>CM020224.1:8101246-18101246 GCA_009819775.1 Phoenicopterus ruber ruber
GTCCAACAGTGTAAAATCAAGACAAGGCAGCAGCTGCTTTGTTGCTGCTGTTGGGATTGTTGGTGCCATATATATGTATTTATATGTGTATATATACACATACATATATATGTATCACCAGGACTATATGTCTCCCATCTCTTAGTTCTTGAAATGTATAAAGACTGTTAACTTAAGGATTGCAAAACTGTTTACTTTAAATAGATTTTTTTTTTTTTTTTTTTTAAAATATCTTTTAAACATGGTGTAGTTTTGTCAGGCCCCACTCGTGCTTTCCCGATTCTGCAGCTGCCCTGCCGGGAGCCCGGGCAGCTTGCGAGTCGCCGGTGAGTGGTTTGTGTTTCCAGTCACAGCATCTGCAGAGGCACTTGTCTGATGCAGCCTGAGTCTTCAGGGGTGTGGCTGGGTCACTGAGAAGGTGTTGGGATATTTTAGGTTTGAATCTTTTATGGTGTTCATGCCGTTTTACTCTGAAATTATATTGGAATGGTATACATCAGTTCTGAATTTATATCTTCTGCTGTTACTACTGTTTGTCCTCTCCTTGTTTATGTTACAGCATAGTTTAAATGATCTTGGGTGATCAGGTGAGTCTCAAGCTTTTGAAGTGTGTCTTTGAAGTGTTGGGTCTCAAGATAAAAAAGATACTACATAGTTAATGCTGAAATTACATTTTACAGAAACATTTAATTTAAAAAACACTGCAAGTTGACAAAAAAAAAAAGGTATTCAAAATGTCTTGTCAGTGGTGGCATCCTTTCTACTGCTTCCAAACCCACTGAGAGCTGGAGCCCTGCTCTGAAGCATGAGCGTTGCAGCTCCCTATTCCGTGGTGCAGCCTTATTCACTTTGATTAATTCCAGCCTTCTGACCATAAAATATTTTTCAAAACTTCTAAAAATGAAAAGAAACCCTTTTTTTAGATTGTAACTTGGCTCGTGTTTTGTCAAACAATGTTCTACAACTATGAAGCTGCCAAAAAGATGAATTAGAGTGTGTTTCTGATGAAGAACTGAAAAGTTTATGAAGCGGTAAGTGAAAAAGCTCTGCAAATTGATATTGTTAGTTTGGGGTTATGTTTTGGTTTTGAGTTTTACATCTTTTTTGGTCAGTGTTACGTGGTCGGGATCCTGTGCCATCAGTGTGCTCAATCCTGTCATTTGTGTAAGTGTTGGTTGATACCTTGGAAGTTTTTGACTGCAGAGGTGCTAATCAACCAGCGTGGAGAACTAGGTGGGGTTTGATCTTTTTGGTTAGAGTTGCAAGTAACGTCTAGGTTAACTGAGCTACGTTTGCTGCCTTTATACACTTTCACTCGATTCACTCCCTCTTGAATATTCATTCCTTGGCATTCGAGCCAGTGTTTTATTTAACAGTGATCTTGTGTTAAATCCATCTGCTGTACTATGCTTGTTTTATCACCGGAGTAGTAATTATAGATACTGTTCTCCTCCTCACTTTGATACCTTTTGTTACAACAGGCTTCCAGCCCTGTCTCTTGGCTGACTGTTCTACTGAAGAACATTATAAATGGCTCATAATATGTTCGGTTTATTTGGCTCTCATAAATAGTACCAGGAAAAGATGTCATTTATGACCCGCTGCTGCCATCTGTAAATGTGTGCCTGTTAGGCCTTTGGGATTGTATTTTCTTAAGATTTATTTTTTAAAAAGGAAGAGTAGGAACTAAAAAAAGTATCCCGATTTACTTAGCAGTTGTTGTAAATCGCGTGAGTCTGAGATGATGCCAGTTTCTGGTTTGGATGCGACGCTGATCCATCAGCATTGCTTCCTGGGTGTACGATGAAGAGGCAGTAAAGTGTCATACAAACAGAAAACGGTGGGGTTTCGGGACAGAGAGGAGTACAAAATACGTGCTGCCACAAGGGCTGCTGCTTAATGCATGTAGAAATTCAGCAGTTGGGATTGACCATGATACAACAATCTGTCACACAAACACGAACTCCAAGTCAGCGATTGCTTTTCAGAATTTAAGGCATTTGTGTTTCTTTTTCCTTACTGCCTTCGTTGCCATGAACTCGCAGCAAGATAGTGCTGTACCTGTGCAAGACACTGGGAGAAACTTGGCTTCACTTTTTAGGACATCCTCTTCTCTTCTAAATTCCTATAAGAGGCCTTCAAACCACATCTTCAAATGAACTCTTGGCAATTAACATACAGGTTGCTGTGATCTGAAACTTACCCTTTAAAATGCTCTTGTAAATAATAAATGGCCATCGAAGTTTTAAAATGCAGTCATTGCTGGGGAGGGAGAGTTTCTAAAATATTTAAAATCATTATGTTTCTTGATATTTCCAGGGCCTGGGAGAGGAAGACAGCACACATGCTCCTTCCCAAGTGGAATTGTGCTAACTGCAGGATTGTTTCTAAAACAAACTAACAAATTATATCAAAATGTAGGAAGTTGTCTGCAGAATCGTGTCTGAATTCTCAATTAAATACCCGTAAGTGGCTAAGGCCGGGAGCACATCCTATCAACGAGGGTATAAATGCCATTAAAATCAAGTGAGGTTTCTGCATGAGTTGGCGCCCAGGCAGTATTTACCCCCGTGTTTCAGCAGAGTTGAGTGGCCACCTGGCTGCATAGCTGGGCCTAGAGGCACCGACAGGTGAGCTCTGGCAAGTCAGCTGGGAAGTAACACATGCCCCGGCCCTTCCACTTCAGTCAAACATCTCTGCATAAACCTGTTTCGGTGATAATGTGAGCTAAAACGGTGTGCCCTTCGCTGAAGCAGCAGAGGTGACACCCACCATCTATGTTGCTGACTGGACAGGCACGGAGGAGGAGGCGGTTATCGTCAGCAGAATCTTCTTGGGCAGCATGTGAATTGAAAATCCTCAGTTTCAAAGACTTGTCTGAGCCTCAAGATGTTGAGGTTGAAATGGAAGGGGTTTAATCTCTTCAAGGAGCCTCATTAGCTTTAATTTTGCAGCAAATAGTTTCTTAAAAGAGAACTTTTGAGGAGGTTTGCTGCAGCAGGAGGGAGAGAAGACCAGAAAATGGTCTATGGAGAAATACTTAAGCTGAGCGTTTTCTTTGGACATACTCAAGCAAATCCAAATTGCTGGCCTTGCGCCTCAGCCAAGGTTGTTTGTTCCGTTCCTAAGCTGATGTGACTTTGGTGCTGACTGTAAAAAAGAGTCAGGCTTCTATGGAATGGGAATTCCACCTTGCTTACATGGGTTTTGTAGACCAGGCTTCATCTCCACCCCTGTGTCATCTACGACCGGTCTTAAATTTCCTCTTTCTTTCCTTTGCACTTGTCAGAAATTTCAGTCTTCAGATTTTCTGTCTGTCATTAGAGAATCGAGCATAAGTGGCATTACCTTGCATCTACTGTGAGCTAAGAACGTATGTATGGATATATCTGCGGTAACTTGTTGAGTCAGGAAAACTGGAGGGTGAGACTGTCCCTCCAAGGCTGGTGACTCCCATAAGTATGAATGAGATTCGTTGCATTAGCTGTCTTGCTTCTTTCTAAGGATAGTCAGAAACAGGAATGTCTGGGGGAGGAAGTTGGCTGAGGCTCATTCCATATGTGCTAGAGAAAATATTGATTGGATGTGGAAGCAACTTGGAGAGTTTCTTGAGGACTCAGGCTTTTGTTCCACATAAGCGAGCAGTTTTTTTCTCATTGTTTCTCAGTGAGACTCTTCTGGATTCTGTTTTTGCTTCTGAGACTCCAGTTTGCTTTAGGGACCCACAGGCAACTTCTTTCCTCTCTGTTTGATCCAACAATTGTTGCCTCTGCTTTGAAGTGTTGAGTCTGCTGGCAAAGCCTTTGCCTTTGTAACCTTTGAACTCCAGTTGTGTAACACAGGGCTCACTTCCAAGAACACGAGGCAGCTTCTCTGTTGTACAATACAGCACCAGACATGGTCAGCATGTCCTGCTCCTACTCCTCAGTGGAAACAGAGGTCCTAACCGCAGGCATGGAGAGCTGAGGAGAGGGCATCCTCGGACAAAGCCAAGAATCACTCTCTGAAGGTGCACCAGAGTACCACGTCCTATGGGTTTCCAGATGTGATATAAAAACTAAAAGAAGTCGTAGAATTTGTGTGGCTGATTCACAGTACTGAATTAATTATTTTATGAAATTATTTACTGAATGGTTAGAAGATGTTTAAAGATCCGACTGCACATTATTAGCGTGGTATTAGTGACAGTAACAGAAAGAAGAGACCATAAAAAAAATACATGGCATATGTTTTCTTGTCATGCTTTCTTATATTCTTGTTAAGGATGCATCAGACATCTGTTTTCCTTCTCCAGCCCCTTCTGTGGTTGAAAGGATAACTTGATGGGACACATGTTTTTAGACAAAATGCTGGGGATATCAAAAAGAAATCTTCTTGCTGGAACCTCAGAGGAAAAGTCTAAACCTGTTCTTCAGTGGTCCTTGGAAAGCATTGCTTTATGTAAGTGATGCTTGATGTCACTTAATACACATTCGCTAGCCTGAAGAATGTTTAATTCTTAATAAATGCTAACTGCACCTTCCTAGCATGCATGGCACACATTGGCCCAAACAGTTGCTTTTTTTCCCTCTGACCAATTACCAGGATTGAAAGTTGACTACTGCTGAATTTCCTTGTGCTTTGGGGACAGCTTGATCTGGAAGTCTTCAGCTTAATTGTGCAATAACAATGCAAAAATATGCAAACTATAAACAGCTCTGAAGTGCTTCACATGACAACACACACACACGGTTTTGATTATCGAGAGCCTGGAACAAACCTGCGTGAGGGACCCTGTATCTGCAGGGTGCGTTGCTGTCGGCTGGTGCCTCCCAGCCCCAAAGCTGGAGCGTGCGGGGCCGGGAGGCGGCTGGGCTGCCTTTATTCCAGCATTCAGTGGCTTGAGGTGGTGGGCCCACAGCTCTGCATTGCTCCTGAGTGCCTGCGCGCATCTCTGGGGCATCCCAGAGCCAGAAGAGGGGGTTTCCTCCATGAAGACCTCCAAGTAAGGAGGACTGCTTCCCTTTGCTGAGAGCAGCGTGATGAACACTGCCATCCCCTATGGCATCGCATTGACTGAAATATTTTACCCTGAAATTCTGCCTATCTTAGAGATTAATCTTGGTTTGTAACTAATATTAATATTTACGATCATTGCTTCTGCTATTGCATTGCTTCAGCATATTGCAAAAATTCATATCCCTCTGCTTACCAAAGATTTCATTCATCAGCCTGACTCTTCTTATGCCAATTATGATTTAATAAAGATAGATCCTTCTTCTAACACAGCTTCGTGGCATTTCCAAATTATTTACCCTTTCTATGACTGACATGTGTTTTACAGCCATGAAGTCTCATGATTTTTGCATCAAAATTTCTTCCATAAAAAGGATGCACTCTAATTCAGTGAGCCAAAAATAGACACACAGTGCCTTCAGGTTTACACGTGCTTTACTCCCTGCTTCCTGGTGAAAAATGATCCATAAGGATTGCTGTTCGGAGGGAGAAGTCAAGTGAATTTCATAGTAAAATACTGAGTAAAGAGACAAGTAGACTGTTGCTGTGAGCTTCATTAAAAAGTGGATGCAAGCTTGTTTGCAATTCTGTCCGAAATGAGGTTTGGTTTTCAGTATGTTTTTATACGTATGTTTTTCCTGCTTTGTGTTACTCAGTTTGCTTTCCTACCTGAAGTCTCCTATAGCTGCTAAAGCCTCATGATTTATATCATTGTCTTGCTGTATCTCTTTTGATAAAGCGGCATACAGTTGATTCCTTTATTTCCAGCATGCTCTTTGTCTTTATCAGCTTTTACTGCAGACCATAGCAATTCATTCTTTCTCAGTCTCTGGTTCCTACAAGGTCTTGTACTAAAGGCAGGATGTTGTGAGATTTGGGGCTTCATTTATCACAACAGAATTGCATCAACAGTTTTGCAGCAAAATGGAAAAGTTGGGAAAATAGTGGAAAGCTGCACCAGCAGATTTCATACATCACGCTATTAGCAAAAACTGATTTTCCAATTTTGAGCAAAAATAGAGCAACTTTTGTTTGCGTGGAGTCCTGCCAAACCCACATTAATTGTATTTAATTTGATTGCTTGGAGCCCAGATGAAAATGCTTTTCAAATAATTAGTTGACTGTAATCATGGAGATCCTGATTCAGAAAAAAAAAAGCCTTGCTGAGGAAAGCGTACAAGCATATGCCCGAGTTCTGTTGGAGTCGAGGGACGTAATCATTTAATTAAAAGCCTTCCTGAGCAAGGTCAGGAATGTTCATAGGAGTCGTAACGACCAGCATTGTCTCAACCTATGCCAGAAACAACACCACTTGTGGTCTACTGATTAATGGTTTTCATAGTTTTCATGGTTTCCTGTCCTTGGCTTTCTTCTTAACCACCCCGACAAGGATCTCCACGTCTAAGACTCGTTCCACATGTGCTAGCAAGTGGCAATGCCCCTTGTGCAGTATGAGCACATTCCAAACCTGGTTGTATCTTTGTGTCCCGTTACCATCCTCTCCCTCCCCAGGAAGTTCATCTTCGTGATGTCTTCCCCACGTTTCTCCGCTCGTTTTGCTCTGCAGTGCTCATGTTCTCCAGGATGGAAACTGGCCCTGCGCTGGGGATATCCGTTCATCTAGGTGTGCTGGATGAGAAGAGCGTCTCTTCTCCCTCATGACAGCCAGTAGCAAATATTTAGAGGGTTTCTGTTTCTTTTTGTTACAGGTTCTTATGATCCCTGTGCTGGGCAATATTCCAAGTCTTGCCATGATGGTATTTCATAGCTCAACCTCAGGTGCATCCTCAGACTCATAGGACACATCCACATCTTGGGCGTCACCAGACCCCGGTTGAGGGGGCTCAGTACTAACTGAAGGACACAGACCAGAACACTGTGCCACACGTACCCTTGATAAAGCCCTCCGCGCTGTCGGTGAGCACAGTTTTGTAGCGAAATTAAGGTGTACAGAACTGTGCGTGTGATTCAAATAAAATAGTGTTTCCATAGCGATGAAGTAGTGATGCACTACACAAATGGACTAGAGTTAATAAAGAATCAGGAGGAGAAGCTGAAGTTGGAGTATTTTTCTATGGTGGAAGTGAACCAGAAACGCTAAGGGAAAGGCAGATGTTGAAACAAAGATAAAGCCAAATGCGCAAAAATCCATTTTCTTAAAAATAAAACAACAACAAAGAAAAGGCCTGTCAGAATGATAGTCAGGGTAGCATTTAGCTCTCAATGACTAAGTTAAGAACAAAAAGACTGCAAAAATCAAGCAAAATGGAAAGATAAACAGCTGAAGAGAGATTTCAGCTCAAAAGATAACAAAAAGGTTTTCATTTTTTTCTTATATTTTGTCAAAATGTTAACCTTTGAAATATTCCATCTTCCTATAAGCTTATACAAAAAAACAAAACCACGAAAAACCAAACCCTACAAAAACAAACAAACAAAAACTAACAGCCCACCCTTCACCCTTCGTGTTTTTCCTCTCTCGGTACACCCATAGGAAGCCCTGGCAGTGGAAATGTTTCACTGTAGTATGAATGTTAAAGCTAAAGCAACAGAGAAGTACCGAGGAAACAGAGAAAACCTCGGACTGCTTTTCCCCACGCACTCTCATTTTCTTTCTTTGCATATTTAGCAGGGTTAAAACCAGGTCAGTCTCTCCGCCATGTGCTGAAGCTGCGGCTGTGACATTAGCCTGGAGCTGCCTCTGGCTGCTGTCAGTTTGCAGGGCTGGCATGAGATTTCTGGTGGAGTCGGAGAGCCTGATCTTCTCCGGCAGACTGTGGCGTAAATCAGGGTGACGCTGCAGAGGCAGCGGAGTGAGACATGGCGAGGGATGGAGAAGGCACGGGCCAAGTGCCTGCGGACACTGCGAGAACCAGCGGGAGACTGATCCTGGAGGCACGGCCAGGAGGACCAGAAGGGTCTTTCGTATGAACAATATTCACGCTTAGGGCAGGAGGCCTGGGCTGCAGCAGCGTTCGTGAGTGGACAAGGGAGGGTTTCACGCTCCTCTGCCAGAGAGGCAGCCGAAGGCTTTCTTATTGACATGGACGGGGATGGAGGCAAGATGTGTGGGCAGGGACGCTTGCACCGGCTTAAGTACGAGTCTACTCGTGCGAATAGAGACAACAACCTGTCAGACTCCTCATCTGCCCTTACTGAAGAGAAAACAGAGCAGATCTTCCCCATCTGAAATAGCGTGCACATCAGCACACAGCTGCTTGCCACCGTTTGGTGGCCTTTTTGCCTGAGCAAGAGCATTGCTGGCAAAGGACTGAAGCCCGAGCCGGGTGCTCGGTGCCCGCGCGTTCGCGCTAGAGGAGATGAAACACTTCTTAGTGCTAAGAGGCAGCAATTCCTCGCCGAGGTCTGGCTCCCAGCAGCGGGGCTGGGGGGCAGCGAGATTCACCACCGCAGTGGGAAGGGTCGGCGCTGGTGGAGGCAGCCCAATTTTAGTGAGAAGACAGGACCAGCCTGGCAGGTGGGAGCAGTCCCCGTGTCATTTGCTGCTCCTTGCTTTCTTCTGATCATGCCATCTTACTGGTCTGTCTCGCTACCAGCATCCCCTCGTGGAAAACTGCCTCGTGTCACCGTGTTGTGCGGCATGTTAATCCCTGCACCCAATTACAGGGTGCTTTTTATACAACAACAGAGTTTAAGGGACAGACCAAAGTCCAGTAACTAAAGTTCCTTGGGTTTCTGAAATGAGCCCATCTTTACAGGGAAGCGTAAATCCTAATATGCTGGCACTACAGCAAGGTATTAGCCCTGACTTTAACAAATCAGGGTCAATATTGACAAAGTGAGAGATTTCTTTCTTTTTTTATTATTCAGAAACACAAAAGAAGTCAATGGGAGGAGAGGCCATTCCCCAACATGCCTCTGAGAAACTCCCATAATGATTACTTATTGTAAGAAAAGCTTGGAGGACACACAGACTTTGGGTCTCAGACTAGTGAGAATGTACCTGCTCTTTTTTTTATGGGATATTCTTTTTTATTTTGCCCTTTCTCTAATGATTAATATATTGAGATTGTGTTTTCAGAAGGAAGGACAATCACAGTACCTCACCCCAGTCGTGCTGGTCAGGAGGTTGGTGGGGTGGGACGAGCAGCACCTAAATCAAGTTGCTGTATTTACTGTCTGGAGAATTTCCTTCTCCACATTCATTGTGCTAGGTCTGATCTCAAGGACCTAAAATTAAATGGTGTGAAGACTCCAGTTTGTTTTTATTCCTATCATCCAGGACAAAATAGTGGACTTCTAGACTATCTTGACAATACTAGGATGTAGGGAGGAGGAAGAAGAGGCAGCAGTAAACCTGAGAAGAGAGTGATCCAAATGTCTCCCTTGGTTTTGGCCGAGTTCAGCGGTGAAATGAAGGCAGTATATCAGCCAGTGCTGTTGTGTAAAGGATGCAAGATGCATCTGTCATGCTTCGCAGGCTGCAGAAGCTATTATCCTTTGTGAAAGGCAGAATATTTCACTAGGAATATTTGAACCATCCCTGATCTGCTGGATGTTGTTGAGATGGGCTCTCGGGCTTAGTACCGGATCAGCCCAGCTGTGCCGAGCGGGGTCTCTTGCTAAGCCCCTGGGTACAGCGGGGACTTTGGCTCCGCAGAGTCCCTTCGAGTAACACACACCGTGGCGGGGAGGATTCACTGGCTCCAGCCCTGCGGCACTACGTTTGTGGGGGCAGTCAGGGCAGCGCAAGGATGCTGGAGACGGTGGCACTGACTCGGAGAACTGACAGGGAAGCTGCCACAGCTCTCCAAACCTGTGCCCTGCCGAGCAGCCGGGGGTGAGCTGAGCAGGACCTCTTAGAGCCATTCCAGCTGAGAGCCAAGCGATGGCCGTCCAAAAGCTGAGGATGCAAAGCTTGGTGCCCTCCCACCCGGCTGCAGTGCATGGTTCAGCTGGGAACTACTGAGACGGCTGGCACAGAGGCTGGAGGAGAGTTGCTCATCCGCTGCATTTTGTACAAGGGCAGATGTATTTGGCAGCAATAGATGTGACAATGAGCAGATTCCACTTCCGAATGCACTGGTTGCTGTCTTCGAAACTAGACACCTGCAGTATATTTCGTATGCACACACACACATATGCAGTCCCCGCCCCCCCGCCCCCCCCTCCCCCCCCCGGATCTCCTGCATGCTAAACACAGCCAGAGGCTGTTGGGTTTTTTTTTCCACTATCAAACAAATGAATCTAATGGGTCCCTTCAATCAAGATTTGAATCCATCAGATCACCTGCCCTTACCTAAATGCAGGTTGCTCTCCTGTGTGCTCCTGGCTCTTGGCAGCCTTTAGCTGTAGCCGCAAGCATCAGCTCTGAGCTATGGGGTGCCCTTCCCGCCTCAGCAGTCTCTTCTGGTAGCAACTGGTTGTTGGAGTATGTCCCCTGTGGCTTGGGGGTGAAGGGGAAGGTGGCTTTTCTAAACTGCTTGACTCCTTCGGGTGAGGGTGGTTTTCTTTTTTCCCATGAAGCGTGTCACTTGTGGCAGTTCAGCCTTTGAAGAGGATTGCTCAGGCTGGGGTTTGGACATGGGAAGCAGGCGTCAAGCTGAGAAGGAGATCCTCAGCCACTGGGCGTAGAGAAGGGGAAGACAGATGGGCTGCCAAAAATGCCAGTGAGGTCAGCGCGCAGCAAGACCTTTGGTTGTCCCTGTCGCAAGCGCTGGTGGCCAACACAATACAACCCCGCTGCAGTCCCTTTGGGCCTGGGGATGGGAGCATTGGCGGATGCTACAGGCAGTTGTGAATGACAGGAACCCATCCTCACAGAGGAAAGGAGGCTTCCAAAAGGACAAGGAACCTCCGACCCTTTTGGACCTGACCTGCAGACCGTGTCTCTGGGGTGGGGGGGCCGAATCCCCCGTTGCGTTGGGCGTGGGGGGCAGCTCGTTGGATGCTCCCAGGAACGTTATAATTGAAATTCCCTATCAAGCACCGGCGTGTTTATCTTGGAGAGCTTGAAAGAGTTATGAATCTGCCAAGTGCGTATCAGGCTGAGGTGGAGAGCACAAGAACAATCATCATCGCTGTGGCAGGCGATATATTATGGCTGGCTTGCCGGGTTGAAAAGTGAATGCGATTCATCTTTGTGTTTGCTTTAGTGAGGGATAAGAGACTGTTTTGCTTGCTCAGGTGTTTTGAGTCTTTTAACTCTGCCTTTGTCTTGCTGGGTTTGGGAATTAGCTTCTAAGTGTTTGTGCATTCCTCCTTCTCAAACTGGAAGTTATTTGTGTGTTTGTTCAGAATGAAACAGGTCTGCTGTATGTGATACTACTTCACGCTCTCGTTGATTGCTTTGCTGCTGCTGCAGTTTTGGAGGGGAAGTGGCACAAAGAAGCTGAAGTAGCGTTTCTGTTTGAGAGGAATGAGGCGCAGAAGCGTGCTGTTTATTTAAGAAGCTGTTGCCATGTTTGTTAAAGCAACGTTGGTTTGTATAGGTCTCCTCTTCTGCTCTAAGAGAGGAGGATAAAAAGAAAGCATTCCAGTTCAGGTTAAAGGACTCATAGGCAAGACAGACACCTGAAAGGGAGACAAATAGGTGCAAACAGTGGCATTCAGAAAACTGTATAATGGCAAAAATTTTGGCCTTGCTTCTTGAGTAAGTTGTCTTCCTGCTAACGTGGCTACCTGCTTCTGGAACAGAATTCGTTTGCAGCTGGCCAGCTAAGAGCCGGGGCACGGAGCATAAGTCTGTCAGTCCACATCCATGCAGTCATGCCCTTAGTGTGACATCAATGCCAAATGTGCAGCTGGTAATAATTTTTTTGGAGAGCATTATTGAGTTTGACACTGACATAGTAAGGATTTTGTAGGATATCTCCAGATTTTGTTCCTGCAGGGAAAAGGAACCATTCCATAGTAATTCACCATCTGAATTACCTAGAGATGTCACAAAATATTCCCTCTAAATGGCCTGCATGAGTACTGGATGGGTAGAGGACTTTATTTTTTGTTTCTGAATTCACTGGGAATAATTCATTGGCTGACAGCTGTGCTTGTGAAATGACTAGGTGCAACCCTCAGAAACCAGCCCTGACAATCCACTCAGCACCCAATTTGGCTTCTCTGCATCTGTGCGCTTGTAGTCGCTCGGTTATGCAACCTCTGCGCCTCTACCCACAGTCTGTTGACATTCATTTATTCATTTGATTTCAGCTTCGCATGCGGCAACCGCTGTCATTTCCATATTACGAAAGGAGGCTGGGAACATGTTGACACAAGGCTTGGGCTCGTGTCTGTGCTCAGAGAGCAGATGGGGAGAGCTCTGTACTCATCAAGGAAAAGAGGGTATTCAAGGACATCTTCCCTTTGGATGCAGGCTCTGTTGGGAGAGATGATCAGAAGCGGGACTTCTGTTCCATGAGAAAGGTTGGAATAAACATTTGTCCTATTTTTGCAAAACAAAATTCCAATTTACATGGGTGGGAAAAGGCAAGAACATCGATGTTCAGTAGAAACAACCCAAATGCTCTGATACTTCTGAAACAAGATCAAGCCTGAAAGGCCAAGAAAGAAGTAAATCTTCTTGCTCTGGGTGCTCCAAAGGGCCTGGGATCCAGCCTCCCTTGGTGAGGACTAGAATAAAGAGTGGAGCTTTTGAACATGGCACTCCCAGCTCTGCAAGACAGCTAGGAGACCCCGAAGTCCTCACAAAAGGCAGCTCTTCCATTCTCTCTGCCCTACAGCTTGGTGCCTAGAAATGGCTGTTGTGGTATGAGAAATGGATGGCTTGCAGTAGGAACACCAAAAAAGATTTAGGAGTGATTTTCGGACTAAATGGTTTCATGTTTGCCCGGGGCTGTGGGGAAATGGACTGGATAGTTCTTACTTGATTTCTCATTGTGCTCATCTGTCTAGCTAATGCTCTTCTTTTCAGTCTACATCGGCTACATTTGCCTCCCCCATTCCCAATTTGATCTATCAGCTTGAGACAAGAAATGTGATGTGGGTACATTTCTCATCTGTATTACAGGATAAAAGATGCCCTTTTATTTCTACCATTTGGAGAGGCGAGAAAAGGTGGACAAGCCCTCCACAAAAAGGTGAGACCAGCAGGTGCCCTTTCATTTTCTGGGGTTGTCTGCTTGTCCTGGAGGAAGATGGATCTTGGCTGAGAGACAAAAACACAAAACACCTATTGAATAATCTTCTACAGGTGACAAAGGCTGCAATGATAAGGGAAAAGAGAAGCTTCCTGGAGGCAAAATGCAGGTCACCTGGAAACACTGACTTTAGCCTTCACACATCTTCATTTGCCCTCCTGTCACAAACTGGCCAAAGCTCTGAAAGGACCTACTTTATCTCTCCACAGATAGGAAACCTGCCTCACTGTAATTTTTATCTAAAGTAGTTATGCTGGAAAAATGTGATGACTGCCTCTGCGGCACTCGCCTGCTTCTATAATGGGATAATTGCAGATAAAGGTAATGTGTTTTTAATTTCATATCATTATTAGGTTGCTGGTAGGTAAATGTATAGGAGATGGTTTAATAAAGCAATTTGAAATTTCCCATAGCGAGCTGTTGGAAGGACATATCAACCATGAGTGAACGGCACAGACTTAATCGATATTTGCAGAATTGCTAGAGATGAGATTAGGAGGGGAGGTAAAATGTGGTGGCCCGTCCCTAGCTTTGGTGCATCAACAAATGCTCAGGGCCGGGGCTCAGCCTGGGGGGCAGCGCTTCTGCTTATGCTCTTGAAGCAAGACCCAGGAGCTGTGGCTTCCAGCCCTAGCTCTGCCAGAGATGGTTGTTTCTGAAGTCAAGTAACTCTTGTGCCACCATAAAGTGAGACCAAAATATTCCCTTGCCTCCTGCTCTGGAAAGGCATGGTTAAGAAATGTTCTTCTTTGAGCACCTGTGGGTGCTGGGTGTTGCTGAACTCCTTGTTGCTATCTCCTGGGCTGACTTAGGACCAAATCAAGGGCCCAGCAAGCTTGGGCTTTGATATTTCCTTCCACCTATGGAGGAAAATTCCTTTTGCTTAATCTGTCTCGCATTGTTTGACATAAAAGATCAGCTACTATGTTCCTGCCCTCTGCCTGCCACCGTGGAGGCTGGTGAGGAGTAGTGTGGTTGCGGCTGGTCTCTCCTCCGTGGGGTGAGTAGAGAATCAGGAGAGTAACAGGAGCTGTTCCCACACAGGCAGGCAGTGCATTAAGAAACTCGCTCTTAGTCCTCCTTTCAGTGTGTTTTGTCCACAGCACTTTCTTTACACAAAAGGATTTTTCCCAGCACTGAAAGCACAAGCGTTTCTCTATTATTAAATTTCTGCTTCACTCCCCTCGTTTGGAAAGGAGGGGATGCAGAACAATGCTGGTTCTCCAGCTCCCTGACATCTCTTTGATTTCCCATATTGTCCAAAAACTCCGTCGTCTCAGTCAATAGCACACTCAGCCCTTCAGCCATGCAGGGAGCATCAGCTCACTCATTAGTCTTCAGATATTCAATTCTTTGTGCTGGTTTTTCTTTCCATTTTTGTATCTGACTTACAGCCATATTCTTCACCTTATGGAAATCTTACCCGGTGTGCTCAGGTCTTAGTGGAAATACATGCTGTTTGCCAAGCAGCCTCTTCAGCTGCTTGCTTTCAATTCATCTCTTCTTTGAATTCAGCCCCTGAGTTTCATACCAGGTAGGATTGCAGCAGCCGAATCCTGCCACATTCGCATGTTAAATTACCGTATCCCGTGTACGTGGAAATAACTTTAATAGCCCTGAATGCAAAGGGAGTACAGATTCTTCTGCCTAGAATAGGGGTTTGACTCTGATTAAACTCTCAAAGTACTGTTGTTATCATATTTCTTATGACTGTTTGGATAAGAAGAACTTATTTTCGACTAATATTAGTAAAGAAAGAAGTTCCTTTATTTATATTTATGCTTTGTGGCTGAAATATATGCTAACAAATTCCATCTGTCCATTTAATTAATGCTCACAGCACAGCGAAGAGGGCTGCCCAGCAATAGAGCCTATGACATTTGACTCAGCAAATTGAAAAGTCATGATAAAAGGTGATTAATGTTATTTAAAAATGCAATTACCGTTTGGCGCAAGGCAGGTTTGGGTCTTTTCTGATTGCCAAGGAGATGCGGGCTGGATGTAAAAGGCACTTGATGCTGCTGGTGCTGGGTGAACTGTAAATGTTTTATGACTTCTCTCACCTTAGAAGAAGTGCAGTGCCAACCTGTCACAGGAGCACTCTTAATTGCTCTTTGACAACATTTTCATTGTTGCCTGAATGTGCACTGTGGCCCTGCCTTCCACCCCCACCCCTGCCCTCGGAGCTCTTGACATTAAAAGCTATTGATGGATGAGCTTGTTTTGACTAATTTCGAATCCACTTGAACATTATGGGTTTGAAAGTTCAGTGCTGATGTAACCGAGTTCACATCCTGAGGGAAAGGAGGATGCTGGCAGAAGGGGAAGGAATTCCAATGGGAAAAAGTGGTGGAAGAGAGGGAAAGGTGGTGAGGAGAGACAGCAAGACCCAGCTGGTGGTGGGAAAGGATCAGAGGCAGAGCAGAGAATGGAAAATTAAGTACAGTATGTGTGTGTGGGCACGTATTTGGCTCGTTCCTGACGCTGTGCTTAGCAGTGGGTTTTCTTCTTGCCTGAAAAGTGACTTAGTTAAGAAAATGAAATCTGTTTTGCAAGGAAAAATACCACTTGCACATATGACGGGCTGAAAAAGCTGATGAACTTGATGCTGTGTTCCAGACCATGGAAACTTAGGTTTTTGACTTTTTAAAGAAATCGTCCCCTCCCTCCCCGCTTTTTCCCCTCCCCTCTCTCGGCTCAGGCAGGCAGGAGAACAGGATTAGCGCAGAAATACAACTCTGATGGATGTGGGAAAGGCAGTTTTCAACCTGAGGGGGCTGAAAAATATCATCAGACGCATGTTGGATTATATAAGATCAGGTGGTGCGTGAGACCGAGCTGGTCGCTGCCACACGCCGAGAGCCCGGCCACTCCTGCAAAGGTCTCCCCTGCAACGGGGCTCGTGTGGTCAGGCAGCGGGGGCTCAGGACAAGTCAAGATTGCGTAAAGCAATCTCCCATCGCTTCCAGCATCTCTTCCAGAATGTGACCTCCCTTTCATCACCATTCAGAAGTATTAGTATCTGCACCATTCATTGCATCACATCTGGATGGCTGACAGCATATAATAGAGGTCAGAAAGGATTGTATTTCTTGGTCTCCACTTCACTGGTCAGGAACTGGCTGGTGTAGATGAGGCACGCTTACAAGATTATAATGGTAATTTGTAGGCCTTTGCTTGAAGCACTGCAACTGAATCTGTTGTACAAGTGAAGCTGGTGGCTGAAATCCAAGTCTTTGATAAATCACTTTATTGCTGACCTAATGAGTTCTTCATGACAAGAAGATTTCTGCAGCGGCTCATTCAACAAGCTATTTTCTATACCGGTGGTCAGGACTGAAGAAATGGTTGCACACAGAACAATCAGGAGGTGTGCCGCTTTGCAGAGATTAATTGGAGACTCGACTGGTCTCACTGTCAAACACCAGATGTGCTCCCTTTGGTAAAAAAAAAATAATAATAATAAAAAAAAAATGTCCAGACAGTGGCTTAATTTAGATTTACTTCATTAGCTGTTGATGTTACTGCATTCCACCCTATTCAAATAATTGATAAGATTAATGTCTTTCATTCCAGAAAGACTCATCCTCTCTTTCAATTAATCATAAAAGCTTGATTTGAGGGGGAGGGGGGCAAAAATCTCTGAACCTGCTTTCCTTCTTTCTCCTTTGCAGAGGAGGGTGTATCAGGGCAGGTCTGGATGCACGTGGCTCACGGATGGGGGAGCAGTGCTACCACCGCCAGCCCCGTGGGGCTCCTCAGCCCATCACCCCATGCAGAAAACAGCCCTCCTACAAGCAGACCTGGTGGTGAGGGACCATCACGGCCCGTAGTGATGCTGCCGGGGCTCCGTGGTCCCCGCTCGGCACGGGGACACAAGTCTGCAGCAGCACATCAGGAGTGAAAACAGTCTTCTCTGCGTTGTGCTTTTAACCACCCAGTTCTTGAAGCACTTTGCAAAGGGGGCTGGTGTCTTTTCTCCCTAATGACAGAAGGGAGAGCTGAGGTGGGCAGCCGAGATGGCCATTTAGCTGCCAGCTCTGTCCTGTTATTTCACCGTGCCTTTCCTCCTGGATTCCCTGCGGCACGGGAGCCCATTCTCTTGCAGTGAGGCCCCCTTTAAGACTTTAGTGTAACAACCAGATGGAGCTATTTGAGGTCTTTAAAAAATGGTATCTTAGATGACTAATTATCATGAGGTGACTAATAGCTAATGCTTCTGGGCAGAGCTGTACCTATAATACCCAGTCGTCACCACATTTGCTAAAAATGAGGAGGGAAAAAAAAGATAAATTTTGCCTGAGCTGGAACTTTTTCCAGGTCAAGTCTCTTCTTATTTCACTGTTAATCTTGAAGTATTACATAAAGGTTGGGGCCGTGAAACTTCTGCAAGGTTGGATCTGAGATAATTAAAAAGAAACCTTTTCTCTCCGGAGACTCGGTGTCGGTCTGGGCAGCACAGGGCCGTCCCGTGGGACCCTCCCACGGAGACGTCGCGCCAGGCTGGCTGCCGTGCGTGCGGTGCGGCGGGGGCTGGCTGTCCCTCCTTGGGTGAGGATGCAAAGAGCTCCCCTGAAGTCCCTGCAAAGCCCCAGCAGGCTCTGCTTAAATAGAAGGTAAAAAGCACTAATTTAAACAAAGGGCGTGATTTTGCACCAACACCAGCCCTCTACAGTGCAATTAAAAGTCGTTGTTCGAGGTGAGTGCCCGGGGTGTCTGGAGTGTCAAGGCTGAATGGCCCAGCAGCTGCAGGGGTGGTCACGTTTTTTTGCCAAGATGTTTGACTTACCAGCAGTGGAGGCTTCTCTCGTGTCCTCCATGCTCCCGGCCTGGATTGCTGACCCCGCAGTCTCCCCCAAAAGCAGACATTTCATTAGCTTTCTCTGCCTCTTTGGGCCATATTTTTGTGTTTCGTTTTCCTTTTCTGCCTCCAGGAAAGTTCCTGTGTTGGCCACAGTGGCCAAGATTTGGTGTCTCACTAGCGTTTTGGTTTCTCCTTTCCTCCTGGGAATTTCTTTGTGCTGCACAAAGACCTTTAATTCTCCGTGGGAGCCTTCGGCAGCCTCCTGCAGGGCTCGGAGGAAGAAGGACGGGGCCATGTCCACCTCCATTAGCCAGCATCCTCCTGGGGCAGTAGTCACCTCTATTTCTGTAGCACCTATAGGAGCTATAGGCCATACACTGCATAAACGCTGCAGAGAACACGTAAGTGAGGGGGCAGCAAACCCTCACGGCCGCTGTAATTCAGCGTCGCTCTGTTGACTTGTGACCCAAAGCATGCTAACAAATTGTGCGTGTCAGAGGCAATAAGCGATGTGAAAATAGACAATCACTGGTGTCATTTAAAATCATAAAGGGTTTAAAACATTCGCTGGGCTTCAGTCAGTTTGCACAGGATGACTTTTTACTTTCATGTGTGGTAATGGACCTGTGGTCGGATGTAAAAGCTTCCTAACAGCCACCATTTTAGGAAGTTCATTCCACAAAGGACTCTCAAAACCAGATTCATTTTGCCATACCGGCACTTTCAGTGACATGAATGTGCAACTGCGCGTTTTAAACAATTGCCTAAAGAAAAGTTTATTGATGTTGCAGGCAAGCTCAGGCTGCTGGGACTGTTTTTTTCAAATGGTAAAAATCAGGCGCTATCCAAGTTCACACCAACAGAGATGGATTTAGTTCAGTTATTTGTTTTACTTTCTTCCTGGGCTGACTTCTTGTTTGGTTCATTTTCTTTCCGTTTAACCCTTTGCTAACTTAAGCGGTGGTAATCAGTGCTTGACACCTGCACATCCTTAATTGTATGTTGGCATCTGATTGTAGGAGCCATATATTTGTTGTAATAGCTAGGAGAAGAAAGATGTGTGACATTTGGGGGGGGCGGGGGTGCGTGCGTGATGAAAATTAGGCAACCAATTCAATTCCCTATTGCAAATCACGACGTGCATTATCTGCTATCTCCTTGTGCCTGTGCAGAGCTATCAACAGCTGTGATATCACAGCTGTCAACTCATACAACCTTGCAACTTATGATTAACAGGATTTCCTCTTCGGTTATTAAAGTAATAAGAGATACTTTGTGGAAAGCAACAGAATCCGCAGCAATTGAATGTACTGTTTCCCTGAGATACATCTCGGCTTATTTTCTGGCAAAAGGCATTAAGCACCACACTTTTAATACCTGTAGTCAGCCGGAGCTTTGCGGGCTGCACGTCACCGAACGTGAACTGGGTAAGCTCCTTTGATTTCAAGGCAGATTTATACTGAGGCTTTGGCTCCATTTTAGCTATTTAGTGTTTTGTGTCTGGTGGGACCTGGAGTCAGCCGGGGCTCTGGGGTGGACGTGCTGGGACTTTCCTGTAAACTGAGTACACTAAGGACATCAAAGTAGCTTTGAATTATTAAACTGGCCTAGTGTTGGGTGTCTAGAACATACACTAAATTTAAGACAACTCTTGAAAAGGGTGAAGTTAGATCTGATGAATAAATAAAAGGGTTCAGAAACCGATTTCTCCCCAGCCTTGCATATCCTCAGCAGGACAGACTTTTCCCTTGTGTTAGCCTTTGCCTACCACCTTACTGGAGGCTCCAGCAAGCTCCATGTGGATCCCTCTGGGTCCTTGATGCACCGTCCTCCCCACCGTGCCCTGCAGGAAGGGCTGGCACCAGTTCCCCACCACTTCCAGGGCTGCCCTGATCCCACGTGCCGCGTCCCACCCCTTCACCTGCTCCTGCCGCGCTGCCCGGAGCTCCCGGCGGGGCCGTGGTGCCCCCTGGACCACTGCCACGCGGAACAGGCTGGGTGCCTGGCAGGCAGCGCTCACCTTCTCCCGAGGCATCACCTGGGGCAAGACAGCTGTCACAAATCTTCTTTTTAAGAGGGCAATGGGTCCCACTGTAAGCAATGGGATTATTCCTGAAAGCCCTAAATTTGGCAGTTAGCATTTAACTAGTCAGTAAATCATATTTCCTCGGGTGCGTTGAACTCGCTCATGGCAGTGGTCATTCTCAAGAGCACCTCTGCCTTCTAACTTCATAAAGAATATCAACCAGTGTAGAATAACAACCAAGATAGTCAACCAATTCTTTTGCAGCCCTTCATTGGTGTAAACTCCGAACCAACTCGTTGCTGTTTAGCCAGCGACTTGATAACGCGATGGAGGTCTTCGTCACGGCTGCGTGTTTGGGAGTTCCCAAACATGCTAAGTTCTTCACCTTGTCCTGGTGGGCTTGTATGTTCTTCAGCAATTCTTTTTCTTCTGTTTCCAAACTGGAAAATGAAATTACTGCTCTGCCCTGTCTAATAAGATGCTGGGTGAGCTGGGCCAGGGTCTCTGCTGGAGCCAGCTGGATCTACTGTAAATGATGAAGCAAAACTGAAATTTGGCATTTTGTGGTCCAGCTCCAGTATAGCTGTCTGTCTATCTATCAACGTGCCTGTGTGTGTTTGTCTGTCTGTCTGTCTATCTTGTCCTATAGCCAACAACTACACAAGTACATAAGAAATTACATTTCAGTCCTAATTCACAGAAGTATTTAGTGCCTCATAAATCCTTCTGCAATTCTGGACATTTCATCTTTTTTGCTGGTATTTTTGATGTAAAGCTGACAAATAAACAGCAAAATCTTTCATTCTCTGGCTGCTGTAATCAACTAGCTGTAAGAAGAGGTGGCAAAGTTATTTATATTTTTCAGAGAGAATAATTCTTTTCTCTCCTTCCAAATGGCAGAAAAAATGCTCTGATAATGTAGGAGCTTAGAATTTCTTTTGAAAGTGCCTCTAGTTGACTTACGAGACAAATGAATGCAGTTCGCTTGTATTAAAAAAATGCTTTATAATCCTTCTATACAATGAAAATGATGTGTGAGGTGTAAATATTCTGGAGTAAAAATTGCATCCATTAAAATTTGTGAAAGAAATAACTAAGGAAAATGATGTTGCAAGGGATTTCTCGCCTGACCTGGGGCTTTGCAGTTCATCAGCCAGCCAGCTTAGTGGTCCTCTCTTGCTTTCCAGTTCCAGCTTGTTTGAGGCCTGCGTGCCTCAGCGAAGGGCTATGCGCTGCAGCTTCTTAGGTGAGCACTAAATGAGGTGTTTCCATTGAAGCTATACTTATTTAAGCACTAAGGTCAGACTTCTTTAATATCTGAAGTGGCACTTCAGGGACCTTGATGTCTCCATGCTGATGTTCTGGGGCAGGCTGGTAGGTCCTCTTGGAAATCAAGAAACTCATACCCACATGCTGTTTAGGAAATCTTTCTTCATCTCTATAAGGGAGAATTGACTGCTGATTTGACTCTTTGCGTGTTAGGTACTTTGGACCTCATATATACACATTTTGTTTTAATAAGAATTGCTTTTCCATTAAGAATGAAGTGGACATTTCCCATAAATGCTTTGCCTTTTGTCTGTTTCGCCTTACCTTGAGAAATGCTCATCTTCATGTGCTTGTTTACTCATAAGATGAAAAAGTACCTTTTCTTCCCAGTCATCGTGTACGAATCCACAATAAAAATGAGGCACATAAGCCATCAGAGACGTAGCTACAGGCAAGAAGCCAAGTGGGCTTAGTGACCTTGATGTGCATCCCGTAGTTGTTATGGCAACAGGCGAGTGAAACCACTGTTGCTAAGGCTCAGAGAAATAAAGCAATCTCAGTCACTTAATGGTCATTATTCTCTAGTAACTTAATTTTGAGTTTGCTGCAAGCTAAACTGCAAAATGAGTCAGCAAACGATCCGACGTACTTAGTAGAAATACGAATGAGAGGGGTTTTCTTTTCAGTCCCCTTCCTCTGAGCCCCTCCAGGGATACTGTCAGGAGCAGCCACAGAGGTTTTCGAGCACTGGGTGAGTCAGGGAGATGATTCCTGATGATTCCTGGGTTATCAGGAGCTGCGTCACCACACGAAGCGCAGCCTTGGGGCAGGAGCAGCGGATGGTGCGTGCCAACCCCCTGGAAGAGCAACAAGCAGCGTGGCCTGGGGACACCTCCCTTTCTTGTCCAGGAACTGTGATTCACAGCTTGTGTTTATGAACAAAAAATTATGATACTATTCCCAACAATACTAGAAAGTTTAGGTCTTTTCCTCCTCTTCTCATACTGACATATTTGCTTGGTGGAAAAGTAGGGAGATGCCATACTCTTATTCTTGCTTGACCAGAGCTAAGATTGGGCTAATCCTCTCAGAGATGTGAGGACTGGACAGAAGTCTAGTTAGACTGGGTGAAAATAATTTATTTCACTGGTGATTTTACCAGTTAAAAATAAAGAGCCCTCTTAAGAAATTCTAGCAAGCTAAATGTTGGAAACCAATTATTTGGGATGAATTTTGTAAATGTTAAACAGGTTTAGGGGTTTTAGCAGAATAGAATATTATAAAACTTCAAGAATAGAACAAGTGTACAAATATCAATGCCAGTTTTAATTGAAAATGGCAAAAAAACCCCCATGAAAAATCTTAATCCCAGTAGCATGAATGGAAATTGAATGCACACATTAGGAAACTGTAGTCAAATTGTGTTTTGCTGTGAAAATGAATATCATCATATGTTTGGAATATCGCTGTTCCTGAATTCTTTCATGGACCAAAGCCAAAGAGAAGAGAGTCTTTCCCTAAAATAAATACACACCCCCCCCCTATTACAGACACACCACCAAATCCTGCAGAAATGTCACTGCAGGCTCTAGTGTCCTGTTCGGTTGTGAATTAGTGAAGATTTTTCCAAAGGCTAATTGCAAACCCCTTTCAATTCCCAGTTAATTTCCGACAAGGCCAGATGTGAATTTGCAGTTCAGGCCTCTACATTGTTCCAGAAAAAGCTGTGGCATTAGCAGCTGAAAGCAGTCATTATGTGTTTCTTCCCGCAGCAGACTGATTGCTCATCAAGCGGAGCAGAATCCCGTACAGGCTGAGCTGGATCGCAGCGCTATACATATGTATTCCTTCTTGAAAATGGACACAATCAGGCCATTCATGTATCCTGCCAAGATGCCTCTTGGTTTCAGATGCCCGGGGTGATTGCAGGGAAGATTTGCTTCTGCGTCTGTGTATGCTGGCATTTATCAGGATGGTCTCCGTTGAAATCAGGAGTATTTTACTGAAATGTAGATGAAATTGGAACTGATCCTGAGGATGAAAGCTGGTCCATGGAGGACATTAGGATTGGTGCCCCAGAATTCATGTGGCTTTGAAAATGTGCCTGGCACACCTCTGCGATGCTGGGCTGCAGGAATCGGGATGAGTGCTAGGACTCGCTATTGTCCTTAGGCGCTGCTGCTGGCTCAGCCGTAAGCACCGAGCAGAGGGCTTTGGCTGCTTAGCTGAATTTCATTAAGGTTGTTCTGCCATAGATGAGATGTTGTTGCAGAGTTGCTTTTCTGGGGTAGCTCTGTCACAGCTGCACGTTTGGCATGAACCCACTTCTCCCTCAGCCCCGAGCGAGGTGGCCAGGGCGGAGAAAGGTGCCGCTTTCCGCTCGCCTGCCAAGGAGGATGCTCGGGGGCTGATCCACCTACTGACCCTGCGAGCCCCACGCTGGCCCCCTCCCCACCCCATGGGGACCCAGTGGGCCGGGGAACCATGCAGCTGTGCAGCTCAAGTCCAAAGAGGGCACATATGGAGTCAAGAGGATGTTTGAGAGATGCTGCAGTCGCTGTTTGAGAAGCTCCTGTAATATAGATAAATAAGGGCACCAGTATTACTATTTTCTTTCAACATTTTAAATCTTATTTGATGCCATAGTCTGCAGAGCCATTCTCTGGTGTGCTAAGGACTTTGCTAGAATCCGATGTAGGGACTTCAATCCCTCTCTGACTATTCTGTATCGTGCTGGTTTTGGAGTAATCCACTTAGTGACATAAATTGCTAAGGCTCCTCTTATATGCAGTACTCTTTCATCTGCTTCTTTAAAACTCAGACCAGCTGATTGTTGGCAGGGCCTCCAGCAACTATGTGTAATTAAAGTATTCATTAAAAAAAATTGATCATTAAATTAAATGGTTGTTGAGAACGTTGTTGCTAAACAGCCAAGCAGATGATTAAGCAAAGCTTTGCATGAATATCCAGAACAGCAAAAACAATGGTGGAAATTGCCGTTCTCCTTGACGCGAACTGCAGTACATTCCCATTCACGCTGGAGTTTTCAGCTGAATTGTCAGAAGGGGAATAGCTGCAAGAGATCTGCCCCGTCAATGTTGCTAAGGGGTAAACGAGTTCACATGGTGATGCCTTGGCATGACGTATGCACGTGTTTTCATTGTTGGTGGAATTATGTATGGGAATATGAGTCTGAAATGGCACATGAAGGTGTCAGTTGGGAAAGAAAAACAGGTTTTTTTCTTTTTGAAGGAATGGAAATGTATTTCAGCTGAACTCTTGACTTGCTGAATTTTCTGTTTTATTCTTTTCATCTTTGAAAAACCCTTTCTGTTTTACTTCCCTATGTGTCCTTCAGCAAGATATCCCCAGCCAATGTGTCTGTCTGTGGCAGGGATTTTGTTTTCCTGATCAATGGCATCAGAACTGCAGCGTTTGAAGTTTTATGGCATTCTCTGATTTAGTGGGGTTTTTTAATAATGCATTGTGCTTGAGACCTACCTCTGCGATTGAAATGTCCCTTGGAGTCAATGTGGCCACTTCTTGGGAGAGCAGGAGCAAGAAAGGTCAAATTTAAAAAAAGAGAAGGAAGGAAAGAAACAAACAACCGATGATGTCCAACTGCTTGGGAAAAGTTGGAGGTGCCTGTGAGTACTTGTCCGGACATTCACAGCCTCCCATCCCCTTTCCTAATGCATTGCCTTCTGTTGTAGCTAGAAGACAACAGAAATTATTTCTGTCCATGCTTGTGAGAGATGGTCATTGCTTGAAAAAACATCCTCTAAATACCAAAGGAAAAAAGCCAAAAGGTAGCAAAAAGGACCTGTCTTCTCACTGCTAGATAATGTGAGTGTTACAACACCACAGATCCAAGCTGTGAAGGGAAGCCTATGGAAGTGGTGGGAGTTCATCCACCATCTTCTGGATCTGTTTGGCTTTTGCAAGGTGTCTGGGCTTGTTCCTTGAAAAATGCAGTCAGATTGCAATAACGCCGTTTCCCTTTGAATATATTTGGGAAGCAGCTACTAAAGCTTCTATGCTATACATGACATAAGAATCTGGTTGGAAAAACAGTTTATGTTGTTAGTTGTGTTCTGCCTGTCCGTGCACTTTTAATCAACATCTTCATTTAGTACCTCGCTGCTTTTGTTGTTGGCATTGTTTTGCTGTGTAAGGTGCTAAAAAGGACAGCAGAGACAAATAGAGATTTGATTTTAAAACTGGAATTGGTCTTGAAGTAGCAGAAGAATCCATATAAATCAAGCTGGTAGAGTTTTCTGATCATCAGTAACTGCCAACACTTTTCTTTGCAACCTCAATTAATAGTGTCCTGTAAAAGGCTCTTGTAGAAAGCTTGTGGCACTTGGGAGTAGTTCAACTGTCTTGTCTGTGCCATTTGCCAGAAAGACTCTGGGTTATTTTACTTGTTTGCCAGGGTTTCAGGCAGTGTGAAACATGAAAATGGCATAAAAGAGTTCTCTTAATTATTTGGTGCCTTTGATTAGATGCTTTTGTTGATCCCCACTTCCTGAAAGCGGCGGTTTGGGAAAACACGTTCAATTTATCGATTTAATAATAAGCATGCTTTAGCCCCTGGGCTTCGCCTCTGCCTGAAAGCATCTCTGACTGGGCAGGGAGCTGTAGTCGATCCCTCTGCATCATTCCATCTAAGGCTTGAAATAATAGTCATGAAGGATGTCAGTTCGTACCAACCATCATATGGCCTGGAGGTGAACGTGTCTCTCTCTGTAAATAAGCATAGATTTTACAAGAGAGATTAATGAAAGAGATGTATTCCTTTATATGCTAATAAAATAATAAAAGGAGGTAATAGACAATGGAGGATACGGAGGTCCTGAGTTTCTGTAGGACCAGTAAAATTTGCACTATAAACAATTTCCTGAGGAGTCCTTTTGATGGGAAGGTTTAAATAAAGAGGGAAGGGGGAATTGCCTCCTGCTCCCTTGGGTAGGATGAGGATAAGACAGCAAACCCTCTCTCTCTCCTCGTAAAACATATGGGCAGGACATCCCTGAAAATGTTGTGTGGAAGGAAGGGCCGATTCGCTTTTCTCCGCTAAAGGTGTGGTGTGTTGGCCACGAGACCTTGACCGTGCTTTACACCATGCAAAGGCCCTGGGGGCTTCAGGAGTCTCAGACCACTTGAACATTGCAGTTACGATGTTACGTTAACCTAAACAACTTAAAAATTGCTGCCCTGCTTCTATACCCTCCCCTCAGCAGAGCGCTTGTTAGCCTCAGACCCTGGCTGCTTTGCAGAACTGTCCACAGAAAAATGTTTGCAGCGTTGGCAATCATGTTAGCAGCGAGTAATCAATCAGCTCCACTTGCGTAAACACGGAGAGCAAGCAATTGATTACTCGCAGCTCTGCTAACGATTGCAGTACCAACAGGCCCCAGGGCTTTAGGACTTTAAATGGACTAAAAATTTATGGTTGCTATTTGGATCTGATCACCTTTCATCCTACTCAGAGAGTTAAAAATAAATGAGTTTTTTGGTACTGGGATGCTGATAAAACCACCCTTCTTCAATGCAATCCATAAGGTCTCTCCCGCGAATAACTTGCTGAGGGCTAAGGGGAGCTCCTGGTGCTGTTCTCATGCACCTCTGCAGTTATTCTGCTGCCTTCTTCTGCATCTCTGCCGAACCTGGCCCACAGAAAGTGCTACAAAGAGGGGAAAGAGCGGTTTTATGTTTGTGTAACTAGTGTTGGGTTTGACTGGGGAAGGAAATGCTAATGACACTACGAAACCGCGGTTTGACAGTTTGTGCACAGGGATTATCCCAGCTGTGCCAGGTTTATGCATAGCATGACTATGCTGGAAGTACTTTGCAAAACTCAAGGGAAATTTTCAGGGAGAAGGAAGATCTCTGGAAGATTTTGCTTGAAGGTCTGAAAACTCGATCTGCCCAATTTCGTTCTTGCCTGGCCATCCTGTGGGATGGTGATGTTGTACCAAGTTGGAAGAAAAGGACAAATGCTCAGTTCCTTTCAGTGAGAAGAAAGGCTGAATTCTTCAAGGGAAACAAATATATTAATATTGTTGTAACCAAGACAGTCGATGTGGGCAACTTTTTGAATAGTTTTAATGTAGTTAAGTCTGCTTTGTGTGGCAATAGCAATATGGAGATAAAGCAGCTTTATAGGGCTGCATGTATCTTCCTGAACAAGATTACTTGCTTTTTAAATAGTTTCCAATACCTAAAATGACACAACTGGATGGGAGACAAGCTTCAAGTAAATCTCCTACTTTCCGTTAAGTTCCATTCTGAATCGAATGCCTGCTCAAAGCAGATAGATCTTCACTGCACAGTAGTCTGGATAGTGTCTCTGGTCTCTTCCTCCTCTAAATGAAAAATATTTCCCTCTGTAGCTCGGGTACCGCCCTGCAGGGTGGTTACTCACCAAGGGAAATCCCACCTTCAGAGGGGCTCATATGGTGAATACCCCAGTGGGGCTGGAGCCCCTCGGGGCTGAGAGTAGCAAGATACCCCTGTGCACAAGCGGGGCTCTGCAGACACCCTCTCCCTGTTGCTCTTTCTCTCCCATTCCCACAAATTCCTGGTTCGTTTTCCCCCTGTGGTTGTTTTGACTTGTAGCCTCTTGTAAGCTAGCGTTATTTTTCAGAATGAGCCCTTAAATTTGCTTTTGCAGTGTGAATGTGTTGCTTCTTGGTTACAGCTAAGCTGATGCATCTTTTGCTAAGTTAAAGTCAAAATACCCTTCGGTGTTGCTTCAATTAACATGGTGTGTTAGCACTGACATCCCAATGACTAAGCGCAGTCAGAGTTTAACTGATTTAATTTAAACGTCTTACAGCAAAGGAATTATCCAGGGTAAATCCGAACCCTGTGTCACTTTGACCAGTGCTTTATTGGGTTTGAATGCAAAATTAACTCATCAAAGGGCTTGCCAGCATCCAGGCATTTAAACATCTTTAGATCCTTTAATATTTTTGAAACATTTAGTTACTGAAACAAACGTATGAAGAGTATCACAGCTCCTGTATCAAACGGGACTTCAATTCTACAGGCTCAGGGAGTGTTTCTGCCCTTCTTATCAAGGCTGGATAATGACTCATTCCTCCAAGATTACAATGCTACTCAGCCAGAGAAAAGGAGCAAAAACCAGATCCAGAGGGCAAAGTAAAAATAATAGCCTCTTCTGTATCTTGAAGTAAGCCAGAGATTTAGGAAACCATTTTTGTTATGTTGTAAATGTTTTATGGCTCTGGACTTTTCCATGCAAAAAGTTTCACTGTGTTAACAGTGGGGTTTTAATGTAAATTATCCTCAGAGCAGACTGTAAATATACACAGGGATGGAGTAAGAGGATGCACTGGAGAAAAGCACAGTTAAGCACCAAATATGTGAAAAACGCAGTTGAGGTGATCAGCAAAATGCTGGAGCGAGGACTTGGCACATAGGGCTGGGGGGCACGGTGACCACCGGTGTCCTCCTCTGGCACTGCTTAAGGAGGTGTTCGGCTTGGTGCTATGTTACATGAGTTTAGTACCTCGGTTTCTTGGTCTCCGAGGCAGTGGTTGCGCGCGTCTGAGAGATGGCAGCGGACTGACTTTGGCTTCCGTGTTGGTTTGAAACACTTCTCAAACTGTGCTGTTTCAGATGACACCTCACTGCTGAAGCAGATCTCAGGGGCTCCTGCACCCGAGAGTCAATCTGCTTTTTCCTACTGCTTCAGCTGTTCTGGCAGGAGATGCTTCCTCTCCCAGAGCAACTTGTGTCTCTCTCTTTAAGAAAAGCACGTTTCTGCTGGGTGTTAGCTTGCAAGAGTTTGCTGTGTAGCTGGGACAAGGCACCGGGGTTTTCCTATGAGATAAAGCAGTGAATATCAACAGTCAGTGTGTGTGACGGAGGAGACGCAGAAGCTGATCGTGCTAACTGTCTTTAAAAACTACTAGTACCTTGTCTCTGCCAGCATTGCACAGTGAGGGAATAGTTACATCACTGGGCTGGGATAAACAAAACCCAGTGCAGATAATATTGAAGTTACTTTCTTTGTCATGTTTCACAGCACACTCTTAACAGCACCTCCAGTGCTCATACATACATCTTCTAAATGAGCTTTTCTCCTTGGCTGCTCTTCCGCAGGGCGTGGGGAAGTGTAACACCCCATCCAGAAAGAATGTGTATGGTAAGAGTGGGGGTGGCTTCTTTTGAGACCAGCGCTCCTCTGATGCAGTCCTGGAAGAAGAAAAGAGCAGATGTGATTTCATCCAGGAATCTCCCTGGATTTGGGGGAACGAGAGACTCCCAACATTGCATGTGAGCTCTTACCACCTGAACCAGCTTGCCCTAGGACAGCATTAAAAAGCAAGGTGGGCACTGCTCTCAACAGTCAATTTATCCCTTAATGACGGAGTGTATTGCCAGTGAAGTCCAAAAATCTGACAATTACAGTCATTCTTTAATTGTAACTTGAGTTGTATACTCGAAAGGTTAGTCTGGTGTTTTATGGCTGGCTACTTTATCTTTTAATTAAATGCCCATCAAACCTCTTTGATCTGAGGAACAAGGGCTCATAAGATGCAGAGCCACTGCTCTGCCCAGGTAATTCTCAGTAATCCAGATTGTCTCATCCTGCAGTGGGGAGGTAATTTGAATTGAGGCTGCGGGTTGCTGCTGGGCTCCCGTCTCTGCTGAACTTGTTGATTTGCATTCAGAGAGGATCTTCCAGAAGATAATGGGATTTGTGAGGAAAGTTGATTTTACCTTGTTATCTGGCGAGGGAATAACATCATCCTCTGAACAAGAGGCAATGCAGGATGGTAATTACTCAGCCAGGTGGGAGATAGCAGGGAATGGGGGAGGCCCAGCTGCTTAGCCTGACCAGCCCTGGATTGTTCCCTATTATAGAAATGCCGTCACAGAGTTTCTTTAAGTAATTCCCTGAGGCTAGGAAATGAGAGAAAATAAACCCTCAGTCCCAGGTTGCAAAAATCATGAGCACAATCGCAGGAAATCATGAAAAGCTTTGGCTTCGTGAGATAAAATTCAGATAGCTTTGGGTTTATTTTGAGTGTATTTTCTGAGAATTTTGGACTCCTAGATCCAGATTTAAAGCTGCTTCTGGCACCCTAAGAAGCAGGAATTTTATTTTTTCTTGACGTTAAGGGTTTTTCTTGTAATCAACTGAACTGAAAAGCTCAAGAATCCCAAATAACACAAGGTTCATAATGAAATGTTTGCAAGAACCTATCACCCTGAGGCATCCTGTACCTGTTCAGTGGGATCCTTCCTGCTCCGGGCACCACGGCTCACTGCAGCAGTCTCTGGTTTGGGTGCCTTGGGCCCCGCGTTAATGCAGCTCACGAAGTCTTTGCTTTGAGCTTCCCTCCCCTCTGACTCAGCGCTGGTTGATTGGCACGTGTGCGTGCCTGTTGCGTGCCTCTGAGTGGGATGTCGCTGGGAAGCCTGTGTACCCTGGAGGAGCTCCTGGGGACCAAGCGAAGAGGCAGAAAGGAGGAGTAGAATAACGAGCGCATGGAGTAGGAAGAGAGGAGAAAGAGAGGACCAGCCACCGCTCAGCAGGGTCCTGGGCAGTGGGCAGCAGGGCTGAGGAGCTCCCAGCAGCCATGGTCTCTGCCCAGTCTATCCCCTCCTTCCTCCTCCTCTTGGCCAGGTGTCTCCAACCCCAGCACTATGCTGGTTACCCCCACCTCACCTCCTGGACTTTCTTCAGGAATATCCTCAACTGTGCTTCTAGCAGTTCCCAGGAAATGCTCTCCCTTTCTCCTCACCCTTCGTATCTTACTAGCTTGAGAAATGCTTCATAAAAATGTATATGAGACAGCAGACCCCAAAACAAGCTTAGGCAGTGACTGTTTATATACATAAATAAGTGAGTCTGTGTGCCAAGCTGTTCTACAGAAACATATTTATTTTTAAAAAGGAGCTTTTTATTCATTCCTCAGGATAACTTCTCTCTCCATCAGAGCTCTGCACCCCCTGCCCAGTGGGGCCAGCTCTCTCCTGGAGAAGTCCCTCCAAGGACCCTTCAACAGGAGCACTTGAGTACCTACCAAACTTCAGCGCACGTCATTTAATGTACCTCACGGGTTAGTTTGTAGTGATGCTTCACGCCTCCTCTGAGTGCTGACCCAGAAGGTGTATGTAGAGCTACAGAAGGTGGCTGGTTTGATAAATGGATGATCTGTTTATAAGGTTGCCTCATTGACTCTAACCATACAGCTTTTGTTGGTGATAACTATCATGGCTGACTTCTACTGCAGCATTATACACTATTTTTGTGCTGTTTGTAACGTTCCCTTAGCACGAAGCCTGATATGTTAGTTTTAATCAGGTTGAGTGTCTTGACCACAAAGTAAATTAACAATCAACTTTGTTCATCCTGAAACCACTGGGGTTCCCTGCAGGTCTTCTGCTCTCGTTTGTGTGCAGTGGCCACTGGATCTTCCTCAGCCTCTCAGATGTAAAAAATCACATTTTTCTTGTCCTCAAGAGCTTCCTAGGTTTCTCCTCTCAGTCAATAGGGCAGGACAACGGTCATCACTTACATGAAGAACTGATTGACATTATTCACGTAAGCATTTGCAAAGCATACCATACATCACAGTAAGTATGCCTTAAACGATAGTTAAAACACTTCGTTACATTGGTTAATCTTACAGTTAAATCATTCACATGGGATACTATCACCAGAGGCTGCCAAAGGTCAGCTATTTCCTTTTATCTTGAAAGCCAGAGTACGAGTTCACTCAAGTCTTAAAAGGACACAAGGCGCTAAAACATCTTTTTTGTACGGTTCAGAGGTATTTCAAACTCGACTCACTCCAAAGATAATTGTTCTTATTTCTCTCTTAACAGGAACTTTATGCCCTTTTGTGCATGAAAGCAAACCACAGTGTAATTCTCAGATGAGATTTTTAACGGGCTTCTACCATACAAAATGTTCTCATGTACATTTTGTAGAAACTAACAAACTTTTTGATTAGGCATCAAAAAGCCTCATTGGGTTCTGTTTGTAGACTTCGATTAGACGCTAGTAATGATAAACGTTTTGATTTAATCACCACTTCTAGCAAAAGCATACTAATACTCCTCCCAATGGGAAGTGGGAATAAAAGCAAAAGTTTTCTCCTAAAGTCTTAAAACTTGTAGCTAGTCCAGAAAAACAACTTAATTGATGTTCTCCCTGACCTTTCCCGTCTTTTCATTTCCGAGCAGGGAAACTGAGCCTTGAAGAGCTTATGGCAGTGGGGTGTAAGTGTCCTTTGTGCTGTAGCTTTTCATTGTGAACTCAAATATTAAAAACTGTTTGTGATTGCTTCTGGTATTAAATGTTAGAGTGACATCTATAATCACTCAACTTTGTCCCTTAAATATAAACTTTTAAGGTATTCTCTACCAAACTCCATGCACAGATTTTGACCTGTCAATTAGCATCCTTGATGCAGCCACACGAAAAGTGTCCGGCATAAACAAAATCAATTCTATTGATTTCTAAGGGAAAGTTCACTTGAGGGATGGCTCACAAAGTCCAAAAAAGCCTGATTTTGGTACTAAACATTTCTATGGTCAGAGCTCTTCTTCAACAACGCACTGTATGATGTTAGTGTGATTTGAGCTAAGCCCTATCAAGACAAATGGGTTCGACCACCACCTTTCATATGACAGCTGTAAGACACAGTGACCACCTGCTCCTGTCCCCTCAAAAGGCAAAAGGCAAAATGAGTCTTGTTTGGCATTTTGAAAGCCCAGAGCTTGGACGGACGCTCTTTTGCAAAGTGGTTTATGAGTGCATTTGCAGACAGAGGCACTGAACCTGGAAGCAGTGTGTGTTGAGGGGAGCTTAGAAAGGGCTTAGGAGCCATGAGGAGGGGGTCATTTTCAGTGATTTGATCCTTGTTTTTTTTCTAAAAAAGCTGGACTTGACGCGGTTGTCACTGCAGTGGCGCTACCTTGACCCATCAACTTCCCCTTAAATGAAATAACTTCCAAGGGTCTGAATTATGACTAATTAGTCAGGTCAGAAGTACGAGCCGTATCAGCGGCTTCTGTTTCAGTATCTGCCCATCATGCTGCCTGCTCAATCACCAAGGCCTCGGATCCTGTGGAAAGATATTAAAAACCAAGGAAGACAGTAAATGCCATCGCCTTTTTTTCCATGCAGGTGGGGTAATACCGGAGCCAGCTGCTGATGCACACAAGGGAAGGCTCTGTATCGCAAACACGCCTGCAAACGCCTGCACTGGGGCCACGGAGACCTCGGGACAGGCTCTGGGAGAAAAGACCCAGCTCCTGCAGAGTCCTCTGTGGGTCACTGCCCTCATCTCTTGGCTGAACTGCTTGGAGTATTTGGAGCTGGTGACCACATTTGGCTTTACACATTATGCTTTATAAAAGCACTGCTTTTTGGTATGAGTGTTACAACTGTAATTCACCGTATAGGTTTTCTCAAATTCTTCCTTTCAGAAGTGCTACCTCCACTAGCACAGTTAAATGGGGTGTCCAGGGTAGGAGAAACAAAGCCCCTTTGAGGACACCTGCCTTTACCCACAGGTGGCAGAAGGAGCCTTTTGATAACTTATTTAGACCTTCCGTGCCTGACTTTGAGATGACCAAAGGAAGGTGAGATGAGTATCAACCAACCAATAAAAATGTTGTACTGCTGCCAGTCTGCTCCCCATCCTCATTTCTGGCACAGCTACTGCTGCGAAGGAGCTCTTTATGTCAGTAACCTGTCCCCAGGAACAGGCACATCAACTCTTTAGTGCCTGATCAACAGAGCCCTGTTTGAGGGACAACTTACCCAGGATAGAGGTTTCTTTGTAGACTTTGCTAGTTAAGGCTGTCTGGTCATCTTAAAAGGCTGGCTTATCATTACACACCATGAACGCTTTATTTTATTAAGGAAAATCTGTCGGTTGTAGATACTACTGATTTATAAATGAGCTGACCTTAGAGGAGGAAGGTCTTACATTTCTTTTTGGAAGCAGCTTGATAAATGCCACATAATTCAAAAGGTCATAAATCCCCAAACTCAGACCCTCCCTGAAAGGCCTGAGTGGAAAGGGAAGCTCCCGTCCTCGGTTCCTCAGGAGCCTGCTGGATTCTCCACGAGCTTCGCTATGAAAAATAACCTAACACCGTTTGTATTTAAAAGATGCGTTTTGGAACGAAGCCCAGGAAACCCCAAGCTCCACTAGTCAAATGCTTGTCCACTTTTTCACAGATTCTGTGCTCTGTGAAAACGCTTGCGTTTTTGTTGTTGTTTATCTTAACGCCTTCTTTTCCTAATGAGGTCTGTACTGTACAGTTTTCAGTCTGTCACGTTGTGAGATGCAACCGAGGTGGTGCGTTACACTGCAAAGGCGGTGGCTGCAGCAGTCTGAGGCGGGTGACGGAATCGCTTTAGAGGCTCTGCTTTGATTAGCAGTGGGGTTTAATCGCAATTAGCTGACATAGTGCCGACTGCAATTTGGCCTGGTCTAAGCAGAACAGCCAGCATCGTGTCAGCTAACTCAGCTCTTCACACATGACCACGTCCCTAATGAAGACTAGCCCTTTGGTGGACATCTGTCATGAAATTCTCCATCCTTCTCTCCTGCCTTCTCTTACATGCTGTGTTGGACAAAATCATTATAAATAGAGCATGAGTATAGGAATTTGCTTATTGGTGTGGGTTTTCCAAGGCTCAGGGCGCCCGGGGGATGCTGTGCTTAGTGAAAAGCTGGACTCGTTAGTGTAAGAGGAAAGGGGAAGGACGGGTCACATTTTCAACAGGACTTCCCATCCCTCAGCCGCCCCAAGGTGAGGGTGGGATCACTTCTCTTCCCCGTTATTCCCAGGGGGAGCATGTTCTGTCAAATACACAATTGCCTAAAAGCGTGGGGATCCCTGTTGGCTTGGGGTGTGGTATTTCTCTTACGCAGCCCTAGCAGCCTGGGCAGGGAGCGTGCAGCCCTGCAAATCGTCATGGCTATTTGTTCACCGTGCTCCTCATCATCACGGAAAGTGACTCCTTACTAGTTGACATTAGGTGAGGTTTTTATCATTGAAACCTGCTGCTCAAGATGTTGATGATGCCTCTCTGTGATTTTTTAGAAAACAACTCTGCTGGATTTCCACCCCCCTACCCCTCCCTTGTTTTCTTTTGTTTCTGCATTTTATGTAGGCTTTGTGCTCCTAAACTCAACTGTCTACTGGTTCAGGTCTGTAAAGGTACTTAGACATTGAAAAAATTCATTAAAATTAGGTGCCTTTTCAAAATATTTCTACACTTCTGTCTTTTCCTTTAAGCTTTTAACTCCTGTTAAACATTTGGCCCTTAAATCGGGTTTTTGAAACCAGATTGAGCTCAGATGTAGCCTTTCTATTATCTAAAGCCTGTGCCCCACATTTTGGCAAATCATTCATTGCTATTCCTGCTTCGGAGCTGTGGAACAGGCTGTCAACTGATATTAATCAATCTTTGTCATTGCCCGTTTCCAAAAGTCATTAGCATGCTCAGCCTCACATTATATTCTCCAGCAGATTCTCCAGCAGAAAAATAACACATTGTCAACTGTACTTTGTTATGAGTTACTACGCAAGCGACCTTATTGATTGCACGTATGTAATAGAGGTCTGTATTTACCGAGAACCTTCAAGTTTTTATGTTTGCCTTTATTGTATTCCCACCTTCTCTCTCTCTCTTTTTTTTTTTTAGTATTACTTTGTTTCCCTTAACGCAAAACAGCTGTTTCCAAGGAAATGAAGATAGCTGGGGAGCTGGTACGAATGTTGTAAGTAAATGAAGATATCAAGTACATTTGACTGTTGGAACACTAGGAAATGATTAATGACCCTTTAACACATTAAAAAAGGTCTGCCAACATATAGCTATTTCTATTGTCACATAGTAACACTTTAAATTCCTATAAATGTGGCCACGGTGAAGTTGGCATGTGTAAAAATATTTCTTCTTAGCCATCAAGGCTTTAGAGATGGATTTCTCTTGCTGATCATTCCTCATGACGCTTGGCAAAGGCTGGCTGTAGGAAGATACCTCCTTTCTCTTTTTTTTTTCTTTTTTTTTTCAGAGAAGAACAATTCAGTTTAGAAAGGCCTTTGTACCATATTACTTGTCTGGCTTTATTTTTGTTTCTCTCTACGTGCCAAGGGAAAGAAGTGATGTATCCTCTGTGGGTGATCCACGCTGTTGGATGCCGCGGTCCCCGGGGCGACGCTGTGGCCACCACCCCACGGCGCAGCGAGGGGCTGACCCCCCCCCCCAGGAGCTGCAGCCCCAGCTCCTGCAAAGCCACAGGGCTCCCACACCCGCACTCTCTGCCAAGACATTTAATAAGGAAAACCTTCATGGGCTCCTGAGCGCAAAACCAGTCCAGCTCTGGCAACAGGTCTGAGACCTCAGAAGATGGGGCTGCAGGATCCTTTGCAAGGACTGGCGATTACTGTGTACTTCGTCACCATCAGGTGAACATGGAAACTTTAACAGTGTTGAAAGTCAAAGCGTTGCACTAGCCACAGCCCTCGGGGTCAGTGAATCCCATCCCCTGCTGCCGTAGGCAAGCACACCATAAAACCCCTTTGTAAATGGAACAGTCTTCATATTAAAGCTACCTGTTTGCAAAGCTGAATCAGAGGTTGGTCCAGCCAGGATGGTTATAAACGTGTTTCTTATTTCCAGAATAAGTTAATTCTGGCCAATAATAACAGTTTTTGTCCTTTGTACTGGCTTCTCAATGTTTTCTCACAGTCCTCACCATTGGCCAAGATCTCACATGCACTTGGAAAAAATGTAGAAGCACAAGTTAGATTTCTGGTGGATTTTGTTTTTTTTTAAAATTTCATTGAGTAAAAAACCCTACCATGCTTAATAAGTAGGTGTCCTCACTCCCTTCCATTTCTAGATTGCCTTAAGGTGTAGCCTCAGGAAAAATACATTACAGAGTCAAGTCCTGAGCTGATGAATGCTACTCTTATAGCAGTAAGTTCAAGATCTGAAACAAACTCTTAAGACTTATCACTAGCTGGAGACAGCAGCAGGTAATGGGAAGCATTCCAGGGCATTGCTGCTGAAAACCCCTTTCTAGCAGCTGAGGATCCTCAACCCCCCACAGTACAGGTTGTGACATCAAGACACCCTCAACTGGAAAAGAAAATACAATATTAGTCAGGGCTTCAACAGCCCTTCAATATGTCATCAGTTTTATTGGGACTAAATCTCAGGCAGGTCACTCTGCGATAGTCTCATCCAGTGCTGTGTTTTGCTTTAACTGGTTTATCAGAAGAATCAATCTCACTGGTATAATAAGAGTTCTGGTAAGTCTGGAAGGAATTTCTGCTTCTGGCTGGTAGAAAAAGAATGCAGAAGTTTCAAATCAGTTCACACAAGGACACCTTAAACTCTGCCCAGTAAAAGCTTCACAACATAATTTGTCTGTCTTTGCTGGGACATTTTATTATGAATACTTAGTAGGAGATGTCAACACCGAAATGTCAAGTTTCCTGGTCAAAATCTTGTGTCATCTTCTCTTATCTAGGTTTTATTTAGAAAAATGCATGCAGGAGTTTCTGACATACCAGATCCAGCCTGAGTCGGTGACAATAGTAGATAATTGCCAGCAAACCACTTAGTGTATTTTAATAATGTCTGAAGAGCTTCCCAAACCCTCAGCCACGTTTTTCCCTAATGTAAACATCTTCAATATTTAATTCGGGTGATGCCAAGGAAGACTGCTGTCCTCTTCTTGCCAGCTGACAAATCGTGCACAGGTCTCGGAAGCGCTGGGGCAAACAGCAGCAATGACCTGCCTCGACGGCGAGGGAGGACGGCTCTTGTGATCATCCACTGTCAGCTCCGCTGTCGCGCTGAGAGGGGTGCGAAAAGCTGGACTTTGAGTCAACCTTAGAGAGCTTTTTTTCCCCCTATAGCTTCGTACTGTAGCAAATGAGCTTCATCCTGTTTCAGCCAGCATAATCTGGTGCAGCTTCAGTGATTACATATTTCATAGGCCATTGATTGAAGTGCTCTTACAGTCCTTTCCCCTTCTGAATGAATGTTTATCCCCTGGAGGCTTCTTCAAAGGACCCGGGGACAAAAGTTTCAACTTAAGAAAACATTTGTGCAGGTCCACATAGGCCGCCTTGCTCTGCACGGCAGGTAAGCACGTACTTAAGCACGTTAGAGATTATGGCGTGAAAACACACAGAGTTATATACATGCCCGAGTGTGCAGCTGGATAGGGCCAGAGTGTTCTAAAATCATTTAGAAAATGATGCAGGATGTCTATTTCTGTATCTTGGCGCCTGGTGTATTTTCTTTCCATTTTTTTAATCTTCTGCTTATGCAAGTAATCCATTAAATAACAATACCCAAGAAAGGATCAGTATTGTGTCAGAAAAGCACCTTTTCCTTGTGCCATTATCAGTTTTTCTTTCTTCTCTGTGAGCATCATTCCTTCCTCCTCCACTGAGCTTCTAATGCCTTTCTGCTCGAATGCTATGGTTACTGCATTGCATCCACTGATTTTTAAACATAAGTTTTTTAAATGCCCATTTCTGTCGGGTATTAAGTGCTGTCCAAGGCAGGTCTGATAAATAGTGAAGTAAAATCAGACCTGATCTACGTCCCTGCTGCAGGAGAAATCGGTGACATTTGCAGCCATTTGAATGGTGTTGTAAAAGCACGGGGAGAGATCCTGCAGTGCAGACTGCGTGACGGTGCACGCTCCTGTGCCTTTGCCCGTCCGCAGCCTCTCTCCATGGGCTGTCCCATCGATTCCGGCCCCATTTCAGGAGCCTGGGAGGGAGGGCAGTGGGTTGCGTGGGATGCACAGCGGCAGTAACTGGGCCACCGAGGGCCAAGATTGCCTCGGTCAGCATCCTTCAAGTGCGTGAAGTGACTTCAGGGATGGGATGTCTTCTCAAAGGTGTAGCAATATTACTGAGATCTTTATCCCCAGCAGAAATGCTGTATTGCCCATCAGGCCTCAAGGGATAATGGAGCACTAAATGTGTATCTTGGAGAATTTACTCCGTATAGCCTGTTGGAGACTGTGTGGAGGGAAAGCCTCTAGCCCCAGACATGCTATTGCCCATGATTACTGAGCTGGTTGTAGTTATTTCTAGGTAAAACATTAATCATGATGGATTGATTTTTTTCTGCTTGGGAAATGTGACTCTAAAGAACTAAATTTTAACAGAGCATTAATTAAATGCTGATTCCTGCCATTAACCACTGCTTTAAAAAGCTTTAACACAGCCTGTGTGAGGCAAAGTGCTTTCATAATAGTGCAGTTTTCTATTTGTTATCTTTTCCGTTGTTCCTCCACCTTCAGTTGTGGTTATATTGTTATTTTCCTTTTGATTTTATTACCTTTAACCATCTTTTTAATTCCCCTGCCCAGAGTGGATGGGTAGCCTAGACTGGGCAGGACACCCATGCTTTGAGAATGACAAGAAATGGAAATGATTTGACCTCTTGGGGTAAAATACCATGGGCATTGCTTTACAAACAACTAGGGAAAACTGGTTTTGTAGATTGCCCCTCCCTCCAATTACAAAATGAAAAACCCTCCCGGCAGCAAAGGCCCCGATGTGCTGAAGCACAAGAGGGCAGTGTTACGTTGAATTGAGTCGCGCAAGGGTGCGATTAGCATGGGATCGCTTCATGGCTGATTAATTTAGCCTGTTCGTGAGGAGGCGTCTGCCAGGGGAGCGGCAGGGCGAGGCCGGCTCTGCCTGGGGCTGGGCCATGGAAGAGGCAGCCAAGCTCATGAACCACCTTCTTTGCCTGGTTTAGTGTCAGCTGCCTTGGGACACTGCCGAGCCGCGCATTTTGGGGCACAGGTCTTGCTCCCGGGTCCTGACAGCCACCCTGACCCCCACGGGGGTCTGCTGTGACTTACAGCCGCTGTCTGTCTGTCTCTGCCCACTGGGATTTCTGATCCTACCTTGGGCACCGGGGTGCCTTAGTGGCACTTGTCTGAAAGCTCAGCAGAGCTGCTGCTTCATTATCTGCATCTGGGTTTAACAGGGCAGGAATGCTGATCCTTGATCAAATCCCTCCCCTGGCGTGGCTGGAGGTGAGACGTCCCAGCTCCCACCGTCTCTTTTGGAGCTGCTGGAGCATTTGTGCCAGGCAACACCACCCACCATACGTGGGAACAAACCAGACTGGTCCAACACAGGGGCTTGCCAGCCCCGTACTGCCAGTAAAAGGCAACCTCATAGTCAGTCAGTGCCTTTTACGGGGCAATAAAAGGGAAGAAGTTAAAAAAAAAAAAATACACACGGAAACAGCTGTGAGTGTATAAAACTAAAGGTGTCCTCCCAGGGAGGGAGAGAGGGATGGGGAGAGGAACCTCTCCACAAAACAAGCACCACATCCTCGGCAGGGTACCGGTAACCTGATCTTTCACAGCGTGGTTCTGTTTTACCGGGAGCTCTCTGGCCTCTGAGGCTCCTTTGTCAGCCTCTGATTTTTCATGAATGATCTAAAAGTGTGGGTTATCTCTAACTTTTTCCCTGTTTTCAAGGAAGCATGAGGTTAAAAGCAAAGGTTTTATGTGCAACTATGGTGGCTAATCTTGAAACACGTATTTCTGCGCACGCAAAGTAAAGGTTCAGCATAGACATGCATAATTTATTTCTGCCTGGAGGCTGGTTGCTTTTGTGCTGTCTAGTTTTCTGGTGGTTGTATCATGCCTGGGAACGGACTTAAGCCACGGACATGAGCACGGTGCTCCGACCCCGAAATGGAGGCCACTAAAGGACTCATGAGCGCTTCACACTGTCTCAGCCAAGCCTGCCAGACTCAGCTGGTGCAAATTCCTAGGAGATCCCACTGCAGGCGCAAAGCCTCAGGCACCATTTTTTGATGTACACAAAAGACCTTGTTTTAATAGGAATTAATTAGCAGTTTAAATACTTGCAGGGTAGGAAATCCCCCACGGGGTATACTCGTTAAGGTTTCTTTACACATTACCTCCCAGGAGGATGCAGACTTTCCCTTACTTTCCAGCATCCCTCGCTGCTTCAGCAATAACTCCAGTAATTGTATTACAGCCGCAAAGTACTGCCACTGCAACCATAAAATCTTTCCAGTGCTCATCCGTTCCCCTGTGTTAGATAGGATTGTGATGGGCAATAATTTATCAAAGAGTCTGAGGTTGTAGTGTCACATATTCATGCCCAGAGTGCCTTTAAGCAACTACGAGGTGATAATGTCAGTGTAACCACACATCCCGTTTGCATTATTTATTGCTCTCATGAATGACAAATTTGTATTTTAAAATGGCTGAGACATTTATCTGCTGTCCCAAAAAGCTGAATTATGAATGTAGCATAATCTTATCTCTAGGGCAGACATTCCTTTTTATTATTGGCATTTAATAAGAGAATGTGTAATTAAAGGAAAGTAATTAACCTATTTCTAGGAACTTTGTATCTTGAATAAACAGGCAGCTAATGCAGTGCTGCCAGGAGTCCTGCCTGCTGAAGCCGTCTTCTGAGGCAGGTGGTCTGCATTATAACGAGGGAAAGGATTGCGTATGAAAGTCTATGAAATGGTACCGCAGCATTGCATCCTCTTTAGAAGTTTTAATTTTGGAGATATTTTGCAAAGGGGTAATTTCTCCTCCTATGGGGTGTCCATTTGGGGGCAGAGGCTGAGATGAGATGAATCCCGTCTGAACCCTGGCATGGCTTTGCCACAGATATGACAGTCCTGGCAACGTGGGAGACCCTCACAAGTGGAGTGACTGAATGGGAGAGGAATCTCATCCAGTTTTCCTTGTCTAGTGACAATCACCAACGACTAAGGGTGGCCAACTAGCAGAATTAGTTAAAGAGTTAAGTAATGCTGAGTTATCCTATCAGCAAAAATCAGTGCTTGCAGTGTGGGCTGGCTCTCCGCTGACAGTGTGCTCTGCGTGGTGTGTGGCTCTCCCGTGCCGCGCTTGCTGCAGTGTGGGATGCTTTGCTGGAAGCCACTCTGCCGTGCATAGCAGGAGAGGGCGATCACAAAAAATCCTGTGAGTCCTCTGTCACTCTTCCACATTTCCCCCTTTTTGAAAAATGTGACTAGTTCCTATCATTTAAAAAAAAAAAAATCCTTGTAGAACATTTCATCTTTCAATAGCAGAACATACTGTGGAGGCTGAGTGTATCCAGAAAGACAATAGGCACGAGTAGAAGCAAAAGAAATTGCAAGTAGATATATGGGAAAACTTCTTCACAATGGATGTGGTCAAACGCTGGAAAGAGAGACTGTGGGATCCTGGAATTCAGACACTTGGCACGAGGTTCTGAGCAACCTGATCCACCTTTGAAGTGAGCCCTACTTGGAGCAGGGGCTGGACCAGTGACCCCCAGCGATCCCTCCCAACCCAAACTCCCTTGAATCTGGAAGCTGATCAGCTCCCTGACCACTTGAATCATAGAAAGCGCTTGTCTGGCTGCCTGGGCATCCCTGGGACGGGGGCTGTCACTCTGGGGAAGCCAAGGATGGAGAGCACTGGCTGGAAGGCGTGTGGCAGCTGTGCTGTACCTGCCCCAAATACAGGTGCGTGCTGTGCTCTTGGTGCTGCCAGGCAGAGCAGCCTTTGGTGCAGTTTATCACAGAGATTCAAGGAAACGATATTCAAGAGTTTGTGCAAATTATGAGGATGCTGGGAAGCTGTTCTGACACCTGATGAGCCACTGCTCTTCTGCTCTAAAAATGTTCTGTATCTGCTTATCCTTTGCAACGTGACACCAGTACGAATGTGTCTGATTTTGTAAAGTGTGCTTTTTCTGTAGGCATTCAAGCTGCTTTGGGCTGCGTGATTATGAGAGCTGAGTCTCAGCTCCTGCTTTGCTGTCATCGTCGGCATTCATAACCATTGCCTGAGAGGCGCTGGGCAGCGGGAATCGAGCCCTGGTGCAGCTCCAGGTGATTGCTTTCCTCTCCCGGAGCCTCCGCACGCGCTGCACGAAGGTCACCATGCAGTGATTGCCATCATCTGGCCCCTCCACTGGATAGCCAGGCAGGTAAGGAAGGCTGTGCCTATCATTTAAATGAGATGCTGGCTCAGCTCAGATTCACAGTCCAGCCATGAGGTTAATTACTTTTCTTTAAATAAATATGGCAGTGAAATCTTCCCTTCTTTTCTTTGGTATACTGATAGAAAGTTCAAGGAAAGGAAAAACTGATTTGAATTTACACATCACAATTGCACTACTATTCCTGGAAAATATTGGCTCTAATATAAACCTAGTGCAGGTGCAGATAAACTGGAGTTGCTAATGAAGTGATCATACAGACAGCAGAAGGCTTACCTATATGGGGGAACAGCTTGATCTGCAAACCATTCCTCGTGTAACCGAAGCCTAACCAGTTCTGCAAGATGGAGAGGTGGCCGTGGCAGGATGAAGGTGCCATAAAGTTCAGACAAATGGCTGTAACCGTCCAGAGGTTTTGGCGTTTGCTGCAACTAATCTAAGCTGGGCACACATGGAGTGAGGTGATGTCCCAGCACATTCCTCGGACCCGCGGCCGCTGTGAGCTGAGCACGCTTATGCAGGGTGTCAGCTGGCTGGGGATTTGCAGTTGCATAATGGAATGGAGCGTAAATACAAGTCCTGATATTATCTCTGGAGATGGTGTCAGAACTATTTGACACCTTATCAATTCATAACACATCCGCTTTCAAAATGCTTCACTTGAACCAGGAGCTTTGCATGTGAAATTGCGCTGTGCGCCGCGCTCAGGGTAGCTGTCACGCGCTTCAGGCATGGAGCGCCGTGCCTGCTATCCAGTTCGCTGTGAGGCAGTCCTCTGCGGTGCGCTGGTTTTGGCTATTTGTTCTGACTTTTCCTGAATGAGGGAACCACTGCAGCTTTCATACTACAGTGGCTCCTCCAGCTCTAGCTCTGAAGACTCTCTCCACCCGCCACCTCCGTCCAAAGGTCCCTGAGCGGGAAACCAGCTCCTGAGCCGGTGGCTGGTGCTCCAGGAGCCGCAGGAGCAGCCTCCTGCCCTGCCAAGGAATAAAAAGGGGAGGGAGATTAATTTCTGCAGTGAGCTCATGTTCTGAGAATGGGCCATGGCGGCTCACAGCTAACATACACAGCACTAGACTGTACACAGGCAGGGCCGGGGGGACCGCTGGGGATGCTGAGCCCTTGTGCCTGCAATCAAACACGACAAAGCAGGAGAGGTTTACAGTGGGGTGACAACGGCGATTGCACCTCCTGGTGCTGCCAAGAGATCAGACACCAACCAGCCAGATGTTAACGCTGATGAGTTTTAACCAAGCACGGTGCTTTGAAGTTTTTTTCTGAGCTCTGAGTGTATTTTTTTAAAGGCTAAAATACTACGCTAGTTTTGGCTGGGATAGAGTTAATTTTCTTCACAGGAGCTGGTATGGGGCTGTGTTTGGATTTGTGCTGAAAATAGTGCTGATAACCCAGGGCTGGTTTCGTTACTGCTGAGCAGGGCTGACACAGAGCCAAGGCCTTTGCTGCTCCTCACCCCACCCCACCAGCGAGGAGGCTGGGGGGGCACAAGGAGTTGGGAGGGGACACAGCCACGACAGCTGACCCCCACTGACCCAAGGGATATTCCATACCATATGACGTCATGCTCGGCATATAAAGCTGGGGGAAGAAGGAAGGGGGGGACATTCGGAGTGATGGTGTTTGTCTTCCCAAGTAACCGTTCCGCGTGATGGAGCCCTGCTCTCCTGGGGATGGCTGCACACCTGCCTGCCCACGGGAAGTGGTGAATGAATTCCTTGTTTTGCTTTGCTTGTGCGTGGCTTTTGCTTTCCCTATTAAACTGTCTTTATCTCAACCCACAAGTTTTCTCACTTTTACCCATCCCATTCTCTCCCCCATCCCACCGGTGGGGACTGAGTGAGCAGCTGCATGGTGCTTAGCTGCCGGCTGGGGTTAAACCACGACAAATACACTTGGAGTGCTGTGTTGTCATTGCAGCATCTGGTCCTGCCGTAGGACGTGCCAGTGTCCCAGAATAGAAGGCATTTCTGAATGAGTGAAATATCAAGCAATTGACATAAAGCTTTTCTCTGAGTAATGCTCTTGTCGTTCTAGATTTGAGTGACTATATCTGACAGTCTATATTGGCTGAAGATTAAAGGGTAGAGGGAGACTGTGGGTCTGGCTGTAGTTTCCTTCCACCCTGTCCTGGCAAAACAAAGCAAAGACAAACATGACATCCCGCCCTGTGCGTTAGGTACGGGAGTGGTTTGGGAACTCGGAGTCAGGCAGGCTGGGGGATGCTGGGCTGGGCTGCCCTCACGGATGGGGCCAGGCTGAGTCCGTCCTCCCCGGCCACAGTGCATGGGAGGAGAGCGCAGTGGAAACCGCAGCTGTGTCATGCTGAGCGCCGGAGGGATCCTGGCGGAAAGGCTGGCAAAGCGCCCTGAGGATTTCCTGGGAAGGACCATACAGTCTTTTGGAGGTCTTTTAGGACATGTCAGATTAATGTCCATTGGGAAAGTTGAGGTGTAGCTGATCCTTGGGACAAGGGTGTGCTAGAGTCCAGAAATGCTGAGCTGAGGTCCTTCCCAGCCTTTCTGCCCCCGTGAATCTCCAGCCACGACCTCCTCCCTCTTTTGTGATGTGACTGGGTCTAAGCCCACAAAGAAACCATGTTCTCCATGGCCTCAGACTCTGCTTTGCAGAGATGTTACTGAGCTCACCCCATCCACATTTTTATCTCCTGGTGACAGCTCTGCCATACCAAGCGTTTGCTTCAAGCTCCTCTGGCCCAGAGGAGGGCACCCAGGGCCCAGGGGTGCTGGGGACATTGGGAGCTGTGGGGCCACCCCAGGAGCCACCTCCCTCCGCACTTTGGCAGGTAGGCAGTGGTGAAACCAGGCAAGTAGGGAAGATGGACATGTAAAAAGCCAGACATGGTTTATGCCCAAAGGTCAGACAGAATCAATATGTTCCCACAGAGCATATTGCACCTAATCAGTGTTTTCTGGTGGAAAATTTCTGACACGCTTGAAACCTAAGGCTGGATTTATTTGCAAATGCCTAGTGAGTGATAAGCAGGTGATTTAGTACAACATTTATTTTGCACTGGAAAAAGAAATATATTAAGGCTAGCGTGATTTTTTTTCTCTGTGATGTGGGGAATGGTGACTGCCCAGCAGGTCATGGCAGAAGCTGTGTCTGCTCTACTTCTGGGCCAATTGTTGTGTTTTTGCTACTGGAGATGGCAAAAAATAACTACTGTTAATTAGAGTTGGGGACATGCCAGTTCTTGATTTGGAATAAAACCGAAAGTGTTGGCAATTTTTAGGGAAAGCTTTTTCTTGCAAAGCAATTGAGATTCACAAGCGTCTAGATCACAAATCTAGTGGTGCTTAGAGGGAACAGTAATAAACCTCCTTAGCTAGCTGGGAAAAATGCTTCTTTTTTAGTATGCTGTATTCAGCTCCTTCTAGATAAAGAAGTCAAACATTTCACAGCAGAATGAAGAGCCTTTCCTTGCTTTTATGCTGGACTGTGTATGCTATTGCAAACTGCTGTTTGTACAGTAAGCTAAAGAAAACTTCTGTAGCATGACGGGTTTAGAGATCCCAGATGTTCGTCTTGTCCTGAATCTGCTCAAAATATCCTACATGAAAAAATGAAGCATTAAAAAAATTACTGCTATGCATAATAAAACCACTACAGAAATTGTTATTTATACACAAATACGTAAAAATCAAACCAGAACCAAGAGGACACGTTTCAGCTGTATGGAAGTAAAATGATTTGTTAACTCCCAGATGAAGGCAGTGAGCTGAAACTGAGCTATTCGCACAAAACGTGTCAATATGGTAAAAATGGCAGTTTTTACTGAAAAGAAGCAGAAACTCTGCTGGGTAGTTTTCACCCAGCTCTGAAGCAGGGGGCTCAAGCCAGCACTCGCAGTGCCGCCACCGCTGGTACACGCTTTGCTCTGATCCGTCACATCAGGGAGAGCCGGGAAAGGGCCCATTAGTCCATCTCCTTCCCCCTGCAGGGTTGTTGATTGTAACTGGGAGGGAGAAGCAAAAACTTCACCCCAGGGCCCTTCCTGGCTGGGAGCCCCTCTGCCGAGATGCCCTCCAGGGGTGGTCTCCCTGTGGTGGCCTCGCTCGTGACACCTGGCCCATTGGAGTGGTGGTATGTATGGGCCAGAAGGGACAGGGAAGGGGACATTGCCTTTCCCTATTCCCTTTCCTTCCACTGATTGCCTGGCACCATCCTGCACTGAGCCCCCTTTGCTGTTCCAGTGAATTAGAGAATCTGAGGGGAGAAGCGCTTGTTTTGTATCTCAAGGTGAGAATTGCACTTGGAGTTAGCTCTAAGATTAAAAACAAAATATGCATCCTCCCCGAGGACAGGCTTTTTCCAGCCTGCCCCATAAAGCTCCTGCATGCTGCTGCGGAGACTCCCGTCCCCTCCACGATGCAGTGAAAACCATGCATCCTTCTGCAGGAGGGGGACGGCGACTGGAAGTCATTAGCGGCTGCCGTGCCCCAGCCCCATCCGCCAGCCCGGCGGTGCTCAAACCCGCCGTGGCCGCGGCTCACTCTTCGGGGTGCGCAGAGGGGCTTCTTGCTGACGGTCCATCTGGGAACTGAAAAACCAGAGAGGAGGTGGAGGGAGGCTTAGCCCACCCACGAGCTCCTGCCTCCTGCTCTCCCACCACCGCGATGCACGGGGTCCCAGTGGCTCCCCGAGAGATGGGGGGAAGTCGGGTCTAGGGCCGTGCTGGGGGGCCCTGTGCATGGTCCCTGCAGGGCAGCACGCGTCCCCGCACCGTACGGCCGCCCCGGGGAGGCCAGCTGCTGGTCCTGCACCGCGGTGGCATTGCAGGAGCGGGGTGGGGGAACGCAGCGAGGCCCCTCAGGGAAAACCAGCCAGACTGGGAGGGCTCAGGTGTTTGATTTCCACTCAAGTCCTGACACCTGCGTGTGAGCCTCCGTCCTGACAGCCTCAGCAAGATGCCTTCGGGAGATGGCCCTTGGTCTGGTGGGAGAAGCTCTCCTCTCCACAGGCCTTGAAGTGTGCTAGTGCTCAATAAATCTAATTTGGTCCAAATTTACTGCAAGACACCATCTCTTCAGAAAGGCGGGTTTACTTTCCTTCTGGCAGTGACCCAGCAACACAACACTACGACTGCACAGAATCGCAAGCGCAGTGTATTAAATTATTGCTGCTCCTTCGACTGACATGCAGAATGGAAGTTATAACTGATCTGTTTTCCATGGAAATCTATTGCATTTAAGTATATCTAATTGAATAAATCTTACCTGCACACAGGGACTGCTTGTCCTGTTGCCTCTCTATCACTCTGGGATTGTATTAAGGTCCCTCGTCGTGCCCAGAGTATGTATGTATAGACTCGTGCATCTATCCCAATCACAGCAAGTTTTCTGTGACCTTTTCATTCAGCCTCCTCCTGGCTGTGCCTACCAAAAAACAAAAACTAAAAGCAGCTCCTCCAGCCTCCATCAGACTCTGAGCTCTCAGGTTTTTTTGTGGGCCCCAGAAAATTCAGCTTTATACCTCTTATTTCAGCCAGGCACTACTCATCTGATTGCCTTCTGCATAGAGCACGATATCTTCTCCCAATTACCATGACTGCTGGAGCTTTAAAGTTGATGATTTTATGTTGTTGGAATACAAATTGATCATTAGAAATATTAATAATGACTGCTTGACTTTATAATTAGCCATGTATCTATATTGCATTCAGGAGTGGTTAGTCTTCAACGAGCACGTTCCAAATAATCCATTTATATTTAAATAAATTGACACGCAATAGCTATCTTAATCAATCTAAATCTAATTCCTATTTAGGAGCCTCTGCTTTGCCACTTATAATTTCTCGTAGGATAGCAGCAGTTGGGTTTGGTGGACCACAGGGTTTGTTTGGGATTTGGGGCCCCAGAAGGGCCAAGTGGGAGAACAGGCAATGGTCTGGTCCCTTGCAGCTTCCCTGTCCGTCAGCTACGGGGAACTTTAGATCATGATAGTGGGACTATAGCGCTGGTGGGACAGAGGTCTGTGTCTTCTGCCACCTGCATGAGTTATTGGATGTCTCCAGCAGTTAATAAGATTCCTTGAATCTGAGATGGTTAAAAATTAACTTTCATTTTTCCATCCATAAAATTTAAAATTATCTGCTAATACTTATAATAGCTTGATTCAAGTTTGTGCGTCACTTTATTGATTTACTAAGGTAAAGGCTCTCCTGGCTTATTGTCACACCTGATCAAATTCTAGGTGATAGGCGTATGAGGGAGCTTCACAGCAGTCAATGACATGGTGCAGATGAGATGATTGCAGAGAGCTGGGAACTTTGAGCTGAGTTTGCACTGCGAAGTTTGGATCCTGTCAGTCCCAGGCAGGTGAGTTTTGTTATTCAATCCCCCACCTATATGAAGTGAAGATTATAGCTTTCAGGATCTTGAAGCTTTTAATACTTTATCCATTTGGGGCAAATATTTGAACATGTGTGTACAAGGAACTGCATATCATAGAATCGTTCTGGTTGGAAGAGACCTCCAAGATCATCGGGTCCAACCATTAACCTATCACTACCAAGTCCACCACTAAATCATACCCCTTAGTGCCACATCTAAACGTCCTTTGAATACCTCCAGGGATGGGGACTCCACCACCTCCCTGGGCAGCCTGTTCCAAAGCCCGACAACCCTTTCGGGGAAGAAATTTTTACAAACATCCAATCTAAACCTCCCCTGGCGCAACTTGAGGCCATTTCCTCTTGTCCTGAATATCATGCCTGCTAAAAACAGTTACCAGATATTATTGGGAGAAGGAATTGCATTTTTATGCCTTTTTGAACTGTCATCCTTAGTCATTCCTTGCTTTGTGCGGATATCGAAGAGAAGACTGTACTGCTTCTGCGGATGAGAGGACCAGTCCTCAGCCAGTGGACACTCTGTGTGACGTTGCTAAAGCCACATTAGCACTCAGGAGGCCGGGATCACAGTGATGAGCTTCTCTTTTTTGGGGTTTGGGGTTTGTTTTTTTCCACTAGCAAAAGAGAGGTGCCCTTTTTACTGAGCACTGTCAAAACCCGAGGAAATCTTTCTTCCCTAGAGGACCAGAGTAGGTGTGAATATCTCTGCAGTGAGCAAAGACTTTGAAACCCCACCAAGGAGTTCCTGAAGGTGATGAAAACACTGTTTTCAACTGTTTTGCAATATGTTTTTATCCCCACGAAGCTCCTATCAAAACAATCACACAAAAAAACATGTCTTGCTGGAGACTGATCTTATTTCTGTGTCTTCTTCTGAGTGAAAATAAATAAAAAAAAAAATAGCAGAAACCCCCAGCTTATGATGCCAATGGAGATTGCTAAACCTCACAGTGCTTGGGGCGGTCAGGGGTGTGTTGCACATTGTGCTGGGTGTGTTGCACACTGTCCCTGCCCCGGGCATTTACCAGGAGACAAGTCAGGTAAAGTAAAGGGAAGAGAAACGGAGGCACCAACGTGGATATGGCTGGTAGGTCAGCCCTGCCTGAGGCCTGGCTTGGCTGGGATGGCAGGAGACCTGGGGGACATGGCTTTACTAATTACAGGTGTTTGGCCGCAGAGGAGGTTTGTCTGGCTGGGGCGTCCTGGCTGCCAGCTCTTGCTCGGGGACAACCCACGGGATAGATGGAGCTCTGTCCTTCCCCAAAATAAGGGAGGTGCTGTGCTGGGCAGTGCTCCCACCGACTCCGTAGCATGAGCAGCGCTGGAGTTGCCAGAGAGGAGCCAGAAGCCTGCCAAACCTCAGCTGGGACGGGGAGAGAGAGCCCGCGTGGGGCTTTGTTAATAGGGGTTGCTGGACAAAAGGACTTGTCCTGCAACGGTACAGTAGGCAGGGAGAGGTTGGGTTTATGCGACTGTGTTTCAGCCAGGTCTGAGGGGCTTTTTTCCACTTTGAGAGTTCCTTTATTCTTGTTTGTGCTTCCACAAAACAGCTGTGGCGTTTCAGGGCTCCCGGGGTGTTTTTGTGTGCGCAGTGGAGAGGGGTCCGGATCGGGGCTGGGATGAGTTCACACCACATGCCGGAAAACTTCCCCCAGCTCCATCCAGTGAACTTTAAACCTCCCATAGCCCAGATCGACACCAAAAATCACTGCGAGGTGCCACAGCAGGAGAGCAGGAAGGGTGAAGGGCAGCAATAGTTTTATACAACTTTACAGGTAGAGGGAATTTTTTAGGTGAGAATGGACACATGATGCGAGAAGTGGAAAAAAATCTCAGTGGCTCTGCCAAATTTAACCCTGGCATGGGGGAAGCCTGGGAATAATACATGTTTTATACAGCTTTTCACTGTTAGCTGTTCCTAGTTAGATTCTTTCTGTGGTGGAGTTTTGATCACTAGAGCTGTTTGATGTTACCTTTCATTTTCCCCAGTCATTCTTCCTTTCCAATGGCCTGTTGTTGTCTGCCCTTATTACCCGGAGTCATTTGGGTGACATCCATTTTTACCTCTTCAAAAAATTCCGCTACCCTTGCTAAAGGATGGATCACATCCTATTTAAAGTCGACAGAAAGACTTCAATGAGCTCCACACTAGACCTGAAATTGTTGCTTCCTTTCAGGTTTCTCAATATGATATTTGCCTCTTAGCAACCACCACTTGCAGGCAGCGGTACAGCAATATTAAGCTCTCGCTTGTGTGCCGCAACAGGCATCCCAGTGCATCCCGCAGAGCCATACAAAGCACCCGACGGTATCAACTCACTCCACTTGCTGTAGGTGTCATTTAGACAGCAGCTTTACACACCCGTCTGAAAAGCAAAGTACTGTCCTACAGAGGCTGTAATAGGAGGATAGGGCGTGTTGCAGGGTAGATTAATACCCCAGGTGTGACAGAAGTACCCAGAGGATGTTTGGGGATCACCTGTGGTTTTACTGCCTGGAGGATCCCAAATGGGTGGTGAAGCTGTGTCTTAGAGCTGCACTTTGTGCTTTGGCTCATCCCAGGTGCAGTCTTCCAGTCCTGCTCTTTGACAGCTAATTTGGTGCCTTTTTCTTCCTTTAATTACAGCAATTCATCACACTCTCTGCCAGTTCATCCTCTCTGATATACGGGGAAGGTGAATGTCATTTGTTCAGGTAGGACAATGTGAAGCTTGCCTGCTGGGAGCGGTGATTTTTCCTTAAGGACCTGGCAAGTGCTCTCAGCTGAGTGAAGTCTTCGACTTATTTCAGCTCCTTTCTGCTTCCTTTTCTCCTATTTTTTCATGACCGTTCCATAGATTCAGCTCCTGATTAGCCAAATTGCATCGATTGAGGGTCTGTTTGGGGAAACTCAAGATCTTCTTTTACCTTCAGCTGTATCAGAAGAGAGTTGTGTGTTGTTCCTGCGGGGCTGGAGAATCATCAGTGTTCATGCGGCTCCATCAGCGGGACATTTCAAACGGGTATTTGTGGTTCAGAACAGCTTGGCCTCCTTAACTCTTTCTTAAGGACCTCACAATAACAGATGTCTCACAGGGTTTGGATGAATAACCTCCATTCTAGCATGTCCTATTTGAAAGCTGCCAGTGACTCTTCCTTGTTCGTTACTCACTAATTTAAGATCTGAAGGACTTGTCGCTTGCGATATTGGTGGGGTGATTCAAGGTTATTTAGTTGTGGTGTTTCATGAGAATCTCAGCTTTCATTAGAGGAGAAGAAAGAAGTAAGTATTTAGTGCATTAAACGATTCCAAATAGAAAGCTGATCATACAAAGCTGCAGGGCCAAAATTCAGAGGGCAAGTTAAGACAGTGCCGCCTTGAAAAATATGTTGTAGTTATTATTTTTAGATGTCATGACGTCTTTAATGAACTCCTGAATTTTTAGAGCCTGGAGCAATTCGTTGGGAACAATCACAGTTTTAAGCCCCAGCACACCTCTGGAATCTTCCCTGGTTTAGCTGAGAGGGAAGAGGATGCACTAGGGAGCTGCGTATGTATGTATTTTTTTTTGTATGCTGCATATATAGGTATATGTATTAGCACATCCATTTTACTTTAATTGTATGTGTCTTGCTAACTGGATGATTTGCAAGGGTCACGTCTATAATCCAAAAAGATAAAAAGTTTAAGAGTAATGGCACAAATGTACTGTGCATTTTACTGGTTCAACAGTCATAATATCTGGATCATATAAAAATAGCTATTTAACAACAACTGTTTCTCCCACAGCAATTAAGAACCTATGAAAGTTGAAAGATGATGAGCATCATATAATTGGTTTGTGCAGAGTCTAATGAGACTCTATTTTCTCAGTAAATAGAATATTCTCTTTCTTGAGAATAGAAAGAATAACTGATGATAAATATTTATAAGTGAATCTTATATTTCTCCTGTCATGGAGCCTTCATCAACAAACTACACTTCAAAAAAACAGATACTCACCTTAGAAATGCAGCTCATTTAATACGGTTTAGTATTTGTACTGCAGTGGTGGCCAGAAGACCCAATCCAACATCTCCTGCTTCCCATGCCAAATTGCTGGATGTTCAGATCAGGCTGTAGTGAAAGTCCAGGTAACTCCAACAGTGCCTTTTTGTCCAAACCTGCCACAGAAAGGTGTCTGGATGTCTCCCTGTGCGATGCCCCATGGCCATGGGAGCAGCGTGAAGAGCACTCAGTCATCCGTTGAGGCCATTTCGTCTGAGGATGACGGTTGACCAAGGCATGAGAACTGGACACTGCTACCCAGGCCTGCTCCGGGAGCAGATCCTGGAGTAATGCACCGTGAAGCAACGGCAGCAATCTCAGGATTACATATGGCTTTTCTTAGCTACTTATGCAGCTATTTATTGCACTTTATCATCAAAGTGGGCTGGACGCTACAGAGCACGAGTGGTTTGTATCAGGGCAGCGGGTAAGCGTGTGTATCTTGAGGAATGAGTCAGCTACAAGATGTCTTTCAGCAAGTAAAGTTTTTCTTCAAAGCTTTGTTCTTTAGTCTGATTGCACACAAGTTTTAACAAAAGACACCCAAAGAGTTTCCTATGTAGACAAAAAGAAAATATCCTGTTTGGGCTACGCTCCCAACCATCTACATTTTGACGTGAAGCACAACATCCTTGGAGCTTGGGATGGAGCGAGCTGGGAGTCCCGTGCTCCAGGTGCCATCTCCCCACTCTGCTGCTTACAGGGTACCCCCATGGAAACGTCACGTTTTTGGGGAAAATTTTGGAATCTAATTCTGAATAATGCATCCTCTAGTTGCTGCCTTATTTTATTTCTGCAACTCCACTTACGGTTCCTTATGTGGGTTTTGGGGGATGCATTTTGTGTAGTAATTCCAGTCACTACTGGCGTGACCACTTGAGAGCCTCTTTGGCCATGGAATGAGCTGTGCACGTGCAGTCTGACCGTGTTTTGTCAACATGGATTGTTCAATGCACTCACGTAAGATCTCTTGGCCAGCTCAGTTCACGTGTGCTACGATAATGGTCTGACTGCAAGTAAAATAATACAAAGATATATATTGATATTTCAATTACTTTTTAAATTGTACTTGCTGAGATCCATACGTGTGACTTGGGCATTAAAGTATGGATTGCATCTGATTTTGAGAACACATCATTTTGTCTGTTCAATGCATATAATACCTTATACTTCCATCCTTGGGTAATCACCTCTGCTTTAAAGAGTGAACCTAAATTGTATTTACACAATAGATTAATGTTCCCTTCTTATGCAGAAAACACTGCTCCAAGGAATCTGCTTAAGTGCAATTTTCTCTGCCTTTCTTCCATGGTCTCAATCATAAAGAAGTAGCTGTGAGTGCTCATGGGACAGTGCAAGGGCTTCTCGCAAGCAGTTGCTTTTACAGCTCTTTCATGGCTAGGGTGTTGAGGAGCTAACAGTTCGAAACGGAACCAATGGTGGCTGTAAATACTTCTTTTAACGTGGATATATCTTCATTTGTTTTTTTCCAGCAAACCAGGTGATGGCAGAACAGAGATTCCTGAAGAACCTCCTTTTGAAGGCAAAGGTGACCTCTTTTCAGCAACATATTAATGGGTATCGTGTGGACAGCTGCTGTGACTGCAAGGCAAGTCTCTTTATTTAAGGAGAAAGAATTCATACTTGTCACCGGGGAAAATTTTAAATGCACAAGAAGCGTCTCACGTAGTACAAAATACTACTGCTCTGTTTCCTGAGGCATATGCTTAGATAGGATTTTCTCTAAAGAAAACGAGGGGGGAACATTGCATGCCAGATGTCTTCTTAAATATACTTGCTAAACAAGGTCATGTTAATTCATCTGGATTCAAAACAATTTCACTTACAGGATCAGGGATTATTATTTCACCGAGACTGAATAAAAAGTGCAGGTCTTAACAGCAACAGATGAAATTTTTTTTAGTGATATTCTGAATGGAAATTGTATTTTCTTCTTAAAGGAAATCAAATGAAAAAAAGCATTATGAGTGCTGCTGACCTGTGCCTCTGCTGAGACCGGGGACATAGGGAACAGAGAGCGAATGGTTTAACTTCTGTCTACTCCGTTGTTACGCTGAGACTGGAATAGCAAACGCGGTTCTGCCTTCCACATCTCAGAGAGGATGTCGCAGAACTGGAGAGGATGCCGGAAAGAGCCACGGTAAAGATACGAGGGCAGGAAAATGTGCCTTATGCTGTGAGATTTAGAGAGCTCAATCTGTTCGGTTTATCAGAAAGATTTCAGCCTTGATTTGATTACAGTGTTTACATATCTTCATGAGGAATAAATATTCTGTAGGTACTAGTCCGTCCAGTGCCTACAGGCATAGCAAGAACCAATGTCTGAGAGTTAAATTAAGATCCATTTATGTTTTAAATAGCTCACACATTTTCACTGTTGGCATGGTTAGCCACCAAGAAAAGCAAAGGAAACTCAAAAGGGGTAGTAGATAGTCCATTTTGATGCCTAAAATCGTGGCAATGTTTCGTGAATGTATGCAGGCAGACGTCGGCCGCCGGTCCCTCTCCAGCGGAGCGCCCGGGTGTGGGTGTCCGGCCGTGGGGACGATGCCCTGTGCAAGGTCCGAGCACCCAGCTGAGCCGTCTGTGCGTCTGTCCGCAGACCGCAGCCGTGTCCAGCTGCGCACCCGGTCCGGCTCCGCGCGGGCAGGGTTACGGCAGAGGGTGCTCTGAGCTCGCCGCGGCGGGGCAGCCCCCAGCCCGCCGCGCTCCCGGGGGACGCACGGGAGTTTCCCCCGCAAACCGTCCCAGGAGCAGCGAGCTGGCTCACCCAGCCGGGCAGGCGTTTCGTGGTCCGGCTTGTGAAGGCTCTTACGCCTGGGAATTAAATCAGTGCGCAAAGGCAAGGTCCTTGAGAGCTGTCGCTGCCCGGTTTTTTGGCTGGGAAGCCGGAGCAGCAGTGTGTATGCGGTTCCCACCGAGGGCGGTTATGTAAATGCCGCTCTCACGATAGTTAACTAACAGAATTAACTCGGCTGGGAGGCGGAGGCAATATTCCTCTAATTTGTCCTCCACGGTCCTTTCCCCACCACACTGTTGGTAAAAGGACATTCTTGTATTAAAGCTCTGACAGGGCTTTTAATTAAAATAATCCATTTTAGAATAATTTCTCATTTATGCTTCCTGTTTCCCTTTCTATTTTTTTTTTTTTTTCTTTTAACTTTTCTCACTGAAAAAAAGCAAAAAGGGCAGGGAGGAACATGGAAAAAAAATACACTAGTCATTTCCCGGTTTTGTTTTTTTAAAAAAAAAAAAAAAAAAAAAAAATTGGAAAACTTTCAAAATCCCTGAAGCACTGCTTGTGAAAATTTCCCATTTCAAAATCAGGCCAGTATCTGGGCTTGGGAGAGAAGTCCTCCAGCTGACTCCAGCCAGTTCTCATAGCCATTTTAAAAGACTCTGTTAATATTCAAGCTAAGGATGGAATATCACCTCCTTCCTCAAAGAGGAAGGGGAGCAAGCTTGGACGACATGGCAAAGGAGCATGTGGGAAGCAAATCATTGCTTATTTTCTTTTCCAGAGGACCTACCCCACAACATGGGGTTGAGGATGGAGGAAGGAGAGGGGATCCTTGCAACAGCCGCTGCTGCTGCAGGGCCCGCAGAAAAAGGCGATGGGTTGGGCAGGGAGAGAAGTCAGTCTGCCATAGCTGGGTTTTGGGGGTCCTCTCTAGTCACATGAGGCTGCTGCACGGAGATGCTGGCGTCCTCCGAGGGAGCAGTACCATAAACGCGCTCCTTGGCATTTGAAGATGCGGCACACTGTCGGCTGTGGTTTGTTAGTCATTCTGGGTTCCCTGCCCCCCCAAATCTTCAAGGGGAGACTTGGTATTTACTCTCTGACATTTTACTTGCTAGCGGACTGTTCTTAAAATACTGTGGTTTCTGTATAAAATATTGTTTATGTATAAAATACTATTGAAGCTCAGTTGGGTCCTGAGTTGACCTCTGCCTAGCCCTCAGCTCTTTCAGCTTCTTGCTTGATCTGTCTCCAGTGCGAGACATGCTGCTCCCCTCTCCCATACACTACACAAAGCTTGCTTCCCTGTACACATACCTAATTTGTAGCTAATACTCTCTTTGTGGCTACTTTAATAACAGTATAGATTTTTTTTCTAAATGAGATGCACATGTGGCTCCTAAGTCAGCATTTTTCTGTTTCAGATTAAGCGTATTTTTTTGTTCCAAGATGCCACATCATATATAATTTTCTATAATCTTTTCTATTGATTTCATTCTTAGCCTTCATCAAAACAGTGCTGGAGCAATCGAGGAGCAGACTGTGACCTACCTTGTAGAGAGGGAAAGGGCATGAGGAATCTACTTACACCATTATATTGACCTTCTGCTTTGTGGGTAATAATAGCCTCGGGTCAAAGGAATAGTATTAGCTAAAGAATACTGTTACCAAGGGTGGGAGTCCTGGCTATTTTCTCCCCTTCTAAGGCTCCTAGAAAGCGTATCTCTCCCGTGGGACACAGAGCTGCTAGGCAGTACTATCTTTCAGGACAGGCTGGAAATTCAGAAGACACCTGTGACATTCTTGCAAGGCCACAGATAATGAGTACCATAAGGACAAGCCCAAATCTTGAAGGAGAACAAAGTTATAACTCAACCAGCTGGAGCTGAAAAAGGTCGCTGGCTCAGCTCCAGAAAGACGGGTATGTTTTGATGTTTGTGGAATCATAGAATCGTTTAGGTTGGAAAAGACCTTTAAGATCATCAAATCCAAACATTAACCTAGCACTGCCAAGTCCACCACGAAACCATGTCCCTAAGTGCCACACCTACACACCATCCAGCCAGTTTTTTACCCAGCGCAGAGTACACCCATCCAAGCCATAAACAGCCAGTTTCTCCAGGAGGATGCTGTGGGAAATGGTGTCAAAGGCTTTACTAAAGTCTAGGCAGACAACATCCACAGCCTTTCCCTCATCCACTAAGCTGGTCACCTTGTCATAGAAGATCAGCTTGGTCAAGCAGGACCTGCCTTTCATAAACCCATGCTGACTGGGCCTGATCCCCTAGTTGCACTGTATGTGCTGTGTGGCACTCAACATGATCTGCTCCATAACTTTCCCTGGCACCGAGGTCAGACTGACAGGCCTGTGGTTTCCCAGATCCTCCTTCCAGCCCTTCTTGTAGATGGGTGTCACATTTGCTAACCTCCAGTCAACTGGGACCTCCCCAGTTAGCCAGGACTGCTGATAGATGATGGAGAGTGGCTTGGTGAGCACTTCTTCCAGCTCCCTCAGTACCCTTGGGTGGAACCCATCCAGCCCCATAGATTTGTGTGTGTCTCAGTGGTGTAGCAGGTCGCTGACCATTTCCCCTTGGGTTATGGGGGCTTCATTCTGCTCCCTGTCCCTGTCTTCCAGCTCAGGGGGCTGGGTGCCTAGAGAACAACTGGTCTTACTGTTAAAGACTGAGGCAATGAAGGCATTAAGTACCTCAGCCTTTTCCTCATCCTTTGTCATTATGTTTCCCCCCGCATTCAATAATGGAGGGAGATTCTCCTTCACCCTCCTTTTACTGCTAATGTATTTTTAGAAACATTTTTTATTGTCTTTTACAGCAGCCGCCAGATGAAGTTCTACTTGGGCTTTGGCCCTTTTAATTTTCTCCCTGCATAACCTCACGACATCCTTGTAGTCCTCCTGAGAATATCCTCATGTTTCTTACCAGGACACACTGCTGGGAAGAGATCATGCCAGAGCAAGTTTATGGTGCTGAGGCATCTCCCGGGTTTGACTGCAGCAGAAATACCTTGTGGTTTCTCTCCATCTGGGTGAAATTAGTAAGTCCTGGAACACATGAAAATTAATAATAAAAATAAAAAGCTTTCCTTCCACCCCCCGTCACCTCCTCCCACTAACACGATTTAAAGATTTAAAATCAGTTTGTATTGTGGCCAGAGATTGGAGTTATGATTGTAATGTTTCCATTTAGAACAAGGAAATTGAAGTAGAGCAATTAATCAATAACAATATGGGAAAGTAAAGACTGAGAGAGTCACTTAAAGCTTGCATGCTTAGCTGGGTAAGGGGAATTTTAGAAAACTTCTGTCTTTTACTGCCGATACAAGTTTTATATTACCAACTTTCAAGTACAGAGAGAAGCGATGCTTTGTGTTGTATTACTTCACCCAGCGTTATAAACCCATTCATTTACAGGGAGCGGATACTTAATTATGAATAATCCCAAAGTGTTTCACCGACTTGTACAAACTGTGCACTCAGGCCCATTTCATACAGCCATGAAATGCCATCATCCCTCAGGTGAAACAAAGCAACTCCTCAGCAGCACAAAGCAAAGCTGCACAGCAATTTAGGAAAGGAAGTGAAGAATAATGGATTCATTTGAAACTGCAGGGGGATTTTAACTATGCAGAATGCAATTACCAGAACTGGAGTTTATCCAGGACACTGGGGTTAAGACCCCATCTATTACAAAAGATGCCACGGAATTGCCAGCATCCTTCCCCTCATTTCCTACGTGTTACTCACTGGGCTCCTGAGTACACACTGAAAGAGGCCAGTCCTGTTTAGATTGTGAAAAATGATGGGACCTCAGGGCAAGGTGCAGAGGAAAAAATAGTATTTCTCACTGACCAGAGCTTTCTCTTCGCACGTGATGCAAAGGGCTTTGTACAGGAGAGGGAAATGAAGAGCTCTTAGGTGTGCGACTCCATCCAGAGCCATCAAACCAGGACAGCTGCTGGTCTATGGTGTAGGTGATGGGCTGCTGAAATAGCAGTGTGGCTTCACAGCCTAAATTTGGGCATCAGTACCTTAAGCTAAGTTTATGCAAGTTAGACTGAATTCATTTAACTATCTAAATACTTCTTAATCTGGACCAGAAATCCCACATTTCAATGGAGGCAATAAACCAAGGACAGTGTGTCCAACTTCCTGGCTCTCAGCGAAGAGCAGTGTCACAGCACAGAAGAAAGACTTAAACCGCGTCTGCGTGGCGTCTGTTAGGAGCTCTCCCAAACTGTTCGAGTTTCAGAGAGTTCCTTGACCTCTCGAGCCCAGCTCCCATCGGGCCCTCCACTGCCTCGCCCTCGTACACACAGTCCTTCCCGTTGTTTAATAACTTCATCTGAAAAATAACCAGAGCCCTTTCTCTTGGAGTATTTACACCTCAGCAGAATCAGAGAGAAAAATGAGATGCCACAAGCTGTTTTTTAAAGGAGAGAGGAGAAGGGGGAAGCAGAGCAGTAAAGCCTGGTCCAGGCTCAGATGCAGGGGGCGAGGAGCGGAGCAGGGGCTGCTCCACAGCGTCGTGTCCCAGGACTGCCCCTGCCTCCCCTCTTGCCGCAGGCAAACAGTTCTGCAGGGGAGGAGTTCAAATATATGTGTATTTTTAACTCCCACAAAAATACTGGTTGTGAAACTTTGGGAGCAGCATTTTTAAACTTGGCGTTTCCAGCTCTATCTGGAAAGCTTTCAGCTGATTTGTGAGATACAAAAGTCAGTGTTAAACACTTCTGTTGCTGGGCATCTAACTGATTGAATTAAAAGTCAATAAGCTTTGTGTCTTTTTACCTAGAGATCCAGGTATTAGGTGTGCTCAGTGCTGGAAACTCCTGCCTGTCTTACATCCCCTCCATTTACTGTTGAGAGTGTTTATGTCTTATTTGAATGTATGTAGTTAGACATCTGTAACTATTGTTATTCTTTCAAGGCTGCTGAGAACAGACAAGTAAATAAAAGAAGTAACCATCACAGAAAATCCGTAACAGAATCCACTTGCCCACTCACAGGTGCTGGGCGAAAAGTTACCAATTACTAGTGAAACCCCAATAAACAATGCTTCAGTCTTGTAACTGCAAATCTTTCTAATAGAATCTGGCTATTTCATTCCCTGCACCATAAATCACTGCCCCTGATGAGGCTTTGAATGGCTGGACAAAAATAATTAATCAAGATTAAATCAAAAGCAGCATGCTGCATGCGAAGGCAGTGTTAGCCAGGATGCATTCCTAGGAACGAAATCACTTAGAAGTAGCTTATAAATCTGGGACATGGCTGAGGTTGATGTGAGGAAATGTGACTGGTATGGATTTTCAGGTTTTATTGTGCATAGATATTGCATATGGTTCAGTCTGCCTGCTCCTGCAGACAGCATCAGATTTCAGGCCACATGTATCTCGTGGCTTCGCCTACCAAACGCAACAGGCGACGACGCTGGGCTGAAGGACGGCTCTCACACCCCTCCTGCGACGGCGCTCAGCGGAGCAGCGCCTGATTTGTGTCAGCAGAAACGCAGAGAGGACCACAAACAGCAAAAAGAAACCTGGGGAGATCGGACACCATTTGTGATTTTACTGAGTAGATGACGGACATGCAAAATCTGGAAAAATAAAAACATTGCTGGGATATAGTTTTACTCCATTTTAGCCGATGTTCTCCCTTGTGGTGTCTGACCGAACTGAGCGCTGTGTGTATTTTCAAGCAGATTGGAAGTGACAGTGTTCTGATAGCTACTGTGCTGAGCATTGGCCCAAGCATCAAGTGTTTATCCAGTTTTTCTCTTGTATTTATTAACCATTAATGAATCAGGATTTATTCTTCACAGACATTGACTGAGCTGGAGTTGTGTTTGTGATACAACCAGGAGCAATGCTCAGAAATACAAGAATATACACTTGCCAGCATCAACAGGTAAATTAAATATGCATCAGAGGTGGTCTATTTACCTAATGCGAAATAATGCTCTATTTCAAATTCATCCTTAATATCCTCTCTTAAACTACTTTAATATATTTTTTTACACGTAACATTCCTGTCTGGAATATTTTTCAGCTTATTTTCTCCAATTCTTCTCTAGGGGAGCAAAGATTTGCATAATATTAGGTCAAAAGCCCATCGAGGATATACTACATGGAAATTTTGTAAAACAGATTCATCCTCTGGCTGTGAAGGGGAACTGGGCTCAGAGCGTGGCTTTACAAAGGCACCAGAAGCCAGACAATACCCAGAGGTTCTTCTTGCTACCAACAGTGCCTGGCAGAAAACGTGAAGGCACTGAAGAGTTAATAGATCCGTCACTACGGTACATAAAGCAGACGTGGCCAGGGCAATATAAAGTCTCCCTAGAAGAATGATAAGGTGGTTACTGAAAAGTGATTATGATTCATAAGCTCATAGAAGGGGCAGGGCTGGTGCTAAATGTCTCAGCACAGCAGAGTCACCTTTAATGTAGTGGCTGTACACCTACTACTCAGTAACGGAGCACACCTTGGTATCCTCAATTCTCGTCTCTCAGCATGGATAAAAATTTCTATTTGGGATAATTTTTAACTTTTCAATAGCGAATAATATACATTTTCTTGGAATTCTGCCTTTCAGCAAAAGAACAATAACCTTAACTTTTTTAATAGCCCTCATCATTCAGCAATCATGCTGAGAAGATTAATAGTAATAGCCATATTTTATTATTTTTATAGCAGGTTGTAAGGGAAATGAATGTTAGTTTCTGTGTCAAATGAAGGTCACCCTGACCACCACTTATTCTAGGGGAACTGTAGTGCAACTGGTGCTATAGTTCAACTTTAAGTAACATCATTAATGAGGAAGGGGAAAAAACAGCCTTAAAAATGCAGTGTACAAAAAAATCTGCAATGCTCAAACAAAATCAATAGCACAGTATGAAAAATGGCATAGGAAGGAAAACAGTTGATTTGCTGGCTCATGTTGAAGTGCTTCATCCTGACCTGAAGTTTCAACTAAAGGAAACACGAGTTTTTCACCTAAACCTGTGTTTATTTTTTTAATGAACTCCAACCTGACCGAAAAGAGCCCAAGTTACCTAATTCTGCCTCCTGGTCATGTTTCTTCTCTCTCTGCCATGCCTGGTTTCGCTTGGGCTGCTCTGGAGGGCAAGCCCTGTGGTGTGCTGCAGCTGGAGGGCGAGACTTGCGGCACTGGGTCATGGTGGGCTTGGTTGGGCAGGGGAAGGCACCGTGAGCCACAACACAGCACGAGGAACCTGATTTTAAGGAATTATGCTGGTTTTGAGGTCTTGCTATTGTTTTTTCCAGGACTTGGGGTGTGTCTGTCTGTTCTGGGGCTCAGGGTAGGTATGTTCCTCCAGCTGTAGCTCAAGAAGGAAAGATGGGAGGGAAAAAAGTGTCCCCAGTGAAAATCACGGACAAAAGAAGATCCCAGGTATTTCTGCTGTGGTGTAGGGGGTCTCTCACCCTGGCATATCAGCTCACTGTACCTCAGAAAGCACTTTGCTGCTATAAGCATGGTTCAAACTCCTTCTAAACACAGCTCCATTGCGGACGCGCACGCTAACACCTGTGAAAGCTTTTGGGGCAGTTGCTCACACTAAACACCTGTGAAAGCTTTTGGGGTAGTTTTCCTTCCCCCTGCGCATGCAACCTTATGGGCAGACTCTTGTGTGTTCTGTCTTAGCTTGTTCTGATAATGTCCACATTTGCAGTCCGAGTCAGAACTGGGCTCCTCAGCTGCAGGCAAGCTGCTTGAGTTGATTCCTCTTCCAAACCCATCAGTTGCACAAGGTGCTGACAAAAAAAGGAGCCACAGGAGGTTCTCATGAGTGCCTAATGACCACATGTGTTCTCCAGCCTGATAAGTAGGTTTTAAATGGAGGAAGAAAGAAAGGCATTGTATGTAGTTCCCTCAGTTTAAGGAAGGTGGCCTGTAGAGGAGGAGAGGATGTGCTCAACGCCGCTAGCGTTATCTTCTCGGCAGGATGGTGAGTGAAGTCTGTTGGCTGTACAGCCCTTGCTTTGTACCCCAGTGCTAGACCAGCTTGAATTGTGTGAAGCCCAGTCAGGGATTAAATCAGGGAAGTTTGTGGCTGCCGGTTTTGGGTTGTATTCCAAAAACCATGCCTTCTCTTGTCTTACCAAGTATGGCTTTGCCTGTCCTGCTGCTAACTAGCATTTTTATTATAGATGCTGTTGAATCATAGGCAATGGGTGGGGGTAAGAAACAATGTAGTGGGCGTGCAAGAATAGAAATGATCCTTAAAATATGTCGGGGTGGAACAATAAGGATTAGAAGAGGATGGCAATTGTCTCTTTATCTGTAAGAGTTTTTCCCCACCCAGAATTCGTCTTGAGAATCTTCCTGCTTTTTCCAAAAATAAAGGCCCTCTTATATCCAAAATACTTCAGAGTAATTTCATCTCCTGTTTAACTCCTGGCTAATAATTTCATCTTTCATTTCCTCCTATTGTTCCCCCTGGCATGCATCCCATCTATTATAAGCCCCAGATATCATAAAGTAATTTTTTTAGATTTAGGGAGAGGGAAATAAGAGTCAGGTGGTTTGAAGTAAGGTTTTTATAGCAGCACAAGTTCTGGAAGCATTGCTGAGAGACTAGTATTAAAGAAATAGCTCCATGGGAGGAAACTGGAGTGAGGAGACAAAGCAGCCCTAGCTTTCTGCAAGAGCTGTATTACTGCCAAGGCAAGGGTAATTGCTCCTATTTAGGATTCTAATGTAAAATGGTGTTTTGCAGACACTAAGGACAGATATGGTTTTCGCAGGCGCAAAGTAGCCACTAGATAAATACTCACGGGAGCTGTGCTTTTCTGAAAATCTCCGTGTAATTACTGTACTGAAAAACCTGTCCACAAAACAGTGTATTTACAAAATTAAAATGTCTGTAAATATGGCTTTTGCCTCTGTGTCTGCACACACAATGACAGAAACTGTGGAGTCCATCAGCTGGACTTCAGTATGTGTTTCCCAGCAGGGACTGGGCTCTACTACATCATATCTCAAGATGTTGTGCTACTTCCACGTTTTCCTTCTTTTCTCTGAGAGAAACAGCTCTAAGACTTTATCTTCCTTTTGTCTTATGAAGGTGGATCAGAATCCCCAAAATATCAGCACAGCCTGGGTTAGAAGGCTTGTCTGAGCACAGCATTGCAGCTCTGCTAAGGAACTCCTCTGCATCTGTTTCTTTTCCCTCCTATACCCATACAACAATGTCTTGCCTACCAGGATGTACGAAGGCGTGCGAGTGCTCTTTGGCCGCTTAGGGCAGGATGATGGGGCTTCCTGGAGGACACACGAAATTGGTCCTACTGGCAAAGCTGTGGAGGAACAGGAGATGTGGATACTGGGATTTTATTTGGACTGGTGCTCCTCATTCAGTTCAGAAACAAAATGTATAGCATGTGGGAGATGGGATACTGCATCACAAAATTGCTCCAGGAGTCCCAAATGGTGAGAAAGCCTCTACAGATTAGACTTAACCCTGAAGCAGGAAATCTGGGTGCTGTCCTGGACCAGCAGACCTGTCTCAGTCATTGTGGGTTTTCTCTCCTTGCTCTGAGATGTAAGGGATGCCTTATAATCTGTAATGCAAATAGCTGGCTATGCTTTGATGTGTAGAACGCAAGGTTAATTAGAGAATATTCTTATAAATCACAGCTTTTCACCAAACTCTTCATCTCCCCTACCTCAGGGCCCTGAGCCAGAAGGAAGGCTGACACGTTGCAGGCATCTACTGCCGTTGTGGGTTTGAACATTATAAGAGCAACTCTGCCAGTCCCGGGGAGCCTGAAGTTGTTCTTGAGGATATCTTTCGCAGGTCACCTCACCTCCTGCACCAAACAGCAGCCCTGACAGGAACTGAAAGGTCAGAAAATTGCGGTTTGCTTTTTCTGAGGAATTTTACAGGGAAAGGCTGTAGGAGGGCTGCTGGAGAGCAAAATTTAGGTTTAAAAAGTGAATAAGAACAATAAGGATACAGCAGTGGATCTAGCAGGTCAGTCCAAGGTCCAACTTCATTTGAACATGGGATACCAATACCAGAGGTAATGGTGAAAGCATCAGAAAAGAGAGTTAGGAAATGAACAACCTGTGATGTAAGTTTGCCATTAGCTGGTCCGTAACTCACATTTTTCTCTTGTCTCTGTCCAAAATATTGTCAATGAATTCGTCTGTTGCAACTTGGTCTAAATGTATATTTTCATACAGAACTACTGAGGGGATAAATGTTCATTTCTCCCTAAGCAATTATTAGGGCTAATAACAAAGGAGGTGTGATAGCTCTGTTCTCATCAGTTGTGTGAACCTCTTTGAGGGGTACAGGAATAAGGTTTCTTGTGGCGTATGCTGTGATGACTTGCGGCGTGATGGCTCACCGCGCCAACGCGCTGCGCGTCGTTAATGACCTGTGTATTTCCAGCGGCTCTCTAGGACTTGCGCTCGCTGCGCTGTTCAGGGGTGATCCTGAATCTCTTGAATCTTCCGGTGACTCGGGTGTGTTTAAGATTAGTGTGCAAGGACATAGGCCTGGCCCTACAAGTGCTAGTTTTTTAAAACCTTACTGTTCTGGATTAATTGTTGTTCACCTGCAACTGTGTTTTGGATTTAATGAACAGTTATGATGATAACCAGGTTCTCGCTCTTTATGGAAAGGCAGCACTTCATAAATACTGAAATGTGCTCTTTCTACATCTGTGCTGGTTTCCTACAAACCTGGAAATGAAATTATGTGGCTGCTGTCTCAGGGCTGCAGCTATTGAATAGCTATTGCTAACAGATTCATCCGAAATACATAAATAAGGAAAGGAATTCCATATGGTCTGGAAAAACAAACAAATACCACACAAACGTGGCACGGTGTTTCTTGAAGAGGGGGAAAGAGTGTGTTTGCTCTTTTCTTCTTGCAGTGTGAAGATACTGCAATATTAAAGCAAAAGCCCTGCTGTCTTCAGCTTTGTATCAGCTCCTTGACCTCCCAGAGTTTGCTCCACCAGCACCTCTACCTGTTGTGTGCTAATGGCTGAGCTTCCCTGAGTATCTCTGATGTGATGCATACAGTGGTTTACTATGAATGACACCTTGCAAGGACAGAATGGACATGACCTCTGGTTTGGGGCTGTAAGAGTTCAGTTTCCAAACAGGGCCAAAATCCTGGTACCATCTAATGTCTCTAACGGTCCTGGCATCTCTGAACGCTGGCACAACACCTGTGAAATCAACTGGGGTTTTTGTTTTGTGTGGATTTTTCCCTTTGATCTCTCTGGAAGGACAGATGGAACTGGGAAGATAGATAACACGGGAAGTTATTGGAGCACAGGTGGAATATAAAAATCTAAAAAGAAATAAATTGCTGATGTTCAACTGCAACAGCTATCCAGGATTTCTTAAAGATGTGAGACACAGGGAGAAAATTACTGCAGGGCCTTTTAGAAACACCTTCTAGGATATTTCTTAGTCAGCTGTAAGTGAGATTAGATTATTTTAAATTTTACGTAAGCACTAAAGTAAGTTGATATAGCTCATGAACTCAAAATGGGAGTTTGGGACCAATTGCTTTCACGTAGCTATTGGTGTAACCTAGTAGCAATAACGTTATTCTGAACTTTGCAGCAGGGTTCCCGTCAGCTTTAGATGGTGAGTTTGGTTCAATTGTAAAAACTCTAGAAATGGCATGAGCACAGTTTCCCGAAAGCATCACAGCCACCCCTGAGATACAGGAAGATTAGAGAGGGCCGGGAGAAGGGAAGGCCTTTCAGAGAAGAAGGTAGTAAAGGATATTTTTGGAGGGTAACTTAAAATGGAGTAAAAGGAAAGAGAGAACAAGATCTGCAGTGAGTATTTTTAGCATGGGAAGATTCATAGAGAAAGGTTTTTCTTTTTTGTTTTTTTTTTTTTTTATTTTTAATTATCCAGTGGAAAGTCCTCAGGAGAGCTGTGAAAAACTAACTAAATATTTTATAATGAAAAATTGGTTGTTTCACTGCAGAACTTGAGGAAGGGAAGCCTGTCAATGAGAAATTCCTGGAAATGTGGGAGATCAAAGGAAAAAAACCTTATGGTGAGAGAAGCAGGAGTTGGTGGGCTGTCCCCAGCTGGGGGTCTCTGAGGATCCTTAGGGTGGGAGAAGATATGGAGATGCTGGTCTGGAGCATCACTGAAACTGTTACGTGGCTCTAAACCATCATGGCAGCAAGTCAGTGTTGAACACGTAGAGACCCAGAAAGATGTCCAGAAGTTGTTTTTCTCTTCCCCTCCACCTCTGCACAGGGTAGTGGTCTGTTATAAAGGAGAGGCTGGCCCAAGGCGACAAAGAGTTAAAAACTACAACAGAAACTCTAGGCAGATTAAACATTAAATTATTCTGACACTCATTATATTAAACAGTCAATTATTTACTACTGGCACCAGAGAGCACATGAATTCTCTAGATCAGAACAAACGCAGTGATGCAGTCCAGGCTATTTTTAATAGTAAAGTTTTGGACATAGTGTGCTGAATCTGATGTGTCTCATCACTATGTGCATCATTTAAAGCTTTATAAACAGCCATGCTTTTTCAGGAGTCAGACGTTAGGCAAGCACTTGGGCAGCACCACGGAGTAGTGACGTAGCAGCACGATAAACATTCGCAGAGATCCAAGTAGGGCCTTGAGATGGCTAAATGTTTGGGAAAACAGATTATATGGGAAGGAGGGGTTGTTACAGGACTTGGAAGGCTGTATTGGCTGTGCCAGTAATGTAGAAGCAGCAAATTCTCTTGAGCTTCCAAATTCCCAGAGTCCTCTTAAGATCTGTGCCAGTCAAAATAGGAGCAGGTTGCTGAAGAACTCTTTCAGCAAAGAGTAATGTATTTCTTCTGTTACTTACAGCCATGTAGCGATAGCAGAGGAGACTCCTGCAAATGTCAGGAGGCAGCTGTACAAGGCAGGATGCCACTTGTTTCTCCTGCCTGGGTTGGCGAGTTGAACTGCCAAGCGCACTGACTCTTCCTCTCTCCTGCGAGATTGCTGTACTCAAATTGTGCATGCAGGAGTGACTGCGTGATAATCTTGCCAGAACTACAGAAGGAGTGATTTTTAATTTACAGTGTGTTCTAGTATAAGTTGCCCTGGTTTTTAAGTACCTTTACCTCTGGTGTAACAGAAGTACAGCTGGGAACCCACTTCCTTGGAGACATTGCATTGCAAACAGCTGCTTGTGGTGTTACTGGTGCAGGAGGGAGTGGAATTATTTGAGGGTGTGTGGTGGTGGTTTAGGTTTCTTACTTCTCATCTTAAACGTGAGTTCTGGAGCTGACCTCCAATGCAATACAATGATGAACTGTAAGGAACCAGTGCAACAGATGTAGGACCCCATATATGTACTACAGTGACCTGCTTTTTGGGAAGCTACCTGTTGCAGGTCACTGGAGGAGAGGAGCTGGCAGGTCCTGTAGGAAGGCAGCACATCAAAAGAGGGAAGAGTATTTTGTATATGCGTGGGACATAAGCACCTTATGCTGCCATGTTCCTGCCTGTGCAGGCTGCAAACCCTTTGCAGCTGGGATAGATTTTTGCTGGTTTGAATACAGAGGTCAGTGTAGTGGACTCTAACTGAAGTGGAGATGCAAACTGAAACATGAGTAACATCAGAAAACGGGCTATCTAGCTGACCTCCAAAGTAATGTTATTTAACAGTAGCAACAAATGCACTGACAAACCATTGGAAGAATTACACAAAATATGAAGCAGCAACTGAATGATTTAAACCCAAAAGGGCAATGTAGAATTGATTTTCAGAGTCTGTTCCCAAGCATTTGTCATCATCTGTTACAAGTGCTGTATACCCGTCCAACTGATGCAATTCCCATGGATGTCTTGGCAGTACTTGAGTTATATCCCACCCCAAGGGAGCTGACCCTTGCTTCGCTGAGAGAGGGGGGAAAGTCCCTCTCAGGATTTGACAACCCTGTTCCAGTTTGACCATGTACTTTCTGATGGCTTGCTGAGGTCATATCTGTTAACTTACTCTATTCCTGCGTAATAAAAATTGGCAAACCTATTTGGAGAGAGCCCATGACTCTGCACTTACTGAGCAGCATCAGACTTCTGAGTTGTGCCTCTTGTTTGGAAAGTTCACACAATGCTGGGACTTGTTTCCATAAACTGGAGCAAAGCGAGATGCAAGGCAAAGAGGTCAAAATGGAACAGGGAGAAGGTGCTACCTCAACCATGAAAAGCCATCCTAAACAATTCATCTGGGATCAGAAAGGTCACACTGCAGAGTAAATACCTGGAGTCAGCATTCATAGTAGTTCTTTCCTACCAACACAAAGAAATGAAGACAGCATGTGTTCTTGAAGCGCGTGTCAGCAGCAGTTAGGGATTGGTTGGTGAAAGCAGAGTTTATAGCTGTTGGCTTACAGAATGTAAAGATCAACACTACGGAGAGGGAGAATAAGTCAGACAATAAAGACACAGAAAGAGAAAGAATGGGAAAACAAGCTGCAGAAAGGAGGAAGAGAATAGAGCTCAGGGAAGAAGACGAAAGAGAATAGTGAAGAGCATGATAAAAAAAAAAATTAAAAATAGAATTTGAAGAGTGATGGTCCTTTTCCCATTAGATGCTCGGATTAAAATTAAAAACAAGGTGTTTGGAAGTGAAAGTAATGAATGAAGCAGGGAACTGGGATGCTATTGTAAAAAGAAGGAAAGCTTTCAAAGAATTCTAGAAATCAGAGATTGGACAGTTTCTCGCCTATACTGTTGTCAGCCTCTCTCTTCCCCATCTTGTTCCTGCAGCATTGTGTCACTCACTCCAGCTGTCTGGAGCACTGATGAGAATGGAGTAAGGAGGAGGAAAAAAAAAAAGCGCTGAACTTTGGCTCTGCATATTAGCACAGAAATTGGCACTTCTGAATTTTCTTCATTTTTTTTTTCCCCCAACAGAAAGTTAGACAACTTTAAATGGAAATAATTGACGAGTGAGGTAGCTAAAACTTCTTTCACGCACTGCTCCCCCAATGGAGCTCTACACAACGCCACAGTGGCATGCTTCAATCTTTTTCTTTCAAATGACTTTTTTAAGCATATGTAGTGTGGAGAATCTCTACAAAATTCAAATGGGAATGCTGTGCAGCCTGTCATGGCTTTGTTTTGATACAAGGAAATAAGAGCTTGCACTAAGAGAACTCTGCTGGTGCCCCTACTGCCCTTAGTGCTTGAAGCAGGTTTCTCCTTAGCTGACACCTGCTGCTGCTTGATGAATCACATCGACTCCATTGGCACAAACCATTGCAAAAATATTTCAAATACAGAGAATTAAATGGCTAATGTGGTAGGCTCAGAGCACCTGAAAATGTTAGCTGCCTCTCATCCTGATTCAGCCGGATTTAGTTTTAGGACCCATCCAAATATTTGCACCTCTTAAGGCTTTGAAAAATAAAAGCCTTTGCTATGGAGCTGTGGAAAATGTGACAGTGTTTCACAGGGATGCAGCTGAAGGAGCAATCCTCAGGGCTGAGATCACTGAGGGTATGGCAGCAGGGCCTGGCTGTGCGAACGCGTGCAGATGCTGCAGCCTGTGCTGCCCCAGTGGGCTGTTCAGCGTTCAGAGGCTACTGTCGCCTTGGTGTAGAGGTGCCAAACGAGAAAGGAGTCTTGCAAGCTCCAGCAAAAGGAGCATGAGGACAGAAGAGTGATAGGCTAGTGAGACAGAAAAGGAAAAAATGCAGAAGGCTCACAGGAAAAGCAGGTGAGGTATTTTCTGCCTGGATATACACTGTGGCATCAGTAACAGTCCTTTTGAGAACGAATAAATCAAAGTACTGACTGTGATAGGGGTTTTGAGATCCCCTTTCCCTTAAATAAAACTGATTTTTTAAATGAAAACCTCTATTATAAAGGCAATAAAGATTTTTGTTTGCCCTGCCTCTGGGATAACTACTGATGTACTATACCCGGGACACAGCAAAGGACTTGCATTTGGGAAAAGTGCCAAATGGGAGATGAACTTCACCAGAATCTAGGTCTGCTCAAAACCCAGAGCCCTCAGGAATTCAGCATGTCCTCTGCTTGCCTGTCTTCCCTGTTTTTATACTCATCCACAACTCTACGTTCCCTGTTGGCTTTGTTTTGCCAAAGATAAAAACTTTGGCATGGTAAAACTACCAGTGATGCACTAGGACTGTTTAAAATAGATGGTTGTTTTTTTAGATGCTCTGAAAAGGCCATAAACTAAACCTGACTTTTTCTCCATATATTAAGCTCAGCTGCTGTTTCCCTTTCTGATCTAATCTACAATAGGTGCTTGTCATATCCTGAATACTTCTCCACCTGGATTTCTCTGTGGTTTCTGTAAAGAGTCAGGCATTCTTACTGGAGAAATACAATATGCACATAAATCTGGCATGCTCTTCGTTACAGAAGGCTAAATCCATGACAAAGTCTGAGTGGTTGCAGCAATGTACTGTCACAGATTGCATCTCCAGAATATAAGCACCACAAACTTTGCACTTTATGGAATAAACACGACAGCTGAAATGTGAAAATATTTCTGCAGACGCTGCAGTGTCACTGCAGTGAAAGAACAACGCTGTGTTATTGATTCAGCTGAAATGCTTCTTGCAGAGCAAGCATCAAAGCAAGGCTGTTTTATCAGTTTACATACTTTAAGCTAAGAGTTTATTTCTTGCATAATCCTCCTCGAGGCGTGCTGGTGGCTGAGCAGAACTGTTGCCAGAAGCGTCTGCTTCCTGCTCTGCAAATGTAATTTCTGCTCCTTTCCCTCTGTTTTTGGGCTGACTTCTGTGGGTTCTCTATATGTGCTGCTGCTGAGCCTGAGAGAGGGCTTTTTTTAATGCGGAAAATGTGGATTTGAATTTTTAAGCGATTCCTGAGCTTAGACAAAAGTGGCTGGTTTGCTCCTTTGAGATCAGTCTTGTTTCACTATGAAAGTGTGCTGGAACAAGGGGCGATTTTCTTCATGTGCGGAGGATCACACTGGGGCCAAAAAGCACCATGTCTTGCTTGCCGGCAGGTCTGCTGCATTGCCCTTTGGCCATCTGTTCATCAGTCCCTCTAGCTGTAAACCAGCCTTGGTAAAAGTGATTAGCTGTGAGCATTTTGAGACCAGCTGGGCTCTACCAACCAGGTCTAACTTTAGATAGTGTGCTTTGATGCGAGATTCCTGCAGCATGATATCCTTGGAGATCTCTCTTCTCCTGTTTCTGCCCTCTCCTCAATATTAAGATGGGCATCTGATAAAGACAACTTACACCTTGAACCACTAGTGAGGACCATAAAAAGAAGCTTATTAACTGTACCTTTGCATAGACTCCAGCTCAGGGAATCTTCCTTGTGTGGACTTGATGGGAGATGTATACCAAGACAAAGATGAAGCTGTTTTAGGATGTAGGTGAGGTGGGCTCATTGCTTTCACAGGTGAAGTATCTGCCTCGGGTGGGAAGTCTGTTGCAGTTCCTAGCTGAGCAGGCATTTTCCGTATGAAGGCTTTTCTCCTGTGTAATATTCACTGGTCACTGAACAGCTGGATATTTCTGTTGTCTTGCTTACAGTAAAACCTGAGCAGCATAGACTGAGTCATGCTTACAGAGACGTGCTTGAGCACTGAGCAGTGCCCATCTCCTGTGATCTCCTATGCCTATGCCCTGCTCCCAAGACTAGACTGAGATTCCACTTGGATGTTTTGGTTTACACATGATTAATGTAGTGGTTCCCAGGAAATAACGGTGCCCAAGCTAAGAAATTATGTGGTATCTGCTGTTTATTTCCTACTTGTGTTGAAGCCCCCAGAGGTCAGTTGCTGTGGGACTGGTCTAACATCAGGCCCCTCTGGCTCTGCTGACGATGCGCTCGGCAGGTGAGAAGGGTGCTGCTCCCCATCCCTCCTCTTGGACTGGGGGCTGTTTTCACCTCTGCTGTTGTTCTTCTCACCCCTACTACCTCCTGAATCATTTGTCCAAAATAAAGCTGCTAACATCTTTTTGTTGTGCTGGATAAGCCTGTGTGGCAGTTTCGAGGAGAGAGAACAAGCGCAGCAATTCTTTTTTGGGACACTTTGTTCCTAAGCACAGGAAGTTGTAAAACTGCTGATAACAAGCTCGTTCATTCATAGCTGATGCCAGAAATGACTGCCTTCTTGTCAAGGCACTGTCTTCACGAAAAAGAGCTGAGGATTGAGAAAAGCAGGGAGTTGAGTTCTGACTCAGTCAGTGGATACTTTTTTGCCTTGAAGTCTGTTATCTTCAATGGTTTCCCTCAGAGGAGTAGGTAGTCTTGGTCCAGGCTGGGCTCTGCTCAATTTTTTAGTAATTAGCAACACTCCTCCAGTGCTGTTTCTCTGCTGTGGTTTCTACCAACGAGATGCCAAAGGTTATTTTCTGAGCTGTTGTAAATGGTTGACATTTCAGCTCCTGTATTGTTGCTGAGGTGCTTGGAGAAATATTTTCTAAATGTATTTCCCAACATCACAGTAATTCTATATCTACTTCTCAAGATGCAAGAAGGTGTGTTAGTCCATGGAAGAAAACATCCCAAGACTGAAATGTGATTCTTGGCACTAAACAGCCATGCTGCTGTTATGGGTATAATTTAAATCAGACAAAAAGTTATGGATAAGTGACAGTATGTCTCATTTCAGCAAAAATTTGTTTTGTGTTTTTGCGTTAAGCGTAGAGACACAAAGATTCATTTTCTTGAAGAGCTTCCTGTTTTGTGTACTTAACATACTTGTGGAAAAACAAATGGTCTAGGGGGGTGGATTTTGGTATTAATTCTACTTTCCCATCTTTGGTCCCACTCTATCTCTGGAACATCAGGAGATATGTCGTGACTTCAGGGAGGATGGTTCATGGCTGTTTCTGGTTACAGGCACATCTGGGACTCTAAACAATATTACAGGGCACGCTGGAGCACAGATTATTTGCAACAAGGGCACATTGACCCAAACTTCTTTCCTTTGTTATCACTTCTTTTATTTTCGTGGCCATTTTTTAGGAGTGGCCTTGGCTATAAAATTGCTGTCAGTTCATTCCCCCTCCATTTGGTTGGTGGCTTCCCTCCTGAGACTTGTAGTGAGGGTCATAATTAAATTGACTGGAAGACTTGCAAAGGGCCAATGATGTGAGGAGATGGCCCTGTAATTCAGGGTGTCTTTTCCAGGGTCCTGTGTCCCCTCTTCTCGAGGTGTCAGCTAAGGTTCTGTGGAAGCAGGAATCGCATTGTACAATGTATAACCCTGACTCGAAATGCTACCGATTTCCTATTCACCTATATCTACTGGGGGAAGAGGGCTTGGGGGACTTCAGGGCAAAATCACTCAGGACACTTGTTCTGGTAGTCTCCTTGCCTTCTAAGAAGGGCTCTGGCTAAGCCACAGGAGAACTGCATCTCATTATGACTTTTTCATAAAACTTCTCACCTCTCTTTCTAACATTGGTTTTAGGTGGATTAAGAGCTGCTCTTCAAGGCAGGGCAGATATCCAGAATACTGCTTTTTCAGCCAGAGAGAAAAAATAGTCTTCTCAATCAGACTGAGGTTCTTGCTGCCTCAGATTTGCTGATGGAACAATTATATTTGCCACACTGCCTTAGGATTGACAAATGGCAGTGAAATTGCAATGGCTACTTTGACTTATGCCGTGTTAATTTGGTAAACATAATTTATGTAACTCTACCCAGGGCTGTGCTTAAAAGGATATGATCTAGGAATTCGATGTTTATATATCATAACGTGTTGGTATCTTTGTTCTGATCCTTTTGTATTTAAGCATGAGCTTTAGAAGACCTCACTTCTTAAAGTATCTGTACCTCTTTGCGTTATTGAGACTGAGGAATTAAAGGAGTTCTTCAGTTCAAAAGAAGTTGTAGAATTCATCTTGGCCACACTGAGGGATCTGAAGCTGGGGTCTGGTATAGTCCTCTCCAGTGTTTTGCAATAGAAGTAGATGCAGAACAGCCAGCCGCTGAGGAAAAGGAAAATCTGCTGTCACTCTAGCAAGCTCTGAGAGACTCTGGGTCCTCCTACAAGCTCTTACTGGGTCCCTGAAGTTGGTTTACACTTCTAGAGAGATATCCAGCTATGTTGCAAGAAGGGAATGGCTCTTTACCCTTAACAGTCCACACAGATAAGGAATGCTTGCTGCTGGAGAACATGTTTTTCAGGGTAACGAAGTAAAGCCAACAGGATTGGTGAGAAGGGCTTGCCTTTCCTAGACAGGATTCATCCCAGGAGAGCGTGGTGTACAGTAGTCAATGGCTCTGACATTGCTGCAGCAGAACAACCATGAACCTGGAGTACTTCCTGGCCTGTGAGTACTACGGAGATTTTTTTGTAGCGTCTAGCAATGGCTTTTAGGTGGAGTCATTAGACATGGTGCAAGTAACTTAATGGTAAAATTCTAGTAGCGTGTGTGCATGCTATACTCTGGTTGAGAAGGTGCTATGATCCTTATTAACACACAGGGAGTTGAAGCCCTCCTAAATGTGCCTTCCATGTGTTTTTAAAAAAATTAAATTGCAGGACTGGATTATCCCATAGAGAATGTGTCTGCTCAGAAAACAAATCAGGATGTAATGTTACATGTACTGTAGATCTATGTACGTTATTTTTGTGCTTCTGTGGTGATAAGCCTGGTCATTTATGGGTAGCTTTATGGATAAATCTCAGTATATATGCCAGTAGGCATACACTTCTGTTGTTGCGGTTACTGAGTTGTGCTGATATAAATTTAAGCAGGATTTGTCCAAGTTAAAAAGAAAACGTGTGTGTACCTAATAAAACTCCACCTTATTTTGTTCTCCCATTCAACTCCAGTGATTTCAGCAAAGATATGACTGTTACTAACATCAGGCTCTGGCTTTGCTGTGTGGGTTTGCAGGAGGCTTCGGCAAAGCAAGGCTTGCCACTACTCACTGCAGAACTTGTCACTGGAAAAAGTTATTGTATTCACAGAGGGGAAGATGTTCAGTTAGAAGTTGGCTTTTTTGTTTGCAGCGATTTTCAAAGCAGCACAGTTGATGGAATTAACTGTCCTCCATTCATGGAATGTGAATGTGAAGCTGCTGAAAGCAGCTGAAGAACCAGGAGAGCTGGGAAATCTGCAGCCCATTGGCTGCACTAGCACTGAGAAACATCTGCACTGCCGGTCTCTCAGTTCTGCTGGTTATGCTTAATTATTTAGAGCAGAGCAAACATTTGAGTCCATTTTTTTCATCCTCAGAGTAGATGCATTAGCATTTTCCTGGTGTTTTGTACAGATAACGTAGTGATTCCAAGTGTGTTTCATGATGCAAGATGTGCTTTTGGAGGCTTTCAGATACTTAAGTGAAGAACACAAAATGATCTTGCTATTTCATCAATCAGTGTAAAATGCTGCGTGTGATTAACATCTCCATTAAAAGTAATCTCTTGAACCATTTGAAAAAATGTTTCCAGTGCAATATATTGGTGCATTAAAAATAGAGTACTGATCAGCGCAATGTAGTGCCAAAGTCAGTTTGCAGGTTTGATGGTTACAGTGGGGATCAGGCTGGGGGATAGTGCTGAACATAGGGACTACTTTTTTTTTTCCCAAGAAGGAAGCAAGCATGTAGAAAATATCTTTTTTTCTGGTTATAACAACTATTTATAGACTTTGTGCAGTGCAAACTAAAACTAATTGTCAGACTGAAACAAGCATGATGAGTAAAGAAATGCATACATCTCAAAGTAACATGATGTTCTATAATATTTTATGAAGTGTTTCCAATAAATCGTATACAGATGCATATCATCCTTTAGAGGGCAGGAGCTTCAGGGGTTTTAATCCCAGGTTGGGCACTTATTTTCTTTTTGCTTGGAACAAATCTTTTGACTTTTCCTTTGAGTTATTGTCTCAGAGTCCCTTTCTCTCCTGACACTAATGTTGTAAAGACCACCTAGTGATAGTCTGTAAAATTCATTAAGGAACAAAGGTTCCACAAAAGACAGGTGTCAGGTACAACTGTTTATATGTTGTGTACTTGAAACACATGCACCGGATAGGACTCTTCGTACCATAAACTGTGCTGAAGTGTCATCAATCACACAGCTTTGCATGTCCCCCCGAATGGCGCTTGGAGGTCAGTCTGTGTTGCTCCAGAAAAGCCCTAACCTGACCAGGTTACAAATGCAAACTACTTAAAGTGAAACATATGACAAGAAATATGGTCACGGTTAGAAGTGACAGCATAAAAATGAAAACTTTGTACTCAATTGCTCTGATCTCATATTTGAGAAGAATCCACTGTGGATTCTCTGATGGTGTGTTCTCCTGCTCTTCTTCAAAGCAACAGCCCTGTATTGATGTGCTCTAGTTGGAGGATGTGACCAATAGTTATTTCCTGGGGTTTGGGATGGAGAAACCCTTAGGGCAGTTGCATCTCTCCATTAAACACAAAGTAGCTGTGCTCCTAGCCTACTCCTCTGAAATCACCCATGTCCTAGGCTGGCTCTCCAACAGCTGAGCAAGCTCTTCATGCAGTGGTTGCCCACGTTTCAGCACTTTTACTGAACAAAATGCTGATAGTTGGGAAAAATTAGCACAGGATGACAATGAAATGGTGAGTCTAGTTGTTTTGAGCGTCATGACAGCAGTTTGTCTCATTTGCAGGCCTAGTTCAGAGCCTGATGACACCAAAGCGCAGTGCCATGGATGTGTCTCCAACTTTGCTTATTGGTTTATAATAGTGTGCTGAATCTGGGATGAATGAGGAGCTGCAGCATCCCTTAGATTTGTTGATCTAATCAAGCATGTGATTTGTTTTACAAAGAAAAACCAGGTGAGGCTTTGTGTAACTGACTTTGATAATTGAATGTTGGACGGGAGCATTACTGGCCGGGGTGTCCCCCTGAGGTGTCAATAAGAGAAAACACAACATATTTCATACAGAAACTATGGTGAGAAATAACCATGGAAACAGTATCATCTGAGCCTGCCAGGTGATGAAAACAGGCTCTTTCCCCCCCATTTTCATTATCACAGTTCTGTGTGGTGGGAGGAAAGCAGGGGGACCATGCAGCAGGACAACTGTGGAGTGTGAAGGAGCTCAGCTCTGTGAAGCAAGGAAAGTGCTGTGTGGCATTGCTGCTCCTTCTGCATCAGGCTATGGTCTGGCCATGCCCAGAGGATCATGGCTGTATTTCCAGCAGCAGAGAGAGAACATGTGATTTGCGTGGCTCAGGGATGCTCAGTACCGTCCAACCTTGTGCGGGTGGCTTATCCAAAACCTATGGGAGCAAGTGCTAGAGGGGAAAAAAACTCATTTGAATGTCCTGGGCATTATTAGATGAGCAAGAGTGACTCCATTCCTCATTTGCACAGTCCTGCTAATAAAGTGTATTATCAGGAAACCTGAGGATCTCCTAACCCATTTGCTGGCAAAAGAGCTCTCGCCCCCTCATTAAATCAATGGAGTGAGAGCTGCAATTGATTATAGAAGTGCTGAGGGTGATGAAAATTAGTTCCACTGGAGATTCGCCTTCAAATTTGCTCTTTCCCGTGAGGGAGGAGGAGAATGTGTCAGAGAAGAACAAGCTATTAATTTTATAGAAAATAAACAATTAAAAATGAAATAATGAAGGCACAGCTCTCCTCAGATGTAGGGTGGCTGACCAATTCAATGGGAAGGACATGTATAGGACTGAAGACATGCCAGTCATGAAGCCAGGAGAGCTGAAGAATAGGAGTATGCTTAAGAGGGTGGACACCAAAGTTGCATGGAAATGTCTTCAGGAAGGCATATATTTCAGGAGAAGAAAGCCTAGATTAGATTCATTATAGAACCACTCAGGTCCCAGTGAAGACACCAAGAGCAAACACGTGTGAGGTGGCTCAAGATGCCACCACTGCAATATGAAACATCTAGCCAAGAGGAATAATTCTGCTGCTCACCCAAGCTCTTCTCTAAGCAATGAATTTAGTGAGATTTAGTTGTAGTTGCTTGTTTTCCGGGTTACAGTAGCTAATCTTTTTTTGTGTTTGAGTATGGGAAAAGGAATAATATTAGCTACAGGCTCTACTTATTATGCACACATAATTTTCTCCTGCATTCAGAAAGTGAAGGCTTTGGAAGGCTTTCTCCTAATGTCCATAGTCATTGGCTTCTCTGTATAATTTAAGAGCTTGTCTTGTGCAAGGCAGTTTAGCATATGTAGTGTTAAGCCAGTGACTCCAGCTCAAGTAGAAATGTTCTACTATGTTTGTTCCAAGTATCTGTAAGACACTAATTTCAAAGTGCTTAAAAAGGGGCAAGTTTCTAAATAGTGGGACCTGGGAAAGGTCTATAGGGACAGAAGGGAGAAAGGCACTTGGGAAGGGAGAAGAGCTGTTAAAGGAAGATCTCAATTTTTCTGTTTAGAAGAAGCCAAAATATCAAGAGAGGATTGATCTTAAATTGTTTTGGATTAGATTTTATTTCTGATTAATCTGTTCCTTGATATCTATGCCCAGAAGAAACAATTCTGTTTAAATGTTTTGAGTGATATTCCAAAATAAACATTTCAATTTGATTTGAAGGAGTTAAACAATGTGGTCACACTTGGAGACACTATATTAAAGTGCTGACAGATCTCCAGGTCTACTTTCCTCCATAATTAAAGAACTACTTGAATAAAACCTGAAAGGTTGTTGCCAGATCTCTTCTTTCAACTTTCTTTCATTACATTTGAGGTTCGGGTTTTGTATAAACCTTGGCAGAAACTTGAGAACCACAGTTAAATCCAGATTATATTTGACAAACAGAAATGAGCATGGCTAGGCACTTGGGGCCAAGTGCACGTTGGAGTTTTATGAGTCTTTGCAATGGAGGCTTCAGTCATCAGTTGTGGTGTTCTTTGAAAATCAGTTTCTTTCCCCCTTTCATCTCCAGAATTAGGATGTTTGTAATAAAAACTTAAATATTTCTATTGCAGCATTGCACCCAAAAGCTTTCAACACAAATATTTCTCATTCATCTAGTTCTCACTCAAAAGTGTGAACTTTTTGCTATTTTTGCTTCAGAACAGCAGTTTTGAAGTAAAATCTCAATTATGTTGTTGTGGATGCTCATTCTAACAACTTGGCCAAGACGATATGCTTTGTTCATGACTACATTTCACAAGATCCCACGGAAATAAATCTATCTCCTCTACTGTGATTGGAATCTATCATACTTTTTCTGCTGTATGACCTTGTAGCAAGGTCTTAACAGCCAGAGCTATGTTGTTTCATGCCTATTATCTTATGAAATTCCTGGCTGAGGTTTATTGACCCTTGCCTCCTGTTCCAGCTCTATCAGGAGCAGGACTTCCACTGCTAGGAGCACCACAAATAAATGGAAGAGGTGGGGCTGGGGAGCTGTTTCTAAGCGGTTACTATGCTGTGTATTAAATTAGCTCCTACATAGTAAACTTTTGCAATGAGTGAAAGGTATTTGCAATGCTGCTTTCTGCAAGTGTGGATTAGGTACCTAATATGCACTCTGTTCCCTGGGGGATACAGATGACATGACATCCCTGGAAGGCAAGGTAAATAATCACTGCAGTCAGACAGAAAACTTGTTCTGTCCCCTGAACAGAAGGGCACCTGAATGCCTTTGTTAGTGCCAAATAGACTGAGGACATGAAACACAGGCAGAGTGCTGTGGCAGAGTAGGAAAAGCACCTGAGAACGAGTCTAGCCTCTTTCCACTGATCTGAAAATATTCAGGATAAGGTATTTGTGAACCAGCTGAGAGTATGCAACTCAAACCTTCACAGCTGGGATGGACTGAAGGTCCTTGCTGTGATATTGCACTAAGTTAATGCGGGATATCTACAGTACGTGCTTTTCTTTGTGTAACCTGCTATTAAGACTGAAGAGAGTCTCTGCTCTTCTGAGATGCGTTTTTCCCTTGTCTGTCTCCAAAGGCTTAAGCACGATGTAGGGCTGGGTCGAACACACTATCCTGAGGTGAACTGTGCTCTTAGGAAACGCCCTGTAACTGTACCCGATCCACACCGGTTATTGTTCTGTAGCAGTCATGTGTGCACTTATGTTTTAGTTTAACTGAATGGGTGCTGTAAGATCGATAAAAGTTGGCAATTGCACACTTAACTGTGCTTTCCCCCCTTGTATTTAGTGGTTTGGAGAATATGATTTGCTTGCTGCCAGATTACGCATCCACTATCTTGGTAGGAGAACCAACTATTTCTGCTAGAAATTGTTGTGTTATGGATTTATTTTTAATGCTTGCCTGTTCTTAGTCCCTTTACAAAGAAGGGACATAGTCTCTTCTTCCTTTTCATTCATTAAAACCTTGCTTCTAATTGTGGAAGGTTGGTTAGATCATGAGCAGGCTGGGGTTACTCCAATGTAATGTCACCCTAACAGCTGAGTATCTCTATGAATACGTATTTGCAGCAGAACCATCCACAGGAATCCTAATGAATGAGACTGAATCTACAAACTCTGATTCCTGACTATAAAGGGATCAAAACCAACTGTGGGTCAATAGAAATGCAAAAGAAATGTTGACTTACACATAGCATTAAGCAGAAGCAAATGTCCAGATTTGTCCCGCAGAGCAGTGGGGATGCCCACTTGAGGGAAGGGGGTTTGCCAGCCTGGTGGGCTGGTGGCACGCGGTGGGGATGTGTGCCTTGGGAAGGGGCAGTGCTGACATCTGGAGCCCACAAATGGGATCCAGACTGGGGGAAGAACTGAGACTGAATGAGTTTGATACCTTAATATTTGAGGTTATGGACTGGTGCTGGTAGGGAGCGCCTGCAGGCAACTGTCCAAGAAGCTGTTGTGTTGAGCAATTAAACAAAAACTTAGTGTTTATTCCTAACATGTTTCAGTTAGACTTCATCTCATATTGTTATTTTGGAAATATTTTAATGTTAATCCATATTTGATGTTGTTTTAAAGAAAAACCCAAACCCTCAAAAAACCCAAACCCCCAAGATACTTGATGGCAGTGCACTACCTAAATTTACTCACGTGTTAGGTACTTTAAACGCACTTCACTGCAGTTTTATTTTTAGTTAGTTCCTAGTGAGAGTGAATAAACAGAAGGCCACACCTAAGCTTTCTACATAGGTTATCTTGGGCATAACTCTTTTTCTCTGCTACTTGTAATAACTCCTAAGTAATGCTGTAGGTACTGCAGAAAATAAATAGCTCATGTTTAATTTTAGAGGAATGACACAAGTATGACAATATAAATAGAAAGCAGTAGAAAAAAAGGTTGCTGGTTCAGATGCTGAAGGCAGCATAGCTGAGACAGGCTGGAGCTGAGGAGGGAGGCAAAGCCCAACAGCTTACCTAGAACAGGGTTTGTAGGCTATGACTTCGTGCCTTTTCTTTGGATGTAAGCTGGCCAGGCAGGAGCTAGGCTGAGCCTAACTCCCTGCTCCGGAGGAATGCCTTGACTGCTGTGGGGGCACACCACAGGCTGCTCTAGTAATCCTGTGTTCTTAGAGAAACAAATATTTTGGAGACGTTCCAAACTTCAGCCATGCAAATCTCCTCTTAGGAAAGGGAACACCCACAGTAACCATGTATTTAAATTCCCAATCTGAAACCTCTGATACTACTCAAATTATTTTTTTTCCCTCTCATTCTTTTTTAACATAAGCAGTCATCGTGTTGCAAATGGAAGCTATTAAATCTTTGGGCAAATGAAGCATCTAAGAGTGAAGTTTCCTCCCTTCCTGCCCCAGCGGCAGACAGAAGGCTAACTCTTATTAGAATAGTATTTTCTAGGCTCCTGTGTGTGAATGAAATAATGCAAAGGGTTGAGTAACCCTGTCTACGGAGCTGCTAGGGGAAGTATTGGGAAACTGGAGTGCATTGCTTTCTTTAAAACGATCGTCTTTCTCTGTACAGACCTCCTGACGCATGTGGAGCAGTCTCAGCTTGACATGTAGTATCAGGATTCTCCAGGCTTTCTCTTTTTGTGTGCTTTGCTTTTGTCCTTCGGATATCGTATTTTTGCTTGGCACCATGTGGTTTTTATACTGCTGCTAATGCTTTGTGGGTGTCTGTTCTAAGCGCTTCTTTTGATGACTTTTTTTATTAACTTACATCTACGTGGCAAACTTCTAATTTTGAGGTCAAAACCGATTCTACTGGTCACCTTATGGGAGCTGATGAAAAAGCCTGGTTTGTAAGTCAAAGAAGAAATTTGTGCCCCGATACTGAGATTATGTTCTCTTTATTCAAAAACTTGTGTAACTTTTTTATGACACTGCTCTGAATTTGTTTTACAGATGACTCAGGGCTTTGCTGTAAAACTTGTAAATTATCTAATTAGGTTTGTACAAACTGTTCTTCTGGAATAAACTGGAGTCACTTGGCCTTTGGGGGGTTGTGCTGGTGAAGTGATTTACATTTTTGTTTTTAGGACTTCAGATGAACCAAGCAACTGAGTGCGTGCTGAACTTTAGTAGATGTGGAAATAGTTTTTTGGGTGTTTTACTATGTGTTACAGTACTGTAACGATAAGCTGCTAGCATCTGCTGTGAGCAATGGCAGGAAAGAGGTGTTTCCATAGCAGGATTTGTTGTCTTTTATAAAGCCATGCATGTAAGACTTCTCTCTGCAGTGCCTGACTGGAGCAGGAGCACAGACTGCCATTTTACACTAAACGCCTTGCATTTAGGTGGCTGAATGTGGGGGAAATTCCTCTCTGGCTCTGCTGCTCCTGTGTGGAAGAAGGATTTCAATTGCAAAGGAAGAATGCTGCTCAACGGGATTAAGAAGGGTAGCATTAAGGCCTAAAGTGTCTTCTGGACTGATTATTGAAAGCCACAGGGATAAACTTCTGGTGATTTTAATATGATAATGTTCTCCTTTTAAGACCAGCTAACTCCAGCTGAGCCTACTGAGGTCACCTTCCAGCTAGGAGATCTCTGCCTATGGAAGGGGAACGGTGCCCTGAAGTGGAGGGAAAAGATTGTTGCCTTGAATAAATGTCCAATAAGTAGGACTATGAGCACCCCATAACTGACTCCAAACTTTTGCGTGTGCAGCTGATGGTAAAAGTTCAGCTCAGCTCTGCCAGGGCAGGCGTGCATTTGAGAGGTAAACCAATGTTTAACAATGATGAAGATTGAACACCAATGCCCCCCACTTTCTTCTGCCACAGCATGATGTAGTCTACATGTAGTCTGCTGTTTCTGTGATTTAAAATCAGCTTCCTCTGCCTCCCCTCACTCCCCTCCGCTGTCAGCGGTGGCATTTTCCAGATCCCTTCTCAGGACTTAACTCGCATTCTGAGCCTGAGCAGTCCTGCCTCTCCGGCTTGTGTTAAAGAGTCTGCCTTGGGTGGGAGATGATATACAGTAGTCTCCTTTATTTACAGGAATGTCTCTTAATGAGAAATGCCCTCTAGAATTTCCCCCGAAGAATAGGCCGGCTGCTGTACTCGCACATCCCGTTCCCTGGGACACCCACGGAAAGGGCATATGGATTTCTCACTGCCCCAAGTGAAAAATGTTCCTGGTGAACGTAAATTTTTTTCTGAAGTTCATAGGTATATTGGGATCTCTGGTCTTTTTGTATGGTTTGGAGTGCTGCTCTGCTCTTTGCCTCTGAAAGAGGGGTTTGATTTATAGTGGGTCTCTGTGAAAAATGGTAATACACGATTTATTATGGTATTCAGCCAACAACAATGATTTCCCAAGTGCTCATTTGAAAAAAAAAAAGTACAGGGGGAAGCTCAAGCTGCCTGATAGATTCAAGGCCATCTCCACCATGCCCAAAATCTTAAGCTGTGGGATCTGGAAGAGAGATGGGTTTGCTCTGCAAAATTTGACAGAGGCACCCCATAAGCAGTACAAGACCCCTTGGGAAAAGCTGCAACCCTTTACACACCCTCCTGAAGGGGCTGAGCAGGCTGTGGGGCTTCCCCCCACCTTGCCCTCCCCTCCCCACCAATTGCCTGTGAAATTTAGACCTGGATCACAGCATCCATTCTCTGAGCAGTGGTTTTGGTCCAGCCTTTGCCTGTGGAAGCTGCAGCTCTTGCTTAGGTCAGACAAAAACAGTGGAAGCGCTGGCCCATAACGCTTGAGCACTCTGAATGCGTTAGGTACCGTGACTTCAGGGTGCATCTCCTCCTGCATTTGCATAAAACCAGATGTTTTCTTATTTCCATGAGTGCTCTGGGGATAGCTTTGCTTCTGACTGCCAGATCAAATGGTGTGGGGCTTCTGGACATTGCTTGAGGTTGGGAAGAGCATTCCACTTAATCCCCTTCCCTTGGTGTGTGAGTTGGTGTCAGAATGAAGATGTGTAGGTGCCCCTTCTCTATCTCCCCCCTGCCTGCTCAGTTGGTGCTAACGCCTTTGTCTGAGAGAAAGAGACCCCTGAGGGTGAATAAATACCTCTAATAAAGGGAAAAAATATTTTACTCTCCCTGATGCCAAAAAATATTTTACTCTCCCTGTGCTCGCAACAGCAGCAGGCGGTCACTGCCTGATTCCTCAGCCCAGTGTTTCCTAGGGGGGAGCTTTTGGCTTCAGTGATGTATTACTTGCAAAGATAAGGAATTGTGGCCTTTTCTCTACTGACTAGGTGTAGCAAGTAATGATGATACTCTTGTTAAGAATATTTCATTAAAACTTTATCCCTATGTGCTGCAAACTGTTCTTGTCATAACAGTGTCCAGATGTCTTTAAAATTGTCTTTATCCATTGGTTTTGATAACCTTCCTTGGCAACTTACCCTCTGTGCTGAACACTGTATTCATTATCATGAGGAGTTCTGCTCGAGTGCCTGAGTCTCTCCTGGTGTTTTCATTTTTTTAGTGAGAGGCTCAATAAACTAGGAAACACTTATTTCATGTTGGCCAGGGCTTTAGATTTATAGTTCTCTGGTCGGAGACCAAATAAGTTAAAATAAAACCCAGTGGTTTTGCCTTATCTCACTGGTGAAACACTGTCTGCAGGAGCTGAATTCATCCTCTTGTTTCTGCTGGTTTGGCTGTTCGTTATTCCCCCTGCCTCTTCTATTCAATGCGTCCCAGCCTCTTGCACAGCAAAGCTCTTCTTTCCCATGCTTTGATTGAAACTTCCTCCCATTTCAGCTGTGCTTTACCAAGAGCACTTTGTCCTGAGCAGTAAGGAAAGATGCAGCTCCTCGACACTGGCTTGCGAAGCCCATGCTGAGAATTCTTGTTTTCATACAATAACAGCCTTCCTAAGGAAGGCAGCCAGAGCGGGATGCACACGTCATCCGTGCTGTGTAAGGCAGTGGCGTCACTCGGGCTGGCATGATGTCCTTTGTTAATGCACCCCCTGAACCTATTTGCATTCATACGTACAGTGGGAAATTGTAAGGACTTCATGAGAGCTAGAACCAATAAAGCTTCTCAGGAGGGGATTCCTGGGGGCCTGTGTTGTTTTCAGTTTGGGAGGTTTGCATCTTTTTTCCTTTACTTGCAAATACTTAACATCAGGCTAGCATTTTTATTTTTTATTCTATTTATAAGGTATATTCTGAATTCTCAGCAGGATTTTTCTTTATGGTACTCTAGTGTCACAGCCATAGATAAAGCAAATGTTTAATCTTCAGTTTTTAAATTATCAGTAAACTTTGTCTGCTATTTTATTTTCCTCTTATAGAATCATAGAATTGTTTAGGTTGGAAAAGACATTAAGATCATCGAGTCCAACCGTTAACCTGGCACTGCCAAGTCCACCACTAAACCATGTCCCTAAGCACCACATCTACTTGTCTCTTAAATACCTCCAGGGATGGCGACTCAACTGCTTCCCTGGGCAGCCTGTTCCAGTACCTGACAACCCTTTCGGTGAAGAAATTTTCTCCTAATGATGTACAAATCGTAATCTTTGACCACTTGCTGCATCCTGTATGTGAGAGTCTTGTATCAATGTATTGGTTTGAGTGACCTGGATGTTGGCATCCCTTTGGTGCTGGCAGAGCTGGACTTGTAACCATAATGGGCCTCAGTAATGACACGTATTTGTTCCAGGGGAGTCCTTAAGTTGGGCAACTTTAGCATCTTCCTGGCACCTCACATCTGTTGCTTGCAGCGGTACCGAGGGGAGATGGGTTCAGCAAACCATATGCCTGCTTCATCCTTGTGTCTTTGGAGATGTAGTTTCTCGATATGCTTATTGTGTCCTACTGTTTCTCTGGTTAAGCCTTCCTCTTGTAAATCTATTTCTGATGCAAGTGCTACCCTCTTGCATGTGTTCTTGAATGCTTTCCATCATTAATTTTTAGTTTTATCTAATACCGGGCCTATTGCTGAAAAATCAATGCCCAGAGGTGTTAAATAAGTGAACATGAACATTTCAGTAGTGCCTTAAAGTACAAATCCCTGAATTCACATCTGTTTTATCTTCCCTGACAAGAAATGATGACATTAAAGGAAAAGAGTAGGTAGGAGTAGAATTAAGGGGTTGCGGTTCTTGATTGCTTGATGCATGGAAGATAAGAATTTCGATCTTCCTAGGTTTCATTATTCTCCAGTCCATCATTTGCCATTTCAAATGAATCAGCATCCTGTCAGTGACGCAGTCTTGCTCTGTTATCGCAAGAATTGCGTTTGAGTCAATCGGAGTTAAAGCATTGTACTATGCAGATAGCAACATTTCGGTCATGTCAGCAGAGAAAAATGGAAAGTGCTGCCCGTGTCAGACCAAGGCTTGGCTGAAAACCTGTTCAGTGCTGCCTGTCCCTCCTTTTGCTGTCCTGGGAACCAGGCTGACCCTTTGTGAGTCCTTTAAACACTGTTAATGCCAGTCCTGTTCTGTAGTGCTGTCTGTAGCGAGCATTTGTCTGCATTGTAATGCTAGCCACGCTGCTGCGTGAAGCTTTGCCCGTGGCACTGCTGTCCTGCTTGCCCCTGTGGCCCGTAGCACACTATCGAGGCCGGCGGACGTAGGCAGATGTAGAGCAGGCAGCCCGCGCTGCCGCTGCTCTCGGCAAGGGCTGCTCTGAGTGGTGTTGAAGGGGGACGGTGTACTCCCTGTAGGCTTTTAGAAAGACATCTGTTTGATACATCCAATCCTCAAAAAAAAAAATCAAAAAAAGAAATCTAAAAATAACTCAAAAAATGGCCAAAGTACTGATTTCTTTTCTATCAAATTCTTGTCGCCACCAGAAGAGAACTGTTGTGTTACCTGTTGGAAAGACCGCAAGTTTGAGAATGGACTACCCTAAATTGTGGTCTTGCTTTTGTTATGTGAAGTCATTTTTCTGGTTCTCAGTTTTATTTCCTTTAATTCCAGCTGCAGTGGCCTGTGGGTAAAAAAAAAAGGCACTTTTGTTCTCTGATGATTACAGTATAACCATGGCATAATACTCTAGCATTTACACCGGAGTAACTGCTGCTGTTGCTGTGAGGCAAATGGTCTGGTGCGTACCCCAAGCATCTGGCACGGGAGAGCCCTGATAGCTCCACACAACAGGGAGGAGAAAAACTAGGAAGAGAAATCCTTAGGTTGCCTGGGCTAATGGCCTCTATCTTCTGCATACCCTGCAAAATAGTAAGCTGTGCATCCTTTTTCCTAAATGATGAAAGAATCTGACCCTTTAATCCTCTTTCTCTAATTACCTTACATCTGTACCTTGCTTGATTTGGGCCTTAATGCGGCAAAGCTTTTTAAGCATGTTAAAGTGTTTTCCTTAATCAAGTCCTTGGGTTCTAATTCAAATACTCCCAGAGGCCTTTCTTCCCTGGTTTGAACAGTGTTTCCGCATTTCCAGACAGAAGCAAAACATGGTATTTTTTTTGCATCCTTGGCATGCCTCACAGAAATGTCTCTTATCGGTGCTTGAAAGCATTTTGGCTCTTTTTCTCCCAGTATGCTGGCACTAAAGCTGGTCTGATATGTAGGTACAGTCAGGACAGACCTTTCAATAGGGTTCAGGAGCTGCTGCTCACGCCGCTGAGAGTGCTCCAGGGGGAGCATCTGGCATGTAACTGTGCCCTACTGCCTGCCCTAACTGTGCCCTACTGCCTGCCCTAACTGTCGGGGTGCTCCCCAGGGCTCTCTGCGTCCTCCTGCCTTGTAGGAACCGGCAGCACCTTGCATATGGCCATGCAGCCCCTCACCTTTCCTCCTCTTCCAAGGCAAAAGGACTAGGATTCTGAATATTTGCTTTAGTTTTCATGCCACTTCATAGCTTCTTTGGAAAGTTGATTTGCTGTTTTGCCACCCCGAGTTTGGTTCCCATCATCCTCCTATAGCTGTACCAGCCAACAGTGACCCCTCTCCTGTTTTGCAGCACCTCAGGTTTTATTTGGTGCCAGGCTAGTTTCTAGTGGACTTTGATGCAGTTATTTATCACTGCAGGCAAGCAAGTGCCAAGCATATTTAGCCTGTTTCTGCCCGTGGGTATGACCCTCCTATGCCTCTGCCCTGCCTCACCATCTCTCTGCCCATCCTTTTCCCTGGTCTCCTTCTCTAGCTAATTTGCTCCTAAGACTTGCACCCATTCACGCTCAAGAAATGAATCTCAGAAAGGATGCACAGGACTCATGGCATTTGCAAGCCGTTGCCGTATCGCCTCTGCCTCTAAGCAATGCTTTCCCCACATTTCCATCTCTGTCTTCTCTACTGAGACTGCAGGGCAGAGATCTCTGAAAAGAGAGGATTGTGATTTCAGCTGAGCCCTACAGGCTTCTGTGTAATATGGAGTAATATTTCCTTTAACTATTCATATTCTCTTGGTGTGTTGCATTCTGCTCCGAAGGTTTTGTGTTGCTAGGCAGGCTGTTATTGCCGAACAACCTGATGGCACTGAAGAGCAATCCCTAACCTTTTAAGAGGGGTAGTTCAGGCAACATTGAAGAGCGTGTCATGATGTGCAGCATATCCCTTCTACGGTACAGCAGGGTAATTTATACCCCTATAGAACATTCTCTATGAGGGTCTGTATGCTTTTAAAGGGAGCTTTATGAATCTGCCTAGGTTTTCTGGAATTGTAGGGGTGTTGTCCATGTTTAAAATTTTATTGGTCATCTTCATTGTGACAGAAAATTGAGTTTCCCTTTTATTAGTCTATAATGGTGGCTGGTATATGTCACACCACTCACAGTAAAAAAAATAAAACAAAGTCTACTTTAAAGTTGGAGACTCTGCTGTATTTCATATTTTCACTGCCCCAAGGAAATGTCTTAAAATTGCTTTACTGCTTTTGAAAGAAAAATGTTCTGGCCGGATTTGGAACTAAAGTGGACTGTTGTATCCCTATTTCACATTGAAGAAGCTAAACTGTAAGGAAGAGCTGCTTCTATGCTTATCACAAATCTGTGGCAGAGAGCCATAGGATATGAAGTGCAGACGAATGCAGAGAAAGTCTCTCTCTAATAAAAAGTGTGGAAACAATTTCACTGCCTCTTTATCCATAGAATGGCCTGTGGGCATACAAGGCAACAAAGGGCATCCCAAGGTAATACAGGCCAAGAAAGCACCCGGAGAGATAGTGGCATGCAAAGGTAGTCGTGCCCCACATCCGAGAGATAGGGCACATCCCCAGACTTGCAGACTGCAGCTCCGGAGAACAACTTTTATTTCTCCCTCATGTTTGGATTCCCTCTTTCACCTTGGACCTTGCTCCAGCTTGTGCTGAAGTTGGGAGCAAAGTCCTGCCTGAAGGCCACAGAGCAGGTTTGGTCCTTTACCTCCCCAACCATCAGCCCCTGGGTTGAAAGAAAGGGGTGGTTGCTTCCGATTTGTCCCCTCTCTGGAGAGCAGCAAGCACTTTGGCATCCAGATGGTCTTGTTTTTTCTGTATCTTGACGGTATTTAACATGTCAGCCCTATCTCTCAGCTGGGACTTTGAGGTGTTACTGTGATATTATAATCATCGCAGGCAAATGAGCAAAGGATTCAGGGCTCAGTAGATGTTTTCTCTTGGGTTTGGCCACTGATGTCTGCCTGCACGTGTTCTGTTGCTGTAATATTGTCTGAGCACACCGCAAGTGCCCACCGTTTGTTTTTGGGATTCATCGAACACATCATTAAATTACTTCTGTGGGTTAATTGAAGCTACATGAGTTCAGGTGTTAGGATGAGCTGAGTACTAATCCCCTCTGTGTGTTTTGAAAGCCCATCTCGAAATCAATAAGTATGCAGCTATTCTCCCCTTTTAAACAAATATTGCCATAAAGAGCCCAGTCCTTGCTGGCACAGACGGTGCTTCTTGGGCTGTTCTGTGAAAGTGTCTTTTGAAGGACACAAAAGGGCAAACCATAAACCCAAAGAAAAACACTTTTATAGAGTGAGCCAGATTAAAATCAAGCAGGTTGTGGAGGAAATGATGCCTGGTTTAGTGTACTTTAATTAATCTATTTTAGGTTTGCATCACTAATTAATCTCCTTTATGGTTCACATTACTGCATCCAAGTGCATATTTCTAACGTGAGAGTTTGTCCTAACTGCTAGCATATCCTTGTAAAATCAATAAGTAGTCATTTCTGCCTGCAGTTGTTTTCTGTGAATTCCCAATCTTTCAGTGACTTGCATGCAATGCAGAGTAGCTGTGGTGGGAGACAGGAGGCTCTGCATGATCAGAAATAACTGTTCAGAGCAATAACGGGAGCTGCTGGTCATTCGCAGGTTGTGGTCCAGTAGCATCCTTGAGCAAAAGACTTGCTTTGGGGAACTTTAACTCTTTAAAAACACCCTTGTCTGATGACCAGTATTTGCAAAAGTGTAGGCATAAGCTTTGTACGCGTACCGAGGCAGAGGATGTGTGATGGTTTTCACTGTGGATGGGGATGACATGATGCAAGTCTCCAAGCTACAGGAGTGAGTCAGAGTAAACATGGAAATGTCAGAACTGACTGTCCTCCTGGATGTTGCTATGATAAAATCCATCTCCCGACAGTCAAGTATTTGCACGGCCCTAGAAGGATCCAGGATTGGACAAAGTGCTTTAAAGCTGATCGGTTTGCTGTGAAAACAAAACCCTTTGGAGGTCTCGCTTCCGCTCCAAATCTATTGAGTGTCTTTTCTTCCCCTCCCAGCCGTGGTATGTGGTGTGAGGTACAGCACAGGACTTGGTCTTTAGGCACTGGAATAATCTGGCTTCCAAAAGTAAAGGCATCAATTGATCAGACATAACTTTAAGGCGGCTTGTTGGGGGCTGCCTCCATCCTAGCAGACGAATGGGACTGTGGCTGGCAGATCGTTGAATTAAAACACTCTGACACCCAATATTTTATCAACAGGGAAGGAATGAGATTGATGCACAGATCGGTCTGGCTAATCTGAATGCAGAGGCTGTGTTTAACTGAGCAGTAGGAAAAAAGGAGGCTTCCATATTTCTGACAGGGTCTTAAAGAGGCTTTGCAGATCCTGAGGAATCATTGATATCTAGCTGGGGAGAAGCTGAGAAAAATGAATTGCTGCTGTGCAAAGGGAGGCCCTTTCACTGCCAGTGGTGTGCAGCATGTTGCCTCCAAAGAAAGAATGAAAAGAGGGAAACAAAGCATGTGGGTGAGACGCATGACAAATTAAACCTCTGGATAACCCCATGTCAATAAATCACTTGCCCCAAACAGTAGTACTTCATTCCTCAACACACCATGAAATCATGTAAAAGCAGGACTTTAGACCCTGAGTATTTGAAGCTGAAGCCTCACTTAAGTGCATATAATAGCAGATCTTGGGAAAACTCTACAAGGCCATTACGTACCACAGGATGTACCTGAACGTGGTGTTCCAGTCAAAACATGCCATGGTTGGTGTGAAAGGGGGGAAATGCCTTTGATATGGCATTTGGGGTACACCAGAAGTTGGTCGTGTTATGCTTAACTTGAACCTCCAACCAAACAAATCCATCCTCTAGGGACCAGCCTCAGTTCTGCACGTTTGTAACAGGTTAGGACCTTCCTGTGCAATGTAAGGTCTCTTTTCAGACCTTTGTATGTGATAAAATGGTTTAATTGTAAAAAGCTCTCATTAGTTACTAAATAGCTGAGATAACTATTGCTATACAGTGGTTACAGGTAATGCAACATTCCCAATTAAATTATATATATGCTGGAAGTCAGCCAGAAAGAGCGCTTTGGTCAACCTTTCCTCTGCCCCGCTGCGCTGTGCCCCACTGCTCAGCCCCACGGAGAGCCAAAGCCAGATGCAGCCCACGTGTTCGGATAGATTTGCTCCTTTGCTCTTCCTCTGGTAGGCAGGGCAGAATTGGAGAGGATCTCTGTGTGTGCACGTGGGCATTTTCAGGCACATGAAGGAATTCGGTGCCTTTGTTTAATGCTGTTTTGTTAGAGCACTTAAAACAAGATGATGAGCTCTGAACTAGGCACCAAAATGCATACAAATTCTTCTACCTCTTGCGTCTTTTTCTGACAGTGGCTGCTCAAAAGCCTCATGTTTGAGGCAGTAAGACGTGGCTTCCAGCTGAACCCCAAGTGCGGCGTATTACTGCTGTAGGCTCCTGAGCTTTGCAGCATGGAAACACAGTTCTAGGTAATTGCGGGTATTTCCCAAATGGTGCTAAATTTCAAATCCAGATGCAAATTCTGATAATGCCCGCTGTCCTTCAGGCTCTAGCAGAACCACCAGCTCCAGCCAATTGTAACCACATGTCAAATAATGTGCAAATAGCTATGCTGTTTATGAAGTCTTATACCAAATGTTGAAATGTCGATGTGCTTGTGACTCAGAGATGCTGATAAAGGCTGGCAGGAAGGCAAAGGGATGAGGCAGGTGGGCACAGCGTCGGGCAGCTGCCCCTGCACAACCGACTGCACCGAAGCGTGACCCATTGCAGGCAAGGGGAGTCAGGCAGAGAGATGTCCCTGCTTGTAAGTTCAAGTGAAATTGTGCTTTGGGGTTTGCTTCATTTCAGAATGAAAGTTTGACCATAAACTGGATAAAGTGAACTTTCTCGTGTTTTACCCATAGCCATCCCTGAAACTGCAGGGATGAGGCAAATAGAGGGAAAATGAGAAAATACAGGGTGCTCTGTCTTAACAGAGTTTGTAGGTCAGCAGTGAGTGAGTGCAGCCTGTTTCCGAGGGTTACTTTTGTGCATGAGAGGCGGGCTCCCATCCCTGGACTTCCCCGCCAGGCTGTAAGCTGAGAGCTCACAACTGCTTCTCCGGTGGGTCCCGGAGCAGCCTTCCAGCAGGAGTAGCCACGTCGGGGCTGTGCCGGGAGAACTGCGAGACTTGTGACCTTCAGCTCAGCTCTGCGGTTTGATCTCCTCTCTACTGTGGGAGAAGCTTTGTCTGGTTTATTTTGCTCAGTCAGCACAGAAATGTGCACATCTATTTTTCCAGTCTGAGACCGTTCTCATCTTTAAGTCTTACTGAACAAATGAGATATTGTTTGTTAGTTCTGAGAGCTGTTTTTTAGTTAAAAAAAAAAATCTCCTTTCTCCCTTGTAGCAAAGAAAGTTAATTGAAGTAACAACAGGTTTAACACTATTTTGTTTTAAAAAAAAATAATTCTAATAAATGTTTAACATTTTAACAAAGTTCAGTACACGCTCCAGCAGTACTGCATCTGTGTTTCCTCTGCTCCTTTTTTTAAGCTTGGCATACAAAGTACCGTTTAAATACCATGGTGAAAAGGGCAAGCATTCGATTTAATGCCTTTGAAATTATTCTGGAATTAAATCCTGGGTAATATATCTCAGTCGAGCAGTGTTGCATGTAGCCACATGCAGCTAATGAGCCATCAAAGGCAATGCTTTAAATCCACGTGCATACAGTACATAGATCCTTCATTTTTGCTGTCATAACACAAATCGCCAACCTTGATTTGAAATCAAACACAGGTAAAAGGAAGAAAGGAAAAAAAAATAAAACAAAAGGAAAAAGGAGGGAGTAACCTTGTGGCTAATTGGAAAGAAATTTGACAAAACAGTTGGGGTTTCTTTCAACACCATTAATCACCTGTGCTGGAACATCCTTCACAACCCAGGCTTTTCTTGTCCTAGTTGCTATTTTCCCTCTTTAACATGGTACAAAATGTACATACTCTGTTCTTGAAAGCCTTTTCTCTCACGCTGTGGTGGAAGTGCTTAGAGTACGGCCCATTACAGCTCCCTTTGGTCTTGGTGGGGCCGCAGGTTTTCTGCCTTCGCCTGGTGCCCTGAGCTTACCAGTGAGGACACGGCTGCCTCTGCCCAGCGGGCTGCGGGGGGGAGATGCCGATTCGTGTCCGACACTGTCCGGCACAACAAGGCTGAGACCTCCAGGACATAATGCAATAAAAGTAAGAAGCCAGAATGGGAGGGTGCAAGATGATATTTGTGTACAGAGTCAAGCCATGGGTTCTGCCAGCATTTCCTTCCCCTACCTTGTTTTCCCCTAGGCAAGGTAAATACATGGAACAGCTTTGGATCCACGCTGGTTGCCTGCAGGCTGCTTAATGGCCAGTGTAAAATGAGGGATGGCCATTAGCCAGCTCCATAAGCATGCTAAAATCCTTGAGGTAGCTGGAAGGAGGAGGCTCTGCTCAGGGCCACCTGGAGCTCGAGCAGCACTGGAAATGTATGGAAAGCCACAGCAGTGGCCTTGGCCACCTTGATTTTCACAGGGGCTATGGGGAGATCAAAGTAGGTTATCCCCAACCTATTTTCCACTTGGTTGAGCTGTTTGCCAGCAAGACAGCTGAATGGATGCTCTGTGTGTAGTAGTAGTATTATTATTTTAATTTTTAAAGGTGAGAAGTTGTCACTGCACCTAAGGAAGCTGGTAGCTGTGAAGTGAGGGGCTGCACACTCCACACGTACAGTTCCCAGTGCCTTTTCTTAGCTGATTTGCGTTTTGGACAGCTTCATGGGGTGGGTTTTTAATGACTCATGTCAGATATCCTTTAATTGCATGATGATGATGGAAGCTAGAAAACGAGCAACTGTGAGAAGCGCTCATTGAGTTGGGTGAAGGATGTTCGTAGGCTAAGAGGTAGTGCTTGCCTTAAACACTTGAAATGCCCAAGGTAGTTAAAAAGGTGGGAGCACGGGAAGGTTGTTATTGCCTTTATAGCTGCATCGGTATGGCACGGAGGAGTGAACCTGCCAGAGATGTTAGGGAGGGGATCGCTTAAACCCAGCCTTGCCCGTGGAGGTGTGTGTGAATGCTGTGGCTCGGTGTCCACATGCTGCTCCTGTCTGCTGTGAAGCCACATGCGTATGTAGATCACGCACACGTGTGGAAACAAACACACACGTCTGCTGCATTGTTGTCAAGCGGTGAATGAAGAAGCCTGAGTTGGAATTTGTAACTATGATAATCCTTTAAAAAATAATTAATAGTCTAGTAAGCAATAATGAAAAATGCTGAGGAGATTGGAGGAGAGATCTGTACAAGTCCTTCGGGCTGCGTGCGTTAACCCAGGTATTCCCAAGCTCTTACAGTTTACCTTTGTAATGTAATTTTTGAGCAAAATAATGTTTGTGCATTCTTATTTAAATCTTATCATCAGTTCTTGCTAATGGAGTGGTTAAGAGGTTATAACGTTTACCGAGCTTTGAATTTTCTCTGGTTTTGGTCCTCAGGCAATATGACTCAGATTTTGTGAGATGTCTAACTTTCTGGCAAAAGAGGTATAGAAAATAAATCAAGCTTTACTATTGTAATTAAAATAACATTTTCTACTTTAAAGTATTTTTGTCTATATGTTTATGTATGCATGTTTATATAGCATACAAATGTCTTCAGTTTTTTTCCTATAGTGGAAATTCTATTCATATCTTTAAAAAGGGGCAATGGAGACTGGTCATCTTTGTATTCAGCATACGTTAATGTGATGAATAGAGATATTTCCCCTGTACCATTGCAAATATTTATAAACTACACATCACTGCAATTTACTTTAAAACGTATTTTCTCTTGCAGGGGTTTCCTCTGTTTGTCATGGTATTTATCCAACTGGGAAACACTGAAAAATGGGAATGTGTTAACAGAACAAACTAGAAGGATACAAATCATTCTCTTTCTGCCCCTCTGTGGGAATAATGTGAATATTTATAGATCTGGAAAGCTTTCAGGAGTCTTTAATAAGTGAGAGCCAAACCATTTTCTTTGTGCTGATGCCATTTCTTGCTTTGACCTGAACATCCATCAGCTAGGAGCTGTAGCACCAAGGAGACTGAATCAAATCAGTCATCTATACTTAAGCCAAATTTGTGGGGTTTTTTTTCCTATTAAAATTGCAACAGAGCAGGAGCAAAGGTGCAGATCCTCGCGAGGGTAATGCTGTTCACAGCACATGGCAAAAAGGACACTTAAATACAGCCATCTTGGGGAGTGGGAAGCATACAGCCGCTGGCTTTTAGATGCTGCTGTGAAGTGGCTTGGGTGGAACGCGAGACGTATTCGACCAGCGTGTCTCGCGCAGCCAGTGGTGTTCCCCGCGTGGTTTTTAGCAGCGGTTTTCAGGCCCTTGCGGCGGTCGCCTTTTGCTAAACTGTTTTATGTGGAAGGTGGGTAGGATTTTATGAGAAGTGAAAGCATGCTGATAAGACAAAAGAGGAGGTTCCAGTGGGCTCCTCTCGCTTATTGAAGCCAACTGATGGAGTGGGGAAAGGAGGAGGGTTAACATGATCCAGTGGGAAAGCAGAGAGCAGAAAAAAGCACTTCAAAGCAAAGGCTGAGCAGGGGTCAGGAGCAGTGTCAGGTCCAAAGAGAAATGGAGAGGGGAAAACCTGAACTCCCTACGCCTTTCCTGACAAAGAGAGCAGTGTCGGGCACTAGAGGGAAGAGTGGAGGCTGGCTAAAACAGACACGCTGCAGGGAAGAGGAGGTTAGAGAAATGTGGGGGAAAGAAAATTCATTATGATTAAAAAAAAAAAAGCAGAGTATCTCATGAAAAATCAGTCAAAGCTCTCCTGTTGTCTCTTCTTTTTCAAATTTCCAGGAATAAGGTAGGAGCAAAGCTCCTGAAATTGAGTGGGAGTGTATGTGTCTTGTAAGAGGAGATGTGAGGTTGGGTTTTACCATAGCTTATTCTTCATATGACTCTTTCATGTAAAGGTCATGTTTGAGTCTGTTGTTGGCTTTAGGACTGAGAGCCCAACTCTGACTGGGGCAAAAGTCCCTCTTTCTGTAATACGGTACCAGCCTAAGTTAAACCTTCAGGATAGAACCTCAATTCTTTGCTCACATACAGCCAAACCAAATCAATAAAACATATTCAAAGACTCACTTGGGATCATAGACCCTATAAAGCCTTCCAGAATGTTAAGTTTTACCGTAGTATTTTGCCTAAGGATGTTGTGTGGGCATGTAGCAACTATATCCTATAGCAGTAAATGGTCATAGAAGAACTGGAAAGTTGCCCATTATAAAATGTCCCTAATAATTTTATGTGTTGTCTAAGGATGGAGGCAAAGCAAGAATGTAGGGCAGGAAGAATGGATTACAATTGCTTCAATCTGCATTAAATCCAGTTTGAGGGGGGCAGAATGTCAAGTATGGCTAAATATGACACAAGGAGATGCTGCACCGGGGTCACTCCCAGACAACTGTCTGCTGCACCCAGCTGCAAGCGCTGGTAGAAAGCGAGGTGTGAGACCACCTCAGTGGCCATGCGTGCAGCTTCACAGCGGGAATGGTAAGGGTTATCTTCAGGAGAAGACTGACTAGCTGATAGCAAAGTGGAGAAGAGGTTACTACTGACTTGTGCTGAAGCACTGGCCCTTTGCCTGGTTGCTGCCAAGCTGCTTGGCAAGCTCTTGGGGAGTTTGGGTTTCTAGGGTCTGCTGGCTCAGTGCCTCCCAGCCATTCAGGCTGCTCCTGGCTCCGGTGTCTGCAGGTTTAGCATAGACGTGTCCCAGTAGCTGCCTGGGTTGAGGGTACCCAGCTCCATGGTTTCCTTGCGGAGGAGCCAGGGGTCTGGCAACCTCTGCTGTGCCCTCCTGACAGCCTGGCAAGGGACTTGGGGACACCTGGCTCCCTCTCGGGTTACTGGAGCCAAAGGAAAGATGAGTGCCTGGCAGCTTGAGGGACCAAGAAATGGGAATCTCAGCTGTTGCCTAATTTGGAGAAACTTAATATTGTTTTGATGGGATTTTTCTTATTTCCTGTCCATAAATAATGCTGTAATTTCTAATGCTTTGTCTAAAAGAGAATGATGATAATTTTATTCCAAACTCCCCATGGACTGAATTTCAGTCAGCTCTACCCTCAAGATTCATCAGGCTTGTCGCATGTCCTTTCTCCAGACCACAGTCTCGGCTTTCCCTTGCTAGTCCTTTTGTCTTCAGGATGCAGCTGCCTCAACCATGCACACACTGTAAAGTAGTTGCTTTGTCTCTTCCAGTGTTTCTCTAAACTTTCTTGCCACCATTTTTTCCTAAAGGCCAATTTAGATGCTGCTTTCTCTTTGGTAATTGCTTCTGTCCTTTTTATAATCCTGGGACATGGTGGAGCCCGTCTGTGCTCACTTTTCAGTCCCTACTTCTGAACTGCAGACTCCTTTCTGTCGCCTCCCTGTCCCGTATTGGGGCGCCTGCTGTCTCATTGCCATCACCAAGGCTGTCCAACTGCTCCCACCACCCTGGAGCAACCCCAAAATACAGTAAGCTCTTATGATTAAGAGAAAATATCTGAGTTAGGGAGCAAACCGACAGAGAACTTAAGTGTCTCAGAACATCAGTTACACTAACAATTACTGAAGGAAGAAGGGTCAGTGTGGGACCCTGTGGCTTCCCCTCTTATTTTGATGATTTTTGAGCCAAAATCTCAACGATGAGGTCATACCATCCCCCAATGACAAGGCTGTTATATTCAGCAGGTGAAATACATAAACATTTAAGAAAGTGGCTGTGCACCAAGGTTTTGCAGTGTATTGGTTGTTAAGTAATCTTCAGTTACGGGAAGTCAGGAAGGGCTTTTCTGGTTTGTTTTAATGTTGTGGAGTGCTAGATACCTGCGGCAGGAAAAGATGCTATGTGCTCAGAGCAAATGCACTGATCTTGGAGACTGCTCAATGTCTTGAACTTGGGCAAATGCCTGGAATGATGGTTTCATCATTTCTATGCAGACAACAGCCCTGTCCAAAAGCTTCAGTTGTCCCCTTGCTGACGTGAGCATCCTGGCTCAGCTCAGCCCTCTCTGCCCGCCCTTGCTCGCAGGGGAAGCGGGAGCATGCTCAAGAGACTCGCCCGTGCCCTGGGTGATGTGCCTTGTTCTGGGATTGCCGGTCTGGTGTCTGCAGTAACTCAGAGCAGTCTTAATTTGTGGCTTTTGGGAGCTGATGAGGTTTGCACCTTAGCCATGCGGCAGCTTGGGGATAAGAGGATGTTCTGGAGAGTCTCAGCTATATCAAAAAAAAGAAAGGATTTGGTCCAAGGAGAATACTGCTCCCTCCACATGTCCTTAGCAAATACAGTTATTAAATGTCCTCCTTTTCAGGGGCTCTGTGTTAGAGCATTTGGGAATTTAAATGAGTAGGTCAGGTTGGTGTGTCACAAGTGCCCCTTCTCACACTTCAGTATTATTTTTAATCAAACTGTTAAATAATATTGCTTTTAAAAGAAATAAAAACCACTTCAGGAGAACATTGAGTCCTGAAGTACCCCAAACAATAACGCTGCTCCAAATTCCTGCTCTGTGTGTGGTGAGGAGACCAGGACAAGCATGGGACTTTATTATGAGACCTGAGCCACCGCCACTGATGAGAAATAGAGTAAGAAGGGTGGAAGGGAGTCTATATTAACACAGAGGCAATGCTGCTGTCTAAAGCTGGCCCTTTATGTAATCCTGGATGTCAGCAACACTTCTGCTGGGGTTTATTTTAATGGCTTTTAGTGGTTACAGCTGATTGGCAACGGTGGGGCTCGCACCCTGCCTTGGAGGGGTAGCCCGGAGCGGGCAGTGGCACTGCGAACCTCCACGCCCTGCCACCAGCATGCCCGACCTTGAGGGGACCGTGGCCGAGCCCTGGCAGTCGTTCACCCGTGCCCTTTCGCTCCTTGCTTTCCCTGCTGAGCCTGGCGAAAAGACCTCAATTACTTCCAATTGCGGTGACGGCTTTGCGCGAGGTTAGACACCCGTCTGCTGCGGCGGGGAACGAGCCGGCCGCCTCATTAGGCCACCAGCAGCCTGTCAATGGTGGCTGCTCTCTGTCATGGCCAACCTGACTCACTTCTGCGTAGCGATGGCTCTGCATCTCTGCTACGGCCACAAGCTGCTCTCTTCCCAAGAGGCGGTCGGAGACCTCCACAAGGCTTTGAATCGCCCCGCTGGCACCTGCGTGCTTCTCAATCCTGGTATGTGTCTTTGGTTTACAAGGAGCAGTGTTGTATAAAAATTGAGCAGTGCGAGGACAGGTCTGGTCCTTGGGCAGGTCCAAACCAGGTGAAATTGTAACCTCTGACATGAATGCAGCATGGAGAAGCAATCCCTTTTTGATTTTAATGTTGTACCTGCACAAAAGCCTTGTGGATGCTATAGTACAGCCTGTGTTTGTTCAAGTTCAAAGAAATCCGAAGGTTGGTGGATTGGTCAAGGGATGGATACATATGCAAGCAAACAAGCCCACAAGGATGTGGAAAGATGGGAAGTTAGACGGGGAGGAATAAAATCATGTTGCACAGAGGAGAGTTGGGGTGATCTCCCATCCTCAGGAGAAAGAACAGCTCTTAAGTGCCTAAAATAACTCTAACCAAAATCATGGCTAGATAGGTCTCGGAGGAGCTGGGAGTAGGAGCCAGAAAAGTCTAAATTGCTGTAGCTTCAAAAATCTGCAGTTCTGGAAAGATTAACATGTCCTTCGGAGAATGGTAGTACTCAAAACAGCGCGCTCTTCCCTTTGTGCAGCATATCTGCACAGCTATGATTTTGGTGCTGTAGGATTATGCGCTACTCGCTGAACTCTGGCACCTCCAAAAGTCAGTAGGATTTATGCAGCTGATTTCAGAAAGGACAGGATTTTGCCCTACCTAAGAGGAGACTGTTCATTTCATAAATGGTTACTCAGGGAGAGTATGATTGCACACCCCATACTTGCAGGAGAAGCTTTTATTTGCATGTCTGTGCCAATTAAAAGTTGTAAAATGCAAATGCAGCTTTGGGGTACCTGGCTACGAGCTCTGTGTGTCTCAGCATGGAGATGTTATTCCCGTTTCTGATGGCCGGCAAGCAATTGTGTGCCTGCTTGCAACAGCTTCCTAAGATGTAGTTGCAGAGATATTTCAGAAGGAGTCTTCTCTATTTTACTAAGACATCAGATAGCAGGAGTGCCTCTTACAATGGTCTTGCTCTAAATACCCTTGAGCCTCACTGGTTTGCAATTCAAAAGCAGGCAGTAATAAAACGCCCCTAGAATGCAGTAGTTTTTTCTCCTCCCTGCCAGTAAACTCTTGAATCACTTTACACGTTGCATTTAATTAGATTTTCTCTTATTGTAACAAAAAAAAGAGTTCAACTGATGTGTTCATTTAAGCAAGATGTTGGTGTCACTTTTTTTTCTACTCCGTTTTGGTGCATCCATTCATGTTCTCCAGGAATGAGCTTTCTTGATGCAGTTTGATTTGTGTTGCTGGCTGGTTGGTTTTTATGACCTTCCTTCTATTCCAGCAGTTTGGTGCCTGCGGGCAGCAGAAGGCTTCCCACGGAGATGAGTCCCTGTGAAGTTCTGTCTGTTCCCTTCTTCCTTCTGTCATTGCCCTCTGCTCCCACTTCTGTTTCTTCTTCCCTTGTAATGGCTGTTAAAGAAGGAAGGGGGAATTGTGGTTAGGACACACTGGACCCTCAGTCCAGATTGTTGCAGTTCGTTTTCTAGATTTGCTGTGTACTGACGAAAGAATGTGAGCAATATTTATGTTATTGTGTACTACAATAGCAGCCGGAGGCTCAAAGCAAACACAAGGACCTTTGTGCTTGCCATCATGCCAAGGCATAAGTCCTACCCCATGAAACATCAAAATGCACAAGGCAGGCATTGAGTTAGGGGATGTCCAGTCACTGGGGGTTTCCCATTTCTTAGGCAGTTGTATTTTGGGATTGGATTTCTCTCTGTAGAGCTGGAATAGTAATTTCCTTTGTCAATGTTGTGTTTAAATCTTTGTCATACGTGAAAAGTTTGATTATTTTGGTGCTGAGTAATGATAAAGAACCTTTCATTTTACTTTTTCCTTTTATATCCCCTTCTCTCTGAGGCTGTGTGTTTCCATGCATTCACTTTCTTCTCACCTCCCTCTTTTTTGTTTAAGCACAGGCTCACAGCAAGTCCATTAATCCCAAACCAGCCATTATACTTTTTTTTGCCCTTTTGAGGGATCATTTACGTGTGTAGCAATGTCACCAAGCTCATTAGACTGCTTGTTTAAAATCTGTGTGATTGCTCTCATTTGGATAACCAGATGGAAAACTGGCTGAAATGCCTTTGAAAGCATGGTCAGAAACCTGTGGTTTACCTCCCCGTTTTGTTTAGAGGAACCAACCTTAGAGCAGTGTATCCTCCTTGTTTGGAAAGGTTTTGCCCTTTATGTTGATCTAGGCTGTGGGACGCTTTTCTTGAGCACGGGTTAATGCACTGCAGGACTTGGGGCAGCCTGGAGCTCTGGGGATCTGGAAAAGTTGATTGAATGATGGTTTGGACTCATGAGTTTTACCTCTACAAAAAGATGCTTAATGCTCAGCAGAGACTCTAAGTCTTTTATACTGCAGAACTTTAGTCCACATGAGCAGAGAGTGAAAGACAGGAACTTAGGGGTAGACTTCAGTCTTTGAGAGACTGTCCTAAGCAGGCTGAGACAGGAGATTATAGAAATTAAAGGACAGCTCTAATTGGGTGCTAGTCAGCCTCTGCTGCATGCTCTGCATCTTCAGCTGCCAAAAACTCAGGAAGCTGAGCATGTTCCCATCCTGAGGAACCGAATTGTAATGTAAAAAAATCACTATCCTTAACACAGAAATTTTGCGGCTCTTACGTTAATCATTTTCTGTGTCATAATTTAAGGCCTTAACATCTCAAAGCTGTATTGGGGTGACTACAATGAAATAGTAGCGGTGACTAAAAACTTCATAGTTCAGTTGGTAATTTGGATGTGGTGTCAGCTTAGCAAAGGCTGATAACGCATAAAAGGTAAAGCATCGACTTCTATTCCTGAAGATATCAGTTTTGTGTTTAAAAAAAAGTAAGTTTTTGCATTAAAGTATTTTATCCAAATTTATATATTCAAATTGATATGTTGAATACTGTATTATAGAAACATCAGTGAATGACATCCTTAACATTGTCTGATTTTTGGTTACAAGGGCAAGGAAACAGAGCAGAAAGCTTTCCCCCATTTTCATCGTCACTAGCTGTGAAGCATTGGTAGTGGCAAGAGGTGACTACAGGCATTGTAGCGCTTTTGGATATCGGGAGAAGGGATCCTGTGCTGTCCTGTGTGAGAGAGGGGCCCTCTTGCCCTGGGAGTTGGGCAAAGCCTACAAATAATGTATAGTTCTCCTGTATCTTTCTGGAGACCAGTGATGACACGGAGTAGTCAGAGTTCCTAGTTCCGAGCACAGCTTCCTTCAAGACTCCACGGGTGAACATGAGCCATAATTGGTGATTTCACCTATAAAACAGCTCAGCTGAAGAGCAGATTCTTGGCTCAGTTTTCTCCTAGCCTACGGGGCACAGTTCACTTGAGGTAAAGAACATCAGTCATTGTTTTCTCTGCCAGAGGAGTGCTGCTCCTGGAAAAACAGGGTACACCTGGTTACCAGAAGAGCTTTGATGGCTCTCTTCCATCAGTTAGAGACTACACGAGGAGCTGCATTTTCCAAATCTAGTGCAGAAAGTGTATGGAAAACATTTGAAAAAGGCTACCTGGCAGTTAATGCTGGTAAACTTTATTTTAAAGCCCTTGATAAGGGCTCCAATTTTGCATTAGTTACAGATGTCATGAGGACAAAGCCAAGTGTCAACAGGCTCTGAGAGTAATGCAATAAAGCCTTGGTATGTTCTGTTACAATAAGATGGATTTTTGTCTTTGTGGCAGTCTTGCACAAACCAGAAAGTCAACATTTGAATATGATGTGATACTCCCATTAAAAAAAAAGATATGAAAAATCAGCATCTACAGCAGACCCAACCAAACCAATTAAATTTCTCTGTTGCCAGAGACATTTCAATCAAATGTGTATAATTTCAGATGTGATGTGTGCTCCTTTCCCCTGCTTTGAGTAATTTTTTGTTACCTCACAAACATCTTGCTTATTACTATGAGAACTAATATTATGCAGACCTCGTACACACGAGGAGCTTTGTTGTAAGAGGTGTCAGCTCTTGGAAATAGCTCCTTGCTCTCTGACTGAATCCAGTCACTTGGGTTTTCAGTGGTGAAGTTCAGGCTTTGGTGGGCACACCTCCTCTACTGATGTCAATATCAGTTGCGTAAGAATATTTGAGTGCAATTAATCCTGGTAAGTAGTTTGCCCTTTATATATATTGCTAATATATACGGGAAGTGAAAAGTTTCTCTTCTCTGCATTATTTGTTGCTGAAACTGTGTTTATTTGTTTGGACAAAAATATAACAAGAGAATGTTTGGCACAAAACTAAGATGTACTTTTGTACCCAAAACATATATGGTGGGCTCCAAGAAGTTGTAGATGTACTTAACTGGGAGTTGAGTTGCAGGATATGCCCCGTGTTAAGCAAGTAACCTACTTTACACAAAGACAGGATTTAGAAATAGTTTTTCAAGGTCTTTCTGAGCTTATAAATCTCTCTTTGTCTCCAACATGATGATGATATGCCTCTGACAGATATGATGATACAGAATGTGCTTTTGAACATCTTGCAAAGTGTAACAATATTTACTTGTTGTTAGGGTTTTGCAGAAAAATATTATATTGGTGCCTGACAATTGACACAGGAATACTTATTCCTTATATAGTAACATTATAAAAAATGGCACTTTCAGGAGGTGGTGAAAATTACTTCCTACCATGTTGTTCCATGGCTGCTGTTTCATTTCAGATTGGACATAGGAAGAACACGCGGCCATGGTTACCTAATGGTGCCGGAAGAGCATCAGCCTCTTTCACCTTTCGCTGCATTGTTAATGGTAAAGTATGAATCATAGTTATCGCTTGGTACGTTTTCACAGCGATGTATGGTGCTTCGGATGTGCGTATCTGTAATTAATGAGAGGGAGTTGCATGGCTAATTCCCTGTGCAGTGCTGACATCCTGTCTGCAGCTTTGTCCCTGATCTTTTACTTACGTGTCTCAAACAGCCGGTTATTGCATTATATCCTTGTATTATATAAATAAAGCCTTGACCTTTGTCCTTTGTAATATTGGTTCAGAGCCATTTTAATTCAATTTAGAAAAGAAGTCTGAGTGTTAAAACCATTTGAATCTCCTTACATGCTACAAATGTTGGTGGGACTATTTCTGCTCAAGAGAAAGCACTAAGGCTAAGAAATTGCCTTCTAGCTTTTTGTCATTGACAGATGGGTATATGTTTCTTCAGATTGAAACTACGCAGGAAGTCCTTTCTGGGCAGGGAGTGTGCGTACTCCTCTGCATTGCAAGGCATCGTGGGTCTGCAGAAATTATTAGCAGTGCAGTATTTTGTTTATTATATCATCGAACAGTTCTGAAGCAATAACCCTCCTCAGGCAAGTTCCTTCCCCTGCTGTGGGCAAAACTCTAGTCTTTTTATTTTTCTCTGTCACTGTGTTTTAGAGCTTACTTAGGGCTTGTGTCTGTGAATCCTTCCTGGTAAAGCCAGGCTGGCCTTAGAAACATTGCAGTCCATTAAGACAGAGACCAGCTCACAGGTGTATTGGTGTCAGAAGCTCAGGCCCTCTCCAGGAGGAGTCTGAGCTCTTTTCTCTGTCACCATACATGTGGTTGTGTTGGTTTTCTCCCAATGTATGTGTTGGAGGTAAGCAGGGTGCTTATGTCTCTGAGCATCTAAATCGTGTGACTGCTGAGCATCAGTTCCCCACTGAAAGAAAATGGGGATTGTGGTGGGTTGACCTTGGCTGGATGCCAGGTGCCCACCAAGCTGCACTATCACTCCCCTCCTCAGCAGAACAGGAGGGAGAGAAAATAAGATGGAAAAAAACCTCGTGGGATAAAGGCAGTTTAATATAGCAAAAGCAAAGGCCATGTGCAGAAGCAAAGGAAAACAAAAGATTTATTCTCTACTTTCCATCAGCAGGCGATGTCCGGCCCCTTCCTGGCAAGTAGGGCTTCAGTATGCCTAGCGGTTGCTCCGGAAGACAAATGTCGTAGTAACGAATGTCCCCTTCTCCTCCTCTCTCTCAGCTTTTATTGCTGAGCAGATGTCATATAGTACAGAATATCCCTTTGGTCAGTTGGGGTCAGCTGTTCCAGCTGTGTCCCCTCCCAAGGTCTTGCCCACCCCCAGCCCACTGGTGAGGGGGGAATGTTGGAGAGAAGCCTCGATGCTGTGGAGCACTGCTCAGCGGTAGCCAAAACACCGGTGTGTTATCAACACCTTTCCAGCTACCAATACAAAGCACAGCGCTATGAGGGCTGCGATGGGGAAAATTAACTGTATCTCAGACCCAATACAGGGATAAAGGCACTTAATTACATTCTTTGGTATTGTGGAATAAATTAATTAAAGATTTGGAGTATTAGAGCTAGACACAATCTGGCCTTTATTAAAATCGCTGTCTTTGTAATCCTATTAATATCATAAAATCATAGAATAGTTTGGATTGGAAGGGACATTCAAAGGTCATCTAGTCCAACCCCCGTGCAATGAGTAGGGACATCCTCAACTAGATCAGGTTTCCCCGTCCAACCTGACCTTGAATGTTTCCAGAGATGGGGCAACCTGTTTCAATATTTCACCACTCTCATTGTAAAACATTTCTTCTCTGTGTCTAGTTTAAATCTACCCTCTCTTAGTTTAAAACCATCATCCCTTGTCCTATCGCAACAGGCCCTGCTAAACAGTCTGTCCCGATCTTTCTTATAAGCCCCCTTTAGGCACTGAAAGGCCGCAATAAGGTCTCCCCGGAACCTTCTCTTTTCCAGGCTGAACAAGCCCAACTCTTTCAGCCTGTCTTCACAGGAGAGGTGCTCCATCCCTCTGATCATCTTCGTGGCCTCCTCTGGACCTGCTCCAACAGGTCCATGTCTTTCCTGTGCTGAGGTTCCAGAGCTGGATGCAGGACTCCAGGTGGGGTCTCACCAGAGCAGAGTAGAGGGGCAGAATCGCCTCCCTCGACCTGCTGGCCTCGCTGCTTTTGGTGCAGCCCAGGATATGGTTGGCCTTCTGGGCTGCGAGCACACGTTGCTGGCTCATGTCCATGTACCTGTCATCTGCAGGTACCTCCAAGTCCTCCTCAGTAGGGCTGCTCTCAGTCCCTACGTCCCCCAGCCTGTATTGATACCAGGGGTTGCCTTGACCCAGGTGCAGGACACTGCACTTGGCCTTGTTCGAACCTCATGGGGTTCACACAGGCCCATTTCTCAAACGTGAACCTTTGTACCTCTGTGCAAATCCTAGCAAAAGTAATTTTTTTATAATGACAGAGATACAGATCCTCTAATTATCCAGGACAACTCAAATTAGCACCATGAATAACTGCTGAAAGTTGAGACTGCATGATGTGAAACATAATTGATTTTGAATATGTTAGAGCACAAGTGATGTTAAGTGATGTATAATGTTGTTTTCTCCTGTTGAACATTTAACAATGCTTTGAAGAAACAGAGGTGTGATTTATACCATCACTAGAGATTTTTGGGGAGCAAAAGCCCGAGAGAGAGACAAGGAAAGGAAAACAAACCCACAGCTTGGATGAATTTTTCACCCATTGCCACTTCTAACTCGTCTTGTTTTATTAGAAGTGGGTTTATATCAATTTTATATTCTTTTCAGAATTTAAATGGGGGGTGCAGTTACAAAATCAGAATTAAGAAATATTTTTCATTCTTCATATTCATCCCATTAGTAGAGAAAAAAGGATTCCTAGCAAACCTCCGTAGGTTTTCTTTGGCAGAAGCAAAATAAACCTTGATCACTGATAAGCTGTCTTACTCCATTTAGATATTCCCCCCCCCCCCCCCCCCCTTACTTTTGGTACAATTATGTGTAAGCAGTGATTGCATGAAGCTGCCTGGATTCCATGTAAATGATACGTCTTTGGCATACAGGAGGTTTTGTAAATCGTTTAAAGCAAGGCATTCTTCCATGCTTGGCAGAAGAAGGATACAGAGAGCTTTTGTACCTCAGTTGCATCAAACTGAATATTTCTTTAATCACCCTGGAGAAGAATGCACTTGATTGCATTCTGTGAGCTCTGCTGTCATTGTCCTTGAGTAGACCTGGAGGGTAATGGATGACCTGACTCCACACCACTGCTACCCCGGCCACCCCCTCCAATCCACCAGCTCTTCTCCCTTGGGCAAGACCTGCTCCACTGGAGTAGTAATTATGCAATAGTCCAAGACAAGAATGTGAGGGAACAGCCATTAATAACAAAGTTGGCAATCCCCTGTGAGGAGAGCTATTTTCACATGAAAATCTTCTCCAAAGAAGCAATAAAGCCTTAGTTCATTTGATGTCTTATCAGGTAATTGCACAGAAGGTGGTTTCCAGGTAAGGATTTTTTTTTTTCCTGAATGTAGGGCAAATACCCACTATTTAAAAATGGACAAAATCCCAAACTACCAAAGAATTAACACCCTGTGCAGAAGGTTTAATGCTTTTTTTTTTTTTTTCCCCAATAAGATGGTGCTAAAAAGACTAACTCTTCTATATGAGAGACTATTAATCCTCCAGAAGAGAAGAGAGAAGCTGATGAAATCTTGGGTCTGTTTCTGCACATGGCTGCATGGTGATGCATTTAATTTTGAAGAATATTAAACAAATATGAATCTTTCATTCTCCTTTTTCATTTACAGAAAATAGCAAATGTAAGGCCATAACTAAAAAAGAAAGTAGATTGTGCTGTCATCACTTTAGACATTTTCCTGGGGAAATGTTATGAAAAATATTAATGGGAAAAAACACATTACTTTATGATCAGTTTTCACTCATAAGTTCCAAGTCTAAAGTAGTCACTTAAATTAATCTAGGCTCAATCCTCAGCCAGAAGCTGTGGAAAGGAGTCCTATTCTGCTGGTGTCTCAAATTGGCACAGTCTGAGCACCAGAAAGGAATTGCAATCCTTGGCCTCAGATTATGAGCTAATTACTGATGTGACAAATGGGACTTTTTCAGTGGAGGACTCGTTCTGAAACGGTGTTTGCCGGCAGTGGTAAAAAAAAGAGTTAAGCTGCTGCTGCTGCCTCCCCCCTGAAGGAGTTACCGGTGCACCTGTGATGAGCCTTTCACTGGTGCTTTGGTGCCCCAGGCTCAGCACAGAAGGGACGAGCCTCTCCCAGCAGGCAGAGAGGGTGATGCTGTTAGCCAGGAGCAAGAAGTGCTCACCCTGTGCTTGGACCACCTACTAGAAAGCGATGCGTGACATCCTGAACCGACAGGATGAACACATCTCATTCCTACTGACCTCTACAAGCATGTGGGGGCACTTTTGGCCATCCTGTTTCTCGTTGAATGCGTGTGTTAGAAGCTTTATTTTTGACATAGACAGCAAAATCTCTGAATATATATGTCCGCACGAACAGGTGCAAACATTTGCTTCCTCATCTCCATCTGGATGCGAGGCAGTCCAGGCTGGGAGCTGTGCAGCCATGTTTTACGCGCTGAGGCAGCTTAACTCAGACTCAGTGACGCAAATAAAAGGGGACTTCCCCGCTGCAAGCAGCTCGCATCTGGCGGGACCCAAGTGAGCGCATGGCTGCCTGTGCCCATATGTGTAGACATATCAAATGTAAACATGAATCCAGTTAATTCTCACACGTTTATTACAGCTTCCCCTGCCTCCACAGAGGCCTCCCACAGCCCCCCTCCTTCTTGATCTTGCTGGGAAAGCCTGGATTTATGACAACGTAGACTGTTCCTTGGCTTCACACTGGGGTGCCAGAAGTGGGGCGGTAGCTTCACCGCCAGGCTGGGAGAAGATAGTCTCATCAGCCCATGTCATCGTCTTAATTTACCAGCCACTGCCACAGAGAACAGGGAGCAAGACTGATGGAAGGGGAAGGCTCTTTTAAAGAAACACCCAGGAGGTCATAAAATGTCTCTTAAATTGGGAGGAGGGGCTTACTTGTAAATCAGGGCTTTCCTGCTCGCTGTCCCCAGCATGGCTTTCTAGATGAGCACATCCCTAAACAGAGTAGCCGGGATGGGAAGTGATTTGTCTCCCCGGTTTGATGCTTGCTCTTTTAACCAGAACCAAGGAAGAGGAAAACATCAATGATTTCTCATGCGTGTACTAACTGCGCATGTTGCGGTTATTTATGTGTTGTTTCCTGTGAGTATTTGGGGTCCATTTAAAGCAGCAGCACAGTACTCTGCTAGCATGGCATGCAGATGGTCAAACTTCAGGAGAGGAAAGCAAGGCGGGGAAAAGCTACTTCTCTTTGTACTTGCATCTGTAAGTCCCGCCGAGGTTTCGGGTGCCCCGCTCCGTGCCAGGGTGCAGTGGCGTGCCGGGGCGGTGGCCGTCGGGGCGGCTGGGACCGGGCTCTCCTTCCTGTGCGCGGGTGGACTGGGACAATGGCCCCAACCTGGCCAGTGAATCAGTGCTCGGACTCACCCTGCAATCAGCCATGTGGTGCTTAGGAAACGAGCCACCTGCCCTGCTTCCTCTCATTTAACTGATTTATTTTTAAGTGGAAAAGGCTATGAGCTTTGTTCCTTTTTCTCAGGGACTTCGTGTCCTTTAGAGATCCCTGAAGGCTGTGGTGCAGTATGAGCAGCCCCAGGGACCCTTCTTTGGGGACCATGTCCTGGTATCTTCACTCAGCACCAGGCACTAAAGCCGAGGCTATTCATGAGATACACATGGACCAAACTACGGGGCAGCGTGACAGAAACTCCTGATGTTATCTGAGCCTCTTTCTACCATGCTCCTAAGGAGAGCAGTGGAAACTGTTACTGAACAAAAAACCAGGTCCTGGCTCTGCTGAGCCTGTGTTGTCCACGCTTTCATCTAGTGGCTGTTACCCATGTGGTCCTGGTCAGCTGTGAGGCTCTCGGGCTGGGAGGCAGCACGATTGCAGTTAGTTTGATCTGGACTTTTGGTGACATCTACAGTGTTATATACTGTAAGCCTGTCTCACTGTGCATTTGTGACCACGCACTCTGATGTTTCTTCTACTGTACATTTTGTGTAAGAAAAATGTGAATCTAAGGTCTGTTGTGGACCAGTGGCACTTCCTCAATGGCGTTACTCCTCTCATGAATAGGATTTGAGATGCTCCTAGACTGTGAACCAGCACAAAATAGTCCACCCCAGATACTGCAAATCCGATTTCCAAGAGTCTTCCTCTGTAAATCAGCTCTGGAAACATCAACGTGGCCTAATGTAATAGATGTTTCTTTTCTATATTTTGAAGAAATATGTTGTGCTTGTGCTCTTCCATTCAGCCGTTACTGTGTCTCCATCCCATACCTTGTTGCTCCATGTGAAGACAGCTGATCTACGTCCTGGCTGGCTGCTGTGGGTCTGGGTCTGGTGCTGTACCCAAGTGAGATGTTCCTATAAGGTGATGCCGTTTCTAGGAACTGAGCTGGTTTGTCTCTGTGGCACAGCATCGCACCGTATAGACGTGCTAGTTTCCTCATACGTCTGGCTTGGGGATCTCCACCACACCTCTGCATTACACGGTGTAGGCATGCCTGTATTTGCAAAACACCACCAGTAATTAGTGATTAAGTAGAAAACAAAGGAATGCGTATGAAATCCTTTCTTAGAGCAATTCAAGGTCTCTCCATGCTTGCAAACTCCTCCTTTTATTCTGCTCTTCTCTCTGTATATACTGATTCACTTTAGCACCAATTAATCCATATGTTTCAACCTGCTCACCCATCCTCTTTTTTTTCAGGTTAGAATAGCTTCTGGGAGGTGGTTCTTTATCTCTCGCTGAACTTTTGCCAAACCAGTGGCTCTCTCGGAGAGGAATGTTGAGTGCTTAACAAAAATTAATTTTAGTCAGAGAGAATAAATAGCGCACCACCACCACGTGTGTCAGAACAAAACCTGTCTTTGTGGTGTTAGGGTGGATTTTAACCATAGCTCCAGTTAAAGGATATGTACATTATACTTCTTTCTGTGGGGAAGGGAAGGGAAAGGGGACTCTTCCAGAGCCGTATTTCCTAATAGGTTCTGCTGGCAAAGGTGCACACCACTTCATTTCTTCTCTGCAAAGGTGTGTGTAGGTAATTGGAGTGAATAGTCTTACTCGTGTGTCCCTCGTGTTTCTGTGGTTATCACTGTTTGCAAAGCTCTGCAGATGCAGAAGTAAAGACAGACTGGACTGAATCTAAAATCCCAAGCCTTACCACTTCCGTGCTACTTCATCCAGATTTACCCAGCTGCTGTGACTAAAATCTTGGTGGGTTTTTTGATATTTAATTCCTTTCGCAAGGTCTGAAGGTTTAGCTGATGAACAAGCCAGAGGTTTGTAGATACCCATCTGAACTCAATAGAACTTATTCTGTACTTCTGGTCTTTCCTCTCTCAGCCTCCTCGCCCTATTTTTAAATATCCTTGTAAATCCTTACTTCAACCTTTGTTCAGGAAGTAACTAACAATATTAATACAAACCATGTAAACAAGGCATCATTACACAAGGCCAACGTATGACGCTACTCATTGATGTTTCTAGCTATGATAGTTTCATTCTCCTTTCTTGATTACCTTTCTTTGGACTGTACCCTTTCTTTCCTTTCTAATGTTTGTCTTTTCTCGGTTGAGAAATGTAGGGTTTTATTCTGTTTCCTACAAAACTTGAGCCAGCCTGGCTTTTCTCATTAACTTCCTTACCATGAGCACCGCCGCCTGTGACACTCATCGTGTCAGCAGCGTGGTGCTGGGAGCTGTGTCTGTTACCTCACCCGTATTCCCTCGCAGAGCTAGATGGCAGGATGGAAAAATATTGCAAGTTCATGCTTTCAGGGCAGGGTTTTTTTTTCCTCAACTATTTTGCAGGAGTGCAATAAAAAGTTACTAAAACCCCCATCTTTTAAGTGAGACTCTTAAGTAGCTGAAATCTGGAGAAGACTGAACTCTGGCTCATCTTGCACAGGGAAGCCACGCAGCCGCGCAGGACTGGAACCATTTTCTTCTTGTTGGTAGGATTGGCTAGAGTCAAATCAAAAGGAGAGTCCTTTACTCGGAGTGATGGAATTTATTACTCCATTGCAGGTTCTCCAGAAGAATACAATACGTTGCAGGAACGGTAACCAGAAAAATACCTTGAGGTTTGAAAACGGGATGTGCAGTTCGTGCTGGTTACTGAGTGATGAATGACACAAACTGCACTGAAAAACCATACAAACGCATTATTTCAGCTTGCACAGCAAAACAGTTTAGATATAAATTAAAAATAACTGCAGTCTTGTGGTCCTTGTCAGTTATTTACAAGCCTCTTGAAATATTTCCTTCTCTGCCTTTCTCATAAGAAATTGGGCAATTACAACAAATAAGTCTGAAGCTGGAGAACATCAAATAGTGAATCATTATGGCATCATTACATGGGAAGTAGTAACGAGGGGAAGGCCGAAACAAAACTCAAAGGTTTTTCAGCTTCAGGAAATCTATTTTAAATGAAATTGAAATAAAAGCCTTGAATAAGTTTAACGTAATTGTGTGGAAAAGGTAGTTGCACAATGAAGTGGTATTTGCAGCCTGAAATTCAACTTCATGCTATTCAGGATATTTCTAAACAGGAAAGAAATAATTACAGTGTCATTGAACTAGTCACAAAACTTTGTATAGGGGAATCTTTCATTAGAGAGAAAGAGAAATGTAGCCTAGAAGTCCACTGATTCAGGATTTTCTGAAAGATGGGGAAAAGAGGAACTGTTTCATTTAGATATTGTTTGGTAGCATCAATGTACATGCATTTCTTATTAGGTTTTACTTTAATTGCATAGTATATGTAGGCTCAATATTTTATGTATCTATAACATAGCACAAATATATCGCTATGTAACAACTGCATCACAATAAATTATTTTGGGACCAGCATATCTGGGTGTTGTGGGGTTTTTGTTGGTTTTTTTTCTAATTCTGATATTGACTTTATTTTTCTTTTTTCTTTTTTTCTTCTGAATCAGCACAAGAGCACATTTTAAGATGCTTAATTTTTTTTTTTTTTTCAGGGTGAAAATTCAAGCTTTGTTAAAAAAGCATTACCTTCCCTGCAAACCCAATCAGGCATTCAAAATGTGTTCAGCTCCCCTGAACATCAAAAGGAGTGATCAGCAAGTCTCGGGCTTGGTCCTGATTTGACAATTTTAAGGTAACATTTTTTGACATTGCCTGTACAAACCTGGTAAGGTCTGCAGAGTGTTGCTCCAAAGGGATAGACATCCAGTAGATGCAGATAAAATGAGCCACTGGTCTTCAGGAAAGGCGTTGTTGATGTCCTGTTCTGCTTGTGCTCTGTAAAAGATGAAATCAGGAAACTGATGCCCACACTTGCCAAAGAATTGCAGTCTGACCACGACAGGCAGGCCTGATGGCTTTGATTGCCGAACGCTTCGTGCCGTCCTCTCCTCTGGCTGCACTGCTATTAATCAGAGCAACGGGCCATCATACCCGGGAAATTTTCTGTCGTTTAAAAAAAATAAAAATTGTCCCGTCTGCTTTTTCATTCAAGTGTTTCTTCTTTTTAATAAATTGTGTCAAAGCAGGGCAAATTGGGTGGAAAAGACACTATTTGAACTGCCTCAGATTTGCTCAAACCTAGCGACTCTTTTAAGGACACCTCTGTATCATGTGCTCAGTATTGGTAAGTCCTAGGAACGTGGTTATCTTTGAGCACGTATTTGAGTACCAACCTGAAGAATAAGACTCGGGAACCCGCTATCTTTTCCAGACCTTAAATGTGCTGTAAGGCAGTGAATGACTAAATTTTCATTTTGTGAAGGATGAGAATGCTCTAAGGCAGTCATCGTAGTTCAAGAGATGTCATTCTTGATTTGGGTAATGACAGGGGTGAGAACTCAAAATTTTGGGTAAATGGTCACCAGGTCTACATGAGATACAGCCAAAAAATGTATAGGTAATAGCAGCTGGAAACAGGAGATGACATGCCATCGTTCACAAAAGGACGAGCTATAGCAAATTGAGTCATGAAAAGGTGAACCTTGATGTTACTCTGAAAGAAATTATTAAAATCCATTTCAGAATATTCAGCTTGGATTCAGAGCAAAACATATCACTTCTAATAAGGATGGGAACATTTTAACAGCAATATTAAGTACTCTTTGTATGGACTCACACCACTTAAAAAAAGTCGAGGAACCTCTCACCATCCTATTGAGAGGTGAAGGCAATATTGATGCCGAGCAAGAGGACCAGTAGTTCATTTTCCAGTTTAGAAATATCAAACAGCTTCTCAGAGTAGTGGTAGTTATCTCCTTTGTTGTGTTGTGCCTAACTTTGAATCCTTTTCTCTCAATAGATGCGTTGGCTTCACCGTGTTCGTTGTATGGAAAGGTCTAAGTCATGAATTTCAGTGGACAATACTAACTTGCATGTTTCTAAGGGCCTGGGAGAGAATGAGGATTCATCATGCAAGGTGCTGTCTAAACACGTAGCCAGTAGTTACAGTCTGAGTAAATAAAACAGGAACAGGGAAGTTCAGTGACATGCAACAACCCCGTGAGAAGAAGTGGTGGTCTGGAGCCAGCCCAGCTGCTCTGACTTCTAGTCCGTTGCCTTTTCCACTGGATATTGCCGTACTGACATCTTGGATTGTGCAAAAAGTATTGGATGATATATACCAAATGGGAGGCTTATCATAGTTATCTCTACAAAGTCTGGCACCAGAAGGAATTAAAAAACAGACATCAAATTATAGACACATAGCTGTATCCTGAATGTATCTTTTTAACGCAGTAATGTATAACCGCTTGATTATTGACAATGAAATCCTCGTGCTGCTACTCATCTCCACCTGTCTCAAAATACATTGAGATCAGTCCCTAGATTTATTTCTTGCTCTCAGTCTCAGGTGTAGCAATTAAAGAAATGCTCTGTATTGCTGAGAGCACCAGATGTGTGCAGTGGAGCATCCTATACTGACAAACATTTTGCTTTTAATAGTTCCTTTGGGTACACATTGGCGTCTGGTTTTATTTTTCTGTTTATACTTTATTTTTCTGTTTTATGGAGCTGTTTCCTTGATGGGGTTTTTCAGTTTCTTGCCTTGGAGGATGGTTTGGGGTAGTGTGGAATATGGCACAGCAGTATTAAGAGCTGTCTCCTGTTTCTGTTTTCAGTTTTTAAGGTCGTTCTAAGTTCTTTATTTGAATCCTCCTATATGAAATAAGAGCAATGCAAAATGCCAGCTGATTCTGAAGCCTGCATTGTGGATCATGCTGATGTCTCCCTGGACCTTCCTGATGTCTTCTTGACATATCCCTTGTCTTCCTGGACCTGGAACCAGACTTAACAAATATATGACAAGGTTCCTTCAGGAGCAAGGTCAAGGAGCAAGGTTTTTCAGTCACAGCAGTTGCAAACCTTCTTTCACTCACACCCTGGAGGTGGTGGACACCTAGAAGGTCACAGGTGATTTTCTCTCAAGGTCTATGTTTGCAGATTTTCTCCTCCAATCTAACTTTCAGCTGGTTCTTCATTGCCAAGTGGAACAAGATGCTGGGTTGTGAATCTCGGTGTGAGTCAAATGACGAAAGGCTGGAGTGCAGCAGCAGGCTATGATGGGTATAACTAGCTGAGAAGAGAGAACCACCACAAACCGGGTTTTATTCCTGTAAGCAGAGTTTTTCCTGACCTCTGCAAGTGATTATCTTACTTCCTAAAGGGTGGAATTTGACTACTTTGGCTATAGTATGATCACTTTTAAATGTTGTTCAGTGTGGTGGATGCTATTTCTTCAAAATAATACAGGCAGTGAAAAAACAGATCTTCACATGCTTATTATTTATAAGGAGTGTCAGGTGTATCACGATACCATGACCAATAGAATTTTAATATGAGAACTCCTTATCTTGCAAAAACCTCGTTTATTTATTTTTTTCAAACTACAGTTCAGGTAAAACCACGATGAGCGGAAGATTAAAGCTCTGTCAGATAAAAAGCAATGCTGTACTATTTCAACTATCCTAGTTTTTGAAAGAGAATGAAATATGCAGTAATTCACGCAGACAACATAAATATTGAATAACGATTGCAATGGGTTGTATTAATAGATATACAAGATGAATAAAAACAGATTTGATTTAGTTCTCTGATGGTGCCAGTGGATTACAAGGACTAACCTGTCACTGCAATGTTACCCATCAAATAGCTATAATTCCAATCTTTCCTTTTTTTTTTTCCCTCCCAGGAAAACAAAATAGTCATGATAAATAACTGCCCTTACATCGTTTTGTTTCTCTGGAGACTGATCCTGATCTTACCCATCTAACATCATGCACATGAATATTCCAGTTGATTAAGGTAAGAACGTTTGTCACATCCATAAATCGTTTTGGGATTTGGAGCTATGATGTGTCAAATTAATCCCTGACCTCACTAAACTACCTGTGCACCTACTTGGCCTGATACCACATGACACAACTTGGGCATAAATTTGGTATGAGAGTTCTTGAAGCACAAACAGGAGCCAGGCTCCCGCCGACTGTCGGTTGAGATCAGGTCCCACGCTGCCCTCTCGCCTTCAGTCTGGTAGGGATGATGAGCATTTTGAGGGTGGAGGTTAGCAGGCATTCCTATCCATGCATGGCATCCTACTCCTTTATGCTGACAGGAACGGACTGTTTCCTAGGAGATAGCTCAAAATAGAATAAATTATTTGAGAGATATCCATGTTAAAAAATTCCAAGGAGTTCATCTTTACAGAAGGCTCCTGTTACCACTTAGCTGGCTACGGATCAGGGCTCCGAGATGTTGCAGATATGATCCATTTCCCTCTTTCCTGCTTGGCAAAAGCCGTGTGTGGTCAGACCAAACCCCTTTTTGCTGTATTATGCTGCCGGTTAGCTGGGGAGTGCTGCAAAGAGCCTCTGCGCCCCTGGCCCTGGCGCTTGGTGGCCCATGGTTCCTCCTTGGTGCCAACCCCTTACAGTAACATCTCCAACAGGTTGAGGACAATGTTAGTAGGAGGTTTTCTCCTTCTGTCACCGTGGATCCAGGGTGGTGCGTGTGCTTCAGGGCCCAAAAGCTTAAGGATACAATTTGATATCCCCCTGTGCGTTTGGCAAGTGATAAATCATACTCTCTGTTTGATTAGCTTTCCTCCACCTCCAGTGGCTTTTCAGATCACATCTTGTGAAAGAATTGCCCATGAGTTGGCATTAGAGGTGTGCCCCTAGGAAATATATTAGCTGAATTAAAATGTGCTAATTCAGAAATACCTTTCCCACCTTTTTGTTGCCCTTGTTAGGAAAAATGCTCCACTTCAAACTCCAGCTAACTGATTACCTGCCAGTTCTGAAGCTGTGCTCTGAATTAATCTGCTCCAAAAGCCAACAGAAATGACTTATGTTTGGGCACCTCACAGGAAGGCAGGGAGATGAAAAGCCTTAGGAAAACTTTGACAAACAACTTGGAGTGTTTGACCAGCTATGCACAGCTGCTGCTGAATGAAGAATGCAAGTAACATGCCAAACAGAGACAAGAGGTGATCAACAGGGAAGGCAGCTTTTGTATCTGCACTGAGCATTTTATTTTCAGGAAAGGAGAGGAAATATGCTGAATTACCTGTAGGAGGTGTGCCTGCTTTTGCTAATAGATGTACCCGGTTTGTGCATTTGTTCCTAACCGGTCAGATCCTGTACCGATGTATACCGGAATCCCTCTGAGGCCAGCGGAGATGCACCCATGCACAGCACCTTACTTTGATTTCATCCCACCCATTTAAATATGCCTTACAGACTTGTTTGCAGAGCCAAACTGAAATATCTCTGCCCCTTCCAATTCCCGATTTCAGGCGATGATGTCTCCTCATAAATCCTGGATACGATAGCACCAGCGTGACCCATCACTTCATTACATCAACGTGCAGAGCTGTGTATTGTACTGAGGAGGAGTTTATCTGGTTGGAATGGATCCGGTCCAGGAACAAATAAAGGAGTTAGGAATCTGATTATTTCTGGGCCAATTCTGTATGAATTACAGCTTCTCAATTTTCCTGATGTCAGCTAGTTTTACTTCGCTTTGTTTTCCCTCCCCACGCAGGAGGTGAAGTATCTAGCTAGCACAGGCATCTTGATTAGCTCCACCATCTAGCTGATTTCTTAACAATGCAGTTGTCAGGAGAGCCGACTCGACTTTCAGATCAGGTTGGGATCAAACGTACCATATTCAGTGTCACTTGGGCATTGCCTGTTTCGGTGCATGCCCAGCTTGTTCCGAAATGGGGGATGTGCCTCGCTGCCAGGATCGGGGGGCGCGGGGTGGTTCCTCGGGCACCCCCTGCCTGGCTCATCGTGTTCGGTCTGGGAGGGGCAGCCTATTCCTGAGCTTTGTGCAGACGAGGAATCCTCGTACGGAGAGGCAATTTCCTGATGACCAGATACAGTGGGCTTTCGTACGGCATTTTTCACTGTCAGCATGAAGGGATTAGAGGAGGAGGATGTATTAGGCTCTAGGCTGCTCTGCACTGGTTCAGACATGAGCGGTAGGGAGAAAACCATTTCTGCCATTTTATTTTTCAAACTTTTCTTTATGGTTGCTTTCCAATGATTTCAAAGACAGTGTAAGGCTAAGAAAGAACAGTTAGCTTGTTTAGTCTAATGTGGTGCATATCACTTGTTTATTTCTACTAGGGCATTATGTTTTCCCTGTATTTACTTAATGGTTTCTATTTGACCAATGCACATCTTTCAGAAAGACATTCAAACTCGATTCCATGATTGCTGGAATTTCCTATGTTTTCCAAAACATTAAAAATTACATCAGCGTGTCAAGAGCCTCCCCTTGCAAAATTCTTCTATGGTTCTCCTATGCAAGTTTTGCAGACTCAATGGCTTTAGCAGACATAACTTTTGTAGGTACTCACTAAGGCTTTAAAGTATTTAATTGGTCTTGAATGCATAGTGCAGCTCTCCAAACACAGGACTGAGATATTTACTGATCCCTTTTGCCTATTCTGCACATTTAAGTTGTCATTTCCAGGTAGGCTGACACTTGTATGGAGGAATTGTAAACTATAGTGGTTTTCAGCAGAAAAGGAGACGTTGCTAAGGGGAACTCGTGGGTGTACGTCCTTAGCCGCAGTGCGGTGACGGCTCTTCAGTTACTGCTTTTGGCACCTCTCTTTAGTCTATGCCTGTTCTGAAGGTTAGAGTAAGCAAAAATTTTATTCCACGGAAACGTTTTTACCCTTTTGTAAAATTTTTGTTTGCTTATCAAGTTTTCATTTGAACTTTTTTCATTCAGGTTTTCATTTGATTGGGAAGTGCTTCTGCAGGGCCTTACGGAGAAGTCAGCTGGATGTTTTGTCCTGCTCCCTCCCAGGTGTGTGCCTGCCTGGTCCCGGCGCTCCTGGGCATTTTTGATGTGCATATTCCTCTGCTGCAAACTCAGAACTAGTGAAAAACTAATTTGCTTGCTTGTTTAATTTAGTTTCAAATTCTTACCCTACTGGAGAATTAATCCTTTTCCAGGAGCTAAGGACCAACACACAGCTCTTACTAGTATCAGTTAGCACTGGTAACTGAAGTACCAGATGGCATCTTCAGCATCATTTTTAGAACTTCAATACAGATATTAGAACAAATGTCTCTTATTACAGAAAACTGTTTGAAAAGGAGTGTAATGCTACAGATTTTTGGCTCACAGAACAGGATTTCCTAGTGCCAAATGTTGAGAATAGGGAAAATACTAGTACCCAGTTCTACAGCCCATTTTGAGATGTTATGGTGCCGTTGCCCGGGGATGGAGGCGTGCGCACCCCGGTCCTGCCCTCCCGCTGGCCTCCCTGAGCAGCCGGTGTCGATGCCCTGCTCCTGCTCCTGCCGCCGGGGATGGGAACGGCCAAACCAAGTCACTGTGGCATGGAAATGGGCTCTAGACTTGCGCCGAGTAATTGAGGGGAAAGCTCTCTTACTTACCTAGCAGCCATGTTAACTTATCTAGGTCCTAATCAGGTAGACGTTTAGATAGAATTTAGAACAAGTATTTGGATTAATAAAGAACACTTTGATACTAGGGCTGTGCCTTTTCTGTCATGTTGTCTGAGAACGATGGTGTGCGTGGAGAAGAGAGACCATTGCCAGGCCGGTATAAATAGCCACAAGGGAGAGATCTCTGTCGGGTGCAACTGGTACAAATCACGCTTGAGCTCCTCCAATTCTCCTTTCTTTTGGCAAGGCAACGGTGTGCTGTGCACAGCCTCTCCTGCACACGTCGCTTTGTGGTAGAAGGAATCACGTACACCAGCAAGGTGTTTCTGCGATGGAGATGATGTCTCAGATCAGGCCAGGCCCAGTTCTCAGCTAAAGGTAGGAGGAAAATCCTCTGGATAAAAAAAAATCTAGAGTTTCTGTTGTGTTTCCTTCTAAAACAGATGTAAATTAATCCATTCAGGTTCTTGTCCTTTTGCCAGTTGTTCCTTAGCGATGTGTACCCTGTGTGTGTTTTTACAACACACATCCATCTATATTTTAATTTTTAAATTAATATTTTTCTCTTCTTAGAATTAAACTTGTTATGAATGCCTAAAATAAATTTATATTTTCTTATTAATAACTCTTAAATACAAATAACAATTGACTATATATTCACTGCCAAAATTCTGAAGAATGTCAAATCACTAAATGGGAGAAATTACTAGCTTAGGCACCTGGAATTGGAGCTTCTTGAGTAATAAACTAGCTTTTGACAGCTGTAGCCTTTTTTGCAGGTGCAAAAAGAATATTTTCTTCTTTTTATTTTATCTGCTTTACATCACTTAATGACTAGAATATTCCAAGTTGGGAAAACAACTGAGAGTTGAAAGAACAGGAAAATTTGTTTATCGTCTCCCATCTTATGAATAAAAGGTGTGGGGGAAAGTCTGAGATTGACTAATTCTAATCTTGGGGAATATGGAAGCAAGGAAAAAATAGCTCAGCTGGTTAATTGCTGGTAATATTTGCACTCTTAGGTACACCAACTACCTTGAAATGCAACGCATATTTTGATAATATTTCCTAAAATATTCAGGACACAATGTAGTTCTATTTAAACAATTACGTTCTTCTGGATATTGTTGTTCAGAAGCAGCATGATACAAAGCACACATGAAAAAGTTAATCGGGTGACTAAAAATGCCGTGTCCTGTTTTCTCGCAAATCAAATGTAAAAATAAAAAACCAAAATAAATGCTGAGGTATATAGTGACGTGAGTATGGGTTTAATGTATTCTCTTAGTTAACAAAAACAAATAGTAATTACGACCTCAAAGCTACCTTTCTTCGCAATTAAACATTTCTATTAGTTGTCAGTCTTTGAGAATGAGTCCTTCTTAGGAATATCTGTTAGAAGGCGCAACTGCAAAGCAAATTGAGTCACTTAAATTATGATTTCCTGGTTCTGATTTAAACCACAATTAACAAAACCGATTTAAATCAAAGTGATATAAATTAGTCTGTCCTGCTTTAAAACTAATTAAGGATGTGCCTTGAAAGCATGCTTGTATCGGTGCTCTGACTCAGTGGGTTCTCGGTATCACTCAAGCCTTAATAAATCACAGCAAGGGATGGAATTTTTATTTAGTGCAACAGTCTTGATCTCTGAATTTAAGGCCACTGAAGAATAGATTAACATTTATAATTGCTAGGCTGGTCAGCAACACAAATTAAAAATAGGGATTTCAAAACAAATTAACCTTTGCAGCACATCATGTGGAGACAGGCAGACAGTGGAATCATTGAAAAGGTTCCCCTCGTCCTTTAAGTGATTTGCCACAAATCAACGTGTCCTCCATGGTGCTTTATTCTGCAGCAAGCAGCCTCTGGAGCCTAAATGTCCAAGAAAACCCTGTGATAACTGAAAGAACAACACGGGCAGTCTGAGGCTGGCAAGTCGCTGCGTGGGCTGTTGTTGCTTTGCGTCTCTCCAGGCAGACTTGTGTATTTTGGAACTAAGATTAGGATGTTTAGGCTAGGGCCAAATGGATTTATAACTAGATATGTGCAGGCTCTATCCTATTAATTGAGGCTTATGCTTCCCTACATCTACCTTCCACATTTAACAAGGCTGTGCTTTAAAGCAGTCAATGGAAAAAGGGTCTTCTGTCCCCACACGCTTTTCTGCTTCATATCTGCTAGTCCTGCACTTTGCTGAGAAACTTTCACTGCTCAGGCTTTTCCCAAAAGCTGTCCCTCTTTAGGATACCGTATGGATAGAACAGGACAGAGTGTTAACATGGTCTGTGTTGTATGTATTTATAAAATTAAGAGCTAGATCCCACCTGGAAAAAACAACCATCTGTGATCAGCACTTGTGTATGTGCCATGCTTCTCCCTCGGCAGAAAAGTGGTCATAACTGGAGAAGATGGAGTGGATTTTGATGGCACCATATAAAATCCAAGGTGGTCCAAGACTGCTCCTTCCATGCCCAGACATCTACAGAGATGGGAGATGCTGTCAAATGCAAGAAAATGTTGTAGACCTCAGTAGAGAGATGCATGGGGCAAAGAGTGGGACGATCTAAGGCTGGACAAGCATGGAGAGAATGGAAAGAGCAATGATATCACCTATCAGAGCAAACAGCTTTGGTCTCTTCTCTTGCAGGTACGTCAACTCCTGGAAAGTTCTTGTCAATTGATGTAGCTGATGAGGACTCCAAGCTCACTGTGTGGTGTTGTCCAAAGGAACAGAAGACAAGGTAACTGCGCTTTCAGTGTAGGCACGTACGACGCGTTCTGCTGCCGTGGTCTATAGGCTCCCAGAAAATAGCTGTTTTCACATCTATAGTGCTTTGCCCAAAATTTCAGCTCTTGTGGGCAACCTTTAGTACCTTCAACGTGCACCGCTGATGGCTGAAGTTGAATGCGCGAGAAATATTCCCTATTTCTCGTGATTTAACTGTGCGCCTCCCCAGTCCTTACCAGACCTGAGTAGTTAGAAACCAATGTGGAGTACGTGACTCAAGAGTCTGACCCCGTGGAAAGTATTAGATTATGCCGACGCTTTATGCACATCCTTTGTGTAACAGCAGAGCTATTGTATAACTTGTCTTTTTTCCTACGAGTGGGCTGACACAGGGGGAAGCTGGCAGTATTGTCTCCTGATCCCAGGGCTCCAGGAGGATATAAATAGGCAACCAACAGTGGTATTAAAAGCTGCTTCTGAACAGAACACTTTTTTTTTTTTTTTCCTAAGTTTATAAACAGAAATAAAACTAAACCAAGCTAAACTAAACAGACTGGAATAAACACAGAACTGTGGCAGGTATTGTCATCACAGCTCACAGCGAGGGAATGGCATTCTGGTCACGGGAAAACAAAGCCAGGGAGGATTCTTAAAGCTGTCCGAACTCGAGCAGTGGAAACGCAAAATGTTTTCCTACATGCTAGAGCCCAGATGAACCGCCCAGCTCCTGATGCTGCGGCACGGGGTGCCGATGGCACTAGCTGAGGCTTGGCGGTCGGCCACGCGGTGCACGCACGGGCACGGCATCGGGCGTGGGAGGTGGGGATAGACCTCTCCTTCCCGCGGGGCCACGCCAGCCGCTTCCAGCTGAGATGCTCTTGGTTTCTGTCATCCTAGGGATAGCAAAAAGTGGGCGATAGGCGAAGAAAAGCTGATGCAGCGGGTATCGATAAGGCTACTGAATAGTCAGCCAAATAATTGGAATATTTTTCAGAAGTTTTGGCAGACGACACAAGATTGCAGTCTGGAAGAAAAAGGTACCTGTCTGTCTGTCTTGTTCAATAGATGTTTCCAGCTGCTGGTAATGGTATTGGCAATAGGAGCTAGTTAATAGATGGAAAGTTAGTGCTTTCTAATGCGTGCAAAGATTGCGTAACTTCCGTAGACATTCAATTGACAACATATGAATGTCTATAGACACTCATAGACAATATGCCCTGCTTTGCATGCCTCGTTTTTTCTCACCCAAATAAACTGCAGTTTATTCAAGAATCACTCCCTTTCTCCATGCTATATTATTTGCTAAATAATTTTTTCTTCTTTTTTTTTTTTTCCTTCTCCTAAGGGGAATGAAGTATTGCACATGGACTTTTTCCAAAATCAAAGCTCTTTAGTATGGTTAGCCTTTCTGATCTATCTTATTGCTGATATTTATACAGATGTACTGGCAAAAACGAATTTATTGCAATATTTATTGGACTGAAGTTGAGATTATTTATAATGTGGTTAGACAGCTATTTATTAGACATGTCACGGTAGCTATTTAACGCTTCTATAGCTGTCTAGCTGGGATTATGATATTAAACAGTATTTATTATATATAATCCAGAAAATTATACAGGAAGAGTAAATTCTAAGAGAGAAAGACACAACCATCAGAGTAGTAGAGGGATAAAGAACAAAAATGTAGATTTTAAACAACAGTTCTCAGCTGGGCTGAAGGAGGGGGATATTTAGGATGTGAGGAAGTCCAGGTGCAGATTTTAAGCTCTCTAAAGTGCACCAGCACTCTGCCTAACAGCTGACCTTTCCCTCATGAAATGGACATTTTTCATTTAGAAAAGGAAATGAGAATCATCTTCTTTGATTTTTTGCGCTGATTAAGTAGACTTAAAAAGTTCTATGGAACCATTTTCTGTAGGGAACAATTTCATAAAAATCAAGCATTTCAGAGGCAGGTGTTACTTTGACATTTTTAATGTTTTGTGTTAAGGTGGTGTTGACTGTTTTATTTCACGGTGATGGATTCAAATGACAACGTTTTTTTCTGTATTGGTAGTTTTTTTAGCTCTGTTTTTCACCGTTGTGTCATCATGACAGTTTTTTGCACCGCCAGGATAAAAAGCTTTAGTTTCTATTAAAATCTATGGGTTTTGGTTCTTTTTCTTATTTAAATCAGAAAATGAATGCACATATTGAACGTCCCATGAAGAAATCCGGATGAGGCTTGTCTGCAAGGAAGAAGAGACTGTAAGGGCAAAGATTTCCCCAAAGAATCACGAATTTCCTTTAAAAAATAGTTTCCTCTAATCTTCAGAAAATGCGGCTTCTTTAAGAGAACAAATCCCCCATTTTCACATACAGACACAGGCCCTCTTAAAATATTTCATCAAAAAAAGTCAGTCTTGCTACTTCTGTTTAACAGATAGACCCGTTTCTGTGGGAGGATGGAGAGGAGAGAGGAAATGAGGCCACTGGAAGGTTTTGCAGGTGTGAGGGTGAAGCCGGGCAGCCATCGGTTTCCATTTCTCAGGAAGGTGCAGCGGGGGAAGGAGGGAGCGTGGGATGAAAGGAATTTTCCTCCTTTTTCTCACGCCTCCTCTTTGCATTTTCTCGTGGCAAAAGAGTGTGTTTGCAGACGGTGTCACCGCGTGTGGAAGTGGCGAGCCCCATCCCAGCTTTTCCCTTTCCCAGCCTCATTCAAGCTGTCCAACCCGAGTCCCGTGAGACTACCTTCCCTGCATATGTGTATTACTTCGTCGTGGGACGCGGTTTTGGGTACAGATGGAAGCTATTGTGGACCAATAAATGTGTATTTATCCTTTGCTTCTTGTAGATGAAAAAGCTGAAATGCTCCAGCCTTTAGATACTAGAGCCTTGAACGGCGTAGGATGAGATGGTGAGTAACAGGGGCAGGAGGGCATGGGGGAAAACTCTTTGTCCAGATCGCACACAGACTGGGAAGAGTTTTAATAATGATTTTTTAAAAAGTGTAGTCGCCAACTAAATTCAAGCTAACGCTAGTGAGAAATTACAGCAGGTAATTCAAGGAGACTATATTTTCTCTTAAATTTGTTAGCTGCCCACAGAGGGTTAAAGAGAACATAGTTAAAAATAATTACATAGGAATTATGGAGTTCAAACAGAACGTGTTACTTGCACAAAACTTCAAGGGAGACAAATTAGAGAGGTTTATTAGCATAGGCCACTTCTTCAACAAATCTTACAATGAAGGAAAACCGGAATAATGTAAAGGAGCTGAAGCTTCATGTTTCCATAATAGCTGTATCTGCGCTATTCTATCTGCAAAACTTATTCTCTGTGGATGGTAATACCGTTGAATATTTTTGATTTCTTTGCCATCCTATTTTTCCCCTGTAAGCAGCTCTTTTGAGTATGGATGTTAACCTGCAATCCTCTCTTAGCTAAAACGTTCTTTGGCTGCATTACACCTGGGCAAGGGCTCTTACAGGGAGCAAAGAGCAGCATGCAAAAATGATCAGAAATATGCTCAAAAAAATTCGTTTTTATTTGAGCTCGTTCATTCTAATTGTTCTCTTGAGGCTTGATCCGGAGCGCAGCGAAATCCAGAGGGGGCTCACTGGGCTGTGGGTCAGGTTTTCGGGTCACCTGTACGTGGCAAGCGGTGAATAATGAGCAGCAGGCTGCACGCTGCCAGCTCCCCGGGCCTTACCCTGATGATGGAGGTAAGAATTTGGCTGCCGAGTTCATCGAGTGCTGCCTCAGGGCTGGAGGAGAGCATCGCCACTCGCTCCTTCTGCAGCAAAAGGCAATCACAGACCTTAATGATCAGCAGGCTGGTGTGTCCCAGTAATGCAGCTGACCATGCCCTGATTAACTGGTGCAAACTCTGCCCCAGAACGTTTTCCCTGGAGACTTAGTTCTTTTATGGATGGCAGTGGTCCAAGAAGTTGTTAGAATCACTCTTGGGACTTGATGTGATTACAGATATATTTCCATATGTAATTATGAGTACTATGATGGCTGATTTGTCCCTCTCACTGCTATAAACAGGCTGGGATTAATATGTGTATTTTGCAAACAGAACTGTAGATATCAAAAACTGTTTAGGGTGGACTTTATTTCTTCTCCTCCCCTCCCTCCCCACCTTTTTTTTTCCTTAACAGAATCCTTTAAGCTGGTTCATAAATTTTGCTATTGCAGACAGAAATGTCCTTGCCTTTAGTCTAGATTCGTCATTGGGGTGGGAAATGGGGTTTGGAGGTCCTGGCTCACCTTTTTGTGCAACCATGTGCGAACCGCTTCACGCTGTGGCCCTTTGTTGTCTTACCAAGCTTTGCTCTGCTTTGCCAGATTTAAAATTTTGGGAGGTGGCTGTCGTCTTTTGTCTTTTTTACAGATGCCAGTGTGGTGTGATTCAAGACCAGGGGATCTGGGCATCACCACAGTAATCACGATAAGGGTTTGGGAGCTTCTTGGTCAATCTCAAAACTCCCACCTGTTTCCATAGTGGCAGAAACAGATCCTTGGTTAACTGCCAGACTTTAGCACTTAGTATCTCCATCTCCACGGGTACCCTTCCTGGTGTCCCCTTGCTTTCCATACATTGAGTTCTACTGGTGTCACAGGGATCTGGAAACAGATGTGCAATTACCAAGTGTAAATCAGATTACTCCATGGTGGAAAAAAGAAATGTTCAAGCCTGGAAACAAAAGAGTTAATATAAAACTAATTTCTCTTACCTACTTTCCAAAGACACCAACCTTCCTATATAAATTCCCCTGTCATTAATCTAATAAAGCTCTACTTTGTTCATAATTTACTACACCCTTCAATAAGCATTGTAATATTTGTGCAGGGCAGGTATATAAATCATTGTTGCCCTTCTCTATTTTTTTACTTATCTGGTTCTTTCAAGGTCACTAACCTACCTTATAGCTTTCATCTGGTTTAAATATTCTGCTATTACCTTTTACACCTCGCTTCCTAGTTCATGCCCATTTAGATATTTGCAGCTGCATCTTCTCAAGTAGCTATTGATCCATGTCCCCTTGCTAAAGGTTACTAACTTGATCAGAAGTAATGATACAAATGACATCTGTTAGGGTTCACTTGCACTTTTTGGCTGGTTAGAAAAGGGGACTGTTTTCTGATTTTGTTGTTACTGACCATCTTTTCTGCCTAGGATATCTAAAACACAGAGAGAAATAATTATCTTCAGTAAAATATCCTCATTTTGACACATGTGGGCTTTCAGCACCCAGCTCATGCAAAGAGGCTAATCAATCCCTACTGACCTCCAAGAGCCTGAAATGTAGCTGGATAAGGCCCCAATCCAGCAAAGCACTTAAGGATATCCCTATGTAAACATATGATCAGTCCCATTTTCAGTGCGATTTGGCGAGAAGTGCATTTCAGAGTAGAGCATCTCAGGGGTTTCTTGCAAGGGCTGTGCAAGACCAGGCTGTACCAGTTGCAAATGCAAGCTCAGGCCACGGTGCCTGGTATTTTTGCACTGGGCAAAGTAACTCTCCTCAAGTGTACTGCTCGTGGGGACATCCCCGTGCTTTGGGGGAGGCTGCTGAAGTGCCCCCTCTTTAGAGTCGCAGTGTGTGTTTGTGTGTGAGCCCCTGTCCTCTGCAGATGCAGTGGATTCTTAGGAAGCTTGAGTTTCTTTTGCTGACTGTTTAAGAGACAATGAAACGATTTAGGAAGGGGCAGAGGAATCGTTTGGGTCCTGCAGGACCTGACAGCTGTGCTCCCTGTGTGATGACTGGAGAGATCATCCCGTCTTCTGACTTTATCAGTTCCTTGAGCCAAGTGCACTGCTGCCACGGGATTGCCATCCTATACTGAAAAACACAAGTGAAGCGGAGCTCTGTGGCGGCTGACTGCCACAGAGCGAGGCCGGGATGCTTATCACCATGGTATAGAAGAAAACAGGGCTGGAAGGGACCTGAGGAGGTCATTTCATCCACCCCCACGCAAACCGCTCCTGACACATATTTCTCTAATGTGTTTCTTTAACCCCGCCAGCAGCGGAGATCCCTCAGCCTCCCCGGGCGATCTCCTCCAGTGCCTAATGACCCTTGCAGTGGGGAAGTTTTTCTAGTGTCGAGCTTAACTCTCCCTTGCTGCATTTAAACCCATTACTTTTTGTGCTCTCCCCGTGGATGTGGATAACAATTTATTGCCTTCCTCTTTGCATAAGCCTTTTACATAATTGAAGACTGTTATCATGTCTCCTCTCCCTCTTCCCTGCTCTAGACTAAATAGCCCAGATAGGAGGATGAAAGCTGGAATGGGGTGTCAGGGAGAAGGAGTTAGAGGAGGAAATCACAGAGGGATTAATCCTGCTTCCTGTCCCTACAGAAACGGACTTTTCCTTCGGAAGGACGGGGGCTGTGGGAGCGGGAGACGTGCTTCTCGGTGCTGGTGATTCACTAACGCGGCTTCGTGGACTATGTATCTGATTGATGGACTGCTGCCTCGCAGCCTAAGGAAGAGGGGTTTAGGCTGACCCTCTGCTGAGCTGTGACACTTCCATCCAGCCTGTGTGCTTGGGAAATAAGGCTTTAATTTCTCATATTGGTGAGGAGCATATGCAGCTCACAGGTCAGCTCCTCCGGGATGTATCTGGTTGAGCTTCTCTGTGTCATGAAACTGTTTCTAGGTGCTGTGTGTGTTACACAGTCAGATAAAATGACAGTATAACACCATCACCCTGCAGCAGCATCCAGACAGCCGACCACGAGCCCTGCCAGGGAGCCAGAGCCCTCTCCTCTGATGGCAGAACAGGGTTTCTGTTGGGAGTGGTGCCTTCACCGCAGCTCGGTGCTTCCCACCCGTGCATGGGATGGAAAGCCACCCACCGCACACGCTGCCTACACTTGTTTCACAATTTGATTGCTGTTCATAAAACCAACACGTGGAACAGGCAAACGCCGTCTGATCCAAAATGCCCCGGGGCATATTATGTCAATGTCACATACATTAAGAAAGCACAGCGAGCACTCGCAGTGACTTCTTGTGTTCGTAGCCCTTTTCCATTATTCACATCTGCTGTCAGAGCTGTAGCACGTACGCAGCTGTTGCATTGTGGCTGTCATAACCTGGAGGAAACAAAACTAGCTCCCAGCCTGGCGACTTCCAAAAGGTGGGGGATAAAGTAAGGAAAAAATGGTTCTTTACCACTTGATGGTCCCAGGCAGCTTTCAGTGACACCCTTTGCCTTGCTCTAAGTGCTCCAAGAATATCATATAAGGTGGAGCTGTTTTCCCTAGGCTCCTGGTGATATGGGATCACAGGTTTATTTGCATCAGAAAAGGGCTGGCCTTGAGGAAAACAAAAAATTAGAGGCTGTTTGGGACAGCAGGGAAGTCCTTTGTATTGCCAGCGCATTGCAGACTAGCTCCAGACCCCCAGCCCCTCTCCTCCTCGCCTACTTGCTCATCATTCAGATGTTAAGACTTTCCAGTTCAATTTCACAGTAAAAAAACTTGATAAATTGCAATCCAATTGGGTTTGTTTTTTTTTTTTAACTCTCCTTCCTCCCCAGAGTGACTTTGAAGATGACATTTGTATTTCTGAATTAAAACCACATTTGCCCAACGCTGTGAAGGGAGGATGCAGGGGCAGAAGAGAGAGAAACCCTTTTGTTATCCTCCTTGTGGTTCCCCCTCACCTGCCAGGGTCAAGCTCCAAAATAATTCCTAACAGCTGAGGTTAGTCGGGGACATGTAATCCCGGAAAGCTGGCTCTGAATTCCAGCACCAGCACATGGCTTTTGAGTTTCATCAACAGCCATTTACATCTAATTCCCCCAAACCTCTGAAGAAGTGTGAGTATATGTACAGGTATGTGCTTATTTGATTGAAAAGGAAAAAAAAAAAAAGAATTTTTTTCATAAATGGGAGCCCAAACGGCGCCAACAGCAGTGGCAGCATCCATGCTTTTTACAGCTAAGCAAGCTCAGGAACTGTTTTGAGGATGTACTGGGGTCTTCTGAGTGTGCCCTCAACAGCCATGTCTAGGATGCCCAAGAACTGTGATTCTCAACCAAAGGGAGGGCTGAGTCCTCTTGCCCTGATTTCCTGGAATGGAAAAAGGTTGCCCTGTGCAAACGGAGCTTCAGGTATCTTGCTGAGTTTGCGGAGACCTGTCCTGTTTGTTTACAGAAGGGGCGTAAGGAGCGTCCTGGCAACACAACAGAGAGAAACCTCTCGGGGTTCAGCTAGACCGAGGCGGGAGGATGTGGCAGCAATGGGCTCACTCCGAGGGAAACACACCTTCCCAGGCACGAACAGGGACCAAATGGGACACGACAGGTAAAATTGCAGTTGTTTTTCTTCTCTGGAGTCAGTCAGCAGGGATAACGTGCTCTTCTTCTCAGAGGAGTTTTAATGTTTTCAAAGAGTTCCCCAGTTGGCCCTAAGTATCCGTGACCCAAAGATAAAACTCCCCATCTGTTCTGTTGTGCCTCTTCCCAGCAAGAAAATTTCCAGCATCTTTACTTTTGGTGGTGTCTGCTTTAAGACCATACACTTTTTATTAAGAAAAAGCTTTGGGTTTGCTGTTTAGCCAACTGAAATGAGTAATGAAAACGTTATTTGTATGGGACAAAGGAAATACGTTCTTTTAAATTATCTCATCTTACTAATTGACTACAATGGAACTGCTTGGACGGGTGCAGTGTACAGCATCCAGTCCCTCTGCTCGGAGCAGGGCTTTGGCCAAGCTGCTACGAACCATCCCAGGGGAGAAAGCAAGAGTAAAAGTTGTCAAGTATTTAGGGCTGCCTGTCCCAAGGAGCCAGCTTAGCCTCTGTGAGGAAATAATTTGGGTGTCTGAAAAGAATATGTCCTAAAAATATTAGAAGTTTCTGCAGAAGATGAAACACTAAAAAATATTGATGGTTAAAAAATAGTCTACATAATTTCTTTATTTTTTATTTCTAGAGAAAACTCCTTTAAGGCCTGATGTAAAAGCAATAGACATTTTCTGTTGTTCAGCATAGACATCACTGACAGCCTGCTAACATGGAAAGTACTTGCTATCAATGAAAAGTGGTAATATAAATCCACAATATGTCTGAATTTAAATCAGAATGGGAAACGATTAATATAAAGGATTACAGTATTACCATACAATTCCCCTGAGATGCAAAAAACATTCATACTTGAAAGTGACTTGAATATAATAATCTTCAATATTCATGGCTTTAAAAGTTTCCTAAATGCTGTTCCAAATAGATGTTGCGAGACAGCAACTATGTCCCTGAGCTGATTTTCAAAACCATGGCAAATAATGTTGTTTCACATAAACACAGAAGAAAATGCGACATCAACAGAAATTAAAGTGGGGGGAAAACTCATCCAGGCCTTTGTGTGAAGGATGGCAAAAAAGAGAGAGAAAGGCTTTAAACAGGAAAGCTGGAAAGTCAGCTTGGAGAAGCAATGTCATTCCCAGCTCACCAACCCATCCGCGCGGTGCGCGTGGTTATGATCTATTCCCCCTCGGCTCCGGCAGCCGCTCTCGCTGCTGCCAAGAAGTAGGTCAGGAACCTATTTTTGTCTCTATTCTTCTGCGGCCACATCATGATCCCTACCCCCGTGCGGAGCTGGGAAAGCCTCTGAACGGCAGCTGTGGACCAGACCCGTCCTGCACAGCGCCGGCTGAGCGGGGGTGACCTGGCCCCAGCTCCCCGGCAGTGGCGAGAGAGAAGTGATGTCTCCAGCGGCTGGGATTGCCCCTGGGGGTGCCCATCTCCTCTGCTTGCTGGAGAGGGATTTTAAGGGAATTAGGGACTTAGTCTGTGGTTTAAATACCTAAATTTAACAGGTGAATCTGAGCCAAAGCACACGTAACGTGCCAGCCCCATCCGGTAAGCCTGCATCCAAGCAGTGCCGAAGGATTCCGGTGCTCCCCGGCTCTCAGCAGTCTGGGTTAGAGAGCAGCCTTGCAAACGCTCGTGCCAGTACGGCTGAGGTGGGGATGACCGGGAACACGAGGCAGAAGCGGGGAGCTGGGGATGAAGCAGAGGGAAACGTGTTGTGAGTGCACGTTTAGTGTGGCGGGGCCGAGAGCTGCCTGTTTCTCCCGCTGTCCCCCAGGGCTAGTGATTTTATCACCTCTGCTGGCTAACATCCTTCTTTCCTCCCCAGGTACCAGCTACCTTTTTTTTTTTTTTTTTTTTCCTTTTTCCTCTCTCAAATTGTCTAATTGATAAACATAATTCAGTTAAATTCAGCAATTGTTTTCAACTTGTACTTACCTTTGAAGTTCCCCAGAAGACATGCCAGGAAGCTGCTCTGATTTTCCCACTATATCACCTGGAAATTAAAAAAAAAAAAAAAAAAATCAACCTGAAGATGCTATCTCTCCTTACAGAGTTGCCTTATTTGTATCTCTGTGTCATGAGTGCCAAAATCCTCTTCTCACTGCCTCACCCCTCTCCTGTCAATGCGAAGCAAAGGCTTGCAGGGTCGGTGGTTTTGCCATCCCAGAGCCCTGCGACCTTTGGAGAACAAGTGATCCATCTCCCTGTGGGAGACTTTGCATTTTGCTACTGGTCAACAAAATACTGTCCCCAAGTGAATAGTTTTACAAGTGGCAAACCCAGCCAATGCTCCTGCCTCAGGGCATGGCACTGTCCTAAAGCTCCGCTGTGCATTGTCACCGTTTGAGGTGAGTTGCAGGAGAAGCCAAGCACAAACATTAATCGTAATGTGGACCTCTAATTACATTTCCCTAAAATATCTGCAGGGTTCACTCAAACGCTGTGTTACTTTGGCCATGAAAACAAACTGCAAAGCGGTTTCCTCATCGTTCTGCTTCTAGCAGGTCTTGAGTCCAGCTTTTCAGACCAATTTTCCCTTTTCACAGTGCATCTGTCAAGATTCCCCCTCTGGAAAAGAAGATCAGAGCAATATGGGGACTGAGGAGAACAAAAGCTGACCCAAACCTTTGACCTAAACTTAACATAAAGCCAAATGAAACCTTAGAGGTTTGTAAACGTTCATGAAACATTTCCACCTCCGCTCCCCTCTCCTTTATCTTCAGTTTCTTTATACTTCTGCACTTACTGTTTCTAATGAAAGTCTAATGTAAAGCCCCACTAAATTAATGGAAAGACTCTCACTGATTTTAGCGGCTTTTAATTCAGCCTTTCAAAGAAAGGAAATAATTTCTTTAATGACAGTGTCTTTAAACTTAAGAGAAAACAAAACCTGAAAAAGAGATAAGGAAAATCAGAGGTCAAATGCAATTTTCCAGCTAGCAGTACATGTTCTTGATCTGAACCACGCCCATAAAATTGATATGGAAATTGTTACCCTAGGAAAAAAAAATCACTGTACAGAAACAGAGAAGTGCTGAGCTAACAGTGAACTGGTTTCATAAGCTATAACGTCTGTTTGCAACAACTAGACATTTTGCCCCTCTACTGTCAGCTTGTGCCGTAGAAGAATGCGGCTGGTAATCAGCTGGCATTTGTAACCTGAAGTTTCCATTTGCGTGTGTGAGATTGAGTCTTTCCCTTTGTACCAAAATTGCAACAAAAATGTAAATCACGTGAAAACATTATTAGGAAAATAGCTCTCTGCTACTGGTACAGTTTTTAACTTTCTAGGTGACTTTTGTCAGAAGGGGTAGAAATGTAACAGTTTATGGGCTTAATAACACCGGAGCTTCCCTGAATGATGCATCAGATGGTCAGAATAAGTGTTCTTGTCTGAGTTACGTTCTTGATTCATGGATGGGGGACTTGAGGAAGGTCAGTGAAACCAGCTCAAGCAGAAATTAAGACATGGCTTTTCTTGGCTGGCTGCTGTTACGCTGTCGTTTGGCAGCAACAGTTCCGATGGATTGGTGTTGCCAGTTCAGAGCTTGGTTCTCCTCTAAAATACTGACCTGCCTCGAGCTCCTATTTAGCATGTACAAATTGAGTGGTTTGTGTGCGCAGACTGGTATGGCTGCATATTTTACTTGTGAATACATGCACAGCTTATCTAGAGAATTATTTCCCAATATTTGTGTAACAGACAGTTTTGATTTTCACAGTCGCTGGGTAGACGCACACAGAACAGCGTGTGCTCCGGAGACTTGTTACTCCATCTTAATGGAAAACACAGATGTGGGATATGGTCCTAGGAAGGTGCTGCTAATGAGCAGCTACTGCTCATTCATAACATTTCTGCAAATGAGCGTTATTTTATTATTATCATTTATATGCAAATTTTACACAGCATAATTTTTTTGTAATGCTCTCTTTTTCTTAATTTTTTTTGTCTCCTGTTTGTCTTTTTTCCCCTCTCTCCTACTAGATTTCCTGTTTCTGAGCTCCTCCAAAGTCATCTCCAGCGTCAAGTCTGGACTGTCTGGTCTCTGCCAGCAACACGCTCGCTGTCTCTCAGAGTGCCTGACGGCAGCGACGGCATCGCCTCGCTGGGAGCCCTTGCGATGGGCACGCTGAAAGGCTTGTTGCCTTCAGAGCATCTGCTGGGTAACTTTGTCTTTGGAGATTTGGCTTGCTCTGTCCATGCACTAAACATTGTTCAACTCCTAAAAGGAAATACAGGTTGTGACCTAAAGATGCCGATTGAGGTCTGTGGACCATCCAGCGCAGGGTAGCAGCGGTGGAGGGAATCCTCTGGACAGAGAGATCAGAGACAGAAGAAATGATTCCTATTTGGTTTTTCAGCCGAAGTTAGAAGGGGAAAATTCTATGTGTTGGCCCAGTGACCAATCTATTTTGACTGTCAAAACTTAGAATCTTGTCTTTTTCTCCCCACTCGTCTTGGATCCACTTTTTCATTGGCTGCAATGGCTCCACTGGTCTGTTTTTTGTAAATGATTGATCTATCTGTTTCTAGAAATCATACAGGGCACGAGTTACTGGAAATGAAGCAAAATGTACCAGACACAAACTCAGCGCATTCTCTGTAGCCCATATTCTCTGAAGACTCATTTGTCCCTTTCCTCCTTTTAAATATTTCCTCTCTTCTTTCTGGCCTGATCTTGTTATTTGTTTCATGAGCCATTTGTTATCCAACTCTTGGCGAAATATCAAGGAAATCTTCCTAACAGTGAACTGGGAAGAGCTTTCTTAAGGGAACAACGACAGCTTCTTTACTTGGGAGAGCTGAAAACGAGACATGCCCCGATACTGTCTTTGCTGAGACAAAGTTTGTGAGGACTGCAGTGTGCTTTGTTGGACTCAGTTGTGTAGCTGATGAAGCTTGTCCAGTTGGGCTTTTCTTTGGTTTTTAAAGGGTTTAAGGTGTCATTTCTCCCTGCAAAAATTTGTCTCACTGCTGTGATGGTGGTCAAGCAGGCGTGGAGGAGGGATGGACTGAGCTGCTGTCTGGTGGAAGCTGAGCTCACGTGTTGTGGTTCTGTGGAGGTGGTGGGTCTTCTCACCCAGGGATAGAGATGCCTTTCTGGCTACAGGTAGACCAGACGGTCATTAAAATGAGCAACTGTGTGCTTTCATCTCTCCTGAGCCCACAGCTTCCTCAGCCCAGATGAGATGGGCTTAAACCCAGTCTGGGCCTCACTAAACTTTTCACTTTTGCAGTTTCACTGAAGGTTTGACTTAGCTCTGGGATTATCCCTGACATTCAGCTGCTTCGGGGCTGTTGGGTTCCTCTCCGTCTCCTCTCAGCTGAAGTTTATAGCTGAGCTGCGCAAGCGTGTCCTGACTTCAGAGCAAACTCAAGAAAAGGCAGCTCAGCTGCAGCTCGAGCCTGCCAGCGAGAGTCCCCTGGCAGGTCTCGACAAGCCTGTCACTACAAGTTCGGCCCAACGGCAATTCTGGCAAACACGAGAATTGCATGAAGTTCATATAGTTCAAACATTAGCTCATGTTGCCAGCAATTCAGTAGCTCTCTAACTGCTTGAAGCTCAGCTGAAAGATTTAAGCGCATTTGCCATGCGGCCCTCTCTGAGGAAAGTCTTGAAGGTGGGCAAGCATTAGTTTTCACAAATATCATGGCGCAAGTGAGTTTTATATACCTTCTGAAAGACTGAAGATTTTTAAGTCCCCTAATACCTAGTTGTTATCTTTGCAAGACGGTAATAGCATCTAGATTAACTTCCAAAACAGCACAGGACATAGAAAAAGTAGGTTTATATAATAATTTTCGTTTCCACTCACTGATTCAGTGAAGTCTTACACCAATTGCATAAACCCAATATTTTTAAAGCCTTCTTTTAAAATAGTTCCTAATGCTTGACTGTATGTATTAAATACACAGCCTGTTCAAAAGCACTTTCTCTTCCTAAAGCACTCTGGCATTTAACCACTGTAATATCTTCAGCTGATACAGAGACCTGCGAGCTGAGGATGTTCATGCTAAATAGATTTTTGTACTTTGTTCCTAAGTTGTCAAAGTCTTTTTGCTAAAAAAAAAAAATAAAATAAATCAATGTTAGTCAAATTTTGCAGAAAGGTTGGCTGAAAAAATCTCTAATTTGATTATTTTTTTTAATCTGGAAATTGATGTCAATTTCAGTGGGTTTTTAATGAATGGTATTATGCAAATATTACAACATAGCTGACATTTTCTGTCCTCTCCTGACTTACTGTGGATTAACAAGGATTAATTATTGTCTCACCCCTTGTGGGGTGAATGCCGTGTAGTCTGGGCTAAGGCTGATGAGCCAGCCCTGGTCCTCAACAGATCTGGAGCAAGGCAGTGGCTTCCACAGCTCCCCACAAATCTCTGCAGTGCGAAAGGCAGCCCCGTCCCAGTGACCTGGTCTGGCACATGCTCACACACTGCCTCGAGAAGTACCCCCAGCTATCGGAGCCAGGACCTCTTCCATCCCTGCCGGAAAGGGCTTGCAAGAGGAAGCAAAACTCCTCCACAGTGCCACTCAGAACAAACGGTGGCTTTGCGGGGACATCCGTGGGAAGGACATCCGTGGAAGGGATGGCTCCTGCCGGCCTCGGGAATGGGAGGCACGTCTGCAGTGGGAGGCAGCGCTCCACAGGCTCCCGGCTCTCACCATTGAGCATTGTTCAGAACAAACGTAGATGCTGTATACGAATGTAAAGCTTAATTTGTGGTTTTTACACCCACTAACTTTCTTGGAGTTGACATTTCTGGAACTTTAGGGCTTTTTATCTCCAGGCTGTTGTTTGTGGGTTTTTTTCTTGTTCATTTTATAGAAAGCTAACAGTCCGTGTTTTTTCGTCTGCATAGTAGAATAGCATGCAATCGCGTTGACCCATGCTTTCGTCAAAGCAGCGTGGTAATGCTGTCCTCTACTCAAAGGTTGTACAAACATGGACTGCAGGGGGGACGCATAGTCAAGTGGTATAACACGGTACAGCTGCACCATGACATCGCTTGGTGGATGCGAGAAATCTGGAGGGAATTCTCTGCGGAAAGTGTGGAGTTGGGGGGAAAACTTGCCTGCTTCACCACTGTTCCGCTTTGCCCAACAGTGAGACCAAAGTGACTTATTTTTCAGAAATGCCTTTGGACCAGCTGTGACTCTGAACGGAACATGGGCTGTTGCTTGTTCTGATAGTGCCCAAAATGCGCAGGGCATTTTCCAGGTGGAAGGAAAGAGCTAAAGAGACACAGAAGATGAGAGGGAGGGGATTCAAGGCGCAGGTATTAGTCTAAGTGTAGTCTCATTCATTCTAAAACTTCAGCCCTTTGTGATGACTTTATAGTTAAAAGAAAAAATACTGTTCTGCTCTCTTAGGAGTACTGAGAAAACTCCTCACTCCTCCCACTCTGCATTAAGATTTGTACAAGGGCTTTGATACGAGGCATGTAGTGGTAACCTCAGAAAATCAGATTAATATTTTCTCTGAGGATGGAAAAAAGACAGGACAGTCACCCTTTTTCTGGGGATTTCCATCCAAACAGAATAGCCATGTGTTTTAATTTATTGTCAAGTGGGCTGCAACGCAGATCTTTGGGTCCCCTTGTCAGGCATGGGATGGGGGTGTGCAGAGATGGCAGAATTGTTGTCACCTCCTGCTCTGCCATCATTAGGTGTGTGGCTTTGGCAGACATGAGTCAAAACCCTGAAGGGTCTCGTCAAACCTCACTGCACCCTGACCTACCACGATCCTTTTCTCAAAGCTGTCCCTTCGTCCTTTACCAGCCAGAATAGTGGGGCTGGCCACATGAAGCAACAAAATTAGAGTGAACTGGAAAAAGCTAGCAGTAGCCCCAGACAGGCATTGATGGACATTCCCCATTGTTTGAACGTTTCTAGTCTAGTTTCAAGGACACTTTAGTTTTCAAATCCCTTTTCCATTGGAAAGGTACATGTGAAGTCAGGTAGCGGAGATAAAGGTTGGCACAAGAATTTACGCCAGCCAAACCTGGTTAAGCTTGGGGTTTACTGCCTCCCAGTGATCAAGAAGCACGTGCAATATTTCAGAGAAACTCATGTGTGTGCCCCTACAATAAGTTAGAAATGATACTAGCTTAGGAGGTTCCTCATTGACCAGTGCGAGGGACATGCAATTTTCATTGCATGGTGCTGCGAAAGCCAGCCGGACACGGCGCTTACAGACAGCAACAGCCAGACCCTGAAAAATGTCCCCGTGTTCCTACTTGTGCAAGTCCCACGGACTTCAGTTTTCTAAAGGAGGTTGTGATCTTCAGCAGGTGATTAATACAAGCCTAGAGTTGTGATGAACTTGTGGTTTCACAAAAATGGGCGAAGTTTTAACTCTTGTAACCTCTTCTCACTGTTGGCCATTTGCCATTCCATTGGCTGAAAGGGATTAGTACTGATGGGACTATTTCCCAAGTAGGGGGATGGGCTACGTGATGAGAGGAACAGAAAAAGTTGTACGTCCATGCGACTTGTACAAGTCTTAAGGCAATAGCATCTCTAAAATTGAATTGTGATGGTATAGTAATTTTAGGGAACTAATTATCCTTTAGACGGTTGAGTAAATTTCAGGAAAAAAAAAGTTTGCTTTGAAAAATTGGCTAATAATAGGGCTAATGTATTTGTACATAGGGGAAAGGAGAAGCCAAGCCTTTTGTTCCTGGACTCTCTTCTCTTACATCGTGCTATGAATGCTATTGAAGGAAGCGACCTCTGCAGAATAGGTCTAATTGCTAACTAATTATGCTTCAAAAAAATGAGCAGGGTCCTAGATTTTACTTGGCTTGGATGTTTAAAGGCAAATAATAAGTTATGTAATAAAACAACAGAATCATTAAACGTTGATTTACATGTTTATTTTGCTATAAGAAAAGAAATTTTTATTGGAACAGAATTAAACAGAGGTTTATGTGCTTGTATTCCCCATAGCCTTTTATACTCTGGTAATATAGCAATATTCATAAATCATACCAGAGTTTTCAATTTCTTCAGGAGTGACCTAGGCAAGAAACCCTTAACAACTTGCTGAGAGACTTTGAAATTAAATTCAGCTGTAGCATCATCATGACTAATTTATGGCTAGTTTGGTTGCTACACAAGATACATTTAACAGAAACTGGAGTACATGGTGAGGATAAGATAAAACATGGGGTTAGTATCATGTAGTTATTCCACTAGGAAGATTTATTCTATGTTTCATTATTGTACATGGCAAACCAAGTCTGTTCCTTGAGCGAGAGGAAACCTTAATTATATAATGAAACATGTAAATACTAGGCCTTCAACCAAGCAAAACAGGGAAAACAGCAGATATGAAATTAAATCTTTATATAGCTATTGAAGGACTCTGCTCCCTTTGCCGTCAGATGTGTTTATGCATGTGTATGAACATTCATGCAGCAGCAGGCACACGCGTGTACTCTCTGTATATACACGTGCATGTATAAATGTACACATGCTCACGCACACATGCGGTCTCCACTTTAGAACAGGCTTAATAATAAAATATCATTAAGGTTGAGACAGACGTTATCTGGCACAATTTGAACTGTGTTTCTGCAATGCCCAATGTCCCTGAAGCCCATTTTCATCCCCTTGCAGCTTTTGAACTTCCTGCAGGGCTCGTTATGCCAAATTGAGATTGATGACGAAGTGCAACATTTTGAAATTATTAAAGGTATTTGTTTTTTCTTTAATTTCTTTTTACCACAGAATGAAAAGGATGAAAAATGATTCTTTTTCTCACAGTAATTATATGTCTGACTTCTCAAATTTTATGCGGGCAGAAAACTCCCTCTGAACTCTGTGTGTGTTGGGACCCAGCTCATAAGTGTCTTGCTTTATCCCACTCCAGCATCATCATCACCTCTTGTCCGAGACGTGGATTTTCATTCTGCCCTTGCTGGTTAAGACCAGTGAATCATTTCAGGCAGGAGTTAAGCTAAAATATTTCTTGGTGTATGTCTTTTCATGCCACCTGTCTGCTGGGAAGTGGCTCCCTATTACTGCGGTATCTTCTAGGATATCAAGTTTCCATAGGTGACCTTCTCGAGGACTTCTCGCCCTCACCAACCTCTTTTCCATCTACACCCAAGGGGCTGACCCATGACCGAAGCACCGAGGGGCCAAGCCTCCCAAGACCATCATCTCCCCAGCCACTCTGTGTGGTGACGCCTTGACATCGCTCACAGAGCAGCAGTTTACAGGATCCCCTGTGACTGAGCAGAGATCTCCACCCCGTCCCAGCCATCGTGCTGTCACACCGCTGCCTCCGACGCCTCCGACTGACGGCTGGCTCGGTGCCGCGCTGCTGGTTCAGCGGGTGCCCTCCCAACGCTGCCCGTACCGCGACGCCGGCAAACGCGCAACGCCCGCGGCAGGTATTCGGCCAGCAGCAGCGCGAACCCGTGCGCTGGGTGTTCAGTATGCAAGGGAAACGAGTCGCAGCTAAACTCGTTGCACGCATCCATTACGTGAGAGAAGCATCAATATTTCTGTAAATCCACCAGGGAATTTATTCATCTCGGCCTCCAGCAGCGGTGAATTACCCCGGTGACTGCTGCAATTCGGAGGCATATACGGCCGTAATGAGAAAGTGCCGTGGTTTCCCTTATAAGTAATATAGTGGTTATTGCTGATAGTTACTGCCTTTGTGAAGTATTAATGCGTGGTTATAGTGCAGTCGTGTAGCAGAATTATAGGGGCCTGTAGAATGTTACTTAGCAACACTTGCTAATGTTGAGGTGGTAATGAAGAAATGGAGTAAAAGAAATACAGAGTATATTGGAGTCATAAAATAAACCGTGGCGTGACTTGAGAAAGCTGTTCTGAAGATAAAGATGTTGTCTGTTTCCCTTTGTGCCACGTGAATATGGTAGAAGAACTTAAGAGCTGATTTGAAGCAACACATTTGAAATATTTAAGTAACAGAAACAAGCATTGCACTTTTTTTTTTTTATCATAGCCTGGGAAAAGCATCAGAATTGCTGGGCTTTTGAAGATCCTCTCCCTGTCATTTCAAACCCATCCTGAGGCACTAGCCGGCCAATTAAAATAATCTCTCCTTTGGAAAGCTAGCATTTGTCATGTGGAGTTAAGAATGAAGGCTTCTTTCTACTACGTCTATTTTCCCCATTCATTCATTTACATAACTCCCTCCACCGTTAATCAAGTGCCTGTAGGCATATCTCAAGGAAAGGGTAAGGCCATAAAAATAAAGGCAGCCATTTCTGGTTATAGATGAACCTTCCACATGTTGCAGATCTGTCTCAGACACTTATCTTGGTTTATCTCCACCTGTTTAAATTGGAAAACTCGCAAAAATCCATCTCCCGTGAGATTTCCAAAGTTTCTTGATTTCATTTGGGTCAGAACTGCCACAGGAGATGCATTTCTCAGAGCGCTTCTGAGCTGCTGCCAGGAACAGGGAGTGCTGGACTGTGCCACTTGGAAAAAAAAAAAAAAAAAAAAAAAAGAAAAAAGTTTTCTTTGAAAAGTCACCAAATTTTATAAGCTTTAAAAAAAAATTGGCCTAGTTCAGACTCGGGTATGATTAAAAGAGCTGCCCTGATTTATTGGTGTCAAACAAAGTATGTTTGGGTAGAACATTATTTTGTAATGGAAAAAGGGTCAGTGGAAGCGCTGCCTATCAGCACTGCTTGGACTGGGTGAGAACTGAGCCTGAAACCGTAACAGTCTTTAACAGTGGAGAAAAGGACTGTTAAAAATGTTGTAACTAGAAGGGCATCTCTTAGTCACCCAGATAAAGGTAGCTGTGAAGTCAACCTCAACAACATCTGGGGTTCTAATTAAGCAACAGACGATATTTGCCTGCTTTGCGCCTCACCCTGGCCCTGCAGCGCAAATGGGAAGAAGTTTCTGATTCCTACCCCACCAGGAGCCCTGAGCCGTGAGTATGGAGTGATGGTTTGGGGAATGTTTCACAGGAGAAACTTTCTGTATGCATGAATTTAAGAAAAAAGTAATATTCTCCAGTTGGTAACATAGTTGCTTCCCACTCTCCTTTAACTTTGCACTTTTTCTTTTTCCTTGTAAATGACAAAGTCATTTTATTTTGACTAAGTTCTCGCTCTTGCACGTTGCCTTGCCCAAAGCAACGCTCTACCAGAACATTGCACCAGGACGCGTCTACCAGGGGCCCCAGAGACAAAAAAAAATAAGTGACTGGTGATGCAGGGGAGCCAAGCCTGCTGTTAATAAACCAGTCTGTTTCAGCACATACTTGTCCCACCAAAACAACAAAAATCATCCTCCTTCTGAAGCATTTTTAATAGGAGGACCCCTGTGCAAAGGGAGACTTTACTAACACAGCTACTCCTGCTCTTCCTGAAACAACCGTGTTTGTTTTCCCCCAAAACAACCGAGGTGACTTTGGGCTTTAAATCTGCTTTATGACCCTTTGAGATGCCATTGAGGCTGCAGCTGAATCCCTTTACAGGACAAAATTAGTAGCAAATATAAATCTAATTTGGTGAACTTAGGATAAAAATTATAGGGAAAAATCAACACTGACAGGAAAATTCTACCATGAAAAATTGTACTGGAATTAGCAGAGTCCTCTGCACCTATACACGTTTCTTCTAGCAGATGTTCTGCCTGTCCCACTTTCGGGCAACTACTCTTGGTCAAAATGCTCCAGACGTTAAAAAAAGGTGGTCCTCGTTTTGTAGCTTTTAGCAGTGTTTATTTTGGGTGAACAAAATTGTCTTCTGTAAGATGTTTAATGATTTGAAAGCGACTTGATGAATAGAAGAGTGTGTACTCCCACTTGGGGCAAATGTATTTTTGGAGTGATCCATAATAATTAATCTTTGTCTAAGTGGAATGCATTAATTTCTCCTACCGGTGGTGACTGTACTTCTGTTTCTTTTCCTAAGTTAGGTGGTTCTGCTCCAGAGGCATGTTTGCTGATTAAATTGGACCGCGACCGGGTACTCAGGTTATGTCACTATTATCCAAATGATCTTTTAAAGAACACAGAGTACTTGTTTTTGCAGATATCGCGCGCTCCACATTTAATCACGGACCTTTGTAGCTTGTTATTTCTAGAATTCAGATTACTGCAATTTAAAAGCTTCTCTGTCCCTGCCAGTGCTCGGTGACATAAAATAAACCTGCATATTAAGGAAAAAAACACAAAACTTGTCAAGTTGCACTGAGGGACGGAAAGAAAAAGAAAGCATGGAGATCTGGAAACAGCGTCTGCAGCACAGCTATAAAGGGAAATGTTATAATTTGCTAATATTTTCCATGTAGCCAGAACTTTATTTTTGTGAGTGCTGTTACCCACGGCTGTGCCCACGCGGCGGGGGGTCCCCGGCGAGCGCGGGGTCCCGCGGTGCGGGTGGGTTGCAGACACATCGCAAGAGAGGGTTCATACCCCGAAGAACACACGGTGTCGATAGCAGAGGGAAGGGGAAGGGGAACAAAGCAGAGGAAGCGATTTCCTGCAGTCGCCTGCTGCTCCTCGGCGGGACCAGCCACCAAACCCTGGGTTTAGCCTCGCGTTTGCTTCTCCTGACCCTGCTGTGGGCTGCCCGACATCCCCGGGGTCGCTTGCGGCTGGCCCCGAGCCCGCCGAGGGCTGCTGAGCTGCAATTGCAGAGCAGGGTGCCTGTTGCCATTTTCCTCCTGCTGCTGCCTCCTCCTCCTCCTCCTCCTCCTGGGCGCCAGGGATTGCGGCGGGGATGCAGACGGAGCCGGCACAGCCTCTGCAGCCCTCGATGGACTGAAGTGCTCCAAGTTCCTTTTTTAGTAAAATCGCTTTGTCTCGAAAGCGCTGCGGAGCAAAGCCTGCTTGCCCCCGCCGCCCCCCTCCTCGCACTCGGCGCGGTGGAGGTGCCAGGCCGACGTGCCAGAAATGCTCCTTATCCCCAGAGACGGAGCAGCCCGGGGCCCCGCAGCCCGAACCCCGGCCAGAGCCCCAGCCCAACGTCGGGTTTGCCGGGAAAGAGCAGCTTGTCCTCCCTGCCCCATCAGGTCCCTCTCTGGTGAGAGCTGGTGGCGCAGCATTGCTCCTTTGTTCATTTTAAATGTGGCATCTAAGGAATGGACAGAAACCATCAACTCTTTTTTTTTTTTGGCTTGGGATAACAAATAACTTGCATGCAGCTGTAAAACACTACACTCAGGACAGGATTTCACTGGCTGCAGGATGAAAAACTCTGCACAGTGTCAGTTTCTTCCATATCCAGTTTTGCCTTTTCCGTGCTGGCCTGAGCAGCCCCAGCTGCTGCTGCTGGGGCACGGCCAGGGTCTGGGAAGGCAAATGCCACTGAGTGGTGACGGGGGCAAGTACCACTAACTGCTGCCGAGTCTGGTTGTGCTCCATTCCCAGTTCTGATCTCTTCCAACTTCCAAAAGGCTTTGGCCCTAAGTCTTTGCCAGTATTCCACCACATATAAAAAATAATTTATTTGCTGAGATACCTTCCCAGGTCAGATGACAGCTTGAGGTGGGGATGACTGGCATCGAGTTGCCCCCAGTGGAGATGCACAGGCAAGGCAGAGGGAGAATGAGGAGCAGGTGGGCAGGGAGCAGTACCAGAGCCAGAGAGATGCTGGGAGCTAACAAACTGCTAACGAGGCTGATAAGGAATGTGTGGAGATGAATGAAGAGAGCAATAAGAAGGAGAGATGATTGGAGGCAAGGTAGGGAGGCTCATAAAGACATAAACAGTGAGTGTGAGGCAGGGGATGGAATTAGGGTGAAGGGGACAAGGTTGGATAAGAGGTGGGGTGAGGACAGGACATTTGGAGTCACAGGTAAGAAGGGGTAAACTTGCATTCACAAGTTTAATGAACTGACTTGTTGCCTATCAGGATGGTATCAGCTCCAGTGCCTGGCTGGAGCTCAGTGTTCCTGGTTCAACTCTGAGCTCTGGCAAAGGGTCCCTGTCCCTCTAATCTTTCCAGAGACCATCTGTATCTCTGCCAGCATATGTAGCATGTGCCTGTACCCACGCTGCCTGTGTGGCTGCAGGTATGATGTCAAGTGTGAGAGAGTCTCTGGTTTGGGGAAATGATGTGCTGCACAATGATACAATCCTTGGTGATGTGACTGGGTGCTGCTGGGTATTGAGGCAGGCTTTGTCTCTTTTTATTTATTTGTTTATTTAATTATTTTTGTAGGTCTCCTGCCACCCTGGGTGGCTCTGCTGTAGTGCTGAATCCTGGAAAAAGGATGTTGTCTGCCAGATTGCCCTTCCTACGTGATGGGAGGTGAGTCTGGGGCTTCAGGGCAAGGCAGGATGGTCCCATGATTAAGATCTTGCGCATCTGGCTGCTGTCTTGATGAACTGGATTCAGTTTCCTCAGTTACCTGAACTAAACTCTTTCAAGATGACTAGTCCTGTGGTTTTGGCCAAGGATTTGCTTTTGCAGAGGTTGCATGTTCCTAGTTGCAACAGTTATCGATAAAAGTTGGGGTTTGCATGCACAGTGTAAAGGCTTCTGAGAAACAAGGTGTCTGGACATCCCCAAATTAGTGAAACTTTTTGACTTCATTCTGATTATTTCTCAGCCCTCCTTATTCTCACAACATGTGATTTAGCTGCAGGAATACTTATGTTGCTTTTGGATGACCCAATAATGAGAACTACAGAACACCCATGAGGCTGTGAAAAATTGTCTTATGTGCTCAAGTAACAGGCAGCGAGTCAGGCATGGTGCAATGCAGTAAACAGCAAGTAGAAAACCAAACAAAATCATTAAAATGTACCCTCCACTCTGTGCAAGTGAGGGGCAGAAAATTCTTAGGGAAGTTTTTGGGAATTTAGCTGCTGTTGCTGAGCTCCAGTTAGCGTAAAGATGGTGTTCATGTAAGTCCTCCTGCTTTTGCATAGACAAGGTCCCATTTCAGCCACACATCTGACACTGGATCATATTTATTCTGCCACTAGGTGTTATGTTACACTGTGAACAAAACAGTCACTTACTGATAGAGTAACCTCTACTTGCCTTGAGGGATGGTGACATTACTGGGCCCTGTGTTAAAGGCTGAAGATGGTTGATCAGTTACCGCATCTCCAGACCCTGCTGGGAACCTGAACTGTTAACCTGAACGCTCATTTTTTATGTGTTTTCCACTGAAATGGTTTAAAAGCATCTCTGTTACTGGGAGTTCTTGCCTATTTATCATAAAGGGGGGAAAAACACCAAACAGGAATTAACAAGAGGATTTTCTTTGTGACTTCAGTCCCTCATTAGGAGGTTTATGATCAGGCTTTGGGAAAGCTTTCCTTGAATTATTTTAAGGTTCTAATGATAAAAAACCTCGGGGAGGTCATGCACATGGTGGATTTAATACCCATTCAGAACCATCTGGCATTAGATTACATGCAGGGAAAGAACAAAATCTGGCAGTAATATTCATCTCCATTAACCCAGAATACAGGCTGATATGATTATAGCAGAGAAAATACTCTTGCTCTTTCACCAGGAAAAGCTCTTAATAGACCTGGGCTAAACTGGTTTATAAACCGAAGACTTCTTGAAGTGTGGATCTGCCCTCATTGAGTGCATTTGCTTTGACTTTTAATATGTATTTCATATCTTTTTAACCTTGACAACTAATATGTTCAGGTATAAAATATTGTTAGGGTGAGAGACTGTGTTTGCAGCTCCTAACTTACTCTGTGCATGCAGTCCTAGTAGAGTAAGCATAATGCTGGAGTAGACCCCCTTCATGCTTTGCTTCTACCTCTTCTTGAGAGCATCACTGAGACCATGGTCCCAGTGGCATCCTCAGCAAAACTCCCACTGATATCAGTGGTGACTAGATAACCTCCCCTCAAACCATTCCTCCGAGACCCCGAACCAGCATGTGCTTGGCCTGAAGCGCACTGACTAGTGAGGGTATTTGGTGCAAATCCAGTCAAGAGAGGGAAGAACACTGGGGAGGTGGTCACTTCTCATCCAGATTAACTGTCTTTCACCCTAACTGCTGGGCAGGCTCTCCTCAGCCTCCTGTGCTGCTCCTCATTGCTGCTTGCATCATTTTCATCTTGCCATTCCCCATCAGCACAATGACTTCTCCAGAGATGGTCTCCCTCTGCCCTCCAAGTTTTCCCCTGCTCTTCCCTCCTCTCCCAGCTCGGCGCAGTGAGCGCAGTCGGACAGCTCCTCGCCTTCAGCCAATGTTATGATTCACTTACTGTATGGAAAGCAAAACCATATGGAAGATGAGAAAAGGCTATTTATCTCGAAGTCTACTGAGATGTGAACATCTCACGTTAAGGCTGCGGCTCAGCCAGGCTTTCTTGCACATGTTGCTGTCATCTTTTTCTACCAGAACAGAGATGGCTCCGGCATCAGCCAAAATGATCCGCTTAGCTTGTCATCTGGCTTGTACTTAGCATGGCCCTGCATACAAAACATCCAAAGGAAAAAGGAAAAATAAAATCTTATGTTTTTTCCTTTGTTCTGAGAAGCCACCTGTGCCAGCTTTCCCTTTGGAGACTGCTATTTGGGGAAGGAAATTGTTACCATCCCAAGACAGGGCTGTAGTTTAGTAAATGCCAAGTGCATCAAGCCTGGCAAAAGGAAGTTTGTTCACTAATCAGATGCTTCTCCCTGAGTGACTGAGAGGGGATGAGATTACTTAATTAACAGCTGCCTGAAGGATGGGAGACCAGAGGATGGAGTGCCAGTAATGCTGGCCATGAGGCTGGTTGAGGGGCAGCAAGCACAACGGGTGGCCTGGGACACTGCTCTGAGGTGCCCTGGTGCTTCCTCGGCCGAGGAAGGCTTCAAGCATGTAACCAGGTACTTAATGCTCCTTATCTGATATTGGCTCCCTGCTTCCTTTCTGCAGTCCCCACCAACAAAATGAAATGACAGCTCGTTTAATTTGGGGTGAAAGCCTCCATCTTTCACACTTGTGGAGAATTAAGAGATAGGGAGTCCTCGGGGACACGGCTCTGGTGGATGTCCTGCAGTGTCTGCTGGTACGTTTCTGCTTTCTTCTCCGGGGTTGTAACGTATTCGCTGACGGATTTATGCTGCAGTTGGAAACCAGAACCCGGGACAGCCTGTTCTCTGGCTTCATGCTATAAACATAAATACACTTACATAGCCATTTGTATCTGGTTCTTTCTATCTGCACAAGGATTTTATTATCTCTCTAAAACGGTCCTGAAGGGGAGCAGGAGACTGGCAACGAAAGGAAGGGCTCAGACAGGAACAAGAACAAAGAGGAGCAAAGGGCAGGAGGCTGCTATGAGACCACGCAAGCGAGAGCAGGCAATTAATGGCAGGTATCAAAGTGGATGTTTGAAACCGCATGTTTTCCTACGAGGGCTCATCTTTTGAGTAGGAGCTGCCATCGGATCGCATCAGAGTCACTCTGGTCTGAAGTGCATTCTTAACACAGAGAAAAATTTTTCCCATCTCCAGTTTTGAACTTTGCAGAATGAGTTGCTAAGTTAATGACAGGCCTTTAAATTAACTCATATTGTGGAGCAGCGAAGCGAGTAATGTGGAAAAAAAATGCAAGCAATTATGGTTTAAATAAACCTCACCTACCGTGTTATTAGAAACTACCTGAGATGAGATTTCAGCAGTGTTAAATTCATCTTCCAAACAAGTCATCCCAGCTCTGCTGTGTGAGAAACTGGGAACCAGAGGGATTGCAAAGTGTGGGAAACACTGAGAAATTCCAGGCAGGCAGTATGGAGCTCTCGGGTGCTTTCTCCGAGTCCTCACAAAGCCCTCGTATTTGGGTCCTGCTTTTGTTGTTATTTTGGCCCTGATATGCTGAGGGTCTTTTGACTGTGCAAGACCCCATGTGCTGAACAAGACAAGGCAAATCGGGGGTGGGCAAGAGGGGGAGCAAAAAACCAACTGAAAGGTGCTTACCTGATAACATGATGTTTGCGATGACTAGAAAACGTCCATACTAACCCTCTGCTACCGTTTCTGGACTCAGCTGAGAGTAAATGCCTTTAATATCCCGTCAGCCACAGCCATCCTGAAGAAGCCAGGGTGCTTTGCCGGCTTTGCTTGCGTAGGCAAAGCTATTGCCATCTTTCAATCACCGCTCTAGGAGAACTGCTCAAACTATCCTATTTCGAATGATTCCAGCTGTTCTCCACTCCCTCAGAGATATCATCAGAAAGTAGTCGCTTACACTGAGATTACTTTAATGATATCAAAGGGCGTGGAAGAAGGCTGCTAATTAGTAAACCCTCAAGGTACAAAGATATAAATAGCCCCGGAGCAGTGAGAGCAGATCCAAATCTGCAGCCTAACATTATCTTGGGATAAAGCATTACGTGTAGACTGATTCCACTAGAGAAGAGTGATTGAACTTCCCTGTTGAGCTGAACAGCAGGGCTTGTTTGATTGATAAAGCTCCTTGTCAGATTGTGCAGCAAATTATCAATTCATCGAGCCACCTGCCAAGCCTGAGCCAGGAGCAACAGTAGCAAGAATTTAGTCTGGGATGAGCAATCATTTTGGAGGGAAATTACTGGCTTGTACTTTTACTTATTGAAACAATGCCAAGGGGTCCGGCCAAAAGGTAAAAATTGTGATAAGCAGCTGAAATTCATCAACTGAGTGTTTGCTAGAAAATTAAGCTTATCCTGCCCAATATGGTCATGGCAGAGGGGAAATGTCAGGGCTGGGAGAGATGGAAATTGCGGCCTTGCCCGCTCGGGCTCTTTGCACACTCAGGCCATGTCCCTTATCTCACAGCTCCCAGTTCATTCTCCGTCTTCCAGCACAACTGCAACTGGCAAACCAGTCAGCTGCTCTTAAACGGCCATCCTGCGTTCTGATGTAACTTACTGTGCTCCTCCACGCTTTGCTTTCTGTAGGGATTACTTAAGGGGTTTTTTTTTAGTCCTATGCTGCGTCTCTTGAACACAACACAAACCAGCCGCTTGCACTGGCTTGACAGCACTATCACCCTGTGATAAACTCAGAGAACATGGTTTAAAGTGAAGGCTGTCTTAAGGGAAGAGGGGGAGAAAAACAAAAACTAAACCAAGCTTCCCTTCAAATACCAGCCCAGCCATCAGCGTGGACGTGCACAGCTGTTCCCAAAGGCAGGGTTGGAGCACCGCACGTAAGGAGCGCTTCTGCAGGACCACACAAGTTTACTGCTATTCTTAAATCCTAGCCTCGCAACTGGGAAACTCCTGCCAAGTTGCTTGAGACAGTGGCACCTGGGAAGTATTATATGAATCTGTATTGCATCATGAGAACCCTATTTGCACTTAATTACACATCTCCCTCCCTCCCCCCAATATAACAAGCGAGACAGATGCTGCATCTACAAGAGAGAAAGAACAGTTTTTAAGTGGAATCTGACAGCCAGAAGCCTAAGAACAGGCTTCAGACTAGATCCCAGCAATGAAGATCCTGACAGTATCGAACAGTTCAGACCAGTGAATTTTGGTGCTGTCTATAGCAGTGATTCCACGTATCCTAATGCAGCTGGGATTCAAACAGGTTGTCTTGCACTCCTGCTTCCTTGCGCTGAAATGTTGGCGGAGAGGGCTTGACCTCCCTTGGTCCTTCTCTGTGAGCCCGTCCTCAGCCAAAAGTCTGGACATTATCTTCACAGACCTCCTGCCAGGTGTTTTGTATGGTGCTGATCATAACAGCCTTACCCAAAGCGCGTTAAGATTTCCTTGCAAGGATTACCTCGCCTCTGGATTTGGGGCAGTAGGTTAATAGAAACCAATTGGGCTAACAGATCTTCTAACGCAGACTTCTCTTCCAGGGATGGCGACGGGGAGGCAGGAAAGCCTCACACTGGCTTTGCTGGCCCACGGCGCATAATGGCAGCATCACCGCGTCGTGTTTAACAGGAGCCGATCCCTGTAAATGATGCAGCTGGGAGGTGGGTAGATTCATCACCAGCTAATACCCGTCTGAGGCCCGGTGTGTTTATTCACTGGAAGGGCTGGAAGACAAGATATTTCTGTTTCATAGGGCCATCCCAGGGTGTGCTTACGACAAATGTGCAAATCAGTCTTTTTAAAGCAATTCGTTGGAAGTGCGGGTCTCCAGGAGCATTTCTAACTCAGGCTCATTACTCACAGGCTTGCTGTTGTGTGTACTTAGGGGCTTTTCCCTTTTATCCTCCCCTCATTTACAAGTCAAATCCCTGTCCCCTGCCATGTAATCCAAGACAGGAAATATCTTTTCTGTTTACATCAGGCCATGGTAATGCAGTCACTAATCTGGCACAAGCCGGGCTGTAAGGGGGTGATCCTCTTCCCACCGCCCTTTTCCCTCCAGCTCCCCCACGCTGGCTCTGCAATTTGTGGGTCTGGGCTTTAATTCTGTAGGTTCTTTAAAGAAGTCCCAGAAGGTATGATGAAAAGTATGTTTATCAGATGTGATATAGTTGAATGAATAGAGTGAATGGTCCTATACGTGTAGAAAATGCAAATTTAGCAAGGAAAGTTTCAGTTTACCTGGTTCAACAATTGTGTAGACAGTGATAATCGTCTTGGCTGAGAAGTGGAGTTCCTCCGTATTTTGCATTGACTGTGCATCTGCATGAAGCCCACTTGACACAAGTTTAAGTTACTGCAGCTCACAAGCTGCCTCTGCACAGCTCCTCTGTATGACGGCTTTCAGTACAAACTGGAGGATCTTTTGTGGTTTCGCTTTAAAACTTGTCTAATTACATCAGTCACTTATTTAGGCACATTCTGGATTTAAAAACGGGAGAAGGAACATATATGTGAGCAAAGTCACACTTTGACACTCTTCAAAATTTCCAGCATCTTTTCAGATGGTGGGTAAGTTCATTCTATAGATGAATCATTAACACTTTTTCATATACTTTACTTTTAATATGTATTAGGGTTCCAAGCAAACATTGGGATGCTTAAAAAAACAACAACAAAAAAAAACCCAAACAAAAAAAAACCCCCAATCAATAGTTTAGCTTTCCTGTTTACTTTGACGTGTGGTTTAAGCACGTTCTTCTAAATACCAAGGCTAGTTGGTGTCTTGCCTATCTGGCACATTCAGAAAACATGCATGTCTAGGTTTGCAGCTGAAATGTGAGTCATTATTGCAATTAAATGATTTATATGCTGAGAAACACAGTATCTTTATATAACACAAGGCACTGTTTACAATGCAAAGCATATTGGATACTATTAGGTGAAAAAATATTTCTTTTACTACTATTGTAATTGATTTCGTCTCTGTAAAGTTCTAGTAAGTTATCCCACACTCTCAGTTTTAAATGTGTTTCCATTTTAATGAAGTGTCTGGTTTAATGATGCGTCTGTTTTAATGATGTGTGAATCCCAGTTAGAAAAAGCTACTTTACACGGAGATGAGAAGAGGGTGGTTTTCCCCCCAAATCTTCAGGAGCTCTGCCCTGTGACCAAGTTGCCCTGAGAGGCAATAGCTCAGGTTTCCTTCTGTACTGGAAAAAGCACCATGAAGATGATCTCATGGATATCACTGCTTTTCAGCTCCCTCCAGAATATGGCAAACTGGACAGTAGGTGGAAGTTACCATGATTAAATTCCTTTCAGAATTGGGAAACTGATATTCATTCACATTCAAGGCTTTTTAATCTGATTGTGTGTCATCTGGCTATTTAATTATTCAATAAGCTGTGCTGGCCAAGGAATGTAAAGTGGAATTGCTGTAAAATAGCTATGGTATGAGACGGTCCCTATAATTGATGTTGCTTTTGCTCAGACTTTCTCGCAACTTTTTGGCATTGAATTAATTCTGGTTTTCACATTAATAACCAGGTAGTATTCAGCAATGCAAGATCTCTTACCTTGTATTATGGATATTTCTCCTCGTGAGGGGTAGGACCTACTATACTTCAAAGTGAGTTTAATTCAGCTGCCACATGGGCAGGCACTTGTCAGAAAGAAAGCTATTTTAGTGGCTTAAAAAAAAAATAATTGAAACTTTGTGGAAAACTGTTTGGATCCTGCTGGAGCTGGAAGGCTGGAATGTCTGTCTTTGCAAGACTCTATTGGACATCACTTCTGGTTACACATGTGCCGAAATATTTTGTGGAGCCGGGCCCTCAAAGCATGCAGAAACACCCACACACTTCCAGAGACTATCCAGGGACACAAACACTTTCCATTCTTCCCCCAGAGAAACCCGCCTTGTCCTCGCCTCGCCGAGAAGCATAACCTCGGCAGCAAAGACAACTTTGCCTGGATGACAGGGTAGAGATCGTGGAGCTCGCCCAGTGCTCCTGGCATGGGAGGAACAGACCGTTGTGCGCCCATCGGGAGCATCTGAAGGTGGTAGGTTTTCCTTTGGCTGCAGGACACGTTTCCTGAGGCAGCTGAAGGATTCCTGGACTCTTGTTTTATTCGTGTTATTCCAGCCAGAGTCTGCAGGCATCTCATCCCAAATCAGCTGCATATAGCTGGAGCAATGCAAGGAGCTTTTTTAGAGGGTATACTCATTTCTTAAATGAGAATAAAATGTTAGCCTCCTCTGATCTAGGAGAAACATGTATTAGATGTGCATAAGCGTGTGTGTTGCTCTAAGAACAGGCAAGAAATTAACTGTGACTCTTACTCATGCTGCAGGTATGAGGGAGGATGGACAGCAGCTGACTTCTGCCCGGATACTCGGATTGAACAACCAAATGGGTTAGGTCAGGACTTTCCTCACTTGTGCTCTTTCCAGGTCACTCAGTAAGAGCTGGCCTGCAGCCCTGCTCTCTCCACTGCAGCATCGAGGATGGAGCCGGAGGTTTTGCTGCCCTGTGCAGCTCAGCAAGCTGGGGACGGTCTGCCCGGCCAGCAGGAACGGAAAAGTCCCATGGCATAGGGCTGTTCGCTGAAAACCTCCTCTCAAAGCAAACCCTGAGTCCTGCTTAAAAAGATACGATTCATCTGCTTGCTTTAATTTGTTCTTTCTATTGTCTCAGATAGATTGCCTGTGCCTTCAGGCATGCAGCTGATGCCTGGAAGGAAGAATGCGCCTCAGTTGCCCAAAGCCCTGGTTTGCTGTGTGCGGCACGCTCGCTTCTGCGTGGCTTTCAATTGATGCAGCACCTCCAGCCTGGCCCGAAACCTCCGATCTCCATCGCTGGGTGGGCTGAGTGTTTTGCTGAAGCAGATTGCAGGGTGAAGCCTCACCGTGTGCTGAGCCAGCGGCACTGCTCCACAGCGGCAGCGCAGGTGGTGGCACCGGCAGTGGGAGGCACCGAGTTGTGCCCAGCCCCAGCATCGGCCCTGCTTCGCCAGGAGCCGGGAGAGCCCGGGCTGGCCAAAAAACACTTGGCCTGAGCATTTCCAGGCAGGACTCTGTGTACCCACTCAGTTTCTGCCTGCCTGCAGGCCAGGGTAATCCGCAGGTTGATGACTCCAGCCTACGCTGACTTGAAGAGGGTTTTGTCTAAAGTTTATGTCAATTTTTTGAGAATACCTGGGTGAAGGTTCCTTTTTTCATTTGAAAGAAAAGAAAAATGTGTGCATTGAAAGATGCAAAAGACATTCAAGAAATGCACAGATCATCGTTTCAGGCAGGCTGAGCAGTGGGACCGAGTTAAATCATTGACAGCATCTGTTTTGATTTTTGAGTGGGTTTAAATTGTATAGTTACACTAAACAATTTTGAGTAAAGAAATCTTTCCTAGGTAGCTTCCAATTTATTCCTTTGTTTTCTCAGTCAGTATTGCTGTGCTCTGCCAAACATCAGTGCAGTTGTGTGACTACAACTAGATGCTTTTAACTAGATAAACCAATGCTTTCTCAGAATGCTGCAAAAAATATATATAAATAAATAGATTCAGGGACAATTTGTCCAACAAGAGTCTATAGCACAGAGGGGATTCTGGAGTCATCTTCAAAGTGTATGCTGATGTTTTTAAAATGACCTATGAATCTCCTTCTAGTTTGTTAAGAGTCCAGAGGGATTTTCAATATGATAGATTTGGGTTATTAAATTACTGTTGGAAATGTGGAGCTGACCTCCAGTGGCAAATATTTCTATGAAAATATTGGCAAACATTTCATTTGGTGAACTTTCCTCTACTGTTTCTTTTCTAAAATCAAAATAAACAATAGGAATATATTGGGTGAGGCAAGCAAATAAAATAAGCCTATTTTGTTACATTTTCTGATAAGCAATACAGTCTAACTGCTAACAAATGTTGGACACATCTACTTTTAGCAGATACTCTAAGTCCAAGATGCCTTTGAATTTGCACGTAAAATAGGATGAAATCACCATCCCTTTTCTGCTGATTTTGACTAGAGCTGGTGAGAAACATCCCCCTGTACCAGCACTTCATTGCACAGCGCTGACCGACGGAAACGCACTGGATTCAGTAACACCGTGATGGGAAAAGAGTCCTGGGGACAGATTTTTGGCTCCGAAAAGCAGAGTGGCAGGGGGGTGATGCGGGAGACGGGCACCCAGAGCTGTGCCACTTCCCCAAATGCGCCTGGTTTGGGACCTGCACGGGGGTTTCCATCTCCCGGCTGTCGCCCTGACGACCAGATTATACTGGCAGGACCTCTAATCTGGTGAATGCTTCACTGTTTATACAAATTAAGCAGTTCCAGCAGGAGAGAGCCAAAAAAAAGCCTGTAATGAGCAGAAAAAGGGCTTGAACCTGAGCCTCTTGCACTGAGATGAGTACTCGCATGCGTACTTTTTAAATGAAAAAGACAGTTTTGATTTTGACCATTAATAAACCCAGCCATAGAGTTCAGACGATGGATTTCTCAGTGCTTTCAGGCTCTTTATGGAGAATTTTAATCTAGCCCTTTAGTAATGGCCTCAAAATGTAAGGTTTTTCCTTATGACCTCTAAATTTCCAGACTCGGGGCACGGGAATAAAATCTTTACAGACTCTGTTGCCCTAGTGCGCGTGACATTTGTTTGACATTAATACCCTGCGACCAGATCCTCATCTGAAAAGCTGGCTGTCTCCAGCAGTGCTTAGCCTCTCCAGCACCTTGTATTGGAGAAACCCAGCCTGATTATTGATCCCGTAACCATCTCTGGGTCCCTTGGGTACCCTTCAAGGCAAAATCCTGTGTCTGGCATTTTTCCTGGGCAGAGAGGCCCCAAGGTCCAGTTCCTTAAACCCAAAACTTCATGCTAGAGTAGTTACGTGCCTCCAGTTGTCTTGTGAGAGCTCATTAACCCCCCAAAAAAGAAAAAAACAAACATGATAAAAAACCAAGGGAGAGCAGAACAGCAGAGATATGTTTTAAGCACAGGAAATGTTATTTTTAAACAGCTTGTGAGGGTTAAATCAACAAAATCCTAAACTCCTCCCTGTGGATCCCATTCCCATCTCCTTGGAAGCACGAGGTCTGGACAGCATCCCCAGGGCAGATGGCTCATCCTGCTCTCAGCTGGACTCCTCGGCCATGCCCGTGGAGCGGCTGTTAGCAGGCTGGCCCCTTTTCACCCTTGGTTGCTGGAGTTGTGGCTCAGTCCAGTCATCCAGCAGTAGTCTTTCCGCCAGGTACCAAGCTCTGCAAAAAAACTCTGTGATATTTCATGTTAGCATGGTGCAAGAAAACTGGGAGGCTAGACCATGAAATCCAGATTGTAATGCAAAATAACAATTATAATGCAAAATAACAATTACAATGTAAAATAAAGCTGGAGGGGGGGGAATATCAAGGTCTACAAAACAAAGCTAAGATCACTGTTATCTGTACTGTATTTCCTAGTAGTGGGAAATGCTGAGATAATTCTAAAAACAAAATAATAAAACGTGACCCAGGTCAGATCTCTGAATCCTGATGTTCCTGGTGTGTGGGAAGCAGAATTGCATCTCTGTCATGCACCGAAAGTCCATTTCTTTGCAGCAAGGTAATCAGCAATTTCGTGGTCATGAATTAAAGCTGAAACAAAGTACTGCTATTCCGCAGATGCAAGCAGAATATACTGACACATACGGGGCACTATGTTTTACAGTCACTTAACTGCTTTCTGCTCACCGCAGGAAAACACGCAATTTGCTCATTGTTTTTCCATGTGCTCCATAGCATCAAGAGGAGTGATCATTGAGAAAATGGCAATAACTAGGGAAGAGTGCAGCTCCGCTTTCTCGCTTCAGCTTGCCAAGATTTGGGGAGCTGACTAAGCACTGTCCAGGCTGGGAGTGGACAGAGAGCAGATCTGGTTATCTTATATATTGAGTGGAAATACCCCAAGGGGAACTGCAATCTGAAACTAGCTCAAGTGCTTTGGCACATAACGTGATATAACCTTCACATCAATAGCATCACCCATGAGATGCAAAACAAAGGCCATGCTATTGTATAAAATCTTTCTTCCCTCTGGGCAGAAATGGATCTTGCTTCCTCGCTGCTTGCCAGCTACCCAAGTTGTTTAGTAATTGTTTAACTTCATCCTGATGAATGAATGGTAAAACTGAACCAGAGCTGCAGAACACAGTTCAAACAGCAAGATAAAAAGGATGGATAATGCATGGATAGCAGTGTCCAGAAGTGAAATGTGAAAACGCTGATAAATGAGAACTAAGTTTCTAAATGGCAAGAAAGCAACACATGGAATGGATAAAAATTGAAGTGAAATATAGGGGGGCAGCACGCCGTGGCCTCGCATGCCACGTGTTGCTGATTTGCTGGACATTTGAGGGAAAATTTTCAGGTTTGCCATCCTGCATCACCGATGGAAGTATCACCCTTTCTCTAGAACCAGCCCAGGGTCTGACTTTTTGGGCACACTGCCAGCCTCACTGGAGATGGCTCAGCCCTTTGGAGCATGCACGGCTTGGGCTTTGTAAAGTTGATGGGACTTTTAGGATTTTTCCTAGTCTCTTCTATTATCTACTGAAGTTTAAATTTTGCTTGAATTTACTGGAAGTTCTTACCCGTTTTGATCTGGATGAATTTTCTTCTTAACAAGGAGGGCTTAAGGGAGTGAGCACCTATGTAGGAGGGAGGGCTGTCTGCAGGGGGGCACAGGTGTCTGATGGGTTCAGGACATGTTCTATAAGGGATCAGGGAAGGCAACTTTTCTCTTTTAAAAGTAATGTGTTTAACACACTGAAAAGCATATTAATGTTCTGCTCTGTGTATTCTGAGCCTGGTAGCAGCGGAAGGTGAGGACCCGTTGGCTCGTAGTTGTGATGAGCGATGTGATGCATTAGCTCTTTTTGTCCTGCAGAGAAGCAAATTGAATCATTTTATGATCATTTATGCCCAGACGGAGCCGTGGTTGCCCATGTGGCACAGCAGCTGCTTCTGCAGGCAGTGCCGTGGATGTCAGCGGGCCTCCTGGGCGTGGGACGAGTCAAACGACCTGTAACAAGCAGTAATCCAGAGACCTGGGGACGTTTCCATGTTATATTATGTTTCATTGAGTCACACATTCAGAGTTTAAAGACTAGAGGGGACCGTTAGATCATCCGTTCTAGCCCCCTCGTACCTCAGGCTGTTTAACCTCGCACATCCATCTCTGTGTGAAGCAAGAAACCTGTATTTGGCTTGCACATGTCTCCCAGGAAGGCATCCAGTCAGGATTTAAAGATACCAGGAGACAGATGATCCATCACTTCATTGGGTAGTTCATTTCAAAGGTTAATCCTCCTCACTCTGAAGATGCAATGCCTTATTTCTCATCTGAATTTGTCTGGCTTCAGTCTCTACCCAGTCATTCTTGCTGTCTTCCCTCATTATTAAATAGCCTTTACGTGCCTGGTATTTTCTCCCAAGTTTCTTCTGCCCTATAGTCCAAGCATTTCTAAATCTTCTTCAAAAGAAGCAGCTCTGTAAGTGCGTGCCCAGCGAGCGTTTCCTAGCGCTCGGGTCACTGTGCCCTCCTCTCCAGCGAAACACCTCCTGCCTTTCCACGTCCCTCAAGCCAAACACCAGCGTCGTCCACGGTGTTGCAGCACTGTCCTCCCTGCTCCTGCGTACCCAGGAAAGGCTGTGCCCTCCTGGCACCGCGTCTTGGGACTGTGCAAGCCCTTTTTTGCTGTAGCATCCCTCTGGGGGTGTATGACATCCAGTCCCTGCTCCTAGCTGCCTGCGTTGGATTTGGCTGGTAGAACTCATTTCATCTCACCAAAGCAAGCAATCCAGTGACAGACTGCTCTCTCCATGTCTACCATGCTGTGAATTCTCAGTTTGCACCCAGGTGTTATCAGTGATATTTTTATCTCTAATCAGAAGTTTCTAATCAGCTTCCTCATAATTTTTTTGTAATCAGGGGCTGCAACAAAACAATAGCTGTGTATGTTTAGAAAATATCTTTTTAGTAACAGGAAAGAACTTGAAAACCTTGAGCCAAGGGAGTTCTTTGTATTTTTTCTTTTAGTTTGTCTGTATTTCGACAGTTACGTCTCTATCTGCTCCACAGGCTGTTGCGCAGAGAGCAGCTCCACCCCGATCTGGGGTTGGTTCTGAGGTTATGAAAATTTACTCACCGATTCACTCTATGCACTGTGGCTTTTGTGAAATGGATTCATTTAGAAGTTTAATTACTGGAGATTAAATATATGACAGTAGAGGTAGACTGGAACATACTGATGCTCAGCCAACCTTGAACCTGCATATTTGACTTGCTCAGCAAAACCCCATCAGATTTGTAGAACCACCAGATTTACCTACGTACATTTTCAGGTTGGTGTTTGTGGGAGCTGGCTTTTTCTTCTGTGATTTACGTGATGTTGGAGGATTATGTTAAAAGTACTTAAGTCTTCAACTCTCTTTCTCAGCCTTGAAAAAGTGCCGCTATGGATTAAAGAAAGTTAATACTATATACACAGTGTCCCTTTATACAATTTTTGCAAGATCCTTTTCCAGTTTTATTTTGCCAACAAAGGCATAACATACATGGGTCGAAGCCCGCTTCCAGCTTTACTGTCATAAAAAAAGATGATAGTTGATGGAGAAGGACAGAAATATGTAACTAAAAAAAAAACAACAACAACAAAACCCTACACAGAAAAAGACTGAGCCAAAAAAGGTCCCAGAAGGCAGAAATGAAAGCTGTAAAATGAAAAACAAAGTTTCAAACTATTTTAATTAGATTTTGTAATAAGCTCAAGAAATGACCCATACTGATTATGAGGAAGCAATCTGCGATAACCCAGGCACTTCTGATTTTCCCCAGACTGCTAATGTCTGCAGACAGATCTCACCCATCCACTCGCCTGACTGCTTGTTTGGTCTGAGAGCAGCTCATGCCCCAGCCACTGGCCAGTTCCCACAAGGGAACATTTTACACCTGTCCATACCCTTCCCTTGGGACGTGCATTCAGTGCATGAGTGGATTCGCAAACCAATATCCACCTGCGTCTGCTGCAGAGGCTGGGAAGAGCACGCATGGCTAACCCTGCTCACCCGGGGCGCAGAAGGGACGGGGCAGCACCTTGTCCTGTGCATCTCTTGTGTCTGATGGAGCTGGGAGGGCTCCAAAGGCACATTTGGAAAGACCTCCCCTCGGGATCGTAGAGTGACACTGGGATGTTACCTTGTTCATTCACTAGAAAAGACCAGCTGTGCCTAGGCTACTCCCTACAGATACTAATCCAAGCTGAACCCCATTACCGAGATGTTTCACCTGCCCAAACAATGTACTCCAGCACCTAACGAGCATTACTGCAGGGGAGCAGCCCACAGCTCTCTCACCTGTGGTGGAGCGTTAGGGGTATGAGCTGGCTGCAGGAAGCTCCTTACAAGCACTGATGCTTCGGTCTCTGCTGTTTGCTGGCTGGGGAGGCTCCTTGGAGGCAGGGCAGCGTGGGCTGCAGAGACCCTCTCCCTCTCCTCTCCTGTAGGTGTTCTGCAGGGAGTGCAGCAGGTAGGTGAGGACCCTCTGTGCACCAGCATGGTCCTCGTGAAGAGGGAGGAGGCAAACTTTGAGTGAGCTGTACTGATTGTCTCCCCACCATCAGCAGGGGTATGTGCTGGCCCTCCTTGGTGGGATGCTTTGCTCTCGCCCTCTCGGACCAGGGGTGGCTGTACTCACTGCTCCTGGACATGCGTTACTGTGCCTTTTTACTGACACTGCTCTGGGGCAAGCAGTAAGCAGGTAGGAGGTTTGCAAAGTGTGTTTAACTGCTCCTCTGTTTCCTGATACAACTTTAGCTGGCTGTCTCTGTCTGTTCTTTTCTTGCTTCATCTGAAAATATAGGGCTAGCAGTTGGTGCAGGAACATGTTGTTACACCCCCTGATTTGATTAGTCTACACTGATTTAAATCAATACAAGATTTTCTTTCTTTTTTAAAAAAAAGAAAGAAAATAAAAAAAAAGCCAGGATGGATTTAGCGTGGTGTGCAAGGTGGCATGCTCTGACACAGACCGGTGCTGGCATTGGGTTGGATCAGCAGTAGGAAGGACTGACAAATCCCACTACTTAAAGTTGGTTCTTGTGCCACTGCCATGGAGACACAGAAGTTCCTGTGCTCTGCATGTGTGCTTGTGTGTTATGTGCCCCTGAATACTAATGCGTGATTTTCTGGGGCTGTAATTAGAAAATCCTGAGTTCTTCCAACATTTTCCAGCAGTCAAGCTAACAGCTAATTTTGAGAAATGTGGAATCAACTGCTGTATCTCTGGGTCCCAGAGCACATCTCTCCAAGACGCATTTCTGGAGACAGCAATATACCACAGCCATAATTTTGCAAGGAAAAACAATAGCAACATCTCATACATCGGGGAGAGCTCTTTCATGTGGTGAGGTCGGCACCAACCCCACCGCTCCATAGGAGATTACACATCAGCTACGAAGCACCAAATCCGTGAAAATAAATTGGTGTTTTGCTCTGCCCAGCTCCCTGCACCCAGGGGTCAGAGCTGGGCAGCCAGGCGAGGATCCAGTCCCCTGGCTGGGGGGGGGTCCCAGCACCTCCCCAGCAAGCTGAATGCTGCCTGCAGACATGACTTGTATGGTTATTTTTAATGCATTTCAGCTTCCCACTGTAGGTTTTGGCACACACACCCCTTCGAGGCTCTTGCACGCTGCTTGGTTCAGCACGGATTGCTGGATTGGGCTGCGTTGGGACCTTTATTTGCTGGGGTGGCCCCTGCTCGCACACAGAGCCTGCGCAAAGGATGTGGATCACACCTGCAATCTTCATGGTGGAGGAGAGCATGAACTTGAGGCACACTAAGGACAGCTGAAAATAATTACTTTCTAACTGATCTGGTGGAGACTAGCCCTTAGAAACCATTTGATTTGTGGGGATAATTTTCCTAGGAATTATACTCAAATGTCGATGTGATGAACCATAATACTACTTCTTTCTACAGTTCTGTGGCCTTTGTGTCGCCATGTTTTGAGCCAAGTTTTACAATTCACACTGATATGCCAAGGAAAACTTCCTCAACAAACACAGTTCTTGCATCTGTGCAGTAGTTGGTTTTCAAAGTTAAACATCCCTGCTGTTTCACATTGTTTTAGATGCCAGCAGTGATTAGACATTACCATGGGCTAATTGCTTGTACAATTTCAGTTTTTACCTTGCAGCCTCCTTGAAATTTACAGCTGCAACAACAGGAACAAACCCCATGCTCTCAGAAAACACAAATTAGTCAAAAACAAAACAGAACTGGTTTGTCTTGTGTTTTGTTTGCAGCTGTTTATCCCAAAATTGGAGAGCTACTTACACCCCCTCCATCTGAACCTTATAAACAGACATTACCCTGGTCTGAGGCAACATATATTCAATGTCAGCCCAGAGCTCAGCAAAGGCACTGTCTCTGCTCAGAGAGAAACACTCACATTTATGATTAGTACTCTGAATCTCAAGGTTGTTTTTTTTTTAACGCAAGGGTTGCTGAACCCTTTGGTTAAAGGATTTGTGTTTTTCATGTCTTTGATACTGTTGTTCAAACCATATTTATGCAAATGGGACTCTACTACTGCATGTACACCTAGGAATCAACAGACAAAATTGCAAACACATCAGGGGGAGCAGCTGAATTTTAAAGCCCATCATGCCGCAAGCGCTACTGCTCAGCTCCTGACTGGGGTATGCAAACCATGGTTTGGAAATTTTATGTACAGGTTTTTTTTCGTGAACGGTATGTGCAGTGTTTAAAAAAAAGGGCACGCAGATACACACCCAGACTGATGCCTCTTTGGGGCAGCATTGCTCAAGGGCTAATGCCTTTCTCCCCAGAATGAATTCCTGTGTTAACCGAGCTGACTGTCCTTAGGACAGGGTGCTCGGAGAGCAGGGTGTGTAACCTCCCTTCAGCAGAGCAGCTGTAGCTGACACTACATGGGTTTCCAGCCTGTCCTGGCTTCAAGCAGCTCTCCTGGCCCAGGCATTGCCACCCAAAGAGCGAGGAATCACCTTGCTGCCTCTTGCAAATTTTGGCGTGCCGTTATTAGATTCAGATGCTGGAACATGTGCTAATGCTGGAGAGCCTACATCATGCCTGCGGATGTTTGCTAATCCCAAATTTCAGAGCCTCCCTGGTCTTGCCAGAACATCAAAGCTTAGCAAGCGTTGCAGCGCAGATGAGGAAATTACAAAGGGCAGTACATGGCAGGTAATGGATTAGGGTCTTTCAGAGGAGTGAATGTTTGGATCAGGAAAATGATAGGTAATTATGAACAGTATAGGACTTGAGATGGTTCCAGGATTAATTTATATCTAGCTGTTTATTCTCTTGTCAGCATTTCCTCTGCCCCTTCCACTGTATCCCCTACGGGCAGAAATGCAAGAGGCCGAGCGGCTGCCCGGGGGGGAGGACCTGCCGCCCATCTTCTCCTTTTCCTCCCATTACGGGTCTGCCTCCAGGTGCTGCTGGGCTCAGACCCCGCGCTGACTCCGGAGGCTGTCTGCTCTGTTGTTAGCAACTCTTCATCTTGCCTGTTACAAAACATATGGCAAATCAGTCCTTCTGCCCCGTTTTATGGGGACAAATCCCCAAGCAAAGATCAGCACGTGAGCTCAGACATACACGTACTCCCACGAATGCTAGTGAATGCCAAAACTAAAGTAGGAATAAGTAACCAAATCTGAAGCCACCTTAGGAAACTCTGTTTTTAAAAGCATTTATTTGAGTAATTGTAAAAAGATGTTTAAATAGTCTGGGCCAGTTTCAGTTCCTAAGTCTAGGAATGGCCTTGAAACAAAATACTAGCTGCTGTTTATGGACAGGGACAAAGTGTGTGCAGCCTGGCAAAGCTGGGAAGCGGATGGTTAGATCGCATAGGTTGGGGGGATGATAACTTGGCCTTTCTCTCTCCGTGCATAAGCAGAACCAACAATATGCCACTTAAAAAGCTGCTTGAAGTGTTCATGTGTTGGTGAAAGCGGGGTGGGTCTGCAGCAAGGGCTGTCCTTGCCTCCTGGCTCAGCAGATGTGCGTGCCTGCTGGTTGGGCCACTCAGAGGGGTAAAAATACTGGCAAGCAGGTGGTCATACTTGTAGTGTACAAATCTGCAATGGCTAATGAGGCCAGAGCAGTCTCCATGCTGTTGGAGTTAATGCACAATGGGATATTTCTTGCTGCACTTTCCATCTGGCATGACTTCTAAGAAAACCCAAAGTAGCCCCACTCCTTTCTGCCCTCTTATCTCCACTTGTCTAGGGCCACTTCTGCGCCCACCTCTCCAAAACCCCTCGCTGACTCTTAAAAATCAACAAGGCCTCCAAAGCCACGTCACTGCCATACAAAAACCTTCAGCAGAGTTTCTTACCCCCAGTCCCGAGATGTTATACAAGTACTGTAAATGCTAAGGGGAAGGCTCCATCCTATTTCTCCATGGGAATTCCTTGGCTGTATAAAGATTTAGGATTTGCTGTGTCGTCCAGGTGCCTTTTGATTTGAGTTGTGGCTGTGTTAGTCACACAGGAGAGGAGGTAACATATTTCATGGGAGCTGCTGGGAATAGACCGTGGCCAGGAAATGAGAAAATGTGGCCGTCCCTCACCTGCATTTTCGTTGCTTTCCTCTCTTCACGCTCCAGTCTCTCCTCACAGGTCAGGAGCACTCAGCGGCCCCCGGAAAGCGTTTGTGTATGTGCTGCTCTCTCTGGAGACTGGGTAATACCTTGCTACTGTTATTAGCAAGTAAATTTATTTCCTTAGCAAATAATGGCAAGGCTCGTACTGCAGTACTGGTGGCTCTAAAGCTTTGACCAGTAGGTCATTACATTATCTGCACCCCACAGCACCAGCTAGTCTGTTTATTGCTTTTCTTCCTCTCTCTCTCTTTTTGTCATGAGCAAGAAATAAGAAACTGTCCTTTCCCCTACTTACCTCATTAGGACTTTAATAACTGAAAGCACATTTTTAGCAATTAAAGTTGGCAGTCATCAGAGTTTCTTTTTTTTTAAAACAAGTCTGAACCTTTGCAGCAGCCTCAACAAAAAAGAGGGTTTTTTCTGCTCTCTTTTTTTTTTTTGAAGCTTAAAAAAGAAAAGTCTGTGCCACTGTTGTGTAATGTTCTCAAGTGGAACAACTAACTTTCTATACAGTTAGCAAAATTAAGGAGTTTACAGTTTTTCCAGCTGTTTTCTGTGATGCAACATAAACAATAAGAGCAAGAGCCTGCCTTGGAAATGCTCTGTGCAAGCCACGGATTGGATTCCAGCGCGATAAGGTTAGGTTATGCTGTCTGCTGCTGCTTGTTGTTCTTCTCAAATTTCTGAGTCAGCAAAAGCAGCGAAGAGAAAACATGCAGATATCTTACCATCACCCATTTTCATTCCTTCCCATGCCAGGAGGAATGCAATAAAATTGATGTAGGGACACAGGGAGTTACTGAGGAAGTTTTTGTGGCTTCTAGAAGAGAAGTGTTGGGCTTTGCATTGCAGGGGAAAAAAAACACTCTTGTGGAGTTTTCCAGAAATAAAAACTGTGCCAAAATAAGGGAGCTTTCATGCCGTGTGTAAGGTGAGCTGTGCAAAGCAGGGTCCTATCCATCAGCACAGTGGTCACAAGTTGCTTGAATTGGCCCTTGCTGTGAAATGCTCCATGGATGGATGTAGCCATGGGTGCTCTGCCCGTGCTCTGGTTAGGTATCAGGCAGCTCTGGTCTCAACTGAGGCTGGTTTTACCCAGGTGCATAAATCATTCCTTGCTGAAGGCACAAAGCATGTGATTAACTCCCCATCATGTGGAAGTGGGATGGATGGTGGGGTGGAAGGAGGCTGTGTACCACTGGGCTTGGTTTGATGCTGCTGTTCCCCTGGCCACACTGGACTAAATCTCAGTAGATCTAAGAGTTACGAGTAGGAGTTGAGCTGGAATGAGTACAGTGGCGTGGCACCAAAATATTGTCCTGAAATAGACCCAAATGGCAACTAAGCACCAGATTTAGGTGGGAAGCATGTGGTTCGAGTATCTGAGCTGATACCAAGGCAGTGCTCTCCATGTGGGTGTGAGCTAGTGGAAAGCTCAAACATGTCTGCATTGAAATGCCAATGAAGCGTGAATGTAGCCTGGGACTTGAGTTGAAACACCCTCTGAAAATGGATAAACTCTTCTGGAGTTCAGAATCCGCTTGAGAGCATCTTGCTGAGGGAAAAACAATCAACAAAGTGAGTCTATTTTTTGTCCTAGGGCTGAGCTTTCTAAAACAACCATGGCCTTTAATAAAAGCCAAGGCAAAGCCATGGAGGCTCCGTACTGCCTCAGCTCCCATGGAAATCCACAAGCCCGAGATGCCTTACAGGTCTAGACATCACATACCTGCAGACACAGCAGCTGGAAAGGTACGTTCCTGTGAACACTGTTATTTTATTGTTGAACTTCAAGTGGAAAATCAAGTGAAAGATGGCAGTGCTGCTAGCATCTGATTCCACTTCTCAGTTACACTTTATCCTTCCATGATCTCTTCAACTGGTGAGAAATGACAGGGTCTGATGCTGGTTTTGTGCCAAGGGGAAATCATCTGAATCTGAACATAGCCTTCCAAAGAGATTTTTAGTGAATTACAGAGTTTTTTCCCCCTCTGTTGACATGCAACAAGCCCTCTCCTGCCTCCCCCACGCCTGTCTTCTATGGCTGCAACGTCTGGTCATGCCCTGCTCCATGGAGAAGAAGACAGGCATGTCTGAAATGTTTATAGCTGTCGTTGCCAAGATACAGAAGGAGGCTCATCAGGTCCGTGTGCCAAGCTATTAGCTACTGAAAGCGTACCAAGTCAGGGGCTGCAAACGTGCAGACTGACAGGTCCCTTGCTAATGAAAGGACTGAAGGCAAGAAGCAGCGTTTTTGGAGCAATTTCGAGCCGTTCCTCCAGGCAGACTAAATGAGAGACAAACTCATCTGATATCGATGGTGGGTAAACCATGCAGCTGAGAACAGAGCAATAGCTCTAGTTGGGATACTGGCACTGATCAAAGTTCTCAAGTGAATTGTGAAGAGGAGGATTCAGCAATGATGTTCTTTGCAGTCTTCCCCTCTGAAATCTCCAATTCTTGTTGAATCAAAGTCTTATGGAAAACGAAAGCAGTATGAAGAGCTGGAAGGGAAACAGGTTTCTCGTGCCCAAAGTTTTTCTAGATTTCAGAGATTTTTCTGTTCTGCATCAACACAAACTCAAGGCCTCCCAAAAGGTTCTGCATAAAAAAGATTGGAAGAGGCCTATTCAGGAATAATAGAGACCCTGAGGGCAAGGCCAGTTGCGTGGGCTTTGGGAGGTGCAGCTTGCTCTGAGTCACAGTGCAGCCTCTTGAAGTTGGTTCTCCCATGTTCCTGACAAGCTGCCCAAGAGGTAAGCAATTCCTACTCTGTGGCGAGTCTGTCTTGGCCTTCGCTGAGGAATACTGGCCAGGAGCTGAGAAACCTTTCCTGATGAAAGTCTCATCAGCATCAATATGTTCTCACAATGTCTTTTGATGAGCTGACATCTTGCAGTGTAGATGTTTCAGTGGCAGAGTCCCAGCCTCTTCTAAATACAATACTCTAACAGGCTTAGTAGCAGTATAAACACCAACTTTGATGAAAGATGTTCAAACAAATATTCTAATATCATCTCTCAGACTTTAATGGTGCTTCCATGGTATCATTCTGTAAAGCAATACAGCAGTTTCCTGCTAGACTGCTCAAGCTTTCCATTGCATACAGCTACCAACTGCAATGCATTGAGGTTGGTAGCTAATAGAGAGATGCATCAGGACAGAAACCCTCCGACTGCTCCAATACCCTTATTCACCTCGGCCTCACGTGCCTATACCATGCACAGTGCATCAGATAAAGTTATTTCGCCTGATAACAACTATACAGGGGAAACTTCCCTGTAGATAACTTTCTTGGAGAAACTCCTGCAGCTCTTTCAGAAATGCATAGCTATAGGTATTTTGTCGTTGAACCTTTCAAATAAGGTTGAAAAACTCTATTATAAACTAATGATTCCTGCAGTGTTATCAGAACAGTGTTGTTAACATGCCACTTTATTGCTGTTCTGCCCATAACTTCAAGCTTCTTAAAGTGTTCATGCTTTCCTGAAACCCTCAGCTTCTCTTTTTCAATATACAATTTTCAAATCTTCATGGTTGGATTCATCTTGGATTTAAACATGACCTTCAAGGCTCTTTATCCAAAAAGCTAAATAGAAAATCCCTGGTATATCTTGTTCATTCTCTTGATTTTTATTTTTTTAAGAAAATCAGTTGATCCTAAATGCCTGACTGTTGCGAAAGGCTAACAGTGACCACGGTTGCATTATTTGTGCAACCTTTGTCTCAAAAAAACCATGTACTACATTAAAAGCCATATTGTTTAAAATTAAACTTAATGTTATTACCACGGAAAATAGAAAGGGAAGCATTATTGCAAATATAGTTCACCAAGAGAAATTCCAGATATTGGAGATCTCCCATCTAATTGCTGCACAGGTTGGTAATGGAATGATTAATAAGGAGGCAAAAGAAAGTGCAGAGACTGGGAACGCAAAAAAAATCTTCAGGCTAAAAAACAGCTAATAATTTTGAGCATATTCTTCAGGGACAATGTACAAGAACCTAAGGATGGAAAACGTCACTCAGTGATGCTTTGAATAGGCGTGGGCAGAGGAAACGGGAATTGCCAATGCTGGGATATTCTTAGGAGCCGTTAAGGTTACCACCGGTAGTGTGTCTCACCCTGGGACCGTGAGCAAGGGACCTGCCTCACTGGGGACAATGGCAGACCTGTACGTGGGCGAGAGCAGGGTCATGTCCTGGCAGAGCAAATTTTGCCCATTGAGCTGTTCCTTTTTCCTTTCTGAATCATTGTTCGTTAGTATCTCCTTCCTGCAGAGGCCCCTGGACTTTGGCTCAGCTGGCGAAGGGTGGGTTTGTAAGTCGATTCCTTTACTAAGCAGAACTTGGGGCTTCTTTGCCACCACTGTCATGAAGTCCTGCACAAACTGGTCCCAACCCTCCAGCTAACCAGAAGTCTGATCTCTCCTTCCAGTGAGGAGCAGCTGAGCTTTGAGTCCATTTGTTAGCTTTGGCAAGCTCAGTGATTTCTGTAATCTTCCAATAAGTCTTTTTTTCCCCCCCTCCAAATGACTCTGGATCCTTTACTAGAAGGATGTTATAAATCACTCCAGAAGCTGGGGGGAAGGAAGTTAAGACACTCATCCAACTTCTCAGCATGTATCTGAAATGCCTCCTTTGCTCCAACCGGTATCAAGGATGTTTTCACAAATTGCACTCCATGTTTTTAGGAAACGGACATGAATTTAATAACTTCCTTAATACTGCTTTTTTACGTCCTCTAGCTAGTGCGTGTGTTCCTTGACACTCTGTACGGGGTGGCAACTCAGAGTTGACTGTAACTGCATGGACACCTGTAGAAACTTGGCCTTGCATGTACTCATGGCCTCTGGCAGGCCTTCTCCAGTTTATCTGGGATTGAACCAGCAGTAATTGACTTTGAGGACAGGACTAGTAATTTCCCTTTCTAAGCCGAGTGCCAGATTCTGGCAGGACACAAATGCCTGTGCTGGAAGAAGAGCAAGGCTCAAACTTGTCTGTCAACTAGAGCTGCACTGTGAGGCAGACACGCAGGGCAGGATGTTTCTGTTTCTCTAGTTCTTGGTGGAGTTATATCTAAAACTTTGCCATGTTCTTTGCTTCGAGCCCGATAGTCCTAGGCTCCGTTTGCTCCAAAAGCGGAACACAAGGGGCTGTAGCTCCGGCAGCAGCACTCGCACCCCGGGACCAAAGGCAGGATCATCCCTTCGTGCTGGCCGATGCCTAACTCCACGGGAAAGGTGGAGCTGGCACCACCTCGTGCCAGCAAGAGTGGATCAAGCCCCTTGGCTGTAAAATGCTCTCCAGTGTCTGCTCTAGCTGCAGGTGGTGGTGACAAGCAGCTCCCTGGCTGTGCGTTAAACCCAGCACCCCTCTTCGTGCTATTAAGTGTATTCTTCTGGGCTGAGTAAATTACCACCGGACATCTGTAAAACACATTTATGTGGCTAGAAGGTTTCTGTAGACAAAGATGGGTTAGCTCTAGCTACCCTCCCGGTTTAGCCCCAGGGTATGTTTCTGCTGTGGATGTCTCCAGTGACGAACAGCATTCCAGAGTTAACAAAAGGCAAGAGAAGCATTTTTGGTCTGTGTTATCCATTAGTTGCTGGAAGCTTGTGCCAAACAAATTCTTATTGTTACGGTTGATTTGTGTGTAGATATCAATGGATATACCTCTGAGAGCAAGGGAATTCTGTATAGAGGAACCCGTCTCCAATGGTTCACTTTTTTATGTCTTTCCATGCACCGCGCTGGGTATTGCACATTATTAGTATGTATGCTATCTGATTACTAAAACCCAGGGGGATACGTTTGCTTTTCCTCATTCCTCAGACTTGCAAAAGTGCATTCATATGTTCCAATTTTTGCATGGTTACTGTCTTTATTGACTTCGTTGGAACATTCACAACATTGTGTTAGGCATATATGTTTTTTGGAAGGATCGGAACCTTATTCTGACCTTCTCAAAAAGAGGAAAAAAAAGAAAAAAGCTGTCGTATCCTTGGGACAGATGCAATTCTTTTGCTCTGTGTCCCTACAGTGCCTAGTTGTGGATTCCTCAGCCATGAATCCTGTACCTGTATACTGCAATTATTTACGGAACAACTACAAACTAGCTGTACACAAAGGCAATAGAGCACCCAGGGACACACTCTACCCTCCTGCACAAAGACAGAGATTAAGAGCTCCTTTAGACGAGTGACACTGCTCGCTGCACAGGAGTCACGCGTCATCGTTACACTGAAATGCATACACTGAAAAATTTGATAAACATTACCAAATTTCCTGAGTTCCTCATGGTGCAAGTCATTTTTCTAATTTGTAAAGATAATTTGAAGAAAATAAAGCACCCAAACCTTTTCTACTGGCAAGGGCCTCTTAAAACTGGGAATCCTAATTACCTTCTAGCAACAGCTAATACTTGGCAAACAAATGTCTACTGAGCCCATTTGCTGGATTTATTTATGCCTTGCTCTCAGTCAGTATGTGAAGTATATTGCTAACTTAGCACTCATCTAATTTAAAGCTGGGAGTGAAGCCATTGTGTGTAGTAGAAGGTATGAGTGGGGGAAATACAAAGATATTATTTTCCAGGCCATATTTGTTTTTAAATCCAAGACATGCTGCAATCTGGTTATTCCAAAGGGGGACAGGATAAGGGAAATTTCTCAAGAAGTATTTTTATGAACCATGAAGATAAATCACCTCCTTCGGAGCTGAGTTAGCAGTAGTCAAAGAAGCCATAATTCCTGAGCAGGGAAGGAACTCGGTGTAACCCCTGTTCTACATGCCGGCCCTACGCTGCGCCCGCAGAGCGTTTGTTTAAAAGCTTAGTTCCTCCAATACCTAGGGGAATCCTGGTGAAAGGGAGCACTAATGACATCTGAAGTTACTAACGTGCTATTAAAAGCAAGCCTGCTGTTTAAAGTTGGCAGTGCATGAATCTTTGTGATTAGAGGAAGAAGAGCAACAGATAACAAGATAAAGATATCTACCAGAGCTGACTCACAATATTTGCGGAGCACAAAGAAGAAATGGGGAACTGTGCTGCTACGAGCAGCCCTCGCTTCATTTGTCCTCTAACATTTCAACTGCTTTGCGTCATGCCCGTGCTTCACGCATGCAGTTTAACCACTGAAGGGCCAAGCAGAAGCTGTGCTCGCTTCTGGCCGTCCAGCTGGGTTTGAATTTGATGCCCATGAGAGCCAAATGCAAACAGCCCTCTGAGAGCAACTTCCAGAGGCGTCCTAGACTGCAAGCGGTGTTTGTGCCTAATGTTGTGGTGCTCCGAAGCTCCAGGGAGGGGCTGAGCAGGGCCTTTGGGAGGAGGGGAGAGCATTGCTGCAGGAAGGTCCACACCTCTCCCAGTCTTCGCACCCACCCCAGTTTACATTACTGCCGTGGGACAGCCTTTTGATGGACATGTTATCTTTTACAACTGGGCAAAGGGGCCCCTCTCCTGGAAGAGGTCTCCTGGGGAGGTATTTCATCTGCCATCCAATCCCTTCCTGCTGGCTAAGCTCAGTTAAAAGCACTGTGGGATTAACCCTTGGAGGCCTGATTCTGTTCAGACCTTTGGGTGACGGCTTTGCAGATTTTAGGCATAAGCAAGCAGAAGATCATGTCTTTGATTTTGCTCTTTGGTGTGCACAGCTGAAAATGGGATCTAAAGTGCAAAAGGAAAAAATCAGGGCAAAAATAGAGAACAGAAATGTGTAACTCATCTAAGGTACTAGACAGTAACAGACTATATAAAATGTTATTGTTCAACAAACACTGTCTCTAATAAACTTCATTTACTAGTGTTAGCAGCTTGGCAACTTGGAAACCCCAACTCCAGTTAAGTAAGGAAACAAAAAGCAGAGCCATATGATGATACCCATAAACTACGCAGTTGGTTTCTGTTTTAAAAGATATTCTACTTTCCATATTAAATAAAGCTGCTTAGAGTGCAAAAAAACCCATATGGCTTTGTGGAAAATGAGAACCAAGTTCCAAAATAAAAAATCCCTGGCCATGTACAGCCATTAACAATAAAAGTGTGCTTTTTCTCTAACTAGCTACTGTAACGTCAGAGATGAACCCACCTCGGAGTGGAGGAGCCTGCTGCTCCTGTTCGCAGGAGACACTTGGACCTTGGGAGATGCTGCAGTGGGAGCTGTGATGCTCAGTATCCCTATGATATGCATGTAAGGCAGGTCCAGCATCCCTGCCTGCCACGGGCTTCAGTAGGAATGGAAAGACCTCAGGGTTTTGCATGAAAAATCTTTAGTCCTTTATAACAAGTTGACCTTCTCTACCATCCTTATTGGTGCGGCTTGACCTAATATACTCATTTCTGGTTATACCCTAAGATTTCTGACTAAAGATGATTTGCAGAGCCATAAAAAATTGCTATAAGTTATAAATCTTATATATATCTGTGCAATGAAGATATATGAAGTATTGCCGTATTTGTTTGAAAACATTTAAAACATCCCCTAATTAAATCTTCGGTTCAGCTACTGATGGCAGTGAAAGAGACAGCTGCTAGTTTTGCCTTTGGTTTGGCCAGTCTCCTTCAGTATTTCCCTGTCACTCCTTGGCTGCTTTTTGGTAATTCTGTTACGTGCAAAGTCCTGGAAAGCTTGCAGCTCTCTGCATTGCCGTCAGCAGACTAGACAGCCTCTGACAAAATAAAACTGTGGCACTGGCCTGTCACCGTTACCAGCAGTTGGTTCTGCTGGTGCATACTGGTTGCGTGTACCTATGGCCAGGTAAAAGTAGCTTAAGTTCTCTTAGCGTGTTTTTTGTATTTATAAATGTATTTATAACTCTGCCATGTGCTGGCAGAGTTCACCTTCTGCTGTGCTGGTTTCTGTACAGACACAAGTCGCGGACCCAGGGACACACTTACAGGGCTGGTATTCTGGTCTCGTGGACTTCCAAGATGGGCTGGAGAGGTCAGATGGAGATATTTGTCTAAATCCACAGATGTCTCGTTCATCTCTAAATGCTGGAAGGGGCACCTGCAAAATTCTCATCCAAGTTTAGTTTGGATTTTGAACATTTCTAATTCTTGGGTGCTGTTTTAACCTGAAATTTAATGTTTGAAGCCACCTTTCTTGACAGTATCAGGATTCGCAAAGGGCACACGATGTGGTAGCCCCCAGTCATTGCTCTTCTGGTGGGGAGTTTGTCTGTAAACAGCTGTTCTTGTGGAATCTGTCAGCAGTTTTAATAACAACCAAATGATGGTTTACTGAGGGTTTTATAAAATAATTTTGAATGTAGGGCATATTTTTCTTCTATCATATGCTGTCATAAGTAGCCTTTGAAGAATAACAAAACAATTTAAGCAGCAGCACTTAAATTTGGGAAGGATTTTTGGCAGACTGAATAGCTTTAGGAAGCGAATCTTTCCAGAGACCAGGATGTAAGTAATAACACATTTATACATATGTGGATTCATGTGGCAGAGAGAAAAAAAAAAAAATCAGAGAAAGTTGTTGACGTTGCCCGTCAGAGTTGGAGACTATCGATGAACTGATGCTCCTTCTATGCAATTCTGTGCACTGCTTTGGACAACGCAGCTTTCCAAAGCCTTTGCAGGACTATAGTATCATTCACCTTGTGCTTACAAACGATGAGGGGGCAACAAATATGCAGGGAAGGTGGTGGGGAGACCGTGGTTGCAGGATTCAGCCTGTGGATGGCCCGGCTGGGTGCTGAATGGTGGTTGAAGCAGGTCCGTAGATGGTTTCCTTCGTGAAGGGCTGGTTTAGGTTAGCAGTCCTGGAGCCCCCTGCGCACCGTGCGTGGGCTGCGGTGGCAGCAGTCAGCACGTCCCCTGCTAAAGAGAGAAGTGCAGTTGTCAAAACACAAAGCAGCATCTGGAGGGCTGGAAAGTGGAAAAGGCAGGATGGGAAGGAAAGAGGAGCAGCCTGGAGGGATTCAGCCTCCTAGGACAACTGGATAAAAAGCACTGCACAAACTTCGTAGTAAGAGGCAAGTCTGCATTCAGAACTGGCAACGAGGCTGGGGAGATAAAGATGAAACAACATCTTCTTTCTATCTCATAGTGAGGAGATAAGAGCAAGGTGAGCAAGCTGCTATTTTCAGGAGGAGAGCCCCATTTTCTGGATCTGCTGCCCAGGGGTCACATGAGCACATCAATCTCAAAGAGGAGGTGAGTGATGTTTTCAGCTTCAGTGAAGAAAAAACAAGGAGGGATTCACTGGCGCGTGCAGGACTAGAACTGCAAGTCTGGAGACAGAAAATCTTTCTAACTACAGACCAGGTTATTTATGAAGTGTGGGGCTCCATCTTGCAGGAGCCAGTGGTGAGACAAGCAGCTCTAACCCTGGAGAAATGCCTCCTGAGAGCCAGCAGCCTGGGAGATAAGCAGAGAGATCCCAAGAAAGGAAGAACATGAGTCAAACAGAAGAAGCAAAAGGCAAACAGAAGCTGTCTGGAGGCGTGAGCATCCTGGCTCACAGTATGTCCTGTGAAGAGACCAGGGAAAAATGGTCCATCTCTGAGCTACGGTGCAAAGGGTGGGGAGAGGAGCTTTGCCTTGTCCCAAAGCTTCAGTGACTGCAAGAACTAAAAGAAGTGGAAGAAAAAAACAGCACAAAGGAAGAGGCTTGCTGTGTGAATTTGTCAGACCCAGACTCAATAAATACGTGAGGCAGGAGAGGACTGCCAACCATTCGGCCACGTTTGCACTTACATTATTGAATCAACAACCTCTTCCCTGCCAGCTGGACTGTCATCTGATAAGCAGAAAAAAATCAGGCTGCAGAAATATAATAAAACCATTCTGAGGGCAGTGGGGAAATGCAGGCTGGTGATAACCAACCTCTAGAAGAGGCGATGCTACCGCTTGGGCTTTGTGGGAGCTGCTGGCACAGAGGAGTGCCACCTCCAGCCGCGCAGGAGGAGGTGTGGACGTGGCTGCAACTCAACACTGCAATACGCTCAGCTTAAGCGCAGGACGATGGTCCCTCTGCACCTTGTCTGGGGCACAAGGCTTTGCCAGGCCTTATTCTGCAGAGGTGGAGGGGTTCAGGGAGAATTTTGTTTAGTCTTGCTGGAGCCATTAAATGATGAACTGGCAAGCCTTCAAAGAAGAGGCATTAATGCACCCATAAAAACCAATATAGACTGGATCAGCAGCCACATAAAGGAAAGAAAAAACCTCCAGGAAAAGTAAAGAACAGCTTATCTAAGTGGGGGAACCACTTAGCCGAACACTGAAAAGAAGTTTCTCACCACTATCAGCGCTTTGGGACAGGCCAGCTCATCTACTCGGGGCAAAGCGTCCTGTGGCTGGGAGATTAAGAGCGGCTGCTGGCCCCCTGAGCCAGACGGGAGCAGCGTCGCCAGCCAGTTCAGGGGAGCTGGTTTTCTGAAAGACGAGCAGGGAAGAGCTGTGCCCAAAAGCCTGAAGATAAATTTTCCACAGATTCAGAACCCTCCTTCGGCTTCCTGCTTTAATGCTTGGGATGGATGGTATAAATCAGCCCCAAATGAAGAGAGGCTGAAAGATACATAAAATATCTTGGGGTATTACGCCAATAACAAACCAAAATGGATCAAAGCAGGGAGCTGCCGTGTGTAACACAGACTACTGCCTGACAAATCAAACATTAATTCTGCTCTGATTCAGTCATGTACTTGCCCTCGCCCTGGCCGCCTGTGTCTCCTGGCCTCCCTCCGGGATCCGGGTCTCTCCCACAGGTCCATTGAATGTGCTGACACATCCCACATGCTCTCCTCGGCCAGGTTGCTTCAACAGCCACTCAAGAAGAGCCTGCCACTTTTGAGGAATACAAAACACATCTCTTCAGGCCCCTCTATTCCTGCCTGCTTAAGATTGAGACATGACATTTGCACTTTTGAACAGCCCCTTTTTCTCTCACGCTGTCTCCAAATGCAACTGGAGGAAAAAATGTTCTGCATCTGCCCTCCAACAGGTAAACAACAGGTTTTATCCCCAGCGTGATGGTACAGTCTGTCTCAGATGCTAGCCGGTTTAAAAACTGATATCTTTACGGTGGAGACCAACAAAAGCATGGCATGAGCTGCAGCTTCTTTTCAATGGAAGAAAAGTTACAGATATGATTTTATTTATTTTTTTTTTTTTTTTTTTTTTTTTTTTTTAGGAAAACTGCATGTGTGTTCCCTGGGAAAGGAAAAACCTGATCAGAAAGGAAATGGGAACCGACTGCATCCCAGGGTTCAGACAGGACTGAGCCCAACTCCTTTGCATATCTGAAAGTGCCTGTACAACCCACCAGAGACTTCACCTCTCTCCCGAACTCTGTTTGAGTACGAGAGTGGACGTTGTCTTTGGACCTCCCAAGTTCATGAGTTTCCCTAAGCCCAGGGAAAGGGGGGATATATTTTGAGACACGGCTTATTCAGAGAAGCCCTAGAGATTGTGAGGCTGGGAAAAAGCACTTGGTCAAGCCCCAGCAGAGAAAGTACCAGACCTGCCAAGACTGCCAAGTGCGGCATCACCCCATGAAACAGCACTGCCAGGCATCGAGGAGCCTGATAGGGAACAAAGAGTTTGAGGAGGGGGAGAAGGGGGCAAGTACTGAAGGTACAGGGCTGGGAAGAAGCAAAGGAGCAGCCTGAACTGAGAGGCTTCAGTGTATAGTGGGTAACCGGAGAGCTTTGGGGAGAGCTCAACACATATTGGAAGTGTTTTTACATGCCTGATCCAGACTGAGTGACCCTATAGGCAACTGGCATCTTCGCTAAGATCCAATGGTAATGTCGTTTAAAGAGAAAAGAGCTGTGGCCAAGTTTCAGAAGCGTGGGTTCACAGAGCGCTTGCACCTGCAGTCTGCGATATTACCCATGCAGTCACTGTAAGCACATAAGCAGATTAAATGCAGACCTTAGGTGTTCTCTTGGCTCGTACACTTCCAGGCGAATGGTCGGCACTTCTTTAAAGACATTGCAATGTGTTGTAAGTATATAGCCTTGCTTTCATCATGCCTTCAACCACATCTTTTTCATAAAGAGTTTATTTCACTACTTGACTGACATCTAACCCAATCCTTGTGGCAGAGGGAGTACAAGTTGTAACTGACTGTGCCGATCACAACGACCTTGCTCCGTTACCCCTCATTTGCACAGCCCTTCCTGACACAGCTGTGATATTACCAGGCTGGGACTTCACATCTCAATTTTCACTGTGAGTGTGCCAAGATGGTTTTTCAATACTGTGCTTTAATCATGTTGCATCCTTTAGCATTAGTGGAAACATGGCTCTAAAACCCTGGCCAGTGTACATCATGATTAAAGTACCACCTTACCGCTCTTCTGCTAAAATAGGTACATTCTGAACTGGGACGAGTGTTAGATATCACTTCTGGGAAGCAGATCTGAGCATCTGAGTTGTACTAGATACTGTTCATCCTTTGTATCCTTGCTTATTTATTCTGTTTGCTCTTTCCAGCGTGCATTCCCTGCCGCATTAACGCTATGATGCTAGCTAAAATTGCTTCATCATTTGTCTATTGAATTAAAAGATCATCAGGCCATTAAAATGTTATTTAGTAGCTGCTGTTTACACAGATTGGTCATTAAAGATTCCAAGCTCCATTTAGCTCAGAGCTTACAAAGCAACTCATTAAGCTAAGGCTGCAAGGCCCCCCATTCAGCAAAACAACTAGCACGTGCTTACGTCCCATTAAATTCAGGGAGTTTTAGGCTCATCGTTTTGACTTTTGCCATTTTGTTCATTAGACATTGCAGCTGTTTCTAGCAGTTATTTTAAATTATATCTTTTCTGATGCCACAAAAAAATCCCGAAAAAAATCATCAGAGTGTTGAAGGCCATTTTAGAAACCAACGTCCATCCAGCTGTACCACGAATAGGCTAGTATTTATATACGCCAGCTTTATACTTGTGAGTGACACTCACAGTGCGGGCTGTGCGTTGCCGTTTGAGGGGAGGTAGCAAAGCAGCAATGACTGGGATACACCTTGGCCGCTGTAGACTCAAGTGTTACCTTTCTGCAAGGTTGAAAAAATCAAACCGAGTCACAGAACACCTGCATCACTCATTTATTATGTTATTCAATAGAGCTTTTTGTGTCGGCTTCTTTGTTTCTCTGTCTCCGTTGATGCTATCGTAGATTAATTGGCACCACTGCAAATGTTCACAGCTGTCTACAAGATGTTGGTGAGTGCATCATGTCAGTCAAGCATGCTATCACCAAGGAGATGAATTTATTTCATTCTTCAAGAAGACAGTTCTGTAATGTGACCTAATAAAATAAAATCTTTCAGCAAGAGTTGGGAGAATATCCATCAGTCTTCGAGTTAAACCAAAAAAGCCAAGTTGTGCTGATACTTCATTATTTTAACAGTTATGCACTGAAATTTTAATAAAGTGATCGCGAGACAAATCCTATTACATAATATAAGCAAGATGCCTATTAAACTTGAGATGTCTAGAGCTTCTTACACGTCTCCAATCTGGCCAAAAAGGGAGCGAACTTATACATTTTATATATGTATGTATGCATACATACACAGGTATGTTTGGTAAGAATTATAAAGTAGCATTATGTCTGGCAGGTAAGGTGATTATTATTCTCTGAGTCACTTAAACATTTCAGCCAAAGTGACTCCGACGTGTCTGCTGTGCTTTTGTACCTTGCGGAACATGCACAGGCTGAAGCAGTTGCTTAGAGTCACTCTGGATTTGGACCCTTAATATATATATTTTTATATACATAGGCTGACTCAACAAGCCTACAGCTCAAACTGATACTCCCCCCGCTCATGCAAAAGAAGTGCTGTCTTTTTAGGTCATGCGTGCAGGTGTGGGGATGCAGGCGGTGATGGGGAGGGTGCAGCACGGCCAGCAGGCAATGCTGCCCACTTGTAGCCCCTCCATGGCTGTTTGCAAACCAGCTCTAACAGAGCAAGTGGAATCCTTCAGATTGAAAGGAAAATCAAGGTGCTTTCACTCTGTGATTAACATGAGCCCAGCTGTTTCCTCTGAGAGGAGAGGCAACAAACCGACCCTTGTGGTGGCTCCTTTTGGTTGGAAGGTGACCTGTGGTACACGAGGCTGTGGTGAAAGAGGGATTCCCGTGTTCCCAGGAGAAAGCTCAGCACCTAGGCTACCTCGTGCCCTTTCTTGCACAAAGACAGAAGATCTGCATGGGTGTGTTCATGCCAGGTAATGAATTTGTGTCTGTATTTTAACCTAAAATGTTGATGGAATTGGAAAACTCTGCCCTGTTTGGTTCTTCTGAGGAGTCTTTGAGGAAAGTCTTGGATTGTACTTACTGAAAAAGTGTGTTTCTGGTTTTTTGCTATAGACTTTTCATAACAAAAGCAGTATAATATATCCTGTTTAATGTTATATTGACTTACCATAACAGACTGCCTGTTAAGTGTAGCTAGAATGGAGTCATTACACCCTCTATCAAGTTTCAGAAAGTAGTAACCTTCAATTATGTCGAGACTTGTTTTTCAAATGACAGAATAATTTATCTAAGAACACTAACCAGATTCATTTTGATTTAGTTCTACAGTCAAAAAGAACTAAGCTACCTAGCGCAAAAGCATTTGACCAGCTATGAAATTTTCACTTTTTAACGTCCAGCCTAAATGCCTTTACAGCACTTGCTCTATGAGACCCCTGTTTAAAAGCATATTACAAGCTTGCTTTTGTAGTATTTCTCTTGAATGATGAGTATTACTTGAAATGACAGTGTATCAATGCCAAGCGCTGGTATGTTCTCAGCATTTCTAAGTTTTTTGGAAATAAAGTAATAGAAAGCCTAGGCAGTGTGGGTATGTTGGGGAAGTATGAAAGGGGAAAAGGAAATTGGCTCATCAAAACCATTTTACTTTATTTTTTTAATGCAAGTCTGAAGAATGTCTGCTGCAAATAGTGGTTTCCTGAATACCATAAATCTTTCTGCTTTGGCAGCCTGTCTTAATTGTTCCTAGCTTTGAATTATTCACTCAAAATATGTGCTCTTAATAACACTCAGTTGTGATTTTTAGCCTTCGCAAGAGAGAGGTGTGCAGTTGTGTCAGTGGCCTGTGCTCCGCAGGGATGTATATGTGTATAACTTTTGTGTAGCCATGATGCACAAACCCAGGGCTGTTTCATAGCCCTCCTCGGCAAGCTGTGATGGTCTACCGTGTTACTGGAAGTGAGTGTGCATTGGAGATGGAGATTTGTGGGGCAGTCTGAAGAGGTGGACCTCAAAATAAATGAGATGTTCTGGGAAATATGCCCTTCTTATTAAAGCTGTGACTGCTGCAAAAGCAGCTCAATCCCCGCACCTTGTGTGGATTTCTTTGTGCTTTGCACAGGAAAAGCGCCGCAGGGAGAAGTTTTGATGCTCCCACTAAAGAAGCAGCAGAACTTGTGCTGCAAAAGACGGGACACAAAAGGCCCTTGGAAACAGGGCTCATCTTTGAGGAGAGCAGGGCTGTGTTCATACTGCAGTGGGTGGCACAGGTGTCCCAGAAGTGGGTGAAGCTGGTTCAAGGCTTTTCAGTCGTTCAGGTGTTGCACACTTCCTTGGTCCTAAGGAAGAAGTTACTACTCTGGCTCCTTGGGCTCTCCTCTCCTGCAATTATTGGGGTGGCAATGGGGGTGGGGGGAAGTACCTTTCCTTCTCTTTTCAAGTGATTGCTTCTTCCTACAGACAGGCAAGCAGCCGAAAGCCTGGCTCTCCAAGGCTGTGGCATCTGCAAAGCAGACAGACACGTCCCTCCCCTATTCCCTGGGCTGCTCTTCTGCTACTGCAGCCGCCCGCTCTGCCCAGGCAGAAGGCTGGCCCTGGGGGTGCCGCCTCTAATCGGGGTACGAGGGTGAGGGAGACGGCAGCATGGGTTTCAGTGGACAACCCTGAGCGTGTGCCTGTGCTGCCAACCTGTCTTGGAGCCCACACCATGTTTTACTGTCTTTGCAACCTGGCCCGCAGCCCTGCGAGGCCCCTCTTCCAGCATGGTACGTACCTGGAAACGGTATGAGGGTGATAAGAATAACTGTGCTTGAAAAGCCCTCCTTCCTTTAGTCCCAGAGGCATGTAAAGCTTGGAGTAAGCTAACTTGTATCACCTTCTGCATGTATCGTTCTTATTTTTAGTAGACTGGCTCTTGTTCATGCACATCCATCCTTTTAAGCTCTCTTGAGAGCGCACAAACAAGGATTAATCTACTGTCTTATTTTGCAATGTGTGAAAAGTGCTGAAATTAAATATGTATTCCATAATGTGCAATTCGAGTCAGGAGCATGCTTTGATGTAACAGTGAAAGCGAAGAGCTCAGTAGGAGTCAAAGAAAAGTTAAAAATGAACAAAACCAAAGTTATTTGAATATTCTAACTTCAGGGTATATTATTGAACGCATGAGGTCAGAGAAGAATGTTCCCCTACAGCTGGTGAATAATTATTGATTAGGAGTGTTCTAATGTACACAGTAATGCCAGGGACGATATTTGACTAGAGTGGACATTAATCTCCTGGTGGAGCAATGCTCTTGTTCCTTGTCTTCTGCAGTAGCAAGAAAATTGATCAAATGGCTTAATACACACTAGAACATCCATATTCTGAGTTCAGACATTTGTATTGCTATCACATGTAATTATTGCTTATGGTATTGATTTCTTTAAAGGCCTTTCAGTCAGAGTTAACAGCCCTCTCGTATTGATCTACTTACGAACTTTGTTTTAGACTCTCAGCTGCCATGCAGCAGCTGGTGTGCCATCTGAAAATCCAGCTTCTTTCTTCACAGACCCTATGGATTAATGGCAGAAAGGTCCCTAATTCTCAATTACATTAGCGCTCCTTCTCGTGGTTTAAAGAGAAAGGGGTGGGGAAGGCAAGGTACTTGGTGTTCTCAGCCCAGCAGCTTTTATCATTGAAAGTAGGAAAGTTTGAGTCCCCACCCCTGTGGGACTTCATTAATACTTCTCCCAGGTGAACTTAGCCCCTCACAAAAGGGTTCTTTGTATTTTGTCTTTAACCAGCTCTTTGTTTGGGCAGATATCCAGGCCAGTAAGAAAAAAAGTCGATATTCTGTGTTGAATCGGTGGCTTTTTCCTACTATAAGTTTCAAAAGAGAGTTTTGGAGACAATATGGTTATAATTGGACATAGAAACAAATGTATGTGCGTGTATATATATGCACACACATAAGGAAGAAGTACAGAATTTACACTTAAAAATGTAAATTTCTCTCAAAGAGGAAAAATTACACATTTGGGGTGTTTTTTTGATTTTTTTTTAAAAAAAAAAGCTACAAATGCTTTGCCCAAATGGATATGGGCCTTACACAGCTGAGCAATAGCAATTCTTATTTATAGTACCTGGTAAGATGGAAGTAGCCAGAAGTTGCCCTGAAACCCCCTGACCCGATACCAGCGTTTTTGCTCTGTGTTTGTGGCTATGGATGAAGGGAGACGCGCAGAACTCTCATGATGCAGACACACTTTCCAGAGGGTAGAAGTTAACGGTGCGTGTGGGAGCATCTGAACCTGTGAATCGCTGCTGGCAGGATTCACACCACTTGTTCCGTGGGATGGACTGGGACCACCACCAGCAGCTCCACATTCGCTGTGCAAGCGGCAGAAGTCTTCCTGCTCCTCTGAACCATTGCACGTAGGTCGTGTGTTAAAGCCTTAAGTGGCTCGATTCTGTTCATTTTTCTTCTGGCCCTCTACTGAAAACTGATATCCCAAAGAGCCTCGTACTGGTGGTAACTTCTGGAGAGAGCCTGAAAACAGGCAGCTTTAATATGAGCTTCTTGTTAGGCTTGCAAGAATAGAGGACAGATGCTGTGCCATGTGGAGCTTGCTGGTGCTGTCGTGTCTCTCGTCACCATGATATCTGAGCATCTGTGGCTTCAATGTAGTTATTCTCCTGATGCAGAAGGTAGAGAAATACTACTGTCCTCATTCTAACAGTGTGGCATTACAGCGGTGGGAGTCACATCCAGATTCATCAAAACATTTCAGTGCCTAATTAAGGACAGGGCAATGAATGCAGCAGTCTGAATCTGAGATTAGCGTCCTACCTGCTGGGCCAGCTTTCTCTCTCTAAAACAGTTCATAAGTGATTGTTTCATCTTGTAGGTGTTGCAGTGAGGTTCCTCATCCTGAACGCAGACATTTATCTAACTACATTTGTTTTCCCCTGGTAAACTTGTGTCATCTGTAGTTATGGAAGTGGAAGGAGGAATAAGAGAAGTGCTATTGCTAAGCTAGTTTTCACGTCTGAGTTTGAATAGACTATCTCCTCATGGAAAGACCCCCTACACCTGAGCATGTGACTTTTTTTTTTAATCTTTTTTCCCTCCTCCCATGGGGAGAAGAGGCAACAACCTTGGCAGACCACCATCGCGCTTTGTTATGCTAATTTGGCACTGAACTGAGACCCATCAGTGGCATGTCCTTTTCTAAAGAGCAGAAAGAAGAGGAGGAAAAATAAATTTAAAAAAGACCCAAACAACTTGCATTTACTTCATCTCACCAGAATGTAAACTAAAGTGAATCTTTGATGTTACATGCACAGATGTTGTAGTCGACATATCTCATGGCAAGCACCAAGTGAGAAGTGACGGAACGGCAGGAAGTTGAGTAGACCACAAACATCCAACGCTACGGGGATGGCCCGGAGCGGCAACCTACACAAACACAAGGATCTAGCTCCATTCTTAATTAAAGCAGTGCTTTCCAAGATAGGGTAGAAAATTGGTGCTGTACTTGGGCTCTGATTTTTTTAGCTGTGGTTATTGATGCTAAAGTAAGATTTGGGGCCAGAAGTCAACGCGCAGGCACCCGCCCAGAGAGAGATGCATTTATTGCAGTCTGCCTGCATGCAATAAGCTGTGATATCCGGGCGCTCTTTAAAGAGTTACAGATTTTTGGATAACCAAAGAGCTAACATATGTCAGTTGTTTGCCCATGAATTTAACCATTATTTTATTAGCTAGACAGATACTCCTATTTCACAATTTATTATGCTTTCTGTTCTTGGAGTATCTGTGAGCAGGGAGGATGTCTTCCTCTTGTCATACAAATAAACTTTTGCAAAAACTATTTTAAAGGATATTTGGACTTAATCATAGACCCTTGACTCCACATATTTTATGCTCGGTCTTAACGGAGTTTAAATCAACCAGTTCTCGTCAGTTACCTTCATATTTCAGGTCCGGGATTCAAATGTGCAGTGTTACAGAAGAGTCAGCTGTATTGCAAAGGGGTTGAAGTAGGAAACTATATATGGAGATTTGGGGGGCAGTGTTGCATGAAAAATTAGATAAATTGTGAATGCCTGTATTCAGTAAAATGCACCAAAAAAACCCCCAAACCATTCCTTTGCGGGCCAGCAGAGCCGGGCTTTTCTCTTGCTGCAAGATGACTGACTGCATGTGTTTGCACAGCCCTCCCATGAAAATGTGCGTTCCACCTTCGTGTTGTTCATTTAATTCCCCTTTTGAATCCCGAGCAGCTTTGGGAGCGGGGTCTCGTACCGTGTTAGCAGCAGTGCTCCATCCTCTGAATGACTTCTGGGGGCAATGCTTGAGCTTACAAGCTTAAAATTCTTACTGCAAGCACTGATGCAGCAAACTCCAGTGGAAAAGTCTGGCTGGAACAAACTCATTTCAAGTGCAACCATAATGCTCGCAGGTGATATTTTAAATTTTTCTCATGTTCTCTTTCCATTGCCTGTGTGCTTCCTTTGTACTGCTGTGATGAGATGGTAGCGTGCCACGTAATGAAAATCCAGTGTTAGAACCATGCAAGAATAAGTTGCTATATGTAATGGGTGTAGTTGGATTCTATTGAGTACATCAGTAATGTTACTGCCATTGTCCTCAATAGACTCCTTTAGCTTCTGATGTTGACAGGGGATTGCTCTAATTTCTCCAGACTTGATAGTTTAAATAAAAAGTTCAAGACGGTAGGAGAATGCCCAGTGTATTTGGACCTAAATATCACAAAGACGTGTATAAAAAGATATGCATAATCTGTCAAGAAATCTAGCACAATAGCTGTTAAATGTTCCCAATTTATCACCAATATTAGTATCTCTGTGTGGGGGAATATGTTTCATATCTGTAGTGGTGGGAGCCGCAGCGTTCCCAGCGGGGAGTCAGAGGGGACATGCTTGGGACAATGCACTGTTTCTAATCAGCTATACAAGTGTTGGTGAATGGCAGCAGATTTATCATCTGAAATTATTCCCTCCAAGTAGGTTTTTTTTTATTGTAATACCAGGCGACTAGCCTTTTTTTTTTCTTTTTAAAAAGTGCTTTATTGAAATCATCTGGATATACTCTACCTAATAAAATGGTAGTCTATGGCTGCTGGACTTCCTGTGAGAAAGAAGAATTAATCAGATATGCACAGACACTATAAAGAGGAATGGAAGTTGTATCAGTTGTTGTAACATAATGGAAAATGTGTTGGATCCAGGCGTCAGTGGGTGTAAGATGGTTTAAGCACAGGGCTCGTCACTGGAGCCATATCCACTTCCCCCGGCTGAAGATGGCGTATTTGTGTTACAGTTGCTTATGTACTTGAGACAAATGAAGCAAGAACGCTGGTACAAATGTTTTAGGAGTTATTTTATTTCCCTTGCAGTCAGCAAAGGCAATGTTTGGAAGCTATTCTGGGTGGAAATCACTCCAAGCGAGAGGCTTGAACGCGAGCAGCCTATTGTCTGCTGCTTACCCAAAGCCTCTTGCAAAGACAGACGTGGGGCGTCGTGGGGTGCTTTGGGGTTGAGTGCGTTGAGCCATCTTGGATGACTCATTGTCTGATCTGTGCACAGAGCAACTTTTGGCTTTGCCGTACACAAGAAGCAACTGCAAATTTGGTTCCCAAGTCGGAAAATGAAGAAACAAAGAGCTGCCATTCAAGATGTCTGATTTTTGCCCTGTGCAAGCAAATAATGGCTTGCCCACATGTCACTGGCCATCTAAAACTCCAGGATGCTCTGCAGAGGTGCAGAGAGCTCTCTTTTGAGAGCCACTTGCATAATTTAGTTCTGTATTAGGAAAAAACCTTCCTCCTTGGTTGTTTGGCGTGTGCTATTGCAGTTGCTGTAATATCTAATAGCTCGCTAATCGTGGACTAAGTGACGTGGCTAATACATACCCTGGGTGCTTCTCATCCAGGGGCAAATATCTGTTTACTGTTTTGATTTTAGGGAGGGGTTTTTTTCCCCTCCAAATTTGTTTGCTGCTTTGTCTCTTGCAGAAAAGAGACTTGGTTAAAAGATGCCTTATTTCTCTCTCGGAGAACTCTCTCACTGGATGATGAGGAAAGTCAGTAAAATTAAATTGATCAATGTTTTTATGCAGATTATTTCTTTCTTTGCCCCCTGAAGATAGCTGGGGAAAAAATAACATGTTTTTCCAAGAGCCAGCAAGTTAATTTTAAAAAACGTGGACATGGTCTGTCTGAGCATTCTCTTCTCCCTGTTACCTGGCGGATAAAGTGAAAATGCTTACAAGAAGGAAAGAAATCCATAGAAGACCAAAACGATGAAGACTGTGAGGAGACCGGGCTGCAAGGCAGACTGATATGGGAAAATGTAGTGTCTGGCAGCGAGATAACAGGACTTGTGGTGTCTGTGGCCAGATTGGTTTTGATGAATGACCAGCTTAGTGGTGTTGTCTCTATGACTCACTTCTTAGCTATCTAAAGAGGTCCCAGCTAAACAGCGCTTGCAGTTTTATGCTCAACAGTTTTCTCTCTCCCACTGTGAATTCATGGCCGGAAAGCACTTGAATTAGCTCTGTCCAGGGTAAAATTTTGGTTTGGAAGACTTGTTTTATATCAAAAACATATTTTTCCTGTTTGAAAGAAAAGAATTTCCAAAAGTCTTTTGTAACATCGATCTTAAATAAGCAATAGATAATGTGGCGCACTGTCTGCGGCTAGTACTTGTCTTCAAAGGCAGGAGCGCTTAAAATGTAGCAGCGAATGGGCCATTCACTCGTTTGCACCTTTCTGGAGACGCATACATTAGCAGTCAGTCTGGAAATGTCATGCGGTCATGGATTCTTGTTTCGAGCTTATTTTGCCTTATTTATCCCTTGCCCAGGCCAGGCTGGCAGCTGCCTTGGGACCTGATGACTCAATTCGGTGGTTCCCAGGCAGGGAGCACAGCCTTCCTGGCGAGCGGGTCACTGAGGAGGGACAAGTTCAGGGGTTTTCGGTGACTTCCCAGCAAGGCAGAGAATAGTGAATAGATGGCTTACCTCCTTTTGGATGCTGGCAACGAGATACTCTTCTTCGTCTGTGACTACTTTGAAGTAGAGGGGGAAAAAAAAAAAGCCTTTCCTGTGCCACAAAGCCCTGTGAGAGTGATGGTTACTGTGAAAATCCCGGTGGATCTGTCTAGAAGTCTAAGGGTTTGCCTGCATGAGGGCATTCAGGCAACATAATCCAGGGTAATTAAAGTGTGAATTTGAAAGGGCATTAGGTTGCACTGCCTTGTAGTTACAGTAAGACAGCTTCGGTTCTGGATAAAGGTATCTGCCCAGAGGTCTGGTGCAGTCTTAACTCATCCACTGTGAACTTGGAGTGATTTTGCTGAGTGTCCCTGCATAGCTGAGGAGAGGCAAGATGGATAAGCAGACAAAGGAAAGTGCTGAAGATTCCTCTCTCATCAGCTGAATTAATTTTAGATCTTCCTCAAGCCAATCCCCACCCACCCTTCCCCTCAGTCCTGGTGGCCTCTTTCATTTCCCTGCCCCAGAAGGTCCCCTTCATCCTGCTCACTCTGTATACATTGCAGTTGTGGAATTGCATGGACATTTTTTATGGTTAAGTCAAAATCCCTTATGCCCCCATGTGAATTTTGCACATAATTTTTCATATTCTTGAACTATGGCCACAAGCCTCCGGGTGCCAGTATAAATCTCTATTTTTTTTTTTTCTTTTTTTTTTGCCTTCTAATTGCACAGAGGGCTTGTTTCTGATTTGCAAGGGTTAGGAGGAACAAGCTGCCGTCCAGCTGTAAGCTGTAAGCCCTGTGCATTTTTATATGACTTTATTCAATAGCACCCCTGAGTAGTATTTACAGTGCTTTGCAGTGGGCTTCCAAAGCTTGACTCCTGCGCAACACACACGCAAGATAAAATATCTGTGGCGATCTATTAACTCTTAGATATAAGTTCAGGCCAGTTCCCCAGGCTGCTAGGGACAGAAAGGCAGGCAGGACCCCAGAGCTAGAGCAGTCACCCTACTTTTATTTGTTATTTTTGCTCTGTTGAAGACAAAGTATTTTTTGGTGTATGGGTGACATCTGACCTTGAAGGACCAGAGATGGCACAGCTGCCATAGGGGTCTCCTTCTGCTCAGAGTACACTCAGGGGACAGAGGAGGGCTCCAGTTCAGAGCCTGGGATGAATCTGCCTTCTGCTATGCTCCGTCAAAGAAAGGTATCAGGGTTGGGGTTTTTTTGAGACTACTCCCAAGCAGCCATCTGTGAATCTGCTCATGAGCAGGACACATTTGATGGTGTCTGCAGAAAATGACGTCATCTCAGGCAAGTTACGAATAGAAGTTTCTATTAATGTACATCACAGCCCTTCACCAGCTGAAGTCACTGGCAGTGGGCTCAAGTTCTGAATCAGCTTGAGTGACAAAAGTGAACTAGTTTTTATTTAAAAACAAACAAACCAACCTTATTGTGTGGTCTTTGGGAAAACTACTGATTCAGTTGCATTTGTTAATAGCTTTGCTGTTTTGAGCCTTTCCCAACATCTTCCTGGGTTTTGTTTGAACTTTGTTTTAATTAAAACCAAGGGATGCCGTGTTTCCCCCTGATTCATGGCTAGCAAAAGAAGTGAGGGCACAGAGTCTGTGCACACACCCTCACTTCTGCAAGAGGGTGCTGTGTTCGGGTGAAACGCCCTAAAAATGCAGCCTCTGCTTGTGGCATCGGCTCAGCCGTCCCACAGCCTACCAAGAGCAACCATGCTGCAGCAGCTGGAACAGCTGGGACGGGGAAAGTGCTGCTGCAGAGAATGGGGGAGATGTTCTGTGCTTGGAAAAAGGGTTCTGGGCAGAAATATTTAACTGTGGCTTTTGATGTGGGCTCAGGACTGAGACTCCCATTCTGGCATTTATGAGGGGTTTTCTTCTTTTCAGTGTGCTGTGGAGATCCATCTTCTTTTTCTATGTTCTTCCCTGCATTTTGGTTCTTTGTTCATCTAGAGATGGCGCTGTGCCAAACTTTTGAGTAATGAAAGTTGCACTCTTCTCTGTGCTATAAAAATTCCAAGTCTCTGTTTGAGGAAAATTCCCTCTTTTTATCAAATGTGCCCAGCCAGAAGCCAAGTTTGGCGCTCTGCTATGGATTTGGTACACCGGGGCTCACAAAACGTGCTGCTCCATCCTCACTATCTGTCGTGGGCAGTAGCTCTGCTTTTGGTACTGTACATCTCACAGTCTTTATTTGTGCCTTGGTGTTTGCTCTGTCCCTGCTCTTCAGATGAGAACACTTCTATTCCCTGGCAAAGGCATGGTAGATATCCTTGCCCCCAGCTCGTTACACTTAAATGCCTATGAAATATTGCAGAACAGAGAAATATCTCCTATTTTGTGTCCTTTTAGACTAGTATTAGTTTTTGCCCACCTTATTTCTTATCCATGGTTCATTCCATCCATTCATTACCATCTCCTTCCTTCTTATCTCTGTCTCTTGGAAGGAAGAATTTCTCGGCATACATTGCTTGGAATATGATTGCTACGTTATGGCCAGATCCGACACTACGATCCTTATGTCGGTCCCTTCTTCTTGCACTGACATTGCATGAATTCTGGGGACATTCATGTAGATCTTATGATGCAGTTGACTCTTGTAGCGTGTCAGAGGATATCAGATTTAGGCTGTTGAGTGGCTGATCTGGGAGGTGGTATGGCAGAAGTGGGAAGCTGGACCCTTAGGCAGGGGACATATCCTTTCTTATCACTATTTAGTGAAGGTGGGTCTGAATTTAAACACGCAGAAGTCTAGTGAGCCCTCAGGATGGGAATGTGAAGTGACTTGTAGCTGAGCCTTTTCTTTCCCCCCCTCTTTGCTCAACTAGTTCCAGCTCTCGCATTGTTTCATTGCCCGAAAGAAAAGCTCTTATTATAATCCTGGAAGGTGCAGTATGGGTGGCTTGGGGAAGCAATGCCTGTTTGCTCCCAGGTCAGACAGGGGTGTGGGGAAGTAGTGGTAGTAAATGTTTGTTTTAAAGCAGAGACCTTAGGTATGATTTCCTTCCTTGCTATTATCTTATGTGAGGGTGAATAACGCAAGCTCAATGAAAATGCATCATACAACTAAGGAATGTCCTGCGGCATGGTCTCAACTGTTGAGTCTAATGTTTGAAAACTGTTGGTATTTCACTGTTTCTCTTGGGAATATGGCAACAAAACATTCTCCATTGGAATATCTTGAGTAAGTTGGCAAGCAAAATTGCTCAGAGAAGGCAGTTGCTGACCCTAGGGCAGGCTGCCCTTCGGCGCTGCGGAGCGCTGGAGCGCAACGGCCAGAAGGTGCCGGGCTGGCCTCCGTGCGGCTGGCTCTGCTCCAGTCCCCTCCTCCCCTTCAGGGAAAGGGGAACTTTAGGGCTGTGCCACGTACGTGGCAGGATCAGCTCGCAGCGTACAGATCCTCTCCACCTGCTGCCCTGGCGAGCCGCGTTACGCACAGGTGGTGTACAGTCATCTTTGCTTCCTCTGCCCGGGTTTTGCACCGTGTAGCGCATCCTGACCGTCACCTCTGCCCCATCTTTACTTCACTAGCTTGTTTTGTTCTCTTTGGCAATTTCCCGAGTATGTTTTAATTGATTCTGCCTCCTCCTCTTCTTCAGTCTCCTGGCTACTGTTCATCTATTCTTCATGTACAAACATAAACAAACAGTTGAAAAGTGGTACAGCTCCAGGTCAGAGCTCAGCTAATGCCTTCATCTTCAAAGGCTTCAGCTATCTGGACAAGGAGCTGCTAGTCATGCCCGCCTGGAGATGCCTTTGGCACCGAGGCAGATATTTTTGTCTACTGGACAGGGTCTTAGGTTTTTCCCCTCAGGTTCAAAGGCAGGACTGTTACCTCTAGAGCCACTCACTGCTTGGAAATTATTTAACATGAATCATTTTCCCTCTGTGCAAGATCTTTGTTATTAGAATGAAATAATCACCTTCATTTGTTTTTTCCCTCTTCTGAGAAGAGGGTAGATGTGATATCTGGGCGTTGTATGCACATTTGGTGGAGGTCATTCTCTGTGCTGTTTCAAAGAGGTAATTACAATTCTAGCTTATAAATCATTGGGAAGGTATAGGACCGTCCCCTACTAATGCAACTTTTTCCAAATGAGTGCCGATTATTTGCTTCCTGACGGTGTAATTGTATCTGGTCTGAACTTACCATACGGATTGCATACCGCTGTGATTATGTATTTGCCTCTCCAAGGCTGCCAGACACAGGGAAGCACGTGTTAGCTAACCTCTACAATTGTGGTTTCTTTCCCCTTAATCCCATTTCCAAGTAGTGGTATCGCTAAGACAACGTTTACCACCTGAACTATCTCAGCAGGACAGAGGACAGTCGTGCTAGGGTACAACTTACCCTGGGGGAGGATATTTCATCCAGTTTGTTTAGCTAGTGGGAGTGGTATCGACATTGTGAGGAGATCCACTAGGTTGTAGCCAAAATGCAATGCCTGAAGTGTTATATTAATAGACTCATAACTACTAATGACACTTTTTAAGGATTAGACACAACATGGCTCAAGTTTGAACTTTAATAAAAATCTGGGAGCAAGCTGGCAGAGATCAGTTCTAATTGTGAAATATCTGCAATTGTTAGTGTCATAAAAGGGGTTGACTCTGCAATGCTAAATGATGGTTGCTTACACAAATGAGTAACGCCAAGGAAAAAGCTGAACTGTTTTGCTCACAATATTTCCTCTCCGTACAAACGGAGGAAGCGGTGGCTTTGGGATTAACAACGCTTAACATGGTACAAGAACAATACTATCTGTATTTTCGGCTGGTCAAAATATTGCAGGGAAAACAACCTATTGCTGGATTTCTGTGTGGAATTGGCATGTCTGCGTAGCATAGCGGAGAAGGCAACCTTGAGGCAGATCCCATTAAACCCACCAGCTCCGGGACTGGGGAGGTCCTCCCTCTGGTTGACGGGTTCCCTCCTCTGCCCGCAGCAGGCTCGTGTTCCTGTCCGTGGTTCCCAAACCATTTGGCTATGAAGTAAGCAGGGTAGAGGTCTCTTTGGCTAAAATTATTCTGATTTTCATTGAATAATTAAAAAAGAATGAAAGGGAGCCCAGAGCGTATTGGTTAAGGACACTCACCTGGAAGTGGAGATAAGGAGATCCAGGCCCTGGAAATTATGTGATATTGTTTAAATACAGAATAAATGTCTAGGTTAGGCTGCCAGATCCTGCTGTGATGGCAAAGTGCCCAAGTAATTTGGTACATTTAGCTATCTAAATGGATGTTTATCTATCTAAATTTGATATGATCCTACCGAGATCTTTCTAAAGTATCCAGGACACCAGAAACCAAGTGTATATTGGCATTTTTAGATAACAAAAAGCTTTTTACAGTTTATGCTCCTAAGCCATTTATGAACGCAGAATTTAGACTCCTGGGCACCTTACTTGTAAGTCACTTTAATGTCACCCATCCTGGAATAGGGCAGGAATTCAAAGCAAAAGTTCCTGAATTTCAAGCTAGTATTCAAACTGGGAGACTACCTCTGCAGAAACATTTTTTCAATGGAGAAAGGGGATGGGGAAGAAAGAAAAACATTTGACAAAGGGGGAGGGAAGAGGAAGAAAGGAAACCCTTTGTCCAATTTGGTAATAGTCCGTCCCCGTCCGTCCCGTCCCCCCCCCCGCCATTTAAATCTTCCAGATAGAGACAATCCATGGAAGTCACTAGTAAAATTCACATAAAGATAATCATTTAGACCATCTAAAAAAAAAAAGTCATATCATGTCATTTGTAAATTGAGAAACTCTGTGGTATTGTTACAAAAATTCCATGAATATCCATTAAATATTCAAACAATGCTGTTGCTTCATTTCTGAAATGAACTCTTGTTAACTTTGTTTTGAACTTTATTCAGCTATAAATTTTGAAAATAGGTTGTCTGTATGTTTATGTAACTTCAGCGTCTTTCCGCCATGAATTTTCCCATCTGAAGTTTCTCTGATGGCCATAAAGTTTAGAGAAGGGACTACATTTAAATCCACGAGTTGAATTTTGGAGAGATCTGGCATCTGATTTAGCCCCATTACCCTCATAGCTGGTCTGTTCCTCCAAGAGTCAGTCAGATATGCCCAACTTCAGGGACTTTCAGATCTAGCTTCCCATTGCACAGATGACTCTGTAATTTCTGTCATCTTTACCATTTTACACTGGATGGGGATAATACAACATTTTCCCACGTGCTTGGCGACCCCGTGTCTGCACGCTGCCTGTGTGCCCCATCCAGTCTGGTCACCTGTTGTCACTGCCTGATGTTGGGTACCCAAGCACCCATTCCATCATCCAGGATCACTGGAGACTCAAGGTCCTGTGCTCAGGCGTGTTATTTGAAGTGCAAAGTTGCCTCAGTCCGTCTCTGAAGCAGTCCTTGTGTCTGTAGCTTCACGTGGGCAAAGAGCTGATGGAGACAGTTGAGCGAGGAGGACGTTAGTCTCTGCTATGTGCGATTTTGCCAGCATTGTGAAATCAAGCCTTGCAAGTTGAGTGCTGTAATTGTGCCTCATTGTGAAATCAAGCATAATACGCCCACGTTCGTGCTTTGTGTTGAGATGGAAAAGGCACTCGCCAATATATTTGAAATTGCCTGGCTTTGTGTGCAGTTCCAAAATCTTTTCTTACCCTTCACGCGTCTGTATTTTTCTTGCATCCAGACTATGTGGCTGTATGTAATCCAGGAAGGGAACTTTTCCATGGGGAAAGGTAGTATGTTCAGTGTTAAGTACAATTAAAAAACAAACCCAAAACCACTATGGAGCAGAAAAATCTTGCATGCTTCTAGATGTTAGGAAGCAAGTAGGGGAGTATACATCCTAAAAAGCTTCTGCATTTGTTAGGTGGACGTTACAGTATTAATGTAATGTTCAAACAATTTGGATAGTTGTATTGTGCATTCAATTACCCCGGCTCATGAGAAATCTTTGCAAATTAAAGTGAGCTAGTAATTATCCTCCAAGTATCCGTCAGTGCTCCAAGCAGCACCGAAGGAGGCTTTAATGGCTCATATGCACTGTATGCCTCTCAGCATGACAGCGTGAGTTCGGCTTTGCTGCTGTTACGCTCTATCTCAGTGTGTCGGTAAGTACTGGAAACTGGAGACAGATAAATCTTGCCTTAAAATATGTTGCTAACATGAGAGAAACTGAGCCAGCCAAGCGCTTTGTAAGCTGTTATTGTAACTTTTCACAGTCACTGGGTTAGAGGGGCAGGGGTATTTTGGGGTATGTTAAGATCATGATTACACTGTAGTCCCTCAGTTAGTTCTGATGTATTAAGTAATGCTGTTCTTCACAAAATCTTGCTTTTCTACTCCTGTACGTTTCCAATTTAGCACTTTACCAAGGGGGAGATCCTAGCTTTGGTGCCCGTGTACCTCTCCCTGCCAGTGGCCCAGGTCTTCTACCACTGCCTTCTGGTTTGGGGTGAAGGCTTCTCTTTTAAGTTGGGCTCCCCCTAAGTCAGACATCTGCCACCTCCTTTTCTACTTCCCTGCTTTGGGGTGATATTCTTCTGGCTAGATTTTAAAATCCACTGAGAAAGCTGGTGTGCCTATGGATGCCTAAAGAGGAGCTTTTGGGACACTCTGCGTCTTCCACAATGGGTTTATTTGCATATGTGATATGTGTCTAGAAGGGAACCGAGTTCCTCCTGAAAAAGCAAGGCAAAAAAATCCCACTTAACCTCTAGGAAAGATTGAGCTCCTTGACTTTAAACAGAAAAAATAAAAAGCTTTAATATAAATACACCCTGAACTTCACCAAAACTTGTTTATCGTTCAAGCTTATCTCCGAGCTTGCAATTGCAGAAGCTGGTGTAGTAAGCATAGTAGAGCCATACAGCACATACTTTAAAGCAATTTACAGTACTGAGAACCTAATAAAGGTAGCTGACAAGATAATTGCCAAATTATATGAATGCATTACCACCACTCGCACACAAATGCGCTTTAATTATTTTTTGGCATCTGAGGAAAGGAAGAGAAATGCTGAGTTAATAGCCAACATGTAATCCATCTGTGTTTGTTTTGGTGCATCCTGGATTTGTGGAAGATACCAACAAGAGACGTTGCCTGGGGTACAATGACCTTTGTGCGCAGGAAAAAAATTGCCACTCGCTAGACTAATAGTGTAAAACAAGAGAGCTGCTTGTCTTCGGATTATGACCCGGTCACCTAAAGCATGTGGGAAAAATGTGTTCAGATAAAGGCTACAAAATTGTTAACACTTTTAATTATGTTTAGATTACAGAGCATTATACAACTAGCAGTGTCCATGTTATTGAAAACCTTATCAGCTGCCATTCCGTGAATGGCCCCGCTAATAAAGTGCCTCGTGGAATTTCTGCGTGTATTTGTGCCTGGTGTTTGTCCAGCCACATCTCAGGGGTTTCCTTCTGAGGCATCCATCTGATCCTAATCCCAGCCAACAATAGCCATTTTATTGTATACTCTGTCACACAGTAATTAAAGAAATTATTTCCTTTCTATCACTATCATTGCCTGTCTATGCATCACACAGATGAAAATGAGAAAAATATTTCTTGTTTAGACAGTCGTCTGAGGTATTATTCAGCCACTTGTCTGTTATGCTTTCTTGATCCATTTAGAAAATGACTTCAAATTACAGTGATATGGAACTCTTTAATAGCATCATTGTCTCATTTCATTTTTTTTAAGGTTTTTTTTAAATGAAGTCAGCAGTCTATTCTGTGAGGGGTGAAGGTAAAATGTTCTTCAGTTATAATACCCTGTTCAAAGCTTGCTACTTCAGGTGGCAGAAACAAAGGGCTTAATGAAAACTGACTTAAATTAGAATAGGAAATATCAGTCATGCATTTCATGTACGTAGGACAGACAGACGAATAATTCTTCTTGTGAAAGGTGGCTCGCTGGCAGTGCAGAACACCAGGGTTATGCGACCACGTACCTCTCCCTGCTTAATGCATTCGGTATCCCTGAAGTACTCTGTGGAACCAAATTGATTTGGCAACTTGAAAACCTGCGTTGGAGGTTTGGTACTGAAGAAGCCAGACCCCATCAGACAGGGGTGGGGAGCGAGCAGTGTTGGGGTTCAGCATTGCTGTTTTAGCGCACCAGGGAAGGGAGCACGGCAATAGAAGGGGAGAGCAAGGAGGCACGGAGAGGAGCTTGGAGGAGAGGGAATTAATCTTGTGACTGTGCCCTGGCCTCGCGCAGAGCACGCTCCTCGTCTGTATGGGCTGGAGATACCTGGTACAAACTTGTCTGATATCTTCTGATACCTGGCACAACCAGGTTCTTTGGGAGAGTAGAAGGGGAATCCTCTCCAATTGCTCCACAGAGCAGGGAAGTGATGACAGATAGTAGATATCTCTCACCGAGAGCTGGTTGGAAATCCTTTCCTCCCAGAATCCAAAAGCTTGGACTGTTTCATGGCCCAAATCTGTTAGTCTAGGTTTCCGAGTGAAAGCTTCCAAGAAAAACAAAGGCTTGCCCTGAGGTGTTATTTGAAAGCCCTGATTTTGACTTGTGGGAATGGGAATACTCTTGGAAAAAGCTTTGGGTGGTGATTGTTGTTCAATAGCAGTCAGGAGGCTGCACCTTTTTTTTTATTTTTATTTCCCCTTTCAAACTGCTTAGTTGTTTTCCCAGCAGTGCAAGGTAATCGCATCTTCAGTCACCAACATCATGCTCTTTGGAGACATGTAGAACTTGGGATGGGCAAAAACAATGGTAGGATTTCAGGTAGCAGTAATATCTGGTAGAAAATGGAAACCCATTTGGAGGATTTGCGTTCACCACTCCAGCAGTGGGTAACCCCGGGAGCCAGCACAGCCTTCAAGTGTGCCCACGACCAACCTGCTCTCCGTGGGACAAGTTCCCAGCAGCTGGCTGAACTGGGCATGCAGATTCATTGCTACCTGAATGCAGATGTTTCTGTCACCCAGCAGTTGTGACCTGGTGTAGGTACAACAGCAGTCCAAGCTGAACGAGCCTCTTCGGTAGTCCCCACAACACCTTGGCAGAGTGGTATCTTGTCCTGCCAGCACTCAGCCTTGTCCCAGCTAGGGTTACCACAACCATCAGACTCCATACAAGGAAGCTCCCAATGACAATATTTTTTTGGCTAAAAATATTTATTTATTTTTGAAGGTATGAGACTTCTAAGCAGGTCTTCTGTTTGTTGTTCTCAGAGTCAGACCTACTGGAGGGGCCTGTGGTTACAGCTGTGGACAGCACATCTGTTCTCATTAGTTACTCATGCTCAGTCAGCTCTCTGATCAGACCTGAAAGATTTACCCCTGGTTCAAGCACATGGTGCAACTGCAAGTTAATTGGCTACCAGGGTGGTTTTGCTGGACAGGAGTTTTGAAACCAGCTTCCTACTGTCTGCCCCTGTGTGTTTGTTAGCATTAGAGCAAAGTCTGCGGCTCTCAAAACAGCATACACCTTTTAGGGGATGGCAAAGGGATGGTTTTGAACACACCATATTGGCATCAGAATAGTTCATCCTTACGTTAAGCTTTTGTGCTCGCAAATGCGTGGCTGAGGAGCATAAGCTGTGTTTCCAACAGTATTGATCCTTTAGGGTACTAAAACATGTGCACTACATGGGCACCATTATATAATGAATAATATAATTGAAGAAGCTTTACCAGCACATAGGTACTGAAGTGATCTCGGTCTGCATAGAAAGAATCATTTCTAAGGCATGTTGTCTTCCATGAACGTTTTGGTTCGCAGACTCATTGAGCTGAGCTGTACTGTGGTTGATGGGGGACAGTAAGAGCAGGTTATCTCCCTTAAACAAAACTCATTCCCATTCATTTTCTTTATTCTCTATATTTTTAGTCAATCAAAAAGTGGAGCTCGTGGAGCACACAGAGTTTCTGAGACAATCACGTCCTAGGTGTGCGAAGATCTGCTGGGGGGCGGGAAATACTCTGCAGAAAAACTTCAGAGTTACTTTAAATATTTCTATTTCTTCCCATTTCTACTTTCAGAAATCCTCTAAGTATATGTCTTCACTCACGCTTTGAATAATCCATGTATGTCACCAGATTTTGGTTGAGTTTTGCCTCTCTTGTTTTATGAGAAATAGGATGAGATCAACAGGCCATGTTTTTACTCAGCAATTTTAGCAAATGAGCTTTGTGTATCACTAGTTTTAAACAACTTTCCAATTATGAGTGAATTATTTCTCGTTAGGTTTTTCTTATCTCCTGGGGTCTCTGAATCAGATTTCACTCCTGTGCAGTTAAGAATTTAAACACATTTTACTAAGACCTAAATACGTGTTTAAAACTAAGGGTGTAAGCGACTGTTTTTTTCAGATATAAACAACCTTAAGTTCATGCTGCTATTATTTTCTGAAGGGTCGCATGTGAGTCACTTTATTCAAGCACCGCAGCAGTCCTGAGGTCTGTGAAATCTCTAGCACGCATAAAGTTAACCTTGGATAAGTGGTTGTGGCATCTGGACTTTGGTTTCAAGAATATATTTCGCGAATGTAAACAATGTCTCTCATTAGTATGCTCCAATATTTGCTTAAAATACGTTGTTTGTGTGAAATACCTAGCACAGAGATTTGCTAACAAATTATACTCACAGAGCAGCAAACCTGAAGCAAACTCATTTGCGGGGTAGAATAAATGCACACACGGTACTGCAGACAGCAGCCATCCCATTTTCACTGACAGCATTTTCATTTCAACACATTTGTGATTAAAAAAAAAAAAAAAAAATTGGAGCACAGTAAAAGCTAGGCTAGCGTCTCTCTTTGTCTGGGGAGAGAGCACTTATGAAGTCTCCTTTGCTCTCATCATTGATTTTTCTGTTTAACATTCATGATACTTCAAGTAGTTACACTGCTAGCAGGTAGAGTAACAACTGATTAAAGCTGTTTCTGAACTATTTCTCTTGAGCTGTAACTAATAGGCATAAATATTTACTCTGTAGTTATCAGTAAAATATATTTTTCTGCAAGTACCAATAACAAACCCATCCCCTAATTAGGATATAAAACAGCTGGTGGCATTCACAGAAACATTTCCCTTTGACAGATAACTCAAAGAGCAGAGAACAGCGCTATTTTCATTTGGACGCTTACAAAGAAACAGAAAAATAGGAAGGGAGTTTTAAAAATGCATTCTGTGTGCACATTGACTCCCACATTGTTTTCTGCCCAAGATTATAAACAATGTTTATTTGAGAGCCTTTAGATTTGTTCGTGTTTCAAACACTGTAGGGAATAATTAAAGATGCTGAATGTTGATCTCGTGGTGGCACATCAGCGGCACCTCCAGCTCGTGCCCCCCGAGCTAAGCCCTGCGCAAACACTGGCGGTATGTAACCTTTCTGCTGCTCGCAGATCGCTTGGTAAAAATTTCATCAAATACCCGGCTCTTTTTGATGTCTGCCTAGGCGGTGCCTGTCAAGAGTTGGAAAGACAGGCTGGTGTCGAGTAACTACTGTTTGGATCCAAAAGGCGTTTAATAGCTGTGTTACGATCCCTAGAAACTGCTTGGGGATTCTTTAACGGTAGTTAATGAATGTGTCTTAGTGATGAGAACAAAATAAAGTCAGGGCAGGCTGAACTCTTCCAAATGATTTGTAAATCCTAAACACGAGATCGATTCTATTCTTAACTTCATTCAGCAGTTTATAAATTGATATGCGAATGAGGGTGATAGGAAGATATGGCTTATGGTCAGCTGTTGTCTCATGCTTTTGAGAACAAGCAGACTCAAATTCAAAGCATCTGTTGCAAAACTAAATGAATTCTGATTAAAATTTATTTCTAGAAAAGTTGTCCATTGGGACATTCCTGTAGTAAGTTGAATATTTATTTCTTCTGTGAGATAAAATCGCATCTGCTGTGTGTTTCTGATTTCTAGACATCTGAGGGCCAAATCTCAGTTGCTCTAAAGGGCTATAGCTGTTCTCCCTCCTTTTGTTACAGAAAACTTTGCTTGAGACATCAAGCCAAGGGAAAGAGTTCTTGTAAGGAGAAGACTTTGGACGGGTTCATTTTTTGGTGGGTTTTGGGGTTTTTTTTCCTTGTGGAGATAGGGTCAAACTACAAGTAGAATAGAGGCAGAAATGATGTTCTGCTGTGGCTGGTAAAAAGCCTAATTTAACCAGTTTCCTTAATAAAAAAACTGGCTGTGCTAGTGAAAGTTATTCTTTTGTTTTGCTTGAGTTTCTATTTCCTATGGGCGTAATAATATTTCATTAACAATCTAAACATTTTCATTCAAAACGGTGCCACTGCTCCTTGGGAGTATGACGGCTTCGTGCTCCGATCCTTCACCGTGGCCAGGCTCCCCGGCTGAACTGGCATCCGTTATGGGGAGGAACATAAACTCTTCCTCTGCCTCATTTCAAATGACAGAGATTTGGGGTGTGGGAGGTTTTGGGGGGTATTTGGGGGTTTTGTGGGGGATTTTTTAGGAAGAAAATATTTTATTTTGGATATCCCTAGTTTTGAGCGGAGGTACACATCCCTTTCCGTGCCTCACTGCTGATGCCCCATGCTCTGTGAATCTCAATGTGAGAGCGGTGAGATACTTTATAATGTTATAATTTTAATACAGAGCTTTCTGGGTTTTTCAGGATTTTCAGCCTAACTTTTTTTCTTAGCTCTTTGTCTAGCTACTTGGTGCATTAAATAATTAATGTGGTTTGGACATCTATTCAGGAGGAGGCTTTAAGTTCAACTTTTAAACTGTTTAGTTTGTGTATGAGAAATTTTTTCCCACTGGCTTTACTTTGGGCTATTAGCCATAGCTGTATCCTGGCCAAGCTTTTTCATGAAGCATCAAGAATTTACTGAGTACATATGTTCATTTTTTTTTTTTCCCATGGGACTACCTTTCTCCTGCAATCCAGCCTGGAAAAGAAACTTACCACTAAAACGACCTTGACACTTTGCACAACATTTCCTATACTTATACTCTTGGGTTCTTCGGGAAACCAGCACCATTGGAGCAGTGTACAAAACTGCAAGTAAAATGCAACTTTGCCGTTGTACAACTCTCACATAAAAATCAGGATTTAAACAAATAAATGTGAGTGGTGGATGGGTGCCAGAAGACAGAATAAAACTGGTTAGCAACTTACTTGGTATGCAGAAATCTTTCTTGCTTCGTTAGTGTTGATACCGTGTGCTGGTCTAAGCTTTAGAAACTGGGAAACAGATTTCTGATCAGAGGGTCAAAAGTGGGAAACTCAACTGAGGCGCCTCTGTCAGCTGCCTACTTATCCCAGGCCCTCAGTAGTGACCAGGCTGTGGAGCTGGATATCTCGTGCTTGCCAGAATGCATCTATCACCAGCTTTTATTATGGGTTATAGTTGTTATTTCTGCAGAATAGATGGGGCTCACTTAAGTCTGCGTTCCCTGCTGGAAAGCTTACACCTGTCAGTACCAGGGTTCAGTAAATGTTGGAAAGGGTGGGAGAGGCTGAGAGCTGATGCAGCTCACAAGGTGGTTAGAGGGATGCGTCTGGGGGAGCTACGTACATAATTTTGCTTGGTAAATCCACATTCAGGGGTGCTTTCAGTGGGGAGATGAGCCCTAAAGCCTGCTTGTGTATTGGAGAAGTTGGTTTCTACTGGATGAGCTTGTACAGCAAACCTCTTGTGGAACTGCTTACCTTGCTTCTCAGACCCAACTCCTGCAAATATTCCCTTTTCAGTTTTTCATGAATACTTAGTACTGACACAGGATGCTGGATTGATTGCTTAGCTCTAGAGACACAACAGCATTTGCTATCCGGACTGACTTGATGTAGTGATTTATCAGCATAACATGTTTGTCCTACTTTTTGGGACTGGTGAAAGTGCCAGCCAGTGAAAATAAGATGAAACCTGTTACATTTGTAATGAGGTGTTTCTTGGCCACTGACGTTAGTATGTAGGGTGCTTAAATCTGTTGCTCTGCGTTGTGAAGACCCCCTTCATGTTGATTTTTAACCAGACAAACTGAACATGCTTTGACTTTCAACAGAAGACAGGGGACCCACGAAGAACACAATAGTCCTCAGCCCACTGCTTTTTCTGACTTGATCCTCCAATATCCCGTCCTTTGCTATTAGAGTTTCCCAGGAAGCCTAGCCTTGCAACACACCAACTTCTTTCTCCGTTAGTGTCTGCAAGTTATTTACACTATTTAAAATTGCTGAGCTTGAAGCAGATTTGCTAGCAAGGGTGGAGGGCTCCAGCTGCTTAGGTCCTTTAAGATGTCTTAAATTTGACAACCAAAAATCATGTCAGCAACTTACTCATCACACCTGAAACTCTGGGCTGCTGATTAGTCATTTAAAATAGCACCAGTTTCTTGTTTCTGCTCAGGCCGTGCATGGCTACAGCAGAGGTGCCGAATCTCTGCCTGTGGTCTAGCGGAGCCCTCCCAGCACACCGTCTGGGTCCACGCACCGAGATGTGCTTGCACAGCTCTCGCATGCAGCGGGTTGTTATCTGCTTTCTCTTTCCTAAGAAAAAAATTGTGTACGTTTCTCTGCCTGTTTTAACAGGGTACTATGTTAATATTAGCAAAAAGGAGGTTGCTGAAGAATACTCGTGAATGTGAAGCAAAAGTTTTCATGGGTTTGGGTTTTATCTTAGTTGGCTAGACATTTTGGACTGAAAACTTGGTAGAAAGGAACTTTACCTTTAAAATGAACAGCATTGCTTTTTCCATAGCTGTCGACTGTATACTCTTTGTCCTGGATCTCCAGGGGATCTTATGAGTGTCTTGGTTCCCAATCACCGAGTGTGACTGGCCAAGGACTGAGATCTACAGGTCAGAGTCACCATATTAGTTTTACCTTCTCCTCCAACTTGACTGATTGCCAGGCAGGGTGCAGATGTTCTCAGGTAGCCACGCTTGTTGATATCAGGACATTGTTTTGTACTTTATTGCCTGCGGCATAATTCTCCTTGTGTGCGCCAAGTTGCTGGTCTAATTTTTTAGGAATCTCAGTGTCACTAGAGTTTGAAATTGGTAAATCGGTAAGCTTCCTTGTTTTGTCCTGGGGGAAAAAACCCTATCTTCTTCCATATATTAAAAAACAAACAAACCAACCCACCCAAAACTGCTTTGATTACAAATGCTACATAAACATTCTGTATAACAATGTGACAGATGAAGCAGAATAAGTCGTTGCAATTTGGGGAGTTCACATTTGGTATTCAGCTTGCAGCAGGAATAAGAAATTCGATGGGTTTGTCCACTATTTTGTTGAGCACTGTCACAATGATAAAAATGACAAGATGACAAGACCACATGTGCACTTAAGCAGGGGGGGGAAGGCAGGATAATTCAGTCTGTAGGTTTAATTTTCATGCTCTTGCAGTCTCTGAGGACTTGTATGACTGACAGCTCTAATAGCAAAAATCTGGATCCGAGGGTCTTCCTCCACTGACCCAGTAAACCTTTGCCAAGTCATGATGGTTGCCTGATGCACAGCCTGAGTGTCAGCTGAAGAAAGAGAAACACCTGGGATTCAAGAGCTGAAAAAGACATTTAAAAAGGAAATACAAGCTGAAGGGGAAGAAGGTCACAGGCAAAAAGCAAAGACTGAGGTAGCTAGATCTAAATGTATGGAGGAGCAGACTTCATTGGAGATGAGGTTGCTCCTGCCTCATGGATCATACGGATTTCCAGCCTGGGTTTTGTCACTAGTGACACCATGCTATTGTGATCTTACTAGTTCAAGCCTAGATCTTCTCTAAATGTCCGTCGTGTAGCAATGCTCTGGGCAATGGGCAGTCCTCTACCTCTGAAAAGAGTACCATCTGCATCTGGGTGCAAGCGCCAGGAGAGAGGATGCACCAGGGAGCAGTGGCCTGCAAGGAGAAAGGCTCTGCTGCCAACTGGGAATGCCACGGAGCTGATCTGCAGATTTGAGCTCCTATTTAATGTGATTTCCAGCAAATCTTTAATCGAGTTCATGATTATGGCTGACTAGCATTCTTATGTCGCTTTTATCTGGATCTCTCTTGTCTCACCCCATAAAAAGTGCTTTTTATGAAGATGTGCAGTAGGCTACTGCACAAGTGACACATCACCTCCTGAAATCTAATAGAGCTGTCATCCTCATGTCACTGTTGTATCTGTTAAAGCGATCGGCTGAACATCTGTCCCTCCGTATTTTATACATTGCAATCCACTCTGCCAACTCCCTCCACCCAGCCAGGTTCCCGGAAACGCTCCATTTTAAACGCTTTTAGAGTGGGAGGAAAGAGGGAGTGTTTTTTCATTTTTCAGTCAGCTGCATCTGATAAAACAACAATTTGTAGTGCTGGGTAACCCCAAACATGTAAAAGCTGGTTTGCAAGCCATGCTTCAGTATTATAAAAAGGACTGGAGCTCTTCAAAACCCATTCGATTGTAATCACATTGGGCTCAAATTTGGCAAGAAACCCACCTAATTTCAGTGCTGAAATCTGTAACAAACTGGAAGTAATTCTCCATTAGCATGGAGTTCATATAAATCAAGGCTTCTGCTTCCAAAACTGAATTACCCACAACAGCACAAGCTATTGTTGCTTTTAAGAGCAGACATCCAAAACCAAGCATGGCCAGTTCCAGGTGTTCAGTGCTGTAATGGGGGCCAGGTTTTTTTGAGACATTTGGATACGTTAAACAGCACGTTGAACTCTTCTGAAACATCTGGTCCTCTCTTGGCTGCTATGGAAGGGATTTTTACTCTTTCAAAAAAAAAAAAAATCTGACCTGTTTTTTCTGATTCTGAATATTTTTGGAAAGTCCCTTTTCTGACAGTATCCTTGTATTTGGTTTGGTGCTGCCCACAGGAAACAAAGGCAAAGAGCTCCTCGTGAGTCTGGACTAGCAGCAGAAAGCTGGAGAAGGCAGTGATGAAATGGAGGGAGCAGGAAGGGGAGCAGACTGCAGGGCATGGCCGGAGGAGCTTGCTCAGCAAGTCCCTCTTCTCCCACAAGCTTGGATCACACAACTTCATCACATGCACCTCAAACAGAATTCCATCTCCTTCTAATGAATGAAGAGCTGAGCAGATTGCTATTAAAATCAATCAGATCTCACAGCATTAGCTGTAGGCTTGCAAACACAACATAGCCAACCGCTTTTCCCCTTGTTTTGACACTTCTGGGCTGCCCTGTCAGCACTTCCATATGGGCCAGAAACCAAATCAGCTACCAAATACTGATGCAAATTAATTAATTACTTCTGCAGCACTTCTCAACTCTCTCTTTGCAGATAGTGTGTTTCTTTTCATTTATGGGCTGTTCCTGCCTGTGGGGCAGTTTCCAGGTTAGTGTCTCTGACTTTTTTTTCAACTTTGTGTGAGTGAAAAGAGAAAAACGTCCTTTCCTATCTCTAATTCTAAATTTTACTAGTGTGTTGTGTTGTTTTTTTTTTCTTTCCTGACACCCCTTTGCTTAGACATGGCCGGAGAGTCAAACCACGTGCAAAGCTGCTGTATGTTTAATACACTACTATTGGGATTGATATGGGATCTGGTGTATTTGAAAGTTCATCCTGAGGGAGAAGCCACATTGCAGGTAGTAGTTTATTAGCTGTGATGGCTCTTGATATTTTAAGAAACTCACCCTGTTACACCTGCCAAGAAAGACTGTCTCCTGAATAAGCTAAGGCAGTTTATCTCAATAATTACTTGGGTACAGCACAAAGAACACTTGCTGGCTGTGTACCTGCAATCAGAATGGGTTAAGACTAAACTGTGTGTGTCTGCAGCCTGATTATGTGCTACTGATAAACTCGTAATCAAAGAAGTAAAACTCTTTTGAAGATCAAAGGAACTGTTATCCATGTGGATGTGTACCACATATCTGATCACAGGCAATGGTCTAGCAGTGTCGTGCAGCAGCAAACATGACCAGGGAACAAACAGGAGTGGTTGGGATGGATGGGTTGATGGGGCTTTAGCACTCTCTTCTCTGGGCTTGAGCACTCTGACCCAGTGTTAGGAGTAAAATACACGTTGTTGCAGCCAGCGTACCTCCAGTTCCTCTTCCAAACCGAGTTTCCAGTCAACTGGAGAGATCCAGGAGGGAGAGTGAAACTGTCAGAAATATTTTGTTGTGGAAAGCCATCCTGACTTCTAGAGAGAAAGGAAAGCTGTACTTTCTCCCCCTGCTTCTCATTTTCCATTGCAGACATGGCCAAGAACCAGGAAAAAAAAAAAAAATCTTAGCTGAGTAAGACAACTCTCATCCTTAAATTTTTCAGTGTTATTCAGGTTGCACGGTTTAGGCTTTGTCCTAGTACTAACGTACTTTCTAGTGTAGTAATACTAACAATTAAGAGCACTCAGTGCTCACTCCTCCTCAGAGGACATACTCTCGGCATCCCTCACCAGGACCATAACCCTGTCTGTCTCCCGAGGTTTGGGTGACAAGGGGAATTTTTGTAGACTCGGGGCACAGAGTTCAAGGAGTCTCTGAGACAAAAGTAGCTGTGTGCCAAGATCAGTGTTGATGGGGTGTGGAGGATTTTGATTAATATGCTGAAACTTAAGCTGTGTCTGCCAGAAGCTGGTACCAAAATACTGAAAAAAATTGCAACAAGATACATGTCTGAGAAATGCTGTAGATGGCCTCATGTTGGCTGGGGCACAGTGAGGAGAAACTTGCCTTCTCGTACATCTGCGCAGCCCAGACATTATGTTGCTGGTAGATATTGAAAAGCACGAGAAAAAGGACAAATTGAATATCTGGCGGCAGGGATTTCCCCTGGAGCCACCTCAATAGCAACCACAGGAACAGGGGTTTCGATCTGAAGCAGGTCAGATGCACTAACATGGGCCATAACTAATCCTTCCCTCCCACATCCTCCATTTCAGGCAAAACTGTCTGTGCCTGTCAACACCTCCAGGAATCGTGGTGTAAAGGTCTGCACAATGCTCGCAGTTTCATCCAGGGTATAAAATGCTCGTGCTCTCTTCCCCCCGCCCCCCCGCCCCGATATATTCCAGCCATGGATTTCCCAGAGCACTTCTGTCCCATTAATAAGACATGCTGTCACTCTTGTTCATCTGCCAGAGCAACTGGGTAACACCTGAAAATCTGAAGAGGAAGAAAAGAATTATTTCTTGATAAGTGATAAATTATTTCTAAACTAAGAAATTTAGAACAAGTGAGTCAAAAGTGTACCTTGAGGAGGAGGGAGGTTCATGCTAAGAGACAGTAAGGCACTGTATATTGCAAATTGTGGCTGCTCTAAGACTTTTCTGTGAAGGATCATGTTGTTTCAAGTCCTGGATCAATGTTGTTTATGACAAATGCCTTGTGAAGAAAAAAAACATCTTGCGATTATAAGAATGTCCCGGTCTTGCTATTTCCCGGGCACGTTGGATTGTGCCTTGGTCTTGCTGAGGTCAAATGGTGTCATTCTGCTACAGTAGAGTGGGAAATGGGGCTGGTAGGCCACTTCCCTCCTATCAGTTTTCACACACTCCATGTAACCAAAGACTGAAGCATAATCTGTTGGCACGAGGTTGACTGAACTACAGACGAAGAATTTTTTCAAATGCTTAGGCACTTGACATTTCAGTCTCAACCATGGTTTACATCTGAAGTAATTTGGAGGTTTATTTTGATTAGAATCTGAATAGTCATTTTTGATTAGCAGACTGCACAGATCAGAAATGATACTGCAAAGCTGAAGCCATGCAGATTGCCAAAGGTAACACGCTATCTTTGCTTACTCAGGTTTTCAGTGCTGAACTTATTTGAAGTTGAGCTGAACCATGGAATATTTGTTTGTTTTGCAACCGTTGTCTGCCCATCTGCTTTAGGTTTTGCTTGATTTCAGGAAGGGTTGGATTGTTTTGGCTTGTTTTTTATTAAGGACATTGGGTGCATTAATCCTCTGAAATATCAAAACGCCCTCAAGATTAATTACAGATATGGGTCAGCTATTTGTTGCATTCTACCCATATGAAACAGGTGTTTGGGTTGGCAAGTCACCCAGAGGCAAGCAAAGGACTTGGTAGATGAGAAGCAGCCCTATGACTTTATTTTCTTTTTTTCTTTGAGTTTATGGTGAAACCAAGCTTTACATATTCTCCAGGAGTCAATTACTTCAAATGTCATGTTCTGCAAACAATCCTCGCCGGAATGGTTTCCTAGAATCATGGAACAATTGAGGTTGGAAAGAAAAATTGCAGGTTATCTAGACCAATCCCTGCTCAAAGCAGGACCAGCTGCCTTTGTCTTCATTATAGCCACCCATGAGGTAGCTGGAGAAAGCAATTAGGTGGATCCATCCTCAGTTCTCTCTTTTCCAGGCTGAACAAATGCCATTCTCAGTCTGTCCCGTGCTCCAGCCCTTGTCTGCCTTGGCTACAGCGTGTTCATGTCTTTATCGACTGCAGTACTTCAGACGTAGCCTTCCTATGGGAATACAGGGTAATAATCGCTTCCCCTGACCTGTCCTTAGACTTGGAACCCAAGTTGGTTTTCCCAAGATCTATTTGGCAAATGAATAATGCTTCCAGCAGCCAACAGTGCTGCAAATTTGATGCAGCGGGGAGCCCTCTCATTAGGTAGAAGGGATTTGGACTACAGTGGTTAAATCCAAGTGCTGGAGTCCCAGTCTGGTGCTGCGGAAGGCCACTCTTAAGAAGAGCTTGTTTGCCAAATGCTGACAGATGACTGTCTTTTCCTCAACAACTAAACTCTTGTTTAGCTTTATTTCAAATGTTTACTTTTCTGCTGGGATTTCAATAAAAGACCCTTGTCTTGCAGCAGCAGCAAGTCATCCAGCAGAAGAATGGGGTCTGTAAAACTGTCCTCATTTTCTGCTTGTAAAGCTCTTTGAGAGCGAGTGCACTACCCATCCTGTGTTTTGCTTTTGGAAGGAAGTTAAACATACATTATTTAAGTTATTTGTGTTATTGTTAGATCATCAGGACAAAGGGGCTGACTGGTAGCAAGCATAAAATAGTTGAAATATATGTCCCTAAGATTCTTTTCCCAAAAAAACCCAAAACAAAACAAACCCCCGAAACAGGAAAAGAAAAAAAAAATGAAGATCAGTTGTTAGGTTTTGAGCTGCTTCCGTTTCCGAGTTGTCTGTTTTCTTCTGAGCCCTGTTAGCCTATTGCATCTCAGGCTATCTCCAGTCCGCAGAAATAAGGCCACTTACTCTGTTTCTCTAATAGAACAATTGCTCTTGAAAATGAAACCCTGCACATAGATCATCGGTGTATCAGGCTCACTGAGGAGGAGTGCACCCAGCACAGTAGTGTGCAATTTCTCCTCTTTCCTGGTGGCTTTTCCTTCCGCTACTGCCCAGCGATCATCTCCCCACCACTGAACTAATGCTACAACAGCTCTAGACGGGAGCAGAAATCTGTATTTTAAATTTCTGTTTGCCTTTTTCCATTTCAAGATTTAAATGGTGCTGAGTAGTGGAAAAAGCTTAGAGGCCAGGCAGGAGCCGCTCTCAAGCCCATGACCTCTGCAGATGCAGCTCTCGGTACCTGTTGGGTGCACTCAGTGTTCATAGTTTCTGCACCTTTTCTGCAGCTCCCGCCACATCCAGCCCAAGTGCAATACTGAATTCACCTCTTCTCCCTGCTTCTAAAGAGGGGGGAGCCATGGAGGCAAAACCTGTGGGTCCTTCTCCCCCACTGGTGTTGACTAAATCATGTGAGAGGGATTAAGGAGACCAGTGAAGCATTTTAACCCTGCTCTCACCGCGAGAGCAGTGGGGACCTGCGTGTTCACTTAATAACCGGGCGTGTGTATCAAAGAGGCTGGTATATGAGAGGGGGAGCGAGGCGGAGTTTAACAAACAGCCCATAATCCAGTTAGCTCTTGATGCCGATGATGGGGACACAACTTGGAACTAAAGAGTGTTTGCTCCAGGATTTCTTTTACGGGACTGTAAAAGCGACGTGCTCCTGCTGAATGGTGAGCGTTAAGGATCCTTTGCCGCTTTTAGGAAGGGAGCAGTGCTGCAGCAGATTTGTGTGGCACCCCCACAGCCGTTCCCACTCCTCCCTGGAGCTTTCTGAAACCCCTCTGCCTTTTGATGGTGGCCCAGCTCCCCAGTTCAGTGCCTCGTCTTTGTGCGGGCACCACAGAGTCCGCGCTGGAAGGGAGATAATGCTTCCTGAAGTGCTCATTTAGCCCAGCGGGAGAGAGGCAGCTAGCAGCATCCACACGGGTTATTAAGCTGCACTGGAAAGAAAGAGCAAACTGCAGACTTGTATTAGTTTATGTATTATCAGCATTTGTAAAGTACCTGTTGCCTTAGTAACGAGGAACAATGTATATAGCTTTGACCGGGCAAAATCACCCTCTGGTCAGGGAAATAAAAAATTCATGGCCTTTCCTCAGGAGCCACTCCTCCTGTGCTTAAGGCGGGGAGCTTAGAAGGCAGAAGAAACTGAGCTGGTTGTTATGATCATACAATCCTGGTTTCTGTTCATTCACTGCTCCCGGGAACCCTGCGGAGCTGCTAACAAGCTGTGTGTATGTTGAGAGCACATAGGAATATGTTGGAGGCAGGGGGGACAGAGGGGTGTGAGAGCTCACGTAACCCAAAGCGTGCGCAGTGCCGTTCAGTGCAATGGGCTTGGGGTTATCCTGAGCTGTCCCTCAGGTGTCCCTCCTGCCCTCGCCTCCAAAGGACCCGCATCTGGCTGGGGAGCACATTAGTGGTGCTTCTCCTGGCCCCATCCACCCTGGGAACCGGACCCTTTCCGCATGAGAGGATTGACAGGCTCTGCTATTTGTGTGGCAATTGCACATGCTGCCCTGTCCTTACGTCTCTAGGCTTAGTGTTTTATCGTTAAATGGGAATAAAAGCATTACCCTACCTGAAAAGCTACCGTAAGTCTCACAGTAGCAATTACTTGTTTAATGTGTACTGAGTGAGGGAATGCGTTAGGTACCGCTACTGTTTGTATCACAGGAAAGGTCCCAGGACCATCGTGCTGGGCACCAGGAGCTCAGCACTGGCACGGTGTTCCCGCGGGGATAGAGCAGGGTTGCCGCATCTCTGGAACAGGGAGCCTGGCCCAAGTATACAGCCCTCTGGACTTTCGGATGCTTGACACTTGATATTTCCCTTATGGAAAAATAGTCTGCTCTGTATAAATAGTATAACAAGATAAACATTACGCTCAGCATGACAACCAAGAAAAATACTGCAAGGTCAACTTAAAGGCTGAGATGGGCTCAGAAGACAATGCTGACTTTGTGTCAAAACTGGGGGAGACTCATTGTACAGGTCCCGGCAGTCGCAGGAGATAAAGCAGCACTTTCTATCGCACGTGGGTCAGCTAGCATGGGCTTGTTCCTTTCATTTGTTCTATACGCCGGCTAATGACAATACAGTTATTGTTCTTACACCTGTTTGCAAAGGGAAATGAACTGATGACAGAATTTTAGTGCCTCTCCATGAGGCAAATCGGTCAGGTTTCTTTCTTTTTTTTGCCATTTAGTGCAGTACATCTGGTCTCACAAATCTGAGCTGCAGCGCCAAGATGTATATATAGGCAATTCAGAGCTGCCTTTTATCATCTTCTAAAGGACGATAAAGTAAGTCATGAAAATCCCCACCAGGGTGAAATAAGAGGTGAGATTCTGATAGTTGTAAACCAGGCAGCCAGCTAAGGTGAATCCAGTTATTTGTGGCATTGCAGGTTTTTGCTGCAGGAACACGTCACGCGTGGTAGCCAGCAGCACAAAACTTACTTCACTTTGGCTTGTCACTTGTTTTCAAAATTGCTATACAAACAATAAAAATGCATCATCTTTCACTGTTCCACCCTCCTGTTACTCTCTTTTCATTGCATCAGAAGAGATTTATCTTCACCCTCTATCAGCCACGACAGTGGTTGCTGCCACTATTACTTAAACTATAATTTTAATTGCCTATAGATGCTGCACTGATCTTCTTTCTGACACTGAAAGATTTAACAGTGGAGTTAAGCTCCAGAATCGACGTTAACAAGTCTTTATTTGGGACTATTTTATTTAATAGACTCTCATAGCTACTAGGGGTGACTTACAAAACTGACCTTCACTGACTGTCTGGAAAACCAGAGAATCAGCAAACACATTTCTTCAGCAAGTAATGGATTCTTCCTTATTGGGAATCGCCCTGGCCCCTAAGTCATGGCCACAGCTTTGCTTGCCCCAAAGCATTACCTGCTCTAACTTTTAACCAGATGATTTATTGCCCCATGAAGGGCAAAATAAAGCCAAACTTCTTGTTCAATACACTTTAAGATGCGGCAGCAGAGATGGAAGTAGCTGATTACTTGCAGAGCAGAGCCTCTTCCCATGTCTAGCTGAGCTGACAGTGTAGTTTTAAATGTCCCAAGTAATAGGAGTCTGGACCAAACACTAAAAGATACGGTATGGAACAGCTAGGCTTTGATGGAGACATGGCTGGCTAACCTAACAGGCATTCCTTGGCTTTAACAACCCTGCTACAATGTGCAATGATTTGTGTGGCTTTGAGTTCAATATGAAGGTTTCTGCTTTAAGTAAAGGAAAAAAAAAATTGCACTGGCATTCTGTTCCGGCAGACAACGTGCCATCGGGACCATGCTCCCCAGTGAAAATGCCATAGAGACAACCTGTCCGCTCCTACCCATCACGTTTCTTTCCGTGCCAGTGGCTGGCAGGGCGCTTCCATCCATACGAAAAAATCGAGGCTGCCGACTGCAGTGGTATTTGCAAAGGTGAAATCATGCAGCTGTTACAGAAGCCTGCTTGCTCCCGATCAGAAAAGTCGATGAGCATTTTATGGATGATAGGTTTGGGCAGTTCTTCTGAAGTGACTCCACTCTGCTTCCTTTTGCCCTTTGATTTGACAGCTGTAGATGCTGTATGTACTTCATAGTAGACGATATAATAAAGGGTTGTTAAGTGATACAAGTGTGCTAAGAAGTGCTACCCACAAACCAGTATAAAATATTCCAGGTTATTATAAGACCCTATTACAAGAAAATTGGAGGATTTTGCATCAGTTGATTAACTAGGTATGAAACAGTGTCTCTTATTAAACTCTTATATGACATATGAAATGTACAGTTGTAAATGAAAGACGACTAGGCCACTTACTGCAAAACAAATGGATTGATGTGATGAAAAGGGGGTTGTTTTTGTGTGGAGATACTGCCAAGAGGAATAGGAAGAGCAGTCCTAAAATGAGAATGCCACAATGTGCTTTTACTCCAAAACAGAGTCCTGAATTTGCCCTGTTGGAAAAATCTATCGCAGGGACTTGAGTGAAGTATTATCTAACCATCTGAGACACAGCCCTATAATTCATGGGTCATTGGCACAGTAGAGAAGATCAGTTCTGTCTATTGTAGCAGCAGAGGGACTCTTAATCCATGGATTATTAACATGGAAAATTGAAGGGGCTGTTACAGGCTTGCGGTTTATTAGACTATTGTGGATTTAGGGAGCTTTAATTTGAAGATTATGGACACAATAGAGTGCAACAGATCCCTTGACAATGTCAGTGGCAAGGCTTTTGTACAGGAGAAAGCTTCTGGCCTTCCCCATCCCACAGGATACTGCTTAGGGAAACACTTATGGGGCTGTAATCACCTTTGAAACTCATTTGATCAAAGCCACGCAGAAACCCACTTCTCTGAAGATGATGTTCCCTGAGCTCTCCAGTCTGGAAATTATTTCGTTCTAGCAAGGCTTTTCTTGCCAGCACTTGATTTGCACCCACTGTTGCTGTTTTGTCTTGCAAAAAATTGATGCTATACATCGTTAGGTCCGTGGGATGTTTTGCAGTACTAGGGAGCTGAATGTATGTCACATTTTAGAAGAGGACCAAGGAGTGAAACCTTGGACTTCCAGTAGCAACAGCTTTAAGAAATACCCTCCTGCCCCTGGTCGCCACCTCAAAGGAACTGAGGGAGCTTATGTCTGCTTCCCATCCCCTCTGAAGGACTAACAGAGATGTGAGGAATTTGTGGATATGGAGAGGCACAGTGAGGCTTGAACACAACCGTAGTTCAAAAGACAACCAGCCTGTTCTGAAAGCTCACCAGGAAAAGTTTCTCCCCTGCCCAAGCACCTTGCTGGTTGCATATTCTCCTTTTATCCTCTTCTGTTCCAGAAGCAGGGGAGGGAAGCAGAAATCATTACAGGAAACACTGCAGGAAGGGTTGGGCTTAAAGTGTGGTGAGGGAGCCTCAGAGTTGGCATTGGGGTAAGCTTTGTAACTGCAATGGTATTTGAGAATGCAAATAGTTTGCCTCTGGAGGGCATGAGCCTCCGTCACTGGCAGAGTCTGAGAGCAGGTAAAGCATCTGCTGGGAAGGTCTCAGCAGTAATGTGCTCTACTGCAGAGCAAAGGCATGGACGGGACAACCTTCCCACTCAATTCTCTGACTTATGTTTGCAATAAAGAGGAGGGAGCTGTGAACAGAACTAACATAAAGTGGCTGGTTGGATCAAGGGTCTTGAAGTGTCCTCTGTGCATATGCTCAGCTTGGGGTGTCTGTGCTTGCACGGGTCGGATTTGCGGCTCTTGCATGAATTTCTGCAGCTGTGGGTGGACCGAGGGGAGCAGGGAGGAAAGCCAAAATGCCATCTGTCCCTGGCATTGTTTGGTTTGTTGTGCTATTGTCCAGAAAAAGCACGGTTCAGTCGTGGAGCTCCTCGCCACTGGAAGTTGAGGAAGCCAAAGCATGAATGAAATCAAAAGGAGCTACACAAATCCACGGGTAACAGCTTGTGGATGGCTTTTTAACAATGGCTCAGACACAACCTCGGGACTGAGATTTCTAGAAACGGGGAGGACAACAGGAGGAACAGCCATGCTTGTCCTCTTGTCTAGGTTATTTCCCTAAGCTGGGTACTGCCTACTCTTTCTACTCAATTTCATTTTAGGGTCAGACAAAACCTTAAAAGCTCTCCCAATAGGGAAAGGACTAAAGAAGACAATTATACAAAATAAACTATAGGGTATGCAATTCGGGAAGGGGAAGAGAAAAGCAAGTGGGGAGCTCTCCCAGGCCAAGAAAGGAGCAGAGAGGGGAACTGAGTGCTCCCGTTTCCTTGCCCAGCATCAACAGGGTAGAGTCACAGGCAGTACACGATGGAGTTCACAGCATGGGGACAGGCTTAAGTCAGCAAAGCTCCGTTTCTCATATTTGTCTCTACTTTGCAAGAAGGGGATGCTGGAGGAGAAAGTGTGTGCAGGACTTCAGAAACTGACTCGAGAGTTTCTAGGAGCAGCCTGGGGCACTAGGACAGTCTCTATCCTCTGATGCTCTGATGTGTACCAAAGGCTTGGTTTCAATGCAAAAATCCCAGCAATCCTTGATTAAATTGTTGTAAAATTAGTTGAGGTATTTCACTAGCTTGAGTGATTATTTTAATTGAAAAAATATATATTTACTTGAAATAAACTCCCATTTCTCAACTATGCTTACGTTACACAGATAGCTTAGTTTATATTTAAACAGAAAATGTTTAATATTCAGCCTGGGAATAGTTGTTTAGCACAAATAACTATCTCTTCAATATTAATTTCCACTTCAAGTATTTACATTTGCTTACTTTCCCTCCCTTGCCCTCTTCCATTCCCTCCCCCCACCAAAATGTACTTATATTTCCCAGGGAATATATGTGGTTTAGAGTAATGCAAAACAAATGATGGATTGAGTGTATTTGCAATGGCCTTTGAAAACTGTCCCAGTGTCCAAAGACTGCTCAGTTTTATTCCTCTAAGTGTTCTGCACTTACTGCTGCAACATGTCATCTACACAGCCAGGAAGTTGTACAAGATATACAAGATTCAAGCCAACAGGATAAAATCCAAGTGATCTTTTAGCCAGCTTTTGAAATGAATAGAATTTTGTGACCCAGAACTCCAGAAATGAATGTTAACTGAGTGGTCAAACACAGATGGTCCATATGAAGTTTTCTGTGTAACTTCTAATTTGACATGCGAAGCGTTTTATATAATTTTAAAATATATTGGGATTTTGAGCACTATACTATTTAAGGAAGCACATATTGTTGCAAAGGAACAAGGACCTTCTGAGAAGTGCTTGGGTTTAGAAGATAGCCAAGCAGCTTTCAGAATTTGCGTAGTACAGTTATTGAGTTAATATTCCAGCCTAACCTACGGATGTACCCGCAGTGAGATACTCTGAAACTGCAGATTGTAAAATCTGCTCAGTTTAAAGATGTCCTACAAACTTGAAGATTTTGTTGTTTGGATTTGTGTCCTGGTTTAGGCCGGGACGGAGCTAGTTTTGTTTTCAGCAGCTCCTGTGTTTTGGCTTTAGTGTGAGAAGAACGGTGATAGCACACTGATGGTGCTGGTTGCTGCTGAACAACCAAGGACATTTTGCAGTTTCCCAGGTTCTGCTAACGTGCAGATGCAAAAACTTGGGAGGGGTAGAGACAGGATAGTTGATCCAAACTGGCCAAAGAGAGTATTCCGTACCATGGACGTCATGCCTGATATAAGTGAGGGTCAGTCGGTGGGCCATTAGGCTTTTGAGACCCTTAACTTGTCTTAATTGTTAAGCTTCCCTTCGGGTTGCTTTTTGTTTTCCGTTTGTTCGGCTGTTTGTTCCCTCGCCTGCTCTTTCTGGAACTTGCTGTTCTGGGATAGCTGGGGAGGGGGATACCCCTGCTCCCTGCCTGCTGCTCGGGACGGGCTGTATTGGTTGTCGGGTGGTGAGAAATTGTGCATTGTTTGTTTTATATATTCTATTATCCTTTTATATATTATCATTATTATCATTATTAATATATTTTTATATTTTTCCTTTGCTGTCCTGGTGAACTGCTTTTATCTCAACCCGTGAGTTTTCCTTTCTCTCCAATTCTCCTCCCCACCCCAGCGGGGAGGCGGGGAGTGAGCAAGCGGCTGCGTGGTATTAGGTTACAATTTGGGGTGAAACCACGACAATTTGTGAAGACAGGACATGACTACAAACAATTCTGCAAACTCAGGTCTATAGTCGGGCACCAGGGTGTTCAACGTGAAGCTGGGGATGTGGGCCAGGGCTCTTGCTGGTAACAGTGCAGTGTCAATACCAGAAAGTGAACCTGTGTGTACAGACCTCCCCAAAGGGAGGGGGAAGGCTCATGTCGCGTTGTGCCTGAGCCCTCTCTGGCCTGCTTCACTGAGCACGCATGTCTTCTGCTCCAGCCAAAGGTGCCTGACTTTTGGTAAGCACTGTACGTGCAACTCCATGAAATGGGAGTCATCACCTTTTGATGGTGATGCACTGGACACCTGCAAGGAGTTCTGAAACTTCGGTTGCGCTGAAGCCCTAAACTCTAAAGTAGTGGGAATCTTTCCTTTGATTTCGGCAGATGTCTCCCACAAGTATGCAAGAAAATGTTTGTCTTAATATTAGCAGTATTTTTTAGGTTATAAAATAGCCAAAGGTCAGAACTTCATTTTCTCTCGAGCATGGTGCTGAATGAACAATAGCTGAATAACTTTTATTTGGTATTTACAGTCACTGATTACACTCCCTCCAGATATTCTCACAATTGCTTATTTTTCCAGTTCTGCCTAATAAAGTGGCTGGAGTTTGGTAAACAGCTGGAGTGAAAGGGGCGTGGGAGGTAAAAACACTGTAAAACTGAGGTAGGTGAGATGCTCTCCTGGTGAGTATATGAAAGAAGGAAAGACGCTGAGTTCCTGGAGCTCTGGGCATCACCCTCCCTGTGAGAGGATTGTGAAATAATGCATATTTCGGTCATTTGGTTGCTAACATTTAGAGCAGAATTATATCCTAGTCATAAGTTTTTTGCCAGCAGATGAAGCTTTCCTACTGAAGTCTAGCAAGCAGAATGGTCCTGTTTGACCCTTGCCTTCAGAGGGGATACCTGGGGCTGCTTGTCGGACAGAGACTCCCCACTGTGCATGGTGAATAGGGGCTCCCCTTGCCATTGCCATGTAAAACGCTGAAACTTGTCCCCAAGGGTGAAGGGGAATAACGCTGCCTGGACAACTTTGACAAATTACTCCTACCCAGGCTACTGCTCTCCTCCATCTCATGGCTTCCCGGTACAGCAAGGTCAGATGGAGAGCCATCAGGAGCCTGCTGACACTAGTTCAGAGCAAGCCTAGCCATTTCTCCTCCTCAGCTTTGCCAAGATAACCATCTCTGCTGTGGAGAGCCAAGGTGGGAATTTCTTCTTTCTTCACTTGATCAAAGCAATCCAATTATGTACTTTTGGAGCTTTGCGTCTTAACATTGCATAACATCTCTTTTCACTTAACTACTCCAGTCGTTCATTATCCATCCAAATGCAACCTGGCAGCGCTTTCTATATTCACGTTTTTTTGGATCAGTAGTTATATCTGTTGTCGGTCCAGAAAATGTCAGCTTTCATCTGTCCTCTCCCTTGCACGGAGCTTTTCCTTTCAAATCAAAATTTTTGTTTAAATATTTAAACATTTATTTATTTAAGTAGCAAGCCGATGCATCCTCTACTCATGTCAAATTTCCCTAGGCTGCATTTCTCTGGCTTTGCTTGTTGTCTTATGGCTCAGCAGATAACATATTAATGGCCTGTAAGAAAATCCAGCAGGATGTATCCTGGAGAGAAAATGGACTATGTCTGGATTTCTCAATGGTCCTTCATTTGGAAATGTTACTCAAAAAGATGTTATGACTCTGATGGAACAAATACAGCTGCTTCTTTGCATGATCTTCCATGGTCACTTGTCTCGTACCAAAAGTTGCTGGTATTTCCTACAGGAATGCTAAACTCTGTGATTATTAGCCCAATAAATGGCTGTCATTTAATGCTCCACCCAATTCTAGTAATTACAATCAGCAGGGTTCCCATGCTGTGCATCAGTGATGGTTCGTGAACTTGCTTCAGGAACTTCCCATGAGTCATCAGTAGAGTTGACACAGCTGAAGTAGACAAGTCAACCTACAATTATGTAGTTTTGTTGGGTTTTCTTTAAGCCTGGTTTCCTAAAGAGAAGATTCCACCATCACACTGTAAGTCAGACTCTACATCTGAATACGTTGCTAAGTTTCATCCAAATTTGACAGACGGCTAGATATGTCAGCAATAGCAAGATAAGCAACTGAGGAAAGGAGAGGTTAAATTCATGTCCCCCAATGGGGAACAAAAGTTGCCCTGTAATCTCAAGTAAATCTCCAGATCCCACAAACTACTCATAGGAAAAGTATTCCTGCTATAGGCGATGTTCTGATTTGATTTTGTGTGTTACTACCCAGAGACTGGCCCAACCCTGAGCCAGGGAGCCAAAGGAAACAAGGCTTTGCACCTTCTGTTGCTTACAGATTGGCTTCTTGTTAAACGCTTTCCTAACCTCACTGTCAGAGATGCACGTCAGCTTTTGGGTTTTTGTTTTAAACATACAAAGATGTTTTTTTCCATTAAATATTGTGCAGCTGTCCTGGGAGGTTCATTTCCAGGACTTTCTTGACTAATAATTCTTGAGCATGGGAGGGAAACGGAACCTGAGGGCAGGGGGCGCAGAAAGCTTTATTGCATTAGATAGGATGGGAACCTGAGAACATCTCTGGTGCAGGACAGAGGTTTGCATGAGATCAAAATGCAAACGTGCCAGATTCATATGACACGGTGCGATGTCTCCGTGATCCCACAACTCTGCCTGGGACATTGACATTTGAACCATAATGGTTCTCTGATGAATGCCGATAAAACGGTACATTTCTGCCAGACATCAGGCCTGTTGCGTGGCGGGGAACAGACGGGGGCTGGTTTTCAGCTCTGGGGTTTTGGTAGACCCTCATGACCAACTGCACAGCCTGTCATGGGCTGAGAAAAGGTGTTGGAGCTGAATCCCCCTTTCAGGTGTGAAGCTCTCCTCCAAGTCTGCACAAGCATTTGCTGCTAAGTCTAAAAGAGGGAAAGCAATGTATGGGAAGCAATGATGCTGTATAGGATCTAGGTAGCATTGCCTAACATGAGGACAGTGGCTCTGGTGATAAGTATTTCATAGGATCGTTCACATCTGGTAAAGGTGAGAAGCAATACATTAAACTTTTCGTATTCCTTCCTCCATCTCCTTTTTTCAGCTGACTTGTTTGTTGGAGCACCTCACTCTCCTGATCCTTCCCGATGAGGGAGGAAATCACTGGTTTTGACATTTTCTAAATAGGAAGAGCCGAGGCAGAGAAAACTACATCTGTTGAAGCAAATTAGGAGAGAAAGAGGCACACAGAGCAATTCTCAAAATTCTCCCCAGATGTCCAGTTCCCCTTGGCACCAAGCATTAAAGAAATTCCTATAAGTTTTCTATCTGCATCTTTGCAAACCTAAATCCCTCTGAATGTCTGGCACTGAATCATCTACCCATGGTTACAGAAAGAATTTGAAGTATCACAGGGAACTGATCCTTCTTCAGCAACAAAAATGGTGTTTAACTGCTGCCCTTTCCATCTCGCGTGGTGTGTTCTAGAGCTTGCCAGCTTGAACTGGGCGCGTTTCAGCTGCCAAATTCTTTGTTGAGGGAAACTCCCAAACTGCTTTGTGTCAGGAATAAGTATATATATATATATATATATATAAAAAAGTATACATAATAGAGTGTGTGTGTATATATATGAAATATACATAGTGTGTGTACGCATATGTGTATACAAAATATATTTACAGTATCAAGAAAATAAGAAATGAGAGAGCTTCTGAGATTCCCAGTTCTCCTCGAGAGGAGAATTATGCCTGTTACTCATGAAAACATTTGAAGGGCAAGTGCTAGGTTGCACTACGTTCCTCCTAAAACTTAAAGATGGCAAATGAACACTAGTAAATTCTGAGTAGCTTTTCTTTTTTTTTTTTTTAATCTTGTTTAATTTTTCCAGTAAATTCCCTCCCACCAGAAGCTCAGCTGGGACTGCTTACTTAAATTTATTTTGCTTAAAACAGGAACTGAGCCTTAAAACCATTATTAATAAACAGTTTATTTTTTACAGTGAGGCATCCAACGTAATTCATGAATTATTGTCCATTTAATTAAAGACACTCACCTTTCCAGCTGTTTCTCTAATAAGCCTAATCCAGAGCCAATAAGTTCAACGGGTGCTTTGCCAGTAATGCCAGGGATTTCGGTGCAGGCACAAGCACTTTGAGGGCTCCTTCCCTCGTCACCCCGGGCGTTACTGGGTCCTGATGGAGCCGATTTGCAGAAGCCCTGAGACGTGCTTGAACTTCTGAGGACTCTGCCTCTTCGCGAGCAGGTTGTCCAAGGCGGAGGCTGCCATGCCTGGCCAACACAGTGCGCCCACCTCTCCTCTTTGCTTCTTTCTTATTCTCATTGAGTTCAAAAGCTGGACCTGTCAGAAATTGAAGTAACTTAGCCACGGCTACCCTAGAAGAGCAAGTCTGCCATTGATGTAGCCAGCCATTTGCCCAATGACCCTTCAAGCTAACCCATATACAAGGTCATTTCCTATGAAAGGGAGTGGGATGTGTCAGGCAGCTGGTGGGAGAGAGGAGCCTGGCTGTGACTACCCATGGCAAAAAAATCTCGTTTTCAGTTCTTTCTGCAGCTGGCTCTCCATGACCCTCCTGAGTTCAGGAGTAACCAAATGCGTTTGTGGAAAATAATTCTACTCGTGGCTATGAAATTCAAATACAAATACACCAGCCTGACTCCAGGAATCACCCATGAAGTTTGTTAGACAGACTTCAGGAGAAAATGGGAGGGGAAACAGAAGATAAAGATGGCTGGAAATGGCTGGGTTGGTAAAATTCACCCCACTTTCAGAGTGACCTGCAAAAGAGGGGAAAGTGGGTTAACCTTTGTTTATAGACACGTGCCAAAGCTGTGCATTCTTCTTCTCTGCATTTCGCCTTTAATTGACTGATTCAAACAGGGCTAAGAGAGAGCCTGTGATGTCTGCAGATAGGAGAAACCAAGACATGTCAATAATTACAGGTAGCTAAGCATTATTCTGAAATAACACAGAATACAACCAGTCAACTCTCTCTGTGATCTGCTCTGACAGTCAGGCACCAGAAAGCTGCCTTGATCCTCAGCGTTTATGTGTGCGGGGCAGACAGAAAAAGGGTGAAATGCTGATTCCGCAGTGTTTTTTTCAAGCATCTGAGCCATCTTTGTTGACAAAGTAGCTGCACTTTAGTGACTTGTATCATCTGCATGGTGACATCAGCACTGGTTTGCCATTAGATAACACTTCTCAGAAAAGGAAATTTAATCTATGGGATTACTTTTCCAAGTAATTCAGGGAAAAAATACAAACAGGGAAGCTTGGCAAGGCCAGAGTTTGTTTTTACTTATGACGTCCTTTAAAACAAAGGTTAACCATGTGGTCAGACAACTCCTTGTAGGGCTGAGGTTCAAAACTGAAAGTAACAGCCCAGCAGAAGTGTGCTAATAGTAGATGTGAGAGTTGTGTAGCAAGTTGGGGGCTGTGATAAATCTGAATTGTTGTGAGAATCTGTGAGGACTTGGGTGCTGGCTATTTTGGGTTATTTTCTCACTTTCTGAACTTTTAATGTTACTTACTATTGCAGTTGAGTGGCTGGTTTGTCTATTTATTCTTTATGAACCCCATAAAAGAAAACCTCTTTAGGTTGGAGAGAGCTGGAAGAGAAGGATGAAGGCATCCTAGAGGGTGTCCCCAGCCCCTCTTTCCTTGGAGGTGGATCTCCTCCCTGCCACTTGGCCTGGTTCGGGATTTCCCCCTCGGCAGCCCCGTCCAGGGGCCGTTCCCGTGAGGCGGAATGACTACCAAAAGCCTGAAGGGCTGTGTTGGGACCAGGGACTTGCTTTGCAGAACAGACCCCTTCACGCGCTGCAGCAAAACTGGAGCTGGTGCCACGTGGCTGAATCGGGTCCTGTGTTTATGGATTTAACTTCATTTTCTGTTACAGGCCTCCTGGTATGTAAGAAAGCAAATTCAAGCATGCCACTGTGTTCACTGAGGCAGCAAACTTGGGGGTGGGGGGAGAAAATTCCCCTCCTTCTGCAGTTCATGGTGTTCTTCTAAACTATTTATAAATAGGTCTACTGTAGCCAGTGTTTGCATTTGGACGGCTTCACTGTTCTCATTTTCAAGGCTTCTCTCAGATCTGAAAGTAAAGGTCGGGTTGACTCCCCTCATTTGAAATAAAGAGGGGAAGAAAGTTAACCCTGTAGGCAGGTGGCTCTAACGCAGCGATTCCCGGGAACACGAGCAGGTCCTCCCTCGTGCGTGGCGGGGGCAGAGCTCTGAGCCCGCTCTCCCTTTTGCTCCATTTTCGTTTCCCTGCCCTCTTCATTAGCTGATGACAGTTCTAACTTCCTACATCCTTTTAAAGAGCCCCCCCCGGCACATCATCTGGGATTCATGAAATGCAGAGATCTGGTAAGCAGCACAAATCACACACTTCTGGCCCGCACTTGCCAGAAGCCCTGGATAAGTTTTCAGCTGAGTTTATACTTCACTTCCCTCCAGTCTACAGAGGGATAATATATGGCTCCATTTTCTCCAGAAAAACTTGCACCGAAAAACCAACGATCTATTTTGTGAAGGATTATTTTTTGCTGATTGAGAGGTGTTTGGAGATGACAGGCATCTGATCTCATCTTAAGCCTTAAATTGCAGTAAATCCTGTATTTATTTACTTTTACTTCAACCAAATAGGACATTATCCTGCCTTTGAGTTAACACTTTCAATGCTTGCCTTAGCCGAGTGCCGCATGCCAAAGGCATGAACATCTACCGTCACTGGACAAGGAACAGCACAGAGCCACCAATTCGTGTACGCAACACCTAAACACTAAATAGGATTAAGTGGCTCATAAGACACAGAGAATCAGAAGCAGCCTGTTAAGCAGTCTTTAAGTGGTACTACATATATGTAACAATCGCTTTGCTTCTGCATGGGGCAACTGAAGGACAGCTAAAACAGCCCGAGATGCTGCGTGGTGTGTACGGGCGCAGGATGCGATGCCTCATCGTCCTGGTGTTGGCGTCCAAAGGCTGGGAGTAAAAAAGGCCTCAGTAGATGTTTTGTTGAGGTCCCAACCTACACCTAAGTGAAGAAAACATGGTTTTTGAATCAAGGGTGTGCAAAAATTCACTTCTGAAATGAAAAACACTTTTTTTTTCTTCTTTTTTTCCCCTTTTTTTAAATAATGAAGAGCACCTTACCCTCCTGTACCCACAGGACCTGGCTAGCAGCCCTCTTCAGAATAGATTATCTTTGACTCAAAGGGTACATTTACTTTGGGATGGGTTACTAATAAATAGAGGTTTCTAGGTGTTCTGAACGTGGGGAATGTATGTGGTAGGTTGGTACATTGTGAACCTAAACAAAGAAGACTAAATATTGTTTTATTGCCTATTTAAGACTTTGAGATTAAATGTTTGTATAAAAGAAGGTGCGTTATCCCAAGACAGTGGTTTTATTTCTGCTATTACTAACACAGTGTTACAAAGACCCAAAAGGTCTCTGCAAACTCTCTGCTATGAATTAAGGCCAAGATGAACTTGTCTCTGTGATTGGGACTTACTGGGAGAAGGTGCTCGCCTTCAACGAGGTGGCCTGGGCAGCAAGGCGAGAAGTGGTCCGTTCAATAACGGAGCTAGTTCAGATGTGTTTTTACTGATACGGAGTTTTTTTCACCCAGCGATAATGTGTGCAGATGTAACTTCTTTTAGCATAGAAGCACTAACTAAACAATTAATTGTCGCTGTTCTCCTTGGATGTGTTCAGCCGCTCCCAGTTCCGAACATCCCACGGGCTCTGAGGGATGGTTTCGGTGCAGGCAGTAGCTGTTACCTTGGCAAATAAGCGTTCACCCTCTGTTCAGAAATCTAATTTTCTTCCCTTAGTTGTTGTGGGAAAAATTGCATGGCATTCTTGTCACAGAATTCCTTTTCTAATTTTGCTGTGTTTTGCACTCTCGCAATCTCTCCAATTATCTTTGGCACAGCAATTATTATTGTACCAGCTGTAATTCTTGCAACAGACGATCCTAACGAAACATTGCTAGGTGTCTTGTGAAATTCCAGCACTGGTGAGAGCGGACCCCACCAGGGCTTTTATTATGGACTTTTGCTAATTTGTTTGGGTACGCACATGATGCCTTTGATGTCACTTACCTCACACGCTATAGCAAAGTGAATCGCCAAAATTATTTACCTCTGAACTGTGATCTTTTATCTAGAAAAGTGCAGTTTATGGCAGGTGTTTAGGGATAGTTTCTGCACAGTGTGTTTTTCAATTGCTTGGAGCCTCAGTTGAAAGGCACAGGCTTTAGTTTTATACATCACTGAAAAAAGAAAACTTATAAAGCACTGTTCATGAGAACTGTCTCTGTATTTCAACAACTTTTAATTATTACAAAATCATTTATTTTAATATATTATCGCTTCAAATTTAATTTTTTGTAGATCTATTTCAATTATAGAGACTAGTCTCATATATATATATATTCATGGAGACCTTAAAAGTTGACTTTGCTTTTATATTTCTTCCATTTCCATCGATTAAATGTCATACACTAGATAATTCCCATACCCATTAACATATGATTTGCCCACTAGTAATTACTTTGTCATCCTTACTTCCTCAGGCTATTTTCAGCTTTAAGCCACTGTTAATCCATGACCTTAGTGTTTTTGTCTCCAGGTCTGAATTATATAAGTATTATGGAACAAGGATTGAAATGAACTACTCTTGGCTTTATTGTACAATTACAGTCAGCTGATTGGTTTTTCTATTTCCACTAACTAAAATAATAGAGTAAATCTAATTTCTTTATGAAAGAATCATAGATTTTCTTTTTTTTTTTTTTTTTTTTTGGCAATGTGGCAAGGCCAAATAAGAAATATTTCTAAGGGGAAAGTAAAAATGGAGGAAAATATCAACTGTCTCTTTTTCTGGGTGTTCAGGATTGCTGCCAAGCGGACACAAAGACGAGTGAAGCAGGAATGTTCCGTGCACTCTGCAGTGGCCACTGTGGTGGTAATTGAATAAAATCCGCTGAGAGAGAAAAAAAAAAAAAGCCCTTTGGTCATGGAGCTGAAACAGAAAAGTAGGTGCCTTTAAAGGACCTTTTTGTAGTGCGTCTCCTCAAACTCCTTCTCCCTCCATGAGCCTGCCCAAAAAGCAGAGCACCTGTTGCACGTCAGGTTTCTTTTTGGATGCAGGAGTGCAGCATCGTATAGCATGGTCATGGCTCTAACGGGCTGGGCAGTTTGCTGTTGCTCCTCTTCCAGGCAAGCCGTCTGATTCTCGTCTGAAATGCTATCTCTAAGCAGCTTTTGTTCAATCGCTTACTTTCATGAAAGGTTATAATCAAAAGGCCAGACTTTTGGAAGAGTTTGGTTCCCTTATGTGATACTGGTTTCCCAGTGGCATGTAAATAAAGGGTCACACTTTCCAGAGGGAGTACTGCCCCACTGTCAGTGCTGTGAGAAATCCGCTTTGCAGCTCCATGCCTGTATTGAGGGGGAAACATTGCTGCAGGCTGAGTCAGTGGCCCAAATTTTCCTCCCTTTATCCATATAACCACATGAAAGCTTGTGCCTCCTATCCACAGAGTGTGCATGAATAATTTGCTTGGCATGGGACTGGAACTAGCTAGCACAACAACTATGCTTTTGTAGGCTCCATATGTCCCTTGCCTTGGAGCTTTTCAAATGATACAAAACTCTGGTACTGTAACTAAAATGAGAAAAGCCTGGGCAATGACTTCAGAAGCAATTGGGAGTGACCTAAAGCTCATGAAAGGACTCTTGGCTTCGGTGAATGTGGACCCAAGCCCTTAAGAGACTTAGGAGTTACATCCAGACCCTATGGAGATCCTGGAATGACCCCTGCAATCTGCAGAGAGATTGGGTTTTTCAGTTACTGCAAGGGAGTCCTAATTTCCAAACATTTCAGAAACACCGGATTCTTTAACTGTACTTCTCAAAATATGCTCGAGAAATAAGCGTGCATGCACATTGCCTATCCCTCTCCTCCTCTGCGCACTGAGCATTTTTGGTGTAGGAGAGTTCAGTAACGGAAGCGTAAACCTTCTGTTTACATCTATAAACAAGATAAGGTACAAATTGCTGCAATACAAACTTCCTTGCTCTGGCCCTCCACTGACCTCAGCTATAAACGACAAGGAGCCTCCTTTCTCACAGTTGCAGGAGACTCCAGTCTCTAGGACAAAGTTTCAACCAGCAAACGTGCTCGCAGAATCTTCTGCATGAATTTTTCCAACTGCTATGCTTTCCATATGCTGCCTGGGGCCAAGGGCCTCATGGCTGTGGCATGAGGGCCAGGCACTGCTGCGCCCACACCTGCAGGGTGCTCCAGACACCTCCAGTTGCAGCGTGAGGCCGGTTGCATTTGCACGTGTTTCCTGAGATCAAGAAATGAGTTACGTGCACTTTTGCCAAAGGGCTTGGATAGAGAAGTGCACGCTTGTGCTGCATTTCAGACCAACTGACAGCAGACATCCATGTCACTGTATCACACACTCATGTCTTCTCCTGGGAGCTCTTTGTTGGGTCAGATAAATTCGTTGCAAAATATCTAAGATTCTGCCAAGTAAACACAAGTACAATTAGATTAAAAAGCTACTCATGCATTGTCTTATTTTTATAGATTTCAATGCATACAGAAAGAAAAAGATCTGCCGATGAGACAGGAGCTGCACAGGAATGTTGGTGATGGGAATTTCTATGCACGTTTCTTTGCACGGGAACCCTGTTCCTTGGTGACCTGGACAGATGACACGTGGCCTGAAAGAAGGACACAAGGAGAGAGCTGGGGCATGAGAAAAGTCTTAGGGAATGGGGCAGAAAAGTGAGAGGGACTTCTGTCCTTGACAGCTGTAATTATAGCTCCGTGCACTGAGAGATCTCACCACCCTTTTCGCTAAAAGCTCACAGCCATTGGCAATCCTTGTCCGGCTGCACGTGAATGTCATTGCGACTATGGTGGGGGTTTTTAATCAGAATTTGTTAGCCTGGGATTTCCACAGCCCTGCCTGGTGCGGGCGCTCAGCGGAAGCTAAGCTATCACACTTGATACCAACATCAGACTGCAGGGCAGCGCAAGGCCAAGCTTTCCCACACCAACGCTGCATTTGCAAAAGGACGAGAGTTACAATGATGTTTATATCTCCCCGGGCAGGACTCGGGTCCCTCTCCTCCTGGAGCAGCTTAGCAGAGGGGCACAAGGACATCACCTCTGGCGCGGGCCACCCAACGGCAGAACCCCAGAAGACGGACTGGTGCTCAGGTGAGGCACCACTGTAAGCGTACCTTGTTCTTACCCTGCCACCATTGAATGGTCACCAATGGCATGCCCTGGAGATGGCATGAAACGGCCCTAACAGGGCACAGTTCTTCTACGCTTAAGCAATGCAGAAGCTCCTCTTTTGTTCCTCGTGCTGTGCAGCAGGTTGCAGGAGAGTGGCTTGGGGATAGGTGCAAGAGAGAAGGGTCATGGGGACAGTTCTTGGTCAGAGCTGTTGCAAAGCTGTAAAAGCAGCAGAGAGGTGGTGACTGGAGCCCTCCTGATGCTCTCGGTAGAAGCATGTCAGATCTTGAAAACTGCTGACTCCTGGCCCAGCGGCCTTTTTTCTATTCGTAGTGGTGTTCAGAAAAATTTCATGTGGTCAATTAGATACTGCTGCTCTAAACCAGATGGTTTTATATATACATAACCAGGACTAGAAAATTATATTCTTACTGTTCAGAGAGGTTAATCAATTCATAGAATCAAACAGGATAAGCATGCATTTGTTTTAATGAGCCCAGTACTACATGTGTTCTGTGAGGGGTGTCCTTTTGGTTCTTGGGGTGTTTGGTTGACCTGTGGGTGCTGGGAGATGCCAGAATGGCTCACAAGCTATGATAAGCCTAGGGCTCTCAGCCATGGGCCAGCATCTCCCTGTCCTGGTGTGGCATGAACACAAAAGTCCACCTTGTTGGTAGATGAAATGGCTCAGACTTGGACAATTCTCTGTTTTGAATATGGGCTTTGAGTTACGCAGAGCTGTGGGCAGGAACCTCCTATGAAAGCAGTACAGAGGAACAATGCTGCTGCTATGTACGAGTTTTCCCTCTCCCTGTAACAAATACCACTCTTAGCTGGCCGGCTAGCGCGGAGTAACGCATTAACTGAATGTGATAAGGCACGGGAACTCCGATATCAGCTCCATTTTCAGTCTTGTGTGTGTTCTGCAGTTAGCACAAAGGGGTCTTGGTCCCTCGGTAGGCCCTGTCATGTCAAAACAATGTCAGTTAAGTCAACAAATCCATTCATGTTACAGTCATTTCCAAGTCATGCTTCCTCCCTTTAAAAATTCTGGATGGAAATGTTAGGCATATTTAAGAATTAAGCTGATAAAACATGGGGAGAAAACGTGGAAACAGCTGGCTCACAAACGTGAGCCCGATTCCCATCACCAACATTCAGTAACGTCATTTATATTCTAGAGTATACAGAAAGTAGAGAGGCCTGAAAAATATGACACGTCTATCCCAATATACTTGCACGGTAGGATAGCAAATTACCTCCTTAGCAGAGCTGCCCTATCTCCAGGCATTCACGATGTGCTGTCCACGTGCACACCACCTCGGGTCTGCCGTGCACCTGCAGGCAACCAGGAGCTCCAGTGGGGTCGTGGTTATCAGGAAGGCTCAAATGGCTCAAATCCTCTGGATGACACTTCTGGCTGGGAAAAAAAATGTCATGCCCTCAAACTGGGTATAAGGGACCTCTATTCCTGGTGTCATCAAATTCAGCCCCTGCTACTGTAGGTAATAGTGCTATAATCTATATCACAACCCGATCACACTTCAGTTTAGAAGCAAGTTGGGTATCTGAAAGCAATATTTATATTACTGGCAGGTTGCCACTAATTCTTTCAGCTATACTGCTTATCCCTCCTGGCATCCTTATGGAGAGCAATCCTATCCCTTCCTTCCTTGCAACCAAAAGACAAAGTAAGGCTTGGTTTAAATGTCTTGGGAATTTTGAGGGCTGATTCGTGTTTTTCTGTGCTTAGAGTTGACAAAATTAGCTGCTTGCTTCATTGACTGAAAAGAGATAAAAAGAAATACTTGCTTGTGCAATGAATAATTCATCAGTGAAAGAAAGTCCTGCAGGATACTGTTTGGGGTGAAAACTGCTTTAATGTTAGTCTCCATGAGTCAATCTGCTACCTATACAGTTAAAGGAAGGGATTCCTGCTAGCTGTCCTCTCTTCAGGCAAAAAACGAAGACAGAAAAAACCCTCCTCTTAACACTGCCTGCATTTAGAAAAAGCCTACGTTTTGAGTAATTAAAACTGATGATCCTGACAAACATTCGCCTCCAAAGAAATAGACTATTGTAAATGTAAACTCTCAAGACCCTTCCAGGCATACCAGCACAACTGTCTCCTAAAAATTCTTCCCAAGCCATCTGGTGCCTTATCTTTGTAGCCAAGCCATACCAATAACTTTAAAAGAAGATTGTTGCTAGCAGGCTTCAGTCTCAGGGCTACGGATTCCCTCGGAAGTATCGTAGCTAGCTCTGAGCTCGTCAGCCAGGCAGCTCTGGCCGTGTGAATGCTCCACTTCTTTCTATCATGACCCAAAACGTCCAGCTGTGGCTCTTTGGGGAGATGCCTTTCTCGTGTGGTTTGTGAAGGGAGTGAAGGAGTTACAGGGAGAAGCTGGAGTCGCTGTGTACTTCCAAACAGGGATTTACACTCCATTAATTCTCTCTACGGCAGCCCAGCCTGAGTGGCATGACATGAATGTGGTTATGAAGGCTGCAGCCAATTCACATCATTTGTGTAGCTCTCCCCGCACCTGCGAGGGGAACGTATGGATTCCAGGTTTGCTCCTACACAGCCTTTGCCATCAAAAAAAGGTATTTAGTGAGTGAGAAGGCAGGAAGGCATGGAGCAGAGACGGCTGATGGAAACAGCTGGGAAGGAAAGGACAACTCTGTTTCAGCTTTGCAGATCATCCAGAGTTTGCTCTCTTTTGGTTGCATACCACTACTTCTGAGCCTGCTCCTTAACATCTCATCTAAACTCCATCATTTAAGAAACTCTGAATTCTTACTGCTAAGTGCCCTATTTTGGTTGCAAAAGCAGAGCTTGACAGTGAAGTTAAGTAACAAAGCCAAGGCTGCAGGCATCTGACAGCAAAGCAATGATCCAGGCACAAAGCGGAGTGAGGGATCCTGTGGTAGCTGTGCCCAACTGCTCAGGCGAGGCGACAGCCGTCGTGAGAAACAGGCAGGTTGTTGCAGAGTGTACGGCTGAAAATAGAACTTGCTCACCGCTTGCTCATCTAGGGCAAACACAACATAGTTGGGGAGAGACCAAATCCCTTTTTAGATTTTTGTCACGTGTTTATACGCTGACTCTCCACCACCTAAGCGTCCCTCGTCTGTTCCTTATCGATGCTGCTTTCAGAGGAAATGAGGAAACTGGGCGCAAGGGTGCAGGAGCACGTGGAGGAGGAGAGCTCCTTCCTCAGCACACCCTGCGCTCAGCAAGTTGGAGACTCGCTGGAAGTCGAATCTGCAGCATCACATTTAAGCGGTGTCTCTTATTCCTTTAGCATCAGGGGAGCAATCCCATATCGCTGCTCTGGTCTGGTGCACCTTCTGTCTGGAGTAACGATGTGATGCCAGCAGTTGTACCAAGTGACGGAGCTACCATTAGATTATCTTCTCCCTCCCCGTGCCAGTCTGTGCTGGCAGCCCTCAGCTCCCCGGGCAGCATTTGAAAACGCTCTGGTTTTCAGTGCTGCACCTTAGGGAGCAGAGCCATTTTTCAAAGTTAGAGAGAAATGTTTTTTCAAGCTGTTGCATCTTGGTAATGAAATACAGGGTGTTATGTATGCTTGTCAGGTGGATATTAATGAGCATGATGTGATGCTGTAAAATAGCTCCCAGAAATGACACAGAGACCTCGATTCTGCACTTCTCCAAGTCAGTGGAAGTTTTGTTGATGAATTTTGACAGGAGCTGGATTAGGCCTTAAAACATTCCCATTTTTTAGCCATTGAGAATTTTTTTGATGGTTGTGCAACCAGTACAGACTTCCTACCACCATACAAATACAACAACATCGCAAAGACTTCCCCTGGGGAGATGTCGTTGCTTTTAGCTGGCTACCTTGTGACACCCCTAGGGAAATCAAACAGCTTAGGGAAAAAGAACTTGGTATCTGTAAAGCTGCTTAGCTTTTTTCCTACTCTAATGGATATTTGTATTTTACTATCTCTGGAGACAATCTACTACTTGGGGAAAGAATGAAAACAACCCTCCTAAAATAGAGTTTTACAGTTTAATGATCCCTGCACTGAAATATTACATTGTACGCTTACGCTGCACGCAGGCTTGAGTGGGAGGGTGGACCTGATCACAGGGTCAGAGCTCCACGACTCGTGTCCCTGGCCAAATCGACCATCTCAGCCTCCTCTTCATAAGGTGATGGTGATACCTCGCAGAGCCGCTATGATAATTAGTTTATATGAATAAAAGTACATGACTCAAGGCTTAAGGCTTTTTGTACCTGCAGAACTTCCAACATTCCCAGGTTGCCTTTTGGTGTGGGATTACAGAACATCTGCTCTATTTAGTCCTCCTAGTATTACTGTTAATGTTTTGGCAAAGGCACCTGGAACACGGCATAGATGCACGTGTACCTAATATCAAAAGTCAAAAGGAGTGTATTTGGATCCTGTTTGATTTATAGCGTGTCAAAACACAAAAGATAAACCAATATAATGTTTAGCTTGATGACTTAATTTGTACAAAAATGGGAAGATCCGGTACTAAGTGTTTCTCAGCTACTTTAGGGACCTGTTCGAGATGGCTAGCTGTAGTAAAAAGGACAGGGGATGGGGTCTATAAATGCTTGTCAGGCCAAAGGAACTGCCAGGCTGCAGTGAGACACAGAAGTTGGGCTACTCTGAGCATGCATTTTCCCCAACGCAGATAAGAGGTGTAAGCAAAAGCGTGCGAACGGTCTGCAGCAATGCTGGGAGCCGGGGAGGGGTGAGCTGGAACCAGCAGTTTTAAGTGGAAAGCCTCAAGGGATCATTATGTCCATCCGTGCTGACCTGAAGCCGAAAATCCCACACATTTGCAGCGTCTACGTGGGCTTTGCTGTTCCTCCCACCCAGTCCCTAGTTCCTACTCATGTATCTGTTTTCCAGGGTCAAAGTTGTTTCTGAGGCTAACTGAGAGCCAGTTTCCTCGCATGTGAGCGGAGCAATATGAGAGACTTGTTTGCTTTTCCTCTTTCACCTTCTGTTCCCAAATGGTGGTTCCCCACCCAGGCAGGGAGCAGGGATGATGTCTGCAAGGACGGGGTTACGCTTGCATTTCCACTGCACCCAGATTGCACCCCTCTGCAGAGGGATGGCTCCCGCAGGAGACAGCTCCTGCTGCAACGTACTGGGTGGGAAGATATTTGAGTTGCACAGTTCGATCCAGGACCAAACTGAAGGACATTTGGGTCTTATTTGCTTGGGCGACCTTGGATTAGTCACTTCAACGTGCACATCTCGGTATTCAGGGAACCAGGATGGGACCGAGAGTTGAATTCTGCTCTGCAGCGTGCAGACACATCATTTCACATCTCCCTCTGCCACCAGCCTTAATGTGGGGACCAGGATGCAGGTCCGCAGAGGGCAAGCTGTGACAGCAGTGACAGAGTTGCTGTGCTGGTATTGCTGTGAATCGCAGCTACCACTTTCCAGCCCTCTCTGGGCTGGAGGAGCAAAACCTCCAAAGCAACCGAGCGATTCCGACCTCGATGGTAGCAGCACGCTACGCGGGGCACGGCTCGGGGTAAGAACAGAGCCCCACCGAGGGAGCAGGAGCTTAAATGGCTACTGTAGAGTTAAACTGTATATTTAAATCCTTTTAACCAGGATCAAAAAGAGTTGGCTTGGCACAGATAATAAGTTTGAAAATTAAGTGTACACCAAGAACCTGCAAGTCTCAGCCCCTCCAAACAAACGGGAAAGGCTTTATAACAACTTAAAAATCCAGCCTTGACACAATCGCTGAAAACTTTCCTTTAAAGAGAAGTCTTTATGTGAGCAGAACAGCTTCGTAAACCGAGAGAAATGCAGCACAGAGCAGTATCCGTGTTACCAGCGTAGGCAGATGAGCAAGAGAGGCTGAAATCCAGCCAGCAAGCAGTCATCTGTTTGAAGGGAATGAAATCTTTCACTTTCTGACCACACAGATTAGACACGAGGAGAAAATGTTTGCTGTCTTCGGTTATCTTGTGGCATTGAAGAGCAACCATCAAAGGGAAACACTCTGACTTCTGGGATAATGGTTGGGCAAGCGAGTGGATGCAGCAGATAAAGGAAGATGACGCTTACCCGGAGAGGCCGAGCGGCAAAGAACAAAGTTGAGTGACTGGGGATTGCCCTCACCTATGGGGAAAAGGAAACGGTAACGAGGGTGAAAAGCAGTGCGAAAACCGCAGGAAATCTGGGTTCCTTGAGGGTATTCTGGCAGTAGCGTGCGCTGCCTTAGATTTCCCCCTGAAGTTTTGCTGTTGTGATCAAGTTCTCATTTCATAGTTTATAGAAGAGGCATTTGCAGCTCAACTTTTGCGGTATTTACGTAGGCAAAATTCCCAGTGTTTTAAGGGGATTTTTCCATGGGTAGGCATGGGCTCTTAGGGGTTACTTTCAACCGGGTGAGGACTTGGAGTCTGCACAATTACCATACTGTACGTATTAATAGATCCTTCCTAATCGGAAAGTTATTTGAATTTAAGATTGTAGCTTAGTTTCTCTAAACTCCACATAATCTATTTACTTACGCTTCAGCTTTCCTTCTGCACTTTCTAATCTCCAGCTGTAAAGATTCAAAATGCTGCAGAACACACAACTTTTCTGTGTATCAATGGAAATGGCGTTGTAAGTAGGTAACGCCATGCTCCTAGAACATATTTAGAGCCATTGCAAAGCCAGGATTTGGTCCCGGGAGCACTTCACTCCACTCCCAACTCTGGCCCATAATTGAGACCTAATTAGTCCCTCCATGGGTCAGCTCCCCGCTTCTGAAAGACGGAGGGGTTTTGTTTCTCGCCTGCCCTCGTTGTCTGTAGGTGCCAAGGTTTCAGATCAGTGAGCGAGCCCGTGAGGATGCTCCTGTATGAGATGGCCTCGCTCCATTCAGCTCAGTGCCAAAAAGAAAAGGGTCCAACCCACCCAAGTCACAGGTACGTGCTGCCACTTCTCACCCTGGGCTGGCTCCTGAGCATCTTTGAACCCCACCCCAGAGCCAATTAACTGGTTACCTTGTAGAAAACGAACTAAGCAAAAAAAGCAAAGCTTTGATAGGTTTTCCTGCATCAGTGAGCTGAACAGGAGCAAGGCAGCTCCCACCAGCACCGGACTCAGCACAAGGGGATGCTGAGGCTGGGAGCAGTGGGATGCAGGGCGCTTGTGAAACGGGGACGGCGGCTGCCCTGGGGCACTCTGCAACCCAGATAAACCAGCAGCAGACCTGTTTCCCAACACTATCCTGACCCGAGGACGAGGAGATGAGTGAAGGCTGCGCCCCTCTCCCCCAGGACACCGGCAGGACTAGCTTCACGTAAGCCGCCTCCCCTCCCCTCTGACTCAGCTCCAATGCTATGCTCAGCCTTTCACTCTCTCCTTCCTCAGGCAACCTGGTTCACTTTTCTTCACTCCCCCTTTGCTGACCAGCAGCTTGATATCGCTCCACACACCCAACTGGCAGTGCCGGCTTGCCCCGGCACTCCCGGGATACGTGTCCGCACCCACCTGAGTGGGATACGGCAGGATACGGCCTCCCCCTCCCCTGCCATCACTTCTGGGGCCGTATCCCAAGCTCAAGCACCCTGTATCCTTCTCCCTGTGAAGTCTGAAAGTTTTGGGGCACACGTGGAAGTTGTGGGAAGGTGCTGGAAGACTGTCAGAGGTTCAGTAACGTACAGGGTGCTCCCGCTGGCCTGGCGGAGCAGCACCGCAGCTCGGGGAGCAGCTAGTACTCCTGCTGTGAGTTAAGTCATTTATTTGATGATGAGACGGAGAAAGCCCGAAGAAAAGAATCGGAGCAAGAAAACAAGCCTGGAGGGAAGCCTGGGCTGCTATGCGATGATGTTACGAGATTCCTCTTTTTGTTCATCCAGCAGCCCAAGGACCTCGGTGGCTTTTCCGACTCAATCAGGACACAATTCAGTGTGGGACGGGTGGGGATGCCACGCTCTTTCATGCCGAGCCAGCAAAGGCCTTGCAAGCCAGGGGTTTGCGTGGCAGCCCCAGCAGGCTTTGCAGATTGAAGTTATTTTAGAATAGTTTGGTCTTTCTCCTCTTCTGAGGATTTCTTTCTTAATGTGTGTGCATGAGCAAGCAATTAGCTGCCAGGATAGGAAGATGTTACTGTGCAGGCCCTTTGCAGCACTAAAAGCAAATCTGTTCCAGGTTCGCTCGTGAACAGGTGAGTGCATGGAGACACAACCACGCTTGGTTAGAGCTGCTCCTGGCAGTAGATGACACCTACCAGAACGGGCACATCTCTGCTCTACACGCCCACAGTGGACACAGGGAGACACCGCTGCTCCCCAGAACTGGGGCACCATCAGGCAGCCGTGGCTGGGTGCTCACCCCAGCCCTAACGCTGGACACGGTGAGAAGACCCAGCGCCGTTGTTGGAGCTGACTGCACGCGAGGCAACTCCAGTCTGGCAGCAGCTGGCTTTGCCAAACCCCCGAAGCCAATATGGGTGAGTTACCTTACTGTAAGCATCCGAGACTTGAACGTGGTTTATAAGCATAGGCACGACGCCACGCTGGGAGGTTACGTGCCGTTCCGCCTTGCCCTAAAGGTGTGCTGACTCGGGTCTCCACCAACGTGGAGATTCCCGCGCTGTGCTCAGCTGAGGACCTGCCCAGCAGCCCCCCAGCCCCGGCCGCAGAGTTACACACGCGGCTTGGCAGGGGACGCTTTGCTTACTTTGACTTTTATCTTCATTGTACAAAATTAATAATTTACTGCTAATGGTTGAGGTCCGTAAGGCTTCACCAGTTAGTTTAGAAGAGCCAGGAGGTGCTATTCAGCCCAGAAGTGGATTCTGAACTGATTTTTTTTTTTAAAGCTTTCCCTTTCTGCAGCAAATACTGATATTTCTGTTCTTTGTCCCAAAGTTGAGTGAAGAAAGTACAGAACTTTGAAATTTTCTATGGAAGTGCAAATCTGAACTTCCAGTCATCTATTTTCTTTTGCCTTGCCTACATGCTTTAAATTTCGTTGCATCTTTCCCCATTTTGGAAAAAAAACCAAAACAAAAAAGCAAAACCAAAATGGTTTTGGATTTTGGTTTGAGGAAGGGTAGAAGACAATGCTTAATTACATCTGGCTTTAAAGGATGTCTTAAATTTTTATAGAAAACTTCCAAATTGTAAAACAAAACAAAATAAACTCAGATAAGGAAATAATCTCTCTTTTCCCTCAGGGTGCCTGAAAACTGCACAACATAAAAATAACCCTAAACAAAAGTTGCTTTAAGCACCTCGTATCTGAGAAATGTCGAAGAAAGCAACTGCTGTAAGTGTCACGCGGGGGATTCTTCGGTTGTTGGTACGCTTCTTGGAGCTGTCTTTAAAAAAAGAGAAGGGAAAAACATCAATTATGCAAGAAAACTCGGCCCTGCTCCCGGTGAGTGACAAAGCGGCTCTTCCCCGGGACCTGGCAGACCGGGCAGCAGCCGGTGCCGCTCTGCCCGCGCCCCTTCGCGTTTTTAGCCCCCATTTGCCAAGGAGCCGGTGGGGAGCGGCTGCAGCCGCCCGGGGTGCGGGGCCGCGGCCCGGCCCCCCCCGTCCAGCCGCAGCGAGGGCTTTTCTTGGCGAAAACCTGCGATTCTGGCGTTCCTCGGGAATGAAAGAAAGTGACATGTTGGGAGCGGGGAGGGGAGTGGAGAGGAGGAAGGGCTGCCGCTGCTGCTCCTGCAGGGCGGGATCACTTCTGCTTGATCTATGGAGCCCGCCCCCTTAAATTGGCTCCCGGGAGCGCCCCGTCCACCAGCCCGACGGGGGGAGAGGCGGAAAGCGAGGGAGAGCAGGCAGGCGGGCGGGCGGCCGGCTCCCCCGTCCCGGCCCGTCGGTCCCGGCCCGTCCGCCCCCGCGCACCATGCGCGGCCCCCGGCGCCCCGCGCCCCGCCGGCCCGCCCGCCCCTAACGCCGCCCGGCTCCAGCGCCTTCCCCCCGGCAGCGCACCGGGGGGTGGGGAGGGGGGAGAAAGGGGGCGGAAAAAAAAAAAGGGGGAAAGAAAGGAAGGAAGGAAAAAGAAGGTGGAAAAGAAGAGCCCGAGGAAAGTGGGGGAAGGCTGCTCTCCTCTGAGGACAGCGCGCAGCACCATGCAGCTGGCGCCGCTGGCGCTGGCACTCACCACGCTCTTCATCGACGGCTTGAGGATAGGAGCGAGGAGGCAGAAGCTGCACCCCAGGCAAGGTAAGGGGGTGCTCGGGGAGGGGTGGGGGGTAGGCGGGGGGGTGCCGGGCTGCCGCCCCCCGGGGGGTGGGGGGCTCGGCCTCCCCGCTCAGGGGCATGTGCTTCTCTGTCCTTGCAGCCAAGCTGCTGGAGAAGCTCAGCGAGTACGAGATCGTGACTCCTACCCGGGTGAATGAGTTCGGCGAGCCCTTCCCCACCGATGTCCACTTCAGGCGGCGGCGGCGGAGCACCAGCGCTGCCCCCGACGCCTGGACGGCCGCCGCCTCCCCCAAGGCGCACTACAGGCTCTCCGCCTTCGGGCAGCAGTTCCTCTTCAACCTGACGGCCAGCTCGGCCTTCATCGCCCCGCTCTTCACCGTCAGCCTCCTGGGAGAGCCCGCCGCCGACCAGCGGCGCCTCTACGCCGAGGCGGCCGACGCCGACGTGAAGCACTGCTTCTACCGGGGGCACGTCAACGCCCGCCCGCGGCACACCGCCGTCATCAGCCTCTGCTCCGGGATGGTGAGACCCGCGTCCCGCTCCCGGCCCCGGCCCCGGCCCCGCCGGGCGCCCAGCGGCGGCGCGCCGGGGCGGAAGCGCGGAGGAGGAGCAGCAGGGCGAGGGAGGGTGGGCAGAGGGATGGGGACGGCCCCTTCCCCCCGCCCCCCGGCTGCGGGATGGGGCCGCCGGCTCCGGCTCGCCCCGGTCGGGGGTTTCGCCCACTCTGCTTTTATTTTTCCGTCGGGTTCCGGCACCGGGGCGAAGCCCTCCTGCTCCGCGGGTTTGGGGAGAAAAACTGCCACCCAGCGGGCGCAGACCCCGGGCACGGATACCCTCCTGCCCCCGGGGTGCCGCCGAGGGCTGCGAAGGGATGACTGGGGGTCCCCAGCAGCGCCGACCCGCAGCCGTCCTGCAGCCTGGGGCAGGGGCAGGGCCCGGGCAGAGCTGAAGGCAGGGTGCCTGGCAGCCCCGCCTGCCGTGCCCGTGCCCTTCTGCGCAGGGGGGTGTTGGCAAGGGGATGAGCAGAGGCTCCCAGCGGGGCTGACCCCTCCAGCTGCCCTGGTACCTTCCTGCACCCCGGGGTGCCTGTCCCAGGTGCTCCCCTGGGAGCTCTCTGCTGGCCTCGGTCTGGTCTAGCAGCTCCCCTGGGTGAGCGTGTTCACCCAGGCTAGTGCACGTGTGTGTGGCTGGGCAGGCCTTCCTCCCAGTTACGGGTTGTGCTTTCCAGTCTAGGATGGCTGCAGGGTGTTTTTTGTCTTGAATCTTTTATTTACCCGCCAAATCCCTACATTCATGGTCACGTGCAACTAGGAGTGTTGGTGTCTTCTCATAAGCAGGGATTTCACTGGCTGGACACCTCCCTCTGGTCCTCACATGTGGATTTAAAGCTTGTCTCAGGGAGAGTTGCTGTGTGAAAACCAGCACAACGTGATGGGGTTGCACTAAGGCCTCCAGCACATTGCAACACCGTCTACCCTTGGGCAAGGGTGGCTTGGTAGATGTCACTGGCATAGGGATGGGGTCTAGCAGACATCCCCCTCTCGTGCTCCCTGCCTATGGATTAGTAATTTGCTTTCCATATGTTTCAGCGGGATGGCTGCAGGGAGCAGTGCAGCCCGGTGTGGGTGCAAGCGCTGTGACGGGAGCTGGAGCTCCAGCCCACACCTTCGCAGGGGTCGCTGCAGAACCGGGCACTCGCGCACCTCCCTCGTTAACCGCTCGTTTTGTTGGGTAGTCCTGCTCCGTGGTTTGTCATCGCCCGAAGCTGACCGCCTGTTCCTCTCTGGTCCCTCTCAGCTAGGCACATTCAAGTCTGATGATGGGGACTATTTCGTAGAGCCGCTGCTATCGCTCGAAGAACAGGAGTATGAAGAAGAGCACAATAAACCACATCTAGTCTACCGACACCGGACACCTCCAACCAACTCTTCAGGGGACAGGCAGACTTGCGATACGCCAGGTACTCGTTTTGTTACTGCCCTTGATGACTTGGCACTTACGAAAGGAAACTAATTTGTAGTAATTAGTAGGTTTGTGTGGGGCAGAAGGGATGTGGAGTTGAGGGACCCCTCTAGTTGAGGGACCCCTCTAGAAATGGTTCCACATGCACTAGGACCAGGCTCGTGGTGGTACTGCTGTCCTGGAGAGACGTGGTGCGCCTGTGCTTTCTAGTAATCGGTTATAAGGAAGTTGTGGTCAGGAAAAATGTTACGGTTTCCGTTTCATCCCTGCTGGCAAGAGATCCTTTAGGCTGTCTTGCCTTAAATATCCCATGAGCCTTTAAACTTACTTTCTGTCCTCTCCTACGTGTACTTCCTAACCATCCTAATCTGATTTGCTCTCTGTCTGAAATTCTGTTTCTGTCCTTTAAATGACATCCATCTGTCTTGGTTTTGCTCTGCTCCTCATCTTCCCTCCCCAAATCTGGTTGTGAGTTGCAATGTCTTATTTCTTTCTAGTGGAAATGAGAAGGTCCTAACACCAACCCTGACAGTTCTTCCCTTATTAATCACTTTTCCATGGTTCGTTTTCAAAGTTGGTTTTTTTTTTTTTTTTTTCCTTGTGGCCCTTCCTCCACCAGCACCATCTCCCTGACCTCCTCGCTCCCTCTTTCTAGTCTTTGCACATATGAAAGAGCACAAGCCTTTTTATCTCCCCTTCACGTGCCTTGGTGAGCAATAGCCTTGCTGCTACTGTCCCTATTATCTGCAGTGGCCTCCTGCTGCTCTCTGCTTCGTTGACTTCCTGATTTTCACAACTAATCCTCTCCTTTGGCAGCAAATACCTAAGTTCTCTCTGAAGAAGCTTATTCCTTCAGTCTCCTGTTTCACCTGCTGTTTTACCCTCCTCCTTTGGCCTGCAGCTAGATCTACAGGAGCTTTAAAGCCTAAACAGAGTAGACCTTGACTGGCTTCCCTTGCGCGGGCTGCAGGCCGCTCATGTGCTGCAAAGCAGGTGGAGTTGCTCAGGGAGTAAAGGTACCACTGGAGGAGAAGCGTGGTGCCAGACTTACACTGCATTTAGCACGCGTGACTTGTTTGGCACCCACGACTGTGGATCGCGGCCGTGCTGTTGAGCTGTCAGTCTGTTCAGCTTGCGCTGATCACACTAAGTCAGAAGATGCTCTGGTGCTCTGTGACCGGCTAGAGCTGATGCACTAGTGATACATGTTTCTCCTCCTAGAAGACATGTGGATACGTGTCCACATGCAAACAAACATGCTGGGGGACAATGATACCTCTCACAAGGCTGTCGTTGTTTGTTCTTCCAAGGGTTGCTGCTGGACTATGCCATTCTGGTTTCTCTCTTCCAGCTGTTTCTGCTCCCTTCTTTGAGATCAGATGCAGGAGACTCAGAACAGTTGGAAAGAAACACGGAATCTGGCACATTGCATCAGTAGCCCTTGGAGGAACGGAGCAGCAGATCACAGGACTCATTGAATCAAAGGTAGCTGGGAGGGCTCTGCCGTTCGCTTGTGGACTTTACTCTGCCCCATTATAACAGCCTGCTGTATTTCACCCCACTTACATGTATCGTAGCTTCCATTTAGGGTATTATTCTTCTGGATCGTGATTCACTGGAATAATACTCCATCCATGATATTCCCTGCATGGCGTATATCTTCTCTTTTCCAGCATGCTTTGCTTCTCGCTTGTCTTTGTTTCCTTGCTCTTAGTTACTTCATGTAGTGGAGAGAGGAGGTCTAGACTCTCAAATACAAACTTAAGGGTTCCAAATAGGTGTGACAGTCTTACTTGCCCTCCTGTCCTCTTCCCCTCCATCTCTTCCTCTCCCTTTTACCATTGTCCAAGTTTTTGCAAGGGAATGATGCTTTGGTCATACGTGTTTGGTGAGCAAGTCGTGGTCGCTTCATTTAAGGAGCAAGTGCAGGGCAGCTTGGACAATGCTGAAAATTTAGCAGCAGTCACTGTTTTGGACGGGGTGCATCTGTCGCTCCGACCAGAGAAGAATGGTTTCTGGAGAGTTTGAGAGTTTGTTATAGCTGTAGGGTGTTGTGTGAATCCAGCCTTTCGTCAGAAGAACGTGTGAAAGGGTGCGTTCGCGTTGCAGGCTTCTGGCAGGGATTGAAATTTGCTCAAAGAGGAACTTCATGCGAGGGAAATCTTAAGTACCCTGCAGCGAGCGAGGGAGCCCGTGTTGCCGGGCAGTGGTGCTATTCAGAATGGCTTTCTGATAGTCGTCTTCCTGGAAATGATTAATAAGCAACACACTGGTGTGCCCTTGCCATGATGATGTAATTATAGACTTCTTGGAGTATCCAGGAAAAATTTCCCTTGTGAGCTGACTGACAGATTGAGTAAAAGCTTTCATTTCCAGCGGTCTCCCTGGTGTTACTTTTAGTTTTCAACGTCCTCCGTATTTGATTTTGTTAAGTTTTAATTAGCAGTTTCTGATAACAGTTTTAGGTCCACTGACATATGAGATACTCTGCAGATGTTCCGAAAAAAGATCTTTCTCCTCTGAACGCTGATGGATATCAAATGCAAACGGTGCTCTGCACATGAACTTTCATAGCACAACGCTGAGGTCTCCTGGCAATGCACTTCAGCCGTCTGGCGTATAGCTCAACCGCTGCAATAAAAACTTTTGACAAAGTTTTCCTTGGGGTAATGGGTTAATGTAGTTTCAGTCATAGGAAATGGTGCAATTTCTCCTTATTCCCTTCTTTTAGTTAGTACCGTGAATCAATTTGTCATCTGGTCGAGGATCTGGCAGAATAATTAGTTGCGTTTTACTGAATAGCCCTGACGGGATGAAGACTTGGCCAGGCTGACGGCGTGATGTCACTTGGTGCAGCACCGCTACCACCCATCGCTTCACGATAGCAAGCTCTTCCGATCCAAATTATTAAATATCCGCTTTTTTGAGGTGGAGGAGGAAGAGAAAAGAAATTCTGATCCTAAAAAAAAGAAAAAAAGGAAGTGGCTTATTGCGAAGCTGGAGAGCAGAGCTTTCCTGCGCCCCGCGGAGGAACAATCTGACTCCGATGATAAAAGGCGCGTAGCTGCATCCTGCAGCCCCGCGGGGAGCTGCGCCCGCCGTGCTGGCCAGCTTCGGGAGGCCGGCAGCAGCCCTCCGACCCCCGTCCAGCCTGACCTCCTGCCAGGAGCAGACCGGCGAGCCCTACCCGCCGGTTTCCACGTGAAACCCTGAAGGTTTGGTCTTGCAGAGAGATGTCCAGCTCCAAATGCCAACAGGAAACTGCCTCTGGTAGTCACCTGAATAAACCACTTTGGGCCACCTCTTGTGCTTCATCTTGTGTCCTTTTCTGCTGCCTCTCCCTTTTGTCACGTTTCCCATGTTTTTTGTCATTGATATGTTTATACATATATTTTGGTTGCTGGCTTCTCTGGACCTCTTCTCTTCCAGTTTTGTGATAGCTTTAGCCTTTTACTGAATCTCACCCAACCATTCTGCCTGTTGGCCACCCCTTGTCCTGAGACAGATGTGACCTCCACCTGCCTGGTGGCACCGAGCCACAATTGCCCTGTGGCCATGAGTGTAAATGCAAGAGTTGGGCTTTCTCATCTCCCCGCTTCTGCTGCGTGCTCAGCTATTTTGTTGCTCCAAACTTTGCAAATTCCTTGCAGCTTTTGCTGTGGCGCCGGTGCAGGACTCCCGAATGAGCTCTTTTGGGCGGCTTCTTCTTTGTTCCCGTTGCGTTTGCTTTGCTCTCCTGATATGTGCTTTCCATTGCCTTCCCAGCTTCGGTAGTTAAATGCCTCCCTGTTCTTGCCTAATTTTTCAGAATTCTTTTATATTCAAGACTCACCTGTGGCTGAGATGAATAAATCAAGGATGGAGCATATAGCAAGCGCTAGCTGTTCCCATGACTTGTTGCTGGTCAGCTGTGCCTGTCCTGAGGCTGGTGTTAGACGTGGGCTCTGGGGCTGCATGTGAGGATCTCGCACAAAGTCCTGGCTCCTTAATGAGGGCGCTTAAAGCGGGAATATCCACCACGGGCAAAACTCCTCATGCAGAAGCAGCAATAACACTCCAGTGGTGCCAAACTAGTAGGAAGATGATTAGAGCTTTTTCTATTTCTGGAGGAGAGCCAAGGGGCTGTAGCCAGCAAAGAGGCCTTCCAGCAATTTGTGCTGAGGTGGTGAGATTTTGGAAGCGGGCTCAGATGAGCGCAGGACAGAGCAGATCTTACCTGCGCAGAGCTGGCAATGCCCCCACCCGCTGCCGGCGGAGGTGGGAAAGCCCAATGACTCGGCTGCTGAGGTTGCTTTCCAAAAACGACAAAGCATTACCAGCACAGATGGCCGCTGGGCGCAGCCTGGAGGCTTAGCACGTCCCAGTACCTACCAGAAATGGATGCAAAATGGTCTCAAATTTGCAACTATTTAGTTGCAAGGCATTAAAGCGGTTTGACTGCTTGGGAGGCAGCACGTGCGCGGCCAGGCGCGGCAGCTCCGAAAAGGCAAGGCCCGTGTACTCATCCGGGTGAGGCGGAGAAAAGAAGCTCTGTGTGTAAGTTGTGTTGAGAAGATTGCTATAAAAAGTACAAGACAAATTGGCAGCGTGAACCAAGTCTTGCCACGAAGCTAGCGTGACGCAGGAATAATCAGTAATATGTCACTGATTTTTCAGTTGCATTAATGAGTAATTTGTAATAGATTACTCTTTCATAGTAACTTTAACAACCTTTCCCACTGAATGTGACACTGGGGAGCCACCGGAGCAGAGGAGTGCTGCCCTGTGTCTTGAGCAAGCAAATGCCTGGTGCTGCCAGCTTGATGATTGCAATCCTGTTCCTGCGTGATAATTAGTACCAGCCTGCTCAGCCCTTACAGATGGTTGTCATCTCTCTCCCAATGCCACCCAGCTGCATGAGAAGTCATTGATGAACCCACGGCACAAGCAGGAGATGGTCCTGCCACCGCGTTCCCACGTGCTTGGGAAGGGGTGGCCAGGTTGAGGTTGCCAGAGTGTGGGTTTGTTAATGTGTCATCAGTGTCGTGACCAGGGAGGCGACCTGGGGGAGGATGTGTTGAAGGTCTGGCACCATGCCTAATGCCTGACTTTGTTCCTTTCCATGTAACGTGGCCTCTTGTTGGCGCAGGTGGGTGATGAGCTCTTGCTCCTGCCTGAGCTGTGGTTTGAGGTGTATACCCAGTGTTAGAAATGGCAATGGTGGGGAACGGGGCCAAACAGGCCAGAGATGGAAGATACCACACTCGTTCTGCAGACCATTTATGTGCGTTACATCCTTATTTTATAGCAGTTTTGAGGCAGAAACTTTGAATGCCTTTTCCACAGGACTCGATGTTTGTTTGCACTCTTGTGAGTGGTCCATGGTGAGATCCCAGATCCTTTGCAGTCAAGCTGTTGGCCTGGAGCCCTTTTGTATTTTCGCTGTTTCTTTTGGACAGTTTGTCTTGCTTCCAACTGTGACCTTATTTTGGTTTTTTTCCCTTCATCCAGCAGTATTTCACATTCTAGGTGTCTGGTTTCCAGGCAGGTCTTCAGGCAGATTCTGTTCTGCTGGGTCTCTAGTAGCTGTGGGGTTGCAGATGATCTGCAGGGAGCTTTTCCTAAGCCTTTGCTTCCAGGTTGAGCAATCCTTGAGCTCTTTCAAAAGTCTGTTTAAGCTGTCAGCTTTGCTTTTGGCCTCAGGGCAAAACATTGACTTCATTCTTTCCCGCAGAAAAGTTTCTCATTTTAAGGAAGCAAATTGTAATTTATAGTCAGATAGTAATTATTTCAGGTTTCCTTCCCTCCCCAAACCAGCAAACGAGAGAGTTACGTCACAAATCCCATACGCTAATGTAATTAATTCTATTTCTGGCTTCCTATTGAGGTAATAGCACAGTAAAAGCCAACTAGTACTTGGTCAAATGGGCCTGGGATGTCAAACACAAGCTTTTCCCATACTGAGTTGGGAAAGGGATCAGGCTGTAATGTTTGTGCTATCTTGCTGTGGTGTTGGCAAGCAAAATAAGGTATTAGACTGACTTCAGTTAAAAAAATTGATCACAGCCAATGATACAGATCCCATAATTGCGGTTTTGTGTGAAAATTTCTCCGTGTGAGTTATAAGCAAGGTGCATGCATTTTGTTGTTGTTACTCTTAGTATTGCAAATGTATCAAGCATCCGTCTGGCAAGAAAGTTTAATTCCCTAGTGGTGGAAGATCAAGATTGTGTCTAAACAAATTATTATTGATTGGTTATTGTTTTGCAACTTAGACATGGTAAATGAACAGAGTTAGATTATTATCCTGAAATCAAAATGGATGTACTTGCAGTTTTACAACTACTCTTACATTGTGTGGGCATTTGCTGAAGAAGGGCAGGTGGGAGAAGCAGGGAGGTATCACTTTGGCACTTTCCGTCTGTACCCCATGGCATATACTAAAAAAAAAATGGGCTGTTCTGTGCCTTCTCTTCCCACGTGCCTGTATTGTCATTACCGGCATCCCTGTGGCCAATTGCTAGGCAAGGTTTCTTTCTTTCTCATCTTTTGCTGAGTGTCAGTACGAAGATGTGGTGATCTCAGTGTTGTTCTTGTTGGCGTGGTGCATCATAGGTATCGCTAGATGTGAGTGCGGGTAACGTGTTGGTGGACTTGCGACTGTTATGCGTTGGAAGGTGCATTAAGAGCAAGCAAACAAGCAGAGGAGTTTGGGTGCTCGGGTGGCTCGCAAGGCAGGAGTCAGGTTCAGCAAGTGCAGCCTCTAGAGCTCCGCGGGCAAATAGGTTGGGTGAGCCCAGGCAGCACGGAAGGCAGCAGCCCCGGCTGGTTTCCCCGTGTGCTGAAATGCCACGGTGTACGCCAGCGTGCCTGTGGCCTGTTCGTACTGGTCCAACCCACAGCCTGGCTCAGATGCGTGTCTGCTCGTAGATGTAACGCTGGGGTGTGCTTTAGCAAATGGCCCAGCCCCTTCCAGTGGCAGGATGGTTTTCAAGGGTATTTTGCCATGGTTGTTTTTAGTCATTCTACAGGGCTAGTTTCTTTTTCTTCCTGATCCAGTGGATTATGGAACTGTTTTCAGTGATTTTTCAGCACTGTAACTTTCTGCCAGCCATACCTTAAACCAATTTTGTATCAATTCAATGATGCTTTTGTGCCTTGCAGTTGTGAGAAGCGGTTATTTAGTTATTTTGTCTGTAAGATGATTTTGAATCATTTTCTGCCGCGTGCTCAGCTCATGTGTTACTATCTGCTTTCTTAAAGAGGCAATTTATTATTTTGTTCATTAATCTTGTTTCTGTCTACTGTGCAAAATTGATAGCTTTCACGTACAACTTTTTACCTTAGGCAGAAAAAAATTCTGTAAAGCTGGAATGCATTCTTACATACATCATCAGGAAAGGAAATATCTCGAGTATGTGTGGTCTTTGGTGTTTGCATGGCATAAAACCAGAGAATATTTTCTTACTAAGGGATGTTGATTGGTGTTAACTGCAAATCCGTGGTTCTCAAGCACTCTGGTTCAAGCAGCGGGAGGAAAGGCAGGATCACCCCAAAAGACATAGGTGGATTCAGCATCACCTTGAGCTTTGGCACTTCTAAGGATGGAGTTTCCATAGCCAGAGCCACCACCCTGCTTGCTCTGGTGCACAGGCCGCAGTGGGTGAATGGAGGTGGAGCTGCTGATTTTGGTATTAGTGACGCTTCATGCCAATCTGAACTGCTCATGGCTCTATAGTGTTGCTTGCTGACTTCAGAGTATTTTCACATGTTACAAACACAAATCCCAGGCTCTGTGCTTCAGCTGGCTTCAGTAGCAGGTGCCTCCTGGACATGGACCTTTCTGAGGATCTGAACATTGCTCCAATCGGACATCGAGGAAGCTACTTAAAGTGTATGTGCAAAATTCAAAGTGGAGGAAGGCATGAAAATTAACAAGCAGGTGTGCTTGGGTCAGGAGCGCTTGTGATCCGTTCGTGCAAACATTTCTCTTGGTAGCAAAGAAAACTTTTTTGTAGAAGCCCAATATTTTGATTCTCCTGGAACAGTTTGGGAGGGAACTCTTTTGAGCCCGGATTGTTTCCTAATTCAAAGGGAAGTATGAACACTATGTGGAAAATTAAAGTTTCCCTCCTTCGTATTGCTCTAATAGTGGCACCTGTGGAAGGTCTGATATTTTACTGCATTTTAAATAGTTCCAACCATGAAAGTTTGATCTATGTGGTTTTGTCCAGCTCTTGCCGATGAAGGTTGAAACTGCAGTTGATCTCTCTGTTAAGTGGGTTCAGATTGATCTGCATTTGAACACTTTCCAGTTGGGAGATTAGATAAATTGAGCAAACTTTCCTTTTTACCCTTAGTGCAGAATACCTTTCTGTTTGGATCCTGGCCGGCCTGGATCCTTCGTTTCCCTTCCGATATAGGTCATTGATCTCACCTCTATCAATACAGACAATTTTCTTTCTCTAGCTATAGCAGCAGCTCCAGTTGCACAGTCAAGTTGCTATCCAGAGGGAAGGCAGGACGGGTCCTGCACGTAGGACTGGTCGTCTCAGTGTGGTGCAGAGCACGGCAGTCACTGCTCCCCCATTCCATTACCACCCCTGGTTGTTGTCCCAGCAGGGCGAGAAGCTGCTGGCAGTGAAGGAGTGTTCGGCTCTGGGCTGTGCTGGCCACAACAGCACGCCCACGGTAACAGAGGTGAGAATCTGCCCTCATGCAAATTCATCTGAGATGTATCTGTAGATATATTGAAAAGATAGATAGAGATATAAAACATATTGATATAGAATTAAAACAGACCCAGGGCTAGAAAAATCCTGTGGTCCAGCTTGGGACCTGTTTTGGCCCTAAAGAGGAGCCGGCTTCCATCCCGTTTCCTGGCAAGAAGAGCCTAAAAATATGGTTTGATTTCAGCCAGTCTGATCTCTGCATGAAGAAAAGCCATTTTGCCTCTTACCTCCCTTTTCCAAGTGACGGCAGTCACTTCAGTGGCCGCTGTTGCACCAGCCTCAGGGGGCACATTTGGGCCAGCCGACTGTAGCCGGAGGTTGTACTGAAGCGTTTGGGCAGGGTTTGGTGCCGTGGCTCCTGCTCGAGTTGAGGGAGGCAGGTCACGCACCGCCTGACTGCCTGGAGGGAGCTCAGCTGAATGTTGATCTGCTTTATGAAGGTGTGCAATAAATAATTAACTTCCAAACGATAATTTTATCATCTGCACAGCTGGATCAGAGCAGTTTTGGGAGTTTCATGGGCCAACCACTGAGCAGCAAACTTTGTGTTAAAAATCCTAGGTCACGCATTCAGAAAAGGTATGATAGTGGGTTGGCTTGAAAGGACCGTGCTCCTTTTCTAGTAGGGAAAGGTTGTTAATGTTATTAGCTCGAGAAATAGATTAATTTTTTCCCCTCTTTTGCTCTCTCTCTTTTACTACCTTTTTTTTTTTTTTTTTTTTCTTTTTCTTCCCCCTGCAGCTCTCATGAACTTGGAGCTGAACTGGAATTGCTTGCATTGTCACATGTCTTATTTAATTGTGCAAATTGCTTTCTATTCCAAGGACAAGTTAATGTAGAAATGGAAAGGATTAGAACTGTTGGGATAAACGATCGGTCTTTCGTTTAATTTTTGGTTTTAGCATAACAATAGCTACTATTTCAAAAGCGGTCCCTGGCTCTGCCCTGTCACCCTTTCATGTAGGCAAAGTCCTCGCGTAGGGCCTGAGTCTCCCCTGCCCTCTCCCTTGGGATAGATCCAAAGTCCATTAATTTGCAGGAATCATCCATAAATCAGCTCAATGGGCTCTGGGCTGAGGCTTCTTGCGCAAGCAAAAATAAATGGCACGGGTGGGAAGATGCCATCAGGAAGGAATATCCCCGTCACAGGATTGGGTTTCCTTTTTAAGTCTCACATAACAAAGAAGAAACCAAGCGGAAAAAAAATGAGCGTACACCTCCAGGTCTGTCTAAAGACAGTACAAACACCCTAGGACTAGTAAAGGCAAGCAATAAAACGGATATTATTCCAGCAGCCTTTTAGCCACATCTTAAATGAATATTAACTGTTGAATCAGTGCGTAGGCTCGCCTAGTACTTGAATTATTGATCTGTAGTTTGCATGGTTTTAAAATGTTTGTCTGCTCATTGGGGTTTTGTTTTTTCTGCAAATTAAAGAAAATGTTTTGTTACTTAAACCCATCCAATTACTGCCATGTGTAGGTAGATGTTTTTCAGGTCATTTCCAAAGATTGAGAGCTCGCCAAGCAAACCATTTTCCTTCCTGATTTCTGTTAGTATATTAACACAATAGAAAAAAAAAGAAGCAAAACCAGGTGGAAAAAATCACACCATTTTTTGGTGTTGTGTGTGGCAGTAGGAAACTGTCGCTGTAAAATTGCAGTTTTCTTATGTAATGTGAGAGGTTTTCACTTCTGCTTGATTAAATGGCAGTATGCTGCTGCATTCGATGAAAGCATTTCTGTTGTGGCCATCGTAATAGAGCAAGCGAGGTATCGACAGCACCAGGCACGTGGAGCACTGGCAGTCCCCGTATGCAACTCCCATTAACGCTGGTGGGTGTTTTATGGATGGGTTGAGAGCAGTGCCCTGCCGTTAGTGTTTAATTTTTTACAGGTGAATGTGCACCATCTCTAAGTGTAGCTACACGCAAGAAAGATGAGTGAAGATAACAGGTCACTACTATCAAAGTCCAGGAGTGGCTTTACATGCAATGCATCCCCACTCGCTGCTGCTTGGTTTTACAGTAACTAGGCTGGCAAACATACTGTACGTGACTGTTGTCCAAATAGCGTGCTGGAAGCGTCGGAGTGACTTTATACCTGGGAAAAAGTATGTTGGTTGTTGAAGGGGTGATGTGGCTGACTTGAGTTGTGTGCTGGACGGGGCAAGTACACCGGTACTGTACCGACACGTGGCAGTGCTAAGTTAACGGCTGGACTCGATGATCTTAAGGGTCTTTTCCAACCTAAATGATTCTGTGATTCTATGACACTGTGCCAGATCTCCGCAGCAGAAAGGAAGGTAGTTTTTCCTCTGTGCTGGGCGTACCTGGCTGTGTTGGGCTCTGGTTCTCCTGCGTGGTGGGTCAGGTGGGGGCTCTCAGAACCAGACCTGGCATTTCGTGAGGACCTCTCTGGTTTTGGGGTGGTTTGTTTTTTTTTTTTTTGAGCATGTGGCAACACTAGCTGCAGGATTTCAGTGCAAGCCTGGTGAATGTCAATTAATTTCTTTAAACACCTCCTGTATAACAGGCGTCTTTCCAAGGAATCCTTTGCATTTCCCTCTTCTTGTGCTATCTAACCTCCCTCTGCGAGGCTGGCCAGAGGAAAAGCCACCTGAGCCCCGTCATCCCATTTGGGGCTCTGCAGAGCTGCGGCGGCGGATGGTGCAGAGCTCTGCCTTCGCACCGCAGCCTTGCCTTCAGCCTCGCTCTGTCGAGCCTCTTCCCATCCTTAACGCGTTCTTCCTCGAGCACCCGCTTCTTTTGGAAGTTAGTTATTTAAAAGGGGAATTCAAGTGACTGGCTGAGTGTGCAGAGAGGAGGGGAACTGGCTGAAGGTTAGCGCTTTCTCCTCGGTCTGGTCTTCCTCTCACCTTTAAGTTATTTGTATGCACAGTTGGCTTCCCGCGCTGATTGGCACCGAACGAGGCGGGATAATGTCACGGTTGCCCACGAAGCCGTGCCAGCATGAGAGCACAACCTTGCCAACACAAGGGCATTGATTAGTGCAGAGGAACTAGGGCAATCCAATTATAACCACAAATGCCATTGGCTTTCTTGAATTCTTACTCGCATAACTGCGGACTCTCTGCTGTATTAAGGTGGTCTGGACTATATCAAGAAAGGGGAATTTGTAGGACTTGGGTAGTGCAAAGTAAACAGAATTTAATTCTTAAATACTCTATTGCCCATTTACACATAGGGCAAAAAGCGTTTTTCAGATGGGTAAAAGCTGGTCAACCCCCTTTGCCTGCCTTGATATGAAAGAATGTATTTTATATGTCTTTTTTTGGAAATTATTGCAAAATATCCTAAAAGGAAACTAACTACGCAGGAAAAATAGCTAAGAAGTTTCCTATCGTTTCAATCTTGTTTGAGCATTGAATATTCATTTGTTCCCTAATATTATACTTCCTCTAACCTACTCAGCGGGTCAGATAAGGAAACGTGATATTTTTCGCCACCATGACAAAATTAAACTAAAGCTACAAAGAGCATGAGGGCTTTAGCCTGGAGTCTTAGATGAGTAGTTGAGATCTGGCTTTTATATTAAATGCAGAAGCGAACAGTCTCTCTTGAATGAATCACATTCAATTAGCTACTTCCTATGATGAACTGATTAAAAATTAAGTGGCATCAAATAAGACTGATTTTGCTCTTACATTTAAATAATGCTATAATTACATACTAATCAGATGGTAAATCTTAATTGTACACGTTCCATATGTTTTATTTGCCTGTTCTCCCTCTTCACTTTGTCGTCTTTGTGTCAGCATGGAGTATATTTTCAGGCTGCTTTTATGTTTGGCCTAATTGAATATCAAAAGCAGTATATGTGAAACTTCCTGAATTCTATTCTTTCGCCAGTGGCAGCTGTGCTATTAGATGACCTTTACCATTCCCGTAGCACAGAATAATAAAGGGAGGGGGGGAATTGAAGCCCAGCCATGTTATTGTTAGAGACAGAAATAAATCATATATAATTGCTTCGCTATGAAGGCCAAATCCTGCCGTCCTTCATGCCTGAGTTAGAAATACAGGATTTGGACCTTTGTTTCCTGCGGTTTCCTGGCCACCTTGGACGTGCCCAGAATCCTCACGCTGCCGCCGCGGTGGCTAATTACCATCGCGGGGCTCACGTCGGGTTAGACTGAACTGCAGCCCGGGCCCCGTCCCTCCTGCGCCGGCACGGAGACGGCTCTGCTGCAGGAAAGCCTTTGCGTGAATGTCCGCCCGTGAGTGCCGCTGGCTTCAGCAAGATTACCTAAGCCTTTAAAAATCCAGAAAAGCCTTAGATGTTGGCTTACGTGGTGGGCTTCCGCATAGTCCTTCTGTTTCGGTTAGCTGTTTGGAACAAGCCTGCTAAGTCCTGGTTGAAGTAAATAGGTATTTTGACGTAATGTGCATGTGGTGTTAACTCGATTTACTCCAGAACGTACTTTATGTTTTTGTCTGCTTTTTAATCATAGATCATGAACACAGTCACAAGAAGAACAAGCGGAAACACTGGAGAAGACAGTGGGCAGAAAGCAGCATATTGTCTGACATGGAGATGTTAAAACAGAGCCTGGAAGCGAATTCGTTTTCTGCGGACAGCAACAAAACCGGGAACATCAGTGAAAAGAAGAGCCACAGACGAACAAAGCGGTTTCTCTCCTACCCTCGGTTTGTGGAAGTGATGGTGGTGGCTGACAGCAGGATGGTGGCCTACCACGGAGCTAATCTACAGCACTATGTCTTAACGTTAATGTCAATAGTGAGTACTCAGCTAGGGGGAGTAGATTCGCCCATGGCTCATTTTCTAGTGGTCGCAGAGCACCATTTCTGCTGCGGTCTTATGCGATACCATCAGTTTGCCTCAGCCAGGCATGGAGAGAATGCTGGGATTAGAGTAAAGCTTGGTAAAACTTGGCTAAGGGACCTGGTTGGAGTCTTCTTCCTTCCCAGACCCATCGTTTCCTAACCCCTCCCACACCTCACCCTTCCAGCTTTCCAAACGCCCGGCAGCACAAGAAGTGTCACTGGCCCCTTAGTCCGCACACTGTACTCTTTATTTAGGCCCACGTGCAATAGCAGCTGAATTAAAAAGGTATTTTGGGAACTGTGCCTTCCAAGGGAGCGATGCTAGTAGGTTGTGCGGTTGCCTGACTTCCCTTGCTGTTGAAAGCAGAAGGAGCCTGTGGTCACTTTGGTCCTTAGCATAGTGCTAGGGTTGGCTTTCCAGGCTGAGGACAAGCATTTTGGTAGCTGCTGGTACTCGGATGCGGTAGTGCAGTCCCCAAACAGGCAGCTCTGTAGATGCAGAGTGACTGGAAGTGAGTCTCCAGCGTAGTCGTGTCACTGGAGGGATTTTCATCCTATTAGAGAGTAGAAGTGCAGCGAATACGTGGTCTAAAACTGTCCATGTCAAAATGAGGGACTTGAGAGAATAAGTTGCTTTTGACAATCTTGGTCGGTGATCATTGTATCTCAGAGCAGAATGATCCTGTAATTTGATGAAATGTGTGCTAAAGCAAAGGGAAATGTTGGCTTTCTGCGATACCAGCAGGTTTGTTTCATTCTAAAATTGTGCTTCTGGCAGGAGGTCTCTCCAAGTAGCGTCAGAGCACTGAGTGGGGCAGAAGGGCAGCTCAGGAGAAAAACGGTTGCAAAATGAAAAACGTGTGTGTCGTCTTAATTGTTTGTTTCCGTGAATGTTAGCAACGATCTGAATATTTCTTTTTTAAACAGGTGGCTTCTATCTACAAAGACCCAAGCATTGGAAATTTAATTAATATTGTTATTGTGAAATTGGTCGTGATACATAATGAACAGGTAATGGAAGTGATTTTCTTCACCTTCTGTTTGATGGTGGCGTTCGTAGCGAGCCTTGTGATGAATAATTAAAATACCTGCTTTCCGTGTGTTGCTTATTAGGATGGCCCTGCAATATCTTACAACGCCCAGACGACATTAAAAAACTTTTGCCAATGGCAGCAATCCCAGAACCACCCTGAAGGAAGTCACCTTCAGCACGATACAGCCGTGCTTGTTACCAGGTACGGTCAATATTCTCATGAAAACTGTAGCCAGTCGTGTGCCAGAGGCTGTGAGCCTGTGACATAGGCAGCTATGGGAAATGTTTGGGTTTTGATGTGGGTGTAATGATGTTTGCAATTGTGGGAGCAGTGTAACTATGAGCAGAATGGGGATAATGTGTCCATCATAGCAGTAGATGACTGAGAGGTTCAGGGGGTTCAACATGTGATGAAACTCTCTGACTGTGGTAGAGAGTTGGTTCGGCCACCGCTGAATGATGTGGCAAACCAGCATGAAAAGGTCCAGGGGAGGACCAAGGATTGCTTTTGGATGTGGTTATTGTTGTGCTTGTACCTTAACTCGCTGCTGCATTGAAAATTAACGTGTCAGGTCTGTTCTGCTTTCAGACAGGATATTTGTAGAGCGCACGACAAATGTGATACTCTGGGTAAGGAAAACCTTTTCTTTGTCTTTTAATAACATTTTTGTAGTGACAATGTTAGTTGCCTGTGCTGAACCGTGGGCAACATTTCTTTTTCCTATCATAAATCTCTTTGCTCTCTCCTAGGTCTGGCAGAGCTGGGCACAGTCTGTGACCCATACAGGAGCTGTTCAATTAGTGAAGATAACGGTCTGAGCACTGCTTTCACAATAGCACATGAACTTGGCCACGTGTATGTTTTATGTAAATACATTTACACTTAAGTAGCCCAAGACTTATGCTAGCTAGGGCTTGCTGGCCAGGCTACGGCTTGGTACCTGCTGAGCCTAATTATTTGAGAGGAGATAAATGTACTTGGGTAGAAGATGCACCACTGAAGAAGATTAGGCTGTGGTGTGACTCTGGGAGGTGGTAGGGTGCTCTGGAGCCCATCTGAGAGCAGCAAAACTAGCAGACCGACATTTTGGGGAGGCTTAGTGACAGGGTACCCCAAGCAGCACCTAAGAAGGGGAGGAGAGCTAGCAAAATGTCCCTTATTGCTGCATCTTCTCACATCTACATGCGGATGTCAGCAGGATCTGCCCCAGCAGCCCTGACGTCCTGGCCAAGCCACTGGGACTAGCCAGGTTTTTGGCTGGGGCTGAGAGGTGCTGGGTGCCTCGGAGGGGACCAGGGCGAGGGGCACGGGCACATCTCACCTGGCCTTTGGGACTGAAGTCTTCTCTGAGGGCAGGTCCTCAGCCTGCCACAGCTTGTCCCACCGCCATGCGTGGTGTCTGGCAGGTGACTGGGATGTATAAGCGAGCCTGACCCACCTCCTGAACTATTTCATAAGGGAACATGTCATGCTGCTGGACATGCCCAGAAGAGATGCTGTCATTCAAGATGCACCTCCTCCAGCAGAAATTTCTTTTAACTGATTTTGACTTTTTTTGAGAGCCGTAGTGAGAAAAATCATCTTGGATCGCATAGTCCTTTACCCCGTAGCTACGCCTCGCAGGCAACTAGTTCAGTCCCAAACCACCTCACGCCTGGCTTGCAGTGGAGGTCTGTAGGTGTGGGATGGATGAGTACTTGGGAACAGATCTCTCATTGTTTTAAACTCCCTTTTTCTTCACAGAGAGCTGGCTGAGATGGTCTATTTTTAACCACAGTAGTATTTGTTTAAATGAGATTTCCTGACAGAACGTCCCCGAAGGTTTGGCGTTCCCCACACCAAACCTGGGGGTAGTTCCTCCGCTAATGCTGCCGCAGAGCTGTGGCGGGGTGAGCGGCGCTCCCAAGCAGGGAACGCCTCTTTGCTCTTTTACAGGGAGCCGAGTGAAAAGGTGGTTCGTTGGAGGTAATCTTAACGGGATATAAACTCCCCAGCCCTTGAACGCAGGATCGCACCGGGTCATTTCCCCTTCTCCGCATCAAACGGCAAAGCGCTTTAAGCCATGCTGTCTCCGTTAGCGTATTTGCCGTATTCTTCAATATGTCATGTGCTGCAGACTTCGCGTGGGTTTCTGCTGATATTGATGCTTGATGGCATTTTGTAAACCTGCCGCATAAAGTATAGGAGCCAAGTCTGTCCCCGGTGCAGCCCTATTTAGGCAACAGCGTGAGGGATCAGCGTGGCCCGAGGTATTCAACTGCATTAGAAAACATTTCGCAGCCAACATACGGTGCTGCCAATGTACACGAGGGACTTTGGGCACCGGTGGTCAGTGAGCTCAAGTCATTCATCTCCTTCAGAAACTTGACTTTTTGGCTCAATTCCCTAGAACTTGCCATTTTTATGAAGGCGAGGCCGGACTCCAGCCTGCCTGCAGGATCACGACTGTCAGCTGAAAAGGAAACTGCAGCTGAAATTGCATCTTAGTCCAGGCTCCCTCAAGGACTCGTCTGGCTAAATATATGCAGTCACGGCGCGGAGAGCTTACCGGGCTGCTGCGTAGCTTTTTGCAGACAAGTGCTAGGAACTCGATTTGAGCAATGCTTGTTGACACTTAGGAATATGTGCATATTAATACTTTGCTCCTGTAATATCTGTCAGTAGCGTATCCAGGAAAAATTCTTGGGTTTGCTTACATTTAGTTCTCACTGTTGCTCTTGCTATACTATATAGTTGACATTTGCCACTTAACCGACTGTACTTTTCGCTGCTGTTTTTCTCTTAGATTTAACATGCCGCACGATGACAATCATAAGTGCAAAGAAGATGGAGGTAAAAATCAACAGCATGTCATGGCGCCAACACTGAACTTCTACACCAATCCCTGGATGTGGTCAAAATGCAGTAGGAAATACATCACTGAGTTTCTGGAGTAAGACCTTACATGTGCATGCGTTAGGCTGTTTTGACGTGCGCGTGCGTTCCATGGCGTTGATCAGTTAATCCAAAGTCCTAGTGTGCAGCGTTTGGAGGAAATCAGAGGGATTTGTGTGTGCACGCATCCTTTACATGGAGCAGGAATGCACCCCTAGCATCCAGTCCCTGCCAGTTCGGCCTCATGATAAGCTGGCAAGGACCGGCCTCTCTATGGGGAAGAATAAGTCTTCCCCTATGGATATTGCTTTTAAGGAATGTGCGTTCTCCTCAAACCTGAAGAGTGAGTTTTCCAAGCCCTGTGGCCCAGATACGGAGCTGTGTTTTAGGAGGCAGATCGAATCTGCCTTTCTGCTCCACAGGTCAAGATAAAGTCCTGGCAGTTGTCCATGGTGGGAGCACCGCTCTAGGAGCCCGCGGGTCAGTTTGATGCACAGTGATCGCCCGTTTTGCCGTGCTGCCTTCCCACGTGTTGTGATGGGGAGCAGAACGAGAGCCACGATGTTGTCCTGGCGAATCCAGGAGCTTGGTCCCTCAGGCGGTTTTTCTGCTAATTGATGATTTTCTTTCTAAATATGTACCAGAGCATGCTCAGCAGTTAAATGCAGGTTGTGCATGCTCAGAAATGCTTTTGCCAGCGTAGCCGACTGCGCTGTGGTGGTGAATGGGTCATAGCCTCCTGCCCTTCCTGCGCTTGAGTCTGCAGTAGCTGTTGTAGTGCTTGTTAAACATGGCAAAGGTGGTGTGCGTCTGCCCTAGGGCTGACGCGGGTAAACACCAGTGGGTTCTAGTCTCATTGCCTCCCGTTTAAAACCATTTTTCTGCTTTGTGTTGTAGCACCGGTTATGGGGAGTGTTTGCTTGATGAACCTTCATCAAGAACTTACGCGTTGCCTCAGCAGCTCCCGGGGCTGATTTATGACGTCAACAAACAATGTGAGTTAATTTTTGGACCCGGATCTCAAGTGTGCCCGTATATGGTAAGTGAAATTCCACACCTTGGTTTTCCTGGTGTTGCCAGGGCAAAATAAGGCCTCCTGGGGCTGGATGAACGGGAGGCTCACAAGCCATCAAATTATTGTCAAGCTTGTGAGTTAATGATAAATCCTAGGGGGTTAATTTCATAAAGGATCATCTGTCTGGTAAGGCACGTGGCACATATTTAATATTTTGATCTTTTCGATAACTTAAGCAGATGCAGTGTCGGCGACTTTGGTGTATTAACATTGATGGCGCGCACAAGGGATGTCGTACCCAGCACACGCCTTGGGCTGATGGGACAGAATGTGAGCCTGGAAAGGTCTGTAATACCTGGTGGTTCATGCCTCGTAGCTATGTTTCCTAGGGCTCAGGCTAAGCGTATCAGTCAAAATCATCCTATCCCAACGGCTGGTTGTATGGGGCACAGCTTCTGGCTGCAAGGGTGGAAGCCCAAAGCAGCTCTGTGTGTTTTAAGCCTGGTGTGCGTGGGTCAACTCTACCCCAGATAATGTGATTAAAATCGATTGCTTGGCGTAACGTTGTTTAAAGCAGGTATTCCTTCTGGAGTGCTTATCTTTTTAAATTAATGCCCTTGAGTGAACTCTTGAGCAAAACTTTTGCAAAGCTTCCCTAGGCTTTTATTAGAAATTTCCCGAGCAATTAGTAATTTTGTGTAACACAAACTTGCCAACTGGCTTCTCATCTTCACAACTTCGGAGTAAAATATAGAACTGGTTGACATTTTCTGTATGGAACATTTTTGGCAGTAATTCTTAGAAACTTTCAATTTCCATATGCAGTGTTAGTTTCCAGCTAGCATTGTGGTTTCTAGAATAAGTATTCAGTTTTTAGTTGTCCAGATCTGGAGAAAAAATAGTTGAGAGGATTTTTCTTTTTCTATTATTGAGATACTGAAGCTTTTGAAGAAAAATGCTAACTAGTTTTCATCCTTTGTGTCTGCACGAAAATATTCTCCATCTGGGTCTAGTAAAAAAAGTGTGATGTTATTCTACAAGATATGCCTTAAAAATTTGCTTTTCTGGCTGTTAAGGATCAACAGTTAAAGTTTTCTTTAGCAAGAGTCAACATTAACAGTTGGACTTGATGATCTTAAAGGTCTTTTCCAACCTAAATGATTCTATCATTCTATAATTTTAATTCATAGTCTTTCAAATGTATTTTAATAAAAATATCTGGATGCTATTTTAGATATAATTTTCCATACAGGCTGTGGATCTCCTTGGTAATTAATCTTCTGTTGCATGTGTCTGAAAAGTCAATTTTTCAACAACACTTGACTGATTTCCTTCAAGACAATGGGCTAAATGTATCGATTTGCCTTCCTTTCTTAGGGAAAAGCGCAGTCAACAGGTTTGTTTTTATTGTTGAGACTGTGTATTAGAGATGTGGTTGGAAATCCTATTCCTGTGCTACTCCCTGGAGCCAGTGGTGCACCAGTATTTCATGTTTTTATGTAAAATCTCCCCTTGTTTGAGACTCAGGGTAAAGCTTAGGCATCTGTGGAGTCCCTGTGACTTGAGACCTCGTGTCTTCAACTTCTCCATTTGTAAGCTTGGGTTATGCTCACCACTGGAAACTCAGAAATAACTATTTTCTTGAAATTCCAAAAATCTGGGCTGCAATTTTGTTCCGACAAACCTGCCGTTACCCTTGGGTATGACCAGAGTGATGTGCAAAAAACTGCAAGTGAGCAGATTAGCACCTCCTCAGAGTTACCCTGGGTCAGCCGAGAGGCAGTGTCCAGCTGCATGGCTCTTAATAAGGACCGTGTGAGCAAAAACGTTTCGGTCTACAAATTTAGACAATTTGGCGAGTTTAGACAAATTAGACAAGTGTGACCTAAACTTCTTAGCTGAGAGCAGATGGGCTCTTAAGAAAAGCTAACGCAGTCCACTCGTGTTCAGGCATTTGAATGCATTCTCAAAAAAAGACTTTACAGAGTAATTCTTCTATCTGTGTGTTGGTCTAATTCAAGGTTAAGGTTCGGATCATTATGAAACTCTCTCTTCCTCAGTGTTTACTTGGGCTTGTGAAGTGCTGAGGTGCGAGTCTGGAGTGCTTTTCATTGGAATAAATCACTATTTTGGTGCTCTGCTGTGGCCAGGAGCCTCATCAAACTGCTGCTTGCTGACTAATGCCTTGCCTCAAGCCTGCACGTTTAAAGCCTGTGATATATGGGTTGGCAGATGGAGAAAACACTATGCCATTTTTTATGGAGATATCTTTGGAAATGAGGGAGCCTGAATAGCTAAGAAAAATCTAGCTAAAACTACTGGGATGTAGATTTAACGAGCTCTAAGTTTATTCTTAAATCAAGGACGCTGAAACAACATGGGAGTATTAGCTTATGCATATTTTGCGCGTGAGGAAACTGAATTCAATATCGCTAAATCAAGTAATAAGCCCAGCCCGGAGCTTGGCCTTTGGGTGAGCACCAGTCGTGATGGTTTGCAGTGTTTCACAGCACCAGCGCGTTGTCGGGTGGGAATAAATCACTGAAAGAAAATAAAGAGGGTCGTAAACTTGGGCCTCTATCTCTTGTGGTTTTCAGAGTTGTTTAAAGAATGGTAAAAGAAGAGTAGACGAATAGTAATCATTTCTGTCTCCTGCCGTATGGCAGCAGGTAGCGTATATGTTATGCATGCATGAAGCTTCACAGCACTTGTCTGCCCCCTGCTACTCTATTCAGCCAAAGTCAGCCCAAGGATGGGAGCTGGATTTGGTGAATTATCTGGGACTCCAGTGGCAAGACAAAGGAAAGGAAAGTCTGTTGTAGTGTCTCCCGTCCCTGCCGTTGCTCTCCTGCTCAACTGTGTGTCTAAGTTATTTTGAATTTGCTCCAGACAAAAACTCTTTTATTCTCTTCATTCTCTGATCTGTAAGCCCATAGGAAAGAGAACCCTGGCAGACTTTTTAGTTTTTCTGTTGTAACTCAACATAGAAATTATTTTTAAAATACAAAAGGCACGAAGGTTGCACAGCCAGACTATTCACAGTGTGGTTCCAAGAAACACCATTGCGTTTCCATAAGATAATCTTGCTGTTTATTTAAAACAGCTGCTCTTTTTTTCCCCCCTTTGATTTACCATCCCATCCAAACCCCCAATTTTTAATAAAATCAAGGGATGTAGGTGATTTCCTGGTTAATTCTCAACCATCGGATGGGAGACATATAGGTCACGTCACGGTCTGTTAGCTGTGTACATTCACTAGTTAGCTATTCGGTCGTCTTCTCTGGGTCAGTGGTGCCAAGCATGACTGTGGTTATATATTTAGCTGTGAGCATCAACATTGCTGCGAGAAGTTCTCCACCGGGACAGCACTGTTGGATTGGTGTCGCGTATTTTTGTACGTTGACGATAGCTGTCGGACCTCTTTGTCCATGTGCAGGACTGGCATAGGGGTCCCCATCCTGCAGGTTTTCAACCCTCTCAATGGCGAGAGGAGTTGTGCATCGTAAGGGTTTGTCCTGCAGCAAAGAAACAGGCATTTCAGCTTGTTTTATTCTGGCCCTTTACTGTAGCAGATATTTTTCAGCCAGTTTCTATCTGGGGAATCAAATCTTCAGAAGAAAGCAAATCTAGGGCACATTGCAGCCTGGAGGCCATGCTCATCCGTGAGCAAACACCACATTTAGTGCCCATGGGCAAAAGCACCTGAGATCAGCTCTCCTCATCAGCAAAGCAATGCGACAAGCCGGCCGTCGTGCGCAAAAGGTGTTAAAGGTGCTGCGGAGCCGGTGTCCCATGGGCTGGATGCACAACCCCCATGGTAGCTTGATTTTGCTCTGTTGTCCTGGATAGCTTTCTCTAAGGTGGTTCGTAAGGATGTCTAAAGGGGCATGAGCTCATGGTGTGTCTTGACACAACCTCGTTCTGCTATTAGTGAAAGGGCTGGAGAAACACGGCGCATCAGTAAATTCGACCGCGTTCCCGTAAGGGGAACACCTGATGGCTGCTTCCCTGCCTGAACAGCATCTGGTGCAGAGAAATATTGCAAGGGAGTATTTTAATGATGCACTACATGTTTTCTTCTTTAAGTCTGTAACCTCTTCTAATCTGTAAGCAATCAGCAGTGTTTGGGCTTCCTATAATTGCAAAGATTTAGGCATCTACCGGCAGATGAGCACATCTCAGGGTTTAGATCTGCTTTAGCGAGCGCTGCTCGGTGAGAGGGAAACCCTGCTCTCACGGGTCTTGGGGACACTGTTCCATCCGCTCTGGTGGGGCCAGAAGCTGACTCTCCCCTAGATCTCACCTCTCCAGAAGTCTGTGTAGTCAAACTAGCAAACATACCCCAAAGGGACATAATTTATACCATAAAAATGGGGGATGGGGACTTGCCAAGATAATTTAAGCCAGTTTTGCAAACAAAAGAAAACAAGAGTTATAGCTGGAAAACAAAAGTGTAGGCCAGGCCTTGGCAAGTCCCATGTTATGGCTGAGTGAAAAAAAAATACTTTGGATTGAGAAATTCATTTTTCTGTTTTATTTGCCCTTTGGATTTGGAAGTTTCCTTTCCTGCTTTGTGCAGCTGTGGGGAGGTCTGAGTTTTCCCTGGTGTTTTCCCTGTTGCCTGTCTCCTCCCCTCACACGGTGCGGCTCCTGCTGCTCTCCAGGAAATCAGATAAGCAGCTTTTTGAAAAGCCAGTGCCGCGAGCGTTGCCGTGCTGTTCAGCACCAGTAACCAGGGAATATTCGGTTGTTGCTGTTGTCCTCAGTCTTCTTCCCGTAGATCGCTCCTGTGGACTCAGCGCCTTGCCCTTAGCTTCTCTATTTAAGGGTGCAGAGAAAGAAAAATATGGGGGTGGCAGACAAAAAGTAAAGAAGTTCAAGTTTATTTGATTGCAAAATCTTTGCTGCGTTTTGCGTGTGGTTGAGAAATAAGTAAGCCTGAGTCCTGTTGTTTCAGGCTGGTCACTGTTGGTCGGCTCGTAAGGCAAAAGCGATGCAACCCCACCTTTCCCGTCTCTCTCCTTTGCATGCAGCACTGCCGGTTTGGGATGTGCGTGCCCAAGGAGCGAGAGACGCCGGTGATAGACGGAGCGTGGGGGACGTGGAGCCCGTTCGGGACCTGCTCGAGAACCTGCGGCGGTGGCATAAAGACAGCGATACGAGAGTGCAACAGGCCTGAGTGAGTGCACGGAGGGGAAGCGCCGGTGGGTGAAATGGAGAAAAGCAGCTGGGTTGCCCAAATGGGCTGAAATTCCCTTCGGCTGTCCCCAGCCCACGTGCCCCCCCGGGGACCGGTGGCTTTGCCTGGCACGGCTGAGGCAGCACAGGAACCCGGGAGGAGACAGTCACAGGTTTGGTTTGTGGGTAAAGTGCACTAAAAAGGGATCCATTCAACGGAGAGAGAAGGAAAAAGCTAATATCTGTGTGGATTTATTGCCTCCTATAGCACAACTGGGTTGCCACTGCCAACGGTGTTTTTCTTCCTCCAAAGCTGTGGATGAGAAAGGAGAGAGAAGAGAAGGAGCCATGTTTTTATGCATTTTTCCCCATTTTACCCCTGCTTTGGCTGCTTTTGCAGCTGTTCCTGCAGGCCAGATCCTTTATACAGTTTTCTACTATTTTACTCCTGCTTTGGCTGGTTTTGCAGCTTTTGGCTGCTTTTGCATCTGATCCTTTCTACAGTTACATGTCAACTGGCTCAGCCTCGCCAAACCTCAGCAGAAATCTGTGCCCCATTAAAAAGCGGCACTCAAAAATGTTTGCCGTCAGCCTGGAATGCGAAATCCTGCACGCTTTGAAATTGCAGGGAATTTTTCTGTGGGCTTCAAGGAGACAAATGTGTGGCCGGCGAAATATTAGCAATAGGTTGAGCAACTGGTATGAAAACAGCCTGTTTACGTAAATTGTGAACTGTGCTGGTTCCTGTTTAACTGCCTCCTTTCAGCCCACGAGAGCAAGAAGGGGGTGGGCAGGATGCTTTCCAGGCTCTCGTTTGGGACTGAGGCGCAGAGAGGAGAGGGGTCTGCGGGGCTGGTTGGACCAAGGGGTCTTAAAAAGATTGAGCAGGCTCGTTCCACTTTCTCGTCCTCGGTGTTGGACAGCTTGTTGCCAAGGAAATTGCTATTAGTGATGCACCAGTGACAGTTTCATCACTGCTAATGGGAGAAGGGAAAGCTTGTACCGGTAGCACCGGTGGTGAAGTGACAGGAGAGGCTGGCTGAGCGCGGCTGGGCAAGTGTCGAAAGAGGAAAAGAAGGGTTGAGGCTAAGGGAGTCGGACACCAGCACGTTAATTAAAATGATGCTGAGGAACACACAAGCGCAAAGGGAGTTCTCGCCTCGCTGTGCTGAGTCAGCACGCGCCGTATGGTCTTCCAGTAGCCATGGAGACACAAAAGTAAAATATCTTTCCGCACGCAAAAATAGCTATGCTGCCAAACCTTTGGGTGCTGTCAGTGAGAAGTATTCCCATCTTCTGGAGAGGCAGCTGTTTGGACTGATAGCTTTTCGTGATAGAAAATCTCCTTTATCCTAAAGGCTAGTCAAGGGATTTTAAATTCCATCGTCTCTTATAGGTTGTGTTTTGTATCTTGGTGTTTTGTGAGGCGTATTGCTTTGGCTGGGATTTGCAAAAGCACCTAAATACGCTCGGTACCAAGCTGCCTGTGAAATCCCCTGAGCTTATCACTAATAGTGGTTCTTTTCCAGGCCCCCTTTCGAGAGCCGTGTAGCTGGCACTGGCCTCTTCTCCAACGCCTTGCGAAGTCTCCGGGGGGAGTCGTCTGTCCTAGCACCGTCCACAGAGCTTTGCACCGGCTCTGTTGTTTTGTACCCGTAATTTGACATCGTCGCGTGGGCTCCCACCATCTGCGTCCCTGTTATTGTGGGGCTGCTGAGATGATGCAAGTGGATGAGACACCGCTGGGTACTCTCCTGCCTCTCCCACTTTTCAAAGTACTTCAAAAATGTACAGAATAGGTCTAGTCTCTGTTTCTCCTCCATTGTAGGAGGCAGAAAACCCAATCCTGGTACCTCGAGTAAGGTCTGAAATAGTTTTCAGTAAGTTTTTTATATTCAAAGATGGTTTAGCTTTTTAAAGCTTTTTCTGTGCACGAGGATGTGGGGCGGTATCTTGCATACCAATAAAATATTGTGTTAAATCTGGCATTGAAAATGACCCCCCCTGCCGCGGGGCAGAAAATAAGGCTGCAGCTCCTGCCTCTGTTTGTAATGTGCTCTGACACCTACGTGGGCGAGTATCTTGCAGGGCTGTAGGAAGAGCTGTAAGCCTCTGAAATAGCAGCAGACTGTGTTTTGACATACACTGAAGGAATGTATTAGCTAACCAGACCAGACCCTTCCCACCAAGATTGCCCACTTGGGAATTCGAGGCTGGCTGGTACAGACAAAGCCCACGGCTGCGGTGCGTCACGTAGAGGGTCTGTGGTGCAAGCCCTGGTTTTCAAAGCAAGTCATAGCTGCAGAATTATGGGGAAAAGGCATATTTCATAAGATGCTGATACCAGGAGCCCTGTTTTCAAGAACGCCTTTCTGGATGGGGGAGTGTTATCTCTGCATGCGAGTCAGATCACGTCTGCGCTTTAGTCCATCACAAAAGTATCCACCTGTGCCGAAAACTGTCTGAGCTTGACGTGTAAACACTGGCAGCACACGTACCGATTCCCGGTCCCAGGGCTTCCCAGGATGCTGCGAAGGAGATCTCAAACTGACCTGTGCACACTAGGGCTTCACAGACGTTTCTGCAGTCACTGCGTGAGCGCAGGCCCGTGGGCAGGCGTGCAGATGAACACGCGTGCCCCGCAGTTAATTCTCCAGGGGCCTTTGGTTGTGGCAGCCTGAGTGCCCCGGGGCAGAGCTGCTGCCCGTGGGGCTGAGCACGTGCAAAGCACCCCCAGAACGGTGCTTCTCAGCGAGGCGCCTGTACCTGGCACTCCTGGGCACGGAGAGTCGGGTGCTGCCTCAAGGTCTGCACGGGAAAATATTCGAGGTTAGTAATTGCAGGCGATGCATTAAGCATTGCACATCTGAGACACGCTGGGAGGAACGCAGCGAAGCCAGGGCGTGCGCAGGAGCCTGGTAAGGGGAACGATGCTAGCTTGAAAGCGGGTCCACGCCGGCTGTTAGTTGATCAAATAGATGATTCAGAGAGAAGGGGAATCGAGGCAGAACAAGGAGGGTTTTATGCATTCCCTTCTGTCTCTGTGATACATTGTTGATGATGATTATCCATAAAAATATTACATAGTGGGAAGTATCCCGTATCTCTTTGTGACACTGAAAATCTATGTTATATGAGGCTGACTTATTTTTCAGGGCCAGCTCTTTCTGTTTATTCTGACTCTGAAAAGCAACGCTGGTTTAAAAACACCCTAAAACTATCAGGGTGGTTTGGGACTGTGTTGAAATGTCAGAAGCGTGAGTGTGCTTCAGCCCCAAACGCTGGCTGCGGGGAGGTGAACTGCCACAGTTACGAAGTGGACAATTTGCAACACAATGGCAAGTTTTAGCATCCTTCAGTTTGTGGTGTGTCCGTGTGTTCGATGTTGTCTTAATCTCATGGGTCATGTCTAGAGAAAAGGAAACTATACAGTAACTGGGGATCTTTGGATTTTGTTAGACGTACTCTTAAAAAAAAAAAAAAAAAGCAGCCCTGCATGATGTTTTTAACTAACTTAATATTTAAAAGTCGCATTTTAATTAAATTGATTTATATTGGAAGCAATGTGGTTACCATAAAAATGTTATAATTGCAATTTTTTAAAAGAAACACCCTGTTAGAGTTTTGCATAATTTGAAGCCTTTGTCAAACTGCAACAGTCCTGCTGCGGTATAAATGCTTTCGAGGTGGAAATGGTGAATCCTGTTAACTCCCCTATGAACGATTCGGGCTCACCAAGGTCTGGAATGTGCTGCTGCCACAGCTGAGAAGTTTCACCATGTGCTGTGCTGTGAGATGGTCACGATGTCCCTTTGTAGCTGGAGGTAGACGGTGTTGCCCGCATGGGAATAGTCTGCGGGAAAGGCTCTGGCGGTGGGAAACCCCTGGCAATCGCCGTTGTGCCAGTGAGGCAGGAGGAGTCCAGGATGCATTCGCAGGGGCTGCTGCGCTGGGTTAGCTCCGGAGCAGTCCCGAGTGGAATCAGTGAAATTAATTCAAGTTGTTTGTCATATCAAGGTGGAGAATTGACTGAATTGGTAGAAACCGGGTTTAGATTTGCTCCGCTAGGAACTGATGTGAAAATCAGTCTGTAAAATGAAATCTGCACCGGGCGCTGTGCGGTTGCTTGGGCTTTTTAGCGCTGTTACTTGCCTGATTGCAAGCACCAGAGACCTTTGCAAGTGACATACGTGTAGTTTCCAGGTGGCATGTGAGAGTCGCCATCGGAGCAGGTAGAGCCGATGCTACCAGTTATTGCTCCGGGCTGTGCCTAAAGACAAATCACACCCCTCGGCATTTAGGATAGGACTTGAGGGGTCTGCACCACGGCAGTGCGTGTCTCAGCGAGGAGAGGATGCTGGCAGGAAAAACCCCATGTGTGTAGCTGGTGAGACTCTGCATCTTGCCTGTGGCTGCGGGAGGAGGCAACTTTAAAAAGGCTTTAAGGAGGCAACTCCTTCTGCCAGGCCTGTGAGCATCCCTAGCGTGGTGCTGATGGGGCGGTGGGAAGTCTGCCCGTCCTCCCCCGTTTCGCAGGTAATCTTTTGGCAAGTGCAAGCCCCTCTGCGTGCCTCTGCCTCCCCGTTTGTTACACAGGAGCTCTGCTACTTGAGTCTCAAATAGTTTTCAAATGTAAGAGTAACGAGTTGTTATTTGTGGGAGAAGCAGCACTGCTGGGCTTCACAGGTGATTGATGTGCCTGTACTTCAAGAGATGCTAAAAAATTGTGTTCAGCTATGGGAGCTTGTTGGCTCGCTGTGTGTAAAGACCCTCGTACATGTGCAGGGGGGTTCTGCCTCTGTTACGTTAGGAGACGCCGGCTGCGTGCAATGTGGAGAGCTTACGGTGGGCTAAGGACAGGGGTGTATCATCTGGGTGTTCCTGTTTACCGCTGGTTGGCTCATGTTTTGGAGGGTCTCAGAGAGTGCAAACCAGCTTCCTTCCCAAGGGGGCTCAACGGGAAGGTGCGCTCTGATCCCTGGGGTGCCGATGGCCATCTGGTCCTGGGCAAGGCAAAGCCGGTCCTGAAGAAGAGCCCTGAAAGGCAGGAGAACTTCAGCGCCCAGCACATCGCTTTTCTGATCTGCACTTCTTGCTAGCGCGGGCACTTGTTTCGTTCAGGGGTTGGGTAGAAGATGTAGATTTAGTGGGTTTTCTGAAGCAGAGGCTGGAGCTGGGCACGGACGTTGTCCTGAGCTTCGAGGGCCACTCTGCCTGTGCCCTGGCTCAATGCGGTCAGGACACGGCAGCTCCGGCCGCTCAGGATGCTCTTGCCCTCCGCTGGCTCCTCTGAAACGGTCTGTCCAAGGGAGGAGCTAGGACTAACCTCAGCCGGTGCAGGCTTTCCCCTGCCTGATGGCTGAGATGCGTGTTAACTTCATCTACCCGCAGTGCAGGTCTTAGGTGGTATAATTTTTCCTTTTTGCATAATTACAGCTTTGCCCAAGTTGACCCTCGCAACATTTCATCCAGATTGCAATATCTTTCCTTCTGTAACATCAGGGGAAAGCAAAGCTGCTTGGGTGGTACTGCAGTTTTTATCATGCGTATTAATGGTGGTAGCTTGTAGAAGCCTCCACAATGCCCTCCCAGTTTCATTTGAAGTTTCAGGAGAGAGCAGCAGAGATGGTGGCAGCTTTTTGGAACACTTAAAGCATGGTACATCCTTTTTTATTTTGTTGTTACGATTCATTGCATACATAGAAGGCTGCATATAGACGGGCATATGAAATCTTACTCAAGTTCCTAGAAGAAAAGTCCTTTGAACAGACAATAAATAGGGGTGGCTTGTATCCCAAGGGTACTTTCCTCGCAGCATCACCATAGCTGAAAATAAGACCCCACCAGAAAAGTGCCTTCTGCTGGGCTCCTCCGATGCCATCCACGTGCAGCTCGTTCCCGCACCGCTGCTGACAGCAGCTGGAGTGGGAGAGGCTTTTTCGGTCCTCAAAGTGAGCTGTTGTCTGGCAAAGGCTCTGTCTACATACGAGGACAAAAATAGTTTTATGACTACAGCCCTGCATCTGGGAGTCGGGAAATTCAAAATGACAATTTCTCCTAGACTTATCCGCTGGCTTTTATGTGGCTTGGATGATATCACTCTCCCCAGTTTGTACCAGAGTCATCCTACTATAAAATGAGGATAAAGTATTTATTGGGGATAAAGTATTTATTGGCTGTCTTTGGTGCTTCCTGGAATATGTGGAGATAAAGTTGTTTAAAAGTGCCTAGCATTACCATTTCTACCATTTTGGGCTATAAATCCTGAACGACTAAGCGCTGCCTGGCCTTTCAGCCTCCGCAGGGAAGCCCTTTCTCCTTTCTGCCGTGATGTTTGGTTATTTGCAACCCACTAGATCAGATGCAAACTCTCAGCCACCAGATCCCTAGGACTGATGGGGCTGTGGAGGGATGGTCCCCCTGTATGGGATCCTTCAGTGTGAAACTAAATCTTCAGATGGGGAGAAAGAAGTTGCTCTTTCTCTCTGGCTTCTCTCACTACCGCTGCATTCATCAGAGAGCAAATAATCCCTTTTTCATCCCTTTCTAGCATCACATCTACGATCTTTTTTATTAGACACTTGCATAACCTTTCCTGCTTGTCGGCTTAGGATATTAATTAAAGACCTGCACAAAGACAGAGCCCACAAAACGGTGGTGCAAATCCTGACTGTGCTGAACAGGTTGCAGAACTGCAATTGCATCTTGTTTCTGCAGGCCTAAAAACGGTGGGAAATACTGCGTGGGTCGTCGCATGAAGTTTAAATCCTGCAACACGGAACCGTGCTCGAAGCTGAAGAAGGATTTCCGGGACGAGCAGTGTGCCGACTTCGACGGGAAGCACTTTAACATCAACGGGCTGCCCACGAACGTGCGCTGGGTTCCCAAATACAGCGGCAGTAAGTGGTGGGGGGGATTCAGATCCTGCCTCCTGCATCACCGCGTCGAGGTGATGGCGTTCGGATAACGTGCTTCTGGTTTTCCTCCCTCCCATCCGCAGTCCTGATGAAGGATCGGTGCAAGTTGTTCTGCCGAGTGGCGGGAAATACGGCGTATTACCAGCTGCGGGATCGTGTTATCGACGGGACGCCCTGCGGCCCCGACACCAATGACATCTGCGTGCAGGGCCTTTGCCGGGTAATTATTTTCCCTCCTCTTCAGCAAAGGGTGACTGCAGTTTTTCACGGCAGGCTGGCGCTTCTGCACCTTGCCTCCACCCAGTTGCTGGCGTGCCCTCTTCGCTCGGGGGCTGCCGGCAGCATCTGCAGATTCTGCAAGCACCAGCTGGTCTGAAGCTTGTGCCATCCTCCAGATTTGCAGAAGAGCCACATGTGGAATCATAGAATCATTTAGGTTGGAAAAGACCTTTAAGATCATCGAGTCCAACATTAACCCGGCACTGCCAAGTCCACCACTAAACCATGTCCCTAAACACCACATCTACACGGCTTTTAAATACCTCCAGGGATGGTGCCTCAACTACTTCCCTGGGCAGCCTCTTCCAGGGCCTGTCAACCCTTTTGGTGAAGAAACTTTTCCTAATATCCAATCTAAACCTCCCCTGGCACATCTTGAGGCCATTTCCTCTTGTCCTATCGCCTGTTCCTTGGGAGAAGAGACTGACCCACCCGGCTCCAACCTCCTTTCAGGGAGTTGCAGAGAGCGAGAAGGTCTCCCCTCAGCCTCCTTTTCTCCAGGCCAAACCCCCCAGGTCCCTCAGCCGCTCCTCACAGCACTTGTGCTCCAGACCCTTCCCCAGCTCCGTTGCCCATCTCTGGACACACTCAAGCGAAGGATGTTTGTACGTCTGCCAAAAGTTACTGAGGGCTGTGGAGGTCTGAGCCTGAATCCAAACGATGCTTCCTTCTGTGCTCTGCCCCAGTTCTTCCCAGTCAGACCCCAGAGCACTTTGTTTCCATTCACAATTATTTTTCACACTTTCCTCTATGGGAACAATCGATGCAAGAAGTTTTCTCTGGCGAAGGCATCGCCTGGTGCAAACAGTAGTTCTGGTTCTCGCTTTGTAGAAAAGCCTTTTGTTTGAAAATGGTGTGGGATGGCCACACTGTAAATCAGCAGAAAAATGTGGGGAAGCAAAACAATTTGTCTCACGGCAGCCTTTTACATACAAAGCTTTTGTGTGCCTTAATTGGGAGGTTTGTAAATGCTGTTCTAGTCTGTATTTGCTCAATCTACTTTTTTCAATTTCTCTCTTAAAGCAAGCTGGATGCGATCATGTGCTGAATTCAAAAGCAAGAAGAGATAAATGTGGTGTTTGTGGTGGGGATAATTCTTCATGCAAAACTGTTGCAGGCACATTTAACACGGTGCATTATGGTAAGAATCTGTTGCTAAAAACTTTATAGTGAAAAATGCAACTCAATAAAAGCCATTACCACACTTAATCTACAAAAACACTGATGTAAAATGCAAAATCCTTCTAGCTATAGCATATTCCATTTTATACCTATTTATGCTATCCCTTAATGAAAAGTATTGGCTTGTGTAATGTGAGGTAATTTTGCACATTTCCCTTCCCCCTGTAAAAAGCAAATGAATGCCTGTGTAATAGCCTTGACTTTCTGTTAAATCTTTTCTAGGCTATAACGTTGTGGTCCGCATTCCAGCTGGTGCAACAAATATTGATGTGCGTCAGCACAGTTACTCAGGGAAACCAGAGGATGACAACTACCTGGGTGAGTTGCAGTCCTTGTTCCAGTCCAGAACTCCACTTTACTGTCTGGTTGTGGTGGTACATCTACTGGCTGCTCTCTGCTAGGGAGGATGAAGAATTCATTTAAGGGAGACGTTTTCTTATCAAGAATTTAGCTCATATGTCTACCAAATGTTCAGCCTTATCTTGCTCCTTCTTTTTGTTCCTGCCATCCTCGATGCAGCATTTGGGAAGCTCACAGATTATAATATCCCCTTAGAGCGTCTGTTAGGCTGGGCAGGACTATCCAGCCCGGGCTGTGGGTGGGAGCAGAGGCACAAAGCTGGGAACCAAACAGGCTTCTTAGTTCTGCTGGAGTCTGCTCATCACAACTTAACACGGCTCTACCGTCACCGTGCCTTGGCTGGAGAGTAAATATGCCATACCCTGAAAGACGTGTGTACAAACAAATCCAAAGAGAAATTATTTTCTGTTCCTCTGAGAATAATAATCCTGATTTCACTTAGACTGAGCCCTTCTTGTCCCTGCCTGACAGTGATATGTAACTGTAATGAAATACCCTGCGCCAAAGGTGTTGGTTTGATTTAAGCCTAATAATAGCTTGGCCTTTGGCTGTTGGACATTCATGGTCACTGTTTTCTCTAATCTGTGGGTATGTCTCTAGACCCAGGTGAAAATGCTTGTGGTGCTGTGTTAGACCTGTCTGCTGCACACACGTATGCTTTTAGCATGGCCATGTGTCTCTTTTATTTTTAACCATGCTGATCAGTAATTGACCCCATAGTGACTTCTGTTTGGGTTCAGTAGCGGAGATAACGCGACCGCACATTACGACTGATGTTACACCTGCCAGTCGAAGGCTGGTTTTGCCATGAAGCCCTGTTTGTGTCCCTCCGAGTCTGTTGAGGCCGCTGACGGAGCCGGGAGTCAGGCTGTGGCCCCTCGCAGTCCCAGGGAGGTGGCTGCTCTCCCGGCTCTGTTCCTCCTCTTTTGGACGCCCCGTGCCTGGTATCGCCAGCTGCGCTGCGGTAGCATGAGGTCCCGTATTTACAGCTCTGAGCAGGGCACTTCATCTCATTTCATCTCACAGCATCCTGTGTTGAGCGTTTTTGCAAAGTATGGGGCTTAGCCCAAGTGCTCACTGTAACTGGGTATGTTAAACACGGGACTAGGCTGGTGGTTCCAAGCCCATCGAAGGTAAAGGAACTCATTTGAGAAATAAGTAGAGGAGACTATCGTGCACCAAAGGGAAATGGTGCTGACAGCTTTGGCAGTCGCTCTGAAGGTCTGTCAATGTGGCCGGACCCTTGATTCAGGCAAAAACGTGAGCGGGTCCTCCCCGTCCTGCTGGGGTCGTGCAAGGCTGCCTGTCCCTGCGCGCACGCGGCCGTTCACTTACAGCCGTGGTGCGTCCTTTCTGCACATTCACAGCAATAAAACGAGCTGGTGCAGCACGATGCACATCAATACTGAGAAAACCTTACTGAGGTGTGATGTATCTCCCTCCCCCAGGATGGAAACTTTCATTGTTCATTTTTTCTGGAAAAACAATCCTCCCTGTGTTGAGCCTATTCAAACCGTTTCACCCCAGAAGGAGCCCCAAAGAACTTCTCAGCTCTTCTTGGAGGGCCTTTAATCTTCTTGGGAAGCAATGAAGTCAAATCTTCTTAATGTTGCTTAATATTGCTGGGAAAGCATCTCTTCACATTAGGCCTGACTAGAAGCAAATGAGAAGTGTGCATGTGTCCACTTATTTTGCAGCTCACTGAGTGTGAAATCTTGGGCCCTCGGTACTGTGAACCTTGTAGTTGCTTAACAATTTAGGAGGAATTTGATGTTGTCATCAAGTCCGAGACGTGTACCTACTGTTGTAGGAGATACAGGAAATGGGAAGGAATCCTTTAATGAGTTTTACTACTGCCTAATGACATTAAAGCCTCCAAAGTGTGAATTTGGTTGAGTATAGCGTCTGCTTTGTGAGTTTTTCTCCATCTATGTCTGTTTGCTACTGAGCAGTTTTTTGCTTCGTTGTCTCTCTTCATTCGGTGTAAAAACTTTCCCTTTGGTGTTTTGGTGTTAAGTTTAGATTTTCAGTACAGAGGCTTTGTAGTAATGTAGCTGTGATGGGTGAAATGGTGGGGAAACTAACTTAGGAAATTAGCTACATAATCGCATTAGTGTGAAGTTGTGCAGCAGACTGCTGTTTCAGGAAACTGTTCCTTTTATAAAAGCATTTAGGCTTTAAGCCTTCAGTGCTTTCACATACCTTCAGATTTGGAATAATAAAAAGTATGGGGGGAGGAGGGAGAGGGAGAGAGGGGGAGATACTGACCCAACTCCCTGTAATGATCTACTAGTAAATGAGGTTTGGGCAATTAGGGTACATACGTTTACCCTAAGAACACACCTGGAAACAACAGGGAAGCCACCCTACCCGCACGGCTAACACGCAGATTTGGGCAGGATTATTTCTGCGGCATACGAGGGGATGAGACCGCGTGTGCCGTGTACAGCAGCCGGCCCGGCGTGCCCTCGGGGTGTCTCTCTGCCCTGGGTTATGGGTGAACTATTTAGCAACGACTTCGGGCATTCAGCCGTCGTTTAATGAGGCTCTCCGGTGGAAAACGGAGAAGGCACAATGTCTGTAAGAGCTTTGCTGCTCTCTTCACATCCTTTCCGTTTGAGAGTGCCAGTGGGCTTTTCCTCCCACCCCAATGAAAAGGAGCACTGAGAGCGCATGACCCACGTTATTATGTACGTATGAGTTAATTCTGCGTCTTTAGTTCTTGTTTTTTGCACCTATGCAGCCTTATCTAACAGTCAAGGAGACTTTATATTAAATGGAGACTTTGTCGTCAGTATGTTTAAAAGGGAAATCAAAGTTGGGAATGCTGTGATCGAATACAGCGGATCGGATAATACTATTGAAAGGATTAATTCTACAGATCGGATTGAGCAAGAAATAACGCTTCAGGTGAAGTATATGTTGTGCGTGTGGAAAAGTCTGCCCAGCATTATTGGACTGAAAACAGTGGGCGGCAAAGTCTGTTAGTTTACTCTGCTTCGTCTTTTTTCCCCTCAGGTTTTATCAGTGGGCAATTTGTACAATCCCGACGTTCGTTACACGTTTAATATCCCCATTGAGGACAAACCTCAGCAGTTTTACTGGAATGCGTATGGCCCGTGGCAGCCCTGCAGTAAGCTCTGCCAAGGTGGGTGCTTGGGAAGGCTTTAAAGAAGACACAGTTTTGTCCTGGATTCATCTGGGAAGTGCTGTTACATCCCTCTCCATTTGCTTTCTTTGAGATTCTCGCATTCCGGGCATGATCGTTTCCCGGGGCTGTAGGGGTAGATATTACCGCACGAGGCATAGCACTGCTCCGCTGCTTCTCAGTTTCGGAGCAGGGCACCTTTACAGCCCCTCGGAGCCAGGTAAGCCTTGCAGCCTGCTTTGCAGGTGAGGAAGCTCAAGCCAGAAGAGGTTACGTGCTGCAAAGGCTAAGGCTGCAAAAGGCGTCGGTGTCTGGTTTGGGTCCCACGCCGTCATTCCCACCTGCCGGGGCTGACCCCCCCTAAACGCGCAGAGCCCGTCCTCACAGCCACGCTGCAGCTCTGCCTTGTCCGTCTCGTCGCGTTAAACCCCTTCTGCTCTTCTTAGACAGTCTTAACCCCCCCTGTTTCTGAAAGAGATTTAAAAGCGTGATTAAATGTCTCTTAATTGCTACTATAAAAGGAGTAAGAGAAATGACTGATTTGATCGCTTTCCTGTATGACTTAATGTGCGTTTTTTTTCTGTGCAGGAGAACGGAAGAGGAAACCCGTGTGTACGAGAGAGTCGGATCAGCTCACGGTGTCGGACCAGCGATGTGATCGAATCCCCCAGCCTGACCCCATCACTGAGCCTTGCAGCACAGAATGTGAATTAAGGTGCACTGTACTCAGCCATGTGTATACATTACATCGTATACTTATTGTTTACTCCTCTTTCCTTTTACCTGTCACCGTAATTCCTTTCCTCACCAGCCTGTATTAGATTTAAAAAAAGGAAAGGATTAGCAGTTGCCTCTTTGTCAACCAAGAGGGATTGACATCCACCAGCTGTGTTTTGAGAGGCACTTTTCTACATTTTAACATTTCTCTTGTTGGATTAAATTAGTGCTAGCTATAAAAAAAAAAATTCACCTAATGTTGAAAAATCTCCCTGTGCAACACAGTGCCTGAAATTCGCATCTGCCTGGATTAGAAATGCTCAGCAGCATCCTACAAACAGCCCGCAAAGAGGGAAAAACATATGCTGAAAGCAGAAGAGTAACTAAGGCTTGGATTTATCGTCATTTGCTTAAAGCGAAGAATAGGCTTAAGCGTAGAGCAGGTTTGGGGCTGTCCCCAGACAACTCCTGGTGAGCTGGAATTGATGGAGCATGGCCTAAATCATTACAACCCATTTTCCTTTAAAAAACAATCTGTTTTCCTTGCTGGAGCTTAAATATGGTGGCATTAAACGGCTGCTGGTGAAGCAGTTCAGATGGCCATGTTTCCCGAGGGGCTTCTCTGGCTGTGTTAAACCCGGGGCTGTATAGGGGCTGTATAGGGGCTGTAGGTCGGGTTGTCGCGGTAACAGCTGTTGCCATTGCAACAGGTTGGAAACTTGAGAAGGGCAAATGCAGGCGTTTGAAAGGCAGGCAGGGATGTGAGCGCTCCCACCATTCAGGACCTATTGACTCCAAATCCCCTTGATCTTATTCTTCTCCTAGCAGTGCTGAAGTTTGCGCTCTCGGCTTAGGAGCGGGGCTCTGCGCTTCCCGCACAGCCGCTTGCAAGAGCCCGGGGGGCTCTGGGACCCTCAGGGGACGTCACTGGGACCCTCAGGGGACGTCACTGCCTCCTTCCCTGGGAGCCACCCCTGCAAGGTGTGAGGGGCAATCTGCCTCTCTTGACTCCTCCAACATCTCCCTGGATCGGCGTCGTGTCCAGCATCTCTTGCCAGAGCGGGGGCCGGGGCTGATACAAGCAGGGGTGTATCCCCAGGTGGGTCCTTGAGGGCCACCAGCGCTGGCCCTTGCTGCCCTTCCCGGAAGGAGGCACCAGGGTGGGAGTCCATCCATCCAGAGGGAACAACCCTAATCCCCGCTGACACCTCTGGGCTCGTGTGTCTTGAAGCAAGTAATTTGCTCGCACTTTGGAGAGCTGAAACTGTTTTGCAGGCATCCTGCCTTGTGGAATGCCTTGTCACACCTTTCAAGCCCGTGCGGATCACTTTCTGACGCTGTATTTTTTCAGCTTTTGGTTTTAGAGGCCGAAAGTGGCACCCCTGCAGGGGAACATGGGGTAGAAAGCCTTCAAAGCACTGCTCCTTGCTTGGCCGTGGACTCCCCCCGCCACCTTGCGTGGTCCCACAGGGTCGCAGGTGTGGCTTTGCTGTCTGTAAGGGACTGGTGACAGTTCCTTCCCCGCAAGAAGCAATGCCAGGGTTAATTGCCTCAGGTTTTTGGAAGCCACAAAGCATTGGGAACTATGTAAAGAGCCAAAACTTGCAGTTCAAAAGCGTGTATTCCTTATTTATGTCAAACACCCCTGAGCACGTTACCTGCAGAGTCCCAGAGCCCCACAGCTCCTTCTGCCTCTTCTGATCCTCTCCAAGGCAGGCGCCTTCACGTGGGCTTGTGGGTTTTTGCTGCACCAGGGCTGACGTTTGCTTTCCTTGGCTCAGGTGGCACATCGCGAGGAAGAGCGAGTGCACGGCCCAGTGCGGGCTGGGGTACCGCACCCTGGAGATCTACTGCTCCAAGTACAGCAGGCTGGAGGGGAAGACAGAGAAGGTCGACGACCGCTTCTGCAGCAGCCAGCCCAAGCCGAGCACGAGGGAGAAGTGCACTGGAGACTGTAACGTGGGAGGGTGGCGGTACTCGGCCTGGACTGAGGTAAGGGATGCTCGGTGGTGCGGCGAACACTGTCTCCCCCTTGCACAGGATATGTCAGGCTGTTTAGTTTGCAAACAGCATATATATAAAGTTGGCCACAATGATTCTGCTTCCATTGCTTTTCTGGAGGACACTGTAGTCCAAATCAGCCTGGAACTCCTTATTTTCCACTGCAATTAATTTATGCTTTTAAGCATCCCAAGGTCTGTCTTCGTTACGCTGAGCCCTGCTGATTGTCTTCTCCCATCACAGCCAGCGCCACTGCCAGGGGTTGAGGAGGACACGTTACCATCAACAGAGGACTTTGGAAATTTGTTTCCTTTACGCTTTTTAGCTTTTCCATGAACAAGAAAATTCCTGAATACAGGCCTGGCAACCGAGAGAATAGCGAGCCTGGGGCTTCCTAGGGAGGGCACGGTGAGGGGGGCCGGCTGGTTAGAGGGAATTAATCTCTCCTAAAACGAGAACGAGCAACAGCCATTTGGGAGAACTGAAAGGCAACACTTGTAAAAGTAATAATGGGGTTATAAACCCAAAATGAATTTGTGAAACTCATCGCCGCGAGATTTTATTAAGCTTAGCAAGATTGGCTTTTTAAAGGAATATATAAAGTAACAGCCTGTTACTAAAGTACAAATTGTTCTTCCGGAGGTTTCCTGCAGTCTCTTCACAGTTCCTGACTGCAAAGAGGGAGAAGGCAATAATGGGCTCTTGGCTCGTAATAGAGCGGCAGAAAGTATTACTCAGTGTCTCTGCTTCCAGTGCTCCAAGAGCTGCGGCGGGGGCACGCGGCGGCGGCGAGCCATGTGTGTGAACACCTACAACGACGTTCCTGGACGACAGCAAGTGCAGTCAGCAGGAGAAGCTGACGGTGCAGCGATGCAGCGACTTCTTATGTCCTCAGTGGAAAACTGGCGACTGGTCCGAGGTAGGTGCTGGTCACCGGGGTGGGCTGGCCCTGCTGGCCCTCCACCCGAGGGGCTGGTGCCTGCAAAGAGGTAGCTCTGGCCCTGCTCATCCCTCGTGTTTTGTTTGTGCCCCGGGGCGTGGTGGCACCCCTGGCTACTGCAGAAGTCCCCAAGCCCGTGCACAGGGAGGCTTGAGACAGGCAGCAAAGTCACCGGCCTTGTCACCGCTGGTCAAGTGGCCGTTTCCCTCCCTGCAAAGCCACAGGGGGTTAATTCCCTCTCCAATCCTGCAGTGATTTCTCCCCAGTTTTTCCACTGTTTCTCTGCAGCTTTGGGAAGAAAAATACTTTCTGCCCTCATTTTCCCTTGAGATTGTCCTCACAAACCCTGGCAGCTCTGGCTGTCGCTGGAGGGCAGGATTTCACCCCCACTAATGTCTTGCTCAGCCCTCTCCCTGCCTGTTTATTCCCGTTACCTCTCCACTGCTGCTGGTGTCCTTTGCAGTGGCAACAAAGCTGTGTCTTAACAGGCTTTTCCCTGCAGCAGGACCAGGGATGTCGGAGAACGGTCTTCAAAGGCTGCTCGTCACCTTTGTGGTCAAATAGCTCTCGTTCTGCGAATCATGTTCTTTTAGGGAAAAATGGAAGCAATTAAGAGGGAACAGGATTGTTCTCTGCACAATATCTGTCTTCTGGGTCAAGCTGCTGGCAGCCCGAGCCACGCCGGGGTGGTGGACGAGGGCGCTCGCAGTTTGCGGGAGCTGAGACCCTAACATGCACGCTCAGAGCCGAGCAAGCTTTTTGCAAGCCTTGGCACCCCGTTGTGCACAGCTAAAGCCCCGTCAGACAGTGCTGTGGATTGTCCTTACGTCTTAGGGCTGCTGGAAGTAAAGAGTCTTTCGTGGTCTCACTTTGTCCGTGTTGAAGGGTCCCAGCCCGGCTGTGCTCTCCACGCTCCAGCCTCTGCTCTGGACAGCAATCCAATGGCTCCTGAGAGCAATCCTGTCTCGTCGCAAGATGCTCGCGTTTTTTCCAGTGCATGTGGTCATTAGCTAATAGCCGCCTCTCGGCACCCGTTTGTAAGCAGTGATCGCAGCAGGTCTCCAGGTTTATTGTCCAGTGCCAGGGCAGGTGCTGAGCTGGCAGCACATCCCCGGCACCGCCTGAGCTCGAGCTTTACTCCTCGCAGTGCCTGGTCACCTGTGGAAAAGGGCACAAACACCGCCAGACCTGGTGCCAGTTGGAGAAGATCGGTTTAAACGACAGGTTTTGCGATCCCGAAACAAAGCCGGAGTCGGTGCAGACGTGCCAGCAGCAGGAGTGTGCTTCGTGGCAAGTGGGGCCGTGGGGCCAGGTACCGCAGAGCTGCCGCGGGGCTCCCGGCCGGTTGGGACCCGGGTGCTGGTGGCCGGGGCTGGGCGCTACCCTTTCATCCGAATGCAGCGGCGTAACTGTGTTAATTGATTTGCACGCCAAAGCAGCCCCCTATTCGCTTGGGTTCAGCGGATGGGCAGAAATAACAGTACCTGCCCTTTGTGCTAAATTAATCTGTGTCATACTAAATTGGCCGTGATTTTCAAAAAAAGGGTTTCCAAGGTTACGCTCCTAATCCATATTTAGGCTCATAAATACATGGCCTAATTTTCACAGAAAAGCTGCTCCCGTTGAATAGCTGTTGTTGCTTTTAATGTTTTCCAGTTTCGGGGTGCTGAGGTTTTTTTTCTGTAAAATACAAGTTGCTCCTTTCTCCCAGAGTGTTCTGGCATCTCCTTTACCACAAAGCTGTTAGCTCTTGCACTTAAAAAAACAGCAACAAACCCAGACCAGTTGTCCCAGTCAGACTTATATCCATCAGCAAAATTATTCGTTAGCCGCTTGTGCTACTGTGGGGCTGAACAACCAGTTTTAAAGAAGGATATGATGCAGCTTCTACCAGACTGTGATTACTGTGTGCAGCAAAGTAAATCATTTAAATGCTCGCACCTTCATTCCCGAGGAAGCAAGTGAAGCATATGAGGCTCTGGTGGGCGCAGTGAAATGTAAAACTTTGACCTAATTTAAAGCTGAAATGCATGAAGTGGAGAGAAACCAGAAGGGAAGCTGGGTTTTATTTTGCTGCTCGGGCTACGCGCCTAAACACAGGCTGGGCTCATTATACTTTCTGACCCACAGCAGCTGCTCAGACCCAGCACTTCTTTCTCCCGTCTGTCCTCTCCCAGTGCACGATGGACCTGTGGCAAGGCTACCAGATGAGAGCGGTGAAGTGTGTCGTGGGCACCTACGTGTCAGTGGTGGATGATAACGAGTGTAATGCCTGCGACCAGGCCGACAGACACCCAGGTAAATCCTGCTGTCCCATCTCCCTCTTTTGCCAGCGTGCGGACAGAGGCCTCCAAGCTGCAGCTTCGGGGGATGCCTTGCTGCAGCAGAGGCTTGTCCGGACGGCAGCCCGTGCAGAGCAGTGTCTTGGTCTGCCTGTGTGGCTGTTGGAGAGGTGCAGCATAGCACCCTGTTTGGTGGAGGTGGGACAGAGAAAGCTGTATTTGGGGAGTTCCCACCCAGACCCTCTCCATGTGTTAACCTTATGCTCCAAAGCACCAGATTGCCAAAAGGCAACCGACAACGTGTTATGAGGGCATCCAGGACTTCGTGGGGTAAAGATTACCTTCGCTTACGGTTTATAACCATGGAGCTCTAGTCATAGGATGGGATGTGCGAGGGCTGTCCAGATTCAGAGCTAAGGCTGGTCTGCAAGAGCTCGTGAGCTAAGAAGCAGCAGTAGATGAATATGGGAAGACCACCGAGACCAGAAGGATAAGACAAGACACTATTTCCTAGCCTCAGAGGCCAGGGTCTCAGCACAGCAGACACCTCCTTTGGCTTGCGCAGGGTCTGGATGCCTGGCTGCAGTCTGGGCTCGCTTGCTGCAGGACCGTTGCTGTGCGGTACAAATGACGGCTGGGGGCCACCATTTGTTGTCTGCTGCATGTGATGATATAGTGTAGGTGCCAACTATAATTCCAGACGCATACCCCACTGGCCAGATAAATTGAGAAATGTTGCACACCCTTGGCAAATTTGCTGAAGAGCTTTCCATGCTGTGTTCACCAGTACTTGGAAGCAAATGTGCAGATTCCCATTTCAAGCAGAGGATGAGTCCATGGTGTCTGAAGGAGCTGACTAAAGCAGAACGTTACCATCTATCTGTCATCTAGGGAAGTCGTAGTGCTGATGCCCTGCCCAGCTTCAGTCCTGCATGACTTCACAGAGTTTAACTAAGGCCACAGCAGTTAGGAAAGGGCTGTTTTTTCCCATGTATGGAGAACCAGTTGCACTATAGTCAAGGGGTAACAAACCACTTGTCATCAGCCATCGCTTGGCATGCACATCTCCAGTGTAAGTAAAATCGCAGCAATGCGGAAACCATTTAGGCCATTTGTCAAGAGCTGCTCTCTCCCTTGCAGTGGCGATCAGTATTTATTTTCCTTTTTGGCAGTGACTGCTCGTAGGCTCATGGAGCAAAGTCTGGCTATTCATCTTTTCTGTTGCCAGACCTCCCAGGAGGTCCAGACATGACCAGAACCCTCCTATTAGGCACCGTACCAAGCTGAGCAGAATGACATGCCTGTCCTGAAAACCTTGCATGCTTAGCCTGTGGTGAAGATCAGCACGTGGATATAGGTGGTCTGGTGGGCCTGCAGGGAATCAAAGGGCTGCAATCAGCACAGCAGCGTAACCTTTATTAAGTGGGCTGCAGGTCTCGCGCTGAAGGAAGGGAGCTTTGAAGGGAGATAAAGTTGCTGCTTTGCAGATGTGTGTTCATTACCAGAGCTCTCTTAATGAACTTTCATCTTTGCCTCAAAAACATCTGGTTTTAATGAATGGAGATGGCACGTGGTTATGGGGATCCCCGTTGTAGCGTTCCTAGTAAGTCAAAAGGTCCACCGAAGTTCTGCATATGAAACACCTGGGGTATTGATACCAAATTTTGCTGATTCACCAAGAGGATGCAAGGAGAAAGCCTGCCAACACACAGGCATGCGGGTCACAGAGTTTTAAGACGTTGTGTGTGGTTGATAATTACGTTGAAGAGGAGGTGGTTTAACTGAAACGTCTGCAAATTCTTTATTTCCCTCTTTTCCCTCATGTATTTCATGTACAGGACTGTGAAATAGCAGCATGTCCTCCCCATCCAAATGTCCCGAAGCCAAGAGATCCATATCAGGCATTCACAGGACGCAGTGGAGATTGGATCCTGGACACCGGTAAGCGTGTGTTGTATGCTTTCAGGAGTATTTTACAGTAGACAACGTGATGTTTTTAAGTGCATTTGACCAACTTTTCATTCCAAAGCCCTTGTAATACATATCAGGAAACTTTCTAGTGGAGTGCTTGTTGCTCTTCCCTAGTGTCCGCAACGTGCGGGGAAGGGGACTCGGATGAGATACGTCAGCTGTCGAGATGACCAGGGCTCGGTGGCTGACGAGTCAGCTTGTTTCCACCTCCCGAAGCCGTCGGCCACAGAAATGTGCACCGTGACGCCGTGCGGGCAGTGGAAGGCCTTGAGTGGAGCTCTGTAAGCATCGCGCTGTCTCTTGCAGGAGAGCCTTGTAGGCCTCATTGATGGAAAACGTGTTCGTTAATCTGTCACGCTTGCCCTTTTATAACTGGGGAGATTAAGGTTTTCTGCTGTTCATTATTAGCAATAGCTGTCTGCCTGATTTCCAAAGCTGGAAATGTGACTGTCTCTCCTTTTCCCACTGTAATGCAGTGCTCGGTGACTTGCGGTCAAGGTAAGACAACGCGACAAGTGATCTGCATCAATTACAGTGACCAGCTGGTGGATAGGAGTGAGTGCGATCCAGACGACTCCCTGCCACCGAGCAAGACTGCTCCATGGCCTCCTTGTCATCCAAACAGCCATGACTACGGCAAGGCCCCATCCACCCTTTCCTCTATCCGGATCATCGCCTGAAGCTGCACCCCGGCGGCAGCCTTGACCGAAACCGCGCACATATACCCGGGAGGCAATCAGTGGAGGATTGGCCCCTGGGGTGCTGTAAGTGTCCTGATTTTCTTATTTCTGGTTGTTTGGGGTTTTTCCCCCGGGCTAATCCAGGCTTTTAACGTCACACGCAGGGGAAAAGAGGGACCTTGTCCCCGCTTTCTCCTCTCTGCTCACACACACAAGTGTTGCAGTAGGGCGCCGGCATCACTTCTCAGCCTCTCACACCTTGTATCTCCGAGGCTCTCCAGGCAGAAAGCTGACAGCATCATTTTCCATGAGGCAAAGGCCAACCTCTGCTGCTTGGCCGTCTCCCGGGACGTTTACAGCTATGCAGAGCTGTTGCCAAAGCACAGCAGAGCCTTAATGCCAGCTCCTCTCACCCCAACCGGTTTGCAACGCTTTATCGTGGAAGTCACTAAAGGGAATTAAGCACAAATGGGATGTCAAGCACTGCATTAAAGGCAGTGGGGATTACTCATCTGCTTAAAACTAGACTCATGTTTATTTTCTTTGCTTACTCAGCACCTAAGTCATTGCACTGCTATTAGTAATAGCTGGGTTTTGAAGCTAATAATGCCTGTTAGCTGTCTTAGCTGCTCATTCCCACGGTGCGAGGCGCTGGGAAGGAGCTGGGAATGCAGAATTATTCCTGGACTCAATGAAACCGTGGGCAATTGTGTCTTCCAGTGCTCTAGCACGTGTGCGGGGGGGTTCCAGCGGCGGGTCGTGGTGTGCCAGGATGAAAACGGATACACCGCAAATAACTGCGACGAGAAAAGCAAACCCATGGAGCAGAGATCGTGCGAATCCGGCCCCTGTCCCCAGTGGGCTTATGGCAACTGGGGAGAGGTGAGTGCACCGTCCACCCCGGGCTCCCTGCGCAGGGGAAGGCTTTCGTTAGCGGGTGGCTGAAAAATGGGAGAAGAGGGAGATATTGCAGTGACATTTATTAGAAAGATTAGAGCACGAAAGGCAGCCTCTGATAAATGAGTGAACCTTAGCAACTGCTTGGGGGTGTTTCCCTTTCCACTTCTCATGGGAAAATTTTCTTCCCAGGCAAAAGCAAATTCTACAAAAATCGAGGTGGTTTTTTTTTTTTTCTTTTTAAGACAAGTCTAGTTTAACTGAAGGCCTTTTTTCTTAATAAAAACGCTGCTCCCTTCTGAAAATTCACCTGAGACAAGCAATTAGAGACATTAACCGCCAGTACCGCGTTGGGTCTGGCAGTATCATTGTGGAGCAGCACCAACAGCTTTAGGACGAGAGAAGCTGCAGTGGCTGATGCCTTGTCTGAGGCTCGTGCAGCGTTCGGGGGGATTTGGCTGGAGTGGGTTGGTTGGGAGCAGAAACGACTGTCAGGTCTTGAGAGGCGCTAGCGCTTTGAGCGACCGGTCGGCGGTATTTTTGCTGCGCAGACGGTGATTGCTCTGTGCTCTGCTGACTTCCAGTGCACGAAGCCATGCGGGGCAGGGACAAGAACGCGGCTGGTGGTGTGCCAGCGCCCTAACGGAGAAAGGTTTACGGATCTGAGCTGTGAAATCCTTGACAAGCCACCGGACAGAGAGCAGTGCAATGTGCAGGACTGTCCTAGAGATGCTGCCTGGAGCGCTGGTCCTTGGAGCTCGGTACGACCATAAACTCTTTCTCTTTGTGAACCGTTTTGCGGATATCCCGTAACAACAGATTTAATTTGCTTCAAACCAAGGTGCTAATGCTTCCTGTCTTAAAACTGCACTTAAAGAGGATTATTGACAATATATTCAGAATAACACCTGTTCAGGAAGGTCTTACATTAGGGGAGCTCGAGTCCTTTAATTTAAAAGGCACTTTCTGCTAAGTAGCCACCTTTGTCCGTTTTATTACACTGTGTGAGCGCTGTGCATTATGAGTCTTGGTTCTGACTGAGTTCTTTGCATATGGATTTAAACCTGGCATTTAAGCAGTCCATTTCCATTGAAGTTAAATTGTGCTGATATTTAATGGTAATACTGCACTGTGCACCTACTGGTTTACCAGTCGCGTGTTCTCTGCCAAAAGCAAGATGACAGGGGAAAATGTGTACTAAATTGCATCAACTCCCAAGCACGTACAAGTGTGTGTGCATGTCCCTACTCGCCCCCCCCCCCCAACTGTATAGAAACACGTATGCATTCACACCCTGCTCTATTTCTGTTCCCATGTATATAATACGAGTGTGATGTACTGTGCAAAGGCACCTGTAAGCCATTCTCCTGCATCTCTCTGGTTCTGGAGAGTTATTGCCTGGCCTGATCTCCAGCTGCTGCTCTAGAGATCATTAAGTCAGCAAGGGATCAGCAAGGTGGTGGAAGGCTTAAAACCCTGGGAGTTTTCTAATAACAAAATAGCGTTTGGAGCAGAGGTGTCTTACACTGCTCCTTTGCTGCTGGAGGAGTCTGCTACCGAGATGCTCTTCCAAGTGCAGAGCGGCCCTGAACTGGGGGGCTGGGATGCTATTTTGGGTCCCACAGCTTTGAAATTCTCCCTGCCCAGAGCAGCACCTTCTGCTCGGCGCAGAGCCCCGGTGTGCAGCTGCCTGGGGCACTTCTGGGGCGCTGGAAACCACCGACCTGCCAGTTTTGGAGTGGCCTTCAAACAAATGTCAACCTTTATTGTGTATTTTGTTATAAAGCATTTGAAGAAGATTTAAAAAAAAAAATTTGACTCAAAAGCACTTCATAGGAGAGAAAAAAAAAAGGCCTGTTTGTAATGTATTGGACTTCCTTAATTGTCATGGTTTGAAAAGTCATCTTGCTAAAACATAACCGCTCTCTCGTTTCTGTGGGTGCTTTCAGTAACGTGGATGCCTTCAGTAATGCTCCTCAATATTTTTGTCATACCTCAGTGAGTTATGCAATAGCCATAAAACTGCTGAACTGGTGTTTATACGGTGCTTCACCAGTACAAGGGACAGTGATATGAAATATTTCATTTGAGGTGCTAATGTATCACTTGTACGCTGATATAGTTGGTGCTAAAAACGAGCGAGGTGAGCTAAGCAGAGCTAGCAACCCGAGCGGTGGCTTCCCCGCAGAGTTACCGGCTGGGAGCTGCCGCCAACCTTTGTTACCTGTGCTGGACCATTTGCAAGAACCAAAGGTGTGGACAGAGTTGTGTTGCATTTTGGTGTCGCTCAGCGTTCAGCCCTTCACAGCTGTTCGGGAGCAGGCTCCGGGGCTGCGTCTGCTCCTCCGTGTTGGACATGCGGAGTGCAGTCCTGTGTTTTGGTTTGGGGTTGGTTTTTTTCACCCAGGAAAAATTCCCTTGACTCTACTAAGTCATATTTAACTTTGGTGGGTTGTCCCTGGCTCGGTCTCCTGGGAGTGAGCAGGCAGAGGGCAGGGGCATCCTGTCCTGCCTGCAGCATCTCCTCCCGGCTGCCCGCGGGCTCGCAGCCCCTGGCCTCGCGCGGGTGAAGGGGCTGCAGAGCTGAGCCCCCGGCGTCGCCGCAGAGTGACTTGATTTTTCAGGTCTTGTTACCGAGGTGTTCTTTGGCTCCGACGTAGGGGACCCCAGAGCTGTTTGAAGACTGAATTTGTATCTATGGGGTCAAAAGGGCTTCGTGTGCCTCCTGCAAAATAGTCCCCATATATGTCTACCTCGTGCTACTACTGTAGGTAGTAACGTCCAAATTTTTTTCCTTAGTGTGGTATCACCTGGATTTGCTTTAGCTCTGTCATCGGTTGCAAACATCATTCCGTAGCTGTACATACTTCATCTGTTGGATGGAGTGTCACTACCATATTTTTTGGTCACTTTTGAAACAAGAGTATAGTATTAGCTGAAACTTTCAGCAGTATGGATTTATGTATTTATGTAAAAGTGTATTTATTTTTCCAATATTGTTATTTAATTTTATATAAATATTGCATACATTTACGATGTTTAATGTTAATGTTGAACAGTGAAAATTAAAGACGAGTAGAATGTAATCATAAATGAATTTGTATAATGATTTCTTGAGTCTTTTGCTAAATTAAGATCATATTCTTAGCTTGGTTAACTTTTACTAAATTTTCTGAAATGGTACTGCAATGTTCCATCTTTTGACTCGCTTTTATTTTACCTGCTTTGTTCTCCAACAGAAACTGTCAATCTCCATAATTAAACAAATACGGTTAAAAGTGTATGAATTACGAAGTCTGGATAACTAATTTGTTGGAAGCATCCGACTGGCTTAGCTTCACTCCAGTTTCAGTGAAATTAGTACTATAAAATACATACAAATTAAAGCAGAGAGAGTCTGAAGAGTGCAACCCTCAGTCCTCAGGCAAAATTCCGCTGGGATTTTATACAGTAAACAAGTGATTTTATCTAGCTGGTTAGATCCAGGTTTTAAAGAGATAATTAAATGAATAAACAGATTCTGTATGTGAATGATAATTTTATAACAGGCGAGTGGTGAGATGCCTTGTCATTTTAATGTATGTTCAAAGAGGACTAAGAGGAGGTCACACTTTTATTTCCTTGTTTATTTAAGAATATGTATTTAAACACTGCAGAATTGTACGCCATGTGGTAGACCTGACCTTTTTATTAAAATAATGCTTTAGAAAACATGCAGAGACTGTCACCAGGATACAGAGAGTGTTTTTTCCTCCTCTGAATGCCTTACGGTGTGAACGCAGATCTCCATACACGCTCTCGAATACCGAGAGGAAATCTCGCCATGTTCTCCAGAACGAGGGAGATGCTCACAGAGAGTATTATCCATCGCTTCGCTTAAAACCCGAGGCTGAACCCCCTTCTCTCGGAGCAGATCTGCTCCTTGCAATAATCTCTGTGAAATTTTGAGTTTACCATAATATCCAGCTGTATCCTCATACAATTTATGAATAATACTGAATTCACTTGTTCTCATTCTTTCCGAGTTAGGAAACGGGCACAGATAAGGTAAAACAATTATGTCTCACACCACCGTGTCCTGGTTCAGTCGGGCGAGTCATTCAGGCTTCGCTCCCCTGGGACAGTAATCATTTGAATTTGACCTGTGGAAAATGGATGGGTGGGTTTGGGGGTTTGGTTTGGTTTTTTTTTCCCCTAAAGAATATTATAGTTTTAAACGTAATCTACTTTGTCAAGTACTTATCACCCTTGGGTATCGACAGCTCTAGCTGCTAATGCAATGGCTGTGTAGCTCTTAGTGCCCACACAACGGCGGTGTGTGCTTCCCAGCTCTTTAGCAAATGGGCAGAAATGCTGGTGTCTTAGTCTTTGAAGACCTTTTGATCTAACAATGAAGAATTGGAAGCTTAGCGTAAAATAATTAGAATATCAGCTGTCTAAATGCCAAACTCGGTTATGTCGATGTGAATTCAGTTTTGGGTTAGGACAGTGATGCTGTATCCCCTTAGCCAGAGCTGGAAGCTGGTGGCACTGACGGCTTTGCAGGGCTCTTTGGCTGCACGCAGGGATGTAGGTAGCGGCGAAGGGGCTCAGGGCTCGGTGGGAAGCGGGAGGACTGCGTGGTCAGCATCCGTGTCAGGGAGCTGGCGCTCAGGAATTTTAATCTCAAAATTGGTGTCAATGGAAAGTTCAGGTTATTTGTATTTAATTCTGTCAAAGCCCCAACACATTGTTTACAAAATGCCTTCCCCATCAAGCTAGCTGGAAATAGGCTGTTCAACAGCAATATTCTCCATGTCGTCGTTCTGATGATATTCTTAGCAGGCAGGATGTCAGCTCTTGCTAAGGCAGAAGTGATAACCGGGGGCAGATTTGGTTGCAAGTGTATATAACTCTGCTGTTCTCTTCCTCTCTTCTGCAGAAAATGAATTTGCTGTGACAGCAGCATTACTGAGCTGCTGTATGATTCTTTACACGTGTTTTTGCAATAACAAAGCCATCCTTGAAAATGAAGTGATAGGCACGCTGAACTCTTCAGTCATTCACTGATTCACGCTGCTTTTTCTGTCCTTCATTCATATGATGTTGGTTCAGGCTCTGAGACTGCGACAGCAAGTCTGTGTTTCTCTGTAGTGCCAGGTATTACCAGAAAACTAATAAAAATGATCCTACCCCGAGAGCCTGTGGGGGAAGGACAAATGTTGCCGCAGCAGAGGAAGGCTGCACGTATGGTCCCACCACCCAAACCCAGGCAGAGGGATGCACTGGGTGGCTTGCGTGTCTTTAGAAAAACAGGTAGAAGTAGATGCCTTAGTGAAGATTGAATAAAGCTGATCCAGACCAACATGAGAATTTAGTAGCCTATGGATATCCCAGCCATCTGTCTGAAGCTGTCTCCGTCTCGGAGCTGTTTACTGTACGCTCAGGCTGGCCCACCAAGGCTGCTCTCCCTCTTGGGCTCCTGGCTGTCTCCCCTCTAGGGTCGGTCAGACCGACTGACTCCAGGGACTGCCCGTTTGGTGTGCTGATTGAAGGCAAGAAGTTGTCTGCTTTGGTTCCCCAGTCACAAAAAGGGCCTTTGACAGCGCAGACCTCTTTGCTTTTGTTTAAATAGCAAACCAGACCCGTTTCAGCCCTTCCCTGTACTCCCGCTGCGTGTCACCCTCCAGGAGCGTCCCACCGCCAATGCCCAGCTTCAGCCACCCTCCAAAACTGCACATCCCTGGGTGACAGCTGGGAATCCACCTATTTGCTGTCTCATGCCCTTCTCGGCGCTCGTCTCAGAGGGTAAATGCCGTTGGGGTTTTTTGTTTGTAGAGCTTCAGCCTGTTGCTCCTCTGGGGCAGGGGTAACGGATGCTCCTGCGGCTCTTTCCTCAGCTCAGTGCCCACTGTCCCTGCTGAGGCTCAGAGCCACGGCTGGTGGCTCTAAGCCGGTTACAGGTGGGTGAAGCCAGTGGTGCCCAGTTGCCTGGCAGAGGAACATCACTTTATTCCTCTCTTGCTACTCTAAATCTTCGATTTATATTTTCCTTTCCATTGTTGTTGTTTGCCTATCATTACCAGACATCTTTCATTGCCACTTCTGTTTCTCCTTAAATCAGGAGAACTATATAGGTATACTTTTGCTATCAGTTCTGCTGTCTCCTGGTTGCTAGTGTCGATGCTCCCGTGAGCAGGAAAGCAACCATCGAAGCCCCTCTGCTACACCGCAGGCGAGGGACCACCCTCGCCGTGTGCTTAACGCTGAACCTGCACTTCAGTGCTTTGCTGCATCAGCTCCTCGCAGGACGGATTTCCTGCGACTTGATGCTCAGCTGTCACAATCCACACTCCTCCCTTGCAGGCACCCGTTAGTCTTTGCACCCATTGTAATCTGACCTGGTGGTTCAATCTAGTGTCTTTTAGTCTGATGGAGAAGTGAAAGGACTGGGCAGGAGTATCCCTCCGAGCTCTCTTATCCAGTGCCTAAATGCTGGGGAAGTGCCAGGGTAATGAGCTGCAGAAAAGGGCCAGTCTCATCTGCCCTCCTTCAATAGCTTCTCCTATTGCCACTGCCAGGGCAGACGTGAGCTGGACCAGTGGTTGGACTCAGGAAGGTTATTTTCTTGCATCTTCAAACTTTTCTCTTCCCCCCATCCCCAGATGCTGCGTGTTTTCCCGAGTTCCTCAGTGTACTTTCCCAGTCAGAGCAGGTAACTCCATTAGTATTCACTGATGTTTCGTACCATGTATAGTCCAACCCATGCTTCTGTCCTAACTTACTGTATAATATTTGCCTTTCTGCTTCTAAAGTGAGCAAGTCTCTCCTCAGCCCCTGGCAGCAGCTCCCACGGGCACATTACGCGGCAGCCTAGAGTGTGCAGGCAGTGAAACCCTGCAGAAACGAGGAGGGATGGCTGGGATAGTGTGAGAAGCACAGTGGCTGTTGGGCTGCATTTGGTATGCCTCAGTGGTTGCCTATTGACACTCTCCTCTTACACATTTCTCAATGAGATGGTCATTTTCTAGGCCATGCACAGCTGGCCTGAACTTGACCAACAAGTGGCGGGACTGCTGTTCAGTGATGACTGGCTTCAGTCTTCGTGTCATGGTTGGCCCATCCATGGCTGCTGGCTTCATAAAGTCTGCAGACCTCCTGTGCGCACACGTATGCACACGCTCACACACACAGGAGAAATAAAGCAATAAATAAAAGGGCAATTGCTGGGAACATTTGTCTCCCAAAGCACTGGGTTTGAGTGCAGTAATTGAAATACATGTTAAAGCAGTAACATGCTTTTAAGGATGAGCTGTGAAGTTCAGCATCTTCAAGCAGATCCCTGAGCTGGGTGTTGGGATGTCTGCGTGCGTTTTTTCCCAAATTCCACATTCACACTATATACCCCAAACTGTAGTAACTGCTGTTGCTCAGATCCTAGGGATTGTAGCATTTAGAAACAAGGATGTGTGATGATGAGGGGACACCAAGCACAAAGACATTTACTGTGTTTCTAACTTTCCTGGTGACTGATTTGTGCAGTCATTAAGGAAAAATGATGTCGTCAGTCTTCTTCCAAAGGCACTTAATGCTCCATTCATGTTTTAATTTTTACTAGCTCACAGGGGAGGCGAGTTGAGCCAGCAGCAGGGATGAAAATCTGCCTGATGCCCAAGACCATATGCAGGCTGAGAGTGTTTGATCCCGAGTGCATTAAGCCAAGATTTTTCTGTATAAAACCAGGGAGCAAGAAGCAGCCCAGCGCTCCTACAAACCCCGGTGTGATGCACACCTGTGAAATAGGGCTGACGTTCCTTGGAGAGCGCTTTACTTTGTGTTTCATTCCATCCGACACGGAGAAATCCTGTTCTTGAATGGGGCTTCTAAATGGCATTTTTAGTGAACAGTTGTATTATACTATGAAGTGTCAGTTAGCCTAGGCTGCTTGCTGCTTCAATTGCTACTTTCTTAAAAGTGCCACAGCATGGAAAATGGGCTTCATCAGTGCCTTCCACATCCCATTATACTGGCGTCCTTGGGTAGCTCACACTTCTCCTCCTAATTTGAGGAGATGCCATCTAATGCCTCCCTCCCTGGAGAGACCTGCAGTGGCTATTTGGGGGCTTTTGCTTGTTTGTTGTTCAAGTTAAATAGCGCGGAGCAGGGCAGGGACGCAGCTTTTAAGGCAGCTTTGTGTGTTCACAGCCCTGCTGATTTCTGCACCCGGTGAATCTTTGCGTGGGCTATAACAACGGGGCAGGTGAAAGAGGGGGAGAAGGTGCTACTGAGTAGGTGGATGCTATAGAAGAGGAGATGCATGGCTTCTCCTCCTGCTGCAGTTACCTGCTTTTCTCCCATATATCCTTTGAGGTTTCCCAGCTCAGCGAAATTATTGTATTGATTTCAGTGCTCAGAGCCTTGTATCTTGCAGGAGTTAAAGAGCCTCCCCCTCAAGAGCATCTTTCCTCTGGGGCAGTCTGTGCTGCTGGAGGAACAGGCTCCAGACACACCAGTGACTTTTCTGCTGCAGCAACACATCAAGTTCTACCCTTCTCTTTGAGAAATTCCCTTTTTGTTTTGTTTTTGGGGTTTTTTTTATAACCTGTTACAAGACATCATCCCAGGTCCCTAGCCAGTCTCCGCAGCTTGGTTTGGCAGCGGGAAGGTGAAGGTTTAGTGGATTGTTTTATTTCTCCCTTTTGCAAATAATCACTTGGGAAACTCTGTGCCTCTGCTGCAGAGTTAAGAGCAGAGCAGCTGGAGGATGGAGACCCCACATGCACTGCAGAGCCAGGGCGAGCCGGCATGGATGTTCCCTCTCGCCCATGCCCGGGGCAAGGAGTCCTCCTCAGGGATGCTGGGGCAAAGCCTGCTCTTGTGCATGCCAAGGGCTGCCCGCCGGCTCTGGGAGGGCTCCTTGGGATGTTTCCACAGGGGTTCTGGACAATGCTCACAGACATGCTTAGACTATACGCGCCAAAATCCCTAATGTTCATGTTTTTTTTCAATCCTCCCATTTGTCTGGGAAGTCAGCACGGATTAAGCATTTCTAAAGCCTCTTCCAAACTGCAGTGCAACGCTTTAGTTTGTTTTGCTCAGGTCTCTGATCCGATTGCCCTCCCTTGAACGTAGAGACCACTCTTTCCTTTTAAACGTACAAAAATCAGATGTATTTTCTAGCCTTGTACCAGCTAAAATCGCCATGACCATGCGCTCTCGGCAGCCGTGTGCGTTAAGGTATGGCTCCCTCTTACAGTTTTGCAGGAAAGGAGAGCCCGGCTGGGTGAATCCTGCCCTGTGTGCCGCGCTCCCACCCTGTGGCCATGGTCTTCTCACTGTGCTGATGCAGCTGGGCATGAGACCGCGCTAAAACAGATCGGTGGAAGACAGGGTTTCAAAGCAGCTAGGAACAAAGATTTCCTAAACATCTCCTAAAGTGCTGCAGCCGCTGGAGAAACCATAGCATGGAGCTGCACCCTTGTTTTAAGCCTGTTGCTTGTCTCACTGGAGCCAAGGGAGTTACCTGCTAAAATACCTTGCTGTTGTGAAGCTCATTAGTTAGTTTGGATGCCGCAGAGCCTCTGCTGCTGGATAACGCACAAGTTTTCAGACTTCCAGTAAGGGCTCAGCTGATGAGGAACGATCCAGGCTTTCCTTGGCGATGTGTCTTCTGATGTCCTTTGTGCTTGAGAGACTTCAGAGGCGCGGATGTCACAGGGCTGTGATTTCAGCATCTGATGGCAGCAGTGTAAGTTATAGTAAGAGCTGATGTCTACTAATAGGATGCTGAAATTGTAACTATGAGGGTGCGTGGTTGGGCTCTGCGTGCAGCTGGAGAAGTTTGCTGACATCCAGGAGCACAGCCCCTCACGGAAAGGGGGTGTAAAGCGTTGCAGGGCTCCGTCGTTTTTCTGCTTTATTTCACCCAGCACATGTTTCAGCTCAGATTGTTGGAAAGGATGAACGAGGGCTTACTTACGAGCGCTTACTTTCCGTATAATCCTTAATGTGTGGAAATCTAAACCAACAAGGATTGATTTTAATTTCCTCCGAAAAGTTGCTCCTGGCAGAATCTGATAAAGCTGTTTTTAGTCTAATTCTTCCCAGCCCTGCCCTTGGTGAGCTATCAGAGCATACCTATCTTTGGGAATTCATTTGGTGATCACCGCAGCTTGCTTTCATTATCTCAAATACCTCCCAAATCCTCGGCTGATGCACGGGGGCCGGGAAAAGTGGTCTGACAGCATTTTCTGAAACCTTCCGCTTTTTGGGGAGAATGTCCCCAGATTCTCACTGGTGGTTTGCTTTCCTGCCCTGCGTTGAGCTTGCCTGTTCAGTGCACAAAGTTAACGAGAAGTGGAGCCGCTCCGTTTCTTCTTGACTGGTCTGTGCTGCCTCTTTCTTTTCACCAAGATTTGCTTATTTGTGCCCAGGGTTGTTGGGTGGTTTTGGTGCCAGACCGACCTCGCTCCCAGCGCTCAGCCTGGCAGCGGCGTGGCCGCAGCACGAGCTCCCGGTGCAGGAGAGCAGGTCGCAGTCTCCTGCAGGAGGGTCACAACCTGGGCCAACCAGCCAGAAATTTTATACGAATTTTTAAGAGCTTTTGGGGTAGATATTCTGGTTTTTACCTGCTACCAGCCCAGTGAATCAGGTAGCAACCTTCCTATGTTAGAGAGGACTTAGATGGACCCTCACCTTCCACAATGTCGGAGTAGGAAATGCAGCAAGGGTTAGTTTAAAGCAAATTGATATACTTGGTAGAATAGAATAATCTTCGTCATTCCTGAACTCTGAAACAGAAAAAAAATTCTGGGGAAAAAAAAACACAGGCTTGCTGCTGCGCTGGAGCAGAGCGATGCATGGCAGGAGAGATTTAGCATCATGTTCTGACCTTTCTGGAAACAGTTGATATGAAATATTTTTGTCATATTTATTTAAACTTTTTTCTTGCATTTATTTAAACTAGGCAGTATATTTATTTGAAAAAAATCAGCAGCATGCCAGTCCCCGGTTCTTGGCATGTTAACAAAACTAATCATGCAATAAACATAATACCCTTAAATCTGTGCTCAAATGCTTTGATCCTAATGCTATTAAGAAAGTCCTTTTGTTCTTATTCTCCATGTAAAGCACCAGGTGTGACTGCGGTGATTTTAGGAGATAATAAAGATGATAACAAGAGGAAGATTTACTAGAGTCTTTCGTGTAATGGCTATAGCTGATTTTTTGAAACAGTATTTCTCTATTATTTCATGTGCCACAATCATCTTGGGTTTTTTAAGAAACAACACAAGGTGTGTTTTCGCACCATGCTCCATGCCTGGCTATCCTCCCGGGCTCACCCAGGGGTGCTATTTGTTGCTGTGCCTCTATCGCAGGCTGGAAACAGCATTTCAGAGACGCGTTTTCAAGCACTTGAGGGGAGGCAGAGGCGGGTTGACCGTGGGCATGCCCAAGTGCATGTGATGGTCAACTCCAGGAAGCTGGTGAATGAAAAAAGTCAATACAATACCTTGGCTACACCTTCAGGGCTGGATCCAGAGGCGATTAAAACCAGTAGAAATCTTTCTGTTGACTTCAAAGAGCCTTGGACGAGGCTGCTGTTCCACAGAGAGCCACCTGTCCATCCCCAGTACTTTGAAGTATTTTCTACGGGGTGGGGTATAGGAAAGAAATAAAGAAAAAGAAACAGAAATATGAGAGGAGTGATTTTGTCTGTGCTATTCAAATGTTTTAAAGAAGGCAAGGTCAAAGCTTACCTCGCTATGGCACTGTTATTGATAGATACCGTAAGCAGGCGGGAGCGTTCGCAGCGATGGAGAGTCCTGCTAATGAAATGCAAAGTTTCTCCAGGGTCCGAAATAAATGGTGAGGCTGATGGCAGTAGCTAGGTGTATTGCTTCCCTAAGTCACGTGGCGTTGAGATGAAGCCTGCTATTAAATTATTTTTTGCATGTGGCTCACATATGCTTAAAATCTACGCGCCAGATAAAAGCTGGAAATACCCGAGATGAACTAGAGGGCAGTTATGAAGCAGACTCTTCGCAAAGGAATTTGCAGTCTCTGATACTTGGTTACGTTAGATTATTCAACCTCTCTTTTCCGTCAGTGCAAATGAGATCATCACTCACGTGTGCATGAAAGCAAATGGGTGGTTGAGATCTACAAACACGCAGCTGCGCAACTTTGATTTATATTAAAGACAGACATAGACATGATTAATTCCAGCATCGTGGGAATTACATGTAAGTATTAACAAAATTAGGCAAATTATGCCGCAACCTCTGGGTGCACCAAGGTATGCATACATCTTGTTTGATGGGGGGATGGCGAGATAAATGTCAGAATCGGGCTCTGTGCCAAAATTAAGCGATTTGTAGAAGGGAGAATAATAATTTTGGAAATTACTAGCACCATATTAATTGTGAGATCAAAATATTTATCAACCAACTTCAGGTCCCCAGAAACGTGCTTGCGTTGTTGCGCGATGTGGTTATTTTTTCTTTAGAATAAGTAGTGGATCCAATGTGTTTTTAAACTAGAGGAAAGATGCACTTTGCTGCACCAGTTTGGGATGTGGGGCAAGAGAGAGTCCTGACCGAGCGTGGGAATTTACTCTTTAGCTTTGGCTGTCACAGTAAAGTGGCATCAACCTGCATGGAGAGCGCTTACTGAGGAGCGCTTGAATTTTTTGCTGAAGTATCAGTGTTGGTGTTTAGCTCAAAGATAGTAAATGGATGAAAGTATTAGAAGTTTACAACTGGGTTTGGTAGGATTTGACATTTCCTTCCTGCTGCTGATGTTCATTGCCTGGGGAGAGATGTAGAAAGAATGAAAAATGAACTTCTGATGAAATTTGAAGGTGTAAAAATAGGTTAACATTAATTCAATCTTTTTCTGTTGATACTAAAGAAAAAAATGAAGTTTATGAATCTAGGTAACTCGTGAAAGTCTTATTTTAGAACAAGGGACAGCATTTCCTCTGTTTCGTAGTGCAAGGTTTGAATGTTGCTCCTTGGGATTTTTGGCCTATCTTGAAATTGGAGCTGGGCTCAGGAAAACTCAGAGGTGGCCATCCATGCCGCAGGCTCGTCTGGCTTCCCGCCTCTCGCGGAGGAGCATCATTAATGGCCCTTAAACCTATTGATCACAAGGGACCTCAGCTACCTTTTGTCGACCTGTAACAGTCTTGCAGCAGGAAAACAGCCTTTTCCAGGACATCGCTTATGCAAGCTTTTAAGCGGCAACGTCTGATCTTATGCGTTACATCCATTTCTCTCCATGTTGGTCTGAACTTTTCCATTTCGGAGCAAGTTACTACTCTCTCACTGGTTCTTTGTGTTGCTCTTAACACAATAGAGGCTGAAGGATTTGGAAGCAGTGCTGTAATTTAAAATAATGATAGCTGTCAATGCATATGCCAATTTCTATTCTAATGGATCTTCCAGAGCTGCTACATAGATAAATTGTAGTTTTTTAGGTTCCAAGTGTATTCATAGACTAGGAGGAGCTTGGGCTGCAATTTATTTCTTAGGAAATATACAGATGGAGTGGCTCCAAAACAAAGGAAGAAGCCTCATCTCTGAAAAGAAAGCGGAACATTTTATATTGAGAGATGGTTGAACCAGTGTGTTTGTGCTCGAGGATTAAGCCAGGATGCTTGTGACATAGCATGTAATGACTTGCATAACATGTAATGAAGAAATTGAAGCTGAGTCTCTGGGTGCATCATGCTGAGTAAGAGGCTTGTTCTACACGAAACTGTCATATTAAATTCTTGTCGTGATTCCAGACCCCTTTGATTCCTAAATCTTTTGGAGGAGACTAAGCTGAAATCAAAGTGAAGTTGCTTGGGGTTTGCATGCCAGAAGTGGTCACATTTGAAAAAGTTCAGTGAACCTGCAGAGGGAGGTTGAAATTAGTTGCTTCACTACAAAGCTTACAGCTAACATACCTGCTGATTTGCTTTTTGCTTTGATTCTTCAGGCGCTGCCTTCTGCCACCTTCTGAGTTGTTTTCAAAATGCATAAATCTTAAGGATGAGCATGTCCTGGTTTCAGTCTGTTTAGTTAAAAGAAAAAAGTAAATCAGCCTACACTGGTAGAACAAACATGAGCTGTATACCAAGGACATGGAAAGACTGCATTTTTCTCTTCTGCCTCGTCCTTCGTGCAGTTATTTCCCATCTGTGAAGGTGTATATCGCGCTTTACTCTCTTCATTTACCAACATTTGACCTCCCTTTGTACCAAGGTAAATGGAATGGCTCCTTTCAAGTTCTTCTAAGTAGATACTGAGGCTCCTGCCTTGATCCCTGTAAGATGACTCTGCTCCTTTGAAACCACTGGAGCAATGCCAGGAATCCAGCCTGTTATCCCTGCTGAATGTCAGCTGCTTTCTCGATTTTGATATTGGCATTCTGGGGGGCTTTGACCAAAAACATCATGCAATATTAAGTGCAAAATTGGAACATTTCCAGCAGTTAAATTCTGCCTTCCGTATCCCTCTCAAGCTTTGTGTAGGCTGCCGGGGACTGGGGATGTGCTTTTTGCGTCCAGTTAAAAGAAAACGCCCTGGGTAGCCATGGCCCGTGTATAACTGTGTAGATGGCCCTGCGTGAAAGCTGATTATTGTACTTTATATTTACAGTGTTCTGTCTCCTGTGGAAGGGGCCAAAAGCACCGCAATGTGTACTGTTTGTCAAAGGAAGGGAGGCATGTAGAAGAAGATTATTGCAAGCACCTTGCTAAGCCCAATGTGCAAAAGAAATGCAGCAGGGGCAGATGTCCGAAGTGGAAAGCAGGAGATTGGGGACAGGTGAGACGTGTTGTATACCCTTTTGCACTCTTTGATATTCTTCCTCCATCAAATTGGTTAGAAGCTGGTCTTCCCATCACTTCTGTCCTCTTGAATTTTTCAAGGGTAAAAGTTTTGGGCCAGATCCTCAGGTGGTGTAAATCAGTGTAGCTTCATGGATAGCAGTGGAGCAGCACTGATTTGTACCAGCTGAAAACATGGCAACGTGCTTTTAGTGTCTATCTGAAAGCAAACTCCTGTTGTATATTTAAGTTTCTGCTAGAAAAGGCATTAGTAGATAATATTAAAGAGAATCTACTATTTATTCATGGTTTTTGATATTGTTATTATTTAACTATGTCACATCCAAGCAAAATCTTCCTTAGTTTTGAGAAATCTGAAATTAATTTTATTATCAGCTTCCTGGGAAAGCCTAAAGAACAAACAGAGCTGTTCATTAAAAATGCTTTTCACTACCTTTTGTTTCTTAACAAGCTCATCACTTGATTTTACTTCATTAAAAAGTCAGACACTGATGCATAGACAGAGGCTGCTGGAAATGTGAAAGTGCTTGGAGTTATTAAGCATCTTGTTGCTGAAAGCATACTTTGAATCCTTGTTTTCCTGAAAATAATGTCTTTGGCATCACCTTGATCTGCTGCATCACATTTTTGGTCTCTGAACCTCGCTTTTCCCTCTACCTCATTAGTGTGCTAATCAGCAGAATTATTGAAAGTCCCAGACTAAATGAACTGTTAACTTGTAAAACATCATGTTCTCTTGCGGTCTGTCTGCCAAATTAAGGTACAAACCACCAATTCTCGCTGTATGCAAGTTCCCTGCAAGATAAACCCTTAACATCTCTACAGGCACACATGCAAATGTTAGGACTAGGACAGCGTACCGTTGTTTAATGTCGACTATTAAAAAAGACAATAAACCCATTAATGTTCTATGATTGTTTTCAGACTTGTATTTTTTTTTTTTAACGCTTACCTTTGAATTCATAGGATAGGAGTGTTTGCCGTTACGCCTGTAAAGGGCTAAGGGTGCATTCGCCATGGAGGTTCAGTTACTGAGGCCTGGGTTCTTTGCCCGAGGTATGGCTGGGAGCACCCAGGCAGCCCTGCATAGCCCTGTGAAACGCACAGTCCTGCTCCCATACTGGAAATTAAGTCAATATTATTGCCTTTATTACCTGCAGGACTGAGACCTCCATTTTGTACAGGAGGCTAGACTGAAAAATAAAAGGAACTCTAAGACGTTAGATAGTCTTGTCATATCCGATTTGCACCTTATTTAAAGCGACCTGCTCCTGAAACCAATTTTTTACCAACTAATAATTATAAACATAATAATGTAATGGTCTGTCGATTGCGTTAAAATACACTCACGTTAATTGATAAAGTGTTTTAAAATTCTCAACGTTCCACCGCATGATCAGAGTTAATTTTTATGCAAGTGGAGAAAGAAACGCAAGTTAATGGAGGATGAGGTGATTTATGGCCTGAGGTAATCTCTCGTGACTAGACAATTAAGGAATATTTGTATGCTAATGGTAAGACTAAGAATAGGCAGCGCATTTCCAGCGTGCGGGTAGCGCCTCAGCCCAGGTCCCTGGTGCTGTACGTGCTCAGCCAGCCGGGATCTGCTTGGGAAAAACTAAGGGGAAGAAACACCCATTCTGCAATATCAGACCGCCGCTTTTTAAAGCCAGTGAAATGCTCTGACATGGCTTCCTTGCGTCCTGATCCTCGCTCGCGCTGGCAGCGTTTCTTTGCCTGCGGCAGAGGAAGAGTTGGGGCTGTCCGAAGTCCGGAGCACCGGCCGTGGCCGTCCCTGCGAGAGGTGCGCAGGGCTTGCGCGGCTTTGCGGGAGATGTAATGCCTTAGAGCCGAGGTGGATTTAGGTGCTGAACTTCTCGTTAAGACTATGAAACAGGCAGGGGTTGGCACTCTGAATACCCAGTAGATCAGGATCTAAATGGGCCACGGAACTCCGTGTCACCTTCCCCATCACCGGTGGACGCTGTTGAAATAGGGAGCCATGATCAGTTTGCACTTAGATAGTATCAAAAAAAGCTTTCTGAAGGTCTAATTGCCTCCAAAGATAATCCCAAAGCTGAGCTGCTGTGAGCTGGGCGCCTTTTGTCCTGGTAAACCAGCAAAAGTCTGCGGGAGAAATAAGGTTCTTCATAAAAGTGCATCCTCCTTGTCTCCATATATGCACAGGACTTGTTGCATGTGCCTTAAGGGTTTTTTTCTTTTCCTTTTGGGAGAAGGAATGATTAAAAAAAAATCATGATTAAAAAAATACAGGAATGGTTAAAAAATTGATCCCAGCTGGCTGATCCAAGTGCTCCACTCCCAGGTTTTTTTCTCTCCAAATGTTTTGTATTCAGAGGCCGGGTAATTCTTTTCCAGATTGTTATGAATCCACTTTCCTGCAGCAAAGTGTTTTTAATAGATCTGTAATAATCAGAAGGGAAGAAAAAAGGCTTTTTCTCCAAGTTTTAAATGTGCTTGTGTCTGCACTGAAATGTCAGATTTAATGTGTTTTCATCTCCTAAGTAGTATCAATTATGGCCATTTACCTTTCACTTAGTAAAAATACCAATATTTATTCTGCTGTCTGGTATTTACATATTTCAGCTACAGGCTGAAATCCATCCCTGTCTAGAAACACAGGCAGAGCATCAGTTAGAGCTTCTCCACAGCCGCGCTGGCACTCGGCAGTTTGGTGGTTGACTTTCTCAGTGGAGAAAGGAGCACTCCTGGGAAAACATACAGACTCTATAGAAAGGACAAACAGGCTGCCTGGCTCGTGGCATCCCATAGGGGAATATATAGTACAGCAAAAGCTGGCTGCCCCGAAACTGAGTATCTTCGGGCAGTGCCAGCCAGCTGTATTTCCCCAAGGCAGACACAGGTTGGCTGACCCGTATTCTGGATTAAAATAACCAGGATGAAAATGGTGTAAAAAAACACCTTTTCTTGCCTCTGTAATAGAGCATAATGATGTTATTTTGAAGCCAGCCACAAATCCAGCCAGAGCCTCAGCAATACTGCTGCTGCAGCACAGGCAGCGGGAGGAAGCAACCCCGCAGAAGGAGATGCCTCAATCCGCTGGGAGAACTCCCATGGCCCCAACTCTCCAACTCTCGCCCCCGCCGGGTGCAGCTGTTGCCCCCCCCTCAGCCGGGCCCTGTGCTCCGGCAGCGGCAATGCCGTGGGGCGGCCGGGCCAGCCCCCCTGCAGCCCTCCTGCCGCCCCAGGGCTGGGCTCACCTGCAGCTTCACCTGCTGGGGCCGGGGCCGTGCCGGTATTCCTTTCTCCTGTGCTGTGGCTGGACCGCGCTGCGGCTGCCCGGGGTGTCTGGCCACCAGCTGCACTTAGGAAGCCTGTTTAGCTAAGAAAAGCCTCCTCTACCTACACTCTTGCAATTAGCCCAAGGAAAAGCTCTTTGCTTGCTTGCTTGCTTGCTCACATGGAGGAGGGGGGTTCAAATCTCTTCCAAGGGACAGTACAGGACACGACAGCCCTGACCTGGGGTCCTGGGGGGACTCGCTCCCCCGCTGTGAGTCCTCCCACAGATTCAGTCGGGGTGCAGCATGTATCCTCGTGGGCTTACGCGGGGGCAAAGTTTCACTCCAGGCACACAGTGAAATGAGCCTGCGACTTTGCCCGGTGCCCGGCTTTGCCCGGCACGGCCGGGGACCAGCCTCCTCCTCCCGGACCCGCGCTGCCCGGGCATCACACGCAGCACAGCCCCCTGTGAAAGAGCCGTGGCATCAGTCGCTCTCCCTCACCATAACGTACCCAGGCATGTGCTTTTTAGGTGAGTGATAAATGCAAACCAAAAGGCGTTGCAGAGCACGGTATGCATCCTAGTGTATATGTTTCTCCAAGTTGTGGCCATTACTCAGTTTAATTGTCCCCTATGGAATGTGTAGGACAAACAGCGCCGTTAATCACAGGGAGGCAGCGCAGCATATGGGAAGCATTTGCATCACCAGTGACAGAAATGTCACTGCTACTTTCAAAAGTTACACAAAAACACTCCCACCGCCTTACAAACGCCTGAAGCCAGGCAAATATTCACAGTCAGCTTTCTTTGGTCCTCTTGGCTTTATGGGGCATTTGGATAGTAAAGCAAACGGAGCGTTACGGAGGAATACTCTGCAGAAGAGAGAATTGCTCCCCCGTTAGGTGCCGCTTAATTCCCTGACTTAAGAAGGCTCGCTTTTATGGGTATTGCAATAACGGGCTGTAAACTTGTTTTCTTAGTTCCTGACGTATTAATAAGGTTGCTTATATTAATTGTTAATTCAGCAAATGCCTAATCGTAATAGCTGTGTTTTAAACGCATACCTTTGATTTTTACACACTTTCTTCTATAAACGCAAATTCTCTTTATTCTAAATCTATCTAGTATACTTTAAGATCTAGCCAGGAAGAATCCATACCAGAGGGACATTAAGTACTACTAAACATATTACAGTGTGCAGCCACAACACTAAGAAATGTTGCGTGAAAGAAAAAACAAGCTGTTAAAGGCATTGTAGTGTAGACAATAAATTGAAGAAGTCTGAGAAACAGAGAAATTCAGGCTTTTCTTGCTGTGCCTAGAAGTGGGGAGAAATGTGCCCACAGTGTAATGAAAGAAATGTGAAATGCAGTTAATTTCAAAAAGACATTTATTTTCACAAACTAACAGTATGCCCTGGCTTGTGTGCCTGTTTAGATGCATGCTGAAAGAAATCCCAGCTGTATCATACCTTTACCTCTCTACTGCTGCAGACTTTCTTCTACATCATTCAAGTTTGCTTTTCATTAAAGTCCACTCCAGTGACACTTGTGGCATTTGATACATTTTGAACTATCACATTTGTGAGCTCAGTGCCTGAGAAGTAATACGCAGAGCTTCGCCGCCTCTGGCATGTTGTGATGGTTTAGCAGTGCCGCTAACTCCAGAGGTTTTTGCAATATAAATCCTGTCCGGGAAATCCTGACCCCACTGAAGCCAACAGCAAAAATTCCTGCTGGCTTCAGCGGAGCAGAGATTTCAGCCCGGCTGCTCTGCCCTTGCAAAATTTTTCCCTCGTGCAATGAAAAGTTTCACTTGGAAGTTTAAGCGCCGGCGTTAGAGCATTGCTATCGCTGCCGTTGAGCACAGAGCAGAGGGTGAACCCCGGGAACTTACCGTGACGGGGACCGCCACTCACCTTTTGTCCCTTCCTCCAGTGCTCGGTGTCCTGCGGCCGGGGCGTCCAGCGCCGCGCCGTGCACTGCCACAGCGGCACCCCGAAGGCAGCCGAGGAGGCAGAGTGCGACCCGGCCGGCCGGCCCCCTCCGCAGCGGGACTGCCACCTCCCCGAGTGCCCCACGCACCGCTGGGCAGCCGGCGAATGGCAAGCGGTAAGCGGGGTCCCCCCCTCCGCCCTCCCCCGGGGTCGCGTCACTTGTGCTCTCGAGCGTGCAGCGCGCGATGATGCTGGAGATGGGGATCGCCGACGCCGGAGATCGCTGCTGGGGGGCCGGGGTTTCTGCCGAGCGGTGGCTGAGTGGGGTTTTGGGGTTGCAACCCGGGCTTGCCAAAAAAAAAAAAGCAGAGGAAACGCTCATGCGTGCTGGCTGGGAGTGGGAGCTGAGAAATACCTTCGTAGGGTTAATTTGTTGCTTTGTGCTACCCTGTGTTTGGCTGGGACCTATGCAAATACTGAGCAGGTTTTGGGTAGCGTGGGTTTGGGGCGGTCACCCCCCTCAGACCAAGCCCTGCCGCACTGCTCCGGCGATGAGCCCCGTGCCTGTGGGTTTGAAGGAATTGGGAACACCGGTAACTCCCACCTTCCTGCCCCGTTACCCCGGCTCCTTCTGACGGCTCTCTCCTTTCGCTGAGCTCCCGGTCCGTGCTTTTTGCCAAGCCATGAGCAGCGCTGAGGTGAGGTCCCCACAGGAGACGGTGCTTTTCTGAGTGACCGGGATCAGTCCCCGGCAAACCAGCCCCTTAGCCTGCCCTGGGGGGTGAAGCTGCTGCTCCGGTGGTTCAGGGAGCGACTCCGACTCGCCTGCAGTGTGGGCGATGGGTGGGCCCGAGGCTGGTGGGTGGCAAGAGGACAAGGGCACTCTGGGCAGGAGGAAGGGGTCCAGGAGGAGCCCTCCCATCGGCTGCCCGCAGGGTGCCGTGGCATGGCTTTGAGTGCACAACGGGTTACGGCAGAGAGAGTTCAGACCAGGCACCAAAATTATTTTCATTCTGGTTTCATTCCGTTTTCAGCCATTCCTGGGTGAAAGAGTCCTGCCCCAGTTCTCCTCCATCCCTGTCCCAAGGTCATCCCTGCAGCGCAGGGACTGCCAGCCTTGGAAATGGGAAAGGCGATGGAGCTGCTGGCTTGGGGGAGCTGACTCCGGCAGAACACAGCCCATGGGAGAGGCCACCACTCCCACGGAGGGGATGTCCTCGTCACACAGGGAGAAGGGGGTTACCCATCACGGGCCCTCCCTGGGGATGCAGGGGATGGAGAGGGGCAGAAGACCCCCCCACCAGATGCATCAGCCTCCCTGCAAAACCATTGCTGGCCCCAGTGGCCAGGCAGCAGGGGCTCGATCCTGCACCCTTTGAACAGCAAAGGTCCCACTGACTTTGGAGGTGCGTGATCAGAGCCTGATCCTGGTCACCCTGACGCCTGCAGTGCACAGCTCCGGGGAGCAGGATGAATATTAATCAAATGGCGGCCTGGCTTTCCTTGTCAATCAGGCTGCTTTTACATTGCTCCTGTATGGCCCAGGGGGGTCTTGAAGGGGGACAAAATCAGTCAAGGTCCCTTCCCCTGCCAAGACAGCGTAAAGAGGCTGTGGTGTAAATGCAAAACAGGGCTCCTGCTCCGATAACAAAAGACAGGGAGGCACCACCAGCTTCCTGCTCAAAGTCTCGGTGTTCGCAGACGCTTCCAGAGCCTGCCTTTATTGTGTGACTACAAAAAGAACAAAAGAAAGAAAAAGTGGAGAAGGATAAGAAAAGCAAATTTATTGATGAGAGAAAAAGCGTTTCACGCATGCAGAGGCTGCGCAGCTTTCCCGCTGCAGCAAGAAAAAATTCAAGGTTAAGACAGCGTGTGCTTTCCTCTTGTCTTTCCTTCCCGTGAGCTCATCCTTGGCTCACGGCTGCGCGGAGCTCCCCAGACCGCAGGCAGCCGCGTGTGTGACGTTATCTAATATCCCTGCACCCATGGTGCCTCGGCCTGACGAGGACAGTACAACCAAGTTTAGCTTCACTTCCCCGGTCTCAGTGGTGCTGGGAAGTTGTAATGGGTTTATAATCCTATGTAACGTGGCCACGAGTACAAGAGGCCGGAGGGGACCGTGCCCCATTCCCGCCTGCCGGGGAGCCGAGGTGTGACGGGGGATGCAGCAGGAGGCAAAGCCGAGCTGAGCGCTCAGTGGTACCAGACGGAAACATCCCAGCCTGGAACAGAAACATAGGAACAGCTGAGGGGGCTCCAGCAAATTCCTTGCAATGAATTTTTGCTTTTACAGAGCCCGTTAAATTTCTTCAGCTAATAAATTTACAGGCGGCAAAGTAGGTCACCAAACAGCACGCAGTTGCAGTCCTTACCCAACGGTGTAATTAGCCCTGAAAAGCCACAGCTCCTACCCCGTCCTTTCGCCCTCTTTCCCTTATTTTTGCAACTTTTCAAAACAGCAGCAAGAGACCCCTGCCTGCTCCCGCCCTGCCAAGCCCTCAGTGGGAGGTGGATGCCGATGTCTTCCTAAGTTTTCCAGGGCTCCCCGTTGCACTTGGGAAATTTTAAATGTGTTATGGAGATTTTTTTTTCCCTCTCCAGGGGAGCTTTGCTGGGGGGGTGGGCTGGAAGTTTCCTCACCCATAAATAACCATTAATGGGAACACGCAGGAGATGCCCAATGTGAGGTCGCCACTTTGGCTGACTCCAAGCAGTTCTTCTTCTGAGCACTTCTTATTTTGTTCTGATGTACCTGGTGAAAAAAAATAATAGCACCTTCTCCCCAGCCGTGAGCACTGGCCGCATGTTGTTTATAGTGAGGAGGCACAGCCTGCATTAGAATTCTCTGAGCAGGGAACAGCAACGAACCCTAATTGACATGAAAGGCAGGATGTAAAATAACATCCTAGTGCTGTCTTGTTCTTGATGTCTTATCTTTAAAGGGAATCTGTCGAGAGGGGTTTTTTTTATTGTTCCTTTTTGTTGTTGTTGTTTAGAAAAAAGTTGGTCTTGCCAATGAAAAGGAATAGGGAACTTATTGGAAACCGTTTATTGCTCTGTTGGTGTATTGCCATTAATTAGCTGTTCTCGCTGCCCACACCAGGGAGAAGAAAGTCAATAGAAAGGGCCTTGCTAATGTTAAAGTAAAACTCAGACCAGGGTCACAAAGAAAAAGGGAAAATTGGGAGAGAGAAGGTGGGTTTTTTTTAATAAGAACCTCTGTGGAAGGACAATGCACGGCTCTGGAAGCTGCGATGCGGTTCTTGAATCTTTGACATTTGCCATATGGGGGAAAATCGTGCCATCCTTGCCTGCTTTGGATTGCAGAGTTACCCAAGGCGTGTTTGAAGTGTTCGTGGCACGGGGTTTTGTTTCATCTCTGTGTCAGATTTTGATTTGGGAAAAAAAAAAAAAAAGAAAACAATGAATGCTTTTGCAGAACAATGCCTTTGGGGTTTTAAAAATTATTATTATTACTCTTCTAAAACAGTTGCAGAAGTGCTTGAAATGGTCCTTAATTTGAACTGCCAGGAAAATAGTTCAAGATTTGGGAAATGAGGCAAAAGAGACAAATATTGTCAAATGCCTGACCTGATTTTCAGTTCTTGCTATTAATGGCTGTTATCCCCTGGCCCTGCTGTTTTATGTGAGATTTAGATCAGTCATGAACATGAGATTTCATACAAAATCTATCACCATATTAAAAGGAAAAATAGCCTTTTCATGCTAGCTGAACTGTCCACTTTCTATGTGAAAAATGTTTTAGAACCTTGGGGTGGCTGACTGGAACCTCTGCAGTGTTTCTCTTTGATTTGTTTTATGGTGGTCTCACTGTCTTTGAGCCGTATTTAATAGTTCAGTGGGATTATTTTAATTGCCAGTTATCCCTAAAAATACAAATAATCAAACTTTAGTTTTCTGATGATGGCAAAACGCACAGAGCTGGCTCAGGTTTATTTGGACATATGACCATTATTTGCAGAGAAACCCAAAGCAGGCTGGCGTGTGTTTGAGAGTGTCGATCCCTCATCAGCAGCTAATGGTTTGAAATGAGGGTGGGCTTTTGATTTGATAGCTCTTGTTGGCCAATGTCAGAAGACCCGTTGATGGCATAGAGATTATTCACCCTCCTAAAATTAAGCCTAAGCCAATATAATTTGCAAATTTAGGCTTAAATATACATGAAGGGGAGGAGACAAAATCAGCCTTGTTTCTTCCCACTCCTCACGAGATGCCTTGCTCGCCGGGAGCCGTGGAGGGCTGGAACGATTCGCCTTGCGCTGGTGACCACGTGCTGGGCTGGCGTATGCCAAACCAGAGACAAGGGGAGCTTTGAGCATCCCATAGCCCCGCTCCCACGGTGCTGGGGAGTCCCTCGTTAGGAGGGAGCAGGAGGGTCGGGGTTCACGCCGCCTCGGGGAGGTGCCCGGAGAGCGCTCCGGGAAGCTGCGTGACGATGGAGTGCTCGTGACGCCTTATTCGCATGCAACAACCCCCTTTCAGATTTTTCTTATGTAATAGGAGAGAGATCAGAGAAGGGTAAATATAGCACCGTTTGTTTGCTCTCCGGGGAAATCACACTCCAACAAATTTCTCCGGCCCCCGTAGGAGCGCTGTGTTTCGGCACAGACCTAGAAGGAGCTTCCACTCCAAGGACTTAAAGCAAGAGAGTAAATAAGGTTGAAAGCACGCGAAGCCCGTGGGGTCTTTTGGCAGACTGCAGATTTTGCAATGTTGACTGTTGCCTAAGAGCTCCTAAGTAATTCCTTCAGAATAAATGCTGCTTTGTGGGGCTGCCTCTCCTTCCCCGCCCCCCTCCACTTTGCACCATTGCTAAATATTTACGACCAACATGATGTTGCGCTCGCCGCGGCTCTCCTGGTTTGCTGCTCCTGCCGCGGATTGATCTGATTTTTCAAAGTTTTCACATAATTTGCAATTTTGATTCTGACAGCTAATTACAGAAACAGGGGCCTGACAGTGCCTGCGTTTCGCAATTAGCTGAACCCAATAAGATCTTGCTAATTGTGGGCCAGCCAGGAGAGCAGGAGCTGCTTCAGGGAGGCTGGAAATGATGTTTGGAGGGTGAGACTCTAACTAGATTAAACTGGCATGGTCCTGCGAGCCTAGGTGACTTCAAACGGTGTTTCTGTACAGATAGGGATGGTCTGATAGAATGTTTTATCCTTAGGGGAAGAAATTTCCTGCACGTTATATAAAATGATTATTTCCATGCATTTTTCCCCTTGTTAATCCAGTTAGTTGAAAGTTTTAGAAGTCCATCACAGGTGATAACTTTAAGAAAACAGGCTTTTATCCAGACAGCTGCTCTTATGCTGATCTATTTTGGTTTATGTGTGTGTTTTGTAAGATGCGCTCCGAGCGCAGCCTCACAGCTGGGCTGGTTTTTCCAAGATGCGCAGAGAAAGAACCGAGTCCTTAAAGTCTCCAGAAGCCCCCAGGGAGCGGTTGTGCTCGGCTAGCATGGGTTGTTCTTGATACCGGGCAGGGCAGCGTTTGAAAAAAGAATAAACCCGCGGGGCCCCCTCCGCTGCGGCGGGTGCAGAGATGTGCCCCCGCGCGTGCCAGGGCAGAGCGCTGCTGCTCGCCCACTGGCAGGGACCGGGCAAGGGGCTCCCCCACACCAGCCACAGCCAAGGGTGCGATGGTGTGTATTTTGCAAGGGGAACGGCTGGGCTGTCGTTCTCCAAGCAGCTGTATTTACTAGGGGCTGAAATGATGGGACTTGGCCCTTTCCTTTCCCCCTTGCCCCATCTCCTGACCCAGCATGCCCACCCCTGCATCTCTTGGTCCCGTCACAGCTGGACCCCGCATCCACCCCATCCCAATACCTGCTGCCTCCGTTTCTCCTCTCTCCCTATGTCTGCGCCTTGGGTTGGTACCTCCAGAGGATGGGAGCAGTTTGTCACTGGACGTTCCCGCAGTGCCTGGCACAGCGGGGCCCTGGTCAAATTTGTGGATGCAGATTAATTTGCTGAAGTCCCTCGTGGGTTGCATAAGCCGTTGTTTCTTGCAAACAGTGCATGAAGACGTGCGGGGAGGCGTCCCGGTACCGCAAGGTGGTCTGTGTGGATGAGAATAAGCAGGTGCAGAACAGTGGCTACTGCGACGCCAGCAAACGCCCCCCCGAAATCGAGAGCTGTGGGCTGCCACCCTGCGAGTACGTCTGGATCACCGGGGAGTGGTCGGAGGTGAGTCCCCATCCCCGTCCCCATCTCCATCCCCACACAGGGACCGCGCCGCTCGGCTCCAGGCCATGTTCTCCTCCTCTCACCGCCAGCCTCGCTGAGATATTGCAACCCAAATCAACAGTGGCAGGGCAGTGCTGCGCAGTTTAATTATTATTTTTTGGGTTGTTTCTGTGTGCAATTTCTCTGCTGGAGAGAAAGGAGCAGGACTGTGGGAGAAGACCAGGATATTAAAGAGTAAACGCCAGCATGCTCAGAGTCCTAGCTGATGTCTAGAGCCAATTTTCTTCCAAAGCACATCGCATCCAGCAGGCACCCTCTTTGGTTTTGTGCCATTTTATTTCATTTATTTATTTATTTGGTTTTATTCCCATCCCCTCCCGGGGAGCTCCGGGGCCCCGTGAGCTGTGCGAGGGTCTGGGTGAGCATCCTGGGGGAAAGGCAAGCCTGGATGTGACCATGGGGACATGTCCTTCCTCGGTGCCATCTTTGGCAAGAGCGAGGACCCGGCATGAGCGGAGGCAGCAGGTTCACCCTCGCAGGTGGGAGAGGGCTCGGCAAGGAAAGCAGATGAGGTTTTTTTGCGGCAGGCGCTGCATGCGGGAGGACCCGAGCTAATCTCAGCCTGCTTCCTTCTGCAGTGAGTGAAGGATTACTTTCCACTTGGAGGAACAGCAGAGGGAAATGACAAGGCAGCTGCTGACACAGCACTGATTAAAAAGAAAGAACAAGAAAAGGGAAAAAAGAAAACATGCCAGGACTGAGGGGGAGGAGAGACAAGCCACCCGAGATAGCGCAGGAGGGAGAAATGTGGAAAGATGAGAATTTCTTGGAGCAGCCTGGTCTCCTGGGTGGTTTCCTAAGAGAAATATCAGGGAGCCTGTAAAGCTGGAGCCCTGGCTGCCCCTTGCTCAGACGCCTTCTACCCGCTCCCACCGCCTGTGGCCCCCCAGGAGCGCTCAGAGCCATGAAGACGAGGAGGTGGGCAAGGGCTCGTGGAGCTGGAGCTCAGCTCGCCCCAGCTCCCACTCAGCCTTTGGTGAGGAGGGCAGAACCACTGTTTGTCCTCTAATTACAAGGAAAACCTTCCTTTTCTTCCAGTTGCTGCCAAGAACCTGCAATTCAGGGTTGATCTTGACCACTTTCTTTTTCTGTGCATCCCATGGTAAAAAAAAAAGGAAAAGAAAAGAAAAGAAAACCCTCAAATAATAGAGACATTTCTGAGTTCCCAAGGATCTTCTGCTCCTTTCTTTGCCCTTGGGAAGAGATAACTTGTGCCCAGGAGCCAACCTGGAGTACGGGGTCAGGGAGGAATTGGGTGCTCAGAGACAGTGTCAGGCAGCAGCCCGCTTGTAGCTGCTCACAATACCCAGGGCTGGCTTAAATAGTTACTAGTGATCCCTCAGAGCAGCTTGCCATGTTCAAAGCTGGCAAGCCTGCTTTTCCTCCCCGTTTCGGGCAGCCTTCCCGAAGCATGCGGTGCTGACAGGCGCTTCCTCTGCCCGCAGTGCTCCGTCACGTGCGGGAAGGGATACAGGCAGCGCCTGGTGTCCTGCAGCGAGATTTACACCGGGAAGGACCACTACGAGTACGGGTACCAGAACACGGTCAACTGTCCTGGCACGCAGCCGCCCAACATCCAGCCCTGCTACCTCGGGGAGTGCCCCGTCTCGGCATCCTGGCGCGTCGGCAACTGGGGAAGCGTAAGTTTGGCAAACTTCTTTTTTTAACCTAAAAAATTGGAACAGACTTATTTTTCTTTACATGGGGGACACAGTCCCAAGGTTCGGCAGGGAAATGTTTACAAGCTGCATAAATTAACGCAGTGGATCCTCTCGTGCAGCGGCAGCCCCGCTGCGTGTAGGGCTCCATGCTCCAGACTGAACCCCATCGTACGAGGGAGTCCCAGCAGCCACGAGTGGGGCCACGATCTCCATGAAAATTTGGTTGTAGCCAAAATTTGTGGCGGTGTTGACAAGCATGCTGAATGCTTAGTCGGAAAGTGAGGTCATTGCCTCACGTTTCAAACAAGGGCTTGAAAGCCTTGTGCTAGAGTAGAGGAGGGAGTGATGGGTAGTTGGCAGCTGGGGTTCATCCCACTTGCCCGTGTGTGTGAGCAAGACTTGGGAACCACCAATAGGCCAAAACACTGGAAATTTGAGCTGTAAAAGGACTTTTTTTTTCCCCCGCCTTCTTCTTACAAATGCTGGGATAGGGCAGGGGAAAGAACTTTGCCTTTCTGCTGAAGTTATTTGTGTCGAGCCTTTTCTGGGGCCTGAACTACAAGATTGAATTTTAGTTAAGGTGATAACATTTCACTTCTCTGGGCTTCTGACGTTCTTTGAAATGTAGTGTTTCTCCCATGAATTTGATTTATTAACCCAGCTCAGGCATTTGTAGGAATTTGTCAAACCTTTACAAGGCAACGAGGGTCAAGTCAAGCAAAATGTAGGGGAAGTTGTCACAGTAAATGGCAGAGCTGTTTGAAATCTAAGTTCCTCCTGCCCCATAGGGAGCCTCAGATCCCCCCTGCGAGTCAGGGCAGAGAAGTTACAGCCTCAGCCTCAATTAATTGGTATTTTCTGTGAGAATTTCAGTGCAAAATGCCCAACTTGTTAATGCAGCTTCATTGCGAAGTGTATCGATTTCAGAGAGCAAGCCCTTTCTCCTTGCTTTGGGCTGCTGAACATCCCAGTGACTACAAAGTGCCATGACACTTCTCATCTCTGATTTTCAAAGGGATTTAATGTAAAATAGTGTAAAATACTATCACCTTTGATGGACACAGAGAGTCCTGCTCAGCTCCTTAGTTAGGTTTTATGGATTTGGACCAGATAAAGAGTAAACACCAAGTTGCAAATGCTGTGAGCTGTTGAAGACCGTCTCCTTCATGGTACACTCCTTTAGACTAATCATTTCTAAACGGATGAGCATCCTCATTTTCTTGGCAGCCTAACCTGGTACCTGTAGAAAGAGCTGATTTTCAGTTCTCAAGTACTGAAAGAACAAGGTGCGGAGGGAGAGCAAGATGCTCCCACCCCCCATTGCCCATGCTCAGCGGCAGCCAGCCCGGACAAGCTGCTGCTCAGTAGCTCCAGTAACTTATTCAATTTCATCCTTAAGATTGCCTTTGATTTGGGCCGTTTGAGGATGACCCAGTGTTTGCACAGATTTAGCCATTTTTCCAGAGGGCGAGGGGAGAGAGGGTTTGGAGACTGTGGGTTTTTTGGTGCCATTTGGCTAGAAAACAACCACCCATGTCATGTTTGTTCAGAGGCCTCTGTCAGCGACCCAAGCAATGTCTCCCCAGCTACCAGGAGAGGATTTCAGGCCTTCTGGTGGACATTCCTCTCTTGTACAACCTTCCTAGTGCGAAACATGAACAATTTCGCGTGAGCGCATGGTTCGCCTTAGCCAATACTGCCTCGTCCCGTAAAGTGTTTAAGTGCTAAGTGAAGTTCAGTAGTCGTCTTGAAATAATTAGTGACGATGATAATAATGAAGGGATTAATAATCAAAGGGATTACTTGTTTGATTAAAATTAAGCCTGTGTTTGAACACTTTGCAGAATTGGGGCCTTTGCTGCTGTCTCTTGATACAAGGGAAACCGGCTGTGTCTGTCCTTGGGGAGCCCAGAAACCCTTGAGATAAACCACGAATCTCTGCCTTCTGTCTTGCAGTGCTCCGTCACCTGTGGCGTCGGAGTCATGCACCGGTCGGTGCAGTGTTTGACAAATGACGACCAGGTCAGCAGCTTGTGCCACGCGGATCTGAAACCCGAAGAGAGGAGGACATGTCACAACGTCCATGACTGTAAGTCTGCAGATTTGCACCTTCCTTTGCCTTTCTCGTGGCTTCAGCATCTGTTCCCCTCAAACTCCTAGAGATGTGCAGTATTTCCAAGCATTGGGAGCCATCCAACAAAGCACTAAGGCACTTCAGGGAGACCTCTTAAAAATAAACAAGACGTTTTGATGTGTTAGATGCTTCGCAGCGTTACAAAAGAAATTTTGATGTACAGTGGCCCAGTGACTACAGGTATTTCTGTTTCCTTTCAGGTGAATTACCAAGGAGTTGCAAAGACGTTAAAAATCTCAAAGGTGTCACTGAAGATGGCGAATATTTCCTTCAAGTCAAAGGAAAGACATTAAAGGTGCATTTCAGCAACAGATTGATAGTTAATGCATTTCCTGAAGGTGCAAGAGGACCCTGCGTGTGCGGGTTCACTTCCACTCTTGGATTTTCTACCTTTGGTTTTCTCATCTGTCCCTTTTCACATGATACCTGACAAAATTCTGGCCTCTCTCTCTCAGGTGTATTGCTCTGGGATGCAGACGGATAGCCCAAAGGAGTATGTGACCCTTGTAAATGGGGATGCAGAGAATTTTTCAGAAGTGTATGGATACAGGTAAGAAATCCGTTAATCCTGAGCTTTGCAATATTTTTGTTTTCCATGGCAATATTTTCCGGTCATGAGTAGAAAGGGTTTTCTTTTGATTTAGATTGCATAACCCGACTGAATGTCCGTATAACGGGAGCAGACGAGAAGACTGCCAGTGTAGGAAAGATTACACAGCAGCTGGGTTTTCCACCTTCAGCAAAGTAAGGCTGGACCTGAACACTATGCAAATAATAAGTGAGTAAAAACAGGGCCTTGCCATTAAAAAAAATGTTTATTTTACACAAATATAGCTGTAACTACAAGCAAGCAGTAGTACTCTAGTGAGCAATATTCCTCAGCTCTCCTGTTAAAAGCTGCTTTTAAGCTTGGTCACCTGTTTGCTGCTTTATACTTAGAGGCTGCAACTTGAGTACATCAGAGATGCTCATGCTCTTTCTCCGTAATACGGGAAAATATTAAGACAGTCGTTGGTGCATCTGCTATGCAGAATGAATATTTGCGTGCTCCCAGCAGGCCAGTGTATTTTTTGAAGGATTTTATTTCATTTGGTCTCCTCTTTTCAGACTGGACTCAGGCAGAAAGCTTAACCAGGGAGGAGCAGCCCCCCCATTTTACACACAGACGTGTCAGGAGATCCCAGAGCAGGGGCCTCTGCTGGGGTAGGGATGCTGCTCCCGCCGGGCCGGGGCCAGCGTCGGTGCCGTGGGGAGGCAGAGGAGGCTTTCAGCAGAGTCAGACCACGGGGAAATAACTTGTGTTGGGAGTGATGGAGCTGGGGCCATGGATTTGCAGAGGGAGAGGAGGGGACTGTAGCTGTGCAATGTAAGTGGTACCCTGTCAGTCCCAGCAGCAGGCGTGGGAGCTGGGAGCCATCCCGCTGCCGGAGAGCCCGCAGCATCCCATAGGGTTATGGTTTCAGTCCCCTTGACTCCAGGGATGCTATTAGTTTCCAGAAAATGTTTTAAAAATGCAACATATTGTTGGGGGTTCATTCAGTAAATAGGAGAGATTTTTTAGCAAATCAAAATCCTTCCTTGTAAAATGACTCTTCATCTGATAGGGGGTTTTTATCACTTAATTTTCAAGCCGTGAGACCTCCCAGTCTATCAATCTGTAAAAAGCTACTAATAGTTTGTAAAAGCTCCTAGGTAAAGATCTCAAAGGAACCACCCTTGAGGAATTTGATACAAGCTCTCTTTGAATTTCAAAAGGAGCTGGGCACCTACCTCTGTCAGGCAGGAGCTATCTCACATCCCCATCTAAATGAGGCTCAGTTACTTCAGATCTCTCCAGAGCAAAATACTCCAATTCCCTTTGAAACCCCGACCCCTGGGCTGGGGCAGCCAGGAGAGCACGGAGATGGTGGTTTGCCTTTGTTTAAAAGGCAGATTTAGGAGGTCCCACGGCCTTCTTGAAAGTGGGGAATTTTCTGATAGAGAAATAAAACCCAAGACACAGGTTTGAGTTTTGTTGTTATTTATACCTAGGTCCTAAATCACCAATGTACTTAAACCGAGCTGTAAAGGTTGAGTGTGTGAGCGCCCTGTTAAATTCAGTGCTCACGTGCCAGGGAGTCACATGTGGGATGAACTGGAGATTTAATATTAAAAATCCAGCAGATGAGGTCTTGACTCTCAAGATTAATGTATGAAACCAGCTTTAGTGAGTTTAAACATTAGCGAAGAGCATGTTTACGTTTATTTTGTCTCTCTCCCTGCGTCTTTCTTTCCGTGTTATTCACCAACTATTCTCCACAGCGACTGATTTACAGTTTGCCCGGACACATGATGGACGACCTGTTCCTTATGCCACTGCTGGGGACTGCTACAGTGCAGCCAAATGCCCGCAGGTATTTGACAATAGCATTTCACAGGAATTGGTGCCATTTTTTATGTTCAGGCCCTCTATTAATTACTGCTGGTCACATCAGCCCAACTTCAGTGAGTGTCACATTCTCGTCTCAGCGACTGGAAACTTTTCCCTTTGTCCGTGCAGAAAGTACTTTCCATTTTCCATATGGGAAAATGTCAGGTTATTATTATCAGGCCAGTGTCGGGACTGGCTAAGGGACATTCCCCAGGGCCTCAGTCAACAGTGAAGGAGAAAAGGAAGAAGAAATAAGCTGTGGGAGAAGGACTGGGCTTTGCATGTGCAGTTGAAGGTAGGGGATTGATCCATGGCAGGGCTTGGTGGAAATGCTGGGCAGGGAGAGCAGCAGTGAATCAGGCCATCGGGACGCCCTGCGACCCTGCCTCTGTGCTCCGCAGACTCCTATCTGCTGAAACTGCTGTTTGCAGGGGTGCGAGATGGGTGAGATAACCCCTCTGAAGGAGGAGGCAGCAGACAGACAGTGGGACTCCTGCTGTGCCAGCTCAGGGGGGAGATGCCCGAGGAGGAGAGGGCGTTTGCAAGGTGGGAACAGGTCGGGTTTCTGCCGCTGGACAAACAGAGCCCGTCTGTCAGAGACCACGGTGGTACCTGCCAGCTGCTGCCCCGCCATCCCCATGCCCTCCTGCTTATTTTCACAGCAGCCCAGTGGGACCATCGCTCACTCCACTTTGGGGTTGGGAAAACACTGACAAAATGAAGGTGGTGCCTGCGTACCGGGGCAAATCCAGCCTGTCCCAGCACCGCCAGGTGCCCAGCCATGAAAGCATGGAGCTGGGCACGGGCTAAGTTGCCTCCTCAGTAGCTCTGGGAGGTGATGTAGGACATCTATCCCAGTTGCTTGGAAAAAATTGCTTTCTTGAAAGTCTTTAGGAGACTAATTAACACTGTGCTACAGGTGGCTTGCTCCATGTCCCCAGCACACCTAGCTTTTGTGGAGCTGGGGGATGATAAGTGAAATGTTTGGATACTCCAAGGTATTGGGTGGACCATATTTGCAAAGGGCATTAAGCAGGGAGTCGCAGCAACAGACGGCAGAGGGCAAACCTCTCCATCTCCTTCCCTCCCTACTTTCGGAGCTGACACTTTTCTGCACATCTCAGCGGCTTAGGGATTGACTTCTTACCTCGAGAAGGCTCATGAATTTTAATATCCATCCAACTGACCCAGACAGTTTGCTCCTCGCAGAAAATCAGCGTTCCCAAGGCAGCAAGTGCAAGGAGCAAAGCTAACAGCCATCTGGTACCGCACGGCCGTGCTGGGCTGCGGGTCAGCCTGGGCACGTGTCCAAAGGATCCTTCCTTGGGTCCAGAGACGGGCAGGGCTGGGGTCTGTCACGGGGGTGAGGGAAAGGCTGGGGGGGTGTGCATTGGATGCAGGCGTAGCCCTTAGTTTTCCATCTATTTTGTGCATTTTGAGATAGGGTGGAATGAAGTGAAGGATGTTTTTAAGAAATGAACAAATGAAAGAGTTTTGATTTTACTGAAGTCTAGGGGAGAAAAAGGCCAAGGGAAAATAAGGAAAATAAGGACAAGTGTGCCCTCTCCAGTTGAGGAGGGAGCAGTGAGAGCGGCTGCAGCACATCCCTGGGGTACCTTTCCCATCAGCTGCTGGAACACGTCAGGCTCCGCAGCTTGCCATGGAAAAGCCAAGGATGCCCTCAGCCGGCAAACCGCGAAAAAGCAGTGCAAAACCGAGAAAAAGCTGTGGAAAAACCAAGATAAAGCCCCTCCCTCCCTGCAGCCACCAACGAGAAGGAAATTCCTAACCCGAGACATGCTGTGATTTGTTCAATACGTGCTAATCACTCTCAGAGCGATGGCAAAAATTGAGAACATTGCAGGCACGATCCTGTTAGAAAAGTGACACCGTGGCAAGCCACGGGAGGCCAAAGCACAGCGCTTCGGGATAACCAAGCTCATCTACTTGTTTTTTAGGGTCGCTTCAGCATAGACCTTTACGGGACAGGCCTGTCCTTAACGGCAACAGCAAAGTGGCTCTCGCAAGGGAATTACGCAGTGTCAGAAATTCAAAAATCCCCAGTAAGTTGTAATTTTAATTACGGTTATACCCGCTCATGAGAAGTTTTTAATTGCCGCGTTGTCTTTCGTGGCAACATCTTCCAAGTAGAGACTAATCAAAAACTAACATCTGACATTAAAGTGTTATGTGGGGGCGTCCCTAGCAGGTTTAACTTGATCTGAGTTATTACAATTAATTAGTGAGCCTGCTTAACCGTGAAGCTGAAAACGCTGCATGCCGTGGGGCAGACGTAGCCTTAATTAGCTGTCTGAGATGTCCGGCGCGGAGCGTGCATCACGCGGCAGGCGGGACCGGGGCGTGCGGGGTCAGGGCTGCAGAGCGGGACTTGACCTGCCGGAGAGGGTCCGGGTGCCAGGCGAGTGCCCTGAGTAGGAACTGTTCCCAAAACGTTGCTAATAGAGCGTGGAGGATGTGGACCTTCCCGCTGGGCTGGGCTGGGTTTATCTCCTCGGGAGATACTCGAGTCACCCCAGCTCCGGCGGGCTGGGGCTGCCCCACAGCGCGCTGCACCCCGGGGCACCATCCCCAGCAGCCACCAAATTTGAACTTGTACGGCTTAATTTGGCTGCCCGCTAACACCTCCGTCACTGTGTGCCTTCGCACTGTTCCTTCTGTGTCATGTTCTGAAATTGGAGAAACCCAGGATTGCTTTTTTGGCTGTTACTTCAAGTGAGTCATCCTGATTGCCCCTGTTAAAACTCTCCAGAGGAGGTCACCATAACCATTTAACAAAAAGCAATTTGCAAAATATCCTCTCCTGTACTGCTTTCAGTGTCCCTGGCTCTGGGGAGCCCCTTGAGCCCATGAGCCTCATCGGTGCTGGTGCTCTTAAAGGAGAATTAACCACTACTGGTCCAACCATGCTGCAGCAAAGCATCCTTCAGTACAGGCAGAAGAGGACCAACACAGACCCCATATGTTAGTTCTGGCAGGTGCTTTGCTATTCTTCTCCCCTTCAGAACGGAGAAGCCCAGGCAGCCAACTTTGGGGTTGCGGAGAGCAGCCACCATCACAGCTGGCAGAATTAAAACAAACTTTAAGGGACAGCAGGTCTAAGAGACAACTCGTACCTCCGTCACCTGGTGGCATCTGTCAAACACCGTTCCAGGGGCGTAATTGCCCGCAGGAGCAGAAGAAAGAAAGGCAGAGTGAGAAGAGATGATAGCAGCCTGCTGCAATCTCAGATCAATAGTGTCAAGGGCAGGATGGAGCTCGTTTAAAAATAAATGCTTTGTGCAAGCTTGTCCTGCACTTAAGTCCAATTTTCTGGTAACTGAGGGTTGAATTCCCCTCAAGGACTGTCTGTCCATTGTGATGACCAAGAGGAGAAAGGCTCTGCAGAGGTGGGATAAGGAAGGCCAGACAGGTATTAATCTCCTGCCTGAAGACCGGAGTTGCACCACACTTGCTGGGCTCTCCTGGAGACCCCAGGACCATTCCACATCTTCCTTTGTCTCTTCTGGCTGTGGAAATGCAGAGCTGAGAGGGGACGACACTTTAGCAAGTGGCACAGCCTCACCCCATCGCTTGCCCTCTTGTCTTGGCTCTGGAGCCGCTCCAGGCCTTCCCCTTCAAATGGATGTTTGGTACTGCCTGCAAATACCCTTCCCGTGCCCTTCGCATGCTCAGGCACAACCGAGGAGCTGTTAGTGTCTAGATGTGGTTTTGCTCTTGCGTGAGCCAAGTTTTCCAGTCACTGCAGTTATTCACTGTGGGGCAAACTGGAGAAAGCGGATACCCTTGAGATACCCCTCCAAATGGCCTTCTCCTTGGGCATCTTTCAGTACGATAAATCAAAACTACCCTTTCTTATTTGTGTTCACCATCTGACCTGGTAGCACTAAAGGGAATTACATTTGCATACATTTAAATATAATGGTGATTTTGTAGATTGATTTAGGCATAATTTGTTTTCCTTCCAAGACATTTTCTATTAAAAACCCCGGCTAGAATAACCTGGATCTGGCCCTTTCACAGAGTGGGGTTCCTGAGCCCTTACGTGCGATGTTATTTCTGATTTTGCCTGCAGGATGGTACCAAAGTAGTAGGAAAATGTGGCGGTTACTGTGGGAAGTGTACTCCATCATCTGGGACAGGCCTCGATGTTCAGGTGTTATAGCGACGGTGAGTTCCCAGCTGCTTCCGCACAAAGGGGAATCTTCCCGAAAACGCCCTGAAGGAGCAGATCGGGCCACGCTTGCAAAAGCACTCGTGCATCGAGTGCATCGGTGACAGCCACCCGCCCCACGCAGCATCCCGGGAGCGGTGGCATCCCGTGCTCCCAGTCCCCGCTTCCCCCGTCGCCCTTACGGGTATGGCGCTGCCAACTGGACAGGCACTTCCCCCCTCGCTGGCACCCGCTTTGGCTCCGCTCTTGTCCCGATCTCTCTAGTTACAGGTTCCAGAGGCGAAGATGACGACCTGACTCTAATGTGCACCTTGTCTGTATTTTCCAGGTTCTCTGAGAGCAGCCAGCGGAGATGAGACGGATGAAGGATAGCGATGCAATACCTCTGCCTTCCACTTTTTTATCTGTTTATGTGTGTATATAGATTGCATATTCTTATTGTACAGTATAATATTTATGTTTGGAATTATTTATTTTGATTTTAATATTTTTGTACGTAAAATCATTATATTAAGGCTGCTTTTACTATTTTTATTTTTTATTGTTAAATCCTGCAGTCAAACCACTGCATTTTGCGTACTCTACATTATATGTAGCATTGTGACAAGTGATACTTTGTCACTGTATTCAGTTGTTTACTTTCAATCAGTAATTTTCCTTCAGTTACGGGCTGCTTTGGCCCTCTACGGTGCTACACAATCTGCATAGGGGTATTTTTGGCATTTCAGTCTGTCTTTATGTAAGGAAAATAGACAAGATGTGCTTAAATTTTATTTTAGGGATTAGGCCGACAGCACTCAAGGAAAACGTGACAATGAATACAGTGCTCGTTGCATTAGCAATCTTTATCTTTTAGGTATGTTTTGAATTTCACATGACCTCTGTGGCCAGTGCTAAAAGCACTGGTTTGGTGCTAACATGATATTTATTAATGCTTTGTAGTTTTAGTTAATCCAGTGCCTTTATCAGCGAAAAAGGGAAGAAAGCAGAAAAAAATTGTCAGGCGATTCAAATAAATTAAGATCTACCCCAGGTTTAGGAAAATTCCTGCAGATGGGTCTTCAGCTCGAGCCCCTTTTTCATAGGGCTCTGAAGTGAACTTGCTTTTTAAAAAAAACCATGTATTTGTCTCCTAATTGCATGTGCCACTGTGCTTCCTGGCTCCATCTGGAAGCGGGGTATTAACTCATCCCAGACAGGCTGATCGGGCCATATGTTCCCCTGGGCTGTGCACTGAGAAGCGATGCAGCTTCTTACGGACGTTCCCACCGCATCCTGACACAAAGCCGAAAGCGTCCCTGCTGCGTTACCTCCCCGCCGGGCCGGCGAGGACCGTGGGGTCTGCGGCCGGGGACGGGGGACAGCACACCCAGCCAAGCCGCCCCTGCCTCTTGGCCGGGGGACTCCACTGCAGGCACCTGCAGCGTTTCCCCGGCCTCCTACTCACTCACGGACCATCTGCAAAGGGAGGCTTCAGCGCCGGCTCTGCCGCCTTTCAACAAGATCACTCTGTACTTACAGATAACTCTGCCCCCCCTTCAAAAACAAGCTGCTTTACGCCTACTTCTGTGTTGCTTTGGATCTTCCTGGTAAGGCATCTGCGCTCCTTGCCTATCTGCCATCCCGTGTACAACCAGACCTTTAGCGCTGGCTTTTTTTTTTTAATATAAATTGAGGAGACGTCTCCCATCGGCGCCAAAGGCGGCTGTGCGATGGCTCCTGCCTGTACATAGCCCGCCACGTTTTCGCAGAGCTTCGTAGCACGTTGAACGGGGGTGATGTGACCAGATTATTTTTGTAGTCTATGACTATGTCCCTTATCTTTTTCTCCGCAATTTTATTTAGCGATAGGAAGGTGCTGCCCCTTCACCTTATATGTCGGGGCAGCCAGGAGCACAAAGTACAAGGAAAGGAAGCTTTTCAGCACAAAATTGCCAGCAGTTTGGAAAACTAAAGAGGTTTGTCTGCTAGTTCAGATAAGTCTTGCGATTTTAGAGGCAAGTCGCTAACAAACCCAACCTCAGGATCTTGTGCGAGCCTTTTGCAGAGCTCCCCAAACGATGCGTAATCGGTCAGCTACAGAAGAGGCGGCTCAGTAGCGCTAAACGATCCGATCCCTGGGTTCATAACCCACGCGTGCGCCGGGCTGTGTTCAGCCCTCAGCGTGAGACCTGTCAGCCTGACGGTCGGGGCTGGACACCGGGGGGGCTCCCCGTCGGCGGGGAGGCATCTCCCAGGCGAGCAGGGCTGCGTTACAGTCCAGCAGCTAAAGAAGGGGTGCTCTGCGCTTCTCTGGGTGTGCCTCTGCTGCTCTCATTAATGCTCAGACTTAGAGGAAAGAATGAGACTCTTTTAGCCATAATTTGGGGGTTTTTGGCTTAATAGGATGTAAGTAGATGTGATCATATCTTAGACTAATTTTTCGCCTACATTGTGTGTCTGTGCATAACGATAATAAATTCTACCTTTCTGAGAAAAATGCCAAAAATACCATTTCAAAGGTGAAAGAAAAGAAAAGGGAAAAAGGGAAAGGGGAAAAGGGAAAGAGAAAGAGGAAAAAGGGAAAGGGGAAAGGAGTAGTAATGGAATAGTGATTTTTTTAATGATAATTGCTTATGTATAACTTCCGTAGGGGAAAAGGGAAAATTGCACTATGAACTTTAGAAAGAAACAGTGGTGCTTAGAAAGTACAGGCTTATTATATTTTCTCTAATGAAGTGAATGGCTATTTATAAAAAGAAATGTTATGTTGACCTGTACGCATTCATTTCTACCATATAGTTTCATAGCAGCTCTTAACAGAGCAAGAGAAACCTAAAAAAAAAAATTAAATAAACTATAAGGGAAAAAAATGATAGAGCACTGATCCTGTGGTTCATTAATGGGCTTCATTAAATAGGAACAGACTTTGAGGACCAGAGACATTAGACATTTCTTGTTCAGGAAACAACTCTGGGTTTTGTATATCAATGCCATTATTTTTCTACAAACTGGGGGTTTTTTTTGCAAGCACTTTCCTGTACAGTGTTTCTTTTCTTTCTGCTTATACTCAAAAGGAAATGAAAAGACCCGTAAGACATGTCTGTATGGTCTTTCTGCATTTGCCATCGTATTTCAATACCTGTGTGCTATTATAGAAGCAAAATACTTTGTACACAAGGCAATAATACATTGAATGGTAAACATTCCTTTCTGTCCTGGTGTTTATTTCCAAGCTTTGGGTTCCTTGTTTGATTGTCCCGTGCAAAAGGAAGGAGGGAGGGTAATAATGTTGTTTATATGGAGCCCTGCCCCACGTTGGAGTCTGTGGACCACGGACCATCTTGGAGAATGGCCACAGCCATCCACTTGTGTCCTGCTCGTTGGATAGCCTGATGCTCCCCAATTTCTGTCCAGGAGAGGAGTGCCCCGAGGTACAAAACATACACGAGCACATCTCAGAGGTGCCCCGTGCGCTACTTGGACGAGCTTGGTGACCGGCTGGTGCTGCCACCCACGAAACAGGGCCATCCCTCGCCATGGGTCGATAAGGGAGCCAAACGGTTCGTTTTGCAAATGTTTTTGAAGGATGAGCTGGGATACTGGACCTGGGCCACACCGCTAGCGGTGCGATTTAAAGAAGTCTGCAAAAAAAATCATCTTTTCTAAGTTTGAAAAAATAGTTTCAAATATACAAGAAAATTCAGGTAGAAGAAATCTGGGTTAAAAAGAAGCAAACGTGGGGACCGGCTCCCAGGAGGGCAACACAGTGACAAACTGCAGCCAGAGTCTTACATCGCCTCTGCCCCAGAGGCTGCAGGTAACAGTGAACAAGTTGCATTTTTCTGTCCTCCCTTGCGTGTTCCTCATGCTTTGCCTCAGAAAATGCAGCAGATCTCTTGGTGCTGGCAGCTCCAGCCTTGTTCAGCTTCCATGTTTTCAATCCAAAAGGAAAGAGGATGCCTTTCTTGTGCTAAAACAGTCAGATGCAGAAAACAGAACATGCGGCATTTCAAAAGCTTAATTCTTAGTTTAAATCACCAATATCTTAAAGGTGTCTTTATTTTCTATCATTTATCCTCAATAAATGATTGCAAACACATCATTAAACATGGGCTGCTGTGGAATTAAGCCAACAGGGGGTCTGTGCACAGCCCCTGAATCATATTTAACCTTCCAGCCCTGTGTAATGAAAGGGTCATTTTAACACTTTTCATACTTAGGTCCAGTTATTCCATGAAAATTACAGCGCTCTTCTTCAGCCTCGTTGTACAGCCTGTCAGCACTAATTGCTCCAGAGACAGAGGTCATTGCTGCTTCTCTTCAACGTTCTCTTCTGCCTCAATAAGGGGCATTTTTTCCTCTATAGAAAAACGAAATGCATTTTGTTGAAGGCTATTGGAAATGCACATCTCAAGGAGCTAGTCTTACATCAGGACGTGGTAGAAAACCTTCTTCTCCTGCATAGCCATGCTTTGAAAATCATACTGAAAAATGGAGAGAGGCAGAAAAGACCAAGGAGGGCAGTCTGGGCTTGAAGACAATTTTCCACTGTGGCACTTCCAGACCTAGTCTAGTGGGTCTTCCCAACACATCTCCTCTTCCCAAACAGACGTTTGAGGGCTGACTTAGAGAAAGAATTTCTGCCGAGGGAACAACATTGAGGTGTGACAGTTCTCCCATCTACCAGGCAAAGGCACAGAAATTCAACCCAACCCAGGAGTCATGAACAGTTGGAGCAGCTCAGCCCACGTGGTAAGTTCTCCCATCGCCTGAACTCTTCAAATCGAGAACTCTTCAAGTCTTTTTAAGAAATACATTCAAGTTCATCCAGAAGTCGCTAACCTTCGTAGCTCTTGGTCATTTAGTGGGAGGGGATGAGTTCCTTTGCAGCACAAATTCCTGGAGGCAGCTCTCCAGCTTGCACTGTGCAGGAGGAAGGAGCCAATGGCCAAAAGTGGTGCCTGTCGGTCTCACGCCAGTATTTTCCAAGTATTTTTGCCTGCGCTGGAGTAATCCAGGCAGTCGGAATTGTAGCCTTCCAGAAGCAGATTTAGTTGACAAGTTTCTGACCTCTCTTTGCAATAGCGAGATGAAGAATGCTAAGAAGTTATTTTTGGCCTTCACAGAAGAGTCTGAGTTTCCACTTCAAAATTGGCTTAATTTTTCAGCTATTTTATATTACCAAACATAAGGCACAGTTTTTGAAAAATCGAAACAAGAAGAGAATAGTGTTTTGACCTAACCCATATGCTTTTTATACTTTCTTTCCTGGGGGTTTTTTGGTTTGTTTGTTCCAATTAAAAAAAAAAAAACCAACACAACAACAAAAAAACCCAACTGTGAAATCTTCCATGAAATGACTTCTGCCTCTCTCTAGTTATAAATATTACTTCTGAAGTGTTTGGAGACATGATCTGTTGCCTGTAAGTACAGGGAGATCTGATGTAGTACCATTTTAAGCCAAGGGAAGGTAGAAATACGTTTCTCCTTTGTGAAGCTGATTCAGGTCCTTCAAAGCCGTGGCTGGTTACGAAGTGCAGAGGCTGAGGCCATGCACATCAATCCATTTCCACCAGGAAAACCTCAGTTCTGCTGGGAGCATAAGAGCCCAAATGGCTTCCACGTTACATCTCCTCGCAGGCTTGGGCACATGCCTAGCTTTAATGCTCCTGCTCGATCTGAGCCGCCAGCAGCGATATCAAGCTGCAGCTCCTTAAGCATTAGTTGGCAGTCAGTGTCTCCGTCTCTGAGAAGACAGCGTGAGGAGAAGAGCCAGTCTGGGGTAATCTTGAGTACAAACCCCTTTGTATGCAGGGCAGAGGGTGCAGGGAGAGGCAGGGTCTGTGTATTTTCTCCCTTAAAATCATTACTTGGCTCCATTCATATGCTTATAATTTCTTCATCCTTCTTTAATATGTGACTACATTTCAGATGAGCAATTAAATTAATCAGTTCTTTGCTGCATTGTCCTTTGCTAATCCGTCCTCGCTGGCTTGCTGACCTTTCTCTTTGAAGCCTTTCACTGCTTACTGCCTGCCTTCCCCCACCCCATGCAGAAAGGAGTATTTTCTGTGAAATGCTTTAATTGCTCCCGCTTACGGTAGCAGGGAAGCAGGGATGGCTCCCTGCGAACTGGCAAGAACAGACGTGTCCAGGTGAGCCGCTGTGCAAGCAGACCTGCAGTAAAGGTCTTAGTGACTGGCAAATACGAGCAGGGGCTTATTTGCTCCCGTGCCTCTGCAATCCCCCCGGAAGGCGTGAGCGAAGCCGCCTGAAGCAAAGGATGCAAGCAGGTACCAGATGCTGCCAGAGGCTGGAGCTCTGGGCTCATGCATGGCTTGGGCGCCCCAGATGAAGTTGTCTCAACTGCAGGTCTCAGGCTTGACCAGCCCTTTGGAGCAGGGGCCAGATTTGTGGTGCTGGGAGCACACGACTGTGCACTTGCCCCGGAGGCTGGCGCCTTGCCGGAGCTTAGCTAGAGCAAACACGTACCCAACTGGTGGCAATCTAGCCCTGCTTGAGAAAATGCAGCTACAGATAAAACGTACCCGCATTAGCTGAACCGGCAAATAACTGAGCTCTGAAATAATAAACCGCATATGGTGCGGGCCAAGCTGCTGGAAGGAGGCGTAGTTCAGCAGTTGCCACGGAGGTTTGCTTCCTGGCAGCGGCAGAGAATAACACGGCGAGTCTAAGCCCTGCCTTGTGAGAGCAGAAGCCCGTGGCCTTCCTTCCCGTCTGCGCCGGGGCTCAGCTGCTGAAAGACTTAGCTGTCTTCCTCTCTCCTTCACTGCTCTCTTCCCATGGGATCCCTGAGCACACCAGGTCTCTTCAAATCCAGGTGTCTCGGGGGACAATCCACCCGGTCAGTGCCACAGATGATCTAAGGAGACCTCAGCCAAGGGCACCACAGCAGACCGCTCTGCTGTCTCTCGCTTGAGCTGCTGTCCCCATCCAGGCGGGGCAAATGGAGAGATGCTGCCCTTCAGATACAGTTTTTAGAGATATTCCTAAATTCTGCTGACTGCGTTGCATAAAGTGGGCCATCTTAAAGTCCTTCCAGCAGCTCCTTTCAACATCAACATCTACAGCTTCATCCCACCTTACATGGAAAAGGCAGCGGGTGTGCCTTGTGCCGGTGCGCAGCTCACCTGGAATAACCCCTGAGAGCTGCACGCCCGCCCCGGGAGAGGCTGCCTGCCTTAGATGCCCGAGATAATCTGATAATATTCTCCTCTTCATCAGCTTTTCTCCACGTTGTGTAAGTGGTATGTGAAGCTTTCCAGATATGACTCGCATTCAGAGTTCGCTAATGGCATTTTCCCATTTGATCACTCCTGATGGCCTGGGCCTTTCAAGAGCCTAAATGTACGGAGGCATTTAACTTGGGAGCATCGGAAGCTTTAGACAGCCGGTAGGTCCTGGGCTGTTTGCCTTGGCCAAAGAACCGGCATCTCCAGCAGGTAAAAATAGCACAAATGTAAAACCTGACAGCATTCGTGGCCAGAAGAGAAACCACCTCTGGCATGTCAGGGACCATAGACATAGTTTTCTGAATTTTCCCTTCAAGCAGCTACCTAACTTCTGCCTGATGGGAGCTACCGCCCCGCCGCACCCACTGGCAGTCTCGCTTTGTCGGGCATCTCGATCTCCTATTTATCAGCAGGTTTCAATCCTGCGAAATGGGAAGAAAAAGGCTATCTTCTTTTTCCCCAATGAGAAGAGACAATAAAGCAGCTTTAAAAAAATAAATAAAAGGACCTTTCCACCTGTGGGATGGCAAATGTATGATTAAGGTGAGGGGTTGGACAACACCTGCGGTGCTTCCAGCACCGTTGCAAGCGAAGGGCAGGATGGCTTCGCCCCCGACAGCTCACCTCCTGCCTTGGCCGCTGGCACTTGCCTCTCTGCAAGTTACCCCAAATAGGTTTGGGTTTTCTCATCTTCAGGAATGGTCCTGTAAAGTAGAAGTAGCACGGAAGGAGCGTGAATTTACAGCGTAAAGCGAATAATTCTGCTGGATCGCAAGAGAGCTCTAGGGATTGAGAGGGGCATAGTAGAAAATTACTTGTTGCTATAGCGCAGGGAGGTTTTGTGCAAATCGGCAGAGCCCCACTTGATTGCTTTGCTTAGCCTCAAATTGAGAAGCATTAAGGAACTGCATGAACCGGGGCCATCGACCACCACCTCTCCTCAAAGAGGGGAGGAAGAGCCTGGGGAGTCTTGAGCTTGACAGCAAAGAAATCCAGTCCTGGGAAACAGCTGCAGCACTGTCATTTCGGGGGGCGAGTAACAGCCTGCAAGGACGAGGAGGGGGCTGGAAGCGGAGCCGGAGGGAGGGGAAGGTCGGCAGCCGGGGTGCGCTCAGTGCCCGGCACAGCCCGCGCCCCAGCACCAGAGGCCGGGGGAGCCCGGGGTCCCTCCAGCACCCCAGCGGTGCTCAGCCTGCCCGGTTTGAGGGGGCAGGACCCTTTTTCGGGGGTTAAGCTTTATGTATCCACTTGGCTCCGCGTTTCATAGCAGGTGCTCCTCTCCACGGAGTGGGACCGGGCTGCGAGTTTTTATTGGTGTGGACTCCAACTCCCAAATGCTATTTACGGGGGAATTGAAGACTGCCTTCAAAATTAACAATAGATGGCTATAAATCTTACTCAGTTACCTAGCAACTAACACAATAAAATCCTAAGGTTAAAAGGAGAAGGGTTATTTGGAGATACCTTGGGGAGCACATAATGGCCATTTGCATTCCTGGGTGGGAGGACAAAAAAAAATTCCTGGGATATTTACAAATTACTGTATTGATGAAGGAAAAAAGGTGAAATTACTCAGTATGGTTTTAATCAAAATACCTCAGAACTGACAAATCTAACAAAAAAATAGTAGTCAAATGGCTGCGATAAAGAGCACTCGGAAAATGTATGGCGATCTGTGGAAATGATGGAAGGGTTTTGTTAAGTTGCTAAGCCCACTTTGTTACTGTTTCTGACATCTGAAGCGTGTGTACCTCAGACCAACAGTGTAATAAATGTTCAAAGTGAATTTGACCGTTATGTGCCTGATGGAATATGCCCTAGAAAAACCTACGCAGTGCAAAAAAAATTTAAAACTGAAGTAACATAGCATGATTCATCCCGGCCTGGGTTCCTGTTATGCACAGCACAGATTGAAATTCCATATCCCCACCTCAAACTGGGGTTTATGCACAGTCTTTTCTGCCGGCAGTAATTGCAAATCTCGAAGCCGGAATGAGCGGAAACACTGAACTGTTTCCCTCCTAAAAGACCCTCACGAGGGCACGTTTACCCAGGAAGGAGGAGGCTTGGTGGAAGAACTATGCAGTAAAATAGATGCCTGGTCCCTAGCCCGCTCCTTCAGCAGCTGTGGCACTTAGAGGCATTTTTTAAGCCCTCCTTTTGTTGTTAAAAGTCTTCAGACAATAATTGCCTAATAACAGTCAGATGTTTATTACCTTCAGGGTACTGATGGTGACAGGATTCATGTTGAGCTGTAATTCACCTGCGCGGGATGCTGGCAGGAGGAACCGTGAGGGGACTGACTTGGTCCGTAACAGCCAAATTCACCCTGACACGGCTGGGGGGAGAAACGTATGGGTCCGGCAGACAAAATGAGAGCTGCTTTCTGCCTTGCTCCAGTGCTTTCTGTTGGTGGTACTGCTGCCCCGGTGCTGACAGTCAGGGCTGGAGCAAAAGGGTGTCAGAGCTGATGGAGGGATGCTAAGAGTTTTCTGCAGGTATTTTGGAGGTGATTTCCTAACGGGAGGCATGGTTTGCAGGGTAGGAGAAGAGCTGGAGGCACTTTCCTGGAAACACCAGCAAACTTTCCTGGCTCTGTACACAGAAGTGTTGTGTCTGCCAGCTAACTCCCATCCAGAAATGCTGGGCCAGAGCTGGAGGCACAGACTCCATGGTCTTTGGTGGCACAAGTTGTCCCTGTATTTTCCATCCCCTGATTGAAGCTACTGCTGTGGACCTGCAGCTCCTCTTCCCGGGTGGTAAGAACTGCCCACTGGGCTTGGATACAAGTGACTTTTCTCCTGCTATTGCTCAAGCTCGTGTCCCAAAGGGGATGGAGGTCACCAGGTGAGAGCCCTAATGGCATCTCCTCTCCCTCACGGGCAGCGGTGGGGCATGGTACAAGGTGAGAACTGGCAGAGCTGCGAGGTTGGGCACATACCCTGGGATGGGGCAAGCAGAACAGCTCTGCAGCAACATGGGTTTCTTCTTTCCACTTTCTGCTGCCAGAGGCTGAATTTGCTTGGAAAAGTGCATTTATCTGACCAGGAGGGACAGCAGAATGTGCATGTTGGACTAATCCTCTGCAGGGCTAACGCAGCCTGGGTACGCCGCGGCCACTGCTTGCCCCGCATCCAGGGCTGCTCTCCCGCACGGATCCCACGTCAGCCCCTGCACCACCTACCCTGTGACCAAAAGCTAATGCAGGAGCTGCATTTTACCTTTCCGTGAGCTCTCTGATTTTAATCATAATTATTTCTGTAGTATCAGGTACAACAGGGAGCAGGAAAAGAAGAATATCCCTGTCATTTCCCCCCTCTCAGCCATCCATAACTTCAAAAGGGAAAGAGGTCCACCTCACAGTGCACGAATGGAGCAAACTGGGTTTTAAACTGGTTTAGTCATGCAAAGGGCTGGAAGAAGTGTCATCTCTAGGTAGGTTTGGTTGAAACAGAAATGGGAGGGGAAGATGACGTACAGAACAATTTAAGTGACAGCAGAAACAATAATTTGTCAGACAAACTGTCTGGCATGCATTATCCATGTGTCTCTGTTTCTGAGCCTATTTGACAGCAGTATCTGACACCCCCCACCTCCGAGCTGAGTCTGTCTCCTCTCGAGAGGAAGATCTACATGTTTATAAAAACAAAAATACAAAACCCCCTTTTGAAAGTACCTCTCGTGGTAGCACAGGTAGGCTGGAGCTGGGTTGCTGTCCCCTGCCTGCCCAGCCATGCCAGCATGTGTGCATCATCCCCTTTGAACGTGGTGAGAACAAGGGAGTGGGAGTTTATTTCCTGAGAGATCTTTCCTCTTGGCAGCTTTTCTGGGGGAGGAAGGAGAAGAGGAGCATTCAGGCCAGTGAGATAATGTCTCCCCTCCCTTTCCCAAATACATCCCAGAGATGATGTTCTGGCCTGGCTGTTTCTTTGTGTGGATGAAGCATCTGATCATCCCAAAAATGTGGATTGAGTCCTCCTGACTAGCTCTTCATTTGTCCTGGATGTCTTGGGTCAGAGGGAAACTGCTGTCCTCGTGAGATATTTAGATGCCCAGGAGTTACTAAGGACCTGACTGTGTCGGTGTCTTTGGTACCTGAATATTTTTATGGCTCTGGGTGTACGTCATTTCCTCAGATCCCCCTCCAGGCACAGCAGGCAGAAGCAGTGAGCACCCCTCCTATCTGCATCTTCTGCGCTCCCAGGCTGAGCCCTCATCTTCCCTCTCCTTTCAAACGCCGGTGCAAGTCTTGATGCTCAGAGCCTTCCCTGCCTTTTGCCTGTGTAGTGAGGAGTCGCCCACCAGCATCTGCAGTGTCTGCTGAAATGAGGCTGGAGGATACAAGCCGTATGAGGTGGCGGGCAAGTTAGGTGGCCCCATGGACAGCTTGGGATGGAGGGAAGGGACCAACCTGCCTTGCTTTAAGAAGCAATTTAGGATCTACCTCTTCATCAGAAGACTGGAGCTGTGATTCAGCACAGCCACACCTCCAAGGAATTTACCCTCCAACTTTGACTTACTTTTGCTGTTTTCAACTTATAGCAGATGTCCTCACCAACCCTGTTATTGAGGGCACACAGCATCTCTTGCAACAGCAAAGCAATTAAAAAGGATTTGCAGGTCACCTTTAAAGCATTTCCCACAGCACGTTGAATCTTGTTATAAGTCCTGTATCCAATAATGCTTTTATTTCGGCAGTTTTAATTGGAGTTTTAAATATTCTGAATCTTATGCAAGACATCCAAAGTGCTGGAGATTTTCAGGCCCTCTCTTGCGTGATGCTCGTTCCCTGAAATCCTGTTGACCTTCAGTAGAGATAACAGTAACTCGGCACCCTTGATATCACTGTATCCGACATTAGATACACCTTATAGGTAGGGATGTTTTAATACGAGGCCAAACCCCCGTCTGCACCAGTTGCCCACCATGTGATGAAACGTGTGCATTTGAAGAGATCGTCTCCTCCCTTGAGAATTTATAACATGTTTGTGCGCCACGGCGTGAGCTGGAAACTGGGAGAGAAACCGAGAAGGAAAACGATGAGGAAATTTAGCAGAAGGGAGCAATGGAGGGAAGCTGGAGGGTTTTGGAAGGGTAAAAATAGCAACCACAGAAAAACAGAGCAGGGAGGGATGTCAATATTTTCCCACTGACATGAAGAAAGCCCGTGAAAAAGAAAATTTTCTCTATGATAAAATTCCCTGTGGTTTTTTTTCGGTTTTGTTTGTTTGTTTGTTTTTTGGGGTTTGTTTTTTTTTTTTAAGAAAGCCCAACATTTATGGGAGGAAAGAGTGAAAATCTCCCTGAAACTTTTTCCCTGAGACTCTTCAAAAGGCAACCACACAGCTCCCAGCCTCATTTCAGTCTCCTAGAGAGGAAGATACAAGTGAAAAATTGACAAAAATGAGAACTGATTAAATGAAAAAAGATTATCAAAGCATTACGGTTTTAACCAGCTGTGAGGCAGAAAGGCAAAGGAACAAAGAGGCAGGGAAGGAGATGACAGGATCTGCGAACAACCACAACCACGGGGTGAAGCTGTGAAATGCTAATGGCGAAGCTGCTCCATCCCCACTGGGAACAAGTTTCCGAGGACCCCTGTGCTCCGCGAAGCGTGTTTGCTGCTCCCCCTTCTCCCCGTGTTTCATTTTGCTCTGCCTTCTGCCAGATGTGCTGTTTGATTGCAAATCCCCAGGGGTACGGGCTGGTTGTTGACCGTGGGGGGTCCCTTTGCAGCACATTGTATAAATGACAAGAGGAGGCTGATGCGCGGGCTGCCCCACAGCTCCCGGCCCCACGGCTCCCAGCCCCACGGCTCCCAGCCCCGCTAGCCCATGTGTAGCTCTGGCAGGACCGTGAGCTCCAGGGATGTAACAGGTGCTTTGTGTCCCAGCCCGGCATCTCAGGCTGCAAACATATTTCACGTGACTATGTTTCTCGTGTTGGTGGACTAAATCTGTCCTCCATGAGGAGGGGAACAGAAGCCCAGCAGGAACCTGAGCTGTTTGCTCCCTGCCTTTGCCTGTGCCAGGGAAAGCCCCCCGCGCAGCGCAGGCTGCAACGCGCTCAGAGCTGGAACCGCAGCGCGAGCCCCTTCGGCACCGCAGAATCCCATCTCTGCTCTTCTGCAGCTCAGGTTTTTCATTGACACCCGTGCTCTGGAGCGCTACGAGTGCGCTGCTCTGCCGGGCAGAGCTGGCCGAGCGCTGTGCTCCCGAGTGCGGCGGGGCAACAGCCAGCGCCAGAAGGGCCCGGGGAGGGTCGTTAACTCTGAAGCGGAGCGATGACAGCGGGCGCTGCGGTGCAACGGGCCGATAGGAGCCGCCGGCCCGGGGCGAGCCGGGGCGGGGGGGCGGCCGGGCCCTCCCGGGGCGGTGCCTGCCGGGCCGAGGGGCGGGGTGAGGGGGCGGGAGCGCGGCGCGGCGGAGGGGCGGCCGCCGGGGGGGCGGGCCGGGGCGGCCGCTGCCGCGCACTCGGGCTGGGGCTCCGCTCGGCTGCGCGGAGCGCGGCGCGGCGCTGCCATGTTCGGCCACGGCTCCCGCAAGCGGCTCTCCGGCCGGTCGGTGAGTGCCGGGGGGGTCTCCCTTCCCTCACCCCCCCCCGCCCCGTCCCGGCGGGGTGGGCGCCCCCGCGCCGCTCCAACCTGTGGCGCCGTCCCGCCGGCTGCGCCCCCGGCGCGGTGCGTGTGTCCCCCCGCCGCCCCAAGCGTCCCTTTCTCCGGGTGCTCCCTCCCCTGCCCCTTCTCCCCGCCGTCCGGGTTCCCCCTTTCCTCACGAGTACCCCCTTGCCCCCGCCGTGCCCCCCAGCGCGAGGTGCGTGCCCCTTGCCCCCCCGGGCACCCCCCTGTCCCGCAGCGGGGGGCCGGGGCTGACCTCTGCGCTTCGTTGCAGCTGACGGCGTCGGGGGAGCCGGAGCGGGGCCAGCCCTGCACCACCTGCGGGGACCAGTGTCCCGGCTTCGCCCTGCACAAGTGGAGGTAAGGCCCGGCGAGACCCCCGGCCCCCCGCCCCGGCCCCTCGCCCCGGCCCCCCGAGCGCAGTGGGACCCCGGTGGATCTCCTTCTGGCTCTCCCTTCGCGGGGTTTTGTGGCCCCCTCCCAGCTCTGTCCGTGTTCAGGGTGCAGATGGGGCTTTTTGGGGAGCACTTGGGTTGGTCTGAAACGTGTTGCCCACCCTGGCTGGTGGTTCCTGAGACACGGGTGGGTTTGTCAGCCCCGCCGAGCAGCACGCAGGTGAGCCCGTTCCCGCTGCTGGCGCGGGGCGCAGCAGGATCCAGACCTGGGACTGGGGTAACTGGTTTGCTAATTACCACCTCGCAGCCGATCCGCTCCCCGCTGCGGTCAGGGGCTCATCCTGCTGCCCCGGGTCGTGCTGGGGGCTGAAGCCGCCCTCGCCCAGCGGGGACAGCCTGGGCGGGGTGGGGTGAGAAGGGGGCATCGGGGCTGAAGGGGTTCTGGGTGGTTTGCACCAAACTGCTGCGTGAAACTCCTGCCTCCCCTGTGACCCCACAGTGGGGTTTATCCTCTCTCCGTGATGCCAAGCAGAGATTTAGCTATTGAAATGGATGGGGGGTGTGTGGGATTGAACAAGTATTTTTGGCTATTTCTGTTGTATCTCTTTAGAAAACAGAAGGTGCTGGTGCCCACGAGGCACAGCGAGCCCTGGCCTCGTGCTGGATCAGCCCCTTCTCCCCTCCCTCTGTTGTGCTGCCTGGAAATGGGTTCCTGCTCGTGGGTGATGTGGGACTTGGCGATATTAAATCTGGGCTGTGGGCTCTGGGAGCTGGTGCACAGGCTTAATAGGCCAGGGAGCCCTTGGCAACCTTTTAACCTTATTTTATAGGGTATACCCTTTTCTCCAGCATCTGCCACGCTTGGCGCTCCTCCCGGCTTCTGCCGTGCTTCTCGGAGCTGCGTCTCAGCAGACTAAAGCGTGGGTTCAGAGCAAGGAGGGGGATTGATTTGTTCGCGTTGAGTTGTATCTTAAGCTTCAGCCTTACAAATCGTCGTTGCTGGTGGCGTTCGCTCCGAGGTGCAGTGGGACGGGGTCTGTGGGCTGAGGTCTGCCCGAGGGATGCGTGGCGGCAGGTGGGCTCGCCGTGGCCCTCCTGAGGTGCTGGTGGCACATCCAAGTGCACCTTGTCCCACCTCAGACCTTCAGAAGGTGAAGGCGTCTCCTCCTCCCGGGCTGCGGGAGCTGTGGTCTCCTGACAGCCTCCCCATAATCTGAATCTGCCACGTGTGCGTTAATAGATTTATAAGGTCACCCCTGAGCGTCTTGTTTTCAGGGCTTTCCCGAGCTGTCCCAGGTTTCCTCGCAGCTGAAGTTTGGGGTAGCAGGGGTTGTCGCAGAGGCGCTTCGTGATGCTTAAAAGTGTCAAGAAGAACTTTCAACTGTAGGATAAGAAGAAAAGGGGTGGTCACCAAAGCTATTTCTCCTCTGCTCCAAGGACTTAGGAGATGCTGTGATTTGAGTTTTGTTATGTCAGAGGGTGCAACTATCCAGCGGCTTTTGAAAAATTAGGCGAATTTTGACAGCATCCCATCGAAGGCCAAATGACGCAGCAGAAGAGGCACCCAGCTACCTGGGGAGTGTTGGATGAGAGGTGGTGTCACGGCTCTGTTCAGGTTGTGCCCTCTGCACCAGCACGCTGTGCCTCTTGCGCTGGATCCAGGAGGAGGTGGAGCGGGAGGCTCCAGCCTGTCAGGACCACCCGTAGCTGTCTCCTGCCCTTTTCTGAGGAACCCGGGACATGGGCAAGGATTTTGGCGAAAACTGCACGGATTGTTCCAGCAGCCTTTTCTCGGGGTTACCTCCCACGGGGCAGGAGAAGGATGGGGGTGCGGGTGGGGGTTAGCCCCAGGGGCATTGCAGCTTGTATGCTCCGGGTTTGCATCCCACTGAGCAGGCGGGCAGTGCCAAGTTAGACCTTACACCAAGTTACCTTACACCGGGGACTGGACAAGCCGAGAGCCCTCCTGCACACACGTTCACACTTAATTGCCTTGATATAAGAGTAATTAGGGAATTAAAACAAATAAGGGCAACCTATTTGCCAGAACACAATAGAGAGGAAGCAGATTCATTTTTTACTAGCCAGTGGTCTATCAATGCCAGGGATATGTAAGCAGGCAAATTATTAATAGTGGGTTTGTAGGTCGAAAGCATGCTCAGGAGCCCGTGCCCTCTGCGCACGGGGCGGCGTGGCCAGCTCCTGCTGGGGATGCTCCCCGACGCCTTAACGTGCAGAGTGAGATTGGAAGAAAACAAGGGTTTGCAAGGAAATCCGCAGATTAAGGATACAAACCCAGATCAATTAACCACTAGAGATTTGTGAGCCTTTTTATAATCCTTTAATAGCAGAGTTTTGCTGATAAATGTAAATGGGACTTTTTTTGCTTCAAAGATGGGAATTGGTGATATGCTTTAGGGAGAAGGCAAAGAATTTATAAGCTTGCAGGCACGGAAACCATTGCTGATGCAGGCATTGTCGTATACGTAATTATGCAGGACTGTGTATTTTCTAGTTACCTGTGATTTTAGGTGCGATCTGTGCAGCTACTCCATCAAGGAGGCAAATTGTTAGATGCTGAAGATTTCTGTGCCCGTACATCCCCTTAAAAGCCACTTTTCTCTGATGGGGAGATGGCTTTGAGTGTTGGTTGAATTTATCATTCCTGGAAGCACATGCACGCTTCCTGAGCCAGGGAAACGAGTCGAAAATAAATTGTATTCTGCAGAGCTGTTTTCTTTTCAGTGTAAAACCAGGCTCTGTGCTGTAGGTGATGTGCAAAAAGAAGATGAAAGGGGATTGCTAAGTAGTTAAAAAATGTCCCTGGTTTTAGAGTTTGAATCTTCTTAATTTTGCTCTGAAATTATAATCTCAAATTCAAGGTAGTGGATGAATTATCCTGTAAAAGTGTCAGCGTATTTAATACTATTTTGGTGAAAGCAAGGAATGGAAAACGCCTCGTGTTAGAGACACAGTTAAACTGGAGCCCACTGCCTGCGTCTGACCCCCTCGAAGCTCTCCGACCTCCCACGTGCCGCAGACCTTGTGTTGGAAGGCAGAAATTCAATTTTCAGTTTTAAATCATTTAGCCCCAAAGAGGAGAAAGTAAGTGGTTTGTCTGAAAAAGGCTGAAGATTGAATTCCGTCGTCCTCGGGCGTGAAGTCTGCGAGGACGTGGCTATCAAACTATAACCGGTATCGCCCCCAATTTCTCATGGCCTGAACAGCAAAATGACTCCTTCCTCTAATGGCATCGCTTTCTTTTATGGGAGGTTGTCAGTAAAGTACGTAAGGACTGAAAAGTTCATCTGTGTGGGCTGCGGTCTGGAGGATGGAAGTGGGGTGTACATAACCAAATCCTCATTAATACAGGTCGATACTTGAAAGGTGGCTTTGTGTGGAAAAAGTGAAATCAAATTCAATAAAAATCTCCCAACTCCTTAGGAGCCCAGTTGCTGTTTTCTAATCAGATCTGCATTACATTAAACTGTGTGCCATTCAGCTTGTTAACAAGCTTTGGCATTAAATAAAGCTGTCACTGGAGTTTGGTGAATGAATAGCCATTAGGAGTGTCTTTTGCATAATGTCTTGGAGAGAAAAGCCTGCGAGGGAGGTGGTCTGGGAGGCGGGAGGGGAAGGGAATTTATAACCTAGTCCTGGTGCAATTAGTGTGAATATGCAAACCTTAAAGGTGACAAATGGTTGGCAGCTCCAGGAAGGGAGCGAGTGGCTTTTGCTGCTGTTAAGCCTACTGTGAAGAACTAATTTCGGATTTACTCTGAGCGAAGTAAAATTACAGCCTTAGTACTGTATTTAAAATAGCGGATCCTTCGTGTTGGGAGATTGGCATGTGTTTAGCACACAGAGGCATGGTTTGTTGGCTCCTTGAGAAAGCCTTGCAAAAAAAGATACTCTTGCAATTCAACAGACCTTGCTGTTCCCTGCTCTCTACCTTCTCCTCCAAAACCACCAGCTAAAACCATAGATGTAGGACACCTACGTCTCAAGACGGTATCTGAGCTCTGGCTTGAGGAGGGGGGGATGTACCACCTGGTTTGCAGAGCCTGCAGAGGCAGTGGCATGCGGCTGATTGCAGAGGGAAGGCATTCGGATGCTGTGGCAGATAAGATAATTTTAAAAATAGCGTCTGAAAACCTTTGGAGAAGTCTTTGTTGCCATAGTTATTCTTCTGGTTTGCAGAAGCGTTTAAATAACAGTAATAAACATGACATAAAGACAAAGACTGGCTTACTGGGGGTTCAGTTTCAGTGTGAGATTATGTTTTACATCTTTTCTTGGAGTCTGTTTTTTCTTGCACGTGCCGTGTAATCTTTGTCCCTTGAAATCACATTTTGGTGGGGAAGAGATCTGCTTCTCTTCAGGCATTGCTGTCACACATCATGGTCGTAATATCAGCAGTATGTGTTTGTACAGCATGTAATGCCTGGCCCTTACCTTCCAGGGCAACTATTTACACGACTGTTGACTTAACATTCAGTAATATTCCATGTTAACAAGTGAAGTTTTGGTGCACACAATTGTTTCGAGCGTTTATTTGTTTCCATAACTCAGCGTCTCACTAGAATGAACTATGGCCAGTCCCACAGAAGTCTGAGAACGTCTAGCCTTGTCGGATCTGGGAGCATCTGCAAGGACAAACTTTTCGGCTTCTCAGAAGAGATCACCTGGGGATCCTAGATGATACAGGATCAGCCCAAAGGGTCGCGGTTGACCACTGGATCACAAAAACCTATGGACAAGGAACAAGAGGAGATGTGTGTTGTGTGATCGTGACCTGGTAAATAAGGTGGTTGACCAGAAGCCCAGAGATGTTTGAGGTTGCTGGGTGATGGTGGATAGGCCGCTTTGCAACTCCCGGCTCTGCCTTGTTGACTGTAGGCAGGGAGTTGCTAGTGGCAGTGGATGTTTGTGTTCTTCGTGTGTTTGTCCAGTGCCCAGTGCTCTGGACATTGTCTGCTTGTGCGTGGCGAGCAGCAGGGGGGACTGTCCGTGCAATGAGAAGCTCTCCGTGTATTTGCAGCCTCCGTCGGTGTTCGCTTGGTGCCGGCCCTGCCCGCAGGAGGGACATCCCGGCAGGCACGCGTACGCATCCCGGGGTGCCTTTGGGGCTCCGGTTTGATGCCTAGTACCTCATCCAGAGAGCAGAAACAATAATATTTGTAATGCAGCACGTGAACGAATAACACCGAGTCCTGAAGCATTTGTTTCTACTTTCAAAAAAAAAAAAAAAAAAGTACAGATTATTACTTCCATATGTTTTCAGCATTTTTCGTAGGTTATGTATCTTTCACACACACGCTCCCAGCTTTTCCCTTTCATGAATAACGTGCTTTGTGCCTCTCTCTCCTTTAGGATTCAGATATTCCACACTTCCTTCCATGCTTATTTGAAAGGCTTTGGAGATGTGAGAATAGCAATACCTTATCCTGAATGGGCTTATGCTTGCATCGCTGCCGCGGCGAACTGCGCCGGGCCCGGTGGGTTTTGGCAAGTTTTTCATTTTGCAATGAGGAACCTGAGGAAATAGGCAAAACTCGGCCGCTGCGGTCTGTCCCGCTGCTCCGGAGGTGAGTCCCTGAGGGACCGCGGAGGGGACAAGCAGGCTGCTGTCCCCAGGGGACCTGTGCCTGTCCCCAGGGGTGGGCAGGAGTCACCTGGCTCCCAAGGATGCCTTGTCCTGGTGGAGGGGATGCAAAAAAATCAGAGGAGGGTTTTGTCTGCTGGTTTTAAAGCCTTTCACAAATGGATTGGCATCGTTAACTTGTTTTTAATGGGTGGGGTTTTTTCTGTCATAAGCAGTTCAGAAAGGAGAAGTCATTCCCTGCCAGGTTACTCATTGACAAAGTCAGTGTCCTTCAGCCTCTCTCCAGGGTGATCTGGGATGGGCGGCTGCTGGGCGCACTCAAGCTCAGCTCGGGAGAATGCTGGAGCATGCACTTTGCTTGGCATACATGACTTCAGCTGTCCTGTTTACTTACACCTGTGAGATTAAGCACTTGTGTAAGTGTTTGAAAAATCAAGGTCTACATTTTCTTTGAGTTTTCCACCCCTGTGGCAGTAGGGAAAGAACAGGGTAACTAGCGATGGCTCGAGCTGCTGCCCCCGTTCCCACAGCGTCTCTGCCGAGGGGCAGCCAGGCCATCAGGACGGGAGGTTGGGTGGGTTTGAGAGTAGGGAACCCCGTGAGGTTTTCAACTTCGTCCTGCCCTGGCACAATCTGTCTTTATGTAAGTGTCAACTGCACAGTTGCATTTAAGGGACTCCCAACCAATTTTTTGGCCTGTCCCTTCCGCGTCTTCATACCCTGCTGCTGAAACAGCACTTAGACCAGCCGAGACTGATAAGGTATCCTGTTTGTGTTGGCTGGGAGATACAATATCCACTTTAGCAGAGCATTACAATGTTGGAAGCAGTGTTGTCCCTGGCAAAAGGCCTAAAATAAATTCTTTAATTTCTTGTATGCCATGTACAAAAGAGCAGGTGAGGTACGTACTTGTATCCGGGCAAGCCTGGGGAGCCTGTTTGAAGTCCTTTACAAGCCACTCAGGATTGTATTGCAAGAACTCAAAGGAGTTTGAGATGCATCTTGATTAAATGTCAGCTGAACACAGAGCCCTAGTCTGCAGCTGGTGTAACTGGAGTTGTTCTGCAGCCGGGCTCTGCCCTGCTCCATCGCAGCTGAGCTGCTGGCAAAAGCCAAAAAAGCAGAATTTCTCCTAGAGAAGGGGCAGCATGGGTATGTTTTCTGTCTGTTTTGAAGAAGTTTTGTGCAATTCCAGTTTTATGGATGGGGTGAAAAAACACTAATAAGCTGTTGCGGGTTTTGGGCTGGTTTGGGGGGTTTATTCTGTTTCTGGGGTGATTGTGAAGCACACTGATGATGGAGGGGGCAGAGCGGACAAACGCCGGAGTCTGACTTTACCTGATATTTTACTCCTAGACTCAGCAAATATTTTTTAAAAGTTGGTGGTTTTGGGGTTGGGGTTTTTTTTGGAAAAATGACTACAGCTGCTTCTTGGTATGCAAAGAGTGAAATGTTATCTGCCGGGTGTGAGCGAGTGGGGTTTGCCATCCCGAAGGCAGAGGGACAGCCGCGAGCGCTTTCCCGGCGCCTGGGTCGGCTCCTCAGCCGTGGGGCTGTGCTGCCGCGCGCCGGCAAAGCACGGCTCCTTCATGGAGCCTTTCGGGATGGAGTTGCCCAAGACGGACCCGCAGAACTCGGAAGCGGGATGGATTAGCTTGCAGTGGGGATCTCCTTCAAGCAAACAGCTGTTGGTGCTGGAGGCCGCAGTTGCAGACCGGGGTGCCACGTAGGGTGTGATTTAGTGGGACGTGGTGAACTGATTTAACAGCTTGGCGCTGCTGGATGTGGAAGGTCTTGCGCTCCCCGTGCATCCCTCTCAAGCCCAGGGTAATGGGTTAAATTGGTTGTTGAAGCCTCTGCTGAGCTGGTGCAAGGAGGGGGGAGAGGAAGGATGAAGGGTCGGATCCGTCCCATGGCACGCAAAGCCGGGCTGTCATCCCTGCCCTCGGCGTCTCCATCTTCTTATTGGGTTTTGCTGCTCTGCTGCAGCCTCAGCCCTCTCGGTCCTCCTTGCCAGCCCCACGGGAGCGTGCAGAGTCCGCTCTCCCCGCAGGATGCATCCCGCCGATCCCGCGGAGCCCCGGCAGTGCCGCCTGTGGCTGTGATCGCCCGCCCGGGGCGTTCGGCATGTGTTCGGTGGGGAGGGAAAACTCCTACTCCTTTAATAGAGGGTTTGCAACAGGCCTTTGTCACGAGCGCGGTGCGGCGTGAAAGAAAAAGCTTCCGGCCACCGATTTGGAAAGAAAGCCGAATGGGGTGAATAAAGGCTGGTACCCGAGATCCTCAGCTGGAGGGGGCCGGCGCGCAGCTATTCGGCTGATGCCCGCCGAGCGCTGCCCTCCTCTTTGTTGCTCTCCACTGTAGAGGGCAGTTCAGTGCTTTCAAGGGTTTTTCTTGGGTTTGGTTCTCTTTCTGTTTGTCTTTAAAAAGTCAATCTGCAGTCTTTTATTTTTTTTTCAAAGACATTCTCCCCCCGCCCAGTAATCCATCCTTATTACACCAGTGAGTCACTCTTCAAATAATCAATTGCTTTTTCATTGTCTGGCTTGTAAGTCTATCACCGAGCTTAGGGACGGTGATAGTATCAGCTGAGACCTTTGGCAGATGGTTTTGCAATTCGTGATGCTCATTTGGGTATTTGCTTTTTTCTCCGATGAATAATCTCCCAGCCGTGGCAGGGGAAAGCCGGGCTGGGGACTCTTCCCCATGCGCGCAGCATCTCTGCCGTCACTATCTAATGTCAGAGGAATTTGTAACATTAGCAGAATTGTCTGATGCAAGGAAAACTAATTTCGGGGTAAGCCTCGCGAGAATGGCTGTAAAAAGCCTTTTTCTCATGGGCTGTCGGTGTCCTCGTGGGCTCCGGGTGTGCATCCGCACAGCCCCGAGACGGCCGATGGCTGGAGCTTTTCTGAGGTTCCCTGATGCTAGGGCTGAGAGACGTATATAAAATTCAGGGTGCTCCTCTCTGCTGCTGGAGAGGCCGTTTCTTCCCCTGTGTGTGGCTCTCTGCGGGGCCCTGATGCCAAAGCTTAACACTTTGAGAGCTAAGTATTACAATTATTATTCGTACCGCGGAGGGAGGTACTTTGTACTCAGCCATCGCAGCAAATACTTCATCCCCTATCAATTGCCCTCGCGCAGATGCTGCCACCGTGGTGATAAAAGACATAATGGCTGCTCTCGCCGATAAGGGGAGTATATAAATATAATTATTGAAATCCCTACGCAGAGCCTGTGGATGGATGGAGGAGAGTCCCTCTCCCTGCGAGGGGTTTCTCTTGCTCTGGAGCCCGTCGGGGCGAGCAGGATTGCTCGCCCCAGCACACTCCCCGCCGGCTGCAGCTCCTGGCAGCCGAAATGGGAGCTGCTTGGCCACAGCTGTGAGCAATTAGTAAAAGATGTCCTTCCCCCCCCCCCTTCCCCCCCTCCCACTTTCTTTCCTCCTCCTCTTCTCCTTGAAACCCAGCCACGGCCCCGGGGAGCCGGGAGGAGAGCCCCGAGCAGCTTGGGTGTGAGATGCTCCTGGGCCAGCTCGGAGGTGGCTGGTGCTCGACGTGGTCCCACCCCGGTAGCGGGGTGCAGGTCTAAGGATCCAACCCAACCTTGCGGGAAGCGTACTGTAGCCGAGGAGCCAGATATTATTTAGATCAAGCCAACAAAAAAATATTTCCATGGCAGCAGTAACCATAGGAAACCTCCCCAGCGTGTCTTGGGTGGTTCCTGTTTCCTTGCCTTCAGCTGTTTGCTTTGCAAGCGGAGCAGCGGTGGCAAGCGCTCCGTGCCCGTGGTGCCACCAGGAGCGGCCGGTGAGCCCGGCTGTCCCCTCCGCCGGCTGTCCCCGGGGGCTCGGCAGCCGCGCTCCGGGATGCATCGCTGCTCCTGGTTTTCTCTGGCGCTCTAGTTGGTAAAAAGATGCTTTCAGAGGATTCTTTAGACGCCATAAAGTCTCAAAGCCACCTTTTTACCTTGTGTCAGCTCCCAAATGCATGTTTGATCCTTAAATACGCAAGGCATGAAAGTGAATTGGCTCCCAGGGTCCAATTCTTCTTCCTTTCTATAGCGTCTTAGAAAGATGCTTTTATATTCCCTCTGGCTCAGCTAGTGATGCTTGGCCTTCAACCAAGATGGGGAATCTAGGACAAGAATCCCTGAGAATAGCAAGATGAAAAGTTACAAAAAATACCAACATTTTGTTGGGGAAAAAAAAGCTGCTAAAAGATTTCATTTAAAAACATAATCTGGAACGTTTTTGATCAGCTTCATGTGGACACATTTACAGGAGGGCGTAAGAGGAGGCTTGTTTTCCTGGGTACTGCCTCCTCTAGGAAATCCGAGCTGGAAAGCCAATACAAATGCTGGAAATGGAGAGGTTTTGGCGTGAGTCACTGGAAGGGATGGGGAACCAGTTGTGTCAGTGTGGCCGTGCCGTTTGGCAACCAGCTCATCGACCGACGGGGACGGGGTGGCTGCGTGGGAGCACCCGGGGGCCTGGGCATCACTCTGGGTTTGGTGTGGAGGGCTGGAGGCTGCACCCATGGGTGCTCCGACCCCCTGCCGCCCTCCGAGGGCAGCGCAGAGGTGTGCCCGTGTGGCTTTGCGGAGCAGAGGGGCCCTGCTTGCGGAGCCGAGGTGTTGCACAGAGACGGGTTAAAAAAAGACGTCTCCTTCTGCGGGACCATGAAGCAGAGGGGGGAAAAAAAAAATACGTCGCGATGCCGATAACTGGCATTTTGATGTTAGCGTACCCTGCGGCGCTGCTCCGTCCTCCCCAAGCCGTCTGGAGCTCGTCGTGGCAGGGTTTTCTCCACGGGGGAAGACGTCGTCGGTCTTTGACCCATCTGGGTTTGTTGTCTCGTATCCCGCCCTGACTCTTTGCAGATGATTTAATCCCCATTTTTGCAAAACCCACGACTCTACAGAAGTCAGGCTTTTGCTTAAGATTACACAACATTTGAAGAAGTGGCAGTGGGGCAGGGACAAGGCTGATGCGCTTTCTCTTCTCGCCTGCCAAACAAATGGGAATGCTCATCATGGAGCTGCACCCCTGCCATATTAAATCTGCGTTCGGTGCCGTAAAGGCCATGTGCTGGAAATGCAGCTCCTTTAAATGTCAGATTTGAGAAGAGCTGGGATGTGAGGAGACAATAAAAGTTAATATTCCTAAGTCAGGTTAGTGCAGTGTAGCTCGGATTTTTAATATCAAGTGCATAATTTATTACAAGGTGTAGCGGTTTCAAATACATATATTTGAATATGTTTTAATATTATCTTTCCTTCCAGTAGCAGGAACAATGCTGCTTTACAAAAGAAAAATGATTTCGTGTTGCCATGTGATAGTTTCAGCTTGTACCTCTAATAGATGTGCGATGTGCTGAAGTGTGAAGGCTATCTGATAAGTGCCTGAATAATAAAGCTGTATTGTTTGTTCTGATTTCCCTTTGCTATTTTCAAACGTATAAATAAAACATTTTCACACTGTACCCTGTGCAGTTCCAGCCCAAATCATTTACTTTCTGCTGATGCAACGTATAGGAGATGTGAATCTTTGCCTGACAGGAGAAATCTGGTGACATTAGTATTGCATGTTGCGCTCAAAATGATCAAACGTAATTTTAATAAATATTTCATCCGAAGTAAAGTTATACGGATTAAAAAAAAAAAAAAAAGTAAATCTTCTTTTTAAACAAAGAAGCATTTGTCTCTGTGTACAGCAGAGGGCACTCGGCATCACTGAGCGGGGAGGCTGCTGCTTGGGGCTGCCTGAAGGGAAACGAAATCACTGTGCTTAAATTATATTTTGCAGAAATGAAATACTCTGTGTGTGTGTGTGTGTGTGTGTGTGTTTGCTTATATATGTGTGTGAGTGTGTATATAAAAAGACACAGGGTGGCATATATATAAAAATAATCCCAGCACATAATATAAAACTTAAATATTCGTAGTGGTTGCTGAAGTTGGATGAAGCCCATGTTGTGTTGATTAATGCTCAGCCTGGTGTTACGCTAAGCTTCGGAGGGGATTGAAGCATGCTGAGAGGGGAAAATGAAGAGGCCCCGGCTAGTGAAGGGTTGCAATCTTCATCTTCCTTGCAAAGACACAGTCTAGAGACATCTCGTGATGTTGGGAACTACCCTAAGTCAAGGAAAGGTCTTGAAAGACGGATAAAGTTGGGGTATGCTGAATTATGAGTCCTTCCTTCTAGACAAGAAGCAGCACATCTGGCGACTGGGCAGTTTCTGCTGGAGTTTGCGGTGCTGTGGTCTCGCTCCCGACAGCACCAAAGCTGGTGGAGTTGCAGGGCTCTTGGGAAAGTCCTTGAGGTGGTTTTTATCCCCCTCCTTAGAAGTTATCAGCTGTTTAAGGAAACCTGAAATCTTGAGTTGGGTGGACGGAGTGGGAAGCAGCCCCGACCCCAGGGAGGAGGCGGCAGGGCTGGACGCTGGCTGGAGCATCGTTAGTGGGAAGATGAAGCGCCTGCTTGCTAGTGAGGGACCCTGTCCTACAGGTATGGAGATGTGTGCTTATTGTCCGGAGCCGGTCATGGAGATTGGGGCCTCACCTTGTGCAATAAGGTTTTTCCAACAGAAATGAACTTTTTTCTTTTTTTTTTTTCTCTGTAGCTAATTGCACAGACACTACCAAGACGTGTTTCCCATGGAACTCTTAATGCACCTTATGTGTCTTTTGAGAGGGAATAAAGAACCCCAATGCCAAGTCCATGCTCAGCTTTTGACTTTGCTGTGGTGCTGTTAAAATATCCAGGGCGGCTGGATTTTGTGCTGCGCTTTGGGCGACGTGTTTCCTGGTAAAACTGTAAGATGCCATGCTGCATTTTCAGATTTTAGTTATTAATTTGAGAGGAATTCAGATTTCCCTTGTCTCCCCCAGCAAGCTGCTCGAATTGGGCTTAATCTAAATCTCTCAAAGCAAAGCTCCTGCAAGGGGCTGGAAGTGTCAACACTGTTGTGTAAAATAGGGGGCCAGTAACAAGAGTGAGAGGGCGTGTGGTTCAAGATAACCAGTTTATGCAAAATACACAGCTGGGTGGATCTTGCTACTGAGTGTCTGTGGACTGTAATGATCAGAGAAATATGGAAATGCTGGAGGGGCTTTATAATAATGGGCGCTAATTAAGATGAAATGGATTTGGGTGGTAGGGAGTAATCCAAGATTACAATAATAAGTTTGGGTTTTTTTTTTAAAATAGCCCCTGCTATTTGGGAGGGCAGCAGAGGTCCTTGTTATAGGGCTTAAAACAGCCTCTCCATGGGATTGTCGCAAGCAGCGTTCACCCTCACCTGGTTATTTCACAAGAGCTTGGTACAGCTAAGACATGAAATAGGTGAATAATTTCAAGGGTACAAGGTGGCCTGCGTGCTGTAAAGCACCTTCTCGGAGGGATAAAAATGCTGTTACAGTGCTGTGCCGGGATAAGTGCTTTTCTGGAGGTCTCTGGGACGGGGTGGTTTGACCCATTATGGCGATTCCTGCATTGCGTGTTTCGGAGCTGTGAGACCAGCCCGGTGCTGCCACCACCAGGTAGATGCTCCTGCCTGGGCTGGTGGGCTGGGAGGTACGGTGGGAACGCTACTGGGAATGAACTCTTGCAGCTCCAAAAGCGAGATGCGACACCACAGCCTGGACTGCAGCACCCCGGTTCTGCCCCACCAGCTCCAGGTTTTTGGGCAGGAGCAGATGTGCAGAGCCAGGCACGTTTCTCCTCGCGCTGCTTGGCTTTTCCTCTCTTGTAAGGCTTCCCCGGTCTTGTTTCAGCGCTGACCGCGCCGCAGAGCACTGGACTTAGCACACTGAGTGCTTCAGGCACCCAGCTCCTGGGGAAACGATGGTTATGAAATGTTTTGCAGGAGCTTGTCGTCGTTAAAGGAGATTTGGCAACGCGTAGCTCGAAAGGCTGCGCTCGCGGGCAGCCCAGCCTTGTGCTAGAGCCCGGCGAGCCTTAGGACTCACCTTAGCCAATGTCAATAGAAATGGAACTACTTAAATACACAGTTAAAATATGTTGTTATGTTAGCATGTGGACCTCCGTGCAAGATTGCTCTTTAACTGTAGCCATTAAAAGACCCCCATGGAAGAGGTATAGGTAAAAAAAATTCCCAGTCTTAACCACTTGTTTGCTGCCGAGTGGATTTGGGGCTGAGGTGAAAGGCAGCTGGGTTTGGGGTATTTCTATCCAAAACCTTGTAGACAGTAAGAAGAAACAGGTTAAAAAGGTGCTGCATGCTTCCTTTCAGGTGATGAAATCCAGCTGCTCTGTCTTCTGGCTTTTCTCTGCGTGCTTTCACGCACGGTGCCCAAGCCGTGGTAGCGGAGGAGGTTGTTGCCGATGGCTAGCACGTCGTCGTGGGTCAGCTCGGCCGTCTTCCTGGGCTTTTCCAGATGATCCGGGAACTTGAGTAGTTCATAAAAGGAGCAAGTAGCCAAATGGACCAATAAAAAGAGTTTGTGGAAAGGCCCAATATATTTTATGAAGAAAGAAATGGATCCTCTAACGTGAGGGTTGTGTCTTGTAAAATTTTGCAGGGCTGCTAGTGCTGCTAAACGCTGGCTTTCTGCTCCAGCCGCTCGCTTCGAGCGCACGCAGTAACTACCTAAGCTTTCTTTTTGGCCTGAGCTCTTCCAAGTTTGGGGTGAAATCCTGGCCCTGGGGAAGTCACTGGGAGACATGCCATGAATCTCCCAGGGACCTGGAAAGTGATCTTCAGTGCCGAGACCTGTGATGACAGCCTTCGAATAAAAACCGTCTGGCCTTCGCAGGGTATTTTAGGCAAGGTAAAATACAGCTTTGCATCTTCTTAATGCTCTTCGATGGCAACAACTGCAGCTAGAAGGCCAAAATGTGGCCTGACCGTGGTTCTCGCTGGGAAATGCCTCTGTGCGATCCAGGAAAAGTTAAGCCGTTTGGATTTGAGCAATGGATGAGTTTGCAGCAGTGGGATGGTGCGTGCACATGCGGCATTTTTAACCATGGTAACCCAAGGAGTGAAATTTCAGCCCAGCACAGAGGGCGAGCGCAAGGCTGATCAATGATTTAAATCCCCCCCAAGCTGTTTAAAGGGCTTGAAGTGGGCTGTGGCGCGGGGAGCTCGGGTGCCCTCCCAGCTTGGGTGGGTTTCACGCCCTGTCCGTAGCTGCGAAGATCTCATCTCCCCATCGAATCATGGAATCATTTTGGTTGGAAGAGACCTCCAAGATCATCGAGTCCAACTGTTAACCTGTCATGGTACCCTGAAGCCCGTGGGACGGGGAGGCAGCGAAGGAGATGCAGAATCCTTGGAGGCTGAGCCCCTTTGTATTGTTGAAGGGACAGGCAGGGAGTTGCAGGAAAACAGAAAAAGAGGGTTCTTGCTACAGATTCAACATTTTGTATGTCTCTGCACAGGAGTGTCTGCAGCTTTGACCTTGATGCTACCCAACCTGTGAGATTTTTAACGAAATCTTTTTAGTATTCTCCTTGTGCAGTTTGAATTTATTCCGATGGACTGCAGAGGTGTGGTGGTGTTCAAGCTAGGCTTGAATTTCTTAGCTGATAAAAATTTGATATCATTCTTCTATCTTGGCCCCAAAGGGCAAAGCTGCAGAGCTCAGCTAATCTTATGAGATCCGTGTCTTTTTGATCTGACAGTTCCTGAGGGCAGTTTCTGCTGTGCCCAGATTTTAAAATGGGGCAAAATCCCCGTTTCCAACCTGCAATTAAAATTTGGCTTCAAATCCAATCTCTCAGCTCCTAGATGCTGAACAGAGACAAATTTGGGACTGTGTCCTCTCTGCGAAACAACCGCAGAGACGATGCGTGCCGGTGCGTGGCCCTTCACTGAGCCAGGGATGGGGTGATGCCACCTGCAACCAACTCTCAGAGAAGGGTCCAGATTTTAAAGAAATGGCATCACATTTCCCGTTCACTAGAAGTCTTTATGGTCGAGGGGGGGTTACCTTTGGAGATGGTTTGGTCATTCCCAGCGCTGGGCAACAGGCTGTGCTGAGCTAGGGATGCTCAGCTCCCCTTCGGCTTCACGGGAGTGCGATGGTGTCTCCTCTCGTGGATAGTGATGCTCAAAAAAATCAGCTGTGGGGCTGGATGAAGCACTGTGCCGACCGCCGTGCTTCTGGCTACCGGGCCCCTTCCTGCAAGCCTTCCCCGAAGCGAAGGTTGGGTTTTACTGCTGGAAGTTGGCTGCCACTCCCGCTTTCCCCACGGCCACCTTTTGAGGGGATCGATGGTTGGTTTTGGCAGGAGCTGCTTTATTTCTTGCTTGCGAATGTAGTGATCCCGGCTGTCTGCGGGTCTGCGTGAGGCTCCGTATTAGAGCTGCTTTGATGTCTGCGCTGATACATCTTAAGGCAGCTCAGGATGATTTTACGCGGTAGCCCCGAGGTGCTTGCACAGAAAAAGGTGCTTTAGAAATGTAAATTTTGTTTGAGGGCAGATTTTTCTCTGCTGCTCTCTCTCAATTCGGGACAAGGCGGTAAAAATGTAGCATTTAATTAAAGTTTGTAAAGGTTTGGAAATGAATTGCTATAAACATAAAAGGCATAATCAAATGCCTACCTAATCCCCACCTTAAGGGCACATTAAATGCAGAAAGAATATAATGTGTCGGAGACTAGGATTGAAAAACGATGAGGATTTGGGAGCAGATCTTTTATAGCTGGAGCTTCTGAATTATTTTACTTCAGGCTTAGAGATTTAAATGTCTACATATTAGAGATAAACATGAAGCAGCCCAATTCTCAGTTGGCACAGCCGGCATCATTCTGCCGAGTCATTTTAGCTACAGATCCGTACAACGCGGCCTTGCGACGTGCGTTACAGCGCGGTGTCTTCTCCTGACGGTGGATGGGACGGGAATCAGTCCTCGGTTCGTCACCGAGTCGAGGACTTCTCCTTCTCTGAAGTCAGGAGCTATTTAGACAAAAGCACCTGAGACATTTCCGTTACCGGACCGGAGCAGAGTGAAGAAGGGGATGTGGCATTACGCAGCGCCAGCCAGGGGAGCTGGGCTTCCTCGGCCGCGGAGCTGCCTTCTGCCGTCTCCAGCTTCAATTTAAAAAAAAAAATCAATTAAATTGGAAGTCTTTTATCCTGCAAAACTCGGACAGCAGGAACCAAATGCCGTTATCTCTCCAGGTCTCTAGAGAAATAAAATCTGGGCACCTTGGAGCTGCTTGGCTCCATCGCTGTCTCCCCACTGTCCCCCCCGTATCCCTGGGAGCCAGATGTCCTGAAGAGCCAGTGTTCCCCATGGAACCACCGGCCCCTCCGGCAGTGCGTTATCAGCAGGACCACGCCATGGTTTTGTTTTGCAATTAGTGATATTTGGCTTTGTTCAGTTTTGGGTAGAAACCAGGCTGCGTTCTGTGGTCTAGCTGTGATTCCTGTTGTTTAAGGCATTGTCATTTTATGGAAATTGGGAATATTTCTCTTGGTGGAGAACGAGCAGTGAGGTGTCACCAAAAACCCCAGCCAGACCCACGTCTTGCAGCATTTTGCTGGGATGACGGCAGCAGAGGTTTGCTTTCTTTGGGACCAAGGCTTGGAGAGGTGGGATGGGGAAGGGCTGCCGGGAGAGGGCTCGTGCAGGCATCGAGTGGTGGTGGTGGTGGTGATGGTGGTGGAGGTGGTGGTGGTGACAATGCTTGGAGTAGGAGAGGTAGTAGGGGATTGCCCTTGCCGGTAGCATCAGGGAAAGGGTGATGTGAACCAACAAAATACTAAGTCATCCTCTAAAAGGCGAGGGGTGGAAGAGAGCCTGGGCAAAAGGGAAGGGGACGAAATACCTCGTGACAGAGCTGAAAGGTGCCCAGTTAAGGGTAAAATTAGTCCCGTGTCTTATACTGCAGGGCCCCATGGAAACGGGGAGGGCTGTCTTTCTCTGTTGAATCGGGCTCTACGCCAGGTGAAAGAAAACATTTTCCCAACACCAAATGGAAAAATGCAAGGCAGACGTCTTAAATGAACTGTTAAAGGAATAGAGCTGTGAAAAGAATACGTTTGCTGTGCGCCGGGGTTATGCTTTTAGCAGATTTTTGACTATATGCGACCTTTGCAGTTTGTAGACAGAGAAATCTGCTGCAGAAACTCAAGTTGTACTAAAGGCTGAAGTCAAATGTCAGGGTGTCGTTGCTGTTCCTGGGCTGGGCTTTGCTCAGGAGGAATGGACAGTATCTTTCTGTCCTCCCCCAAGATCTTGCTGCGTTTTTCCTTTCCTCTCTAGCCCTCTCTGCACTCGAAATTCTACAGATCATTGGCAGCTCTGCTCGTGCTTTAAAATAACCCAGGCTAAAAAGTGCGATTTGTGTTTCAGCGATTTTTGATTACACCCACGGCCTATATTTATTGCCGTTTAAATCGTCTGTGTTAGCTTGAGATGTGTTTCTTTTGAGCAAGGGAAAAAAAAAAAACTTGACTCTGTTGCTAACTGTTGCTAAGGGAAAGAAGATATTTATTCATCAGGGCACTTCTTCAGTACTGCGAGGCTGGTAGCCATGGAGGAGGAGTGTAAGGAAAAGAAACGGTTATGTATTTAAGCCCTTTCTGTTATTGTTGTTGGACTCTTGCCATATCTACTGATGGTCAGCAGATGTCTTTTTTTCCCCTCCCAGCGTTGTGCAGCTTGGATTAGAGGTGCAGCTTGGGTTACGGTGCAGGGCAGCCGGTCCCCGGAGCCTGGTGTGAAACACAGGGTGTCCCTGGAAGGATCCCCGGGGCTTCGGTGGGTCCCCGGTCCCACAGGCATTACGAGGCTCCCGTGTTTTGTAGCTATTTCCCCTCAGCCTCTCCAAAGAGCCTTTCTAGTCCTTGGCTTCAGTATGTCCTTTTTAAAAATCCCCGTCAAATCAAAGACACTGAGAGCCAAAAATTATGCACATGGCTGCGTTCCCTCCCCGAGCTACTGCTGCTGGGGGACGTGCGGCAATGCCGGTAACTGGCTGTCGCGGAGGTAAGAGGTTTTCCTGTCAGCTGTCATAGCAACAAGAAAATATTGTTTTGACGGAGATCGAATTAAAAATTAAATTTGTCTCTTTCCTAGTAAGTGAATTGCTCACTCGTGAAAAATATAAATCACTTTGATCGGGGTAGGTATCTTTGTAAGCACCTCTGTGGGTTTTCAGAGTGGATTTTGCAAATGCCTTGTGCCACGTTATGTCCTTGCTGGGTTTGTGTAGAGTGTCCCATGAATTTGAGCTTTATTTAATGTTAGGCTTCGGTTGAAAAACTTCCTTGGCAAAACTTCCTTGGTGCTGTAGCCCGCTAAAGCTTGGGGGGAAAAACAGGTTCAACTAGTGTCGGGAAGCAAAAGGGATGACTGCTCAAATGTAGCGTTTGTGTTCTTTCTACTAAAAAAACCAGACAAACAAACAGTAATTTGGTGGTTCACAAGATGCTCTGGTTCTTGGAACACGAAGCTGAGCATAACCCGAGAGTGGCGAGGCAGAGGTGAGTCAGGTAGCCGGGAGGGTTTGTGGCAGCGCCGGGAAGAGGACAGCAGCGTGGACATCTCTCTCATGCTCTCCCACACCCAGAGTATTTCCAGCTTGGGGACTTTCTAAGCCAGGCATGGTTTCTAGGTATTCGGTGTCCCCGGGTGCCTTTCTGCCCCGTGAGTTGTCTGTTTGAGCCCACGCGACCTTTTGGCATCCGCAGCATCACTTGTCGCGGCTCGGTGCCACTGCATGGGGACCGCCTCGCCTGGGTTCCTTAAAACCCAGTAGCTTCCTTCGGCGAGGTCAAACCATCCCGAGCCTGAAACCGAGGAGTGAGAGGGTAAAACCTTCCCAGGCTGCTCACAGCTCTGTGCCAGCCCCGGGGCCGCACTGATGGCCACGTTTGTTCTCAAAGCAGCACACAGAAGCTCGAGCAAGTCATATCGGTGTCCCTTTTGGCTTATAGCGTAGTAGTGATAGCAGATTTACGACAGCCAAATGGATTCTCTCATTGGTTCATCTGTAATTAAGATTCCTAATTGATAGGGAAAAAGCTTTTTGGTTGAAGGTAAAGTGAAAAAAAGAAAAGGTTTTCTTAGAAAGCATTTAAAAATTGCAGGCACTCTTCAGCAGAAGTGAACAACCCCCTGTCCAACGTTGTCCAAGTATTGTTTTTATTTTTTTCAAGCGACATCCTGGTAGCACGGACGGCTAGTGGATGTAACCAGGCTTTTTGACTGCAGGAGCAGCTCTGGCCTGACATCTGGCACTGGAGCATGACCTAATGAGGGCTGCGTGAGGCCATGGTGCTCTGATTGGGAATGATCTCCCAAACTTTGGTGACAGATGGAGGCCAGGAGCTTCCTCTAGATTGTGTGGGGTGCACAAAGTCTAGCTGTGGGCGAGAGGGGCCGTCCCGTCGGCCGGTGTCCTTTGAGTTGCTGTCTAGACAGACTTTGGCACTGGGTTGCCAGAAGCAAGAGGAGAAGCAGAAGCCATCCAGAAAGCAACCAGGTCCACGTTTTATAGAAGTGACTTATGGGCTTTCGGTCATATCAGCTTTCCAGGTGCCTGAGTCTTGGTTCAAAAGTGGTGGCTTTTTGTAATGAGCTTCTATTTTTATTCTTTTTCTACCCTGTTCCCCTGCAAGGGGCTCGGTCCCTGGGGACACACAGCTGCTCTGCGGGAGATGCTGCCGCACCCGGCCCGGGGAAGCCTTGAGCCCCGCGTCCCGTGTGCGTGCCATGTCTCCAAGGAAGGAGGACAAAAGAAAAGGGCTTGTTTGTTTGAAATGTCAGTGTTGAAATTATACCAGAAAATACCCTTTTTTCCCCATGGAAATCCGCGCACAAAGCCTTTTCCAGCCGGCTCCCTTCTTAAGCACTCAGTATTGATTTGTGAAATCAAATCGGGCTCGGGCAACGTCGTCGTTATCTGCCACAAGCTGATGGAGAAAGTCAATGCCGACATCGATTTCCCGTTGCACGTGGCTTTCGTGGAGTTCATAGAGGCTGCAAGCGGCGTGACACTGAGACTGTATCTGTGCGGTCAGTTATCACCCACTTTTGGTAAAATCCTCCTTCTTTTCCCCAAACTCAGGTCTGCAGCGATGCTGGGGCTGTGGGGACCTGCGTCCTCGGCAGACGGGCAGCTGCCCGCAGGCAGCGATGCTGCTCAGCGCCTGCCTCTCCGCACCAGCAGGCATTCGTCGTGCATTTTATTTTTCGCGTGTGTTCATCTTCAGTATTGCAGACGTGTATGTGCAGAGCAGTGCTGGCGTGCCGATGAGGATTATTATATTGCTGGGTTTTTTTTCTCATATATTTGAAAAAGCAACACAAAATTACATATATAAACGGCAACATCTGTTACAGAAGCCTGGCCCAGGCAAATTACTGCTTTAGAAAGTCGGCGCAGATACTCGTGTGATTCACTTTCATGCTTACCAGTCACATCATACCCACAGCGCTTTATTCCAGCTACGATAGGTGTGTCTTTTCTTTTACACCCACATCAAATTCTTAAAATAAGAGCACTGTAAAAGGAAAAAATAACTGGAGTTTATTTTCCTCTGAAGTCCACGGGGCCCTGGAAGTTATTATTAGAGGTGAAGTCATCACAGAGGAGGCTGTGTAACCCTTGGGGAAGGGTGTGGGCGATGCTGCTCTTGCAGAAAGAGCAGTGGTGGGGCAAGGGGACGCGGGAATGGTGGAGAAGTCCCCGTCTGCCTCTTGCCCACGTCCACGATTTTGGCCAGACGAAGATGGGGTGTTTCAGTGCGCATCCCTTTGGCACGGCGGCACCGGGAGCAGAGCGGATCTGCCCCGAGCGGTGCCGAGCTCCAGCGCGTCTGCAGCACCATCCCTTTGCTGGCTTGCAGTGCCCAGACCACACCGACAGCTGGAGTGGAGCTATTCTTTTTTTTTTCATTTCACATAAAACGGAGTTGGATCCTCGTTACCGTGGAAACCAGCAGCCCTAATTATAAGGAGTTTGATTCACTGGATGTAAAAAGCTATAATTCTTCTTTTTCTCTTAAAAAAATAGAAATAAAAAAGACATATCATAAAATGATAACCCCATACCTGAGGTAAGGTTAATCTTGAGTGTTTTCTGTATGAACGGTGTCCCAGGAATATACAAAATACTAGTACTGCTACATCTGTAATGGTGAGCCAGGCTGGGATCAGCAATACCATCCTTTGCTGCCCGTTACTTGTGCTGAACCGTGGCTGCCTTCAGGCTAACACTGAAAACAAATCAAAGTCATTGCATTCTGTATGATTTTCCTTTTTTTTTTGGTGTTTTTTTTTTTTTTTTTGCCATTGCATCACATGCAGCATGAAGAGAGGAGATAAAGCCAGAGGGCAGAGGTGAAAATATCTCCTGCCGGGAACTCCGCATCGCAGCCAGGAAAAGAGCTCAGCACCTCTCGGTGCGGGAAGGGCTAAAGTCTGTGCAGGGCCCATGAATAGCCCCATTGAGCAGCTGCTGGGCTGGAAGTTAAGCGGTGGCTTAAGTGTTTTGCCAGATCTGCTGGAATTCGCTCGTTTTGCAGGCAGCGGTGAAGTAGCATTACAGTTTACATCAAAACAGGATGCGAGTCGATATGTAAATACTGTATAAAGAATGCTCTGTGTGTGCAAAGTGGCCTTTGCAAGTGGTCCCAGAGTTCATCCTCCCCATCGCTCTGTCCTTTGAGGGAAATCAGCTGAAAGCTGCAAAAATTGGGGAGTGTTTTCTGTCCTGACTTTCTGGCTTCTTTTTCTTTAAGCAGACCGTCCCGCGTGGGTCAGAGCGTCGGTTGTATTTGGGTCAGGAGGGTTACCGGAGGGGCAGAGATTTGCACATGGAATTGATTATTTTATTCCATTTTTAGAATGTGCTTGCTGCGGTTTAAAACTCAAATTCGTCTTGTAACACAGATACTTAAATCCTGGCCTGGAACCGTAGCTAAGAGGAGAGCATTTAATACTTGCTAAATCCCTATTTCAAATAAACATGTGAGAGAGTGGCTTTCTGGTTTATTGGTGAAGAAACAAAGCTGATATTTTAGATTATATCCAATTAAATTCTGCAGAGTGGGCTTTCACAGGAGGATAAATACATTTAGGGCCGTGTCCCTCCGAGCATGAGAAGCAGGGACTGTTGAGGGAGTGTAACTTCACCCACGCTTGTGACAAGGGCTTTTTCCAGCCCTGGGTGTGGTTGCTCATGAGTTGGGAGCTCATCTTCCCCCTGGGAATGGCTGGCATGTTCTTGTTTTATGGCTTCATGGCAGGAGCAAGACTCATTGCCACCCTTGGTTGGGTCAATATCTGCATCATATGGATGAGAAACCAAGCTGTGAAGGGTTGGAGGGCCACAGCACCCCGGCCACTTTGGCAGGGGGAGCCTGGGCTGCTCTGCGGTCTCTCTCCATGGGCTGCATCCCGCCGAGGCACGGGCATCCCTCCGGCTGGGTGGGACGCACCGGTCCCTCATCAGGATGCTCCTCCGGTGGGGCGAGCGGCTCTGGACAGCCCGGGCAGAGGGGCTGCTTTCGCAAAATGCCTTTCCATCCGCGCTGGCCCCAGGGTGGTCAGTCTGGGCTTTCAGTGATGACCTGACGTTATTGCACTTCACTTTTGCGGGGATGATCGGCGCCGTCGGCCGCTCTTCTAAGGCCTGGGGGAATAATTTGGGAGCAGGGAGGCAAACGGCATTCCTGTTTGCAGGAGCGGGATGGGCACCCGCACCTTGTGTGCATGCAAATGGGATGAGCGAGCTGGAGACTCCGGGGACCCTCATTCTGCAAATGGTTTCCAGTTAATGGTGTCCTGATATCCGTGATTATGTGGCAAATGATGTGCTTAAAGTTACATACGCGGACGGTTTATCAAAGGCGGTAGAGCCTACTCCTGTGCTTAATATTAGACGTGTGTTTAAGTACCTTGTTGAACTGTAGCAAAAGCAGCTAACCCCAGCCAGGACTTTGACTGGGTTTTTCTGGACTGAAAGAATTTTTCTGCCTTTTAAATGCCTTGGGCTTTTTACAAGACATCCATCTCTGGTTTTAAAAACCCGTCACCATGGTATAGCGTATCAACGTCTGACAGCTGTGACCAGGTAAGAATTACGATGTCTTGAACAGAATTTATGAAACCACAAATTACCTTTTGCCTATTGAAAATTAAAACAGGGCTAGTGGTTTAGGACTAATACAAAGGAACCACAGTACTTTTTTCATTTAGCAGTCACCATGTGACTGATATAATTTTTTAACATACATGCCCCCCCCTCGATGTTTGGAATGTATAAATATATATTGGGCATTAAAAAAATCATAAAAACCATTAGGCAAGAATAGCACATTAAAATGTATTTTACATGTTTTTCTTAGGCTCAGTTAGCCATATGTTAAAATAAACTTCAGCAATGGCAACAATTCTTGTTTGAGATTATGTCTTAATAAAATAGTATGTGGGTGGTAAACACAAGCAGATACATTCCTGCGCAGGAATCGGGATTCAGCTATTTTATATGCTGTTTATCTAAACCATCCCCACTGAGCAGCTTCCACCTGCATCCCCTGGGTTAGGAAGTGGTCCCGTTTCCACCGGAGCCAGCGGGACATCTCCAGTGGGGTTGGTGGGCTGCGCCGCTGCAAGGGTGCACGTCCTGTCGTGCCCGTGGGGTGGATGGACCACGGGGTGATCTGGGCAGCCGGTGCACTGGGAGTGTGGTGGGGGACTGCTCCTCCGACAGCATCTGTAGGGCTCCTGCGTCTTCTAAAATCCTTGGTAGACGCGGTACTGGGAGAGCAGGCAGGACCTGCAGGGCTCAGTGCGTGAAACAGGCTGTCACACGCAGCCAGGGCTGGATGCGGGCGCTGGGAGCATCCGACCCTGTTCTCTGGTACGACATGGCCCACAGTTGGGATGGGGAGGATCCAGGCAGGCTGGGTGCTTTAGGCTTTTTTCCACCCGCTGGCGTGGCGTCCTGAGCTTGTGCTGGTGGAGACAGCCACGCAAAGCGCTCCCATCCACGGGCACACAGCCTTGTGGCGTGGATGGTGGGGACCACAGGAGCTTCACGTGCTCCAAATCCCAGGAGCCAGGACCTGGCAGTGGGTGGTGGCGGGATAATGACAGGGCAAGAAAGAGGAGGGCTAATTTACGTTCCACGCACTCCCAACAAACCCCAAACCAGATCCAGTTCCTCCGCTGACCAGTGCAACGGCCTGAATGTGCTGAAATGCCTGCGGGCACGAGAGGGGCTGGCTCAGCGTTCCCCACTGTCCCCGCCCTGCAGCACAGGGACGTCTTGCCGGCTGCCAGAGGAGTCTTGCTCGAGTAGAGACTGCCGGGTTCGTCTCCTGCTTGCTTCAATTACACCAGCTGGGAATAGGTCCCGTGGTACTTTGGCAAATTTGTTGCTTCCCGATTCGGTTTCACCACTGCTCATTTCTCACGGAGATCGTTCCTGTTACTGCAAACAGGTTTCCAAGTGCTTAGTGGCTCGGGGTCTTAACATATATATGGGAAGTCCCTGCGTTAGCGTGTTTGTGCAATATTTACCATTGTGTGCCCGTGTGTATATGTGCGTCCTTGCGTGCACGAGCACCTGCAGCGTACCGGTGTTTTCTTGACACTTGCACACAGAGGGTTGAGAGCACGGAGAGTTAGCTGGGGAGCCAGCAGCCGTAGGACTCCTCCGGTATACAGACTGCAGCATGGTCTGCTGCAGACTTTTTAGCACGTGGCAGTTGATATTTTTCAGATGACACTTAATTTGCAGGGGTTGGGTGATGGTGGGGTGCTGGCAGCTCAGCCTGGTGCCCAATGCTTTGCCATAGCTGCGTAACACTCTGTTTATCGCTGGCTCTGTAAGCCCGAGCCACCCACTGCTCGTTTTGATAATCTCTAACTTTGCTGTTCAAGACTTCACAGGGCCATGGAGGAAACTGTTTCTGGATTTTTTTTTTTTAAGCAGGAGAAAATAATTGAGGTCAGCTGCACATTGGATTTTATTAAGGCTTTCTGGAAACCACATCAAATGGTAACATGAGTGTGTTGATGAATGCTGGGGAGTTTGTCTCCCAACCCGATGGAGATGGTCCGCTCCCTATTTACATTTTGAGGACATCGTTTCGTGTTGTATCGCTCTGGTCACTTCTGCTGACACGGTGAAGGCCGGGGCTGCACTTCCATGGTGTGCCCGCGTGTGGTTGTGTTGTTTTTAAATTGCCTTGCGTCGCTGCTCGCTTTCTTGTCGGTGAGTGGTGAAGAGAGGAGAACGTGCAGGGATACCCCTTGGATCTGGCGTTTCAGCCTTCCAACTTGTTCTGCCCTTGAATAAACAGGGATTCGCATTTTGACAGGGCTTTTCCCCTAACTCGGGGCTCTGCAGTAAAGTGCATTTTCACCTGTAAAGTTCTGCTGCTTTCTCCCTGTCACGATACCGGTGTAGCGAGGTGCAGCACAGCAGTCAATGAACAGCTAAGTCTGCATTAAGGACAGACAGCGAGCGATGTCCTGATGTCACTGTCACCAGTCAAAGGGCCGGGAAGGGGACTGGCTCTACCTGGGGTCGGTTTGGGGTGTGTGCCCTCACCTCCCATGGTGCCCCGACCCCTCCGGGCTCTGCTGGCTCCCACCCCCCCCCCCGTCAGACCCATCCCCAGGCTATTTATCTTCACTGCTGATCATTTACTTAACATTGCATTTATTCAGGATTTAACTCCGGCAGCCTGTTTTAATTGGTGGGGCTGCAGTGTCGTGCTAAACTCGAGACAGATGGTGCTTAAACAGGGACCACACACAGAGACCCGCAGCCACGGTGCTGGCCGGGCTGGCCGAGCAGGGTCCCACACGGATACCGGCGGGTGGGAGCTGGCGCAGAGTCCAGGATGCTTTGCCGAGCTGCCCGATGCACAAGGTGGGGAGAGGCAGAGGGGCCGTGCTGATGCGAGGGGAAGCATCGCCCCTCCAGCTAGCCCATTTCTGTTTTTCTTGTGGCACAGGGTTTTTCCTAGAAGAGCAGTGGAGAGTTTGCCAGGCCCAGCTCCATCGCCCGATGGGGTACCTGTCACCAAAAGAGACCTTTTTGCTGGAAGGAGGGGGCGGGAAGGGCCCCACAGAGGGATGGCTGGAGCGGTCCCTTCCCCTTGCGGGGAGGGGGGATGGAGCGGGACAAAGGCTTTCTAATGAGGCGATACAATACCTTGTTATTAAGCGTTGTGGCTGGACGTAATTAGCTCAGTGCACCGGTTGCCATGCTGTCTGGCACACGTTGGCATGAGCGCTGGGTTAACTCTCTGCCCAAATGCTTGGCCAGTTTGTTTCATCGCTTGGAGCCAGGAGAGAGGAGATGTCCCCAGTCCTGATCACTGAAGAGCTTGTGGCTCACCGGCGTGAGGAGGAGAGCGCTGGGAGTTGAGGTGGGTGAGGAGCCTGGGGAGGGGGCACAGGGGTTAGTCTCCACCAGGAGACCCCAGACCTTGTGCTCTGCTGCAGCCCCTGCCCCAGGACCCCCCGGGGTCACACTTCAGCCAGACCTCCGTGACTGCACCAGTGCTCGGATGATCATGGTGTCAGCGTGTCTCCCTGCACGCACTCTGCCAGCTCTCCCTGCGGGTGAACTGTGGGCGAGGAGGGTGTAATCCTGGCTCCAGCGAGGTAGGGCTCCTCACGGTGCTCGCGGGACTCTCTTAGAAGATGCTGGTACAAGTGAAAGGAAGGAGTGCTCCTTTATGCCTTGCAACCAAATAAGATAAACCTGTTCCTTCCTAAAGGGGATTATGAGGTCTTAAGGGTAGGGATATCACCCTGGGCATGTGTCTGTATGGCGCCTGGTTCACAGCTGGGCTTTCTCCTAAGGTATAGATGCCCTCCCTTCAGCCTCCGTTCCCGCTGCTGGAGGTGTAGGGCAGAGCATCCTGAAATGATGGTCTGCAAACCAAAAACGCGTCTTGGTCACCTCAGACTGTGAGTAAGAGGCCGTGATTCACAGCAGCCCTCTGATGAGATTAGAGATTCACCCATCTGAATTTCTTGAGACCTCCAAAAAAGAAAGACGCCACTGGCGAACAGACCTGTCCTCTCTTGTCTGGTCCTACAGGCGGGCAGTAAACCCGGTGGTCAGTGGTTTTGTGAGCTGCCAGGAGAGCCAATAAAATGTGCTGACCGTGTGAAAGCGCAGGGTTTGTGCAAAGGCTTTCTCATCTCCCACGTGGAAATTGGTTTGCAAGTAGAAACAAGGAACCTGGGAATGGTTCTGCAATTAGAAATTCATCTGTCTGTGACTCCGGTGGGATAAAGCAGCTTCACACCTTACTAAGAGTAAATGGCAAGGTAACAAATACTGAGATCCTGGCAGCTGGATTAATGGTGATTATCATAGGATTTTAGGAGAATTAACATGGCAGTAAAATAAAAAAGAAACCCTGGGAAACAGTAAGAAGCAAGACAGGAGAAGACCCGTCCTGTCCATCTTCCGAACGGCTGTGCGCTCGCGAGTGCTTGGTCTGGTCTAGTCAAAGCGGCTTGAGAAGCGGGAGCTGGTCCAGGGCTGTGGACCTCTGGCACACGGTTGTGATGGGAAAGGCAAAATGAGATGTCTCGGGGTGTAATTCACCCAGTATGAAATAAAAAGTGATCCCAGGTTATTGTCTGTGCTGCAGCCAGGATGCTATTACGTGCATTTTTATGAGGCATTTTATCTAGAAGTGCTTTTTCTCTCGAGGACCCTTTAAGTTGATTTTCCACATCAACTTATTTTTATAATTGCATCATGTTTACTGATTCTGGCTCGTGAACTTATAACATCTGAATGTTGTAACTGTGAGGCAGCCAGCCTTTCTGGGGAGACTGCACTGAATAAATACAGTACAGAGGAACAGATACACTCAATTAATTAGCTTGCACTCAGCCTCAGTAACGAAGTGACTCACGGGGTGTTTATCCAGGGAGTTGCACCCTACTCTGGGCTCTGCCCAGGGGCAGGTAGAGGAGAGGTTACCTTATTTCCATCGCCTGCAAGTCTGCTTGCGTGGAAGATGAAAAGCGGCAAAGTGGAGCCAATGTTCAAAGCTCTGAAGTCTGAAATCTCTAAATAGGAAATAGAAATAAACAGGAAAAACAAAAAGAAAAAAGTTCTTTATTGAAATATTTGACAAACAGAAGTAATAACAGAGATGAGTAGTGAAAGAGTTTGGAGTCATTAGTGAAGTAAAGACGGATTAGACAAGATTTGAAGTAGTTTTTCCTATGGATTTTTTTTTTTTTTTTTTTTTTTTTTTTTTGATACCAAGCTTGTATCAGTTGCCTCGTCAGTCATTCAGGGAATACCATTTTACTGGGGAATATTCTTTTTCATCACCTCAGCAGCAGATCCGTGGTACAAATCAGTTGCCGTAATATTTTAGCTGTCATTTCCCTTGACTCCTCTTGCAAGGCTCCATCTGACTCTGGGATAAAATGGTGACACAAAGCAAAGAGCCGTCCCGACTTCACCACAATCTGACATGTCCACTCAGAAAAACATGCCTTTTTAGAAACGGCTGGAACCTGCAGAAAATGGGTTTGCATTTTTGGGTGGCTCGTGGTGCATGGCGAGCCTTGGCGGGTGCGGCGAGGTGCTTGCTATTGCTCCTGGAGCTCCCTGGGAGCAGGCTGGGGTTCCCTCTGATTTATACCCCATCAAACCTTCCCACGTTTCTCAGATTTTCTGCCAAGATATGGGTGCAAAGCTTCGCAGGCCTCGGTTCAGGCATTGCACTTTGTGCCTGCCGTTAATAAGCAGTATTTACATAAGTAAGAGGGTGGAATATTGCTTACAGCCCTCGTTTGGTGTAGAGTAGCTCTCCAGCGATAAACTGTTTATATCGAAGAGGAAAAAAATGTTTAAATGAAACGGATAAACAAATAGCTGGATTTGGCAAACAGATGCGAGAAACGGAGTAGAAGTCAAATCCTGGAGTGGTAATAATGAGTAGAATAGTTTTTGTTGGATGTCCTGGTTCCCCTCCGCCTCTGGTCCGGCCTCCAGGGACGGGAGGAACGGGGACTCGGTGACCTGTCCCACGGGAACCCGAGGGGGCTTCTGGTGGGAATTTCAACCCGTGGAGAACATTTCTTTAAATCACTGGCAAGCAGGAAATTTTTCAGCAGCTTTGGGAACAATATGTCGATGGCAACTAAGCAAGTTTTTAATAACATTTACAGAGGGGTGGAGAACGGCATTTTTCTCCCAAGATCGGTTCCTCCAACACACAAGTGCCAGTTTGTACTGGGATGCTTCGCTAACGTGATTTATTACCAGCCTCATTATTATACGGCCTTTCTAAATGATTTTTTATTAATTCCAAGAGTTTGTTTGGTCCTTTTCAAATAGCAAGGGAAAGAGCCAAGCCTGACGGTTTGATATTTTGACATATTTATTGAGGTCTGTGTACTCTGATTATCACCCCCTCCAGCTCCGCAATGGGTTTGTTTACTCTGAATAGGGGTTTATGTACTGCACATGGAAGTACTATAAAAATTAAAACAACTTTACATTTGTTTCCTTGCTGTCTGAGCTCCAGCCTTGCAATCCGTCCCAGCCGTCCAGAGCTGGGAGAAGAATTTGTCGGGGCAAAAGCGAGGTGTGGCAATTCTCATTTAAATTCTCCTAAGGTAGAAAGCCCTATTCTGTGTCAATAAAACACTTTATGCTCAAAAAAGGAATCTAGGTACAAAAGAGGCACAAATTAATGGGGAGCTGTGATAAAGTCTCCTTGGAAAAATGTAAGCAATATATATGTGTACTATAGATATACTGTATGTATGTACACTATTCTTTTTATTCTGTATTATTTAGAAAGAGAGGTTTTTGCAATCTCTGTTTATGAGTGGTGTGGTCCCATCTGGAAACCATTTTTTCAGATGTGCATCCTACACAATAGATCACTATTTTGCTGTTTAATATGAGTCCAGTTCCCCTGAGCATACGGTCTATCCAGGCACCGGATGGATTTCTTATCATCTATATTGCTTCATTAATACTGCACAAACTGACCCTGTAGCTGTGCAGCCGCTTTTGTGTGGTTGGTGTCATCTCCTGCAGCCAAACGAAAGCGCGTGCCAAGGAACCGAGGTCGCAAATCTGGGCATGCAACGTGCTTATGGGGCCGTTAACCACCATCGGCTAATTAAAGTTGGGCTCTGTTTTCTAACCCTCTGACCTGACAGATTGCTGGAGGTTGTTGTTTTGTTGCGTTCTTTTCTTTAAAAAAAAAAATCAAACTAAGCCTCGTGTTGAGCAGTCTGAAGAAAAGCGTCCTCCTGTGATGGCTGAAGGTGCCATCACTGCGTGCCGCCTGTGTAGAAGACGGGCTTTGGAGGCAGCTGGATGGGGACCGCGTGCTTAATTTGAGATGCTCCTCTGGGCCCTTTTTGACATCCGTGGCACCGAGCTGATTTAAACGAACCCCAAACAAGTCTCCATAAGGTGGGAATGACTTTTTTCCAGACATAATGAAAATGGGAACATTTTCCTCTGGAAGTGGATAGAAGAACATGGGAAGTTCCCAGGGAGGATGAATGTGTAAGGGAACCCCACTCCTGCTCCAAAAAGGAAAAGAAAAGAAAAGAAACCCATACAGAAAGCCATACTGGAGCCAGGAGGAGGGCAAAGGGGTGTATGGGCTCGACCTCGCTGAAATCCAGCAGGATTTGGTACTTCAGTGAAGAAGCATTAGAGCCTTTCTCCATGTTTGTCTGGGAAGAGTGATGTGCACCCAAGGAACCATAGAAACAACAAATAATAACAGCAGCGCTAAATGGCTTGCTCTAATCAAAAGCAGGCTGTTGTGGTTATATTTGAGCACTGTCATTACAAGAAACTCTGTAATGAGTATTTTTTTCTTTTTTCATTTGCATCAAACAGATTCCCTGTTTTAACATTAACAGCCTTCTGTGGAGCCCGAGGTATTTACAAATTCGATGGTGCTGCTTCAGTCTTGTGGGAAGATTTTCAGTTCTTATTTAAATCACCCGAGACAGTTACGCTAGGCGGATTGAAAGCATGAGCTGCGTGGAAAATAGCACGCGTAAGCTTTGCTGTTGATGAGTGGTCTATAGTCCTATGCCTTTGGAGACCCGGAGTGTTGAGAGATATATATGTACCTATGTATGTATATTGACTTACTGAATTGTGATTGTGATATCAAATGTTTGGAGCATCTGGGAAGGTAAAGATGGAGCGTCCTTCCACTAATGGCAAGTGAGGCTTTGTGTTCCTCAATTGTTGAAACCCCCCCTTGTAGGGAACTTTGGGTTTTGGTAGGTGATAATTGGGTTTCTTCATAGAACGGTACTCTTAGTTGAAATTTAAGTCACCAAAAGTACTATGGTTGATTTTTTTTTTTTTTTGAGGGGAGAAAATGTATCTCAAAGACCTGTGTTGACGTTCTGTCTAGCACAGAAAAGGCAAATCTGGTCGGGGTGAGCTGAAATGCTCTTCCAACCTTGATTTTAAGAAGCATCAGTGGAAACAGATTCTGCCGTGGCATTAATTTAGTTTGCAAACAAAAAGCATGTTTATGGTGGATGGGGTCTGTCCCCAATTGCTTGGCGTCAAAGCGTGGCTGTGAGCTCGCAGGGGCGGCGTACGCCTTCCTTCTCACCTTGCAGTTACTGCTGCGCTGCCGGTCACACCTGCCACCGCTCCGTGACGATTTCGTCTCTGTCTCCAATAGCTAATCGAAAGCAAACTGTCCACCAGCTTCAACCTCACATCTCCCCAGGGTGTTAGCAAGGATCCTGTCTGCTCGCGTGTCGGTTATACCAACGGATAATCACACCTCACTGGCGCATTGCATGGGTTTGAGAGCCCCTGCACCGCAAAGGTGACGGCTGAGGCTTTGACATTGGGTCAATAAACCTTTAAACCCTAGCCAGGAACTCGGAAAAAACTATAATTTTGGAGCATCGTAGGCATAGTCATGGTGGCATGATACGTTGCTGGTGGAGTTGGGGTGAGCAAGCAGTGCTGTGAGGAGGGAGCCCTCTCTGGAGTAAATCACAGTGGCCAGACCTCTGGAGCCGAAGGCTTGAAGAAAGCCTCCAGAAAGGATGGGCAATGGGGTTCTGCTTGTGCTGGGGGACAGCCAGCCCTGCCGAGAGGCTTCCCAGAGGAATTGAGCTGAGGAGAAGGTAGTGCCCTGGAGAAATGCCTCCTTATTTCTCAGGTATAACGTGGTGATCCAGGTCGATTTGCTGTGGGTTAAAGCATGGAAGGACCAGGATTATTTCCTTTGCCAGAGCGCTTAGCATGCAGAAGGCATGTGGTGTCCTCCAATAAAGCACAACAATGAATGTTTAAGGGAATGTTACAGGTATTTTAATGACTTTTCCCAGGTGCGTTCCTCCATTTCCTGCTTTTAGTTATGTCTGATGGACCTGTAAAAGCAAGGAGACTCCATGAAACCATACATGAGCGGCACGGGGCTGTCTAACAGGGAAGGCCAGAGCTGCTCTGAGGTTTCCAGAAGTGAAATTGTGAAGCTAATTCCAGATTCTTTGGTTCCAGTTAAAATTTTGCATCCCAGCCAACTGAGCACTGTGATCGCCCTGGGGAGAGAGCAGGGCCCCAGGTTGGGGTGTGATGAACAGGGGCTTGATTTATCCCTCGGGGGATGTTTCTCGAACGAGCATCCCACGCAGGAGCACCAGTGGGAGCAAGGCAGCCCGAGCTGCCATGGCCATCTGCATCCCTCTAACGTTATGGTGGTGCATAAAAAGGTTTTTTGTTTTGGTTTGGTTTTTTTCCCCCTGTTTTGTTATTCTCCAGCCCCCCTTAATTTAGTGGGACTGTTTCCACTTGATCATTTCCCAGAAAAGCGTTGTTAAAGCAAAATCTGTCCTTGTTTCTGCGGTGCTGTGTCTTCACTCCGTCTGCTAGGTCGTCCCTCATCAGCCGAGACATCGGGTCAACACCCTGGACCAACACGTCTGTACAATTTAGCACATGCTTAAACTGGAAATGAAAATTCTCCTTTACAGGTTGAGAGAGATCTTATTTAATTCCATGTTTAGTTTTCAAGGATTCAGAGAGCTCGCAAAGTTTTGGAAGACTTGGGCCTTGTGTCAGTTTTCGTTCTCTTTTGGCATCCAGATGTTAATTACGGATGAACCGAGCAGCGATGCTGACGAGCCCGTTCCCACCCGTAAATGCATGTGAAGAATAAACGAATGTCTTGGCTGGAGCGAGCACACGCTCACGCTCTGTTTATGTGAATCCACATACCTTTGAAATCGATGTGCAGATCCACATGTCACCATGATACGTTCTCAATGTATTTAGCATATGTGCCGCAGGAGCTGGAAATAATAGAATTAAAGTGTAATTCAGAGCGCAGCCGTTGTTGAGCCAACTTCATTTATCATCATCATTGTCCTTATCATTTGCGATTTCGACTGCGGCTGCTGTTGGGCAGATGATGGCCGTTTCCTTGACGGTGCTGTTGGGGCATTTGGTTGCAGTGCAGCCGTTTGGGTCAATAACACAAACTTTGAAGTTCCTTTTTCAGAATATGGGTTTTCTGCTGTTCATGTTTATGGCGTCTTGGAAGTAGAATGTACTTTTGCACATGATTTTTTACATTGTGGAGAAGTGGTCCAAGAGTATTTGGTATTACCAAGATGTTTTTTAATGGGAAACATCTCTGTAGATACGGATTCAAATTCTCATAATTGCATGCTCAGTAACTACCAGTTGTGTGCTCATTTAAGCAGATGCATCCCCACCAATTCCCTTCAGTTCATTTTTAATAGGATGATTTGTTTGGTCGTGAGGCTTGAAGGATTTCAATAGGCCCAATTTGCGATAAGAAATAAGGGAATAATAAATCTTGCAGAAGTTTGTGTGTGCTGGGTTTAAGGTACTGGAATTACTAACTGTTTTTTCAGATGTCAGGACAACCTGGGCAGTTACACACCGGTGCATGACAATGGGATGCTGCAGTTGATGTCTTCTGCTGCCTCTTCCTGCGTGCACAGGCGTAGCCACGGCCCGAGACGTGCAGGATTACCCGTGCGGTCAATGCACTTGCCCCCCGGGGCGTGAGGCCGGACTAAGGGACCTTGCATGAGCCTTTCTTTTTTTGTGATTCGTTGGTTGAAATATTGACTTTATATCTTGTGCGCACGTAGTTTTGCAACAGGCTACTAGTTTTATACCGTTCCCTGCTCTTGAAAAGGGATTTGCAAGGTGTTAACCATTCATCGGAGATTTACTATTGCATTCTGTGGTTGTTCAAAGTTCCCAGCAGCTGTTGGCTTTGACTCTTCCTGATACATATTGCAGAAATTACTCTCTTCTACAGTAATCATTATAGCAGGGAATATCTTGGTCCCGGCTGCTTTCTAACGCCATCCGTTACTGCTTGGGTTTGTGCGTTGGTGCACGAGCATTTCAGCTGCCTGCTGGTATCTTAAATACTGTTTTGCACACAGGTGACCGGAGTCCTTTTGAAATGCTTCTAGCAGTGCTATATTAATCATAAGACATAAAAATTCAGTCTTTTTCTGTACTGTCCTTATACATCGTAGCTTTCTGTTGGGTTTTTAAAAGCCAACTGTGCAATTCACAGTGGGGCTGTCGATAAAGATGCCGAGCACTTTCCTGCAGCGGCTGTAGAGATTTGTTTTGAGTGTCTCTCTGGACTTCACAGGGTTTGATAAACATGCTTAGTCTATCATCCCTCCCTCTCTGTTTCCTGCAGTGATAATGGCTGGTAGAAACCTTAATAAGCAAATTCAGGCCAATCCATCAAATAATCGAGTTGAAAGACATCACGTCTTTCACTCGGCAAACAGATGCGAGATATTAGGGCTGCGAGTTGCAGACCTGTGTGAGTTTAATGCGGAGGTTCTCATCATTCCCAGGGCCTTTGCCTAGTGTTGTAAAATAAATTATCCTCAGTGATTTTAATATTTCATGAAATCTTGCAAAGCGATGGCGTTCTGGGCAGATTAATACAAAAGCTATAAAAATCACATGTGCCATATGTTATATGAGCACCAAATGGGACGCTTGGGATTCTTAACATCAATATCATTTTAATGTTGGCTTCAGCAGTGATTCATGACATACTTGTCCCTGATGAGAACGTCGATAGCGCGAGTGGTGTTACCTCAATGTGCATTTGCTGCGTGCAAAATAAACTGGTTATTTGACTAGATCTATGAAAAACCACCATACATGGTGATGGCTGGCTGCGTTGGCTCTGCACGGCGATGCCATGCCACCCTGGGCTGCCGTTGTGGCCGGGGCCACCGTCCCCTCCCTGTGGTACCTGCAGAACAGGGTCTGCGTCAGGCTCTCATCTCACCACCGTATGGGAAAGTCTCGTTCGCTCTCGGTTAAATAGCTGGGCTCAGTTACGCCAGGTTGGGGCTTTGGTGCAGACGTGAGCTCTTTGACAACGCTCGCTTCCGCGCTAATGAGCCGTCTTGGGTTTCTGCATTAAATCCACCCGTACTGTTTTCTCTTTGTGCTGCCGGCCTCCCCAGGCTCCTCTCATTTAAGCAGCCCTGTGTAAAAGCAGCGGTGCAAATGCGAGCATGATGATCCTCTCTTGGTCCTCCTGATTCAGAAGTTTATTTGGGGGGTGGTGTACCCAGTCAGCACTGTCAGGTGCTGTTTGTAAACTGACAATATTAAATACAGCTATATTTTTGATATTCTTCTGGAATCTGTGAAAACCTCTTTAGAAAGGGGTCTGCCAGCTGAGGTGGTTTTTTTTTTTTAATTATTATTCTTTTATTTTTTTTCTTGAAAACTCTGCCGGCACCAAGGCCGCACTGTGCCAGGATAACCACGGGCACTGCTTGCTACCTGGCTCTGCGTTTTGCCGTGCCTATCCTCGGATGGTGCATCTGTTCATTTATCTCAGACCCATCCATCACTTCTTAGGTCTCAGCCCATCTGACCCAGGCTAGTTTTTGGAAGGGGGATGCTGTGAGGAGCCACCCAGGCATTTCCACGTGCCGGGCTCCACCGCAGCACCTGCATCCTGCATCCCGCAGCCGCGGGTCCGGGGTCCCTGTGCCGGCGCTGGCCCTGGCGAGGCGGCCGGGATAACTTGTTCCTGCCGCTGGCAGCAAATCGATGGCGCGGCTGGGTTTCATTCGCTCACTGGCAAGCAAAACCCATCCCTGGATGTGGATTTGGGAAAGCAGACGCCTTTCGTGCCAGCACGGCTTCAGGAGTTCGCTCACTGTACAAGACCCTGCCAGGTGACAGGGATGTTTTGAATATAATTATCTTAATGCACTCTTAACCTGGAGGTTATTCTGCGTCTCACTGGTAGGTTTTAAAAATCCTGTCCCTCAGGCTTTCCTGTGTGCTGGGTTTTAGTACCATTAATGGGGAGCACAGAACTGTGTGTATTTTTATTTTTGTGTTTCCTGACATTGAACCTAACAAGCTAATGTGCTTAAAATAGCCAATGCTCTTCCTAAGGCACAAATACAATTTATTTGTTAAATATTCAGTTTTTAGTATTTTAGGCTGCTGCTTTTTCTCCAAAAAACAGGTTTTGTGCTGCAAAAAAAATGCAAATATAGTTATTACTTAGGAAAGAGAGGATTACTTGGCAATTTACTTATGTTTTTGTAGGAATAAGCACACAGGGCAGGAGTCTTTAGCCCAGTGGAAGTGCAGTTGCTGTTAGACAGTGTTTTGTACCCTTTGCACTCCGATTTCATAGCACTGTAGATGCCCAGGGAAGGTCTAAGCAGAGCCTAAGCCCTGGCTGTTGTGTATATACAAGAAGAAATAAAGCCTAGCAATGTGGATTGGCACGGTTAGCTTACGGCCCATCTCGTGGATGCCTCTCGAGAGAAGAGTCAAAGGTCCCTGAAAGCCGTCTAATCGAGGCAATCCAGGAGCAATTAAAAGTGTGCGGGTGTCCGTGCCGCAGAGCGGGTTGCGGGCGTGAATGAGTAAAGTGTTAAGAAGCAAACAGGAGAAAGGCACCGTGACTGGGGTTCAAAATAGAAAACATCTTCAGTGTATGGATGAGAGCATCGCCTCCCGCTGCCGAACGTGCCTGAAGCCCCGTGCGGCTGCTCGCTGCCTCCTGGCCGGGGGGGAGAGGTGTGAGGGCAATGCAGGGAGGTGTGTGGGCACCCCACAGCGCCTCGTTAGCCGTCAGTGGGTAACAAGCCTCAAACGGGGTCTCGCTCATCCCCTGGGTATCCTCAGCCCCTGGGTATCCTCGTCCCCTGGGCATCCTTTCTAGGCAGAGGCTGCCCCGGCAGCGGTCCCCTCCTCTCCAAGCCTTCTTGGTCCCTTTCTTGGTCCAAGATGGGAAGACAGGAGGCAAAGACAGGCAGGACAAAGGCAGGGTTAGGCTTTGCAATGGTGCTGCAGTGTCACTGGTGCTGGGCATCTCCCGCAGCCCGCCAGCATGCCCTGCGCTGGCAGGCAGCTCGCTGGAGTGAATGGAGTCATCGGGAGGGCTGGGGCACGCTCACGTTTTGCCTTTGCCGCGTGAGAGTGGGGTATCGCTTTAAATAGGTTTTCTCGATACGATTTCCACTCTTCCCTGTCCCCTCGGGATTTTGTCTGAGGCAGGCGGAGCAGGTTTCCTAGGAGAGAGACGGCGCAGCGCTGCGCCCGCTCGCCCGGCCCCGGTGGCATGTCCCCGGTGGCATGTCCCCGGTGGCATGTCCCCGGCTGTCTCAGCTCCCCGGCAGGGCTGACTCGTGCAGCACCGGGATGCCGGCAGCTCCCACATCCCGCCCTGGCGTTACCTGCCCGTGGCGCTGGAAACCTCATGAGCCTGAAAGAGTAGGGGGGGAAAAAAATGCAGCTGTGAAAAAGGGCATAGGGGTGTCGCTGTGCCAAACCCACCGAGGCTGAGCGAGGGTTCAGCCGGGCCCCTGGTACCGATCCCAGCCGTGGGATAAAGATGTAGGGTGGGGGTGTTGGGAGGAAACTCTCCAGCAAGCGATGCGGTTGCAGGGAGGAGAGGAGGAGGAGGAGGAGAAGCCATCTGTGGGTCGGGCAGCCCTGGCCACCCCAGATCTGTTGGCGTTGGCCATCCTTCCCCCGGTCCAGAGACAGCAGTTTGGGTTTTGTGGTGGTATCATCGAGACATGCTCGGTCCCAGCTGGCAGGACACTCGAGGGTTAATTCTGAGCATCCTTCCACTCTTTCAGCAGAAGGATAGCAAGCCCTAGCAGTGTTTTGTTTTTAATATCGGTTGGCCAGGACAAGAAAAGTGATGTCAGAAAAAACATCTTTCAGTGACAATATGATTAATTCCTTCTTAAGGGGGGGGAAAAAAAGGGTTGGGTATTTTTCTCCCTTTTTTTGCCATTACCTAAAGATGGTCTGACAGTAAAGAACCCGTGATTAATTGCACCAAAGGAAATATAATAGACATCTTTTCTTGGCATCATCTGTATTTTGTGTGATTTTGCTGTTATCTCGTTGGCTCAATGCAGAAAAATTATCTCGGAGGCCGCTGTAAGGGATGTTAACTTCCTTTTCCTTATTACAGATGGATCTTTGATATCTGCTTTTCTCTGGGAGCTCTTTTATTCCCACAAGTGATAGAAACCTTCTGCTGTTTTCCATATATTGCATTTAAGTAGTTCAATACCTTTTGGAGCTCGTATGGGAACATTTAATAAAGACTCGATGATTGCCATATTTTGAAGGCTATATGATAGAAATTATATATAGTTTTAATAGCTGAATATATCTACGCTGTTGATTTCAGATAAACCAATATTTTTCTAATAAGGCAGAGAAATCATACCTTTTTTTGTTGTTTATATCCTCTAGAGTGTGAATATTTTTCCATCTGTGGTTTCCAGTAAAATGGATTTTCAATCTCTCTGAAATTTCTGCCCAAGTCCCAGCAATATTTGCTTAAGAGTAATCAGAGTATTACCTAAATCTCTGTTCAAAGCAGCGGTGACCTTACCAGCGGTAAGCAATAATTGGATTATTTTCAGAGATGTAGGAAGATTCACTGTAATAACAAAAGAAGAAATACCAAATGATAACACCACTTGTCTGCAGCACTGTAAGCCGCAGCACTTTCCGTAGGATAGTTTAATAGCTTAGCATATTATGAATACTGAGTAAGAAAGGCAGAGATGTGGGGAGTAGATGCTGCCTTGCAGTTTGGGGTGATGCACGTGCTTATGTGGGGGGTTCTTTTGGTGATTATTATTATTTGAGTGCTTTCGGCGGGCTGTGATGCTCCGTACGTATAAAACTTGCACCCAGGGCAGCGCCCACCTGCCTGCAAGGTGGGTTGCAGCGAGCGTTGGCCTCACCCCGATGGTACAAGCAACCGTACGGCCGAAAATGTGCTGGCGTGGTGCAGCCGTGGCTGGGACGCCGTCCCAGCGTGTCCCGGGTCCGTGCTGCCACAGCTTGGCTGCGGTCGGGTGCCGCCGCTGCGCCGCGGCTTCGGCAAAGCCGATTCCTCGCCGTGGGTTTCTCAGCGGCGTGGGTGCAAGTCAGCCGGCAAAGCCCGCCGGCACGGGCTGCCCCGGGGGGCAAGAACAGCATCCCCGTGCGGCACGGGGCAAACGCCGGCGGGGTTTCTGCCGGAGAGGCTGAGCTGCTGCGAAGACAAATTGGAAACCATTTGGAAGAGCAAATCTATACTAGCGCAGTGTCGGGTGAGCCTGATTGCCTCGCTCTCTGCTTTTAATTGTAATGAATTATATGGCTCGGCACAGCGGGGTGCCGAGCCTCTTGGCTGAAACTGGTGTAATTCACGTAAGTGTTTACACAAAAGCCAAGTAAATGTTAAGCTTCCTACAGATTTTAATATACATGAACCCTTGTTTGTGTTCAGTTTGGGAGACCGGCGGAAGCAAAGCAGCGTGTATGGCTGTGCGTCTGGGCGGGGGACGTGTGTGCGTATGTGAATTGCACGTGTTAAAAGATACATAAAAAATACGACCTTTAACTTTCCCTGGAGTGGGTTTTGCAGTGACCTGTCTGGTTCCCCCCAGAAAAAGAATTCTGTATAATTCTGGTTTATTAAGAGATGCTCAAGGGCATGGGGGTGTTTCTGCCTCTTGACCACTAAAAAAGAGACTTGTGCCGTCGAGGCTACCAGCGTCCTTTGAAGTCCTCCCGTGCGCCCACATGATGCTTCTAATTACTGCAAATGAGCCTTCTGCAGCACAGGCTGCTGTGTAATTCAAACCACCGCTGCTTGCCAGATGGGGTCCCTCCCAGGCTAAACCTTGGCGATGCCTGTCCCCATGATGGTGACAGGCAGCGGGACGAGACACTGGTCCGGACCTCTGATGGCAGCTGGTGGTGGAGCAGAGGTCCCTTAGCCGGGCTGTGCCCTGCCGTGTTGAGCACTGCCCCTTGGCTCTAACACAGGGTCCAGCCATGCAGAGCACCAGGTCTCTTGGCCTCAGAGGAGCTGAAATTTGGGATCCTGCAGGTCAGCCAAGCCCTTGTCGTTGTCCTGATGGGGCCAGGTTTGCTTTCAAACGCCACCACCAAACCAGGTGTTAGAGAATTTGCATGAAGACCGTTCCCTGGGCACGGTGCAGCCAGGACATCTGTATACCTGGATGTAATTTTATTTTTAGAAAGCAGTTGAGGAGCATAGCGACCTCATTACCATGCCAATTGCAGCCCTGCCTGTTTAAGAGGATTTAATTGTTTTTATTCGCTGTGCGCAGCCGTTTGTAGTGGGTAGGGCAAAAGCAGGAGAGGAAGGGAGTTTGTGTGACTGGAAACAATAAGGATGCTGAAGCAGAAAGCAAAGCGCTTGTCTTGAAGCATCCCCGTGAGATTCCCTCCCCAAAGCATCCTGATACTCAAGGAACCTGCAGTGTTTTGGAGCCCTTTCCTCCGAAGAGGAGAGGTGGCTCCTCCTCCCATTGCCTTCCGAGGAGCCACAATTTTTCCTCTTTTAGGCCTTTCTCTTGAAAGAAAAAAAGTGTTTGAAAGGCAACCCAAGCTCCCATTTCATGTGATGGTGCTGGAAGCTGGGGACTGGGGAGAGGGAAGAGATTTGCCCCAGCAGCCCGAGCGGGCAGCGCCGCGGCGGTGGGAACGCTGGCCCTTCCCCGCCGCTCCCTGGGCTTGCTCTCCTGCCTGCTTGCCAGCAGTATGTTTCGCCTCCTTACCGCTCCCGTGCAAGAAAGAATGTATAAAAACAGGTGAAAGAGAGAGGAAAGGAGGAAAAAAAAAAAAAAAGATTTATGTTTCTCTGGCAGTCGTTTTCCAAGGAGCCCTGATTATTCAGCAGCAGTGGAAAAAACTGCAGAAGATGTAAATAATCTTCAGGATTATGCTAAAGCCAAGCTTCAGTCATTTTCCTGGGAAAAAAATGCATGAGGCCTGTCCATTTAATAATGATCAACCAGAATTTCTCTAGGGCTTCTTATGTTTTCATGAAAAGGATCGGTTTTCCTGAAGAGAAATGGTAATTCTGGTATCTACAAATACCCTTTGGTCGGGGAGCGTGCGGTTCAGGTTGGTGTGCTGCTTTGATTGGGCTTTTTCGTCCCGTTTTCTTTTTATGATAGTATCGTACATTCACGTCCACAGTTACACGCTAAAATGATCAAAAGCAAGGAGTTGGTTTATCATGAAATGGCAAACCACGGCTGTACTCTGTGGTGTAGGCTGTATCAAGATAAAAACACTACATGATTTTTAGCTTTCCTTGTGTTTATATTTGTGATTGTGATTTTGCAAAGTGTGTATACATTGCAGTCAGGCTTTCCAAAAAAATCGTGGTATCTTTTGAAATCTATACAGGATCTTTCTTACCCTGCTGGGCTTAATTTTAGACTATCGAGTTTATCGTTCAAGGAGGAAAAAATGGGTTTGTTGTGTGCTGTATTTAATCAAGTGCAGCAAAAAACTATCATCACAGGCATCATTCATCTTCATGAGCCAATTTTTTTTTCCATTTTAGTTGTAGAAAATCCCTGCCCCGGTAAAATGGACTCGTTTATTGTGCAGGTCTGATGGCACCAAGATTATGGCTGCTGGCAGGTATCGGCTGGTTTGCAGCGGCAGTCCTCATATGGATTTTTATGGGGTTTCGGTGTTGAGAACTGTGTGTTTAATTGTAGAAATGCCAGGAGCCAGGGATTTGGGGATGCTTGGAAATATGGGAAGGTGCACGGCGTTTCCATTGCGGCCTCCAGAACGTGAGATGAGCTGCAGAAGCCTGAGACCGCTGGGTTTCCAGCGAGTGGCGGGGTTGAGGGTGCTCGTACATCCTTAGGCAGCTTTTATCCCTCCCACCCATCCGCCCTCCTGGGAAGCCCCATCCACGGTGCAGGCGATGCTCATCCCTTTTGTGGTGGACTCAGGTGTGATTGAGCAGTTGCTGGTCCCCAGGCGTGGAGGAGGTCTGCGGTCCCTCTCCGGTCTGCTCCTGCTCCGTTCCTCAGGCTCTGGGCGTTTCTGCGGAGCGCAGTGCCCGAGGTGATGAGAGTGGGGTGAAGAAGGGAAATGTCCACCATGACTCGTGGCAAGGGACCACTCGGTCCGGCAACAAGCGTCTCTCCTCTGCGTGGGGCGCAGCTGAGGTTACGCTTCCCGGAGGACAAAGCCACAGCTGAAGTTTCCGCTGTGGGGAAGCCTGTTGACCGCAACTACAGAACATCTTAAAACTTAATGGAGACTTGGAGAAACGTCATGATTCGCCAGTCTGGGCCTTGGTGGCACGTGGGTAGTTCAGAGCATGCTTCAGCCGCTGCTGCAGGCGCACGTGCAAAGCGACTGGCGAGGTGCTTGGCTGCAGCAGCCTGAGCAGCGGGGATCCTCGCTTGCATACATTTTGGGCAGGCAGGTATGAAAATCCAAGCCCTGAGTGTGATGTTAATAAAAATGCCTGGCTTTGTAGCAGATAGCCCTTTGAGTGGTGGGGATGCTCTGATTTATCGGTGCGCGGAGCTCATCGAGGTGGGATGGTGGGGCTCGCATTGCTGGGGAACAAATTCCGGTAATCGCCAGCCATACACCTCTCTGGGGTTTCATTTCCAGCGGCCCTTAATTCAAGAAACAGTTTCTGTTACTCCAGGTTCAGTCACAGGCAAAGAAACGGCTGAAGGAGAAATAAGTGGTGTGTCTTAAGCTGCAGGAAGGGAGTGGTGGTATTTTTCATAATTTGATGCATTGAAACCATAATCTTCCAGTTCTGTTTCTGAGCATCCTCGCTGTCTCGTATATCTGTGGGCTCCTACAGCAGTATATTCTTCTCCAGGTTCGCACATGCCTGGGGTGATGGCTTGGGAGCTATTCTGGCAATACCAAAAAAAAAAAACAAACCCACCAAGGAAATAAAAAAAGCCTTGGAAGGGGGCAGGGAGGGGATGTGATGCCAAGTGGAACAGCTCTGTCTTACCCGCCTCGAAGAGAAATCATCCGAATGCTGAAGGAGACAAGCTCCATTGCGCAGATTAATGTGCAGTGTTTGAAAGCAGCCAAGAACATTTTATACACACACACGGCGAGGCTGGAAGGAGCTGGGCGGTTCATCTCTGCAGAAGCCATTCCTTTCCCTAAGAGGGCATTTAAAAAAAAAAAAGAGTACAAAGGTCTCCGGGAGCACTCAGCTGCTCAGGCGGTTTAATTGGCTGAACACAGTGCTTTACAGTTGGGATTAATATGGATATTTCTTAATAACCTGTCACCTTGTCAGGAGTTTCAGGGTCAGGACTGCAAGGCTGCACGGTGCTCGCAATGGAAGTTCTCGCCTTTCCTTCTGGTTTTTATTATTACAATAGCTCCTGTTAGCGAATATTCAAAGGAAGATGGTGTTAAGTTGGTTTCTTCTTTTTTTCCTGTGCAACTAGGGAAAAAAATGGATAGACGAGGGCAAGGATGGTCCGCAGAGCTTGGCAGGGATCGCTGCGGTGTGGGTCAGCTCGCGGGTCCACGCCGGCTTTGACTTGCGCGCCAGGATGCGCAGCGTATCGGCGTAAACGCGCTGAGCTCAAACCTAATCAAATCCCACCAGAAAGCAAATAAAAGAAGTGATTTAGCAGTGCTCAAGATGGCTTAAAAGGACCTGAGACCATTAGCATTTTTACAAGTGTTTTAGAACTGGCCTTACTGCCTTTTATCTCCGCGGGTCTCCCCTGAGTGACCACCAGCACGGGGATGCCCGCGGGGAGGGGGCTGCTGCTCCGTGCCGTGCTCCCAGGCAGCCGGGGTGATGTCTGCCACCGTTGTTGAGGGTTATTTTTTCTCTGCTTTTCTCCTTTTTCCTTCTTTTTCTCACCTCCCCTCCCTGCCCAGTGATTTCAGAGGGGGCTCTGGGAAGCCCACCTACTTGATCAGCACGCGTAATTGCCGCCAGCGCTAATGGGATGCACTCAGAAGGTGGTTTCTCTAATTTCCCCATGCTCCCGCCTGCCCCTACCCCCTCCAGGAGTGATTGCCTCCACGGCTTTATAATCAACATCTCGCCCACCGCAGAGGAGAGGTTCGTCTGCCTGGAGCCACCGCAGGGCAGAGCGCTGGGGCCGAAGCCTTCCCCGCTCGCTGTAAAGTCGTTAGCGGCACGAAAGCGAGCAGCAAGCGCGCAGCTGATAAAAGTCTCAGCGAGGCGTTTGCTCCTGCAATGATCGTCTTTCATGCATAGATAATTTTGATAGAGTTGCGCTTCCGAAGCCCGCTGTCATCGGGGTGGCGTGAGCTGACCTGCTCATCATAAGGGGAATTAATGGGAATTACAGCTGGCGGAGGCCCCTCTCTGAAGAGCTGGTTCAGGGCACAGCACTGACGGGGAATTTAAAAAACAAGCAGCGTGTGTTGTCCTTAGAGCAGCAGATACAGTGGCAGCGAGTCAGTTCCCAGGGGAGAAAGGGGGGTGTGGAGGAGATAAACTCCGGGAGTATAAACACCAGATTAACAGCCTTGTTCTGAGGAGCGTGAGCGCACGTGCATTTTCATTGCATCCACGCAGTAATTAACGGAGACTTTTCATTTAACCAGGGAGGGAGCAGAGGGAGACCAGGGCCACCAGGATTGGCAGCCTTCATGGTGGCTGTACCTGAAGGAGACCCAGGTGAGACGGTCCTGCATGACCGCTCTTGATGGTGCTCCGGTGGTATAAATTGGTTTAGCACCATTGATTTGAAGTGAACTGAAATCAAAGGATCCCTGCTAATGCTTTACACCACCTGAGGTCCTGGCTGTCTCCAGGTATTACCAAACAGCTACTAGATACTTCACAAAACGTTTCCTCCAAATTTTCTTTTTAGTGTAAGTTTCCTTTAAAATGCCATATATCCACGTAGCCTGGAGAGATTGAAAGAATAGCTTATCTCATCTGTACAGAAGACCCATAAAGCCCTTAAATATGTTTTATATTGGTGTTTCTCAAAGGAAGGGTTGATTGCCTGGTCTTAAATATCCAAAATGTGGTCCCTGCGTGCCTGAATACGCGTACACGAGAGCTCTCTGAAGAGCAATCAGAGAGGCTGCTCAGAGAGACTGTCCTTAGAAGTTTGTGAGGAATAACACAGCAAGTTGCATTGAAATGCTGTTGTCATTTGTGCATTCAAAATGCATGTGCGGTCCGGGGTTTGGAGCGAAGGACAGCAATTAGGCAGGCCTGTTAATAAGGAACATGTTCCTGGGAAGGGGAGAACGGTGATAGAATGAGTCACTTCTTCTTTAACAATAAAAGGAAGATAAATGGTGTTTAGTCGGTTCCGTGTGTGCACTTCAGGAGTTTTTAAAGTCTCTCCACCAGTTTTTGGACTAATCCGATATGGAGGAGGGGCAGGTTTCCTGCAGAATTAGCAACCGGTTTGTACTTCGGGAAACATGATGAAGTCGTCCTCTTCCAGGGCGGCTGGAGAGGAAAGCCCTGAGCAAAGGAGATGTCCTTCCCAGCGCAGGCACTGGTGGGACCGGGGGACCCCTGTGCCACGCCAGCCAAGGAGGAGTTTTTCTGTCCACGCCGGCTCCCTCCGGCAGCGGTGGGATTCCCCGTTCCCCCCCGAGCGCGGGGGCAGCGATGGCCCCACAAGTGCGCGGGGAACAGCACGGCCGGAGGAGGGGGACCGGTCTGCGAAGAAGGGGCTGCTTTGCGAGACAGCGAGCAGGTACCTGGAGCCGGGTGTCCTGGCTGGCAGCGCTGCCCTGCGGCCGCGGTGCTGCCGGGGGGGGATGCTTTCCTTCCGCAGAGGAGGCCAGCAATGCGAGTTGGGACCCAGAATCTGCAGCCTGAGCACTTTGCAAAGGCTGTTGCTACGCGGACACAAGCCTTACCCGAGGGTCTCCTACATGATTGCAAACCAGGAGGAGAAAGCGCCTATGCAGAATACATGTCTAGGAAAGGAGAAACACCTCTTGTAAATGATTAATCTCTTGTTGGGACCCTCAGGATGTCATTTAAGGATTTAAGACCAGGAAAGCAAGTACATCGTGCTGTTCCCCGCTGTTGCTATCTCTGACTCGGCTGAGGCTTGTGCTGGGTGGCACATGGGCGGCTCTAACTCTGTGTTTGTTATGGGGAAGCTCAAAAGGTCTCAGTTTCCCATCCGATGTCTAGTGGTGAGGTGCTACCGCTAACCTTCTGAACAACCCAGGGAAAATGAAGCAGCAAGGAAGGCTCAGGCTTGCAGGGGAGGGTGGGGAGAACATGTTTTGGGTAGTCTGTCAGTCAGCTTGACACTAATTGGTTGCAGTAAGTAATCGTTCTCCATGTAAATTAGACTCCAATTTCCTCTGTAGTCTGTCTGTGTGCTGTGTGGGCTTCGGTCTCTAATTAGGCTCTCACGTGGCAGACCTGGTTTGTAAGCTGCTTTTGTTCCCGGAGAGCCCGGCTCAGCCCTCCCTAAGGCTGCCCGGGCTCTTCGAGCCCCGCTCCCGAGCGGGATGGTTCTTAGATCAACACTGCCAAGTTCAAAATAAATTATTCTTTTAATGTATGTTTTGATTATTTCTAGATTTAAAGCTTGCACAGGTGGGGGAGGTTAAAATGCAAAGGGGCTTACTGGACTTACAATGGGAATACCCCTTGCAAAGGCTTCCTCTGCATTCCTGGATGCCCTGCTTGCGCCTCCGTGAATAGATCTCCGTATTGGGTTTGCATGGCCAGGTTTTGGTAGTGGGGGGGCTACAGGGGTAGCTTCTGTGAGAAGCTGCTGGAAGCTTCCCCCATGTCCCACAGAGCCAATGCCAGATGGCTCCAAGACGGACCTGCCGTTGGCCAAGGCTGAGCCCATTGGTGACGGTGGCAGCGCCTCTGGGATAATGTATTTAAGAAGGGGAAAAAAACTACGCAAGGGCAACTGCAGCCAGAGAGAGGGGAGAGAAGATGCGAGAGCACCAGCCCTGCAGACCCAAGGTCAGTGGAGAAGGAGGGCAGGAGGTGCTCCAGGCGCCGGAGCAGAGGTTCCCCTGCAGCCCGTGGTGCAGCCCATGGTGAGGCCGGCTGTGTCCTGCACCCATGGAGGCCCACGGGGGAGCAGATATCCCCCTGCACCCATGGAGGTCCACGGGGGAGCAGATATCCACCTGCACCCCAGGGAGGACCCCACGCTGGGGCAGGGGGATGCCCGAAGGACGCTGTGACCCCGTGGGAAGCCCACGCTGGAGCAGGCTCCCGGCAGGACCTGTGGCCCCATGGAGAGAGGAGCCCAGGCTGGAGCAGGTTTGTTGGCAGGACTTGTGACCCTGCGGGGGACCCACGCTGGAGCCGTCTGTTCCTGAGGGGCTGCACCCCGTGGGAGGGACCCACGCTGGGGCAGTTCATGAAGAACTGCAGCCTGCGGGAAGGACTCACGCTGGAGAAGTCCATGGAGGACTGTCTCCCGTGGGAGGGACCCCACGCTGGAGCCGGGGAAGAGTGTGAGGAGTCCTCCCCTGAGGAGGAAGGAGCAGCAGAGACAACGTGTGATGAACTGACCGCAGCCCCATTCCCCATCCCCCTGCGCCGCTCGTGGGGAGGAGGTAGAGAAATTGGGGGGGGGGGGGGGGGGGGGGGGTGTTTTTTAAGATTTGATTTTATTTTCTTATTATCCTACACTGATTTGATTGGCAAGAAATTAAATTAATTTTTCCCCAAGTCGAGCCTGTTTTGCCCGTGCCGGTAATTGCTGAGTGATCTCCCTGCCCTTATCTCGACCCACGAGCCTTTCGTTGTATTTTCTCTCCCCTGTCCAGCTGAGGAGGGGAGGGACAGAGCGGCTTTGGCGGGCACCTGGCATCCAGCCAGGGTCAACCCACCACAGCCTCGTGGAATCGCTGGCCTCTGCGAAGGCCGGAGCAGCTTGCCCGCATCTGGATCCTGTCCGCCGGGACGCCTGGAGGGCATACCGCTCGCTCCAGCCCCCGTGCTCGGAGGCAGCTCTGTGTGCACGTTCAAAGCTCACCCAAACACCAGCCCACGTTCTGGAGCTGCTCCAGGGTTGCGCATCTGTAGCCGAGTGCAGAAATATGCAGTTGCACGGGAGGCTTTTATCCCTGGCCATCCGTTATTTGGAGGTGAAGGTCACTGCCTGCAGTAGGAAGCTGCCCGCGGTGTGGCTCTGTGGTTTCGGAGCCGCTGCCAGTAGCCCCCACTTTAGCCCGAGCGTCAGAAGCAAACACCACGGTCAAGCGTCTAGATTTGTGTGCAGCGGAGAAAGACGTGTCTCTACGGCTAGCGTCTGCGCCAGGCTGCAAAAACAGGAAAACCATATGTGTTGGCCGGCCAGGCTGTTTGCCAGCAGCGCTTTATGATTCAGTAGTTACCTTTGTGAAACTCGGTGTAACTTCAGGAACCATGCGCTAACCGTTTCTATAAACCTCCTCGTATGTGATACAGTCCTGACCCAGATGTGTCAGCCGTACGGTTGGGCATTCTGATAAATACCGGTTTTATTGGCATCCTGATATTTACCTGACTGACTTTCAAGCCGGTAATACATGCTGGGAGTCGCTGGCTTTCTGCAGTGCACTCGCAAGGCTGTGGTCCCCTCGAAGCAGGCAGATAAGAAACTCTTTTGGAAGAGGTGAAGCAAATTGAGCGTGGGGTTTTTTTATTGCTTCTCTTTCCGTGATTTATATATTGGCAAGGTAACTTTGCTTTCATACCGCTAGTCAAAACTGGAAGGGATGTTGGCTCCGTGGAGAGCTAAATTTGGGTAAAGGGACAGGATTGGATTAGGGCTTACGATTTTCACCAATAAGCTAAAACTGCGGTGGGCGTCACTCCGCCAGCTGGGGCGGCAGCCGGGGAGCCTTCCCTCCCCAAATGACCGCAGCCGCTCGCCGCCGCGCAGGCAGCCTCCCGGCCTGGCCGCCGCCGGAGGATGCACCACGGTCCCCGGCACCGAAGGCGCTCGCCTCGCCGCTGCCCATCCTTCCGTCTGCCCGTCCTGCCCATCCGTCGTACCCATCACACGGGGGTTTTCCAGCGTGTGAAGTGAATGCCTGTTTAGCCTGGGTAAGTAATCGCACCCGATTTATAGCCTATGAAAGTATAAGCCGCTTTAATGCTGTACAAATGTTTGCATTGGGAAATTATTTTCTTTTCAGCTCTGATTCCTGCCTGCCTTCGCGAGCGCTGGTTCTCGCTGCGGGCAGAGCCCAGGGGCAGGCAGGGGCTGCTGGGGGCCAGGCGCGGCCCCGCCACCCCCCGGAGCAGGGATGTGCCGTATCCCCTGCTAATATCTGACCCAGCAGACACGGTAAAACTTTTCCTTGATGCAAACGTGACATCTCTCGCCAGCCCCTGAGCTGCTCCTGCTTTTCTACTCTGTTGAAAAAACCCTGAAGAGTAAAACCCTGCGGGAGGCTGGAGCTTATCTTGAGCTCCGGGTTTCCAAACGTGCTGTGTGTCTTCTCAGCTGTTGCAAGGATTTGTGCGGAATGACAAAATGCGAATTTTGAACCTTCGGCAGCTGTGTTTAATACAGGATAAAGGGTTATTTTTAACTTTGGGATGTTGGATTTTTTTTGTCTTTGTTCACATGAATTCAGGAGAAAACGTCCAATTTTCTTTGAGGCAAAACAAAGGCTTCTTTTAAGTAAAACAAAGACTTTTAAGTACTTAATCAAACTTGCTGAATTCAATTACTTTTGGATATTTAGGAATTAAGCAGATAGGAGGCTGTGTTTGGTTGGAAACAAGGATTCATTCCTGCCGGAGAAGGCAGAGGAGCCCAGAGCCTGCCGGACGCCCGCTCTGGGCAGAGGTCCTGGGGCTGTTTGCTGGGTGGGGGGGTGTAACAGCATCCTCTGTTTGCCTTTGTTTAGGCAGTGCAAATTATTTGTGTGCTTTAGGATTCCTTCTCTCTTCCAGCAGATGTTTTATCTGTGCAACTGGTGGAGTAATTAGAGAGAGAGAGACGTGGTGCTGGTGTGCAGAGACCCCCTTGGGGGGGGGGTAGAGAAATCACAGAGTCCGTCCCAGGAGCAGCTGGCTGAGGAGCAAAGTCAGCACAAGATGCCGAAAGCAAAATGCATATGGCCCAATGTGTTTGACTTTATTTCTGCGAAGGGATTCTTCCCCCCGCGCCGAGAATGGGCAGGGGCTGCGTCCCAGGGCAGAAGACTGTGCTGCTTCTTACAGCAAATTTCTCTCAACGTGCGAATCATTCACTTGAGATTTTTGCACAGGGGGCTGGGAGATGATTAAATGTTCTGTCTGTGGGAAATTACCAGGAGATTTGAGTATTTTCCTCAGTGGCTTTGGCACCAGCAATGGGGTGACATGGGAGTCTCCCCGCGCATAGATCGGGCTGCCCGGAGGTTTTGAAGGCTCCAGTTGCACAAGCATATTTTTACTCTGCTACCATTTAAATAATGGCAGCAACATGCTGATTCCTCTAATGATCTTGATTAAGTTATCGGTTATTTCCTTAATTAGCTACTTGATCTACTTACACCTTAAATGAGTCTATTTGTTCACCCAGAGAAGGGAAAAAAAAAAAAGCTCCTATTTTTTTTGCTTTTTAAAAGGGGTTTTTTTCTTTTCCAAAAGGCAGCTGTCATCTTAGGTCAGTACGGGAGCTTAGATGAGCTGGCTCCCCCAGTGCTGCCGCATCAGGGGTCTGCGGGACGGTCACGGTGTCAGCGTGGTGACGAGGGGACCCGCCGGCGGTGCTGGAGCATCCTGCCAGCCACCATCAGGTCCCTCCCCAGCGGAGAAGCCTGGCGGGGGCTGGAAGTGAGCTGTTTCCAGAGGCTGAGCAAAATGGCACCATCGCTTCATTCGTGGAGGTGCGGACCTGTAAATCCAACCAGCCGTTTCAGGCGGGCTGCAGAAATGTGCCGGTGTTTGCGGATGTGATGCCGAGAGATGGGCACTGGTGCTTCCCGGGGGCTGGCTCTCCTGGCAGCAGCGAATTTTAAACAAGGCGGTATAGATGTACGTTCATTCCTGTGATCAGTGTTGTGCAGACAAACAGAATATGTCGAAGTGGTCTTCTGAATGCTCTGTTTGTATGTATTAACCAGGCTGGGGACAGAGTGGTGTCTCAGGGCCAATTCTAGAGGAAAAATTGCATCTTTTAATCTCCAATGGCCTTTAAATTTCCCATGCATTAGCGCGTGGCACTGCGTTGACCACCCAGTGTCTCTGCACAGCATTACAAAAGCAGCCTCACCAGTTGGCACCAGTTCTTCACCGGTATTGTCCATGCACCACTTTTGTTGCCCTCTCTCCCGTATCTAAGAGTAGCGAGACTCGAATTTTTCACTTTGGAGACTGTTGTGATACATGTAACAGCAGCCTGTGCTTCAGATGAGCCTATTTGTTCATGCTTTTGTACCATTTATTAGTCTTAGTGATATTCCCCTCGTTAGCCTCAGCTTCACACCCTCCCTGATGCAGAACTCGCTGAAACACGTATTGCATAATGAGCCTGCTTCCATATATAAATTGGAGAGACATAAGTTGGGACTCTCCCAGCTAAAACAGAACTAAATGCTTGCCCTCCAGTTACATTTTAGCATCTGTGCCAAAAAATTATGTATTTGGGAGGAATTACCAAAAGTTCTGACATTGCAAGCTTTATTCCTTCAAGTCTTTTATATTTTTAGCAATTTGGTGTCAGTTTGGACTGTACAACTTTCTTCTCTCAGAAGAAACCTTTCCCATGGCCCGTGCGAAAGCCAGAGCATCACCCCGCGATGCAGAGCCACGGGGAGCGGCATGAACGTGTCTCCAGCACCGGTGCTCACTCCAGCCGGGACATGCACGAAATCCCATGTGCCGCGCTTGGCAGCGCGCAGAAACCCCGCGCCCGGTGCTGCCAGCCCTGCTGCCTGCGTTGGCTGACTCCGGGCACTCGGCGTTACTCTCGTGGTCTCGGGTGATCCCAGGAGAATTGCAGCTTTCAGTTCGGTTTGCAAAATAGCTTCTGAGCAGGGGGTTGGTCAGAAGGACTTGAATATATCAATTCCAATGGCCCAGGAAACAATATCCTAGTGTTTTTATATACCATTCCTAAATGGTTGTCATGATGTTGCAAATGCAAGTGTGGTGGATCTTGTGGTCAGCTGTGCTTTGGACACCACAGATGAGCATCACTGATGTTGCAATGCCAGAGCAGCGATGGTGACGCCTCTGGATGATGCATGTTCCCTTCCACATCTGTCTTGGATTGCTTGTGTAACCTCGGACAAATCATGGACATCCTCCAAGTTACAGATGGGGGGAGAGCATCACAGCTCCTGTTGCAGCTGTTCAGGGTTTGGTGTCAGAGCAGAGCCAGCCCCGGGGTGGTACCCAGGGATGCCGTATCCAGATGGTGTGTGCAGTGGGCCGCCGTTGTGGCCAGGACCTCCAAATGCAATGGAAAAAACCAATAAAACCACACAAATAGAATCATAGAATGGTTTGAGTTGGAAGGGACCTTAAAGATCATCTAGTTCCAAGCCCCCTGCCATGGGCAGGGACACCTTCCACTAGACCGGGTTGCTCAAAGCCCCGTCCAGCCTGGCCCTGAACACTTCCAGAGATGAGGCAGCCACAGCTTCTCTGGGCAACCTGCTCCAGTGCCTCACCACCCTCATGGGGAAGAACTGCTTCCTTGTCTTTAAGCTAAATCTCCCCTCTTTCAGTTTAAAGCTGTTACCCCTTGTCCTGTCACTGCATGCCCTTGTCAAAAGTCCCTCTCCAGCTTTCTTGTAGGCCCTATTTAGGCACTGGAAGGCTGCAATAAGGTCTCCCCGGAGCCTTCTCTTCTCCAGGCTGAACATGCCCAACTCTCTCAGCCTGTCTTCACAGGAGAGGTGCTCCAGCCCTCGGATCATCTTCGTGGCCTCCTCTGGACCTGCTCCAACAGGTCTATGTCCTTCTTGTGTTGGGGTCCCCAGAGCTGGATGCAGGACTCCAGGTGGGGTCTCATGGGAGTGGAGTAGAGGGGCAGAATCCCCTTGCTTGACCTGCTGGCCTCGCTGCTTTGGATGCAGCCATGGATACAGTTGGCTTTCTGGGCTGCGAGTGCACATTGCTGGGTCATGTTGATCTTCTCATCAACCAACACCCCCGAGTCCCTCTCCTCAGGGCTGCTCTCAATCCATTCTCCGCCCTGCGCTCAAAAAAAGTATATTGCTGACTTGTCCCCTGTGCTTTTCTTTCTCTGCAAATCCTGGGAGGAGGTAGCTGAGATGAAATATTTGCTCTGACGGGGTTAGATTTCTCTTTACATTCCTTGGAAGTTTGTGTTTGGATTTTGCCCTATTGGTGTTGGTTTATGCAGTGATGTTTCCAGCAGTTCGATCGCACGGGTATAGTTCCAACTCTTGGTATTTTGTGCAAAGATAAAAATGAAAGAAAGATGGGCCTGAGTAATGAGGTGGCTATTTAATCACAGCAGGACTCGGAGGAAAATGTGCATTAAATATTTATGGGACGGTATTCATTAACATTTTCACTGTGTTGGCACTGGGCAGTGCAGGAAAGCTGTCGAGAGAATCGGAGTCTGTGTTACGCAGCCCTAGCCCTGGAAAGAGCCGCAGCGGAGGAGAGGCATGAACACTTGCTTTGTTACCCCGATGTAATCCTCGTAGCTGGCATTGCATTTGGAGCTGCGGCAGCAAGCAGGATTTCAATAGTTTCACTTACAGTTCTGAAAATGCTCGCAGTAAATATTTTAGCTCTGATTTTTCTGACTGCCATGTCTTACGTGAGCGCAAGCGGCTGACACCGAACCCCTGATTTGCGGGCAGGCAATTAGGGAGATAAGCCTAAGTGACTTCATGTGTCTCCTTTTTAGATCGCTCAAGTCTGGGTTGCTTTAAAGGGCTGGGATTAGCAGAGATTGAGCGCTCGGGGCACTGGAAATCGGCTGCGGCTGGGGGCCTTGTCCAACGTGTGCTGTAGGTACCGAGTCGTGGAGTGAGTTATCCATGGGCGTGAAATGATGCCAGGGAGATCAGAACTGATGATAAAATGGTATTAATGCTTGCTTCATTAACAGCGTGGAAGGTATCAAATTACTCTGGTGCTATAAATCTAACGCGTTTCCTACGTCTGTTAAGTGAAGCTACTTAAATGGTTGAAATATATTTATTTGCTGTCCATTGCGTCCTCAGATACAGGATCACAGCAAAGGTTGTTAGACTTCCCATAGCAGTAAGAGGAAGGTCTGAAGCATTAGCAGCCTGATGGATTAAATATCCCTTTGAGATGAGACAGGGTCTTGTGTCAGAGTTTAGGATACCTTGTTCTAGATCAGTAGCTTGAGCCCAAGACCGGCCTCAGGCTCATGCCAAAGGCTGTACCGGTTGCACAGGTCTAGAGATTTGGGCGTTGGGGCCGAAGGTCCGTGATGCTGGCCCCGTCCCATGCCATTAGCCACAGCAAGCGACGTGCCCAGCTCAGGCTGTGCCCGCGGGCACCTCCCTCTGGGGAGAGAAAGTTCGTCTTGGTATTACTGTCACTGGGAGAGCGCTTTGTCCTACTCTTTAACAAGCGTAAAAGCGATGCATACAGATATAAGAGAACTGCTTCCTTTACCTGAATGCCTGTTGGATAAAATAAATGCTGATGTTGACTAATTAGCTAATAGACTCACTGCGGATGTCTGTGCAATCCATTTATGTACTTGAAAGCCCCATTAATTTCCACTGGCACCTTACAGCAGAGCGGCAAATGAAAGGCTCAACCGTACCCACGCTCTTTGCTCTCTGATACCTTCCCCCCGCCCCGTGCATGAGAAAGGAGCCCTGCCGCTCCCGGTGACAGCCACGAGAGTCGCGTGGCTCGTGCCCGGCGCGCAGCACGGAGCGCTTCTCGCTGCGCCTCAGCCTCTGGTGCGTCATCTTTTGTCACTTCGCATAAAGCGACGCCTTGTAGCACCCCACGTAGACAGCTTCGACTTATTCGCCGCTTACCTTTGGGCTGCGTAACTGGCCGGTGAGGTGTGCCGACGGGGAAGGCACAGGCGCTGCCGCGGCGGGTCCCCGTGGCGAGCCGGGTCCCGGCCGGGGAGCTGGGGGGGATCGGAGTCACAGCAAAGGGCTCTTGCTCCTCTTGAGGCTTTGATGTGCTGCTTGTCAGGGAAGTACAAATGTGTCTCTTTGCACTGGGAAATTAAAGGAATCTTTGTTCTGGCATCAGGCATCATGTTTTTTAACCCTTCAGCACGGTGTTTATTGACATCCTGGTTCCAGCAGATCACCGCCTGTTCGCAGTTACTCCAGAGCTCTCCTGCCCAGCCTGGCTGGGGCTTCTTTCCCCGAGGGGTTAAATTTCCTCAATGTAAACATTTGCTGCTTTCCAAGCTCGTTCTTATTTGTTGCCTCCATGCTTTCATTTTCATAAGCACTGTAGGAAACAGTCTCTTGCACGAGGAGCTTAGAGCTCACACCTCCAAACGTCTTCACATTAGACACTCTCTCAGTGTCTAACACCCACTAAAAACCAGTGGGAGCTGAATCCTGAACTACTGCCAAAATATCCATCAAGGCCCAAGCGTCTGACTGCTTCCCTTGACCACCTCTGTGGACCGACGGGTGGCAGAAGGGAAGTGAGAAGAGCAATCCCTTCTGGAGTGCGAGCACCAGAAATGACTCAGAATTAGTCTGGGTCTAAGCCACAGCGTATTTTGCAATTTAGGGCCCATACCCTGTCACGTAAGCAGCTTTGCAACCCCTGTGCTGGCTGCGGATGATGATCCAACCCCTAAAACTGGGTAGGGGTGAGGGTAGTGGAGCAACACAGGTAATGCAGGTCCCTCTTTTCGCTTGCGGTGGGTTCCCCAAAATGAGAAAAGCGGCAGCAAGTTGTTGTTTGAGGTACCAGAGGGTGTTTTGGAGACCTTAGTCCTCAGCTCCCCAAAATCTGGCGAAGGCTCACTTGAATTTCGTAGCACACGGCACAAATGTGAAGCGGAGCAGCAAGTGCATCTGACGTCGGCTATTCCGAGGTGTGACCACAATCAGGTACGGCACGGGGCAGGCACCGCGGCACGGAGAGATGCCGGGCACCAGGCTGCCGTGCAGGCGGTGTGGGCCCCCTCAGTGAGCTGCTGGCAAGCGGCGTTTCCACCTAAATCCCCAACTGATTTCAGATGAACATCTACCCCATAACTTCACCACTTGAAGCATGTTTCCAAAGCAGTTAACCATTGGTATAAAAAATCACTGCGCTCCAGTTTCGTCACTGTATCTGCTTTCCAATCCTCTAAAATATTCCCCTATTGAGAAGTCCCCTCTTTTAAAGCAGGGCTGCTTTGGATTTTGGTGAGCTGTAGAGCAGTTTTCCCGTGCTATATACACACTGCCAACTTTCTACAAACCTGGCGTGGACACGGGAAAGTGTGTTTCAAAGGACTTTATCTTAGAGATGCTTCAGAGAAGGATGTTGGGCACGTACCCATCAGAGGAGGATGGATGTATGCCTACAATAAACGATTTTTGTCATGTTTTGCCATTTTATGTAGAATGGCTCATCTCTGAAGCTCCAGGGACTTCAGAAAGTCGAGTATGGCAGGTTTGCCTCAACATAAGGTGATGAGGTTTTGTTCAAAGCCACATGCAAAATCGTAGTTGACACTAAACCCAGTTTCGTGACCCTTCTGTAAGCACAGGGTGCTGCTTGCTCAGGCGAGGTGCAGAGGCTGAGAAAGCAGAAAAGTGCTCTCCTCTGCGTCTTACGTGGAATGAAAGCTTTACCGAAGTCAAAACTTTTTTTACAGCAGAGATGTTCAGAGCACAGCAAGTGTCAAAATCCTTCATGGCCATGGGTTTGTGCCGGTGCGTGTAGCAGACGCTCAGGGAGGGGAAGGCAGCTGTTGAGCTGTGATTGCTGCTTATTACACTAATTATAATAGTCTCGCCGGTATCATGAGCTTCCCTTCTCCTTCCCCCATCTGTCTGTTTGGCCATCCATGGTTGCTCATCTTTTTGAGATACGTGTTTGAAGTGCTTAGTACCGCAGGGAGCCCGGCTGCGCTCTCCCTCCGCTTCCCCGCGCTGATACAAGGGAATAATTGCGCTTTGCACATCGAAGGAATTTTTAGGATTGAGCTGTTTGCCCTGAAACAAGGCCCAGAAAGGTGAGATGTTGCCGCGGCTCTGCAACTCCACATTTCCAGGGATCTCAGCCAGGTGAGTCACCCTGGTCAGGAGCATCCCAACCTGTTTGGGATGGAGGGAAGAAGATGATGTCCAGCACTTGCTTCATTGCCTTTTTTCCTCCGTATTTTGTTTTCTGCCCTGTGTGGGTACAACCAGTCTAAATACTGGTCAGAGCAATCCCCTCCAGTCCGGGCACACCGCAGGAAAGTTCCCAGCTCTAACCCAAAGAACATCCACTGTTTTCCAGAAATGTCCTCATCCCTCTGCCGCGGGAGCTGGGCCAACCCTGCCGTCAGCTGAGCTGACCCCCAGATTGCTGTGCTTTTGTTGCAAGGAGACACTGAGAGTTAAATGCTCAGCAGAAAGAAGACACTGCTGCTTTGGATGATGCCCACCTGGTTTTTATTTCACTGGGGAGGGGTTACTCGTTGTCACAGGGCACTCACTTTGAAGAACAGCCCGCTCCAAAGTAGCCAGCAAAATGCTTTCTGAACCACAAAACAATGAGGCTCACTAAATCTCTAGCAGCAATAATTGCTTCTAAAAGACTGATGTATTTGGTTTGCTCATGTTTAGCAAACATGTTTGCTTCGCCCTTTGAAGATAATGCTGCATGCAGCACAGTGTGGTAGGGAAAAGAAAGGAAGAAATGGCCTGTGGTTTTCAGCGTGTTTAACCAGCAATGGCTGACAGGAGCAATAGCATTTGATAGTGCCGGTGTCCCCCCTTAATCATGAGCGATTGGGTTTCTCCACCCCTCCTGGTGCTCGACCTGTGGGCAGGGTGCCCTCGTGGGCTCGTACAAGCTGGGAGCACCCCGCTTGAGGCTCAGGCTGGTGGAGGGCAGCAGCAGCCCAGCCCAGCGATGCTGGTGTCTCCACGAGTGCGGGGCACCCCTGAAGTCCCCTGGCTGGGGACATCTGCAAGCCAAGCCTCGCTGTGGCTACGATGGCACCGACCAGCGTCTCCTTGCAGAGTGGCTTTGACCCTTTGCTAGAGACCGTTACCGGGTGCGCGGGGCCGGGGCTTGTGCAGCAGGAAGGGATGCTCCAGGGACGCTGCCTGCATGGGACCCATCCAGGAGAGCGGGGACAGGCTGGGACCCCGCGGTGGAGGAAGCCAGCGCCGGAGTCAGGGGCCACGCTTCTGGCCAACCCTCTCGTGATACCGTCTTAATCCCTCCCCGCGGATCCTGATCCCCCCTGTTCCTACAGCAGCCGGTTTAGTTGCATTTCCCTGTAGATCACGATAAGATAAAAGCGTGGCCATGTTTTACAGCAAGAGAAGCGGGTTCAGAAGATGACAGGTTGTACGGGGAAGGGATGCGGGTTTCCAGCTGCGCGCTCTCGCCGCCGCGGCCGCCTTTGATGAGGGCTGTGATTGATGCTGCGTTTGGCGCGGGCGGCCGTCAGCCGGCGACGCGCTGACCTTTCCCTGGCAGGCTGAGCGGCTCTAATGATCTTGATGGGGCTGGCGATTTGTATATTGGGTTTGATGTACGAGGCTTGACACGGCATGGAGAAATGGGACTGGGGTATGACTGACAGCCCTTTCCCATTAAGGGTGGTGAGGCACAGACTGCTTTCCAGTGATTTCTTTCAGTAGGAATGTTTTGCCGAATTATATTGTAGCAGAGAAGTTTTACTGTTAAGTATCTTCTTTTATATAGCTTCCAAGCAGTTAAAAAAGATGAGAATGAAGTAATTTGCAGGCCAGAAGGCTTATCACTAAAAGGGCTATTCAAATTATACAGTTAATTAATATTTAGTGAATTATTTTTACCCTGACTGTAATGTTCAGGCTCCTTACTTAGATAAAACAATGCAATAGCTTGCGCTCGAGATTTTTTTCTGTAATTCAGCTGTATAAAATTTCAAACCCTTGACTTCTTGCAGGCAACGTTAAAACCTTTTCATTTCCATGAGTCGAGCTGTGTATAAATCACACCCTGGTTGGCACATCTCATGGGTGCTTGTGGCAAGAGTAATGAATTTCATGGTTTGTTATGAGCTACTAAAACCAACACAAACACAGAAAGCCCGTTGTAATCTCAGCGTATCATTCGAGGAAGCAATTTATTCCTAAGTATGAACAAATGTCAAGCCACGATAACAAATTGTTATTACTAATTAAAACAAAGGGAGGAATAGCAAACATCTCTTGTCATTTGCCAGGCTGTCTCGGGGACACTTGAGCTCCATCCGGCTTCAGCCAGTGGGACAGCCAGGCTGCAAACCTCGCCGTAGCCTGAGACGCGTTGACCCGCTCTGTGCACTCCGGGCAGGGCATGGGGCCGTGATCCGAAGAGGGCTGGGGCAGGGGAAGCACCCGCGCTGAAATCGAGGTGCCACTTTTCATAAGTTTGTTAGGTTTTGTATTTAAAATCAAGGGTAGCTGGATTGTAGAAGTCTTGTAATGGGTGGAGTTTGGGGCGGACTGAAACAACGCACGCCAGTCCATCTGCTCGCACTGGCTGGTTTTATATCGTCCAAGTCTACTTCACACTCTCAGATGTGAAATAAAAGCCTATTTTGGCACCTTCCTTCCCACTGAGCGGTTAGGAGGCTCGGGGTAGCCCTGTGTTGAGGGCCCAGGCATGTTCCTGACCGCAGCCGGTCTCCCTGCATTTGCAACCACACTGGGAAATTTAAAAGCCCTGAAGGCACCATGAAAGCCCATTTCTATTCACGACCAATGTGCATGATTTCCTCCCGGACGAGTGCAGCCTGTCACAGGAGCATCGCGTGGATCCAAAAACGTGCTGGAGTTACCACCTCCTTGCGTTTAACACAGTTTGGGAACAAGCGGCAAATAGGTCTCTTCGTTGGGGAAGAGCAAGCAGCCATGTCTCTCGTGGGTGGGAGCAGAAGCACACCCATCTTAAACCCTCGGGTGTTTGTGAGGAGTTTGGACGGAGGTTTGTGCAGTCCCGGGACCTGCCCGCGGCGCCTGGCTTGGAGCAGGGGCTCGCGCGGTGCCCGGCCGGGGCGAGGGGAGCACCGAAATCCTGCTGGGAGCCAGAGAAGATGTGCATGGTCTGGTTTAGGGAGGTAAAAACCAGACTTGTGTCGCTGGGCCGGGGCTCTGGGCTGGCCCAAGACTCGGCTCTGAGCGTGGAGGCAGTTGAGGACCGTGCCCCAGTCCTGGGGGATGCACAGCTTTTGGGGGGCTGAGTGGTGCATGGCTGGTGCAGAGAGGAGCTCAGTGAGCAAAGGCAAGAAATCCTCAAGGCATAACCAGTGACCCGAAACACCCCATTAGACAGGTTTGAAGCCAAAAAATAAAACAAAAATCATCTAACGTGACAGCGACCCTGACAGCGTCAGGCGGCGAGAAGGGCGGCAGCGAGGGAGTCCGGAGCTGCTGCCAAGGCGCATGTTAATGCAGGCTTGCAGGGTTAGTTGGTTATCCTGGAAATACATCTTCTATTTTGTGTAAATGGAAAATTAATTTGTTGCTGATCAAAGGTTTAGATCTTTGGAAAACATACCACCAGATAAGCTGAAGATTTATGCGTTTCCTTCGTAACATATTTTCAGTGAATGCTTTATTGTTCATGGAAAGGCCCCAAGAAAAATATATCATTAAAAAAATAACTACGTTGAGTTTATTTAGCTTAAATTACAATACAGTGCTTTAATGAGGCTTTTGTAGACATCATTAAGGGACACTATTAAAAAGTCTTCAGATGAGAATACTATCAGGCTAGCAAAGGGGAAGAAACCACATGAGCATCCAGATTGTTGTTCACAGACGGTTACAAATTTGATTTCAACATACAAAAATAAAAAACATAGTGCCGAGTTAAAGCCGGAGGCTATGGAAAGTCTTATTGTTGTTAAGCTCTCTAAAGCTTCTTGCATTAAGGTGATTAAAATCGGGGGGGGGAGAAAGAGATACAGTGGTTGATTGAAACGTCATCTGCGGCGAGCTCTGCGTGTCGCGCCGGAGCGTGCGGTGCCCGTCTGCGAGCTGGGCGTGCGTGGTGGGATGGGGACAGTTGGTGCCTTTTGGGGTGCCTTGTCCTGGGGGGGACGGGGTGCAGGGCAGCGATGCTCGGGAGCGCCAGCACGACGTGCCGGGTCCTCCCGCGGCGTCACCCCTGCGTTTGCGTGGTTCAGTGCTGCCAGAGGACATGGACGGCCCAGGGTGTGCTCACAGCCGCAGCCTCGCCGCCCGGCTCCGCCTGTGGACTGGGGGATGCCGGCCAGGGTCAGGCCCGTCTCGCTGGGTGAATTGGTAGGAAATACAGAAAACTGTCGCTAAAATCAGCCGCAGTGCGTATGGGCTGTGCCTCCCCTTCTGTGTCAGCTGCTGCTGAGCTCGATGGTGTTTTAAAAACTAAATTCCTCCTTGCAGACCGACAGCACGAATCCTTACCCATGGCTCTGCTGAAAATGAGTCGAACACAGCAGCGGTGACAGCGGGAGCGAGTCTGTCGCGCGCGGTCTCGGGCAGCAGCCGTGTGAAGGTACAAATGGCAGCCCTGAGGAAAAGCGGAGGAGGCCAAGTTTTTGGGATTAATGATCTGCATCTGATGTTGGTCTCTCTGCACCTCCCTCCATCCCATTTTTCTTTGAGATAAGACATTCCTGCTTCTGGCGTTGAGAGGTATGGGGAGGGTCTGCTGCCTTGCTTAAAAAGAATAAAGGGAAAAAAAAAAAAAAGAAAATAGTGGGCTCAGCATGATTTAAAGTCCTGACTTGTATTTTGTGACTCGAGTTCTCCAAGGAGGTTTCCTCATACCTTGGGCACATCCCTATGTGACTCCTGAAGAGCCAAGCATTTGGCCAGGAGGAGTGGGGTCAGACCCTGCCACGTAGGGTCTTCTGCCTTCCCTGCTCATTGCTAACAGCATTTTGCAATCACCTTGCCTTTCCCCTCCAGTGTTTGCAAAGCCGTGCCCTCTCCAGCCTCTTGCTCCGCTGCTTATCGCTGCCCCGTGGCCATGGGAGCACGGTCCCGCCGGTGTCCCTGCCCCGCACAGGCTCTGGCTGTCCCCCAGCCCGGGGACCGCGCTGAGCACAGCCCGTCCTGGCACCGGGGCGGGAGCTCTGGCTCGGCGAGCGGAGATTTCTCTGCAAATTACAGGGGCGAGCGTGGGAACGGGGGAGAAGAAACCACTGTAAGTATCCAATTCTGCATTTCTGTGGGTAGGAGGAGTGATGGGAAAGTAATCTGTTACTGCGCCTGTCGCTGCGAGCCAGGACGGGCTCGGTGATGGGGGGACCTGCCATGCCACCGATCCCGGACAGGCTGGTGGTGTGCACGGTGCAGGGGACGGCCTTCGTCCCCGTGGGCAGCATTTTGGGTTGGCAGAGGCTGGAGCCTCTGTGACATCCCAAGGTAGCAGTGCTGTGCGCTGCCCTGGCACGCTGCAGCAGAGGATGCTCACTAAATAATTCAGAAAGGCAACTTGATCTGACATTCATCAGGTTAGTAGCCTGGCGACCTTGAGGACGCCAGCCTGCTGTCGCTGCGCGTGGCCGTGCCATGTAGGTTGTGTCATCGGGAGAGTCAACAGTGTCGTGTGGAGCCCTATTGATTGACGGCCGATCGATACACCAAGGTGATAAAATGCAGCATTTATGAAACGTGGGCTCTTACAATGATTTGTTAAATTAGCCGTAGGGATGAGTTTATGCAAATGGCAGAAAGTGTAAAGTTGACTGGGTTTGGGTCTTTGTCTTTAAAACTAGCAGCAAAGGGCAGAAAGATGTGGCTACATTTATAAGCAGAGTTGTCCATCTCACACCTCTGTACCTAAGCGGGGGCTTCCTGCTCTTGATCTTTCTTTATTTCAGTAGCTAAGGTTTTACCTCTGGTCGTTGCTTCATTGCTGGCAGTTGTCAGCATCCATCCTCGTAATGGTGCAAGTCCTTCACGTGACCTTTGATAATGTGCTCCACCGGCTCGGTATTCTCCTTGCTGCTTAATGAAACACCCATTTCACCTGTGTAATGTGCTGAATCCGTCAAGAAATCTTGTGTGCCTTCTGGAGTTATTCCAACACATGACCTTTTCATAAGCCTGGCAGTAGGCAACAGTAATGCAGAGCAATTGCCCACGAACCGGCAGCTTTCAAAGCAGGAAGGCTCATTTCCACTTTCCTAAGACAGTTGTGTGTCCAAATGTGGCAGCTTCTAATCTGATTTCTTGTCTCAGAAGAGCCTGTTCATTGGATTTTGTGGATATTTAGGCTTGCAAGTATTGGAACAAGAAGTCTGCCAGAAACGATGACGGTTATACATGCTGTTTGGAGACACAAAGCTCTTCTGCTCGTAGCTAGCCATGCAGCTGAGCTGTTATAAGCATTGGTCTTACTGATCTTTTACATCAGCTCATGATTCTCACCCCCATTTTATCTTTGTGGATCAACTTATTCTTAAAAGTTTGAAATTTCTGCTGTGATCCCTTTCTTGGGGATGATCCAGTTGGCCAAGACAGCCAAGCAGAACTCACCTTTGCTGTAGGATGCTTGGTTGCGTGGGGATGACACCGCCGTCCATCCTGTGGTGGGATCATGTCAGGCTGGTGCTGGGTGATGGAAGCTGCTGTAGATGGAGTTACACAGAGCCTGTTGGACACTCGGGCTCGTGCCCTGCCAGCCTTTCCGCTGAGCACGGGGCCAGCCGGCAGTCCTGCTCAAGGGGCACTTGGAGCCCTAATAGACACTTTGCTCCCGAGTGTTTATAGCTGAAGGGCCTTTGCTCCTTGAAAGTTAATGCAGATAAAGTCAGGCATTTTACTCATGTGTTCAGTGAAAATTAGCACCTACAGGACCTCCCATGTGGAGCAGCGTGTATTCTTTGTGCTGGTTGTAGCCCCTAGTCACTGCTGCGTGCTTTTAGCGATGCATTTCCAAGGAAGATTGTTACAGTAAACGTGGGTAATTTCTGCTCTACAGCATTTCTGCCCAACATTATCATTTCATAAGCAGGCTGCTTTATTTGCTTTTGCCCAATTCAGTTTTGTCTCATTTCCTTTCTATTGTAATTAACATGTTCTGAATTCAAGAGGAAAAATACATCATCTTGGGGCCGTGGGACGTTAACCGTAGAGAGGCGAGCTGATAGCCTGCCTGCAATGCTGATGCCAGCTGCAAGGGGCAAAATGTGCCAGTTTAGGAAGCTGGAGGGTCAGAGGAGCTTTTCCCTACAAGTTCTGTTGCTCTGTGTAGTTGGAGGAGTTGGAAGGGACCCTCCTCGGCGCTGCGGCCATCCCCAGCAGAAGTGGAGATGATGCTGCTCCTTCCTCCACAAAAGGAAGGTCTGACCGGGCTGGATGCGGTAACAGGGTCAACGCTCAACTCTTGGACTTGCAGCTGCAGATTTAATTAAAAAAAAAGAGAGAGGAAAAAAAAATTTTAAAAAAAAGGAACTGTAAGTGCTCAAATATTTCATCGACGACCCTGAATATTTTCTTTTGTCTGAAGTTGTCTGAGCCAGATGAGGTCTCTGCACGTCCTCGGCCCGTCCTGCTTGGCCGGGGTAAGTTGGGGCGGCTCTGAGGGGGAGCCGGGCTGGTGTGTCCCAACTGAAAATCTCGCCCTTGAGGTTTTGAGTGTAATTCCATATAATGAAACCTGATTTATGAGCCTTAATAATAATAATTTAAGGCATTTGAGACTGCAGAAAGACTCGCAGCTGTACTTTCTGCATCCTTCTGTGTTCTGTAAACATAGCTAATTTTGCCAAAATCAAGGGCTCCGAAATCTGAAGCCAGGCCACAAAAGTCAGGAGCGTGCTACAAAAGCACTACATGTTGGGCGAGTTTTATTTGCTTTCTGTATTTTTTTCGGAGTCCACAGAAACTAGGTTTTTGAATTTCACTCACTTTTTGCAAATGCAAAAGCTACGCAGTACGCTCGCCTCCGGTTGACTTGAATTAGAGATTCATTTGTGACCACCTAATTCCCAAGCAACAGGCTTTAAGAGCAGCAGAAGAGATTTGGCAGCGTAGCTCCTTCTCTGTGTTTTCTTTTCTTTTCCGAGGGGAGGGAAACACGGGGGAAGGAGGCTTTGGCATCCCCGTTGGGGTGGCGTGTTCCTGGGGCTCACAGTACTCACCTGAGGTACACATAAAAGGTGTGAATCGTGCATCTCTTGGGGCCGTAGGAAAGAAAATGTATTAAAATATGTGGCAACCAAAATGCCATGCTAATAACTTGTATTTCCCAGAATATTTAGCCCTGCTGGTGCACAAACATGCTGCGTCTGAAAACCAGTGGGGAATCACAGCAAATGACTGCAGAAAATAATTAAGAGGGCATTGAAAGCCAGGAGAAAAATGATACGTTGCTCAGAGCCAGCGGATCATTGCTTTAATAGCCCGCGTACCTAAGAAGCGGCGCCTTAAGTTTGACAGCAAGTTGAGATTCGGTCAGCATCAAATAAGATGATAGTTGGAGAAGGATAATTAGTGTCTTCACACCATTTAATTTGGGCTGCTGGTGCGGAGCCAACTCTGAAACGTGCACATGCGAGCCAGCGAGAAGGATTTTTGTCTCTGCCTTTCCCTAAGCATCCTGCAGGATTTATTGATTCCTAAGAGCGGGCTGATTTCCATGTAAATAAACGGGAGGGTGGCCGGGCCGTGGCGCACGGTCCGGATGCGGTGACTTTGGCTTGCTGACATCATTGCTCATTAGCATGCAGGAGAGGAGAGCAATGCAACAGCAGAGCCCCGCGCCGCTCCCGCGCCGGCAATTATTCTCCACGGGCTGCATCTCTCCTCGTTAATGCCTCGCGCTCGGAGAGCAAATTGGACATCCTCTTGCCACCTCGAAGGGTCATTTAGTGAAAGGCAAGGTGAGGGGGGAGCTGCTGGATTCGTTTGGATTGGGAGCGGAGAGGGGGGCACCCTCCAGAGCTGGATTTCAGAGCGAGGCAATTTAAGCGAAAGCTTAAGACGCGGGGCAGGAATGGCACGTTTTTCCACGGCAGGTTTCCTTCGGAGACGCGCCGCGGTCGGTGCGTGCCTCCTCTGAAAGGCTCCGACAAAAGCCCGTCTGGCGGCAGCCGCCGGCTGCGTGTGTCGGGGCGGTGGGCTGCGCCGGGGAGCGCGGGATGCTTTATGGCACTGCGGTGCCGGGGCTGGTCCTGGGAGCAGCTCGCCAGCCCCAAGTCGACCGGCACAACTAGGACGGCTGAGCAACCCGCTGGATTTTTTCCTCCCGCGCTGTCGCCGTCGGTGGGAACAGGTAAGAAACTGCGTTTTGCCAGCGACTTCAAAGTTGTCGTGGATTTTTAGGAGGGATCGAAAGTAGCAGGGAGGAGGAGGCGGAGGAATAAGCAGCATTCTGTGGATGCGCGTAGCTGCCTGCTAACTTTGCTCTATGTGCTGTTGCTGGTGATGTAGGGGGGGCTGCGCTTTTTTCCCACCCTTTGCTGTTCTCGTTGTTTATGGATGTAAAAGGTTAATTGTTAAATTGCATTTCTGCAGCTGCAGGAAGTCAGGGAGAAACGCTGATGCCACTGTAATGGATTTTTCATTTTAAAAATAATCAGGAAGGCTCAGCTGGCTTTAAATAGGAATAAGTATGAAAAAATCCTCATCTCTCAGTGTTAATTTTATTGCTCTGGTAAATGCAGCTTCCAGAAGCCTGGGTTCTCTGGGCATTTTGTGAGCAGACTGCGTGCAGGCTGGTGTTGTGGATGAGGACATTACTGTTGAGATGTTTACTGTGGTGGTTTTGCCTTCCTGAGGATAGAGAGTTTTAAAGGAATAATCTTTCTATGTCCTCCTTTTTCATGCCAGAATGCCTAACTATAAACCAACCTAGAACTGCAACCTGGGGGTTATGTTTTTCGGTGCAATCTTTTCAAGTCAAATTTCCTTTTTTTTTTCCTGTTCCTTGAAGGAACATTTTAAGCAGATGTGACACAGACGTGACCTGTGACCGTGGAAAGATTTTAATCCAGTTACTCTTTGTTTTGTAGTCATGATTCCTTGGTGGTGCTAAACACCGATTGAATCTTTTTGAGCCGTTGAGGATTAGCGCTGGACAGAATAATGCCAAAATAATTATTCGCACCAGATGCAGTGTCATCCTTTCAGTTTTAGCTCTCTTATCTTGTAACTTATCTGACTTATTTTTATTCTACTGTTAGTCCACCTACTGCGGGAGCACTTACACGTCTCACATCACTGCGTTGTATTTATAAGGGTGCCGGCTTGAGCCTGCGATAAAGATTGGTAAAGTAAAACTATCTGCAGCTAACAAGATTATGTTTTGCTTCGTATTTTAATCTCCCAACGCGTGTTTTCTACCAGCCAGATTCAGCTTAACAAAATGACCCAGCCTTGCGCACTTGCTGTTGGCAGACTGGCTCGGGCTTAGCCGGCACATACACAGATCAGGCTGGCAGCGATTGCTTTTACAAGCGGGTCGGTATTGCCTGTCTCGGGGGACGCCGTCTAAGCCTCAACTTTTGAAATAATTACAATTTTCAGCCTAGCTCATCCCGCTTCTGAGCATTTTGCCTATCAGCTGGGTTTTTTCCGTTACGACATACAGCCCAGGAGATGCTCAAACTGCAGCATGTTTACTGCTTCCCGTGGTTTCTGCTTGTCATGCTGCAAATGCAAACCCGTAAAGTCCCTTAAAATAGCAGTTACAGCCCCAGGGCAGGTCGCTGGAACCCGCTCCGCTTAGCCTGGCTGTGCGAGACCAGTGCTGGAGAGATGGGCTGTGAGCCTGGAACACGGTGGGGGCAAGAGAGGGGCAGGGAGATAAATACTGCCTGTGAAAGACCAGGGTCATGCAAACTTGAGAAGACGGTGAGGACCCGCATGCTGAATGGAGACGGGCTTCTTCGTGGAGAGCTGGGTTTGGATCCAGAGGTAGAGCCTAAATCTTGCTAGAACCCCTGGCTTGGAGGCAATTTTCTTCCTTCAGTTAAGCAGCAGAAAGAACCCCCCTGTGATACGGCTCTGCATCTTGTTAGGCTGAAAAGCCACCCAATGACAGAATTAAAAATCTGACAAGATACCCCGTGGGGTAGGACAGGGGTTGTGCAGCACAGGCGCACATTGGTGCTCAGATGGGGAGAGTTTGGCCAGGGTCCTGCTGCTGCCTGCTCCCTCCGCTGCCTCCCCTGCTCCATCCCTGCCAGCCAGGGACCCCGCTGGGCTCTCCGGGGCTTGGGGTTGTCCTGCCACAGAGGACACCAAACCCCTCCCGGGTGTCCACAGCTCCTGAGTCTGCCCGTCCCATGGCTCCCCTGCCTTCCAAAATCATGAGATTGGCTTCAGCATTGTTTGCCCACCAGCTTCAGGGTTGTAATTGCTGTTATTGAGCCTGTTCTCTTCAACTTGGAAACTAGTGGTTTGTGTTTCTTCTCCATGACTGGGGAAAAATACGTGATTGTTATCATTTCTGTATGCTAAGAGCTGGACCTTTAAGGGGGAAAAAAATCCCCTAACGTAAGTATGTTGAGATGAGTGGTAAGCCTGTGAGCTGGCAGGCTGCCTCCATCGTCTTGGACGCGACAGAGCAGCCTGTTGGACACCTTTTCTCCTGGTGGCATGGCTGGGCAACAGGCTGGGGCTCACGGCACCTTATTTTTCCTCTTCTCTCTCTCTCCTCCTTGCTTGATCCGCAGCTCACACGCGTATAGCACTTTGCCTGCCTCTGTCTAACCTCTATTACAAAAAAAAAAATATTGCGTCTTCGGCAAAACATCTTGAGAGCTCCAAAGAGAGAGGTCTTCTGAGATCTGCCGAGTTATTAATATCCCTTAATTTAAACATCTCATCTTTATGCATCAGAATTTTCATAGTTCGTGTCAGGGGTTGCAGCTCACGGGAGCAGCCTGTCAGCGTGGTTCAGGTCAGGAGAATGTTTAAGCACCCTGGGGTTCTTACCCAGCTCACAAGGAGAAACTGGAGCCCGAGCGGGGACCTGTGGTCACTGCAGAGCACTGGGGTGCACCTGGGCTCCCCAAAATAACTCGTGATGCACCCCAGCTCCCCTGGTGTAACTTAGCCACAGGCTGCAAAGGTTGGCCATGTTTTAATTCATCCTGCAGTGGTGCTGAGAGGTCTGGCCATGGTTTTGGGCTGTGGTCCTGGTTCCTTGTGTGCCTAAGAGGGCACCAAGACAGCCCAGATGAGAGATTTGGGGTTTTGTACGTTGTGTCATGTTTTGTCCTAATTTCTTGGTCTCATCTGGGAGGAGCGTAGCCTCGTGCGCTGATGGTTGTTGTCTGCCACGTGGTGCCTACGACCACAGACAGCAAAATTGGAAGCAGCCTGGAGGCTGCCCCAGGCCATGCCGTAGGGAAGCCGTGGTTTGGGGACAGGGCGGTGGGGACCCACAGGCAGATGTTCCACCCGCTTCTTGAATTGATGGTCTTGATTCACCGTGAAGGCAGACCAACTGGAAAGTCCTCAGAGACTGCTTTTGCTTATATTTAGCTGCAGCTGGCAATATTGAGGATAGTTCTTTTTTTTTTCTTCTTTTTCTTAATTAAGCAAGAATAACTCTTGCAATGGTAAAGGATTTTTACAGAGTCTTAAAAATAAAAGTAGTCTCCAGCCTGAAACTGAGCATGGACAACTTCAGCCAGAGAGAATTTTTCCAGGAGTGGAAATGGGGTTTGTAATAAAAACTTCAACACCACCCTGGATACCTTTGCAATTGCTGCTGTTGGCACTGTGGAGGTCAGAGGGGATTAAAAATAAACCAACACTGAAAATCTGACTTGCCTTGAGCAAATCATGTGGGTAGAGAAGAGAAAATGGATGAGGAAGATGGAGAAGAGTCTGATTTGCAACACTTCCATCTTCTCAGTGTTTTCCCACCTACTGCAGAACTTTCCGGAGATGTGCAGCTACGCATGCTCCCCTGTGGCCACGGAGACTGGGAGCAGTTGCATCTACAGGAGTAGCGAGGTTGCTGGATTATTTCTCTCTTCCTTAGCTTCTTGGCATTACTGTGCTACCTGCTCTGTTGCTACCACCTGGCGTTGATCTTTTAAGCCAACTGTCCCTACAGCATCTTGGGTCTAGTGAGCGTTGTCCTCCCTTGGCCATCCCTGCAGGCTACCAGGGGCACCTTGTCCTCAGACTTTGAATTGCTGCTATGGTAAATGCCCGTGTCTAATTCAGCTCCTTTAGCCTCCTGCACCCCAGTTTGGCAGGTAAAAGCTTTCACTGAGCTTCCTTTTCAACCCAGATAGCACAAGGTCTTTGCAATTCATTCCTGCTGATAGGTTTTATTCTGGCTGAAGTGACTCTGGAAGAGCTGTGAAGTTGCAGAAATGTTTTGTCCAGCTTTGTTGCTGAGGTCCATGGGACCTGGGGCTGTGGGCAGCAGCCAGCTGGGCTACTGGGAGCGTTTGGTTCAAAATACAGTGTTAGAGAAGTTGGAGATGGAGGCAGAGCTTCAGCTCCAACTGTCTGTTTTGAGCACAAAAGCTTGGGGGTCCTCTGATGAAGCTGATGTTCAGGGAGTCGATGGGGAAGACGCGGCTGGGCGCTGCCTGTGGGTGCTCCCATGCCTCAGCTTCCCCATCTGTGAAATGGGAGAGCGGTGCCCATACTGGCAAAGAGCCTCCAGGCTCTCCCTGTGGCAGTGAAGGACTATGTTAATTTTTCAGTTCAGGTAAATGTTTGCCGTGCCTGTGGGGTCTGGAGAAATGGGTCTGTGTAGCTGGAGCTCGCTCAGGGTGGGAAGATGTCTCATTAGCTCTTAAATGAGGGGAGGAGATAACAGGCAGGGATATTAGGAAGCCCTTGTTAAGAGGCTCGGGGTCACATGAGCTGCCCCAAATCCTCAACCTCTCCCATTTCCGAGAAGTCTTGTGATTTACTGACTGATGACTGGCCCAAAAGCCTCAATGCAATCAGAATGATGTCACAATGCTGGAAAAAAATCAGGCTGCTGTATATGTCTGAAGCCGAGCAGAAAGGGAATTGCCCCTTTGCTTTTACGCGTCCCATCCGAGCTGAGCAGACAATTGCTTTTTGAGGGATTCCCGATCTTGTATGTTAATGTGTGCACAAATGCATGCAAATCCTTTATTACGGAGCGCAGCAGAGGCATCGCATGGCCCGGCGCGGGCCGTGGCATTCCTGCTCCTCACGTTGTCTGGGGACGGAGCTGCTCCCTGATACAGCCCATTTATTTCCATCCCAGAAGAAACAAGTGAGAAGCAGAGATAAGCAGCACTGGGGGCTGATAAGGGCCGTTTGCCGAGTTCCTTCTTTGTCCAAGAGGAATTTTAACATTTCTGCCACAATTTTAAACTCTGCCTTCATTGTTGGTGCTGCCAGGAGGGGTTGGGATCTTGTGCTGCCCTTTCTTAAAACAGCCGCGCTGCCCAGCCCGGGCAGGCTTCGCTTCGGTGGTGTTTGCTGCATTAGGTCCTGCGTGCCCACCCAGCCGAGCCAGTGGCCACGGCTAGAAGAGAAGATGCTGTGGCCAGGAGCTTTTCCTGCAGGCAGGGGCCTGCTGCCCTCACAGCCCCGGGGGAGTCCGGTCCTGCCTGCGCCGCCCCAGGCGCCAGCGCACCCAGGCTGTTCGCTGGGAGAGCCCAGCTCGGCCGGCTCCTTCGCCGGAGCTACAGACCATTTGCAAGGACCCACTTTGCCTTGGCTTCGGGCTGCCCCCGGTCCCTCTTCCCTGGCTTTTTAGCTCTGCTTGTGCTTTCCCTGCTTGGAGTCGTTGCTGGTTTTTCACAGCAGGGAGACCTCAGGTCTCTTCAGAAAGCTGGGGGCACGCTCGCGGCTCTCTCCAGAGCCTCTTGCACGGCACTAGTGTTTTCAGCGTGGTTTAACTTACTGTTGGTGCCATTGCCGTGATGAAAAGGCTGCGGGAGGCTCCAGCGATGGCAGAGGCTGTGCTTTGCTAACCGCGGCGAACAACAAGAGGCTGCCTCGTCCCCAAGACCTCACAGGTCAATCGGGCTCCTGTCGAGCTGTACGTAGGTGGCCCTGGCCTGGAAGTGTGCTTCTGCATCCCAAGCGAGAGGGACTCAGGAGCCAGGTTCTCCGCTTGGTGTGTGGGGCCCTGTTTGCTTCAGATTCCCCTTGTGTGCCTGTTTGCATCTGTAGAGAGAAGAGGGCTGGCGTGGGGTGGTGGGTCCAGTTTGCACCATCCCCCTGCACCAGCAGATGGGGGGGGATGTAACCGGGGACGGGGGTTAGAGCCTCCTCTGAGGAGAGGACCGGCCGCCGTGCCAAGAGCACCACGTAAAAGCAGCCATTGCAATATAAAACACATCCATCTTGTAACTTCATCACATGAAGCGCTGGCCTTGAGTAGGACAAATTTTTCAATCTGTTTTCGAGCCGTTGCTGCTTTGTACCATGTGAAGTCGATTCAAGGCAGGCTCCTTTCCAGCTAAATCTGACACCAGGAAATGTTCTTTTTCTCCCCATTTGCTTCCCGCCGTCCTGGCCCCGCTGCAGGGCAGCTCCGTGCACAGCTCCGTGCCGAGCAGCCCTGCCGGGTGCTCCCCAGCCCGTGCCTCTCGCGGCAGCACGGCTTCCAGCCGGCTCCCTCTCTTCTTTCCTCCCTGTCCGCAAGCTACAGCTGCTTAACAGCTCCTTTATTTACCCTCCGTGCATGAAGCTGGTCGTGCTGTCGGCTCTTCTTGCTTCGTTGGGAAACACATCACTGGGTTTCTCCTCGCCAGCCCTCAGCTCCTGGAGTCAAGCGATGCTCCAAGATGTCCCCAGTTTTTAGCAACAACACCGAAATATCTCCAACCCGGTGTCCTCCCCGACGCTGGAGACCTCTCTTAATCACCAGGACAGATAATTCCCTGAGAAAAGCTTATACAGACCCTTCTCTGGGATGAGAGCAAGATGGAAAGGCTCAGGAATGAAGACAGGATTTCCAGAGAGTGATTGGCATTAGTTTCTTCTTGCTTAAAAAAAAATAACACCCACCTGCCCACACTCTTCTCAAGTTGTGTGGGGCTCCTTGGCTGTGCAGGCAGCAGAAGTCGTTGTGGGCGAAGCTTTGGTGGTGGTTAGGTGAGGCTTGTGTCTGGCCAGAGCCAAGCTAATGGGTTTCCCTTTGCAGGACGTGCCGCCCCACCTGGGCTGCGGCACCCTTTATATGGTAAGGTATGCGGCACGCCGATGCGCTGAGCATCTCCAGGCTCCGCCGCTCTGCCCACGGTAATGACGAACGATCTGTCGCTGGCGGGAGCAGCCGGGCAGGCTGCCGGCCGTGGCCCTGCTCCTCTCCAACGCCCACCAGCTCTCTGCCGCAGCATCGGCACCCACGGCACGTTGTCACCCTGGCCATCGTGCGCGTGGTCGAGCGCTGGCACGTGCATCATCTCACTTCATGCCGCTCTGCTTGGAGTACGGTGGGGGGATATTGCTTTTTCAATTTCATCTCACATTTGAAATGTACATTTTTATATTAAGTTTTTACTATGGGGAATTATTTTTAATTATAGTGAGCTGGAAGATGATAAAATAAAGTTGAGTAAGTGAGACCTATGCGAAGAAGTCATGGAAACCATATCATAGGAGTGGAAAGACACTCCTAGGACACCCAGTATTGTTCCCATGAAACAACATATCCTAATGTAAAGAAAATAAGTGTAATTAAAACTGTTAGTCTTCTGCTTTTAATGAGGGGAAGGGAGGAGAACTGGATATCTCAGGGGCAAGATCTTGACGTTTGTGCAGTTTGCCCAAGGAGGTGGCAGAAACCCCATGCCTGGAGATGCTCATTTTTTAATGGTGCAAAGTTTTTACAGAGCCAGTTGTCCTGGCCTGGGGACATCACTGATGAGCGAACAGGGTACCTTTGTCCTTTTCATCCTTTGCTTTTCTGACCAGGAGAAGCCACCCACCAGCAGTACCCGCTTGCCTGGGACAGGGCAGGAGCGAGGGTGGGTGTAAATCAGCTTCCCGACCCGGTCCTCGCACCACGGGCTGTACGTGGTATGAGCTGCAGGATGGTGGTCGCGTGGAGTGACCTGTGGGCTCTAATGATCGTACATCTCACCTATTAACTCTTCAACACCGTTATTTAAAGTCCTCACGATGGCCTGATTTATCTCATTTATTAAAAGCCAAGACCTGTGATGCTTTCCTGCCATCCTCCATCTCCTGGAAGGGATGTGTCTGGAGCAGCGAGGAGGGTAGGAACGTGCAGGCTGCCTTTTTCCCCATCGCAGCGCTCATGCTCCCAGTGTTGCGTGTATCTGAGCGTGGACTATCGGGTTTGTCTCCCTTGGAAGCTTGTGACTGATATCCTGAAAATGAAAATTTGACTAAGAAGTTCTAAACTCTGTTAGAATAACTGTCTTCAATGCCAAATCCGGTGCTTTGGAGCTATTAATTATTCTCAGCATCTTGTTGCATATTGAGCTGCTTCTAATCATATCGTGAAATGAGATGGAAACGGCAAAGAGAGCAGCGGCTTTGCTCCCTTCCACGGTAGCTGATTAATTAAAGTATTCACGTGAAATGGTGCCTTGATTATTTTTTAAGGTAACAGCCCGAGGCGATGCCGAGACTTTCCGACTGGACGCAAACCAGACGCTGGGGGTGCGTGGGGGTCGCTGTGTGGTTTAGATCTGATGAAAGGCAGGAAATGGGAAAATCTGGCAAATCTCCCTGGCTTGACTTAACGGAGCCTCTTGACTTTTGCTAGAGTGCATTTTTTGTGCTGTAGCGGCCAAGTGGAAATTTAGACTCGAATCTGGATCTGAGCGCTGGTATGCTTAGCTGGCTTGTACGTAATGGTGAAAAAGAAGAAAAGGTGTTTGAAAATTACGGCCCCTGGTGTTTAACTGTTGCTGCCCTCTGAATGTCTTTGCTTTACCTTATAGGAGAGAAACCTGCAATGGCAACAGTAACTTTTCCCATGCTTTTTGTGTGGTACCTTATTATTTCTGAGCGTCTCCCTTCTGCTACCCAAGCGAAGCCATACCTCATTCCTCAGAAGTCCGTGGCGTTTCATTAGCTCAAATTAATTCAGAATCCTGCGTGGTTACTTTAAAATAGATACCATTGACCCATATTGTGGAAGAGCATTGCCTTTGCAGGAATAGAAACCAATTTATCGGCATTCCCTTTAACCTCTTTTTATGGAGCTGGGGGATGTTTCCAGCCAGGTTAGTCCTTCGCTGTGACCCCTGGCAAAGGGGAGTGATGTCCTAGCAGCCACGCAGAGAAATGCTCAGGTCCAAGCCCATGAAGAAAATCTCCCACAGACCACCAGCTGCAGGAACAGACCCTTAAAAGAAATGCTAAGAAGTGGTATTTGCGGTGAATTTAGCTGAAGGCTGTTAAATCGCAACCTTTGGGCTGTTCTCTCAGTTCTTCTTGTGCTCTCCCCTCCCGTCCGGCTCTCGGGCAGCGTGCGAGCCGGTGTGCCGCTGAGCCGCGGCGCGTGCCGTCGAGCCAGGCAGTTAAGATGCCGTTGTAGTGTGACTGTGGTTTTTGTAGCCTCCCTTAATTTGATTTAGTTTTATATGTTCAGACTATAATCAATTTTTATGCTACTTTAATAAGCAAATTTATGCTATCAGCATGCTAAAGGGACTTGTCATTCACAGCTTCCCAGTCAATCCACCATTTTCTGTATTAGCCAAGTGCTCAGCTGTCCTGAATTCAGTAACTGCTCTGCAATTACCGGCTGGCACGCCGATCCGCGCCGGGCGGGCACGTGGCCCTTGCCTGTGCTGGCCCCTGGAAATACTCCTCGCGGTGCAGTAAAGGGACAAGCAATTACATATCCCCAAACATCGGGCAGTCTGACTCAGCTTGATTGCCAAGTGTTGTTATAGCAAATATGGACTTTTATTTTCTGCTTGTGAGAGAGGCAAATCCTGCGTTAGAAAATGCCTGAGCATAAAAAAGGGTTGAGTTTAGTATCTGCAGGCCAGCGACTGGCAGGAATCGCTTTGCTTGCTTATTTGAAGTGCAACTCACCAGGGCGTCTCCTCTTTTTCCTCTCTTCTCGCCTTGCAGGAAGATTTGCCTTCACTGTAAGTGCTCCCAGGAAGAGCACATCGTAACAGTTATGCCTCTGGAGATGGAGAAGACCGTCACGAAGCTCATGTTTGACTTCCAGAGGAATTCGACTTCTGATGACGACTCAGGCTGTGCCCTGGAAGAGTACGCGTGGGTCCCTCCCGGCCTGAAGCCCGAGCAGGTAACGACGACACCACCGAGTTAGCAGAAATAAATTGTTTTAATCTGCTCTTTGGGAATAGTTGCCCTGATTTTTCTTCTAGGGGTGCAAGCACTTGTTGCATGCGGCTGTTTCTGGGTGCACGATAGAGACGTGCAGAGACGGTTCTGGTCTGAATGCACAAATGAAACAAAATAGAGATGTGATCCTTGCAGGACTTGCGGTTTTCTGCGTCTGTAGATGTAATTGGTAATTGAGAGGGGGGAAACAAAATACTTCCAGGATGGGGTTTGTTGTGGTTGTGCAAGGGAACAGATACAGACGTACCTCCTACTGTTTCATGGGAAAAAAAGTGGTGGGGCTCCACTGTGCCCGGGGGACTCGGCGCTCGTGTTCTGCCCGCCTGGACCACTCTGCTCTGCGGTAAGTCCAGGGCAGATAGTCAAAGCTGGTGGACGGGCTAAAGTCTTGGGCGTTGGACTCAAGTATGATGTTTGTGTTTTACTGGAAAGAATTGCTCAAATGAAGTTCAAGTCTCTCAGTACAGGAATTGAACGGGATGAGTTAGACCGCAGCATGCTGTCTGTGCAGAGCGCGCATTGATTTCTGCTCCTCGCAGTTTACGTGATTCGTTTGGGTTTTATGCTGATCTTTTACATGTTCAACTCGGAACTTAATTTGCAGAGGAGATTGCAACATGAGCTTAGCCTTGATAATTGCTATGGCAATCATTTTAAACTGTGTAAGGAGGCTGGGAGAGGGTGGAAAGCTTTCATTCTTGCTGTTGTAGCTGCTATCCTTAAATATTGTGTTTTCCTGAGCTTTTATTCAGAAGGGCTTAGGCATTTCCTGAAATATTTTGGCACCACCCGTAGGCTGTAAATATTATCTGTCTGGTTAGAGAAACTCCAGTTGTTTGGTGGTTTTTTTCCTTCTTCTTGTCTTCACAAGCCTGTCTTGGTGCTTGCTCGAGACTCCACAACGCCGTGTGTTTCATTTGGTGCCATCCAACTGTGCAAATCAGACAGCAGCCTTGTTTTCTGTCACCTTCCTTATGTCAGAGGCTCCCTTTGTGCCTCCCAGGAGGTACAGGACACGGGGCATGGACAGATGCAGCTGATCCTGAAGTAGCTCTGCCTGTCCTTCATGCTGCAGGGACACGAACCAGTTGGGTTTCGGCAGCCCCGTTGGAGGACCTCACCCAAGCTGGTGCCACCTGCTCTCAGCACCACCTTGTGTCCAGGCCTGTCGGTGGCTTCTGGAGCCCAAGCTGGCCAGTGTCCCTATAGCCTTGGGTAGAAATACAGCTACGTAGTGACGGGCAGCACCTGACGGGGTAGATGTGGTCTCTGGTGACTACAGCACGTCATGGACAGCAATTGAAACCCACTTCCAGCATAGCAGTGATGCATTCCAGAAGACCTGGATGCTTCTTTGATCCCTCAGGTGCTTTTTAAGAAATAGCATGCCGTCAGGCGGTTTGGGATGCTGAGGAGAAATAAAAGTCCATTAGCGCTAGCAGTAGGTACTGACGTCTCATGCGTTACTCAGGTTAATGTATTTTTAGGTTCTTCCAGCATATGTTTCTTGCAGAGGTCATGGTGCTCCTCAATCCGAACACCCACTTTCTAATTACGCTCCTCTGTCTGCGTTGCTGGGTCTTTTAGCAGATTTGCCACTTCAGACCTGTCTCTAATCACCATGGAGATGAAGAGCAGCCGTAAGCAGAGCCTAAGACAGACACTGAAATCCTTCCAGCATAGCTCATCCGCCAGCCCTTTCGGGACCTTTCATGCATCACATGAGCCACTAAGGAGAGAAAAGCAAGGTGTGACTTCTCTGGGCTGCGAAAGAGCCACCAAGCAGGGCTGGGGCTCGTCCCTGGGTGCAGAGCAGCACCCTGAATTTCTCCGGGAGTTACCACGTGCCTGGGGTGTCGCAGGGCTGGGAGGTGCCCAGGGGTGCAGGAGGGTGCCGTTTGCTTTTCGTGGGTGTAGGAGGTACCTCTGCAGCAGCTTGCTGGAGCCGTGCAAGGCTGCAGACAGGCGTGTGGCTTTCTGGTCGGTGAGTCAGCTGTGCGTATGTGATGTGGAGCCTCTGGAAGGCCGATGTCTGCCGTGGAGCAGCTGGTGGGCTCCGCTCCGCCTGAGGACACTGCCATCAGGCTGGGCTGAAAGTACAGGTTTGCAGGCAGTGAATTTTTCTCTGTCTTCCGCTGTTTCACTGTTGTATTTCTTTGACATGAAACAGATGAAATGAAACAACTTTTTCTGCAATATTCTCCTTTATTAAAATCTCTATGCAGCATATGAGCTGGGGAGGTAAGTGGTCCCCTGAAAGACTAATGCAGTTTTCTTATTATACTTGGACGACAGCCTTCCTACCTCGCTATTCTTGGGAGACAGCGTTCACGTCTCGCTCAACACAGCAATTTACAGGATTTTGGGGGAGGAAGTTGGCCAACAAACATGACATCGGTTTTTGGCAGTTTCCGTAGGTCATTTCAGATTTGGAGAGTCCATTCAATCCATAGCTTAAAATATTAAGTATAACCTAAAGGGGAATTGACCCAAACCTACAACGTCTCACTGGATCCCTGGACGCTAATTCAGGCATCAGCTGGTCTGTGGTACATGTCAACTATGTGAAAATCATGTTGGTTGCTTAATGCACGCTACTGAAGAGAAAAAAAAGCATTGGTCCAGTGTTCACAGATAATGATCCAGACATTGCATTGAAGAGCGAAGCTGAAAGTTATCCCTTGTATTATGGCTCATCAGTGTGCAGGACTACAAAGTGCTTTACACAACAGTCATAAATATTACATATTTCTAAATATGTTTATAACGCAGGGATGAAAATGGTAATATCAAAAATGTTATAATACCACTGCATAAAGTATGGTAAAAGTTCATCTGGAAGACTGGCTAAAATTTAGAACATCTCTGCTCAAGAAAGAGGGGTATAAACTGGAAGGAGACTGGAAATGTTATTTCGCTGAGGAGCCTAGAAGAGCTCGGTTTGTTCAGCCTAGCAAATCGAAGGGTTATGATCACTCCCTGTGCATTAGAGGAGGAAGAGCAGTTATTCAAGCTCCAACTTTGGCACAAGAACATAGCTATAAACTGGCTCCGAATGCATTCAGGCAGGAAATTGGAAGAGGTTTCAAACCGTCAGAGGTGTAAGGCTCAGCGGCAACCTGCCAACAGGGAGAGCGACGGGTAAAAACCCACGACTGAGCTCCATAAATTACAATGTGATTAGAAAATGTGGTTTCTTATAATAGCGGTCGGCTACACAGGATGGCCAAGAGGCTCCTGTGGGCTCTCATCCCGCTTGGATTGGCCCTCAATGAGAAGTTGCCTTATGGCAGAAGAGGGACCTCTCTTCTGGAAGATGCGGATGCAGACAGGAATGGGAGAGGTGGCTGTACGGGAGGCAAGGCAGAAGCTCGGGATGTGGGCTTTAAGAAATACTCTTTTTTTCTGCCTGCTATTCGATGGTTGGATAAAGAAATAAGTGTGAAAGTCTTGAAATGGGCAGGCACCAATAGAAACGTGTCCTCAGCAAAGCAAAATCCCAGACCAGGCCTGGCTGCGAAGACGGGAGAAGGCAATTTTGGGAGTCAGTTTGTCTGCTGGGGCTGGCAGTCTGACAGCTGATCCTCCTTGCGCTGACATAAATTTGAGGGCAGATGCTTAAAAATAAGTACTTATATGATGTGTTTTTCACATTTTTAGGCAAGGCATGTGTAAATACATGTGAATGTGCAGCCTTGAATTCCTTGGGCCTGTGGTTTGGAGAAATCCAAAGGGGTTATAACATGCCAGCTTGAATTTCTGAATACAAGGGATTTTTGAGGATTTCTGTCTTTATTGTGTCTCAATAATAGGAGCAGCTGGTTATGGGCACAGATTTCCAATTAAACAAAAGATGGGGCTCTGCTTCAGCTGCGATGCGGCTTTCTGTACGGCTCCAGCATGCCAACGTTCAAGACCCTTGTATGTGCCATAAGAACTTAATTCCCTCTTGCTGTCAGCACAGTTGCTCTGATGGAGTCCCTCAAAAAGTTATGAAAATCTCATCTGAGCTGAAATTAGTAGCATGAAGGTTCAGGGGACCATTTTCCTCTAAGGCGGTCATTAGAGCTGGGACCTCGAGAGCTTTGCAGTGTGGTGTGAAACTCGTAGCTGTCACGAGGAATTTATTCAGGGGCTAACGTACGTGTTGATTCCTGTCCGGATCTTTTGTAAGACCTATAGCAAGGGCTTGAGTTATAAAACCTCCAGGCTTCATCAGTTGCTGTTCAGGTCACGAACTGAGGAAAGGAGAGTGGAGATGAACCTACACTGAACATGCATTTGCACCTTACCTAAAGATACTCACTTTCACCACCTCGGTGTGGTAGAAAGTACATTACCTGGGCCAGTCGTCTCTGGAGGATGTGTGCCTCTCTTGTGCCTACGTGTCATGGTCAAGTGCATTTTACTTTCTTGTCCTTTCTTGAGTCCTGTAAGTTCAGCAAACTGTTTCACTCCTCAAGAGACTGAAGTCTTGCATGCAGCGAGGAAGGGACAAGAGAAGACCAAAGCAACCCTGTGCCCCAAGCCTGCGTAGTAATGGGGAGCAGATAAGCTAATTTCTGGCCAGATAGAGGAAGGACAGAAGCCCCATGAAGAGCTCTACCTTCCTTGGTAGGTCCTGATCCTGAGAGCAGAGCACGGTGGATGGGAAGCCGAGGGGGCTGAAGAGGAGCTGTAACTCATGTACGCCAGTGCCAGAAGCTGCAGCCACCTCTAGCTCTGCCCCCTTGCACACGTGCATGCTGCAGTATTTCACCCAAAAGCTGCATTTCAGCACATTTTTAAAAGCTCTCCAATTTCACTTTGAGGTAGCAGTAAGTCCATCACCTCCCCAGTGAACTCTTTCAGTATCTAAATAGCCTGGCAGTTAGCGGCTCTTATTTCAAGGCTGGAGCTGTCTAAATCCAGCCTCCAGGCATCGGACCATGTGGAATGCTTCGCAGCCGGATGGAGCAGCAATCCCGTACGTGAAATGCTTTTTGCATGTGCAATGCCCACGCTGCGTGACTTGGGAGTGGCTGGGACAGGTTAGGAGATCCTGGAACTGTTCCCTCTGCCCTGGAGCGGAGCGGATGGAGGAGGTGTGAGTGCATCCCGTGCTGCAAAAAAACCCATGGCAAAACCACGCGTCTGGGCTTTTGCTCCATTTCTGTATCCTGGGGTGTTTGCCTGACCATTGTGAGCCGATGGAAGCTGTTAAAATTATTTAATCCTTGAACAATCTTGTTATCAGGGAGGGAATCAGCTGCTTTTCGTGGGCCACAGAAACAAAACCACTCACCTGATGGGGTTTGCTTGGTTCTTAAATTTTTGAAGTAGCTGTGTGGTGAGCAGCGGAGGTAAGAGGCAGGGGAAGAGCAGGGAGTGGAAAAGAAAACAGAGAAGTCCCAGACTACACAATATAACCTTGTCCTGGAGCTTTATTCCAGCGTCCAATTACAGCTTTTCCTTGCTGCGGTGTTATTCTATTATGCTACCCCATGCCTTATAAATACAAGAGCGTTTTAAGTGGCGTACCCAGGGGAATTATCAGCTATGATCAATGCAGCGGATGATCGTTATAATTGCTGGTGCTCCAGGGGACTCTGAGCGGTGCGAGAGCGGCTCTGCCGGTCAGTACCTCGCAGCACAAAGACCACTCTCAGATGCTTTTGAAAGCACTGTTTCTGGCTCCTTTTAATCCAAATTTAATTTCTGCTTTAAAAAGAAAAATCATGGCATGCGCTTTCACAAGTCTAAAACTTGTGGATGTACAGCCTTCATTCAAATGTTCTTCTTTGATGCCAGCAGGAAGCAATGCTTCCGCGGGATCTCTTACAGACCCAGAACTGCTCCAAAGGCTTGGCAGGAATGGATGTCGCTCTCAACTGGTGAGCAGCAACGCTCAAACGACTCGGCTGCCGTTAGCCGTGGGAGAGAAGCGCCTGGAGAGCCGCAAAGCGTGCCAGAATAAATAGCACTTAGGAAAATTATTTTTCCTTTGTTCCCTGCCTTTGTCCCTGCGACTTGGGAGCGGGTTTCCGAGAGCAAACCCAGCATTGCGGGGCGCCGGACCACTCGGCGCCGGGGATTGCATCCGCCTCCTACCACCGCGTGCCGGCACGCAGGCGCGTTCACCGATCTGGGGGTGATAACGGTTTTCTCCCAGCCGGGGCTGCGGGGTCTCGGGGGGACCCCGGCTCCCTCCCACGGTGCGTGCCTGGCTGCATCCCCACGCTCGGCAGACCCGGCCAGCAGTTCCCGCTCTCCATTTCAGAGCATCTGGCCTTGCTGCAAGGATTGTTTTGCTTCAAGAAATAAATAAGTGCTTTGTATCCTAACGGCCACGGGAAAGGCGGACGTGCCAGACTTGGGCCAAAGCACACTGAACCCGTTTTCCAGTTTCACACGTGGTATCATCTGCGGAGCTCGTGTGTGAGCCTACGTGTACAGCACTTGCAACATTTTGCAGACACGTTGAGAGGGTTATTTGCGTGTGGCTTGTTTGGGTTTTTTTTCCCCTTTACTTTTCCAAGGGAGACCAGCAGGAATGAGAGAAATACCGAAGACACCAGTTTCATTTCTCTGTCAAATGTGTGTGCTCAGTGTAACAGATCATTTAATGCCTGACATGCCATTAAAAAGCCAGCACTGGGGAGGAGCAGGCGAGCCGCAGGAGCAGCCCCGCTCGCCCGGGCCAGCACGGGCTTGTCAGAGCCGCTGGCCGCCTTCCTCCCGCTGCAGCCAAAGCTCGTGGGAGCTCGCGTGCAGCGAGCCGGGGGACGGGGCCACGAGCGAGCGCGCACACGTGCGCCGACAGACGCTGCTCCGCACATCACCGTGCCGGCAGCTCCCCGCACCGGTGTGGTACATCCCTGGGTGGCGGGGGGTGGGCTGCCGGGGCTGTGGGACCCCTGGCATGGTCCCAGCGGAAACGATGGTGTCCTGGGCACGTGGGGATATCGCATAATGTTGATGTGCCTGGATTTTGAACAGACTCCACTGCCTGTGATGATTTACTGCGCAGTGCCTGAGTCATGGCTGACCCGCCAAGGTCCCCTTTTTGGGGACATCTGTGTTCAGGCACTCTGCTGCACACAGGCCGGCACGTACTGCCCTCACAGGGCTCTTTGCAAAGGCCTTGCAGCCGGTTTTGCAGTTTGTTTGGTTTCGTGAAAGCCAGGCGCGATTGCCCAGCTGGATGTGCCGGGGCTGTTACGGCTGAGCAAGTCGGCACCCATCAGGTGAGCCGCGCCAGGACACCGCGAGCTCCTTTGTAGTCCATCCCGGCGGTACAGTCATCCCAAACAGCCCGGTTTGGTGGGTGCTTTCGGTAGGGGTGTTGTACTCGGGGCGAGCGCAACCGAATGCTACTTCCCAACAGCAATTCATGGCGTAACAAACATGATATTTCCCCTCCGCCTCCTTTAATTCATTGATCAAAGAGATCCTTCATCAATGGCTTAAGTTCACAGGTTGTTCGCAAACTTTTCCTTCTAGGAGAAGGTGTAAGGCTTTGCTCACAAGTGTGCTCGCGTGGGTTTTGTCTTTGGTCACCCCTAGGACTGCCAGGAGAAGCTGCAGTCCTGCCTTCATTTAGCAGGGCCGGGGTAGGTTTGTAAACTGTCAAAGTTAAACTGGAAACACACCCCAAACCTAGGAAAACTGCAGAACACAAAGGCATTTGTAAACTAATGTAATTACTTTCCTCAGTGCCTTTGAATAAAGTTGGCTCCACTTTAAAGGCTTTTTCCTACCCTCGTTTTACATTACGTTCTTTCCTTTCTCCTGATTTCTTTCTTTTTTAATTTGTCTTCTCCCCCCACCCCCCGTGCCCTCCCCTTTTAGCTCCAAGCAGCTGTTAATTTCCAAAATGTGTATCAGTTTTCGTTAGCAAAACTTGGCGTTTGGATATTTTCCTTTTGAAGGTGAGAATAACACCCTGGGAAGATGGATATCTGCTGCGCCGGGTTCTTGCGGCACGGAGCCCGTCCGAGCGCCTGGGAGACCTCTCCGGGGCAGGATGGGGCTTGCCCGGCCGGCCAGCGTGCCACGGCACCCAGCACCCGCAGCTGGCCAGCCCATCCCCGTGGCATCCGAGGCCTCGTGACATTGTCTGAAGCCTTATTTTAACCCGGCCTGATGTTTTCCAGAGTCCTCCAGGGTTTGTCCCATCCAGGTGGGAGCAGAGGTCAGAGTGAAGAGGGGCAAGCGGGGAAACTGAGGATGAAACCTAGCCTGGCCCCACAAGTGGCTCCTGTGCGTTGATGATGCTCGTTAGGGTAATCATGGGCAGAGCAGATCTATTGCGAGGGGAAATGGCAGGATGTGGAGCTGCTGTGTGGTACGGCAGAAGTATTTAATAATAAAACAGTTAAAGATACCGCATGATTTAGAAGGGGTTCGTTATCCCTCCTGGGTCGTTGCCCCACAGCATTTTCCTTATCTGGGTGCAGCTCATGTTGCAGAGCCCACAAGGTCAGTGAGGAGCCGCCCGCCAGTGCCTGGGGGGTCTGACCAGGCCCTTTGGCCGCAGTGGCCCTGCAAGGCTCGCTAGCTACAAAGGCTTGTGCGTGCTCCGAACTGGAGCTGGATGGAGGAGGAGTCATTTTCATGGACAACCTTGACCTTTTGTACAAAAGCAAAGTGCAAACTGAGCAGTTTTAGTTTTCCAGCGAGTTAACCTTTTATGCAGGCCTTTTCCCTGAAAAGCCAAATTTATCTGCAAATCCCCCCTTTCCTTCTTTATTTTTCCTTATTGAGCATCCCGACAAGGCTGTGCCAGCCCAGCCACCAGCTGCTCGCTCACGGGGTCGGAAATGCCATCGGCAGCTGGCTGAGCGCGGAGGCGGGGGACACTGGCAGCCTGCGACCCCGTCCCTCCCGGGCTCGGCTCTCCTGTCCAGGGAGCTGGGTGCATCCCGCAGGGAATCGATGATGGATGAGAGAGCGTATTTGCACAAGTCTGGATTAACATCAGCCCAGGCAAGGGGCATCCTTCTGCTCTTCACCTGCACTCTGGCTGGACCTCTCAGGATAGGAGTGATGCCCCAGGTGAAAGGATCTGTGCGTCCTCCTGGTTCAGGTTTGTCCCCAGGAGAGAAGGTGGGTGTAAAGGCAACGGCAGAGGAAGCCATCGACAGGTGTAAGGAAGGGATTTTCTCCCCACGAGATGTCCCGTAGGCGCTGGGCAAGGACTGGCAGCTGCCTCTGCTCCATCCCTTCCATGAGCACCCGTGCAAGAAGGTCCCCTTGGCTGATGCAGATCCAAAGCAAACCCCTTCGGGTTATTTCAGGCAACAGAACACAGGTTAGAGCCTGTTATATTTATTTTGTTTTGCTTTTCAAACAAAATTGCCCATCCCTGCCGAGCTATGTTGCTGGCGTGATGGGAGCCAGTTCCCGCGGACCTGCTGAGAGTAAATGGAAAACTTCCCAGCGGAAGCAGGAGCGGACCTGGGCTCGCACGTCCCGCCGTGTCGGGCTCCAGGAAGGCAGCGCCCGGGCTGCCGAAGGAAAAACTCTCATCCCTGCTTTTCGCCCAGGGTGAGCGTCTTACAGCTCGTTGCTTCAGGGACCGGAGCAGCCTGATGGAATTTGGCGACTCTTCAAAACAAAGAAGTCATTTCTGGTCTCCGCCAACTTGAAGGACTCAGTGGGCAAAAAAACTTCGTTGCAAGAAATAAAAACACAAACCGACCAACCTGAGCGCAGGGGAAGGCGAGCAGCCCGTCCGCACGTGGGGAATTTGGCTGCGAGAAGTCAGCGGGCATCTGTACCGGCCGGGAAGGCGCAGCATGGCAGCGCGGTAGCCAGCAGCCCGGTAAAAGGTATGGCAGCCGGGGCATCGCCAGATTTTCTGCTGCGAGCTCTGCTACAGACTAGCTTCATGAACTCAGGGAGCTCATTTAGCATCGTTATGCTGCAAATAGTCCTTTCCAGTGCGTATATTTGCTACCTCGTGTAGCATGTCATAAGAATTTAAGTGTTTTTAATGTGCTTTGATGTCCCTGGATGAAGAATGCTCTATAAATGCAAAGTAAGTATTCTAATGTATGTAGTTTGTTTTCTTTTTAACATAACAAAATACTTAGCAACCTTCCTTTCTTTGACAGTTTCCATAGCTGGTGGGTCTGTTTCTGCTGTGCCTTAGCAAAACAAATTTAGGGTTTCACAGTGGCATATGCTCAGCGTGTTCCTCAGCTTCGTGACACGAGCAGTTCCCTTGTCATCGGCACTGCACAGTTATGGGCAAAAATCTGCTAAAAATCTCCCTTTCCACAAAACCTGATGATGGGGAAAGGTGGATCTTAGGGTCAGTTTGGGGAGGAAGCATAAATTGAGAAAAGCAATTGCGAGCACTGGAGCAGCTCTGCTCGCAGGTAGCACTGAATGAGACCAGGGAGTGAGCTGAATACAGCATAATTCTTCCTGGATAATGCCAATTTCGGACATATATTCTGGAATAAAAAGTGATTTCTTCCTGTTGAAGGTTACTCCCTGTATGAGCCACCCCCAGCAGCCTGCGAGCCCGTGGGCGAGCTCCCCTGCCAGCCACCCCCGTGAGCTGCCTCTGCGTCCCCATCGCTCGCGGTGGCCCACGGGAGCTTGTCATCCCACAGATGCTGTGGGGTTGTGCAGGCAGAGAGGGCTTTTCTGGGGAAAGCCAGCTCAGGTGGTGCTTTCGAGGCCAAAGCCCAAAATGTACAGCGAGGGAAAAAGCTGATCAGAAGCAAAGCAAGCGTCGTTTGGGAAAAGCCCCGCGAAAGCTGCAGGCAGTGCAGCCGCTCTGAAACGAATCGCTGCGGTGTGTGAGAGCCGAGGGAGCATTTCAGGGGGTTAAGCCCACCATGGCAAAGGCAGAAAGCTGTGTGCAGCAGGAAAATGGTTTGCATCTCTCTAGCTGAGCGCAGATTTAAGGAAGCCATCCAGCCCCCTGCTACTGCCCAAGCATCTGGAGGTGTCCGGGGCTGCAGAGACTCCCCATCCCAGCCGAGCAGCGAGAGCTTTCCCTTACCTTTACCTTCTGCTTCTTCCCAAGCCATTGAACGTCACCGTGGCCGTTTGGGAGCTGGTCCTCGGCCAGGGAATCCCATCCCGGTGCCTGGCCCGGCCCTTGAGTGCACGTCCCAGGTGTGGCAGTCGGAGGAGAGACGCCGGGGTTCGGGGCGTGCTTCCTCTCCAGGCTGCCATCGGGCTCCTCCAGCGCCGGGGCACGCCGTGCCCCACCGCGCTGCCTTTTTAATCGCTGATTTTAATTGTACGCTCTGAGACGAAAGAGAAAAAAACAAGCCTTCCAACAGATTTTATCTGCTGTTTATTTCCACAAATTGCTGCAGAAAAAAGCCCGGAGGGTTTTGATGGAGGTGGAGGCTGAGATATAGCCGGCAACACGGAGGCTGCCGGGGTGCAGCCTTTTTAACCTCCCCTGCCGAGGCAGGTGCCGACACATCCCCGCAGCTGGCGAAACATGCTAACGCTATGGAGGCTGACCGAGCAAACGGTAACGAGCTCCACCGCCTCGCCGGGGCTGCCGCCCCTCTTTCTCGGTGGAGAAAAGGCAATAAAACCGAAGCAGCGCCTGGCTGCATTTCCCCACTCGAAATCCCGGGGAAGACCCGGTGCCCGCTGGCTCGGGGGGTGGCTGCTGGCTGGGCACGGGGGCACGGGCTCGGCCGGGGAGCCCCACTGCAGTCCCCTCTCTTGCTCCGTAGGTGCACCAGTACTACAGCTGCCTGCCCGAGGACAAGGTCCCCTACGTCAACAGCCCGGGAGAAAAATCTCGCATAAAGCAGCTTTTGCACCAGCTGCCGCCGCACGACAATGAGGTTGGTAACCGAAAAGTGTCCTCGGACACCCGCAGGGCTGCGAGTGGGGAGGGGACGCACCTTCTGGGGTTGCTTGTGTTGGAAGCGTGGCTGGTCCTTTCTCAGCCCTTTCTGCTTTTCGGGGGGATTTACTTGGAGTTTGGCCACGTTGCTATTTAAGTGCCGTATTTGCTCCCTGCTTGGATTGCGTTGGAGGTGCAGGGGGATTGTTTGTTTCTGAAGTTAAAACTTTTAAAATCATCTTTCTTCGGTTCTCTGAAATAAAAACACTTTCTCAGCCCTCAGAGGCCAAAGCCGCATTAAAAGTGGCTTGAAATGCTGTTGAGATCAGCTAGAGCCAGATCTAAAGTTGCAAAAGCCTTTTCCCAAGTGCTGCTTCCAGCTCACCTTGGGAGTGGGAGCGCGTGTGCCGAGGAGGGGTTTCACTCGGGCTGAGCCTCGCTAGCTGGGAGAGCCTGGCAAGCCGGAGGTTGAGTCAAGACCAGTCAGAGCAAATAAACCTTCTTACATCTCGCAAGAAAGATGTGAGGCAGCAAAAAGGGTCCGGTCTTTGACGTCCTGTTCTCGACAGTGAGAACATTGGCTTCTGGTAGCCCGCAAAATTTCCCTATGTAAACAAAAAAACTGATTTTCGTGCTGCTTTCTGAAGAAGCCGCTCTGGAAAGTATGTGCAGGTAACTTGTTTGATCTAGGTCAGATTTTAACGAGTTTGCCTGCACGTGGCTGGGTGCCACGGGCACAGCGCGGCGCTGCCAGCGCCGGGGGAGCTCCAGGCACCAGGCAGGGGCTTCTTCCCGTGCGCCCTCGGGCCCCAACCTGCCCGCCTGCCTTCCCTGGCAGCCGCTGAAAATCCACAGCCTCCGACAGCCGAAAAACATAGGAATAAATGCACATGAACGCTGCTACTGCAGCCCGTGCTGCTGCAAGCTGGAGGCACGAGCCTGCATGTATTTTCTGCAAATTGGCAGATTTTGCATCCAGTTTCCCCTCGTGCTCAGTTTTTCTCCTTTGAAAATTCAAGGTGTGTTGATGGCTCATGTGAATAATCCTGCTTGGCTCCATGAGCCTGCTCTCCAAAGTAACAGCAGCTGGATTGGGCACTGGTGCTACACGTGGCCACCTTGGCTCTTCAGTCATATTCTCCGTTGAGATGCAATCGGCCAAGAGCTAAGCCTGCAGGATGAAAATAGCCCGGAAAACCTCAGAGTTTCATAAGCTTCGGGGAAATTGTATCATTCATTGTTTATATCCTTCTGTTTTACTAATTTCCTTATTACCTTCCAACACAGAGGTTTTGCAAATATGCAAACTTGACCCTACGCTGAAAGAATAGCTGGAGTTCCCAAATAGCTGGAACTCCGTCATTTGCACAGGGAAAGCTGGCTGTGCTCTAGGAATGCCAGTAAAACATTTTGAAGCTGCTGTAAGACCTCTGCCATAAGGAGAAAACAGGAAAACCGTCCGTCTGATTGCTGGGTCTGGGTGAGACTCAGAGGACCCAACTTTTAAGAGTTTCCTAGAAACCTAGTGCTTGGAGAGCAACCTTCCTCCTGCTCTTTCTTCTCATCTCTACCTCGTGAAATTTTGACCAAGCCCCGGGATGGCTGAAGCCCAGACAGCTGCGTTTCTCCAGCCTGCCCTGAGCCCAGGACGGGGTCCATTTTTGTAACCCCCATGCAGAAGTTTGCAGAGCCCCGGGACTGCAGCTCCCTGGCCAGGGATACCCCTAACACCGAGCATCGCTTGTGCTTTTTTAGGTCCGCTATTGCAATTCGTTGGATGAGGAGGAGAAGAGGGAGCTCAAACTCTTCAGCAATCAAAGGAAGAGGGAAAATTTAGGAAGAGGCAATGTCCGGCCGTTCCCCGTAACCATGACAGGAGCCATCTGCGAGCAGGTGGGTAGTGGCTGACGAACTGACGCAAGCGGGGTGGCTTTTTAATCACCAAAGTTAAAGGCAGCTCACAGGAGCAGCACTCGCCCTGTGCCCCCTGCCAGCTACGAGCACTGGGGTCCATCGGGGCGCGTGCCAAGAGCACCCCGCAGTATTTGATGTGGAGCAGTTCCTTCAGCTCCTGGCCTTGTGCAGGGGGGAAGCTGTTGATATCCTGGCCGTAAACTGGGGATGAAAATAGATTAAGAGACCGCAGAAAGGAGCTGTGACTTAGCACCTTCTTCTACCGCGGCCGCGAAAGCAGCTGGCTGGCGATGGGCGGCAGCGGGCTCGCCAGCCCCCCGTTAAACACCGGCTTTTCTGACAGTGCGGCGGCCAGATCAACGGAGGGGACATGGCTGTCTTCGCCTCGCGAGCGGGGCACGGCGTTTGCTGGCATCCTCCCTGCTTCATCTGCAGCGTCTGCAACGAGCTGCTGGTCGACCTGATCTACTTCTACCAAGATGGGAAGATCTACTGCGGCAGGCACCACGCCGAGTGCCTCAAGCCGCGCTGCGCGGCGTGCGACGAGGTAAGAGCCGGCTCGCCCCGGCTTCTGCCGCGGATGCTGCCTGCGGGGATGGCACGAGAGGGTTCCCCTTCCCAACGGGGTGGTATCTCCCCTCCATCCACCCTGGCCTCTGCACAGAGGCACGCACAAAAAATACGATGGTTTGGCTTTGCCAAGGGTTCGTGCAAGCTTTTCCCGAGGTTTCAGGTGAGCATCTCGGGGATTTTTAGTTGCAGTCGGGCTGTTCTGAGATAGGTCCTCGTCTACACGCAGGGAGCTGGGAGGACTCTCCATGAGTGTTTCCAGTAACAGCACAGCCCCCGTGCTGTGTGATTTTAGCCCAGCTGTGTGTGGTGGTCCTCCCTTCTCTGGTCCCCCAGAAGCAGCCTCTGGTGGAGTGAGTGCTGGGTTTCCTACAAGACGGTAGTGCCTGAGTCCACGCCGAGCTGAAATAGGCTTTAAGAGAGGAGATTAATGGGCTATAGGAAGCTGAACAAATGGAATACAAAATGAATATAGAAAACCGTACAGAGTCGCCGCTGAGCGTTTCTCAAGTGTCAATCTCTGTTTAAAAGGCTGGTGAAGGAAATTGTTCTGGCTTTTAAAGTTAGGAAAACCATAGTGTGGAAAACCATATGTACTATAAAATACCACGTCCTATCTATGTAAGCGTGTAATAGTAAATATCCAAGGCTATATGCACTTCAAATATAAAGAACATTGAAGTATGTATCCAATTAAATTTGTAACGTTACCAGTAAAAAAACAACTCCTAACCATTTGACTGGCCCTATTTCCTTGTGGCTTAGACTGGGTAATTCTTTTTCATGTACTTTTTATCCTTGCAAATTCTCATATAAGTCTTTCATTCAACTCCTTCTTTAAGACGCACTTCTTCCCCCGAAACATCCGGCGCTAACTGTGAGAAAGAGTAGCTCAGGGGTAAGAGGAGCTGCAGGGGAGAAGCTGTCGGTGTGACCTGTGCCGGGGCAGAGAGCCAGGGAGCAGAGCCGGGCCGCTGCTTGCTCCCCCAGCTTGGCTTTGGGAGTGGAGATGGCATGGGGATGGGGAGCAGAGACAGCAAGAAAGCATCTGCTGAAATCATTTTAGCTGGCTGCTTCACCAGCCCACCCTTAACAGCCCTCCATGTCCGTGCCTCAGTTTCCCCAATGGTATTAATGACTGCAATCATCTTTATAAGCACACAGGCTGGGGTAGAGGCGATGGTGAGGAGCCCGGGAGCTCCGTCCTCTCTCCCCTCCAGAGAGCTGCCGCTTCTCCTTGTGTTTTCACTCACCCTTTGTCCTCGGGTCCCTGTTTCAGAGACAGGTAAATGTGTTTCAGTAAGTGGCCGCTCTGTTCTTCAAAAGCCCACCAGATCGATAGGTTGTATATAAGCGTGTTTATTACCCTGATCGACCCCTCCTGCTGATGGATGTGCTTATGAGCACGTTACCGTGCTCTGCCTTAACGCTTTGTAGTCCGTGCACTAACGCGGTCCTGAAGTATTTGCATTTTAATGGATTTCCTTAAGAAGTAATGGGTGGCCCTGCCACAGGCCAGACCACGGGAGTTTCCCATGCAGGACAGGGGGGTTAGCTGTAAAATTTGGAGGTCGTATGAGCAAAGGGGCACAGCTGCCGTGCACAGGCAGGAGACATGAAGGTTGGTGCCCACGTCCCAGGTCCCCCCTCTGACCGACTCTACTCCACGTTTGTGTTTCCCCCCCCAGATCATTTTTGCCGATGAATGCACCGAGGCCGAAGGGCGGCACTGGCACATGAAGCACTTCTGCTGCTTTGAATGCGAGACGGTGCTGGGGGGGCAGAGGTACATCATGAAGGACGGCAGGCCCTACTGCTGCAGCTGCTTCGAGTCCCTCTACGCCGAGTACTGCGACACCTGCGCCCAGCACATCGGTACGTGCCCCTGCCCTCGGCCCCGGGCGAGCGCAGGGAGGGGAATGGGGCAAACCTCCGCTTGGAAGGTTGTTTCTGGCAACAAGAGCTGTTGCATTAGGTCTTTGACGACGACTTGGGGCTGCAGGCAGGACTGCCTGTGGCTGGGGTCTGCCCCAGCCCTGCGGCATCCAAAGAGGCTCCTGCCCCTCTCGCATCTCGCCAAGGAGATAGCACGGTCATTTCTTTGGTTAAACCACTGCTTATCGCTTTTTGTGGTCAGAGAGGGGAGGACTATCAGAGAGCAACCTCAGGAGCCGTGAAAGCTTTCTCTGGCCTAATATAATGCGTACTTTTTTTCCTTTAAATCTCACTTTCCTGTAAACAGCCTGGATCTTCGACTCTCAGATTTTTCCCAGCCAAGCTTGCCAAAAGATCGCATGAGTTAATGAGCTACTGACAGGAAAGATGCTTGTTCATTAGACATCATTATTGTTTCTGTTTGCCTTTTTTAATCAACCCGCAGATAGATGTTCTCAGACAGAAAGAAATAACACATCAGAGTCAATCTACATCTCTAGAACAGTCCTTGAAAATGTACTTTAGTCTGGGGGTTAGCTGTCCCCTCAGCACTCGGGGGGTGGTAAGATGGGCAGGCTGGGAAGCCACCTCACCGCTCTCCCCAGTCCTGTTTGCCACTTGGCTGAGCATTTGCTCGCGGGTGGGCAGGCAGCCCTTTCTTTGTCCGTGGAGGTGAGCTCACGTGTTCAAATAATTCATAGGCTGCAGGGAAAGAAAGAAAAACAACCATTTTGCTCTTGTGCAGCGGCCAGATGGCACGGGGAGGAAGACTCAGGGCTTCAGCAAAGCACTTGGAGAACGTGTTTGCTGTGACCTGCAGCACATCCTTCCCGAAAGCTCAGCTGCGGAGCGGTGAAGAAGCAGCTGCTAACGCTTCTTGCACGCTCCCTTCTCTCATGCTTCCCCCATCTGCTGTCCTCCCCTCTGTCCAGCCGGCTGGAGCCTGCTGACTGTCAGGTTTTCGGGGCAAAATGCCTGTTTTGGTGCATATCTGTGCATTTCTAGCAAAGGAAGGACTGCAGCCATTTTGCTGCAAGTTGCTCGTAGTAGTCACTGAGCGTTGTGCTTAAGAGCCACATAAATCAGAGGTAAGCGTGTGCTTAAGGCTTGTGTTGGGTAGCTAAGGATGGAGTAAGGAGGTTGTGCTCCTTCCTCTGCGAGATAGCTTTGGGACATTGGAAAAGGAGCTGATAAAATCCATCCACCGTCTTGTCTCTCTTTTGTCCACAAGTGTAGCACTCCAGTCTATATAAAAGCATTTCCCTCATTATAAGGGAAGGAAAAAACTCAATTACACTAAACCAAATTTAGCTTGGAATAAAATGGACTGTTAACGTACTGTTCATTTGTAAATTATCCGGCAGCATTCGGCCTCCCCGGCGGCACGGCTGCAGCGGGCGTGCAAGCGCGTGCTGGGCACACGTGCAGTGCAGCACGCCGCCGTGCCGGCCAGCCCGCGCCGTGCGCGGCAGTTTCTCAGGTAACGGGGGCTTTTGCCATGAACAGCAGCTTAAACAAGTGTTATAATTGAAACCTCAGGAGCTTTGCTCACGGCTCTGACCAAGAGCAACGTGCATGCAGCAGGCATGTGCTCCCCAGGGTTGTGCTGGTGAGGGACAGACTCTCTGCATCAGTTCCTTTACTTAACCCAAGGGGGGCTGGTGGGGGCAACCCGGGAGATGTGGCTGGGTGCAAGGCAAGGGTGTGCGCTCAGATCCCTGGGGCCGGCTCTTTCCACTCCCTGTTGGAGAAGGGGCCCCAGTAGCCAAAATAAAGTTAGGATGGGGCTGTGGTAGCAGCAAGGGACAGGGATGTCATCTGCTCTGTTCCATACTTAGCCAAGGCAGCACAAATTCCTCATTATGGTTCAGCTGGAGGCTTTTTGTTTTTTTTAAATAGACAGCATATTATTGCTTTGACTTCAAGGGCTTTATGGAGAACTTCTTGCTTTCCTTTGCTTTATGATCGGAAATATCCCCATTTAATACAAAATGCCTTTCTGCTCGATTCTGCTGCCTTTCCCAACATTGAGTAACTCCCGAGCAAAGTCCTGCAGCCTGCAAGGAATTAGAAATGGGCTTAACTTCACACATCGGAGAAACCCTGCTGAAGGGCTTTTGAGAGCGAGCCCCGGTGCGTCTCACTCGTAGGGGATGCATGTGTTAAGTGTGGTGTGAAGTGATGTACGCGGGCTGACTCTGACGCTGTGCGTCTTCCCCCTCAAGGTATCGACCAGGGCCAGATGACGTACGACGGCCAGCACTGGCACGCCACCGAGACCTGCTTCTGCTGCGCGCAGTGCAAGAAGTCCCTGCTGGGACGGCCCTTCCTGCCCAAGCAGGGGCAGATCTTCTGCTCCAGGGCCTGCAGCGTCGGCGATGACCCCAACGGCTCCGACTCCTCCGACTCGGCTTTCCAGAGCGCGCGAGCCAAGGAGTCCCGTCGCAGCGCCAAGATCGGCAAGAACAAGGGGAAAGGCGAGGAGGGAGCGCGCAGCCCCTGCAACCAGCTGCAGGTCACCTCCAACCGCCTCTCCACCGACGTGGACCCGCTCTCGCTGCAGATGGATTTGCTGAGCCTGGCCAGCCAGACGCCGAGCCTCAACAGGGAGCACGTGTGGAGGAGCCGGGACGAGCTCTATCACTACGGGAGCAAAATGGAGCAAAGTCAGTCCCAAAGCCCTTTGCAGCTTCTCAGCCAGTGCAACATAAGGACCTCCTATAACCCCGGCCAGGTCTCAGGCTCGCAGCCAGATTTATGGGCGAAACATTTCAGCAACCCCAAGAGGAGCTCCTCACTGGCGATGAAGAGCCACGGCGGCAGCTTCATCCAGGACTGCAGAGAGGACTACTACTCGGGGAGGCTTCGCTCGCAGGAGAGCTACAGCGACATGTCCAACCAGAGCTTCCCCGAGACCAGAGGAAGTCTCAAAGTCCCCAAGTACGAAGAGGAGGAGGAAGGTGGGATGCCAACGCCACAGTGCCGCACTCGACACCCCATCAATGCCCTCAAGTTCACAGAGGACCTGACGCCCACCGAGCAGACTCCCCGCGGCTCCATGGAGTCCCTCGCACTCTCCAACGCAACAGGTATGTCACCCCGCTCCTCTCACCCTGCGACCACCCCAGGACCTCCTCCGCGTGACGGGGTCCCTTGTGCCACAGCGGGTGTCTTCCCATTACGGGGGTGCCCGGCAGCTTGGAGACCACTGCTCGGTGCCATGGGCTTGCCTGCCTGGCCCCGGTGTGCCTGGCGGGCCCCTCTCACTCTGCTTGCTTGTTTACCGAACGCAGGGCTTTATAGATGGCTGGCCTTTCTGTGTAGCTCCAAACAAATGTTTTCAAGCTCTTTAATCCTCCCTTTTGCGAAGAGGGGGGGGAAATCAAGGCCAGCTGCTAATGCAGAGGCAGATTCCAGCATTCAGCGCTTAAAGGACTGCTGTCAGCTGCCCTTGGGGGCTAAAAATATTTTTAAATGCTTTGAAATAGGCCCAGTTTGCATGTTACGCAGTCCTCGAGCACATGACTAGTTAAAAGAAATTCTTCCCCCTCTATGCACGGCTCTTTTTCTCCTCTTCCCCAGTCCTCTGGTAGAAACTGCAGGGAAAAGCCAGGCGAGATGCTTGTCCCGTCAGGCTGAGCCCATTTCTCCTGAGCACATCCCAGGGTAATATTTCTCAGCCCTCTCACCCCAAACATGTTTGGGTTTCATTCTGTGGCTGCGGGAATGAGGCTGCGTGCACGGACGTGTCTGCAGCGGGGCTCTGGTCCGCAGCTCGGCGCTGGGAAGGCTCGGATCCCTGGGCACGCCGTCCTTCTGCAGCCTGCTGTAGTGCGCATTACTGGACGGCTGCGCTCATCTGGCACAGCTGTCGCTTGCCTCCGAGTCCCTCAGCAGAAAACTTCTCGGAAAAGGAAATACTGAGCCTGGTTTGCTCGCCAGAGATACTGCCTTGCTTTTTCTTCACTGCTCCCCGGCTTTCTTCTGCTCTAGCCAAGCATTGCTTGGATTCGAGCACGTCCTGCGCCTGCCCTCTGCAAAATGGAGTCCATCTTCCTTGCTGTCACCAGCAGCGAGCACCCTCCGAGGTGTCTGGTACCCGGTCCTGAGGGTCTCCTGTGGGATGCTGGCACCGGGCAGCGGGGATGCGCCGGCGAGCATCGCCGGGCCCCCGGAGAGCTGAGCACCGCTGAAGCCGAGCTCTGTGCCTCTGCCCCGCCTGGACGGACAGGTTTGCTCTGCTACGCCCGTGCCTCCTCGCCCCGCTCCTGGATTTCAGCATGTTTATTTAGGAAAGTTGCCAGCCCCATACCAAGATGTGAAATGATCTCTGTGTTCAGCCAGGATCTCCCTAATCAGCAAGCGGTAAAGCAGGGGGGGAGAGGAGAAGCTAATGAGCTGGAGACGGTTTCGCTCAAACAGCCTCAGATATACACAGAGGAAAAATAGATGTGAAACAGCGAGGGAGCTGGGAATTGCTCTGCGAAACAAGGTTCCCCAAAGCAGAGCCCCACGTTTCCAAAGCCACTTATGTTCCTGAAAACTTGTGTTGTGTAAAGCCCTGTCAGTACAAAGAGTCTTGAGCAATATCGAGTTTGGATGAGCAATCCCTGAATACTGAAGCGGTTGTTGCATGCTTTGGAGCTGAAGTGTAACAAGTTATTGGGGATACAGGTCAAGAGACGAGAAACGTGGCAAGGCCTTCATATTAGAGTGAAAATCATTTTGTCTTTCATTTTAGAAACCCCTTTTTAAAATACTGCGAAGGAGATTTTCCAAAGGCATCCGTCCTCCATACGTAGCCAAAGTATAAATTTCCTTACGGGCAGTGCCTGCATTAACAACTCACTTCTTTCCTGCTTTCTGGAGCAGATGCTCAGCATGATGGGGCTTGCAACAAATTTAAGCAGTTCCTCTGCAGAGTGAGGTGATAACATTTTTATTAATGTGTAAGATCTAATAATTTGCCTTGCTTTGGGACCTGGCTCAGCTTGAGCTGGGGGGTACTGCAGCAGTAACAGGCAGCTCCCCCAGGGCCATGTATGCAATTAAGAGGACACAATTATCATCCCATTTAATTGGCAGCATTTGGAGGACAGGGAGGTTCAGTGAACTGGCTGAGGTCTGCAGGAGACTGGGGTTTTAGGCAGGGGGGTGTCAGGGCCCAGTGCCTCGCTGCCTGGCTTTTCCCATCCCCGCACTCCCCGCCACAGCCGATGGAGCTGCCAGCAAACACCCCCACGAAGCTCCCCCAGCGCAGCCCGGGGGTCCGGCTCGCCCCGTGCCCTCCACCCCACATGCCCACCTCTGCTTTGCAAGAAACTCCCGGGCATCCACATACGAGGTCCCTTTGAGCTACTGGTGCTGCACAGTTGCTCCACCTTATAAAGTGAAATAATTAACACCGCATCCATCTAACGTTTTATGGCATCGCTGAAAATGGCTTTTTTTATAGGGAGCTGAAGGGCAAACAGTCCCTGACCGGCAGAGTACACGTTACAAGCTGGTCCCTCCCTGGCAGCAGATTTTGCTGTGATGTTTCTATTACGACTTAACTACTAATTAGCCAGAGACATCAGTAAAAGCAGATAACTCACGGGGTGTGCAGCGGTGGTCCCTGTCCTCTGGCCAGAAGGCAGCCTCCAGTGACCAGAGGTTGTCCCTATAATATTTATAATGCATTCAGTGCCGGACAGGGGGCTCACCCATTGGGTGGGTCAAGATCTACATGACCCCAGAATCTCCTGCAAGACCCCCAGTTTTCACCTTACCAGTCAGGCTGTACTTAATCGCTTCAAAGCCAGTTCCTCATGGGTTGGTGAAGAGGTGTGACACTGTGCTGATCCTGGGCACTCGCCCAACCGTGCTCCATCGTCGCACCATGGGCAGTAGTGCCCCAGGAGACACCGGCGTGGCAGAGGTAGCCGGGACCCTCCTTGTGCTTTGCTTCGGGGTTTGAATTAGATGGGAGTGTCTCTGCCGGCCTCTGGTTTGTGCTTGTGTAATTGCTACAAATGCTGACGGGATTTAACCACGTCCACTGGCAAAGGGCAGAGTTGCCGGCTGGTGGAGGGCATCTCTCCTTTCCTCCTGCTTTTCTCTTTGAAAATCCCTTCTCTGCCATCAGCCAAAGGCTATGACAGACTCCGATCCGCTACGTCTTCTTCTTGAAGGCTGGGTCCTCCTCCTGCCCAACATGGCCATTAGATGGAGAGGCAAAGAGCAAAAAATGTTTCTTAGTGCATTTTCCAAGAGCGAGCTCATTTTTGCTGGATTTTATATTCTTTTATATTTGATTTCCTTTGGCTGCTTTTGCTTTTTTTTTTTTTTTTTTTTTTGCATTAGCAACAGGACAAAACAGTGAATGCTGTAGCAATGTTTACCCTATAACTCCCTTCATTAAGCAATCAGGACAATGCTAAGATGGAGTTTGTCCAGGAAGCTTTTCTCATGAGGAGGAGCCTGATCCTTCCAGAGGTTAATTGCTTCCCAGAAGATACTCAGTCCATCACTGCCCTGCTCCCAGTGCTTGTGCTCTGCCTTGCTCTGCTTGCACTTGCGTTGCCCTCTAAAAATGTTTTGCAGGCGCTGTATGTGCCTAGCAGCTGAATTAGAAATCAAGGGCTGATCTCTGCTGATTCCAAGCAGTCATTTCCACAAAATGCCAGCTGGTCAAATAGCCCACTTAAGAAAGTACCTGCGGGCTAGATGTTATTCTCTGGGAACTGTCTCTTTGTGTGCAGCTTGCAGAGAGCAGGAGCGCTTTGGAGGTAGAAGTCGCGTTGAACGGTGACACTGTCATGTGCAGAAGGAGAAATAGGTTTTAAGTATTCCTTGAGAAAATGAGTTTGGGTGAGGGTAACAGCCTCATCTGTCACAGGCATAAATGCAGGGAAAAAAAGATATTAAACTGGTGCCGTTACAGGGTGGAATGTGATTTCACATGTATGGCAAACGTTTCTGCTGTCGTCTGTGTTACGAGATGCCCAAAGGCCCCAAAGAGCTTGTTTTTCCAGGACTAAACAACAACCGTGATATACCCAGAAAGCGGAGAGAGAAAATGTATGAATATGCGCACGGGGCAGCGCTGATCCCTGTGCGTCTGAGTTGCAGAGTGACCTGACGGCATCGTCTGTCTCCAGTCCCCTCTTCTTCCTCTGCCCGAGGAGGGGCGGAAGGCTGCGGGGGGAAAGGAAAAAGCCCTGTTTCTCAGGGCCAGGGTATGTTTTCCTAGAAGCGTTCAATGGCCCAGCCTCTCCGGCACCAAGGGCTTGGGAGCAGCTCCTGAATGCCCTCAGGGATGGCAGTGAGGGGCTCGGGGCTGGTCCCCATCCCCGTGTCCTCAGCGGCACAGCATCCCACGGGTGCTCCTCTCTCCCCTGGGCTGGAGAGGGCGGCTGCCCCAGGCACCTCAGCCGAGTTACGCAAGCCAGAAAATGACACATTGGCTGTTCTGGACTTTTTCTAAGAAAAATGAGGCTCCCAGCTCTCCAGCATGCTCCTACCACCCTCTTTCCCCCAGACACGGGCAGCGTAAAACCACTTCCAAGTCAGAAGGTGGGATCTCTGGGGTATTTCTTGCAATTTTGAGACCCAGGTATTACGTTCCCCAATCCAAGCCGGGTCATTTCAAACCCAAGATGTGAAGACAGAGGTTTTCCTTCCTAAAGGGCCAATGCCAAAACATTATAAAACTGCCAGGAATGTTTCTTCTCCCCCACCTTTGCCGCTCAGCGGTGGGAGGTTTAGCGTGCTTAGCCCGGGGGCCAGCCGTGTGCATGCCTTCGCCCCTTCAGTATCACACGTGGACGTGCCAAAGCACGTGGGGTAACGACCAAACCAGAGGGAGAGCTGAAATGGACTTCTGGAAGGAGATGTTGTCAGGGGAAGCAATAGCACATCATCCCCGACCCGACCCGTTGGCCATCCTGCCTTGGCTGGGGAGGGCGTAGGAGCTGGTGGTGCCAACGAGGGGGGTTACAGGGACGTTTCTAGGTTAAAATCCAGCCCCTTTCCCAGGCAGCACCCGGGTAGGGACTTCTTTCAGCGAGCTGGACAAAGGGACTGACTGGGTGGGAAATACGCCCTGACACCCTTGGGATGGCACACGGGGGCACACCGTGGGAGGCTGTCGGCACCGCAGCCCGCTTGGCGAGCGCTCTGCTTTCCCCCGAATTGTTTACTTTCCACGATTTCCACTTACATAAGAGTTCTGCTTTATTTCTGCACACCCCGAGGTCGCTCAGAAGCGAGACGAGGCTGAGCTATAAACAAAGCCCTGGGCAGGCTGTTTCTCCTTGAGTTCTTTTTTAGTTCTTGGGGTTGAACTTGAAATAAACCCAGTTTCAGGGGTGGTGAGGATGTGCCTGCGTGGTGCTATGGGAGAGAGAAGGCTCTGACACAAGAGGGCTGGCCGTGAGAGATGCTGCACCGTCCCCTCCTGTGCCTCTATAGCTGCACTTAAACACTGGCTGGCTGGGCTGGGCGCAGGGTTTTGGTGCAGGCAGGCGCTGATATGGGGCTCAGGTGGTGAGGACTGCGATGCACAGGTGTATGTGTACACTATGATAAATGTAAAAGCGAGAAGCGAGCGTCAGCATAGCCCTGTCTGTGTGCAATATCCTAAGTCAGGGCGTTTTGCATTCCCCTGCCAGGCTGAAGCAGACGATGCTCTCTCTGCAGTGGGATGCTGGCGGCGGCGGGGCCTCACCCCGTGTTAGCCCAGCTTCGCGGGGAGTTTAATTTAATGGGGGCTGGGAGCTGCTTCCCTCGCGGGGGGCTTCATTCCCAGCCTCACACCCGGCGTACGTGCTCTCTGCGGCCCCTCTGCTGTCATTTGCCGAGTGGTTTAATAATTCATAATTAATGCAACTTGCAGCCCCGGTTTAGCAAAGCACACAGTGAGATTTGAGTGCTTCTGAGTGCTTTGTTGTGGCAAGGTTGTAGAGGTGATGCTCACGAGGATTATCTTTGTGCTGTCGCTTTGCTTATTTGGTTGTTATTTCCCTGGGCAATGTTTTATGGGATAAACACAATTCTTAATAGGGGTGGGGAAGGACTTCACAGGGGATCATACAGCATGTTCTTAGCCAGAAACCTGCTTTGTGTTCCCGGCACTGTAGCCAGCTCGAGTTTTATATCGAACGCCCGCAGACGAGCTACAGCTTTCACTTGTGTTCATCCGAAAGGCGTGCGTTTCCATGGCTCCGGGGTGAAATATTGAGCCTGGCAGCCCCACGCAGCGGAGAACGGCAGCAAAATAGCCTGCTGGGTCCACGTGCGCCGCGGTGCTGGCTCCAATCTGGCCGTGGGACGGCCACCGGCCGACGCACCGCGCTGGCGGTAGCAGGTGCCATCTCTCCTCTTCCAGTGCAAGAGCCTCTGGGGCAGCCGCCGACGGATGCGCTCGGTGTCTCTTGGAGCATCATTTTGCAGAAGGAAAGTCTTGTGGGGTCAGCGCATCAACCCTGGGTTTGCACCCTTGGAAAGGGCTCGGTGATGTGGTAACAACCATCTCACGCCGTGGGCCAGAGCAGGGCTCCCGCTCCCCCGCACAGCCTCGGGAAACAGATTCTCAGGTTTCCGTGTTAGAAAAAAGTCACCGCTGCGTGGTGGGGTCTCCCCTCACTTGCTCGCTCTTCCAGGTTAGGGCTCGATCGGGTTATTAGCTGTGTTCCCAGATGAAACACTTCATTAAGAGGGAGCTGCAGCGGCTGTAAATAAATACTGGTAATTCAAGAAGATCGGGCCTCAATGCACTGGTGTAGCTCTGGAATGGCAAGTGACCGCAGGGGAGGAGGGTCGGTGCCACCTTCGCCCTGTCCAGGGCAGTGCGGGACTGCGGACCCGGAGCCGTCGTGCCTGTGCCCGGGCATCTGCTGCCTCCGGGTGCCCGGGAAACCCTCCGGTGCCGGAGCCTCCCCGGCCATCTTCTGCTGTGATTGCACAGGCAGAGTTTTCTTCTTCTCCAAGCTGAAATTTTCCTTGTAGGAGTTCAGCAGACTTGGAGAATAATGTATTCCCCTCCTCTTTGCAAGCATTTTTTTCCACGTTTGAAGGCTGTTAGTATATTCCTTTCAGCCTTCTCTTCTCTAGACTAAACAAATCCTGCTCTTTCAAACTTTATTCCTAGGTCATGTTTTCTAGATGAAAGTTTTTAGACAAATGGGTTATTGCTGTCCTCTGAACTCACTGCAGTCAGGCTGGAGCACTCCTGGCTTGCTCCCGCTACGCCTTGCCGAGGCTTTGAGGCTCTGCAGAGAGGAGCAGGATCATTTTGTGAGCTTTGAAAGACTGATCTGGGCCTAACCCCCACTCATGATGCTTTACACCTTGCATGGGTGTAAACGCAAAGTTAAGCTTTGTGTTTCATGGTGGTTAGAAGTCACATCCTTGACCTGGTACCTGCTCCAGCACCGTAAGAGCTGTGCGGAGCTCTTTGTGCTTTCAGTGATGCTGTAAAAGCACAGTTTTGCTCCTGAGTGAGCAGAAGAAATCCTTCGCTGCCACCGTGAGCAGATAAAACAAAGTTTCCCTGGCCCCTGGCCATGCTGCTTGCTGGGTCGCTTGCTAGTGTGGCTCCCCAAAAAAGGCTTGTGCACATGCAGCCTGCCAAATCTGCATGCGAAGATGCATTTGGCCCTCAGCAAAGAGTGTTTCCCACTCTGTCGTACGGAGAAATGAAGCCGTTGGGTCTCGGGGTGCCTTTGCTGCAGTCTCCCGAGCACGGGCTCCGCCATGCCCTGAGCTCCGTGTGCTGGCGATGGTGGTGTACGTGCTTCATGCTGGATTCCTCTTACAATCCACATTTTCCCAGTGATTTAAGATCTTAAAATGTGTGTGCTTAATTATAATCAGGCCGGCTGAATGAACAGCCAGAAACATCCCCTGGACCTAATAATCACTGATTAAACCTTGCTCTCCGAGCACGAGCCGTACGTGTATTGCAGGCTCCTCTTCTGAAATTGCTTCCTCCTGTGCTGACCAGCGCTTTGAAGAGGAAAAGAAAAAGCACCCGTGGTGTCTGCTGGAGGCGTGTGCAAGGGGCTGGAGACCCCCCTCCTGCGTAAGCTAACCCCGTGAAGCGCTGGCTCTGCCTGTCCCAGAGCCGGAGCCCCCTGCGCATCGCGGCTTGCTTTACTCCCCGCAAAAAGAAAAGCAGGTTTCACCGCAGGTCATCCCGCTCGGCCGCCACGGCTGCGTGCGCCGCTCCTGCCGGCGACGTGGAGAATGCAGATATGTCTCACTTAATTTGAAAATACTGTTCCGCTCTTTCCGTGTCTCAGGAGCCTCTCCCCAGATGCTCGTTTTTATTCTTGCTGGATGCAGGACTGGAGGAGAGAGACGGCCGTGGCGGGGGAGCCGAGACCCGCGGGTGCCGTCTGATGCGGCTGGCTGTGTGCTGGGGCAAAGCACCGGCTCGCCCCGTGCCCCTGCGAGGCAGGATGAGGTCGGCCCCTTTCAAACGATGCTGCCAAAATCGACCTGCTGACGCCGCAGAAGCATCCCGCAGCGTTTGGAGCTGTATTCCTGCACAGTGCTGCCGTTACTCACTCTTATTGCGGAGCCGCGCCGGTTCTCTTAAAGAACGGTTGCATAAATGTCACCGAGGGCTCTTTTTCTTTGGCGTCAGCTATTGTCTGACAGATCTGATTAAGGCCACATTCGGCTGTCAGCGGCCGTGATTCACGTTCGGATCAGCTCCACCGGCAATCCCACTGTTATTCTGGCCTTTCGGGAGGTCTTTGCGCGTGTTACTGAGTTGCTTTTCCCTCCGGGGCGGCACAGGAGGGACACGGGGAGCAGTGCCTGATGTGACAAACGGCGTCGCTGGGATGAAGGGGATCGCGGCGCCAGCGGGGAGGTGGTGTGTGCCGGGAATCGCTCGCTCCCGTAGCGGGAGTGGGGAGCGCAGGCGGGCAGATCCTCAGAGAGGCCGGGGAGCCCGTGCGGGACTGTTTCCAAAGGGCAGTCGGCAAGGTTGGGTTAGCTCGCTCGAGAGCAGTGTGGCTTAGGGAAAAAAAAGAGGCATGAACTGGCTTGAAAAGTGTGCCCTTTTTTGAAACAAAGCATGGCTTTTCCTTTGTTTTTAACCTAGCCTCTCCCTTTTCCTGCGGCGTTCAGGGATTGCCTTCGCTTTACCTTCCTCTGTAATCATAAGCTCCAGAAACACCCCCGTTAACAGCAGAAAAGCAAATGAGCAGAGGAATGGCTGCGGCGGCTGGGACTTGGGGAGCAAAGCCAAATCATGCGAGAGCCAGCGGCGGCTTGTGCTCAAGTGCTAAAGCTCTCCCTGGTGCCACCGAGGGGAGGATTTGGAAAACCTTGCCCATCTTTGCAGGATCTGTTGATCTTTTTAAGGCCGAGTCCAAAGAAACCCTGACGCGGCTCGTGAGCGGGGTTAGTGACAGCAGCCCTTGTTCTTGTCCAGGGTTGGCAGGCAGCGGCTGATGCTGAAGGAGCTGAGCTCTCGATGAAATGTAGGCAGCTTTTGTTAAGGGGAAAAGAAGTTTATTCTTGAGTTGCGGGCTGGGTTGTTGTTTTTTTAAATTAATTTACAAAGTCATAAATTCTCGGTGATTGCATAAGGGCTGTGCGTCATGTTGAAAATCCTGCTGATGGTGCACAGCTCTCCGCGTTCGGTCTGCACAGGGAGGTTGTCGGAGAGGGACGGGGAGAAGAGTGCCAAAGCAAACACTCTGCGTTTGATTTGGGATGAAATGGGTTTCCTTTGAAATAGCTTGCGAAACATGTTGTCCTGAGCTTGCAATGCAAGCGCTGACTGCTGCCAGTTGTCAAGCCAACATAGAGATAGTCAGAAAACAGTTAGAAAACCCCCAGAAAACAGGCCAAGGACTAGGGCGACGTGGGGTGCGTTGAATTTCTTGTTGATGGGCAGGTGCTGAGCGGACACCCCGCTTCTCTGCTGCCGGCTGAAGGCTTTCAGGGCTGGAGGAGAGCACCTTGCAGGAGCTCAGGGCTGGAGGAGAGCACCTTGCAGGAGCTCAGGGCTGGCTGGCACATGGGAGAGACCCAGTGGGCCACCTTCCCAAGCAGGACAGCCCATCAAGCTGATGTTCCTGGCTCCTACCTATGTGCAGTTCCCTGGATATCTGCAGGGATAGCCTGACCATCCCGCTGTCCCGCTGCTTACGGGGAGCTCCAGCAGACCCTCTGGGGCTCGGGTGTTTCCTCACCTCCTGGGAAACCCGGCTGCATGCACATGGCCAAGGCTGTGCCTTCGGTCCCCCCATGGGTGTCCTTCAGGGGACCTGCGTGGTGCAGCATGGTGACAAGCCTGAATTAGTCAGTGGCCCTGTTTTTGGCTGCCCCTCACGTTTTTCAGTCCTTCAAAACACGTCGTCATTGCACAAAGGTGTGGATGTGGGATCATGGCACCCTAGTTATCTCAGCGTGCAGGAGGCCTCAGGTTACCTCTGACGCATAATTTCTCACTGGCATCGCTAGTTATTCCTATCAAGTCGCAGACAGCGTAGACATATGGGGAAGGAAGTCGTGAAAAGTAACTTGGAATCCAACTCAAAACACCTTAAATGTGTGATTTCCCCAAAGGAGGAACTGCCTGCTCTTTAAAAAAAAAAATCATCCTCTTGAAGGGCTCTTCAGGACAGCATCTAAACCACTGAGTTATTTTTTAAAGCAAAAGTCTTGGGCCAAACCCAGCCTTCTCCCTGCATCTCTGCTGACAGAAAATTCTCCTTCTTAACTCTCTTTTTTCCCTTTCCTTTGCCCTTTCCCTGCAAAGGTCTCTCGGCAGATGGTGGAGCCAAGCGCCAGGAGCATCTCTCCAGGTTCTCGATGCCTGACCTGAGCAAAGACTCGGGCATGAACGTCTCGGAGAAAATGAGCAACATGGGGACCCTGAACTCCTCCGTGCAGTTTCGAAGTGCCGAGTCCGTCCGCAGCCTGCTGTCGGTGCAGCAGTACCAGGACATGGAGCCGACCCTGCACGACCTCGCCAGCCCCCTCGGGTACCGGGAGCGGCCGTCGCACGGGCGGATGCACCAGAGCTTCGACTACGGTAGCGGGGTGCCGGGGGGCAAGCTGGGGGCGCAGGAGGGCTCGAGGCACGCCCCCATGAGCGAGCGCACGCGACGGCGAACTAACCTCCGGGATGATGACCGGCATTACCGCCCGCACCGGCCCCGGCGGTCTCGCCGCTCCCGGTCGGATAACGCCCTGCACCTGGCCAGCGAGCAGTGCTGCCGGCTGAAGGAGAGACCCTCGCTGCGAGCCAGGGAAGACTACGACCAGTTCATGCACCAGAGGAGCTGCAGAGAGACGGTGGAGCAGGGTCCCCGCAGGGACGCCTACGGCCACTGTCCCCGGACGGTGTCGGATCTCGCCTTGCAGAACCACTTGGGCGAGAGATGGGGGCCCTACTTCGCCGAATACGACTGGTGTTCGACCTGCTCCTCCTCTTCGGAGTCCGACAACGAGGGCTATTTCCTCGGGGAGCCGATTCCGCAACCCGCCCGCCTCCGGTACGTGACCAGCGAGGAGCTCCTGCACAAGTACGGCTCGTACAGCATGCCCAAGTCTTCCACGCTGGGCGGCAGGGGACAGTTGCACAGCCGGAAAAGACAGAAGAGCAAAAACTGTATCATATCCTAATGGCATCCTTGCCAGGCACCTTGGGAGAATGTAAATTAACTCACAAACTTGCACTGTTTTAGATCATGTAAGCGCTTTTATTGTAACGAAAAAGACCCGAAGAGTAGGGATTTGTAAGAAGGTTGTGGACTGGCTTCTATAAATAGTCATAATCCTGGGCACGGTGATTATATTTTGCACATCTTTCTTTGGAGAAAAAAAACAAGTTCACTTTAGCCTGTAATATTTACCCAGTAGTTTTTCCTCTTTCTCCCAAATACTGCCACCCTTTTGAGTTCTGTTTGTCCATACGTTTTGGTTACCACTGTTGACTCTCAGCATCAGTTTGCCAGTAGCTTTTGCTTTCCACCACGTTTTCGTTTTCCATTCGCCATGTCGGTGGGTAATTTGTCTCTCTCGGACAGTGTGGGAGCCTAAGTTATTTCCATGATTGTTGTAAATGCAATGTAAATGAGAGTTTGGAGAAAATATTTTTGTATTTTGTAATATCAGAGGAATTTCTATATCTTAGGAGTCACTGGGAAAATGCATGCACATTCAGAATTGTTTTCAGCCAGAGCTAACCAAACAGTACTTTGGACCTCCCCTTCCATTTCATCATCAAATTTCTTAAGTATATCAGTAACAGTTTGAGTTGTCATTTGTTTTGAGGGGTTTTTTTTTTGTTAACCCTTTTTTCTGTTCGTTTGTTTTGTTCCTGGTAAATAAAGAGAACATTTTCTGATTCATTAAATCTTGAAGAGGCCTCGGTGGCGTTTTGAAGTCTGCTCACGCCTGTGATTTTCAGGTACGCTCCATCAGTCAGATACAGGAATCCTGACAGCTGCAAAAGGGACTTTTTTATTATTATAATTAAATAGGAAAGAACAGAACTACCAAATGTCTGCAACGTTGTAAATGACCAAAGCCGGAGAAGGAATTTTACACCTCTGTAGAGAACGCTGAAGTTACTAAACATTGAACTATTATTTGGAGTAAATAAAAGTGTAAATGGTGCAATTGTGTGATGTCAGCATGACGTTGTTTTGAATATAGACTTGTCTTATGGTGCTCTAGTCTCCTGGGTTATGTTAACTGCTGTTCATTACCAAGTGGAAGTCTCAATATTGCCTACTGCCTAACACGTACGAGAACGCCCGCAAACTGCTCCCCGCGGGCCTGATCCTGCCCTGGCGAGACGCCCTCGCCCCTCCGAGGCCGCTGGTCAGCGGGGGGCTCGTCCCCAGGGTGGGCTCAGCCCCTGCCTGCGGAGCTCGGACAGCCCCACGGCAGCCTCGCCGTGGCAGGGTGTTCTATAAATAGGGCTCAGCTGTATTGTATTATGGTGGATGTGAGTTTGTTCTCTGTATGCTTTAAACCATTGGGGTACTGCCATCGCGGCGCGTCCCGGCAGCCGAGGCGGATGCGCCGGAGGTTTGCAAGCCAATGCCGGTTGTCCTGGTGCTTCCCGGGAAGGAGCAGGTTTGCAAAAGGGGCTCTTGGCACCCAAAGATGCAGGTTAACACCCGGGGGTGTTAAGATAAAGCTGAGCTTTGTGCCGCAGGAGGGCTGAGAGGCTTAACCGGCTGCATTGCCCTCACCCCACGCGCTGCCGGCATCTTGGGGTGCCCCTGCACCGCTGCCGAGCCGGCCCCTGCCCTGCACCCCGGGGAGGAGGGTCCCGCTGCAGGGCCGGCGCCGGCACCCCTGGGCGCGCGCGGGGACGCCCCGTTGCCTACTCAAAGCAGCAGATGCAAAAAAATCTTGAAGGTGGATGTCTCCATACCACAGACTATTGCTAGGAATTTTTCTGTTGTTTGTAAAGGACAATGTGATAATTATTATTCCTTTAAAAAGCAAAACAAACAAAAAAAAAAAAGAAATGACACTTAAGTATATTTAAAAAAAATGTTTTTTCCAGTTGGAATAAATGGAAGTATTCATCCAAAGGGCAGAGTCTCGTGTGTATGTTTTTTGCTCTTAAGGAGTGTTGGTTAATTGTGAGTAGGAAACTGGATTTTCATTTAGCTGGTCTTGCAGCGAAAGCACAAGAACCAGCTCAGCCCCATCCCTGGTGTGGTTTTGGTGGGCAGGGAAAGCCGACGAAGGAGCGTCTCCTGCACACCATGTGCCTTCCCTGGGGTTGGTGACCCGGACCCATTTTTTTTTGGTGTTAAAAAAGCCAAGTCTTCACCTGGTGTAAATCAGCACATCTCAGCCGAAATCCTTCACAGGCCTCTGGTTTACGCTGGGGGAGACTTCAATCTGTAATTTATAAATAACAGCCTTTTTCTTAGAAAGATCACAGATCTTTCCATGTTTTCCAAAACAGACCTGGTAAGTGGGGTAGGGGTACTGCTTTCAGCAACAAGTATGACACTAACTACAGGTTATTGCACAATTGGCGTTTAATATGTACAATTTAATTCATTGTCAGTGAATAAAAGCACAATGAATGTTGTCTGTCAGCCCCGGTACAGCTGAGCTGCTCTGTACAGCGAGAGCCGGGATCGCTCGGCAAATGGTAAAAAAACTAATCCCCAGCCTTTCCCCCATTAACTGCTTGGTGCCTCTCCCCAGGGGTAACGTAACACGCTTCAAAGGCTCCTTGCAGCAGAATTGCCGCACATTTTCCTGTGCAATTTTGTACTGAAATCCAGGGCCCAGTGCCCCCGTGCACGGGACGGTCTCGCTGCTGGAAGCGGCTCTTTAAACCCCGGTTCTCACCAGAGAGCATCTCTGCGTCCCTGCAGACCGCTGATGTGCAGCCCAGCTTTAATGCAACGCTGGAATCGGAACAGACAGGCAACAACCCGGGGAGAGAAGAGTATCTCAGGCGATGCTCCCCTCCGCCGGGCCCTTCCCCAGCACTACAGAAAGGTCTCGGGTCACATTTTGGAAGAAAGACAGTGCTGGCAAAATGACGACTCAATACGAGTTTCAGCAATAAAAGTGCAAATGCAGCTTCCAAACCTTTTTTATTTTTCATATGGGCTCCAGAAATCCCATACACTTTGAGACACATGGTTAAAAAAAAAAAAAGAATGCTGGTTTTTTTCTTCTTAGCCTGTTTGAGGTATGATTAACCATTTCTGACAAACCCACTGAGCTTGAGCGATGGAGCTACACGTCTGTAAAATTTTGCTCCGTCGCCATCTGGCCCCGCTGGTTGGCCTCTCTGCGCACGCCGCGCGCGGGTGCCAGCACCCCGTGGGAGCGGGGGCACGTACAGCCCTGTTCTCCCGCGTCTCCGCGAGCCGAGGAAGGGTGACACCGCCTGAAGCTCAGGATGAGTGTCAGCAGGGCCAGCTTCCCGGGGGACCGGGCACAGTGCTGGGGTCGCGGTTTGGCCGAGGGAGTGGGAAGCTTTTTGCTTTCCCGGACAGCTGTGTTGCCAGAGTCAGCCTGGCACGCTGTCAGTGTCGCTAAAAAAAAAAAAATAATAAAATTTGATCAGGTCTATTGCTGCCACAATTTTCTTCCATAAAAGATTTTTTTTTTTTTCTTTTTTTCCCTAAAAAGTCCTTGGGCAGGCCCACCCAGCGTGACCCCAGGGGATGGGTGGGCTTCAGCGGTACCCTGGCCATCCCACGCGAAGAGCCACGCGATGCTGACCGTGGCTTTGCAAGCAGCAGGGGATCAGTCTGCCTTGCGCAATCGGGCTCGGAGCGTGCATCGCCTCCCGCGAGCCGGTCCTGAGTGCGCAGACACACATCCCTTCGGTGGCTGTTACCTCCATTGCAAAGCCAACGTCCACATCGCACGCTTGGCCGTGGCCCCGGCATCCTTCATGTCCTCTCTCCCCAGGAGGCTGGGGGGCTCGGTAAGGCCCCTGCAACACCCCAAACGCCCCAGCGTGGGCAGCGTGTTGGCCCAAAAGCCGCTGGAGCTGTGCAGGGAAACTTCCAGCACACTGAGGCTTGTTTTTTCGGGAAGCCAAAACCCACACAGCCTTGAACCCGTGCAGATAAATTATAATCAGATGAGCAGAACCTCTGCGGAAAGACGGGGAGATAGGAAGGATGAGGTTAGAAATAATCAGAAGCACTCTGATCTGGAAATTGTTACATGCAGATAATCCCATATTTGCGAACGGCCCAAGTGGCTCTGGCCGCACGACCGCTGCCAAGCTCGCGGGAGCGAGCGAGGGTGCGAGCAGCCTGCGCTGCCGGGGTGCGTTCGGTGGCTTTGAGAACTCAGTTGCTCACGAAGAGGTGCCCACATGCAGATTAAGGACAGCAGCATTGGGTGGCAGTTTAATTAACCAGAGTGGTTAGACAAAGGCTGAGGGCTGCTGCGAACCGGGCATGCATTTAGTGTCACGATGTAATACCCGCCCCACCCCCCCCCCCCCAAAGACCTGCCTGTGCAGCACGGGGCCGGCAGCACCAAACCTGGCACCGCTCTGCCGCTGCTGCCCCCGCTTCCCGGCCCCTCCCGGCTTCCAGCTAATCCGGACCCCTGGGCTGGGAGCTGCCATGTTATCTGATGAACTTTGCTCTTTCAGGCTAAAAAAAAAAAAAAAAGATCCCCGTTCCTTGCATTTACATACAATTATGCTATTCTTGAAATCTAGGCTGTCCTCATTCTCCCGGAGATTATCTGCCACCTATTAGATCACCATCCTCCATGGCCAGGGGAAGCTCATTAGCTAAGAGCAGTTTCAAAGGCCTTTATTTTAAAGAGATTTTTTTTTTTCTTTTTTTTATGCAACACATTTTCAACCTAGATCCTTAAAACTATTTAGGAATTCAGCTCCTGTTTGAGTACAAGGGCAATCGGTGGCCAAGGATGCTCAGGGCCATGAGCAAGTCACCGGAGAGCTGGGTCCCATTTCCAAAAGCATCCACAAGTCATGACATATCAGTGCGTTTATAAACTGTATCCAGTAATAACATTTTTTTCTTGTAAGGACTGGATCTTAACTCAGCCTCCGAAGTGGGAGTCTTGTTAGCCAGGTCTCATCTCTCCATGGTGTTGGTGCTGCCAAGCCCACGGCCCTGCCGGGAGACCCAGAGCAACCACAGCCGAGAGCCGACCCTTTCCCACCCTGTCATCGCCGCACGTGGTTCACCAACCCGGACACTCGAGGTACCCATCTTCTGAGTTACAGCGCATGGTTCGATCAGCTCCCTTTGCGTTGCTGAGGGTGATACCGCACCTTTCCCTTCCTGTTTAAACTGGCTGCAGACAAACCCCGAGCAGCTGAAGGCTGGCAGCGCTGCAGCCGAGGGCTCGCCGTACAGGTGGATTCGCTTTGGAGAGTCCCACTGGCACCTGCCCGAGTCTCCCTTAGGAAACACCTTCCCATTTTCTACAGCTATTGCAATATTTTACAATACTGAAAGAAAAAAAAGAAGCCTTTTATTACCAGGCAGGTACTGCTAGATGCTGACATTGCATTTGTTAGACAGTAAGATGCTCTTACAGTCACTTCCAGTGCCAAGAATGCCTGTCTGGACCTCTGAGCAGGAAAAAAAAATGAGAAAGTTTAAATTATCTGAGTCTGCTGCCTCTGTCCATCGACCCTGGACTCCAGCGTTGTGCTATATGTGCCTCCCTCCATGTAACAGCATCAGCTTCATCTGCCTCCAGGCATCATCCTCACCGGGGAGGCGCGGAGGAAGCCAGCTCGCGGGCTGAACCCACCTGATGACAGCACACTGTCCCTCGGCGCGGTGGCCAAGGAGCCCTTCTCTACGGCTCCACCTTTCTGCTGCTTCTCTTCTTATTAATAACTCAGCAAATTACCAGCTTCCCTGGTTTAGGCAAACTGAGTCATTTGCTAAAGCATTCTCAGGAGAGTTTTCCTGTTGTAAAAGCAAATATTTATATCTCCTGCTCTCGTAGAGGCTCTGGATACGATCAACTCTTAAGGCAAGATTTAACTGAAAGAGCTGATTTATTAAAATGGATAAACAAAGCCCTGTGAAGCAAGTTAATTCAGTCTAAATAAAGCATTAAACTCTGAAGAGCGCACATCAGATCACAGTATATACATACATACGTGTGTATATATTTACACACACACATAATTCATACAATCAAATACGCAGTCCTCCGGACTGGGATCCCGTATCAACATCACCCCCAGGAGAAAGCGAGCCCTGAGCCAGGCTATGTGTATATTAGGCAATGTATATATTAGCACATGCCCTGATTTTTAACCAACCCAGCCCGGCAATCCACTCCCACCCCTGCCGCAGCGATCCCTTCGGCTGCCGGCCCTGCTTGTGCTCCGTGCCTCAGTTTCCCCATTTCCAAACTTCCACCACAATGATGTTTTTACCAACAAGGCTCTTAAAAGCCTCGGACGAGGGAGGCTGCCGAAACAGCTCTAATTTAAACCAGTGACTCTGGCTCAGGGTTTGAGCCAGTTCTGCTGGCACCTGGGCGCGAGCACGCTCAGGCCCCCGCTCCCGCCACAGCTCATTTCCCATCGACACAACCCTCGCTTAGAGCCTCGCTGCTTGGAAGAGAGTCAGCTGTATACGAGATTATTTTTTTCTTCTTCTTTTCTGTAAGTCGGGCTTTAATTGTCAATTATTTGCTCATGAGTACTCTTTTATGGCTGATGCTGGAGCGGAGTCAAGCAGTTTTTATTTTGGTACGTTTGGTTTAATTAGCTTTTTTGGAAGAGCGAGGCCGGGCAGACATCCATTCTTGCTGCTCATCACATATTCATTATTTACATTTTTCAGTATCCCAAGTAACTCAGCATAGAAAACAAATAAATGAAGACTGAAACATATACAAAACATCTGGAGACGCTGCAATTCTGTAATTATCACTGCTCATTCTCAATGCACAAGGGCTCCGATGAGCGCCTGTTGGAAAGGACATTAATATATTGGCCCGATGGAGATTTTTGCCGTCAGGCTGGATGCTTCCAGATGAGCCCCCCCTCCTCCCGCCCCATCCGCCTGGGTCGGGTCTCACCTTGACTCACCGCCAAAAGCCCAAACAGCAAAATTTCTGGTCGGCATTGGGAGGCAGCAGCCTCTGGAGCTCTTGGCCCGCGACAGTAAATACAGCTGGTCAGATCAGGGCTGCTGAATAATTTATGTGATGACTCTTCAAAATAGTAAATCGCCCCCCCCCCCCAGCCCGCTTCATCCTTCAGCAGCTCATGTGGCTGGTGAGCAGTTTATGAATATTTAGGAAGTTTTACTAAATTCATAGACTCCTGTAAAAAACAGTTTAAAAATGCCGCGTGGAATATTTGCGTATCGCACTGCGCGCTGTTCCCACAGCTACGGGGGGGGAACAGGAGCTGCGGAGAGCTGCTGCAAAATCTTCATGGTTTGGCCCCAAATTCGCAAGATTTCAGGTCAGCAGATGCGATGCTGCCCTGTGCCCCCCCGCAGCGCCGCGCCCCTGCTCGCTCGCCGCAGAGGAGTTTTAAATTAAAACCTCCCCCTTGGGTAAGGCATGGGTGAAATGGGAATTCTGCACGTGCTGAGGAGCCCGGACCCCAGCGCGGCAGCGTCTGTGGGGGGGCTCTTGGCAGGCTCCTCCGGTGCTGGCCTGGCCCCAACCGGGGGGCTCGCTGGCAGCCCTGGTGGTGCGGCCAGCCGGGAAGGGAAAGGGAAAGGGAAAGGGGAAAAGGGAAAAGGGAAAAGGGAAGGGAAGGGAAGGGAAGGGAAGGGAAGGGAAGGGAAGGGAAGGGAAGGGAAGGGAAGGAAAGGAAAAAGGAAAGGAAAGGAAAGGAAAGGAAAAAGGAAAGGAAAGGAAAGGAAAGGAAAGGAAAGGAAAGGAAAGGAAAGGAAAGGAAAGGAAAGGAAAGGAAAGGAAAGGAAAGGAAAGGAAAGGAAAGGAAAGGAAAGGAAAAAGGAAAAAGGGAAAGGGAAAAGGAAAAAGGGAAAAGAAAAAGGGGAAAAGGAAAAGGGAAAAGGAAAAGGGGAAAAGGAAGAGGGAAAAGGAAAAGGGGAAAAGGAAAAGGGGAAAAGGAAAAGGGAAAAAGGGAAAGGGAAAAAAGGAAAAGAGGAAAAGGGAAAGAGAAAGGGAAGGGAAAGGGAAAGGGGAAAAGGAAAAGGGAAAAGGAAAGGGAAAGGGAAAGGGAAAGGGGAAAAGGAAAAGGGAAAAGAGGTAAAAAGGGAAAGCGAAAAAAGGAAAGAGAAAGGGAAGGGAAAGGGGAAGGGGAAGGGAAAGGGAAAGGGGAAAAGGGAAAAGGGAAAGGGAAAAAAGGGAAAGAGAAAAAGGGAAAGAGAAAGGGAAGCGGAAGGGGAAAGGGAAGGGGAAGGGAAAGGGGAAGGGGAAGGGGAAGGGGAAGGGAAAGGGAAAGGGAAGGAGAAGGAGAAGGAGAAGGAGGAAAAGGGAGAAGAAAGGCAAAGGGGAAGGGGAAGGAGAAGGGGAAGGAGAAGGGGAAGGGGAAGGAGAAGGAGGAAAAGGGAGAAGAAAGGCAAAGGGGAAGGGGAAGGAGAAGGGGAAGGAGAAGGGGAAGGGGAAGGAGAAGGAGGAAAAGGGAGAAGAAAGGCAAAGGGGAAGGGGAAGGGGAAGGGGAAGGGAAGGGGAAGGGGAAGGGAAGGGGAAGGGGAAGGGGAAGGGGAGGGGAAGGGGGAGGAGCTCTGCCTCGCGCTGGGCGCACAGCAGGGCGGTGGGCAGCCCCCGGGGCAGGGGCAGCGGAGCAGCTCCCGCAGGAGGGGCTCGCCCTGTTCCGCAGCCTCCGCTCCTGCCTCGTGGGCTTCAGCTCTTCATTTGCAACGCGCAGCGATGGGAGTCGGCGCGCCCGGCTTCACCGCCTGGCCCATTGGGACGGCGGCGGGTTTTGCTCAGAGGAAGCAAATCTTTGCATATTTATGAACGTAATCGTTTATGGCAAAAGACACAAAGGGAGGACGTTGGTTTTGGATGCACAGAGAACTGGAGCAAACAGGCATCGCTCCCCATGGAGGCTTTACTGCAGCCCCAGAGATCGCTGCCTTTAATGCTCCTTGCTTGTTAACGGCCAAGCGAGTGTCGGGAGAGCCTGTCTGGGGGGAAGAAAGGCAAAAATCTCCCAGTATCACTTTCATAATTTAGAGTTTCAAACTAATGTTGACGAGAACATCATTATTGCTGAGCATCCGCTGGGCTCAGGGGGTAAAATTCCTTTTATTCGTCTCAAGTGTCAGGATTTGCAAGTGCGAGAAATTTTCAAGTGCTTGTCTAGGTCCCTGTTTGTATGCAAATGATGTTGTAACATTTCTTAGACTGAAAGACCTGAATTTAGCTAGCATCAGTCACAGCATCTGTCAGCCTTGTCAGAAAAGAAATACTTTGATTCTTTCAGGTCAAAACAACCCCAAATTATTACTAGAATATTGAGGCAGTTTAAAGACATGAAGAGTAAAATGAAAATTCTTCAGGACCTTTTTTCCTTTCAATGAAGTTTTAATTTTTATTTTCCTTCCATATGTAATGTAAATTTTTTTCATAGGTGTCAAAGTTTTAAAATCAAATAATGCAATGCAATACTCCAGTTGTCCGTAACTGGGCAGTGAGCAGTATTGGATTCAATCACATCTACAGGAGGAAACTGGGATGCGGAATGAAACAAGCTAAGGAACGGGCAAAAATAATAGAAAATTAAGCAGAGGCTTGTGCCAAGGCTTGGAGGCAGCGAGCGAGGCTCTGAGATCAAACACTTGCAGGGATGCTGTAAGCGCCAAGTGCTCGGGCACGGGGTCCTCTCCAGGACGTAAGACCTCTCTCCCGAGAGAAAACCCTGCCCTTGTCCCTGTGCACGTGGACTCTGGAGGTCTGAGGGTTTGTTCATGGCAAAAAAAAAAAGGGCTGATGCCCACAGAAACACTTTTCCCTTGGTGTGGCCTGGGCTCATCTTTTGGCAAGTCAACCAGAGCATCCTCCGTGGGACTTGAGCTGGCTGGAAGTGGAAAACATGGGTTAGCAAGCCCGAATCTGCTCGCGTGAAGCAATCCTTCTCAGCAGCGGGATTTCTGCTTCCTAATGAAATGATTTTTTTAACAACCTGCTGGAGAGCTCGCAGTGTTCCCCCGGGTCCCTGCGAGGGGAGTTGTCACTCCGCTCTTGGCAGAGAAGGTAAAAAGTTCTCCCAATAAATCCCCACTCGGCCGTTTCTCACCGATGAAGCAGCTAAAGCCTGAATAGCTTTAGCACAACCACCAACCAAAACCGCACCTCCAGCTCTGCCCCCTGCTCCGCACTCGGCCAAGGACTGGGAGGACTGGGAGGACTGGGATGTGCCGACACTGCTTGGGGTCTGCCCCAGCACCACCAGCAGGTTCCCTGCCTGTTTGCATCAAAGCGGGGTTCAAGTCCCTGGGTTTGCTGGGAATAAAGCAGCTGGTTGAAGGGTCTGGCCTGGGACCAGTGTCCCTCTGCGAGCTGGTGGGAGCGGGATGCCGGGGCCCCGGCTTGCGGAGCAGCTCTAGCCGGGCAGTGTGAGCACCCCAGCATGGCTCTGGTTTGTTCCCACCTCTGTCCCCTCCCCACAGGACCAACAACGAGCACTGCTCCCGAAATGGAGGGAATCTCCCAGGGAGCCTGAGCCGCTGCTTCGGGCAGCTTTAGGATCCGGGGAGCTGCCAGAGGAGCCACATCTCTGTCCCCAGACAGTTACTGCAGGTTTCCCATTCCCGGTGCGTGCAGGTTGTACACCGTCATTGACCATGGCTCGCTGCGAAAGCCAAAACAAGCAGCCCTGGTTCTGTGCCGAGCATCCACCTCCAGCACGGAAAGCAGATGGATTTTCATTTACAGAGGCACAAGGCTCTCCTTCTCCTGCACACACACACACACACACACACACACACGGAGTTCTGCATCACAGCCTCCATGATTTACATGAGGAACTGTGAGGAAATAACATATTATAATAACAGCATGAATATATCCCTCGAGCTCTGAATGATAAGGCAGTAATCAAGTTTCACCAACGTGGAGCGAGATTCCACAACACTCTTTCCTAAAGATAAGCGCGTCCCAGGGCCGGTGAGATACCCTCTCCCCACCGGCACACGTGGTCTTCCAGAGAAGTGATTTCTCCAACACCCACTACATTAAACTATAAGCAGAATATCCAGATCTAAATCAGCTTCCGATGTGCTTTCGTCTAATAACCCAGATAACCACATTGCCTTCATTTTCATACCACATCATTATTTATTCATAGCACCTTGGGAAAGGAAGAGCCTCATGAACAGGAGGAGTGGACTACATACCCACAAACTAATATTTTCCTCTCACCGATGCGTTACCATTCCTTTCCCAGCAAAAGCCTGAGCAAACGACTTGCCCGCCAGCAGCAGCACGCTGCCCAGCGGCATCCCAAGCCCCCTGCCCGCCTCCAGAGCACACGCTCCTTATTCTTCTCCCAGAGCACAGCACGAGGCACGGGGACATTTACTCAACACAACCTTAACCTGATCCCTGATTTCCTCCCTCAGAGTGTGGGTCCCTGCATTTCAGGCTTTCAGAAGCCTGAATTTCTGAGGTTTATGGCTGGCTGACCCATCCATCCTGACCCAAATGCCATCTGCACAAGCAAGTTTGAACTTCGGGATGGGCAAGCACCTGAGCAGAAACGTGAGCGCAAATATGTCTTTGCAAATGTGGCCCGTCCCACCCAGGCAGGGCAAGCAGCTGGGATGAACTGACTGCTGCAATCATGATATATCGTCTCCGTACTACATAATTTTGTCCTTCTAAATTAAGCACATGAAGTGGGTTGATGGTAGAAAGTACAATTGGGCGTGTGGCGGTGGTGATTACAAACTCCAATTTGAAAAAGGGGGAAAAAAGCCCAACTGTTTCCCTTTTGACTTCAACCCCATTTCCAAGGTCAGCCACCCAATCCTGAATGTGACGAAGGAAACATGAACACCTCTCCAGCTGTTCCCGGACCACTGAAACGTGTTGTTTAATGCCAAGGCCATTTGGTCCTTGTCTCCAACCTTCAGCTAAAAATGTACTAATTTCTAAAAGGCTCAGGCGAGAAGAGCAAAGAGCATTTCAAGTTCTCGCAAAAATACAAGGAGATACAAGTTCCTGTGAGATTTTTACCTATTTCATCCCATAGCTTCAATCCCATAATTAGGTCTCCTGTCACTTCATTCGATGCTCTGCCCCATTTATCTGCAGCTTTCTGACCCTGTTTCCATATCTGGTAATATTTTTTCCCATTACTGCTCTCAAAAGAAGGAAAAAAAAAGTATTCTTGACCTTCACTCAGATGACTGAGATCTGTAAGAACTGCACTAACTTTGTATTTCGAGGGAGATGATCATGATGTCAGAGTAGGATAATATATATCTCCTATAAAGTAGGAGAGAGATATATAAATAAAGTAGGATATATATATATAAAGTAATGGTATCCATAGAGCAGATACGCCCCAGTCGGTACCCCGGCGGTCTGACGGGCTCTCCTGAAATGGGGCCTTGAGAGGAGAGGGTGCTCCACACCCCAGAGCAGCACTGGGTGCAAAAAGCCTGATTTGGGGGGCAAAACTAAGCATACAAAATGCAGGCGGTGGCTGAGCAGCCTTCAGCCGGGGAAGCTGTACAGGCCACGGCATGCAGAGAGGACGTATGCTCATCTTGCACTTAAATCAGCGTCAAAATTTATTAACAGTGAAGAACCTTCCTGCCTGTGAAATGGTACATGCTTCCAGTCAGATCCAAGCAGCGAAACCATGTTCCCAAATGCCAAATCTAAGAATAGATGAGCCGTATGTCAACCGCATCACCTTTTTATCTGATAGATGTTTATTAAGTGAAGACAGAGTATCTGTTGCATAAAAGCAGGCCACCTGCTGCCAAACAGCAGCCTCCACTCTGCCACAGATAAACGTGTTCTCAGCTAATTTATGCTAATACTGTACTTCAAGTTACACCGCGCCTGCCAAATTTCGAAAGACCAGATTTCTCAGTGCTACAACACAACCCCAAAAGAGCTACCCCCTCGTCTGACAGGGGCATAAACACCCAGCGGTGGTTGCAGCTCCCTCGGAGCGGCTCACGGCCAGGTCAGCGAGGCCAACCTGAGAGCATCCACAAAAGACTGGCCCTGGGATATTTGGGACAGAGATTCGGGATATTTCGTTCACAGAGATGGTGAACTCCTCCTGTCAGCCCACCTCCATTTGCAGACGTAGGTCTCGGGCTCATCTCTATTGCTCCCAAGGGCTTCACCACTCTGGTGCACGGGTCCCTCCAAGCCACCCAGCACCTGGTCCACGCTCTGCTTTGAAGGACCATCTCCCCGAGCAGCAATATCGCCTAGTCCGGGGCTACTGTTCCCTCCCGCCCAGGCGCCGGGCTGCGCAGCCCGCGTCCCCCGGGAGGGACGAGCAGTGCTCTGCCGGCGGCGGCGGCGGCCGGAGCGGTTAACCTGGCTTACAATCAGCCTTGGCATCTCCATGGCAACTCCAGCGATGCTGCACTCCTAATGGCGCACGAGGAACCGCCGCACTCACGAGCAGCCGTTGCAATCAAGTTCTATCTTGGTCATCTCCAAGGGGGCAACAGCATAATGCAGAAGAAATTAATAAAAGGCATCAAAACCGCTTTGGATAGTGTAACCGTCACCACAATTCCTCTGGATTAAAATTAGTCTGTTCCTTAAAAGGCACAATATTTCTTCTATCTGTCTGTTGGTTTTTGCTCTGCTACTGCTGCTCGCTGATGCCCTGGACACATCCACGGAGGAGGCTGAAGGGGAGCGAGCGGGATGTGCCCCCCTCCGTCGGGCTCGCTGTACCAGGGCTGGGTTTCACCGGCAGGACGTGAAAGACCCTGAACGCAAGCATGGAAAATCCAACATCGTTAACCTAGTGCACCTTTCAACCGTGGCATACTGGAGGCAGAAGCATCTGAAAACCTGCTGGAGAGTTTTTGCAATAAAAAAACTAAAACCAGCTTTCAATGTAAGACATATGAGAGTCCTGACCTTAACCTCTAGGCCAAAGACTCAGCCCTGCCCACAGCACCACCTCAAATCCCCACTCTTCGCCTTTCCCAAAGTCTTTTGCAAGTGCGTGACTGCGCTGTAGTAACCCCTGAGGGATTTTGTCTTTCCAGCTGAGTGAAAAGTGCGTTTTTCAGGCGCAAGCTGCTGGGCAGCAATCCCCGGGGGCCGCGCTGCCGCGGGAGAGGTTTGCGCCTCGACCTCGGGGCAGGGATGCACCTGAAACCGCCCAGGCACCTGCTAGCGCGGGTGATGTCCCGCCTCGCTGCTGGGGCGCATCCCTGAGGATCACCGGGCGGGATTTAGCCGCTCATTGCTACTCAAGAGCCAAAAGGCACTTCTGTCTCATGGCTCACATCCTACTCACCCCCAGTCTCTGCTGCCGTGGTGGGAGCTCTCCCCCACGGCCGCTCCAGCTCCGTGCGCCAGGATATCGGGGAAAGCAAATTACACCAGTTTTAGGGTTAACGTGTTTGCATTCGTATTCCAAGCCTTGCTTTCACATCTATAACTCATTTTCCAACATCTTCAAGCAAATTTCACACTGTGGGAAAAATGTCAAGGGTTTAATCTGATATGTGTGATATTTACTGATGCCACTAGGGAGAGAGATGATCATATCTTCCACTTCCCATCATGTTTCTTATAAGAGTGAAAACATATCAGGAGAATTCACTGGGTTTTGCTATACTTGGTATATGCAAATGAACATAAATGAAACTATCTGAGGAGCACAGACATAACTTTGCATATAAGAGACCCAAGGAAGAGCTTATGTGCCCAAAAGCTTATCTGTTTTTTCCAGTTGTGTTAGATGGTGTTAGGGTATGTGGCTTTGCCGACAAGCCCTGCCACAGCTGTATTTTAACTGCATCAGAGAGCAGGACCTGAAGCCCAGAACCAGCCTCCTGCAAGCCTTATGCTTGTCATAGCTGGATTAAGAGTGGAATTAAAGAGAGGAAAAAAAAAAACCCAACAGATGGATGAAAACTGTAGTGCATCAATACTGGGATATTCCTCAGATGAATTTATTCCCTGGAATATCAGCAGGAAAAGGTTCCTCCAAATCTGCCAGAAATCCAGAGAGGGCTTTCACACGCAGCAGAGAGGTCGGTGGCAATCTTGTGCCACAAAACAAAACAAGCAGAATGAAGCAAGCAGCAATGTTCCTTCTGGTTTGGGTTGATTCGAAACCCAGGATTTAAAACAAAGTGGCTGCTAGACTGGAAATTACTGGTTTGCAGAGCTGTGGTGGGGCTGGGGCTCCCGTGGGGTCTCGGCAAGGGGGTGGCGGGGCTGAGCTGGGCACAGTTGCCCGCCCGGCAGCCGGCCCACAGGGTGGCACGGTGGGGATCTGTGCCACGCAAGCAGCCGAAGGCGCTCGGTACGCCCGGTGCTGGAGGGAGCAGGGGCCGGCTGTGGGCTGGAGCCCCGGCTGCCCGCGCCGCACCGGGCAGCCAGGCTTGCACCACTCCGCATCCTGGGCCGAAGGAAAAGGCTCCAGTTAAGCCCTTCGCTGTATCAAGCTCTTTACCAGGAAAATAAATGCTCTATTTTAAAGCTTGGGATGTGGTGAGCAGCGAAAAAAATGCTCATTATTTGAATGCTGGTCCTAACCTGACCACCTGCAAGCCCGGGGCAGGGCAGGGCAGGAGGCAGGGACGGGGCTCTGGTACCCACGGCAGGGAGGACATCCATTGCCGGGCGGAGAGGACCCGGAGTTTCAAATGTCATCCCAGCCTGGCCGATTGCAATACCCACATCACTGCCGGGAGCCCTCTTGGGCCTGTGGATTAAATTCAGCTATTATAAATGCATGACATTCTGCTGATACCCAGATATCAATCAATATTATTGACTTCAGTAAATTTTGCTTTGAGCCTATAACTGTAATTTAATTTTGCCCAGACCAAAAAAAAAAAAAAAGCATGCTGCATGAAAGCAATATTCCTAAGGCTTCATTTTGGAAAGACACTCAGATCTCAGAAATAGGACTTGAAGTGTTTGTGGCGAGGAATATGCTTAATTAGATTCATGTCTGAGAAGTCCCCAGCTGTTCTGCAGACAAACAGAAATATCTGAGATTTCTTCCAGCTCTATGGAGACACAGAGATTGGCTCCTCTCCCTGGTGCCCCAGTCTGAGAGATTTGCACGTATGATTATTATCTGTTGCTGTTTCAGACAATACAAGATGCCACACAATCTCTGAGCACAGAGCAAATATTCCAGCATTTTGTTTCATGATTACTTCCACCCTGTTCGCTTCAGCATCTGAAAGAGTCTTTGCTATTTTTTTCATTTGAAAGGCTTTCTGGAAGTTGGACATAACATGCATTCATTATGAAATGAAAATACCTCATGTGTTCAGGATGGAAAAAAAATCCCTGGCTCTCAAGAAAGCTTTGTGAGGTTATTAAAAACAAGAGTGCTCGCTATGCATGTCGTTCTGCCAAATGAAAAATTCCCCGCTCTCTTCTCAGGCTTGTAAGCTGCTTTGTGTGCTCAAGGCATCTCCTTCCAGTGTCCAGCACATTTTCATGGTTAGTCTAACTTGGAATAAAATATCAGCTGCCTCGTAACAGCAGAAGGGGACCGCAGTGCACCCACACCTTGGCTCCATCGTCATCGGAAAGGGATGCTGGGGAAGCCACCGGCGACAACGTCCTCCCAGCCCTCGGACCTTGGGAGCAGACCCCTGTGCCGCAGGGAATGGTCATACCCAAACCACCCGTCTGGGGAGAAGCTGAAACGGGAACCATGTGCCAAAACCACAGCCGGCCATAAACACCACAGCTTGAGAAGCAGCGAGCCATGACCGCTCCCAAATTCCACATCCCCAGGGCACCGCGGCAAGTCCAACCACACATGGAAAGACGCAGTTTGGGAGCTCCAGCTCTGGCCGCGATTCCCAGGCCCATCTCACCAGCCCTGCCGCTTTTCCCTTCTCTTTCTTGCTCCCCATCAGTCAACCCATCCCTGGTTTTAGGGGTCCCACCGCCAGCCCCACTCCTGGCTAATGCTTTGAGACAAAGCTGCAGCACACGGTGGGGTGGTGAACGTAGGGGTTGGTCCTTCACTGCCTCCTTTCCTCTAATTTCTCCTGCCACCCCTTGGACTTCTCCATAGCCCATCCCACTGCCTGGGCTGGCCCGGGAAGAGTTGCAGATAGGCACTGTGCAAATCAGGCAACTGGCCACTGCACGTGGAGGAGCCCAGCTGAGCGTCTCGGCACGACCGGCTGCCGTGCTGATGGGTACAGCCCTAGGCACATGGCGTTTTGGAAGTGCAGCTCTTACCGAGGTTTGTCCCAAGGTGTCGGGGTTGGATACACAGCAGAGCATGAGGACAGGAGAGCATCAAACGCTAGCGACCCTTGGGAAAGTGAGGTTAACCTCACGCTGCCGGCGCTACCCACAATGGGGAGTCTCCGGGTGATGGTGAGACTCATCAGATAAGGAATATCGCCCCAAACCCCGCTGTGGCTGGGCTGGACCTGACGGTGAACAACGCATATTGCAAGGATCAGACTAGCAAAGCACACCCGTGGCGTCACACCTCCAGCAGACAGTGGAACAAGTCAAGGCTCTAATCAGTCAGTTATTTAAAAAATAACTTACTTCCAGAAAAAAAAAAAAAGCCTTCCAGAGGGAGAAGTGGACTTTTTGAGCTAGCTGGAAAAAAATGCACAGAGCAGCTCAATCTGACATATCACTGAGATCTCCCTCCCCACCCAAGGAGGGCCACACACCACTGGCAAGCACCCAAAGGTTTTCCCAGAACTGGAATAATTTGTTCCCACAGGGCAGAGCGATTCACCCAGCATGGCTGCAAAACTCTGCGTTTCATCTAACTAAGGATGAGATGAGTAAGAGCAACTCCAAGGATGAATAAACACTTAAGGAGCTTTGAAGAGCTGCTCTCGGTAGCCAGCAGCAGCATTCGTTATCCCACAACGACCTGAAATGGGACCTCCTGGTCTCCCTTGCACGCTACAAGCCGAGTCAGTCGGTTGGTAGGTGGTGGCATTTGGGCAGACGGGTTGGTAATTTGGGACGATTCAGTACTGGATCACACAGGGCTCATTTGCTATAGCAGATCACATTCTCCATGTGGATTATCTGCAAGGCGCTCTCTTTCCCCTGCTTCTTCACTCCCATTTACCTTACAAGCAATTAAGACTGTTTAAGAAGATGATCACTTCGGACTTTGAAGCTTTTTTCTCTGATCTGGTATGTTTGTTCCTTAAAATATAACTTCAAATATTGTGGCATTCTGGATGTTTTCTGTTTCAGTAACAAGCTGGTAACTGTAATTAGTTTTATCGTGGTGGAAATTCAAAAATCTGCTCTGAATGCGTTCCTTTGAATTTAGTTAAAAGGTGCTTTTTGAGCTGACAATCATTTTGACTGTAGTTTGTGAGAAAGACTCAAATTTTAAACTTACGGGAAAGGCTCATTTTACTGCAGGGTTGAGAATCCACTGTCTCAGAGCTCACTGGCATCGCGAGGTGCTAGCGAGAGCCAGAGCAAATATTTCTCTGGGCTTCCACTTTCATGCAGTATGTTTTAGATTACACTTAAGTGGATTCACGAGAGGAAGCTGGGGGAGCGAGAGGGCAGGACACGAGTAGGTAAGAATGAAAGGAGGCAGCGCATGGAAAAATAGAAGGAAACGGTGAACTAAAGAAAAAAACCAATGCAGAGAAAGGGTGAGGAGCTACTGGCAGGATTGAGAGTAGATCATACAGAAAGCTCAGAGTTATATGTACCAGACCGAATAGATAAGGATAATAAGGATATACGTAAGGATAACATATCAAAGGATTGCTGCTTGGCACTTCAGGAACGGCTGTGAGTCACTAGAGCTGGGATGGAGAAAACAGGAAAAGGGGGAATGAGTGAGAAGAAAACACCAAGAAGATGCTAAAAATGTTAAAAGATGTTGAAATAGTCAATATACGGTTCAAAATATGCAAAATACTTCTTTTCACGTTTGGACAAGCCTGCAGACAGAGCGCGGCACTCGAGCAGCGTGCCCAGGAGGGAGGATGGGGCTGGGCAGGGCTGTGCCCGGGGGAGCTGGTGCTGGGGGGTGGCGGGGCAGGAGCCAGCCGGGGCTCGGGCTCTGGGCAACCCCGCGCCCGCACAGAGCACAACCCTGCCCTTCCCACCCCCCTCTTCCATTCTAGCGGGTACCAAACCTGGCTACACTGGGCTGTTGTCCTTCCGTGGGTGATGTGTCCTCTTCCAATAGCCAGAATATGTTGCTCCTTTCGAGGATGAGATGGCTCTGCCCTCCAACTCATTTCCATGGCAATATGCGGAATGCAATATATATTAGGGCAGCCTGCAGCACCTGCATAGTGCTAGTGGGACATACAGGAGATATGAAAACAAAAAATTGAATTGAGCATGAATTTCTGCAGTCAGATTCTCAGATGGGCAAGAGCAAGGGCAGCTTTGCAAAACAGCAACCAAGGGCAAGGCTCCTCTAACTCTGGGGATAATTGTCATGGAAACTACAAGTAAAGTAGCACAAAACACAAGTAGGTATGAAAAAGGCAGCTGAAAATAGCTGCTCCAGGAATGTTTCTTTGCAAAGGTTCTAGACATTAAAAGTCAATTGAATAAACAGTTTAGTAGTTCTTGGAAAATGGATTTTAAAGGGCAAAATGGGGCAAACCAGACAATTATGGCTCAGCAAAAACTCCAGGAGAACAGAGCTCTGAGAGGAAAATGAACGCAGGTAAGACTCCTGCAAACTTTATGATATACATACCTACATATGCATAGATAGATAAACTCATGCATGTATGTGTGATTACATATACGTACAGTATAGTGTGCATATATAATTATATATATAACTATATAGAGTATACTGTGTATACATATATATATGTATACACTACATATATACACTACTGAAAAAATAATACTGAAAAAAGAAGCCAGCACAAACCAAATACTTCCTGCATCAAACTGAAGACGAGAGGGTTTCTCGGAGGTTAACTTGACTGAAGTCCAAGGCCTTGAGCAGGAAAGCAAGTTGTTTGATGAGTTGGACCGGTGGCTAAATGGCATCTGACCAAGGATGGCTGTGACCAGAAAATACACAGCGAGGGTGAGATCCAGCCACCCAACAGCAGAATGGATGGGTGCCAAAGAGCTGAAATAATCAGAAAATGCATGAGACAGGCAGCTCAGCGTGTCTGCAGCGGGCCCCGATGGGCGGAAAGCGGGGGTACAGCCTCCAGCTGACTGGGAGGTATTCTGCAATTAACAGCAAGCATCTGATGGCCACAAACCAGGACACCTTTGTCTCTGCTCAAGAGAGCAGCAAACCACGTTTCACAAAGTGCCTTTTCTTTGCTGCGAGGAACACTTCCCCGCGCCAGACAGACGGTGGCACATCTGGGGTTATTCTTCCAGCCGAAATCGCCGGTGGGCTGATGCACGTGAGCCACAAGCGCAGGGGCAGGGGCACGGGGTGCCAGCCCGGAGAGCAGAGCAGCAGGTACAACCTCCGTGGGACGGCGCTAGGAATAGCAGGGCAGGATTCAGCGTGAACACGGAGCAAAGCACGTGAGACGTGGAGGTACTGTCATGCAGGTCACACTACGAAAACATTAAAGGGCAATTCATGCACTTAGAGAGGAAAGAATTGAGGTGTAACAGGGAAAAATGTTAACTGGAAGATGCAAGAAGCAGCAGAATATGTGTTATATCACTCACCAGCACATTCTGCTGGCTGCGGCCAGGATAATCCCACTCCATTTTTTATGCCACATTGGAATAAGCAGTGAATAAACGGGAACAATCCCGTGATAGCGAATGGTGTCTGTGCACTAGTAACTGCCAAGCAGTTCGTCTCAGTAGGCAAGACGAAACGAAGTTGGTTCAAGCACCTGAGAAGTGCTACAGCATCGCACCAGGCTCCTGTGAGTTGGCGGCGGGGGCAATTTTAGAAGCTGGTCACATCCACACCATGTAAAATATAATGATCAGAAACTCAAACTACAGCCCGAAAGGAGGCGACAGTGGGAGAACCATCTCATTTACCAGAGGAGGTGATTGCTATCGCTAAGTGCAAGGAACAGGGTAAAAAGAAAGGTACAGAGAGCAAGAGATGAGGAGGGGAAAGTCAGGGGAGAGATGAAAGGAAAATGGGAATCCAGAGAAAAATAACCCCACCTAAGAGGCAATTCTAATCAGCTACAAAAGGAGAGTTAAAGGCAGCCCCAGCTGCAGAGACGGGCGGGTAACTGCCACGGCAGCAATGGCTGGATGCTGCAGCCAGCCGGGGCTTTAACGGCACTAACCGGGTATTTATGAAATACCATCGAGGCACATGTTTCTTTATTTCTGAGTGGTTACAACATAAAAAGACACCAAAAGGAACTAATTACACAGGTTTTTTTACTCAATAATGTCAAGTCGCAGCTGAAGAAGATTAAATATGCAGCCAAAAGTTACCTACGTTGCCGTAATGCCACTAATAACACTAGCATTTATAGAGGGCTAAATCACGCTTTCCTTGCTTAAGGCTCTTCTCCTCTGACCTTTGAAGGTTTGATCTTGAGACATGATGTAAATCATCTGCAGAGTTTTCTTCACCTCTACCGGATGAAGGATATTCCTATTCTGGGAAAGCAGGGTTAGTCTTCCAAATAAAAGAAAGCAAGCTACTGGAGGTACTTGGGCATCCCAGTTCTCCGTTTCCCAAAGTCACTCAGACACCTCTGTGCAGCGGCAAAGGAGTTTCCACCAGCCGAGGAGCACCCTCCAACACTGCACCCAGAGATGGACTCTTAGTTCCAGATGGTTTGAATATTCTGCACACTTGTTAAAACTGACGTAAACCCCCCCCAAAGTAATAATCCAGCTATTTTCACCCAAACTGAAGTTTCTCAGGCTAGCAACTGGCCTATCAGTAAAAGCACACCACTTAGGGCGATCGGTGCCGGGGCAGTACAGCACGGCACTGTGAGTGTCTACCCTCAAATCCCGCTCACTCTGGGACCCGTAGTGCACTCAGGAGAAGGAAAAAAGAGCAGCTTCTTTAGTTAAATTGATGTTCAAGCCGATGGGCATTTGGTAGATGCTCTCCAGGTACACCGACAGCCTGCACCACTGGCCAGAGCTACATTCCCATACATTTTAGAGAAGTACCTTGCCCTGTGAACTTGGCAGGACATTCAGACTGCATCCACTCCATCACTGGGCACTGGGTTTATTTTAAAAGCCAACATGACGTTAAAACATCGCACTGGTGTTTGCATCAAACACCACTTCCCTTGGTTAATAAATGTGTGCCTGGTTTGCTACGAGATCTCAATAGAAGTTATACAACACTTCTCAGCCAAGCACTTTTCTTTGCACAATGTGAAAACGACTTGTGTTATAAAGAGTGAAAAAAAAAAATAAATGAGCCTGTGTGTTTGAAAAGAAGCTGTGGAAAATACATCAATATTTGTAATTACAGCGGCAGCTGCTGCTCTGTGAGCAGTCACGGATGAAGGCTGCTTTCCCACGGATCCCATACCCCTTCTCCCCACTTCACCCTTATCCCCACCACGGCAATACTCCCAGCTCTTCCTTCCTACGTGCCTCACGTCTATGTATTTCCCACCCCTCCATGTAGCCTGCGATGGCCACACAGCAGTCCTCGCTGCTGGCCACGTTCCCTGAACACCAGCTAAGCAAAGGGCACGGAGATACAGGCACCGCAGGGCAGGACGGCCCGGGTTAGCCAGAACGGCCTGTCCTTTCCAGTTTGGATCTGCCCTACCTGATCTGCACGTAACTTCAGGGAACTGGACGTTGTCGAGAGCTCGTGGCATCTGCCAGATTGGGTTCAAGTTGACCAAGGGGTTCAAACGCATTAGAGCGCAGAAACACAGACTGATGGCAGAGGGTATAATCGCATGAGACTATTGCCTTAGAAAAAGAGGCTTAAAAAAAACCATCGAAGGACAAAAGTCACTAAGGCACCGCGGGGAAGGCTGACAAGGCTGAGCTAAGGAGGAGGAAAATGGAGTAACTCCCCAGAGGACTGAAAGATTTCAAAATCCTTGCTCTCCGTTTCAAATTATCTCAGTAAACTGATAACTATCACACCAACCGGCCAACAACCTGAGGATTTAAATAAGCTTTTCGCTACCAGCCCGTGTAAAGCCCAGTGAATTCCAAACAGATGGTTTATTTAAAGATCACATTATATGTACTATAATCAATATCCAGATTACAGCAGGGCTGCGCAAGGAAAAAGATATATAATTGTAGACATGTAAAAACCCTCTGGTTTGGACAGAGACTGGGCAAGAGTAATCAGCACTTCTTAAAGTCTTAGAAACGTAGTGAAAGAGCTGAAGTGTGTGTAATTACCAGTGAGAGGCATCGTAGCAAAGCAGATAAAGTTAATTATACAGTACAGGAGCATTTTCAGTTGATGTGGTAGTAATCATAGTCACCAGAGAAGTGCCCAACAGAAGGAACCGCATACAATAAAAGCAATCATGTGGTGAAAGTGTACGGCACAAATTACCTAAAAAACAAAGGCAGATACAGACACACAGCTGGAGCTGACAAATCTTAATAAAGATTTGTGGATTTCTACGTGCAATAGGATACCTTAAAAAGCAGCAGACCTTACCCCGTGGATGGTACCCCCCAAAATTTCACATCAGTCTGGAGGAGGTATCGGTATTTGTGCTTCATGTGGGGAAGCAAAGGCCAGATCCAGCACCAGTCTGTGACAATATTCACACCGTTTGTCACGGGAAACACCGGTTACGTCCTGGGTGCTGCTGCTGTGGGTGAAACAAATACACCAGCGGGTTGGTCTAGACTACCAATTTTCTGAAAGTAAATCTGTACTTAGGAGAAAAGATGCAGTAAATAGACCTCATTTTGAAATTCAGGCTCGCAGGCCACCATTTCGTACAGACCATTCAACGTCTGCACCCACCAGCCTGCATTAAAAAACAGGCGGGCTGGAATACAGGACCTGAAATAAAGGGTTCAAGCATAAATCATTTGCGCGTGTGTATATTTACGCGTCTCCGCAAACGTCATTTCAGAGTCTCTCGGTTTGACGATGGGACAGACACGGCGCAGGACGTCGCTTCCCCACGCTGGCGGCACTCTCTCCCACTCCTCGTTACAGCCGTTTCTCCCAGGAGCTGTCTCGCCACGTATGTTTTCAAGGCACCAAATACAGGCGGTTCTCGTGGGTTAAAAAAGAGCCTCCCCACAAGATTTCCTGAAGCAGCGGCGTTAAATAAACCCAGCCCAGGCAGCAGCGTGCCATCACCCTCCCCTGCACCCAGGGCTGCCGCAGGTACGGGGCGAAGGAAGAGGCTCCCCCGCCGTCCCATCCCTACCTGCCAGTTTGATTTCTCATGGCCGTTAGATATTAATAGCTTTTCAGGTCTCTAATTAATGATGCAGTTTCATCCTATTTTCCCAGGGTAATAACACCCCCCCAACACGGCTGCTTGTTGGAACACCCCGATTAACAGACTTTAATGCTGTAAAAGACTTAATTTGGGGACTGTGTGAAATGTTGTCCTTCAAAGCATCCTGATGCGCTAGTGGGGAAGGATTTATTGATTTGAAAATATGCAGATAAATAAATAAAGACACTAATTGCTGTGAAACGGATACCTGGCTGATCAGATGCAATTAGCAATACAGAGAGGGAGACAAAACAACATCATGGAGGTCAAGAGATGCAGAAATCCCCCTCCAAGGGCATCTTCTAACTGTCCTTACACTTGTGCCAGCGCTTGTCCGACGGCAGCCGGCCAGCGGAGCTGTGCTGGCAGAGGGCTTGACCCTGTGCCTTTCGCTCCTGACTAACACAGACTGTAATATCTGAGAGCCAGACTTGCAGAGATGAGAGCCATATCTATGCCAACAATAATTACTTATGAAAACAGATAACTTCTAGGAGCTTATTTGGAAGAAATCAATGCCTAGCACCTGCAGGTTTATGTAGCGCAGCTCTAGGGCAGATGTGAGTATCGCTGTCAACACTTCCACTACTGAAGGATGAAGAACGAAGCCAGACGTGACTCAAGTGCCATCTTTTCCAAAGTTACATTAAAACAGCCCTGCAAATGAACCAAATGCACCGGCCTTGAAGATGTCTGAGGATGACAGCAAGGTAAGAAAGTGTAATTGGGATTACTGAGGTGAGCCTGCAGCTCTGAATGAGCAGAGGGAACGGTGACAGACGGGGTCCCCGGCTCCATCGATGGCCCTCGCAAGCAAAATGCTCATAGCCCGACACTGCCATGATGGGTGGCTCCCTGCAAGCAGCAAGTCAGCGCCTGGCCCGGCACAGGGGCTGGACACCAGGCGGTGGCTGGGGAGGGGACACGGCAGGTTTCGGGTGGTCCGTCCCAGCTGTGCCCCTGCAGAAGGCTGGCGGTCTCCAAAGCTTTCCATTAGCATTTAGCGAGAGTAGAGCTTCACTTTGCACGTTGGGGGGAAAAAAAAGCCCAGCAAACCAAACACGCAGCAGTGAGAGACGGGGCGCAGTTATTGCTCTGAAACACTGTCACCTGGTGGCTGCTCAGCCGCAGCCGGACACGCTGCAGCCGGCGCGCCTCGCTGGACATCGGCATGGCCTGGGCACGGCTGTGAGGGCCATGGGCTGGCCAGGACACGACAAGCAGCAACCTCACACAGGGGCACGGGGAGCTGCCTTGCTCCGGGTAGCATTTAGTAACAGCTATTACTGGGGAAGGGAGAGGTCTGGAGATCCGTATTTGCACTTCCAGCTCCGTCCGTGGCCTCCCACGGCTGCAAAAATGAGAGTGGGGAGCGTGGCGTTAGGTGGGGTGCCAGAGATCACCTGCAACTGTCGGGAGTTCTGACCATGCAGGATGTGTCCAGCCGGGAACTGCAAGGAGCAACCGAACCTCCCCGAGTGCGTGAGCATCACTGGGGGGAACTGCCCGTCTGGGGCTGTAGGCAACAGAGGTACCAGGTAACGGGTCGCTGGAGGGAATCTGCAGGACTGTGCCGAGCCCTGACCCTGCTCACCGTGACCCGTGTGCCTGGTCTAGACCGACCCATCTGCTGCTGGTCCTCCCCGCGTGGTGCGCCCCGTGAGCGCGGGGTGCGCGCCGTCCTCCCAAACCCCTGGGGAGAGGGAAACCTCTGCCACGGGGAGGAACAGTCAGCGTGTCTGTGCCTGTTAGACACCGGGGAGCTGCGATACCCCTTGATTTAACAAGCAGGTGGCAGAGCTCTGCTCCCTGTGCGAGGAGTGCAGCCATCAGCCGCACGACAAGCAGCGCTGGCCTGTCAGTGGCAAATACCACCACATTTTGCTATTTTTAAGCTTGACTGCAGGGCTACACGGGCTGACAAACCTGTCCAAAATCACCATCAGGCAGAGGAGACCTCCTTGGGTGGCCTGGATGCCACCAGAGCCACTCCTGGGGACAGTGCTCTGTGGGTGCAGAGCCGCAGGGAGGTGCTGAGGAGCTCCTGCCAGCGGCTACAGGGGCTGGCTCCTACTTTGAGCTCGATAACGGGGGGTATTATGCCATTAAAACAACCTGCAGCGTACCCGGACCGTCACTCTTCAAGAGCAGCGTTAGAGTTACCAGGAGCCACCACAGGAGCCCTGCCGCACCTTGCGGGGAAGGAAGCAATCATTTGAGGTCCATTTTGAAAAAAAAAAAAAAAGTATTTATTCATTTGGATCCTTTCGAATGCTGTAAGGCCACGTGATAATTACGGTCACCACAAGGACTTATTTCTTCATATAAATATTTGAGATATAAATATTCTCTCTGAATTTCCTTTCATGTTTAGTAGTGAACATCACGTGCATGTAGCCGGCTCCCGTGCTCCCAGTTATTGCTTAAATATACATAAATATGAAAATGTGGGCAAATATTTACAGACAATAAATGCTGGGGGGGTTTAATTAACTAGTGTTTCATATGGTTACAAAACAAAACACAACATTTTAGCAATAACTAAGGCCAGGAAAATTAAAACTTGACTCCCTTACTCTTCTCACACCTAGCAACTTATTTTGGGGCCAATTAAAAAGTGGCAAATCCAGAAATGGGAGAATGAAAAACCTTTTCTCCCACATCACTTAATGAAACTGTGGCTTTTCCTGCCACAGTGCATTGTGGATGCCACAGACGCAGCGACGTTAACAGGGCGCGGGCATTTCAACGGGCGGTAAGAACGGCCAGAGCTGTAATAGTTACGAATGACGTGAATTTTGGAAGAGAGGCAGACCTCCAGCTGTGGTTGCAAACCAATCTTTATCAGGGATTAGGAAAAGAGCTAAGGTGACAGCCAGGTTGTCTGCTTACAAGGGAGCTGCACATACTTTCCACCTAGCGCTGGAGAGACCGGCTGCAATAACTGGACGTTGGAGCCGATTCAATTTTTTTTTTTTCTTCAATTTTTGTGAGCTAATCCCAGCTCGGCTGCTCACACGAGTAATGCTCACCCGTGCGCGCAGTGCCTGAGCGTATGAAACATCAGCCTTACTTAGCAGAAAAAACCCAACCGTCCTTTTCTTCCTAAACAAGGCACACTAAGAATAAACAGCATACCACAGCGCCGGAGCACATTGCCCAAGAAATATAGCTGGGGACAAGATTCAAAAGAAAAATATGCAAGAGGTCTAAAAGTGTCTGTCATAAAAAACCCTAATTAATAGGTCTCTGAGCAAATGCAAAGGCCAAGAGGCAAATAACATAAACACTGCTGCAAAAAGATCTACGTGCAGTTCTCTGCAAAGCATCAAAGCAATTCCTTATCGCGCAATCAATAGAAAAGCAATTGCAATAGAAAAAAAGAAACAGAAGACACTAAAAAAAAGACTGCTCCTAAAGAAACAAAGGAGCTGCCCAATCTAAACCACAGATTCTCCTTTATTTTATTCTAAAACACTAGAACTACAAGCCAATGACTTAAATGAAGGAAAAAAAAAAATCAGAATCAACATATCAAATATTAGCACTTATCAAAAATGCAGCAGACAACAGTTCCTTCCAGCAAACTTCTAAATAATTCACACCCAATATAAAGAAGCCAATCTTAGGAATACAGTGTGCCAAGATAGTCGAGGGAACAGTTTCTCCCATGACTTAGATGAAAAACCCAACCCCAAAATAGAGGCACCGGCAAAAAGCACTGTGTTTAAAACCCAATTCCAGCAAAAGACATCATTCAAAACCAAAGAGCGCCTAGAGGAGCTCAGCTGGGCAAGCAAGCGTGGTCCAGGCTGGGCTGGGTGGCGTCCTGCACCCCACAGGATACCCTGGGCACCCAAAAGTGCCCTTCGCAGGAGCCGAGCACCCCGCGCCCGCCCCGCCGCCCGGCTCGGGCGTCCCCGCGCCTCCAGCGCTGCCGGGGGGAACCCCCCGACGGGCAGCTCTGCAATGGCACAGCTGGCCGTGTCGCGCTCCCCAAGCACCAACCACGTTTTTATCTTATTACGAATGACAAACGTGCAAGGGAAAACAAGGGCTGCTACTCGCAGTGCCTCGTAGGACAAAAAAGGACTCAGGGTAGCGGCAGGGCTGAACCTTAACAGCTCCACACGCAGAAATCCATGAGGACACATGCGATGCTGCGCCCACGTGCCCCAGCTACAAAATCTGGCACGGGCAATTTGCAGGCAGCCCCCGGCGGGCAGGGGAGCGGGGCAGGACTGTGGCTGGCGCTGACGGGGTGGGGTGATGATGGGGACCACCCGACGCCGCTGCCACCCACCCCCTCACCTTGGCTGGCCGCTGCCAAGGGAGAGGGCACTTGCCACGAACGCGCTCCAGCCCTGGTGCCGGCAGCACGTGCTGCACGAGGTCACAAGAGATACAAGGAAAAATGTTTCATAAGGAGATGGAGAAATGTTAAGAAAAGCTGAATGAAAAACACATGGAAACGTGGGCCAGGAGTGACACTCCTGCCCCTAGACGAGATTTAACCAAAACGTGGGGTTTTAAAAGCCTCCTTTATTTGCCTTCTGTTTTTTTGCGCCACGGGCATGCTTTTGGGTAACACAGCCAAGCTTTCGTCTGCAGCTACGAAGGCTACAAACCTACTTTTTTCTTCTCCCGGCAAACGCGGAGATCCCTTTCCAGCCCCTCTCCCCACCTCCTGCTCAGCAACCCCGCCTGAACAGCCATTTTAACACAGCCGAGCAAAGCAACCCGGGGCCCACGGAAGCGCGACCCCGCCGGGAGCGGGGGAAGGCGGCGGGCCCCGGGCACGGCTCGGGCACACGGCGGAGGGACCGCGGGCACGGGGCGCTGCGCCCCCGCCCGCCCGCCCGGGGAGCGGGGATAGCGCGCTGTGCATCTGCACCCCCTATAGACTGCGCCTGCATGGCCCCTATAGCCTGCACTGTGCATGGGCGGCCCCTATAGCCTGCACGGTGCGTGCCCAGCTCCTATAGCCTGCACAGCTGTTATGCACCCCCTACAGCCAGCGCGTTTGCAGCCGCTATAGCCCGTGCACGCCCAGCCCCTATAGCTCGCACTATGCGCCTGCAGCCCCTACAGCCTGCTCAGCCCCCATAGTCCACGCTGTGTGCACAGCCTCAGCAGTCTGCATGGTGCGTGCCCACCCCTAGAGCCCGCGCCGTGCCCCTGCACCTATAGCCAGGGCTGCGGCACCCCTACAGCCTGCGCGCGCCCGGCCCTATGGGCCGCAGTGCGCATGCGCGCCCTCGCCGCTCACACCCCCGCCCTCTGCGCGGACTCGCAGGCACCCGCGCGCATGCGCACCTCGCCCAGCACCCGCAGGCCTCCGGTCCAGCAGGGGGCGCTGCGAAGCGGAAGGGCGCCGCCGTTTCCGCCCGTCGCGGCTGAGTCACCGGGCCGCGCCGCCGCCTGCCCGCTGCCGCCCGGAGCCGAGCTGCCCCGTCCGGTCCCGTCCCGCCGCCATGCCGCTGGAGAACCTGGAGGAGGAGGGGCTGCCCAAGAACCCCGACCTCCGCATCGCCCAGCTCCGCTTCCTCCTCAGCCTCCGGCCCCGCGCGCCCGACCCCGCCGCGCGCGACGAGCTGATGGCGGCCGTGCGGCTCCACAGTGAGTGGGGCCTGGGGCGGGGGGGGGGGGGTGTCTGTCCGTCTGCGGGGTGCACGGCAGCCTCTTCTTCCCCCCGCGGAGGTGGGGAGCCTCCGTCTGTCTGTCTGTCCGTCCGTCCAGGGGCGTGCGCGTGTAGGCAGGGAGCCGGTCTGACCGTCTGTTCACTTACCCCCGGGCTGTGCGGAGGGGCCGAGTGTCGGTGCGTGTGTGCACGCGTTTCCCAGCGGGAGGGCATCAGCCCACCCCTGGGCACGGACAGCCCCAGAGCAGCGGGGGCAGGGGCCGGGGGGGCAGGGAGGGCTTTGGACGTATCATTGTGGGGCCTCGGCCCCAGCTTCGACCACTGTTACATCGTGCTGGTGTTTCAAAAGGCACGAGCCGAGCACCGGAGTCCGCTCCGCTCGCGGTGAGATAGATAGCAAGGGAAGTGCGAGCGGGAGAGGCGCAAAGAGAACAGTGATAGAAAAGAGTCAGTAAAAAGATGCGTGGCAGGCAAGGCCTGCTGAAACACTGGCTCTGTCGGGTCCGGATTTAATAGGTACCTGATCGTAGAAAGGACGTGGCTGGCACTGACCGTCAGTTGTGTTGTCCTTCGGTGCTCTGCTCTAGAAACGCGCACACTTGTTGCGGCAATTAATAGCAGAAGCCTTCCTCCTTTTCCTTCAGATATGGCTCCATATTATGAAGCCCTCTGCAAGTCTCTGGAATGGCAGATAGACACGGATCTGTTGAACAAAATGAAGAAAGCTAATGAGGAAGAATTGAAACGTCTCGACAACGAATTAGAAGATGCGGAAAAGATCTTGGGGGAGAGTGAAATCCGAGATGCAATGATGGCCAAAGCCGAGTACCTGTGCAGGATTGGCGACAAGGTTGGTTCATGGCAGAGACTTTATGGACTCGTACTGAACACACCGCATTGTAATCCTCTCGGCTAGGCAGGTTCCCGTGAGCGCTGTTCATCGGGAGAAAGCTGCCTGACTTACAGTGCATTTTCTCTATGGCACAACTCAGACATGGATGGAGATAGGGGAGGGTGTTACCAAAATTTAAATTATCTAGAAAAAAACAAGTAGCCCTTGAAAGAAAACATTTTTTTTCTTGAAAAGGGAAAAAGTTGTGTTCCATTTGCAGATGTTATTCTTCACTTTCCTTGTGTCTTTAGATCTCTGTAAGCCATTTACATAGTCCAACTTACGTTCAAGTTACAGAGTAGATTTTCATAGTCCGTAGATTTGAAAGATATATGAGGATTGTCTCTTTTAACTTGATTTAAACTTTGATTCTTTAAGACTATTCAGAATGCATAATGTTAAAGTTCTGTGGGAAACTAACAAAGTCACAACTGTCAGCAGAAGACAACGCGTGTACTTATGACAGACATTTTGTAAATATTCTAGGTGCTTTTAACATTCTTATAGTAGAAAATACTGTCTTGTTAGGAGGGAGCTCTGACTGCGTTCCGCAAGACTTACGACAAAACTGTGGCACTGGGACATCGTCTGGATATCGTGTTCTATCTTCTAAGGATTGGCTTGTTTTATATGGATAACGACCTCATCACACGGAACATTGAAAAGGCAAAAAGGTACTGCTTGGGTTGTTTGAGTGCACTAAAGCACTTTTAAGACAAACTGTAACAAAAGAAATGGAAGATAAATGCCTTACTGTCAAGAAACGACTAAGACTGGTGAGACAGAATCACAGTGGTGGGTGGGTGTTACCTTGTGCTAGAGAGCTTCTTGTTCCTGGTTTTGGGGGGGGGAGAAAAGAAAGGTTAATGTTTTGTGTCAGCTATTTTCTAGCAGCTGACTTGATTTTAATTTGTAGCCCACTCCCCCTTTTCTGTTCTGTAGCTGTTAGAAGACGAGTAACTTTGGGTGTGATCGGATTGTAGGATAACGTGCAGCGCGGGACTGCCAGCTGAATCCAGCTGCTGCCAGTGCCGCCCAGCTGGCTCTATGAAGTGCCAGCTTTTCCTCTAGAAGCAAGAGCCCCGTGCCAGCACAGTGTGCTTTGGTGCAGCTGTCCTTCCCTCGTGTCCACTCCTGTAGCTTCAGTGTCTCCGTGCTCCCAACAGTTTGAACGTCAGTGGTCCCTGCAGCGAGCTGCGGTTTCCAGTCTCTTTGCTGGTGCTGTGAGACACCAAGGCAGAGGGTCTTCCCAGTTATCATGTTCCTTGGGCAATGATTTTTTGTGTTGCTTTCTTAGCAGATTCTGGCTTGGCCTGTCCTCCTGCTTATAGTCACATCAATTTTGTGTTAATATGATTCTTGAAAAGTGGAAATTTTTAATTTTTTTCTGTGCTGCTAGTTGGATGGCTTTGATTTTGGCAGCAAAGGCAATGGAAATACGTTGCCGCAGCTGAGATCGACAGCAATATTTGCGTGCGCATCTCAAAAGACTGTTGTTGCAACTTAAGAGGCTGTAAACTTTTCTTTTCAGTTGAAACTTGGACTGTGCAGAAGCTCTGGCCTCTCCTGTCCCGAGGAAGCCGTGTTCCTACCCCTGACAGGTGTACAAAGCCTGGACTGTTTTAACAAGTTGTAACATAAAAGAAATTATTCTTTCTCTGAGCACATGGTATCAGTTGATTTACTGTACTTGTTTCATATAGCTTATTACGTAATACCTTTACGTAAGCAAATATTTCTTTTTGTTCTATTTTAAGTCTAATAGAAGAAGGAGGAGACTGGGACAGGAGAAATCGTCTCAAAGTGTACCAGGGCCTTTACTGTGTAGCTATTCGAGATTTCAAACAAGCAGCGGAGCTCTTCCTTGATACAGTTTCGACGTTTACATCCTATGAACTTATGGATTACAAAACATTTGTAACATACACGGTCTATGTCAGCATGATTGCATTAGAGAGGCCTGACCTTAGGGAAAAGGTAAGGAAAGCCGATGCTAACACACACTGATACAAACAGGGACAGCCTTTAACCTGTCTGTCTCCAGGCTGAAAGCGATGGTATTTACGCATGTTTGTTTGCTTTCAGGTGATTAAAGGAGCGGAGATTCTGGAAGTGCTACATAGTTTGCCAGCTGTACGACAGTATCTCTTTTCTCTCTATGAATGCCGTTACGCGGCCTTTTTCCAGTCACTAGGTAAGGCTGTGTTCTTTCCTACAACGCTGTTTCAGGCGCTTCAGTTATTTGTTTCAGGTCATGCACAACTTTCGTGGAGTAGCTACAGTCTAGAACTAGAGCTACTTTACGCAGAAAAAAAAAGAGATTTTTTTTTTTAGTGACCTAGAATTTGCTGCTGTTTGATTTTTAAAACAAACCAACCAACCAACCTTTGCATACAGTGAGCTTTATGAAAGGTCCCACCGTTTTGAAAATGGCTATGGAGCACCGTCTTACCTGAAGAGCCAGGTCAGATGGGAAAGCTGTGAAAGGTTTTTATCTTTGAAATAAGTTATAGGACTTGCAGTCTAAAGGCCTCGAAATCTCAACCTGTAAAAGAAATTACACAGAAAGTTTTCATTGTTGTTGTTGCCATTGGCTTTCTGCTCTGGCTTCTATGTAAAAGGGTGACATTGAAGAAAAGCTTTTCAGAAAACTCCTGTTCTTGCCAGTTCTCAGACTGCCTGTTTGCCTTCTGTGAGATTTAGAATGCAAGAAAATAAGATATTTAGAAAGAGCAAAAGAGAACCCTTCATTTTCTAGAAGACCAGGCCTGATGAGATTAAAAGCAACATTTTTTTATTGCTGGCCTTATCGCTAGCTGAGAACTAAACTGTCAGCAGAAAGTCACTTTGATGCCTAGAAATCCTTGTAACTAATTTAAGAGCTAGTACCAGAAAGTTAATCTTATTTCCTTACCCAGCTTTGAGTAACAACGTTTCTTCAAGCAGTCCCATACCAGGTGCTGCGCGTTTCCCAGCGCCGCGCTGCTCCTGTGTGACAGCAGACCCCAGCGCTTGCCCTCAGTGAGGCGGTTCCCCTGCGGAGGAGGGGAGGGGGACTAGCTCACACCCTGAGAGGAGGATCCCGTGCTGACAAACAGGGTCGTTAGCTGTGCCGCAATATTGTTTGCATGTTCTTACTGCTTCTGGCTCTAGAATTGATACAGATTATACAAACTTACTTCTCTTTAGTGTAGAATACCTTTCACATCCTGAAGTATGCAAGAATACAACATAGTTATGGTCACAATGATTACTTATTAACTGGTGTTAGGTGTTTTATTTACATAATGGATATTTTATATTTCTTAGAAATTACTGACTCGGTTTCTTTCTTTTTATCTTTTCCTTTTCAGCTGTTGTAGAGCAAGAGATGAAAAAAGACTGGCTGTTTGCACCTCACTATCGATACTATGTGCGGGAAATGAGAATTCATGCGTATAGCCAGCTCCTAGAGTCTTACCGGTCACTGACATTAGGATACATGGCAGAAGCATTTGGAGTCAGCGTAGAATTCATAGATCAGTAAGTAATTTGGCTTTTTAAGTTCATAAAGATCTCACTTTACACCTTTTAATTATTTATAGTGATCCCATTATGAATAAAAATCTTTGTTCTACTTTGATTCTAACATGCCAAGTTATGTTTTTATGGAAGAGCTTGGCTAAATTTAAGTGAACCTTATGTTTCAGTAAAGAAAATAATTTGATTGCAATCTCTCATGACAACTTTTCCAGTATGTCTTTCACTCTAAATGCCATATGAGAAACTAGTCTTTTATTAATAAACTTGTTCTTTATACTGCTCTATCTATTGACCTCCATGTGCTATGAAACTTAAGATTTTAGAGGATGACTTAGTTCACAACTATGCAAAAACTTATTAGATTTAGATCATGAGAACTAACATGAAGTGAGAAATTGACTTTTACTCTATGTACTTGAAACGCTTTGTTTCAAATGCCTTCGCAAGTCATTCTTCTTTCATAGAGAAGTTTCAGATTTTCTAACATAGAAAAATGTTACAGAAATAGGAATGCTTCTTGAAATATTCAGAAATGAATTAATAGGTGTTTCAAGAGAAACCAAATACCATTCAATTCAAAGGTAAAGGTTTGAAAGTCACGCTAGTTCTTATGCTTCCCAGTAACTTATTAATAGTTGTAACTTGTCTTACTGCTGATCACAGGAATATTTTCTTCTACCGTCAGTAATGTGCTGTAGAACACCAGTTGATTAAGCAAAATAATAATAATAATTTAAAAAAAAAAGTAGCATATTTAGAGCTACTAGAGAGCAGGGAACTACTAAGAGACTTTTCTAATGAACTGACTGGCATGAAGATACTTGCATCAGGATAAATCCCGAATAGGCACACTACATGACTGCTGCCTTTGCATTTGACGAGTAGTTGACGCTAAGCCAAGTGATAAATTTCACTAACTCAAGTAGGACACTTTGGCCTGAGAAGAAAGTACTAAGACATTTTGTATTCAGATCACTACAATGATTATTCTTGTGTGTAACGTCCAAGCTTTAATGAGGATGCGCGAGATACCTTATGAAAATATACAGGCTGTTGCTTCAGAAATACAGTTGGTGACAATGTTGTTTTGTAATAGCAGGTTCAGTACTGCTAAGTCTACAAGTCCTTGGTGAAACAAGATTTAACCGACTTTTTTTTCTTTACTTAGGGAGCTTTCAAGATTTATTGCAGCTGGGCGATTACACTGCAAAATAGACAAAGTAAATGAGATTGTAGAAACTAACAGGTATGCTATCAATTCCCAGAAATCGCTTTGGGCAGCCCAGTTGAATTCTGTACTTTTTGATGACACTTACTACAGAAATGTAAATGGCTTGGTGTGCAACATATTCTCACTTCTAAACCTTTTTTTTTTCCCCCCACAATTCCTAGGCCTGATAGCAAGAATTGGCAGTACCAAGAAACCATCAAGAAAGGAGATTTGCTGCTAAACAGAGTTCAGAAGCTTTCCAGAGTAATTAATATGTAATTTTTTAATGCAAGGCAATGCAAAATTTAGATGTTTAAGACATTTTGGAAGTAACCTATAAATATATTGTATAACTTGGTACACTGTAGGTAAAAAAATTACTAGCAAGAGAGGTAGTGTTTTTACTTTCCACTTCGTTATGTAAACAATGTTCTCCTTTGGTGTATGGATCCCAGTTCATTTATTAAATGTATGATACAGTTGGTCATCTCTTGTAATATACTTTGTTCCTTTACTTGACCGTGTATACAGTGTTCAATATTTAATAGCAAAGCAGGGTCAAGATCTGTGGACAGAGGGAACTAATGGCGATTCTATGCTTGCTTTTTTAAGACTTCTGTATTTGAATCAAAGGTGAAAAGCATCAGTTGTGTAATAGTAAAGCAGCCAGAAATTTTAGTTGAGATTGTGCCCTGTCCAGGCAGGACGAACTCTTGTTATGAGAGGATTACAGCGTCAGGGAGAAGGAATAAGGATGAAAATGACTGTGGTGAAGCAATAATATAACCATGAAAACTGTAAGGACTATAATTTTGGGAACATCTTTAACTGAAGTAACCTCTCCCTTAAAGTGACATTTTTGCTAGCTGTTGAAAAGAAAGTCAGCACGTTAGCAAAGCATTACACTTGCAATTACTTCCTCTGTTAGCATTGCAGATGTCAAAATGATGGTAGGAACAGCGGAAGATACTATTGCAGTTTGACACAACTGATCAAATACTGTAGGGGGTTACAGTTTCTTTCTTCACAGCTGCTGAGGAAGAAATGTTCCAAGTAGGCTGCTGCCATACTGATGACACATGGTTTCTGGCCGTAGCAGAGCCTACGGCAGCAGCTGTTTACCCTGCTTGCTTGGCTTGGCTTGGCTCGAGGTTTCTTTCCTCTTCCCAAAGAAAGTCTGTGACTTAGTTCTGTGAGCTGTTGGATGCCGCTGCACTTAGCAACAGAATCCATTTACTGTCTGTATTCGTCGCGACTTTAATGCTTGAAGTAACACCGGCAGGTAGATATCCCCACGGAACGATCCTGACATTTGGAAGCTCCTGTGCAGCAGCTGGGACAGCACGGAATTATTCCACATGCCCGCTCCTCTGGCTGCGAGATCACAGAGGATCTCTCGCCTTTGAAGGGCTGCCACCCGCGCCAGGTTAGACTCCTCAGCCACAACGTTGGGGGTCCGTTAATAGTCTCTGTTGAACTGTTCTGAAACCCAAATACAACCTAATGAGTTTTGGTTTTCCTTCACCACTGACCAGAAGCTGGTTTGGGTTTTTTGTTTTGTTTTGTTTCCAAGTAGCACCTATTTAGCTAGAGTTTAAAGATTTCGATTTCAGACAGTACTAATTAAAGAAAATGCTGGTCTTCCCTTACTTTAGAATAGTGACAATAATAAAAGAGAACCCTAGTGCGTTTACCATGTGGTCAGCTAATGATTCTGTATTTATTTTGTGTGTTCACACACACACCACTTACACAGTTTTGATTAATTTAGGCCAATATTCAGACCTTTCAGAGCTGCAATAATCTCAGTTTTTCTAGATCTGTCCCATATCAGATACAGTACAGCTAGCTAGGAAGACTTTAGTCCTGGCTGCCTTTTGGTAACATCTTTTCCACCTTCCATACAGGCAAACGTTAAGCGTATCAGAAGACCTTACATACTACAGACAGTATGGACCGTAGGCTTCACTGAACTGAGGGATTTCATTTCTGGTGCACAGATGAGTTTTCCTTTCCAATATATTTGTACTTGAACTGGCCTTAATTAATTATATCAAAGCTTTGTGAAATAAATCTCAGGATTTCCATTCAGCTTATGTATTACCATATATATTTTTAACTGTAAGTTGAAGGGAATAAAAACTTACTCAAGAAAACGAGGCTAACATAGGCTTCATTCACTCAAGGGAAATCTTGCTGCTCTTTTAGTGTAGGTAAGAGCAACAAGAAAAAGGGGAAATGTCTACTTTGTGAGGAAAATAGAAGTATTACTAAAGATTCTTAGTATGCTGTAAGATATTTGCAGACCTTTCACTTTTTATTTTATTCTGTCCCTGTCATCCTGTGGGAGCCAAGCATTTCAGAACCTGGTGTTCAGGTAGGTGAAAAAATGACGTTTGAAACGGAAGTGCACGTATCCCACCAGAGCAGAGACCCCCTTTAAAGATCCCGGCTTGCCGTGCTCATTTTCTGCTGTCAGGCTTTGTCCTGCACAGGAGGATCTGGGAGGAACCTGCAGGGTTTCTTGACAGAGCTTTTCGGGCCAAGGCCTGGCAGGAAAGAGTCACGGCAATTTTAGCTGAACAATTTTAAGGCTTTGTGCAGCAGTTCAGCCTCTCAGCCATGCCAAATGGTGGGATAAAATTCTGGACGATTGTAGGGGAAAGCAACACCTCCTGAAGTCCACAGCTGGATGCACAAAGCATGGCCAGAGCTGCTATTTATTGCTCTCCCAAAAAAAAGGAAAAGCGGTGTGGTACTTCATAGTCTTTTTCCAAAGGGGTCCAGGGTGGTCAGGCCTTGAGCTCACAAGGGCATAATTTTTTCTATTCTATTATTTTTAACTGCCTACTTCAATTTCCATGTCAAATCAGAAGCAATGGGATTTCTGCTTCCTTTAAACCCTGAAGTAGCTTCCAAGTTACTGTTCACTGTCCCGTGACTGTGTTAGTTTTACCTTTGGTTTATTTTAGCTCATAATTTCTATTTATTTAACTCTGATTGGGACTGGCACTCCAGACACACCCGTCCATGCCTTGGTCTTGACACCTTTCCATGGATTTATAGTCCACATGCCAAAGTTGTACATTCTCTCTCGTAATTTAAGCTTGTGCAGTTCCTTGAACTAATGCCATTCTCCAATTTCGCTTTGGAAGGCTGACTTCATACTAGCAACAAGGTAGCCAGAATCAGACACAGATTTCAAGATACAGCCACGCCACAGGGCCGCTTTCCGCCTCGCTCTGCAGAAAAAGCGGGGTGTCGTAGGGTTTGTCAGGAAAGTTCTGCTACAAAACGGTTGAGATGATAGATGCAAACAGTTTTGGGCTCACCTGTCTGCCGGGCGCCAACAGCTCCGTTTCTTCTCTCACCGAGCGCTGGGCTCCAGGGTTTAAGGTCTAGCCTTGCAGATGAGAGACAAGGCGCTCGCTCTGGAAAAAAGTCACCTGGTGTGGACGGGAAGGGACACAGGTGAAGGGAGCTCAGCTGCAAAAATGGAGGACAAAGAAAATTTCCAGCACTGTGTTGGAGAGCAGCAAAACCGAGCGGCAACGCGCTGTCCCTGCTGGTGCTGAAGAAAGCTTTTGTACCGATTTGGCTACAGACGTCAACCCCAGTCATTTCTCACGGGCTTGGACAAGGCTTTTAGACTGTGCTCCTCAGGCCAGTTTTTGTCCTTGGCAACAAAGTTTGACTCCAGGTTAGTTTGAACAACTTCAGCAAAGGTTTTTGAGATTCCCCTGAAGTTTGGTGGGCCAGAAAAAACAAAACCAAAACAAGCATATGCCGCTTTTCCGCGACAAAGATCCCACGCTGCTCGTTAGGAACAAATCCAGCAGCTAATGCAGTTCTGAGCCAAAGCACTGAGAAAAGCATTCAGCCAAATTAAGAGTCCCATGGTGGATCCTACGAGCCACGTGTGTTTGATTATTTGTTGCAGCAGAACGTGATAATAATGAACCAACAGGAATTTGCATTTAAATAAAGCCAATTGCAGGCCCTTGTATTGGTTGTTTCGGTAGTTGGCATAAGTAACGGCGGCCACGCAGCGCTTCAGCGTGCAAAGGCAACGGCACGGGGCCGTTCACTGTCGGCCTGGCTGCACGCAGCGAGGGCACCGGGCCAGCTTCGCGCCCCTGCCTCCAGAGCCACGCGTGCTGCAGCTCCAGTTTTTTTCTACCAAAGGCAGGTTGTAGCCTTTGAGCCAATGCATCTCCACCAGAAGGCCGACACCTTTGGGTTCAAAGGACACATCACCAGCTTCCATTTTTAAATGCAAAGGGCATCGACAACACGCGCACGTGCACAAAACCATACACACAGAACCTCTGACATTTGGATTTGCATTGCACGCACTATCGGGCTCAAACCCCTCCATCACCAAGTAGCTCTTCCTCGGTACAAAATGGAGTATTTTCCTATGAGGCAATCGGTGACAGGAGAGAAGCTGCTTTCTCCCCCCCTTCAGGGAAGCCTGTGTTTACAGGGCTCTGCTCCAGCACCTGGGCAGAAGGCGTTTTTCGTGACAAACCCCTTCACCACACCGATCGAATCACTGGGAGAAGCAGTAACCCACCGAGCAGCTCCGCTCCCCGCCCGCTGTCCGGGCTCCCTGGCACTGCGCTGCGGGCTGCCGGCAGCGGTGCCCGACGCAGCAAAGGGAGAGGGAGGACGCTCCAAACCTGCAGAGCTCCGACACCTCACAGAGCTCAGGGTTACACGGGATAAACGCACCTTTTTTCCTCTCTTTCTTCACCTTACCGCTTTTAGAGGATACCGAACCCTGTATTAAACGCAGTTAAACGCAGAGTTAATCCTTCAGTGTTGAAGCAGACGCAGACAGCTCAGAGTCACGAACGTGCCTGAATGCGGTGACAAGCAGAGAGCTCTGCTCCACCACGCGAGTCCCCGTCTCCTGCCCGCTCCGTGCTGCCGTCACTCATGCAGCCCGGCGCGACCAGCTTCCGTGCCGACAGCTTGCAGGGTGGAGCAGAAATCAGAAACGGCTACTAGAAAAGAAAGATATTTGCAGGAAGGCGAGACAAAAAAATAAAAAACTTCAGTCAACACAAAAGGTAAATGTAGAAATATTAGAAGTACTCATTATAAAAAGACAAAGCAGAACCTGCTTGTTGCCTGAACCCCATTTGTATCTTGCAGTATTTATTCCAAATACTAAGGAAAACTTTGTTCTTACTGTTATAAGGGGAAAAGAAAAAGGAAAAAAAAAACCCACAACAGAGAGAAAGAGAGAATGAAGGAAGCGTTCCCACGGATGTCACTATGAAGTCCTATCCCACTAACAGGAGTTTTACCGGTTTTACAAACCGCTCCTCAGTGAGAAGTCGGCCACCACACGCGAGTCCTGAGTCACACGCAGAGAAAAGCCTCGCAAGAGCATTTAACCTGTTGAATAATTCACATGCCGGATCTTTAAACTGTGAAAACATGGAAGGTACTTTTGTGGAAAACAAAAACAAAAACCACCACACCAAACCCCCCTCCCGAAACATGACTGTTCAACATACCGTGTTTGGGGCTGTAAAAGCTGCTTCTCATTATTCTATTTAGAAAACAACACAAAGCATGAGCCTTAAGCAACAAAACATCCTTTGCACAGGAAAAACACCGCGGAGTTGACACAGGCACCTCTCAAAACCAGGCACCAAAACCCCCGTAGCGCGTGAAGATCCGACCCTACCCGGCCGACTCTGAAGCCGCTCCCGCAATGCGGGGGTACGGCGACAGAATTTGACCACATCCAGTTCTCTGAAATTAGTTCACATAGGCACCGATACAGATAATGTTTTCCTTTAATGGTGAATGATTTTATAATGAAGCAGAAACATATAATGTATTCCATGCAACCAACCTCATTTATTGAAAAGTCCTAATTTTATTGCCTTGTTTAGTAACATGTTTGTTCAACAAACTAATCTTTTTCATGAAGCAAAGCACAACTTTTTCTTATAAATAGTATAAATTATTTTATTTACAGAAACTTGTTACAAAACAAATAGACTATATATTTATTTTTCTTTTAAATATCCAAAGTAATTTTTCTATCCCATGACATTTGTTCATGTACTATACAGCAGCCAACACAGAGTTCAGCTGATCAGATGCTCTTGATTATGTATACAAATTATCAAACTATTCACACATTTTACACAGGAGATTGCTTTTAGAACCAGGCTCAACACCGAGCAAGATGCTTTCAAGGCCTACATTCACATTGACATTATGTAGTGCTCATTTTAAAATTATCTTTAAAACGTAAAATATCTTGCACAAAAGGTAAAAATGATTATTTTCTGCTGAACAGTGAAACATTTAAGAATCTTTCTAAGCCCAATTCCCTCCTCCAGGACAGAATGAGTGAAAGACGAGAGAGAGATTCCTTGGCAAGAGAACTCTTACAGGAAGACAACTGCCTTAGAAATGTCATGTGGAAATCACATCTTTACTTTTTAATGGTTTTTAAGAGGTACTTACTTGGGGTTTGTTTGTTTGTTTGCTTTGTTTTCCTGGAATACCAACTATTTTGAACATTTTCTAAATTATTTCATTTCTGAATTAATACCCCCCCCTTCCCAAAATAAGACAGTTAAATAAACTGCTGGTTAAAACCATATTTCAAACCCTTGGCATTATATTAAATATGAGTTATCAATGGGATTGTTCCAACACAAGGTATTCTAATTAAAATATTTTACAAAAGTTACCAGCATCATTCGCTTTCTTTTGTCAACCCATCTCATTAATTTCAGAAAATATATATATATATGTATGTGTATATACATATACACGCACACATACATATATACACACACACACACATATATTATATATAGGTGGGAAAAGCAAGCTCCAAAATTTCAACTGAACATTCAAGTCTTTTAAGGAGAAGCTGTCTGAACAGTCCAAGCTTAAAACTAGTTATATCAGGCACTTTCAGTTTTTCCGTTAGTTTTAAACCACATGAGACGCACACGAATGCGCACGCACACACACGCACACGAACGCTAAAAAAAGAGAAGCAGTGTGTCACTTAACTAAACGTAGTCTTCCGGGAATCAGGCAACTGGTAAGCAATGCCGCGCCGACCCTCTCGGCTCCCCTCCTGCGCTCGGGTTCCCGCGGCAGAACCCGACCGCAGGGCCCGGGCGATCGTCTGCATGTCTCCGCTCCCGAGACATGAAAAGGGACACAGCTTTCACAAAACGGAGGCATCCCTTAAGTTGCAAAGTAGGCATGTTAACTATTGGCTTGGCAGTGAACCACTTCAAATTATAAAAAGGTATTTGCTTTTTTCTTTTTAATTAATTAATAAATAAATACTAGATGATCTCAATTGTACCAAAACTGGATATAAGAAAAAAAGACCTGTGCAAAAATACATATTTAAATATGTACAATCAATTAACAAAATATGTCTTCTGAAATAGGGATACTTCAATATTTATAATAGAACAAGAAATTCCAAAATAAAGATACAAAAGTATGGTTTTTTTTTTCTTGTATAATTCTTTGTTCATCATTGCAGCAATTTTTTAGGTTAAGAAAACTGCAGGAGTCATAACGAGAAGTTGGAAAGACTATAAAAACTGTATCTCTTAAATTAATACCAAAATCTGTCTAGAAACAACCCAGCCACTGCAAATTCAATTTTGCAAGGAAAATTAATTTTAAGCTTCCTTAATTATTTACAGTAAGAACTACGTGACAATAAAAGCTTCAGGAACGATGTTCTGCTTATAACCGAGATCTAAAACATAATATTTAAGCAGGTCTATGCTCAAGGGCAGACAGAATTTCCGACGTCCTAACTCTCTGCTCCCGATGGCCGAAACCCACGCGGCGCAGGTGCCTGCAGACACCGGCTCTGCACGAGCAGGGTCAGGAGTTCGCTTTTGAACACGTCTGCGTGCTATCGAAGGAGCGCGAATGCGCCATTATGCTTTCAGATCAACAGAACCTTAAAAAACCAGAGGAGAGTTCGATCACAAACTCGCTAGCGGTCAATCTTGCCAAATTTTTGTCTCCTTTACCTTTGTGCCTATCGGGAGTCAAATTGCACTTGTGACTGACGCTACCCTGAAGCGGAAGCTCTGCCCCAGGGACTTCACCAGAGCGTGGATTTCACTCCAAACGTGCAGGATTTAATACGCTTTGATTTCTCTTTGTGGCGTATCGCTTTGGTTCCTTCTACGTTAAACCAATGGCAGCTCTAACAATCCTTTCAACAGGGCATCTCATTAAATACGAATCCTTTTGTTCCTGAAAAGTTGTCTATTTTTTTTTTTTTTTTTTTTAAAGTTTGCATAATAAGTGTCTCTAGTACGTTGCTTTCTCAATGTGATCTTTTGTATCAATTCAAAGCTAAAGTGTCTGCATAGAGGCTTCTTGTTGTTTTGCTGTATAACAATGATTTCGTAGCAAGTTCAGGTTAAGCTGAAAGCATCGTTAGGTAAACAACTAAGCAACTGCTACTCAGAGTGGCTTTGGATTCCCTGATGTACTACTTGCCACCAGAACTGGGGAGAAGGCTGGGCTACGCGAACAATTGGACAGGCTCAGATTGTCTCTTCTCAGCAATAGCTGGTGCCCCTTTAAGGCAGAAAAAAAAAAAATCTTGTTGGTCAGGAATTTGTTTTCCTTTGCTTTGCCCCCTTAGTAAAAGGTTTAGTCAGTTTTGAGACTTTACCTGATGTTTAAAAACCTAACAAAAACATCCAGACGAATCAAATCATAATACAGTAAGCCCTTTAGCGGAATTCACTTTTGAGGTGTTTTGAAGCAAGACAAAATATTTCATAAAAATTGACTGGACTATATAAAACTGTGTAAAGCCCCCTTTATTCATGAAGCCTGGGCAGGTGTGGGATGACTGCGATGCGTACGTCTGCGCTTTATGGGGGACTCGGCTGTCAAATTGGCGCTTATTCCAGAATTTTTAAAAAAAATCTTACTGACTGGTTGAAAGTGTAACATGTTAACGACTTTGCTATACAAACAAGGCATAAAGTAACTGACTTTTATGTTTTTTAGAAAATATTTAAATACTTTAAATACTTAGTTTTAAAAGGGCTCTTTTTACCGTCTGGAAGGCAAATCCAGCCTCATTTAACCAATATAGTTGTTATTTTTTTTAAATAACAAGGCCTATGGTATACAGTATAGGTCAATAAATATGTTCTTTGGGCATATAGTTTTAGAGGTTATTTGCCTTTGTCTGTTGGATGTTTTTGAATTTTTTAAAAAACAAAATTAACTTTTATTTTCTTCTGCAATCAAATCTTATTCAAAAGAATAAAAATAGGGTTTGTATCATGCAAGTACGACATTTTTATACTTGTTTTCTGAGCAATGGCCTCAAACAAGTTTTTCTGGGTTTTGTTGGTTTGGTTTGTTTTGTCTCTTTTTTTTAAACTCCTGATAGCTTCTTATCCCAAATTACTTGCAAAAGGCTGGGCAAAACACAGACTATTTTTTGAATTGTGCTATTTTTATATTCCATTAAAGGAACATTGCTATAAAAACACTAAAGCCATATTCCCTTCTTGAGGGCTTCTTTCCATTGTGCCTCACACATTTTTTCCCCCTTGTCACGGGGTCCTCTCCATTGAGGGTGTCTGTCTGGTTAGCTATCACCTACAAAAGACACCATCAGTATAAAAATAAGTCCACAGTAACGTTTATTTCCCCCCAGAAAACATTCGTTTGCCCAGCCAATCTATGTCAAATAGTGGCAAGATGATGTACTCCTGTAAGTAAAATCTCACAGATTTGTAGCAAACAGTCCAGACCACCGTTAACACTGATAAGAGCAATTATGTGGCTGAACTTCATCCAGTGTCCATTTCTAGTATATACGCTGCTACAGACATGGCTTCAGGGAAATTCCTTGTTTAAGTGACAGTCCAGTAGATTTCCACACCTGAGGACCATGGGAAGTTGGGAAAACTCAAGGCATCTTGGAGTCCAGAAATCCAGATGGAGGTTTTGCTTGTAGTGAAAATTGTCCAGTTCGTTTCTCACCGTGGTGCATTCAGCTATCAGGGACGTGCCTTTGGCTTTTGAGCAAGCAGAAGAAAGAGAAGGATGAGTGAGCCAGGCTGTTAGAGCAGATGCCCTTAAAAGACGTATTCTGGCTAACGAGAGCGTATTTGGGGGAGAATCAGCGGGCAAAATGCACCACCACTAACATGCGGTTGGCTCGTCCGAGACTTGACAATTCTCAAGCTACAGCTCTTTAAAGTTATAATGGTTGCAGGTATTATTTCCTTCCTTAATTCACTCATATTGTGTTTCTCCTTTATTTATATTGCACAGTTCAAATAGTAAGTATTAGGTAAGTCCAAAAATAAATTCAGCCACCTGAACGCTTTTCTTGTTTCAGTAAACACAACATAATGGTGAAAATCTTCCTCTATGGCTGAAACTGAAAATTCAGAAACCATTCTGAAAAAGCTCTTACTGACCTCCCAGCTCTCCAGGTACAGAGACTTCAGGTTATTAGCACCAGAGGAAACAAACAGTTCCTTGGGTTCTCAGTCTCGAAAAATCTAGTGCTAAAGCTACTCTGTAAAATTCCATCTCCTATACTCTCCTTGAGCTGTATCAAATTACTTTTACCCCTCCAAGAGGTCCTCCAAGCCAACTGGAATAGTTTTATTAAGAAGTCTGAGCTACCACTTTCTACATTATCTCTCATCCTCATTTCTCAAGAACTTTCTCTCCCACTACACTACTTTTCCAGTACAATTTGTTTAAAAAAACAAAACCCCAGACTAATTTTTAAAATGGAATCTTAGGTATTCATGAGATCTGCTTCCTTTATAGTAAATCTGTTTGCTTTACTGACTAAAAAGCTTTCTATCTTATTCGCAACATTTAATCTCATTATTACTAAGAAGTTAGCCAATGACACCTTGGGATAATAGGCTTATTTTACCACAGTATCACAGTTCTGTTATCAGCATCGTTATGTTCCACTTTGTAGAATGTTTATTACTGATACAGAAACAAGAAGTCAGGCTGAGACATGCAGCTCAGTTCCATGACTGGCTGGTAAGATTTACTTTCAAAAATTATTTTTTTAAAACGCGAGGACTGAATTTCACCTGAGAGCAATTCACAGGCAACATCTAAGGAACTTGGAATGTCATATTTAAGGTTACTTTAAAAAAAAAAGCTACACTTTATGAGAGTGTTTATAAAAATCTTGTGTAAATGTACTATAAAAACACTCAAAACGAGTAGTGGACAAACAAGAGAACTATCTTTTACTTGAACAGGATCTGGAATCGGCTAGCTAATAATTAAGAGAACACATGTAACATAAGCACGTGAAGAGGCATGTTCATGTTGGCTTAGTTTGAGACAAAATATCATACCTGATGAAAGAGAGAATTGTTCATCAGTCCTTGTGTCCCTGGGATTGCACCAGTATGTTTTGCATGAACATTGTTCACCGGTGTCAATTTGGCAACTTTGTTTGATTTGCTGCTGCTGCTGCTGCTGTTTATGCTGCTTGAACCAGGTGAGCACTTTCTTTTCTTTCCTATTAATTTGTCAAGGGAAGTATGCGAATGTGAAAAACTGCTGTGTGAATTTACAGTCAGCTCACTGGACTGATGAACAAACGGCCCTAAGGAGAGCGTGGAGTCGCTGCTGTTCATCATCACACTCATTCTCTTTATCGATTCTGCAGGGCTTCCAGTCGGAGGACCCCTCCCTGATTGGTCATGTTTGAGGCTAACGGAGTTAGCTTTGCTAGTCATGCAGTTGAGGCCAACGCTGTGGGACGAAGCTGTCACCGATGGATGATAGGAGGTCCCAGAGTTTCCAGAGTTAACCACACAGTTTTTTCTAAAGGACTCTGTGGAATGAGAAGGTGCTAGCAGTGCGGAACTGTTTTTACGCTTCTTTCCTGAGCCGCCGCTGCTACTGACGCTGCCGGTACTGTTACAGGTGCCACTGCCAGCAGAAGATTCCTTAGGTTTAAAAGATTTGCTGGATTTCATTTTCTGAGGTTTGCTGGGCATAGGTGAAGGTACAGAGGAAAGCACTGTAGGTGTTGAAGGGGATGAAGACACTTGTCTTGATTGCATACTGCAGACAGGATCCACTGCACCCAAAGTAGCAGGATTGGCATTTAGTGTCGTTCCATGTGATGGTACCGATTTACTATTCAGAGACACACAGGAAGGAGATACCAATGCTGGCGATGACATAACCGTGGTGGGTAAGAGGAAACCTGCTGCGCTGACACCGTACTGTGAAGCAGGCATCGAGTTTGTCCGATGTGGTGCACGAACTGATGCTGTGTTACTAGATGCTGGAGGAATTTTCCTGCAGGTGAACAGAAAAACAAGCAAAAAGCTACATAGCTACCATTCTTCGGAATAATAGTCTAATAATGCTACGTTAAAGTGATTGTATCTTGAGATGGATTAATGCCACTAAAATATTTTATTAAATTAATCATTAATTGTTGCAAAAAATGTAAAGCATAGACTATCAACCTTTGATCCGATTCATCTGAACACAAGAGTACCGCTCTTTAACTAGAATCACAGGCTTCATGTTCTTCTACGAATACCAAGAAGAGTAAGAACTCTTTCACTTCTACTCACTTCCACATCTGGGAATTAAGATGCTTCTCCAACATGAAGTCAAGTGCACATCGAATATGGTTCCACCGCTTGTCAAACACGTAATAACCTCTTCCAATTTGCCGACTACCAAATGTGCAAAACTGAAAAGACAGATTTTTATTGGCGTTTTCTACTTTCAGTAACAACTCTCTGAATAACAGTGCACTTGTTTATAAATAAATACTGGTAAATGAATATGCTTTTAGATGTTTAAATCAAGGATAAAAAAATAAATTAGAATTATCATTTCTATGGTATAACAACTACTTTAAATTGTTGTCCTTGGTATATTGGGATCATTTTCTTCCCATCTGATACTCCCATACTTATGAACAAAAGCAGCGGTCAAATTTGAATCCCTCTAATTAAACAGGGAAGGATAGTACTGTATGTTCGCGTGTGTGTATAAAAATATTTTACATATATATACATATATATATGTAACATGCATTTCTGAGGAGCTATCAGCTATCTGCTTGTAGTCTGTTTTAAAAAAAGGACACAATTTGATATGCAGGCTAGGCAATAAAGCTTGTGCTTTTAGTTAGACTAACTAGCTTTTGTCAAGACTTAAATATTAAAACAACACATTACTGCTACCTTTACTGCGATGATTGGCACCTTGAGTAAAAAATGTGCATATGTGTGTGGGAAAGTCCAGTAACAAAATCTCACAAAAAAGGCACTGTTTACATGTCCTTATTCCAAAACCACAGCCCTTTAGAGCAGTTACCAACTTCATCTTCAGTATTTCGGCATTTTGATTTCTTTTGGATTGGGGAAGTGAAGTCCAAACATATTTCTTTAGCACGTTTACTGTGCAACTACAGTTAAACCTTCACTGCCTACTAGGCAACAAAATCATTGTCTTAAAATCTAGGAAAAAAGAAAAAAATCACATATCCAATAGAAAAGCACCCTTAAAACCCCCAAGTAATTTGTTCACAAGTTCAGAGCCAGCGAGAGACCAAGGTTAACTTTTACTTAAAACGTACAGCGGCTGGTTGAGGATGATGACCTGAATAATGACAATCCAGTTTTTCAACAGGCTCTTCTTTTTCATCACATTCTCCCTCATCACTGGATAACCGAGATGCTGGCTCAGCTGCAGGCAAGGGAGGGTGCGGGGACTCGTGGACAGAAGGAGACTCGCTAGGGGCATTTCCACTGTGCTGGGCTGGACAGCCTGGAGGCCTGGGCAAGGCAAGCAGTAAAGGTGTTATTGAACTAAGCTTAGTTAAAAATTCCAAGCTTAAGTGCTTATTATTACTGACAGAAGGAAATCGACACTAACAGATTTCTGATACTTTCCACAGTCTCATAACACATCTACCGAGAGGAAGTATAGAAGGTAGGGTACCCCCGGAAACGCAGCATTGCCTAATCGTTGCTGAACCGCTTTCATTGATGCAAGTCAGCTTCTACTATTTCAAACACCAAACCCTCCTCGCTAGGAGTTACAGCTCAGCACTTAATTGCTAATTGCAGACAGACAGTCACCAGGCCTAGAGCAAAAATACTGCCCCATCCAACAGATCCACATCGCTCTTTCAAAATCCACCTGATGAAGCTACCAGTATTAATTTCATACCATTGAATCTGCAGATTTTCCTTACCTTGGAAGACTGGGGGGGTGAGGTTTGGGTTTATTAGGTAATAAAGGCTTTGAATCTGTAAGAGTAACTCCATGAGAATTTTGGTGCAGCTCCTGGGAAGTTTTAGTAGGTGAGGGATGTGGTTCCCTGAGAGGGGGCATCTGCTGATGATGATCCGAATGTCGAAGATGTTCCTTTTCCCTGGTTTTGCTTTTGTGCTCGGCTAATAACACATCAAATCGTTTTCTTCGACCCTGTACAGCCCTCCGCTGGGTTAAGGAATGTGTCTGCAAAATCATGAATAAATCATTAATCCCAGGCTTTGTGGAAATCAAACACTCAAAACACATGTCTAGAGCTCTAAAACAGAGAAAATCATCACACTCATGGTTTAGTAAACAAACAGAAGAATGACTTAGAAAACACACTTCAAAAATTGTTTGGTGGACGATTATACCCCTGTCTGATACAAAATAACAAAACCCAGCAATTCAGTAGAAGGCTGCTTTCAAATTTCTTTTTAAAAAAGAAACTGTCAAAGTTCTTACAAGGTTAAGACTAGAACTGAAAAACTTTTTTACCTTGATATTTTAATTGCCAACTAGCGCACAACCAAAAATACTAAACATTTACTTTCACTTATGAAAATATTTAACACGGTGATGTTTAAAATCAGACTTTTAATGGGAGACAGGAAAAAATATTTATAAAAATACTTTGCTTCCTTCTATATACTAATATATTCCTTGAAAACTACTGTAATCAAATAGATATTAAGGAATGCAAAAAGATAGAGCAGAATCCACAGTCAGACAGAACTCAAAGTCCTTTGAGTGTCCTGAATGCTACACTTAGCAAGATGTATATGTGTACATATGGCACAAATTCTAGGTAAAGTGACATAGATGGAAGTTATTTTTCTGAATTGTTAAAGTCACATACAATGCCTTTTATTCATATGGCATAAAAGGTTTGATTGGGTTCATTTTAGTAGGTAAAAATTATTACAACATAATTGAGACACAAATAGCAATTCCAAAAAATATTTTATGAGTAGGTATAATATAAGGAATTGCTGAGAAACATTTTTACTTTCTTTCTCTTTTACACTTTTGATTTGCATAGTTCTCTTGTAAAATCTTGAAGCTTTTCCCTCCTCTATTAGCAAAACAATTGCCTCCCCCCTGTAATTCCAAAAGGGCAATGTGTTCAAGTTCAGTTCCTCTGGGTCATTAGTACCAGCTTCATTTACCTTTGTTCTGTAGGTGGTTTATTTACCAGATGCTTCCCCTACTGACAGTTTAGCTGCTTTGCAGGAAAGTAGCTAAATATTACACAATTGCACGGGATCTGGATTTTGGGTTCCTCAGGACTAAGTGATACCCCTCTGTCCCCCAAGATTTTTGAGCCAGAGGACACATTTCATCTGACCGTAAGTTTTTACGGATTGTTTAATTTAGAGTTTGACCTCTAGGCATACTCCGTGGCTTTTTCAGAAGGCTCACTTTGAGTTGGCTGTAGTCGTACATCAAGCAGCATTAGCATTTACACAAATACCTCCTAAGTATCTGCTGCAGACTCTGCTGGGGGGAGAGGAGGAGGTGTGAGAGGAGCTTGATTTATTTAAATCCTGCATAAACAAATAATACTTTTAATACTTATGAGGAAGTTTAATATTCATGATCTATGACGCAAAGGTTATCCCCAAAAAGAACACCATGCTGGCCCCCTACTACCAACACGTGGAGTAACATAATCTGTCCCATGTCAACGTCCATGTTTAAAGGGTTTATACAAAAATACAAATCTCCAGGTTACTTTAAGAAATGTTTTTGAAAAAATAATTAAGTGATCTTCGAAAACGATTCCTTCTTGGTTCTGAGCAAAATGTTTTGAGAGGTACCATTTACAGTGGTAATTACTGACAGCAAAAATTTATAGCTTTCTGTCCTATTCCTCAGGAAATTGAACTAAAACTTTATTACATAATCTTATTCTGATTAAGATATCCTACCTTGCATGTCAAAGACCTAGTACAAGGTTTCCTGGTTTCCACATCAATGACACCACAGTATATATCAGGATCAAATTCTCTCTCTGTCAAAGGTACACAGTATTGAAAAGTTATCAAAAGACATTTTGAAATACTAATATTTATTTTCATTATAAAAATTAACCATATCGGAAACTGCTTTCAAATATAACGCAGGCAAATGTACAAATAAAAATGCACAATAAAATTGTACAAATAAAATTTTCTACACTCTCAGCAAGTTTATGGTGTGCTGAAATACAGACCTCAAGTCTACAAATGGAATGGAGAATGTTACGGCTGTAAGGGACCACAAAGGAGGAGCAGATCCTGCATGTTAGAATTAGAGGTCACCATCAACAAGAACTGTGACAAACAAATGGTGGGGTTTTTTGTTGTTGGTTTTGGTGTTAAGAACTTTTCTACCATTCTACTAACACTCAAAGTTATTGTGTTTAAAAAGTGTAAAGAGAAGACCGCATTCACATTTTCGAGTTTATGAGGTGCTAGTTGTTCAGTTTTCTATGTACATTTGGACCTTCCATATAGAAAGAAGGAAAAGAAAGTCTTTAAAGATAGATAGTAGAGGAGCGTAACTTTAAAACCGTAAGAACTGACAGGCCTTTGAGGTCTGCATGGTTTCTGAAAGCAATAGCCACATTTCAAGTTGACATATTCTTAAAGGACGCAAACAAGTTATAGATTTAAATTCTAATATATAGAACATACCTAGTTACAAGTTACAGTGTTATAAAAGTGTTTCATTTACTTCTGAAACTTATTTCTATATATTCTACGTATGTATTTCTATAGATACACTACTAAGAGGAATATAGCAAATAATAATTCAAAACAATTACCTGACAATCTTTTATGTAAAAATTTCCTATTATTTGTATTTTCTTCAGGTTTCTTTTCCAAAAATGGAGGCACAGAGAGAAGACCTTTACCATTCAGTATCTGTCCAGGGGAAGGCAAGGGTGGCTTTGGTATTGAGGGACAATTAAGGCCAGTCTTTATTGAGGAACTCACAGTAGTAGAACAAGTTGGACCAACAGCAGCTTTCAGTTGGGCACCATCTATCTTTGGATGAATCTTTTCCACTTTGACAGATGGAGTCATACTATTATTTATGAAAAACAGAGGGGGGGAAATTGAAAATTATAGTCATAAAAAGTATTTAAAATATGTTATTACTCAACAATACTCTGATCTATTCACAATGCAAATGTAGACTTTCCTCCTTTATTGCCAGTTTTCTTGTTCTTATCTTTTTTATTTTCACATTTTTTATGATGTCCATAATCTCTTCTGTCCTCTTTTCCCCGTTTCCTTGTAAGTACTTCAGAGAGGCATCAGGGACTTCAGAAACTGTTATTTGGCTTCACAGATACAGCGTATCACCAAGCAACTGGAATGGGCCTGTTATGTCCAGTGAGAAATGCCCCATTCTGTGACAGTGAATTATATTATCGGTTCTGCAATCTCACATGTGCAGGTCAAAAATCACCTGAATCAGAGCTAAAACTCCCTTACAATCAAAGTATACAGATTAAATCAAAGCATTAAGAGCCCCTAGTAAAATGACCTTTATTTATAGTGATTTAAGGTGCAGCTTTGCAAGAGTTCTTGTTCAACACAGTCATGAGTATTATCTACAATCTTAGACTAGGCTGCTGGAAAAGATCTTGGAGGAGTTTAAAGTGATTATCTCTTAAACCAAAAACCCTCTGAAACAAAAGGAAATTCTACTGATGTAGCAGTGCCTATGCAAGTAATAACATTTAATTCTTTGTCAAAACGCATACTCACATTTTATCATGGGGAACTTTGCTATGCTGTACCGAATGCATTAACCTGTTGTTTCCGCTGATCTGCAGCTTGTCTTTGGGTGATTTCAACAACTTGGAATTTGATGATGATGCACTAGTACCTCCACTGGATGAACGATTGCTCCCACTTCCACTGCTACCTTTGTTTTTTGAAGGGAAAGATGAAATGAGGGAAAATACTGAAGAGGAGGGAGGAGTCAAAGGCGGCTTGCTGGAGGAGCTGTGTCTTCTTTCTGGAAAGGAGGAAAAAAAAAAGGAGTTTTAAGCTCCCATACAGAAACAATTCTTAATTACTTCATATTGTCATTTACTCCATTCACATTTTTCCTTTATAGGCTTGGGAGGTCCCCTGCCACACACAGAGCACAGAGGATTCTAGTCTCACTGTAATCCACGAGGCTCCACTCATTGCTGGTCCCCAGCCGGTTGCGGCAGTCTCCTAACTTTGGGGGCCACATTCCTCAGCCACTGAAGCTTAGCTTTTACTAACACTCCCTACTCTCTCTCCATCTTAAAGAACAAGAAAGTGAGAATCAGACCTAGACCTCAGACACACAAAGCAAACCGACCTCTATCCTCAGGCCAAGCAAGCTTAAATATCGTATTTCCTCAAAGGATAACAATTATCTGTAAGTATGTCTCCTAATGGTCAAAACTGTATTGGAGCCAACATTTTAACTTTCACTTCATGACAACCTTTTGGTATGGTCTACTAGACCTTCAGTGGGGAACATCCCTGAGAACAGCAGCTCAGGTATTGACCTACATTGGCTTTTGGGGTGTTGTGGGTTTTTTGGGTTTTTTTTCCTCTTATTAATTCTATAGTATTTCTATTTAGGAGCAACATCAAAAGGAGCAACAGATATTCTTCTACACACACAAAAAATCGCAACATTTGAATTAAGAGTGGTCAGGTTCCATCAATTAATGTGTTGGAAAAGAAATTATTTAATTAACATTAAACCATTAACATTAATATATTGCTAGCACCATTTCAGTTAAAATAGTGTATATTATAAAGGTAGTTGTTTGGAACAAATGAATTCTCAGTCACAGAACATCCAACAGCTTCAGGGAGTACCCAGCTCTGCCTACACATGGACATGTTAATTGACCGTTTGCTCGACTGATACTTGGACACCTGTGATTCCTCGATGATCTGTGTAATCAACACCTGCTTCAGAGACATGTCTGGCAATCAAGTATATGCAAACCACAGATGTAAGAGAGAACCAAGAATTAGAAGGTCTATCAGGGGAGTGCAAAGGCACCTTTCTCCTCGACAGCAGTAACACCTCTTTCTCAGCCAAGTATTGCTAAAGGTGCCCAAATCCACCAGCGATCAATCCCAGGATCAGATTTTGACCTAAACTTAAGTAACCTGTGAAAGCAGCAGGCTACTCATGAAGTTACAACAACTACAGCCAAGAGTGAAAGTCAAGTCCAGCGCAACCTGTACTGAAGACTGTGACGCTCTGGAAAATGCAAATTAATACATTCATGTTCTGCTTATATGGCCTATTTTCCCCCCAATCCTAAATACAGCAACCATATGCCACTCAGACGACGACCAACCAGGACTCCGTTCATAGCTGGAAGCCATCAAACAAGACAGCACGAACCCTGCACCAATGCTGTCAGGCACATCACCCACTGCAGGGCTCCTGCAAGCAAGACTGTAACGGTGCAACAGCAATAACCAGGGGAAAAAAGTCAAGCTGCTCCAGCTGTGCAAGGATAGAGCTTAGACTAGGAAACTCCAGTCAGGAAATGATCTCTGAGACTGAACCAAGCGATGTGTGTTTCTGTTTAACTGCAAAATGTGTGCAAACTACCTAACAAACTTTCTGCAAGTGTCATCACTTCTTAATTACTATTTACCAAAAAGCTCTGAGAGTTCAGGTGAAGTGCCCAACAGAAATACGTAACAAATGCCACAATTAATCATCCATCTCAAGAGACAGCTGCTTTAAAATTACAGTATTTGGAACAACTAGTTATCTGTGATGTTCAAAATCATCTACTTAGTTTTCTAGAACCAGATGCCATTGAAGAGTTTGTAAGTGAAGTACGTTAGCATCTTTCTGTTCTAGTAAATGGCTGTGCTTCTGATGTGACATACCGCTTATTGCCAAATGTCTTTTTATAGCAATGGCAAGAATCCCTGAGCAGCTCTGATAAGTTACTATTTGAGGGCCATTAGTTCAGCGATGCTACACCCTGTGAGATTACTCTGCAAGATAATGAGAAAAATTGCTCAATACTCTTCCACCTTCTGTGTATTTAGAAAATTCAAAATCCAAGTTCTTATCACAGTTACAAATAATCTCTAATAACCCAGTGCATGACTAATGCAATCTTTGGGAGTTTGGTTTTTTTTGAAGGAAGAGAGGGTGTTACTTCCTTGGAGAAAATTTGGCAGATGAGAAGAGAAAGGGACTAAAATAAGACTGAGTACCTCTTTGTGTCCCGTCGTTAGGAATAAACTAGACAAAATATTAATCTCAGCTATTAATGCAAATGATATGAACAATTCTTTTCTGGCAACTTTAACTGGTACTGTTCTTGTACTAAACTAAGATGTTACTGACTACTATTTGCATGAATGTTTCATAGCACCAATCTCAATACAAGTGAGTTAATGTAAAAAGAAAGTGTTTCAAACTGCTGACAATCAAAAAGATTGACCTAAGAGAACTAAGGTTAATGGCTGATCACACACCAGGATTACAGTCCACCTGCCAGAGAGAATTTCCGTTCTACAGACAGACATATGATTTGGAACACACACCAAAAAAAAAAAAGCCAAACAAGCTTTTTCTAGAATTTTGGGACAATTTCTGAAGGAGATATTACAATAATAAGTCTGTGAAACCTTCACTCACTCCTTCCGTATGTAACCACGACTTGTGTAGTTTATCAACAAAACAAGACGACTTTTAAGCTAATTTGTTGTAACCTGCCTGGACCTGTTTCGTGTTGACTTATGTACAAAGTAGAGGTAGGGCTGCTACTAGGATTTGCTTATATTTAATGTTTCAGTCTTTTTATAAAATTCATGGTTTTAAGTGAAATCTGCTTAAGGTCTGTTTTATAAACCATCTGAATACTACTGATGTCTTATTGGAGAAAGCTAATATTATTTTTGAAACCAGACATGTTTTAAGCATGGTATACTTGATCTAATGAATGTATTTATTAACAGATTGACATAGTCTTTTAATGGAAAAATTACTACACAAACTGTCACTGAATAATCAAGACCACCATGCTTATTATGCTAAGCATATTATAATGATAAATTCTACTAATTATCTGCCAATCTAATACGGTTCCCATTTGCCATTAACTCTGACTCAGCCTGAAAACATTTAAAAATATAATTATCTCCAGGTGTTCAGTTTTCAAATTTTAAAAGTTAGCACTCCTGTCCCTTCCCCTCACATAACTCTTGAAAGAAAACCAATTTTTTTATGTTATGATTGCTTTTACAACACAAAGTGATATTTCAAATACTCCACCTGTGTAACACTGTTCTAAACTCCAAATTTTGGGGGGAAGGATTTTTGTTTGCGTGTTTTGTTTTTGCTTGTTGTTTGGCTTTTGTTTTTTAAATATCAGAAAGATGTACGTTTTGGCTTTGGACAAAAAACTGGAAAGTCTTCCTTGATCCCCCAGTACTGGGTAGAATCTGACCTAAAATGAAAGTTGCATTCAACACTAAACCTTAACAGATAAACTCCTCCCTAAATATCTTTCCATTTATATAACATCTTTGTGACCCTAAGGAGAAGGGCTGCACAGAGAGTTGGAAAGCTGTGTAAAGAGATGGCATCCCAGCAAAGGCCCTCTCTGCTCGGTGACCGGGATGTATCTGTTAACTATCAATTTGGAAAAATACAGCGAGTTTGTGTGTGACTGGACTTATGGCTGAGCAAGAATTATATACGCATACTGCCAAAGCACACAGGACTTCCTGATAAAATGGATATTGATAATTTAGATGTCTTCAAGACCTTTAAAAAAAAAAAAATTAAACAGCTTCACTTGGCCCTTAGTCTGGCTGCGAATTTTCTTGGATTTAAAATCTTATTTTCCATTGTATACTTCCTACTAAACATGCACTAATTTCTGATAAAATGCAAAAAAGTAACCTGGAAGAGGAAGAAAAAAAAGGAGAAAGAAAAAAAAGAAAACTTCTCACCATGTTTGGTTACTACTTCTTATTCTTCCATCAATGAGTAAACATTTGGACTTACTGTGATTTATAACCTTATTTCTACACTAAAATGAAGGAAGGTATCCTTTTATAGAGAGAATTATTTTGTTTTTCATAAAATGCTACTTCCTTTGCTGTATGCTTAACAAAAAAAAAATTAAGAATAACAATACTCTTAAAATTTTTCAAAACGTTCTTCCCAGGTCTGCACTTAGTTCCCAAAATCTAGGCAGTGTTTTGTGCTGTTCATTCTCTCTGGGCATCAATTAATAGCTTTGGGCAGCAAATACAAGATGTACAGATCAAATTTCATAAACCCATTTTTTTATACTGACTTCTTACGCAAGTACTGGGCAAAAAGTCAAAGTGACCTGTGTCAGTGCTAGCAGAGCCATCATTAAAAACGAAGCACACCCATTCGAACGCACACAAGTTCAGTTCGGTGAGATACGTTGCAACTTCAGTTAACATTCAGAAAAACAGTTTTAACATAGGTTAGCCTAGATGTAAGAGTATCATCCAGACTATAGAATCAAATGCGTATATTGAAACAAAGCATGAAGATAACTTTATGTTTAAGTAATTATTGTTTCATATACCTGTCTCACCTAAAGAATAAGCATGATAAAAGTGCAACTTAAAGCAAACTTATCTTTTTTTCCACCATACTGAGCTACTGTTTGACTTGCCATTTGAGAAATGATTTAGTACAGCCATATTAAAACAAGCATCTTTTACCTGAGGATAAAATTTATTTTCTGTCAGTATAACTATTACATTTCTAGAGTAATTGTGGAGAGCTAATTTACTTGATTTTCTGATTTCTCCAGAAAGATCAGATCCATGACATGACAGGAGAGCACAGACTGGGGCACTGCTGTGGAAGGGCACCTCACCAGAGCTCCAGATTTTACTCAGCAAGCAACTAAAATCCTTTTTGCGGCTCTAGCCGACATGCCTGTGTTGGGCTCTGATCCACCTTCACTCTGACCTCACCATGACAAAGAAAAGAGGAAAAAAAATTAGATCCATGAGGATTTCACAGGGGAAACTTGGGAGCTAAAACAACCACGGGCATAGCAGGCAAATTACTCTTCCCTTGATGCCACCCCGGCCGCGTGCAGCTGCTTGGGAGCAATCGCCTGTGCGGGATCTTGATCTGCTGCTCACTCACTTACTGCTGCTTCATTATCCCGCTCTCATCACGGGGCCTAGATACCAAGGATTCTGCTTTAATCTTCCACTGATGTCCCTTTAATCATCCCATCAGTTCTGTTTGCACTGTAAGTCAGGATGAGGTCACCCCATCTTCAATTGTGTGGTGTTTAAACTTACACTCTTAGCTGAACAGACAGCATCTAAACGAAATTGTGTTTTTCACTCCAGCAAGAAAGTTACAGAAAAGAATATTTATGGAGTCCAAGCTATCAGTATGACAGACTGCCAAGGCTTGACTGGCACCAGTACAATCTGTCATGTCTCTAGAGAGAATTCTTCTTACTATTTCATAAAAAACACATTGCTTTGCAACTGGCAGCTGATATTATTGTTTATCACTCAGTGTTAGCAAAACCACAAAAAGAATCTGACCGATAGTCATGTATGCTTATGGTACTCCATTCACAGAAAAATAGCACTTTAGCAGAAGAGAAAGGCAAAAAAAAAAGGAGGTATATCATTTATATTGCAGCATACCAAATGCAAGTCGGGGGGCACATACGTAAGCATTACGTTGCTTTATGCATGTACATCACTTATGACAATGGTCTTCCTTATCTTGACCAGAGTTCTTCAATATTATAAATAAACAGTAATAGGTATAAAACTATGTACCTAAGGAACAGGTTTATATAATATCTTTTATCCAGACTATGGCCAAGTTAGCAATACTGATGCAGCCTTGTGTCTTGCACTTCCTCACGTTAAAAACGTTTGGTGGGATTGCAGTACAGAATGTTTCGATCGGTGTAGATACCATCATGTAAAGAGGCAGTTAAGCTACAATGATAAAACTTTACTTAAAATGCGTCTCTTCTCAAAAATCCATTAAAATGCAATACCTAGCCAATTTTGAAGGGTATATTTTAAAACCCAGAGTTCACCTCCAGAACTTGATATGTTAACAGGTTTGCTTTGCCTAGCAGAGATTTAAAACGTGCTGCTTTATGTTTTCACATTACACCTTCACCACGTACGTGCTACAGTATTGTTCAAAGACAGTCTTGCATTTACATTGAGATGGTTAATACCCAAGAAGATAAAATCACCTTCTTAGGGGCAAAAGATGGAATTTAAGTTAAAGTCATACATTACAGAGGAAAACATAACTACAGAGATCAACGATTTTTAAAACTCCCTTTAAAATGTTCTTTCACATTAAAGCAATTTGTGGAGGCTTCAGGTTGGTAAGCGCCATGAAACATTCACGCTCTCCCACAATGAGAGCTCAGAAAATTATCTTCCTCTCAGAAAATCCTTTGCTGAAGCCAACAGACAATAAAGCAAATACACCAAGTCCTTTCTAACCGCTGACTGGGTAAGCTCCAAAATTATTTGTCAGTTCCTAGGACATTTTTACTTCTCAAATGAGGGCTGTATCACCACTAAGCTTTATATATCATCTATTTTCTGCATCTTTGTTTAACGGCAGCGTTGGTGTGGGTACCTCCCGCTCCGCTGTCCAGCACTCCTTGTCCTGCTGTTCCAGGTACAAATTCCCGCACCATTCCCTTGTCAATCACCTCCAAAACACACACTACAAGTCTCTCTAAAAAGCATATAAAATCTGGCTATGCTTTAACTAGGGTACACTGATTTTTTACAAAAACTCATAATGATAAAGAACAAATTTTTTCTTAAGATATGCTTTGGTTACAAATGCTCAATTCAGAACCCAAAGCTCTCGCATATACAAACATTTGGGTTTCAGTGTATCATTCCAGTTCCAAAATCCATCCACAGTAATTCACACTGATTTAAGACATGTAAATAAAACATATCTGGATGTTTATGATGGTCATTTAACTAATCTCCCTTGTGAAATCCAAACTTCAATGCAACCAAAAGCCACTGACCATTTTGAATGATGTGTTTGTAACAGCTACTTTAATGAAAAATTTCATGTAACCTACTTCCTATCAGTCCAGAAGTCCTAGACTGACAGATTTTAGCTCAAGTTCCACTTTGGTTTCTTTTTAAAAGTGGGTTTACCAGAGCACTTAACATAGGAAATGTGAGCGAAGTTGGGAATTGGAAAACATCCGCTGAGAAGTATCCTGGCTTTTGTCTCCCCCAGCCTCACTGCGCTGCATTAGGTGTGCCACTTCCACCCTCTGAAGTTTCCCAACGTTTAAATTTGAATATTTGCAAATTATTTACTCAACTCCCAAGAGGTGTTATGACTGTTAATTAACCACATCCCTTTGAACAGAAACAGAACGCAGACGTTAGCTATTATTATTTTGGTCATTTCATTACAGTAGTTATAGAGAAGCACTGTCTACTTTTAAAACTGTAAAACCAATTACTCGACTTCTGATTTCTAAACACATATGTTTATAATTTTCCTAGACTTACTTTTGAGAACTGAAATCCACCCACAAGTGATCACTGTGCAAAATATATTAGATAAAGGAGCGTGAAATTCTGCGTAAGCAGGGTCACAGTTTTATTGCTGCCATTGAAGAAAACAGAGGGAGGAGTAGAAAAAGACCATTTTCACTAGTAAGATTCTGAATGCCAACTTCAATACTTTAAAATCATATTTCAACAAGGAGACCATCCTGTAACTATAATTTAGGGTATTTAAATGATGCTTTTAAAATGGTACAACTACAGCGTAGCCAGGATGGTGCTGTAGTTCTCTCATAGGGCAACAGTACCGGGGCAGGAATGGCCATCTCCACTGTGGTAGCTGCTGCAACGCGGCCCCAAGCCCAGCACACCTCCCCTACTACCACAGAAAGGGGAGCCAGGAGCAGACTGCAAACAGCATTATTAAGAATGTAGCAAAAAAATACCAACACTAAAATGTATTTAAATAAATAACCTTCAAGTACATCCCTTCTTCCACTGCTGCCTCTCCACAACTCTTCGTACATTACTAAAGCTAGTTTTTCCATTTTTCCATATTTGTTACTAATCCTTCCAAAACTCCTTGTATTCAGCGCACGTGAATCATTCTGTAATCAATGTCCACAGGATTTAAAATTCCCCTTTAAGATACACCGGGTTTGCCCCCAAGAGATGTAAAATAACCTCTGAAGCACCAACCAATACACGCTGTCATCCCAAGCCTGCAGACAGGCTAGAGTTTTGCCGTTTCTTGCAGCTCCTTTGCGCAGTGGCAAACTGGAATTAGGGATGCTTCCATCAGGTTCATTTCAGTTATTCAGAGCCGCATGGAGAGCACTAAAACTCTCAAGAGCAATGTGGGAAAACTGATGGAGGCAGGACATGAAATTATTCACGAGGCAGAACCAGAAGCAAAACGGAGCCAGGGCGACAGACTGATGGGAGGGTCCCCCTTCATCACCCACAGGAGGATGTTTTCCCCATCCTTCTCTATCCCTCCCTTTGTAAACCCAAACACAAGGGCTGCAACACCTCAAAAAGACTCCGGCTTAATATCCAAGAACAAACTCCTGGTACAGTTTCCCAAGAAACTTGCCAGCAGGTGGGGGAAAGGACAGACTTCTCACCAGGGAACCAGCCCTGGACCTTTCAGTCAGTAGCTGTCTTGTAAATCTGTCTAGCGCTGGAATATAAATATTGCAAAGTTATTACGGAAGGACAGTAGAGTGTCTTAGATGGTAATCGGGCCACAGAGAGATTATAATGTCCACATTATGAGCACTAATCTCTGCGTAGCCTGTTGACGACATGACAATACCTGCACTGTCTGATTAAAAAGCAGGTATTGAATAAATCATTCTTTTGCTATTAAAAAAAATAAATTATTTGGAATAAACTTCAGAAAAGCCACAGTGATAATAAACAAAAGCATCAAACAGACAAAGGTAACCAGTACAGATCAGCATTGTACCAAGACGCAGTACGGGTCAGCTTCCTCAAAACCAGCTAGAAAACTGTTGTCTCATATATGCTTACCCTGAATGACATTAAAGAAAAGCTTCAGTTTTTCAAAACAAGCCTAAAGCAAATTAAAAATAAAAAAAAAAAAATTCCAAAGTTTAATAAAAAGTTGAGTAAACAGAAGTTTAATAAAGAACTGTGTGTTGAAAGCATGAGAATAAAGAATTCAGGGAAGAACCACCACCTAATGTCTGATTTTCTCTCTCTCTGCCCACTTTCTACCCAGAAATCAGGTTTATACCTTTAACACCACGTTCTTCCCTTTCAGCATCAACAAGACTCTTTACAAGACCTTATCACATAATATTATTATATTGTGTAATGTATTCACATGAGTTCACATATCCAAATGCCTGTCTAGCTTTCATCTTGCTAATGCTTCTATTCACGCAACAATCAGGAATTTTAATGTTTTCCCCTGTAGCTATTTCTTTACATGCAGCAAACTTCAATCGTTGTATGTTGACTGTCAGACTCAGCTCTGCTACAAAAAAACACGCTGACATGGAAAACTTGCTTAAAAGCTGTTAGTGAACCAAAGTACAAAGGGAGTTAAGGGCTAGCTGATAAAGTTCTGGAGATGGGTCTAAAAAAAAAAGGCCTCGAAATGGAAAGCTCTCTATATGAAAGAGATCAAGAAGAGTGAATTGACTTTGTTTTGAGCAGAAGAATAAGAGGAAATATCACAGGATACACAAAAATAGTAGTGTCAGCTAAGTAAATCACTTTCTTTGATTTTGTCACTAAGAAACGACAGGATAAAAAGACATTGAGCACAAATATTTTCCTTACGTACTGCACAACTAACTAGTGACATCCACTGCCACGATACAAAAGCTTTGTATGACTAAAAAAAAAAAAAAAAAAAATCATGTACATGTCTACTTAGAACGAGCCACACACCAACTACAACAGCCCCTCCTCTCCCCCGAGGTGTTACTGCTCACGGCAGAGACGAGGAAACCCTGACTGATGGAGCTGAGAAGGAAGCTCCCGTCGCTACCTCTGACGCTCCCCGTCTCTCACATCTGTCCCCGTACGTACAGCACCACCCACGCACACCCTATGGATGGGACAACCCATGCGCTTCCCTACAGCAAACGGGACAAAGGCGTTACCGAGCCTCTATACCTACGGGCAGTGCCCACTTGCAGGAAAACCTCATGGAGAAATGAGAACGGCGTGAGGGACCCAGGCTGGGCTTCTGCCTGCAGGGCTAATGCCCCATTTTCTGTCCAAGTCTTTAAACACAAGAAATGTTGAACTTTTTGGGGATGGAAAATGAAGATGGGAAGCAAACCTGTGGTAGGGTGAATTGCAGTATTTTTAAAAGATGTTTCAAGACTCAAATAAGTCTTCAAAATTTGAAATCTCTTGGAATATAAATGCTCAATCTGCAACATCAATGGAAAACAGAGAATAAATATTTTGGTTTCCCATTTTAAGTCAGATTCTTATGCTATTTTACACTGATTTAATGTTTTTAGGCATTAGTCATTTTTCAATTATAAAAAAGGATCATTACAGCTTATTTCATTAACACTGGTCAATCACAATTGGTGTGAAACAACTGTTTTCATGTTTAAAAACACTGACCATGTTAACTATACACTAATTAAAATTTTACAGCAGCATTAGCACAGCAAAGTCTCACAGCAATCACTAATACAGTCAAACAAGGGCACGAACCTACTGTGCTTGCACAATAATGTCTTTCAAATGAAATAAACCAGCCTTTTCACATTTCACTTTGAAAGAACCAAGCAATGCTGTAATTAGGATGTGCTAACTAAAATGTTTGTGCAAGTTTAACCTTTTAAATAAAAACACCACTGCACTTGACACATCCAGGCTGTGTCTGTATTTCCCATTTCCTCCAAAACCGAGAGGTAACAGCACGGACCATCCTGCCCACAGCCAGCCATCCGCAGAGCTGTAACAAGGAATGTATTTGCCCTCTGATTTATAAATTACACGGATGAGCGCACTCAGGAAAACCAGCTAAAATGAACACGCTCTTAATAGTTTCTTTCTTTAATTAACACTTTGATTAACAGTCGCCAATTTATCTAGAGGCCTGACAGGATTGCAATCAGCTGTCTACGTTTTTATTGCTATTTTCTCCCCTTGCACTTTCCCCGTCAGAGCTGTGGCTTCAGAGTGTTTTTTGGGGATTTCAGGTTTCTGCGGGGATGCAGCCGGGGAGCAGAGGCCCCCCCGGCGCCGCCAGCCTGCGGTCCCCCCGGTCAGGAACCCGCACGGCTCCGGAGAAAGCGCCAGCTCCCCCGCGGGCCTCGGCCGGGCGGCACGGCACAGCGCAGCGCTCAGCTCACCACTTCGCCCCCGTTCACAGCAAACTCGCCGCCTGCCTGCTTTTGGAGTCGGGCCAGACCGCTCCGGTGACATTTCGGAAGGGCTCACGCAGGCCGGTTGCAGCATGTAATCCCTTGCTGTGAGATTATCCACGTCGCTCGGTGAGCTCCGCCGAGGCCCCGCAACACCCGTGGGCAATGCCGCCGTCCACGCTGGGCCACCTCGCCACCGGTGCTGGGGCTCCGGCCTTGGGCACCCTGCGGCAAACAGCTGCCCCCGGGCCTCTGGCCAGCCTCAGCTTTACCTACAAGCCGGCTGCCGACGATGGGCACTGAAGCCACGGAGGTGGCATCGGCACCGCTCAGACACGGCCACGGTGGCAAGCCGCGTGGATGAAGGCTAATCCCCCCCTCCGATTCCCATGGCGAGCTGCCAGGCCCATGGGGACACAGCCCCCGCCACCCCGGCAGAGCACCGGAGGACACTCCTGGTGTGCTTCTCCGGCAGCAAAAGTTCACTCCAGTGTTTACTGCCCTCATCTTCCAGAGACGTCTCGACATCCTACGTTTCCAGACTCTGAGGTCTGAACGTCAAGGCCTGATTTCCACCCAAAGTCTAAAATCTAATTTTTACCAGATTACTAATTTCTGGACCATTTCCTAAGTAATTACTCATTAAAATTACAGTGTATCTGCTGACAAAAAAAGAATAGGAAGAAACAGCTTGTGGCTTTTGCTCTTGTTTTAAATTACCATAATCAAAGCCGAAATTTCTGGTCTTTCCTCACTTATCAAATTACACTCGAATTCATTTTTAAAACCAAGCAAATCTCTTTTTCACTAAAACAGAAAGTTTGCCAAGAGGAAAGGCAGTTGGCTTGTACAAACGCCTTGGTGCATCAGTATCAGTGTGTTAGCATATTACTTTCTTTCCATTAAGAAGGGTTAAACAGAAGCAGGGAGCCCCATTTCAGCAGATTGGGTTTTGTTTGGTTGTTTTTTTCTTTTTTTTTTTTAAAGGAACATACAGAAACCTGGAGACTACTGCTCCCATTAACAAGCTTAGAAATGAATACCAAATCTTGAACTACAAACACCAAATACTAACTTTCCCATGTCTATGCACCCAGAATACGAGAGAGCAACCAGTTCCTCTTTTGCTCTGAATTTCAAGAGAAGTTGAGAGCTCACATCACCTACCCATTAATTATTAGGGACAACTCAGGAATACAAAAGACATTTCCTTGGATTACGTTGTTTTTAAAAGACATCTCCTTCCATTCCTAAAATTAGTAGCAGAGGCATGCGTGTTTTTGGGAGGATTTCTCTCTATTGTATACTCTTCTACTTGACACCCATAATTAAAACTGGGTAAGTCTCCAACAGATTTTAGTGGTTCACAAAATTCTTGACTTTAAACTACTACGTGGGGAACCAGCACTGATGCATTTGTTTTCTTACCAACTAGAATTTATCCTTCCTTAGTCTCTGATTTGGTCTAGTCTCATTTTAGAACCAAGAGGGCAAGTAACTTCTATTTTTTTGCTTTTTCCCCAAATAAACTGACCAAGATCAGGCAATTTAATTCCCATGTGGAACAATACAGAAAGCTGTCTTACTTCTGAGTAAGAGTAAGGACAAAGAGCCCGATCGCTAAGAAACCCCAGCAGCTGGGCATCAAGGCAGGAGCTGGAATGGAAGGGAGAGGCATGACGGTACATTCACACAGGGAGAAAACAGCAGCGGCCCACGGGAAGGCACACAATGGTCGAGAGAGAATGCAACGGGATTTTATGCTTGCTTATGTTATAGTAGCAGCATATATGCCAACTGTCTCAATCTGTGTGTTTGTTTTTATTTACTATTTTCCAATGACTATAGGCTTCTAAGTAACTTTACACAGTAAATATTCATGGGGTTTCACCTGGAAACAGATTGATGCATGTGCCACAGTTAAATCACATGCTGAAGTATACTCTGACAAATGCAAAAATAATTTTACTTGATGTAGTATAAACAACCTGTTATATAAGGCAATGAAATTACAGAGTTCTTTTCCTGGTACTAAATATTGCAAGAGGTTTTAAGTTTTATTTTCTATCAACACTACTTAAAGTCATTTAAAAAAATCCCCAAAACACCAACAACATTAGATGGAACATAAACACTTATATCATCAGTTAATACCCGAGTTCAGAGGCCTAAAATTAGCCTTGCAAGCTGTGATAACACTTTCTGCAGATACATACACAAAGGGACGTACACCTGCGCACACTGCTCGAGGCTGAAGTGGCGAGACCCCTGCTCGAATGCCCGCTCAGGACAGCGCAGGCAGAGCAGAAGGGAGAGAAGCGGTTCAATGTGCATCACCGCAGAGAATCTAATCTCCAGATACTTGGTGTTGCAAAATCACCCAAGAAGGATAACTTGAATTGTGTTGAAATCATTGCAATGGAAGAAGGTTTGCTTCCTACTACAGCATCAATCCCTCCTTTCTTCATTTCCTCACTGAACACATGTAACACGAAAAGATATTTATATCATGTGTGATGCTATCACTATGCACACACATACACTAGCTCCTTAGTATGAATGAGTACTGCAGAATGTTAACAAATATTTAAAAAAAAAAAAATCATTTTACAACCTGAAGTATCCTGCACATTTTACATTGCCAAGAAAATTGTTTTTAAAATTGGCTAGAGAATTTTTGATCTTTTACTTATATTTTCTTGTCTGGTTTTGTGAAGTGAGAGAAATGCAGCTCTACCATGTCTCCTTCCACTTGTCTACATTTTAGTGTTCTGTATTTTGAAATGATAGCTTAATTTTAAGAAAAATGGAGAGCTGGATTTGAGGTGGTGTGCCCTCCTGCCCCCTCCACTGACAGAGGTCCTAAAGATACTGGGGTTTATCATTAGCATTAAAATCAGCATCCATACAGCAAAGGCAAGACCTCCCAGTGCTCTTACAGAAGGAAGGCAGGAAGATCTTCACTGGCCGGTCATCATGTATACACTCCAGCCTAGCTGTGGCATGCACATGTCTTATTAAACTCGCAGGGAAAAAAAAAAAAAAGAAGGCAAAACACGACACGAAACCTGAAGCTATGTATGTGCACAGAGCAGGAGGTGTTGCAAAGGGAGGGCGAGCGATGGCAAAACACACAGGACAAAGCCACAGATGACCAGGCTTCATTATCTCCACTGCACATGAAACAACTCATTTATCCTTTCTCAAAATTCAGCAATCTCAGGCACCAATTTCACAATCACTTTAAGCTGGCTGGTGCAAACTAATACTGCCACAGCAAAAAGCGTTCCTGCCCTCTCCCCCAATCCTGACTGCTCAGTTCGAGCCTTCGCACCATCTGCTCTCTCCGTAACAAAGAGCAAAACCATCCGTTCAAAGACCTGACAGTCTCACAAACCGCAAGCCGCCCTGTGCCAAAGCTAGCAATTAACAGAGCGAGGACTAGCAAGAATTAAAGTGTGACTTGATCCCAGGGAACGGGCTGGAGACCTAAGCAACTGGGGATGACAAAGAACTAGGTTGTGAGCTGCAGTAATGATTAGTTTGCCAGTTCCTAGAAGTTTGGAGGGGTACATAAAAAAATTTAGACTTCCAAGGAATTTCATCTGATTGATATCAACACTGCATAAGCTGGGCTTGCTTACACTGCAGCCTGCTTATGTTTACATTTAGTACTGTTTAAAATGATTTTGTAAATATTTTGCTTTAAAGAGATTGTTTGGTTACTGGCTACTATTATTATTCTTCCTGGAAGGAAGAGAATGATGGGCCTTGAGCCAACACCAAACTTCTTAAAGTTGATCAATCAAGAACTCCAGCGTGGTTACTTGGAAAACTGACTTTGCTGCTATGGGGGTGCACAGAAAGAACCCTGCCATACGACATGTGACACCATGAAACCAGCCTTAGGGAAGGGAGCAGCAAAATCATACAAAAAGTAGCGCTAGTGACTTGTATTTAAGGCCTTGTGTGTCTTTTTTTCTGAAGCTGGAAACGAGTGCTCCGAAGTACCACCATGACTGAAATTCCCAGAACCTCCAAGAACCACAGGGCAATGGATTTTGAAATCAGTGGATTTTTATCTCAAGCAGCTGCCACTTTGGAGGGTGTCTTATGTGATACAAAAAATACAATTGCATCGGGCAAGATTGCTGGTTTTGGCGTTTTTTTCCTTTTGAAGTTGGCATGCTTAGAAGTTCCTCAGGTTCTAGAAAAGTGGAGCAAGTCTAAAATAAAAAGGATGACTGAGTACAGAGGAACAACTTGACAGGCTTGTTGGTGCACAATCAAGTGACAGCATTTTATGCCTTAGTATCAACTCCACTTAGACAATGTGCCTGTTTATACCAGAAATACAAAATATAACTGCTATCCATACAGTATGTGTGTACACACAGACAGCGAAGGCTGAAAATGCCTTCTATATAGACTTAAGTAATTTTCAGGGACTAAAACCAGAAAAAGACACTTAGTACATTAGATTTCAAGCCTACAGCCACAGCTATGGTGGACCACTGCCACCTGGACAACTGGGACAGAGCAGAGGAAATAGCAAGCAGCCCAGGAGCTCGTCAGGGCTTTCAGCACGTCCTAACTATCTGCCAAGCCTCCAGCCTCCCTGGGTACGTTCTTATGATCACAGAAAATGGTGATGAGTATGGTCCTAAAGGTCAGTACCCATCCTCATTCTGAGCACCATCAATCCTATGGAAAGCATGCTGGACGGAGAAAGGAACCGGCCACTACCAAAATTAAGTGACACTAGCCGTCATTCTCAATCTGTGACAAGCAATATGTGGACATCAAGCCTTGCAACGCTACGTACATATATAAGTTTATATCATTGCTACGGCTGTCAAAGCAGCCACAGGTATTTTTAGAAGCTGGCTGGTGGATAGCTTTGTGACCCACAAGATGACCTTTGGTCAAAGAGTATATGGCACTGTGATGGGGAGGGGACTGAACTGTGGCAGCTTAAAACCTTTCCTTTGACCTTAGAGGCCAGGAGAGGGCCAAGATGGCATGCCTCCAGGCATATACATGGTTATGTGTGGCTTGTCAGAGGCCGCAAGCCAAAATGAAACTGAAGAAAATGAGTGCTAGCTAGTACCATGCCAATGATGAGAAGGGCCAGAGCCTTACAGAGTACTGTAAGGCTTCTCATTATGACCTAGAAAAGTGAAAGAAATGAAAACAATTACTTCACTAAGTCCACTCTAATACAGCAGAACATCAAAATGCTTAGCCTACGAACTCAAATGAAGACTTCAGCCACGCAGTAACAAAGGAGAGACAGCCAATTTTCCTCTCAGCAAGGAGAGGAGCCATGAATTCCATGTGAATATCTATGGACAATAACGAACTGCTCTTAAAACTATCAAAGTATATCACACAAAACTTCTCATCAGCTCAAATCCAGCTCTACAAATAATCCACAAAAATCTGGAAGTTTCAGGCTCAAAAGCAGAAGGGTGCACTGAAAGGGGTACACCTTCTACCTAACCCACAGAATTAGCTGCAATGCACCGCAGAAACTAGGGCTTTTCCCACCGCCAGACACGACAAACAGGTTCTTTGCAACCCGCAGGGTCACACATAGAGGACACGGCACAATACAACTTCTGCCTGGCAGAGGAAGAAAATCCTATGGGGTAAAAACCTAAGAAGGTGATCTGGCCAAAAGAGAAGGCTTCCTTTTGAAAAGCTACTCTATATAGAATTGTGAGTTAAAGATTTTCTGACAATCTTGCCAAACAACAAGGAAAAACCTCAGTTTTGTAGGAACTGCTTCAACTCTCCAGGAGCCTGGTCTAATTGCATCCTTTACAAACCAGCGTAAAGAGCGAGAGTTTCATACCAACATGGGCAACTCATTATTTGGGGAACAGAGAACAGAAAAGAGGCCAAGAATCTCTCGATGATGGCTCTTCTTTCTCTAATACAACCTGGGGAAACAAGGTAAAATGTAATTGCAATCTTTGTGGCCAGTAGCTCTCAGATATTGCAGAAGTTGTATGAGGCAGCAGAATAGGCAGTTTATTAGGAGTTTACATATTAGACACACTGATAGCTTTTTCTCCTACATCATTTTGCTATTGTTCAAAGGATTAACCTGTTTCCCTGCTGCACGACAACTGGAAGAACAACTACATAAATTATAGAGCAAAAATATTGATTTTCTACACAAACACTACATTATGTTTTTGTTTCATCAATAGCAGATAATAGGCTTTGGAAGTATTTTGGCTGTTACTGCGCAAGATAGCTAATGATGGCCTATTTAGTCAATAATAGTGTCGCAGACTTATGTAAAATTTCATATCATGTTTATCTATTTCTGTTTGCTATTTTCTACATCTTGAAAAGATATTTGTAATTGTTTTCAAATTTCACGTTGTTATGGAGCTCTTATAGAGCTGGGTACTGCAAGAGCTAATCCAAGACTGCTATTGAAAAGGTGTTTGAATCTTTGTTACATGTAGACACAACACAACTTACGGGACTCTGAATGGACTTCAAGGCCATTTACATTGGATATAATTATTTAGTGTTAAACTGAATTAAGCCTAATGAGAAGCTTAAAAAGCTGGCATTAATTGTGCTCTTTAGAAAGTGAATTTCAGCCTGTAATTTTTTTTTTAAACTTATTTTAATCATGTACTTATTGATTGCTATTCATCAATAAACTAACAGGTTTTATTGTATACAAAGTGTTATACACTCCCTCTTCTGGTAGTATCTTAAAAACACAGTTTCTAGACCTCTGCGTATCAAATGTTACATTTTTTAAGTGTATCACATCGCCTGGAAAAACAAAATAAAACAGTATCATGTCAATACCTGGAAGTTCGTTTTTAAAACGTCAGTAAACTGGTGATCAAAAATGAGTACATAAATAAAAGTCGAAAATTACTTGACATAATGCCTAAGTAAAGTAGGCAGCCTACATACTTTGTAGCTGTGCCTAAAACCAAAATGTTATTGATTCCTTTAATTTGGTAAGAATAACATTGTCTCAAGTGTTTCCAGAAGCGCGACAGCCGGGTACATGCCCGGTTGCCATTTGGTGCACCATTGCTGTAGGTGAGAATACAGCTTTCAGAATACTGCCTACTTTTCCTGAGGCAGCAGACGAAGAAGTTCCTACAAAACACTGATTTTACGTAGGTCCAGCATGGGTAACCTTCTTCCATCTAGTACACTGCCACTTTTTCTCTCCACTTGTAGAGAACTGGTGAGCATTCCTCTTACTGAAAAAGCTGTGTGAAAGCTACACGTACATCCTATGCACCTCCCGCTCCCTAAAAAACATACTATTTAGACTACAGAAAATGAGCATTTTTAAATAAACTTAAGAAGCCCAGTGAGAAACAGTAAAAAGAGATGTATAAGAAAACAAACATAAGATGACCTACTAATAAGTGCACATGCATGCATATATCCATCTCTTTTCTTGGAGGTCAGTGCCTGAAAAAGCCGAGAGAGGTGTCTCAAGTAGAACATGCTGTTGTTCCCCCCACCCCCCACCAAAATGTGCAAAATCCAAGAATGCCATGACATTACACAAACCACACTAATAGCATTGCTGCCAAAACATTGAGAGAGGAAAAACTAGTGAAAAAGCTTTTGTTTGTTTTGCCCTGTTAAACCTCTCCTCCTTTCTTCCACTTTTGCCCCTCAATACAGAGTAATAAACCCAGCACCGTACCTACTTCATTCTCCCTCCTGCAAGGTCATTTTCTCCTACCTTCCTTATTTAGCTTCCTCCTTATTGTCTTCACCTATTTCTTTTTATATGTATTTTACTTCAGTTCTTTGTTTTACATTTCCCTTTTTAGCAATTCCCCTGTGCTCTCTCTTTCCCCTCCTCGGACACACACCCACCCAGACTGCAAACCACTTAATTCTAGCCGTGCTGAAGCAGCCCTGCCAAAGCTGCCATCCTCCTGCCCACGCTAGCTGGGCACTGCTGCCCCAGCCAGGTGCTGCACAGCTCTGCGCCGGGAGCAGTGGTGTCTTGGCAAAAAAAATGAATGTAATTGATGGTTACTGATGAGATTTCCTATCTGACCTTTGTAGCTGTGCTTGCCGAGAAAAAGAGACTGCAAATCCTCTCTTCCAAATGCAGCAGTTGTTTGAGAGTCGGATGGTGGGATGAGAGGGTACAGTCTGTGCAACTTGAAACTATGTGCTTCCATGGAAAAAAAAAAAAAAAAAAAAAAAAGGCCAAAAACAACCCAAACCATTTTCTTCGTGACAGTTCAATACTCAACATTGTTCTACAAGCTTCCCAGAATACTTCTCCCCGGAATCAGGAAGCACTGTGGTGTTCATCTGAAGTTTGCAGTTCTTGGAATAATCTACACAGGTCATGAGAACATATACTTCTCCCCCAAAAGTAAATGAGGAAGTCCTTATAAATAATTGATCTGCATGTGGTTAGCTTTTGAAATTAAACTAATTCTAACCCCACCCTCCAACACCAAGTTCACATCTTGATGCCTCTGACACATTCTCAACTCTCCACAACAGCAGAAATCCTGCCTTTTTTTACTCCGATTCAGGCTTCTTCCACCTCCCCAGCTCTTAAACAGGTTGCAGCTTCATTCTCCTGCACTCAGCTTAGGGCTGCAAGCCAAACACTGCGTGCCCACGGCCTGCCCTCGCAATGCGTGCCACCTCCTCTGGCAGAGCTCCAGCCTGAAGGAGTGGCTTAGGCGTTAGAAAGAGCCCTTTTAGCTGTGAAGGAAATCTTCCAAGGATGTGGAGCACGTAAGCTGATGCAGAACGGCCTTCCCTGAACCTACAGAAAATCTGAAACAACGGTTATGAGAGCTGTGTCTGCTCCACATGCCGTTTCATCATCCAAAATGAGTTCCGAGTGATGAAACTTAACATTGACTTTTAGATCTTTCATTGCCAATCATGTTTAATTGTAGACCTGACGCTACTATCCCAGCTGGCTTCTTCCAAAGTGACACTGTAGTCAAATACACTCAACAGCTACTTTTTATTGGAACTACTTGTTCTCTTTAGATCTTACTCCCATCTACTGATCAACATACTAACTCTCTCCCTCTTGCTGAACAACTCATTCTGTAAGCGACAGTGAACATGGCACTGCTTCCTCTTTTCCCACAAAGATAAATATCTTTGTTTTTCTTTCTTTCCACTTGTTCTTCCCCCATCAATGTTTACCTTGAAAAGGGAGCAGTCAGTCCCAGTCTCCAAATACCTAGCAAGGAGATCACTATAAAGGAGTAGGGTTTTCATGGAACCCTTGTGTAATTTTGTATGTTAGTCTTGTTTTAAATACTTTAACATTTTAGTAAGAATAGAATAAAAAAAGATATTCTCTATCCAGCCAGTAATAAACCACAAGGATTTCTGCATGTAAGTCTTCTGCTATGGCAGAAGAGCATGAAATTCCAGTCACGCTAACCAAAGTTAAGAAAAGCCAAAAGCACACCGAAGCACTTTAAATTTGCAGTATTTTAGCACACACAGTGCTGTAGGTAGAATAACATGAGTTACATGGTAAGTGGTAAACTGAACAATCAGGTTTTTTTTTAAATTGGAAGCTGAACATCACCTTTTTTGTTAGCTGATACTTAAAATGGCTTTATGTCTTCAACCAGAGCTTGACAAATCCATGTAACCACAAAAAAGAAGGAAGTTTTACTAGAAAACTGCCATCAACTTCTCAAACAGACTCCCTATGCTTTCATGTAATAAACAAAGACCACAGCCATTACGCTTACAAAAATAACCTTCTGCACATGAACCGCTTGTGATGGTACAATTAACCACAGCGCCTAACTTCATCCCTCCTTAAAATCTGCACAGCAGAACTTGTTTGTGACTTTAAATCCCAACTAGCACATTTGGTATTCAGCTAATGGCTTTGGGGTACACATTGCAAGTCCCAAATATATTTACAGAGTTTCTTTCCAGGTGGCAATACTTTCTTATTTAATGATGCATTATTTAAAAATAACTAAATAATCAGCCGTAACTTTTTTTTTTTTTTCTGAAATGAATCCTGTGCTGACCTCTGAGCCCATTCCCTTCTGGGAACATGCCAAGATGATTCTTGCAAAAGCTACAGAATTTCACAGATCTCTGCCAAGAAGAAATTAAACTAGTTGTTGCTGGACCCGGAGACTAAGATCCAACTGCTGGAATCTGGACTGTGCGAACTACCGTGAGAGGACCGTGTATTTAAACAGAAGCTGCTGAAGCTGCCAATGATAATTTGTTAAAACATATACATTAACTTGAGCCATAATATGCCAAATGCCACCTGTGCACATTTGGCAATATGCTTGGCAGATTATTCCAGCACATCTGTGACACACCACATAATATTCAAGTTTTAGTCTGGTTATTAGACTACTACAGAAGATTACTGATACCCAAGAAAATTCCTATGATTTATATAAAACGTTTTCATATTGCTTTAAAAAGACATTAGTGAACAGTGGACACTTAATTACTGAAACAAATTGCTTGCTGCCAAAAGTATGCAGGCCACAATGAAGGCTTATCCCTCTAAAATGCAGATGAGCTCAGGCAATCTCCTACAAGAAAACAAAGCAAAACAAAAACCCCCAAAACCCCACACAAAACAAAACAAACCCACCAAAGAACAAAACCCCCCGATCCTCAGGTCCAATGGCTTTGGAACAAGATTCAGGACATTCCTTTCTTTTCCTATCTGCTTCAAATGCTGCCTTGTACACAGACACTTCATCTTTGACTTTGTAATCCACGCTAAACACTTTATTCTATTCTAAACAAACAACATCTGCAGAACTTCGAAAAGTAAAATTTAAAAATATTAAATACCGATGTCAGATTTTTTAGAACAATTAGCTCCTGCCAAATTTGAGGTAACAGAAAGAGGGTAGGACAAATTTATATTCAGTTCACAGTATGTCAGAAGAACGCAAATAAGTATTACAGTCCCTGCAGCATTACATAAGTTAAATATAACATCCGAAATACAACAGCACGTTAGCAGGGCTAGTTAACGGATTATTTATACCAATTAAAATCACAACAAATATCACACGTTCTCTCTGAATCCAAGCACTTAACACCAACACCAAAAATACCCTTATGACTAGCCAAAGTAGTAAACTTGCTCACTAAAGGTGGGTGTGGGAACTGGCTGAGGGAGGAAGGAGTACGGTTATACAATTAAAAGAAGGAGATTCACAAGAGACTTTACACTGACTTGCAGGATGGACCCAAGTAAGTAACACAAGTGAACGTCTCTTTCTCTACTGCCAGGATCTGCCCTCTGAGTCCCTCCAGGCTGAGTATAAGGTTGCGTGATGACCTTCTCTATTCTGATCTCACCACCTCCTACAAACCACAAACGGTGTGTAAATCTGTATTATTATCCCCTTTCTGAATCCCATACTTCAGGTTTAAACATGCACTGATCAGAAACTGAAATGCTTAAGCGATTCCCCACCAGCTCACAGAGCAGCAGCAGGCAAAGCTCACAGTATTGCTCACCTTTGCCACTGCATGCCAAACCTATGGAAGTTAATCAGAACACTAGACATAGCTTTTTAATGACTCAACAGCCCAACACAGTATCATTATCTCTTTCCAATACATACTGTATTAATGGTTTTCACAATCACTACGTGACTCACAGGCACTCTCAGTTTAAGTTTTACAGGTAGCCTTCATTATTATTGCCAAGAGTTTAACCCCACTTTGCCTTTACAGAAACCAAGACACAGAGGAAACAAAAAACTCTGCAAAAAACCCTAGGAAAAATCAGAAGGAAGAAACCCCACATCTCTACACGGATGCTACTTCCACTCTGCTGAGCTATCTCTGCTCTCTGCGCCACAAAGCAGCCCAGATGGCGCAGAGAAGCATCTCTCCTCAGACGGGAGGCTGATAAACCACAGGGAGATGCGATAAACCTGTGGAACGGCTGAAATACCAATGAAAGGTCATATAGCCCGAAAACCACGTCACTTCAGGGTTTCCACGAACAGCCTGAAATAACTGTCGCAATGGCTTCCTCAAAGAGCAACCTTTCGGTGCAGCGTGAGAACCGTATCTAGCATGTTTTCATGGGAAGGAGAGGACATAAAAGGCACACAGGCACGTCCTGCGGGCTGCTGAGGAGGCATTCTTGAGGAGTGTGACAGTAAGTAATTTGACAGACAGCAAAGTCATTTTTATTGTAAGAATTAATATATTAAAGAGAGGAAACTGTGCAGGGACTTAAGAAATATGCACGATTTAAATACATAGGGAGAGTCTATGTGGCATGGAAGTCGGAGAGGCTGGCACATGATCATCCAGAGATTACAGAAATACTCCAGCTGGAGGAAAAATACTGTGTTTTTTCAGAATAGGTCATCATGATAAGCTATCTCAGGTGCTTCGCCCACAAGATTGAATGCCTGAACATTATACCTTTTTTCCATCTTTCACTTCTGAATTGATCTTGAGCCATCCAAGGAAGATGCCGATACCACGAAAGCCTAACCATTCCAAAAGCAGCAGCAAGAATACTGGCAATAAAGGACTTAAATCCCTTGTCCAGGCCCACAAATGAAGCAGCTGAGATGTGACAGAACAGAGGATTTGTCTTGAAACAACCCTCCTCGGCTGGCTGGCCTGCTTCTGCCCCGCCAGATCCCCAGCATCGCTGCCACCCTACGCCGAGGGGGTAAAACCATTTGAGTGTACTGACAGTCAGCTGCTGTACACAGGCTAGAAGAAATATCACAAGCAGACTTCAGATATTTCATTATATGAGATTGCTTTTAAAAAATAACCTACACATGGTGTTATGCATACCAAATACGTCACCGAATTTTACAAAACAATGACAGTATATATACCAACAGTATAGAATAAATTATTAAAATGGCAATTCATACTCCAAATGCATGCTTAGATTGCCTAAAAAATTAGAATTTAATTTTGAATTAATAGCTCTTCTAGTCAAACCCATGACATATAAATGTATCTGTTACATACAAAAATCTGTGACTTGTATCAATAAAGTATTTTACTAAAAAGGTCAAATATTCTGATGAACAAGGTTACAATTAAATTATTTCTGACTACTTGTGGTCCAGGAAGAAAAGCCAGCATATGCCCTGCAATACACTTTCAGCCTACCTAGTTAAGTAGTTTATCACAAATATGCTTTGGAAGAAATTAATTAGCTCATTAGGTTTAGCTAATAGTTTGTTTAGCCTTCCTTTGACAAAAGTGACATTTTAAAAAGAGCATATTCTACTTCAGAAAACAAAATCCCACGTGACAAGTTTCAAAGAACACCAAGTACAAGTAACACATACCACCAGGAGTTGCAGAATATTTTAAGAGATTACTATTTCTCTGGTAACAATTAAAAATAACTTTAAAAGACACTAAGAACATCACAAAAGTACAGCTTCATTGAGGCATTGTGTAATTTTTCAGAACTTCTTGAAGTCATCTCTCCTTTATCAATCCCTGAAATAATGCCACAAATAAAAGACCTAATTCAGGGAAACTGACTGTGATGAATCCAAAGAGTGTTTTATTTTCTTGTTATCAGGACAGCGTAGTTTTTGTTTTAAAAGAACTGCATGTTTTGAGGACTTCAGCAATTTCCTTCTCCTGAAGTACACCGTGTTAAAAAAAAATACACCATTGCCTGGTAATCAATCACCTGCCACATTTATCAGCTTTCACATTCAATTTGCAAAAATGAGGGACAACTGCATGAGGATTTCAAGAATGTGAAGACTGATAAAAAACAATGAGAGCTAGTGCTACGCAAAATCACCAAGGCAGCCTTCTTACCTTTCTGAGGCTATTAGTTTGGCAAACTAAGGTCCTTTAATGGCGTTCACCCCACCCAGGCCTGTTTTTCTCATCAGAATGGCCCCGCCTGTTTCCTCTGCACACCGCAGGCCTTGCCGAGCGCCTTCATTGTTCAAAATAGGCTTAAGAAATACTAAGAATAACCTCGTCATTTCCATCCCCTCCTTCCACGTTTCTCTCAGAGTATGAATCTGCCACTGATGTAAGGTTTACATTAGAAAAAGTTTCATGTTTAGAGATCACGCTCCTACAATGTGATACAGAATGGGAACGTTACATTAGTATTTATTATTTTATTTTTTAAAACTATTTTCCATGCCTTCATTCTGTAGTTCCCTCTTCACTCTGTCCCTTTTAAATTGCAAGTAGTGCTTACAGAAGAGTTTCAATTAACTTCACATAACGAGTTTAACACTGGTACAAGCAGCATTACAACACCCCATATTTTCATGTCCATGGTTGAGAAGGAATGCCGTACCTATTCAGTTCTTGAACTGCTTCTTCAACTTGCCCTCAAGGCTGTCACGCCAACAACTACGATACTGGTTCCTACAGTACAGATACTCCTTCGTCAGACAGTATTTGGAGATCACCTGCTTGTTTCAGAAAGACAGCCCAAAGTGTCTGCAGATACCCACAGCTCTCCATCACTACCAACCTGAGCCAGTTCCACATTACTGACCTCAAGATGGAATTCAATATGCCAGCACTCAGAACTGGGTACCATCCAGCCCTCCCCCATAAATTTATTTTTAACTGTCAGAATCAATTTAATATGATATTTTAGAAGGACTTATTGGACATCCCAAACTGATATTCAGTGACAGGTGAGGAATCACACTGGCAAGGGGTGGACTTGCTCTTGGCTGATACAAAGGCTTATAGCAATGGGAGTGAGAAAAGCTGATGCCCTTTTCTTCTTCCAGCTCCCTACAGCTCTGGAGACTTACATCCACAAAATTGTAGGGTTTATAAAAAATTTTATTAGTGCTGCCATCCATAGAATAACAAGTAAACGAGTAAGAATTATGTCACAAAACCTACTCAGATTCTTCTCCGAGTCCCTCTGTGCGACACAACTGCAGAATCCAGCAGCAAGGGTAAGGGTATAATCCATAGGTGTTACAACACAAAAACACACAAGAGAGAGGTGGAAAGCGTAAGAAGTTCACCCTCTGCACAGCATAGGAAGACCCTTTCCCAGTCTCTAGGAAGCAGCAGAAGCGAGTATATCTTTTCTTGCCAAAGGACTGGATTATTTAAGATGCAAGAAAAGTTATCCCTTGTTCTCAACACTAGAAGAGGCTCCCTGCCCATATCCAGCATCTTCTATCCTTTTAAACACCGAGGCAATCAGTAGGTGCACTGGCCTAGAAAAAAGGGAACGCATACAAATACGCACACACAGAGGGAGGAAGGAGTAGTTCAGAAGATGCTCTGTCCATCTTTTTTATTAGCACTTGGTCAGAAAACATCTCATGAATTTCTCAAGAAACAAAAAGCTGAATACCAAAAACCTCCTATCCAAATATTGGCACGAAACTGTTTGAGGTTAATTTCTAGTCTTGAGAAGAGTGTGGAAAAGAAGAACTGCCAGCCTCCCCCAGTTAGGTTTGCAGGAAGTAACTGAGCACTTGAACTTGTGTAGCACTTCACATTTTCTCAGGCCTCTATAAACACCGGCTAACACCAACCAACACAACAAGAGCTTCCTAGCATAGTTTATATACAAAACCATCGGACCAGTAAAACAAATACAAATTGATACTTCTGAAAATAAACAAATAAGCTTACTGGCTATTGGAAGCATACTATGTTTTACAACAAAAGTTGTAAGTTTAGCTTTTAGCTCAAGTTCACAGTTCACACTGTAACAGAACCCATGTAAAAATAATCTGTATAAATACACAAGGAGAAATGACACACACAGACACAAACACACTACACATACTGTCTGTGAAATACACTATATATATGTCATTTCAAAACTGAACTGTATGTATGCAGCATTTCAAGAAGGCATTAAAAAAATTGAAAGGAACAAGACCTTTACGTAACTGCATTACAATGTATAGAAAATGATTAAACACAGGTTATGTTCTTTGACATTATTTATAATGTAATGATCTATGTACCATCAATTTAAAAAAAAAAAATTGCCAGGCTTAATCCTGATTTAACCTCACCCTTAATTATTAAAAATAGTTAAGCACTTACCATAATGTGATTGAAATGCCTGTGGTTTTACGACCTGATTACAGTGGTTACACATCACCAAATAGAAATCATCATGAGCCGGGCAAAGACCAAATATTGGCATATCTAAAAACAAAAAGACAAAATGGCATCTCTCAGCTGCTGACAATTATTGAAAAACAGTTTAATTACAGAGCCATGACACTAGTGTTGAATCATAATTTTAATACATTTGTATCAAATTTGAAAATGAGGAAAAAAAGAGCATATAATGCAATAGATAATTTTGTGTTGGAGTATTACAAAAGCAAAAATCTTTCTACAAAGATAAATGTAAAATGAGCGATTACTTGTAGAAAACATCTATTAGAAAACTGATTTAGGACTGATTATCTTATACCAGATGCAAGAATGTAATAAAAAAAGACTGACTTCAAATGACAAACACAACATAAGAGGGGATGTTTTATGTATTCTGAAAGGAGTTTGGATTTTATTCCAATTTCATTAAATGGATTAAAAAAAAAATGAACTTTATTTTCTATTTATTTTTTTTTAACAATTTTAAACACACAATCATTTACCAGGCAGTATTACATGCCTAATGGTTTTATTTGTTTAACAGTGCATTATAGTCCAGCCATCTGCTGCCAGAGACCTGTGTAACAGCTATATAAGAGAGAGAAATAGAGATAACAGTATGTCAGAGCATGTGTGGATTTTGGAGATAACACACATACTTGCAGACTTTTGCTAACAGAATTAGTTTCTACAATTTTGTTTTGAAGAATACAGTTTCTTAAGAGTACAGCTTAATTTTAAAACTGCATTCGGAGACTACTGGAGCATTAAATACATTTGCTACACAACTTAAAGGTGTATTACATTTATATAACAAAAATGTTATTCCATCATTAGAAGACAAAAAATAGGAAACGGCAAACATAATAGTATAAATTCATTATTGCCAAAGCATGTGGCTAAGGGATCTAGAACACTATTTAAAGGTTTAAAACCGATATAAGAAAACTTATTTTCTTTAAAAAATACTCAAATAATAGATTTACAATAATAGTAACTTAGAAATTAAGTTAAACTTATTTACCTCTGTGCTAGAACTGACCCCAGAGTTTTGTTTTAAAGCCACTAATTTGCCTACATGTATTTTTAACAACATCCATATTTTTGTTCATTCATGGAAGACCAATTATGAAATAAATTGAGTGGGCTGCATTTTAAGAGTGAACGCGCCATAACCCAAGGTAACCGCTGGCAGTGCGACGCTGTCAGCCCTGGAGAGCCCCACGGACTCCACTTTGTTTCTCACAGACAAAAGAACGTATCCACACTGGGTGGCTTCCAGAATTAAGGGCTCCCTTTGTAGTAAGTATCTTCATCATGAAAATTTAATTACCTTTCTTTAAAAAATAAGGTCTATCTCAGGTTTTCAAAAAACCTTATTAGTGCTACATTAAAATTAAGCATGATACCTGCAATAATAGCTGCAACTAGATTTTGCACTTGGATGCAAATACAATGACCATGGACATCTGACATGGCTGTGACAGATCAGAGCTACGCTTATCTAAATCACAGGCACCTTTTCGCAACTGAGGTTACATTAAATAAATAAATAAATTATAAACTGATTTGCACTTCATTAAGTGGTGACTCTTGCTTATTTATTTATATGATACTTATTAAAAAAAAAAGGATTAAGACCTCAGGCACACCTAACTTACTGCAAACTAGGCAAAACTGAGTAAATACATGCCAGGAGGGAATCAGATAGGAATAATAAACTTCTGTTTTTCGATACCTACTTTCTGTGATGTAATATTAAGCTAGTTAAGGAAAAAAAAAAAAAGTATAAACTTAAATGTCACTGCTAATATTCCACGCAGGAGCTCTTTGGGTACGCCTGCGTAAAAAAGTTTCCACACGGCAAGCAAATACTCCAGGGTGACTTCCATTTGACTCCTAATACACCATGATGAACGGGACAATAACAGCGCGCACTGCCTGCTATTTACATTGTTAATAGCACACAGACAGGCTACTACTGTGTAATACCTAACGAACTGTAAATCCACACCCTGTAACCTGTTCTCATAACCGTACCTTTTCAGACAGCACGGGATTCGCAGACTTTACACCAGCTCGTACAGCACGCAGGAAATTGTTAACACGAGGAAAGGACTGCCTACTTCTGTCTCTCTTGCAAGATAAAGCACTCCTTGACACTAGCCTGAGACATCATGCTCACTCTATTTAAGTACCCTTTTATGAATATTTGCTGGCAATACAGAGCTGCAATTTTAAACTACGAGTGAAACAAATTGGCAGAAATTGACGTAAACAAAAATGTTTTCGTATTTCAGTTTGAGGATCCCAAGAAATCCGAATAATTTATGAACGCCCTTTACACTGTGAAGCACATCTTCAGAGTTTTAAAATCAAAGCTCCAAGTGACAGAAAGCAATGCCAAAACACTAAGAAATACACAAACTCATAAAGAACCATTCTAAGAATAAAACCAGCTGACACAGAAAAAAGGATTTGCTGCACACCCAAAATCACAACCGTGATTTCAAAGGAAGTCACGCACAGGACTGCAGCCCGATCACACAAACCACTGTAAGAGATCTTCTGCCCCCGCAGTACTCTCCTCCAGCACTGCCAGTAGAGCAGCACCTGAACGTAAGCAGCGAGGGAGCAGCGGGAAGGTTAGAGCCCTAAATGCAATTCCTTTTGTTTTCTCATAGGAGGTAAAATAAACTACAGCTTTTTATTATTGAAGCATTTATTTAAAATAGATACAATCAAATCCTTTTGTCAGAGAAGCCCATAGGGCCCCAAATGAGACTGGAACCCGACTATGATGAGCACTGCACGAACACACAAGACCAGCCGTAAGGGCCACAGACTAGATACCAGGGGGCAAAAAGTAGTATCAACACTTCATGGAGACCTGAACATTAGTTTCAGCAATGGGTTTGGAACCGTAAAGAGCGTGACCCCACCAAGATCAGTTAAGACTGGAAGAGACCTGAACCCACACTTCCCAACCCCGGAGACTGAGTCTTAGGCAGGTAAGCTCCCACGCGTTTAACGCGCTTCCCTGGCATTCTAGTCGAGCGGAGCAAGAGCAGGTTTCAGGGAAATCTCATGTCTGTCTCTGTGTTCCAGTGGGGCAAACATCTATGTGGTATTGTTACAAAAGTGACATAAATTAGACCATGCAAATATTAGAGAATATACAGAATAGTTTACCAAAACTTACATAAGTAGTATGTACCAAAAGCTTAGGAGATGGATGCCTGATTTTTTGTTCCCCCTAACTACTTATGAAAGTTCACAAGTCTTGCAGTTGATATTCTAACATCTAATACTTTATACCTATTTCACTTAATGACATGCAAATTCTCTATTTAAAAGTCTAATGAAGTTTACAGTATTTCACGAGTGTCATTTCAAATGCGCTGTTCCTCCGAGTTTAAAGATTACTTTTTGAAATACTTCACTGCAAATGTAAAGCCCGTGCCTCTCAAGGAAGAGCCTAGCAACCGTGATTCATACGTTCCTCTTTCAAAGCTGGGCCCATTTAACTCTCTCCATCTGGGAATGTTTTTCAAGGTCAAACTAAAGATTTAAACCAAGATCTCACACTTTCCATTTATTTTTCCATAAATGTAGTATTTTTGCGGTATCAACATACAAATACTGTTATAGGAGCTGCCAGTTACATTAATTCTATTAACGCCATAAAGAAAAAGAACTTCGTTTACCTCCATAATATGAAACCTCTGAATGTTGTGACCTCCAGAATTCACTTCTCCTTTCAAATATAACTTAGTTACAGTGTTTTTTAAAAGGTAACTTTAAATGATATATTGCTGTACTCTTCACCAAGACTAGAACAAGCCCATGCCATAGGCAATTCTGATGTATCTTAACCGCACTATTTGTTGAGCATGTAATAAGGAAAATGCTTCTTATTTGGAAAAGGCCAATATAGCACCTTTTCTAATAAAAAAGGAAAAACAATAATGGACAATTTGGAATACTGTACATCAAGTAACATGGAGCTCAGCCTGTCTACTCTGAAAAGCTTTCTTAAACTGAGCTGCCACCTCCTCTTCTCTGGAGGGATGTAGAAGCACATAAGTTATCTAGTAATTTCTTAGTATTTCCAGCATTCTCTTTCAGGACAGCTACACTACAGAAATTCATGCTGTGGGCATTAAAAGTAACTGCCTGTGTACTCTCAATTCTATTACTTAACATCACAGACAACAGAACAAATAAAGCAGGCTAAAAAACACGCAGTTAGAGAACAGGCCAGCAGTCTGCGTTTATCGAGCCACTAGATTCAGTGACTACCACAGCTCCACTTCATATTTTTATTGGATTTTTTTTTTTAATCCTCAAAAGTTATCAAATTTCCTACAAATTTTGTCCCTTTTCAGACTGGGACCGTTGCACAGTCCATCTATCCTAGCATCTAATAAGGCAACATCTCTTCTAGAAACGAAATGAAGTATCACTAAAAAAAGTGAGGTCAAGATCTTCTCCAGGACAGCAAACTCTAGAGGAAGAGGGTAAAAGGAGCCCTAATCCTGGCTGTTTGCAGAGGACAGAACACAAGTTTCCTATTTTGCAGAAGTCTGCTCACCGCGACTGAAAAAACAAGGAGGAGAGTGAAAACTGGAACAGAGGAATAGAAAGCAAAACTAGCAAGGGCAGAAGTGAAAGGGCAAAGAACAAACTCTATCAGAGTTAGGGCAAAAGAATAGAAAGCTTCATCAAAAAAGTGACAAGAATACAGAAAAGTACTGCAGAATTTTTTTTTTTTTAAAGCCAGAACACTCACTTCTTCCCTATCCATTCCCAGCATAAACATCTGCTTATTAAGATTATTTTTAAAAGTCTGAGTCGGATTTATCACAAATATGTACGTACTGCTTGCCATTTAGTGTAATTTGACAATGGACATTTCATGCTGATGCCCAATGTGAACAGTAAAATGTTTTGACTGCAAAGATCCCCATGGCACAGCATAACACGCCTTCAGCACACCACCAACCTGATTATACTTCCAAAATATTTTTAATCACTATAGTTAATACTAGATGCATTAAAATGCAATGTCCTAGACTATTAACTTTACACTCACAACAGATATAACTCTCTATTATCTTCACAACTCCCCAAACACAGAATTTATTTTTCTTTTTACTGAGGTCTGATCCAAATCCACCCTAAGTAAACGTACCAACTTTTATCGATTCACCAGGCTTTCCATTAAGACATCAGGGAACTGTTTTGGAGGTGCTATATAAGGAAATTGTAAATATATCCCATTATTTTGAAATGTTGCCAAAGCTGGATTGTTTGAACTATTTACTTCATGGTCCAAGTAAGTTCAAGTAATGTCCACAAAAGCTATCTTGAATACATTTGCTCCGTACTAGCTGTGTTTTCTCTTCTTGTTAGAAGAGAATTAGTCTTGATCATACTAAGGTAAAAAATATGTGAGTACACCTTGTTTTAACCTGACTTAACTGGTAGATCTCTTTCTTGAAAGGCATGCTTTTATTAGAACTTTTCTTTAAGATAACACAACTCTTCAGTAACATCTGAAAAAATTTCAAAAAGGGGAGAAAAAAACCCACAGCTGCAGTAACTTAAAACTAGTTGACATCTCAAAGGAAAAAAGTTTTGTGCCACCTCCTGTAATTTGCTTGTAACACTTGTCCCAGCTACTGTCAGATCCTGTTAAAGTAATAAAAAATATTTCTACTGTTTTACCCTTTATGGTTGTGGAGAACATGAATGTCTTCTTAATATCTGAAAGCAGAAAAAACCCTCCCAAATTACTATTTTTAAGAGCTTATGATTTGGGGGAAATGCACGAGGAGGGAGAAGGCAGACGACTGACCAGCATTTAGGACCACATGAAATAGCCTGCACCAAACCTGGGCAGATTTCAAAGAGCAAACTGAGCTTGGGTACAACCAGACTAACGGCTTTTAGGCAGCCCAAAAAGCTAAAATTCTGCCAAGAAATCTTCACACCGGGAGTGCTGCTGGATCTACTGCTGACGTTAGTTGTCAGTAACAAGTAATGTTCAGGTGCAAGGAGGATATCTTAGATGTAAGCCTGAGGCTGCAAGCTTTCTGCACAAACAGCACTACAAGGTATCTTAGTTATCCTAAGTAAAGCTCCCATCAATTCGAAGTCATTACTCCCTTATTTTAATTGATGTGAATGTTTAAAAAAAAAAAGTGATCTAAGTTAGCATCCTAAAACTTACCCCTCATACACAAATACTTCACTTTCTGCAACTAAAATATTATTTTCTACACAATATTTTTTCCAAACTATTTTCCAGAAACACCTAAGTGCTTATCATTCATGAACACATGCGTTGTGTATACTTATCAACACTGAAATGAAATTAAACTGCTGGCAAATTTTTTACTGTGTACTATGCAAGATAATAATAAAAAAAGAATATTCCTAAACAGATATTGTAAACAAAATAACTAAAACCACATAATATTCAGAGTGCTCTGGTTACACAAGTTTTAAACCAAAATAAGAAATTCTAGTAAAATACACATACTTGAGGGTTTTCTGCAAAATTTCAAGTAATGAACCCTTACGTATTAATAGAACAAGTATTTTATGAACCATATGTGCAGGCATAACAAATTTGTGCCTGTAAAGAACATATGCATAATCTAACAAACCAAACATAAAACGATCACATTTACATACAGAAACACTTTTTTTAAAAAATCCATCCCATAAGGTTTGTGCTCATGTTGCCTCAGAAACAAAAGAAACTTTTAATACAAAATAAAGCAAAACAAATGGACATTCCCATACCCGAGCTGTTTCATTTACGCTCAGAGGGAAGCCTTCCTGAAGTATTTTCTGCAAGGTTACCTATTTTTTTAAACTCCTTGCCAACTCTGCTCTGTCCATTAAGTAACTTACACTTTTTTGCACACACAGCTTTGAAAGCCCAGCTATTTGAGGGGATATTTGAAAGGCACAGCCCTCCTTGGCTTCTGAGCACAAGTAAGTGCATGAACTTTGTTTCACCGTGCAGTTGCTGATTGATCGGATGAAGGAATGAACAGCTGAAGACTTGATTAAGTGTTTTTACTGCATTTTCCACTTTGGCACATATAGCAATTACACAGCATTTTATTAAAGTCCTAAGAATACCCAAACCTCAAAGTTTTGGCTCAGACAAATGACTTTGACTTTCACTTCAAGACCAAAAAACCCCACAGTCTAGTTTAACTAGGCACAGGACCTGCATTACGAGATGCAATCACTGTCGTAAATCTTTACTAGTGTTAGAACGCTCTATCTCTACAAGCAGAGTCCTCTCTGTCCATTCTCCTTTCGAAACTCAAGACAGTCTATTTTTTCCAGAGCCATGGTTCTGTAGTTTTTATTTTGCTTTCCCAAATTCAAGGCAAAATCTTGCCCAGTGAACCTGAAAGGGTGAAGGACGACCTACCTCTCCTGGCTCACGTTTTCCGTGCGTTCAGCCATGCTGCATGTCCAAAATCCCATCCCCTGTGCCGCCCCCTCCAGCTTCACCTCCAGCAAAAAGGTTTGCCACATGCTGCCTGCAATAACACTCCTTCGTGCATACCCAAGCTGCAAATCCAAACACCAGTCCTTCTGCAAGGCTACGAGCCCATGATTGCTGCAGTTCTCCTGTAGCCTTTCCTCCCTCTCCCTGCGAAGATGCAGAATGCAACACTCACAATCGCTACGTCTCCTGTTCTCTAAAATTTAAGTGTCTCCGGAAATTTCTGTATCATGTTCACTGATAAAAACTGAGCAGCAAATACCAAAAGAGAAGTGTGTCATGCACACGTGCACCTGCAGCCTAGCGTGCAGCTGGGAGTTCTAATTTTAGGCTCTCAAGATTTGAATGTTCCTGTAATTATATATAAAACACATATTCAAGCAGACATCTAAGTATTTAGTTAAATTCTTTGCATACAAATTCATCTACACACAACTAATCTTTTGGAAAATCTAACACAAAACATTTGTCAAATTGTTCCTTCAAAACTATTAAACAGGTTTCCTAAGTTTATTATACAGAATAATACAAAATTTCAGTGAGCAAGTTTACAGAAGATTGCCTGTAGAAAGACTGATTAATAATTTTCTCAATGAAACCCAAGTAGCATATTTAAAGCTTTTCAGCAGATGAAAAAGTCTCCCCACACACATTGTATTCTGTTACATCAGGTTTTCATCAGCAATTTGAATGAAGTCAGTCATCTGCAAAAACTATTCCCGTTTACTCATTAATGAATTTTCAGAGTTGAAGATATTTTAAATTTCTCCAGCCAATTTGTATAATACTACGCAAATGCTGAACATACAATTTGTCATATAAGCAATCTTCAAAGTCACGCATTATTTTTAGGTGACATGATCTCATCGTGCCACTGTTGTATTTTAGGGAAGCCAACAAATCATTATTTATGTTCTTGTGTCAAAAAAACCCTTATTTGTTACATATCCAATCCTAAAATAGCTTAAGGAACCCTCAAAATTGAGTTTAATTTTGTGATTATGACAGAAAAATTAAATAGACTTCAGGAAATAAAAAACTTGGAGTTTACACAGAAAAATTAAAATCTGGGCTAACTTAATATGAAAGCGTACACAGAAACACTTCAGTTATTATGCAGAAAAACAAGGTCTATTATGAGGGGGGGAAGTTCTGGATAAGCAACTAGTCACAGACATAGCCTCAATTAGAATTAAATAAATCATCCATAGAATAGCCTAAATTGTATCTTAAGTCATATACCCCAAAGCATGCTACTATTATGAATTGTTTTAACATCAACAGGCTTGGTACTTTTCTCCTCTTTTACATACAGCACTCTGTGTACTTTGCAGCAGCTGTACTTTTGTAGTAGGAAAAAGGAAGTTTGTTTTATTTAAATCTAAACTCACAGTTTACATAAACCTGCTCATTGCAGCAGACGTATTTTGATACATCGTGACTGCAAATGGTGAACGTGTTCCAAGCTCCTCACCCTCTCCCACCTCCTATCTAGACATGCTTTTGAGGAAAAAAAAATGGCATGTATGGTTTTTCCCATCTTTCCCCATGTAAGCGTCCACACCACAGCAACGCAACGGGGTGCTGGCTGTACCTCGGCACTCAGTAACTGGAAGTAGAGTGGTGACAACCATTCACTTCTAGATTTACACATTTTCTTACTAACTGAGAACTGGAGGAATACAACGTACCCATGACTATATATCTTTCATGACAGAGAATAACAACAAGACATAGAACAGCATTAAAAAAGAATACACAAAAAAGTGACACCAGAACCACCACAGTCAACATAGTCTTTAAAAATACAAACCATTTCAAATAAAAATAAGAACTAGAGGCAGTTATGCATCTCTTGCATGATGGCATTATTGCAATCCTGATATTAAAAGCATCATCAGTTAACACGTTATTTTCCCTGCTATATAGGACATGCGTCACGCTCATCTTTGAGCCTCTCCTACCCTCTTCCCTGCTGACCACGGCCCCAACTCCTGTGCGACAGCAGCATGGCATTATTCTTTAACTGTGCAAAGACAAAGCATCTTTGCACAAAGAATACTCTGCATACATTTCATGTCATGCACCTGATACCTGAGGGAGCAAATCAGCATATGCAAAAAAAAAATTTAAGGAAAATAATACAGATGACTTGTCAACTGAATTCTATTTCAGTATTTTCTCTTATTAGGCAACCCAACTACCTAAAACCACCCCACCCCTGCCACTCCCATTCTCCATGCACTGGAACATTCACTTCAAAAATAAGACTGTTTCAATCGCGTCTAATACAGCTATAAGGAAATTGATGCCTGTCGATTTTCACATACCAACTTACATTTCCACACCCCTCTCAATTTGGCAGGCACTATTAGTTTTTCCATTAAAATTTACTTCCTTTGCTTTACAGATTTACTAGCAGTTGATTTGATACAATAAAAAAAAAAATGCAAGTTGCACAGCAACGGGCATATAAATGTACTATAGTGAAAAAACCCAGCGGTGCTGTGATATTTAATAAGATTAAAAGATAAAGTGGAAAATAAAACAATGTTTTTGTTGTTATAGTGCAGTAAAAGAGCTAACCCACTTCTTATGTATTTGAACACACATGTAGTGACACAAAGTATTTTAAACTTGGCCATTGCATGCCTTCAGACAAATAAATATGACTATTTCAATTATCTAGCTGAGCAACCGGTAAACTTTTAAGTCTTTACTTCTCACAAATGATACATTCCAGCACATACAGAGCTACAGTCATCAGAGCTTCCCTTCCAAGAGGGGATCTATCTATTCAGAAGTGTTAGGCTTTAAACCACTGCTAGTTGTCCTCTGACACACAGTTATATTAACTGAATAGGTAAGCACTGAAGAAAATCAGGCTATCTGTTCACAGTATAAGTTCAGTAATTCCACTGCTGGCCGTTTGTTATACAACACAAACCCAGTTCAGCCTAAAAACTCTTTATGGAAGCGAAATATTTTTTTATTGTTATGGAATTTCAAATTTTTCTAAGGAAGAAATTCAGGTTTTGCCTTTGCACATCATCTCCCTTTTAGAATAATCCCATCACTATCCTTATTTCAAGACGTATTTCTTCACTGTTAAGAGTGATTCACCTTATTTTAAGGAATGTTCCTCCCTTTTGTAGGCCAGCTAGGAAGCAAAATGCTCTGCTCTTGGGAAAAAAAGGTACTGAATTGGGCACGAATTTTAATTTTTAGGCATCTCATGTCAAAAAGGACTTCAGAATAAACCTGATTATACAAGCAGCAAGACAGAGAAAGTCATCCTTATGCAGATACAAGAAGATCACACACACTCGGTGTATGACTGTGCAAGGAGACACAGGCAAGCGGTGCCCTGCACCCCCTGAGACCCCCACAGACCTCAGGTGGTGGCCCTGGCACATCATGTTACAAGACTAGGCCTGTTTGCAAAGGTCTGTAGAGGAGATGTCACAGAAGACACACGGAGCCAGTACTAAGCAAGAGGCACAGCAAAGAACATACGGAGTTGGTATTTAAAAAAAGGCACAGAAAAGAACATTTCAGAGCACTAGTTAACTGCCCCTAGATGACTCAGGATGACAACAGTCAGTAAGATTGAGTAGATAACAGAAAATTGAAAGGTAAACGGGATCCTTTGATATTGTAACAAATTTGTAGAGTTTACCACCCTCCAGTACACCGAAAACAAGTAACACATCCACCTTCCTAAAGCAGACAAAAGATAACTACTGCAAACATATCTAGGATAACAAAACCGTGGTTTACAACAGAAGCGGCTCCTTTGCCAGACGCAGCAGTTGCACGCGCATGAATTTCAGGACCTAGGCTGTCTTCAGCGCGCACCCGCCCGAAGACTACGGCGATCGGGGCTGGTGCCTACCCAGGGTAGGCAGGAAGCCAAGGCCACTGCTGCCAAACTCGTTGAGCCAGTCTTCCCAGCGCTGGCCCACAATGCACCGCTTTCGGTTTGGAAATCGCTCAAAAGCTTTCGCTTCCAGCAACAGCGCGAAGCGCTTGGGGAAAGATGCCAAAGGAGTCCAAGAAAGGGTATCACAGGGCCACCATAACAGTACGGACACCCCAAATGCTCCCGTCAGTTGGTGACATCACCCTGAATCACTGCGATGACGAATGACACGGCGTTTCCCATGAAGCCCAGATCTCACAACACTACTCGCAGGAGTGCAGGAAAACTCTTAGCGTGATTAAACTATAAATAAAACTGCCGATGCTGCACCTTACCATCATGTCTTCCCATTTTACAATGCAGAGCACCATCTATCCAGACTGTGATTTTGGTCCTTTCCCGGGTCAGGGGCCTTCCTTCACATCGTCCACAACGACTCTCGACGGTGTCAGCAGGGGGACAGAGAACTGCAGTGTTGCACAGCGAACCCCCTTCTCTTCCCCAGCAGTTATAAACAAGCCTCAGACGAGAGACACTGACAGCGCAGTGAAGATTTTACTCTTGTGCTCTACCTACTCCGCAGATAAAAATAGCTTTCTTATCTCCAAGGCTATCAAGCCAACACTTCAGATCATTAAATTCAGGCCACAAAAACAATAGAAGAGACTTGCAAGTTCTATTCCAGCAATGACACAGTGGTCTATGCCCCTACATTTCAGGGCACAAGCTGACAGTCAGGCAGAACCAAGCGGAAATTTCCCAAACAAGGGCCAATGCGTTTCGGACTTCTCCAAACACGCCATGGAAATAGCAGTGTTGAAATAGCCAGGCAAAGCAAACCAAGTCGGCTGGCTATTAAAGCAGGTCCTACAGAAGGAACAACAGACGAGGAGAGGGCTCTGCCCAGCCTAGATACAAAACATAACCAAACCGTATCAGGTATAGTTCAGACATCAATATTTCCCCCAGTCTCATAACACAATTGGTAGAAGTCTTCCTTCGATCACTTAGCCACAAAAAAAGAGTATTTAGGACAAAAATTTGCAATTATATAAGCACGTATTACACTAGCTTTGGTAGGCAACACATATATTGAATTTGGCTCAAAACTTCTCCTCTGTAAATTATGAACTACAACATGGAACAGAAGCTCCTTAACAAGCATGATTTCTAGACAGTTGCTTTGGTTAACACAACTTATGGAGAAATGAAAAACAAAATTGCTTTCCAAAATTAATCTTTAAGTACTTTTATGAAGTAAATGCTGCCTATTAGGAAATTCATTTAAGCCTTTCCCCTCAAATACTTACATTTAGTACCAGCGAGAGCAGGATGACTGACATGTCTCTTAGCAGAGCAGAACAGACACATTCAAACACAGATTCTACATTTTAAAGAACAAATTATCTGAAGAAAACATCCTAAAAACCAAAATTATACTCCTTATAAACCAAAGCCCAGCAAAGCTTTCTAGTTGTCAGAGGCAAGTTAAACTCCTTTAATACATTTCTAGAGTCATTCTAATTGAACAGGAACGAAACAGACAATTTTAACATTTCCTGCGCAAAGTGGGAAAATTCCTAGGAACATTTATTATTTTGAAAGCTGCTTTCCAAATTATTTTACATAGCTGTCTCAATAATCCAATACCCACACTGTCTGACTACTGGGAACACTTTTTGCTCCTTTGACATATCCATCAAAAATACAGCCAGTTAACCCAAATCTTTGCAGAGTTTGAAGCCTCTGGATATTCCACACTACTATAGATGTGTTCTGAAGGGATAAGAACAATATTTGGTATGGCTGACATTGAGTATACTGTATAGACGATGCCTCTTTCTCCTTTCAGCATCATTTGCAACAGCCCTCCAATAAGAGATAAAAATAAATGATGCCGTAACTCTTCCTCAGCAGAGTAACCCAGATTCAAGTAGTATTCTCTCCAGTTCACGAAGTTACTGGGAACCGCCTCGGGAATTTCAGTCAAAGAAACTTTTCATTTCTATTACCTAGTTTTCTAGCATAGCTAATTACTGAAAATAAATTAAAAAACTAACCAACACGTTAAATAATATAAACTAATTCTTACTTGATGTTTACTTTTCATAATACACTTACAGATTATAACTGATCCTGACTTATACTACAGTTATCCACTGATATAACATCTCTAACACTCTTAAGATAACCAAGATATAAGATTTACTATACCATACAATCACGTAGGTAGCCATGTAAAAATCAGATCAGCTTCACTCTGAAAATATACATAAGCAAGTATTGCCCAATGGATTCTAGGATTACCAGACCAAGTGTGTGCTGGAAAATTCAAGATCTCCTTTAAAGTAATCATCACCTCATTTTGGAAACAATTTTACAAGTTAGAATGCAACCATTATTTCACAAATGTTTCACTCAGCAGAGATGGAGGAGCTGCTTAATCCAGCATTACTGGGAGGAAAAAAAAAGATCATAGAACCACACCCTAGGTGTAAACTGATACAGATTTTCTTCTGTATTTTAGCCTGAAACAATAGCCAGAGGGTGTCATTTAGGCTATATACACCTTGACAAAGCAATGGCTACAATATCTAGGGACTGACAATTAAAATGTTTGCATAGCGAAGTACTTCTTTGCCGGCTGTCTGATCACAAGGCTGGAGTGAACGGGCTGTCTCGCACACACAAACTCTCTCGCCCGCCGAGCCCCATGACCTGGTCCTGCATCCTCCCTCCAGGCACAAGCAAAACCCTTGTTGACTTCAGCAGCTCACAACAAGACCTCACATCCCCAGATACCACTTACTAAACTGGCACAACTCCAGTTTTCCCACTGACAACATCTACTACGTCATTTATGCAGTCAATGAAAAAAAACTGTAGACAGAAAACTGGATTTATGAAGGGCAAAATACAACAGAATTTGATGTTAAAGGAAAACAAACATCCCATTTACTGTGTATTCAGCATATTATTTGCTTTTCAAATTTAACTCATTCAAGCTTCTACACTTCATTTTAAGATAAGCTGCTATAGGACTTTCAGGTAACTATATCAGTGTGAAATTGTCCAACAAACTTGCTTGCAAATAAAACCGTGAGCGCTCTAGATTTCAGAACAAAAGCATACATCACGGGCTTACAACCTCAAAGGTTCTCCCTATGGGATTTCAGCCCTTCAGCTGCTTTGTATACATTTTTTCAGTGCCAGTTGAGAACACTGCATTTTCTATTACGCTATGAACAGCTGATGGAAGATGCAAGTCCTGCGTAGCCACAGAAAAGCAGAACAACACTGCGTAAATTTTCTGGCTGTTATAATCCCACCAGAAGAGAAGGGAGGTATAACCAATTATCCCTTTCACCTTTTATTATCAATGAAGTTTGTCTATGGGCTATGCTGAAGCTATCGAAAGTCAAAATCAGGGTGGGGGTGAGCTTTTAAATAAATGATCTTTCTCATGGGAAAACAGGTTACCACAAAACATCTTATTCCACAAGGGCTGACACATTTATTTGTGTTTACACATAAATAACTGAGCATTTGAGTATTTCTAATCTACTTGAGCCAATAACCTACAGTATTCACCATCACAGTGACCATTTCCAAAGCTAGCGATCACGACTCCAAGTGATGTGGGAGCAGCTGCGTGTGAAGTTTCCTTTGATGAAGTCATACCCCGTAGTATCTGGGGTTACCACGAGTATCTGACTTACCAGGAGAATCAGTCCTAGGAGCCACTGCACCACCGGTCCTGGCTCACAGCTGCACACAGCCTGCACAAGCAGGAAGAACTTTTGACTGTGCAAAGCCTTCTAGCAACAGGAACACTGACCGCAATAAATTCATTGCCTTCCATGACAACTGCTTTTACAGTTGTGCTACTCTGCTCCATTATACTTCAAATTCCCTTTGCCAGATTTTAACTTTTGCTGCTAAAAACTTAAAGGGTGAGTACAAAGCCATATTGATCTCTGTGCTGTCTCCTAGACTGTAAGAATGTCTAGGAAATAATGTTGAGTATCATACATATGGGCAACTTCCACAGCAGTGGTGATTTTCTTCATTAAAAGGGAGGAGAAACAAGTTTTAAGCATCTTATAGACTATTTAGAATACTTACTTACAAATCAAATATTATAACGATTTGTGAAAGATGAAATCTCTTCTGTCTTGTAAGTGTTAAGAGATCACACGTATCCCCAGCCGGCCTTTGGCAGTTACAGCCATAGGCTAGGCATAGTCAGAAAAGGTGTAATAACAGCATGCATTTTCTTTTATAGATCTGCTGTAATGGAAGAAATAGCTTTTAAAATAGTTACCTTAGAGAGAGTAATCTGCATCCTCTTAACCCCATTTATTTAAAAGTACCCTTCACTAAGCCTTTTTGTCTTTCCTGCTCTACTTACATGACAGTGTTATCAACTCGTGTGAAAGTCATATTTCTACTTAACATTTATTGCATTGTTCTTCTCTTACTGAGCATTTGTTGTTAAATATAGAACAGAAACTACACAAAAAGCAGTATTTAACCAAGTATTATCAAGACATCACCTCTTCTGCATAGGGATAACCCAGCTAATCATACATACCACTTAAGAAGCGTTAGAGAACAGGGAATTCTTGGCTGTTATGTACGTGTATAGAAAACTATTGCAAAGGTTCTTATTAAAAAAAAAAAAAAATCCTGGTTCCTCACGTATTATGGATAGATTGAGGCAGTTTTGTGGCTGCAGTTCCCGTGAAAGTCTCCAAGGCCCTGCAATATCACACTAATACTATGGTAATATCTAAAACCTGCAAAGTATCTTTAGAGCATAAAAGATGACACAGTTCTAACTTGCAGTCTAACATCACAATATTCTATTTATAACATGTGACTCATCTCACCAGAAATAATTAAATATTGTAAACAGAACTTGGATTTAAGGGAAAAAAATAACAAGAAGGAAATGAGAGCCAGTCACTGCAGATAATCTCAAAAGTAGCATCCTTTCAAATTGCATGCGTTTCAAGCTATCTCATAAAATCTCTACAATTTTCTTAAACAGTTCAATGCACTTTTAAAGTCTCCTTGTAACTGTTTTACGATAACCAGTCCACAACTCCTCAAAACACTTTGTGTAAATAGTCAATTAAAATGCAATGAAATGAAGAGGAGATTTATCTGATCGCAGACTGTGAATTGCTATGCAGAATGTCAAAAAATAAGCATGGCACTTTGTACTGCTACCTTAAAATATTTATTTCAATCTATTAAAAATTCTCACAGTGTATTTGCAGGCAGTCAAGGACTATAGAGCCCTCTAAGCATCTTTGACATGATTTAACACAACAAAAATCAACTCAACTGAGCACCTCCCAAGGCTGAATAAAAACAAATTCAAATTTGAAATAAGATGCTGTCTCTTACTTGTATTTATGACTTAATATTGGAACAAAAGTTCCACCAATGCTTTAATTATTTATTGAACCTACTGCTGGGAAAATTCTAGACTCTATGTGATAAAGATGCTTCTAGTGAGCCCTCCTGGCCCATTTCTGGATTTCACTGCTCAACTCTGCCCAGCACAGGCTCAAAGAACAACGGTTCATTGCATAGCTCTCAGTACACTCACAGCTCTAGTAACTTCCATTAATAACAATTAATATAATCAAATCTCAAAGCTTCTGCTGAATGCCCTAGAGGTTCACGGAGCCTTTTTTTTTTTTCCCTTCCTTTTTCCCCCTGCCCCTAGGACATACTAACTGTCCAAGACCAGAAGTTCAGCTGCTATCAGGTGACACGATGCTGGACAGAATTTGCTCCCACTTGCTCTCTGATAGATTCCCACGGTCATAAAGTCTTCTGGCGTGTCTTCTGAAGGTGCCTACCAAAAACTGATGATCTGCATTCCCACAGAAAATTCAACACTTCTTTATTAAGACCAGTATAGTCTAAAAACTGTAAGACTAGTACCATGCTACATCACCACCCAGCCAGCATCAGTTCTGACCTGCGATACTCCAAGCACATCTAATTCATCCGTGACTACCTCAACCTATGATAAAGTAATTGCCTCCTCTGCATCTCCCTCCGTGACCATCAAGAGGACCACCTCACCCAAAATAGCTCAGTTACGTACAGAGAGCAATCAGAAACTTCCTCGGGATTCTCAGAAGCACCAAGTACAAACAGAACAAATCACTGGCAGACTGTATGGATGCTGTAAGGGTGGCAAAGACCTCTTCTTAGCCAAGATTCAACAATCTTGGTCAATGACAATTGATCAAATCGAGCTCAAGACCCAAGTTACAAATCTTCTGTCCTCCTCCTCCTATGCTGTGTTGCCAGTTAGCAATGAATTGTGGTGACAGTACTAGTGAACTGCTTGAAATCGTCAGCACCAAGGGATTCACCTCTCAAAGGATGTGACACACACACACAAAAAAGGGGGCTGTATGTTTAACTGAAAGGGTGAGATGCTTAAGCTCTTGCAAAGACACCCCACCGTTTCAGCATGCACTGAATAAGCTATCAAAACCAAACACTCAAACAATTTTAAATTGTCTAATCAAATCTCTTGTCTGTTCTCCACACTTTTACTTTCCATTCTGAGATGCTATAGATTCCTTTGCATTTTTATTATTATACATATTTCAAAATTATTTCATGAGTCAATATAAGAATCTAACAGACTTTCACCCCAGCCACTTCAAAAGGGCTGCACACATTAACAAACAACAAGTAACGATGATCTTTGTTAAGAGCAGATAGGTTCTTTGTCTCTCCAATGGCTGTGGTGGCTTTTTTTGTTTTATTTAAAACAACATGCAAGATAACTGGTAGCAACTGGAAATTTACTGTGGGGAGAGACAGAGTTTCTCGGGGGGTGACGGAGGATTAAGCCCCCAGTCCCAATGAACAGCTTTAGGCCTCGTCATTTCTACTCAAAGCTTCTCTACTCTTCCACGGAGCGAAATGAGCCAACCTGTTCTCAGATTTTGCAAGAAGCAAAAGTTCACTCTGTTGAAGCCTGTCAAAGTTACCACGAATGAACTCTACGCTTACACACACAGTTCTATTTAGAGATCATCTTCACAACAGTAATGGATGAGAGAATTTTTTAAAAGAAAACTGAATTCAACACAGGTTAGCAAGAATCTCCTGAAAAATGAACTTGTTCACTGAAATGTCTGAAGCACTGATTACAAAGTTTGACGCTAAGAATCGTTTTCTTCAAATGAAAAAGTAGCGGATACTACAAACACATCAACCTCCTTCTGAGACCTGCTGCATCTCCAGGATGAACTGAGCGTATGCGAGCACATTGTCTGTATCTGATGGCACGCACTCCCAGTATCACACAAACAAGTTTGAAAGATGCACTTCAGCAAAGTTTCATTTTAAAACAGAAGAAAAATGCATGAAAAGGACTAGATTTTCTGCCTCACTGTTTTAGAATGCATTTACAGATTATAACGCAACACGCTATCCTTGCTTCATCACAGCAAAAGCTGTGTGGCAGGGGAATCACACCTTTAGCTGGTTCATAAGCAGTAATTAAGTGACTGTATGAGCTAAAAGATTCTGTCATGTGAACAACATGAAAATAACTGAAGTACAATTGCTTCTAACATGCTCTTACATTGATAGTATTGCTCATCACAAGAAGATTTCAGTGTATAAAGTCAAAGTAAATTTTAAAGGGTACTTTAAAGTAAAAATTTCCCATGATGAAGGATGCCCCTTTCTCATTTCCATCTGTTGGGGATTTTCCGTACCAAAAGTGAGTCAAGTACATCAGGCCCACACCTTATTCCTGCAGCTCTAATTTCTACATCAAAGCTCAGTGCAGACTGTTACTGCCTCAAAAAGCAACATGTAGGAAAGCATCCAGTGAGTTTCTTACTTTGGTGAAGGTCTGTGAGGATCCCAGCAGGAATGATTGTTTGTTATGGATTTGCAGAATAGAAAGCATATAAGAGCGGTGAAAAAGAAATAGGGAAGTATGAGACACAAGCAGTGGGAGTCAGGGAAGCCCAAATTCAATTTCTAGTTCTTACTTCGATACGAACTTGGTTATGTCAGGGAGGGTTAGATACAGAAAAAAGTGTTTGAGACGATGAACTAATTTTAGTTTCCTGATCCCTACATGGAACTAGCATCACTGACAGCTATTAAGGACTCATCAGGCTTCACAACCACCAGCACGCTGAGAGAGGAGCTGCCTGATCAGCAAATAGGAAATGCCAGTGACAAAGGTGTGTCTGAAATCCTGCCTCTCTCCACAGCTTGCAAACGTTGTCCTGGAATTATACATTTATGTCCTTTATTCCTTTAAAAGAATAACAGGCATCATTCTTTTCCTTTAAAGCATAACAAAAGGAAAAGCTGGTAATGTTAAGCCCCTTTTCAATACAGTGTTACGACAATGGGAACACTCACTCTTCATTCAGGAGACCCAGACTGTACTGCCTGCAAGCCTGAAATCCACCTCTCGCCACCAGGCAGGCTGATGACGAAGCTATTCCCACTAGAAGACGCAGAGAAACGGCATGTGTGAGAGGAAACAACTACAACCCATAACCCAGTGGGTACCCAGGCCGCTGGGAGCCTGACCTGAAAGCTGACAATTCTTAAATAGATAGTTCTTGGTTTTGAACCCAGTTCTAATAAGTGGGCTATAAAGTCACGTTCGCTCCTTCGCTCCCTCTCCAGGCCATGAATATTTATTTTTTTTATGCAAACTGGAAGAGTTGCAAGGCAAGGTTAAATTAGCCTAAATAACCTTGAAATCCTTTTGTGAAGTTGGGCCTCAACTCCCAATCTGTAGAGAAAGAACTTCCTTACACAACGAGCTGTGGTGTTAGCCATATTTAAAATATCATGTGGTGCCGTGACAAAAATCTTGAGGTTAGAGTTGATTTGACAAAATTTATACCTTTGGTTCACCTTTCTGTGTTAAGATCCATGGTTCAGACAGTCCAATTATTTAATAAATGTTTGTTCCTCAATTTTGAATGCAAAATTCTTCCTGGGAAAAGGAATCAGTTACAGTATCCTCCAAATTTTATTTGACAACACAACACATACATATGGTGGCATGTTTTGCTGCTCCCCTCGTTCTTTAAGTGCAAACTTAATTAATGCTACTTTTTCTTTTGCATTATTTTGCAGTAGGCCGAGCTCCCTACAGACCAGCTACAGGTATACGCCAAGTCAGTGTCTCATCCATATGTCATAAAGCAACCAAAATAAATAGACTTCTGGAAGCCTGGCAGAGCTACTAAGTTTCACTTTTAACTCTCAAAGTGTTTTATGAACTTCCTTCAGCTCACAACCCTGCAAATCATTCACATGGTTGGAGTCACTGTGGAGAAGCTGTGTCTCAGTGGTCAGCCTATGCAAAAACAGTTTCATGATCTCTCTCCAGAGGAAAAAAAAAAAAGATTATTCTTCACCCTGCCAGCTAATCTTTAAGATCTGGAAACCTTAGATGCTTGCATTTTAAGAGGTAGAAATAAGAAAGAATGTTTGAAAATCCGTATTAGTAAAATCTTTACTAGGATAATGTGTATGCTTACTGTTATAAATGCTGTTTTAGCACTTGAATGATTTGCCTGTTCAGAAAAATAAATTAAATATCCAACACAACTATTAGATTGGAACTCGGCAATGAAGTAATAAAGTGATTTTTCAAATGCCTTAGAACTTATACATACACTTAGAAGATGGCAAAACAGCACAAGCATTTCTGAATGCCGCAGCATAGCTGTCTGTTGCATCTCTCTTACAGGTCGGTGACCACTGACTGGTCCTAGAAATTGATTTTTTTCCAAATTTTGGCTACACTAGGAATTCTACAATAAATAGACATTTTGATTAAGCCTCAATATGGACCGCTACCTCCCAATCTTACTAGCCCATGCCACCTTGCTTTAGTTTTCATTTGCTGTTTGTAGCTCTCAAGTAGGTAAGTCCTGAATCAGATCATCTCCTAAGGTCCCTGGTAAGTCCTGCCTTCTGTGATCGTAAACCAAGTTTACAAACTCAGTCTCAGTCTTCCATTTCTAAGAGCGTCAAATAAATGACTCATGTCTAACTGATCTAGTATTTAAAACAACGAGGCCTATTCTATGGCATACTTCTCAGAAAGTCCGACAGAACCGAGCTAGTGGCAACAACATTAAGAAAGTTTTAGAACATTTCTCTGCAATAAAACAATCGTTAAACTGGAAAAGCAAACAAAAAAAATTGAACATCACAAATCAGACTCATCACTGTTTTTTTCCACTCCCTGTTACAAAGTTACCAATAATCTATAGCTTTCATTCATCATCTGCTTACAACTTCAAGTAGCATTGTTACTCCTGAAACAAACTGGGCTGCTAATGGGGTTTTGCTAATCACAGGTGAAAGGTCACTCTTATTTAGCAGTACACTAAGAAACAAACATAACACATTGACATGACAGAGAAAGGGATCAGTGTTCAAATACTGACATGGATTATATTAAGAATCAAAATATTTTAGCTCAAGAGAAGATATTATCAGTGCTGGTCACACAGCTTCCTTTGGACTATTTATAGTCTTAAAAAAAAAAACAAACCCAAACACCAACCAACTAGAAACACAGTAAAGAAAAACCTATGCCCTACCTTGCAGTTTTGAGATGATATATTAATTTAATAATAATGCTAATAACACCACTCACTGACAGGCCGCAAGTCCCAAATTCAAAGCTATAGGATTGAAGTTTCCTTTCCCTCTCCCATGCATGTCCTCTCGTAACTAGCTATGAGCAGGAAAACTTCTCTGTGCGCTTTTCTTCAAGAATGGATCGCACTCACCTTCTCGGCAAAGTCGCATTGCTTCTCGGTTTCTTCCATATTCCTTGAAACTTTCTTCTAATGCTGTTCCTAAAACCGAAAAGCCACAAGATCTGAATCCACGCAGAAGTCACAGTGTAATTGTCACAGAGTGGGGCTGACCCCCCCGCTACCGACCTGTAACCCCTTCCCCCACGGGAACAAACCCGCACACCAGGGACACCCGCTCCCACCGCTGCGGCAGGAAACACGGCTCCGGCGAGAGGAGACCTGCCGGCCGGCCCCTGGAGCGGCGAGCGGGGCCGGGGCTGCCCCAGCCGCTGTCAGCAGAGGGGGATGCCTCACCTGGCCCGGGAGCTCCCCCCGCCCCGAGCCCAGGCTGAATCGAGGGCAGGAGGTGCCGGCCTCCGGGGACAGGCTCAGCCCTCCTCGCACCGTGTCCCGGATTACAGGAACTGGGGCAAGCGCTGCCCACTCCGCGCCGCTCCCGAGCCCCGGCCGGCGGGCGCCGCCGCCTCGGGAACCGCGTACCGGACAACGAACTCGGCCGCGACGTTGGGGGCGGGGGGGGGGGGGTTGGGGGGAACGGACCCAACCTCCTCCCCGGGCCCGGGACCCGCGGCGCCCTCCTGCCGGGCACCCTGCCGTGTCGTATCGGCGCCCCGCGGTCCCTCCCGCGGCGGGGCCGCGCCCGGGGCACCCCCAGCCCCGCGGGGGAGCGGGGGCCGGGCCAGTAGAGGGGGTTGGGGGGGGGGGGAGGGCGGCCGCTCACCGTCGTTCCCGTGAAGTTTAGCAGCATCGACCCAGTGGCTCCAGGGCTGCCCCAGCATCGCCTCGGGGCTGGGCAGGGACCTGCGCTCCCCGACGGCCGCCATTGCCGCTGCGGTGGCGGCGGGGCCGGCGCCGCTCCCGCCTCCTCCGCCTCCGCCTCCTTCGCCGTGGCGGGGCCGCCGCTGCCGCTGCCTGGCCGCCGCCGCGCTGCGCTGCTCCCTTCTGACGTCACCCGCGGCCCGCGCCGACATTCTTTCCGCTGCTATAATGTAACGAGAAAAAGTCATCGGGCGCTTAAGGTGGCGCCGCGCTTTTAAGGAAGCGCCGCGGCGCTGTCAGCCCGCTCGCTCTCCTCCCCGCGGGGAACCTGCGGCCCTGAGGCGGCGTCGACTCACCTCTGCGGCGGCCCGGGGGGCAGGAGCCGGGTGCCCATTATTGTACGGGGAGCGCTCCCTTCCTCTTCACCGTGTAGGTGAGGCGCGATTGTGTGTTTGCGCTAACAAAGCCGCGGAAAACGGGGAGGAAGAGGGGGGGGGGGGGAAGCAGGGCTACACCACCCGCCAGGCGCTCCCCGGCTCCATGGGGCCGCCTTTCTCTCTCCGCACCACGGCCCGCGACCCTACAAAAACAACGGCCGCATCACAACCCCGCCTGGCACCCGCTGCCCCGGGAAGGGGGGGGGGGGGGGGCGGACCAGTGACGCGAGGCGGCGGGGCGGAGCCGGGCTTGCGCGCCCCGCCCCTTCTCACCGGTCCACCTTAAACCCGGCGCCTCCTTAAAGGCAGAGGCGAGCAGGAAACTCGCTCCGGGCGGGCGGCGCCCCCCCGCCCGGGGGGGCGCCGCCCGCCCGGAGCGAGTTTCCTGCCCGCCGCTGCCTTCGTTCTACTCGTAACCTGTCTCCCGAGGAGGGTCTTGTCATTGTTACTCCGCATTTCTTCCTTTAAACAAGTTATTTCTTTTTTTTCTTGCCTAAACTTTGGGTTAAAAGCGAGGATTAAAGGATGCTTCCGTGCCGGAAAAGTCTTCGTAACCAAGTCTAAGCTTTGCAAAATCAAGTTATTTGTTAAAATCCTTAGTTTTAGAATCTGCTTATTACAGGGTTTACTCTCCCATCGACTAAAACGTCCAAGTACCGATGTCAAATTCAACTCGCAGGCCATGATCCGCAACGATTTCTGACCACACTTAATACCGCTGTCCCTAATAACATCAACAAACAGTTAAAGACATATATAAATCTGCTCCGCTGCCTCCGCTATAGGTACTCAGCCCATGCATAAACTCGAGAGCATGGGACTCGTGCTGTCAGTGGAACGGTATGGATCACATATGTGTATTTGCAAAACTAGACAGCAGAAAGCAAAACTGTAAATAAATTTGCTTAGACTACGCGGTCGCAGTCCTGCAGAGGTGTACGTACGTGCAGGCTTAGCTCATGCTTCGCTATTTTCATTGAAAGTGTGGAACTCGACCAAGCTAGAGATGTTCCTTTCCAAATTTATGCATCTAAAAGACGTCCGATGAGCTTGTATTTATACAATCGTCATATGGGATGGGATAGGTTGTAATATAAGAATAGTTTCAGTGTTCCACCCAACTGATAATTTACGTCACACTCAGAATGTATCTTGTAAAATTGTAGATCTAACATAGAATAGCAAGTGAGATTTTTCTGTCGTCTTGATCGCTGCAAGTCTAACTTAAATCCTTAAAAAAAGGCAAAAAGGCAAGCACTGTGAGATTTAGATAAAGAGCGCAACAATGACTTCTACCGCAGCCATTTGTAGCAGGATTAATTGACAAAGGCTATCAACCTCTTGAGCTGGGCCCTGATCTTTTCAGTTACACGTGCTCCTAACTGTACTGTAGCTGCCCAAAACAGTGAATTAACTCTTCAACTTAGGTCTGAGCATGAGTAAAGGTGTTTATGGAACCAGAGTCTAAAGACAGATGATGAATGGAGGGCATTATTGTTTGATTAATTATCAAATAGTATACTTTATAGTACAGAAAACTACTTATAATTAAAGCTAAGAACATCACTGGAAGAAAAATGTCAGTCGGGTGCTAAACAATTTGTGAGCAGAACACAAGCTGCTTCTGTGGTGTAGAAGCCAGACAGGAAAAAAATCTACGGCTGATTTCTTTCAAGCTTAGTTCTTCAAGTACTCCACAAGTGGAGTCTAACGTAACATCCATAGCTGAATTCAGACTCCAGCCATAGGGTAAGTCAAGTTACAGACAGAACAATATTCTCTGTGTCACATATTCTGGTTTATATTACAAACTTTACTACATTCATACATCTCTCCTTTGTTCTGGAGAAAGCTGTCAGAAAGTTGTCTCAGCTGCAGTTTGAAAAATAATCATTGATACGTCCAAGTGTCCATTAAATTCGTAAAGGCTTTTGCTATTATTTATTTTACCTATTAGTTATTTTACCTATATTATTTACTATAAAATAAATACAGTGATGGGTGACGAAACAGAGCCATAGAACACCAACGCCTACCTTTTAATAGTGACAGATTTTACCTTGGCGTATCAATTTTATGTTCACACATCACGTGATTCTTTTCTTTAAACATTACTGATGGATATATGTCAAATTACGCAAAAGGAAAATGGCTTAATTTGGCAAAATTACATTGATTAGCTAACTACTTTAACAAGCCAATATATTATCAACTTTTCAGTTTCTAAGATTGACACTCATCAAGTTACTCAAAAGTGCCTCTTGCTTTAAATGTGCCAGCCAAACAGGTAAAGCACCTTTATTTCATACATCTTCGATTACCTCCTCTCTTGCTCTTTTTTGCTCTTTCAAACTGGTTGTTGTGGTTTTTTCCCCTCCCTCTTTCATAACTTCTCTTTTTTTCCCCTATATATTCCCACTCAAGATCTAATTCTGCCGCGTGGGCCTCAGGCTGTCCTTTAGTAAACCACCTTCCTCTAGTGAAATATTTTCCCACTATGTCGTGAATACATCAGTATTCCAGTAGAGGGAGGAAAGCGGCAGCAGAAAGATCAGTTCATCAGTTCAATGCACAAGACTGATTAGTCAGAGAGCAGCAACAGGGGCAGATGAAAAACTAATTTTACAAGGACTGGAGGTGGAGAGAATTTTCTTTTCCCACCAGCTCACTAGTCTGTATATCTGTTTGGGTTTTTTTTAAGCACACAAGTTCAGTTCTCTTAAATTGTTTTCATAGTGCTATACATGGATGCATGGATGATTTTAGGGAGAAACAGGGAAAACCCTGAAAATCCATCATGTTAGAAGGAGATCAGAATTGAAAACACATGTACAAGCTGTAGACTTTGAACAGAGGTGGTTATTACGAATCTGAGACATCCAGGGCAGGAGCACAGTCATCCAAAGCCCCTTGGCAATCAGTTGAGAGCCAGGGATACTTTTGGGATCAGTTTGGTCCCTCCTGGTCCAAAGCACTTTTGAAGAAGCCCTTCTCTTCCTCCTGACCACAGAAGGAGGCACGGATGACCATGCACATAAGTTAGGCACCTGCATTAGGCACCCAGAATTAAGCGGGACGAATCTGCTCAGGAGTGTAGGAAGTGCTGCCTAGAAGCCAATGCTCCTTTAAGAGAACAAAAAGTGGCCCAGAAATGCTACAATTCAAAGGGCTTAACTGAAGAAGCAAAATAGCCAAGAAGTAACATTGGGACCGAGACAGTGTGTGAATAATCACAGACTGCTTGTACGTGTGAATGAGAACAGGTATTCAGAGAACGGAGAGAAAAAACAGGGAGGAGTAAGTTAAGCTCAGAAAGTGGAGAAGGAAAAATGTGAGGCAGGCAAACAGCAGGAAACAGCAGATGATGTAGACAAAACAGCCAAATAATGGTGTGAAGAAAGCATAAACAAACAAACAAAAAATATAACACAGCCTGCAAAAGGAAAGAAAGAACGGAGTCAAGAAGAGGAAACAAAACACACAAAAAAGGGAACACCGTAGTTTTAAAGCTCACTAAATAGATTTAACGGCATATTAAACATGGTTGGCAAAACTATGATTAAACGTATGCCTACAAACAGCATGCAACTGCTTAAAACTGCAGAGGATGGTTATTTTGTGGCATGACACTGCAGGCATTTTTTCACCTGTACTGGCAGGTTTCATTCTTTTGCCAGGTGGTCTGGGAAAGCTGTTCAAACAGGGAACACCTACCTCAGCTGTTCAGTTAGAATCTGTAAGACAGCCTCTGTATGGGACCTGAGATATGATAGCTCTTAACTGGAATGAAAAAGGAAGGATGGATCTGCAGACGAACTCTTTTAAGAACAGAAGTACAATGACACGATTCACTGATGATTTTCCACAACGAAAGCAAAAGGATGCATGAATTGAAGCGCAAAGGGAGACAGGGAGAACCTACAAGGGTGTCACTTTATCAGTACTCAGAAGAAAGAAAAAATAGTGAATTCACAAAAATGTCTGTCAAGGAAAAGATCTGAGGGGCATTACGGCATTAAAGGAAATCAAATAAGTTAATTCTAGCCAAAAGGAATGATCAAGAAGGGCTTAAAAACTAAGGACAAATATTATTAGTGAAGACTTGTTGGCAGATGAGATTCAGGATGAAATGACAATTCAAGTAGCTGATAGGCTGAAGTGAAGTCCTGACCCTCCTGTCAGCTCCTGCTGACAGCCGTGGAACTGGGAGTACATTTTGTGCATTTTAAAATATGTCTCATACACAGTATGAGAAGTATAAGAATATAATTGGGCAATTAGGGAAGCAAGAGATAAAAAGTTCATATAAATCAGCACGTCCAGATGATCAGAGAACTCTCCAGCCATAACAAAACAGACCATTTCATTTAAGCCCCTCTATAGAAAAATATTAATATGTTAAGAAAAACGCATTATGGTATTCTGTAGTTCACTCTCACCTCCTGTGAAATCAAGCAACTTCTCCCTTTATAACTACACACAGGACCGTGATCCCGCAGAATAATAATCATGAGCAGCACACAGTAAAAAATTATACAACAAATGATGCCAGTCTATTCTCTTTTTCCCACAGATCCTGGAAACAAGTTGATGTGTACAATTTCATTTATGAGTAACACTTCAAAAGGGAAGCTGAGGATGCTCAGAAGTGCTGGAATATGAAATTATTGTGGATACCTACTATAAACCACCTGTACCAGGGGAAAGAACAATATTGTTAAGATTAGAAGACTTAACTTAAAGTATCCTTTTCTGAGAAGAAGGAATGGAGGCTAGTAAATATAAGTAAATCTGAGAAGAATTCTGCATTAGGATGAGAATGCAATAGATGCCCCTATATGTTTATCCAAACATCACAATGACTATACTGAAGATAATACAACATTTTTACACCCAAATTAGAAGCCAATGTCATTGGCATGCGTTAATAAAATATACGGTATCCAGCAAAACGTTGCCTATGCTTCCTTCTTTTCTTAACTATCAAATCTGTCTTAAATGCAAGTCAAATTTCTGAAAGAATTGATGACATAGCAATCTAAAGGAGAATAAGGAGCATAAGGAATACAGGAACACAGATCTTTGCCCTGCTTAGATGTCGCTAAATCCTGTCAATTCCTGAAGAGAATTTTACAGAGAAAACACTGAATAGTGACACAAAGTTCTCAAGTGTTAAAGGTAAATAGCTAAAACTACACAAAACACATCCAGTTAACTATCTGGAAATCAAACTAATGTTTATTAATTTTACATGAAGTATTGAAATCACCTTTTGAATTTGGAAATGTTAAAACAATTTCGGCAACCTGACTATGCAGATGAATCATTTTAATCAGAGGAATCAGAAATGGGTATGACCTTTTAAATTCTCATTTATACACAGAGAATACGGTAGTACAATTTAGAATGATTAAAATACACAGCTATTTTGGTCAACTGTAACAAAACATTAGTGCTGAACTTCCGTTTTTTGACATCAAAACACTTAATGGGAACAGTTTGATACCAACGATCTTCCAATGGAACCTACCTACCACGCAGGGTTTCATAACCCCACCTGGTTTCTTGCCAGCTGGTCTACGTGGCTCCTTGGCAAATCACTGAGGCAGAAGACTCTGGGTCCAAGCACAGCTCACAGGACTCAAGAGTTCCTTGAGACCACAACGATGCCTGCCTGTGATGTGAAGCTGCCCGAGTCCTCATACCGTCAGAATTCTGACATGCTGATTAACATCAAATCAAGGATCCTGAGAAGCCTGACACAAGGAAATTTAAATTTATAGCATTCTTCTCACATTTGATTGCTGCTTGCTGATGCTACCTGCACTGACCACAGACTTAGCAAGTTAGCAACAAAGTATCATGCAAACTGGACATGGACAGGTCTATGGGAGTGACAGGATGCATGTAAGGGTGCTAAGAGAGTTAGTCTGAAAGGTCATGGATGTGGACCATGAGATTGGTGGCAAACTGGCTAAACTGCCGTGCTCAAAGGGTGGTAATGGCTCAAAATCAAACCGGCAGTCAGGCACAAATGGAGTTCCTTTGGGATCGATACTGAGCTCAATCCTATTCAGTATCTTTTAAAATGATCTGGATGATGGGAGTAAATGCATCCTCACCAAGTCTGCAGATGACACAAAAGTTGGAAGACACGTAGATACAGTGGAAGGAAGTGTCACTATATAGAGAGACTGTGACAGGCTGGAAGACCAGGCCAGTTCAAGAAACATTAAAAAACTGGACAGGGTCTAGCAGAGGGCCACCGAAGTGATCAGAAGGTTGGAAAACTTACTGAAGAAATGAGAAGGAATTGGGTTTGTTCAGCCTAAAGAAGAGAAGGCTCAGATGGGATGTAATCACCGTCTTCCCATAAGTAAAAGATAGTTACAGAGAAGATGGAGGTATTCTCTTCACAAGAAACACAGTGACAGGGCAAGAGGCAACAGGCACAAGTTGCTTCAGAAGTTCTGTCTGGATACAAGAAAAAAAAATTCACTGTAAGAACAATTAAATATTGGAACAGGTTGCCCAGAGAAATGGTGGACTTTCCCTTGCTGGAAATACTTAACACTTGGCTTGACCAGGCCTCGGATAACCTGCTTTCAACAGAAGCTTGGACCAGGTGATGTCCAGAGGATTCTTCCCATCTAGACCTTCCTATGATTATACGAAAATCTGATAGATGTTGTGGCCCTGCTTAGTGACGAGGAGCAAGGAAGTAAATAAGAACAATGCCAATTTTAGTTTGCAACCCCAGGCATTCTGGGTTCACTAATATAGCCACTTCTCAGGGTGCTGGAAAATCCACAGGAAGCATTTTGTTACAGAAACCTCAGATACTACAGTTTCCAATGTTACATATTGCAAGAGCCACACCATGACAAACGTTCCTCGTTCTTCTTGAGCTCAGATTAACTCTGCCACTTAAATAAGTTCTGTAGACCAGCTGAATGCTAACTGTAACGGCCCCTTCTGCTGCAATCTATTTTAAAATATATTAAAAGATGACTTGCACAGCAAATACTAGCCAGGCTATAACAGACTGGATTCTTCAGGTCTGTGCATAAGAAAAATGCAAACTTAGAGTGAAGTCTTTTCTTTTGTGATGTCAAGCAAAAATACACAAAATGGTGAAATGCATGTGATGATAAAGAGTAGAGATAAATGCAAAGGAAACAGAGAAAGAAATAGATATCGTTTTAATGAATTAGCAGTACCTGATAAAATAATCTGCACTAGCAGCTTTTTAGCCAAAATTTCAATTGATTATCATCATTTTCTCTTTTTTCTAATGTTCTGCCAGGGACACTAGTCACAGAGAATAACCCCACTGTGTTAGGCAACTGTACAGTCTTTGCCTCAGTTTACAATTCTACTTTCTGAACTTGCAAGATAACAAAACCAATGCAGCTGGTAGGCTATATACCAGAGCCTAGCAGCCTTCAAATGCTTTGAAGTATCATGGAAACATGGAAATAGACAAAAATAATTATTCAGAAAAAGAAGTTTAGTTCTTCTAAAATATAATACATAAATTAAAAATATTGCCTGTCTGCCACATCTTACTTGACCAAATCACTTCATCTAAGTGATTGAGAGATATATTCCAACTTACTTTTATCTTTTTAAGTTTGACTGTTCCATGCACTGAACTCCCTTTAGGTTGATTCTAAGGTCGCTTTATTTCCCACTGAAACATATATTAAACACCTGCATTTTTAAAAAAAAAAAAGTCTCCCCACTGCATCTGGTAACACTTCAGACTTGCTTTGCAACCCTGCTAATATCCTGTTCTCCACGCTTCTCACATCTAAAGTATGTGAATATTATGCTTAAGGAAAATATTTTGGTAAGCATGTCACAGTACCTTGAAAGTATGGTGAATCGCTGGGTTGATTTATCAATTGATCTTCATCTGTTCAGATTTTGGAAGCTTTTTCTAACTTGTACCTGATTAATTCTGAAAGAAAAGAAAAAGTACAGCAGTAAGACACCTGAAACCTTATCTCCATTTCATAACTACAAACGTATCTATTTAAAAACTAATACGAAGCACTTTATCAATTTTACAAATACAGTTTCTGCAATGGATTTAAAATTGAAAGGTAAGCAGGGAGCTGTTATGCACTCTTATGTACAGAGCAGCTCTTTAAATGGCAGCCTGACATTACCAGAAAGGTATGCATTGGATGAAATCTCAATCTTCAGCCCAGTTACTGCACTCACATCGACTATTACTGACCAGATTTCCAAGCAGACGGTTGTGTCTGTATCACAAGCTGGTAAAACGACAGCGCTGGATTTTCTACACAGGATTTTTCTAGAATATAGCACGACTCCAACAACGGGGGCTCTCAGTACGCAGTCATTGACATTTTTACCACCGTGTCATAGAACGCGGATAGCTAAAAATGATCCCTCACGTAATAGTCATTAGTGACTATCGCTGTATCGCTGATGAAGAATTTAACAAAAATTAGAGAGATGTACAGATTGAGGCCTTTCCCTCAAAAGGAACTTTTTGCTCAGGCTTTTAAAATCCTTGCATTCAATGCTTATAAACTTACTGTTTATATAAACCAAATTTAAGCACGATTTGCTTTAGTTTAGCATAAATCAATGCCTAATTGGTTAAAGCTAAACTGAAGTCCTGCTAAAACTTAAAAAAAATAATTCACCCATCCTTGTGCACAGGTTATAGTAAAAATCAAGTAACTGATTTTTATAAGTGCTTTGAAATTAAACTGGTGGGTTTTTTTATTCTACTAAAAAGTCATGAAGATAGATATAAATAAGCTAATCTAGCACTGGGACCGGACGACACTTCAGAGAAAACTATTTTTTTCCCCTCCAAGGATTAAAGTCCAGACAAGAGGAATGCAGTCCAAGAGGGCATCCAAGCCGTCCCACAGGCTGTAGGGCTCTGCCCCAGTGGAAGGTGCAGAACGAAGCTTTTCCTGGCTCCTGCTGCTCCTCTGGGAAGCTGTCTGCAAACTGAGTTCATGTCTTTAAATTCTTCTTACGCACTGAGGATAAAACCCTTTTTATTATTTTCTTTTAAACTGCAGCTGACACTACCTTGACTGAGATCACGTACAGATATATTTACTATTTCTAAGCTTCACCCTGCTCAGTGATATACTTGATCCTAAGAAGCACATCCGAGCTTAATTACAATAAAATCCCAAATTTTCTTGCCTGCAGTGGACAACACTTGAGAGCAAGTGCAGTGTTATTTTCTCACTGTCCTCTGTAGTCATTGTTCTGCGTTATGGTTAATAAAACTGATTGTTAACAAATTTCTACACTAGTAGAAGTCTCAGAAAACACTGTATTTCCTTGTTACACAAACAAATCTCATTGAATACGACAGTATAAAACTGTCTCTTCAACTCTTGCTGCTGCTCACTGGGAAAGGCAATGCAGTGTTTGTCAAAAATCCTTTTTTCCGTCGTTTGTTTAGGACAGGAGACTGAATTCATACGGACCATCCCCTTCACAGAAGATCATTCAATGTTTAGCCTCAAAGTCCCAATCCCTTCAAGCATATGACCTCCCTGCTGTGGAAGTAACTCACTCCTTCATCTCTACTCCGATTTCTTTAGGGGACACGAGAGCTCTGCATGCAAAACGCCCTTTCTTTTATCCTGACGTAAATGTTATTTGTTACATAAAAGGCAAGTTCCATTGCTTCATGCAAAAATGAAAAAAAAAACCCTACCTATAAAACAGAAGACTTCTCCAAAGACTTAAAAATCTAGAAATAGGCCAATAAGTGGTAAGTACAAAAAACGGACCAGATGAGGGTGAAGGAAGGATCAGTAAAAATTTTATTCCTATATACGAGAGATCAGAGCGTACTATGTCACCACCTGTGAATTTTGCTGTAGGGATTACATCTGGAGTTGAGTTTGAAGGAAGTTAAGAGAATAAGTTTCAAAAGAGTAAAGTGACAGCTTAACGACCCTTTAAAGAGAACTCTTTCTCTGGATAATGGGTGGCAAAGAACAGGAATGATTCTTGTTGAGAATTTACAGCAGGTCAATTACAACCACAACTGTCAGCAAAGAGTAATGCAAGGAAGCGACCGGATGATTGAGAATAAGCCAGGAGCTCTCTCTCCAGAAGCTAAGCACTGTGGTACCCTGGAAAAGGGAGAGCTAGCTGAAAGATGGAACGATGACAAAAACAGACAAAGCAGCAATCCAAGAAAACGGAAAAAGGCCTACATTTTCAAACCAGCGAAGCAGACTTAGCGTTATGTCACTCTCGATGCCTGACTATCAAAGAAACTTGGTGGCAATTGCTATTTAATACTTTGAGGAGTTACCGATATGCAAGACAGGAAAGCACAGCCTGGCAGAGCAACAACTATATCCCAGTCAAAATTGTATCTACATAGATGTATATAACAAAGGCACAGTTACAATGACTAATACGTATTATCCGTTTAAGGGGAAACACATTTACATGAAAATTGCAATTGCAGATGAACTTATTAAAATAAAGGAAATGTAAATGTATGTGATAAAGCACCTCTAACTTTTGAAAGTATCCTAACTAACGCCTCAGCTATCCAAACTCCTTTACCTCTTTTTCTTTTCAGCTGTCAGAAATATGCACCAAAGAATGTGCCTAAATTTTCGAACATTCTTTCTCCTTTGTTATCTGCTAAATATCCAAATTTAAGATAAAATACAATGTCTACACTTATATAACCAAAGATTTGGACATGCTAGGTATAATCACCCCAATACTGGGTTTCATTTAGACATTTTGTTTATGGGGATAACCTAACGAGGTCTTGTTCTGCCCCTTGGAAAACTGGGTGCTGGAGGCATGTGTTGAGGGAACACGAGCCAGCCAGCATTAGGCTAGGGGCTGCTAGTAAGAGTAAATCGGAGCACTTCTCAGGCTAATCCCATTTGTGCTGGAGACTGACTCGGGACCCACCAACTACAGAATCTCAGGGGGTCAAAGATGGTATAAGAACTATAAGCTCTACCAATACATCATTGGCCCTCCTGTTCTCTTTGGGAGACTCAATTCTTTACATCTTCACAGATTAAAAAACAAATACCAGCTACATGCTTCAAATAGAGATCAGATACCAAACTTATGTAAATACCAATTACAAAATCACAGCATCTCAAGATTTCATATAGTTCCCATGTATACCAAGATAAAATATTTCTCAGAATTACCTAAATATTTACTATTATTTGTGCAAACACAAATGCAACAGAATATTCGGTGCAAAATATAATAATGACACAAGTTATTTTGAAACTATTTCAAACATGCATAGATATCTTCATAGATAATGAGAAGGGTCAAACTTAAATGACATCTTAGTTACTAAATAACTAATATCTTAGTCAATGGAGAAGCAACAGCACCTCTCAGATAACTCTAAATAAATTGATAAAAATTGCAAAATAATTACGCGCAGTAAAGTGCACGAGGGGTCAACTTTGACTACTGTCATTTTCCTTTGTCAAACAGCAACAGGAAAAGATTTGCATTCATTATTTTGCTTAACAAACCATGTTATTGCTAATTTTAGTTTTATCTTCCAACAATTTCTCTTTTAACGTAGAAGTCTTCTTTAGCAGTAAGATTAATGACATCATAAGAAGCCTTTGCATATTGCACTTCAGCTGTTCAAGTACAACCACACAAAGCATAGAACAGAGAGGTTAAAAAAATACTTGTTTCAGAAATAATGAAAGATATTCTACAAGCAAGTATCTTGTCTTATATTTCAAAACACCTGCATCTTGCAGTATGATTTATACCACCATTTGAAAGTTGAATCCATAAAACACATTAGCTTACTGCAGCAAACTAAGATAAATAAGGACTGTTGAAATTATATTTATACATTTCTTTAAAACAGTATTTGTATACAGCTGTAGAGAAGAAAAAGATATGTTCTGCATTTATGCCATAGGAAATATTTCATACCAATTACAACTTGTATTACATCAGAAACACAAACAACAAAAGACTGGTGGCAAGACACTGGACATCAGGATTTTCCATTTTTTTAAATAAATAAAATCCTGATTGGCTCATTTTAAATGGTGCATGAAGTAAAACAGTGATGTTAAAAAGAATATACAAACGTATAATATAAACATACTTTTCATGACAGAAAGGCACAGCTAATCAAGACAATGCACAGTACATGATTAACATGATTTGCAAAATTTATTACTGAGCTCCTCTGTTAAAAGTAATATTATTCAAACTACACTGTCACGGTTATTGCAGATTAAAGATTTCAAATTAGCTTCTCATGTATATCATTATTGTGAGTGGTTGCATTTCATCTGTCTAATTTTAAATTACTGCAGGCAGATGCAAGTCATCTTAAAATCTGACTCATAATTTAGGTACCATACCACTAACCTTAACAGAGATGCTGGTTCTTACACAGGTACAACACTATTCTCAATGTAAACAAAGGACACTGGCATGCACCCCAGGCTAAGGATGTCAGCATTTTTCAAACACCTTTCTGACTGTTCCATTTTATGGTGATGCAATATGACCTACATTTTCAATGGCCAAAGAGAGACGGAGAGATAGAAAGGGAGGAGATAGAGAGAAGAAAGACAGACAGACCTTTGCTGTCCTTACCCTCTATTAACTACAGCTTTAACTGTCCCTCATAGGGATGGTAATGGGCAAGAACAAAAGCAGAATAACCTTATGGCAAATTCTGAATGAGAACCTGAAAGATAGGCTAGCATAAGAAATAGCAAGATTTTTTTTCTACAATCCTGTGAACAAGTACATAATAATACCCTCAACAGTAAAGAACAGTAGAATCAATAATTTTATAATCAGTTGCCAGTACAAAGCTGTCTATAATACAGATGCTTATTTTACCACCTTATATTTCCCATCATGTTCCTACTGCTGCATTTCTATGTATTCCCTTTAGATCTCAAAATGAAACACAAAATAATCCACATCATTATCAGCATTTCTACAGACATAGAAATTGAAGAAGGAGGAGCGATTTGCCCACAGTTACCTACCAGGCCCAAGGCAGGGTTGGGAACAGAAAGCATCACTCTTCATTATCTCTGCGCTGTGCAATCTATTAGGGACTGTGATACCTGTCATCCTAATATATAATCTTGACATAATACCAAAATTATCTCTATCTTGTCTTTCTTGCACGTGAACTTCACACGGAAAACTGTACTAAATTACTGCTAACTCTCAGAAAGCTTTCCCTCACAAATGATAGACCACATTTCTCAAACTGGCTCTGGAAATGCCCTTGACTGTGAACTGTAAAACGGCGTAAAATGTCAATGGTATTTTTCATTACAAACACGTAAAAATAAAAACCTAATTAAAGTTTTTGTTGCTTTTTTCATGCTTCTGCAACTAAAGCACCTTCCCTTTCCAAAAATCAGTAGTTTTCCACAGTTAAACTAGCACATTAAGAAATTAAAAGCTTGTTGCTAGGACTGTATTAAGCAAAAATCAAGATCTTCTGATTTTCAATTACTCTTTTTTAGGGCAAAAAATGTCCTGCAGAATATCTGCAAAGTTCTTACAGGATCACAGTCTTTTGTGATGCTGGTAATGCTGGTAATTTGCTACCTTTGCTAATGCTGGTAGTTAATACAATAAACAATATAACAGTAAATCGTTTTCTTATTATTGAAACTGAAGGCCAAAACTTGATCTTAAGTATACCTCTGTAAATCCAGAAAGACTCCTGAGCTTTCCAAAGTGTTTCTTGGGATTTGCACATACGTAAACAAGACTGTAATTTGGCACGGCGTTTGAAACCAGAGATCAAAAAAATGTATAGATTAATTCCTGGTTTTGAACTGTATTTATCATAACAGTAGCTTTCTTATCAAGCAGTGTTCATCTCATGAAGTGCAATCATCCCTACACAGCAAGTGCTGAGAAACTGTTGTTCCTTTGCTGGAGTGCTGCTGCCTTTTCTAACTGCAATGGTACATCACACTGTTTAGTAGTGACGAGTTAGGAAGGCAAACAGCACCTACACAAAGAAAGGGAGAAAAAAAACTTAAAGCCGATCCTACTTTAAAGAGAAGAGACAGAGTGGAGAGTCAAGAGGCAGATTGCTAACAAGTGAAGGAAAGGAATTACCTGTAAAATGATGCAAAGAGGGGATGGGGAGGCAAGGGGGTGGCGGAAGACACAATGTCTTAAGGAAAAAGAGAACTATTTCTCCAACAACATGTGCCCATGAGACTGGGAAAATCTTCATTTGATTAAACGAGATTACAATCACACATTCCTCCACTCCTATTATTCCTGGTTGCACCTTGGTCAATCTATTTTACTCTTTGAAACTGAATTTAGCAGGAAACTGGTATTTCTCCCATTAAAAACAAATTTATTTTTGTTAATCTAGGACAAAGTCTTGCTGATATAAAAGAAATCTCTTCACTATTGTCAGCATTACTAAAGCTCGCTCTTGTGTATGTTTCACTGCAACATTTTCTCAGTTTCTCTTATTTTTTGCCCCCCCTCCTCTTTTTCCCCCCCCCCCTTCTTCATAGTATCTCTGTTGCAGTTCAGAAGTGAGAGAAGCTGAGGTGACACTTTTATTGCTGTCCAACACCATAAAAATTCCAGCTGGAGAAGCCAACCAGAGCAGAGACTTGCAAGGTCCAAGCCAAGCAACCCAGAACGATCCTTCCCTTTGCCTACCAGTGACTGCCATCTAGAGACAGAGTACACCGCCTCACGGGAAACACAGTATTGGCAACAAGAAGGAGAAAAATGTTAGAGCAATGAGAGAAACGTTAGTCCCATTCAAAAAACCCAAGAACTCACATTCTAGAAAGTTACCATCAGCTTAAAAAAATAAATTAATTGGGTTTCTCTTCTTGACACACCTTCTGACTAATGAGCATTTGGCCCACGTCTCCCTGGCTTTTCTCTGAAAACTGCAATTGCATTTTGTTATAAGCACTTAAGTTGTACACATGGGGAAAATATATATAAACTATATATATAACTATACTGCTTTTCAGGTAAATCCTGTGCTTCAGATTGTTTGCTAAGGAACACGCTAGGCCATGCTAAGAAACTGACTGCAAAAGTTCATCATTAGCTGAAGGTGCAACAGTCACCTTCCAAAGACTACCTGTGTAAAAATGCTGACAAAGCTTTAACACTAATGACATCAGTGATATCAATGAGATTAAAAATGTCTTTCTAGTGGCACGAAACTTAATTTAAAAACCTTAACATTTTTGTTTTAAGAAATACATTCATACTGACCCAAATATACTGGTGGCTTAAATGTCTACAAAAGCCCACCCAAGCCAACAACACTTCTCACACACTGTAAATTTGACACATATTTATATACTATATTAATTCATGGCTGCTTATTATACTACATAAAAATCATATCTTTTTCTAGCTACTACTACTTATGTAGCTATTAATAGGGCACTCGATACTCAAACAACCACTAGATACTCTTTAACTGAATAAAAGGAAGGATTTTTTTTGTTATTATTTACCTGGAGAATATAATAATTTGCATTTTCATGTATTCCCAGTAGCAGTTACCTTCTCTGTAAACCATACCCAGTTATGAAGCCACAGCTGTGTAAGTAAGTGCTAGCATACTCTTTAGCTATTAAAATCATTTATTAGCTATGGCTAATCATGTCTTGTGAAGAAATCAGTTCTCCAGTTTCCTTACTCTTCTGCTCACGGTCAAGACGACTGCTAATGAAGCATTGTAAGAACACAAGATTTCTTCTCACGTTTATCATTGCACTAGATGCACAACCTCCAGGTCACACAGTATACCTCCTCTTACTGCTAGTCCCACTAAGAAATTAATTTTTCCTAAGGAGATACATACTTACAGATAAAATGAAATTAAGTGGGATTACAAAGCTCACTGTTGAACATGGCTACCTACATATGAACCAAATGCCGAGTTGTAGTCTACTGAAATCAACAATTTCTACCTCGTGCATGCATGCAGCCAGCTGGAACAACTGCTCATTCAGATCCACACTCAGGCCACACTTCTTTCCCACAAGCCACTCCACGAATTCTCTTCGTTTTTCCAAGCAGAATAACAATTCTGTAACTGTCCTGGATGCAACATTACAGCAGAGAAGAGCATTATTTAAATAGGAGGAGGACAGGTACTTGCTACAGCATTGTCCGGGAGGATGACATGCAAGAAACACCCTCCAAAAAACCAAACCCACTGAAAAACATAACCTTTAGTTGATGACTACCATAGTCTTTCTTACAGGTATAACAAATTCCAGTTGAGATAGAACTGCTAAACAGGTCACAGAGGTGGAAAATAGGTTTCAGCATGTATCAGTCTTGTACTCTGATCTTATTAAAACCTGTGCGATGTGTAGAGTCTGTTAACCAAAGGAGGGGTGGAAGGAACCTCCAAAGGTCAGATAGTCCGTCACTCACCCCAGGGCATGATAACTAAACTATCTGGTGGGAACAATACAGGTAATCGAACCTGTTCTTAAAGACCTCAGGCAATGGAAGTGTCATTGTCCCCGCAGGTGATTATTCCAACCTTTCAGTACTTCCACCAGAAAACATGCTGAATCTTCATTGCTGCAATTTGATCTATTTCTCTCGCTACCTGCCGTAAGCCCCCCCGCTTCGCAATGCTCTTCAATAGATCTTCTCACTCTTTCAGTCCCCTCTTACTTAAGGAATTGCCTTCTTTTGGCACTTGTTTATGCATCGTGTTTTTCAGATCTTTAAGCAATTTCACTGGCGTCTCCACACTTCCTCTTTCCTAATTTCATTCAATAGAGACCCTCTTGTCCTACCTGTGTGCAGTTAATTAATACTTTATTTCAAAACTAAAGGAGACTGAGCAGTCTGATTTTCAGAAACCGAGGATCCTTAATAATGTATGTATTTTTTTATCTAACAAAGTCTAGGAAGCTCAGCTGGAACACGGTACGCACTCCTTCCATAGGTAGTGTTTTGTACTTATAAATAAACCAAGCAAAAGTATATGTGATATTCCTATCTCTTTAAAAATTCAAGTCATGTTCCTGAGATAATAAAATGTCACTATTATGGTGTGAGCACAAATATAAAAAGGAGGTTGGCCCCATTGCCCTGCAGCAGAACTATGCACTTTCCTGTTGATACCAGAGATGGTGCACTAAGAAGAGCTGGTGCAGAATACAAGCACAGAAAAATACTCGCCAAATGGCAAGAAAAATAAATAGTCAAAAATCAATCCGAAAGCATCAAAGTAAATCTTTGCAAAATATGACCACATAAAAGTGAGTTTTTTCTTTTCTATATCCTCCAATAATATATTTATGTGCATAAACTCTCAATAGTTACATTTTCTATTTTTAAAGTATTTATATTTCTAAAGCAAGTTTTACTCTTAAGCCTTAAACTCTCTGATAACAACAGACAACTATATCACAGTCTCACCATTCCTCTTGATGAAAACGCTTGCCTGTGAAGATCTTTGACTTGACATCAGATGATTTTTGGCAAAAGAGTTCATGGTATTTCCAATGACTCTTTCTTCCTTTCTCAACAAAAAGGATAATGGAGCCTAGCAAAGTCTGGGCCCTGCTGACAACTGGATTAGCAGAAATCATTCTTCTTTAACTACAGTGACACACAGTTAAGGTACTATTTTCCTATTTCTATAGCTTTGTCAAAAAACCTTCACATTTTGACATGAATTACTGTAATACTTTTCTTGACCACAACAAACAGCCCTGTACCTTACCCATACCTACTAGAAGCTGTCTTGTGCTAGGACTACCCGTTACTTATTTTTCCCCAAGCAGTGACAGTATTACAGCTGCTTAAAAGACACCACCTGCACAGAAGCCAACAGAGAACAACTGCTTATTTAAAGACGACTATACTTGCCAAATAACTTTAAGAGGCCTCTGAGAGAGAGCAGCACGTTCTCACAGCATCCATCTCCACAGAAGAGCAACAAGAACCACCACCAAACAAAAGATAAAGACTAGCAATTATACTCACTGATACAAGCAGAAAGAGAAGAAAATGTAGGTTGCAAAATGGCTGTCTTAAGAGTTGTAACTCTCTCTGCCAAATTTAATAGGCCAGTCCTAGAAAGACATGATGAGGAACAGACTCTGTAAAGATGCAACTACAAATAAAGAAGATTCGGTAAGAATAATCCAGTCATTAGGAAACTCCTTACCTGCATCATCATCACATTACAAGTCTACACCAACATTTGAGAGGACTAGTAAAGTTCAAAATCCGTTCAAGAGCTTGCAAGAGCAGGACAGACTTCTTAAACATATACATTTGAAAACAGCAGCTCTTGAACGATTTCCTTCCATTTGGTTGATGACATAAACAACAGTTACAGTCAGTTGCTCCTGTTTGTGCAAGTCTTTCACGTAACAACAAGAAAGAAAAGCTTTACTAGAAAACCTGACTGTAAATATCCTCCTATTCCAAACCCAGCAAAGGGGCTGCAGTTCAAATTAAATTTCAAATTCATGACATTTAAGAAAAAAATCCCATATGGTTTATCTTAATATACATGCGCACAATTTTATTTCAGGAGATGTTATTGTTCCACACCATCCTAACTCTACATATATATACACAAACACACACACACCAAAAACCACAAGCAGATCTCAAAAATGAAAAAAACCCCCAACCAGTAACTGTCAGTGCGACACTGGAATGAAACTGAAGTGAAAATATTTACAATGAACCACTAAATCACAGGTGCATACTTGCAGTTATTATTAGCATGGCTTTGTTTTAGTCTCATCTCTTACAAGCCAATCTTTATTCATTTAAGTTATAAAATCCGATTTATCTGCCTTGCCTCTTTTATTAGTTCAATTCTCTCCATGTATAATCAACATTTAAATTTTTATTAAAGTAAAGGCAAAAGGCAGAGGACCAAAAAGAACTCCTCGTGGTTTTCAAACATTCTGCACTAACGTTTTGCAAAAGAAAAAACAACAAGCAAACCTGAATGCTTGTTTATACCAAGTGTCTACTAAAACATTATTATAAGAAAAGTTACCTTGGGAGTTTTGTAAATACTATTAAGAGAAATAACACTTTGGGCTTAATGTTTTGGGCACATATATAACCACTTTCATATCTCAACTGAAAATTTATGTGTATATATACATACATATATACACACATTTTATCTATAATGTATTTTGTGTCCAATTTCTCTTTTTCCCAATGTTTGACATGATTTTTTCTATTTACCTTTTGCAACCCACCAAAATGAAGCAGATAATTTTATTTCACGAGTTGTTTTCTTCTGTTTACCTACACTTTTCAAGTCCAAATTTCAATTCCTGCTTGCACATAAAATTTGGAAACTAGCAGGAAGGCACTCATACATCTTTGAACAGAAGCTGATCTTCGGTTCAAATGCAATCTTTGCCACACTTGCATGTTTTTCTTTTGTACTTCTGAAACCGCTAGTTTGCTTTTCTGGGTTATTTCCTTAAACAACTTAGTCCTCGGTCATCTAATATCTCTGTGTTGGGCTATACAGTCATATTCACTCTTTCTGACAGCAACACCACCTCATACTAGTCAACAGCCTGGTGATTACAAAATTCACTCTGATGGAAAGAATTATGGGCATTAATCCCCTCAGGAAGGAGGATAGCTGGGCTGAAGTCTCCCACACATGTGGTGAGCAGTCTAGCGGATAACAGCTCTGCTAATGATGAAAAGGGAACCAGAACCATTGCCACCTCCTGGGTTTTGAAAGCAAAGATTGACCTCTGCTCCCTTTTTGAAAGAAAGGGCTTATGATCCTAATTTCAAGAGAGCGTGAATCCGAAATGCTCCCTAGAGAAAGGTGCTTAGCCCTGGATATAGGCAGGATTTAAGCACATTCCTACTTTGGCTACTGAGTAGAAAATGTGCAGATTCATCATCTCCTTCAGCCTGCTCCGGCTGGTGTAATTTTAATGAAACACCAGCAAATACTAAAGCATTTGGCCCCCTCCACCTTCACGGAAACACGATCCAACTGGCCTCCGCCAGACCAGCCTTCCCTTTGGTACAACCAGCTTGAGAAAGGTAAGGAAATGCCATAACCTGGATCTGCCCCTTCTGGATCAGAGAGTCTCTGCTGGAAAAGACCAGTTATCTTCTCATCATACATCTCATAAAATATTTGTTCAAACCAGCTGCTTTGACAGCAACTGAAGCAATAGTTTAGAAGCTACATTTGGCCCGCTCAAAAAAGAAAAAGAAACTGAGGAGAGACTGTCTTCTTCCTAAGAAGGCCACAACTTCTCTTTGGGGTTTTACTCTGCTTCCAGTCACTATTGGTAGGATAATGATGGTCAGAAACAAAGTTTGGTATTTTCATTCAATATATGACATACTAAAACTAAAACTGAGCAGGCATCCCCAAAGCGTGTGACCATGCCGCCAATTATTTCTGTTACACTCCTCAGGCTTGTACTTCACTCAGAAATCAGGGGGTGAGACCATGCGTCAGTGTATCATGTTTTATGGGAACTGTAAATTGTAGCTGTGCTTAAACACTTCCACTGACACAGTTACTCTATTAAAAAAAAAAACAAAAAAACCCCATAAAATAATCCAGAGCAAAATATAAACCCAATTTAAAACAAGAAACATACATTTATTGATATAGACCTGATACTCTCTTCATCTTCTGAGACAGAAACGTTTCTTCCAACATCTCTCCATGACACGGCCAAGCTCAAAGCCTCGTAAAATTTCTAGGTCTTCTTTTACAGATTTAGACTGCTTTAAAAAAAAAAATAAAACAAAACAAACCCAACCAACCAACTTCTATTAAACTTTGAAAAGCTGACTCAGAAGCTGCGCAATAGCTCTGATTCAGCTTTCTTAGCCGAGTCAAAGCATCTGGCCACGTGATTCAGAAAACGCCGCTCTGAAGTCGGGCGAGCGCTGCTTTCCAGAGGAGGAAATGTCTGTTTTCCCTTGTAATCTCGGTGCAAAATTTCCTCAGTAGCACTAACAGTTATTTATTTAAACATCATACAAGTAAATATGATATTCACAGCTCTCTTACTGTTCATCCAACGTTTCAAGCCACAGTTAAATACAAACATTTACCATTTGGCCCGATGCCAACAGAGACAAATTCTTCTTCTTGGTGTAAAACCTCATTCAACATCCACCTCTTCCTCTGAAAACTCTAGCACGCCACTGATGATCTTCAGGGCACAATGTAAATGCTACCAAACCCATGACCTGAAGGACTGGGGAAGGAAAAATAAAAATATACGGCTTTTTTTATTAAAAAAAAAAATAAAATAAAGAAAGCCACACTGAAAACATCCTGCCAACAAAATAAGAGGCTACTAGATAACGGACTAATCCTGCCGAAAACAATTCCAAAAGAATAAATGTCTGCTTCCCTACAAAATACATGAAATGCCACCCTAAAATCACCCAAGTCGTTTTAAATCACAGAACGCAGACACTGTGTCGGGTCTCCGAGGCATCGCACAGGCAGCTGAACTCTACGGTGTTAACAATTTTTAGATTAAAAGAAAAATCTAATCACCTAATCTGTTTTGCAGCAGTTTCATGACACTGAGTTTCATGAGATACCTGCTAAAAAGCCTTGACTTTCTTGCCAAGCGAGAACCTACCAAGCCACTGGGAATAGGTGTCACGACCCAGCGGGCCACTTCTAACTGCCAATAATTCCACTGCCTCAATTAAAGCACCTTTTGACACGTGTGCAGGGCATGGGAGCATCCCTGCACCTGTAAGCTCAGTTTTCTACACTGAATACCTAAATTTCCAGTATCACGCAGTTTCAACTTGAGTTTGACAAGCTTTAATAACTTAGTGACAGATCACCTTAAAATGTACAATAATTGATCTTCAAGCTTCATATATATTCAGTAGGATCCAGATACGAAATGTAGAAAGCTCTTACATAATTCCTGTGAAGATATCTATAAAAAGGCAACATCAGAACGCCACCTGTATAATCTAGATTAACCAAGAAACAGAGCCCTTACTTAGGAAAAAGTTATTTAAAAGGACCATGCAGCACAGTTTTTTTAAAATTACTAAGATAAGATTTTGTCTCCTTTCATGAGAAAAGTAGTAGAAGTAATGAAATGTCTTTATAACAAACACCGTATTTCCAGTACTTGTATTTTTCAAACTGCTGCTGTCAAAAACTCTGGAATTTTACATGCTTCTTTCAGTTACAAAGTGAAAAATAAGAAATAAAAATAATCCTGTAGCCCGCAACTTGTGGTTACATTATTATCTGATAGAAGCCTGTTTTTTAAAGTACAGTATTAACAGTACATTTAATCAATCTTGGTAACACAGGCAATAGACAGCAAAATTGATTACTGTTCGGATAATAAAATGTTGCATTTTTAAATTAATGTTATTGTCACTACAGTCGCAACAAGTATTTTCACTCTCCCTTCTCTCATTATGTTGCAATTCTGTGAAAATGTGCTAGCTCTGCAGAAACACAAGGGTCCAAGTTAGGAAAGCTTTTTACAAGGCTAAGAACCACATTGCTTAGTATTAAAAAAAAAAACAAAAAGAAAATAAAAAAGAAAAGAAACCCTACTGCTTTTTTACCCCAATCACTGGATTGAAAAATTTCAGTTTTATTATTTTAATATCTGCAGAACTAGACAGCCAGGGTCTAAGAATTTCTACAGAACAAGATGACAAGCTCTTGAAACACTGACGCTAGTTTTCAGTAAACGCTGAGGCTAAAGAAGACTGCAAAGAAAATATAACACTCTAACATAATTTAAAACGAGAAAGCAGGGTGACACCAATAGGTTAGCTTGGTATCAGTCTTGCACAAAATCATGGTACACAAACAACAAAGAAATAAAGGACGGTGGTAAAAAGTAATGCTAAACATAGGCTTACAGAAAATAGGTCTCGCTAAATAGATTTGGTATGGCTTTCTGAAAAGAATATAGGTTGGACTGGATAAAAATACCTTGTAGTTTCTGACCTACTATACTTAGATCTCTGTAAGATTTAGTGTCACACAACAGTCTGATTTAGAAGTTATTCAACACGAAGAAAACCTGGAATCTAAAACCACCTCATAAATTATTAAGGAGGCTTAGGAAAAATATTTTAAATCCACCTCATCAATAGTTAAAGCTGTTTTCTTAGCTCTAAAAATCATAGCTCATTATAGCCTGGAACACTATAAAAAGCTTCTTCCTCTTTAACTTTTTCTGCAGTTGGAAAAAATATATATACACACAGTTAAAGAGCAGGGGAGGAGGTATAAAGTCACTTTAAACTTTGCCTTTCGTAGATTTTTTTTCAGGAAAGAAAACTTCAACATTAACAGATTTCCTCAATAAAAAAAAAAAATCTGGTGTACTTAAAAGCCATTTTCCGCAAAGGAAAGGATACTGATGAAAAATCTGAGCCAGTTCCACACACGTGTAACATCTTGCAGTACTAAACCTACCTAGCTTACACTTCTTGTATCCAGAGTCACCTGGAAACATTACAGAGGATCATTTAACACTTTTGACAAGGACAGGTGTGCAACAAATTATTATGTATAAGCTGCTTCAGGGTCTTACCATATGGCACACATAAAGGAATTCAAGGAAAGAGGGAAAACTACATCCCATTTAGCTTGGTTGAAAGATTGCCCGCACAGGTACTTATTCCAAAAGAGCTGGCACGGAGTAAGGCGCTATACCCTGTGCAAGACATTTTTTCCTATTGCATGAATCTCCAATACTGATGCCTTAAGGAAGGTCCAACGCTACTCAGTATTTCTGCCAGTCAGTTGAAGGATTATATAAAAGACTGTAGCTGATATAGAATCTGCACAGAATACACAAACTGGTGAAGGACAAATGAATAAATTCGAGTAGGTCAACCCTGCTCCAGAGATCTACATCATACGTGACACTGAATTAACGGAAGAAACATGCTTGTATACAGCCCGGTGCAACACACACTCCATACATGTGAAACAAGGGTTGTTTCATACTTACAAGATGAGGAACTCTACCTGGAAATGGAGCAAATCGAAAGAAGACTCCAAAGACATAGTGAATACTCAAGTGTGTACAGAAAACCAGCAAGCTGGAACTGGCTTCCTGGGCAAAAACATCTCCTGAATGTTTAAAATGGCAAAAGAGAACAGGAAAGAAAACGTAGCCTTAATGAGATTCTTGATGATGTATTTACCAAATTCTACTTCCCATTCTGAAAGAGAAAAGTTAATGAACATTGATGACGCCTGAAAGACCTGTCTTAAAAAGAAAAATAATGGCTTTGTTCTCTAAATTGTTCTTGTGAGCCGAAGACCCAGAACAGAGAATTTGTAAGAATCTTGTAATTAGTAACACATATGAAGACAAGAACAGCACAAAAGTCATTAAATATTATTAACTAATCATATGGACTGCTGTATTCTAAATGAATTACTCAAGGACTATCTATTTGTCATTGTGGAGAGTTTAATAAGACTATCTGACCAACACCGGAATGATGAACAAAAAGTGAGAAAAGATTATATTGGATTAAATGAAAGAAAATAACACAAAAGTATTCTAACATGATTAAATAAATAATTGTGGATTTTCACCTACAATAGTCTTCCATTCAGATCAACTTCTCGCTGTGGCAGAAACAGAAAGGGCTCAGAAACGGAAAGAGCTCCGAGAAGGGCAAGAAAAATATTAAGTCTTGACAAGACTGGATGCTTCAAGATGCTTTAGACTTTCAAGAGGTAATCAGTGGGTAAAGAGGGAAAGGCAGCAACAAACCGCACCGTATAAAATTCGTGTAGAGAAGTTCAGCTAGGCCTCCTTCTGACCCTTTGCCGAAATACTAGGGCTATATCATAGTGACCAAAGCCTTAGGAAAAACAAAGGGCTTTGTCAAACCAAGTATATTAAATGGCAACAAATTCAGAGTTCATAAAAGTGAGGTTTTTTAATAGCGCACACATAGCTTATGAATTCATGGCCCGTTCTTTGGCCCAAACTTTGTATAACTGAATAGAGAGTTAGGTTTTCACATAAAATTATATCACTCACAAATCACATAATAATACATAAAAATTTCAAGAACAGAAATCACTTAACTGGGTTTTCTATGTTGGAAACTTTATTCTCAGAAGTTCAGGCAGAGTTTTAACGACTGCTCCCTGTAACACTTTCCCAATAGCACCTTCCAAAGAATCTGACCAGTTGCCTATTGAAGACAAAGTACTGGTGTGAATCAATCCACAAATCCATAAATAGCTGTTAAATGCTGCTATCCAGAACAAAAAAGCGCCTCGTAATCACTCACAGCTCTAAAACCAGGAAAGCACAGATTATAGCATGCACCCACTTTGTTCTTTTCTTACCCTCATTTTCTCCACCACCCTAAAATTGCCAATGCAAAGCGCTGAGCAGAACAAGTCCATAAACTACGTAAGTATCCAAACCAAAAGGAAGAGGGAATATGAGGGTGTCAGGCTGCAGACATATGTCTCAAGCACCATGACATGTACTACAGTAACATTGCCAGCTTTAGCACTGCTCAAACGTCAAAGTCTGTGGACCAAAAGCCTAAAACTCAACACTTGGTACCGGTAGCACCTCAATATCTCTTTTCTCCAGACACCTCTAGCCTTTTTTCCAGTGCCAGCTTAGTTTTTCACGGTAGAAAGGAAAAACTTTTGTTCCTATCCACTTGTGATAGCCCAACTCCCCAGGAAACGTATCAGAATAATGACTTTTTGCACACCCGGGCGCTGCTGCTTGTCTTTCCAGCATCAAGTGGGGACAAGCTCAAGGGCAGCCCAGGGGAGGCCAGCCCGGCTCCCTCACGCCTGTGCCACAGGCATGTCCTCCGCACCCTCGCCAGGGAGCAGGCACCGCGGAGCCAGCACTCCCGCTCCCTCCAGCCACAGGGACCAGCCAGCCACCGCGGTGGGTCCCACCACCCTCGCCAGGGAGCAGGCACCGCGGGGCCAGCACTCCCGCTCCCTCCAGCCACAGGGACCAGCCAGCCACCGCGGTGGGTCCCACCACCCTCGCGGCACCATCGCCTCAGTGCTGGGCACCACGGCGGGCCTGTCCACCTCCTCCCCTGTGCCGTCGCCGGCACCCTCGGCAGGGCCGAGGCCGTGCGGGAGCCCTATGACGGGAGGATGGGGCCGCCAAGGGCGATGGCAACGGCAGCCCCGGGAGGACGCTCTGAGGCGGGAGCGTGGCGAGAGGGTGGCCGAGGCGCACCCCGGCCCGGCGGCCTCCCCGCCGTAGCGCGTCGAGGGCGAGGGAGCATGTGCCGGGGGCATGGCGGGGCGGCCCGGGCGGGGGGCGGCGGGGCCGGGGGCGCGGTGGCGGGGAGGTGGAGCCTGGCTGCGGGCGCGGGGACCGCCGCTTCCCTCCCCCGTCGGCCCCTCACCTGGCGGGGCCGCCCCTCGCCAGGGGGCCGGTTCCACGCGGGGCGCAGGCCTCGCCCGCCGGCCCTCCCCGCCGCAGCCGCCGCCGGGCCGCGCGTCCGCCGCCAGCCGGCTCAGGCCCCAGCCGCCGCCGCCGCCTCCCCCTCCATGGCCGCCGCTCTCGCCGGCTGCATTGTGGGAAGCTGACCTCACTCGCTGCTGCCGCCGCCCCGCCGGCTCCGGCACTCGCCGCCATGGGGGCCGTGACCGACGGTGAGACCTCCCTCCCTCCCTCCTTCCTCCCTCCCTCCCCGCGCCCGCCGCCCCGCGCCCCGACCCCTGCCCGGCCCGCTCGGCTCGGCTCGGCTCCCCTCAGCGCCGGGCCCGCCTCGCCTCCCTCCCGCCCGCCGCCGCGCTGCCCGCCGGCTGCTCGCCACACGGCCCCGGCCGCCCCCCAGGGAAGAGCTCCCCGCGCCTCGGCCTCAGGCCTCTCCCCCCGGCCCCCCGAGCCCGACGCCCGGCCTCTCACCCCGCAGACGGGCCTCCATCTCGGCCCCGACCCCGCAGCCCCGCTCCCGGGCCCTTCATGCCGGGGCACGCCCGGGCCTTGGGCGCCCCCCGCCCCCAGGCCTCTCCGCCCGGGCCCCAGGGTCCCTCAGCCCCGCGCTCCGGCCCGGGGCCCAGGGACGGCTCCTGTTTAACAGATCCTCCCGGTGTAGCCCCGGGAATCGTTCCCTGAAGGCCTGGGGTGAAACCCGCGCTGGGCTCTGGGATGCGGCTGCCATTAAACACGAGTTTTTCCTCAGATGAAGTTATCCGCAAGCGGCTTCTGATCGATGGCGATGGTGCTGGTGACGACAGGCGGATCAATTTGTTGGTGAAGAGTTTCATTAAGTGGTGTAATTCCGGATCTCAAGAGGAAGGGTATTTGTTTTTCTGTTTTGTTTTGGTTTTTAAGTCGTGGAGCTGATAAGCTCACATTTCAGTGGAAATCTGGGCTTGAACCATTTTGAAAAGATCCATATTAAAGTGTATACATCTGCTTTTCGGTATGGCTCTGTGGCGTTTCCAGTACGAATGCCGCGCACTGTGGTAGGAGATGAGGACTAGAGACAGGTCAGAAATTACTGAAGGCTGCAGGCTGTATCATGAAATCTGCCAGCGCTGCTCGAATGCCCTCAGGATTGTCGTGCCGCTGCGTGATCCGTCTGGGAGTCCCGCTATTATAACAGGATCATGACTCGAATATTTTAGTTGGCAGTTCTGCATTTGCTCTGTTAGGGAAGGGTAGTACTGCTGGTGTTTCTGCTACTGTGGTTCTTTTTTTTTAAAAAAAAAACAGACTAAAGTAGTAAGGGATGAGCGACAACGTGGTGTTCAGCTGTGGGGTCCTGTACTAGCACTGGATATAAATTCCTGGAGGACACAATATAACGGTTGTGTGCATGGAGTATAATACTGCAGTATTAAAATACTAATCTCAGTGGTGACAGAGCCAGCCCTAGCAGGGAAGTTCATAAGCCCTGGATCAATCTGCCCGTTGCTTTAATACTCCCTTTACACCTATGAGGACATGATGGTGGAATTAATGGGTGCAATGTTTCTCACTGCACTTTCAAAAAATTACACATTGAATCTTTGAAATATTTAATTTCTTTAATAACTGTTATTTACCTGTTCCTTACGCTACATGAGGCTTTGTGTTCTTGTTTTGTAAAGGCAGGGGGTATTTTTATGCTGCTTAGGAATAAATATCTTGTCTGTTTTCAGTTACAGCCAGTACCAACGAATGCTGAGTACTTTATCACAGTGTGAATTTTCAATGGGAAAAACTCTTCTCGTGTATGATATGAACCTGAGAGAAATGGAAAATTACGAAAAAATCTATAAGGATATAGGTAAGGATGAGAGATATTACTGCTTTCTGTTTGACAATTTCTCTTTTATGAACAAGCTTGAGCCCGTTCTGGTGAACACAATATATATACATATGATGAGTGGTTGGGGTTTGGGGTTTTTTTTCTTGATTGATAGCGCTCATGCATATGCTGTAAGCATCTTACCAGTATATAAAATACATACAAATGAAAGCTTTTTTAACCTATTGAAGTGTATGTAGTTTTGAAGCTGATGGAGCCACCCTGTCACAAATGGCTCTTTATCTTTTTGTAATTTAGCAGAATGGCTTGTTTACATGTATTGTTTGATTTCAATATAACTCTGTATATCTTTTATTTTTTTTAAAAAAAAAAAGAAAATAGTATAACTGCAGCACATGAGAAGATTTCTGAATGCAAAAAACAAATCCTGCAAGCAAAAAGGATTCGAAAAAATCGCCAGGGTAAGGAGCAATATCTGTATTTACACTGTTCACTTTCATTATTTTGTTATCTTTTAAAACACATTGTATCAGAAAATAGATTCCAAATTTTTGAAAGCGCAAGGGGATATACTGGCATCATGAATACTATATTTAGTCTGCTGGGTTCCACACCTGCTACTGAAAGTTTTTGGTGGATGAGGCAGGCAAAATTGAAGCGGTAGATCTCAGTGACATGCAACATCAGGAAAACCTAAAATAGTAGTTCAGAGGGATGTTTTCAGGCCAAAGAAAAACCCGTAAAGCATCCTATGACAATTCAGGTGACTTGAGAAGAACGAAAGCACATTATTAACAGCGAAACAAGAGTTGAATAGACTTAGACCCAGCACTGAAGATCATGCAAATGTATTCCTTCAGCTCTTCAGGGCAGGTAACGCCTCAGCCTTCACAGAGACAGTGGTGCCAGTTCCACACCCAACAACTCTCTACATGTCCTTACCGAATACCTGTTATGAGAGGTGTATTCTTTCCTTACTCTTCAAAGTATATGCTGATAATTTCAATTGAAACTTAAAGCGTTTCCCTGTAGTACTGTCTTATCAAAAGATTAGCAATTGAGAAGAAGCAAGAATTTGGTTTTTCTTGATAACTGAATGCAAAAAGAAAATTATTAGAAGTATAACAGGTGAAAGGTTTTAAATACAACTGTTTGATCAATTTTGTTGATAATTTTAGAGTCAACTGGAAATTAAAAGAACCTTAACCAGTAGGAATATAGAGTTCCTATGTCCTCACAAACATAGGTCTGAAGTGTTTGCTTTTTGATGTGTTCTGTCCAGCCTGCAGCACAGATTTTTCCATGTGAATGAGGTAGTTGGCGTATGTGCAATCTTACTATCAGGAAATGGCTGTTAGTTGCCTACATAACCATAATGTTGTTGTGAATGTGTAATACAGTTTAAAAAAAATCCTGTTGTTTCTCATGCAGCATTTTATACTTTTTTTTCTAAAAATCTTAAATGTGTATGTGTAGCATCTTATCATCACCGTTTTCTGTACATATACATTACATTGTATCTAAACCCAATGCTCATGAATCATACACAAAAGACCAAGTGTGCAGCAATGCAGAGCTATGTAAAGGTCATGTTTTCTGGCCTCATCCTTTACGAATCACTAGCACTGGGTAAGTTTGAGTGAGTAGATAATGGCCTACAATCATATCTATAGTTTATTCAAAATCTCTTTTGATGTAATCATCTACTTTAAATTGTTATAGCATGGTATAAATTATATACATTTTTACATATGTATACCTGCAGGTACTTTTCTTATATACGTAAGGTGTTATACGTACAAATTTGAAGAATGTTAAAACAGTTTTTCAAGAAGGAGAAAGAATCTGTAACATTCTATGGTACCTGATTTTTGGTTCTTGAATCTATACTTTCAGAATTATTTAGACTAACTATTTAAATTTCTTTCAGAATATGATGCATTAGCCAAAGTCATACAGCACCATCCAGACAGACATGAAACACTGAAGTAAGTACGAGACTACATGAAATTATAATAAGCCAGTAAGCTAGAAGTCACCAGATTTGACCTTTCCTTACTTTTATATAATTTCTTTTGACACAAGAAAAACTTGGGTTTTGTTTTCAAATTGTGCCCTTATCAGCTTTCTTTAATTACCCTCCATCTGTATGGGTTCAGAAGCATTGCTAATCATTTTGAATTTGAAATTTTTCCATTGTTAAGGTGAATAAGTGAACTCAGATGTAAATGCACATCTAATGTCAGTTTACCAGGGACGAGTTGCTCAGAAAAGAGAGGCACTGGGGAAGTGCTGTGAAGTGTGCCAGCAAGGGATTCAGTAGTCGTGCAAAATACATAACACACAAGCACGTAAGGCGGAATGAGAGAAAGCAGGAGAAAACTCTTAGGGGTTTTTTTATGTTTTCCTTGTAGTAGTTGTTCCTGCATGCCCGGTTACAAATTACTACGTTGTGTACCACAATATAACCTGCCCTGGCATGCAGATTAGACCTACCTGTTGTCTAACTCGTCTTGCGTGTAACTTACAGTATTGCTTGTGTCATTGTTGGATTTGGATCACATCTGTGCTTTTGGGTCATTTTGGGCAGTTATGGGGACATCATCTGTTTAACTTCTGTCAAGCCACAGAAGCATTCCAGGACTCATTGTACCTACGAGTTTGTTCGTCTAAACCCGATGGAAGATGTAGCATGGGATTAGTGTTCTCATTTAAGAGCAGCTTGCACCTATCCTTTTGCGCACGTTCAGTGACATTGCAGAGGGAGGCTGTCTTTTCACATTCCATGGCCTTTTATAACAAAAGGAAGATTTTTTTTTTATTATTATATTATTACCCTAATAGTAGGATTTTTATAGCTATAAGCCACTGAGAATATTTCACACATTTCTTTTTGTATGTTGTTTTTCTGTGCCTTGATTTCATTACCACAACTTTGATTACTACAGGCGATTCTCATGAGGCTTGACTACTTCTTACTTCGCTAGTCAGCATGTGTCATTATCAAGTGAGGCTTCATAATAAAGAATTATCAAAAGTGAAATTTTTCAGCTAAGTCAATTGATTAAAAATGGAAACAACTAAATGATAATACTTTCTTCTTAGAGGATGCCGGGTTGTTTAGGTTTGGAGGGGTTGTTCTAATTTTGATTAACACATCCAAGCATAAGTTTCTTGAGCAAAGCTAGAAATGGTGGCAAGTTACAGCTAGTAAATTTGGCATTTTGTCTTTTCTTAAACTTAATTTTACCATCTCTTTAGAAGAGTATATTACAGTTAGAAATACCAGAGTGTTCATCCACTGGAAGAATGTCCTTAGTCCTTCGTATCTATAGTCAAAGGCGCAGACTTGAACTATAGCAGAGCATGATCCCCCATTTTACAGATGGGGAAATAGGACATAGTAACAGAATGGAACATTTTTAAAGGGAGCTTGGTTCATAGGTATTTTAGTTTTAACTGACCTCTCCAAGTGAATAGACTTTAAGTATAGGAACTAGAAGAAGTTTTCATCCAATGTTTTAATTACAAGGCTTCCTTTCTCTCCAGTTTGAGGAAAGTATACAGAAAATCATACTCTGAACCAAGAAGGACCACTCTTAAATCAGAATGTCACGCTTTTCCTGGAACTCTTAATCACTAAAAACACTTGAGAAGACTTCTTGTAAGAAGAAATGTCATGGTTTATTGCGAGAGTTACGTTTATAGCTTTTGCAGGTCATACAGCACAATAGGACAAAGTTCAGAAAAATACTCTCTTTATGCTTTTAAGGGATTGCTTCTTGGAACAGCTAGTCATACGGCACAAAAGAAGAGAAGGTGCTATGGGCTTAGTCAGAAGCAATGCACAGGAGCCAATTCAGGAAGTGACAGGAGCTGAACTACTAAGTGGCAGTGCCCACAGTGTAATTAGATGCAGCATCTGAAGAGCTGTTAAGAGGACCAAGAAATGACACTGAGTCTTAGAAAAGGAGATACAAAAATGAGAAGGCTAGGCAAAGATTCTCTGGAGCTGAAAGTGAAAGAAGTAAAATTCCAGATGTAGCTTGGATGTTACTAGAAAAAAAAATTGCATGTCTTCTTACAGTCTGCTTATACCTGACAGCACAGTATAAACAAGAAGATTTGGCCAAATAGAAGTCTTTCAGAAACTAGAAACCAAATACCAGCAAAATCACTGCATGAAGCTATAAGCTGTTAGGCTGTTCCCAGTATAGGAAGGGATAATGTCACACCCAACCATCTTTCAGGCATTCCCACAAGGTACCAAGCATACTGGCTCGGAAAAAGACAACACCCTCAAGTAGCACTAAAACAGACCTTTTTCCCAGCCATCGTGAGTTATGTAGGACTGGAGGCCTTTTTGTGGTTCCCTGCCCAGACCGGTTGCAGCAGCTGTCAGTGCTTCAGAAAAAAGCCTTTTATTCCCTTGCTGACCCCTGTATGGCTCTCCCTGCTAATTAATCAGGGATGGTCAGCCTCAATCCACTTCACCTTTAAAGAAACAGATTGTTCTCATTACACAGAGCATAAATTATGGTAGGCATTAGAGGAAAAGTAGAAGGTTTGAGTCTAAGAGTTGATGCTCCATCCTCATTTGAAAGCTAGTGTACATTATGGTACCTGTTATTCTTTGCCCTACCTCAAAAAGGATTGCAGTGATCCATGGTGGGTCCAATTGAGAACAGAAAACAATCAAATGCTTGCAGAAAGATCCCAAAGAGGTGTTCAAAGATGATGTATTTCAAAAGGATATGAATAATAATGAAGATTATAGGTGTTGCATGTTTCCTTTATCTCTTAATGCCAGAGGCAATCAATTAAAATAAAAACTGGTGTTTGGGAAGGAAACGAGTATTTATATGGATCACAGTTAAATTCTGTGTGCTGAGGCATAAGCTATATCATGTAGTTTCACCAAAACCATGGATTATTCTACATGTGCCTACTGTAAAGTCTGTATGCTATCCAGTACTCTGTCTGGTCAGGCCACTGTCAGAGATAAGGTACTTGACTATGTGTTTGGTCAATTGTTGTGTCTGGGAATTGTGTTTGTATGTTGGGTATGTAGGTTTATCAAATATGTTCTCCATGCTGATGCTATGTTTTTATTTAATCTACTCACGTCAACATAAAGAAATCTGTGAAGTAGTGAAGCCTATGAAAACACTGTGGGTGTTTCATGTAATGCACTTCTTTAACTTTCATTGTACAGTCAAGTAAATAACATGTTTGTGGCAGGACTGAATTGTTACAGTCCAAATGCCCAGTGTACAGCTGTATTCAAGCTTGGAGGCCTTGTTTTCTGTAAAAGTCCTGAAATTACAAGTTTATGACATAATAGTTTAACATTTGTGTCTCTATGTCATTTCATCTGTTATGCTTTGTTTACCTATCCTGTTTATTTAATGGGTTTTTTTCTTCCACTTAGTTCAAATCTATTTTTCAAGAATTTTACAGAACTTTTTAAAAATACTACAACAATTTCTTTTCAGGCAGCTAGAAGCTTTGGGAAAAGAACTGCAACATCTTTCTCACATTAAAGAAAATGTTGAAGATAAGGTAGGTTTTTCATAGAGATTATTATATAATTCTTTATTAGGAACATAATAAATGGAGCTTCTGCTATGGGTTGTTGGGCTGTATGTGCTCTCTGTTTCCTAAAATATATATTTTATCGTTCCAGTTGGAGCTGAGAAGAAAGCAGTTTCACGTTCTCCTGAGCACCATCCATGAACTTCAGCAAACCCTGGAAAGTAAGTGGTGTTCTTAGGTAATGTATCTATAACTGGGTTGGGTTTCAGCGGATCAAAAGGACTCACAGCTTCCAGCGGTGGGCTCGCTGTGTGCGATTGAGGGTGGTGACCTCTTGCATCGGCAGCATATTTTTCCCAGTAGTAGTCCAGAGCCTGAGACTGCTCAGAATTTTTTTCTTCTGCAAGCTAGCCACTACGTCATTTCTTGACTAGCTTCAAATTAATCTGTAGGCAACAGACTTCTTTAAAATGTGGGGATGGAGAATAGCAATTGGAGGTTGGGTTTTTTAAACAGAAAAAGTATTTCTTACAGAAAAGTATTCTTGAGCATAGTTTCCGAACTTATTTGTATCATTCCTGTTTCGGTACTTTTGAACATGTCACTGCCATCAAGGTATTGTTTGAGGCTTTCCTAAAAAGAAACTGAAATGCAGGAAAGCTAAATGACTTACCTACTCAGACAGTGAGTCTGTAACAGAGCAGGGACTAAAACTGTCATGCACAAGGGCTAAATTCAGGAATTTAGTCATACTCATCTTTTGTCATACAAATACTTAATATTTTCAAATTGGCACTTACTTTTCATACTCTAATATGGATAATATTGTTTTAAATATTATTTGCTGGATTTTTGCCCTGTCTTTCCAAGACGGCATAATTGGTATAGCCTCTGAGCATGACCTGATTAACATACAGAGATGGCTCTAAGAGCAGACTTTCATTCTCTAAGGCCATCTAGATCTTCTTAAGCAGAATGAACTGTTAATCCTAGGTGCACTTTAGCAGAAGGTTATTGTTATTATGTGTTACTAACACTTGCTTAAGTATTAGTCTCTAAAATACATTTTCACATGAACGTGTAGATTACCTTTCAGCTTCTAGAATTTTGTGAAGGAAGTAACATTTTAGTGGAAGGCACAGTTTCAGTTTGAGATAAACCATTAATAGGCAAAGAAAAGACATGTAATTTGAAGCAGTCTGGTACTGTTTGCTTAAATTGATACTATAGGGTTTACCCCGTGTTTCCTGTAATAGCTGTTACAGATAACAGTCTTAAAAACTTCGAAGGATTTTTTTTTGTTTGTTTGAACGTTGCATTTTGTGTAATGAGATACTCAACTACACTTCTAAGGCAATCAACGTGAAATATTTAAGTGGGACACAGCTCTGCAATGTAGCCTGTAGATATAAGCAAGCATGTTTGACTAACAGTAATATTGAATTTTAGATGATGAAAAGCTTTCAGAAGCTGAAGAATCTCAAGAAACTCAGATGGAAACAGAGACCAAGCAGTAAATGTAATACGAGGACTACTGACTGTACTATTGAAGAATGTCCAAGTGTCTTCGCTTTGTGTTGCAACCAACAGTAAGAGACCCGGAGACAAAAAATAGTTTTCTACTGCTTCTGTGAATTTTTATACAAAAATACTTGTTTTGCTTATGCTTCAGGGGAAAACAATTACAGATCTGTGCAGACAGGCACTTTGTGTTAATCCACAAACTTTGTAATTTGTGACAAGAAATATATTTTGTTCTACAAAGGGTGAAGCTTCTGCACAGTACTTGTGAACTAAGGTGTTTGCAAAACATTGTCAATAAAAGGTGTTTACAAACAGTTTCCTATTTTTTAGTAGGCATTGAGCCTAATAGTAAGGGCTCCTTTTCTTACTTGATGTTGGACTGAGGGCAGTGCATCTTTGCATGAGTCCCAGCTTCTGTATCCTAGTCCAGATGGGACCTAAAACTGAACCGAGTCTTAATTTTTCAAAATAGCTGCCGTTTTAGAACTTACCTGTGACTAGACTAGAATTTGCTAGTGTAATTCTATAGAAGTAATTTGGTTTGTATGAATGCTTGAGAAGGGGTGTAAAACAACATAAATCATACTGTACTAGCTTTATTTTTTTCCTTAAAGTGATGCAAAGAACTGCAGTGATCGGAGCCTCGCTATACTGTGTTCTGTGCAACCACATCAGAAGACACATTTTGAAGTGACACATTTAAAACTGCAATTTAAAAGCTTTGTTCTTGTAGAACCAGGAATCTAATCCTGATACCATTTGTAATCTGCTCCTGGATTTTATCTGTCAATTGACTATTACGAAATACACCCTAGTTCCTGAAACAGATGGCGGAACCCTTCCTTTCTCGTGATGACAAACCGAAGCAGTAGAGCGGCAATCATAACGTTAAAGTATCTCAGATACTTTCATTATTAATAGGGAGGGTGGAACCTATCCACTTGGATCATCCTGCAGTCCGAGCAGGCTGTTGGGAGGTAGGAAATAGAGGTTTCAACCTTCCCAGCAAGAGAAGAGAATTGAGTATGCTCTGAGCTTTTGCAAGGCAGGGAGGAAGGGACAAGGGGCAGTAGAAGGTCACGTCACTACCTGTCAGCCATGTTCTAAAAACGCCTGTTGAATCAAGCCTTCCTTGGTTTGGGTAAAGGCACACGGTTTGGATCTCGCTCAGGCTGAGTCATAAGCATACGTGGTTGAAGTAAAATAACGATGTTATACAGCATAGAGCCGCCTCCTCAACCTAGTGACAGCTGAGGGGGATTTCCAGCGTTGTGACTTTGGACTTTCATAGTCTAAATGCCGTATAATTCCCACTCTCAGTGGCTGTGGGTCTATGTGCGTTGGGCTAAACAGACATACCTGAGCTTGTTTTGCTCGCGTTCCAAGTTTGCTAAAGGCAAGCCAGCTGAACGAGAAGTCGTACGACTTCAGTAGCGCGGTGCAGCCCTGGACTAATAAGCTGTCAAAAGTCTTCTAGTTCACAGCTGGTCAACTCGGAACACGGGGGAAGCTTGGGTTTGCCTGATAGAGCCTGTGTAGACATGCAGTGCTTCTCGTGCACTACAAGTTTTGCAGGTGAGGGGGGGTGGTAAGCAAACAAAAGGGATTTAATATGAAAAATACACTCTCAAAAAGTATTTATTGTTCTGTGTTTTTTCCCCTCCTAACAACAGTGAATACTCAAATATTTTGTAAAGCGGCAATACTAAATTATTGCCAAATCAGGGAGGAGTCACTTTTGTGAAGGTATGAATTATGAAGATCATAAATGACAAAGTCTTGAGACACTTTTAAAGCATATAAACATTTTTTTGTGGTTGAAAGGCCCTCCATGAGCTACCTGGATTGTATTTTGGTGCAGAGGTGGATGACATTTACCAGCTAAAAATGGTCTCTGTAACAGCATTGTCATGAAAACCTCAAATTTTTCCGTTCATTGTTTTACACAGTTCTTTGGACCAGAAACCTGACCAGTGCGTGAGTCTGTCTCTCTGGTAAGGAATACATAGACAGAAACCAAAGTTACACGGAAGAGAAGCAATAGAAATGCACGGAAAACTAAGGAGTATATTCTAGTGATGCAATCTTGAGAAGAAATTACTGCCCTAGAAAATCAAGTCACCCTAGCGCAACAGGGCAGCAAGAGGGTGATGTCACCACACCACCTCGGAGAGCAACCGAAAAAAAGCGACATCAATTCATTGCAAATGCAGCCTCAGTGGGACATCCAAAATCTTTGCCCCTATTTTGTTCAGTATTTACACCTCCAACCTCTGAACATTAGATTTGTACCAAACGAGAAACAAAACCGAATGAAGCTCTAACACCAGGCAACATTTAACCTGCTCTGTTATCAAGGCACAAGTTCCAGGCTCGAACCTGCTGTGCATGTGTTGGAAATAGATACCCGCATCTCCATTACTCTTCTGTTGGAAGTTTTCTTTGTGTCATATTTCCAAGGCACGGATGATAGTCACCATTTCATCCCTGCCTGGAAAGCTGCCCTGCTACGATGCTGCTTACCTGCACTGACTCTAAATGTAAATCTATAAAAATCTGTACATACATAAACTCAGGATCTCAACAACCATGCTGTTTACATAAGGAATCTTTCCTGTTTTTACCATTTGCCTTGTCCCTATCTGAGCTGAAAGATTATTACATGCCTAAATGCTCCATCTTAACACCATTGCCATGTGGATGCAAAAATACAAGCAGAAAGAGAGATGCTGAAGTCATAAACTGACGTTTTTTATGCCAGGACTTGTTTTTCTGTCCTCTCTGAACAAAAGAGCAGTAGAGGGAGAATGGAACATTGGACAGAATTGGTAACTTGGGCAGAATTTTTGGAAAGATTTAGTGAGCCCCATGGAGGGATGGAGGAAGGAGAAAGGTGGTCACGGTGACACACTGCCAAGTGATGGGATCTCTCTGAAACCACGGTAATTTGAAGACAGCTGCTGCCAGCAAAGAAAAATTGCAAAAAATATATCCCAAAGATTCATGAGATAGAAATTATTAATTATTTTAGATATTTGTCATGTAAGTTTTCCAGCTGTCACAGCTGACTCGTACCATCCTTTCCCCCACTCCTTTTTCTCAGAAGGTTCTCCTTTTGTGAGTTCAAAAAAAGAAAAAAATGGAGAAATACAGGCAAGTACTGTTAGTTTTGCTCTGGGAACCTGTGTGATTTTTATTTTCTAGAATACGTGCATTAGGGAAATACTATACTAGTGTATGAACCACTTACTTAAAATATATATATAGAACAGACCCCAGGGAAAGCAAGTTGGCAATAGAGAAGCGCTCTACCTTTCATGCTTCATCCCGATTGTCAGATGTGTTCTTGAGTTACCCAGCCTTCACTTCCCAAGTCTGTTTTAATAAAGGCTATTATCTGTGGTGCAGAAGTCCCTAGAAGCGCCACTCGTAGCGCAGGGCCCGCGTGTTGCTAGGCACTGTGCAAAGGCAGAACAAAAAGGCTGTTCCTGCCCCCGTGTACCAGGCAGCACCACAACTGCCAGGCGGCAAAGCCCAGCTCGGAGCAGAGCGTCCTGTGCAGGGCACGCGCTGCAGCCTGCCTGCAAACACGCCGCTGCTCACCCTGGCCCGGCATGATTCACCTGGTGCTGGCAGCGGGCAAGAAGCCAGCAGGAGCCGGCGCGGCACCGCTGCGTGAGGCTGCTCAGTTATGCGCCGAAGGCGCTCGGGGAATGGGGCAGCAGGGCTGGGACCCAGCGTATCCCCACCGACGGGACTCAGCATCCTCACGTCGAGGAGTTCCCCAGGTATTCAAGAGTAATCCTAAAGCCAGGGACGCGGTATGCCGTCCCGGTCTTTGTCCAGGCTAGCAGAGTCCTGAAGGGAAGGGTGAGGGGGCTTACAATCTCTACACAGAGTGACATGATGGAGAGCTTGTTCTGTAGGAGGAAACAAGGCCTAGGTCTGGCCTCGCTGGAAGCAGAGAGCTGGTTGTGTTGGGCAGTCGCTGCTGTTGGGCGGGAGCTGGTATTAATCGAGGAACCCACGAGGAAGGAACTCTGAAGCAAACTTGTGTTTCTAGAGTTGTTAAGTTTGTGGTTTGTGTAGCTTTTGTGTGGGGCCACACGTTCGGATCACATAAACTGCCGCTGCTGCGGGGCGCCGGGCGAGCCGGAGCCGCGGGCGGGGCGCGGACACACCGCCCCGGGGCCGGGCCGCGGGCTTCTGGCGGCTCCGGAGCGCACCTGAAATGGCTCACGGCTGCGCAGCCCAGCGCCCGCCGAGGCGCGGCAGGGGCAGGGGAAGTTCGGGAGTGCTTGGTTTCCACCCCACTGGCACAAAACTAATTCCAAATTTCCTCGTTTCCATCGGCACAAAACTGCAGAGCCCCCGCGCTCCCCCTTGGTGAACACGCTCCCTCTCTGCCCTGCACCCCAGACGCGGATCGCCCGCTCCCGAGTAACAGAGCCCGGCGCCAGGCTTCGGAGGGGGCGAGGCGCGGAGCTCCGAGACGGGCGGGCCGCGGGCGGGCAGGGGCCGCGGGCGGGCAGGGGCCGCGGGCGGGCAGGGGCCGCGGGCGGGCAGGGGCCGGCGCGGCGCGGGGCGGGCGGCAGGGGGCAGCAGAGGCCGGCCGTGCCGCCGCTCGGCCCCGCGCGGCTCGCTGGGCCCTGCTCGGACCCACCGCCCGCCGGGCCCTGCTCGGCTCCCCCCCGCACCGGGCCCTGCTTGGCTCCCGCCGGGCCCTGCTCGGTTCCCCCCCCCCCGCCCCCGGGCCCTGCTCGGCCCCCCCCGCCGCGGCTGGGCTCTGCAAGGGGAGCCGGCGGGGCGGGTGTCACGCTCCTCAGTATTTGTATTTTCATCCCTTGCCGGCCTTGCACATCCTTTTTAAACCACAGACCTCCCTTTAGGTTTCAGTTTTCCGTGCGTGGACAGCCCCACTGGTGCCTGGAGCGGTTCAAAACCGCAGAGGGTTTTCTCCACTCGCTCCCCGGGCTTGGGTGTCAGTGTCGCACCTGAGCTACCCTCATTCTCAAGCCTCTCCTAAAACGCCCGAATACCTCAAACACTGCCGAGGAGCAAAAGGTGCAATGCTGAAACCTTTGCTCTCTGTAACGCCCCGTGACGTGACACAAGCAGACGGTACCAATACTTCGTTTTCCCACCGATGTCAGAGAGCAGACAGACACCGAACCCTCCGAGCTGCCTCTCCGGCGCGAGGGCACCCTCCGGCGCGCGAGGCCCTCCTGCCGCCAGCGCACCCGGCACCCGCCGCCCAGGCCAAGGCGGGAGCCGTTTCGGGATCACCCGATATACCGGGATGCTCAGAATTTGCAGCATCATGGTGAGAAACTTGGCAAAAGTTTGCTAAAAGCTTTGTACTGCATGAGAATTCCTAAAATAGTCAACAGCCCAGACACATGCATTTTTTAAATTGCTCTCACATTAAGGAAAAATAAAAACCAAACCAACTAAACAACCTTTTTTATGCTTTGCCAGTTTTTTTGCAATGAAAAAGTCACCACTGAGAGAATCTAAAATGATGGTTTATCTCCAAGGAGGAAAGGATCGTGCTCTTCTCAACAAAAAACGGTTTCATCATAAGTACGTGCTGGAAATAAGAGCGTACTGCATGTAACAAGTAGGCCCCACTAGTAGCCCTTTTGGAACAAAAACCAACGTACAATTTATGAGTTGGCAGGGCAAGCTGTCTGCAGCCACCTTTCCAATGGTTCTTACATAAAGCGTTATTATCCTTAAATCGCCTTATACGAACCTAAGTGAAATTCATCTTTACATTGAACTTGCTGCACCAAAATCCCCATGCATTAGCTCCTATTCCAAACAAAATATTTTCCCTAAAGCGTTGTATTGTTGCTGAAAAAACTCCCAAATCACACTAAGCTTCAAAGCAGAAACCAAAAGTGTCTGGTTGCTTCCCAAGCACAAGAGACAAGTTTAGACACAACACAGGGAAACAACCACCACTGTCCAGAGCAGCTTCTCCCAGTTACATTCGGGAAACTTTTACAACATGGTGGAAGTTCAAAGGGGGAGATGTTTTAACTTATTTGACAGGAAACCTGGAAAAATATAATTAATGTCTTGATTTCTTTCTTTTTCTTAGTGCCTGTTAGCATCGATATTTTTTGACTTATTCTGCATGAATTCACAGAAAGCTTTTGGATCAGCTCTGCTTCGCTTTGTTATTGTGACTGCTGGGACCGGAGGGCCGTGGAGCATTGGGGCCACCACCCCGCCATCCGTGTCATTAGTGTCCCCGGTACCCAGCAAGGTGCAGAACCGCAGTGGGAACATCTCCTGTAGCAGGAGCATCCACCACCTGCCTACACATCCACGAATGCCCCGGTGCTGGCAGACAGGTTACGCTGCAGCTTTTCCACAGGCTGGCCAATACGTGCTGGTTATTTTTCAAAGCTTGTAGAGCTGTGGGAGATCTCTGCCCTTCTGACATAGCAGCGTGACATTTTATTGAGGTGACTTGAGAAGTGATTGAAGGCAAACTGATGGACCTGATGACAAGACACCTTCCCTGGAGACCTGTGCCTCAAACAAAGTGTGAGCATCAAAACTATTGGCTGGTATGGAACAGCAGCGGGATTCACTGAAAGAATGAGACAACTTCTGCATCTCAGGACCCATCCTGTCGGGGCACATATTCACTCGGTTTCTCGTACATAAAAGCAGGTTCTTCCCAGCACTCCTTGCCACATCGATGGAGAGAACAAAATCCCCAGGACCAACCTTCCGTGGCCCCACAAAATCCAGCAAAGCCAAGGGAAGATTTCTTCCCATACATTGCGTGGGCTCTGGCAGTGCCCGTGGGTCCCTTTACTCGTGTAGAGGGTGGCAGCGAGGGGGACGTGGAGCTGGGCTGGCCCCGTGGGCAGCACTCTCCAGGACACGCCTGAGCATCAAGGCTGTGCTGAAGACCTGGGGAGCAGAGCGCTGTATTTGGGGTGTGTTTGGATTTGACTTTTCAATACTGCTCATTCAGGAGGATGCAGTAAGAGATAGCAAATCCCTCTCTGAATAGACAGATTATATTCGTATTTAACTTGTGCTTAAGTTATCTCCCTTTCTCCTCCTTGCTGCCTAACCCATCAAACCTGCCAGCTGCTTCACTAAGTACACCAAGCAATGACAAAGGATCTCAAGGCACATGAGGAAAACCCTCATGTAATCTCCCTGCTCCAATACAGTAAATAGCCAGCATATTTACTGAGAGTAAAGAGATGTAAAAAGGGGATTTGTGTTTCACTGCAGCATCTCTCAGGATGCAGAGACATTCCCTAAGCTTGATAGGACTAAACCCAGACCCCAATCCTACAAGCACATCAGCTAACACTGGTATGCCTATACCATCCTACGCCACATAATGTAACATGCAATAAAACAGAACAGTTCACCTGTATTTCAGGCCTCTCACACGACGCTGATTTGCCAGACACCATACAACGGCTGTAGCTAGGACCCAACAAGCACTTCTCTTTGGGGACACAGTGGTGGCAAGCCTTAAGAAGGAAACACCACTGCTCCTGTCATCTGGGTAAGAGGCTGTGCCGAAAACGATGCAGCGAGGTTGCAAAACCACTCAGATAAAAAAAATCAAGTGAGAAAGAACAAAACCATTGTAGTGTGGTTTGAGGGCAAAATCCTAAGGAAAGCAAAGGGGTTGTTTGGCAGCACAGCATTTCCGCGGAGAGCAGCAGAAAGGCCGCGTTGTGCAAGCCCAGCCTTGGCGACGCAGCGAGGGACCGCGGGGACACTGCTCGCCCGGCACGGCAGCAGCTGCCTGCTCCCACAGGCCTGGGTTCGCCAGTGTTTACTTGGCCTGTGGATGCTTTTTAATCCGATGTCATGGGTTTTGCAAGTGTGCCAATTCCCGCTGTAGCCTGCTGCCAATTGATTGATGGTTTATGCCATTAACAGCGCCTGAGGATGAGAATTACTAAAAAGCAGTGGGAATATTTACTTTCTCCTGCTAATGCAAGTAGCAAGCAGAGGACTTCAAAAACCTTGTAACCTGCATGCAGCCAGCTGCAGACCAAGCCTGGCTGGGGGTGAAAAGAAACTGCAGGACACAGCTCCGTAGGGAGAAACAGCTAAAACATAACAAATCCTCAGGGCAGAGTGCTCAGAGACAGGCTGTAGCATTAAACCGCTTCATTGCCTGCAGGGAGTGACCATGTAAGAGATGTGAGCCAGTGGATTTATTTTCTTACAAGAGCTGAAATAAGAAAAAAGAAGCAAAAATGAAAGGAAAATCAAAGAAAATTAACTGTGAGCTGTCCCTGCCTTATTCCTATTCTCCAGGGCTAGACCTTTAGCCTCTGTATGTGCATGTATATTAAACGTGTACACGCGCACACACACACATCCCTGCAATTGGAAACCTTGCAGACTGCCGGGTCCACTGTACAAAAGCACTTCTGGAAGTGTAAACTGATTAAATCAACACACGTATCTCAACGACTCCAATTTTTTTGACCGTGGCTCAAAGCCTTGCACCCATTGCTACCATGGCTTCTCGATCGAGCCAGCCCAGAGCACCCTCCGTGCTGCTTCCACTCCCACGCCTCTGCCAGCGATACAAACACGGAGCCACAGTGGAGGAGTAAATACTCGTTATTATTTGTCTTGACACTTGGGGAAGCATTGGAAAGTTCGGCTACCTTGCTATTTCGCATTGTCCTGTTATTACCCATTGTCAAACTTCCTCCGCTTGTTTGCTTTACAATTGCTCATCTCTTGGGGGAATGGTGGGGGAAGAGACCGGGCACGCAGAGCAGAGAGCAGCAATTTCACCGAGAAATAATAGTAACCGACCAAAATTAACTGATTACATGGATACATCAGTGCAAATGAGACAAGAAAGATTCCCAGTTGTGTTATCTCCAAATTGCTACCTGCCTGTTGCTGTGCCTGCTATTAGCCGCGTCAGCTGCAGCGGGCCGGGTTCAGCACCCGGTCCTTCTCCTGCTCATTAATTTCAGCAGCAATTCCCAGCGAGTGCAACAGGAGCAGGTTGTGTCTGTTCGCTAAAATGCTGTAAAGCTCCTTGGATGCTGCGCTCAAGCCAGAAAGACACTGAATCGCTCTGAGGTGTCCGTCCCTGGGGCTCTGTAGCAGACTAGCTCTGGGCGTGCACGCAAGGGACCTGGCGTGCCTGGGCACACCGCGGGGATGCTGCACGTCCCTCCTGTCCCCTCCTGCACGCCTGCTTCCCTCTGCCTTTTCTTGGCTAGCAGGTAAAAGTAAGGTATCTGAACTGGCCATACAGGATCATTCAATGATTTGGGCTGCAAAGGGCCTCTGGAGGTCTCTAGTCCAGCCTCCTGCTCATAGTAGGGCCAGCTTCACATTTAGACCAGGTTGCTCGGAGCCTGGACCTGGGTATTTGAGTGTCGCCAGGGATGGAGGTCCCACAGCCTCTCTGGGTCCCGGTTCTGACGCTTGACCATTCCCACGGGGAAATTTTTACTTCTTGCTGTCCGATTGACATTCCCTTGCTGGCCATTGTGCCGTTGCCCCAGGTCCCTGGGGCCATGGGATGAGCTGGGATCTGTCACACGGCTAAGCAGCGTCGCCTGGATGTGACCTCCCCTCGGCAGCCCCTCCCCAGCCCAGCCACGCTCTCTGGGGCTTCGGGTACCAGGATCTGGCCACTGAAGTTAGCGTGCAATTCTGCTACTGCTCAGTGAGTTAGACAAAGCATTGAACAGGTTAAAAAAGCCCCTCTGTCCGTGGTGCTCCAGTTTTTTAGCAGTAAAAGAGGAGATGAAGAGGTAGGGTTTCACATAAGACAGGAACCGAGCTCTCGGACAGCATTATTACCTCCCTGCCATCAGCGCAGGCACCCCGGCTTTCCAGCAGCCGAGGGGAGAGAGCAATCCCAGCACTCACCATGTCAGATCCTACCCTGCCATCACCCTGCGTGGCTGAAAACCTCACCTCAAAACCTCTCTTTCTGGAAGCAGTTTTGCCTGCGGAGCCGCCTGCTGAGCACTCACGCTGTGCATCGCACCAGCATGGTACATTCCTCCTCCGGCAAACTGACATGATGACCATATCCTTTCCGATAATATCTTATTTGAAAATCCTGAAGAAAAATAATTACTTATGCTCCCCATCAGAAAGTCAAACAGTTACAGTGGTGAAGGATATTGTAGCAGTGCCTATAATTAAGAAACTGCCAGCATTTTAATCATAAACTGATATCTTCAGTGGCTGACAATCCAGCTGTACAGCAGACCCGTTAAAAGCGAAATTGCCAGTTCCAGAGTTATAGACCAGCAATTAAAGTTTTAGGGAGGTTTTTTTTTTACTTCTTGCTTATTAAGATGTGTTTCTTGCCTATTAAAAGCTTTGGAGAAATTTCAGTAAAGTCCTTATGTTAATAAGTAGTGAGCTTTCCTTTAATTTTCAATGATTCCTCTGTCACAGCATGGGGCAGGGACATCCCGAGGGCAGCAAGTGCCTCGCTAGGCTTCCTCCCATCACACTGAAGCCAACACAGTGCTGCTTTAACATTTTCCACCTTCAAAGCACTAGGCCAGTTATTGCTCAGTACCACTGAGCAGCTTTGCTGAACTCTGTTTAGAAGGTTCCTTAAGTACCAGTGGGGATTTATTTCATTATTATCTAAAATTTAAAAACATATTTTAAACAATAAAACTTCATTAGGCATAAAGAGGCTGCTAAGAACTCACCAGTTTGCAATATCCAAAATATTAAAAACAAGATGAAGCATGTCCCTTCCCCAGCTTCTGCGCCACTGCAGAAGAAAACAGTGGTTTACCTGATTTTTTTTCTTCATTCAGGAATTCAGACAAAGCGTTCAAACTTTGCAGACATGGGGTCCCTCCCTTGCCTGTCCCTGCAAGGGCTCACACGCTCCAAGCCCGTGCTCGACCCCGCAGCAGAGCAGGTCAAGGGGAGCAGAGCAGCCAACAGCACACAGCCACGGGGCCACCAGCGATGGGCCCGGACCGTACAGGTGCCAAACCCACCAGCATCACCTGCTCGGTGAGTTTTCTGCTGAAAACTTTCCTACCCTGCAGCAGCCACTGCACATCCCAGGACTGCGATGGAAATACCCCCCAGGTAAGTGATGCTATTAGGTCAAGCTGCTTCAGCCCAAGTCCAGGCTGAAAAAAGGGATAAAAATGGCAAACTCTGATCCAGGGAAGTCTGCACAGACCATGGCCATGCTGTTGGCACAGGAGTGATCATCCAGACATGCCTTTGCTGGCTTGGATTTTGCTAGCTGGTCCTGGGGCAGACAGGCTGCAGCAGGGCAGCCGACATTACCTGCCTGCAAGGTAGGAGTGTGCAGCTACTTCTGCTCTCCCAAGACCCAGGAGTTATAAGCCATGCTGCCTGGCTTACACAGCTAGCCTTGCCTTCACCGCCGTGGGGACAAAACCCCAGCCAGGACACAGCCCCCCCACCCCCCTTTTCCAGCACAGGTCTCCAGTGAGGATCAGTGTACAGGCTTTTCCCTCGTCCCCTGCCTGGGGACACACAGGGATGCTCCGGCTTTGCACAGAGACATTCGCTGCCTGGAAGATCACTCGCACTGGCATGCATTTCCGAGAACATATTTGCACCCTTCAGGCCTGGCTCAAGGGAAAGGTCCTCACAGAGCTCAGCAGAAGCAACACTTGGGAATAAAAACCTGCTGAACGAGACACGCCATGTCTTAATTACACAGAGCCGGTATTCCCTGGCATCGCCGACACTTGCATGGGAAGATAAGATGTGAAGCCTGTCGGGAGGGACCTTCCCGCAACGCTGCCTGGCACAGCGATCCCTCCGGCAGGTGAGCTCTGGACCCCCGCTCTCACCTGCAGCCTGCTGCCGGCTGCCCTGGGAGCATCGCACACCCCAGCAACCCGCGGCAGTGGGCTGGGCGGCAGAGAACAGCCCTGACTTAGCAGGCAAGGGCAAGGCATCGACCCCAGCTACGAGAGCTGCCAGGGCAGCAGGTTCACTTGGCCGACTCATTCCCACTCCTCCAGCCCCTGTGTCTCGGCTGCCTCCTCCCTGGCTTGGTGTGCCTGCCGTCCCCGGGCACTGTGCCCCCTTCCCCTCCAGCAGCTCACTCATAAAACAGCAGAAACAAAACCTGTGCTGTTTGCAGCAGCCTCTCAGCCTCCGCAGGCTTGCAGGGCAGATGGTCAAAGCTTTTAGATGCTTATGTGCAGAGAGAGCAGCACCTACCAGGACTTATAGAAACATCTTGAGAAAACTGTGAGATCTCACTCCCTCCTTGACCACACTGAAGATTCCAGTCAGGGACCTGCCTCTGCAGTCGGGCACTAAAAGGTCTTTTAGGAATTTTGGCCCATGGGCTGTCATGGGACGGAGGCAGCGTCCTTACACCAACAGCACCTGCGGCAGTTTGGGAGGAGCGCACCTCCGAAAGAGGAGGTGGCCCTTTGCCAAAGCAGATATCGCTGCCTGGCCTCATGTGATTTTAAATGCCACAAATATCATTATTTGTTTCCATTAACTACATTTTGCATATGTATTATTAGCCATGATTTTCTACGCTGGAGAGCTCAAGTACCTAAACACGCAGGGGTATGCCACAGCACTCGTTACCACGCAAATACCGCAGTTTAATCCAGATGCAACCAGCTGCTGTTAGCGTTGCGCCCTGCACAGGGGCGGCACATACACGTGCAGTTACCCGCTGTCCGTGGGCAAAGCTAACCCCAGGGCTCGGAGCCGGACTGCTCCAGGAGGGATGAGAGTCCCTCTCCCTCCCACGGAAGGATGCAGGCACCAAATATGCTACAAAAACAAGTTTCTAGCAGGCACTAGTGACATCTAAGCCATGATAAAATACTTTTGTTTCCCACTTAAACCTTATGAACCGTGATGTGACACCTTTTCCATAAGCTTTTGTGGAGCTGTGCCGAAGGAGGGAGGATTAGCCTCGGGGCAGGGCATGAGCAAGGACAGAAACTGGGGCTTGTTCATCACTCAGACGATCACTTCTCATTCCAGAGCTAGTTATGCAAGATGTTCATTTGAACTGGCAGTGGATTTTGCATAAAGACATCTCAGAACATCAGTCAGCCCCAACATTTGCGATAGAATTTAGTTTTCATGTTATTAAAACCTTATAATGAAGTTTTCCAGTGCAGATCTTGCTTCAAGCTTTGCTGCAGTGACATTCAATGCTAGTAGAGAATACACTCACTCCAAAGGGTAAGGGAGGGATATTATTACTGTTAAGTGTCCTGTACTTGGCCTTAACTTCTTCACAGTATGGGACACTAAGAACGATGTGGTTATGTCCATAGGATTTGCAGCATCCTTCCTTTCCATGTATGTGATAGGACTGCCTAGAGCTTTTAGGCAGGAGCAAAGCATTTACTGTTTATGATACTGGAACCATTTCTATGACATCTTCTTTCAGTCTAGAATATATTTGTTTTATCCCCAGCTAAAAGTGTTTTGGCTAGCTGTCTTTATAAAAAGATAGTTCCACCAGGGTGGTTACCACTCTTCAGAGAATCCTCCCCGGACAGGTTGCATTTCCCTTCTGAAACCATAGGCAACTACTGAAAACAGCTTCTTCCCATTTTTTCTAACTGGAAAAAACCCTCTTGAACCCTGAAGTTGCATCTTGAGAAGAACGATGGCAAACTCTGGATTCATTCACTTGTTTTGCACATACAGCTCTTCAGGTGTCACACGGTTCTTATCTGCTTACTTTCAGCTCTTTGTTCAAGCCTCCTATTTCATATTTTGAACATAAAAATAATCAAGCACAAACCCTGTGAAAGGACTTATTTTCCCCTCTGCTTGCGTCTCTGCTGTTTGCATCGGGGTGCCATGCAAGCAAACCTGCCCTTGGCCACTTACTCTCCACTTACATCTCAGCGGTGTTTGGAGCAGAGCTCCTCTAGCATCGCCTCAGATCCTCGGCTGCCTCACCCGCTGCAGCCCCGCGGGTTCCTGTGCTTGCTGGGAACTGACCCACAGTCCTGAGTGTAAAAGAAGCACAAAATCCAGAAGAAAGAAAGATTGCTGTTCTTACTCGCACTAATTATAGGTAGCACTTTTACACGCAGGTACAAAACGTTAATGTCAGGGAAGCACACTTCTGTCCTGTATCTTCCCTTACTTATTCTGCACTACTCTTAGGATACAGCAGAGAGCAACTCCTACATGCAATTTATGCCTAGCTGCAGATATGTGCGAGAGATTTTTAATAAAAAGAGGATGACAGTTGCCACAGGAAATTATGAATACATGCATATATACACACACTCAAACACGCACCCTGAGCCTTTGAGACCTTTCAACTTCTTCAAGGAAATACTTTTAAAGAAGGGCGATGCCTCTCTGTTAGCTCTTGCTCGAACCGAGAGCTCAGCAGCGAAGAAGGGGGGGAATATGCACCCGAGCCCTCCTCATGAGCCCTGATATAAGAGAACACATCATTTTGTGAGGTGGGCATGTGAATAAGTTGTCTTTGAGTACGCCATAGCACAGGTACTCTAGTAAATACGCATTTACCCTACAGTTAATGCAAGGTAGCACAACGGGAGGGGTAACTACTTCATATGACAACTGCGAGCACCAGCTTTCCTCTACAGGAGGGAAGAGTGGGGTTTCATTTCTCCTCCACCCTAAATACAGCTACCAAAGAAATAAGGCAGCTTCATCCGCGATCCAGGCACTCACAAAATACGTTAAGACCCTTGAGCTTTTGTTTTCCTCTAAAACTCCTATAATTGCTACATAAATAATCAGTTTAGCGCAGGATGGTTCAATCAATCTGGCCCTGGGAAAACGTTAAGTAATAACAGTTTTGTGCAAGCTGCAGACTAGTGTCTTTATTAAAAACCTACATCAAAGCCCATGCCTAGTCCGATCTATTCACGCTACTGCTCTCATTTTAAACGTGCTCACACACCGAAGAATCCTGATGGATTGGAGCCATAGGAGGTAAACCAGCAGATTGAAGAGGTTAAATGTATTTCTTTACTAATGGGACTGATGCTGTTCAAAGCTCCCTTAAAAATTCAGCACGAAGAGCTTCCTGAGCTCATGGGTTTTATAGCCTTCATGATCATTCAACCTTTAAGCAGATACAAAGAAAAATTTTCTCTGCCTCTCTCTGAATATATCCATCTCCTCAGGAGCAAGTAAAAGACTTTTCTATAAAACTTGATAAAATTCCTGAGACACCTCATTAATTCTAGTCACTTCAGCAGTGACTTCCCCACCACTTGTGGCACTCAAAGAGGTTATAGATTGCCTTAGTAAGAACGAATCCTATTCATTAGCCATTTCCCTGCACTTGCATATTAATATTGTCTGGCCTTGTTAAATATAGAAACCTATTCTTTTTTAATCCGTTTTTAACAGGCATTTTTTTTTTTCCTAGGGATAGCCACAAAATAATTGATAATGAGCTACCCCACCTCTGAAAAGTTTGTGAAATTCCCCAGGCAGCCTCCTGTTGCTGCTGGGGAGCTGGGGCAGGCCAGTTAGCTCTGTGAACATTGTGCTTGTACCCGTTTCGGTGGCAAATTTAGAAACTTTTGCACTGCATCCCCTCTTCTCCACTTTGGGGAGACATAATTTAAACGGCAGAACTTTTATCTCCATTTCATGTGCACTTACAAACAGGATCCAGTGGTGGAAATAAGAGGTAATAATCACAAACGGTGCAAGTGGTAGGTGTGAAGGACCTTGCAGCAACCTCTTATCTTCTCTAGAGCTCAGCTTCCCACCGGACAGCACAACCCAACCAAACACCACCGCTACTCTCAAGTAACTCAAAACCAGAAAGACTTCGCAGCAGCAGGTAACTTGCTACCAAAGAAATCTTTATTCTACAGGGTAAAGAGCGTTCTGTTAATTTTTTTGACTAAAATGAGAGCCGGTTGAAATCTCTGAACTGCGTTTTATTGAATAAGGTTTTTCATGTAAACAGAAATTTTGAAGCACCTTGGGGAGAGGAGGGGTATTGGAGAAAATACTGCTTCCTTGGCACCAGAAAACTTAGAATTTTGGAGGTTTCCATGAAAATGAGGCCTCTTGTGCTGTTAACTACATAAGGAACAGTGTTATACCCTGAAACAGGAAACGGGATTTTCCATCTTTTTTATCAGCTTCCAAGATTAACAGCTTTACAAGAATCTAATCCTTTCAGAAATCCACCACAAATATTTCCCTCTCGCATCTTGCAATAGCAAACTATTCAGCTAAAGTGGATGCACAAAAACCTAGCACCTAATTTGAGCTAATTCAGTCATTCTGATGAGGCTGCAGGAAAAGAATTGGAGACAGAAGAGTTACAGCAGAATTCTTGGGCATTAAGTGGCGGCCAAAACCTGCCCCTGGTACTGGCGACACACCATAAACCAAGAGCAGTTCAAGCCCATGGCTGCTGCTCAGCTCCCCGTTGTTGGCGTGGCACCGCTTTCAATATTCATTACAGTGGGGATTTTCTGATGAGCTCTTTGTGCTGTTTATAGCACAAGCCCAGGTATAGCTCATTCTCCAAGAGTAACTTTGGCAAAAAAAAATCCGTATCTGTTACAGCTTTTTGACAACTCATGATTATGGTTGGAACTGTAGTGAAGTGATTTCAGAGAGGAGAGCAAGTATTTTCCCAGAGTTATCCACTTGGGCAGCATCCTCCCCATCCGAACACCCAGGGAGAAGAGAGAGTTCCCACTGTTCAAGTTTCCTGCATGAGGGCAAAATGCACTTTTTTTTTCCTTTAAGGAAAAAAAGAACTTCCATTCTTCTATACTTTACAATCTGTAGTGATTTTCCATATGCTAAAAATACACCAAAATCCCAACTCTCAGGTAGTGTCCCTGCACAGCACTATTCTGACTGAACCCTGGAGTTTCCTGCGTGCCCACTGCTGTGTGCTGGAGCCCCCACGGTGAGCGTTGCGCTTCGGCATTTCATTCTGCACCACGAGTGACCTCCACCTTTTTTATACTGACTCGACACACAACACAACCATGACAAAAGTCCTTTTCCTGCTCTTTCAGGGGCTGACTGGGTGTCAGTCTCTTCTCCCAAGTAACAAGCAACAGGACAAGAGGAAACAGCCTCCAGTTGCACCAGGGGAGGTTTAGATTGGATATTAGGAAACATTTCTTCACTAAAAAGGTTGGTGGGCATTGGAACAGGCTGCCCAGGGAAGTGCTTGAGTCACCATCCCTGGAGGTATTTAAAAGACGTGTAGATGTGGTGCTTAGGGCCATGGTTTAGTGGTGGACTTGGCAGTGCTGGGTTAATGGTTGGACTCAATGATCTTAAAGGTCTTTTCCAACCTGAACGATTGATTCTATGACTTGCTTTCCATCCTCAGTACCTGCGCTGGATGCTTGGTTCACTCCAGAGACAGTTCAAACACTATCGACAGTGGACCAGGTCCTCTGTGTTTTCAGGAGCCGGCCCCCCGTGGGGCTGCACAGACGGCTCTGGGACAGCAGAGCTAGATTCAGCCTCCTTTAAATCAATGCCGACTTCAGCGCCAGTACAGCTGAGCTGACCCCCAACAAATCTCCCCCCTACATTGATGCAAGGCTGACATAAATGAGATCAGAAATGTGATTCATCGCTTTTAGAAGCCACTTTGCTGTGTTTTTCAAGAATCATGATACTCTCTCAGCTGAATTTTACCAAGAAATCAATTATCTACTGGCTATTACATTTATCAAAACAGGTTTCCAGTGACGTAAATCATCGTCACCTTGCTGAAGCCAGTAGCACCAAGCCCATCTGCACAAGCCACGCAAGTAGCCCTTCTCCTGTTAGGATGGATGGTGATATATGAACCTTGTACAGCTGACAGACATTTATGGAGGATAATTATGGAGACTGCAAGAATATCAGTTACTTTGACATGTTAATGGTTTCTTTTTAATTAGATAAACAGGCACAGAAGTGATTGCAAATAATTCAGTTATTGCTGAGCTGACGTGTCTTTACCAGGACAGGTCCCCAGATGTACTTCATTCTGCGCCAAAGAATAGTCCATCAAGCGTGGGGAAGCTCTTCAGGCAAGACCAAGGCTGAGAACACCAGCTGTGAAGTAAAACTGAGCCCAAGTGCCTTGTTTGCCACAAACCGCCCCATTTACGGTGGTGTCTAGCCTGACCCAAGCCCACCCCTAGCTGGAAGCACGGTGGACGTGGCACGAAGCAGCTGGTGCTACAGAATTTGGGTGTACATGGGCTGCAGCGGGGAAAGGAGGAGAGATATTTTGGGGGGGTGGGCTCCAGGCAGGTCACGGCGAGCTGATTAACCGCTCCCCCCCCAGGACATACAGTCGTGCACGCTGCGCTGCCGGTCTGGGCGCTGCGGCAGTCATGCATTTAATTATTTAAGCCAGAATAAACAGCAAACCACTGATTTTGCGAAGCTGGGGGATACCTGTCAGTATTTGGCATGGCTGGAGCAGGCTGCCAGGTACAGCTGCCAGCAGACACCCCGCGGGCAGCACCTCACCTCCGAGGGGCCGGGGGTCCCGGGTCCCTGGCTGGGGGCGAGCACCGGCGGGCACCCTCCCCTCTGCGGGGAGCAGCGCTTGCCATGCCGCGGTGCTCGCGGGCCTCCTGCCCTCGGACCCGCCGCTCCTGCCTCGGGACCGCTGAGGATGGAGGTGGCTTTGAACAGCAGATTATTGCCTCTTATGTACTATTTTCAGAATGCAATTAGAAAAATAAATAGATAAACGCTCTTTTGCTTTTGAGCTCAGATATGAATACCTCAAAGAATTACCTTGTCATTATGTGGGATATATGATTCTAACCATGTATATTTTTAATAACCACCTAGCATTAGCGGTATGGCTTGCTTTGTCAAGCTTTCAAGGTCTCTGAGGAGTTAGTTCATGAGGATCCAACTGAAGTTGCAGGTGTCAATGTACATGAAATGATGGTATCGGTATATGGTAACAGAAGGCCTTTCCATACAGGAACATTTTTAATGTTAACTCCTTATTTAAAAATCCTTTTTGCAGACCCATCTTATTTTCCTATCCTTCACATCCATAAGCCACATTTCACAGAAAGTTCAATCCACTTCCTAGAAAAGTGGCCAGTGAAGCAGCTCAGTTCCCTCTCCAGACACTGCAGCTGCGATGCTGTGACCGACCGCCTTCCCCGTACTCCATTTCCCCAGGAATTTCCTTTCCCCAGGAATTTCTTCCTTGCGGTCTGCAGTGAATGCCACCGTGTAAAAGAGAGCAGCGAGCTGTGAATTAGTATTTAATCCCTTGTTTCTAGGAGTAGGATGCAAAATTGGCTGGATTTCCAGAATGGATGTTGGCTCAATTAGTTTTTCCAGTGCCCCGTAGCAATCCTGTTGGCATACATCATCCTCTACACAGACACCACGAGTGCACAGATGTGTGTGAGTGCAAAACCTGTATGTGTTTCAGCTTCTCTTTTTTAACCTAAATGAGGATAATTGAGCATGGCGTGGAAGATCCTGGCTTCGCTAGGATTTAAGGAAAGACAAAACTCCCCTCATGCCCCTGCCTGCCTCCAGCAGTCTCCACAAGAAGGGGAGCCACTTTGTTTAGCATCAGCCATCCTTGCTCAGAAAGACAATTTTCTTTCGTCGAGACGTACAATTACCACACGTGGCATTCATAAAAACAATGCCATGTTTAGCAATTTGTAGCATTAAACATTGAAAGGAATTTTCTCCGATGGAGGTTGACAACTTTGTCCAAAAAAAAACCCCTAAATTTACTTAAGCTGCAAATAGTCTTTAACGGAAGCAGATTTAAATACAAACTAAAGTTCCGTCACACTGTGCTGTAAATCTCAAGGGAAACATAATTCATTTGCAGCAGTTTTCAACAAGAAAACTTGGCAGTCTTTCAGCAAGTTTCATAATTGCTCTATTTTAAACTTCAGCTTGAAAATGCTCAAGATAGCTTTTAGTTTTATTGAAAGGTTAATTTCACACCTACAGAAAAAATATCAGCTTTCCATTAGATCTAACGGAGTGTTAAATGCGAAAATTACAGTCCCTTCACATAAATGTGCAAAGTTTGTTGCGTTTTTAACCCATCTTGCTTTCCCATTCTTTCCGGGCAGAGCCGAGGCACAATAGGCGGGCGCGCTGCCTCCGCGGGCACGGCGCCTGCCTGCCGCGCCGGCACCGGTTGCACAGACTCGCGTGTTATTCCTGGGGGAGAGCTGCAAGGCAAGGCCAGTGGCAGTAATTCGGGTGCTAGCTATGCGGGGTGGGGGGCCTTAGCAGCCTACACTTGAAACCCCCCCAGCGTGGAGAGCAAATGGGGACACAGCCCTGGGACAAGCGTTGAACAAAAATACTAATTCTTCACAGATTTATGCCAAGGTGCCTCAGAAATCACTGTTGCATCTCCGGGCTCACCTTATTGTTAGAACCGCATGAACAAGGGGTAGGCAAACAAAGTTTGCCCGTCTCCCTTCCCATCCCCTCCCAGCTGAACTACGTGCCATGGGGGGCCAGCCTGCTCCTGCAGCCCCTCTCCCATGACCAGGCAAGCACAGCCCCTCTCCCACTGGAGGGGACAAATTACGGTGCAGAATTAGGAAAAAACAATAAAATCTTCCTGGTGACCTGTGCACTTGGCACTACGTCCTGTCCCACCAAGGCGCGCTGAGTCCATCAGGCATGCGGGGTGGGGGAATGTCCCCCTGGAGCCACTCCTGAACAGCCGGAGAAGCCCCAGGAGGACACTCCTAAGCATCTAGGGCTGAATATCTTGCTGTAATTATTTTCTGACACAGCCTGAACTTCAGCCTCCCTTACGCTAGACCAGGGTCTGAGAAAGTCCCTGCAGACACAACCCTTTCACGGTCTGCATTTTGCAATCTCCACTTCCCCCAAACCAGTGCTTCCCCCCCACTTCTCAGCTCAGGGCTTCCCGGGGATTAAACACAGATAGCACTTGTAGCAGTAGTTTCGGTTACCCCTGATGGATACAGACACTTCATGGCCCCCGAAACCATCATTCCTCCAAGCAACAAGTGGGTGTGTGAGCGCAAGCGTGCACGGTGCCGGAGGGGGTGGAGGAGAGGCAGATATAAAGGAGCGAGTTCGTGCAGCCATATGCGCAAGGAGTGCCATTAGGAAAACACATAGCTTCTGCCTTCAAGAAAACTATGATTCAGTCACTACTTTATGGGGGGAAAAAAAAAGTCACACCGAATTTCATTTAGGTATTTTAAGTTCAATCTTGCCAGAAACTATTTGTTAAGGGAAGAGGGAAAGGGAGAGCGCTAGTTAATCCCAATCAATCCCAGTACCACGGCTCTGTGCAAGGCGCATTTATGATTGCATGGTGCTCCCTTGAGTGGGAAACGTGGCCCCATCACTGCCAGGGGCTCCTGCCTGAGGAAGGCGCTGCCTGGGGCAGAGGGATCCTCCCCGGGGGTCAGGGGACACGCGGAGCAGCCATCTCCCCTCGTCCAACCGAGCAAGGTGCAGTGCACGGCCACCGGCACGCCGGGGTGCGGAGCCGCGGCTCAGCTGGGATTACAGCACGTGCAGGGCCTGCTGCATCCCAGGTTGCCCAGGAACAATTTAATCACTACTTGCAGACAAAGGATTAATACAACAGAAGAATCAGGTTTATTGATTGCGCGTTACATCCCCTGCGCATACGCTTCTCTATGCCAGCACAGGGCTGCACGGGGGGAGGCAGCGCGGCACGGCCCAGATACGAGCCTCAAAGCACCTTCTCCAAGGCGCACAGTTTCCGTCTCGTTCAGGAAGAGCTCTTGGGTTTGTGGCAGTTTTGGCAATTAGTGGCAATTTTTGTTGCAAGCTTTAAACCCACAGCCCCCAAGAAATAGCTGGAGGCATCTCTTGCTCCAGAGCGCTGGCCTCACAGCCAGGCAAACACGCCTCGCTGCAGTGGCAAAGCAGACCTCGCGCGTGGCAGAGAGAGCCAGGCCCGCAAATAGCTTGGTCTGGACTGGCTTGGTCTGCCCCTCCCCGGGCAGAGAGGTTTGGAAAACCGCTCAGAGAAGCGGCCTTCAACCAGGTGTCGAGGCTGGGAGCAGCCAGTGCTGAAGCCGGGCTTCCGAAGCCGTGCTCCGGGCAAGGTGGCACCTTCCCTGTTTAAAGCTGGCATGTCCAAGAAGTGAGGCACAGCCCTGATAAGGAACTACCAGAGAAGATATCAGTAAAATAACTGGGTTTTCTTTAGCTGGTTGCTTTCTTTTTAAAATAGGTTTCTAGTTTCTCCCCACAATTATGAAAATAAGTAACTTGGACAGCTCAGATTCTCCTGTCTAGAAACAGCAGGAAAAATGTAGATGATGAAAGAAGCTGCTGTCTTTTTAAAAATAAGCTTCCTTTTAACATTTGCAAGTTAACAGCATTGCAAGGATCCTGGCAGCGGGTGAGCCATCCTGCAGGAGATGGATGGGCAATTGCTGAACAAAAGCTTGTGCAATTCGGCTGAGTTAGTGGAAAGTTGAAAAAAAGAAAAAAAGAGGGAGTTCAGTCATGAGTGAGAGCCCCTCCAGGCATCCCTCTGAATGTCCCAGGTGAGCACCATCCCTCATCCAAAAGGCAGATAACCTTTACGCTGCTCTCTGGCATTCAGTCTCCGGCCTTTAGAATCGCTGCTCTTCTGATCTTCCCCATGTAAATCATCACACTTCCCCTTTTTATGATATTCTAATTAAGAAAACTGTGATAACAGTAACTAATTATGTCCATAACACATTTTGAAGCGCTCTCTCCGCCTGTCAACACTCAGAATGGGAGTCTAAACTTTGGCAAGGGTCCCGGAGCCAAAAAAGGGTCTGGAGCAAGATGCCACTAACCGCCTGTCATTAATCTTAGATAAAGAAGTTCCTACGAACAACCAGCGATTCGTTTGCCGTCAGTCTCTGGGATCCTTGTTCAGCTTTTCTGATACAGCTGAGTTACACTCTTCTAATCGCTCACTCTCAAGCATACAGTCGCTGTCATTTTACTATCCCATTTTCCTGAATAAGTGATACCTTTTTGAAAGGATTGGGCATTAGGATGGACTACAAGCAATAGTTTATCTTTTAGGAGACAGCGAGCTACACCGGTCCTTTAAAAAGCAACTATCAGATCAATACAATTGAAAAGCTTCCCCAAATACACACAAAACTGTCAAGTTTTGTCACCTCACTGTTTCAGCTGCAACACCTTTCTCCCAGCTCGCGGAGCTGCCCGGTGCAGCGTGTGTTCGCCAGAGAAAGCACGGCCTGGGGAGCCTTTCGTGTCGTGGTCAGAAGGGAGAGCTTCCCAGAGCTCCAGGAGCAGTCAAGACATAGGGATTTCCAAATTGGGGGAATACAATTGCGTTTTAGCATCATGAGACAGCAAAGCTCTGCAGCCCGTTTAATAGGCTGGGAAAACAAACAAACAAATCTGAATTTCAGAAGTTCCAGCAATTAGCAGAGAGTCTCACACCTGCTTTGTTGGGACATCACCGGAGAGGTGGCAGTCAATACATCTGACGGGAGGCTCCTCAAGCTATTGTCGTTACCAACAAGCCTCCTCCATCTCCAATTCCTCCATCTCTTCCTCCACCAGCAACACACCCAGCCTGGAGCTGTAACTCCAGCCTCCCCCCTCCCCAGTCCTAACTGGGACATGGCCCCTGCTTCCCACAGCCTCGCCTCCCCACCGTACAGCACTGTTGCCAGCTGGAGCCCTGCCGGCATCTCTGATTGCCTCCACAGGGGATTTTTGTGTTTAAAACTATGGAGAACAGACTCCTGACTGTCAAATAGGGGGCTTCAAGTCCTCCTGTAGCATCTTTGGCCAACATGTTTATACCATTTCCCTCCCAGTTTAATTCCTGAGAAAAACCATCTAACACACTGGATTTCATATTGCAAAAAGAGATGTAAACCATTTGAATGCCACAGCCCTGGACTGTACCTGCAACGTCAAAGGAAACCCATCACCTTGATGAATAATGGGTGAAATCTGCAGGTATCTGGCTGCCTAGATGTAGGGAATGCCTCTCTAGGGAGTTTTAGTATTTTAGCCATGTCAGGCCTGTGAGTTACAGCTTTTGCAGCGAGTAAATTGATTATGTAGATTCACGTGGTCTACAGAATACGTGCTATGCACAAAAGGTGGCATGAGTATATGTTACACTGCCAACAGCTTGTTTTATTTCAATGCCTGACAGGTTACAACTGACATTGAAGGGAATAGTGATGAGCAGCCACTTTGCAAGCCCTCTCTGTAAAAGGCAATTGTATTTGACAGTGGTACTGGTGGGACAAGCCTCAACAGTTTTCAGCTAAACTGTTATGATAGGGACTTGAGCAGCTCTGCAATGCGGTCTCAGATAGTACCTAGTGATGTGCTTTGTGATCTCCTGAGCTCGCTGCAATTAGAAATGAGTTATCAGTCATTTCTTTTGGACGAACTTGTACCATGTCTGCGTAACACAGTAGAGTCCTACTCGCCATTTAGAAAGCAAAATGTATTAAAAGGACTAGCTAATGAGCCTATTAACAGTGCTAATTTCACTTATATTATCAGGGTTAAAAAACACAGCCATTGCCAAGCCCACGGGTGCAATTCAACGTCTGAGAAACAGCAAGCGCGAATCAGACCACAGCAAAGAGCAGCGGCTGGGCTGCTGATCAGGGCACCCCAGCCAGGCGACGCAGGCGCTCCCCACGTCTCTCACAAGAAGTGAAACCCCATCTTTCGGCGACACACGGTGCACCAGGAAGAGCTGCGCGCTCGGACCCCAAACAGCCTGGTTGGATTTCAAGGGTGTTGCAGCCGAGCCGCCAGCACCGTGCGTGGAGGGGGCTGATCCGGGCGTCTCAACCGGCCTGTTACGCTACCTGCTGTTCTGTGTCAGCACGCTGCGGGTGCTGCCCATGGGCTGTAGCATTTGCACGTAAAGTGGAGACAACACTGGGGTGCAGACTGACCAACACAAGCTTGCAAAGCAGCAGTGAAAAAATATCAGCCAGCGCAAAAATGAGTAGCTATTTCCTTTGGATGCTATTTTGCACGCACAATCAGCTGTCACGGGAGCTCTTTTATTTCGTTTATGCCATTCCAAAGTAAAAATAAAATGTTGCCATGCTAGAACAGCAGCCCCTTGCTCCCGCTGCGACGGCAAACAAAGCGGGTTACACGTCTGCTCAAGGAGTTTACAACAGCGGTGCTGGACTTGCCCAGGGAAGACAGCAGGCTTGAAGGTTAAACCGTGACTGGGCTCACAGGGGACAGTTTGGCATGGCCCGCAGGCTACGAAGGTCGATCTGTTACTGCACAACACACCTGGAGGGATTTCACCTTCCGATTCTAGGCAACAAGAACAGGAATGACCAGGGGGAGTCTCTCCCAGGGCAATTTTGCACTAAGATGCAGGTATCCCCTACAATAATGTTGGTGGAGGGTTAGTAGCCTGGATGGAATGGAAAAAGTGAAGGAAAAATTGAAAGAAAAATCCTAAGTTTCAATTGAAATGTATTTAATGATTAAAGGAAGCTAAAGAAAAAAATTGTTTTCCCCTGTAAAAAAAAAAAGTTGTCAGAACATTTTCGTTTCACAGCCAGAAGGTATCATCTTCCTTCTAGTGCTCTCTGCTTTTTACTGAGGAGCTGAAGTTTGCAGAATGAAACAACTCTGGGAAGTATCACTTAGTAGAAAAGAAAAAGTTTTACTGAGAAGCCATTTCTGGGAGTTTTAACCATACAATGGGATGCAATACAGCATCTGCTCCTTTGGCAAACTACAGCCTCACATTCGTTTGGGGACATTAACAGCTTTATTCATTATTAAGGATTATTCACGTGCCAATGAAAGACTGGCATTTCTGAGAGATGCTCAAAAAATTTCCATGAGTTTTAGCACATGCCTCCTCATTCAAAGTTTACACCAGAAATATGGCATCCACCATCCTCTTGTCCTTAAAAATATTTCTCTCATTCATCGGCGCATGGTTTAGATCAAAACCAGAAGGCAAAAACAATTCCAGTCAACAGTCTGCGAGCAGTCCCTTGTCTGAAGGATACACATCCAGAAGTCATGAGCTGTTGATCACTTAGACAAAAAAAAAAACCCACAAACCCGAAAATGCTTTGTAAATGAACTGCTTATTGAGAAAGAGATCTAATTTGCAGCTCATCTCCTGACTGTGTCAGCTCCACATCGATTGCTGCTACCACCTTACTGATGGATGGCACTTGCCGTGGCCCAGGCATGCCCCCGCGCTGGAGGGGCTCCCCCCAGCTTTGTGCACACGTGGTAAGATAACAGACGGAAAGATTATCAAATCATAGACAAAACCAGACTGGCCCTGGTCCGTACGTGAAATATGGGTGTTTCTTAACACAGATGCCTTCAAACTCTTCCATTGCACCCGAAGGAGAGCCCAGCTCCGTACACGAGCTCCTGGCTGCCCGCAGGGTTTTACCCGCAGCAAAGCTGGGCAGGCACAGGGAGATTTTTGCCCAGCCACCGTCCCTGGGCCCGGCAGAACTGGCAAGACAGCATCACTCTCCGTAAGGAAACCTGGCCAAAAAAACAGCAGAGCGGAAGATGTAGCTCTTCCCAAGATGATAAGCAGCTGAGCTCCATAAAAGCCAGAACTGATTCAGAAACAGCAATGAGAGACCCTCCACGAGCAAAGCACAGGGCTGACCCCTTCCACACAGGGTCCCAGAAGGTCCCATCTGCAATGACCCCATCCCAAGAATCCCTTTTAAGCCACAATTTCCCAGATCTTTTAAAGCCATATATTTGAATATTTTCATGCATATAAAGGTCTACTTCACTATCCTTTTAGGGTCAGCCAGTTAACTGATAACCTCTACCCATAAAATCTATCTTCTGGCTGCAGCAAGCGTCGAGACATGAACAGAATCCAGGCAGCACGAGAGCATCCCTGCAGAACTTCAAGCTTGAGCTGAAAGTCTGTGTTTGTAACTCTGAATTCTTGTACGCACACACACCTAGCTCTGATTTACCCATGGAAACAGCTTGTTTGGGAACAAAGGCAATGCTTGTGGCCTGCTCCCCACGCCCATTCCCATGGCTGCTGCAGTACCTCTCAGGCATCTGTCAAGTGGCTGCAGCTCCCAGTTCAGCAGCCCGAGCCAGCTTGCTTTGGCTGTGTTTTAACGTGCTCATCTGTGTGCTACAGCGGCTCGGCAGCTGCTTTACAGCTGATTGAGATGTCTCTGCCTCTGGCAGAGGGGAAAAGAAACCCTACAAAGCCACCCTTTTTGTGAGTAAGAGCCCAAGCACACGCTTATGTCAGGCTCTAAGTTAATTCACTTTATCCACTATGTGGGCAAGGGCAATGTTCTCCCCCTGTACGCACGTAACCGTATTAAGTATCTCCCTCTACGTACAAGGATGCTCCGTTTGCATCCCTCCCCCCCAGGACGTACCTTTTGCCAGGTGACACCATTGATCAAGCATGACACACTCCCTCTTTCACTGGGTCAGGCACAGGAGCTAGTATTTATAGGCTTTCATGGGCCTTGGATACCTCAAATATCTTCCTGTTACTATATACGGAACCAAAGTCATTTTGAACTTGGAACAGAGCCAGCTGTAGCATGGCTTCTTCATCAGATAGGCTCCAAGTCCGTGTTCAGCCCTGCAGACAGCACTGCCAAGAGCCGAGACCAAGCTGCAGCGCAGGAAAGACATCGTACATGCCGTTAAGTCCCTAGAGGTCCTCTCCGTGTTGATGACCACCTACTACCTTTGCTTACCAACTATTTACATAAAGGTGTGTTTACACAGGGAGGGCTCCTTTATGGAGCAGGGCTATGACATTTGCATACTCGCTTTATTTAGACAGTTACTCCAGTATCACAATAAAGACAGAAGCTGCAAGACACGCCAGGGTGCCAGATGTTTGAGGCCCCCACGTAAAGATGTCTTATTGCAAATCCTGTCCCAAAGTCCCTCCAATTTTAGCCTGAGGGGCCTGAGACCCCATGAACCGAGGCATCATGTCTAAAGTTATGGGGTGCTTTCTGTATTTTCTCATAGATCTCTTGAAAGGTGTTGTTTGAAGATACAATACTGCAAAGTCTAGGTTATTCCTGTTTATATTAGGAAACATTTACCCTCCAGAAGAAGCTGTATTACAGAGACAGAGGAAAAAATAAAGTCATATATAGGGTGGGGCTAGAATCTATTGTGTATGAGACACAGATTTCTGCAATGATTTGTCTGGGTAAAGGTTATTTAATTTAGTGAGATAAGTTGTGCTCAAGTGTTTAAATTAGAAACCTGCTCTGAGCTGAGGATCTTTGATTAGACAAAGAGGAGAACAGTAATCACTTGGAGCACTGCACACAAGGGGCGAGCAGCCACTCAGAATCCCTAATTTGTGACTTATTTATGCACTGCAAAGCCCACACACCTTAATGGTTTAGATATTCTGCTTTATGCCGAATGACTAAATGCTCCTTGTGTGAGCAGACAGCCACTCGCAGTCAGGTCATTTATCTTTCAAAATAGCAACAGAGCAATCTTGTCCTCTCTGGTTGGAGGTCTCTCTCTAGGCACGGGCATCTCGAGGCGGCTCCATTTCAATATGCATCATTTGGGAACCTGCTGTGGGCAAGTTCAAACAGACAGCAAAGTTGTAAAGTTCTTCTCAATATGCAAACTGTGCTCATTATTGTATGCTGTGAAAGTACCACCTCGTCAGCGTGCACAGTGCCCACAGGAGAGCTGCTTCTAGAAACACGGTAAGAGTTTCCTTTATCCCAGCAACAGACCTCTATTTGTATAGGTTATGCATGGAAAGCCTGAGCCAGTGAGCTACCTGTTCAAACACATCAGGACCAAGGTAGCATCTCCCCCCCAGGTACTTTAACCTGGCCTCTTCCAAGCCCAGTAGCAGGAGCACGGGGCTCCCTGACTTGTCTTCGAATCTAGATCTTTCCCTGGGGTTGAACTGCAGATGTAGGAGCTGGGAGCTTCTTTCCTCGAGCTGCAGCACTGGAGCTGCAGGACCAGAGCCTTTGCAGCAGGGAGGATGCGCTTGTTGGGCAAGCGGTGCAGGAGGCTCACAGCACGCAGCAGGCTCAGGATGGGGGTCACCCTCCACATCTTTAAAAGAAATCTGTCACTGCTCAAGGACTGGTAATGCACCAATAAAAAACAGACCAAAAAAATGTACAGTTGGAGTAAAATAGCTCTGCCTCTGTCACCTCTGGCCTAACATCAGCTCTGTGGTAAAGTCAGAGATGGTCTGAACCTTTTTTCGCTACACTTTTAATAAAATGCACTGCGAAGCCTGCATTGCGCTGAGCTACAGGCACACAAAACCACCCCCATGATCTCTTCAGGAATGAAAGACCTCGGCAGCGAGGCAGGGACCCACAGTGGGGTCTCGGGCTGTACCTGCTGGTAGGACACCTCTGTCCTGTGCACTCGGGAGCCGATTCCCCCCAGCCTGCTCCTATCTCACAAGGATGATTGCCCACAGTCCCATCACAGAGGGAGAAGAGAAATGAAAAGCCACGAGCACCTTCCTCAGAGGCAAGCACAGATACTGCTGTTATCCTTATGGCAAATTTTAGTGGCATCAGCACACACCGTGCTCAGCAGCGCAGTTGAACACTGTTGTGTCTGGGATCAGCAGACAGATCTTTGCCTGCTGTATTTGCGGGTACATTAGCATGTCTTACATTAATTCATCAAATTAAGAGCCCTGCAGTAAAGCAGAGAAAACTTGTTGGGAAAAAAAGCTTGTTAAATATTCCATGTAATTTTGTTTTGGATACTTCGACCAACAGCATCCCTACCCTGCGGTGTAGCAGTCACACAACAGAGTCCCTGGGACAAAGTTTGGGCGGGGGAGTCAGGAAGGTTCCCTGAGCACAACGATCACAAACAGCGAGGAGCTGGGCTTGTACGTCCTGAAGCATACGTGAGGAGGGGGCTCAGTACAGTGGCTTCAGGAGATGTGACAATACACTTGATGTGAGACGTTTGTCCCAAATGGGAGGTATTGGGGCAGTTTTGCAGCTTGCGCTATTAATGCAGGCGAGCACGTACAAGCAGAGCCTGGGAGCTGGGATTTGACCGGGCTAACACACATTTAAGGAGAGCACGTGGTATTGTGTGATACATCTCAGTGTGTGAGTTATCTCCAGTTGCCCCAGTACGGACACCATTTGCCACCAGTCTCTCTCCTAGAGCCCCACCAGCGGCACGGCAGTCCCAGGGAGGCCCTGCTCACCCTTCCTCACCCCATACCACAGGTTTGGGGGTTCAGCTGGCTGGGTTTTTGTTGGCTGCTCCTTGAGTCAGTCCACTCACCATAGGGGAGGGTTTAGAGTTGTGCCCCTCCTTGAAACCAGGTTCACACAGAGCATCACCGGGACCTCTGTTATTGTAAATAATTTAAACCCCTTGTATTTTTGGTCTTCTATTTCTAGACAGACTCTCAAGTCCCAGCCTTCCTTATGTCCCCAAGGAACCATTAACCTACGAATAATTGAGAGACCAGATTTTGGAGCAGTGTCTCACAGCTCACTTGAGCGCACATCACGTGGGACCCGGCATTTGGCTCCCACCGCGTGCACCTGTGAAAAGGGGTGTCTCAAGAAAGAGCCGATGATTTTTCTGTGGTAATTACCTTCGGCAAGATGCAGTTACAACATGGCAGCGTATTACAGACGAAATGGCAAAACAGCAAGTCTCTGCTGTCATCGTGGCTCCCCTTCCCCTGCCATCTCCCCGTAAACTAATGGGCTATATTAAAGCTGAGGGGTTTCTGAACAATCATATTAAAAACAAAGAAAGAAGTGGCCTATGCCAGGAAAAACCCAAACCTTCATGAAATACTTGGCATCTTTTGGATGCTGATTGGCAGGGAGAGTGAGAAGAGAGATATTAAGCTATGAGAAAGTCTGGCTTTGTGCTCTTTACACTCTTACTGCCAATAAACTAGTCTTCAGTTCACAGGAGAAAAAAAAAAGGGGGGTTTTTTTGGAAGATCTTCAGCCACAGATGCTAGCCACAACTGCCTGTGATGGACAACCCCTCTCTTGTTAACGTCGATACCAGAGACATGAGAAACGACGAACGTGATACTGGATGCGGAGAGAGCCCTGGGACAGGGTGGGGGCATGGAGACCCGTTAGCTCCAGTACCCGCCAAACTGCTGGGAAGCTTTGTCAGGAGCATCGGCGGCGGGGAAGGAGCAGGATGGCTCCTGGCAGGGGAAGGAACGTCCCACCAGCACGCAGAGGAGCCGTGACCCGCAGAGTGATCGCCTACTCCAGTTAGCAGCATCTTAATGCCAAAAGGCTTTTGACAAAGCCCCTCTCCAAGGCGCTTAAAACTGCTAGGATGTCACAGGATGAGAGAGGATCCTTTAATGCATTAGCAACTAGAGGGATTAAAAAACCCCAACCAACCCACAAGGGTAGGAATAAGCCCCAGTTTTTCCACAGAGGAGGGAGGTAGCCAGGGTTCTGCACTGCTCACTGTAGTCGTAAGTGGCCTGGAAAGTCATTTGGCAGCATGACAAAGTTCATAGGCGAGATAATTCAAGATAGTGAAAACTGGAGGAAATTTTATATACGTTTACACACACAGAGATATTTTATATATCGCTAAATATTAACTGATACGTATTATACAGATTACACATATAATATACATTATAGCTTGTGTATATATAAGCCAAAATACTTTTTTTATATATATATTTTAAATATATTATATATATACACACACATATATATATACGTGTGTGTATATATATATAAAAGCTAATAGCCATCCCCTTTGCTACAGCCTTTCCCTGGGTGCTGGGCACCAGCCACTCTCACCGGGAGGACGTGGAGGGAGGGAGGCAGTTAACGACACCGAACGCAACGCGGCAGCACGCAGGGCTCTGTGGGGCAACGACAGCAGAACCATCTTAGCAGCAAGTCAAATGCATTCCCTCGGAGCAAACTGAGTGCCAAACCCTGAGCCTGGGCACCACGACGGTCCCAGGAGCCGAACCCCCCTGTTCTCCCCGGGGCAGCGCAGGCAGCCAGGCCACGTCAGCCAGTTTCCATCGCAGCCAGGCAGCGAGTCAGGCGGGCAGGACGGCCGCTCGCCGCAGAGCCACGCAAACAGCTTCCAGGAGAGCCCGTAAGGGCAGCGAGTGTTTTTATGAGTCGTTACAAAGACCTAACATGTCGCAGCAATTGGTACCACGGAGTTTACAAACGTAACAGTTTCAGTTCATTTGTTTATTAGGTAATAATTGAGGCTCTAGTCTATTATTTTAACAAACTGATTGGATACTTCAATTGATCTTAAAGTACCTATTGGCCCCTGTTGGCTCGTAGTACTCATTTGGATGCATACATCTAGCCAGCAATCTTGTTCTGAAATAATTGTCAACAGCAAAACTCTCCCAGGTCGCAGGAGAGCACACAGACGGCTCACGTGGCTTCCAGCTCAAGGGCACAATCCTGCCTTTCCCAAGCTCTTTGTACTTACAAAAAAAAAAAAAAAAAGCAGCAAGGCCAAACTGGACCTTCCTAAAGCTACTGGGATGCAAGTTTCATGCTCAAGACAGCTTCACAACTGAGTTAGGTCAAGAACACCAACAAACCCCACACTCTGATTAATACCAGCATTTGTTTTCTTGTATATTAGTAAATCTCTGATGCAAGGAGACATTTTACATACCTGTAGAACAGCTCTCCAGTCCGCCCAGCCTGGGAAGTCCCGCACCCTGACCTCTCGCCCAAGGGCTCTGCAGAAGAAGAGCATTTTCCCTTTATCAGAATTTCTGAGCTGATTTGAAACATGCAGCAGCTCAGAGCTCCCAGTTAAATGCCTAAGGAAGAGCTGATAAACATATTTCTGGGCTAGAAAAAAGGAGAGAACCAGAACCAAAGCGTTCTCTTTTGAAGGCTCTGGCTATAACAGCTCTGGGGGGCAGCAGGCATGTCCAGAGCACGGCTACACCTAATAAAGTTAAAAGCCAGTTTCCTTAGGAGATAGTTTTCCACTGTGCTATATGCCCACATCCAGCATCCTAAGAAAAACAGTAATTTCAGATTACAAAGGTCTCCAACCCAGCCTCGAGCTTCCTTCAAGTCCAAAGTCCACTCTCCTCTTACACCAGTGATCTCTTTACTCCCACAGAGGATGTAAATCCCCCTGGACCCTGCATCAAGCAAGAGATCTGCATCCTCCACCACATCTCCGAGGTGCTGCCTGCCTGTCCTGGGGCATCAGCGTGTCAGCCACATCCCAGACCTCAGCCCCCCGCCCCAGCCTCCCCAGCCCCACCTTGCACCCACGCGCTGCCCAGGCCGTGGGGCTGGGCCAGCCTCTCCCTCCTCGGGGGGCAGCTCGGCTGCGGCACCATTGCTTCGCAGCCAGAGCCCAGCATCCCGAGCTCAGCATAGCCCGGGATTTGCTGGATGAATTCAGATGCATGTGGAAGAGCCTCCCTTTTAACCCACCTCTGCTACAAGGGCAGCTCTTGTCATCCTCTGGCAGGGGTAAAAAGTCTGCAGTTCTCCTGCAGTCTCAGGAGCCATGATAAATATTGGAGAAGAATTAAGCATTGCTCTTTTATTTGATATGCTTACCCACTCTTTCCCTCACGCGTACTTTAGCAGTCCCAGCATTGCTTCACCTCAGGATGCATTCAGCAGAAGGCTTTAGGTGCTCATTAATTAATGCCTAATTTGTGTGGGCCTCTGCTTACAATTCGTATGCAAATTGCTCTCAAATTGTGTTCAGCTGAGCTGTATCCAAGCACTAAAAAGCCAGAAGAGGAAAGATAAATTGAGGAGTATATGTGCAGGTAATAAAGCTTTTCTCTTCCACAGAGGCTTTGCAATAACCTTGGGTCATGTGTACTACAACCATAAATTTAGAGAAGAGATGAAGAGCGCTGTAATGGCTGTGTCTTGCAGGACACGCAAGTTAAGAGCTGCTGTTGGAAAGAAACTGCTGATAAACGCTCACGGATGTGTTGGTTATTAATGTGGTGTTTTTATATAAACTCTTCTTCCTCTAGGAAAATAACAGATTTTTACCAGAGGAGAAACAGAGCTTTTGCATATCACTTAATCATTGTATATAGTGCCTGGTATTAACATAGCATTTGACAAAGCCACGTCTCGTGTGATCTGTTTTTAATTTGTGCTCTTTATTACAGTTTGTTGTAGCTGCCTAATTAAAGTTTGCCAGGGAAGTAATCAGCCTTATTTCCATAGTGAGATCAGTTTAATAAGAAAGTAATTTTGCAATTTGTTTTCATTAATTAATTAGGCAGAACCCTGTAAAATCCACATAGTGGGGTATAAACCCAGGGAAGCCGTGACGCCAGCTGTGTTGTCCAAGGAAAAGGGATGTTTGCCTGTTGGCGTTCTGTCCCTGATGTGGTTTTTGCCTCTGCCAGCTTTAGAGGAGCAAATTCTGTCATATAATGCTTAACCTGGATGTCTCTACTAGTGCATGTTGTCTCCAAACAAACCCCAAAAGAGCATCATGTGGGGATGGAGGCAGAACAGCTAGATCAAGGAAAATCCGCCAGCGGATGTGGGAAACCGGTCAACGTTTGTGCACAGGCTTCCTCCCACAGCCCGGGTGTCAAAGTAAACCAATCTCGTACTCCTCGGAAAATGAACCAAAGAAATGGTGGGAGGACTCTCTGGGCCACCACTGGAGGAGAAGGAAAGGTCTCAGGGTTGGTTTGTAGGTCTTTCTACTTGTCCCCGCTGTAAGAATACTTGGACCGTTTCCAGTACTAGCCAGCTTTGTTTTTCAAACTCAAGCAGAGACTTAGCGTACATCAATTTATCCAGACAAAGAGTTGTCCTAGCTCTAGCTGCCTTTCCAGAGAGCTCATATTTCATTTTGTAATATTGATTAATACTGAACAAGCCACATAGTAATCACATGCAGCAAGGCAAGACTTTCACCCAAGATCATTTACCATGATGCTTGTTCTCCTTTGCTCTGGTGATGCTCCGGTGCCTGGAGGCCAACTAGCTGCTGTGTGCAAGAGGTTGCAAGGGTGGAAGAGCTCCTGGTATCCTGTATGTCATTTATCGATCCTCTCAGGGCACGCAGGGTCTTGATTTTGCCCACTGATGAACTTCTGCATCTGTTTGGGCTGCTGCTTTTACTGGAGGGTTAGAAACATGCCCACTTGAGGAGCTGCTTCCCTCCATCCGAGAGGTCCTGGCCTCTCATCGATTTCAGCAGCAGCTTCACAGGAGCATGTGCTGTGGCTTGTGTTTCTCTAGACATCAAGATCCAGCAGAGAGCAACCAAGAAAGCTGGATCATGGCAGGGGGAATAAAATGAAGAGGAAATCACAAGTGCAAATTGGCCACTTGGCTCCAGGGGTTGCACTGTGGGTGTTAGAAACGTGAAGGTGCCACCCGTCCCTGCAAGGGGCTGCAGCTCGTGCTGTCATCGCATGAGGAGCCGTCAGCTGGGGGACAGCTTGGGCAGTGGGGTTCCCTGCCTGCCCAGAGGCCCTCGGTACTCCAGGCCCTGTTTGAGATTCACTGGCTCTTTGGCAAGCCATAACACACTCATTCCCTATAAAACCCAATTTGCGTTTTGGCCCAGAGGAACCGAGCACCACCTGTGATTCTCTGTGCAGGAAATCCTTTCCAAGTTGGCCTTTTTGGGACCTTTGAATGGGAGGAACGATGACCGAAGCACTACACCAGCTACGCACAAACAGCCTCTGCTACAGACTCCTGGTGCTGGGTTTGGGCCGATCCCATGAGTTTCTTTACGTTCAGTTTGGGGGATCGTGGTTTTACCTTCTCTGTATGTGCTGGATGCTGGGACCGACTCTCGTTATGGCTATGCATAGCATAAACTCACTCCTACAATAACAATTAATAAAAGATAAGTCCCGTGGCTCTGAATCTAAGTCTAATGGCTGTTTGGTGTGGTTGGGGATTAGAGAGACAGCCTGATATATCTGGCTGCTGAACATCATCTGCTATTTACCTTTGCTGGAGGAGGACTCAGAACTAGGGCTGTAAACACTTGTGGGGTGAGGGAACAGCAGATGAACAAAGCGAGGACAGAAGACATAGCTTCTCTGGAAACCTTGTAAACCACTGACTGCAGTAAAAGTCAATGCAGGAATTAAAAGCCGTCAGTTCAGAAAGCCATAAAAACCACTATCTCTTCTTTATCTAGCTTCCCTGACTGAGCTTGAAACAAAGAGATTTTCTTTTTTCCAGGCAGTGTTTTGGAGTGCTCCTTTGTGGCTCACAAACTATCACACTTTGGAGAGAACATAATTCTGGGATAAAGCTTTTCATCTGTTCTGCAGTGAGCTCCTAAGGGAATGCACCGCGTAGCATCTTTCTGAGTCATTCCAACACTCCCGAAGAAGGTTTTCCTACCATGTAGCCACAATCCGACTGCTGCCTTGGTGGGCTATGATGCAAACCTCTACCTCTCTGCAAAGGTACCTGCTGCAATAACCACTTGAGTAACTAACCCAACACTTACTTTGAGAGAGGAAGAGACAGGTAAAATGTCTCTCAGATGGCAACATTTCCTCAGTGCCCCGGACAGGAGGTCTTGCTGAAGGTGAATAACAGCGAGAGAGTTGGGGACCGTACTTCTCTTTCCTGGAAGATTTATGGAAAATTGCACGCACAGTGCGTGTGGCCCTAAGCTCCTGGCAGAAAGCTCGACATGCAAAACTCTGCCATGACTCACCTCCTGAAAGTCAGCGGGCTGGATGCAAGAGCTCCCCTGCGATCTGGGAGAGCACTTCAGAGATTAGACTAAAGCTAGATTTTTCAAAACCTTCCAAGTCCATCAGGCCATAGACTTAAGGCCAGATATGATGTAAGAAGTCATGGGGAGAAGCTGGAGGTGTGCTAATTAAAGTATGAGAATCAACCTGCTTTCCTGAGCCGATATTTGGAAATGGAAGCTGAAGATCTGAGGCTGACGCTCTCCCTGACCCCCATTTCTCCTCTGGCAGTCATTTGAAAGCTCACGTAACTGCAGAGATGACTCAGGCTTTTCAGAACAGAACTTCAAACTTAGACCCAAAGTCTGCAGAGCCTCCCAGGGTGGCTGTTCACACCTGGACAGTGTAGCTGCATAAATCTCAATGCAACCCCAAGCCCACAGAGGTCAGGTTTTGACAAGCTGCTCTTCATGCTGCCTTCACTTCTTGAGGGTATCAGATATCAATATGATGTTCACACTTGCTGAGACAGAGGAGCCTGTAGATTTCATCAATTTAGCTGCCTGCTCAACTCCTTAGCACTTGCGTGGGCTCTGCTATGAGAAATCGATGATCAACTCCCATCGCTTCCAATAGAAACAAGCTAGGAACAAAATAAAGCACAACAGTAGCCTTTTAAGCAAGCTTTTAGCCAGCTCCCCAAGGATGCAGCCAGACATGCTGTCTACACCAGACCAGCTTCAAAGCCGTTAGCTGAGAGTGCTTGGAGCAGCCACAAATAGTCTGAGCTAATAAAAGAGCATCTTCCACAGCCGAGCTGCAAACTTCTACCTACTCCTAACTATAAGAAGATGCTGGGGCTCTTCCAAATGTGTCCTTCTGCTTTTGAGCATCAGGTGGGACTTTCAGGGACTGATGCAGATCAAACCTTGCACATCCCATTCACTTCGTTCAGAAACTCTTGCAAAAACCATCACGGTGCCTCTTGGAAAGCCATGGCCTTCTATGCAAGAAGCCCAGTGTAGACTGGTATCCCATTCCAGCTCTGCTACACACGCTGAGCAAGGCACTTGTTTTTTCTGTGCCTCCGATTTGTACCCTACCATTTGAATATCTTTGCTATTGAGTTGTTCAGGAATTGCTGCTTACTTTGGATTTTCACTGTGCTTAGCACAAGCGGCTTTTGATTAAAGCCAGGGACTCTGGATGCTAACTCACGAAGCACTGCGTTAGAATAAAAAGGGTTTGCATACGGTGAGATGACAGAGTGAATTGATCTGATAAAAGGCTCTTAAGTCATTAATTCAAGTCATGCAAGATTAAGGAACATTTCAGCAATAACAGAAACTGTGTTAGGGCCTTAGTGATTTCAAAGAACTCTTTCTTAATTGGCTTCACAATATTATTCCTTTTGGCTTTTTGTTGTAACAGAGCGATCTTAGGAAATTTATGCTTTCAAAGTCACCAGAGTCTCCCAAACAAGCTTTTCAGGGCTGTGCCATATTTTCTTTACTTTAGTAATGGGAAAGCCTTCTAGGGACTCTCACATTCAATCCATCTTTCTACCCCAGAAGAGGAGCATCAGCTGATTTTTTTAAGCTTTCACAGATCTACCTGGCCAAAAACCAAAGGGATGGGGGCAGAGACTGAGCAACGCCAGGGACACATTATCAGTATGAAGCTGTGATACCCGCATGGATGAGAGTACCAGATTAGTCCTCGCTTTGATCCGGGGTGCGTGGTCAAGGACCGCTTCCTCAGAGGACGCCAGCCCAGAAGGGGTGGTCTCAGGGAGAGGTTTGCTCTCCTGATCCATCCCTGTGCTCCCATATCCCATCTCTGGGAGCCTTGACATGCACCCCATGAGGACAGTCGTCCTTGTGGCATAGGGCCACCGGTCCCTCAGTGGGAGGCGTACGGGAGGGACATCTCCATGAGCGAGCAAATGGACAGAAACAGCTGCTTGCCACAGGTGTGATACTGCCTATTCTTGCAACCCACCATCAGAGCAAGGGACTTGGCTAATATGAGTTTTCATTTGTAGACAGACCATTTGTGAACATTTAGCCTCCAGGCCAGGCCATGTCCTGGCCGAGGTTCAAACCCACAGAGCAGCACCTTACCTGCTGAGCTTCATTTCAAAACCCACCACATCCATTCGCATTTCTTCTTTCAGCTCCATCCATACTGCACAAAGACACAGATCTTCCCTCTCAAAACAACTCGCTGCCAGCCTCCTACTGCAACACATCTTTCCTTTGCACCAAAATCCATTGCAAAACGTCCTCTTAGCTTCTGGAAACACCAAGAGCCTTTTTATGAAAAGGACTTAAATCTTGTTACTCAGCTGGCATTAATTTCCCTCTTTTAGCACCAAAGGTTTTGATCCCTTCCTGCTAAAAAAATTATGCACCAAAGCTAAATCATTCTTGTCTTCTCCTTTCCAGACAAGGAAGGAGAGAAAATGAAAGGGGTTGCAATGTTTTGCTGGCTCCCTTATCTTAACTGTCCTTTTAGAGGCTTGTTAAGTTCTTCCGGAGGATATTCTGTTCCTGGGGTGCAAGACTGCTTTTTGTGCCCCAAAGGGTTGTCACAGTGGACTAAATGTTGGCTCTGAGCCAGGTAGGAATCAAAACAGAGATTAGGATGATGAGCATTTAATACTGAGGCTCTGGCCCTAACCAAGCCCACGGCTGGGTGGCCAATATCACTCAGCTCCAACACATGCACTTGACTGGCCACCCTTTCCCCACCACCCCCAGTCTGGACCACCTCTTAGCTTATCTGGGTTCTCCTCTTCACAGTTTCATGAAACAACAGACTCAGCTGACCAACGTGTTTAACTAAGTCATCCCTTTGGTCACGCAAGCGCACCACTGCCAAAGATGCATTGCAAATGCTGGACGCCAAATTCCTTCCATAACGATCACTCAATGAACAGGTCAGCTGGAGGAGGAAATAAGAATAAATAAATGCTCCTTTCAGGAGGGTTAATGGTGGGTTGGAAACCACACAGGCTACAGTCAGTGTTTACCAAAGGCTGCGACAGATTTCATGGTCACTGCCAATTGTGAAACCCATCACTGGTATCACTCTGCTCAGGGCTGAAGCACCCTGGGGTGACGGGGAGAGCCCCGGGGAGCCGACCGGCCATGCCGTGCGCGCTGCTGCCCTGAAGGGAGATGGGGCTGCGTGCTCCTGCAGCGGTCTCCCCATCAGCCCCCCGCAGTGGTGCGGGAGGTGATGGAGAGGTCTGGGGGAGCGCGGGCTGCCTTCCCCCAGCGCGGGGCTGGGCTGGGGGCTGCGCCCGGCTGCTAACTGGTGTTGGGGCCTCGGCACCCACCGAGAGCCAGCCCGGAGCACACCCTCCCAAAGCACGTACGGAGCAGACACAGAGCCCTGAGCACCAACATTTCTCTCCACGGACTGTTCCTGCACAGGAGTGAGTTCAGCCAGGTTTGGACGAGACTTTATTTCATTTAAAAGGGAATAGCACAGGGTATCCAGGCACTCGTTGTTATCTCTGTGTGGTTCACTCCGGCTTTCTTTATAAAGTGCCAAGCCATTTCTTCTATTAAAGCACTGATCATTTTGTGGTTTTCACATTTCTGATCTCCTGCAGCAGGTCAGACATTAGAGTGAGACTGACTAACAAGATCATGAAATCTTCAAAATCAATTTTGTTCTCCGACTCCTCGTCCAGGGCAGAAATTATTTCCTGGTATTTTGGTTTGTTTTCTTGGCCCTATGGAGAATTTTAAATGGAGGGGGGAAAAAAAAAAAAAAAAGATTAAGCATGAAGTTCCTTTTTTATTGCATCATTAAAAAAAAAAGAGACAGACAGACATCTGTGTAAAAGTTCACATATTTTCTTTCTTCCCATTCAGGTTTTTACGTTCACATTCATATTAGTTTTTCTAAAGGTATCCCAAGAAACTTACTCAAACAGAAATTTTATTGCAATCAGACAGGAGAACAACCAGTCCTCAAAGTGAATCCAGAATACATCTTTTGAAAGATACCTAGTCACGACTGAAAATCTGGCAGAGATGAATGTCGCTGGCTACTGCTGGCAAACAACCTGCAGGAAGTTTACAGCCGCCGGTGCCGATACAGCTGGTTTTCGCCATACCCGGCTGCCACCGCCACGCCGGGCGGGTGACGGACTTTCTCCCTTTCTCCCAGCAGCCCACCAGTGACGGCCGCGCACGCAGCTCTGCGGCACGGGGCTGCCTCTCCCGGTGCTGGGTCAGTGCCCTGGCAAACCACCAAACGCCTAATAAAAGGCAATGGGTTTCTTCTCTCCATAAATGCCGTCTCTTGTCATCATCTGAGGGGTTTTTTGTTTGGATTTTTTTTGTTTCCCTGCAATTGCCCTACTTTGTTAACAAAAATGCAAGCGGGCACGTCAGCAGTGGTTTATCGCTGTCCCTCCTCCTTTAGCCCTGTGTTAGACACAGGCTCGACATAAAGCAACTAATTCACTGAAGGTTTGTACCAAATCCCTGAAGTCTCACTTGGGATTGCCCTGCGGACTGACGCCTGCCCAGCTGCGGGACAGCGCCCGAGGTCCAAACCTGCACCCAAAGCGCCTGGTCGGTGCCGGCCCAGTGCCACCCGCTCGCCCAAACCCCCTCACCTGTATGAAACCCCCAAACTGGGTTTGCAGCAGGCTTTTGGTTTCAGCTTTGCTGAGCTTGCCCTGGGGGTCAGCAGAGTTGTTATACACCAAAGCCACGGTAGCAAAAGCTTTTTCAAGGTCTGAGCCTTTTCCTAGAGCTAGGAGGGGGGAAAAATGTTATCAGCCTATCAGAAAAAGTGACATTTGAGATACAATTGAAAGGAATCTGTCAGAACCATCCTGAGTGGGTGGAAATCTGTGTAGTTTCATTAAAGTTAATGAGACTGAAACTGTTTATACCCACAGAGGACCTGGCCCAGATTTTATTTGGAGTGGGCCAGCAACATGCCTCATGTCCCATGGAAACACACCCCGATAGGAAGTTTATGATCAGAGCTGGGGCACGCAGCAGCGGTAACGCAAGGTGATGTGCGAGACCTGTCTGGTCTGCCCCCATCCTGGGCACCCAGCAAGGACCAGCCACGCCATGGGGACAGGCCGTGCTGGCCATCTTTTGGATGCATTTGGACTCCCAGGATCCTTTATCAGGGGAAACGTGGCCCATCTGGAAAGCCTGGCTGAATAGAAATGCCCATGTTGGAGCATCAGTGCTGCACTTCAGCTTACAGTATACTTGGGATTCTGGCTGGAATAGTTGGCTGTATTCATCCCCCCCACTCCTGAGCTGCATCCTAAAGACAGCACACTCACAGCCCTCAGTTACCATCAGGTAACACAGGTGATTTGGGTTGTGATTTTTGGGGGAAAGGCAAGCAGAAGAGGAGACATGGATCAACACGGGAGCACGTTGCACAGGGACCCATGAGACCCTCTTGTCTTGCACCAGCTGAGGGGCTGCATGGCCTCTGCAGCTCTGCCTAATGACCAGGACTTACTGCGCTCGGACTGTGGCCCTGGAAGGCTCAAATCCCCAAGGAGCAATGAATGGGTCCCCTTACCTTTTATTGACGCCAGCTGCTTGGCTATAGGTATGCTGGTGCTGAGAGAGAAGAGAGGCACAGTTATCACCTGCTGAATTGTGCATGTATATATAGTTTTCTCCATGAGTGAGCTTGCTCATTTCTGTTTCACTTAATCCCTCAGGAACTCAGGGCTTCCCAAGGGAGACTGGCTTTCCTTCACAGTAGAAAGGAAAATGGCCTTTACAAGCAGCACACAGCATCACACAGCTCCTAATTCTTCACCTAGGCAAGTAGCCTGGAGTTGTTATTAAAGGTGCTTATTAAATAATTTTAACAGAGGGGCATTACAACATCCTTCAACTCATTTCTTCAGAAGATGAAAGAGCTCCAGGAAGTTTCTCAGTTTTAAGCCTGTCCCCAGGGAAGCACAGAGGGGTCTGTCATCCCCAGCTCACCAGTGCTCCCAGTTTGGAGCAGACATATATAGCTTTTTTTTCCAGCAGGACTCACATCTGCAAGAAGCACCTCCCTGCTTTTGATTAAAACCTAAAGCTTGCTTACTTTTGCTAAAGTGCTGGAAACTAACGACAGAGCAGCCAACACATAGTGGAAGAGACTGCTTGTGATAGAGACAAATATATTCAGATAATGAATTTCCAGACAAATGGCAGATCACCAGAGGTGCAAAGAACAGAGCGATGACTTACCGCTTGGGCATGCCTGCTGCAGCCGGAGGGCTTTTTCTGGTGGAAGCAGGAGCTGGCTGATTGACCGAGTATTGCTTCGTGCTGGGAACGCTCGCTCTGCAGCCACACATCTCGAGGCCGGGGTGTTTGTGATCTCTAAGCAACTCGAGTAATAGCAAACAGGTGAATTCAAGCTCTGCCCCGTGGAAGCAGCCTGCTTGCAGCCATGCCCTATCAATACCGTAAATGCTACCTGGCTAAACACATCGGTCTAAAGCAGCCCCCGTAAGGCAGCAATGCTGGGTTGGCAAGTAGTGTGGCTTTTATTTTATGTGAGAATTTAACAGAAACAAACCAAGCTAATGGAGCCTGAATCCTCTTAGGTCTGTGGGGATGTAACCTTGCGTCAGGAATAACTAAGACACTGAATCTATTCAGCTATACACATCATTATTTTAATGGGAAACCTTTCTAGCGTGGGCTAATGTAACTTGCCCCAAGCTATGAAGTGAGTTGTTCCTATAGACAGAGTCAGACAACAAGTGTTTCCCAAATCCTGACCCAGCATTTCTCCTAGGTGAGCACGCTCCTGCTCTAATATTTATTCCCCTGGTGCCGTGCAAAGAGGAGATCTGTTCTTCCTCCGAACCTCTTGCAAAGCGGCATCCGGCACGGAGCCTCTGCTTCGGTTTCTACCCGGACGGATACTGCCTGCTTCCAAAAGCAGCACGGAGCCATATGGCAGAGCAGTCGCGCATTAGAGGAACTGGAAGGGCTCCGATGAACTTTGTTATTTATTGGCATGGATATCGCTATTAGAAAACACGCAGCTTGTCACGCTGCCTATCTCTGTGCACGGTCTCCTTTCTGCGGATCCTTTGCCTCGAGGTGTCTAGACAGGACAACTTTGACCTAAAAGACCAAGCGGCTGTTTTCATCCCAGGGTGGTCTGGCAATAGGTAGTGACTTCAACTGCCTCATCCAGCTCACCATTGCTGGTGAAAGGATACAATACTGATGTTAAAACTACCCAGGATGAGACTTTATGTAACAGGACACGCAAAGGAGACTGCAACAGATGGCCTAGAGAATTAAAATGTTTTCCTCATTTAGTAGAAGCTAAATTACTGAAGGCTAATGAATAAGGATGTTCACCACCTTACTGTTCCTGGATTTTAATTATCTTAAAAAGCATGGGAAAAGAGAACCTTTAATTTTCCATCTAAGAGTGTCATTACTCAAACAATTCAGAGCCTTTTTCTGAGAGGTTTAAGCTGTCTTAGATCTCTAGTGCGTTCTTTAGGACTGGCTCATGAATAAAACAGATCCTGTAATTGCAATGACGCAGCCAAAACACATATAATCAATGCTCATTATCCCATCAATTAACACACTAAAATTAAACAAGAATTCAGGCTTAGTAATCTGCCATCAGCTAAAAAAAAAGAGTCTTGATATCATGTTGAAGTGATAATTCCCTTTCACATCTGTTGAACCGTACAACGAGGCATGAAAAGCCTTACATCCCGGTTAATCCGCAGAACGGCGATGTTTGGTCTTAGCGTCCAAGGTAAAAATGAGAGTGAGACACAGACTCCGTTGCACGTTTGTCAGCTACCGGCAGCGCTGTGAGCTGGCTGGCAAAGCCAGCCCTCTGCCGTTTGGGCTCTTTCCGCTGTAGATCAGATTTCAGCTCGCAGTTTTTTTAATCTAACCGGCTTTTGAGAGCCTGAGCTCTGGAACAGGTGATTTGCTTTGCTGCGGTCGTAACAAGTTCAAGCAAGCCTGGGGTACATTATCCCTCTAGGATATACGAATTAGCGGATGAGGGAGCGTTGGTGCCTAACAGATAACGGGTAGCACGAGGATAACCCTTGCCTTTGCAGATGATCAGCTTTGAAGACAGGAAGATTTTGGCTGTATGTGTTGCTTGAGTATTCTGGTCAGCAAGGTGTGCAGGGAGCCTGGCCATCTGCTCGGTATCTATTCTGATACACTCTGTTTATGTTTGAAATATCCAGGTGCTTTTATCGGTCAATTTTTAGCACGTTTGACACGTTAACAATATTGTCTGCACAAAATACGCAACCTGACGCTTAGAACTGCAAAATCTTTACAGGCAGTTCACTTAATTGCCACTGAAAAAAGCTGCAGTCTCCACTCCACTTTTGGTATTTTCCCAGAGTTTTCCCATCCTGTCTAAGCACTTTCTGCAATTCAAGAAGCCTTACGTTGCGAAACAGTTGTGTGTGACGGAGCCCCGGCTCCCTTAGAGATGACCCCACAACACGCGGCGGGGCAGGCGTGGGCATGCCCGCGCTGGGCAGGCGTAGCCGAGGGACAGAGGCACGAGGGAGCGCCTAAAACCGGAGATGCATTCGCACCATTAGCCGCTCAGACTTCATTTCTTCCAGCAAACTCTTCAGCAGCTGCAGGAGAAGTGCTGCTAACGTGCACCCAGGGAGGTAATAGCTTGATTTCTTTGTGACCAGAATATGGTCATTTTGATCTTATGTGATATGTGTATTTTTTTCCAAAGAGCCAAGACTGAGAAGCCCCCCACTCCGTCTTAGCCCAAAGCAGGAGCGGCTGCCGCAGCCTTATACTATTTCCCTTTGCTCCATCCCTTTGAAATCAATTACTTAATGTGGGAAAAGCTAGCAGAAGCAGCAGGTCTAATGTGCTCGCTGCGGTTGGTCTCGACACGAGCTACAACCCATGGTGCCCCCGCGTTGCCCGTGCCCCTCCTGCCCGGAGCGAGCAGGCTCAGCGCCGCCGGGAAGGACCTTCTCTCCTGCGCAGTGTCGTGCAAAGAGGAGACACAGCCCAGCGCAGGTTACGGGGGGATTTAACCAGCTCACGGGATGGATAGCCGTGCCGCTGCTACAAGCCGTCTGCTTTGCACAGCTGTAAGTTAGCTAACGGCCACTGCACCCCTCTGGTCACCGGTAGCTGGTGTACCCACGCTAACATACTGCTAAGCACCCTGAAACCTGAACCCCCACATTTATTCCAGGAGGTGGGGAATGCGGAGGATAAATAAAATTACAGAGTGAGCGTTTCCTACCCATTTGTTTCTCCATCACCGTGCCTGTTGGGGTGCTTGCTGCTGCTGCTGCTTCCATCCGTGCTGGGATGGTGACGTGATGTTCTGTGTGGCCGGGGAACATTTGCCTCTTGGCCATCACCATTTTTTAAAAACATCTCCTCGTAGTCAATTTGAGTTCGCTCAAGGGTGAAATCTGCACCGGTATTTATCTGCATCCGTCGGGCCGGGCGCAGTTTGCTGACGGGCGGCTGACGACTGAGCTGTGACCAGCGCTCCTCCGGGCCATGCAACACGCCGCCCCGCAGGGCACGCGCGGCGGGCCGGGCTGCGGTCGGGGCGAGGGGGACACCCCGGCTGGGACGCACGGACGGGTCAGCCCGTCTCCCCAGCCACGCACGCGGGAGATAACCCAGCTCAGCTCTGGGGTCAGGAATGATTAAAATATTTATGAATCCCATTGCTGAGACAGAGCAGGTAAAATGCCATTTAAGAAAAGCTATTAGAACTGCTCTGCCTGCAGGGAAACATCGTTTGTCATCTCATGTCCAGGCATTTTTCCGACCTGGTACAGCACTTTGGCCCAAATATGCTCGTGCCTCCTACAGGGGGCTGTCAGGGAGCAGAGCGGCTGCGGGGATCCCCTGCGTGCAGGCACCCAACTCCCTTGGCTGCTTTGAAAGTCTAACGGAGAAGGGATGAGCCCAGCATTTTTGGTACGATATTCATTTTCAGAGGGAAGCCTGAAAATACTATTACCAAATCATTTTTCCTCTGAGAAATGTTTTATTATAGGACATTTAGACTTCAAAAAAGGCAGCTATACTCATAAAAACCTACAATCTTATTAAATAAGGATGTAACAACAAAAATGTAAGAAAAGAAACTGGTAGCTAAATGCAACAAATGGGATGCGCCCCTGGTCAACTATTAAAATTTCATACCAAAATGCTAAGATCTTCATACTGAGGATGTATGGCATTGATGAATGATGGGACAATCAGCACCAGATATTAATACTAAAATACAAGTTATTGCTGCAGTTAGAAAATTCCAGGAGGAAAAGCTCTTGGGTTCAGTAGCAGGAGGGAATAAAAAATAATCCTGAAAAAGAATAGTTACATCAGGGAGAGCATAACCTAAGGAGCCCATCCGTTCACATATATAAAGATTTTGATTAAAATCTGGCTTAAAACTAGTAGACAGAGGACTAAACACTTATGACATGGTGTAATATGAGAACAACTTTGTCAGAGAAGGATGAAACAACCCATGGCAGTTTTTACTCCGTAGTTCTTTATGTGTCTGTGATGTTAACTGTGAAACTCTGGAGGTATTGTCAGGAGCAGACTATAGACAGGTGCAATGAGTGCTCCTTGCGACTGCCTCTTTCATCGGTACATCAGAGATTCAGCCAGGAATGCTCCAGGGCTAGAGCCCGATTTGCTCACTCCAATTGAGAGCATATACAGATTGGAAATAATTAACCTAATCAGGTCAGGCAATTGCAATATGAATTCATGCAACAGGAGCACAAACTTTCTCCAAGGCCTGGCCGTCACCGAGGCTCTGTTACGGGCAGCTCGATGGCCACGGTTAAGGAGATTTGATCAGTCATTGGGCAAGTATCGCACAATAAAAAAAATACACTGTCAAGCAGGGGCACAGCCCTGTGGGCTGGATTTGCATCTAAATTCATCCTCCTCTCCTTGATGTGCTGGGCAGGGAGCAAAGCCGGCTGCAGAGCCGCGGGGTGCCCGCAGTGGTGCTCCCTGCCTCTCCAGCCCCTCTCCACGGAGGGGACGATGCTGCGGCTTTGCAAACTGCCCCCCCTCCCCAGTCAAGAGCAACGGGGAAACCCTAAACCAGCACGTGAGCGTGCCTCTTCCTTGGCCTCGGAGGCACCTGGAGAGAAAGTCCCGTGCTCCCACCTCCCCTGCCGCACGCGCGGAGGTACCTGCCTCTCCTCCACAGCTCTACGCTTGATAATGTAAACGCGCTTCCATCCCGGGTAGCTGAGAAATGGGCTATAAAGAGAAACACATGGGAAAACAGGAGGGACAGCACAGAAGATCAAGGAACATGTTTTTTCCCAGGCTGACCTAGTTATTTAACTAACTGGCAGAGCTACTCACTAATGATGAAGTAGGAAAGCAATCAGTCTGCCAGCAGCAGTTTCACAGAGGATGCTCGAGTTTACTTAGCTATTTGTCTTAAACCCAGGAAACATCAAATACAGTCTTTTCCATCTTGCTGCTCCACACTTTGCTGTACAGTCACTATTCCCAGTTCAAATAAACTCCCAATTTCTCAACGATTGCCAAAGGATGTGATAAGACTCGAATCCAGAGGAACATGGAGGAAACATTCAGATACATTTTCTTATGTAACGTAGACAAGTGCATGCATCATTTTTGTTTTCACTTTTGCTGCTGCCATACTATATTAAGGTGAGAAGCTATAGATGAAGAGACTTTTCATCCCTCCGAGCTCACAGTGAAGACTGTAGTCCCCAAAGGATAACAACCAGCTCAACTGTTCTGCGTGGCAGCAAGGAGAAAACCTACCTGTGAATGACTGGCCAACTGGGTAAAGCAAAGGGCAAGTCTTTCACGAAAACATGTGCCTCTTTCACTACTTTTGTCAACTCTTCCATCAGCTCTGAGATCCCACCATCATGAGAAATTCTTAGATTTGGAGTTACGCAGGTAACACCCAAACTAAGTCATCATGTAATTCTGTCCCCAGTCCTGTATTAGAAACTGCCCCTTCCCCAGGAACATCAGCTCCTGAGGGCTTGAAAGCTGCAGTTCCTGCGCTCACATGGTTACACAAGAATTTCAGCTTGTTTGAAATGCAGGAACGAACCTAAGGAAAACGCAAGGTTCTTACCTTCAGCATTGGATAGAAAGGTTTGGAGGTGGGACCCTGCTGATCTAGGTGGAAAAGCTAAGGAAAAGAAGGCTAGTTGGCACAAAAACCTCGATCTATTTCTAGTGGAGAGGCTTAGAGGACCCAACTTGGGATATTCCTGATCAACTAACACACAGTGGATTATTTTCAAAAAGAAAAAAAAAAAAAGAAAAAAGAGGAGAAGTAGGATTAAGGACTAAGCGGGAGAGGGGCATGAAGAGCGTACTTCCCATCCCTCGCCGCACACACTTTCTCCTGGCTTACCTATATTTAACTTTTTCCAAACTTAAAAAACAAGGAACAGAAGAACTGAAAGCCAAAATAAAAATTTTCATTGACCCAGAAAATTGTATTTTGCTCCTATTTGGAATACCAGGACGTTTAGATAGCCAGGTTTGTCCTCCCTACAGCTCAAACATGGCTCTCCAGCAATCCACAGAACTGGGATAGTTAGCACAGTACTGGGCTAGACATAGTGACAGGTGGAAAGAGAGGTAAAGAGGCAGGCAGGTATTAAATTGCACAGTTTTAATTTTTTTTTTTAAACTCGTGATACTGACCTTTAATGACAAGTGTCTGTAGAAGTGTTGTAGTCCACTGTACATTAAAACAATCCTCATAAAAGTGTTGGAAAACAGTAAGAATATGACCAATAAGGTCAAGCACAGGAATAGTTATTTATCTTTAATAGTTATCTTGGTTATTTTGCAGTGACATTTTAATATTAACATACTCTGAAAACATGCATTGTATGCAATAACTTTATTAGGGTCAAATAGATATCACAATATAGATTCATCCACCGAGTAGCCATAAATTGGTTACAACAATCATAGAAGAGACTAAGCTGTTTTAAGCTAAGATGCTTTCAACATTACAGCTCATACAATAAGATTATATACTGATACACTTTGATTTAGAAATGCAGATGATCAGTTTTGATTAGTATATTGTGCTTCAGGCTTTCATTCGTGTCAATGCATCCCATATGCTGCAGTGAGGAAGGGCTGAATTTCCCAGGGAGAAAGCCGAACCGGCCACAAGTCTGGCTCTGGCTGTTTTAGGACGAGCTCCTCTGAGCCTGGGTTATTTGGTCAATCCAGTTACATTCTCCGGTAGCACCAAGCTAGCACTCAGAGCAGGGACAGAACAGGGGGATATCTAACGATCTTTACACAGCACAGATAGAAAGGTTTTCATATTATAAGAGGGTATAAAGGAATATTTATGCTTTGTAAGGTCACAACGATACACGCGGTTTTCACGTTTTGCTGTATTAAGCAACAGGGCATTTTCACATGGTTTTGTGTACTGATATCTGCACCTCTGTTATCTTAGTTAAATAGATACCTTTGTAAACATATAACACAGTTACTTGGTCCTTATTCTCCACAGCTCACGTTAAAAGATTCACAAAACATCCATAGAAATAGTGATTTATAGAATGAATACTTAGCTGAGTTAAATGGAATAAACATTGGTCAGGTACCATATATACTACTGAATGCCATTTCAAGGAAAAACATTTTAGTTACAAAGCATTCAGAACTTGGGTAAGCCATATATCCAACTCTGCAAAATATATAAAAGATGCATACTTTTTTTAAACATACATTTAACAAAACGTAGTGGCAGAAGTTGAGAAGTTCCATTTACACAGTCCAGACATTTGGTAGTGTGAAACTGCTTATCCATGCACTAAATTACGGATGACTCGGTTAACTGAAATAATAGTAAAATCTTCTGAAACAAAAAGATAGAACCAAAACAAATGCTCCGAAGAGTCACAGACAGGCAGTTTTGAAAATTTAGGTGCAATGTTACATGCATGGATATACAGAATAATCTGTAGAAATAATAGCAAAACACTTCCGTTTTTCACCAAAATGCAGAAGGAAATTCAATTATATTATGCATATTAAATACTACAGACTTGAGGCTACAAAATGCTTCTACCATCTTAACACATACAAAACTACCATAAAGTTATCTCTACAGTACGTACTACAACACGGACTCCAGGTCACCACCTGCAATGAGCACATCCCCTGTATCTGGCTAGTCAGGTTAAAAAAGGCCAACTCCAGCCCACCGGCCACCTCCCAGCTACCTCAGGAGGTAGGTTTAGATCTTCAGTCAACATTAAACACTGTGTTGTAGTATTAATTTATGTAAAACCCTTAAAAACCTGGCGCCACTGAAACTTGAGACCTGTTAAACGCTCTACGTGTGAGGGATGCGAGAGCTCGTGCTGCGTGAACCCTAAATTTGATTAGCGAAGGAGGTTGGCCCACTCTGGCCGTAGCTCTGGGACTGGCCGTATTCACCCACCTGGCCGTAGGAGCCCGGCTGGTTGTAGCCACCGGCCGGCCCGTAGCTGTCTTGGTTGTAGCCACCTTGGTTGTAGCTGCTGGACTGCTTCTCCATGGCGTCCGGAGCGTGCCGCTGGCCCGAGGAATGCCAGCCCGTCTCCTTAAACACAAACCAAATGTTGCCTGCCCAGAGGATAAAGTTCAAGAAGCCAAAGACCTAGGTGGGGAGAAGAGGAGCTCGTCACCCGGCAGCCGCGGCCTCACAGCCCAGCCTAACCTTACGGGCCCTGCACGGTCCTGGGAGAAGTCAAAGCTGCTCCCAGCCAATCCTTCTCCCCAAACCTGCTGGAAAACTTTCTCAGCTTTGGAGCAAGCTCCCAAATTCGCCTCCCTTAGCTGTAGCTCACAAGGTGTCTGTTTTCCTTTTTGTTTCAAAAAAAAGGTTGAGTTTTTAGGCCAAAATATTTTTTTTTGTTTGAAAACATAATCTAGTTTAAAGAAACTCTGAAAAGATAAAATTGAAAGAAAATATTTAAAAAGAGAGAAATTAATTGCTCTGCTGGCCTGAAGTATTTTTTGTTGTTGTTTAAACATTCTGAAGACCGATTTTATGTAGTTCTTTTTGAGGATTTTAAAAGGAATCTGCACGGCACAAACCCTTTTCTTCCTAAAGGAATGCATACAACCCTTTCAAAAGCGCTGCAGCGAGCGAGTTAAAAGAGACAGGCCAAGCAATGCACTTGGACAGACACTTTGCTCCCTCCCCGTCCCAACCCTGCACGCTCGTCCCGCCGCTGCTCCGCGGCAGAGAGCTGTCGGGAGTCACGCTCCGCCTTTCCCCGCAGCAGGACTGTACTTCCAATTAAATCATTTCAGCCCACTGGTTTACACCAGCCGATTTAGGTCGATACACAGGTAAAAGAGATGAAAATACGTCTGCAAGGTAACGGTGAAAAGAAGTAATCCAAGTCACTTACAACCGAAGTGTTGAGGCTTGACATAACGGGGCTGCGAACGGGCAAGCATTTGTTGGACTGCTGTTTGCAGGCGGACATCAGTAACAGCACCTCGTCGGGGTCGGTCGCAATCTTTACATCTGACAGTCCTTTAGCCCAAGCAGATGAGCCCACTAGCCACAAGAATGAGAAGACCACTGTCACAATGAAATCCTAAAAGACAAATTAGTTAGAAGCATTACACTGGTGTGTCCATTGGGAAGAAAAATATTAAAAATCACCAGAAAACTGAAAGCTTGCGTCAGAGGAGAGAAAAAACAAGAGCTTGTTATTTCGTGGAGGGTTGTGATTACTGTCCTCATCACCTACAGAGCTAATTTTCAGAAGTGCTTGACGCGCCTAACGGGGCAGAGCCCTTTGGCTGCCATTTGCATCTCCGACCTCGAGGCCAGATGCCCACAAGAGTGTGGCCGCTACCCAGGATGCTGAGCTGCCTTGGAAATCTGGCCATTTACAGCACCTGGCTGATGAATTGGGATGAATTAAAAAAATATAGATGCCTGGAAAGGAGCTGGGCCCTCCTGAGGGCTGTCTCTCGCCCCGGGTGCTCCTACAGCCAGCTGGGGTGGGGTTCCGATACGAAGCATTTCCATCTGCAGCAGCATCTCAGGGAGAACCTGAAACTGGCTAATCCTCAGCTATCAGATGAGGAGTTTTCTCACCAGCTACAGGTAAGGCCAAACGTCCCTGCTGCACAAACCGTGCAGCCGCTAATTATCACGAGCGAACAAATAAACAGCAAGACTTGCCAAGCACAGAGACTCCTCAGCTCCTCTCTGTCCCGGTAAAGCATTTGCTCCTAGTTCCCATCCACGTGAAAAGAGAGAAGGGGTGGCAGTCCCTCCAGGATCCGGCGCCTCCGAGCAGCTCTGCTCTGAACCACTCTGCTCACTTTTCCCTCGAAAGACTCTCAGGAGCACGCACAGGCATAAACTTCTCCTTGTCTTAGCCAGAACAAGTGGCCAAGTGACACTGTTGTTGTGTGGGTTTGGGGGGAAAGGAGGGAGGAGGTGTGATTTTTCAAGCTTTCTTGTGTCTTGCTAAAACAGAAGAGCCTTTCTGCTGTCATATTTCATCCCATCTGTCAGCCCACAACAGATGGTAGAGGTGCCAAAGTCTAACATACCACTAACTGCATCGCTGCGTCTCGATATCCCACCTCCCATGGGGGCTGCTTCCCCTTCCCCCTTACAAAGTAAAGGTGTACAGGGAAGGAAGAGAACATGTTCATTAAGAACACGGCGTTTTGGGTTGCTATCCAAAGAAATAAGTGATCCCTGGGAACCTGCATTCTCCTCTTCTACAAGCACACCTGACGTTCAGGGGAGAAGCTCTCCGTGACGCCACAGGGATGGAGGCCATGAACTGCTTCCACGATGGAAGATGCACCAGTCAATAAACCAGCCGCACAAGCGAGCCATGAACAAAGGATTTCTCCACTCACGCAGATGGGATTACATTAACTGTGCTTGGATGCTTTCCCAAAGGATACATCCTTCTCTTCTAACAGTGCCACAATTTGTTTTCTGCAGGCCTGTGCCTGCCGCCGAGCCTTGAGCTCCTCTGACCTCCCTTCATGCTGGCCAAATGGGCTCTCTTGAAGTGAAGCCCAGGAGCTGACAACTATCTTAACACCCAAAGAGGCTCCGGGCAGGCAGAGGCATATAGCCCAGAGTAATTTTTCTTTTCAAGGAGATTTCCAGCAAAAGAAATTACTGTATCTTATATGTCCTAGCAGTAACTGAATGAGAAATGGTCTCCTAGAGGCAACAGTTCAATTGCAACATTTCCTAAAAATTCCAGCTGGTAGAAACACCAGATATTCGCTGAGCTGCGGATTATGATGGGATATGCCCTCTATTTGCTACGAGGCTTGACACATTATCTACCTGGATGCCAGGCCCCCATATAGGTTCTGATTGACACGACAGACGGGGACACACCAGAGTTTGGGGGAATACATCTTTTAAATGACAAGCAATTCTCTCTCAATGCCGCCACACTATTAGACTTCGCAAGCTAAATCAAGCTCTGCAATCAGTGCGTTGGCAATAACGATAAAATAAATGCGTAACAGCAGGTAGAAATTTGAAGCAGAAACAAATTGACCAAAACTAACACAATGTAGGAGCTTAAACTTGCTAAAAAGAGAGAAGTTTTAAAAGTGAGCAAAGTTCTTCAAGCAGGTGACGGCAGCAGGGGTTCAGACCTGCTGTCGAGCTCGCAGAGCCTGACCCCATGTTGGTGAGGCGTTTGCACAACTCGTGGCACGAATGACTGCACTCTGCACGAGCCCCTCGCTCTAACTGCTAGTAGCTCGTGTCTTGGGCTATACGGTACTGCTGGGAACATCCAAGAGCACTGTGCAGTTGAGGGGCTGGTCCTAAAGGGACTAAGTATTTCATGTTATTTCTCAGGTCTTGTCTTCTCCATCTTACCCCATCCTCCAGCCTTCTGCTGACTTCCTCTGCTCCCCCGCACCAGGCTGCCCACACAAGCCTAACCCTCCCTGATCCTGCCCTCTCTGCCACCGATTCCCCTGTTCGAGGGCAGATCAGAGCCTTGGGGGAATCCACGGAAAGGGTCCCTGCTCCTGGAGGGGCTGGGATCAGCGTTCCTTTTATACAGGAACTCCTGAAAACTGTAAAGTCTGGCTGGGTGCAAGAAACACACCGAGCCAAAAGGGAAAAATCGCACAGGGGGACTTGGAGAAGAAACCATCCAGCCCCTCCACCAGCCGGAGGACACGATCGCTCCCAGAACCACATTCCAAGGCCAACAGCTTGTCAAGAAGACAGGACAGAAAGGCTAATGAAACACGAGGGTTTTTTCAGCAGGTGCTCTCACCAAGGCTGCACGGCCCGACTTGGGCTCTTGGAGGATTTGTCCTGTCTCCTCTGCACAAGGAGCAAAATACACGACTAAAGCAAACTTGCGTCTTCCTATTTATTTTGAATCTTTGCTAACCTTCAAGCTTTGGCTGAAACTTGAACCTCTCTTGTTTTCAAGTGCGTTTGGATGTCTGGCTGAACATTTTCACAGCTCTGGGTGGAACAGAGTTACAAGATAATGACATGCTGAAAATAAAAGTGAATTTCAAGCTAAGCTGTTCTGTGGCTTAATGTCTATCTGGGGAATTTTCCTTGGTAATTAAAGCCAGAGTGTCTGCATACTAAAACAAATCTTGCATTTGAATGTTTAATATCCCCATGGGTGATATTTCCTTTGGAACAAAGTAATTTTTGTAGTTGCTGTCTTGAAATGGTGTCTACGGATCTCTTCAGTGTGTATTGTTGTACAGTTACACTATACTCCTAATTGCAAAGTTTCTTTCTCAGATCTCAATTGAGATACTTCGGTCTGCCTACAGGTGCCTTTGGGAAGGAGGCAAAATAGGAATGTGTAGGAGAAAGCAGAAAACAAGATTTAAAATATGCTGAATATCCAAGGAGGGAGTTTTTAAGAGCCTAAAGTATGTGTAACAAAAAAAAAATTCTTACTGTCTTTTTCAAGTTGAAACTTGCTATAACTAAGTTTGCCAAAAATGCCTACTTGGAACAATTTTATATATTATATGTTTTAGAATAGAACTGTGAATGCGCCTTTTCTTTTCATGGTAACTGAAACATTCCTCCTTGCTATCAAGCTACTAGCTTTCGCAAAATGCCTGTCTTTGGAGGGGGCAGTCGCTTAAGCCTCCTGAGCGCAGTTTCGGATCGCTCAGCGTCCAGCACAATCTCACCCAGCCAAAAGCATCTGCAGAAGCTGCTGCTTTGCTGGGAAAGGGGAGGCGTTTTGCCTGCTTGGAGCCGGTCGGTGGCTTCAGCAGCCCCCGGAGTGCTGTAACACACATGTCCCCGCCTGCTCTCCGTGCCCTGCTCTCCTTCCAGCCAACACGGTCCAAGTTTGGCACGACGGCCCTGGGCTGGTATGTTTGAGAACGTACGAAACCTCAGCTCTGGCCTGGCCGGAGGGCGCCTGGCATCCCTGCCGCGCTTGCGCTCCCTCCTCCCTCGCTGAACCGCAGCTGCTGGCCCCGTAACTGGCTTCCACGCAGGACTTTCAGTGCCTCTCTGCAAGCGTTTCCATCCGCTAACGCTCATGCTACAAAACCTTTTCATTTGACAAAACCTCCCTCTTCTACTTTTACAGCATAGCAGGGAGTAACTCCTCAAATGCTGACGCCCATAAACCTTCCCAGCCAGAGCCCCTCTAGCCCGGTGACACTTCCAACAGATTTCATGCACAGCCACAGAGGAGCAGAGGGAGATTTCCTTACCCCAGGAGGGGCAAACAGCTCAGAGGATTTGCTTTCACAGTCACAACTGACCTAAAAATTCAAGAACCACCCCAGCGAGAGCCATAGCCCTGGCCCCAGCCTGGGAAAGGGGCCAACAGCAGGTCGCTGCAGGCACCAAATGCCTTCCTACAGTGGCATTTTAGCTCTTCTTTGATTTGAACAAGGTCCCACTCCAGATTTTCAGCAGAATGAAGCTTTGAGAGAATTACACGCTTCTTGCAATGCTGTACGGCCTTGCAAGCTTGCTTCTGGCAGGGACGTGCGGAGCCCTTTGGGAGGCACCAGTGTGTGCAGCAAGGTCACCGTGGCTTGCGTTTCAAAAAGGAGATGACAAAAGCGGGCTGAAACGGCTCTTTGAAATGCAAAGAATTATTCAGGTTATTCATAATTTCATTTTTTAACTGCAAAGGATTCAGTCTTTGTTTTTACAGATGGCTCTTTATTCTTCTCCTATTTCCTAGAAAGCAGGACAAAGGGGAGGAAATAAAACATGTTTAATCAAAGACATCTCCAAAGAAGACCTCATCTTCTTACATGTAAGCATCTTTATGCACTGTAAGAATAAGATTATCAACTAATCACTATAAAAATTAAATATCTCTTTTCAGGGCTACGTTAATCACTTTTCTTGGCTAAATCATTTTATGCTTTTATATTAATTGATTGGAATACTAATAAAGTGATTTACATTTATACATGAACGCATGTGATTTTTCACAGACAATCCATAACTGCCCAAAGACAAACCTGAAGGCACAGACAGAGTCGTCGGAGCGTGGGTTTTAAATGGAGTACATATGGGGTACAGAAACTACGGAAAAAGTAGTAAGAAGTCTGAGTGATGGGTGATACGTATTGACTATGACTAGTCTTTCCTTTATTTTCTCACTCCAGAGGTATATGGAAGCATCTACCCCTGATCCCCTAAAACTTCAGCACAGGACTGTTGGGTTGGTTACTCTCTGCTTGCAAGCAGCTGCAAGCGTATAGATCTGAAGCAGGGCATCGAGACAGAGGTGCTTGGGGTGGCGGTCCCAGGGTGCAGCTCATCTCTGCTCCCATGGCAAACCAGCAATGCCTCCCCAGGGCACGTGGTGTTACGCAAGTGGAAATCGGCTCAGGTTGGTCTTCAAGATGCAGATATACTGAAAACCGGTGAGATTTTGTACATCGCATTCATTAAAATCTAAGTCACCATCTCCAATTAATTTCTTTTAAATGTTTCTGGCTTTTGAGCACTAATCAGTATTGAGTATTTAATCCCTGGTAAACTGCTCCTTGTTCCTTTAGAACTGGCAATCCAAGGTCCTCTTTTAGGTTTATCTATCTAGTATGACCCCCCCGAATCATCTCTCCATGGAGCCGCTGAGGCAAGCGGAGGGTGCACGTGGCGAGGGCTCGCTGCTGACAGCCCCAAGGGAAGGGGTGACTCCCACCTCCACCGCAGACGAGTAACGTAACCGGGGCCCTGTGCGACCAAAAGGAAGATTTTTATCCCCAAAACCTGACAGGCAATGTTAGCAACAGACATGGCTCGCTGCACAGTGAATAAAACATGCCAGTGCCATCCAAGCAGCCACGGAAGGAGTTAACGGCTTCTCCTACTGGAAATATTTCCTTGCCATGAGGTCTCACTTCACACTGAGCATTAAAATATTTTTCCACAGTTAAAGCGATGCTTTGCTGAGATCTCAGCACATGCAGGGTTTCCCTATATTTGTATAAACAAGGTAAACTTGAAACATTTGTGACTGAAATTTCATCTGCGAGTTTCTCGTGACTTAGTGGTCATTAAATTCTTTATAATCATATATTCTGCATCCAGTCAGGCCACTGCAAGCTGGTAATGCATTGATGGTGCCCTGACTGCCTGTGCAAGGGTTTTTTGAAAAAATATTTTAAAATTTCAAGTGAAAGGTTATTTTTTTTTTTCCCCCCTCTCTCCACTTCTCCTGTCATACTCCTTTTTCAAATCCTGAAAATTTGTCAGGAGGAAAGGCAGCCAGCTCTGAGAGGGTGCTGCTTAAAGGCAGATGTCATCCCAGACTGAGCAAATATCAAGCCAAGAGGAAGTACAAGGCTTAAAATCGGAATGGTTTTAAATATGAGATTGTGATCAGGCACTGCAGCAGAAGCAAGGACAGATGAAATTATCATCTTCTAACTCTTCACTAGGAGGCAAAAAGCCGGCAGTCTGGAAACGGTGCCTGACACGGTGACGAGGAGGGAGCGAGGACTGCCCTGCCACCTGCGCCGACACGTGCCGAGTGACTGCTGGGCGGACTCAGGCGTGCACAAAGCACCCCAGATTTCTGCAGCACTTTTCTTTGGGAAGGAACAATCTCAGGGATGAGACATACTCACACATCTGATTTGATATACGTGTGATCTTGCTGGGTACGTCAGCTCAGTGTAGCATCTGCCTGGAGCTGGAGGACGCATCGCCTGCCTCCTTTGCACAACGCGTTACATCCCTCAGGTGAATCCTGCAGCCGTGGGAAGCTGGTTTTCACTCAGTTTCCCTTAACCCTTGAACTCCTCCTGCCTACAGCTACTTGCCTGTTCTCTGCATTTTTCCTACATCGCTGCCGAACAGTAGGACTCACACTCTGTCCCAACCAGGCTGTGCTGCTGCAATCATTGCACTGGGCAGAGACCAGCAGGGGCATTGTCCACGCGAAAAAGGGTTTTTTTTCTAAAAATACCCAACACAACAGAGCTGGCAGTGCCGAGGAGAGGCAGGAGCATGTGGCTGGGGCAGGCACAAGCTGAACATAACCCTAAGCCACTTCCCAACACCACTCACTGGCAGGAGCTGCTTGTGCTGTAGGACACGCAGAAGCATCGCTATATTCTGAACAAATAAGGTCATTCAGGCTTGGTTTAAAGACTGGGAAATTGCAAACAGCGGCTTTGGTAACAGACACCAGTTAAATTTAACCTGTAGATTCAATTACAATCCATTACACAGAACAAATTAAATCAATACCACGTTAATGCTGCAGCGGATTGCACCGTGCATCCTGTGACAAACACGACTGCAGCAGCTGTATCAGGAAAGTCCTGGACAACGGCAAACTGCCACATCACAAGCTGATATATTAGTATCATTTTTTCTCTTTCCTCTTGTATTGCTACACAGGATAATGGTCAGAAGAAAGAATTATCTTCCACAAGAAAATCAAAATGGCAGATCTCTGCAACTAATCCTTTCATGAGACAGTTTGAAATGAGATATTACTTGATATCAACTGAATCAAGCAGAAGCAAGGCACTTAATTTATTTACTGTTTCTGTAGGGACCTCTTTATCTTGCCTGTTCTCCCTCTCCTCTATGAAGATCTCCCCTCCTTTCCTCACCATTTTCTAGGGAGAGAGGAAGGGTCCCAACAACCCCCAAGTGAAGAGGATTCATTTCCTTTGATGTGGAATGAGAATTTTTCCTTCTGTAACAATTCATCAGTTTTGAATTATGCAAACTTAAATAAAACAACTCACATCTCCTTGCAGCAGGAAAGTGTTTCCCTCAAAACCCCGTGATGCTAAAACTACCTTCCTACAGTTTCATCTTTTGCTTACTGTTACTGTAGTTATTTCCTTCAACAGGTACAGCCTTTTTGCACTGGTGATTTATTTTCCTTTCTATTATACTTTTGTGATGCTCTTTATTGGTGGCTTTCAGTCATTTAAGGTACAAGTCTCAGCCAAATGTCTGGTTTCTGTCAATCATAAACTTTAGCTTTTTCTTAAAGCCAGAACTCTTTCCTTACGTCGGTCCTCACTAAACTCCCGCCGCCTTCCCTTTGAATTGCTCTTCACGCCAAGACCTCAGAGAAGTATTTCCTCTGCCTTAGTGTACCCTTATCCTTGCAGTCACGGAGGAGAGGGTTGCCCGTGGAGGGGAGAGTGTGAGGCAACCCTCCAGCCCGCAGGCGCAGAGACCCGACCCAACTCAGCGCAGCGGAGGAGCAGCGCACAGCTGCCTAGCAAGAGCAAGGCGTGTGTCCCGGGGCGTGATGCACTAACAGGTAACAGGCTCCTAGAACCAAATGGCTCTCACTGGCTTTATGGTCTTGATTTATAAGAAAACAAATGCACAGCAGCACTTGCTTTTTATCACAAGCCTTCAGGAATCAGTAAAAAGAAAAATAAAGGCACGAACAGCCACAGCTTGATGGGTGCACAGAATGATAACTGGAAAGTGAGGAGCCTCATAAACCGGTGGAGACATAAATGTGCTGGGAGCTCAGGGTAATACCGGAAAACCAGGCACATAATTCTTCAAAGCAAAATAATTTGGCTGAACCCAGCAGCAATTAGCAATAAGCAATCTCCCTGGCTGGGCTTTGGTCCGGGGCATGGTTTCATTTGTGTGCTAGGATGAAGCCTCAGATCTCCTCTTCCCTTTTTTCCCCACCGATGAAGCTCTGCTGTCACAGACATATGGCTCAGACCACAGTCCTGCAACCACCCAGCTACGTGGTCATTGTTTGTGGGAACATCATCACTGCAGGTGGCGGGAGAGAAGCGGGGAATCCCACAAGTACATACAGGGTTGGGACTACACTCCACCCGCACAGTCTCCGCTACCCTTGACGTTAAGAGTTTAAATCACCATTAAGGTATAGAAACAGGTGAGTGCAGAGATGCTTTGCACATTGGGCCATTTGGATCTCCCAGACCACGCCACAGCCTCAACCACCAAAAAAGCAAGAGGTTAAGACCTACGCCTGACAATGCTGCAAACGCACACTTACAACGAGAGGCCCTCTGTTGTTTTCACGGTACTTGTTCTGGAAGAAGATATAAACCACGGTGGCAGCCAGCGAGTAGAGGAAGGCGAAGACTGCAATGGTGACGAAGAACTCTGCCGAAGAGGAGAAGTCCCCTATCAAGGAGAGCTTTTCTCGGTGCTTGCCTTCACAAGTGGGAGCATCGAAATTCACTTGATGCAACCTGGAAAACATCCCAAAGAACAGTGGGTGAAGTATAGAAAAAGGAAACTGTTACCTGAATAAAGATAGAAATACATTTGCTCTGTCCCCCTGTCTCGTTCCTGATGCACACTGATCCCCTGCTTCAATAACTGGCCCTGTAAGTAGTCTTGTGGGCTGTGCTCTTCAGAGCTGCTCGTACACGTGAGGTTACTTCCATGTGAGCATCTAGGCGAGACTGAGGACCTGAACACGTCTTTTAATCAATCTCAGAGAAAAGTTGATGTTCCAATGGTTTGGTACACCCCCCTTCCCCCTTCCTCTCTGGGGTTTTGCCACGGCAACGACTGGAAAAGGGTAACATGAGAAACAATTTGATTCTTGAATTCTTACAATCAAGGTGGCAGAAAGCAGGTCTCACCCTCTATATTAAGGCCATGGGATACCTGTATTCGCAAGCTCACAATTTCCTTACGTAAAATAGCTTAGTGCACATCTAGCTGTGGCTGTTAGCCCATGCAGCTGTGAGCCATATAGTGCCTCTACATTAAAAGCTTTTAAAACCAAGCTGCAGCAGAAATACACAAGTTGGGTCAAAGAAACAGTCTGCATGCCCTGGTTTAAGCAATCAAAGCCCCAACCTTGTACTCGCGCACCGTTTGCGATCTGCTGTCTGGCAGCTCCTGTCAGACCCTTCTTTGCTCTAATAATTTTAATTTCTGATTCAGAAAGAGAAAGGGGATCCTTGGAGGGGGTATTTTGGCAGGTCCTGTTGCATGGCCCAGATTAGCATCAGTGGGGACGTGGGGCCAGATGAGGGACCACGCTGTTCTGCTCTGCGCAAGGAGAGCGGAGGGGACGAAGCCAGCAGCAAGTTAACAGCAGCAATTAAAGAAGTTATGATCTAGTGCAGAGAAAGGATGAGGCCTTCTGGGAGACATTCCTCTGCTCAAGGGCAATTAATGTGTGCAACAGCGAGCCAATGGCGGCAGCAGCCGTGAATATATGACTAAATAAAAAGTTAGGTCCCCAGAGGAAAACAAAGTACCCGCAGCAGAAATCACAGAAGATGGATTAATGGACGTTGGAGGATTGCATGACTTTTTGCCTTTCCTGGTCCAAACCAAATGTACCCGAACGCGTAGGCAGAACCTTTTCATCAGCGGTTGATGCATAACGCTGGTTGTTTGCCTCGGGCATTTTCTTCCCTGAGCTTCTGTCACTATAGTAGCGGTGGGATGAAAACAAGAAACGCGTCTGCCTAGATTGCGGAGATGAGCAGCGGCTGACTTGCCTCCGCTACGCGAACCCAGCAAAGTCCGATGAAAACTGAACACATGAGAGAGACTCTAATGCTCACGATCAGAGTTTCCTGACTTGGTTTCAAAGCTCCCTGGCATCAGTGCACGCAGAGTTTTCGTCAGGGCTTACTGTTCTTTCCTAAAGGGTGGGAAAAAGGGGAAGGAAGATTTCCTAGTGCCTGTCATGCCAATTTTGCAACCTGGAGAGAAAGTGGCTTTGTTTCAGCCACCACTAGGATTATGGAAAGATTTGAAATGCATGATTTGCATGGTTTGAAAAGAAAGCTTTCTCTGCTTTCCTCAGGCACAGCTGCTTGGGCGCTGTATTGACACAGAATGAAACGGGGAACCTGGTTCAAAATCCCTTGAAACCAGTAGCAGCCTCTGTGGAGTTTTGGATCAGGAAGAACCTTGGCCCACCCCGCTTTCCCCAGGGGAATGCAATGCTGTGCAGCCGGAGGCTGTGCCCACGCTCCCCCTCAGGTCTCAGCTCCAGGGTTTGCGGCTGGGTTCAAGCCCGGTTTCACGTTCCACCCAGCCCATGGGGCTGCAGACCAGGGCAGGGAGGACACCTGCGATGGGGACCACCCTGTGCTCCCATCCACTGGCAGAGCCAGGGGCCCCCGATCAGCCCCGACTTTGCGACTCAACACAAAGACATTCAAGATTGGGGAGTTTGTTTATTTATTTCCACCCCCCTCAAACCACCAAATGCTTAAGTAGCATTTTATGGTTCTTAAATAAGTAACCGCGTTTGCTGTGTTTGAATGGCCACGCTAAGGTACCACAGCTGCTTTTTAGGGGCCCCGCTGCGGAGTGCGGTATCTGCCTTTCCAGCTGAGCGCAGCGAGGAGGCTCCGGCCCCTTGCGGGAAGCCAGGCTCTGCTGCAATGGTGGGAGCTCTACGGTTTTATGGTACCACCTCACATTGCAAATAGGCTTTAGAGAATTGCTATGGCCCTCACATTGCTTTTATAAGCACTATGGAACTGGGGTGAGCTACATTAAATACAATCCAACTGCTTGGGGCGGGGAAGAACAAGGCAATTCTGCATGCATTTTATTGTGTAAAAGACATCTTTAGGGCGGTTGGTTTTTTTTTCTTCCCCTGGAGTCCTGAAATAGCAGACTGGGCAACACATGGTGTTGCAAGTAGCAGTTCAAACTCCTGCACATACCGAACATGAAATAATTTAAGGAATGTTTCTATCAAGATTTAGACCGGGGGTTGCTGCCCACTCCCTGCACCTCCGACTGGCCTCAGTCACCACAGCCCCAGCCAGTCCAACCACCACCAACCCACCAGCCTTTCTGAAACATGGCAAAGTAACTGAGACCTCTTTCCTTTTCTATTCCCTGTTTTCCTGACTGTACCTTAGTTGTGAATCACGATAAGCCAGAGAAAATGTTCATATATTACATTAACATCTCACTCGTATCTTCCCAGCAGTGCTTTTGTGGCCAAGCATCTGTCAGGGATACCAGATCACAGAAGCCACCTTCCATCAAGTTATTTTTATTCATTCGCTTTCTTTTTAGAATTCCCTAGCCTCTAAGAGGATGCGCAGTAATTGGTGCCTCTTGTGGCCACCTCACCTCTGCCCAAACAACCGGGATCTCAGCTGTGCAAAGGGCCCCAAAATAGACCATGACTCAGACCTGGGAAGAGGAGACTGGCAGGGAAGACAGGCGGGTGAGCCAAGCCCTGGGGTGGTTAGCGTGGACGCTGACTTCGCAAGATGCATTTAAAAAGCTTCTTTCTTTAAACCAGGGGAGGATCAGTGACCGAAAATCCAGTTTTACTAATCGAAACCTCTTTGATCTGGAACGGCATTTCAGAGAGAAAGCTCCGATTTTTTCACCAGTGTTGCTGAGTCAGCCTTTCGGGGGCAGGATGGCTTGGTGATGACTCACAAAAAATTAATTGCCTCTACCTCTGCCTCCCACTTTTGATGTAATTCTACCTGTTCTGCCTCTTGCTTCCTCTGACTTACTCTCCTTTCATCTTCTCTTATCTCTCATTCTTTACACCTCACCTTTTCCTTCAAGTCATCCTTGGCCAGCCTCTTCCCGCTTTGCTCTCCCCAGCACCACCCCCACATTTCCCCTCTGCCTCTCCGTTCCCTCAACGGAACCAGGAGCCCCGAGAGCGACCCTTTGCGATCACGCCCTGTGCGCTTCGTTCACGTCTGAGCAGTACTGCTGGGCTGCATTAGCAGAAGTGATTTTCACTGGTTGACGGACAACGCAAATAAGGAACACTTCAGTAATAAATTTACCTGATTAGGGAAATAAGTAATGAAAAACCTTTCCCCCCCTTAAGTTCCTCTAAAAATGAGCCAGACGGTGCTTTTTGCCTTGTATTGCACTGAGTATTGTTACGAACTCAGAAATAAAGCTGATGACTCAGCAATGTGACCTGACACCCCACACTCAGCAGAGCAGCACTAAGGTCAGCCTCGCTGCTCATCGCCGCTCACACCGTCCCCTTCGCCTGCTGGGTCTGTTTGCAGACAACAGCCGCCACTGCCAAGCCAGCCAGGTCTGAAACCCCTCAAATCCACTTGCAGCTGAAGCAAGTCCACCAAAGGCAGTCAAGTTTCACTGATGAAGTCACAGTAATTAAGGGCTTCCGAGGTTTCTTCTACCATTTGCCAAACTTTCCGTTGCCGTGGGAAATACGATGACAAGACAGCTGTATTGTCTAGCTTGACAAGATCAAAAGAGGGCAGGAATGTTTTACAGTGAAAAAAAGGATTTTTACATTGTTCCACAATAGCGAAGAGCAGTTACGTTTTCAGACACTAATTACCCCTGCTCTGAAAACAATACATGAAGCCAGACACGCCGAACAAAGCTACAGCTGTTACATGCGCGTGGGGGAGCAGAAGCTGTGCTCTCTCCATGTAAATGTGGGGTTGCCTTCCCTTCCTGAACGTCCTTAGTACAATATTCAAGCCACAATTTGCTTTTAATTATATCCCCTCTTTTCTTCAAGCAGCCCGGTCTACCTGGTGATCCTTGAGCACAAAAACGCTCAGAGCCAACAGCCCCAAAGACCCGTCTTGTCCCATGTCCCACTCTACCAGCAGACACAGAAGAGCCCAAGCAGGAGAGTGTGCACCAAGTGATCTAATCTCGTCTGACTCACGAGCCCTCCCCCTTCAGCAACGCGCACAGGGCTTGCACTTGAAACCAACAGAACACGCAATTAACGGCAAGTACATGCTCAAGTATTATTGATGAACCGGCACAGATTTCCTCTCCTGGGCTTTGATCAGTGCCTGGATTAATAAATAACAAAGTTCCGCCTCCAAAAATTCTCAATGGGGGTTAGTGTTTCTCTATTTCTTTACTAGGGCGTGCGGAAAAACAGCTTTTTTTTTTTTTTGCGCCTGTTTTGGCAGGTTGTCCTATTTTCTGAAAATAGCATCTTGTAATCCACCCCCCACCTGTCTAGGACATGCTTGAACAAACTCTGCAACACCCACACGCATGCTTGCAAAAATCCAGAGATCCATTATCCTTTCATTGGGCTTTATTTCCCCCTCACTTGTTTCTGGTAGTCAAACTGTCAATTGTATTTACTGTCTGCAAAGCAATGAGAGAAATACACCACTGGAAATTAGTTACTGCAGGTAGCTCTAGTGGAGGAATTTGTTGTGAAACGTTTATCTTGGCTGATTATCTCCAAAATGAGGGGAAAATGAAATTTCAAAGTACAGTAGTGAAACGCTGAAGTGCAGAGGGCCCCTTAGCAAGCCAAACCGCTCTGGTGAGGCACAAGAACGCGAGATGGGGTTTGTCTTCCTTTCTCTGGGATACGAAGTAAAGGCGTTTCTTTTAGTTAGCCCTAGAAACACAGCAACTGCCTCATTTCAGAGGACTATGCTGATGTGCTTTCACACCGGTGCCTCCAGCCAGCCAGTCCCTGGGGAAATGCCCCTTCTCAAGGGGCCAAATACAGATTTTTTGTAGGTTTAGTGGAAGAACACTAATAAATGGGAGCCTTTCCTCTCACAGCAGAGCTCATCATTCCCGTAAGACTTCCCTAGAGATATTACCTACATGAAGAAAAATACTTCAAAAGTAACCTTTAATACTCAGGTGACAGTAAAAATCTGCCTGAAAAGGAAAGGTCTTGTCTTTAATGAAATCGAGGTCCATTGACTCTCCCAGAGCCCCGCCACTCTCCACAGCCTGTTCTCAAGGAGGAAGCAACGCACACACACTGCTCCTCACCGCAACGAGCATCTCCCGCACTGCCGGGCATCCCCGCGCGGTCAGCGCCAAATCCTGGCCATGTGAAAGGCTGCCCACACGGCAGGGAACAGGCCTCCTTCCAGCCTTCAGGAGGGTGGATGGACCCGAGCTCTGCACCTTTCTCCTCCTCCCCCCCAGATCCTCTCTCTGAGGACGGACTCCTGAGGGGGAGGAACCCTGCAGCAATGAAGCCATGCTACAAGCTCTGAGACGCACCGTGAACTCTTGCAGAGGGAGCCACTGCTGAGCAGCTGCTCTCAGCCCGTAGTTTTTAGCCAATTACAACCACTATCCAATAATTCCTGTAGGATCTGAATCTTTGCACCCAGGCATCCTGGAGCTGTTGATGTTAGTCTCTTTTTGAGGCAGCCAGCCTGTTAACGACTACTTGAAGTCATTAACGTTGAAGTTCTCTGCAGCCCTTCAAAGTCAAACAGCTGGAATGCTAACAGAGCCCTGGACAGCTGTGGGGATGCGACGGGCTTAGCCCAGCAGCAGGACAGCAGGTACCACGGAGGCAACTGCTCCCTGGCCCTTTTGCACCCGTGAGGTTCTGGCAAAATCGGAGTTTTCCACCCCTTTGCTAACGGCAACGAGACTGTTTCTCACCCCAAGCCTGGTCTCTAACAGCTCTTTTCCCAAGATGAAGAAATTACCATTTACTTGAGCATTCCTGTCTCCCACCTTTCGCATTGCCCATCTGCCACAACACACATCCCAGCGCTGCCCGCACATACCACAGCCATTTGAAACTGTGAGGTGCTTATCAGTAGTTCCTAACTGTCCCAGCAATTTTCCGTACCTCACCCTACCAGCCCCCAAAGGTGACACCCGCTCCAGACTCCCCAGCACCCAAAGGTGCCTTCAGTACCCTCCTCTCCTTGGCCTCCTCCACTTCCAGAGCAGCAGGACATTAGTTTCTACCACATACCTATCCCTACAAAATCAGTTCATTTTTCTCTGGAGATAGGAAACAAAAATAAAATTCTCCAGCTGACTCAGCAATCCAAGTTTGGTCTTTTTTTTCTTTACTTTCTAGAGGAAGAAGGAATACAGTTTGCTGATCAAAGAGTATTTGAAGGTATTTCACTTTGAACTTCTGTCTTCTCAATTTCTTCCAAAAAAAAAAATCCCAAAGCCCGTATCTCTCTAGAATTATTCAGCACCACCAGTAGTTTCACACAAATACATAATTCATCTTGCAAACATTTATTCCTAACTCCTGTTCTGGACATTTGAACATCCTAAAGATCTCCCCTTCATCACAGCTGCCTTCAGTGGCTCATACCCATCCAAATGCATGTCCAGAGCAGCATCACCCCAGAAGATGCTGCTGGGAAGCTGACCAGGAAAGCTGTAGCAACCTGTATTCTTTTCTGGTTTATGTCCAGTTAAAATAATGGAAAATATTTCCCCCCGCCTCATATTTTCAATTTCTTAACTTGTCAGGTTCCCAGCCCTCACTCGCACATAGCTGTTGTGCAAACATTTGGCCAGTTCTATTTTCCTACAGTACTGTTTTTAATAGGACAAGCTGTCAGCCACAGTTGCTGTTTCAACACACCACATTGCGTGTGCTGCGCTGGGAGAGCTGGTAATTCCCCCAGCGCCGGCAGCTCACAGCGGGCACGCCGCGATGCCTACCCCGAGCATCGCAACACGCACGTCCTCTGCTCCATCCCTCTCCACCTCACATCTCTTCTCCCATTAACACAGCGAGTCAGAGACCCCCCCCGAGGTGCTCATGTCTCCAGGAAGGGAAGCTACAAAACCCTGTTGAGGATGGGGTCTAAAGATGTTGGAATGGGGACAACCCCAACATACAGAGTCGTGTTCCCAGCGGTGGTGGGGAGAGGGCAGTGGTGCCACGTCTGCAGCTTGGGAGCCCTCTTGCAGGACCCGCTCCCAGTGATTGCATTCATGAAGCTCTTGGAAAACAGCCTGTGCAACAGCTTCATCACATGCTCCCGGAGGAAGAAACGTCCCGGATGCATGCCAGCCGTAGCAATGAACCTCCCCAGCCTGTGCGCGTAACAGTAATGCAAACCCTAGTACTCCACCGTAGCACCAAAAAGGAAATAAAACGGCTCATTATAGAACACGCGCCGCCAGGAGTGCTCGGAAAGCTGAGTGGGTGATCCCAACCCCACTTCCAAGCCTACATCCAGACCCAGATTTATCTCCCGAGAGATTTTCACAGTTCTTCTCAGAAAGACACACTTTTCCTTGCTGTGCAAGCAGAGCATAGCACTCAAAGACATGCTCCACTGGTCTTTACAAACCCAAATACCTTCTCAGATTGGGTACTTACATTCTTTGTGGTACAGACTGGCGGCATTGCTCTGATTTCCCTTCACTGAGCTATTTTCTTGGGGTAAACTGCTTCCTAGTCACTGGGAAGCTTAGCTACTATCTCTGAAGGAAGATAACCCTTGCTTATCTTAAAAAAAGTCATCGTGTCCATGGAACAACGCAAACTAGGAGGCCTGGAAATGCCACAGGCATGTATTTGCATTGCCACATACACAACTGTCCAAGGTCACCTGGTCCCACCGTGAGATCCTGATGGAACCCATAGCTCTGATGTCCCTCCTGCTGCCCTCTCCTCTGGGCAGACATGGGAATCAGCTTCCAAACTAACAAGCCTCTGTCGGAGCAGAACAAAAGCTTCCATTTGGAGAAAAATCTACAAAAATCTAAACATCTATAGATATAACATAAGCAATAGAAAACATACCAAAGGCCTAAAACACAGTCACTGAATCTAGTAAGGCTGTTTCTGAGAAGTGGGTGTATCAAATCCCCAGGCAGTGCCTTTGCATGGAGTGTTTGGGACACGGAGCCCCCCTTCCTGCACCTCAATACACTCTGCTGCTGCTCGCATCAGTTCATAACACTCGTGCCACCTCCAATCCATCTTGTCTTCCTCAATCAAACGGGCTATGAACTCCATGTAAAATCAATCCAAATTCTTGGGCATCACCTGAAAGCATAAATCCTTTGCCCTGTGAGAAGTAGGGTTCACATGCAGTTTAATCTAGGTCTATAAACCCTGAAAGCAGCGATTTCACCTCCAAGACCAGCCGAGATAAATGCAAGAGCAGTTACAGAAGATGCAGCAACGTTTATTCCTTTGTATTGTATTTTAACATTAACTTTGTATTTTAACTATGATTTTCCCAAGTATATTGTCCTAAGGTACTTAAGGCAATCAAATTTAGTCCTCTGTAGAGTTTTACAGCATGACTCCAATAAAACTCCCAGTCAAAATATTTTCATTGAAAGTACACGTCAAATTTTTCTCAGGGAGCCCGTGGGCTCGACCGCAGGCTGAGCAGCACACACAGGGCAGGAGCCAAGGCTGACCTGTGGGTCTGCTGATGGACCTGCCAACAAACCGACGGCACCGTCACTGAATAAACCATGAAGCGTCACTTCTGGGAATCCCGACAGGACAGCGAGAGGTACCTCACTGACTGGGGCTATGCTGGATGGGCTTGGATGCCCACCCTCTCCAAAGTCTACTGAATAAGAAGAAATATTGCATTAAACTTGGCAAATAAATTCATGTAGAAGCCAGGTGTGAGAGGAGACCAAAGACATCCCACATGTACAGTTCCCTGCGGTCCTGGGGAAACCTTCAGGGCTGCTGCACAGCGAATGCAGATTTAGGAGCGGGGGAAAGGGGAAGGCCATGTGTTTGATCGTCCCCTAGCTGGGTCACCCCACGCCGACTGGGGTATGGGATCAAACGCCAAACAAAGCAAAGCCGAAGGGCTGCTGCTTTGGTTGCTTCTGTACTGGCAGCATGAAAATGTACAAAAAGAAATTTGCAAGGGAAGTTGTAAAAAAGCCTGACTTTTAGAAAAGGCCTTTGTGGCAGGCACAGATAAAACACCATCACTGCACAATACTGCAGAGACTACTCATGAATATATATTAAAAATTCAAATTGGGAAAAAGCTGCATATATTAACAAATCCAAAAGTGACTTCCACCTTAAGAACAAATTCTGGCTAAAGTATTAATGAGGAATTTTTCTGGCACCAAAACAGTGTTAAGCATAAAATACAGCCTCTATGAAGCAAAATAAGCCAGTCTGGATCAATACCATCCAAATTCATCAAGAACCCAATTGCTTTGAGTGCCAAAAGGAAAGCTTCTACAATTTAACAAAGATTTAAGCAGCAGTACTTTCCCTTCTCTGCAGCAGACACCATCTCTAGAAAGTTGCTACCGGTCTTCTTCCCTATTTACTTCCCAGCCAGCTGTGTGTTCACGAGCTCTGTGCTCATGCAATGTTTGTGCATGGACATTCACAACATGAGACAACAGCGGACCAGCCTGAAGAGTTGCAAAGCAAAACACGTCTCCTCTACGGGCCCAGTTCAGCACTCAAAGATGTGTTTGCTTCAAGTTTTAAGGGATTAAAAACTACAAAGTAGAAGCTGGAGAACACCGAGGATAGCGGCAACTGAGAAGACCTCAACATCTGGAAAAGCCACCTGATCTGCAGAGCTGCCGCCCCGTGACAACCTACTGGCTGGAGCACTCAGCCGCTCCCTGGTTGTGCAATGGATGGGGGACTTTACAGTTTTACAAATATTGGCAGCCAGAGCTCCTTCTCTGACCTACTCAAGCAGCGTATCGTTGTGCACAGCCCAACATGCCAGCGGCATGAACGAGCAAAGACTTTACCACTTACATAGCCGCCCTTGGGCTGTGGTTTCTTGGCTGAATACAAAATAGTTTGGCGCAGAAGCTAAGCCATTGAGATCAGCTAGCAAATTGCGGGGGCGGTGGATGATCTCTTCCTTCATCAGTTGTGCTAAGGACCATGCATCCACGGTCAGCCTCAAAGAGAAGGTGAAGATGTGGTTGTATCAGATTTCTGGTGGATTTGTACAGATCTTACGCAGGAACAAAGCATCAAGTGACTGGCAGCATCTCCCAGTCCCTCACTGCTGGGAGGAGGATACTTGCATTTATCCACAGTTCAAACAAAAGTGAAAACTGGCAATAACAACCATTCCTTGGCCAAGTTGCCCATCTTGAAGATTTCTACAAAGTGGGTTTTGAAGATAATAATTGGGGTCAGGAAGAGGCTCTCAAAACTAGAAAAGCCACAAAGTCATCCTTATTTTTATCTGTTTTAATCAGACCAGCAATGATTTCATCAAACTCCCTGACCACGGGAATTAAATTGTACATTGTGCTCATGGACAGCCACTACTGCAGACCATGGCTGCCCACGTACAAAAGCACAGACATTTTCTCCCATTCTACTATCCTCTTGGTCTAAAAAACGCATCCCACAGGCCATGTAGGAGCAGAGAGAAAAACCAAAGACAGTATTCCCAGAGCCAGCGTGGTCCTTGGAGACCCATGGACACTGGAGAACGCTGATTTGCAGATTTTAATTACTTCAGTAGTCTGCAGCCATGCACAAGTAAACAAAAATCATGTAAGGGCTCTGAATTATGGCATTCACTCTAATAACTAGAGCTGGTGACAAAAATGTGAAATATTTTTTCCTATTAAAAACTATGTTCATTGAAATCTGAAAATAAATATATTTATTGTGCAGACCTGGATCACCTTTTCCCTGACCCAGGAGACAATGTAAGAGCAAACAGCTTTAAGCCAACAGCTCATTGATTAGAGCGCTCAGCTTGGCTACGCGAGCTCCATGTTCAGGTTGCTTATGGACTTTTCAGTACAGAGACTTGACCAGGGTCTCCGATGCCTTCACCACCAGGGAAGCCATGTGCTGGGGCCACACTTTAAATAGCTCAGAAAGTCCTTGTGTTCATGTCACTGTGGAATAAAATCTTTTTACTGTGTTTCCCTTGGGGGGCGAGGGGGGGGGGAGAAAAAAATGGAGCTGCAATTTTCTGGACAGCCCTATAAATTACCAGAATGTATGAATCATAACTCAGGAAAAAAAAAAAATCTGTATATCCTAGTTAAAAATACATCTTAATGCTTTGGTCTGCTTTGCATCATTAGGTCACATTAAATATGAAGAGACTTTTGTGAAGGTGTCACAATTAGAGATATCTGTATCCTGAAGGATTTATCTCCTGAATTTTGCTCAGCAGGATGCAACATTAGGCTCCTCACTCGCATCATCTCCAGTTTCCACTAACAGTAGTTAAAACCTACAAGCCCTTGTTAGGCAAATCTATTCACAAAAGGCCAAAATTAGGTATAAAAAGCACTGCTGAGATCAGGGTTTGAAACTGGTGTGGAATAAGATAATTAAAGCCATGACCAAGCCCTTAGTGCCCATCCTAAAGGGCCAATTTATATAATGGGGGTATTGATGAAAATCTCCAGCTTCGCTGATGTATTATTGAACACCTTTCCTTGTCAGTTCAGATGTTAACCCCAGATCTGCAGTGCTGGATGAAGTGGTCACAGTTTGGCAAGAAAAGGGACTAAATTGATGAAGCTTTCGTGCGCTGACTGATTGCAGAGCCAGAAGGGACCACTGCGACCATGCAGCTTGTGCTCTTGGCTGCTGAGCTTCACCCGACCATCCCTGCGCCTCCTGTTTGTGCAAAAGCACAGCTTTTCAAAAGGCACCAAGTTTTGATCTAAGGAGTTCCAGGATGGAGGTTTCTCCCTTCATTAAGCTGGAATGGGTCATGCAGAGTTTAACCAGCACCTCTCACCTTCCCGGGAGCTCTGCCAAATCCGCCTGGGAACTGGGGCATCTACATTTTGGCACCGAGCACACCTGAAGCTAGCGCAACTTCTGCTGGCTTGCTTTTGCTTCCATCTGCCCACAGAAGTGTTACGAGGCCACAATTTGCCTTTGCAGAAGGGGCATCTTGTGTGTGATGAACACATGCAAAATAAAACATGAACCTTAGGGAGCCGAGCTAACTAGATGACTTTATTCCTTCCTATCTTCCACCCTCAACTGGCACAACAGTCCCTGAAGGGCCAAGCATACTAATAACCCCAACACCAGAGCTACCAGACGGGTATGAAAGTCCTCTTCAAACTTGTCCCAAAAGGCAAGAGTTACCAGTTAAGATGTCGCTTGCCCTGCTAGCAAAACAAATACTTGCCCTGCTAGCTGCGTGCCTCCCTCTCAGGTGCTTTGTTTGATGCAACACCTTTACAACAGTTCTTACAAAGACTTTTTGGTAATTTCTGCAACGGTCACCTCTCCAGAGACAGCGTCCACTGAGACGGATGGAGAAACACATCTGGTTTTAAAACAATACTGAAAATACAACTAAGCTGACAAAGGCAGCTGGGAGGAGAGGCTGCCACAGCTGCCCGGAGGTCAGCACTGCAGGCAACGGCTTAGCACTGAAGTTTAAAGACTTCCTATTCATCAGCAGCTCCTGGTCTCCCAGCCATAACAGACATTTACAATCTTTTGGCCAAAGTGTTTTCCACTGAATTCTGAAGCAATATTTACTACAAATGGATAATAAAAAAAGAAGGCTAGTACACTCTGGCACAGAAATGTGCTAATATTAACAGAGGCTTTTTTCCAAAGAAAGGTAGTTGTAAAACACAAAGTTAGCTACTTTTTCCTTAATTATCATCTGTAGCTTTTAAGTAGGCAATTTAGATCTGGCTGTCCTATTTCAAATGAAAGACTAGCCTACCCATTGCATGCAGATGAGGCGTACACTTTGAAGGGTGCTCAATGGGAATGTCTTTATTCAAATGAGATGCTTAGAGTGAACGAAAAACTCCCATAAAATACAATTTCCTTTTCCTTCAGAAGCAAGGATTACTTCAAGAGACAGTTTTACTAGCACACTGGAAAGATACTAATAGGTGGTTTAAAATAAAATGGAAAACAACATTTGTTTTGCTCACTGCTGCAATACAAAGACGTGCACAGACGTATTCTTTCATCAGGCTTTCCCATTAGCACCACCAGGCCATCCCATTCTGTCCTGCTCGTAAATATGGCTCAATTCTCCCAACACCCAGGCACATACTTACCTTAACCATTGGCTTAGGTGAGACTGTGCTTAAAAATTAATCATGTCATCCTCCTGGCCAATATTTTCCAAGTAGCTCGCAGGACGAAAGCCACAAGAAAAGGCAAGATATACTCCAAATGAATTCCCATGCAGCATTTAACTTGGGGATACTCTGTGTATGTAGGCTGGGCTAAAGCACCTCCAAAAGCTAAAGGCAAAGACATTTTAGCTCAGGGTCTGCCTCAAGACTGAGCAGACAGCACGCTTATGGGACTGTATTGAAATGTTCCTCCCTTCCCATTGCACTGCAGACCCGTGCAGCCCAGCCCCTCCGCTCCTGGTGCTCGCCCCGGCCACGGGCCCTGGGCAGCATCGCCCTCCAGCCGGGGTCTGAGCAAGGCTTTCCTCCCTCGGTCGGCACAGGGATCCGCAGAAGCGAGATAACCACAAAGCAGCAGGTGATGACATCAGCAGATAGTCTTGTCTGTGCAGCACAGCGTCACGAGAGCACTTCTGCTATGCAGAGTTTCCTTTAAATCAGTAGCTGAAGCCCCAACATTTCAGGGCAACTCTGCCAGTTACAAGAAAAACATTAGGTTTGAGACATGAGCAATTATGTAGCAAAAATCTTCAGCACCGACTCGGTAAGTCAAGCCTGACAACTGAGCTAGCAACCAAGAGAGTTTACTTTTAGGAGGATTGATTAAAAAGCACCTTAAAACGATGAATACCAGCAACAAGTATGTGCACAGTAGGTGTACTATTCAACCACTTACTATCAAAGTAAAACCAATGAATAGCAAAGTACACAATAAAAATGTTGCTGTGATCAGAAGAAAATAACAAAAATAAACAAATCAGACCTTCACCAGAACCCTTACTACAGAAAAAAATACTGCTTCAGGGCACTTGGATGAGTGACAAATTCGATCTGAAAGGGTGATGAACTGCAAGAGCAACAAATAATCCGAAGATGCTGACTTGTTTTTTCCCCACTCAAAGAATCATTACTGGGGTGAGGGTCAAGCTGATGAACATACTAATATGTGCCAAGTTTGCAATAGATGCTGTACCAAGCACGGATCCTAATGCTGAGAAAAACTGCTAGTGTGGGATCAGAGAAGTTTATTCCATACTTGAACTTGTAAAACTTTTGAAATACATATATAGGTATCCAGAAGAAAGACTGATTTGTGTTTTAAAGCATGAAGAGGTAAAGAAATCCTTTGAGAAAACCAGAATCAGGCAGAAGTGAGAGAAAACTTCAGGCGATTATTTGAAACAGCCTTATGAAGATCAGCTTGGACACAGAAGAGTCTGGCAGGACATGTGGAGAAGCGTGGCAGAGCTCCAGGAGACACTACTCGTGGGGTATCAGGGTTTGGACTACAGGTGTCTTTGCACATTACAGGGTGACTACGGGTTCAGGGATCTGGGTTGCAGGAAGCTTAAATGAATTGGTGTAGTTGTAGATGGGAAAAGCATCCACCTTGCCTCCTATTCCAGGAGAGATGGTGGAGCCAGATTTGGGTTCAACTACTCAGCAGCGATGCTGGAGAGACTCCTCTGTGGTTACTGCACCCCAGTAGCGTGAGCCCAGAGCAGGAGCCCCGGCACGGGGTACCCCTCAGACGGGGAACGGCTCTGCCTCCCCACACAACAGTCCCACCCAGACACCCACCACATGGGCTTTTCTCCGAAGGGATTGCTTCTCCCAGCCGTGCATAAGCACCACTTCGCCAGATTACTCTGATGGTCTTCTCTAGTGATTAACGTACTTATCTGCATTTCCTCACTTCTCCCTTTTCAAAGGGCAAATGACTCCAGGTCCAGAATTAAACTAGGAAGAGAATGTGATTCTGGCAGAAATGAGAAGCAACCACCTTGTGCAGCGGGTTTCTTTGGGGTTTTTTTTGGTGCTCCACAAGTTCCTGCTGCCAGACTTAAAATGCCAGTAAGATAACGCAGGAGCCAAGCACAACTAGCATCTTACCATAACTTTAATATTCTTTTTTGACTTTTTTAACTGTATCCTTCAAAACCCCCTGTCTGCTGGAACTAATGATTTCTCTTGAATTCATTTACATTGTTTGCTGGAGACTTTTGCAACTTGTAGGTCGGGGCTGAGAAAAATCTCAGTAAGAGGGTACGGAGAGGGCTCCTTGGCTTGCAGGAGCATCTGGAGTTACCTGCTGTGGAGCGCAATGCTTCTTCGGTACATTCAGGACTGGCCTGGGGCTACATGAATCACTGGTTTGAAGTCAGCTTGGCAATCGGTATGTTTTAATCACGCATCCCCAGACCCCATCAGCACTGGTTTTGCCCTCTTGCATCCTCCCTTTCTTTATCTAAGGTGGTGGGCCCCAGAAGCACATGGTCACAAGTGAGATGCACCCCCCTTTCAGTCTGGAAAACTCCCTCCCCGTTCTGATCTTGCTTTAATGGGAACATTTTTAGGCTCCTTCAATCTCATTTCCAAAACATCCAAGTCCTCTTGCTTTGCCAAGCTGTCCTGTTGAGCTTTACAATTTTGTTTACTGGCTTAACGCTCTTGACACTTACTCATCAACTAGCCAAGATCTAGCGTTCAGCTTCCAGGAGAAGAAAACAAAACCTCAAGCTCACAGCAACAGGAATGAAAGCAGCTGCTAGCACAGCGGCATGGTTTGCTTCATTTCAAGTCATGCTGGAAGGCACAGCTCAAAAAGCAGCGCTCAGGTATTTGACTGCTTCAGTGCCATTGCTGACAGCCACAACAGCACTGCCGTGTCAGATGCTCAGCAGCATCCCTCCTTCCACCTACACCTCCCCCAGCTGTCACCCAATAATCAGAACACTGAAGGCAGTCTGAAAGGAAAATGCCACGTGAATACGGACTTATTCAGACCTGGATGCAAGACAACTGGTGGGAAATTCATCCTACCTACACAAAGCCTACATGCCCATGCAGGCAGATGAGCTTCAGGATCACAGTCTTAATGAGGGAGCCTAAACTTAAAATGTGTCTGCTTTTTCCAAGCATATCAGCTGCTCTAATATGAGATATTACCTTTCCCAGTTAAGCTCACGTCTGTTTTTAGAGCATCCCCTCTCCAATCTGTTGGAGGAGCAGTGGAGAAAAGTGAAAAGAGCAAATGTGTGAGGAAGTCATGGGAATATTTAGATGAAACAGTAAAATGACACCAAGTTCCACAGGTAGCACGAGGCCAGATTTTCCAGGCACACACCTGCTACCCCACGTAGTCTGTACGTCTTTGGACACTTTTTGCACGTGCCTCAGGTTTGCATGCAAAGTTCCAAATTGCACAGAAATCGAGTATCTTCACGCTTCTCCCAAAACACCAGCTGGCTAAGTGTCATCTCCTTTCTCACCTGCAAACGACAGGTACATTTCCACCATGGGGCCAGCCCCCCCCGTACATGCCACACACCCAGTCTCCAGGGGCTGGCTTCTCCTTCGATGTCCCACTCTGCTCCCAGCACACCCAGCCACAGCTGGGAGCCACACAGACACTTCAAGGGCCAGCTACGGCCTCCGGTGCATCTCTTCTCCAAAGAAACCCTATTGTGCGTCATCTTTCCAACATGCTGGAATGCTACAATTACCCAGTAACGTTTGCAGTCTTCTAATAGGCAAGACTGTGGGAAATTGCAGCCACATCCTTCTAAAAGCAACGGTCAATATCCCTGGTAAAACACCAGGAGATACTTGCTGGCTACTTCCCTCCATTTTATTAACTTTTTACATAAAGTGCTATTTTATAATAATGCAAATTAAAAGCACTGTACTGGAGGGTGTATTCTGTAATGAATGCTAGAGATGTGACCTATTTGGAAGTGAATCACATCACAAATTCACATAACTCAATTTTAAAGATCTATCTCATGCATACTAAGCAGAAATGAAAGAAAATGCAGACAAGTTCAAGACAAAAAATAAACATTTGTAATACCAGGAAATGTGCCTCTTTGGAGTAATAACTGTGTGTCAAAGAAGAACAACAGTTCGAGGAATCAAATTCAGTTTCCACTGTTTGGAAGATGCTGTATTTCAGAACATGTTAAAGAAGTAGATGCTATTACGTCTGGTCTGTGCATAGCAATCATAATCAAAACAGCATGTGATTTCCCAAGGGAGCAAAATAATTTTAGAGTCATAGTGTACTGGGCTTGAGATTGGATTATGTATTCTTTTCTTAATCATCTCAATTCCTTAAAGAAATCACTTATACAGAAGTGAAAGGTTTCTAGAGTGGACTTGACATCTTTAAAAACAGAAGACTCTGGATATTCTTTTGAAGCAGGATCCTAAACGGCATGAATATTTATATATAAATTATATATATTTTAACCTTGCTACAGCTTTCAGACTTACTTAAACAACATAAAATCTGTTTTCCTAAGTCACTAGGTTCCAAGGCTTAAAGTATTCAGGCACCGAGAGATACAGACAGGCAATTAGTAGAATTTTCAGAAGCATTTCAAAATTATGGGTCAAACTTTTGTCTTTTGCTTCCCCTTCCCCATGGAGTGGCTCTTCTAGGTCCTTGCTACTCCCATGGTTGGGAATCCTCCCTCATTTCCAGTTTAGTTAATGGCTACACCACAGTTAATTGCTACTTTATCCCCATTTTTTTCTTGGGCCGATGTGGTGGTGTTCTTTTTCCTTGCCTGCCATTTTCCACCCCCTGAGCTGTCCTGGCCTTTACAGGGCCCTGCATGCCTACAGCTGCTCTCGTCTCCTTCGCTGAGCTCCCCCTCCCCAGCAGCTCCCAGGGCCCCATCCACACCAGGTCGAGCCAAGTTCATTCCTCCTGCACACCCAGAGCCTAAACAACATTGTGAGGAGAATTCAGGAGCCCCAGGTTGGTGCTTAATCAAAAAACCTGCTATAAATGATGGGAAAGCCCACTGACAACGGGCTTCGCATCAGCCCCCGAACGCCTGCCTCCCTGCAAACGAACCGCCACGAACCAAACCGGGTTACCTGAAGGGGTAGGCAAAGGCTATGTCAATGTTGAGGTCACTCTCTGACTTGTTTGCACAGTCCACACTGAGGCGCAGTCCTCCAGAGTACCCACCGCATGTTGCAAATGCAAAGATTGCAAAAAGCTGTCAAAAACAAACAACATTTTTATTTTATTTCGTTTCAGCAACCACCACAAGCAGATCCATGCAGCAGCTCTTGCAGCAACACCAGCCCCCTCGGGTCAGGTTATCCATCACTCCGTGCACTCAAGGCATTCTCATACATTATTCCTGCGCCCTTCCTGAAAGTCAATACAAAGAACCACAAAATTTGAAGCTCTGTTGCCACACACAGACAAACATCACCATTTGTCTGTGCCAGGCACCCCAGCCCTCCCCTCCTGTCTTGAACCCCATTTGGGATTCACAACCCGGGCAGCTATTTAAGTCATCTCACTGACAGGCAAGCTTGGACAAGAAGAGAAGGATGAATATTGACTGAGCATAATGAGTCAGGCTTAACCCAGATAAAACACTGGCAGAAGTATTTATAAGGAGCAACCAGGAGCAGCAATAGTAGACCAAGACAGTTCATGTGGCCGCCATCCCATTACATGGCAAAACACAAAATCGTGCTACCCCTCTTCCATTTCGTGTATGACTTGGAAAAAAAACCACAGTAATTTTTTGATTATTTTTTCTAAATTACTACCACAACCCAAGATGAATATAGAGGTGCAGTAAACTGACACTCAGCAAAACAGAAAAAACCCCAAGACTTAGGATAATCTCAGGCAAACCAGGCAGGAACAAAGAGCTTGGGTGGTTCTGACACAAACCCATTTCACATCTTAATCTTCCAGGAGAAAAAGGTGAAGGAGGGAGTGTGCAGGCCAGAGACTCATCAGCATCTATATTTACATCAGGGGTTCAGACATAGGAATTGGAAACAGGAATGGGTGTCTGAAAACATCATTGATGTAGGCTTCCTCGAAGACCCTGAGCGTAAGTGGGGACAGTTTATTTATGCAGTTGTAATTTAAATTAAAGGATGGGCTAGATTCTGTTGATTGTAGCACTATAGGTCTGAAGTAACTCCATCAGCTTTAACAGAGTTACTCTGAGATCTACAGCGGGGCAGATAGAGGAAATGACAAGTAAACCCCTGATCCCAGTCCCAATTAAATAAGCTAAAATCCAGCAACACAGAGGAAACAAAAAGTGCACACACCTGGAAAAGAAAACGTGTACTTGGACACTGCAAAATTATACAGAAAGCAAATGTAGTGGCAAAATAAAGACCTGAACGATTCAGTAAAAGCAATATGGAAATATATAAATAGAAAAAAGTAGACCTATCCTTGCTGCACAAGGCTCTGCAAAACACACCGTTAATCTGAGTTCTCCCAATCCACAGCATGAGCAAGGCCAGGTGTTTCAGCAGCCTCCTTGGACTTCAGCTCTGCATGTGCATCTTTTCCCCAGACGCTGCCAGATGACAGGGGCAACACCTGGGCACTGGGGCAGGGAGACCCTCCCCGGTGCGAGGTGATGGGCTGAGCACGATGGAGCACAGGGAGTAACAGGAGAATAATGCAAGTTCCCATCCTGCTACTCACTGCCAATATGACCAGGACATATCACCGAGGATAGATTTACAAAGGTATTTAGGTGTCCAATGATAAGGAAAGTTGATAAAAACTTTGAATCAATTCTTCATGCTGAGCTCACTGAAAAAAATGAAAGCTGAACTTTGCTGTGAATTGACTTGTTAAATATGTGCTGCGAGACAAATGTTTCTACTACAACTTGAATAGTGTTCCTTCACCCTGAGATGCTTCCTCTGTAAATACAAAAGGTTTCTGCCCTTACATGTAGCACAGCACTGAAAATCAGTATTAATCATCTCAGTTTAATTTGTGAGGCGATGTCAGAAAACAATATATTAAGGAGAACAGAAGAGATTAGTGCTGACCTGCTTTCTGGCCTAATTAATGGAGTTGCAAATGCAAGTGTTTTGCAGATACATAGGGAGGCACAAAGATTAATGCAGTGATATATAAAGAGGGAAGTGAAGGGCTGCGGTGTGAGATGGAGCTGCCACAAAGGACGAGCCATCACCTCTCAGCTACAGCGCTCAGCATGGGGACAAGCAGAGGAAAGACAGGCAATTGAAATGCATCTCCTTTAACCAAGTACTGGAAATCAGCATAAATGTGTGCCACCATGTTTATTCACCAAGGCCACGGAGCCATGCCCAAAAACACAGCTCAGGCTAGTCCTTCTCAGAAAGGATCTCCTCCAGAGTTCCTAGTTTTTCCTCTCCCCTACTGAGAGCATCTTTGACAGCAGACTCAGGCACCTGAAGTCTCAATCCCTCAGACAGTTCATCTCTAGCCTTTACTCACCTTTTAGCCTCGCGTTCAGCTCTTAAGCAGAGGTTTTTCAGATGTTTTCACTCATTCAGCAAAGCCTTCAGCCTCCTTCCTCTCCAGCCGCAACCCACCAGGGCTGCCCACCGGTTTCCATCCTTACTCAGCACACGCTCTGCTACAAGCACCCAGGCACCATCCACAAGGCAGGTGGGAAAGGGAAAAGGACCCAGCTGGAGATTTTTATACTGAACTTCAGCAAGGGCTCAGACAACCCGAGCTTGGCTCTCTGCTGTGGCTGGATCAGATGCTGCTAACGGCTGGGATCACCCAGCTGCCAGTAACGCCCGGCCGGTCCCCGCAGCTGTGTGCCGAGGCCGTGCAGCACCTTTCGGAAGCATATTTACGTTTTGCATTGCAGGAGAGCAGGGTGAGGGCTGTAAATCAATGATATTTTCCTGGGGTATCTTGGCCAAGCAGCAGGCACAATTCTCCTCTCGCCCCAGCAACCTTATCCTCCTACCTCTGCGTTTTTCCTTTTTTTTTTTCCCCCAAGTTTTGCTGCTTTATGTTGTCAGTGGAGTGCCTGGTGCATTAAGCCAAGATTTACTCGTTGGGTTTTGTGCACACTGTAATTCTGTGGCAGTTGCAGGAATGCTGTAAACACCACTGTATTTTATTATAGCAGGATTTGTGTAAATGGCAGTTGTAAACCCCATAATGGGAGCTTTATGGGCCAGATTCAATAAAACTTCCATCTGTGAGATAATTTTATTGAATCTGGCCTCTCTGAAATTGAAAAGTTTACGGAGAAAGGGAACGCATTTCCCTATGTTCCTATTTACTCTTTGCCTATAAATTCACACTCAGTGCTAGTCCCATCTGCAGTGTGCATGCATATCGCTTTTCCCCTTCACATGAGATAAATCTCCCCAGCACACACTTACCTCTGGTTATCACATGGCTGCTGCCTCTCAGGGCTCAGCCCCGACGGCCAGGGCTGCGCCTGCCTTCCCTGCCTTCCCTGGAGGAGCGGCAGCCGGGAGAAACACGGTGCCCTTGAGGCAATAAATCGCTGCTGTGGCCGTGCCGGGCTGCCCCTGCCCACTGGCGCGGGAGCAGGGCAAAGCCCAGCCGTCCCCCGCACGCCCCGTCCCTCCTGCAGCAGCGACGCAATGGGCAGGTCGGTGCCTTTGCTCCCGCCTGGACCCTCGAGGGAAATGGAAAATGCCTGTCCCTAGCCTGGATCAATGGTCCACAGTTGATGTGGGATAACGCCCCAAGCAAGCACCCCCCTTGTTTGATATACGCCATCGAAGCAGTTACCAACCCACCCGATGAGGCCATAGACCAAAGGGAGGGGGAGGAAGGAACATTATTTGTGCTCCCTGGCACGGACCGGAGCAATGCATCTCCCGTGTCCGGTCCAGCCTGGCTGGAAGATCACCCTTCTTCTGCAAGGTTTCAGACACGCCTCTAACAAGGCAGCACATCTCTGAAGCTCGCAATGCCTTTCTGTACGGTGATTAACATCCCATCCCCTGCTCCTGTTGTGGGATATTCCCTCTATGCCATTGCAGCCTTGGCCTGTGCTATTGGTATATTTTTGCAAGGAAGCCAGGTAAATCTCATAGCCTACCTTAACCAACAGAAATTATATTTATCTCGGTACTGTGCAACAATAAACAGCCTTCACTGTCAAGTCAGATTAGCATGTTTAAACATCAGTTGGTTCCTTAGCACATTGAGAAAAACCAGCAACATAATTTCCAGCAGAGCACGTGCTCCTCACACCAGCTCAGGGCAGACAAAGGTTCGTCAGCTGGTATACGGCATCAGCTGGAAGCCCTCCTTCTTCTGATGCCAGGCTTCAACGCAATCGCAATGGATCCTCTAATTCTGTATTCAGGAGCTGTTATTTATCCAGACTCCAGACTCAAGGCTGGTCCCCTCGTTTCCCAGCCCAGCCGTCCTCGGTGGCCGGGGGCTCGGGGTGTGCAATGCCCTGGGGGAGCTGAAGTCCCAGCTGTGCAGGAGACAGTTGGCAGCGCCTCAGCACACGACCCCAGACATCACTCATCCCACCACGGAAGGGGAAAATGGGATGATTTCCCATCGCTTTTCCGCGTTTGGCTTTCCGACAACTCCCCTCAATGCCTGCTGAGCGACAGGCTCGCTGTGCGCACCAGAAGAAGGCAGAACAGTTCCTGACAAGGCGAGTTAAAAGGCTTTATGTAGAGCATGTTACAGCTAAAACATCCTGTTAGGAAGATAACAGTGTCATTTAAAATTGATGAAACTTTTATATAAGCCACTTGCTTTTCCCGGGAGCGCGTCTGCCCCATGCAGCAGCCTTTGGCAGCTCGCTGGCAGAGAGAATGGAGCCAGCCTGGGGATGCACCCCAAATCCATGCCGGTGCAAAGGGGAGATCCCCGCCCTGCCCGAGGGCTCCTCAGCCACTCCTCCAGGATGGCGAGATCCCAAAAAGAAACCATGTCGGTCTTGGCTGGAGCTGTGGTGGCCAAAAAAAGGCTGCGAGGGACACACAGCTCACTATGTGGGTTGGTCTTCAACACTTTCACTTGGGGTTGAGGGAGGAAAATGGGAACGAACCTGCTGGACGCTTTCCCAGAGAGGTCTCCCCCGGCCCCCCACCCCTGCCCTAACACTGCAAAGCCAAGGGGAACTCCTGACACTTCTAAAGAGCAACCCGAAATATTTGAAACGCCTACTCTTTTATTAGTCATTTTACACATTCGAAGCGTTTTACAAAGACTTATTTTTCTGGCATCATTTCTGGACGTAAGACTTCCCTTTCTCCGGATCGCCTTAATAAAGAGACTGCAAAACGTTTGCCAAATGTTCTATTGCTTTACACTCTCTCCCGCTCACCGTGGCCAACGGCGCGCGTGAGAGCGGGCAGGCAGCGCGCTGCTCCGAGGGCCCCGGAGACGTCCCCCCGCAGCCAGCGTCGCTCACCCGGCAAAGTGTCTCGTTAAACTGAGATTATTTATTTATAGAGCAGAACCAGTAATTGAACATTATTATTAAGACTGTAAAGGGAAGGTTCGAAGGCACTAAATGACTGTACGGGAAAACATTTACTGCAGAGCTGATGGCCCAAAATATGTCACCAGTGAAGGATTAGGAAGCACTCTCTCCTCCAGGTCTCTGCCTGTTTCTTTTTTAAAATCTGGCATTTTTCCTGCGTGGATCTGAGCTGCAGACTTCCTGGAATCACTTCTCCTACATACAAGCCTTTGTGCACTGGAGATTATCAGATTATTGACTTTGGGATTCCTAATTATATCAACTTGACTGGTTGATGAATTGGAGGTGGATAGCAACGCAGCCGACGCAGTGCTGGGGGGTAGGCGATGACTAGCAGGAGTCATTTTCCTCCAACAGCTATACAGGGAGAAAGCTGAAATATATTCTGCTTCTGCTGAGAAATAAACCCTAAAGCAATTGTCCGCTAATTGCCGGGATTTAGTGTGCTTCCTTAAAAATAAACAGCAGCATTGGAAAGAACGATTCTGTGCCTGCCCAGACCTGGTCTGTATGGAGGGGAAAGCCCAAGGATGAGGGAACGTCTCAGAGTTTGGGGCTTGAAGAACCACATATGTCCCATCTGGGGAACACTGTACGTCTGCCCAGACATCGACCCCAGCGGTGCCTCAGTTTTAGCACACCACTGAAGGACCGCTCACTCAAGAGACTGTCCCGTGCCAGGAGGCACTTCCAGACCACGAGCACCTCCAGGATGTGGTGGCAGCTGGGAAAGGGCTTTTGGGGTCATCATGCTGGAGCTGGGGACATACAACCTGTCCAGGTCTCACACAAAGCACCTCATAGCTTTCACTTGGGTATCATCAGGCTTAATGTTTCCAGCATCTTCTGAAAGGGGAATGGAAATGCAACTACAGTTGTATTGGAGGAAAATATTGCATCAACAACTTTGTATGGCTTTACATTGAGCTTCGGCGAATGAGGCCATGTAGCGAGGACAGCTATCGCTGGAAAATGCCGCGTCCTGCAGCCCCCGCGGGCAGCGGGACCCACGCAGCGTGAGCCACCATGTCCCCAGCCACTGCCACCCCGCTGGAGGAGACCAACCCGCCCCAAGACCTCCCCACACGGCTGGGGTCTTCGCCGGGGCATTTGCAGCAGCAAACCTCTGGTTGGCATTTCAGGGAGCCCCGCAGAGAGCAGCCCTCGACGCTGGCAGGGTGGAAAGACCCGACCCGCGGCGGGCAGGAACCCTGCAGCATCCTCTGTTTAAAGCACAGCACTTCATTTAACGCTTCGCATTTTTAAAATGAAAAAAATACTTAATTTGATTCTTAATGGAAAGATTTATGGAAATGAAATCGGGGTATTTTTAGTGAGTAAAGATCATGTTATAATAATTCGGTTCTACAATACTTTAATCCCAAGGAGACAATTTTCTCTCTTTTTCTTTGAAGAAAACCTTTATCTTTTTTATTCATCTTTTATTGATTATTCTAAAAATCCCATTTAGCTTCACCACATAATGGTATGGTAGTCTTTTCTCATTATATTTTAATAGAATGAAACCCAGTTGTATATGAGAGGATTAGATAGCCATTCGTTGAGGTAAAGAACATTGCTTCTCCAGATGGCTAGACAGAACCTGTGTAATGCCTCTCCTATTTATTAAGTTCAAAATGTAATGCAAGCTGATGAGATGTGTTTCATCCAGTATTTAATGGGTCAGCCATAAAGTTGAAAGCTAATGCTAAGGTTGGCAGCACGCACGGAAGAGTTAACAGGCAGAAAATAAAGACCTATTTAGAGCATCTCTTCTTGGACTGGGGGAAATGAGGAGTTGTCAGAGGACAAAGCTGCTTACACAGGCGGGGCAGAGGTGCTAAGCTCTTCCAGCCCCTCTAACCATTTGTCAAAGGTTTGAGATAATGGAAGACATTTACAAGGACCTGAGGTTTGGGGGTTTTTTATTTATTGTACAAATTGCTTTCTGCATGTGGACTATTGACAGATTGGCAACGAGTCTTCCACGAAACAAAATACACCGACACTTGCAGCGGACAGACTCAGGAGTACCTGGGGTAATCACGGGGTGCACACTGCTTCATTTGGGATGTACCACAGAGCGGTGGTTCCGCTGCATTTACAGCCTGCAGCCTTTCCCCCCCAGCTGTAGAGCAGCCTGGAAGTTACAGCTCTTCCCCTGCAGTCTCCACAACTCCACATTTGTACCCTCTTCTTCTAAGGACGTGGGAGCACAAGGTGGACAGATTTGTTTAGATTGGTACATATGATCCCTGAATAGCTCATGTTGTGACATATATCACTTTACCAGAGACATGCGCTCCTTTTTGGGCCTGAAAACTTTTCCAGTCCTAGACTGCTAGCAAAAAAGACAACTGTGGTTGTCTCTACCAGAATCCACATTGCGACAGTGCCCAGAGCACCGCAAGTGCCAGCCCAGGAGAGCGGCCACCCCGGGCTGTGTCCCCTTCCTCTTGCCCATGCCAGCTGTCCCCCCGCGTGCCCACATCGTCTCTTGAGCTGCTTTGGCATCAATCACCTGCGACCACCACAGGTAAAAAACAAGGAAAGCCATGGACAGGTAAAGGAGAAGTTTTCTAACAGGTGATGTTAACTCTTATTTCATTAACAAATAAAATTTCTTTGCGGCAACCCAGCCAGGTTCATGCATAAATGTAATTCTGTGCCTGCTCCCTCTTGAAAACACAGGTTTTGTGCAGGCTTTACAAGCTGATTATACGGGATTTATTGTGTAACAAGTGCAAACATTTAATTATAAAATAAAAAAGGTTGGACGGTTGCTCATTTCCTTGCTTGCTTGGTGCGTTTAAAAGCATCTGGGTTTAAAATGGCCCACGATCTAACATAAATGCATACAGAGCTTGATCCAAGTTACTACTAAGTAGGATTTACTCCCGCTTGCAAAAGCAGTGTTGTACACGATGCACACACACACGGGCTGGGGCTGGGGCTGGGACGAGGCACCTCTCCCAGCCGGGGAGCCCAGCCCCATCCCCAGCTCTCCCAGCATCACCACCAGGCACCACCTGGCAGGTCGAGGCCCCTGGCAGCACCATCTGATGACTGCTGGGATTGCTTCGTTATCTAATTTGCGTCTGTTCTTTCCATTAGCTTCAGCTCCTCTTTCCCAGCACTACCTGGTAGACCTGGGCTCCGGTGGAGCATATTCCTGCTCTGATGACAGATGCACGCAGCAGAAACGAGAGGTGGGAGTGCTCCTCTGACCAGAAAATGCTCCGACAGCTCGGTCCCGCAGCGCGGCACAGCGTGGGGGCTGCAACAAACCCTCCCCGGGTCAGCACCGACTGAAAATGATTATTACAGCAAAGGCTCCTGTCCTTCAATCACGCTGTATTATTTATGACCTAATGATTGCCCATTGACTAGCAGGGATTATACGTTTGCTAAGATGTTTCTGGGTGAATGTAAAGGGCATTAACCTCATTATTATCACGTCCGTGCTCATCAGAGGCCATTAGTAGCCTCCTCTCGGCTCCCTGTGCTGCTGTGTAGCTATTTGGTGTCATCTGCTGCCTCTCCACCTGCCCGCCCCACACGCATGCATGCCTGCGTTCGGCTTTGTCTCTTTTCTCAAGCAAATTTAAGGAAATGGGTGAAAATTATTTAGCTTGGGAAGGAATTCAGAAAACCTTTGGGATTAATAAACTGGTGCAACAGTTTTTTCCCGTGAGGATTTGTGAGTGCGTTCAAATTGCTACGCAATGGGGCCTCCAATCCTTCTTACACACCCAGCAGCACTCTTTCAGATGACGTCTGGCCATTTTTTTCCTTCTTTTCAGCTCCATAACGCTCATATGAGCAGGACCATGGGGAACCAAGGCTCTGCTTTTGGAAGAGCACAGCTGGTTTTCTAGGCAGTGTGCCTGCAAAGTCCTCCAGGGACCACCCAGCCCTGGCCACCAAGGCCCATTAGGGGTGTCCTTCATTAATCCAACCATCGCAGATGTCCTCTTCTTGCTCCAGACCCAGCTCACTATGGTACTTTTTATCATAGAGGATGGCTCGAGCCCTCCATAGCGGAGCTCTGCCTGGCGTCCCACGCAGGTGGGACCCAAACATGGGACCCTTCAGCTCATCTCAAACCAGTTTTGGATGGAAAACTCCACTGGAGCTGGCTCTGACCTCGGCACCTGCCTCTGTGCAAAAGGCTGCAAGAAGAATTTGCTCCTGGCTAACTATCAGCCCACATGGTAAAAATAATTTCTTTTCTAATAATTAAAATGATGGGCTATAAATGAACATTTGCCTTGCAGAGCTCTGGGAATTCACAGGGAACATTTTCAGCAAGAAACATTTTCAAAATTAAAACCTCCCTTTCCTCTTCTTTTCCACCACTCCTCTTATACTCTGTCCCCAGAGATGACATTGCTCTCCTTCCCCACACTTAATCATGAAAAGCAACACCTAAACACGAACAGTTTTAGGAAATGCTAATAACAGTGTCCTTAAATTGAAAATGAAAAAAGATTCCTTATCTCACTAGCTCTTGACACACGTCATCTGGACAGCTTAAGTTGTCCTGTTTCCTCCATGTCCTCCCCCTTGCTGTGCTCCTCCACACCTCTTGCCTATCTCTTTTTCTTTTTACACCTTTTCATTCCCTGAAGTCTGCAGCCATACCTGCTTCTAAACACACAAAAAGATAAAACAACTTGGCGAAAACCGTGCCTGAATGATCTCCATTTCCTTCATAGTTCAAAATACTTAATTCTGAAATAACCAGGCGTCCTTTTCTTTCTCTCAACTGCTAGCAGCTGCATCTTCTGTGCCACTTCCCAACGTACTCCAAATCCTCCCAGACCCCGGAAAAGAGCAGGCACTGGTACAAAACCAATAATGCATCAGTATGTTTGGGGCTGTTGCAATCTTTATACCTGTACTGCTGGAGATGATTATCTAACTTTTTTAATCTGTAGATTCAGGCCTGTGGAATAAAACCAGGCCCAATAAAATAAGGAAGCAAAGAAAACACAAGCAGAATGAAAAAAGCAATTGAACATGCTATAAATTCAGAATCAGGTGAAAGCTAATTATGGACGTGCTCACTAAAACGATGAGGACACAGCGAGGGAGATAGACTTATTAATTATTTGTGTTATGGTAGCACTTAGAAGCCCCAATCCTTTATCTGGGACTAGCTGTGCTATACATGGCAAACACTCAAATATATCTTCGGGTAATTGCACACAGTTTTAAGGAAAATGTGCAAATGCTCTGTTCTTTCACCTTCAGCAGTTTCTGGTTTGTTAATGCTGTTAAAGGAGTCCGAGTTCACCATCAGTCTCATTCTGAGCAGCTCGTGGGATGCTCTCGTGGGTCCAAGAACAAATAACTCGGCATGAGGGCACCCTCCACCCACAGCTGGACTGGGCAAACCACAGCAAACTCCTCAAAGTGGGCATGAGATACATCCGTCGCCAGCCCCAGCCCCTGGCACGGGGGACCGAGCGCTCACTGTTGCCAACAGGGACGTTTCATCCTCATTGACTCTGCGCAAGTTTGATTGCTTTTCTAATTAAGATACATTTTATGGTAATCTACCAAGCCCCTTAGTCTAAATCACTCACTTAATCTGTTGTTAGTGCCCATATGTTTACAGCTTTCCAGCCTGCTGCAGCATATTTGCTTTGCCACGGCGCCGGGGAAGTTTAGTGACAGATGAGCCGCTGCGCAGCCATTCAGGTGGCGCCGAGCCCTTCCACCCAGACAGCCTGCGCTCGGCACGGACGGACAGACAGACAGCCCCGGCACCCGGCGTTTGGAGAGGAGAGGGGCAGCACTGCAGAGACAGCACCCCATGCTGATCACCTGTCTCTTCCCCTGTCTCTACAGAAGGGCTCAGGACAACTTTCTCATTTTCCTTTCCTTTCTTTCCTTTTCTTTTTTTTTCCCTCCAAAATAAGAGGTTGCATGTGACAGGAGAGGAAGGCTGGAGAGTTTCACAGTACCATCACGTCTCTGGCCCCAGAGCTCCCTTACCGAGGAGTTTCATTGCAGGTCCCAGGGCTCTGAGCATCCCTTGGGTGGAGGGCCACAATCACATTTGCAAACTCGGGACAGGCAGAGTCAGACCCTTCATCTGCACTGGACACTGAATTAAACAAAAACTGTGCAAGAGCTCCACAGTTCTGCTCCCGCTGACCCCGCAAGCCCGGGCAGGAGTGTGTGTCCCCAGCCCCAACCTCGCCTGCAGCCCAGACACACCGATGGGCCCCTTCCAACTCCTTCAGGGCTGGCGCTTTGCCACCGCACACCCTGGTGAGGAGCAAAATCTCTCCTTTGGGCCAGCCTGGGCTCTCTAGCAACCCTGTGTCCCGCGTCCGGACACACATGTGCTGTGCTGGCAGACAGCAGCTTCATCTCTTCATCTTCCATCAGGCTGCCCACGCCGGCTCTAGAGGAAGGAGCAGGGATGCGCTGCACGGGGACGCGGCTCTTGCCTGTCCCCAGTCCACGGCTCTCCTCACGCCCTCCCGCACGCCTCCATCCCGCGGTGGCACCCGCGCAGGCAGAGCTCAGGCAGGGACACGGGGACCCCAGCTCTGCTCAGACCAGCTGGGCTGAGCCCCCAGCCCACCACCCACAAACATGCTGTATTTATGAGGGTGCACCACGCTACTATTTGAAACGACTTGTGCTCCGCTCGCTGAGGGAAAGAGACCCCAAAGGCAAAATCAGGAAAGACCAACCTCTAGGTCAAGTTGCCATCTGACATCCTATGTACAGGGAAATATTCCCTGAAAAAAATGGTCATATAATTGTACAGGAACTCCTAATCAAGAGTGATGTGAAGAATAAAACACCACCTGCCGTCACCAGCAGTGACAGGCAGCTGCTATCCAATATCAACACGAATACCTTTCCCCCTGTAGAGCGCCTATTGATCTGAACAGGATTAACAGAGTTGAGAAAAGTAATCATTAAGTCTTCCAAGGACTTGGCTAAAAAAAGATTATCTGGCACGCAGGAGGAGCCAGATATTTAAGAAATCAATTTTTTAAGAGTTTAAGGAATTTCTCTAGGAACTGTTTGAGGTCCTAGGGTAGCAGCCAAGGAAACAGGTCTCAAAGGAAAAGAAGCTCCCCAGGATCCAGGCACCCCTAAAATAACGCTTCAAACTCCTTTCAAACCCTGATGCGTCTGCTAGAAAGGGACAGCGACTCCTCCATCCCACTCACACAAATCTCACGTTTTCAGCCCTGGCAGCTTGCGAAGCACCGTGCTGTGAACCCGTCCCTGCGGCCGCACCAAGCCCTGGTTTGCACATCAGCCTGAGGTCATCTTGCAGAGAGGACGCCACGCTCCTGGGAAGGTGGCAGAGCCTGCTCTGAGGTCCGAGAGGCGAGTGGTGGTCGGGGGTACTGGACTGGGGAGAAGCTGCCCCCCGACCTGCTCCCACCAAGGAGCTGGAGATGAAGGAGCACCACACATTGCAACGCTAGGATGGGCAAAAGGCGACAGATGGAAAACCATGAACACTGAAGACTTTTGTATGTACAACATGAGGAGCAGGGCAAGCTCTCCTGTCCCCCTGAGTTTGTCTCAGCTGTATCCTGTAGAGATGGCACGTAGGGCTGAGGGGATCATTTCTGCTCAGCCGCAAGCTCCTCTGCCAAGGGAAAATCTTGCAGTGATGGACTTAACCACATTATTCACTTTGTGCCTCACCCTCCCTCGGCCGCTGGCAACCTGCCTTTGGGAATGGGGTGAGACCTCCCCCTGCCTGCAGTCAAACCAACCATCCCTGGCCACTTTTCCTGCTTCAAAGCTATAAAGGTGAGCTGAACTGGCTCCTTAATAAACCGCAGCATGCTCAGCTTTCAGGGCAGTCTGGCACCCCTGCTATGATGAGTTATGTGGCACAGAAACCCCAGGCCTTTAGTTTTGCAGGGTAGGAAGCAGGAATCGCGCTCCTCGGTTCATGCTGCCCAGCCCCTTCCCCTCCAGGGTCACCAGAATGTGCTCTTTGACCATCGTCCTTCTGCTCACCTGGAGGACACTGCACTGAGCCAGACACCAAGGCTCAGCAAAGTTAGAAATGCTTAATGCTGTCCTCCGGCGAGCAGGATTATGCTTAGAAAGTGTGTGAGATGTGCACTGCTCAGACACCCATCCCCTCCACACCTGAGGAGCTAAATGACTGTGAAAAAGACACTTACTGTACGTACCATGTTCTCTAACACTGTGGTACATAACACTTTTTATGTACCATGTTCTCTATCACTGTGCCGAGCACATACATTCAAGTTACGCAGCTGGTATAAATATATGTGGTCCTTATGAAACAGCAGTCTTGCAAAAACCAAAAAGCCACTGCACTGGGTGCCTGTTTACTGCATTTAGAGGAACGGAGCGCGCGGGCTCGGCTGCGCAACGCCCCGCGCCCGACTGGCTGCCCCTGGGACGCTGCGTGCCGGCACCGGCTCCTGCCCAGCCGGGGCACAGACCCCAGCAGAGCTCACGAGCCCGCTGCGGAGGGGCACGCCGCAAAATATCCCCGTCGGCTGCTCTTCAGGCAGGTGAGAAGGCAAGTGCAACTATTCCGTCTTGAAAAAATGGGAACAATTACACCGGTCCAAAAGCAGCTTAAAATGACTAAGCAGTTATTGGCACTCTGAAATTTCTCTCTGGAAGAGTTTAGCTTGGACTGCCAGACACAACATCCTTACCTTCTCCCGTGGGTTTAATAAACCCAGTTACAGTCTTCTAACATCTTATTAAAGTACACTTCATATATCTGTTAGCATACCCTGGTACCACAAGAGTAGGCAGATTATTCTGGCTCTAATATGTTGATTTTCTGAGCATGTATATACTGAAGCATGTTCTCACAGCAGCTCCAGCTTGTGCTACAGCCGGAGTTTTTAAAGACTTCCGAAACACCAAAGCGATCGACTCCCATGGATATTATTCAAGTATGAAAGAATCAAAGTGCCAATAAATTAATCAATATAATGCTGCCAATTCAAGTATTTATTACGTGGTCCGAAAGTATTACAGCTATACATCTTGTTTTCCTCAGCCATACTATTACAATCACTGTCTTGTACTGCCGGGAAAGCACACCAGGAGCTGTGACGGGGAGAGAGAAATAACTGCACCTCGCTGGTATTCACAGGTAACAAAGAGGTCTCCAAGTTAGCCGAGAGCGCTGAGGAATGAAGCTGCTGAGCTGTACAAAGCAGAGGCAGGGAGCAGAAAGTCAGAGCAACAGTCTATCGACCTGTATTAATGATGTTACGCTCTGAAAAGCAAGCTATTTTCTTAATTACTGTAAAGATTTTCTTTATTTCATTAATACATTTTGATGAGGAGCATGTTGCTGCCAACCTGCCATACTTTAGATTGATCTTTCTAAGGTAACACGCAGTCAGATATTCCTACTTCAGCTTGTTCAATATTAAATAGCTCTTACTGATTTTTTTTATATCAAACATTGCTGCATTATTTTTGAGGCATCTTTGATTTAAAATGCCAGAAGAAACATGATAAATCAGAATTCCTTTTCCCTTTAATCCTCACTCTCCACGTTTCTGCTGTAAAATGAAGTGCAAAACAAGTTTTCCAAGCAGGCACCCCCCTCTGCAAAGCAAAACACAAACCAAAAATACTTCAATGTAGCTAAAAACCACGGAACAGTTGGGCTCAGCATGAGAGTACAAAGAAACCAAACCTAAAAACAATTTTGTGGGCTTCACAATTCCCGTAAAACCCCACTTCTCCCCCAAACAGTACATTTACACAAATAAATAGAGATGCATATAACTTACCGGAGCAAATATCACCATACACATTTACAAAAGGATTTATAATCCAACTTGCGTCTCCTGAAATAAAGCAAGGTTTGTCTCATACTAAAAATAAAGGCTCCCAAAAGCTCCTCACAGGAGAGAGAGAGAGGGAGGGAGGGAGGGAGGGAGGGAGGGAGAGGGAGCGAGCGAGCACCAGCTCCTTGCCTCGCTTTTTATGAAGCAAATAAGGAGAGCAAGAAAATCAATGCTGAGGGAAAGTGAGATGATATACCAATCAGGCAGCAGCCCCAGCCTTATTTGCAGAGGGATGGCAAAATGCTCATATTATTAGACAATGACTACACGCAGCCTAAGTGGAGACCGCGAATACCTTCCCCTCGGTGAGAGGCTGATTGCTTTGTCGCGGCGCAGGTACCACCAGCGCGGGCTGGGAGACGCAGCCCCTTCCTCCCCACTGCTAATGCAGCATTGCTTTAGCCCTTCTGCGTGCTCTATAGGCAAGAAACAGTTCACAATTCCGGGCTAAAGTTGTGCTAAGCTCAAAGAGCCTCCAAAGCTCTGACGCTTACAGACTGTTACCAGAACAGCGCATCTTTGTTGTCGGTTTTGGGGGCTTTCTGGACTCTCTGTTATATTTTGAGATGCCTTTCACTGCATCCCAGAAAGCTGCCCTGCAGCTACAGCAAGGAGCCCATCCAGAAAGGGGAAAAGACCTCTCAGGTCTCCCATACTTGAATGTGCACCGAGCTGCTCCTGTGCTTGCACAGGACCAGACCTCCAAAGCGTCTTTCTGGAATTTGAGCTTGTGCCCCTTTCTGTGTATCAGAGAAAACCCACGGGAAACCCATGGGTTCCCTTGCGCCAAAAGGGAAAATTTCTGCGCTATTAACCTACCCACACAAAACCTTTGCTGTGCCCCCATGTGTGCTGGAAGGAGGAGGAGAAGGTAGCAGGAGGTAAGCTCATTGCCTCCGACACACAGACACCTGCTCGTGAACAGGGCACATCAGTGGCAGACACATGGCATTTCTTTGGAAAGATGCCACTTTTGCTCCCCGCAGCAGCTGTACAAAGACACAAAACCTCACACCCTGTCACTGCAAACCTCCTCACAAAAGGGGTGTCGGGCTGGTCCCGTGTCTCCTGCTCTGCGTTCAGGACTTCAGCACATTAAGAGCACAAAATGAATCCACAGATCCCTCTCTGCAAGGCGGCCGGCTCTGCGCTTACCCCGTGAGCCCCCGTCATCACCAGCCCATCGCCCCAGCGCTGTTCGGTGTAACCGAGACTGTGAATCACGCTCTATGCTATTTATTTATCACTATTTTGCCCTATTTTCTACACACCGCATCAAATATATTCAAATACATGTGACTTAATGGATGAGACACAAGGTGAACTTTCTCTTTTATTTGGAGACCGAAGTTACATGCTGGTATACGGAAACACCTGCTGGGTGACAACAGTTCTCTACGCAGCAAAATTGGAGCACGATTGCTCTTCTCCGGCAGCTTGGGATTTACATTGTGCAAGGAGAGCTGGAATTCACAGGGAAAATCCTGAAGACAAAACCAAGGAGACTGAATTCATCTGCTAATTCAATTTATCTGCTTGGGGCTGGCACTTCCAGCACAATCCAGGCAGAGAGGAGACGCCAACAGCCCTTTATGAGCGCTGAACCTCGGGGCCCCTTTCCCACAAGCAGGAGCCGCATCGCCACGCTGACAGATGCCACTGCTGACGACGTGGCCCCGCGTTTCCAGCAGATACAGCCTGATGCCGGTTGATGCTGTAATGAGGAGACATCGTGGTGCTGAGACAGTTCTCCAGGCTGAAGCACTGCTCTGCTGCTGGGTACATTTTAACATACGTGAAAGCATCTGCCTGCTACCACGCACGCTGCCGGAGCCCCAGCCACGATTAAACAACTCGGCTCCTCTGGTCTGCAGAGCTGGGCAGCATTTGCCTCCCCCTGCGCCATGAGCAGCCCTTTGATGCCTTATCCGCACAGGAATGGCCCTCTGCAGCCACACTTGCACCGCACAGGCTGCAGCAGTGTCTCGGCACTCACCCGGTTAGCATTGGCCAACACACCCTCCTCCCCGAGGACAGGGCTCACCCATCTCACTCCTCCTTCCTTGCCTTTTCTAGAAAAGACAGAGCAGCCCAGACAAGGTGCGGAGGAGGTTTTGTAGGAATAACACAGACCCAAAGAGGACCATGAACCAAAAGGCAGCAATGGGCAAAGGTGACCAAGGACCACACAAAACTTACCACCCACTGTATCAGCACGAGGGGTGATGCTGGCTCTCCACGCCCCCGGGAGAACTCTTCTCCAGCCCGAGAGCGCCTGGGTTGCTCCCACACATTGGCAGAGGATGGCAGGAGGATGCTCAGCCTGCCTGAGCTCCCCAGCTGAGACATCTCATCGCTTGTGGCCTTTTTCGTTGCATGCAGCTCTCCAGCTGGCATTGAAACTCGCTGTATCTCATGGTGACCAGCCTCTTGCTGCAAGGTGTGACAGTAAGTGAAACGCGAACACCTCTCATTTTCCTTTTCCAGTGCGATAATTTTATTTTCCCTTCCCACAGCGACACAAGTGCTGTTACTTAAACTCACTAAAGTCTTCTAAAAACTTTGAAAAACATCCATTAAAATAGTTTTGCAGAGGTGCCCCTGGGAGCTGCCATGTCTCAGCCCTCTAAAATATGTGCCCTTTTGGGCATCTGCGTGGGATGCAGGGGTGCAGGATGCAGTTTTAGCCAGAGCACGATGGATTGCAGCAGATGATGACCTGTCCTGTCGCACAGCTCCTTCAGACAACGCTGCAACACGGCCTCCACGGCATAAGGAGATCAAAGCCTGCTTTTTTTCTGAACTGGTGACACGCCATGAATGCTGTGGCTCAGGTCTAACACTGCTGAAAGCGAATGTGTCGGTGTTTGCTGACAAGGCAAAACACTTGTCGGGCTGCGGCGGACCTTGCAGCACTGCAGGCTGGTGCTTTCTTCAGCTTTATTAGATTACTTTACAAAAATTCATCTGAAATACTGGACGGGGCACTCAGCACCACCAAGCATCAAAACAGCCACTGCCAATGCTGTTATGCCGTGTCCCTCTGTGCTCTATCAATCAGAGCTTTCCACTTTTGATTTTTAAGTCGTGAGTTTCAAAGCAGACTAAAAAGCTTCATGGGATTTAAGCTCCAAACTCCTTTAGATACTACTGAAAAGCTGCACACATCTAGCAGATTTCCGCCAGCTTTGCCACATTGCTCAGGGTCTAAAGAGATTTAATCCCCTGCCTGTTCACGGCCAATGTAGCTAAAAGGGATGCAGCGACACCGGTAACGGTGAGGTCTGCAGCCTGGGGAGAAACTTCTCCCCGGGTACAGCAGTAACCACGGGAAGCATCTGCACGAGGACAGCATGACACGGGGCTGCTGCTCTGGCTCCCCACCGCGCTTTGCTATCCCTTCCCACAGCCCCCAGCCCACCACAGGGTGCCCAAAGCCCACGTAGTGGGAGCCCAAAAGCACTGGTTACACTCAGACCCTCTCTCATCGCTGTGTTGCTTTCTCTTAGCATATTTGCTCATATTACCCTGGGAGCCCTTTTCATGCTTGCATGTATGCGTCCAGATTTACAGATGCCTATAAAAATCGCACACTGCGTGGTGGAGATGAAGTTTTATTGGTCCTACCGTGGAGGACCTGAGCTGGAGTTTTTCCAGCACCGTGGTCCTCAGCTCTGCCCGAGGCTGCATCGTGCCCACGCTCACCCCGGCCAGGCTAAGGCAGGAACAGGCGGCACCACCACGGGCCCTTCGGACCACACCGCTACATCTGCGCCCACTCCACAGTTAATAACATCAGAGCCTCCATCCCACCTGCGCCGCGGAGGAAATATCTCTCAAGGCAGCAGCGGCTGCGTGAGCGAGGCTGCTGCTGCAAATAACCCACCAGCCCAGGAAATATTACGATAGGCTGCCTGTTTGCCAACAGGGGTTTTCACCTTTCCTTCTCACTCTTTATTTAAATTTGGGAAGACAGAAAATTAGCAAAGTCTGAGATATCTAACTGGAAACCATTTGTTTTTCTTGTGGAAATGGAATGTTTCCTAATGAACCTCCCCTCCCCCTGTGCCGTTCGGCTCCGGATGCAAATATTGCTGCGAGTTTATCAATCTGCGGCTTGTTTCACGCAGTTTGCAATGCTAATGAGTAAACCAATTTTGACATATTATGTAAGCCAGTTTCTGAAACAGAGATTCTTGGCAGGCCAAATGTAAACACAGACACCCTCTTGCATCCAATTTAAATGAGCATGTTGCTGAAAGCACTAAGGGCTTGATTCTGGTGACTTATTCCTGATTTACTCCAGTGAAAAAAAAAAAACCACCAAAAAACAAAACCCCAACCACCAAAAAAAAGCCCAACAAAAAAACCACTCTTCAATTCAATTACTAGTGCAGCAGCAATTTGCAAAATGGATCTAATTTTGTAACAAGGAAATGTGCTGGAATAAGCTAATGCAGGGCGGTGACTCGGGCACCGTATGAGCATCAGCACGGCACACGATCGGGACCACACATGCCATTCCAGATGGAGCTAATGAGGGAGATGACAGCTCTCCTCTGCCTCATCCTCCCAAGCCAAATTTAGGTCCAGGTAGTGCCCCAAGGGTTGGACCAGCCCCAGAGGGTGACTCCGTTCAGCCTCCCTGCTCTTCCACCATGGCTTTGCAGGGGTAGGATGCTGCATGCCTGGGCAGCAGGCAAAGCCCAACATCAGCACCGGGCGTTTTGAGCCACGAGCTGCCCCTGCTGCGGTTACACTGGGGGCGGTGGGAACCCAGGGCACGATGGAACATTTGTCTCAGCAGGCACTGAAGGTCTGCACCACACCAGTGCGTGGCCGGGTGCCCAGACCCCGCGAACCGCTCGCTACCTTGTCCACCTGGCCCCAAACTGGTGACTGGCCCCACCACCGAGACAGCTGGACACCCTGATTAATGGATTATATCCCGCTTTTACAGACTATGATCTGAGAACCAGAATGACGTGCTGGAAGGAACATGTGTTGGATGGCAGACTGCAACAACCAGCACCGCGCCTTCCAATGACACAGGGATGAGCTGAAGGTCACAAGCTCAGAGTCAGAGGTAGGAGAAAGGAGGAGGGATACATTTTTAAAGGCCTCTGAAAAAAAAGGATCTAACAGTTAGATGAACAGGATTTATAATAAAGTGAGTTAGGACTGGAATCAAATCTTTCATTTGCACTTTTCCCAGTACCATCTGGAGCATTTGCATCTGCCAAAAGCACAGCATATTCCTGTCGACAAGTGGAAGCAAATGGGGTAGCAGCATACCTGGAGGAGGCCTTCGCCCTGCTAATGTCTCTGAGCATCTCCAGAGTGTTTTAAAACTAAAATATGAGTGTTAAGTTGAACTGTGATGTTCCTGCCATGGCAGAGGAAAAGAAATAAAGAGACACGCTCTGCTGTGAGGTCAGGTGTGCTGCTACGGAGTATATTTATTGCAGGTCTCGAGATCCCACCAGGCACCGGAGCTGCAAAACACAACCTCACACACAATCCCCTGTGTCACTTCACAACATCAGGACCAGGATATCATTTATCATACCTGGCTCTTTTACATTATAAAGTAAAGGATAACAAAAGGAAGAATACTTTTAGCCTCCAAGCAAATGCCCCATCCTGAGCTTTCAATGAGAGCAAACCTGAGAGCTCTTTCCTTTGTGCTGCGTAGCGCTTTCAAGCTATGATCATAAGCAGCTGAAATGCCACACATTTGCTGGCTCATCAAGTTCTACCCTGCAAGTTTGGAAATACACCGTTGCTAAAGTAATTCAAGTTTTTATGGCATAAGAGAAAACTTACTGCTGTCTAGACACGCAAAAGAAAAGGACAGCATTTGAAAAGAGTGCAGCTGACACGCGAGCATCACTTGGGATGTAAACGACAGAGAGATGAGACGCCTGTACAGCCCCAGCCTGCTGGCACACATCGCAGCACCGCAGGGCTGCGGAGGAGCAGCAAAGACTGAGAAGAGAAGACACCCCCGCAGACCTGAGAGACCGCGCAGGTTCTTGCCTGAACTCATCCAAGTCCAACTCTTTGCCAGCTGGCACCCCCCACCCCCCGCTCACGCTGCCATCCCAGCACGGAGCCCAAGGTGGGAGCAAAGCCCAAAACCAGATCACCGCATCGACTCCCATCCCATCCCATCCCACAAGGGAGGCGAGGGCAGGGAGCGACCAACGCGCAGACTGATGCACACGCAGACCACAGCACCTCCCTCCCTCCAGACGGTTTATCTATGCATGGCGCGTTACAGTAACGGGCAGGCAAAAGAACGCTTAATTTCTAACATCTCATTTTTACTGTAATTGTACATGATTTGGAATAACTCCTGTGGTTAGAAGTCCAGCTGTTATTCAGAGTGAGTCAATTTGGAAAGCCCTCACTGTCCATCCAAGCATCCCCTGGATTTCTGATGCTCAGAAGAGTGCTACTGCCACCCCCTTAATTCTTAATGTTGAAAATGCAGAAAGCACTAAGTCGTGTTTCTGCATGTCTTAAACACCAGACACTAAAACAATAATCTGAAGGCCAAATGGGCACAGACTGGATGATGAAAACAGCATGGAATAAAAGGGAATCAGATGAATTTCTATTGTAATTTTTATAGCTATTTAACAGGAAGAATGAAAAAAATCTAATTACTGTCAACTGTAAGTTTTCAGCTACCCAGCCAGCAGAGCGCTGTTATTAAACTACTGTATAATTGCCTCTTTTACTCCGCTTCCCACAGAAGTTGTGTTATTCACTCATAGTTAAACTCATAATATTGGCTTCATAACTAATCCTGTCAATCGAAATCCCCAGGGGCTGGTGCAAGGATAAAAATAGCAAGGAGTTGTTTCTTCCCTCAGCTTTCTTTCAGAGCCCATTCCTGCAAGCACCGGGGCTGCAGCTCAGCGGTGCCACGGGCTGTTGCACCCACCACCAACACGTGAACGCAGCTCCTCCAGCTCAAGCAAAGCCCAGAGGAGAGGGACGGGTCCTTCAGCAGGCGACTCATGCCCTGTGCGCTGTGTGTCTGTCCCAGACCGGATAAATCCTGTCTGTCTCTCCCTCCTGACACAAGCAGCTCAGGTACGGTATTTGATGTTGCGTAGCTGAGCCGCACCTCCGAGCCCAGATGTGACTGCCTGCCCTGGGGCTTCAGGCCAGCACTGAAGTTCAGACGACACTTGCAAAGCCTGTGGATCCATGAAAAGCAGGGCTTTCTTCCTTCCCCAAACACCAAGCGCTGGGATGGTATCTCACATACAAAACCACATCAAGACGCTCGACTACATGTTCAAGCACTAACGATATCCACCGAGATATCTGTTGGACTTTATAATCTTAAGGTCTTTTCCTGCCTAAATGATTCTATGAGATGAGCACAATCTTACTCAGGAGACTGCATAAAGCACCAGATTTTTACCCATCCAAGTTCTGTAAGCTCTGTCTAAACCCCTCCTTGCTCCCTGTGCATTGGACCGATGCTCCTTTCTGACCCCCGGCATGGTCCTGCCCTGGAGACAGCAGGGGATTTGCTGCAGAAGACCCAGGCAGGGTCTCTTGCCAGAGCTTCGCACGGCAGCATGTCCTCCCTGCCTGGTGGGATGCTCCTCTTCATCAGGACACAGTGTGCATGGTGGGGCCAAACCCACCATTCAGCTCAGGTTTGGGACGAGGTGATAGGGCTGGAAGGGGTGAGGGAAGATGGATTTGGCCTCGCACCCAGACCTACCATCCCTGTCTGTCTCCCTGGAGAGAACAACCCTGTGCCGGGGTTGCTCTCTGGTGGGCACGCACAGAAACTGCTGAGAGCTGGCAAGGAACAGACGGGAAACGGCACATTTCCCACAGTGGTGTCCCAGAGCGAGGGCCCGGGGTGTCCATGCCGGAGGAAGCCAGCGCCAGGGCTCTGCGTGCACCTGGACCAGCTCTGGAATCATCACACTTGCCTCCACCCTGCTCAGCCACTGCTGGAGGAGCCCCTTGCTTTGCTGTGACTGATGCACGCAGCCCGACAGCACGAAGCGCACCAGCACGCTCGCTGCGTCACCGGGTCCACGAGGAAATCACGGGAGACTGTGTCAGCTGAGGCGCTTTTCCTCCTGAAAGAGCCATCACCCTACCTACTACAGCCACAGGCAGGTGGTACTGCACAGAGCTGTGGTACTACAACCTTCACGCATGGTCTGCAGCTGGAGCCATCCTCGGGATGGACGGCAGCAGCGTCCATCAACCCAGGAGTGAGAAGAACACAGCAGTTTAAAAGTCTGTGCAGAAAAAGAATTGCTTACGCTCTCCCCCAGCCCACAGCAAGGAGGGATCAGCCCCAGCACAACGCTTTGCAGCCACACAGAAACCATTGCTTCCCACGCAAGCCTGAGATAGCCTCACCAGCACTCAGGAGGGGTCCCGGGGTTAGAACCCCCCCTCTGTGCACACTGTGAGAGCCGTGAGTGTGCTCAGTGCAACCCTCTGTGGGAACACAGCTCCTCCCGGAGCTGCGTTATTCCTTCCTCCCTCCATCACATCGCTTTACTGTTTGAGACATGAGGATAGAAGGTCTTTTACGCCAGTGTCCATGCAGCACCACAGTGCTCTCAGGCAAACCAGGAGAGCTCCCAGCAAGCCCAGCCTGGAGAGCCCCAGTGTTCCCAGGGGCTGGGGCTTAGGCAGGGAAGGGGTGTCCTCCCCAGGAGCCTCAACACTGTACAGCTGCCTCCCAGGAGGTGCTCCTCACAGCTTGCAGACAGCAAGACTACAGGAGGACACCCCTGGAGCCAGCAGGGCCTGTGGGACTGCCTTGGCTGACACAGTTCTCGGCAGCCCCTCAGATTTAAAATAAATGTGGCCTGACACAGCACTTGTTTTCTCACCCACGGTGTTTGTGCAAATGAACCCTCGGGCTGATGGATCTCCTCACCCAGAAAGCTGCAGAGACCCAGAGAAACTGTGCTGTAGCCAAAGTTACCCCTGGCGATGGCTCTGTCACTGAGCTGCCAGCCCCTGGCCAGCAAGAAGAGCCCACGGCCTCCACATCTGTGCCAGACAAAGGACGAAGGAGGGAAGCACCAATGTATCAGGGCTGAAGCAAACCCATTAGCATGACTCAGAACTATCCCTGTGTCCAAGTACAGGATGAGAGGAAGAGTAAAGGGCAAACAAGGAAAACTGAAGCTGCCAGGCACAGGGGCAGCAAAAACTCCTACGGGAACAAGTGCTGGCGATGGCGCAGCATGCAGAGAAGCTCAGAGCACCAGAACAGATAGGGTAGCATGAGCCACCCTGCCTCCACTGGAGGTAACAGTCTATACCCCCTCTTTGGATGCTCAGCCAGGTCCTCAAGGAGAACACGGCAAAGCAATCGCTCTCATAAACACAGGCCTTGATATCTAGATTAACATCCTCAGGGTCTGATTCTTCAAAGCCTCAAAAACTGCCAGGGGCTCCCGATCTTCCTCCATCCTCTCCCAGACTCTACTGCTTGTGGTGCGTCCATTTAAACTTGTCCACTCTTCACCCTCAAAGAGGAGGAACAAGAGTCCCAGGCTATCCTGTGCTCCTCCTGGTGTGGCACAATGCGTTTTGACAACTTCCCATCAACCGGCAGTAGATCCTTCAGGATGAATCTGGAAGAGAGCACAGGCTACGTAAGCACTGGGTAAATCAAGGCCAGCCCAACTTTCAAATTTGCACAGTGGTCTGAGCACGCAAGAAAACGTGTGCAGGGTCTCACTATTCCCTAAACTAAAGTACTATAGATAAAGGGTGAAAATGTATTTCTATTGACTTGTTGCTCAGGGGAAAAGGAAAAAAGTGCATTCCTGCTTCCATAACATCTAATTAGCAGCAGGATTTTAGATGCAAAAGCAAAGCATTCATCTTGCCACCTAGTTTCCATTTAGCATAGTTCAATCAAAGAGGCCATCAACTTTCCTAGATGGAAGTAATTAAGGAATGCAAGGGCTGTTGTGTTTGCAGTTGAGAGGGGAGCCTTTCCTTTGGCAAATCTTATGCCCTTGGATGCACCCAACCCACCAAAGGTTTTCAGCCAGCTGTTAACCCAAGGCTTGTTCCCTGATGTGGGGCACCCTACTGCTCCAGCTCCCTCAGACCTGCAATCCTTTCCCCACCACGCAACTACATCCATTATGGGAGCAAAACAGTTGCTTCTGACAAGTGCACACCACGTGACGGACATGCTCATGGGCCTGGGTGCAGGGGAGAGGAGCTGGCTGCACACACCCATCTCACGATGCAGGACGCTTGCACTTCAGATCTGTAATGGATGGACTTCTAGTCACACCCAAAGGAGTAGGTGGTCCTAGACCAGGGACTACTGAAGAACCTCCACATGGAGAAAGAAGCTGGAGGAAGGCAAGGGGTTGGCCATTTGGTGAAAGATTACACCTCTCCAACTGATGCCCAGGCAGACAGTGCAGTACGAGACCAAGAAGGTGGCTACGCCACTGTGCTGGATATCTACCTAGTTTTGTCTGAGACATGCTGACCACTAAATGTCATGAGGGTATCTTGCGGTCCCAATGCTCAGAAAAATCAGTCATGCCCCTGACAGCAAGTAACATAGCTGACGCAAAAAAACAGATAACAACTTACCGGAATCATCAGCAGTAGAGGGTCTTCCAAACATCAGCTTCAGGAAGGTCAGGTGGTGAGGTACTGTATTTCCCCTGCGAATGAAGGGGAACGGTGCATGGTTTAAGTTTCGCGTTAGGCAGTCACACAAGTGCTTTAGGTGGACCTTCCCTGTGGATTGCAGGAGACTGTCCTTGTCCAACCATCAGAGGGTTTCTGTGCAAATTAGCTCATTGTCCTTGGGGTTTTGCACGTTTTTATGCATATAAGATTCAAGTGCTTGTTATTATTTCTTGATGTGAGGAACCCCCAGAAGCATTTAGTGGGTTTGCATGGAAGACAACACTCTTGCACACCAGTCATTTCCAGTAAAGTATTCCACAAAAGTCTAGGTGTCCAGTACATGCTTGTGGGAATTTATGCAAATTTATTCTACAAATAATCTTGAGAAATAAGGCTAAGAGTGACTTTGAGCTGAGACTGTCTGAGATCGAAGGTGTTAGTTAGGTTATCAGACACAGTGGGTGGCATGTTAATGAGTTCACTTCTTAACTAGTGGGTACAAGTGAGAGGTTTGATCTACAACTGAAAGAAAAAACTGAAAGAAAAATTGAATTTAGAGCACAACAGCTATTCCTGAATAGATTCGCATGTGGGCACTTGTTTTATCGCAACGCCCACATAAATATGCATAGAGCAACTGTTTCAGAGTAGCCTTGTGTATGGACAAGCCTATAAAATTAGGTTTCTGGTCTAAACATTAAAATTGACTGTCTGCAAATAATATCAGGTAATAGTCTCGTACAAAAATCACTGCTTCTATGGATTTCACTAGCATCACCTTTGTTTATTTGTGTAATATGGGGGGCGGGGTGGAGGGAGAAGCATCAAACAGGCCTGAAAGCCAGCAAAATAAATTCATAGTTATTTTCAAGAGGACTGCTTGTCTCACAGCTAAGAAAATGCACCAGGAGATGGAACAACAGGTGTAGGTCTCATCTCTGCCATGGTCTATTCCTTCTATGTAGAAAAGCAGGATGTTTTGCTTGCACCAGACACAAAGCATTTTCTCTTACTTCAACCAACACTCATTTTTTCTGAGCAGTTACGTCAAACCACTTGCAGTTCTTTGCATCCTACTGTAGCTTTGTTTTACTATAATTGTCCTTGGGGTTTTTTTTTCCCCCTTAAAAAAAAAAAAAAGTACCTTCCCTCTTCCTTAAAGCGATTAGAAATGTCATTCACGTTACCCTCTGGATGTGAATTGAGCTGTTCCCAACAGCCACTCAAAAAATACATAATCACCATAATTACTGGTGGCATCTAATTAACATTCAACTTCCTCTCTACAGCAGCTACAGCTGGACAACCCATTTATTTCAACCTAAAACTAATGCTCTCCTAATTATTTTCCGTCACACGAAGCAGCCCACCTGTGTCCGTCCTCGCCGCCGTCCGTCTGGCGCAGCGATGAGGGCAGAGCGAGCCGAGCCAGCACCTCCGCTCCCGCTCAGCCTGCAACAGGCTGGCTGACAAATGCCCCGTGCTGACGCAGGGACCTGCTCCCGCTAGTTACACAGCTGCTGGCTCCATTCGCTTCCTTGCCCAGGATTCACACAAAAAGAAATAAAAGGAGGAAGGAAAAAAGGCACAGGAGCAGCCTACATCAAATGCCAGACCTGGCAATATGCAAAATATCCCCTGCTTGGCACCACAGCCGGGGCAAAAGGCTGCAGCCACCCCGAGGCACTCGGTGCTCCGGGTTTGACCTCATGGGAGAGGGCAGAGGATAGACAAGCCCATAGAACACACGTGCCTCTTGTTCCCGAGGGCTATTTGCCCTTTCCCACGTCCATGGTCCACCCTGGCTGTCTGGGGTACCACAACCGAGCCAGAGGGCTCTGCCTTCAGCCGGGCACCACCCCGCGCTCACGCCAAGGCCGTGGCTCCGTCTGCCAGCTGCCAAAATTTACTGCCATCAGCCTGGGGGCAACGGGGTCAGGGCGGGCACGCTGATGGCCCCAAACTCTGGTGTGTCCTTGTGCTGGCCTCTGGGCTGGGGCAAACCCCCTGCCATCGCCTCCGTTCTCCTTCCCTGGCCACTCTACAGCAGCAACAGGACCACAACTGCCTAACCCAAACATTGCTTTAAAAATAAAGACAGACAGGGATTAGACAGATAAAGCAGCCTGGTTTTATACTGCCCAGTACCAGACACTCGTTCTGAATAAACTGAAGTACATATAAATCCACAATACCTCAGTTGTTTCAGTCTACTCCTCGTCCTTCTCTGTAGCTCTTTCTACCCCCATCCACTAATCAGGCAACTTTTTAATTCTCTTTTATTCTCCAGACACACATCACCTCTCTTGGTAGGAAAAGCAATGCCTGCTGCTGCCATCTAGATGAGCTCCAACTCATTAGCTCTGTTTCTTTCCAAAACTCAACTGAAAACTTATTTTCTCCTTTGCTCACGCCTCTCCATTTTCCTCTCTCTTTGCTATTATCTCTCTAATTATATTATTTCACCCTGTAATGATTGTAGCACTTGTAGGAATGACGCTCTGCAAAATTACCTTGTATTTGCATTTACATTTGAGCTTTCAACATTACACCAACAAGATATATAAAGGGGGATGAGAAGGGAACTGACAGTTACCGGGGGAAGCTCTGGCTGAACTTCTCCTGAACTCGGGAATTACTAATGCCTTTTTCTTTCCCTTCTCCCCCGCTTCCATTTGTCATCTTTGGTGTGAACCTCTGCAGGCACTAACAGGTCTCTGCTCAGCCCAGCCACCTAGGGCCACAAAACCTGCAGCAACACAGTGTTTACTCTCCGTCAAATTTGGCTAAGACAGGCTAATGAAGTTCAAAATCTATGGGGAGGAGGAAGGAGCTCACACAGCATGATCTTGTAGACTTCATTTGCTTCAGAGATCAATGAGAAAAATACAGCAGAGCAAGAGTTGTTATAGATGGTCTGAGTTTCAAGGGCGGGGGAATCAGTGCACGCAGACTGGTGGGCTGTTTATGGAATAGTCAAGGAGTTACGGTTTTGATGCCAACGTAAGAACTGCAAGCCCCAGTTAAGCTCAGAAATTCAGTATCTTTAAACTCTGCATGAATTTTTCCCCCCATCATCACCTGCTGAGTGGTAAAGTGCCTCCAAACTGAATTGTCCAGCCCTCCCCAAATGAATTTCCAGCTCCACAAAAGATAATCTCATCCTGGGAGCTGACTTGTAGAACATTTTAGACAAGGCTATAAGCAGATGATCAAACTTTATGAAAATGCCCTATCAGGGCAAATCAAGCTAAGACAGATCCAAGAATTGAAGTCTCAGTGTTTCATAAATCAAAGAGCTGCCTATGTGCTCCGCTGGCTGTCCAGGAGTACTTGTGTTTGAAGGACTAATTGCAAACCATTGTATATTTTTCTTTGCTATTTTTCCAGAAAAGAACTTAACAGAGTTATCACACAGATGCTATTCTCCAGCCAGCAAAACATTGCTAACGTTGCCCAGGTGAACCACTTGCATCTCATTTACCTTCCCAATGCAGCCCAGGTTTGCAGACCCCTGGTTTTTGGGCATCCCTGCAGGCACCGGCAGCTCACCCCGTGTGCTGCCCTGCCCAGCATCCCCCCCAGCAGCTCCCGACACCGGCTGGGCTCAAACCTCCTGCTGCACATCACCTTTCCCGGGAAAGGCACTCCAGAGCATCAGCAGGGAAAGAGCTCTTGCAAACCCCAGAGGTGCGTGACCAGCCTGGGCAGAAGAGGAGGGGTGAAGGTGTCCAGCACAGTGCAGCTGCCGAGTGGCTCCACCACCACCGTAAGGACGCAGCAGCGCTGGCAACCAGCCTGCCACTGCTCACGTTCATGCACGCTCCCACGGCCACGGAGGAGACATGGCCTCTGACAGAGGCTGTCGCTGTCAAGCCACGTGCAATTTGTTGATGGAAAGAACAGGCAGGTGCTTTTTTGAAGGCAGGAGCTGGCGCTGGTAAGAAATTGGGGAAAATACATCAGAGCAAAGCAAGAGCACGAAGCGTAAATCCCGGCGGTCTCCCCAGCCCTGGATAGCACTGGCAGCTCAGCCTTTCAGCCGATTAGACTCGGGTCTGCAGGGCTCCGCTGACACACTCTGCCAGCGCACACCAGACCTCGCCCCGCTGTGCTTGCCCGTTTTAATTGCCTACGAAGCGGAAGAAACGAGCTCTTCCCTGCCTCTCACGTTAGCCCTGGAAGCAGCATGCTCCGCGATGCAATGCCCCACCACGCAACCCTTGCTTCTCCGGATGCAGCGACTTGTTTGTGAGCACTGGGGCTAAGGAAGCCCCGCGGAGCTGCCTTTCCACTCCCCTCCACTGTGGGTTCTCTGGCATCTGCGAAGAGTTGCACGTATACTACCTCTGCACATACTCTCAGCAGGAGCAGTGGGGGAATTCTGGGGTTTCATTTATTTATTTACTTTTATAAAACTTCCAGAAATGCAGACTCTTTGAAACCACACCATCCCGTCCAGCGGAGCTGAAGCTGGCCAGCAGGTTCCAAGTCTCTTTGTACACCTTGTCCGGCTGCAAGGGGTCAGCTAACACACAAGCTGAGTCACAACCAAATTATTTCAGCTGATGCTTGAAGACAGGACTTGCAGACAATAAAACGAACATCCCATTCAAGCTAATGGCCTTCTCCAAAAGCCAAGCAGGTAGCAACCCATCACTTCAAACCTCAGCTAGTACTTGCCTGCATTCCTAATTGCCTTTTGTCTCCTCTTGAGGCAATTAACTCCATACCTACCCTCTGACACTTTCTCACTCCAAAAAGCAGCTCCCATTTTACTGGCACAGTGCTCTGCATTTGGATCTCAAGCTTCCGTGCTCTTATTCCCTTTCCTCTGCAAGGCTCTGCATGTGTTTGTGTCTAGGCATGTGTTTTCTCACCCCAATGAATACGTTATTTATGGGGCTGAAAGAGCAAAGCTGCTGAAATGGTTGTTCATCATTTAGCTCTCCTACATGTCTCTCAAAGGCATAATAAACATTATGGGAAAGCAAATATCAGACTCGACGGGGTTACTTGAGTGAAAATACAGAAATGGACGTGCGGATGCTGTGCAGAGGGTATGCCAACACGTGCCACGCTTCCCTGCCTGGCGGGGGCTACAGCCCTACCTGGAAGCTGCCAGGTTTCAGACGTTCCCAGCCCCCGGCATGATGCCCAGCGCAGCCCCGGACTGGCACAGGCCAGCGTGCTCCAAGGGATGCTCTGGGTGAGGCACGCTCCCAGGATCACCCATGTGACAGCTTTTAACAGATTTGGCAAGCGGCACTAGAGGGCAGAGCTGTTTACCCTCAGCATAGCCGAGACAAGGAAAAAACCCGTGACTTGCAAGCAGCTTCTGAATTCTCCACAATCTTGTCCAATATCAAAAGCCTGTTAATATGCAGAAGCCACCCAACATATTTCCACTTAGAAATGACAAACACAGGCATTAACGAGCCTGCGCTTCCTTGCTTTGATGGTCTTTACTAAGACGGAAAGACCTCCAGGTGTGGGACAGCCTCTTGCCAATGCAGCAGCAGGGCCAGCCCCAGCTTCTTGCAACTGAGAGTGCACAGGGCAATACAAATAACCTCCGAAGCAGGGAGATAACAAAGCCTGTTTTCTTCCCATCGCTGATGTTGGTAAAAAGGCTTTACTCATCAGGAAGCTTTGATCACACAGACCTGAAGTTACGGACCACACGGATACTCCGCTACCCAGGCTTGCTGCTAAGCATCTCAACAGATGAAAGCTGCTTCCAAACAGACAAAACCTTCCAGGCCTTATTTAGCTCTGGTTTCGAGCAGATGACCACAGCCCACAGGAACCCCTGTAGCTGGGCAAGCAGGACTGTTTGAGGGCACATCCACCCCCATACAGCAGGATCTACGTTCCAGAGAGCAACGCCACCACTCCAGAGAGCCACTGCTCCAGCTGCCAGCCCTCAGCTCACTGCGCCTCGCTCAGGAGGGCTGCGAGGGACCGTAATTCCCAAACCTGACACACTTGGGCTGTTATGTGCAAAGCTTTTTGGACAGTATACATTTGCTAACTTTGTTTTGCACTTTACTGCAGCATTCCTGGTACCGACAGCTCCCCTGGACAAGGGTGCCAAGTCCGAGAATCCCACTCCAAACCACTCACAAATCCTTTTCTTATTTCCCCAGTGCACAGTGTGCTTTTTTCTTTATTATTATCAAAATCAGTCATCCTGCAGGGCTGCCTGCTGTTGAGCAGGGAAGCAAAGGAGTCTTGTGTCAGAAAGTCACTGTTTGTTCCAGAACCCGAGGAACTCGTTCATAAAGCACCACACTGCTTTGTACCCCAGCACCCGCCTCCGCCGCCTACGATGGCACCTCATAAGAAAATCTCTCCTGAGAGGGGAAGGAAAAGGCCTGCAAAATATAACTCAGAGCACAGTGCATTAATGGCTTAGGCAACAGCGTAGAATAATGCTGGCTATCTCAATAGCGTGGATAAAAAAAGTCTATTATTAATCTTTAAAGAGAAGGAAGGAAATTATTATTATATTGGTTTCGGGTCTCAGTCAAGCTTTGTCCCTTGCCACGGCTCCTTTATTCCAGATCTCTTCCTCCTGGGCACACCCTACATCTCCTTCCTTGCAGAGGAAAGGCAACACATATTGACTTATTTTTGTGCGGATTCTGCTGTCAATATCATCACAGCACAGAGGGTTGGAAGCAGCCCCAGAGCAGAGGCCAGGCAGCCCATCGCCCCGCCTGAGGCAGGGTCAGCTCTAGCTCTTCTGGCAGATGTTTGTCTAACTTCCGACCTCCAGTGACTGCAACTCCACAACTTCCCAAGGCAAATCTATCCCAGTGCTTCTCCATCCTGATCTTAAAATTATATATCCCTTAATATCACTTCTTCTCATCCCAACCACCAGACGCAGAGAACTGTTCGTTCCCTTCCTTTCTGCAGCAGCCCAGAAGACAAACACAGCGATCTCATCTCCTTGCAGGTTCTCTCTTCTTGACCGTAAACAGCCTTAGTCCCACAACTTTTCTCCCCACAGCCTCTATTCTCAGCTCACTTTTGCTGTACCTTTCTGGACTCTGTTTCCCCAATTATCTCTTCCTTTGAGGACGAAGCCCAAAGCGGGGTGCTTTCCCAAGGTCTAACCAGCACACAGTAAAGCAGGAAGGATTGCCTCACCTCCCCACGAGGCAGCCCCCCCAGTTTGCTGTAGCCTCATATCTATTTGGCTGCTTTGCAGTAGAATACTTGTTACTTCCAGTCTATGAAGCACCATGTCATAACCAGAGCTGTTCCTCAAAGCTCCCCTCCCTGCAGAGTCCCACCCCAGGCTGTACTTGTGAAGCCGCTCCTGCACGTCCCCAGAGGATGCTCACACAAAATCAGATGGCTCCAGATATTTTCTCATCCCTTAAATTACCTTAAGGAGTAGCTTCTCTCTTTCCACTGGCTACATAAAAAGCCATCAGACTACATAGCACAATTTAATTATCCTAAAAATCTCTCAACCCCCTCACTCCCTGGTCACTTCAGCTTGCCCCAGGGACATTTTCCATCCTACCCCCCACGCCTCTGCACAGAGGAGTTGTTTGCACACATGCTGCAGAGGAAACCAAGAGCAGGGACCAGGCAGGTCTGACTTACAGGAGCACATTGCCTCTTCAGCTTGCATCTGCACCAGCCACCTGGTCAAATTTGCTGCTCCCTCTCTCTTCCTCCCTTAAAAGCAATGGCTGAACAAGACTTTGCGGATGTGATTAATGACGGTCTCTTAAACTTTGCGTCCTGTTGGCCTGAGCTCACCTGCACTGACTTAGGCATTCAGGGTTTGGTGATTTGATTTCATGCTCGCAAATCCCAAACTCACTGCAGGTGTGGCCAGGCTCCTCCTCAGCTCATCAATCACCGCTCGCTCCCTCCCTTGACACCTGGCTCGGCCTCACCGACACGCTGTGCACAGCACAGGCAACTTCAGGTGTGTCCAAAGCTTGAGCAACGTTTAGATTTGCAGATAAACTTCCTTCACTCCTTACTGTGTACTGAACAATTTGGCACGCAGTTATCTTCTTCCATCAGAGCTAGGCAGAGCACTAGGATGGATACTGTCCCTGTTCCCCAAACGATTACTAACAAATTACTCCTGGAAAGCAGCAGGAGTATAATAATATTAGATGCATTTCTTTCACCAGCTGCACGGTCATCCCTCTAACTGCATCTGTGGCTATCATGTACAGTGGGGTTGGAGCACTGTGCTGGGCTCATTTAACTTACACGTTATCTCCAGGTCTGCTGCGAAGTCTCACGGCCAGTCTGAAAAAACCTTCCTTTTCCATAGAAGCTGACTCTGAATTACAGATCACTCAGGGAAAAAAAGCGTATGAAAATCAAGTGTCATGAACTGTATATGCATATGAGTAATAAATTCAAAAACAATACAAAAGGACTAGCTCCCTCCCAAGGAGAACACAAAGTACTAGCACCCCTGCATAAAATGAAATTAAGCCAGACGAGGTTTAAGCAGCATTACAAAGATAACATCCCTGTAATGCTAATGACCAGGACTGAGTCTGGTTCAAGCCACCCTCCAGGTTTTAGCTTATAGCAATTCTTGACTCTAGCCCAAACATACCTGCCAAACCTGCTTGTATGCATTTGCAGCAACTCATGTGGTCGTTGTGCAACAAAATATCTGATTTGCACATGCAAATTCTCATGAAAATCATAAACACACAATTAGCTTAGACCATTTTTCAGTGCGTGTTCAGAAGCTGTTTGACAATTGAATCATTTCAAGTGTAAAGCACCCTTTTTGTTACTGCAAAACTGTGTCCTGTCATGAGGTTATAAATAAAACACATATAAATTGCTGTCTGTATTGAGGAGCATGAACCATCAAAGCCAAAGAACACAAAGGCCTGGATGGATTTAAAATCAGAGCAGATCTGGCATGAATCAATAGTGGTAAACAAGAGTCTTCAAACAATTTAATGCATGAATCTATATGCACATGCATTTGGCTATATGTATTATCATATTAAACGTGACACGTATAATACATGCTTCTGTAATATTTAGGCATAGCTGGCCATCCAGGAGGAGCTTGCGGAGGGAACGCGCAGGTGCCATTTCACTCAGTGGTTTCGGAGCAGACTGTGCCCATCCTCACCTAAGTGATGCTCCCCATGCCCATAAAGGCTGCCTCTCCCGGTGCCCGCGGACGCAGCCAGCGCTGCATCCCACGGCAGATGAAAACAACCCAGCTCGGGGGCTCTGATGCAGAGACCGGGGCCTGCAGGCTGGGGAACGTGCCCTTTCTAAGCAGCCTCGCAAGGCAGACAGTGCCGCGAGGCAGCCGGAGCGGCTGGGTGGGCGGCAGAGGGGTGCGAGCGGCCGTGCAGCGGGGACGGGGTGGGACAGGCGGTGGCCCAGCTCCAAGCGATGGCCTGGGGCAGCAGCTCCCGGCGCGTCAGCAGACATCGGACTGCTGTCCCCATGCCTCTGGGTGGCTGCCTCTGCCGCCTCGCACCTGCACCTCACTTCTTCTTCTGTCTCATACGGCTGCCAAGTTGTTTTGAAGAGTTATCTCATCAGTTAGGGGGAAAAAAAAAAAGGATTAAAGAATATCGGATGTGACATTTAAAAACTGAGAATCACCTTGTAGCTGCAAATCCACATAATTAACAAACCCATTTTCTCCTCTCCTATCGTGCAAGTATTTTTAAATTCAGGAATAGCAGCTTTAATAAAAATATGTTCCATATGAGAGAAAAAAAGCCGCTTTATTTGTAATATAATTATTTGACTCTATTCTCAAATATTTGCATAGTTTTGTTTAATTTTGTAGAAACCCAAAATGGAGAGTGAGATCAAAGAGATTGATTTCACTAGAGACGATAGGTTTTATACAGCTCTGCAAAGCTCTACCATTGCCTGAAGACGTTTTAATGCAGGAAAGATCTTCACGTTTCCAGCCTGCCACTTTCAGTTAAGACTAATTACAGTCGTAAAGGGACTGCTGGGTCTTACCTGAACTGTGACTTTAACACCCAGTTTGGAGGCAACATCCTACTGTTCGTGCTGGGCAATTCGGGGCAGGGTTAGAAATGTTTGTGTCAGCCAGGTCACTTACAGCAGGTGACACCAGGGCTCGTGTTCTGCATTAACTCAAACCGCAAATACTTCACTCTACCTCAAGAAGGAAAGAGAGGGAAATAAGGAAAAAAATCTCTAGTCCTATGTTTATTTCAGCCAGTCATGTAGTATTATCCTATTTTATTAAATTTTCTTTTCATTGTTTCTCACTAGAGTTTGCTGCCTCCTCTGTATAAGGATTGCCAGTGACAAAATTCAATAATATTCTGCAGTACATGACTTAAAACATACACAGGCTTAAACGAGGCTTCATAGGCAGTGTTACTAAGGGGTGTCAAAACGAGTGCATTCACTCAGCTCTGGGGGAATCGATACTGTTTGTGACTAAAACTAGTTGCACCAAAATCAAAGAGAAGTCAGACTCATCCCTCACTTTCACATCCACTAAGGGATGGGGGAAACAGGCTGTTATTCATATGGCAGATGATTTCAGCCAGCCTGCTGAAATAACCACGGCACTGCAAAATTAATTACAGTTATTTCTTTTGTAAACCATCATAAAAGAAAAAAAAAGCTCCCTAAAAATTGAGTATCATGTTTTCCAAGCCCATGGCTAAGGCTCTCTGCTGCCAGCATGTTCCCACATTAACGCTGGGGAGGGAAATGCAGTTCCCACGGGGGATGCCGCGCATGGCCCACCCTGGGGCCACACATCCACACGCTGGAAGAAATTTCTGGCTGCTTCTGCAACAGCTTTCCTTGTTTCTCTGGAGCTTGATTATCCTGGAAGGGCAGAGTTCAGTCACTACCCACGACAAGCTGCAGCGGCTACGCTGAATCTTCAAGATTTTGGCTAATTAAAGAGATAGAGCACAGCAATTTTGCTCTCGCCCCTTCCTTGAGGTTTGCGCCCAGGAAAGTCACAGAAGCTTTGAAACTGCCATGTGCGGGACTCCTGGGAAAGCTGGCTTTGCTGCCGGTGGGGTGTATTTTGGTGCCAGCCCGCTCCGGTGCGGGAGCCCCCCCGGCGCGCTCTGCGGGGTCGGCCGGAGGCACAGCCGCGCTCACTGCTCCACAGGAGAGCAGTCCTAGAGGCGCTCCGCGCAGAGGAATTGGTTCAGAAATCTCACACGCTAAAAAACCCTGCAGTTCTCAAACAAGTCGATCCCTCTTTGAAGAGATTTTTTTTGTTAAAAAACATCCTCCAGCTCTCCGTCCCTCCAGGTATTCGGCAGCCCCCCGACCAGCGGGATGCCCCGGGCAATGCGCCGGGGCTGGCTCTGCCGCAGGGACTCCCTAAGCCCGGGCTGGAGCCAGTCGGGTGCAGAGCAGTTTATCGCAAGGAGATCCAGCTCCACCAACAGAGATGATGCTGACCCAGCGGTGAGCGACCGTCTCCTCCAAAGCCTGGTTTGTTCATTAGTCTTCTCTTCTGCAGATCCGCCTCGTTCTCCCCAGGTTTCATCTCAAGCAGGCCAGCGGTTGCCATCAGGGTAAACCACCGCTCCGGTAACCCTGGTCCCAGTTTGGTGCCTACAGAGATAGTGTCAGATCAGAGCTTCCCAGGGGAAGGTCAGGGTGGAGGTGTCACTCGGGGCAGAGACCAGCGTGTTTTGCAGGTGGTCTACAAAAGAAAAGAGCAAAGGCTGCCTCTTCCACGGAGCTTACAGCAAGGAATAACATAATGCAGGTATTCAGCGATCTTGTCATTGCTATAATCCAGGCAAAGCCACAGCTGAGTCCTTATGGTGCTTTGATTTTAAAGCTCAATCCTTGTAAACAAGTTGGCTGAACTAAAGATACGGATAAAGGCAGCGGGAGGCTTTTCCTCTGCAAAGAGCAGAAACCAGTTTGCCTTGAAAAAATTTAATCACAAAAACAGGCCTCTATGCAAGCAATTTCTTTCCAAAATTTTGGAAGGAATTTCATTTCCCCTTGAACTCGACATGAAAGCAGACACTACATTTGGGTTAACAAGCACCAGAAGTAAAACTAATTAAAATTTTACTGTCACTGAAGACAGAACTGACTGGGTATAACAGCCTTCCAGACTTCTGCTGATGCGGTGATGAAACACAAATATTTATGAGCTGAACGCTACCTCCAACATCATTCAGAACGAGTTCTTTTTGTGCTCCAACCAACGCGTCAGGATTACAAGAGAGGAGCCTTGCAACAGAGCAGCTCTTCACCTTAGCCCTCCCTGCAAGGCAAACACCAGCAGCTGCACTTCATCACCGCGTGTATCTCTTCTTCATCAGCGTTAGGCAAAGGCAAACCACAATGTGAGGCAGGATAATACCCCTCAATAAAGAAAGAATGAAAAATCTGGAGATAACTTGGAAGTGATGAATCAAAACTACTGCACAGAAACATGCAAAAGAAAGTCTTATTTATATCACAGCAATAAGGCTGGTGCATTATTAAAAGGAACAGCCTTGAGCTCCTGACAGAGGAAGAGAAAATCTCATTGACAGCCGAGGCACAAGAAGAAACTGCTTGCCCGCATCTCACAAAGTCTGTGACCCAGCCAAGAACTGAGCCCAGATTTCTCAGTGGCAGTCCAGCATCCTGAATACATGCTTCCTATCAAAGGAAGGCTGGAAGAAATGCCCTGGCAGTGGAAATCCGTACAAGAAGATTAAACCTACCTAATTAAGAAAACATCCCTCCGTGTCTGTGAAATCTATTACTACAGGTCAAGAGGAATTTGTCTCGTCGTCTCGTAAATGTCGCACATGCCTCGCGCCGCTCTGCGCTACCTCAGCAACGCGTTGGTGGACATCCAAAGGGACGCGGAGAGAAATATGGCAATCGTGGCACGGCGCCAAGCAGTGACTCCGTGGCAGCCTCCACAGGGCAGACAGGAATGGCCATGGGGGTCAGCCTGCAGGCCCACCCAGCTCAGTGCCCTGTCTCCACATGGCACAGCCGAGAAGCGACCCATGCCAGCTAATAAGGAAAAGGGGAGGAGAGGGGGAGAAGCAGGGCGTGCACAGACCGGTGCTCACTTTCCTCACTTCTATCAATGAGTGGGTTAAAGACTTGCTGAGCTGGAAACCACCCTCCTAAAATCTGCTTTTTTCTCTTCTTTTCCTTAAACCTGCCTGCTCCTTTTTGCTTTTCCCTTTCATGTCATTGTCAGGCAATGACTGACTACAACTTCACTCAAGTTCCCTCAAATAAAGAGCTATTCATTTATTCAGGACTCTGCTTTCTAAAAGACTGTTCACTATTGCCTGCTATTATACATCCAGTTACACCCAAGTCACACATTGGAGTTTAGATACTGAAGTGTTTGTTTTCTGTATCATTTGAAACCCTGCAGCAACAGGTGCAGTAGTATTGTTACGTGGTTAGGGCTGTAACTAAATAGTTTTAATTTTTTTACATACTCTATCACACACTTTTTACATACAATATGAAAAGCTACTCAGCTTAATTTATGTCAAAGCACGCTGTCGTAAGGCTGTTAGTCATCTATTTCAAACTTCTATCTTCTTCACAGCATGTTACTCCCATGAAATAAATGGAAAGAAATGGTTAGGGGTACTGAAGCACAGTTTTCCTTTTAGGGAGGTAATGGGTCTCCATCACGGGACATAGTAGGAATAGGTTAGATAAAGCCCTGTCAGGGGTACTTTAGGCTGATCCTGTCTTGGGGCAGGAGGATGGACTAAATGAACTCTTGAGGTCGAAAACGATGAGAAACAGCTGAATCACATGGAAAAATCATTACTCAGTGGATGGACAAAATTGAGCAATTAATTGGTTCTCTTTGTATTTCTCTAAATGTGAAGAGATCCTGTAGAGCCACGTGTGGTCACGCTGCTGTGGAAAGAACCGCTCGTATCAAGCATCCTGTTCCCAAATTCATGCTCTGTGTCACATACCTGCTTTTACACAACGCTCGGAGAGGAAGAGTAGTTACAAACCTGTTAGGAAAATGATTCATGTAGTATCTATGATGATACAATCTACAGTGCGTCCTCAGAAGGCTGTGGAAGAATACAGCAGCCAGAAACCAGAAATGGGCCAGTTATTAAGTTCAAGCAACATGTTAATTAAGAAAAACACCCTCCAAACCCTTAGGAGAGATGGAGGAAAACCACTCCCACCGTGTGCCGGGTCGGTTCAATATCCAGCTGCGGGAAATACTGTGAAACAGGCACAAGTGCTGTGTTCTTGCCTGGGATGGTGCAGGACTCAGCTTTTGTTTCCTGCCCAGGTCATTCCCTTCTCCATGTGAAAGGAAAAGTTGCAGCTGCAACTTCTAGAAAATATAAGCAAGAAACCTCACCTTAAACTAACGGAGGGAGATTCCAGCTTGACCTAAAGGGAAGAACTGAAGGTTAGTTGAGATGCTGAACAAAAACTCCTTTACAATCACCATACTGCTTTTGCCCATTTATCAGTCGGCAATTTTGTTCTACTTTCATAAATACGAATTTGCTATCAAACACGTTATTTTCTGTATCTATCCGGGTGACGTATGACTCCGAAGGCTGAAGTGTGTCGCAGAGCCATACCTCACCTGCTCAGCTTCATAACTGCCCAGCCCACAGCACCCCATAGGTGCCAGACAGCAACGGCGTGAGTCTCCCCGCAAGAGTCACGGGCAAGGTAAGGAGCGTAGCACCGGGGAGAGGAACACGAATTTTCTGATGACCAGCAATGAGAAGGAAACTCATTTGACGTACCGCAGGAAAGCAGGGAGCATGCCTGTAAAGCCAGGGAGCTTGTCACAGTTGCTTAAACAAACACATAACAGAAAACAGATGCTTTGCTTTAAATTCTACTGTAAGGGAGCACCATTTGTGCACTCACAGAAAAAAACACACTAAAGCACTTGTAATAACTATGGAGACTACTGAAATGAAACTACGCAGTATGATGTCAAAACCGAGGTAGCCAGCAAAAAATATTTTCAGTTACCATTCCCTTAACCTTAATCAATATGTAATATCAAGGGGCAAGTTTCCCAAGGTGTGAGTGTGGGATTACCCACAGGACTGCTGCGGCACCAGCCTGACTTTGGGGAGCACCTCCCCGGGTGCCGCTGTGACAGCCGAGCTGTGAAAAGCTGGCAATGCAGAGCGGCACTTACCGTAAAAAGCCCATGGAGACGAGGAAACAACGGCAGAGAGTTTCGCAGGGCAAACCTGTGGTGGCTGGGATGCAGACGGTGCTGCCGGAGGGGCGGCTGTGCCACCCGCCGGACCACGGGCATCCCGCACCGCTGCCGCCGGGAGATGCGCTCCCCGTGACGCTGGCCCGGGGCTGGGGATGGCCCTGCCTGCACCCCCCTTTCACCTGCCGGGAAAAGCAGCAGCGAGCAAGGAGCAGATGGAGTGATGCCTTCCTTGTGATGAACTTCAGACAGGGCTTTTTAAGCAGCTTCTTCAACTTACTTCTAACTTTTCTGACTCTCTGCAGGTGCATGGAGTGAGGTGCTTTTGGCACACACGGAGAGCTCGGCGTGGGATAATTTGCTATACCCAGAAATGCTGGTGTACGCCTCTCGACAAGGCAGCCTTTTTTGCATCGTCCCTCTGGGGACAGCTGGGTAATTTAATAGCTCAGAGCACCAAAAAGCACAGAAAGAAAGTCTATTAAAAAAAACAGAAAGCAAGGGAAGACTCCTAAGTGAGTTACAGTGCCACTACTGTCGGGGAAAGCTGCAGTCACCGCAGACCCCAGGCAGGACAGACACTGAAGTTCATTAAAGAGCTCTCAGCAAACATTTCTTGTGTCAGTCCTCCAGCCTCCATCTACGCTGGCTGTACACTTGGTTCCTCCGGGGTACTTCAGAGATGCACAGCTCTCAGGACAAGGCATTGCCTCCCTGCTCTGCCCAGGAGAAGGGCCAGGCCCAGGACATCAGCACCCTCCAAGTGGTGAATCCTGCTGGGGTAGAGCCCATTTAGAAGAGTTTGACTTTTCTCTAACCCGTCCCTGCTTCACAAGCAGCAGCAGCCGATTCCAGCAGCCGAGCTCTGTTAGCATTTTCCTGAGAAAACAGCATTGGATCTGGGCTGCATCAGGAAAAGACACATTCGTTCTTTTTGTATTCTCCATCCATGAAGACAGTGCCCTCTAGGCCAGGCTTCCAGCACGACCACTCCAAGTATAACATACACACATCTGCCGAGGAACAGCTGGATGTGACCCTGCCTTTTACACACAGCCGCTTATTTGTCATCAGTCCTCACTGCCAGGGAAGGTCAGGCCGCCTCCTTTCTCGCCTTCGAGCTTTTGCACTGAGATCCATGCAAAGAGCATCCTTGTACTCGCTTTTAATATCAAAGTGGTTGTAGTTCCTCAGATAAACATAGATTCTACTCGTATGGAATTATCCCCCATGGCACAGGTTCAGTTCTGACAGGAGCAGGACGATTTAAACGCGGCCGAGAGCTGTGTACATTCAATATGAGGCTGAGCCTTCAAACTGCCCCATAGTCTTTCTCTGGTTTTTATTTTGGGTTTTTTTGTTGGTTTGCTTTGCTTTTTTTTTTCCATATTCTTACGCCGTAGACAGCATGTGCATTGGGGATGGGGAGATAAACTGTGGCAGTGGGTGAACAGGCAGGGGAGTGGGGATTGAGGCATTTCTCACATTTTGGGTGTTACAGGAGAACACGGGAAACTGTGGGTTTCTCAAATCTTTACAACTCCACAACTGCTGCCAAGCGCAGGAGCTTGATCACAGCGTGTGGAATAGGAGCTCACCCCAGAGGAGAGACGGGTTGCATGCAAACCTTCACCCTCAGCACCTCACTGCCTCACTGCAGCAACACAGGCTCCTTCCACGCTATTTTAAATACCATTAAAATACCACTCTTACCATACAATACTCACAAATACGCACTAATCCATGCACAGGAACACCTTTGGCTGTCTTCGATATCGAAGTTATAACTGAGGGCACAGCAAATGGGGATCATTGCTCTTCATACCAAAAAGCTTTCCCTGTATTCAAATTCATCACAAGTAGGTTCTTATATGCTAAATTTATGCAAACAAATGCTATTTTTGCAAATTCTTTTGTCAGCATTTTTATGACAACGCATACATACATAATGCAATGAATCCACCCTGCTGAAGAAAAAGGCAAGCATTTCTGAGAAAGTTAGAAAGATTTAGGGAAAAAAATATTCTAATCTGGAATGACTGTCAGTATCTTCATAAAATTATTCATTGGTTCTTTCACTGGTGAAATATATTGCAAATGAAGGAAAAGAAAACACAATTAAGGAGAAGCAGATAAGTCTTATAATGACCACCCTCTGCAAACCACCCCTCGGAGCTTGCTTGCCATTTTCTCCACACCGACGTACACAAGGATGACGGGGCTGGTTTCCGACACGAGCTCGTGTAACACACGACGGTCAGCAGCGAAGCCTCCCTCTTTGGAAGCTTTCCAAGGCCCTGATTCACCATCACACACATCTGCAGCACATTAAGCTGTGCATTTGTTATCTCTGAGCTTTTAGAATACTGTCCCCTATCTAACTAAATAAAATCACATTACTGCTTCAAGAGACATCACCGTAAGGGCTCGAGACCCAGACAGATCACGTTAGTGGAGCTCCTCAGTCCAGCACCTTGCAAGAACGTAATCTGTTTAAGTCAAGCCTTGAAAGACCGGGCTGCCAGCAAAGTTCAACGTGCTGCACCCGGGATCCGCTACAGCAGAGATGTTTGGATGCTGCGAGCGCAGGACATCCTTCCCCTGCTCCCCTGCAGTGGCTTTTCCCAGCACCAGCCACTGCTGGTGGCTTTCAAATCTGGTTTTCTAAACCACAACTGTAGGCAGAGCTGTGGGCTTCAAGATGGCTCCCTCCCTATTTCTGATGAGAGCGTAAAATAGTTTGTTGCATACATAAGGCCACATACCTGTGGGGTTTTTTTTCAAATATGCCATGATCTACCGATATGTGTAATGCAGGTCACAGACTCTGTGTACATGTGAAAATGGCCACTTGCTTGGTCAAAAGGTCAGTAACACAAGGTTGTTCCAGGTCATGAACAGAAAGACAACATCTTTCCTTAAAAATTTTAAAAAGTAATCACAATTAGTGACTTTCTTCAACCTGGTGATGCTGCACCAGCTGTTCAAGCTGCAAGATGTTTCATCGAAAATACATTCTGTGTTTGGAGTCCTCCATCCACGTGGCATAACCCCAATCACAGCATTTTTGACCCGGAAAAGTCTCTGCAATTATGCTCCTGTCACTGTTCCCCCTAATACCTAAGAGAAGACAAATAACTCTTATTAGTCTGCTTTAACCACATTTTATGGGATTCGATGTAAATCCAGCCACCTGAGCAAAACCAGGAAACTCCCATTCAAAATAAGCTTGATGATTGCCAAGATGACCCAGCTGCAATAAAGCACAGTGAAACACAAACCCCCGCCAGAGAAGGAAACATTGGCTTTCCCTCTGCTCCACTCCCCTGACACATGTGCATGAAAGGCCATCTTCCAAATGAAGAGGGACAAACTGCCAGCTAAACATGGGCTTTTATATCTTCATATTCGATCTGAATAATACAGTATCGAAATGAGTTTCAGTGCTTAATATTTGCACATTTATTGAGATGGAGCATAAAAAAACCCCCCATAATATGGATTCACAACAGTTCCAAAAGCTTACAGTGATTCTAACAAACACCCGATGGATCACAACAGATACACTTGGCTGGTGTATTATGAAAAAAAAAAATCACCTAGAGTGGACAATGTTACGGTCTTTGTCCATTGCAGAAGCCAGATGAGCTCAAAAAGACACCTTTAAATATTTTAGACCAGGAAAGCCCTTTATTGACTGCTTCTGGGAGGTATACACAGACTTGACCTTGACTGGAAACAGCTGTCATCTCCATCCATGCACAGGCTGAGCTGCTCACATACTATTTTAAATGTGTACATATGTAAAAAAATAGTATATACTATAGTATTTTATATAAATGTGTAGGGGGGTGTGTGTGTATATATATGTAATACCCTGGACTTCATAAAACAAGCTTACACCAGCACATGCCTCCCCATTGGCCTCTGCACCAATAAAACTACACGAATAAGATGTTGTAAACCTAATAAACGTGTTACACTACTGCACAGACAGCAGCAATACGCACAAAACCGGACACAAATCTATTTTCAGCTCACCAGGATAAATGAAAAGATCTACTAAGAACATGGCTAGAGTGATTTTGATATTGCCGTGCCTGGGAAAGCAGGGAGATAATGAGCTGTCACAGCCAGGAACAGTCGGGCACCAGCGACGCGGCTCTGAACGGTCGCAGCTACCAAATAATAATAATGTTTACTTCAGCATTTCCGTCGAGATCAACTTGACGCCTCAGGCGGTTTGGGGAAGAATCACTTAGTCAACATGCAAAATCCAAATTTAACCGGAGGAAACTAATTAAACCGAGAGCATAAAAGACTTCCAAAACATTAAATAATGTCTGAAAAGACACCTTAGTACAGCTGAACTGACTGGAATTTGGAAAAGTCTCTATTTCTCTGATCTTAAGACACTGGGGGTTTTAGGCCATCCAAGAACAGCGCGTGACAGTTAATCTCTTGCAATAAAGCCATCGCTGGAGAAGGACGTCAGCAGCAATACCTTCTGAATGATCCTTTCATGTTGCTCCTCTGATATAGCGATGCTACACTTCTATTGACCAGAAGACGTGATTGTAAAGGATCAAAAATCACTTTCAAGAAGTCTTCATAAATATTTTAATTGGTTTTCATTTTACAGGGTTTGGGGACTGGAATCATTTTACTCTGAGACACAGCAACGATCCCGACTGCAGCTCTGCCGAGGCTCTCCCTGTGGCTCTGCGGTGGCCAACACACGCTGGACGACGGCTGTTGCTCATCCAGAACCTCTGCGCCTGCGCGCACCAGCCCGGCAGGCTCCGGCTATGCGCAGCAAGGCTGCTCGCACCAAAAAGGCTCGGTGGCTCCAAACCCCCCCCCACTGGGCAAACCATTCGTCCGAGTTAGACGCTGGCGAGTGTAGCAGGTATGGGTAAACGCAAGCACGTAATTATCTTCTTTTTAACTGATCCTCTGTGTCTCTGTAAGATGAGCCAGATACTCACAAGCAATGCAAAACTTATGCATCCTGCTAAGTAGGAACAGCATTTAGTTACTCCAAAATATACTAGTGTGGTGGGCTGACCCTGGCTGGACACCAGGCGCCCACCAAAGCCGCTCTGTCCCTCCCCTCCTCAGCTGGGCAGGGGTTAGAAAATACAACGAAAGGCTCGTGGGGTGAGGTAAGGGCAGGGAGATCACTCAGCAATTACCGTCACAGGCAAAACAGACTCGACTTGGGGAAATGAGTTTAATTTATTACCAATCAAATCAGAGTAGGATAATGAGAAATAAACCCAAATCTTAAAACCCCTTCCCCCCACCCCTCCCGTCTTCCTGGGCTCAACTTCACTCCCAGTTTCTTTCCCTCCTCCCCACGAGCGGTGCAGGGGGACGGGGAATGGGGCTGCGGTCAGTTCATCACACGTTGTCTCTGCCGCTCCTCCCTCCTCAGGGGAGGACTCCTCACACTCTTCCCCTGCTCCAGCGTGGGGTCCCTCCCACGGGAGACAGTTGTCCAGAACTTCTCCAATGTGGGTCCCTCCCATGGGGTGCAGTCCCTCAGGAACAGACAGCTCCAGCGTGGGTCCCCACGAGGTCACAAGTCCTGCCAGCAAACCTGCTCCAGCCTGAGCTCCTCTCTCCACGGGGCCACAGGTCCTGCCAGGAGCCTGCTCCACCGTGGGCTTCCCATGGTCACAGCCTCCTTCGGGCATCCCCCTGCTCTGGTGTGGGCTCCTCCACAGGCTGCAGGTGGAGATCTGCTCCCCTGTGGACCTCCATGGGTGCAGGGCACAGCCTGCCTCACCATGGGCTGCACCACGGGCTGCAGGGGAACCTCTGCTCCGGTGCATGGAGCACCTCCTGCCCTCCTTCTCTGCTGACCTTGGGTCTGCAGGGTTGTTGCTCTCACATCTTCTCACTCCTCTCTCCGGCTGCAACTGCTGTTGCGCAGTTTTTTCCCCCTTCTTAACTCTGTTATTCCAGAGGCGCTGCCACCGTCACTGATGGGCTCAGCCTTGGCCAGCGGCGGGTCCGTCTTGGAGCCGGCTGGCATTGGCTCTGTCAGACATGGGTGAAGCTTCCAGCAGCTTCTCACAGAAGCCACCACTGCAACCCCCCTGCTACCGAAACCTGGCCACGCAAACCCAATACAACCAGATAAGAAGTCAGTTGAGCTTAACCTCTGCTACAGCCTATTCTTCCCCAAATTCTTCATCTTTTACAGAAAACATACTCCGGGTGATTTGAGAGGAGGGGATCAGGTGAATTCAAGCAGCTGGAAAAAGGCACGGATGGTCTCGGGACATCGTCCTGCCTGTGCAGGTGGGAAACACATCAGAGTCAGGATGCTCCCGTCACTGCACACAACTACCTACCAGGTTTTACCGCTGCAAAACAATAACTCTAATTTGGAGCATTTTGCGCTTGTCAGAAACCAGCAGCAAATTCTGGCAAAGCACATTTAAAGGGCAATTGTTGAATCTGGGTCAGGCAGGAAAGCGCGGGTTTTGCGGCGGGTTTGAGCCGGCCGGAGCCTGCCACCAGGTGTCACTAACTTCTTGATTAACGCACATCAGATCGGAAAATGCTCCTTTATCAGGCTATTTAGTACCCAAGGGGATGATTTTCACATATACCACCAATATAACCAGAAAAGACAGCCACTTTCCCCTCCAAAATCGGATGCTGTTTGTCTCCGTTTGCGTACAAAAGCTTTCTGGATAATTCCCTTATGTTTGCAGTCATTCCTGCAGCCTGCCACCTTACAGAAAAAGGGAACCTCACCCAACCATCAGGTTTAACTCTGGTTCCCGTGAAGGATGTGGGGGCTTGGGGGTGTCGTGTGCTGCCTCTGAACAAGGCAGACTGACGCCTGCCCTAGCCCATGGGGAAACCCAGAAAAGCCTTTGCTTTACTGTCAAAAAACAACCCACAGAGCAGTTACGGTCCCGACTGCCAGAGGGGAACTTGTGTGGATCAATCCCACAACTCCCGCTGAGGGGGACTTAGCCCACAGACAGGTAAAGTAAGGTATAAAACATGAGAGTTAAAGAGTACCTTGGGAAAAGGTGAGTGATAACCACAAAAAGCACAGTTACCTATCCTGGTGTCTGGAGCAAACGGTGCTGAGACAGAGACTTCCTATGCTATCCAAAATAACACAAAAGTGGGAGCGACGGAAACAAAAACAGCTCAGATGTGGGGAATCACCTTTCCAAACAGTCTCGTATCTTCATGTACATGCGTGACATCTCTACAATCAGAAATGTAAGAACTAGAGAGAAAATATGAGTTACTAATACTTCTGCATCAGCTACAAAACTACCTGGAAAAAAAAGGTATCAAAAAGGTATCACAGGAGACAATGTATCCCAGACCCCAGTGCAACGCCAGGCGTGGAGGCAGGGATACAGAGAAGCAGCACCCAGCACGAACTCCGGGAATGCTGCCACCCTACTCGGTGCCTACAGACATTGCCACGCTTTGAAGACGATCGATGAGGAAATATTCTTGCAGCATCTTGACACTGCCTCGTCATGTGAAAGACACTCCCGGAGGGACTTGAAACTCTCTTTTTATTCTGATTTGAGCTGCCATGGATATAAATGTCTTTAACTGGGAACAGACCTTCCTTACTGGTCAATAAGCCCCTGGTCCTTTGGTTGAAGCAAGCAAACCCTTGCAGAGTGCCAAAACTTAACAGCAGCCTTGAAACCTTCAGAATCATATGAAAACTGGGATTGTCTGTTCTTCCTCTTTCTCCCTCTGATTATCCATCCCAATGCTGGAGCCTTGTCAAACACCCCGGAACTTATAGCATCCATCTGGCAGGTCCTGATTTCACCATATTCTTTGAGATTGTCACTAGAATGCCCACTGAAGGCACCATCACTGCGAACGCTGTTAGGTTCAGGAAGGATATTGTCCGTATCTTCATATAAGACAATCTCTGGAATCTGAATTTTTTGCAGATGCTTCATTAGGCCATGCAGATGCTGAATTCAAGAGACACACACAAGACCAGAAATGTTTTACCCTGTTTTTATGGCATCCATTCCAGGAATATTTTCACTTTGGATGGCCGCCAAAGCCCTACATCCTCTACATCAAGCTTAAGCTAAGATCTTCATACCAAAGCTGCAAGAAACCCTTCAAGATCTTCAATTGTATTTAAAAACCTGAAAATTTTCAATTCAATGCAAAGCTGTAAGTAAAAATGCCTCTGATATGTATTGATTTCAAAGATGCTATGTAAAATTTGCAGCCCAATCTTGCCCAATAGCAATGCAAAATCTCAAGGGTATTGTACAAGGTGCCAAAAACACCTTGTAATCTGGGAGAGCAGAGATTTTGACAGTCTGAAAAGCAGAGGTGCTAACTGGGGTTTTAGGACAGGCGTATTAGCTGTTCTGGTAAGATCTTCAGTAGTGAGTGACCTCGGCGTGTTCAGTTCATTTATCACCAGGAGTCACAAACCTTGCACCTCCCTCTGGTTCTCTGCAGAGCCAGAAAGACGCTGTATTCTGCACAAGGAAACGCACAGCATGCCTCTGAGCCCATGGCACGTTTCACGCTGCATATTCTGCTGCAAAAACCATAACGCACCATGGAGACGCGCAGTGAGTGAGGCAGAAACGTCCCAGGTTTGGCCCTGCTCCCGCAGTGGATCAGGGCAGCATCTTCCGCACCAGCCCAGGATCGGGTCCTCTGCATAAACCGCACTCCGAAATGGCTGAGCAATTTGCTCAGTGAAGGTACCTTCTCCTCTGACAGCGCCTGGCTCAAACGAGCAAAGAGGGCTTGTGTTCTGCTTTGATTTTGCATCTCGTTATCCCACTCTTCACAGTGAGCAGATGTGAGGAGGCTTTTCACTTTTTGGAGCATTGCTGTATCCAGACCGGGTAGAAAATACCGCACGAGACCAGACAACTGCCCAAATACATCAAAGTGCTATATCCTCTTATCCCTTAACCTACTGATTAATCTAGAAGTAATTCCAGACCTCCTCCTCTATTGAATTCTTGTTTTTCTTGCTGTATGATGAAACCCAGCTTTGTTAGCAGCATCAGTAGGGGAAGAAGGTTGTCGCATCATTAAATCAGTGACGGGGACTCGGGAATCCTGGATTAAATTCCCAGCTCAGACACCCATTTCCTGCATAAGCAAACACCAGCCTTTCCTGCCCCTTGCTTTTCCATGCATTAAACAGAGGTGGTGACTGTTTCTCCAGCCTATAAAAGCGGGGAGGATGTTTGGCAGCACTTACAACAACCCACGTTTCAATACAGCAAATGGTGAAGTGAATGCCTAACCCATACTGAAGTGTTTTAATTGTGTTTTTATCAATGCTGAAGCATTGCAAGTCAAGAGCTGTGACAATATACCCTAAATCATACAGGATTACTGCATTGTGTCAAACAAACATATAATTAAGCAGCTTTAATATGTTAACAGTTTGGAATCAGATTAGTGTTGTATTAGGCTAATAGAGTTGGTCCCCATTAATCCAGATCAATTGCTTCACTCTGTTAGTTTATTTAAGATTTTTTTCAGAAATTTAAAAACATAAATCTAATTCTCAGCAGAACATGCACATGCTGTAGGGCAGGATGAATTCATCAAGATATCTGGGCACGTGGACAAACCAAGTGCAGCTTAACCGGTTCAACCGCACAATGCAGAACTAAACCCTCTAATCCCCCGTGATGAGATTTTTGTGCTGTCCAAACACAGAGGGTACCAGAAGAAGAGACGACGTATCTGGGCAGCAAGGTCCCGAGGCACCTCTCCGCGTGTGCAAATGGCACTGAGCCCCGCATAGCTAAACGCACCCCTGGGACCAGTATCAGAGCCCAGCACCACCTTACGTCGCAGCCACAGGGGACAGAGGGAATGCTCGTTTTGGAGACAAAAATGAAGGCATGCAAGGCACAGATGCATGCGAAACCTGCTGCCCAGCTTCCATATGCTATCCAAGCTTTAAATACGGGGCTTTAGGGATCACACACATCACGAGAGCAATGCTGGGATGTCTGCTCATGCTCATCAACGATCCCAAACGCAGGGCTTGCACTATAGCAGTCTTCGCGAGCCAGCTCTGAAAGGGTCTTTATTTTCCATCCATAAATGACTCTTAAGGATGACGACATGGAAGCATCCAACTGAAAGAAGATGTGAATACTGGGGCAAGGAGGGGGCCAAGGCCAACCCATATTGCTAATGACCCGTACGGCACTGACAAGATTTAATCCAGCCTCATTTAACGCAGCCTACTCTTGGCACACGCAAACACAAACCGCAGCAGAGTGACATCTTGCCCCGTTAAGGTCTGGTACAGATTTCAAACTCAGAGGGGAGGCTGCAAATCCAGATTCCTACAGCCACCCACACACGCACTCTACTTAATTTCTCTATATATGCGCATGCGTGTGTGTGTAAATATATATATATTCTCCCTACATATACATATTTTCTATAATCTATACATAGATGTATTCTATATTGCAGCAGGGCAATGGCAAGATTTTACTACTTTAGTTCATCTGCCTAAGGCAAAATCACACATTATAGATGCAATCTCTTTTAAGCCAATTCTATATTGCTTTATACTCGCAAAACATGGAGTAAGTTTAGACAAAATCAATGTATACTTGTCTTAAACTGGATCAATTGTCCATGTTTTTCTATACCACTGCAAACAATTCATTTTAACAGTTAATTGAAGCTGATAAACAGCGCAGTTTCTAACAAGACCATTTCTGAAGTTATTGTCTACACTCAAGGTAGCATTCAGCCAGCGAGCGACAGATTTGATTTACATTGCGTGAGTAGTAGTGAGTCACCCAAGCACCCATAAAGCAGATTACACGTGTAGAAGTTAAGTGCCAAAGAGCTAATTCATCATACCCTTTCCGAGAGAAATCCTGCGGTGCAGAAGGCAGGATGCTGTAGTCACCTGACAGACGGACACTGAGCTTTTATTCATGGCGAGATGTTATTCTCAGTACGGAGCACCAGGCCTTGAGTTACAAAGCATAAATCCTGGTCCACAGTGTTTATGCTACCAGGGACAAAAAGTCTGCTTAGAAATATTGCTGGGAAAATGTCAAGTAATGAGCTATCTGTGATGGAATGACATGGAGACGATGGGGTTTGTGCCGAGAGTAAAATGGCAAAACACACAATGTAAATAGGTTTGGACAGCACTGTTTTTTCCAAAGCCTGAAGCTCAGCACACAACACTAAAAAAACCCACTTGCATCTGTTTTGTTTATGATGGAGTCATAAACAGCAGATATTTTTTGTTTGCTATCAAGCACTTATTGATGTGTAGCTCATTAAGATGAACATATTTCATGGCAAAGACATCAGCGAGCATCCTTGCACCAACAGAACACAATGCTGTGCTGAAGCAGTACGGTATAAACACCTCTCTTCACATATATTGGCATTTACAACACGCAGCAGTAAGTGACACACAAAAAACAAGGCCACAGACACTTACCTTCAAGGGTGGCTTCAGCAACATGTCATTAACATGTATTTGTTGACCATTTTGAAAGCGAACGGGAAAGCCCGAGCGGCAGCTACGCTGGCAGACAGGTCGCCGGTGCAGCTCTGCCTCCCCTCACTTGCACCACTTTCTGACAGCCAGGTATGTTTTGTTTTCTCATTAGTATTAGCTACAACCCTAGTACTGGACAGTGCTGCACACGGGTGGTTTCCCCTGAGGGACAGGAGGCTCCTCTTGATTTGGGACTGCACCTTCCATAGGGTGCACTCGCTCCTGACCGCTCTGCCCCCATAGCTGATACGGAGGTGCCTGATGCTTTTGGAGGGGAAGAGATGGACCCACGAGGAGGTACTGTGCAAACCCATACCCCTGCAAACCCTGGCATTTCTCCCAAGATCACCTTGTGCATCGTGTTTCTTCCCAACAGGTGCCACCCCAGCCTTCGCTCCTCCTTACCTTCCATTTGCAATCAGCCACCTGCACAGAGCCAAGGTTGCAGAGCTGCTGGCCCCTCGGTTTTGTCTTTCCATTTCCAAATGCTTCAACAGTTCTTTGCTGTTCAGCAGATAAAGCCACATGTCTCACTGGGACTGTGACAGCGGTGCCATCAGCCACGTCCTCCTGAAACCTCCTGGCTTCTGCTAACCAGGGGCAGCAGTGGGAGATGATCTCCTGAGAGCTTCCCCAGGCGCTGGCAGGACAGAAGACCCATCTTCCTCTCCCATCAACAACCAGAGACTGGCTGACTGAGCCTCAAGAGGAATTGCCGTTGATTCCCAAAATATACTACAGGTCTATACTAACCATTTTCTTTTCTATTAAAATTGAAATAATGTATTAAGCAATGCAGCTGGAAAGGAATTTCCCAAAGAACTATGATTGTGCATGTGTTTTCCCCTTTAAAACTTTGATTTCTCACAAATAATTGCAGACAAGAAGGATGACATGTTCTGTACGGAAATTTTTGACATTGTCAAAATTCTTGTTCTGAAGTTTTCAAAATGAACAGTTTTGGATGGAAAATATCGTGTTAGAAAATTTTAACACACACACAAAAAGAAAGTATAATGGATCAAAATTGAAATACTTCACTTGACCAGATCTGAGTTTTGAGGTGTTGGTATGTTTTTCAAGGCAGACTTTCGAAATTTCAACATTTCTTCCTGACTCAAAACAGACAAAATTTTGGCAGTCTTGCCTTTTTTCAGTGAGACGCAAAGGCTGTTTCACACGTGGCTTTGCCAAGCATCACTGAGGAAGAAATTACCCTCACGTGCAGGGAGAGGGCAGATTTCTCCTCCCATGCCCCACACGCTGTGACAACCCCGTGAGACCGCGGTGGTGGCCGCAGAAGGAAATGCCCGGCTGTGGCAAGCGGGGCCACCCTCTGCCCCGTCCCAAGGACATCGTGACCACTGCCCTCTCCTGGGTCTCACAGGGCTGGAAGCAACTGTGAAGGTCACCAAGTCTCCTGCTGCTGAGGAAGCACCACATCATCACTCATAATTTTCTCAAGTCTTCTCTCAAAACTAGCCTTGCTTCCGTTCCTCTCACCACGCTGGCCGAGGAGCCCCGTCCGCCCAAGGGCCACAGTGTCCTCTAACCTTCGGTGTGCCTGCGGCCACACAAGGTTGGTTCATTAGCTCAAACAGCTGTTCTCCCCTTCATGTGTTTAAAGAGCAAAGTTATTTTTAAGTGTGCCCATTAGACCAGAAAACCCAAGCCAAGCGCTCTTTTGTCTCCCTCTTGCACAGCAGTCTCCATTACTCATCACAGCAGCACTCTTTTGCACCTTTCCCTGCTATCAGAAAACAATTTAAAAATCAAATACCAGACAGGAAAGCTCTCCTTGGCCACCTCTTTTGCTCTTTTGCAAGGTGTGGCCCAACTGTAAATGTTTATCTTCCACAAATAGTGCCTAACCTCCAGAAATGCAGAATATTTCAGCCTTTTCTGTGTGACTGCTAACAGATTTATCACCTCCATCTATTACCTGGCCTATGACACCGTTAAGATTAATTCAGTTTCTAGTACATTGGGAAGCAGACCATGCTGAGGAGGAGTTTTTCCCAGAAACCAGGCTTCCAGCAGCATGCAGAAGAAAGGGAGGTACAGGGACCCCCGCTATCCGCTCCAGCGAGCCAGCCGTGGGCATCCACTGCACCCCAGCATCCAAAGAGCTCGAGGGAGAGACCAAAAGCTTGTTGCTCCCTTATGGAGGTACCGCAAACCTCATGGACTTCACGCTCAGCCTGGAAAACGTGGGTTTGTTTTCCTCAGGAGGTTCTCCTCCTGCGCTTGAAACACGCAGGAAATGCTGTTGTGCCGCTGCAGCCAGGACACTCCTTACACCGGGACCACAAAACCCACAGCCAAACATTTCATCCCACACAGAGGCAGAGGCTGCGGCTGCCGTACCCAGCCCAGCCTCCCCCCTTCGGCACTTACCTGTATTGTTTGAGTATAAAAAGCCTTTAAATCATTGCTTTTAAGACTTTCAATAAATCAGATGGGGTCTTGGTTTGATTTTATATTTTGGAAAGGAGGAGGGAGGCTCTGATATTGCTAAAACACCAAAAAAAAATCCAAAGTCAAAATAAACTGTTTGCTTCCCAATATCAGAAGCTTGAACTAGCATTTTATTTGTGTTTATATACAGTGATGACATTCAGGTGAGACTAATAATAGAGTTCTAAGTGTCACAGGCTCCAAAGTAATGTTTTCCAGGTAACAAAGCATTTATGAAGACAAATCTGCATCACAATTTCATTCATATTCAGATTTGAGGGAATGAGTTGGCATAATTGACAACTCCATCTTTTTGACATATTTGTAATTTGCTTTAAAAAATTAATGCAAACACAAAGTAAAAACGTTCAACATAGAGGATAAAGAAACACACGATCAATGTCTCCCACTCCCCTCAGCTGGAGGCGACACATTCCCTCAAACACAGTATTTATCTTGGCATTTCTAAATTATTCGCTGTTATTACTATTTTTTTCCTAAAGACATGCCAAGGTATTACTTTCCAAATTACTGGCTTCTATTCTTAGTTACCTGCAACTTCCATCTCCCACGGAAGTCAGGGCAGTCACGCGGAGCTGAAGGCTGGAAGCGTGCGGGACTGTCTGCCCAGGAACCCCACGGCCTTCAGGATGCCACGGCTCCGGGACTCCTCCAAAAACACACCGCGAGAGCTGCTGCCCGTAGCAAAGGGGTCGAGATCAGAGGGAGGGGAAGGGAAACTGAGTCACGGAGCAGCCACTTCCTAGGGATCACCCAGGAGAAGCGGTGGGCGAGGCGTTCCGGGCATCGACCTGACCGATGCCTGCTTTCTCCCACCACCCCAACGAGCAGGTTGTACGTTGAATACAGAACTTTGCACGTGGCTACGGCCTCTACAGAACATATCGCTTAAACAAGTGCCAATTGTTTGGCACTTGTGAGAAATTTGGCCGAGCCCCGTTAGAAGATGCTGCTTGGAATCATGTTGGTGCGTCATCCTCTTGCCACTGTATTTTTAGAGATATCTGTGATTTCTAGCCCTTTCCGGGCTAGAAAAAAAAATCCCACTTTGGCCATGACAGGCACACGCCAAGGAAAAGCAGCCACGTAAGCACCGTTGTACTATGAATATGTAGCAAGCGCTGGTACCCTTTTGCTGTAAAACAGAGGGAGCAGACAACCGGAGCATTTGGATCCAGATCATCTTCCTTCAGGTACCGACTTCAAACACTTTGCAACAGCTAAAGCAGCACAAGGATTCCACATGCAGTTCTGAACTTCTCCCTAACCTTTGTGGTGGCATTAGCATAAGGCAAGGAGACATATTTTGACTCCCATCTGTGCAAATCCTCCCCGTGCTACAGAATCAACATTCTGTCAACCAATTATTTTATGCTGTATCACAGCACCGGGGGGGCCGGGGGGGGGAGATGAGGGGGAATCATCACACCTACAATCAAAAGAGCAAGGTTTTGCAACATAGCATGTACTAAAGATGTCTGTCTTAAGTCAAACTAGCAGCCATATTTTATTCAAAAAGCATGTAAACAAATCTGGCACATTCATTATAAAAAAAATTGTGTACCTAGCATGTTCATCACATTTCAGATATTCCATTCCTCCCTCCTCACTGAGCTCCATGGAGACAAGTCAATCACAGTTAACCATCTGGTAATCCTTAGCCCAGGCTGTGCAGCTGCTACCTACCATTTTTAATCAGGGCTATGTCTTCCATTCATGCTAAATAGGAGGCACGAACAGCTGCTTGGCCAAAACTTTCAAGCAAGCTCGCTCTCTCTTTAGTATTCCTGGCTTCTCTTCCTTTCAGCTTTACATTTTGCCCATGTTTTACAAGCTTTCACTTAAAAAAAAAGTAATAGTGAAAAAAGAGGAAAACGTTTCTGATCGTTAAATCTATAGAGGGTATATCTGCTCCAAACAAGTTCCTGGGGAACACAGACTGCAATCACAGTCTCTGCCTTAAAGTAAAAATCAGTGCATCCATGGAAATACGTCATTTTCTTACCTACAGAGCCCCGCAGAATGGCTCTCCATTGCACATTTCAGGTAGTGAAGTTTCAAGCATGTCAGAGGTAAGATAAACTTAAATTATGAATACAGGAATTCATTTTTTAAACGGGCACAGTAATTTCTCTAGCTTGCAGGGCGGGTTTCCTGCAGGCTTTTCTTTATCCCAGCACCCAAGCAGAAGCCTCCCCGCCCCCAGGAGATGCAGGGTAAGGGCACATGCCAAAGGCTTGTTATCCAAAACCACCACCAAATCAGGCTGTCCTCACCTGCTTTGCTCAGACCCCGAGAGCTGCTCCCCTGTGAACCATGTCTTAAGCTCCTCCCATCGTCCAAAAAACTTTGGGTTTATTTTTGTAGGAGGTCCAACTTTTATAGCAACCAACCATCTCCAGAGATCTAAATATTATAGCATCAGCACAGCAGTATCCCAGCTGTGACTGCTCCGGAACGCAGCACGTATCCTGCTCAGGCGACAGACACCAGCCCAGCTCCACGCTGGGCACACACGTGCCGTCCCTCGTCCTCTCTCTCTCGCACACATCCAGAGCGGTGACTGGAAATGTCTTACCACAATAACATGAAAAAAATCAACTTTTATCCATCGCCAATGACAGATTTGCTGCCAAGTCAAGAAGACGGCCACGGCAATCTACGGTGATGCCACCTAGTAGAAATGACTCAGAGAATCAGTACCCAACCCAGCATGGTTTCCACCCGGATTTTGCAGGTGCAGAACTGAGGCGTTAGTTTAGCCTGTTTGTTTAGGCCAACTCCTCCAGCATAGGCTGCTGTTGTGAAACATTTCTTTGCGTTTGTTTTTTCCTGAAATCCTCCTTCGGCCAAGAGATGCGTTACTTCTAATGGCCTCGTCAGAAGAGCGGTATGTTGGAATACAGAAATCATCCATCACCTCCACACACTGTGCAACAACAGTCACCATTTATACCCCAACACTGTTGTTATAGACAGTGTCGTAACGCCGCAGAACATTGTTACTTGCTCAACCTAACAACAGACAAAACCAACATGAAGGTCACACTGAAAACAATAATATATATAAAAAAAAGACACAATGCTATAGCTATTAGAAAACAATGTCTTTATTAATGATGTGTCACTGGGGAGGTAAAATTTTGCATGGGCAAATTAATCAGTTTGCCTTAACAGAAAATAATCAGAGGACATTTTCAGTACAGAATGTAAGGGTTAACATAAAGGTTAACGTAATCATGTATTCCTCCTAGCCCACCACGAATTCAGCATTTAACTTCTAAGAGTTTGCCACAAGTAAAAAAACAAAGAAATAAATTAGATGGCAGGATGGTGTTTCATCTTGCAGAGGGAAAATTCCTCCAAAACACAAAATATGTCAGAGCAAATTTTAAGAGAAAATAAAAAAGGTTTAGAAATGTGGTAGAAGGACCCTGTGAAAAAATAGATCTAGGATAACTAGTGCCACCAAATCGATAAGGTTCACTTCTCTTTATGGTCTTTACGCATACACACGCATAAAACTACTACAAACATTCTGCTTTAATGGCATTTTAGTATTTCATAGAGGGTAAAAAAAGTCTTCGCTGCTGTATCTAAACGTGTAGATTCACTTCAACTCTTACCTCAGTTAGCATGGATTGGAAAATCTTTAAGTTCCTCTGTTACAGACTGAAGAATAAAATATGAACCCTGTGTTAGCCCTTTTGGGAAGTCTTGTTTCAACCAAAAAAATCCTCCTCACGAGTGACGGACCAATGCCTGTATGTCTCCAGGCAATGATCAGGCTGATAGCAGTGAAAATGAGGCAAGAGAGGAGCGCGAGGAAGAAAAAGAGAGAGTGAAAAGCCGAAGTATGGATGATCCCTTGATGGGAAAAATAATGCACAATACAGTGGAACAGTTTTCTGCCACAAACCAACCAAACTAAACTGGAACTATGTGCCGCACGTATCAAACTGGCCCTTGCTGAAGGCTGTCTTCTGCTTGTAGGTCAGTATTCCCAGCCTACGCATTCTGTGTATGTTCTCTAGTAACACCCTTCTCCCTGTGCATCCCACCATGGAAGTGAATAAAATTTACATTTAGGATAGAAACCACCGTAAAAGCCAATCAAAAAATTACTTACACTAATAACAGGCACCATCAAACTAGAGGAGTATTAGGAGACCATGGAAGCCAACAGATTCTATGGTACCTGCTCTGACCGTGCCAGCTACTCCACCCGCCCTACGGGCAACGCTGAGAACGCCGACGCTTTTCCAGAGGCGATGACATGGCAGGAGCTCGGGCTCAGCAGCACCACCTGAACAACTCCTACACAACCTACCACAGGCCAAACAAGTGCAGAAAACACCTTCTGTGATGGAAGCAAAGAGCAAGAGATTTCCTCAGTCACTGTAACGCTACGAAGTTGTAAAAAGCTAAGCTTTGCAGCCAAAATACTCTCCCATATTATCCTAAGCAGCAGTGCCCATGCTGTAGCCGGTGGTTGCTATTTCTGGCAGAAAAGCTGATTCTCTGATGACACTACTGCTACACCAAAAGGGATCGTCTTTTCTGATAAGGAAATGTCTCCCGGAGCCTTTGACTGCACTGTTACAAGGCGAGGCAAGTAATGGTACCCCTCCCCAAGCCAGGGACAGCTCCTATAACTAGAAAAAGTTTATGGCACTTAAACCCCTTGATAGGCAAGTGAAATCAGTGAACTACCATTAATCCTCACAGCAATTAATTCAGCGTGGAGCAAGCCCTGGATGGACACACATCCACTGCTGCAAAGACTCAGAATGGCTACGTGCTTCCACACTGGCATAAAATGTGTAGACCCACCTCAGATTTAAAAAAGTCCAGTGTGTAAATACTGGATGTGCTGGGACGCTTAGCACAAAACCCAAGCAATGAAGGGTTTGGATTTAACAATTGTGGGGGTTTGTGTCATGAAATGTATCTTGTGCGTTTTTTGGTCACAAAATAACATCTTCTATTTGGGAAAAATCCCATTTTTACAGAACATGGTCCCAATAAAAGACTGCATTCTTCCTTAGACTTACTCCTGCATAAAAACCAGCTTGGCTTCTTTGTTGGTTGAGACAAAAACAAATCACAACCTGCCAGATGTGAGCCATAATAATGGTGGTGGTGACGATGATTTTGAGTTGGGTTTTTCTTCCCCCCCCCCCCCCCCCCCAAGTATACTAGTTATGAAACAGAGACTGAAAGGACTGAAAGAGAATTTCAGCATCTTTAATTAAGAAAACAGAATGAACTAGAAATCTGGAAAAATAACTTGTGACTAATATGCAGATTTTATCAGCTTGTGGATCGGAAGCCACAGTTTGCTGGAAGTTGTCTCCTTTTTGCTAATTTTCCTCAGATGAAAAAGGCACTTGTGCTCTCTCTCTAACTGAACGCTTTGCCTCCGTGCCTTTCGCAGCATATGCTCAAGTTTGCAGTTACTATTGATAGAATGGAAAAGAATGACAATTCTTAAGATTTTGTAAAAATTCTGTTTAAGCTCAAATGCTGCAGAATTTAAATTATAATTCAGATATTCACACTCAAACACCAGTCCTGGGACCTTCCCTTGCAAAATTACTACCATGGATAGAATTTCATTTCAATATAGGCTGCAATGGTGCAGGCGTTTAGACTGTGGCCTCACCGGAGCCTGCGCGCATGCGTGAATGCTGGCGACGACAATAAAACAGTAGCAATGTTCAGACTATTTTAGGCCAAACGTCCAGTGGGACACTTGAAAACTGCTGATTTGGAAGAGCATAGACACGTGACTTTAGAGCAAGAAGAGAAGTCTGCTCTGTGGTCATTAGCTGAAACCCTGGGAGTATCTGGGCAATTAGCAGAGGGAGCCGGCCGTGCAAGAGAGCGCAGGCGGGGAGAGCAAAGCCCCACAAGTGAAGGATGCCCACGCTCTACGTACGCCTTCATATCAAACATTTCTTGAACCCACCAGCCCCCATGCTAAGATAAGAGAAGCTGAAGTCATCAATAATAACCTGCAAAAGGGACAAAACCTGTATCACACACAAGATTACTCCTGCAGGACCGGGGCTTATAATGACTCTCAACCACAGTCTTCTGCAGGGGTCAAACCCTTGGTTCCCCCACCAAAAAAAAAAAAATCATCTACTAAAGTGCCAAGGCACTAACGCTGCTGGACTCTGGAGAGCATCTCGGCGGCTCTGTAACAGCAGCAGTAGATTTGGTCCCCCTGCGGCAGGGACAAAGGCTGCCAGAGCATCACCCCTGCCCCAAGTGTTGGTGCTGCACCGGGCGTTTGGGGGAGAAAGTGCAGGAGATGGTGCACGTGGGCCCAGCGGACGGAGCAGCTCTGCTCCTGCCATTACTCACCTCCAACTCCGCAGCCGCGCCGCGGGAGAGGGGACGCACAACGCGGAGAGCGCAGGTGGGGCACTGCACTGCCCTCCTCTGCGCCTCCCCCTTCTGCTCCGATCTGAGAACTTTGCAAGACGTTTCAACCAGAAAATGCTAACTAGGCCAAACTTCGATCCCATCAGTGCACCACAGTACGTAACTCCGAATAGGAAAACTGATTCCCACGTTATTAGGCGTGCAACGAACTAAAGGCACCACAAAGAGGAAGTATGTGCATCTAGCTATAGGGATGCCTTTGTTACGCTCCAGGACGACGACTATGAATTAGACCCGGAAACAACATTCCCATTTCCTAGGCTTTTTTCTAAAGCACCATCATATGGATACAGACACAGATACGCAAGCTCACGCGATCTCTCAGATGAAGTGACTAAAGCTATCATAATACGTATGACTGGGTAAGAAACATGATACTGTCACGCAGTTAACTACCCGATACATAAGAAGGTAACACAGAAAAAGTATCCCTAAGGAGTGTGAAAACATGTTAACTCCTCGACACTCTTCACAATCCATTATCAGCTACAGGAGGCACGCCATAACATCCAAATCCCGAGCGTCAAAGATTAAAGACACGATACACAGCCATAATCAATTTTAATTACATTGTTTCATCCACAATCACCCTGTAAACAGGTCGGGAGCTAACTGGATCAATAAATGAATTCCCATCAAGTGCAACGAGCTGCACATCCAGCAGGATGAGTTATCCCTGCCTATGGCTACACAAAAAGAGTTCGTTCTCAGCATTATCGGGACAAGATCACTTTTAAACTGGCTCAAGCTGCAGATCACAGCATTGCCAGCCCGCTGCTTCCCAAAGGCTCGCTGCAAAGGGCGAGGCTTTCAGAGGGGCTGCAGATAGCTTACGTACCCACCGCAGTGGTCTTCATTATGTTCGGTATTTGAAGCATAAAACATTCAACAACAGGACATTTTAACTCCTAAAACCAGTCAATTATGTTTGCTGAATTAGACTGTGTGACTGAGTTGGTAAGCGCAACGAAGGAATAAGAGTGAAACAAAAGCCCTGTTTAAAATAGGTCGCTCCTTTAGAAAATTTTGTAATTACACACTGCAAATGCATTTGCATGTTCAATGAGTAATACATGTTTCTTGCGATGAGAAAGCCTGGAAAAGCTTAATCAAAGCCCAGCTTATCAGCAAAGGCTAATTGGCTTCCATAGCGCATCATCCAGCAGAATCTAGCATTAGTGTAAGCTTTGCCAACCGTTAGTTGGCAGAAAATCCCAATTTATTTTGCTAACAGAGGTCTTACCTCTGGGGGTTTCCATGACCACATAATCAGGTGGTGCATCAGTGGCCCATCCCACGCCCTCCAGCCAGCATCACCCAGTTAATCAACTCGACAGCCAGGAAAGATGGGAACCGACCACGATGCGAAGAGTAATTTTGGAAAGAAAAGGTACAAGGGTGATACATAATGAGTTGCAATCTTTTTCTTTGAAGAAAGAGTGCAAAATAGAAACTAATTAATAAACTGCCAGGAGTAAGGCAACCCAAAAATGCAAAATAATGATGGACTGAAGTTTTCCCTACAGCGAGCTGTCATCTCTGTTTGTGAACCGTAAGGCTGATTTCCCCAACACTATGCAAGAAATGGTGCTTTTTTTCTTTTATTTAGACTTCATATTTTAGCTGCTGAGTCTTCTTTACACTGAGGTGGGTTTGCAGACAAGGGATAAACCTAACCCTTCTCTTCCTGGGCATGATTTGCCTGTGCAAAAATGTAATATTCCGGGGAAGCGCATCTTAGTACTTCCAGACTTGGATTTCCACCAGGATGACACATGACAACAAATGACAAAATCTAAAGAAAGTGAGACCTTATGGGGGGTGGGGGTTAAACACATTTTATATAAAGATGAATCTATTCATTTAACACTCCATTTGAAGTCATCTTACATCTGTGTCGCAGGTTGAAATTGTTATAATCAACCTAGTAGAAAATATCACAAGATATCATTGACGTGGTGCAAGTCAACAGCAAGGAGCTAGAACCAGAATTTACTGCCATACTAAACCTACTATGCAGGAAATGTTTCCGTCATTTCAATTCAGTGACTAATTCAGGGGTGAAGAATCACGTCCCTCCAGGATCACCTGTAAGCATCTTGTGGCTATTTGCCACCAGGCCACAGCAAAATGACGTCTTCTTGGAGTGTCATATAGCTATCCAAAAAGCACGTATTGTACAGCGCAAGGGTAAATGAGATACCTCTGTGAACAGTATAGACTCATCGATACCTGACTTCATTGCCGAGAAGCTGAGCTAATCAGCACTGCCCCACTGACAGCCCCATGTGAGGATCCAACCCGGACCCTCCTCATGGCACTGCCTGGTGTTGAGTAGGTCCACCAGCTCATCCAGCCCCGGCCAAGGCATCTCGGGATGATGCGTGGTGCACGCCCCGCTAGCGTTTGTCATTCAAATCACCCAGCTACAAAACTCCAACTACAACCATTAAACACAAGCAAAACAATCTAATTTTGTGCTTCAGAAGACCGACTAAGAGTCCCCTCACCGCCTGTAAATCCAAGTGCCAGACCTGGGCGATCAGGACCGCGTGTTTCCTAGGTGATAAGCCTTTCATTTTTCTGGAAGACATTTGAAATAGAGCATAGGAAGATTAATCCTCCCCAGAGAAGGGAGAGTTCACTGGCTAATTTCTCTTGCATTTAGATGTAATAATTAGGCGTATTGATTCTTCTGCTTTGTTCCTTACCATTATAATGAAATAATTAAGACAACTTCAAGGAAATATTTGAAAGCTCATTTCACATTGTCTCTTCAAACATGGGCCACCTAACGCTTACGTGCACACTCAAAGTGAAAAGCAAAGGCAGGCTCTCGCCTTATTTATCTCTGTAATTCATCAGGCACCAACTTCAGGCAGCAAAGTGCTGCCTCAGGCTCCACTCCATTTGCTGCCTATCATGGCTATGAACAGCAGCACAAATGAGATCCATCTGGTGCGACCGGGACGCACATTGCTCTGCTAAGCTCCCACAGCAGCTTGTTAGCAAGGGGGCCTGGAGAGAGGCTGACCCCCTCCAAGAGTTAAGAAGGAAAAAAAAAAAGCAGTATTTGTAATATTTGTAATTCCCCTCGCAGAGCCTCACGGTAGCATTCTTGCAAAACACTATGTAAGTGTTATTTCTAGTTCAAATTTTTAAGTTTAAGATTCTTGGAAGACAACGCTGAAGTCCCTACACTGAAGAGCACTCGTGATCTCCATTCCCTCACACAGCAGCACAACCAGGTTTTTCAAATAGAAGCATGAAATTATCCATGAAGGGCTCAGTCTTTGTACTGCATCCACAGGAGGGAAACAGACACCCGAGACAAGCGGTTTGGGGGCTCCCTCGTGGTCCTCAGGGATGTACAGCTCGGCTGAACGGATCAGGGCCCGAATGGTATGCATTGCGCACACCTGCATGGATACTCGGGGAGAGCCAGGACTGTAACAATTATTGGAAGGGTGAATGAAGATATTAAACATGTAAAAAGTTCTGAGAAAAGCCACTTAAATGGAAAAGGATTTTCTCATGTCTAATTCAACATTACTAATTCAACAGTTGATAAGAGTTCTCTGATCTCTCCAGCATGTCTCAGATTTAAATAATTTTCAGCAATTTTGTATTAAATAGCCTTTAAAATATTAATCTTGTAAAAACACAGGGAAATGCATATGCACTTTAACACATGCTTGCTTCAAAAATACCACTAAGCCCAGCTGATACAAAATCATAGTTTCCCAGCTGCTGCAGGGCAAAGGGGATGACTGAAAAGACCTCACTCCCCCAAAAGCAGGCAGATATGCTGTCCTGGAATATGACCCCGGATGTGTTAGACATGGATGAGCATTTAGGTCCAAAGCGAGCATCAAACTTTCCAGAAGCGAGGCATTTACTGCAGACTCTGATTGCTACAGCATCTTGACCCAAGAAGCAAAGTTGCAGCCTTCTCCGCCTTTTCCCTTCGTGCAAAGCTCACCCAGGCTCTCGTGACCGATGTAGCCCTGGCAGAGCATTAGCTATTAACATTTAACAGGCGTCTCCTGTATCTAGTGGTCACTCTGACAGCAGGGGACCGATGTTTATGATTGAACACTTCAAACAGAAATCTTAGATGTGGCTACCTCTCAGGAGGAGGAAACATCTGAAGAATGTGTTTCTCTGATATTTATATTCCCTTAGAAATGAAGGGTGTTTTCTGTATGACTCACATCCATGTTTTTCACTTGTGATATTTTTAAACTCCGAGATCCAGCATTGATTAGAGTGCGAAAAGTGTGACTTTTCTCCCGTCCTACCCCGAAGGGCCTTTCAGCCAGGTAGAGGTGACAGTAGGAACTGGGAATGGGTCACCTCCAGGTTTACTATGGGGACAGAAAGCCTAAAAGAAATAGCTTTGGGATTTATGAACATCAGTCATATGTGAAAGCTAAAACCTGGCAGGTTTAATGAAAAAGAAGTACTTAGACACATTTCCTGTCAGAACATCATGTATATTTGAAAACAAACAGAAAAACCCACCCAGAATAAGTGCTCCTTTCTCTCCCCTCCACCCAAGACTGTCTTTACAGCCTAGATCAGAGCTAAATGAAAAAAAAAAAGCAATTAATTAAATAAACAAATCAAGGAATCATAGAATCGTTTAGGTTGGAAAAGACCTTTAAGATCATCAAATCCAACCGTTAACCCAGCACTGCCAAGTCCACCACTAAACCATGTCCCTAAGCACCACATCTATATGTCTTTTAAATACCTCCAGGGATGGTGCCTCAACCACTTCCCTGGGCAGCCTGTTCCAGTGCCCGACAACCCTTTCGGTGAAGAAATCCTAATATCCAATCTAAACCTCCCCTGGCACAATTTGAGGCCGTTTCCTCTTGTCCTGTCCCTGTTACTTGGGAGAAGAGACCGACCCCCATCTCTCTACAACCTCCTTTCAGGGAGTTGTAGAGAGCAATAAGGTCTCCCCTCAGCCTCCTTTTCTCCAGACTAAACACCCCCAGTTCCCTCAGCCGCTCCTGATAGGACTTGTGCTCTAGACCCTTCCCCAGCTCTGTTGCCCTGAGGAGATATTCTCATGACAAGTGATCCAATGCAGACTGTTTCCATGAATTTCCTCCTACTGCACATCCTTCCTCGAGTTCAGCACGCTCATGCGAGAGCACCACGGAGAAACCCACGCCTGTCAGTTACGTGGCAGAGGCTGCACCCAGCGTGTCCCCGTCTGAAAGCACAAGTCTGACTATCGGCCTCAAAGAGCCAAAAGACGCGGAAAAGACATACAACAAATAATGATAAAAGAGTTTCAGTGCTTTGAAACTGCTCCCTGGAGTCCAGCTTCTCTTTCAGCTTGGGGAGGGCTGAAGGGTTCCTTGCTGGAGCAAGGCTCGCCATGAAAATCATGTTAGCTGGGCTAATATGTCTTTAACATCAGGTGAATATAAATGCTGCCTTTCTTTAAATACAGTTTAGTTCCTTTATAGCATCATTCAAGAGACATAAATGCAAGCCTCAAGCTCAGACAGACACAACTAGCTGTTCAAAGGAAAATCACGGGCAAGATTTCGCTCTGGGTGGAAGGATTTTGCGAAACATTTTTTTCTGTAGGAGCCAGAAAGAAGAGGAAAGTTGAGGCAGAAGAACCACGCAAGCAGTCAGCACAACAACAACACCTGGAAACTTGAGAAAAGGTGAGAGAGGGCTTTCTGCCCAGCCGGGGGGAAGGAGGCTGCGGACGCAGCGTCCCTCACGGGGCACAGGAGCGCGCCAGGCTTCTCTGTACCTGTCACAGTGTGAATAAACACGAGTGCATCACCGAAACATCTGAAGCCACTTCTTCTTTTCAAAGAAATAACCTGCAAGGGTCTGAAAACTTGGCTAACGATTCAGATCAAAAGGGGTAACATTATCGCAGAAACCTCTTCAGTCTATACAAAAATTTCTCCAGCTCTCCAAGTGACAAGGAATGTTTTCTTTGCAGTCACCCAGAACTGTACGAGACACAGAGTTTAAATACATTTCCATTCAGAGAAGTTATCTCTTCCCCTCCCCACCAGCAGCTTTTAAAAGATGCATCTTAAACTTAGAGCACTGGAGGGTTTTTTCTTCTCAGATTTTTAATTCACCAGCATCACAAAGACCTTTAGCAATTTACAGTGTGAAGAGCACTTTCTCTTCGGATTGCCCTGCTTTGAGCCAATTGGTACATTACGGTTACTTCATTACTTACATCGCATCACACAGGGGCAAACGAAGCAGCCGCGCTCCTCTCTGCAGCAGATGTGCCCCGGGGCCAGCACGAGCCAGATGTTTCCCAGGGCCCCACATCAGGCACAGAGCCTGGGCTGCCTGGCGGCTCTACCCCAACTGCCCCTCCGCGGTGCCGAGCCAGACAGCGCATTCCTTAGCCTCACGCTAGCCTGAAAACGGGGTAAATCACAGAAACACTGCAGAGGAGGCAACCACATCACCGGGCTACTCTAATTAAGGTGTTGCAATTAGCAAAAACAAAAAAACCCAACCAAAGAAAACTAAAACACTTGTGGGAGACATCCAAATTCTGTTGAACGATGGCAAGGAACACCAGAGGAACCAGAATATATTTCTTCCTGCCTCTTGCCGTGATGGTCTCAGCTACTTGTCCTCCCGCAAGTCAGCGGGACACAAGCCAGACTCCTCAAACCCCGAAGTAACGCTCCCCACGCGTGGTTTTGGTGACAGTTTTGTCAGGCGTTGAGTCACAAATTTCAGGTTTAGCAACCGTGACCAACCAACACGCAAAGCTTTCGCCGTTACTCAGTTACTGTCTAACGAAACGGCATCTTGGCCAGAAAATCCCGCAGGTTTTCTTCACATGCGTTCAAAGCGGAGCACTCCCGCAGCTTATCACCTATTCCTGGCCACTGCTTCTGCGAGACGTCTCTTTTCCCTGGGCCCTTCCCATCCCTACGTGCTACGTGTTGGCTTTAAACATCACACACAGTACAGGTGGTAAAGACCAGAATAGACTGCAAGAAGCTCACTTTCCTCTGAGGGCACCTGCACTTTCTTGGTAACGCAGCAAGCTGACGGAACGCCAGGAGGCCAGTCTATAGGGAATACGAGAGCGCTATACGTGGCACGTTGAATCCGATTTCGCTGCGTACCACCATATGGAACAGAATCTCAGCGGCATCAAACGTTTACCTAAACTCCATTAATGTCTTCTCCAAGCCAATATTTATAGCATACACACCAGTAGCTGCTGTCAGAGTGTGTATAAATGTTAAACTGAACTGTTAAAGAAACATAATGACAGATGTAGAGATGCTGAAGAGTGCAATCTATTCTAATTTATGATAATTTATTTCCATCATCTGGAGCCCTATTCAGAAGAGAAAGCTGAATGCATCCCAAAGCGCATCACGGGGTGGAGTGTAAAAATCCCCAGGAAAAAAAAATCTCTTTTAAACCAAGCAAGAGTACTCTTGTCCTAACACCCAGGACATGCTTAGCAATCTCTCCGTGCAGCAGCAATACAGATGTGGGGTACTTGAGCCCTGCCTCCCGGCAGCCCAGTGACACGCAGGCTTTATTGCAAGTTGGGAATAGCTGGGAACTGCTTGTCCCATGAGAGATGTTTGATCATTGCTGAGTCACTACTTTTTAGGGACTAAGCTGCACAAAAACCCATTTATTAGCTCTGTCAGAGCCTCTTCAGCTGCATTAACAACCAACACTGCACCCATGGGTGGCCAGCGCTAATGAGCACATCAACAAAAAGATGGAAAACTATTTTTAAAAATGAGCGAACTATGCTATGGTGAGAAGCAGAAAAGCTTCTCTATGTCACTGCTCAGCAATGCAAGCTGTGCTGGATGGGATCTGCCATGAGACCCGAGCCCCGTCTCAGTCTCCTGTTGCTGTCATTCTGCTGTGAAAATATGATGAAGGGGATTAAAAAAAAAAAAAAAAAAAAAAGAAGAAGAAAAGAAAAGGAAAAAAAAAAAGCAGTGACAGCACTTGGTCCCCGCAGTGGGGAGGGCCACTGGGCCGCGGAGGACCGCAGGCAAGGAGCTCATTGTCACGGCATCGTCCCTCCCCGGGAAGTGCCGTAACGCGCTCGGCGGTGGCAGGAGGCTTTCTGCCGCGTGGCACACCCGGCGTCCCCTGCATATGTCGGCCCGCCGCGAAGCCAGCTCCTGCTGCCTGCCAGGGCCTCGCAATCTGGCCAGGCACAGATTTCGTGCTGGAACGGGTGCCCTCTCCGCAGAGCCGCCTGCCACGAGTGACAGGCTGCAATGGCAGAGCGGGAGTGCGCACAGCCCACGGAGCCAACGCCGCGAAACAAGGAGGCTCACAAAGGCGGCTCGCTGATTCTCTGCTGAGCGGACTGAGCCGCCTCTGTGCAGCTCTGAAAAGCTCCACGTTTGACCAAAACAAAGGGCTAGGCACACAATATAAACACCAATATGCACGTGCCGTCTTAAAAGTCAGATGAAAATTTTCCACCAGGACATTTTCTGCATTTCAGACTTGCTCATCTTTTTCCAAAAAAGTTGTCATCTTCCTTCCAAAAACATGGACTCTTCTTTGCAAGTCCCAGCGCTAAGGGCTTACAACATCTGCCCTGGGAACGCGACTGCCGTGCCTCCAAGGAGCCTGGGTCGGCCCCTCGTGCTGCCCCTGCGCTGTAAATCAGGCTCCGCGGCCGGACCACACCGCCCCGATGCGCAGGAGGGTCATGCTTGATGTGACCCATCACAGGCTCCTCCAGGAGAAGCGAGCCTGGGGCATCGCAGGGGCATGCTCCAGGCTGCGGAGAGGAGGAGAATGCGACCCAACTACTGTTTCTTTACAGAAATATTTTGAGCTGAAATACTGTAGTTTCTGGCAAAAATCTTTCTTCATTCACAATCTCACCAGAATGCCAAAGTTTCCAACAGGAATTTAGACTAAAAATTATTCTTCCCCCAAGGAAATGAAATTCCTTTTTCCAAATCAGCTCTACCAACAACAATTTTTGATGCAGCGATGACAGCCGCATTCCCTGACGTTTAGGTACAGCCCAGATCGCAAAGGACGGATACTCCACACGCTCCTCAGTCTCCTGCCCCAGGCTATAAAACACGAGGGAGCTCACTCTAATACCTTTCCTTGCCATGAAAATACCGCACGCTCCCAGCTCGCTTACCTCCTCCCGTCATCATCGAAGCCCAGCACAGGGGAAACATGCGACCACGTCTTTATTTGAAGCCTCTTCCACACGTTCAGAAACCATCTGCGGTGGGGCCGCTTGGCTACGCACCGCTCGGTACCCACGCCTGGCACGGCTGCGTGGAAAGCCTGGCCGATGCTCTCAAACTGGGCGCTCGGCTGGGACTAACCCATAGATGTGCCCAGTCAAAGCCGCACAGCACTGCTTCTGCTCTCCGACTGAGGGATCAAACTTTATTCACTCTCTCTCTTGAAACTGATTCCGTTTTGCAACAAAATCTCAGCTCCTGGCCTCAACCCTCTCAATGAGTAACTCCATCAAGGAAACTCTTCTTGCAGCACCATTCACAGAAGTAGATTAAAAATGGGGAGAGAATATGTTCAGAAAGCAGCTCTACTGAGCCGTACTCATGAATAATCGCCCTGTCCACATGCCTTTGGTCACCAATTGGAAAAGTCAGTTTGCGATGCGCTCGGTACTTGGCAGCATGCAGCTTTTGCACTTTTATCCATACTCAAATGCATCCTTGCGTCTGCGTGCAAGATTAGAACAAAATGCTGCTACGACACAACAGCAGACACCATGTATATCAGCTCACTGAGATCAAAGGCACACAGCAGCAAAGAATTTAATTAAAATGTTAAAATTAAACAGGAAGGCATCCATTGTTTGATTTTTTGGCAGGCGTCTTCTTTCAAACCGGGACCTAATTCCACTCCAGCACGCTGACTGCCCTTCGAGATGGCAATCAGGAGAGCTCTGCCGGATTTACCAGCTGCCGGATTTGGCGGTGGGGGAATTCCACATTTGCTTTAGTTTTGCAAGGAGAGGTTTTCAAGCACAGTCTCTAAAAAAGTACTTGGAGAAAGCGCTCAACTCCAAAGGATAATTATTGCAACACACGTATTCTGCAGTAATAAGCCAATTTCCAGCACCAAACCTAACCCCATCGGGCTGGGCACGATACACACCCACAGGCACCATTCCCCCTCGCAGTCCCAACAGGGAGGTGAGACCTTGCCGCATTCAAATGCTCCCAGCTACCGCTGTCTCCATACGAAGGTTGTTTTAAATGGGGCAAAACACCGATACAGAGCAGTGCTTTTTTGTGTGCAGCATCGCTTCTGCGTGAGGAGTAGCAGGGGGAAGCAACTATGTGGTTTTAAACTTGCACATAGATGGAGGGCTTGGCTTGTTTTGTTTTGCTTCGAGCATACCTCCAGCACGCAGCCAGGGAGAAGATTATTCTGAAAACACTTCAAGCAAGGCTCAAGTTTGCTTTTAAATAACTGTAAGATATTTCCTGGCATCCTGGGGTATTTTGACTTGGATGCTGAAGGCAGCCATAGGCCATCATGTGGCCCACATCAGGCAGGCTGAACCAAGAAGCCAGTTGTCTCCTTGCTTTTTGCGAACCTGGTAAGGAATACTTTGCTACTTCTATAGTATTATTTGGGGTGCCACAGAGGCTTTTCACCTAATATTAAGAAGATCAGCAAATGCAGCATCAAACATGGGGCCCCAACAAGCACCCAACATGCAAGTGCCAAAGGATCTGAGCTGATGCTTATCACTTCAAGCCAAAGATACTTTGGATTTCCATCACCTGAGAAATAACACAGGAGCATTAACATCACGAAAAGTGAAGACTAAGGACAGACACAAACTTCTTTCTGAAATTCAAAGAGCTACTGAAGCGCTGTTACTATAAATTACTTTCTGATGTATCGAGGATCTTGCCGATGCGAGGTAGCATTTCTTTCCGAGATCTTCTGGGCAGAATTTCACCCTCAGTACTTTGGGTTCTTGAGCACTTTCAGTGACTGTTCAGTCAGGCTGTTTGCAGCAGGCTCTGGTATTTCTCATGGAATAAAGATCAAGTTGACAGATTGGGAGTTTTGAAAGACAGTCAAATCAGATTTATTTCTGACAGTGGGTCTGGGACTGTACACCTCCCCTGTGAAAATTTATAACACTTTATTGAAATCTTCCTGCTCCACAGTTTTTCTCCTGCTTCCTTAACACAGAGGAACAGGCGACTACCTCCCCCCTGCTCACCTCGGTGCCTAGGATGCTTGTTGGGGGTGGTCTTAGCAGAGACATTCCCAGCCCCTCAGCAAAAGCCCCCTGCGTAGGGTGTCATGATTTCTGACCACTCCAAAAATACCCGTGCTAACTCCTGCCTTGCGGTGGCACCACCCGGCTGGGGCTGGGGCGGCTGTACCAGCGCTCCCCTGGGAACAGGAGCCCCCGGAGCCCCCGGCTGCAGCACTTACTGCTCCCCACAGCATTAGCTCAGCAGCTCCCGCAGGCTCTGCCTCCAACACAGCCTTCTCCCCAGATGCTCAGGCATTCTGGAAGAGGCACAGACAGAACAGCTTGTTCAGAGAAGCACATTTATCTATCCTTTAGAACATCACAAAGAAAGGAAAGGTAAAACAATAAAGGGCAATGAGCACATTCCTTCAGCCTTTCCTGGCGAGTTTTCCCAGATCACGCACATTCCCCACTGCTTCAAGGGCCAAAGTTGGCATTAGGCTCTTTAGACCTTTCCACTTGCCTCTCCACACTAAGGACCATAACATTGCTTCATGCCACAGATGGCTGCTCACCTGGAAAACTCCCTCTCTTGAGGGGCCGTGTCAGTCTAATCCTCTGCTGATCCGTCTCCCCTAGCAGCATTATGAAAATATTCAACCATGGCACCAACCGAGCTGCCCGACGCAAGACTCCCTGCCTGGACGTCGCTCCCTCTCACCACAACCAACCTCTGAGCGTGACCGACAGGAGTTCTCGCCTCACCATGCAGTTCAGCTTAGGTTTGAGCAGTTTGCAAATGCATATACATACTACATGAAAAAAATCTTCCGGATTGTGCGCCCATGGACGTGCCCGCATCCATAGGCTGCTAATGAGGCAATACCTAATATTTTTTGTTTGGATAGAAGATTCTTAGAGAATACTTCCTTACTTGACTGAATGCCAGTACCAAAGCCCTTTAATGCCATAATTTGTATCTGCAATTATAATCACTGAAACCCCTATCATTTTATGCGATTTAAGCATTTCCTTAAGAATGGGGAGCAATATTAGCTTTTCCAACCGAGCGAAGTATTCCAAATGGGAAAACACTGCTTCCAAAGACAAACCCAAGAGGTCTCTACAATGGCCAGAAGATAAAACTGTGCAAATTAAACAAAGCAAAAGCTTACAGTTTGTCTATATTCAGTATTCTTTTGCTTTTGCCAAAAAGCAAGCAAGCTGTCACCTTAGCAACTATGTCACACTTTGCAGTGCATATGCCACTTTGAACAAACACCTTAAAAGCTGCACCTCCACACTGTATGTTCCTTTCCATAATGTTCTTTACAGCACTTTGCAGATCCCCCCGGAGAGTAAAAGCCATTAAGACCCCCTTTGGCCAGTTGCCGGGCTGGACAGCCAGCCAGCCAAGTGCTGTTTTCCACACTCCACCCCACAACCATACCCCTACTCAACCGCTTTTATGCGGTGCCGAAGGAGCAAGCTGCAGTTGCAGAGGTGGGGCGTGAGCGCTTCGCCTTCCACAGCCAGCCCCGCGCAGAGCCCAGCGTTACCTGCTTTCTGCCTCTCCCCTTCTCCTGCGCCAGGAGGAGGTCCCTCTCCGGAGCAGAGCGGAGACTTCAGCCAGCAACCAGGAGGTCTCCTTCCCCTTGGGATCACACATAGCGCCATGAATCCAGGTTAACTCACGGACCACAGGATCCAAATGATGAAAGGGTTTTACCACAAGCACCTCCAAGCCTGTCCTCCTCCGACTGCAACATTTGAATCCAGAGATGTCAACGTGCCGGGCTTTCACCCGGGGCTCCAATTATGCAGCTGCTGATTTACAGGAGTGATGACTGAAACATCTCCCTCATAAAAACTGGCAAGGAGACTTTAACCGTGTATGTCTAATGGCAGAACCCTCTATCTCCATGCATCTTCTTGCTAGTTTGAAAGTCAGATCATTTTTGTTCTTCCTTTCATAGAAACCTGGTTTGCATATATAATCAAATTTAGCATTAATGAGTCTCTCTCCTCATCTTCTATTCCTAACGCTTCGAACAGCCGCCCTCGGATACTGCCAGCCATCGAAATGGCTTACCATGAGGAGATCTCACCAGATTCACCCAGGGATTTCCATGGAAGCAGTGCGTAACTCCAAAACCTCCTGCCTCCTGGAGCACTGTATCTCAACCATATGTGCTAATCCTACATAACTATTTTATATCAGGTCCCACTCTGGGCTGCTTGAGAATCATCAGGATTTAAATGAATTGTTAGGTGACCTTTTAAAACCAACTCTTCCACGATCACAATGTGAGCCTAAGTGGAAAATGGCAGGCACTTGCCAGATGAAAGATGTCATTTATTTGCGATGTGGTCAGGCATTGCTGACCTTTCCTCCTTCTCTCCTTGCCCGTACCAGCATTTACCGTTTTAACAGCGACTTTTCGATGGGACAAGATCAGCACAGGTCTCAGTTTCCAACAAGATACGCACACATAAACACGCATGTGAACAGCAGGCAGAACAGCCAGCTCTCTGCAGTCTGCGCAACACCGTGGGATCGCAAAACAGATTTTCTGCTCATTCACTTGTGTTCTGGGTTTTCAGTCTTTAAGGCTCCCATCCTTCTTCTGCTACCCTGATCTAAAAGCATACGATTTATCAAAGCCAAAGGTTTCGGAATCAAGACTTCCAGAAGTTGAGACTTTAAGACCACAAGGTAAAATGCCATGTGGGCACTGTTAGTGCTTCTGCTGCCTTTGTCCCAGGCCCACTGGCACATGGCTTTCACATCTGTCTCCAGCGAGACTACAAAAACTTTTCAGATCTTCCCTATCACACACAACAGAGCCTGATGTCTAACAGCAGAATCCACCTCCCAGTTCTTCCTAATAGAAATAACTTGTCCAAGAGAGTTCCCTGCCTGCAGATCACCGATGCCCCGGTGCGTGTTCAGAAGTCGGACGTCCAACGACAAGGATGGATAAAGCCTGTTCGCAGGGCTCGGGTCTCTCGGACACTCACATCCCGTTGTTTCACTGGGGCAATTTTTGTCTGTACAGAGCTGCAGTGTATTTTGCATGCATTATGCTAAGCTGCCTATAAGAAATCATCCAATTAATGACAGCTTACAGAGAAGGGTTACTTACACAGTAATTACCTTTCTAATATTAAAATACCATAGAAATGGATTTACATTTTTTGATTAAGTGGCACATGTTTTATTGCCCTGATACTACACATACACGACCTTTGAGGTAGTAACTGGGACCAGGTTTTCAAGAACAGCTGGGTACCTACATCCCAAGGCAGACATCAAAAAAATTGACAACACATTTTTTACATGTGTTTGAGTATCTTATACATCAAGATGGATGGACACAGCACTAAATGCAGCATCTGATCCTCGCACTGCATAAGCAACATCAGCAGGCAGAAAAAAAAAAAATATTCTTTTTATTAAGGCTTTTTTTTCAATATGAGGGTAGAGAAGATCAAACACTCAACTCTTCCAGCCCTGCATCCATGAGGAGCATTAAGCTTCAGCAAGGTTACCCTGTTCCATCACCTAAAGTCTCTGCCCATGCCAGAGCAGACAGCAGCCTTCTGGTTAAGCAAAAACCAAACACACACAGGCAAACGTGATGAAGAGTCTCAAGCAACTATAAAATATCTCAGGCCCGTAATACACTATACAGAGCAAACTACTAATCACACGTGCCTCATGCAAGCATTACCTCCTTGATTTTTTTTTCATTTATTTTCAGCATCTCAAGATATCTCAGCTTTTCTAGGACACACTTGAAAGCGTGCAGCTACTTATGTCCATTCATATGCATGCAAATATAATCCAACAAAAGCGCTCCATGGCCAGATGAGCAATCAGCATCAGGACAAAAGACAAGACTTATTATCAGTCTTTCAAGATTCAGATTCCCTTTGCCTTCCGAACACACATCTGTTTGCAAGGCAAGGGGTGCTAACCCTTTCAGAATCTATACAATCAAAGCAAGCTTGACTCTTGCCAGGCTGGCAACAGCCTGGCCTTTTTCCTGGCTCATCAGTCGAACGATCGCATCGCGAAGCCAAGGAAGCAAAGCAAGGTTAGCTTGGTCCACGTACACACAGATTTTTCAAACAGCCTTGCGATTCCTTTGTCCAGTTTCCACCAGAGATGAATGGGGATTTGTTGTCCAAATGCCCTGCACCGCTTTGGAAATCTTTGGCACATCCCATGAAGACACCCATGAGCAGTGACGACCTGCAGTCATGCAAGGCTTGGAATGTATTTTTTTCTACACAAAGGCAAGAATTAAAACAACTCCTCGGACGCACTTGGGTTCATTGAACATCCTAACGTCCACTTCCAAGTTGTCCTATCAAGAAAAGCCCAAGTGACCACAAGATTTGTCCTGTAACATAAATGACTCACATCTACCCCGATACAAGCAGCACTGGCTTACACAGAGCTACTCGTACGGTCTTTGTGCCCAAAACACCCGCTCTGCTGTGCCCAGCCCAGCCCAGCCAGGGCTGCAAGCTGGCGGGGCAGGGACCTTGTTGCAGGGTGCTTTACAACCACCCCCTGCCGACAGCCAGCACGGCAACCACCGCGCCTCCCAGCCTGCAAAACGGCGGCGTTTCTGCAGCTCTGCTATTTATCGAGGATCGCAGGGAAGGGCGTTACGGACAGCACCGCAGCTCCTGTTATTTCACATGGAAGCTGGACACATGTCAGTTGCTCTGGGTCTGCAGGAGGGAAGTTGTTTGTGGTAAATCACTGCCAGGAAGGCAGAAGTCATTAAGAACTTCAGCCTAGTGATACAAAGTTTCCATTTTTACCAAAATATTTTTGCAGGTAACCACCTGATTATACATGAGGTAGCTCATATACATACCGCACTGCTGCTTTTCACTTCATTTGCTTTTGTAGGGCTCCAGAGAGGCAACAACTGAAACAAACAGACCACAACTGAGAAACTCGTTTGCCTTGCTCACTTTTTGCAGACCCCAATAAAAGGAGTCTAAACACATCCAGAGATTCACGGGACTGAAATTAATCCAGGGAGACGAATGAACATATTTCTTCTCTTTCATCTTTCCTTATTCATTGCTGTCAGGTGCGTGTATAGGAGAGTCACTTCTCAAGTGAAGTTGTAACAGTGTTTGTGACATTGCAACTGGTTGTAGTGCCACAGTAGATTATCACCAGAAACAAGCTTCAGAAGGACACCCTCCTCTCATGCAAAGATCTGTGCAGTAATAGCCATGGGAATAAAGAGGAGCAAGAACAAACAGGGCTTTTAAACAGCTTTCCTCTGCCCCCAGCACATGCCGTGAAACAAGAGTTGACTCAAAGCTGGAAACATCCAGGGCCAATCTTGTAGTGCTGTGTGCAGTTTTCCAAGCCCACGTTTGCGATCCACGTACTCTAAGTACACAATCTCTTACCAAGGCAGAGTTCAAAAAATGCAACTCCTGCTTAATTGCTACAAGTCACTTTTTTTTCTTTCTCTTAACCTTTCCTGGGCCTGAGCCAATGTTGTCTCTTAATGGCTTCTAAATGCAATTTCTTGGTTGAAAATAAGATTACAAAGTACATGGGAAATACAAATGAAAACATATTACAGTGCTGTGAATATTCAGAAGAATCAGTCTTATCTCAGCATCTTCTCTCTGGGTGTTAAGTGATAGTCAAAGCAGAAGATTGAAGAAGGTCAGATAAAGTCCCTGCTCCTCGAGACAGAGGTCCGTGTCTGAGCCAGACTACAGGTAAGCTGGAATTTGCACACCTATAGATTAATTCTGCAACAGTTACCGTTTCACACCTGAGGAACCTACAGCCACCTCAGCTTTCTCCAGACTTGCAAGTGTTTGCAGTCATTAACACACAAATTTCAGCAGCACCGTTGTACAAGATGTTTATTAATAAAGACGTGCTGACCCCTGAGCCTACCCAAAGTGCCCAAAAGATGATAGTGCAAATTCAAGGCTGGACCGCCTGGACAGCTGAGGATGTTTTCGGTTTACACCGTCTCCACCCTACCAGCCTTTCTGAGGAACCCCCATACCTCTGCCATCTGTGCTGCAACGCCACAAAGCCTCCCCCCAAGCACGAGAGCCACCCAACGCCCGGAATCGCTGCCTCGCCAGCTGGGCTACGAACTTTATTTCTTTGCAGATGCAATCTAGGACTCAAGTGGGAGGTGTTAAGAGGTGCCATGAGTAGCATATGGGCTATAGTACACAAACAACGGGGCAGAAACGCCAGTTTTCCCCTCCTTAGCTTGCAGAAAGGGCTTTCCCCACCTCTGTGTCCTACCTGCTTGCTTTGCACACTAGAAATCCAAAACTTGGCTTTCTGGGAAACAGGCATTAAAAAAAGTGTAAGTTTTCCAAAAGCAGAAGTTAACACCTCCCTTTTAGATGACAAATAAGCCAAAAGAAGACAACATTAAAATTACTTGCACTTGCTTTCCCAAACCCTAAAACTGTGTAAAACTGGGTGTTATGATTCAGCTGCCACGTCACTCACATGACACCGGTCGCACCCTCCGACAGGTGATTACTGTAAAGCTCCAACAAACTCATCAGTGTTAACAGGAGCAGGTTTAATACATTCCACTGTCACCAGCACTTTTTGCATAAAAACCCCTACTCGCACACCATTTAACACGTGAAATGAAACAGCTGTACATCCAGCAATTAGCAGTGTAATTTGCCTGTTCTGATCAAGCGCACCGAGGGCTGCGAGGCTGCCGGGGAACGTGGAAGCAGACGCAGAATTGGCTGGAGCATTTGGTCTTTTTTTAAAGTTTAAAATTATAATTAGGCTGATAAAAGGAGTCTGAGGGAGAGATGGACTCGTAGTTGAGACTGGAGACGGCAGAGAGAGTTGGATAGCAGTTGGTAGGCACGGTGAAAGGAGAAGGAAGGTGGAAGCAACAAGACGAAGTGAATAGAGCTACAATTTGGGTAATCCAAAATGCCTTTCAAGTATATTAAAAAAAAAAAAAAAAAGGTCTTCCACACTCTGAGACATCATACACTAAGATGTGCTTAATTGTACTTACATATACACGTCAAAAGGGGAAAAAATCATTTTCCAGACCATCTTAAATGTTAACACACTCTGCACTCTTCTCCCACATTCCCTTATTGCCAAGGACTGATACACCTCAGCCGTGTCAGAAGAGCTCTGTTTACGTACAGCCGCATGTGCATCTATATATATACAAACAGGCGATGTGCAGATAGAGCAGCCAGAAGAGTTCTACATGTGGCTTTCGACCATGACAAAGGCAGCTTTTATACTCAGCTCTTGGAAGAAGTTACAGACCTAGGAAACTGCCAAGAGAAAAAGAGTTCCCACTCGCTGTCCCGAGGACGTCAACGCAGCGGGGGGAACAGTGTCCTCGAGGGCACAGCCCACATCCCAGAGCCCTTCCCGGAGGAGCTCCCTTCCCAGCCACCACCAGACACAGCTTCACTGAGCTATTTGCCATAGAAATAGCTTTGCTCCCCGTTCTTCTGCTTCACGGTGAGCGCTGCAGAGTGGTTGAAGCACCCTCAGACCGGTGTCTGGGGCTCAACCCTGGGTGTCCTGACTTCTTGATGCAGAAGCAGCAGCGCTGGGTGGGTCTGCGGGAGCTCTGGGCGAGGAACACGAAGGACCTTGTCCATCCTCCGCACGCAGGTCACCCCGCTGCAGGGCCACCTCGTCCCAAGCCTACAGCACCCCCACATCCTCATCACCCAGCTCCACGGGACCCGGTGCTTCAAGGTGCCCCACGGGGAACAGGAGCTGCTGACTGTGGCCAGGGACCGGGTCCGGCTGCCCCCAGCACGCCAAAACACCCCCTCGCAAACACCCCGCGGCCGGGCTGCGCGCAGCGGGTGCGAACATGCGGATAAACGCACCCGCACGCGGACGCGCCCCCCAAAATACGCGGCTTACATAATTCCCCAGCCAGTCGGTGTTAGGGGAATGTGATTAATCCTCCATGACATGTTCTGAACTTTCCGTTCAGAGAGGCTCTCTCCTCCCGCAGACCTACTGGCGATGAATGTCATTTGACCTGCAGACTTCACTACGAATGAGCATCAGAGCAACAAACAGTGACATTGCTCCGCAAACCAATTATCTGCCTCCTTCCCCGCTCGGCCCAGAGACAAGTTTCCTAAATGCATAATGAGGATTTTTTTTTTTCCCCCCGTTTTTTTTTGGTTTTTTTTTTTTTTAAAAAATCGTTTACATCCAGCACACGGATGGGGGGGGAGCACCCACAAACCCAGCCCCCAGCCCGCCCCGCCAGCCACATCGCTGCAGGATGAGTCCCCAGCCTCAGCCCCTCGCCCCCAGCCCCCGTGCCCCCTGTCCCCCCGCAGCCCCCGCCGCCGTCCCAGCCCGGCTCCCACCTGTTCCGCGGGGCGCAGCGCCGCGCGCGCACTTTGGGGACAGCCCCCCCGCCCCCCAGCCCACCCGCGGCCGAAGCGCTGCCCGACCCCCCCCCCCCCCCGGGACTCACCCACTCGAGCACCCTGAGGAAGGCCAGCGGCTCCTTCACCACGCGGAAAGTGCCCGCGGAGGCGAGCTGCGGGCAGAGAGAGGGGGTCAGCACCGCGCCCGCTCCGCGCTCCCCCCCCCCCCCCCGCGGGGCTCCGCGTACCTGGTCCACCGCCTCCATGGCGCCGCAGCCCCGCGGAGCCGAGCGGAGCGGAGCGGAGCCGCCCGCCAGCCGGGGATGCGCGGCGCTGCCCCCGCGCACGCCGGGCGGAGCAGCCGGGCGGGGCCCGCGCCCCCCGCGCCGCCCCGCGGAGCCGCCCCGCGCCCGGGCACCGCGCCCACCTCCGCCCGCCGCCCAGCCGCTGCTTCCCCGCCGCGCCGCCACTTTTAAATTATTATTCTTTTTTTTCGGTTTTTTTTTTAAATAATTTTGATTTCGGGGCAGGAAGGAGAAGGAAGACGTCGGGGAAATTAAAAAAAAAAAAAAAAAGGAGAAAACAAACTGCGTCCCCCACCGCCTGCAAAGAAACTATTCCTGTTTTTGCGGGAGCAGCAGGGACAGGGGATGGCACCACATTTCACCGCGTCCTTCTTTCCCCTCTCGCCCTCCCGGGGCGAACTTGCTGGCCGCCCATGGCAGCAGGGCTGCGGCTCTGCCAGCCTGCTCTCCGAGCGCTCGCTCCCTCCTGCTTTTGTAGCATTTCCTTGACAGCAGAACAGCATTTTCTGTCTTGCCGTCATTCTGGCCTCATTTCCCAACATAGCCTTAATAATTATATCCTGGGTGGCACAGCCTGGCAGGAGCGGCGGTTCCCCGCGTCCATCCACACTTGTCCTGCCTGTGCTCGCTGACAGCGTTCCCAGTTCCTCGTGGTGTTAAAACATCACCGTGAGGGTTTTGTGATGGAGCCGGGTCCTGCCCCAGCAAAGGCTCAGGAAAGCGCTGAGGGCCCAAACCCTATTTAGCAGCACGTATCCAGCAACGAGATTTAGGCCCTGATTCTGCAAACATTTGCATATGCACTTAACTGCCGCCCTGACAACCAGTGGTGCCACCAGGAGGACACCAGTGCTCAAATAGGATTTGGGCCCTAAGTAGGTCAGAGGCTGCAATATCTGCCTACAAAATACCCGAAGCTTTTATGCCCTGTAAGGAATCAGCCATCTGCAAAAGTTTAGTAAGTCAATGAGTTTTGCTCAGACTAAAGTTCTATTTAAAAAAAAAAAAAAATCCAAATGTATTCTTGAAGTAAACAAGAAGCACGTGGGGGGAATGAATTTCTGAAGATTTCATTGGAATTTGAGGCATCTTGTGTCAAAGTCATGGATCTGCAACAAACCCAGCTGAAGTCTGTGGTAGCAATGGGACTGGGTCCAGTTCTATTTTTTTTTTAAATAATCTTTTTTTTACCCTATCAAAACCAGCTTTGAGGTCAGAATTACAATTACATTTCATTTTTACAAGGAAAAAAATCCCAATGGTTGTATTTTGTGCCCTCCTTTCTCTCTGCCTTAGGAGACAAAAAAAGGGGAAAAAAATGGAGAACTTTTCCTTGCAAAATGTTGTCAAGTAAGCTTTTTTTATTTATTTAAATAACCTCCAGGAAACACTTCTCAGCAATCCCAGTAGCTGCCTGCTGGTGGCCTGGTGCCGCGGGAGGCAGAGTCCCTTCACGCATGGATAGGGCCAGAGCACCCCAAGTCTCCAAAAGGCACAGGCAGGGACATACAATCACCCCTCTGGCTTCCAGCCTCCTCCACCGGCGCAGAGCTGCAGGGCCAAGGCGCTGTGAGCCGCCTGCCTCCAGCTCTCACACCCGAGGAAGAAATCCGTTCAGCGCCCGAGAAGAGCAGGGTAACCATGCTCCCTCCCAGAGGTTTCCAGCTCTGACGTCTGCTATCAGCCGTAGTTGGCTTGCCCCAGCACACGTAACCACCAGAATTCTTGGCAATAGGACGTTTCATTGCTTGCGGTTTACTGTGACGCTCATGTGCCGTTTCCTTTAATAGGTTTCTTTCATGGAGAGACTTACAGCTGTGGATGTATTGAAGCAGCTCAGAAGCCTCCTGAGAGATTAAAAGAAACATTTAGTAAAGGCATAACTGAGCAGTAGACTGGGGAGATGTGGGGAATCTTTTTTCCTTAATTTTGTTGGTAGTATATTTGGGAAAAAACACATCCCCAATCTCCATTGACTGCCATGGAGAACTGGAAGCCCAATTCACTCACCCTTTATTAATTATGTCCTATTATAACCCTGAGATCTTTAGTAGCACTTGAACTTCAGCTTTCAAAAATTGTCAAAGGCAGAAAAATAAAAGCAAATATTCTTAAGACCTTCACCACTGGCAAGTTGGGCCCTCTTGGGCGGTTTCCCCGCTGCTCTCTAGCTCAGCACGCTTGGGCTTGCAGCGGCTGCAGGAGCTCCCTTGTGCTGCGTTTTCCATCCCCTTTCTACCGTCCCAGCTGTGTTCTGGCTTGGTGCTCTTCAGCCCTCGGCCGTGCCCACCTCAGCTCCCCATTTGGCTGGAAATCCGTGCAGAACCGTGGCAGCAACCTGATTTTATAGTCAGTGCTCGGTGCCTCTTCTAGCCGTTATTAAGTCTTCCAGATGGCTGTTAGCATTTGTACTTCAACACGGCAGAGTGTCTCTTTGGCTTTCACAGCTGCTCTCTTTACACACGGTCCCAGTTAGCTTAGAAGTAAGAGCATCTTCCCAGTTCTTGAGCCTCCTAGTACAAACCTTGCTCTGCAAATGACATCAAAGATCCACACTTTTTTGTACTACATAATAAAACACACTCTGAAACATATGTTGAAACTAGCAGAGATATGTCTGCAATTGCTGGAGATACAGCAAGAACCCATACACCAAGATGCTGAATTATATTCACTGTTCTCACACCTGCGAGACTGTGCTTGACACGCATTAATCGAAAAACATCATTCGAGGTGCAGTTACAAATCTCCACGATGAATGAAAAATAGCCGGGGGGACCAGAAGTGTTTCACAGGGACAGGACCTCACACCATGAGCGTGCTCCCCAAAGACAGGAGCCTCCCAGCCTTTCCTTTCCTTGGAGAGGATCCACCAGTGCCGTGGGGGAAGCAGCAATGCTGGTCCTGCATCACTGCTGGGGCCAAAGCCCCCCGCGGGACACTGTTGCTTTAGTGCTCTTCCCTCTTCACTTTGGGAAAATAAACTTAATTGGCACAAATCCTGATATGGCAAGTTATAAAATCCAAACTCTTCATTTCAGGATTAGCATCTTGTTCAGCTGCAAGCAGTGATTTCTGTCCTGTTTCTAGGAAGCATGTACCCTGATTTTTCGTTTGGGTACAGAGAGCGGGAAGCTTCCCGGATTAATGGCAAGTGTAAGAACTACAACTGTTCGATGCTACCTATCAGTAGGCAAAGCGCCAAGATGTGCCTGTTTCTCACTCTTACCTTGGAATGGTTTTCTTCCCAGGGCTTTACCAAAAGATCCATTAGACTTCTGACCTGCCTGAGCCTGTATTCTGGCAAATAATTTCCCACTGTGTCTTCCAAGCACCAAGTCAACTAAATTCAGCCTTTTGCTCCACGCCGATGGACTGCAGACCACACCGCGCTGGAAAGCAGCAGATCGATGCGAGCAGCAGATCGACGCAAGCATGGCTGTGCCAGCACCGCTCCTGAGCACGTGGCTCAGGATCAAATTGTCCCTGTGGGAATGCAGAAACGGACATCACAAGAAGAGGACACCAACTTTGGGGATGGTAGCGATGCTGCGCCTGCCCAGGGCTGCGGCAGGCAGAGCCGTGCCAGCCTTGAGGGGCTAAAGGAGGGCAGTGGGGATTTGTCTTTGCTTGGGACATCTTTGGCTTAAATCTTACTTCCATCTGCTAATGGGGAAATGGTAGGGAATGATCTCTTGTTCTGCTGGACATTAAATGTAAGCCAGATATACTTACATACAGATATACATGCACACACCCCTATAAAAAGTAAATAGCTGAAAACACGTTTCTCCTTGCACGTGGCAGAGCACAAAGCCTACGACCCACGGGTCATCCAGGCTGCAGCAGCAAGGACCAGACGGCGGGGTCACCCAGTTCGAAGCGAGTTTAAGGCAACTGGTGATGGCACCAGTGCTATTTTTTTTGTGAGCAGTTGGGTGTGGAAATGAGGTCTCGCACACGCGCTAGGAAGACCATATGGCGCTTAGCACACCAGATTTCCCAGCTCCAGCCAGGCCTCAGTCTCACACTCTACCTGTCACTCTTCAAGATCCACACTGCCGAGGGTCACTTCATCCTCTCGGGGGCTCCATCAAATTTGTTCACCATACATCATCCCCAGAAAGGGAGAGCTTGGTGCCATCTCTTGGATCTTTGTTGTTTTTAAAGCTACCAGTCATTTTGAGTGGGTTACAATATTTTCCCCCGGGGCTGTATTCTGCACCGGGGAGCTTTTAACCTTTTCCTGGCACAGGGGAGTTCACTCTCCCATCCTAATGCCAATTGCCAGTCATTTCATGGCTTGGCTTCATTTGTTTGATGTCTTCACTCTAAAATTTAATAACAGATAAGCAACAAAATAGGAGGCCTTGGGATAGCCAGGAATTGCCTTCCATGCTTCTAGGAACCACGTGTGGGGAGCCGTGGGAGAGACCAGTCCCTGTCCCTTAGGTCCAAGCCAGCTCCTGTACCACGTTTTCCAGCACCCATGAGCCTCCCCTCTGTTCCATTTTCAAATCCCAGGTTTGCACCCCTGCCTATAAATAATCCTTAATAAATCTAATTTCCCAAGGAACCCGATTTCCTAATTTTCCTTGTGTCCAGAGGATAGGACCAAGCAGGGACATCTTGCGCCGTGCCCCCCCCCCCCCCCCCCCATATGTTAAGGTCAATAAACTAAAATGCCACAGTATTGCAGAATATTCCACCCTCAGGAGATGAAAAAAGTCTGCATACAGAAACCCACATGAGCTTGTTTCAGAGCAAAATAGCTTGGAAAAAAATGCACGTCTCAATATGTTGCCAGATAGACAATAAAAGATCTTCAGGATTCAAGTCAGTAGAGCAATGAGGCCATTGCTCATTATTAAGCTAAAGGTACGAAAGTATTTTTAAAAGGAGCTTTGTTGAATCAGCATTTATTTTTCTAGCAACATGCACAATTTCTTTAAGCAGGGTTATTTTCAGAGTATGGTATGAAAATAATTATGGAGCACTCTCTAAAGGTTCGGTGATGAAGGCAAGCAGCCAGCTGTTGGGCTGCACAGCTGATGTTGACCAAGAAGTATCATGTCTGCAAGTCAAACTATCGTAATAAGATTTCTAGATCTCACACAAGACTTATAATTATTTCTCTCCTGATCTCTAAGAATAGCTGCAGAAATCATCGTTGGTGTTTCTGTTTGGATTTCAGTTATGTGCCCATGAAATGAAATTAAAAGTCGTGTTATTGACAGTCAAGTTTTCCTGAGTCCAAACGGATTGCCTGACTTCGCTGCAACCTTTGTTCCACGTACAAAGAGTGATCCTGATTTGATTTTAAAAATTAATCAGTCATTTTTCTTTTCCTTCTTAATCCTTCACTGACATCAAGTCTTGTCATTTTTGATCCTAGCTTCCAGAGCACATTGTCTGGCTTTAATCAAAAGCGTTCTGTAATTAGGTTCCAGCTAATTTAGCTTAGACTATTTAAAAGCAAAAAATAACCTTGCTTCCTGGTAAAACCCAGCTAGGTTTCAAAGGAGCTGAACAGGGGTAGCTTCATTTCATAAATATATTGCTGGCAACCAAATCCTTCCCTTAAAAGCACAGGGATATAATTTATCCTGGGCATTTGGAGCGTGATTTTGTACACGGGAACACAAAGAGCACAGATGAGCGCGAGAAGCACCGCTGCAGTCATATTCTGTCTCTCTCCAAAAACCTGGTCTGGAGCTCTAGAAGGGACGCTGTCAGGGCTGAGATCCTTCAAATCCGACCTACTTTTCTATTCCATCCTTTACCAAAGCAAATGTTTAAATGCTAGATTATTTTTCCTTAAAGGAAGAGGGAGACTGTCAGTGCACTGGCTCCGAGGTACAGCTGCAGAAACCAGAGCTGCTTTGGGGTGACCACAGAGGAAGGTTCTTGCACTGTGTCCTGCACAGAGACGATGCCCTCAGCTGTCCCAGCCCCACGCGGGACATCTGCACATCCGTGCTGTGCCCTGGCCCAATGCCTGTTTAGGGCATCAGAGCAATAGCAAAACCCTAAACCCACCTTGTTGCTGTTTTGCATGAGAAAAGCTCTTTTCAGGGTAAGGGATCAGAGGGTCAGGGCTAGCCAGTGGTGGGGAGGATTCACCTTGCCAGCACCAGGGTTGAATGAGAAATACCGCAAACCCAAACTTTGCCCCTCAATACTGGTATAAAGGACATGCCCACCACCTGTATCCTTAGAAAGGGATGAGGTAGGCATACTGCGTGCACATCTCTGTATCCCAAGAGGTATTTCCCCTGCCCTTCCCTTGCTACGGGAGCATCTGTTTGCCTCCCTCAGTCTGGATTAAAGCTCTGCAATTTGGCAGCACAGTAGGTGCAAATCTCCCAAAACACAAAGTGGGAAAACCAAACTTGACAAAATCCCCAAATTCACACCAGCACATCCCTGCAAGCTGGAAGGCATTTTTCACAGCTGGCTGTGTAAGATTGCTAATAAAAATGCAAAGCATAGGAAACATCCCGAACACCATCGCTCTCCAGGGCATACCCGTGTGACTCCCCGTGCACCCACGGCCTGGAGCTAGGAGCTGGTGCCCCATCACTTCAGAGAGCAACAACAGCTCCTTCTCCTTAGAACTGCTACTTGCCTCTTACCCTGCTGGTCTGAGTTCTCACGCAAAGCGTGGGAGGAAAATTCAGCCTCTTCTCCAGCCAGGGAAAGTTCAAACTCACATCACCCTTGCCAGAGGGTGCCCCAAGCACAGAGCTGCCGATGAGGCCAGGCTGAGAGGCAAAGCTTCGCCTGCTGTGCAGCCCAGGCAAGGGCACAGCAGCAAGGGGGATGCCCCAAATAAGATCAAAATACTCAGCAGGTTTCACTGGTGAAAGCCTGGCCATGGTAGGCATTAAAGACAGTCACCCACTTGGATGTTCTTGTAAAAGGCATCTAATTAGTACTTGATGGGTGGGTAGAAGAGTTGAGCGTGGCACCAGTTCCTGTTATCTGCAACAGGATTTCAAGAAACTTTTAGGAAATGAGCAGCTCTCTACATCCCACCTTTTGGGACCAGAAACACAAAATGGACTAGACAAGTGTAAATTATTGGAAAGCAAGAACCTACAGATCTCAAAAAGAAACTGCCTATAACATCCCTGACCATCAGCCCTTCCTCCTCATGTCTCATTGCAGGCAGTTCACACGTTACCTTTGCTTTCCTCACACTGACTACAGTTTTCCCAACTGATTTCTCAAGCTTTGGTGTTGAACAAGAAACAGTGCTGTAAACCTTAAGGTTTTAATAAGGCCCTTTGCTGGATTCCACTGGAAATTTTGCTAGCAATATGAATAGTTTGCCAGCATGCGCTGAAGTCGGAGTATCAGTAGCACCTCAAAAGAGAAGATTTGTTACCTGTCATAAAGAGAACTCTTTTAAACAATAGGTAGTCACCAAAAATCAACCGGAGACATTCCTTTTCATAACAATTAACATAACATTCCTTTCTCATGCAAAACTTGATCTGAATTTCCTTCAGATTGGCAATCTGGCTAAAGCTGTTGCAACAGTCATGCTGGTTGCTGACACGCTGTTGAGAACACTGGAATCCATTCCCTCCTCCCAGGACTATGTTTTGAAAGTCGTGGAGTTTTAAATTTGTGTTTCATCCAATTGAAACTAGTAAAACACCTCACATTTTTTTAGGTTTTGTGGAAGGATTAAAATAAAAAAAAAAAAAGCAACTTTTACTGCCCATTCCAACAGCCTGTTGAGTTCGTTTTTCCTTGCAGCACTGTGCCTTGCAAGACACTCGCAGGGAGGGGTGCAGCTCCCCCAGCGCTGCGCCAGCTCTCCCCCACCCAAGATGGGCAGCACTGAAGTCTCCCCTCCCCACCAAGGGCTTCCAGGCCCTGCTGCATCCTCCTTCCAAAGGAGGAGGCAGGCGCTCGCAGGCGGAGCTGGCTGTGCAGCTGCACGGGTGCCCACGGAGCTGGAGCAGAGCCTAGACCCTCACACCTAGACAAACCCTGACCGGGCTCTCCTCTGCCCTGGGACAGTGTGAAAGGGGAAAGCCCCTCTCCTCAATTTGTTTCTGAGGGAATCTAGTTAATACTCCTGAAGTTGTCATTTAAGCACTGTAAAGCACAGAGAACCAGCCAGTGTATTATTCCTACTTACCAAACAACACTCAGTTTTTATCAGGATAAATTAGCTTTCCCACCTGGTTAGAAATAGCCTTTTAGAGTTGTCCAAACACCCACAGCCCATGAAATTGCAGAGAAAATAATTGTCTTTTGTTTTGAAGAACTTAGACCCGCCGCCTTTGCTGGAAAGAGAAACACCAGGGGACCCTGCAGGACAGAGAGCAGGCAAAGCCCACTAATGCAAAAACCCTGGTGAAAGGGTGTGACCAAACACAAGAAACAGCATGAAAACTGAAGGGGAAAAGTAGGATAGAGAAAAAAAATGAAAAGGAATTAAAAGACCGCAAATATAACCAAAAGATCAATTAAAAAGAAAGCAGACACAGCCCAGCACAAGAATCTCAAGTAGCTGCAGTTGGGCAGAAGATAGAAAGAGCTTTGCTGGCGGGAGGGATTATATTGAGTTAGCTCCTCCCAGAGGCATCATTAAGTCAATTAGCAAGGGGTGGGGAAGGCTTTCTATAGTGCCTGAGGGGGGCAGGTGGCTTATTTTTGGGGGGGGGGCGGGCGGGGAATGGGAGAGGCAGGTAGGGCTTTGCATGAGGCAGCAGTGCAGTAGAAGGTTGTGCACTGAGCTCTTCCAAAGTCTGGCTAGATCTGCTGAGCATCTCCTGGTTTAGTCTTCTTTATAGCTATGTGCCTCCTAAAAGAAAAAAAAATTCTTGCTGAAGGTCATTCTTCTTAAAAATAAGAAAAATCTTGAGTTTTGAGACCTTAAAAATAAAGAGAGTAGCAGAAGGGAATTCTGCAGCATCTTCTTTCTTTCTATTCTTCTTGAATTTTATCACCTCTTGTCTCTTTTCCTCACACTTTGGCTTTTGGCTATACTTCCTGCTGCAGTATTCAGAAACACTTGAAGTCCTGCAAGGACATCTCTTCAGGTGCAGAAGGAGCTGGGGGCTATGGCAGCTCTCACAGAATCAGTCTGGGAGATGCAAAACAAAGGCTTGAGTCTCTGAAATAACTTATCTGGGAGAAATGATAAGCTCAGGCTGTCTGAGAGCATTTGGTAGGCCTGAGGAAGAACGGGAGGCTGGAGAAGAAAATAAAGAAGGTTCCTTTCCCCGCAGGCTGTTGTCAACGAAAGGTGACATTGCACTGCTTTTCTCCAAATCTGTCTTGGCAGAAGCAACTTCTAGAGCAGCTTGATCTTTATGAAAGCCATATAGTTTATTTCAATGACCTGTATTCACCAGAACTTCCTGGTGAGGCTGGAGATCCATGGAGAAGTCCAATGTGTGCGTATACATAGATATTCATAGACATACCTTAGTGGGTGACAGTCCTAGCACTTAAAAGGAACAGTGACTTCATTGGCAGTGTCTCCCCATAGTAGTGTAAGCTATAGGGGACACATGTGTGACCAAAGGACCAAATCCAGCTGTTCTGGCCTTAAGCAGGGAGCTCAGCAAGTGCAACTAGAAGGACAGAGTCTGGCTATTCGTGTGTCAGAGGACAGCTATGAGCCAGCGCTGAGATATGGCCACGAAAAGGCAGACATGGTTACGGACCCTCTCAGGGGTGGTATTTTCGGTGGGGATAAAGGAGCGTTTGCACCCCTGTACAATTTGGGATGTTGTGTGACGTTGTGGCCACCCAGGAACAAGAAAGGTCCAAGCGCCCTGAGCACGCGAACATACTGAAGGCTCAAGTCTCAAGCTCAGTCCCTCTGGCCAGGGACAGCTGTTCCCACACACCTGCTGCCGGCCCCTCGGCCACGAGCCTCGAAAGCAGCCCTTGACTGTGCAAGCGCATCCCTGCACCTCCCTGCATAGGCACCACGATGTGGGAGCTGTCAATCTAGAAAAAAAACAGGCAAATCAAGGCTTCAATGAGCCAACTTTGGTACTTCCCAGCTGGGGAACTTGCCACGTGGTGGTTCTCCGCTCCTTTTCTCCTGGCTCTCTGGCAGCTGTCGCTGATGTGGCAGCGAGCCTTGAGAGACAGCGGTTGCGGGGTGAGAGTTTGGCGCTGGGGTTTTGGTTCAAACCTGATACTGAGCCTGGCTGCATCGGTTCCTGACAGAGGGGTGCCCTAGGAGGGTGTTAAGATCATCTACTGAAACTTAGGCTGTTTCATGGTTTCTCTCTGAGGATGGATCTGACAGTGCCGGTAGTGTTTAGACTGGGAGCTCAATGGTGTTTTGACAACAGCTCTTCCTGGTGTGATGGAGAGGAGCATATCCCAAAATCTGGTTTGCCCAGGCTTGTGTCTCAGTGGTATTTAATAATCTGGGTTTAGATGCTCTATAAATAAAGCAAAAGGGTCATGAATCTCCCCAAGACAGTCTCTTTCCTCTCCTCCTGAGTTTAACATGGACTGCCTGCAAATCTGAAACCCGAATAGGTGCATGAGGAAAGAGGAGTGTTGCATCCCGTGCTCTGCTCCCTGGTTCTGTTGCTGCCACGGGGGAGAGCAGGGGCTCGGATTAGGGACACCAGTGACCGACATGGCCGGGCTCTTTTTGTCTCCGTCACATGAGTGAAATGAGGGAAAAGGGGAAACAAGCATAAAACCTGAAGAATACTTTGTTAAATCAATGAATTTTTAATCCTAAAGTGTTATAGTGGTCTTAAGCAAAGCAGATGAGTGTATGTGTGTGTACAAGTACCTGATCCGGTCCTGTTGTGCTGGAGGAAAAGATTTAAGAAAATCCATCATGGGCAGGTAACAGATTGAAGGAGCAGCAGAAAGGACTCGTCCAGCTGAAGAGCTGGTCTCCCATATTCGTTATTCACTGTCTGAGCAGGCCCAGGACCCACAGGAGCTGCTGCATTTCAGAAGTAAAAATCATGGTAATTGGTGTGAAAAGATTGATATTAAATGCCTTATTGGGACTTATTGATTTAAAAGCAAGGCCATATCTTTACAATGCCATATTAAACACTCTATCAATATAAATAATAGGATTAATTTAAAAAGATAGAGGTCAGGCGATTAAAATGCTTTTCAAAAAATATTTCATAACATATTCTTTTCGTTTGATGTGAAAACGAAGGACAGCTTGCTTTCTTTTACAATAAAATCTCTATAGCCCCAAACAACCATGCCACTAAATGAAGAAAACAATTAAGTCATTGAATGAACAAAAATAGAGCGACATTCTTTGTGTTTTTAAAGGATATATTATTTTTTTGGTACCACCCTTACCAGTAATGAAAATTATGTGCATATAACAAGAAGAGGAAATAGGTTCTCAGGAAGCTTTTCATGGCTCCCAAGCAGGACATCTAGTGCAAAATCTGCTCCGTGCTGTTCAGGGCAAATATGAGCGCAGCAGGATTTGGGGTTGTTCAGTTGTCTTTCATCTAATTCTTTTAGAGCAACTCAGTCTGTTGTGAGGAAATCCATGACCATATTTCTTTTGTAAAAGCAAAACTTTCAGATCATGGGGAAAAAGCATGAACTGAGGACTATTGATAAACTATAAACATTTTAGCAAAACATGTTAAAGAGAAGTTTTGCATTTTAATGTGTCACTTCTCCAATATTTGAGCTATTTTTTCTGTCTTTTGTAATTCAGCTGAAGTGTAATTCCATTTCACAGATCAACAGTTCATTCCCAATCCTCATTTGTACAGAAGCCTTTTTACACCTTTTTGGTAAAGCAAAAGGGCATAAAATAAGAGTAATTTGCTGGCACAGCATAAAGAATTCAGCATGAGTAAGACTCAGACCCCTTACCTAAAATGCATCAAAAAGAAAAACCTGCTTGTATTCTGTGATGACAGGAATAATTTTTGCAAATAATGGCCTAATTATATGGATATTTACATGTTAATCTGAGCTTGCAAGGAAATCTAATGTTCAAAGTGAAAATCGGGGAAGCCTAAATATTTTATAAATATTAATTTGTTTTTTGTTTTATTGTGCAATTTGTCATGGTGGATATTTTTAGTCAAACTTCCTCTGCGTTGCCATCATACTGCCTTGACACATCTGGCAACATCTCCGTTTCCCTGCTGCATGGCCATGCCCAGCGGGGCAGAGGGGCGGCTTTTTCCCACCCCTCCTTTTGAAATTCTTAGTGGGTTTGGGATGGTAAAGAACAAATAAAAAGAGCAGTGTCCAGATTCTGATGAAAGGATCCGGGGGAGAAAGCTGTCACTCCAATGCTTTAAATCGGTGATGTGAGCTCCCGAGGGAATGATTTTCAAACCGCTGGTTTTGAGTCGAGCACCGGCACCAGGCGGTGAACTCGCCATCCTTCCCGCCGGCCGTTTCCAGCACAATTTGCTGCTGCAGGGATGGGATGTGCATCAAGAAGTTGGGGCGAGCCAAATTTCTGCCCTGGGATGGGGATGGTTCATTTAACCAACAGAAAATCCTTTCCTGGCCGCAGCCATTGCAGTGCAGCGTAAGGCGCTGAAGCCACCCAGCCACCCTGCTCCCACGGTACCCGGAGCCTCCCGGGCTCTCCCGCGGGATCGCTGGCCCAGGGGATGCTGCAGCACCCGCCCGGGGCTGCTCGGTGCTTCGGGGCTGGCAGCCCGGAGCAGCTGCAGCCGGTCTCGTTCTGATCCCGCACGGAGCTAAATCTGGAACAAGTCCTCCGAGATCAGTGGCGTTTCCCTCGCATAAAGCCGCCGTATGGGAAGGCAGATTATCCCAGACCAGATGTCACTTTCTGCTGCCGGCTCCTGCGCGGTGCGGGTATGACTGTCTGCACCTTTCTCAGCTTTTATTAGGCTCTTGCACTTACCTTGTTTTCAGCGTGAGGATCCAGAACACCATGCTGTCTTTTCTTGTTTGTCTACCTTATTTTTTAGGAGCTCAGTTTCATTGTTCATAACCACAGACCTGGCACCTTAAAACATGTTTTGCTAAAATAAAGCTAGGATTCTTCACAGGCAAATTTAGGATACACAGGGATCAACATTTTTGACAATCTTGAGAGCTGAAAACTTCCGTTCCATCAAACAAAAGCCTGAAATCGTTCCTCAAGTCACCACAACTCCAGGAAAATCCCTAAGCATTGCAAAGCTTGTGATCAAAGCATGAGATCTGTCAGCACCGGAGCGTGCGGAACAGCCCCTTTTAGTCTCTCGGCCAAACACGATCATTGCATTTCATCTCCCATCCCTCGCGCTGGTGCTGTCCCCAGTCTAGCCACACACAAACCTGTTTTCTCCTGTTGAACAGACCCTCCAACAGCAGCAAACCACCCTGAGGTCCCGGGCTCCTTCCAGGAGCATCGCTCTGCCTCTCCCAGAGGATGCGAGCAAACGAGCCTCGTACTGCCCAAAGCCACTGTCTGGGCGATTCATCTTTTCTTCCTGAATACAGGAAAACCTTGCCTGGCTCTGCATGAGCATATGAGTTTCAAAGCTGGCTGTGTTTAACTCTGAGCGAAACAGAGATGGGATTTATTACTTGTATTGGAGAGTAATTTACAGTCTGGATCACGTGCTAGAAGCTGTAGGAATGGAGAACAAAAATGCTTTGTTTGAAAGCCTTGCCAAGAAAACCGAGTACGTACTGGACATTTAGCAGATTTGATATTTGATTTTCTTCAGTTGCATTTACCATAGGTAATTGTGTAGTTGCTGAGGGAGAAAAGATGGTTCTAAAAGAACTTCTGGCACAGATCAGAATACACTTGCTCGTGAAGGAGCCCTTGAATTTGCACAGATAAAAGCTTCTTCCTAAACATCTGTGCAGTCAGACCCTGTCACTCACATTTTTGATAGAAAAGCAAAAGAGAGAAGGTGATCCAAAGATGGCTAGATATCATCAGGATTTAGAGACTGCAAATATATTTGCATGTCATTTGCACGCTCTTGGTCCCGCTCTAATCAACAGCGTAGCATCTGGACCTGTATTCTTTGGAGGCTTTGAAGAGCAAAGCACTTGTATGTCAAATGAACTTCCCTTTTGCTTCAGTTGCAGATACAGAAAGACATCAAAATAACAGCAGGGATAATAAGCGGCTAAAGTATACATCATTTTTCATTGTATAGATGCCCTAATCACACTATGCATATGCTTTCCCTAATACATTTTATAGCTGCCTCATGAAAAACTCTCTTTGGAGCTATTTTGTGCAGGTAGTCTTTAATTTGGGGGAGAGAAATGGAGCAGACATCTGTGCTCCATTACATAGCTTGAGTTTAATTTTGAACAGAGAGAAATGGAGCCGAGGTCTGTGCTCCACTGTATAGCTGGAGTTCAATTTGGGGGAGGCAGAACAGCGGTCTAAGCAATGGTTTTTCCCTGACAGTTCATTCCTGTTGTGCCAGCTGAGAGAGGCAACCTTTGCCCATGTTCCTCCAAACTCTGCTGTTCCTTGACCATGTATAACCTCAAGGGGAAAGGACCAGGAATATCTGATATTCCCCTCTGGTATATGTTGTATTTCACAGCGGGAGTTTAATGCCTAGCCATAATATTTTTCTATAGCCCAGCATGCAAGTCAAAATTCCCAGTGCTTTCAATTACTGGACATCTGAGTGAAGAAACTGCTGCTGACAGGATTAACAGCGGTGCGGGGTAAGCGGCACGCAGTGACCCGTGGGGACCTCGCAGCGGTTCCAGGAGCTGATTTCTGCAGCAGGAGCAGGGCTGCGCGGTCGGTGCCGGGCGGCCGGGGTCCTGCTCGGCGTACCAGGGTGAGCTGGGCAGTTGTAGCCGCTGCTTTCTGCAGGGGTGGAGTGTTGCATGCTGCAGGAGCGGCTGCGTGCCTGCGTGCCGCATCTAGAATGGGCGAGAGCAAGCCCAGAAGCGCTGGTGGTGATATAAGTCCCATGAATTTCCTGGGAGCAGGGGCGGGTCTCTGATCCTCTGCGTTATTTCAAGCAAGATACTGCATCTTCAAGTTGCCACTGAAGGAGACAAACTAAGTTGTCTCTTGTGCTTATAGACAGAGTAGTATGAGCCCCAGAAACCTCAGCTGATGTGACAATATGCTGCTGGTTCTGGAAACCGTAGCAGGTCTCCATACGTGAATGAGCACCTCAGTCGCACAGCATAAACGTCAGGCTACGCCAGTCGTGGCACTCCTTTGGAACGATTTTGTATGTCATGATATAGAGCTATGAAAAACAACCCAGTTATCACTCAGCCAAGGTGAATGGCATGATTATAGTGATCACATATGAAAGCTATCAAAAGGCAGAGCGCAACACGGCACACACGGTTAAGGCTCTCTGGCTTCATGACGTGTGTGGTCATTTGGATGGGAGCTACCTACGTTGTTTGTGCTTCCCAGTGCACAGAGCATGGTTTCAAGCACAGAGAAAAAGGGATCCTTTAGATGAGCTGAGGCCTTTGTACTCTGGATTTAAGAACGAGGACTGACAGTGCAAGTGAATATACCTTAAAACATTTGCATCGCAAGGAAAAGCAGCACCGATGCTCACCTGAGGCAGGGGGGCAGAGAGCTCTGCCTGCCGCCTCATGCTGTCTGAGGCTGCGGAAAATTTATCAAGTGTCAGCCCTAAGTATGCTTTGGGTGTTTGGGTTTGCCTTTCGTGCAAGATTTATACGACACCTGGTGCGATGGGTTCCCAAGGGGGTGCAGTGAGGGCTCTGGGGTGGGGTGCCTGGGGGAGACAGAAGGGGGGAGAGCTGCAGCCCACCTGCTTCATCTTTGTACGTGTGTAAACGGCAGAGGAAAAGTCAGCAGAGGTGAGAACCCTCTGCAGCCCTCAGTCCCTTATCTCCAGCCAAAACACAATCCAAAGAGCCTTTTATTTTAGTCAAAAAGAAACAAAAAAAGCATCAGAGTGTCATAAGAAATAAAGAAAACATTAACTTGATGGATGACCCACAGTCAATAATTGGAATCCAACCGGTAATCTCCCCTGTTACAGAGTTTTCAGTGGTCACCACCAAATAAAACACCTGAAAATAACACAAGTCCCTAAGTAAAAAATGCTTTTTGAAAATCACTTGCAGTGGGGGGATGCACAGAAGTGGCAGCCGAGGGGCAGCAGAGCTGCCATGCATCAGCTGCTTCTTCCCAAAACTCCCTAGTGCCAAAAAGCTGCTTCCTACCCTTAGGTAGCTGGATGCTTTAAGGGTTTAGCTGTAATTACTGGCCTAAAAGCTGTGTTCGGGAAAAATGTGGTTATAAGAAGTCTATAAACTTAGTCCTTAGTCCTGCGTTAGGCTGTAGCAGGTAGCTTAGGCTATGCATTACATTTACAGGCATTCCCAGGCTGCTTTTCAAGTCTCCTTTTGCACCTTTTGTTTCGATTTTCCTCTTACAAAATGCAAACTTTTAATGAGTAACGGTCTGATGTAGTATAACTCACCCCTGTTTCATTACAGAATAGCCTGAGCTCGTAACCTTACAACGGGGAGAGTTATGCCCCCGTATTTAATGTATGGGACACTTCTTGTTACCACTCTGTGGGTAGAAATATCCTTTCAGAAGCAAAATCTGTATTCCTTCGCAACAGTATTCCCCAATCAGGAGTCTGACTAGCTCTTAGTGTTTCCAAAATGGATGGCATAATTAAATGATTTAAAGCCTGCTGTAATCAGGAGTGCACAGTCAATGAATATTCAAGCTGCTCTCATTGTTAGGGGTGATAAAGAAACATCTTCTCTTTTGGTGGGTTATTTTTTATTGTCTAAAGAGTCATCCAGAAGATGGTGCCACAGTTCTGCCTGTAAAATGAATGCCAGCCCAGAAGAGAGTCCTTGCACAGAAAATAATACTTCATAGAAATTTAAGAGCAAACTTATTTTCAAGGGCAGATCAGAGCTCAAAACCTGACATTTAGTCTGTGTTAAGGCTCTTATTGAAAACTAGGGCAATGTATCTTTATTGTTTTTGCTCTGTCACTCCAGGCAAGGTCAGCCAGCACGACGAGGAAGAGAAAACCCATCCCATCTCCCCATTCCCTTCTGAATAAGGGACAAATCTTTGGGTATTTGTTAAACCACTCTTTCTGGGTAGCAGCAAGCCATCAAAACCAATAAATAAGATGAGGACAAAATAAGCCTCTCTCTGGATGCTTTATGAGGCTTCAGTGGAAGTAGGGAGTGCAGCAGAAATAGAGTGCGTAGCTGTTTCTTTCGGTTAAGGAAGGGAGGCATTTCCGAGGCTTTGTGTCACTGAAGAAAATGATGATGTCAAGCCTGTAGATCCTTGTAATCAGATCAAATAATCTGATTTCCATTTCACAAAGCTTTGCACTAACATAGAAGGAAGAAATGAAAACTGAGATTGGTATAAAGCAAAATCTTTGCTCCTACCAAAACCACACATTTAAGTTTTTCCTCCATTACAATTTTCTGTTGTCTGAGGTCTCTTCTCTGTAGCTCAAGCAATTTGTCATCCGATTAGTCTGATGAAGCATAGAGAAGTCATTTGAACTGTAAATTTTCTGCAGGCAAAATAAAATGCAAACAAGAAGAGCTTCCTGTGCCTGCCAAAGTGATGATACTCAGAATACAAATAAGAAAAAGCCATGCTGACAGCATAAGCTATTTTTATTTTTATTCTGTCATTGGCTCCCGGGCATGGCAGTTTGAACGGGACCGCATCTGTATTCCCAAACCTAAATAAACCGTGTAGTCGTAAGTGAAGTTCATGTCTTACAGAACAGCTGTTTAATCACAGTGAAAGGATGCGTTGCAGGAAGGATGAATCATGATGTTGATTCACACTCAAGCTGTACATTTACTGTTCGGATCAACCCGGACAGAACAGTTAAGAGAGAAGGGTTTCCTGCCACTGACGTGAGAAGCGCCACGCAGGAGAAGCCAGGAGGGACTTCTGTGCTGGCTGCTGGACCTGAGGGCACTTCACGTCACGGTTTGGTCCTAGAACTTTTAGAAGCCCACATGGAGACCCAGCTTCTTGTGGTGGCTGGGCACAGTCGCATGGCCATGCTCAGGCCATGGGTCCTCTGCTACCCTCCCACGGTGACTTCCCAGCTTCCCCAGGGTGGCTGGTTTCATCACCTGAAGGTTGCCTCCAGGGCAAGAGCTTACCATAGGACAGCCTTCACTGGGATGGTCTGAAAGTAAAGGGTGTTAAATGACGGCAGATGAAGAGGGATGCTAGGCTGAGGCTGTCCTTTCCCACAGCCATAGTGTCTCTCAACCTCACCCTCACGTGGCTCCTCCATGAAAAGCAGCTGTGGCCTCATTCCCTTCCCTAAAACCTAAGGCATTTAGAAAACACAAACTCTTTTTCAACACTCTTAAGCTGCTGAATTATTGTACAGACATATGTCATGTACTCATTACCTGCCAGGATGCCCTTAACGACTCTGGCTAATTGCAATAACATCTTGCTCTTATATACCGTTTGCCGTCACTGGACCTCCCAGCCTTTCCGGAGGTCAGTAGCATTAGCACCAGGCAAGGTTTCCCACAGAAAGCAGAGCTGAAAGGAGCACTAATAGGACTGTAGCTAGCAAATGGACCGTGCAGTCACACAGAGGCCTTGATCCTGCAAGTTGTTCCAAAATAATCCTCTGGGAAATGTTATCGGAGCAATAGGAGACTTTTGTGATGCAAAGGAACTGCTGCTTATGAATTTCTGGAAAGTAATCTTTCTTTCTCCAGATGAGCATCAAAGGGGGACTTCTGCCAAGCCAGGGAGTGTTTTGCTGTCCAGGCACTATTAATTCACCACCATGCAGTATTATTTAAGTAATTCCATTAATTCTCACCTCCTGAATTAGAAGATGACTCTGATCTGTACAACATATCACTTTGCAAAGCCAGGACCTTGCCTGGGTTTGCACAGACACTCCCACAGCACTTTGCACTTCAGGAAACCATCCTTCTCTGCCTCAGCAGAGCTCGGGGCAGCTTCCCACTGGGGTTGAATTCGGCAGCCATCCAACCTGGGCAAAACACCCCAGTCAGATAAACTGGGGGTAATAACCAAGCCTATCATCAAGTTTAAATTTAGTTCTTCTCTTAATCAGGAAAAGTGGCTGAAGGCTTTGCTTCTCCCCTCGCCGTCCCCGGCATTTGCTTGGCTGACTGCTCAGCAGCTGCTTGGGCCATGTGGTTTTCTGGCAACTGCGGGACGCTCAGTCAAGCAGCGACTTGAGTGGCACCAACGGCCACGTCGCGAAGGGATGATTGATAACCTGATCGGAGCCATGACTGTGTTTCCACCCACGCTCATTGCCAGTCCCTTTCAAGAGCGAGACGCCTCTCTGCCATGCTCTGCTTTTGATGAGCAAGATGCCTCTCTGCCATGCTTTGCTTTTGATGAGTGAGCACAGCAAACACGCGGCGAGATGAGTCCATCAGGCTTTTTACAGCTTTGGACAAGCCTGACTACAACTTTATCCCAACTCTGCTTTTGAGCAGCTGAGTATAAGCCAGGAGCTCTTTGGCAAACTGCCTCCCACCCTAGATGCCCAGGGTGGATATAGGCCTGGATATAAAAGACTATAAAAATTCTTGCCTGGTGAGGATGGGAAGAGGGCAGGAGATGTGTCCTGTGTCCTGGGTGAGTGATGCAAACCTGGGGCCTCTAATGTCAGTGCTCTCCCGGCCCAGAAGCCTTGCAAAAACTAGCAGAAGTGGATAAGTCCCATGTATTTTGAGAAAATGGGGCTTCTTGGTGGAAAAGAAGTTGATCAATGGACTTTTTATTTATTTTACTTTTTTATCAGCCATTTCTCTGCAGGAGGAGGCGAGAAGTTGGGAGTCAGGCAGATCCTTGCTGCCGCTGGGAACTGGGAAGATCCTGCGGTTAGGAGATGCCAATGTTGCGGTGACTTAACCAGCAGCGCGGTGAGGGCTTACGGGAGAGCTCTGAACTGTAAATCTGTCTTGCTGAAATCCACCTTACTCAGGTTTAAAAGAAAGGAAGGGAAAAATAATACCCAGATTATTAGCAGTGACTTTAGCCTTTTGCGTTAGGACTTCACCCTGCAGGAGAAAAAAAGGAAGGCAGAGCTAACGTCATGGATAGAATTGAAGCCCAAAACTGATTTTCATGCTCTATTTATTACAGTAGATCAGAGGTTTTGTCTGAGATCCTTGGGAATGTAAAGAACAGTGAGTTTGTTAGAGCAAAGCAGCAGTTGCATATTTTCTCCTGCCTCAACACAAAACTCAGCTGTTTTCTCAGACTGAACTGGGTCCTTGTTCAAAAACTGACCTCAGGAATGAAGGTCCTTGATGCCGGCTGATGATGTGACCCCAAATGCCTTATACACATGCCACTCCGCTGTGGCTGGGCTGGAGAGCAACTGCTTTCCCCTGCGCTGGAGGACGCATCGCCCCGGGTGCTGCACGAGGCCGTATGTGGTGCTCAGGCGGTGCCGGTGCCAGCGCCAGGCTCGCCGGCAGCGAGGACACCGGGGCACAGCGCGGCTCGCCTGGAGAGCCCCGGCAGCGTGGGAATGCCGTGAGCGTTGGGCACCTGCGGAGCCACGCCGTGGGGCAGGAGCAGGCAGCGGGCACTGTGCGGAGCTGCCGGCTGCAGGCAGGCATTGTGGCAGCGCAGAGGGGACGCACCCGGTCGCAGCACCCTCTGCGCACCTTCCCTCTTTGCCCAAACGCACCCAGAAAGAGGGGCCCTGCTTTCTCCCTCGAGACAAGTGATTTCCCCAGCGATGCTATTGTTTTTTGGGTGCTATTTCAGATAAGTGGTAACTTACTGGCGCAGCGGTTAGGCGCATGCATCCGCTCATTTTCTCTTTCCAGGATCCAGCTGGGTGCCTTGGGGGCGTTAGAAATCCTCTAACATGAAATTAAACCGAAAATCCCAGCTCTCAGTGAGAGGGCTGTGTTTCTAGCCCGAGCTTTGTCTTTCAGGGAAAATGGCCTCACTTAGCAAGCTATCTGTGAGAGCGCGTAGGCTGTGTGCCAGTAACGCTATCATCTTGCTATCGGCTGCGTGCTGAATTACTCGCTATTCAGTGACCTTTTAGCAGATTATTGGAATTATATTGAATTTCAATGGAGGCTGCTGGAGCCTGCATCACTTTCAGGCCTGCTCGCTCTGCCCTCTGTTAAATCTCTGAGCTGGCCAGCACACGCTGCCGGAGCCAAGGCAACGGGAAGAGTCCTTCTAGCCGGGTGGCTGGCGTGGTGGCTTTCCATGTGTGTGACCCATCAGAAAAGTTGCGCTCTGAATCCAAAAGCAGCAAGACTGTCAGCATCAATATTCGACAAAAGTGGTATTTTTGGTTTTCGGTAGCAAAGGTGCCGGTTTTTTCTTGTGGGGTACTTCATGCTGAGGTAGACAGAAATCAGCTGATCTTTTCTTTAGGTGTCTGCATTCATTTGCACAGAAGAAATAGGGTTTAGGTTGATATTTCCTTAAATGAACATAACAGAAGGTGAGGAGGAGAGAAAATAATTAACAACAGATTCAATCACAGAATTGCTTTCAAAGCTCTTCACAGGTACTTGAGAAGGAAAGTACGTAACTGGTGGGAAGATTTTGAGTATGCTGATGGTAATCACAAATGGTCTCAGGTTGGTTGAGTTTGAACTGGGCATCTCTGGAGATGGAGCTGCTTCCCCAGCTGGACAGGCCCCTTCTAGTGACGTCAAGGAGCCGTTTCATTGCTGATGGGCAATGGAGCACCTGGAGGAGGGAACATGGCTCGTGAGCCACTGGAAACTTTTCTCCTGTGCAAGAGTCTCGTAAGTTTTCTCATGACTTTCTGTCCTATGAAGGTTTTTTGAGTGTACTTGAAATGGAGCTGAGCTAGGATGCAGGGACTTGCTAACAGCAGAGCCTCTTCTCTGCTCTTCTCTGCTTGTGTAGGCAGCATTAGAAATCAGGACACCAAGCATCGCAACTATTTGTTGATTCGTTACAAGCCCTAGGATTCGTAACCCTGGACAACACTTCAATGCCAGTAACAGTATCATTTCATATCCATTTACTGCTGTGACAACGTTCAAGTGCTGAAATACACACTTGCATTTTCTAAGCCTGTAGTTCACGTGATGGGTAGTACATCTAATAATCCAAAATTCATTTTTTACTAAGCTTCCGATAGCGGGAAGCTGTATTTGCAAGGTTGCATTTGTGTCCCTGCCTGAGTTGGGCTGGAGTGAGGGTCGGGGAATGGGGTGGTCTGCAGCCTCGGCTGGAGCTAAAACCAACCACGTTGCCTTTCAGCAAAACTGTGTCATTTGTAACCCACTTATGCAGCACACAGGGTAGTTGTACACTCTTGGGTGCGAGGCACAGACACATACCGTAATCTTAGCTGATTTTTTAAGCATTGCACTAAATAATTGCACATATATCAGAGCCTTACAAACCCGACAACACTTTCAGTGAAGAACAGCTATTATAAACAGTGGTACTCAGGGGAAAAAAAGAAATAGTATTTCTTAAATTAACTGAATTTATTGTTGCAAAGAAAGTGACCATTTCTAAGCTTCCCCCTTAGCAAGCGTAACCGCTTAAATCGATGCTGCTAAAAATGCCCAGCACCCTTTTCATTTGCAAAAGAGCATAACATCGCTAACTCTGATTGTGGCAGGGCAACAGGAAAATGAAATACGTACATAACTAGTCCTCAAGTACGACTAATCCGGTTGCGTTTTCCTGCACTTCGCTGAGCCGCCACTTGATGGGGCCGAACGTCTCCTTTTGCGGGAGCCGGGTACCGGGGGGGGCTCTGGGCGGCAGCTGCCCCCCGCCGGCCTTTGGCTCCATCCACCCGAGTCGGTCACTCTTTTCCACGTCTCACTTGCTTTGCCTGTTCCCGCACTAATTCATGGTCACACATCAAATTGCTCTCTAAACCTCCAAGGCAAAAGGCAGCGGTACCCATCCCGCAGCTCGTGACAAAGGGCTGGTACGGGGCATCTGGCTCTTTTGGGCAGGGCAACTGGCCTCACGAAATGCACACGCACGCAGCTGACTTCCCCAGAGAAGCCAGGGGAATTCATTTTCCTAATTTTGCTTGCTAAGCTGTGGCTAAGTATGTGTCTAAAAGCTTGCATGAAAGCCTGGCCAGCAGATCAAGGGAAGTTATTTTCCCCTTCCCTGCAATGCACCTGGTGCAAATCATCCAGTTTTGGGTCCTCCAGTTGAAAAGAGATGTGGAAAAAGAGGAGAGGGACTCCTGGAGAGCTGCTAAGATGGCAGGGGCCGGGGGCACATGTGAGGGGCACGGCATTAGAAAATCATAGCTTGTAAATACCTGCCTTGGGGCTGCTCCTGAAAGGAGCTGTTGTGCTCTGTTCCCTTCTCGCTGGATCAAACAGCTGGGGAGTCACAGGATATCAGCTGAGCTGACCACGAGCCATCCATTTTCATGGCCTTATGCTTGCTAGAACTAATGTGAAGAAAGCTGTGAGCATCAAGGGTGGATGAGAAGGAGAGCGTCCAGCCCCAGGCCTTGCACAGCTGTACCTGGGTGGCCCAGGAAAGCCACGCACTCAAGGAATGGGGCTCCACTTCTGCCCTTGTTATTCCCAGCAGAGCCACAGTTTCCCCCCCTTGAGTTGAGGTTTGAGATGACCCCCTTTGGGCTGATTTCCTGCCATTCCAGTACCAACTTGCAAGCATCGGGAGGGTTGGGGGGGGGGTGTTCTCTCAATTCAAAACCAGTTTGACTTCTTTCGATCCTTCGTTTTCTGCTAAAGAAGATGAACAGGCTGCAGAAAAGGTACAACAGCACTTGGAAGTACCTCTGTCTGAGCTGGTGGCCAAGACATAGTCAATAAAAAGCCAATATTTCATTACATGTGCTCTAACCTAGTATCTCCTTGGCTGAACTGGCAAGTATATGAAAGTCATGTGATATGTTAATGAAGAATAATCACCCAAGGACTTGAAGGAAAAAAGAAATTTGACCAGTGTCTGTGCACAGGTGGGGTGCATAGGTTTGGGAGAGGGACCATTTCCATGCTCCTGAGTTACCATGCTATGCAGCATCCATGGTCTGGTTGAGGGTGAGGGCTTCAAACTTCCCACTCATTACTTGGCATCGCTTTTGGAACGCGCCACCCAACTGGGCCAACGTTGCTATCTTAATACTTCCCTGTCTGTAAAGAAACTCCCTTATATTGTGCAAACATGCTGTATGCTGGCAGCCAAAGGAGTGGTGCTAAATTGCATCAACTCTGAATATGAGCTTAAACATAGAGCTCTTTTTATAACACCAGAACCGTCTTCGTGTGATGAGCACGGAGAATGTAGCTCATTCCCAGCCCATGAGAGGAGCGAGGCTGGGCCAAGGGACCACGACTTGCTAGGGATGGGCTAAACATGGGCCTTTTCCTCCCTTACATGATCACAGCTACTTGCAGCCAAGCGCTTCTAATTGCTTCCACCAAAGTTTATTACCTTGAACTACTCAGCAGTGCATTGCACTGAAGTCTCCAAGGATCTGGGGGAAAGGCATTGAAGAGGTTGTAATCTCTGTCAGCCAAATACAATAGCTGATTTGTAAACCAAGAGAAGCGTGGCGGGTTTAACAGGCTTGGACATCCGCAAATTGCTTGATGCTGGTGTCCCCAGGGGAGATTATTGGTTATGATAGTTAAGAAAGGACTTCTGTGAAAACTGGATGATGATTTCAAAAAGTTGGATAAAGATGAGAAATCAGCACCTTTTTAGCACAGTATCAGGCTAAAGAAATGGTAGAAGGGGTGTTCCTCAAAGAGCGGCCGGGCTTGAGCCTGTTTCATGTATTAACAGCTTTGCAAACAGTGTGTGCTAATGAAGTTTAGCAAGGAAAGAAAGCTGGAGGCATTTTCACCACCGAGAAGATCTGACCACTGGGGAATAAATATGGGATGTAATTTAGTAGAATCAAAGCACCAGGTAATGCACTTAATGAGCACTTCTGCTCTAAGTCGAGGGCTTATTATTTGGAAATGATTGCTCTCCATGTATCTGTTGCTAACAGACTGAAAGATGTGAAGTATGGATCAGGGAAATGGGATCCAAGGAAGTAGCAGCGGAGGGCTGCTTCTAATGCTAACATGGATCTCACCAGGCACTGGTGAGCCCTCATCTCAAATGAAGAGGTCCTGAGTGGGAGAATTAGGGTGCTGGGGGGATAGGAGAGAGGTCTATGAGAGCTTGGCTGCTTTAGCCAAGCAAAGCAAAAGCTGTGTACGGTGCTCGAGGGAAGCACCTCACCCAGCAGCCCCGGCCACAAGCGGCACAGTGCCCGTGGGACCCGCTCAGCTCAGAGCACGGCTCCTTGCCTCAGCAGGTGACGGAGGTGGTGACAGGCAGCGTGGCACAGTGTGGTACAGCATGGCATGCACCCCGCTTTGCCCCACCGAGCACGCCTCTGAGTGATGCCGAGACCTGAAGGCTTTGCTGGCCACGGGGCTGCGTGTCCAACAGGGAGGCTCCTGGAAGTTTGCCAGCACTGGGAGGCAGGGGGAGCGGGAAATTAGGATAATTGGCAAAAATAAGCAGTTGTAGATTAAGTACAAAAGAACAATATTTGGTTGATTAACTTTCTGGGACAGTGAGACGGCTGCAGCTGAAGGGGCTGAGCGAGTCCCTCTTCCAGACCCCTCAACTCCATCCCCAGGTGACCGGGATGCTGTAGGACCTGCAGACACCTATTGCGTTTGCACCTGAGACCATTGCTTTGTTCTGCCGGTCCTTCTGTGCCCCCCACCCTTCAAATTGTGGGGCTGGGAGGGGAAAGCCTCCGCAGAGGGGTGAGCACTGCTGCATGTTTGCATCCAGCTGCAAAAGCAGTGCCTGGGGGGGTCCAGAAGCCCAAACCCCTGTGATGGTGCTGCTGGCTCAGGTCCTTCCTCCTCGCACTCCTCCTCGCTGTGCAGGCGGCTTTCATCGGCTGGGCGCTGCCTCGGGGAGCAGGAGGGATTCGGGGAGCAGGAGGGATGCAGGGAGCCTGAGAGTGAGGATGGATGGTGCTGCCAACAGAACTGGAGCGGCTCTTATCAGTGCAACGCAGCACCCAGCCATCCATATTCATTTCATCCTCAGTCATTTTGATTTTCTCTGGGTTTGAGAGAGCTAGCAGAGGGCTCCCCCTTTGAAAGAAAGACTTAATCATTTTTTTTCATTTCCTCTTTCAAAATTGCTTCAGAAACAAAGGAATTTCCTAGATATTTTTATATATGCATTGATTTACTTGGTACCATTTCCGAGGCAGAGCTGGTAATTAAGATATTTTGAAACCTTGATGTGTTCTTGACCACGTTATTCCAGGGAAGGGCAGCTGGGTGCCTGGTCATTGAATGGGTCCCAGTTCTCTGACTGGCTTATAATGTTTTGGGGACAGCACGCCCAGACTGAGGGGATGTCTGTAAAGAGGGAGACTTGAATGAGAGCAAATCTCAGCCACCTTCATAGCACCTTCCATCAGGGGAACTTACAGGGCTTCCAGATTGTTTAATGAAAAAGGCTGTATTATCATCCCTATCTTAGTTAAATATATGTAGAAATCTCCAAAAATTATATCAACTTCATAGAAGCTTCTGTAAGCCTCCCTGCACCCCTCTCATCAACTCTGCTAGTGCTGGTGTGCTCCCTTAGTTGCCTGCACACTCTTTTCCTCCTTCATAATGTTCCTAAAAAGCCCATTGGGTCCTGTGGCTCAGAAAGCTCAAGACATTTCAGAGGCACTCTGCAGCTGGATTGGAAAGCAAAAAAGAGCACCAAGCTTGGCTGCTTCTCCAAGTGCATCAGCAGGGTACAGCTCTTGAGATAGTCTCTGTCCTCCTCCTCCTCACAGCAAGCCAACACACAGCTGGAGAAGACCTTTCTTGCCAACAAGAAGGACACATCATTTTGCTGGGTGCCCTGCAAGGGCAGAAAACGGCAGCGCAAGAGAGCGCACTCTCAAGTGCCTGGCACGGTGTGCAACTTGGCTTTGAAAGACTTGGCATCGCGCTCAAGGAGATATTAATTATGGCCAGTGCCACTAGAGCCCGCACTTGCCTGCGCCAAGCTATGGGCAAGGCCTAATGCCAACCACCGCAGAGCAGCCCCGCGTGGCTGGTGCCAGTTAGGGGTTTGCTGTCAGCTTGACGTGCGGCTCTTCTTTTGATGTGCCCATGCTGATTATTTGAATATTGCAGCATGTATTTTGAGGCACATTTACCATAATATAATGGTTGGATATTTGTTAAGTACCCTGTTACCTACAGTACTACCCTGACGGTTTCAATAGCCGTTGAGCATAAAATCACAGTGGAATATTTTTAGAACTTTCTCTACAAATGCGATTCAAATACCTGCACATTGCCCAACTATTTGTAGTAATGTTGTGCTGAGCTTAACAAAATGAGAGGTTAATGCACTAATACACTGCGAGTTCGCACAAGCTTTCCCGCCCCCAGCCCAGGAGCGGAGGCCCAGAACACGTGCTTCGGCGTGGCCGTGCTTTCAGGGCTCTGAGGGCTTCGTACAGGAATGTAGTTTTTGTTCCGACTGTTTTAACGAAGCATCACTAAAAAGTCAAGGGAACGTGAGCACATGCCTGGTTTAAGCACTGCTTGAGTCTGTTGGTTAATCAATAGCATGCCTACAAAAATAGCAACAGCACGACCTATTTCCCCACTCCTTTTTGATCTGTGTTTCCTCCTGCTCCCTCCTCTGTCAGGAACCACCTCTTGACACTTGTCAGCTCTTTGGAGTAGGTCCCTTCTTGCTCTCTCTCTTTTAGAGTACAATGCAGTGAGATCCTTCCTGCAAAAAAAAGCCCTTTTTGCATGGAAACCTGCCAAAATTTCCTAGAAAACTCTCTTATCCAGGGCAGGTTCGTGCCTCAGTTCAGGGAAGGCAGCTTGATTTCAAGACCGCGTGTTTAATTTGCCCCGGGTGAGTGAGTGCGCACCCCTGTGCCTCCAGCTGGGGATGCTGCCCGAGACGCGGATGCACGCAGAGGTTTGCCCTGGCCACGTACCTGGGCAAGCCAGTTCTCCACTTCTTCTGAGCTTCGTGTAGGAGATATTGCTGTCTTCGTGGAAAGTGTTGCTGCCAGACAGCTTCTTGTGCCCGCTTCACAGAAAACACAGGCTAAAATCCCTTTAAAAAGACCTCTCTGTAGTTGTTACAGAGAAATGAGGAACAGGGGGCTTCGGAAGCGTTGTTTTATTTCTCTCTCTGAAACAGAGCAAAATTTGAAATGAAGGGGAAAGTCTTTGACCATAAGGAGACTGCATTGATTTTAAATACACATATTTGTTAGTGGCGAGTAGAAAGAGTCTGAAGCTGGGAGGTGAGAGGGTCTCTCTGTCTTACGTCTGCACACTCTTTTTTTTTTTTTTTTTTTTGCTTACCAGAAAGAAAATGCAATAGGAAGGATCAGGGAATTCAGATTTGGTTCAGTTATGCCCTCTGCTGCTACAGGGCTGAAACAGGGTCCAGGTTCATTCAGAGTACCAGTATGTAGCATGTGATGTGAAAGCTCTCCTTTGGCTTAGAGGCTTGGACAGCTAATTAAAACCCTTTTTGCTTATAAGACACTTCTGGCTCTCTTCCACTCTCTTCCCCCCATCTAATAAGTGATGATCCTTCATTAGATCAGCATTATGCAAGAGAGATCACTTCACTACCTTGCTCAGCCTGAGAGCAACTGCTGCTGCCATCAGTATTGGCAAAGAGACTAATCCAAGCCCTGATGTATTCGTGAGGGGCCATCAGAGAAATCCTTGCATAATTTATTTGAAGAAGTGCAGGAGAGCAGCTGGGGAGGAGAGGGAGAAGACAAACTGCCAAGGCCTGATCAGGAAAACGTCTTCATCTGGAAGGGGTCCTTTGCTCAGACAGTGCTTACAAACTTTCAGCCAAAACAAAATGCTTTGGACTTTGTTTACCCAAGAAACCCACTTACTCCTCTCAGAGCACAACTTATTTGTGGAATTTTCATTTATTTTATTTTTTTATGTATTTATTGATGTATACAGGTGTTCAACAAGCATCAGCGGGGAGTTTCATGGGGAAAGAGCTGTTACCCAATATCCCACATTCAGGCACATTCAGGCTCTGCAACACTGCAGGGCAGTATATACTGTTACAAAAGCCCACATGGCAAGGGACAGAGGGCCTCCACTTTTGACCTGTGATTTCTGTGCCTCTTCAGCTGTTCATATCCCAGGGCTCTCCGAACACTTGGTTCTTCATATGCTGTCGTCACTCTCCCAAGTACATGAAGCTGTTTAACTCGTCGCTGTCTCTCTCTCTCTTGACAGATCTCAACACCAGCAAGTTTTCTTATGAAACTTTACAGTACAAAGAGAAGACAACTCAGAAATGCTGAAATACCACCCCAAAAATCTGCAGGGATTTAGGAAGACAAATGGATAGACACGCGTGGCGTTACAACGAGCCCCAGCCATATGAGCTGTGACATGTGAAAGACAACTGAAGGGAAAATTGGGATGATGCATTAAAAATACTCTGAAACATGACGAGGATGTCTGAGATAGTGAGAGTCACTTGGAAAGGAAAAAAAAAAAGGAAATATATGATAATAAAAGATGGAAGAGAGAAGCAGTTTGCCCGTTGCTGCTGGCACCACTGTGCTGTGTGAGACGACCAAGGCGTGTTTTCCCAGCCCGTGTGATGCTCGGGCACTCGGCGCTTTCACAAGCTGACGACCAAGGGTGCAGATCAGGGCAGAAGTTTACGTAACGCAGGAACACACAGCCTCGATTTTCAAACCTAAGGGGACTTTGGCGCCTGTCATCGGCGTCTAGGAGAAATGTTCCCCCTTAACTGGATGATTGCATTTGACGTGATGTGGATGTGACAGCTTCACATGTGAAATAGCACCAACTTGGCTGAATCGTTGAAAGGCTGATACAATGGGTGCAGCTTGGATCGTATCTGAGCAGAAAGGGAGAAAAGATAATAGTGTCATTAAGTCATCTCGGTATTTTACACTTAACAAACAGAGGGAGCTTCTGCTCTTACACGTTTTCAGTTCATCTCAAGGAAATGCCATGAGGAGAAGGACAGATCAGATATGACCATAGGTGAAGAGCTCTTTTTCTAGCAATGATTTAGCAGCGTAGGATGCCTCTTGGAACCCAGGATGTGTTGAGAGGTGCAGGGGAGGGATTTAGCTCATGAAAATTGTGGGTTTAACCAGAGAGCAGTTACAGAGAGATGTGAATGAAGCCGGGAGCAGTCTGGCATTAGGCAGGATCCAGGCTGCGCCCTCCCCTGTCCCTGCACACACACACACACGCACAGAGTCGCTGCCAGCACAGATGTGCAATTTACTCCTGCTCCCCCTCCTCGCTCCTGCAGGGTCTTCGGGAGGAGACAGCCCAGCTCTGCAAAATTAATAGGGAGTCAGGGTGGGAACGGATGGCATTTCTCAGGGAAGAAGAAGAGAAGGGGCGGGGCGGGGGGGGATAGTGAAAAGCTGTAATGAATTGCACCTCTCTCTCCCACATGCAGGTGGTTAGACGCAGACTCGGTGCCAGCGATACGCTTCCCACGGCCGGCAGACAGGTCTGGGTGGCGGGAGCTGCAGGAGACAGCCACCAGTCGTGTTGCTGCTGCTGCTGGGAGGTGTCAGATGCTGCTGAAATCCGGGAAGCTGAAAGCACTGGCAGAAGTGGGAGCACAGCAAGAGCAGGCAGGAGACGCTCTAGATGAGCGAAGGCTTCTTGTAAAAGGATGCTGGTGACTGTGGGCTTTAATCACCTTTGTATGGTGGGTGCTGGGTGCTGAGCTGGGGGGGGAATGGCCATGGTGGTGGGGAGTGGAGCCCCAGCATCCCCGAGGCACCAGGCACGTCGCTGCAGCAGAGGATGATCAACTGAGGTCATGAGTCTCTTGTTTGATTCCAGGTAACGTTTTCCCATATAAAGCTGAATCCTTCTCACCTTGCCAGGGTGGAGGAACTTGGAGACGTGTCTCAGCTGACGTTAGGCAGCAGGAGGTGTGCCTGGGGCCTCACCAGGGTCTAAAGTCAGTGGGGAGATGCAGGCTTCGTGGGGATGCTTTATGCACGATCCACTGCAGACGTCGGCTCGGACACGACCCAGACTCCAGGCGTTGTGTTCCCCTGACCTGCTTGGGGAGCTGAGGCTTCCTCCAGCTCCCACCCATCAGGAGGCAGAACTGGGCCAAGGGGGTTGTTTCCTCGCATGAGCTGTTTCTAAAGTCTAGGAACCAGAGCAGGACGCGATGATGCTGCAGGTTGCTGGGCACTGTGCTCGGAGGATGCCCACAAGAAACACCGCACAGAAGTGTCACCTTCTGCATCGCCCCGAGGGCTACACAGGGGCACACAGGCCACGATCGTGCTAATGAGTGCTTGTCAGCTTTGTGAGCATCCATCATCAGATGTTCATGGTGTGTATTATAAAAACACTCTAATCTGTTTTGGTGTTTTTTTCTTGCATATCTCTGTTTTTTTTCCTCAAAGTGCATCTTTTCACACTTCATGTTCCTAGTAAATACAATGAAGGGATAGCTGCTGTTTTATGAATGGGCAGTGCTGTTGAATTTGTTTAAAAAAAATCACCATGAGGTTCATGGCATTTTAAGAATTCTGCAGTTACATCAGGTATTTAAAATGCACAGGCCTCTCCTCGGGCTTGTTCTGTGCTCTGTTTTCCCACAACCTGTGACAGAGCCAAGACAGTCTGCGACGCCGATAGAAAGATTATGCAGTCCCTCCAAAAGTCTGCAGGTGAAAATGAGCCGATTTCATCCCAGCCCGGGAGCCTGGGAGCAGCCTCAGACCTGGCTAAGGCTCGTGCTAATGGGTGGCTCACCCTCATTTGCAAGCTGAGATAGCCAATATTAGCAGCATTTCAGAAAACCAGAATACAGCAGATGCCTCATAATCTGCAGGAGAAGACGAAATGTCTTCCAGAGGCTGATTTTCACCACCCAGCTCTGTCCAAGTTTGCATCTTCCTGGGATACAGAATTCGGGTCCCTGAAGGGGATGGGCACGAGGCTGCTGCTCTGGTGTTGCACTCGGGTTTGCACAGTCTGCATCTCCCCATCGGCAGCCACCACATCCCCAAAAGCAGCGATTCTGGCTGCTTATCATCTCTGCCTTAATCACCCTGTGACATTAGAGGCATTATTAATATCCACGCACCCAGATGGCTCCCAGCCGCTGTCCCCGGCTTCCCATCGAGGCTGCTTGCTCAGACCAACTGGCTGCACTGGGTATTATCTCAGAGACGCCAGAGAACCAGAGAGACGCAGCAGACGTTTTCCAGCAGCGAACACCCGGGCTGCAGGCTACTGAAGTCCATGCAAGCACTGCCCGTACTGGCAATAATCTTTGGATGGGGCTTTAAGTACGATAATTACTGAAGAACAGTGATTTTTATTCCAGAACCACATTTTGCATGTGATTCAGCCTCTCTCTGATCTGATTCATATTTTATTTGTTTATCTGAAAGAGCAAAGCTTCAGGAGGAGGACGTGCGAGGGTGGGTAGGGCGGCACGAGGGCCAGGCTGCGGGACGCTGCCCTGCGTCCTCGCCCTGAGCCCAGCAGGCAGCCTGTCTCCCAGACGAGATGCCCGTCTGATGGACCACGTGCCTTTCTGTCTATGCAAGGCAATACAGCCAGTCTCACAGCAGGGCAAATCTGAGCAGATGGGGAGTCTTACATCATCCGAATTTCAGGAGAAATGTAAGGTTAGCTGTGCCGTATAACATGCAAACCTCATTCTCTTTAATCTTCTAGGTAACACTTGTGAACAAGAGAGGCTTTGGCAGCACGCTGGATTCAAATGAAAACCTCTTCGTTCTCACGCTTCGCTTTGTGAAATGGTTGGCCTTAATTTCTGTTTAGGTGTACAGTTTGCAAACCATTTTATCAGTAGATGTATTTATTTTACCAGAGCAACTCCTTGACTATAGAAATTTTCAAATCGCTTGTAAAAATTGCGAAGTAGAGCTCTGCCCTCCAAAGATGCGACTCCCTTGTTGGGTCTTTTTTGTTAGGTATTTCTTTTTCTGAATCATCAAGTCTCCTAGCTTTCAGAAGTGTCTTTACCTTTTACTTTATGGATTATAGGACTTCATAATTAAAGTATCTGATCTCATACTTTAAGTTCTACCACTTACACAGCTATTAATGCTGCAGTTAACGTCTGAACCGCCTTAACGTTGCTCTGGTGGTTCCCTGTCTCTTTTTACTGTGCTTTGAAACCAGCAGCGGCTGCACTGCTGCAAGCCTGCAGATAACAGGATATTTTCTTAATTGACAGTTGACATCTCCCCTCTCTGCCTTTTTGCTTTGGATCAATTTGTTCGCTGGTTTTATCTGTACAGTTAATTATCTTATGAGCTCTTATGATAATGGAGGTCCCCGTTCTGACAGTACTTCTCGGCAATGCTGAAGATAAGAACACAAGTGCGCGTGATGCTCTGCCGATAGAGCCCATCTTCCTGCCGCCTCTGTCCCTGCTGGGCCTGGCTGTGCGGGACCTGGTGCACGCAGGTGGATTTGGTGGTGCACGCAGGTGGATTTGGTGATCCACCCAAAGCAGCATCGAGCGCGTCGTATCTAAACACGCTTCGCACCATTTTCTTGGGCTGGGAAATACGAATGGTCTTCAGGGCAGAGGGGGTTAAGCAGAAAAAAATAGCCACCGTTGCAGAAGATGTTAACATGGATGAAAATGATAACGTGCCTCAAAAATTACAGTTTTTTAAAGTGATCTTTAGTTTTAAAATATATCTGAGGAGGAGGGACCATCTATTTTGGAAAGGGCCATGATTTCCATCCCCCAAAAACCACGTACATCAGAAAAAACATCAAGGAAGCATGGGAAAATATGCAATGCACCGAAACCCCTCATATTTTTTTGAATATTTGCATTTAGACACTATACTTCTGTAAATTACTTGCCTTCAGATTTTCATTTTTATAACCTATGCACAAAACATACTGCCAAAAAGAGAGACATTAGAGACTTTAGATAAAGGGTCTTTGTACTTTTTTTCCCGCAGATCAAACCCCTCTGACCTGGACTGATTCGGTCTAACCCGTCCATCGGGGAGGAGGCTCCTGCCCCGTTAGAGCCCAGCAGATGCTCAGAGGAAAAGGCAGGCAGCTCCGCAGTGCTGCCGGTGGGCTGCGGTGTGTGGGCAGGCAGCGCGCAGCCCTGCCTGCAGCGCAGCTCACGCCTCCCTCCGCTCCCATCCTGGCACACAGCTGAGGCAGGACCTTGCGGATGTTTCGGCATTGCTGAGGAGGGTGCAAGATACTTCCCAGACTTGTTCAGCGCTGTGCACAGATAACACGATTGCAAGCCCTTGTCTCCCGAACTTTATTAAGAAGTTTCTTAAAATCTGTCCGCAGCATCCCATCATTAGATGTAATTAACGAGTGTGCTGTGGACAGGGGTAACCGCTCAGATCAAAGCTGTAGCAATTTATTTTTTTCTGTTGCAAACAGCAACGATCTCCAGAGCTCCCTCGAGTCGTTCCATCTTTATTAAATAGGCAGAGCCTTGGCTGCTGAGATTTGATAAATCAAGGGCCAAGATGTGGGCTGAGGTGCAAGCGTGTATCTCCAAACATTCAATCAACCACCAATATAATGAAAGGAGGGTTGATAATTATAGAAACCTAGTACATTAACTGGCAGAACATTAATGGCAAAGAACAACATACAAGCTTATATTCCCTCTGGCTGAGAAGGTAAATTGCATTTTCAAGTTATGACAAACTTGACATTTGTTATTATCTATTATTATATTATTTATCTCCTTTAAAGTATCGTTTAGAGGCCTCAGCTGTGGTCAGAGTCTGACCGTGCTCTGAAAAGGTTATATTTTAAGTCCCTGACATTCAAGATAATATTTCCTGCTGTCTCAGTTCTGCCAGCTTTAGCAGAAGTCAAGCTAATTGAGAAAAAGTCCATCTGAGCGTACGGAGGAGTGTGAAATGCAAATGTGAAAGACCCCAGGTATATATTAGGCAGCATCCTGCCTAATATCCATCTCAAGTACTTGCAGAAGGCGTCTCTAGAAGGTGCCCAGGGCGTGCTCCGCAGCAGGGTCCTCCCCGCGCCACGGCTGCGTTCCCCTGCTGGGCACCGCGGCCTCCTCTGCTGGCCTGCGTACACGCCAGCGTGCGCCTGGAGAGGGCTGGGTGGGGACTGGAGAAAAATGAGGTCCCACCTGTACATTGCGTACGCACCCGGGTCACCCCGAAGCCGGGCAGGCGGGAGCGAAGCAGCCCACGCACACGGACTGTGAGCGGGGGGCTGCGCGCCCCCGTTCTCCCTGAGCACCAGCCCTGGGAGCAAAGGTTACCCTCTCCCGGCCTCTGCCGGGTCCTGCCGCGGCGTTTCGGCAGCTCCCTGCCTCCAAGTGCCTTTCTGCATGCTGGACCAGCGGTCTCCAGCCGATTACTCCTCATCAGCATGTGCCACCATAATTAACAAATGCGATTACGAAGTGCAGATGTGCTGGTGTTGCACCTTGTCACTATGGCAGCGTTTTCTTTTCTCACTTGGTGTTATGAGCTAATAATTAAAGCTTTATATTTTTAGCACCTTCATGTAATTTAGGGCCAATTTGTTGTGGCATTCCCTAATGTTCACTTCATCCTCATGGTACCTAACCCGGGCTGCTGCCACACCAATCAGTAATGATTTTGTTCTTAATTACTGCATCTTAAAATGACAATTAGGTTTAAAATTATACTGTATAAAAACAAACTTATGTTGCACATACCTTTCAGGCTAATAGGAATGGATGAACTAGAAATCTGTCCTCCTCATTTCTGGTTTTACAAGGTTTTTGTAAGTTCTTTTCGTAGAACCATAGAACAGCCCAGGTTGGAGGGCACCTCGAAAGATCATCTGGTCCAACCTTTATTCCTCAATGCTGATCATAAAACAAAGAGCTCCCAACCTGTCACGATATTTTGGTTTGCAGACAGTATGTGGATATAGGAATAAAAATGGTTTAAATAAGTATTTACAGAAATAAATAATCTGAGGTCCTACTTGACTGTGTAGCTGTAAATAAGAACTCAGAAGAGGAATTTCTGAGAGTTTGGGGGCTCTCATTTAAGACATAAATTGGAGGACAGTGAACTGAAGTGAATAGAAATGAGTGGGTACCAAACAGCTCCAGAAAGCTGCCGCAACTGAACTTATAAAATATGGTGACTATTGCACTGGCTGGGAAGTGCCAGGCTGCAGGAAGGGAGTTGGGAAAGAAATCAGTTGACTGAGATGCAGTAAAATATTTCAGCCTGTACAAGTAGGTACACTCATGGACAAGCATTAGAGTATTAGAAGGCCAAAGTGAATCACATACAGAAGCCTTCCAAACCCCAGAAATCAACTTTTTCTCCCAGTTGCAGAAAAGATACACCTACGCTCACATCTCAGCTGAGGTATGACCTTGCACCTGAGCCCCCCTGCCCATTTTTTAATGCACACGCTTAATGGGGTAAGGCCAGTGCTGCTGGGCCAACGCACCTACCCTGCTCCCCAGCCTGCGCTCGGTGCTCTCAGCGCTGCCTTGGACAGGGATATTTGACCCAGGCACTCAGGTGTTTGCTGTTGCTTAGATTTAATTTAATGAGATGTTGGCAACATCTTTGTGTTTCACTTCAGATATTTCATAAGGAAATAGTCATTGACTACCCAGCTCTCCTCAGTTTGCAGGGACCTCCATGGAAATCACCAGGCTAGGTGCCTACGGCAAGGCAGGTCCTTTCTTCCAGCAGTGCCATCATTGAACCGGGGGACTCACCACGGGAAAACCTATGGGAGCCAGAAGTGTAAATGAGTTCAGGCAGGATCAGCTGCATCTGTGGAGGAGAACTTCATCTGTGGCTTCTGAATGTCGTGCCTGGGTACAGCTTCCAGCCAGGATGTCCTCCCAGTGCCAGCGTCCCAGAACGGACAAACCCCTGGCGTGCACTCCTTTCTGTAAGTTTCCCTGGTGCAGCCAGGACTAGGTGTGCTGAACCTTTGGTATGGCACAATAAGGCCATTTTTCTGCTTTTCAGGAGGAAAATATTGCAGCAATAACCATTTCTGAGGAAAAAACCAAGCAGCCCTGACGGCACAAGGGGGCTGCTGCGGCTCAGTCACTTAGCCCTAGCCTGCACTCTGTCTTTTTGTCAGCTGCGAGTCCCCTCTCCCCTCAGGCTGCACTCCAGACAAGGGGGTTTATTATCTCCTGCAGTCTGATTAAAACGGATCACAGAGCACTGCACAGGACCTTGTGGTCCTTAACCTGAACTTAATTACGGATCGCCCCAGAGAGCAGCTCAGCCTCCCTCCTGGCAAACATTTGCAATCAAACACCGCAACCGGCCGCTCTGCAGCCCGGTCTGCACATCATGGCCACGTTTTTGTGCTACACCAGCAGCTCATCCGGCACCAGCCTTCCCCCCTGGCTGCCCTGGTCTAGTCCCATTTAGTTACAAGCTAAGCCCAGGTTGCCTGTGAGGTGTCATGTAGCTTCATGCATGCAGAATTAGGGGAAAAGGTCCCTTCTCCTGCAAGTATGTCCTTTTGAAAACCCGGGATGAACTGAAATGCTTGTACTTTTCCCAGTTTTAAATCATACCATCAGCATCTGGCTCATTTTACGGAAGGGCAACGGCTCGTTGCACCATGCGGATTAGTGAAAACCTCCATTTATTATCATTACATCAGTAATGTACCTCATCCACACTCTTTGCTAATAGCTCCAGCAATCATCCCAGGATGAGCTGCTTGCTTGGGACAAAATGGCGTTTATGGGTGTAGAAACCCTTTGGGACCCTGTGACACCCAGAGGGTCCACAGCCTGTGGGGTAGGGAGGGACGTTTCATCAACGAAGATAATCATGGCTTGTTGACATGCAAAATAATTCATGTATTAGCACATACCGTGCAATCTCATGTAAAATCCAGTATAAGCTTGCGGATGAACATAGCTGCAACTACAGTGTGAACTTAGCTAGTAAAGTGTAGGATGGTGGTTTTGGGTTGGTTGGGTTTTTTCATCCATGTGCACATTTCTAGCTTATTTTGTCGTTAAGGGGCTTTTAGGTTATGGGCGCTGGTTTTGTCATGCCACATGGCCATGATGATGCTGGGCTCACGTCGAGGGGGCTGTTCCTCACAGCTGCTCTCCCACCACTGCTGATGAAGTGTCCCCCACCCGAGAAACGCACGTGGACAAAAAGAGAACATCCTGTGTGGCTTAACTGTGTTACTAGTGCATTTAATACACTGGATTTTAGACAAAACCAAGCTGGCTTAACCTTCATCTCCATTTGTCAGGACTCCAATTCTTTAATGTGAAAAAGTAACGATATACGGGTCAGGTGAGGCTCCTGGGCTGTGGGGCTCCGAGGCCAGGAGCTGGCGCTTGCGAACCTGTGGGGTTGCCCAGGATTGGGACGCCTACGCTCCTCTCTCCAGGGACCTGCGATGGGAAGCATCTGAGCAGTTGCCCAAACCAACTTGCACAGGGAAGGGAGCAAATCCAGGCTGCGGCTGGCTCTGACGGCACTGCTGAGCCCCCAGCTGTGACTGCACTACGATTAAGGGCTCAATCCTACATAAAACTTTTGAAATGCAACTGAGCCCCTCGCTCTACTCTATTTCCTCCAGAAATCGGACAAAAGCCCCACACAGTACATCAACTTGGGCTTTACAGCTTTCCTCTCCTCCCCAGAAGGGCATAGAGCCAAAAATGCATCGTGGCCTTTGGGGTGTGCTCAGATATTCTGTGTTTTGGAGGGGCTGTTGGGACTGGGAGGGGAGGTGGGACGGGACAGGGCTCTGACGGGTGCAGGACCAGGCTCACCGTGCAGGCTGGCTCTGGCACAGCCACCAGCTGCACCCGGGTTGTGGTAGCTACGGCACAGTGCCCATCAAAAGGCACTGCCTAATTCTTGGTCTGCTTCTTTCATTTGAGACTTAGTCCTTTGTTCTCAGCTACCGTTGTTTTAAATACTGTGGTTTTCAGGGGCTTTTCATGAAACTTCTTCAGTGACCTACTTTGAGTTTAAAATAACCTTATTAGTAACACAGTAATGATAGTTAGCCTTCCTACATATGATTTGTCTTCAAGGCATTGCTCCAACTTTAGGTAATCTTCACAGTGGTTGTGAGAGGCAGGTGCTCACTGCAGTATTTTGAGACAATTCTGTTAAAAATGGAGATGATGCAACAAAAATTGGTTCATTCTTAGGCCTGTTTTCCACCTGCCTTTTTTTAAAGTCTAAATCTAAATTCTGTTGCAAAAAAGAGGTCATTAAGGGACAAGGAGGTAGTGGCTGTCCAACATGTACCCAGGAGAAACTTTTATGTATGAGCAGCTAGAGTGAGGATAAAGCATCTGCTCAGTCTTTACTGGCACCAAGATCATTCTCTGCATTTCAGTCCATCAGAAGCTCTTTTGGGTAATTTGACGTAATGAAGCAGGCAAGAACGAGCTGAAAGCCCAGGAGAGCATTTCCGAGATCCCACTGGCTCCAAAATATTTGAGAATGTGGCTAAATCCCGAACAGGTGAAAAAATTGAGTGTTTTCTTTTGGCTGCTTGTTCTTTCTAAGGTCCCTTGCTAAGTCCTAGACTAAACCAAGTCCCTTGCTTATGGGATGTACTCAGATCCATTGCACATAGACCTTCTCTGGCCACCTCTGAGCTGAACGCCAGGCCTTACCAGCCTCCATGCTCTTTTGGAAAGAAGTTAGAAAACATCCAGAGGAACGCAACTGCTGTATTTTGCTGCTGTGCCGTCACTGCAGTTAGGTCTGAGTAATTCCCCGAGCAGCCAAAAATCCCTTTGCTGCTCAGTTTTTGGACGATGGTGAAGCATTTGATATGCTACCGTACGTTTTAGCCTAGAGACAGGATTGAATGTCAATCCGAATGGGATTCTAGATGTAATTAATGATTCATCTGAATAGACATCATATTGGCACATTTGAAACAACAACCATAATGCCTGAGCCTCACAGAGGAGTACTTGAATGGGGAAGAAGTGAGAGGAATCGCTCCCCTGAGCTTGGTGTTGGCTGATTGGGCGCTCCAGTTTGAAGCAACAGGTCATCTATTAACCCAAAAGAGGGGTTTTTATGCCTCTGTTGCAAAGGAAGAAATCTTAGGTTTGTGTATTTTCTGCATAGCTTGCTTCAGGGCATGGGCTGATCTTCGGAAAGATTTAAAACTGGGGGAGCTCATCTTTCCCAATTGAAGTGAAGGTATTGACATACTCCCACAGCAGTGAGCCGGCTTTCCTCCGCGCCTGTATTTCATTTGAATTCCCTGGAGGGGAAACTTAGATAAGAAATAATATGCTTTGTGATTCATTGCTGCTTGCATGTGGAGGAGAAAATACCGATGCGAAGGTCCCTGCACGGCACCGCGCAGCTTCTCTCCGCGCCAGCGAGTACATGGGGCTCCTGGGAGCGTCTGCCTGAAGCACCTGCAATGGGGAGGCCAGACCGATCTTCTTCCATTTTCTCAGCAGAGACTCTGTAATGACTCCTTACTAACAAAAAAATTGTATTACATTTTTAAATGCTTCTCAGGGAGGTTGGCCAGTACTTGCTGCAAATGCAGAAGCATTTGAGATTTTCCTACCTTTTACTTGATCAATTCGTATCCATTTTACTACTTCTAGTCTCCTCCTGGTCCTTTGACCTCCCCAATATGACTCACCCCGCACTTACGGGGAAGGAAATAGATGGGTGAAGTGATTCCCATTTTGGAGAGCCAGGAAGGTGTTCTCCATCTCATGATGTTTTCCAAGTTTTCATCCAAATGAAAACATTTTTGGCTTGTCAAACTGAAAGCAAAAGTCAGCTCAGGACAACTGCATTAATTCGTTTTCACTAAAAAGAAATACTTTTGAAAAGATCTTTGCATGGAGAAGGCTGAGGTGAAAAATTACGTGGACTTGAAGAATGAAAGTTGTTTCAAAATGAAAATCAAGGTTGCACTTTGTTCAAACACAATATTGCAGCATCTACAAACTCATCTTTTCATTATTTTTGTTGGAAAAGGTTTTTACTGCACGTTTCAGTTTTGATTAATCAGTTGAAAAAAATCCCAAGATGATTTAGCTGGTCTTTGTCTCATTAAGTTTAACAAGAGATTGAGTAAGTGGACAAATAGGGAGGGGACATATGTGAGGGTGCCTTGCCCGGGCCTCTGGGAACTTGGCGCATGCACACTTCCAAAACTGACTGTTTCACTCTGTGGCATTTGTCATGAATTGAAAGATTATCTCAAAAGAAGGGAACCTGATGCTTTGCAGTTTGGCTGCTTGAAGACATCCGTCACTGCAGGATTCCCACTCATGGCCACGGAGGCTGGCATTGCCCCTTGCATGGGCATGGGATGTACCCAGCCCTTGGCACGGCAGAGGCCCCCCAGACTGCTCCGTGCTTGGAGGGAGGAGGCAGGCTGTGCAAGCCATAGGTGACCACCCTGCTAATCTGTGGTCTGGTTTCTTCAGGCGGGTCCTGTGCTATACCTTAAGGAAGGCTTATGCTAGATGTGCCACCGTGCTTAAAAACAGAATAGGGCACCATGACTCATTCCGTATAAACCTGTTAGTCCTAAAACACAAAGAAATGCTTAAAAGTGTTTTCTGGAAAGTCTATTTCTCTGTTCACGGAGCTGAAGCAAATAGCATAACCCTTCTGCTGTTCTGTGCATTCAGGTTTTTCTCACTGTGCTCTGCCAGTAACTCAAAATGGAAAATACCTGCAGGAGACCCAGTATTTTTAGTTGTGCCATTGAGTATCGAGTGCGTTGGAAGGCTGACCTCTGAGACTTCCAGTAATATCAATAAATTGTCCCTCTTTGGAAGCCCTATTAGCACTGCATTCTCTTCCTTGAAGAGCTGTTTGAGTGGTTTCTGCATAATGAAAATTACAGCAGCCCATAGGGCTTAATGAAAACACCTGGCGCCTGCATGGAGCTGCTTTGATTGTAGCCAAACATCTCCAAGTATATTTACAACGATGGGTTAACACTGAGATTTTCCTTGACAGAGAAATCGTCAGGGAGTGAAGGCAAGATGTGTAAAGAGTGGTAAAAAAGTGGCAGTGGTTTGTTTAATGAAGGTAGGGTACAGCCATGCACCTTGAGGCATTTGCCCACAGAACAGCTTATACCAAAATGACTTGGGAGCCGTCTGTCCCACCACCTCTCTGGGTGGCACCCGGGAACCTTTGGGAAATGTATCCAAGGGGTCTCTGTAGTACGGTCTTGGTTTCAGGACAAGAAACCTGCTCATGCTTGCAGGAAGGGAACCAAATCCCTGCTGCGTGAGAGGGCTGGGACGTTTCTGCTCCCAAAACCAGGGTCTGCAGAACCAAAAAGCCAGAGCAGAGCTGCCCTCCTCTCAGAGCATGACACGGACATGCTGGGAAAAGTGTCCACCTCTCTGGTGCTCAGCAGGAGTTAAGTGTGTCCGAGGTCTATGTCAAAACCTACCTCAGCTTGCACAGTGACAGCCAAACGCCCATTGCACCGGCTCTCCAGGTCCAGCAAGAAGGAGAGGGAGGGAGGGAGGTACCCATCACCTCCGCACCCTCTTGCTGGCAGCATCGCCCAGGGACCTGGTGTCCAAGGACGCCAAAAGCTGCAGAATCGCCTCCAGCCTGCTTGAGGCAGAAATCCCAGAGAGCCTCTATGGGAGAGAGATTGCTCAGAGACAAGCACAGAGGAAACAACATTAATTTAAACATAAAATGAAATTAAAAAGAAAATTTGAAATGAGGGAGATTGTTGGCTGTCTCACCAGGAAATTACTGTCCCTTAACGTAGTTAAGCAGCCAGGCCCCAAGGCAGCTGGGCAGATCACCTTAGACGCCCAGAGCACAAGGAGGTTGGTAAAGGGGGATGCTCAGGATGAGTCCAAGCACTTGTGAAGGGGTAACATGAGCAGGCACAGTTGGACAGTGAACTATTGAATGCTTAGAGGTGACAGACACCTCCAAAGCACCAGATCAGCCTCCTTCCATTCGTTTGCAGGAGACAGGTGGGAGAGAGCTGATGTTCCAGCATCAGCAGGTGACAGTCCCTGCGCTGCCCCAGGAGGCCCTGATGCATGCGGTCCCCTCTGTCCCAGGACAGCGCTGGCATCTCCCTGCAACCCTCCTAGAGCCTGGATGCAGTGAGGGTTGTTTCTGAGCCTCGAGGACAGGCTTCAGACGCATCTAAAATTGGGATGGGTTCCCCTCTGCAAACATGTCTCAGCAGTGCCCATCCTCACCTTCTTTGCAATCAGCTCCCCTCCCTGGTGCTTGCTCAGAGCGGCACTTTCGGGGTGGTCGGCCAGTGATCAATACATGCACTGTCTCCTCTGCCATCTCTCCAGGGAAGGGACTGCAGAGTGAGCTTTTCTCAACCCAGGGAGCTGGCACAAGGCAGCACTTTGCACTAGTGCTTTGCCAGGTTCATCCTCCTTCATCTCCCCATGGGCAGCAAGCGTCATCTAACCCGAACCTCGTACCGACCCTCTCTACAGGTGCGGGACCCTCCAACCCTTCAGCTCTCCAGCAGTTTTAGCTTTGAAATCATGCGACGGAGTATGGCTGCTGAAAGGAATGAGCTTTCCTCACTCCTTCCTGGGAAGGCTGAAAAAGTTGAAGGCAATGGAGAGCGGGCATGAAAAGGCCCCTGAGTGGAAATAACCATAAGAGAAATAAATAAGTATTAAAAAAGAGCTAGCTTTGTTCATCCAAACTTGCAGCACAGCCCAAGATCAGAAATCCTCCAAAGACAGAGTGAATTAGTGATAACCCTCAGGAACACGGAATAAAGTGTATAATTGAGAACAGCATCATCTTCATCACAGTTAGAGAACAGAGCAGAGTTAACTCAGCTGGTAAAAATGTCAGCTAAAATATCTCCTCCTTTTCATCCGTGGGTCGATGTTTAATGCGTATTTCCTATTAGAAATGGCAGGTAAGTTGGAAAAGGTCTTCTGGCAGGTTCCAGGCTTTCTGTAATGCTTGAACATATTTCACCAGTTTAGAGCTATATTCATATTTATGCTAATTATCCCTCTTAAATACCAATTTAAACACAAATTCCTGAACTGAAGTCGATCAGATATTTCAGTAGATGAGTGCTGAAGATCTGAGAACTTGCCTAGTACATATCGTAGTATGAGAAATAGCAGCAACCTAATAATACTAACTGCTTAGTAAACATAATGGAAATGAGCAGAGAGCATTGAATACTTAATGCAGCTTCTTTGGAAGTGTCAAAGACTGCCTTAAAACTGTGGGTAAGGAGGTGAGGGCTTGGCAGCTTCTTTTAAACGAGGTAAAACAGAAGATGTTAAATTATGCATTTCAAGATCCAGAGAAGCCAGTGAAAACATCTTCAAAAGAAAGACTTAAGTGTCAAGATTCCCTGTTTGCTGCCTTCTGCCTATACGCAGGCAAAATACATCTTCATCCCAGCCTTATGTTTGGTGGAAATTTGGATTTATCATACCTTTTGCTGAGTTCATGTTGGAAGGCAATTAGTGAAAGAGCCTGAGCAGAGGCCATCAATATTGCTCTGCTTGATTAAAAAACCCATCTGGAGCTGGCAGTGAACGAGCCTGCTATTGGCAGGGGTTATTTAGTGCATCACTGTTCCTCTGCAAAACTCTGCCTTTCCTCCATTATCGCAGGGTGAGATCCCTGTGGGGGGAAACTTGGGAGATGCTTTAAAAAGTGGATATGAAATGGTGTGAGACCGTGACACGTGTCAAAGAGATCAGCCCTAGAGGCTGCTGGCTCCCTGGATTTTGGTACAACAGATCCAACCGAGGGGCTGAAGCATCCACTGGGGTTTAGCTCATTGTTTACTCCTTTATCTGCTTATCATGATAATCAAGGCGCCTGTGTCTCCTGTGTTGTAACCCAACCCCAGTGGTCTAAGGATGTAAAAAGGACAAGACCTGTAGGGAGAGGTTAACATCTTGGTTTACATCATCTGTAATAGCTGGAAAAAGAGGCAGCACGAGTTCTTTTTCAGCTCTTACCCATGTAGGGCTGTGTGGGCTGAGCACTGCAAAGAGAACAAAGAAAGGTAGAAACAAAACCTACCTTAAATAAGCCTTTATTCCCACGTTGTTCCTTTACTGGGTCCAGTTTGTCTTTGGAGCTCAATCTTCAGCCCAGAAGAAGGGGTTGCATGTCTGAAAGCGTGCCTCCTTGTTCCAGCCGGACCAGCTGCTCCAGTAAAGGCATTGCCTCTCCGTACTGGCTTTCTCCTCATCGCAGTTTTGTGTGTATGCAGAAATCGGTCTAACATCTCTTGCCCATTCCTCTGGATGGGAACTTCATACCTGGTCAGAGGGAAGTTGAGTCATTCATGAGGCACATGGGAATCCCTTGCTTATGGCTAGAGAACGGAGACACAGGCTGGCCAAGAGTTTTGCCCAGCGTTATGTACTGGGCCTAGGGCAAAGCTGGGAACTGAATTTTCCCAGAGCCTACCGTTGGGATTTACACACACCATCCTCACATGGATCACAGCTCTCGCTAGTAATTTGGCATGCTGCATGTTCATTCCCTCTGGTCCCTCTTGTTCCTGTTGTAGCTGCGGGAGAAAAGCCACAGTGAAACGTCTCTGGCTGCAATTTGTTTCACCGGTTTATTAGCATGACGCGAGACTGGGGGACCACTTGAGTTCCATGTTTCCCAGCCAAAGCAGGTAGCGTAGAGGTGATGGTGGCCAACATTTTAAAAGGTCAGTCAAGATCCAAAGGTCTATTTCCCCTGGCAGAGGGCTATTAGTGATTGAGGAGGTCTATGGTTGAGGAGGAGGAGGAGAAAAAGGGGAAAATACGATGAATACGATACTGGCTTTAGATGCATTTCCCATTTTCATTCAAAACAATGGATTCCAAAGAAAGCTACTCCCAGGAGTGGAGCCCTTCAAAGCTGAAATGCTTTATCTTGGGTGAATCACTGAGTCATTAACAAAGGAAACCAGCTTGATTGCTTATTTTTAAACCTGCTTTTGTCAGACTCCTCTGGAAGTGGAATTTCACAGCTCTCGCAGCCCAGCCTTTGCTTGCTGCCTGCAGCCACCTGCGTAGCAGAGCTGCGGAGCAGCACCTTGATCGCCTTCCCGCGCTCAGATGCTTGGAAAGGGCCACATTACCATTCACAGCAATATATGGGCTATTTTTCACCAGTGCTAGGGCATTATTAAGTCCTTTCCAGCTCGAGGCTAGTACATTTCCTTTCGAGGTTCAGAACGCAAAGATAAAGAACTGTGGAAAAACTCTCCTTCAGTCACTGCTGAGACAAAACCCTTGGATTTGTTCAAATACTTGGCCACAGATTTAGCTCTGGCACAACAGGGCATGGCTACTGTTCAAGTCACTCAGTTCGGATGCAGGATGCTATGAGTCCAGGGGATTTTAGGTTCAAGTCTGCTTCTTTGGCCATTGGGGTGGCACTATAAGGACAGATGTGTCTCCTGCGTGTTATTAGTTGCCACGGTGCTTCCCTGTATTATTACCTGTATATTAATGTGATTTTTAATGGGCAGTATTTTAATATGTATAATATTTTACCGTGGAGTTTAGCTTGTTCTGTAAACCTGTCCGAGACTGCAAGAGCTGAGAGAGTATGCTGCAAATTAAAAAGAGACTATTTTCTTCCCAGGGCATCTCTAACTGACCATGAGCCAGTTCCTGCTCACTTTCAATGTCCCTTTGCCATTTTAAGCTCAAATATGTTAATAAAGGCTTGGGATTTCAGGGAATTCTTGTGTGGATCAGAAGTGAGAGTCCTTGAGGTGCCCTGGCACAGGCGCTGGTCCCCATGCCCAGCACCAGGAGGGTTACTCTCTCCAGCTATCGCTTGCTTGTGAACGTGATGGACATAGTGTTGTGCCATTACAAGAATGCTCTTTTCAAACGCAGGATTTTAGTTTTTTTCATCTCTCGTTCTATAGCGCACAGCTCGTGCCCAGAGCAAGAGTATCACTGTCGTCCTTCTGTTATCACCCTTCTCCTCCGTGTTTGTTTTCACTAAATGCTGATAAAGAGGAAAGAATCCCAGTGCCACAGAACAACTGACTTTACGGAGCACCTTGGTCTTGTAAAGAAGCAGGAGAAGCAGATGTAGAGCCTGATACGCAGTGCCTACACCTCTGTGTTCCTGCATTTCTGTGCTGGTTTGGATTGGACCTTTGGCTGCGTTGGGAGAGGAGTTAAACATTTCCACCGTGTGAACTCCGCAGAGGTGGGATGGCTTAGCCGGACACACCGATGTGGAAATCAAAGCCTGATCCCACAAGGCTGTCTCCCGAGGAAGGGAGCGGAGCACACGCACTGCGAGGGCCGTTTAATAATAGATCTGAGACAGCAGCGCAGGATGTCATGTGGAGGGATCTTCTGCACTGGAGAATGATGGAAAGAACTGGCTAAGCCTTCTCCCCACCATCTGTTATTAAAGCATCTCAGTTTTGCCAAGATCCTTCAGTCATCTACAGAAGCCTCCCCACAACATTGCTTTTCTCTCTTTGAGGGTGCTGAGGATCCTGCAGGGCTTAAAATCTGTCTGGACCCTTCTGCTTTTTCTCAAGACCATTCAAGAAATGCTACAATAGGAGCTTTGTCCCAAGCTGGAGCTGGTCCTGCTGCCCAAGGACCCTGAAATGCAGCGTGTTTTGTGTCACAAGTGAGGGCACTCAGAATGTTGAGGGAATGCAACATATGATTTAAAAAAAATAGATTTGAGATAACATTTTTAACTGGAAAAATTACCTGGAAAATAAATATTTGTTCTTCACTTTTAAACAATTTTAAAAGTAATAAAAGGATCCCCAGGTCATTGGGTCCTGTACATCCTATGTTGGTTTCTGAACTCAGATGTCAAATCATTTCCCTGGGTCAGATGTCACCTTGCCTGGCAACACTACGGTGAAATAAAACAGCTGAAGGAAGGACATTATTGTTAGACCATATTCACATAATTTTTACCCCTAGATAGAAATAAGTCTCTTGTTATTCTTTACCTTTGTGGGTCAGGCCAGGTTCATCCCATGTAGGAAGACGATTACAGGCAGACCTATTAAAAATGATTTTCACCCGAGGATTAGCACTTTAAGACACAGGTAATCAGTTTCTCAGAATTTGAGAGAATTAGGGAGCATACTATCAATAGACATTTAACTCTTCCTTCAAACTACCAGAAAGGAAGTACCTGGGTAATTTCCCCCCAGAATTTCCTGTGTTCCTATCAGCTCCCACTTTCATTTTTCTTCAGTTTTCATTGACTCTCTCCATGCTTTCCATTAGCGACAGGTGACCCTGTTTCCACCCTTCAAAGGCCCCACCGGAGTTTAACAGACTCCGAGGTATGAGCAGGGAGAGATGCAGTCCCTGGAGAGCGCATCGCGAAACCGCTCCGGAGCAGACTCTCACCGCTGGTTTCGGGGGAGCGATGCCACCTCCCACCACACAAGAACATGACCCTGCGCAACTTCTTCTTCTCATAAGAGAATACATCTAAATAACACCGCAATATGGCAAGACTGAACAGCGGAATACACAAAAAGAGAAATTACTGAAGCCCAACCGGACTGGTTGCCAGGATGGTATTACAGAGCTGGCAATGGAAACAACTTCATTAAGTATACTTATGATCAAAATCAACGGAAAGGCATTGGTCACGCTGGATTTTAATTAGTCTAATGGCCATGCCTAAAATGCAGTCAGATTTATCAATGAGAAATCCCTTTAGCTGTCCTTATTTTGTGAAGCATTAATGCTAGAAGACCATTCCAAAACAAAAAAGAAATTACTCATACAGTATATGTCATTTAAATATAGAAATTACTTCAGGTCTTAACTACACAGAAATTAGCAAGATAATTTCAGAAGTATTATTTGACCAATTTATTTTTATTAAAATAATTTTTTAAAGCTCAACAAGCCGCTTAGGCCATATTGCACTTGCAGCAGTGAGGGCATCGTTTTGAAAACCCCTGGGATCGTTCCCAGGACTATTTGCAGGGAGAGTGGACCTGCCTTTTCCTTTTAGGGGTCATTGACTTTGTCTAATTTTCTTTATTTGCTTATTTTATACAGCAAAGTTCCTCCCTCTGCCTTCACTGATGTTTATTATTTTCAAATCAATGGGGTATCTATCCATACTGCCCATACTGGTAACAAAAATTTTTCTTCCTTAATGCAATAAGGTTTTTAGCTACCAGCCTACCTTTTTCCTTGCATTATATGTCAGTCATGCAGTCGGGGAGCTGTGATACAGAGCACCATAAATTAATGAAGAGCACTGACCAGATTCGACTCAGGGCGAAGGGCCCCAAAGGCCACCTTTAGACTAGATGCTGGGGCTGGGGCTTGGTAAGACGCTCTGCGTTTGAAGAGCCCATCTAGCGTGTCTTCAGCAGCCGAACCTGTGCTCATGGCAATCGCTGGGGACACTGGCTAGGTTTGCAGCTCTGAAGAAAATTCTGAGGTTTGTTTTCATTCTAAATGGGAAAAAAACCCAAACTAGAACTTTCCTGTAAACATGGGTTTTGTTTTTATTTGGTTTGGGAACATGGGAGTGATTCTTTTCACTAATATTGGATCATGTAGTTCTGATACAGCACTAACTTTTGTTTCAGTAACATGAAAACAGCTATAGACTAGTACTTATCCTATTATTACAGCTAATATTCTACTACATCAAAGTCCAGGTGAAACAGCTCCAAGCTATTATGAAACAAAGTATTTTGACACAATAGAGAAATGAGTAAGTCAAAATGATTCACTTCGGATTTCAAAAACTTCATCCAAAGCCACTCTTCTTTAAAAGAGCATTTCTAAGGCAGAAACACGCTGCTTTGGAAATGGGTTTGCTTATTTGTTAGCATAAAATCACAGCCTTCTTTTGCAAGTACAGCCTAGAGGAAGGGAGCTGCATTTCCCAAGCTCTTTCTTCTCCTGCGTCTGCCACGGAGAAAACCAGCCCTGAGCCGAGCACGTCAATAAATCGTGGTTTGGTGATTCAGTAGCTGTAGCTCCCGTGCTGTGACGGGGCTGCTGGCCCGAGGGACCGTGCAAAAGCCACGCGCCGCCGGTGAGCTTCCAGGCTACAAGGCACCATCTCACACTGTTTCCAGAAGTCGGCTGTGTAATGGAGGTGAGACGACTTGGAAAATAATAATGAGGTTTAATCTAATTGAAAAGACTTTCTTTACCTTTGGAAAAGGTTCAGGTCCCAGTTCAGCCGATGACCTTCAAGATCTACGGTGGAAAGTGCAACAGCACCGATGATCATTACATAAATTATCCTCTCCGAATGCAGAATAATCACTGCAGTTAATACAGTTCACTAGTTAAATTTACTTTATTGTATTTCACACAGCCCTATTTACACTTTAAGACCCAATTTGTTCCTGTCTATTAGAATACACATTGATTTTTTCAGTTTTAGCATGCTGCAGAGCCTCTTGCAGGAGTATTTACATCTGAGAGCAAGCCCAGCTGCCCTGGAAGACACTCTGTATGGCTGGACCTGAAGGACGGAATTTTGTAACGGTTGATAAAAGCCGGAACAACATGAAAAATGGCACGTAAAGAGCCAGCAGCCAGGCTGTACACTGATGGTTCATTTTCTAAGCATTCGTGTAAGGGATTCAGTAAATATTTCAATATTCCAGAGAAGGATAAGGGGTGATTCCCTGGCTTTGAACCCCCAAAAGTGATGCAGCAGTGTGAACAAGGGTGCATTAAAAGACAGTGACTTTCAAGCTGTAATTTGGAGGAGCGCTTTCATGTGCTGTGCTTGTCCACTGTCATTAATTATTAACATTGCCTTCAAATGGTAGATTTTGGAACCGAAACATACTAAAAAATTCAAGGTTTTTAACCCTAACATCAGTTCAAAACAGAAGTAATTTTTTTAGAAATGAGTAAGTAAATGTAGCCCAAATTTTATCCAAATTCTTAAAAGCCAAGACTACATGTTCTCCAATAGCCAGCATATAATTTACTTCTATCCTCATTTTGGTCCCAGCCGACTTGATGATTAAATGTTTGGAAATACCATTATGATCATTAAGGAGCAGCATCCACCTATGGCGGATTCTTTTGATGTAATAAAGATCAGGAAGCAAAAACCGCTGAGACACCGGCCCTGCCTACCGAGAGTTTGCTGATTGCGAGTGAAACGGGGAAACCGTTGCTGTGCTTCCTTCTGGGTTTTGCTAGCATTTTAGCATTTTGCATGCAGCAAAGATTATTTTTTGGATAATGATCCTACTCGTTGAAATAACTATTAAAATCTCTGCAGAAGGTGCATTTCAGAGGGACAAAACTATGAATGCGAAACTTCCAGCTGAAAAGAACTGGAGAGAAAGAAAATAGGGGACAATGTGGCATTTTGTCAATTTTAAAAATACAGAGTTTTTGGAAATGTAACACATTTTGTCCCAACACTTTCACACTGCTATTGGACTCTTCATTTGAAAGAATAGCTTTTTTTCTTTTAAAATATGACCTGAATTTTTAATTAAAGAAAATCATTAAATTGTTTACAGTGCCTCAGAGCTTTTCATTCCAAGCCAAACAAAAAGTTTCAGGTGTTCTCAAACAATTTTTTTCTTTAATCGTTTCATCTAATGGTTATTATTCTCATTTTGCTTAAACCTGAATTACTTTGCCCTTGGGAAGAAGAATGCATTAGTCTCCCATTTCCACCTGCAGGGTTTCAGAGAGGGCACATGGCAATTGCACTTGCTCTATGAGGGAAAAGAAAAGATGTGACGATGATTTAAAATTAGAGATCTGCCTGGGAATAAGAGAGAGAAGAGACTACATTGCACAAGACATTACTAGTCTCTCCACTTTTCTTATATTAACTGTTTAATCTTGTGACTATTAGTGGCTGTGCAATGACATCTCTTTTTAAATCTTTGATTTTAAGCAGCCCAGGTTCCTCAAGGTGCCCGTGGGACTGGGGCTGTGTTGGACCTGGGCCCCTTCCCTGGCAGTCCTGTAGTCCTGGTGTCCGGCCAGCCCCGCGCCAGGGGTGCTCACCAGGTCATGTTGGGCAAAGCCGTCATGCACCAGGCAAAGGTAGAAATGATAGGTGAAATACAGCTATTGGGATATATGTAACTGATATTGACATTTATATATCAGCATATGGCACCAAATTCTTCTTTAGAATATAGTAACAGCCTCACTTGGCTATACTAGAAGAGGTATTTGCATACATAAGGGCAGTATTCAGCAACATATCACAGTTTCTATGGAAATACATGTTTTTGTTTGCTTGGTATCTGAAATATAATGGCAGACATTGCAAAATCCACACCAGAGGCTTGGTACTATATACGGCACCGTGACTGTGTAATCCCATGCCCTGTGGAAAGCTTTTTGTGTGATATAAGGGCTCACTGGTGTTCACCATTTAATTTGACTCCAGGGAAGCACAGGAGACTAATGAGCCCCTGGACAGCTGAATGCTTACAGCTGCTATTACACAGCTATTCCTTTCCCTAAAATGTAAAGATTTACATTTGTACATAAATTCTAATCAAAATTGGTTTGCAATACTGCTAATAAAACATGGCGATCCTTGCCACAAATTACCTACAATTTTAACACATGATGACATACAGAAATGGAGCAAAAAAAGTGAGGAAGAAAGATGACCAGAAAGAAGAGAAGAAAAGAAAGAAGAGAAGAGGTGTTTTGTCTGATAAACGAATTTCATAGTCAAGTAATCCATGGATATCACACCTCAGGAAAAAACTCATTGTGGTGTGCGACTCAAATCTCTGTACAGACTGACACTGGCAATGACCAAGGCAAAATTCCTATTGAAATCCATGGATTTAAAATAATCCTGTTGCAATGCACAGAAGATGGCAATTCATTTCCAGAATCAGCAACGCCACTCAGCTTTCTAGGGTGTATAAAAATGTCTGTGTGGGGACAACCCACAGAAGCTACTTTGCTAAATGAAAACGGGATTGAAAAAAAGAAATATTCTGAAGGATCCTGGCCATAAAAATAAATCCCATGTAGGAAGCTGCACTGACACAAAAAACAAAATTGTCACAGATGACTCTTCCACACTATCAACACTAAAAACCACTTGAAAAAAGGAAACCTCAGCTCAACTCCAAACTCTTCTCTGGAAATAGCAGCAACAGTAAATTTTAATCTCATCGCTGATTGCATGGGAGAAAGCAAAAATAAGAACCCTTCCCAAAGCTGTTACAAAGCTTGGAAAAGCAACAAGGTTCCGTCATCAGTTCTAGACTTTCTACTTCCATCAGTGTGCAGGTCAGACCCTGAGAGCTGCTGCTTCTGCTGAGCTGCCTATTCCTAGGGACAAACCAAGAAATAAGGGTGACGATAACCGCTGTGATGTGCCCCAAGCAGGACTCAACCCTGAACATTCCATCTGAGCTGGAAAAGCGAACTCGACATTGAAAAATTGGCCAGTTTTCATTCATAGACATTGCAAGCAAAATTATTAGGTGACTTTGATCCTCAAAATTAGCACTCCACATTTTTTTTACCTTTTTGGGGGGGGATTGATCATTTTGCACAAATTCCCTGGTGCTGCCAACAGACTCGTTACCTTGTTCGAAACACTTGGTTGCGGGGTGGCAGGGTGTCCCAGGGGCTTGCCACGGCCTCCTTCCCAAAGAAGACAGTTTCACAAATACCATGCCAAATATTTTTAGGGTTTCCCTTGCTATCACCCGCCAGTTACATCACACCACGGTGTGTTACGATCTCAAGCAGGAGTGGCCCATGCCTGCCCTTCTCTCCCACCCAAGTGCAGCAGCCCCCTGCGGCACTGCCTAAAATACAGCAATGTGCTGCAAAAATCATTCTGAATATCAAGCAACTGTGAGAAAAATCCCTTCCCAGACCATACCAGATGAGAGAAAAAAAGGAAAAAAGAGGAGGAGGGGTTTGGATAACCTCAGAGGGGTTGGTGCTGGCTTTCTTACGCCCATCGCTGCGATGGGGAGCGTTCCCATGCCAGTCTTGATCCTGCAAATTTCTGCTACCCACATGGGGATGAGCTACTCACACGATTGAGAACTTGTGAAAGATTTAAAAATAAATCTCTGCGTACATGTGCGGTAACACTTAAAATATGTCCCCAGAGCTTTATCTGGAGAAAGTCTGAACAAGCCGTTATGTGGTGACAAGGTAATGACCACTCTGGTCTTCATTTCTGCATCCTTAGTCTGCGTGACCAGCCGTGTCCAGAATACAGCAGCAGGCATCAGGCCTCCATACAACCAAGCATCTGAGAACATTTCACTCTAAGCAGACACTTAAATCTTATATTAGTATCAGTGGGACATAGGCAGCTGCTTAAACACTTTATTGAACAGGAATAGACTTAAGCAGGCACTTACGTGCTTTGCTCCATCAAGACATAAACTAGCTCTGAAGCAAATCAATGAATTTTCCCTTTCTATATGCACATGCATAAAACATGCACCCAAGCTGAACGCTAAATCAGAGCGTACTTTCTCCTCCAGTCCAAGTAAATTCTTGTTTGCTCCAGACTCAGTTCCTGCCAGATATTTTTCATTTTGGCTCTACTAACAGGCACAGCAGACTCAGTTTCAGTATTTTTAACAAAGTTATTCTGATGGGCACGATGGAGCACATTCTGCACGCGGCGCATAGAGAAATAGGTACGCAGGGCCCATTAACAACAACAATACCAGTTTGCCATAGCGAGTCTAATAAAATAACACAGGTGGAGAAATTAGAATCATTAATCTGTCTCTAGATCCAGACTTTCACCAGTCTGAAAAGGAAGGTCTCCAGATTATGAAACTTTCAGAAGCGCACCTAGCTAATAACAATAAATCAGCTCTCCCCCTATCTATTTTTCAGCCCAGCTCTCTGGTGGGTATACACCGAGGCACCTACTAGCTTTGCTGCGGCTGAGGCTTTGTCAGCATTACCATTATTAAATTCTGTTTTCAGAGTTTTATAACTTGCCTGTGAAAATTTACTCCAGGCTCAGAGTTGACATTTAAAGTGTCAGCTAAGAAGAGATTAATTCTTGAAGTGTATTTTTGAATGCATACGGCTGAGTTTTTTTAAAGTTGTATGAAAATAAAGGGAATTGGAAGTTGACAGGTTGGGATGCTTTTCCTAGTAAGAAATATTTTCACATACACACACACACCCCCCCCCCAGGAACCTTCTAGTTTTGTTTTTATTTAAGGCATAGACTTTGTTCTCACTCCCCAAGGGCTTGACTCAAACCAGCTCATTCACTTCAGATGAGCCCTTCTGAGGGGGTAGAAACTGGCCTGACATGCCAGATTTCAAGAGGGCATCACTCCACATGCACTGTTAGCTCAATCTTCTTACCCACAAAGCCCATGCAGAGGATGCTCCATGCAACTAGCAGGGGTCGGGTGGCTCCAGTACGTACTGCCCACCTCCGTCCGTGGCAGGAGGGAGGCGAGAGCCCCACGGGCAGCAGACCGCAGGTCAAAGCCACCCGGGAGGTTTGTGCCAGGCATCTGTGCACTCACAAGGACAGAGGAGCAAAGAGCACCTACATGCAAATCAGTCTCCTTGCACTGGGGTGGAGGTAGCCTCAGCTCCTAACCTGAGACCTAACCCTGCTAAGCATGCGTGTGAATACTTCTTACCATGGGTCTCAGGTTCCTGGCTGCACTTTTACTCTCCCAAAAGTGTAAAATTAAGGATCCCAAATACAATTGCTTGTGGGGCACCAGCAATTAACATTTCTGATGTATGCGGGAAGGTCCTTTAAACATCCAGTTGATCCTACGTGCTCTAAGAGGAGTATTCCCTTTTCCCGTACATCGCTAATAAAGCCTAGGTGGTCAGACCCTGCTCCTGCTCCCACAAGCACTTTATAAGCTGGTGCCCCTGAATCAAGGAGAAGGTTCCTCTGCAAACCGTGCAGCTTCACAAGACCCCGATGTGGATGCAGCACCTCAGTGAGACACTGACACTGCAGCAAGACCGAGGGTTCGGCCCTCCCTTGCTCACTGACACCATCCTCTGTCTTTCGCTGTCCTTGTGTTGCAGCCTGGACGCTCGTGATATGCTTGCTGGGTATTTATCTACTTTCCAACATTATCCTCCTGCCCCAAATTCTCCTCTAATGGTTTTCCTTGGTGTGAATTTAAATCCACGCTGTAGCTGCTCTTTATGAGAAGCCCCCTTGCCTCCCAGACTAGTGTACTCATTTTTTGTCTTATGGTTGCTCAGGAATGAACTAATTTAGCCAAGGCCAATCTAAATGACAAACTAAGTTTTTCTCTAGTGGCCATTTAAACTTTTAAAAAAGCAGAATGATTGTAAAGACAGTTTAGAGCCAAGCGTCTGGCAGGCATTGCATTTGTCACTGGGGAGACAAGGGCCATCAATCTAACTAAATTGCTGTGTCTATATGAAATACTTGGCAATAATCAGGCAGTGGAAAAAACCAGAAAACAAGCACAAATTGTCGGCTTTGCACCCCTCAGCCCTGCAGGAGCGAAAACGAGACATTTCTTGTTGCGCCTTTCCCTCCGCCATTTTGGGCTGCGCGCTGCTGGCACGGCCTGACGTTCGCTGCCCGCCCAGGCAGCAGCGCGGGCCTGTGCGGAGGCAAGGAGCATCGCTCCCGAGCAGCCAGCTGCCAGCGAGCCAGGAGGGACCTTCCCAGAGCCCCTCAGAGAAGGCATCCCTTGGTGGCAGCTCGGTAGCCACAAGGGCCAGGAGTCCACTTGCCAAACTGTTGCACGAACCCCAGAAAGAGACGGTCCCGCTCCAGAGAGATTCCTGCCCTAACGGACGAGGGAGACGAAGGTGAGGCGGGAGGCAGGACTGAGGAGCTGATCTGGATTTCTGGAGCTGCAGCCACAAATAAGTCCTCAACTGTGTGTCTTAGAGGTCCTAGGAAATCAGCAGCTCTCTGCCTCCCTCGTCCAAGTGATCTTTCTTTGTAAAACGTGCCGGACCAAACTGCCAGCCGTTTCCAGCCAGAACAACTCCAGCGATGCTCCCCTGCTGCCTGCCCCTGGCAGAGGCTCGGGAAAGCTTGCACACGATGGTGAGCGTGGTGTGCTCACCTCAGTGCACCAGAACTAGTGCGCACAAGTCCTGCGATGATTATGAGGGTTAGGTGTTTAAATCCCTCTGCCTCATAACAAAAACATCCCTCCGCCCCAACAGTGCTATCGGTGGCCTGATTAAATCCCACTGATTTATATTTGCCCATTACCTCCCTCTGCTGAGCCGGACTTTGCGAGTGGACCAGCTCATGGCAGACGTGTTGTGCAAAATGCCCCTGTGCCAGGGAATGTGCACCCAGGGCACCCCGGCACCCTTCAGCCACGCCAGAGACAGTCAGATACTTTGGCAAAGCCTGTTTGTCACAAGGTTTTCACGCGTACCTTTCAGTGATCCAGTGCTAGACTGTTTTGCGATAGCAATGTACTCGCTGCTCATATTTACTGGGCAGCCTGCTCCCAGCAGGGTCGGAGCAGTCCTGGCTGATGCAGAGTGGCTGCAGGGTCCTGTGGGAGCCTGCTCTGCTGAGTCGCCCTCCAAATTAAGCGTTATCGATGGCTTGTGGAGTATGGTCCCTGACTGCTTTTGCCTCCTATTCCGTTGCCTTGCTGAATATTGGAATGCAATTTCATTTCAGGCAAGCTTGCTTGGCTTCTGCATATTTGCTTTCTCTTTTCTCCTTGTCCCAAGTACTCAGGGTGATTAGATTAGGGTTACTTTGAACATTATTCAAAGAAATCCAGCCTTTGTCCAGCCTTCTGCTTCTGCTGTATGGCCCATCTCTATCCTCTCCCTCAAACTGCCAATCTGATTTGTAAGTGATATCAATAGTTTCCTTATACCATTTTTGTCTTACTTTGTAAATCATATTCCCGTTGTGGCGCACTGTCAAACGCTTCCCTGAAATCATGATAGATGATGTCTTCTATTACATACTTATCTAGCAATGCCCCGATGTACTCAGAGAATTCAAACACATTTGTCAGGCAGAAGACTTCCTGCATGAATGCAGCAGTCACTCAGAAAGTCCTGGTGATATCTGCTCCGAGCTTGGAGGGCATCAATCCTGCTGCAGATTTGCTCTGGTTTTGGTGTCTGTTATGCATCATTTCATGGGGCTCCATTTTTCAGACAGTGAGAAAACAAACCCGGAGATGTACTTGGAGGGCCAGGATTCTTTAAAAAGAAAATAAGGACAAACCTCCAGGTGCCAAATGCTGCTTTTCCTATTCCCAGCAGAGACAAATTACCGTTCCTGTCATCCAAACTGTCCTTTTCACCTAGAAGAGTTGTACATGAACATCTCACCAGCACTAGTGGCAATGTGTTCCCCAGAAAGTGTGTAACATCTGCAACCAGGAAACGTCAGCAATTCGGTGTGGAAAGGCACATTTTTGGGTGGACGAGGCCCCTGCAGTGCTGTGGGCTGGACCTCAGCCCTCCAGGAGATCCTGATGCCACGGAGCCCCATAGGAGACCAGCAGGGAAGTGGTTAAGAAAAAGCATCTCCAAGATGACAAACAGCAGAGCTGGAAAACCTCAAAAGCCCTGCAACATGTAGGCTGGCATATGTTGGCTCCTCATATGGTTGGTTAGGTTACGCTGTGAGTGATGATGCATTCGCATGTAGAAGTCACTGTAGACATTAGAAGTGCCATCTGTATCCTCGTGTGACAACTGTCCCTTGTCAGAGCCTGTCCCACATGTACTTCCTGAAACTACCCATATCACTTATGGGGTTGTTGCTCCCTGGAAACGCTTACCCTAACTGTTCTGGAAATTTGAGCAGAAATTGAGTCTTGCAGTGTTTTTCTGCTCTTTTCCCTCTCAGAGAAAGGAGATTTGACCCACTTGCAGATATCATAATTTGGATCCAGTATATTGCAAATCCTGAAGTTTATTAAAAAATAACTTCTAGTGCCCCATTTTCTATCATCTGCCAGGCCCACTTTCATTTCATCAGCAGGTTGGTTTAGCTGATTAGGTAGAACAAGGTCAAAGAAAATCAAAGCAGCATATTCAGTGTAGCTTCCTTGGAGACGGCCGGTGATGCTTAGCAGGAGAAAGGATGGCATCTATTCCTCCAGAGAGGGGAATTGCAGCAACTTCCCTCCCAGATGTGAGAGGAGGGCACAGCAGAGACGTCTTGACTCAGAGATGTGTCTTCCAGGATGGCTTTTGGTGGCGAACAGTTTCCACAGGGCCTCTCAGTGCAGGCTGTGCCTGTGGACAGATTGAGCTCCTGTAAATCATATTCCCTTTGTGGCACACTGTCCCAAAGGACAAAAGATGGAGGGTTTGGTCCTTCACCTGCCTAATCCAGTTCTGTTGCCTCCTGCGAGCACAAGGCAGAAGAGACATACGGTAGTGCAGACCACACCGACTGCCTGTCACACCCAATATTTTTTTTTATTTGAAACAAATAAATCCATACCAGAGCTCTCCACCCTGCTGGAAGAGGTGTGCTGCCCACATTCATGGTGCTTACAGAAACTTCCCAAAGAAGCTCTTAGCATGCAGCTCAGCGTGCCTGGAAGAGTGTCAGACACATAGATCAGGTGTATGTGGGACATGCCCAACCTGCAAGCTACCTATTATTTTTTATGTGTGTTTTGCCTGGAAGTCATTGTCCAAAAAAAATGAAGAGAAAAATAAGATGTGGCCTGGATTGGCTACACTAAACCTAACGGGACTTCCAGACCAAACCTGGACTCGTTCTTGGTATAGATAACTGCTCCAAGGGCAGGCCAGCAGGGTTTGGTGGCACCCTGCTAAGGCTGGTGTGTGAGTTCAAAACCATCTGGTGTCCTTTGATCTGAACTGAATTACCCTTAGTGAGAGCTGTAAGGAGCAAAAAAGGAAAATGCTTTCCCAGAACGCTTCTCTGTGAACCCCTGTATAGGGCTCATGTGGGGACCAGCCCAAGGACAGCACCCCACCGGTGGGACGTGCACGGATGCTCTGGCTCCGCTCCCTGCCAGCTCTCTCAGGAGGCAGCTGAGCCCCCGCAGCTCAGACACTGCTGCTTGCTGTCCCCTGATGTACTGCCTTCTCCGTATGCTTCGCAGACATCCAAGGTGGGCGCAAATTAATGTATGGAACGGGTAGTTTCACATAGCTTCTGGGAGCAGTTGGTTTGGGAACAGAAGAGTATTTTAATGACAGATTACAAATTGCATTTTAATGGCAAACAAATGGTAAGCTTTGTCGCTGCATCAGCAGTCTCACAAACAGGCTCTTGACCCTATAAATAAATGCTGGTTGATCCTCTGCATTAAACCAGCTAATCACCAAGGAGCAGCTCTGCATTTTATGCCCCTTCCCCATAGAAACGCCCATGTTGGCACACCATCTCCATGGTGCATCTGGATGGATGTCACACTCCTCTGATGGACAGGATAGCCTCGGATCAGTGCACGTATCGCTTAAGCTCTCATCAAGTGACAGAAGCAATAACAGCAATTAAACAAAGAGGTCTAATGGGAATTTTCATCTTCTCTCTTCTAAATGATGATGGATGTCAGCGAAGAATATGTAGAAGAGAATATTTGAATGAGCTCCCTATGCCATGTCTATTGTTACAAACAGTTTTGAGTTCATGGGAAATTATCTGATACAAATAAAGCACAGTACTTAGTGGGACCAACCAACAAGACCAAACATGTCTCCAACTTTTCACTAGTTCCAGTGAGGTTTCATCTTCTCACCTTTCTGTGTCAGATTGATTTCCTTTCCTCTTGTATCTGTCTCCAGTGTTTACAACCCAGGGAAAAGCAATATTAGAAAACAGTTTCATTACCTGTGTCCAGTGCAATATTGAGACTGGATTTTCAAAAGCACTTGTTGGCTCGGGGGCTGAAATCATTTGGGTGTAAGGTTTTAAAATTTGACATTTAACTTTCTATGTAGAAAGTTATTTACCTCCTCCTTGCCAAAAGGCATTCGCTTCCATAAATTTGTTAAAGCTTACAAAACGCCTTTTCATTTAAGTCAGCAGTTTGTAGCATACAAAGTGGTATCATCCCACCTCTGGATCAAAGGCCTGAACAGACATTTTGGTGATGTCCAAATTACTGTCACCTCATTCTAGTGACCTTGTGAAAATCAAATGCAAAACTCCTTGTTTCCTCTAAGAAAAATCCCAGCTGGTGATTCTCTCATGGCCAAGTAACAACTGAGGAAGGCCGTGGTAAGGAGAGCACTGAAGATATTGCTGTGGCAGAAAGATTGAGCTAAGCAAGGCACGGGAATAAAGCCGACGTTCAGGTACAAAATTAATGGCAGAGCTGATTAGTTACAGAGGAAATCTGTGCAGGAACTTAAAAGCAATGAAAATAAATTCAGAATGTGAAATGTAGAAAGTCTATTTCCAAATTGGCCTGAAAATATTACCTTCAAAGTGAGTAAAGGCACGTGGTCCCACACCAGACAGAAACCTCAACAGCACAAATGGCTCATGTTCAAAGAAAAGCAAAGTTGTGAATAAAAAATGGACTCTAACAGAAGAAGACGATGTAAAGTGACCGACAAAGTGTTCAACAGAACTGCAATGCACATCAGAAAGCTTGTTACATGAGGAATTAGCCCACTTAAAGTCAATCAGATTGAAGAATCCCAAATTGCAAGGGCTGTCTTTGCTGGTAGGGTAGCTTAAACGGGTCTATGAGGCTACGTATCACCTTAATGTCAGTATTTGTTCATCAGAAATCTCAGAGACTTGCTGAGGAGAGCTAAGACATTGCACCAAGACGTGTATGACTTAGCCATGTTGGTGTCAGATCAAAACAAAATGCAGCTTGGTTTTTATTTGCCCAGATCTTACACACAGAAGATCTTCACTTCAATGGTTCATCAAAAACCCTCTAGACAGCTACAAAGCATGAAACTTTAAACATTTTTCGCTGTCACTGCTGCCATTAGCATAGAAAATTTAAAGCAAATGTTAGTCATTCATTCAGACATGGTCAATAGCCTGCCTGGTGCAGTGCAGAGACCACAATACGCTGAGGTTCCCTGACACAAGGTGTTTCCACTGGGACCTTTTTAAATTTCAGAAAAATCCAACAAAGGTCATCATGCACAGGATTTGGGAGAGCAAGGATGAGTCTATCTGTCCAAGCTTAGGTGCCTAAAATACCTCTCACATCTGGGGTTGTGGCCTGGGATGCTGGAGTGGGATTCAGCATGCATGAAAGAGCAATTTATTCCAAGTGAAAAAACTGGAGCAATAATGCTAAAAAAAATAAATCCTAGATGAAGTGAACATTTTGGAAATAACAGATTTCACTCAACAATGGCAATCTCCTATTTCATTCTTCTTCTCAGGGCAATTACCATTCAACACCAAGCAAGCCATCATCCTTACCTCCCAACTCGCTGTATCCAGGTGTTCATCTCAGCCTACTGCCCCATCCCTCTTTCCACGTGGCTCCAAGCCGTCAACAACAAGTTTTCAACCAACTTCAGTGGTTTTCCATCGCTTCCTTCATTGCTTATTTAACTCCAAAGCCTTCCCTACTCCCTTGCAAGTTTTCATTCAGGGAAACAATTGTTTCTGGAATGACTCACTCTGCAAATACCTTATTTGATGTCTGCCATCCTGACTCAGCCACGCCACTGCAGGGTGGCAACGCCAGCCCCTGGCAGGCAGTGACAGAGGGGCTCGTGCCACCTTCCTGCAGCCCTTGGGATGGCTCTGGGCCTGCAACATGAAGGGTGCTGCAGAGAGCCCAGGGACCTCATCCCTCTCGCATGTCACCAGAGTCTATTCTTTCTCAAATACTCTCTCCTTGTGACATATTATGCCAATTTTGTGCTGAATAGCAAGTACACCGAGTTTAATAACCATTGAACAGCTCATAAAAATTTAAACAAAGTCATGAGCTGGTGGTGGGGCAGCTGTGGCTGGATTTAGTACCTCAGCCCAAGAAAGCTAATTTGTAATTATCTGTCTAAAACACCCATGTGGCCAGGTTTTCTACAGCAGCTGAACGTGCCGCTATTTCCAATGGCTGCTCAGAGCACCTCTGCACCCTGGTTTTGGGCTGGCATCCCTGTTTCGTGAAAGCTGCTCCCAGCCCAGCCTGCCGATGACGAGAAAACCTCCTTGAGCCAATTTAAATCACTGACTGCGACTAATGGGAAGCCAGCGCTGCCAGCGGAGAGCTGCAGGGAGATGCTGCCCGGTGGCAATGCCGTTTCTGTACCTATCTGTGCTCAGGAGCGGGAAGCTGGGACACAGCTGGGGTGGCAACAGCGGCACAGCAGCAACGGGGGCAGCCAGGGCTGCGGTGGGTGCACGGAGGCTGCCCCCAACCAATGGCCCTTCTGCAGCTCCCTGAGGCCAATGCATGTCTGGTTGCTCATCTGCTCTCCAGCAGAGACCAGTCCCAGTCCCTAAGGAAAGGGGACTTGCACCCAGGCAAGGTTCTCACCGCCTTACGGGAAATCAGCTCCTCTTAAAGCTGACACATGGCCTCAGAGGCTTCAAGGCAGCAAAAAATCTGAACCTGTTTCAGTAAATAATACTAGTTGTATAGACAGGTATATTTTTTTAAATTTCTTGGATTTTCATGTATGGTCATGCCGTAGGTGCAGGCACAGTGTGCTCCATGTATGTGCATTGTCTGCTGCAGGTGTGTGCATCCTCATCTGCACTATGGGGATGATATTTATTTACCAGTGTCACCTTTAGCACCAGAGGGAAGGTGAATGGAAGACGTCCTAAAAGCCCTATTTAGATTCTAGCAACTGGGAGGAAATGGTGGAATTTTAGCTCTCCAGCTCTTGCAGAGATTTAAGAAGGAAAAAGCTGAGAGTGTGAAGAGGAACTCAGCTCAGCTTCTGGGGCTATAAGGAAACTTTTCTGCAAGCTACGAGGAGGTGAGCCTGGGAGGACTCAACCCCAAATGCAGTGCTGTTTCATTCATTTTTTATGGGAGATGCAATGATGTTGCCTTTTCCAGATATCAGAGAGGCACTGTATCGGCAAATAGAGAAGGAGAACACTTTCTGCAAGACCCCTCTGTAACGATACAGTCTCTCAAGCTGTTTGGAAATCATCCAGGTCTCTCACCTTCATTTACTTCGCTACCTGGGCCAAGGGGCTGCGAGGGGCTGTGCCTGCAGCACAGAGCGATGCTGTACAGGGCTTGCTCTGCTCCCAGGCCTCTCCTCTCCCACCAGGACAGCTCGGAGGGAAGCTGTTATGGGCAGGACAGCAGAAGCAGCCCTGGGTTCCCCGAGCCCTGATCCTGAACATGAACCTGCTTCCCATTAGGAGAATTAATCCAGGAAATTGCCATTCCTATGCAATGCCCACTTCTGGTTTTCAGTTGCTCATGAGAAACACTCCAAGGTCATACCTAAAATCTCAGGGGACATAGCCAACAAATTGGGTTTTTGACAGAGTAATGGGCTGGTCTTTAAGGTCTCAGTGATATTAAATGTGTTAACAGCAATATTTATAAGAGCCTTTAATCCCTCTTTATCTTGAGACATAAATCATAAGCACCTTTATGGTAGGTCCTACTTCCTTTGTGTTTGGGAAGCACCAAAGAAATTTTAATAGGGACATGACTAATCATTTGCTAATCACTTATCTCTTGACAAATTCCTAGTGACACAGCAAGAGTTATACACGTCTGTGCCCCATGAATATCCCTACTAAATAAGTCTTCTAAAGGAGTATATTTAATTTTTCTGAACATATTATATAAGATTTCCATAGGGGAATGAAAACACATTCCTAACAGTCCCTGAAGCAAGGCAGCTCACTTGCAAATGTGCCACATGGAAGAGGACGCGGGAGGATGAGGAAAGAAGAAATTGCTCAAGGAGTCTGTTTTGCCTACTTATATCTTCACAAGCCTCAGAAATACTCTAGTAGCCTGACCCAAAACTCAGTCGAGTTTGATGGCAACATATCTAAAGGAATTTGGATGCTTAAACAGCACGGATTTCAGGGGAGTTGAGTAGCTAAGGGCACAGAGAGCCCATGTCCCAAAGGGCACAGAGACCCCCTTGCACATCTGTATCCACATGTGGCAGCCCAGCCCTGCGCAGGGTGTGCCCGGTGCCCACCCGAGGGTCTGGCGGTGCTTGCCCCGAGCTCTCGGGCAGACGTGCCTCGCTGCTCTCGGGGCTCATGGGCTGCACAGCCGTGCAAGCCCTGTGCGACTGCCCCGGGGAGATGCATGAGGAACCATCACAGACCTGTCCACTTCTTCACGTGCAAAAGCTGCAGTCACAAAAGGTTATTTGCCTCATCTACCAAGCAAATTTCATATCAAATCATCTTTCCCTGGGAGGGCAAGGTGGAATAACATTTACTCTTTTGTTTTTAACATTGGGAGATCATTGATACCGTTAGGGTCACTCGCAGCAGGAACCCAGACCAAAAAGGAGAGGTGTCCAGTTGTCGATTCAGTAGCTTTTGTGTCTTTTTTTTCTGTGGTAAACAGAATGTTTTCTTTGGAAGCTCTACTCTTTTTATACTGAATAGCGGCTTAGCAGCACCGCATTCTTCCAGGGAAAGTGGTATTGACAGCTCTATTTTAAGCCTCAGTCCAACAGGCTGGTAGGAGCCTATGAACAAGGTAAACCTTTGTGGGGAAGTCCAATCACTGAGATGTACATCGCGCTACTCGAACATGTCAGCTGGGATCAGAGAAGCCCAAAATTTTAGAGGGATATTAACTAGATAGTCAATAAAATTCTTTAGGTTTCATGAAAAGTACTATTTCAGCCTAACTTTGCAAGTGTGATATCCTTTGCATGATGGTATGACAGGAAAGGAATGGCAGAGGGCAAACAAATTATTTTTCTTTTCTAATTAATAAAAAAGAGAGAAGTGAGTAACTCCTAAGAGTCCTATGTGCATCTGGCAGAAGGCCCCTCTGATTACAACCTGGCAGACCAAACTTTGGGGTCTTAGGACAAAAGGAGGTTGCTGTCACCCATGGGAGAAGGACCCTTACAAACAATTTCTGGACAATTCCACCTGTATTTACAAAGACTCTGTAAATCCTCAGTTTTATTTGTAAAGGTAAAGTTTGCATCTTACAGTCCAAGTTCCTTTAAATCTGACTGCAGAAACGAGTACTTGCTGTGCATAATGACTTTGACTGCTTCCACCATGAAGCAAGGGTGAGTATCAGGAGCACTATTAAACAAATTGTTTCCAGAATTGCTAGTTTAAATTTGTGGTAAACTACCAGAGCTGAAAAGATCATTTAGAAGAAAAGCACGCACCTGGCTTTTGCCAAGTCAGGTAATGAAATGAAAATGTTAGGAAGGGCAGTGTTCCCAAGGAGGGGTGGAAAAGAGTTCAGGCCTTGCCTACAGCTTAGGAAAGGAGGAATGATGAAGGTGATGTTTCTGCGCCGTTACGCTGCAGAATACAGCACTGTCGTTGGGGTATAAAAGCTCTTTTTATGGAGCGCTACAAAGACGGTCTGTAAAGCTTCATGAAGAGCAGGGCGATGGCGGTGGCAGTGCCACTGCCTGGAGGCAGCGCTGGAGGGAAGTCGGAGATGCCTCGAGCCCTGGGCCTTGCAACTGGCCTCGCTCTGCCCTGCTCGGATCTAATCTTCTATGGTCCCAACCGCTGCCCCATCCATCACGGCATCACCCATCGCCAGACAGCCCGTGATGGCCGTCAGCCATCCTGCCTCCCGACGGTTCTGCCTTGTCCTGCTGAAGCTGCAGTGGGCATTTCGTCCCTGGGAATATGATGTCAGCTGAGTCATTCCCCAAGTTACCGCAGGAAAGGTCAGCCATGCGCCAGCTCCCCCCGGCACGGTCGCGGGAGCTCTTGATCAAGTGAAGTATACTGCACATCATACACAGCGCCCGGTCACTTTGGGGTTATTTGCTGCCAAGTGGCCGTGGTCCTGCAACTCAATTTAAAATAGGTTAAAAATTCATGTGTCCGCAGATGCTAAATGGGACAAACAATACGGATTTGACATGTCTGCATGTTCCTGGCAGTGGCATTTCGCTGTCAGATAGTGCTCATGGTGTCTCCGGTCATAAACCTTTTCATGCTTGCGGAAGTGTGGGTGACAGACTCCCTGCCCCCAATTAGCTAAAGTCTTGATGTTTAAACAACAAGGGTAAATAGGAGGTAAGCACATTTTGGTATTTTTTAATATATCCAAATTTTTATTTCTTTTGCTTCTGGCATTATCTTTCGCTAGCCAGCATGCCACAAGTGAAGAGATGGCACAGGCCAAATATTCTTCTTTAATGGGACGTGTACTGCCAGCTGAAATTCTGCTGTTCATATGGTCAGTCTGGATGTGCACTGCTCTTACAACTGACCGCGCCTGGACACCCATGGAGCAGGGGAGAGAACAAGCAGAGGTGGGGGCTGCTCTCATGTCTCCAGCGTTCAGTTTTGGTTCGATTCAATTTCTCTGATGGTCAATTTCAAACCTTTTCCAGCAAATATTTCACTTCAGTTTTGATTTCTGCTCCTCCTCTCCCATTTTCCCAGAAATCCTGCCCTCCTGTGTTTGTCTGGAAGTGGGTATTTTGGACATTGGTACATTAACATTTACAGGCAGCACTCAGACCTCCCGGGTCCCGAGGACCAGACCAGTGCAAGCCCAGGCCCCCTCCCACCGCAGGGACCCTTCCCGCAGCTTGGCTCAAGGCCCAGAGCATCCAGTTGGTTTGGGAAAGCAATTCTCCCCATTTCCAACCTAACTCTGATGGATTTTGAGTTTATTCCACCACTGCTTGATAACATAAATCCAAAGGTGCCTTCTCTTGGAAAGTAGTAAGAAAAGTTTGTAATGCTTAGAGAGATGAGCATCTGTTTAAGTAACTACAGACAGATTTCTCCTAAAATTAGGTCTCATAAGTGCTTGTTGGAAGCTCGTTAGAGCCATTCTGGGCCCTGCCAACTCCCACTGCTGTCAGGGAAGGTCTTTTGGCTGACTTGAACAGGCACCAGAGACTACCATTGCTGCTGTTTGCATGCTCAAATACAACGATACAAATAGCGCCCGAGCAACGGGAAGGACAAACCTGCTCTGGGCAATACAGTGAACGTGCGTGGGGTTCCCGTTTTTCCATTTTTCGTTCTGGGGGAGGCAGGGTTATGGCCAGGCTGACGAGATGCTCGGAGCGATTTGGTGATGGGGCAGCTCACAAAGTTTTTTTGAAGAAAATCATTTTTAAGCAACTCCTTTGGAGCTTTGCGTCCCAGGTTAGTCAGAAAGGACACTTGCCTGGCTGCCGCTGTGGCGGTCAAACCGATGGCTTGCTCTCGTTCTGGTTATGAAGACCAGGGACGGAGAACTGGAGCTTGGGAACGGCCAGCGCTGCCAAGTCATTCTGCTGTCTCTAGAGCTCTCCTCCCCTTGCACGCAGCCTGTTTCAAAAAGGGGGGGTTACGGGGTAGTTCTAGGGGATAAATCAAATACTTACTGAAACGCACATCAAGACAAGTTGATGATCAAAGTGAAGCAAGTGCTGTCGTATAAAGGGAGTGTCTAAACGCAGGGTGGTAAGGGCAGTTACCCCTGACGTATTTAAACATTTCTGGCCTTGGGCAGCAAAGTTTCAGAATAAATGAAATGCATAACAATACCCAAATGAGATTCACCTCTGCAACGCTAAATATGCATCAGAGCTGGAATTATATTTATTTTAATTCTAGTATAATCACATTATCTCAAGTGTATGGTATATTGAAAAAAAAACCCAAACCCAAATAACTTTATTATACATACCGGCAGCATATGTTAGGATAAAAATCTACATATATATAGATACGAATTATTGCATTACTGCTATTTCTCTGAATTTTATCTTTCCTACCTTACTCTTGAGACACAGTAACTCATGAATAGATTGCATTTCCTGGATAACCCTGCAGATTAACATCCCAGTTCAGAAGAAAGGAAAAAATAAATACAAGGATAATGTGAAATTCAGCCCAACAGTGCGAATACTCTTGGTCTGAAGTTGCCTCTCCCAGCAGCTGTGGCGTCCTCAGAACTGGTGATACAACAGGCAGCAGAGTGACCTTTCCATGCAAAGAGTTAGGAGGATATTTTTAAAACCCAATGTCTAAATTTTAGATCCTAAACTGATGTCTAGGCATCTGAATGCTAAATAATAATAAGGGATGCAAATAGCAATAAGCAGAGAAGATTTTCCCCAGCTGACTGATTACAGCCCCAAAGATCAGTGCCTGTAAATACTGTATATTCATCGCTGTAGTTATTTTAGCATGTGGCTACGTGAGTATCAGTGATCTGTGGCTCCAGTCTAAATGTCAAACAGATCTGAGGCATTTCTATGTCATTCACAGTGGACCCTAAAGTGAAGGTGCTTAAAAGATATAGTTAATATAAATTAAAGGATGAGCTTTTGTGCACGTTACGTTGTGTTATTCCCCCTGTGCTTGGGACCCTGACACATCACACCTTATTCACAGCTTCTGAGACGCTGTAACTGCCCGTGTGCTCAAAGAAAATGTGAGATAAAAAGGCATTATCGTAACCTCTGTGAAAGAGGTCTAACACTGACTCACCAAAATTGTATTTTAAATTACACATTTTTGGAAGTCTTGTCATGCTTCAGCTAAGTGCCCCAAAACATAGCAGACACTTACTCAGAAGTGGATAAACTGCGATATTGAATAATGGCTAAGATTTAGGGAAATCATCTCCCCAAGGGCTGTGCCGTACTCATCCCCTTGACGAAGAAGAGCTCGCAGCAGCAGAACGACTTCTGCTCCCGGCGCTGGGTTTCGGATCCAGCTACGCGCCTCTGCGGGGCGCGATGAGTCACTCCCTGTTTCACTAACGGAACAGGCATTTATTTTCGCAGAGATGATGTTCAGACAACTGCGTATATTTACTGACTTCTTCCCTCCTGTCTCAGGATGAGGCTTGAGAAACACAGTGAGAAAAGCTTTTTCTTTGCAGACGTCCTACTGGCAGGTGCAGGAGAAATCTTGTTTGAGTTTTCATATCTGATTTTTCAAATTTCAGATTCCAGTGAGAGCTGAGCATGAATTATGTGTTTTGATTATACATCTATTCCCTGGAAATAGTTGGTCTTCACAAATGAAACTGTTCATGGGGATGGACTAGTTTCTCTAGTTTTCCTTAGCTCAAAAATAAAGGAAAAAGTCTCTGAAACTGTCCAAATGTGTTGGCGCTGATGTTTATCATGTAGTACAAAATCCTGCTCTTCATCTTCCAAGTAATATTAAGGTCAACTGTGAAGCTGGTTATAGAATTAAAAATTTTAATAATGGTTGATACTGAGATGAGTGGTTTCAATAATCTAAATTAATAACCAAAATAGTTTGCCTAGTTTCACCCATAATTGTGTCCAGTTTTTGACATTTAGTCCCAAGGTTTGCAATAATATATATTAAAAATATAGTAAAATTTATATAAATTTATATTTATAGAAATATATGTGTGTTTATACGTATGTGTGTGCATGTGTACATGCATGTGTGTGTAAATATACCTCTCTCTATATAGGGGTATGCATAAAAGTGCCCTGAGCAGATGCAGTCTCCTGAAGAAACAGGCGGGTGCGGATCTGGATCCTGACACCATGCCCACGTCGTACCGGGTGCCGCTGCAAGGACAAGGTGACGATTGCCGCTGCTGGCCCCGCGGAGCTGCTCCCGTCCCGAGCAGAAGGGACGTGGGCTCCCAGCTGGGGCTGGAATACACAGCTCGCAGACATCTAACTCCGAGCACACGGTCACCGGGGCGTATGCGGGAAATAAAACCGTACTGAACCGACGCATTTGTGTTAAATAAAAGTGCTAGCACTTAATGAGCCTCATCTTTTCCTGCGAGATAGGAGTGGAGGAACACGCGCAGTGTGTTTATCATGCTGAAGGCATTGCAGGCTTTGACAGGAATGGAAATGAGAGGAAGAGAGGAAAAAGGATGGAGGTAGAGGAACAATATTCAGAATAGGGAACAGCTTGCCAGCTTCCTCCGAGGGTAACAGGGGAAGAGAGAGATTTTCATTAATGGATAACTGGCATTCCTCTACTTTTCAATTTTAACAAACCTTCTAATGATAATTACAGACTTTCTGTATTTATAGAGACCCAGTGTGTGTGTAGACAATAGCGTCATCTACCAAGTCCTTTCTTCTGCCGCTATACAAATTCATCCATTATCTTTCATGCCCTTCATTAAAATATGAAAGGAGATAAGCAATATATAGCTGTGTCGTTTGGCAGTAGTGGGAGGGGAGGAGCAGAATTAACTCTGGCTAAGGAGAGCCAAAAGAAAATCTGAAGAAAGAGTTAGAAAGAAAGGTAGGCAGAGCTGTGCTCGCACAAATTCCTGCTGTCAGCACTGGCTAATGCTTACGGGAATGATCAAAGGTGGAAAAAAAATGAGAGCAAACTATAAAACCACAAGGTTAATGCTCCAGAGAAGGAGAGAGACAGCCCACGGGGGTCTCGTCTGCACTGGCCGAATGGCAGAATTCCCATATAATCCTTTTCCTTAGTTGTCTTCAACAAACACCTTGGTGGGATAAAAAGGTGGACATTTTAAATTGCCTGTGCTCAGTAGAATGTCAAGTGCCTCCTGTTTGGATTTATGGAGTAAGAAGGGGCACAAATTCCAGATTTCAGCCCGAAGGACCGTAGCAGATGCCCATCGTAGCACACATAGCGGATGCCTGAGCCAAATCATGCTTTGGAGAAGTGCACATTTCTGGTTGTATCTAGACTCCTTTTGGACTTCAATTAAAAGAGATTTAAAAACCCCACTTTTTTCCCCCATTCTTATATAATTTCCTTTAGTGACTTCATATTGGTGAGACTAAAAAAAAAGCTTAAGAAAATTGATTTTAAGGAATTTCTCCCAACAATTGGCATCCTCATGTGCTTTCAGATGCCACAGACTCACAAAATTAGTAGGATTCATGGAGCAAAGAGTCTTATACCTGAAATACGTCAGTCTTGTATCTCTACCAGTATATTAGAAAATTTTCTGTGGATCCTGGACATACTCTCCAAAGCTCAGGCTCCTGGCTGTCTCAGGGTTGTAAACCAGAGCAGTCATCATTAAAAGGCACTTTAATCTTGGCTGTAATTTTTATACTGCAAAAAGCATTTGGATGATCAATTTGCATTAAAATAAGTCATCCAAAATATGGCACCTGCAGCCTCGGAGCTGTATGGGAAATTCACTGCAGCTGATGAGTGCTGCGAGGAACATGTCTGGGGAGGTCGTCCCTATCCCCAGCCACCCTAAGGGCCCTCTGGCATTTTTCTTGTGCTTTTATTTTTTTACTGTCCTGTTATAAAACCATAACCATCTCTCTGCTCCAGGCAGCCAGAGCACACCTCCAAATCTTCCCCTTGCTGTTTACCTAAACCAGCCTCCCCCCTTTCCAAAGCACAAATCATGGTTCTGGGTAGAAGACACCCAAAAAATGTCACCATAGCATTTGAAACATAGAATACTTTGCTTGTTTTCTAAAATCTGTGGAAATAAAGGGAAATAGCTTACCATCAACTTTCTATGTGCTTATAGACTATATCTATAGTATTTTTCAGTAGCAGGGAAGGCTCAGAGGCATCTTCTCTCTCTGGAAAGTAGTAATGTGAATAAATTCATACAGATGATGTCCTATAGCATCGAAATTGCTTTTCTAGCTCTGAAGGGTAAATATTTTCATGTTCCCTGAGCGATCCTAGCCATGTATGGCTGTTTCTTTTGGAGATCTGAATATTTATTGCTGATACCTTGGGAAGAGGATGCAGTGAGTGATGAGAACAACCCCTTTGCTGGGGGAAGAATGGGAGCCGGGGAGAAAGCTGCCCTGTTTTGCTGAAAAGCCTCTAGATTCTGATGGCAACAAATCCACTGCAGCAGAGACAAGGCAGAGCCTCGCATCCTCCAAAAGTGCGGTAGAGGTTGCTTTGCAGTCAGTCATCGTGTGCCACTCCAGTGACGTCGTTCGTCACCTGCCCTTCAACAAGGTTATCTAATGATAGTGCTTTTATTGATATTCCTAATGGTCACAGAAGAGGACGTTTGGTGGCAATTCTTCAAGAATCGGTTAAAAATAGCAACGGCGCTACCAGGCTAGGCAGGAAGGCTGTAAGGGATCTTACAGAGAATTGCTAATCCACGCCTGCAGTTTCATTTCTCAGCCTTTGGTGATTGAAGTGTTGTTCCCTTCTCATGAGTTTATAAACACCATCACAGTGAAAGATTTGACGTTCTAGTTAAGGAAGTTATGGAACAAAGGGGAACCCAGACTTTAGAAATGACAGTGTATTTTCTGCTTTCTGCAAAATCATAAGCACTTCCAGGATTATTTTTCTGTTTAATTTTGCCTTTCTCAAAAGCTATGAGTGCTTCCAAGCTTCCATTTCCATTTTTATTTGGTGTATGTCCACTTCGTCATTCTTCAGTTTGCATTTTAATAACATTACCAGAGGAGGCTATTTAAAATGAAAAGTAACTCATGTTCTTTCTTCGCTAAGATAAAAGCATTAAAGGAACCCGAGCACAGAGAGTGAATGCGTTATTAGGGGGTGACATTTCTGAGTAGTGAATAATGATCATTGCGGTTGTGGCTTACTGTCGTCGGAGGAAAGCCATAGCTGCCAGTTCACTACTGTCGTAGTCCAAAATTTTATGACCCATGGACCACTCAGCAAATGTGTTTCACTCGTTGCCGTCTGGTCCGTAGGGGGAAGGGGTCCCTTTGCTCCTTGGCTTCCTCCTCCCCTGCAACGGCACCCGTGGCAGATACGGAGCAGAGCACTGCGGGGAAGGTGGGCACCAGATGCGAAGGCAGGTATGCCTGTTCGAATGCCCAGTTCGTGTTACAACTGTTCCTTGATGACTTCGTTTTATATTAATTTAAAAATGTGAAAAACAGTGTGTTTCCTGCAGTGCTTTTGCATGGTGATGTGCTGCGGTACCCTGGCCTGAGAACAGAGGTCTGGATAACAGGGAATTGCCCAATGTGGAGTGAATATAAATGCTCACATGGCCCCAAAAAAGCAGAACGTTTTTCAAGGGCATGAGTGTGTCACAGTGAAACACTGCTCCTGAGGCTGCCGGGGCGAGGCGGAGGCAACCGCGGTTATTTCCCTCCCCATATTGCTGGTCTGAGTCTGAAAAACCTCAGGCAGGAGATTTCAGCCTTTGCTTTCTGCTTCCTCCACGCCGGCCACAGGAGCCCTTGGGCAGCAGGCTGGATGCCGTGGCTCTGAGCAAACCCTGCCAGCTCCCCAGCAGCACCGGGCGTCTCCTCCGGGGGGGCTGGGAGGCTCAGCCCCAGGACCCCGCACACCATCGCCTGCTCGGCTGCCTCAGCCCTGCCAAAAATAACATTTCGACTCAGAAAAGCAGCGATGAGCGACATATCCTCTGGTAATGAGACTCACTGCAAGATGAAAAACACCCTTGATCCTGCCTATCCCCTGCATCATTATTTTTTAATTGCTAAATTATTTCTTTTTTTTTTCTATATATTTTTCTTCCTTTGCTCCTTTGTGCCTGGCGCCGGGCTGTTGAACTGTAACGTTACACAACCACTGCCAGCCGTCTGCCTCGGGGAGGCTCACCGTAACCCAGATGTGTCACATGAAAGGAGAAGTTGGGCTTATGACAGTCGGAAATGCTTTTGCCTACTTCTTGAAAAAAACCTTCCCAGCTTCATCCTAATAGTAGAGCTCAGAGCAATCCCTGCACAGTGCCCTGAGCTGCTGAATGAAACGGATTCTTGTTGCTGTTTTATGTTGCTTTTCAAACAAGATTCGGGTAATTAGGAAGAAAGTTGAAAACTACAGCACTTGGAATACTCAGGCATCACCCCCCCACGCCAGTGCCAGTCACCAGGACTTCATCAGTTAAATTGCTCAAAGTCATTGATCCAAACTGATTTTGGTTGGGCTCTCCCCACAAAGTCCCTATCAAAACACTTGCAGGGCTCCATCCGTCTTTTCCCATACAAGGGAGAGCTCTGCTTATGCCACCGAGTATGGCGACTCATTCCTGTGTCCAAAGCAAACGAGAAATAATACTGAGAAAATACCAGTAGTTCTGACATGTATATCCCAAGGCACTTGGCGATTCAGGCATTAGATATATAGCACAATAAATGATCCAGCAAGAAATAGTCCTTGAAGTGTAATGTGTAAGTAGGAGACATGTCAGAATAAATTGCCACGTGAGCCAATAAAATGAAAAGTCAGACCCAAACTTATTTGAAATCAATGAGTCTTCTCACTGATTCAGTGAATAGGCTTTGAATCAGGCCATAAATGAACCTCCGTGGCAATCTTGAAGGGTATCAGAAATAAGCCTGCTAATGAGAATATTAGAAGAAAAATAAATCCAGCTGGAAAATATCTTCCCATGATTAACTCCTCCATACTACTGTATAATGCAAACAAATATTTTTGCTGTTTAGTAAGTCTTTGGCATAGTTAAAGGTACAAATGACTTTTAAGGAAATTACGTTATCACCAGCTCCAGCTCCGCATCTCACTGTAAGTCATTTCTCATCCTAAATAATGACTTCTGATTCTGTTAGCCTATAACAGACAGTCCATACCCTTAGGGCAGGTCTCCTTAAAAATAAATAAAACCCAAATAAGGGCTGTCTCCATTATGTGGAAGGGAAATCTGTGCACGCACAACAAAAACTCCTAGTTTAAATGACCACACGTCGTACTACAATTGGGGTCATATTCAGGTCTGTTAGCTGGCGACATTTGCAGTGCAGATAAGAATGACTGGCAATTATTTCTTCTGCATAATTGGATTACCAGCAAATATATTCTTTCGGCTTCTTGTTTTCTGATATCATAATAAATGGTGTCACTGAATTTGCATGCACAGAAACACTTTCAACTCCGTTCAGTTTCTTGAACAGAAAAAATTCCTTGAGCTTCTCAAGCTGCCAGTAAGCAGGAGATCTTTATAATTCACAGTCTCGTTGCTCCCTCTGTTTCCTCAGGATCCGATCAAGGAGACGACAGATGACAGGGAGAGCTCTGAAGTCACCAGGCACAAAGGTGAAGCCCAGATCATGCCCGTGGTCTGACATCTTGCAAGCATCCGTCTTTCAGTCCATTATGAAATTCTTCCGCTTCACTTTACTCTCAGGATCAGGGGATACAGAGCACATGACAAAAATGGATGAGAACTTGACTTCCACCAGGGTATGGGGTTCCAGGGGCAACCCTACAGGCCTGTGATTTTAAAAAATACTTTGGACGGATGAGATAACCCTCCTTCAAGCTTTTCAGCCTCTGGCTTAGTGCTTGGCTACTCCAACAAGAGAAAGGAAAAATAACCAGTGTATGAAAATAACATTTATATTCCTAGAAGAGGATTTCAAGAAGAATTTGTGAGTAAATTGTCTGGAATCATCTCTGGTTCTGTAGTACCGGCACACGCTATGACATGCCATGGCTGACCTGACCCACAGGTACTGAAGCCCCTCCAGAGCTTTGCTATTAATTTCAGGATGAGGACGATAAGAAGCAAAGCAGGATGAGTCCCACTCCCTCCCCGCAGCCCTGACTCATGACTTGGGTCCCTCAGCCAGGATGCAGAGGTGCGACACAAAAAGTATGGCTTTTTACATGGAACTTTTAGTCTTTTATTTAGCTGGAGGCAAGAGAGGCTTTGACCTTCCTGGGCCAGGGTCTTTCAGTGGGACATGGTGGCGGGTGATCAGTGTGAGGCCCTGACGCATGGTCAAGTCAGCCGGGCTCCGCAGGATACGGCACATCAGCCATCCCTACCCACAGGCTTCATCTGGGGCAATTTGCCCCCCATTTTTCGGATGGCTGAGGGGGTCTGTGTGAACACCGACGGGGACCTGTAGGACCTGCTGTAACTGAGCGCCTCTGGCAGCGGGAGGCTGGTGCTGGCGGTCCCAGCGAGACCAAAGCCGGGGGAGATGATAGCTCACAGGGATGGCAGAATGCCTGTCAGCACCGGCGCTGCAAGGGGCTCTCCAACCACTGCACCACATCTAGGACTCAGTCCAGGAACTCCAGGAATCGGAAAATCAGCCAGATATGTTTGTGAAACATTATCTGACACTCCCTGGCAATAATTCAGCGGTGTCCCCTTCACTCCGCACCATCACTTCTGAAGGGCTCTCTTTTTACTCCTTGAAAAGCCAGAAAACCGCGTTTCATCATGTCACTGGGGAGTTCAAGGAAAGCTGGTGTATTAATTAGACTTCCCTGCAGTTTAATCAATCATTGCTCCAGGCTTGGGATGGAAATATAGCAATTAATCTTTTTTTCCTTCGTTTTTTTTTTTTCATCAAAAGATAACCATTTGAGTATCCCTTGTTAGCAGGAGAATAATCTTGCACTCAATTACCACAATTATTACCATTATTTACGGCTTTACAATGTACCTTGCAAGTGAGTGCACAGTCCGTACAACAAAACAAGCAGCGTGATCAGGCCAGCTAAGGATGGGCTGGGATTAAATGTCAACTTTAATTCTAGTCTTACAACCAAAGCTATGTGAGTGAAGGGAGAAGATTGTGCCATTTGACTTGAAAACTGAGACAATTCGTGACTTCTTGCAGTCTCATTGACACTACTTATTGGGTTTTTTTAATCAGAGTAGTGTTAAACAAAAACCTTTGTCCAGCAAAAAATGAGGAAAGAGCCCCAGCCATACGGTGAGATATTGGCTAACAAACACACATATATAATCGCCTTTCCTGTAACTTCTGCCCTGTGGGAAGCCCTTTATGTCCACATGGATTTCATGGGGTTTCTCACATTCTTCATTCCCATTTTCTCTGGGGAGCTGCTGTTAGGCAATATCTTCTCCGCGTCGGCCAGGAGGACTGCTGGGTCTGAAGCGCTCTGGGAAGAGCTAATGATCATGGTAAAGTTGTACACGTCTCTAACTTAGGGAGAAGAGAGCGGCTCGGCTGGCCCCACGCCAGCTCCGCTGCGTGCCAGGGCCGTGACGGATCTGCAGCCACATGCAAAGTTCAGTAGCTAGTTTATTCGGGCTGCCATGCTAATGCATTGTCTTGACACCACCACAATATGCTTGAAATTACTTCTATGGAAAAAGCAGATAAGACTGATAATTCCAAGGAGGAATTATTTTAGGTTTGGCACCTTCAGTCCATGCAATTTCCAGCTGCTCAGCAGATTAATATTTTGCATTTTAACCTTTACATCCATCTTCAGATACCATTGCATCCAAAAGAAAATGCTTTGAAAGAAATTACAGACCTAAGCTGGGTGAAAGACTTTAAATAATGTAAAGCTCTTAAAGAACAGAGAGTTCATTATGTAGGTTTAAAACTGTTCATTTATTTGCAACCAGGCCCTTAAAGAAAAATCTGTCAAAGTACACCCAAATATATCACTGCCCGAGTAGCCCTAACAGGGGAGGGATTTTATTTCCCTTTCAATATTGCATCAAGAAAGCAATCTCGAGCAACCAATGAAGCATTTTTGCAACAAGATTCCTAGGTATTCTCAACAGATTGAAATTAGAAAATGAAAACTGCCAATGAAAAATGAGAAATTTAAGTATTGTAATGTATAATTCGTATTTGCTTTTACTTTTGAGGCATTGCTTATGTCTGGGATAAACAGCATATTTCAGCTACTTATTTACAACGTAAACATTTACAAACTGGAAGGTATGAATCAGGCTGTTGTTATTGCTTTGTCTTTAACATCAAATTACTTCGAGTGATGTTTTGGTTTAGGTACGAAGCAAAGCTGAGGTCTATATTCTGCCAGTCTGCCTGCTAACCTGCCCCACCGCAGCCGTCGCTGCAGCACCCATTTCTTTAATAGGAAACGGCCCAACACACCCTACAGCTCTGGAAGCTGTGGCGAAATTGCCGTAATGTGACTGTTTCCCTGCGTGGCCCTGTGCCCTTGTCCCCATACAGTTTAGTGAGTCTGGGGCCACGTCGAGAGACGGGCAGCCGTTGGCTTACCACACATTTATTCCGTTTAATACAATTTTGTGTTAAACACACCAAAAAATGGGTCGGAACCTGCTTACTGCCACGAATTTCTGGAAGCACCTGGTATGGCCAAATGTCAGAACTGGGGTACAAGTACCGGATGCCGAGTCGAGAACGGTTCATAAGCGCGGTGATCCTGCCGCAGCGTGCGGGACCTGGGCCGGACCCGAGGCTGGGCTAGCTCGGGCAGCAGCCTCGGTGGCCCCGCGCTCCCCAGGGAGCACAGCGCCGAAAGCTCCCCGCTCTACAGGCAGCACAGATCGGGCTCTAATAGGTTATAATTTATTTGTAATTTTGTTACCAAAAGAAGCCATTAGTTGTGCATTAGGTTACCTGATATCTTTGCAATGCTGTCATTTATTAGGTACTTCTCTGGATTAATATTTATTGTTATTGCTGTGTTTATTATCATTCTAATGGTTATTGATATTGTGTGCTTATTTTGCGTAGCATGAACTTCAGTATATGAGCATCTGGGGTAGAACTAGGCAAGGTCTCGCATGAAACGACTGCGAGCTGCAGGTTTTCAAATGCTGCCAGCCCCGCGCTTTGCCTTTGAGGGTCTCGGTGCAGGGCTGAGAAAGTCCTGCCCTACGAGCTCGTGGCAGCCGGGACACGGCCATCAGGAGGCACCAGGAGGGATTTCCCTCTGCTGCAATCTCTGCCCAAGCTCCACAGGGAAAAGTATCCCATTTTGCAGGGATGCTGAGCACGAGCGTGGCTAAAGGGCGTCCTCAGACTGTCCCTGGGATCGGGCTCCTTTGAAAGAGTTCACCAGCATTCAGCCAGTTCAGCAGCCAAAATGCAGCACCGAGATGCCCATTCGTGGCTGCGTTATTCAGAGCAGCCCTATTCCCACCTGCCCATGGCCATCTGAGCTGCAATACGTCACACCCGGACTGCTGATCAATTAACTCTCCATAATTGATCCTTGGCTCTTCTCCTTAGTGCTGTTTCAGCCAAACCTGCTGCAGAGCCCAAGATGCTGAACTAAATGAAGTCTGGCCACTGACATGGTGGCACGTAGCGTCTCGGCCGCCACAGCTGGGAACAGACCCCGCTGAATAGGACTTCCACTTTTTTTTCACTTTTACTTATCCAGCAAGTGGAAGGGTTATCAATCATGCTCGGCTCAGCCCTGCGCTCCTCCTCGCCGGCAGCCACGGCTCAGCCCAATTTCTGAGCATCCCCAGCTGCTGGTGACCCCCAGCCCGAGTCTTATAAAAATTTAATAAAAATTAGAAATATCTGTATTCATAATTGTCCTACAGGAAAAGTTGACAGGGGGATATTTTGATAAATGCTGAGTCTTTGTTACAACCCATCAACACCAAGGGAAGTCCTGCTTGCGAGAGGAAAGGATGAAATTGCTCCCTGGTCTTAAATTACAAAAAACGTGTTTGATAACTTTTAACTATAATGATTTTCTGGTCTTCACTGCCATAAATGATCTTGACAGTGTCACTCAAACTTATTGAAAGCTAGGTCAAGCAAAACACATTAGACCAGCAAATTAAATTTCCTTATGAGGAGACTGACAGAACTGAGCTCTGCCGTTTGTCCTCCTTTTCCCCTCTTCCTTATCAGACGGCAGAGTCTCGTTTTGTGCTCTTTGCCGGCTTCTTTGGGTCACCTGGAGGGGCAGCCACCAGATGCTTTGGTGGGTTTTCCTTTTTACTTTTTTCCACAATGATGCATTAAAAAAAAAAAAAAAAAAAAAAAAGCTTGAAAAAGTTCAGGTCAGAACATGAGGTGGGAGTCCTCAAGTTTCTACCGCAGTCACCACTCAGGCAAAATGTTCTGTTTTCCTTGGGTTTACGACTAAAGCAAGCAAAACCTCCAATGTTCAGATACTGGCCCATCTCATTCCCAGTATGAACAAACTTTTTAGAGAGTTTATGGATTTCCACAAGGCGTGAGTTGCACGGGAGGTTTCATGTTCTCTTATGCATTTTTCAAAAGCTGTAATTGAAAAATTTTGAAAGGCAAATGCCCAGCACCGTGTAATTATGAGACCAAGTGACCTGGGTCTCCCAGCCTGCACCCTCAACCCCAGCTGCACGCCCCGAAGGTGCCACTGGAGAAGGTTACTGTCCGATGACACAGGTCTTCACAACACGGTATTTCTTGAATGCTTTTCTGGCAGTGAGATAAGGACAGGGCTGATGATAAGCATGGGGCTGGGCTCTGGCGGCATCCTTGCCCCTTGGGAAGACATCAATGCCTTGTCCACACTTCTGCTCCGGGACCGTTGCCTTCAGCCCCCTGCAGACTCAGGCACGTGCTAGCGAGGTTGCTTATCTATGGCTTATGCTCAGACATGTGCGTACCATTCGTACTACATTTGTATCTTCTCCGTGATGAATACACGGAAGAATAAATAGATCTGTCAGTTAATTTCAGAGTGGAAAACATTTTGTTCCAGCATCTTTCCTTCCTTAAGGCGGTTGGAATAGTGAAGGTATATTATTTTTATTCAGTGCTTGAGGTTACAAGACAAATTAAAATAACAGCACATTCCAAATGAGATTGCAATATATGTATTGGGTTTCTTTCATTTGATTTCTTTGACTGGGATATTAAATTGAATTGAGTAGTCACATACTTCACAGGGCAGTGAATTATTCACAGGAAAGCTTGAATTGCAGTTAATTTAGCCTCCTGCAAACCCCGGTTAAGCTGTCGCTTTCATGGCCTGTGACTCAGGGTCTGGAGAGCTGCAGCTCTGGATCTTCTGGCCTGGATGTCTGCAACGTTCAGCGCCCGGCGGTCCAGGGCTCCTGCGGGGACGAGCACCTGATGCAAAGCGGAGATGGGGCATTCCCCAAGGGTGTACAAGGGGGGTTCGCCTGCCTCGCAGAAGTATGCCGATACTGGGCCTGGCTGGAGTTTGGCTGAAGAAAATCTCCCAAACGGTATCTTGTGTACTAACACGCTCTCAGCGCTTGCAGAAGGAAGGAGAACTGGAGTTAAAGGTAGCAGATGCTCAGCTCCGCTGAAAATTAAAGAGACTTTATCCTCCGCCCAGACAGGCCGGTACAAAACAACTCCTTGCTGTAACGGAGACAGATTTCAGCCTTTTTAGAGAAGGCCTAACCCCTCCTGCTCCACGCTCGATACATCCCACCCCAGCTTTCCTCTGCACCGCCGGTGTTGCTAGACCCTCCGTTTCTGTTGTGTACATAAGAAAGCAAAAAATAAAGCAGTCAATTTTTGCAGCTCCAATTTTAGCAGTATTTTCACAGTTACTATTGTGCCAGAACTCCACATGACACAAAGAAATCTAGTAGGTCAGCAGCTTGAAAATAAAGTCTAATTTTATATTTAGGCAAGTTATATAAGCATTTGCTAATTAAGAAAAGTGTTTGCCTATCATTCTCCCAGAAGAGAAAAACACACACAGGACTTGAAAGGTCCCTTAAAGTTAAAACCAGAATTGCTCAGAATTGCCCTTTCCATAAAAGATTTCTTAGAAATTTTCACAGGGCACATCAATATTTAAAAATAAAATCAAGTGTTATGTTTGAAAACATAGTGAGAAATGTGTTGGGTTTTAAGTAGCACAAGATGATAATGTTAGCACCTCTGCTAACAAAATCGCTGAAGCACTTGAAAGGACCCAATTAAATTAACAGGGACTTTTTGTTTTCTGCTTTTCATGCTGTAAAAGTAATTTGGCTGTCCTTGGCTGGCGATTTCAATGGAGCTGAACCAGTAACCAATTTGCCAGAAAGAGAGAGGCAGTAAAAATTTTAAAAGGCCTCCCCGGTTTTCACTCTACATGAATAATTAGTGGAATTGCTTTTGGAAAATAAGCTAAATTCTGTGATGCATTTTCAGTCCATGGGGAGGAATACCGCTCGGGACAGAAACATGTCTGCTCCTGGCTGGAGGGTGGAGCACCAGACTTTACGTTTCTCAGCATGGCAGGGTTGGAAAAGTGCTAGTCAGAAAGTTCCTTTTCCTCGTGTGAGAGCAACCCCGGCCGAGCGAGGGGGGCGAGCGCGGGGTGACGGAGCACAGTAAGCGGGGAACCGCGGTTTTGTACGCAGCGGTGGCGCGGATGCCGTGGCAAACAGCAGTTGTCGTTACGCTTAATAGTAAAGGTGAATTTATAGATTATAAAGAACCAGCTGCTAGTTTATGAATGATTAATCAATCCATTTTACAGACTGTCAGAGTTCCACAGCTCAAAACCTTCTTTAAAATCATAGTTATAGTTACCGATATCGCGTCCTATTGATGGGCTTTAATAACCATCGATGCCACACGCGCGTTGCCTGGCTGTGCTTTCAGCAACAGGATTTAGCTTCGAGCTACAGGGTGCGTAACATGCCCAGTGAGGCAGCTTTCATCTGATATTAGTATCTTCTTTAACTGGAGATCTTCATTAGCTGTCTGCTCATCGCAAAATATTGGCAGAGGTTGCTGAAAGTTTTCTTTTGCATCTTCTTTTGCATTCTTTCGCAGCATTCCTTTGCATTTTCTTTTGCACCTGAAGCAGCACAGGTTGTCTTCCTAGTTCAGTCATTTTTGTTGCCTGCAGGCTTGGCGGAGCAACAGCGTTGCTCTCCTCCTCCTTTTGTTTGGGCCTTCCAAACCCTTGCACCGCTACTGACAAATCTGGCCACCTTCACAGGTTTTATAGGCTTTTTTCCTTTCCTCGAGGTTTCTGGGTTCACTTAATTAATCATCTTTGTTCCAGTTCATTCTGCTTGATAATTAAGTCCATTTATTCTAACCAGCTTTCTTCAAACACGGAGAATTCATTCCGAGGATATCTCTCGGAAGTGAGGAAAAGAAGCTGCTGAGTGCTTTGGCCACATTGCCAGCAGTGAAAAATGTCAGGTTTGATTGACTTGCAGATACCCTCGGCCCAGGAGTCATCAACTAACGAAAAACTGTTAAAAGAGTGAACAAAATTCTTCTCAGACCTTCATTTTGACTGACTCAAATCTTTTGTTTAGGTGACTTTACTAGAAGTAACTGACATTATTGTTATACCTTCACTTTCTTCAGAGAGAAAAACTGCCTTTCCCAGAACATCCTGAATTTTCTCATCCCTCCCGTCTGCTTGGCCTTTTCTTCTCCAGGAGGTCCTCAGCCTGTGCCACCTTGTGTCTGTCGAGCCGATTTCCCCTCCCGGAGCTCGGCGGTGGTGAACCTGTCTATCTGCCTTCCTGAGGCTACTTCTGAAAATGAAATTTTCACAACAAATCGCTCACAATAAACAAACCTCAGCATCTGAAAGGATATTACTGTTAACTCTCTCCTGTTGCTCTGTTACCGCTGTCAGAGTCCGACAACCATTTTATGGGGATCCTTCTTTAATGCAACTCTTTTCCGTGTTTCACTGGCTGGAGAGAGCTTTAAAATGAGCATGAGCTATAGCCAATCTTCCCCTAAGGTCTCCAGACCCACTGCGGCACTCCTCATTTGAATGCACCCTGTGTCCGTCACTTAATTTCCTAACCAGATGAAGCACAATGGTTTCTGGCCCGCCTGGCTCTGGAGCTCTCATTACAATAGCAGCCTGGGTATTAAAAAAAGACAAATACCTCTGAGATCCTTGTCAGCCTAATACATTCTTACTAGAACTAATAAAACACACGGAGTTTAATAGATGAAGACTTACTCATTCTATGAAAAATCTCTTGGTGGGAGTGATGATAAAACTATTCACATTCTCCCATTTTGTATTATTTGTGTAGCTATGAATCACCGCCGCCGCCGAACAGGGGACAGGGGAAAGCCAGTAAGGCTCCTGCAGGCAAAGGCTTTAGCTGAATTTGTAGAAGGTTCTCTGTGTTTTATGGTTTTCTGGGAAGTATTTGTATTGCTCCCATTTTTACCGATGCTGAGTACATGGAGAACTTGAGCGACAACAGGCATCATATGAGGTCTGCAAAAGCGAACTTCAACCCGTGCTTCCCACAGATGACAAAAAAGAATTTATGAAGAAGACTTCTGATTTATAGTGAGAAATTCCGTCGTTGGGAAAGTGGAGAATTAATAATATTCAGAGAAATTCTGCAGATTTAAACCAGTGGTGATATAAATCAATGGACAGGGCTGCATATTCTGAAGACGCCCTGCCTGTTCTGCCTGCAGCAGTGAAGAGGGGGAGACCTGAAGGGAGAAAGCAGGTCAGATATAGCTTCATGCTAGCAGCCACAGCTAAATCTAGTCGGGTTTGTGAATCAGAGCAGGTTTGTGACTTAAATCCTACAGGAACACCACTGACAGCTGGGATGTGGCGAGTGAGTCTCCATCCCTCGCCCCTTGCCATGGGCAGCCTGGCAGATTAGCCTACAGTTAGGGCTGAAGATGTGACACCAGCCCGTGATGGGGAAAAGCAGCAGGCTAGGAAGTAACTCAAATATTTTCTTCTGCAAATCATCTTCCTTTTTAAAAAAAAAAAGGTTTTTTATTTCCTTCTCGACATTTTCCCTCTTTTCTCCCTCCCTTCTTTCCTTTTTCCTGTTTTAATATTGTTCTTCATTAAATAGATAGAAAATCCTGCTCTTCATAAAAAACTTAACGCCTCTTCATACAATTTGTAACATTTTTTTAACCCTGAAGATGAAGAGTTCACGTTCTGTGCTTTGTAGTGCTTTATAATGACAAGCCAGCGTTACGAATGTGTGGGCCATAGAGTAAACCTGGAATAAACCCCCTCGCCATCAGGAAGTGACACCTGGTGAAAGGATCGTTGTGTAGCGGGCGTCAAGTAAATTACTCACCGCAGTTTGTGGGTTTTCTGTAAAACAGGCGAGGCACCAGGACCCCGGCGCACGCGGGGCACCGCGGTGCCAGCCTAACGACTCAGCAGGGCTGTGTTTGAGGCGGGTGTTGATTAGGGAGCGGGAGGCCAGCCCCGCCGTGCTGAGCTCCAGGCCCCCGTGCTGGATGCTGCCTTACCGCGAGGACACGGCCAGAGGAACAAGGGCTTTGCCCCGATCCAGCTGTGCACAGAGAGGCTTTGGCTTTGCGGGGAGGCGGAGGGAAGCCGCCCTGCCCTCCCAGCTGGGCTCAGCCCCGCTCCCAGCACACCGCGCGCCTCGTGGATGGTCCATCACCCACTCAAGTCTGGTCCGTCAGACCTCAGGAGCACGGTCTTCTGCTTATTGCCGAGATGCGGAGTATGTTCGGATGCTGTGAGGACAAGTGTCCCCCGTAGGGCACCGACCACCCACTCAGGTGGAGCACGTTGCGGGGTGGAAGGGACAGAGCAGAGGACGTCTGCAGCCCCTTTACTGTTCCTGGTAAATTCTGGGGTCCATCACTGCCGTGCTCACTCCAGTGGAGCTCCTCCACCCTAGCAAGGCTGGGAAGACCCCAAAGGGCTTCATTCACTGGAGACTGGAAAAAACATTTTTTTAAAAAAAAAAGAAGGGTCATCTCTATAATTCGGTTTATGATGGAAGAAGGCGGCAGCGTTTCTGGCTGATTAACATGGTCTTCTTGCACATTCCTGAGGAGCAGAGAGCCCAAGTCCATCATACAAGAACTGTTTTAAATTTAAAGCCAAATTGTTTGATGTTTGTGTTTGGAAAGGCAGAGAGCTAAACACTTTATTTCAATGGGGAAGCTAAGTTTACATTCAGGTATCTGAATGATAAAAATATTTTATTATAAAATATGCTTAAATTTTGATTTATGAAGCTCTTGCTTCACCATCTCATCACTCCTTTTACCCCTTTCATAATTCAAGCTTTCATCTCACATTCCTCTGGGGAGTGGTTTTTTTTAAAACAGGGAAAACTCTTTAAAAAGCATTCTGCCTCCACTTCTTTGACTCTTACCTGTAACTGATATAAATAGAGGTATAATTAGACATTAAAAAGTCAACACATTAAGCTTCTTAATTAATTATGATTTGCCTATTGAGTTAATGTCCTTGTAAATTATTCTGCAGGAGATGTGATTGCCTTTTCCAGACATAATTGCATTGTTTATCCTATAGAGGCTTTCCATAGAGTTCTGTAAAGCCAAAGGTACTTGTTAATTGTAACAACCACCCATGCACAAAGCAGCCATTTGCATTGTCCTTTCTGGCTCACAACTTCCAGATACGCAGGCAATTTACAAAATCCCACAAACTGCCCCTTTGCATCTCAGGCACATGGGTTTTTTCCTTCTAAAACCTAACTATAAATATCCTAAAATCAAGTATGTAGACTAATGTATCACATGCCATAACTAACACCGTTTGTATCTCCCATTTTTAGGCGCAGTGTCTAGGCTCCAATGTTCTCATAACTCAGGCCATAGGTTAGATCAGTTATATTACAGCTACCTGTAGCTGTCTAAAAGCAGCACTGCTGAATTTTAAGCTATATTTCCCAAGGCCACGGGAAATAAACAGGCCTGATTACACCCTTCCAGAGGACAGTAATATTCCCTGCAAGTGTACACTCATCATCCATCTATGAAGACTACTAATTAACAGGGCACATATTATTGTTACCTGCTACTACACAGAGTTTTGCAATGAGTGATTAACTTTAAATAGCTTGATAATCAAGTGCAAATTAGGAAGGAGTGGGACTGGGATGTTGGAATCATTAAAAGATCAGGCAACCTCCCTTTCTAACCCATTTCCTAGAGGCGGGTCCCCCAATGGTTTTCTCCTGTGGCTGCTCAGGAGGGTGGGTGAAGGAGCAGGGCAAGGAGACAGCATTCACGGAGGCATGGGGGAACAGTCCCTGTCCCTCATGACTCCCCACTTGGTGTTCTCCATCTCCTCATGCTGGGCTGCAGAAGCAGCATGTCTATCATGGCTCACGTAGGAGGGAGCTCCTTTGCCAAGCTGCCAAGAGATTCACCCTCTTGGCTCTTGAGAGGTGATTTAGTTCGCTCCTGAAGGCCGGCAGCTGTCAGGTATGTGATCTACGAGGGTTTGGGTCCATGCAAGGCCTGATGGCAGGGCTCCTGCTGCTGCTCAGTGGGAGGCTCTGCTCCAACCCAGCTGCGTTTTCCACATGGGAATTTGCGTACAGTTGGGTTGTATGCACTCCTCAAGACGGAATTCACTGGCTTTAATCCAGCTGTTTGGATGTCTCTGTTTGGTGGGTCTTTGAACACCTCTTGGGGAAGGAAGCTCCCACCTGTGCTTGCCTTGCTGCATCAAGTGGTGCAGGCAAATTCAGGTGGTTGCTTCCCCATAAATGAGGCTCCATCTCAAAGGCAGGGCATGGTGGTAGATCCATAGCGTTGATCTGGGGGAGGGGAAGGGCTATAGGAATATCTGTTAGCAGTTGAGGTTTTCTCTGCATTCTCTGTTATGCTTTTTGTTTCTCTTTTGTTCTCTTAAGAATATGTGGTTTGGTGATGAGAAACTTTGGAAAATTTGTCATTGAAATTCTCTTTATTTCACCTTTTCCCCTCCCCATTTCCAGGACTGGGCAGGTCTGCTGAACCCTTTGCTTCTTCCAGCTGATCCCTTCTGCCTCTCCAGTACTCTCTTAGCAGGAAAATCCTCCTCCTCAAATCCTCCTCCTCCTCTTTTCTTGCAATGTTCAGAAACCACAGTCGTGGGCAGAAGGACTCACTGTGCTGAGGTTCGTGGGCACTTTCTGTGGTCTGAGTTATTTCTGAGACTAATTAGCTTATCAGCTCTTCTTGACAAGGTTTGTTAAGTGCCTGCTTAAAGAAAACAAACAGTAAAAGCTTTAAACCTTTAGAGAGATGTTAAATTGGGGTTCAAGCCCAGGTAACTCCTCTCCTGCAGTTTGGCAAAGCCTCTCTGCGGATCAGCTCTTCCTCTGGCACCTGCGTTGTCTCAAATTGCTGCGCAAGACGTGCAAATGTTGTTTTCCTTTCTGCTGTCAGCTCTTTTCTCCACATCATTTACTACTTCAAATAACGCTTTGAAAAAGAAACTCTGATGTCTGCTTTCAGATGAAAAATTACAATCCCTGGGTAACCTGTTCAAGCACATTGACAGGAAAGCTGTAATTTCAGGATGGCATCTTTCCCTCTGCAGTCATGAGATTTATTGCAGATGAATGGAGCAACTGAGAAGTAATTTCTTAGTCACAAGTTTCAACAGATACGCAAGGAAATGCTCTGTTAGTCCATTGAGGAGCTACATTAGAAATAATTTGTGGAAGTGCTCTCGTAGCAGCGTATCTACCTCCCTCGTAGCATGAAAAGATGCCTTCACAAGTACATCTTTCCAGGAAATCTCAAAGGGTAACTTTATTCTGGTTTGGTTTTGTAAGATCTAATCATTTAGCTTGTTTTTAAGTTAAACTATTGTATTCAGAAACAGGTGGTTTTAGGCTGTGTGTATCTACGTGCCTTTAGGTTTGACTATAGACATGCTTGTGCAAAGGAGACAACGCGATTCCTGCTATATTTCTGTAGCAGGGCATTCAGGGGAAATCGGAGAACTAGAAATAAAGCCCAAACGTGTAAAGAGGGAAGAAAAGGTGGAAAGCTGTCGCGAGTGCGGGTGTGCACACGAGGGCTGTCGTGCAGCAAATCCACCCAGCAGCAAGTGCGGTGGCAGATTTCAGTCTGACCTTGAGGACTTCCCTACTTTTTCAGCTGGGCCTAAGCCCTTTTGAATAAGTGGAAAGAAGCCTTTGACAAAGAAATGGTGCCCCAAGCATATGCAGCTTTTGGGCTGTTTAAAAATAGAGATTGTCTCTTAAGAGACCATGATCAGCCAGGTGATTTTATTGAAGAGCTGATCATCATAGAGAGAACTCTGTGGCACACAGGACACAATGGAAGTGCTGGCAGCCCATGGTCATGGTGCCATTTATGCCAGAGTTACGATAAACACTCTGAAAAGCACTTCCAGTTATTTTAAATTACTTTATTCTCTGCATCCCCAAACTCTGATCACATGCAAATTGAAGTGCTCTTAAAAACTTTAAGTACTCCATTAATTTTAAATTGCTCTGAACTGTACAAGCCCAGAAACCCAAAGCACTCTTGAAAATCTGAAGCGCTACAATTACTTTGAATCACTCCAAAAATGTGGGTTCAAAATCCATTTTATGTGTTTATTCTTTCACGTTCATATTTTCCCATGCAGTGCAACAAACAGAGCAGGGATGTAACATCCTCAGCCCAACAGGAAAAAATCATCATTCTAAGAACGAATCTTCACCCAAATTGTTAAAATAAAAAAGGAGGAACTTTGGAAAAAAAATTGGTAATACACAAGGATTGCCAGAAAATGTGTGTGCCTTCACACCTTCCCATCTACCCCAAATCTCAGATGCAGGCAGACAGACGCCGTGTTGTTCCCCTGTTAGTGCTGACTGTGTTAACTTCTCGAAGGGGCCGGTGCTGCTTCCTCGTGCCAGCCAGCAGCACCCGGCACCGGCTGCTCCGCGGGTGCAGGATCTGGTCACAAAGCTCCTATGAGGAGCAGCTGAGGGACCTGGGGATGTTTAGCCTGGAGAAAAGGAGGCTGAGGGGAGACCTTATTGCTCTCTACAACTACCTGAAAGGAGGTTGTAGAGAGATGGGGGTCGGACTCTTTGCCCTAGTGACAGACGACAGAACAAGAGGAAATGGCCTCAAGTTGCGCCAGGGGAGGTTTAGATTGGACATTCGTAAAAATTTCTTCCCCGAAAGGGTTGTCGGGCATTGGAACAGGCTGCCCAGGGAGGTGGTGGAGTCCCCATCCCTGGAGGTATTCAAAAGACGTTTAGATGAGGCCCTAAGGGATATGATTTAGTGGGGGACTTGGTAATGCTGGGTTAATGGTTGGACCCGATGATCTTGGAGGTCTCTTCTAACCAGAACATTTCTATGATTCTAGGGGCGGCTGGGCACTGCCCACTGCCTGTGAGCACGGAAACCTCTCTGATTTCCACCTGGATTGTCAATAAGCTTCATCCCTGAAAAATGGCACTGAGATTCTGATAAATATTTTAATAAACCTTATATGAAAAGAAAGGCAGGTTGATAAGGGCCTGAAGTTATCGGCAGGATAACGTGGCTGCTGCACACTCCTAACACACCGCCGGCACAGCCTCCTGCTGGGGCCGAGGCACTTGATGTCCACTCCCATCGCATCCCTGACCAGCGAGCCCGGTCAGCTCGAGCCCCCAGACCTGCTGCCTGTCCCAGACACCACAGCTAGTCGTGGCCACGCAGGTGTCTGGAGGTGGGCACACCAGCGGGGATGTTCAGCAACTTTAGGGCCGATAGAGGCTTTCCAATTTCATAGATTTTGACACTACAATGCCACTGCGTTGTGTCTCTCCCATCCTGCCTGTGCGCTCCCTGTCACCCCCTCACCCCAATGGTAAACCCCCAAAATACGTCTCTGACTTCCACCCTGGAGGTATTTGGCTATGGCGAAGCAAAGATTTCAAAATTCCTAAAAGCTGTGATATTTTTATGAAGGGTGGGGGAATACCTTGAAATAACTTTGTGCAAAGTTTGCCCGGTTCCTGAACTCTTTCTGTTCCTGAAATGGGGGTTACAGGACTGTGAGGCTGTAGAAACAGATTCAGTCTGCGCTTAAAGCTCCTGCCATGCAAGTACTTACGTTGCCTCATTGCCTTCAGTGCTGCTATCCCCATGCACAAGTGTCTGCCTGGCAGTTTTAGCGAGTGAGAGTTGTGACCTGAACCCCTTTACACACAGACTCTGCTACGAGCTGCACCCCCACCGAGCTGCTCTGGGTTAATATTGCTGTGGCTCCCACCAAATCCCGGTGCTTAGGCTGTGCCTGAGCCAGAGAGCCCCAGCACTCGCGTCCGTCACCAGGGTGATCCCCACAAACCATTCAGACTCGACTGAACATACGTATTTCTATGGATTTCTTTATGCTATGAACCTTTTATACTTTTGCATCAAAGATGTAAAATATTGTCTCTCCTGCTCTGCTCTCAGAACGGGAACGAAACTGGTGTTTACTGGGTCCTGCCTGACTTCTGCGCAGGTTTCTTTTTTCAGCATCTTCTGCTGGGGACAAAGGACAGAGCGAGTCCCGACTGACAGTCTCTGAGTGTCAGCCACCAGCCATGACGGACAGGTTTCAGATTCAGTGAGCAAAATGTCACCTCATTTAATGGCAAGGTTGCTATGGACAAGGCACTTAAAAGTAAATGAGCTCCAAAGAACATCTGTGACAGGTTCCTGGCATATGCTGGGAGCCTCTTCCTGCAGGTGGGAGAATACGAGAAGAAATGTAGCAGCTTGAGTGCAGCTGAATGAGAAGATGAGATGGCTGCAGCTCCATCCCGCCTGGCTTCATGCCCACGGCTGGACTGCACAAAAACCGGGGCGGGGGACTTGCTTTTTTGATACAGGTTTTCTGAAGTCACAAAAGGCAAAGGAAGCCTCATCCCAGAACACCAAACCAGGCTTTCACACTCCAGCGAACCCAATGCCACCTCCAACCCACCTGGGTACCAGGTATTTGGGTAGAGTTTCTCCTGCAAAGTGTATTCCCCACCTCCATGGCCAGGACACTTGGGCATGGGGCAGAGAAGAGCAGAGACGTCTCCAGGCCAGCTCAGGGACATGGTGGCTTTGGTTTGCCTCTTTGGGGAAGGAGGAGGTGTGGAACGTGCTCTCCTGTGACGCTTGTAGTTGCATGGGGTAATAAAATCAGCTTGCATTAACTGAAATACTGGAGAAGTCAGGCCCAAGGTTGATGTGATGCCTTGCACTGCTGCGTTTCCAGCTCACGCTGTCCTCGCCCATTTGCTCAGCAGCGGGAGGTGGCAGTGCTGCCCTTCCCCAGGGGATGTGGCGTTGCAGGAGGGTGCTGGGTCCAGATTGTGGAAGCCGAAGTGACTCTTGTTTGCATACAAATGCTCAGCAGCAGGAAGCTTTCCCAAGAAAGAAGAGCACCATCGAAGGCAGAAGTTAGTTTTGAGACAAGCACCTCAAGAGATGGGCCAGTGCACCAAGCAGGCTGCTGGGCTGGCTGGGAACTATATATATTTCTTATCACTTATGTATCAGACCACCCCCGCTGCGAGAGCTGGGACTCTATTTGAGACTCCACTGCGTGCATCAGGCCCCTGGGCTGGTCCGGCGGAGCAGAGCCGGGTGCTTCTCCCCATCTCTGGGGGAGCTGTGTGCTTCCCCGCAAACTCCCGCGTCGCTGGCGCAGCGAGGGCGACGTTTAGGAGGATCCTGCAGACAAGCTGCTTTCAGCTAATATCTAATCAAAAGGAAATACCCTTTTGGCAAGGCGTGGGAGGAGCAGCACGGCGCTGTGCTTCACTGGGGACAAGTCACACTGTGATCTTCAGCTGCTGGAGGAGAGTTAGGGATGACTAACATGTAATAAAGCAGCACAACAGGTTTGGCCCCCTGGTAAAGCCTTTGATTTCAGTGGCAGCCACTGACAGATGAAACTAAGAAATGCTCCACATGCTCAGATAAAGGCCTCTGAATACTATCATAAATAGAAACTTTAAATAGACTTTTCCTTGCAAAGAGGATGAGAAATAATAACTATGCAGGAAAGCTTCTGGGGATCTCCGTTAAGTCATTTGTTTTGCATTTGTTTTCCTAGAATTTTTTTTAAGTAATATTTATCACAAAATAAATAATTCAGCGTCTTTAAAAAATATAAATAAAATCTCTGATCATTGCTTCCAAGAAACAGTATCAAATATTTAGGTTTTCCTCCTTTCTAAAGTAACTGTTTCCGTCACAGGGTTGCGGCCTCCCGTGTGGCTGAGCAATGCAATGCTTTCATCTTCAGTCAAAACAACCATCAAATACTTTTGCAACCTTCCCTGTCATCGGGAGATCTGCTGTTTAAAAGCTCTCTCTACTTTTAGGCTCCGATGTCTCTACTATGTTCAGCTGGGGAAAAAAAATCTTAAAAATTGGAAAAGCAATGTTTCATCTCTCCAGGGAGATTTTCACTTTGGGAGCTCGGCATCCTCAGTTGCTTTTGGCACAGCACTAATTCCATGGACACATCAAGGTCCGACTCGGAGCCCGTGTGCCCTGCGGTGTCCCCATGACTGCATCTGGGGAAGGACGTGCCGGCAGAGGACTTGTCTCTGGGGCACCCCGCATGGGATGCCACGTAGCCGGGGGGTTGCTTGGAGGGACCAGTGGCAGTCCCAGCTGGCGCAGGGAGCACAGCACATCCCCAGTGGGTAAAAGCAAAGGCAGCCGGGTTGGTGCAACAATTTCCATCAGTGCTCCCTCCTTATTAATGCCGTGTAATCAGTCAGTCCACAAGTGATTAATAATGGCTCTAATTGCCTTTCTTCTCCTCCACCCTCCTGCTGGCAGATGCATCTGCACAGACCCGCCTTTGCCGAAAGCCACACGTGTGCTCCAAGACCGTGAGCGTGTCACCTCTGCGTGGGTCTTGTCCCCTCGCTGCCCGGCACTGCGCTGGCACCCAGTGTGCCATCAGGAGGGGAGAGGAGCACCCCGTTTCCTTTCAGAGCTCTATGTTGTTGCCACGGACTGAACTGGTTTATTTGTCAGTGGTGGTGCAGGTTGATTTATTCTTTCTTTCAGTTTTAATTCACAGGCCCTCACCCCAAAAAGTTATTATTTGCTGGTATGAAGGCTCTGTGTATGCATTAGAGATGTAATAAACATCTGCACTTGAGCATCTTGGTTCCCAAAAGAAGCAACCAAGTGAAGGCGGGTTGGTTCCATGCACGGCACTCGGTAGCATGAGAGGGCAGAAAGCAGGAGCAACGCAGCCGTGGTGCGGGGCCGCAGCGAGGTTGCCTCCCCGCTTGGCTGGAGATGGAGACGCAGCAGCTCCGGCGCTGCTTCTCTGCAACGGGAAGGACCAGCGCTGCTGCTGTTCTTACTGAATTGCAATCTGGGGCGTCCAGCAAACTTTATGCTGTGGCTTAATGTGCCAGAGCTCAAATGCTCATTCTGGCCACACCAGCAAATCAGGATGAAAACGGGCATCTCAAAGCCCCTGCCTGACATGTGAACACAGCAGACTACTGTGGGTATTTTGGTGTGGCTTTGTTTAAAAAATAGCAAAAAGACAGGGGAGAAAAAGGCTGGGGAATACTTTTAAACTATGATTGACATGTTCAATCCAAAAAACAGCTTGCCGACATCACCTCACGTTACATTAGGGGTGACCACCTGGCTTCAGGATAGGTCTGTGACATCCAGACCTTCAAGAGAACCAAGCTCAGAGTACTTGATTTTTACCAGCTCTTCACAGCTCTTGATAGCTTAAGAGAAAAGATTTGAAGAAATATACGGAGACGTGGATCCAGAGGGTACTTTGTAAACGTTTTGTGTTCCCGAAAGAGTGATGTGGCATGTCGGTGTGGAGAGCAGGCTGTTCACCTTGTCTGTACCAGCAGCGCATCACCCAGGTGACCTGCAGCCCAGCCTCTGGTGCCAGGGTGCCCGGACCCCCCAAAGAGAGGATCTGCGGTTCGTGATCCAAAGGCTGTGCAAAATGAGCTGCTTGGGTGCAAATACATCCTAAAGCACTTTAGCCATCAGCAGCTACTAGAAAGAAAAATAACAAAAAATTCATCATTACTGTATGGAAGCCAAATGGCTGAAAAATCATTACATGTGCCAGCTATTAAGTGATGTGTGATGAGGTGCTTCAGCAGTTGATCGTGGATGAGATGAAACCACTCTATGAAACAGAGGGGAAGGGGAAAGACAGAAGAATCTGCCTACACCAAACTGAGCCCTCTCCAAGAGATGAGACACTGGGTTTGTTGCACTGAAGGAACTGCTAAAAAAGAAAACCATTGAACTTGATGCTGGAAAAAATAGAGATCTCGGTTCAATAGGTAGAGCCCTGGGAGCAGTGGCTGCAGTCTCCAGCTGCGCTCTAATAAAAGATCCTGTTTTTCACTGTAAAGCCTGATCAAAACATTTCCACTGCGAGCGGACCCACCTCAGCACTTATGAGAGCGCTGCTGTGGCCAGCAGCCCTCCCACTGCACAGTGTTTCAGAAATAATTGTCTCAACCCCGTCTTGTATTAGTCCTTTAGCCATTTTACACCTAATTACCCATCCTCAGACCCAAATCTCTCTCAAAGGCTGATCTCCTGGGCACAGCTCCACCACGTCCCCATTCTTGCCAAGCACAAGTGCCACAATCTCTTCCAGTGCATGACCTTACCTACAGCTAAAAGAAAATGTGTGCGGTTTCATCACGTCCAGCTAGGCAGGACATCTGCCCCTGCATCAAGAACCTCTCCTCCCCGCTGCTCACCGCTCGCCCAGAGCGACCAGCCAGATCAGACGGGATTTCATGTGTTTTTTTCCAGGTAACCGGTAAAACATTGCCTGCCTCAAGGCCAAGGAGTGATTTCTGCGGAGATCCCACTTGAAACATACCCACATCAACTGGTCTTTGACACGTAATTCTTTTAGCTCGTATTTAATTCACTTTGTGTGCTGTGTTGATTTTGTACTGAACTGGCTTCTTGAACGTTACATTGTGGGATACCAAGTCAAATATTTTACAGAAGCTTAAATCAACACTATTTCCTTTATTAAGCAAAATTGTAATCTCATTATAAAAAAAAATCCAGTTAGTTTTAGAAGATCTATTCCTCATCAGCCCCTGTTGATGGGCATTAATGATATTATCCTTTCCTATTTTTTAATTTCTGCAGTTGTTTCTCATTCTCTGGGATCCATTATCTCCCCAGGATCAAAGCTGAACAGGCCTATCAATACCCAAATCATGCAACTTTCCCTTAAATAGCAGCTTTTCTTCTCCTGCTGTAATTTTGCCTGTACTCCACAATCTCTACAAAAACAGCATTAGCAGTCCAGAAAAAACAGTAAGTTCTCTTCAAAACACTTCTATGCAAATTATTTAGACTGCTGATTTGAAGACGCTAAGCTGCTGTAACTATTGCTTGCTACCCCCTGAACTTCTGCTGTTATGCAAATTGTTGTATCATCATCATCTGATGGGAATGCATCATTTGTGGTTGTTTGTCTCCCCAGGTTCAGAACAGGAATATTTGTTCATTAAAAACATTTGCCTTTCTGCATAATTATTGCCATTTCTATAATTTCAATTTGGTAATAGTCCAAAGACGTTGTTTGGCTGCTCTTCATCCCTAATATATTTTAAAGACTTTTTCTTACTGCTCTTTTCTGGGTAGCTGTAGTCTGCCTCTTATATTCTTTTCCTTCCCTTATCTAATTTATCCAGTTTCTAATTTCCAAATTACACTAATGGTAACTTTCTCCTTTGCTGTGTGTTTTCTATTTAGATGCAAACATTGCTCCTTTCATTGCTTCTCTGAGACACGTCCGATTTCTGCAACCATCTCGGGGACCCTTTGCCAGCGGAGGGACTGGGGCTTTCGGAGGCTTTGGTTGCCGTAGCCTACAAAGGTATTTCTGTATTTTTTGAGTTCTGTTTCACAGTTTGCCCTAGTACAAAATTGTTTTGCATTATGAAACCAGCTTTTTCAAAGTACCAAAAGGATGTGTGACTAGCTGAGGTTTTTTTCCAGCTTTCCATGAGTTAGGATCAACACTTGATCTTGTGCTCCTGGAGGAATGGCTACATCTGTGCCCTGGAGTTAATTCCTCTGCCTGAAAGAAAAGACTGTCTTGTTGGATGCCATTTGGTTTTGCGTTAGGTAACTGAAATAAACTCCAGAGCTTCAGGGGGTGCTGACAGGCATACAGAGATACCTGCTTTCGGCCAGCCCTCCCTAGACACTGTCTCATGTTTTCATCCCCAGTTTCCACCTCTGTCAGAGGAGCTCCCCGAGCTGCACACATTTTCTGGGCTGGGAGAATAAGTGCACTCACACGAGCAGGAGCTTATTGCTGAAAAGAGGATATCCCCAAAATGCAAAGTTTCTCATTGCTGGGATAATCGGGCCAGGGCTTTCTGACTTTGGCTTTTCTGCATGGGGTTAATTTGTCAATTGACGAGCATTTTCTGCTGGACAGGCAGCACGTTTTCTCAATTATTTCTGTTTCTGCCATTAGGTAACAGACCTAGATTATCAGAGGTCATCCTATGGCCTTTTTTAAGGATGTGAGTCTGGCTGCAGCTGCTGTCAGAGCCATGCAATGTTCTCAATGGTAGGGTTTTGAAAGAGGAAGAAAGGTTGACAGGAACCTCTTGACACAGGTGGCGATTTGGTGGTGTGTTGTCTTCCTTCAGGAAGAGTGTTCACCTCCATGGTAGCTCTACCAAAAAATTAGTGAGATGAGGAAGGAAACCTGGTAGCGCATCCAGCGCTCAGACGGGTGCCCCGGGGCTGCTGCCTTCCCCGGGCCACCTGGGCTCACAGATCTGGGGCTGGGTTTGCAAGGGCTGGCATCTGTTGTCCTGAACATCTCCTCTCTGGGATGCCACCTCTCCTCTTGTGTCTCAGTCAGACTCCGGGGACTTGTACTCAACGCACAGTGACAGCCTTGAGGGAACTCCCTTTTTCACCACCTCCCCAAACACAGGCACTCCAGATTTTCTGTGCATTTCTCAAATAACGAGCTCCCAATGCAAAATTCAGCACGTCTGGATAGCGTGCGAGTTGGTCCTGCACCCTGCTGGTGATTTCAGCAGAGGATGAAGGCCAGCAAACCATGAAGACAACACCCTCCTCTCTGATGGAGATGCCTTTCTTTGCATTTTGCTCAGATTATTTAAAACAAATTGCATCAATTTCCTTCATGCTGCACAGTCTGAATCTTAAAAAGTAGCACATTGGGGTATGAATAAATGGAGAATAACATGTTACATTCCTGAGAAGTTTTAGTCTTCCAGGGTATGGCTACCCACTTTGATAACTGCTTGTTCCACACAGGAGCCAAATAAGTAGTTCTCCACTAATTTATGCCACTAGGTTGTAATTATTTTCTAGTAACACTCTTGTGCAAGGCTCTGTATAAATACAAAATATAAAAACAGCCCCTGTGCCAGGAACTTGCAGTTCAAATGACATAGAAAGTAGTGCCATATTAACGAATATGGGATCATGGTGGGCCTTATCTATCCATAGTTACCCATCAGATCAGGCTGATATTAGACAAAATACAATTACTTCATAAGCATCAACTCTGCTCACATTAAAATTATTATAGAAAGTCATATATTTACTTAAGCAAAGCCCCCCTCGCCAGAGTCTGTGTTAAATTTACTTTAGTGCTAAATACAAAAAAGCATCCTATTAAAGCAAAGCCTTGCTAGCATCTTCCTCTTCTTGTATGCCAGTCCATGCATTTCCCAACCATGGAGCTCCTCAGGAACGCTGCTCTTCTCTATTTACACCAAAACCTTTGATACAGCCAACGGCAGCTTGCTCTGCAGCCGGCGGTGTCGGCTGTGCTCTCTGCAGTGACCGGGTGAAGGGATGCTCACGGGACCCAGGGCGCAGGGAAGAAGCCACATTTCCAAAGCCCATGGCACTGTGTGCATCTGCAGCATCAAGGTCCTTCCCAGCAGGCTCTTATAGGAAGATATTTGTTGGACATTTTGCATTCTCAAGATGGTATCGGGATCTAAAATCTTATTCTCTACAGAGAAGTAACTGAACAGCATCTCCAGGAGCCCACTCACAACGATGACCTCTACATACGCAGCAAAATTGATTAAATGTACACTTACTTCCCTGCAGCTTCAGCAAGGCCAGCAGGTCAATCATGTTAATATCAGATACTCTGTTTTATTGGAGATTTCTTGCAGAAATAAATGTCAGCATGGCTGCAGTCCAGAAATGTAAAGATTCACTGGAGAAGTCAAACATAAATGGACCATATCTTGCGGTTTGACAAAGCTCTTTCCATTGCTATTTCTCCCTAGGCATCTCAAGCTATGGATGCAATATAGAATGTGTTCTATGATTAGGAGAAATGTTGTGTCAGATAAAGTGTCTTAGCACAACAGGGAAGCAAGTGAAATGCAGTGGCTTTTGGGATGCAATCCATCTCCCCTGACATTGGAGACATTATTATAAACATCTCCATCTCCATTAGTAGCATGGGCTCCGTTCATAGCTAAGGAGACAAATCAACACTGCTAAGGCAGGAGCTATCAGACCCATTTAAGACAACTATCATAAAGGGAGATGGACCATAGCCTGAAAGTGCCTGTTCTGCTGCGGTCTCTGTAAAAGATGGTCCTTGCTTGTAAGGAGCCAGCAGTTTTGGCGATAGATGGCTCGGAGGGTGCTTGCAGCAGAGCTAACGGGATGGCCATGGCCCATCAGCCCTTCCACTCTTTCTCCTTTTGCAGGCTCCTGTCTGCAGTTCAGTCTCCTGCTTCCTCGATCACTTCCCCACCCCGAAACAGCCCCTGTGCCGTGACCGGTGCCACTGCAGTTTTGCCATCATGGGCACGTGGGCTGGAGAGCTGGAAGCAGAAGAGCTCAGGGATTTCTTCTGCTCTGCTTTACTGCCCCAAAACAGCCTAGGGCTTGACTTCCATACCGGCTGCAAAACCCAAAACCTCCAGGAAATTTTAAAGTTTGCAGTGCATTTTATTAAGGACACACCACATATAGTCAAATGCATAACTTCAAATATCACGGTGGAAATTAAAGGGAAAGAAAAGGCGAGTGCTCCAGTGGTCCTGTCCTCTCCTGCCCCAGCAGCGCACGGGCAGTGTGACACCGAGCCTGTGCAACCCCCCGCAAAACTCAAGTGCCTGTTGAAACCAGTGAAATGACTAAGACACAAAGCTACTAGCACAGGGGGTGTCTGTATGACTGGCAACTGCTCACTAAATTTCATGTTTTGTTTACTCATATTCATCCTTGTCAGATTAAATTAGGTTTCAAAATGCTTTAAAAATGTTGGACAAATCCAGTATATCATTAAGGAAGATTCATTATCTGTGTGGCATTATTAAACTTGTATCTTATACCCTTTTTAGCACCAGTTTTTCGTAAGTTAATTACCCAAAGCTTTTCTGCACCAAGAACACTAATGAAACCTCTAACGGGCTGCAATCAACTAATTTTTTGTTAATATAGAGAAGTGCTTGGATTTATGTTTAAAGGCAAAAAATGAAGAGTCGTGCCAGATCTTTGAAAAATATATGTTGTATTTGCATTTTCAGAGGCTGGCTCGTTCCTTGATTACTGTGTCCCTTGATTACTCTTACAGACGGGGTGAAGGCGGCTGTATGAGGAGAGCGGCTTGCCAAGGCCCCCGCGGTACCTGTAAATCACAGGCAGCAGCAATTGCTTTTTTTTTTTCCCTGCGGGTCTCGGAAATGTTTGTGGTCTCAGCTGTTTCCATGACTGCTCGAGTGCCAAGTCGGCATTTCGAACGTCGTCCTGCGTCCCGTCCCGACCGGCTGAGCCGGCTGGCGAGGCACGGCCTGGCGAGGCACGGCCAGCTGCATTCGGGGGGATTTGCAGGCAAAAAAAAAAAAATACAGGCAAAAATAGAGAAATGACAAGAAAAATGGCCCAGCACCGTTCTTTGACCAGAGCAAAGCAGAAATAGGAGAAGCTCGCAGAGTAGAGTACAAGACACATGTTTTGAAAAGAAAATAAACCAACAAAGCCGGTAAATATCAGCAGCACGGGGAATGCATTGCAGTTCCCAGTGAGGGAAATGGTGGCTCCCACCTTTGTCACGGCCACCTGGAGAGTGTCAGTGTTGAAATGCCTGCCCTGTCTCCTCACAGGGGCTGCACATCCCAGCGGGCACCGATCCCCTGCACATCACCCCGAAAGGGGGGGGCACGGACACGTGAAACAGCAAATCTCAATAAATGCTGGGGATGGTGAAGTTTTGGAGTCTTCCCTCGAAAAACACCCTCCCGTGTGGCCGTGATGTTGGGAAGCTTGGTGCTCCCTGCCCTCCCTGCCTGCCGGGACGATGCTCTGCCGAGGGGACCAGGAGCAGCAGCTCTTTGGCCCTGAATTACCATGGGAAATTAGAGAGCAAGAGGCAGCCACTTATGGATGCTGTGACATATGCTCTCAGAGGGCTTGATAAACTGCAGCAATATTTACCTAGTCACCCACTTCCTACTTCAGAGGGAAAAAGGGCAGCAAACATTAAGGAAAGTGGCCTTGTGAGAGCTTTCTTTCTCTCACTTGTCTACAACCGTAAGACTCTTAAGAGATGAGGGACAGTAGGAAGGCTAGAAATAAACATGACACCTTTATTGGTTTATATATTTTTAGACAGAGAAACATGCTATCTCAGATGTAGGAAATATCATATAAAAGAAAGGTGTATTTGCAGTGCTGCAGAGCTTTACATAAACCAGTGCAAGGAAGCCAGGCGAGCATTCAACGAACAATCCTGAGCTTAGCGGCTTTGGTACCTCAGTATAATTTATTGCCTCTTAAGAGGTGGCTTGACCAGAGCCTACACGAGCCTATGCAGAAGGAGTATATGATGCTGCCTAGCAGAAAATGGTGCAATGAAATGGGAGCCAAACCCAGACAAAAAGCTGAAAAGATGGCACAAAATGTTTGTGGGAGACAATATTTAATAAGCTATGTAGATATGCCAGCTTCCCCCGCACTGCAGAGCTTTGCGTCGGGCCTGGGGATGCTGAACTAAGGCACTGCTGAAGTGCAGGCATGTTCAATCAGCAATTACTGGGTGAGATTCAGGTTTGGAGGCTGCAGTCAGCCTTGAAAATCCATTCCCATCACTTGATTATATCCTTCGATTCCAGCTTGGGCACTGTCATCACAGGGCAGGGAAGGCTGGGCATCTTCCTCCCCCTCTGCAGGGAGGTGTCCCTGCCTATCTGCCCCTGCTTTCTGATCGCACAGCAGCGTGTACGAGCCGCGTCCCTCCCGTGTGATGGTGGAGCAGCCCTCTGGGGCACGTCCTTACTGTCTGCGGTGATGGACACATTCGTGCACTCACAGGACGGCACCGAATGGCAGTGGGATCCTGCAGGGAAAAGGCACAGCACAAAGCCTGCTCAGGGACAGCTTGCCCGGGTGACACAAGTGCCGGCTCCCACAGTGACTGGGGAGACTGCTGGTGGGTTTTTGTAGTTATGGTTATTCCCAGTGAAGAGCTCCTTACCTCCCCCTCTGCTTCGAGCTGCAGCGTTTAGCTGATATTAGCCTTTTTCCAGCTGTTTGAAATCCAGCGTGCAACGCTACTTTGCTTCTCCTCTCTGCCATTGCTGGCCTCCTTGGGGGGAATATTTTGGCTGTTTTCCCATCTGAAGATGTGTTTGGAAATTCGGATGACTCCAGGAAGCAAATTGTCTCTTTCATTCTCATCGCAAATACCACTAGTTATTGGGCTCCGTAGTTATTTCCATCTCCACGTACTGGTGGTAAAACACTGCCCTGCCCTCAGCAGTGGTGCTAACTCTCCTACGGCTGGTCCTCATTAGCATGAGCTGTTGCTTGTGGTTTTCACCTTATGTTTTTGCCAGCCCTGCTTCCACAAATACTCACAGAGGCTAGCTGGCCCTCAGCGTGCTGGCTGGGCACTGAGCCGGGGCTCCTATGCACGTAGCAGACATGGCATGGGCAGCACAGTGCATGGACAGCACGGTACATGTACAACACAGTGCATACGCAGCATGCAGCACAGGGCGCATATAGCTCAGTGTACATAAACACTGCACATGTACAACACAGTGCAGACACCGCAATGCACGTACAGCATGGTATACATACAGCATGGTGCATGTACAGCATGTTGCACAGACAGCACCGAGCACATACAGCATGGTGTGGGTACAGCACAATGCCCAAGATCACAAGCCTCCATCAGGTCCCTCTAGAGCCTGGTGGGGTGACACCTGAGGGGCTCCGAAGGAGCTGAACTCCCCAGCACATCCAGTCCTGATGGCTCTGACAGAGCCAGGCTGCCCTGTGCAGCTGGGTGTCTCTCCACCTCGCTCCCAGCCCATCCGAGGACCACATTACCTTCATCCTTACCTCCGTCTCACCGTAATGGCATGGAGCTGACTGGAGCTCTTTTCTTCTACCCACACAGCCCGAAGAGCTGCCGGGAGGCACACAGACTTGGTCCCTCTGCTCTACGCACAGGAAAACGGCTGCAGTAAATCCGCTGGCAGAGATTATGCCAGCGAGGCAAATAAAGCAACGAGTGTTCAAACAGTGTTTCAGCCCTGCTCTTCAAAACCTGCTGTTTAGAAGAAATAAGCTCTGTCTTGATCAGCACAATCCTGTCGGAGAAATGAAGCCTGGCTCTGCAAAACTCCTGAAGTTTAGGACACGTCCTAAAGATGTGTGATTGATTGATACTCAGAGGGCAAAGGGGTCCAGGTGGAGAAGCTCCCAGCAAGACTGACGGGGAGCTGGTGGGTGTCCTGGAAACCCAGCACCCGTGTGGCTGCAAGCTGGGATGCCCTTGTACCCACAACATGTGCAGCCCTCGAGGCAGCGCCAGATGGGGAGAGATGCAGCAGCCCTGGGAGACCGGAGTGGCCGTCCCTGTTCGATACCAGGGCTTTGCTGGTATCACAGAGCAGCTGCTGCAAACCACCTGCTGAAATAGGATTTTTCTGTAGGACGAGCTGTGCCCTGGCTGAGGGTAGTGGTAGAAGCAACTCGGCAAGTCTGCAATCTGAACAATTATGTCCTATGATGCTGACTACCTGTTGCAGCTTGATTTGCTGTTAAACAGGATCTTTTCTGCTTCTGGGTAATATCACTGCCAACGGTGTTCAGTTCAGAGCACCGCCCAAGACTAAGGCAGTAAGATCCTCCTGTGAATCACAGAAACCATGATACAGGAGAATTATTTTTGTTAAGTGATCTGACCATTCTTATAATTAATTTAAAATTTGGAGTGTCCTACGATCATTACAAAGAACATAATCTTTTTAAGTAATAGGCTGAGGCAGTTCTATAGCAATTTTACTGCTATTATTATCCTCTTAACCACCACTTACGTGTAGAAATATTCATTTGTGTGTATATATATGTATGTATATACAGTGCTTGATATCACCCCAGGACCAAGTTTCTTAGTGAAGGAGAAAATTTTGCATCTAACCTGAAAGATACTGGTTGCAACAAAAATACTTGGGGAGTAACGCGAAATGTGAACACTGCACAAATTCTTGGAAGAGATCCAAACTGATGCTTTTAAAACCTACATCAAACCTTCTTGTTCTGTTGCTGCTGCTGTGCGATATCATGTACAGAGATGTCAAATTACTTAGAAGGCTGAAATCTGTGCAACTCAGCACCTTTCCCATCAGTAAATTAGAGAATCAAAGTGTAATCAAACTATTAGAGGAGGTTTCCATGGTGTAAAGAGGCATATTTCCCTGCATTAATATGCTTTTAAGGGACAAATTCACCCAGCGGTTACTCTACCAGCTTGTAAAATGTGCAGCATGCACACAGCCAACACACACGGCAGTACAGACCCAGACCTCTCGCTGCTCAGGAAAATTGCTTTCTCTGTGCAAACTTCAGCAGCTTTATCAGTCTGTAATTTTACCAGGGCTCTCTTTGGGCTGTATTCCTCCGTGAGCCTGGATCAGCTGTGTTTCATTTGGGTGACCACATCCCTGACTCAGGGTGGATGGTTGCAAAGGGGTATTTTATAAGACAGAGCGTTCTCGTTTGCCTTGCCCAGGAAGGCAGAGCCCATAGCGGGAAGGGTGAGGTGGCAGCAGGGCTGTGCCTGCGGGCGCCAGCCGGACCCCCGGGGCAGCCCCTCGTCAGAGCTGGCTGCCTGTAGCAAATGGAGAGAAAAAAGTAAAGCATTGCTCTTCACTGACTTTCCAAAGTCGCCTCAGGTCCCCTGCACGCAGCAGTCCCCACTGGTGAAACCACAGCCACGGGCTTCTTCAGATTTACACTGTAATGCCCTGGTGCTGCGCTTCTAACTCGTCCATAAAAACGTGCCCATGGCCGAGGCATTGGAATATCCAGGTGATGCAAAGTGAAGGGCATGAAGCTGAGTTTCTTCTTTTTGTTTGGTCCAGCTGAAGTCTTCCTTTTTCATCAGACTTGGCAAGGGATTGGTTAAAAGCAGCTTTCAAACTCTTTGAATTTGCAGGAGCCTAAAACTTTCCCAGGGGATCTCTCCAGGAATTTCACAGGGAGCCTGGCTGTGGCATTGCCCACGTGAATAACTAAAAAAATGATCCTTTGGAGTGGTCAAAGAGGAATTCCTTTGAGAAAACTCAACCAAATCCAGCAATTCCTGACCAGCTCAGGAGAGGACCCAAGAGCTCTCTTCCCGATGGGTCTTGGTGTGTCAAGGTGCTCACCATCATTTCCAAAATAACCACAGGAGAAACAGCCCCTTTCTAGGTGTGTGAGCTTTCGGTTCAAGTAAGTCCCCCACCCCCTACCTCTGTAAACTCTTTTGCTCTTGCCAACCATAGCCAAGCTCCTGGACGGGACACTCAACAGGCTGGACGTTATTTGCATCCTCTCTGATGGCAACAGCAAAGTCCTTACGAGCAGCACCGAGTCTGCTTGCCAAGTATGAGCCGGTCCTGTGCTGAATTAATAGCAGAGAAATTTCCAAGTGCTGCGAGCCATGGCCGTGCCACCGGCGAGGATGCTCTGCAGCACCCGAGAGGTATCGCCGGGAAGCGCGCAAGCAGCCGGCTGGTATTTGTGTCAAATTGTTGATATGTAAGCAGGGAGCATGCTGTGCATTTAAATCACTTTCACACTAAATTTGGAACAGAAATCATTAAATATTTATTCTGTGCCTAAAATACTGCTCGAGCGTCCTACTTACTGATATTACATATTAATTCACATAGATTTTGCAGTACTGATAATGCGTTTATTTTAAAATGGTAACTCTGAGGCATTCATTATGTTTGGTCTGTTTAATAAAAAGTGAGATTCATGGCCCCAGAGGAATCCCATCTAGTCACTTCTGTAAACCTGAGGAAGTGGCTCGTGCGAAGGGAAATTCAAGGGTTCATAATTACTGCGAAACAAGCACTAGCTGGAAGTTTTTAGTGATCTGTTGAAGACCAGTAAAATCAGCCCTTCCAAAATAAAGACACTTCAAAGCCTAGTAGAAATTCGGAGTTATTTCCTTAGCAGTGGGAGTACTGTACATTCAGAGAAGCAATCACTCAGCCAGAGAATAATTGCTACAAATCAATTGCTATCTTCTCCGGGTGCTTTCCTGAAACGTGAGAACCAGTTGAAAAACTACCACAAGAAACTTAAAAATAAGTAAACAGATGCACCTTGACTTGCAGTGACCGCAGGGATGGCAATCAGGCACTGAATGGCAGCAGCGATCCAGCCCAGATTTTGTAGGAGCCCTGTGCATGCTGGAATAGATCAGCTGCAATTATTTCCAGGCTCTGGGCTAGCAGAGTAGGGTGCATTTAATAAAGCTCCCGTGTTCTTCCTATCTGCAATAAGCCTCAGTCATTTTTAATTATAGACACCTCGAAAGCTGCGAGCCAGCATTGATTGGGCAGCAAAATATTGCTACAATTCTCTCAATAGTGTTTGGAAAAGGATTTTGGTGCTGAACCTGACACGGATGTGATGCTGCCAGTCTGGCCAGAGAGCGGAGATAAACAGCTCGCTTGTGGATTTTGCTGAGTAGCCACAGACATCGAGTCTGCCCTCTTTCAGGGCCTGCTGGGTCGGGCTAATTCGGTGTTATTTATTTTAACACCTGGTGTAATAAACCCTAGGAAGAGGCTGCAAAGACCGGAGCCAGCGGCAGGGCCAAGCGCATCCCTGGCTGCAAGCTCTGCCCAGGCCCCGGGGAGGAGAGCAGCAGGGCAGTGGGGGCCCAGGGCATGCAGCGTGTTTCCCACGATGCTGCGGTTAAATTTCCCCACCTCCTGCCCTGTGTTATCAAAGGAGGCAATTCAACCTTTCCTCCTCTGCCCCTACCCTGATGTGCCTCTCATCCTGCACCACCCCTTCTCTCCCTGCAGCGTTTGCTCTCCCAGTGCCTTGGAGGAATAGCAGGTCCCTGGGAGAAGCACATCAGGTGGATCGCCACAAGCATCAGCCTCAAGGCACAGAAGCCACAAAGCTGATGTGCTGGCTGCCTCCTTCCCGCAGGAGGACCGTGGGAGGCAGAGAGCTGGGAAGCGGCAGCATCGCCTCCAGGGGCCAGAGCTGCTTCAAACCCAGCCACCAGCACCCCACACACAGCAGCGGCCGTGGTGCGTCTAAATCCAGTTACAGGGTGGAATAAGCACTCCTACCTCAGCACGCACAGCTATTTCTGACTCTGGAGCCTGGCTGCTGTGGGAGCTCTCATTTCCCTGCAGATGCTAATCAGGTCTGGAGAGCAGCGCCCAGCACCTGCAAGGGGGGGAGAGGCGAGGGAAAACAATGGCTTTACAGACTTTTTCGAGGGACTGACATGCTTTCCCAAAGCATCTTCAAACACACTACCCAGAAATAGATTAGGAGGTGACCTCATTGCAAGCCCCAGTTTCCCAGCGGCATGGGCAGCGCGGGGTACTCCATCTCTCCTGGCACGAGGGCTCTGCCAGTCCCCAGCAGGCAGCTGCCGCCGAGCAGGACACAGATCACCGGTCCCACCATGGAGGAGAGACTGACCCTCAACCAACTGGAAGCTGCCCTCTAAGAAGGCAGTTTGCTGAAGAAAGGAAACTTTCTTGCCCAGGTTGCAATTCAGGGAGCCCTGTGCTGTCAACACTCTGTGTGCGGGGCAGGGAGGAGGCTGAGCAAATGCTACAGCACCGGTAGAAGTGCAGAGCTGCAGCAGTGGCACCCCGGCTCGTGCACAGTGCACAGCTGCAGTGGCTGGGTCCCCTGCGGTGCCTCCCTTCCCCATCCCACGCTTCCCCGATGCTGAGGGGTGAAGCAAGGCCAGCAGCCCTCCCTGGCCCCTGCTTTGCTCCTGGCGCAGCCCTGATGCAGCCAGGATCCCAATGTAAATATTAGCCGAGCGTGTGTGAAGGGGTGAAAAGAGCACCGTTTTAAGCCATTCTGTTCGGAAGACACAGCAATCTATATAACACTGTTACCAAGAAACGAGGATTGTTTTCTGTGCTATTTTAGGAGATGGTGAAACAAACGGAGCCTAGGACACACCAGGATTTCTATTTCCTCTCTGTAAATTAGTGTTATTACCAAGCAGCAGCGTTTCACAGTAGCACTCTGCAGCCGCAGACCGGACTCTATTCATGCCTGAAAGAAAGGATGTGTTGCTCGAACCTGCCCACACTCCGCTCCCGTTAGCCAGTGTCGTAACTGCTGTTCTTTAATCTGCCCAGCTGCAAGGTGCAAACTGTCCAGCCCCTCGCAGTGTGTGTCCAAGGCCATCACAGCGAGTCCTCGGGAGAGGGTACCATATACTCGGCACTACTTGTTGCACAGCCTAAGCAAGGCTGGCCCTCAGCAGCTCCTCTGTTTCCTCTTCCAGTCGCTGCTGAAATTTCTCATTTTTATGAACTGGAAAATATTTTTAAGTAGACTCCTTGCCACTTACTTTGTCCTTTTTTTTTTCCCTTCCCATGTCGCCTGCTACCATACAAAATTCCAACTTGTATTGCAAAATTGCTTTTCCAAAACAAGAGGTACAGCTGAGCAAACACTTATTTCACGTTTTGATGGCGTGTTGCCAAAGGGCCGGGGTTGCAGTGAGTAACAGCCAGAAGAACAAATGATCACAGATGTTGGACTCCTATATGAGCTGAGAGCAGCAGCCAGCAGGCAATGTGTGATTCCCGGGCGGCTGGCACCGGGCGGCACGGTGCCCACCTCTACATCACCCGAAATCAGGAGCTGCTCTGCCCGTCCAGTTGGTCTCAAAGCGAGAGTGAATCCCAGCTGAGGCCCCTGCACGCCCCTCCAGCATTTTCCGATCCGTCCCCAGCATACTGCAGGCGTAAGGCAGATCGTCCCTGGCTCATTTAACCGACGCCATCCGAGCTGGGCTGGGGACAGGAGCTAGTGGGTGCGGTAGGTGACTGGCGGGGAGAAGCAGTGAGCACCCCAGCACCAGCAGCCTGCGTGCTCACCTCCCTTTCCAAATCTCCTGTTCGGTGCAAGCGATTTTCCATGGCCACGAGGGATCTCAGGGGAGGCTAGACAGCACAAGAGATGCGCTTTACTCTCTCTTTTCCCTTCTAGACCGTCCCCGCGACTCGCTGCCATTGGTGTACGTAGATTTTACAAAGGCGCTAATTGCTTCCAGCTTTCATAAATATTCTGGTTTAGGCCTTTAACCAGGATTAATAAAAAGAGCGCGGGTTTGTTTGTTTTTCATGCAAATGTGAGCCTCCTTGTGGGAGCTATTCAGTTAAGCTCTCCCAAATGGCTGCTTTAAATGGAGTTTACTCTTTCTGAGGGTTTCTTCCAAACCATTGGGTCCTGCCAGCCTGCTTTCAAAGGCAGCGCCGCAGCACGCGGTGCCACGCACACAGGCACTCTCTTTCCAAAGGAAGGTCCTCTGCTTCAGCTCTGCTTTTCTTTACAGTCATTTCCACAAATCATTATCTACGCTGATTTCCCCCGTCTAATGGGAATAAATGGAGATGGATACGAATGCTACAGCAGTGATTTTTTCTACTATCAGCAGGTTCTTCCCTATGACACCGTACAAAATGGAAACAAATTTGAAGCATTTCACAAAATACTTCTAATATTCTTCAGCCAACGCTGCTTCCAATATCTGAGGCCACCTGAGATCTCCTTTACGCAGCTGCAGTGGCTCCAGCCAGGAGAGGTGAGAAGCGTTACGCCGTCCGCAGGGATGGCGCAGGCGCTGCCGGGCGTGTGAGTATTTGCTGCTCCTTGTTTGTCATGTACACAGGAGCCGGCACAGAGGTTGAGTATTCCCGCACGGCATGCGTTGCCTCTTACTGGAACCCGCAAGAGAGCTGGCAATGCAAGCACTTTGGATCTCATTAGGTAATTATTCTGGAAAGTGTTTTAGAAGAAGCAGTTAATTCGCAATGCTGGGAACAAATAGGTACGGGCAGATTTTTTGAAACCTCTTGGAGCCTGCTCCGAAGTGATAAGCTAGAAAGGACCATGGATTTTGCAGCTATATGTGTTGCATCTTGAAAACAAACTGCCCAACATTACGCATCCTTTTAACCCAAACAGCCTCTGTTTTAGTATCCTGAGCAAACAGCAATATACACCAATATAGTATCAAAAATGACTTAGCTAACGCTCTTATTTGTCTACATTTACCCACTCATAATGGGTAATTACACAATTACCCACCATGGGATATTACCACTGGAAGTTACGCACACGTAATTTTCACGATCGCTCCACTCGCACCGCTTCCCTTCCCGCACGATGCCAGACAGCCGTGCCTGTTGCGCGGCTGCTTTGCTGGCTCACCGACCTACGTTTCAGACCATCTTTCTAGATGCAAAATTCAGCGTTCGCACGCTGTTCATGTTTTTAACAGGGCAATATTCCTTGGGGTATTTCAACACCACAGAAGCCCTCGGCTCCTGCAAAAAGTGCCACAAAGATGGGTGCAGGGAGGCTCACGCTGAAAGATATTGAAAATCCTACTCCTCTTGGTGTCGTCAGAGGGGATCTTCCCTGCAGCTGGAGATGCTGTAATAGTGCTGCTTTGCAGAAGGATGCAAACAACTGTAAGTGGGAGATGTCTCAGAGGGAACTGGATACACCTCTCTGGACAAAAATGGCATTTGGAAAGAGAAAGCAAGAGGCCTGAGACTTTTTGACCTTGTTCTTTCCTTTACTCGGGAAAAAGCATTAATGTTGTAACTGTACATTCAGACATAACCACTGGGAAAACACGGCTGTGTGAATTAAGGAAAGAGAAAGTGTTGATCACTCTGAGGGCGATGTGTCCTTGCTGCTCTGGACCAGCAGCACTTCCAGATGAGCCTTGACTAATCTGTGCCTGGGTGTCTGCTCAGGCCCTTTAAGCATATCCAATTTCAAAGTTCTCCAGTGAGCAAAATCTCACCCACTGACGGATAAATATAATTCTGAAAGCTCTTAAAGAAGAACACATTTTTTTGGGTGGTTGTATGTATCTATTTTGCGTCAATTAATTTAAGAAATCTTTTCTGACAATCTGTCAGAAAAGTCAATCTGTCTCTATAGATAGAATCGCAATGTCTGTGATGTTCCTACCAGCAAAAGTTGCTTCTGTCACCCCCAGCTGCTTTCCTCTAGCGAATCCACCTCTGCCGAGTTACCTAAACAGTTCAGAGCAATCACCGTGGAAAGAAAACCTTTCATAAAAAATTGTCCAATTTTCCTCTGATGATCTCAGAGAGTTTCCTTGCTGTCATGTCTGGGACAGGGAAGACGGAGAGCTGCAGTTTTCGAACATCTACCTCCTCAACTACGAGGGAGAGCACCTGCAGCCTCATGTCACAGAAAGAAATTTCTCCATTCTCCAGTACAATAAACGGCATTTCTTTCTTTAAAACCCCAAAGACAAAGGCTTCTCCTCTGTTGTGGGATTACCTATAGATAATATCATTATAGGCACTGATAGAATTGATTCTCTTTTTTCTGCCTTCACAGTTGGCACAACTGGGCTCAGGGCAATGAGTTTTTCTGATGGATAATATGAAAATGGCATCAATTTTATAAAACTCAAAAGAGACTTTAAAAAAATAAGAGAACTTGGCTGAGGAAGAGATCTGACGTTCCCATCACCCTTGTGGTAGTCATCCACGAGTTAGTCATGTTAGGGGCCATGTGCCAAGCAAAATGGCACTAGGAGGTGCTGTACGACCTGTCCCCATTGCAAGGGACTGGCAGCACAGCTACATGACATGCCCCTTGGAATACTCTCTTTGGCCAGTTTGAATCAACTATCCCCCTCCCAAGCTATACCCCTCCCAAGTTTTTGCACCTGCACATTAGCAAAACCTGGGGAACTGTAAAATGTTCTTGATTGTTTAGCAGCAACCAACAACATCAGCGTATTATCAACATTCTTCACACACTAAATCCAAAACACAGTAGCTGCTGGGGAGAAAATTAGCTCCATCCCGGCCGAAACCAGGACACAGGATACTTTTATTTGTTTGTTTGGGGAGATAATAAATAGGGAGGCATGAAGTGAAACAATACTAAGGAAGGCTGAGAGGAGCTGAAAAACCTTTTCCTAACCTCAGCTTGGACCAGCCTCTGTAGCCCAACACCACACTGTGTGCCCTTTCCTTTCCCAGACTGATGGGAAGATGCAGACGCAGGAAAATGCCCGGCGCTGCCAGCCGTCCTCGCCGCCCTGCCCTGCAGCCAGCACTGCCCCTCGCACAGCCAGCTGCCCACCCGCACCAGCGCCGTGCGCTCAGTTCACGCTGCTCATCCCCGAATGCCAGCCGGGCTGCGGGTTGTCCCGATACAACGCTGGGGTGGCTTCTGCCGACTTTCGTCAGCCCGTGGGTTGGATCACCAGTCCTGGCAGCAGCCGCAGAGAAACTGGGCAATAAAGGACTGTTTCCGGAGGTGGTCTCAGATGAAAGCAGGAGCTGGGCAGAGCAAGCTGTGTGGCTGTTCCAGCTTTAGACATCTCCAGTCTGACGTGCAGTATTTATTTGACTTCCTAACTGTGCTGTTGCAGAAAATGTAGCATTGCTTTCCAAGAGTTGCAAATGAGTGATGCAAACAAGAAGGGGGAAAGTTATTCCTCCCTGGTGTGACAGTGAAACAGGGCTGGAGTCGTGTCTGCCTGGTGCGTCGGTGCGTGTCAACACCTGGCAGTTGTAGGAGCCCCTCCACACCCAATGGGGTCCAGGGCTCCCCCGCAGCCAGCATCCTCGCAGGGGGCGAGGGCTGGGGCTGTGCAAAGGGCAGGGGCTGTGCCTTGCAGAGCTCACCCTGACATCCTGGGCAGGACACCCTCCTGGGCGCAGGTCTCAAGAAAACTGCGCCATGGATGTCCTCATGCAATGCCAGGGGTGTGAGGCTCTGAATCCCAGCCCTTCGAAACAGGATTCCCAAGAGGGACCACAGGGAAAGCTTTGCTTGCAGGAACTTGCCAGCTTTGCTCTTCCCCGCAGAGAGCTCAGCATCTCCAGGGCTTCTCACACCACGGGCAGAGCACGCAGTGCGGTGCACACAGCCACAGGGCTGCAGCCGGCCGCTGGCCCCCCCTGTGCTGCTGGTGTCCCCGCGGGAGAAGGGGCTCCACGGCGGTGGCAGCGAGCCCGGGCAGCGAGCGTGGCTGTTCCTGCGCGCAGCCCCGCGGGGCGTGCGGGCTGGCACAGCTCCAGCAGGTAAGGCTAATGGAAACGGGGAAAGCCATTTTTCCTTCTCTCGGCCAGTTTTTCAGCCGCTTCTCGTGGCTTTCGGAAATGCAGGGCCCTGAAGTTTTTCCAGACTCATCTGCTACGCTGAGCTTTTAATTAGAAGTAGGCAAGGAGCTCAGAAAGCCCAGCTGATGTGAAAATCCCGAAACACGTGGCCTGAAGCAGCACCCGTCTCCCCTCCCGTGAGCTAATCTCACAGCCCCATCACCAGGAATCGATGTTTACCTATTCTCCCCAAAAGTGAAACAAACATTTATTAACATGTATAACAGGTGACAGGTATTTTGACATTTACAAAAGCAGCACTGCTAATTGACCAGAAAAAAACAAACCTTGAAAACACCCACCCACCACAAATACACACGTACGCGCAAATGAAGTCTCAATCAGATCTGAAAATCGCCGAAAATTAAAATATTGAACACACACACACACACGATGTTTTCACTGATTCATCCCTCAGAGCTGCTCCTGAAGTCCTTGGCTCACTCCAGGTAATCTTCAAAGCAGAACACCACAAAATCATTACACATGTAATAATTAGTGACTCGGGTGAAATATTTATTAGCAGTATTGCTTTTCAATTAACATTTTTAGCTGCGTTGAGGCGCAAGAAGAGCTGCTCAGCAGAGAGCAAACTTGCCGAGAGCCACAAGTCTCTTGGATTCATGTGGCTCAGGCAGCTGTGGGGACATAGCGGTGCCTGTGTGGGGCTGTGGGGACACTGCGAGATGGTGGTGGCTGTGGGGACACCGAGGATGCAGCGGTGCCTGTGCGGGGCTGTGGGGACACTGCGAGACGGCGGTGGCTGTGGGGACACCGAGGACACCGTGATATCTCTGTGTGGCTGCGGGGACACCGAGGACACAGCGGAGCCCCGGCGGCCGCACACCCGGGCGCCGGCGCGAAGCCCGCCGCCCTCCTGAGGAGACGGCCATGGCGGCGCCCCCGGCGGCGGCCGCGCCCCGCCGGCCCCCAGCGGGCATGCGCGGCGGGGCCGCTCTCTCGCGCTCGCTCTCTCCCTCGCCCCCCGCCGTGCAGCACCGCGGCCAGCGCCCGCGCGCGTGGGGCGGGGCGGGGCGAGGGCGGGGCGGGGCAGCGCGGGGGCGCGCGCGGGCGCGGCGGCGAGCGGAGCCGGAGCCGGAGCCGGGCAGAGCCGCGCCGAGCGGAGCCAGCGCAGCCCAGAGCCGGCCCGGCCCCGGCCGAGCCCAGCCGCCGCCGCGATGCTGGACCCGTCGTCCAGCGAGGAGGAGTCGGAGGAGCTGGTGGAGGAGGAGAGCGGGAAGGAGCCGCTGGCGCCCGCCGCGGCGCGGCTCTCGCCCAGCCGCCCCGGCGAGGGCCCGGGCGGCGGCGGCGGCGGTGCCGGCGGTGGCGGCAGCGGGGGGCTGCAGCCGGGCGGGCGCGGTGGCGGCGCGGCGCGGCCCGCCAGCCCCAGCCCCTCGGTGGCCAGCGAGAAGGAGAAGGACGAGCTGGAGCGGCTGCAGCGGGAGGAGGAGGAGAGGAAGAGGAAGCTGCAGCTCTACGTCTTCGTCATGCGCTGCATCGCCTACCCCTTCAACGCCAAGCAGCCCACCGACATGGCCCGCCGGCAGCAGAAGGTACGGCCGCGCGGGCTGCCCTACCCTGCCCTGCCCGGCCCTGCCTGCACGGCCAGGCCCGGCCTCCCCTGCCCCGGCAGCTGCCCTGCCTGAGCCCCCATCACCCGCCCCCTGGCTGCTCCCTGCCTGCCCCTGTCCTCCTGCCCCCTGGCAGCTTCATTCCTGCCTGCCCTCCTGCCTGCTGTCCCGCCTGCCTACCCCTTGCCCACTCTCCCAACTGCCTTTCTGCCCCCTGCTTATCTACTCCCCTGCATGCTCCCCTAAATACACCCCTGCTCGCATCCCTGCCTGCTCCTCTGCCTCTCCTCCTGCCCCCCTGCCTTCATCCCACACCCCAGCAGCCCCGTGCAGGTGCTCCCCAGGCCCGCAGCTGCCCGGGCACCCCAAGGGCAATCCTGGCGCAGGGCACCTTGGGCCCGCACGTGTGGTGTTTGCTGTCAGCATCCCTTCCTGGGGCACAGGGAAGCCCCCTGCCCCCAGCCACCCCTCTGTGCTGCTCCCCGCCGTGGTCTCCTGCATGGAGCCAGCACGCTGACATATGGCATTGCTCCTAGTTACGCAACATTGGGATTTGGGAAGTTTGGGATGTTGGCCATCTAAAGGTTGTCGAAAGGAGAGAAATGGGTTACGTTGCTGGAAAACACCAGGCGTGTGCCCTTGCCTCCTGCAAAGGGACTCTGCAACTCCACACTCGCTGCAAAGTTTGCTTAACTGGGAGTGCCAGCACTGACTTGGGGAGTTACCGAGTCTCATTTCAACTTCTTGCAAGTGTTTATGCGTGGCGAGCTCCCCAATGCTGGCTTCCCAGCAAAACGTGCCAGCAGAGCTTTGCAATGAAGTCGCTGCCAGAGTCCTGACTCTTCCTCCCCGAGTGCGTCACCGCGGCAGGGCCACACGCTGCTCCAGGCAGAGGCTGGGCAGGAGCACTTCACCTGGGCTCCCCATCCTGAGGAGCCGTCTTGGAGCTCGCCTCTCTGCTGAGGCACAAACTCATGGGCCAGGGCAGAAATTAAGTTTCTCCGGGATGCGGACATGGGTGTCTTTCAGTCAAATGCAGCCAACTTTTTTCCCTCTGGCAGCCAGAGTTAGATCGGTGATGGGACGTAGCTCTCTGGAAGGGCTGGCTGATTTTTTTTCCCCGTTTTCAGCTGAGTTTCTTAGACTGCAGTTTTAGCCTTGATACCGTTCTGCATTCACAAATGACCTTTACAAATCAAGCAGACTCCTGGATGTATTGATGCAAACGACATTCAGTTCTGCTACACCACAGGGCTATTATTAGTCATTGCAACATACGGAGGTAGGAAAGTGTATCCGTAGTGCATGTAGTTTAAAGGCAATATAGGACAATCTGGTGTTGCTGGAAGGTTGAATGATCTGCTTTTGTTTGCTGAGCAAACTGCATAGCTGGAGATATAGCTGGGTTTGGAGAATTTTTAATATATATTTTTGCCTACAACCTTTTTTAGCAGACTGTGGATTTTCAAAGTTGACTTGGCTTTTGTTTCCTGTGCAACTTCTTCACATTAGAAAAAGGTGGTGGAATTTAAGTAATTGCTAGTTTTGCAGAAATTAAAACAAACAAACAAGCCCTGCAACTGTTTCTCATGTAAAAGTGAACTGAGATTGAAAAGGAGTTTTTCCAAAGGAGCAGGCAGCATCTTAGCAGTCCGGAGAAGAGTGGCTGGGCAGAAGGATGATTCATAGTCACTGAAATCAAAATACTGTGCTGTGGAGGGACAGAAAGAGGGGAGAGAAAGAGAAAAGGGGGGAATAAACTACAGGTGAAACAAAGAAATGAGGAGTAATGAGAAAAATGATAAACTGGCAGCAATACTCGAGGGAATGGGGAAGTTACACAGGAACTTGGGAGGAAATAATCCATTCTCTGTGAAATGAAGAACGTAGGGAAATGCATCTGGCTTATTTATACAAATAGCTAAAATAGGTGTGTCTCGAGGGCTTACCATCTCCCCTCAAACTTAGCAGTGAGATGGAGTTGGGAAAGCTAAATTTAACTTGACAACATATGTCAAATTGAATTCACCCTTTTAAAGGTGAATTCATTCTGGGTTTTCATCTTCTGTATATCCTTATATTCAGTTGTCATGCGTGTTCCTGGGAGTAAATCCTTGCCTTTTTTGCTTAGCCAAGACTCCTATTACAGTCAATTAAAGGACTGCCAGAGCCCAGAGTTTGTTGCTGGACTGCATGCGCTCCTCTGCTTTCCTCACGCATCCCTCTGGGAAAGCCCACCCTTCCTTCTCTGGCTCGAGGGGGACCAAAGGGTGAAGCTGTGGGATTCGTTCCGTCTTGGGCACCGAGCTTCTGTCATGGTGGCTCTGCCAGGTGGGATGGTCTCTGTGGAGACTTGGTGTATTGGTGGGCCTTGGGTAATGATGGAAATACCAGGATGCTCCAAGACTCATCAGGGTGGAGCACATGCATTTTGCTTCTCAGGGGAAAGGTGGGAGAAAACCAGGTTTTGATCCTGCTCTGGTGGGAGCTGTTGCCTCAGTTTCCCCATCAGCAGGGTGGAGGATAAACTGCTGCTTTCTCCATGTGTCATTTGCCTCTCCACCCTCACAGCCTGCCATTTGCGAGGGAAGGGTTTCATCCTGGGAGAAACGGGCAGCAGAAACCCCCAAGCGTTGCGGTTTGCAGTCCCCGCGCTGCACGGGGCCGGCGCGCAGGACCACGCTCCCACCTCTCCTGTCGGTGCTGGATGCAGAGGCTGTGGAGGGAGGTGCTTGACCCGCTGCACGCGTGGGCACCCTGGGGATGTGAGGGCCTGCCCTGCCGATCTGCCCGCTGCGGTCGCTGCCCGCAGGCAGGACGCCTGGGAGCCGCGCTGGGGCTCTGCCGAGGCAGGGCTGCCACGGCTCCCTGTGGGAGATGTGGGGACCAGCCAGGCTTCGCGTGGGGCTGCTCAGACCCCACGCCTGCATCAGGGAGGTGCCAAGCAGCCACCGCAGAGGTGCATTGGTGGAGCTGTGCAGCAGTGAGGGCTGGTGACCTGTCCCCAGCCCTGCTCAGCAGGTCCTGCCTGGTGCTGGGAGGAGGAGGAGGAGGAGGTCTGGCTTCACCTGGCCCACAGTTCTCCCTTGTAGCGTGGGAGATGCTGCCACCTCCGAGCACAGCCCGAGCAGGGTGACCATGGCTTTGCAGGCGAGGCTGTCGCCCTATACAGCAGCTGCCTGGCACAACCAGCGTCTCTGGGTTACCTGGTAAGAGCTAGCCCGTCTCCACAGAAGGACCACAGGGCCTGAGATGGGCTGCATTGCATGCAGCCCTTGCCGAGCTGCTGGAGCCCGGGCTGCTTCTGTAGCTTCATCTTCTTTGCAATTTTCTCAGAAAAGAAAGCAATTGATTTTGTTGCAGTCGCAGCACTGAAGTTCTTGCCTAGGCTGAAGATCCCCGCAGTACCTCACTCGAGGTGTGTAATCCCCCCTCCTTGATCCTGCAGCGTTGCTCTATCAGAGCTGGCCAGTACCCTGAGCCCCGGGGGCCGCACGTTACGGCGGTGTAATGCACAGGCACCGCAGGTACCGGTTATGTAGCAGCACGCCTCTGTGTAGTGCTCGGGAGCTGGAAAACGCAGCCTGGTGTTTTACAGTGCTCGTGGACCACCTTGGAATAAAGGGAAGTGTGTACTTAAGGTACTGTTGCAACAGAAAGATAATTACATGCGGTTTGATAAATTATAACGTATATGAGAATGAAGAGAGCTGTGGAAATGTGTGAATGGATGGCATAGCTGGGTATATACTGCACGTGGGCATGACAGCATTGCTTGTTTACACCAGTAACAAACTCTGTTTCAGATTTCAAGATGAATTCAAACAAATGCCACTCAGAGCTGGTATTTTTCTGATCCTGACACCCCAGAAATTTCAGCAACAGAGTAAAAGCTTTTTTAGATCAATGTGTTCAAGCCTACACCTCTGCTTCAGGTTTATCTTGATGTTTATGTGGTAAGGCTTCACTTGAGTAACTACACATCTGTGATGTCTACCTGTAAGTTCTTTTATTTACATCTCACTAGCGTTGTTTCCTAAGGAAAAAAAAAAAAAGGCTCATTAGATACCTGCCTGTGCTGTCTTACTTCCCGCTTGGATTTCTTTTTTAAGCCACTGCTGAATTCCAGGCACATTTGACAGGCAGACAGTGGTCTGCAAGGTACTCGTCCCTTAAAAGCTTGGTGAAAATAGGGAGATCCGTATGTATCTCCTACCCCAGGTGGGAGGAAGGTGGCAGTGTGCGGGCAGCCCTTACTGGACACTGGGGAACCTGAGCAAAAGACCTACTGACTGTGTGGCTCGGGAAGAAAAGCTCCTCCCGTCAGAGCTCGCTCCTTGCTGGACACCAAAGGCTCCAGCCTCACGATGCAGCTCAGGAGGAAAGCGGCTTTGCCAGCTCTGTTGCTCTCAGAACAACATGTTTTAGTACCGCAGATGGCACTTAGCTTGGTAATTGCTTGCCCAGGATGTATTTAGTCTTTTCTCTAGCTCACGCTGACTTGTTGGAAGTAGAGTTGAGACGACCATACATGCTCTGTGCCTCTCCCCGCTTGAGCCCAACTGTCTGAAGCCTTTGGGACGAGAGCTCAGCCGGCAGCCTGGGGAAGTCGAGCGACGTGTATGTCTCTGTAGTGATGCAGACCAAGCACCCTTGAATGCGGGTTATACCTCTTGCTAAATACCTCCGAAGTATGGCAGCCAAAAGGCACAGCACAACCCAGGAATCAGTGTTTGCTCATTCAAAATAGCATAAACTGGGAGATCTTCTCCAGATTATCACCAGCCCCTTGAAAACACTTGTCGGGAAAGGGGCAGCAGGAGGAACTCGTTAGGAGATAAAACCTGGAGAGCACGTTAGGTCAGGCATCGCTGCAGTTGTGGTTGCCATCACCTGTTTTCCATCACTGCTTTTGCTCCCTGCAGAACGAGGGAGCAGGCAGGTGGCACATGGGAGAGTAAATCAGTTCCCAGCGGGATGAACGTGGGATGAAGAAAGTTCCAGTTCAGTTGCAGATTACCGGAGCTACTCCTGGGAGAAGTAGCTTGTGATTTGGGCCCTTGTGTAAGCCTGGGGGATGACGTCGGGTGCATTAGCGAAATTCTCAGTCAAATTCAGCAAAGCGCTTAAGTTTGTGCTTTGCTGAATGGTGATTGATTTAAGCATGGTGCTTAATGTAGAACAGGTGTGAGAGATCAGAAACTCTGTTAAATCGGTTACGATGTATCTTAAAATATCAAATTTCTGCCATTTTGGCATGCGTGCAGATGCTATAACAGTTAGGAACACAGAAAAGCTAGCGCAGCCTTCCAAATAATCACATACTTCTTTCCTATCATGGGTTGGGTTGTTACTCTTATGCCATATTTACCCAAGTTCTCTCTTAAAACCACCAACACATTGTTCTTCTGGGACAGACCATGGCTCGGCTGGTGTTGGGACTTGTTTTAGCAGCTTTCTGCTGGAGGAACTGTGATTTTTATGGTCAGATTCTGCCCTGCTGGCCCCAGGAAACCCTTGGAGGTGTGGTTTTCTCAGCTCCGCAGGAGAGGAGAGGTAAAGATGATGCTCTGCTTGTTTTCTGTCTGTTCCTTGGTTGCTCTCCAGTGCTGTTTAAGAAGGAGATGCGAGATCCAGGCAGGTCTCAAGCCTGGACCCCATGCACAGCTCTGTAGTTGCAGCAAAGCTTGCAAGATAATTATTAGCGCTATGCCCATAAAAACCTGGAGGAGTAGTTAGGGGCTGCCTTCGCCGCTTAGCTGGCTCGGTGTGGGCATTGGCCACTGCCACCATCGAAGGAGAGCTGTGTGTGCGGCTGGGCTCTCGGCTAGGGCTGTCCCCGGGCCAGCTCTGTGCCAGCCCCGAAGCGAAGACGAGCCTGCCCGCGCTTCACTGCTGCTTGGAGAGCATTGCTGTGAGGAGACAGGTCTGGCACCTCTGAGCTGCGGTGTTCCTTAGCAGTGTGGAGTCCAGAATGTGATCGTTGTGCTCAAATTGTCTGGCACCTGCAGAAAATGGTTATTTTCAGTTAAAACACTTATAATTTATTTTGCCGGTGCCTTATCTTAATTTAATTCTTGCAGATATTAAATATTTGTCATATTTTGGCTATTTATATACTTGCAGCTTATTGGATTGGGAAGCAGGTAATTAAATAGGCTGTGACCTTGGTCTTTGCCTGTTGTAAAACTTTAAAGCTCCTGATCCATAGCCTGACGATTCAATTATTGTGGGTGGCACCTCTTGGGCCAGAGATGTCATGAACTACGAGTGGAGAAGACTCCTCAGATCATGCAGCTCCAACCTCTGCTAAAGCCCGTCGTTTCCAAAAGGTATTATTTATGGCCTTACTTTGCATAGTCTAGACGCTCTCCCCAAAGCATTTTGCCTTTCGCACAACTTGTAATTCCTTCTGCTGAATGATGAGTCACTCGTTCTCTGTTCACCTAAGCGGGAAGTGGTCAGCAAGTCATTTCCCTAGGTCATTTTTTGTTAGCTGGAGAAGTATTTAATTTGTTTTTAGTGTGGTTTAGCAGTAGGAACCCAGCCATTGCAACACTGCTGCTAGCAGTGTATGTGTGCAAACCCCTTACAGCTACTGCCAGTGCTTTAGTCCAGGGGGGTACAAGGTAAACATCCTATTTATTTATGTAAACCTGATTAATATGTTAAGACCAATCAATATAGTATAATCAATAAAGCTGTTGCTTGGTTGGTGTCGATGTGAATTCAGCTAGTGGCTTCAGCAGCGCCAGGGTTTCACCCACAAAGTGATCTCTAGGAACCATGTATATTTTAGTGTGTCTTTAAAAACTAAAACCGATTAAAACAGTAGACGAGGGGCCCTTCCCTGGTGGTGAGCAGGTCCTCTCCATTTGTCACCCGGGAGGATGGGCGGCTCCTCAGAGACGGGGTTTGATGTGTGGCCCTTGAAGGTCTTGCCTTCCGGGAAACAGAGCAGGGAAGGTGACATCTCGCTCCCCAGCTCTCAGAGAGCGTGGTGCGGGTACGGGAGCACAAGCAGAGCTCGTCTCCTTGCCTTGGCTGCTCCACACACGAAGTGGCGCTTCCAGCTCCCCACGGGTCAGAATTGGGCCACCATTCTCATAGGGCATGCTTTGAGGACCAGCAGCAGGGTCCAGCTGTGCCTTCATGAGGGTGGGAGAGGGGAGATGCAAGAGGTGGCAGGTTCCTGGGGAGTTTCCCCGTGTCGTTGCCCTGTAGGTACTGAAAAAAATACGTGGAGCATCCTAACCTGGTGTTTGCTTTGGAAGAAGTTATTTGTGGGTACAGGATACTTGGAGTGCTTTGATTGGATTTTCTTCTGGATTGGGTGGGCATCATTCTTAAAACCAGACGTAAGTGCAGTTGCTGAGTGTTTGATGTGAATGTGTGAAATTGTTGTTTCAAAAGGTGCTTTTGGTGATAATATTTGGTATTGTTTGTCTGTGATTCAGGCTGGTAAAGTCAGACATTTTCTAGAATTTAAACACCTGAGTCAAAATGTCATGCAAATGTTTATTCAGCTTGGGGTAAGCCATGCCGTATTTGTAGTTGTCAGAGTTCAAAACCTGTCTGTGTATCTCACAGTAAGGTTGGGAGCTTGGGCTTTTAGTAGCATGAGGTATTTAATGACTCTTGTGAAGGGGACATTAGCACAGGCCTCCTCCAGCCTGGAGGCGTTGGAAAACTGCCTCCACACACAACTCAATGACTTGGGCCATACAACTCAATGACTTGGGCCATGTGCTTCAGGACAGCTGTGTGGCCACAACCGCTCAAGTGCTGAGCCTCTGCCTGTACTCAAATGTTAGCGTTTGATGAAGAAACTTAATGAAATCTAGATTTACCCATGTTTTTCCTAGTCCAAAGGGTGGGTATATTTTTTAATGATGGTGCTGCAGTGTTTATATTTGGGACTGGCGATACGGTGTGCAGATCTTGAAGGAATCCCACTGACTTTGGTAGGACTTCGGGCTGATGCCACAATGCATTTGTACAAATACCCTGGCAAACAAGGCTGCCTGCTAATGGTCCAGCAGCAGCCTTTCGTGATCTCCTCTGCTAAATTAGGGTGATGTTCACCCAAGGGCAGGGTGCTCTTTGTCTTCAGAATATGATGAGACAGTCTTCAGGTATAACTTTGTTTGTAGACCCTCTGTTTCCACCTCCCGCTCCCTTTTCAGGTGGGATTTACTGCCACACTCGATGATTTAGGACGAGAACCAGGTATGAACGGGATCTGGTCCTGTACGAGCATGGAGCAGAGTGGCTCCATCCCTGCAAGCCCGTCACCTGCTGTTTGTCTTCAGCCTGGGGAAGGATGTTGGGGGGGGGAACTCAATAAACTCACTGGCAGTGGAAAAGAAGCCCTTGGTTTGGATGTTGTTGTTGCCTAATGTACTTCTGCAGGAGAAAAAAGCCCTGCATCCAGAGCAGCTGCAGCACCGCGGCGTGCACAGAGTCAGCTCAGTCCCTCGGAGCAGGGCTCGAAGGAGGTCGTTTGGCTCCCAATTGCCTATCTGGCACAGGGGAGGAAAGTAATAGGGAGGAAAGACCAATTTCCAGGCTCACACCCTGAGGAACTACTGATAGGAGAAGCTATTTGTTAAGAAATGTCTTATTGGAACAGTCTCACACGTTGCCTTGTGAAGAGCATCAGCGGTGTCTGCTATAGCATCTGAATTTGATCCTGAGCACCTGCTGAGCTGGAGGAGATGATGCTGGGAGTTTGCAGATCCTGTAAATTTGTAGTATCTACTGATGTTTATTAGTTGCAATGCGTGTTTGCAATCGATGAGGTGTGGGGGGCACGCTGACTCCTGTAGGAAGCAATTCTCCCTTCCCTGGGGAATTTATCGTTACCAGTCCAGACGATGCTAAGTAGGCAATGCCCTAAGATACAGAAGGCTGTGTGTTGGGGTGCAGGATTTTAGCATCCTAAGCAACCCAACATGCGGCTGCAGCATGTTAAAATCCTGCACCCCAACACACAGCCTTTTTCCACCTCCCTATCTCAGGGGAGCAGCCCCTCGCTTTCCTTGGAGCTGCTCGAAGACGGGTGGCGGTTGCCTTCCGGGAGGGATGCGAGCATGGCTGCTCGTACGTGTGTGTGTGTGCATGAGGGTCGTTTCAGAGCTGGGGGGGGTCACAGCTGATGTAGGGACTGTGGGAGCAGGAGGGGACAAGCTGCCTGGCTGGTGACACCCTGGTGAGATAAAGGGACTTGGGTTTGATATTTGGCTGTCAGAGGGAATGTGAACTGGTGCTCCTAAATACAGCACCATGTGCACTGGAGTGAGATATGATGTTAGTTCAAGAAGGAAGCAGATTTGGGGTCAAAAACTTATTTTTTTTCTTCCCATATAGAGAATGCATTTCTCTGTACATGACCTCACTGTCCCTTCTACCACCCATCTCATTTCCAACTGGTGCTTTGCTTGGAAAAAAACTCTTATCCCAAGGAGAGGTTCAGGGGAGCCATCTGACCAAGTAAAACAGAATACTGCAAAGGCACTTTGGGAGGAGGTTTCTGAGCTTGCTCTGGCTGACCTTGGCACGTGGCCGGTGTAGGTGTCTGTGGAAGGGAGATGTTCCTCCGTGAGCAGCCGGCCAGGTGCAGCCCGTGTGCCGTTCAGTGCTCCCCTTGGATGTCCCTGTCTGATCAGTGGGGGCCGGGAAGGAGAGGGGATTCAGACATTATGTTTTAGGCACCAAAAAAATATCGGATGATTTGGGAGCAATTAAGTGAAGCTGTTCAGAAGTTCTGTTGGGACTGCTGTTGATGCTGACAGGGGCTAGCTTTTGCAAGAAGGGGATTTCACTTTGCCTGGTGCGCTGTGGGGAGGGTCAGCTGCTCTGGCACCTCAGCGGCAGAGGATTTAGGCAGCTGGGAGGTGATGGAGGCGTCGCACAAGCAAAACATCAAGCAAAAGGCAAATTTCCTCCAAGATGCAAAATATCCTTTCCTGGTTCAGCAAGAGGGCACAAATGCTTTGCATATTGCACAGGCTGAGTTTGCTTTTATTGCCTACACCCCTAGATTTCCCCTCCCTCCTAGCAGACTGCTCCAACCCTTCTTGCCACCAGAGACGACGGACTCATCGCTGCCTCGGAAGGAAGCTAATGGGGTGACGCAGCAGGAGCCAGCTGCTTTGCTACCTGCATGGTGACGATGCAAGGATGAAGGAAGGACACAGCCAGCACTTCTTCAGCCACGGGTGAGGCTGCGTGACCCGCCAGCGGTGCGTGAGGCAAAAACCAGCGCTGTGCCTCCCACCCCCGGCACCGCAGACCACCCTCTGCCAGCGAGACCTCTAGGCAGAAGCCATCTGCTGCTGTTATCTGGGGACGTGCAGCTGTCTGAGCGGCACGGGGTTGTTTTTTGGTGCATAGCCAAGAGCTAGCTGGAGTTAGGACTGCAGAGACTTTGTGTGTGCTCAGTCATTCGCGAGGGCAGAGCAGCTCCCGAGCGTGAATCGATGCCGATGCTCTGCGGTGGGAAGGAGCGGGGAGCTGGGAAGGGCACCAGGCTTGGCTGAGGGAGTGTGGAGCTGGGAAGTGACAGCTTTGCTCCTTCCCTTTCTCGGGCCTTTGGTGCTTCAGTCTGCAAATTTTCCCCTTCCAGAAGGGTATCTGTGAAGGAGCCGGGGCTGGGAAGAGGGATTGCTCACAGCTCTGAGGCACGGCTGTGTTTTCCTTTTCCATCTCCCATTTGCTCTGCAGCAGGCATGGCCCGGGGCCTTGAAGAAATGGCGGGGAATAGTACGCTTCTAGCTGTCTCAAGAGACAACTGATGTCCTCAAAAAAACCTCGAGTTGATCGTGCAGTGGTGGTTTATGTTGGCCAGGGATCTGCCCGGTACGATTTCTGCTCATTGGCGGGTTCCCTGGACTTCAGTGGTGCCTTCTGCTCTTAAAGATGTTGGTTGCGATGCTGCAAAGACTCTGACCCTACCTTCAGCTGGGGCCTCATGGGTTTTATCTGCTCTGAGGGCTCCTTCTTCTGCAGGACCTCTTGTGGCACATTCCCCCACGGCCTGAGCAGTGTGCCTGGCAGGGAGAATGCCTCGCGGCAGTCAGTGCATTTGCTCCAGCCTCGCTGGCCTAGGGAGGGAAGGCTGGGCAGGGAATGGCATCGGGGAGCTTGTTCTTTAAACAGTGAGCTAGCTGTTTGCACTGGCTACCATGAGTCTGTACCGACAAGACCCAGGCATCCCCTGAGGGGTGACACCAGCCCAGGGGAGAGGGTTACGTGTCTGTGGAGCAGTCGTGCTCCTCACTGCGGAGCAGAGCGAGCACACCTGAGGCAGAGGTAGGAAACAGAAAGAGCACGCTGGTGGGAGCCTGAGGAGCATGCTCAAGTGGGTTTGGCATTTGAATTCCACTTCTAAACCTCTCTTTTTGCTTGCTGTTAAATGCTGTTAGAGGTGCATGTGTGCACGTGCTCACGCAAGGGTTACGAGCTGAGCAGGGCAGGATCTCTGTGGGTGCTGGAGAGCAGCGTGGTTAGGGAGTCTCTTCATCGATAGTGGCAGCCACTGAACTGCCCAGACTCCAGTGCCGTACACATTGCTGGCTGGCATAAAATGGGTGTTTCTTTCTAAGGCTATTTCACATCTCTGCTGCTTAACTTTTATTTGGAGTTCCTCAAGCTCAGACCTCTGCAGCCACCGTTGTAAAGCTCCTGCTTGGTGCATATTTCGTGCAGAAGGATGTGTGTGATATAGAAATTCTTCCTGTCATCTCATCTCTCTGTAAACTCTGTTCTCTCAGCTTCTGTCTCACACCAGAACATTCCTGTCGGCACAGAAGTCACCCCAAAAGTGAATCAGATCCTGCTGAGCGGGACAGTCTTCCCACCACCTATTTATAGTGCGTGCAATTACCCTCCATGCATCTTGGAACTCTAATTGCCTTTTTATTGCTGTTTAGCAGTGTGTTAAAGGTTTTTGAATGCTCATGCCTTGTTTTCTCATTAGCTCTATTTATTCCTCCTTTGGCTCCCTTCCTCAACCTCATCAAATTTAGCATCTCCTTGCCTTCGGGGCCTTGGGCAGCTCTGCCACTTCTTACTTGTTCTCCTGTGTCCTTTCTCATGTTGCTGCTCCAGATGCTGTGTGTTCCCCAGTCTCGCTCCGACGTGCTGTCGGGGCCCGTCTCCTGGAAAGGGCTCTGTGCCCGCTGCGATGCCCTGCCAGCAGTCCTTGTGCTGGGCAGGTTGGCTCGGGCAAGACACCTCGGCGTCTCCTGGGGCAGCTGCCTTGTGTCAGGCAGGGCTGGTTAGCGTGGCGAGGCTGCCCGGGCAACCGGGGGCAGGTATGTGATCCAGGAATGGAGAGCAATTGTTAAGAGTCTGGAAAGGAGCCGATAATAGGGACTGGGAGTTGGTAAGCAAGGTGGGAGGCAGACACCGTGGCCTGAGATCCCCTGCCTGGATTTGTTTTGCCAAGGTGGCCCAGGAGCTGCTGCATCACCAGTGGTCCCCGTGCCCCTCTCTAAAGCCACAGTGTGTTGGGCTGGGGGCACTTACAACTGATATCACTTGGATTGCGTTTGTAATGCTTCGTGTGTATCCTGTACCTGTTTTCACCTATGTACTCTCTCTGATGGCCAGAACAACGTTTGTGCTTGTACAGCACCTGGCACCCTGCGTGGGTAACTGGGAGCAAGCAGTAGCCTGGGTTTGTCTCATATAGTCTCTGAGTGCAAAGTCCTTTTCGATGTTATTTGCTTTGTTTTAGCCTTGTTGTGTGGCATTTCCATAGCTCGAATTAATTTAATTATCCCCCGAGGTGCTTGCTTGCTCACAGTTGTCCGGGACTTTATTGCCCTCCTCTTGTGTACTGAGGAGCCCACACAACTCTGAATCATCAGTAAATGTAATCACGGTGCTTGATGTTTGTTCTTCCAAGTCCATGATATATACAATAAACAAGACTGGTCTTAATACCAATCTGTGCCTCCCCTTTTGGCGCCTGTTATGTTCCAAAACGCTTCCTCACTGCGTATGGCCCCGCCACTCAATCCTAACAGCATTTGTATTGACCAGAGAGATTAATATTTTATGTAAAATTGTATCAAAAGCTTTTTCACCCTATAGGTAATTTATGGCCAGAGCTTGCCCCCGGCAACCTTAGCACATCTGCTGAGTGTGGTGTCAACTGGGCAAGGACTGGGTGACCGGGCTGAGCTATGTAGCCTGCGGTGCTCTGCAGGTCGCGGGCTCGGGCCAGGTGAGTGCCCCGTGCTGCCAGCCTGCATCCCTGCCTGCGGCCAGCGTTTGCCTGCGGCCCCGTGGGACTCGCGACGTCGAGTGCGCTGCCCTAGGCCGGCATCCTCACCGGTGGGCTCCAGCCGAGTGCAGGGGTTCATTAGTCAAAGAGAAAATTACTGACCTGAAATTGAGACCAGAGCTCCCTGGTCTCAGAGGACATTTGCTGTTTCAGGTTCTTGGTGCTCCTGGGGGAAAGCTGAGGCAGAGCTCGGCAGTTTGGGCGCTGGCTGGGGGCTTGGGTTTGGGCTAGGTTATAGGCTCAGCTCCCTCCTTCACAACCTTGCACAATTCTCCAGGTCTTTCTTAAGCTGCCATCAGTAAAAAGGTGATGAAAATATTTCTCTTTCCTCCATAGAGTGCTGGAAGATGGTGAGAGTTTATGAGATGCTGAGTTAATTGCTTAGCGCGGGATGCGCAGGCCCCTGGGAGCACTAGGACTGGACCCGGTGAGAGCGGCTGTGCTGTAGCTCAGACACACGCAGACACTGAGCATCCACGGGCTGCCCCTTCTGCGACTTGCTGTGTCCTCTGAGCGGCATCTACAGCTGCTCCCTCTTTTATTATAAGACAGTTAAGTCTTGCATAATTCATGTTAACAAGTTGTACGCACTTGATGATAAAAGGAGCCGATGTTTAATTTACACGTGTGGGGCTTCATATAGATCTTAACAACTCTATGCCCAATAGCCATGGACCCTTTCCTCCTCTCTGTTTGCATTTGGGAAGGTGGGCAGCAGGCTGCCCAGCGTTTCCATACGCAGGGGAGTGCACGGCTTGCCTGCAGCTCGCTCCTCTGTCATCTCCCGAGCTTGTCACGGGTGCTGCCATCCTTCAGGAGGGTGCAGCAGGGAGCATTGCACTGTAATGCAGAAGCAGGACAGGATAATCTTCAGCCTTATTGCTCCAATTTTCTCTTTCCTTTTAATGCTCTCAAAACCCAACTGCTGTATGAAAGGAAGGCAGCCTGGAGCGCTGAGCCTGATTTTGCATTACTGGGAATCTGCAAAGTGAGGCTCTGCTCCAGACGGGCGCTCTGGATGCATATGCATGTGCCCCGGCTGCCCTTGCTTAGGGCGCTCTCGGTGCAAACCGCGGCCTCCAGATGTTTGTCCTGTGGTGATGGCTGCGGGGACAACCAAATTGGGACTAGCAAGAGATGGGCATTTAAACTAGTGTAACAGCTCGGCTGCCCCTCGTTTAAGCCCATACAAGCAGGAGAAGAGTAAGACCCCTGATTCTTTCCTGTCAGCCAGACGCATAAGATTCAGTGGCCAGCAAGAAGCAGATGGCTTGCTATTTCTGTGCCCTTTCGTTTGATTGCTGCAGGTCTGGGAGGGAGTTACAGCTGCTCCAGTAGTGTGGCAAATCATCTCCATTTATCTTGCGGTGTTATGCCTCGATGATGTCAGATGGTCTCTACCTTGCATATATATTCAGACTAAGCAAATCATAGCATTTTTTCTATTAAAATTTAATGATGAAAGATGACACTATAAGTGATTTATTTTCTTTTTTTCTTTAACCAATTGTTTCATTTGCCGTATAACCCTTATGCTAATGGTAATAATCTTTCCTTGCTGTGGCTTAGGAGAACAGATGTGCCTTTTGAATTTATTTTTTTTTACCTAGACAGAATCATCTTCCTTTTCTTTTTTTTTTTTAACAACTCTGATTACTTGCTTTGCAATGCTGTGACCCATATTCAAGGTGAAACTTGTGATAAATATTTGCTTTGGGGAGGGAGGCACAACCATGTTTTTGAGAAGATTAAGGCCAGTCAGGCAACAACCCTCATTTCAACTAGACGTCAAAATGCAAATCATCCAGGCTTCAGAGTATGTCAGGGTGAGAGTAGAAAGGACTTTAATCCATTCTGAGATTAAGTTGAAGTCCTCGTGTGCTTTAATTGTTCTTGGCCAATTATGCTGGCTAGGAATGGTGTGGGGGTAGGTCTAAGTTGTGCAAGGAAACCCTTCAATGATATTTTTTGTCATGTGTTAAAAGACTTGTTGGCTACATGTAGTACTTGCTTGCTTAAAGGACTGTCATCCCTTAGATGACAGAAAAATGACTCTGAAAGTTGCTGCTGTAATGACAACTTCCCTGATTTTAATGGCTCGATTATTATTTATTCATTTTTGCATGGGGTATTAGCAGGTAAGTGGTGTGCCCGACACAGAGGCACAGGCTGCGCTTTTGGGTTAGCATCCCTGCATCATTTCTGGGGGACATGTGGGGGCCAGTCTCCCCTCCGCCCTGCCTGTATCGCCCTGGGGAGCCCCAGCTGCTGGGGGTGCAGGGTCGGTGCCCAGGGTACACAGCGTGAGGCTGCGGGGTGGACGCAGAGCATGTCTCGTGCCTTAAGTGTTTCCATCTGCCTGGTGATGCCGCTAGTTTCATGTGTTTTGACCAGAAAAACCACAAAACCCAGAAAGTTTTTAAGGCGGGCATCACCGAGGTGCATCCTGGTTTGAGCGTCCCGGCCAGCAGGGTTTGCCCATATTGCCTCTCGGTGCTTTTGGTTAAATCAGCTTCTTTCATGGGAAGATCTTAAACAGGCACGTTCTCAAAGCAAGTAAAAAAAAAAAAAAAAAAAAAATCCAGCAAAGGCAGGTGCAACGTGGGTGCTACAACCGGACCTCCCCAGGTGACCCGTGGGACCAGCCAGCCCTGCGTGACCGACCCTGGTCCCTGTCCCGGCCAAGAGCTGTGGTTGCTGCGGAAAGGCAGTGGAGCTTGTTGCAGGATGGCAGGGCATGGGAGCAGCCCCCTGGGGCCAGTGGCAGCTCTGCTGGGTGCCCCGTGGCTCGGATGGGGCAGCGATGCTGAGCAGGGCCACAGCCAGAAGTCGCTGAGCATTAGCATCGCTAAATAGCAGAACTGAGAGTTTTTCCCATGGCACTGGTGACTTTGGGAGAGACAGCGCCTGGAGCCGAGAGCACAGCTTGCTAAAGCAGAAAGGAGCATGTTAGCCCCAGGACTTTGGGGACTAGAGGGAGGAATTGCTCACATGGATGCTTGGTATGGAGCGGGTGGATACTTGGGAGGCTTTTCTTCCCTTGCTGGCTTTGAAAGAGTGAATGAGAGAGCTGGGAAAACTGTGAAATATTTTCTTACCCTCTGCTTGAAGAGATAAGTTACAGTTTTACAAAATGTAAGGTAAATGAAAGATGATGTTTCTACTCTTCATTCTGCTTTTCACATATCTGCTTCTCCTTCTGGCTTCTCGGCAAACAGTAATGAAAAAAATGGGGGTGAGAACCAGCAAAAACCAACTACTTGTTGTTGAAACCATGTGTACAAGGTCGTAGCTGTTTATGTAGCAAATCTCACAGGACTTGAAAAATGTCCTTGGTGTTGTCTTGTGCAATTTATCAGGGGTGTTTATGAAGTCACGACACTACTTTGCACCAGAGATGGCAACCATACACTATGGTTGTACATCGTGCATCTTTTTGTACCCAGCTTGGATGTCTAAGATTTGTAGATATAAGGCTCGTAAGCTCATTGAAAAAAATAGCACAAACTTGAATTATGCAGCTATTTTCATAGAAAAACATTTAATTATGGTTGCGTGTAGACTTTGCACTAGAAAAACTGCTGTAGACAGAGAAACTCTATAAATGTCTCTGTTCTTGGGAGCTGGACCTTGCCTGAAGGGCATTCCGAGGCCCCCCCCCATCACCCCCTTCCCTAGGGAGCTGAGCAGCTGGCGAGTCCCCCGAGGCTGGCAGGTCTCCCCCGGCCCTGTGGGGCTGGGGGTGTTTTTGCAAGGCGGACCTGGGCATCACAGGCATGGGAGCTGCTGGGCATCAGGGACTGAGCCGAGGTGGGAAGGGCTGCAAACGAGGAGGCAGAGGCAAGGGAACAACCTTCTGCATCACGCGGGCTGCTGCTGAATCACTGTTTACGCTGTTTCTGTACCTGCTGACTTGATGCATGGAAATAGGGTACCTCTATTTTTAGTTCTTACCTTGTGCATTCATGCACACGCGCGCTGAAATTAGACTTTTTGTGATGGGAACAGTTTCTTGCCTACATGGGGAAAGTATTTCAGAGTTGTGGCACATTAACGATGCCTGATTTCTTCCCTTCCTAACATCATCTGCACGAGGAGAGAGTGGGGAAGAGCTGCTTGCTCAGTGTAGTAGTAAAGTAGTGTGGGATGGACCCGGGTGCCTTAGAGCTGCCTCTGCTGTCGGTGCCATCCAGCCGTGGTCCTGCCCCACTGCATTTCTGGTACCAGAATTGCAGCTGCCAAATTTTATTCCGTATCCTGCTGGCTTCCTTTACCCGCTCCTTTAGAGCTGATTTGGTACCTAAATAGGATCTATCAACTCGTGCAGCAGGACCAGGGTGTTTTGGTTTGTTGATGTCAGTTTTGACTCATTTGTGATTTCCTTTGCCCGTCTCATTGCTCATTGATGCTGGTGGAGCAATATCGAGCTCTATCAGCAGAGGAGTAGGTCCCAAGATGAAACCAGCACATTTGTGTTGGCAGGAGTTGTGTGTTGGCTGTTACCTGCTGCTACAGTTAATTGTGTTGTGAAAACAGGCGCCGCTTTTGCATACGAGCTGGGACGCTGAGGTGAGGTAAAGTGGTGACTCCTCAGTGGCAAAAAATCACATCGTTCTCACTGGGGCCAAGATCTAGTTTGCTTTGTTAATGCTGCACGGAGCAGGAGTGCAAAGGTGGTTGCTGGTGGAATATTCCAGTGACAACAAGACTTTCTAGTCCTAGTGTATTGAGATTGGCAATGGCATTTTGGGAAGAGAAGAAATGAAAAGCACGTGCTCTGCTTTTAAAGGACTCTGTCATCTGCGTGGCAGCAGCTCTGTGGCACTGTCTGTCCTCAGCTGCTGCAACTTCAGAAGCTGGCCAGGATTCCCTGGAGCTGATGAGATTATTTGACTTAGTGATATTATTTAAAAGATTCATTATTCCCTCCCTGGTGTCCTCCTGGTGTGCAGGGTGCTGGTCCCTGCCACCAGAAAGCCTGGGAGCGGGTGCTGTTGCCCAAATGAGTGAAATGGCGCGTACAGCGATAGCAAACTGGTGTGAGTGCTGTGTCGCTTGTGGTACAGGGAGCGTGACGAAAGGCTCGTTGGGATTCCTGCCTTAAAACCCCTGCATCCAAAACCTTAATGCTGTGTTTGCATCCTTGACGATCTCCTGACTGCCCTCTTGGGTCTGCTGTCAGGAGAAGGTGGCAGGGGAGACCCTGCTGCTCTCAAACACTGGGTGAGGTTTGGCTTCAGCTGGTGGGAATCACAGCTTTGACCCCGAGGTTTCTGTAGCTTTGGTTTCTGGAAAGTCTGGTTGCTAAACTACCATCTCCCAGCAGGTCTCCTGTCCTAAACCGCTTGCAGCAGACCCTGCAGCAGTCTCGCTTTCCTTACCCAGCTTGTTCAGAAAGTCAATATCCAGAAACTAGCGTTGCCTCAAAATTCAGATCTGTTTCTCAAATAACCATTAACCGTGCTGTGAGAGTTTGGGCTGGCCAGAGAGAATGACTTAGTCATTCTGGTGTTCGCTCTGGCCCAGGGATGCCCGATGTCTTTTGTGCCCTTTGGTGCCCTTTGTCATTACTGTGCCTTGGCGCCCGCACCCAGGAGAGTGCGGTATCGTTGTGAAGCCCTCTCTGGGCGAGTTCCTCCCCTCATCTCGGGGCTATCGCGAAGCAAGCAGTCACTTCCATCGCTGAAGATGCCAGTTTTCTGCCTCTGGAGCTGTGCACAGAGCTGCTGCGCGTTCGCTCCTCGCTGCGTGCGTAGCCCTGGCTCTTTCCCGGTATGAAAAGGCCCGCTGAATTGTTTTGAAACTTCACAGCGGGAAAGAGTTTTGTTTCTTGTACTGCGTCGTGTTTCCAGCCCGACTTGTGAGCTGTTTGCCAGAAGTTCGCGCGCGGGTACAAATGCGATGACTCCACCTGGACTGATTTTCCACGCGTTTGCAGCTGCCCTGCGGAGGGGCATCACCAGTCCGTGCCGGAAACCTCCCATGGCAAAAGGGGGGGGAGAAAGGGAAGGGGGCAGCTAAGGAGAGGTGGGAGGAAAGTGCTCATGTTGAAGGAGAAATGCCATTTGCTTCTGCTTCCCCTGCCTGCAAAGAGACGGTCTGTGCCAGGACACTTTCCCCAGCAGTTGGGAATAAGGTAGAGCAAGGGATCGGTGCATCCCAAGGATGGGATAGTGCTACCCAAGGGTATGGTGTGTACTGAGTGGGAACCCACCCAAATCCCTGGCCCGGGCATCGGAGTGTGGTGCCTTGTACCCAATGCTCTTGGTGCCGTGATGCTGGTGTGGAGAGACGTGTTCCTCCCCCATGGTTCCCTCCTTTCTTAGAGAGCACCGGACATCTCATTAATATCTCCTTAGGGGAGCAGGCTTAGAGGGCTGTTACTAAGTTTATATTGAAAAGCCTATTTGTTAGTTGCGTTTTCCTAAGCTTTTTAGAAACAGATCCACAGTACCTCTCTGTTATGGAGGGAGAACCACTGAAGGTTTGGGCACTTAATGCCTTTTTTTGCTGGACCCCAAATGAGATGCAAATCTTTTCTCTCCAAAGATGTTTAAAGTCAAGCATCATGAGGCTGAAACTGTGTGCAAGGAGCCCCAGCTGTCCCTGAGGCTTCGATCTCCAGGATTATTCAGAGATTTGCAAATTAGAAGGGTGCTGAAACCCGTTGCCTTGAGCTTTGGTGGAAAAGTGTTTGATGGTATGTGGTAACGCGCAAATAACTTCCCAGACACCATCCTACATCAGTGGTACTTTTCCACCACTGATGCTATCGGTGGCCAGAGCTCTCTACTTGGCTTATAGCCATCCTCTTAGTTAAGGCACAGAAAGACCAAGGCGAGGGGAAGAGAGGCCAAGCACAACCCGTGCAGGGAAGGTGCTCCCAAGTCAGTGCTGTGCTCTAGCTCTTTCCCTGCCGGGCCCGGGCAGATGCCAGCAGCTGTGACAGGGATGTTCTGGTGCTCAACACGGGGTACGTGACGTCTCGTCAGACACCTGCGTGTAGGGCTTGCGGGTCAATACTTCATTATAGCAAATCCATGTGTCTGGCTTGCCTTTTTGCTCTCTAATTGCTGCCTCCTTGCTTCCTATCTGCATCCAGTAAGCAAGCTGCTGTGATAGTTAATTACTCTTCTGGGTTGAGTGCTGTATTATAGTCTGTTCTGTCAATACTAATTGTTTTATAGAAATATGAAGTACCACTTTCCCTTCCCTCCAAGGACTTTGAGATGCGATGTAGGCTTTAATGATATCATTTGCCCTTCTGTCCAGCATGAGCAGGAAAATATGATCTCCCATTTGCAATGGGCACTTAGGGTTATCTTTTGGAGAGCCAGGAGTGTTCTGCTTTTGGGGTCTGTTCCTGCGCCTTTCCAATAAAGCTTTTTCCCTGCCCTGGTACCTTGCTGGTGGTGTGTATTTATAACTAATCAATCGTAACCCAAGATCAGAGTGATGATTATCATTTGTCCTGGTGAATCCATACAGTCCTTCCTTACACTGTTCCTTTCTTGGGCGGGGTTCCTTCTTCTTGCTTTTCAGCCTTTGGTTTAACAAATAGTTTGTGCGAAAGAATAAGTAAATAAGAAGAGGTGATAGGTGGGCATCTCCTGAGAGTGCACACAGTAGCATGTAAGGATATCACATCAGCAAAACTCCCCTTCTCATGCATGAAAAATGTCAGCCCTTGGTGTTCAAAAGTATCTCCACTTGCTTGCGCTGGCTCCGGTGGTCAAGGTAGGGATCCGATAGTGGTGGTTCTTTGCAGGGGGTTTTATAATTTTGGATGTATTTTTATTGCTCTGATTAATTTTATTAATCTGACCTTAAACACCAGATAAACCCACATTCATTCATAACTGAAGAAAGGTAAATTAAAATGTGCCCCACGTGTGTTCAGCTTCAGGTTATGTGGTGTGTTTGTAGTGACTAATGTTCTGGGGCTGTGCTCTGGTACTCTTTGCCTCGCTGGAGGTTTTGCTGTTAGCTTTTGTTGTTAGCAGTATTGCACAGAGCAGGATGAGCTCCCAGGTGAGCACCCGAGATCTGTGCTAGCTGTCGTGCAGAGGTGAAATAGGGAAGCAGAGAAAGGCTTGGTACCTGGCTGTGGGAAAGGCCCTGGCACTGGGATGCTCTAGACCTGATCCCGACTGCTTTGCGTACCCACACCTTCCTGCAGAAGCCTCAAAAATGAGATATGGGTGTGTCTGAGATGCCGGTGTGATTTTAACGGAGATGGGGAGGGTTTGTTGGCAGAAGGATGGTTGGCAGTCATGTTCCCTGGTGGGGCAGGGAGCATGGGAGGTGTATTAGCCCTTCACTGCGTAGCACCTCCTGCTTGGCACGTGGCTCTGCGTTGCTTGGCACAGCTGCAGGTGCACATCTTGGCACTTAGATCAGGGCTTTGTCTGCTTTCGGCTGGTTACACCGGGCAAAAGGAGACTGGCTGTGCAAGAGGAGGGCCAGACACAAGGTTTGATGGTATTCCTCTGTCTTGCCAGGGGATTCACGGAGCAGAACTTAGACTTGCTTTCAGAAAATAGTCCAACTTCTGTTGCTGTCAACACTTTTCAGTGGCAAGCATGGGAGGGCAAGCAGCTGTGGAGGTATTGCAGACCCACAGGGCCAGAAATATTCTGAGACTGAGAACTGGCGGGCAGGAGTGCTGATCCGCAAGTTGAACGGTGCCAAACGACTGCCAGCTACTCCCACCGGCGTGCCACGATGCTGGGCTGCTGGGCGTCCTCGATGCATCCTTGCAGGCTGAGGAATCTTTGTTGAAAAACTGAAACTGCTGTACACAGGGTGAGATTACGTGGCCGTCAACGCAAGCCATGAACTGGGAGGTGACACAGCTTTTCCTCTGTAGGAGGATTTTTTTTGCATATCGTGTGGGATTTGTAAACAAAACCTATGCCAGTATGGGCTGAACCTTTCCTTTATCCCATTAAAATACGGGGTGGAGGGGAAATTAGCTTTCTAGACTTGGTCTCTACCCTCTTCATCTGTGTTGAGGGCTGGGTGTTTTTGTGACCGGAGACTTGTTGTTCGGTTTGGAGTTCCCGTACAAGGACTTCCAGTCTCAGCTGAGCACCCTCAGTGACTTCTCTGCTGTTTTTCTCTGCAAGCATTCAGCAAAGCTTGATGTGCTGCTCGTGTCGCCTACAGAAAGTCCTGTTCCATGACCTTAAAATGCATCCCAACTTCAAACCTATTCTGTCAGGGGCTTGAGAAAGTCTTTGCTGATGCCCTTTCTGTCGTATCACCCAGGCTTGTTGAAGGCTGCATGTAAATTGGTCTCTGAACACAGTTTTCTGATCTCAGCTGCAAATCTGATTATGGTTACGTTAGGGAATGGAAGCATGAGAAGCTGGGTTGTTGCTTTAAATTTTAGCATTAATGGTCAAGTTCAGTTGATTTTCAGTCCTTTGACAGCAGCAGCAGCTTCCTATCTCGTGCACCTGCAGCTTTGTGTGCATCTACCAAGGCATAGGCAGGAGCTTAGAGATCGGACACCATCAAGGCGTGGTGGGATTTTGCTTCTGGGACTTCTCTGAGGAAAAGAGAGAGAAATGTCTTGGCTCTCAGTTTGTTTTAAGACAAGAGCCTGGAGCTGCTGTTGCTCAGTGGGACCCGGTGCTGCTGCTTTGTGCCCGCTGTCAGCGGGATGCTGGGGCGCAGCCCTGTCCTGGCCGGGAGCGATGGCACCGTGCTGTTCGGGACCAGCACCCGGAAACCCGTGGCAAAACACCCGCAGGCTTCGGTGGGAGTGGGGCTGGCCTCCAGGCTGTGTCCGCTCGGGGCCTGTGGCACGAGGACATGAGTTTTGGGAGGGTGCAGGGTCGCGTGCTTCAAAGGGGAGTGAGACGCCCATGCACAGACCCGGGGATGTGCAGCGGCTCAGGATGCCACCACCGCCAGCTTAATATTCACCTCCTGCATTTGCAAATGTTGGCGTGAGCTGCGGATTCTTCTGTTAGTATTTTGGGGCTATCTCCTTCAGTTCCTTATTAAAATGCATGTGTTTTTCCTCATTTAAAAAGATCATCTGTATCAAAAAGCTAATGATCACAATACCTGGCTTCCTTTTCCCCAACAAAGATGACAGCAGTGATATAAATCATTATGTTGCTGATTGTAAAATTGCTACCTTCAGGCACGTCTTTATTTTAGGGTTGGATTTTTTGGCTGCCACAATTTACAAGAGAAAGACAGTTGGAAATTTTCTCCTTTAATATGTAGTTTTCACAGCTCTCAAGTCTTTTTATTGAGTCAAGCTGCTTTGGCTGCCAGGCTGGAAAGAGCAGAAGATTAAAGTGCCTTTTTTTTTTTTAATATGCAGCTGTGCATATAAGTGTATTGTGGCTTTCCTGAGGTAAGATAAAGTCATAAAGATTTCCTGGTGGGCTCTTGCATTGCTCGGCTATTGTCTTCCTTGCTGCAGTAGACAGTGAATATCCTTTCCTCGGGACTTTTTGCTCATCTGTTCTAAGCCCCAGTCACCTTCCTGCGGTTCCTGGCATGGTCGTTGTGGGACTACGGACCCTCATAGCACCAAGGTGCAGCAGCTTGAACAGGGCTGGCATGTGCAGGGTCCTGCCGAGAGTTTGGAGCTATCAGGATTTTAGTTGCTAGTTTTCAGAGTGAAATCCCAATGGGATTTTAGTGCAGCATCATATGGAAACACTAAGTATTGGGGAGGGGTTTTTTTTTTCATTTTTAGGTTTTTTTCCTCCCACCTATGTGGGGAAATGTAAATGCCTGTCTAGGAAAATCAGGAGCTGCAGACAGTATCAGAAACGCCACCACCATCTGCCCACTTCCCAAACGGCCGAGGTCTGTGCTCGGTGAATGACGACAGCGGGCCCTATCAAGGGTATGGCTTGTATTTAATTCTACATTACAATCCCTTTAATCTAGGATTATATCCAGTTGTTTTCTTCATGCAGGGTGTATGCTGTCAGATAAAAGCAAGAGCAGCTGGGAGGAGAAAAATGGCTCTGAACAGGAGCTGAAAACCTTGAGTATCTGCAGATGCATTTGTCACAAGCATGAACCTATCTCACAAAAAAAAAAGTCCAGGCAGGTGCAGGGGCTGACAGGACCCTCCAGCTCTGATAGATGAAGACCCTGGGAAGGCAACCGGTTGCAAATGAAATGGTAATTGCTTTCCCCTCACTGAATGAAATCTTCTCTGAGGCGATTACACAGATTAAAGCTTCCCACTGCAATGTACCAGAATAAATATAGCCTGCGCCTCTCGCAGGGGCCGCTGCGGAGCAGTGTCGGGCTGCGGGGTGCTTCGTGCGAGGTGTGGCGGGGTAGCTGGAGTCCAGAGTAGATATGCTCTAAAAATAGGGCTGGGAGGATCTGAGGCTATCTGATCATCCTCCTCTGTGGAAGCAGCATCGAGTGTGCCTGGGTCATTCCTGGTGACGTTTGGCTGGTCCCGCCGGGGATGCAGGGACATGGGCTTCTGGGCCACCTCCTCCTGAGCATCTGCATCCTTACTGGGACAGGGCGCTTTCCCCTGTATCCAGCCTGGCTTCCTTGCTGTAACACGTACCTTTAATTTCTTGTTGTGGACGTGGGGAATGAATTAAAGCTGCCTTTGCAGCAGATTTTTCCATACTTTGAGGACTCTTGTCCTCAAAGCCTCTCCCTCCCCGAGGGAGCTCTGCGGTTCTTGCAGCCCTTCCCCATGCTCACATTTCTTGCCTTGCTCCTGCTCCCGTTCTTGGGGGCTCCCTGGGGGGTCAGTGCCAGCCAGGGTGCCCCTTCCCTGCTCCAGGGGAAGGAGGGAGCTCCTTCTGCCTCCTCGCTTGTGTACGCATCTCTATGTGATGCTTTGGCTTTTTTTACAACATAATATACCTCCCTTTGGTTGTGCTCAGCCTGTCGTCCACTCCATGGCAGCTGAATGCACTCCGCAAATGACTTAATGCACCCCCAGCCATGCACTTTACGTGTTAAGTTAAACCATTGCCCTCGGTAAGGGGTACGTTTTGCCAACTTGATAATTGGTAGTAGATGCCACTTTGACCGAGGTGCAAGGGAGACTTTGCCATGCCTACACAAAATCGTTTTCCTTGCTTATCACAGCATGGTTTAACTACCTGGCATTGTTAGTGTTGTTTGATTAGGTTATGTGCTATATAATTCCAAGTACAGTGTGTGCATGGTAGTCGCGTAACACAAATTAAAAATCTCTGAAGTACAGGAGTCATACATGTGAGAGTCATAGAGATCTTGTTCCACTCTAATTAGCTTCTTTCCAGAAGAAAAGAAAAAAGCATTAAAACATGCAGCTTATTTCAGTGTGTAGTAAAAGATAATGCGTTGTGTGGGCTTGGACAGTGCCACGTGACGGAGCATCATGCCGGGTGGTACAAAGCTGTGTCTCTTCCCTGCAGCAGTTTGCTCCCATGAAAAGTCTGGCTTTTCTAAAGTCGATGGCAAACCTGATGTGGGCAGGCGCAGGTACGGCGGGAGGGGGGTGCCCTCTCCCTCCCCTGCACCCGGCTTGTCCAGACCCCATTGGCGAGAGCTTGGGCTCCCCTCCCAGAGCTCATCATCAGTCTGTGCCCAGGGGATGCAGACTTGTGTCCTTGACACAGCCCTGTGAAGGGGATTGCTCCTGGCTCTCATGGGTTATCATGTGAAATCATTTGAGTTACGAGCACCTTGGGGCACAGGCTGGTGGGGTTTTTCATTGCTTCCATTCTGCGCCAGGCGGTACAGGGAGGCCATGAGAGTCCAGTTATTGGCAGCAAAAATAAACCCCGGAGCTGACCTGGGTGTGAACGGGACAAGGCAGGTCCCTGGGAAGCGCGGGCTTCTGCAGAGCCGTTTGCAGCCAAAGGGATTAGAGTGAGCTGTAGAGGAGCACTCCGTAGTGCTTTGGATTGTGAAGGTGATCTCGGCACCATCACCTCCTATCCAATGAATCAGCAGGAAAGAAGTATTTCTCTGGCTCAGGGCTAGTTAGTTTAATTAAAGGTCTGTTGCTCTTGCCAGCAGTTCAGGCAGAATTTGATGTAGTCAGCTAAGTTGGTTGCTTAAATGATGTAATGTCGTTATGCCTATTTTTCCTTGAGTCTAAATTTCTGTGGCGTAAGTAACAGGATGAAATGATCTGTTGCTGTCTGCGGAGAGTTGATGAGAAACGAGTGGTGGAGGTGGTGGGGAGACACTTCAAACAGGCAGGGGATCTGCTGTGAGACCTGATGGTTTTGCTGCAAATTGCAAGGGCCAAGGATGTGCCAGCGACTCGCTCGCCTTGTGTGGCATGCTCGATAAACGGCCACCGCAGGCTCAGCACCTGCTTATTAAACAATTTTGAAGAAAATAACCTTGACGTCTAGTTTATCTGCTCTCAAAGGACTGTGGGTTGTATCTGACTTTTTCTCTAAAGAATAAAAAAAATCTATATTTGTATCTTGGGCATGAATTTTCTCTCGGCTTTTGCATATCCAAAAGCATCAATGACTGGACGTGATGGTTGTAATGATGGACTTTTCCTTCTGTCTGAACTGCTGAACCATGATGGGGGATGTAAATTAGTACATTTAAAGTGGGATTTCTTTCTGTAAAGGTGCAATGGTTGTATAATTGCTGTCTGCTAAAAACCAATGAAAATAAGAGCAACTGTCTTTCCCTTGGTATAATGAATTTACAAGGCAAAAATAACACTGAAGTATCACTATGAAACAGAGGTAGGCGCAGCTGAACCCCAGGCTCTTGATGCGGTACTGTGTTTGAGCAAGGGTTATTAACTTTTTCAATCAAAATCTCTGTTTCAGTGATCCTGAGCTTCAAGGGGTCTGAAAACCACAGGGGTGGCTGTAAGAACCAGAAACCTGAGTGAGTAGGTTGCCCAACAAGGACTTTACAGGCTTCTCCCAAGATGTTTATGTGCATTTAGCTAGGAAGCAATAATACTTCTTTCTAGTTGCTTGTTACAGAGTTGTGCAAGTGAAGCTAGATATAACCAAAAAACCCCCAAAGCCCCTGTTCTTCCATACCTGTAGTTTTCTCATGGACCATTTTATGTTTCTTGTTGTATTATCTCCCGATTCTAAGCCCTTGTTTTGCCGTACCTTTACTTTTCTCGTGAATCATCTTATGTTTCCACTGAGGATAGAAACGCAGCCTCCGTGCCCCATCCCAAGGACTTTGGTGGTTGTTGGCAACAGTTGTTCCTGCAGTAGCTGCAAGAAATGCTGTGATGGCCCCCTGGTTCCTTCCAGCTTGTTCCCAAGGACTGTAACCAGCTGCCACGTGGACGCTGGACCAGGGGTAGGCTTGTGCCATTGCTGACACCTCGCTGGCCGTTTGCACCGCTCCGGCTCTGACTCCCCATCCCAGCTGGGCTCCAGCCCTTCTTTGGAGCCTGTTGAACTTGAGTCCTGCCTGTTTTCTCATGCTTGCAGCCGCGATCATTTGCTTGGTACAGCGCTGGGACTGACAATGCAGTTTTGTACTTATCAAAGGTGATCATCGAGATTGGAGGTTTTTTGGCTTCTTGGCTGCTGCTGCTGTCAGTAGTTCCTATTGACACTAATGGAAATCACGCTTTGGCATCAGCAGCACAACACCCCCTGCGTGGTGCTCCGCTGTCTGACAGCGTGATGCTGCAGGATTCGCGGGAATGGAATCGTGGAGGTAATTCCTTCTGCGTCATACAGAGATTTTACTGCAGGGGGTCTTGCTATCACTTCATACATACTGTGCCAGCTTAATGTGCTGTTATTTTCTTTCTTGGGAAGAGCCCATAAAGCTGAAGAGCATGGTGGAGGTTAATGCTGGTTCTGCAGGCACTAAGAATAAGGGAAATCTTACTACTTTTGAGCTCCAGCCTTTGACGTGGTGCTTCAGAGGGTTTCTCTGTGGCCCTCCGTAGCTACAGGGAATGTCGGTCTCTCTTCAGCAGCACAGTAGCAGCCCCCAAGCAGGGAAAGCAGCCTGTGTCGCCCACCCGAATGTCAACCTGCAGGCAACGGATTTGTGCACAGGCTTAGCAGAGAGCTCAGGTACCAGACTGATTCAGAAGTCTTCTCAGTCTTCTAAACAGGCTGGTGGTTGCCTTGCTCTTACTGACTCATGTTGGCCAGACTCTGTTGCTCAAGATAAGCGTCTTTATTTTATTATGCTGTTGCTGCATGTGTCTGTCTGCTGTTAGCCTGCAATGTGGCAAAGGCATCTATCTTTCTGTGTTGCTTTTCTGATACTATCTTCAGTTTCTTTGCTTCTCCGTTGTATCTGGATGAATTGGGATTTGTTTTGCTTGCTTAAATCACATTTCTGAAAATTGTCTAAGGAATTAATCACAAAGCTCAACAAAGGTCCGTGGAGGATACAGGAGCTAGCCAGTGCTGGGAGTTTTTGAAGAACGCTCTCCTGGAAGCACAAAAACAGTTCACCCCCTTTAAAGATAAGGGAAGTAGGTGGAACAAGAGACCCCCTTGGCCTGACTGCAAGCTTCTGAGTCTGCTCAAAACCAAAGGACAAGCATACCAGAGACGGAAAAGCAGATGAATACCCGTTGAGAACTACAAGGGCACTGCCAGGGTGTGCAGAGATGCAGTTAGAAAAGTGAAAGCTCAGCTCAAATTGAAATTGGCCATAGATGTCAAAAATTACAAGAAAGTGTTCTTCAGGTATGTAAACAACAAGCAGAAACAGAAGGAAAATATTTGCCCTCTGTTAAACAGGTGTCCTGGTTTTGGCCAGGATGGAGCTAATTTTCTCCCCAGCAGCTACTGTGTTTTGGATTAAGTATGTGAAGAATGTTGATAATGCACAGATGTTATTAGTTGCTGTTAAATGATCAAGGACATCTTGCAGTTTCCCAGGTTTTGCTGATGTGCAGGTGCAAAAAGCTGGGAGGGGTATAGCCAGAATAGTTGATCCAAACTGGTGAAGGAGAGTATTCCATACCATAGCTGTCACACATAGTATAAGTGGGGGTCGGCCAGTGGGTCAGTTCCCTTCTTTTTCCCTTTTTTCATTCGTTTGGGCCTTTTTGTTTGTTCGGCTGTTCGTTCCCTCGCCTGCTCTCTCTGGAACTTGCTGTTCTGGGATAGCTGCGGCGGAATATTCCTGTTCCCTGGCTGCTGCTCGGGACGGGCTGTATCGGTCGTCGGGTGGTGAGAAATTGTGCACTGTTCATTTTATATAGTCTATTATCCTTGGGTTTTTAATATTGTTATTATCATTATTAATATATATATTTTTTTCTTTGCTGTCCTGGTGAACGGTTTGTATCTCAACCCGTGAGTCTTCCTTTCTCTCCCTCTCACTCTGAGGAGTGAGCGAGCGGCTGTGTGGTATTCGGTTACCATCTGGGGTTAAACCACGGCAGCAGGAGAGGTGAATTAGTCACCAGCGACGCTGAAAAGGCAGAGGTTCTCAACGCTTTCTTCACCAGCACTGTCGGGCCCCCTGGCCTTGGGAACAGAAATCCAGGTTGAAGCAAACACAGACCCACCGTCGGGGAAGGAGGAGTTGGTATGTGAACTGTTACAGGAGCATGACCCCTACAAATGGATGGACCCTGACATTGTCCACCCAACGGTGTTAAGAGAGTGGCTGATGTCGTTGTGAGGCCGCTCTCCATAATCTCTGAGAAGTTGTGGAGGTCGGGGTACGTCCCAGTGGACTGGAAGAAGGCTGATGTCACCCCGATGTACAAGAAGGGATTAAAGGAGGATCCAGGAAGTTATAGGCCCGTCAGTCTTACTTCAGTCCCCGAAGTGAAGGAACGGATCCTCCTGAGGGCTGCCACAACTCAAATGAAGCACGTGACTAGAAAAGCCAGCACGGACTCACCGAGGCCAAATCGTGCCTGACAAACGTGATCGCCTTCTGCGACAGAGTAACCTGCTCGGTTGATGTGGCGCAAGTGGTGGACGTTGCCTACCTGGATTTCTCCAAGGCTTTCGATATGGTTTCCCACAGCCAACTCCTAGAGAACCTGACGTGTTATGGTCTAGACAAGTGGTCCCTGCGGTGGTTGGGGGATGGCTGACCGGCTGCACCCCGAGGGTGGTGGTAAATAGCTCCTCTCCAAACTGGCAACCTGTCACAGGTGGGGTCCCCCAGGGATCAATATTGGGCCCAACGCTGTTTAATATCTTCATAAGTGATCTGGATGATGGGATCAAGTGTACCCCGATGACGTTTGCTGATGATACCAAACTGAGTGGGGAAGTGGACACTTTGGAAGGGAGAGCCACCCTGCAAGAAGACCTGGGTAGGCTGGAAGAGTGGGCTAACAAGAACCTTATGAAGTTTAACAAGGACAAGTGTGAGGTCTTGCACATGGAAAAACGTAATCCAGGAGTGCAGCACAGGCGGGGGTTTACTCAGCTGGGGAGCAGCTCTGTGGAAAGGGACCTGGGGGTCCTGGTGGACAACAAGCTCAATAGGAGTGAACAGTGTGTGACTGCGGCAAAGGAAGCCAACAGGATGCTGGGCTGCATCAACAAGGGCATCACCAGCAGAGATAAGTCATTATCCTGCTCTACTCAGCGCTTGTTGGGCCACACTTGGAATACTGTGTTCAGTTTTGGTCCTCACTCTGCAAAAAAGATGTGGACAGGCTGGAGAGGGTCCAGAGAAGGGCCACAAAGATGATCAAAGGACTGGGAAGCCTGCTGCATGAGGAAATGCTGAGAGAACTGGGTTTGTTCAGCCTTGAGAAAAGAAGGCTTAGGGGAGACCTTATCACCATGTTCCAGTATTTAAAGGGTGGCTACAAAGAAGATGGAGACTCCCTTTTTACAAGGAGTCACATGGAAAAGATCAGGGGTAATGGATACACGTTACTCCTGGAGAGATTCTGGTTGGACACAAGAGGAAAATTTTTCACAACGAAAACAATCGGCCAGTGGAATAATCTCCCCAGGGAAGTGGTGGATTCCCCAACATTGGACACTTTCAAGATTCAGCTGGATAGAGTACTGGACCATCTTGTCTAGACTGTGCTTTTGGCAAGAAAGGTTGGACCACATGATCCTTGAGGTCCCTTCCAACCTGGTATTCTATGATATGATTCTGTGAAAATAGTACATGGTTTGGAAAGAAGTGGCCACAGTGTAGAAGATCAAAGGAAATAAAAAAATCGTTTTGCCCCCTCAATTTAAGGGGAGCTTAGGTGTGCCCCAGGAGATTGCAATTTCACTTCTCTCTCCCATGCTAAGACGGACACACGTCAACCAGAAGGAGTGACTTGCACCCAGCAGTTCTGCAGTTGGGCTTGGGGAGATTTGCTCATGACAAAGACTTTGACTTTTGAGTCAGTGATGGGAAAAGTATCTTCTCCAGGGCTGGAGCTGCCCATTCGCTTCCCAATGGGTAGTGATACTGAAGTTCTTAGGTGATTTCTATTGCCAGCTTCCCTGCCCTTTCTTTCCAAGATTTCCTGTGGGGGAAAATTTGTTGCAGATTTTTGTTTGCCACAGCATGCATAATCTCCGACTTTCCAAGCCTGCAGCCAGGGTTTGGACTGGAACCTGGCAGCTTTCTCTGCTGCGTGGGTCAAGCCAAGTGCTGAAGCCTGGCTGAGAATGAGTTGGAGGTGGAACAAAGTTTCACACTAGTTTGTCCTTCTCTTGTCAGTGTGGGCAGGATACTTGCCCACTCAAGTAACCATTGTGTCTCTGAAGTTTGGAAACTGCAGAAAAGAAGAGGCTGAATGGCAAAGTAACGCTGGCATCACTGAAAAAAGCCCTGCCAGCGTGAAACCACTGCCACACTGAGGGGTACGGGCTTGTTTGTGCTGCTTCGCTAGCGCTTTACCTTCGTGCACACCCCAGCCTTGCCCATCTTTCTGGGCAAAACCTGCTTGGACACAGTTCAGCTTGGTCCCCTTTTCTTTATGGGGTTTTGAGGCCATGTCAGAGGAGCTGCACAAGCTAAGGAAGCCAGTGCAGTGGTTTTTGGCAGTGCCTGCCTTCACCTGCACACCCCGAGGGCTCCCCGCTCCCTCCCCATCTTGCAGCGCACCTCCTCCCTCGCCCAGCTGCCAGGGAAGCTTGCTGCCGTTATCCCAGTGCGGTGCGAAGGCATTTGTCTTCGAGACAACCGTCAATCAGGGACGCCTCCTCCCGAGCAGGCTGTGTGGGCTACTTCTGCAATATGTCGCCGGGCCGCGTGCCTGGGGAGACGCGATTGCTGGCTGTGCCGGTGCCTGCCCGTCGGTTAGCACCGGGAGCGAAACTCCGAGCTCCTCTCATTCAAATATTTTTGGGGCATTTTCAGGTAAAAGACTGGATTCCCAGATCCTCAGTTCTCCAGCTTTTATTTAAGCAATATTTAAGATTAGTATTTTTCCTTCCAATTTCTGCAGGTAACATTTCTCTCTAGTTCTTTGGTGTAGGCTGAGGCTTCTAATAGGAATGTTTGCATTAAAAAAGGGGGGGGGGAGGGGACAGGACACAAGCAAGCAATCCACGCTGTAGGCTGAGGTGAGCTGGAGTTGCTGGGACTGTGTGTGCGGGTACAGCGCAGCGTGGGATCTGTTTTGTGGGATCAGAGCAGGACCGAGCTCCGGGATCCGCTACCTGCACAGACCTGCTTCCAGGGCATAGCCTGTTCCACGCGCTTGCTGAAAGGAGGAAAGCGAGAGTAGTGATTCGATGCATTTTGCTCATTTTGGGAGCTTATTTTCCCACTTTTTGTGGTTTTGACTCTCATGGTTTCTATGCCCACGTGTTTTCTGCTCCTACAAACGCTCCTCTGAAATTATATGCTTCAAATCTGCAGTCAAACTCATTACCAGATGTAGTAACAGGCAGTTCTTCCCTCCTGCCCTTCAGGACTGTGCTCCACTACCTCTGTGCACAGCCCACTGGCCTCCCTCCTCCTGGGCTTTTTCGGCCAGCGGTAAGGTGACATAAGAGATCTGGATTTGGGGCTTGGACAGCATATTCTGGGGGTGTGTTGAAGAGGGTATTTGCTCCATCTGTTATATCCCCTTCTGCTGCAGGTCACTGCTCTTGTAGCATCAGTTTGCAATTATTCTTGTCCACATGCACACGACCTGCAGCAAGCAAGGAGCAGAGACAACTCGTCCAATGGCAAGAGGATAGCAGGGGCAGTAACCCTCCCAGCAGAAATGCCCAGAGCTTGTCACTCAAATCCCTTAAAAATATCCTACCTCAAGCCCAAATAAGAAAAATGACGCTTTCTTCCTTTTGAGATAGCTTTCCATATGCTGCATTGCACAGGAATCCTTAAAACAGCTTTCTTGGCTTTAAATGAGAGAGTCTTTAATGTGTTGTCGTGTGGTTTTGGAAAGGATCTTTATGTAGGTCCATGTACAACTGTTGTGTTGAAAATTGCCAGACTTTGGGTAGTTAATATATAATAGCGGTACCAACCTTGCTTTTTCTGGGTTTGTTAGAAAAGCTGGATGTTTCGAACTAGTATCTCTCACCTGTGGCCAAAAAAGGCACTACAGGCCATGAAAGGAACAAAAAAAGGATTGCTTTGTGTTTTTTTTTTTATTTCCAGCTTACCAGTACTGACTGTCTCCAGGCTGGGTTGCAGATGGGTGCTGGGGAGGCAGGTTGGACCGGACCAGATTTGGCTGCATTTGCTCTCTGTGCCAGGGAGCCCACATGAGGTGTTTTTGCAGTTGGGTCTTGCTGCATGCGGCTGGACAGCTGGTTCTGGGTCACAGCAAGCAGCTTTGGGGAGTGTTATTTAGCTGTAATTAAACTTGGCAGGAGGTGAAAGGCAAAAGACAACCAGCGTGCCAGCTAGAGGCACCAAGGGCAGAGGGATAGTCACTCGGGGAGCTCGGATGTCCCTCTTACCCCTGCCAGATGCCCGCAGGGATGATTCAAGTGCACGTTGGTTATGGCATTGCTGCTTCTGCTCTGCCGGTAGGTTTTGCTGCGGGGAAGGTCCCGGTGCCAAGCAGCGCACGGTGGGGACCCCTCACCCTGGAGGTCCCTGTCCTTCCACCAGGGATCCCCAGCAGATCTCCCTGTGTTGCAAGGCTCAGACTGGTCTTGCAGACTCCAGAGCTCGTCAGCCAGCAAATGGCCTTTCTCTTATCTTAAAAACCATTATTGAACTCCACACCTAATTTCAGGCAAGCAGCTAATTGTCCTCTTTGCAGATGCCAGTGCGCGACCTGCACACATGCTATGTGTGCACCGTAGTGAATGCGATTTCCCTGGCTACGTTTCATTTATATTTACAGCCCAAAGCTGAGGAAAGGCCACTGTTTCCTCCAGACTCCCCTGCCAAGTGAACATGCTCCGAGCCTGGAAATCTGAGCACTTCCTTGAGCTAAACTAGCCTCGAGAGGTATGTCCCCATGGGGCTCTCGCCCGTCTCAGCGATGACTCAGATAATTTGCAAGATTTGCCCCTTTCATTTTCAGCCTCCTGACATAAACTGGGTCCAAAGACTAGAGCTGTGGAAAAAAAATTGGATCATTTTAACAGTGCCTTTCCTTAAAAGAAATCATAATAAATCACCCCAGTGGAACCATGATATTGCAAATAATGTTCCCTAGTGTCTTTGAAGGAGCAGATATTCTTTCTCAGCTATTTTGGGTACGTACCAGCCACCATGCAAAGGTATATTCCCATGTCTCTGCCTGGCAGTGGGGATGGAAAGTTGAAATGCTCTGTTTTCTTGCAGTAGTTTGCTGCCTCAGAACAAACTACCTTTTACCAAACTTTTTCTTCCAGCTCCAAACAACTTGCCCTTGTAAAATCTGAGATTACTCACTTTAGCAGGAAATGTGAGGAGGAGGTGCACTACAGTTTCACACCTTTTCTTTCTTGTTTTTCCATCTAGAAACAAGTTCTGTTCTGGCTTGACTGATTGATTGAACCTTTTTCAAGTGCTGTCTGAAGGAGACAGCTTATATTTTACTGGATCAGAGATGTGTTTGGCTCTTAAACAGATTTTCTTTAAAATCTGGGATGTTTTCCTTCTTTTTGTTTGTTTCCTGGAAATCATAGCACATGCACAGAATAAGGGAAAATTTCAAACACGACAAGTTGTACTTAGCCAGAGCCCCAGTGTGTAATCGGTCAGGTCTCTTGATGGGCTGCTTTGAAAACGTGCTTTCTTTGGAGAAGAAATATTGCTCAGGCCTGCGTGTGCTTCCCCTTCCACCCCACCAGCCCAGTTTCAAGTTGGTTTAGACAGCAGCCCTCTGTTTTGGGGGGTTGGTGGTTCCCCCAGCTCTCGGCGAGGGGCAGGATGCCCATGGCAGGGCTCACCGTTTCTGCCTTGCCTGCCTGGAAGCTTCTCTCCATTTCTTGCTATCTTGTTCAGTCTCATCAAAGCTATTCCCTCCCCTGCTAACTTTGTTAGGCTGAAAACGGCACTTTCACAGAGGCTGGAACACAGCAGGAGTCCTTGAGTCTCCATTCATTTGTCCGTCGCTTCTGCTCGGTAAGAACTGTTTTTAAAATAGCTTGTGACATGGAGGAGAGTCCGAGTTTAATGATGAAAATGGTACAAAAATAACTCCAGTGATGGTGGATGTACTTTTTCTTTTTTTTTTTTTTTTTTAAAAAAAAGAGACAAGACTGGATTTTTTTGTTTGGAGATCTGAAGTGTCGGTAGGAGATCTTTAGCTCTGGTTGGTTGATGTTTTCAAGTCAACATGAGCCACTGTATACATTAACCAGGTGTCGTGGTTTAACCTCAGTCGGCAGCTCAGCACCATGCAGCCACTCGCTCACTCCCTCCGGTGGGATGGGGGAGAGAATAGGAAGAGGAAAAGTGAGAAAGCTTGTGGGTTGAGATAAAGACAGTTTAATAGGGAAAGCAAAAGCCACGCACAAGCAAAGCAAAACAAGGAATTCATTGACCACTTCCCACGGGCAGGCAGGTGTGCAGCCATCCCCAGGAGAGCAGGGCTCCATCATACGGAGCAGTTACTTGGGAAGACAAACGCCATCACTCCGAATGTCCCCTCCTTCTTTCTTCCCCCAGCTTTATATGCTGAGCATGACATCATATGGGATGGAATATCCCTTGGTCAGTCGGGGTCAGCTGTCTTGGCCGTGTCCCCTCCCAACTCCTTGTGCCCCCCCAGCCTCCTCGCTGGTGGGGTGGGGTGAGGAGCAGCAAAGGCCTTGGCTCTGTGTCAGCCCTGCTCAGCAGCAATGAAAACATCCCTGCATTATCAGCACTGTTTTCAGCACAAATCCAAACCACAGCCCCATACCAGCTACTACGAAGAAAATTAACTCTATCCCAGCCACAACCAGCACAGCAGGAAGGACAGTTAGCTTCTGCAGTATGTAAGGTCTGCCTGGAGAGGGAACATAGAGACGAAAATAGTTCAAATAGCGATTTAAAAGTGTTTTTCTAAAAGTAGCTTGCTTTTCTTCTTGGATAGCCCACCATCCTAGTCTGTGAGAGGCTCTCAGTCTTTTCACGCGTGTAGCCACTTCTGGAGAGAAGTGAAGTGCTGTTGTTCTTTCACAAATGGAAGATGCGGCACAAAAGAAATGGACAACTGGACTGTTGGAGAGCGAGGACTTGCCTGGGTCCTGGGACACTGCCCTCCTCTGTGGGAGACCCACCAGCATGGACCAACTTGTGTTCCCACCCCATCCCTCACCCACTTTTTGGACGCAGTTAGTTTATGGATATTTAGCTGTCCTTAGGTTGTGCCTGGGATCTCCAAACACAGGATATACCAAGCCTCGCCTAGCCTCTAAAGTAGTCCAAGAATGGAGATGCTTAGGTAGTATCAGCAGCAATATGGGTTACTGATCTTCAGAGTACTGTAGTGTCCAAATAACACTGACCAGGGTGGTGGGAAGAGGTTCTCCACTGTTAGTTACTCCTCAGGAGGGGCTGACAAGGTGTCCCTGGTCAAAGGGGCCCTGGCCACGTGGATCAGCTGAGTAAAACCATTCACTCTTATACAATTCTTTCTTTTGGGGACCTGAGCATCATTTGTGAATGTAACTTTGTAGCGCTTGTAGGAGACTTTGCACAAAACTTTTTTATTATTAAATAAATACAGTATCAGCTATCTATTGCAGATGATTGAACTGAGAGATTTTACATGCCTGTCTCAGTGGTAGAGCAGGAGGCTTAAGGCTTTGCAGCCACTGGGCAATAGATGTGCGGCATCCGTACCCCAAACTGACGTTTTTACTTTCCTTGTCAGTAAGGCTGTAAAACATCCAAGTTCTGCAAGTTGTCCTCGGAATATTCTGAAAGAAATATAAATTCTAGTAGGTTCATAGCCCAGCCTGTCCCTGGCTTTTCCAAGGGACACGGCATAGGTGACTCATGGGAGATGACCTGTGATGTTCTCCAGCTCCACACCACGCCCTTCCACTGTGCATCAGCACACTGCCGTCTTGAGCCACGAAAGTATGCGAGGTAATGTCTCAGAAGCTGTGTCACGTCAACACTCGCAAGCTTCAGGAGACCATGTGTTGTTTTCCATCCAAAAGAAAAAGAGAAGGAGTGAAAATGTTACTTTCCAAGACTGTCTGTAAGGCTCAAGAGGAGAAGGAAGATCTTCCCTTGATCCTTTTTCCTGGGCTAAGTTTTTTTGGAGGTCTCAGAGCAGCAGTGGACTGTACCTACCACGCGTACTGCGCTGTTGGAGTAAAAGGGCAGGCCAAGACATTTCTGTTGCATTTGCAGAGAGCTCATACGCCAGTGAAAGCAAACATGACTTGACCTGCACCTCTGACCGAGGCTCTTGCTAGCAGGATTTTCCAGAGGAGGCTGCGTCGGTGGTTGTGTTAGCAGCCCTCGAGACTTGGGGTTAACCAGAGGGTGGGAAGGAGCAAGGAGAGTGTTTGGGCTGGAGAGAGGAGGAGGAGAGAAGCCAGCTGCAGAGTCCAGCCTGAAGGAGACCTCAGGGAAATAAAGGGATTTGTCTCCTGCCTTTGGGGCACCCAGTGTTGGGGGGCTTTGCATGTTGCTCTGCCCATCCTAGACAGCCTCCATTCTATTTGCATCCTGGTTTTATTTGCTAGTGTATTTCTGCTAGTATTTTTATGGGTTTGTTTTTTCTGTTTTATTAACAGAGCAGCTACGCTTTTACCACAGGCAGGATGATGCTGGGCTTTCTGCTGAAAGCTGCCAGATCACGATGATGTGTTTTACCCAGCAGAGCTCACCAGGCGAGGCTCCTGTCACAGCAGAAGTCGCCAGGGAGGTTTCTTAGAGCAGCAATTGCCCCTCAGCCCATGCTCAGTCACTGGCCTAGTATTTCATCATTGCTATTTCTTGCTTGTATTTTGTGCTGGCTTCTCCATTCTTCTGAGATCTAAGTCATATTTTTATTAATCAGTAAAAAAATAGGGGCACATATCTGTTTGATCATACAGAGAAAAATACCCAGCAGGGCTAGTTTAGGCTGTTGCATCTATTGCAAACTCACTCTGCTAATGGCTTGCTTAGGTAAAATAAGATCAAAGTTGGGAGAAGTTCCAAGTTTTCTGTGCTCTTGTCAGGTGGCTCCATCTTGGGGTTATTCACTTGCACACCAGCTGCAGAGGAGGGACCAGCCAGGAGAAGAGAGAGGCGGCAGGAGAAGGAAACTTGCAGACAGGAGCAGAAGTTCCTGAAGCTTTCAGAGCTGCTTTTTCCAATAAGTGTGGTTAATCTTAATGGAAAAGGGGACGCTCTGCAGGGGGGAGATGCAGGGTTGGCATGTGAGCGTTGGATGGACACACCTGGTACAAGCAGAGGTAACAAGTGAAGCAGGCAGTGGCAAGCTATCTTTTGATGTGTCTACATCTAGGCTTGCCCTGTGGTGGCAGGTTGCAGAAGGAAAATGTAGCTTGCAAAGCACCAGGGAGAAGGTCATCACGGCAAAGGCCCAGTCCCAAATCCTGGCTTTGTTTTCCTCTTTTAGCATTGTGCGTCACTGTGTTTCAGAAAGTAGGAGCAGCCATAATAACGTTTGAGGTCTTTCGTGTGTGTCGAAGAAGTGTGCCTAGCTGGCAGAGTGAATCATAGAAAAGAAATGCACTTGGGGTTTGAGAGGACAGAAAAGAGCATCCACGTGTTTCAAAGAGAGCAACTCAGAGCCTGTGATTTGTCTCTTCTGATAAACCTGCTACAGGATGTAGTCTGGGGCAGTGGAGAGTTCTGTTCAGCTTGATCTAGAGGCTCTGCCTGCAACTGGCCTAACCAAAGGGATTGATGTTTTACCTTCCCGTTACCTATCCAGCAACACTTGAGCCTCTTTAAAGAAGAAATGTTTCAGCAAGTGCCAAAATCATTTAGCACTCACTGCTCGTGCTGCTGGAGTTTGCCTGTAATAACGGAGGTAGCGGGAGGTCCTGGCAAGGATCGGAGCTGATGCTGAGGTAGGGCACGGGCTGGGCGGTCGCTTTGCAGCTGGGTAGAGGAGGGGGCTTCCTTCCTCTGCAGGCAGCTCTGGTGGGTTTTCTCACCTCTTTGGTCATGTTGCTGAAGCAGACATTTACCGTTAGGTCAGGAAATATTATTCTTGTATTGTCAGGCTGCTTGAGTGAGAGGTTGGTTCAGGTTCTGAGCTGCAAATTGGTGCTGGGCTGGTGTGTAAGGACCCAGGGGCTGTTTGCGTTGCTTGTGCCTGAACCCAGCCTGATTTCTGAGCATGGGGCAGATGGGTATGTAGGAGTGTTGCTCCTTGGAGAGTCCCCATCACTCTGACCCCTCCTCAACATCACAGGTGGGCTGAGCAGGCAGACAATGAGCTGCTGCAGGCAGAAGGGGTTGTGTGTGCCCTTCGCTGCCCCGTGTGTGTAAACCCAGGCATGGTGATGGCACAGCCGTTTTCTCTGCACCAAATCAACTAGGCACCTCTTCTGAGAGAGGAGAAGGTGGCACCAGGGTTGGTGGCCAGGGATGTGACCCGTGCTTTGCTTGTTTGCCATCCACAAAGGATGAGCGTGGCTGGAGAGAGGATGGGCAGTGTGGATGCACCAGGGCCTGTAAATCATGGACCGAGTGGGGAGGCAACAAATCAAGTGCCCACAAAGAGAGAATTGTATAGACAGCGGTAGATCAGTGGGTGTGTGCACAGCGATCCACATATGGTCAGACTGTAAGAGAAAAGGATGTGCCGGCTTGGTATCCCTGGAAAGATGTATTGTGGCTATCAGAAACCAGAGCACAAGGAGCTCTCTCTGGTAATAAATATTAAACTTCTCTGAAACAACCAGAAAATATGCTGTTAGGCAGCTGGGAAAAGTTCCCCAAGACTGGCAGTTAATATTGGTCACTTATGTTAACAGTGAAAAGCCAGCAACGTTCAGCCGCTTGCAAAGCAGCCGTGTCTGCCCAGGAGAGTTTGCAGTTAAAACCCCAAGTGCTGGGGATGTGAGTCACCTGCCGTGTGGTCCTTTCTCCCGTTGGGGGCAAAGCAGCATCAGCACAGGGAGAACCTGATGCGTTTTCCTAGTGCAAAATAACCTGATGGGTTTTTTTCTGGTCTCATGCCCATTGCTGGGGCCTCTGGCCTCTCCCCCGAGGCCAGCGCTCAGCTGCTCTGGCCCCCCACACCTCCTTCCCTCCCTTCCACGTTGTGGCTGGTTTTCTGACTGTGGAAGCAGTGATGATGAGGGATGCTTGTTTGGTTGCTTTAGCTTTTTCCTAAATCACCTGGTGCTGAAGAGTAATAAAATATTTATTAGATGTTACAAAACCAAACCCAGAACAACAGCACAGTGGGCAATTAAATATTCCTCCTTGCGGTGGTGCCTGAACAGCAGGTGCCCTAAGGAGGGAGAGCTCTGTGCTGCTCTTGGTCGTGTGCTGTAAGCTGGTCTCTCTAGACAAAAGGCAGAGGTGCTTCCCCTGGGAATCACCCGCAATCCCCAGCTGAACCGATTCCTGCGAGACACGGGTGATACCGATGGGCTGAGCTGTCAGGGGCTGGTGTGCAGCACCGGTGCATCCTCCCATCCCGGCTGCAGGGCAGACCCTTCCAGTGGTATGTGCTGGGTGCAAGAGCACCGTGAGGCATCAGTGCACCGAAACACCCAGTCCTTGATCGGAGGTGTTCAAGCGTGGCAGTAAAGGGGGTCACCTCTCTACCACAGGGGTGCCTTTCCCTTGAAAACCTCCTTCCACAGAGTTAAAATCTGATGGCTATTCCAGCAGCCATCGCACTGATGGATATGGCTTTATTAACTGGTTTGAGCACACGTGCAGCTGTGGATGGGTTATTCTGTAGCCTGCCACTGACAAATCAGCGGTTAGCCCTAAAACATTTGGCAATCTACAATCTAGGATGGCCTCACCTTGCGAACCTTCTGCTGGATATGGTATTGCCATAGCGTAATGTAGGTTGCAAGGGACTTCTGGAGGTCTCTGGCCCAATTTCCCCGCTCAAAGCAGGGCTCCCTCGCAAACTAGATCATGTTCTTGCAATCAGGTTGTGAAAATTTGCGAGGCTGGAGATGCCACAGCCTCTCTGGGCCCGTGTCTCAGTGCTGGACCACTCTCACTGCAACATTACACAAGAATTCTTATAAATTCTTATGAAACTCTCCTTTCTACTAGCTTTCAAGGCATGTCATCTGTGGCTCTTGGACATTTAATACTGTTCATGTGCATCATACAAAGCTTGGAAAGACAACTGTCCTGTGAGTGCAAGTCATCTTGTTTTCTTCACGCATGCACATTTGAAAGTTCACTTTAAAAGAGTGAAAATCTGCAGAGTTGTTCTAGTTCTTTGAAGTTCAAAGCACGTAAATCTGAGACGCTGCTTTGAGCCCGTACAGTGTGGGGTACAAAACCCAAATCCAGCTGATGTTGCATTATTGTGTAACATAGACCCTAAGCAGTGAGCTGTATGGCCGTACTTATTCCTGTGTGCTCAGACACAGCAAAGCATTTTGGAGAGAGGATGGATTAGTGAGGTGTGTTGCCATGTATAACTTTTTTCAGAAAACTTTTCTGCAGCAAACAGCTCCTCTTTGCAATGCTTGTGCTCCCCCAGTGTAGGCAAAGGAGGCTGGAGATGATGCGCAGAGATGGTGCCAGCTGTTTGCTGGCTGGAACAATTCTGGAGAAGATGCCATGGCTCCATGCGTTCAGGTTTGCATTTGGCTCCGAGTCAGATGGAATATGTGCAAAAATAACATGTAGCAAGAAAGCTGCTGGTGAGCGTTTGTCCCGAGGAGGCTGGTGTGCCGTTTGCTGAGATCTGCATCAAGCAAATTCAAGAAATTGCCTCCGTGATTTGCTTATGATGGGGACATGGCACATGCCAGAGATTGTTCCACCCCATTTCTGAGCTCACCCAGTTGTGCTGTGCATGCAGTTTCTCTTTTAAAGGAGGGGGGCGGTGGGGGGAAAGACTAAGACGGTAGGAAGCATTTGGATGCCCAGATCTTGTCACTGGTGAGCTCTTCCCTGTAATTTAGTCCATTATGGAGAAGACCGCTGCCAAGCTTACTCTAAGAAGCTGAGCAATCCACTAGGGATGCCAGGCCAAAGCTCCATGGGTGCCCTGCCTGATAGGTATGCCAGGAGTTCATCATCACTGACTCAATTAATCAATTAATTACATTTTTAATATGCATGTGTATATCTGGTAACTTAAGTATTCATGTGCTTTAGATAGATAAAGGCTGTGAAACACTCTGCTGCATAAACACACCACAATATTAACTTGGGGAGTTTGCTTGAGTCCAGAATCACGGTATGCAAGCAGGGTGTTCTCCAGTCTCTGGCGAATGCAGAAATGACTGTTATTTCTTTAACAGCTGTCACGTGCTGAAAGCATTTGTGGGTAAAAGCAGTGAGGGCTGGAAAAGCAAGGGAAGGTAAATAGAATAAACCTCTTCCCTCCGTCACGGCCCTCCTGTTGACTCCTGGCTATTCTCTCCCGTGCGACGGCACCTGGATTTGTATGTGCATCGGGGCAGTGAGGCTCTGCCCCCCACCAGCCTCACACCCGCTGGGCTTGCAGCCCAGCAGAGTTTGACCTCCTGCCCTAGCTGGTGCAAAGGCTGTGATATTGTACTGATGTGCTTCGACGGGGAAGTAATTCTCTTGTTTTCCGCTATTTGTAAGCACACTACGGAAGGTAACCAAGTGAGGAGTGGTTTGTATTGGCCCCTTAGTGGCTTTACTGGATATGCAGAAGCTGTTGGCTTGCTTTATATGATTTCTAGCTGATCACTGGTGCCTCTAATAGCGAGAGATAAAATAACACCCCTGCCTTTAAAGCAGTTAAGCTTCCAGGGGAGTGTTCAAGGCACGTGCTCTTTTAAGCCCGTGGATGGGTTGGTGGCATCACTTGGCCCTGCTTAAAGGCTTTGGAGTGTGACGTTGGGGCTGAGGCTGCCCCCCTGCCCCAGTCCAGCCTCTGCCGGGGAGGTGCTGCCTCCCGGCTGCCTGAGGGATGCTTCTGGGATTCCGCAGCGATGCCCTTGGCGCCTGATGGGGAGGGGAAGAGGCATAAAATTGGAGGTGGAGCGTGTTGGGCAGATTCCGTTGACCTGCAGGTCTGGTCCCCTCTGCTCCCTTGCTGGTACTGACTTTTGCACCAGGTGGATGCTGCTGGGCTGCAGAAGCTAACTTTAATATGAAAGCAGTTTAGTTTTGGCCTAGATTGACTGCTTTCTTGATAACGTCCGTAACAGTGGCACGGACACAGATGAATACACTAGTGCTGCTTCACGGTCTGGCAGGCATGGAAGACTGGGGGTCCTGTTAGCTGAGGACTGGGCCATGCTGCAGCCTGGTGTGATCAGAGAGGATCTCCTTTTCCCTGGATGGGGAAAATACTTGCATAGAGCTCGGGGGTGAGGAGGAGGCAACTGACACTCCGGTAGAGACAAACCCGATGATTCATTTCCACAGCCCCCAGGAGCTCACGTGGGAGCTGTGTATTGGGAGTTTCTAAGAATTTCAAGACGCATCGTTTGTTTTGAGGGTGGCCCGTTCAATACAAATGAAGGAGCAGAAAATATTGCTGCTAGATGGCATTGTAGGAATTGAACAAGCAAGGACTTCTGGAGGTTGTCCTAAGAAATAACATGGGGAAAAAATAATCAAAATGCCATGCACATAGTCAAAATCCCAAATGAAAAGCCTCTAGCTCAGAGTATCTATGCTCTTAGTATGTCTTTCCTTGTGCCTCAGCACCCTGATTTCCATGTTACCTGTAATTTTCCTGTTTCTTTTCTTAGGTTCTTATGGCCACTGTTACCCTGTCATTTCTGCCTGACGTTCCCAATGGTTGCTAATAGAAAATTGTCAATACATTTAATTAACATCCTGCTTTTCTCTTCTTCCAGATAATTAAATGCTTAATAAAACCAGACCTAGCACCTTCCCACAGGTGACTCCCACTCGACTCTACATTGTCTCTGACTCTTCTTATCGCTGACCCAGTTTTCTTTTCAAATTCCATGAGGAGCTTCCATCAGCTCAGATAGGTTTGGAGCCTGCTTTACGCCTGATGCTATGCGTATTGCCCAAGGGCTCGCGATGTCTAGGGTGCTATCGGCAAACACCACAGAGGGTTTTAGGTGCCTGACATGGCAGATGGACTCTCAGAGCCAAAATTAGACCCTGCCAGCCTTAAAGCTAGGAGCTTTTGACAGTGCTTTTCCACAGGGCCAGTTGCAGATGATGACCGAGGCTGAGGTGGGTCAGGTTAGAGGGACGGTCCTTGCTCCAGCCCTGTGATGCTGAGCCTTGCTGCATGTGTCAGACCCTGTAAAGTGTGGGCTGCTGTTTTGGGGGTGCAAATGACACGTCTTTCCAGCGCCCACAGAGGCGGCGAAGACTCTCCATGTTTTCTGAAGCAGAGCATATTGAGTCTTGCTTTATGTCACTTTGATGAACACCTCTCCATAAGCACCAGGATAAACTAATCCCAGATTATCACATCAAATTGCCATTGCTCACTAACCCTCCTCAGTGTGGTGTTGCAGAATTAATTACCAGTATTCATGATGTTCGTTACCGCAGTCCCTAAACACCCCGCGTGGTGCATCATCTAGATCTAGTGATATTTATCATTGTGTTTTCCAAGTGGTCCCTCTCCTGCTTTTTATCACTTACTGTGTTTACCAGGCTTCATTATGCTCTAGTTGTTTGGATCTCTGTAGTTTTTGGTACTTTATTCAAAGCCATTTAGACACTTAGAGCCATTAATTTTATTTTTCTCTTCCATTCTAATGGGCTGATTTCTTCTGCTGGCATACAAGTGAGAAAAAAAACCCTCTTTTCTAGACCTTTTGGTCATTAGTAAATAGTTGTCCTGATTCTTACTGCTCTCTTTTCCCTTTAAGTTTGAAGTTGCCATATATGCATCTTGTTTGCTTCCTTCTCTTTTGTCCAAATTAATTCTTATCCTCAAACGAGGAGTAGCCACGTGGTAAACCAGGCACAACTAAAGATAAAGCCCTGCAGTGCTTCAGCATGAGTGTTATCTGCATCTTAAGATGTTGTGCTGGCGTTGCTGGTACATGCCTTATGTGCCTGCTGTGACTTTGACTGTACTGCAAGCTGAAGAGGTGGGGGGTTTTAGCTATATCTGTTTTTAAACTGACAGATAAATTGGCAAAATAATGTCATGTTATCTTACAAGGCTGGAACAAACCCTTGTAAACTTTCTATTGATGTCATTGTGCCAAAATTAGAACTGTCTTGTAAGTTATACCAGCTGTATGCTGGACAGAAACTGTTTTGAGCAGCAAAGAGACAGCAGAGAACGTCCTTGCTTGGATAGGGAGAACAGCTTTGCCCTCGTATGATTTCTTTGGCATTAAATGGCATTACGTTCTTTCAGCACTGGTCCTGACTGGTATTTTATACGTGATGAGCCAAAAGAAATGAGCAAGGAAAAAAAAACCAAACGAGGAAAGACCAAGGCCCCAGAGTGCTGATAAGTGCTGTCTTCAACAGCTGGCTCGCAAGGCTTTGTGTTTGGTGATGAAACCTCGCCTTCTGAAGGGGAGGAGAGGCTAAATGGGGAAGAGATTGCACTGAAACAGTCTCTTCCAGGCACGCACGCAGCAGCTTGCTTTCCACTTGGGTATACCTGAAGCAGTAAAAGTCCTGTGTGTGTTTTGTGGCGGCAGAGTTGTTTAGAAATGATATTCAGGGTGGTTTTGGGTGCTCGTGATGCTTAAATGAACTTGCCAGGGTGAAGAGTGCGTGTGATTGTGTACCCACGTGTGGCTGACTCCTCATCTATTGCTGCTGTCCCCAAAGCACCCCGATAAGATATTGCAGAAGAATTAGTGGGGCTTTTTTCCTCATACACAAACCTTTCTTGACTTAATTTTCTCCTTTTGGCATGTTTTGCAGATAAGTAAGCAGCAGCTCCAGACAATCAAAGATCGTTTCCAGGCCTTTCTCAATGGAGAAACCCAGATCGTGGCAGATGAAGCATTTATAAACGCTGTCCAGAGCTACTACGAGGTAAGGAGTGACAATACAGTATTCTATGAGTCCCTGTTCTCACCCCTATTCACAGACGGGGTTGAATTCTGAACTAATGGATTGTCCTTTATCAGACAGCACAAAACAAAGGCAAGCGCAAGGCTGCTTCTGTCTGATGTCTGGTACATCACGAGGCTTGTGAGGTTCAGGGTTTGAACATGCAACCGTGGCAACCCCTACACCATGGTGTATCCTATAGCTTGATTATGGGGAAGATCGCCCGCCCTTTAAGCTGAAAAATATCTTCCTGATACTTTTAAACAGCGTACTCTAAAACAGGGAAGATGGCACAATATAAAATAAATGTCACATGCTCGCTATGAAAAATACCAAGAGAAAACTGAGCAGCATGTTCAGTTCTTGCTGAAGCTTTTGCATTGTGCCTAATTGACTTCAGGATTTTCAGCAAGAGTCTTTTCTCTTTGGTATGACAAGTGCTGTAAAGCAAAGGAGGAGGGAGGAGGATGTACATCCACAAAACTAGATGATACCAAAGAACATGAAGCATCATTCATAATTGTGCAAAAGAAAAATTATGCATGTCTGTCTTTTTGCACCTCTTTGTATGCAGCCCTTAATGCTGCCTTTCATATCTTTTCTCAGAAGGAGAGAGCTGCTATTTTTGAAGGAAATCAGTGCTTGTGATTTGTAAGAGGAGTGTCACTTATTTTTTTGCTGGCCTCTCTGCAAACCATTTCTCTTTCTCCCTAGAGCTATTCTGTCATAAAAGGTGAAGATTTTGAATTGCCTACATAAAATATTTCTCTGGAAGTGGAATCTAAGAGGGGACCAAAATCGGATACTAAAACTGAAGAGAATTTTAACTCTATAAAAAATGGCAGCAGCTGCTTCTGTGTAAGGAAAGCACAAATTATCTCTGGATTAACTCTGTTAAACCGGCGTAGTAGTTACTGCTCCATCATTCTCTGTACAGGAAGGAAGCTGAGAGTAATTTACATCTCTTATCAGAAAAGAAATTGCCAAGGGATCATTAGTTTATCACAGCTTCACCGAACAGATGCTCTCAGAGAAAGTTTTCAAGATGGTGTGAACTGCATTTTAGGATGTAAGAGCAGTGTAATCTGTTCAGATAAGACTATTGGGCAGGAAGAGGAAACTGCTTAAAAACAGGCAAAATACATCCCTGTTTCACTGATGAGTCTGGCTGAAAGTGTGTCCTGGCCAGCTCCAGAAGTCCTGTGCTGTATAATTACTCCAAGTGATCAAACTTACAAAGAGCAGTTGATCAGCACTAGATGTCTGCAAACCCTGTGTCTTCTGTTCAACTGGACACTTCGTTGGCTCTGTCCTACTTAAAACAGTCCACAAAAAATGTAATGCATTTCTTTGTGTCCTTTAGTGTGACTTTCTTTTTCTTCTTTCTAACTGTTGGTCTCCTTTAATTTACCCTGGTGTACTTTCAGCTTCTGCGCAGCTGTAGCATGGCTGTGTGTGTCTTCCTTGGCACCGGCTGCAGTGGCACAAGGCAAAGCCTCGCCGCAGAAAGCCTCTGCGCCCTCCCAGTGCCTGAGCAGCGTTCCCTGCTGATGGTGCTCCTTCCTCCCCTCTCTGCAGAGAGGTGCCCACCCTCGGTTGAGCCATGTTGCAATCACAGCAGATCCTGCTTATCTCAGCTCCTGCAAATCTCAGAGTTTTGTGCAATTAATTGTCCCTTGGATGGATGCTATCTAGAAATCGATGTTTAGGTACTGACTTATAAAGCTGCATGATGGCTTGGAAAATACCAAAACTTGTTTTTTTGCGCAGCTGAAACTGGCCATCTCTGTGCAGGACATGGCTGGTGTTTCTAAGGGGTCCACTTCCTAACAGTGCAGAATAGGTTCATTACCTGATGATTTTTTTTGCTGGAGAAAGAAAGAGGTAAAGGTGACATTATAGGTCAGGAATGTGTTTGCTCTTGCCCTGAATGTGTTTGCATGGCCACATTCTGCTGTTAAGTCTGCTGTCAGGGGGTAAGCGTGTGGTTGTCAGTCTCAGGGTAGTTCACAGGCTGCTATCAAATTAAAAGATTGAGTGATCTGAGCAGGCTCTGCTGCTGGTCTGCAAAGCACCGCTGTGCCTACTGGAATGCTGCAGACCCACGTGTGCGAGACAGGCCCAGCACGCTCTAACAGACACTCCAGGAGAGCTTTTCTCATGTCCTTTTACTTCTACTGAGTAAAGCTTCGTCTGTCAACCAGCACTTTATGCAGCAGTCCCTTCAGCGGGTATTACGGAAATGCTTCGTTAGACCCGTTTCCACTCTGCTGTGGGCAGATAGAGCCGGGGCCACACGTGACATGCGGGCTCAGCTATGGACGTGGCAGGACATGCCTGACCCAGCTCGTGGAGGCCAGTTCTCTTCTGCATGTGCCGGTGTATGCACCCACACTAGGATTTTGCTCCAGCAGTTCTTGACTCCTGGCAGTCCTTCTAGGCAGTCTTACAGCTGGGTGATTCACCTGGTATTTTCTCAAGAAAGCAGCTCGCTCTGCAGGACAGAACACCTCTTTTATCTTTTTTTGTCTTCCTATTTCACAGTCTTTTTTCTGCTGCTTTGTGTCTGACTGGCGCTCCCCCGTGCCTGCCTCCTCTCTGCCAGCCACAGCCCTCCTTTCCTCTGCCGGCTGCTGCTCCTCACCCGGGGAGGGTAAATCGGGGCTGAGGGGAGATGGGGAGTCAGGTCCCTCTGCTCACAGTGCCGTCACCCCTGCGACGAGAGTGAGGACCACAGATAACACCAGCCGCTGGTGCTGGCGTGTATGGGAAGTCATTAGCGCTGTCGCACAGGGTCAGACCAAAGGCACCTGGAGCAGCTGATTAGAGAGGGGACGTGGGAGCCGAGGATGCTGCAGCGGGGCCATTCACCGTGACCTCCCACCGTTTCCAGCAGTCAGTGTGCTGGGGACTTCCTCAGCTCTGTCGGGAGCTTGGATTTTGATAGCTCTCGCCTATGATTTAAAAGCACCCCACACACCCGGGGTGTTATCACTCATACTTAAGCTCTGCAAGGAAACAAAGTGCGTGCTGGTATCGTTTCAGTGTGGACTGAAGAGGCTGCTGGTGGCGTCCTGCCTGTCTCATCTGTTGGGAGCGCTCCCCAGCACACTGATGTTGGAAGGAAACAGCCCAGCTCTTCCTCAGCAGCATTTTTGGGCTGCTCCTGGCGCAAAACCCACTACCGCTGCCGACAAATGCCTGTGCCATCAAGCATCTGGGAACATGGAGTGCCATGCTGCTGAGTGGTATAAAAAAAATCTACCACATCCTTAGGTCATCCTCAAGCTCTTTAATTATTGAGAGCTGACAGATACATCCCTGTGCTGGCACAGCTTCTTCCCAGCCTGCTGCATTCATCAGTTCTCAGCATCATTAATAAACCAGCAGTTCTTGCTGGGCATTGATTGCTCTCCTGTGTTCAGGGCTTGGGAGAGGAGAGCCACCACAATATCCCCCTGTCCCCCTCTCACCCTTCAGCTCTCCTACCGTGGCATCTCCTGGTCTGCAGGGGCCTGTTATGTCTTGACCTTTCTGCTGTTCTTGCAGTGGGAAGAACATCTTCATCAAACACCTTCTCTCTCCCTTCCTCCTGCTGTCCGTGTCCTGCACCTTGCAGGCTGCTCTCTCTGCAGAGCCTCCCCAGGCAGCCTCAAGCCACGCTGAACCATCCTGTGCTACTTCAGCAGAGCTGGAGCGGGAAGGGATTTGGCCTCATCCACCTATGGTCATGCCACCTTTTAGTGATCTGAGTTGTTTTGGTGTTTACCTATCCGTTTGCAAAGATCAGGCCATTCGTCCTTGTCCTTTCCTGGGGCGTATTAATGGTGCTCTTCCAGTGCTGATTGCCCAGGTTGGGAATACCAGGGTATGGGAGAAGTGGGGGGACACATGTTATTTAACTGAAAGTAACATTAAACTAATTAATTCAATGCCTTTCCTGTTATCTTGTGACAGCAGGGCAGTCTGCAAAGATCTCCTGTGGTGTAGAAGCTTAATGTAAGCCTGGTCCTTGTACTGGTCAGAGGTTTCCCAGGGGCCTGGCCAGCAGGATAAATGCAATGCAATGCTGTTGACTTGAGTAGGATGACTGGGCTCCCTCTAATAGGGCAGAACTTGGCTAGATGAATATAGTTGTGCAATAACTTCCTTATTAAAACATTTGATAGAGCAAAATATAATCCTGCTTTCCCAAAGGGCATTTATGTATCTGGTGAGGTGCGACCACAACATCACATGAAGTCCTAATTGCATCAAAATGTTCCATTTTAGCGGACGCAAAGCAGGAGCTTCACCTGATTTCATTACGCTTCCCAAAGTACATCTGAAACCTCTGTCCATCTGGCAACATGTGGTTGTTGAGTGAGGAGTTGGAAAGCGGACTGGCAGGCATTAGCTGGCTTCCCAGCAGTGAAACCACGTTTTGTGGTACGTAGGGGGGATTTATTTTTTTTTTAACTGACACTACTTGAAGTCACCCCTTTTTTGCAGGTATTCCTGAAAAGCGACCGCGTTGCTAGGATGGTGCAGAGCGGAGGGTGCTCAGCAAATGACTCCCGGGAAGTCTTCAAGAAGCACATTGAGAAGAGAGTGCGCAGCCTGCCAGAAATTGATGGCCTCAGCAAGGAGACGGTCCTGAGCTCTTGGATGGCAAAGTTTGATGCTATTTACCGTGGGGAAGAGGATCCCCGCAAGCAGCAGGCCAGGATGACGGCAAGCGCTGCCTCGGAGCTCATCCTCAGCAAGGAGCAGCTCTACGAGATGTTCCAGAATATTTTGGGGATCAAGAAATTTGAGCATCAGCTTCTGTACAACGCATGTCAGGTAAGGTCCTTCTCCCAGGTTGGTGGGAATGGAAGAGGGTTTCTTGGGGAAGGGCTTACCAATGGGAAATACTGCTGTTATGAACTGGAAACTTTGGGTCTGACCGGACTGGTTTTGAGAGAACTTTCACCCAGGAAGGGGGTTTTGGTTCGTGGTGGGACTTCTGCACTGCCAGTTTTGTTCTGGCTATCCAAGTGGGCTGCCTCCTCTGGTTTGTGATTGTTTTCTCATGAAATCCCATAGGATTGCTGAGATGGGAAAATTTTATTCCTCCAGCTCTGTGTCTGGATGAGCAGGTCTTTGACGATGCCTAAGTGGGCTGTTCTGCTGTGACTTGCTTGCCTTTCCGCTGTCACATCACCAATCTAAATGACAGAAGTACATTCTTGCAGCCTGCAATAACCTTATTAGTACTTGAAGCTCAGATGCCCGCGGGGTGGATGGCTTATGCAAACTCGCTTATTGAGGTTGTACGGGTTCTCCTTAAGCAGAGGGAGCCTCTGTGACCCCTGCATGCCCGTGGTGGAAGGAGAGAGCATCCCAAACCCCCGTGACCTCGGGGCAGCTATGTGTGCACTGTGAGTTCCCAGATAGAGGAAAACCTTTCCCATTCTTCTCTTTTTTTCCCCCAGTAAGAGCCAGTTCCCCAGCGCCGCGGAGCTGGGACTCTGCAGTGCTGCTTGCCTTTCCAGCAGCTCTTGCTGAGGGCTGTCGGTGGCTGTCCAGGCTGTCGGTGACCCAGATTACAGTCCCTTGCTATCAGATATAAATATCGCAGGCGGGATAAAGGATGTCAGAGTCATGGGGAGGGTAAGGTAATGCTGTGGAAAGTTTTCAGAGGAGGAGCAGACCTCAATCTCTTCCCTGTAATTCAGGGGTTCAACTTCTTATTGAAATTAATACATTCGAGACCAATTCTGTCTGTCTTCTGTCTAGACACTTCCAGTTCTTCTCAAGACATAGAAAATTATGTTTGTTCTGTTTTTTCTCCTGTAAAGAGCTTAATTATCTTGCATTTGTTCTTCTTCGTCTCAGACCTTTATGGCAGAGTGGGGAGAGGATAATAAATGTCCCTGAGTAAGGCGTCTTCATGGCAAAAAGGCAACAGCAAGGACTGCATCGGTCCTCATAAATTATGTTTACAAACCAGATTTCGTGCCTCCATTCTTTGATGGAGGACTTGTTTAAAATCAAAACCATAATATTTTCAGTGATGTGTTGAGAGCTGAGTCAGCTCTGCAGTTGTTTTTTTAACTTAAACCCACTCAAGCCCTGTGTCTCTCATCCTCTCTTGACCCGTGCTCAGCGAAGGAACTACAGTGGTTTAGTGTGAGCATGTGTGCGATCCTACCCTCTTGCTTTGTGGTTCCCAGTGATGCAGAAAACAGTATTTAATCATGGCTGCCCTGCTTTGTGGATGATCTCTGCTTATGAGAGCCTTTCTGTTTGATGCCGTGAACCCAGTGGCTGCTCCCTGCAATTTGCCCTGTTGCATCGAGCAACCTGTTCCTTGCGGTAGGTCCTAGCATTACTCTGCAAGTGAAGGATTTAATTCTGGGTCTTTTCTAATACTCAGAGGCAGCAAACCTGTAATTTAAGCTTTTAAAGAAAGACATAATTTCTATTGAAAGCGAGTATTAGCATGGGAGTTACTGTTTTTAATACCTTGATAGTGAGGATTAGCTATGCAGAAGGGAAAGCCCTTTATACAAGACAAGGCTCAGAAAGCTTCAAGGCCAGCAGTCATTCAGCCGTTTGGTGTTTTCCTGCGGCACAGTGCAGGTGGTTACGGTGCCATGGTGCTGGCGGGATGGGGTGGGAACCTGCCTCCCACAGCATTCTCTTGGAGAAGTTGGCTACCCATGGCTTGGATGGGCATACTATGCGCTGGGTAGGAAACTGGCTGGATGGCCGGGCCCAAAGAGTTGTGGTGAATGGAGTTAAATCCGGTTGGAGGCCGGTCACGAGTGGTGTTCCCCAGGGCTCAGTAATGGGGCCAGTTCTGTTCAATATCTTTATCAATGATCTGGACGAGGGGATCGAGTGCACCCTCAGTAAGTTTGCAGATGACACCAAATTGGGAGGGAGTGTTGATCTGCTGGAGGGCAGGCAGGCGCTACAGCGGGACCTGGACAGGCTGGATCGATGGGCCGAGGCCAATTGTATGAGGTTCAACAAGGCCAAGTGCCGGGTCCTGCACTTGGGTCACAACAACCCCAGGCAACGCTACAGGCTTGGGGGGAGTGGCTGGAAAGCTGCCCGGCGGAAAAGGACCTGGGGGTGTTGGTTGACGGCCGGCTGAATATGAGCCAGCAGTGTGCCCAGGTGACCAAGAAGGCCAACGGCATCCTGGCCTGTATCAGAAATAGTGTGGCCAGCAGGAGTAGGGAGGTGATTGTCCCCCTGTACTCGGCCCTGGTGAGGCCGCACCTCGAGTACTGTGTTCAGTTTTGGGCCCCTCACTCCAAGAAAGACATTGAGGTGCTGGAGCGTGTCCAGAGACGGGCAACGAGGCTGGTGAAGGGTCTGGAACACAAGTCCTATGAGGAGCGGCTGAGGGAACTGGGGATGTTTAGCCTGGAGAAAAGGAGGCTGAGGGGAGACCTTATTGCTCTCTACAACTACCTGAAAGGAGGTTGTAGAGAGACGGGGGTTGGTCTCTTCTCCCTAGTAACAGACAATAAAACAAGAGGAAATGGCCTCAAGTTGCGCCAGGGGAGGTTTAGATTGGACATTCGTAAAAACTTCTTTACCGAAAGGGTTGTCAGGCATTGGAACAGGCTGCCCAGGGAGGTGGTGGAGTCCCCATCTCTGGGGGTATTCAAAAGGCGTTTAGATGAGGCCCTAAGGGATATGATTTAGTGGGGGACTTGGTAGTGATAGGTTAATGGTTGGACCCGATGATCTTGGAGGTCTCTTCCAACCAGAACAATTCTATGATTCTATGATTCTCATGGGGAGCAGAGGTGGGAGGAGGTCGCTGCTCCTTCTTCCCCCCCTTTGGGTGCTGCAGGGAAGGCAGCAGTGAGCACCCAGCGAAACTGCAGGCTTTGCTGTGAGGACCCTTATTTGCATGCTGCCTGTGGTCATGTCATCTGGGCTATACCAGAGGGATCCCTGGAGCTCCCCGGCCACCGGCAGCCCATAGGAGAGCAGCAGCAGCAGCTCTGCACTCTGGTCTTACCGTGAAGCACCAAAACTGCTGTTGACCACTACTCCTTCCTGCAGGGTCCCAGCCATCGCTTGCAGCCAGTCTGTCGTAGGGTATGAGTAAAACCTATCGGCCTACAAATGTTTTTGTTTGCTTAGCTTGTATGGGGAGTTCCTGGCACAAGTCGAAGGTGCATGCCACTTGGCTAGCGTGTTTTCTGCAGCAGAGCTGCAGGGGAGAGCAGAAAATTATATGTAATGAGCAGTGATTCGGGAACCTGCCCCTTTCCCCCTGCGAAAGCTTCCTCCTGGTCTCTCGTGATGAAGCATTGGCATCAGCCTTGAAACAGGTATTTCCCTCCTAAAATTTAGTCACAAATTATTTCTTACTGTAACTCCAAAAGCTCTTGGTGTTCACACGGAGCAGATTTCAAAGCTATGACAGCAGCTGGGTACCTGATTGCTCCAGGCTGGAGATGCAACTCAAGCCCTGGGCACTGCCCTTCATGACTTGGAAACTCTCCCGTTGTGCTGAGCCGCTCTGCACTGGCGGCATCTCCAACGTGGGAAATCTGACACCAATTAGGGAGCCAGAGGCACCTGCCAACATTACAGCACTAAACCCAGCGACATCTGGAGAGAGAAGAGTCGCGTATACAGCATTGCAGCAGCCCGGATGGGCGCTGGGTGGGAGAGGACCCAGGGCAGCTGGAGGGGAGGAACAGGTCCCTGCTTTGCCTGTACATGTGCGCCATGGCCGTGGCAGGGCTGGGACATGCTTCTGCGGGATTTCCTTCCAGCCGCTGGCTCCCCCCCCGGCCCGCCACTTTGCATTTTCATAAATTTTCATTTGCCGTATCTGTCTCTGTTTGACAAGCCATCTTCTGTAAACACCTCCGCTCTGCCAGCCTGTCCTGAAATCAGCAGTGAGTTCCCTTCCCGGGTGGGTTTGCACACACCTCTCAGCCTGCGCCTGCAGCCGTATTTGTAGCACAAAGTGCACCCATTGGGCTTTGGGGCACTGGCCTCATAACCCCTAAAAATGCTCATTTATTTCTATTGTGCTGTTTTGTTTCAGTCCAAATTGCATTTTGGTCAGAGTCAGCCTAAGCAGCGCTTATTTGGCTCCATGTGAAGACACACTGACTCTGTTGGTCTGACTCTTGTCTCATCAGAGTTAATTGGAAGTACAACTTAAATCTTTTTCTTAATAATTTGATTGAAGCTTCTGTTGCCTGTTCTGTAAGAACAAAATATTTTATATATTCTGTTTGTGAATAAGCTTTAAGTAAAAGGAAAACACTGTCTGGCATTTTCCTGGATGTGCTGAAATTATAATATTCCCAGAAACACCACGCAGGCTTAAGTTGCGCACGTGTGGGTGATTAATACATGTGCTTTCCTCCCTCGGGCAGCGTACAGGCAGCTCCTGCCGGAGCCCACCGCAGACCCTGGCTCGGCAGCCCGCAGTGGTGCCAGCCGCAGGCTTTACGCTGAGACGGAGCAGACCTCCCAAACAAATCTGGGGGCAATCACGAGCTTCCCAGTGGTGGTTTGGCACAGTATAAGCTACACTTATTTTTGACCTACACTTGTCTGCTGTGCATGGGAGGATTTGGGAAACGGAGCATTTCCCCTGGCAGGCTGTCTGAATGCTGTCACTCTTTCTGGCGCGGGTGCTGGTAATGCAGCTTATCAGTCAGTCACCTGTGCCTAGGAAAGCAAAGCCCGTCGGCTTCTCCCGTTGCTCCTGTCGGCTGGGAGCTGGCTGGTCTGACGTGCTCTGCCTTGCTCTGGTGTGCAGGGTGCGATTGCCCCAGAGGCTGTGCAAGGAGGCAAGGGGTACGGAGAGTTATCCTAGTTATTGCTCTCCTAAAGCATGAGCTGGAACGGTGCTGAGAGCCCCAAACACTTGCTTGAACTGCGGTCTGGAAGAAGGTGCTTTTCCCTATGTGGCCTTCTGTTACATCATACTCACTAATTGCATAATGATTACATCACTGGGACTGTGTTTTCATTCACTTCTGAAATAATATTTTATTTGTGCAGAAGGCGGATGATTTCTAAAGGGATTTTTTTTTTAATACAATATCCCCAGGTGGCATGAGACAAGTGTATTCTTAATGTGATAGCGGTGATATCGCAGGATCTGAGATAGCAACAGAGCAAAAGGGATTGATGTGGTTAGAAAGGCTTTTAGGAAACAAAGATGGGAAGTGGTGTTGTAGCAGAATGGTTGTGGAGATAACGGTGTTGTTAAGCACAACCTCTGACTAGAACATTTTAAATAATACACAGAGGCTTAAGTTTTTTGCATAACACAAGCTATATGGCGTGGTGTTTCTGCTCCACTGGAGTCAGCATGGGAATTGAGTATCTCCAGCTCCAGCAGCGAGCTCCTCTGCTGTGTGAGAGGTGTTGTGGAGGGAGAAGTGGGCTTGAGTCTGGGGTTTCTGGTCCACAAGCTGTTGGCAAGGCTTGGGTTTAGCTCTGCTGCTTTGTAATTAACCTGTGACTGTGTGAGAGTCATACAGGAGCTATTTTCTGTAAGTGTGGGGCAATTCCAAACTTGGGTCTTTGCTGCAGTCGGCGTTTCCTTTGGCACGAGCCGTGTATTTCGCACTGACCTTCATGACAGCTGAATTGCTAGAGCATCTCTGCAAATCAGGCGGTGGTGTTCTCCCTGTCTTGTTCTTCCCCAGCTGCAGGGCAGTGATTTACTTTTCTATCTCAAGCTGTGTTTGAAAGTCATTTTTAGCTACAGTGAGAAGAGAAGCAGCTGGTACAGTGCTGTTCAGTTAATCCAGCTGCAGTAGCTGATATCCAGACCACATCTATGATGAGCTGCACACTTCCATCCTCCGGCTTTGGAGGAAGCGCTGGGCTCTTGGGCTGTCCCTGCAGGACTCTCTGAATTCACAGGCTCTGCAATTGGACTTTCTCTTCTTTAACTGGGCCTGAAGTGTCCCGTATGCTGTGGCATTTCTGTTAAATGTGCAAAATACCTGTGCTAAGCTTCCAATTTAATCTATTTCTCTTAGATATTAGATTTAAAAACATATAGCTAAACATATGCATCTCAAACCTGCTGAGTAATACATAATAATACATGGCTCTGGTTTTTCAGCATCTATTCCTGTCCATCCAGGTAGAAAGTAAAACATCAGAGAGGCAAGCATGCACGTGTAGGTGGGCTACAACACAGACCAAGTCCCATCACTGTCTGGTGGCTATTTCACCTAAAGGGATGAAAGCCACTAACCACTGCAATTGGAATTGTTTTGTAAGTTTTAAGGATCTGTGATTTTTAGCTAGGAAACGTTTCAACCCAAATCTTGCCGACCAGAGCTGGCTTAAAACTCGAATTCACTGTTTTGACATTTAATTTTGCAGTTGAATTAGGACACTGTGTCCAAAGGCTGACATTTCTCACAAAGCAGAAAGTTCCCCTGCCAAAAAAATTGGTTTCAGAAGTGTTAGCAGAAAAGATGTTTAGATTTCTCTCCTGAATGAAATGTTTGATTTTTAGCTCGAGTCAGTATTAGAGATGATTTGCTGAGGTGGTGTCTCGCCTTCTACCCTCTCTCTCATCTCTGCAGTTCAGGTGTTTTTCCCAAACTTTGTTTCTTGACTCGCTGTGGTGCGTTGAGCCCATTGCAGAGATGCTGCAGTGGTACTCGGAAGATGCAGCCCAGGTTAGGGCAGAAACAAGTAAGGCGAGAAACTCCTGTGAGGCACTATAACAGCTGAGGTGGTGAGATGAAGGTTAAGGTGACCTCGAAATAAATGTTTGGTTTCTGTGAATCCTCCCCAAACCAAGTGTTTCATTTAGTTTGTTGTGTTGAAAAAATCCTAGCCATGCCTTGCTATGAGAATTGAGCCCAGAGTCATTGCGCACAGCATGGAGTTACCTGTCTGCGCACATCTCTGTGTCCCTTCAGTTCAGAGATACAGGGGTTCAGTATCAGATCACTGCCTTCTGCTCCCTATTCATCATTTTTGAAGAACATAAAGCAATTCCTTTTTATTCTAGCTTCATCTTGAAGCTCAATGCCTATGAAATGGCCAGTTCTGGGCATTTAAGCACTAACGCTGGCTGTAATGACCCCTCCAAAAGGGCAGGAGATTTGCTTCAGCTGCAGGCAAGGACCACCGAGCCTCCATGGGCTCCTCTCTCCAGGGCTAGATACCTGAATGCTGCGGACAACCGGCAGCTTCGGCCAGCACCGCTGTCCTCCTTGCAAGTCCCATGGCATCAGCCAGACCCCTTGGCTTTTTTTTCCCCCCTCGTTCACTCCTTCAAAACACCTTTTGGTCACTCTGCCTATTTTAACACTGTGAGTGTTATCCCCCCGCCTTAAAACAAAGCCACCACCAATAAAAATGGGTTGAGGTGGTTTTGAGATGATCAAAAGCCTCAAAATCCATAAAGCATCATACTCTGTTTTCAGTAATTGAGTATTTATTTCCATGGAAACGGAAATGGCAGACTGGAACCTTCTGCAGGGTTGTAATTACTCCTGTAGCAGCCAGTGGCAGCCGCAGCATGCCTCTCAGGGCTCGAGCATCTCCCAAAGACGGCAGTAATTTAGCACCCGATGGGAAACTGAAAAAGGAAAAAGCATTGGGAAGTGAATGAAATTTTCCCCTTCATAATAACGCGACGTAGATACACATGGTCCTTCGGGGAGGAGAGGGAATTGCCCTTCTTCGTCGGCTCGGGATGTGATATTTTGAAGAATGATGTTGGCATGAGAGGGCAGAGAAACTGAGAGGGACAGTGCCATGTCAGGGATGGGGTGAGTGTGATGTCTGGCTCCGCTAGACCCTCGGCTGCCAGCCATCCCGTTTGGGAGAGGTTTGCTGATGGAGGTCACCCAGGAGGTACAGAGCGGTCCCCTGATTGTCCCTGTTGGTTCCATGCGGTGCAGAAACAGTGACCCTACGTGTGATGCATCGTTTAGTGCCTTTATAATTAGGAGCAGAAGAGGTGGTTGAGATGGGACATCTGTGTGCTCCAGCATCCGACACTCAATCTCCCTCAGCATCCAACAGAGCTGCGGGGCAGAGCTCAGCCAGCTGGAGGAGGACGTGGCGGTGAGCAGGGCAGCCCTGCCAGCCCAGCAGCGTGCCACCGTGCTGCTGCCTTTTGGGGATGGAAACGCAGCGATCGCTCTCTGCCAGGGTGGGACCCGCTCCCCTGAGCGGTCGTCACCGAGTGTCTGATTTACGCAGACACGTCTGGACCTACGTGTGCGTCCATTAGCTGTAGGATCAGCTTATGTTCTGTGCTGTTACGGACTTAGAGAGCAATCTTGGCCCCTGTAATTAAATTTAAAGCAAATTAGCTCTTCTATTAAACAAAATAAATCTGATGTAGCCTAATGCTGTATTCTCTAGCTATGGCTGATCAATCGCTCCTGCAAAGAGCAGGCAAATGCTGCTGAGCAGATGGTCTTGGCTGAGGCATGGTCAATTAAACTAATTAAAGATGCTTTCATTTAATCAGAGGGTGTTTTAACCCTGTTAGCTGCCAGTTGGGGATGCATGTTTTCGTGCACTAGGAACTTCTAGTTCTGGCCCTACTATGGACATCTTCTGGTTTTACAGTCCCTTTACAGAAACCAGGCTAGAGTGTGCATCCGAAGAGCAGATGTTTAGCAGAGAAATTATAATGTCATGCAACAGTAGTGAAGACTTGCAGAGGAAAAGTCAGTCGTTTACTTCTAACACTAACCAGAGATGTTTATTAGACTGAAGAAGTCTTCTGCACTGAATCCTTCCCACACTACCTCCTGCCAGCCTTCCCTCTGGGTTTAGGGGTGTGGATGCCTCTCCGCAGCCTAGCCAAATGTCACTTTTTCCACCAAAACAAGCGGTGGCTTGTTATGGTGTATTATTTAAGGGACAGAAAATAGTTTCAGCATCCAGACAGGTTCTGGAGTGGAGGAGCAGCCTCTTGTTTCTGCTCTCTGCTGCCGTGCAAAACGTTTTGGCTGCTGGGAGCCCCTCCGCCACGGGGTTCTGGAGATGGATTTAATTCATTATTTGCTGCAGAAGTCCACAGGGACTCCTCTGAGCCAAAGCCCTGTTTTAGTTTGCTTAATAGAGCACTCAGTCGTTATTTGTCACAACTGGGCACCCTCGCCATTTCCCGTCCCCCCCTTCCGATCTGCTGTGCTGCTCCCCTACCCTCACTGTAAGGGGTGACACCACTTGCCAGCGAGGTAAATGCCACCAAGAGAGCTTGTTAGTCTAATGGAAAAGCACGCAAAATTACCTCAAGAGGCAGCAGTAGAGAAGACTAACGCATCCAGACCGTTAGTGACCCCCTCGCTGGGCAGCACCGAGGGGCTGCAGCACGTCGGGACCAGCAGTCGTCTGCATTTCCAGCAGTTTGTACAAATTAAAGTAGAAACAGTTGTGCTTTATCCAGAGGCCGCATGGGCAGCTTCACGCATCAGACCAGATCTATCCTGCTCCAGCAATATTGATCCCTGCAGGTACATTAGGGCTAAAGTCAGGATGATTTCCAAGATGTTCGTCCTTTGTGAGATGTTTTTTATTCGTCTATTTAACAAGGGGTTTTTGTGGTGCAATATCAGCTGAATGCTCTTCGTTGTCTGTGTGGACTGATTAATTTCCGCAGTTTAAGGTTTAAATTACCATCAAGATATCTCTTCAGTTTTATTTTTGTTTCAATTGGCCCATGAATACTTTTCATCATCTGCATTCATGCTGCAAAGGAATGCATAAAAAAGAACCATGGTTACCTTATAAAATATCAATGACTTGACATTTTCAATCTACCTTAACCCCTCTATTTAGGGACTGCTAATTCTCTTCTTTCACTGAAAATCTAGTTGTTGGAATGACTTTCCTGCTGCTTAGCCAGATTATTTTTTTTTTTCCCATCAGATCAGGAGCCTTATTTCAAATGGACGTTTATTAATACAATTCTATTTCCCTACCACCACCGTGCATTTTGGAAAGAGTAAGTTGAGTGGTGAATTCCCGGCTCTAGGTGGGAGCAATCTGGGAAAAGTATGAAGGATTGAAGTAGCTGATGATGTGCTGATCTGCTGATGCTGCCATTTGCAGACTAGCAGAGGTCTCTGGGAAGGGAAACGCTTTGGCCCTGAGATTATTAACTGGGAGACCTGTTCTGGTGTCTGCTGCCTCTGCAAGTGCCTGGCTGCTTCCACCTCTGAGCTTTATTACAGGAACAGATCAGAGCAGAGGGGAGCGTCAGGAAGATGGACCGTTCCTGGCACAGCTGTGCAGAGGGAGATGCTGAAGCCGTGGGGAAGGTTTTGCAGGAGCTACAGAAATAGGAAAAGTTCTTGAGCATCATTAAATATGACAACATTTGGGAACTATAGCTGGAAATTATTTCCGTGGAGAGGAGATTTGGGATGGCACAAAATATAAAACCCAGAGGTGTTACCTTTGTATTGGCAGAGAGGAGTCTACTGAGAGAAATGGGGGAGCAAGTGGAGAAGAAGTTGTTGAATTCAGGGAAAACTGTTTGCACTGAAAACCCCAACAATCTCATTACCACTGCACAGGGTGGCCCAGCCTCAAAGCACCTGGTGGGTCTGCCCGAGGAGAAGCCAAGCCAAACATTGTCCATCATGGGGGGGCGGTAGCCAAAGGCATTACATAAATCAGATGTTTATTGCTGATCTCCCAAAAAAACAATCTAAAATGTAACTTAGATGGGTTGTAAGGCAGATTCTGAGTTGGGCTTCCATGCGGTCTGGTTCCTGGAGGTGGGATTCGACTCTCGAAATGCCATGTTTATTTCGAGCGATCTCTCTTGCTTCCCTAAGTTTGAATTCAGTGCAAACCACCATACGTGAAAACCAGTTCCTCAGCATGTCCTGTCTTTTATCAGGAAAGGAAAATGTCACTCCTCCTCTTTGTCTTTCCCTCAACCAGAGATGGTGAGCAGAAGACGTGACAAAGAAATGACCCCACTGGCCCTCTTCAGAGAAAGTAATCTTGTTTTTTCTTTGAGCAGCATTTGTTCCCTGCAGTACATGTTCCTGTCAATCAGCCCAGGAGGCCCTAGGAGACAGAAGGGGTGTTATCCAGACCTCTCTCTCTTTAAGCAAGGAACTGCTAACTGCAAAAGAACCCATATGTGATGCTTATCTTAAGGAAGGCTGGAATACTTAATAAGACATAACTGGTACCTGACCCTGCACTGTGTTAATGCCTCTCTTTCTCTTCCTTTTAACTGGAAATACAATGCAGCCGCTAGAATTTAATTTTGCACATAAGTCTTTAAATCTAATTTGAATTCCACATGAAAACCTCAGTGCTTTGTAGTACTTCAGCCCTCACTCACGTATTTATCACTGAAATCCTGGTGCTTTCCTGGGGAGCTTTCAATGCCTATCTCATGAGCAAAATGGAAAGGTACTGTCATAGTAGCAGGGCTTATACATGGTCATGCTGGAGGCTTGTGCCAGAGCTCCAGCGTCTTCATTTCAACCAGCAATGTCTTGTCGGAGAACCTGGACTGGTTTTCACTGAGCTATGCTAGCCTAACGTTACACACTACTCCTTCAGTTTTCTTTTTATCCTCTTAAATAGAGAGATCATTCTTGTGACATACATCATCCACTAAGCGAATATTTTGAAAGTTCTGTATTAATATTTTACAGAGTTTTCTCTAATCTTATTTCTGTAAGACGTGATTTCTCCAAGGCTGCTTCTACCCCTTTGCAATCCATATTATGTTCAGTATTCCAGAAGAGAGAATTATTTTTTTTAAAAAAAGATGTTATTCACCAGTCCTTTCCTCCACTCCCTGCATTTCATTCTTCAGACTACCAGTGTTTCCGTGTTACTTGACAAACGCTTCATGCCACAGCTTGGGATGTGATAGACAGTGTCATTTTAATTCAGGAGAAACTTGGGGAGTCAGATGGATCAGGCCATAGAAAGTACTGCATGAATATAAACTACAGCTCGGTTAATCTTCCAGTTTGCATCTAAGAACTACCAAAATAAAAAGAGAATAGGTGTATTTCTTAAGAGAAATGAGGTGCCAAGAGTTTTCTTCAAAAGGATATCAAAGTAGGCACATATTTGTTCCCACCGAGTTGACTATAAATTGGGAAATGATCAACAAACTAGATTTCGTGCCTTTCAAAGGCTCAGTTGCAATATCCCAAACTACAGGGAATGCAACTTACGTAAGCTGTTCCTTACCTCTATTTTAGTGTTGAGTTTTCATATTCAATATACTATGTTTTTTCTGGAACATCTGATTCTACTCATGTTTTGTGAGACGTTAGAGTACAAGTTCAATAGGGAATTGGATGCAAGACAGCTTCAAATACAGCCTCTCATGTATTTAAAAGGCAGCTATAATAGCTTAAAGTCATAAAACCCATGCTGGCCTCCATCACACAGACTTTGCTGTATAATGCAGGACGGCAGTGATGTTTCCTAGCAGGAATGATCTATGCATGTGGTTTTCATGTGTTGTAGCCTTTGGTTCAGTTCTTTTGTCTCTGAAACAGAGGACAGTAGGAAGATGGGGAGGTGATGACACAATATTCTTTGTCATTCAGTGTGAAGTCTTTGTAGGAATGTCATTGCAACGAAAGAAGGGAAATGATTGCATCCCCCGTTTAACAAAGAGTATGATGGTGTAACGGCCATTCCTTCCAAAGAGTATTTTGAGATTAAAGGCAATATTGAGCTGAAGTTCACCATGCAGCATGGGAAGACTTAGAAGGCAAGAGAGAGACGCGTAAACCTCTTGAGCAGCCAGCTTGAAGTCAGACTTCAGGGGTATGTGTGTTTTGCTTGTAGATGCTGTAAAGTTGGAGACTGTAGATGTTACACGTTGATAGCTATGGCAGGGAAGTGAGCGGAGTTTCCCAGCACGGCTGTATGTGCGGGCTGGAGGTTGGAGTCTGAACCCCATGATGCCCCTGTGTCACCAGGCTCCTGGACCACAACCAGATTCCTGCACCTTGTGGGCTCCTGGGCACTGGCGGAGCCGAGCTGCCTGCTCGTGTGTTCATGCTTGAGCCTTAAGCCTGCCTTGGAGCGTGCAGAGGAGGGACCAGCTTAAATTATAGGCATTTCTCACAACAAAGGAGAACAGAGTGCAGATGCATAATTTTGCTGTCCTCTTCTGAGCGTGCTGCCAGGGGAGTGAGGTTTGCAATGACAAAAGGTGCTGGGGAGGAAGCAAGCACAGTGACAGACAGTGACCCGCAGAGAAGTGCGCGCAGACAGCCCAGCGCCCTGCTGAGTTTTGGTTAAATGTACCTACTCGTTCTCATGGGTGCTGGGACATGCCCCATGCTTGTTTCTGCATCTTGGCCGACTGCTGCCTGTGTTTGCAGCTGTACTGGGAACAGCAGTGATCTTGCAGGTCTCCAGTTGTCACTAGTCCACAGGAAGGGAAATTGGTCAAGATCTATACTGAAGGCATTTTGCTCTAGGTATCAACATAAAAAGGTAAAACGTAGGACATATAGAAAGCAAAATATCAGGTCACCAGCAAAGCTAGGAGATCTTGGCAGGTAACGCAGATTGCAGTAGGATGCTGAGGAGCCATCGAGCGTAAGGCTTTACTCCTTGGCTATTGCTTAGCAGAAGGAGCATCAGTGAAGAGTTGCCTTGTTCCCAGGTTGAGGCCCGTGAGCTCTTGGCTTTTGTGGAGGGTTTTGCTAAACATAACTAGCTTCTTTTGTGACCTAGCTAAGTCCAGAGATGACATCAAGAAAGTCTTTTGGGTGGTTTAAATTGTAAAATTCTAATAGTAGAGTAATTAAATGGTCTCTTATTTGTTCTCAACAGCAGTCATTTATCCTGCTGGTATTTCTGCCAGTTTGCTGGCGAGCTCATGTTGTGCAACATTGGTGAAATGAGCTGCAGGCATGTGTTCGGCTGCCATTACCAGGAGTCTTGCGTACCCGCGTGCAGAGCTGAGACCAGGACTGATAAAATAGCTGCAAAACAGAGATGCAGCTTCATGGAGAAATTATTGACACGGTAATTTTATTAAATCAGGTGAGGCCTGTTACATTTGAGAATATCATTTGCCAAACACATTTTACTTTGTTTTAAAACCACATTAAAATCCAGTGCTCTTTATTTCTGATACAGGGTGTAATACCAGCAACATCTCCTCATCATTGTACTCACTGTCTCCTTGTGGCTTGGAGTCTCTTTCCCTACCTTCCCTCCCTGTGCCTATCCAAATTCTCAAAAATGTAAAATATCAAGCAGCCATTTTCAGTCACCTTCTAACTTGGTTCTTCATTCACATTTCTGCTTGTGGATTTTCTCTTTACTTGGCCTTTTTTCTCCCTAACAGTGGATTTTGGCTGGGAACAGTTGTGCTCAGATGGTTAAGTAGCAACTGAGGGTAAATTAGCTGAAGGAGCTGTGGCTGCCACTGTCAAAATGATTCCAAAATAACTTTGTGGAGGAGAGTGACTGTCAGGTCAGACGAGAGCAGCATGGTTTGGATCTGCTTGAGGGGAACAGAGTTAGACAGGATGATACAGTTTGGATTAAGAGAAGAGTGATGCAGTCTAAATACTGGTTTATATGCTATCAAAGATCCATAATAAAAATTACGGTGACCACTTGTGAGTATGCAGCAGCAGTATTTGGGAAAGGGCCCGTTTCAAACTCTGTCTTTCCCACGGACACCTGCAGTATTCGCGATGAGGACCGTGTGGTTTCTTCGAGGCTGGTATACCAGCTTTCTTCTGGGAAGTCCCTGCTGACAGCGTGGTCCTTAGCAAAGCGAGAGGAGAAAACTGGCCACTGGTTTTGCTAATGCTTTGGCTAATTGATGTTCTCTCCAGGTGGCATCGTCTGGAGCCCTGCTGCTCCACCAGCACTGCCTGGTCGGTGGCAGGAGGTGACTCTGCTCCTTTCCTGTGCATCACTTTTGCCAGCCGTGTAACTCCTGAGCTTCTTTAATACCACTTAACGTAGGCAATTGTTCAGGGTCACTGCTTGGTCAATCTGTTCCGCCTTTGTGTATGGTGATTGCAAAACAGCTGAGGAAGTCTGGCAGCCAGTAGAAGTTTTATTTCTGTGGATGAAAATAGCCAAAGATACATTCAAGGAGATAATTGGGATCATTAAACTTTCCTATTGTAATGCCAGTTGCAGTTTCATCCATTATATGGCTAAAAACATAAGCAGCATCAATGAAGAACAACAAAAAAATCTATTTCTATCCCAAATATACCGGCAGAAACACTGGCGTTGTAATGTCAGAGTATGGGCCTGATCTGAGCATTGTCATTAGTGATCTTGGGAAGACCTGGTCTGCTTCAAAACAAGGATGATTTTCTGGATGACGACAAAATACGTTTTGTTTAGGCCAGATCAGTGGTTATCACTGCGTGAAGTTACATGGTGTCTGGTCAGGTGAAGCACTATGTGAACTACTGCAAGTCAGTAACTCACCCTGATGTCTGGGAGAGCTGGTGTCTCAGGACCCCGGATTCTGTCCCGTCTGCAGTCAGGGTAGTGATAGATGCACAAGATGATTTAGGGAAGGGCAGCGCAGGATGCAAGGGCGGGAGAGAGAGCACATCTGTCTCCCTAAGGCTTCGTGCCATACCAGCGTGCCACAGCAGCAGGGAATCTCTCTCCACTGTTGCGTGAAATTACTGGATGCCAGACATCAATCAAAAGTAAATCGTGCCTGTTCAAAGATAGAGAGTTCATAAGAATCATTAATAACAAAACTCCTTCTGTGTAGCGGCTGCTGAGGAGGCGTGTGTCAGACTGCTAGTGAGGGGTGCTGGTGAGCAGAGGGAAAGAAAAATGGGTCAAATAAAGTCCTTCTGGAAATGGAGTAAAAGCCCAATGATAGCATTAAATCAGATGTAACTGGAAATCAACAGGGACAGACTCTTTTGGACATGAATTGGCCGTGCCAACATGATCCCCACAGAAGGGAAGAGCAGTGCTAGTACCACAGCGAACAGCAAATAACAGCAAGGGCTGGGCTCAGAAAAAATTACCAAGCAAAACAGAGTTCAGCATGAAGCAGGAACTTTGCCTTCAAAAATAACATTAGCTGTCTGCTGTAGAGCTGTCTTCAGGCTGTGATGATTCCTGCCTTAAGATGGAGCAAAAATCATCCCTCTGGTCTGATGGTAGTGAACTGTGTGGAGCTTTTCCAACTGCCCTGGGATGTCTTGGTGTGAACCCCCCCGGCTGCCTCTCCTGGGGAGGACATGTGGATGCAGTTGAATCGGAGATGGGGCCAGTCCTACTTTGCTATGTCGGTTTGCATACTCTGTTTTCTAGCATCTGAAACAACTGTGTTACCCCTGCTTTTCTCAGGATGCAAGCCCGTAACCCCCAGGATAACTTCTAGCAAACTTTAGAGGAAGATCAGCTCCTTTTTTTATCCTTCCCCCTGCTCCTGTCTTTTTTTTACTACTTTTTTCTGCTTCAAAAGAGACTCTGAAGAGGACTTACAGGGAAAGCAAGTGAGGAGGAAGTATGAACTGTCATAAATAATGTTAAAGCAAGACTCAGACTTGCAGTAAGGTAACAAGATGCTAGGGAAGGTGGTGACTGAGTTGTGAAGGGTTTTCAAAGTGCTTGTGTATGATTGATGCCTTGCGGGCATCAGCTGAGGGATCTCAGGGTGTTGATGCAGGCAAGGAGTACAGGATACAGCCACAGCCTCAACGGGCGTGCTGAGGTCTCCAGCCACGGTGCCAGGCCTTTGGCACGCATGAAGGTTTGGCTCTTGCAGGGAAGCGTGAAAGAACAGCCTGGCTTTGAATTCTGTGTGCATGGAGCCATGAGGAAGGCAGGGCCAAAGATGAAGACTGACGGACTGAACCACGCAGTGGAAGAGCATGTATCTCCAAAGACAGAGTGAAGGGGAAGAGTGCTGAAGAAGGGATGGGGAGGATGTTTTGGGGTCTGGTGAGTGTAAGTTAGGTACTAACCACCCTTGTGGGATGCTGAACGGACTGGGGAGGATTTGGCTTTCAGAGCAGCCTCTGAAACGACTGTGAGGACAATTGCGTGTGAATGAGTCTGAACTCCCAGTGCTGTAGCTACAGTGGCTGCTCAGGTCTTGGCTAGATAAACAGAGGAACCTCGGGAAACATTGGGGGATACCATTATCCTTCTATAAGGCAGCAGAAAAGACCTCTACTATATCCAGATCTGCACTATAAAAATGTGCTGGAAAGGTCTTGGGAGTCACACGGAAGGATAAGGGAGGAGTAACAGTTTGGCTTACCCGGGGAAACGGTCCCCCGTAATTTGATCTGTTTGCAGAGGTGTTGAGCGATCTCTAACCGTGCACGTACGAGTGCAGTAAAACTCTGTGAGATCAAAGCAGACGCTGTCGGCTGCGCTTCTGATAGGGCTGGAAGAACTGGGCAAAGGTACGTATCTTTCTGTCGGATAAGGTCATGCTTGAATGGAGGGTACAGCCTTAACGTAGCAACCATAGGCTGACGTTTCCTAGGGGTATACAGGAGAGTGCATGGGAAGGGGCTAGTAGTTCATTTTGGGCTCAGAGCCCGTCAACCTCTCGTGGCTGGGCAGATTTTGGACGAAAGTATCAGCGTTATTGCCGAGTACAGAATTAAAATAGCTCAGTTCTTTAACTGAACTTTGGTTATTTCATTTTAGTCTGCAGCAAAGTTGTGGTGGGCTCTGAAGAGAGGCCCTGCAGGCAGGAGGGTTGGAGCTGTTCCCTGGTCACCCGCAGCCAAAAGCCTTTGGTATGGAAATACCCGGGTTAGGAAGCAGGACTGGGGTGCACGGAGCGCTCGGGGCTGCGTGGTGGCGCGGTGCAGATGAGGTGATGGCAGATGAGGGGACACTGCTTTGCCAGATGAAGTTTGTTACAAATTCCCATCTGCTCGGAAGCAGAAGCTATAAGGTTTGTGCTGTGCAAGTAATTATTTGTTATACGTTTTTCAACATGAAATCTAATCCAAATGGCAAATATTTTTAGTGTGTGTCATTGTGCAGTCAAGAAAGCTGCCAGCAGCATAAACCTTGAGTAACTCTGCATGATGATCGGGGTGGGGACGGCAGGTGATTACCTTCACTTCAGTGCCAGCCTCGCAAACCAGCTATTGCATGAGGTGCCCCCTGCGCTGATTTTGGAGGGCACATGTGAAGAAGATGGTTCACAGGGAACGGTGGCAGGTTTGTGCCAGGTTTCTGTTTGTCCTGCTAATGGTGGCAGTGAGCACCAGGGAGGGAGGTGTGCGAACGCAGCCACGTGCTCTGCGAGCAGGACTGCAAGTGGGCATCGCCTCTGCTGCCTCTGCCTAAGCGCTGGCAGTTGTTCTCACCTGCTGGGCAAATGGGTTTAGCTGGAGAGAAAAAAACCAATAAATTTAAAGAGAAGGATTTTCTGCTTTGCCCGTTTTGCCCTCCCCACGCTTAGGTACTCGTCCCCTCGCCAGCTGGTCCCCTGCTCGCACAGGCAGCATCTCGCAGAGCTGGTGTTTTTTCGCCCGCTCCATTCATTTTCCCTGCGACGGAAAGCGCACATCTGGCACAGCTGGGAGGTGTTCCGCTGGGTGTGAAAATGGCTCCGGAGAAGATGGGAGAGGATTGCTGGTTTTCTCCTGGTGGAATACAGAAGAGGCAATCTCACATCTCTTGATTTTCAGCAAACGCATCCCATGGAGCAAGCCTGCACGTGGTTTGTAACGTAGGCAGATTTGGGATGAATGAAGCGTTTTTCAGATTTTCAAGGAATTGGTTGAGTTGTTTCAGCGATATTTTACCCTCCACTCTAAACATGCTGCCCCCCCCCCCCCCCCCCCCAAAAAAAAAAAAAGAGCGAGAGAATGGATTTGAGATTGATCTAAGCATTTTAGAAACAGAACAGCTTAGGGTTTTTAGATTACTACATTTTCAGCAAGGATAACTGTCTGAAAATGAATGCTTTTTGAGCGGGTGGGATCTGTTGTGGATTTTGCTCAGCCTGTAAGCCAAATGGTTCAGATATTCCCTCAGCTTTCACGCAAGGTCACAGCATGATCCTCAGTTGATTCCCTTGCATCTGCGTAGCAGCATGGGCAGGTATCAGAGCACTTCCCAGCTGTGTCAGTTCCCAGCAAGAGCTCTCGCTCTCCTCCACCTTCCTTAACAGCTCACAGCATTTGGGACGTCAGTCACTTCAGAACCTACTTTTTCCTGTTGTTTTGCCCCATCACTCCAGCTGGAGGGAGAGAGGGATGCAGAGGGAGCTGCTCTTCTGCACGGGTATGCAGGCAGGGCAGCAACCTGATGCCGTGGGGGCTTGCACACACACGTTATTTTTTTCCAGTGCCCTGAGCAGTGGTTTCTTCCCCTTGACTTCCATAGATCTGCTTTAACAAACTTCTTGTTTAATTATGAGAAATGGAGGGGAAGAGTTTCAGCTGTAGGTTCTGTACGTGTATGTTCCTGTGGTTTTATAGCCAGTAGCATCAGTTGAAGTAACAGGGTGGCTCTAGCAGTGCAATTTTGACCTGGTTACAGAGCAGAATGCAAAAAAAGCTGAATCCCATGAGATTGCTTCAAGCATTGCTTTTCTCTTTAATCTCTTCATTGGTGTTTTTTCTTGATTTCTAAAAAGAACCGCAGCTGCCATCTGAGATGGGCAGGTACTGTCGCTGCAGACCTGCAGCCACAGTTGCACTCTGGCTCACAGCTGGATTCCAGCTGCATATTCTGCACTCTCTAGCATGTCCTTTCTGCATATGAAGTGCTCGGTGGAAGCTTAAAGGGAAGGCTGAGGGTAGAATACAGATGAAATGGGATCAGAGAGCAGGTTATCACCTTATTTTTGCAATGCACTGCCATTCAGAAAGCACCAAGAGACCTCAACAATAGTAGAGACTATAATGCCGTACTCTCAGAGTGTCCAATATATTTTCCTTAACTCTGTGAGCAAAAGCCTCCTGCCCTGTTAACAATTTCAAAGGATAGAGGTCATGCCTTGCTGAATGTAGTTCGAAATAAGCCACATTTCCTCAAAAAGCAGGAGATGAGAGTGCTTCTTGCAGAGGAGCTGTCTGGAAGAGTTACCATGCAGCTACAGTGAGGCCTGACCCACCACCCAGCCCATGTCCCGTCATTAAATCAATCATCTTTTGCTCATGAAACTCTGCTGCGGAGGACTGTGCCCTCTCCCCCGGCACCCCAGCCCTGTCCTTGCCTGCCCTCCCAGGGTGGGCTGCCCCTCCGGGGTTCCTGGATGGTGGGTGCTTCTCCCTCTTCTCCAGCTGTGTTGCAACCTGGCACGTGCCAAAGCTGAGGTAGTCCAGCCTGGGTTGGGATGAAGGTGTTGGACAACTAGTGTTTTATTTGGCTTTAAATGCAAAGAATAATTAGTAAAACAGTGTGAAAAACAGCTCTCCACCCTATGGGGATGGAAAGGCTTTGCCTGGAGGCTCCATTCATACCGAGCTTTAGGGAAAGATAATTAAGAGGCAGCAGGTAGAGCCTGTTAGCCGTGCTTTTGGGAAGGCAGTGCAGGGCCTCAGGGTGGCACCGGACTCTGTTCTGCCTTGGTCTCCCCCTATGCAAGATGTTGGGGTCCATGTCATACACAGCGTCTGCAAAGAACCTCAGAGCGAGCTGCGTGGGGTTGCAGACAGCGTTTTAAAATACTCAACAGCAAGCTGACTCCATTCGCCATCTCGTGGTGATCGCTGTCTGGGGCTGAGGTGTGCAGGGCGGCTTGTGCAGCCTCAGGCGGGTGGTGGTGGACAGAGGGACGCCCTGTCCCTTCACTCTGGTCAGAGCAGGGCTGCGAGCGAACAGCTCTCCTGCACCCGCTGGGACAGCAGAGCAGCTCGAAAGCTCCATATAATAATATTCCACACGGAGAAGGATGTTAATGACAGGGAACGTGATTGACTGCCTTTTTCTGTTGCTGCTGTTTTATGTCTATTTAAATCAGCTCACATTAACTGCAGTTATATTTAACGCTGTCTGTCTACACGGCAGAATTTTTAGGTTGTTAATTTTCAATTGCAAATCGCTTAATTATGTCTGACTTCTTATAAATATTTGTAACGTGAGTTAATATTTTCTATTACGTGCGATACACATTCTGGAAAAAACTAATTGTTCTCACTGCCGTGCGCCGGGTCTGGCGGGAGCACCCGAAGCCTCGGTGCTCTCTTATCTAAAGGCTGTTGCCTTTTATAGCCGATGTGTCAGAAATCAAGGTCTGTAGCTGGCGCTGTCTGTGTGTTATGGTCGGGAAAGCCATTAGGATTCATTTGGCTCCCCGCCAAGAAGAAAAGAAAATGTTTATGGTCCGCAGCATGGTAGTATGGTGAAGACTCGACACTCACGACACTGCATGTATGTATTAGTGCTGCGCTCCTGGAGCCGGCTCTGAACATCAGTATGAGATGTGGAGGGCGATGGCTCTTAGCCTAGGACGAGTTTTAAACTGTACCGTTTTCAGGGACTTTGAACCCCAGGACCCCTGAAAGCCTGTCCCTGTTCTCGTAGGGGGATGCCCACTGCCCATCCTCCTCTGCCCAGGCAGGGCTGTGTGCAGTATGATATGGATATATGTCTTGGTGGGTATCCTGCAGGGTTTATGTAGTGAAGGGTGAAAGACCGAACATCTCAGCTTTGCATCTGCCTGGCTCTCAGCTGCAGCAGCTGTTTGTGGATGCGCTGAGCGAGGGTCCCCGGGGTGGGGAGGCGGAGGAGTGCCTCTCCCGGCAGCTCCAAGGGCAGGTCCCAGCAGCACCCGCCGCGAGGCTGTTCTGCAGAGCTGCCTGGGAGCCTTCTCAGACACAAATTCAGCGGTGCTTGAAAAACCTGTGAGGTGCCAGCCTCCAGCAGCAGCCTTGAGCTGGGGCGGCAGCCTCCAACACCAGAGAAGCACAAAGCACCGTCTGGACCCTCATGGGTAATTGCTGTTGGGGTGTATCTCCCCAGGGAGTGGTGCCCTGTCCTTCAGGGTGCACCCGCAGCCTCAGGTTATGCCTGTGCTGCCGCGGACTGGGTGACTGCAGCAGGTCTGGCTGGAGCTGGCGAGCATCGGCACGGCTCGCTCAGCCGGTGGGAGGGTGTCGGGGTCAGCCAGGCACGCTCCGAGCCCAGATTCAGGGTGGGACGGTGCAGTACCCGGTCTGTGTCCCAGCTTCACAGCTGCCACGGTTTGAGCTGGTTAGAGTAAAGCTAGTGCAGGCCCGGGAGCAGCAGTGCTGCGCTCTCCAGGCTGCCGTGCAAAGGGAGGTGGGGTGTCCTGCCGCGTTGCAGGAGCTGTTATTTCCAGGCTGAAGCATCTTCTTCTGTAGTATTATAGTATCTATACACATAAATTATTTATCTTACATTTGATATGGACACATTTTCCATTTTGCTTAGATGGCTTGCTAGGCTGACCGTCCTCACCAGTAAGGTAACGAGGACAGCGTACCCCATGGGAGGACTTGCCCCATCTGCTAAGATCTCCTCCCGCGCGGTACCTTGTGCTGAACTCCTCCTCCTCCTCCTCTCACCTTACGGACTAGCTGCTTTTAAAAGCATCACATTTTTGCTCCCTGCGTTTGTTTCTTCATAGCTATGCCTCTCGCTGCTTTTCTGCATATACTTCAATTCTTCTCACATCCTTGATCTTAATGCGGGTGCCAGAGCATCTTGCAAGGGTATTGTGTCAGGTTAAATCCCACACAACAGCTTGTGGCTCCACGTGGCCCTTCTCAGAGGTGCCGTACATCCATTTTGTGCCACTGGTTCTTCAGGGGCAGAATAGGTCCTGTTGGAGGGGATCAGGCGGTAAAAGAGGTGGCGGATGTTCCCAGTTAGTGGAAGTAGGATTCCAGTCCCTGTTTCTTGTGGTTTTTTTTTCACGTTGTTGAATGCTAATTATTTAAAAAAGAAGTGGCTTTTCTGAAATGAATGCTAAATTAGACAGGATTGGTATGGCTAAGGGTATTGCTTTTGTTTAAAACCAGGGAATTCCCCCCAAGGTAAATTTCTCTGAAACCTTTGAATGACTCGGAGTACCACTGTCAGGGCACTGTTCTAAGAAAGGTGAGGAATTGACCTTTTAATTAGCATAATGTAGTAATTTAGCATAATAATAATGATTACTTAGTAATCCTTAATAATTGTTGTTGTTACATATTGACCAAAGGGACTTACAGATATGATGTTTCTGCTCTGGATTTTGATAACACTCCACTAATTGGTGTCAATTTAGGTGCAATCTGAAGGGATTTAAAATAGCTGAGTCTGCCATGGAGGGCAGTTCCCTTCCAGTTATCTGTTGCTGTAGGAAGGGGTCTAATGGCAACATATACAGAGATTTCTGGAGAACCACAGTCCTAGTGGGACTAGCAACTTCAGCTCCCTTAGGATGCCGTCCACTGAAAACATGTAGCGACCTCTTCACATGCTGAGGATTTGCTGCCTAGAGGCTTAATTCTCCTAACTGCTTTCTCCCTGACCTCATGAGAAAGTTTGCTGCGTCAAACCAGTGTGAAACACATCAGCCCGTTCAGGAGAACGGTCTCTTTAGGTCTCTGGCTGTGATAATCTAAATTTCACGAATACCAAAATGAACTTTAATGGGCAACACTGCAATTTTTGCTATCTTAGTCCTTGAAAAAGTGGGAGCCATAACCTTCCTTCTGCATTCCCTCTCCTCCTTTTCTGCTGATACTCGGTTGTTTGGCATAAAAGGGAACCAAAGCCTTGCTCTTCATGGCCAAAGCCTCTGCTTTGCTGGTTCTTTGCTCAGAGATTCTGCAGAAAAGTATCTATCACTGTGCTACTGCAAGAACCAGTGTCGCGACTCAAACTCCAAGGGATGCCCTGACATACCGTGAGTACTTATTTTGGAGAATGGCTGTCCAATTTCAAGCTGCACCTCTTTGACAGGCAAGTTTGTTTCTGAATATGGTTTTTCTTTCAATTTTATGTTAGCTGTTTTTAATGAATAAAAGTGATCATCATTTACATGATGATCTGTAGTTTCTGTTATCTATGTGTTCACCTGTATCATCATCCCTACCAAGCGTGGTGCTGGTTGCAGCAGAGGAACTTGAGTTTCTGTTTTACCATCTGGTCTCAGCCCCTGAAGGATAACTGATTTTGTGTCAACAGGGAAGCCAGCTAGGGAATTTTAAATTCACCGCTCAGGCCTGATCCTGGAGCTGGGAACGAAGCTTGCTTGGCCAGGGAGCCAGCTACACAAAGACCTTGCGAGGAGGGCTGCACGGCGCAGCCAAGGAACCCAGCACCTCTGGTTCAAAAGCACTTCTCCCTGCAGGAGTGGCACTCCTCTCAGGACACCTTCTCATCCCCAAATACTCACCTCTGCCAAGCATTGGCAAGTATAGGTTTTGACTTGAAATGAGTAAATACACCGCGACTCTGCAAAGCCTATCAGAAGCTGCCGCCTTGTGTTTGTGGAAGGCTTTCAGGTGCTGCAGCCTTGGAGGTCAGTCGAAAATCCCTCAATGTGGTGATGAAGGAGCAACAAAAATCTGAATTCTTTGCTTGAATCAACAGGAATTGAGACCCCGGCCCCGCGCACATTTCAGAACTGAGGGGGAAACTTTTAAAGGAGGCGTGAGTTCCTATGCAAGAGTCTTGCCCTGGCCCTGCCCATTGCATAGACACCGTTGGAGACGTTCCCACGTCTTATTCCGTTACCTTTAATCCTGCTGAGCGACCACATACTGCGGCTTTGCTGGAGCAAGTCATCATGCAAGTTGCTTTAGTTCCAAAGACCAAAGCCCATTTCAAGTTATGTAACAATTGTATTTATCATTAAGCTTTTAATCAAAAGATGAAGATTTGTAGATATGTGGATCTTTTGTCCCTGTTGTTTGGGATGAGTTAATTGCAGCTACTTCTAGCTGTAAAAATTACTTGGAACTGAGGTGACTGGAAATTACTTGGAAATTCAGGTGATTCTCTTCCTGTTAACTGATTTGAATTTCAGCATGTGCTAAGCTGTAAGGAAACACAGACGAGCTAAATGTGGCGATCTACCTCCAGCTGCATCAACCAGCCAGAGCTCCAGTTTCTTTTGTGGTGCTGTAGCTCAGCGCATGCTGCCCACACGCCTTTAAGCATCCTTATGCAATGCCATAAGAAGAGGGTATTAAGGCATGCTCAGAGGTCAGAGCCTCTGGACAGCTTAGTTTTTAAGCCCTTTCAGTGTTGTACACCTCGCATGGATGATCTTGCAGAGGGATTTGCGGGGTTCAGAAGTTCTCTGGCCACAGATGGAAAGGACAAGCCTTTCGAGTGGAAGTGCTCCGCCATCCCTTTTCTTAGCAGCTTGCAAAACATTTGCAAAGGCAGGCAGTGCTTTTTCTTCCCCTCCCTGTTTTGCTGAATCTGGTTTTTCATTTACTTCGATTTATCATTACTCATAAATCTGGAGGTATCTTTGCACAACCTGCTGGAAAGCTGCGTGCTGGGTTTGCTCGTCTTGGCTTTCCTCAGCCCCGTGGCGCAGCCTTGCAAGGCTGCGAAGGGGTATGGTGGTAGGCAGGTTGGTAACTGAGATGGCACAGGGGGATGTCTGCCTTTCCTACACAGGATCCGTGCCGAGCACCCGGCTGCCCTTGCCACGCCACCAGCACGTGCTGGGGTTCAGCAGCGCTCTGCAGACGAGCAGCGGGTACCCCGGGGTGCTGCTGCCGGCACCAAGGAGGGCGTGAGAAACCTCTCCCCGCACGTGCCACCAGTGCTCCTCTGAAATACGTTGGAAATCAGCTCAGCCTGTGGGATAAACAGCTATCCAAAAGGCAGCGTTTAGACTGGAGTTTATTTGAGGGTGGGTCTCTTGACCTTGCCTGGTGAAGCAGGCGCCGTCCCAGCATCTGCCGGCGGATGTGATGGGCAAGAGCCTGCGCAGCCCAGGCGGCTGGTGAAGCACAGACATTTACTGCAGTGTTACAAGATTCAGCGCTCAGGTGAGGAGGGGCTGCTGTACATCCCGGGGAATATTTTCACCAATGAGTCTAGCGCAACCCTAAAGCTTGTGAACCGTGAAATAAGATTTCTCTTAGACAGGGAAGCATCAGCCCTTACTGAATTATCCAAGTCCTTTCTGCTGTTTTAAATCGCCCCTCCCAGGACCCCCTGAGTGCACTCTCATGGCAGCAGTGGTTCATTAGATAACCCAGGAGCTTGCCAGGGTAACGGGAGTGGGCACCCATCCGCAGCAAACAACCAACAATGTGCAGCCGCAGTTGGAAGCGACTGAATTCCTGCAGCAGGGATGATTTTACCTACACGGAGCAAAATGATGTGGGCTCTTCTCCAGGAGAGAGGGTTTGTCACCTTTGGGGGTGCTGGAGCCCTGGGGCTGTGCGAGGACCTGGGGCCGATGGGAGGGAAAAAGAAAATTTTGGTGAAGTAATAGATGCAGACTGTAACTCCTTGAATTAAGGGGAATTTTACATTGTGCTAGAAATATTCTGCATGACTGAGCCTGAAAGACTGATTTGGGGAAGTCTGACTGGCCAGAGGAGAGGTGGCCTTGAGAATCCCTGTCGTGCAGTGGCACCGGGAGAGCAGTCCTCCTGGGATTCGTGGGGTAGTACAGCATTGCAGTCTGGAGAGCTGGTGGAGAGGGCATGTCCTGCTGGTTCCCTTCAGCTCTTCCAAAATCCTCTCTCGAACCGCATGAGTGACAATTGCTGAATCCATGGTCAGGCTCTGCTGATGCTGCCGGTTTTGCTGTCATGGGGAGGTGCGTAACACGGAGAACCTGTCCTGGCTTCCTCTTCCTTGCTCCCATTTCAGATCCCAAGGCAGCCGGTGGTCCGTGGGTTGCAATTTGCTGCTCAGAGGATTAGCATGTTGCCCAGGGCATTAGTGACTTACCCTACCGAGGCAACTTGGCATCGTTCGCATTCCCAATTTAAAAGGGAGGTCAGCATCCCACCTACAGTCGAGGGAGAGAGTGTTCAGATCCTCCTCCGCTTTCTGCTTCAGAGACGTGGGCAGAGGTCAGGGCCTCGAGCACTGGGCTGCCGCCCTCGCTCTGCCCTTTGCCACTCGTAGAGAAGAATATTTACCGTTGGTGGGAAAAGGATGCTGCAGAGCAATCCGTGACGGTGGCACGGGGTGTGTCTTAGGAAGCTGTATGCAGTTCATGGTGCCACTCTGTCCTGTCTCATGTCACTGTATCTCCTAGAACAGTGGCTTTCTGATAAGAAACCAAGGGCTTCCATGCAATGAGCCACTTTGGGGGCCACGTGTTTCTTTCAGCTGGAACACTCTGTGCTGCTGATGCCACAAGTTGTGAGTACACCTGGACTGATAGATTAATTATTAATTGATGGAGGCTTATGAATTTTTCAGTATTTTCTCTCATTGTGCATCACAAAGCGAAACCACCTTTTATGAGACTGAGATCTCTCCTAAAGCCCTACATCAAAGCTGCAAAATTGTCACCCATATTGTGATCTTGTTCAGCCTTCACATGCAACATGTTTGCTTTGAAATACTTAATCAACCGTTTGCTGAGCTATAGAGTTCCCGGTGTGTCAAGGGATGAATGCTTTGAGACTTTCTCTTCAAGGCTTTTGGCACCTATAACCGTACATGACACAGGTATTTGGCTATGTTAATTGTTTTGCGAGGACTTAAGCCAGGCTTAGGAAGGACATGAGTAGGTCATGACTTTTGCCCGTGTCCTCCACCCAGGGAAAATCATTCACAAAGTGGGATTTTCATACCCCCCAGCTGCACAGCGGTGTGCTGGAGACGGGGGCGGAGGACATTAAAGTTGGAACCACCAAGAGTGCCCCCAGCCAGGGCGGGCACTGCTCGGTAGCCGCCCGTCTGCGCCTGCCTTTGGCTCTGCAGGAGGGATCGCCCGTCCCCAGGTGCCAACGCTGCCATGGGGAAAACCGGCACAGGCGATGGCTGCGGATATCGTGGAGACCTGGACTAAATGCTTTCATGTCCAGCAGGTGAAGAGCCGGGTTTGTTTCCATTCCCAGTGCAGCACAAAGGTTGCTGCAGCTCAGCGTTCGCATTGCCAGAGCATTTAAAATGTGGTTTTCCAGAACCTCATTGCAAATGGCTTTTCCTCTGCAGGAGCGCGCGGCACAGGGGAGGATGGCTGGATTCACCACCACGTTGTAACCTTTCTCAAAGGGAGAGGAGATACTTTCAGATAGTCCCCAGTTACGCTTCAGGAGCGGGGATGTTGTGACAATTGCTGCCCTTGCTGGGAAGCAGCGATCAGCATTAGCAGTGACTGGCGGGGGGGATTAAACTGTTAAATGGTCCCAGTGGTTTCTGGCTGGGGCTGATGGCAATTATACCGACAATACCTGTCATGTCCACGGCGCGTGGCGTAAATGCCAGGCTGATCATTGAAAGTTGTATCTGTATGTTGCATCCTGTCATTATAAATCCTCGTAGCTTACAACAACGTTATTTCCAACAGTGTTGAGCTCAGACCGCGGATATAAATCTCGCATCATGTTTAACTCGCCCGTGTCTGTTGGGAGTGTGCCCCACCAATACACGTTTGGTGGCACAGCCAGAGCTACTCTTCTTTTACCAACGGACGGAGTGCTGTGTACAGTGTGTCACTTGTGCCGCTGGCATCGTCCCCAGGCTGGGCAGGTTATCCCCGGCTGCAGCCCTCTCGCTGTGCCCAACGGCACGAGGGCCGTACCCTGCTGGCAGGCAGGTTGCTTTGATGAGGTGTTAACTGAGCAAAACGGCTTTGGGCATCACGAAGAAGGGAAGAGGAGGGCAGCCTGTGCCGCGCCGGCATCCCGTTCGGAGCCAGGGCTGCGATCATCACGGTTTGGCTTTAAGCTGTGATACACTGAAGTCCTAGCTGGAGCTTTAAATGTGTAACACATTAACTCCCAAAACACAGGAATTTGAAGTCTGCTTTAACACCGTTAATGTCCTTGAACTGCCTCTGGCATTTCCTGGGGTGAGTGGAGGTGAGCCTGGGCTCCTGGCTTTAAAAACCACAAGGCTCAGGTTGGGCGATATGCTGGAGGTGTCCGACACACCAACCGAATAGTTTAGGTGTGGATTTGGTAGGTGCTTATGTGTCTTATTGCAGATCTTATGACTTAATTAGGTTGATTTGTTTGCCTTTCCTTTTCAAAGGTGTAACGAGATTATCTTCCATCCCTCTGGGATAACATGAGGAAAAGTCTCGCAGTGAATTTGTTTCAGGGTTGTGGAAGCAAAGGGTTTCTTCTGCAGACCAGCAACTGGTTCTTACTGGGATTAAAACTGTCAAAATCACCTGATGAACACTTTAATCTCTTTCTTTCTTTTTCTAGTGCCCATTAAAAATTAACCCTTATTAGCAGCTTATATGTAAAAAACCTGTCTTTTGCAAGATCTTTTCCTTGCAGTTGAGCAGTCACCAGTGGTTAAAGTCGGCATATGCCCTGCAATGCCTTCAGCGATGGGCTGGCTGTGGTGCTGGCAAATTTTGGGTTCCACTCAGAATCTGATCTACATAATTTTATTTTATTTTTATTGTTTTACTTTAGCAACTGTTATACCAACGTAGATAACCTCTGCAGGGCAAGCAGAGAGAACTAATGTCATGTGCTGGTAGACGTATGAAAACATCTAATTTACCAGCAGGCAGCTGGGTAATGATCAGTTGAGAATTGCAAATTATGTACGTCATATATTTGTGGCATGCTGCTGAAGAAAAGCCCAGTGCATATGACAAATCGTATATATACTGAAATTTATAATACTTTTCACATTTAATTGACTGGGGCAACCTTATGATTTATATCTTTGCTTTATTCATAGCATACCCGTAACATAGTCATAATGCAAAATGAAATTAATTCCATTTCTCCTTGACTTTGTAAATCATTTATATATTTGGCTGTCAGGTATTTGAATATAAAGTCAGCATACATATGGCAGAAAATAAATAGCTGATTCTCTAGTTAAGAAATTGAGTTTTAATAATATTAGGGTCTGTGCTGCCTTACGTGGATGTTCGTTCGGTCTCGCTTAGATAGCATGCCTTACATTTGCCCCTTGCCTTATTTCAGAAGCAAAGTATATTTTATGGGCACCAGGATTACTCTCTTAATGGCCCTTTATAGTGTTATGGCTGTGTAAAGGGTACTCGGCTTGCTTTGACGGCAGCAGGAGCCCTTCCCAGGCTCAGGAGCAGTAAGTGGCTGAGCTGTTGGGCTGCTGCTCTTAGTCACGAGAGGTCTGCTTGAAGGTGCCAGGAGGCCGGGCAGGGGCTGCAGGCAGGGGCTGCCTCGTTAGTACCAGTCTGGAGATAACAAGAAGAAAATGTTACGTTGGCCACAACAGGCTGTGATTGCTTTCCCAAAGGTCAGTTTTTGCCATGGAGCTATCATGCAGAGTCATTGAAAATACAGCCTGGAAAGATTTTTTTGTTTCCTTTGAATACCAGGTTACCTGGCTTGACATCACTAATTAATCTCGGGAAGCACAGCCCTGAAAAGCAATACCTTACCCACTTGACCACAACCAAGGAGGCTGCCTAGGGTGCTTGTTGCCTCCTAAGAAAAATAATCTTCTGCAGTCAGATCTTTCCTTGACATGGCTTTTGACACCTGTAGCATCACTGGAAAACATCTGCAAAATCGAGATAGCGCAGGAAGTGTGAAGCAGTTTGCTGGCTCGTTATCATACTGCAAAAACAGCTCTCCTCCACAGCAGCATCCTTGATTTCCAAATTTAGCGTGTGAGTTATTTTGGGTAGTGTGTGATTAACCTCAATTACTGTAGCTCGGATGGAATTCAAATAATGCCCCCCTCTTTCAGAGTTGCAAAGAAATGGAAATCTGGGACTGTACGTTTCCTACCCTTAATGAAGCAGCTCTGAGAGACACTTTGCACATCGGCGGAGGTCAGTTGTGTGATGCATTTGTTCATGGAGAAATTAATGGGGGCAGCTGATCCCGAAAGGTGCCAGTGGTCCACGGCTCTGTACTGGTGTTGGGATCAGGAATACAAAGATGAAAGCTGCAGGTTATGTGGTGCCGCTGGCGTGAATGAAACATGGGTGGCCACACTGGAGACCACTGAAGTTTCAGTGGATTTGGATCACAGTCAGGACACTTTGTAGTTTTCCTGCTTGAATTAAATCAGTAACGGAGGCTTTCAAAAACTAATCAAAAACATACTTTCCCTCAATCTCAGCCGTAATGAATGTCGGCTCTGTGCAAAATCATCAGTGGTGAAGCAATATGCAAATACATGCCTGTGCGTGTGCAGATCTACACGAGCGTGTGTGAGGGTGGGAAGATGCCTGATGTGCAGGCAGACAGCCAAGAAGATGCCCTGGGAGGTGGCAGGTCTGGGGGGAAAGCAGCATATTTCAGCCCATCCAGGGAGCACTAACAGACGAGCTCTTCATACGTCAGGCTGAGAATCGAAACTTTTGTTGTCGCTGTAGCTGTAACTTTCCAGACTGCACTGCACCAGCCGAGCATTCCTTCTGTCAAGCAGTTTGTCTCCAGAGGAGGATAAAACCCAGGGAGGTGGATAGCGTAACCCCAAGCCAGCGTACAAAACTCCTTTATGTGCAGCAGTCGGGGGCAGAGCTGACCTACGCCGGCTTGTGGCAATTGCGTTTGCAAGTAGCCAGAAGGAGCCGATACTTTGAAAACGAAAGCAGCGTTTGGATGGAGGAGCCAGCCCTCCCGCCTGAAGTCACGTTTGCTCGAGGAGGTGAACCAAAGCAGTGAGGTTTTGCACCAGGCTGAGCTCGGTTTTGTACCTCGTGGGTGGAGTGACGCCGTGACCACCCCGCTGCCGCACATTTCTAGCCTTGTGCCATGGCCAAAATGACCCCGAAGGAGTCTAAAGAGTGGTTAGAGTCTGCAAAGCAGCTATAAAATTGCCACCTCATTACAGCAGCTATTGACTTCTTCAGGGGCTAGTTTGATTTTGTGCTTTTTTGTTGTTGTGCTTTTTATGTCCGTGTGTTCTCACTAAAAATAACAGATCTGCCTCGAGTCCTACCAATGGGAAACCATTTGGAACAGTCACCGTGCCTCTTCCACGTGTGCTGTAATTGCTTGCTTAAGTGGCAGAAACAACATTTTCCCCTCAGAAGACGTTTCAGGGCCAGGCAGAAACCAAACACTGAACCACAGGGCTGTGGGCAGTGTGTTGCCAAAAAAAAAAAAATCAAATCCCTGCTGAAGGCTGCAGGAAGACCAATTGCACGAATTGGGTGGTAGCACAGGGATGCAGCAGTATGGGGGAAAAGGGAAAGAAAATAAGCAAATGCTGTTGCTGTGCATTTCTGCTGAGCCTTCTTCTGTCCTTCTCTGGGGGGCAAGCAGGGGCAGGGAGTGTTTGCCTTGGTGATCATAGAATCAAAGAATAGTTTGGGTTGGAAGGGACCTTTTAAAGGTCATCTGGTCTAGTCCAGCAGGGACATCCTCAACTAGATCAGGTTGCCCAGAGCCCCATCCAGCCTGACCTTGACTGTTTCCAGGGATGGGGCATCTCCCACCTCTCTGGGCAACCTGTGCCAGTGCTTCACCACCCTCATTGTAAAAAATTTTTTCCTTATGTCTAGCCTGTATCTCCCCTCTTTTAGTTTAAAACCATCACCCCTTGTCCTATCACAACAGGCCCTGCTAAAATGTTTTTCTCCGTCTTTCTTATAGGCCCCCTTTAAGTACTGAAAGGCTGCAATAAGGTCTCCCTGGAGCCTTCTCTTCTCTAGGGTGAACAACCCCAACTCTCTCAGCCTGTTTTCATAGGAGAGGTGCTCCAGCCCTCGGATCATCTTTGTGGCCTCCTCTGGACCCGCTCCAACAGGTCCCATGTCCTTCTTGTGCTGAGGGCTCCCAAGCTGGAGCTGCCGTGTGTCCTGCCTCAGCACAGGGGGGCTATGGCTTCCCAAGCACCAGCGAAGTGATAGCCTCTGGAGGGCACCCCGCTTTTCAGGGGCTCAGGTAGTCACCATCAAGGCCTGCTGCCAGACTGACTTACAGGGCAAAGTGAGTGCAAAACCTCGGGGTGAGGATGCCCAGCCCCAGGAGGCAGCTGGGCAGACATCGAAACAGGGCTGCACAGTCCCCTGGTCGTGTCTGTCTTGGGATGGTGAACATTGTGTGTGTCCTTTGTGGGGGGCTCTGTCCCAGAGTGGGGCCCATCACCACTCCCTCTATGCTGTACTTCATTGATAATGTAATACAGATGGTCAGCCTGAAGAACTGAACTGCTTGTAAAGGTGCTGCATTGGTTAATTTTTTGCCTTTATTTGCCTTTTGTTTTTATACAGCTGGACAACCCAGATGAGCAAGCAGCACAGATCAGACGCGAGTTAGATGGACGTCTTCAAATGGCAGAGCAAATTGCCAAGGTAAAAAAGTCTTCCATATTAATAAGCCCTTCATGTAGAAGCACATAAGTAGTTTGACGAAGCCCCCAGGTCCTGTCCTTCTCTCACAGGTTTCTTCTCCCAATAATGACCAGTTAAAAATTAGCAGATTTTTAACTACAAACAAAACAACAAGTACGGATGAAGCTGTTGTGATGTGCATTTCTTGGAATGTCCTGACGAGCTGGGACAGTTTAAGTTCCTGCAAAATCCTTTACGAATTCTCAGCGGTGGGAAAGATACTGTCCTGAAGTGCTCCAGCTAGATCTGCAAATGCACATCTGAGCCTTATTTGTCAAACTTCTATGCTAGGCAATAAGGTGGATGATGGCATGTAAAAAGGAGCTAGGAATTGCCCTAACGGGGTTTGTGCCCTTCCCTGGGCTGCTGGCAGCCACCATTCCCTGCCTGTAGGTAGGTGCTGCATCAGTAAAGGCACTTCAGATGTGTTGTCCAAAACATGTTCACACTTTGCACAAGAGCAGTCTGGCTAGCGTTGCACCATGCGGACATCACTGCCGTCTGGAGCAGCAGGCATGGGACCTCCAAACACTTTTCGTAACCAAGCACTCAGCTAAACTCCCTAGAGACCCTTCTGTAAGGAGACATCTCCCTAGGAGCAAATCACACCCTCACACAATGCAGATTTACGTGGCCTCCAATGGACCATAGATGGAGAGAAACCCTGGATCCTGTTGACATCAGTATGGCCATGATTTTATCCTTGCCTCTAATCAGATGCTCTGAGTCACCGATAAAGCCCTAATGGGGCTGAAGTCATTCGGAATGATCTATCTGGCTGTTCTTGATAATCAAGAAACCATTACTAGAAGGAAAAGAAAAAGGTCTAATCAGAGAGATGTAGCTCAGGCTAGGGACCTGCCTTTCAGCAGCAGTCCTCCCAGCACTGAGCTGTGCCCAAATTGTTTTTTTTTTTTATGAGAAAGGCAACATCAGAGCTATTTGCAACCGTACTGATATCCCTGGGTGTGAAAAGCAAAGCACATTCATTTACGGTCAGGTGTTAACAAGGATGCCGGTAGCGCCTGCACAGTTAGTCCGCACTAACGCTTCTGTTAAACAGCTGCAGTCGTTGCGTCTTTGGCGAGGTAGGTTCTGTTTTTCCCCACTTCACTGACAAAAATAGTAAGGTGGCCAAGGACCACGTGGCCAACCGATGGCGCAGCAAAGCAGCAAACGGACTGCACCTCCTTTGTTCAGCAGTTGGCCCTTTGCCATTTTATTATCAAGAAAACCTATAGTATTTTGTATTTGTGGCAAAATGTAAGCCCCTGCGCAGAGCGCTGCTGCTCTGGTTCTGAGATGGGCAGCCAGGCTCTGGGTGCCAGAATGAGATTGCCTGGGTTTGCTGTTTCATTTTCTCTTTATAGCACATGGGACAGCAATATGCGTGGTTCAGTAGCAGCCAGCAGAGGCTGCAGCTTCATGAATTATTTGTTGCAAACAAGAATTTGCCATTTCCATTGCTTCCCCAAGGATGCTGAAAACAAACCATGCCATTGCTGGCCCTGCGAGAGGCAGGCAGGGGAAAGTCCTCAACACAACCTGACATTTCCCCATGCAGAATTCAACCTTCAAAATACAGCTGTGCAGCTTAGGGGACGGTTTAGAGTAAAAGTGGCTTACCTGTGATCCAGTTGGCAGGTATTGATGTTTAATCTCACTCACATTACTGCTGCAGGCCTTCTCTCCAGAATGTCAGATCCTGCCAGCACCTGCCTATGAGAAACCTTGTTCTTTCAGACCTGTGAATACCATCTTTTGGAGGCATCCAAATGACCTTTGGAATCCTTCTCTGTATCCTCCTTTCCCAGCAAGGCTGCTTTCCCTCTAGCGTAGGGCCAGCTCACAATTCAGCTCAGTGAAAGGATAGCATTTCCAATTTTATCTCCAGTTTGCAGCTTTTAATGCAGATTTGCTGCACAGAGAGACTTACAGTGCTCATAAAACCAGCCCTGAGGTGGCTGTCTTGGAGATTCCATGCTAAGACAAATTAACGCCTTGTTAATAAATTCAGAAATTCACGCTAGGACATTTGTACTTCAGAGGTACCAAAGGCTGTGGAGTCTCACGGGACCTGGGATCGCAGTGCTGCAGGACTGGTGGCTCTGCAAGCCCTCGTCTGACCTGTCGTGTGACCCCGAACAAGTCACCGCGCATGCCAGCTTTCCTCAGCGACCAGGTCCTGCATCTGGACACGAGGGCACAGCTCTGGGTCTTTTTACCTCCTGGTGTGCCCAGGAGAGTGCAGCTCAGCACAGTGCTGGTGCAGCATTAGGCAGAGTCCCCCACTGAGCCTGACTCCATCAAAACGCATAAGCCCAGCCTTGGAGCCAGACAGCTTGAGGATCATGCTTGTAGTCAAGCAGATGTTTTAAAGCTGAATCTGGACAGGCTTTTCATTCTGCGTGTTGTACTTTTCCAGCAGCTGAATGAGAGCAGCATTACAGCTGAGAGCTTAGTGATGCCAAGGCAGAGGTATATTTTTCTCTGCAGTAGCAAGTGCTCTGCTGTCGGGTGCTGCCTTTCCCCCCACCCAGTCGCCCGGCCTCAAGGGCAAGGAGGAGCACGTGTAGGGGCAACTAAATGAGACCCTGGGATGACACCAGAGCAATATGTCCATCTGGGGCTGGACCCACCCTGCTTCAGCCTGCTGGACTGGTCATTCCTTGCAGTCTCTTAACTCTGCTTCTCTCCACACTTGTCCCCGTTTCTGATCCTCTCCCTGCTTGAAGTACATGTTGAGGTGACTAGCATCCTTTCTTGCTGTTGTCTGCATCCCTTGATTGTGTCTTCCTCCAGACTTCCCCCAGCTCTGTCTCCAGTCTGATGGGTAACTTGGGACCACACTTGCATCTCTGCATTTCCATCATCAGATCCGGTCCCAGTTAAATTGCTATGCATCACTTCAAACTACCTGGTTTAGCCTTAGTATGAGAAGTTGCTGGTGGCACACAGTGCAATGGCTCAGTCCTTGCTGCATTTCTGAAAAGGGTAGTGGGGGCAGTGCCAAAATTGCAGTCCCTGGAGAGATGGATAGCAGCAGGTTGAAAAAGCAATAATGTTTGAACATCGTTGCTTCAGCAGTAGTTCTCAAAATCTACAAAACAGTTGTTTTTTTTTTCCTGGGGGTGGCTTGCAACTTACACAATGCATAGACAATAAACCAGACTGATTAGGTAGTTTATCTTATGCCAGGTCTAATTTACATGAGGGAATTGCTTCCCAAGATTGAGACTGGAAGCAGAAGACTGTATTTTAACCACTTGGTGCGGGTGCTGCTGTGAGCTGTGCTTGTAATGGGTAAGCTATTGAGAACTGATGCAAAAACTAGTGCAGTGGAGTACTTTTTCAGCAGCCTGATGACAGTCTGCTTCTAGAAGAAACATGACCTTGTTTTCTTTTCTAGCATACATTTTACGAACCGCTTTTTACGGTATTATGAATTGCCACTAAGATACTTTGCACGTCAGCCTCAAGTTCCCTGGCTGCAGATGCTGCCTCGCTGTTGTACGCCTTGCACAGTCTCTCGTAACCCACCGAGAGACATTTAAACCCTGAGCAGATTCAGGGCATGGGCAGAGTTGTCAGAAGACGTAGGGCTCAGACCAGTGATCCAAACGGAGCTGGAGCATGGGCAGCAGTTCAAAGCTGAGAACACACTTTGGGGCACGTCACATTTTGCTCTCGCTGTCAGCTTTGGTTTTAATGTTTAAGTAAGTGTCCTGTTTACAACAAACAGCATCGGAGGGTCTCACAGTGAAAGGTTGTCTTGTTGGAGGGAGACACGGCCCCTGGCAAGTAGTAGAAAGGGTGTTTTACCCTTCTTCCAATTGGGACCACAAATTCCTGCCCACACATTGCTGATTTTGCCTCCTTGGGCTCCTTTCACACCTAGAAAACTAATGGAGTAACTGCTCAGAAGTGTTTTAAAAAGAGCTGGCGCATTTGGGAGACTGGAAAACGAGTCCCTAGCTGTCAGCTTCCTTTGAATCATTAGTAAATTGCTGTCAATCACAAAGTTCAGCTGAGATCTGGCCTGGAGTGTTTGTGAATACATATATATGAAGAAGTCCATTTGCAGATATAAGACTGAATGAAACACAAGTGTATGCAAGAAACAGTAGAGTTGGATAAGTACCAAGTAGTAATTCTATGGGAGGCTAACAATAATGTTTCTACATTACACAGGGGGAAGCTGTAATTTGTCATCTGGTTTGTGGGAGTTCCCTGCTCGCAAACCTCTCTGCAGATGCTCCTGGGGGATTCTCCCAGTGCAACAAGTATTTGCTGATTGTCACAGCCATTCATTCTGTTGTTTTTGTTTCCAAATCCAAGGAGCGCAAGTTTCCGAAGTTTGTGTCCAAAGAAATGGAAAACATGTACATTGAGGAGCTGAAGTCGTCTGTCAATCTCCTGATGGCAAACTTAGAGAGCATGCCTGTGTCTAAAGGAGGCTCCGAGTTCAAGCTGCAGAAGCTGAAACGTAGTCACAACACCTCAATAATTGACATGGGAGAAGAAAACGAGAACCAGCTTTCCAAGTCAGACGTCGTGTTGTCGTTCTCCCTGGAGGTAAGCTTCACGCACGTGACAGTGTGCAGAGGTTGTGGGAATAAAAATCACAGCAGCTGACTTCTGCTCAGTTCAAACTTACATTAGGTGGAGAGAGGTCAGTAGAAATCACTTTCTGATCTCCGTGAGGAACGGCTCCTCTCTGAGTTACCAGAAGCTTCGCCTGTGGTCAAACACTGTGTCCTTTCTGGTGTCTCACCATCTTGTTGGAACAAACTGTGTGAGATAAATTGTCTGTCATTTCCTGCTGATGTATATCAAATGGCTCAGAAATCTGCATCATTAACTGACCTCTTCATGCGGCTTGTTGCTGAGTGTACCCCAGTAACCCTGAGCCTGTATTGTCCCTGAAACCGGTACAATAATGCAACACCATAAATGTCAGCATGTTTAATTATTGCCAGCATGTTTAATTATTGCCAGTTAGAGGTGTCACTGTATTTCCCTGCAAGCCTTGCTTCCTCTTTGGAGAATTGTTAAAAATTGCTGGGGTTTGAATGCACCCAACAGATTGGCTTGCAGTTTGTGTGGAAATACTGTGCTTTGCTGGCTTGCTCTTTGCTTTGTGTTGAGCACTGACTTTCTGCTCAGCGCTCTGTCGAGCGGTTTGTCTGCACAGCCCAGGGGAAGGCAGGGTGCTGCAGGGACCCGCCGTTACCTCTGACACAGGCTGTCTCAGTCCTGGAAGCGGTGTTGCTGCAGTAGCTGTTCTCAGCCAACTTAACTGTTCTGTGCAAACACATTTGCTGTCTGGGCAAGACATTTACTCCAAGGAGTCATCAGCACACCCACACAGAATTGTTGTTGTCTGTCAATGAGTGGGTTTATGTTACATTGTCAAAACAACTATTGGGATGGGGTCAAAAATGTAGGATGCAGAAAACTCAGAAAATTCTATTTTTGTGTAGTTTCCTGTTTATTTCTCTTCCTAAGGGGTCTCTTGTTATATATATCATGCCAATGCAAAACGTAATGACGCTGGTTGTCCAGTCTCAGAATTTAACTCATTAGATGTCTGAAACTATCTTTACAATATTCAGCTCAGTCTTATTTAAAAATAGGGCTATGAACCCAGAGACAGTGCCTTCAACAGCAGCATCAGATAAAGCCTGACTTCTAAGTGTTCCATATGGAGGAGCAGGGAACTGTCACAAAGCAGTAGACCTCTCTGTTGGAAAAGCCTGTGCAGCGTGTATAGCCGTGCATAAAGGGACTTGCTGTTACAACGGGATGTCTCAAACGCTTTGCTCCAGCTGAACCCCATCTGGTGGGAAGCAGAAGCTCAGTGAAGCACTGACTTCAGGAGCCGGCAGGTCTGTGCACTGCTCTGTGCACGAAACTCTTGCTGCAAGAGAGCTTTTACCAAAAATGTGTGCTCATCAGAGGGTCTGTGAAGCTCTGTGTGCTGGGGAAGGGATCCTCAGTGCAAGGACAGGTCAGAAGACCTGAGGAGAGGAATTTTAAACCCCAGTGTATATACTTCATAGATAGCTGTAATAAAACACAAACAGAAACTCCCACAGTGTTTCTTGTAGAAAAGTTTAAGATATGCGGTTAACAGGATTAATCACCTTAAAAAAAAAAAAGGGTAATTACCTGCAAGAAACTTAGATGGTGGTTTCCTAATAAGAAAGATTTCTTATAAGAATGAGGGAGAAAAAGACTTTTTACCAGGGCCTGTAGTTACAGCACAAGGGGCAACAGTTTTAAACTGAAAGAGGGTAGATTTAGATTGAATATAAGGAAGAACATGTTTACGGTGAGGGTGGTGAGGCACTGGAAGAGGTTGCCCAGAGAAGTTCTGGATGTCCCATCCCTGAAAGTGTTTAAGGTCAGGTTGGATGGGGCTCTGAGCAACCTGGTCTGGTGAAAGATGTCCCTGCCCACGGCAGGGGGCGTGGATTAGATGATCTTCAAAGATCAAACACAAACCATTCTACGATTAATCTTGAAAATAGGCTTTTGGCACAAGCTGAGTAGCTGTGTGCTTTTTTTCTGGATTGCATATAGTTAGGCACTTTTAGGTGGGGCAGGACCATGTCTATGAGGCCCATCTCCTGAAGCTTGGTACAGGCCTGGGCACACAAGGGCTTCAACAAACCCATGTGCTGTGCAGTCAGAAGGAGACCTCCTGGTCTTCATACAGACCTTGCTGGCTGCCATGGTCCTTGCTCAGCCTGCCAGTGCCGCTGTCCCTGCCCACCTGCCACCGTGAACATCCAGCAGCACGTGGAGGACCCCAGTGCTGGCTGGGGACCCAGACGGAGTGAGGTCTGAAGGGGGCTGCTCCTCTCCAACTCCTCTTTCTTCGCCCCACAGGTTGTCATCATGGAGGTGCAGGGTCTGAAGTCGCTGGCCCCCAACCGTATTGTGTACTGCACCATGGAAGTCGAAGGCGGGGAGAAACTGCAAACTGACCAGGCTGAAGCCTCAAAGCCAACGTAAGTCTTGCTTTGCCTTTTGCTCTCTCGACCGTGCTCTCCTCTGCCCCGTCTCTGCGCTGCTGAGCCTCTGCGGATAGGTCTGGCTCCTGCGTGGTGAGGCCAGAGGGGACTCTGAGAAGCAGAGGAGAAACGTGGCCTTCCACGTATGCAGAGCATCGTCCTGCGACTAAGAATGGCTTATAAGCCCTGACTGAGGAAAAAAAAGTGTTAATGACAGGCTTACATCTCTTGTAGCCATAGAGACATAATTTTGTGCCTATACGTAAGTACTTTGCTAAATAGGGATGGAGTTAAGCATGTGCTTAGGTAAATACTTGTCTGAGTGTCCATCTGAACTGGTGCCATCAGGTGCAGGTACATGAGCTCGTCCTCCTTGTCAGGGTTTCAGTGGTCCTGTGAGAAAGGGAAACAGCTGGCAGGGACATGCTCCAGCAGCCACAGCCAGAGGTGGGAGAGAAGAGCAGGGAAAAGCTTCAAGTCACTTGGTTAAAGCTTTACCTGAGGCCACGCTGCTCAGGTCCAGTTCAAGGGCAGAGTCTTGTTCTGTCCCTTTTGACCTGGTCTCCAGATCCCCAGCCTTGGCCCCATATTTGGCTTTTCTGTCTTCCCCAGATGTTGTTATAAGCCTGCTAGTAGTGATTGATCTTTGTTAATTTGGAAGGAGAAAATGATGAATGGCTTATTTCCTTTCCGATTTGTGGGATTAGTTAACTTGAAACACTATCCGTATGGATTTGAGGCAGTTTTCCTCTGATTCACTGTGGAGATTTCACACTTAAATTCTCGGTGTGCATCCTCATGGTGGAGAATTGCCAAGGTGACATGAAGCCTCCCCCAGCGGTGTGGAGCAGTGCAGGAGGGGCTGCTGTTGGGATGCTCCCTCTCTGTCCCCGTATCCCATTCCCTCTGAGTGACCGGCCTCCAGCGGCGTTTCACCGGGAGCTTCCAAAACTCATGGAAGGAAAGCCAAAAACACCTGGCTGCGTTACATGTGAGTGCACAAGCACTTCAGGCAGCCAGTTCAAGACCAGCGGATGCAGGCAGGAGGGGAGCAGAGCCGAAGGCAGGCTGCCTTCCCTCGGTGGTTGTCCTCCTGCGGAGGCGCAGAAACTGCTGATGCCTTGCACCCTGCGCTGTACTGGAAGAGCAGGAATCTGCAGTAAGCGGTTTAAAAACAATATTCCCAATCAGGGAAAGTGCTGCAGCCTGGCTTACTTTTCAAAATGCTTCGAAATCTGCTTCAGAGAAGTAGGAGAGCTGTGCTTGGAAGAAAATTTTCATAAGAACCTGCAGTTGTCACTATTTTAGGTATTTTTATTGCTTCAGTGGAGAAAGGTGGGCTCCATTTAGGGGAAATTACTACTACCCACACTGAAAAGCACACTTCTGCTGCATTATGTGTGCTTGCTTAGCTTGGTCTGTTCATCCCACTTTTGCTCAAAGGGTCTGTCCTTCCTTACGCAAGCCTTCTTGCTGTCAGCCATAGAACCATTTATACAAGTGATGTTTTGAAAACAAGGGCTGCAGGAGTGAGCTCTTTAATTGAGTGGGTCTTTTTATCATAATGAAATGTACAGTGTCTGGGCATGAAGCCATCAGCCCTCAGGAAAATGCAGCCAACACTGAATGCTGCAGCATGGTACAAGTTATGCAAGTCCATCACACTCATCCTCTCTCTGCGCTGGCTTCCCGTTGAGGTGCAAGTCAGACCTGAAGTCTTCCGAGTTGCTCCATCACTTGGGCTAATACCTATGGAAATGCCTTAGGAGCGGAGTAGGTTTGACAGTTGCGTTCCTTGAGGGTCCTCGGACTTTTTACTTCCAACACCAAAGACCACCCAAGCCGAGGCTCTAAAATAACCTTGCACAGAAACCAGAGACCATCACAGAAAACTTGTTCTTTTTCCTTCTCTGTGTTAGAAGTGCTTCTTTCACCTTGCTTCCCCTCCCAGACACAACAGCCCAGGCAGGGAAAACCAAAGCCCTATGAAAGCAATTTACTGCACTTACATTCTCCTCTTCAGAAGAGAAGGAAAGAGAGGATGAACCAGATGTGATGTGTTTGTCATGTTGCTTAATACAAGGCCTGAAGGCCCTCAGGTACTCTGGTGATGAGGGCAGTGATAGAAACAGCTCAGAGAAGTCTTTGGTGCATTTTTGAGCTATGCTGCCTTGCAGACAAAAGATCCGTGGTCAGCCAAAACAGCCTTCTGGAGCGTCTCTTTAGATGCTGACGGCACTTTCACCGAGGTCATTCACACCGTGTTTGCTTGTGTACTTTTTATCATAAGCAAAATACTCATTGATAAAGGAACTAGATCAGCAAAAGCATTCTGGACTGCTCTCCAGGGGAGCTCGCTCGCTCCCCAGGCATCCCAAGTTTTGTGTGCTTTGGCAGGGGATGCTGCCTGGCCTGGGGGTGAGGAGCACACTGCGGGGATTTTGAGCCTCAGCACTGTGCAAGTGTAAATACTGAAGCAGGTTACCGCTGTACATGGCAAAACTTTTGTATCTCAGAGGCTCAAAAAATAGAAATGCAGGTTAAGTGCCTGTACTCAGAAGATGCAGTGAATACAGGTCTGGAAACAGGCAGTATTTTCTCAGATTTAACTCTTCAAACTGCCTGAAATTTAGTTTTGCCATCATCTGGAGGGTCTACAGGCTACCAAAGACTAAATTTGTCATACATATCAGGGGAAAAAAGCTACATTTGAACAGTAAGATTTGCTGGAAGACTTCCCTTTTTTACAACACCACTGTGTCCTGGGGAGGTGGAAAGGAGAGTTTCACGGGGCCACCCAACCTTGTAGGACATGTTTTTACCTAAGAATGACTCATGGAGTTGTTCACTGTATTCTCACATGTCCTTGAAATGCCAGCCCTCAGCTAAAACACCCAGGCCCCAGCACACCGGTGGCAGCGGCTGCTCTTCTCTTGATGCTGTGCCAGGGGTGCCAACCTGGGCTACACACCCCTAACGGCAAAAGGCAATTTCCCAGCCGGGGAAGGATTTCCAAAAGCACTGGTCTAGCTGTGTGAGCCGTTCACCTTTTGTCTTCCTTGGTGCAAACCCAGCAGGTTTTGAGAATAAGATGTTCAAAAGCATCTTAATGACCTTGGAGCTTGAATCCAGTTTGTAGATCTTGAAAGAGGCAGGGTAGCAGCAGGGTCAGCAGCCACGCGTACCAAGTGCTCAGATGAGTCGTGTGCGAGGAGCGTGGCTCTTGGGACGGCAGTAAATACTGGTTGTCTTTTTCTTCTCAGGCTCCATGTTGGATTCCTGACATTTTAAGCCCAATCCCTTCATGTGAGGATTATCTGCCTCAGCGCTGGTACAGGGGGATGGCACAGTTCTAGAGAAAGCCAGACCTGAAATAGCAAGGGTTATTTCAGATCAGGCTTGCAGCGTATTATTAGTAGTGCTTTTAATAAGTTGTGTAAGAAAAAGCCTTTGTATTATGCCCTAACCCGCAGATGTCTCTACAATATATCCCAAATCCCAGTGCGAGTGGGATTTTACTGCTTTTCACGCTGGAATTGTATTCTTGCAAATCTTTGAGGGTTTTATACCCCTCGTCTTCCCTGCACGTTGGCGTGGTGTCTGCTCTCTGCAAAGCACGGAGGGTGAGGTGGCTCTGCACGTCTCCGACACTGCCCTTCCAGGAGCTGCGTTAGTAATGCTGCTGTTGGCATGGCCTGAGAACAAGGTTGCCGAGGAGTCTAGGAATAGCAGAAAAGGTCCAGCCACAACACCCTTGTCCTGTGATCCCTAAAGAGGCTGCTGGATATATTTAAATAGTGACCTGTGCTTGTAGCAGTGCTCATGGGCTGTACTAGTGATTCATCTTCTTATAATATCGCCTTTCTCTGATGTGAGCAGAACAAAAGAAAACAAAGAGACCCAAACAACAGCAAGGTCCTGCATGCCTTGTGAATAAATGCCATATATTCACCTGGACATATTTCAGCATCCAGATAAGTCTCATTCTTGCCTGGCTCACAGTAGTGAGAATCAGGTGCATTGAACCAGCTGAACTATTTGGGTTAAAAGCAGTAAATAACTGGTGGAGGGAGAATCTGGCCAACCTGTCTGGGCATTTTGGCATGCCCAAGAAGGGATGGAGGTGTGGGCTGCTGCTATGACTCTGGAAGGGGCTTCATTTGGAGGTTATATATCCCCCCTGGCAGAGCAGCCTCTTCAGGACTGGTGCAAGAGTCATGCAGTAGCTCAGAGTATGAGAAGTGAGGATGGAGCTTATTATTTTTGACGGAGGAGACATCACTTTTTATTGCCATTTTTTTCCCCTGCGGTTTTCTGAAGCATGTGCTGTGGTGAGTGCTGGAGAGGGGACACTCAACAGGTCTCATCTGACTCCATGTCACTTCTTATGTTGTTTGTCGTGACCAAGAGGTTGGGCCTCATGCCCTCTTCAGAAACTCACTCTTGATAAAGTAATGTCTTTGGTAAACTTTTAAACCTTTCCATCTCCGTTCCCTTAGCCACCACACTAGGACACAGGGGTGCCCTGTTTTATCTTTGTGCTCACTCCTGATGCTGCTCCCTGATTTGCTTTCAAGGTGCTCTGATAGCTCAACTGCTTATCTCTGCTGCGACAAGCTGCCCTTGTTCAGATCCCTGCACCAAACCTCCAAGCTTATCGGTCAGCTAGGATTTTTGTTTCAAACTGGTGTGCCGCATCCAGCAGAGCCTGCTGCCTGACCGTGAAGAGGGACAGGAATTCCACAGTGTCCTTCCGCAGCACCGTTCGGTGACCGTCTCCTTGTGGGAGATGGGCACTGAGCCCCAAAGGGAGAAGCCCTGCGCGAAGGGAGGCTGGCGAGCAGGGATGGCCTCTCTCTCTTTGCAGAAGGGGAAAATCTGGTCTTTTCATTCAGGAATCCCCTGCCTCAGGCCCTGGCGTTTGAAGTGATGCTCTGTGGCTTTGCACAGAGCAGGAGCGTGCTAAGAGCACTTTGTTGCAGCCAGTGTTTTGCTGCCATGGTTAGTTGGGAGATGCTGTGAACACTGCCCCGTGGTAAAATGAGAAAGCTCCTTTTGAGATGGGCTTGCATGTATAAATTACATATAAATATTCCGTACACTGTAGAACTAATTTAACTCTGCTAAACTAAAGGGGTTTACACTGATGTGAGTGGGAGCAGAGTTTAGATCGTTATTCATGCTGTGTATGGCTCAGTACAGCTGCTGGTGCCGTGCCTGATAGGTCTCTTCCAGCCGTGCAGTCCTGCAGACCAGGAGGCTGGCCACAGCCTGTGGCATTGCTATGCTGGCTGCTGCGACAGCCCTGCGGGGCTACACGATTTTAAGCAGTCATTCATATTTAGGTTTGCATTCCTAGCTAAGCCCTGTGTAAGCAAAATTCATGATGCTTGGTAAAAAACAAAGCAAAAGGAAATTTTAGGAGATAGCTGCTTTTTTTTGCTTTTTTTTCCCTCCTCCCTCTTCTAGTTGGCTTCAGCATTAAATATAAGCTGTCTTAATTACCCAGACTGATTGGCTTGCCTTTCCAGTTGCATGATTTCATTTCACAGCTGTACAGATATTTACAGCTCTTTTTCCTCAGGAAACTTCCAGGAGCCTTATGAATGTGTCAAAGTAGGTGACTGAGCCCTGGGTACAGCTAACAGCAGACACTGTCACATTGGAGCTATAGCCCTCATCCCTGGGGTGAGAGTCTGAGCAGAGGGTCAGCCTGCCCCAAGGCATCTGTTGGGGAAATGTCTTCCAGGAGAGATCTTCAGTTTTGCTCTGTGCGAGCACGGTGCGGATGCTCTGAGCCCATGATGCTGCTGGGCTAAGAGGTGACAATGACAGGGACAGAAACTTCAGGGGAGTTGCTTTTAGCCCCTCTGTCTAGGGCTGAAGGGTAAAAAGCGGTGTCCAAATCCCCTACACAAGATTTCTTCACTTACAGCTATTTAGCATGTCTAGGAGCCAGTTTTCTGATGAGACTGTGCATGGCTTTACACCTGAAGGGTTCTGCTGTTAGTTCAGTCTGACCTGCTCTTCAAATCTCCTTTTGTGTGTGTGGTAGTATTTCCATAATGCTCCTGAGATTTATGCTATGACGTTCCCATTTTTGAAAGTGGAGGCTGTGGACAAGTCATTAAGCACAGCAAAAAAATGCACTAAAAAGTTATTACCCAGGTGCAAGCGTGTGAGCTATTACGGGAAGCCTTCACGCAAGTGGTTTAGTGGCCTTTTTAATTAGAAATTCAGAACCCCTTCTGATGCTTCCTCGTAGCTGCTCTGCAGGAGTGGTTCTTACACAGTTCAGCTGCTGTCCCAGGGACCACAGGGGACAAAAAAATCTGCTTTAGATTAAGCAGCTGAGTTTTTCCCCAGAATAAAGGCAAGGCCCCACAGGGATTCCCTTACCCCGAGTGTCTCAGACGGCCGCACTGCCGTGGTGCAGCCTCCTGGACAGCAGCGCAATAGTCTGCTGGGGCTGCAGATGGTGGTCCCAGGTACGGTCCTACTCCCAAAGGTCTCACGTGCAGTCCCCCCTCTCTCCTGTTCTATAAATGTTACACTAGAAACTGTGTTGAAGAATAATGAAGGCTTGTTTCTATAGACTTACCTCTTGTAGTTGGGTTCTCTGGTATCAAGTAAGTGCAAGCTCTGGCTGTTTTCCCTGACCTTTAGAGCATACATAGCATTGCTTTCGCATGGATTCTCTGGTGTCTAGTAAGGGTTGAGCTCATGCACCTTCTCTTTCACAGATGAATGTCTCTCTTTTCTCTCCAGCTGTCTAATTTCTTGAGTGTTCCTATGCACTTGGGAATTACGTATTCCTGTGATAGCGCATACATTCAGATTTAAGTATTCCAGAAGGTGTGATGATGCCTAAGGCGATTTTCATTGACACCCATCTACTTCATCACTCCTATGCATGCGACCTTAAGATGGGATAGTAAAGACCAAAAGGACATTGAAATGAGATTGGGATTCAGTGATCTGAAATACTGCTAAATTAAGAGGAGGAGTGCAAAACAAAAGTCCTGGGATACATTCAGTCGTCTTGTTTAATACCCGTGATTGGTGTTTTTAAAAAAATTAAGCCATGCCTTAGTGCAAGTTCTGTATGTCACTTGCCAAGGGAAAGGCGGGGGATGAGACATGTGAAAAGTGCCCAGTTGTTGGTTTATTTATTGAGTGCTGTGTACAAGTCGTGCACATTATTATTTAATGGGGTATTGCCGATTGCAAAGCAGCATAGGGAGATAGAGAGCATGCTTTAAAGAATTGGTACTGTGCCTACTCCTGCCTGGACAGAGCTCTGGAATAGGGAATGGTTTAATGGGAAGGCCAGCCTTGACAGTGATTTCTCAACATTTTAGGTGTCCTTTCTGTGAAATGAAGGTAGAGAGGCCTGTTGCCTTTGTGAATGTGCTAGGTCTCTCAATGAACAATACCACTATGTGTGAAAGCACTTAAAGGGAGCTATGTACTGTTGTCGCTACGTGGTCAAAGAGGACAAGGCATGCTCGTAGAGAGAGGAGCTTGCGAACATGGCCAGAGTGCAGAGAGACAGCGCAGTGTGTTCTTGAATCCCATCCAGAGCAACTCCAAGGTGTTTCAGATTGAAAAAGTCCATGAAAGGCAGGACACAGCGCACAGGAGTGTCTTGCCCAGCTTACTGGTCTTTCACACCTTTGCCAAAAGGCCTTGTAGGCAAATAAAGCCGAGAGCATCTGCAGCAACTCCCACTCCATGGCTTAGAGGAGGTGGGACGGGGGATCCCAGCAGCTGCACACAGCCATTGCAGCTGCAGGATCCATCAGGATGTGGGAAGAGGGCTCACCAGCCCCTGATGGTTGCTGAAGGAAGGATGAAGTCCTGCAAGTCAGGGATTGCTGAGCCCTGTGATCATTGTCAGGCCAGAGATGCAAAGTGCGTGTCCAGGGACGGATCTCCCACAGAAACAAAGGATGTGGTGTTAGCGTGTTTGCTCTAGCTCTTCTCAGTGGCTGCGTGTCCCTGGGCCAGTAGCTGGCGCAGTCCTTACTTTGGGTTTCCTATCTGTGAAACTAGGGCAATGCTTCTATTTCACAGCAGAGAAAATGCTCGTGACCGAGATGGCTGGGTGGGCATCATCTGCTGGAAGTGCCCACTCATCCCTGCTGACCCAGGACATGCCAGGATGACTTTGCTTCTAGCCATCAGAAGTTAGACAAGACAAACCGCATCCCAAGTGTCTGGCTGGGTCTGGGCTTCCTGTCCTGGATCCTGGCTTAGAAGAATATAGGACAGCAAAAATGTGAGTGGTGGCACAGCAAGACACGGTCTCACACCTCTTGTTCCTCTCTTTAGCTGATTTTGGAAGGGTACCTGGTGCCATTTTCTGCTCTGTGTACATTTAGGAAATATTTCACTGCTCTCCTCTACTGAATTTTATAAAGGGGAGTCTAGACGATGTTAGCACAAAATCAGTAACCCATATTTTCAGGCAGAGGATTTCTGTCTCCTTTTCCATGGTCTCTGCTTGTCAGACACCAAGCTTCTGTGAAGCTGGCGGTGCGTGGCCTTAGTAAGTCTAAATCATAACCAGGCCGTAACTGGCTGCAGTCCTTTGCAGTTGTGTTTTCTTCCAGGGTGATAAGATTTGATAGAAGTGATTAACCACATCTTAATTAAATAATCATTCTGTGAAATGAGCAACTCTGTGGATGGTTCAGTGGAGCACCTTTGGCCAAAGGAAACTTTGATTAGCACGTGCATGGCATTGCAGTCACCTTATACGAGAAGTGGTAACAACCTCAGATAGTAAATGCACACAGACCCATTTCATGAATGAAACTAACTCGTGCCGTATCCAAAGCAGATAAACTGATGAAGCACATACAGTAGGCAGCCCTTGTAAAAGCAATTATTCTTTCAGTTGAGACCTCCCAGTAAAAGGTTGCTGGGCTTACATTTCCATTTCCTCCTGCTGAGCTTTTCTCCTGTAATTGTAATATCATAGTATTAAGCGAGAGCACAGGGCATTTGAAAAGCAGTCATCATTTAAATCACGCTAAGTAATCACGCTACTTATTTTCCCTGTTAATACCCCGAAGATTGTGGTGAATAGCACTGCCATGAATTCTCATCCAAACCAGCAGCGGGATTTCTGCAGTAAAGCACAGCCTGGGGTGAAGCAGGCTGGGAGGAGTGCGTGGTCCTGGGCGCAGGAGGTGAGGCTGGGCTGGGTACAGGCCTGGCAGAGGGACATCTCTGGGGCAGGAATGCCATCTCGTGGCCGTAAATAGCTATTATGTGATTAAATCCATCTCCCATCCCTTCTTGCAACTTCCCCATAACACTTCCCTTGTGTATCAGCTATGCTCAGGAAACAGAAATCAAGCTCTGAATTTTCTGTATAGCAAAGATCATCCTTTTTTGGGTTCCTAAAGCTGTGCTGTCGGCCTCAGCAGCTCCTCTTGGCTGCAGTGCCCTGGCAGCCGAGAGACACGGTGCTGGCACAGGAACGGGGTCTGCGGGGACTGCTTGTGAGCCACAAGCAGATCAAGAGCAGACCTTCACAGGCTTTGCTTTGCTGCAGTCTCCGTCAGCTTTACCCTATTCCTTCTGCACCTTGCACACTCAGACGCAGATGTGATGCTCTCCTAGACATATTTCTCTCTCAGCCGGCAGTCATAGTGTTGCCGTAGCCAGTTTGAGAATGTGGGAGTTGCAGCTCCTGGAGGGAGAGATGGTGCCTTTTATCAGCTGTCTGGTACTGCTGGCTGCATGATGTTAAGCAAGATGGTGTCTGCGTGCATGACACCTACATCATGTCTCAGAGCCGTGGGAACAAAAAATGGGCAGTCCATGAAATGCTGGAGGTTGGAAGAAATCCCTAGCTGCTGCTAGGAGGAGCCCGGTCCTTAGGGATGTGCTATCTCTGCTCACCTTTTGCATAACACCGAGTGCTTTCTGCAGTGGTGGTTTTGGGTAAATGAGCACCCTTTTCGTAACCAAAAAAATTGCTGATGATGCTTTTTTTGGCAGAGGGAGTATTACACACTCGGCAGGAATTAGGATGTCATGGGAAACCATGGATTCAGTCAGAGAGTCCCTGGGTTATCCCGTCAGAGCAGATGTCTGTGCTCCGTGCAGAGACATGGCCTCACTCAGCGTTATGGAGGTCCAGGGGAAGGCAGGTACAGCTGCTGCTGCCGGCCAGTGCGTGCAGGGATGCTGACTTGTTGGTCACCTGCACGGTAGCTGCATCAGTGGAAGCAGGTTTTACCGTCATTATAAAGTCTGCACAGGAAAATCTAGGAGGAATCAAATCTGTTTGCGCTGTCACTCCCACTTCAACTCAGCTTCTTCTGAGGGGATGGGACTGAAAGGCTGTTCTGTCAGCAGAAAGGGAGGAGAGGAAACAAATGTGAACAAAAATAGGCCGCGTTGTCAGTCTGCATCTGATGCCTTTGGTTATCCTGTTCTGAAGGTGAGTAAACACATCGAACTCTTACCGTGGGAGGAATCCCAGAGGAGGCTCAGCAGCTCTTGGGAATCAAGCCGTGTTACGGATGCAGACGATTCTCAATCTGTTTCTACAGGCAGAGTGGAAAGGTACCTTTCTTAGCACCTGAATTGTATTTCCTAGCCCAGGACATTTTCACACAAGCAGAAACACAGAAGGTTTTCTGCATCTCTCTCTCTCTCTCTCTCTCTCTCTCTCCTTTGAGATTTTCATTTCAGATCTTTTTTGTGCACCTGCAGCAGTCACCTCCAGCACCCTTCTTCAGCAGTGGAAAGACAGGGACGCTTTTAGGGCAGGCTTCATTTCATCTGCTTGCTGCCTCTAAATTGGGATGAGGCAAGTTAAGGCCTAACTCCACTGACTATTAATTAGATCTCTCCTCATTACAATAGCAGGAGCCCAAGGCAGGTGACATGGACCCGAGTACACGGTAGTACAGTCCCCTAAATTTGTGTTTTTCCACATTAGTGATCAGTCTCGTGCCTCAGCATCCTCTCCTGATAGCTAAAGATCAAATCTTTTCCTTGGAGCCATAGTCCCATTTGAGGCCCTCTGCGGCATGTGAAATCCAAACTCAGTCCCACAAAAACCACCAGACGGATTAAATGACTTGCTGTTTTGCCGGTGGATGGCTGCTGCTGGTGGGAGGAACCGACACCTCCCGTATTTCATCCACAGTGTGATGCACTCGCTGAACGCTGCAGAGCGGCAGCACGTGATTTCTTCTTTGTTTGATGTCTTTACTCAGCACCTTATTTTGTTTCTGACTAAATCATCTTTTATCTTTCAATAATGATATCTCTTGAGGTGGTGTATCGCCCACTTGGTTATGTTTCTTAGAAGAACCCAGCTGACCTCAGTCGAGGTTTGTAGTCCTAATGCAGTAAGTTGCAAGCCAGTTTGTAACTGTCCCCAACTCAGCATCCCCAAACTGGCTGTGGTTTATGGGCATTCCCCCACTGAAAGAGAGTTGTGTGTGGAGCTGCACCCCACGGATCTCCAGCTGTGTGACTCAGCCTGTGGATTTTCTTGGAGAGCATAAAAAAAAGCCTGAATTCTTCTGTTGCCTTTGGGTTTTTTCAAATGCCAAAGACACAAACCAAAAACCTGTTATCCATTGGCATTACCCACGAGAGTTGCAAAAAATACATATTTTCCCAAAGGCTTTGGGATGCCCTACTTCTTTTTATTACAGCTTTGTGACCCAGCTGGTGCAGGTGTGAGCACCTGCCTCCACCATGCATCATGGACACGTCCGTGCTGTCACATCCCCTGCCAGTTTGCTGCCTCACCAACGCTGCCCCCAAAGAGGAGCAAGCTGTCTGCTCTCCCAACGCCTGCTTGTGAGGGGCTCAGCATGTGGGCAGCATTGTCTCATTTATGTCATTCCTAGAAGTTCAGAATTACCCTTTTCTGAAAACAAAACGAGCATTTTCATCCTGGTGGAATTAATGCCGTCCCTGCATCAGGTTTTGCTGTTGAGCTGAGTAAGTCTGTGTGCACTCCATTATAATGAACTGCAGCCTCAGAGTATGGGCAAGGGAGGTTCGGAAAGATCACAGATAACCAAATCTTGGTCGTTGACCTCTATTTCATGTTTTTGAATGGCTGGTATATGTAAAGCATTAGAGAATATAACAAAAAAGCTTTCCTGCATGCTTCTTCACATACAGTTAACTGTTAAACACGTTTAAAAACTGTTTATTTTCCTCCTTGCTTGTACCTCTAGAAATATGTAAAAAGAAACACACCTTAGAATTACATTAGAGGAAAAGGTGTACTACTCCATCAGCTGCATGAGGGTAGGTTAGCTCAGTGCCTGCTGTGCTGCTTCTCCGACTTTGTTTTTCCCATTGCTCAAGCTTTGGGCATACATGATTTATGACCCAAGATTTAAGGCTATTTCCTGGAAAGGTCTTTTCTGGCAGGGGAGAAGTGGGCTGAAGAAAGAAAACCATCATTTGTTAGGCAGGATTTCTGGAAGAACTAAATCAAGACTGTACGTAGCATTTCAGTCTCCCAGCAGTGAAGTGGGATCAGACCTCTCCATCCTCAGAGCGGGATCCAGCGCCGGCAGGCACCACGGCTGGGCACTGCGGTAAGCCGAGAAACCAAAGCTGGATTAAAAGCATCACACCACACAAGGTGAAGCAGTGACCCAGCAAAAGGTGACTTTGCTGACATGCTTTTCCTCAAAAAACAGGCAGTGTCTATCAGGCTGCTGTCTGTGCCACCCTCTTTATGAGCTTCCCTTCACCAGCCGGCTCGCTTTGGAGACTGAGCTACGAGTACACCAGGAGGGACACAGGCACGCTGGTGTGGGTGCCAGGAGAGAAGAGGAGAGGGATGTGGATGAAGAGAAGTGCGTGAAGCACAACCCTTTTCTGCCTGCACCGGCAGCGCACAAGGGAGGCAGCCAGACTGGCCGGTCCTTGCGTTCTCACCACATCCCATTCTGGCAGCAGAGGACAGCAAGTGAGGTTAAGCTGGCCTTGCAAATTTCGTCCCAGTCATGGTCACATATATTAAAGGCTCTTCAGATAGACCTCCCTGCCGCTGTACGCAACCAGCTGCTTTTATTTTCTGCTTTTTTCCTGTTTGTCCCATGCAAGCTGGCAAGTAAACCTGTTTCAAGAAATGTATCTGGAGAGGGAGAAAAGGTGTCCTCTGGCAGTTCTGAAGCCCATGAGAACTGGTCATAGATCATGTTTAAATGTCAATCCCATCGAAAGCACATCGCTGTCCAGCTGCTCCCGTGTTAGCCTACTGACAGGCCGAGCTGGTTGGCAGGGCTGATTCATGGCCCAGCGGTATAATTCAGTTGCGCTTGTTCATTATTTATAGAAATCACAGGCATTGATGTTCTGGCTAGATCAAGTTACAAGAGCAGTGATGGAAGAAGGGTTACTGTTTCAAATTAGGCAGGGGCTAAGCAGACTTGCTGGAGACAACAGTACACGAATGAAAGAATTTAATGCATTTTCCTGAGTACTAACATGTATGTTCGCTTTTGGGAAGGTCATGGGTACTAAAACTTCCTTTAGAGGAACTTACACACTAGAGGTGAATAGAAATGATTAAGTCAATGTCTCTCAAGGACAGCTGAGAAAATCGTAGATTAGGCCATGTAAGTGGGCTATCGTGGAGGAAAACAGCTGGAGTCGGAGACCCTGCTGCCTGGTTCCATACAACACATGAGTGCAGTCAGGACAAGGACCCTCGCAGGGTTTTGCTCAAGCCTTTTTCGTATCCCAAATAGTTTTTTAATCACACACTGTAATGTAGTGCCATGGTGTTTGAATGATTTTGGCTTTTTGGCTATGTAGTCAATTGGCCGAGGCCAATTGTATGAGGTTCAACAAGGCCAAGTGCCGGGTCCTGCACTTGGGTCACAACAACCCCAGGCAACGCTACAGGCTTGGGGGGGAGTGGCTGGAAAGTGCCCGGCAGAAAAGGACCTGGGGGTGTTGGTTGACGGCCGGCTGAATATGAGCCAGCAGTGTGCCCAGGTGGCCAAGAAGGCCAACGGCATCCTGGCCTGTATCAGAAATAGTGTGGCCAGCAGGAGTAGGGAGGTGATTGTCCCCCTGTACTCGGCCCTGGTGAGGCCGCACCTCGAGTACTGTGTTCAGTTTTGGGCCCCTCACTACAAGAAAGACATTGAGGTGCTGGAGTGTGTCCAGAGACGGGCAACGAGGCTGGTGAAGGGTCTGGAACACAAGTCCTATGAGGAGCGGCTGAGGGAACTGGGGATGTTTAGCCTGGAGAAAAGGAGGCTGAGGGGAGACCTTATTGCTCTCTACAACTACCTGAAAGGAGGTTGTAGAGAGATGGGGGTCGGACTCTTCTCCCTAGTAACAGACAACAAAACAAGAGGAAATGGCCTCAAGTTGCGCCAGGGGAGGTTTAGATTGGACATTCGTAAAAACTTCTTTACCGAAAGGGTTGCCGGGCATTGGAACAGGCTGCCCAGGGAGGTGGTGGAGTCCCCATCTCTGGGGGTATTCGAAAGGCGTTTAGATGAGGCCCTAAGGGATATGATTTAGTGGGGGACTTGGTAGTGATAGGTTAATGGTTGGACCCGATGATCTTGGAGGTCTCTTCCAACCAGAACAATTCTATGATTCTATGATTCTATGACTTATTATCCCTGTGTCTGCGTTTTGGTAGCACTCAGAGACTACAGCCAAAGATCAGGATGTAAAGCACTTCACATCAGTAGGATGAAGACAGTTGTTTCTGCAGTGACTTTATGGCAGGAAAGGGTAAGATCGTGGTACAGGAGCAAGGTGAGGAGCCTAGGTGGTCTTACTTGTTTTGTCCATAAGTTGGGAAGGGCTGAGTAGCATGAACCTTAAGGTTTGCCAGAAGATCACCAATGTGTTGCTTGAAACAGCTGACAGCAGCTTGCTCTGAGCAGCCTGGCACCTGCATCGGCAATGGCATCGCTTTCCCTCCGTGTACCAGTCAGGACGGTGCCTGTGAGAGCTCCTAAATGCTCCTGAACCCAGGCAGGTAAGCCCATCCTTCAAGTGCTCCACATTAGACAAGCCCATGGAGGTAGTGGAGGACAAGGGTGACGTTCCTCCCTTGTTGTCCACTCAAGCCCTCTGGGTATGTGTCATTTTATGTCTCATTCAGAAAAGAATCTCAGTGCTTTAGACTGTTTGGTTAGTAACTGTCGTGGCACCTCTAGGTGAACCCGTAGACACAAAGTCTACAGTGATGATCTACTTATTTTGCTTGTAAACAAGGGCCAACATTTGTCAAGTTAGCGCCTGGGACATATCTCATCCTCTGGCTCTTTGCAGCCAGAAGAGTTTAGCTACTCATCCGAAGTTTGATGCCTAACTAGAAACCCTGGAGATGCAAGTAGATCCTAGTGATATCGCTGGAACAGCACAGATGCCATAAATAGGGCGATAATTCTAGCAAAGTCCCTATGCACGGCAGCATTTCTTGGTCAGCTCCAGGCTTTGGGATAAATTGGGCAATAAGAAATGCTGGGCTGAGGGTTTCAGGTGGGATTCAGATAGCTAATGTGGTCCTAACTGAGAAAGTACTGTCAGGATTTTTCTGCTTATGTACTTCTTTTCTGTGGCGTGTATATATCTATATATCTATCTTCTTTTGGCCAGAATGACGTTATTTACCCTTGTTTGCAGATGTATTATTGTTTGGAAGTGTCAGCATGAGCTCAGTGATATGGGGACAAGATAGCGTGGCTACTTCGTGAGATTTGTCCAGAATGGGTCCCGAGGCACTTTCCCAACAAATAAACTCCTGCAGTGATAACCTGCTTAATTATTAAATGTGGAAATGAAACCATTACATTGTTAGTCCCTCAGAAGATCCTAATACCTAACTACTGTCCAGAGCTAATTTTCTGAACAATAATTTAATACACAGCACAGATAAACTGCGTACTTAGATTGAATACAAATGATGTTTCAGTGACATGAATTATGGCCTTATGCTGAGCATCACTATGGCAACTAATGACATCACCGCAGGCTTCAACCTGCACAAAACCCAACTTCTGAGGGTCTCTATTTGTTGGCGCGGATCTTTTCAGGGCTTTTGGGGGTATGAATATGTAAGCACCACAGTGTTGTCAAGGGTTTGCTATTATGTTTACTGTCATTTGAAACATTTATTCTCTTTGTGGTTAATGTTGTTCTCGTGAAGGAAACCTAATGAAAATTACTGTTTGTATTTGGTTAGTAACATTTGTTGATAACATATGGTCTGGGAATGCTTCAGCAAATAAGAGCTTTTTAATAGTAAACACAGATATGAGTTCTATAAAGCAGATGCTGTCAAAATACACAGTGTAAGGTTGGATATTTTCTTACTTTTTCCTCTTACCCAAAGCAAGACTATCTTGCTGTTGACAATGCAGTTTTTTTAAGAGAGAAAACATAACCTGTGACCTGAACCTGCAATTAGAAAACAAGGTTGTTTCTTGGTTCTTATGTTTAAAACGTTTATTAGGTAGCTAATGGATCACACATGAACAAGATGTAATACTGGGGATCTGGCTGGACCTGTAGTGCTGTAGATAATTTATGCCAAACCTCTGCTCCCTGGCACTGGTGGCAGTTTGATGCATCGTCATAAAAGATGAAATATGTGGAACAGTGACACTGAGAGAGAAAACTTCAGAGCAAAGCTAACAAAGAAACTGAGTTCGTTAATCAGCTCTGCGCTGAACACGCTCATCTGCTAAGCTCAGTTGGACAAGCTTTGCTCAGTCGAGAGCAAAGTGTAAACCCGTACTCCTTGTGCACAGGAAAGAGTAAATTATTTTCCCCAATAACTTTCCGAATGCAAAACCTGCTGTTTGGTATTGATGTTTGAAGAATATCTAGTCGCTGGACCACATGTTATCTGAGCTTTTTCCCAGTCATTTCAAGGGAACTGCCTTTCTTCAGCAGAGGATCTAGTTTGAGGACAGTGTAAAATAAGAAAGTGTCATTAATAGTGTGAGGCTGAATAGAAGTGATTAGTAAGATACGGTATAATCTCTCTTCTGACTTACAGTATTTTAGGTTGTAGCATGTGTTCCATCACATCACTTGGAGGGTGTTGCTCATGGCACGCTCTTGGTTTCTTCTAGTTTACAAAAAGCACCTTGTCTGTGATTATTCCTCAAGCTTGCTTGTACACTTTGCATGAGGTTGGAAGCGTGATGAATTTTCAGCATCTCTGGGAAGAGCATAGAAATCTAGCTCACAATGAATTACACAAAAAAAAAAAAAAAAAAGAGAAAGGGAAAAAGAAAGAAAAAGAGAAAAGAGCAGTTCTTACCTGCTAGTTTCATGTTGGGCCTCTGCATGGTCAGATGCTCACGAGCATCCTCCTTGCAGTGCTGCACTCTTCCCCAGTCCTCTTCTGCTCTTCGTCTTTGGCTGAGCTGTTCTCTGTTTTAGGAGTGCTTTGCTTAGCTCTGTCCGGAAGTTTCTGTCTAGCTTTATTTTAATGAGTTTCAAACTTTCTAAGCTGTAGAGACAGAGCTTGAAACACAGCTGTGAAGTCTCAAACATAAAAGCATCATGACTTTTTACCCCTTAGTGTAGAAGGCATTTTTCTCTCTTCTCCGCTACTTTCAAAATTGTTTAAAGCTTGCAAATAGGCATTAGTTCAGGTTCCACTTAATTTTTGTTCCATGACCCTCTTCAGTCCATGCTTGTTTGCCAGACGGGAGCGTTTTCCTGTGTCTCAAAAACCTTAGCACAGGTGAGTAATTTGACATGCTGGTATGAGTGGCACCATTTGTGGAGGCTCTTCATGAGCCTATTCAAAAGCCGTGGCCCTTAGGATATAGAACAGACTTGGTGTTTCACAGGTTTCTTTTCCCTACGGTCTCTAAATGAAAGCTGACTGCTGCATAAGGTCCAGGTATCTTTAAGACAACCCCCCGAGGATGCTCGCCCGTGCAGCTCAGGTGAGCCCCCACGGGTGTCACCAGGCAGCAGCTCCAGCTGCAGCTCGCTGCTCGCTGGGACGGGAACAGGGCCCAGGAGGAAAGTCCTTGAAACAAAGTGCAATGGGCTGTGGCCAAACTGGGGCTCTGTCCTCAAAGCTTCCCCAAGTGTCCAGGTTGAGAGAGGAAACCTCTAGCGTGATGTGCTCAGGCCCATCACCGGACCTCCCTCCGTCGGGCTGCAGGGCTGCTGTGGTTCCCACACCCGCATGGGGAAAGTCAGCTGCGGGGTGGGCTCCCCTTGTAAGACTTAAAATGGCAAGTTTGGCCATAGATGTCAGCAGACTGTGGCTGGGACCCTGTGCCTTCAGGGTCCCACATAGAATGAGTGGGACACTCGTTCTCTGCGCACTCAGGCACCTTGTGGTTGCCGGAGCTTGGAGATGTCATCTAGAAACATGCATGTCTGGAGGGGGGTTTCTCATACTGTGGGTCATTCAGCCTCCATAGCACTGCTTTCCAAGCCACAGGGCCAGCCGGGGGATGACTCATGGAGTACAAATAGTAGATGGTGGTCTTGGTTCATTACATAGTTGGAGAGGTGGCCACTTCCTGGCCACTGCCATCCTGTCCCCGAGGAGCCGGTGTCCTGCTCTACAGTCCCAGCAAACTAGGATTACTCTAGACATAATGGCTTGAGCTTAAACCTAGGCTGGGCTGGAGGGCTGGGCTCGGACTCAGAAGAGGACCCAGGTTAAATTGGGTTTTCTTCAGAGAAAGCAAACCTCGCTATCAACCTGGAAAGGAGAGGTTAATTAGCCAAGAGAAGAGCAGAGGCATGAGTGATTACAGATGTCCTAGGTGCAGATGTCCTCGATCCGCAAATTCTGTTGTGACTATACAGGCTGTCGCTGCGGGAGGCATATTGTTCTTTCTAAATAAAAAAGTTCTCTTAAATTTGGTTTCATGCTGCTCCCAAATACTCTCTTCTTTTCCCCAAAGAACCATCATGGTTCTTCCAAACATCTGTCCCACATTTACCCAAGAAGATAATTAATGCCCTTGTCACTCAGACAGCCCAGCCACTTTGGCTTGTGCCAGACAGGACGTTTTTGGTGAACCATTGCGTGCCCAAGGTGCAGCGCTGCTGACCTGCCGGTGGAGCTGAACATCTCTCTGTCCTTATTTTCACAGCTGGGGCACCCAAGGAGACTTCACGACAACACACGCGCTGCCTGCGGTGAAGGTGAAGCTGTTCACGGAGAGCACAGGCGTGCTGGCTCTGGAGGACAAAGAGCTTGGGAGGGTAAGGAGATTTTGAGTTTAATAATGTTTCCTTCTGGCCCTGCTTTTCTAGAGAAATCTCTCCTGTACGGAAATATCTTTGGAGCACAACATGCTCTGCTTTTTTGCCAAGCTTCAGGAGGGGGAAAAAAAGCAAGCTCTCCACTGCTGGAAAGGAGTGCATCTCGCATGCTGTCTTTGTTGTGAGTTTTTAATGGCAGCATTTCAGCTGGCTGTGCCTGCACTCAGCAAAGGCAGAGGATCTTGTGTGCAGTATTGGCAGTCCGGAAAGCCTTAGAAGTTGCTTACGGAAATGGACATTCCTGAGGCAGAAAAGGGGATTATGCTGAAGCAAAAAGAAGGGATTTAAGTTTGGCAAGAGAGCGTTAAGCTGCTCTCGTATCTGCTGAGCAGCCGGTGCGCAGTTTGAGCATTTGAAAGCACTGACTGCGGTACTCACTGCAAAGGGCTTAAAATCCTGGCTTCCCCTGGGGATTGTGGCTGAACTGGTGGCTTCGGTGGGGCTGGACTGGGGAGTGAAATGGGGGGGTTCATTGCCCCCATCAGTGGTGTTAACAGCAAAGACCTCAGATTGCCCTGGTACTGGCCACGGAGCCAATCTTCCCACCCCATCTCTGCCCCTCACCTGTGGTCCCTAAACCAGTGCCCTGGGACTGGTGGCCCTCCATCGCTGCAGCCCACAGCTCCGGAATATCTGTGGACAGCACTTTTCTGTGGCTTTGGGACACTTCAGTTAGTCTCCACAGATTTTTTGCAGCTGTATAATTTGTATTGGCCCCAGGCATAACTGGCAGCAAACTCCCTGCTATCGCTTCCTCAGCACTTCAGGGGTGTGAGATCTGCATGGTGAAGACCCCGTGAAAATCAGTTCAGGGTAAGAGAGGCTGCGCCTTACGCACAGGCTTGTCACCTCCCATGTCACAGCTCAGTGTGGCCTGAGCGATCTCCAGGAGCAGCCTGGGCTCTCTCTGCCCAGCTCTGAAGTGACCTTGCTCTCCCCCCTGTCTGCATGGCTATGGCCAAGAAAGCCATAGCCAAGAAAGCCACTGATCCCGTGGCAAGCCCAAGTACGGAGTTTCCAATTATGGACTAACCTGTTGGGATGTTTCTTGCTAACTCCATGGCTGCTTGTGCCTTGCCACAGGAGAGTCTGTGTCTGTAGAACAAAGTTTTTCCTAATTAACATGGGTTTGTATTCATCCTATTCATACAAGTGCCAAACGTTCTTTCAGGTCCTAGTGAGCTGTTGATTTAATTTATATCTTTATAGTGGAGAGCACTGCATGTGATTTTGTCTCATAATTTATGTTCATTTTAACTATCTGTGTTTTCACGTTCATGTAACAACCTTTGTTCTTGCACTTGAGAGAGAGAAAAGCAAAGTTACATCTCCTTTTCTCATCCCAATCTTCTCTTCAAAGAGAGTCACAGCCCCTTCAGACTTTCCTCCTCCACACCTTGATCCTTCCTTTCTCCCTGTCCTGCTCCTTTTTTCACAAAGGGGATGACCCCACTAGGCTGCAGTACTCCAGCTGAAGACCTACACCTGCTTTGCCGTACAGCATCATAATATTTTCAGGATTGTTTTCAAAACCTTGTTCTTCAAACAGCCCGGCACTCCTGTCTTTATCCGCTGCAGCGTGCTGAGCAGAGCTTTTCACCCAGCCGGCCACAATGCCATTCAGGGCTTTTTCCCTGGAGTGGTTACACTCGGTGTAGACCCACTTGCTTTGTAAGTCTTGTTTCCACTGGCAGCCGTGAGCAGTGCTGACTTTGCTGGTCTCGGGAAGCAATTAGCTGTGCATGTTGTTCTGAGAAAGATGTCAGGCCCCAAAGCAACCCCTCTTGCCCTGAAATGCTGATGAGCCAGCCCCGCCAATGTGCTTTGATTCCCGGTCCAGTGAGAAGTCATCCCTCAGTGCTGAGTTTCTGCAGTCCGAAGGATGCGGGCCAGCAGTGGCTAGTGTGGGGAGCCAGGCAGTGATTTCCCCTGGCCCGTGGCCACCAGCGCTTTCAGTCGGCCGAACTTCAAAGGGATACTCGGTGTGCCCAGAGTGGCCGAGAGATGACGCGTGTCTGCTCAGGCTGCATCAGGATTTCTTTATTAATGAAGTAATGAAACCAGGAGCGTGTTAAGCCCCCGGTTTAGCTGTTGGAGTGGGCACGAACCTGTCTGCACGGAGAGAGGAGGGAAGCAGGTTTTATACACAAAAACACCCATGCTCAGCCGCCCTTTGAGAAGCCGCTTTGTGCTCTGCCGGGCATGTACAATGCTCACTTTCTATTGCGAGTGTTAAATTGGCAACTGGCCGCCACTCCTCATTTCGCCACTTTTATCGAAGGGAGAGCTGGAAAATGCTCCCAAGCCCTAAACTGCTGGATGGGCAGCTGAAGGCATGGGAATACATCCTGGCCCCATTGAAGGCGGTGGCAAGGCTCCCACAGATTTCAGCCATGCCAAGACTTCATCTACTGAGAGCAAGGAGGGGAAGAGCCATGAATTACAACAACACTGAGCAAGGTTTATGTCCTTTTGATGAAAAAGAGTTAGAAATCAAAGTAGAGAGTGTCCCAAACATCCTGAGTGGCTGCTGCCTCACTGAGACATGCAGTTTAGTGCAAGTCTATGTGCTTGCATGACCTGCCTTGCAGTGGGTCCTTGGAGGCTGCTCAGACTTATGGCCCATCCGTGTTTCTAACAACACCCCCTGTGGAGGACTCACTTTTCATCTTCACGATTTGCTTAAATGTGTTTTTTTCCAAGAGTGATGCAGTAGAGACTGGTGTGTTGCTCAGTTATCTATGTAACTAATAACAGCTTCAGATTCCTGCCAGAGAAAGCATTAGTCTAATTCAATAAAAGAAGTGATAAATAATGTTGATGAATAAGGGTGAAGTCGAGAATCTACTGATGTTAACCTCAGTCTTTGGAGGAGGCAATAAAATCATTTTTAAAATCATTCATCAGAGGGTAATAGCATCAAGGATATTTTGGTGGAAAACAGCCCCTAGGTTGTTGACTTAGCGGTAAAGTTGAAGAGCAGAGGAATACAAGATTATAGTCTGGGCTGGAGTTTGGCAGGAGCACGGACTAAGCATGAGCAAGGAATGAGTGATGGCAGCACAGCAAATAACAAGGGTGAATGCTGCCATTTATAAAATAATTTGCTTGCCTAAAGGTTAATGGATTTAAAGGATTTAAAGGAGATTCATCTCACTACAGGACAGTGGAGACTTGAATGAATTTGTGCCAGTCAAAAAGTCACCTGTGAGAGTGAAAGCATCAGAAGGGGAATAAGCGCAGGAGGGAGAGGGTTAAGCCACCTCAGAGGGCACATATGGAAACACCAGGAGAAACTGGTGGATGTGGTGTAGTTCTGGGACAATACTCTGTGGCTCACTGTCTGAGGGAGCTGCTCTGCTGTGTAGGGGTAATGGGCAAGTGGGAAAAGCACGGCTATGATCAGAAAAGATTACTTGCCTCTTGGAGCCTTTCAGTTTCTTCGATGAGCCAAGCAATTGCATTGGTGTTCATCTGCTCCACGGCAGTCGTTGGTGTTGCACTGATTTACCCCAGCTGGAGACTGTCCCATCATCTCTTCACTGCATGAAATGGAAGCAGAGTCCTGCAGCCACTGGTGTCATGACATGCGATGTAGATTTTATCTGCTGTCGTAGTGCTGTCAGACACACCAGCCTATCTAAAGTGTTGCCTACTGCATCCAGTCTTAACAGTAAGCAAAAAATCAAACCAGCTTCCCCACAACCAGATAGTAGCAATAGATGAACCATTTTAGGTAGAGCTTTCTGAGCCCTCAAAACAGCCCACCTCACATGGGAAATGTCAGGAAGGCTGGAGATTGGCTGAGGTGTATGAGGCTGGAGGTGGGGGATTGCAGTGGGCAACCTCAGCAAAAACTTGTTGCTGGTTTTGCTAATCACAGCAGTCCACCGTCACATCTAGGCTGATTTACCTGGACAGTTGCAAGTTTGTTTATCACGGTCTGTCCTTAAGCGATGGGAACTGATAATGCAGTTCTGTTCTGCACAACTCTGTAAACAATGGCACGGTAGATAAAGGAGCCAAAGAATACATGAACTAATCTCAAAATAATAAGCTGTACTTTAAAAAAGCAATAAAAAGCCATCCTCACTGATGTGAATAGAAATTTCCAGACTGACTTTTAGGGGAAAAGTAGCTCATCAGATATGCTTTTGTTCCCCATTAAAACCCACTTTGTGAATAATTTTTGCCTTTAACATTGTTGATTTTGATGCTTGCAGGTGGTTCTCCACCCTACTCCCAATAGCCCAAAGCAATCAGAGTGGCACAAAATGACTGTTTCCAAAAACTGCCCGGATCAAGACCTGAAGATCAAGCTTGCCGTGCGGATGGATAAGCCTCAAAACATGAAGCACTCTGGGTAAATGCTTGTCTCGATCTGAACTCAATTTGGTTTGAGTGTGCATTAGAAAATTTCTCTTTTTTAAGATTCTGGAAGAGAAACTCTTTTTCTCAAGTTCCCAGGAGGTCAAAAGAAAGATAAATATAAAAACGGCATTAGTTCAGTCATTTATAATGCACTTTCCATATTCTTAGCATAGTCTTTTTAATGCATATCAGCCAAACAATTTAAATTTTAAACAGTATTCCTCAGGAAATTGCTAGACTATTTTTTTTTCCTGTAAGGAAATAATAGATGAAGTGCCTGACTCTCTTACTGAGAATGGTATAATTTCTTAAGTTATTCTATGTTTCCCTGTATTGACTTCTCAGAAGCAAAAGCACAGTGCACCTTCTGCTTGAAAGAAACTCCAGTGTGATCGTCATTATTTATACAGAGATACACAGCACAATTAAATACCAGTTGCCTGGAGTAAGACTAATGATCTGGAAGGTTAAAAGAGAAACCTCTCCCCTCAAGACATGAGTGTCAGAGGATCTGGGGGCAGGGGGATCCCTGACTGCCACCCCTGGCTTCCACCTTCGTGCCGTGTGATGGCAAATTAGATCATCCTTGGGAAGATCTAGCTGACGCCGTTGGCAAGGCTTTCCTCTGTGTGCTCTTCAGAGCTGAGGATGTGATAAAAAATAGAAACTGTCCAGGAAAGTCACTGTTTTGATTAACTCTTTCTGCAGTATGTTTTTGGTGCTATAAAAGTGACTTTGTTTCATTTTTATTTTCATAGTGTTTTGTTAGATTTAATCCATTATTAGATGGTTTGGATCACTCATTTTTTTTTCAATTCCTCCTCCTGTCTTCTCTGCTAATGAGATCAGAGCCCATAGCCACATGTGAAGTTTATTTTTTCCACCACAATCACAGACACCAGAAGCAAGAAAGGACAATTCACCTGCCGTATTTGTTTCCTTGACCGCAGCTGATAGCAACAGAGCTGAGCAGTCCTGGCTTTTCTCAGGCTTTCTTCAACTAACATTTGATTTACAGGATGCTGCTTAAAACTGTGTGCTTTATAATACTAGCTCGCTATCAGAACTGAAATTGCCTTTCTGTTGATGTTAGCAGCAATAGCAAAAAGGACAATTATTACCCTGTTCTTGAGCTAGCCAAGGACCCAGTGCCCACATTAGCATAACTTGGAGTTTTGTGGCTTAAATATTCACCAAGAATGTGCTGGATCTCTTCTGGCATAGGGAACCACTAGCGTAACCAAAAAGGAATTGATTTTCTATTTATTGAGCCAGAACTAAAGTCATTATAATGATACATAAAACATATTAATGCTGAATAATGTCCTTGTGTTTATTATTAGTCTGGTGCTGCCACTATTTTTGCCAGTGTTTGTATTACAGTGTCACAGTGGCCACTTCATCACAGAGATTAAATGCTAATTTTGACATTCATTTTAGAAGTTAATTCTTCCTCTGTAGAAAAGAGTAAATTCACTCCTCCTTAGTAATTATTCAGTTCGCTTGAATATCTGTAGCTAAGCGATTTCTAGGAATTCATCTTAAGCTGTTCAGCAAAGTGTCCTGGTTTAGTCAGTCCAGTGGATACTGGGGTCCCGGGTACTGGTTTTGATGTAGTAAGTATCCCTCTGTTTGACAGCTCCCCTCAGCCAAATGGTTTTGTGAAGACTTAAAGCAACATTTGGGGTTTCTCTCTCTTAATTCTTCCGTTGCAAATGTATTCTTCACCCATCTGACCATGCTGTAGCTATTCACTGGCATTAAAGGGCTTCTAAATTCTGAGCAAGTTGTGAAAGACAAAGAGGAAGAGAGAATTAATACTGTGTAACATTAAGACTCTGGGAGCTTTTTATGTCACTTTCTTTACAGGTTATTTGTTCAGGCTAGAAATAAACACATTCATGAATGCTGATGAGCTTAAGAGTCTTGTAATTACTCCTGCTTGTGCAGTAACTTCAGTTTCTAGTAAAGAAAGCATACTGAAAAGCAAGAGGACAACATGTAGTCACTGAATTCACCTGTTCTTTTCTCCTAGGTATTTATGGGCCATTGGTAAAAATGTTTGGAAGAGATGGAAGAAACGATTCTTTGTCCTGGTCCAGGTAACAGATTTAACTAGAAGTGATCTTAAATCACAACAAGAAATATTTAAGTCTTTCCTCTGGCCATTTTCACTGCTGTGTAACTGATGCTGAGGTGTGGTTCTGCATAGGGTGTCTGTTAAGTCATGGATTTTTTTTCTAAACATATACATCTTCTCAAGGATATCCCAGTTGCAGACCTTTAGCCATGAGGTTCCTGATGCACATGAATGCTTGGTGAAACAGAGAACCAATTTTAGTGAGGAACTAATGAGGTGAGGAGGAAGCTCGGTTTGTCTTGGCTGGAGGTACTTGGGTGCAAATGCTCCCTTTTGAGCCTCCAGGTAAAATTTGAAGTCGATTGAAATCTACAGAAGTTTCATCAGTGGCTACGTCAGAGTCAGTGTATCGTTCTTGACTTTTATCTTGACTTCACGTTCATTACTGCCTCTCATTGTCTACAGCTCTCATCGATCATTTTGCGATGTCTTTCTTCCTTTTTCGCTTTTTTCCTTTTTTCACTTTCTGCCCTCCCAGTTTCAGTAGACCTGTATATTTGACCATGGTTAAGAATTTCAAGGAAACAGCCAGAAGATGTCCTCTGTGACCTAAAAGGATCTAGTCAGTACTTGGTGTGTTAGATCTTCTCTCACCTTCTCAAGGGCAGCTGAAACCACTGCACTGGCCACAGAAGTGTGGGGCCCCAGTTTGAGCAGCTCCATCTTCACGCCAACCTGATAAAGCCACAGAGTCTTCTTGGGTCCATCTCTCCCTCCCTCTATCTGCCCAAGCAGTATATTTAGATTTAAGTAAAAGTGATGGGTTTAGGATCCGTGTAATCCGTTCCTAGAGGCATCTGGTTTGCAAATGCACCCTCCGTGCAGGGACTGGCCAGGTCCCTGGTGAGGTAGGGTGCTTGGCACCTCGCAGGGGAACCCAGCGTCTTGCAGAGCTAGACTGCTGGAGGTCAGTCCCAAACTGTCTCTTGGGTAAGAAGCAGCAGAAGCCATAATGAAGGAAAGGCCTTTTGGGAACATTATGCAGTGACCTTGTTTTGATTGAGAGATTGCTTTTCTCTGTATGTTTCCTTTATTATGTTCTGAAATGAAGTTAAAAGTGCCATGACAGTCTGTGATCACCTGTAGAGCAACTAGTATTGCTTTTCCCTGGGAGACGATTTATTCCTATTAGACCAAGTTCTCGGTCCCTTTTTCCCTGTGAACAGGGATTCTCCAAAGCAGAGGATCCTCTTTCCTAACATAGCTTCTCCCATAAATAAACCTATTGATACTCTTTTGTGCAAGGGTTTGCAGGTTTGGACATGGATTCCCATGTCTCTCTCAAGGAGCCTTCCTTCTGGCCTTTCTATGTGGTTGCAGTTACTTCTCTAGTTTTCAGTTGCTATATATTCTTCAGTTTGCTGTGGAATTGAAGCTCTCAGAGTTATTCCATGTTTTCTCATGTTACTAGGTCTGTATTCGTCAGTTGGCATATAAGAGCAGAATTTGGCCAGAAAAGCAATTCATTTGAATAAGATGAGCAGACTTTTGCCCCCAGAGAGTCTCTGTAGCCCACCTCAGAAATTCCAGCTGCCACTGCAGCTTCTCTGTTATGTTACCGTTTGCTCAACATTTGGTGCAATGTAAAGTGTTCTGCCGTACATCAAATATAAACAAGAAACACTCTCTATGCAGTCCCTCAGATGTAGTTTGAGCATATTGAACATGTCAGCAGGCAATAAAGATGGAATAAAAATACTTTGCTGTCCGTATGTTTGTCATTTGCTTTTCATGCAATGCAAAGGATGGGTGCTGATACAAACAGGGATTGGCAGCAAAGGTGTTGATGTCCAGGCTGCTCTGAACTCTGCTAAACCACGCAGAGAATAACCCTGGCAGGAAGGTGAGCTGGCTCCGTTACGTAAAGAACAGAAAAGGAGCAGCCCTTGTTTCAGGAGCTCGCTCATCTGCACCAGGCTCCTGCTTGCACCAGAGCCGAGAGGTGGAGTCCAAAGCATAAAGTCCATGTGGGATATAGCGGCCTGGTCAGTCCATGACACTGCCAAGAGGGCAAGGCTGTACGTTCGGATGAATAACTAAACGTTTCCTTCCTGATCCCTTGTCCCTGTCCCTTACCTGTAGCATCTTCTATTGCAGCTCTGTCTCCTCTCCCGTCCCTTGCAAAGTAACCTCCTCCTGCTGGTCCTGTGCCCTCTCCTGCCCCTCTTTCCCCATTTCAGATGGACGCAGCCTCAGTTCCTTCAGCGCTGTGGGGTGGTACCGCTCTGCCTTCTGGTACCAGCGGTTAAGAAATTCATGGTAATAAATACTCGAACTCTTCATAACCATCTAAACAAGGCACAAAGGTGCCAAACTGCAAGGGCGGCACCAAGGAGGAAGGTGTTGATGGCAGTTTGTCTCTTTTGTGTCAGTGATGCCTCGCCAGTATGAACGGAGGCTTTGCGCGCGTCTGTAGAAAAAGGAGCTCTGCAGGGAGCATTTCCAGTGCTAGTTGGCTTCTGTAAACCCTGGAGAGAAAGGGAAAGGAGCAATAACTGCCTTGTAATTTGGGTGGAATAATCCCTCGCACCTTCTGTGTCTGTGTAGCTGCGAGGGTTGTACAGGAGAGAAGAGGATTTGTTTGGGTGTAGTGGGTGAGAGCGATTCCTTTGTGCTGTTTCTAGAACTGATCCTCACCTCTCCAGCGCATGCAGTGCTGGGTGGACTCGGTTCAACCCCTCGGGGAGGGTTTACAGCACGGAGCGGCTGGCAGAGCTGGTGCGTATGCTCCTCCAGCATGCACCCGTGCGTTAAGAGGGGATAGTTTTCTCTTCCGAATGAATCGCAGTCCTCTCTGCACGCTGCCCACCCTTCTCGTAGACACCCTTTGAGATGAGCAGCAGAAGAGCAGAATACTGATTAGATGTAAATTACATGGCAGAGACTCGTTACTTGCCTAATTTTAAATCCTGAGATATGCAGCGTGAAAGTGATGGCAGAATATGGCCCTGAGCTTGGATGGAAATGGTCCGCAGCATCACAAGTGAGGAAAATGCTTTGTAAAGGCAACAGTAATGCCAGTGGCAGTGGTAAGCGAAAGCAATGGAGCAATTTAGGGCAAAGTTCTCTGTGACTGGTTAGGAAAAAAAATGTACATCCATCACAGATGTTATAAGTGTTTCTTAAGTTGCTGTATCAGCTGCCTGAGCACAGCATACAAATTTCAGCCAGTTTGCCAATTAGACCCTTGATCGTGCAAAAGCTGGGATTTTTGATAGCTGACAGAGCTTGTATTAATTCTTTACAAGGTCTAATGTGCTGTACTGGCAACAACACTATTGTTGGTTCTGGTGGGTTTGCTGGCTTTGCGATAGGAAATGTCTTACAATGATTCTTAAGGGCAAGTGAATTAATTACATTGAGATTTCAGTCTGAATCTGTTCTTCTCTTGTCATAACCCCGTTTCTGTGCTCTGGCAGCATATGGGAAGTAACACTCCATGGTACCTGGATGACATGTCTGCTGAGTAGCTGGAAGCAGTTTGCAGCTGATTGTGTCTGATGGTGTTTGCAGAATGTTGTTGGAACCAGATCAACTCTCTGCAGATTAAAACCAGTTGCAGTGTCTACGCCTGGATCTATTGTTCTAGTGACAGACTCCCTGAACTCATTATAATTTAGACTAACAGTGACAGTTCCTGCTTTTAGCAAAACTCAGATGGCTCGGGATAAAATGAAATGAAATAACTGTTCAGTAACTCCAAATAACCAAGAGAATTTGAAAATAATTCAGCAAAATTGCAGTGTACTACACCAGCAGTCCTAGCCTGTGGTCCTCAAGTCAAGGTAAATGACCCGTAGCTGGTCCCCATAATCATATTTAATCATGTTTTCAGTTAGACCCTCTCTGAGAACTGGGCATAGGTAGTGATTCTTGAGAAACCTTGAGTGTTGATGATAAATACAAGATGTTTGGGAACTGCTGGTTAAATAGATGCCACAGCTCATTACACTTGGCTATGGTAGGTCCTGCATGTCCTGTCCGTACTCACATGGGATGGTTTCCCATCACACAGCCCTGCCTAAGGAGAACACACGCACACCTCCTGCTTGAAGGAAGAAGTTAGGACAAGTGCTATGTGCAATTGTTCAGGGCTGAATGGACGTGCTGAGATGTGAAAACTGTTGTTTTCACATTTGTTTCTTTAAGCTAGATCATTTCCTCTGCTCATTTGTGTCAGGAAAGGGCTTGGGAGGCAACATACAGCTGCAACCAGAGGACAAGAGTCTCCCATCAAAGTGGAGAGCTGTATTACAACTGGCAGTATCTTAGCACAGTTTCTCTCCCTTGGGACAAAATGCATGCTGTTAATCTCGGAAAGGTCCATTTAAGAATTTAACCCAAGTGGGGCGGTGTTATGTCAACAGTGAGAAAGGGGGAGGCGAATGACTGAGCTCGGAGTGTGAGGCATGACAATTAACAGGTTTGAGCAGGATCCTGGGGAAAGCGGTGCTCACTAGAGCAGGAGTCTCTGGTGGAAAAACAAGGACAAAGTCAGGACTGGTTAATACATATCTACTGTATTTATTAATCAGTTGGATTATATAGCTGGTGACAGAATATGGTTGAGTGCCAAGAAAGTCAGATCTAATTTAGCAGCCTGGGAACAGTGAACTTTGGCATTTGTCTCCCGCTGTCTGCTTCCCCTTTCCTGAATTTCTTTGTCTTTTTCTCTTTTTTTTCCACTTTCTTTTCCTTCTGTTCTTTTGTCTCAAGTTATTCCTCAAAGCGTTTTCCCTTTTTTGTAATGAACCAGGCAGGGCAGCCTTGGATTATTTCCCTTCTTTTAGTTTCGCTCAGTTCAGCTTCCTTAGATGCTCCTTTCCTGGCCCTCATTGAGTCCCTGGATGAGGTCCCAGCAGCTTTGAGAGTTTGTCCCTCACTGGGCAGAGATTTCTCCTCTGTCTTCCTTCAGTTTCCTCTCTGTATCTGTGTTTTTTCCAATTACCCAAACCATTCATCTTGCCCATCCCATCTGCTCGCTCGCTCTCATACTCAGCTATGGTTCAGTGTGAACTCAGCAGGCTGTAGGATTAATTTCTGCTATTAACTGTTTCACTTGTCTGGCCACTTCTAAGCTTCTACAGAAAGCAGGCTTTGTAAAGCACAGTATTTTAGAGGACTGATGAAAGGCAAGCTGCAATCTCCACTCGACGCTACAGTGCTGTTCAGCAGCGAAGCACGATCGTGACATACCGAGCTTTCTAGAATCTTGTTTTGTCAGGTTTTGCTTTACCACCGCTACATTGCGCTGGTAGCTGGGGCATCAGGTTCTTTCTGACCCCAAGCAGTAAATGCTTTGCGCAGCAGGATAGGACAGACAGGCTGGTATCCCAGTCCTTGAAGTCAGTAGCACAAGTTGTTTAGGTGCAGGAACTCTGCATGGCACCGTTGGCACCTTTTCCAGAGGCTGTTGATAACTGTCTCCTCCCTCCAGCCTGATCCTAACCTGCCGCCTGCCAACAGGCTCTTGGGCAATCCTGAGCTTGGGCTTCGGACTTGAGCTGTGTGAGTAGAGAAGTAGTAGGACGTGAACCCAGATGAGCCCTGGCTCATCACACGTTGTAGACTGACCTGTAGGTTTCTCTTAGAGACCTCTACTAATAATGATGTAGAGCAGCTTCTTCCAAGGAAACGTGTGAATGCTAACAGGAGAGACCAGTTTGCTTTGCCCCTGGCCCAGGATGGCTCCACCAGAGCCTACTGTCTACATCTGTCTTTTAAACCTATTAACACAAGAGGCATAAGCTCTGAAATACCTGCATGTGTTTTCATACATTAGTGTTGTATTGGTATCGTTGGCTTATTGATAGGGATGAAGAATATTTTCTGGGTCCAAAGATGAGAGGAATTATTTGTACATGAAGAAGAGCCTGAAATTCAGACCTCATGTTTCAGGGTCAGAGAAGAAGAAGCCGAACTACTGAATGAATTTTACCTGTTGCTCTAGAGCATACAGGAGAAGAAAAAACATTAGTTGTATTAGGGTTTTCAATCAACGTCAGTGTAGGTTAGCACTGACTCATTGCAAGAATTAAATTTATCACACAGTCTCTGAAGTTCAGACTGTCTAACACAGAGAAACCAAATCCTCCCCGCTCAGATGAAATCTCTGGGATCTTACTGTAAATAAAGCACATTCAAGAGTTTCTCCAGGAGATGGCAGCAATATACTGCAAGTACCGCTGAATGAACACTGCAGGAGTCGTCTGAATATTGTGCTGTGGGGCACCAGGTTATTTTTAGATTTCTTCGTGTTAATCTTTTTAATTTTTGTGTTGCCGGTATGATGGTATGCATTCAAAGTTCATAGCATAGAATATGCACTGGTGTGCTCCTGCTATTGGTCTGTTACTTGTCAATCTTTCGTCAGTGCTGGTAGTTTTAAGGAGGATGCAAGATGCTTAAAGCATCACTTTTAGTCTTACTCCCACAAATGTGTTAATGATAGGGTTTATTCTTAGGTGGCTTTTGGAGCTGTTCCTGGAGGAAGGCTCCGTGCAGGCAGGGCTGCTGAGAGCAGGCTGGCAGCTAGCAGAAGCCCGTAGAGGGCAGCAATAAACCGAGCGCCGGCTGGGAGACGCTACGCCAATAGACGGGTCCCCTGACTTAAATAAGTGACATTTTATTAGCGATAGATGCCACCAAAATAGTTGCTGCATGTGTATTTGTAGCTGAGCGATTTGCCTGGAGTTTGGAGGCAAAATCCCCCAGCCCAGCCGCTCGCCCGTCTTTCAGGATCTCTCCTGACTTCCAAAAAATGACGAGCACGATCCATTGCCACCCACCAGAGTTTTAAAGTTTCCTCCAGAGGTCAAGAAAATGTCCAGACAAATAAAATTACGTCAGGCGTCCAGGATGTGACACAACCTTAACAAAGTCATTTGAAATCATTTGACAGTAAATTTCCCCGTGAGTTCCTAGCCCGGGGCACGGAGAATCCTCTCCTCTCCTCCCTGGATGAGCTTCTCGCCGACCATCCAGATCGCAGCATGCCGAGTACGCGCGGGGTCTTGATGCGGCCTGATGGCCTCCTAAAGGCGATTCGGGAGCCTGGCAGAGCCCCCGCAGCTGAGTCGGCTTCCGTCAAGAGCTTGACATTGAATGTATCGTGTCATGCAGATGGTACCTCAGAGGAGTGAGAGCTGCCATTTACAGCACTGATGACAACAACTGCCGAGATCAGTGGGATCTTAAGATTGCTTTAATATGACTGGCACCTAGCAATTTAGCTCACATTGTTTGTGACAGGGTGTCACTCTTGCACTTGTCTGGGGATGAATGGTAGAGGGTTTTAAAGCGTGGAGCTTCCTCTTTTGGAGGAAATTAAACCGCTGTATGTACTGATGCGGAGAATTAGATGCCTGCCGCAGCAGGGTGTGTTAAGAGAGAGCTTTGCAAAAGCCTGGTATAAAGTTTAGTCTGTCTCGTGTGAGCAATGACCGTCAAAATTACCCCACCACCCCCAGTCCCTGTAAACACGCCGTCAGCGTACGGCGTTTGTAAGCGGTTTGGATTGCCTTGTCGTGATCACCCGGTGCCATCTTAGCTTTGTGATTTTCTTCAGGTTAGTCAATATACATTTGCTATGTGCAGCTACCGGGAGAAAAAAGCTGAACCTCAAGAGCTGCTGCAGCTCGACGGATACACTGTGGACTACACCGACCCGCAGCCAGGTACGGGGGCCGACAGCTTGGTGCTGCGCCCGCAGGTGCTCCTGCTCGCCACGCTGCGTACGGCTCCCAAACGGGAGTCCTCTCTCTCTCCCTGCTTGCAGCTGAACTGTGATCAGCATTATTATAAATATGTTTGTGTTTATACTGATCATTAGCTATGCATGACTTTACTATAAATAGATCTAAGGAATTGAGCTAAGAGTCGCACCAGAGGAGGGAAAGACTCATCTTCTCTGGGGAGCCTAAGTGAATTAGACACTTAAATCCCAATGACATTTGATTGTGAACTGAATGCTAAAATTGAGTGGTGATCCTAACATGTGCCTTCGGATTATATTCCCTAAATAAAAGGTTAGCAGCTATGCCTGTCTTTATTGTCGAAAATATTTATGGGACCAACCCAGCATTTTTGCCTGCCCCATTTTCTCTCTGCTAGATGCAAGTGAGTGGAAGGGGCAGGGACAGAAAGCCCTCTGGTACCTGGAGGTACCTGTTGTATACGTGCTGCTGAGACCCTTCAAGTGAAGGAGCACCACATTTCTTTTATTTTGGTGGGGCTACACATTGAGTGTGGTGATCCTCACCGTGCCCCGGGTAATGGTATCCCCAGAGGAAAGACACAGTAGGTTGGTTGTCAAGTCCTTGATTCCAGGTTAATTCTGATGTTAGGGAGATGGGAAGATGGGTGCTGAATCAGGGCAAAGACAGAAGTAAGCACATGACCCAAACGCCTTTTGTGCAGTGTGAGCACTGGTGCACTCGCTCTAATGGGAAACCTCCCACCACATCCCCTCAAAACTCCTTTTTAATGGGGTTCCAGCAGTGCAACCCACACGGGACCTGCACCGATGGGGCTGTGGGTGAGAGAAGCATTTAATCCGAGTGCGTTGGGGCACGTTGTAGTAATCGCAGTGCAGGGTGCTACCTGGGGACCTGGTGGGCTCTCTCACAGGTGAGTTTGGTGCAGGGGAGGGGACTGAGCTCAGCCGGGAGCTGGGGGCAGCGTGGGGCTAGCTGGGGACACCTGGGGCGGCGGTGGGGTGGGAAGCTGGGGGAGATCCCCTGGCTGGCTTCAAAGTCTGCAAAACTCCGTTGTTGCTTCCTCTCCCGCCAGGTTTGGAGGGCGGCAGAGCATTCTTCAACGCTGTGAAAGAAGGAGATACGGTGATTTTTGCAAGTGACGATGAGCAGGACCGTATCCTGTGGGTCCAAGCCATGTACCGAGCCACCGGCCAGTCTCACAAACCTGTGCCGCCTACCCAAGTGCAAAAGCTAAATGCTAAAGGAGGAAATGTACCCCAGCTAGACGCCCCAATCTCTCAATTTTGTAAGTAAATAAGTTCTTCTAGAGAGCAGAAGTCTTTGATGGAAAGATTTTCTGCACTGATGTAAATCAGTATTCACACACATGTTTCTGACTCCAAAATGAATTTTTTTTCATTATCATTAAGCTGCTTTTTACATCAGTGGATCCAGAAGCAGTTAACCTGTGTGTTTAGCACAACCAAACCCAAGAAACAGAATTCCTTGGGAAACTTGTCAATGAGTATTTTAAAGTGCAATACTTGATGGAGGAGAGACTGGGATCTGAGAGCCTGAGACCCAGCTTGCTTTCTGCAGACACGCGTGTTACCCCCACACAATAAACTGCACACCCAGATCAGAGCGATTCATTAGCGCCATTAGCTGTCTATCAAATGCATCACGTGCTCAGAACTACAGGTGCAAATCTTGCAAGTATGAAATGCACACACAAAAAGAGGTCTCCTGTTGAATATTCAACTGTAGGAAAACATATGGTATTTTTAACAGGTTGCTTTGCAGGCCAGTTAGATGTGAATTTAAAGCAATCATCTTTTAAGTTGTAGCTATGCTGCATGTCCTGTGCAGTTATACCCAGTTTGCTTAATTTGAAATTTAGAGCAATTTCTTTTGTCTTGCAAATGTAATTTGGTTATAAACCAGATGAATGCTTCCTCACTCATTTTTCTTGCAGGTCTTGATAGCACGTCTCAAGCCTCTTTGTTATGTAACATACAGCAGTTCTTGCTAGTTTCAGCAAAATTTAAGAATTAGTATCATTAAATATAAGTAAAATAAGGAAAAGTGGTAAATATTAGCAAATTTTTCTAATTATATCAGATTTTAACATTTAAAATAGTCTCTCTAAAACTGTTACTATTTGGAGAATTTTGTTATAAGGAACTCAGAAAATCTGCTCCCTGCTTATCAATATCATTTGACCGTCTTTTGTATTATTGGTTTAGCTTCTTCATGTGAGTATTTATAGAAAATAACAATGCAAGACGTACAGCTGTACGATCAATGTTACAGCAGAAAACCTCTGCTTGCTGCTTTTTTTTTTTTTACCCTCCACATGCCTGCGTATTTTGGACTCCTGCCTTGCATTGCTGCTGCTGTGAGTGAGACGTGGCATGGTGCAGCATGGTAAACCTCTAGTCAGTATTTTCATTTCAATGACCCTCATCCTCTTCATCCCAGTCAGGTCACTGACTTTGGGGGTGCAAGGTGTAAAGGATTGGGGTCGGGAAGGAAGGACGCCTCTCAGAAAGCCAACATGGGAGGTAGGAATTGGCCTCTTATAAGTGGGACGTTTACTGGCTGTGATTAGCGTCCAGACCTGGCTGAGTTGTGCTGACCTGAGAGCACTCCCAGGGATTGTAGGTCCTTCTGCCCAGAATGTTTAGTCAAAGAGTTCTTGGAAATAGGAGGCACAGGTCCTTCTACTGCTGCTTTTTTACATGCCAAAAACCCTTCAAAGTGTAGCAAGGGAGAGCAGCAGAGGGATGCTGCTTGTGGCTCCCTCCCCTAACAAGTGATGCTGAGGATACTCAGCTGTATGGTTGTTACAAAGAGCATGCACTCCTGCTCCTCCCAGCATGATCCCTGCGGATTAGGATGAGGGCAGTGAGAGAACATCAAACTGGGGAAGCCCTCCAGGCTTCTCCCATCCCTGCAGTCATCAGACCTAGAGAATTTTTCTGTTGAGTAAATTCCTGATGTTTATGGAGTTTTCACTTTGCCAGACCAATATATGGGGTCAAGTGAAGGGTCCCTTTCCCAGACACGTCGTAATTGCCTGGCAGCAGCTGTAGCAAAGTCTGCCAGGAGTTTGGGAAGGGAAAGGGGATGCTTGGGGCCGTGGACTTTCGGGTGTGTTGTCCCCATGCACAGCCAAGCGCTGTGTGTGTGGGGAGAGGTGAATCCCCCTGCTTAGGTTACCTGGGATGGAGAAGGGGCAGCTGGTTTGTCCTAGTCTTTGCCAAGGAGCAGTGAAGCCGGTGACTGAACCCAAGAGTCCTCTCTGCATCTAACCACAGCCCAGCACGTCCGCCAGAGACTTGTGCTGCTCATGGTCCTGCAGACTCTGTCGGCCTGACTGTGCTCAGAGCTATAGCAATGCCACAGGTTTGACCTTGTTTCTTCGATCTCACTCATAGCCCGGAGGCAGGGATCCCTCATCCTCACTTCTGGCAAAAACAGCCAAGATTTCATCCTCGCTTCTGGCGAAAACAGCTGAGATTTCACCCCCTGGTCCCTCCAGAGCATCTGAGGGGGTCAGGATCTGAACTCACTTTCTCTCACTTGTTCTCATGCCAATACCAGCTCCAAATCTGGATTATTCGGCTTTTTTTATGCCATCACCCTCTTTCCGTCCACAATGTGTTTTCCCCATAAGCTGGGCGGCTTCAGGCTCCCCTTTTTGCTGCAAGCACTGGGAAGCACTCTTCGTTGTGTTGTGCCGAAGCCTGGAAGGGGGAAACCAGTCGACTCATCAATCTGATGATGACTTGCTGCTTCAGCATTCTCTGGGCTTGTATGTTTTGTCCTCGGTCCTCCTTCCTCCTCCTCCTCCTCCCATGGATCTAGATCCCTCTGACAGCTCTTTGTGCACAGGACCTTCATCCTACAAGAGGAGAGGGCAGCATGCCAGGGTACACCTTCACCTCAACAGCAAGGGCTACTCATTTTTCATATTTCAACATTTGTATGTGGCAACGCTCGTTGCAAAAGTCATTGGGCACAGCAGTTAAATATTATCAGAAGCAGAAGTGAGTCATGCATGCCACACATGATGGCTTGTCAGGAGCCTTAAATGCACAAATACATATCTCAGCTCCTTCAGTCTTGAAATTCAAACATATCAAGTATTGCATTTTTAAAAGGGTCTTGGTTTGTTATTGGGTTTTTTTGGCTTGGGTTTTTTGGTTTGGTTTTTTTTTTGCCTGCAGAAAGGTAAGGACTTTTGCGAGACATTTTATTCTTGTACATTTATCTTGATACCTGTCATATTTTTTGTGCTTATTAGAGGCTATGGTGAATGAGGATGTGCAAAGAAGTATATGTTAAGCCATTTGACAAGTAACTGTTGGTCTAGCTTTCATGTTGTAGCAGTCTGAGATGGCCATGCGCATGCATGCACATGCAGAGAAAATCCAGCCCTCCGCTCCTGTGATGGAGCTGTCTGTTAAACAGAAACTTGAGAAGAACGTGTTTTGCTGTTGGGGAAACTTGGGAGAAACAGAGAATTCATTTGGTTTCCACCTCTTTTGACTTAGTAAACACAAACTTCAGCAGCACTCAAATTTTCATCCAAGTTCGATAGCAGCGCTTGACTTGGAATTAAACAGACAGCACCAAACCAGGGTGGAGTTTATTTTATTTGCAATTTAAGTACTGAAAAAAATAGATCCTGCTATTCATTAATTTTTTTATGACTCTACAATCCCTTTTATGTGGGTGAACAATACTTGTTAGAGTGAAAAGTTTTGCTTTTTTTATTTTGCTACAATTTAAAAGAAAAACTCCATTCACGCAAAGCTGTGCTTTTCTCCAATGTTCGCATTATAAAAGAAAAAACCCAAAATTGTTCTTGTTTACTGTTGAAATCATGCACAGTATTATAGTCAATAATGCTGCCAATACATATTACACCTTTTGGCAATATTTAAGCTTCATAAAAGTGGTCACTTGTCTGAAAGCACCAATCTTTGTTTGTTCTGTGTTAGTGATGCATCAAACAAAATTCCCAAACATGCTCAACATTCATTTTTTTTTGAAACCCTTTTCTTTTTAACATGAAAGATTGGTCCGTACTTGTTTTACGTATCACTTGTGGTTATATTTCATTTTTTAATGTCTGTTTATATTTAATGACTGTTAATCACACCATATACAAACAGTTGGTTGTTTTGAGAATTTGTAATGATTTGTTCCCCCATAAGTAGCAAGGTTTATTGAGCTGCTTAAGAAATTTTCAGCTGTAAGTGGTTTTTTTTTTTTTTTTGGTTGGTTTGATTTTCTTTAAGTTTCTTTTTCATTCTTTGCTTGAACCCAAATATTTAGCTGCTAGGTTAGGGCTCCTGTCTGCTTTCCTGAGCCTTGTTGCTAGTCTTTATGTTATTCTGGTTTGTTCCTTCTTACCCTGCTAACTTCTAGCTGGACTCAAGGGTAAGTGCTTCCCTGTAGCTAGCACAGCTCAGATAATCAGACTAGATTATCTGACATATGCAATGTGCTTTTTTTTTCCTCTTAAATCTTTCTCATGTTTAGATTTTGTAGTACAAACTTTCCATGTTATTTTCCTGAATTGAGGTTTGAAATGTAAGTTTCCATACTGAAATTAGGATGCATGTGATGTTTGCATAATTGCCTTCTCTCCCTGGCTTTCACATTGGCATCAAGTGATCCTCTTAGTAAAGCCAATCATTAACATTTCTATTTTTCATTCCAAGATGTAAATATTAATTAACATCACAATAAAACTGTAAATAATACCTTCTTTTGTTTCATGGAATTTACATCTAGTTGACTGCTTCCTGCCTGAAAACAGATCATTTTGCACTCTGACAATATCCTTTCTCTCCGTGCCGATGATTAGCCTGGTGCAGCGCACCGGCGCGCGGGGCTAACCGTGGGCACCTCAAAGCGTAGAAAGGTAGGGCAGGAGACCCCGAGAGACCTAGACGAGGTGCAGGACTCCGCAGGAGCCCCCAAATAACCCCTCCGCCCATGCCTTGTGAAAACAAGCCTGAGTCATCAAGGTTTGATAGTTCCCTCTCCCGTAAACTCGGTAGGGGATGATTTTGGCAGCAAGCGGCAGCTCTCTGGGTCACCCCGGGTTTGGAGATGCTGACCCACTCCAACTTAAATACGTTAGTCACGGAGGGGTGCTGCTGTTCCCCCAAATTATCGTAAATTAATGTTTTAGCGTGGGTCTCAATCACCAATCAAAGCAATGCTTCCCAAAGAATAAGCCAGGGGAATTACTATTTTACCTTTTCCCACTGGAATACCTACTTTGAAAAAGCTAAAAGCACAAACGTGTGCTGTAAAAGACCTTCTCCTTCGTCTTTGTTCAGTCTTAAATACACCCGGTACAAATCCTTTACTGGCGTTAAAAGCTGCTTCTCTAATACCTGGTGAGTGCCTGCTTTCCTTAGGAGGGAATAGCATCAGTGGGTCACGAGAGCTGGCAAATATGTATCCAGAGTATCTGAATGCAATTATGAGAAGGAACAGGCGGTGTCATCCCTCCTGGCCATCAAACAAGACTCTTTTTTTTTCTTCTTCCTCCTTTTGTTTCTTTTTTCTTCTCTTTTTTTTCTGTGTGTGAGTATGTGCGTGTGTGTATAAATATACCCCTGGGTATCAGGCAGAATTCCTTCTCAGCAGACACTTTCTTTTTTCTTTCTTTTTTTTGTTTTCTAAATGTTTGGATTTCCAAAGAGGATTCTTATCAGACTTTACTGAAAAAAAAAAAAGTTTAATTTGATGGAAATACAGATTTTTGCCACTTTGAAAGAAAGAAAGAAAGAGTGAATGAATGAATGAACTTGGGTCTGGCAACATTACATGTATTTGCACTACAATGCATCGCTATCCTATTAGATTATTAGTTTTGTGCTTTAATTGCTTTATTTTTTTTAGATAGTTAGAGATATCATGAGAACGCTGCTGTGTCTTCTGTATTGTCAACTTGCAGATGCTTCATTGCAGGAATGCAGAATTAAAATGTTAATTCAGTTCTCACATAACTTGCATGAATTTAAGACTAGCCTGTAAATCACTTCCACGTGCTTTAAGAAGCATGGGACTCTAACTTATGAAATACAAATTCAGAGGTTTCCACAGTCATCCAATTCAAAATATTTTTAAATAGTTATAAAAATACTGTGAAACAATGTTTTATATTATAAATAGCTGTTCTAAAACTGTGTTTTTAACTTGCCACACAAGGAATTATATAAGTGCATACTACAAATTCTTATTCATTTAACTACCAAACATTGGATAACTTAGATTTCAATTCAGAGCCTAGTGTGTCTGGTGATTTACAGGAACATTCGTAATCGTTTATTAAAATTGTAACTGGAGCAGAAAAGAATTTGTTTGCAGCAGGGGAAAAGCCATAAAACACAGGAATAAACAGCCAATTAAATTTAAAGCTATCATCTTCTAACGTGGAATAATATGAAGAAAAAAAAAGAGCTCTTAGATATCCAGCTGAGAGGCGAGTCCAGCCTGCTGCAGCGGCCGCAGCTCGTAGTGGGGAGGAGGTTTGCAGAGCCCCGGACACACGCACACACACACATCACTTTTCAGAGGTGGCAATGCCGTAGTGCACGGCGAGGAGGGGACTTGGTAAGTCACCAGCCGGCACTGCCAGCAGCTCACTCACAAACAACAGCCTGGCATTTTAAATCCCGGTACAGGGGTCCCCCCCCCCCCCCCCCAGAACACCAGCGTTTGCTAGTAAAGCCTCTTGCTCCACACGGCAGAAGAAAACGAGGTTTCTAGGCACTTCCCTGGGTATTTCTTGACTGAGTCGCAGCCCGAGCGTCTCCGTTAGCTCTGCTTAAGCGGCGAGAGCAGGAGGGGACCCCGCCGCCCCTCGGAGCACGCGGCCGGTCGCGGGGGGCACGCCATCGCCCACCGCCGCGGTGCGTTGCCAGCGAGCACCGTGCAGGCTGGAAAACTTCTCCTGCTTTGCCCGGCCAGGCCAGCGAAGAGTTTTCTAGAAATATCTGTAAATGAATAGCTGCCATCAATCATTGTCATTCCTTTATTTCATGTCTCCTGATGAGGTTGACTAGTGTCATTGTTTGTTACTGTCCAAACCACATCTTCATTCTTGTAATGTCAAGCAGATATGACAAGCACACATTTTCCAGATGAGTAAGATACAAAGTCACCTTTTAATTTACAGTTGTTTGGGTTTTTTTTGTTTGTTGGTTTTGGTTTTTTTTTTAATAAGCAAACGTGTCGTAAAATTTACTGGATGTTCAGTTGCCTTTGGTACTAAAACAAAGTCACTCATTAACGAGAAGAAATAAATCTGGAGTGAGAAATTCTTACAATAAAATGGCTACCCAAAGCCTTTTATAACAAGAATTCTTTTATGGAGCTTGTCCCCCGCTATTAACTTCACTGCTCTCAGAGCAAAATCTGCCAAAATTATTGCTGGAGCAAAAGAAATGCAGAGGGCAGGGAAATACATTTTAAAAAAAGAATGAGAGATTTGACTGTTTTGTCTCTTCCTTTTTAAATAACAGTTAGATAAAGAGAAATACAGCCTTCAGAGGACCAAATGGTGGGACAGTCCTTTGGTTTTCGTGATTGTTGTTGTTGTTGTTGTTGAAATCTTTGTGTTCCCGACACTGGCAGATTTTTAAGACTCTGATTTCAAACACTTGTAGGGAGTGTGTGTGTGTGTGACAGGGGACTAGTTAATGGAGTCAGTATAAAATGCAAACTGGATAAAAATGGACAAAATAAACGCGGCAGTATTAAAAAAAGACCATAATGTAGGTGACCAAGTGTAATATAAAAGGCCAGAGTCTGCAGTTTTCCAGAAGAAAGGTTCGTGGAGTCTGTGCTGCCAATTTACCTCCGCTGGCAGCCTCCCTTCCGAGACCACCATCGAACACCTTTCAGCTGCAGTTGTGTGCAGCTTGTCTAAATATGTAAGATAACTTTTGTGGGCCTGCAGCAGCATTTTGGCTGGGGCCCTGAACAAAGAAGCACCAGCGAGCTTGGCACAGCACCTTGGGAAGGAATTGTAAATTACTGGAGCATCATATAACTTTCTTTCTTTGGTTTCTCCTTTCTTTTTAGCTAGAATAACAGAGCAGGGTCAAAAAAGCAACCGTATTTGACTAAAACAATTAATTTAAAGTACTTGCAAATTAGCTGTACAGTTTGGGTGTGAGTATTAGCCATTCTCATTTTGTACTTTGTTTAAAATCTCATTCAAACTGTACAAGCTCTTTTGAAAGAGGATGGATTATATATAAAACTTAATTCATATGCAGATGTTGGCACTATTTTAAATCACACAGATCAGCTGTCTGGAGCAGAGGACCAATATATTTAGGTCTATCCTATTCTTTTTGTATTGCCTAGGAAGTTTAATGCTTTCGGTACACTTTGACTCCTAAATTTCATTTTTAAAAGCGAGTCCATTGGAAAAATCAAAATGCAAAAATAAATTGCAAGTTGCACAGCGTGTTTATTTTCTAACAAGTAATTAAGGGAAGGTGAGTTTAGTGTAGGATTGTCCTTTTTAACCTGCTCCTAGTTATTCTTAAGAATTTTAAGTATCTGATATTCCAGATATTCCATTTAAGAGGAATACACGTGTGTATTGCCATTCTCCAAAGACATCTCCAGTGCAAACCACGCCAGCTTTATCCCCCGGGAGGGCGATGTGACCCACCCAGCCCCGCGGCTCTGCCGATGCAAAATGACCTGACCGTGCCAGAACTGCGGCGCTGGGCTGCTGCAGGGAGAGCTGCGGCTGGTCACCTTCCTTCCCATGGCAGAAAAACCACGTTTTAAACCCCCGACCGAGCAGAAGTTGTGCGGTTCATACTTTTTTGGTCACTCGAGCTCACGCAGTGCCGTGTCTGATGCCTGTCTCTCTTCGGGTGGTTGTTCTGAGATGGGGAGATCTGGGGCAAATGGGCTTTCGAGCAGGCACCCAACAGGATGCTCAGTAAGGTGTGGCTTCAAAGTGATGAATGAAAGTAAAATTGCCCCTGATTATGGATGGTTGTGAAGGCTGTTTAATTGCTGTGTCTGTTCTCACGCTTGGCAGGGAACTGTCTGTGCCCTTGCCTCAGGCAGGGAGATCTTAAAAAGCCCCGGCCCGACCCTCAGCTCCATGGAAGCCAGCAGAGCTTCAGTTGGTTCACACCAACCGAAGGTCCACTCTGTGCCCACCTTGTTCAGAGAACATAAAGTGAGGAAAAGCTTATTAGTTTGGAGTAAAAAATGTTCATTTCAAATATGCTTTCTAGCACATCTGCTCAAAAAGGTTCACCAGCTAAAGGGCTAGAGGACTCTTCAAATTTCCAGCTGATTTACTCAGCTCCCAGAGCCTCGTTGGCTGAGCAGGAGGATTGACAGTGTATCAGGGCTCCTAATTGAAAAGTAATAAAATCTCTGAGCGAAGCTGGCAAATGAAGGCCTCCAGCCAATTTGTCAGCTTGCAGTCAACTCAGAGGAGCCGGGCAGAGCAGCAAGCCATTAAAAATAGTCTGATAATATCTGTTAAAACATTTTGTGGGCACTAGAGATGGAATCAAAAACAGCGTAGACAAACTCTTTGAGAGTGAACTCGGTGAAATCGATCTTGGCCCAGAGGGACAGAGAGGACGGGGCAGAAAGCTGTCAAAACAGGCAGGAGCCGGCCCGTGCCGTGAGCCCCAGGGCTGGGTGGGCTTCGCATCCCGCGCCCAGGGGTGCTGGGGAGGTGCCGTGGAGGTGATGTGCTCGTCGGGGAGGTTGTCCCCGTCCCCCGAGCCAGCCCTCACGCTGCCACGTCGCTTGGCACCGCCGGCGGCTGCTTCTGTCCCCGTGCTGAATGCACGAGCCGCCGGCGGAGGCGGAGGGGGGATTTGGGACCGGGGAGAGAGGCGGGGGGGAGGCAGCAGGACCCGGCGCACGGAGCAAACAGGGGAGCGGACCCTCAAAAATTAACCAGCTGTAGGAAAAAAAAAATCAGTGTTTATTCAGCAGGGTTTTAATGAGGAAAATTGCCAGCTACTGCTGAATTAAGTATTGCTAGCAGCTAATTGAAATGTTACGTGTTTTAATTTGTCTGATTTCTTTCCAGTGGCTGATGTTATTTATATAGTTTGTATATAGCTAACGACAGACTATACAGAAAATGTAAAGATTGCTTCCAATGATCAGTAATATCTGAGAACACAGACATGAACGAGGTGTTTAGGAAGACATGCCATCCTTCACAGCTTAATATTAAATAGTAAAACATATATAAAAGAACACTATCTCATTATCATTTAAAGCTCTTTTTATTCTTTTTCTTTTTCTTCTTTTAAATAAGGATTTTTGTTTCTTCTGGTAAAGAGGGATTTTGTTTTAAAACAAATACAGTTACCATATACTACTATTGCGGAAAACTGCATTTTTTGTGTCCTTTCAGCCACATTGTTTCAAGGCCACCCAGTTCCCCTAGGAGGCTATAAACAGGGGAAGGATTTAAATCCTATTCTCTTTGTCGAGGATTTGGCAAGAACCCATATAGTAGGAAGCTGAGCACGGACAAAACCGAGTGAAAGGTGTCCTTTAATTCCCCGGCCGCTGGTAGAACAAAGCCTGCTCCCAGCGGGGTCCCGGCTGGCCGCACCCAGGCCGGCTTGGCGGCTTCATTTCAACTGCTGAATTCGGTGTATTTTTAGTTAACCATGTTGAGATTAATTAATTAGCCCCTAGGAGTTAGTGCCCGTAAACGTCACCCAAAGCAGAGAAGTGTGAATACGTTGAGGCTGTTAATTCACCCAAAAATGGCAGCTCATGATCCAGGCAGGGGAAATTCAGCCCCTCCGTCGGGATGACTGGCAGCTCCGGTGCACTATTGGGTTACTGCCTCAGTGACAGCAAGCTACATATCAATTTAACTTCTTAGCAATGCTTAAAAGAGCATCTTTTTATTTCAGTGAGGTAGCATTTAAAGTTGCCATGAGGAAAAAAAATTGCCGTGGGGAGACAAACATTGGCATTTGGATAAAGAACAACGTAACTGGTCTGATACCTAGAAAACCTAGTAAATGTAGAGAAAAATGCTACAGCTGTAACTTCATTAGAATGGCAGAATCTATTATAATTAACCGCAACTATCTAAATAGGAGCTAATTTACTTATGTGAGCCAAAATTCTGTTAACTCAGAGCGTATTGTAAGATACAGAGTAAGTTCTTGGTTTTGTGTTCTGGTTTTAAGTACAGAATAAATGCACTATAATGAGCAGTTGACAAGATGTTAACTCTAAAATCTTTCGCCTAAATGCAATAAGATAGTCCATAACTGATGCAAGTTGACAATGGGAGGTGAAAAGTGTACTGTATAGCCTGCAAAGAGAAAAGTTAATGGCAATGTAGGGAAGAGGAGATATTTAGCTTTCATGCTTCATACTGTATATTTTTTTCTGTTGTATTTGTCAACTAAAATGTCTTATATCTCTCTAAATGGTGTCTTTCTCTATATGTATAAATGAACAGATGCAGATAGAGCTCAAAAGCATGGCATGGATGAATTTATCTCTTCCAATCCCTGTAACTTTGACCACGCTTCACTCTTTGAGATGGTTCAGCGCCTCACTTTGGACCACAGACTTAATGATTCCTATTCTTGTCTGGCAAGTATATTCTTTGGTCTCTAGTGATATAAACATCAAGCAGCAAAGTCAAAGCTAGTGCGAGTGGGGGCTAATCCCCCTGTTGCTGGAAGATTGACTTCTGTTTACGCCAGGTTTGAATTTGGCCCAGAGGTATTTTCTTTTGGGAGGCTACCTGCAGTGAACTGACTGCTGTTCTTCTCCAGCTGCACTGTCTTTATCATTTCTGTTTGCAATGCTTAAAATGTTTCTTCCTGCAAAGACAAACTCCAGTGTGGGGATGTGAAGTAGAGAGCAGTGGTTTGCAGCCTCCCACACTGCCTTCCAGAGTCTTCTGGATGAAAGAACAGGGGAAAGATGACGGTCTGGTACCACCTCCCATGTCAATGGAGTCCCACCAGGAATAACTGTGGCCCAGCTTTGTGTCTCTTTATGAGCAGGGACCCCAAGCAGGTAACAGATGGGACTAGGTGGATAATCGCAGTGGTGCTACAGTCTGTCCACGCTCATGTAGATGCATGCCCATCCTGAGTATTCTCATGAGCACAGGTTGCAGCTCTCAGCCCACTCCTGTCTAACACGGTCTATAGGACAGGGGCACTGAGGTGCTCCAGAACAGCCTGTAGCCTTTGGCCGGGGTGCAGTGCTTGGGGGCTCTTAGGTACTTGTGAGGGTTTAAATGACAAATAACCTTTAACAATACAACTTGAACAATTAATTTTTAGCAGTTTCAGTGAGGAGGATGAAGAGGCTCTTAGTTTTTGAGAAAACAGCAGGACGAAGCCTTTCTAGAGAGGCCTGAAATGCAGGTCCTGTCCTGAACATGGCATGGGACAGATCCTGACCTGCCACCCTCCTAGTGTTGCTCAGAAACCTCCATACTGGGATGTCATCATGGGCTTCTTCAGCAGAAGGACCACCCCGTGCTGACAGCCTTCATCTTTTGCCAGCTGTGCAGTCCCTGGAGCTGGGGCTCTTGAGTGGCTTGGTGTTAAAAGCAGCAACCTGGGAACACAGCTGAGCAGTTGGCAGTGAGGCTGTCAGTCTCAAATCCTGTCCTCCACATCCCCCTCCACCATGGTGCTCCTCTCGTCTGCTCTGCTCCTTGTACCGCACGCAGGGGCTGATCTCCTCAGAAAGGCTAAGATCCAGTAAATGCCATTAGTGGGAGTGAATTGTCACTTTCCTGACGAGAGGCAGGGTTAGGAGGAACGGTTGTGGACACCCCCTGAGGTAAGGATGGGGTGGAGGAAGGCTGCAGCGTGCACTTTACTCGTAGATACCCAAGTGGTACAAGTAGGCTTGGTGGGATCATTGTCAGACCTGCAGCAGGTTTCTCACCGGTTCCATCGAGGTCTTTGCTCCAGCAGGCAGTGAATTTGGCATGCAGCTTCTGCTCCCCACGCATGGCTGACCCTAGGAAGACCATCCCCATCCATGCATGTCTGACAGGTTGGCTTGCAGCTGGTTTGTCTCTGTGCAGTCTCGGGCCTGGTGAGAGAGATGTGGCCATTGAATTAAATTCATGGAGAGGTGCAAGACTATCACTGAAAATGATTAACAATGTTTCTCTTCAAGAAACCCACCAGCCACAACTTCTGCTTGTTATTGAGGTGTTTAGGCCCTTGCTAGAAGCTACCGGAGTAGTGGAGCTCCCCTCAGCACCAAGACTTGTGCCTCTTCGGAGCAAAGCATCACCAATTAACCATCTTCTTTGAAATCACGCATTGCAGAGTGTTATAAAGAAGAGAATAATGGGCTGTGTTCACCTATGCTTGGATTTCACATGCTTCTTTACTTATTTTAATATGGTTTTGTCCTGATTATGGCATAAAAGAACAGACTGACCTCAAAATTTGAGTTCGACTGCAAAGAGCTCCCATTGCTCTTGATATGTCCGTGGGACGTTGGTGATACCACTGCGCTGGCTTGCCTGGAGGACCTGTGAGCCCGTGGTAAGCCTGCTCTGTCCGCTCTGTGTGCCGCTGGGCAATTGTTATTCTCCCTGCAGGACGTTCCCATGCAAGGTCTCACAGAGTTTTGCCTCGTCACACCTCTTCTTGTTTTCAAACGTGGACGTGGAGGTGCCAGGGAAGACTTACCCAGACAAGGTGGCTTACCCTGACACAGAGGATAACTCAGCGTCGCCTCCTTTCCGTGGAACCAGGTTAAAGAACGTTATTGTGAGCCCACTCGCTGGCTGAGCCAGGCATCCCCATGAAAACAAACAGGCTGGCTGACTAATCCCAGCTATGGCAGAAGTGATGTTTGCTGGCAGAGAGCACCGTGCTGGGGAAGGGGAAGAGCGTTGTCTGCAAAGCTTGCTGAGGGCTGCTACCCGTCATCCACAAACTGGTAGCACAGTCACATTCACAGCTCTTCCTGGACTTTTGGGAAGAGTATGCAGCTCTTCCAGCTTATTATGGACCCCACACATGCGTGGGTCTTCATTCCTTTCTCTTGGATGCGTGCGTCATTTCTGGAGGCTGCCCTTCAACTCTTCCCAAGGCTTCCCAACCCACTGCCGGCATCCAGCTCATGCAGCCGGGTCCTTGCTGGAGCTGTATTGCCCATGCTGTGTCAGCATTTGTGGGGTTCACATGGCACAGCAGGGCATGTACTGAGGAAAGGTGGTCTTCCAGAGTGCCCAGCCTAGCCGAGGTGATGTGAAGGAGTCAGGTTAAAAGAGACATGAAGCAGGCCACCAAAATGAAATTCTTTTGGTTTTCCTATGGTAAATGGGAAAATTCACTTACTAAAAAGTGAAAATTTTCCCTCAAAAATTCTGGTTTTCGCAAAAGCTGCATTTGCCATTAGCAAAATTGCCAGTGTTTCACCAACCCTGACCAAGCCTCGCTTTACCCAGCTCCAAAGCTCCCGTTGCATTCCCTGCTGGTGCTTGGGACGTGTGTCCCCTTCTCAGCGCAGTTCAGCTTGTTGAACACGGCCAGTCGAGCTCCCTGTGCCCTGCGGCCTTCCTCCATTGTCCGCTCTAGGTTTCCTCATGCCACTGAAGACCATCTGGGGGACCGCACTGAGCTACACCTAGCTGCACTGGGGAGAGACACCCGGCGTGTCATCGCTATCAGCGGCGGTTGCCAGACTGGCTGGTTGTCAGCTGGTTGCGCCAGGCAAATCTTAATCAAGAGCCAGGATCTGCTTGAAGATGTGAGGGATTTGTCTGAATACTGCCTTTCATCAAACCTTAGATTTTTTTCTGGGGCTGTGGGAAGCAGCATTTACTGCTCCTTTGGAGCCCCATTCAGAAGCAGGGTTTTTATTTCCTACCTCTGCCATGCAAAAGACAACCACCAGGTCCTCCTGGGCTCTGGATCTCTCCACCCATAGTCTGCTTGCCTGTGCTCTCATGAGGTATGAGGCTCGTCACTGAACCTCTGAGCTTCTGCTCGCGCTTGCCCTCATTGAGCCGTGGCAGCGATCTTGAGTGTTTGCCCCCATCCCTTCTGTCCGCCTGAGGACCAGCACTTCTCAGACCCCGCTGCAGGGGAGCAATGTGGGGTGCTCTGGATCGCGGGGTCCAGCCTCCCGCTTCCTTCGCACCAAACTCTGGGCTTGATACGTGGCTCCAGTGAAATTAGTGCCAGCCTTCCCGTTGATGTCAGTAGGGCCAAGATTTCACCCCATAGGGAGGACTGAGTCCTTTGTATGTATTAGGTGAATATAACAATTTCAACTGCATTTCTACCCCAGTAACCAAATGCACACATCTTTCTGTCGCAGAACAGTTACGGTATTTCTATATTTTTACCATGCCTGATCACCGAAGACTTGTGTGAAGAGAGGCAAGGTGAAGAGACGGTCCAAGGATGTAACAAACAGGCAACATAAAGGAATCCAGAATCAAGCGTAATACCACCAACCGAAAAGCAAACAATAATACCGTTAAAAGCGGTGAAGGCGAATATACCCCTCCCAAAAATAGCCTTCCAGAGTGCCGTCCCATCTGCATTGTTCTGTGGCTTCAGTTTGAAATGTGCACTTCTAGTGATCCCAGCACTGTAGCTATTCCCTATATCTATCATTTTCCCCTCATTATTTTAATTCTTTTCTCAATCTGTTTTGGAGTTGGCCCAATAAGGATGAGCAAATCCTTCTCTATGTCTTTGAGCTCTTAATTGATATTTCTTCAACTCTTTTCAAAGCAGCTATTTTGGCATCTAGAAAAGATTTGGTGTCATCTGAGTGGTAGAAAATATATTTTAATCTTTCACAGCAGTGTTGTTTCTAAGATGTAGCATTTGGGGTAACAGATGGGGTGGCAAAGAAGTTGCCTATAGGGGCAGTGCTCTGCCTCAACTACTCTCCCGCCCGCTGCAGGAACTTTTCAATTAAACGATGAAAGATTTTGCAGCTTGATGCATTCCAGAGCTGCGTCTTAGCAATTGTTTAGCACCCAAATTTCCATGTAAATATTGACGGTTTTGCAGCATTTTGAAAAGCAGTCTACAAGAATATTCTTGTTCTTGCTAGTGCCTTTCCCCGAAGGCAGAGGCGCGCTCCGCTTTGGCTGTCCCGGGACGTTCACCGGAGCCGTCCCCTCGCAGGGAAGGGCGTCCTCCTCGGGAGCATGGACATTGCACCACAAGCCGTGTGTCACCAGGCCCTCAGGACTGACAGACGGAAATCGTCTGAGGTTTCTGGATGTGTAAAGAAACCCTGCTCTTGAGCAGAGCTTCCCTTTGCTTCGATGCCGAGGAGGTGGGCAATGGCAGAGCGCGTCGCCAGCGGGACGCAATAAGGACGATGGGAAACGTCCCTTTCTGATACTGCGGAGCTGCCTTCCTCTGTCTGCAGGACGGTCCTACCTGCCAGATGCAAGAGAAGTCGTTATTCAGTGTAATCCTCCATGCTCTCCCCCAGATCAGTCTTCTTGCTCCTGGCCAAATGTACAATCCCATCCCTGAAATGAGATTATTGTTTCATGCTGTTTAAATAACCAAACCTTTGTCATCTCTTAAAGGTGTAAGTCTTGTCTTTTTTTTTTTTTTTTTTTTTTTTTGCTAGGCACTGACATGAACTGACCTAATTTTCAGCATCTTAATTGACATTTCCCTTTAATGGTAGCATAATATGTTTTTGTTAACAGTTGCACTGAGTATATACTGTGTTTGGGTGATGGTATACAGACTGTTTAAGAGTGACCTCTCTCCTTTTTCCTTAACATAGCCTTAGGTTTGTATTTCGTTTACTAGAACAGTTGACCACTACACCTCCAAATCTGATAGCCTTTGTATTTAATAACCTATATTTAAAATCAAGTCTCTTTATTTCTAAACAGGGCTGGTTTAGTCCTGGCCAGGTCTTTGTGCTAGATGAGTATTGTGCACGTAATGGAGTGAGAGGCTGTCACAGACATCTCTGCTACCTCAGAGATTTGCTAGAGCGCGCAGAAAACGGAGCTATGATTGACCCCACCTTACTTCACTACAGCTTTGCCTTTTGTGCATCACATGTTCATGGCAACAGGTAAGGAATTCTTCTTGGCTAGCAGCTCCCTGCCAGCAAGGAATGACTTTGTCAAATATAGGTTTCCTTGGATAATGCACAACAGTCCCCAATTTGTTTTCACAGTGGATGTTTGGCAGCAGCGCTTCTAGTGGCATAGTCGGTTTGTTTGTTTGTTTCGTTGCTTGTTTAATGTAAGCAATAAAAATGCACGTAGAGGATCCAGAAATGAGGGTTTTTAACTTTCTTACCCAGGCACCTGCTCGATGCAGCTCTGGACAAGATAGAGTTGAAGTACATGTGACTGTCACGGGTTGAATAAATAGGAGTAAATGATACACTGTGCTGATTTAATTGCTGTGTGAGAGGATCTGACAAGTTGCAGCAGTGAAATTTTCAGCAGTATCAAACTTCAGTGTTCAGAAGGGCTTTAAGCCCTTGGGCACCCGTTTAAAGCCCGTGTGACGTCAGTTTGGAAATTGCTTAGACATAACTGGAAATTTTATCTTGCTGCTCTTGCAAAGCAATTTCAATTTCAGAAGTAGTCCGTTCCTTTCTCTCAAATGTGGCAAATCTTTGATGGGAGGAACTGGAGCTGTGCTTTTTCCTTTTCTATTTATTTTGTTGATAGCTGTAGTATCTATTGCAGCTTCTTTTTCTGCCTTTTTTCTGTTAAGTTGCATTCTGTACTTCGAGATATCACTCTCTATCCTGCATATGCTGCTGAAGAAAGGAATGTTATAAAATAATTATATGTTTTCATAAACCCTCTGGTAAATACCATCCCGAATTATGACACACATTGCCCAGGTTTCACGTTGCAAGGCTGCCGCTTGCTTTTGCCGTTACTTTCATACATCTTGTCATGGAAACCGAGTTTTTGCTTCCTTAGTTTCTTTTTTAGTTCTGACTTTCTTTTGCTCGTTCATTCCTTCTTTGCCAATTGTTATTTGATTTCAGTTGTTTCCTTTCATTTTAGTTTCCTTTTGTTTTATTTTGAGTTTTTTCATGCTTTCTTCTTGTTTCTTTCACTTTTGCTGCTGGCCTTGCCCCCCGCGTTTCAATCACTCCCCAAAGCCAACACATGGCAGAATTACTTGGTGGGTCACAGCCAAGTGCAGACGGCGAGGGGGGCAAAGCGTCTCATGCCCCTGCCGCTGAAGCGGAGACAAAAAAGGATTCCAAAAAGGAGTCCAAAAAAAGGAAAGATTCCAAATCCCAGCCGAATCCAGAGCCGAAAAGGTAAGCGAAAGCGCGCAGTGCACAGAAGTGTGTTGTAGAGGGCACCGGGCTCCTCGGTCACTGAGCACACTGGGCAGTTTGGGTCCCCGCGGCACGGGGAGACCTGTTGCAGCACCAGCATTCGGGTGGTACACTCTCCTGGGAGTTGGATGGCATTTGGGCCCCCAAGTCCCGTAGGGGGTCAGGGCCTTGCATTTTTTAGGTGTGTGTTTAGGAGATTGCTGATACGGCACGTAGGGGTTGAGACCAGGCAGGGGAGACTGGCTGCCCCCTTCGCCCCTCTTCCATAGGCAGGGCTCGTCCTGGCAGGAGGCTGTTGTGGGGACAGGAGCTGGCTCAAAGCCTGTTTGGCCCGTAATGGAGAGGAGGTTGGATGCTGGTCATGGCTACCCTGTGTACATCTTAACAGGGTCCAGCATAGCCAGAGCTGGAGCCTCCTCATCATGGTGGGTGGCAGGAGGTATCTCACAGTACTGGCCATGGTGACACCTCGCCATTCCCTCCCCGTGGGGCTGGAGGGTTGTGGGCTCAGGAAAATGTCTTGCTTTAAAACCCATGTGGTGTGTAGACCCCACTTCATGCCCGTTCAGCTGCCCAGGGCTGCGTGTGGCTGCTGCGCCACGCTGGGGACTGCTGGGTGCTGCCAAACGGGCAACTTGGCCATGGCTGGGCTGTTCGGGTCGGTTGTGTAAAATACTCCAAGAAAGGAACGAGATGTTTTGCTATGACTTAGCTGTCTTTGGCTGATGGTTGACTTCACATCAGAAGGCTGAAGGTTCATATTCCTTCTTGACCGCTGCCGTCTCTCTGTTGCCTGGGGATTGTGGGAGCTGCAAGGCTGCGGCATTGCGCTTTCTGACCAAGGGCAGGCTCTGCATAACGCCCAGGAGCCAGAGGAGGTTGGTACAGAGACTGCAGGGTGCAGTTTCTGGCCTCTGCTGTCAGGAGCTCACAAAAAGTGACCGCAGGGGGTCTGAGAGAAAACGCAACTCCGTATCTTTCGTGTCTACTATCAGAAATCTGAATATCTGAGCGGAAGAGTCACGATTTCTTTTCAGAAAGCTGTTTAGGCCACATGCATCGTGCATTTGCGAGCTGGCTGGCAGAGAGCGACGGAAAGCCAATATTTACCCATGCAGTCCTTACTGGCAGTTGCGACGCGTGTAAAGCTGGGTTCGCTTTAGCTACGTCCCTTCCTCCCACCTGCCGTGACCATACGTTGCTTGTTGCCTTAGGGCTGGCCTCGCTCTCCCTGGGAAACGTATAGCTCATGGCAGAGCTGTAAAACTTTCCCTGTAAAATTTGTAGAGGTAGGAGAATGCCTGCCCCGGGACTCGGCACAGCGTCTGACGGAGCATCTTGGAGCAGCCTTGCATTGCGTTGTTACTGGTATGCACAGTGGTCTGGGAAAGATTCAAGTTATGAGACATTTTTCAGTTTAACAAAGGCTTCTTTTTCTGTCGAATCTGAGAAAGTGTCGATTTTCTTTATGAAAGGAAGTTCCTTCACTTTTAGACAGTAAAAAAACCCAAATGGGTGGTTTAGCTTTTCCCAGAATGAGGTTGGCTGTCGGTCAGAATATGCTGCCCAGTAATAAAGGTCGAGCAGGGAGATAATTTCATGTGGCTATCGGTCTCCTGTATTAGCAGCAGACAGTGATGGAGCTGAGGTGGGCTGTCTGTTTGTATCGTGTTTGCGTAAGGTCAGGCAGCGAGACAACAGTCGCTCGCAGTCAGCGGGGAAGTGCAGCAGGCTGCGGTGCGGATGCTGAGGACAGCCTGAAGGTCAAGGCTGACAGGATGACAGGCGTCAGCGCGGGGATGATGCCTCCTCGCCTGTCCGGCTCCTGCCTCGGTGGCACGGCCACTGCGCCGCAGCCGGGACGGGAGCAGGATGGCTGCTGGTGGGAATGCACCTCCAGCTTGGAGCTGACCCTGCGGCCGCAGCAGGTGAAATGGTCAAAACGGGATTTGGGGGGATGTTTTGGAGCCCTGTTGCTTTATATGTCAGGGTTTCGTCTCCCCCCCTCCTTTGGGCTCATGTAGCTTATTCAGACCCCTGAAAGCCTGACATAATCTCTCTAAACCAAGGCTGTAAATCACTTCTATTTGCATGACAGTCCCCTTAATTTTTCTGTTAATTTCATCCTTTTCCAAGTAAAAATGGAGTTAAATGTAAATTGCTTGTCCTCAGTTTCAGCTCCTGCAGACACCTGAATATGTAACGTGCAGGCTGTCAGAAAGGCAGGGACCAGCCAAAGACTCCAAATACCCGCGTGGTTTTCTGCTACCCAGGCACTTGCTGTTTGCTAAGACTGAGGAGCTCGAGGCTTTTTCACTGCTGTGGTCACTAGTGAGTTGTTAACAGGGTTTTGTCCACCAGGTATCACTGGATGCCTTTTGTAAAGTACTGCCATTACGAAAGCTGTTGTGATTTCTGATGTATTTACCTGCGTGACAGGTAAGAAATGCATAGCATTATTCAGGCATCCGACAACACACGCTGTGTATTTATTGCTGTCTATTTACTTTTGGTACCACTACCATAGTATTGAGGATGTCGCTTTCCTTTATCAATAGTCATGCAAAAAACCAGTGAAGGCAAGAAGCGGGAATGGTTTTGAGAAGACATCATGATTTGGGGTAAAATTAAGAAAGGTCTTACATGATCGCCCAGGTCTTTCCCTGCCTTCTGTTTCCGTGTTTGTCGTTGTCCTCACGTTGGAGGGCTATGACAGTATCGCGGCGGCGTTTGACACGCAGAGAAGCGATGCGTTAGAGCAGCGAGGCTGCTTCCCTGTCTGTGCACGGGAGAGGCGTTGCAGAGCAGAGAGTTGAGCTCAGCTGTCCCAGGCCCAGGGTTAGCGCCTAAACCTTGAAGGGTGATTCCTGCCCCTTTCGAAGGAGTGGCTTTCAGGAGTGACCTTGGTTTCGCATGTGCCTTTTGGGGATTTAGCCATGTAATAACTGTCTTTTTAAATGTTAAAGTTGGCATCAAAAGAGACTCTTTCTATGCTTGCCTACCCCAAACTTTTAGAAATAAGCCTAAAATATTGCTCGTGTGCATGCTAAGTATTAGAAGATGCTGAGCTTATCAAATCAGGATGCCAGACTGAATCCCCTCCAATCTAATAACAACTGAACAGCATCATTCTCTGCAAGTTGTTCAATGACTATTTACCCAAGGTCCAAGCAGTTACCAGTCTCTCAGTTAATTTGGTATATCGGTGATTTGCCTTTTCCTCTATAAGCTGTATTTTACAGCATCAGACTTGTTTTCAAGAAGTAGCTCTGTCGTTAGCTAACATTAGCATTAGCTTTCATTAGTTTTTTACTACTGTAAGCCAGCAGAAATAATGTTATTGTCATAAGCCTTGAGGAATTGAAAAGTCTGCATAACATATTTGTAATTTTTTCCGTTGTTTTCTAATTATATATCTGGCTGTTTCACATAAAGGCAAGATTTCCATACAGCTAGTTAAAAAACCAAAACTGGACATTTTTGGTCCCTTAAAAGAAGTAGGAAAGATATGAATACTTTGTCACAGTATCTTCATATGCTTCCCGTAGTACTTTGTGTTTAGTTTCCCCGTCTCATTCAGATTAATCGCCCTGGCTGCAGTAAGGCAGGTTAAAATCTGGCACGGCGTAATGCCGTAACCTTTCATTTCATTCATGGAGGTGCTGGCTCCACGTCCCGACCAGCCCCGTAGTGAGTCCGCGGTGACACGGCGTGCGTTACGGCTGTCTGTCGGATAGGATCCGGCGCCTGTGCTGAAGGGAGGTGGGTTGCCAGCCACCAGCAGATAACCAGCCCCGTGCGGCCGGCTGACGTGATTCATTACAATGGGTGTGGGATGGCAGTGCTCAGAAACCATCCGGTTCAGCCGCGCTGCGTCAGGGGTGCAGATCGCACATGAGAAGCGACGAGCCGTGACTTGGCTCGGCGCTGCGGCGTGGAGGGCAGCCCAAGCGAAACGAAGGCAGGAGTTGGGAGGATGAAATGGCTCCCATGCTCTGCAGCGGCTCGAGCGGGCGGCTGGGGCAGCGCCCAGGAGAGCGGGCGGAGGGCTGGGCTGAACAAAGGGCTTTCAACCCGCATTGCGCGCACGGTGTGAATTCCCAGAAGAAAGGGGAGTCGGGCAAAATCGATGTTTGCTGAATAAGCCTTTTTCAAGCGGTCTAAACAGGTGGGCTCTTTCAGGTCAGATTTGCCGGGGGAGATGCAGGAGGCGGCAGGCAGGCAGCTGCGCTCCTGCCCCCGTCCCCAGCGCCAGTCCCCGTGCAACCGGTGGGACTTCGCGCAGGCAAGTCTTCCTGCGAGGGATCCTTTGAAAGCCTATCCTGACACATGCCGTCCAAGGCACTAATCATCGATGTTTACTGTATAGCTCATATGTGCTGCACCTGGCAACCAGCAAGGGAGCTGAAGGCAGCACGTGTTTTATATTTGAGTTGTTACTTTAAAAATCAAATTATTTGCATCAGTTTTTGACATTGTTTTTTTTTCCTTGGCTCTGTATGCCAGGGCTCACAGTGCGTGCAAAGATCTGTTTGCTACGTGTAAGCAATATTTTCCCCAGTAAAAAAAGTGTAGACAAGTTAAACATAAAAGGTGTAAAAGATGATATGTCTTTTCATTTATAAGCCGCCATGGTATTTCATGCAGGCTTATGTCAAAGAGATTAACCCACTGGAGCTATACTGTATATTTATAATTGCATACAAATGCATGCTATTGCTTCATATATTAGTCTTTGTTAAAAATCATTTTGATATATTTGTTTTAGCAGCATAACTAGCCCTGGGGGCACCGGGTATAATTAGAAAAGGGCATGGGGGGAGGCGGGGCTTGTAGAATAAAGCAGTGGCCTTAGGATCACAGGTCCTAATTATAATTTATAATTAACCCCAGAATTTGCACGAACCATCTAACCTAAACAAGGACTATCATTTTTACTGTTTAAACTGCAACCCTTTTTTTTAATTTCACCACCTGCTTTGTTGATGTTGTTGTTTTCGTGGCTTAAAACTTAAAAACAAGGGGGGATTAGGAAAGCGGCATTTAAAACTTTTCATATGAAATATTTACAGTGGGAATTTACTAGTTTAGAGCCAACATAGTGAATCTGCAGCAGAAGGAGTGATCTGAAACTTGTTTACTTATAATTAAAATTTTCCTTATTTATTTTTCTTGCCTTTTTTGCCCTTCTGCTTTCCTCTCTACCCACAACTTCTGCCGTACACCTCAAGTGTCCGTGAGCAGGAGCTGTAGAGTATTGGGTGAAATTGTGTCTCCACGCAGATGGAGACATTTATGTTATTTGTTGCCCCAAATTCATAGACCCAAACCCGTTCTGTCCCTCATGCATCTGTATATACCATGTACATACAGAACTTTTTTCACCCTTTTGCTCTCTTCTCATTCCCCGTCACTGCTTCAGTTTAGTAACAATGTGGTTGTGGATTGCGTGTGAGAACATCCATTTCCTCCAGGTGCATTTTAGCTAGCCTTGCTGCAGAAATGCTGCTCGCTGGAGGAGTCGGTGCTTCTGTCCATGCGATCAAATAGCAAAGATCAAAGTTGAGCTGGAGACCTTTGCTGAAAACAAAATTGCCAATAAGCATCAGAACGAGCTGGTGCGACTTGAGCTTCTCCTGGGGATTTTTTCCAGCCATGATTTTTTTCCATGTACTGGAATTGTCTAGAGCACAGCAGTGAATCTTAAATTATAGCGATGCTAAGCTATATACCCTTTGTGTTCTTGCAAAAGGGAAAATAAATATGTTCCCTCAAAAAGATTACATTTTCAAAGTATATTTGACTTGAATATTTAATTAGGTTTCAAAATTACCGAGCTAATAAATTAAGTGCAAGGCTTTGGGTAGTGTTTTTCCAGTTCTATGTATATCCTGCATTTGTCACTAATTAATGAGTTCCTAATGCTTCAGCTTCTGGGAAGATGAGCAACAAAGATGAACATAACTAGTAAATCCGAAGATGTGCAGCTGAGTTATAGTATTTGAAATTTGACAAAAACATTGGAAGTATTATTATTTGTGACATGGCTCAAGATGGGGGATTGTGAGGAAAGCAAAGATGACAGAACTGGTGCTAACCACTGTGACAACAACTTGAAAAGCAGCCGACATGACATCTTTCCTATCATGCTGCCGAAAATGTCAACTTTGTGAAGGACAGTGAGAAAATGGTTTGCCGAAAATTTGAAAGGTAGATTCAAGAGATGCTCATCATGTCAGATGCAATATAGTCCACAGCTGGGTGAGAAGGGGAGTCCTTGCCATGGTGATGGCTCTCGGTTGGCAGGCCCTTCCAGACATCCGTGCTGCTCCAAAAATGGCTACAGCTGACCTGTAGATTGTCTCGAGTTTGCAGTAGCATGATACGCGAGAGCGGCGCGCGTTTACACCATGCAGCGGGCCCTGCGTGGAGGGAGCGGTGGCCAGAGCCACCGGCTTAGATGTCCTCCTGGCTCACAAAGACCCCAAGAAAGGTGAGGACCATGGGGTGACCACAGGGTTAAGCCTACGTGGTCCACGTGCACCTCGGTGGTTGGGCTGGCATCCCTTGGGGCGTTGTGACTTGTGCAAGAGCTGCGTTGGCCAGAGGTTCGCTCTCCAGAGCCCACCCTTCATCTGCGTGTGGGTCAGCGTTTTCAAAGCCATGCTTCCAGAGCCAACACTGCCCAGCCAGGATGTGACTGACGCTGTCACGTCAGCCCGTTTTGGGTGTCTAACACGAGTCATTACATGGTGAGCACTAAATAAGCGGTTCTGGCAAAGCGAAGCCCTTTGAATACAGTGAGAAACCGCGATTCGTGTGAAAGGGCTGCGACCCAACCTGAGCTGTCAGATCCTGCCGTTAAATCTCGCCGGTTGAGGTTATTGACCCAGCAAAGGGTAACATAACTTTCAGACCATTTCCAGTCCATCAGCAGATCACTGCCAGGGCAGGCGGCTTTTCCTACCACGTTTGTCAGCGCTGATACAATTAACCTAGTGACACTCTGTGAGCTGTTATGGATACAGGGGGGGAACCGAATGCCAAAAGTCAAATGAGGGCTTCAAGCCTGCCCCGTAATGTATGGCGTTTATTGAGGTCTGTCTTGAATTATCTGCTCTTCTGCTTGGGAGCAAAGCAGGCGCTGCGAGGTGCACGGCATCACAAAAGGCATGAACATCTCTGTCTGAATATTAAATATTTTATGGAACTTTGGAATAAAAATATATTAAGCATGTTCAGACATTAATTTTTGCTTGATGTCTAATTTGGTTTTTTTGTGGCTTGCTCATTTCTTCAAAATAACTAGTCCTAATTAGGTACTAATGAGACCAGATCCATACTTCCAAAACTGTTTATGAAATGTGTTCCCCAGCTGAGACATTTTATCCAAGTTTCAGCCTAAATCTTTTTTCCTTTTTTTTTTTCCCCTTAATACACAACTGAATTTGGCAAATAATCAAGTAAAGATTTCTGATTAAATGCTGTTTAAATTTAAATACATCCCCTGGTATTCGAGTCTTTTTCTGTGTCCATGTTGCAAGTTTTATTTAATGTATATTTAGCTTTAAAATTTTGCAGTAAATATCATGTAAGGTTTGCTAGTTCCTCTTCCGAAATGTTTTAATGATTTATTCACCTGTGTTGGAATATCCGAGTTCGTATTTGTGATATTAAGAGCTTACTAAATGCAGGGCCAAGGAGAAGTGATTGTACAGATTTTATAGCTTTTAATTTTTTATAGGTTTTTTTCTTTTTTTTTTTTTTTTTTAAAGTTTAGGGCCTTTGATTCTTTAAGAGGAAAATAAAGCCAACCAATTAACCCCTGACAGGAGGTTCATTAGAAGCTTTGTAATCCCTTGCCAAGTCTTTTGTATAGCCAAACCAGTCTAGTACTGCGGATTTACGCAGCTTAAGCTGAACACTGGAGGAGGCCTTTAAGTAAGAACATTTGTTCAATTTTAAGACGTCTTACATTACCTAAAGAGCGCCTGTGCCAGCAGAGTTGCCCGGGAGTACACAAATCCGTAGACTTTGCTCGCCGGCAATGGGAAGCGGTGCCGTTGATTGTCTGCCCGGCCGATTCCTTTGGTGGATGGATTAGACTCGCTCTCTCCTCTCGCCCGGGATTCTGCTGCGCGGCGTGTTTTGCCGTGTGGGTGTGGGGGAGAAGGAGGGGATTTGCTGCTTTCGGCTCTCGGATGGGTTGGCATCGGCGAAGTACGGGGTGGAAGAGCACAGGGACCACCGCATCATCCCGCCCCGGGAGAGCTTCAGCAGGGTCCGCCTGCACACTGTGCTCTGTGAAAGATGAGAAATACCCCAAGGCAGCAGGACCTGGGTGTCTCACAACGCGCTCCTGTGCACTCCTGAAATACGAGTGTCGCAATGGTCCGAGAAAATATGTGATAAATCGTATCAATACGCTAATTTTTAGAAATTAAAATTACATGACCGAAAAGGCATTGCATTTTCAAATACAAACTGCACATTTCGGCAGAATATCTGGAAGACGGTTCACTTCAAGAAATCACTATAATGGGGTGATACAGGAGTTACGAAGGAGTGGAGACTTTTATATTCTGTTTGTATATATGCCTGTTGTCAATATTCTTTTATACTGTGAATTGTGTTAAATTAGCAGCTGAATTTTTCTGCAGAAAGTCAGTCCCTATTTTGCCAGCAATGGGCCCAATCCTGCAGTGAGAGCTGGCATTGCGCTCCCTGTCATATACCTATATTTAGGGGGGATTCTGCTTTTTCCAACATTTCTCTCTCAGGCAAAATAGGGGAGGAGGGGGGGGTCCACATCTAGATTATCGCTCTGAGAGAGGATATTTCTTTGTTTGGTTTTTTTTGACACCTCGGCAGTGGTGCTGCCGCAACCACCCCTGTCTCGACGTGGCACATCCTCTGTCCCGGGTCTCACAGTTGGTGACGTCCCTTTCGGAAAGGGCAGCGTGCTGGGTGCTGTGGGGATGAGTTGCCAGGGTGGCGAGGTGGAGTCTGAGTCATTCGTGGCATTTCTCCTCCAGGCCCGACGGGATAGGAACTGTGACCGTAGACGAGAAAGAGCGGTTCGAAGAGATCAAGGAGCGGCTTCGTTTGCTTCTGGAGAATCAGATCACGCATTTTAGGTAAAGGCAGAGAGCCCAGGCTGAATGCGAGAGGACTGATTTCCTCCCAGCTCCCTCCTATAAGCAGCAAAGCCTAAAGGCAGGTTTTGAACGCATACGGGAATTTTGCATAAGTGACACAGACCTACACAGGGCAGCGAAGCTTGCACTGTAGCATGTTGGTAGCTGGAGAATGATTTTAAATTAATAACCTTTAAAGAGTATTTCAAACCATCTTGCTCCCATAGGCATGGTAATGCTGTTGGATTGGATTTTTTCTAAAATTTAACAGCAAAAGAAATCCCTTATCCTCTTATTTCTCCATTCCCCTCTGCTCAGTTATTGCCCATTTATTTTCCCGTCTCCCTGGTATACAGACCGGCAGGGCTTTCTGCGGGGATGTCACAGAATAGAAAGGAGGGGCACTGCCCCCACGAAAAGGGGTGAATTGCCCCCGGCCCCAGCCGGGTCCTGAGCGGGCAGTCCGGGTTCGCAGGCAGACGGGTGGTGTGAGTTCGCACGCAGAGTCCCTGCCTGAGCCCCTTGGAGCTGCCACTCGCCAGAGACGCTGGCTGGCTCAGCCGCTTACGTACAGCCTGGTGCATCACCTGGAAGTAAATGTCCATTCCAGAGGGGCTTTTTTTTTCCATTTTTACAAGGAGGTAATATTTAACTCTCTCCTAGGAGATCTAAAAACTCTCCAGGTGACGCCCAGATTTAATAAGCTGCTAAAACTATCAGCTTATTACTACCCCGTATTCTGTTTTGCTGCCTTAGCGTCCACGCCATCAAACCCTTTCAGAAAGTTACCCTGTAGAAAGGCTGCTCGTTCCAGGCAGAGGGAGTAGAGAGTTGCTTGGGCATATTTAGGAAAGCGTCTTTATAGCACTGGAAAGGCTTGTTCATATGCACCTGCTCTGATGTTAACACAATGTGGTTTTTCTAGGTACTGCTTTCCGTTTGGCCGTCCAGAAGGTGCACTAAAAGCTACTCTATCACTGCTGGAAAGGGTAAGCATAAGAATAACAGAGAGTAGTTAAAATTACCTGTGTTCATGCATCTTTCCATCCAGAAGAGCTTGAGGAACTGTTGTTTTTGCATAAGAGGTGTAATGAATCATAGTTAATATTGAAACGTGGGGTATTAGGTGGGGTTGTTCTCTCTCGTGCTTCAGCTCGGAGGCGGGTGTGGAGCCCGGCCACTAAAGCAGCACAGCCTGCGTCTGTGCTGGTAGTGGAGGATCTCGCTGGCAAGCATCTACGCTGCAGACCCTTGTAAGCAATGCCTGGCTGCTGTCCGGTGAAATCTCCATCTCAAGGCAGCCTCGTTCCCCCTGGGTGTGTGAAACCTGCTCACCATCATCATCCTCGTCCCTATTTCAGCCTTCCTGCTGCTCCAACATCCTTCTCACCTCTGCTGACCCAAAGTATGGCCAAGCCCAGACCTAAACCCAAGTCAATCAGCAGAGTCCGGGAAGGGCGTAACATTGCCTGGCACTGGGGAAGTTGTGATAGATCTTAATGTCCTGCCCTAAAAAATCAGCAGCACAGATTTCAGGACATGCCATAGGGTATAGATACAGAAGGGGAATAATACGGCAGGGGTAGGTCCCACGTCTCAGGCTGGCCGAGGTGACCTTGTAGTGAATCCTGCATATTGTACACATACCCTGAGAGCCACGCAGCGCTAGCGTAGGAATGGATGTATGTGCTGGGCTTGGAGAAAAGCAGTTCTGTGTGCCCGATGCCACAACAAATCAGATTTTCTTGTGTCAAGGTTCTGATGAAAGACATAGTTACTCCGGTCCCTCAAGAGGAGGTAAAAACAGTCATCCGTAAATGCTTGGAGCAAGCAGCTCTAGTCAATTATACTCGACTATCAGAGTATGCCAAAATTGAAGGTAAGGCTCTTTCTTTGTGAAATTACAATTTTGTTATATTTCTAGGTGGCAACTGTGGCTGGGAGCTATTTAAAAGAAGCTCATTTGCTATTTATTAATTTGTCAATAAAACTGATATGATTCTGAATTATTTTTGTGGTGTTGGCTTCGGAAGCAGTTAAGAATGGAAGCTATGTAAAACGTTTCTTTTTCTGGAAAAGAGAGAGGAAACAGTTAAAAGGAACTGTAGCTTTTTTTTTTTTTGATCGTTAGTGCATTTGGCCAGTGGTGTAGTATTCAGACTCATGTCGTGGTTTTAAAAAACAAATTGAGAAATACTTGGGATGTCATCTTTGCAGCTGAAGGTATAGTGCAGCTAATTGCTGGTGACAGTGGAGTTGAGGAAACAAATGAAAAATAAGAAGCTGAAAAACTGTTTAATCTATGCTTAATCATTTGTAGCCAATTTAAAATGTCTTTTTTCTGGGAATGCTTCATTGTCTTTGCAGTTTGCATAGCAGTCATTGATCAGTGATCCCATACTTGCATCAGATTTCTTTCTTGTCACTCTAAATCTGGCATAGCTGATATTATTGACCTTTTAAGTTATGGGAGAATAATAACCAGTGACCAGAGACACATGTAGCCATCAAAAAGACATTTTAAAGCTTGCTAGAGGGTACGTGTTAGCTGAAGCTCTACGATCCAGTCGCTCTTTATGTGTTAATCAGTTTACGTTGGTACCTTGTTGGCTGCTATTCCCAACTTGAAACTCCTACCCAACTTTATCCGAGTTCCCAATTGCTTAAACCTGTGTGTTCCAGATGAATGGTATGTTCTGCTCTAGACTTTGGGTTTCTGTCATGTGTGATGTGAAGCTTTTCCACAGCTGAGATTATCGTTGTATGCCTCTAGGACAATATTGAGAGGAGAAAACAAAACCCCCAAAACTCCCTCTGATTTGTTCTTAGTTCTTGTTTACATGAAAAATTGGGTTATTATATGACAAATTGTCCAGGTTCTGTACATGACATGTCCTCTCTTTTTCCATTTTTTTTCTGTCTAACGATGCAAATTGTGTACCAGTGGTAATGAATTCATTGTTATGCATCCAGTGAGAAACACTTAAGAATTGGGCACTAAAAGGATGTTTATCAACTCTTGACTTGGTAATGAGTGACAAAAATAGAGAAGGAACGAAGGTTTCATAAGCACTGTATTATCAGGCAATTTATCGAAGTACTCAACTTCACAGGATATTTTAATTGGTGTATTCTGTAAAATGCAATGTTTAAATATACTTGACAAGGATGGAGAAGGACTGAGAATCAAAAGCAGCTTTTCTGTTGATGGATGCTTCTACCCAGGGCTGGCTCCCTTAGGTTCTCTGTGTAAATATCACTAACTCGTTGGTAAGATTTGCTCTCTTCTTTCAGATAAATCTATGCAAAAACAAACTTTATGATCTGTAAGTAAAAATGCATTCATTTCCAAAGTAGAACAGTTAGTGTGTACTTTTCCTTTTGTGCCTCAATTCTTCTTGGTTGTGTTAATTATCTGCCCTCTTTTTCGCACTGTGACTTTTAGGTCTGGGAATACTTTGAAGCAACAAACCTTTTTTTTTCCAGCTACCTTTTCAGAGAAATAGTTCATTCCACACTACCTGCTCTCTTCTGCTTTTCTCCTCCTTTATCCGTGATTGGCCACAGCCACTTTTTGATACTATCTCTATAAAAGTGGTTGTAACACCAATTTCCAAGCATGCTGGGATTGTTAATTTGAACAACCCAACATCCGCCAGCTGCATGCATCAGGTTTTCTGTCATGAGCATAGTCCACTACGTATTCAAATACTTCCTTAGAAGAGCAAATAACAAATTTACCTCGGTGAGGTGCGCTCCTGCACGCTGTACATGCCTTTGAAATCTTGCTTTTTAAAAGCTGACGTTTGAATAGCCACGTGTTTGAGAGAGTTTTGTCAGAGATGCAAAACCAAATCAGTGGCAGCGGTGCTTGAGGCTATGCTTATGAAGAAATACCTGTGAAAGCCTTAGATACTGAAGGCTGAAATCCTTAGTATCTCGGAGCCTTAAACCAATGAAGTTCTATTTCCCTCTATTCATGACGTTTTGATCATTATATTCTTGCAAACAGTTCAGAGCAAACCTCTGGAGTCATGGTCACAGCCTCTCTTGTGACTCATGGGCATGCTGAATGGTTAATCCAGTAGATCTCCAATTTTAACCCTCCTTTTTTTCTTTTTTTCTTTTTTTTTCTTCCTTTTATCCCGTGTGTATCCCAAAATACTCTACGGCTACTTTCCTTTTAACCTAATATAAAGTTTTCCTCTGACCTATAGCCTATAACCTCTTTACCTCTGACCTAAGCCTCTTGCATGCCCAAATCCTCTTTTATAGGGAAAAAGAGAGAAATGTATGAGCATCCTGTCTTCTGCTTGGCCTCTCAAGTGATGGATTTAACCATTCGTGAGTACCTACCACCCTCCTCTCCATGCTGTCCTCACTCTTTCTGTTTTCATTACCTCAAGAAAGTCCAGATCCAAACCAACTCACTCTCCTTGCTTCAAGTCTTTTAGCATTGGCTTGTCTGTTGCTTCTGTCTGTGAAACCCAGTGTGAGAAGTCCAGTCACTTTTTATCAGCCTAAACCAGGTTAGACAATTAACCCATCTGTTTGTGAGAAACTCAGATCGTCTGTAAGTTTTTTCAGTTCTTCTTTATGTCCGTGACCTGAATGCATTTTTACTTTGCTTCTGTGTAACCCCAATTTGTAAAGTGCTTGTCACTGGTACACAATCAAAAGGTAGCAGCTACATCGGGGAGAAGTGAGCTAGAGGTCAGATAAAGGACACTTGGAAACAGCCATCCCTTTGCCTGCGTATAAGATCTTTACCCAATCCTGTGTATAAGATCGTATAAGGCTGTCCTTTCTCTGTACATCAGATCTTACATGTCTCCTGTCTGTTAGCTCTCGAGCGGAAGGATGCGCTTTACTTGCTCTCCTCCTCGATTTTTTTATTCCCTTTGCACCGAGCTCTGGAGGGGACGTCCCAGCCCCGCTGTCACTTGGAGATCCCCTCTGTGTCCTCAGAGCTCGTCCTCTCTGGTTTCCTATTTGTGCAGCGTTTTCTTTCACCTCCGTGAAAGGAGCCTCTTTTGGTAACCCCTTGCTTTGGGGGGGCGGGGGGCGAGACGGGGCGACTTTTCTTCTTTTCAAATGTCATATATCACGCATAACTGGGGGGCTGTGCGGTCCACTTGCTCATTAATCCTGCATATCTGTTCTTGTTTCTCTCTTTTCTCTCCTTGTTGCTTTCTCTCTTTCATATAGAGAATCAAAAGGACGCAGGTGAACAATTGTATATGCATTATAAATTGCTAGGACTGTTGAGTTATATTTATTTTGTTTTCTTTTTTCATAGCTCCTTAAGATATGTACTCCTTCAGGCTGAAAATGGAGATGCATTAATACTTAAGGAGTTAATTTGTGCTGTCTACATAATCTCCTTTTCCTCCTTCCTTAGAACAGAGTGTAGATTAGAAATACCTTATAGAAATACAGTATCTTCTTAGGAAACGGTTTTAGAGGAGAATTTAGCCTTTGTAAAAGCAAGTTTCTTGTTTTCCAAAAGAACTGCAGCTCATTTGGGGTGAAAAAACGTTGGTGATTTGGCCATTAATTTAACACACCTAACAAGCACATTTATAACTAAACTAACGTTCATTTTTGGTTTTCATATCTTCTGTTTTATGCCCTGATGGGAGGACTGGGTTTTTTTTTTTTTTTATTATTTTCTATTTTTTTGTTAATGTGTAACGAACGATCCGGTGGGACAGAAGTCGTGTTTGTCTCTCGTTTATAACCTGTGGTGACATGTAACGAGGCAAAGGCTGAGCTCAAGTGCCCGTCTCTTCAGAAGGGATGGCGGAGCTCTGCAGCCCCTGTTCTTGTTTCTGTTGTACACCAGAGTCCTAGTTTGAAAGTCCTTGAAACCTGAACTGTTCATTTCTTTTTGTGAGTAGATTGTTCTGTTTTGTGGAAGGGAAATTAAAAAAAAAAGGATTGGGTTGATTTAGCTCTGTTAGCAAAGGGAATTTGCTTTTAAAAAGCAGCACAAGAGGCTGGGTCAAGTTCAGCCCTGGCCTCCCCAGGCCTCTGCAGCTCAAATTTGGCCCAGGATGTAGAGCGCTTGCATGACACTAAAATTATTTTTGAATAGGAATAAATATTTAGAAAATGGAGAATAATTTTTCCCTACAGCTACGAGAGGTGCAAATAAGCAAACAGCACATAGAACAATCCCAGCTATTACCATTAACTACAGCGGATTGACGTGAGCACAGGCTCTTGTGCATGGAGCACGATAAATGCGCGGAGCATCGCGCTTGCCAGCAGCGGCTCGTCACGTGCTTACAGTTTAGAAATTCAGAAGGACGTTTCTATGGCCCAGCTCGTTTAAAAATAAACCTGCTTCTTCTCGATGCTTGGAGCGAGCGAAAGGACGCAGGGAGTTGTGACTCTGCCGCTTCATGCCCACAAATCTCCTGTTGTCTTAAATGAAAAATTTTCGGGCAAGGTCAGCAGGACTTAACTTGAAACCAGGTCCTCAGCTTAAGTGGAGTCAAAAGTGACTGGGTTTTGGCCTGACTTTTTATTTATTTTGCCAAAAGCAAGAATAAAAATAAGATACTGAAAACAACTTATTCTTAAACACAGAAATGTCACCCTTTGGTGTCCTTTCTCCTGAAAAGCGTGTAATCTCTTGCCTCACTGTAAAAATACTGGTTTGAAATAGAACATTAAGCAGAACATTACACTAAAACAATTAAAGATGAATGACTTGTTTTAATTATTAATCAGACAAAACTACTAACACTCAGATTAATAAGTGCAACCTTTTAATAAGCATTCGTCTGCTTATTTATAGAAGTTGGGAATCCATCGTTCCTTTAGAAAAGAATAACTTCTCCATCCCTTAAGCATAGGATTTGTGAAATGCGCTGCACCGTGTTGTAGTGCCGTGGCACTGAGGGATCCCACGAACACAAAGGCCACTTTGCTCTGCTGGAGTTGGGTCCAGGCAGCTTTAGAGCTGGTGCCAGCCAAGGCGATAGCTGTCAGTTTGGCAATTGATTGTATTTGGTATAAGACTTTTTTTTTTAGTTTTCAGACAGAGTATTTCTCATATTGTGATTTGGTTTTGGTCTCTGTAAAGAGAGGCTTCTCGTGGTACTGCTGAGTTGATGCACAAAGAAGAGAAGTGGAGGAGACATGGGGAGGGAGGCAGCTCTCGCCTCGCTGCTCGGTGCCGGGGCAGCAGAGCAACGGGGCACTGACTGCAAGTGGAAAGTAACTGGAGAGCAGATGGACCCACTGAAGTCCTATTGCTCTGTCACCAAGGGAAACTGGCTGCTCTTGGGCTATCCAAACATGTCAGGTTTTTGCTTGTCCCGCCACTTCCCCAGCCCCTGTCCAGGGAAGCAGGGCTCCGGAGGCGCAGCATTGTGCCACGCTGCATCGCTGGCATGCACCGTCCTCCCCAGATCTCTCCCTCCCAGCCAGGCTGGCAGGGAAGCCTGACTTCCCTCGAAAATGCTCCTGGTGATGGTGCTGGGGTGGGTGCAAAGCTGAAACACGGTCAGTGCAGGGGTCAGTGCTGCCCACGCAGCGCGAGGGGCAGCTGCAGTGCCCGTGCAGAGGCAGCCGTCGCTCAGGGGCCTGCGTCAGGCTGGGGACCCGGGTGCACCCGCAGGAGAGGGACCGAGCGCGGCGGCTTTGGCTGCATCAGCCTCAGCTGGCACCGGCCGTGGAGCATCTTGCACATAGCACTCGCCCCAGCAGGCGTGGAAAGCATCCTCAGCCGAGGAAGCGGGTGCAAAGAGGTTGGTTTATGACTAGAGCAATACAGCAGGTTGTTAAGAAGCAGTGGTATTTTTCAAGGCATTCGTACTGGCCCTTGTCGCAGTCCCCATGCTCACTTTACGTCACTCGCCTTCCCTATTTCTGGATCCCAGCCTGGGAAGCTCTGTGCACATATCCGTGACTCTTAGCGAGAGTGCTGAAGTACTAGGGGCTGAGCTGCCTGTTGATTAACCTGGTCCGAGACAAGGAGAGGTCCTGTGTGATTTGTCAGCCCAAATCGCTCCCAGCATTTGTGGTAAACCACAAAGCTTAAAAAGAAAATAAAATTGCATTCCCCGAATAAATATGGATGTGAAATGTATGAAAATATGAGTCTTTGTATGCGGGAGAGGAGACTGACGTCATTAATAAATCATGCACTTTAACTCAGGCATAACTGCAGCCTGTACTTGTGTGCTGCTGAACTGCTGCGTTATTTGTTTCATTCCTTGAAATGGCATTCGGTTGTGTTTAACAACGAATCGTTATGCCGCTTTCGAGATCTCCTCTTGCCCTTTCAAAGGCAGTGTTTAAAGCAGTATCAAAGTTATTACAAGAGCTTCAGAAATCACAGAGATCTGCATTGTGCCATTATCCTGCTACAAGTCTCTTGCCAACTGCAGAGCAACTTGCTGCCTGAGGCATGAGATATAATTCAAATACGCAAAAATTCCTCACTAGGCTGAATAATCGTCAGAAAGTCAGGAGATCAGTTCTCTTTTCAATATGCTGAGTTTTGAGAGCTGAATTAGAGTCTCTTTCTGAGTTGGAAAAAAACCGTTTCTATGAATTTTTCTTCCTTTTAAGATAACACATCTTATTTTGAATGAAAAAATTATATCATCACTGAAAACCCTTTCAGATACACGCAAATTCATTTCACGAATATAATAAAAGACTGCTTTGCCTCATCCTCAGGCTAAGTCCATTATTCTTTATAGTTATCTTGAGAACAGCAGCTCTTTTTATCATTTTCATGATTGGCTCACAAATGAACACATACATAACACTTCTATACCAAAGCCTTTGGCAGGGGTCGTATATTTTTAATTATTACAAAGAAATCATTGAGTCAGTGGCTGAGCTTTTAAAAAATACGAAAAGTCAACAATACTCTTCTCCTGTTGCAAGTGTAATTCTCACTGTGGCTGATGTGTCGGTAGCCCATCTAGCAGAAATCATGATGCTGAGTGAGAAATACGTAGTTTGAAAATCTTCCGGTCCATAAAGAGTCACACACAATGAATTGTATGCAATATACATACCCCAAGTAGCACGGATTTTTTAATATACCTGTTATACTCATTGCAGGCTGAAGCTTGTTGCAAGCACAACCCCAGAATTTGCCAAGTAATTTGAGTTTCTGCAAGTATTTTATTTGCCAGTATCATGCACAAGCGTAAAAACCTTTGGCAGAAGTTTGCCCAGGAAAGCACTTTGTCGGGTTATTAGTAAGGACGAAGCTGCTCCTGCCTCGGATTTCTGTGATGGGGGTGTTTAAATCTTAGCCATTTGACACAGGTGAGCAATACAAGAGCGTTTCTGATGCTAAACTGGCTGTGGCGAGGGATTAGAGAGGAAAAGGACAGGGAAGAAAGAAAAGCCAAAGTGAAACAAAACCTGCCGCACACGCTGCAGCTGATCGCTGGCAAGTGCCGTAAACCCATCCAGCGTTACGCAGCTCCCTCGCTCTGAGCGGAGCCAGGACACCCCGTGGAAGGGACCTCACGTATCATCTCTGAGACTCGGCCCCAGAGAAGCACGTAAACTCCAGTGCCTTACGGGGCATTGCAGTCACGGCCCCATTTGCATTTAAATTTATGGATGAAATTAATCACTTTCCTTAGTCAGACTTTAATCTTTGAAATTTTCTTGCAATAAAGAGGCAACAAAGAAAAGCGTGCGTCGGGGCTCACGTTCAGAGCCCTCAGGAGAGGAGAGGGCTCTTCCTCTCCTCTCCTTCAGCTCCAGGTGGTTTTGCAGCCATCGTGCAAGAGCCCTGGATTTGGGTCTGAAAAATTTAAATGAACAAAAGAGCTGACTATTTGTGCAGATTGAGACAGATCAGAATTACATCAAGAGTTTGTTGCTTAACCTGCTGTAATCCCTTGTGGAAGCTTGTTTTCAAGCGCCAGTGGCGGCGGGGAGCTGCCAGGAGCAGGGATAAGGCGCTGGGAGGGATCTCTCGCAGGCCTCCCAGAGAAGCGAAAGCCACCCTGGAGCCTCTTCCAAGCTGTTTTGTACGTGCTGCACTAGCAATTCGTGAAGTCCTGGTGCTGCTGCATCTCTTGCCTCTTCCTCCTCGTCCTTCTCTGCTGATTACTTTTCCCTCGGACAGAAACCACTTGCACAAGTCAGGCCCATTCGACACTATGGGGTCTGGATGTCCGTGAAGTCCGAGATCTATTTTTCGATGGGTAGCTGTTGGAGATGCAGGGGCTGGACTCACATTTAAGGGTGCTTGAGGGTCGCAGCGCCGAGAGGCGTGGTGGGATGCAGTTCTGGGATGCGATTTTCCCCTGGCTTTGACACTCTTAGGAGGAGCTCTCTCTCTTTGACTCTCCCAACTTTGGAGCCTGATGGCCTCCCCTGGGTGACGAGGGGTTCCCACCACGTGGTTGCTGGATGCGGGTGGGAGGAGATGTGCGATCCCCTCTCCCCACGGTCCCTTCCCATCCGGGGACCTTGGCACAAACTGTTCTCCATAGCGATGGGCAGTAAAATATTCTTCCTACGTCTACATGTTGAGCTCAGGAGCCATCAGTGAGTAGCCAAATTGAATTCTTGCTTATGTTTTAAATTAGAGTGAAAGTCATTAGGCCTATGCCCAAAAAGCCGTTATTTTTGTCACTTGAGGCTGAGAGGTTTGTTTCTGGGGACAAAGCCACCCTTGGTAAACATTGAACAAGGATCAGGATGCTTCCAGAGATGAACGAATAGATTTGTTTTTCCTGTTACCAGAAAACAACCAAAAAAATGCCAGAAATCAGTAGTTTGAATCTGAGAGTCTAAATTAAATCATCACACAGCTTAAAAGACTAAAAATGTGTGTGTGTGTGTGCACACGTGCACATTGTATGTGTGTTTGTGTATGTATGTATGTATGTATAGCTATCTCTATGTATGGAGAGGGGAACAAACCTAACTCATACTCTTAAACTAACAGTTTACTCGAATATTCTTTACTATACTTTGATAAGTGTTGTAATTCTGTGAGAATTAAAAGCAATCAGAAATCTACTTTGCACAAGCCAACCTTTTTTTTTTTCCCCACTGGAAAATGCAAGCAAAATGGCAAGGACTTTTGGCAATAGAATGTCCAGATAAATATGCCAGATTCCTTGCAAATGGCATTATTAAAAATAGTCACAATGCTGCTAAAAATTGTTATTAAATGGAATAGAAACTATTGTGTTAATATATTCACAGTATATAATTTATTCTCTGAGTGTATGTAAAAGGAAAGGCTATTTTCTTTGAATTTTTCCTATGCTGATATTGTAAACTATATGACAGATGGGTCAAGTCCTGATTGCAGTATTCTAACATTTGGAATAGCAAGTAACATATTTGATAGAGCTGGCAAGTTTTTATATATGATTCAACCCAGAATATAAAAGCCACTAGAATTCCAAGTTGAAAATAATTAAATGAGCTGGAAACGATCAGGAACCACACATTTTTAAGTGACAGATTTTTTTACATGTTTAAATTGCACAAGAATATTTTATAGCTCCCTTTAACCAACAGTGACGTTTAATTCTAAAATGTGTAATTGATATTTGCAAAGCAATTAATTCCTGTGGCTCGTTATTCTATTGCTAAATGTACCTAAGTACTGGGGCACTGACTTAAAGTCATCTTTTTTGGTTCGCCTTTTCTGAATTCCAGAGATTTAACTGAATTAACCTATTTCAGTTTCCTCACGTGGCTGCATGAAGTGCAGTTTCATACTCGTGTTGAATTTTTAGCTTTCTGATTGCACAGTACCGTAGGATGTTCAAATCTGCTGACTTCTAGAATATGTGTTGTCAAATGGTGTCATCACCGTGTAATACTTCAAGTACCGATAAGCAAAAACCCAGCAGCTTATTCCATTTGTATTTGATCATTTCTGCTTATGTTCCTTTCGAAGTTTCCATCTTTTTGTCACTGTTTATGAAGTCATTTGTCTCTTTACTTTTGGCGTCTCTCTCCGTCACGCACAAGCAGCCCGTCCGTCCAAGCCTAAGCCGCCGGCTGGGCCACCATCATCTCCTCAAACGCAGACTAACATGATAAATCATATGCTCAAAGGCATGGCCAAACAGCCGCCAAGTACTGTAATAGTCTTCCTTCCTTTTATTCAGTGGTTTTCTAGTCTAGCAGTTGCTTGTGTAGCCGTAGAAAGCTAGTTCTCATGTGCAGCTTTATACAAAATACCTAGCGCGCTGTGGTAGGTTTTAGAGATTTAGAGGTAGCATTTATTTCAAAATGTCCACATTTTTTTGTCTAGCAATGTCTGACATATGCAACATTTTCAAATATCAACGTCAGCACAAAATAACATTGTTGTTGCATAACATTTTGCATGAAAACTATAAATATGTATGAGCTTTACATGATGTTGGATGAAATGTTTGATAAGTATATCGTATACGTTTCATGTAACTGTCAGTGCTCCAGCTATCTTAGCGGAATATTCTGATGTATAGTAACTTAACCAGGGAAATATTTAAAATAAGAAGAAAAAAAATTAAGATTGACATCTGCTGGCTGCCAAAGTTGTATAAGCATCAATATTTTCTTTAAAGACAGCATCTCTGAGCAGTTGTTCTTATTAACACTTTTGTCTTTTAGTTGTATTTGAGAGCAGATCAGTGTTGCAAATGAGAATGGGCCTGATGCTGCTCTGATCAATGGAAAAGCTTCCCCTCGGCTTCGGAGGTGCAGAAAGAACCAGAGCTTACTAAGGGATGTGTCTTTGGGCTCCTTTTGCACGAAAGGAAGAGGTTTTTACTTCTTGTAGCCAGTGAGGTGCTGGATTGAATAGGGCAAAGAATGAGGAGTTAACCAGCAGTTCTCAAATTTCAGTATTTGCCAAAAAAATTATATTAAGAGGAACCTGGATTTTTTTTTTGTTTCCAGTGATACAAGAAATGAAAGGGAAACTGGAGAAGAAATCCCCAAGGCCTCTATCTGTGGCATAAATCAGCAAAAATGTAGAGTTCATTTGCATGGTGCTTTACCACATTGCATCTCTCAGGCGAGCTGAGCACCTGCAAGGCCAGATTCCAGCTGACCGGGTTGCTGAGCTCCTCTGAAGCCCAGCCCGTGTACCCCTCACTCGACTGCCCAAATGTGACCGTTCTGAAAAATATGGCTTTCCTTTTCGTGGGAAATTTTTTACCTGTAAACAGGTATTTAGGGAAAACTAGGAGCAGGCAAGATTTTGAAGGGGAGAATTAAGTCCTCGAAGCTCACCGAGCCTTCAGCAAGGCAGGGATTTTTTCCCAGGAGACCCAGTAGAGCAGAGTGGTGCCACCTGTGTGCAACCACAAATCAGTCGGGAAGACCTAAACACTAGAAAAAGCTAGTCCGTGCAGAAGGCTGGAGCGAGATGCCCAGCCGGCGCCTTGCGTGTCGGCACAACCCGAGCTGCTGGCTTAGCTGGGCTCCTTTGGAAATCCCCGGGTGGTTGCTAGTAACGGCGCTTCAATGCACGCACTGCTAGCATTTTGCTGTGTTGGGCGCATAGGGTCTGCTGCCTACTGCTAATTGCAGCACATCGATTTGGCTATTTGGTTTGGGGTTTTTTGGTATTTCACCCATTTACGACGTCTCCAGCTCTGATATCATGGAGAGGCCAAAATATGCAGAGGTACGAGCGGGCTGGTGTGACTACCAAAGCGCGATGCCGTTCTTCGCCCTCGCTGCGCTGGACAGCTGGGATTGCCACCCGGCCGTTAACCGGAGGGACACGTCTGTACCTTGATGTGGTGTCGTGCTGCAGCGTAGGTGGACCCCTGGGCAGCAGGTCTCCTGCTCTGCTTCTCCTCAGGGTGACCATCGCAGGGCGATTTTGCACTCCTCAGGGAAGTGAGCCGTGGTGTCAGCTCATAGAAACCTCCTCGGTTGCACTCAGCCAGCCCTGCAGAAGTTGTCGTTCAATGAAAATGTCATTATTTTATTTTTCTCTATATTATTTCTAGTGAAATACTCTAAATGTTCCAGATTCTTAGCACCTCAGATCTTTAATATGTTATTAATAATATAAATTACCTAGAAAAATATAATTTAATTACTTTTAAAAGTCTTCAGAAAACACTGCAAAATAGCTCAACATAGCTAAACACCGAGCTCCAGGATTTAAACTCTTTGGTTTGTTTGCGGGGTTTTTGCTGTAAAGTTGCATCTCTTTTCCCATATAAATCTTACCTATGAACGCCTAGTGGGATTTACCACTTTCCACTCCCTCCAGCATGCGTAACTCCTTGACCCTTGTGGAGTTAAATCCTGGAGCAAGGCAGACCTGCAATTTTTGCTTTCAGTAGCAGGTGACATTTAAATTGCTCAAGTCTGACAATTTATTAAAAGTACAGACAGATTTGTTTGAACTGATCTTCTTAAAAGAATTCTAAAATAATATAGACGTGATTTCTATAATAGCATCATCTACATTGAAGGATACATATTGTTCACATATTAGTGGCCAGATGCTGTCTTTAGGGAATGCGATGTTCTTATTTTTGAGCTAATAAAGTGCCACCATCTCACCATAAAGCAAAACAACTCTGACAGTATTGTGAAATTTGGAGCTGGAGCACTGTATTTTCATAGTATAATAACGAATGTGGCTTTCTGGTTTGCTCAGTACTAATTATATAAGCATTTAACATATGCATGAAAAGATCTTTAAAGCTGTAGAATATTATGGGATTTTTTTTAAAACCTCTAAAATAACTTACTGTACGTCTAGCTTTTCATCCTGCCTCCCTTTTAACTCGAGTTCTTGTACTACAGAAAATGTAGGCCGGTTAGTCACACCAGCTAAAAAGTTAGAAGATACAATACGTCTGGCAGAATTGGTAATTGAAGTCCTACAGCAAAACGAAGAACACCACGCGGAGGTGAGCAGCGGCGCCCTGCGAGCTCGTGTCCCCCAGGGCTTCGGCAGGCTCCGGTGGCTTGCCGGGAGCCCTCTGTATTTGTGTGACGGCTTCCCAACTGGTGCTGGGTTACCTTCTTTGAAAGCCAAAAATATTCTTAAATAATGGTGCTCGAGTGCGATGAAGGCAAAGTGCAGTTCAGGAAGATTGCTTTTGCAGAGGGGAGGGAGGGCTAAAGGAGAAATTAATTAAGTTCTGCTCTCCTCTACGTCAGTCTGCAGCCTTTCATACAGCGCCAGCAGGAGCCGAATCTGGCCAAATATATTCACCACCGGCTACATACAAGAGCAAGCCTGTCCACTTTTCCGAAAGGTCGTATTTCCAAAAAATGTCATGTGTTTGTGCCTCCGTCGGGAGGCATTAGCGGGGTCCCTGCAGCAGCTTACCGCTCCTGCTGTCCAGAGCTGGAGCAAGGAAAACCACCACAAAACAAAACAATTCTTTTTTTGTCCCTTTCTGAGCGTTCCGGTTGTTTCCAGGGGTTTCCCTGGGCCCCTGCGGTACACGATTAACTCACCTGGTTTCCTGTTGGCCTCTTCTGCCGTGGCTATTGGGAATACCTCAGTTACTAGTCACGGAGGTTAGGATGAATTATTCTCTGTTACTCATTATTTGACTTATCTAAGGCCTAATACAACTACTCTTAACTCTTCAAAGCACTTTAATGAAAAGATTCGTGGTTTAAAACCACTGAAACCATGTCATAGTCAAATATAGACCAGGAAATCATGAGGCTTGATCCTGGAAACACTTGACCCCACAGGCAGCTGGCATCGCTGGCTGTAGTCCCGCTCGCAGCGCGTGGGGACATTTCTGCCCGAGCAAGTGACGTTGCATACCCGTGTAAGTATTTGCAGGATTGAGCCCTCTGTTCTCTATAAATCTGGTGCTCTTGGATGCGTATTGAAAAGTTAATCGTTTTGAAATTCAGAGTGAACAGTTATTGTTTATGACTGGAGGTAATGTAACACTCATTCACTATTTTCTCTTTTCCTTCCCATTGGTATATATATATACTCACTATATTTTGCATTAAGAGCATTTGATAAATAATTTCACAGTCACCTAAAAATCATTCCAGTGTATATTAAATTTGCAGTATAATTTAACTTATTGATAATACACAACAATCCACAACACCCAACTAATGCCTGATTGCATATTTAAATTTCCTCCCTGTTTTTCTACTGTTCATTCAATCTTGGATGATCCTGGCAGGGGAAAGAGGTATGTGACTAAACCGACTGAAACGAGTCACTCCTGTCATATTTCGTGCATGCCCTCTCAGTGCCATGTTTCCTACTGGGATTTTACCCGGGTTGCCCTCGCTTCCGTAACTTTGACCGAGGAATGTAACAGCAACTTCGAGTCGGCTGCTTGCGGAGCTGGTAGCCTGACACAGGAGGGTAAATGTGGCATAGTAGTCCGGTCCATGCATGTAGCAATGGGTATATTTTACGAGCGCTGCAGTTACATCCCAACACAACCCTACCTGCCTGGACTCTCTCCTCAGCCTGTTGTTACCTCTGTCGTTTTGCATTCACTCGACCTCTAGTACACTGTGGTGGAGATGGACTAAGTACTACACGAGTGCCTAGAATGGTAGTGGTCTTCCTCTGGTTTTGTCTGTATGTGCCTTGTACTGGATATACAGTATTTATATGTAGAGAGAGAATATACGGGGTGAAGAGTGAAATAAACTTCATTTTTACAAAAGCGAGGGGGTGCTCGAGAGCGCTGCGCTTGCGCAGGAACTGCGATAACCTGTCCAAGGATAAACGAGTGTTTTATTCCACTCATCACCAGCACGGGCTGGATGTACAACCAGCCGGGAAGGAGCTGTTTTTAAAACGCAGGTTATTTTGAAAACAGTAGACTTCTGAAGGAAGCGGTTACAGGGCCGGTCGCTGCCGAGATCCTCACCAGGAGGAAGACTCAAAACTGTTCTCCAGCATCTTTTGTGTCACAAGGTTTTGATTAGAGACAGAAGGTTAATGCCAACACGGATAGGAGGCATCCCGGTCCCTTGTTCTGAACGGTGACCTGGAAGGGTGAAATTCATCTCTCTCCGGAAGCCCGGCACACTGTCGGTACGTTATCGAATCCCTGTCCTGAGGGTGGCTGTGGCATTTCAGCAGCGTGCAGGCAGTTGGCCAGCTCTCTGCACACTTTGAATTGCACCCAAAGGAAGAGAGAGAAGAGGCTGGGTGGTTTATCACTGATTTTTATTATGCGTTGTAGCCACATCATGCTCTCACTGTGCAATGAGAATTGCTGAGGTATTGCACTTTTTTTTTTTTCCAAATTATTCCAGGTGAGGGTTTTTTGACATGTCCATTCACCTGGAGAAGGTTCGACCTGCGAGGTGCAACTCTTCAGTCTACTTTGGGTGTTCAGAAGAAAATTAAATTGCACCACTTACTGAAGAAAGGCCTTAATTTACTGAAAGCCAACAATTTTTGCAATTAAAACATGCTCCTTTTTTCCCCACGTGGACATCCAGGCAGACTTGCTAATGAGAACCCAGAAAATAATACTCTGAGCATGGAAAATGTTCAAAAAACATTACAACAAAAGTACCATGTCTAGTCAGTTGGGTTTGTCCTACCCGTAAGAGAGAAGCAAACCAGCGCAGGCAGAGATGCAGCAGAAACCATGTGCCTACGTCTGTAATCTGTGAGAGCGGGAGGTCTCTGTCATTGTGTCATCTCTCCCATCAGATCTCTCCCACCTCCCTTTCCGTTCCTCTGGATGACTGATGACAAATGCCAGAGACGATGGCATTCACCTATTTTTAAACTTGTGTTTTCTCTCTCTATGTATACGTATGTGTATATGTATATATGTATTTTAACTCCTTGAGGTCATACATATATACATGTGTATCCATGTGTAAAATATACAATAATAGGTGTGTTTGGCTAGAAAGCACACTTTTTTTCCCTCTTTACATTGTGTTTTGAGCAAAGCAGGTAAGTAGATGGTAAATAAATGAAATGTTACCATCTTGAAGGAGATTTTCAAAGTATGGTGTTACCTCTCCCACTGCAGGAAGGTCCTGCTCATGGAGAGTAGGGAGGAGGAGGTCGAGGAGCCTGGCATAAGTTAGAGACTTACAGAGCTAAAATTTGGCTTTTCCAGCAAAAGGGAAACTGTGACTGGTTTGGGCGTATTTTTTTCCACAAATGATCACATGCTTTTCTTCATAATTTCTCTTAAAACTAGCTTCTTTTTTTCATTTTTCATGGAAGCAGGTTTTTATTGCAGGACTCTGAAGTGTTTATGTTGGGATTTGTTGCAGAAGATATTCTTTGGCCTCCCCTATTTTCCCTCCCCCCAAAAAGCTGGTTGCCGTTGGTCCTTCGTAGCAACCGCCCTTTGCCCGCAGACCTGTGGGCAGTATCCGATGGGGAGACAGCGTGGCAGGCTCTTGGCAGGCAGAGGCACAGCCAGAGAAACCACGCCAGCGCACGGATAGCCCGGCATCCTCCTTGAGAACCGCAGGCGAGCGCTACTGATTTTAAGAGGACCCTCCACAGCCCCATCTGCTCGTTTCCCACCTGCGCTTCGGGGAGAAGGTTTGAGCAGGCATTGGGAGCAGACCTGGGTCTTGGCATTTTCGGTTCCCATGCAGTTTCGCAGCGGTTTGATGCCTCCCGATGCGGCACTCTCAGGCATCCGGCCACACTCTCAGTTGGACACCAGCACCAAGTGTGGGAGGAAGAGCTAAAGAGCCTTGCCACACGTGCTCAGCCCTCCGGGCTCCCTCGCCTCAACTTCGGCTTTTCCAGAGTAATGACTCTGCAAACGCCCAGGGCCACCATCACCGCTGCCCCGAGCTTTCCAAGCACCCCAGGGCAGGTGTTGCTGCAGCGGTGCTCCCCGGCTTTCTCCATGTGCGTGGGGCTGGGGGCAGTTTGCAGATGAAGGAGCCCAGTGTAGCCACCTTGTCCCCACGCCATGACCACAGGGACACTGTGACCTGCTGGTGTTGCCACCCCAGGCATGGCGTTTGCCCAGCCTGCCCCGGGGTGCACCGAAGCCGTGTCTTCACGGCACAGCCCACCTCATCCACGTCTTCACCCCCATGACAGAGTGGGCCCAATACTAAGATTAGTTTGGGGGTTGTTTGGTTATTTTGGTTATTTTACATCTTGGATGTGCTCTGGGCACATAACACCCAGTGCCACGTCCAACCTATCCATGTCTTCACACCAGTTTTATATCAGCTCACAGAATAATAGCAGGGCAATGTCAGTCTGCTTTATATTTTGGGCGAACGAAGGAGTGGAAATAGTTCCAAAGACCCTCTGCCGATATCACTGGCAGCTGAGAATTCAGGCCAAAATAGGAAGAATTAAAGGGGTCCATGGCAGTAACCTGGGTTTGGGACACTGCTCCCTCTCCACGGCCGAGTGAACCCGCAGCTGGAGTTGTGCTCTGCACGTCAGTGCAGTTCTTCATCGGGGAATCAAAACTGAACCCTGAGAAAGTGAAAGGCCATTCTGCTTATTCATGTCTGCTAAAATCTGCAAAAAATACCCCTCCCTGACTCCTCTTCAGACTGATACATCTATTCCCAGTCTTTTCCGTTTCATCTCCAGTCTTGTGCCTATGCTAGAGGTTTCTTTTTCTTGCAAAGTGCCGGAAAGCTGTTTCTCAGATCCTTTAAGCCCCTGAGTAATTTCCTATCACTTCAGAATGACAGCACATGGTCCTAACGACAGCACTTCTCATATTGCATGTTCCCAGCCAGAAGTGATTACTAAACACGCATGCATGCGTTTGCAGCATTCACATCTGAGCCATGTATGATGTGAATGTCACGTCAGAGAGCCCGTACAGTGAATTTTAAGGACCCATGTGCATGAGAATGAGTTACTTCACTGATATTTTTTGGTTTTCAAGTTTAGATACATTTTTTTCCTGCCTCTATGAAAATATAGGCTTGCCGTAGATTTTTTTTTTTTATCTTGGCATGTTGATAATAGAGCTTGGTAATGGATTTTCTAATCAGTAGCGTTACGAAGGTGGTAGTGTGTTTCTCTGGGTGTGTATAGCTAACCATGTAAAATGAACAGTGCTGTAATAACTTTTATTGGTGATGCTTGAAATATCTCTAAAGGAGAGTGTGAGTGATTTAGGACAGATTTTAATGTCTTAGTCTTCTAGTTTTTCAAGACAAATAGAAGTAGTGAATCCAAATGAAATTTAAACTGTTGAAAAACACAGGAGAAAACCCACAAGCACAGTGAAGAAACTCCCAAATTTCTGTACTTTAGAATAAGAATTAGATGATTTTTTCTGATAATTAGCATAATTAAAGAGGAATGAAGTCATTTATTGTAAATTGAACAGACAAAACCTTCTCTGCCACGTTACAGCTACGTGCCTTTACAGTGGAGCTCTGAATAGATCCTCTGCAGGAAACCTTTGTATTAAAATAGCGGTGCCTAATTCCTGTGATTAGCACTGTCTGTGCAGGCTAGCACTTTAAAGCACTGTTCTCTTTACAATAAAGGTAGTTTCCATAGGATGCGCATTTTTTTTTTTACATATGTGACCTAACATCTTTCCCTGTGCTTTATCAGAACTAATATACTTCTTTATTATCTTTTTCTACCAACTCTGAAGGCCTTTGCTTGGTGGTCAGACTTAATGGTTGAGCACGCGGAGACCTTCCTGTCGCTGTTTGCAGTGGATATGGATGCTGCGTTAGAGGTGCAACCCCCAGACACCTGGGACAGCTTTCCGCTCTTTCAGCTTCTAAACGATTCCCTCCGTAGTGACTGTATGTATTGTATTTTGATCATTTCTTTTTCCGTGGGCAGCTCAGGTTACTGATAATACTTTCAGCCTCTCCGTACTGCACAGAGAACTGAGATGGGTAGAGATTTACAGTACACACACTCTTTTAGCATCAGCTTGATTTTGTTCCGTTTCCACTAGGAAAAAAGCACACAGACACCCCTTAAATCAAATGCCTCAGTTGAAGGTGAGAAGTTGAACTTTTATTTTGCTTCATCTTCTCAAGTCTCTTGGTAATGGCTGCCAGATAAGCAGGGAATTAGGTACCCTATCTCACTGTCATTAAATGTGTGTATCGTTCTATATGTGTGTACTGCATTTATTTACCATGGAGTAAAACAGTCCCTGCTTTAAAAGATTTTATTGAAGGGAGGAAAATATTAAAGTAAATGGATGCAGGAGTAGTTCAGAAGAATGGTGCTTTGTGAAATAAGGCTCTTCTCCAAAGCATGTGGGCCCACGCCTTCAAAACCCATGAGGATTTGGCACTATCCCCAGTGGTCCTGCCGCTCCCTGGGGAGCTGGTGGCAGAATTGGCATTGCCTTCAGTTAGGTCCCGGACCAGGGCCCCCGTTAGCTTTCCACAAGCACGTAAAAAAGCCAGGGACTCATCCTCAGAGAGCAATTTCCAGCATCATGGTAGTGAGTAACCAAAGAAGAAATTATTCTCCTACCTGAAAAAGCCATAACGTTTGCCATGCTGTATTTTTTACATCCATTTTATTCACAGGAAGTAATAATGTATTTGTAAGTTTGACATTAATGGAGAAGAAGATTCGTTGTCTGTTTATTTGTTTGGAGTAAGAAGCCATTCCTGCTGTCTTTGTCGTGAACATTGGTGCCTGATGCCCGCTCCTGTTATGTTCTTGAAGTTTCTTCCTGTTCGCTGACAAATTCGTTGTGTAATGAAGTGCCACGCTGTGGTTTGTTACAGAGCTTGTAGTAACAGTAGTGTCTTACTATACTTTTATTTATCTATTCTAGATAATTTGTGCAATGGAAAATTCCACAAACACCTCCAAGACCTGTTTGCTCCACTTGTTGTTAGATATGTCGATCTGATGGAGTCCTCAATTGCACAGTCAATTCACAGGGGCTTTGAGCGGGAGTCATGGGAGCCAGTAAAGTAAGGAAACCTCCTTTGATACAATCGGAATTTGGGTGCAAATGGATGGAGATTCGTACAGAGATGAATTAGCAAACATTAGACTGGACATGCAGAAAGTGCTTTAGATTTTCTAGTTTAATGCTAAAAATAGAAGGCCTGATCTCTTCAGGGTTTTCAAGTTAATGAGGGAAATGATATTTGCTTTTTGAAATGCATTGCTGCCTCAGTTTGAACCGTGTGCCTTTGGACATGGAAGCATGAAAATGTGAAAAACTTCTTAGCTGGCATGGCTTTTTGGGTTCCATTCTAAAAGGCCTTTTCCAATGCTGCTTTTGAACTCAAATAGCTCCTTTTCAGAACAAAAAACTTTGCTTCACTGTGTTCAGTCCAGCCCTATAACCTGTGTGAGTCATTGCTGTACTTATTCTTCCCAGTACTCGTTTTTGCCACCCACCCCGTGGAGGGATAGTGCAGCGTTGTGCTTCTCACGTCAGCCCCGCGGCTGGTGGCTGCACAGGTCCCGGTGGCCCAGGGCAGCTCTGCTGCGTCCCAGCTCCCTTGCCTGTAGGATTAGGCGTGCAGAAACCATGCTGAAACACGGGCGAGATGATTCAAGCAGAATCAGTTATAAAATTTGGAGAACTAGGAATTTACCAGCAAGAAATTAGTAGCCTGTGAGAAACTCAAATTGAACTCAAGAGCTGGTGAATGATAAAAATGTGGCATGTGCTTTGGATTACTGTTGTTATTTCACAGGTTTTGAAGCATTGCTGAACCCTGTCATGCTTGCTCTAAAAAGCCAAGTCAGATCCTACGAAGGAAAAGAACTGACTTTTCCTTCCAATAAAGGTATTAAAAGAGAAAGATTGACGCTTCGCAAACGACGTGAGTCTGGCAGTGCCTCAGACAGGGGACTGGGACCGGGTGACCTCTGGAGAGACTATTTTCCCTGCTTTTTTTGTGATTCTCTAGGCAAAGTTAAGTGGCACTGCACTCTCAGAGGTTGCTGTGTAAAAGAACGTGTGGTCTTTCAGGGCTTTTCACACCAAATATGTTCCGTTTACAAGGAAAAGAGATTTTGTTCGGCAGCCAGCCTCCCATATGCAACCTGGAGTCTGAGTACCCAGGTTTTTTCCTTTCTTTCTTGTGCATCCTCAGCATCCATAAGGATTCTGCCTGCCAAATCTCAGGCCTTTTCTTGACACCTGATCATCCCCTCTGTTTTGAGTGGGGTTAAGTGGCTGGCATTCAGGAGCCTCTCTCACTTTCAATTTGCTGTCTTTGGTCTGCAGGCTAACAGGATTAAAAATCCTAAAAAATCTTGTTTCAAATAAGCAGATGTGACCCAGAAAACATACAAGAAATAGATCTTTCGAGTAGGAGAATGCCATTTTTACAGCCACTCCTTCAAGCAGAATTGCACTTCGAAGTTAGCATTAACTTTAGTTTCAGAGCTCTGCTTTAGTAATGAATATGTTTGTATTTCCTTGTCTGTTATGAAACAGAGGCAATTAACTCTGTGTACCTGCCCGCCTCAGTCAAGCAGTCAATAAGCAATTCATTCCACTTTTTTCTTTTGTCAGAAGCTGACATCATTTTGGCTTTTAATGACTTTAGTGGCTTAACTATAGATGTCCATCAGTACTTGGCTGTGGTACTTGCCTGGCAAAATGCTTGTCCCTGGGTATGCCATTATCTATCATTTGCAAGTTATCTTTGGTAGTTATAAAATATCTTTTCTTAGTTCTCTTGTAATGGTTATTCCCTTCTGGAAGTTTAGTTACAGAGTGCTTTGAGTGTTGCAGTTTGAAGCGAAAGCCCAGGATGGACTATCTGTCTTACAGCCTTGGGTATTTAAAAGATTTCTTCCAGCAGGAAAATGGGTGCTTTTCACAAGAAGCTTGTGTCCATCTGGTGAAAAGATGCACTCTGGGTTTTTTTTTTCACTAGTTGGTACTTTGTTCTTGTGCCTTGCACACAAAAGCGCGTTACAAATGCTGTTTTAACACGATGTGGCCCGGCAAAGGAAGGTACCAGCGAATGCACAGAGGGTGGCACATACAGTGTAAAGGGAAAGAGGGGTGTCATTCCTAGGATCTTATGACAGTTCGGATGCGCTGTTCAGAAGTAAATGTTAAGACATCTTCATCTTTTGCCTCCTGGGCAGACCACCTGCTCCTCTTTGTCTGATTGACAGTGAACTTGCAGAAAAACTCAGGTCGGAGTCTTACTTTGTTTGATTTGCCCTCCTGTATCTACTGCCTTCTCCCCCGACATGTCCGTACTGCAGCACAGGTGAATTTTTGGCCATTGAGTCTCAAACAGTTTGGACCAGCCAATTCCCATCCAAATCATGACCTTCCATTGCTGTCTCTCCAGCAGAGCTTTTTGAGAATTGGGAACACTGCGCTATGTTTTTCCATGGCTTTCCTCTACTTTGAAGAAAGGCCTTCAGGTTGGCCAAAAAAGGTGGATCATCGTGGCTGTCCATTCCACCGAGCTTGCTGTTGTCCTGCTTTGGATCTCTACAGTGAATTGTGAGAAGGAAATCTCATTATCTCCTGTTAACCAAGAAATTATTCCACAACATAGAGTCTTTTGAAAAGGTTTCTCTATGCTTGTGCTTGCAATCAAGGCTGAAATATGTAGCCCTCCATAACCTGACCAGATGGCAGTTTGCAAGCATGTATTTCTTCTATTTTCATTGCTGAATACTCTGCACCTTATGCTACGAGGAGTTAGGTATAGAAATCACAAACAGTGAGAGAGCTACTGTTAAGTATTGAAAACATGGGGGGAAAAAGCATCGATGTAACGTGCTCATGAGGGCTCTGTAATCTGCCTCTGCAGAGCTGCTGAATTTGCAGGGGGTCCATGCCCTATAGCTAGAGCAGCTGGTGTGCTTGTATGAATCCACGCAGAGAAATGTGGAACGCTTGTCCTTCGCACAGTCATCCAAATACGGAGGATACAGAGTAGGTCTGTTCTCTGGTGAGTTGAGAGGTCTTGGAAAAGTAGGGTTTGCAATGGGGTTTTTTTCATGCTAGCTTCTCGGAGAACGCTGATTTATCTTGCAGCCAGGAGACACGTACGTGTGTGTGTGTGTGTCTGTGTGTGCGTGTGTCTGTGTTGAAAGATCTTTTTGAGCAAATGCTAAAGCTGGTGCAATGACAACCAGTTTCAATCGCTTGACTAGAATGTTACTCATGGACCTATGGCTGTCTCTGCTGCACTGTAGTCCTGGCTTTAGCATCTATTAATTGCTCACTAACCCTTTGCAAACTATTTATAAATGTATCGTTAACATAAATGTAAGAACTTGAACAGTATGATTATACTGATCATTTTATAAGGTTGTACTACTAAGAAATGCTAGTGAAAAATGTTTCCCCTTAAAAGAACCATCGTTGTAGTGAAAATGAGTATTTTTGTTACTATTCTGGGTGTCAGTCACAGGAAGAGCACAGATTTGACTGCCTACTTCGCTATCAAGCTCTTTGCTTCACATCAAGGCTTTTGTGAAAAGATTTGCTCTCGAGCATTTGCTCAGCCGAGGCAGTAAGGTTGTAAGCGTTTATAGTGATGGAAGAGACAGGCGTTTGCGGCTTCCATCACTAAATCATTTTGGGCATCCCATAGGAACTGAGCGCTTAAGTATGGACAAGGCTCTCATTTAGCTCTTTTCTGAAGCCAGGAGGCAACTCAGTAAAAATGCTGTGATTTTTCTGCCCTCCTTTCAGTGCTAGGGCAGCTCTACAGGAGCAGCCCCTGCGCAATTGGACTTGTTTTCTGTGCTGGGCGCTACAGTACAGTGTGAGCGTTGGGATGTTGTCCAGGGGTATGTTGCCAGTCTGTTTGCACTGAGAATTTCCCAGCAGACAGTACAGGTGAAAGCCATTTACACAGCTACCAGACACAAACGGGGGTGAATCAGAAGAAGCCAAGAAAACAAGCAGTACAGCTCCAGAGTGTGCGTCTTTTATCAAACGTATCAGGATCCAGTCCCGAAGCTGAGTCGTCTTAAATCAGACAGCCCTCATCTTGTTGATGCAAATGCCCACATTCCCTGCCTGATGGCTGAGGTTATATTTAGCCATCTATATTAAATAGGCATGGCTGGCTTCTAGAAACAGTTTCTCATCTTGGACCTGTAGTTTTATGGTCTGAGCAACTGCAGGCTGGGACATTTGTTGGTAATATTAATCATTTTTTACAGGTCTCACTGCAACTGTTAGTCAGATAATTAGATCGGTTGAACCTGCAAAACTGTGCATGTCAATTCAGGAGAATATTTTTAAAATTAGTTACTGTATGTTAACATAATATACTCCATTATTTTGCTGTTTTGTTTTGTTTTAAGAGTACTCACTTATTCTTTCAACATATCCTTGCATCAGCAAAATAATGTGTTGTATAAAAGAAATATGTTTCCGTGTGAATATAGTATACTGTTTACTCTAGAAGTCATATTTTATTAATACAGTGTTTTTATTAATATAACACTGTCACTTCTTGAATTTTAATATTAAAACCAAAGGTCCTCTGATTTATGTATTTACCATCTGGCTAAGTTATTTAAGTTGCTTTTCCTTATACATTTATATGTTGTCCACCTCTTGCTGTTTCTTTATTTATTCCATATCAGTATCTAACCACATGCACTGCCATTTCTGAAGATTTAACACTCTCAATCACTATGGAGTCTGTGTCTCATTCAATAATCATATCATCTTAATAGCAGATAGAGTATGAATGGAAACAATGGACAGCTTTGTTACGTTACTGACTTCTCGTATCTGCTTACTGCCTAACAAAGAGAACAGGCAGATAACATGAGGTCAAATCTACTAAGAGTCATAGAAACAAAAGAAAACAAGAACACACTTTTTTGTTTACACTAGAAAAAGACTTTGGATTGTGGTTTTCCTCCCCAACAAGGGATTTTATTCACAAAGGGAGAATGAGGATAGAGTCTATTCCCTAAGACTTGCCACCAATGACAAGCTGAGCTCTTGCAGAGATGTGGTTCAAATCTTCTGTTGTGTTAGGAAGCATTTATTCCGTATAGTCAGCTCAATTCCATTACTTTGGTTTTTGATCTATAAAACTTGCAGTAAGAAACGGAGTTCAAAATATGATTCGAGGAAGTTGCTAAGATTTTAGTATTCCTTCAAAGACAGATTGGATAATTTGATAGTTTTCCCAGAGTCCAGATAATGCTGCCTGTACAGTAACTAATTTCATCCAGGGGAACGGAGAGACCTCCTGAGGGGGCATGTCCTGGTGCGGTCACCGAGAGCAGGCAAGATTGAACGCTGAAGCCGTGTCCGTACACACCAACAGAAAAGCTGCCAGTAGCTTCAGCAGTGCAGGGCAAAGCTGGAATCCTGAAGTCCTGATTCCATTTTCACTGAGCCCAAATAATGATCCAGTGAAAAGGGTGCCAAAGCATCTGGTTTTGTTCCTCCAATGGGACTGTAAAACCATCTATGGATTGTGTCCCAGTGTGCCATATAGTATTACTAGATTAAGGCAGAAACAAGATATACTTCAGAAACTGGCTTCTGATTCCCAAATCCCATTACATTTTTATTTTGCTTGTAAAATACAACTGTGATGAGATACTTATTAAAATGGAATTAGACCAAGTGTAACAACCAGAGGCCTAGCACACTAAAATAGGTCAGGGCGTTTTGCAAACTCTGGGCACGCGGTGCTGTTACACCGCACGTTGTTTCAGGAGCGTACGTCGCGTTAAATTAATACACCCGCCCTCTTTTAAAACATCTCTTCTTGCATAACAGTTGCATCTCTGAAAATATTTATTGAAGTCATGATGCTTCATAAATTAACCTTTGAATGTCGTAGTCACCCCATGGCCCATTTCCAGCCACGAAACATTCACGTACCAGTCCTGGATTTATTAAATGCAGTTCATTCACGGTGCGCAGCTGGGCAACCTGCAGGACACATTTTCTCTGCACCCAGGAACGCAAGGGCAGGCTCGGGACACGAGTCTTCACTGAGGAAGAACCTCGTGGTTCACCGTTTCGTTGCTCCAGATTAGCACACCCTTGTTACTTGTAGAGTGTAAGATAAACTGAGAGGTTTTGCAGTGAAATCCCGACTCGCTTGAATTTGGTGGCAAGAAAAACTCTTACGGACTTCTGCAGGGCTGGAATTTCAGACTCTCTGCTTATTATTTTGAATCCCAGTTCTCTAGTAGATCTCTTAGTTTAGCTCTTTCAGCCAGCCTAACTGAGTACGTAAGAACTGAGATTCACTTCCTTACGAGAGAGATTTTCCCGAGGAAAGGCTGCTCTCTGCACTCTGAAATGGTATCGGGACTTGAAGGTGGAGTTATTTTCTGTGGGTGTTTGAGTAGTCTGTTAATTTGCTACTCTGTGATTCTTCTTCTTTTCATTCTGGTTTTTTTTTTTTCAGTAACTTGCTTTTTATTGCAGACTGCAAAGCCAGTACACTTAAGCTTCCATACTCATGCTTCTTTCTGAAATGTTTTGCTTTAGTTTTTTAACTGTTGTCGTGCTGTGAACTTTGCAGATTTGTTTATGAGTGTCACGTGCTTCTGCTACATCTGCATTGTCACTGTTATGGTATTTTTCTTTCTGTCTGTTTCTTCCACAGGAGTTTAACAAGTAATCTGCCCAATGTGAATCTACCAAATGTGAATCTCCCTAAAGTACCAAATCTACCAGTTAACATCCCGCTAGGCATCCCACAAATGCCTAGCTTTTCTGCACCGTCATGGATGGCTGCTATTTATGATTCTGAGTGTGTATTCAGTTCAAATTAGATCTCATTTAAATTTAAAGTAATCTTGGCATGGATATGTATTGTTTGTTTCTGTGCATTATATGAAACTTTAAAGAGTGATACAGTTAATTAGACGTTTTCTGAATGAGACACTAGTGAATTTCTGGCATGTGTATTTTGAGGGGTTTTTTGTATAAATCTTGAAAATTTGTCTTACTCCCACTGAGAGTTTGAGCAAGTATCTTGCTTTACAAAATAGCTGTCGACAATGGGACGTGGTCTGAACAACATACGAACCGCAGAACTTGTAATGCGACATTATGTGTCTCAGCAAAGAGTTTTGTCCAAAAGAGGAGACGAACCAACTGCAATGTCAGTCAACCAATTTCTGTGGACCAGATGTAGATCTAAAAGTGAATTTTATTTAATGCAAGCTCTACATTTCCCAGATAATAATTTTTGTCTTGATTTTGATGAAATAGTTTAACAAAGAGGAACACCCTGCAACAGTTTTTACTGCTGTTGGCGGAGGCCCCAGAGAGCAATCAAAGCTCCATAGCCATCATTACAGCCTGAATAATGCCGCGACCAACTAAAGAAAGATATTTTCAACGTGAGCTTTAGATTATGGCCTGGAAAATCGGGCACGGCGTCGAAGCAGTCGATCTGCAGGAGCCTTGTGCTCTGTGCTCCCAGCTCCCTGTCCGAGCGTCCCAGGGTGCACGGGTGGAACTCAGGGGGGACGTGTCGCAAATCCTGAGCGCAGATTAGGCAAGTTCTCCTCTTGTAGCAGACTTCCCTTAAAAGGCCCAGCCACCAAGTAGCGTGGAGGGTGGTACACGGTGGGCTCAACCCAAATCTTGTCATTTAAGGTAGCGCATGTCCTGAGATGTCCTAGCACAGAAACTGACATCTTGCCAGTTCTCCTAAATTCCTAGAGAGTTATATAGGGTTGGCATGGGGTGGTCTCAGCCAGCACTGCACAGATGTGTTGCTTTTTCCCTACTTTCTCACTTAAAAGATAAAACTGAAGAAACCCCCCAAAACTACCCCCTTTGCTGTTACCGAAACACCCTTGATTACATCTACACCTGGAGTCCACCAAAACGCCTCTGCCGTCAGCCTCGCGCAGGCTGTATTGCAGAGCAGTGGTAACGAACCAAAGTCAAGCAAACGCTGATGTTTGATTTTTTAATAGATTTTAAAAACTTTTTAAATCTTAGCACGGTCATTTATGTTTCAAAGCTATACAACTCATATTCATGCTAAGATAGCTATATTAAAGGCTAGCTTAGGCAGTTGTCTGTAAAGAGTACTTGAAAGTTTTAATCTTTCTCTGTGCATGCTTTGTGGTATTGCCCTTGAAAAGATAAGAATCATGTCATGACAGAAAAATTGGATAATTCCTCTGAAAACGCTTGAGCATCAATGGTATATTGCAAGCTGCCTGCGTGATTAGAGTAATTGTGGTGCTCACAAGCAAAATATTAACAGTGCATCTTGGAAATGAATATACTATATTGTTTACTTGCATGGAGCCCTAATCAAAAGTCAGAAAAAGACCAAGAATAATACTTTTAAAATTTTGAAACCAAATGGATGTCATAATGCTGCTGTAGTAAATACCAATTATTGTATTTGCACATATTTAATTATTGAAAACAAAAATTCATGCAGTTCCAAAAGTGGGTTTAGACTGTTAAAGCTTATTTATACCCAAGCACAGGTTTGAACCAGGCGCAACTAAAAACTGGTGGTAGATGAACACTGGAGACTGTTGTACAAACTGGTCCCCTGGTTAAAGGAAATGCCTGATTCTTTATCTTTTCATCTCCCTGGTTTCCTTTTACTCACCCTTCCCCTCCATCAAGGACATGTTACCTGTTGCTTAGTGTCAGATACGTTTCTCCTACAACCGAGACGATTCATTCTTTATCTCGTTACCTCTGTTAGCGCAGGACCCCGCAGGACCCCTCTGGCATGTTGGGACTCTGGGTCTCACCTTGCAGTACCCGCGTATGCATTAGCTCCGATCTCCTCTAGCATTAACTCAATGCAGCTGGCATCTGTCACGATAGAAACACCCTCCCTCATCTGTTTCTATAGATGATGTCAGCACAAGTGGTAATGCATGGTGTGTTAAATATCTTATAAATTACCGTGTTAGCATTAGTGGTATGCGAGGAGGGGGTTGAAACTCTTGAAGCTCCCTTGGTAATTGTTCTGAAAAAAAGTGAGGGAGAAGGAGAGAGGGAGAGAAAAGGGTTATGGATGCATAAATTTCTCTGCACAAACAGAGCGCAATCCAGTTCTGTATTTTTATTCCGTGAGTGGAGGTTTGAGATATAATTATACTGTGAAAAGAGCCGGTGTAGCTACGCACTGCAGGACCAAAGACTTCCATCTGGGCAGGGGTGTGAGTATGAGAATATACACTTGGGAGAGAAATTCAGAGTTTTATGATAGACCAAAGATGTTGCAAAATAAATTTTTAAAAAATGGAAATTTGTTGTCCTATAGATGCCTTTGCAAGAGGCAGATCTGTGAAAAGGTGCAGCGGTCAATCCTGCCAAAACTCCTGGATATGAGATGTCTAGTGCCCTTAGCTCAATTGACTTACCCTGATTTTTTTTCAGCTGTTCAAGAGATAAAGCGTGTCCTCGCTCACCACTTGTTAGCACTGTCCCTTACCTGGAAACGGGGGCCTTGCTGGGGGGGGGGACAAGGCAAACTCAAGGTATAATTCAGAGGGGGAGGGGAAGAATTGCATGAGACCCTAAATCTTAATAACTGCATACAGTCTAGTATGGCAGTTATTATTGATCGAGGATTTTCTACCACAATTTCTGGCCTTAATTCTTAATAATCACATACGTTAATGTGGTTATTAACTAAGGCTGATTTTTACCATACACACATTCTTCCTGTTAATATGTGTAACTCATAATGTTGTCTTACTCATCTGGTCTGGAAAGTTTTGTGGGTGATGACAGCAAGGTAGATTAGGCAACTGTATGGTAAAACTCAAAATCCTGATGGTGGAGATTGCCAGCGTTGTCCTGTGTATGAAACTACTGTCTGCTCTCCACTTGTTGCAGGAATGGTCTCCACATCAGGTTACAAAGAGCCTGATGCCACTTATGACTTTTGTTCTCATTTTGCCCTGCCAGCAATGGATCAGGCACCTCAGAAGATCTGTTCTGGAAACTTGATGCCCTACAGACCTTCATTCGGGATTTGCACTGGCCTGAGGAGGAGTTTGGAAAGCACTTAGAGCAACGCTTGAAGCTTATGGCGAGTGACATGATCGAGTCCTGCGTGAAAAGGTACGTGCCCGTGAATGAACTAGGCATGTTTCTCATAGGAGCTCACAGGATGCCATGGTTTTTCCTGTCCTATTGTCAATGAAGCTTCACTTCAACCACCATTTATTAGTGACCCCAGCTCACTTCTACCCAGCACAGGCGTCATATTGCTGTGAATTGTGGACTCTCCCGAGCAAGCGCTTCTCTGTTGAGACTCTGGAGCATGCATGTTCACAACAAGGCAATACATCACCAATTCTTTCAAGCTTCATGGCCTGTTACCTATTTTCGGTGCTGCACGTGAGGTCAAGTCTTTGTAAATGCAGTTTGGTGTGGACGAGGCTGAGTGCTGCAGGCATAGCGCTAAGTAAGATCCCAGCACCCACCTGCAAAACACAGCAAAAGAAGTGATCCCAAAAAGGGAATATTGTGTAGATTGGCACACAGGTTTCGCATCTGCCATCGATAGAGAAAAGCTGTTGTAGCATCAGCCACGTTATAGGATACTCACCTGCAGATCTTCCAAACCAGAAAGGTTTCCTTAAAAAAACTTTTAAACATACAGGCAGCTGTCACTTTGAAAACAAAATGTTACGGTTAAATTTCCAACCTTTCCACAGTAATTTATGTTCATTTGGCATCAGAGGTGATGAGGCAGGAGGAAAAAATGAACTTTGCATTCCATTGTGCAGAAATTAATAGATGAAGAGATGAACCAAAGGAAGAATGAGTGCCAAATACAGCTGGTACATGCTAATATTAGCTGCAATGTGTGATGTGGCTGTTCTGTACCACAGTTGCCTGGCCACTCTGCAAGTGCGAGTGTGGCATTTATTGTTCGTACGTTCCTCGCAGTCTGGATGTGCAGTGTCACCCTAGGAGAAGGCACGTTCGGTCCCCAAGACGTAGGCAGGAGACTCGCTCAAGACTTGCTCTCTCATTGTTCTGGAATAAAACCCAGTGCATTTTAAGTGCAATGAGATGGTCGTGATGTCTTCGGCATTGAGCAATTCCCCCTTTATTGCAGCAGCTCGTCTTTGGTCCTTTGGCTGGCACAAAAGCTGAGCTTCAGTTGTCCTCCGGTTGTCAGACCGTCCTTTAGGAGCAAACCCAGTGCTGGAGCCCTGCTCTCTGCTCTGTCCACCACCACCACCAGCAAAACGCATATTTTCTCTCTTTTTTTTTTTAAACATTTGAAGCCAGGCACCTTTGCTTCACCTGCAGTGCAGTTATAGCTGCAATGATCTACAGAAATAGGACCATGTTAGGTCAGCTGAGATAACTGGGAAAAATAAGCGAGTTTCCAGGTACATCTGAAGAAGGGCTTGTGTGCCTGAGAGCCAGAGCTTTTTTCCCCAACTGCTTCAACCCTTTCTACAAATATGTTGCCCCGCTGTAAAAACCTGGCCCAGCTTGTAATGGTATGACTATATATAATGGTTCTGAGCATAAGTAAGTAGGAACATGCTCATCTCTGCAAGGAGATGGAAAATCCCAGTCACTTTGGGTCCTTTCAGTAATTATCAAGATTCTAGTCCCCGAGTCCAGGCTAAATCTGGCACTGGTAATTAAATCAGTTCAAATGCCACTGCTGATGTAAACCAATATGCTGCCTTCCCTATTTATATCACCTGCAAACAGGGCCTGGCTAAGGTTTCTTTAGCAATTTCAGTTTGACACAACATTTTTCTTCGCGTCTGTCTCTGAACTGTTGAATACCATGGAGGAGCCACCCCGCCTTCCGCACTTGGTTGTATTTTGGTGCTGTCAGGAAAGCAGCCCTTGCAAGAAAGGCCTGTTTCGCTAATAAATCCGGGCAGGAGGACCTATGTACCAGCTCAGGTCTCATCCCAAGAATGGGAGTTTCACATTTGTAAATGAGTTTTCATTTGCATAACCCTTGGGGGATCTTTCAAGATCAGAGTTATTCCTGAGCTGCAGCTGATATTATTTGTTATTTCTAAATTGAAGCTCCTATGTTAATTTGTTGGCAGATTCTGTCTGATGTGATAATTGTTCTGTGTTAGGTTAGATTAGTGAAGTACCTCTGGAATCTGCGGAGGGGCTCCAAAGGAAGGCAAGGCAATGCCCGCCGTACTGCAGAGTATTCCCCATGTTAGAGTCACAGATGCCTTGGTATTTTAAAATCTGACACGGGATCAAATCCTGTAGTCTTTGGCCCAGCAGAGCTCTTGGTGTAACACGGTTTGTAACTGCCAGGGATGTCAAATACGAGCTCAGTGAAACCTCACGAGAGAAATGAGTCCAGGCTCGTGCGATGCGTGTGCCTGTGTTCATACGTGCACGACTGAGCCCGTGCACATTTTGCAGATGTATTCTGGTGAGTACGTGTGCTTCAGAGAAACCACGTCTGTGAACTTATGAGACAATTAGGAACTTTCAGCAAGCAAATAAAATAACGTAGACCTAAAAATGCAATGATCTGGCAATGTCCTTTCAGTCAAGCGATGAACAAGCTTCTGGTATTTGTAGCTGATATCATGGAGCAATAGGAGCTTCCTTTAATGCGTCAGGCTTGCTATTTGTCTGTGGTTATAAATCAGCTAATGCAACCAAATTATAGGTGTACATTGACACTGCTGTTTGTAACATCATCACACTGTTTATCAAGCACGAGAAAGTCAGTTTCCCTGAAACCGTTGCACACTTTATAAATAGTGTATATTCTGGAAAGTGGGTTTCTTTTTAAACTGGAAAATCATTTTTAGTAAAAGTACATTTGTAACAATTGCACTATAACGCTCCCAGCAGCATTTGGCTTTCTGGTTTGTCGAACTCTTCTCAGTATTGTTTCACATTATTATTAGCTTCAGTATGTTAAAAAGCAACTGAAACATCTTTTTCTCTTTTCCTTAACAGAACTAGGATTGCATTTGAAGTAAAGCTGCAGAAAACCAGCCGATCAACAGATTTCCGAGTCCCTCAGTCAATATGCACCATGTTTAATGTCATGGTAGATGCCAAAGCTCAGTCAACAAAGCTTTGCAGTATGGAAATGGGCCAAGAGGTAAAAATTCAGGTTCTTCCCTTCACAGCTTTTAAAGGCAATGTCATGAAATTTCCTATCTCCTGTTGTGCTGATTTCAGAGACGTTATATCAGTTGTGGATTTAGCCTTCCATATAGAGTGTGCAGATGAATATGCAGGGCGTTGCTCTCAAATAAATTAATTAATATAAACATTCAGAATCCCTGTCACTTAGGAGTGGCTTTTTGCAAGGACTGTGGTATGCATAAGGTATCTCTTAAGCTTGGTTGATGCGTGATGACCATATATATTGAGTCATTAACTGCACCTTGGAGCCAGGTGTCGGCAACACACTTTCTGTATGTGACTATTTTCTGTAGACAAACATAAGGAAACCAGAAGTGCCAAGTTGTTGCTGTGATGCTTGTAAGGAAAAAAAAACCCAAAAACTGAAAAACAAACCACCAAAATAGATAAATTCCAAAAGTAGATTGAAATTCCAGCTGCTGTGACTTCCTGAGTATTGGCTGTAATCAGCACGCTTGATGATCGTGGATTTCCAGGTTCTTAATGACTCAAGTTTCCAAACAACAAACCTGTTTTAATTAATTGCTGATATTTTTTTTCTTCTGAAGCCATAGTTGCAGGTTGAAGTTTCTGTGAATTGATCTATGAATTAGAATGACATGGTAAATTGGACTGGATTAAATGCATCATAATGATCATTTTGCTACAGTGGCTTCAAGCCAAATTAAATATTCATATACTAGTCTAGAATAAATTCACAAATACCGTTTGGCTCTCCTATCCTGCTGCTTGTCAGCTTTTCCTAGATAAGCCCTTTCACTACAACTTTCCATGGTCAGATTTCACAGTGAATCATTGCAAGTTGTTTGTTTTTTTTTTTCCAGTTGTTTACTTTACCCTGTTCCTCTGGGAGGACTTGCTCCAAAGGCCACTGGAAGCAGCAGGGATCCATGCCCTGATGCCAGTGGTGTTTGGATCAGATCCAGCTGTTCTTTTTATTTTTCTTATACATGTTTCAGTTATGACATTTTATTTGTGACAGTCACCTTGCACGAGAGGTTTCAAACTGCTCATTATCAGGTTCTTCCCTCGTCCTCCAGGTCAGCTGAGGCAGATCTTGAGTGGGCTTTTGTTGTCCAAGCCTGGACGTGAACTTCTTTACCATTTTCTGTTCCTTATTCTTACCCTCTTATCTCCCCAAATCCCTCAGCCTGCAGCTGCTGCAGCATCTGCCCTGGCAGTGCCCCATCAGCCAGGAAGGGCCACGGTTGCGATGCTCCCCACTGCAAACCAGGTTCAAACCCTTGTGCATTATACTAGCACAGGCCCTGGGAACGGGGATGTTTTGGAGATCAAGCAGACTCTGATATCGTGACAGAGCAAGCTCATTGCATCCATAAAACTGTCAGGTTAAGTATTGAGATGGCACGAGACTGGTAACATCAGCTGCGTCTGGATATAGTGTGACCAGGCACTCACTGCATCTTCCCACGCTAACTTGTGATGCTCTGTGCTTGCCACAGTTTCCTCCAAATTTTGAGCACCAGTCACATTGCGCATTTGGCCTGAGTCAAACGGCAAGTGAGAGGGGAGCGGGCGGCAGCGCGGTTGTTTCTCCGCTGTTCTCGGCTGCAGTGGGGGTTGGCTCTGCAAATCTGCCTGTGCCGCTTCAAGAAGGTGTTTGGTACGGCAGCTCGGAGACAGCCCAACTCCTGTGGCAAGCAGCAGTTGCTGGGGCATGAGGTTTTTAACAGATAGCTGAACTAACAGACCTGTAAAGCAGATGTAAATTATCGGTGCATAAGTTACCATTTAGGGCTGCAGAATTTTATACACCCTCCCTTTTTCTTTTCTTCCTTTTAATGAGTATTCCTACCTCCCCCTCCATTCGCTTGTGCCACTCCGTATTTCGGCTACCTCCACCTCTCTTCTTGAAGCTGTCTAAACCCGTGTGCTGTGATGGTCGTGCTGGGGGGGGGCAAAGTTAAGATATAGATCTGTCGTTACGGCCCGTGAGAGGAGGACAAGATGCCACCCCACCTCTTCCAGTCCCCGGTGGAAATGATGAGACAGTCAGATAGACAGCAGAGGGATGAGAACCCAGGTTTCGAGCCTGTGTCTTCCTCCGTAATTCGGGGAGCTGGGTCTGTGCACCGTTGGGCCCTCTGTCCCCCCATCCCCAGCGTGTGGCAGCCGCACGGCTCGGCCAGGGCCACCTGCAGCCCTGCGGGGGGGATGGACGGGGAGGGAGGGACAGACGCAGCTCGCTGACGGGACCCTCCGTCAGTGCTGCAGCCGCCGCGTGGCTCCTAAAATACGCGGTCGCTTTGCAGACAGTTCAAAAGCAGCAAAAAGGGCTCAAATTGCCGACCGCAGCGTTCATGCAGGGGCGTTTGCCCAGACCTAGCTGGAGGAGACACTCTGATTAGAAACAAACCACTGATTTTTCTGACGGTCCAAGCTGTGCGTGGGCAGAGACTCTCAACACGTTGTTTGACCTCGCTCCCGCGGTTTCCCTCCCTCCCCACAGGCCTTCCCTTTAAGACTACCTTCAGTTACACTCACTTCAACAGACACTTGAATGCATTTTGCGAGCATTACCCTGTGAAACAAACACCCATCATTTCATTTCCATTTCCTTGTCTCTAAAGGCAGCTGTTAAAACATTTGGTAAACATACTTTACCATCTTAAATATTTATTTTTCCTCTGAATTTTTAATACATCTAAGGGGATAAATGTATGTATTAAATGTTTCTCAGTTGGTCTAGTATGTTTCTATTTAATATCTAAGGTCAGATGGTCCTTAGAGAAATACAACGTACACACAATCTGTTACATGACAAGGCAAGATACTCATCACATAAAGTCAAGTTGAATCATTGTAGTGCACTGATTATGGATTGTAATAATTGAGCTAATAGAAAGCTGCGATGAACTCGATCAAAAGCAGGGGCTACGCTGGGCAAGCAAACCAGTTATGCGATCTTTAACCTCGGGCGTTTTCATAAGAACTGTGGAAGGAGCTGTTAGAAACACTGGTTTACGAGCCGGGCGCCTGTGAAAGCAGCACCAAGCAGTCGTTTTCCAAACAGCCGCCTTCTCCGACCCCATCCTGGCCAGGGCTCGCCTTCCCGAGGCGGAGCTGGGGCTGCAGCGCCGGCGGCACGGGGTGCACGCTGCTGCGGCCGCCCACGGCAGGACCCCCAGCCTCGCGGGCCCTGTCCTGCGTGGGCACCGGCCCTGGCACCGGCTCTGAGTCTGCCCCAGGGATTGCGGCTGCGATGGGAACGAGCGGTCAGAGTCCTGTGACACCGCCTTGGTGCGTGCACAGGGTCCTCTCCGGCTCGCAGAGCTGCCGTTTTGTTCCATCAGGGCTCCTATTGGCTTTTTAAACAAGCTTTTAATTGAAAACGCATCGGTCAGTGCATTTCACACTGTATTGTTTTGCACGTAGCTAGCCATTTTTGAGTTAAAACTCAGGATTTACCCAATGAAAGCTGTTAGCTAAATCCTTGGTTGCGACGTCTTACACGCACACAGAAAATGCAGTTGCGGAAGGAAAATGTCATGGGGGAGACACCCCAATACATGCACAACCCCTTCATCATCTCCCTTAGCAGGTCCTGGCCACGTATGCCGAGGACGTCGGCAGCTCCTGCCCATACCCAGCTCTTGCAGGTCCCCGTCACCCCACAGCTGCAGCTCCAGCTGTGCTGGGAACGGCCGGCTCAATCCTGGGAGCTGATAAGGCCTAACTGTGTTAAGCAGATTCATCATAACTATGATCCCTATAAGGGACTCGTATATGTCTTGGCCTGCAAAGCAGGAGGTGGAAATGGGAACTGCAAATGCAAATATCACTTGTTTGTTCATGTATGTTTTTCCCTCTGAGTGGGCCCGGCAGATCGCAGCCTGTGGCGTGGCGGTGCCAGCCTGTCCTCCCGGGGGGGAGGCTCTGAGGGGGCACCCCTCAGCAGCCCCAGCCAGGTCCTTGGCCACGGTGTGCTGCACCACGCACCCCTGCCCTGCCTGCCCTGCCCTGCCTGCCCTGCCTGCCCTGCCTGCCCTGCCCGCCCTGCCCCTGCAGCAGGGCTCACCCCTGGGGCGCATCCATCCCCGGTGAAGGGTGCGCAGCTGCCCCGATGCTGAACCCTGCCTGTCGATAGGCAGTTGCCTTCCTGTTCAGAGCGAAATAAAACCATAAGAGACCATCAGCAGTTAGGTACAATCCCGTCCCTTCCTCCTGTTTCACTGCCTGCGAATACCACAGGTCACGGTCTCTGATATTTCCGTGAAAGGAGGTTTTGGTCGCATTTCATTTTCCATTGCTTATTGTTTCTATGCATGATGCTGCTGTTCTCATATGTCCCTTTTTTTAAAGATTTTGTTTTATTTATTGTTTATCTTCATATGTTCTTTTTCCTGTCTTTTGCACTTTCCTCTTTATTTCTGTCCCCAATCATCTGAAAAGTTTGCTAAAGAGTGGGTAAGTGTGTCCGACTTTAATTTTCTTTTTTCCAAATACCTGTATTAGTATGTTATTGTGATAGAAAAAAATCCCCTAACTGTAGAGCAGTTCAGAGACTACCGATCAGACTCTGAGACCAACATCTAGCATTTGTAAAGCCCTCACAGTCTTCCTTCCCAAAGTCTGATTAGTATTTAAAGCAGATTTGTCTCTTTCAATGTGATTTGATGTTAACATTTTAAAACAATATTAATGCCAAGTGGTAATGAATATAGTGACTAGCACCAGTGCTTGAAATGTTTGACTGAAAAATCAAATGTTTTGTGTTGGAAAGCAGTCATAATCAGTATTTTCTCAGTCCATTGAAAATAAGAATATACTGTATGTTTTCACTAATTAAATCTTGTATTGGAAACAGGTCTTTCTAAATTAGTAGAAGACTGTATTTTAGTACCTATTCTAGCCATATTGCAGCTGATTGCATCAGAGCTCCCAAGCTAAGCAAGGTTTGGCATGTGCAGAAATTGGGTTGAAGACTCGGAAACGCTGATGCTGCCGGCACTGGCCTCGGTCAGCCGGTTCTGAGCTCGTGCCGCGGGACCTGCGAACACCCGGGGCTCGGGCTGCACAGCTGCTGGCTTTTGCATGGGACAAAAAGGCTCATCTTGGTTTGTTGGGTGTTTTTTCAATCTATCTTATAGTCACTGAGCAAAGCGTTTAAATGAGCGCTGAATTTGAGCCACGTGCCTGCTGCACCCAGTGTGTAACAGAGGTTCAGGTGCTTTGCTGCAGCAGGTGGGAAGGGTGCAACATCGTCCCCAGAGGTTCAACACCCTGCGAACTCCCCCGGTGCGGCACATCCTCCCCACTCGCCTTCCCAGGGCTGTGTGGTTTGCGGTGCCCTCGGCCAGGGCTGCCCGTTTCCCTCCGGCAGCAGGCACATCTCCTTGTCAGGTGCGATCCACGCGCACAACGAGCAGGATAATGCCTGCAGAACTGAAGCAAAAGGACTTCGGGGTCTCCAGCGGCACTGGGTGCTCTCGGGCATGGCAAAGCCTCCCCTCCGACGTGCGTGTGTGGCTCCCGGAGCTGCGGGCACACAGAAGAGGGCAGGGTCTGCCCGTGCTTCACAAACTGATGTAAGATTCTCCTGAATTCAAGGTCTCTCCTAAAAGTGCAAGTAATCACTGGCCACTATAGTGGAGCGCAGGGTAATAAGCTGCATAATTCTTCAGTTTAATACTGCATATTGTGGTTTACCAAGGGAAGAGGCTGACAACCGTAGAGCTCTTGCCTGTGATCAATGCTAATATTTTCCTCCCCCTCTCCTTTTATTTTTCTTTAGCACCAGTACCATTCAAAAATAGATGAACTAATTGAGGAAACCGTCAAAGAAATGATAACACTCCTAGTGGCAAAGGTAACCTTCAGCTTCAGGTGAAGTGATTCACTGTTAACATTGCGTTTTTAATATGTGCGTTTCCATTAAAATGTGACACATTAAGATGTTGAATTGGCTTCTTGTTTCTCACAGGCAAGATTATACATCTCCCAGTCCTTTCATGGTGACTCTTTGATGATTAGTAACTGCGTGAGATGTCTTACGCTGCTAGCAGGATTGCCATACTGGGCCAGAAGTGGTTTTAAGGAATGGGTGTTATGTTAATGGGGTAACACCCCATGGTCAGCATCACCCCACGGCACTGAGGGTAGCTGCAGTCAGGGGGTGGCACTGCTAAATGCTGCAGCGTAGACGTTGGGGTGGCATGCAGAGGTGGTCACCACTCCTACGCATAAGGTTGTGCGGACAAAATAACTCGTCTTGTGCAAGATCGCCATATGCTCTTCTAAGAAATTAATTTAGAGGTGACAGGAGTGGGAAATACATTCCAAAATGTCAGGTTTAATTGTTTGGAAATTGTTTTTCATCGGAGTCGGCTCCTCTAGCTCAGCTGCCAGCATTTCCCTTGGGTTGTTGTGTAGGTCTGGTGTGCTGTGCTAACACAGAGGAGAATTGGTACGTAGGGAGAAAGATGGTGGGGTGTGTTTTCCTCTAGTTTCAAACTTTCTGAGAACAAGTCATCCCTATTATACAGTGGAGACCTTTAAACATAATCCACCAACATATGCCAGTTGGATTCTTCCACAAGAATACCCCGCTAGCTGCGTGCTTGACACTGCATACTGGGAGCAAGAACCGCCGGCTTCCTCGTCCGGAGAGGCTGTGCTGGCTTCCCTGTGCGCTGCAGCCACCTCCTGTCCCCAGCATCACCCGTGACACCGAGGGGTGACCCACCCAGTGAGAGGGGGACCATGTAGCACCCGAAAGGCAATGCTCCTTTCTCCCCGCTCCCCGGCCTGCTGTGCTCGGGGACACGTTGTCCCTTCCTTTGGCAATGCTGAGCGCTCCACTGACTTCTTTGAAGCTGATGCTGATTTTTACACCCTTGTTCAATTATTAAAAATAATTGCAGTATTTTTTGTGTTTGTAGTTTGTCACCATTTTGGAAGGAGTCTTGGCCAAACTGTCTAGATACGATGAAGGAACTTTGTTTTCTTCTTTCCTGTCATTTACTGTAAGTACAGACAATATTTTCCTTTTTTTTTTTTTTCTCCCCTGAGTTGTAATCTCCTGCTCTCCCAGGACTAGATCAGCTGTATAATAATTCTGCCATTCTGTGATGCTTGGACACTGTAACCCCCACATGAACAGACAAACAACCTGTATGTAGATATGCAGTATATAAACACCCAAGATGCATAGGCCATTGTACTGTAGCACAGAGTAAAGCTATCTCCAGTCATCATTCAGGTTGGTGGAATTTATTCTGTTGAGGATGTGTATGAAGATGAAAAAAAATCATTGCACTATAGATGCGGTTTCCCTAACTAAAGAAGTTGCTTCTTTGCCACCTTGCATGATGGGTGTGTTCCCCTCAGTCTTCTGGCCATAACAGTGGCCATCCTAAATAGTAAAAAACAAAATAAGGGAGATCTAGGGAGTGCCTTTGTGTTTCTAAAAGAGAACAAGGTAGGGGAGATGCCATGAGGTTACGCAGCTCATTTCCAAAGGTCTTCTGAAAATGCATGCCAGAAAGTTTACAAGAGTGTCTCTTTGCAAGCGTGGCTCAGCTCAGCTCACAGACAGACGTGCACCCAAATGCATGTGTCTGGGGTCGCTTGGAAAGTGGCATTAACATTTTCACCCACGGTCCCCACTGCCTGCATGCGCAGCCTGGCCTGCGCTCACTTGTGCACGGAGACTGGGCAGGAGGCAGAAGGCTCTGCTCTGCAAACTGGGAAGGCTTTCCAAAACCTCATTCAGGAGTTGTCTTAGCTACTTGTGATAGTCTGCTGTTTGCTACTCTTGGGCCCTTTTTGCTGAGTTTGAGGCAGTTTTGTAGGATCCGTTTGGAAACGAGGATGGATGTAGTGGAGGCAAGAAACTCTGCTCATGGGGAGCTGTGTGCACACTAAGTCTGGCAGCTTACCTAAACCACCACGGGGTTCAAACTAAGCACCCTGACTTTTCAGGTGTGCTGGAGGCACTTTGTTCTTTGGAGAAGGAGGGGAAGGGAGGGTGTCCCACTCACTGCCCCACAGTGCAGCTCTTCTCCCAGGATAACCGCTGCGTGGTTACAGCCCCGGGGCTGTGCTCGTCCCTGCTCAGGGGGATGCAGGGGATGGCTTGGGGTGGATACCTTCCCTCGTTCCAGCGCTACGGAGGGTTAGGAGATGCTCGCGTGCCAGCAGCAGAGGATGTGGAGGCGGCAGCTTTCCAGGCATCGGAAGTACCGGCATCAGCCCGGGCAGACAGTGTAATGTGCAGCCCTTCCTTCTCCGTGAATCCAAGCTGTTCCTCGGTTGATGCTGCGCTGCTCCCACCACATCCTACTGTTTACGCTGCCGAGTGCTGCTCCCTTCGATTGCTGAGCAAACCCCCCGGCCGCGCTTGGGCTCTGGGCGCCCGTGAGGAGGCAGCACGTAGGTCCATGGGGTTCAAGCATCCTCACTCTGCTGCTCCTCAGACACTTGCTGACAATGCCCCAGCAGCAGCAAAACGGTCTGTCCCGCTCTGACGGCCCCGCAGCCTTTGCCCCATAGCTTCAGTTTCCTGAGTTTCAAGCCGGGAAGGGATGTGCATCCAAATAGTTATTGTGCGGGTGAGTCGTGGTGTGTGCACGTCCCCAGGAAGGTGCTGAGCCCTTGTCCCCAGCAAGGAGGCTGGGCGCATCATGGAGGAGCAGGATTGCTCCTTTCTGGGCAAGGGACGTCTCTCGCTTTGGCCCGCTTGCTTGCTGGGAGCCACTGGGCAGCACCAGCTGCGAGAGGAGGCTGAGGAGCAGCCCCGACCCCTTTGGCACTGGGCTTAGAAAGTCTCCCTTCCCTGCAGTAGTAATGTGATTTGCTGTGTTTAGTCTTTGCAACGATAAATAGAGAAACTCTCTCTTGTTACAGCATGCTTGCACCACCTCCCACGTTTTCCCTGTCTGAACAAATACAACAAAGTGTGATGGTCCAAGCCGCTGAGCTCTAGAAAGCATTAGTCTCCCGCCCCCTTCCACCGACTTCTTTCATCGCGTGTTTTCCAGGCGCTCTGCAAGTGACATGTAATCGGGGGTCTTGTGACAGACAGTTTTATCACCTAGTAGGATATCCTCATTTCCAATTCTTGCCTCGAAATTCAAGATAAAATTAATGCATCTGTTGTCCTAATAAATTCTCACTAGCCACTTCTCCTTGCAGAGCACTTTGAGAGGAAAACACCCTTCTAAATTTGGCCAGACTCTTTTTTTTTTTTTCTGTTTATTGCTACAGTTAAGTGCATCTCGGCGGCAGCAGCCCAGGCCCTGGCTGGGTGTCTGCATGTGCAGATCCACTGAGTCACAGGAATGACAGCTGCTAAAATTCCCTTTAATCTGGATGGCCTCTGTAGGTGGAGAATTACACCTACGGTAATTAAAACTAAAGACTGCATATTACCCGAGCGAGACAGAAGTAGAAGATCTTATTTTTGTTCTGTGCAAAATTTGTATGGTAAACTGAGACGTTTCATGGCAAAGTCACATACTTTGTGAAAAACGGCAGCCTAGCAAAAATCACACAACATCCGGCAGTTTGGAAATTTCACTAAATGTAGCCAAATCTGAGTTTAAAGAAAAACAAGTAATTATTCTGATTAAAGGGGAGTGGGCAGGAGAAGAGGCTCAGTTTTTTAGTGGGTGGAGGGGGGAGATCGCAGGAAGCTGACTGAGTTATTCTTGTCGCCTCTTGGCTTTGGAGAAGAAGGTAGTTTGAGACAGTGATGCTAAGCTGGACCTAAGAGTGCTAAATCCACGCTCAGATTGCGGGTTTCCTGGGGTGCCGCGGCGTTACTTCGTGCCCTGTGTGATATTTGAAGATACAGATGCACGGCACGGTGCAGCCCTGAGCGCGGACCCCGGCTTGAATTCTGCGGGCTGTCAAGCCGCATCGTTTTCCGAGCTTTCCCCCTGGTTGTTTAGCTTTGTTGCTCAGAAAAAGAGCTCGTTTGGAGCTAGCTTGGGCAGCCCTGCCTGCGGCTGCTCCATGCCGGCGTGGGTGTGCCGTGACTGCCTGCTCCTCCGGAGCTGCAGCCGTTGGCCGGGCTCCAGCTGCCTTCACGCATGGAGGCTGGGGCTCCTCTACTCCCGTTCGGCAGGAGCAAGGGATAGCGCTTCGCTACCTCCCAAGAAAGTTGTGAGATAAATGCTCAGGGCGAGGTGTCCGGACGGCCAGCTGGAAATGGGGATACCTGGAGGAGAGATGAGCGTTCGCTCTTCGCTGGGAGCGAGGGCTTGGCGCTGATTTTGCTGCCTCCTTCATAAACTCGTGTGCTGGGACGTGCCCCGTCCCCCTCCAGCCCCTCCGAGAGCCAGACCCTGGGTCGCATCGCGGCGGCAGGCGCTCGGCACCCTCCTCCTGCCCTTCCCTCTGTTCTTGCCCCCCGGCTCGGCAGCCCGGGCGCTGCCAATACTTGCAGCGTTCACCTCGGCAATTACCACCAGTCTGGTCTTTTGTATCGCCTCATTGTGCTTAATTATGCACCCCCCACACACACCATATGAGTGCTTCCACCCACTCTCACATTCTGTCTCACACATACATTCATTCTCTCATTCGGGACACATAATTTATTCATCCCAAGATGCAACTGTGTGCGTGTTATATTTAGGCTGTTTTAATGGTAGCTTTAGAAATATTTAAAAGCAGGTGAGCTTTTACACCCAAACAAAGATGGCCGGCAACGCTTCCCCTAATTAAAAGCAGAAGCGTTGTGGAAAATCCCAGCCGTACTCTTTCTAGACACGGTGCCTTATGCTACAGTGGGAAAAAGGTCTCTCTGGCCAGCTGGGCACTGCTCAGTTGGAAAAGTTGGCCCTGGCGTTGGGGGCCACCCTGCCTCCCGTGCCAGGCGATGTGCACCCCAGTGCATGGCAAATGGGAGACAAAGTAAATTTGGGGTCTTGCAGCCCCCGCCAGCTTGTGAGGACACCGCAGGGTGCAGTGTCCACCCTCTGATACCCTCCCTAAAATAAGGTCTTCAAAAAGAGGGGGAAATCATAGGAAACTCTAATGTAGCTGCTCAGAGTTTGGGGAGCAGAAAAGCTTCGGAGCACTTCTCTGTGGCATGGCCAGCATCAGGGCCAGCAAAAAGGGGGAAAATAACGTCCCAGGCTGCAGCCTGCAAAGCCAGGGGAAGCACGCTGCGTGTGGGACTATGGGCAGGGGGCAAAACTGTGGTCCTTCGGGTGCTTTCTGGTAGCCACCCTGGTGCGGGTGCCTGCCAGCCCCACCGTGCCGTCGCGCCCACGCTGCCGGGGGAGCTCCCACGGTCCCCAGGATGCGGCTCCCGACAGGAGAGACACGCGCTGCCTTCGGAGACACGTGGCATCGGGCGGAGAACGAGGCCTCCGAAGAAAATAACGATGTCTACTTACGAACCCCGTCTTCCCCCGCTCGCTGAAGTAGAAGAGGGAGAAGCACAACTCCCACACTATCATCTGTTGCTATTAGAGCTTTAGCAGCAGTAAAGTTACCTCTCCAAAACAACAACAACAACAATACCGCCCTTGCCTATTCTTTTGGACAGGAAATGTAGTTTTTATCACCCTTTTTCCCCCACTCAGCATTATGTTGTCCCGAGTCTGGGCTGGAGAAGCTCTTACAGGTGTTTAAAGAAAAAGCAAAGACCTGGAAATGTGCTGATGGTGTAAACTCTCTTCTTGTTGCTTTTACAGGTGAAGGCTGCTTCCAAATACGTGGATGTACCCGTAAGCACAATTTAAACAACTTCTGTCATAGTAATTTGCATCGTGCTTTGGTTTATGGCATGTGTAGCAACCCACATTATGCATTAACAGCCAAGACTGAACCATAGGCCTTCACACTTCTAACATTTGAACTGGAAAGAGTATCTCCATGACGTTAATAATGAGCAGTTACCCTCTTATGGAGACCTACGAGGCTGTTTAGGCAATAATTTGCAGATGGTGTCAACAAGGTACCATATTTATGCAATTGGCTTGAATCACATTTTAAAAAAAATGGGAGCAGTGCATTCTGTTAATTCTTCATTTGGACTTGTACAAATACAGTATAATTTCCAAACAAAAAGGTCCAGACATGTTAGAACTGAGCCAACACACATCTAACACATTAGCTAATCTATTTTATTTTTGTTCTTCTAATTGTTGGTTTATTTTACTCTTTCGGAAAATGACTTTTTTATTACTTTGGGGAAATGGTGATGAGCTAGCAACATGTGTTTGGGAAATTCTTAATGAAAATAATTTTTTCCATTTTTCTGTAATTGGTATAGGAAAACTGTACATCGTCTCCTCTAATTAGACCTTGATTCATAAGGAAAAGAGCCCTTAACGTTCTTAGACAGAGCACTTAACTTGCCATAAATTTACATTTAAATTGAGTTGCAGTGTAATATATGAATGTTGGCTGGAATAAGGGGTTACTGTAACATTTACAGGCAGAAAGATCCTGAGCAATTACAAATGAAAAAAGAGTAGATCTTAATACACCACACCAGTTCCTGCATCCAGTCAGACTGGGCAGTGTAAATCAAGAATGACTCAGTTGAGTTTGACGACCTGTGTGTATAATGTATATATGTACATTTAATGCAGATGCAGTTGCTCTGCATGCTCTCACATGACAACGTGATAAATTTATCAGACATCTTGCACCACAACATCTGCGTTTGGTGTTTCCATCCCATTAGCCCAAGATAAACCTTACCTACAAAATTATCATATCTTGAGTCCAGCATGGAGAAGACACACTCTTGAGCAGTAAGAGATCTTGCTTGGTTTAAAATATCCCAATGCAGAGATCGGCATCCTGTTGTCTTTGAGTAATAGAAACAAGATATTGAGAGCATTAGAAAGAGGGGCTCAGAATTCATTTCTAGCCTAGAAAATGCGGACATCCTTCAGTTGAAACTCCTAGTCATTCCAGTGCATCTTAAATATTTAGTCATCAGGAATTTGAGCACAGAACAGTTATTTTAAGTAACTTCTAGGGCAAAGCGTGGCCTTCTCTGAGGCCTCTACCTTCCTGGAAAGTAAAGCATCTCCAGGGAAGTGGTCGCAGTAAAATGCTATATAACCCTTTCAAGCTCCTCCAAAAGCATTGTACCTGGGACACCCTTGGGAGGTACGCAGTGGGAGGAGCGAGGGTCTGCTCCCGTCCTCGGAGGCAGTCAGACGCTCCCGTTCTTTGTGTAAAATAGAGCAGAAATCATTCATCTAGGTCATTTTTTCAGTTGTTTCCCCACCTCCCCCTGGAAACGAAGCCGCGTTACAATGGCTTCCTTGACAGCCTCAACATTTTTAATGAAGTCAACCACCAGCCCTGCACAGCTCCCCGACCTTTGCGGGAGGCCACCCCATGGTCGGTGAGCCACTGCCTTTCGGGGGCAAGGAGAAAGAAAAACCTGTTTGAGTAGAGAACAGAGGGGAAATCCTGGTGTTGAACAGAAAACCATTGGTTAAATCTAATTCCGCAAACGCCGTTGCAATTGTCTGGGTACAAACCAATCCGTTTAATGCCACCTTGAAATGGGCATGATCGGCGTGCTGAAAATTGCTTGAAAGTGTAACACTTGACTACTGCCACGTTTGTGTTGTCCTCATTGTTTTTCAAATTAATACCTTGTCATTGTTGCAGTAGGTGTTAAGAAATGTTACTGGCTTCCCAAGGGCCAAGCACTGGCCCTTTGCTTGATAATTGTTTGCTTTCTATTAAAAAACTCCCTTCCTACTGCTTTCCAAACTGTCCTCATTTTCACCCTGGAAATTACACAGATGTGTTAACTAACTTCAATTTACAGCGGCTGACAATCGTATCTTGCAGAGAAATGATACTCTGTGATCTGAGGTAAATCACAGTAATGGAAACTAATGACACTAGTTATTAACAAACTTACAATGTGCCATGGAAATTTAAGATTTTGTGGCAGCTCTTGTAATGACTCCTGTTACAGTATTTTAATGGGTTTCCTTTGAGGTAAGTTTGATTCCAATATATCAAGCAATGTGAACTCAAACAGGATTTTTTTTTTTTTAAGTATTTTCCCATCCACCTGCTTCAGTTCCCATTTTCTTTAAAGAAATGCTGTTGTCCCAAAATCTTGCACACTTGTAGGTTGCTGTTTAAAATCAGTTAAATTCTGCAGTGAGCCATAGAGATGTGACAGCACAGGGAGGCTTCCTGCCGTTTAGCAGCAGCTTAAACGTTCACGTAGACATAAATTCCCTGACTTAACATTTACCCAATTTATTCTTAAGAGCAGCAGTAAATGTGACCTAAAGTCAGGAGTCTAAACAGAAAAAGCAAGGTGATTTTGGCATGACTCCTGCAACGCCAGCTGCTTACCACACACATCCGCACACCGCAGAAGAAGAACCATGAGCCCAGCTCTGTTAGCTTTCTACCTTCAGAACCCAGAGGGCTTGCGTAGAGAAGATGACCCAAGAAAACAGCGAATCCCCAGCCCGGCTTGCTGGTTCACTCATTAGGTCAACAGCACCAAAGGTAGCAAGACAACTTCCCGACATCGGTATGTCAAGGAGGAGCTTTATTCCTCCGACCGGCTTCGCTGTAGGCAAAAGAAGAGAAAGAGCAAGTGTTTTTGCATGATCTTGTGCCGCACACAGTATTTTGCTGGGCAAAGCAGCGAGACTCGGTGTCCATCAGGTAAGGAAAGGGCGAACTGCAGGAGGACAGCAGGAGATGGAGGAGAAGGAAAAGCAGCGACGAGGCTACACAGAGGAGCTGCCCCCTGCGCCGCTATTCATGGTTTTCTCTCTCTCTCTCTCTCCCCCTCTCTCTCTCTTCTCTCCCCCATGCAGAAGCCGGGGATGGATGTTGCTGATGCCTATGTGACATTTGTCCGCCACTCTCAGGATGTCCTGCGTGATAAGGTCAATGAGGAGATGTATATAGAAAGGTTATTTGATGTAAGTAAATGCCTTCTCCTCCTTGGACACCAAGCAGGAGAGACCCAAAATGTGACAAAATAAGACAGGAGGATAAGTCACATTTTGAGAAAAATTATTGGTTATAGCTTTAAAAAATAAATAAATCTTTCCTTTCTTTCTGACTAAGGCTCGTATCTGCTCTCTGCCTGCTTTAAATCTCTACTCTAGTCTACTGTGTCTTGGTCTGTCTGTGCGTGGATTTTAAGGGAACAGCATCTTCTAAGAGAGCCCTTTACTATGTTTAAGCTTGTGGAAAATCTCTCTGTAACAGAACATCTTGGTCATTGTTCTCACTGTTAAAATTTGAGCTGGGTTCTTGGCAGATGCGTTTGCTAAGGGCCATCTCTTCTGCACATTTTGCAGTGTGTTTCATTGACAAGCTCTCCAAAACTGACAGCGAATTAAGAGTACTAAATTTTAATTTTAAAAGCTAACCAAAACAGAGCTGATTAGGAATGGACTTCTGTGTTTCAGGAGGACCATCTTGTGGTGTCTGACACCAAAAGTAAAGTTGAGACGTGGTCTCCTTGATGAAGATAGCATGATAGGAACTGACCCAGATGTTCAGAGCTATTTTTCTGTTGCACAAGATAAAGTCATTGGACTGTAAGAGAACAGTGACCTGTGATGCCCGTTTGTTTTGAATTTGGATGCATGTTAACCGATATCTCTGTTTCTGTTGCTCTTGTTGCGTTACAGCCTATCTGTCCTCGTAGCTGTTCTATAGCGAAGGTTTTCTGTTGACGGCCAGCCTGTAGCATTAGTGTTTCAGTCTCCTTTAGGGTATTTGTCCATATATCGATTTCTGTTTGAAGCAGCTTCTGTTCCTACTTTCCTTCCTTTCGTCTCTCAGCAGTGCCATTTCTCAGTCTCCCGGCTCTGGAACTGTAACAACCTTCCTCGCTTTCTTTACTCGCTCGTTTGCTTCCTCAGTGTGCAGGGAAAGCTGCTTTTTTCCCCAACCAACCTCCTCCTTCACTCGATACCTCTCTTTCTGCGCATTACCTGTCCCTTAGAAACCTTTTCCTCCTTTACAATTCCCACTCTTTCTTTCCCCCGTACCTTATCGGATTAAAATGGAACTTATCTCTCATGTCAAATGTTTTATCACATTATATCAAGTGGCATGAATTAGAGTCAAATAATCTTACTGTGTACATCTACTAGCATGACCCATATCCACTGAGAATGCCTCATTCATGCACGGAGCACAGCAGTGCCTCCTCCGGGCGCCGCGCGTGCTCGCTCCGGGGAGAGTTTGCAGCGCGGAGCACCAGACGCAAATCACCCATCAAGCAGGCATGGGGAGAAAAAACAAAACATAAAACAAAAGACTGTCGCTTCCATCTGCAGCGGGCCTGCGAGTGCATTGCTCGTTTGTGTTGAAATTTATTCCATGAGCAGATAAATTTCCAGAGCTCATCTGGACTGTTCTTTTCAATGCCCACACTGCCTTTTCCCTCATCCTTTCCCTATGATTCACAGTTGGTGTGTTTGTACCCTTTGGGCCATTATTTCCAATTTTCAAAAGGCTGTAATTAGCACAAATATTGATTTCAGTTTGATCCGCTTGTGCTTAGTTTTACCGAGCCATATTTTAAACAAATTAACAGTTGACATGAAAAAAACAGAGCAGCTACCTTGGTGGAAAGCAAAAAGTGCAAAACCTTTCTTTCCCTCCCTGCTTTCCTCAAGTCTCCCTGGTCTGTGTGGAATAAAATAATCAAGAGTAGGGTTTTTACATTGCTCCGCCTGTTTTGACCAACTCCGGCTGCAGGCAGGAGCCGTGGCATGTGGGAGCTATTCCCGTTCCCATTCCCATTCCCATTCCCTGTGCCGGCGGGGCAGCGTTGGGACCTGGTGCCGCCGGCCTCTTTGCACGTGTCTCGTGTACGTGAGTGTGCGCCCGCGAGCGGGGCGAGCTGCGGGGCCCTTGGTTCGCAAGAATTGAGGGGGATGCGCCGAGCCCTAGCCACCCAAAAACTGGAATTATGTTTTGAGCGGTCGTGTATGGTCTTTGCCGGGTTGCAGCTGAAGAAGTGAGTTGCTCCTGAGGTCAGCTCTCAGCAGGGCTGAGATGCTGCTGGTGGGTCAGTAGCAGCAGGGTTTATGAGTGCGCGGGGGCCGCCTGGGCCCAGACTCCGTTTAAATCGGTGCTGTGTTCACCTACGTTTCGGTAGGGACAGGAACCAACACCTGACACTGTTGTCCCGAGCTTGATGTCAGCCACAGCCCTGCAGCCCTTCGCCCCCCTCGCCTCACACAGCGAAGCAGCGTGGCCACGGCGTCTTTCAGCTCCTTTGGTCTCTGCAGCGAGGGCCATAATTTCTGAGGATGCTTTAGGTGCTAGCTACCTTTTTAGTAAGAAAGAGAACAGGAATAATGAAAAATGGTATTTATGATGCTGAATTAGACTTGGGCCTGATTTTGTTCTCACTTCCCCGGCGCAGCAGAGGAGCAGTGCTCTTAGCTGCAGAGTTTCTCCAGGCAGTGAGATTATTAACACTTTCGAGGCCGGCTCCTCCACTGGCTTAGTGCAGTGAGGCTGGCTTACCCCAGCCAAAAGCTTAGTCCAGTTTTAGGATGTTCTATGTTATTACGTGCGGCAATGGCAGGCAAACAGCTTAAATCTGCCTGCAGGCAGTTCCTCTGGTCTCAGTGGGATCACGTTAGAGACACTCGCAATATAGAGCTAAATCCCCTTTCTGTGCAGTCGTGAGTAGTGCAAGAGCGGAGGCGCACAGTGCAAGGTTGCCTATCGCACGGTCAGGAAGGTTTGCAGCTCCCGGGATACTCCTAATCCCCACATTTCTCCGCGGTCCTGCCCAGCGTTTCCATTCCTTTCCCCTTTGTTTCCTCCCAGGAGCAGAGGCTGCAGAGTGCGCTAGGCCATCTCCCAACAGAAGCTGGGTTAATGCATCTTTTTTGGCATTTGCCATGATTTCTCAGCTCAGAAACCATCTCTCTGCCCCTGCATCGTGTGTCCTGCTCGCACGTGCAGAGCAGGGCTATGCTCTGTGGGAGATACTGGTGTTTGCGGAAGATTATTGTAATATTTCTGTGTGGTCTGTGTGTTAATCCTCTTAATTCTGCAAATTAGTCAGGGGGGTTTTCCCTCCCCCCTCCGAAATAGAGTCATCTTAATTTTAAAAATCTGTATTCTTGGGATCATTGAACGAACAGATTGATCGTGGAGTTCTGCTGGTAATCAAAACCTAACTAGCTTTTTGGCAGTGCTGTTTACTGCAGAGTAACATGACTTATTTACTTGGCCTGGCTCACTAATTTGATAACATTTAAAGCTAAAACACTGTAATAAGGCCCGTTGGTAGAGAGCAGTGGTAACAGAAGGGTTTCAGAATGGCATCGGAGCATCCGCTCCCTGCGTTCCTGTGCATGGCTGGGTGCTTCGGGGTTTAAATCGCTGTGATACTTTGCATGCAACGCAGAAGAATCGCAAACTCTGTGTAGTGCCTGATAGAAAGTAGAATTTTATCGCTTTTTCCCCAGAGAGGGGGCAGAGTTGACATGCAGAATGTGACTGTTTATAGGAACAATGAGGCCGAGGCAGGCGGGTGTATCTTAAACATGGGAAAATATCGTCAGAGTGATCTCGAGTCTTCAGACCAATCCTGCAAAATTCAGGTCCCCTTTGGCTCGGGACACTCAGGATTTTGTAGGATCACAGTTCATACAGCTGTAATTTTGTCTGAAGGCAGTGCGAGTTTTACTTGTAAGGATTGTGCCCTTTGGTGGAAGTTATTTATACATGTGTGTACGTGTGCGTATCTTTACGCACACTCTTAGATACTCTCAGTATAGATTTCAACCCGCAGAATATATGTGATCCAGCAAGTGTATGATTGACTAGTAGATAGTGTGAGTGCCAACCTTTCTTCCTCATAAATTGGTAAACACTAATGTAAAACATAGCGAGAATATTTCCTCCCCAGCCGCAGGCGAGTAGCACGTACACAAAAGGCTACTGAACGTCGAGTGAGCTCCCCGAGATCCTGCGAATTCCAGCATCCTGATGCAGTCCCTAAATAGCGCAGATGGCATTTTTCTCTCTGATGATTAATTCAATATCTTACCGAAAAAAACAAAAACATGCTTTTGATATGAGAGATCAAAACACCAAGAGAAGCTCCTAAGATTGCAAGGACCTAAAAAAAAAATTAATTTATTTTTTTCCTCCTTGTACTTCTTGAAGACACCAGCCTGAGTAGAAGATAAGGATTAAAAGAGATGTGCTTAGTGCTAGTTCATCTGCTTAAATCTAGCAGTCTCTGAGATCAGTGATTAAAAAGCCATCTCTAACTTTGATGAAATCCACCGCAATGGTAATACTGTGTCTCTGATCGCTTTCTTACGGGCCTCATGTCTGCCTAAACCGGACACAGAAAACATTTCACTGGAGATGATACGTGGATTATATGGGTCAATTATACACTTAATCTGCCTTCTGGGGATTAAATGTGCATAGATTGACCCCGCGTATTTGGCTTGTCCTTGGCAGTTATCAGATCAGGAAGGTTGCCCTTACCAAAAAGTCTGGTAAGAACTTAATCGCCAGCGACACGGCCCGCTGAGGTGGCGGCACTCACGGCGCTTTTTGCAGAAGGCAGTTTTACCACTTCACTGTCACTGTGTATGTTCGGCTCCCGCGAAGGTCTGTGTCACAGCCGGGATACCAGACGGAGTGTTTGCTCCTGAAACGAGAAAGCGAGCCCGTTCGTCTCTGCAAGACGGAGGCAGTTTTTTTTTTATCTTGAGGGCAGGGTGGGGTCGGCGGGGTCTGGGCAGGCGTAGCGGGGAGCGTGATGGGGGAGACCCGGGGTTTGCTCTGCCCTGTGCCCTCCTCGGTGCAGAGGGACAGTCGCTCCAGGTCCTCTCCCATCAGGGAAGGAGAAGCCATGGCTCAAATGTTAGAGGAGCTGGGATCTCCTTCCCACCGCCCTCGGGGAGGCACAAGCCCTTGGCTGGGGCTCTAGCGCCGGGTCCCGTCCCTCAGGCTCAGCTCAGCTGGGTTTTTAGGAAGCCCCAGGGATATCCCAAGCCTGATGTTGCAGCTGGTGGATTTTCCTTTCCTTCCCCCAGCCAGGAGCCCAGCAGGAGTGCTGGGCCTGAGGACACGGCTCAGCACTGTCCTCGTGTTTCCAGAGGTGGCTGCCCTCGCCGGTAACTGGCTGAATGTCAGCGGTACCGAGTTAGAAGGATGCAGGGCACTGCGCGAGTCTCAGACGTCAGCAGAATCCTTATACACAATGTCCAGGAACCTGACTGAGCACTGAGCACTGGTTTACTGGAGGATCCACAGGCAGCTCAGCATATGTTTCAGTACCTACTGATTTGGAGCCTGATATCGCACCTGAGTATGCAGAAAAATTACAAACCACAGATTGACAGCTAGATCAGTTAATTCAGCAAGTCCTCTGCAGACATTTAGCCATTAGCTTATTCTTAAAATCAAAGCTTTTGCCTTCAGTGGGGTTACCCACTTGAATTTTGGCAGCTCCTTCAAGGCGTGCTTGCAGGATCGTGGCATTTCTTGCACGGCACAATCAAATGCCAAAAGAGAGCCCTTCTCACCCTCCCTTCTCCTTCCCCTCCTCGAACCCAAAAGCCTGGTCGTGAGTCAGTGGAGCTACTCACTGTGAGTTAGAATTACTCACAGGAGGACGGGTTGCAGGATCAGGGGAAGAACGGATATCAGACTGCGCGCCGGGCTCCCATCTAATATCTGCTTGCAGCCGCACTCACCGCTTTCTCTTAGACAGACAACAACCTGTTTCCCTCCTACGCAGCTAGACTGCTCATTAGGGCACTAACTCTCTCCCACTCCCATCCTGATATGGCCTCTACTGAGCTATTTCTTCTGCGTTGTTTTTTGCTTTTTTTCTTTTCCCCTCTCCCCCCCTTCCCGAGTGAGTTGTGAAACGAAGACAATTAGGCAGATTGATCTCGAGGAAGTGCAGCTTGCTTTTTCCCGTCCCTGTGCATCTTTGGAGGAGCCGGAGCAGCGCAGCTTTCGCTGCAGGGGCTGCCGCAGCCCTTGGCTGGCTCGACAGGACTTGGACCTGGACCTGGAGTCAGCCCCACTGCAGGGACCTTTGCTGGGGGAGAAGAAGAAAATTGTGATGGAAAGTGTCCGTATATCTTCTAGGAAGGGACAGATTCTCTTTCTGAGGGGGCACAGCGTGCACCATCCTTCCGCAGCCTCTTTTTCTTCCCACGTGGCTGCTCGGAGCCGCGCAGGAGTGGGGAGAGGAGCTTAGCACGGACATCGCTCCTCGGAGCCAACCCTTGTCCTTTTTTACTCCCATACATGAGCTTCACGCGGCAGCAAGCGTGCACTCGCGCGTGGCCTCCCGCCTCTCCTGCATTCCCCTTAGCAAGGTTTCTTTCCTAAAGTGCTCGTAAAGTAGGCTCCATTTAATTTGTTTTAGGGAGAGTCTTAATAAAATAAGTCCTAGATCTGTCACTGGATTTTACATGCTCGTAAGGGTTTTTTTTCCCTCCTAAATGTCTTTATCGGAACAGCTTTTCGTGTTCCAGTAGACATTTGGTTGAAGACAGTTAATTTGATTTCTTTTCCAGAGGAGATTTTCCATTAATCATTCTAAGAAGGCAGACTGATTGCTCCGTTACGTTAAGGTCAGCATAGGCTTGCTAACATCATCCGCACAGTGCTTTTGAGCGTCGGAGATGTTTGGTTTAGGGCAGGCACTGAGTGAAAGATCATTTATTTCCCGGTAGCCGTGAGTAGCCAAGGTAGGCTTTGGGGAAGAGATGCCATCGTGCTGTATTGCAGGCAGCAAGGCATCCTCGATCCAGAGAGCCTTTTTCCGAGCAGCCTCTCTGCTCCCTGACCGGGAGCTGTCTGTGCGCATTTATAACTGTGTACGAGGCACGTAGCGCGCTCTGAGCTGAAGCTGCCTTCCAGCTTCGCTTAAGAGGCCTTAGCTAATTGGAGCTCCAGTCTTGTGGATCGTCAGGAAGAGCCCGATGGTGCTGGCGTTCCCCGTGAACCCCAACCCACGCGGGTGCCAGCTGAGTCCGGGGATGTGAGGAGCGTGGGAAGGGCCGGGACGTCCCGGTGCACACAGATGTGCGGGGCTGACCCCCCAGCCCTCCGGGGCACGGCTGCCGCGGGGCCGAGCCCCCCGCTGCCGGCGGCTTTGCTCCCTCCCTCCGGGCTGTGCAAAGGGCCTTTGCCCAAAGAAACTCACGGTGCGCACAGGGGTGAGCCAATGGCCCCTGCACGGACAATGAAGAATTGTCTGATTTCCAGCAGCGCCTTCAATCCCTCTTTTCCTTTTCTCCCCCTGCAATCCAGCCCCACACAATCGCTGCCATTGCCCGCGCCGGCCAGCGGTGCATGCGAGATTAGTCGTCCCAGGTCACTTCGTTTCTCTTGATCTGCAGCTCTTTCCTTTCCCGGTGCTCCTTTAAACCTCACCCTGGATGTATGATATCAGCATTCAAAAATGCTTAGCAGGACTTGGGCAGGGAGTGTATTTTCTCCAGTGTGTAACCTCAGGAATGGTACCAGGGATGCTGCTCCCTCCCGCGCTCACAAAACCCTCAGGACTGAGATACCCGGGCAGCCTCTAGCTACTTTTTTGAAATTTGCAGGCTATAAAAAAGTCAGCTAAAGTTTACCAAGTCCCACTTTGTGAGAGCTTTCAATTAATCCTAATAACAAGTATAATTAAAGTATTCCATAGCATGCATTACTGTAGTGCATCTTACTGAGCAACTTTGCATCCAGTTATACCGGCACTGCCTTGCACTAACAGGGCCCTGGAATCAGGACAGAAAAAAGCAGCACGCTGTGTGGATATTGTGTTTTACTAAGCTGCTTTATATAGAAACTCAGATTTTAACATGTCAACTTCATTTCTTTTTTGAAAAATGGAAATAAGCAGAGAATATTTTATAGGTTAAAAAAAGTATTTGAGAACTAGCATCCGTACAGAAGTGGGTTTGTGTGTGTGTGTGTGTGTGTGCCTTTATATTTTTTTATGCAGAAGCTCTTTCATTTAGGAAAACCAAGGTCTGCAAAATCCTGCAAAGCAGCAGGTTTTTTGAGTTCCCAGCAAGTGCTGTGCACTTTGCTGAGCTGCATCGACAGCGAAGGGAGAGAGGGCCCAGCACCCAGAGCCAACCTGACGGTGTACCCAGGGCCCCCTTCAGAGCTCAGTCCCCTGCGTGCAGGTACGTGGGATGCTGCGTGCCAGCACAGCCTGCGAAGGCAGGGTCTTCCAGCTCAGGGATGCACGTACCCGGGACAGGTTGCCCGAAAGGCAGCATTTTCTGCAGGTGTATAATGCGGTGCCCAAGGCTTGGGGCTGTCCTGCTCGGAGGGGAAAGGAGGCACCCGACGAGGCTCTGAGCCTGCAAACCTGCAGGTGCCCGCCTTCGCTTAGGCGTGGGGTGTCCCTGGTTTGAGGACACAGTGAATAAGGGAGAAGTCAGAGATGCCGCCAGGACCGGTGTCAGTGACCTTCCTTCCCGGATCACTGTGAGCATCGGCCACCGCGTCCGCGCGCTGAGCCAGCGCTGCAGCAGCTCTTTCAGCGAGATCCGCCCCAGGGGAGAAAGCTCGGGGTGCCCTGGGCCTTCCCTGCCCTCACCTCTGCCAGGGACGTGAGTCTGTGGCTCTTGCCTAGGCAGAGCTTTTGGCATCTGGCTAGCGGGGCAGACCCCCCTGGCGTACAGCTTGGGAACGCCTGAGTAAGTACAAGCCGTTACATCCCCCGCAGCGGTTGTTCCTCCCCTGGTGAAGGTGCAGCACCATCCGCAGGTCCCTTTCTGGCTCTGGCTGGCCGCGTACCTGCAGCGGGAAGCCTTTGCTTGCGTGGTGAGAGCGCACGGATTGCCTGCAAGGCCACTGACAGGCGGAGTAAACAAACCTGCACCCACCGCGGCGTGTGGCGTTGCAGCTGCACGGAGCACGTGTAGGTGTTGACTGATTTTGTGCAGCATTGAAAGCGAGGAGTGTTAGAGAGGATCTTCTTGGGCATGTCTGTTTGCTGGGGGCCTCGGCCCCGCTGACACGAAAGATGTCGATCCTCCTTTTGCTCCCTGAAAAGGAATAAAATTGTTTTGGGTTCAGAGCAGGGAGAAATTTGCAGCGAGGAGGGTGCAGGACGAGTTGCGGCCCTTTGGCGAGCGGGGAATTTGTGCAGCCGCACCAGCACGCGCAGAAAACGTTCCCGCAAGGAGTCCCGCGCCTCCCTCCCATTAACACCCGTGGCACCGACCTGCCGAGCCCCATCGGGTCCAGCTTCCAGCCAATTAAGGGTGAAGCGCCAGCCCGAGCGCACCCTGTTGCTGAGATCCCCAAACAGTGGGTGATCTCAGGTGCCATATGTACTGCAAAAAGCGTGCGGCACTTCGGTGCGCCTGGGTCTGCGTCTCGGCTTTCATTCTGAATTCTCTTCCCTGTTTGAAGGCAGAGCTCTTATGCGATTCAAAGTTTTTCTGTGGTTTATTTTTGGGAAGAGGAGGGGGGAAAAGAAAAAGATAATGTAATTCGGTGATGCCATTTGCATCCTAGACAGATGATGAGTCGCTCTGGCTAGCGGCTTAACCCTATTAGGCAATGCTGGGACCGTGACTTTATTAAATAATAATACAAATTATTTTAATATCGAGCCCCTTTGACTTTGTAACTTCCTCATAGAACTACGTTGTCAATGTGAATGAAATGTCATAGTTAAGGAATACAAAATAGAGTGAAAAGCATCCAGCAAGCACTGAGGTGGATGTTGAAGAATACGCTGTGTGTGCTTGGAGTGATAGCAGTAGAGCGATACAAAAAATCCCAGGAAAAAACAGTGCAGCCGTTTGTTTCAGTGATAACTCGGTGTGAGCGTGACCTGGGAGACTCCAGACAGATTCACGAGGCTTTGATAGAATAAAAAGTCATAAATTTTATTTAAAAAAAAAAGACCTTGGGGTTTCAGGGGATTTTTATTAAATTGTTAGCACTTTACTAGATCTCTAGAATTTAATGCAGAGTTTAATAGAGAGGTTTAATTCGGAAAATGAGGCTCCTGCTGCCTCTCGTGAGGACCGCTTGCCCAGGGGCAGGCAGAGCCCTGCCAAGCACGGCGGGTGGAGGGTTTGCTCGTACGGGCGAGGTGCAAGCGCGGAGTCCAGGGTTTGGCAAAGAGTTCGCGTATCCCAGACACTTCCGATTTGTGCGCTGTTTCCGAACATGCCAAGCCAAAGACCCCGTGGAGAAGTTAAATTAGCACACCGCAATCTGTTACCAAAACTTAGATTTATATTCTGAAAGAGAAGATACTTTCAAAAGTGTGTGAATTTGGGGGGGATTTACCTTTCTAGTAGCAAAGCGAGGGCTGCCTGGAGCCCTCGCGGTGCTTTGCTGTTGTGTGCTCGGTAGAGCGACCCTGAAAGACCTACTTTCGATGTCGACTTTTGCATACCTAACGCGAGTATACGCACTTAAAGAATTATGTGCACTAGAAAAGCTACCTAATGATCGGACAGTGTTATTATCTGGTGTGCGGCAGCGGAGCAGGACGGTGACTATTTATTTACTCTTTGCGGATAATGTTCTGTTATTTTCTAGTCTTTGGCAATAGCAAGAGAGCATCTGATATATACAATATTGGTGTGTATCCAATTGTTTGTGAACATCCCAAGTTTTGAAACACGGTTGTGAGAGAGGAATATAAGCTTAAGCTTGAAAGGCTAAAAAGCAGAAAGCCCCACACATAAATGCTATTATGCACTTAATGAGGCAGGGTTTAAAAAAAAAATCAGCCACACAAGTTGGTTTTATCAAAGAAAATGTATAAATAACAACCAGTGATTCAAACTGCCTCACAAAGGGAAAAGCAGGGACGGGAAGCTAGCACTTCACTTGTGGCATTCAGATAATAGTATTTACTACACTAATCTTTTGGGCTTAGCAATTGACAATCAATATATTATTATCAACAAGCGTTAACGCAAACAAAAAGCTTCCATTTCTTTTTTAACCGTGTCCCTTAAGTCCCTTAAATTTAATTAAAACCGGACAGCTCTCCCTCTAGTACAAATTAGAGTTAAAATCATATTAAATATTTGTTCTACGGGAAAACAAAAGTGTCAGCTTGTGCTACCAGGTTTGGCTGCTTTTTTTTTTTTCCCTTTTTTTTTTTTTACACACAGAGGGGAAAAAAAAAATACCAGCTACTCAAAGTTAAAATAAAGTCTCTCTCCCTCCCTCCCCGTCTCCCAAGACTACTGTCTATAACATGTTGTTCCTTATAGAAAGTGGGATATGGTGGCATTTGCTTGATTAACTTGCTCGACAAAAGTGACAGCTGCTGTGGGTGCATGTAGCTAAGCTGCACAGCGCAGTTCCGCCTTTGTACATCTGTCAGCAAAAAAGGAGGAATAAAGAGTGAAAAGAGACAAATTGGTCCCAAAAGGCAATCCATTCAACTCAGGAGGTTTGCTCTATTCAAGCACTCGCTGGGAATCTCAAGTGCTAGGTAGCTTATTCAATTTCATTCATTCTTTAGAATGAGCCCACAAGTGTTTAATTTCTTATTCTGTTGAATAAAAAGGGGGAGCTTTTTTTTTTATTGGGAGCATTAATTGTAAGACTAGCTGATCAATGCCCGTGATATTAACTCATTGCTTATTTTCTGGTTAGCTGTGTGCTCTTAGATCCACAGCCTCTAAACTTCATTTCTGTAGCGTGGGCACTGTCACACCGATTTCTCTGCTTCCAGGCGCAGAACTCGGTCCCCTGAGCCTTGGCCCTGCCAGGCTTGGGGGAACGGACCAAATCCTCGGCAGGTGTAAATCGAGAGAGTCGCTGGTTTATTATTGATGCCACCTGTGGCCGTGGCCAGGACAGGACCGAGCCAGATGCTCTTTGCCTGCGGGGCCGAGCTGCCGGCCCCGCTGCAGTTTGGCCCTCTGCGCCGGAGGAGGAGGGTTTGTAGCTCAAAATGCTGATCTGCCTTTGGATGGCTCTTCTGGTGCCCCGGCAAAGGGCAGGGGAGGGGGAGCCCGCACGCAGGGCAGCGTGGAGTGATACCCGGCACAGAGGATGGGTTTTGTTGAGTAGCGGGAAGAAAAGTTGATGAACGCGTGGGATGGGGATTGCTGCATGGGCAGGTCTCCGCTTGCCATCCCGCCATCCTGCTTGCGGGAGAGAGATGTGCCTCTTCCTTCTTCATCGTGTGGCAGGTGTGTCCCCATCTCCTCATCAACGTGGGGCCCGGAGCTACGCGTGCACCTGAGGGACCACAGCTCTTCGCCCGCCTCAGCTGTGCCACGTCCTCCTCCGGGCCCACCACCATGTACCTTGGCTCAAGGGTTTCGGACACACTTGTGTCACCAAGGCCTCGTCCCTGCTCTTCCCCCACCCTCCCGGCTGTGGGTCAGCCTGGGGGATGGCACGGCACCTCCTGCAGCAAACAGAGCCTGGGTTTCCATGGCCGGAGAAATAGCCGGGACAGCTCTGGCAGCCTGGCCGAGACCCCACTAGCGCAGGCTGGGAGCAGGGCAGGAGGCTCGATTCATCCCACCACCGCTCTCATCCACATCCAGCATCCTGGCTGAGCTGGCCTTGGGAGGAGGCTCTCAAACTGGGATCGTGTACACTGCTGTGTACGTTCAGGCTTGCTGGGAACGTCTTTTTTTTAAAGAAAAGAGTAGGAAACTGCATTGGCCATGAGGCTCTATGCTTCATGCATGCTGTCTTTACCAAGTTTTTGTAATTGCAATGACCGCCTGGGATCAACAGTGAAAGAAACATTGAGGGAAGGTGGAGAGGAACGCCTTGGGGTCCACAGAAGACCAGAGGGACAAGAATGGTCCTTCCATGACGGCTGTCGAGCAGGCTGGGCTTTGGGTTGCAGGCCTGCAGACAGCATCGTGTGTACACACCTGGCTGCGCGTGCGTACAGGGCGCGCCGTGAGCAGCTGCGGGAGCACACGCTGGTCCCTTGGGCAGGCAGACTTCACCAGCAGAGCTCCTGCTCCCGTGCACCGAGGAAGCCCTCACACAACGCCGGCAGCTGTGTGCGCAGAGCTGGTCCCTGGAAAGCACGGTCCCGAGCTGCTGTGGCTGCATCCCTACCTTCCCTGCGGAGACGACACCTGCCAAGGGGAGGTGGCTGCTGTCAATGCGTGTGACAACGCCGAATACCGAATTTGGTCCCAGAGCCGCCCAGGACGGGGATGGACACGGCTCCGTCGGCTGTCACGTACTGTCAGCAGTTGTAAATCGGCACAGCCCCGCTGTGCTTTCCACCAGCTGAGCTTCTGGCCCATTGGACGGGGACGCAAACACCACGTACAAAGAGTCGGTAATTTTTTAATTCTTTTTTTTTTCCTGGCTTATCGAGTCGCTTTGAGAGAGGGCTGTTGCCTGAGAGCAGGTTCAGTTTTCCTTTGGGAAATAAGACTCATAGACAGCATGTTCCCCTCTCCCTTCCCACCTCTGTGGTCCCCTCGCTCCGTGCTGGCCGGCTCGGGGATGCTGCAGGGGCAGCCGCCCGGCATCCCGTCCCTCACCTTTGAAACACCTTGAATTCAAGGCTTCATTTCAAAGCTGCCTTTCAGCCTTTCAAAGCGAGTCCGTGTCCCGGACAAAGAGAGGGAGCCAGCCGGCGTTCGGAGCCTCCTTGTGCAGTGTGTGTCACAGTTTTAAACAGATTTGCCCTGCTTGGATTGGTTCTGGTTGGAAAGCGAGTACTGAAATGAGAGGTCATAGGGGAGAGTTACTATGGTAATTGAGTAGTATCACCAGTAGTTTTGCTCTTATGAGCATTAAAGCACATAATAATAGACAAACAACAGTGGTTAAAGCAAGCAGGTAGGATTACTATGTTCTTTTGTCAGAAGTATATAATGTCTTGTAGTCAGTTTTAAAGACTTCTCAACCCCCAAATCCACCCAGCAGTCACCTGCTGAGTAATTTTGTATGCCTAATCTCTAGCCCTTAACTACAAGCTTTCTGCTAATTTGAGGCAAATGGGTATTTTTGACACTAAATAGGGCAGTAAAGAATCCCTGACCTAGAAAAACTCCATTCCAAGGCACTGAGAGCAGAAAAATATTCTTTCAGCATCCTTGTGAGACCTTTGGAATGACATAAAATAGCTTTGACTAAACTGCGCCGCAGCCTTCGATTAATGGTTTGCAGAAACTTGCTGAACATCCCTACTACAACTTCCCCCATAAAACTTGTCACTTCAGATTGCCATCAGCCACCACAACAATAATCATTTCATGCCTATTGCTAATTGCAAGCACAGCTGAGGCTCAGCGGGGTGCTCTTGCACAGTCCCAGGCCTTTATACCAGCCTCAATCTGTTGTATGGCACTTGTTCACACACAAAAAAACTACCAGTAAAGGCAGAAAGAGGCAGAGTCACAGGTTCCTTGTAATCCCTCTGCTACCCTGCTGACAGCCCAGCCCTATAAGCATTCCTGGTTTTGTCCCACTCTTTACAAAAGCTGAAGTGACCTTAAGCTACTAGTATGTAAGCTTTTGAATGAAGAATACAGCTCCTTCAGGTGCCTTAAGAAGCAGTGTTGCATCTGGCTTACGAGATTCTGTTTGCAGCACCCCTGGGGTGAGCTGTGGCTTCCTGTAACATGTAAAATATGAGTGTGAACTCAAGGTTCATGGCAAGGAACAGGAGGTCATGCTTCCATTCAGCTCACACCAAAGAAGACGGGGGTTTGCAGATGTTCCTGGGTATGTGTAATGACACCACCTCCCGGAAAGCACAGGAACCCAGCACAGGGCGCTTTTTTTTTGATAAAATGTGCCACACTCAGTGTGTTACTTGCAGATTTATTCATATCAATTTTTGCAATTTATGTATTCAGAGACAAACTTGCTATTTCAGCAACTTATTGATCATGGTTTTGCATTCAAAAAAAAAAAAAGGTGGGGGGGGCAAGGAAGCTTCTTGCTTGAGCTGGTCGGGGTGTTGCGTGGGCAGCTGTGGAAGCCCACCCCTTGGCGTGCTTCAGCTCCTCTCGTGCCTGTCCAGGAGCACCCAGCCAGCCCGTGGCCCACCTCACCTACCCAGGCAAGAGCATCGCTGTGAAAGACAGAGGGGAACAGGAAAACTAACCTGAAAGAGCGATTCAATTCCTGGCCGTGCAAATATTCTATCTACTTGCTGTTACTGGGCTCTGATAGCATCTAAAGAGCCCTGTTGGCATTTCCTCTGCTGTTAGCCGGGTCACGGCGCGCAGCAGGCAGCGGGGGCTGCGACGCACCTCCATGGGAGCCCTGGTCCTTTCCCTGCTGATGTCCCAGCGGACGTGTGGCATCCACCACGCGTCCCCCGGGATGCACCCTCCGCAGCCATCCCTCACCCCGTGCCCCCAGACTAGTGCAAACTGCCCTCTGAGTGATGGACAGGGGTGCCAGCTAGCACCAGTAACGGGCGTGTGCAGCCGTGAGGTATGTGGAGTTGGGGTCCGTGGACCTGGGAGCATCAATGAGGTCTACTCGTTCTTTACAACCAGGTGTGAGGAGTTTTGAGAAAATACGTTTATACTAGTTACTTTGGCGTGCCCAGGCCGCAGTTTAGCTGGCCCTGGGGCTCCGGAAGCGTGCCTGAAATGTGTCGCAGCCCCATGGCAAGGCCCCGGAGTTCGGCATTTGGGCTGTGCCCTTTGTACCTTGTGTTTGGGGACACGCCGGAGCCCCGAGGAGCCCCCTGTCCCTGGCACACGCCCCGCTGCCCTTCGGGGAATGCCAGACCCACCCGGGGGGAGCGAGGTGGCCGGTGTCCTGACAGGACCACGCTGTGCTCTTTTGTCTGAAATCATCACATTTCCGTTTCGGAGCATTTGGCTTTGTTGTTGTTTTTTTAATAATATAATCATATGCAAATGTTATCTTCTTTGGTAGGTTAGTCATGAATCAGAGGGCTTGTGCGTCTTATAGCACATCAACACTAGTGATAGCTAAAGGGAACATTTAATTTATGGGCTAACTTATTTTTATGAATATGCAGGGCTTAAATTCAGCAGTTGGTGTGTGCTCTATGAAGTGACGTGACGGTTTTGTGTATCAAGATCAATGAATTAGACTTTGTCTTTTTCTCATAAAGGAGAAAGTCTTTGGAGTAACTTAGCTTTGAGAGCGAGCTCCTTTCATGCGGCCGAACCATACGCCTGGCTGAGCCTTGTCAGCCGCTGCTCAAGAGGAGAGGGGTACGATTCGGGTTTGGCTCGGAGGAGTTTGCGTCTCCCCAGACTCCAGCATGTTGGAGTGCCTACCAGAAACAGCAAAATGTTTCATTTAGCTTAATCTCAAGGTCACGCAGCAGCCAAGTCACTTTGCCGATAACCTCTGGGCAGAGGTTGTAATTCTGTTTCGGATCCATACAGCCGTGCATGGCACGGGACAAACCAAAGTGGCGGGACCTGCCCCCGCGGGGGATGCCTCAGCTCGTTCAGCGCCGCCGTGAACACCCAGCAGATCGTTTCGTGGCAGATGAGAGGCAGCAGTGGAAGGGAGAGGGCGTGCATGTGTGACATACGGTCGCTTCGTGCCTCTGCGGGTTTTGATTTAAAGAGCTGGTGGAAGGAGGCGTTTGGGTGACCTGGGCACCCGCGTGCCAGCGCAGCCCTGGGTCACAGCTAACGTCACTCGAGAGCAAGACTGATTAAGCATGCTGATTGCACAGAAGTAACCTTATAAACATTAACGATTTCTCCCTGTTTTGCCGACGTGAGCCCTCAGTGTTACGAGGGAACCCAGACAGATCCCCCAGTGACAGCTGTCACTTTGTGCCGCTCCCCAGCCGGCTGCCGTGTGTCCCAAGAGTTGTCCCAGTGCCCACAGGCACCCAGGGCTCTCCGGGAATATCCAGGGATGCGCTGACCTCTCAGACTAGTCTGAGGGATTGGAAGGTATAAAGAGCCATCAGACGTTCATGTCTACTATTTTGGTCAGGCCTGCCCCAGCCAACCAGGGTGCTCGTGTCCTGACATCAGGACCTCAAGTGACAGCTAACAGTATCGGAGCGTGATTTCTGTTACAGAGAAAGCTCCTGCTTTCCTATAGCTGAATTACTTTCATTCGAGCTCTTAGCTCCTGCCAGGTCTCCGTCCTGGAGATGAAGGGCCAGCAGGAATCTCTGCCACGAGCTGCACAGGGTGCAAGCATCGAGCAATAGAGCACCATGTGCCATTTCTCTGGTGACTCTTCCATCCGTTTATTTCCTCCATTTTATTAAGAGGTGGTGTGGAAACAGAAGTACAGGAACATCTTCATTGAATTGTGGGGGGGAACCCTTCCCCGTGCAGCGTGACTAACTCCTGCCGTCTGCTCCCGGTGGAGGACAGCAGCTCCTGGGAGCATTACCGTGCGGTTCGATAACGGGTGTTGAGCCCACATTTTTGTGATGCTGGGCTGGTTTAGCTTGTTTGCTTCGGTCAGCCTTGTGCCAGCTTGTGGGTGGCCCGGGCCAGCGTGGCCGCGGGCCCCGGTGCTGCCAGGGAAGCCCTTCCCAGTGACCGCTTATGGTGGCGGAGCCGCACGTCCGGCAGCGCCGCCCGCACGCGGGTGCTGGCGTCTCAGCCGTGCCGAAGGGTGGAGGGTAACAAGTCACTGGCCTGTTTTCCAGTCGCAGAGTATCCAGCCGTCTCCATTCACTGGCCGTGCTGGCAGCTACGGCAGCTAGAGGAAAGAGGGCATGTTCCTGAGCCGAGACCCCCGCCTGAAGGAAAAGACGGTGCAGCGAAGGGAGGCAACACCACCGGAGTTAGACTGATGCAAGGTTTTAGGCTAGTTGGGAGGGAGCTGCATTTCAGACTAACCTGGATGGCGCTTGATCAGGATTTTTATAAACTGATATGGTATTTTTTTTTCCTTTAACTAGTTCTAGGTTAATTGCAGCTGGTCTGCAGTACAGATTTTGATCTGTGTGTGTAGGAGCGATTGCGGGAGAAGAGTGTGGCTGCGCGTACAGAGGCGTGATGGTTTCTGTATGCAGACCACTTTGTAATCAACCGTTGTGCTGAGTGCCGTGGGGAGGTTTTTGTGACCCCCCCCCGCCACCACAGCCCCTGCTTTTCCTTCTCTCAAGGGCTCGCTGCTCGTCTGTGTGGCGTCAGACGTGCAATGCCAGCCCTGCGTGAGCGGGGCGCTGATCCGCAGCCCACCGGGGACTTCCTGCACTGCAGGGCTGGCAGGCTGCTGCCACACAGCTGCAAGCCTTTTTCGCAGACAAGCAGCAAAATTTCAGCCCCTGGAGGGGCACTGTGAGTTCAGCAGCTTGAAACAAGCTCATTTCTTTGCTGCTTTTCCATCTTTCACAATTGTGAGGGTGAAACCAAAGCATTTCCCGCGCAGCACGGGCAGGCGCCTGTAGGTGCTCACACCAGCATCCTCACCCGCAGCCAAACCCTGCCCCGCACAAGCCTCCCCTCCGCTCGCCGTCAGGGAACCAGACTCACCCCGTGGCTGGTTACGGTTGAATTTCAAGACGGTAAGTAGCTTGAGCGTGGGTCTGACACACTTAAAGGCAGGACTGTGCTCTCCCTGGTGGGGGGGACGGGTTAAAAAATGGATTGGGCCAAGCGCGCACCACTGCTGGCAAGTCCCGGCAGTGGCAAAATCAGATTACAAAAACCTTGTGGTGTTGCTGGTGGCCGTTACCCCTCCTAAGAAATTTGTCATCGTTATTATTAAAATTTAAAAGCTCGTGCGTGGAAATTCTGTGTAGAGAGGGAGCCTGTCTCTCCCTCTAAGTCTGTCGTCTCCCACGAACAGGCTGGCCGGTGGGAAGGGTTGGTGCTGAGCGTGCTGGGCGCAGCCTGGGCGGCTCCGGGCACAGCACGCAGCCCTGGCGTGCTTGCTGGAGAAGTCCTGTCTCTCTTGCAGCAATGGTACACCAGCTCGATGAATGTCGTCTGCACCTGGCTGACAGACCGCATGGACCTGCAGCTTCACATCTACCAACTGAAAACTCTCATTAGGATAGTAAAGGTAATCGTCCGATGTGTTTTTGATACCATCTTGCTGTCGGAAGGAGCGTGTGTGTATGCGGCACGTTCTCTTAGGCAAACTGTCAGCGGCAAATAAATTAAGCCATTCATTCAAATTCTTAAAAATTAAGATACTTGTGTGTATGGCATGTAGCGAAGGATAAACGGGAACTTGAAATGCATACAGATGCAAAATAGAGGTGCGCAAATAAGAACAAAGTAACTGCTTGCATGAAAAAAGGGAAACTCTATTGCTGTTGGACCCTACCTGTACAGTAAGCGCACCAAAATTAGCCGTTTTGTGGCCAAACATGCTGATCACATCAATGAACTCCAGTGTTAAAACGGGTTAAATCAAACCCAAAAGTTTTTAACGCTGTTTTACTAGGAGCATTTAAGCGCAGCTATGGCTTGTGATTATCGTCAGAATGCAAATGAGGATTGTTCTCGTAGTTAATTGAAGTTGTTTCTTTTACTATGGGTGTATATAATCAACTCTAAGAGATCACAAAGGTGAGATAACATACCCTGAAAGTAACATTTTTTCCTTGAATGCACGTGTATGTGTATATGTGTGTGTGTGCATGCCTTGGACTAATGATAATTATTTCAGTGTGAAATCGCAGTGGTTTACATGAAATAATAAGATCACAGAAGGGGGTAAATATATTTTTGATCATTTTAGGTTCTATCTAATGCTTTTTGGTCTAGTATTTTATAATGTTTATGGTCTTGTGTGCAGTGAACACATTGAAGGCATGAATAAATTAAAACTGAAATGTATTAAATGTGCTTTTCATAACTGAAAACAACAGGCACAGACAAATTATTTCTACTTGTCAGCTAGCTGAGGAAAGCTTTCTTCCTCGTGCTTTATTTATACCAATATTACACTCAGAAGCAGCTACAACAAATCCGAGGACTTTCTGAAAGAGCAGAACAGTAAATAGTTTCCACGCAGAGCACAGAGCAGAATTAAATGAACTACGAGGCCAGAGTTTTATCTCACAGAGTCAAGTAGTTTTTAAACATAAATTCAAATGAGAGATATTAACTGTAATAACAAGGGAAATGGAACTATGGAAATACAACCCGTTTCAGAATTAGGTGAAGAAAGAGAGATTTAAGAAACACAGGCCGTGTGCTTATGTTTATACGTCAACAATTTTCCCCGGTATCCTGGATTTATCTTATTTAATCCCAATACTGTAGGTAGGATTATTTAATACAGAGCATTCCGGGAACGTGTAATCAATCACGCCTGCAGTTACGGGCAGTAAGCGTTCTGCTGCGTGAAGAACAGTAACCGACATTGCAGGCAGGATGAATGCATCCAGAAGCAAGGAAAGTTAGTTGGAGCAGAGCCCTTCTCCGTTGCTTCCATGTCTTTTTAGACCCCGACCTACCCCACGTAAAGCTCCCCGGAGCAGCCCCCAGTACCTCCCAGCCTTGACGCCTGCGTGCAGCCACACAGCCCGGCCACCCCGCGGGCCCCGCAGGGGCAGGGCTGGAGTCGCAGAGCCGTGGTTTGTAGCTCAAGGCACCCCAAAGGGACCGCTGCACGGCAAAGCGGTGGCCGGCAGAGACACCCCCCCCTGCGGCCTCTGCGCTGCCCGGGGCAATGCAGAACGTCCCCGGGGCTGGGATTGCCCTGCCGTCCCAGCCTCTTCCATTAGTGGCCCCGAACTCCGGGCACGGGGCACGGGCCGACTCCTGCGGCACAGCCGGGGAGCCGGCGTGGGCCCTGACCTCTGTGCTGTCTCCTCCTCCCTCCCTCCGTGCCTCTCCCCGCTTTAGAAAACGTACCGGGATTTCCGATTGCAAGGCGTGCTGGACTCCACCTTAAACAGCAAAACCTACGAGACCATCCGGAACCGGCTGACGGTAGAGGAGGCCACGGCGTCGGTCAGCGAAGGCGGAGGGCTCCAGGGGATCACCATGAAGGACAGCGATGAGGAGGATGAAGAGGACGACTAGGGATGCTGGCCCGGAGGACCGGCTGGGGGTCGCCTGGTATCCGTGCATGTACCTCGTCTGTAACTCAGTTAGCCACATTAGGAATTTTTATGTCAGCTCTAAATGCCCATGAGAAGTTTACCAATACAAATGCCATGTTAGCTGTGTGGTAATAAGATTAGCACCTCCTCTTTGATTCATCAGTTTCCTAATTTCATATCTATATGTTCATAAGCAATATGGAGCACCATTGTTTAATACCGTTAATGGAAAAAGTACATAGAAAACATGCTAGGTGTGTCCCTGTTATAATTAAAGTTTAAACAATGCTTCATTAATGTACTGTATATACATTGATGGTAAATTGTTGTGAAGATGAGTGAATCGAGTCCTTTCATTTCTTTGTTTCTCTTCTGTGGATGCCAACTGCTTAAAATTAATAAAAAACCAGCTTTGTTTTTAAAAGACGAACGAGGCAATTACAAATGATTTTTTTGTTCTCTCTGTTCATTTAAAAAACAGAAAACAAACAAACCCAGACAACCATTTGAATCATTCTGCATCCTTGTTAATGTACCAGGCTCTTCCCTTCAATATGCAGTTAACTCCATAGAGGCTACATCCCAAAGGATTAGTCATTCTAATTGCCACACCAGATTAATCCTATCATTATGGATATATCATGCCACATTACAAGTCCGAAGCAGTTGTTTTATGTTGACGTTTGCTCCTCTAAATGTTACATTTTTGTTTAAATTTCAAATAACCGTGTATGTACAAAGACAACTTTAATTACAACCTTAGATTATACAAATGTGTTTATAATAATATATTGAATATTTATTTCAGTAGATTGTAACCATAATTTACAATTCCTCGGTTTCACAATGGTTTTTATATATGTCATGTACATTGCATTTTGACCAGTAACTGCATGTCCATCAGTTCCCCCTCCAGAGCTTTTACTTTCTGTGTAAAATAGTGATCCATCTTGCTTTTTTTTGCCTTATACAAGCCGACAGTTGTAAAAGTGTGAGAACTGTGGCTTCTCAATAAATAACTATTCAGATGTCCTAAGAATAAATTATGGAGTCTTTTATGTCTGCCTTAGAAAAAAAAAAAATTACAAGCTGAGATGTAAGAGCCCCCACCTCTCAGAATAAAGGCATTTTCTTTTCTCATGGGTGTTTTTACAGTTTATTAATTAAGAAGATGGTTTCCTGATTTGCTCCCAAAGCTCAGGGTGGGACCAGGCTGTATATTCCCCTGGTACAAGGACATTTCTCCCATCACCTCCGCAGTTGTTTCCACTGTTACCTGCTCTCTACGTCCTGTGATCTGTCTCTGGACGTCTAAGTGACAGTCTGCTGGAACAGCCCCTGCTGTTACACGGGAGTCGGCCTTGCCTGAGACTTACCTTCCACCAAAAGGCCTCACTTTGTATTTTCACGTCTCCCAAAGCAGCCAGTTGCAGCAGCCTGTGGGCACTTAAACACGCGGCACGGGGCAGACACCTAGCTGAAATTAAAAAGCGGGCTGGTTTGATGGAAAGCATGTTAGGTTGGGAGTTTTCCGAGAGGTTTTGCAGTCACTCCCTCCCATCAGCCAATTCAAACCGAAAATGACTCCTGCTAGCCTGGGTTTCAGTCATTTGAGAGAGACCCAGAAGAGCTGATGTCCTTCACCCCCAAGCACAGCAACCTGTTGCCACCCTGGGGAATGAGGACAGATGTTCACCACTCACAAATAAAAAGATGGGCAAATGTTGGAAAAACATCCTGCCTGGACGAACCTGCCTGACATAATGAACCGTTAAAGTAAACCATCTTCCAGTGCCCAAGAGCCATGAGACACTCCCTGGACAGACAGGAGGAGGAGGGGACCTCTGGAAGCAGCCTGTGAAGGGGGCGTTGAGTCCCCAATGCGGCTGGGATAGTTAGGGAGCCTGGAGCACATTCACCTGTGCTGCTGGATTTCTGGGTCCCTTCCCGCTGTGGCAGAGTTTAGCACCCGGCTCTGGAGGTGCTCTGCAGCCTCATCTGGATGGCCATACCCTACACATTCAACGCCCACCTACCTATGGTGACCTCCGTACACCACCCGCCTTGGACCAGGGACATTAGCAGGGCTTTACTGTAGGAGTGGGTGGTGGGCATGCACATTTAGCACTATTCACATGTTGATAAGCCATTTGATGCACTAGGATAGACAAGTTTTGAACCCTGACTGTAGCCCAGCAGACCACTTCTTGGTTTTTGTCTTGCTCCATGATGCTGGTAGAGGGAAGCATTGCCAGGAAAAGCCACGTCCGAGGACTTCGGCAGGAACACGGCCTTGTGGCCACTGACATTCTTCCCCCTTCCTACCCACCCTCCAGCTGTACAAATATACTTGGTCCTAAATCCCCAGAGGAACTGAGGTAGCATGAGTTTAAGTCTTACTGAGCCCACCAAAACCAGCTCAGGTGCCTCTGCAGGTCTGTCACTGGGATGCATACAAAACCCGTCTATATCCTGATATCGTTACGCTTGGAGCCTTCAGTCACACCCTGAAGCCCTCACAGGACTTGCCTGACAAAAGTCTCACAAGACATAAAGCAATGAACAAACCGCAAGCCCCACCTCGTCCTTTCTAGGTGATTGAGACCCATATACACATACTGATGCATATGTGTGTTCGTGCCCTATTCATCCTCTCCCTCAGCTGTCCCGAATATTTATATGATGGGCAACAGCTCCAAGAGGAGGCACTGGGAAAACCTTACCTGGGGTGATCACCAGGCTGGTAGCAAAAAGCACTGAGGGAGATCCAAATTTGTAGCTCTGCTCCCAGTCAGGCAGAGCAGAGCTGGAGAAACAGCTTGATTCTGCTCTGGAACTGGCTCCCTTTTTTTTTTTTTTTTTTTTAACATGAAATATTTATTGGGTAAAAACACAGCCCACTTCCACCTGCCACCTTTCAAAATAGTGAGCCCTGCTCAGTTTTTTGAATGAAAGAGCGTGGGCGCAGACTTCAGGAGACGATCCTTGGCTGTGCATCACTAACACACATAGGTGCCTCCCTGAAACGACAGTGATGGACACCCTTGTCTGAGTTTCTCTGCCATCAGCAATGACCCTATAGCCTGTGACAGTTTTTCGCGTGTCCGCAAACCCCAATAAAGCACCTCAGAGACCCCACAACAATCCTGAGGATACGTCAGGCTTGACCACACATTCAAAACAAGGAAGCATTAGCCAGCTTGCTTACTTTTTTTAAGGAGCTTGGACCCAAAAGATGAGCTTCAAGTTTAGTGTGAGCAGGGAGAAGAGCTCAGGTACGAGCAATGCTGCAAAGCAGGATTTAACCTCCCAGTCCAGAGCCTGCAGCCTGTGGCTGAGCAAAGGAGCACGCTGCACCCTCATCCCCACTGCCTTTAACCCTGCAAATGGTGACGTGGGTGCTGGCAGCCCGACCCTGCCCTATATGGGTGCTGCACCATGGTACCAGGAGTGAGCAGGGCCAGCTTGGGTTAATCCTGCAGAAATGTTGAATCCAAAACGGTTTGGTTTTGTCTGAAAAACATAAAACCGGGTTTAAAGCCCTCCTGGCCACAGCCTACGCTTTGGACAGGACTCAGGCTCCCACAGAGCAAAGCTACACCTCGGGCAGCACCTAAAGGGCTGGCTGATGGACGGGAGCGCTCTGGCAAACCCAGCCAAGGAACACGAAGGTCTGCTGCTGGTTTCGCTTCAACCCATCGCTGCGACGGAATGAGCTCCAACAGTCAAAGGACTTTCTGCCAGTACAACTGCACCTAGATGAAGAATCTGCCAGTACAGTTATGTCAATCAGTTGTGGGGAAAGAGGAAAATTTCATTCTTCTGCCAGCAAAATTTTAAATGATAGATCAGGCCAAAACTTCTCTCATATTTACAGGGAAGTCCAGTGAAAATATCCTTTTTTTGACAGACTTACTTAAAGCATGTGGCATGGAGACTGAAAATGCTATCAACTATTTGACTGACAAGTGTCAGCAGCTGTTCATCCAATTTGTTTTATATTTCAGCAACTAACAGATTCTTTCCCCTCTGCTGTAATGCATGTTTCCTGGCCCACAGGCATCTTAGAAATTGCTTTTCTGCCTCTCTAGTGACCAAAACGTCAAAAATATTAGAAGACAATTTGTGTTCAGAAGCATAAACAGGCACGCAGCAAAGCAAAGATGATTTTGTCAATGTTCAGGCTGTGTTCTTTTTAAAAAATTCACAGCAAACCTAAGGCAAAAATTACTTCTCTAAGCTTTAAAAGAAAAAGCTAAAGCAAACAAAGCACCCGATAAATCAGCACAGGTTAAACCATCAACTACCAAGGGAAAAAGCACTCGTCTAATGGCCAACCAAACCGCAGCTGCCACGTTTCAACCTCTGCACTTTGTCTGTGAAGTTCACAGCTCTGCCCTACCGCCACCGTCACCAACGTTTGTTCAAAAACCCGCTCCGTGGTGCCGTCAAGCTCAGTCCAGCTAGGAGAGTCCCTTAAGCCATTCATAAAAACCGTCCGCCTTCATCTGAGGTCTAGCAATGCTTTCGGAAACTCTTTGATCCCTGACTGCATATAATATAAGTTACAATTATGGCAGTTGCCACCCATTCTGAACTTGCTGAACTAAAAAGCCCGCGCGACACCTCTCTCCGGTGAGCTGCATTCAGCCGTATTTCCTTTATTCAAGCACGTTTAGGCTCTTGAGCTAAACCTGAAGTGATATTTTCCTCAGCCTTTCTAAAAGATGCATATTCCATTTCAAGTTGTAAATCTGCATTTGTTGTAACTATGCAAAATATGGGAGAAAAAAAGTGCAGAGATTATATGCAATCTGCCAGCAGAGTTGTGTGCCATGAGGAAAATGCCTCACAGGTCAAAACAAAGAAAAACACTGAGCAACAAATTAGTTGCAGGCAGTAGCTAATATGGAGATCAAAAGATTAAAATCAACATGCAACGATGAAATCACTGGAATAATAGGAGCACTTAAGAAGATTAAGTCAATAACAGAGTCCAGTAGTACAAAAATAAGATTTTGATTATACTGTAAAATTTGATATTGGGAGAGCAAAAGCAATTACAACTACGACATGCTTCGCTCTCCCCGCCTTAGACCATCTTGGCTCATTTCCTATGCAAAGAATACAGTTGTTGAAATAAACAGAAATGTTATGACTCAAGTGCTCGATTCAAAAACAAACCAGGTGGTCAGATCAGATTGGGGACTGACAAGACGGGGTCTGTAAAACGAGGACTTGTTGCAGATCCCGGAGGATACGACAGCTGGGGGGAACAAAGGCCACACCGTTTAGGACTGCTTTCGGCAGAGATTGCTCCACAAGCAGCTGATCTCGGGGGGCTGTCCCAGGCTGTCAGCTGGAGGAGAGGCACGCACTGGAAGGGAGGAAGGAGGAGAGAAATAGCTCAAAGGCTTGAAGCGAGTGTGGTGGCAAACTCTGATAACAGGGAAGGGTTTTTTTCTAGCCAGCTAAAACAGCAAAGATCGCAGGTTTGGTGTTGCGATGTACGCCAGAGGCAGAGCACACGGCAGACGCCAAGCCCATCTGGACCCTCACGTAAGGGACAGGAACATGTCCCATAGCCATGTTCACCAGTGCTGGGGGTCACCCAGTAGCACAGGCCCAATGGGGATGGGAAGGACAACCTGCTGAGGGGCAGCTAATGCTCTCCACAACAGTTGACCAAGGTCAACTTGGTCAGCCCAGGTGTGTAAGCAGGAAGGGATGAATCAGTCCCTCCAACGCACACTGGCCACAGCCGTGGGACACCAGTCTCATCCATGGCCTGCGGGGCCAAAGGCCTACAGCTCCCCAGGGAGAAACAGTCACCGCGATGGGGGCCTCCTCACCCGAGAGGTCTCAGAGCCCGTGGTGGATTCTGCAATGCTCTGTGCTTCATGAGGAAGAGCCCAAGCAGCCGCCCTGCTCCCCAGAGCTGATGACTCGCCTGGGCTTTTCTCTAAATTGGTTTTTCAGCCTCACCAACTTCAGCCCCACCCCCACCCCAAAATCACAAGCTAGGCTCATAATTAAATCAAATAAATAAATTATCAGCTATTTTTACAGAATTTGTGGGTGTTCTTGAACATTCAGGGAATACTTGGGTCGTGCATTGAAGATTTTTCCTGCAATAACAAAGTCTGGATTTTCAGTTTGGGCTTTGATTGTTGGGGGTATTTTTAGTGGTTCTTCTAGATTATGTCTTCTGGGGCGAAACTGGCACTTGCCTTGTCTTGTGCCCAAGCGGCACAGCAGCAGTTTCACCAGTCTACCCGGGAGTCCTGCCAGGCTCTCTCCGACTTAGCCACCACGACCAGGGACAAGGACGCTGCAGCCCAGCCGGTCCCGCGTGGCCTGGAGGAAGGAGGTAACATGCTGCCGTCCGCTGCCACCTTGGTGCCTCGCAGCCCGTGGAGTCCTCTCTGTGGCGGACGAGGACATCTGGGGCAACAGTTCAAACAGAGCAAATACAAATCTCAAACGACGTGACGTGTGGCGTAGCCGGCAAGACTGGTCAACACTGAGTGGGGAGTGAGTTGCAAAAAGACAGTGGAAAGATTTGCTTTGGAAAGATTGTTACTCTTATTTGATTTTTTTCATTGAAAAAGCAAGTCATTTTGAAAATGAGACATTTTCCTATCTCATTAAGGGGAGAATAATTCAAAACACGTGGGGTTTGTCCCACTTATTTTTTTGGCCATCCTTCTTTCAAGCAAAAAAGGGAAGGAATAGGAACACAAACTGAAGTGGGCTTCTACCCGTTTTCACTGCATTTTGCTCCTTTTTCTGAAATGTTTTCAGTAGGAAAGTGAGAACAAGGCCATCCCCCCATTATATTCTCCTTCTCTACTTCCTCCCACCTTTTCTCCTAAATAGAAAATAAGGGGAAGAAACCCACAAAACCAGAAAAATTTAAAAGCTCCCACTCTTTGAAAACAAAAAAGTACTACATTTCAAAACATTAGGGACTTCTTTCAGTTTCAGCATTCAGAAATGAAATGCAGCACTGCTCTATCGCTGCAATGTGAAGAATGACTGGTTCTCACAATAAGGATGGAGAACAGCAGCTCACCCCTTCAACAATTCCTTGCTTGCCTTACTGGCCGGGCTGACTCTGGACACAATGTTGACTCCGCCAAGTCCTCAGCTGCCTCCCGAGCCGGGCCGGTCTCGCACCAGGAACTAGACTTCACCCGTGATGTCTCTCTCCACTCCTCACAGGCAGGCAGTGTTTTTGGGGCATAAAGCCTGGCTGGGATCGAGCCGCTAGTTACCATTCCTGTTGACAGGCAAACTAGAATAGGCTCTGGCTCACTTTCTCCGAGCTGCGGAAGAAGGAATGAGCCGAGAAAAGAGTTCATTCAATTGCTTCTGTTTGGCAGCTCTGCAGGACTCTCCGCATAGACAGAAAGAGATGTGGCAAGTAAGGAGTTGCCATTTTTAGAATTACATAAGCCAGTTTGATTGCCATCGAGGCACTCTGTGCAGCTCCTGCCACGGTGCCCTGCCGGTTGCTCTGCCGTGGGGCTACATTTCAAACGGCTTTAGGAGCCAGTCAGATACCAGCTCTTAAAATTAGACTCAGGTTAAAAATGTCAATGCTACCCCTGCCATCACTGACAAAGTCGACCAGCGCAGCCATGCAAGGACTCTGGGCCAGTGCGCTTCCAAAATCCCACCAACCACATTTGCTCTGGGACCCATGCAGTGCTCCAAAACCTAGCTCCACAACAGTGTTTCGTTATGGGGGGAAAAAAACCCCACAAAAATAAACCCCCCAAAAATGAAATAACTTAAAATTATCTCCCTATGTATACGTAGTACTGTGTGCATGACTCAGTGAACGGGCTGAAACAAAAGTCTGGAGGGACTCGGTGCCTCTGCTCCAGCCAAGGCAGCCTCGCCATGCACTGCCACTGCACCAGGCACAGCCGTGGCAGTCCCCGTTGGGTGACACGGCAGCTGGGTCCCCCCACCACCCCTAAGGCCCTGCAGGATGAGAGGGACTGCCTGCGGGGGCTGAAGCCGTGGTACTGCTCCCGTTACACAAGGTACCACGGTTTCAAAGGGGTAAGGGAAGCAGCCAAACGGCTAACAACCCCCTCTTCACCCCAGCCCCAAACTTAGCTATCCTGATTTCCCCGTTCGTTGCTCACTAATTTGTCCAAAAAGCATCTGTCTCTGATCACTGCAAACCGAACTGTGGCCAAACACCTTGGGGCCATCCCTAGGTTGCCCTTCAAGGGTGTAATTGCTGCCTTGCACCGAGCCAGACCCAAACCCAGCACGGTGGGGCCAGGGCCCCGGCAGCACCCCAGCCCAGCTCTCCTCCCCGCCCGACCCCGGCCCCTCCGCTGCACTTTGCACCAGCCACAAAGCTACAATGCCACATCAGAAGCTGCCCCCCGGCTCACAAAGGCAGCCCCGTCCTAATTGCCTGGGCTGGTGGCTCACCTGGTCATCCATCACCTTCTGCTATTAAAAAAAACCCAAAAATGCATTTAAAAAAAATACATATAAAAAGCAAAGCAGCACAGGAATCAAAGCCACCATTTCAGAGAGATCGAAGCATAATGCTAATAACTTTCGGCAGCTTCCACTGTGGAGTTTAAGCAGCTGCCAAGTTAAATAACTAGGAGGATCCTAAGTTATCTTCCAGTGGACCATAAATGCCCAGCGCCGACTACGCAGGCAGGGGCGGCCCGACGGGCGCGGGGAGCCGGGCCGGGCCTGCGGGGCCCTGCGCTCCCCGCCCGGCCGGGACCCACCCGGGACGCACCCCCGGGAGCCCCTCGCCGAGCGGGTTTGGTTGTCGGGGGCCGAAAGGGAAACGCCGGCCGGTTTTCGATGTCAGCGGCCGGGGAGCGTTCGGGTCCGGGGCTGCCGGGCGCGCCCGGGTCCAGCTGATGATAAGGGCCGTGGGATGAGCCCCGGGGTGCGCCCGGGGGCTCCGCGCAGGCGGCCGGGCCGTCCCGGCCCTCCCGGCCCCGCAGTCGTTTTCCTGGGGAGGGAGCGGCGCAAAAATAACCGTGAAGCGATCGCGTCTGCGTTGCGAGAGGCTTCGCGGCGTGCGCCTTCCCGGGGGAACTCCGCAAACCATCTCTCCCCTCCAGACGTCGGGGGGTGAGGGATTAAAACCCCACGGGAGAACAGCCTCCACGGGAGAGGCAGCAAGCGGCGCCGAGCCGGGAGCCCGCAGCCCGCCCGACGTGCAGCCGCCCCTGCCCCCCAAAGCCGGGCTGGGCCACCGCGACCCCCCCAAACCCGCCAGCCCCGTTCGGCGCTCAGGGCGCAGAGAGGGGCGAAGGCGCGGCCGTGGGCAGCGCGGCGTGGCGGGGGCAGCTGTCTCAAAGTCAGTCGTTCGTAATACGCTTGCCGGAACAGCAGAAGTCGAATCGATAGAGACAGCCTCCAGCTGTGCCTAAACCTGCGATTTCAATTAAAATACTGAGCTCCGATGCCCGGGTCTTAGCTGGGATCCCCGAGCACCGATGCACAAGGCGTGCGGTACCCCGGCTCCTCGCCGGCCGGGAGCCGGTACCCGGCCCCGGGCTCCGCGGGGGCTTCTCCGGGCCGCGGGAACGAGGCAGCCCCGGGGCTGCTACACGGGGTCCCCGCCGCCGCTCCGCGCCCCCGGGAGCCCCGAGGCCTGCGGGACGCGCTGCCCCGAGCGGGGCGGTGGGTGCGGAGCGGCGAGCCGGCAGCTGTCCCCCGGCCAGGCGGGGAAGGAGGGAAAGACCCGGCCCAGAAAACAACACCCCGGCAAGGACGAGGGCGGCGCGGGGAAGCTGGCAGCGAGCTCCCGGCCCCGGCTCCGCAGCCCTCTTTTATCCTGCCCGAAATCATCTCGTTTACAGAAAATATTTGTTTGCACTATTAGTTGGTACTGGAGTTAATTACTCAACGTGTGAGCGGGGAGTAATATGGATAAAAGCAGCCCCAGTGTTTATTGTGTGGGTGAGCTGTTGAGCGGTGCTTGAATAAACTGCAATTAGGGTTAGATAGAGATTAATTAACATGTGAGTGGCAAGGTGTAAAATAGTTCCCAACCCTCCACTCAGTATAATCTGCAGGCGAGGAAAAGAAGTTTGTGGAGGCTAATTAAATACTTTGCTAAAGCCGGCGAGCCCCGGGAGCGAGCGGAGCCCAGCCGCCGCCTGCCCGCTGCTCGCTGCCCGGCGGAGGCGCGGGCTGGGCGGGCAGCGCGGCGCGACTCCGCCGGGCTCCCCGGGGCTCCGCCGGGCTCCCCCGCAGCCCAGCCACCGGACGCGGCTTGTGCCGGTGCAGGCGGCTCTCCGCGGCCCCGTCCCGCCCTCTCCCCGCAAAAGCGGGACCGTTTCCTCCCTCTCCCCTGCACGCTGACCCATCGGACCCAGGCGGGGAGGATGGAGCGGGCAGGGCTGGGGGGCCGCCAGCACCTGATGCTCCAGGCGGAGAGACACCCCCCCACCCCCTCCCGAGGCGGGCTGTCCCCCCAGCCCCGAGCGCAGCAGGGCAGCCCCGGGGCAGGGCGCTCCCCTCCGCCCGCCGGGAGCCCGGGGCGGTCGCCGCTTTCAAAGTTTGTTTCTGGAGCGTGTTGTGGTTCGCAGGTGAAAAAGCCTGTCTGCAAACAGCCGGCAGCGAGCTGCCCCGGCGGGGAGAGGAGGCGCGGCTTTGTCAGCGCCGCACAAAACCCCCGAATTCCTCCAAACTTTCTGAGGCGTGCTAGCGAGGCGGAAAAAAAAATATATATAGGGGCCTTTTCATTGCTTGCTTTACCTCTGGCCAGGCTCAATCTAAACCCTTCTCTCTCCCCCCCCCCCCTCCCCCGGATAATCCTCCCCTTTATTTTAGAAACACACAAAACCAGGTTCCACGCAGCGCTATAGTGGCTACAAGTGAAAGAGAATTGAGCGCCCTGAATCGCTGGGGGAAAATTGGTTCGGCTGAATAGCCCCGGCGAGGGACGGGGCGGCTAATCAGGGCCAGGGGAGGTGCTGCCGCTGCAGCCGGGCCCCCCTGAAACAGGTGGGCACGGGACCCCCTCAATTACCGCGTCCTCGCGTCTGAGGTTTCTGCAAATCCTGCCCTCCCGCACCAAGTCGCTTTAATTAGAGAGAGGAAGGGAAGCAACCCCGGCATCCAGGCGCTATAACGTACCGTCGCCTATTTGGGGGGGGGGGCGCATGACCAGGGCTAGAAGGGAAAGGGAGAGCCGCCCGGCTGCCCCCCGGGAAAGCGGGCACCTTTCGGGGTGACAATTTGCAAAACTCCCGTTCGCACCGCACGGGTCCTTTTTATTTTTTTTTTTTTTCCTAAAGCAGCGAAAACCCAGCCCTGGACTCGACTCCCTCCGCGTTTATTTAAGGCTAATCACCAGCTACCCTCAGAGGGGAGGGGGGTGGAATTAAACTTTGTTTAATTAACATTAATACACTGTCCTAATTAATGGGTTGGCTATTAATTTATACATGCTGGGGAGGCTCGCAGATAAGTGACAATTTATTAATTATCTTCCAGCTCGGTTGCAACGGAGCTGATTGCAGATGGGTTGCCAAAATAACTCGAGCATGGTTGCGTGGTAGTTGCTTTAGGAAAGAAAAAAAAAATTCATTCTCCCCCTTCTTAAAAAAAAAAAAAAAAGAAGAAGAAAAAAAAAAATCCTCACGCTCACTCGGAGTGGCTCTTCTAACCCCAGCAAGAACTGGAGCACTCTTTTCCACCCAACTTGTGAATCGCACTTGCCTTCTAATTTGCCACATGCAAAACGATTCCTCTGCTTTGCAAGTTGCTTTTTAAGAAGGGAGAGAGAGAGGAAAAAACCCAGCTCGCACACGAGCGATTTGTGCGTTTTAAACTGGAAGGAAATTGTGCGTGGAGGGGGGGGCGGGGGGGGGCTTCTCTTCCTCTCTCTGCCCCAACCCACCGCGCTCCAGCCCGGCGCCTCGGCTCGGGGAAGATCCATGGTGGCATCCCCATGTCATTCTGCTCGAAGTGACTTCATGTGATGTCAGCTTTAAATGTACGAGACCGTGATCTGACGCTCAGGAAGATGTTTGCTATCAAAATGTGACTGTGGCCACACCGCGCTGCTTGGATGCGTCTCGTCGGCGCTGGGCAAAGGTAAGCGGCCCCAAGCGAGCCCCGCCGCCCCTCACCGTGCCCCCCGCCCCTGCCCCCGCATTTCCCGGACCGCGGCCATCGGTGGGGCTGGGCTGGGTGGCATGGGGCTGGGGGAGGTTTTTCCTTTTCTTTTTTTTTTTTTCTTTAAATACTAACAAGGTCTAGCTTGCATGTTACTTTAGCGTGTTCCGCTTAATGAGCAGTAATCTGGTACCCTACGTGCCATTGTTCTTGGATATGTTCATTTGAATGTAAATAGGGAGGGGGTGCCGGTGGGGGGGGGGGTGGGGGGAGAACAAGGTGCTTATTAAATTGATTTGTCTCCTGGCTTTTCTGGAATGCAGAGCCGAGAGCGGGAGCGAGTCGCTGCTCACACCAAGTTCCCGCACGGCGGAGCGACATGGCGAGCTCGGGGTCGCTGGAGACGGTCATGCCTTCCTCCTGCCCCCGGCACGACGGCAGGGCCGCCGCCGCTAACCCCTCCAAGACCCTGGCCTTCTCCATCGAGCGGATCATGGCCAAGACGTCGGAGCCCAAGCCAGCCTTCGAGCAGAGGCACGGCGGGCCGGGGCCGGAGCCGGAGCCGGGCAAGAAGCCGCTGAGCCTGTGCTCGCCCCTGCCCTGCGTGATCCCCATCCCGCCGCTGGGCTACGAGGTGCCCTCCAAGACTCTCCTCAACTACTCGGAGCTGTGGAAGAGCAGCCTGCGGGGCGGCGCGGGGCTCTGCAAAGCCAACTGCGGCGTCTGCTGCAAGGCAGAGCTCGCCCTGGGCCAGCCCAGCGGCCGGCTCATCAAGCCGCAGGTCATCCACCAAGCGGGGGCCGTGCCGGCCGCCCCCCGCTCCCTCTACTACTTCAACTACCTGGACGCCGCGTACCACCCGGCCGACATCCTGCACGGACAGCTCTTCCCCGCCGGCCTGCTGGGCGCCCCGCCGCCGGGGGGGCTCTCGGCCCACCAGAAGCTTTTCCTGCTGGAGAACGCCAAGCTGGCGGGGCTGGCGGCCGAGAAGCTGCCGCCGCCGCCGCCCTTCGCCCACAAGGAGCGGCTGCCGGGACACCTGGACCAGGTGATGAAGGAGGCGGCGGCGGCGGAGTGCGGCGGCCCCCCCAAGGGCCACGCCAAGCTGGGGGGCGGCGGCGGCGGCGCGGCGGAGGGCAAGCCCAAAAACTTTACCTGCGAGGTCTGCGGCAAGGTAAGGGGGGCGCCGGCGGGGGGGCGGAGGGGGGCGCCGGGGGCGGCCGGCGGCCCCGCCGTGCCTGACCTCGCCTTCCCGGCGCTTCCCCGCAGGTGTTCAACGCGCACTACAACCTCACCCGCCACATGCCGGTGCACACGGGGGCCAGGCCGTTCGTGTGCAAGGTCTGCGGGAAGGGCTTCCGCCAGGCCAGCACCCTGTGCCGGCACAAAATCATCCACACCCAGGTAGGTGGGGGGTGGGCGGGGTGCGGGAGGCGGCGGACCCCCCCCCCCGCTATCCCCGGAGCCCCCCCTGACGGGCCTCTCGCCCCCCGGTGCAGGAGAAACCCCACAAGTGCAACCAGTGCGGGAAGGCGTTCAACAGGAGCTCCACGCTCAACACCCACATCCGCATCCACGCCGGCTACAAGCCCTTCGTCTGCGAGTTCTGCGGCAAGGGCTTCCACCAGAAAGGTGAGCCGGGCCGGGCCGGGGCCCCCGCGGGGCCCTCGCCCATCATTAGCGGGGATTAGAGGCGGCGAGCCCTGCCCGGCTGGGGGAAGAGAGGGGCGCGGGCAGAGCCGCCGCCGCTCCCAATTACTTTCCCTCTAAGCCGGGCCGCATCGCCGGGGACTGCTGACGGTTCTGCCTAAATGCTTTTTAAATGAGAGGTGCCGGGCCTTGGTCCTAATCCAGAGCCCTCCATTTGCCGCGGGTCAGCGGGCTGACCCTGCCTCTCATTTGTGCCGTGCCAGTTGCGCGCTGCTCCGCGCTGACGCGGACCGAGTTTGACAAGTCGGACGGGGGTGCGGGGGGGGGAGACACTTCCTAATGCCCCCCCTCCCGTCCTGCTCTGCCTTACCTGTGCGCCGTGCGGCCCGGGCACCCTCGGGTAACCCCCTTTTCCACCTTTTTCCTCTCTCTCAGGCAACTACAAGAACCACAAGCTGACCCACAGCGGAGAGAAGCAGTACAAGTGCACCATTTGCAACAAAGCCTTCCACCAGATCTATAACTTGACTTTCCACATGCACACCCACAACGACAAGAAGCCCTTTACGTGCGTCACTTGCGGGAAAGGATTTTGCAGAAACTTTGATTTAAAGAAGCACGTCCGAAAGTTGCACGACAGCGTCTCCAGCGCTCCTCCGCCGCCGCGGGACCCCGGGCGCGGCGGGCAGAGCTAAGGGCCCGGCACACCACCCCACTCGGACCTGCTCCACCAGGCCAGCACTATTTATCCAAACCAGCCTTTGCTTCTCTGTCTTTTCCCCAGCGAGCTCAGCCGCCGGTAGCAAGCGATCCCGAGCCGCAGTTGTATATAAGAGGAATCTTATTTAACGGCGCGTTGCGCTGCCGGAGCGGGCCAGGGGGGGCCGGGCTGGCCGCCCCCCGCCCGGCGCCAGGACAGCGCTCTTTATACGTGTCTGTAAATCTCCATTTTAAATGTACGCTCGAATAAGTGAGGAGAATATATATATCTATATATATAATCTATCATGGGACAATAAACCGGCCCTTCGCAGGTGTCTCATTTCCCACCTCGGCCCCGGTCCGAGCGGGGACCGGGCTGAAACGGCGCTGTCCCCCGTGTAAACGCGGCTTGCGGGAGCTCCGGGAGCCGAGCCCTCTCCCTCCAGGGCCCGCCGGGCGCCGCGGGCCCTGGAGGAAACAAAACGAGGGAGGGAGGGAACCGGGCGGCTTCAGAGGGCTGCTGCCCCCCGGGAGCGGGGCAGCGCCGGTGCGGGACCCCCGGCCGGCAGCGCGAAGGGCGGCTCGGAGTTTCCCAGCGCCGCTCTCCGGGGTCGGTTCATTACGGCGTGTTTAAGCCGCTCCTGAATGACTATCTTTCCCTGCATGCAGATGAAATGATCTCACGCTTGCTTTCCGAGTAATGACCCAAATTAAGAGAGAAAACACAGACCCTTCAAACCGCATTACATTAATCTAATCACTCCCAGCAGGCCTCAGAAACTCTTTTTGATCAGAATATGGATAATCAAGCACTTGGATTACACTAAATATTCCCGTCTCATCTCCCCCCCTCCCTCACTTTTAATATGCAAGTGTCTATTCCGGCCACGTCGTTAGGAACAATATTATTCTAGCGGAGAGAGGAGATGGAGCCGGCCGGGTGTGTGCGTGCTGCTCGGGCCGGGCTTGCCAATGAAGAGGGGAACGAGCGAGACGCCAAAATGCCTGGGGACGGCGTAATGGGGAGTTCACCTTTCTCCGCTTAATTGAGTGGTTAAATGGTGGGAGGCGAGGAGGAGCACAGCTCACCGCCGAGCGCAGGAACGGGAGGCGACCCCTCGCTCCGGCTTTCTGGATTCATTATTCGGCTGCGATGCTCCGCGCTCCCCGAGGAGCGGGCCGGGGGCTGGGCCCGGGGGCTGGCGGGCGCCGTGCTCCCGCTGGAGGGACGGGGGCGATTTCAGAGGTTCTCGGGGTGTGGATTTTTGACGTGCCAGAAGTATCGTTTTGATGGTTTGGGTTGGGTGAGGAGCGGGAAAGGATGCCCAGTGATCCTGGTAGCGGGGAAAGATCGTGCTAGAATTTGTTAAAAGATTTTGAGAGTGGCAGGTTAAAAGAAAATTAAAAAAAAAAAAAAGAAAGAAAAATGCAAGCCCCGTCGCCGTAAGTTACCGCTCTGGGAAACCTTGGGGGGGGGGGGGGGGGGGGAATAAGTCCCCCCAAGCGAAGGGTCTGCAGCTCAGCCTCTTGCCGGCGGGTCGCGGCTGCAAACCTCCAGCCGAGCCCGGCTCTCCCGCCGCCGCGACAGACGGGGCAGGAGAGCCCACGGGCCGGGGGCAGCGGGAAGGGACCCCCCTCTCCCCGAGGACACTGTGCGGGGGGAGGCCACGGCAGGACGAGTTCCCGGAGGAGGGCAGCGGGGCGCGGAGGCGAGCGGCGTGTCCAGCGCGGCGGCGGGGCGTGCGCAGCCCGCGGAGTCGGTCCCGCTGCCAGGTCCGGGGGAAGCGGCGCTTCCTCCGCACCTCGGGCTGCGGGAAGAGGCCTGGGCTGCCAGCCGGGTGCCGAAAGCGGGAGCCAGGCGCGGCTGCGGGCTCCACAGACAGCGCGCAGGCTGCTTCCCCAGCCCTCCTGATGGGCGAGAGCAGCGCGAAACCTGCTCCCGGGAAGGCAATTAAGGAAGCCCGTTCTTTTCGCTTTTTTTTTTTTTTTTTTTTTTTTTTTAATATAAAAAGCGACGTTGTTTACAGAGCCGTCCGTGAGAGGGGGAGCGCCATCCTCGTCACGGCTAAGGGCATCCTCGGGGCACCCTGAAGGGCCGCGCCGGCCGCCGCTGGGTGGGTTCGGTCACCTCGCCCCTCCTGGGGGGCGGCGGGCAGCCCTGCCCGGGCCGGGCGCCGCCCCGGCTTCCCCCGAGCTCGGCCGCGCTGGGAAGGGGCCACCGCAGCGCGCTCGCCGCCGGCCGGCCCCGGCCCCCCCGGGATCTCACCCGCATCCCGGCACACACAAGCCGCAGCTCGCGGGGGAGGGGCGGCTCTGTCAGACACACACACGCCAGAGACTCCAATTATCTTCTCCCTCACAAGATGTTTCTGCTGTCCACGACTGCTCACACTTCGGCACTCTTGCCAGCAAGCCTCAATAATAACACAAAACCCGCACAAAAACCCCTCTCCCGGCGCCGCAGCCGCGCACACAACAGATTGAGCGGTGCCGGTGCCTCGGGAGGAGGGTTAGAGGTGCCTCCGCGCAGAGAGCGACGTGCCAGCGTCGCCGGGCTTCCCCCCTCGGCCCGCCCGGCCCGGCCCGGCGCCTCCCCGGGACCGGCAGCACCCAGGTGCGTCCCGCCGGGGCGCGGCAGCGCGCCGGGCACCGGGAAGCGAACAACCCAAAGGCAGCTGCGTTGCCCTTTTCCCTGCACTCCGCTCTCCAAACGTCTGAGCAACCAGTTTGCTGCTAGAAACATGTTAATTGCCAACGGAGCTCATTAAGGCATGCACATGCAAAACACAGCGAGGGAGATTAAATGGACAAAAGCGCAATAATGAACTGTCAACAATCGGACCCATCTACACGACCAGGAGCACTCAAGAATGAGGCATTTAGAGGCAACAAAGGATTGTCTGGGACAGGAAGAAAGGACGACCTAGACTTTTGTTTAGTCAACACAATTGATTACAAATGAGAGATTAACAGGATAGCTTCAGAGTTTTTTTGAAGGAGGCAGAAGAGAAAAGTCCAATTAAGTGCACCGAATGTTAACTACATTGATTTCCACGGCCAGCCCTAGAGAAATTCTCATTAAACCATCCCTGGCGATCCCTTTTGGAAAGTAATTTGTCTCCCTGATGGAGCAGAGAAAGGGAGCCGTGTAAAGAGAAAGAAGCGCTAGTTCTTGGCACAATGAGCTTAGGAGACACACTGGAAAGAGCCAAAGGGGGAGTTAATGAGCATCTGACAAGCCGCTTGGACCCGGGCCTGGAGAGCAGCGATGAAAAGATGGAATTGGCCAACAACTATTCTTTATATCAAACATAAAAAGGCCAATCTGAAACAGGGCTGCTCAAAGCTGGTGGGGAAGAAAAGAAAGGCCCCCACTGGGGGGTGGAGTGGAGGGCTCAACTGCCCCATTGGGACGGGGAAAAAAAAAAAAAAAATGCACTGGCATGTCCTCCTGAGCGAGCGGAGCTGCCGGACCTCGGCACCACCCGCGGGCCGGGCACGGCCGAGGGGGCCCGGCAGCCCCGGCGCCCCGCTGCAGCCGCCCCCGGCCCGGAGCCGTTTGCACAGCCTGGCCTCACCCCGGGAAAGGGCACCCCACGCCAGCCGAGCTGGGTACAGTTTTAAGAGGTTATCCCGCAGAGGCAGATCACCGGCCAGCCCAAATCACAGCCGCCTGGCTCCCCCCAGGAGGCAGAGCCGCCCCGAAACCCGCCTTCCTCCTCCCCGGGGCTGCGCTGGCCCGCCTGCGCCGAGCCTTCCCGCTGCATCGGGGGACCGGGCACCGCGGAGCGGGGCGTAAGGCAACGCGCCTCCTCTCCCCTCGTGTAGACACGGCTCGCTCGGAGGCTCTTAAATCAGATTAGAGCTCGTTAATAACAATTTTGGCTTAAGTCTGTATTGACTTAGGTTTAGGAATGGCTTAGCACTTTCGCTTAAGTCAACACTACGGCTAAATTGACACATGCCTTTCCCAACCTGCCGGGTCCCCGCAGGACTCGTCCTTCTCCCGCTTTAAGCCGTTTTATGGAAGTATTTGCGTTATTTTTCAGGAAGCCTGCCGAGCCTCGAGCGTGCCAGCCCACCCCCGCGTGTCGCCCACGAGGGTCCCTCCCACGGAGGGACTTCACGAGCCCCGCCACCTCCCAGGGTTGGGGTGGGGGCATTGCTCTTCTTCGGGCTCTCGCCCTTTTCACCGCCCAGCCGCTGTGGCCCTTCCCCAGCCCCCGACGGCGCCGTCCGTGCCCCCTCCCTAACGCCTCTTTCCTTCCTCCCCTCTCTCCTCAGGCCCCCTCTACCCCTTCAGATTTGGATCCCGGATGCCCCCCAGACAGCCGGGGCTGCGCTGCCACCCGCGCCCGAGCCTCGCGGAAAGAGGAAGGGGCCGGAGGCGGCTGCCCCCGCGGCCGAGGGGAAGGCGGCACAGCGGGTCCCGGCGCGGGCATCGCCCTTCGGCCAGCACCGACAGCGGCCACGGCGAGGGCTACCGGCTCCCCGGCCGCGTTCGACCCCAGGAGCAGCCGCATGCGGACGGGACAGCGAGGGGCAGGTAGGCCCAGTGGCTGTGCAGGCAGAGGGGGCGAGCACCCCCCCCCCCCACGGGCTGGGAGTGGGGGGCCGCTTGGTGACACGCTCACCCCAAGCCATTCCTCTCCGGAGGAATCCTGCGGGCGGACCTCACACCATGGCCAGCTTCGCCCCAAACCACTCGCCTTCCTACCCCCGCTCCCCGAGCCGGCAGCCCCGGCGTGGCAGGCCCTGCCCTCCCGCAGGCACAGCGCCCTGCTCACCACCGCCCAGCTCCGTGCGGGCTTTGGTAGACACGTAAAGAGAAAAAAAAAAAAGCTCCTCACTTACCAGGTCACCTCTGCCGCCCTCCCTGACTCTCCAGGTGACGCTTCTCTACCTTTTAAGCCCACTCCTAACCCACTCTCACCACTAACCCTGCCCAGGCCAAAGCTACAGGTTTGCGTTATTCGTGTTTATATCATTTACCTCTTGTAACTGCATAATTGATTGAATCACGAACAGGTGAGCCCAACACGTGCCCTCAATTAAAAAGGAGGGGGGAGGGGCATTTAGGCTTCTGTGCTCTCCGTTTTGGGGCAGGCTACCTTTCCCTTTCAGGTGTTGAGGCTGTGGCCGGGCCGTGTGGCTCAGCGCAGGGAGCCCCGGGGCACCGGGTGCCGAGAGCCGCGGCTGCCCTCTGCTCCCTCCCGCCCTCGGCTGAGGGAGCACCAACAGCCTTTCCGTGTGGGTGCTGAAAGTCACCGGTGCTCTTAAAATCCGTAACAATCTACTTTAAAGTGACTCCGGTAAGAGCGCGTTTAGTCACGGAAAAGCCTTCTTGTCCCCAGCGGGGACGGGGACAAAATGCTGTCAGACACGGAGCGCGGAAAAAGGGTCTGGTCCCAGAGTTTATAAACCCGAAACAACACAAAACTTGACTTTTCTTACAAATATTTGCATCTTTGCCGTCTTCTGCGTTTGCAGAAGGCGCAGGCTGATGAGTAACTTCAAGAGCGATCTGGCCCGGAGGCAGAAGTCCTTCCAGCCGACGGGGCGGGGACCGGGCACCTCGCCGGACCCGCAGCGCTGCAGCCGCGCGTAGGGCGGCGCGGCGGCTTCGCCTCTCCCGCCCCTCGCCGAGCCTTTCGGAGCACCCCCGGCCCCCCCCGGCCCGCGGAAGATACAACCCAACGGGGCCACGGCGGTGGTTAGGGGGGCTGGAGCCACGGCGGTGGCTGGGGGGGCTCTGCCCGGCAGCGCGGGGGGCGGCGGCAGCCCCTGCCCGGCCCGCCCCGCTGCTTCGCCGGCGGCGGCCGGGAGCAAAACCCTCGCCCACACCCCGCGGGGCTGGGCGCTTTGAACCACTTGGGAAACGGAGGCTGCGGGAGCCAAGTAGTATTTCCCCAAATCAGCGCCGGTGCCTCGCTGCAACGGGCACGTCTGTCCTGTGAAGGGCGCAGGCGTTTTAGAGCGCACCGAGAGCCCCCGGGACCTCCTGCCCCCGCGTTCCCAAGTCCCCTTAACTGTCCGATACTCCTTCTACTGTCTTCCTCACTGCTGCCAGTTGCCAAGATATTTCACATAAATAGAAGCTTTCTGATTTATAATCAGCCTCTTCCTTCTGATTCATTATGTTAATGAATTGAGATATTACCAACATTGGATTATCGCATCACTGAATGAATCCAGCAAAAGAAAGCTGATTATAGAGGAAAAAGCCAAGTGTACCCGGAAACTTAATAAAAAGAAACGCCCGAGAAACAGCGTAAAGCGGCTGCGATTGTTTAAGCTCACTCTAAACACCGTTCCCAGATGACGGGGGGATGCGACCGTTTCGTTCACATACACAAACCTTTCCCCTGTGGATTTACGGATACGTTTTCCACCGTTACGGTTATTATTACGAGCGTTTCCGAGGAATCCAACCCGCTGCCCTGGGGAGAGAGGACCCACACAAGGTGCTCCCCGGGCGCTCTCAGCGCACCGCTCCTCACGACGCGCGGCCCCGACACGCCCGGCGGCCGCCCGTCTGCTCCCCGCCCCCGCGCCCAGAGCCACCCCATTTCACGCTAGGAAACGGCAGAGAAATGTCGGGGCGGTTTTTCCCCGCTCCTTTCTCCCTTCCCCTCGGCCGGGGCTCGCCCCGCGTGGGGCCACCGCGCCCCTCGGGCAGCAGCCGCCCGGCGCCGGCGCGCAGGTGAGGGCGCGCCCGAGGAAGCTGCCGGCGTGCGGCGGGCTGAAGCGACCCGCCCTCCGGGCGCCTGCGTGGAGCAAGTTAGAGCACCGCGCGTGAAGCTCCTGGGAACACGCACAAACTAAACGGGCAAAGAAACGCAAGCCTGCACACCAAAATTACGTTTCCCAACACCGCTGTGAGGCAGGTACTAATTTACTGCGGCTTCAAGCTCTGTAATTAGTCAAGGAGACTGTAATTTACTTACAGGACGGCAAAATTTTCTTTTTATTAATTTGCAATATATTTGTAAAATAATTTTACGGCAGCTGGCTCTGCTTGAATCTGTTTCAAAAGTGTGATGTAAATACCGTCTCACACTATTTCGTTGCCTATTAGGGCTTTCTGGTAGGTGATACGACTGGGAGTAAGGAGAAAGAACACCACACGTTTATTTTTAAGATCATCATCACTAGGGATAAAACTTACGGGAAGAAGTGAGCATACTTCCTATCTGTATGCGTTAAAAACAGACATATGCAAAGTAACTCAGATGAAAAAGATACAACTGGAAGGCTTACATACACAGTGGGTACAATTTAGGGTATTTTCAAGAGCTGTTTCAGCTGTGTTTAGAGGGAGTAGCAAATTCCCAAATTAAATCACCCTATTTATGGCAAAGACAAAGAGCTTTACACAGCAGGAGGATGCACTAGAGAACCGGGGTTTTTTTCCACCTGTTTCCTTTGCAAGGGTTTAAGTATCTCTATCCATATCTTGCTAGTAATCACGTATCTGAAGTAATTTAGCACACAGTTATTGTGAAACAATAGGAAGAGTGCAAGTAATCGATCTGGGATTCGTTGTATTTGGATTTTTCAGCAGTAAACTTCCAAGATTCTACTCTTCACTCAGCAGATTAATATTTCAGATCAGTGTCAGAGGAAAACTGAGGAAAATAAACGCCATACCTAAGCAGAGTATTTATCACTGGCGTACTCACTGTCCACACACTTGGCTACCGCAGGCACCAATTTACATCCAACTCGTACATGCAATATAACACTGAAATCCAAGAGGCAGTGACTACAGGATCGAAGCTTTATTTCAACTGTAACACATTATATCCATGGATTATAATCCTTGAGCAAACAGGATATTACAGTAATGAAGACTTTAGCATTACAAATATGTTAAAACAGCTTGCATTTGGGGTGGTATTTAAGGTCAAGCTGTATCTGAACACAACTATTAAAATATTATGAAAATTACCATTATGGAGTAAATAATGTTTTCTTTCAGATGTAACCTCTAAAAGTACATTCCATTTCAAATTTGGTTTTCTTATTTTTCAGTACCAACAAGCTCAAACGGAGCATCTACATCCCTGACCTGCTCTATGTGAATGAAAAAGACGGAAATGAAGAACTACAAGCTCAGCCTAAAATCTAGCTCCCAACTTCTATGAAAACATGACCCCGAATAAACACAATCAAGAGGATACCATAGTAAGTGCCAAATATCATGTGTCTAAACCCTCTTATTATTTCATATGTACTCTCAAGTGAAATTAATAGGCTTGAGAAAGATTCTGCAGAGTAAGAAATTTCTTATCCTAGGGAAAACTGACATGCCTTCTGCTACTGCCCCCACAGCCAGAATAACTGAGAAAGTAAAAAGCTCGGGAATGTGATGGTAGAGGTGACAAGATGGGTGAACAGGCTGTGCTCCTGGGTTAGTACTGTGGTTACTCATCTGTGCATAAACCTAAAAAAGGATGATTAATTATTTCTTCTTGTAAGATACTCAAAGATTAACTTACAAACAGTCAAAACCTTTGGTTTTCCTTACTGCTCTTCTCTCAATTGCTTCCTCCCCCCCCACCAGAAAAGCACAAGACGCAACAGGCTCTTAGGACCATTTATGTATACCACTTTATGTATACATATATTTTAGCAGGAAAGGGTGAGAAGCAAGTCAAGGATGCAGAGTAACAGGTTATGTTCCGAGGGAAGAAAAACATTTACCCAAGACAGGTAGGAAATTACATAAGAGAGAGATATATAATGTAATATATATAAAAATATAAAATATGTATTTTATATATGTAAAAGCTTGGGATAAGATGGGGTATAACTACATAGAATACCCATTCAAGAACTCATTTAAAGCTGATATTAAACCATATTGGTATCAATCAGTTTTGGAGGTTTTGGTTTTTTTTGGGGGGTTTTTTTTTTGGTTTTTTTTAAACACACTTCAGTTTAACTAACATTCGCTTTGTATCTACAGAAAGGCAATGGCAAGCTAGCTCAGCCACGGTAAATTAAACTGTGCACTCAACAGATCTAAGTATAACAGGAGATACCATATAATTATGTTCCCTGCCACTGCTTGCCCCTAGGTCTGTGCCAACTCAGGGAACGCTTGCTCCTGTACCTTAACGGCCCTGCTGCGTGCCCCCTGCCCCCACTGCTGTGCTGTTTCACAGTCACGTGCAATTGCATTTATTTATATCAGACCACAGGCCAACGTGAAGGCCCTTGTCTCTGAGAGCAGTCACCTATACACATTCCTGCTTTCAACATTTCTCTTCATTTTTTCCTTTTCTGGACATGTTCCTATATAGTTTTCCATGCACTAGTTGTCCTATTGCTTCTAAAGCTATGCTGCAGAAAAAAAAAAAAAGTAATTTCCTTCTTTGAAAAGAAGATAAATTCATTTTAATCTCAACCAGAAACACAATATCTGAGCAGTTAACTGCGGCACAAAAACTATGCTAACACTGCTTGCAGGTGCCTTTCTCAGCAGGCTACAAAATCCTCACCCACTCCACTGCCATGCCCTCACAGTCTGTGCTCAACTCTCCTTCCACGGGAAATCAAAAGGGGCAAGGAGATAGTGAGCATCTGCATTGTGCCCCAGTGTTTAGGCGGAGTCCAAAGAGATAAAGACCCAGATTATTCACAAGTATAAAGTACTTAGGGGCCCAGATTTTAGTTTAAGTGATTTCCCTTTGGATGCAAAGGCCAGGATGAATCCTAGTCTTTGTTAGCAACTAACTGCTCACCCATCCCGTCATTCTAGGCATCATGTGCAATAGCTTTTCCCTTCTTGTCTGCTCAACTGATTCCAATTATTGCTTTTTAAATGTGAGCTCTACAATTCTAAGATCTATACGCATTCCCGCTACATCAGATTGAGAACCACATTGTGATTTTACAGAAGAAAATATTACCAAGTTGTCTTTGTGACAGAACACTGAGTAGGTATAAAATTGCAATGGTCTCTGTGCCAGGTTTTTTTTAAGCTCTTTGCTTGTAAGATGAAAGCCTAATTTGATATTTTTGTAGTTATATAACAGTTCTAATATTTTGTGACATTTTGTATTGTGACACTATAGATGAAATTGTCATCGGACTGACACCCTTTACTGTTTATTCCTTAATTACAACTGTTAACAACACTGCAGAGAAGCGTGCTAATCTGCCATCACATATTATGAAAACAACGTTATTGTTACAAACACCAACACCCACTCAACAGGATATTTCTAAGATGGCAGTTTCTGTAAAAACTTATCAGTTTAATGGACACTTCAATAGAAAAAGTTTTAAATGAACTCTTAATATTCCCATTGAAAACATACAACAATTTTATATCGCAGCTGAAGTTCTGATTTTATTGTGTCAGTGATTCTTCATGCTACATAGAGATGTCATTTTTTTAAATAGTAGGGTATATCTCTACGTAGCACGGAGATGCAGAGATCAGTTCACTAGCAGCCTAGCAAAATTTGTAATCATTACATTGTCGTATCCTCAAACGCTGGCAGAGGTAAAATTTTTTCTCCTACTTCCAGGTTGGGGGTGGAAGTATGTTGTTGCATACAAGATTAAATTTTAACAATATATTGACTCAAGTCCAGGTTCTTAATTTAAAAAAAAAAAAAAAATTTTTTTTCTAGGCTTCCTTTGCTTAGGAAGGATTAAATTTCTGCAGGCTAAGTCACACACCTGGAAGGATTTTCCCCTGAACTGATACTTTAAAAAGCACTGCACTCGAGCAGTGAAATTTTCATAGCGAGCTAGCCCGCTGTACAATCAAAACTCACTGATACTGCACTTCTGTAGGAGGAAGCTGAGGAGCTGTTCAATGGCTGAAAATGAAAATTTTATCTCCTCAGCTTCTATATACCCTTGGTTCTTGGACAGCCACTGCCAGCTACCTTTCAGTTTGCTTCTTTCAAACTACTGATGCCTAAGCAAAAGTTCTCACTTGTAGATTATGTCAACAGAAAGAAAATAGCATTAAGAGCAGCCTAGAAGTAGCAAAAACCCCTAGAGGTCTGTTTACTTTTTCTTGTCTTTACCCGCCCATTAGACAGGAAACACGAAGTGGGCAGCGGGAGGCTGGGAAAAGCAGCAGTGGTTACTGGAGTGAGGTGTAGAAGCGACGAAAGTGGAAATGACAAAAATCAGGAAAACAAGATGCAGAAATTCAAGGTGTTCCTTCTACAGCTGCTCTCATGAAGGTTTTTACACAGATCCCTGGTGCTAAGCCAAGGCTACTCTGTCCGATACAAACAGTCTGCCTTTCCTGTTAATGGTAAATTCCTCCTTTCTCCCTCATCCAGAAAGAGGCATACAGCACAGATGACTGCAGTGAAGAAAGATAATGCAAGAATGTGTCTTTACTTATCGCACTTACATGTAGAAGCAGAGGATTAAAAATAACCTAAAACTCTTCTCATACTGAAAAAGCAATTGCCTTGGTGGGTTTCTACACACCAGTGTTTCTCACTTTTGATCCTAAAAGCCTCTTTGAGGATTGCTTCTCTAATACAGAATAAAGAATTGTACACAATGCAACAATAGAAGCAAATTATCCAATATAGTTCCTTTTCATTTAAATGATTTACATTACAATTTAATGGCATAATATTCTGTTGCCTGATCTGGATGATCTTGTCTGCTTAAGCCATAAATTACAAACCAAAATGAAACTAGAACGTTTATTTTTGTGAATCTTCTTCTGGGTAGCTTATGTTCTGCTTTGTAGTTTTTGTTTTCTTAAAACCAATAGGAACTTCTGCTCTTCCTAAAAGAAACTGTTCCCACTTGGGAAGAGATTCTTTTATTGATGCCCAATAGAGAGTCTGAGAAAGACATAAGAAAAAATAAACTTAATTTCAATATCTGTGTCAGCCTGTTTAAAAACAATATAGATATGCAGTGCATTATTAAATCTTGCCTTATGAGTGAAGCAATTCAGAAAAGAACAACGTACTTACACGTGAAATTTCAAACCTCTTGTATGATATAAAATACCAGCCTGGAAAGATTTCATTCTGCAGCATGAACTGTGAAGTGACTGAATGTGCCCTCTTGTGGTAAGCAACAGATTAGTTTAGACCCTCACAGTACCTTTAATAAAATATTTTCTGTGTAATAAAATATAAAAGCTGCTTTTGGAAAAGTTAAGTACATATGTTAGTGGAATTTAATTTTGAAGTGGAAAAAAATTTATTAATGTTATAAACGAAAAGTGCTATGTAAATTGGTGATCCTAGAAAAGTTTGCAGTAATGTAGTTCAAAAAAAATTTGAGTAAAATTTTAGGTGTGGTAAATCACTGACAAAGTAATTGTCTCCAGTATTTGGATCACAAATAACAAAAAAAAAAAAGCTGTATGCTTATTCTATGGCCTAGGAAAATCTCTGTGGATTATCTAACCCCTTCTCTGCATTACCCTGTGCCTCTGAGTAATAAATTTAACTTCTTTTTTACCTGTGGAATGGACATACCATTCATCATTTCTAAGGATAACTTTGTAGGATTTTGAAGAAAATTTTAAGTGCCATGTATCGTTGTTTTTCCACAAAATAATGTGATCAAAGAGCTGTATTAAGCCAACACTTTAATCCATCTACCAATGTAAGTATTTTTAGACATTGGTGTCCATTCAGAAAAAAGTGATTTTGTAGTAGAAAACATTTATGGTACATACGTATTGAGCTTTTTTTTCTTCACTTGTTTAAGTATATAATGTAGAAGAAGCGTACCACAAAACTGAACATCTCCCCGCAGAGTATTAGATTCCTGGCTAATCATTTTGATCCTTACATGTAACTCAGATATAACTACAGCTCTTGCAGATTTACAAAAATATTTTCTTCAACAGATTTACTCAAAGAATCTTTTTTGACAAGCATATGTGCTGTCACACAAAACTACTCCGACTTAGCAAGCTGGGGAGCCATTATAGCCATAACTTTCAAAGTATATTAATACAGACACATATATGGCTGAGTGAAATATGCTCAGAAGTGTTTTGGAACAAAGCACGCACAAGAATTTTGTACCATGAAAGAAAGTTTTCTTTTTCCACTATTTATAGCACTCTTCTCTAGAAGCGTAAAAAAGGCTGAAATAGGATCTTCTCCTTCAAATAGTAACTCTGTTCTCTCTAAAATTCAACCGCTGCTGCAGAGCATAGACATCTCTGCAGCCATAAGCAATTGCTCTGCATTCTCCAATTTGTGCGGATGTTGGTCTACATGCCGCAAGCAGCTTAACACCTAACACAGAAGAGAGGGAGAAGCAGTCCAAAACTGATCCAAACAACTCCAGAGGTGCCTTGAAAGTCCTCGAGGAGTCTAAACCTACTTCTGAACACAGTCAAAATATGTTCGATATTAGTAGCTTGGCATCTTTCTTAGCATCATTCAAGAGGTACAAGTATCTAGGAAAAAAATGTATCCTGTTGCCTAAAAATCTCTAAAAAAAAATTTAAAAAAAACCACTGAAAGGACACAGTCAGTGTGCATCCTGTCACTGTGGTCGGAGTAGGCTATTTACAAAGTGCAATGACAGACAAAAACTTTCAACAGTAACCAGAAGAAGTGATGCCTCTCATTTAAGTAATAGCCTAAGCATGACAACACTTGCCCAGCAGGTGCCAAACTAATGCACAATACACCTCTCTTCACAGGCTGACAGCGCTAAAATCTGTACCTTTCCCCTCCTTGGACAGCACCCTAGCACACAAACTAGGATGTGCTACTATGCCTACGGAAACTAAGCCACCATACCATGAAGAATCCACAAACCACGGGTGCAAGAAACACCAGTGGGAATCTGACTCAGTGGCCTTGTAGTTTCATCTTTTATCCTTGCTTTTTATCTTTAAATAATGTTTTAGGGTCTACAGGTTGAGAAGTAAAAATCGAGTGTTCCCACTGTAGCAGTGCTTTTCATAAGCTCCCATACAACCATAAAATAACTCTGAGAAGTGGAAATTTCTCTGTTCATGCTGATAAACTGCTGACCCTGAAATGTAAAGATGACAATCTGTGGCAAACTGAAAATGGGATGACCATATAAAACAAACTAAATAGCCCTGACATAATAAACATGGTAATCTTCTGATATTCACAATACTCATTTTTATATTTGACTTCATTTTTAAATAGAAGTTTGTATAGATCTGAAAGCTGCTAAATATTTCCACCAGAATGCTCCAGAATCTAGGGACCTTGCCCCAGAATTTAGGTTCAGCTTGCTACACAGTACACAGGCCTTTGGCTATACCAGTCACTGGATTTTAAAATCAATTATTTTCACTTTAAGAACATGCTTCAGGGGAAAAAAAAGCAAAATATTTGGTAAACAGCAAATGAAAAGACGGAGTTCTAGGACTTACTTCTAACTTAACAGTATCGGGATGTGGAAGTAAATACACTCTTTCTTGCAGCTTTTTTTCTGCTGCTTCTATATCCTAAAACACAGGCAAAGTACATTTTAAAAACAAACACTGGGAATTCTAAAAAGAAAATGCACACTCACGAAAAGACATTTAAATTAACTAAATAATCCCATTACAGCTAAACGGCATTCAAATAATAACACTGAAGTTCAAATCCTTCTCTTCAGTCATTCTGAAATCCAACTTATACTAGTAAGACTAACATCCTACAGTTTCTGAATATGTTTGCTGTGCCTTTTTGATAGAAGAATACATTTCATGACCACATAAGACCTTTGCTGTAAAATACTGTTATTCTCTCTGGACACTAGGGTAAATTACAGTTAAATTCTGTTCTATAAAACTTAAGAAAATAGAGGGGAACAGAATGGTTTTCTCTGTGCTGCATGAAGACTGAAGTATGTATTCTAGCTACTGTAACTGTAAAGTAACTAGGCAAATTATGTGCAAGATCTTTACTCCTCAAGACAAAGATGACTTGCTAATATGCATGCATAACATGTGCACAAAAATGTAGAGCTGCAGCAAGCTGTTCACCAGACAAACTTGGATGACAATGCACCTCACATAGCTTTCTTACAAAAAATCAGTATTTGGGTTTCTGCTTGTCCAGTGGATGTATGCTGGATTCACAAAGGCCTAAATAAATTTTTAAAAATAGAACAAACCAAAAAACAGCAGCAACAAACAAATCAAAACATCCCCCCAAACTAACCGCCCTCCCCCTTTAAAGTTCTGACCCATTCTTGTGGGCTTAGTTCCATACCCAAACATTGAAGAGATTGAGTGGTGGGCAGATGAAGAGAGACAGAAAGGGACGTGGGAGTGGGGTGTGAAGAAGCCAAAGCTGAACAGAGTGGAGGGGGAAAGAAAGCATAGCAGATGGCAGAGTTGGGAGCAGAGAGCGGGTGTGAAGAGTACAACAGAAAAACTAAATGAGAGAGGAAATTCCCCAAAGGGACTTCCCAAATATTCACCACCACTGCCGCTGAAAAGAAGAGTGAGATTCTGGAGGAGCATATCCACAAGAGAGACCAAACATGATTACTCGTATTGAATAATAGCCAATCTGAATACATCAATAAGTAAACAGTGCTCGACTCAAGTTTAGTTTGAAAAATATGACTCAGATTCAGCAGAGTATGATTAATAAAAGTAAAAACCAGCCTGTTAGTTGAAGTTCAACTTAGTGATACAGATACACTCAGTTCATTCAATTTACAGTGTTCATCTTATTTTACTTCATTAATTCCTTTTGCAGCATGATTGCATTCTCTTGTACATAATTACAAACCTAATCCAAGCAAAACTGTTCTCCCTTTTCTGCAGCAAAGAGCAATCCCTTGTAGGAAACTAATGGATGTCTGAGAAAGAGCAAACTAAGTCTCAGATTTATCCAAATCCTCAGAAGTAGCAAATGGCTGCCCCTTTTCAGGTGAGAAAAGACTAACAGGGGATAAACATAAAGGGAGAATAGGAGCAAAGATGGAAGCCATTTGAAGTCACAATGTCAAAATAAGAGGACAACACAGACTTAAGTAACCTAAGCAAGGAATTTCTCTGTTGCCTGTACTTAGAACAGACACGCCACAAATAGCACCAAGTGAAGCTCCTATCAATATGGCTCAGCCCAAGTCTGGAGAGGTTATCACCATACTGAAAAGAGGGATCAATCAGCAACGTTCACTTTATATTCTTCCATAGGATTTCCCTCCTTTCCGATTCCTTCTTCCTAATTCCTGTGGGAATTTTCACAGGAAAGAAGTATATCAATCAAGACCATTATTTCTTTATATACTCAGAACTAAGTCATTGGAACGTTTATGGTGATAGGAAATGAGTGTCTTTCAGGCAAGAAAGCAGACAGCAGTTGTGCATATATGTTTAGCAGAGAAGGTCACTTTGGCATAGCCTAGATATTGGACGTGTCTTTTCGTTGCTCACTCTAGTTTGTACGTTGTGCAGTCTATTGTCATTCAGAATACTGATTTAATGACAGACAGTGAAAGAAATTTTTGCTGGAAGGTGTAGGATGCTTTAGAAAATAACTGGAACTACTGAAAGATTAGATGGCACTTCTTGTGTGTCTACACAACTGGTAAGCTTTGTATGAAAAAGAAATCCCTGTCATCAATATAAAAATAAATACATCAGCAGCGTAAACTTCTTTGGAAAAAACAGCAAATCTAATATGTCACAGTACTGAAAAAAAGAGAGCATCTTGCAATGCTTCCCCTAAAACCACAAGGACTGGAACAAAAACAATTCAAGACCCTTCCCCAGAGGTAAAATGGAATGCGTGACACATGCATCCCTTTTAGGGGACCAAATTCAGCTGTCACTTATATTGATATCAGTCTGGCAGAATCCCACTTAAATAATTCTAGAATTACATGCCCGTGAAGGAAAGCAAATTTGGTCTAAATTACCTTCCCAATACTAATTACTATACAGCATATTCTTTATTTTCTATTTCATGTTATAAGCTGTTGCACAGTAATACATATTTCTAAACACAAGAAACATTACTGACAAACAAATGTCATAAATTAGATTATAAATACTAGTCTAATTTCCGCTTTTATTACAACAACATTATATAAGTACCAAATGATACAGATTTCCCTAATCTGCAGTCTCTCTCTAAAAACATCAAGGAAAAAATACTCTGATAATCATGTCAAAATGCTGAACAAGTGCTTATACTGTCAAAATTTCAAATAAAAAAAAAAAAATTTAGTTCCTTGCTTCCTACTGATTAGAAAATAAATTAATTTTGAAATGCTTTCCTGTGCATAAATATCAACTAGCACAGAGAAAGAAAAATGTCTTTTGCTATGATCACATATTGAAAACAACTCATTTTGCTTACATGCAGAAAACCAGAAATGCAAATAAAAAAATAACACTTCATCATGTCCATGTATTTTTGAGTAGGCCAAATCAACAACTCTCCACATGGTAACTGTGAAATGTACAGTGCCTGGTATCAGGAACAATATTCTGAAGCTGGCACATTAATCAGTCTTGTTTTCAAGCTTCTCATATATTATTCTGCATAGATTTTTTTTTTCCTGTTTTCTTCTGTTATCAGAAAGCATCTGCAGGAGTGCATGCCTGTTAAAACTAGTATAAAATTAATAGATTTAAACTGATTTATGCTACTTTATCCTGCAACAGAATTTGTTTTGATACATATGTTTTTGCTTTTTTTCCCGTACAAACACCAACATTTTTGACACTTGAAAGGAACCATTTTGAGGATGTGACAGAAGATGGCAAATATCTGTTTAACTGCAAAAATATTTACACTCTGTATATGTCTGAGCTATTGTTAACATTTCCAATACAACAAGCTTTCAGCATGCAGAAATATACCCTGTGTTTATTATGTTTGCCTGTATATGTAAACTGAGAATGCATTTGTAAAATACAAATAATTTATAAAAAACTATATTTATGAAATAAAAATCTATTATAAAATACATATGGAAAATGGGCGTCATAATGGCTGATATTACTAAATCAATGGAGCATGAACTATGGCAAAAACCCCACAAACCATCCACTTCTCCCCAGCCTCCCACTGAGGCACCTACACTCATCTATACCCAACACAGAGGGGCGAGACTGCCCCAGCCCAGAATGCACCAGTTTGCCAGAGTCCAAGTTGAAAAATCTTCCTTGGCACAGAATAGTTAAGGCGGCATCCCCGATGAACTATTCTGCCTTGTCTGCCACTCCCTAAATATAACTTTCATTTCAATGCAAAGAGGGCCTGCAATAGAATTATACCCACCCGAAATGTGAACATTTGAAATCTTAACCAGGCTCTGCATGAAGAAACAAAAGATTTTCAGTGACACAAATCAATCTTGTCATTTTCCAGAGTAAAACTTATTGTTTCAATAAACACAATACATGCAATATGGACCCTTAATAAGTAAGGGTTTAAAGAAAATGCATGAGAGTACTGTTTCTGCTGTTTCCTGAACAACAGAAACATTTTTCAAATGCATGCTCGTATCAGGGGTCAAGTGCAATCTCTTCAAACTCAGATGCCTAAGCTAGAGGTTCCAGAAGAGGTTTTAGCATTCCAGTCCCTGCCATCAAACCTAGATCTTTTTAATTGCCCATTCTCAAACGTCTGCTGAATTTACCTAGGAAACACAAACCTTACCTAAATACGACAACAGGTATGTAAAACAGCTATTAACATTATTAACGGTATCACCACTAGGAAGAGCCAGAAACATCAAACGCTGCTTTTACAAGTTTTTGCAATCTTTTGCAAGTAAGATTCTTGAAGTCACTCTACACGTCTTTAAAGAAAAACATTAAACTGAGAACTTCTTCCACAACTTCACACAACCATAGGGGGAAAATAGTTCCTACCCTGGACTAAAAGCATTATAGACTGGTCAGCCCCTATTTCCAAACATACCCCTGTACCCTGAATCAAAGCGTAGAGGTACTGTGAGTCTTGTCAGACTCTGAAGTTCTCTCAGGCAGACATGTAATAGTATGTGTTGCATCTCTACATGTACTTTAAAAAAAAAAAAAAAGATAGTAGCAGCTGCCACCACGAGGCTCACATAAGAAGGGCATGGGAAATAGGTAGTGATGCCATCAGATAATAAACACTTGTCATTTAATACTTTTGGTCAAGTTCCAAAAGAGGGAACTGTATATAGGAGAATTCAAATGATAACTATAGAGCAAACCCTTTTTTTTTAAATTCTCTAAGCTACATAACCATGACATTTCAATGCGGTTCCTGGTAGTTGCAGAAACTTACATTTAGAAGTGCTGCATTCCTTTTACGAGCTGCATCAGCTGCTTGAGTTTGCCATGTCTTTTTAGTCTTTTTGTCTCCTAGATAAGTCTCCATCTGCTGTAGCAGCTCTGATCTCTGAGACAGTCTACAAAGGAAAACATTTTGCTAAGTGGGTAGAACATTTTGCTCAGGAGCTAGAAAATAACCTTTTTACCTTACCCAGTTTTCTCAAAACTATGGGGCTAATTAAGCCAGCTGTAGGGTGGGTGTGCTGGGGGAGGGAAAAGGTACAGGCAGACACCACCTGCTGAGCTTGTATGAAGCTAGAATGTTGCAACCAGCAGTCCTCATATGCTAAGGTGCTTAGAAGTACTGAATCTCCCAGAACAGGGAAGACAGGGTGGGTTGGGGTGACTTGATCGGTACTACTCTTGCTTGTTGGCAAGTACTAGTTGTTATAAGAAAAGCAGATTTTTCTGAATCATTACTGTATTTGCTTCACAATCTGAGTTTACAGGGCAACAAAGAAGCAATTCTATAATTGAGGCGTAGAGCGAGAGAATCCAATTACCTTCCCCAAATAGGAATTCAACGGTGACAGGAGGTTAACAATGGAGATCTTAAACCAGCACCACCATTGGAAGTCAAAAAAACCTCATCAACCTAAATACCCTTAACGGCAAGCAAGTATGCTAATTCCAATAGTTCATGAAGGAATAGTGCCACCTCCTGGAACACCAACCCCTTGCTGAAATACCACTGTGCTCTGTGCGGAGCTGGGATTCACTGTTCACAGGATGGTCGTGTCCAGCGAGGGAGGTCTCACAAGACCACAGCACAAACCGCTGCGAGGCAGGCCACAGCGCTGAAACAATTACTTACATCTCTTCATGTCTTCTAGCAAGGTGAACCTCCTGAGCCAAATAGGATGACATTTTCAGTTGTTTCCCCCAGTTTTGTCACTCTATAAAAGGAAAACCAAGCGAAATGACAATCTTCAACAGACATACATGAACATACACTTTTCAGTATTAAACAATTCCGTGTTAAAAAGTTGGATGCGTGGTATTTATATATTGGCTATCTACGCAAAACCTGCCACAAGACATTGTCACATTATGCTTTGAATACATGCACACTACTAACGTTCACAGTATGTTTTAGGAAAATCTTACTGTATTCTAATAACTTATAGCCAACTAAAATTTGACTTTCAAGTTTCAGGTGCTTACAACCGCACATGCAAAAGATGTACTTGCATAATTTGTGTATTACTGCTTACATTAGTGATTTCTGGCTTTTGTCATGTTGCTCTGAACACAGTTATACTTGTAAATATCATTTATAACCACCTCTCACAGATACAGTGCCCTGTTCATAGGAATCTATGTTTAAGTACAGGCATGATTAAACTAAATAACTTAAGCTACTAAACCAGTTTAATTTCTGAGTGCTTGAAAAATTGAGAACATCTCGAGCTCCGCTTCTCAGTACTGTAACACAGTACGATGGAATATACAGCTCAAATTGTTTACATCTTACTGATTTTTTTTGATATGAAGATCAACTGCCCACTGTATGCAAATCAAGATCCTACAGGACTTTTCAGAAGGCTGAAAGCGCTTTAAAGTCTATTATTTTTTTCACCTCAGAGGTGACTGCATTGCTGTCACATTAAGTAAAATTAAAGGAAATAAAAGAACCTATCACATGTTCACAATGTTGGAGGGTGGGAGAACTAAAAGATCTCATCAAGATACGAGAATATTAGGAAAGGCCTCCTGTCAAGTCACACATAACTTTGAAGCAAGTTATTTACGTGTGCGCTCTAACTTCAGCAGAGGCCATGTTCTAGGGACACGTTTCACCACCCTCGGAAAAACACTTCTATGCAACTGGCCTATTGCTAATGCTTCCCCTTCGTTTAATAAGGAGCACAGCCCCTCTGTGCTCTTTCCCTCAGCTGGGGAACTTCCGTGCTCCTGCCCAGGGAACTTCACACAGCTTGCGAGACCAGGCGAGATCTCCACTCGTCAGGCAACGCCTTTACTGGCAACAGGCGAAACTAAAGCACGGGGAGCACAACCGCACGCCTCTCTTCTCTTTAGGGGAGCCTAGCTTACGAACAGTAGCAATAAGCAAGCACCCGGGGTGAGCATCCTCCGCCCGCAGCACCACGGGGCAATGGCTCCATAGGCAGCTTCCTTGGGCGGCTGCCAAGGCGTGAGGCAAGCCGGGCTGGGCCGCGGCAGGCAGGCAGGCAGGCAGGCAGGCCGGCAGCCCCACGCTCGCCCCCTGTCTCGTGAGAAGCCCGTGGGAAGCACGTCGGGCCGAGGGGCGGCGGGGACGGGCGCTGCCCCTCAGGCCGGCAGCCCTGCAAAAGGCGGGAGAGGAGCGGCCAGAGGGGGAGCGCACGCGACCGGCAGCGGCGCGCGCGAAGGGGCACACAGGCACCGCCCTTAGTCCTACCATTGGGAAGGGGGGGGATCTACGAGCCCGTTGGAATGTACCATTCTACAGGATTGAGAAAGGAGAAGGCAGGAAACAAAAATAAATAAATATCCAGACCTAGTTTACCTTCAGCCTCGCCAGCTTCAAAAAGGAAAGCAACCACCCACCATGGTCTCCATGACGCTTCACCTCCCTCTTCCCCCCCGCTACCATGGAGACGGCCGGAAAGGTGGAGGCTAGCCGTAGGCGCCGATTGGCCCCGTCGCACCTCGGTAGGCGGAATCAGGCGAGGTCGGGATCCGCCTTCGCCACTGGGATTGGAGGAGCGAGAGGGCGCAGGGCCCAATCATTGCCGGCCTGGCGGGCCGCGGGGGGCGGCTGGAGGGCGGTCTCGTGCAGTGACCGTTGCCCCTGAGGGGCTGTGGGGGGGAGCCGGTCGGGCGGGAGCCCGCTGGAGCGCGACAGCGTCCTAGGCCCTGTCCGCGGTGGAATCCGTCGCTTGAGCCGCCCCCTCCCCTACACGCACGCTCGCGAGAGTTGGTAATAGTTCGGGCAAACTTTTGGGGCTTTGCAGCCCCCGTGCGCCGAGGAGGAGCGAACCCGCTCCGAGTGAGGCTGAGTTGTTGCTGGGGGTTGGCGTTGCCTGCTCTTGGGCCTTCCAGAGCCCGCCCGTCCCAACGCCATCGTGTCCGCAGCGAGGCAGGCTTACGTTTGATGCCAATTGCTGCTTTCCCGCACACGGCACAGCGTTGCACTTTTGGAGGGGAAGCGTGCGGCGTGTGAATGCCAGCCGGATTCTCCACGCGTGCTGCCAAACCCCGTGGTGGGATCTTGCCCTCTGTACTTGAGCAGAATTTCTTCCAGGACACAAAGCTGAAGAGTCACTGAGGCTGACTTGAGTCCTTTGTATTAAAATTTTAATCAAAATATACTTAAAAAAAAGCCACAATCCACTTTTTGTGAATGTTTTGTCCTTTGCAGAAAACATAAACCAAACAATTCTAAACCAAATACAACTGAAAGTTTATTTTTCTTCATTTTCTTCGTTGTTGCCCAATAGATTCACGCACATTTGCAGCTGCAGGTGATTTCCAAAAGCTGCTCTGAAAAAGCTTGTCTTCCCTGCTTTCTTTCTAAACATTCTCTGATCGTAGTGTTTTAAGACGCCTCATCACGAGCCTTTCTTACTGCTGATCAGAAGTTTTTTCTTGTGATTCTTCAGCTCTTTGTCTTTCCCATTTTTTCCATTCTCTGATTTTATATTTCTGCAACAAGCTCACATTAATTCACTTTATGACATGTAATTAAATAGAAATTCTTTAATGTACTTGTCAACTTACCCTGCTTATTGCAGCAGTCAGGATAAATAGTACTTAAAGTCTTAATTTTTTTTACTATTCTGATTTAAAGACAAGACTTTCCAATAAATGATACGGAGAAATAGGAGTCTGTCCTCATTTCTAATGGTGTGAAAAGCCAATGGTTACGGTCTCACTAAATTTAACGGAAAGCCTAAGTGTTTTGCATATTCTACTTTGAGCTACAGCAGTTCTCTTTAATGGCGGTGATCTTTCTTTCTTGTAGCATTTAATGAATTTCAGAAAGAATAGAGACAAATTGAAGTTTGGGTTACATAAACCATTATATATGCCATTTGTGGAGAGAATGCAAAGAGCATTTTAGTTAAGCTACAGATACTATCAATTGTTCAGTGTTGCGGAAAGAGACAGGATGGAAACCATAATTTCTTAATGACTGCTTTATGTGACAGTGGATGAAACACTCTGTAAGTTCATAGCTAATGAGCTATAAACTCTGCATTTAGTTTTTCAGTATTAATGTTCTTTTTTTTTGTTAGAAGAGCAACCCAACCTAGATCAGTTTGTCAAGAATGTAAGCTTTAAACTTATTTTAAAACAAAAGATGACTGCTAGTAACAGCCAGAAATCCCCAACCGCGGGCTGCTTTGAATAGGTGGTTCCTTGTACCTGTGAAGCGCCCGCAGTGCAGTCAGTGAGGGTCACTGCAGAAACAGGGCCTTATGCATAGGAGTCACTTGCACGGGGAAAGGCGTTCTTTTGCATAGCTTAATGCCCTGGCATCTCATTGTAGCACGCTCTATAGGTCACTATGTCGTGTCCGTCGTCCCCCCTCAGTTTCCAGTTACACTGTACATCTTAGAGAAAAAAAATATTTAGAAGTTTTTTATATGAGTGCGTCTTCATTAAATACTTCTGTCTGTGTGTGAATTTACTGTTGGATCACTGGTATAAAAGTCTGAAAAACTGGATACCTGCAAGTGAGACCCTGCGATCTGTACTTACTGCCCAGTTGTGCTAATATGACCGAGCGTACAGTTTGACACCGGAGCAGTCCCTCCGTTGCGTGGTCGTAGTCTGCAGTAGGAGTGTTATGCATGAGATCGTGTACTCCGTGAGTACCTAAATACGGATTAAGGACTTACTGTTAGCACTGAAATGTGAGGATTATAACCCTAGGTTTTTCTTAACCCTGCAATTTGGTTTTACTCCGAAAATTTAGGAGAAAAGGGCTTTCCGAGAGAAACTGGTGAATTGTAACACTAGGTGGCACTTAAACACAGCTAACAAATACTTTTAAATCGCAACACACAAAACCAGTCAAACACATTCTGTTCTAACATGCAGTTAATTATATCCTCAAAATGATGTCTTGGATTGATATTACTAAACAAACATGTATAAAATGTAATTACAGACAAGTGAAATAAATACTGTAGGCTTATAATTGCAAGATATGTTTTTTGCTTGTAATATGCTACACACCTGTGCGTAGTTTATATAGCTAGTATTTTATTTTGTCATTTTTACTAACATTTAGAATGGTGCGATTTAGCTTTATGTGCTTTTATTTACTGGTACCATTTTTGCCATATGTCAGTTTTTAAAAAATGGAATGTTTTTATGTATTGGGATTTTAAACCAGGAGTATTTCAAATGGAAAACAATAAGAAAGGAGGTTTTTTTATACGAAACCACTTCAAAACTTTTTTTAAACAATGCATATATTTTAGTTTTTTTCTGATTGCTTTGCTTTCCTCTTCTTTCTTTACTTGCCTTTTGGAGGTATACCTCTACTGCTACAGTCGTTTAATACCCACTTGGAGGTCCAAAGTCTATCTGTTCATAAACATTTCATAAGTGATACCATTGGTAACACAAACCAGGCCTACGGGACAGTCTAAGAGCCGTGAAATCCCATTAGAGCAGCTTGTGGCCGTCACCTTGGGCTCTGGCACATTTTCCTATCAGCTGCAGAAACAGTCGGCAGCATTTCAATCAGCTGCACAAGCCCTGTGCGAAGCTGCTTTAAGTTGCAAGCTAAAAGGGCAAAGGCGTGCAAGGAAATGTCCTCCCAGGGCAGGAGCAAGCTAATAAAGCATCAAACCTACAAAGTGCAAAAATTGACTTCTAGTTCCTCTTTCCCCTCACATTCAATATTCAGGGAGTCGCTCTCAACCTTGCTCTTGGCGGGTCCCACACCGTTCTCTGTTCAGGGTTACAAATAGTTGGCTTCTCTGTGGTAGTAAGATTAGAGCTGAGATGAAGCTCATAAATGGTAGGACAACCCAAGAACACATTCCTGTATTTGCATTTTGTTATTTGGCAGCTGAAGATGCCTATTTGGTGCGGGAAAGACTGGTACAGGTGTGGAAGTCACACTTTGTTGAAAGAAACTTGCCAGTGTGTTACTGTATGCTTAGACAAACTCACGTGAACAGTCTGTGTGTGCTTGTTGGAACTGCCCCCAGACATCAGGAGACCTGTTTCAGGTAAACCAGAACCCAAACAACAGACCAGGATGGGCTGAGCACCCATCAGCCGATGCAAAAATAGTTGGCCAAACTAGAGACAGTTGGGTCAAGTTCAGAACAAGAGTTGGAAGACCTGTGGGGAGAGGAAGAACTGACAGCTGTGAGTGTGAGGGCGCAGAGGTGGTGGAACGCCAACTGGTTTGTGTCTGTGAAAGTGCAGTATAAACCTGTGGATCAAGCCGGGCCAAACTCTGACCAACGTCAAAGAAGAAAATAGTGGTTGTGGTAGAAGGACATAAGGAAGAGAATATTTTCTTTATGCTTCAAGTAGAGAGAAAAACCCTGGTAAATAGGATGAAGCTAAGAAAGTCATCATTCAGTGGCAAATTATTTGATTTTTTCTTTTGAGAAAGACCCTTTTAGATTCTGGAAGTCTTTCCAGGTAGTAGTAGGTATGGCTGTGAAATATAAACTAGCCTAGACAATTCTTGAGAGAGTTTCCTGATACACCCACTCAGTATTGTCAAGGGGATACATGCCCTAACAGGTGCTTTCCGTCAGTAGTTTCTATGGCACAGCTACCTCTTTTTGAAGATTTCAAGAAAATAGTTTGGCCCTTGAGTAACAACATTAAGCCTTTTCTTAAAAAAACCCCAAACAATTCTACAGGCCTCGACTGACTTTAACAGATGTACAGGTAGTAGAATGTTTTACAAGTAATTATAAAAACTATTTACAGTAATTAGCTTGAATCTAATTGCTTCTCAGCACATTAGGATAGTAAATTACAGCTTTATTTCAGACAACTCCTGTTGTCTGTTTTCCCTAAACTGAACACAGGAAGCCCAATAAAAACAAACACTTGGAGAACCACCGTTCTCGGTTCCTGTTGGAAGTGTGTCGAATGGGGATGCTTTGCTTTGGTCACTTACCCACGTAGACGACATCTTTCTTCTGTTGCGCGCTGAGAACGTGCTCCTGAGAGCACCAAGAGGATGCACGTGAACAAGAGGGACAGAAATACACCTTTTGGCTCTTAAGTGAGAGTCACGCCAGATGATTTATACGTGAGAAGGCTGATTTTCCTTGGCTCCCTCCCTAATCGGTGCAGAGAGATAAGCTCTCCTTGACAGTGATGCAGAGCACGAGGCTGAGCATTTGGAGTTGCTCTGAAGGACCAGAGGTACCTTTCTCTACGGGCTATACAGGGAGCTTTGAGAAACTGGCTTCCTCAGATTGGTGCCTACAATTATGTGCCTGATCAGTGTCTGATCATCTGCTTCAAAACCAACCACAGCTTATGTCTATCACCTCACCTTGTGGAGGTTCATTGGACTTCATGGAGACTGATCTTGCCCATCAGCTTTGGCCTGATTTGAGGTTCCTATTTGAAACCGTAGCAGGTTTACTGAGGAGCGAGTCGGTGCCTGCTAATGCTCATGTGAATCCAGTGACATGCAGGCACTGCTGGTTACTCAAACAGTCTTCCAGCTGCTTTCCCACACCGCTTCGAACAGGCTGGACTATTTAATTTTGTGTCTGCTCTTCCTCTGGGATGGAACCATCTTCAGTTTTAGTCCGTTTGCACTGGGTATACAAGTCAGCTTATAACTTCTATCCAGTGGAAGTAAGTAATGTTATTGCCATCTGGTCTTACATTAAAATTGTCTTATTCCATAATGATGATACATCTACAGAAGCAAAAAGTACTTTGAATTTTAATGTATGCATTTATGTGACTGTCAAGATGCCTGATATTAATAGCTTGACTTTTACTGTAAGCAGAGGTAGAAGAAATAACACCACCTTCACAGTTCTGGCACAGTTTCCTTATGAGCTGAATTCTCAGCCCATGGTTTCTGTCTCTGGTTTTTGCCATACAAACCTGAGCAGGAGCGTTCTATTTTTTTATTTCAGTTTAGATTTTGAATGCTTTTATTATGAGTTTCTTCAATCCCTGAGAGAAATTAGAGAAGCAACAATGCTTCTGTTATTGCATAACACCAACATTTATTGACAATAAAAATAACTGAACTTGCACAAGAAGCCAGTTTCTAATAAACCCTTTTACTAGGTTGTTGTTATGAAGGTTGAGCTTTTCATTTTTTACAAAAAACCCACTCTTTTTAAAGAAAGGTCAGTCAATCTTTTTAGAAAGATTTAATAAATGACTTTTCCCCCCTTACCAAATTTAGCCTTTTGTTGAATTGTTTCAGTTCCTATTAAAGCTTCACAAAAATGTACCTTCTATTATACTTCTTCTAATAGGTTTCTCAGCCTTATAACTAATAAATTTGTCAGTCCAGCTTCACTGAACACTGGACTTGAAAATCCTACCACAACAGATTATAAATATAACCATTTCTAAACCCTTTCAAGAAGTTTTACTCTGTCTTTCAACACATTCTATGTACTCAGCAATTCAGTGAAAATAACCTTTCAGAGTCATTCTTTGAACTCTCTTTCTTGGTGATAGCACAGTCGAGTCATTTGATCAGTCAGTCAGAAAACCCGAGTTCTGTTCCCGTCTCTGCCGGGGGGATTCATAGTCTGAGCCAACTCACTTAAAGCCAATGTTTCCTGAAGTGTTCATTCAGAGGAAATGGCCAACTTGACCCATATAGGGCCTGATTTTCAGAGTAACTGAGTGCTTGGAACTGCAATTTACATCATTTTGAGTGGTGCCCTTAGCACTGCTGTGCTGGTTTTGGCTGGGATAGAGTTAATTTTTTTCGCAGTAGCTGGTATGGGGCTGTGGTTTGGATTTGTGCTGGAAACAGTGCTGATAACACAGGGATGTTTCCATTGCTGCTGAGCAGGGCTGACACAGAGCCAAGGCCTTTTCTGCTCCTCACCCCACCCCACCAGCGAGGAGGCTGGGGGGGGGGCACAAGGAGTCGGGAGGGGACACAGCCGGGACAGCTGACCCCGACTGACCAAGGGATATTCCATACCATATGATGTCATGCTCAGCGTATAAAGCTGGGGGAAGAAGGAGGAAGGGGGGATGTTTGGGGTGATGACATTTGTCTTCCCAAGTAAGCGTTCTGCGTGATGGAGCCCTGCTCTCCTGGAGATGGCTGAGCACCTGCCTGCCCATGGGAAGGGGTGAATGAATTCCTTGTTTTGCTTTGCTTGCCTGCGCGGCTTTTGCTTTCCCTACTAAACTGTCCTTATCTCAACCCACGGGTTTTCTCACTTTTACCCATCCCATTCTCTCCCCCTTCCCACCGAGGGGGGGAGTGAGCAAGCGGCTGCGTGGTGCTTAGTTGCTGGCTGGGGCTAAACCACAACAACTGCTAACAAAAAAATAAGTCTAACAGCATCGTGTTAGGTAACCAGAAATGAAGCCCCTCAGAAGTAGCTTTTATAGCAGATTTTAAAAGATATGCAGATATCTTTTTTTCCCTAATCTCTTTCCTCTATTTTGCTTCCGTGAAATTTGGTTGTTGGTTTTGGGTTTTTTTAGGAGAGAAGTTAAATTTTTTTGGAAACACAAAATACTGTTTTGATAAACAATTCTCTTCAGGACATGTTTTAAAGTTTGAATGAATGAATGTAAACAGAGTGTAACAAACCCCTTAGAACATTAATAACCATACTAAAAGCAGAGAAGCAAGCAGCATGGCCACATAAATCTAAGAAAAGCAAACAGAATCTAAATATCTCAAGCCCTGTGTCATGAAATGCATCAACTTTGCTTTATATCACTGTGTAAAGAATAAATAGCAATGCATCATATTCGCTTTGTGTGGATGAATGGGAAGCAGAGAGAGGCAAGGGTTATCGAAGTAGTATAAAAGCTTAATTGATGAGTACTTCCAAGGGACACAAATAATCTGCACTAATCCCAAATTACAGCACATACTCTGTCCTTCAATTTAAACCCCCTTCTCAGGTTTACGCATAATCAGCAAATGGAGGAAAAGATGGACTACCTCACCCCTCTTTCCTTTTGAGAGAATTGTTCCGCGGAGCTCCTTGCAAGCCTGTTACGGGTCATTCTACTTGTTTGACCAGCTGTGAAGGTTATGGTGTGTTTCTGGTCACCTGAGTTCAAGAAAAATGAAGAGGCATAGAAAAAGCTTTTAGGATGATCAAGATAGTGGAGCGAGCTTATTTTGTGAGAAAAGATTAGAATATTTGGCTTATTTATCAAAACAAAAGCAGGAAGAGTATCTGATTGTTTTCTGCTACTATGTGACTAGCATTAACATCAGAGAATAAAAGCTTTTTAAGCAAAAAGATAGAGCTAGCAGGAGGAGAAATGGCTGTAATTAATAAAGCTTCTCTTGGACAGAGAAGTTTGAGAAAAGTGCTTAAGCATCAGACAAGGGAACTTGTAGGACAGCCTCCTAGACAGAATAGAGGGGGAGGGAGAGCAAGAAAACGGATTCATTTTAACACAGACTTCATCAGTCTGTGACTGGGAGTCAGCAACGTGGCTTTCTGCGTGACCTGCAGAGGGAAGCCTGACCTGCAGAGCCTTTCCAATGGCCGGTCTTTCGTAGCAGCCGTGTTCTGCTGAGCGGTGCCGGCGAAATTCCAGAATCACATCACCAGCGTCAGTATTGTAATCAACGGCTAGTCGTCTTTGAGAGAAAACTTGGAAATTAAAACTCCAAGTCACCTACTGCTCCGTGCCTCTGGCTAGGGATGGTATTGCAGAGGGAAAATCGGCAATAAAGCACGTAATACGGAGCTTCTGCGGTCCGCGTGGCGTTGCCTGCCAAGCCAGCCTGCTTGCAGCTGCCGCCACGGCTCTGTAGGTGTGCAGAGCATTGCTACACCACTCAGGCATTAGAAGGAGGATGTTTTTAACATCTCCGTGATGTGAAGATCTTTCTGTCTGCATAGGCTTCCAATGTAAACTTTGATATGCTGTGATCTCACTATGAGCTTTCTATTACAAAGTCCTATATGACATTATTTGTAGTTGGCTGTTTGTCTGAACCTATTTCATAGCCTAAGGCACAGAAAGGCAGGTGAATTTAAATTTTAGCTTTCAAGTTGGTTTTCACATGCTGTCAGTTTAAAATATTAAAATAACAGCAAGTTCTAACAACATTCTCAGATTTTCTTGCCCAATTGACTGTCTCTGGCTTTGCTGAAGAGGGCTCTATTTGTGATCAGAGTTATGGACAGCGCTATAGAGTCCAGGCTTTAAAATAACGGTAAAAATGTCAGTGCTGCCATTGACGTGAAAAGAGACAATGCCTGGTTTTCTGTCATTTATGTTTCAGCTTAGCAATAATGTAGTAAAGGAGATTTTTCTTTGGAAAGATGAAGCAGTAAGTTCAGTAAGAAATACGAGAAAAGAAATACATTCCAAGGAATGAGAAAATGACTTTCCTTAGGGACTATCATTATATCCATATATATATATATGTGTATATATATATCATTATATACAGATCACTATTTTCTTCATTAAACCGTATCACAGAAGGATGTCAGTTGATGGTTAGATCTTCAGTGTTTCTGCAAATGGACATGACTCTGGCAAAAGCTGTAGAGTTACAGCAGTTTATATCAGTTTTTTTAAAGAGCATGTTTTTCTAATTAAATGAGGCTTATGCGGTGATGCTCTGTGTGTTTGTGTACGTACCTGTGCAGGCGTGCATGCATACATCTTCCACGTCTCTTTTTTCAGTAATTTTTGAAGCTGACCAATTGCAGCCAAATTCAACACCAAGGTTACTAGTCCCAAAGACATTGCAGTTCTAAAAGTTTTGTGAAAATAGATGGCTATTCAGAGAAAAAGAAAGGCTATAAGGAGAGCTTACCGCTTGCTAGACGTCAGAGGGTCCTGTAGGATTTTTTCCTACTAACTCAAATCCATAGGAAAGCAGGCTCCATGGTTCTGTTATTCATAGAGCTGCTTATCTACTTATCTACAATTTTTCTGTATTTAAAGCAAGTGAAATGAAACCAGTTTATATAAGCAATCAAGCGATCCGTTGCTAAAATACGGACTGTTGTATAAATCAAGCTGTTAGAGAGATGCCCTAAATTTCCTCTCTGGAAATGGCTCTCTGTAATTGGCTAATCTCTCAAAATAATTTGTGATACCTTTTTACACATTGTGCCAACTGGAGTAATCAAACAGGGCTGATTAAAATTATGCTTCCCCAGTTCTATTTAAAAAATGTAGTTCATAATTTTTATATACTTTGAATTGGCTTAGACCGAGCAGGGAGTGTTGTCCCTGCGCTAGAAGACGCATAGCCAAGTGGAGAAATGGTTGTTAGTCGCTGTTCGTGCCTGAGAGACTGCGGGTGTTACCTGTAGGAAAGATCATGGAAGCACTGTTGGGATCCGTGGCCTAAATCCCACACAGCATGCTGGGGTAGCAAGGTGCATCGCCACGAGGTGCGGAAGGTACCTCCCAAAAATTACTCTCTGGGAGTAAACGATCATTTTCAATGTAACCTGAGTGTTATTTATCAAGCACCTTTGGACACTAAGGGAGTCATTTCTGGGGCACATCTCCCACTGTAGATATAGCGTAGAATTAAGAGTAACATTCATTTAAAATCAGAGACCAGATGAAGAAGAGAAACTATAGGAGTTCATTCTGAAAGGGAACTGAGTATTTTTTAAAAATAAAGAGCCAGTTAATTTGGGACAGTAAAGCTGGAATTACACAAGTCAGGAACTATTCAGTCACTGAGTCTTTTTAGAGATGCACTATGAGAGAGAACCAAAGTGAATCAGTAAAGAGACATTTTAAAGGACTTCAGCTCTGCTCCATTGCTTTTGGCTCTTCAGCTAACGGCTCTTTCCCATGTGCCTGCAGTCTTAGCCAGCGGGGTGGCAGGAGTGGAGAAGAGCACGCACGCCAAACCAGATACCCATGCTGACCCTGCTGACCAGAAGCTGCAGCTGGTGAGCCACTTTGCCATTCCACGCCATCTCGTGCTAGTGTCTCTGTGTGTGATAAAAGCAACGTATTGCTCTTGATGTTCATCCTTTTTTGTGCTCTGCATAACGCCCAAACCAAGGGAAACCTTAAAGGCTGACAGCCACCGGTACAAGGTACAGCAGGATGTACTTGGGACCACAACTTGAGCAGCCAGGCAATCCCTGTTCCTCCGTGGGAACCTGCAGAGCTGAGTGTGTGACCCCAGGCTGCGTGGCAGTGTCGGGAGCAGCTCTCACCATACACTGGCACCAGCAACTACTGCAAAATTTGTTCCTCTCAGCTAAGAGAGCATTAATTGCTAATGTTTGGAATAGGGCAGAAAGGAAATATCCATCTAAGGACGTGCTCTCCACCTTGTTTTGACCCACCACCGTGTTCTTCCAAGCTGAGGAGCTTTTACCGCGGAAGCTAAGTGCTCCTGTCTCAGCCTGACAAGTAACCCTGTATAAGGAACTATCTTCTAACAAACCGTGTGTTTGCAAAGCCCACACGAGTTCTGAGAAAAAAAAAGGAGGTTTTCTTTCCCCCTGTAATTTATTGAGAGTGGTTTTTTGTTTGGTCTCATTGTATATGCTTGCAAGACTATGAGGAAATACAACCCTTGGAAGGCTGGGAAGTTATGACAACATATGCCTTCCGTCTCATCGTCTTCCTGGTGTAGACTGTGTTTAGATTTCATTCACTTGCTTATAGGAAAGCTATTGGGTTAGTTTTAGAAAATGACTCGGCATGATATGGGGGGTGAGGAGGAAGAGAGACAATGAAAGATCTCACAGCCATGAGATTGGGATTTACAATAAATGTGGCTTGGGAAAATTATTTTTTAACTTTGAGTGAAATTTCTAAAAGGCAGTTAGATTACTAGCTACTTTCTAGTCCAAAATACGTGTCTGAAAACCTGATTAATCTCAGTGGAAACACTAAGTTAGAAATGGCATCATTCTTTTTACACTGTCAAAATGTTCTACAAAGCCCCATTTGTAGTTATGGAAAAATAAGGCACGCATTATGGAATTGCTTTAGAAAGAACCACCCATTTGCAGTCAGGGTGTAGGATTCAGATCTGTTTGTAATGATACCATTGAAGTTCCAGACAGATCTTCCCAACATAACACAGGCAGTAAAATCTGTATTACCAAGAATGTAGGAATACTCGTATCATATCCTGTTTCTAAGAAGGGACAATAGAGGATATCCAGGGAAAGTGAGAAAGAGCAACACGCATTAATTCTTACCGGGCTCTGACAGTCTGTAGACTTGGCACATCCTGAACCAGAGATCGTATCCACATCTTCGTGTTTACTCCTCAGTTTAAACTCCTTTGCATAAATGTCTGAGGATAAGGTAAAGAGCACCACACATAAATAAAGAGCAAACCTGTCTCTTTATTATGCATCCACACGCTGCTACTGATGACGCACATGGGTCCACAGCTAAGGTCCCAGGATACTACTACAACAGAATAATTACTCTTCATCATAAATATCTTTGTCAGAAGAGTGAAATAGATATGCCTAAAATTGCTCAGGAAAATCTGCAGTAATGCTGAAAGCCAAGAGATTTAGTGATAAGGTGACAGTAAAATCTTGGCTCTGCTAAAGTCAAAATGAACTTTGCCAGTGGCTTCAGTAAAGCCCAGATTTTTGCCTTGAGAATCTGCCCAGACCAGCTGCTCTGCCTGGATGTCCTGAGAGCGTCTCCCGCCTGAAGGGGCTCCAAGGAAAGGTGTGCTGTCATGAATTCAGAAAAATGGATTTTAACAAGCATGTGTGCACTGTGAATGGCTACGCAACTTTTTGTGAACAACCTACTCTTTCCAGCTTTGCTATTAATTTTCACAAAGTCAGATACTGCAGCTGAGCGCTCGCAGTTGTCAGTGTTTGCATTCCACCGTATGAGGGAGAACTGGCAAAAAACATTCAAGTGCAGAGGATTTTGCAAAAAAAGTGTTGGCTTGCTATTTAGATAGCACTGGAAAGTGACTGTTGTGAAAAATGAAAGACTTGAGCATAAACGACTTTTTTTTCCAAGCGTTCCATCTTCTGTACATACGAATCAGGAAAAGAACCACTCCCAGTCCTTCTTTGGCAATTTCTCCGGCCGTTTTACAGCAAGTGCTTCTGTTTGTAGGTTTAGTACTTTATGTTGTGGCCATTTTAGTGAAATAAATCTATTAAGAGCATGGCTGACACAGATGGGAAACACGGTTTAGCGTACTGGTGAAGCTGTGTCTTCAGGCACTAGACAGAACTCCTGTGAAAGGAGGATTGAAGGTACCAGCTCAGAGATGGGGATGAGAGCAGAGATGGCCATGGCTGTGGCCTCACCACCGCACTCAGACCCACAAACCTGTGTCGAGCTCTGCTGACTTCAAAGACTATTAGCAAGCTCTTGGTCTTGTTCCCAAATCTGTCTGTACTGACACAATGGCAAGAACTAAGCTTCTGCTACAGGCGTCAGTTGCCATGCGGGGAAATGCAGTACATGGATTATTGATAACCACGTCCTAGGAAGAAGTGGAGCCCTCCAGAATATCAACAGCGTATGATAAAATCTAAACGAGGAATGCATAAGGAAGCTGGGATTAGCTGCACAGAGAAACTTCTTACGGCTTGAGTACTGCCTGTTCGTGCTGTAATCTGTCGCAGTCCATAATACAACCTTATAATGAGGTTAGTTTATAAATTATTAATAGATAATATGAGCACCTAACAGATAAGAATAACATGGGTTACAAGCTCATCAGCAGATAATGCTCTATTGCAGTAATAATCAACCTGCTGAACTCTGTAATCACCTGTAACAATTGGGACCTATTTGTGAAAATACCTATTAATTCTTACTAACTATTATAAAAGGAAGTTTAATACAAAACATGGCAGTAATGGGCATATAATACGAGATTGCTTTTTTAATACTATTTTGTCTTTCAGCACTTGCTTGTGCTTGACAGGATCCTTCTGTAAATAGGAAATGTGTCAGCTAGAGCTCAGGTGCGAGGAGAGAGAGAAATTTATTTTTCTTCTACCATTGCACTGTTAGGAAGCTCAGGTTTTGAGCTGGGCAGGGGCAATAATGGTGTCACAAAAAACCCACAGCTTGCTACAGCAGCGCATAGAACAGCTGTGCAGATAAGCTGGGTTACGTGAAATGACGTCCTCTGGAAGTCACCCCCCTGCAACAACTATTCTGTATCAAGCAAATCGTATCCCCTGACTGTAGGTGGAGAGCTGGGTACCTAAGCGGGCAGTGGCCTCCTGCGCCAACCTGGTCCCTAGGTACCTCATCCCCACCTTGGAGCTCAGGTTCACGTGGATATCTGAGAAAGACTTCGGGGTTTGTGTGCTTAACACAAAAATTGTAATCGTAGGAAGGCTAAAATTCCACTGTCCTGAAGCTCATTACCTTCTAAATTCCCTCAAGTCTGGGACTCGAAATACTGCTTGTGGGAAAGCAAGGTGTAAGCTATAATAGTTGTAATGACATGGTATGAAACCGATCATCATCCGTTTTACACAAGTTGAAAATGAATTTTTAAAATCCATCAAGAAGTTAAGAGTAAAAATAGAATATGTGGACTTCTGTTATCTGGAGGTCTGCTGCCATTCAGCTCAGGAAGACTGCGATGTCCACAGTGCTGGGGAGGTGCCACCCTAGAGAGGATATGGATTTAGTGCCGCAATTTTCCAGACGTAGCGTGGAGGAGCTGACTATATAGCTATACATATATTCTCATCTCCTGTGAGAAGCTGAACTGCAAGGATGCTACCGGCGCTGCACTGTGGCTGGGACAAACAGCAGTGTGGACGCAGCCTCCCTTTAGCGGAATAACTGTAGGTATTTCTTCTTATTGCTTTGCAAAATTACCTTGTCTCCTTCGTCGGAAACTGAAGTCAACAAAGGAATGGATAGGAAGGATTTTAGTGAATAAATTGGCTTATCTTCTGATATTATAGCAGTAGATGAAATTAAACAGAAAAAAACCCGAACCCACAAAACCCAGAAGAAGCCCCTTCCCCAAGCAATAGCATTTTCAGTCATTATACTGGGAATAGCATGCAACAATAGGATTATGATGACTGCAAATGTACCATATTGAAATAAAATTAGTTTAAAAGGCAGGAACAATATCATCATCAGGTAGCTTTCTTGCAAGGTGGAAAATAGCTTTAATAACTTTATTGTTGCAACTAGTCTAAAAAATATAAAGGCTCTCCGCCCCCCCAATACAACAGTGATTGTGTTAAAAGCGGGGCCTCTGGGTCCAGAGCGCTTTTTTGGTGTTCCCAGCCTATGAAAAACAAGGGCTATGGCATGCGGCTGAAAATCAGCGATGCAGAGTGTTGAAATCTCATTCAGAGATGGGTGTATTTCAGAGTAAAGAACCAAGCAGGAATATTCATTATATGGAAAGTTAATGCATCATGCTGCCTAGGAAGGATGCCGAGAGGTGGCACAGGAAAATCAATAAAGATTGAAGTCTCTATAAGTGCAGGCAGAATGTGGAATAAGAGCTCCAAAGGCAAGGAATCCAATTGCCAAAGTTAATATTACCTTTTTGGGACACGCTTTTTGGACTTACTAAGAAGGAAATAACATAATGGGACTTTGCTCTCTATTTTGGAAAAGGACCACTGTACAGTCTGAAGAAGAAAAGAGGGTGAGAGATGGTTCAGGCAGAAAATTTGGGCAGGGGTGGCTGTGTGCTCGGGAGGACATCAGCCCTGCTCAGGGCTGGTCATTGCCGAGGCTGTGATTAAGTGCCTGTTAATAACAAATACCCGGGTCAACATTTTGTGCCGTATGTCTGTGACTTCATAATCATTTGCGAAATCAGTTTTATTGTGGAACATGGTCTTCCTCCCAGCTACATACGATGGCAAGAGCATAAAACCAGGGATCATCTGAAAGAAATAACAGCCTAAAAAGCGGGGGGGAAGGACTACTAACATCCCTTATTTGCGAACTTTGGTGTAATTTGAACAACTTTATGCCATTCATATTAAATCACCATGTTCTTTTCGCTTGTCATTTTGGAGCTTATTCTTTTTCTTTTTGTCATACCTTTTATGTGACAAACTCCAGCTTAATATATTTTTTTGGCAGTTACATACTTAGTCTTCCCGATTCCTGTGGATACCAGCACAACAATGTGTTTCAGAAACTATTAAAGCTGATGAATCAGGGACCAGTCATTGATCTTTGCTGGCGACTGGAGGGTGCTGAGCCCTGGCTGATCAGGCGCCCATGACTCAAGCTGGAGAAGATTTTTGGCAGATGATAGAGACAACTGTGTTGCGACAGGGCTCTGCTCACCTGACCAGGTTAGGCGGAATCAGTTATTCTTCCTACACGGTCATAAAATGTTCTCGCAGTTCACTGGGTGAATGTTATGAAGATGGAACGACATGCGAGCCGGCTATGGCACTCTGCTGTTGTGGGGTTGTTACGATGCAAGAAAGGTACAGGACATTTTTTAACACGTGTAAATTGCAAACACAAATAATGAGATAAACAAACGTTGTAAAACTCTTTATACTGATATCCTGCGTGAAACCAATTAGGTATTTTTATGGTATGCCTCATTCTTTCCAAATACTACTATGAGATATGTAAACCTGTCAGATGAATAAAACCCTGCCTATTGCAAATGCACTTGTGATGATAAAGAACAAAAATTGAGAAGAATTTAAGTTTTTTTGTTACATAGTGGTATTACCAACAAACGCAGTGATCTTGGCTTCATAAGATGGGAGCCTACTGCTGCAGATTTCAGGAGCTACATCATTGCTAGGAGGTCAATAGCATTTCTGAAGTGCATACAGGATCTATAGCCTGATAGTAGACAAGCCACCTGCATCCTTTTTATTTCAGAAAAAGAAAAGGAAATAGGAAAAAAAAAGAGCAAAGATTTACTTATGGCCAATTTCACAGGCTGCAATCAATTTACAGGTCACTAGGAGACTTTCAGGCAAAGGCATAACATATGTCTAACAGGCTCAAAGTAAGAGGCTATCTGGAAAATTGGATTTAAGTAATAAGGAAGCTTATTTAAAGCACTAAAATTCAGAAGGCAGAGGCTTTCATAACCTAAGTTACTGAACTTTTAAGAGTTTTTATGATTCTTTTTCTCCCCACTAATGGTGTTTTTCAGCTTGAAGGCTAGTATTAAGCAAAACTAAAGATATTCTTTGCTAGTGGCAAAGTGTGATAACCTTTCTCTACCTAGCTAAATAAAGTGTTAAATAGCTTAACCCTTTTATTCTGTGTCACCCATTTTTATACAGCTTGCTGTATTACAGCTGCAATAGCCAACAGCTTGTTTTGGTCGCAGTCACACCCATGGCATTTGAACACGCCGGACGTTCTGCAACCTGATGTTCTCTACAAATGTCAATTCACAATGTCATGAATGAAATGATATTTAATTTAAATGACATTAAATGATATTTTAAATTAAAACTACGGCTTAGACTCAGAATGTTCATCTGATGATCAGACTCAGAGTTCATCCGACAGTTCTGACACTGAGCCAATACCATTAATGATTTGAGCACGTTAGGAGAAATTGCTGGAGGGCGAAGCTGTTTGGTGCTGATGGTCCCATCAGGCTGCATGTAATGAAGGCCTCAATTCATTGTTTTTCCATGGTTTTCTATTTTTTTTGATGGTCTGCTGATGAAACCTGATCAGCACCTTGTTTCAGAAAATTGCTCATTTGTCTAGTACATGCAGGACATCTCCCTGCCATCCCTCTTGTGCACCACGTAGGAACCTCTGCAGAGAGAAAAGAGCCAGGCTTTCTTTAAGAGATCGTAATTTTCCTCCCATGCATTGGCTGAGAGAATGCTAAAGATCTCATTTTATCCTGCAATCAAGCTCGTCAGCCCTCCCCTTGCTTGTCCTTCTGAGCAAGGAACTGAAGAGGATTGCAGTCTTCCCCTCTCACAGAAAGAAGGGGCATGCAGCATCTCGGAGCTCTGGTGCCGAACTATAGAACCTGCTGTGCCATATGGCAAATGGGTATTGCTTGAAATAGAGTTCTCAAGTTTCTACAAAATTCATGGTGATTGTCACCGTCACCAGTGTTTCCTGCCTCACTAAAAGTCTGTGTGAAGGAAGAACCTCAACCAATGGATGAGAACACGCTGACCACCGTAAGTGACTGTGGGGCATGCTAACTTCTTATTCTGGTGGACTATCAAGTCTTCATCTACGTCCCACAGCCTGCTGGTGACCCAGTGAGCAGTTAGTGTAAGTCAGTAGAAAATGGTCTGGTCACGTGTTGCTCCTACTGAGAAGCCACAGTTTCTCTATGAGGATGTGAAAATATTTTTGAAGAGTCTGTACTAGTTTTCTTACAGTGTCTGGGTTTTATATGGAGGTTCCCTCTGTTGCCTTAGTGTCGTATTCCCTTGGATCTGGCTTGTGAGGGCTAGTGTGAGACCAGCTAACAAGACTGCACGTTGCCTTCTGTACGCATACGGTACCTATGGCCAGAGCAACAATACATTTTATGGAGCAGTACCAAAAGTAGCCATCAGCTGTCTCAAACCCATCCTAGCCCAGATTCACGTGTAGGAAGAACTTTAGTGCTCTGCTCACTCCTGGCTGCAGGCATCATGCCCTGATGTACTTGGAGAAAGCTGGGACCATAGAGCTTAACGGTGCAGAAAAACATCCACATTACATAGGAGCCCATGCAATCAGAGCCTGCTGGCCCTCATCTTTCAGACGGGGCATCATTTTAGATCATAAAAACCAGCAAAAACAGCTGGTGGAGGGTTGTGCCACATTCCCTTCTATCAAGCCTTGGGCTTCCAGCCAGTAACGCTACCCTTCCAAGACAAAACACACATACCTTCTGGCTTTCTTCTGATGTTGACTCAGAAACTCTCTCTTTCAGCAGCTCCTTAGATAAAGGAACAAAGTATTTATGATTAGATATTGTGCAAGAATATCCTGTGATGTGGGACATAGGACCAACACAAACTGTTTGAGTTTGGGAGTGACAGAAATGATGAGCCGTACAGAAAGCATGGCCCACGGACACAGAGACAGTGAAACAGGAACCAGTGGAAACCGCTCCCATAAGGGACACGGAACTGAAATGCAGAATCTTTTCAAAATTCAAAAACATAACATAAAACACCAGCAAAGCAGGCGTCAACTCCTAAACAAGGATTTCAAGATATAAGGAAGAGAACAACAACTTTAGAGAAGAAAAGCCAGCCCAGTGACTGTCAGCTTAATTGAACACAGTGGCAGGAAAGATTGCTTTGTGAAGTGTTGCTTCTTAAAGCATTACAAAGTCAGAAAGACATCAAAAACATTGATTGGCAGCAAAGGGGAAACAGAAACCACAAGTGATCAATAAGGCAGCTGCCAGCAGGGGGGGGTGACACGTCAGTGCACGAAGCACTTCATGGAGCTTGAAGTGGTTAAGTAATAGGACTGGGACCAAACCATTGATCAAAATTATTTTTATGTTGCAAAAGGTCTGGAAAGTACACCTTCTGGCATTTGAATCCATTTAATAAAAATGCTGCTATTATTTGTGCCTGCTTAGCACGACTCCTGGCAGCCTCTGGAAGCCTTAAAGGCTAAACTCATTAGCTCTTTATTACAGAAGAAGTTGGGATCTCCTGATACCACCAGTTAATTCAGGCGTATTGTTAGTAGTGGGAAGTGCTGGCAAATCATGCCCAGGTATCAATGAACCACTTTATATGTTTCCACTGGATAGAGGTCTCAGGCAGGCCTCTTCCCCAGCACGAGCACAGAATCCAAGCACTTTGTCCAAGGCTTTGCCTTTTCTCCTGTGCTCCGCTCCCCCTCTGGGGCTCAGACGCTGCACTGCCGGAGCAGTAGCAAGGTTTGCAGTTTAGGGGGCTGCTGCTGAGCTTGGCTCAAGGCGAGGGTAAGCTGGAGAAGAAGAGCCACCCTGCGTCCCGCAGAGCGCTCGGCCCCGTCTTGTACGCGCACACGCCGGCCTGGCAGGCAGCAGGGCGCGGGCTCCACCGCAGAGCTGCTGCTGTCTGATGAAAACGGGGATGGGGCAGTCTTCGCATTTAAGGGGCTGCCTCGGGTTGTCCTGATTTCTGTAGCTGCCACAGACAAATCTTTTTTTCTTGCATCACTGTCCTAGGAGATGTTCTCACTGCCCAACCCCTACCTTCCTTGTGGCTGTTCAAGCTCTATTTCTTGTCATATCTACCAACGATTACACCCTTCCTTCAGGAGCGGTGTTTTAAACACCGTGAGACAAGCCCCACAGCCTCTCCTCCACCCCTGCCTCTCCCAGGCCGTCTCTCTCCAGCATTTCACTAGACAACATCCCAGTTCATCCTGTCTTTGCTCAGAGGATTTCCAGATCACTGACCATTCCTGTTGCTCTCCTTTTGCCTGTCTTCAAGTGGGGTTTCATTTTTTTCATGTGTGGTTCTCCCTCCCTTCAAGATAGAGTTTTGAACCTGCTGTGAGTAGGATGGGAGGGTTTCCTTACCTGGTCCCAGGTTAGACCTGCCAGGCCTGCGTTAGTCTTTTTCTTGCAGCAAGTGGTGTTGACCTGGGTCCAGCTTGCCATCAGCTCCATCTTTCAGGCACTTCCCAGACAAGTGGTATTTAAGCGGCTTTCTCAAACTGCTGTTGTGAAGCGCTACGTACCCACCTACCTGCGCATGCAGGGGCTGCCGTCTTCTCCGCGGGGATAAGCCAGCCAGGCTGGGCAGAGGAGCCTTCCCCCGTGCCCGGCCCCAGCCGCCTGCCCCTGGTCTGACAGCCGTGCAGAGGGCACCGGGCTCTCCGGGCTGCTGCAGCATCCCCAGGCAGGCCTGGCAGGCAGGGAAGCCGCTCCCTGCCCTCCCGCGTTTGCTCCCTGAGCAGCAAGGCAGGCGGAGCCGGGCCGTGGGCTACTTTTGGGCTGTTCCTGGGATGCAACGTGAGGCAGTGCCCTGGAGGAAGCGTGCTATGAAGTAAGGGGCTTCGCAGGAGGCAGCAGGCCGTGCTGCTAGCACTGCGGTGGCTCACTAATCACAGTCCCCGACTGGTGTCCCCGGCTCCCTCTTTCTCCCGGTCAGCCAGAATGTGGACCTTACAGGTGAGAACGCGGCAACACGAAAGAAGGCAGATGTATAGCGTATTGATTTTAACCAGCAATTTAATCTCGACAAACGATTTCAGGTATTGACGTTTGTCCGTGTGCAGGAACCGCTCTGGAGCCTGCGTGCTGCCTTCTTTCCGGAGGCTCCGTCAGCCCGGGCAGCTGCCCTGCCCACGCCGCGGGCAGGCGTGCCTCCGCGGCTCACTGCTGGCAGCAGATCTGAACGGGAACGTATCCACAAAACCGAGCGGTTTTCTCGCAAGAACAACAAAAAAAGTAACGCATGCAATCACCACAGAATCAGCACGGGAGGCGGTAAGCGGAGCTGTTGAGGTTTTGTTGCAAAACACCGAGCGTCGATGGTGTAACGTGCGCCTGTTTCAATGACAGCTCTTGGCTCGGATGCAGCGCGGAGGTATGACTGCTAATGCGCTCCGCGGGGAATATTTGCTGCTTTATCTCTAGGATTTGGAACATCTGTCCCTCCCTCCCAGGCTGAGATGGGGATGAGTGCTTTTGCTTTTCTACCAGAGCTCTGGGGCTAGTTGAGCAGTGAGTAGATGCAGGTTATCACAACAAATCAGGTGCCAGTGGCTCTGTGGAAGCCCCCGTTCCTCCAGGCAGGCAGGGGCTTGGACTAGGTGACCTTTAAAGGTCCCTTCCAACCCAAACTATTCTGTGATTCTATGATCTGCTGATAAACCAGAACTAGAGCTAAGGGAGGGCACACCCAAAGGGGCTGGCAGTGCAGCTCAGGCTCTGAGGTCCCGTTCTGAATGGAGACAATCCCCCTTCCAACAGGGACCTCGATGGGTCACAGCAGTCTGTGGAGGACCCGTGGCGGAGAGGGAGGGGGTTACCTGCAGCTCTCCAACAGTCGGAGACAATTAAGAAAGGAACGGCGATCTCTGTCTGAGAGACGGTTCCCAGCTGAGTACTTGCCTGGAAATTTGAGACCTAATTAAAGCAGGCCTTGGATCTCATCATTCTCCCCGCACGCCTGGGACAATGAAATACTGACTCCTGCATCTGTTCTGGATGTGTGTCTGATGCAAATAAGGAAGAAGTCTGTAAATACATCAAAAACCATACTTTATTTTATGTATAGCAATACAATTTACATATTAAATAACACTATAATAGAATGATTCGATATAGTTTAACATAACAAAAAGAAGATTCTTCAAGTTACAAAAAACCCCCAAACAAAAACCAAAACAAAACGAACAAAAAATCTCCCTCAAAATACTCCCTCCCACCCTCTCCCCAAACCAAACACCACATTGGTTTTTTTTTTTCTGAATGGATCAATGAGACAAACGTATCCAGTGACTGGCTAAGTCTAATTCCTATTGCACACACTGACAATGGAATAAAAGAAAAATCCAGCTTTCACAATCACTGCCCCAAAGAAATGACATGTGTGGGAATCTTTTCTGGAGTGGGATGATGGTGTCTCACTACCTCGATGCACAGAAGGTGTGTATTCACATAGCCACCACAGAACTAGGAAGGAGGTGAAACTAGAAAAAAATTAGCTTTATATGAAAATATAAAATTCTATGATTATATACCATAGATACAAAGTTCCCAGAAGATGCTTATCCAAGCAACAAAATATTTACAGTTTTAATGACTTTGCTATTTTAAAAATGAAGGAAAAGAAGATAGGAGTACACATGAACGCTTCGGTCTTTAGAAACAATGGCTGCTTGCTAGTTTCAAATGTTCTAACAAAACAAAAAGAGTCACTACCCCAAATGTTGGAGAGTTGTGACATTGTATAAAATTGACTATCTCCTCTTTTGGAGACATGTTTATTCTTAAAACTCAAGACATTTTTCTTGAAATTAATTATCCTCTGTAGAAAATGCTTCCCTTTGCAAATAGTTAACAAAAACACTAAAAACAGTTTAACAGCTAAGACAAAGTAGAGGCCAAATCTCTTCATTACAGTTCCTTCTCTCTCTCTATTTTTGCATTCCTTCTCCTTTGATAAGTAAAGCCAATGTAGTTCACGCTGTTAGAATGGCAACAAAGAGAAGAAGAGCAAAGGGGTAACAGTAAGAGTTGAATTACATCTATAAAAGAAAACCAAAGAAAAAGAGAAAGAAGAAAAGCGATGCAGCAGATTAACAAATAGGCATTTTCCCTTCATATAAAAATTCACTGGCACCATTTGAACATAAACTTCAGAACACAAGATCTGATGTCAGAAGACATGAATTTGAGAAAGACTGCTAAATCTTCAAGACAACTACATTGTAATTTGTTTTTTTTTTAAATTAAGTTGGTTTTGTTTTGCTGAGAATTAGTAGTATGTATCTTTGGTAGAATCGAGATCTGTATTTTTTAGCTTTTAAATAAAATATATCGGCTTAAAAAAAGATTGGTAAGAAGGCAGTTGTGCTGTGTCATAAAGATTCTTCTCCTAATGTTCCAATGTATTGCTCTGGGTTCAAGCAATTCAAGCAGTCAGAAACTGGAAAAACAACTGAAATTTTGCAGATCCTGTAAATGATTCCACTAACCTAGAACAGACCCACAGTACAGAAACAGTCACACACGAGAAGTAATTTCAGAGTTTGGGATTTTTTTTTTTCCTGTTCCTAAATCTGTATTTGGAAACAGACACTGAGAAATACTAAGGACAAACGCTGTTGGAAATGAATGTTCTCTAGACCTTGGTGCTGCAGAAGGATCGGCGCTTAGCCTGCACGCCTGAGCGGGCCTGCCGGCTCTCCCCCACCTGCCTACCGAGGCCAAGTTCACGTACAGGAGCGTTTGTAGGAGGGGGCATTCGGCCGAGACTGTCACCCATTTCAGATGTTAAGATGACACAGCAGCTTTCCAAGCATTCCCTCTTGGAAAGCTTGGCTGCTCTTACGGGCTCAGCGCACAGAAGTCTTTTATGTCTTTCACGTGGTCTGCGGGCACAGTACACATGCAAGACATGGAGAAATAATATTTTCTAAATGTAGACACACATATGCACGTGTACTTCAGTCCTTTATTTCCTTATTTCTCAGGGCTGGTGCTGAGGACCACGTTTTATAGCGATGGGATATACTCAGGTTCTCTTAATTTGCAGGCTTGCACATTGTCTGGCAACTTCTGATGCTTGAAAGACATCCCGACCGAATGCCAAGAAGTGGTTACAGCGGGGGGCTGGCGTGGCAAAAGCAAGGTTGCGATGCAGAGAGTGGGACTTGGGCCAGAGAGACACGAGAGCATCTCAGCGGAGCTCCACGAGCACACATCTCTGCACACACGCTCACGCCTCCCGCCAGTCTTGCTCAGTCCCAGGGCAAGAGGTGCAAACCCGTGTAAGGGAGCAGAACTGCAGCTGCTTACAGCAGGATAGATTTGGCTCTTACGCGCTCTTAATCCTGACCTTCGCAAGCAATTCCTAGCCTCATCCGCTCCAGGCCTAGCACATCACTACCATCTGTCGGCTATCTGACTGTCAGCACAGCACTTAACACACCGCTTGAGCCCCCCTAAGAAAAAATCCATGGAGAACTCGTAGAACATCAGTGTAAATTATTTCCCCATGGATTAAGCCCCAAGCAAGTATTTCAGGTGTGGGAAAATGCCAATGCAAATGCATGGATTTCCAAAGCATCTACCAAAGTTCAACCCCCAGAGCCTTCTTTCACTGAATTTTGAAACTTGTGAGAAGGTAAGGGATTAAACCAAGGATATTCAGGCAGTGTGTCACGAACCACAGTTATCTTCCATCACGCCAGTGAAATGAAAAGTAATTAGCTGAAAGTACTGAACAAATCCAACCCTCTTGATGCCTGCAGTAATCTTTGTGTCACTTAGCTCTTGTCAGGGTTTGAATTCTTAACTTCTCCCTACACCTCCCCAGGAACGTAAATACTTCAGATTGAACTGATCCAACTCATCAGAGTCCTTTTCTGCTACCAGCCGGAATTGCCTGCGGGCAGGATCACTGCTGGGGGCTCCGCAGCCTCTGATGCGGATGCACGCTGGCCAGCAGACCGCTCGGCAAACCCCCCAGCTCTTGCAGGCAGCAGTGCTTGAAAACTTACTGAAACAATTCTCATTACTGGGCTGCAGCGACTGGAGAGCCAGGCTTAACTCCTACCAGGCATTAACTGACAGACTCCGCGGTGCTGGGCTGTCCCAGTGCAAAGGGGATGCAAACTACAAAGCAATCTTTTGAAATATTTTGCACATTTTTTTATTTGGACTAGCTGGTGCTGGACATGGGCTTTCCTTACTGAAGCCATGGATGTATTATCCTGTTCAGCGTTAGCAGTTAGTTGGATCACTTGTACGGAGGGATTCAACAAACTGAGAAGTAAAAGGTAACTGTGTAAATGGTTGCTGATGAATTCTTAAATACTTTGGTGTTGGAATTAATCAAGTGTACCCATGCTAGAAACAAAGGGCCAGATGTTAGCACACGCCGGTTTGCATAGCCCCTCTGCTCTCAGCGAGGCTGTATCAGCTTGTACCTCGTGAGGTTCTGAACCAAAATACCTGCTCTCAATATAATTTTAAGCAGTTTGCTTTCAGCTTCCCTGCGTGTGAAAATGCACAGAACCTTCCTCTTAGCTAAGCTTCCTCCCTGCCCTCCCCTCCAACAAACGAAGTGGGTTTTGCCTTGCTCAACGTCTGTATTTCAGCAAGACTGGACTGGCAGAAATTAATAGGTTTACATTTAAATGAAAAATACGCTGTAACATTTTGACAAGTCCTGAAAAATTACAATGCATGTTTTGTGCAGTTGAAATTTAAAAGTAAAGAAACTAATGCCACATATAAGGGATAGTGCCTTTAACTGTATAGCAAACGTCAGGGTGGTTGAAACGACCCCGGTATTTCCTTTTCAAGGCAGATTCAGTAACCCCTCCCTACTCAGCTGAGCTATGAAGGACACAATTAGCTTTAATTTTCAGGAGAATTAAGTATGTGCTTGCTTTTTTGTTAAACAGGGATGGACCTTGTTGAATTGTGACCAAATACAAAGGAAAAGGGAGCCAGTGAGGATGTGTACTTAAATGCTCCAAATGGTAATTCCATTATTTATATAATCTGGGTGAAACCATTTTATTGGTGTGGGAGGGAAAACACAATAAGCTAGGTTTGTGCTAAAGAATTAGTCTGGCAAAAAAAAGAGGGAGAATGTCACTTTATAGGTAGTTTTTTTATTAGTTTGCTTCACCAGTAAATATGGATCAGTACTTTATGTTTTAGCACTAAAGTATGAAAATTACACACCTGTAAAAATGGCATCTAACAGTTATGAAATTAAGAAACGCCTGTCATCATGTAACATACCATTAGGTGTGAGGTCATATTCAAGAAATAGTAAGGAAATTAATGTGTTTAAAATATTGAATAGCTTAGTAATGTAAAATATTGCTACCTTCAATCTATCTGAAAACAGGTCTGATTTTGGGTTGTAGTAGATTTCTCACTGTATTGGCTCTGATGAGAATAAAACCAAAATACTTTCCCGTCATAGGGCTGGTTAAAAACTAGTATTGACATTTTTCTGAATACACGGGGAAACTTTGAAATTGTAAATTCAAAACCTATCACTGCGTCCCACCTAGGAATTGCATCTAATTTGTAATTATATTGTAAGTAATTTATATATTCCATGTGAAGCAAGTCTTAGGCCTGTAAGTGTACGAAACAGCAATTTGAAACAATACAGAAATAATTGTTTCAGCTCCACAAGGCTATTACACCTTTGCTGTAACTAATAATCACCTGCCACGTTTTGTCAGGAAAGGATGAACACTGCTCATCCACTCCACTGGAATGCAGAATACCGCTACCAAAACCGTGACATGATCATTAAAATAATAAATATGGTATGAAGGGGTACAGTATCTGTCATAGAAAGAATCCATCTGGCCTAGCATTCAAGATTTCAGATTCGAGGGTCACTGTAGTTAGCAAAACTTCACTGCATTTAAACAAAACAGAAAAAGCATGTTTGTTGTCATGGAATGTCACATCAGGGCTTGTCTTGTATTAGAATATTATAGGCAGTAACACTGATCATATAGTGCAAACTAGATAAAATTGCGTTTCACTGTGTGAAATAAACAGAGGTGCAAATGCTCAGTAGGATACCATTAAGACATAAAATGGCAAAAAATAAATATCAAAACTTTTATCAGTGTAAAAAAGTAATTGGGTTATTGTATAACCTAGAGTCTGGCAAAAAAGGCCTCAAAAAAGTTCACTCAGTCTTCAGAAGTTCTACAAATTAAGTGCCTTTTCAGGTTTCCAATTAGACAAGAGACTCCATGCTTTCTGCGGGATCAGATTCGTCACTGGCCATCACAGCACCGTTTTTGTCCAGCGTCATGGGACCGTTTCCATTTTCCTTAGTGCTGACCAAGCTTAGCATTGCCTTATAAAGAAACTGGTACTGTTCCTGGAAAAGAAAAGACAAGTTATTCAATCCTTTCAGTGCACATAAGCCAGTGACACTTAAATTTGGCATTTCCAGGGAAGGTCAAGGATATTCATTACTAGAAGCGTACATATAGCAAAGAAAAAGACTGAGAGAGCAATTACCTCTATTAATCTAGTTTAACCTTGTCGACCCAAAATTCCAGTTTTGGGTAGATTATATTATTCCCGATACATTATTAAACACTACAGGAGGGCAGGACAATACCTGAGCCCACAGCTCAGCCCCAGGCTGTTCCCTTGTACCGGCAGAGCCACGCACACCGAGACAAGGCTGCTGCTGCTGCATGCTGAGTGAAGAGCCCCTCTGCTGCAGCTCTGCCTGCCCTGCTGCATCCCTTCAGATCACAATGAGCCAGGTTTAAACAGCAGAGCTTAACTTACAGGGCTGGCAGGGGGATGATGACAAGCTGAAGGTCCTTCGCTGCTAGGGTTGCCTGTACAGTGGCCCCCCGACTGTATGAGAAATAAGCTTAACTGCAAATCGGAGACTTATAGCGTGGGTTGGAGGTTTACAAAAAAATGACAAGTATACAAAAAAAGCCCAAATGCAAATTCTGCTCGGTAGCAGATGCAGTAGGGCTTGATAACATACAGAATATGTGTTTTAGTTCATGCTTTTGGTCTCAGATGAAAACCTTGTAAACTATTCATTTATATTCCATTTAAAGACTTACAATGTCTGTAAATACTCCAGGCCGCATAAGATTTATCATCTTTGCCACCTGGAAAACATCGACAGCATTTTCATTCTCCAGCTGCTGGGACAGAGTGGTAAGGGCACATAGCGTTCCTGCTGACACAGCTCCATACCTGAAAAACCACACCAAAATGATAAGATACTCAGAAACATACCTGGGCACCGACACTGAGCCATGAAAATGTTGATATAGTCTTTAATTGATTACTGTAGTTCATCTTTGTGTTATTAAATGCTTGTTTTATACTGGCTAATTTTTAGTCATTTTAATTTATAGAAGAAATTGGATGGTACGCCAGTCATCTCAGGGTATCTGCAGTATTCAATACAAAGAACTGTATTGGGAGAAGAATGTGAGCCATTTAAAAATACCCAGCCTGGAGACTATAACACTGAAATCAGTTCTCACATGCCACATATATGGAAAGCATCTGCATTATAGCTGAGCGTATTTTAAATTCATTAGTGGGAGCTCAAGCAAAACATAAACGATTAGAAAGAAATGAGACTTTGCCTCTTCCTCCACATCTGACAATTACAGAAAACTAACACGGATATGAGGTGCTCACAAGTAAATGGGGCACATCTCAAAGTCTTCCTGAGGTCTGATTCATCGGCAAAATGCAACATCCCCGAGTTGGGCACCCAAGAGACATTCCGGATTCTGAAGAGTTGAGCTGTGCTGTCATTTAATAAGAACCCGAGCAACGGTTATTCGTCAGGAGCATGACTCAATGTGTCCTTGAGATACTGGTCAGGTAGAAATCTTACTGCTGCTAAATGTGTGGGTATGCTTGAATCATGCGTGCCGTTGCGGGGCATGGCATGGAGGATCCTAACAGGGGCTCGTAACTGCTTCTGAGGAGCCTCATCTGTCCTTTGCTCTCCCAGTACTCAGGAGCCTGAAAGTCTGTCCTGGTTGTGCTATGGGTCTGCTCTGTGACTTGGAGAAAGCCTGTGTCTAAATGTCCCCACCTGTAGAAGGGGACCCTGGCGCTGACTTGCCCTGTAAACCGTGTGGAGAGCTGTACATGGTAACTTAAATAATCGGCAAGTGCTGCAATGCCATCTGGTATCATACGATTACCACTAGGATTTTTTACAACATTCCCATGGAAATCTAGACATATGCTGACTTAATTTCATATGATTTTTGCAAACTCAATTTGCCTAGAAATGGGAAACAGAAATCAGATCACAATAGATCTGCTATGTTTGATGAAAAGTCTACGGAAGCAGCAGCAGAACCGTAGAGATGGCCGTGACTGATCATCTACAGGGATAGGGGACAAAGTGGCCAGTGCGTGTGCCTGACAGGACACAACTAATGCATCCGAGGGTCTAATGGCCTCATTTTTACTTGGGCTGATAACCTCCAGCTCCCAACAATCTGAAGGCTTTTCTCGTGGAAAATTATGCAGCAAATCTTTATCTAGTTGCCTACATATGGGCAGTTATATTTAAAAATCTTGACAACTGTCTCGAGCTGGAATTTCTGAACCTCTTTGAAATGTTGTTACCAAGTTCATCCCACCATGTACTTCCTAAATACCACATGCATTTAGTATCCGCAAATTCATATATTTGGAATTAATCTGAAGTTGTAATTATTAGTGGATTATGTGATATAGTTGTTGCATGTAGTAAAGGGAAATTTTCATTTTCAGCTACATTTGCTTAGGCTCCAATGAAAAGCAGAATCCACATTATGTATTAGGCATAAAAATAAAATCATTGAATATGACAAATAAACCAAAAAAGCAATTTACAGAAAGAATGACTCAGCACTGTTAGGAAGGGGATTTTGATATTTTTTTTTTTTTTGGTCTAGCGTGAAATGCCCAAATCAATAATGGTTCTAATTTTGTAAAACATAATCTTAAATACTGCAAGAGTAGCAAAACCTCACTTCAGACTACCCAAAGCATGAATATTAAAACTAGCCTGGAATTAATCAGTGCTGGCAAAAGGCAACAGAGCTTACACTGTGCATTAGCAAGGCAGGAGACGATGGGAGAAAAACTACTCGCTGCAGCCCAAGGCACCATTTGGAGGAGTCAGCTGGGAAAAACCTGTTGCAGCAGCCACGCACCGATGTGCAGTGAAAGCTCTTTCAGCAGTGGCAGGCACCACGTGCATGCGGTCGCCCGTCAGCACAAAGGCTGATCTGACCACTGAAATACCAGAGTATGGGAATAACGTTTTTGCACAAAGTTGAAGATTTCCAAGACTTTCCCACTAACTCTGTTTTGTAGCAATGATAAAAGGTCTAATGGACTCGAGTGCAGGGGGGCTGCAGGAATAGCAGTTGTTTACGCTGGCTTGGTGTTCGCTCCAAGGGCAATTCAAGCACTGTCACAAATTGGGCTTCCTTGGGATTTTAATGGCAGAATGACTCCAGAAAGCGCTCTGCCCGCCAGGAAACAGTCCCTCCAAAGAGATCCTGTTAGACCCAGGCTCCAGCTTCACTACAATGGTATTTTGCAGCTCCATAATGTGTGCAAAGTAATAATATGCAATGCAATATTTAGCACCCTTTGTAATTGGGCATTCAAGCGTAGCTGGCAAGACAATGCTCACCACTGCACTACAAAAGAGACAAGTGTTAGGGCATGCTGGCCCTGTGTTAGTGGGCTCCCTCCCTCCCACTTGGCACCATATGGGCCCCTTGGAGTGTTTTGGGGGAAGCAGAAGGAGGAAAAATAAATCTGCTCTCAGAAAACCTAAGCCCTTTGTCACAAGATACTTCTGCTGCTCATCTTGAGACTGAGCTGAGCTGAGCTTGTTCTGTCTTACATGGCACACTAAACCTGAGCTGTTAGACAGGAGCTCAGGGCTGTTTTGAAACTAGTTTCTATAAGCCCATATTGGGCTGCTTAGAGCCTTATCTATACCAGGGCTCTGCTGGGTTCTGAAACAGGTTGCAGGATTTGTTTGGGATACTTCCAGGCGCAGAAGAACCCAAAATGCTTACAAAGCAAACACAGCCTCCCTTTCTGAGTCCACCTAAGGTTATGACCAACATAAAAACTACACTAAGCAAAATGTATTTGGCCTCAGATACCAACTGAAAATTTATCCCTGGAAGTTTAAATATTCTGATTCTGTTCCCTAGACCACTATAAACCCCATCTGCTCCATGCAAGAATGGACATCGGTCCTAACGAGTGTCCTGTAGCTGAGTAACTCCTGGTACAGCCTGCACATAAATGGGAGAAAAGAGGTGACATACTCATCATGAACTATGGTGGGGCCATCCCTTGTTAAGGCCTCTTCCTTGATTACATTGATAAGTTCAAAGGTACTGCTTATGGGAGCATCTGGGTTTGGCCATTTAGGACACTGAAAGTGGCGGACTTCCAGAACGTAGTCATCCTGCAATGAAAAACCAGCCTTGGCATTAGCTGCTGTCATTTTACATTTATCCGCTCCAGGTAGAAAGAGGGAAGAGCCTCACTACAAACGGAAGAGAAACCTTCTTCCAAACAGTTTATACAGAAAGAAGAAGACAGACACACAGCTCTAGCATCTCTGTAACAGTGAACACCCTAAAATAATGCAACTTCAACAAAACGTTTAATTGAGAAAAGATTTTGTATTTGAATTCAGGGCTGATATCCATATAAACCTTCTCTCAGAGCCCTTATAGCTCAAAAGTCAAACAAGAGAAGAGCAACCAAGGGATTCAAATTTAAAAGGGCTTGCAAACTCATGTTTTGTGGCAAAACCCAGCTGCAGTCCGGATAGCAAACTAGAGGCAGGTTTATAGCTCAAAAGAAATGTGCTTAAGTAAAACCCCTTAATTAAGACCCCCAAACAATTAAACGATAAATGCTGAATTTTATGAGCAGAAATAGGACAATAAACCTTCGTGTACTTTACAAAGAATAATTCAATCTACTTGTGTGATTTTTAAAATGAAAAAACAATGTCTTCACTTTCAAATAAGACAAACAATTAAGACTACAGGCTCACTAGCTAGAGGAGTCGACCTGGAAGTAGGTGATGTGAGAGGGAGAAGGAGCCAACGAGAATACCTTTCTCCTGTGAGCAACATGCATGCACATGCATTTACAAGTAAATCCTTTTCAAAACTGTTTCTGGACCCTTCTTCTTCCATATTAAAATGACATCAATAACATTTTGGGGAAAAGCCCAGACCCACAATTAGGAGGTTTATTTTACCTGGGTAGCTTCAAGGATAAAGTCATGGATGATAATTTGCTCTTCGTTAGAGAGGCACAGTCTGTCTTTGCTGATAAGGGTCACAGTAAAGGCCTCACAGTTCATGGATTCCTCGCGACTTGGCCAGTACACAAACTCATCTTCTGCCTGGAGGAATCAAACAACACACTACTGCAGCCTTTCAGATACCTTGTATGTGACTGAAAAATCCAGTGGATCAAAAAATTGGTTTGATAAAGAGAGATGATCAGGAGCTGACCTTTAAAAACCATTTCTGTCTAAAACAAATTTACTATTACAGTAGGCAGTAAGCCTGCCAGATCCTTCCTTCGTGTGTCCAAACAGGTAACGTCTGCTTTTTAATTGGTTTCATAGGGAAATGGTTATCTTGGCTCACTCATGCTTAACCTTTGTATTGTATCCTAGGCTTTATTACCTCCTGCCTGCAGAGTTTTGCATGAAAGTCAGATATGTTCAGAAAAAACTCATTGACCTTTAAAAAATAATTGCTTATTATTTTTAATTTGTGTTTATTGTGGTCTAATCCAAAACTCAAGGTCTGTGGATCAGGTCTAGGTAGAGGACTGATGGATACTTATGTGGGGCTTGAATTTTTAGGAGCGAGTGGAGGAGTGAGGGGGAAGGAAGAAACCCAAATACTCTTAGCCTTAAAAAAACCACTGGTTTAACTTAATGCACTTTCTCCGGCAAAACTCCTCTACTGAAGGGACACTATAAAATCTCATTGAGACTATGAATGGTAGAAGCAGCTCAGTGCTGAAGGAGTGTAACTGACAGGGTGTAGGTAACATACTGTCAAAGCTATTCTTTAAAAAATAACTGTGCATTCCTAATTCACTGCAGAGAAAGAAACTTAGGCTCTGTAACCACATACATGCAAAGCTTGTTTCTCCTCCTGGCTTCAGGGGTCTACTGTCCCTGGAGTGTAAGGACAGAAGCTACCCTGACAGCACGCATGGCACGGCACGCCTGTGTCTCCGAACAACCTGTGTTTTACTCGTGAGAAAACAAGAGCTACAAACCCACTCATCCTGCTGTGGCCATGAGCATGTCTCTAAACCCAGATTTATTTCTGTGGGCCTGGAGCCTTCGTGCACGATGTGCAAGATACTGTTGAGATTTAGGCCTTAAAATGTTTATTGTGAAAATGGGACTTAGGGTCCTAAGTCCTCCAAGTGCTTTGAAAATTCTGCCCTTGGCGTGCAGAGACGCCAGCAAGCAGCGTAGTATTGCTGAAGGCCAGGGAAGTGACCTGTCCTGCCACCTGACAGGTCTTCACGCGGCAGCAGCTTGCATTGTCATCTCGTCCTTTGGCATTACACATTCAGCACCTTGACACAGTCTCGGGCCTGTGCCACCCCTCCTTGCCAGCCAACAACCCGCACCAAACACTGAGCCAATGCATGAATGCTACTGCCAGCCTCCACTCGGGGAACGGTGAAGGTGAAAGCAGGGACCAGGCCTCGTTGCAAAGGATGTGGCTGAGTCCAGTGTTCCTCCTTTACCCTTTAATCACTATTGTTCTGCAGAGCTATTTCATGTACTTGTAAAGACAAGATCGGCCTCTTCATTTCCACCTGACACACTTTCATTTCATTAGTGCTTTCTGATTCGATCGGATTTCTCTGAACGCTCTTTGCCTTGCAGTGCCTGCAATCCCTTTCATCGTGCCGCTCACAGGAAGCGTATCGACTGCTGCCTCTTTAGTAGCCCCTCACGATTGCTATTTTCCTGCTGTAATGAAGGTGGTTTCTCTCCCACTCTCAGCTACAATCGTCTGTTCACCTCAGTGATGCGTGCATGAAAAAACGAACCGTTTAGTTCTTAATCCTTTTCAATGCGCCCTCTTGAGACGTGCTAGTAAATCTGGAAGTAGTGATTAGCACTTCACCTGTGTCTCCTTATTCTTTCTCTCTCTGTCTCATTATTTCCACTTAAATTAACATACATGTTTGCTTTTTACTTTCATCAAAAATAGCATTTGTAACCGTGCACAGCTGTAGTCTTGCATGGCCTGAGCCTTAAGCCCCTAGGCAAACAAGCAACTATCCTACTGTCCCTGCTTCGTATTTCTGCTCCTCTCAAAGTCCTTACCCGCAGCCCTGGCCACCCAGGCACCTCAGTGCATTGCATCCTGCCAGCCAGGCAGCCCTCAGGAGCTTCGCAGAGGTCATCATCACCGGCGTGCTGCCTGTGAGCACTGTGGTCCATCCAGTTCAGGATGCCTTTCCCAAAAGTGAGGGCAGAAGGGGAGAGCCAAAAACACACCCCACACCTTGGAACTTGTCTTTTTGTAACAAGCTTACGGCAAAGTTTGAGAAGGTGCCTCAAAGATTGGCTTTTGCTTTCAAGCAGGAAAAGCCATCGCTTGTACCTAAGCGGCCCTGCACTGGTGCCCTGCTTGGCTGGGCGACTGCGGTACCGCGCAGGGAGGGGTGCGGTTAACTCACCAGGCTCTGGTTGTCCGGCAGCATGACGATGATCTGTGCGTTGTGATCCCAGATCATTCGCCAGAAATCTTTAGTCGTATGTGGCAGCGGATGTTGGGTTATGATGAACTCGTTACTCCTGTAGTATCCCTTTTGCAGCAAAACAAACCACACAGTTACTTACTGCCTTCAATACTTTTAAAGAATTAATTACATCTTTGGGGACACATAATGACCCTATTTTATTTTATTCCACAATATTTTCACACAGACTATAATTTTATAAATCCATTTCCATTCTGCAGAGTCCCTGTTGTTTTCATTTACTCTAAATCCCAGTATTTATTTGACTGTATCTCATCGAAATACACATTCCATCTAAATGCATCTTGTATTTAATTTTTTTAGGCAACAATCTTTAATAAAACACAGTTAATAGCTTTACATTATGAGGAAGGTGTTAAAATCTCATCTGTTAATACACAGCCATTACATACAGAATTAAGACAATTATAGGCATCTGGTATTTAGCACCTTAGAATTGATTTTACTTTGTAATTAGGTGTTGGCTTCCTCACCATGATATAAGAGGCATTAATGTAATCTGTTCCCTTCATTCCAGGCAACGGTGCTAAACCCACTCTAGCACGCTCAGCTATAAGATTAAAAAAAAAAAAAGAAAAAAAAAATAAGATCAAAGTCTGGTCATGGCACAATGCAGAAAGTAAGAATTTCTCAGACGTTAACAAACCAAACAGTGTGCAGCTCCCATCTCCCGCCGGAGCAGGCCAGCACTTTAACTGCGTTAAAGCATTGCCTGCTAACACAGGATATAAAAGAGAATGTTGCACAATATTCCCACAAGGACAAAGTAATTTCAGGAATCAAATTTTACTATAGCAAAGATTTTCACAGCAGGCTGAATTACCAAATAACAGTATATGCAGTGATAACAGGGGATTTCAGGTAATTCTTGACTCTAGTGTTCCATTTGTCTCCAGTAGCACACAAACCCGGCTGATTTATTTTGTTTTCCCTACCACTCCGTAGCACTACCATCACTCACTCCTCCCAGTTGGAGGGTGAGATAACCTCCAGAGATAAAACCCTTCCCTAACGGGTAATCACCCAGAAGCGTGTGTGTGTTCTTCAGCAGATCTACGCTTCTCCGTGTTTGAGGGCTGGGTTCAACAACATCCTCAAACCAACTGACAGGCTTCCTAGCGCCAAACCCAAATCGCTGCAGCTACGTGACACAAAGTGCAAAGTCGTATAGGCTATTTCTGCCCTGTTCACATTTGATTTTAAGATATACCCTGATGGCTTCCCTTTTTATTAACAAACTTCACGATGGGCCAGATCTGTGCCATTATTACTTTGTGCTAGCTTGGCTAGCATCTGTCCTGTATGTCCTGTACTCTGGGTAACGTGATGGGAATGATGCTGGTGCAGATTCATACCACTTGGCAACCATGCACAGATTCCATATTAATGGCTGTGAAACTGTGGCCTCGGGCACTAAATACCCTCAAACCTGGGGAAGGCTCACATGCAGAAATTGAGTGTAGTAGCTGAATTACAAACAACTTGTGCCAATCACACTGGGAGATCTCACCTGAGCTGGGAGCGGTATCAAAGTAATTCTCTCAGTATTCCATAGATTTATCCCCTACCTAATTATTCAAATTCTTAAGCACTTCAAATTAACATTTCACTTGGACAGTATATCCGGCTGACACTGTAACTATTTTCTTTTGTTCAGTTTCATCAGGGTAATTCTGAAAGACAAGACATCTCGGTCTGAACAAAAGATTACATTTCTACTTCCTAGTGGCTATGCCTTTTCATGCATAACACCGGGAGAATTCAGTACAAAAAGTTATGCTAGGCAGTAATCAAACCGAAGATGTGATCTTACACGGCACGACTGATGAGTTCCTGTTCTTCTCTTTGTTGCAGTCTTTCTGAGCACTGAAGCATTCTACGTATTTTGCATTACACTGTGTAACCAGCTGAAAGAGAATAAAGTAGTAAGTCAGTCCTTACAGCGCACTAAATGAAGAGAGGAAGTTTCTTTGCCAACTCCTGTGAAGATGCATCAGTAGAAGAATAAACTGCATTGTTAAACTTGTTTAAAGTTCTCAAGATGCCAATGGAAATCATCCTTTTCATACAACATGTTTAATGGATAAAGAGATCTCTGGAGCTCTCGGTTTCAAAACATCCTGAAAATGAAGTTCCATCAAAATGTATTTTCACAGAACACTATGTTTAGTATCCTTGAGAATATATTTCAAAGACTCGCAGATACGTTCAGTCAGAAGCAGATCTCAAGGAAGAAGAAAAGCTAGCAAAATAAAACAACAACAAAACTTTTATGTTTTCTTCTAAAATAAAAGCCGTATAATTTCTGCAGAATGTCTTTTTCTGCCAGGCCTTTGGGGAACCCACCACACCGGCATCTGAGATCCGAGGCCGTGGGTTACATGCTCTAGTCTGCCAAGTTCTTTCTGGGCTGCTTATGAGGCACAAAGAAAAGTCAGGGAGGCAGATGTATATTTGAACGTTCCCCCAGCGTATGGGGAAACTCTACCAGAGCAAAGAGGGTAAAGGTGGCTTTTTCATCTCCTGCACTAGCAACTCATTACTCAGCGTAATTTTACTCTAAGATGGTTGAATGTAAGCTACTGTACCAGGGCATGAGCACAAGTTACTTTCTGCCGGCTCTGCGGTAGCAGCAGAAACCAGAGAAAGATTTAATAATTGCTGCTGGTCACGTACCAGTTTCAAATGCACTCTAAACAAGATAGCACTCAACTCATCTGTGTACTGGCATAAGCCCCGTTAGAAGTTATGGGGTTTCTAAATACCTGTGCAACGGTGGCAGAGAAAGTAATTTCTGAAAATGGCACTTAAGTTTTTGAAATTTTGCCACGAGTCATCAGAAACCATCTTTATACATATAATTTAGTATTGTTTGTAAAAGTGCAACACTTTTTTTTAATAAGAAATCTTTTTCTCCTGCTGCATTTTGTGTGCATGTGCGTGCGCTTGTGCTTGTTTCTTTAATTTAGTAATTAAGCATCTGGAATGTCTTGACTGATGGAGAAGTACTGAGATTTCTACAAGTGAATTCAGAGAAGAGCCTGTTCATTTTTTTAATAGCTTGGCACCTGGTATAATTTAACAGTTTCAGTTCCTTAGGTAGTTATTAACTGAGTGAGTTTAGCTGTGAAAACAGGTGTCACGTATAATCTTCTTATAATACCTAGTCTCACAAAATATTTTTAAATGCATACAAATGAAATGCAATCAGAAAATCTTAGGTTTTACATAGGAGATCTGGGTAAAAAAATGTACTTTGGCCAGGATGAAAGCAACTATGACATAGCAGGGAAAAGCAACAAGCATAGTTATTAGCAATGAGAAAGGCATATTGTGTTTCCTGGTCTTAAAACACTTTTAATTCTTTATCCAGTGCTGAAACAGTAGGTGATGCTAAGAACCTCATTTCATGTCTTTCTCCATATATATGCATGAGAGCCACAGTTTGGAGGAAGACTTCCAGCCAAGCTAACCACAGGCTCAGGAACGTCCAAGCACCCTTGGAAACAGGGAGACCAGCAGCACACTCCAAACCAGTGTCCATGTCCCTCTTCTCACCTCTGACTTCAAGAGTGTTTGCGCTGATTTCCAGCAGTATAGCTAAGACAGTTGAGGACCAAACCTCTCAAGATACTGTGCTGTGCTAATCAAGTGTTCTGGTTTGGTTCCTTATCTATGACAACTGACAGTGAAGACAAGCCATACAAAAGAGAGTAGGGAAATTAAGTCCCTCTGGATGGCAGTGATAAGCCTTACCTTGAACTGTTTTTCTAGTCGTGTCTTCCCTCCTATGCCAGGTATGAGGATGCTGTTAACATAACTATGCAGCTGGTTTGCAGATACTTCAGTCTCCTTCCCAAGGATGGCTTCCAACAAGGCATCATGAATAAAAATGTACTGCTCCTAGAAAAACAACAGCATGTCACGTAGGCGCTTGGAATAAACTAAACAGCTGGCTTGAACTGAGGGGTAGAGCACACTGAAGGAAAGGGTGTGCAAAACAAGCCACCCAGGCAAATACGGCCAAGTCCAGAATAAACATTTACAAGTGTAGCATGTACAACTCTGAATAAGTCAAAAGCAAAATCTGAGGTTTCTGGTCTAGAAAAAGAGAGACATTCCAGTGCAAAAAATGCCTAGTGACATATTCAGTTTTTACAGGGATGTAACTGAAAAATCCATTTTCTTTTTGATTACAACATAAAGATGAACATGGCTTTAAATTCAACCCCGCTGCAATCTTTACCTCTGTCTGGACGAGGTAGTTGCGCTGTGTCCTGATATGTTTCAGGAAACCCAGGACATTAACTGTGCTTTTGTCTTTTATCTGTTGCAGCATACTGTCTATCACAATGTAGGTACCAGTTCTGCCAACACCAGCACTAGAGGAGACACAAGAGAAACTCATGTAATACAGCTGGACCAAAGTCAATGTTCACAACAGCAGAACAGAACTAAGCAAATATTCCTGTTCACAAACTTTCATTTCCCTGCTAGCCCCAACCATGAAAGTTTCTAAACAAAATATTTTGGTTTTCTGGGAACTTTACCAGGTATATATTTCATGATCTGACACTCGGCTGTCCTGTCTCCCCTGCTATTGTTACTGGTGTTGGCTACAAGAAGCCATCTAGAGATCCACCCTATGCCCAACTGCTGCTATCCTGGACCACCAAGGTTGCTCCAGGCTGTGGGGCTGCCCCGTTTAGGTTCAGTCTTCAGGTGAGGCTTAAGCTTCACAGTGGAGCTGTAATCCTGCTCTGAAAATGCAAGTGGTACCAGCACTATGGAAAGGCATAAGAGGGGGCTAATCCTGTGGGGGCAGGACTCCTTGGAGGGGAAAAAGGCAGTCCTGGGCACAACAGAGAGGGTGGAGAGGGGAACTCTTCAGAGCTGCTTAATTTCTGCTCAGGAAGGAGCTCTAACCGCCATCATCCTCTCCTCTCCACTATGGTGCTGTACAGCCCCCTCACACACAGTGATGAAGACCACATCCCTTAACTCATTTAAGGGAAATCCTCTGTTGACTGCAAGTGCTGGTGACTGTGCGTGTGGTTCAGTGGCAATCGCATGCCCAGGTGTCCGTCTTCTCACGTGGTTGGTTGCCAGCAGAGGTGACCCTGCCCTGCCCACGCACTGAATAGGCAGGCTACGAACAAGCTTCGAACAAGGAACTGCACCACCACATCAGTGCAATGCTCAGCAGCTCTGTCGTATGACACGGGGTTTTGCTAATGCAACTGGGAAGCTTTTGCATTGGAGCTGTCTTAAGATGTAGGCAAAGCAAGCTCGTGTCTACCAGCACTCCATGGGGCTTGCACACTCCTTCTGTGTTAATAACTTATGGTGTTTGTCTTAGCCGGCACGTAAAAGCACAGGCTGCGCACTAGGTACGCTTGCCATGAAGCAATCACACCCATCGTACCTGCAGTGCACCACCACTGGTCCCATGTCCGGGGTTCTGGCTGCGGAGGATCTCCTAACGAAGGTTAGCACAGGCAGAGCGTACTCCGGCACACCCATGTCAGGCCACTGAGTGTAGTGATACTGAATAACCGCTCTCTCGTTCTGCCGCCCTTTGGGGTTTCCTTTCTGACCCTGCATGCAAAGTGTGCGCAGAGAGAAGAGAAAGATTAGGGAAGAGAAGCCTGGAAAGATACTCAATCCTACTGGCTTCTCAGCTGTAAAAGTGCTGGACTCTAACAGAAGAAATCTTCTGCAGCTCTGCCTCCTGCTAGGTGGAGACAGAGTTCAAGGAAAAATACATGTGGGAACAGGTTATAACAGCAATAACTGTGACACCAAAGCAGCAATGAACTTGAGAAAAAAGAAATACAGGCCAAACCTTTCACCAAGTTCCTTGTAATCCTGGCTTTGCTTACTTATTTCCCATCCACCTGCTACTTCAAGTTGCCTATGCAGCAGCTGAGTTTTGCTCCTGTGTGCCTTGCATCCTACACAAGCCAGAAGGCATCTGGATGAGAACACTGAAGGCTTTACTCACCTTTTTCATCTTTGTGTTCCTGACTGTGAAGCGGCGCACAGTGTAGCAGGCATGAATGTTTGTGCTCTTCAGCGTGACGATTATGTTGCCATACTCCTCGCTGTTCTCTGAAGGCCAGTACTGATCGCATTTTCTCTGAACAAAGACACAGTTGGGTGGGTTGGCTAAGGGTTTGAGCTGCTGCTTTATATTTGTGTTTAGAGCTTTTTAAAAAAGTGAAATCATGGCTAGCTATGTATCCCTTTGTTATTAGTCATATATTATACATCAATATATATCATCCCAAACCATTTAAAAACAAATTCTGCCCACGTGATTCAGGGAGGCGGTGAGGAGCAACTGCTAACAAACTAGAAAATCTCTTACTCTTCCTTTTTCAACAAGGTTTGTGATCATGACAATGATTCCAGTATTTTGTTCCCAAATCATCCTCCAGAAATCTTCAAAGGTAGACTTTAAAGGTCCCTGGGTAGCAATGTAGGCTTTTGCTTTGTTGTAACCCTTCAAAGAAAACCATAATGCCAAGTGAGATGAAAGCAATAACATGGTAGACATATTAATATTTCAAAGGTAACAAAGAAAGGTGCCTTTCTCATTCAGAATAGTGAGGAATTTGTAGCAAAATTATCAGGTGAAGTTGGAAAACATGACCACTTCACAAGTGGCAATGCTTCCTCCTTGTGGAGGGATTCAGAGTTAGAGAAGAAAAAACAATTCAAACAACTTACATCGACATAATTAGCATTAATGTAGTCACTGTGCTTAGAATCTTTTCCCGGTAAAGGCCTTAGCTTCACCCTGCTGTGATCATCTGCACGATAAAAAACAGAGCAGAGAAACATTAAGGAAACACAGTGCAGACCTGCAGGTAAACATCCCATTTCCTAGGTATTGGAGTAGCCCTCATTAATACACCTGAGAAATTGGCCTTGGATTGGAGTCAAGAGGGAGATGGGAGTATCTGTTCTTGGTCATCTGCTGATGGTAGCAGGTCCTCAGTCTTCACATCCCGTAAAGTATGTGGTTCGTGCTGGGACAGTTTCTCTTTAAAGGGCACTGGAGCCCCAGGAGCACGATCTCTAGGATCATCCACATCACATACTGTAGTGTGATTCAAAGAGCCAGGGCACCCCACAGGGCTGTGTAACACCATGCAGAGACACCGACTCAGCTCTCGCAGGCAGTAAAGCTGCCTTTGCTTGGCTCAGTGTCTGAGCTCATTATCCTCCACTTGGTGCTGAGCTCAGACAGCTCTACTGGCTCTGGGAGCTGAGTGAATGTCCTCACTCCTTCACCACCCTCATCACACCAAGAGGACAGACTTTAGGTCACGCTCTTTAGCTTCTCTTTTTGTTCCACCCCAAATGCTTGACTTCCAGCTTAAATCAGAAAAAAAATGCAGTAGTTCTGCTCCTAAGCAGCAGCATTGGGCTGGGAGGTGCTTCCAACACATGCAGAGATGAGACACGTGGGCTAACTTTAAGCATGAAGAATCTGGTTTCAGTTGCCTTCCTTGAACACCAGCAGAGAGAGACAGGTTCCTCCAGGGGCAGTTTGGAGGACTGGAGTGCCTGCTCCAATTCTCCTCCAATGGTACTTCTCTCTCTGTGCCTAGAGGGACCAGACATCTATGTCTAAAATCAGAGTTGGGACAACCACAATGAATCCCCTTGCCCAAGGCCACACAGCAAGTCTTTTACAGGTCTGGGAATTGGTCCTTAGCCTGCACCTTGATTACTTCTGTGAATCTGTTAGAGACATGCATTTCCTTCCTATGCCATCAAAAACATTCAAGATTTATTGCAATGTTTATGAACATTGTGCACTTTTTATCAGCGGCTCTCCATCTTTGTTCCTAAACCACAGTGACTGCTGCATCTGCCATTTGTTCCGTATCAGAGAACTGTATGGAAAAAGTTACTGCATTTCCATCCCAGACCTGCAATAATTTGCATTCTAGAGCAGAGTCCAGATTTGCAGTTCTCAGAGGAATACAGGCAAAGCCTGCACTGTGCTACAAAGACCACCGTTTGTCCAAGTTGTACACACAGCTGAAGAAGTTTGAAATACAGCAGATACGCTCTGTAAGATTTAGCACCTTTGGGATTGTAAGGGAATCCCAGGGATCATCAATAAAACTCTGCTCCACCATGCACTTCCCTTGGGCCAGTTTTTAGACATTAGCGGGCAGAACAGCTCTGATCAATTTATCCCAGTTATTCCTCCACAAAATTTCATACCAAACCAATACTTCTAAAACTACGCTTGGAACACCAAACTGCAAAATATTTTAAAGCAAAAGCTGGAGTGAAATCCTGGCCCCAGAGAAGTCACAACGTCCACTGCCTTTAGTAGGGAAACGATCTCTCAGCCACACTTTCACATTTATTAATTACTGTGTAATAATGTAACCTGAAGCTACCTGCCTTTTCCAGTCAGCCACAGACACACTGTGAGAGGAGAGGGTCTTTTTGGGTTGATTCATTGTGCTTACGGCCAGTGCTTACTTACAGGCTAGGATGTTGATGTATCTGTTCTTGTGCTTGTTGTCGGGGTGGTTGGAATGCTCTGCAGTGATGTTCATGTCGGCCGTACAGCGCTGCACTTCCTAGGTATAAAAATAATTTGAATGGAAAATGCGTCAGTCAAAGAGATTAAGCTTTATCTCCTTTTGCAACAGCTCACAGAAATCATGTTTAAAATACGGATATCTTAATTGCTGGATTGAACACAAAGTCCTTCAGTATTGTTCTGTATGACATGGTCTGCTTAAACCGAGCCGTGTTAGCTGCTCTCTGGTGTACGGTTATGCTCCCTCTCCACAGACTTGGCGACAGATGCACTTTGGGCACCCTGAGGGCCGACTGTCCCCTCTGACCAGCAGTCCATCCGTCTCCTGGACTGCATCTCCTGTGATGCCCCACTCTGTCCCGCCTTGGGAAGGGAAGACAGAGTCCCTCAAAGGCAAGAGTGGCCAGTGCAGTGTAAAAAACTAAGCACAAACCCCACTTCAACAGAAGCCTTTGACCGCTGGACAACTTATCTGCTTATAACCTCTCAAAACAGGGTTTCTGACATTTAAGTTTGGCACTGACCTTTTGTTAGTTTTCTGCAGAGAGATGCCTTTTATAAAATATAAATAAAATAGATTTCTGAAGATAACAGCAAGTTCTTTAAATACCACTGCTTGGGCACTGATTAACAGCCCACGATATAGTGAAAAAGATAAAAGGTTGTATCTGTGTATATATGCATTTACAAAGCAGGAAGAGGCCAGGCTTGCCAAGATGTTCATGAAGCTATAGATGCAGATTTCTGTCTACTTGAGGCTGTAGGTTAGATTCCTAATTCCCGTTGATTTTCTTAGTTCTTAACCTACCCCTTCCTTACACTGTCCAACAACAGAATACAGGGCTATTGAAATGGGGCAATGGAGGGTCTTTTCTCTGACCCTACAGAAAAGCAGCTACGCCCCTTGGCCAGATTGTCCTAGAGAGTTACACACTTCAGAGACTGTCTTGCAAACTGAATCACTAAAACTCATGTGCACCCCCAAGACGTATTTTTTTTATATCTATTTAACCACAGCCTTCCTGAAAAACCTAAACCCCTTTTTATCACTAGCATAAGTACTCTTACTTTAAAAACACATTTCTGAAAAATATATCAATGTTTGGAGTTTAGAAAGTTGTGGAAGAAACTATATTTATTCAGATCTTCTGTGAGCCCCAGAAATTGCACCAAAGAGAACCAATTTCCCCCAAGGATATATGGGGAAGTGCCAAATTACTTTGTACTTCAGGCTTTAAAAATAACAGTATAGAACCTGCCTAAGAGGAAAAGTCATTAGGAGCTCACAGCTGCTACAAGGATCACGAGCTAAGTGACAGAGAAAAATTATCAAGAGAAATGCTATACAAACAGCAGATGTAACAGAGTTCAGCATTATGGAGACATTTCACAAAGGACTTGCATAGCAATTTTGATATCTTCCCCAGCATTTACATTTTAAAAGTGCAAAGTATACTAAAACCTTGAACATTTTATAGCTTTTATATCCACGTGACACTCCCAAATAACAATTGCTTCTCTCTCTCTCCCCCGCCTCTCCATAGGGAGAAACATACTACATTCAAGGAGATGAGCTGAGCAAAGACAAAGAGGAATCAAGTAAAACTCTCAGCTGGCCCTAATAGAATTTTCATAGTTCCATTTCTATCACAGAAATAAAAAAACACATTAAAGTGTGCGCTTCCCCTAATTCTGCCTGTCAGCTCCAGTAAGCGAGGGACTTCTGATTACACAATGGGCAGGATCAGTTCAGTCTAAGTCATAACTGGAAAAGCGGCATTACTTACGTGTTAGGTTGATTTAATATAATTTCGTTTTACCTTTTTTTTGCATTTAGAAATCATGTAACATCACTGCTGTACCATTGTAGGTCACTCCTAAAAAATACTCCCCGCTTCTGAAAAGCCTCACGTCAAACCCTTCATCCCTGCATCACTACAAAATTCTTTTTAGAAGTTATTAGCATTGAAACATTTATGCCAAATGTAGAATTTAATACAGATGAATCCAATAAGGTTCTGTGGAGAATACTCTAAAAAGTTATAGAATTTAATAGGGAATTACCTCCCTGCTAAGGAATTTTCTCTGACAGTTTAAATACTACATAGTAAATGTATCACTTTCTATTAAATTCTATAGGATTTTTCAATAAGGGAATTGTTGGTGAGGTTAATCATTTTAATTAACCTTTTTATGTTGATGCTGACTGTTTTCTCAACTGTACATGTTCCCAGCTGGCCAATATAAAGTTAATAGAAGAGGAAGATTAAGCTAAGATGGTGAAAAACACAGCAGTGGAAAAGGTCTGACGCTGTGAGAGCTGATCATCTGAAAATGGCTTTTCTTAACACACAACATTCTAAGTGATTTTTAATACTCTGGAAAGCTGCTATAATGGTGGATCCCTCTGCCTGCACAGTGCAAAAGCATAGCAAAAGGAGACTGTTCAAGAAAAGCCTCCCCCTTGCCCATGCGCCTCAATTATTTTTGTCTTTTTAAAAATCAACGTAGAACAATAAAAGGCCATTTTGTCTTCAGCTCCACCCCAGTCCAGGACACAACCAACACTTTGGAACACTGACGTTGTCCAACAAGAAGGGGCCTGAGGGCATCCTCCAGCTCCATGTTGGCCGCTGACAATGTTTGGCCGTGCCACACGGACAGATCAGGCTGAGAGCAGAGGGCGGTTATCCATGCTCTCTTACCCTCCTATGTTCACCTCTCCAAATTCTAGTAGCAAATTACTAAACCACAGGCTCACCCCACCAGACAGTAAGGCATAAGTTAACATTCCTTTGTTATTAAAGTCAAGGTGGTTGTCTTTCATCAATGCACAAAATGCTGCAAGAAGACAAGACTAGTTGCAGCCTGTTATCTATGCCTCTGTGCAGAATATTATTTACCCTTTGGCAGAAGAGGACAGCCTGGTGTTAATAAATATCACCCTGGAGAAAGTTCCAAAAAGTCACCATCCTAATTAAGCCATTTTGCCACATTTATGTATATTACATATTTACTTTCCCAGCATTTTCTATTGCTTATGCAATGAACACCCTGGGATTTCTAAATCTTACTGGCTACCAAGTCCTTCATTTGCATTTAAAACATCACCACGATTATATTATTATTACAACTTAAGTCTGCAGGAAGGCCGCCAGCTCAGGTCTGATCCCAGGCTGCTCATTGCAGCCTAAACAAAGTCCTCTCCAATTAGCACAAAACTGCTACTGGCACCTTGGAGTAGGACAGATAGTGTCCGTATCACCACATCCATCATTCACCCACAAACTTTTCAGCTCTAGAGTCTTTTCTTTCGCTTTCCTTAATCCCGCTTAGTCTCTTCCACCGATTTTAACGGCGGCTGGCTAGCACACTGCTGCTCTTCATGTTTAACTTTGCAGAACACATTACTGTCCAAAGATGAATGGATACAGGCTCTCATTCTGTCTTTTCAACTTATCATTGACAACCCAAGAAACCAAAGTACATGGTTTCAATTGACCGTTAGTTACTGTAAAAAGTGTTCTAGTCTATGCTATTATGGCTAATTTACCTTTTAATTATATTGTCCATGCTAATGCTAATTGGAATTTGATACACCCAGGTTTAACGACCCATTTTCATTGCCTTTCTGAAACAAGTTACAGATTAGTTTCTTCTAAACTTCAAAGAATTTCCATTTAAGTGTAAAATCAAACGGCTCCAGCGTCTTGCTGGCCATATAAGGTTCTGAGCAAGAATTTTTGCTACAGTGACTGAGCAGGAACTCGGTCTCTTGATTTGGCCTTATGCAGTGCTGCTGTTGTTTCCCATTACTTCAGTCTGATGTCCTAGCAGGGGCTGAACTGTGAAAGCCTATGAATAGCAATGAGGAGGAATCAGGAACAAAGAAAGGATCCTAATCTGAAGGACTAAATTAGAGAAGATCCATAGCTATGTTTTGATATTATTGTGATATTTTTCAACATGAAAGCAGCTAGCTCATCCACCCCTAAAATCATTTTTGATCTATTATTTTAATCCCAAATTGGAGAATTCTGTGGTAGTGCTCTTGCTGTTTGTTTTATCACAGCAAACATGAAGACGGCATACCAACAGAGACAGCAGATAGCATTTCAAGATAGCCCACAGGAATAGCGTAGATTTTTGCAATAATTTAGCACTAGTATAAACTCTCCGACGGCACTCAAGAGAGAGGTTAGCTGGGGACAGCCTAGAAAGAAGGGGAAAATAAACAAACCAAAAGAACTCAACACAGGAATAACAGTGGAGGAACCATGAATAGATAGCTAAAAATTCATGTAAATGAATGTGAGAGGAGAGGATGGTGGAGGATGCTTGCGGTATCCTGCCCTTTGTTAGGCAGGGAGGTGTCAGAGTCTGACCGAAACCTTGCATTGCCCGTGTGGGGCTGCGGCTCCTCTGAGCGGGGCTTCCAGGCAGAAGCTTTGGGTATGGCAGCGGTACTATGGTTAGTAACAGAAAACCCAGATATCTGAACTTGTTTTATTGCTTCTCTTCAACTTTATCTCTTAATTCACAATGCCAATTTCTTAGGGTAGGTCAAGCGGTGAGATAAGAATTGAGAGCTCCAGGAAGACCCTCTTCTGCAGCAATCGTTCCTCCTCCAGCTTCACAGTGCTGCTTCCCTTTGGTTTCAGTACAGCAACGCACAGGCTGAGAATACCTCTAATTATGGTAGTTTTGGGCCAGGGTTATAAAACATTTCCCAGTGCAATAATGTCTGCTAGCAGCATGCTTTTGAAATGGCATCTTTCTACTGCCAAATTCCTTGGTGTAGATGCAGTTATAAGCATGTGTCTGGTGTAAACTGTGTCTAATCTGTAAGGGATGCCAGTATAACTACACAGTGTTTTTAGTGTCTCAAGAAACGTGCAAAGTGCAGCGTTATCTGTCTTCAATGCAGCCCTTCGCTAGAGAATAACACTCTGAGGTCACCGGTTAAAAAGAGCTACTGACCCTTGCCCTGAGCAGCAGCAACCATGAGAATAATGTTAGCAAATCCCTGCCACATCACTGAAGATATAGATTTATGTTATTTTCTTACATTTCAGGACATTTAGAAGAAGGTGCCACAGGAATATAAAGATATTTTCAATTTATGTGATGAGGGAGCTAGACAGCCTGCCTCCGAGTTCAGCGAGCCTGTGCAGACTCCAAATTGGCAATGAATCATTACACTCACATGGCCACAGGCAGGAGAGGGCTGCGGAGATTGCATTCACCCACTCTAATCGCTCCCGCAGCAGCGCTGACCAACCCACTCCAGAATTAGGGAGGAGGGAAATAAAATTGTCTGATCTCAGAAATCCAACTACTGCATTATACTATAAAAATTCACAGGTAGCTTTGGGGATGGAGGGTGATTTCTTGGCTTAGTGTTCCTTTCTTAGAGCAAAAGGACACGACTACTCAAAAAACTTACTGTGTTATTCCAGTAACCGGCCAGGGGGAGGGAGTGAAAAGCTTTACCGTGGGAGGTGGCACTTCACACTCTCTGATACAAGAATTTGGAGGGCACATGCCCTATATAGTCAGGCTATCAGGGGAACAGAAGATGACAAATGTGACACCAGTTTTTAAAATGAGATCCAGAAGAGATTTCAGGCACTACAGCCCACTAAATCTGACTTCTCTGTGGGGCAAACTGCTAGACGCTGTAATAAATAGCAGAGCTAGTGAACGCCTCTAACACACTGTGGAGAGGTCCCTAAAGAAGTCCATAGGTAAGAACAGTCTGGAAGAGAATAGCATATTTGGATTTCCAAAATGGTTGTGAAAAGGCCTCTCAGAAAACATTACTTAAAAAACTGATCTGTCATGGAGCAAAAGGAAAACTCACCTTGTATACTAACAGGTTAAAGGTGGGACTCACCGCCCAGGAATTGTCTGTTCAGATTTCACTAGTGGGTCCTTACGGGGACCTAATCTATTCATAAATGGACTGCAGAGGAGACAAAGTGTGTTTATGATACAAAATTATTCAGGAGAATTAGAACAAAAGCTGTTTGTGAAGGGAAGCAGGACAATCTCGCAATACTGAGTAACTGAGTGATAAAATGGCAAATGAAATTCAATGTTGATAAATGCAAAGTGATGTACTTGGGAAAAACAACCCTAACTATATATATATACTGACAGGTTCCCAGTTTGCTATTGCCATTCAGTGACGAGACCTTGGGGTCACAGCTGATAGTTTTCTGGAGGTGTCAGCTGAGTGCTCAGTAGTTGTTAAAAAACAAATAGTATGTTAGGAAGGAGGAAAGTAATAGAAAACCAAATGGAAAACATCACCGTGCTCCCGCAGAACTCTGCAGTAAACCCACTCATTAAATACTGTGCACAGTTTTGGCCTTCCCATCTCGAAAAGGATATGGTAAAGGAAAAAAGAAACGTACAGAGGGAACAAGTCATCATGAGTCCAGAATGGCCTCCTCAAAAAAAACTAAATAGTTTAAACTTCTTCAGATTTGAAAACAGATGATTAAGGGGGAATGTGAGGGAGGCAGACAGATTCATGTGAGGTATTTAAGTGAACAGGGATGTACTTTGTAATGCAAAAACCAGGAGGCACCAAGAGAAGTTACTAGGTACAAGTTAAAAGCGAAAGGAAGTCTGTTCTTGTGGAACAAATTGTAGAAATCATCGCCATGGGATGCTTTGGACACCAGAAGTCTAAAAGGGTTCAAGAGACAATTAGAAATTTGTGGAAGAAAGGTCTATCAAAGACTAGTAAACAAAATGATGCCAAGAAAATCTCTGGCTAGACAAGGGGTAGATACAATCTCTGGCTCAGGAAGCCTCTCAATCTCTGTTCAGTCTTGCCACCAAACCCTGCCCCAGTGCTGCCCTGTAAAAATGTGTAGCTCACCCTGTATGCCATAGCAAGAGGGTGCTGGAGCTGCTCGAGAGCAAGCCAAAAAACCTCCTTGAACGTTTTTCAGTAATAGGTTGAACAGATTCCAAGGTGGATTCCAAAGAATTATACTGGAGACCAGCACTGGCAATGCAGGATCACGGACTTTATTTTAAAAAGCTATTTGTTTTTCAGTATTAAATTGGGCCTTATATTTCTAGTTTATATCAAAAATTGAAAATTCATAGGACTCAAAGGAAATCTTAACAATGCTGTATATACAAGAAAGCCCAGCTATCACCAGACAATAAAGCTGGCTACTTGCACGATGATTACCCAAAGGGCATAAGGATTCATTTTGGATGTAATTTCCAAGGAAAGATTTGTGAGTTCAAAGTCCTTTTTTCCTCTGCACATAAAACGCTTCCTAAGCACATTCATAAAATACTTAGCTGTAATTACAGCTCATTTTAAGAGGAGGAGGGAGCATTCACACAATTTACTTTCAAAGGAATCTTCTTCATGTAAAAACCAACTCAATACAACCCACAACACACTGCCATAGACACGGCAAGAGACTTACACCAAAAACTAGCAACAAACAAATGGAGAATGTTTACCTTCTACACTGGGCAGAGTATGTGTCTGCCTAGCTTAGTCTTTCCTTCCACAGGTTCCACCATAAAACCTCCTGCCACAGAAACTTCTGAAGAGATGTTTTGATCCTTTTCTCATTTAAAAAAATCCCATGTGCTGGCTATCTTTGGGAAGATTTATTTATTCTATAGTATTGATCACTTTTTTTTTCCCAGCACTTTTTTTTCTCCTTGCTATCCTTCTCTTTCTTCCTTTTAGATGGAAAAAGCTGATTTTTTGTAAAAAGCCCATATGACTGCAGAACCTAATACCTCTTCTCAGAAGTTCCCCAGGCATGAAGGCATGATATGGCTGTGGTACTTTCCACCCAAAGTTAGCAGCCCTGTAACACTGGATTTTCTGTTTCAGCTGGAATCCTACTGTTTTTTCCATAAAACATTAGCTAAGTCTTCACTGTAGCTGGCAGATACGATTCCAGCATGTACACCATAGCTGGATCTGACCAGATGCGAGAGGTTACACCACTAGCCACTTCTAATAGCTGCTGTATAAATGTAACCTCAGGCTCCTCTATCCCTCAGCCACTTTCTAAACTGGGATTCTGACCTCTGAGTCAGTTTAGGCACTTGAGAAACATTTTACCTAAAGGCTCTGTGAAAAATCCCGTGTTTCACTCTTGTGTCCCATCACTGTGAACCGTAAGGAAGAAAATCAGGCCCACAAGGCATCAGCAGGGCAGAATATAAGCAATGAAAGGGAGCCGGATGGTTTATCCCAGACAGTGATCGCCTTGTTCCTATCCCTTCTCCTTACTCTAGGAGCAGATTTCATTTACTCTTTAGGAAGCCAAGACCTCAGCTACAGAGGAATACTTCTGCAGTAGCTATACTGACTTCAAAGCAGACACTCCAAATTTTAAGCCAGGGCAGAGAACAGAATTTGGCATGTGCAGTGCAGTCGGCGGAGTTTAACTTCCCTCTAGAGGGGACCCTGTGCTCCCCAGAACAGGACCGATCGGCCAAGGCCATCTCTCCCGACTGGCTGCCACGGCGCGGCGCTCGCAGCAGGGAGCTCCAGGAGGAAGGGAAAAAATCGGGCTATTAGAGCAGTGTTTTTCTTTGCTAGAACACGGGCGGAAGGTGTCCAACATTTGTTAATAGCAGTGATTTTGCGACAGCTGAAGCAAAGGCTGCTTAAAGCCAGACCAAGTTTACAGATGTGTTGCTGATTATTTTGAATAATTAAATGGTGTAAAACCCAGCTGTGATGAATAGCACTGGGGTCGCAATTCATAAATAATTGAGAAGAGTGAGTCGCATTTGATCATCCTGATCAAATTCTACTCTCTGGAGAATAAATGTTTGTCCTGAATACCATCAACATTGTTAAATGCCTCAATATTCCTGCTCAGCCATCCAGCCAGCAGTCAATTGAACTAAATCACTTTAACACCTTACACATTTGCCTTCCTCATGAATACAAAATGTTTCTAACTTACACAACGGTTTTTGGGCATCAGACAAAGCAGCCACTCTTTATAGACAGTAACCAAACAGCAACAATAAATGTTTTAAATGATCCCATTAAAAACAATTCCTGCATACAGGCTTGTCTTTACTGCAGTAAGCGAAGAAGTTGTAGATATTAGGCCACCTATTTTGTTTCATTGCCTTGTTTGTAAGCAGAGCTGCCTCTCTGCTTCACATGCATCGCACAAACACACCTCCTTTTGCTGGTGGGGATGCCAGTAGCACAGCTCCATGCAATTTCCTGGGGCTTCTCCTGCTTCTCAATACTTCCAAAAGTTCAGCAGTGACTGTGATCAGACTGAATGAAATAAATGCCTAAAAACTGGCCAGAGAATATTGACTTGAGCTTACTAAGGCTTGACTCTGCAGCCCATCCTCATACTGTGTGATGTTTACCATGCTTGCGCAATATGGGTTTGGTAACCCAGAGGCAGAAAACTGTTTTCACTTCATTGGAATTACCTCCAATTTATAGCAGATTTATATGTCAGTATCTGTCCTAAACAGGTAACAAGATGCAAAATTTAAAATAGTCACATTAGGTAAATACTACCCACTAAATCCTGAAGCCTTTCTCCTTGGTTTTACCGGAACAAAATAACCGACGACTTCAACAGCAATCTTTCCTGGCTGAACAGAACACGCACAAGAACTCCAGGAACTGACCCATAGTTTGGGTTTTCATAAAAGACCAAATTCTACTACTCTTACTCACAGTGAGCACTACTTTACTCCTTTTGGGCTATTCAAGGGGTACGTGACTTCTCAGTGTGACTAAGAGGAGCAAATTCTGGGCCAACAAGAGTAAAATAAGCTGCAGATTATAAGAAAAGCCTGGAGTTAAACCCAACTGCTTTTATCTTCATGTCATTCCTGGGGGATTGCAGGCAGCTTTTCCTATTTAATAAAAACCTAGGAGGGTCTGCCCTTAAAGGCACCAAATCTGTGGTGGTCAGAAAGCATCTGTAAATGTCCAGTCCCACATTGCTCATACCTGGTGGCAAACTGGCATTTCCCTATTTCTTCTGATACAGTTCAGCATTGCATTTACCTGACATGACAGCATCGCACAGATGTCGCACAGTCCCTAACTATTAATACACAATTAACTTTAGGAAAACAACATTTTATGGGTGGATCATTAAATCGTACCTCAAAGTCTTCCGAGAATCCATGCTGGTTATTAGAATACAGCTCACTGATGTGTTTAACAAACTGCTTGACTGGAATTGCTTCCATATCATCTGTAGAAAGAAAGAGATATTCAGAGCTGCTATTTGTCTCATACATAAAACTTCAGGAGAGAAAGTCTTCACTCAATATCACTTAGATCTGAGTTCCCAGGGCAGAGCTAGTTCAATATGTGGTAATAAGAAATCTTGATGAATCTGGCCAATTTTGAAGTAAACTCTTCATATTATATTTCTAATTCTAAGCACTGCAGTTATGAATACTGAGAGTCTATTCCCCATGATGATAATTTACAAAGTCCAATTGAAGTTCAAGAATTATTTAGTTCTTGTTCCCAGTTTGAAGATGGCTGTGGATGGGATGAAGAGGCCTCCTCTCCTTCCACATTGTAAAAAAAGAACAGAAGAGACCCAAAATACGAAAGTACAGTTGACAATTGCCCCCAGTAAGTTTTTACCAGACTGAGCAGAGACACAAGCTTTTCTCCTGAAAGTTATTAACTTTTTCCTTTTTACACAACGATGTAGAATCCAAATGGACTTATCATGAAACTGTCTCTGAGCAAAAGAACAGGCAACACAACACCCACACTAATTTGAGTTCTCTCTCATGCCAGACACTATTCATAACATTGAATATGTATTCCACTGGACCATTTGTTCTTGCTCAGCACAGTGCAAATTCCACCCAATATACCAATAAATCACCCACAGACATTTTCTTAAAAGAAAGAAGTCAAAGGCTTGAATTGAATTAAAGACAAACAAGACTGTTTCAAGCACCTGGGACTCCGGACAGATTCTGATAAAGCTGGGGTGTAGGATGGCTGCCTTATTTCTCTCTCTCTCTCAAAAAAGGCCTAGATGTTGTTACAACCACCACTGCAGTTGGTAGAAACACTCTGCTTGCCAAGATTCATTAGTTAATATTTTCAGTCTGGCATTTAGAAAATGTAAATTGCTATACAACTGTGATTACTTTCAGCATGTGAAATAATCTATTGCCTGATGGCTACTATTGTCTGATTGCATGATTTTATGGCAATACTCTGGTATTTATATATCCCATTTAATATTCTTCTGAAGATTGCATCCAGTTTATATTTACTCCCAGTAATTCAGTGGTGTATTTTTGCTCCCATTTAGCAGCCATATGGTTTGGTGCTACAGCTGCATTATAATCTGGATTCTTTTCCTTTTAAACATCTACATTATGATAGAAAAAATCCAAATATTTCTACAGATACTTAGCAAAATTTAACGATAAATAAATAGATGTGACATTTACTGTATTCAGAGTGAAAGATCTTTGGCAGCTAAAACCTCTAAGCTGTCACATATGCTTTTCTTAGCAAAGGGTATGAAGATCTGTATGTGTAAATGAGGTTCTACTTTGGCAAGAATTTTATAGATCCCTGACAATCTGATTTCTTTCCATCTGATGGCAGTTAATATTGACCATGTCATTACTTCTCTACTCTCATTTTATCAGATAATGCTCTAAGGTGGCTTTTTGCGTCTACTGACATTTTTGGATTTCAGTCATCTCCCTTTTATTTACAAGAGCCAATGGTTAAAGATATGTTTGCAATCTGATCACCTCCCAGTATAGTAATGCTACGTTAATTAACCACATGCTCATTTACTGAATAATACAGAATTCAAAACATTTGACAAGTGTATGCTTATCTTAGCAAAAAGCTGCAGCATGCAGAAATGCTGGCACTTTACAATATTTAAGTAATAACATTTATTCTATGTAATATTGAGAACATCATCATCTCATAACAACATTTGTATTAATATTTTTGCAGCCAAGACGCTTGAATGGAATGATCTATAGGAACAGCAGTCAATAGCGAGAGCCTGTAAAGGAATCTTTCCTCTCCTGAAAAGTAACCCATACATCCTAGGTTTCCTTGAAAATGACTTGTGCTATGATAGCAATTTCACTTACTCTAACAAGAAAAGTTCCATAGTAATCATTTGGTTTTTTCTTTAGTAGTCTAGCTCAACTGAGACCAAGCGAGATCAAGGATTCACTGCAGCAGACCAGTGTGTCCAATTTAATTTTGCAGAAGGCAGAATTTAATTTTAATTGTGATCTGTGAGCCAAAAAATACATTAGAGATAACGTGCTCTCCGGTCCATTGAATTCCCACCAATTTCAAGGATGGGTCTGCACCAGAGATCCATGGCAAAATATGGTTAGTTTTCTTTTTATCATCATCACTGCATGGTGGCAGTATGTCTCCACCTTTATAGCCACTGCTAATTCACTTCTCTGTTGTTTGCTATCCTTTATTGTTTCTCCTCCCTTTTTCCTCTTCTGCATTTTCACTTCCAATTCCCTCCAGAAGCCTTAACCCAACGCAGTTTCTTACTCTATTTGATAACATGGGCAACAATTAAACATTAAATAAATTAAATAGGAAATACTGTTGACATATGAGCTCACTGGGTGAGAGGGAGCTTATGCTGCTGAAGCTGCCCATAAACTCAGGAAAACCATGTTGGATCAAATGTAATTGTTTCATATTAGGAAGATTAAAATCATTAACCACAAACGTTAGAAACTCAAAAAAAGGCTTACGATTTCCAGCTTTCACACTGCTGGGATAACATGGTCCTACTGACCGTGCAAGATGTGGCAGCTACTGTGCAGAGGCCAGGAGGCGGCCACCCCTTGAGGGACACGGGCAGCCTGGAGGGGACAGGCACCCTGCAGCCGGGCAGGACGTGGCTGCTCCCCGGCTGCACGCCCATCTTGCCCCCTGCTGATAGCCACAAAAAAGCAGCTGTACGTAAGATATAGTCTACTACACTACTCAATGGAACAGAAAAGTGTTAAAGTGATTTGGGCCTGTATTTTTCTATTCATGACCTCCAACTCCAAACTCCCAGCCAGGAACACAAATCACTTTAGCTGGGGTATATGCGCGCTTAGCCGTGGACAGCTTGTCAGACCTCCAGTAAAACAGGTACTAATATACTCAGCACTCTTGAATGATACCTGCTCTGATGTTATCTGAAGATGGCTGTGACCTTCTCTACGAAAACCAACAGATGTTTTCTGAGGCACAGAATATGCTTTTCCTTGCACTATCGTCAGTCCAAAGGCTTTGGTTAAGCCTTCTTTCCATCTTAAGACAAATAGACTTCAATGACTATAATTCTTTTAGTCGATGGAAGAGATTAATGGAATCCTATAATGGCTAATTAGGACCTCTCATAGTTCTGCGCATATTCCCTTTTGCACCATATACTTTTTCCCATCCAAAAGCTAGAGTGACATTTGATATTGTCAGTACGATGCTTACATTTTGCAAGACCTACACATTATTCAAAGAGAAGAGATAAGTGTTTTAATAACATACCTTCACCTCTAGCACCGCAGATATAATTACAGTTCTGTCTAGCTTAGGTTTTGCCATCTGTTTTATCAGTGTCAATAAAGTGATTCTGGATTTACGTCACTACAAAATATGAGCTGAATCTGGCACCATACTAATGTACTAACTCTTTGTGTTATGCAGAGAAAGAAGTAATCGTAGATGGACCGAGGCAAAAGTATCCAGAACTTTAAAATAATTGTATATATATTTATTAGTATAAAGAATACTAGAATATTCTTTATAATCAGACACTACTGAAGCTGACAGGTGGGGGTATGTTTAAGTACTATGCTAGATATTTAACACTTTGGTGGAGTTCCCATCTTCACTTGCTGGTCCAAGACAAGCGGCTGAGAGGTGTATCAGAAACACTAAACTGAAGGGGACCACAATGGAGCTCTTTTCCTGCCACAGAGGGAGAATGCCAGGAAGAAAGTCACGTTTATTTAAAAAACCGATTGTAGAGGAAAGCCTGCACTCATTTTCTAAGAAATGGCAATTGACAATGCAGAATACTTAATACATTCCTTCAGAAGACAGCCACCTTCAAAAGAAGCCCAAAGTGTAGGGAAGCAATAAAGTTCGAACAGGGTTACCTTTAAAGTTGGGATAATTAGTAATCCTACCAGGAAGGATTTTCCCCTATCTCCCACTTAATAAGCTGCTTTTGTAATGTTAAAGCAATAGGGGCCAATTTCAAAAGAAAAATGGGATATCGTATCAGAGATGGCATTTTCACATAATAAGATCTCAGATTCATTTTGATTCATTTATAGCCTGAGAGCTCACTGGATAGTTTAGTGGCATTGGATTGGAATAGATGGGTTTGGGTCAGGAATTAATCCAGAAGGTCACAACCAAAGTGCTTCCTCATATTACCTTTGTCTAGTTTGGAGTTTTGGTGTTTCTGAAGACCAGACGTTTGACACAGATGAAGAAGTCTTGGTAAGAAAATTCTCCCATGTCTTTCATTCCGTTTGTAAATGCTTTCTGTTTTTCAGCTATTATCTTACCCAGTCTACTAAATCCAATATACTCCACGTCTCTCATGCCTAACTTTTAATGTGAAAGCTTATTCCATTTGTTTGTTAGTCATTGCACTTCAGTCTCTCATTTGCAAAGCCACCTGGATTCGTGTGCCATAGCTGTCACGTGGCTTGGCCCATCTGCTCCAACAGCAGCCGCTTACTGCGCTGCTCAGCAGCCCTGTCCCATCCCTTGCATCTCGGAAGCACGTCCATCAATTCTCAGCGTGCTCTTCACAGCTGGCTTCAGCCAAAGGACGAGGGGATTCTCCCACTCCCTTCTCCCTGCCTGCGGGGCTGAGCAGTGAACTGAATCAGTCTGCTGATCTGGCTGATGAATATAAGAAAGGATTAATTGATTTGTGGGGAAGGGGAAGAAGGATTAGTTGTCAGTGGGGTAGATGGGTTGATCCTACTCATTAGCATGAAGAATAGTGAAGTGACAGGGAAAATGCCCGTTCTGAAGGCAGCACAAACCTAACCTGGTTTATGACAATTATGAAACCAGTGACAGTTAGTGACACTAATCCTGGAGAATCTACTCACAATAGCGTATCCTCACAGTTCTCATCTTCTGCAAAAATATTTTCCTGATTGGAAAGAAATATCTACCGGTAGGCTCATAGTAGGACTGGATTTCACCTCTTAACTCACTGAAAAATAATGTATCTGACAAATGATGTCCCATATCCATAGCAAACAAGCACCCTTCTGTTCCCAGCAGCACTCAACCCTGGGATGTCAATTCATCGTCCACCGTCTTACTCTCCACTGCTGGAGAGACCATTGAATGTAATCCCAGGACTTCTTTTTTATATTTATTTTATTGTTAACCACATTCAGTGGGGTTCAGGGATTTTTATTTTTTACAAAGAGGGATGGAAAAATTCTGCAAGCAGCTGGAACACCTAACATCAATATTTAGGATGCATATTACTTAAAACAGTCTAACAGCCATTCCATAAGCTACAATAGGTATCAGAGCGAAGGCTGCAGAGCTATAGCAAAAGCTTGCCTGCACATGCAGCACTGTAACCAAGTAACCGTGTGGACTGCAATTCCAACAGATTCATTTCCACAACCAGCAATGGGGCACTCGTAGCCCAGATTTAAATAGGACCTATGCAGCTGTACCACGCGATACGAAAGTGTACACAACACACAGTACTAAATGGGGATGTAAAGCCCAAATACAGTCTGTATTTGGTCTGTCTCTAGAAAAGTGGCTGATCATAAAGAATATTGCAAGGATTAATAGCATGCCCTTAACTGCCCCAGTAGAGGTTATTGAAAAACTCCTATCAACTCCACTAAGGTCAGGTGTTCACCTCTACAGAGAGGCTTAGACAAAAATCTCGAAATCTACAGATTGAGCATATACTCCGAAGTGCACACGCTTACAGGGGTCAGAAACTTCACACATAGCTCAAATTTTGGCACTGACTGAATTTGAAATGTTTGAGCAGTCAACTCCACAGCCAGATCCTGCCCTAACTCACGCGAATACTGAACTCCACGAGTAATTCCACATGTAAAAATGGGTGGCGCCCAGCTTTCTTCAAACCATTTTAGATTTAATGCATTTGAATGGTACACATTTATATAGTCAGAGCCTTTAATTCTGCAGGATATTGGCTTTCCTTACTTAACTCTTTAAAATACGAATGCAACTGAAGCCATTGTGTTTCATTTGGAATAATACATTTTTTCTGACTGATCACATTGCTTGCTGTATAAAAAATGGCCAGAAATACAAGAACAGTTTTATTTCTATAACATGAGTATCAATTAATTTATGATAAAACAAAGTCATTAAAACCCCCTTAGTATTGAGAAGGTGTCTGCTTTCCGTGGAGATTGTATCTGCATAAATACTAAAAAGGCAATACAGTAGGTTTATTCTAGGAGATCAAACTACCTGGCTGAAGCCCTTTAAGGCTGGTATCCTCCTGAAGTCACTGACCTCAGTAATTAAGACAAATTACAAATTAAAATAAATTAAGATAAATAATCAACTACTAAGAGTCGATTATTGGGGACAGTATTCCTCATTAATGTTCACATTTTTGTAATCATGTGTTTATCAAGTACTGTTTTTAATAAAAATGCCTTTCAAATTGAAAAGGCAGGGAAAACACTATGAATACATTTGAAAGTCCTGGATAGGTGGGCATGTTGAAAGAAAAACACAGAAGTCCTTTCAGCAAGATAATTACTATCTATTTGTTATAATCAAGTCAAATGAACGCAAGGGCAGGTTTCTGATAAAGCGGAGACACATGAAAAAGCAGAATATGAAAAATCACCTGTGTAATATTGTAGCTACATTCATCTCTCTTGCTTCAAGATTTAATCTACTACAATGCTATTAGCCATGTGTCAGTCAGGAATATAAAGATGTTAATGATAAAATTTTATAGGTGTCAAAATAAGAGCTCAGTTTAAATCTGCTTGTACAAATCTTAGATTAGGTTATCATTAATTATAAATGTAATAGCAATACACTTCTTCCCTTTAAGCGAAAAACCAATTTCAGTCCAAAAGAATGAAATAATGTGAATTTTCCCTTAGTACAGACATTAAACATCATCTTATTTGGTATTGTCTGCTAAAGAACACAATTTTAATCTCACACATTTCCATCCTCAGGTCCCAGTCGTGCCATCAATTACATACATGCCTTACATTTAAGCACATGGAGGTTCAACTCCAGGGCTCTGCATCCCAGCGTGACAGCTCTCAGAAAAGGATCTACCCACATTTCACATGTCCACTACGAAAACATGGTTTTGGGTGATTTAGTCAACTCCTGAAGCCTCCATTACAAGTACCATGATTAGATATCATACCATAAATTCTTCAGTGTACTGCAGGAGCAGGGTTGGTGGTAGAGAAAAAGGAAGGTGGATGTTCCCTAAAATATCTTGATACTTTCTTGGCTTCAGAGGATGGCTGTGTTTGCAATATTGCATTCATGAATTTAATTGAAGCTGAAGATAGGTACAATTCACAATATGGTGCTGGAACATAAATCCGCAGGGAGTAGAAAGCAGAAATAAAGTCTTAAACAGCTGAAGAGCACTACCTCTGTGCTCAGTGAAGAGCTTCATGCCCTTGAGAAATAAGTCCTCAGCTGCAGTTAGCACTTTTCCCTGTACCTCGCCAGTCTCTAGCACAGAGGATCACTGTGCTCTGTACACTGTCACTGTAGTGGCCACAGACGTGTCCTGGTGCTCAGCTCTTTAGCTCTAGGGATGCAACTTGAGACAGCTATATCTTAGCAGAAAACAGTAAGATACCGAGTCTCTGCTGGGAATCTGCAGTTTCCTTGTCAAATGAGATACCTCTTGTTACAGTCTCTTAATAGAAACAGTTTGTCACAGGGGGGATGCTATCAGAAGATATCAGAAGTGCAGGAACTGAGCTTGTAAAAAACACATCAAGTCTAACCACTGATGTTCGTCAGGAAAGGTTCAAGGCAACCATGGTTATTGAAGGAATAAGGAAGAAGGTTTCAAAATTCTGCAAAGATTTAACAGAAGCTAAGAGTTAATAAGATGGAGTCTTGATGAGACTCCTTCTTGCAACCACGAGAAGACAGAGGGAAATGAAGGAGGGTCACGGCTGCACTGGCCTTCACACCCTCGCATGACTGCATGAGGTGGTCAAGACACTTTTTCACTGCAACGTACTTGGCTACTCCACTATTTCCTGGGCTCATGCACCCACAGAGTCATTCTTGAAGAAGCATGAGAACATTTCTCCACCAGATTCTGCCACTAGTTAATTTAAATACCCTATTCATAAACTCCAGTACTAGTTAAAAAATTAATTTACTACCATTTAAACCTAAAACTGCATGTACCTTGATCCAAGAACTGGGAAGTGCTCCTTAGTCTTGTAGTCTAGACATAGCTGAAATGACTGGCATCACATCTGAGACATTTTACGTATACTAAAAATGGTGAAAGACATCTGGAATAATACGCTAAATGAATCAGCTGCATTGGCCAGCCACTGTGTTCTTTATGAGCCATGTTTCTCTTGACTGTGGTCAAGACTACGCAGAGTTTTGAGTTTTGCCATAGGGTCAAGCTCAACTATCTCTGTATTGATTTCACCAGTCCTGCTGACATCAGTGCCACAGCGTCCGTTGTGCCCATGGGCTGGGCAAGGAAACAGTAAAGCCACAGCAAGCTCCAGAGCAATGCACCACCCAAGAGCAGGAAAGCTCTGAAACAAAGGAGAGGAGGAGGAGGAGGGTAGAAGTGGAATTTGTGCTAGTTCCACTATTTGATATCATCTAAGTTGTACGGAGGTGCACTTCTGCACTGCTGTCATGGAGCAGGTCTTGCGATGAGAAGAAAGGAAAACTGATAAGGGTTGCATTTTGTTTTGCAGTGCTGCAAAATGTACAGGTCTACAGCTACAATGCTGTTATTCTTACTTGTCCAACTCCACCAAAAAGGATCAAGTCCAGAAACATTTTAACCAGATACTGATCCAGCTATGGAAGAAAAAAACCAAAACCACAAACAGGAAGAGGAGCTGGTTTGCTGAGAAAGAGATCTTCCCAAGACCAAATGTTATAGTGAAGAGATCCAGGCAAAGATGAGGTGGACGTGGCCAAAATTAACAGAGTGTGGAGGCAAAGAGAGAAGATATGGAGAAATAATTTTGTTGGGCTGAATGACAGGGGAGTTTCGGAAATCTGCCATTGATTACAGATGCATTACGGTCAGGCGCAAGGCTTATGTGAGTTTAGATTTATACCTCAGTTGTAATATCCAGTGGGTGACTCAGTTAATGATATCTCCTTTGTCCTGTGTTTCTCTAGATCAAGCAGTGCAGATAATTATGAATAATGATAATGATTTGGGTCTCAGAGCAAATTTGCACAGATAAGCACACGCCTATGGGTGATGTGGCTTCATGCACAATAATTAAGCACGTACGCTGTGGGAAGTGAAATAGAAAATGGGTAAAATCATTCCTTTACAAGACGATTTTTTTAGATTTTGGACCTGAAAAGTTGTACTGTCTGCCTATTGCAGGTAGCTGGCAGATTGATTTTAGAGTTCATAGACCTGAGAAAACAGAGGGTTTGTCTAAACAAGAGTAGAACGTGGCGCAGAAATAAACACAAAAGCTACCTCTGAGCATTGCGACACGTCACGGAGCAGAGTGGTGTCATGCAGAGACACCAGAGCCCGCTTCTGACACCTCTTGAGCTGTGTCAGGACGTCGCTGCGCCTGGCTGCCAGGCACCTGGCACAGCCACCCCACACCTGGGCCAGGACCAGCCAACCCAAACCTGCTCGGCTTCCTCCAACCGGCAGCTCCCTGCATGCTGTAGATGGGCCTTGGCAAATCTACTAAACGTCTTCAGACACATTGCTCTAAATTGCCATCAGCGTGGCTGCTTGCATGTAATTGAGAGTAGAAGTTGGTCCATTGAATTGTAGGAGGTAGATGCATGGTTCCATGGGGATCTATTAAAATTTCTTTTCTAAGGTTAGGGTTTCACAAGCTAACAAAGTTACTTCAAAAAACTTGCTTTTTTGAAAATGCCACTTATATTTTGCTTCTAGGATCAACATGGCAAGTAAGACTTTCTCACACCCTCTGGCAGCTTCCAGAAGAAAAGTTCAGAGGCTTATCATTTTGTCAGTTGCAATCACTTCAAAGGAGAATTTTGTCATTTAATGTTTTTAAGGCATTTCAGTGGGCTGCCTACGTGGGAGCAGCAGCTGACGTCAGAGAAGAGTGTCATTTAGCAGCAGGTATATGGGGGAAAACAGGCCTCTTCTGTGTCTCCAAACAAGGAAAATGTTTAAGAGAGCTTCAAGATCTTTCCAGGCAGTATCTCCCATCTTTGGAAAAAGCCAACATAGCTGGAATGTATCTCTACTAACTTGGAGCCTCATTACAGACTCCCTGCACAGGTAATAGTTAATACATACAGAGAGAGGCACGTCCAGAGGGTGATTTGGCTTTTGATGGCCTGAATAGCTTTACTGTCAGTGCCAAGATCTTCAAGTTAATCAGTTCATTCTCTCTTAAGACCTTCTGGGCACGATTCAGTTTCAGATTAAGGCACCTCCATTTGGATGTCTGTATGCGGGTGTCTAAACATCTATTATATCCACAAAAATCCTGTCGTGAAATTGGGAATTCGAGGGCTGGATTCACCTTTGTATCCAACTAGACTAAACCTCTGTCTGAGGGCCAACTCCTCACGTGCCTTAGAGCTCATCAGCAGTCCTTGCAGATTTTTGACTACAAAGCTTCTCAAGGTGTCTTGCGGCACTTGCTCAGCAGGTGCCTTAATCTGCAGTGCCCATTATCAGGGGTGAGCAGCTCTTTCCTAGCAATGCTGAACCTGAGCAGACCACAGTGTGCACTGCAGTGATGGTAGCATCATGTCAATCTCAAAGCTGCTGTGGTCCAACAGCTTGGCTTGCTCTAGTCATGGGAAGATGTCCCCAAAAGGCAGTGTTCTTCCATCCTCAGCCACTTGTTACATGCTAGAACAGCTGCTGGAGAAGCATTGGTGTATGTGCTGGCCTTACAGTACCTGCCACCTGCACGGTTTTAATGGAACTTCTTCAGCCTATATTACAATTGATATGAATGTCGTCCAGTCTTTAATGGACTGACCATCAAAACATACCTGTGCAACAGGCAAGAACCACTGTCTCAACAACACAGACCGCAGCGCGAAAAGATGGAGCTTTCTGCTGGTTCCTTTCGCTAAAAAAAACCTGTCTCAATTACAGTAAAAAAGCTATACATTGGCCAAAGAGACTTCTCTCTGAGGAGAGTTCTCTTCTCCCACTGCCTTGTGCTCGTAATCCCCTGGGTTTTGACACTGCTCTGCGCAGAGTCCAGGTTAGGCCACCCTCCCCTTCCTCACAAGCTCTAAGGAGGTATCACATGAGAGCAGGCCTGGTGGGACCATTAAACTGACGGCCAAAAGCAGCCCCAACAGGGAAGCGCTCACCCTGGTTTTAGAGTAGGAAGAATGGAGCTCTCCAACTATTTAGGTTCTTTTGTGAAAACTCATCGCAGATGGTCTAAAACTAAAACCTCCTGTCTCCCATTACCCTAAAGAAGAAGAAGAAGAAGGGTGTCTCCTTGCTAAGGAAGTGAGGTGGTCAGGACGTGCATCTTAGTCTGCCACAGAAAGGAGAGGAGATGATAGCACATTTTATTTTCACTGGCACAGCATCAGACTGCAAGGCAAACTGCCTAACATTTTCTGCAGCAATGTAATAGCTAACCTTTCATATTAGTTCCCATGGGTACTTTGAAAGACTCTTTCTAGAAAGGAGTTACACGTCTACTGAATAAAATCAAGGAAAATGTAACTGGATTCTTTCACTTTTCTAGGACACGTTTCTTCAGTGTCTCAGAGATAGCTTTGAATGTTTTTGGTAAAATGAATCTAATTAGCTGCAGATTGAATCCTAGACCAATGACACAAATTACAGAATATGACAAAGAAGTTTAAAAGACCTTGAAGCAACAAGTACAAGCATCAGACAGACGGAGGTCAATACAACGTTTTGGGTATCTTAATTCTGCCTGTGAAACTGAGGAACATCAAAGAAGGCAGCGGCTGCAAAGGCCACTGTGACACCAAGCTGCTCTCTGTCATCGTGGCTTAAAGGGAGCTGGATCCTGCACTTGATAATTCCCAGGGGAAATGCCACATGAAGAGACTACAGCGCTAACTCTGCTTTCAGCTTCGCTCTCAGTTTAGCTGAGAGGAGAATTTGACCTTTGGTAACTTGATTAATACCAAATTAACAGATGGCTTTGGACTTTATTTGAGATTGTTTGCTTATCCCTGTGCCTTGCTTTCCTCCCTGAGACCCAGCAGACACCACCTCTGCACACACTGAACGTGGGGGGCAACTGCCCTGGTCTCGAGAGAGCAGTGGAGCTGCAGATCCCTCATCCACAACCTGCCCTGATGGAGCAGCTGGTTTTACCTTGGATGCAATGCCTTAGTGTTTTTAAGAAGTGTTGCTCATGTTTTTGACATTTTACAAAGGTTATTCTGAAATTTCTATTAAAATAACATGGGAGAGGTGCCTATGGAAAAACACAGCATTGGCACGCAGAGCCCCACTGTAAAGCACCTTAAATTAAATGAAGCAGTACCGATAAAACAAATTTCTACCAAAACCCCACGATTTATTACAAGCATAACCTTCTCTTCTTTATGTAATTAAAATAGAGTCCAAGTAGCACAAACACAGGAGATTAAGCCCGTCTTACCTGGAATAGGTATAATGGGAATACTTTCATTGGGGACCACACGGGGGGAACTGCTGTCCTCCACATAGAAATGGGCAGTCTGAAAACACTTTCTGTTAAAGGAAAAAGAAAAAAAGTAGATTCAGGGTGTGAAAAACTGCCCTCTGAAAAAATAGGCGAAAACTTTTGCACATGTTCTGCTTCTCCATTTCTATTCCATTTCTGCTCCATACTTTCAGACGTTATAGTTTTAAAAGATTGATGCATGAAAACATATGTCCATTTTCTACAATTACAATCCTAATTCCCGATTCTGGTGTGCTCCAATTCATTACCATCTGACATCCACCCATCATAAATGCCTCTGTATATCATTGCTAAGTACTATTGAATATGAAATTATACTCACAAAAGTTAATGGTTGCAAAACAGGTTTCAAATACATCATTCAGAAAGAAACTCTGCACACAAGAAACATATTCAGCATACAGTTCAAGCCAAAATCCACCTAAGACACTAGCATTTCCAGGGAAAATACACTTACTGTAAAAGTTTCTGCTGTGTAACAGCTGACAGACAGTAATACAGCATCTGTAACTGCTGCACGTCATGATGTTCTGCTACGAAAGTTATCCTTCAAACATTACGTTTTTTTGTTTGTTTGTTTTTTAACACTAAAGCCATATAACCCTCATCCCATCCTCCTTCTGCAAACTTGTATTACATATGCTGCTACAGAAAAATGCAATAGACACTTAGCTTGGGCCCCAGGACTCATCTCTGAAAAGGCCTATAAAGAATAGGAGAACTTAAATCCACCTGACTCTTTTTTACCTGTATTTAATGCAAAGCAGAGAGCACAAGCTGGTCATCACAGAAAAGGTACTGAGCAGAATAACATCAAGAGATCCGAGGAGACTCTGCATGGTGATGTTAACTGAGGCAGGGTTTTCCAACGCCAGCGTCACTGCTCATTGCTGACTTAATGAGCTGCTTGAGGCTGGAACTGAATATTTAATGAGTCTTGCTTGGTGTGAGCAGCTATTGTGGCAGGAGAAGGGTCTGCTCTCATCTGTCGGGGCGCTTAACAATAGCTTCCCATTGCAGAAAGATCCCCCTCATTGCAGCCCTTAATGAACTGCTCCTCAACACCTGGGCAAAGTTTGCAGGCGGCCTTGTGAGCTGTGCCTTTGTCGAGTTGCCGGCTCCCTTGCTGAGACATATTTGCACATAGCGGCTTCTAAGTTTCTGCCTTGCAGTCTGCTTCGCTGTAATTCGGGCATTGTGCTCTCCATCGAGAGCCCACTCCGCAGAGCTGGCTTTGCTGACATTGTCAGCGTAATTTGTGCTCCCTTTGTTTTCAACATCCACACATGCCGGAGAGCCAAAAGAGTCACTGAAAATCAAACCACTCTCTTAGGCAAAACCAGAAACTAACATAATCATGGGCGCTTGCTTTCTATGCATTTGTACTTTCTCCTGCACCATCACAGTGCTTTATAATGCAAACACATGCTACAGCAGCGCAAGTACAACTTAAGACAATACAGAAGCAGAAGAGAGCAGATTTCACAGCATGGAGTAACTGTCTCGGGGCAGCTTTCTATTTTCGGGCACGATGTCTTGCATTGTGCTGAAGTTATTTATTTAGTGAGTATGCTTTTGTTAAGAAACACCATAAGGTGAATTCACACACAAGGATGCAAGATGTGCAATAGTCTCACAGCATTTAAAAACATCGGTTGAACTCCCCCCACCCTACTTGCTCCCTGTTCTCATTTTTTTTGGCAGCCTTTATTTTGGACAATGCACACCCTGGGGGCACGCAGCAGAATAAATCAGTCACACATAAAGAAGAAACTATGAATATGAAACAGGCAAAATGTTCCTGATTTTGATGTATTTGGGGCTCTTTCCCTTGAGTCAATACTACAAAAATCCTTGAACGGCTTCTCCCGGTAATGAAGGCCTTAAGAAGGTGTTTGATAAAAAGACAGACCTTTACGTAGGGATTTACAGGATTTTTTTAAGCTGATGATACTTAAGAAAAGCAATTATTTTTTGTAATTTGTTATTTTATACTCTGAGAGGCTCTGATAGGCTGGCATTATGGTTTTTTATGCAGCCATAAGACAGCTTTTTCTTAATAGCCTCAAAACATGTAATTGTGTTGGATAATCACATTGTGTGATATTGTAAGGCCCACGATGGTGATAGCTGAATACCCAGTCCAGCATATCTCTGCTGAGCACAAGGTTGGAATAACAATGTATTAAATGAATATTTCACATAGTAAAGTTTGCTGCAATCATTAATGTCATTAACAATTCTGTATTTTATTCCTGGAAGACTTTCTGTAGCTGTTTTAAAAAGGCAGTCACCATGGAATTTGACTAAAGGTTTTCTCAAGTCACAAACATCACACTAAAATACACTCTCATCTTATGTATATATATACATACATAATACAGCATGCTCATTACTTTACAGTGCTGGATACTGGCACGTTAGGTGAAGACATGCCTCTCAAACCCTTTTTTTTCACCTACTCATAATTGCTGTAAATATTCCGAGTTGAGCCTCTACAGCCGAGCCCGCTGTGCACAGGCCATCGCATCCCTGTCCCGGTGGCTCCCTCCGTGTCTCCGAGGCTCCCAGTGACAGCATAAGGCAGCACTGATGGGACTATGCAGGCTCAAACTTAAGAGCAGGATGAAGTGGATCGATTTTTAAAAGACTTTTTACGATGGGTTTCACAAACTCGCTGGATGAATTTCCCAGCAAGTTTTGCTTACTGGGTCTGCTTCCTACTCTTGCACCTCTCCTCTGTGCCGCTCCAGGAGGGAGCACGCATCTCGGGGCGCCAGGCAGATGCTTCCAGGCCCCCAGTTTGCATAATGTCCATTTTTCAGCTTGGCACTGACTGGGTGAGGAAACGCCTGGGCCCAAGAAGAGCCTTTCGCAAACTTCTGTCTAGTTTGCAGTAATAAATAGCTGATAAATACTGATAGCTGGGATCAAAACTACTGAAAGGCATTTCAGACAATTTAGCATCTGCCTTCTCCCCCCAGTTTAGGATGCTCCTTTCTATCCCCTGGCATTTCCCTTACCCATTACCTTTCCCTCGGTGTGCAAACCTTAAGTGGCAGCAGTTGCTAAGGCTACAAGAGGCTGCAGTAAATCTGTGTGCGTATATGGGGAGGGCTGGATAAAGGAAAAGGATGAGAGCAGAATATCGCTCGTTTCGAGTCACTGGAGAAGCAGCCATGGAGAGAGGTGGGAGTGGATGCAGGGCTAGACAAGGTGCAAGCCTACAACTGTTTTCACATGAGCACTTCAGCCTGTAACTTTTAGCCCCAGTGTGTATACACGTGCAGGTGTTTGCACCATTTGCTCAGGACACCAGCATCGTCAGAAGAAAAAAATAACAGATTTTTTTTCTGATAGAAGCAGTCCTTAGTGAATGAGCAATCGGGATTTGTCAATGGCATAAATGATTATTAAAATCTTAACAACTGAAACACTAATTTAGAATAATTCTTGCATTTCTGCAGTACTGGTTGAGGAAAAGCAAACCACAGCCTTGATTCCACTTCCAGAAGATTTTGGAGAGCTCACATCTTTTCTGCAAAATACCAAAGAGTCTGTTGTCTCTGAAATACGCCTGTGTGCAGTGAAGCACACCGTTTTCTCTAGCCCCATATGTTTTTTTGGCTCCCTTTTTCCCTGAGGTACAATAACTGTGCGAGATTGTGGTGATCAGACACACAGTTGTCACATATGGACCAAAATGCAGAAAGTAAAACACTACGAGATTAGCATCTCCCCGGAGAAGGAGCAGAGGCAGGGTCTGGAATGCAAAGCCGACATGAGGGAGAGCAGCCCCCTGCCCAGAGTCTTTTTGCAGAGATACTAACAGTGAGTTATTAAAGCAAACTAACAGGATGCAAAGTCCAGAGCAGCAGCACTTTATTATCAAGCTGCAAGCATAAAAATACGCCAAGAGATGGTCCTGATTAGCTGGGTTAAACGCTTGTTCCATCTCCGCTGAGCAAAATACCAGATTAGCTTCTGTAGAAGAAGAGATGCCTCATGAGATTCTGACACTCAAAACAGGTTTCCTTGGTTATTAGTTAATAAACCTCAAGCAGCTTCTCCTTTATACTCATCTAAAAGCAAGAGGGAGAACCAGATCACATAATGGCCTGAAAGCATGGATGCATTTTATTTTCGCGTAGAAGATCATGCCTTAGTGTTTAGTTAATACTGCCTCCAATACAAACACAGAGCGCGTGCTGCCGTCGATGGGAGTGCTGGGAATAGCTCTGAGGGCAGCGTTTGGCCTTTCCTCCTCTGTACTCCGTCTAGCGCGGGCAGCACCCCCTGATCTGTGCTGACAGGCGAGGGATCTGCGCTGCTCTGGAGCAGCTGAGGCAGGCAGAGAAGGAGCAAGGGATTATTGCGGAGGGGCAAGTGATTGCCTCCTCAGCGGCTGGCTAAAACCACCAGGACAGTGGCTGAACACAGGAAAAATCAAAGGGGAATGCTTCACTTTCTGGGGACACCCAAGAGCCGTGTCCTGCCTCACACGCTGAAGCGACTGGCACGTTCATTGCTGCCTTGTTCACTAGGGATCTACTCCATCTTCCAGGCGTTTCTGTTGGCTGGAGCGGTGTGTATTCGCTCTCCAAGGCTAGCCAGATTTACGCTACTTTATTTCTGTAATAGCATCTAGGAGCTCTAGGCTCCTGGTTTCTTGCAACTACTCTCTTCTTGGGTCATTACCTCCTAAAGCATGACCAATTCAGGGGCAGATGGCTTGAAAGGGTCCTGGAGGCCCATTCACTAGTCAGAGCAGGGCAAACCTTGTCCTCTGGGTACCCTTCCTCCAGAAACAGCCTCCCGCAGACGGGAGCGCTGCAGAATGTACATTTACTAGCAAAGAGGCCAATAGTCCCTGCAGCCACCTTACTTTCACACACAGTACTTAGCTGGTGGGCAGAACAGGCAACATTGAACAGGAGTCAAACCAGGACCTGTACCGGACCTCTAAACCAGGCTGCACAGGACATGGCTTAGTCTTTATCAAACGCAACCTGGATACAGGCATTCATTCACCGTGTTCCTCCATCACGGGGAGGGGGGAGGGCTCTGCAAATAAACTCCCAAACAAGGATATAAAGACAGGAAACGATCCCTTTCACTACCTCTGCACATTCATTCTCACTTTCAATAGAAGAAAAGATGCTTCAGCTTCTCATTGAACTGTTTTGCATGTTTTCCAGGAGACACAATTAAGATTGGTTTCTGCTGGCACCAAAACCAGAGTATGTATGCAGTCAAGTGTACTAGTAACACATGGCTCTGCACTTTAAACTAGCTTCACTATTCCTTGGCAAGCATTTGTCATTGTCAGAATTGGCAATGACTCCTCAGAAAAGAGCCACAGACTACCGCACAACAGAAGCACTGCAAATCACGACCATGTCACCAGCAGAGCAGTGGATGGGAGCCTGGACAACAGCTGTCTGCAGTCTGCACTGCTCTAGCTGGGGTCATCAGTCACTGATTTTTATGAGCAATAAAACTGACTCAAGCGTTAAGAAGAAAAAGAGAAGAGAAAACCACACGAAAAAAGCTGATCTTATGAATATGAATAAGTGACCAGCATGGAGCAGTGATATTACATTCATTGTATCAGAGGGGCATCTGCATTTACTCTTTTTTGGCCAGAAAATGGCTTATATTGCCCCAATTTTCGACAATTATTTTCCTTCCCAGGTCTTAATGCTTAATGATCAGAATTCAAAAGCCGAGTTATAAAAGAACCTATGCTATGCTGGAGCAGTAAGGCAGTGAAGGCTGACTGAACTTGAGCTACAGGAGGATATACAAAGCAGGAATGCATAAGAACCAAGAGAATAAAGGAAAGCTGAAAAAGGAGGAAAATTTCCCTACAATAATTCTGCTGATTCTCCTGCATATCCCTCCCAAAGACGATTCATCTTCTTCCCACAAAGCAATTTCTTCCTGTAATCTTCTTGAGCAGTGTTAAGCATCGCACAGATATAACTGGAGAGGTCTAGACGGTACACGGATATGTTTCAGAAGTTCACAGCGTGCCAAGTCCTTGGCATCCTTTCCTAGACAGAACGGTGAAAAGTAGACTTTCCCTTTCAGGGGACTTCCTCTGGGCAAGGAGAAACTCTCTTTCACACTAGTGAGTACCCACACAGTCCCGCAAAAGCTAAAAGGATCCAAATGCTAATCGCCAGTCCAACCACACATACTTACAACCACACGTTCTGCAGTATCATAGAGAAATAAAGATGGGAAAAAGGCTGGGAAAAGGCAGATGGGGAAAAAAAGAAGGTAGACAAAAATTTGAGACAGTATTTGTGATGAAGAACACACCGCTATAAAATTGCCCATCTGAAAAACTAATCTGCAAACAAGACTAGGGATTTTTGACACAGAAAGACAGCTAATTTAATATTTATGGCCTAAATTTGCCAGCTGACTACACAGCTCTCCACAAAATTAAAAATCCTCTTCTCCTGATCCTCTGAGATACTATCCTGCACCAGAGACTAGACACCCATTCACATCATATATGGTATTGAACTCAGACATTATACAAGAAATAATAATTTTTAGAAGGGTATTCAAATAATTAAACAGTTAAGAAATGACAACACACACCAAGATGAGCTGCTTAAGTCCTCCCCCCTTCATCAGCTGCGCGACCAGAAAGTGCCCAGGTGGCCAATGCAGAAATGCACTTAGAAAGCTCTTTAACTGCAAATTGTAAGTGGATAAATCTTAGTTTAACTCAGCATAAACATTTTCCACGCTTCCTTGTCCTATCTTCCTGGTGTCCCTGGAGAACAGCGAAGGCAATGGTGAAACCTTATTTGTGATGACACTTGGCCCTGGAACACTTGGTAGCTAATTACTCTCCTGGTGACCTCTGACAGGGCTAGCAGCATCAGACCTTCCCCTCCTGCTTTAATCAATACTCACAACAGCTGTGTTGGATACACTCAGCAATTTTACAGATGACTGAATAGGTTTACTCATCAGTATTTTCTACTGCAAGAGAACAAGCTCCCTGGTTATATGCATTACCGCTCAAAACTTTAATGTCTTCAGGCAAAAATGGGGTAGAGAAACCTATAGGTGGTATCCTAAAATGGTTTAAAAATTAGGCATGGCTTTAAAAACCAAAGGGTAGTCTGACGTATTCATTTTCCTCTCCCCGAGCCAACTATTTATTTAATGCAGCATTCATAACAAAGACTAGAAAATCACAGAGTAAAACAAAGACATGCTTTTTCCAATCAAATAATACCTCAGGCTGTTCCTATAAAATGTGTACTTCCAATGCCCTAAACATCATGTAATATTAAAAAGAAGCCTAAAACTTTCTCACAGAAGGAAGCTAAATTTAACCAAGTGAAGAGTTGTTCTGTAATCACAGGAACTGCAGCAATCAATGAAGATTGCTCTTACTAGAGAGGAGCTTTTAGTAGCACCTCTAAGAACTCAAAATTGGGCATACTTGATATTATCATTTCAGACCATGAATTCCCTTTGGGATGAATTTCAGGAAAGGAAAGAATAAAAACAGGGTGGCACACTGGGAGGTTAAAATACAGGTATTTTTAAACAGAAAGTGTAACTCATCTGCATTGAAACTGTGTTACAAGAAAAACAATACAGAAATGATCCCACCTAAGAGAGGACAGCAGAAACTGGCTCTGTCTTTGGAACATTCACCTAAATGTCCCTAATTACTCCCACCTGATTATTCTCAAAGTGGAAGAGTCCTTCTGTTTCCTTTGCAAAAATATTCTTTCCTTCCTCCAAATGGGACATCAGGACATTCAGCTGACAATTATTTTAGGTATCCCAAGCCACGGCCTGGAACCTAAACATAATACAAAAACGTGCTAAAAATTTAGGCACAGTTTTTTCCCATTTTGATGGCCCTGAGCATCTTCAGGCAGAAATGCCAGTTTGTTAAATATAATGAAAAACTCAAGGGGAAGCTCCCTCTTTCTCATCAGACATGTCCACTTGCACCTGGACTAAAGCTGCGTGGGAGAACTAGGAAGACTTCCCAACACTGCTGGACATATTTCATGTTCAGCTTATTTGGGGCTAGGACAAAATATTAAAAGTGTGATTATGTCCTTTCTCTTTTCATCACTGTGTATTTGGAGGGTGGGCTTTTTTCATTGGCCATTTCCCAAAGAAATAGCTACTTAAAATTTTTTATGGTCTCTCTGTTAACTCTGTTTAGAACACAATTAGAAATGGCACAGAAAGCTACCTTTGGAAGCACAGCACAAAGGAAAAGAAAAGAGCAGCTGGCACCAAGAGCAGAGAAGCAAATTATTTAGTACCTGGCAGATAATGAGAACACTGAAAATACACTACTTAATGCTAGCGCTCTGACAGGGCTACGTACGTCACCTCATCACGCTAATACAGACAGACCGGGTGGCAGCCAGCTGGTCCTCCTTCCCCACCCATCTCCCTGAAAGCAAAGATTTGTAAGCCGCCAAATAATAAACCTGGACAGAAGTCTTGAGGATCATTAATCTCGCTATCAATCAACCCATTTGGAGATTCGCTTCTTGCTGTCACTGATACTAATCTGGTAGTGACTCGAGAGCTCTGGGGAAGCCTGGAGTATGCGTGTCTGAGGAATTGCTTTAATGAGTTTCTTGCATTCAAAGGTTAACAAATGTGACAAGGAAACACAAATATCAGAGACAATAAACTACCATCCACTGAACCAAACCACTGAGAAATACCATGCTGTGTATTCTGCTGTGGTATTCTGCATACATCTCTAACTAGCTCTGTAAAAACACCCGAGTCAGACCCCAGTGACCTATCTCAGATGCCAGGAGAGAGGCAGGCATGTTAGCGTGAGCACTGCCCGCTCCGGTGCTCCTTATCTGCTGGGCTCAGTACCTTGGGTGTAGCTCTGCATTCATAGAGCTGTACCGCGGAGCAGCAAGTTGTATTCGCTGAAGTGGTGCTCCGGTTAAATCGGACAGTCAGTGTGGTGTGGACATATCCACTGGGCTCCCTTCGCTAAACACAACACACCCGCATCAATACATACATCAGAATAAAAAGCCCCCGCGTCAGTAGGATCCTTCCAGTAGCGTTTGCATTAAACAGCGCAGTATTTTTTGAGAATGTTTCTAAAAAATAAATAGCATCAACAACAGCAATAATATCAAAGATATACCAAGATAATTAATACTACAAGAAAAATCTAATTAATACCAAAAAGCAGCAAGCAGTATTAAGCATACTCGGGCATAATAAAGAAGCACAGAAAATAAAAACAATGTGTGTTTCAAATTACCATCTCCACAGACCAAATAAGCCATAATAAAAATTCTAGAAATATTATAAGCAAGTAACGGAGGTAGAATCCACTACACCATGAGGCAAAGGGGACTAGAAGGATGATCCTGAAACTGCGTGAAATGAAGTGAGGAAGAGTTCCCTTTTCAAAATATTTATTAAGAAAAGAACATCTTTGAAGTTTCAGGCCTGTAACCCAGTCAAAGCTCCTTGAAGTTTAGTGTCAAGGAAATACACATTTATTACACAAAAAGGACTCAAAGCATGAGGCATATCAGAAAAGTTACCATGAAGTATATTAGCAGGCCCCCAATTACACAGAAGAGTCAAAATCATAAAGTAATAGATGTAGAAGAGACTTTGCCTTTAAGAAATCGGGCAAAATTATTCTGAAAATTAGAAACTGCTTTCATCCTCATGGCGAACACTTTTTCAGTAAGTATACACTCAGGCAAATAAACTATTGCTTTCCCGTTGTCTTAATCAGTGTGTCGAAACATCTAATAACAAAACTAATCACAGGAGGAGAACGTTTTGATTCAAGATAAAAGTTCATTGCAGATAAGCAAAACAGGAGAAATTCAGTCAACCTGTGTTAATTATTAGATCCCTTAACACCGGATACAGTTTAATATATTTTCTATTTATAGACTGTTCTCTTTATTTGCACTATTTCCAAAGCTTTAATCTACCTTTTATTAAGCTCTTTATAACCGTTCAGTGTTGATAAATGTGGGACTAGGGAAAAGGAGAAAAAAGCCCACAAGAAATGCAGTTTGCATCTTAGCAAAAACGTATGAACACTTCTTAATGTATGAAGAAACGTGCCTGGATCCATCAGGCACTTGCTCCGAAGCAAACATGTAAATTAAACACAAGCTCTTGCCTCAGTATTTCCTTTTCTTTTACAGCTCGTGAAGTGACACGGCTGCACAGGCAGACACACCGTCCTTGAGGAACGCAGGAGATGTCTTCTCCTAGGTGAATTGTGCAGTGCCGACACCTCTAGCAATTCAGACTCCTACTGTACTTATGCATTTCATTTCCATGTTCCGATGCGATCTTTGGTGGTGCTTTTGCTGCCATTAGTGCAGCAATTAGACAGTGAGCTTGGAAGCGGAAAACACAGCAGCAATCACCAGGGCCAACAAGCCGCGTTCGGGTACGCAGGCAAAGGGAGATTCCAGCGCAGACCAGGGTCCTGCTGTTAGACCCACTCCAACTATTTCTGTCTCTGCTGGGAACTGTAGTAACAAGTTCCTGGTTTATTCCAGTATTTTAATTCAAGGAGTTTTGTGAGCTAAAAATGTTTAAAATGCAGACTAAACAGCAGAGTATTTTGCCACTATTTCTGGTAGTTTTGTCCCAGACATTTGGTTTCAGATCTGTGATTTCCTGTCGAGAACACGCAAGTGTGAAATACTTGTTGATCCGTTTATTCATTTGCCTCCTGGCTGATCGTAGCCATTTTGACAGAATGGATAAATTGACTTGCTCCTTGTTGTTTTTTTTTCCGCATGCTTCTCCATCAGCCTGGAAGCACTGCCCCAACTTCCCAGATGCTGTGCTTAGGTCTTTATCACTCCTGCACCCTCACTTTACATCCTGCACCCTCCTTTTAGAGCCTAGCTAAGCCAATTTCACACAATACCCAGGTTGCTTGAAATGCCACAAACAAAATCGCGCTATAGCAGCTTCTGCAACTCCATCTGCTAGATGAAAATGATACATAATATTTAGAGAAACTATTTTTGAACAATTCAAACCCAGTGAACACTTTACATCACTCTTTAGGACATGAGAGATATCTGTGACAATTGCACTTGGTTAGTCTAGGCAGCATTTAACCATTTATCTACAACACATCTCAGCAAATAATCTATTTTTCCAAGTCATGAACAAACACTGCACTTTGGAAAGGGAACAACCCTTGATCGTTCTCATTGAGGAAATGGCAAAGGTAACAGCTTCAAGTGATCAGGCAAACCCCTGTAACATCGGCACAACATTTTCAATGCAAAGCCATTTCAGCAGGCTAACAAATGAGTCACTTTTCTCCGACAGACGTTTAGCAGAACACAGTGCATTTAATTGATGTGCCCTTTTATTGCAAAACATACTGTCTCCCTCCGGTTTGACTAGAGCAATGGGACGCAGCATTGCCAGGAAAGAGCTGAAGAATGCAAACTTGGCACCATATAGTAACTAAATGTTGATTCATGGAAATTATGAGACATTCAAGGGGACACGTCCCAGGCTCCAAATTATGCTCCACTCTTGTATTGCCCCCGTGTGATTATAGCAAGTTTGCTTACAATTTGCTGCTCACTCTTCTAATTGGATTCCTGCAAAGGGCAGTTTGCCGTGCCACGAGCTTGTCACTTTATATCCTGCTTCAACTCCAAACCACTCAATTAATATTAAATTCCATTTATTATAAAAGCATTTGTTTCTACCCATACGATGCTATCAGCAGCCACCTCATTAATATTTATTTCCACAAAGCGGCCCACTGATGTTAAGATCTCAGATACAGCTAGTAACTTTAAAAGAAGAAAATATGTGAAGCCAAGAAGGTCAAAACAGAACATGAGCTGTAACAGAAAACATCCAACCCATATGAATTTAACTCCTTCTTCACAGAAAGCTGACTAAATACAATGAGGTTGGTGGAGAGCAATGACAATGTTAAAGTTAATCCAGTCACCAGAAAAAATTGAGGAGTGAAGTTGCCAATGCATCTCTCTCTGGGACAGGGAGTTGCTGTCTGGCGCACCAAGGAAGAAAGATGCTGGAAGGAGGCATGCGAGGGGAACGCTCATCTGCTGCCTTATTCCCCCATGAGTTGAGCTGTCTACTTTCCAGGCTTCAAAAAAAAAAAACCAAACCACCACCCTGAGACCTGTGGATAACCTTAAGGCCTGGGCTAGGGCTGGTTTAAAGCCCCTTTTCTTCAGCATCCTTTTCTGTGCTCAGCACACAGGGAATTAGCACAGCCTGTCCCAGCTTGACAGTGTGGAAGCCAGTGGGACCCCACACTCGTCATCCAAGGAGTGAAGGAGGAAAGGGCTGCAGATGGTTTAAGTGTTCCAAAAAAGCTGCTATAAAGCTCAGGGATTCTCTTGCACACTTTCAGTACAAGGAAGCATTGCTAAGGAAAGAGAGGACATCCAAGTGCAAGCTCAAATCCTATAGACAACACTGCAACCCACCGAAATCTGAGAGTCACAATAAACCCCAGACTTTTTATTTCCCCACAGGCGTAGCTGCAGCTTGGATTACCACCAGTGCTGGTGAAATGGGAGCACTTCTTGTATGTTCAGAAGCGCCCAGTTGCTTCTCATGCAGAATGCTCCTGAGTGAGATTACACACTCAGACATGGTGAGATGAAGCAGCTGCTGAGAATGTATATCAAATACTGTGATTTCTTCTCTTCTGCTCTCTTATTCTGTGCATCTCGAATAAAACTAAGCTGCAGGGACAACAGGTCTTTTTCTAGTAGTCTCCACCTATTCCTTTAAACTATACAACAGGGAGCTTGTTCCATGTAGCTCTGTGGATAACAAAAACAGTGATGTTGAACTCTAACCTTCTGCTACCACAAAGAGCTAAATTAATTCCCTACAGCACATCAGCACTGCTTTTGAAAAGGCCCAGACTCTGCAAAAAACAGATGGAAACTAAACTTATGGGCCTTTAAAGATGTCAAGCATTTCCTCGCAGTGATGACATAAGAATCTTTTCTTCTTCCCATCAATTTTTTTACTAATCAGAGCACACATGGCAACTCCCTGTGTGGCACCACTCAGGGCTCACCCCATCAACATAAAACCTTGCGAAATTATCACCTCGGGTTTACCACTGGGATAACAATGCTTTTATACCTAGAATTAAAAAGATGAATTGTCACAGCCTGGCAAATCAATATGCAACGGCAGACACCTAACTCCAACACTATTTCGTTGCCCCTTTTCGTCCCGCAGATCGTTCGCTACAGAATCTGGCTGAGAGACCCAGAGAAAGGAGGGCTACGAAGATGATGAGGGGACTGGAGCATCTCTCCTCTGGGGAAAGGCTGAGGGAGCTGGGGCTGTTCAGCCTGAGGAAGAGAAGACTGAGAGGGGACCTCATCAACGCTTATAAATATCTCAAGGGCGGGTGTCAAGAGGATGGGGCCAGACTCTTCTCAGTGGTGCCCAGTGACAGGACAAGGGGCAACGGGCACAAACTGAAACATGGGAAGTTCTGCCTGAACATGAGGAAAAACTTCTTCACTGTGAGGGTGACAGAGCCCTGGCACAGGCTGCCCAGGGAGGTTGTGGAATCTCCTTCTCTGGAGATATTCAAACCCGCCTGGACGCAGTCCTGTGCAGCCTGCTCTGGGTGACTCTGCTCTGGCAGGGAGGTTGGACTGGATGATCTCCAGAGGTGCCTTCCAACCCCTGCCATTCTGTGATTCTGTGTGACTCCTATTGCACCGTTGTCACCTTTGTGCTTTTGCTTTCAGGATCACTGTTTTGGAGATTTTGAAGCACAAATGCATTTTGGACAGCAGCAAAGCCAAGCCTGCAGGCTCCTGCTTTGACAGCCAAATACACTCCAGAGAGCCGCATAGCCCTTGTAGGTCCCCAAATTCTCGTCTCCACCACCACGTTATGTGGAACAGACGACTCTTGATCGCCCATTATCTTGAAGCTGTTTGTGTGAGGACCTGAGTCAAGTTCCTCTTTCTCCCCCAAAGAGCTGAACTGGCAATTTTTGCCATCAAGAGGTTGGTGTGGTTGTGAAGTGCCCAATCATTTCTGAAGAGACATCGGGGACTTGGTGCCAGGTCCTTATTCACCGATGACAATCATTACCATAAGCATAAGAAAAAGGGTTCTGCCCTCCTGACTGCAGCCAAGTGCTCCACATGAGTTGGCTTTGCAGTGATAAATGTCACGTTTACAATGGGTTTTGCAACATGAAAGTCCATAATTTGCTTTCCAGGGACCTATGCTTGATTATCAGGAGAGTTAGAAGCATTCACTGAAGTCTAATGAATAGAATTAACACATCATTTAAACAGGGACTAATATGTATGCAAATGAGAAAAAGTTAAAAATAAGAGTTCAAGCCATAATTTCAGAAAATGCAGACTGCATCCTTATGAAATATGAATGTTTCAATTCACCTCATATCTTTACATCTATGTTGGCTGCTTTGCATGTGAACAATAGGGTGCACCAAGCCCATTTTGATTTTTATATTTGAACTTGGACTTATAAAATGGATTATATTGAAACATGAATAATATATATGCTAATTAAAGACTCCATTTAATGACACAAATAAAGACGAAGACCAACATAGGCTAATTTCCATTTGCAAATTTCCTAATTACTGTATTTTCCTTTGGAAAGCAGAGACTTTATTTCCACAGTCTCAGAAAAAAAAAAAAGAGAGAATATTTTCTTTGCTCAAATTATTTTAAAAATCTTTTCCATTTTTTTATTCATTAGGATTGATCTCCACAGAGATACAACTGCTTTGCCTGGATAGATTCAGTATTAAATATCACCCAAGTCAAACTATGGTGATTTGTGCATGCAAATGGTGTTACTTAATTATTAATTATTATTAGATTTTTCTCTAATAAGGAATTATTGTTGATAAATATAAGGTGTATACACCCCTCAATATCACAAAGCACATTCAGAGTAACTTTGGCAGATGTAAACCAAGTAAATGTCCCTGATGTTTGATAGGCTGTTAATCTCTCTCTCCCTTCCTCCTGCTCCCCAAAATCAGACAGAACAAGGGCACAGGACAAGTGTATAGTTATAGGGAGACAAGGCATTAGCAGAAAACACGACTACACCTTCTGTCATGCAAAGCCGACAGAAAAGCTTGCTGAAGAATAAACAGATTGCAGGAAAAGCCCTTTTAGGTTAAAAGGCTTGTTTGTACCTATAACCGTGAGGGAAGTGGTGAAAAATAGTTCATTCAAATGAGTATGAAGCCTGTAATGATATCAGGTCCAGGATAATCTTTTTTTGCTGTTGTGTAAATGTTGGTTATGTGGATAAAAAGAAGCCTAAGTTCAGCCTTAACTCACAAAACCAGCATTTGCAGGCTCTGAAAAGCAAACTGCAAAGCAAATCCATTTACTCCCTGATTGAAATAGTAACATGAATGCTTCAAAAATAAGAAGCTATATGAATGGGAAGAGACTAACCATTCTGGTACATTTATGTCCTAGGTTTTTATTTAAAAAAAAAAAAAAAAATCCAAAAGATGACAGGTATGAGGACTGCGTCTTCACAGCTTTCACTTCATGTCTGTAATACCAGTTGCTATTACCAATGAACACTGAAATTTAGGAAACTTGTAAGCCTCTGAAGAGTAAGTGATCATCATTTTGAGTTATGATGTGGTTGGAAGTCTGCCGTGCCCTCAGTGCTGCGAGCACTGTACCACTGCTGCAGTCTCCATCCGTACCACTGCTGCCGGGGGAGCACAGCCGGGCACTGCGGGAGAAGAGGCTCTCCCTGGTCCCGGCTCACCATCCTCTGCCCTCGCGGTGCCCATCCCTCCACACTCCTCCTCTCGGCACTAGTGGAACCGGCTTGGGGAAATAAATACCTTAAGAAAAGCTGGAAAGCAGCTGGAAAGCTTGCAGGCCAGTTTACTTTGATCACTTCTCTAACAGCGTAAAATGGTCTTCACTGACAAACCGCTCGGCTCCTGATGAGCTGTGAGATTGGCAGATGTAACTTCCCACGATGGGTTTAGGAGGTGCACTCCCTCTGCCTGCCTTGCAGAAGGCTATTCTCTCACTCCCATTCAAACCCCGCATTTATGCCAAATATCCATCAGCGGGGGTAAACTCCATTCCCTATCTCCATCCACTTCTAGTGAGGGATTTGCTCTAGCCGAGGAGCACCTGGATCATCAGCCCCAGGCCTGTGCAAAAGGAAAGATGTCCTTTTATCCATGACTTGGAGAAGTCCCCATCCACAGGCATTCAGCCTCGTAGCCCTGAGTCCAGCCTGTGGCATGACAGGACATGCCTCAATCCGTAACGGCTTAAAACGTATTTGACATGGGGGTGAATGAGACAAGCTTGTGCTGCTACAGAACATGAGGAATTTTACCAGCACTCACTGGAAGATTTCTGATGGTGGTTAAAAAACAGGTTTAGAGAGTGAATCACTGTGCAGAAATATTTCCATTTAACTGATAATTTGTTCAGAAGGAAAATAAAAAATAAATTTGAGCCTTAAGGGAATAGAACATTTGTGATTATTGGGAAATGTTTTGATTTCTTTTCTTTTTGTTTTTAACATAACAATACTTTTAAAATTCAAATTGGGCTTATTTCTATTACTTTATAAATGGCACTTTGTGGGATATTTCAAAACGTTTTTGTTCTATTTTGGAAAAGACAGGATTTCCAAAACATGAAACAACCCACTAATCAAGAACCAGGCATGCCACCTACGCCTGCTTCAGCTTAAGAGGTAGAACTCAAATGGATTTTAACCTGTAAGTCAGTAAAGTAAAATACATGCTGCTCATAGCAATAGAGGAAATGTTTTCTTTTAATCAAACAAACTCTGTTCTACGATAAACTGAATGAATTCACATACTTCAACTTTTGTAATAGCAGCACAACATGTGTCGTGCATTCCAAGGCATTGGTTTTTCCAGCGTTGCACAGGTTGGTACTTTGTTTTAAGAAAAGTAAAATTAAGTCCACCTCTGCTTGTTATTGTTTTACTAGTCTGCTGATTCCTAGTATTTATCCAAGCAGTTAGGATTGCTGAATTGATTTAATATTCTTACCCTATAATTTTGCACTCAGACCACATCCTGCTGTGAAATAGCTAGTGCTAATGTTAGTCCAAATGCTGCTGTGGGACTTAGGACAGCACAGGGCCCTTCAATAGCTGTATTTTATGGCTACAAGAAGAGAGAAAAAATATAATTTATCTGGTTGCTGTGGTTAATTCACAGTTTCACAGCAGAGGTGTACTGTTCCCTCTGGGTACATCTACTTGTATTATAGGATATTTCATTCACAGTTTGTCCAAGACATTCCTCTAGCTCTGAACCCACCAATTTATGAGAGTGAATCTACTCCAGAGATACCTGTATACACTTTAACACATACTTTTACATACTAAGAATATTATAGAAAAGTATAAACTAGCAACCAATCAATAGAAAACATCAACTAGCAACAGATGAAACAACAACGGGTTAATAAATTGTTTCTTCGAGCTGAGAAGGGGGACAGAAAAAGAATGCATCCATCTTCTTAAGAAATAGTCTTTTTAGTCTTTTTTTTTCCAAGTGATTTAATTTCACAAAAAGCATTTGTGAAATTTGTTTCTCTTTTAAAATACCAATCATAGCTTCAAAAGCCAGAGTTCAAAAATTTTAAAGTTGTATAAAAGTTTCCTGTAGAATAGGAACAGCTTGCAAAAGACCTAACAGATAAGTAGGAGAAGCCAGTGGTACCTGGCATCCTCTACCTCTGTGCTTATCAGAAAACACATACTCCTCATGGCATACTATTTCTCAGCACCTACAAACCATTTCTTAATGGAACTTCACTAGAACATTCCAATATAAAAAAAACATTCATTCAAAATTATGCCTTGTAAGCAACTACCTTTAATCCAGTTACTGCGCACATAAAATCTTGCTCTTTTTTCCAAGACCTCACCATTACAGCAGCACTCGGGAAGGCATTTCCAGAAAACAATGTCTGCAATTAATCAATTTAATTATTTCCACAGAAACAAAACAGAAATATCAATTGCAGCCGTGCCACAGATCCCTCCTTGCCCGACCTCAGCTGCCCTTGCCTGCTCCCATTTGCTCTCTCTGCAGAAGAAGGTATTTCTGGAAACATTGGGGAAATGTTGTTACACCTCTAAACAAAGCGGCGAAGAGTGTGTGAACAGCAGTTTTCCAACTTGCTGCCAAGACTTTTGTGTAAACTTTATCCCCTTTAATGAATGGGATGGCCTGTGTGGGCCTGCGGGCAAAGCACAGTCTAAATGTCTCAGCTCTTATGGAACACATCATATAGCAAATTAAAAATAAAAAAAAAAAAAGTATAATTTTTTGGGGGGGAGTTTTCAAGGTCACCAACATGGTATTTTGAATTCTAGTCTTCCACAATCAAAGCACGTATTCTCCTGCTGTTTGACTTATGATTGCATGCTTGACATTATCTTTTAAAATCAAGGTGATGCATATCTGGTCTCCCACTCCATAAAAGTGTCTGCAGAAAAGATGTTCACACAACTGACCCACAAAGTATGAACATCCCAGGAGCTGAGCAACACACACAGTTTTAGAGTCAGAGTTCTCATTTAAAGGTACTGTTAAAAATAATCACAATCCAGCAGGCACCAGGATTGCTGGCGCTGGGATGGGTGGTTTCACAGCTGTGAAATCTTGGTTCTTCGAACAATCACCATTCTCCATCTCCTTTGCAAGAAAGTACTTTCATATAACAGCCTCTCCAGGGATGTCTAGATTCAGTCACGCTGGGTGCTTGCTCACAGGGTCTTTGCCCTTGGCACCAGGGGTGGCCTCACGCTGCCACTCACTGCTGATACCGGGGCAGTACTGACGTGCAGTACGGATGGTGCCTTAGATAACACACAACAGGGGCAACAAAGTGCAGTTATACCAACCCCTTTTCCTCTGTTTTGTTTTTAAACGTCAGAACATCATTGTGCTCTTAACTATTCCCTACTTTTAGGCTCCCTGCTGGAGGAGAACAGACAGAACAAAACTCCAAACAGATTTTTTTTCCACCAACCTGTGGGTCTCCTGACACAACTGTCCTCTGCAAGCTGCCTTTGCAGTTTCTTTCCTACCCATTTGTATCTTCTTTTTGCTCGCTCTCTAAAGCTAGAGCCCTCCCTCTCTCCTACCCCCAATTCTTAGACGTGCTTTTTTATCAGCTTCACATTATCACTTTAAACGTGATGCATTTAAACTGTGTCTTCCAAATGCTTTTTCAGGCTTCTAGTCTGTGATTTACAGGACAATTTATCACACTACACCATTCCTCCTCTTTTCTCACGCTTGCATGTGTGCTTTAAAGCTCGCACCGCAGAGCTGTGGAGAACAGGCCTCGAAGCTCCTGTGCAGAATCAATGACTCCTGTGGTGCTCCTGACGAATGGCTGCTTAACCTTGTTTTGCAACCTAGAAATGATGGAAATTCTGTAGACTACCGTTTTAGTGTCTTTTCTATCATGAAGCTTTTTCTAATGTCAAACCTAAATTTCTCTCTTGCTGCAGTTTAAGCCAAAGTCTCCTCATCCCCAGCACAATGGGCGCAGAAGATCACATATTCCTTGCAGATCCCTTTCGTGTACTAGAGCATTTGCTTCCCCTCTCCGCTAACAACCCTGCCTGCCCATCTGCTCTAACCAACTTCCTCACAGAAGAGGTGTATCGCACAAGGACAACCACAGACCTCTCTTATTTACACCTGGAGATACACCAACCTGCTATAAATCTGGATTTGCTTTTCTTTTACAGGACAGCTGAGAGGAGAACACTGCTTCATGAAATTCAGATGAAGGCTGGACTTGATAATCTTGGAGGTCTCTTCCAACCAAAATGATTCTATGATCCTATGTGTGACACAGGAAGAAGCCAGCTTCAAATACCCGGCAAGAAGTTACTTGTTACTGCATTTTCTCGAGAACTCATTTAAGGTGATACAGGTTCTTCAGTCATGTGGACTCAAATTTACAAGGGCAAGGTCTGATTTAGCTGATACCAGTTATTCAGGAGTCACTCTGTTAACATCAGTGGGACTGCTCAGGTTTAAACCTGAAGCAAAATCTAGACTGTGCTATTTCCTTGAAATGACGCATTCCTGGGTCAAAATGTGCTTACTGATTTTTGATGTTGCTCCTGATGCTAATTAGGACTGAAAGTACTATGTTCTGAGTTTTGTAGATATCCTGATAGTTCTGGAAATCACCACTGATCTGCATTTAAGCTTGGCAAATCCCTCTCCAGCTTCTTTCCTTTCTCAAGACAAAAATTGTTGGTTTGTAAAGCAGCAGCTCACTACTGGCCTCACCAGTGAGGAAATGGAAATCTTGCAGAATTCCAGTTTGCAAGAAAAAGTGGAACTAGTGTTAATTGAAGAAGAGTAAAAGTAACAGGCATATAATGAGACAACATGCCCCTTTCCACAGTCTAGCTCTTAACAGATCATCCAGCATGCTTAAAAAGCAACTTTCCATCTGCAAATCTGTCTGTCTCTCTTTTTTGTCTAATGAGCATGAGTTCGTCTGTTCAAAAGCCCAAATGGGCATCTCAGGGCCAATTCAGCAGCGGGGGGTCCGTTACTATAACAACTGACAACTCCTGTGATTTCTGAAAGGCCCTAAAGTAGCCATTTGGGAAATGGTTATTGAGCAAGAAGTTGCGAAGGAATGGCTGTGCGGGTGCATCGTCCCGGCCTCCCCTGCGCACAGCTGCGCTCGCCTACCTCAGCCCTTCATGCACAGAGAAAACCCCGGCACCTGCCACCCTTGAAAACAGCTGGGCCAGATCCTTTTCAGCTCCCTGCAAGAGGAGAAGATAAAAGCCCACAAGTCGACAACGGGAGGAACAGCAGCAGCACACTACGCTTTGGCGTTAACAGATCTCCTTGTGGGCTCTCCCCCCCTCGCCCCGGGCTGCGCGTTGTCGGATGAAAGAGCAGAGACGCTGTCAGAGAAGTTTTCATATTGATTTTCCTCGTAATGGAAGAATGACGAGCACTCAAAGAACGATACCAACAGCTAGAACAAGCAACCAGCAGCTGCCCTAAGCTTCAGGCTTGAAAGCAAGCTGCCTGCCGTCGGCACAAAGGATGAGCTCGGTTCCCCGCGCGGGATAAGAGGGAGCTGATCACAGGCCTGCTCCCCTTTAATGAAAACGAGCAGTGCTTTGAGATACAGCACACAAAAGGGCGCAATATTTCAGTACCTTTACCTCCAGCACTGGCAAAATCAAATACAACCTGGGTTTTCTGCAATAAAAGCTGAAGTGCTTTTCCTGCATTGCCTGGGTTGAGGCAGGGAGATCAGAGGGCTCTGAATGAAGCTGGGCTGCATCCCACTTGCCAGGCAGCGAGCTGCCCTGTCCTCATCCCTCTGAGCCTGTCTGTCATCTTATGAGAGCAGACGTGGCCATTCCCAGAGGAAAACGAAGGCATGCCCTGTTCGGTGTGAGCAGGGCACATTTGGTCGCTAAAAAGGAGATGGAAGCTGCAAGGGGGTTCAGGCACGCCACTCACCTCCATGTTTCCCCTCATCTGCCTGTGGTGTTGCCCGTCTCTCAGCTCAGGAAATCTCCTTCCCCTTGTTGACCAATTCTCCTCACTGCCTGTGATGACACGAGTTGCACTCTGGGGCACTGCCATCCCCAAGCTGAGCACAAGCGCCTGGATATGGTCCTCAGGTGTCACTGAGGGCAGTGTCAGCGTGAGCATGCCCATCTCTCGTGCTCATTCCTGCCTCGTGCTGGTCCCTCGGTATGCTGGCACAACTCTCTCTGGTTACTGCATGAACCAGACTGGGAGCTAATCTGGTCTAAACCAGGGCATGAAAGCCCCTCTCTTTTTTTTTTTTTTTTTTTAAAAAAAGTGGATTATTTCTCAATCCAGCTCCTCACATGGTTACACAAACATTTGCATTGGTATCACAGAGGGCAGAACAAGGGCAGGAACGGAGGAGGCTGCTTGAACCGCTGCTGTGGAAATAAATACTCATGCAACTGCACCCGAGGCGTTCTTAAAATCAACACACAGACTCTCAGAAAGTGTTACCACCTAGCATCCTCCACAAGTGAGAAAATGAGCAGAATCACGAATATTTTAGAGTAAGCTGAAAGCAGCTTTTATCATCGTAAGCAAGCAATTTTACAATGGTCTGTAAATTTGCAATGTTCCTTTTTCAATCAGTACAGTAGATGAACAACACATTGTGTACTCATAAAATAAAACCTAGAGATAGGTTCAAATAACAATTTCAGCACTTTTTACAACCTGCTACAGGCAGAAGTTCTTTTTTTTTTTTTCCCCAATGAAGTTTTAACACTGTCTTAGCTATGGAGCTGTGCAAGTTCCCCAGAATTTAACACCAAAAGCCAGTTTTCCAAGGCATGGTTATTAGACATGGTAACTACAACAGTTCTCGGTCTTATGTTGCAGCTTTCATCTCTTTATCATAAACTCATCTACAAATATGGCTGACCAGCCTTCTTCGGTGCCATTTTATCAGTGACAGAACTCGGATGCTGAAATATTGAACACCTGAGCTTGCTCTCAGTGAGGTCTTTGCCACCGAGTTCAACAACAATACTGTCAAACTGTAAGTGACTTGGCCCCGGGTCACACAGAAAATCAATAACCGAGTCAGAGAAAGAACCCACATCTCCTGGCGCTCAATGCCATTTTTTCTGCACAGAAAGGCACTGCTGGAGAAGTACGAGGCTCTGCCACAGGACCCGTCCCAAGGATTCTGTTCAGTTCAACAGGATGCTTAACAAAAACCTAAGAAAACTCTTATTGTCTACTAAATTCTATAGGGTTTTGCCTAAGGAAATTTAAAGGCATCTTTTTCCCTAGCTGTCTCATATACACACATGACTATAAACAAGCAATGCAAGCTTGCTTGCTCTTTGAAAGGCAGCAGCTGTGTTGTTCCAAAAATCCCTCCTGAATGTAAACATATTAGCACTGTATAAACAGCTTGATTTAATAAGAAATGCAATACAATATTCCCGCTTTGTCTTTGGGATCACGATGTTGATGGCGGCAATAATTCAGAGGTGAATTATGATATCTGTTGAAAAGAAAGAAAAAGAAAACTCTCCAGCTATAGTTGTGAATTAATTTCTTCCTCTTAGCTGAAAATGAGAAATGGCTATAATTTAGTTCCCATTTAAAAGTTGCTGTTGGCTAAACTCTAAAATCTTAATTGCTTCTTAATATTCTCTGCTTGTTTTTCCCTTTGAAACCACAGTCTATAGCATTGTAGTGTTTAGATTAAAAATCAGAATGGAAAACAAACAGTGGAAGGTCACCAGTCACTCCTAAAATATGTTTTTTTCTAAAATGACAGAACTTAATGTGTATCAGAGTATTTTAGTTGATTTCCCAACTCTAGTCACCCTCATGCCCCTCTGCGAAAAAGAAAATGGCACTGACCCCGAGTTTCCCTTACAGTGTCAATGCTCAGGACTTGTTCAATTTGCAACAGAATATAGTGGAAGCGCTAGAAAAGACATGTTTCAAGCCATATTATGACTCAGCATGCTATAGGAACTTGCCTTGCTGCAAAAAAACTGAAGTCACACTCAATCCCTAAATAGTTTGGAGGTCACTACCAAACACACTCTGCAATTCTCGGAGCTCGTAGAAAAGGCTGTGAGAATAACAGTGGCAAAGACTGCAGACAATTCAAGTCAAATTTTAAACTGACCTTGAAGAACTGCAGAAGGAGCTCATGATACTGAGTCTGGGTATAAATCACAGATGCAAAACAAATGCCCAGAAATGCAAAAATAACGTGCTTGGGAAACTGCACCTTACAATGCACACATTTTAACGGGCTCTAGATGAGCTAGTAGTGCTCCGGCGAAAGATCGTAAAATCCCAGTGAATAGTTCTCAGAAATACTCAGTGGTTGTCCCTACAGCACACAATTTCAGGAACCAGTACAAAAGGAATGAAAGCAGAAAAAGAAATACCGTTGTGCCACTGCATAAGCAAATGGTGAGTCTACATGTTGAGTAAAACAAGAATCTGGTCTCCTCACCTTTTCTGTCTGCTAAGTCTCAAATTCTCAACTCGATGCTAAAAGAAACCGGTTTCAAGCACTAGAGGTCCTGGGAGCAACAGTCCCCTTCATTGTGCTCATGACAGCTCAAGGATCAGCCAGGCCAGCTTTTCCTCAAGAAGAATCAAAGATGTATGGAAGCAAACTTAAACTACAGGCACCGTTGTCCCTACTGCCCAGGAAGCCCAACTGCCAACCAGCCCCAGCGGAAGTCGTGGCTCCTGGTCATCCGTGACGGTGCTCTCCTCATTGTTCTGGGATAAGAGGCAGTGCAATTTTTGCAGCTTCATTATGCTGACCTAGTTTATTTTTCACTCTGCCAACTTAGAATCACATAGTCCTCTTTGCACAGCAGTGCCATTAAAAGTACTGAATTCAGGAAACTTTAGTAGAAAGGTAATTCAGAGCTGCTGCTTGCCTGCAAGTTCCCATCCCTTTTCATTACTGAGATGGCCATCATGCTAAAAAGACGGAAGTGACCCTTTCTCTTCAACATCAATCATATTCTTTTTCCATTTGTCCAAGATCCACATGGAAAAGGAACAGAGAACAGCAAATTACCTCTGCAAATAAGGGAGTCTTGTTCAGAAATGGCACAGATCATTTCCAAATATATTCAATTACAAGAAGTCTCTAATGAACACAGCATGGAAGCTCAACAGATAAAGAAAGGAAAAGCTTGATCAAACAGTGACTGCTTCCTATCACTCTCCTTTTCAAATAAAGGGAACAGAAAATGAAGCTTCCTTACAACAAGACATCATCACAAAACTTATTTCATTGCTGTATCAAGGATCTGAACAGAGATAAACGCTTTGCCAAACCTTCACAAGCAACCTCCCCAACTCCTTATTTTGGTCCCTGGATAACTGGGCATCGATGCAATGCAAACAAGCAGAAGGCTTCGATCTGCTTCATTGTTCTACTTATGTCACCTCTGGTCTCAAATCATCTAATCCCACAAATGCTCAAAAATGCAAAAGTGAAAATATCATTTGTTTTACCCTCAAAATGTATTGCCAAAGGGTAACCATGTCTCTTCTGCATTTTCTAGTTCTCTGGGTTTTGTTTTGTAATGCTTTTTCTCACACCAAAACAAAGAACTGCTGTGCAAGAAAAGACCCCTTGGTCCAGCGCGCCTGTCCCCTTGAGGGTTATCCTTTCATAACAAGTGTTTCTCTGCTGTGCACTTCAATACCATGTTTCCCTTACTGAAAAATCTGTCTCAAACTCGTTTTCATGCCATTTGCTTTGATGGTGTTATTTAGCAAATTATTCCATATGTTGCCCATTACATTTTAAGCTAAGTATTTCTTCCTGAAAATCCAGATCACTGTTCCTTTCAAACTTGTAAATTAGACTCTGCGGTGTCTGAGGATCTGTTTTTCCTTACTTTAAAACACTCACAGAGATAAACATTTTATTTTTCTTAAGGAAAGGTAATCACACTGAAAAGGGCACACAAAATGCTGTGTTGCCACTTCAGTGACATGGTCTGCACAATGTGAAATGTTACTGTGGACGTTTTGTGGTCTAGTTGCTTGTTCATCTGTCCTAAAACACACGTTAAGTGTTTTAATACACTCCTTTTTTTGTTAAAAAATCCTCAGAACTATGAAGGTAGATACAGGGGATTATTTTGAAGCTAATACGCATGTGCTGTCAAGTTTCTTTATTGTTCCTCAATTTGTTGCTTCATATTTATTAAAAAACTTTGACTGCTACATGACATAGTTTCCATGTCTATACTAATTTTTAATCTCCACCTTTTTTTTAGTACCAATTATACACAAAAAAATTGATCCACTGCTGTCGAGGGTATTAATGACAATGCTCGTAATTTTACCAAAGCCACTGATGAATGTCAACTACTCATGCATATTAAGGACAGCAGATAAGAAACCATTACTGTCCACATGCAAAATAACAAACGTTATTGGAAAAGGAATTTGGTTTCAGCTAAAGTCTTTGTTCACATTTCTTCCTTGATTTATGTGCATGGTTGTTACTACAAAGCAAATAAAAATTTTATGAAGTGGATGGTTTAGGAATTTTGAAGATAAAAGGTATTTAACTTTAATTAACATATCTTAATTTTAGACTCGAGTAATATTATGATCTATAATAGAAGCCAATATTTATCAAAAATTAGTCTCTAACTATTGGTCACTAAGCCCATACTTTTCAACTTTAATATCATCTCAGGGATGGTATTGCTACTCTTTGAGTGAATTAAACACTAATTTTGCAATTACTTCTCTCGATCCATTAGTGAAACTGCAGGAAATGGAAATGTTTTCCAAACAATGAGGTACCAACATTCTTCTTGATAATAGCTGTTAGCATTTTATTTCAAAACCTTTCCTCCTTAGAAGAGCATTTTGTATCAACGTAAGATAAATATTACTCATTACAGTGCTTCAGGATATACCGTATCCTTCAAGGGCTCGCCTGGTGCGAATGTGACCAAGTTTAGCCCTTCAGATGAAGAAAATATATATTGAAGGACACTACAATGGGATCTTCAGAACCTTTCCAATTTCAGCTTTTGTGCACCTATCACTGCAATTTTATTCATTGTCTTACTGCAATGAAGTTAATTACTTGCAAATGTTAATAGAAATTATTTTCACAAGATTATTGTCATCTATTTATTAATATTCTTTCAAATGTTCCCAGCGAAATGAGTGTGTTGAAAAACAGCTTGGCAGTTTTTTAATTGATTCTGCAAATATAATTATCAATGGACTGCTATTTCTCATCAAAGCTACTTTTCTGTGTCCCATCTAATCAGACTTTGAAATAATTTCTAAATGCCTTATGCCTTCTATGAGGCTAATCCCTGGTTAATTTTCACTACCAGACAAATGAGGTGTCTTTGGGTTCTGGTTCTGGCACAAGAAGGTGCTGCAGATTTTAATTTACCGTAAATCAAATGGAGATGGATTTGTTGATGCTAATCCTAGTCTCCACCACTGAACCAACGCCCGTTGGCGTAAAGGACGGTATCTCTTTGTAAGATGCAATCTTAAGTTTCAAGACCTTGCAGGTTGCATTTCCGAACACTTCACCAATGCTAAAGAACCCCCAGTACAGAGCATTGCTATGTAACATGAAACAAGCTTATCCCCCTTTCCTGAAGTACAGTCAAAGGAAAAAAAGAACCACTTAAGATCACACAGGAGGTCTGTGGCAAAGCCATCCATGGAACCAAGTCCATTCTCACTGGGCTTTTCTCCCACGACCACCTTTCCTGAAGGCCAAGACAAAGATACCTTTTTATAGCTATATTAGAGAGACTAATTGTGAAAATATTTGCTGGCATTACAGCTGGTTCTACCATTGCTAGAGCTCTACCAAGATCATTTTCATGACACAAAAATCAATATTTAAGACAGCTGAATAGTTAACCAACAGAGCTGTTCTAGCATCCAGAGAGTTATCTAATGCATCTAATAAAATAAAAAAACCACAGGACCACATTAAAAAACACCACCTAAAATGTGTTTTATATCATAATCAGTTTCCAATCAAAAGGAAACAGGCTCACCTCCAGTAGACAAGCACAGCAATGAGAAGAATGAGGCACACGAAGGTCAGTGCTGAGACCACAATAAGCGGGATGATCCATTCCATTTTACCAGGAGAAGGTCTCGTGGCCATGCTGGAGCTGTTCTTGTCAGCTGCGTGTTAAACACATAAGAAAAAACAATCACTAAATGGAAAGAGAATTACTGTATGGAAAAATGTGTAAGCAAAACAAATAGCTTGTCCGTTTTACATGGTATGAGTAAACAGAGCAAAGATCTTCTAACTGCAGGGAGGGACTCCATTTGTCTTTAGTCTGAGACATGAGAGCACAAAAGTATGGTGTTTACTGCCACATATGGCTTGCATTTTACTACTGCCTGTAATTACAGTCTCATAGACAATTTTAGGACTATCGTGCAAGCACCTATTATCAGATGTGGAGTACCCCACTGAGCCATTTCACCACGGTAACAAAGTAAACGCTTTGCTCGGTCATCGGTGTTTGCAGATAAACGCACTCTGTTTCTCAACACTACAGGACAGCCCTGTTTGCAAAGCTCAGTGTAATACTTTGCTTCAGAAATAAATTTCTTGGTAAATATCTTAAAATAAAAAATCCTCAACATGTTGGGTGTCATGTCACATCATTTACAGAATTGTCACAATCTGGTGAGTTACTGCATACGAAAGCACTTTTTAGCATATGGATTGTCAAGATGGATGGATGAATGAATGGATAGGATGTGTTGTAACTGACAGAAGAAATCATTATGCCACAGCTTTTGAACAAAATTAAAGTTGGTCAATATCCTGAGATCTGGCCGAGTAACTCCGTTTCACTTTTTGCATGACATCTCGTTAAAATTACTTATAAGACGAATATCTAGAGGTTCTGCAAGTACTGGAGCCAATGAGCATAGACATTGTATCAACGTATTTCAAAAGACATCTAATTTGTGCAAATCCATGTAGACTTGATGAATAAATTGTTTTAGACAGAATGATAAAAGTACAGAAGCGGATTCTGTATCTTATTCATGTTTCCTAACAAACAGGCGGTAGTTGATCAATACCTGTCAACAGGACGTAATGGGAAAGGATTAGTGTAAACGGCTTCAGATTTCAACAGGGATTGAAACGTACGCACTTGACTTCTACTTTTTAGCCTACGTGAGTCTTTCCTTACCAATGTGCTTCCTTGCCCTCATTCAGTATTGCATTATCATATCTTCTGAAACTGCTGCAAATCCTACCAGCAGAACGTAATTGCCTTTTCACTGTAGGCAGGCAAAACACAGATAATTGGAAGTCACCAGATGTCACATAATATGAAGTCATACTCTATTTTAATAGCATTTAGATTATACTCCTCCATAGGCAGGAGTAAAATTCAACTAACATGGAAGTAAAGGTTAATTGTAAATGCTTTTGCCTGACTGCTGAAAACAGAGCAAGGCTGCAGGCTGCTGCAAGCCCAGCAAGAAATCTTTCTAGTTTTAAGAACTAGGCTGACGGAGGTAATGCCCTTTAGCAAGCAGCCTAAATGAGGTGCTAATCAGAGGGATGTTGGGGGGAAGAGAACGTGCACCGAGTATAGAACTGATCAAAAGAGAGATGAGTAGCCAGTTGTCTCCAACTTCAGTAAGAAAGGCTACCGAGGTGACCGACAGTGCCACTTCGCAGAACAGGCACGCAACGTACCTCGAGCACGTGGTGAGCTTTCAGCTTCATAGCATACTAATAATACACAATATACCGTTTTTGAGACAGGTCTTTGATTTCCTTGACTAGCAAAGAATAAGGAAAAGAACAACCCCAAAATTAGAGCAAAGGCTTATTCTCTGTATTTGCCAAACTTGCAAAAATCATAAGCCCTGAGGCATCGGTTTTTATCAGTGCATTTCAAATCATTTAACAGCATGAAAAAATTAAGCCTGTGAGGTAAGTGTTACTAATCAGAATGGTAAAAAGCACAAAGCAAAAAAACATGCGATGTAATAAAACTTCGTAGGACAGCCAAATAGTCCCACCACCTTACATCCATTAGGGTGTTGCTTCATTTCTCTCCAAGGACAGTATTCTGTTTAGTTTCACCTCCACATATTTCAACACAAAAACATATGTTTCTGTTTGCATGGGAAGAAAATTAAATTCCATTGTAAGCACAGCATGGGCTGGAGTCCCAATGCACACTATTAAATTCTGCAGTGCTCACGATGCTCCTCTTAGTCTACTGTGGAGAAAACACTTATCTGACCCTGCCAACTCCCTACACCACAGATGTGAGGATAAGAAAGCGTTCAGTATGCCGAGTGCCAGAATAGCAAATGCCATTCCTGCATGCTGATGGCTGGCCCCGAAATTCCAGTTGGGAATGCCCAAGCAGCGATACGCTTCAGAAAAGAAGAGACTGTTCCTGTGCTGGCTTTGAAGAAAAAGTCTTAGGTGTTTTCCACTGCTTAAGTAAAGTGTTGAGCGAGCTTAAACAAACCAATGCCAATAAAAATTGTGCTAGAATGACAGCTGGGGCCAGAAGGACAGCAGTACAGCTGGAGTGCTGGCGCCGGGCTCTTGAGTGTCATGGCAGAAGAGCCTAAGAAAAGGCAGCACACTGGGTAACTTGGAAAAAGAGTTGAAGAAAATACACACAAAAAAAAGACAGATCTGGGCCTTTGTAGCTTCCTGTTCTCCTACATAACAGAATATTATAAAATAAAAACTAGTCAGCATTTCACTCTTTTCCAAAGCAAGAATGTTGAGCCTTGGTAGTGTCAACAGCATATCCTTGTAATGGTGCCCAACACACGCTGTACTTTGGGGGAGGGGGGAAGCTTAAAAAATGGACCAGGAAACTCCATTTTTGCTAAGAAATGTAAACAGTTTCCAGTGGCATATGCCTTCGTTGAATTAATTCAGTTTGCCTTTTACTGGCTTGGAATTCATCCCAGTAGGAAGGAATAAAAATTATTACAGCGTATCTGTTTCAGGAGGTCCCACACGATACAAGCCTCGGCACTACTAAATACACTCCCGTGTCTGGAAAAATCCGTAACTCCTGAGAACCACGCACTCAGCAGTTCCATCCAGGCCCTGGATGGATGAGGCCCTGGCACAGAGGGTACTAGAGGGCGCTAGGCAGCGAGGGAGGCTTTGGCAGTGCAACTCTTGTGAAATTTGTGAAATATACCATTTTTCTGTGTATTCTTGGTAATTGGTTCCTGAGAATAGAAACGTGTTTATTTCCCTTAAGTAACACTGCTGGCTATAATAAGCAACCATAGCTGTAATATATAACCTATCTACCTTTATCATCCATTGCACAAACCGCCAGGACAAAGGTCTGTTTGTTGTACCATTACAGATCCCGTTAACTACGACAATACGCGTGTTCTGCAGGCCAAAAGAAAACCCCCGCTGCCGAACTGCCTCAGATCTTAAAAGAATGTCACTTGCTCATCTTTCCTTTGAGTAAATGAAATTATGGACTTATACAAAGGTATCAATTAATTCTGGAAAGCAATATTGTCCCTATTATTCAACTATGAAAAGGCAAAGCCGTATGGTTTTAAAAAGAGTATTACCTTTGATACAAGCCTCATGTCATTGTGCAGCTATTTTCTCCCTATTTCTTTAAAGCCATTCCTGCAGTAGTCATACTTACAGGCTGTGCACAACTAAGCATGGCTTTTCACTGTTTTGTAAACAGATGCCAATCATATTTAATCCTGACGTTAGATATCTGAAATTCATAGTGCTTGCAAATATCAAATAATTCAATCCTTTTATTTTCAAGCCATTCTGCTGTTTGCTCCTGTAAGCTGCCATGCAAAATGGCTCAAGTGCCACGCAAAAATACAGCTTAATAATCCTTGCCACGTATGGAGAAAGAAAGAATTACACAGATGTTTAATTATCGTAATGAGGTTATCCCCAAAAGGCTTTTGTAACCTCAGACCTGGCAAAGACTGGTCTAAAAACCAAAATTCAGTCTCTGCTAAAAGCATATACCAGGCTTGAAATTTAACCGTGCACATCATGATCTCTCTGCAAAGTCCTCTCATGGGAGGAACTTGGTAGAAGTGGGTGAACGTTGAGGGGTGGGAGGACCTGGCTGAAGTTTGTATCAGGGGCCAAACACGCATCTCTGTTTTCAGTCCCAGCTCATGACTCAGGCAAAAGTCCCAACCGGACATCTACTACGTACAGCCCATTCGTTATCTCCTGTCAAATACAAAGGATCTGTTTCACTGTCTGGCACAACAAACCACAATTCTGTGGGATAATATCTGCTCCAGCCTGATTAAATTGGACCGTGCTGGTTTTCTGCCCCCCCCCCCCCCCCCCCCCCCTTTTTTTTTTTGGTAAAGCATCATTCTAATTGCTGTTTTTCTAATTTTCAGGTTTCAGAGTCACGGGCAATGCTGAGCAGCTGCGTGTGTAACAGTTGCAGATCAAAGGTACAATTAGTCTAATGTGGGCACCAAAACAGAGAAAAGGATGATCAGGAAAATGAAAGAGGAGAATGCAAGCAAGCGTTCAGTGACAGAAGAAAATCATTAGCGTTGGCCGATACCACCAGACAAGAAGAGGCCAATGCCATTTGGAAAATAATGACATGGCCTCAGGAGGGGGGTGTGTGTATGTGTGTGTGAAATAAGCACTAAAAGAAAATGAGCCTTGCTGTACTAATTGGCCTCGCACTTTCCCCGTAATTTCTCATGTGTTCCCTGTTCTCCTCTAATCATCCACACTCATGAGTACTTCCCCACTCAGTTATCTCCTTACAACTGCTAATTTGATGCTATATAATTAATTTTACAAGTGTACATTGTTATGAAACAATTTTCTACTCTTTAAAAGGATTAAACTTTCTACTCACAAAAACATTTTTGAAACCTTGACAGCTTTTTAAAAACTGCTTTCCTGGAGAAAAGATGCATCCAAAAAAGTTTCTGCCCTCTATGGGACAGAGTAAGCTGTGGGGGTTCTTTCTGCTCACTTTGGAAGTGGCATTCACCCTCTTTTAACTGTCCTGATGCTCAGGAACGCTTTCAGACACTTCTGGCAATGTCCTTGTGGCTTCGCTGGTTGTTGTCTCGATTTCAGGTTTACCTTGTTATGGAAAACCTTTAAGGCCCCTTCTCATAGGAAGAGGTCTCGCTTATGACTGGAGCTCTGTGTTATCAACACTGTTTTCGGCACAAATCCAAAACACAGCCCCATACTAGCTACTATGAAGAAAATTAACTCTATCCCAGCCATAACCAGCACAATTGCAAATTCTCATATTACTGTGGAAAACAATTAAGCTGAAGCAACTAGTCTTAGGCTTTGTGCTGGTGTTTGATTGATGGGCCAATTCACCAGCTGTGGCTTTTGCCAGCAAATGTCTTTGGTAACCTAGATCCAGCCTGGAGGAAAGCTTCTTCTCCTGCATTCCCAAGAGCCTTCTCACAGGGGTAGCCTCCCAACAGGCCAGCCAGGCTCTACTCCGACACATCTAGTAAAATATTTGGGCAAATTCCAGGTTAGGTAGACCTCAGCTATCCACTGCAGAAGCCTGGGGACAAAAGATACAAAGAAAAGAAGGAGTTGCCTGAAGAGACTTGGTACAAAGAGATTCAGACTGAAAGCCGCTGTCCCAAAGCCAATAAGAAACATCTCAAAATGTTCTCAGAGTTGAAAAACACTAGCCCTTCCCAATGTCTAGACAGGGAGTCACCAGGTTTGTGAACAACCTAACTTCTTCCACCTGGAGGTCAAGGACAGGGAATGAACCTCTACCCCAAGGAAAATGGCACAAATGGGCCCTTCTTCATCCCTGAATAGCCATTCCCAGCCCTTTTGCTGCCGAGTGTCCTCTTCAGTACACTCAGGGACCTGGGAGAGGCTGGTCTGGGAAGCTGAAAATACAGTACAGTTCCTTCTCCTCATCCCAAGTATGTCACCAGAGGTTTAACTAAGATTTAACTAAGGTTAACTTGGGTGAAACAGGCAACTCTTTCACTTATCTTTTCCCCCAGCTAACACATGCTGGTTATTTCAGATGTCATTCCAACACATGGAAGCCATTTTTGTAAGACACAGTGATCTCAGTAAGTTATCCTCCCTCCATATATAAGCATGGAAAACCTAATTTGCAGAGTCCTTTCAAGACTGATCGTCTTTGCGTGCAGTCTTCAGGCAGGGTCACTTCCAGCCTCCAAGCCTGCAAGTGAGCAGAGCTCTTAAAAGAGGCTGTCTAGTAGGAGGCAAAGCTGTATTGAACTACTTTCAGTGATAGTTCTCTGCATGCTAAAAAGAGACAGAAATCACCACAGGCTAAGGGGTTACAATTCACAATAACCAGTAAGTACTTCTTAGCAATATTAACAATATTTCCCCATCTCATGGATTTTCATCTTTTTCATCTTAACTTCACGATGGAATAAAAAACAATCTAGTAATGATCCCTTTCTCATGAGCTAAGAAACAAGACCAACTACCCATCTTTCCTCCAATTTACTGGGCTAAGAATAAGCCATGAGGCCCTTTCCAGGTCTTACATAAGGGACGTTGTACTCGGGCCATCCAAGAAACTGGCACATGTGAAACAGGGAAGCAGAAGGCAGGAAGAACCGACGACAACTATTCTAGAGGCAGGTTTACCCAGGCAGATCAAATTGTTGGTGTTTGAACCTAAATGGTGCCGAGTGCTTACTCCCAACATTGCAAAGCATGGCTAGGACAAGTTCCCTCCTTCCTGATAAAAAGGTGATTAGGGCAAGTGGCATGTTGAAAGCTGCCTGACAGGCATCTCTGATCATATTCAGCGGGAGCATTGGACTTTGAAGAAGATTTCCAGTTGAGGAGTAAGAAAAACAGCAGTGTATTTTAAAAAAATCAGCACAACCTAGTGCAGGTTTCTTGGCTTCTATATTGTTAATCTGTTCTCTTACAGAACAGTTATGATTCACAGCATTAGAGTCAGGTCAGCATTTCTGTAACAAATGTTATTAAAGATTGGATTTAGCTTTGTTTTTTAAATTGGTTCTGAGCTATAACTGCGTGCACAATGTCTGCATTTTTGTGTTTATAAATGTAGGGAAAAATAAATATGTAAGATTTTTCACAGTACTCTAGAGCAGCTTTGATGGAAAAACAAAATTACAAAACAGTCTATAGATTAGCAAAATAAACAATAACAGTAAAAAACCCACCCAAGCCAAAAAATACGCACTATCTTAATAAATGCTGTGGTAATACACATAATCACGCAGATAAACTCGTTGCAGTAGCTAAATCTCTGTCCCTACTCTGCAAATAAATCCATATGAATGTATTCCATTTGCTCCTTGCAGTTTTAAGATCTGTTTTCCTCTCCAGTGGCTGGAGCTCCCCAAGAAGCAGCATGTGCATACGCACTGCACTTTCTGCACAGTGAGCTGAGAGCACCAGGAGATACCTGTTTGCATAGGCCTGTGCAGCAAATCCTGACCGCACGGGGCTCGGTGCACATGAAGATCACCTGGGCACGCTTCTAAAAGGTCCTGCTTGCTGTGCGCATACTGTGCAGGTGGTACATACAGCCAGAGTTGGCGTGTATAGGAGCATCAGTAACTCTCATCAGGACATAGAAAATACGTGAACTCGCCTGGCTAAGATTTTTTTTCTCACAGAAGAAAAAGAAGGTAACCCTAGTGCAAAAGGTGCCTTGTCTTAGAAGATCAGAGCATGTAGGTTTTGTGGTAAGAAATAAACCAGCGATGATCCCGTATTTGGGAGAATACCTCAAAACCCCATCGGGGAGAATCCTGCAGATAAACTAAATTAGCTTACAGCATATATAGCAACCTTCCCATGAAACACCAGCTCGGCACAGCAACCGTTCTTCCAAATTAATTTCACAGCTATAGTTCACTGCATTCCCCTCTCTCATTTTTTTTTTTTAAACAAAATTCTTAATGCAGCATGTTGAGGGTTAACATTTTTCCAAATTTTCTCTTCTAGTAAGCAGTACAAGAAGCATGAATCTGTCCCAATAAAAGGAAAGGACGATCCTTCCCCCTCTCCTCCCCCCAAATAACAATTTGTGGATTGGGTCCTGTGGTGACCTGCCTGTTGGATCAAGACAGGCACCACAAAAATGTTGTATCTACTGGAAATCAGTAAGGAATTTGGATTGTGTAATTTTCCAACAGTCTTATGCTGGTAAAAACAGTTTCCCCAGAGGTCACTCACCTGGGTTAATGGTGATGAATTTGTTATCTGAGGGGTATTCCTCTGGAAACCTGTCCTCCTTTGGAGGAGGTTTTCTTGTTGTCTCTGGTCTTCTCGGGATCTTCCCCAGGTAAAGTTCGTTGGTGAACGCTGGCGGCACTTGGGTGGAAGGGAGCAGCTGGGGCTGAGTGTCTGCTTCGGCAAAGCTCTCCTCCTCGGGACCTCCAGCCGTGGGGGCAACATTTTGGTTTGGTTCTTCACCCGATATGGTTTTATTTCCTTCCTCCTCGTCAGTCCGGTTGGGGGAAGGCGTGGCCACGTTGGGCTCCGTGCTATTGCGCGCCTCCATGGCCACCGTTGCCCTGTTTTTCTCCTTCTTCTCGGCATCCTTTTCTTCCTCTTCCTCGTGCTCCCGCTCCCCATCCTCGCTTTCACTCTTTTCATCCTTCTCCCCCTCCTCGGCTCCCTCGCCATCCTTCGTCAGCGCCGAGTCCCGCTCTGGCCCCGGGGAGGCGGCGGCGGCAGCCTCGGTAGCAGCCACCACCGGCCGTCCCGCCTGCTTGCTGGGGGCGGCCGCTGCAGGGAGCCGGGTGGGCCACACGCTGCTGGGGAAGGAGGAGATGCCACCGCCGCTGAAGCCCAGCCCTGCCAGCAAGGTGCTGGTTACCACCGAGGCCACGGTGGCCTGGCTGCCACTGGAGGAAGGTCCCATCCCCGTGGCCATGGACACGAAGGAGAAGGGGAGCCCCGAGGAGGTCCAAGTGGAGGAGCCAGAGCTGATGGGAGCCATGTCGGCTGAGGAGGCAGGAGATGCTGTGGGCTTGAGGAGGTCACCAGCAGCAGAGGGGAAGAAAACACAGCAGAGAGCATCAGCAGGGGCCCTGACATACTACCTAGGGTCAGTTTTGTTTTGCTTTTCCCTCCCTTTCCACACACATGCCATTCTTGTTGCTGTTCTCTTAGAATGAGAGACTTACACCAGTGGGATGCAGGGCCAAGCCAAGAATGGGACACGCCACAGAGCTATAGGGCAAACCATGAAAGGAGGAAGCCTCCCTGCATTCACCACTTCCAAACAATCATTATCATCAAAAACCTCTTTATCCTTATCTTTATTTTACAGCAGGACCTTCTCCACCACGTCACTGGTGACTTGTGAGTAACATTTCCTCTCAGAGGTGAGGAGGATGTAAAGGACCTTAATGAGTTTAGCTGCATTACTCATAGTGCTTTAACCCTCAGAATATAGAAGTTTAAAAATACAGCGTTACATAAGGGCTGTCCCAAAATTCGGGCTGTGCTGCCAACATGTGCATCCGCGGCTGGTGGGTCTGCTCTGACAGGGAACTCTGGGTCTTCCCACACACATTGTGAGAGCCTCAAATGGTACTATTTTTATTTCATTAATTTATCCATCAGCATTATTCTCTTAAGGACTGGTGCAGCAGTGTGGCTTCGATCTCATTAGAAAAGACCTGCAGCACAGACAGCTGGGCACTCGTGAAGGACTTGGAGGACCCAGAGCCACTTGCCTCCGGGAGCTGAGAGGAATCAGGGAATGAACCATGGTTCATGGACTTTGCATCCTCTGCAGCCTGCCACTGTTATTCTAACAAGGTCAACTCAGTGCATGCATGCTCACACGTGGGTCTCTGTGCACACAGGTGTATGCTCTACCGGAAAGAAAAACCCTTGGTATGTATACTTAAAGAACTAGACAAGCAATTCACCTTCCTAAATTACATGTGGAAAAACATGCTGAAGTTATGTGAGCTGGCTAAGAACAAGGAGTAATTCTGTGGAAGAGCCGGACTCAGCAGTTCTGCCTGGACAACCTGACCACGCTCTCTCTGACTTACTGCAAAATGTCTCACGTTACTGAATTAACCAGCAAGAGGAGCATTAGCTGGAAAGGTACACATCAGATTAGGACAAACAAGGGTTAAGTAGGTGCTACTGAACCTTGAACAAAACTGTAAAACATTTATTTCTGGAACCGAAATTTGTAACTTAACAGTATTTCTGCATCTCTCTGCAATTCCTGGTTTCAGTCAGGCCATGTAGTCGAAATGCTGCAGCAAACCAAGAAAGGCTGCATTCTCACATTATTTTTGACCAGCTGCAATCACAGAGAACCTGAGATCTCAGAAGAAAACCTGTGCTTTAGAGATTTCAAGCCAAAACTTTAAATAAGCATCTAAACTTTTGGATACTTATCAGTGTGAATCCCTAAGGCACTGTGAGATTTGCTTTGCGCTAGCATGTACAGTCTCAAAGCTGGACTGAGTATTAAAATTTGACAGCAGATTTTATATGTCTAGAATATCTCTATACATCATTAAACAAACATTAATCATTCAAATTCAAGCTTTGTATGCGTTACTTGCTTACTAGGGAGTATATCAAACTGGAGCAGAATAAAACCAGAAGCAATGTACTTAGAGTAAATTCAATAGTATGAATTCAGTCCATAAATTTGACTGAACAATTCAGTATGCCGAACGCCAAAAAATTTAGGTTATGGATAGTTTATGTTAAATAACCTAATAAGGTGCTTTCAAAACTGAAACAGTGTATTCCAGTTTTACTGTAAATGTATCAACATTTCTGATTCTGGAATACAAAAATCAGCTTCGGTGACTCGTTACAGTCTCACCTGAATTAAAATTAAAACAAAGAGCTTGTTAAGGCTTTATTCACACAATAGCAGATATCCTAAAAGCACCAGAAGAGCAGAGACGGTGTGCGTGAAGCCTTATTCCTGTTGTGTAGACTTCTGGTCATACAGTGAATAAAAGAAATTAAATTTATTTCCACAGCCGTCATTGAGATTACAAATCCCCTCTAAAGGAGTTGAATACATATTTGGGAAGATTTTTTTAAACACTTGATTCTCCAGCAGTCAAAGCCCCTCGGAGCATGAAGCCAGAAACCCCAAATCCCTCCGGCAGTTTAGGTGTAACGCCCGTAGCGGGGCCCCCAGCCGCCCCCCCGCGCCCGCTCCTGCCGCGGATGCACAACATGGTGCTGCCACCTGGTGGGAAAGCCGCCCGAAATGGCCGCCGCCCCCGCGCGCCGCCGCCGTTCACCGCCACCACTTACCACTCCTGTTTTCACAATTCTGGTCCCCTCGAAAATTCGAGTCGTGTTAGCTGAGAAACAAAGAACAACGGCGTGTCAGCGGGCTGGGGAGGGAGGCGGCGTGAGAATTGCTAAACGATTGCTGAACATGGCTACTACAAAATATGTGCGCGGGTCTCGGTCTGGAGTAAAGGCAACTCGGCTCGTCTGGTATTACTCACCTTACTTTGTACTTGTGTCTAAAGACAGATTCGTTTGTCTTTAATTACTCAGGCCTGGCAATGCTGGCTTAAGTGCACTGTCAGAAAACACATGCTCTCCTTCAAACCCAAAGTTGGATGAAATGTCCTGACTTACACAGGAAGCCAGAGCAGCTGATGATAATAGGTTTTTTCTGTGCTTATGATAATATTATCATTATTTGTTGCTATTTATCTCAACTACAACTATAGTCAGACTCTGAAAAATGTTTTGAAAGCTCAAGTGGATTCTTTTTTTAGGTTAGATCTTGGGTACAGCCAAAGGTTAGAACAGCAGCTCCTTTTTGGGGAGTCATGGAAGGGAACGCAACGTTTACTCCCATTGCAGATGCGTGTATCACTTCCACCGTTTTAAACACTGGGCTAGAGTACCCAAAGAGTATCCGGCAAAACTATCAATAATGATTTACTCTTAACTGTAATTAAATAGCTATCATGGTCAAATTTAAAAGAATTTTTCCATTCTATTATCTGTCAAAAGAGGCCATAATCAGTAATAGACAAGTTTCAGACTTCTACCTGGCGCTTAAAGTGAAGTCCAAAACACTATGCTGAGATACTAAGAAACTGAGAGCTACACATGAGATGTTGTTTCGATAGCACGTTTCTTGTCCGATCCCTGCTCTCACTGTGGCATGACACTGGAACAGACCTAAATTGTGTCCACAGCTTGATAGCCTTCAGATGCTACGTGCTAACAGAGTAGGATTAAAACCTCCACATTTTCCAAAAATCACACTTAAAAATGCCTCTCTTTTTGTTTCATACACAGCATCAGACCCAAATGACTTAATTCTGCTTCACCTTAAGGATTTACATTTTTAACTCGTTGCTTGTTTTGTCTTTCCGTTACCCGTTCCAAGGTCTATATATCTGTGAACTGGAGCAGGAGGGAGTGCTCTCAGCAGAGGTGAATTTTGCCCTACTTAATAAAAAAAGTAGTAATAAATTCCTACGAAGGAGTAAAACTTCAGCACTTAAAAACTCAAAAAAGCATCCAGTTCTTCTACCAAATCTCAGTGTTACCAGATTTCTCCAATAAACTTGAAAGGAAATCCATGACGAAGGACAGCTTAGCATCCAGTTCTTTAGCTTTCATTTACCTATGTATGTTTCGGAAGTCACTGAGGCTGTGTGCATGGTAAAACCTGAACATCTCCACATGTAGTTGTCAAGGTAGGATTGGTCTCCTTTCCTCTTTACATAAACCAGACAGTGATCAGACTCACATTCTGCTATAGCTGTGCCTCTGATGCATAAGCAGTCTCTGATGGATTTGTTTTAGAAAACTTGTACCAAGAAAAGCTCTGTATTCTCCTAAAACCTGACGAACCCTGCCAGCAGAGAGGTGTAGGCAAACCCCCATCACTAGAAACAGGACTCTGATAAAGTCACTGGCCACAATCTGAAATGAGCATTGTGTACGTGCCTTCAAGCATTTTCTGAAATCATTCCACACCATATTGCACTCTGCAAAGAAAATGTTAAACACACAAAGAGTCATAATGTAAAAATATGTATGTGGGTTTTTTACCTTGAAAGAGCATAGTCTGGCTAAAGTCACTACGCATTTCATTTCGGCAAACTGCTTGAACTCTGAACAGATAAAGGATGTCAGGTGAGACATGGCTAATGATGGCCTTCTGTTTAAAAAAAATAGATATTATTCAGTTTTTTACCCCCACAGTACTGTCCACGATCAGTTTGAAATATATAAAGCATTGCGCTAACACAGGACATTTCTGCCATGTAAGACAAACATTTCTAAACAGAAATATTCACTGGTCCCCTGGAAGAGGGCAAGGCCAAGGTCAAAGGACTTCCCTGGGATAAAAGTGATGCACCCAGACTCTGCTGACTCTGCCCAAGAGAAAGAAATGAACATGTCCCACATCTAATCTCATGACAGTCTTCATGCCTGAAGCTCTCTGCCCTCCTCAGAAAAACCTAAACGCCAAATCATATGACCTTACAGGAATTAAAATGAGATTTTTATAGATAGAGATCCAAGTCCCAAACCTGGGATAAGCCCAGAAAAGTCACTGTATGTTCAAACTGACTATTTATTTTGCAACAAACTCACTACGACAATTTGATGCCGGTGGCTTGTACAATACGATGGCTCAGCATCCTGGACCGGGATGTCCGTGTGTACTTTTACACCTGAGACACTGCCTTGCTGCCTCCCAGCTACTCTTTGTGTTGCCTTAGTCCACGATCACATCAGTTCATGTCTTGCAGTAGACAGCAGCAGTAGCTGTGTGTGTCACTTGAAACACCAGTGATCTCTTTAGCAAAACACTGTCTAGCTCCGTTTCAAGACGGGACAGCCCAGCTGCCTCTGCCAGAGCACTGAAGGCAAATTGCACTTTCCTCTGAAAAAGAGTTTCCTTCTTCTTTTGCCTCTAAAATCGACTAAGTTGTCGTTGCTTTCTTAACCTCCAAGCTCTGCTCCACAGCACAGGGTCTCATTGCAATTTATTTCCAAGCTATCACTCCATCACATCCCCTGCACTTCTAATTATTTCTTTTACATAAAACAGAATGCTGTCACTGTGCCCACCTCATTTTTGCTGATTAAGGCTCTCTTCCTTATACTGGATTAAAAAAAATCTCCCTTAAGAGTGCGAAGTTATGACAAGAGAGAGGTTACAATACATCATAACCTTGGGTGCCTTTCAATAGATTCCTTTCTGATTTCGTGAGGCACATCATTCCCTAATGTGACCCAGATAACAATGTCTAGTGGGGAAATTGAAAATATAAATGGAAATGAAGTAAAAGAATCTTCATCTAAGGGAATAAGAGAAGTATTATTGTATAACTGATTGAATGGGCCCAGAGGACTGTGTATTCGGAAAAAAAATACGATAACAGTCATTAGGAATAACACTCTGTGCTGCTGCATTTTTCATGTGCATATACAATTACTGATTTCATTATTCTAGAGGCTTTCTTTGATTAACAATAAACGAAGGCCTTTCAAACCTGAATGTGTCACTTTGATTTTATATGCAGAGAATGTTAAAGACCGGTACAATACTTGCTTCCACTTAGACAAGAATGACAAGCAGATCAAATCCTAAATGGAGGAGATAGATCGGTGTTTTTATCTGTGCTGGAACTGTCTTGCTCTTCCCTCTTTTCTCCCACTGCCAGACGTAGGCAGTCCTTGTACAGGGCCACTCTGCAATAATCTTCTAGCCCTGACCATGCAACTACTGCTGCTGGCAGCACTAACTGCCAGAAACTGCTCCAAAGACTGCAAGGGGCTATGCACAGTGAAAAGCCCAAGCCCAGGAACAGATTTTGGGGGATCGGGCTTTTAATGTGAAAATCTGTGAGCTGAACACAAGCCAAAAGGTATTCAGAGCCTAACTATTTCCCGAGCCAGCTGCTTCTCAGCAACAGTATATGAAAAAGTGTCTGCAGATTTAGTCCTTTATGCACTCACATAAACTATAAATTCCCACTCCAGTGTTTTGGGTAGTCTGTTAGGCAACGTTCAACTAATGCTGAACATTTTCGTAGTAATTCATTGCAAGTCAAACACTGGCCTGTCTATAAGGTAACAACTGCTTTCCTCCTCTCCTTCCTTCTACTGAGAAAATAACAATATAAGCATAGCCTGATATATATGTCTGGGGTTGATGCTGTGGTTTTACCAGGTCCTTGTCACTGTCCTTGGTGAAAGTCTTCTCCTTTTCGTCTTCATTTTTAGTCCAGCTATACGAGATCATGTAGTTCATGATCGGAGGGTGGTAGATGGTTTCTGGTTGGTTCCAGGTTACAAGTAACGCTGTCCTGTTCACAGGCTGCACTTTCATGTTGACCGGGGGAGTGCTGCAAGCTAAAAAACAGAAGCAAAAAATATGAAGCTCTCCGAAATAACTGAGGGAAAACAAACAGGAAGAACTGTGCCTCACTAAAAGCCAGGATTTTTCTTTAATGCCCTTGCCTACAGTAATAGCTTAGACTGCAATCCACTGAGACCAATGGGATTTAATACCACCTGCAGCTGCTTTCTGCTCTCCAGAGGAAAGGGAGCGAGCGAATCCATTCTCTGCAGGCAGGTTGCTTAGTTCTCAACTTATTTTCAGTCCTGACATTTGCATGTACACTTTAGCTCAGTCGCTTAAGAGCTGTGCACTGGAACATTAAGAAGTCCAATCAACCTGAGCCCCAGCTTCCCTGGCCCACAGTCTCCTGCCGTATGAAGGGGGTAAATACTGCGGGGTGCTCTGCAGGCCCTGGAAATAGTTGGAACCTCTGAAAATGTGACACTATTGGGTCAGTAAGTATTTTCCTCTTAACCTAGTACATTTTTGCACATGAGCAGAAGTTACTTTATACTCCTCTTTCTATGTATTTTCCTTCATAGATTCTCAACTGTTTGTCAGTAATGCATCACCAGCACAGGGAAGAGTGGCACTTGTCCTATGAGGAGCGGCTGAGGGAACTGGGGATGTTTAGCCTGGAGAAAAGGAGGCTGAGGGGAGACCTTATTGCTCTCTACAACTACCTGAAAGGAGGTTGTAGAGAGATGGGGGTCGGACTCTTCTCCCTAGTAACAGATGACAGAACAAGAGGAAATGGCCTCAAGTTGCGCCACGGGAGGTTCAGATTGGACATTCGTAAAAATTTCTTCACTGAAAGGGTTGTCGAGCATTGGAACAGGCTGCCCAGGGAGGTGGTGGAGTCCCCATCCCTGGAGGTATTCAAAAGACGTTTAGATGAGGCCCTAAGGGATACGATTTAGTGGGGGACTTGGTAATGCTGGGTTAATGGTTGGACCCGATGATCTCGGAGGTCTCTTCCAACCAGAACAATTCTATGATTCTATGATGGCCCTTGGCCATGTGCTCCTCATAACAGGCAGGGGAACCCTCCAGCCAGCCTCCGAAAGCCGTGCCTTCCTAACCCCGCCTGCAGTGGGGAGGCACAAGTTACTTCTCACTCAAGCTTAAGTTGGTGGGGACATCAGCGTAGGAACAGCTTAACCAGCGGGCAAAACCACAGCTTCTGCTTACTGCAGACACCAGCCCCCAAACTTCTCCAGAGAAGACCAAGCCGAGGCACAGACCCAGCCCGTACACTTCAGGAGGAGTGGGGTGTGCACAGCCCGCTCGCAGACGCTGAAGAAAACACTTTTCAAGCCATCGAACTGTAAAGGTCAGGGTACCAATGAAGAACACTAGATGGCACTCATATGCTACCGAAAAAGCACATCATGCACTTCCCTACTATAAAGAGTTGAGATTTTTTCCAAGCTTTAAAAATCATGTTTAAAATACACCATTCAGGACAGATTCTCACATTCTCTTTCCCAATATAAACTCTGAACCAAGAAAAATCACTTGCAATGATACCTAAACACATGCGCCGTGGCAAAGGAGCTCGTCTCTTCTGCCAGGGAAAGTCAAAGTGTCACCCAGCCCATCATGCTGACACTGTTTGCAGAATTATTTTTCCCAATACGACTTTTCATTTAAAGCCAACACATTCAGCTTGTTCGCGTTCTGCAGGTATGTGGCTGCGTGTATATTTGGCCATTATTTCACTTCTAAAGAGTCCTGGCAGCACTGAAAGGGAGAAATGTTTGTTCCTATGCCTGGACTCGCAGGTTGGTCATGTAGCTCTGCTGGTACATTACTGAAATAGCTACAGTTCCTAAATAAAAATGATTAAATGCTGTAAACACCAATATTACCAGTACAATAGAAAAATACCTGTCAAATGCATTTGCGTGGCTATAACTCACATTTTGTAGCTAGCCTGGACAAGAGAACATAAATTACAGAAATATGCTTATGCTTGGGCAGGAAAGATCTTTGGTGTTTGGTCCTGCCATGAGTGGTGACAATCTTGCAGTTTTGCAGCAGATCCTTCTGCCCAACCCAGAAGGATGATCCAGCAAAGCGAACAAACCCTGCAATACCTCAAATCACTTGTTCATTGACAAAACGAGTAAGAGTTTCTATTTACACTGAGTAGAAGGGACCAAAATGGCATTCTGCTGGCAATGCCACAAAGGCAGAAGCAACACCTTGGTCTGCTGCCTGCAGACCCCTTCCCTCCTGCTCCCCCCTGGTCTCTGCAGGGAGCCTGCAGAGCACGGCATGAAGGTGGCCAGGACCTGGCCAAGAGGACACAGCTGAAAGCAGTTGCTGTTGTCAGTACTTACAGAGCTTCACGATCCTTGGTATGCCTCTCCATACTCATCTCTTTCTGCTGAGACAGTCAGATCAATTCTCACTAACATCACTGTTTATTGATAACTGCACCAATAAATCATAACTGCCCTCTTTGAAGCCCTTTGTCATCACAAAATTACACTTCAAAATGCCAGGCCAGCCTTTACTGCTCCACCTAATCAAATCCTATCAGAGGTGGGAGCCCAGGGTGAAGGACTACCCAGACCTAAAAGTCCTATCCAGTCCTCCTCCTCCAGGAGGACATGCAGAGATTTATATATTTAAAGTAATCATGCATCAAATCATTTTAGAAATAATTCAACTAGGTAACCTTCAAGAGAGACAGAGAGATCTACCTTAATTGCAACACCCCTCTGAATCATGGCTAGTGAGCTGTTTTCCAGACAAGGAGACCTCAAGCCACCCGAGGGGAGGGGACTGTCACGTCCCCTGTTGATGCCACTCTTCGCTGCCAGCTCCGATGCCATTCAGAATAGATCATGGCAACCAGGGGAAAGCAGCAGGTATTTCCTAAGGGTAAACAGGAGACTCACAGGCTCAAACTTCGGAGACCCTCCCTCCCCTGCACCCTGATCCAAGAAGGACATGAGCACTTCCAGTGACTTCATGGAGACAAGCTTTGACCAGGACAAACTGCATTCACAGCATGCTAAAAAGAGACTGAATTTACAATACTGCTATTTCACAGTAAATATTACAAAATTTTCATGACTTAGTATGACTTCATTCCAATTACTCCAAGGCACGTAGCAGTACCTGCTGTAATTAAGTAATAACCAACCTTTTCTGTTCAGCCACTTTTTTTTTTTTTTTTAAACAACTTATGAATGGGCAAAAAAGAAACCTTTTTTATAAAATGAAACATGTGGTTTTATTAATTTAACCAAACCTGCTCAGGACACAATGGAATAAAAAAACATTTGATCCAATAATTCAATTTGATGATTTAATTAAAGCGATACATAATAACGTAGCAAATGTCTGAAAGGCAAGAAAAAAAAAGTGTAATGATTTGACCATCTATAAAACAACTGGCATTTTCCAGAGATCTAATTTTCCTTTCAATACTCTATATGCCTTGGATTTTTAAAAGAAGATTAAAAGAATTGTAGGCTTCTCGCTTTCTTTTTTTTAGATGCTAAAGAACCTCTACCAATTTTGCAAAATGCACAGCTGAAGGACAAATAGAAACACAGAAAGAGGTTGGAACAGGGAAGGAGAAGTTTGCATCTTCCTCTGAATTGAATCAAGACACACTAAAGAGAAACACAAGCTTTTCATTTTTTTTTTCTTTTTTTAACCAGGCTAAATAGGAAAAAAAAAAAAAAAAAAGCCTGTGAATTCATGATTGCTTGAGGAAAAAAAAGAACTGAAACCAACAACCAGCATCATTTCACATTGAAATAGCAGATCTCAGCCATTTTTAGAAAAAATATTACTAATGCTCTCTTTTAAATTCAGATCCTAAGGGATAACAAAAATATTGAGGGGGCTTTCAGGATGTCTTTCTGTGGCGTAGTGCAATACTGAGTGCAGATACCTGAACTGGCCTGCGTAGGTCTAGCAGGGCTCCAAAGCCACTATGTCCTGGCTAGCAGACCGCCCACGCCGGGACTCCTGGAGGCAGAAAAGCCTCGCCAGGGCCCCAGGGCTCCATCTCGGAGGCCCTCAACAGGCAGGCACGTTGGCAGTACCAGGGGCATGCCCCGCAGCAGGCAGCGATGCCCCAAGCGTGGCATGCCTCGGACCTCTGGGAGTGAAAAAACCCTCACCCTGCTGTCAGGGATGACCTGAGCGGGGAACCTGGCCAACAAGCTGGCTCCTGCCTTATGGAAAAGTCCTGCAGCAGAGGGAGGGCTGCGCGGGTGCATCTGGAGGAAGCCCTCTGACCCCACGCAGGGCAGCCTCAGCCGGCGTTTCCAGCTGTTGGCCATGTGCGGGGCTGTCTGGGAGCTTGACACGGCCTTTTCTCTGCAGACCAGCCCGCCGGGGAAGGCGGGGGCAAGCCAGCATCTTGGCTAGCCTTGTCTTCCAGGGCTCACTCAAGCCTGGAGAAAACCTGTTCGCCACTCGCAGACAAATGTAGCATGCTAATACAGTCCTAAGTGCTGGCCAGGCCAGCCATACAGCAGAGAATTATTTTCTTCATGTTAAAAACATTCCAATGGGCTGGAACAAACAAAATTAATTTAACAACTCCGCATTCATCTCTCCCATAATTTGATTTGTATGTTGTATTTGGCTACGTAACCTCCACGAGGCTTTCCTAACTGAAGCCTGATAAAGCTTAATCCAAAAGCTCCTGGCAGCTCCATTTCAGAGAGCTGAAAGACAAAAAGGGGGCTTACTGTTTTGCAAAAATTAACCACTGATATTAAGATACACCCATGAATGCCGAAAGGGCATGTAAGAGAATATTACACCTTTTTTTTTTTTTTTTTAAGAGCAGCCTACATTTCTCTTTCAAAGACAGAAATGCAAAATCAGCCAAACTTTCTGAGTTTCATCATGCTTTTTGCAGATGCTACCTGCGGTTATAAAAAAGAGCTATTTAGGGAAAGTTAGAGAGCATAAGAACCATATATTTGGTTATTTCTTGTATACCTGCTCCCTGTAAAACAGGTGCCTCATATGATGAATCCAGTGGCACTGGGCTCAGAGGGATTTATAAAATCCTCTAAAAAATGTTCTAAGTTAGCTCTTCCATGCATAAAAACGTCACCCCTTTAAAGGCAGTTATTTCTAGATGTGCTATGCCCTCTTTTGGAAAATCCCACTCTCTCCCTCCTGCTGCACGTCTCAGCAGTGCAAAACTACCGTTCCTTTCCTCTGTACTGTGGGATACACGTTGTGTGATAAAAACCTGACAATTTTCAGCACAGAAAAGCAACGTGCCAGTGAAGTCCTGAATCCCTCATGGTGAGATGGGCAGGGATCTTCTGAGGCAATTCACACATGGAGGGAGGAAACATCGGCATCAGGATGTGCCCATAGACCATTACTGGATCGGGACTGCTCAGAGGTAGCTAAAAGACAGGGACAAGGGTCTTGTCTTGCTTCGGGCAGCAGCTCCCGGCCGTAAGGTGAGAGGGGCTTCACTTCTCCTTTTTTTCCCTGCTCTGGGTGTGCATGGGATGGGTGGCAGGGAACGGTGTTTCTCCCTTACAAAGGGGGAGCACAGGGGATGGTAGATGGGACATTTCTTCCCATGTGCTCACCAGGAGAGAAACTGAGAGGTCAATGTGGGGGTTTCATGCTTTTCTTCTCCATAAGGGCAAACAAGTTGGTGGCCAAGCTTTTGGGGAGAGAAGGCGTTTCTTTCCCCTCTGCCCCCGCACCGGGAAGGAGTTGGAAGGAGCACTTGCTGCCATTGCTGTAATGATGCCCAACTCAGCCACAAGTTTCCCAGCTGATCTCAGAGAGGCCTGAAAACTGTCACTGATGCCTGGGCTATCAGCAAAACACTGCACCGAGTTCACACAGCCCTGCAGCCCCCAGGAACCCGGCTGCAGACAAGACAAAAGCAATGCTACCAACAGAGAAGGGAAGAAAAATACTTTCAACTATATATATATTTATATATACACACACACATATATATTCCTTCTCATTATTAGACCCTCAAAACTTGAAATAAGCCCTGAAATGCAGAAATATGGGTTATACTGCAATGCATCAGCGTCACAGTAAGGGAAGCGATACGGTGCCAGACTCGGGTACCTTGCATTGGCGTGACTCAACGGAGATGCCTGGGAAGAGACTCCGATCCATAACAAACAACAGCATTCTTTGGGCTGTCGGATTCAATCTCGGAGTTCAGCGAGGGCTGTGCTCCCAAAGGATAACAAATAGACTACGAGGATCATACGCAGAGACAACACAGGCTTTAATACATAGAAAAGTGCTAAGAGGCATACTTACAACATTTCCCCCCCCTCTCCTTTTACTAAACGTTTGCAATTTTTTTGCTTTGCTTTAGTGTAAGGAGTGCTTATAAATGACATTATTAATATATAAAGATAATTGCTTTAAAGAGAAGCACACATTTTTCCTTTACCTTTGCCTGCACTTTGCCAGCAGGCATTTGCAGGCTCCAGAGCATGCCGTACACACAAATATTTGTGTTGATCTACTTCAATCCACAGGCAGAATGTAGCTAGGAGACAGACTATTTATCTTCCCTGCTCTTACCTTTCACTATGCTTCAAACAGACAGGGTTGTTTCTTAAGGTGTGAGGGACACCGACAGACCCCACATTTGTTTTATGAGCCCTGTGAAATAACCTCATGAGCAAACCGGCACGTGAGGCACTTCCGACGGAGGGGCTCTGGGCAAGCTGGGCTTTGCCCCTCTGCTGCCTGCCCATTTCCCGAGGTGAACGCACAACCAGCATTTGGATTCATTCCTGTATGGCTTGCTTTGTAGCATTTGAGTTTCCATGGCATCACAGCAACAGACCCTGTTTTACTGAAAGGCACGGACTGTGTGTTTTACTACGTTGTGTTTGAGCCCAAATATTTCATATATTTCATAAATACTGTTTCTACAGCTGTGGCCTGAATCCTCAGCGGGTGCAGCTCAGCCTTGCACCATCAGATGCCATGCTGGGCTGATGTCTGCCAAGGATCTGCCCCACGAGTTTTGTGTTTATATTGCACACATGCACACACAGAGGGTGATTTGTGTTTAAAATGTACACCCGCGTCCTTATTTATACAGTGCGTCTGATGCAACACGTGTGATCGCATTCAGCTGCACGTGCTGCCTCAACAGGGGGAGAAAGGAGGGTTCCCTGCCAGAAGGATGTGTGTTTGCCACGTTAGCCAAGCCACCCTTTCCAACGTCCTGGCGAGGGTTGCTTGGACTGGGTAGCATAGAAAGAACAAGCCAACAGGGCAGGTAAAACATCCCGATACGTGCCTGAGGGATGCCCAAAATCAGACTGGGAAAGCAGCTTCCCTTTCATAGCTTCTGGAGGCTTTTTCCAACACAGGGGAGGAGCTGCAGGCACTCATGGCCCAAAGTCCTGTCAAGACTGAAATTAAATTCAGTACTTCTGTGGGCCCAACAGCTGGACCGGCAGGTAGGCAGTGCGGAAAGGAATTCCCTGCAGGTGTAAATGGAAAAAAATCATCAAGCTCCCTTACAAGTACTCAGCTCTTCCAGCTTTAGTGGCAGCTGTGAACCCAAACCATACTTAAACTTTCACACTGAATTCCTCTTGCTCTTTTGGTTTGGGCCCTTTATAATTTCTAAACAAGTGCAAGAAGTTACTTATTGTTTATTAATAAACATACTGGTAAGCTGTCCACAACATTCAGGCACAGACACACGCTGCTCACATTACAACCACAGAGAAGTTACTACAAGTGAAAACAGAAGTCTGCAGAACAGAGCCAATGCAAGGGGAAGCATGAGACCTATGTCAGGCATATTTGTACCCAATTCACTCTCAAAATGGGTCAGGTTTTTTCCTGAAACACTTTGCCTTCCACCTGACCGATCTGAGACTCTTTGGAAGGCAGCAGCCTGGCTTTTCCCGCTTTGGCATGAAGTGCTCCAAGACAACTGCATACACGAGGACCCAGCATTGCAGAACAAGACATGGATGAGGTGGAAGGGATCAGATATGCAGAAGGAGCACACCGATTTCTGCCTAAAACGTGATTACAGCAGGTACTCGAGGTGCACGTCAAAAGAGACTCTTGCAGCAATAGGTGAGTACATTTACTCGGAGCGCTGAGGCATAGTGGCAGCTGGGCTGGTCTACAGTGCAAAGAAGATGCAGGGCAAGCAATTAGCAGCGCGGTGTTACCACCCTCAAGTGCAACCTTTTGCACCGAGCCAGTCTGCTGCGCCAGCAGAAATCCTAATAATGATACATAGATTAATCGGTACCAGTGCACTGTAGTAGGGCGTTGACCTGACTAAAGTACACAGTCCATGAAAGGGGAATGGAATCGGGAAAGGATAATCTTCATAACAAAATGAAATCAAAAAAAGAAGTCCCAGGAAACTGGGAAGGAGTTGTTAATCTATGAAGAAATCAACCTGTAAAACAGATTCTTCAAAAGGATGAAAACAAACAACTGTAATGGCAAACATACCGTAAATTAACTAAAAAAGGTTCTTGCTTATTTTCTTTTTCCTTAACTAAGGTATTTAAAGAAAATAAATAGTTATCATTTTGCTTTAGCAATCCCAAGTTAAGATTTCAATAATGTATCATTTTAAATTTACATTTACCATATTGTTGTTTTGGATAGGTTACTCTTACTACTATAGAGTATTTTTTTGTCATTTAGGTTTGACTAAAATATATAAATGACATTCTGCAAGAGTCAAACTTTTCTGCCTAACACCCTTTTTGGCCTCCCAGAGAGAACCTGAGGGCATGAAGAGACTGCAAAGTTGTTTTGAGAGAGTTCTCGTAAAACACGGGCATTTAGAAAGCAAAAACAAATTACTGGGAGTAATAACAGAGGCTATAAATGAGACAAATAACTTGTTCTCATTCAGAAACGCTGCCACCAATGCTCTAAACTATCTGCCTCAAAATGATGATGTCACTGCACTGAATCTCCAGAAGAGCTCAGCCTTTGGATGCTGCCGCGGTGGAGATGCGCTCCAACAAGGATGCCAGCCACGCAGACAAGGTGATACCTTCGCAGGAGGCCTTAGTTTCATTTCTGACGCCAGGAGCTGTGAAATAGTGAATAAGAACTAAACTGCTTTGCTGGAGCAGTGCTGTACCTTTGATTGCAGGTCGATAGCTGGAGCCATGCCGCTAGTGCAAAGCATGCAGGAGGGAAAATCCAAATACCTTCTAGCCACGTTTTAGCAGCATTAGGTTACAATGACTTCCCAACAGTGTATCACTACTGCTTAACAAAGAACAGTAAGGAAAACGATCGTCTGTACACTACTAGAGAAATGTCCCAGCTGTTAACGCAGAGTCCAAAGCTAAGAAAGTTTTACTAAAGTGAATTTATGACTGCTCATTATTTAACTTAGTCTAGGATCATAATTAAAGATGGTACTCTAAGGTGAATTCCCACTGATGGGAAACAGCATCATCTGAGACTCCAGCAAAGAGTAATCAGACACCTTTGGGGAAGTAATCAGGCATCTGTGAAAGAAAACTCTGATGTCAAGAGCCCCTCACATGGGATGCTTGTTTAAGTGTTGTGAGGCTTGCAGCACGTTTAATGAGACAGAAAGGTTAAAGTTGGTGGGTTTTTTTTCAGCATTGAAAAACATAAAGAGAAAGAAACAACATCTGATGGTCCTAATCAACAGCAAAATAAAATGGGCAAATATTGTTGCACATGGGGCACAGCCTAGAACAAGGAAATGAAACACCTTTTCCTCCTGAGCTTCCATGCCTATACCTTTACGGAAGCAGGTTAATGTTTTGTAAATACATCTCTGCTCGGTGGGACAACATGTGAAAGTAGTAAGGAACATGTAGACTTAGGTCTTGAGCTGGATGGACTTTTATGTAAGAATTCTGTCTATTTGTCCCTGAAGAGCAATGTACACTATTAAACTGATAAATAATTAGCAATCCCTCTAGCGTAGCTGCTTGAAAGCAGCCCACGAAAAGGCAGGAGCACAATATGTGATGTGACAGAGCAACGCAGTCCTGAGCCACAGAGGACAGGCCAGCGAAGAAAGAGGCAATTTTAACAGAGATGGTCACGTGCAAAAAATCAAACACAGCCACTGTCACTGATACTTACAGTATCTGATGAATATTTTACAAATACATTCCCAGTTTAATATGTCTGTACAGAGAACCTCTAACTTTTCAAAACTTTATATAAATCAGTACTGTAACACACTGGTGAGCCCTCTTGTTAAATTTTACAGGCCTGATGATCTGCATGATTTAACAGCATGATCCACTGTGTACCTTGAATCTCTGAAAATTCCATCTTCTTAAAAAATATTGTCGTATGATGATTTATTATCAATCCACCAGTTGCTACAACTACATAGCTGAACAGTATTTATCCTGAATGGTATATTTCAGAACTAAGATGTTTAAAGATGATGTGTATGGTTTCTTGAAACAGCTCCGGGGTCAACTCAAGAATTAAGCTCAGCTCATGGGCTCTGATTCAGCAAAGGTCTTATGCATATGCTTTTATTCCAGGCATACAAGCAGTCCTCAAGAGAACTGTTTTAAATCAGCTTTTGCCAACAGGAGGAAGGAATGAGATAATGGAACCAAAGAAAAATCTTGCTACATACTAACACAAAAGGAAAACCGGAGTTTTCACTCCCAAGTGAAAAAATAGCCCTCCATACTATTTCAAATTAGCTAAAATATTTTCACCATCTTGTATGCTGATGATTGAAAACACCACCCCTCCCTTCATTGCCTCTTTAAAAATAAAAAAAGAGGAGGGAGAGGAGAGTAACTGCAAAACAAAAGGCTGGTACCATTCATATTGTCTAACAAACTGGATCCAAATGCACTGACAGTTTTGGTTGACCTAAAATAGCCTTTCCCAGAAGACATTTTATTTACCAAATGCCACCACTCACAGGGCTTTGCTAAGGAAATACTCAGAGGACTGGCATAAAGTGAGAAATAGTTTTCCTCCAGTGCATCTGCAGGTTACGCCACTGGTCACGGTTCTGTGACCTGAGATAGCTTTGATAGCTGGGAGAAAAGACATTCCTGTTTGGTGCCAAACTGTTCCGGATAGCACGTTTGTCAATGGACAACTGCAGAGCTGCATCGTTTTGTGCTCATCTGAAATTCCCTATTCACCGGGGAATTCTGAAAATTATTCTGAACGTTATGCAAATTGTTCTGGGCACATTTTCCTCCAAAATAAGAAAGGCTTACATAACGAACGCTACACTGTTTTCTAGATTAGCAATACTGCCCACAGACTTAATAGAGTGTGGCAGAGGAAACAAATTGCAAAAATTCACACCGACAAACAAATCCAAACTTCCCCTCCAGAGCTGAAGACCATCACAAACCATATCACCTTGCAGCAAGTAAAAGACACATTTTCGTGACCTTGCTTTTTTCTACAACACACAAATCTAAGCACAGGGCGGGTAGACAGGAGCCAACTTGTGACAGCCATTGGTCACATTGCTTAATGCAACGTGGAAAGCGTCAAGATGCAACCATGAGGTGTGCAGAAGAATCTGCATAAAATAAATTTGTTATGCTAACCCTACACTCTTATATTTGTATGCTAGACTGTCTGGCTGAGAAGCACTCCGTGCACTTGGCTTCTCAGTACTTTTGCATGAATGACACTATATAAAGAGGTACTGTATTTACTAGCTGAATAAACAATAGGTTTTGCTTTCACTCAAGTATTATGACTTCAACTCATTTTATTTATATGTCAGTAGTTCAGAATGTGCAGTGGACCAGGCACATCATCACTGTTCACCTTTGTCAAAGAAGGGGCCAGAAACATCCACGTCGTTATATCTCTGGAACAGCTATAACTCATCCCTGTAACCTTTGGAGGATACGCTACAATCCATTTTGTGTTAGCAACACTGCAGCAACCTATTTATTTTTAAGTTCATGAAAAAAATGCACCTATTTTCAGTGTCCCCTGGTGTGCACACAACCCAAAAAGTGACAAGTTGACAGAGATGGTACAAAAAGACTGGCTGCCCAGCCATTAGCCTCCTTCTAGCTCAAGGGAAACAAAAGATCACCGACTCTAGCATCATCCCTGCCATTAGATGGCACGCTGAATGCAGTCAGACCATGGGAAACGGGGGAATGCATGACCCCACCTGTGGGTCTCTGTGGAGCATGTTGTAGGCTCCAATTCCCAGGCATGCACAAGTACGAAGTGTTACTGTACCTGGACGTGTCGGGAGAGGACTCGGAGAGGATTTTCTCAGGAAACCAGTCCCCAAGCATGAAGGCATCAAGCACCCAGGCACCAAGCTATCTACGTGTGGACTAACGTTCGTGCAGCTCCCTTGTTCCTGTAGACTGGCTCACATCACGTTAACTAAGCCGCGTGCCCTTGGTTGAATATGGGCCTTAGAGCTCTTAAAGATCAGAGTCAATGCGAATCTTTCCAGTTATTCAAGAGCTACTTCGGTATGAACACTTCCAACTTCAAGATCAGCCCATTAACTACAGACCTTAGTGTTTGTAATGCTTTGTCAAAATTGTGGGTTTCAGCTATTTACTAAGGGGGTGAAAATCACCTAAAGCGTTTTTATAATCTTAAAAACCATCCAGTGAAGTGAGGAATATGCAGGCATGTGGCCAAAGCAGTAAAATCTTCTTGAATATTATACCACATGTACCAGAGGTACCTTGGCTGCACTCAAAATAAAAACTAGTCAGTTTTGTCACTTTTAACATAACGTAACCTATTAAGTTTCATCACTGTTCTGGGTAAGTAATATGTACGCAGGATATAACTGAAGAAATAAATATTGACACATGTTGCTATTAACACCCTGATTGAAACCTGCAGGCCAGAGCATCAGAGCGTAGCAGGGTTTCCTCATTCCCAAGATCTCCTCACTTCTGATGTAAATTCTCCGTCCCAAGGCTGCCTTTAATGTACATGAGGTTTGTGTACGTGTATATTATATATATAAAAATAAGCATGCTCACAGAATAATGAGCCCTGAGAAATACGCTCTTCCAGCACTCTCTTGGGAGGGTGAGGTTGCTGAACGCAGCTGTTTTCTTGATTCACGTCCTCTAAAAACTACGTGCTCTGTGCCTGGGCAGGTGAAAATGTCAGGTACGAAAGGGAAGCTTGTAAATCTGCTTAGCTGTTTCCCTCTCGCAAACTGCCCCCCTCTTCTTTACCTCTACCCAGAACTGGTTAAGCACCAAGCACTTCTCAAGACTGAAGACTGGGAAGTACATGTCATTCCTCCTACCTATAAATAACACCATTCAATAAAATAAAGGCAAATAAAGGTAGTAAATGATTTTTTTATTTCTAGTCTTATTTTATCTAGTACACATTTCTCTCTGAATTTTTCATGTGCTCCTCTAGCCAGGGCTGTCTGTGCCAACGCAACGACTGCAACCTCCCTCCCACCCCCCTCCATCCAGCTCATTATCCAGCGTCTGACAGAAGCAAGCGCCAGCTGCTCTACAAAAAGGCACATGAAACACTTCAGCAAGACATTAGAAAATCACCTGCCTATAAGGAAGAGGTTTTTTCCCCCTGTCACCATTACCAACAGATTGATACAAACGTTGAATTAAAAGGTCGATGGTTCTTCAAAAGTCTCGTTACTGTAAAAATGAAACCCATAACCACACCTGGATACTCTATTCCCATTCAAACACCCAATGAGTCAGCGCTAATGGGGCCAAAATTTTACCTCTGACCTTGTCCCTTCACATCTCCCGTTTGTCAGGCATCTCTAAGGCCCTACAGCCAGTCGGCAGAAACAGGGACATTGCCAGTTTGAGACTCACATATTCTGGGCTTTATTGCCATGGCACCTTCCGACAGCGAGTTTCACAGGTAATTGCAGGCACCCACAGGATTAGTTAATTTATTGACACACGCCAGCAAGGAATGCCTGCATAACCCGCATTATTTCTTCGGTAGCTCACAGCTATCCTCGACACCATTTGATGACAAAGTAGACAAAAAAAATTTTCCTATTAGGCAAGTGCAAAGTTTGTAAGTGTAATCTACCTTTGGAAGCTTCCGTGCCGAGTGGATTTTCCAAGATGTCTGTCATATCTTGGCTCCAAGCATCCTTCACAGCAGACTTGGACACCTTCCTGTTGTTCAGGTTTTGCTGTGGTCGGAAGTTATTCCTCAGGTACTCCACGGACTTGACGTGGTCTTGCTGTTCAGTGGTGAATATGGAGTAGAACGCCTCCAGCTGATCGAAGCCATCACGGCAGGGGAGAGAAAGGACGTTAATTAGAAAAACAATGTGGTTAAATCCGGGTGGCTGATAAGAAAGTAAAATGGCAGGAAGTAAAATGTTGATGCCAAGACTGATAAACCACATGGGAAGTCAGGCTGCCCACTGAAATCCCTGCCAACTGTCTTATCTCGGCACAATGCTTATCCTGCCCAACAAGGGAGAAGGCCTTCTACCTACCCGTGGACGTCTGTTATGGGCAAGGAAACATTTGCCCTTAGACCCCTGGTCTGGAAGGACTTTGTGTGCAACACAACCACGCCAAAGCCCTCCTCACCGCTGCCACCGTTTTGTTTCTCAGTATCACGTCAAAAAGTGCTTCCAGGTCATTCCACGCCGAGAGCCTTCTCCAGGACAGGGCAACACTACCTTATCCCCGAATACCTTACCAAGTTTATCTGCCAGGGTAAGCTTCACAGCCAGCTCTTGCAGCACTTCCGCAGGAAGGTCGCTGCAGCTGTCACACCTTTACGGGATGGACACCCAAACCCACGAGCCGGCTTGCCCAGGAGCAGGTCAGTAGCAGAGCGGAGCAATCTCAGGACTACCAGCTCCAAGCACCCTGACCTCCCTTACCAACCACTGTTCCCTCTGATACCTAACCACAGGGTGAGGAAAAAATAACACAGAATAAATGTATTTAGGCGCAGTTAGCATATATTCCTCTGGGAATAAGTTTCCTCTGTTGGATTCAGATTTGAGCTATTTTTAATAAAATGTATTAACCTGTAAGAAAGAACTGTAATTGGAAAACTTTTCTGTTACTTTGTTTCTTAGTATTTCTTAGAAAGAAATTTCTAGCAAACTAAGGTGAAAACATTTTCAGCTAATGTTTTTCCCACAGCTATCAAGGTCAGTATAGCATTTACTAATAGCTTGTTATCATTCAGGTCAAGAACTAGAATTAGTTAATGTTGCTGCTGGAAAGACTGAGCAAGACAGAGCAGAGAAGGATTCAGTCCTGATATTGTTTACATCAACATCAATTACATATATTGATAGTATGGATTTGGGGAATACAGAATCTGGCCCAAGACTTTAAAAAGGGACTTGAATGACACTCATAGCTTAATGACAGGTCACTTTGAAAGCTACAGGCTTTTCATTAAGTGCATCTGCTCTAAAAGCTGCGGAGAAGCGTGTGAGAGTCCTGAAACTTGCAACTGGGAAAAATTATCATTGTAGCCTCAGTTGATAGTACTGATAAAAATAACCAAAGGAAGGTGTGACAGAGCAGTTCAGCATCCTCCACTGAATCAAGAGGCACTCACGACCATTGTTCAATTTCCCTTCAAACCAGTAAACTGAACCCCCTTTTGTTGCTGTTGTCCAGCAGCCCGGTGTGCTGGGCTTGCCAATCCCAGTTACTAGGCTTAAATCTCTAAAACTTCTCTGGCGCTCAGGGCAGGAGAGAGTCAATTTTTACACATTCCATTTCAAAAGTCAGTCCCCCTGGAGTGGGTGGTGCGTTGGGCCGGATAACAGAGATATGTGCAGGAACCGGGAGCAGCGCATGGATAGCGGGAGGGAGAACGGATGGGCCACACTGCTCTAATCCCAAGTTTGGCAGCTCTGCACTAAAACACAAAACCAAGGGAACTGAGTTCCGCTACAAGCAATCACCTCTGAGATAACAGCACAACTCAAGCTTGTACATTTTTAGCAGTAGCTTCCCCCAATCACAACTACTTTTACTGTATAAGGAGGGAAACTGAGGCAGGGGGGTGGCAGGTGACCAGCAGGGAGGGGTGACAGCCCCGACCAGTTCCCATGGCGGGCAGGGAGCTCCGGTGCCGCTTCCAGCCTTGCAGGTACTGATGGTGGGATCTGGATTGTACTTTTACTGCATCTTAGATGAATGCCCCATTCCCTGGTTCTCAACTGCAATTCTCTCTCCGATTCTTCAGAGAAATGTCTTGAAAAATCTTGAAAACTGTTTCTGAATTATTAGCAGGAGCCCCTCAGAAGCACTGACGGATGGGTTAAAAAAAAGGGGGAAAGGGACTATTATCTTTTTTGTCTTAAGAAAAAAACCCAACAGATGATCCTTCTATGCCCTTCTTTGAAATCACAGACCAAAACTCTTGTGAATACTTACATATCTTTTGCACTTTGTGCACTGGAAGCAGTTTTGATGAAGCCAGCTAACAGGGCTTAAGGTTACTTTATAAAAGCTCAAGAACTTGGGTAGCAACTGCTTCTCTGAAGTCAAGTCTCTAGGCTTATACATCCATGACATTAATTGAATTTTTAAACTTTCAGAGAGAACTTCTAAAATATTTTGTTCTGCCATGCTACCTTGGGGAGGTATAATTGCATTTTAACAACTGCCAATTCAAATATGATTTTTAACCTTCCCCTTTTTATGTGTTGAAGTATATATAAGTCATTTCAACTTCATTTTTACTATAAAAATATTATCTACCACAAATGAGAAATTAATTTATCTATAGCTGCCAGAAAAAAAAAAAAATATTATAAGAGCTGCAGTCAAGGAGCTACATTCATGCTCTTCGAGGAGTACAAGAGCTCCTGTTCAGAAGAAGAAATGGAAAGCTGTTGTAAGACTCTTGTACATACAGGGAAACCTGATCTAAAACTCCAAGTCATGTAATTACAAACCATTAAAGCCTGATGTGCACCGTTTTCTAAGGGTTGGATATACAAATGGCAATTAAAAATACTGAAACCGTTATAAGCACAATGAGATACTCTGAGGTATGCATTACCAGAGATAATGCCATGCTTTGGGTCATTGAATGCACTTAGCTTTACAATGCATCTGCAGGGTGACACGGCTTGTCCTGTTTTGTTGTCTAATTATCAGGAAAGATGACGAAGATGGAGCACTGAGAATAAAATAGAAAAAGCCTCCACAAATGGACCACTTCAGTACTGTCCTTTTTACAGCAAGGTATTTTGCACAAAAGCAAGGATTTAATTGGAACAGCAACAAAGCCTAAACAATATCACTTTCCTCCTCTGGGATTACAGGCTGCTTCACGGGGTTTGTGATAAAGAAGGTTAAACTATGGCAATGGATTATGTCGCACTGTTTCTGTTAGAGGAACAAATAATAATCATAGCAATGGCAGGGTGGCAGGCTCTTAAAATACACCCATCCAGAGCTGCCAAGGGGAAGAATACTATTATTTATTCCACGTGTTGTAGTATCAATGAAAGTCTGTCTACACACAGAATTCCCAGCCCTTCAACCACACATGCATGCATAAAGCAGCACAATGCCAAATTTTAAAGGCTTGACTTGGCACAGTTACGATTGTACAGCACAGGAAAGAAGCTATGCCAGGATAAAGTACCTTTATACCATTATAGTGATGGCCATAATTGGTATTTACCAGTTTATTTGCGTTTGTTAAAAAAGAAAAAAGAAGTCATGACCCACCTGATGCGTATACAGGGTATAAAACTGAGCGTGGGCCAGGCCTTGCAGCCACCAAATAATAAACAGTAAACTTATTGATGTAGTGAAAAGCTACAAGGGATTGCAAGTATCCTGCAGGCAAGGACAGAATTCAAAATGATCTCGACAATCAGAGAAATAGCCTGAAAAAAACAAAGGGTCCGATTCAACCGGGACCATGTGCAGAGAGTCCCACGCTTCGGCCAGAACCGTGGGCTGCAGGAACGCCTGATGTGCTCAGCGCTGCTAGAGAGCGCTCCGGGGAAAGCCTCTAGCAAAAGGGTGCCTGCTGACCAGGCGCTGAACACGGGCAATAACGTCACGCTTTTGTGAAAAAGGCAAAATAAAACCAGCCCAGGTGGCTGGACACACGAGTCCTGCCATGGCCCTCAGCCTCGGGAGGGCCCCAGCTGAAGCGCCGCGACCGGTTTTGAACACAGCACGTCAAAAAAAGATGAAAGAGTCTACGGAAGAAGCAATGGGATCTAGAAAACGTGAAAAAAAAAGCCTAGAGCAGGGGCATGGTGATTGCTACCACCCTTCTGAAATCTTTGAGAACCAGCATCTGTCAGTCACGATCACCCAGTGAACTATTCACTTCTGCTTTACAGAATTAGCGTATTTAAAAAGTTTGTTTTCAGTGGCTTAGGCCAGGCGAATAAAAGGAAAGACTAACTTCAGCAGGATGGCTTTCTAAAGACAACAATCTTACAACGTCAAAATACACTTAACTGGTAAACATCTGACTCCATCTAGCCGTTACTTTATTGGCAGCGTTCTTCTCCAGACAAATCCTAGACATTGTGTCTATTTGCATTAAAAGCTGCTATGTGCTAATTTTAAAGATTTGTGCACCAGCTCTCTAAGCACATAACGGTAGCTTTACTGTGTTATAAAAACAGTTAAGCATGGAGAATTAATGGAAAGATGTCTTTTCTAATGTAATTAGTTCAAATTACTAAATCTGAGCAGAACTGAAATCACTCACTTAACTTTGAAAAGAAAGTTTCAATTAAAAAGGATGAAAAGGAACTCCATGTAAATATGTACACCATAGCTTAATTTAATCTTAACAAAAACAATACCAAATAAATCATTGAAAGGAAACTGGGTTTCATGTTGTACTGTCTTCTTAAGACTGATGGCTCATGTTCAGAAACAATTATTACTTAAGAGAAAAAAAAAAAAATCACTGACACTTCCTTTTTTGTCAACAGAAACACTTTTGTTCTCAAAATTAAAACAGTGGGTTTTGCAAACACTGTCCTAAAGAGGGCAAATCAAGAGATGGACTTCACCAACACAATAAACACACCTGATGGTAAGAAATGGGAACGGGCTTCCGAAAAACGATCCACTCCACGATCTCGCTACACGGAGGAGTAGTCAGAGAACCTGCGTAGCGGTAGTAACTCCCCAGCGATGTCGGCAGAAGGTCCCTCAGCACAAAGGGATCCAGAAAGGTCTCCTTCTCTGCGGGGAAGATTGACAAGCAGAATTACACTTTTTTTTACGTGTCTTTAAAACAGACATCACATTGATAGGCAGCCTAACAAGGTGTAATGGCAACAACATATTTTATCATATATATAAAATGAAAGATGAAAACACCGTATCAGGAAGGCTCTGTAAGAGTTGATGTGTTGATTATTAAAAGAGCAGCCAAAATGCTAGTCAATCCTATACCGAACACGCACACTCCTATTTTGAATGCGTGCAGATGTGAAATGCCCTTGTTATCCCACTGGTTTATGTTAGCATAGAAATAACACCATACTCGGTGGTTTCAGCACTCGGTAAATGGCTCTTCGGCTTGATGGCAGTGAGGGTTCGCCAAGACCCCGCGAGGACAGAGCCGGGCCCCAGTGGTCCCACTTGCTGCTGCCCGACCAAGGAGCATCGGGTAGCGTATCCATCCCATCCCCACCAGCCATGGAAACGGATGTGGGAGCGGGGCCGATCCCTCACGGGTTGCTGAGATGGAGGAGGCAGAGCCCGGCCGCCCAGCCGAACTTCTCTGGGAGCTGCCACGGCGGTGAGCTGAGGAGCAGGGCTGCGGGACACCTCTGAAGCTGAGCTCCAGCTCAATGCGGTGCCCGAAGCAGCATCCAGCCAGTGCCCGTTCGGGACTGCCTGCACCCGGCCGCGCAGGCACTGCCGGGGCTGTGGCTGGGAGCAGTCAGCACAGCACCAGGAATATGTTTCGGAGGTAAAAGCACTGCCTAATCCAAGAAACTCCTTGCCAGGGTCTAACAGTCTGGGGAAAAAGTCTTTCCTCCGAGAAGCTCCTTGGACAGCCTGAAATGCAAACCTAAGCACTGAAAGCATTCAGCTTCAAGTAACAGTGACAAGCTGGTAATATTTAACAGTGAAGAAAAATAAATAAATGAAAGGAGGGAACAGCTGCAGGCAAGACAATTTCCCTGCCATCCCTGAGCATTTATCCTCTGCAATTTACATTGACTCAGAGGCCGAAGCTCCCTTCCAGCCTGTGCAAAGGTGTTCACTGCCTCAGGGCACGCTGACACGCGAGGCTCTCCCATACGTCTCTATTCCTCACTTTCTATATTCTTCGTGCCTCAAACAAGAGTCCACATTTGGGTAGCAGGAGCTCTTCTCTCTCTGTCTCATCAGAGCTGCTAAGCAAGCCCGCTCGCCCCGCAGCAGAGCGGAGAAGCAGGTAGGCTGCTGACTGACACGCACGTCTCCCAAAGTCCGAAGGAAAAGAAAAAGGGTGAAGTCTGCAGAATTCACTTCCACAGCATCCCACAGCTTTCCAGAAGTCTCGATCAAACCAAGAGTTGCCTCTGCCTCTGAGCAGCAGTCTGATAATCAGGGGGATTTTTTTTCCCTTCACTGCTGCTGCAAGGTGCAAATACAAGATGCACTTCAGACATCTATTCTTCTACGCAGTATCAACAGGTGTGCAACATTTTCATAGCCTCTAGCATTCCAAAATATGTGTAATTCTGTTAAAGTCAAAGTATACATTGTAACAGAATACTGCAATCTCTTCATTAACAATTTTTTCCTTCTAATCCAAGCAGATATCAACTACTTCTGCACCTTCTGCATCTCCAAAAAGGAAACAAACAAATAAACCACATTTTTTCCTCTTCATAGCATAGCTCTGGAAAAAAGTGTGCTTAGATAATAAATAGTAAAATATATATGATTGGCCAAAGTTCAAAGAGATTCTAATCAAGAAGTCATAATCACAGCAAAAGGTCGTATTTAATTTGATTGGCTTATTTTTATGCAGGAAAAATTGGTTAGAAAAACTGCAAACTCAGTCACAGGATTTGATTTCCAAATGCAGCGCACATACATCTTCACAGCGAAACGACATGGGTTTTCTATTTAAGAAACTGTCTCTGTCTATGTGGAAGCTGAGCACATGGTGGACCGCTGTGAATCTGAAGGAGTATGTGAACGTGCAAACATCCTCTTTGCGTTACCGGCCAATGACTATATATGAAATAGATGGGAGCTAGAGGCACATTTTGAAAAGAGCTCTCCTCTTGTACTTCAGAAAAAAATGTTTCAATTAAAATTAACAATTTAACTATTTTTAACTTTTATAACCTTTTATTTAGAATGATGGAATCACTTAAGATGCTGGACAAACATTCCGTGAGAAACTGAGAACATGGAGTAACCCTTTATCAAAGGATGGCAGGAGAACGAAGCTCATTTTACACTTTCAAGGATTTTTGTGCCATATGCTGACAATATTATATTTTAATAATTAATTGTTCATCAAAGGAAAAGATGAAGAACAGGAATGCTAAATTCAAAGTTATTCAAATTGCAAAAATGAATAATGCATGACTTTTATATTAAATACACACTGTATTAAGTAGTCTACATTTCATCCAACTCTGTCTTTCATTTTTAAACATTTTGAACTACAATATGAATAATCAACCAAGGGAAGCTTATTTAGACAGAGAAATACCTTATTTGAATGCAAACTGGAAGTATCCGACTATGATTAAATTTTGGTTATCAATTAGGGAGGGTTTTTTCCTAAGCATTTGGAAAGTCATAGTCAGCTGTGAAAAAGAGTATTTCTTAAGGAAAAAGTAGCTTCGCTAATAAACAGTTTAAGTAGGGCAGGGTGTACTCGATCTAATTTTTCATGGCTACAAGCAACGCTGTAAGTTTTCATTAATGAATTCCAAAGATTAAAATACAGAAATACAGATAATTGGATTAAAATGACTACTAAAATAGACGATAATCAATTGATTATGCTTTAATAACCTAACACTTTTGAAAACAGATCATTCATTTGTATCACTTCCATCTAGATGCATGGCGCAGAGTTTTAGAAATCAGAGTCACAAACAGACCTTCACGTGAAGCTTGAAGAAAAAGAGACTTAGAAATTCAGGAGTCTACCTCCCATATCCTTCAAGAGCATATAGAAACAGTAAATGCCATGCAGTTATGTTCCTAAGAGCTTGAGACATTTTTGAAAATGGGATTTTGAAGTCATGTCACTTGTAAAATTTCAACCTTAAATTGGTTATTATTGTTGGTAAAACTGTAAGGAGAATAATTTGCAGGCTAAGCAAGAGCATTCACTGAATATGGTAGAAATATTTTATATACATATACATACATGCATATGTGTATATCTATAATTCCTACTAAATGGGAAGGAACAAGGTTGGAAATAATATCAAACCTTTCTTCACTGTCTTTTACAACCAGCTCCTATTTTCCATTTTGAGTGCTTGGGACGGGCATGAGCGGTGCCCAGCGGGCTGGGAACGCACTGAGCAGGGTGAGGAGTTTATAGGCGGGAGGCAGCGGACAAGGCTGGGAACTGCACGATCTACAAGTCAGCATTCGCTGACAGGTACTAGGAAATAACTGGCAGACAAAGGCAATAAAATGTACCAGTGAAAACACCTGTGTTCACCTGCAAATACCTGTGAACTGCTGCAATCAGTGCGGCAAAACCGAGCCACGAGCCACCTACTCATTCCTACACGTAAACCAGAGCCCCACACCGAAGCGGTCTCTGCTGCTGCTCCTTGTCCTACTCCCGTCTCAGCACCCAAATGTAGACTGGCACCCAAGCAGAAAAATGAACAACCAAGAAATGGGAGCCCCAGAGATCGTGACCCAAACGACAGGCCCTCGAACTAGAGAGCGTTCCTCTTGGAAAGCAACAGTGAGCGTGCTGCGGCGGCCACCGCTCCCAGGCAATGCAGGGAAGAGCAGCACCCGCAACATCCACCGAGACGCCCCACTAATGCAGCACAGCCAACTTTATCCACAGTTAACAAACAGCGATTCTTTGTTTACAGCACCGAGGCTTGTAAAAAAGTGTTCACTCTAATATTTCCAAAGGAAAAATTAGCAAGTACCACAGATGCATTGTTGAGAATTAAGACAATGAATGTGACATTTAAACTACTGAGTGCTCCGTGGCATAAAAGGACAATATTGTATTTTAACTCTTACATTTACAAGAAGGAACTAATAGAGCCAGTTGGCAATATATTTGACCTTCTGATACAACATTCATGTCTACCTCTTGGTCCTTGTCCCGTAACAGCAACATGAAAAGTAACACCCAGTATATTCTGTGTTTAGGCTGATAAATTTCCCCACTACTTTGCATGGGACCGAGGGCCGTTTTCTGTACAACCCAACCCAAAGGCAGAGCAATTGCAGGCATGCTTTAAAAAGCTGACCTATTTACACTGTTTGTCAAGGCATCACCACTAGATGTGAACCAATACTGAATTGTGCACAATAGTTTTCCAAGCGAAGAGAAAAATTAGATCTTAAAACAGGTATCAGCAGTGGATCTCCACCAACTACTGCAGTTTTCACAAGCTGATGCCAGTAAATATTATATTGCAAGAGCCATCAGTTGAATGTTTTGAGTTCAAAGACTGACTTGCTAAAAATATATTCTGTAAAACGCTCGATAAAGATAGACTTGAATTTTAACCAAATCACTGTAGAGTAAGAGGCTTCTTGAGATATGCAGGTAAACAGCACACAACTATCTGTGATCAAAACCCTATTTAAATCCAACAGGAACTTGGATTTGAGATCACAAGAAAATAACTATATGCCAAGTCCATTTATATCTCATGGAATGCTTTGGGACTTTCATCATGCTTTTCTGTAAGAAAACAGGAACTTGGCTGAATTGAAAACAATATCTTAAAATGAGCTTATTTCCAAAATTAACGTATGTGCAATGCCTGATAGGTGGAAACGTTACCCAGCTACACTTTGAATAACTGAAATCTGCAATACCAATATGAAGAGCTTTGAAAGTCTCCCAAATTTGTTAAACAATGTTACTGCCAATTTCATTTTCACAATGAGCCAAGTCATTCTAAAGCTTCTGCATTCAAACATTTAAAAAGCAAACACACAAAAATAATCAAAAGGACACCACGCCGCACACCCACTGAGCCAGAACTTCCCAGATAAAGGAGGCTGCACACCAGAGCCAGGGACCAGGCTCACGGTGGTGATTTTAAAGATGAGATTACAAATATTATACGTTACTTTAACTGAAAAGATCAGCAGATGAGTACTCGCTGTGTAAATCCAGCATGACGAGCAGTTTCTGACAGTCCTCTGTACTCGGGGTAATTCTTGTCATTCATTGTGCAATTATTTTTCTCACTTTTATTTAGTTTTTTTAAAAAACAGAGCCTCTGCTGAACAATGTAAGTAACCGTAAGGACACAGAAAGCACAGCATGGTGGGGAGGAAGGGAATGAGATAATAACACAGTCCTGCAGACTAATTTAATCTGAGACAACCAGTGAGTGGTACAAAAAACAGGAGGAAAGAAAAAAAAGGCAAGTCGCCTATGCAAAAAAAATTGAACACGCCAGGTGTTGGTCTCAGGCTTAATTTTTCTCACTCCCTCTCTTAAAACAGCTTAGGAGGAAAAGGTTTAGCTGGAGAGGAGAGGTCTTAACTCTTTAAAGAAGCAAAAACTAATTCTGAACCTTTAATGCTTAAGCCCTGCTGATGCAGAGCTTGGCAGAGCGGCTGGTGCCATTCTGGACTGGGATGAGACTTCTCCAGGTTCTGCAAAACCTAACTGGAGGCAGAGGTACATGTGGAGACAAGGCTGCAGGGACACAGAAACTAAGAAATACAGAATGGGCACCAGTGGTAGGAGGAAAAAGAAACTGTGACGAGGAGTTTAGAGGAGAAGAGGATCCCTGGAGTAAGCTGGACCCTGGCAGAGGCAGGGTGAAGTGAGGCAGAAGCGGCCAGAGGAGCCTGGGCTGTTCACGGCTGCTCCAGCAGAGCCAGAGCAAAACTGCATGTTCTCAGACTTCATCACCCCTCTCTTTTCAGCAAACGTCCTCAAAACCCACCAGCAAAGCACCCAGCTCCTTCTCCCTGCAGGTGCTTTGTTCACATTCAGCATCAACCTTAAGAATTAACAACTGCAATCTTCTTTTTGTTAGTTTGAATTTAGTTTTTCTGTGCAATATTTTAATTCTATGTCAGCTCGCTGGTCTTTGCTTAGCGGCGACCAGCACTGCTTTCTGCAGAGCAGACAGGTGAAGGACCAGAGATTTCCAACACTTCCATCATTTATTCTTCTAAATGATACGGACCCCTGCAGCTATGCGCCCAGCTGCCCTATATAAAGGTGTGAACTTATCACCTCTGCTCTCATCTTCATTTCCCGCTTCCCTCCTCCTCCCCTTTGCTCCACAGCAATCGTGTCCTGGCCCCTTTCACACGGCTACTCTGACTGTGAACACAAGAACAGATCAGAAAACAAAAGAATATATCCAGATCATCCCCGAGGAAAAAGAAACGCTCCTCCACGTTTCCTTCTCAGTTTAACACATCGCGCTGCTCTCCCTTTGATGGCCTTCCTTGTTCCAAATTGGGCTGCAGCTTTCTTCAAAGTTTTACTTTAAAAGCCGAGGTCCCACGGTAGCACATCTCACCCTCACCCCTCTCCCCCGCCTTTCTTCTCTACAACCCCTGGATATTTGGTGCAGAAAGCAAACAGCTTGTCAGGTGGTGTTATGTGTTAAAGTTAAAAACAAAAGAAAAAACCTGTCATGCCGCTAATGGTGTTTTCTTGTTATTATGCCTTCTGGTGTGATAGATCCACAGGGTAGCTAACACTGTCTGGATTGCTTCCTTTTTAGTGCTGATTTATTTTAACAGGTTATTCCCTGCCTTTTTGCCTAGGACAACTGGAGAGATGTGCAACATATTTATTCTCTATCTTTTTTCATTGTTAAAGCAATTCTGTTTCCACTGTATTTTGGTATGGTCTCGCCAGCAGCCCCTGAAACTTTGGTGGTCACCACCAACTTGCCTGAACACCTCTCGCCCATCTGGAGGGACACCCAAGATCACACTCTGCTCCGCGCTGAGCTTAGGTGATGGCATTTTAATAATACAAAGGCAGAAGGAAAAAAAGCAAGATTTTTTTCCAAACTCCCTTTTAAATAAACGAAGGTTCCTCTCTTCCCCTCACCCCACCCCACGTTCGCAAACAAGCAACAGATGCCATAGATTCACTTTGTACCTAAGCTTTTGATCCGGCTGCACTTTGATTTTCAGTGCTCACTTTTGACAAGGAAGGGAATAAGAGCTCCATTTTTGTGACATTAATAGAGGCTTTTCTGCTGTGGCAATTTATTTGTGCTCTGCTAATAATTTTCTGCTGATCCATGTAGATTCTTGGTGACAGACACAGAGAACAGGACAGAGCGACAAAACGTGGTTTCCATCACCGTCAAAGATTTCCCAGGGGCCTGGGGGAGCGTGGGCTGCTGCGCGCTCCGACAACCCTTGGCGTGCACGGTAAGGCAGGACTGTGCAGAGAGAGAGCAAACGCTGTGCAGCCTCCGGCACCGGGCACTGCCCTCAGGATGGACACCGGGGAAGGAGACTCGTTTTAATGCCTTTCAGGCAGCTGGTAAGAACAAGGAAGAGGCACCTCTAAGAGGCTTACGTACAAACTGGGACCAAAAGGGCAAGTCAAAGGCAGCAGAGGTGGGAAAAAGCAGTGTTTCTGGGCATCCTGCTAGGTGCTCCTCTGAGATCTTGCTGAAGTATGCAGCAGACAAAAGCTTTAGTGGCCATTTTAATGCAAATCAACTGTATAATATAACCTGGTATTTCATGTTCCCCTCTTCCCACAAGGGCACAATCATCCTCTCTGAGGCTGCAGGAGCTGCCTCAGCCCTTGCACGAGAGCAGCTCTGTCCTGCCCCGTGCTCCTCAGCAGCACAAGAAAGGATGAGGAGCAGAGAGGGGCTGAGGGCAGGGCATCCAGCCAAGCACGTCAGCAGCAAAACAGAGGCAGAAAAGTCCGATTTGCTGCACCATGACTGAGCCACGTGTGGTGCAAGTACAGCCAGGCACTAGTGACTTCATTACTTTACCTAATGATCCAACTTCAGCTAAGGATGTGCATCATCCCACCAGCACCAGCATTGCTGGAGACCTTTCCCGTCAGCTTTCGTGATGAGAAGAGCATTTGAAGAGGAGCTAAAAAAGATTCCCAGCGATCAGAGCTGAAAAACATCGGCAAGTCAGCATCAGAAAATTCGTATCACGCCTGCCCCTACTCCATCCCTTCTGCAGAGAGAGGGCTGCACGCTCCCAGCTGTCAGTCCCTGGCGAGCTCCGCGGCAGACGCACACTCGCCGTGCGCTTTGCGGCAGGGAAAGCAGGAGTGAGAATAGCAGGCACCTCGCTGGCGAGAGGTGTGACAAATCCTTGGCAGAGCACAAAACCGAAAGCAATTTTAAGATCAGCAACAGGCATCTGACAGCTCTGAAAAGAGCCTCCTCGGCGTTCGTGTGCCTTTACAACGCTCTGCGAGGGCGGATGCGGGAGTTGGGGAGCATTGACGTGACGGGAACGTACTGTTCGGCAGGAAGATGCGGGGCAAACCCGAAAGCGTTATCGTTCATCCAAACATGGTTAGGCTGTTTGGTACATCACTGGTTTTCCTTCCAGCTAAAAAACTTTATATGGTTGCTCATGTAAAATTAAGCTTAATGTGGCATTAAGATTCTACAAAATTATGCCTGGAGATGAGGCAACAAAGTCAACTCTGAGTAGCGACTAAGCCTGTATTGATTTTTATGCGTGTGTTTCTCCATCATTGTTACTAAGCTGGTGACACTGTGAAGGGCACAATTATTTATGTTCCATCAAATTAGTAAGTAATTCAAATCCCTGACGAAATCTCAAGCAAAAATTGCTTTCACTTCCACAGAAAGTCCTTCCGACACTTAAATAGTCCACTTACCCCTGGAAGGGCACTGTAAGAATACAAGAACCTCACAGAAAAATGAAAAGCTGTGCAAGAAGAATGAAAAACCAGCTCACCACTCATCAGTACCATCCCTACATCTAACTGAGGGTCATTGCATCTGTCACCACCATGGGGACAGGCCAGTGCGGCTGCCCTATACAGTGTGGTGCAGAGCGGAGTCCCCAGATAGGACCAGGCCTTCTAGTACCACCACAAGGCAAATGAAGAAACGAGGATGAGTGTTTGTGTGGGTGTGTAATTTCCTCTTTGAAAACTGAATGATTGCGAGGAAGGAGTGACTGTCCAAGGACGCTCTGCCGGTTGGAGGGAGAGGGATACAGAAAACCAAGGAAATCTTACTTAAATAGACGTGTTGAGATGAGGCACGTGGGAGGAGCAAAGCTGAGGGGCTGGTGATCTCTCCAGCCAGCCGAGGATATATGAACATGGTCTAATTTAAAAGCAAGACAGTTATCCCAACATTCATATGTATTCTTGATTTCTACATTATAGGCACGTGCCTCTGTATTGTGATGACCACCTAAAAATAACGTGGGCATGGAAAAGTTATAAAATGCAAAGTAACTTAAGGTTTCAATTTTGCCTTTCTCCAGTTCCTTTTCTTGGATCTCTGCTTGATCCAACCACTCTGTCCAAAAACCACAAGAGTTTTCCACTGTATTTCAGCCAAAAAGTCCATGTTGCCTTAGGGTCCCCAGTCGAATGCAGCCAAATGGAAGGCAGGAAGAAGCTTTTCAGATAAATTCATAAAAACATGCTCATGGAAGATGTAAGTAAATTGCATCAAGAAAAGAAATGAGGTTGTCTGGAATAAAAGCTCACATCTTTACTATTATGCTATATAACAACATTAAAAGAGAGATACAATATGAGAATTCTTCACTGAAGCGATCCATCAATATTTAACTTAAAGAGAACAATTTCTTTGAACAACTACTTTGTAGGAGGAAATTCCCTTACTCTAGCCACCAAAAGAGCCTTAGAAAAGGCCTTTAATCAGGGCCTTTGAAACAGGAAGGAAAGCAAGATTTTCCTCTTTTTCTTCCTTAATGTTTTGAAAAGGAAACAAGCTATTGAAATATATCAAGCGATTTCCTTTACTTGAAACACTAGCTGCCTTCTGTGCATTGTGAGCAAAATAAAAATAAACGCCTTTTATCCACCCAGATTTTGCTGCGGGTAGGCAGCACCAAGACGGACTAAGCATTATGTGGTCAGGGAATCACAACCTCGGGACGGTGTCACATCCTACCCAAACCATTATTTTTGGGAATGGAATAATACTCTTAGGAGACACCGGTATGATTATCCACTAGTGGCTATTTCGGCTGCAGCAGCGAGGAGCAAAAAGAGGGAGCAGAAAAAACCCAAGGAGATGGCTAAAACACTGTCACGCTTGCAGGGGGTAGAGAGTCTTGAAATAGAAGGCAGGTAGAAAACAAAGCTGAAGAGAGATCCTGGGCCAGTTAAACGGCAGCTTGACTCCAGTGTCAAATTACTCAGCCACTGAAAAACCCTTGCAGCCCAACTCGTCCTCGCTTTACTTTTGCTAGCCTGTTTTGTTACCCAGTGGGAGCTAGATAATAACATCTAGTTTTGTGGAAAACAACACAGTTTCTCAGCTCAGTGTGTTGTTTTCATTTCACAGCAGAACACTGCAATTTATAAACAGCAAAACCTATGGAAAACTCTCTAAATGAAGGACTTCATGGTATGTTATCATTTAACCCCTATTTTTCACTTTCATTGGATTTATTGGTGTTCCCAGTTGCAATGTTAAATGACTGAAAGTAGAGCAATTAATCCAAAATCCTATTTGTTTTAATCTAACACTGTCAACTAGTTTTAGGTTTGCAGTCAAGAGAAAAAAAATGTTTGTTAAGCTCTACAGCACTAGCTAATGTCTAAAGACAATCCTCAGAAAAGGTGCAAAGATGTTTTATCACAGCACTATAGATGGGACGGAGATTTATTATAGTACCTAGCGCCATTCCAGCAGATGCCTTTTGAATTACAATGAGATTATTAAAACTTTACAAATCATTATATTAAAACCTGACAAGAGTACTTTGGGAACTGGAGCATCTCGATGTCATTGCTAACGATGCATTACCCGTGATAAGGTTTCAGGAAAATTCCTAAGTAAAAACTGGTTATAAAAGTATAAAATATATTAATATTTATTTCAGTACCTGCTATAAGTTCAAGGATAATAGGTTTATATGCATCAGAACAGCCGAATGATCGTATTTATGTCAGCATTAGAAAGATGTTCATCTGCTGCAAAGTTTAATTAATTTTCACAGATAGTTAATTTTCTGTTTCATTATCAGCTCCCTAAATTTGAAAGACAAATAATTTATAAACAAATAGAAACTTCAGAGACAAGTATTTTTAGAGCAAACAGAAGACAAATAGCAGGAGTGAAGCATCAACGCTGCCTTCGAAGTACTAATATGAATGATATATTGTAGTAGGTTTTGATTGATAACTTACACATTCTAGAGCCCTGACTGAAAAGAAACAAATTGTTTACTGTTAACCCCAACCCATTTTCAGGTAACAAATGACTCCGATCTTTACCAATCAAATAATGTCTGTGATGCCCTTAAACATCAGCGAATGAGGAATGTGCAGGCTCACCGCGTCCTTCCAGGGGTGACCTGATCCCTTAAGGACAATATTCCTGCCCTTCTCCCCTTCCCGGCAAGAAGAAAGTTTAAGCAGCTACTTACCGTGATGTACGACGCCCTTCAACCCATGGATAATGGGATCCAGTGCTGGATTGTCCCTCTGACTGACCTACATGCAAAGGATACAGGATTGGTTACATCTATCCTGGCATCAGGCAGAACAGTCTCAGTTTAATCTTTTAAAGAGAAAAAAGATGATGTTATCTAACAAGCTGCTTAGTTCTCACATTTACAATGGCTCTTCACCAAATGCCAAAGATACACGGCGTAATAAAATAAAGTAAGGAAGGTTAAATCAAAAGAAAGCATCCTCTGAATTCATTAAAACGTTAGCCATATTATCACCTCAGCAAAGCCTAAAACCAGAGAGATTATTCTTCTCCAGCTACTTCCACTTTCATAGAGGAAAACTGCTGTGATAAACAGAAGTTATCTCAGACCAGTCCATCCCGTACTGACACGGGAATAAATCCGGTGCTGCTACTGCAGGCAGTGAAGCTGGACCCCTTTCAGCCGTAATGGAGCTGAGCCTTGGCATTTCTCTGCTATTCCTATTTTACATGTATTTAATTTAGTGTCACTTGGACAAGGGAGAGGGAAAAAAGCTTTGTGAGAGGATCTAGAAGAAATCTCTGATTTTTGACAATGCAATTGCTTGTAGTGTCAGACCAAAACCTGGTATCCTGCAGTATTTCTGCTATCACCCAGCAATCACCCACGTCCTCCCCAAGGGTGAGACCCAGCACCAGAGAGAGGAGGGGAAGGCAGCAGCAAGAATTAACCCCGTTGAGCTCCACAACTTCCAAATTAAACCCGTCACTTCAGTCACTTACTTGTAACAGAGCCAAGGAATTTACAACCAATAATGCAATTTTTTTTGTAACTTTTTTCCTCTTCAGAGGTATTGAAGGAATTACTCACAATTTCTGTGAATATGTTCCATTATTTAAGATACTTGCCAGTTTACTTTTGGGAAATAAATACTGCCATGTACCTCAATCATGTGGTACGTTTTTCTTTTTTTTTTTTTGCCACCAGTCAGTACCAGAAGCCTGAGCAGTGTTGATCATTTTTGGATGGGCTGCTCCCAACGGGCAAACACACTCAATGCAAAAGAGCTCCTGTGCTTTGCTGCTTGCCCAGGATCTCAATGTCATGAGTAAAACTGGAGTGTAACCATTTTATGGCCATGTATTAACATATGAGGAAAGGTCTGGAGACAACAGAAGAAAATCCCCGAGAGAGCACCTTGTGCCCAGCAGGGAACACACAGTTGCTTGAAGCGCAGGACTGGCTTGGAGCACACTCTTAGGAAGAGGACGTCATTGACCACAGCACATCCAAAAAATGTGTTATTGTAAATAAATTAAAAAAAAAAAAAAATCACAAATTCTAATGGCCTGAGGAGAAAACTGGAATCCACTGACCCAAATTTCACAAGCACGTCTCTTCTCATCCTTCGTCCCCATGACTAATTAGAAACCACATTATCTTCTTAGCCAACTGCATTGAAAAAAAAAAAAACCCACCAACAACAAACCACCTTTCTTTTTTCTGTTTATTTGGCCTTTGAACTACTCTGCTGTGTTCAGGACACATTTTCATGCTCTCGTCTAGAGACAAAATGGTTTGTTTTGGTTTGGTGTTTTAAATGGAAAATGAAGATGCTTTTCTCATCACAGTACTCCAGAACTTGCAACGGCCAGGTGGGGCAAGATATGCAATAAAATTACAAAAGTAGCAACAGTAGATTTGAAATATATACAGCTTAGATGTTACTGGCAATAATATTATTAGCCCTGAAGGCTGTAAGCTCTTTGAAGCATGAACTTTTATATGCCCAAAGGGGTGCTCTGTACACTGTGAATTCTGTATAAATAATAATCACAGTACACTGAACCCAATGACCCACTTTGTAGGTTCTGTGTGGATTCTGGCAAATCAACAGTAAACACTAAAAATGCAGAGCTGTCGCAAGACACGTTCCCTTATCTTTTCCATTTATTCAGGTTTCTCCAAGCCATGGCTATCACTAAAAAAAAAAAAAAAAAACCATTAAAAAAGCTACCAGCAATTTAGTACAAGACTGTAAGAAAAACTTGCACTGGACTTGAACAATGTTTTATTTATTGCTGCTTAACCGTAAATCATAAAGAGTTTTATGTTGTTTGCTTTGGTTTTATTTCTGGTGACACTTACAATCGGTTTGAAGAAAGCAAATAGATGGAAAGAATCCTAAAGGTTAAAACTCTCCCTTTTGGGATTTTCTGTCAAAGTAGATCAATTCTTAACCTCAGCCTTGGCAGCGCCCCTTTAATCTGCTGAGGTGGTATGCCTGTATAGATCCAGCTACGCAGTCTTTCTGATCGCATATTCTGCAAATGTGCTGTGTTCTTCAATAGCGTGAAATCAACAGTCACGTTAGTTCTTTGGGGGCTGGAAAGCAAACACTCCATGCATCTGTAATCACATTTTCTCCGAGGGCATGGGGAGTGGGATCTCATGTTTCTTTAAAAATCACACGCAAACAAGTACCACTTGCGGAGATGTCAGTTCAGACCTGTATGGGATATAGTCTTATTTTCCTTCCGGATGCTTTTCCCCTTTTTTCTTTCCACTCACACACTGTTCTCCCACACCTCACTACAACTGTTTCAGGTTCTTGGCAAGACCATTAGAAAAGTGCCCAAAAGTTTCCTCATTTTGTGGAATGGTTCAGGCTTCAGAGCAAAACTTTTCTTATATCTTTTTTTTCTTCAAGTTCTTGAAAAAAACCTACCTTGAATTTCCTCTCTATTTTTTTGCACTTCTCTGTATCCCTTTTCTGCCTGTGTTCATAGAGAAAAGGAGGTTTCTGAAACCCAAAATGTCAAGTTCTATCCCCATTGCTGTACGTGTCTGGTTTAACTGGCCTGGAGCTACCATGCTGGTTGAGATCAGAGATTCACCCATACAAGAATCCTGTCTCTGACAACAGCTGATACTTAAAAGAAATGAAGGGCAAAAAAAAGCAGAAGGAAAAAAGGGACAAAAACCACTTGAATAAGAAATGTCCTTCTGACCTCCTTTATGATTCCATGTCATGAAGCTTGAGCTTATATCCTTCTACAAACTGTTTTTATCTTTCTCTGTTATATAATCTGTATTACAAGAGTGTATTTTTTATTATCTTATGAATATATCCTGAAGGAAAAGAGCAATGAATTCTTCAGATTGGCTTTACATGCCACATTTCTCATGATGCCTTGGCTGCAGAGTTAGAGAAAGACCATACATCTGTAACTGGGTCTCAGCACTTAGGCTTCACCCAACACAGGCCTGCCAAAGCTGCACAAAGCTTTGCTTTTCCTGCGAGAGAAGAGCAATGAGTTCCCCCCTCCTCGTTCAAGAGGCTAACACAGAAGAAACATCACGAATGAAAATTTCTCAAGCACAGGAATTTCACACGCAAACACAAACCTGCTATGCTGCTGGTCGTGAGCGTGCTGCACAGCAAGTACTAATGGGACAGATGGAAAACCATCCTGACATTGCCCTAAAGTACCCACGGTACCACTACTACAAATGTTGTTTCCTGAACAAGATGCTTTTGCTCAAGACTGACTAACACTCTATAGGACTGCAGTAAACAGGATAAATAAGGCTTGCGTGCATCATTTATAATTGAAAAATGCCTGTAATCTTCTTCAGCAGAAATAAATAGGTAACTATCATGCTAAGCGCAAGGGACAAATAAACACAGAGATATTATTAAGCGGTTTCCTGTGCTAACAGAGCTCTCACCATAGGGTAAATATGGGATGAACATGACAGGAGGAAGCAAAATCTCTTTATCGTACCCTTTGGGTAACTTCGATACCTGGTGCACATGCCGTTCCGAGTAGAACGAATGGCTTGACGCTACTGTGATGACTAAAACGAGCATTTGCAATGTAGGAAAAGGTAATGCACAAGTGACCCCATTCTGCAGTCATAAAACAGAGATGTTCTTCAAGTGAAGTCATGGTGGAAATCATTACCCTAGACGGGCTGCATTTACTTACAGCTCCTACATCTAATGTGGGGACTGAGCAATGATTCATTCCTCAGTGAACAACAAGGTTGATCAGTCGTGAACTCTATTGACAACAGCGTTAACACCTGTCAACAGCACAACTTGCCGTCCCCTTGCTTCAAAGTGCTGTTCCTACAGCCTTACCCTCAGAGTCGGCAGGGTAGGAGGCAGGCCAGGGAGCTAAGCACCTTCTCTCAATAGTGTTATTAATACTCCAAAGAGGAAAGTTCCAGCGAAGGAGCAGAGCAGGGAATGTGACGAGAGGACAGACACCACCACAGCCAGGCTGATCACGCTCGTACAGGCACCAAGCCACAGCATGTAACAAGACTTTACTGGGCAAGGTACTACTCTATAGAAAGCCCCCGTGTTACAAGCGCAGCACGTCCTAGGGAGTTAAAAAAACCCCAACCAGTTCTCATTCTCTATCATTCATTGCACATTAAGTAGCTGAAGCTCTCTGCTCATCTGATTATTTTATAGGACAAACCCAGAACCTCCTGAAGTCTCTGATTTTACAAAAATCAGCAGAGTTGTAAAGTGTTAAAATTTATACCACATGCTATATAATTTAAACCATACGCTAAAGTCGTATAAGTAAACCATGACCTGTCTTTCTGCTGGAAATAGTTCTATAAAGCAGGGGAAAAAAGTCTCAGGCAAAAATATTGAGCTTACAATGACTTTTTTAGGAAAAATAACAAATAAACCCAGAAAAACAGGGGAACCCCCAAATAAACATTGAGGCAGTTAGAAAGGCCACACAGCAACACCAGACCCTACCTCCGAGACCCCTGCCCAAAGGGGCAGAGTCCCCCCATTTCCCACTGCTCCAGGCAGCCTCTCCGAAAGCCAGGTTATCCTCCCACCAACCAACACGAGAAGGGCTGGGGGAAGCACCACAAAGCTCGCTAATGATCCCTGGTACCAGTCACCTTGTGAAAAGCAGGTGAATATTAATAGCTTGTACAGCTCAGGAGTAAGGAATACGCTTTCCTTTTAAATACATGTTTAAACAGATCTATTGTATTGAAGAAAAGGGTGTGTGGGGAAAAAGAACAGAAGAAAAACCACCTATTCGGAGTGATACGAAATACAAATGTCTCCCTCATTTCCACCTTAAAAAAAATCTGGCATTTAGACTTATTAAACTGTCACAAATTTGCAGCAACTGCTTTCAAGCTCATTAAATGGGCTCACAGACAGTATTGCAAAGCATCTCAAAACGAGGGAGAATGCCATAGCCGGCTATACTGAAAGGCAAAATGACATGCATTTTGTGCAAGTCAGAGGAAAATGAATGGCAACAATTTTGTGATACAGTACCTGAGCCTTTCCCCTCCGAATAGTGATATAATTTACTTTTCTCTCCCACTGCAACATTTGGCCCTTGACTTGGAAACTAAATCTTCAATCTATCAAGCCTTACCCATCTGCTAAGTAAAATGGCCAAGACAATCTGCATGCCTTGAATTCGATATAGCCAGCTGCTCCCAGAGTGCTGTGGCATTAACATCCAGAGACCATCCTCTTGTGCTGTAAAGGACGGTGTCTGCCAAGGATGAATGACTACATACTTAACCGTGGCAGCTGAAGCCAGTGACAATGGCTGACACAGAGAGATGCCAATGTGTCAAATTCTACTTTCAATTACAACGGTGAAAGTCAGGGGCAATATTCCCCCAACCACGCGCCTTCAGCTCCCATTCAGCTCGTGGTTAAGAGCTACAGCTCACCAGCCAAATACTCGAGTCTCCAAACCCTCTGTACAAACAACTAAGAAGAAAAAGAAAACTATTATAAATTAACTAGGTTGCAGAGATTAAATTGTTCTGTAGGGTTTCAGGACAATCAACATGGTTAAACAGTTTATTCTCTTATCAGCTCAGTAGTGCTGGACAGATGCCAGTCCTCAACCTCTACGGGAAAGGACCTGATTTTCACTGGTTTAGAATAGAAATGAGAAGAATCCCATTAATGCGAACATTATGCCACACAATATGTATCTTAACATCACAGCAACAGCATTTCAAAGAATCCAAGATAATCACAGTCAAAAGAAACATACTTTTCTTAGCAAAAGGAAAGTACTTGGCATATTGCTTGTGAAACTCTTCAAATTCATGGCTTTGAGGCCAAATTATTGCAGAGCTAGCTTGCAGCTTGGATAGGACCTACTCCTCACCCTTCTGAACGATGATGCTTTAACCCTGCATTGGTCTGAAGGATTGAGAAAGGATACACAACCCCGCTTTGTGGTATGCACCCTTTTGCTCTGCACAAAGTCTATTGTCTCACCTCTCTCTCCTCTCCCTTTTGAAGTTCACATCGTAAAAGCTGTTTGTGGATGAATATCTCATTTCTTAAACATTTCTGAATAAAAGGAAGTGAAAGATTTCAGTCAGATCTGGAATGTGGATGAACAGATATGAATAGTTTACCCGTGCTTTCCTTTGAAATACAGTAGGAAATATTTATTTGGACCTTTTCGGGAGAACTGATGGGTGAGAAGGGACCCTGGTTGACTCTACAGCACACTGAGCTATCTGTGAAGGCAAGAAAGCGCACACAATGATAAGCTAGATTTGGTGCTCTAAGTTTTTCACCTTCACAAGCATTAAATGATCCAAGAATGATATATTCCCACTCCTCCACAGATGATACTTTCTTCCATCTCCCCCATATATGCTATAATTGCACATCTCGCGTACGAGTTGATGCAAAAGGACAAATCTGGCCAGGAGCCTGCAGCCTGACAGAGGTGAGCTGGGAGATAGAACGCATTTGCTGTGTAATGAATGGACTGCCCAAAGTAAGTATCCTGCAGAATATATTTGTAAGGGAAAACAAGAAATGGAAACAGCCCCCTTAATACTTCAAGTTGCTGCTCATGTGTAAAATCAGAGAGAATAACAGGTACCCAGGCAAGATGTGACACCAAACCTTATGCTGGGACACGCACTATTTCACACAGATACTGCCATGACCTTTGATTTTTTAAAAATGTGCATTAGATCTGAGTTCGCCTTTGCCTGCGGCAACTGGTTTCAGGTTCAGTGATTTGAAGGCAAATTCTGTTGAGTTAAATCTGGGGTTTGGCCTTCAGGTGTTAATAATCCTGCTATGAATGAAAATATACTGAAGTCATAGAGGTGCATACACTGGTGGAGGGGGTGTTCCTAGATGTCTCATTCACTATGTTGTTTGAAGAGAGGGGAAAAAAAGTTAATGAGTCTTCCAATGATTATTTTAAATAGAGTAATGGGTGTGCATTGATCCTTCTAGCTAATTACACTTTGAATAATACATCATTCTGACTGAAAGCTTGCTAGTGATGTATTAACTTCATATTTCATCACAGCTTTGGAGGGTATCTACAGTGAGATATTAACTAGCAGTGCCAAAGAGGAAGCTGCACTTTTTTTTTTTTTTTTTTAAAGTCCAAAATGGTTTTAAAAGCTATTGAATTGACTTTGGGGTCAGGTGCTCTGGCTGTCCCTCATCTTTGGTTGAGTGCAATGCAGCTGCTTGCAACCCCAGCTCCTCGCAGCCTTAGCTCACCCCCTCCGTCGCTTTGTACCCGCTGGCTCTGGACCCGAGTTAGTCACAGCCATCCTGGGACAAGGACGGGACAAACTAGGTTATAGATCAGCGACTTCCACTTCCATTGCGTCCAGTAGGGATGCTTGAAAATACAAGAAGCATAAATAGTCACTTTTACACCAAAGGCTGGCTGAAGTATCAGTCATAAAACCAGCAAAGGGAGAGCACAGGCTACCGCAGAAGAACATACAAGAGAATTTGCAGCAGCATGTTGCAAGGCAACATGCTAACATAAGATACTGTCTCAAAAAAAAGCAAGAGCATGAAACTCGGAGGTAGAGTTAAGTACTGCTTAATAACTCAGCTCAGAGTACGTTGTGTTTGTGCACACCGAGTCTCTTTGTTAGCGGATAGAAACATTGATCGTGCATTGTACACGTGCTGGCAGCTGACTGATCAGCTCACCGGGCTGAGGAAGACTCTGCAGCCTCCCCCCGCAGCGTTACCTCCGTTCACTATCACAAGATTTGCAACCACTAAGATGGAAAGAAACAGCCAGCAATGTATTTTCCTTTCTTTCTGTAAGCCACTCATTTGCCCAAACTCTGACTCACTCCGTTGATAAGGTAGGCATTAATTTCCCCAAAGTATTCTTGCACTTCGAAAGCACGATGCGGCTAACTTACTGCAAGTGAATAGCACATTCAATTAACAAATTATTGAAAGATCTTAATACGCATATATCTGAGGAAAACCAAAAGATATCTGCAGCCCAAAAGCACAATCTGATTAGTAGCAACAGAACATCTAAGATACAAAGCTCTGTAAAAGACGAAAATGTAATTGCAACACAGAGGAGAGACAGCTTCAGTGGCAGATTCTCAAAGCTGGGAAAGCTTGATTGATAGACTGTACCATCTGCAGCTGCGCAAAAAAGGCTAGAGTAGCTGCAAGTTTATTTAAAGCAATTTTGGTGCACTGAGCCTACTTGTTCTCCTTTGAGAAAATAATATGATTTCTTCATAGAGCATGTAGTCTACTTATTTAAGCAGTAGTGTGCAAGATCTCTCAATCCTACCAGCAGTTCAGCTGGAAAAATGACACACCAGGGGGTAACATTTTATCAGGATAGAGGCTATTTTATAAAAACTGCCATCAGTTATAAACTGTTCTCACCATCTGAGTTTAAAAAAAAAAAAAAAAAAAAAAAAAAAAAAGGAATTGTGTCTTTTTTAGAGTTTCCACAATCTGCTCAATTTACGGGAGTTTTTAGGCTAGAAATAACCATTTTGACCTAAGTAGGGAGGAAAATGAAATGGTGTAATGAAAAAAATATAACGAGCACTATAGCCAGATCACCCTACAGCACCCACTCTTTGATATACAGCTTCACACATTTGGAGAGGCTAAACTCAAAACTGTGAAACCAAGAATGGAAGTTAGCTTTCATTTTCTTCTGCTCCTGGCTTGAATTTGGTACAAAAAACATGTGCAACAGAAAAAAAATATCTTCAGCTTTTTTTTTGGAAAATAAAACAATGAAATCTGGTGGCTAAACAAGAAACTATGCTGGGCAAAATGCAAAGGGTGGAAGGGAACAGCTCAGATGGGCATCTGGAACCCCAGTATTTTGCAGGGTTTTGTAATTTAATTGCTCCAGCTAAGCTTGCCTAGGGTGCAGCAGAGATTTCCAGCCTTTTCCCTCTCTTCCAGCCAACACAAAGGATTTTGGTGAGAGAGGTCACAACAATCACCCCTTTAAAATGAAGAAAAGGAGTCGCCTCAGCTTCCCAACATCTTTCATTCATTCTACATGAAAAGTCCTGATTTTTTTCTTTCCCAGCATTGCCCTGGGCTCACTTCCCCACCGCAGCAGCGGCTCCCTCCAGCCCGCCAGTATGAGATGACTCAAGCCGGCATCTATGAGTCACAAAGGATGTAGAAATGTCAATTAAGTTACACAGCCACTTCCCCAATGACAACCACACCTCAGTTCACAATTAAATTAGAAATCCAGTGAAAACAAACTGTTGTAGGGCAGATTTTTTTATCGCCTGCTTTGAAATATCAAACTCCAACATACTTTGTTTGCCATTGCTTTTACCTCATTTTTAAGGAGGTTGGTGTGAACTGATCTACTGAAACTGCTGCAGGAATTTTTGCTACACCAAGTTCCCCATGTGTAATGTAGCAGCCACGGGCTGGGAGGGCTCTCAGGCTTCCAGGCATCTTTGCGGTACAAGAACCCCATGTTAGACCAGTGGTGTTCGTTAATAGCTTTCTGGTGCAAGAGGACAATTCTGTCATTATGATACATTTTTGTATTTGTAATTCTCTTTCAAGCAAGTTCTTCCATTTTTACTTATCTTTTGTAAATTTTCAGTGTCATTTAAGTTCTTGCAGATGTGTGCAGCTTTGCAAAATGTTATGAACTCGCACAGTTCAGTGCTCGTGGTACCTAAGGCAGAAAGCACCAGCTAATGCTCAGTTTCCTCACTTCTGCCTCCGCTCTCATTTCTGCGTTGCCTCCCTCTTCCATCGCCCACCTGCCACATCCTCCTCGCTCTCTCTTCCCACCCAGTGAGCTGTTTCTGTCTCCTCCAACGCTACAGCATCCTCTCTTCCCAAACCGTTCCACATACCCCCTTGCGCACCCTTGCACGACTCTGCCACCTCCCCCTCTCCACCCCCTGCCTCCTGCATCACCAAGGAGGTCCCTGTGCCCTTCCACCCCCACCCGGATGTCCTTCATGGAGACAGGGAAAAGTAGCACCTTTGGCTACTGAGGGCAGTGAGTGGGCTCGTCCAGGGGAAACTTGGATGCCAGCAGCCACGGTGCTAAGGACACCCATTGCCGGACCGCCAAGGGATCCATAGCTAGTGTGCGTGAAGTGCAGGTACACCAAGAGCCACATCCTTGGGCCAGGGTGGGTACCAGCAGCAGGGCAGTCACAGCAGTAGAGCTCCGAGAAGCAGGTGAGATGAGGCAGTCCTCATCTCAACCTCCTTCAAGGCACTGAATTAAGAGTGGCAGGATGTGGCCTGCAATTTTCTTCTCAGCTGCTTCTAAGCTACTCAAGCTCCGGCAGCAACAAAAGTACAGCTCAAAACCCCCCTATTTCACCTGGTGTAACACTACATACAACAGTGAGGATCATATGTCAAGCTGTTTATTTTTCACTTGGTTAGCATGACCCAACAACTCACCGAGTTCCTTACAAAAACATTTCAACAAGTATCATGGCTTGTGTCTAGAGGAAATGGGGAAATTATTGTGCAGAAAAAAAGCACTTAGAATACAAGTGCATTAAAAGCCTGGGAAACATTCAGTTTGTAGCAGCAGTTTCTTCCTCTTGAAATACAAAGAAATACAAAAACTAACATGACATGTATGCTTGTTTCAAGATGTTCTACATTTCAGCAGTGGCAAAGTGAATGCTATTCAATCACTGCGAGTAGGTGATAGTCTTAAAGCCACAGAACTCCTCAGGATGCTCTAGCCTTCATGCCTCTGCTCCACGGGCTTCTTACAGCTTTCCGGTGCTCCTGTGGAGCATGACCCATCTATGGAGGGGGTTTTCAAGCTCTGTCTCTGGTCAGGAAGCCCTCCTCCTACACAGGATATAACTTCAAAATTGCCAGAATCTCAAAATCTCAGGGAAAGGTAAGAGAGAAGAAATAAAATGCAACTGAATACGATTTAAAACAAAACTTAAAACATGGTTAGAACAAAAGGTGCTCTTTGAACAACTCTAGTCTGACCCAGGGCAGCGAAGACGCTTCCTGCAGGTGGGTGTACACAGGAATGCTCTCAGGAAGAGTCTTCCATCTCCTCTCCTCTCCCACACTCTCTGAATCTGCTTGCCAGAGACCCTACCTATTCATTTGAGGTGTTTACTTCTTTTTTACTTCTTTTCACACCCCAGTGCTTTAACTCCTGGGTGTCCACAGATGATGCACGCTGGTTATGGTCAGCTGGACCATCCAGGCTCCTGGCACATGCTCTGCCATGACCCCAGTTTTGGTATCCACCTCTAGAAAAGTTTATCTCTCTTCTCGAAACCTGGCAGGCTGCATAGTCCTTTGATGTCACCACCCTCATATGAGCACCTGCGACTGACACCACAACCTGCATTAGGCTTCTCCCTGCCAAAAGCCTGAGCTGGTACAGAGCAAGGGAAAAAGCCAATGCTCTGTAAGGGCACTCCTCAGAGCGCTGGCACAGAGGGACACATTCACTGCCAGGCTGCACAGACAATTCTCCCCAAAATGCCCGAGACCCAACACAGTTTGAATTCCAGCCCGGCTGTAACATGCATAGGAGGAGCACTGCACTGACGGCTCCTGTGAGGATGAGAGGTTTTCCAGAGCTAACAGCAGCAAGCACCAGTGCTCAGAAGCTCGATGCCGTAGCATCCCCTGTTCTCTGCAGACCGGCCTGTAACCCCAGCACACTGGTAGGACGCACCTGCATTTGCAGCTCTGTCTACGCTCAGATTCAAGGGGGCCTGCAAACTTTTTAATACATGGCATGATAAGAAAGGCATTAAAAAAAAAAAAAAATATCTATTTTTAGGGGTAAGGCACTAGTTATACGCCTCAGATGCAATGCAAGCAGTACCGAAGGAAGAAAGAGGGTACTTCCTAAAAGGTAGGCATAGGCTGGGCACTTTATGACATAAATGCAGCATTAAAAAAAATTGCTTCTGACACAGGAACAGCTGACAGAGATAATCTCCATAGCTCAGCATGAATTTATATAGCCTTTCAGCAACTCCATTAGACAGGTGTGCTAGCAGCCAGCTGTACTGCATGCACCGACCAAGTTTCTCTGACACCCGAGTGCCCATATGGCCCTGCAGCACACCGAGGTGGTGCCACCTGCCCGGGCATCGCCCCCCTCTCCCACCACCATCTGTCCGCAGAGAGGTATCGGTATCGACCGGAGGGGTAGTGCGGAGCAGGACGAGATAATGAGTGAGTTCAGACTCAAAAATGATGGATGTTTCCATCCACAACACTGAGACCACCAAACAGCTCTACCTAGCCAGGTTTAAAAGCCAGCTTTACTTCTGGCCTTTAATTCTCTGTCCAAGTTAGAAGAGACAAGTCTAGCCATAAGGCAGGGTGGGCTGCTTGCTATTAGAGAAGGTAAGCTTATTAGCTGAAATATAATAAATCTCTGTAGATATCTGGAGCAGCAGAAGGCAACAGTTTGCTTAACCATATCACTGGTAATGAGTTGGCAAGAGGAGAGCATTCCAAAACGTTAACCTAAAGTTTAATTTGACTGGTATGCACTTTGGGAGGGTACTTAACAAGACTGGTTCACCCGAGATGGGGAACTGCTCACGTTTTCCACAAAATGCAGTGGGATATACGAGCATGTGTTTTTAGCAGTTTAGAATACAAAATGCAGAGAAAAAAATCTTTGAAAAGTGATTGATGTAGTCTAATCCTGTTTCACACAAGAGCATTTCAAATTATGTTAGATGTTTTTATAGGACCTAGCTATGATAAAGAAGGTTTGCCAGGTGGCAAGGTAGGCAGGGGGGAGGAAGGAGAAAGAAAATAATTTTATGTTGACTGCTTCTAATACACAGGCATATGCATAATGCCATACAAACCACAGATAAAATACACACAAAAAATTACTAGCTTAGCTGTTAGGGTTATGGAGCTTTGCTTTCTAATCAATGCTTACCCATATAACTGTTTTTAAATATTGATCTGGTAGCATGATCCTGAGGGAAAATAAATATCAAAAGGGGTGATTTAATTCAATCATCCTGATTCCTACATAACATGATCCTATTTCTTCCAAAACCCAGAAAGCAGTAACTTAAGTGAAGCTTACAGATCAGCTAATATATTTACAGCCTTAAAATAACATGAGACACACTGTAAAATACACTGAGATCCAAAGTTAATCTCTTTTAGCAATATTCTTGCAGCAAGTAAAGATGAATTTTACGCTGAAAAAAATCCATTTTATCAGGAGCAAGACTGAGCTTTCTAATAACCAAGCTACTTTCTAATGTGGTACATCATTTTACTTTACTCATAAAGAACAGTTTGCCAAATCTCCAGTTAGGCTTCGTTTGATACAGCACAGATGTTGCAAAACCAATACCTTCTTTCAGAAGGTCTCTTCACTCTTGATAATGACCACATTACAATGCATTTTTGATGCGCAGAAATGGTACGGTTACAATCAGCAGCTAAACGCTTTTCTGATGGTATCAGCCAGGCAGCTTTTCTTTGGCTTCTCAGTGCTCCCAGAGCTGTGAAACAAACACCGTAAGCTCATAGGAAAAATCCTGCTCCATCTTGCAAGCCTCTGAAAACTCTGTTCAGAGGTGCTGTGAACAGATTTAAGCAATTTTTATTTAACACGTATTTCAATTTTCAGCATAGAATAAGACGGTGATTGGCATTCTTGACTCTCATCTATCTCCAGTAGAGCTTAATGTGCATAAAAGCACATCCCAGCTTCTGTGCTGGTTTTGTTCTGGGAACTCTGATACGAGCACACCTGAACTTAAAACAAAGGGAGGTTTAATATTACTCAAACTGGGACCATTTAGCTCATTTCAGACTCATCACCTCAGTCGGATTAGCGTGCTTTTCAGCAAATCTCAGATGCAGAAGATATGTCTGAAAGCTACTAAAATTATGCTGTAAAAGGGTTCCCAGGTTTACACACCCTCATCTCCACCCTATGAACTTGAAGATTTCTGATTTAGATTCACAGGAGGTGAAACATCAGATATAAGGATTGCTCTGGGCAAGCCGCCATCTGAGCTGCAGAATTATTTTGGGGGATGATATGCCATCAGCATTATCAGTTAAGCCATCAGCCATACATACAAATGTCTACCTCTGTACAAAGACATAAAGAAAGGGACCAGACTAGACTCTGATTTACTTTCATTGCCTTTCTTTGACCCCTGGAAAGAAAACCACCGGCTCAGAAAACCGTCGATAATCATCTCTCCCACAGTTGTCCTGCAGCACAGAAACTACAGATGACAAAAACCAGCAACAACTCGACCCTCCGGCAGTAACCTGTAGCACTGGCTTTACAGTAATTTAGGATAGATTATAATTAAATTACTGAGGGATATTTTCCTGCATGCTTGCTCTGCATCATGTGTAATGTTCAGGAATTATACAGGAAACCACACATATCACTGGTAATAACCGGGGTGGTGCTTACATGGACACGCCAACCTGACACCAATCCATGCTGTTCCTGAAAGGGGCTGCAGCACCCTCTGCTCCCGACCGCTCCTCTTCCCTCCCCTGCATGCTTCCATGCTTTCACATCACATACGATCTGGGAAAAAAACAACCCTGACATTTCAGCCGGACCTGTTCTGTGACTTGGCTAAGGATGGATGGGGTGGGCAGCGCAGACGAAGGCAGAATTAGGATGACCCGTAACCACCTCACTGATTGCACAAAAATGACACGTTCCATTTATTTGTACAAGGCGAGCCCTAAGTGATTCTTACATCTCACAGCAACCTATTAACAAAAAGAGACTTTGTGAATGGAGTATCTGGGTAAACACTTCAAACAAATACATAAATTATGCATAGTCGGTATACTTTTTCTACCTTAGGGATCAAACTGAAACGAGACTAAAGAATTATGTTTTATTTGTATTAAAAATGTATTAGCTGCTGTCCGAGAAGGTTTTCTAGAACATTTGGTATGCTACCCAGGAAATTCTGTCTGAAGCTTGCATTGTTTATTATTGCCAATACTAGGAGAAACTTTGCACTGTTATATCTGAGAACTACAGTAATAATTCTTCAGGCAGAACAGCTTAAATTTAATAAGAATAACTTTTTCATCTGAGCCAGAAGATCTAAAGGCAAAGGAAGCCCCAATTTTACCCATCTATTTTATATATTCAGCCTTTACAACCAATCTCTCTTTTATGGCACAAAGTGAAACTAGGCAATAATTTATGAATAGATCTTGTGCTCACCTTCACTTAAAATGTGCCGTAACACTAACTGGTAAACAGAGACATATGAAGACTCTACAATTTCAGGGAAGATACAGAGGATGAAAACAAATGTCATTTTTCTAAGGGGTACACAAATCCTGTCCAAAATCCTGCAGAACTGGACAACATGTGGACTGGAGAGCTGGAGTTTCCTGATTGAATTGTTAGATTTCTCCATCTACGTCCCATGAATGTAAACCACACGTAACAGACGTGATTAATCCTCTGAGAGACAAATGGGGTACGAGTCCTAGATGGCTACAGAAGATGGTTTTTGCAGAAAAAGAAATTGAATTAAATTTAAAAAAGAGGTAGGCAGACAGGCATAGAAAAATTGTCTTCCTGGAACCCAGGCTGGATGTTTAACAACAGGGAGAAAACAGGGACTTCTCAGAGGCAGCTGCTGCGTTTGGGAGAGAGGAGAAAGGAAAGGAGATGAACGTACAGCTTTACATCTCCTTTGATTCTGTAACTAAGACCAATTCTAGCAAAACTCTCCGAAGACCTGGATAGCAAAAAATAGATGCTTTATTTCCAGCTTCTTTCTCTCTCTCTTTTTTCTTAAACAAAAAAGGTCAAGTCAAAATGCACCAGACTTGGAACATGTAAGAAGGAAGGGGATGAAGCAACCGTTGCTGTCACAGTGAGGAGAAAAGGTTCTTGCAGCAAAGAAAACAAGCCACGTTCAATGGCTTCTCAATGCTTGAAGACAAAAAGAGAGACTCTGCAAGGGGCTGCTGTCCCTTCCCTGACGCAGACAGCAGGCGAGTGGCGGGAGCCGGCGGGAAGGCTGGGGGTGCCTCCACTTGGACCCAGCGCTCGTGGCATCCAGCTCTCGGTCTGCTTTGCGCTGTTTGATAAAGTGACAGAGCGATGCATCAACAAAGCACACCGGCGAGTAAAATGCAAAAAGCATTACTGTAGTTAGGGAACTAATTTGTTTTCTAGTCTAATGGTTATAATCAGCAGACTTCCTGAGTATCAATCTTCCTGAACCACAGAGGGGGTGAGATTATAGACTGACGACTGTAATTTTTACGTATTAGACATCTAAGTGTCATTTTCAGGAGTCTGGTAATGAAAACTCCACAAGATATTTTTCTATCAATTTAAAGATTTTTATGGCATGGCTACAAAAGTGATTATTTATTTTTTTTAAGGTAGGATATTTTCAAATCGCAGAGAAGGAAATTACTGTGTTTAAGATGCTAACACTAGAAATACTCCTAAACTGACTCCACTTTTGAACATCAAGGGTGAGAGGAAGGAAAGGGAGGCAAAAGAATACGCAAATGCATGCTGATCAAGTTCTTAGGGCAAGTTATTCAAATAAAAACACTAAAATATAAGGGGACAATTATGAGAATTAAGGCTAACAAATTGGTATGTAATTTAATGAAGCAAGTTAATAATGGCATCCCACTTGGGATTAATAGTAATACATTAATCAATTAAGAAGCACTGGGAAAGCAAAAAAACTGCAAGTCAAAAACATTTACAATGCTGTAAACTGAAAGATAGTGATCCTGACATTCAAATGAACATTAAACTAGAAGAGCGCAGAGATCTATTCCCCATGCAATGCACACAACCAGCTCTCAATTAATGGTTACGACAGCTCAAGATACTGAGGAGAGACCCCATAAAATACACAGAGTATTTTTCAAATTTGTAGCGTTGCACAACTTTGGAGTCCAAGTCCTCTCAACAGCAAGAAAGTTTACAGTTCCTTCCTAGCATCAATAATTGTGATGTTCCCATTAAATAAATCGGACCAACGGGCCGTGATTTATCACAAAAAGCAAAAGGCACTCGATAACCCATCACCATTGTTAGCCACCCTCCTTGCTACTGCATCCAAAGCAGAGAAGCGACAGCACAAGTTATGAGTTATGATCTCAGGCTTTGCAGTTAAGAAAGCATTTACAGTACATTTGGGAAAAAAAAAGTGTCTAATTTTTACCTTCAATTAGAGTTTTTTCAGACTCTTTGGAAGTTGCATTTCTCTAGATATATCTGAGATTAAAAACAAAATAAAAGTCAAAGACTCCCTGTGCATTCTGGTCTTTCACTCCGCACTGTAAAAAGAACTGCATGACACCACTTTCTGTACAGCCCATATCCTTTAAAAGTCAACCTAACAAAAAGGCTTTAATTGGAAGTATTGCATTTTGGAGGTCATCCGACATAAAAATCAGGCATCCTGCTCCTCTGACTTATTGGAAAATACCATGAACGAGTTCATAGAACTGAAGAGAAGAAGGGAAAGGAAGACGATTGCTTGGGCGCTGAAGAAGATAAGTGCACATAAGGTAGATTATCTTTCTACACTGCACAGTCAGCCTGTGGATAGAAAAGTTTCAACACAGCAGGTTGCAGCCATCATGATCTAGAGACTGCAAATGCCTCTTGGCAGAACACAGGCAAGCAGAAGCGGAACGATGTGTTTGCTTCCAAGAACGATCTGTTTCAGCCGCCCTGTCAGTCTGTCTGCCTCCAAATCCAGCCCCCCTTTCGCTCACGCGTTTGTACCTCATTCCTCCAAGCACGCTCGCTCAGGGTGTTCAGGCTGCTGTGTGAACACCTCTGCTCTTAGCAGTCCTAGATTCAGCCACGTGGGCTCTTTCTCATGGATAAGCCATGACAAATGTACAGCCACGTGAATGAGAAAGCCTGAACCCGCGGTACGCTGCGCATCAAGAGAAACGTTGCTCGTGTTGGTACGGGATTTGAAATGAGGGATTCCCAGGAGGCCCAGGCTCTGCACAGCGACCCCGGCAGCAAAGGTGTGTATCAGTGCTGCTGTCAATGGACAGAAAATGTGGAGTACTGAAGAGTATCTGGTAAAACCACCCCACAGGTGAAAAGGCCAGTGTTTCTTCAGTGCAATTCACCTCACTAACAAAGTCCTCGTTTCTTGAGCCCAGCAGCAGGCGAGTGATGAACACCAGTGGGCTCACAGCCCCGACCCCTTCCCGGCTCCTTGCGCTCCCCAAAGTGCTCGCGGCTTTTGCTCGGCGAGGTCCCAGGGCTCGCCCCCGCTGTCTGCCGCGTCCTTACCTGCTTCCCTGCCCTGCTTCAAGCAATGATCTTCTAGAAAGGGATGCGGCTCTGCCCATCTCACAATAGCATCTCACTCCACAGCTAAAAACCTTTGGAAACGTCCCTATCAAAGTCAAGACTTCATCAGGAATTGTTTTTGCTTAATACTCTTGACAGTCAGCCTACCCATTTATGTACTAAAATAAAGGATGAACCACCTTATTCCAGAAACCTTTATTTTTTTAAAAAATCTCTGCTGTAAACAGCAATTTTAACAACATCTGAAACATAACAAATCTGGCCAAAGATATGGATCAGAATAAAGTTAAAGCCTCATCGTTAGGCACTTGAAACTCAATACTCACCAAAATTGAAACTAGAGATACATATATATATTTTTCCTGACAGAGCTATTCTCCATCTGTTCTCTCATTTCTTTCTTCTTTTACATAAAATATTCAAAAATATTCATATTTCCCGAAGAAACTTCCAACAGAAATTGAAATAAAAATCTGAATTTTGGGCTTAGTTTAAAAAAATTCTTTTTGTTTTCTTTAATGGAAAGGCAGGATATATTTTTTAGAAACACATTTTCCATGAATTTTTGTCTTCTACTCAAACTCAACTTTCAGTCAAAAGGGTTTCAGTGCAAGTGTTTTGATCACCGTGAATACTTATTGTTAGGTGACCAAAATTGTATCTCTTGGCTAAAGAGGCCACCTTTGGAGGCTGTTCAGTGCCATTCACATACTGAACTCAACCCAAATCTAACAGACGTTAAGAAGCTCTCATAATTTTGTATTTAAATTCTCCAAGACTCAAGATCACTTATGTCTTTTGATAATTTTATCTCCATTTGTTTACTGGAAAATCAGGAGAATCCTTTTCTGCTCTAAAGATGCTTCATATGACTATACAACATTACATGTATTGTACAAGTTGTTTCTCAGAAAAAGGTACTCTTGGTACTGTATTTACCGTATCTACCTACTCTGATTTACTCGTCCTTTATGTGTCGGAGTAGCTACTCTGTATCTCTCTATTATTCAACTATTTAAAGGCCCTAGTAATGCTTTTATTAGTAACAACTTAGTTTTGAATAGCTGTGACAATTACGAAATGCTAGGAAAATGGACTTCAGTGAGTAAGAACATGTTTCAAATTGTTTTGCTTGTTGTCTACAGCATGGAGAGTTACTAGTAAATACACATACCCTTTGACAAATATAAATTATACTTTCCGAAGGCATTAAGTAAGTAGCTTTAGCCTGCATACATTTTCATGTTATGAAGATGATAAAAAAAAATACCTGTACTAATTACTAAATAATACTGCTAATCAATAATAATAGTTTTATTATTCATAAGCTACTACTAATAAAACACCATGGGTTCTAATGTAACCATTAAAAGAATTAATACTGTAATTTAATTTTAAGGTCTTTACATGTATCTGAAGTCTATTAAAATAAATGAAAAGCCTCTCAATGACTCTGGATGATGCCCTGCATGTTAATGATGCTACATGTTATTTGCACTACTGCAAATCACCTTTAAGATATTGCCCAAACATTGAAGCACTAATTATGCTTCATGTAGGTGGATATAATGTTTCAGGAAAAGTGCTCACCTCCTTCTCCATTCTCATTTTCAAAATTAAGCTAGTTTTGCTCAGACTTTCAAAAGGCCTTGTAGTAATGGAGAGGTGGAATTAGGGAACTGCCAGGAATTGAGGCGGGGACATGGGAACCTGGTCTCCTACCAGATATGGTTTTCTCAATAGCTACTGCATTTAAAGCACTTATTCACCTAATTTATTTGGTTATGATGGAAAACACATGAAACAGTTAATGAAAGGGAAAAAGGGGGGAAAAGAGGCTTCTAGGGAAGTTAAAAGCTGAATTCGGTTATTTGAGAAATACACATTAAAAAAAGCATATTTATGCCAAATATTCAATGGCTTTGATGGTGTTCCACTGATTTGTTCTGTGTTTAGCTCATTTAGGTCCCTGTGAAAAGTGAGCTATTGATCGCCTTCACGAAGCACACCAAGAACTACTACCAAAAATCTTACAAAAAACAAGGCCACAATTACTATTTGTTTTACTGAAGAACAAATCTCTGCACCCGTGAGTTAGTAGTAAATATAAAGACATTTACACACAAATAGCACACACATAGATCTAAAAGTTACAAGTGCTACACAGTATTTTTTTCAATAACCTTAAAAAAATGTTAGTATTGGAAAAGAGAATTAAGAATGGCATCCCAGAAAAAGAGCTGTAGAACCCTTGATTTTTATCTCACATACTTTTGAAAATACCGTTAGTTGCATACTTGCTGCCAAGTACCTAATTACCTTTAAAAATCTAGCCCTGCACTGCTAAAGCTTTTGAGTGATCGAGGTATCAACATCACTCATCATTATGAAGATAATTTTAATGATGAAAGCATTGCTAAAAGTTATTTTAAAATTCATTTTTACTTTAACTTCTTTAGAGATGATTTGTTTGAGTACCTGAGATACAGTAATTAATCACTGATGGTTTTCTTTGCAAATAATAAAATAGATTTATATGCCCTCCCTGTAGGAACAAGAATTCCATCACCTCCTCCTGAATTTCTGAGCTATCGAATATTTGATGAGTGCTTAGGGAATCAGTATTGTGTCTTTTCACAGCAGTAATCAAGGAATGAAGTATTCTCTGCCGTAATGAATCTACTGCAGGCCCAAAAGATGAATATTTCAAATGCAAAAGCAATATGTTTGTTTTGAACACATTTAAGTTTGGCTTTAATAAAGCAAGTAGTGAAGTGCACAATGAATTATATTGTTAGATGGTTAAAATAGAGCCGTGCAATATGTCTGAATGCATTTAATCCAAGTAACTACTCATTTTAAATGTGACTTGTAAATATGTATTACATGTATATATACGAACGGATGACTCGGGAACCAGTGAGAGATCTGGGCCTTCCCTTCCACTCCTGGCTTCCTTCAAAACCAGCTCAGCCTGACAATTAACCAAGGCCCGGAGCCAGAATATCATTAAGTACAGGTTGAACCTTATGCGGGCTGAAATTAAGCACATGCACCAACTATTCAAGTTAGGATCATTTAAATCGAGCCTGAAGTGCCCGGCTGGACTGGGACCTGCTACGTGTTTTCAGCAGATCGGTGGGTCTCAAGGTGCAGCCACAGGCAACTTTGAAGAGGTGCACAAAGCAGTGAGCCCCTGCAGATGGGTCCCACCACCGCCGTGTTACCGTTTCTGCAAATCCAGAAGCCTTTACTGCAGAGCAAGAGGATGCTGTTGGCGGGAGGTAATGGATATGCGAAGTTAAACATCTTCCACTAGCACTGGTTTCACTTTGAGAAACACCAACTATCCTCAGTACTGACAGGAACGGTCATATTGCTTTCTCCTGAAAAACTTGTCGGGAGGCAAAGAGAAATCATTGGCATTATCTCGTTTGTCTCCGCAAGATTTGGATTTTTGCTACAATAACAAGTGAGTTCTCTTTAACAACAAAAAACCAAGAGACATTCCCACTTCAAGAAAAAAGCCATTTTTCCCACTGCTCCCCCCCCTCAGTGAAGCATGTTTATGGGCTGTAATAACCATTATGCCTGACACCAGCAGGCTGGAGTTCCCTTCTCCCCTTTTCAGCTTGTTCCAGCTGAATAGCTTTTCAAATAATTTGAACTAAAAAGATCAGAGGTTCCCAAGTCACTTTGCTCCTCTGTTCCACTCACTGTGGCCTCAGTGAGGGTGCAAGGTGGTTCCTTCAAGATCCTCTCTCAACCATGGTGCAAGGTTGTGTTTGTTTGCTGTTTGGTTTTTGCACAGCGAGGCACCTCATTCTGCCCCAAATACACAGCTACAGAACAAAAGTCTGCAGGAATTTTCAGCAGAGCCAAATCATCTGTCACTTTGTTATTTGCTGCACTCTCCTCTACATACAATAGTCCCCAGCACGATGTTTGTAAGTGATGCTACGGTCAGAAAAAGGACCAAGTACCACAGAACCCTTTTCTTCAACATACCTGTTCACTTTACAACTTGTGCTCCAATGCAAAAATCAGCTTTCAGAGCCCAGTTAGAGATTTCAGGCCAGCTCATCTCATTTGCAAATTGGGAATACCTGCTATAGAGTCCCCACAGTGCTATTTTATGTGAGACCCTCTGAGTGTCTATCCACAGTGAAATAGAGAGATAAGCAATTACAGCAGTTTGTACATGCAAGAATTGTTTCCTGATTTTAACTAGTAATATTTTTTTATTTGTCAGGTCAACTGACCTGCAGCATGCAAACAGAAATAGAATTTATCAACAGAGTTTACAAGGAAAGCAAGGAGAAAAGCATAGATTTAATTAGCAATTACAACAAAGTTCCAAGTGCTTCAATTATCCAAGCTCAGAACCAATGTACTTTACCTGGAAATTGCCCCTGAAACAGTGAATTCAATAAGGAAAATTCTTATATAGTCCAAGTTAAATTATTCATAAAGGAGGAAAGAGGGTTCTTAATTATTTAATGTTTCACCAATAATTATATAGTTCAGTATAATGTTCACTCACTGGAGAACCTGATTTTCAAAGGAACATTTGTGAACATCAGTCAAACAAAAAACACCTGCCAGACTATAAATTCAGCCAGTGCAGTACACATTCATTCCAACACAGCATTAACGCATTAGCAAAAATCCAAGTCTTGACTTAATGGCAAATCTATCCAATAATTTCTGTGTTAAAATATTTACATAGAAAAGCATGCACAATTCAGTTTTCTAAGGTATTTGTAAAAAACAGTATGACCTCTATTGCTACATTTTATTAAAGCTGTGTTCTAGATAAATGAGTTAGAGATGGGAATACTGCTCTGGAAAATAGCAAACTATAAAATTAGTACTTGAATAGTCAAAGCTGCCAATCAAAATGTGGCCATGGACATCTTAGGGACATTTTACTCAAAAGTTACTAAGAATCAGTTTTAAAAGACAGCTTTTAAATTAGCTGCAGGAAATACTAGCCACGGTAAGCTTATCCGCATGGTGCCCTGGGGAGCAAGGCTAAAGGAACACCAAGTATTTCTGAACAAAACTGCCTGTAAAGGTTTTTCCGAGTCGTGGTTCACCAGCTCCAGCACATGATACACAGCGGAGGGAACTGAAACGGCACCTTGGTCAAACACAGTACGGATCTGCAAAGGATTATCACCATCAATTAATAACCCCGTGTACAAAAACTCAAGCTCTATGGGACAAACTCTGGAAAACCCTCACGATGGCCAAAATAGCGGTTGCCACACTGAAGTCCTTCGAGCGTACTTATACAGGCCAGAATTCAGCACACGCCCTTCCAGAATGGGGACTTTGGGCTCTACAATTCTTCCTTGGCAGCTTTCCCTCTCGGAGCAGAGCTACCCAGAAGGAAGACCTGATACACTCAGAAATTTAACAGCATGCCACTGATTTATCATTTCAGCCCAAAGGCAAAGAAAAAAATACCAAAAAAAAGAAAACCATTTCCTTGTAGCCGCAAAACAGGTTGTCCCTGGGTCACTTTGCTGAAGAATTATCTTACCCCCACTCTCTGGAAGAGATCAGAGACTGTTTATCAGTAATGGCTTCAGATTTCATGGCTCCTGGAGCAGAGGAGCCCAGCTGCACCATCATCCAGACTTTACAGCCTAATGTCCTGTGGCCTGCAGGGCTAGAAATGATGAAAAGTATAGATTTCTGCTTCCCTGAGGGGACCGCAACACTCGGTTGTGGTCTTAAAGAGCCTGAGGTCTCTTACAATCAAAGATGGGTTTTTTTAACAGCATTACAGATTATTTTAGGTTATTTTTAGTGAGTTTAATGGCTCCCTCAGAATCGTGCAAAGTGGGACTTGCAGCAAGTGCAGCACCTGGCTTTGCAGGTGGGGAATACAAAACACGGTCCCACTATAATTTTAAGATCCTCGAAAAACAGGGTTTATGGAATAAATGTCACATACAGACTAGGCAATGGTGTGCCGTGGGGCAGTGCTTCACATGGCTTATGTGAAGCACATCAGGGTAATTTAGCAACTAAGTTCCAGATGCACGATGCCACAACATGTATCGCGCACCACGGCGTAACACAAGCTCCTTCTGACATGGCACATGCGCATAACGTGCAGCTCTTCACTGCGGTATAAATCAAGTAACAGTGCCTTTGGTTGTTCCGTTTCTAAACTTCTGTCTTGTAAGGCTAAATTCAATTTGCCCAACGCTTCCCACAGCACATCAAGATTAAGAAGTGTGGGGAATCATCCTGCTACGCCACTGTAAATCATCGCAGCTCCACCAACTTTACCCTAACATGAAACGCCACAGAAGTGCTCAGAATTCAAGTGATGAATTTAACATGCCTACTTCCACTAGCCTGATGTCAGCAGAGTTACAGCAATTTATGCAATACAAGGATCTGTCCTTTTCTCCTTATCAAAGCATTTGATCAAAATCAGTGACATGGAAAACGACAACCTTACTTAATTTGAGCAGGAGAGTCAGGCTTGTCACTCTAACATCATAAGAAAAAGGGAGGTATTTACATACGGATACTTGCATATTCTTTTTTATCTGGCTTCACAAAGATAACAGTAAGATCATTTTCCTCCACAGTAAAAGCTAGTGCGAAACCTCACAGAGGACCACCGTTTTCCCTTGCTCTTCCCTCCCTCCTTTCCTCTTTTTTGAAAAAGCAACACCTTGAGATATTTCAAAATCTTCATTAGCCACTTCTCTCCTCGTGACAGCGCGGTGGTATGGAGTTGCTCCAACTCACGCCGTTCAATTCACCCTCGAGTCACAGGAAAAACTGCATTTCTGATGCGATATGACAAAAAGCCCACACTGCTGAACGGCACTGCCACGTGGCTTGACCTGCCATCGCAAGCAGCAGGCTCTACCCCGCACTGCAGTCCTCGAGTGTGTCGAACCAACAAATGAGCTAACGGAGCAGTCACGCTCTTGAGGATGCATTTTAAAAAAGGGGGATGCATAAATTCACTCATTTGGAAACCTGGTCTGTTCAAGAACTTGTTACTATGACAATTTAGAAGAAGCTGCTACAGATAAGATTGATGAACTTATTGATTAATTTTCTCTCAAGCTATGTTTGCATTTTAAGTTTTCTTTAAACAGAATCAGTTCACGTCAGTTTGTTAGTATTCCAGGGACCCCAGCAATGTGCTTCAGCAGTGAAGGAAGTTCCATGATAAATGTGTTCTCCAATCTGCATCTGTAAAGTAGCTATAAAATCAGAACAATTCATGCAAAATTTTTCATTACGTTTCTAAATATACTTATTTACATTTTAAATCACACTTAGACAATATGAAATATCTTTCACTTAGACAGGTGGGAACAAGAAAACAGATGCATCCATTAAGCTTGAAACAATTCAATGAATTAAATAGTACTTGGTGAACGCTTTGGTTTATGGATATAGTCCTTGTTTAAACTTACTTGAAAAAACACGGCCATGGCTCCTACTACCCTGTTTTCCAGAACTGCTGTTCCAAAACTGTCAAAGTCATCAGGATTGTAAAAGTAAATCTGCATCTGTAAAAAATAAAAACAACAACAAAATCACATTAGTGTTGATTCATACAGCTTTCAAATGAGGTAATGCATACATGTCGTACGTAAAGCCAGTGTTACGAACCTGAGATAAAGGAATTCTGCTGAACAATATTGTTTAACTAGCATCTTGATTAATAGCATGACTGCCCTACTGGGACAGTAACCAGGGAACAGAGTCAATGCAATGCATTTTAATAACAAACCCAAGGATAAACAGTATGGCCAGTCTGTTTAGACGGTAAACTTTGTGCTTTCTGCCAGGATCTCTTCATTTCTTTGCTCATTGCAGGCTCATCTCCTGCTCTGTTAAATGTGCTAAACATATTTATCTCAAAAACCATAGAGAATTTTTGAAAAGGATTTCAACATTTAGAGTTATTCCTTTACTCCTAAAGCAATTTATAAGATAAAAGTCTGTCTCTGTAGCAATGCATTTTTATGAGCCTCTGATATTCAGGACTATCAGTTAGGGTCAGACTTCTCCCTGACTTCAGTTAAATTTCATGACTTTTATTTCCAAAGTGTTAGTACTCGGCAAAAAGGATAAGTGAGACAAAACCAGATATTTTGATGTTGTTTTAGGACGAATAATAAATATTAATAATTAGGCAAACACAAAGTGAAAGCAGGCAAGAACAATGATTACCGCAAAACAGCAAATGTCTGAGTTACGCAAGTATAGGACTGAGAAACAGCTTTCTTCATACACTCCGCTGTGGAACAATCCCACTTTACTACACACACGCCATGAATAAGGGCAACTCTCAGAGGCCCGTGGGCGCTACTGCTCTTAATTTCCTGTATGGTTCTTGTGCCATTTACCGCCTCAGCTGAGCTCCCACTTCTGCCAGCCGCCCTAACACGCTGCTGCTGCTCCTGCAGTTGTTCAGCCTCTCCACTCCCAAAGAAGCCCCTAGTGTTAGTCCATCCGTATCAGCCATGATTTGCTCCAAAGGATCTGCTTTACATCCAAACCATGCAACGCTCCCTTCTCAACATTACACCATGCAGGTGTGTACATTTTCATATAATAAATTCAGTATTGGTAACATTTGTTGTATGTGTGCGCTCTACATGTTACAAATTAAAAACACGCGCCTGATGGCAACCGCCAAGCACAAGAACTGGACTTTGCAGCGGTTGCGCTTGGGGCCATTCAGGGATCCTCCCCGATGGATTTCACAATCTGAACCAGCGCAGGCGCATCCGTGGGGACCGCGTTGCTGCAGGACAGTCGGCCAACGCGTACCCTCACTCGTGCACGTTAACTCCAGCAAAAGAACCTGTTCCTGGCTATGAAACAGGAACGGACCCATCGGGCTTCTCTGCCACCAGCCTCTTGCCTGAACCTGCGCGTTCACTCCTGCTTCTCTGCTGCCCATCACCCGTTACCTGACCTGTTCAGGCTTTGCACAGCATTACTAGGTGATAAGAAATACCCACACAGTGCATAGTTAAATGGAGACGTAAGGTCTAACGGACACTGTCCCTGCCTCCCGACACACTGCCGGTCTGACCGTCTCTCCCTCCCGCAAGTCTGTCTGCAGGCAAATGCTCTGCTGGCACCGATAACTTGTTTGGGGCTGTTTGGGTTTTTCCAGGATACAAATAGACGTATTTTTCCCATATTCTGAAATTTTGTGTATGGTCAGATGAGATGATACCCTTTTATCTTGCTCAGATATGTTCCTACTCATATTTACTGACTCTCAGGCTTCTGACTGTATATATTGGCTGTAATGTATAATACTGGCAAAGTACCTATACATCTAATAAAACGTCATCGTACAGAGAAAAGGCTAGGATGAAGATCAGTCTCTTCAGGGGCAGAGGTACTTTTTTCAGCAGGAGGATAAAATAAGACTACACTTTAAATGGCTCACCAAAAAATGAAAAAAATTGTCTGGCATTCAATCTAGCTTCATAAAATTTGAAAGCCATTTTCTTCCCCTATTTTGGCCTTCCTATTCCCAGTGTATTCACAGCACACACAGAGATGTTGGCAATATCTCACAAAGCTGGTGGTGCCTCCAGGTTCTGACAACTCATGCTTTGAACAGATGTAGACCGAGGTACAGCCATTCACTGACGTAGAAATTAGAAACAGTTTGTTTCAGGTAGAATTGCTTAAACTTCAATTTAGCCAGGACAGACAAAAGCTCACAAAACACTCACAAATTACATTTTGCTCCCCTTTAAAAGAAAATCTAAAATTAGGTATACCTTATATAAAACATTTCACTATATAGTCCTCATAGGAGTTTATGAAGAAAAGTATCACTGAGCGAGTTCAGCATATGCCAAAATCATTTTGGATCAATTTTGCTCACGGCATTTTAAGGAAATTAATTTTTACAATACACTTTTGGATAGCAGTGCAAAGGGCTTTGGTAAAAAAGTGCTTAATTCAGATCCCTCGTCTCAGCAGTGCAATTTCACAGACTAATCAAGAACCACACTCTGCCTTGATTACCATACACATCGAAACATTTTCCCACTGCTCCCCGGTGTTTTTCCAGAGAGCGTGGTTCCTCTCTCTGCATCCATCAAGTCAAGGGGAACTGTCTGGTATGAAAAATTATCGTCATCTGTCATACATGAGCTTCCTTATGTGTTCATACAGCTAGAAGGAACATTTTAGGAGTAGAATCTCCCAGGAATTGCTATTATATAATTTATACACACATACGCTGCAAAAACAATGTTGAGAAGATGGTGAAGTTACATCCTCAAAGCTGCATGGTTCAGGCTGCTCATAAAACCACACCTGGACACCGCTGAGCATTAGTATTATGACAATTTTCTAATTATGTGATCACATATTGTTCTCTTCCATAATGCAGTCTCATCTGTTTTCCCCCAATTTACAATAAAATGTAAATGTATCTAATGTATTTTTGTTCTTTTATACATAATATACATAATCTTGAATGCATTTATCAGTAGATATTTAATTTAATATTTTCTATGGATGGCATAATGTTCTTTATGTACAAATCAGGAATGAGACAGTTAACCATAAAATTAATTCCACTGCATACTTAAGTGGCCTAAACATGCCAGAAAATTTTCATTATTACTCCTTGTTATATAATTAGTATATACAATATATGGTGCATTTTGCATATAAATGACTTCTGCTGTCTCTGTCTGGTACATACAAAGCAGTAGTACAGAATGCAACAAAGGGGCATTTAAGCTAAAGAAAATTTGGATCTTATTATGATAAGTTATTTGTGAAATGCAGAATGGAGCATCATCCAAGCTTGCGCATCCGACCTGAATTGTGGCACTGCCTGACTTCAGCACCACAAACCATCATTTTCTTGTATGTTGTTGCATGTGATTTCACAATAGCTTCAATTTTCCAAAATTTTTTTTAAAAATATATATTTTTAAAGGCTCTGAATCCCTTGGCAATGGGAAAGCCTGACATGCCCTTTGTAGTTTCTATAGCGTGACACTGCGTGCAGTCAGAACGCTCTGCTCCACGCATCCCTGCTGATAGTGCTCCAAATAGCCTTCCCGGTGGCATAGGTCCCTGAGGGCACGAGCGTCCTGTTCTCTATGGCACAATATACGAGATTTGTAAGTCGTTCACATCTAGCCCCGTTACAACTAACAAGGCTGGGAAAGGCTTACACTGACTGCCTGAAGCTCAGATGTGCAACACAGCGGTATGCTTGCATGCACCTTGTAAAGATCTATTACAAAAAACACGTAGTGTCCAAGCAACTTGAAATTTTCAGTATTTTGATAAGGCTAAGCTGAAACAAACCATCCCTAGTGACACAAAGGCACTTTTCTTGCAGGAAGACTCTCTCCATCCTGCAATGCTACCAATAACTACTGCAGCTACGGAGCTTTACCAAGGCGGGGAGAGGGCAAGAGTTTGCTTTTAATGGAAAAACTTTATGCTTTGACACTCTTCACACTCTAAAAGAGTAGAATTGTTTTCACTCAAACTTGAGAGAGATTTGCTGTACAGCACAGATTAAGCCTGAAAAAAATCTCACTGAAGGGGAAAATCTTCCGAATGTTACAAGTGCCTTAAAACAGAGGAATGGAGAGAAAACCCTCACTCTGCCATAACCCAGCAGATAATTGCCAGTCACCCTATAAAACCATGTCATGTTTTCTAGTGTGTTCTGTCCAGGAAGATCCAGTGCCCAACCATTATAGTTTCCAAGCACTCCAGGCCTTTTTCCAGCTGACAACACTTACACAAATGAATACACTGCATACATCCAGCTCCCAAGTAATTCCCCAGCCTGGAGTGTCTTTGCCTCCATGCTCCTACCAGCTACAACGGCCCTGCACCATGCCATGGGGCAGGCAGTCCCCTCCTCCTCGGGGTCAACCTGCTCTCTGCAGAAACACCTTTCTTCAACCGCATTCTTCCAGCCTCCACAGAAATCTGGTGTTCTCCAGAGCTGGCAAATTGTCAGGCCCTGCTCTGTGCTTAAGAGGTTTGGACTTAAAACTGGGCTGCCACCACGCTGATCTTGTAAGGACAGGCTGTCCCAAATGTGCATGAGTATTACTGAGAAATACTGCCCACCAGAGATCGGTTCTGGTTTTATTAAGTACAGTTGTCTTTGAATGACTAAACCCTCTTTATGAAATGTCACTGGCTTGCAAAAACGGAGCCTGGTTCAAATGAACGACTTCTCCCCGCCACCCATCCACAAATAAAAGGCTCTGGCGCTCTGCTCAGATGCTCCTCCTCCGCTTGGCACGGCAGACATCCAGACAGAAATCACCATTCCTGTGCATGACATCTTTTTGCTCTTATTACCCCACTACAAAGACAGAAAGTTTACATCCAATACAGACTATCATGGCTAAACTCATTCAGCACTTATGAGAGAAAAGCCACAATGAGCGTTTGATAGATCCCAGAAGATGTGAGCGTGTTCAAAGCAATTCTAAGGGGCTGGAAACCAAGCAAGTACATTTTCCATAGACAGATGCCAAGTATTTTAAAAATAAATAATTGAGACTTTTAAATTGGGCTGCTATCACCCTGTGCAACCTCCTACAGCAGATTTCTCTTTAGATTAAAAAATGAACAAAGGCTCATTGTGCTGTCACAGATGTGGAGTACAGAATATTCAATAGTATCAGGAATTCTGGTGGAAGGGAAAAGATCATCAGAATTAGCTTTCCGCTCATTTCCTTCCAGCAATCCAAGGACTACCATGCAATTTAAAGCTAAAAAGAAAAAAAAAGGTTTTATAGGCCAGCCAATTTTTTGATGAATCAGGCAGCAAGACGCAGAGGCAACAGCTATGTGGTTTATTATGTACTGCTTTAGAGACGGAGAGTATTTTCAGAAGAACAAAACACACAGGCATCACAGGTAGATGGCAAATCTCTGCAGAGTGGCGAAACAAAAATTTTGAAATGTTTGCTTTAAACGATGGAGTTAATCACTGAATATACTAATTCTTAATTAGTACCTTTCCTGCTTATATTGTAAGAATAAATTATTCTCAGCCACTCTTACAGCTGGATTTAAAACCTCTTGCACAAAAACAAATTCTGTGCTAAGATTATGAATCATACATGATTTTTCTTAATTGAAAGCCCGTATGTAACTAACTTCTGCTTTAAATATGTGCATAGATTTCTAGCAAACAGGATGATGTGATCCATTTGGCTGGAATAAAAATTTTCTACAGACATAATGTAATCTTCACTGCAGCACTGAAAATTCAGAATAACTGTCCTGCAGTCTGTGTGTTTGCTGGAGTGCGAGATGTACACTGGGACAATGAAGTCTGATGTTTGACTTCTCATTATATTCTCTTTAAAGAAACCATGAAACTTATCATTTATAACGTATTCTAAATCTGCTTAGAAAAGGCGGGGGGGAAGAGTGAATCGTGATGTTTTCCAGTTCTCCTACTAGAGCTTGATGTAATAACATAGAGTATACTGCATTCTTTTTAAAAGATAAAGTTGAACAGGAGCAGATAATGGCATGTTTTCCCTGCCTAGTCTATTATTCATCAGTGAATTTTTAACTATCGTTAGGCAGGTACAGAGATGTATTTTGAATGTCATAACTTAGTATTCTACAGTGCCTAAAATTGTGCTGGGTAAATTGCAAACAAAGAGTCAGACAGGGTCTTTGCCCTAAAGTAATTGCAACTTGATAATGAATACAATGCTCGGCTGAAAAAAACGAAAGCAGTTGAAACAACAGGAAGAGCAAAGATCATACAAGTGAAAGAACAGAATTTAACTCAATTTAGACCTTCGCATGCCTTTGAACTATGACGAATTTCCCTTTAATCCTTTTTAATAGTAAGCATTAATTATTGTTTCGTTGTCTACAAAAAATGCAGTAGGTGTATCTATGTTGTAAGTCAAGACTAAGTGATTTCTTAATAGTTTTCAACCTGAAAGTTGGTGGTTGTTGCACGTTCTGCCCCTAAATCTGAGCAGCGTTTAAACCCGTGAATGGCCCAGTAACAGCCCCGTAGGAACAGCGAGGCAACACGATGCTCGTAGGATTGCCCTGGACTTCAGTGCGTTGCTGGATTGTGGCCACGTCACTCAATATCTTGAGTGTTAAGTCCTGAATGTTAAGAGAGAAGTACCTTGGCAAGCCAGAAACTCCTCTGATTTCTACTGCCAGAAATAAATACCCCTCAGGCCTGCTCCCGTCCCAAACAAGAAAATCCATCTCATGTACATACACTGAGTCATTACACAATGAAGGCATATTTGATGCTAAAAAGCTGTATGTTGCATTCATTTGTATTTCCATAATATGAAAATAACATTTTCAGTGTTTATGCTTTCCATAACATGAAACTTTTCTGCAATTGCTTTGTACTCCGAGTAACAGCCATATGATTCACCATGAAATGAAGTCTGGAAAATCGTTTTGGATAAATGGAACTATAAATTCAATAGAATTTCCATGACAACATAGATTGCAACACTCCGCCACAAGTAAAATGTTATAAATCATTCAAAACCAACAAAAAATCAGCAGTAAGTCTTCTCTTTCACAACACACAAGACCCCTGAATTATAGAGCTGTGGTTATTACCTCCCCATGCAGTGCCTCTCATTTCTGATCCTCTTTCTTGTTACAAGTGTTGTTTCATATCTGACCTCCTTCCAAACAGAGCAAATTATAATACTAACACTTTAATACTAAGATGTAAACAAGAACTGAAGCGTAACGATCAGGAGGCTTTTTTGAACCTTTCCTCCTTTTCTCATCTTCTAAAAATGTTTAAATATCTTCATCCTGTGGTAATTATACCTGTGTATCCAGATACACCACAGCATCTTGTTAGACTCACAAATTTAGGATGCTCTTTTTCTGGAAACGTGGGTGGTAAGTGTACAATAGGGTGCTCAGTCAGCTCGTAAAAAGGATGTGAACCACATGTCCAAGGGATGGAAGAGATCCAAGGGAGGAGGAGGTGAAAAGAAAAGAAGGATAAAAGATTGCACCACACAGTATTGCTCATTCATACCCCTCCATCAGAGGGTTCCTGACATACGGTATTTCACTTAAAGTCCAAGGACCTGGAATGAAATGATTCCAGGAGGACCTTCACTGCAATTTAAAAATCACCATGGCTGTTGCCTTCATGCCTGTGAGAAAAACCTTGAAAACGCAAAGCTCCTTCCCTCCTGAAAAGATTAAGAAGCCCATAAAACCAAATGAGAGACAAATAGCTTGGGTATTCTCACTTTTGGGTAGAAATAGGAGTATTTCTTACAAATCGGGTCTTTTGGTAACTTGAGAAGCAGCAGCAACCTACTAGACCTTGGATTGCAAAGGCTCATCTTCCCAGACTACTAGAGAGTTTCTGCTGTCTTGCATAAATCACTGCCCATTTCTGGGCCTCGTTTCCTCATGTGTAAACTACAGTCATTACCCATCCCTCCTTTAACTGGATGCTTTATAAAGAAAAAAATGAAAGATTGGAAATAAATGAGAAGAATGACAAGCAATTGAAAAACATGTGAAATAAACTACCATTTGGAGTGGTATTGGAGAAAAAAACTTTGGGGTTGCTATTCATTTGCTTGATATTGCAGTAAGGAAGAGTCATACAAATACGTCATGGAGACAGTACATTGCCTCTTAATACTGGTACCAACTTCTAAACAGCTCATATCTGACACAGAGCCGATGTCGCAGGAGTTCAGTGCAGACACTTACTGCACGGCGCTGCATCCACAAACCCCTGAGGGCATCTTCCCAGGCTCCTGGAGGTCAGCTGGGGTCTTTCATAGAATCATAGAATCGTTTAGGTTGGAAGAGACCTTTAAGATCATCGAGTCCAACCATTAACCTACCACTGCCAAGTCCACCACTAAACCATGTCCCTAAGCACCACATGTACATGTCTTTTAAATACCTCCAGGGATGGTGCCTCAACCACTTCCCTGGGCAGCCTGTTCCAATGCCCGACAACCCTTGCGGTGAAGAAATGTTTCCTAATACCCAATTTAACCTCCCCTGGCGCAATTTGAGGCCATTTCCTCTTGTCCTGTCGCCTGTTACTTGGGAGAAGAGACTGATCCCCACACCTCTCTACAACCTTCTTTCACTGGTCTTTAGCTCCGCTACCACACTCTCACTCTGCCAGAGACTTTTTGGTTTATTTATCGAGTAGTTCTGAGTCTCACCCACAGTGGTTTTGTGTATTTGTGGCGTATGCCACACAAGACAGCAAGCGCATGCGTGCGGGAACATGCAGTGCTGAGACTCCCATTTCAGCAAGAGGCAAACTTTGCTTTCTAAAACTGTTCAAATGGAAAAATTAGAAGCAATACTTAGCTGCTGGCGGGGGTGAAAAACTGAAACAGGCAATTTAGGAAGTGGCTAAGCACCAAATGCCGCAGCAACTAAAAACAAGCTGGATGGACTGACTGTATGAACAGAACAGCTCTGAACTCAACCCAAAAGTGACTGTTTTAAATCTCTTCTTCATCTGTTTCCCATGGTCTTCCTACAAGGAGAACAAAACTACCGAAGAGTTTTAAACTCCAATACCCAAACTGTCCATACTTCGGCTCGTCTTTCAAGAATCCATTTACTTTCTTAAACGTCAAGAAGTGCTGCCAGAATGGAGAGAACTGCTGGGATTTCCTAGCAAAAACACTCCGGCACTCTTCAGGGAAAAGAAAGGAGCTGCACTTTAAAAATAAACCCTACAAAAGCACACTTTTCCTAGCATGTGTGATTAATATAATTTCATATACCATTCACTTTAAAGATGCAGTAGCACAAGTATTCATTCCTCTGAGAGCTCACATCTTAGCGCAAATTATTCTTTTTGTGCTGTGGAATTCAGAACATCCTGTGTGGTTTGTTTATTTTTTGTGGGTGGTTTTTTTTTTTTTTTAAAAAAAACCCCAACAACACCCCCCCCAAAAAACCAAAAAAACCCACCAAAAAGGGAGAAGGCGAGCTCTTCCATGAGGTTTAATGATCTTCAAAATGCCTCAGAACAAATTTTGAGATATTTATAGTTTTGTTGCATCTCTGGATTCAAAGCCACGCAGCAGATGGGGCACGTTTTCAGAAGCATTTTGCTGGGCGAAAGGCCATTCCGATCTCTGAGGGGATGTGAAATCCTCCGGGCTGTACGCTCGCAGAGTTATTTTTATGTATGAACTGTGAAGTATATGGGCAATTACAGCAGAACCAGCCCATGAGAAGAGCTTACTTGGAGAGCTTCATAACAGAGGGTAAAAATAATATGGGCTTTCCCGTATTTTGCAGAATACACATCTATCTAAGGCAGTGGGGTAATCCCAAAGATAAAGCAAGCAGGGTGCTCAGCCTCAGAGGTCTCTGTACCAGCTTGCCAGTTACTGGCGGAAGGTGGGACAGCACTAGTTCTGCCACAGACTTCTCGTTTGAACACAAGAGGGATTTTCCCAATGCAACTCCTTAAGGTGGGTGTTTTACTTCAGGTTTCTCAAAAGGGCTTAATATGCAAGGAGTGGGTGCACTATATCCCTTTAAAACTCGGGATCTCTTGAAAATATCTCAAATTGAAATGCCCCCCTACCACAGGGTGCCTACCCAAATTCCCCAGTCTCTTGGAAAACCTTGCATGCAGTATCTCTGTATTCTGTCTCCCATTATCTTGCGTGCTGCATAGCTTTCTTTACCCTTATCCTCCGACTCTTTTACTGGAGTAGAAAGTGAAGTCTGCACACATTTGAAGTGCTAAGAAATTTGTAAACTTCTTGTCTTTGCGACTTTGTGTACAGACACACACAGAGTAGCTGAATACACCACCCTAATGGCACTAGCTCGTTAAGGACGTGATTCTGTATTAACACTAGCAAACCAAAAGGAACTGGACTTCAGCGCAGCAAGAAGCAAAATATCCAAGTAAGCAGCAAAACTGACAGAAAGGTTAAAGTGCTAGAAATTGTGTAGCCTTTTAAAGTTAAAACCTTGTCCACTGTCACATCTGCAAACCCATTTACAAACACGTTCTGTAATGTCCTTTGCTAAATGTCAAAGTTATTCTTCCACGCTTATGAAACAGAAACACAAATCTAACTCTCACCCCTCCCACGCGCACACACCGGTACCTGCCTGCAGATGCCCCATCGAGACTCCCCTGGTGCATCTGACTCTGCTGCTTGCTCATGGCATCACCTCATATAATGTGAATAAAACAACCTCTCAGCTTTAACGCTTCCAATTTTTTAAGGGCTCATTGATGTTGAAAGAAAAGCATGTTGAACTTCTGTGGACTCCTGATGAACACAACAGTGCTACCAGATTGGCATTTGAGTCCAAATTTGACAGGCTTCGGTTCAGTACAGTTTTCAGTATACCCTCCTTGTGGGAGGCATGCACAGTTGTGTCCCTGCTCCGCCAGGCTCTGCGCCAGCTTCATCCCTTCCCTCTACTCTGCCTTTTAATAATAAAAATGAGCCTCAAGCCAGAGTCACGTTTCCACCCTGGCTCACACCTGTGTATTTCTGAAAGCACCTCTTCTGTCCTAGTATCTCGTATTTGAACAATTCACCTGGGTAACGGATACCATACAAGTTCTGGTTTTCAGTATGACAGCTGCTGGCTCTTCTCCAGACTGTGGGTGTCTTTGGCTCTAGAAGTGCCCAGCCAAATTAATTCTTGCTCATGCCACTGCTGTCTCCACCAGCCCAGACGCTTGGTTTGTGCCCACAAGCAGGAATGGAAACTGGAAACGCTGTAGAATGGTGCAGCCTCTTCCCATCACGTAACACGGAGAGTGTACCCCACGCTGCCTGGGGCAGGGCTGGGGCTGCGGTGGGCAGGGAGGGTATCACCTGCCGTACAAAACCACACCGTTGTACTTGTTACCAGTACACTCACCTCTCCTGGCGTTGCTCTGTCACAGCACGAAATGCCTCAATGGAACTTTTGAAATATGGGAGTTGCACAAGTAAAGTCTTTATCATAAATCTGATAATTAACCTGCATAACTAATTTCCCTTCTGGCAGCAGGCATAGGATGGAATAAATAGTCTATTCAATACCCACTGAGAGAAGACTCCTATATTTCATGTTAACTTTAAGCAAGTATAAAAACCTGGGAACAAAGGGCCTCAAAGAGTCAAATTCCTTGCAGTTTCAACAGAGTGCCCTGAATAATACATAAAGCAGCTATGCTCTTATCCCTAAAACCGCAGGTGTGAACCAGATGTCATGCTTATCTTCTCTTGAGATTACAGCAAACAATTGCACGCCTTCAGAATATAAAGTAAGCTTTGGATCAAGAAGCCTGAAATATATTAAAAGTGTGGCACTGAAGTTAAAAATTCAAATATGAATGTACAAATCACTGATTTGTTTAAGGGTCTGTTTATAGCCTTTGTTCTATAAAAGTTGTATTTCTTTTATTTAACCTTTTTATAACAAGGTGTATTATGAATCACAAATCTGAGATAACGCTACTTGCATAAACCTCCGTCTTGGTCGGCAAGGTATTGCCAAACAGATTGTTCGACTATAACGCCACCTATTTAAAATACACCATGGCTCAAGAAACAGAATTAAAGCCTTGATTTAAATTTTAAACTTTCCTATTATTGTAACAAAGGTTTAGAAAAAGGTGAGCACAGAAAAAGCTGCACTCAAATATTGAAAGGAGACTAAACCCAGGACGGTATCTCAAAGAGAATTTTGAAGCTACCTTACTACATAGTAACAAGACATGGTGCAAACGGTGCTCTAACCATACACCCTTGATCATAACCAGCCACCTAAGAGTGCATAGCCAGAGGGTATTCCAGAACGTCCAGTTTCAAGAAAATAACTATTTGCTCACTCAACTAGTGAGCATCACTAATATGCTACTGTTTGTTACTGAGGGCAATTCAGAAAAAGAACAACAGGGTCCTCCTCACCAGGTGCACAAAATAATCATGCCCCAGCTTGTTTTAAAGGTCATACTTACATTGCAGTGTTTTCTCTCAAACTAGGTTCAGGCACCACCTCCTGACTCCTGTGTCGACATCTCAGGAGCAGTAGTGCTTGCTGCAGAGGGTGACCGTTTGTTGTCTCTGATAGATGCTTCATGTCCTATTTAAGTTTTTTCTTGGCTTTCCTCTTCCACCCTGGCTAGCTTCATTCTTTAATCCAGCGTGCCTGGTTTCCTTTCACAGCATCCCCCGTCAAACACACACACGCTAAAGGCTGTCAGCATCTAATGCTAACGCTTCACTAAGAGAAGTCTTCCAGGTCAATTTATGACAGATATATTACAGGTTTGTAATTAGAGCCCTAGATAAGAAAGTCCTGTGTTTACTCAACAATCCCCATGTTCACTTCATAAAAGCATGCATCTCGCTCTCGTAGCTGTAGAGAAAAGGTGGGGAATGCGACCTGAATCCAGCAGCTGCAGTGTCATCTGCTTGATCTTGAGGGAGTAGAACTACCCTGTTCATATAACAGTATTCACCAGTGACCCGGAGCCTCATTCTGCCCTCCCGCAGCAGAGCCTGTGACTCCGGGGGAAAAAGCATCCAACATCTTGGCTGACTCATGTTAATAAGACGGAGTACGAAGAGTCATAGGCTAAGGTGATAACATGACCCTGTCTGTAATATCGAACAGTCAAACTTCGTTTGAGTTGAGAGCGCAGACCCAGGCTGCTCAGCTCCATGGCAACACTAATGATTTAAACATCTTTATAACCTTTTATTAAAGATATAGGATGAAAGTTGAGAACAGTACAGAAAAATAAAGAATTTCAAATATAAACAATTACGTCTTCGAGCTTCACCATATGCCTTATCCCTATCTCTGTTAGCAAATGGGGTTTTCTTACAAGGACAATCTTTGGATGGTATTAAATGTGGTGACAAATATTCTTCTTCAGAAAAACAGGTGAGATAATCTAGAGCTAGTTCTGGAGTCCAGTTCTAATTTCTGCAGAAAAAAATGTAACGGCAAAAAGAAAAGAAGCGCACAGACAGATAACGCAGCTTCCGCGACTGATACTTGCAACTTCATTGCCGTGGAAAACAGGCAATGAAAGGGGCTGTTATCAGCCACTCCAACACCTGGCAGCTCCCGTCAGGTGGCACAGGGCACAGCTCTCCCCTGCCCCGCCGGCCACGGGATCGCAGCCGTGCTGTGAAGGGGAGCGCGACTGGCCTCGCGACGCCAGGCTCGCGTGACACAGAAGGAAGAGAGAGATAGGAAGGAAAAGAAGTGAGATGGGGGAAGAAAAAGACAAAGAACGAAGAGAGAGCATCTGTCTCTCTCACGCCAAAGGGCTGTCGAAGATTTAGGTGAAGTCAGCGGCGGCTCTGGTAGCTTCCCACACTGCTGCTCTGAGCAGGTCAAAACACATTCAGGATCACGACTGTCTTCCCAGAACACCCAGTCACGTGGTGGTTGGTGTGTTGGTATTACAGGGTCCTGAGATCCCAGGAGACGGTGAAATTGCAAGCATTGTATTTTATCTCCTTCCCTTCGTCAATACATCATCTGGCCCTTTCACTCTCAGGAGCTTCCTTTACACACACTGCCGGCCCAGAGCTACGGATGGCACGAGCGTATCCATTAATTACGTCCACCAACGATTTACAAAACACGAGTATTTTGATCTGCTAGTTTCCAGCTCCACTCCCTTCTCATTTAAGCACATACCTCAGAAGGTATCTCGATGTTTTTTAGATGATTTCAATTTGCCCTCTTTCTGCAGAGGTTCTTAACAATGCCACACACTGATCCTGTCTCGAGCAGTGCTGCCGCGGATGTTGTCTGATACTCAAGGCTGCATTAATATAGCCCTGGAGAGCCCTCATAAAAACACTTGGTTCAGGCCACAGGTGCATCTAGCTCTGTATCCTGTCTCAAGCACCAAGCACTAACGGAAAGTAAAAACAAGACAGTGCGTGTTTACATGGACAAACAGCAACTGTCCCCTTAGCTACACCCCTGCAGCTTAGAATCATAGAATCATTTAGGTTGGAAAAGACCTTTAAGATCATCAAGTCCAACCATTAACCTATCGCTACCAACTCCACCACTAAACCATGTCCCTAAGCACCACATCTACATGTCTTTTAAAGACATCCAGGGATGGTGCTTCAGCCACTTCCCTGGGCAGCCTGTTCCAATGCTTGACAACCCTTTCGGTGAAGAAATGTTTCCTAATATCTAATCCAAACCTCCCCTGGCACTATTTAGGCCATTTCCTCTTGTCCTGTCACCTGTTACTCGGGAGAAGAGACTGACACTCACCTCACTACAACCTCCTTGCAGGTAGTTGTAGAGAGCGATAAGGTCTCCCCTCAGCCTCCTTTTCTCCGGACTAAACATCCCCAGGTCCCTCAGCCGCTCCTCACAGCACTTGTGCTCTAGACCCTTCCCCAGCTTCGTTGCCCTTCTCTGGACACGCTCCAGCACCTCAATGTCTTTCTTGGAGTGAGGGGCCCCAAACTGAACCCAGCACTCGAGGTGCGGCCTCACCAGCGCTGAGTACAGGGGGACAACCTCTTCCCTCGTCCTGCTGGCCACACTATTGCTGATACAGGCCAGGAGGTGCTTCCAGCAAGTCTCAGAGGCCTGTCTGAGCTGGAAGCTGCACAAGGACCATTCTTTGACTGGTTTGTCCAAAACTCTTTTAAATCCTCCTTCCAACCTGTATTTACTGCTGACCACTAGAAGATCATTTCACAAGGAGTTCCACAATTCATGCATTTTGATACACTGCACGAAAAGTGTTCCTTTCTGTTGAATGTGCACCTTCTGTCTTTCTGGGCTCAGACCCTTAGTTATATCGTGAAGCATAACAAGTAACATCTATTTAACATCTTTGAGATTTCACGGACCTTTGTAATCATGTGCCCTGAGTCACCTTTTCCAAGCTGAGATGTCACAACAACTATTTAGCTTCTTGTCTCACGGAAGGTGTTTTGTATCACTGAAGGTTCTCTATGTTTTGGGGACATACAAAGCGTTTTTGAAGTTGGGCAATCAGAACTGCCCAAGTCATATGTACCATGGAGTAAAGTTTTTTTCCTGTTGATCATACTAATTTCCTACTCATTTCTAATGTTCCTATTTGCCTTTTTGCTACCGCTGAGCACTGTGCTCACACGTTCAGAAAGCTCTCTGTAAGGACTCTGGGAACACTTCCTTGAGTGGCAATAACTAATGTAATGTTCATTACTATATGTGCATACTCAGAGTCTTCATTTTAACCTAGTTAATCTAGAAAATGAGATTTATATGATCCTGCTTTGTGTGCGTGCGTCTGCATACGACATGTCAGCCCCTTGTAGTAACTTTAGAGTGCATTGACCAATTTCATCAAGACCTGAATGCTCACTCGGTTTCTCAAAGACTTTACACCCATACAAGTCCCTTTGCAATTACTTATTAGTAAGACCCGATTAGTTTCACTGGTATGGACAAAATATTGAAGACTCTCCCTGTCCTCCTTCACAAAGCACTTCATCATCATGCCTAGCATGGGCAGCAGCCACTTCGGCCGCGGTCACGCTCCCTCCAAACTCAGCGGTGCTGCACACAGGTAAGCCGGTGCTTTTTTGACTTGAGAGCTGTACTGCATTCGTTTCTGCACCCGGGGATGTACCAAGACACACAATGTACCTCCTTTCTTTTACTCGGTGGGACTGACATCAGTAGGTGCAGATTCCCATGAGTCACTGAGAAAATACCAGCATTTGGATCTGTGCACACACAATATTAATGGAAATCCACCATTCTGTTAAATATTGTAATATGGTAACTTTAATCATAAAGCCTCTCAGTATTTAAATACTTCAGGCACTGTAGACATTTATACAACTAGCAGTAGCGGAATTTTCAAATAGATACTTCTGAGTAATTATCCTCTTGAGACAGCACCAATTGCTAAATAATGCCTCAGTTTAATAGCACATAGCTCTTCACAATTCTGTGGATTATTAAATCTCTCAGAAACATAACAAAGATGGTGATAAATACCTTGCACTCCATTTTAGTCCTTGCATGGATGAGGAATAGGCCATTTTTTTCTCACCTGTTAGCTGGACCTCAAAGACAACTCCTTAGAAAATTAGGGGGTAGCCCCTCCTACTTGCTCTCCTGAAAATGCCATAATCCTTATGGATTAACTGGCGAGGAATAATTGGTCTGTCCCTCCAGAACATCCCTCTGTCATTCCAGGGAAGAATTGCTGAGCAGAGAAATACAGGGAACAGAAAGAGTATTCAATCCAAACTCACACCAGTGAATCGAGGCATGACTGGGGAGAGTTTTCAGATGAACCTGCTTTTATGGAACACGCAATGCTCTAGAACATCAGGAAAATGCAGACCTCTTGTTCGTATAAAACGCTGGCCTTTATTTGTGTTCCCTAAAGATGTTTTTCCTAAAACTCCACCTGCTTGCATATTACTTACTGCTAATAAAAGAGCCTAGGGAAAGAAATTTGCATTCTCTGGGCACCAGAGGTCTGTGAATAGAGCGATTCACAGCATGTCGCTCCACAGAGGAGAGGGTTGCCTTTACATAGTCAAGAGCAAAAAGATGGAAGCAAAAGGCATAAAAATACTTGTCTCCTCATCCTGACACCATTTTACCTCTCGGGGGCATTCAGAACCCCTTAGAGACGACAAGCTCTCCAAAGCAAACCATGTCAGATTGTGTTTACTTTCATGCTAGTTCACTCAATATCCCAGCTTCATTTCAAAAGGAGCCACCAATAACACACAGAAGAGGCCACGTCCTTACGTGGAGAAAGCAGAAGTTAAAATTACTGCAATAAAGCCAATTTGCAGCAGCTGACTATCTGACCCCTAGTATCAAGTAGTTTCATCATCATTTGACAGTGCGTCATAAAATGCTCCTGTACTTAATTCGGCTTTGAATGACAAATGAAAATAAGATGAATGATTTGATAACTTGGTGATCAAAAATTTCCATTGTACTTTCTTCCTCGTTAGAAAAAGTTACGTTAAAAAAAGAGAAAGATTAATACGGAAGTGCCAGATTTTAAGCAATGATTGAGGACTTTACATAAAAAAGCTCAAAAAGTAAGGACAGTGAAGTATTTTTAGGTGTGCAATAAAACACAGCATTTTAACATATATATATGTCACTTCGGGTTCAGCGTGCGATAAATTTCCATTAGTATCTCACTGACAATTGAAGCCCGGCTGAATACTAAATAAAGCCACGTGGCTGTTCTGCTGAGCCCTGTTGTGGAAAAGAAGGAAGGTCGGAAAAACATAGGAAAAACAGTCTGTGTGTGAGATTCAATCACAAACACTTCTGCGGCCACTACAGGAATAGAACTGGAGTGACACGGCCACTCGAGAGCACACTCTCACCGCGTGACGTAATCGCGTGTCCTGGATCTAAATGTGGCCTTTGCCTTGACCTGTGAAGGGTTTCCCTCCAAACAGCTATATTATACCCAGCATCAGCTTCTGTGGGTAAGTCATCAAGAGAAACAGAAGCAGCAACTCCCTGTGTCTTCCCATCCTGAAATTAATTGAGATTTAATAAATGCGCAAGATAATTTTCAGAGCCTTACATGGAAGAGGCTTCTAGAGCCGTGGTGCTGAGACCTGCTGGAATGAAGCTCCAGTGCATTCAGCTGTACGTTTGTACAGATAGTCTCCTTTGAGTGCCATCTTACGATTTCAGTTAATGATGGTTCAGTAACAGCGGATATGAAGGAAGATTACATCCTTAATAAATGCAGTGACTTTCTTATTCTGATGTCTGGACCCACCCTGGGAGGTTTCAGACCTGGGATTTCTGCAGCTACAGGTCACTCCTCAGAAAGCCACACTCCCATCTGTAGGTGTTCAAAAGCTGGTAACACTAACAGCCTCCACACCAAAAAAATCATGCTAGCTATACTATGTGATATCAAATTTAATCTTCTAGACAAATGCAAGAGTGTTCATGGGCACATATACCGAGTCCTGCCTCTATTAAATTACCTTTTCAGAATGTAAAGCATTTGACCAGTGCAACCTGACAAGTGCCAGATGAATGCAATGAGTTACAAGCAGAGTAACACAGCACAATCAATAGGTCGAGGTATGTTGTCTTAATTGTATCACTTAGATATTTTTTTTTTTACCCACACACAGATAAAACAAGTTAAAACAGTGCTATGCTAGACAGGGATTAAATCTTAGAAGTTGGATGCCGAGAATAAAATCAGCAGTCAGTGTGAGTAGGGGCTCATTGCAGGAGGCTCAGTCTGAAGCCACCCATGTGTAAACTACTCGGACGTGGGGCAGCCTCCTTGCTTGGTGTTCGTACAGGACCCAACCCGACAGACATGGAGCCCAGTTCAAAAGACACTACAAGCACAGAAGCCAGCAAACCACAGGACTTCTGCACAGTATTTTCAGCCTAGATAAACAAACCTTAAAAAAGAGGCAAGAATTCCTTGGTTTTTCTCTGGCCTAACTCGACACGCAAACAGTTCTGGGAGAAGATGGTTTAAAGAAGACCTAATGCATAACATAATAAACTACTGGAGCCGACTCAACTTAGGTGAGATTTCCTCCTCCTTCCTTCCACATCACAACCCAATTACAGTCACATACAAATCCGAGTTTGTAATCACTGTCATCTTGCTCTTTTCCATGTTAACAGCAGCAAGGCATAAATAAGGATGAACTTTCCTCAACAGTAATAATGTCAGGCATTTTACTAAATCTGTGATACAAAGAAATTTCACCCACTGTTAGATCCTCTTTATCACATGCAGAATTTTGTCGTATCTCACCAAGAAACAGTAGTTATATGCATATGGTTTTAAAAGATTCAGAGCTTCCACATAAATAAACACATATATACACCCACAAGCTTAGGGAAACAACAGATTCTTTTTCAGCAGGATGCTGTGAAAAACAATGTTTATTTCCCCTTAAATGCATGAAATTACAATAACCGATTGTCAGACCACTACAGTCTACTTATAAAACTCTGAGAAATTTTAGCTGTTTGCAAACTAGTCTTGAACAACTTCCGAAGGCCTTTGTTAATGCCTGTCCCCAGAGAGGATGGAGATAATGCAGGAATCCAGCCCGCCACAAGAACAAATCGATATTTTAACATTCTTGTTGCGATATTGTTAATCCAGACCTCACAAAGAGCCACCAGGAAAGTAAGCCACAGTATATTCTATAATTTTAAACCCATCACAGACAAAGATAAAGCTGTATACCTGTTATTTTGGTTATTTTTGCCTGTATTTTCCTAGCATATTTCAGATTGGCATCCTTGTCACTCTAGGCTTTTAAAAAAGCAGTGACAGGCAGTGATTTGTTTGACCAGATCTTAACTCCTCAGATTCCAAAATTTGGGTTTTCTAGGAGTTATAATTATTGGGAGCAAGAACTGAAATGAAGTTGTCAAGTGACAGTAACAGACTCTCTTTCTCCCTTCCCCTCTTCCCCAGGACTGATGCTATTCATTTAGAGCAGGTCTATACACAAGACGATCTAATCTAATCTGCTGAAACCTCAGTGAGACCTGGCAGTATCTCAACTGGAAAATAGTTCTAAAATTAATGATAAGACGACCTTTCAGTTTAATGCCTTGGCTATCACAGATACCTAATGGTGCACTTTGCACAAGTCACACGTGGACACCGGCAGCAGGAGAGGAACAAAGACAAGAATTCCAGTAGGTTCCTCACTGCCGTGCAAACACAGCTGCTTTAAATGCAGAGTTACATACCAAGCAGCCAATTTTATTTCACAATACACTCTGTTTCTGTGAGGCTTGATCTCAGTCTTCGCTCACGTAAAAAAAAGTCTTAAGACAATTCAGTAGGAGTAAAGGCTCCCTTTTTGCTCTATGTATATGGATAAAAATGAGTTGAGGCTTGTCCAGGGACTGCAAGATTGAGGTGACAGGGCACCACTTTGGAACCCCATCGTTTCCTACTAAGTAGGAAGAAAAGAATGAATATCTGCATTTGTTAAATTCCAATTAATTATAATTCAATTTGGCAAGCTCTAATACAGGAAAATGTCTTTACTTTCCCATTTTGTAAGATTTTAGAAGAATGTGAGACTATATGACTAATGGAAGCTTCCAAGCTTTTAAGTAGTGGATACTAAAACATTTTCCTTAGATAAATGATTTCCCCAGTGTGGAAATGTTAGTTTTAATGAAATGAAATAGCCTTAACTGGTTGTGATGGGAAGTAAACCCTGAGATAAACATTGCATAAATAATTCACATCCTTCCATCTGGGGAACTTCTTCCTGAATTGCAAAATGTCTCCCATCTGAAATGCAATAGACATTATTTTAGCAGCAACTAAAAAAATGCAGACTTCTTCCAATATACTGCATCTGGAGCGGAGAGCATCTGCTCTTCTGGAGTTCAGTGCATATTTTAAGACATAGTTTTAGAAAGTTTTTTTTGATTCCAGACTAGAACGTTTTCTCCTAACACACGGTCTGCCACAGAACTGGTCTCTGCTGTAACTGGATCTAACTTTAACACCTTGATCTATCTGTGGAAATTCACATTTCCCATGCTGTCCCAACTGGAATGTGTAAAACCTTTTCCTCTCTTCATTTACACCGTGCTGTAGCCAAGGCGACATCTAAAAGACATTTGGAGATAGAGCTGTAGCATTTTTCATACTGGATTACGGTATATGACCCTAATGCTCTTGTATCTGCACTTACTGCTTATTCATTTTAAGGGTTGGTCTCCTGTCCAGGAAGAGCTCCAGGAACAACTTTTGCCCTAAGGACTTGCTGCCAAGATCTATTGCTGGCAAAGGCACGCAGGGTGGGCCCCCTTGTTATAACAGAAAATACGTCTGATTGCAAATTCTCTGCAGAATTTGTGGCAATTACTGCACCCTGCACACAAACCGGGGAGGGGAACATGGAAGCAGCGAAACCAGAAAACTCATTTACACTATTTGATTTGATGCTATGAAATTCACCATGGAGAACATAAGCAACCGTAGCTTCTATGTGGTGATCTTCTGGGTGTTCTGCAAATGAAACCTAATAGCGCATCACAAATGATTTTGTCTGATCACATCTCTTATTCAGGACAGCTACTGACTTGCCCTGTGTGCCTGAAGGAAACTTAGACATTTGTGCAAGCCACTAAAAGTAAAGTTTTTCTTTAAAGGTATTATTCAGGAAAGATCACAACCTCTGATGAAAAGAGTGTTGATTTAAAACATGAATGTGTGAAACAAAATCCTCCAGAGTGAAAATATACTATCTATACCCAACTTTTAAATATATATATTTAAATCAACAATAATATTCTAAATAAGGAAACTGCTAGAGACAAACTTATTTTTTCTGCCTATTATACAAAATAAATATGGAAGCATAATGAAAGAATATATTATGCTTGCTTGTGTTCATCGTCACGATTTTTATAGGATCAAATCAAACAGACAATGGAAATGAGTTTTGCAGTTTCACTATGCCTTCTGGTTATCAAGTGATAAGTTCCTAGCTGATGACCATTTTTTTTCCTCTTTTAATGCAGACTCCAAAATAAACAATTCCAACAGATAGAGCGAAACTTTTAAAAATAGACTCTCTGCAAAAGCCTACAAATGATCGTGCTTACAGGACAGGGTAGGATATAATTTTTGTGGAGGATTCAGTTGGATCGTTTCCTTTTCATGCAGCAAAGCGCAAGATACCCTGGGACTGGACTCAAGCGGCAGAGTTTACCAAGTCTGTCCCTACCCACTCTGAAGTCTGCTACGCTTAAAAGGTTTCTCTAGGCTTGGGCAGCTCTTAAACCTTGAATACGGAGAAGTGTTACTAGATGAGTCACAAACCATTTAACAGGATTCTGCTCTGCTTCCAGAGAGTCACGAGCAACACTCACAGCTTTTTATACCTATCAAAGAGCTTCAGACAGGTGCTGAGATTCTCCACCCATGGAAGGACTAAGAAAGGCAGCAGGGATTTGACGTGCCAGGATTTTTGGTTGCTTGCTCCCACTGAAGCCCATGGAGAAAGGCACCTACAACACCTGAACCTTTTACATGCCACTCCATGGAATTAGCAAAAGGCAGCCCAAATTAATTTGCTTTCTCTATTATTTTCATGCAACATGGGAAAGGGGAAAAGAAAGGAAAACGTGATTTTCAAACCACAATAGTGAGTCAGGGTGACTCAGAACAGGTACCAATTAGAAACAGCAAGTTCATGTTTTGAAACTGCCTCGATTCCGCTTGGCGACGTCTGTATTAAAACAGCTTGCCAAGAGAGGATGTGCGCAGAGCCTCTTTTAAGTTTCTTCATTCTCAAAATCTAAATCTTCAACACTTGGAGCCTCTCAGCAGTTTCAAAAAAAAAAAAAAAAAAAAAAAAAAAAAAAAGAAGAAAAAGAAGAAAAAAGAAAGCCTTCCATGCTCAGAGTAATTTTGCAGAAAATCCCCAAACCACAGAAAAACAATTGCTTAGAACCTACATTTAATGTTAAGGGCTATTCAGGAAATGCAAAATGTTTTTTTTTAAATGTTTAACCATATAAACAGCAACTGAGAAAGCATTTCTTATTAAGCATTTTTATGGTTACAGCTACTCTGCTGCTGAAAAAGCAACTACTTATAAAAATAAAGCTAATATTTATGGGCACTATAGCTCAGGAAGGGACCTCTTTTATAAGACATTTACTGCAGCAGCCATCACAGCTGAATCATGTTATTGCACAAAAATGAGGGTTTTTTTAAACTCAGGCTAACATTTAACAACTTTAAGTAAATGATAGCATATGAAATTAACTTCCACCAGCACTAAAAACAGAATAGCAAGGACCAAATCTGTGAGACGCTGATCACCCTCCCGCTGCGTAAGCGCCTGCAACGGGGCCAAGAAGTAGGGAACATTGTGGCCACCACAAAAGCAGATGATTTACAGAGCCGTGCAGATGATTAACAAATTACTGTGCACAGGACACCTCTCCTTGAGTGGCTGCAACCCTGCTAAGTTCAAAACTCCCCTCCCCATTGCTCTCCCCCGGTATCAAGCGCTGGATACAACACGTCTTGGTTTACAACCACCATGAAAGTCTGCAGGAAAAACCCCACCATCCCTGTTCTCTAGGAGTTAGGCCCCGATGTCGTTCTCCTCTCCTTGGTAACTGCCGGCAGCCTCATTTGTGAAAACTTCTGTTCTACAGTGCTCGTTACAGAAAGACCTAATTACAGGAGTAGGGAGTCACCCTTCCCGACCTAGATGGCACGACCTTTAAAGTACAAGTTCAAGGTCACACTTTAATTCAACCAAAGTCCCCAAGATGATTATTCTACAACGTATGCACTGATCAAAGCCATGCTTTAGGATTTGGCAGACAAGCTGTTCTGTCTATCAGAATAACTCACAGATGGTATGTATGTGACACAACATATTCATCATGTTATATTCTTAGTATATGCAATTTTCCCCCTTGCTAAATTTTCTGGCGTTCAGCAAGGGCTCTAAGAAAGTGCTGGTGCCGTGGAAGAGATACCCTGCCAGCCTTGTTGTCGTTAAATTAGCTGAATAAAGAAAGTATCTAAAGGTTGAAGAAACTCACTCTCCTGTGTAATTGTAAAACATATTGAATTTGATTTTTTACCTTAGGTACTATTTTTTAACTTCTATTTTGTAACTCATGTTTGTTTTCTGCTCTTCAGTTCACATATTGTACTTTCTTTCTACTTGATGTGTGCCATATTGTTTTAGCTTTTGCTCTTACTTCTGCTTATTTATGATCCTTTTTTGACCAAAATCTCAGTAAGTTTTGCTTTAGGGGCATTTTTTTATCTTTTTTTCCAGGTAGTTGCATGCATAAGTGAACCATTAAAATTGAATCAGTTCAGTGAATCAAACTGAATGACAACAAACTAAAATGAGCAGAAACATGCCTAAAGCAACAAGCAGATTACTTATTTTACTTATTTGTAATGTTGCTTTCTTTTTTTCCTCTCCTCTAGTTCTTCTGATGAAATACAGAACCGCGTATTTTTTTAAAAACTGGGATGAGTTTTCAATGTTGAATGCCATATAGATTTTGTAAAGGAAAATGCACCAAGGGAAGACGCACCCACACAAGATTAGGTTTCGGATGCTGGCCCAGCAGCCTGTTTTGAAGCTCATCATCTGGAGGAGTTAACCAGCAAGCACGGGCAAGAGTTCATGAAAATACACTTCCCGGTCCCAATTTCTCTTGCTCCTATTACATCTGTCTGTCATTTACTCCCACTTTGCTTGGGTTTTAGAGCCTCAAGAACACAAGTCACCTCTACCGCTGATCTTTGTTCGGTAAAATGTGCCGCCTTGGATTAGTCCTTGTTAAACGAGGACAAGAGTTGAGAGAAAAATAACTGAAAATTAGCTTCTCTGCCTTGGAAAGAGCAAACCAACGGCCAGCACGCAGGCTACCACACTTCCTCTTACAGAATGATAAATGCCACTGCCACGGTCAGAATTTTTCAGTGGTTTTCAGTGTTTTAGCTTTTATGCTGAAAGCCAAAACATTAATAAAGCAATTGAAGTAGTAGGCATATGAGTCCATGAATGTCAGTAGCAAGGTTTCACATATGTCACTTTGCGGTAATAAAAGACTTCATATATAGTGCTAGGACTAGATGTTACTATTTTTATTTTTTATATGAGGAACTAAGGACAGGAATGCAAGCAAATGGAGGAGAAAAATGAAGGCGATTCCAATTAATCATTTCCCCCAGTGACATTTTAATGCATTATTGTTACAATTATTCTAAAATGTCCTCAAAGGATCATCACGCCAGCTTTTTCAGACTTCATTTTTCACCGAATGAAATTTTAACAAGCAACCTTTCTGAAAAGTTTTGATCTCTGAAGGGGCAATACCCGTTCATCCCTCTCCCTTTGTGGGAAACAGGGCTACTACATGCCCTGAAATATCAGGTGTGTTATGTTACAAGGGCCTCTTTTCATTTCCGTATATTTTCACTGGCTTGAGGTTTTCCCTGCTTCAGTTTCTTTCTTATTCACTCCCCAATGACCTTCTTAAATTCTGCATTTTCAGAAATGGACTTAAAATATGGCAAGACAAAATGTATCAGCCAGGCTGCAGGGGGATGGAGGAGAGGTGGTGTAGGGTTTTTTTAAGTTATAAAGTTACTTTAATATTTTTTCCATTTTACAACATATGAGTAAAATAACCTCTCCTGTCTCGGCATAATTAGTTCCCCAGTCCTGGCATGCCTAAGAGCCTCGTGTTGTTTGGGGTGCTGTTTGCCAGGGAACACTTAATATTCTCATCTATCACATGAATCAATAAAACGCAACCCTGTTTTTCACAAGGTGGCAGTGTATTAGGAAGAGTCATATGGGCTGAGTTAATTTAAAAGTAATAGACTGAAATTGTCCACATTACTTTTATTGAACTGACAGAGCAGGTCCAGTGCTGCTAAGATATTAATCCCATTTCACGGAATCACAGAGCAAGGCCATAAAAGTTACTGGTTTATCTTAAAAAATAATAAAAAACATTAAACTCAAGCTCTGATTTTTACTTCCAGAATATGGGGATTTTTTTAAAGACACTACTCAGGAAATTAATAGAATTAGAGCTATGCCAAATCAACCATATAGCCATTGGGTTAAATTCACATTCATTGGAGAAAAAAAGTCTCCCTGCTGATTACCAGAAAGTCAAAGCCTGAAAATTAACTTCAAGCACCTTTGACGCGTGTGAAAGCGAGGAGTGGAGTTGCCATAAATTCCCTTAATCCTCAGTGGACGGAGAGGGTCCCTTCAGAGGGCAAGTGACCCCAAGGGCTCGGTGACCCTCGAGAAGGTGCAAGCTGTCACTGAATGAAGAGGAAACCTGTAGTGAAGAGTCCTACGTTAGGGACCTGGCTTTGGCCCACCTACCTGAGCTGGTCCTAAGAGGACAAAAAACCAGCGACAAAATCTCCGCCAGACCGAGAGCAGGCAGGACGCTCGGTGCTATGCCATGACGGAGGCCTTCTGCCTGCCATGGTAACTCAGGCCCCAGCCCCAGCTCCGTTTTGGTTTTTTAACACCCTTGTACCTTTAACATGTTTTAATGTTTCGTCCTGAACAGATTTTTACAGTGCAGGAGATGGAGGAGGCACAGTGACAGAGAGGAGCGTGGTGAGCACTGCAGGACAGAAGTATTATCAGGATCTGTGTCAGCAAAGCAGATTTCACCTTTAATAATACCTGTTTTACCATTACTGGACCCTGGATAGGAGGCTACCAGGCAGGGAACCTTCACTGCAGCATGTGGTGCTGCACTCATTATCGCTGCATCCCCACACCATGCCCTGAAACTTTGACCCTTGTTTTCCTAAAAGTTTAGTCCTCAAATTGATAAATTTCCTCAGACGCGAAATTAAAATCTTCAGCACAAAAAATATATTTGCATCCAAGGATACATGTCATTTCTCATATCCTGCTATTTAAATCATTTGACTTTGAGTGAGATATGGGAGAAATTTAAGTTTCAGTACATTTTAGTCTCCATCATGTCAAATTTACAACCCTGGAGTAAATCACACTGCCAAGACAAATGTCTTCACTTAAATCAGATTTGTTGCTTCCTTCCATACTTCAGAACATTAATAAAATTGGAGTTCTAGTTCATAATAATAGTTTCATCCTCACTGTGCCAGGAAAACCACAAGAAGTTCACGGGAACCTTAATTCACCCTCCACATACCCAGTTCTCTACATTAAGCAATTATAGGCCCTGATTTTTGTTAGCTATGTGACTGCGTCTGCATCTGACTCGAATTCTTACAAGTGTATCAGCATGCACAGAGTCAGTCCAGATATATTAAGATTTGCTTTAAATGTCTCCTCTAAATGCTGTTCTTATCTTCAGGCTTCCTGAAGATTGGAGGCATTAAAAACAACAAAACAGCTCTCTGGGAAAGGGGCAAAGGCACCTGAAAGCAAGCAAAATGGCAGGAATGTTTACAGCTCGCTGAAATTACTTGAAATTTCTCCCCCAAGTAAAAGAAATTTCTAACAATTGTTTTTGCCTGTCATCTTTCCAACACCTCTTACATCTGAGCTCTCAAGAGAACCAAGTCCGTCTTCCATTACTGGGTCTGGTGCACAATTATAGGAGCTGCTACCGCTGAGGCTTACAGATCCAGTCCCTCCAGTAAATGCAAAGGAGATGCTCATCTAATGTTCCCCCATTGCAACACCACCCTCAGACTCCAGTCAGAGGTCAAGGCACGTTGCTTTAGTCTTTAAGCAAGATTAAAAAGCAGACCCCCACCGAAGCACACGGCAATGAGACAGGGGCGGCAATGAGGGTATAGACTGAAACTTGTGCGACAGCAGTTCACAGAGCAGAAATCTCTGCGTGTAAAAAAAAGGACATCACTTGAAGCTGTTTTTTTGACCCACCGCTTTCCTAATCATTATTCCTAAACCTAAAGACTAACATAGACAGGGTGAGTGGCACAAACCTGGATTTCTAGCACGGGATAAGGAACATGAATGCATCTTTCTAATCGCCACCCATCGAAAGCCCCTTTGACACATGTGGCTCCGGTGTTACATATGGCTTGTCAAGAGCCCTCTGTAATGGGAGGCACATGTCAGTGGAATGTTGCTGGGAGCTCTGTGTGATTCAAAACGCTTACTGCAGCATTATTACAGTAATCTTTCAGCATGCTTTTACTCCCCAACCTCTCCCCGTTTTAACAAAACAACCCTAAGCCTGTATTAACAACAGGGTTTAATGAAAACCATACATTTCATGATGAGTGCTTGGTCATGCATGGGAGATTTGTTCGGAATCAGGATCACTTCTCTCTAGGAATATGACAAGAGATTAAATCATTAAAAATGTATAGTCTGTAATTAGTTTATCATTGCCAGAATTGCAGGAGTATTTTCCAACATAAAACTGATGCCACCAGCAAGAGATCATTTTGAAAGATCAATGTTGCTGAGATATCAGAAAACAAAGTAATTAGGAGACAGCATGCACGCTGTTCTCCTCTGTACTTTTTTTTACATACACAGATACACACACATATATATAAAAACTATATAACCCCCTCCTTATAAACCCAGTCAGCGATGGGATGGATTCTGTGAGCCACAGAAACAATATTAGTGATTGTCTTAACTGACATGGTGATGTGAGATTATTCTGAAGCACCACCATCTTCTGAGCCTCGAGGATTTATACTAACTGCATATTTCTAGAGAAAGCAGCACAAAGCGCCACAAACAGGATCTTGGTATTAGTTAATTATGGCACTGCAATATTTTCACCGGAGGCATTTTAGAAATAAACTGCAGTACAGTGATGCTGTTTGTATTGCAATAGTTAAGGTGGTTTCAGACCATAAATTATAAACCTCATTTTTCAGAGTTTATGACAGGGCTATAAAAAAAAGGAACCAGCCCTAGCCAGTTTTCTTTTATGACATAAAAAAAATTAGCTATTTGAAAGCTATACATTTATGCATGAGTTCAATGGTTTCAAATGATTTTTCCCCTCCCACTCTCTCCTGTTTTCAGTATGTACAAAGCCATGGTCACATTTGATGGCCGTTCTCCTCTTTCTCCATACTGTGCCCCATCCTCTCAGATGTATTATCGCTTAAAATCAGATTCTTTTGTTTTTCAGTGGGAATTAGCAATCTTATGTGAGTCAGCATCCCTGGACAACTCTGTAAGTATTTAGTAAGGAAATATTAAAGCTGTCATTTTCAACATGAGGTTCACAGACCCCTGGGGGACTAATTTAAAGGGGTCTGGAGAAGATAATTAAGAAAAGTCAGTCTACTGTCAGTAGGCTTAAACTCACTGAAAAAGGGCCTACGCTTCAGCAGAAAAATGTTTAGGAGACTCACAAATAAAAAAAGTTCATTCCTGCACTGAAATACTAGATTATTTTTTTCCAAGGAGAATATGAATTTAAAGCAGCATAGAGGGTTGATGTCAGCTTCCAGTACAGAGAATTTTATTCAAAAGCAGATGTCAGCCGTATAGGCTCAGAGTTTAAATGCAGCAGCCGTAGCAGCGCATGCCAGGAGCCTTCAAATGCCAGCTCTGCCTCTGAAAGGACCGGTGAATTTGCACCATACCCACTCCTCCACTGCCAAGGTCACCACTTCACCAAGCTGTCACAGAGCACTCCACCTCCTGCTTGTATATATGATCAAGCGGAGGTAAACACGTCAGCTTAACACCCTTTTGAATTGAAACGGAGTTACTTTTGGAACTCAGTTTCTTCGGAGCTGCATATCAGAGGAAGAAAATGTCCTCCACTTCTAATAAAAACCAGACTCTGTCCTTGTCACATCTCTCCCATCCTTTGTCGCTTCGGACTGTAGTGGGACAGGCTGCCTGGGAAAGATCTTTCTCTTTTTAGATACTTCTTTGCACAGGAGAGCTAGCTCTGAACACGAATGCATACCAAGGGGGTACACGGTGCCAGAAGTTGAGATAAGGCTCTTTCTGGACTAACAGTTGTGTTGATGCTGGTGGGCTTGACTTTCAGGAACTGAGGAAGCCACCATGTGTTGGCCTGAAAGTATTTAGAGCCATGTGCCAAGTCACTTTGCAAATGGGACACAGGATCCTAAGTCACTTATACACTTCTCTTATGTTCTTCCCACTGCTCATTAATATTGCCAAAGAGCTCTATGATATTCAGTAGGAAAGCTCTACAAATGCAAAATGTTCTACGATAATCAAGCAAGTCTTTTAGCATACAGTTTGGCTTTATACATGCTTTTCATGCTTGTAATGTTCAACAGCTCTAGGCAGCAATTAGTTTGTTAAAGATAAAACAGTAGGTAACAGTAAAAATATAATAATTTTTCCTGACCCAAAAGCTGATTGCTAAAGAAAACCAGTTCAGCTGACAGCTTGGGAACCCTCTTCTGCTGAACTGGGGTGAAATGCAATAGTTTTCCTTCCTTACGATTAACACTTCCACAGCTAAGTACTTTCTGTCACAGCCTAATCCTGGCTACCATTATATACTCCCACCCGGGGTGCGACCGTCGAGCCTGGCCAGCCTTTCACCCCCGTTCGCTCCATGCAGTTTCTCAGTGGGGTGGTAAATCACTACCCAAACAGCATCAGCGCAGGTAAACCTTGTCTCTTCACCCTGCAGCAGTGGGCACCCCTGCCCGATTGTCTTCCTTGGGCCCTTGTCAGTGGAGACCCTGACGACCCCCGGGAGGTTTCTGTTTGGGCTATGCATTTCAGAATTTGGCATACGCAGCGGTGCCAGCCTTGGTGGGCACCGGGGTGCCCTCCTCTCCTGCCTGTCGGCCCCCCGCATTCAGCAGAGCTCTGCAAGAAAAGGTGCTTCGCAGATATTGGGGGAATCAGCTTATTTTTCAGAAGCCACATCTCTGCTCCCACTCCCTCAGCTGGTTACCTGACATAATACTACCCATGTTTATGTGCATATTTCTAAAGGGAATAACTGAATCCATTAGTCAACTTGTGGAAACATTTGCAGTTAAAAAAAAAAAAAAAAAAAGTTACTCTCAGCCAGAAAATCCTCATCCCTGTTGTGGCAAATGCAGGACTCCCGTTAACCCCAATGAGAGTCACACACGCTTTGAGAAGGGTGAACCCTGGAGTGTTTGGCTATAGCAATATCCTATTGCTGAACAGATACACAAAACTATAGAAACAGTAAAACTTACCACCCCAGGCTGACACTGAATGCATCACCAAGACCTTCTAGGTGCAAAAACATCCTTAATTTATATACAATATATATATGCATACATAAATGAGAGAGAATGTAGAGCAAAATCACTTATCAGACATTAGTCACAACTTCTTGAAAGGGATATGATATTTCTGTTTGAACCGCACTTCAAGTACTTTAAATTGAGATACCGAAACCTCTTCAACATCATTAAGCTGGATTGAAAATAATCAATAAATAATCATTTTGCACGTAAGTATGAAAGGCAAATGTCTGATACATTAATTGTGAACCCCCTTTCTGTACTAATGGTTGCCATAACCTGAGGGATCAATTCCATTATGGATATTTACACAGTGACCTATTAGGAATACACGGAAGTACCATTTTTTACATTGATTATCCATCCTTAAAACAGATAGTAATGTATACTTAAATGCATGGATTGCAAAAATCATTTTTAAGCTTTATTACGTACTCTTTGTTGAAAGGGAAATCGTTTGAGCATCACGGTATGAAGGACACAATTTCAATTTATGTCTCAAGAACAGAGGACAATTATGAATGCACATAAGAAAAAAAAAAATCTTCTTTGTAATAGTTGGGCAAGCGAGTTATCTAGAACACGAATGTCTATCATCTGAATCCAAACAAACAATACAGACATTGCTGGGGAACCAGAAAATAAATACATATTAAACTTCTACAAATTGTATCGCCTTTCGGAAATGCCTGAAGCAAAATCCTCCTTCTGAAGAGCTCCAACATAAACCAGCATAAACTCTAATAAGTATGCCTGCTGCTGGAGGCAGTGCTTTTTTCATTTGACAGACTTGTCCTGGGTCAAGTTGCCCCAGTAAATAGCAGGGCTCCTGGGGAGAGAACTGCAAATCCAACCAGGAGCTGCACACGTGGCACCAGCCACAGCCGCCTGCCACCCCGGGCCACCGCGCCTGCCCACCTTTCCCGCGCTGCAGCCACCAGGGAAAGGAAAAATCTGCCCTTTGTGCTCCAAGTGGAGGGAAAGTCCCTGGGTTACAGGACCGGCTGGGAAAGAGCAGCTGGAAACCAGAGCAATGCAGTTATAAAAGGCTCCTAGTGAGCCAAAGGCTGCCTGCAACTCCTACGCTCTCCACCTAGAGAGGCAACGGTGATGAAATACTACAGCCCCGTTGAGGGGACATAAACATTACAGACCTGACGATGATGACCACCATTATCTGGGCGTAACTGGACAAAACAGAGACAATTTAATCCAAGACAGCACCTCCTTTGTACAAGTGAGGTCTGGTCGTCTTCAGGTTAGGCAGCCGAAGAGGAGAAACAGCTTCTTTTATTTGGCAGTAACTCTGTCTAGAGCTCTCACCGGGAAAAGAGAAGGAAAAATAAACTAAAACCTCCTAGTACATTTAAAACAAGCTGTCACTAGGTTAACCAAGCCCCAAAGAAAGCGCGTAGTACCTGCTCTTAGCAAATTCACTTACTGATTATCAAATCAATTTAGTGATTCACTGAAGTGCCCATCATCCCTCAAGGCCGTCGCCACACCTGTCAACAAAAACCAGGCGCCAACTCCTCTCTTAAGACCATAACGTGTCAGATTGAAGGTCCTATTCAAATCAAAGCTTCCTGCCAGTTCTGATCTCCTCTTCCATCTTTCACGCCATAATCTGCTTAAAATGAACAAAACCCACCGGTTTTGAAAGGGCTGAACTTTCCACCCGCCAGCGAGGCCGGCAGTGGCGCAGCCGGGATGGCACCGGCCCCTCGGGCTGCCGCAGTAAAGCGCCCGTCAATACCAAGAGACAGAGGTATGAATAATTCCTCCCAGGCGCTCAGAGGGCAGTCACTGATCTTTCCAGACTTTATCAGAAAAAGGATTTTTTTCTTGTTGATGTTGTTAGATAAATAGGTCCTTTTCAACATGAGCGTCTCCCTTGCTAGAGACAGAACATATACGTGGTGCAACCACGGAAAAAATACTGCCCTGCTGTATGTCTCTTGTCCTTCACAGCAGCACTCATTAAAAATAAAATTTCCAGTCCTGTTTACATTCTTTCAAAACGCATGCACTTGGGGGAATCTGGTGAGTCTATACAGAGGAAACAGATCTAAATTTCTCTCCGTACTTACAGACACGGTACTTATCTGCACGATCGCTATTGCAGGCATGCACATGCTATTTCTGTGTCCTGGGGTGTGCATCACAATCCCAGAAATAATTCCCCACAACGTGAAGAGATATGGACCAGCAAGCTACATTAACAGAAAGAAGCAGCATTAGGTTTAACCCAGCGACATTTTGGCATTATTAGCCGTGCGAGAGCCTGGGCAGAATCTCAATCTACAAAAGCAAAATCTCAGCTGTGCCCAGCTCCCCCTCCTCTCCTCGCCACGGGGTCTGCAGAGCCAGCACCACGGAAGCTTCACGTTCAAAACACCTCTTGCACAAAACGCCCTGCCGTTGTAAGCACTGCAAACTCTCAAACCTGTTCTGTATGAGGCCCCATTTCAATCTTTTGAGCATCCTTTCTTTTTAAAGCATAAGCAGATTAAGCTCACTGAGCATCCTTCTTCAGCAGCCACGGTAGATGCATTAAAATACAGTAAATGAAGAAGGGCCGATAAGACTGTAATGAATGCATTATCTCAAATCCCAGATTGCTATAACTTTACAGAACCAAAGAAATAAACCTAGGAACAGACTTTAAATACTGTTTCAAGGATAAAGTATCGATGTATTGATCTTATGAGTGCTATTATCAGATGGCTATCTCTGGGTGTCAGGTGAATCCATTCACTGCTAGAAAGACACGCCAGGTTGTCAAGGCCTGAAAATTATCCTTGCTAATTATTTCTCTCCTACTGCCCTTTTCCAGTTCCAACTTCTGACTGCTGCCAAATTATTCCTTGCAGTGTTACCAAAATGTTTTCCACTTCTATCTTACTTGATCATGATGGGAAAACATCTGAACTAACTCTGCTACTAATGCAGCAATATTATGTCAGAGATCACATGTGGGTGTTTCGCTACCTCAAGCGTTAAAGCAGGCCAAATGGTTTGCTAGGAAGCTTTCTTTGAAATGACAGCTCGCTTGTCTTCTACAGAAAACATTAATTTCCTCTTACATGGTCTCACCTTCAAACTCCTCAGAATTGAGCCCTGCACTTGAGCTTTCATACGTTTCATATATATTTCATATTTCTTGCCTTTAAAATGGACCAACACAACAGCTGTTTGAGCTGCAAGCATCCAGAAATTGCTGTTTTCAGTTTCTTGAAAGACTGACTTGTAAGACCGTAATCCTGTCCCCTGGAAATACAGCAACTCCCTTCCAGGCTGTGCCCGGTAAGGGGGCACGCAGCTCAGCACGCACATCCCCTATACTACAAAGGGAAGAGGAACAGGGACGTTTTATCAGAGGCAACATAAGGAATACCCATTTTTAGTTTTGACCAATTTGGGTCTTGGTCTTGCTACTACTAAACTGTCTGATAAATCACCATATGGTTCAGTGGGAGGGCTAACAGGCCTTTCATAAACGGTATGCCAGCAACAACAGCATGTAGCTTTCAGCATTACTTAGTAAACAGCATGTGGTTTAACATCAGTGACTGATATGATTGAAGGTATCTACTTCGGGTATTTCCTGGAGGCAAAGGCCTCTAAAATTTTTCCTAGTTAAACAGAGAGCAAGGGGAATATTAGATGAGGTTGAGGAGAAAGACACGACTATGGATTTGAGGATGGGTGACTCCATTTATGTTCAGGAAATAATGGGTTTTACTTTTACTCTCTTGAAATTTCATCTTTTGAATGCAGCTCATTAAATGAGCGCTCACATTCCTGCCTCCCAAACAGAATGAGACCTCTCAAGCAAAGAATTTCAAATGAATCTTTTTTAAAACCTTCCTGTTATCTCCAATCTCCTATTTTGAACTGGATGTAATGACATTTCTTTTTCTTAAGGGATATTATGGTCCTGCCTGGTACATGCCACCACAAGATTAAATGTGTCACTCAACTCTCAGCAAGCCACCTTCTCCTCAAGAGCACTAGCCTGCCCTAAGAGGATCTACACCTCAGAGAGGAGAATAGAATTTCCCACTCAACCAAGGGTGTTAAGAAACTAAAGAAAAGAGGTTTCCTCTTCTTTTCGAATGAATTTTGTAATTTTGGCTACTCATCTGTGGGTAGTTTTGCATTTTAAAAAGTTAAATCCGCTAGTCTTTGAAAACCCTTGAGCGCTGCATGCAGGCACTGAACACGGAATTTGTTATCTTAGTTGTAGGCACTACCACCCTGAAGGAATGGAAGGGCTTCACGTAGGAATAAAAATCAACTAAAATCACCCTTACAGCAATCTGGTTAAGGTAAAGAGCAAGCACAAGCGGCATTGCAGGCATGAACTTCAAAACACAGAATGTCGTGTAAAAGCTCTATAAAGACAAAAATGACAAAATTCAAGAAATTTAATCCATCCCTGACGTGATCAAATCTCAAAGATCTCTCTCTCTTCCATAACAAATGTGTGATAGACCTTGTGCTAACGCAGGTTTTTAATTCTCAAGTTACATTCACCACCCGGGGGGAGCAAGGTTGCCTCTCCACCCTTTATTTGGTGTCTGACAGTCTGTTCAAAAATCAAATTTGCCCCCAGTCCCAGAGAAGAATGATTCATCCTTCACTTATTAGGGACACACTTTCAATCTTCTTTTTCTGGACACTTAACAGTCCCCTCTGGAGAAACAAACGCTCTTTTGGCAGACCAGGTGCCATTTTCTGTGCTTAAATAAACTATTAACAAACTGTTAGCCCACTGCAGGGAGAAAAGTTCTTTCCCACCTGGTAACGCTATTTCTAATTCTGGTGGGAAGCCAAAATTTGTATTTCTTACACATGTGTAGATCAGGAGCTATGTTTTGTAAGAAACACCTCTGAATGGTCAATGGACAACGACACCCAAGCCCTGTTTGAGGGATAGGATAACAAAGGCTTTCCTGCCCAGGCACGGAGCGCGCTGGGGGCAGCGGCCGGCAGGAAACAGAAGGGGCTGCAGATTTCCTGGAAATACGAGCCCGCTTCCCTCCTCTCTGAAGCCGGAGGATAAAGGAAAGCCCCCTCTGAGGACAGCCAGCCTAGATGGGATGGTGACAGAAAAGGACATTATTGACCTTTCGAGGCATGTGCTAAAAAGCCCAACTAATTAGAGAATACAGAATTTTGTGTATTGAGCTGGGTAGAAAAAGATGGAGCAAGAGAACATATGTATTGAGGGATACAACTATTTTCCCCAAATTGTTTTTTCTTTACAGAAAGATGAGTGCTGTGTGTCTCAAAGCATGAGCAAACACATACCTTTTTTTCTCGTTTTCAACCACTTGATTGTTATTTCATTTCTACCAGACAGTAAACTCTTGCTGTGTTTTAGATCCTTTTTCAACTTTAGTTAACCTTCCCATCCTGTCTGGAAATACAATGCCTGTGAACTGGGGAAATAACAGGGACTACACTCATATTGCTGCCTGATCTCTTACATCATGTGAAGCTTTATCATAGAAAAAACAAAGCAATTCATCCCTGCAAAGCCTGCGGTTACAGCAGCAGCACTGCCGTATGCCAGAGCAGGAATTCCGCTGGGGCAGGCGCTGCACAAACCCAGCAAAGAGACGCTCTTCGTCCCAAAGAGCTTTTAAACTCAATACAAGTGACAGCAGAGGGATTCAGGTGGGAGGGCAAGAACGTAAATACGATACTAGTGATCAGCCCAGTCCACAGTGAATGCATTTCACAGCCTGCCTCCCCCTAGAATTAAAAAGCCTTTCAGCAACCCACGTTATAAAATCAATTTTAATGAAAACCTTTTTGGACACATGAATAACCAGACAGCAAGATGCATCTGCCTTTCTGGTTTACACAAGCTTTTGGTCATCATCCCTTAGAAAACAGTTCTTTAACATGTGATAAAACAGAAAAAAAGTAAAAGCTGAATAAATGTACCGAGTTTTCTAACTGTGAAAAACATGTCTGACGTAATTTATTCTCTTGGCATGAAATTATAGCAACTGTTTAGAATCCTTCAGAAAAAAAAATATAAAAATGCAATCAGTAAAGCACCAGTATAATAGACAATTTAAATCATTTCCTGCTTGCTGCCTTAAATCATGATTAACATTGGTGAAATCTATTCCCACTGTTTGAGACCCAGTGAAACGACTTCCATGGGAAATACTGGCAGACAAGCTACCAACAAGCCCATTAACCACATTAAGGTTTTGTTTTGATTTTTTGTGTGCCAAGGAAACATTATCACTTCTTAACACATTTGTGCAACGTTTCTTTTTTTTTCTGCCAAGCCTTATCTATCTTTGTTATTTCCAGAGGGCCTTGGAAGGGTCATACATCTCCAGGGGAAGATGTCCCAAAGTCCCAGGACTGTTAGACTTGCCTGAAGGAAAGAGGCAGTGCTGAGCACTTACCAAACTTTGCGTGCTTTGATCGGTGTCCCAGGACCCTTGCGTACAGCCAGCCTGGCACAGCACGGCGTGCAAGCACCGACCCGCGGCCTCGGGGGACCCACACGCACGCTCAGAGCCCGCAGCCCAGGGACAGGCGACTGACCTGCAGCTCACCTCTCTGTAAGCCCCACACGCTCCATGACTGTGCATTTGACTCTGAAAAAATTGCCTTCCTGCCTCTAAGTTCCCAAAATTAAAAAGCTATGAGCAATTTTGGAAAACTCGGTTGAAGACTGAGGTGGCCATTTCCACTGAGAGCAGTAAAATAGCCCTCTAATAGCTGCAGGAACAAGTTTCTTTCTGCAGCATTACTGAAGCCCCCATATCTGGACATACTTAACGAAGTGGTGCTTCTGTCCGAGATGTATTTGCACAGGGGGATGCTGAGGTTCAGCTGACTCCTCACCTCTAACCTGGGTCAGAAAGCCTCCCCGCGCAGCCTCCCTGCCTGCGCTCACCTCTCACCACCACCACGGGGAAAGGAGGCCGACATGGACATGCCAGAGAAGAGCTGCTAGACGTCCCTTCGAGTCTATCCAAGTCCTAGCCTGTTCCTTACAGCTGGGGCCAAATGAAGTCACCTCCTCATAATGAAACCCTTTACCTTGCAGAGGCCTGCCCGGTACTCTCTGATAACCTAACGTGGCGAAGCAGCAGAAATAGCTATCGCCTGCTGCCCTCCTCCTTCTCCTCCCATAAGCAAGTAACTATTCCAGAACAAGAGAATTTAGCAAGCTCCCATCCATACTTTTTTTTCCCCTTTTCTTGCCACATTGAGTGCCCAGAGTGAATGCCAGTAAGCCCAGTGGCCTAAGTACCCAGTAAGCTCAGCACGTAAAGCTCACCTGTACGGCTGGGGAGAGACAGTCCTATTCTTCTAAATCAGACAATCCCACATTTCAAGTAACAATCCTATTGAATCCGCTACCTTTCATTAAAGTAGCTCTTATAACTCTGTCAAATTCTCCAACCTTTGTATTGATTTTTTTCTGCTATTCAAAATAACTCTCCTTTACAACAAGAGCTGGCTGTCAGCCTCTTATCTCTTATTTTCACCCCATCTGATCCTCCTTCTCCTTGTCAGTCTTTCCAGATTCTAATTAATCATGTAGAAAATCAGGGATTTATGTTAAGAGGAATGTACAACTCTTAGCTCATCATTAACATACTGTAATTGCAGTGTAGTGCTACTGCCTCAGACCTTTGCAACGAGACAGTGGAAATCCTTTGGGGAAAGCAGGACATTCCCATCCAACATGAAAAGAGTTATATCTGGTGCATGTTACCGGATAGTTACTTCCGAATAAAACTCTGGATGCATTGTAACATTTGCAACTCACTCCAGAAATTACTGGGGCCTGGCAGGCAGCGGGAAGATGCTGCCATAAAACCAAACTGCTGTTACGTCCCTAAATTTTGTGGGGATCTCTACACGAACGGTCCCAAGATACGCTAACCTCTCCACTAAACGTGTTTTAATTTCAGACCATCCTCTCGTGTTTCTTCTTAATTATCACGGGACATTCACAGAAAAGATCAGCCAGATGGAGACTAAATATTTCACTACTACAAGATGAAGCATTCCGCACTAAAATGGAACCTTGATTGCAATAAAGTCATTAATTAAAGTCTCAACTGATTCTCCTGTCAGTATATGGGAGGCACTAAAGACAACTGTGAGGAGACAGTGTATCAGCTACACTAAGGAAAATAAAACAGTAAAACAGACAGTTATAAGATGATGTTCAACTTGCGCTGCGCATGGTCTTTGCAGTGCAACATGATGGAAACTCAGCCATGTGCTCAATATATCCATCCATTTTATGTTTTAAAATTATGACACACTGATTTCCTGATGATTGGAAACCTGAACAAGGTTTAAAAACGGTGAAGAGCAAAGAGGAGTAAAGTCTGGAGACACCTGGAGTAAAATTTTACTTTACTGGAGATAAGACAGAGCAGCTTTTTTGGCTTTTTAGCATCTTGTATTTTTAGATTATTTTATGGCTATTTGGACCCCCAAAGACTGTGAGGAAAGCAAAAAACAGAAGACTGTAAGAAAACAGATCGAAAAAAACATGCTAATTGTCAGCTTGGGGAAAAAAAAAAAAAGAAAAAAAATAATTAAATGTGAAAATCCCCAAGCCATCTCCTTGTCTGAATGATTAAGTCAGGGGTGCTGTAAGAGATGGAGACAGAATAAGCAGTGCATGCTAAATTCCCTGGGCACTCTGCAGCACAGACAGCATGAGCATGGAGCCAAATCCTCACTCAGAGTTCCACCAGCCCATCTCCCATCAAAGTCACTGGGAGCTCTAAGTATCCCCTTATAAGTGTGGATTTGGTCCTTGGAGAGAATATTACAGTAAAATTACTTCAGACAGTCAAAGTCTCTCACTGTGATATATTCCCAACGGCCCTCTTTGGGTCCCTCCATCATTTATTGACTTCTACTTTGCTACATCCTGCCAGATGGAGGCAAGGAAATTTGAAGAGCAACTAGTAAACGAAATATAAGGAAATAAAACCAGCGCTGGCTCCCTGTTTCACAATTAGTCTTTACTTATGCTTGAAGCCAACACCAGAGATCTTTGCAAAATTACAATTACCAGATATGCTGGATGCCAGAAATAATAAACCCAGCTGCAACACAGCAACGTAGGGTGTTAGTTTTCTCCTGTACATCAAGAAAACATACTGCGATACGTTCATCTTTTAATATGTCAAAAAAGCACACACAAATCTAAACAGACTTACAAATGCACCCAGAGTAAAACTAAAGAACAGAAAAGGCCCCAATTCTAATATTAAAAAGTAAATATCCCTCACCATCCACAGGTGGACAAAAGGCTGGACACATACTGTAGATGACTCCAGAGTGACAGAAAGACTTAAGATGCAGGATACAAACAAAAAACATTAACTTGTCTCAGTTTATTCCCTGTAGGAAAGGGTTTTGTGCACTGAATACCACACATTTCTTCTACATTAATGACATTGATTGTCTTCTGCTTGTAATAATATAAAACATCAGAATTTAAGTAATATAATGAGAGGCAGGATAGCACACAGTGATAAACTTTGGCAAGGAGATCACAGAATCACAGAATGGCAGGGGTTGGAAGGGACCTCTGGAGATCATCTAGTCCAACCCCCCCTGCTAGAGCAGGGTCACCCAGCGCAGGCTGCACAGGGCTGCGTCCAGGCGGGTTTTGAATATCTCCAGAGAAGGAGACTCCACACCCTCCCTGGGCAGCCTGTGCCAGGGCTCTGTCACCCTCACAGTGAAGAAGTTTTTCCTCATGTTCAGGCAGAACTTCCCATGTTTCAGTTTGTGCCCGTTGCCCCTTGTCCTGTCAACTGGGCACCACTGAGAAGAGTCTGGCCCCATCCTCTTGACACCCGCCCTTGAGATATTGATAAGCGTTGATGAGGTCCCCTCTCAGTCTTCTCTTCCTCAGGCTGAACAGGCCCAGCTCCCTCAGCCTTTCCCCAGAGGAGAGATGCTCCAGTCCCCTCATCATCTTCGTAGCCCTCCGCTGGACTTTCTCCAGTAGTTCCTCGTCTTTCTTGAACTGGGGAGCCCAGAACTGGATGCAGTACTCCAGACGGGGCCTCACCAGGGCAGAGTAGAGGGGGAGGAGAACCTCCCTCGACCTGCTGGCCACACTCTTCTTAATGCACCCCAGGATGACATTGGCCTTCCTGGCCGCAAGGGCACATTGCTGGCTCATGGTGAATTTGTCAGCCACCAGGACTCCCAGGTCCTTCTCCGCAGAGCTGCTTTCCAGGAGGACATCAACCCCCAACCTGTACCGGTGCAGGGGGTTGTTCCTCCCCAGGTGCAGGACCCTGCACTTGCCCGCGTTGAACCTCATGAGGTTCCTCTCTGCCCAACGCGCCAGCCTGTCCAGGTCTCGCTGAATGGCAGCACAGCCTTCTGGTGTATCAGCCAGTCCTCCCAGTTTTGTATCATCAGCAAACTTGCTGAGGGTACACTGTCCCTTCATCCAGGTCACTGATGAATAAATTGAACAAGACTGGGCCCAGTACCGACCCCTGGGGGACACCGCTAGCTACAGGCCTCCAACTAGACTCTGCGCCGCTGATCACCACCCTCTGAGCTCTGCCATTCAGCCAGTTCTCAATCCACCTCACCGTCCACGCGTCTAACCCACACTTCCCGAGCATTCCAATCAGAGCAGCTAGCTGTAGCTCTAGACCACGCTGAAGTTAGTACATGTATTCAAAGGGAAAAGGAAGAAAATCAAAGAAGCAGCAAGAACAAAGACACCATTAGAACCTGGAAGGTCTTCTAAGAAACACACTTAAAGAAGAGCAAGAATTGTTAATGCAAATGATTGTTTTGTAATAACAATTTAGTAAAATGAATCTATCAACATAACGTAAAAGCTCGTTAACTGACATGAAAGGGTGTTAGCTCTTCATTTTCTGCTGGGATGGTTTGTAGGGTTTTGCTGGGGGGTTTTTTGATTTTTTTTTTTTTTTTTAATGGAGAACCCAAGATCTCCAAAAACATGCATGTTGGCACCTGCGGGTACGAAATCACGTTGCTATTTCAGAAGCCAAGCTGATGTTCCTGTTACCAATTTGGCCTAGACAGTGCAAGTTTGTTCATGTAAGATTAAAGGGATGAGGTCTCTATGGCATATTGCAGTATGGTCCTTGGAATAAGATTCTCATTTACTAAATAAATTACTGTATATTACTGTATAATGGTGTTCACATTATAACTGACAATTAGCGCCATTAAAGAGAAAGCTCATAAACAGCCAAAGCTCACATCAAATTAACAGAGTCATGATTAAAATCACTCTTCTGATTTCTGCTCTTCACAGAAATAATCAGCATTTTGCATAAAAATGAGTACGAAGCAGCTCAAAAAACATCACAGTTACGCTGGGACGGTGGTACCGACCTCCGCCAGCACAGCAGTGCCACGTCAGCTCTTCGCTTGCCTGCAATATTAAGCGCCGGGTTTCCCTCCTAGCAGGGAGCCCGCACGGCATGCCCTGCTTGCCGCAAGCTCTGCGCAGGCAGGGCTGGTAACCAGCGCGGTGACACCGGAGATTAAAGCACTGCAATTACTCCTCTCGGCTCTAATGAGGGGAACCTGGGTTCTCCCCTGGCCTGAGGGAAGCTCATCATCTTTATTCTAATTTTGTCACTTCGCCATTTAAATGGTTTCTAGTGTTTGCATGTTCATTTATAGTGCTTCAACTTCAGAAAGAAAAAGAAAAACCTGAGTAATTATAGCGGAGAAGAACAATAACAAAATGCAAAGGAGTCAGCAATTCATTAAAATTTAGAGAATGCAATGTTAAAAACTTTTCTTAACTTGAAGAAAAAAGGAGAGAGACTTTCTCTAAGCTGGCACGGAGCCCACATCCTCATTAGGATTCGCGCTCCACTCACACAGCAATACGCTAATGGTATCCCTTTAATCTTCAGCATCACAGCACTGGTTCCTGGCCTCACCCAGATGACGGTGCTAAAATGGCAAGAAGGAGGGGAAAAAGAAACTTCAAGCCAATGCTGACCAGGCCTGGTATCACGAACTGGAACCTGGCTGTGGATCAAAGTTTGAGGCACGTGGACATCTCCGTTCATAAATGCTACTTCAGAGACAGCCAAGCTCATAATGGCTTCATAAGGCTCAAGTATCACCAAGGCAAATCTAATCAATAAATACTCAATCAAGACCACATAACGAAAGACTACCATTACATATGCCATGGTTTGAAAAGGAATCACAATATGCTACATATGCATAAAAGTACTGCAAGATAATACGCCTTTGATCCAACATGCCTTTAAAGCAGGAAACAAAAGGATGTTCTCATATATCTTACCAACTAATTTAACATATAAATCACAAAAAAATATGATCCAGATGGGCTTCAATGAAGGAAACCAATTAACGTAGACAGCCTTACCATCTGACACATTAGTTGTAATAATAAAAACCAAACAACATGGTCAAACAATAATGCTCTGTATTATATCTGACATTTCTAATTAGTTTCTGCATCCTCTTCAAGAAAAAAGACTACCAGCAAGCACTTTGTTTCCCAGAGGAAAAAACATCTAAGCTTCATGTGCACAGAGCACAGTCTATGGATGAAGCTGATCTATCTGCATTCCCTTGGGATGTGCTGTGGAACGAATGGGTTTTGCACAGTCCACATCTGGTTGCACAATTACACTCAGAAAATGTTTCCTTTCAGCTGCATCGCCACTGTAACTGCTGCAGACCTGGAATGCCAATACCTGCGTGCTCCTCAAACGCTTCACTTACGTCCACAGGCTCAGAACAATCAGAATGATTTGGGCTTTGCTTTCTGCAGGATAGGATTTTGTTTTTTCCTTTCTACAGCCTTCCTAGAAATGCCACTTCCCAAATGAAGTACAGTACTTCTGGCACAGACCTCCCAGCATCAGGCAATTAGGGTTGCATCAGATAGTTGCAAGCTGAACTACAATTAGCATTACAAATTAAAAGCTCCGCTATGCATACACATACAGTTACTGTTTGAGAGGTCTAATCCCAACTATGAGGACTATCTTTGTGTGTATTGGCAAGAAAGACTCAGTTTCATCACCTTAGACCTACTGGACCCTTCAAAATCCACCCACGAAAATCCTTTCCAGCACAAATTGAAATTTGGAATTCTTGGGCAGGAGGTAGAGAGCACCACAATGGGGAAAGGCTTGGTTTGGAAGTTTCTCTTCCTTTAAAAAACAGTAAAGGAAAGGCTGTGAGAATTCTGCTAATGCCATCATACCCAGGCAGGTCAGAGAACAGAGGTTCATGTCATTGCAATGAATACAGATCACTTGGAAAATTATATTTTCATTACTAGGATTAACACTAAACCTATCTGATACGGCAATTTATTTTGCACAGCACTCAAACAAGTGACCTAAATTCAGAAAGGCAGTCTCTCTCTTTTTTTTTTTTTTAATTTTAAAGCAGAAAAAATTAATATTCCAACCAATTGAAAAGTAAATGAAGGATATTTAAACCAAAGGAAAATTATTTCTTAGAAATTTGCTTTTTTCCAAAGTAAAAGAGCTTCCATTCATCAAGCCAGCATCAAACAGCCTTGGCATCATAAGAAAGGGTTTGTGAAGTGGAAATACTATTTCTGACACAAACAAGAAGGCCCAGGCTCCTTTACCATCTCCACTCCCTGAAATTTCAAAAGAGGAGTTGACTGGCTCTGTAGACTTCCTGAATGCTCCTTCTGCCACCCAAAAATAGGGTTACAAATATCAGTATTGCCAACTGAGACAGGGCTGCATGACAACGTTTGGGCCTTTGCTCCGTGTGTTCAGGGGTGGCTTCTTGTAAGAACTCACATCTACTTCAAGCCAGAAGCACTTGGAAAAGCTTGTTGAAAAGTAAGAAAATAAAAAAATCTGCGCCTCACAGAACATCCAACGTACAGGTTCAGAACTGGGAGACAAAAAATGGCTTCTAATTCTCATGTGATGGGGCAGTTGGAGCAGGGAAGTGAAAATTGGAGGTTTTGGTCATGCACCACAGTATATTACACCCTCCCTTTGTACTTTGGAAACCCCTTCTCACCGCCTGAAAAATGACTTTGCTAAAGCCACGTGTGACGAATTATGGCAAGCTAGGGGCTGAATCAAGTTCTTGCAAGACCCAGCTCACAAGACAACCATTTCTGCCCACACGTGAGCTTCCTGGGCAAGCACAGCTCCCCGCAACCTGCTCACGACCATGCCACGCTCTGAAAGTGCTTATCTGCTTACCAACAGGCAAAGGTAATCTCAGATAACATCTGTTTTATCTCACCATGGAAAACCTTGAATATAAAGTGAAAAGTATCAACAAACTCTATTGACGCAGAAAACATTGCACTGCTGACAGAGTGACCCAGGACTATCGGTCATAAGCCAAGAGCCAAGAGCACGAGGCTCCCGCGGCGCCGGGACTCTCCCTGCCATCCAAAGGCACGTCCTTGTGGGCAGCTGCAGACGGTCGCCCAGCCCCGTGCTCTGAACACGGCCGCGTTCGCGGGGTGCTGTGCCCGAGCCGATACCTTGCTCCTGCTGCGGCACAGCACTCTGCTACGTTATCTCCAGGGCTAGCAGAGCGGGGCTGGCTCGCGTCCAGCTGGCTCCTGCACAGGCAGAGCAAACGCACAGCTGTTTGCACAGATCTGTGTGGACGTCCTGTTAGTACAAGGCAAGGGATCGCAGCTGAATACAGGTAGAGAGAGGGCCGTACGTGTGCAAGGAGGCAATACTGATGAAAGACAGCGGTCTCGGCACGACGGCTCCCAAACCGCTGCTATATGTTTGTAAGCGTCATGGGAAAGAAAAGATTTGGAGGACAACGAGGTCACTTTGTGGATATTTGCAAGGAGATCCTCCCACACATGAAAAGCTTATGGGAGAAACCAGAAAAGTGGCTGTTTGCAACTTAACCCATGGGACGTGAGAGCTGGCAACGCTAGCAAAGCAGAGCTCAGAGCTGACATTGCAAAAGCACATAAGAGATGATAGATAGAGTGCTGCGAGGGCCGGAAGGGCCTTGAAAGTGATATGTTCACTGAAGGAAACATTGCCCTATTTCACAGTCGTCTCAAACTACAGCAATACATTCTGATTTTATTTTTTCAAGAACATAAGCGCATGTCTTTCCACTCACCTCAACGGGGAACCTCTTGCCATTGATGCTGTGCTCAGAGCCAGCTGATCCGTTGCTTTGACCCCAGTGAAACTCCACTTTCTCTGCCTTGAATCTGCCCGGCAACCCGGCACCACTGACAAAATAATCATCCTTCAGCAGGATAGCAACTGCACACATAGAACAAGGAGAAAGATGTTCTTAGCACAGCTTTTCTGAAGCATTTACAGTTTTTTTCTCATTATATTAGAATACTTCCTCTAATGCAAGTAAAATGTCGGGTCATCATTTTCCTCTTTACAGGGATTGGTTTAAAAAACGTCTGCAAGTAATGCTGGTTAATTATGGAAGTAATTATGAATTTACATAGACTACAGAAAACCACAAAGTCCACATTTCTCAAGGACTTTTTGCCCTCCTCATTGGACTTTGATTAAAATTTAAAGGGCAAACTCCATCAAAACCTGTTTAATGTGGTTCCAGGGACTAATGACTGACCACGTTCCTTGGCCTTGCAAACCACTGACGGTCTGCAGATCACAAGTTAGGAAAAGAATGGATCCTGTGCTTGTTGGATTTCCTCTGTTTTGCTGGGGGGGTCAAGGGAGCGGACCCCTGTGCCCTGTCCCACCTCTGCTGCTGGACATGGCACATACCTTCCTCAACCTCCCTGCTCCTCCTTTCTGTCAAATGGGGAGAGTGACAATAACTTTTCTGAGACCCACTCATGAGAAGTCCTCCATAAGAACTTGGGTTTTATTACAGTAACTCTGACATTATTATTATGTGATTCAATAAGGGTCAAAAAGATCTTCTTTGTATTTTCTTTTCATTTCCAAAAGCCTTTGTATTTTATGTAACAATAAAAGCTGTAGGTCCAAATAGAGGGCAAAATCATATGGTGGAAGCTGGTACCTGTTACAGGGGAGGTCTATGGTCCAGCTAAGAACTGCATCCAGCTTTCCAAAAATTCCCGTCTGCTGCTCTCACTACAAATTCACCTGCCTTTCTAGCATCTCCCATTTTTAATATGCACAATTCATAAAAATTACTCCTTACAAAATCCTTTCTTCTCAACCCTTACAAAACTGTTTCTTAAAAACAGAACTAAAATTAGATTTTTTTTCTTGTAAAAGCCAGTGCAGACCACCACTTGCTGTGCCCAGAATCCTGTGATTAAAGTTTTGGGGTTGCTTTTTTTTTATTTTTTTTTTTTTAATGGGAATAGCATAACCCACAAGGATTTCTCTGTGTTCTCAAGCCAACTGTGTCATCACAACAAGAACATTAATATAAATCCAATTTTATTATGTAAGAGGGAGGATTTTATTCACTGCTGAAAAAACAAAAAGGGCTAGTTGTGAAATAGAAGTTATTCCTCTGTTGGTGACTCAGCGGCAGGCTTCGCTGCAGGCTAGGCTTCCCTCCCAGGGCTGCCCTCCCGTGAGTACGGACCGTTGGCTACAGCAGCCTCGTCTCAGGTGCAATTGTGCAATTTAGAAACATCTCAACTTTAAACTGTTTATGTTAAAACCATCTAAATGTTAAATTGCATGAGACGTTCAGCTATTTCTAAATTCTGCCAGTGACATCACAGGGCTATTTTCTTCCACGGTTTCTGGTTCTTTCAGCACTCCCTTTGCATCAAAGTGTTTGTGTGGGAAGACGGGTGGTGCAGGACTGGCTATAGGATACTGGTGTGTCAGCCAGGGTACTACTGGTGGCCACTGTCTGCTTACACCAAATACGCGAAACATAAGTGACTAAAAGCACCCCCGCTCTCCTTCTCCCTTAAAAAATTCTCAATGAGCTCAGCAGTATTTTAAATACTGAAAATCCCACTCAATTGGTTATAAATTCCATAGATAAAATCATAGGAGATGAGGAATACAGGAAAGCAGATTCGTGTGCATCTGTTAAAAACCTCTGCGGGGATTCAGTTGCATCTAATAAATGTTTGATAGTTCCTAAATCATTTATGGCTCTGTCAGGGGTCATTTTACTTGTTTTAGATGAATAATTAAAAGGATAATTAGGTGGATGTACAATCTGAAATGTTCATCTAATTGTTCATTTTACAGTATTTCTTACACTGCTGAGCTGTACAACACATGTTCCCATCACCTTCCTATCTCGGCAGCATCCCCTTACTGCCAGTGATTTGGGGGCTTCCCTCCCCTCCTTGTGATTTCTAGTATTCGGGACTGGAATAACCAAACATCACCTTACTGGGCTTGGGAGCCACTGCTTTTATCCAGTGATCTCTGCAGAGTGCACAGCAAGGAATCAATTCCCAAAGCCCACTAATTTAAAATACTATATAATTTGAGATTACAAAACCAAAGGAGGTGGTCCACAGCCATGAAGATCACAATTGGACGATGCCATTTGCAGAATCAGGGCTGGAGCTGTGTGCCTGTCACCTTCCTGAGATCAAAACCAGACCTGGATACAAAGCAGCTCTTTCCCTGCCTTAGCAGAGCAGCTCTGACGGTCAGGACCAGCCAGAGTGATGCACATTACATAGGAAAAGTACTTAACAAAAAAACACCTCTGGCAGAAATTTTAGTAGGTTTCTCTAAATGGAAGGAGTTTTCAGAAGTTCTCAGTGACGTAAAAAGGGGTAAAGTGGCAATATCTAATGCTGGTGAGGGTACTGCTCCCATGGGCGCTCTTCCCACAGGGCAGGTCGGGCTTGAAGAAGCCTCGTCAGCCTCAGGCCCGGCTGACACCAGCTAACGCTTAATTATAAGGTGGCACAAGTGAAAATAACTAATGCAAATACAACTATGAAATGTGCTTATACTCTCCAAGTGATCTTTACCACTTGGGAACCAGCTACTACAGTGATGAAATCGAACCCACATTAGTGCCTTTGCCAGTGTAATCATGCACAAAAGCATTTCTAGTCGAGACAGGGGCTTAATGAATCCATTTCCATTTTCTGAATGAAATGCTGTTTTCTGTACATTGTCTGCCCTTTACCTGATAAGGGAGGGGGAACAGGAAAGAGCACAACAAATCTAAAAAGCAATAACCTCTGTACCTTTTAACATTTCAGAGCATAAAAATAACTAATTGTTCTATCCTAAAAAAAATTACTAGGTCCAATAGCACTAAAAATAACCCAAGCAACACATTTCCTGCCAGTTAATGAGCATCAAGGTTAAGGGCCTTTGGCTTTCCCTCGGACCCCTGTCTCTTTTAACCAGTCATTAATTGCCGAGAAATGCCCTCTACATCCGTCACCATTGCTTAAACAGATATTTAGTTTACTGTCTCTGTCAGTCTGCAATATGAAGGTCTCATGTGGCCATCTGCTCCAAAACTCTGCTGCCAAAATGCATCGCAATTTATGGCACAACCTGCCTCTACGTTCTACCCACAAGCCAAAACATCCTACTTGGTTTGCTGCTCTGCCACTTACCACCTTAAAAATTAATCCCAGACAAGTTTCTTCAAAAGGTCAGAAAACTAAGAAAAGGAATGAGACTTGATAAAATAAGGGAGGAGTTAAGGGCTCAGCAGAAGAAACCAGGGATGACAGCAAGGCAAAAAGAGTCTTCACGTTACCAGTAAAAGGCCGTAAGTTACCAAGAAAAGTGACAGTTACTGTTGCTCTGCGAAGCAATAACTTGTCAGCAAAAATCCATACCCCAATGGGTGAGGAAATCAAATATAGCAGCAGTGCTAAAATCACCCAGCAGAGGAGACTGAAGATACCACTTGCTTTGCCAACTGCGTGGAGACTGGAAAATTTGCTGGCACGTTTCGGTTCAACATGGTTTCTGATTATACGTACAGCAATGTGTTCCTGTTACACATACAGTATAGCATTAGCATCTTACTTAGAAGAATAGCACCATGATTTTTTCGTGGTATTTCTAATTACATTTATTCCTGGTTACTACAAACACTCCTCTACGACCAAAAGGGTAGGGTGCATAATACGAATAGATTAATTAAGCACCAAATTTCCATAGGATTCAGCCTTGCCTGAACCTCATGTTGCTACTAAGGGCAACAAAGTCAGGATTTCAAAGCAAACAGGAGCATTTCTTAGTGAAGCTGGAAAAAACCCTCAGTAATGCATCAAAAACCCAAGCTATGCTTGGCGGTGGTTTACTTTAACCGGATTTGCTTTGCGGTGAAAGAAAACAGGATCACAGCCTGTCGCTCCATCTCATCTGAGGGGCAATAACTCCAAATTCCTGCTAAGATCCTGAATTGCTGGAACGAGATCTGAAGCGCTTGCTGGACTCCAGGTTGCAGCTCAGACCCAAAGTCCCCTGGACGCAGCGGGTGCACCTGAGGTGACACTGCGTGCACAGCTGCGTTCCAAACTCCCGGAGCAGGTACGTGCCCGGGGTTTTGCTAGCAGACCTCTGACTAGGGACACGTTACATAAGGCACTATAGAGATGCATGTCGAATGTTAATAAAGATAAAAATATACTTCCAATAAATAAAATTGAATTAATTAGTGGTTTAATCCAATTCCCTAAAAATATTTGACCTTGTCAAATGAAGAGGGTGGCCTTATAATTTCTGCTTTTTATATTTTTAGAATTAAAGAGTAATCAAATGCATGCGGCTTTGCATATAAATCAACCTTGACCTTTCAGTGAACTGTTTTGGTAAAAATAAGCAGTACTCTGACTGTTCTTTTCTCTAAAAGCCAGAACAGACAGAGCAGAAGAGGATTCAGTTCAGTGAAGAACACAGTGCTATAATCATATCAGAAACACATTAATAAGCCTCCGCTACTCTGAACAGTTATTGCTCTTTCTTCTCTAAAACCTTCCAATTTCTAAGACTTCCCCTTTCCTACAGAAGTCTGAGCCTTGCATCTCAGCATTCTTTTGGATTAGATGTTACAGCCTCCCAAAGCTGATAATTCAAGGTTACACCTTGAAACAGCTATACAGCTTTTTATTCTGAGGAACAACTGACTACCAAGAAAATTATTTTATACTGAGAACCTAAAAAAAAAAACCCCCAAAAAAACCAAACCTTAAAAAAACCCCCCAAAACCTTAAAATCAATCTCCAGAACTAGCTTTGCATAGAATGCAGAGGCAGAGATAGGTGGCTGCTACTGGAAAATTGTATTTAAAAAAAAAAAAAAAAAAAAAGCAGAAACCCCCAAACAACAGAACAATGAAAAAGGAGGAGGGTGGAACATGGCTTGAATTTTTAATTGACTGCAGGCAGGCTATGGAGACAAACAGAAAAGAACATACCCGTTTTTCCTGTGTTTTTCATCCAAGTCTTGTTCGAAGATTCATTGTCAAAACCATCAAGCTGTAGTTCTTGATACTCATCTCCAACGCGTGCCTGACGGTCTACGATGTCTATGGGAGACTGGTGAGACCCTCCGCACTTCTCGCTGGAAGTAACCCAGTGCTCGGGACCGTAGGTACCTGTTAAAAATACCAATTAACATTGCAGCGGCTCAGTAGTTCTGGGTAACTCTTAAGTAAGAAGATGAAGCACTTAAGCTCCCCAGGTAACTCCACCACGGTTACACTTCCAGCATTTGAAAGAGGTTACGACTTGTAAACTTACGAGGAGATTGAAATCCATTAGCTTTGCGCAGTACTCCAACTTAGCCTCTAGCAGTAATGAACAATGGCTTTTTTTTTTAATTACTATTCTATAAAACTATCTGCAATTCCCAAGTTCCCCTCGCGCGTATGTTATGAATTAGCATGGTGTTACAGGAACTTTCCTAAAGCTTCAGCCTTAATGTATTACTATATAGTTTACCTTTTCACATAAGACAAATAACATAACAGCTACCCATTAACTCATGTTTGTGCAATGCTCTGCTTAGATAATACGATCTTTATTAATGATCTCATTTCTTTTGGAGGTTTTGAAGCCAGAAAAGATGAAAAGAAAGAATTAAGCTAAATGTATATTAGTAAATTTGAAGAAAACAACAAAGGAAAAAAAATAAATTACTGCGGATGGAGGAAGTAGAGAGGAGAATGACCTGTCAGGAAAATCCGGAGACTTTCTTTTGCCGCTGGTCTTACATGAGTTTTCTGTTTTCCTTATTAGCACAGTCTGTTCTTATCTGATGTAAACGACTCCCTCAAAACAAGTCAAGTGAAATATTAGCAGTAAATGAGAAGCTCCAAGGACTGATGGGCAGTGTCTTGCATGTGCGTCTGTACCTGGGCACGTCAGAGCCATCCATATTACATGACAGCTAGCCAAAAGCAGACGCCGAGCCAAACACTGTCACCTCTCCTCCCCTCCACACCCCTCTACTCTCTTTTTTGATTTAAAAAAAAAAATTACAAGAAGGATTTTAAGTTCTGGAAAGCAATATAATCTTCTGTAATTTGTGAGTCCGTCACTAGCCATCGCACAAGGTCAGTAAGAGGAGAGGATGCTACAGCTGCAAAGAGAAATGACACCAGCAGCCTCTGTCCCCAGCGTGTCAGGTGTATGGCAGGGTCCTCGTGGGCTCAGCGGAACACTTTGAGGTACTTTTCAGTAGTTTAAGATATCGCTGTTATCACAGCTGTCCACCCAACTCACAAGGCACAGGAGGAGGAGGAGTGCATCCTACTCCTGTTCCAGAGCTTTCGTCAGCTCCAGATCACTTTTTTGTGTATTAACAAGCCTGCAACCCCCAAATTGTTTAACTAAATTTCGGGACAGGATTGCACTGGCACTGCTGCTGGGAGAAGGAAAGCAGCAGTGTCTTACGGTGTGACAGCGGAGCTGCGAGAGGTAGTATTGCAAACCACCACTAAATCTGCCAGAGGTCGTCTGCCACAGCCCTAACTCACCCTGCCCATTCCGCGAGGTTCCCCAGCACGAACAGCCAATAAAAATAATACGTAAAAATAAAAGGTTTCAGGCAAAGGCCTTGTCATCCCCACCACGTACCAGCTCTAGATGCAATATAACACCAGGGACCCTCAACAGCACACGCAGGAGGATCTCCAGTGAATGTCACATTTTTCTTACGACCTCCCTCTCCAACTCTTAAATTGTATTAACAGAGACTAAGAGATTATCTTCCTATGAGTGCAAACAGTGGTTTAAGCTCCTGAAGTAACAGCACAGAGTTCTTGTAAAGGACTTTTTGCTCACAGTTCTGGAAGTGCTTTACAGCAGGGATCAGCACCCTTAGTCTCATGTAAAGACAGGGAAATTGATGGCCCGAGAAGGGAAGCAATTTGCCCAAGCTCATCTACCAAACCCAAGTTACAAGCCAGAGTTGAACTCTGCTCTCCTGAGACCCTGATGTCACACCTGTATCGTACCTCCGAACTACACAGTCAGCATGCCTGTTCGATAGGCAGACAGCAGTAAATGATGCACCACTATGCATTTATTACCCTTGCATCAGAGAAGCATATGTAAATTCAATTAGTGCCATCCAAACCCAGCAGTTGTGAAGGCCAGTTGCTTTGGCCCCCGGGTTTTAATCTGTCTAGTTGCGAAACGCATTCTTCCTATCTTCCCGTGGGCTAATGCAGGACGCTTAATCAATAGTAAGATTTTGTGCTATACTCATCGCACACGAATGCTGCGTGGTAACCAAAACAACAACAAGAAAGTGTTTTACTTTCAACTACAAATAGGTAAAATCGCAACATCCTTTAGAAAACATTTACATCATCTGCCCAGGTTAAAAATCAGTTTCGTTTATCTCATGGTTCAACTTGTATTGTCAGCAAAAGCCACTTCCAGTTAATTTCCCAATGTACCACAGCCAAGGAGAACAGAATTATTAAAAACCCTACACGGGGAAAACCAAACGTGTTCAACTCAAACACAGATATTTTTCCTTATTCAGGATGCTCTTAGTAATTGGTTTGCAGTGAATTAACTGGCAATTCAGATTTACTTTTCATATAACCTTGCATTTACTCCATGAAATTTGGGAATTTGCTTTAAATTGTTTAGTACTACACATAATCATCAAACCTGCCAGCTCTGGTTTTCTGGCTTTGTTATAAACATGGGGTGAGCTTTTCAAAAGCACTCTGCTCACAGAGGCTATCGCAGTGGTTCCAGCTGTGCATTCAAAAGGAGCTGTTCACTCAAATAGTTCTTTTTTAAGTATTTTGGTGACCCTTCAGTCAATGAGGAGTTGGGTTGTTTTTTTTTTTGAGTAGGCGGATTTATCTTAACAGGGACTGTAGGGTTCTTTCTATGCGTCTTGTCACACAGACCTTTTTTTTTTTAAAAAAGCATAGCCAGCTCTCAACCAATTTGCAGTGAAAAGTGTCTTGACAAAATGAATAAAATAAGCCATAAGGATAAACAAACAAACAAACCAATGACCATGTTGAATTAAAATCTCAAGTGACTTAGGTATCTGGACTGACTCTCGCTGAAATGTAGTTTTTCACAGACCTTTAAAGGTTTGTATAGCTTTGTATCATTTTAAAAACATTAAGTCTGCTTTTTTAAAATTAATTTAACTTGTTTGGATTAATTTAATAGCAATACATCTCTGTCTATAAATACAGTAGCTTCACTTGGTTCTAAATCTATAATTTACAAAAAAATCCTAGCAGTATCTGCTCTCTTCACGTGACAGTATTAGTCTTCATGTATAAAATGTTTCCGTATTGGTGCTGAATTATTAAAGAAAAATCTAATGCAATGAAACTCAGCAATTTAAAACCCCAACTTAGTGCTGGTGCTGTGACTCCGAGTCCTGACATCCCAAATTACAGTCATAAGGCTAAGCTCCGATTTAGAGGTTCAAGACCTGCTAGTTAAAATCAGCACAGGATTTTATAAACGACTAGGTTTTCCATTAATTTCTTTCAGAAGTTTTTGATATGCAAATTATTACATGCAATATGACCTACACCATTATGGCAGCAATTCTAGACAGAAATAGAGGCCGTGACCCCAACATCTCCATCCCCAGCAGTGCAGGATTGGGGCCATCCCAGCTCTAACAATTAGCGCAAAAAGGCAAAGCGGAGGTAGGGGGGTGAGAAGAAAATTTTTATTTTTGAGTTTGAGACCAAAGTAAATAAATTATATCCCCTACCCTAGAAAAAACAAGCTCAACCACCTATAAAATGTAATCAAGAATAGTGCAGCGGGATTCATTTATTCACTGGTAGCCATCAGAAGGTTTAAGCTTAACTGCCTGCTTTTTTCCATGGACATTCAAGTGCAGTTTTAATTGAAACTGATCTTCCACTACAGATTTCAAATTAATTCTTCTTCCAAGTGTCTCATGCTCCAGACATCCTTGCCTTGCAAAAAACCCTATATCATTAGAGGAGGAAATAGAACACTTTTTCTAAGCTTGCAGGTATTGATTACCTATTCCTTCCATCAAAGCACAATTGCCATTCTGCACTGTATAAATCTCTTCAGCGTTAGACACTTTATAAAGTACTGAGAATTATATCATTAATCATTTGCAGTTGCACCTGTCTTGCTTTATTGAATTCTTTGTTTTTTGGAACTTTAAATAAATGCTTTTAAATAAAAACATGACACTAAATAAAGACTCTGTTTCACTTAAACCTAGTAAAAAAAAAAAATCCCTTCATTCTGTGTGTGACATTTACCCATCTGAAACAGAGTAACTTATGGCTATTTGTATTTCATTTTTCCAACAGTAAGCTTCGTGGCTTTAATCAAATAAAATTTTGAATGAATTTGAATTGGCCTTTTACAGGCTGACAAATAATTCGGTTTTGAAAAACCCAAACAAGTTCAGAGCCCTCACCTGTGTTAATAAATAATACACATTTCCACTGAGATGGCGGGACAAGCCAGGCGTCAGAGCGCCCCATCCCTGCCCTTCCCAAGGAGGGCAGTGAGGAAGGGGAACTTGGCCACAGCGGTCCCCAGGGCTGCAGAGAGGCCGCCGCGCTCTCCCAGCTGCCCCACCAGGCAGAGCTGCGGGGACACTCGCTCCGTTCCCCGGCTCCGGCTGGTGCCCGGGACAGAGCACGTCCCCACCACAGCCCCAGCTCCACCGAAACCCTGCCCCGCGCCCACCTGCAGCTCAGGGAGCTGCAGAGCCCATCCATCTCCCCGGGCTGCCAACCCCGCGAGCTCATTTTGGATGGCAGCCAGGCCTCCGGGGACTCGACCTTATCTCCGCTGAAACCAGGGGCAAAAGGGCCGCTGGCTTCCAAGGCGCGAAAGCAGAGCGAGGGTCAGGAACCTCAGCACCATCGCGGCTTCTTACACATGACGCTTCAAACAACATGTAACGCCAGAGATGTTATCACCCATCCTCGGCTGAAATTACTTGATGCTTCCTAGATGGATGCTGCGTTCTCTTCTCATGCAAAATCTTTCTGTCAATGACTGCAGTATCTTTAACAGTTTTTTAATACACAGGCTGCTCTTTAAATAGAATCCAAGATTACTTTTTTCTTCTTTTTACTATACAACCAAAACAATGAGCAGTCTTCATTAATGAAAAACCATTAAAATAATGTATTCCGCCAAAATCTAATTAAAGCTTGTATAAAAACTTCCACTTTTAAAAAAAATCAAATATACTTATTTTTCTTCCACAATTTTTTGTTTAAAACATCTCTTATTAAAACCCCTAGCATTTCCTTGATTTTAAATCGTTTTCCAATTAATGGATCACCTACTCTGATACAGACTCGTGTGTAACACAGATGCCTATACACAACATCCAGACACAGTTTAACAGACATCAGCAATTTTTGAGTAATGGGATTTTGATCATGCATTTACAAGTTGGGAAAGAGGTAGAAATATCAACACTTGATTTTTTTAATTTCCCTTGTTTTTAACATTTTCACAAAAATCTGACTTTAAATCCCAGGCCTGGCATGCAAAGAACTAGTTTAGGGGGTTTAATTCTGGAGGGGGTTTTATTATTTGTTCTTATTGTTGAGGTTTTTTTAACAAAATGATCTCAGACAAATCTTTGTCTGTATTCGATGCCTCTTAACTTTTCATTTTTGAATGAAAATGGTAGTAACGACTGCAAAGCAACCAAAACCCCTCATTTCTGCAATTAAAGTAAAATAGCTTGCGCACTTCATGGGGACATCCTATCCCATCATCTTAATATGGGAGATCATTCATCTGTTATTATGAGCAAGACAGATATTTAGAGAGCCGTAAGAAAAAGGGCACTGCAGAAAGGCTTATATCCCTGACCCCCTTCTAGCTCTACTTCGTCCTCACTGCCCCACGTGCTCTTGCTGCTCACTTGCACGGTCAGTTTTGCAACGCCAACAGAAGCGATCTTCATATGAAGACATGATCCATACCAGAGGCAGCATGTCCATAGTTCATGTAAAGTAGCAAAGGCTGGGCTGGAAGGATGTGGGACCAGCTCATCCAAAATAGGGCAAAAGACCTGCTAAGCAGTAGCTTGGTATCTTCTTGGATGGCAGTGGTATTTCGTCAAGTGTGCTAGTGATGCCAATCAAGCCAGTTACCTCTAGCATCTACCACAGGCTGCCATCCTGCTTAAAGCACAAGAAACAAAATCAGAAAGGATTCAAGTGCTTAAAAGCCAAATCTCACTTGAAAGTCAATGGGGACAGCCTCCGACACAGAATTTCCCAAAGTATCTGTCTATTTCAGGTGTGTGTCAGTACCGTGCCATTCAGTGCAAGTGGGTGTAAAAGGGAAAATTCCAGGCTTCTCTTATAGCAAAATCCAACCAGTGACTAAGGATGGATGGAATGAAATAGCATTTCTTCTTCACATAAAAACCTCCCAACCTTTGCTTGCACAGCTCTGGATGGGTAGCTTAACTGAAAGGACCACAGCAGGTAAGAACCTCTGCAAGTTTTACAGGCTCTGGATAAATAGGGATGCTTTACTTTGCACGGACTGGCAGCTATGACCTGCCCAACCATCTCAGCATTTAGCTGAGCAACACTAAAGATGTGAATCTCTGCCCCTGAGTCCCCGTCATACTTCAACTGCCCCATCACAAGCCAAATCTCAAGAAACACTGAAAAGAAATGTCACCACCAGCAAACAAAACCGGTTCCTTTTTTCACGCTGAGCAAGAGCAAGGAAGTGGTGCCCTTGCTCAGCTACAAAGCAATGAACTTCAATAGCAGGCTGAATTTTCAAACAGGAAAAAAATCGTTTAAAACAATCAAATATCAGTGAAATTCACTACAGAACCGAAAGCATTTTAACATCCTTCAAAAATCTCAGTCTGGGGCTTCTCTGTCACCTAGGACAAAAAGATTGGAACTGTTACTTGATGACATAAACTAAGACTTCACCATCACATTTTGCCGTTTAAAAGCAAATCTATCAGTAAGTCCAGGAAGGCACCAAAGGAAGCTGCTTATGCCATGTGGGTTATGACAGGAGGCAAGGCACGTACTGCAGATTCAGATCAGCCAAAAAATCAGCCTCCTTTCACCCTCGCCTCTCACCTCCAGTTCCCTCCTACAAAGAAGAAATAAAGTGAACCCTGTAGGATGAAGCCTAAAGACTGCATTTAGATATAAGGCAGAAAAGAATGATTTGAATGACGTATCTCTTGCTGAGTGATTTACCATGAGGCTGCAGGGGTAAAGGTATAAAAATCCCTGAAAGCCTTGATAAAAATCAGTGGCATCTTTCAGGGGCCTTCCCAATGCAGAGAAAGCAATCAAGTCGTTGAATCATTACATTAGGGGGGAAAGTTGCTGAAATTATCCTGTCTTGCTCTCAAATGATGGCAATGCCAAACTCAAAGAGATGGAAAAGGAGAGCCCGTAGTTAGAGTTCACAGTGCTGTTTTGAACAAAGATTCCAGGATTTCCTACCCTGAGGGAAAAGGGCTTTTCATTTTATTATTCTCTATCATCGCTCTGTTTAACATGAGACACTCATGCTTGCAGAAAATTCCAATTACTGCTTGAAAAAATGAGATCGAATACCAAGAACAAGATCCTGAAGAGCTCGCTGAGAACCGAACAGGTCTAAGCATCACCCAGTCCGCAAGCTCAGTACAGAAAAGAGTGTGCAAGACACGCGAGAGTCGTAAACAGCCAAGGACAGGTTTCTGGAGAACTGAAATAAGCTGAAAGAAATTTCCCCCAAGAACGATCTCTGATAAGGGATATCTTAACCAGCAGTTGTTGGAACAAACACAAATACAGGAAGACGGAACAAAAAGGGTTTGGATTTAGATAACCTTTGAGCAACGGCTAGCAGCAACATCAGAAGCACCAAGGACTCCTTTCTGCGCCCGTGCCACCACACCTACAGAACTGCCCAGCCACGGGGCTCTGAAAGCAAAGCTGATCTTCAAAACCGATTTTGTCAGTGATACTGTCTCACTGCCAAAATGTAGCGGATGCAAAGAAAGGCTTTAAACCACGCTCCTAAATATAAACTAACCTATAATGTCTGCAGCTTTTAAACCTGAAGACAGAGTAAGGTGCGTGTTCTCCTTAAATTTTCATATCCACAGATGCTACAATTATTGCTGGGTTCTTTAATTAAACCTTCTAACCTTCAATTATATTTGGCAAAATTTTTATTGTATAAGTTTTCAAAATCTCTGTATTCCTTAGTATATATCTGTATTACACAGTCACAAACAATGTTTTTTTAATATATATCCTCCCCCCATACACACATATACATACTTTCTGCATCCTAATTTTGTACCTCAAAAAAGTATGAAGCTGCCATGAATCTTGTATGAAGCTCCCACTGTACCTATCAACCTGCCAGCGGCACAAATGTGTGATAAATATCCAACATCAGGAAACACCAGGACCTTAAGACAAATGTTGCAGGAAGCTCACAATAAAGTGGAGTAAGTGTAATTACTAAAACAAGCTTTTTCCATAAACATTTCAAGTTTTAGCATTTGTGAGCTGAATAATTTACCACCACACAAAAGTGAAAATGGTACTAAGTTTAGCTGTGCTGGCAAAATAGTTTGGGGGTTTTTAAGGGGTGTCTCACACAATAAACTCTTGATAGACACGACTAATGAGCTGTTGAGTTTGGTAACTCTAATATTTCAAAAATATTTATATTGAGCACAGAGCACAACAATATCAATGAAATTATTATGCACAACTCACTGAGCGGGAGGATAAATTGTGGTATAGAAGGTGCCTGGTGGTGGCAAGTGACTGAGACAATATACATCTACATCCTCTGTTTTTTCTAATTTTCTGCATTTTTAATAAATGTATCTGACATCTCACACCATTAATCTCATAACTGTCCGAGGCCTTTTTAAAACTGCTCACCCCTGAGCTGCATATAATAAACGAGGTGATAACTTACATTATAAGGAGAAAACAGGAGATTAATTTATATGAAGACATTGTAAATTAACTTTCTTCTATTCCTTACTAGTTAAGTAAAGCTCCATGAAGGCTAAGGACAGACATAAAAATAGATTTTTTCCTAAATATAATTTTAAAAAGTATAAATCCTAATGGAAATTACTGAATGAAGATGTATTATGAATCAATGCAGTAGCTCAACGACAGCACTTTATGTTGCTGGGAGGAAGACATACATTTCAGTAATGGGTGCCTCAAACAGGTCACGGGTGCCTCGGACAGGTCACGTCCAGGACAACTTTCTCTGTGGAAGGGTCGGTCTCCCTCACTATCCTTCTTCTCCTTTACAGGGTAACAGCTGTAAAATGATGGACCTTGATAGCAGAAATATGTATATTGCTGTAGTGCTCAAACACAGCAGAGAGGCTCCACTCTTCCACGTACACAGCAGCAAACAGCTCCTGCCTCGAAAAGCTTACAACCGACCAACGTAAGACAGAGCTGCAAGCAACCCAACCCAAAGCACCTCAAATCTGAGAACACGCAGCCCTCCTGGGCTAACCTCCCCTATTCTGTAACAGCCTTGCTTCATGCTCACTTCTCCAAAACCATCTCCCTGAGCTGGATAACCCACTAGCACACCAGAAAGGCCATCAACCTTCCCATGGGAAAGAAGAGAAAGGAAACGCCAATTCTTCCAAAGAGCAAAGATAAAAGAAGAAAGGAGCCTGGTGTTCTATGGAATTAAACAGGTGAAGAAGGAGCACAAGCACATACAGTGCTGATGTAAACCATGGTCCCATCTGGGCTACTCCAAGGAGAAAGCACAGCATGAAAAAAGCTCTGAGAAAATAAAACAGAGAAAACAAGAGGAAGAAACTGGGCAGGAAACTTTCCCACCCAAGAGTTGTTAGATGCAGATGGAAGCCTGAGGGGCTTCAATAAGACTTTGTTGAAAGAAGAGGAAGGAAGAGGATCTGAATTTGGCTTGGTGCTAATTACAGCGTCCCTTGCCAACACCCAGAGCAGGCAGAGGCGAGGGGGCCGAGCAGACAGCTTGCCGCCCTGTGCCTGTGACCTTACCACCGGGTTGTGGATGATGGCTCCCGTAGGACCCAGCCCGAGCTGAAACTGGGCAGCAGCCTGGGAGCGGCTGCTGAGCTGAAACTGTGGTAGAGAGACCTCCGGGTGCAGGAGGAGTGAGGCAAGAGGAAAATCTGCCAGAACACGCATGGTGGACTAAGGAACCCTTTTATGGGCATGTTTTGTCTTTAAATTAGAGATCTTGGCTTGTGTGAGGGCTTGACTGAGACCCTGCTGAAGCATCAAAGCTCCTGCACTGCTGAACCTGCCCAGCAGCTCACAGATGAACACTGAACGACAGCGACAGTAATAAGCCGTGACATTTAAGTCAGGAAATCTCAAATTCCCATCTTGCTTCTCTGTCTCCTTCCTACCACCAGGAGCAACACGCTCCATTTCACTCCCTTCCTTTATAAAGGGAGAAGTTCACCTGTCTCATCAGAGCATCTGCAAGGATTCCTCAAAACTTGAGAAGAGCTGCAGAGATAAAAAGCGCAGTAACTGTGCAAGACTCAACTGTCCCACTACGGACCTCAGTGCCAGGCTGCCTGCAAACGCATTTAGGAAAAACACAGTTCCAATTATTTCTCAAAGCACCACAGACTTGAATCCTACTGCTTCTCACATGGACCCTTAATAGCCTTGATCTCACCAAAGAAACTGCTAACGTAAATGATGCCTCACTGTAACTTAATTACCTCCAATTTAGGTGGGTACGGGAACAGAAAGTACCTTTTCTTGATTCCCATCTGTTCCTCGTAACTAACCAAAGGAGCCTTCCCCAGAGCTCTGTCTCTGAAAGCCAGCATGGAAAAAAAAAAAAAAGAAAAGGAGGAAAGAAAGGAAAAAATTGTATATTTTTATTGAATTTTTGCAGGATGCAGGTTAATAAAACACCCACAGAGAGCACAGAGCAATATAGAAAGGGAATAAAGGGAGGGCGGGCTGATATCAATAAAGCCTATCCAGAGGCACTGGTGGAGTGAAAGTACTCATGATTTCAAAAAGAAACCTGCTACAAAAATGATTTTCACTTGTTGCTTTGGCTCAGGTTTAACATTTACAGAAAACAGAAGTGTCCTGAGCAGTAGGTGGCTTAAAAAATAAAATCAGGAAGATAGAATTATCTGTTGCTGAAACACATCACCTTCAGCTTTCCAATACTCCTTATTGATCCTAACCTGACCAAAAGACGGCCACCGTACCAGGACCTTATTGTTTAATTATATCACAGACAACACCGCAGTCCCCCCCAAATCACTCATTAAACTTTGACAAACACTGGCTTTGCTATGATATTTCCTTTTTAGGTGAAAATCAACTTTTGCCCAACTAAGTTCTTAACGGCATCCCTGTTACAACAGCCTTCTCGATCCAGCTGTCCCTTTCACTAATACGCACCAGTAAAATAGCTCCCGGGAGAGTTTCTGGGAGACTGCCAGCTTTTACTTAACGACACATCGTGAACCCTGGCCTCAACTTCCATTAACATTCAGTCTATGTTTCTACCATTAATTTAAGAGCATCAGGAGTAGGAATAAATAGGAAGACAATAAGCAGCCATAGCATCCAGCCTGAGGTACTCTAGCAGATAGCACTGCTTCTGGAGCCGAGACAGAGAACACTTATAACCGTTTTTCTCATTTTTGTTCCATATCTGCCATTTCCAGTATGTTACACTAAATGGCTTAAGCTATTCGAAACCGGCTTTAGTTTTCCAATTAGGAAAGTCCAGAGTTAAAAAAAACAAAAAAAACCCCAAACCAACAAAAAACCCAAACCCCAACAAACCCAAGTCATGAAAAGGACTTGATGTTCCTAAGGAGGATCTTAGTCCCTTGCACCCCTCCTGCCCGAATGAGTTTCAGGTAGAAGCACGTTAGCGCTGGAGGAGAGCGCCAGCAGCAGCCCCCCTCCTGCCCCGCTGCCCCTGGCCCCGCAGTCCTGCCCGGCCAGGAGAGGCAGAGCCTCTTTCCTCCTGCCGGCACTGCCCTGCGGCGGGTGACCTGCACGCAAACGGCTGAGCAGCTGCTGTGGGGAAAAAGCAGCTGCTGCAGAGAGCTGGCAGCAAAGTGACTGCTGTGATGGATGGAGTTGGGGCGAGCGTTGCAGGAGATTCACTCCCACAGTACCAGCGGTGCACATTCAAATGCCGAGTTAAACAAAACAAAACACCCCTCCCACCCCCCCACTTCCCCCCCAAAAAGGAAAAAAAAAAAAAGGCCGAGATAAATGTGCTTTCCTCCAGCATTGCATGAACATTTTGTTTAGGGACTGTCACTTTAGGGACGATCACGTTGGAGCACAACCTGCAGGCTTTGAGCCACAACTTGTCACTGGGATGAATTTTCCCCAGGGCAAGGTGAGAGCATCACCCGTCCCTTCACCCCCCTGCCTGCAGCTCGCACAGCTGCCCGGTCCCTCCGATGGGAACACCTTCACACACGGCCACCGAGGATGCTCGGGAGCAAGGCAGGTGCTTTTGCACAGCGCTCCCCATCCCTCTCAGCCCGATGCGAGGAAGGCAGCAGCCAGCTTTGAACACGCTTCCCTGTGCTGTTTAGTCACAGCAGCGTTTGGGCAGCCCACGGTGACATATACCATAAAATGGAATCTGGAGTGTATCACTTAACTGTGAAATCTGTAAGATATTGGATTTATATGGTGTCTGCAGAGCACATTAGAAGATCATCATCATGATGTCTTTTCAAGACAGCCATAATTATTCAGGCTGTTATTCTATCTTACTGGTGCTTTTGAAAAACTATTTAATATTAGCAAAGCCTCACTAAAAACAATGTTTTGGTTGAGGGACTAATCTTCATATCAGTACACAGCCATACCTGGTCTTATCTACATTACCAATTCCCTGCTGATTGAGCGGATTCATTAACAACACAATCTCTGGCGACTGAAATGAAGTCTCATTCTTCCTATCACTGGTGCCTTGCTGTTTGCTTTTCCTTCACAGTGTGCACACAAGTAATTAACTTACTATGCTCCGCTAGCTCCTGACACATTACTTGGCATAGAAAAATTCACCAGCAGGTAGTTAAGCATGCAAAATATTTTCAGTCAAATGAACTTCATAACAAAGCACTACTTAGGAGAAACGCGGCTCTTTCTGATACAACGCTAACACGCACCATACTGCCCGTACCAACAGGAGCTTCTCGAGTGGTAAGGAAAAAATACATCATTTTTATCACTTTTGCTCAATATGTAGGAAGTTCCTTTAAGGGGAAAAACTGGCGAGCAGTAAAGATGTTCACTGAAAGGTTGAGCATGGAGATCAACCTGAGTGGCCCTTGTGGAAGTCTGACGTAACAAGGACAGACACAAGATCCATACGGTATAGAAGAAAAAAGGGGAAAAACACCCAAAGCAAAGAGGAGATTCACTTCAATGCAGCATTACTGAGATTCCTGGTGTCTGGAAGTACAGAAGAACAGTGCATTTCAACTTTTATATCAAATAAAAAAAGGTAATTTGCTATTTTAAGCATAGAGTGCTTTTAAGCTTAGAGTTCAATGACAGTGAAAACTCCCTAAATAAAAACATGCAATTTATTATACACCCCATCTAAAAGACTCCACCCAAGAACACGACTTGAAATGTTCAAGTCATCTCAGTAATGTCAAGAGGTAGAACTGGAGTAAAGTTACTCCTGTACTTATCCGTCTGCAGGATGAAAGGTTATGGTACAAATGGATGTTGGATTACCGAGCGCGGCAGCGGTGCAGGGACAGCGGGCTGACCCCCGCGCAGCCCGGCGAGAGGAAACGTGAAAGGCGGGCTTTGCCTGAAGCGCGCAGGGCTGGCACTGACTTTGATAGCACCAGGAATTTCCCTCGAGAACACAAAGATACCAGAGCCTTTGTGGAGGGCTCCTCTGATGTGAACACGCTCTAAACTATGACTTTAATCACCTTAATAATTTGCTCAGTACCAGAGACTGGGAAGCGTGTGATCTTCTTGTCAGGCAGGCGTAGTCTGGCTAGTGTTGTATAAAACAACGTCACTTGCTCTACGCTGTCCCGGTCCTTCCTTTAAACCAAAAGTAGCTGAAACTCCAAAATGTACGTAAAAATACTTGAAAAAAAGCAGAAACTTGGCTAGGATAAAGACCCATTCACAGTATTATTAATCCCAACTGTGACCTTCCGTGACAAATTCTTGCTCAGAAGTTCTATGACTACATTGACATAAAACAGTGGAAATTGTGATCTTTAAGTTTCCTTCTACACAAGGATAAGTCCTTCTGAAGTCCTGGAAAATGAAACTTTTCTTTTGCTCAGTTTTGTCCAGAAGACGTTTGTTCCTTTCCCCTTCATGTGCCACAAGGCCTGTACCCTTGCCAAACTCAGACTGTTGTTTTGACTCCCTTGGTCACAGAAGTTAGTTCCTCATGTTCCATTGCAGCAATTTTTGCTTGTGACAAAAGAAACAGATCTGCGGAGGACAGAATTCACTGTGATTTTGTGTGTAACATTTTCCTCTATTTTTGTACTGCTTTCAACTTGGCTCATTTAAATATAGCTCCTGTCATACCCATCATTTTCAGTTCACCTGTTATGCAGAACCACACGCTCCAGCTCCAACAGAGCACTCTTCGCCTTGGCTGCAGAGCTTATGCAGATTCTCTAACTCTACTCCAGGCCTGAAATCCTTATTCATTTACAAACTAAGTGTTCCTTAAACAATATTTCCATTTCCTTGACAGGCATACTAATGCATAGACTAGAAATCATTTTTTCTTCTTTCTAATTTTCAAAAATGAACAACCTCACTTAATAGCCACTGGCATCCTTGATAGTTACTCAGGTCTGTACATAGTTCACCACATCAAGGAAAACCTTGTTATATCTCCAAAAGGCTGTTGAAACCTGCTGTGTTCCAAGGGATGGAATCTCAGGTTTTGTTTGGTTTTCCACGCTTACGGTATCAGTAAAAAGTAACAGATTTTCATGCCAGAAGAAACAGTTGGATAACACATACTGACATGATGAGCATGAGTCATTACACTTCATAAAGCTACCTCTCTACAGAGCCTTAAAAAGAGTTTTCACCTCATTCAGAAAGGTATTCAGCACTGAAGAAATCAAGACTTGAGAAGGCACCGTTTGGGGTTTTTTTGTTTGTTTTGTTTTTTAAAGATTATTTCAGTGTTTAATTGCTCTCCAAGTTTCAATCTGCAGCTTACTTCTAATGCCAGCTCATTGGCTTTCCAGCCCAGTCTTTCTTTGCCTTCTAGTCATAGATTGCAAAAGGTCTTCAGGAGACAGCATTTTCCCCTTATGGAGACGCATGCTTCTCAAGGGACTTATCCGTACACTTGCAGAGAGTCTTGATTAGTAAATGCAGTTGGAGCTGGACAACTTTCCTCCTGGGGGAAGGTCATACACCGCCCAGAACTATCGTCCAGTGAGGAAGTCAGCCAGCCTGGAAATTCAGTGAAAACACTGAACAGACCTAAGCAGAGCCTTCCACTACCTTAGTTAGAGGATGCTCCTTGGATCAAAGACGAGTAAAGGTATCCTGTCCCTCCTAAATCACAGACATCCTCCAAAAGCCTAGATTTCTTCTTTTGGCTCTGATGGAACTTGCCAATGGACTTGCAGCAGCCAAAAGGCAATGGAGGGGGAAAACCGAGAAACAGGTCCAGACTAAGTACCACTTAAAAAATATTCACAAAAGTTCTTTTTTCCTTGAGGTCAACTCTTAATAGTTTCACCTACAGAAATCTGGATGCCAATTAAGCTCACCGTGGGGGTGAGATCATTTCCTACTACGCTAAGCAATGCTGTCCCCCTGCACCGTTGCGCTTGCTGTATTCCTGTGTTATCTGTTAGCTTACACTGAGGCCAAAAGCTTTTTGAGGAGCAGGCTGACTTTCTGGTTTTGTTTTGTTCAGAGTAAAATACAAGATAGATTTCAATCCATGACTGGAATTTCTTGCCAGTACAAACGTACAGGAATGAGTTAGAGCATTCTGAGTATTATAAGGTAATCGCAGAAGCAGCGTTTGGGAACGTGGACCAAAATTAAGTAATTAAACACAACCTTCCTATTATAGAGCATGTCTTAGGTAATTTAATGCCTTTATTAAAGCTGTAGTTGGTGGACTTGAGAGACTGCAGTCTTGGTCTCATGAGAATGAATTATGTCCAGCTTTTTAAACTAAAAAGTTTCCAGGCTCTGTGGCTTCAGAGGAAAATTTGAAAACACAAAAGAAGAAAGGTCCAGGAGCCAGAAGGCAAACAAGAACCTTAAAATTACTATCTTTTCTCAATCTCCCCTGATTTGTTTTGGTCGGTCTCATTATTTGAGCAACTGATCCTGGCACTACTCCAGCATACCTGAGTTTATTGACAAGTACCAAACAGAACCTAACGCCAGGGGAAATAACAGAAAGAAACTAAAACCATCAATACCAAAAGCTGGGCTAACACAAGCGACCCTCACAGGTGCCCAAATGCCACCCGCCCTTCAGTGCTCGGCTCAGTGCCTCTTCCATCATCTTCATAAGCAAAAGGGCGAAAAACCAGACTGCTGTTTACTTCAGGATGCTTCTATTCTAGATGACACCTATATACTTCATACTATCTAGCAAGAAAAGAGGTGGGGGTTTTGGTAAAATCAGATTTATTTGGATCTTTCCCGGGCCTTTTTTTAGTGAATATTTTAGAAGGACATACAGCACTCCTGTTTCTTCTTTGGCTGTGATGTGTCCTGCACAAGTGCCTGCTCTCAGAAACACAACCTGGTGCACACCTTTGGGTGAAGATTATTTTCTGAGGAACAGAAGCTCACGCAAGTAGTAAGATTTTGTGAGAGTGGTTGCACGAATTTTTATGTCTCTTTTTAACTATCAGTGACTGATGTAAGTGACTTTTGCCCACGTAATACACCTTCTGGTCTCGGTGGTGTGGTCAGGTTTTCACAGCAGCAAAAAAGCAAGCAGGGCTTATTCTGAAGTAAATTCTGGATGTAACCACTTGTAACTCCACTAACACAGAGAAGCTAGTAAATCAGTAATAGAAGTTTATTAATTTAGTAGTTACCAAGACACATATTATTGATCTTCTTTACTCACACTCAGCCTCTAGAGTTTACCTCACAGCTCCGGTTTATGCCTCGATTAAGCGGTTCAGAGAAGCCTTGCATTTTATAGTATGCACATCATGTAGCATAATGCTCCTGGTACAATGACTTGCAAACTAAGCAGTGGATTTATCGCCCTAGAAGAGACTCCAGTTTTGCTCACCCAGGGCAGGCAGCACAAACACGCAAGAGCAAAGCTCACAGTCTAGAGCTTTGCTGTGAGATGTACGGCGCTAACTCAGCCGACAAGGGTCTCGTACCCAGCTTTAGCTCGCCTGCGTTTGCGACACAGTATCAGTTAGCTAGCGATTAGTTTCCATTTTCAGCATTCACATGTTTTTGTGAACATTTCTTTTTATAGGCTCTGATTCAGCAAAGTACTTAAGCACATGCTTTACTTTAAATAGCTGAATAATCCAATGTCTTTTCAGCAAATGTTTAACTTTAATTGTGTGAATAGTTCCAGTTCAAGGGCTCCTCATATCTTGGACACTGAGCGCTTACTTATGTGCTCTATTCATTGCATAGATATAATATTATTCATGGGCTTCACATTATGCATTTACTTAAGTGCTTTGCTAAACAAGATCCTAAAGCAAATATGCCACAGTCAGAGTTTACTTAGTAACGCTTCTACAGATTCAGTTCTAAACTGTCAAGCATTGTAAAAAGGAAAACTAAATAACCATAGGATTTACTGCAATTTCTTTCATATCCGTACCTTGATTTAGCACTGACTACAATTGTGGCAACATGGTTGAATAAAGCATTAGGCTCCCTCCCCCTCCCCTCCCTTTAGGAGATGTGTTTGCTCCTTAAACTAAAAAATGTTAAAATAAAAAAAAAAAAAAAAAAATAAAAAATGAAAAATAAAAAAAATAACACGCCCCCCCCAACCCCTGGGTTAAACACACCTCTGCAGAGGCTTTTCCCCACAGCCCACAAGCCACGCAGAGCCACGCTCTTGCGCAAGGGCTGCAGCCGGTGCTGCATCAGGACGAGGAAGGGGATATTCTCGTTGAAGAACTTGCCTCTCAATTTACAATATCCCCAGTCCTACCATGCATTTTAGCCCCCAAAGCATGATATTTGATTACAAAGATATGACCGCAGTGTTCTAGGGTTCTCTTCATAGGACTTTTTTTTTTTTTAATTCACGCAGAAGGAAATACTTGGGACAGACTTTCAAGCTCCTCTCCCATAACCACTGCTGCATTTTTACATAGAAGCTGATGAATTTTCCTCTCATTAGAAGACTCCAGCAGCTGTGGCTTTAAAAAAAACACCCAATACTGTCAGACTAACAATAAAACTACCAGACCTGGCAGTTCTGCCTTACCCCTTTGGGCCATTTCCATTCCGAGCCGCTCCCCACTGAACCACACAATGCAGGGCCCCTTACTAGTCTGTTAGCTACTGCTTCAGATGTTTCAAAATACCGTGGTTTAAATTATTAGAAGAAGGCATGCCAAAAAAAAAAAAAAGCTGCTAAATGCACAACTTTCTAAAAAGCCAGCTCTCTAAATTTGTTCGATAAAAAGGCAATGAATGAAATTCACACTTCGCAGGCATCTGCTGTGGGAGCCGAACGCCTCCCTTGCCCGGCGTTAAGCCCTATTGTTTCAGGGGAAAGCCCCTGCCCCAGGCCTGCAGGTAAAGCAAGTTTATATTCCGGGGCTGGCTGAAGCAGCCAAATTAAAATGGGTAAAAAAAGTCAACAGAACCAGATGCACCTGAGAAAAGAAAGAAACTAAAATTGCCTTAAAAGATAAAAGGATTAAGCTTTTCTGACCAGTAGCTGTAAAACATATAATGAATTTAGACATTTCTTTTCCGAAGGAAGAAAGCTATTTAATGAGATAAGTGTTATTAAGATAGAGCAGAATAACTATAATGCAGAAAACTGCTCATTAGTTGGGTCTTAATTGCTCTTATAGTTGGTGAAGAAGCAGTAATTACTATACCAAAACCCATCTATATTTAGAGATTATTTGTTTTTATGCATGGAACAAGAATACTATTCCGATACTAAACCAAAATTTAGCCAGAACCAAAATTTAGTCATCCCTTTGGAACTGAGCACTGACAACAGTATGACTCTCTGTGAAAGGAAAAAAGAAATATTGATTATAGCGAGGAATGTAATTGTAGTCTGTTCTGAAACAGGACTTCGATACATTCATAGTTATTTATTCACTGTGGTCTGTTTGCCTGTTTTGTTTATAAATATTTACCATGCACTATCTTCATAAAATAATTATTATTCAATGTGCACAGTAAAGAGAAGACATTAGAGATCCGGCTGTGTGTTTTTCCATTCTAATCTGTGTGACAATATTTTAATTCCGTTTTAACGCGCGAGTCCTCACAGCTGAACGTACCGAGCTTTCTTTGCCAGGCTACGCGTGCAAACATTGACAGAAAAGTGGTGTCTCTGCTCACGTGGCTGCCCAGCTGACACAGCTCAGGGGATCACGCAGGGATCCCCCCCGTGCTTCACCAATCCCTGTAGGAGAGCTGACGTTCTAGGACATTTTGGTGACATTATAGGTGTCTAGGTCATTGGTCACTGTAACGTTTTCAACCCCTACAAGCACTCAGTCATTCTTTACAGGGGTATTTAAAGAGTCACTTAATAGGTAGCTTCTTATTTGATACACAAATTAAATCTGCATGCAAGTGCTGAGCCAGGCAAGGCTTCACCCTGCAAAGCTCCCATGAGCAGTTCCACCAAAGTTCAGGATGAAGGGGTCCATCGTTCTCATGGTAACAGGGCTTTTATGCCAGATTCATATGGTGCCACGTGTCTTCAAGTGAGGAATATCCAGTGCTTTGGAGCAGGCCATGGTCTGCGCCTAACAAGGAAGGCGTAGGCCCGCCTTCCCTTGCGGACTTGCAAAGATTTGGGTAAGCGCTACAGACTCAACCGCTTTCAGGCCTGCAGCACTCTTCATCAGAAGCTGCAAGCTTCCTTCACCAACGTTACAAGGACATAAAGCTTAAAAAGCATGCTCCTATGCACTCCTGTCCCAAACGGCATCCAACTTCACTAATGCTAAAAAAGATAAAAGGAAAATTTGGTTTCATCATCAGTATCTGGCTGGGATCAGCAGCACCAAGATGAAGTACAACTAATTTGGTGATATATGTAGCACCTCCTTCTCTCATAAATCATGGTTATAAAACAAATACTGGCAGGACAGCCAAGGTTAGAAACAATAAAAGACTTTTAGGACAGTTTTTATTTAATTTGATTGTATTTCAAGATAATGATACCCCTTTAACTATGGGAAACATGCTCCATCTGTTCTCCAGAGCCTCCATGGGCTTGCAATTTCCTTCCATGTGCAATTCCAGATGTTAACCAGGACCCTGAAAGGCCCCCGCGACCCAGGATTCTTGTTCTCGCTGCCTCAACAGCGCAGGGGAAGCCTACAACAGCGATGAAGACTGCAAAAAGCCCCAAGCACCACACCAAAGATTTAAATGAGATTTTAACAGCACAGGGGGACTTTTGCAAATCCTCATTCGATGCGAGCAGATGAGATTAGCAGCATTCTGGCGCTGGGAACCCGAGGGACCGGGGCAGGGTCTTCCAAATGCTGGAGCACCAAGCCCAGATCTACAGCTTTCTGTTTTTCTTCAGCAAGTGTAAACCAGCATAACCTCACGGACATGGTCCAAGGCTTTGCCCTACGTGGAAATACATGAACAAGTTTTTTGAAAATCTGGAACTCACGTGAACTCATCTCTCTGAGCAGCTTTTGACACCATACGGATACTTGTTTGGGGTTTTTTGTTTGTTTGTGTGTGTTTGGTTTGGGTTTTTGTTTTGTTTTTTAACCCTTACACATATTTTTATCAAATGAAAATAATGTTCCAGAAGAATGAAATGCTGGAGATTTCCTCTGTGATATATGGAAATATGGATATATATGATATATGGAAATGCATAAATATGATATACCTTAAACATCATTAAAATTTTTTAATGTAGATTTTGCAATCTCTCCAATTAAAAAAAAAAAAAAAAAGTCAAAGCTCTGATGTGCAGAACTATGAATTTTAATTCCTGGAAGATCATTCTGTGATAATTACTAATCCCCTTCTATTGCTCAGGTAAACTTAAGGGAAGAATATTCCAAAGGAATAGGTAACTGCAGGGTAATTTGCTATTCTGTTTTTACAAAGTAGGAAGCTTTTCTAGCTATATGCAGCATCCAAACTTGCATGTAAATAAATTCCAATCCAAACAGATTCTTTATACTGCTTTCAACTTCATATTGCTTGCATAAATCACACTTATTCCTTTATATTTATAGAGATTTTTTAACAGAATCACCATTAATAGCATAGCAGATCAAATATTATTCCAAATTTAAATAAAATCTGTTCATCATTATGGTCATTAGCTAATGGTTTTATCTTCCTTTGGGACTATAGTAAACATTAAAATTCAATTTATTTAACATTTACTTCTCGTAAAACAAAAAAGATCATCATTTCCTTGCTACAATAACAAACTCTTGAGGTCACAAAACTCATGAGAACCAGGTTTAAAAAACCCCACACTTTTGAAGACTAATGAGGTAGTGAAGAAAGGATGTAAATATACACAGGAGCTCTCCTATGGCTACGTGCCTAATCCTGCAGCTACTAATTTTCCTACCGCTGCAAGCGCTGTAAGGCCGGCGGTTTTCAACCTTTTTGATTTGTCCACTGCAAAAACATCTCCCAAGGGGGTGCAGATCCCAGTAACTGTGGATTTAAGCCCATTGATAATCGGTTTTCTTTTCTTAGACACCATTCATGGACCCCTTATAAAAAAAACCCATGGATCCTCCGGGGTCCACGGACCCAAACCTGGGACAGACCACAGCAGGTAAACATCTGCGTCTCTCCACTATCTCAGAGCATCCATAACATAGACACCAGCACACACAACTGTCCTTATGATGACCACAACTTTCGAACGGCTACGTGAAAACCTTTGTTTTCCCTTTGATATATTTGTATCCTTTAATCAAACTCTGATAAATGCATTCTTTTCACCTAAATTGATTTTCTTTTCAAAGCTCCCTTTGTCAGCTGATTTGGTAAGTGCTGGAGGACTGCACATCTCGCTGACTGGTGCTCCCCCGTGTATTCATTCTCTTTACAGGTTCCCCTGCAGGGCTACCATGATTTCACCGATTATTTTTCAGTAGACACTTTGCTAGACTACGTATAAACATACTGACCTAATTGCTTTTAATTATTCCAGTGGAGTCTGCTTTCACAGTGGCTATTTGCTTCCACACAAAAGGAGAAATACTACTATGAGAAGCATTGAAAAATCCATATCCCAGGCTTCTCTCTGAAGCCTAAATCAATCAGAAATTTAATGCACATTGTAAATGTTTATGTGCATGTGTATCTATTGTGCATGTATGCATGCATTATATAGGCCTATTTTACATCTACACCCATCTGTATATCACATAAGCCAAATGGGGCTAAGAAGATAGCAAACCCATTTAATTCTCAGTTTCAGAGATAAAGTGTTTTCTTAACAGCTCCATGAAGGATCCAAGCAAGTTTGGTGTTTTCACTTTCTTTCCTAGCACATGTTTAGAAAATTGTTTAAATCTTAGATATCCATCTGGCCTGTTAGTATTCACATATATATTTCTTGTATGCTACCCGTATTAACAATGCTGCTTGAAATACAAGAAAGGTGGAGCTACACAGAAAGCAGACAACCCATCTTCAACTGCAATAAAATCTGCAAAATATTTCCTGTGAACATCAGGATAGGTTGGACTGTTAATCTCAGTCAATAGCTTTAAGAGGAATAGCTCACCAGCAAAGCGAAGAGGATGCACAGTTCAACAGGGAAATCCATAAGGGACAAAACTGGGAAGGGATGATACATGGAAGTCTGTCCCATACACATTCCAGAGTTAGCAGCAGGGAGAAATCTCAGTATATTTGGAACTACCCATTAAGAACTGCCCGCCCCCGCCTTGGCTGAAGTTTTAAAATCCAAATATTAAAGGGAAAAGAGGGGGTGGGGGAGCACAAAAGAAAAGAAGTGAAAAAGTGAAAATGAGAGCAGATGGCAGAGGCACCACGGAACTTTCTGCTACCTCCTCATTTTGCTCTCTGACTGCGCAGTACACACAAGACCACGAGATCTAAAGAGGAAACACCTATGCTGATAACAGTTCGCTCCGCAGAAGACAGCGATATGCTGAAAGCAAGCCTAAGCTGCCTTCAGATTTTGTACCCAAATGCCAAAGGAAAATCAGTATTACCGTGAATAGAAATAAGCTCACTTTGAGAATCTTTTTCAGCCACAGAGTTTTGTGAAATGAGCAGCTTGTGTGTTATTCTTATCATTCAGTTTAATATTTTTCAGCAAGGAAAAAAAAGAGGCAGAATGTAGTATTTCAATTAAAACAAACAAATCAAAACAAAATAACACCCACAAGATGGTGGTGAAACTGTCCCTCCTGGTATGGAATAAGATAAGGTTGAAACCACCTGCCAGCTGAAGTTTTCCAAATCTTTTTTTTTTTTTTTTTTTAAACGTTTTACAAAATAGTTTGGTTGCAACAAAGCAAATTCTTATCTTGACAATTACTAAAACATTTTCATAGCATTTTAATTCTTAAATAATATTGTTCTGGTAAGAATCTTCTATTAAAGTTGCAAATAAACATTTCAGCACAAGACAGTATTGACAACGTGACAATGACATTACTCAGTGCATCACTCCCAGTGGTTGCATTATTCCTGGCACGTAACTCAACATCTTGGAAGACATCTCCTGAAATTCAGCTGATGTCATTCCACATACCTATTGTTCACAAGAGGTGCAAGTCCTGTCGAAAGGGTCTTCACTAGTTGCACACACTGAGAGCTTGGATTCAGCCACCTGGACAGCTCTGTTAAATGATGAGAGATGAAGGTTCATACCTTCAAGTATCTATAGTGAAGGGATTTCTTGGAAGTCAACTTCTGAAAGCTTTGCCAAATACTTAAACTGGGGACTGAACATGGCCTGACCCCAATCCACTCGCTCACTGTGCAATCCTGCAACACTCGAAACATCCTCAAAACCAGTTTTTCGGCAGTCTTTCACTTAAGGTCGTAGCTTCTGTCTTCAATTCTAGTGTCTGACATGATGCAAGATCAACTCAATAGAAGAAAGTTCTCCTTCACCAGCACTCAAGCTGCAGGAGCGTAATTCACATTTAAGATGCAAAATGTGCTTTCTCATTAGTGCATCTTTGGGGTCTTAAGCCTTTCATAACTGGTGTTATTGTACTATTGATCACTGCCCAGCGCTGTAATATATAGTGCTCCTTCAGGTTTGAAGAAAGGTATGTGCCAGTCAGGTTTATGAAGCCTATAAAACTTTTACTGTTCTTGTAGCATAACCAAAAAGAAAGAAAAAAAAGTCATCCATAAATTTAATTATTCCTGGCTTCTGTTCTTGGAGACATCTCTCCAGGGCATAGTCTAAGATTATTGAATACCACTCGGTTTCCTGGATTCAAGGTGATACAAGTTTTTTAAAACCTCAATGGCAATTAATAGAACAATTTCCTCCTATACATGAGCCTTTCCTAAACACGGTGCTGTTATTCCCTGACCTCGGTGTGAACAGGCAGATTCATAGGCGGAAGAAATGCCAACAAATTCTGCAGGGCTTTTTCGCCACGGCTGGCTCTCATCACCCTTCACTGCCTCCGTTAAGCCACTGGCAGACAGTGACTGATGCCTTATTTCAGGCATTTCTTGCAACCCTCCTCCTAATAGGGGAACAGATGGTTCCCTTTAACTAGAGTATTTCCACCCTGCTACCAAAACCACCTCCACCTGATCTGCAATTAGAAACAGGGGATTGCTGAATCCCTCTGTCCCACACCGTACCATTCACTTAGAACTTCTTTCTTCCTTTTTAAATGTTACTTTATTCTCAGCAGAAGACAAAGGTAGCAGGATTTGCCATGGATGCACACGTTAGTCTGTGGGGTTTGTTCACATCCAGAGTTTATTCACTTAAAAATGCTGGTTTGAACTGGACTTCAGCAAATCCGATTCAAACTAGTCTAATTTGCTGAGAATTTTCAGCTAAAAAAAAAAAAAGAAGAAAAAAAAATTGAAAAGCTAACATGCTCACTTTGACCAGCCTTAAGTTTTATTTTTTGTTTTGAAAAAATACTTATTTTTGCAGTGGAGCTACATTTTGGAAAAGGATTAACAACATCCTTTAAAGGAATATTTTGTTCAGTTGAAAAGTTATTGGTTTGTTTTACATTTGAGCGTGAATAAACAGTATTCTTCTTTTAGGACCAATCCAATAAATTTCCCGTCTCCAGCCTCCCCTCTCTTATTTTTCTGTTTGGCCACTGTCTCAAGAAATGAACTATTGACACAGCTACCCAGAGAAGAGAGAATCCCAGCTGTAAAAATGTAGTCTGAAGACACAGCCAGATAAAAGATTAGGGATCTTCATTCAAAAAACAACCCAATAGGCATCATGAGGAATGCACACGGCTTTGCTATGTGGATTACAACGGATTCATTTTAAACAGCCTTAGTGTTTAAAAAAAGAAAAAGAAATCATAGGGAAAACATCCATTAAAGTCAGGGATTATGGAAGGAAAGCAGAGCAGGAGACCACACATTTGTTGCACTCTGAGGACACAGCTGACGTGGTCCTGTCCTCATGGGCTGCACTCCTCCTCCCCACCGACCGGACCTCCGCCTTCTCCTACCAGTTACACGAGAGCCAGAGCCTTTTCCCCTCATCCCAATACATGAGTTCCAGCACCAAAAATGGTCAGGTTTCTACTGTGGCAACTCAATAGCAGATGAGGAGATCAAGCAACAAACAGACATATCAGATCTACAGTAATTAACAATTGCAAAATTGCCACTAGCTGCAGAGTTCCCTGTAGGTTGGCTTTCTGGTGAAACTTAAACCATAGTTTCCAATAAAAACAATTTAAAAAAATAATAAAACCCAAACAAACAAAATAAACCCACTTCCCCCCCACCCCCCAAAACCAACTAAAAGAAGTTATTCTGGCTCACTCTGAGTCTTTCTGTTCCTCAACAACATTACCAATAGTTTAATCTCATTTCCTTAGAAATAATCACCAGGCTATTTAAATATTAACTAGAGGAAAATATTAACACACTGTTGGGGAAATGAGACGAAGCTGAACCCACACCCAGTAACGCTTCCTGTCCTTAGACAATCCTAAACTCTTACACCCAAATCAGGATTCTGAATTCTCAGAAATATACTCAGTGGGCAGTTAAACGACCCAGCAGAGCTCATCTGACATCTGGGCACTGTAAAAAAAGGTGGCCCCATTTCTCCTTCCTCCCAGTCCCCGGACATTTGTTCCTGCAATGACAGAAACCCTGTACGTGTCTCCTGCCCTTCCAATTTCACAGAGGCATCTACATTCCCCACTAATGAGGAATATTTCTGACATTCTATTGCATCAGGAGTCTCATCATGCGAGATGCTTTTACAACATCAGATTCTGATTCTCACATAAGCTCCTAAGGTATTTTCACAGATTAATTGAAACTGAATAAATTTCCTTGACATTTTAAGCCCAGGTACTTCATGTGGCTGTTTGCCATCACAGCCAGCTCAGCAGAGCACAACTCAGCTTCCCATCAGCGGTCAGCCAAGGTCTCCAGCCTGGCTGAAGACTCCTATTTAAGATTCCCCACATAGTGAGAGGCTGCAAGAGCCGTGTTGCTCTCAGGGCAGCCGTGATGTTGCTGTCCTCCTCTTTAAAGGAAAAAGAATGAAGAAGTCTGGGGTGCAGGACCAGCAACGGCAGACTGCACAGCTGGTGGACAACTAGGAAGAGAGCCAGAAGACTGTGGCAGAAAGGGAGCCTTTTATAGCTGGGCGGGAGCACCTGGAAACGTGACACTAGCATGCAGAAGATGATGGGTAATTCCAGAACAGAGGTCTGATGGGATGAGGTCTCTTTTGGTGGGGAAAGAGGCACCATCAGGAATTGGGGAGGATGCTGAAGCTTGGGAGGAATGAATCTGTGACCCTAAAGGGATTCTTCTTTGCTCTTCAAGTTAACGAGGTGAAACACAACACACCCAGTCCTGCTTCTGCCTCCCTGCTTTACCCCCAAACACATCTGCCCCCAGACAAGAAGCCAAGGAGGTGACGTCCAGTGTTTGTTGTTCCTTTGGGAGCTGCATTATCATCTGAGCTTTCCAATCTTCTTCTCTTCCTGCTTATTCTCCAGCAATTACAATCTTACTCATATTAGTGCTTATATTTTTCAGTCTCACATAGGTAGCACAACGCTGTCAAGTGCGGCTTTGAAGATGGGAGAAAAGGCCCTTTTTCACAATACAAATGCCATGAGGAATTCTCGCTAAGAAGCTTCCGAGACGAATTCTCTCTCTACAGTCCAAAAAAAAAAGGTTACCTGACAACCTGACAACAATGCAGCTTGTATTTGCACATGTTGGTAGGAAAAGGGAAAGAAATCCCCACCCAGACACAAGCAATATCTATTTTTGGGTTACAATCTTCCAAGTAATAACTGCTCATGCCAACAATACCAGCGCATACTGGTATGAACAACTGCTACCTCCACCACAGGCAGGTTCATTGCAGAAGAAAAACACATAGGCCAATATATTGGAATAGCACTTCATATTTTAGAGGTTCAAAGGCTCGCATAAAACATCCATACAAATTCACACCAGCAGTCCCTTTGAGAGCTATTTTTTTTCTCTTTGAAGGTCATTTCTGACCTACTTTCAAGGTCTTACGAGACCAAAAGGATGCACACACAGAGCACCATGTAGTATTAAGGCTCAGACCTTCAAAAAACCTCATAGCCTTAGTGCTAGAAAGCAGATACACCCCAAGCTTGTATGTATTTGTATACCTGGAGGAGCTACTAAAACAACTATATCACCTTCCAAAAAGGTGCTCAAGATGCAGGAGAGCAGGGAGAGATGGGGACAGGAATGCTGGGTTTTGTTTCTGTGACTCCACCTTGTTCATCAGACACATTCAAGCCAGCGCATCTTTCTCTCCCGAGTGAAATCTGTTTCTACAATTTTGCCAAAACTTTTATATATGGCAGTGGCCAGCTGGCTGCTTGGAGAGCCATGTGTCAGTGGTCCTGGCGAATGCTTAATGTGTGATATGGATCTGCGCAAACTGCAAGCACTTGGTTTGCAAACATTCCTGTTTTATGCATTTACAAAGCAGCTAGTGAAAGGAGAGGCTTCTGAAGCAAAGTCACGCAACATGGCAGACAGCTTATATATTAAGGCAATTCCTCAATATACACTTATATTACGGTAACTTGTCCCTTCTCCCTGGCACGCGCTGCCTCCATGGGCTGCAGTCAACCTGTTCTGTGTCTCCCTACAGAACACTGTCACCTCCTCCTCCACTGCCACCATTGTTTCTACAGAGGCAGGAATTCAACACCGCCAAGGTTTCTCCAACAAGACAAGATGTGGGAAACGTCTGCAGCCTCTCTCCAGCCCTGCCGGCTGGCTGGATCCCAGGAGGGGCAGTGCCAGCAGATGTGACCACAGGCGAGTCTCCTCCTATACCCCACCCTGGCTCCTGGGCTGCTGCTAGAGATCTGTCTGTCTGATGAAGCTGATGTTCACACACGGAGGGGTCAGCAAGTCAGTCCACACAACTGTGGAATCAAAGGGGGAAGCAGTAAAGCGGGACAGAGGCATGCTTTGAGTCAATGTATTTTTGGGCTACATACTTCTGACTGTACCATCCCAGAGCAGATGTCAGAAATGCATCAAGTGATGTAGGTTTTACAGGAAGAAAAAAAAAAAGGCAGAAGCCGACTATATTGAAAGAGGTCTGGGGCTCCATTCCCCATGTATATAAAAAGCGCTCATTAAGTTTAAGGCAAGCCACCTATTTAGGGATTTGTTAATGCATCATCCCATGTGGTCTGTAGGCCTGTGTACAAGAATATATATGGCTTATTGACTAATGTCAGGGAAAATAGACTTCCCACTCTAGATTAAGTTTATCACAATCTTTGCAATCAGCCCAGTGAGCAAAAGCACAGGTGATAGATGAGCCTGCCACAGTCTCCCAAATGCCAGCAGATACCAACTGACAAGCCACCGGGGGAAGGTAATTCCAAGCTAAGGCGGCTTGAGTGAACAGACCCTCCTCCTGACATGTAACAAACGGGCCTCCCGTTGATCTCCTCCGTCCTGACAGCTCTTGGCCCCAGAAGCAGTCTCACTGGCCAGGCCCCAGACTACAACGACCACCACAGATCAGTATCAATACCGTGACTTGTCCCTAGAGATGAAGGGGAAGCCAGGCCAGGCTCCGCACCACTGCCAGGTCAGGCTCTGTACAGCTGCAAACAGCTGCCTCCTGCACTTCTGCCCAACCATCATGTCTGGGGGCTAAGGGTTTACATTTTGAGATGAATTTGGCAGATATCTTGACTGGAAGCAGTCAAGGGGAGGCTGGAGCGGAATAAAGCTTCTCCCTTTCTCCACAAGTAGAATCAGTTGATTTTAACATTTTGAATCAAGGTATTTCAACACTTCAAGTCAAAATTATAGATCAATTACAAAAGTGTAAGAAAATCACAATGCAAAAAGCCAGAAGTTTTTGTTTGTCCCAAATATTGCAGCCCAAATCAAAGTTTCCACAATCTGTGCACCAGAGCGGTGCTCATGTCTTCTCCTCAATATTTGCAAAGTAAGAATGCTGGTGACACTTCCAGTGAAACTCATAGTTGTTTCCAAATCCACCATAAAAACCAAGTCAAATCTAAAACATAAGAACCTAACAGTAACTGTAAGGACACAGATAAGCAGTTCATATAAACTTAATCGCCTAGAGAAGGAAACAGAACACTGTAATAGACATAGCATCAAAATTAATCTTGATTTAAACAGGAAGCCAATATGGGATAGCAAGTAGGACGAAATGCTGGTGTCCTCCGGGTTATCATTAAGTACTTGCTGCAAAGAATCTGTTCTTCCTCAAAATTAAGATCAAGGATTCCTTTTTCTTTCATTACATTGCCTGAAAGCTTCTTAGTTGCACCAGCAGTTTGTAAAGATGAAAAAACGTGTTTAATCGGTAATTGCAGTGGGTTTAGGAACTGCTAATAAATACCCAAGGAAGTCTGGAAGAGGAACACTCACTCATTCAAAGCCACTAGTGCCACAGAAGTCAATTCCATACATAGTTGTCAGCCATATGACCAAACAGATTTGTCCCAAAATTATTATACAGAAAATGCTATCTGTTGAAATTTTTAAAAAATCCAGCTACAAATGGAGACTTGCAAGGCAAGCGTCTCGTATCAAGATGGGATTTCAGTCTCAAATCTAAACATTTCATTGTTCCCAAATTACAAGTTGCACAAAATTTTGTCTGATATCACTACAAAAGTCAACCTGATAAACACATTCAGCACTAAATCCAGCTGTAGTCTCAAGAGGAGCTGTATTTCATGATGTTTGTGAGTTGTATCTATTATGTGACATTCTCACCAAAGCTGAAAGTGGAAATACATGCAGAAAACCCAAAAGGAGGATCTTGCAGATTGAAAGTGACATTCAGCAACATAGAAGATGGGTCGTTAGAACTGCAAAAAGTACAAGAATGAGCTACATAATAAACCGGATCAGCAGCGGTGACAACAGGCAGTGGGGATTACAGCTGTCTGCTCAGCCTCTGCTACTACATCTGGTTACTGTTACGTGCCCTATGGAGAAGAAAGGAAAAAAAAAAATCTCCATCTGATATGACTGCTTTTCCTGTTTAAGATTCAAAACCTCCACTGAAAGCTTTCACAAAGCTGAAGGAAGCATGATTTATACAAAGAGCTACAAGCCTTTTACAGTCCATTTTGAGCAGAATGGACATCAGTGCTACCTGTCTTTTGAGAATAGTGTTTCCTATTTTATTTACATTTGCTCTTCGTTATGCTTTTAGAGTAACTTACCAATCCAGGCAATCAATTCAAACTATTTTGCAAGCATTTCAAGTCATTTCTTAGCATCACCCTTTAGGCACTTGCTTCTATGTAATTATAATCATTTTTCTGCAGAGGTTTTCTTCATTCAAGTGGCTTTGCCAAGCAACAAGAAACAAAAGAATAACCACGTCTAAAAATAGGTAGGAAAAAATGTAGGAATCCCACAACTATATTGAATAGGGTCATCAGGAAGAGAGCAGGGGATAAATGTGTCTCCCCACGTCCTTCAAGTCTTTGCTGACAGCCCAAAAATAGCGCTGTTCAATGTTTGACAGATATGGCTCTATATTGTAGCTTAAAAACTTATTTCCAAAAAAAAAAAAAAATCTATCTTAAAAGTCAACATTTTCAGCTCTTCTAAGGATACCAGAAATAATCTGGCTTGTTGGTGCTTTTTATCATCCTTCTGTTGCAGAAGCAAAATTTAACTATTTCAAGAAAAAAAGAACAAAAAACGTGTCATTACAAAAAGTGCCTCACACATAAAAGTATCAAAATTTTGCCCTGTTCAGGTATTGGAAAACTGTGATCATCTTCCTTCATTTTAGCAGACAGGGTGGCATTGGTCTTGAATGAACCTGTCTGTCGAGAGGGGCACTGCCCCAGACCTGCTGCTCTCGCACCTGACCAAGACACTGAAATACAAAGACAGGGATCTTTAACGACGTAAGCCCAGAAAAAGGGGACTCGGAAGAAAGCTGCAGGCCTTGAATCCCAATGATCTCCCAATGGAAACAAAAAGTAATTCTTCTTTAAGTCAACAAATGTGAGTTCCCAGCTGACCCATGATAATTTCAAGTTCAATGTTTTTCATAAAGCTAAGAGGTACTATTTCCTCACCGGCAGCTCCCCTCTCATTACTACTTTCACATTTACTTGAGACTGACTTAGTCAAAACCTTGTAAACTATCGGCAGCACCCAAATATCACACAGCACCAGTCTTGTCACTAGTTTTAGGACTGCCTTAAATAAAAGCAATCAGAGCACTTCTTAAAACTGAATTTCCTCCCCCCACCCTACATGTTGACGTGGTCACTAAATCCCGCTGGGTAATCTCCAGAATCCATCTGTTCCTTTTCATTCGCATCCCGAGAAGCCTCCCATAGCCCCTGATTATTTCTCAACTTGTCTGAAGAAATATCCTGTCTTCTGGCTTCCCAGACGCTTGTTTCACCCCCTCTCCCCAGAGGTTTGCTGAAAAAGGCAGCTGCAAAGATTATCCCCTCCAATGTCGTGCCCAGGCTCTCTTCAAATCCCTTGAAGGAGGAGACATTTTCTCTAAAGGGGAAAATGTTTAACAGAGGAGAATGAGTGTCCTTCAAAAATGAGTTTCTTCCCAGTTTCATCCTGAAAGCAGGATCCAGGTACAGATACCTTCCAAGCAAGCACCTCTTAAAGCATGGTTAAGAGAAGTGGGAATTAGAGTCCTACATCTAGACTCTCCACCAACACCAAGAAGACGGACCGCGCCTGGGCCACGCCGCAGTAAAGCGCCGCATTACACAGCAGCACGCATTAACGGGCTGAGAGGTACGGGGAGCATTCACCAAAGGTCATCGTCAAATAGCAGATGTAAGCATAAAAACGATGACATTTTCCTAATGACCACAAAGCAGCTAAAATTACAGGAATGCATATCTTCTCCTTTTTCAGGTCAATACAGCCAGCATGTCTGTGCATTTAATGTATCAAACGCAGCTGCACAAAACACTCTAAACACTTCTCATTTAACTTGAGGGCTGATAAAAGTAGTGGAGGAAAAACATACCTCTCTATTACTTTTGTTGTTGCATAAAATCAAAACACAAGAACCAAAGCCACAGAGGACTCGAGATTTAATTGTTCAGTTGTATTTTGTTATTGCTTTATTTGTAACTTGAAGCCCCCCCAGGATTACAGCTATCGTATTCTTTATAGATTCCCACCAGCCCTCTACGTGCTCCTGCACCAATCAAAGGTACCAAGAATCTAAACAGCAAACAGTAGTCCACAGAAGGTTTTTGGTTTCCTTACAATTTCAATATTACTGCTGCTCGAGTTTAATTCCAAGATTTATGGGGATGCCAAAGGGTTAACTTTGCTTGAAATTTTCCTATTTATCGTCATTTGCTTCAAATAAGGCAAGTACTGCAGGAATTTATGATGCCCAAACCTGACAGTCACTGACTGACTAACAAATCTTTCCTTCTGTTTTCAAAATAGTTTTGTGTTAATCTCTCAGGTCACTATCAAAGACAGTTTAGCATCTAATTTATCACCTTTTGGGCAGAGATCCATGCTGAAAAATTCACATCCAAACTGTAATTTGGTTCAGTTAATGGTCTTTTCTCAGAGGAACTGGACAATTAAAAACATATGGAAATGGAATAAAGCTACTCACTTTTCAACTAAATGTTTGCTCTATGTCTTGGGAAATAAATTTAGGATGAACAAGCTGAATTCAGTCAATGGATTAAAAAAAAGGATTGGACTACCGTTATAAATCAGTCACCCTCCTTTCACAATCCGCATAGCAGTACTTTACATTCTTTTTTTTAAAGGAACATCATGTCCAACAATGGAGAAAAACCTTCAAGAAATTGCAGGTTCAAACAGGATTTCTGCTATTTTTTAAGAAAAGAAAAAAGCTCTTCACGCACTATAAACATTTGACATATTTAGGCACCTAGATACAGTAATCAGAAATGTCAGGTTAAACAAGAAAAGCATAAAGGCAAAAAGAGTTTAAAATGTGTACATCAATGTACACTGGCTTTCATTATAGTGGCAATCAATCACAGATTTTTGGTAGAACTATGACATTCTATTATGTCTGGAAAATACCATGGTACAGTTGACACCTTTACAGAAACACAAAGCTTGGAAACATATATGGCATTTTAGCAGCATTCTTTTATCTTTTTTTCTCCCCGAGAAGTGCCAATGCCTGTGTAACAATTCACCAGTGACACAGGCCCCCAGTACACATCCCGCTGAACTTCTCCCATGGGCTTTAGTGGGCGCTGGATGAGGACAGAAGGAGAATATCAATGCCACTGACATTCCTTCGCCGGCCAGTTATTTCCCTGTGCTCAGTGCCCCGAATGGTGGCTTCCAGCCATTAGGAAAACTCGTTTGTGAAATTCAGCATGAATTTGTTTATTCTTTTTGTACCTCAACGTGAGGTACAAATTTAATCCTGGTCTCCTTCCCAGCCTTAGAAGCACCCCAAAGTGGTAAAGTCTTCCATTATATTCTGAAGGTGTTCTGGGTCACATACCCTCTCTGTTCTTAGCAATACGCCTGCTCTTAGTCACCATGCCCTCTGCTTTGCCAGCTTCATTAGCAATTAAAGCTACTGAGCACAGCTCTCGCCACCAGCGGTAGGAGACAGACCCAAGGACCTCCCAAGTGAGGAGCATGTGCTGAAGGTGAAGGCCCTGGGATTACACCTTGTTGCAACTGCACACAGCCACCCTTACAACAAAAAAAGAAACTGGAAAAATAAATGATGCTATCATGCTACTTTGCTTCTAACATTGTTTTGGCCAAAACAAGGGACTGAACTAGTGACTTTCAGAACTAACATGATTAGAGGTGTATATACTGAGCTAAAGACCTGACACTTCTGGAGCACATCTATGGCAGGCTAGTGTTCTCCAGGGGCATGGCAATGGGAACACAACAGCGCATGAGTTACACTGAATTTTTCAATTAAAAACAGAAAATGTAGCTCTTAGCGACAACAGACAAAGGATAAAAATAAATAATAAAAAATCCCACACAGGAAGAGAGCGGAAGCTACACCCTTGAAATGCCTTTTGATGTTAATACACTGCAATTACTTAGTGTAATCTGCTTCATGAAATACTAGAAGTAAATAAAAACCAGGAACATGAGCTTATGTCCCCTCACCTTTCAAGAATACACAATGCCTTCAGTCTTCCTTACCACTGCATGGGTTTTTTTTCTTGAAGCCAGTGTGAAAAGGCCCTCAAAATACCCTTTTCAATTCTTCTCTTCAATGAAAAATTGCTGGTAAGATCAATTAAGTGAGATGAGAAACAAAACCCAGGCTATTGGTTCAGTAAGTTCTCTGTATATTTCATAAAGACTAAAGGTTTGATGTTAATTTTCTGTGATGCATTTTCCAATAATCCATGAGTATGAGCTTGAGCACTGACAGAAAGAAGCGTTGTATTTCACAGCCACACAGGAGCAGACAGTTTTAGGATCATTTATTTAATTATGCAAATGCTACTCTTGTGACAACAAGAGACAGACTCAAGCTGAAACCATACATTGGATAATAAAGTTCATATCCAACTGAAGATTCATTACCTGCTGCGTCAACTCCAGCTATTACCACATTATTATAGCTTATGCTACTGTGTAGTTAAAGTTGAGATAACACTTCCAATCTAAACCTCTATTTTTAGGAGAGTTGCAAGTAAGTGTTCGTTATGTATGTTTTCTTTAATTGGCTATTCTATGAGACACTCTGAATGTACAAATTAAAAACAAAACCCAACCACTGCTCTGAAGCTAATCACCGTTGGATAAACAAAGAGGCTTTTTAATCAACATAAACTTCACTTCTCTCCTGCATTTTACAGCAACATATACCCAGAAGATGCGTAGTGTTCTCCCCAGTTCTTGCCAATAGGCGTGTTAAAAGCAACCACAAAATACCACCTCAGCAGAAGACTCACGCGTCCCCCAGTGCACACGTGATGTAACCAGTACCGCATCAAACAGACTCTGCTTGGCCAGCGCGCTGCTGAGGAGGGAAGAAAGCAGCAGGTGCTAAGTTCATTTTCCAGCCAGCGTTCATGGAATCTGACAATCCTTTTACCACCTGTCCTAGAGCTGTGCTGCAGTTAGTAGCGAAGAAAAGGCGGTGCTACAGAAACGCTACTCCTTGGTCGTACCCACTCCTCTCAAAGCGTTATTCTGACCCAAACACAAAGCAGATATTTACACTGTAGAAACTCCACTTTCTTTCAGCTCCACAGGGTTCCTAGCAGAGTGACGAAATACCAGCCACCACAAAATACCGAGACAGCACGAGCAGCGGTACCCAAGGACGATACCCAACCATATGGCTGAGCCATCCTAACCGGGGACTGCTGCTAAAGGGACTGGACCTTCCTCTCCTATGTACCTACCACCCTCTCCATTGCTCTGGCTGCTGCGCTGATCCCACAGGGGCCTGAAACTATCCCCTTCTTTTTTTCCTAAGGTGAATTCTTCCTAAAGAGATTACAAGGGGATCAGACGAGCGCAGCCAGCAGAGCCCAGGGAGCGGCCGCAGCACGTGGCTGGGGCAGAGGGCAGAACTGTGCTTTCCAGGGGGGGCAAACGCTTGAACTGGCTCAGGTGCACCATAAAACTGTGACTCTAAGGTAATCATATTTTAAAATTTCCCCGCTGAACAAAAAAAGCTTTTGCGTGTAATGGAATGCTCCTTTGCAACTGATGAACCAACAGAGAATAGGAGGCATGTTTCAGCTCCACCTAGGTGTTTAAGACTTAAAAGCTAAAGCATTTCATCTCAGGTACCACATATACCATGAGACTGGGCATGACAACTAGTCCAACTTCTGCAGCACAATTAGCTTGTCCAAATAAGACAGCTATCTCTATTCACAAATCTTGAGCTGCTTAAACTACAAGATTCAGGGGTACTTTAGCATGTAGAGTTGCCGTCTTTTTAATTAGTGTATTAAAATACTACTTTTCAGCATATCACAGTGTATAAATGTCACTCAGTAAATACTTTCACTGGGATTTTTTTTTTTTTTTTTTTTTAAATAGAAAAAGGATTTTATTACCAAAGTGGTTTTGGTAATATGCAGCTATTGCATGCCAAACACTGTACATGAAATACCTTCTTGGATAGGAAGATTAATGTGCTTACTGTTAGTCTGTGGACAATTTCTTTAATGTCACCCAGGAATAAGGCAAATACTTAAATACAAAGCACGACAAAAATCTATCCCAGTCTACATTTTTCAGGGCTGAGAAAATGTTACTGTATGCATGTATGTTTAGATACACAGTCAGATCTACGGTACGTAAAGAAAAACCTTTCAACAAGATGAACGATATACAGAATACACAGCTGATCTCCCCGCTTGAAGAATGCTCTCCTTGCCGAACTCCCTTCTCCGTTTGTTACGAGCTCCTCGTGTCGCTGCTCCCCCTGCTCAGCACAGCAGTATTTAACCCAGCGCAACGGCTGCTCAGGATGCAAGCGCCCGACTTCATGAAATCCAAAGGTAAGCAGATCCAAATCTCACCAGAGCTAATGGATTTGGTCCTTATCTTCTCTTGCTAAAGCATCCTGAGTGCCAAGAGACTTATCTAAGCATTAGGAATCAATATTAATATTATAATGTAATATATATTATTCTCTCATCAGTGTTTTAGCTTCAACATCGGCGCTTGCTCACATATGGTTTTTCATCTACCTTCTTGCACCTTTTCTACAGATATTTTTGCTTGTATTCAGAATGCGTTAGCTATGTCATCTGCCAAATTTTGGTGAAGAAAAGAGTTATTTTTAACCTGGGACAGTTCCTAAATCAGTTCATTGCAAAGCTCAAAAACTGGCAGAAGAGGAATGCACATGGCTGGGTACGAGCTGGGGGAAAAGGGGTAAAAACTACTCGTGCCCAATTTGTCACCAATAAATACAACCAAAACCCCATGTCCTAAAGCAGAGAGAAGCTCCAGGCCCAGCACAGACACCCAACAGTACAGACACCCATCTAGCTGGGATTCCAAGCGCACCTCTGTAGCTCAGGTGCTGTTTTCACCAAGTCCATGGGCTTTAAATGCCTAAGTCATCCAGGCAGTTTGTGAACTGCCCTACACACCTTACTGCATCTCTTTCAGACCCGGCCCCTGTTGACTTTCAAAGTCTGAGGAAAAGGTCAACAGCAAAATTCACAGCAGAACGCGTGGCTTCCTGAGCCGGGGACGGGAAACCGCCCAGCGTAGCCCAAGCCAGCAGAGCCACACCAAGTTTCACCCGCCGTGGTGCTCACATCACAGCACCAGCTATTTTAATTTATCTGCCTCGACAAAAAGAAAAATATAAAGTTTTACGTATGAACAGACAAAAAGACGAAGCACCTCAGGTCTCTCTCGAGACTGTGGGTCTCCCATACATCTTCAGATGAAAACGCCGCTTGCAACCAAGGGCTGAGCGGGAGCTTCCCCCCGTCAGCATCAGGCACCATCTCAGCGCAGCACACGAGACCTGCAAGACTAGGGGGAAGCTCCAGGAAGCGCAGGCGGCTGTACGGCACGCTCATCGCTTAAACACTCTATTTCATCCCAAGGTTCCAAAATGATAATAGACTTTATTCTAATTGGATTGTCTGCAATGAGCCAATTTAAGTGCTAAATGCTGCGAATTATTCAGCATGACATAGCAATGCAATGATCTGAGCCACTGCAGGGCAGGAGGCTTGTTGAAAGCTACAGTTCCTGAAGCATAATAAGGAGATGCAAGTCTTACTTGGCATGTCTCCACCAACCAAATTCATATTGTTTCAACAGCTGCAGCATGCCCACTAAGCATTAACTAATGCTTTGACCTAGAACGCAACCACTGTCAGCCAGCACACCTGATTAGAAGATGATTTTTCTGAACACACCTTTAAAGTCCCTATCACTCTAATTGCTGGCTTTCAAAGAGACTAAGTACCCGCGACATCCTACGTACACTACACAGGGCTGTGAAATATTGATCTAACCACAAGCTTTAAAATATTTAACCAACTGAGTCTGTACCTTTGTCATCAGGGTAAGAATGTCACATTTATTCACAAAGATTTAAGGGACAGGAACAGACAGACATTTAAAGCTTTAGATTTTATTCTGGTGCAATTACAGCAACATGAATTACAAATGCAAATGAAGGACTCTTGTGTTACTGCTTAGTCCTGCGCATAACACACAGTTCAAAAGATAATTATTTTTAGTAATTATGTGTAAAGTGGTTTTTGACATATAGTTTCACTGCAGAATGTGTTACAATTCTGTTGTTCTGTCAGCAAGGAAGAAAAAGTAAACTATAGAGTTCTCTTCTGATTTAAAATTTCAGATTATAGCAGCGATCCACAAAATGGAAAGAAAAGAAAAAAAAAAAAAGTAATCCATGAATCATATTCCCCATTTTAAAACAACACTATCATTGTCCTGCACAACTGCCACAGGAGGCCATCCAGAATTCCCCTGAGACTTGAGAGTTTTCTAGGACTTGAAGTTACTCACAATTAAAGTTCAAATGCAAACAACAACGCCTGCATTGTTGCACTTACAAAGTATGGAGTTTTACACCTAATTTCTGGTCACCGAACTCTGAACCTGAGACACTGGACCTCCAGTCCCACAGAGCTGGAGAGGCAAGAGCCTCAGAATAGGAGAGAGTGGTCTTACATCTTGCCTCCCAGCTGGGTAGGCATGTCCTTCAAAACAATTTAGCAGCACTCATCCTTAGTGGAAATCAACTCCTCAGCTCTGCAAGAACTCTTGGATACAAGTTATCTGTCCCCAATGATATAAAAATGACAGATTTTAATACCTTCTGTCCAATATCATGCCTACTTGTCAGTGTGATGGTACGTAGTTAATCACCAGCATCTAATATGAATACATCATCTGATTTACTGAACAGAAATATTTATTAAAAATTTCTGCCCTAACTTGACTTTGCTTCTTGCTTCTGGATTTATTAGAATTAACTCCAGTAGATGAGCAGTTTACTGTATTTTATTTTCCCACATATTTTCTAATCCACAGAGGCACAGGAACATTAATTCAGGAATTGGCTGCAATTATTTTTTGCTATTCAGCTAGGGGCAGTAAATGCAAACAGAATTGGCTGCAGTTCAATGTCATTGCATGAGATTTGCTCTATTGTTCCCTTAGATGCAGATGTTAGGGTATATAATGCTAAATCAAAATAGTGACAGTGTCATCCTATGCACTTTCTAATGGGTTCCCGGTAGGTTCAGTTTTCTTGCTGGAAAATTCATTTCCTTTTACCTAAAAACAATCATAGAATTACAGAATTAAGACCACTTCTTCCATCACCAAAATTTGAAAAGGAAAGAATGCCTCAGCTGTTCATTTTTCATATAAAGCTCAGAGTGCACTGCAAAACGAAGACTGCAAGCTTCAAGTATTCACCTTAATCATGAAGGCAGTGGAAATGATAAGATAAATAAGATACTTCACATTGCTATTTAAACAATGATTCTTTCTCTTGCAAATGCCAATTCCTTTCACGCTGAAAGCACTAGAGAGGCTTGAAAAACTTGCGTATTAATCAGGATTTCAGCACAATTCTCCAGGTTCTCAAACCAATCATCAAGAAATTCTCTCGCTCTTTGGAAACACTGAGGGCAACAAAAACCAAGCGGAGGCAGCCTCTCCTTTTCTGCTGTATTTGTTCAAGATCATTGTTTTGTCTTTTAAAAGAAATGCAGATGACACACTGCTACTGCTCTGCTTTTTTTTTTTTTTTTTGGGGGGGGGAGTAGATTATCTGCAGATCGATATTATTGCTGTTTATCACACAAAAGCCTCTTCTCCAAGGACCAAGCTGTGTGGGACAGCACAGAGATTGAACAGATATTACAGGTCCTCATTGCTGTAGATGTAACCACAACTGAAAATACCAATTATCTTCCCAAAGCTCCTCTGTAGCTGCCGTAGCCCGAAGAGGGACATTACCACAACACCCCTGAGGGCAGCCAGCCATCTTTTACTCATTTCTGTTTGCTCGTTTTAAATGCTGGGGAAAAATTAAAGGGGGAAATGATGAGATTAAAAAAGGCTTTCACAGCTTGCCCCTCCCCACAGAAATAAAGATACAAACAAACAAAATCCATCTATCTTCCCTCTGCTGGGATGCTCCCAACAACAGTTATTATAGCTCCCAGCTGGGAGCTCACTCTTCACCTTCTGCAGACTGTCACAGCCATGTGTTCCTATCAGATTAGCAGGAGTAGGAAAAGACACTGCCAAAACTGTGTACAGCACACCGTACGTACAACCCTTCACACGCTGGCTGAGCACTGGAAGGCAGCCGCAAACAGCCCAAGATACAGCCAATGTCAAAAAGAAGCCCGTGTAAAGATGAGCACACTCAAGAGATAATGAGCTCTCCAGGGAGGAATCGAACATCCTCGCTTGAAAGAGGTCCGCCAAGAATAAGTTTTTATTTACACTCATTTCAAATGTCCACGGTTTTACTGCAGGAAGCTATAATCTTGACGTTCGCAGGTGTCAGCTCCCACCCATCCAAGCCTTTTACTACTGACCTTCAGTGGCTCTTTAATTGCGACTAGCACTCTTGATAAAATTAAAATATACATTTTAATGGATCAATCTAGCTTTTTCAAATGAAGATGAAAAGCCATGCATTGCAATTGAGAATCATGGCCTGGCTGCCCCGTCCGATCTTCTTGGTAGTTATTTTCCACTACAGTAATGCAAAGAAAGCTAATGCTTTCAATAAAATTTCATTGCTGCTTTTTACTTAAACTTTAAAAAAAAAAAAAGAAAAGGCATAGTCAAAGATTGGGGTTTGAAAGCTGCTGCAGCCCGAGCAGAAGGGAAGGCACCGAGCCTCCCTGCCCCGTGTCAGGCCGAGCCCCTTCCTCCGGGGAGCACCGCAGCTGCTCTCTGCGCACAGGATCCTTGGGGAGTCGCACCGCACCACCCTGAATTCGGCAATAAGGACTCAACACCTCTGTACCACAAAAAATTAATTACTTATCTTGCATGTCATTAAAAGGTGACAGGGCAAGGCCCATTTCAGGACCAGAGTCCTGAACTCCCCCTACAGACTTCTGCAGCTTTGGATTGTGCAGAATGGGGCTACAACTGTTCAGTATGTTCTAGCTCTAGCTTAAGCACGGGGAAAGTTATTGCAGCCCATGCACAGAACAGGAGCATCCAAGAGGAAATCGCCAAATTCAGTAATTACGAAGCTAGATAAAACTCACACTAATAAGATTAACTTATTACAGTATATGAATAAGCTACCTCTTAAGAGTCTGCTTATTATCAGACTATCAGAGAACAGTCAATTTTTTGCACGCAACATGTTCCATTCCAACAATGCATTCAGCAGGTCATAACACAGAGCTGTCGGTTAGAAGCTGCACCGTGCCCTTCCATGCAGTCCTCTTCCCCGTGTGCTACAAGGGGTTTTCATTTGTTTGTTCATTTGTTAAGGCTCCAAAAGAAAGTGCCTTCACCAGGCATCAGCAAAAGCATCTAGCAAAGCATGAGCAGTGCTTCAGGTGGGCAACGACTCTGCCGTAATGCCCAAATTAGCTATGGCAGAACCAAAGACTTGCTTTAGGGAACAGGGCATAAAAGGGAAGAGCACGCAGGCAGCAACGGGTCAGACAGTAGTCCACCCAAAGTAAATCTCAGGCAGGGACCCACAAAACGCTAACAAAAGATGACTGAGGGTCTGAACTTGGAAAACATCAGCTGCCAGCACTTACAATCTTTTCAGAGGCCAAGCGCAAAACAAACAGGTCCTCCTTCACGGCTTCCTCAACAGACCACATGGTTACTGTATCGGTTATAAATATAGTAAAACCATACAGCAGATGACTTTATTTGGGTGTTTTCTTGTGCATTCATGCCCCAAGTTCCCAAGAAACCCTTTTGTTACATACTGGTAGCACCAAATGTGCTAAGGATATCTTTTATCAAGATGATTATACAGATACTAAAATTTAACCAAGAGAAACTGTAACAGTATACAGAGGTAAAGTAACTGAAAAACCAGTGCTAATAAACAGTGTTTATTGAATAAATGATAAAGTGACTTAGAGCTTAGCTAACATAATTCTAAGAAAAATCAGATCAATGTGGGACTCCCACATCTTTATGCATTCTGCTTAAGAATCTCCGTTATGTTCTGCACTGCAGAAGTCATTCTGCCTGTAGGCTCTGCCAACTTCTGTAACAATTCAGAACTTTACAGATCTACGACGATTTGTTAAATAGAAAAAAGGAATGATTACAAACGTTTATTTGCCTTTAAAGCTTCTAGTCTTGATTTAATGTTAAGGATAGGAACAAAAGAATGAAAATTGTCTTTATTGTTTTATGCACCATTCTAAGAGAAAATACAAACATCAAAGTGTCTTCAAATCTCACTGGTTTTTAGTATATTCAAGTCAATCATAATGACAAAAATCTGTATCTGAAATTAAAGGGCAATTGTTTTGTCCTTATGTGAAATTTGTGGTTACAATTTAGTCAGGAAAAACTAATGCTAAAAGATGACAATGAAATGTGAATCTGTAATTAAATTTTAATTAAAGAATGGAAAAAGAAAAAAATCTATAAAGTATCAGCTTGCTTTACAGACAAATATTGGGTTTTTTTAAAAAAAATATTTATTTTCTCAGTAGTGCAACAGCATCAACACTTAAACATAATCACTAGCTGGTAGGTAGTTAGAAGCAGCATGAATTTCTGCAGTAAACGTTTCTCCTCACTTAAGATGAAAACATCCCCAAATTCCTCCCCTGAACACATCGCTTTCCAATACTGAAGCAAACCTCTCGAAGAACATTAATACATAAAATATTTAAGATTTAAATGCCACTGGGTCAAAGGGTTAGTGTAATACAATATTACTGTTACACTTTGCATTATTATCATTATAGCTATGCTTGGTTTGCATTTTTACAGCATATGAAATCAAATTAGTTTGCTCTTCTGCTAAGTGCACAGTTCCTGCTGGCCATTAGAGTGACTTACAGGTCAGGAAGAACCTGGAATTTGGCAAACACGTGTCTACTTTCCAGAGGCTCCTATCACCTATAAATCTAATTGAAAAGAGTGAAAGAGAGAACAGCTCTACATATTTTAAAATGAGGCTACTGCTACCCACGAAACTTGGAACCGTAAAGTTACTTAAAGCTGTTGGATGAAAAACGAAACAGATTAAAAGCATCGGAACCCTTACAGAACGAGCATCTCACTTACCAGAGCAATGAAATTATCTGGCACATTTCCTGAGGAGCTTTCTTTACACATTATCTTGTGGATAGAAGTGTTGTAGAATTCACAGAACCCTTGCCACAAAAATTTGGGACAGTTCCTGCTGAGTTCTCTAATGAATAACCACATAAATACAAAAATCCCAGTCAGACCTCGTGAATACACCGTACAACTATTCCATCCCTGCATGCCCTGCCTGAGATGAGCAGATACAATGGTATGACCTCAAGAGGAGTTTAGTATTCAGGTCACACTGATATTGCTAACATTATTTTTATATCAGTATCATTCATTTTTAGGTAGATTAATTATAATAAATATGTGCTATATCCACAGACTTTTCATTATGGTCCATTTAACCTCATAAAACATAATTGATTCCTATTTGCTCTATCTGATCGATGCTTAGGGCTCATTGCTGAACTGTGTTAGTAAAAAAGACGAGGCAGAAAAGGGCTATCTCTGTAGGATAAATAGCACGGTTGATATCCCATGTAGCTCTGATTGTTTGCATAAATACATGTCTATGCACTTATGGAGAACACAGAATTTAATACTGATGCTTTATTAACTCAAAAATCACATCCAAGAAACCTGTAATTTATAAGTCTTCAGTATTTACTAGCTTGCATCTTCAAGGCATGAGCACTAGAACCGGACTTCCCATGCTACATAAATGAAAGGAATATTAGTGCAACATTTGGCTTGAAGAGCTCCCTTCTTTGGCTCACATTTTCCCCAATGGTTGGGAAGATTGATCTAAAAGGAGTTGTAACCCTTCAGCCTTCAGAATACGTCACAAAATGCAAGATGGGAAAGAGAGACCCAACTGTGCCATAGCCCTGCTACAGACTCTGCTGTGTTCTCAGGAGCTGAAAAGCTCCAAATTTAATTTATGACTACAAGAATAGCGACCACTGCCTTACATGGAACTTCAATGCACGGACCCGCATTGAAAAGCAACGGGAAGGATCACGTGAATGAAGGAACTGTGGGACGGGATTCACGCAGACTGCGTTGCTGAAGGCCTTCCTTCACGTTTGGGTTTTTCTGACAGACGTTTAGATTCTGGGAAAACAACTCAGTGTCACAAGATGAGCAACGTTGGAGCCGGTAGATCTGAAAAACTACTCTGACTCAGGCAGGGCTGAAAGACATTATTTGCATTACTGGGATCACAGTCCAAGTTTGATCTATCATAAAAAGACATATGGAAACACGTATAAAATTTATGTGCTTTTCCTGAAAGAATACAACAATGGCACATCCCTTTGATTCCTTAATTACTCAAGATCACGTATAGAATTCAGCACTTTGGTAACTATTATTAAATAAGATAACTGTAATGTACATTAATGCTACCTGCTGGAAGTAGAACCTTCCAGAAATATTCCACTACTAAGAAATGAGACATTAACTTTACATCACTAAAGCTAATTCGATATTCAGCTCACCTCTTTAAAAAAGAAAGCAAGTTTGAGATGAAACAAAACTTAAAAAAAAACCCAACATACCAACAAAAATCCCCCCCCCCCCCCCGATGTTAGTATAATGCTCTTAATAGTGGGTAAATATTTCACAGCCAAGTTCTTGACACTCTATTTCACTATGAAAGAAGTCTATTCAACATTTTTAGGAAGAAACAGTATTTAGCAGAGCCAACTAATTTACTACTTGTTGCACAGAGTTTTAGTATGACAGACAGGAACAAAATGAACAAACAGATATATAAAAAGAAAATTTCTGAAGGCTCTGGGGAGACCTTATTGCAGCCTTCCAATACCTAAAGGGGCCCTATAAGAAAGATGGGGAAAAACTTTTTAGCAGGGCCTGCTGGGATAGGACAAGGGGTGATGGTTTTAAACTAACGGAGGGGAGATACAGGCTAGACATAAGGAAGAAGCTTTTCACCATGAGGGTGGTGAAGCACTGGCACAGGTTGCCCAGAGAGGTGGGAGATGCCCCATCCCTGGAAACATTCAAGGTGAGGCTGGACGGGGCTCTGGGCAACCTTGATCTAGTTGAGGATGTCCCTGCTCATTGCAGGGGGGTTGGACTAGATGGCCTTTAAAGGTCCCTTCCAACCCAATCTATTCTATGATTCTATGACAATTTCTCAATTACGGAAAGAGAAGAGTATGTGTATTTCTTGTACAAACATTTGGAGTGGAGGTTTGCCCTTTGGGTCAGTTAAAACCCACTTAATTCAAATCTGAAATAATTAACTTAATAATACATCTTCATGTAAGTTTAACAGAGACTTGCAGTTAAACAGGTATGTCAACCAAATCACTCTCAGTCAGTTTTACCATGTGAAAAAAACAGTCTCCAGTACATATAAAATACATTTAATGTTTCTGAGAAACCATTATTTGAAAGCTCACCTGCCCTGCGTTTCTCTTAATGGGTTTATCAATTTTTAGAACACCCAGGGTATAGTAATATTTAATACTATGTACTAAACGTTAACCAACATTTCAAAGCAATAAAAAAATGCCAATAGACAGTTTCAGATTTCCAGACGCCAAGCTTGTCCAGTCAGCTAATCATCTCACAGCACAAGAAAAACAACAGGCAAACAGCTATGGCACCAGGACTTGGTGATCAATTTAACTCTTCCAGGTAAGCACTTCAGGAGGAAATTCTAAATGCACAATTAAGGGACGCTGAAGCAGGATTTCTGAAGAATCCTTGCTGTGAGATGATGCTAGACCCAAAAGCTTTTACTTTCCTCTCCTCTAAGGCAGAAGCGTTTTCCTTTGATTAGGGACTCCAACGGCCCCTTAGGTCAAGATGAAAGATCTATTTTTTTTTCTGGGTGAATCTGACATGCCAATCACCCAGTCGGCCCCAGTGGAATAACACCTGGCAACTAAGGCACAAATAAGCAGACACAGCTGGCCCACAGCTCTTCAAGGGGGGAGCCTGGGCAGGGTCTCAGGCCAGCCAGCCCACTCCAGCCACGACACTGCCTGCACGCCCCCTCAGCAAACCCTCGCTACCTTTCACAAGGGCTACGGGCAGGGAATTAGCCACAAACCCTGCTATTGGGAAAAGCCTGGGAAGGACTCACTCTCCTAAATTGGGAAGTTAGCGTTATCCTAGCAGCATGTGATGATCAGGTTGACGTCTCTAGACATCAGAAGAAGAAAAATATGAATTTAACATTTGCTTTTATAGCACGCTGGCCCTTTATGAATGAGAAACAGCTATACACAGCGCCCTTTTCTTGGGGTAGTCATAGCTGCTATAGGGCATTAGGGCTATAGAGCATTAGGGCTATAGGGTGCTCGCTTCGGTTTGGACACTGAATTATTCTCGTATGCGAGAGGCACAAATACCCACATTCACGTGCTACAGACTCAGACAGCTGCATGAACTCTGCAGGAATGTACAACACATCTGCATGTACGTGTTGCTCTTAACAACTGAAACAGGGATTTTACCGTTTTACTTGAAAATCTGCAGTCTGAGTAGAGTGACTTTTTGCCAGCATAATGCCTCCGTGGGTCGCGAAAGGCAACCTCAAAGGTTACAAGGGGTTAGAAATTGTAGGTGTTGGGCAAGTGAAAAAAGGAATGTCTCCAGTCCTCACTGCTCATCTGCTCTTGCCCTTCAAGAAAAGCATTTTCTGCCAGCTTCTCAAATCACACCCACAAATAATTCAATACTGTTATTACTGAATTTTTTCCCCCCTCTGATTTCTTAGGTAGATAAGCACATAAGGCATCCCCTACTCCAGCACCAAAAGGAGAGAACAGCCACAGGTAGTTTGGGCAATTCCTTCCATTTCCCTCTCTCATCACTGTAGAGCTAGTTATCTTCCATTACTTACTCCAACAAAATCACCCAGCTAAAGAACTTGCATCTATCGCACACAAACCGGCATTCGCACCCTCCGGGTCCAGCGCTGCTCCCAACGGGTGCCGCCTGAGAAAGCCCCTTTGCAGGCAGCGAAGAGCAGGACGTGAGGGCGAGGAGCGGGACTCAGGGCAGCTCACAGGCAGGCGCCCGTCCCCAGGCAGAGCCCAGGGCTCGCCTGCCTTTTCACAGGCTGCGTTTGAAGTTTCCCACGTCTCATATCCAGTGGGTGTGGGAACTAGCGCCAGAATGGCAGAACTCATCTTCTGGCATCATTTTCCATCTGCATGAGGTCAAAAAGTTGTATACCAGCATATAGGGTCGTAAAACTGGATTTTATCTGAATCTGCAGGGATTCATATCTCTATCTGCACAGGCTATTTGCCCTAATTGCTGCTTTGACTCAGAGATATTCCAGCATTTATCAGTTTAAACAAAACTTTTAACATTGTTTGAATGTATCTAAATGCATTCAGGAATGTAATGAAGTCCCGCTTCCTGCAAAAGTCTGTGTGTATTGCCCCTAAATAGTTCAGTTGAGGATTTATTTGAATTTATAGGCAGCAAACAAGTCATATATTGCTTTCTTAAATGCCTTATATAAGCAAAACTGCATAACTGAGACATCAGGAGTTCAGCATAATAGCAAACCAATGCTTCATAAAAAGCAGTAATTTTATAAAACATCTTTTTAAAAAGAAGTTTTAAAAATAAAATACACTTTTTTTCTTCTTCAATAACTGAAAATGATCGAAACCAACCTAATGAATTCCCTGAGCTACAGTATTTCTCACAAAGCACTGTTTGGCTATCCCCTCTCCCTTGCTGTACATCCCAACACCCATTATGGACCTGCCATTACAAAGAACTGAAAGTGCCACAGAGTTCAGAACTTAAATTGTAACAAATTTACTGTGTGTGATTTTCTGTCAACAAGGCAACACGCTACCGCTCTACCAAAGTGAAGTCAGCTCTTGAAATACGTTCCACATTTTCTAGGCTTAGGGCTTTCATTGAGAAAATGCAAGGTCGTGCACTGTGGTTCAATTTACAAAATTAGCTACTGATTATTATTTATTTGCACCATATAAAATTAAGAAAATATGTGATGATTCACATCCATGCATCTGAAAGCAACAGAAAGCCATAGAAAATACATTATATTTAATGTCTACAAAAAGGAACAAAATATACAACAAACTCTTGATTATTTTCCAAGTTCATGATAACTTGCAAACATAAAAGACTTGGAGATGGCGTGGGAAGTTAAATGGGACATTTAATTTTACCAAACTTGCCAAGATCAGCTGACTTTACGTAACATTTTCCAGTGCTAGTATTTCATGCAAATGAATAAATTTTCTTTCTCCCCAGAAAAAGCATGAGAAGAAGAAAAAAGAAAGGGGGGGGGGGGGGGGGGGAGTCCTAATAACTCAGATAACAGCTTTTAAATTTTAAACACACACAGATGTAAGCGTGTTCCAATGAAGGTTTCTTCACCTCTACAACATCATGTCCCTAGGGTATTAAATGCTCTTAATCAACAGTTGTTGATAATGATGTGTCACCTATCAAGATAAAAGTCTGAATGCAAAAACATCTGTTACATTCCTTTGTTAGGAAACTGGTATCATAGTTTTTGAACACATAAAATTTGACTTTTAATTACCCTCTTACACCTTCTGTTCAGTTATCAACCAGCATTAACCCATAAGGACATTTAACATATTAAGAACTATAAAACTTACTCCTATAATGTTTCCATATGAACAAACCAGAGAAAATTTTATATAAAATTACTGTTATCTATTTTGTAGTTTCTGAATCAAGTTATGACTTCTGCTTTTATGTTGGACAAAAGTAAAATTGTGCTATCTTAGGCAGAACAGTTAAAAACAATTGCACAAAAATACTGTACTGAATTTTAATTGAAATAGTTTAAGTAGCAGCACATCCCAGTAACTTAAATAGCATGGGGTAACTTTTCGTAGTTTTCCTTAATAATAAGGACACCTTTTAGAAACATATTCAGCAAGCAGGAAACTAAACCACTAAATACACAAATTACGAAGTGAGGTATGTTATAATCACAGCCCATGTTATTCCCTTTCTTCTTACTTGGGCTAAGTTCACTATTCATAATTATAGTGACAACAGACAACTACACAAAATGCTTTTCTTGGGTTTCCAACACCTGCTTGCACAGAGTAACGTTTCACAAAGAGTTCAGGAAAATGCAATGCCTTTAAAAAATAACTTTAAACACACAAACGTGTATTTCACATCTTATAGTAGTATGAGAAAAAAGATTTGCTATGCCATTTGCTTCACACGCCCACCAGGACAGAACCATTCCCTAGGGTCTCTCTTCTTCCACTCTGTTCAACCCTATTCACATGTGTCCCAAACAATGTGACTTTTATCAAAGACTTATGTTACCCAGAGCACATACACTAGTCTCCGAAGATGGCATAGTACAACTTATTTTTCCATCACGTCACCGTATGCAATAGTCTTTTTGAAACAAATACATATATAGGCACAAAACTACCCATTTGGACTGTGGAGACATACTAGTGTTTAGATTTGAGGGATAAAAATGCTCAAGAAAAAAAAAATTACAACAAATACTTCACGCAAATATAGCATTTTCCATGTCCAAGTGCCAGCCATTTGCCGTCACGTTAGCGCTGCAGTCATCAGGCAGCAGTTACTCCGTGCTGTTGAGCGGGGAACTGCTCACAGAGAGCCCAAATCTACGCTTTTCTACAGCCCCAGCTGTAAGGGTGCCCCACGGCCAAACGCAACTGTATTGCCTCAGCCTCCTTGCACAGGTAGCAAACCGGGGTCCAGCCTCACCTAAGCTACCCAAGAGAAACTTCTACATCAGTCATCCAGGCTTCTTCCCAAACCAGCAGAGAGAAACAGGAACCTGGAAAGAGTATCTAAATCTATGTTACCTTAGGAAAAACAGGTGTTCCATCATTTTCTGCTCTTAAGGTAACAGCCAACCAAAATGCAGTCAGCTCCAGTTGCTATAGTTGGTATTTCAAACTCTGATACGTTCAAGACCTTACATTGGACAGATTTAACCTTCATCTGTCTTAAGACCACGGATGCATATGAAGAATGGAAATAAAAATTGATGTCATTGATAATGACATTAATAATCTTTTTTTTAAAAAGTGGTGATAACATTGTTACTAACCTCTTCTCCGTACACAGCAATTCTATCTATTGATAGCCCCTTGCTGCTTGACAAAAAGCACAGTACACTGCGATTTCCAGAACTTACTCCAAGCCCCTAATCCGCCAGTGATGTCACAAGAAAAACCAGCCACATTCCACCGTTACCCCGTGCCAGCCAGGGAACGCACAAAGGAATCATCTTCCACAAAAGCCGCTGAAAGGATTGCCACGCTGCAGGGAACACAGAGCCCACAACCACCCAAAGGATCTGCCGTGAGCTGTGCAGCAAGAAAAGCCGTAGCATTACAAGTATGAAATATCTTGAATACGTATATGCCAGCTTTTATTAATAATGCAAAAAACATGAAAGTCATTTTTGTTAGCCTTCACTTACTTTTCCAAAAACTCTCAACAGCAGAAATGAACATTTTTAAATGTTGTAGCATTACTGTTAAATTTCCACCACCAACTACAGCAATAGTCTAATGCCCATAGAACTGTAGAGACTTTTCATCAAAGCTAAAATAAGAAGGAGTATTACCATGAGATTATCAAAGGACATAATTTAAAAGTGCACTGCAGTTATATTTCCAAGCGGAAGGCCAGGAAACTACTACTTTTGTATTAAAAATGAAAGCTAACATTCCTGTACAGTCACTTGACTATACAGAAGTGAGAGGGTGCAAAAAAGAAGGATCAAAATCTTCACGTAAGTGAACTACTCCTAGTGAAAGAGATGAACATGCTTATCCACTAAATCTAGACAGGGGCAAGAGGGGGTCACCTGCTGAACTTCCAGGTACAGAACAACAACAACAAAAAATATTTACTGTGAAGAATTTTGAAATAACTAGGCTGAGCATAAAAAGTTAAAGGAATTGGTAAATGGTATTTTTTTTTCTATTTCAGTACTACCTGGGATAATCAATAAGATGATAAAAAGGCTTTGTATTTAATATCATATTAGTTCTTACAGGACACATCTATATCCAAGCAGTCTGTGGCTGCTTTCCATGTTTCTCTAAGACTGCAACCTTAAGAATTCACAGTCTCTTTGCCAGAAACAAAGTGATTAAAAAGTGTCAGAAGAGAGCAGTGAAGAGGTCTCCAATTTCTGCTGTACCTTCTCCGTCAACCTCTCTGCAGACTCCAATTCCTGTATAAATCTCAATGCTACGTAATCCCTTTCGGAGTTCAGTGGCTCGTGGCCAACGCAGCCCACATTACCCAGCGAACACGACAACAGATACATTCTTCACCCTCACAATACACTTAAACTTGGGCTCCCAGTAATTTGGCCAAAGGCAGGCTTGCATTCATCCAACTTCTCAAGCAACTCCTTGTCATTTTGGCACAAGCACTTTACAACTCAATTTACAAGAAAAGTGGCAGTTTAGTTCCAGCTGCAAAGCTCCAAGAGTAATATTAGGAAAATAGGAACCGTATTTCACCTTTTATCGGCAGGGTACACATAGCACTTCATTAGTTTACTTAGCACCCAGGAACTGCGTGCGTGTATCGATTGGTGCTTTGATCAAGCTTTCACTTATTTAAAAGAGGCCAGTCCCTCCATAGATCAGTTTTCTAGTGCAGACCAAAAGCAGGCATGTAAACAAATAAAAGCCCAGAAAACTAAAAAAAAAAACAAAAAAAAGGGAAAAAAGAAACAGGCAATCACTTACTTACACTTAATTAAGCATAAAATAACTCCCCTCCTCCTTTGGGAATGATATGGATAAAATATGAATGGAAATAAAAGAGCGGCTGAGTAATCACTGCAGTTCAAACAATATTTCACAGGCAAAACAAGTGTGATAAGATTCAGTAGCCTGTGGCAGACGTTTGCTTGAGCGAACAACAAGATCATATTTTCATACTTTTGGCCATCTCTGTAGTCCGAGGCAAACCGCCAATTCCTGCTCTCTACTGTCAACCCCCAGACCTAATGGAGATGAAAGGCAAAATATAGCTCAGCTCCAACTGCATTATTGATTCCAGCAGGGCCAGATTCGGGCTGACAGGGCTGAGGTCATAATTTAGCCATTAGCACTAGGAATGGCAGGATTCGTCTACCCAGAACTGCAGGACTATGGGCTATGCTCTCTCTTTTATGTGTAATCAATATATTATTTTGCAGTTGTCTCACTGGGCTAATGGAAGAACAGCCGCAGCACTGGTTTGAAGAACAGTTCTAGCAAAAGGCAAAGACAAGATCCTCTTTGTAGATTATCGGTAGTCACAAACCTCGTCCTACTTCTGTCTTTCTGCTAGAATCCCTTGGTCACATTAAACTGTCATGTCTCTACAAAAGCCCAAAAAGAGTGCATAATACATTTAAAAAAAAAAAAAGTGCTGGTAAGAACAGCTCTACCCACACCTTGGGGTTTTCATATCTCTGCAATGCTGCAGGCAGCTTCTCATATCTAAACATGAAAAATCTCAAACATAAAACACTATAACCCAAAATAAGCCCTATTGCTATATAATATAATGACATTTGTGGCACAAGTACAATTTATCTCACAATCCTGCAATTTTTTACTTGCCTGCGGGCAGCCAGACCTACGTTCTGCCTACAAGGGCTGTTTCCACAGCTGTTCCATGTTTGACGTGTGGAGCAAAAGGCCTTCAAACCCACCTTCAATGATTTCCTCCTGGAACTAAATTTACCTTTTCATGTTTTCCAACAACTTTGAGGTGATCATTATAAATTTGTCTAAATGCAAGCTACTACAAATGTACTTCCTTCCCCATTTAAAAGGGCCTTCCTTACCAGGATCTCCACTGGAGGAGGAAAGTCCCATGGGACAACCACTTCTTACATTCCTACACTCTTTTCTCCTCGGCCTTGGACTTCACTTCTCTAAGGACTGCTAAGTGGACTACGTGTACTGAGCTGGACCAAGGTTGGGAAACTCAGTTGTTCACTTCTACGAACTGGGAGAAGATACCTGGTTTTAAGTACCTACTTTGGATGAAAGCTGTATCTTCTTCACAGCTCCTCAACTCACAGAGATTTCTAACTTTGCAATTTTCTTCTGTGATTTCTCTGAGGACCTTTCATTTCCCTCTCCAACCTTCTTAGATCCAGTCTGCTTCGCTGGCTAAATCAGAGCCTGTAAGCAGGCAGAGCTGAAGATTTTAAGCATCCAGGTGTCATAGGTTATTTTTATTTGGTTTTGTTTTTAAAATAACAATATAGAATGACCAGCATTATCCTGACTTTAAAATTGTCTGCTGTAGTTCGTTGCTCTTAATTATTTGATGAAGAGAAAGAGATCTCTAAGTGACAGCTTCTGAGATCCTTAAAAAACAATATATGGTAGGGTTTTATTAAATGTTGAAATATTTAGCTGAATTCAATGACTCAGACAAATCTAGAGATTATAAATTCAGAGCAGTAACTTTATAGATTAAACAGCTGCCTTAAGGCCCCAATTTATTTAAAAATAAATTTTATTGATTCCCCCCCCCCCCCCCCCCCCCCCCCCATTTTGGAATTAAATGTTACTGTCAGTTCCACATATGCTCATCTCTGTAAAGGTTTCTCATGTACTATGATATCAACTTAAACTAAATTCTAATCCATTTGCATTAAACTGGTACAAATCCTGGTAGGGAAACTATGAGGGTAAATGAACTTAAACATGTTCACTTTAACTTAATTTGCAACAATACAACCTACTTTTACCTAAATAAGCATACCATAGGTGGAGCAGCACTAAGGTATCAAAATAAATAGATGTTCACATGGCATGTTAGGTTGATGCAACCCAGTTTAAAAGTAGGAAACAAACAGTGGTAATAAATGATCATTTTTTTCCATGGAAGCAAGCTGACACTGAAGAGATTCCCACTCAAGACAGATCCTCAAATCTTCATTTAACTGGGAAAAGGAGTTTAAAAGTTATCTGTGGATAATTTAAAAATAAACAAGTCTGGTGATCAGCAGATCTTTCCACCTGTCTTGCACCAAAAATGGCTGCAAAGAGTTGTACAAGGATCTCACAACACTGAGCAATAAATAGCAGATGAAATTCAATGACAATCAATGCAGAATCAACCCTAATTATATATACAATGATAGACTTGAAATTAGCTGCTAATATTCAGGGAAGACTTCAGAGCAATCACTTAGGCCGACAGTTCTCTATGTGTCACCTCCATGCTCCGCAGCAGGCTGAAGCCAAACAGAACCCAAGGAATTACTATGAAAGAATTGGAAAGGAGTGAAAGACCATTGCAACCATCCTATAAACCCCCATCCTGAACGCTGGGAGCAGTTCTGCTCGCTCCTCTCAAAAAGGATGCAAAAGAGTCACCAGGAAAGGCAGGAAGGACTAGCACAGGTATGCAAAGGCTTCTGTTTCAAAAAGGGGAAAAAAATAATGTCTGGGCCTAGAAAAGAGATGATTCATGGTGCAGAGAGAGGAATATACTAGCAGTCTTCAAAAATCAGAAATTGCGTGGAGAAGATGAACACAGAGCTACTGTTCACGCTTTGTGCCAACACGAGAGCTCCAGAGCATCAGGTGGAATTACGAGGCAGTAGGTTTACAACAAACAAGTGCTTCTTCCTTTTGCCTAATGCACACATTGCCACAGGACATTGCAGAGACCAAAAATATTAAAATGGTGCAAAAAGTCAACTAGACAAATGCTTGGGAGAAAACCCAATCAAGGGCTATTAAAAACAATTATGCAGATACAAGCTGTGGCTGAAGCAGCCCCTCAACCACAGACCATCACTGGCAGCGCAGGCCGCAGACGCGTCGCCGCCTTCTTGCGCTCTTCCCTAACCAGTAGCCCGTCTTTACTGAGCTACCAAAAGACACAAAATACTGGGCTAAACAGACCTCTAGTTTCACCTCTATGGCCATTTTAGTATTTTTCTAAAGATGGAGCTGAGACACATTTAATTGTGGTGCAATGGGATCACACACTAAAAATACTGATATCCACAGCTACATCACCTGCACTGGAATAAGCAGAAAATATAAAGAGCCACTTTGAGGCAACGTATAATTCATGCAGATTTGCCATCTAAGCTCTTTAGGCTTTTCTTAAACAAACAAATAATTCATCCTCCACATCCTTCTGCAGTCTGAAGCTAGTACTAATTATGTTGATATTCTGGTAGAAGTTAGAGGCCCAGCTGAGCCCAGGGCTCACCATGTCCTGTGCAAACAGAGGAAGAGACAGTTTTTGCCTCACAGAGCCAGCAAGTAAAATTTAAAAATATAGTAGAAGGATCATAGGGAGAAGAGAAACAGAGATGAGGCGGCTCTTCCTGCTCTAAACCACAGCGTCAGGAACAGAGCTCAGGTTTTTTAAGTTCATGCCTGTACACTTCTCCCAGACAGTCTCAGAAAGAGACAAAATAGGATTTTTCCACGCAAGCATACTAACTACCATGGAGAAGCATTTGAGAATCTCATGCAGATAATATGCCACATCTGAAGAAATCTGATCCACAGAAACATTTTTACTTATTTCACATATGCATAAACCATGACGGACCCCAACAGCAATCCTCCTGTATGTTTCAGGCAATTTAAATGGAAACCATGTCCATTAGTCTTGGGCTAGCACTGTGAAATCTCAAGAGACAGGAAACACAAGTCTATGAAGAAGTACAAGATGTATATGTAAAGACATCTGGTATAGCTTTCTCAAATTTCAGACTTCAGCACTGTCAGCAATGAACACAGTAAGTTCCTTTTCTTGAGGGGTCTGATTCTTCACTTTTTTTTTTTTTTTATCATATAATTTCTACTATCCTGAGACCATCACAAAGCACATGATAAAGGAACAGACACCGCCTGCTTTATAAATCAAAAAAGATCAGGCTTCAGAAAAGAACAAAATATCCAAACTCGGAGAAAAATAATAGGGTCCGTAGACATGTCAGCTGTTTTTTGAGGGGCTTTTTTCCTTCACATCAGCTTGTATTTATGTAGCTGTCTTACACCTTAAGCAACAGGCAACACAGTCAAGGTCCCAATGGTGTAAAGAAGCATGAGGTTCTGCACAGAATCAGCCTCAAACTCTGCAAACACGCCGGTTGGCTTTTGATATTTTTCAAACATTTTTTGTACAGCCTTTGACATCTAGTTTCAAACAGTCTAGAAGTGACATGAAGTAGCACTGTTAGTATTCCAATCCGAAAAAACCCAGAAATATGAGATCCATCAAGATGATGCAGTCTAGCATTGCTTTAATTTAGGTGACAATATGAATGAGTCACAGGTAATTGCCAGGTAACACGAGGAACACAATTACCCTCAGTCAGCAGTGTAGTCCCACTGCCAGCTACATGCATCGGAAATAGTCTTCTGCAGTGGGAAGACAACTCAGAGAAGCAGAACAGAGATGATCAGAGTCAAGAATTCATATTAAACTGATGTTTAATACGAGTGAAAATATTTGATGAAAGGATTTCGTTATTACAAATAAATCACAATATCATTCACTGTAAGGGTTCCTGTTCTCCAAATTAAGGAGAGTAATTATTTTGCAACTATCACCAGCAAAAATGGATACACACCCCTCCTTAGAAAAATACTCTCTTTCACTGCCGAAGGCAGTACTAATTGCACACTGTATTTGTCCCAGTTTGCTCTGGAAGATCTGCTAGATTGCAGATACATTTCTGAGCAAGGTGTGAAGTCCAACTTCTAGCATCTGGTAGAAAGATGCATCAGTATCTCTTTAAATATTTAGTTTCCTGCCTAAAATTAATAGTGGAATATCAAGAAGAACCCTGTGACACCTCCAGTGAAAATTCTCTCATATAAGAGTCCCAATTTTAACAACAGAGATCTCAGGAACTACTTCTCTAACTTAATGAGCCTTGGCAGCCATTCAAATTAAACACTCTATTGTGCAAGGAGCTAATTATGCTGAGATTAAACCCAGAGAATGATAGGGACATTTACTGTACTTCTGGCAATTATAAGAAGCTCTCAGTATTGGAGAATACAGCTTGTATTTCATAATTCTGAAAGATGTCCCTGCTAATCCAATAAAAAAAAATTGCATGTGCATGCACACACATACAAGATTAATTAAATTTTTAAAACATTTTTCAACTACTTCTGACACATATGCATTCACAAATTATTATTATTAATATTATTTGTTTTGCCTTATTTCTCCTGTATCTGAATGTTCATCCTGTATCCCACATATTCATTTGTCATAATCTTCCACCATTTCTCCGATAGGCAATTAATGTTGTTATCTCTTTTCCTAGGAAAGCTTATGTAATGACAGTAAAATATTTGCTCATTTAGTATTCTAATTAACTTTTCCAGTATCTTCCCTGATAATGCCCCTTTCTTTCCCAGAAAACCAAGTGGTCAGTCATCTTTTTCATTGCTACCCAAAGACAACGCATGCAAATATATGGAGCTTTCCTTACTTGGCACACACAGGCAAAAGCACTTTTGAAATTTCATGACTAAAACCTGTCACAGGATGATTTCCCATGTCCTCTTCACTAATGCCTACTCAGAAGAGGTTCGATTATGCAACATAAAACCCTTTAAATCCCCATAAAAGCCAGGAGAGGCTGAAGGCAAGTGAACAGCAATGATCAAACTCTACTTTAGCTAAAGGCGTTCAGCATCTCATAGGAACAGAGCCTTGCGCAGACGAGGGGAAGCTGGGTAGCAAAACTAATGGAACTTGGATGTGCAATGGATTTTGTGTCTTCTGGTTAGCTTCACCAGCGTCTAAGAGTGTGTGTAATCTGATTTAAGGTTCTCCCATCCTGGAGTCAAGGCACTCAGAGTAATTTTTCAAGTTTTTAGCCAAAAACGATCACCTAGAAGAAGGAAGGCAGTCCCTATTACCTTGAGCCAGCAGGGATCCCCTGAGGAAGCCTCTCTAGAAGTTGTGAGGCAAAACCCTTGTTCCCATGGGCAGCGTTCATGCACAAATCCTGCAGTAATTCTTTTTCATATTCTGTTCTCTATCAACATATTGTTTTGCTTAAAGATGGAAAACACAAATGTGAAAGGCCTGACCTCACTGGGGCATAATGGGTGTGAACCAGGGCACAAATGAGCTGCATCTGCAAGTAATTATTACTTAAGCAAGTCTCTAGAGGGTTGGAGGCAAAGCGAGGTTGCTATTATTAAATGTAGCTTACTGTAAAACAAGATAAATCAGAAAGAGTTACAGGTAATTGTTAGTATGTTGTCATTGGTCAATCAACAAACTGCATTTAAGAAACTGTGATAAAGTGATTTCATAATTAACTGCTCATCACCAACACTTTTAGAGAGAATAGTGGGGGTGAGCTAATTGTTTTAGTAAAAACAGAAGATAAACAAATTACAAGCATCAAGAAATAGACAGTACAGCAGTACACTGAATGGATGCATTTTCTAAGCTTGCACTTTGCTCTGTTCTTTAGAGAGTTTTGTTTCCGTTGCAAAGCAGGCACATATAGCACACCCACTAACTCTCGTTCCATTTATAAGAAATATTCACACTCAGACGCATTCCGGAAGCAGTCTCTGCATTTTCCCTGTGGGGGTATTCTAACCCAAAGGACATTTCACATTTACTTTTGCTTTCCCTCCTGTCACCTCCTGCCAACCCCCCAGTTCCCGTATTTCTGATAACACAAGGTGCTGGGAACAGAACCAAACCCAGGTAGCACGACCCTGAGTGTGATGCCATTTCCCATTCCAGCCTGGGGCTCCGTTACAAGGGAATCAGTAATTACAGAAGCCTCATTAAGCCTACTACACGACGGGACGATCTGCTATTTTAAACTTGTACCTTTTTAATTCTGGAAGAGCCACATCCAAGTGGGTGCAGAGCCACTGTCAAAGCCCCTTCTGCTCTGCCAACAGCCTTCTCAGAATACACGTTTCAGAGCCTTTGGCTGCTGTTACAATCATGATCTTATTAATACCACCTGGAAAACTCTGCCCACAAAGTTCTCTCAGCTGAATACACAAGTTTTACTAGTTTCTCCCCTCCAAGGTTTTAAATGATTGCTTTTAAAATAAAGATAAATGAAAAACGCATAACTTGATGAAGACAAGTATCTTAACGGGTTAGTTTCATAAAATCTTTGTAACATTTAAAGAAGGCAAAGATTGCAGAAGAATACCACTCTGGAAAACTTTCCTCTCAATTATGTAGTCAGAAGCTTTCAAAAAAGGAATTAATTTTACATGTCACCATTCCCAACAGTTGTTTCTCCTGCAGGGATGCGATAGCTGTGTTTGAAAACCTTTACGTAACTTCTGATTTTTCCATCTAGCTCCAGCAAGCTAATATAGTCTAACTACATAGTCTTCTATGTCCCTGTGCACATACTTGCAGTGAAGTGTGAATGCTGCATGGGAATAGTTTAAAATATTGCTTTAATATTTTATCATAACTTTGGTTGATGTTCGTTTGTGTCCTCTCTGATCCCAGGTGTTGGCAGATGGAATTTCCTTTTTAACTACCAGGAGATGGAATTTTCTGGTTTGTTTTCCTCTACAGCAGATGTGCTCTTATCTAAATATATTTCAGTAATTTTTCTATTCCTCACCTCTTCCTTGGAGATTGACTGCTTACTTGCATGGTAGTTTAAAAATAATAATGTTGGGTTTTTTTCCTCCTTGGATTGACAGACAGGTTCTAACATCCTTTTCTTTATATGACTATTATATGTCATTTGATAATTACCTAGCAAGAGAAAGGTAATTCTCCTATATCAGTATGTGGATTTTCAAATAATTTTTTTTTTTAAAAAAAAAGATAAATACATTAGAAAAAATACCAAATTAAGTAAAACACCTATATTCTATCAGAGCCATACACCAATAAAACTCATCTCTTCATCCATTCTTCAGTCTGCTGTAATTGAAGCACAGTTTCCCAGATTAATAGATACAATATCACTATTTAATCCTCTCCTCAGTGACAGGGTATAATGATCTGATGAACATGCTACTTAATGGACTACTTGAAAGTATTCAAATACCATGGTAATGAACACAGGCTAGAAAACTATAGAAAATATACTAGAATAGAACAGAATTAAGAAATAAATCAGGTTGTAAGGAACAAGATTTATTCAGAGATGTATAGAACTTTTCCGTTCCCATAAGCATTCCCATTTTTAAGTCCTTTATTTTTATTGTTCCCACAGCTTCATGTGAATGCATTGGAATCGTACAAGGAATAATCTAAATTATCTTGCAGAGCAAGGTTGATGTCTCCCACAAATTAATATTAGCTCAGTAACTTGGCAGATTGTGTATATAAATCACCAAAGATACATGGTGCCTCCCTGTTTCAGTATAAATATAATTTACCATGAATTTATTAGTTATATTACAATGCACCATCACCCTGTAGCAATTATTTATTTGTTTTTAATTTCAATAGGGCAGAAACTAATTTGCCAGCCATACAGGCTCCTAGAGCAGTAGCTGACTGGTGGGCTCTCGGGGCTCCTGGAAGACATCCAGTTTTAACCCACCCCAGAGCGGCTGGGGCAGAAATCAGCTTAACGTAGCAGCAAGGGGAATTAACCAAGCTATCTAAGGTCAGTCTGAAGATAAAAACTGTGTTTATGCAAAGGACAAACATTAGCAAGGACTTCTTGGCTTTGAAAGTACTGGGTAGGTTTTTATGCCTATCCTACACAGGGACTCAGACTACACAATACTTCCAGTATCCCTAGAATTTATATGAATAGGAAGATTCTGGCATCCAGTCCCTTATGCAACAACGCAGTTCTGTAGAGTCCACTACACAACCACTTGCAACCATTTACTTCAGGATGCCACCCCCCAAAAAAAGCTTAAAAAAAGAGTTACACAGCTTACTGCATGGCACACAGTAAACATAGTCAGACCTATGTAGATCTTGCCACCTGTATGCTCAAGTCAAAATCGGTTTATCCAAAGAAAAAAAAACTTTAAAAAACCCCATAGATATAAGATTCAACTTCTTGGAATGACTATGAAATGCTGACGTAAACCAAACCTCCAAAACATTACTGTTCTAGGGAGGGAAACATTGAATTACCAACATCCTTACATCTCAATCAAGTACCAAGTTAACTTTGTTTTTAATTACTGATGAGATTAAGACCATCAGGACTGATTTAATATACAAACAGTGCAGAATCCCTTCAGGTTTTGACTGTTCCTGTATAAAATGATAAAAGGACTTATAAAATAAAGACTTTACACCCAGACACTAATCAAAAGCAGAAGAGAGTTTATGTAATAAAAATCTAATCATTAGAAACATTTTGTAAACCACAGCTCATATAAAAAGCCAATTTTGTTTTTTTTAATACAATCACAATTAGGTCGTCAGTATACACACGCGCGCGCGCACACACACGCTATACCGTGCAGGACTCCTACCCAAGGACTGCCGTGTGTCTTTGCTTCCGACTCAACCTCTGCTTAAGAGGAAAGATATCCATCAGTTTCAGTGGAGACCATACCACTTCCCATGTGCCTTATCCTTCCATACTTCACTCATCAAATACCCACCACTTTCCCCCTGACAAGCTCAGAGGACTTCACAGAGATAAGCAAGAATCCATTTCACCAATATGAGAACCAGGACAGGGAGCAGAGGAGAGACTTGAGGTCAGGGTCCCAGCACAGTAAGGGACCTTACATGTACTAGCAAATATGCTTCCATTGAAACACACCTTCCTACAGGGCACTAAAACATCGTCCTTGACGCACTTGACCCACATCAAATGCTCCTCTATCATACTTTTCCAAATTAAAAAGCATGAGCAAAAATATTCATTTGAACAGATGGGCAAAATATTTTCAAATCACAGCTCCTAAGGTTGAAAGTTTAAAATGTTATATAGGTGATTGCTACTTTGTACTACAAGGAATGAACAGGAATAGCCTGTAACTTAAAGCATTCAATCTAGAAACTTTTACTCAGTTCAAAACAGGACTATACTCACAGGGTTACATCTACACAGTACTTTCACAACATAATTCACTTTTCTATTCCAAAAACTAAAAAAAAAAAAAACCCTGAAAAACCTAACAAAACAAAATAAGAAAAGAAATCCATCAAAAAAGCTAAAATCAACAAGGCTTTCAAACTACAGAGGTGATGAAAGGCTGCTGTCTTATTAACCTCATCCTTTCCTACCTGGTAGAATGCATTTGAAGAATCAGCATTTTAGCCAAGTTTATTAATAGAATAAAAACATGCTTTGCAATTTGTTTTTTATTTTAGTCACTCAAACACATAATTATACTAATTCACTTGCAAAAATGGAAACCATAGTGGTTTCCAAATCCTTTGCTTATTAAAAATACCATAATCACTGCACAGCTTTACTTAGAGTCATTTTGTTATAAATAACAGTGTTTAATTTATTTAGTAGATATATAGCCAATGATAAACAACTTAAACACAGCCATGGGTAGAAGGTTATAAAAAGTTACTGTCAATAAAGTATCTGGAATATGACTCAATATGCATAGTCGTGTTATTTGCAAACAGACAGAGGGCAGAACTTAAACTGTACAGCTGGCCTGGCATCCAATTTATCAATGATTAACAGCAAATGCATGATGTTGAGTATGGGTGTGAATATACGCAATTCCTTCATGTGTTCAGTGGCTGCATTGCGAGGTGAAGTTGCAGCAATAGGGTTGTGTCCTAATGCAGAAACATAAGATGCATTATCATGAAAATGCTTACGGATGTAAGAATTGCTTTTTGTCAGCTCATATATATTTGGTAAGTTAAAATAATGACAACCCCACATTTTATTTCCAGTAACAGATGCAGCCTGAGGGCAACAGTACAAGTTGTGTCTTATGTCTTACTATCCCGTTTACCAGTCTCCACGCTGATCTCCATCTGCTTGGCCCTTCCGTTAAGGCTCTCTTTAGATTTTAATTTGTGCCTTTCAGTCAAGCTTCTCACCAGCTGGCAAACAGACAAAGAAAATCCCAGACACTACCGTTGGTTCAGGACCTAAGCAGTCCCACCAGGCAGCCGGCTCGCGCGCACGGATTAGATAACCCAGAGCCACTGGTTAATAAGGAGGCTTATTAGCTCAAGGGCTTCACAAACAAATGGTCCTAAACGGGAACTCGCTCCCTAAGACTGAAAAGAGCTGGGAAGAGATACCCAGCTCTGTTCTGCACTGAATTAGCTGAGGTAACTTTGCAAACTGTTCCTCAGTTCTTCCATGCCAGGTACACAGTACTCTTGGCACACAGTCGTCTTTCGGTGCATCCATCAGCAAAAACTCCATCCAGAACCGTGACAGAGCTGCTCCTGGAGAGATGACATAAGAACTCGGGAACGTGAGAAATGCTCAGACCAACAGTCCATGACTGGGCATCTTTTTTATTTGTGAGACTTCAGCTTCTGAATGCTAGTTTTCATTCCCACTCTCACAGATTAAAAGGCCTGCAGCTTTTCCTCCCTGAAGAGCTGCGTTCATGGAAAGTTATTGTCTCCTCCTTTGGAAAGGGGGCTAAAACATCACCCCATCTCACACAAGTCACTACAAATGTCAGAATGGCGCAGCTAACATCAAGGCCAAAAGGAAATCAGTGACAAAAAGACAAGAAATACGTGATTGCCATACAAAGCAAAAAAAAAAAAAAAAAAAAAAATCATCATAGCCCACTATAGGATCACGTTTCATTCTGAGAAGTTTGAAAACATCTTATCAATACATAACAGATGACGTTAAGGTAGCACATTTCATACAACTCACATTTCCCATCTCATAAAAAAGACAACTCTATCACAAACCCCTTTTGATCAGAGAACAATGGCCTGAACAGAAACAGCTTCCAGGGCTGTTTGTCCATATAATTAGAAGACTTAACTCAATTTTCAGTCAGCTGCATTTAATGACAAAACTTGTATCCCTGTTCAGCTAGTTAATAACTCGGATTATCTTTGCAAAAATACTCTGAACAAAGGTTGCTAATATGTTAACCCACTCTGCAATATTTTATTTAACTGGTAACCCCAATGGTTTGGGGTATGGCATGATACCATCCTTTGAAATCAGATGCAGAGACGTAGAGATAATTGGGATTGATTACAGCACTCAACAAAGTAGGAACAAAGACAGACAAATTATAGTCTAAGAGAAAAAATGAGAGCTTTTTCTGACTAGACCACGAAGTCACACAGAAGTGGGAAAAATATATTCTGGATTGTGAAAGATCACGTTTTTGTCTAAGCAGCATTTTCTGCTGTACAGCTGTGTGACTGAGGTACAGCAGTATCATTTTGTACCTGTAACAGGGATGCTATTTATTATACTTTATTGACTTGAATTTTATTTATTTTTACTCACACAGACTTTAAGCACAGCCAAGTCACTGCAGTGAGGAAAAAAAAAAAATATATGCCACTCGAGGTGATTCTGCAGGGTGTAGAGCAGGTAACTCCTCGGCAGATCAGCCACGTTCCATGGCCAAAGAAGGATATGACATTCCAAGCAACGCAAGAAAGAGTGGGCCAAGACAAACTCCTGCATATGCTCTCTAGTTTCAGTAGCATTTTCAGAATAACTGTCTACCGTAGGAAGTCAACCGGAGGATTTGTTCAAGAGTGGGCTAAGCTCAGTGTGACCTATGTTTGGTTAGGTGAAGAGCGCACATTGTATGTCTTGAGTGGGAGGCAAGGATAATTATTTCTTACAAACACTGTTCTATCCAGATTCCCAACTCCCTGCAATTTTGTTAAGCATTCCTGACCACTTCTCAACTTCTTACAGGAATAGTTTCAATTGTAAAGCAAGCAAATACCACAAATAAGCAGAACAAAGAATAAATCCATGTCTAGCTAGCTTCACCAGCCATACTTCGAGCATACAGCTACAGAGCAACTCAGCAAGAGCGTGTCTATCAGTGGGAGTTCACCACTCCTTCCGTACAGGTACAATCTTCCTTCTGCCAAATTCAATTCTCGGGTAGTAACACTTCAGCTAAACTGCAAAATGGAGGATATTCTGAATTATAAGAGATTTGCAGCAGTTTAACTACAGCAGTATGATTAAGACAAGTAAACCTGCTGGTACTTTCTTAAATTTGCTAGGCAGCTCCTGTTGTGTTAGCCATGCTACAGGAGTAACACGTGCTCAAAGCATGACGACAACAACCCAAAGGCTAAGATAGCAACTAGTTCCCAGGTTCCTCCAGCAAACCTAGGAGTGTCAGAAGTTCGTGTTTTCAAGGGCTGTTTCAGCAGAAACGAGGCAGAAACTTGAATAAGGCACATAATCAGCTTGAGGATTTCTTAAGTCGAATAAGTCTATCAGAAGCTATCATCCCTCCTCTCCCCTCGTCTGGCTGCTGAACTGAGTATTTTTCCCTTGGAGAATCAAACATCAGTGACCTATTTCTGACTTAAGATATCAAAGATACCAGACACATTTCATCCGCGCTATATCGCGTAGAACACGGCCTGAAATGACAGAGATTGGGAGAGGAAAAGTAACTTAGGTTTCTAATGCTGGAATCAGACCAATGAACTTGGCTCCAGATTTATAGCAGCATAACTACAAATGAAATTGGACCGTTATCTCTGGTTTTATAGCCATTGGAGTGGCATAGCAGGTATCGGGCCAGCTGCCACAGACCATATTTGTTAGGGAGGGCTTCTTTCCCTCACAAACCATATGAACCAATTTCACTAGTCAGAAAATAATTATATGGGTTTGCATACTTCAAAAGCCTGTGGAAAAAATTGTATGTTGGCTGTCAATTTAGAATTTGAGTCTATTGTTTTACTTTATTTTGCTCAGAGTATAAAGCCATTACATGACTAAAATTAAATAACACTGTTTCCTTGAGAGCTGTTTAAAATATTCTAATGTATTTGTCTTAGAGCTTCATTAATCCATTTCTAATTCATTCTGCAGGTTTACTCAACAGCTGTGCCCGATGTAAACTACAAATCTGGATAAAATTAAAGCTGCTATACCACTAAATCACTTTATTTTCAAAGACTGAACAAAAATCTTCTGGTACTTCGGATCACAATGGCTTACAGGTTATTCTACCTATAGGCAAGAAGAAGTATCTTTGCTGTAACATAAGAACAAACAAGCACAAATACTAGAGTTTAAGAGTGAAATTAATTTAGATATCAAGTACAGAAAGTATTCTATCCTACCATCTACGCCTTTTTTTAGGTGGAGATCCTTTTTCATGTTTAAGCTTCCATGGGAAGTATTGGAACAAAGCTGGAACTACCATTTTATTATTATTTATAGTGTTGTAGCAGCTATCACAACCTGCAGTTTTTCTTAAAAGAGACTGGATTTCAAAGAACAGTGAAAAGCAGCTGTAACTAAGTATTGTTTATGTCAAAGATGATTTACTGTAACAAACACCCATTTCTCTTTCTGTTCAAGTAAAAATATAATTAAGGAGCCTAGTTACATAACATCATCTAAATAAAAGGAAATGCTGCCTTTCAAGCATTTTTGGCGATTCCCAGCACTGCGGTACCCACAACAGAAAATCACTCTGGGCTCCCCATTCAATAGTGTCTTGGGGTGCAACTGTTCAAGTGATGAGTTAAGGTACTTCATTATGAATTGTATCTCTGCACCCTTCGGGCTTTGCTATAGTATTACTGTATGGCAGAGCTCCCTTCCAACTTAGGAAATGTTACACTAATTGAGTATGCAGGCACACGCTCTCCCCATCTCTGATTAATTAGCACCACTCTAGCTCTTCACATCAATCTTGTGAAAACCACTGTGACTGATCTTGTCTCACTTGGAGCTGAAAATTACTTTGCCAATAGCATAACATAATACTTTGGTATAAACAACAACAAAGACGGGACTCTTTGGTGGCCCCATGATCGTTCCTTTTATGTTGCACATCTCTCCAGTGCTTTTGAAGACAAAGGACAGGACTTTACTAACAGCAGACAAATGCAAGTCAGAAAAATTAAGATGGCATACTGGATGCCCTTTATTTTTACAATAGTGTGTCTGATGAACAGCGACGCATTTTTTGCAACCCCTGGTTTGACAAGATCACTTCAAAGGTCACTTTTGTCTCCCCACCCTTCCTTGTGATGAGGAAAAGGCCCGTTTAGGAAACCATTCAGGAGCTTCAGGCATTCCAGAGTAACTCCTGGAGGATTACTGCTAATGCTTGACACAGCCAGACTACACAGCATGACCCTGGGCCGCTCTGCTGTGTTTCTCTTTCTTAAACTTTGGAAAAGAGTTTCTCTCCCTTGCCCAGCAGCCATTTTGAACGAACGCAAAGGAACAACATGAATTGCAAAATGTTTTTTCTCACGTTGTCTTTTGCTACTGACAAGTCAAATCGTTAAGCCAAGAAATGTCAGCAATACAGAGATGAAGGCTGATGATTTCAGGGCAGAAGTGAAGTTTTCAGGCAGAATTTCCCTACTGGACCAGGCTGCTTTCATCACGTGTATCGCAACTCCCAGGCTAGCCTAAGGCTGCGCAGCTCGGCTCCGCGCGTTCCCAGCCTGCTTCCAGCCCCATTGTTTTACACATTCTGCTTTCTCACAGTCGTCAGCCCAGATTTCTCAGGCCATATTGTCTGCCTCTGAATTCACTTACTAGCTTTAACCCAGAATTTACTAAGCTCCTCAAGCTGTATGTTTCCGAACAAAACTGCAAGAAAGGTTTTGCAGCTAATACCAGCCTTTCTCTAATCTCTTCGGAGCTGCAGCCTTCCAGCTGAGCGCCCTTTTATTACAGGCTCGTGCTCCAAGATACGAAATATAACAAGTCAAAGGAGATGAGATCTACCCCAGTTCTTCCACCACCATATTTTAGCAGCACTACCAGAATTTCTGCGTGGCTCCCTGCACGGGGAGACGTGCAGGTGCAGCACACCCGTGGGAGCCACAGCGGTCCTCGCTGGTTCACGAGCACCGGGTTAGTTCTGCGCCTGCAAGCCCTCGCCCTCCCCTCGGCCCCGGTGGGATGCAGCTCCTTTCGAGGAGAGGATGTGCGCTCTGCCCGCAGCGCGGCACAAGCAAACAGAGCTCGCTCCCAAAGAGGCGTCAGGATCTCAGCAAGGCTGTCGCTGTGATCCTACTTGTGCTTGTTTTGGCTGCCTCCCTTGCCCAGTACTCCAAGGAAAAGTCCTATGTTCCTTTTATAGTTGTAGAAACTGAGTGAGAAACAGATTTGCCGTTAAGTTGATACTGAAAAGATTTTAGAACCAGCCAGTGTCAGAAGGTTTACAAAGGCTGAGATTTTGAAAGTGTCCTGAGGGAAGCAAAGAGAACCTCTCAGAAATTAATGGGAATTAAACGTCCAAAACCCATGGGCGATTCTGAAAAATCCTATCAAAGTATCTAATGCTTCTATCTGCCAAAGACACTGACATTTAAAACAAAAGTGATTTTATCACTGGCTAAGAATCAGTTTTCAAGTGAAAGAATTGCAAAATATTAAACCAATTAGTCTGTTTGACAACTTGACATGATTCTTCCCAGATGATGAGAAGGCTGCAGCATGGCAGGAAATAGTAAGATCATGACATAAAATGAGAAGTAACTTCTAAGAAGCCTCAGAAATCTATAGGTCAGAGCTCAGACCTATGTGTGAAGAAATAAGCATTTCTTTGTATTTGGCAAGTATAATGTGGGTATTTACTACCTAGGCATAAGATTTATGATCCCCTTAACTACTTCTTAACTTGCTTTGTAGTGCTTAGGTTTTATAAATGACGTGATAGCTAATCACTTTTTTTGTGCTTCTATCTTCTTTTTTTGTTGCCTAAAACAAAAGTCTCATATATGCAATATGGATGTTTTAAAGTAGCATGTGCTAACCTTTCTTAGAGCCCTTTCTCATATAACTAGCTCCAGCAGCTTGCTCACTCCAGGCAGGGATACTTGTTCAGCTTGTGTAAGACCAAGCCATGCCAATGTGAGTGGTACAGGAAATTTAAATTTAAGCTTCATTTTACATGGGGAAAAAAACCCACCACATTTGAGAGCTATATAAAAGGTCACATCAGTAAACAACAGGGACTCAGAGACACAACCGTTAAGTGTTCCCTATGCAAAATAACACATAGGGTTTCTAAAAGAAAAGGAAAAATGGTGACATTAAGAAACACATTTCCTGCTACTTCAAACACTATGGTTAAATTCAACCTCGCTTCCTTATTTGACCTATGAAATTAAGCTATGTGCCTCCCAACCCACACACGCACATTTTCATACAGTCAAGCTTTATATGAAAATGTCTCGTTTGCTGTTAAGAGCAACTTGCCTACAATTGGTTTCACGGGGACCCAAAGCAGGATCATCACCAGCCCAGCCCGCCAATGAGAAAATGCCAAAGCAGCATTTCACCACAATTCCCCAGACCTCTATTTTCGACTACTGTGACGCTGTAAGAAAGAAGATTCAATTAAACAGATTCTTTAGGCTTACTCATCCAGCATTTTATGAACCATCTCACCTCTTATCAGGCTAAACCAGATATTTATTATAACAATAAGGAGATTTCATACTAATGTTTCACATTCACTGAAGCCCAGAGATATTAAACAAGATCATTTACCACTGTCTGCTGCCACTTAAAAAACTGCATTCAGAAAACGTGGGGTGTTCAAAGGTTAATTTGGATTAATGTCAATGGATTTTGCCAACTTCTCCCAATCCTTGACTCCTATACTTCCTTGAGGCCATAGAGGCCGTTCCAGTTCACGTGGAACAGAGCCTGGATACGTGGAGATAGAAATGGCTCTGCCCCTACTACATGCTATAATGCTCTCGTCCAACCCAACCCACCCAGTTCTTCTAAGCAGCCTCTAAATAGTACCTGAATTTTCAAGATATTCAAGTGGAATAAAGCAGAGGAGACATCTGGATTTCTTTATAAGCCCTCATTACCTGGATCGCCCCACTGTACCATATCACTCCTCCCAGTGCACCCAGAGGGGTCAGTCCAGGACCCATCCCACCTGCTCCTGACCACCTTCACACAACACCCTCCGCTCTGCAGGGTTTGTATCGCAACCATCGCTCTCCCCTTCCCTGCACTACAGGGGACTGAAGGAGGTTAACCCAGCCTTCAGCACGGGCAATTGCTGTCATTGCCTTCTCCCTGCAGAGGGGAGTCACAAGGAAGCCTCTCCGTCAGGAGAGTTTCTGGGACCTGAAAATGAACAGGCGGCTCCGCGCAAGGATCTACCCCAAGGCTGGCCAGTCTGCAGCCTGCAGCTCTTGAACCTGTGCTCAAGCCACAGAAAAAGCGCCCATCTCCCTGCTGCACGGAGGGTTAAAAGAACAACGAAGTTTAGCCAGCAAGCAAAAAAAGACACCCCATGCAGCACATGTGTTTCCTCCACGCTCGGGTAGCAACCATCAGCAGGCGCTAACACAGAGTACAACCCGGCAGGACCAAGAAACACATAAAAAAATACAAATTAAACTGAAATCTGACTCCAAATAGGGAATGAGTAACTGCATAAAATTAAATATGGAATTTCTTTGTCTTTCCTTCTTTAGAGAAAGGTAGACTAACAATATACAATGGGCCAGATAATGAGAAAGCCAGATGGCTGGATCTCGTGGAATTTGGGAAACGAGAAACGAGAGAAACTTACAGAGAAGGAAAGGCAATAGTATTTAAAAACCATTCTGCTGCCGAGGACAAATCTTAACATATTAAAACCATATGCCTTTTCTTCCTAAAACAGTACCAGTCACTAGGCCCCTGAATATAAATCATGCTATACATGTTTTAAATACTAGCTTGGCATCTATTGTTATAAAATATCAAGTACCCACACGATAAGAAGACACTATTTCCATGTAAACCAATCGCTACCTTTATATTTATTTTCCTTTTGCTAAATCTTCTAATGACATCGTTGCTTTCCTCCTATCAAACAAAAAAATCTATGTCTAAGCATCCATACTATCATTTGCCCCGCTGTATCTTGGTTCTTCTCGTGCTCCTGTTGGCACAGCAGTTATTTATGGGAAATAGCACATTCTTTTTTCCTCCAGCTGCTCAGCTGCAGCACTGCAAACTGGCTGTAGGAAGGCTATTATTCACAAAAGTCAGTTTCAGTTTAAAAATAAGCTGCACTTTACTACCAGAACACATAACCAGTTTATAATGGCAATTAAACTATGTATTTAGCAACAAATAAACAGAAGTGTTTTTCTAAGTTGACACTTGTAATTAAGTACAAGTTTCTTCCATGGGACATACTCTGGGTCAGGCTGCCTGTGCGGGAGCGCAAGATCATCACCATTTCATAGCTCCCACCACACACTGAATTAATCACAACAGAGAGGGAACCGAATGGCTCTCTCCCTGCTCGCCTTGCGCCCCACGGCACCGCGCAGGTGCAGCACGGAGCGGTGCTAACCTCAACGGAAAGAGCAGCGGGAGATTCCTTCAGGAACAAAGGTCACTTCTGCAGACGTCTCTGGCTTGAAAGCCGATTTCATAAACAATAAGTGTAGCTGGGGAGGAGATTGTGGGAGGAAGGTGGGGCAATACACAGGATTTCTGTTTTGCGGGGAGATCTGCTACACAGCAGGGTGCAGGAAAGAATGCATTTGGCTGCCCAGTGCACAAATTGCTTTGGTGGCTCCTGAAGTGCTTAAACCACGGAAGTGTCCTCAGACAGCAATGCAAATTACGCTAGTGCGCGAGCACTGTCCCACTGTGGTGATTGCAAAAGAAATTCATGTTCAAAGCCCTCTTCCTGAGCTAGTGAGCAGTGAAACGAGTCTCGCTTTTGCAGGGAATGGAAAGAGGAAAGCAGGCACTTAAGTCACTTATCTGGCTAAGACAGTGATTCCATAGTACAGAAAGCATAACATAGATGTAGTAGCATAGCATTAATATTATTAATATACTGTGGCCTATATGGCTCCATTAGCACTGGGCTTCTGTGGGCTAGATGCTCTACAAGCATGCAAGAGAAAAACTCTGGTACAGCAATGAACTCTGGAGAAGGAAGCGCAAGTGTGAGGTCATCTGTAAGGTATTACTCCTTTATTCAATGGTGTTGTCTTTTAGAAGGCAAGAAATGAATGATAACTTCAGAAAGCATCTAAAAACCAAAGTAAAAACAGCTTCTCTCTTTCAAAGCCGTTCCCTTCCCCATTTAGAAATAGTCTTTTCTTCCCCCTTCTGCAGAAATGCCATAGTATAAATCTATGGCAGCAAGACACATGTCTGGCCATCCGGGAAGGAGCTCAGCCAGCACAGCAGCTCAACCACCACATATTCCAACCCCATATTTTTCATTCTTAACTTAACCATCAAATACTTTCCAATGCCAGAGAGCATTTACTGCCAGAAAGCTATTTTCTGCTTTGTACTCATCATTCAAATAAACAAGGAAAGAACAGGAAAAAGAGGTTAGCATAAGGTTCTGGAACTTCAGAAACCAGCAAAAAAATCATATGCCATTTTTTAAAACATGCTTATCTAAACATCATGTAACACATTTCAGTGGTTGGGGGGGGTGGTTTTCTTTTACTTTCTAAACTAACAGAAATCAGGGACTCTCCTTGATGAGTCTTCCATGGAATACGATGAACCAAGAACATACTGGAGGCAAAGTTCAAAAGATTACGTTCCACTTCCTCCAGAACTTGTTCTTACTAAGAATTTTCTGGCTGTGTTGGGCCCGTCAAATATAGCTAACAGTTTCTTTTTAACAAAACAGTACAATTTCTCCTAACTCTGCAATCCTGAAGATTTTCAATAATAGCACTTCTTCAAATCATTCACTGCATGTTCTGCAATCTTGACCTCACACTTCATCATCAAGGGCATCCACTTTGACTAAAATTGCTATCCAAACTTGGCAGATACTAGGAATTTGGCTCGAGTGCTGAATCATGTTATGCTACTGTATGGATTAAGAAAAAAGGCGTCACCAAATTATTTGTCATCCTATTGAATGAAGATGGAAGTTTCGGTCTTGGTCGCTGCCTAGTTGCCCAATGGTCCTCAACACTCAGAACAGCAGGAAGAAGTATGAGGACCTCTGTCCATGCAATACCACTTAGATGTCTGTGTGTATCAGTGTGCATTACGTGTACGTAATACTTAGTACTCCTCAGATACAAACTAAAGTTTTTAGAAATTAGACAGGCATTTATATCCTTTCTCAGACCACACTGCATGATTCCATGTGCAAAAATGCTTTGATGTTTTGTAAAGTTGTGGTTATATTTAGTTTGTTAAGTTGTGGTTATGTTTAGTTTGCATTCCTGAAATATTTTTATGACCTACACTCATTAGCAGATACATAATGAAAAGATTCAGGAGAAAGTTCAAAATGTTTTTGTGCAACACAACTGTGAATATTTGTTCCTTTAATTCCATCACTTCTTTCCTTAAGGGCCCACACTATCACCTCTAACTGAAGATCTTACCTTCTTTCTAACCTATGCTCAAACCCATTACTCTCAACACCGACTAAACACTACGTCTACTCCCAGACCCATTTCTTAGGAATGTTGTTTTTACGTAAGGAGTTGGTTGTCTTAGCCGCTCTTTGTAACAAAAAAACCCTGCAAGTTCAAATACCATATGTTCAGTAACGAACTTCAAGATGGACAATGGACTAAACTCATTCATGTAAAAAGGGTAAAAGGGTAAAACAACTTACAGACTACTATCATAATCTCAAATCATTAATTGCAGCTAGTAATTTAAAACAGGAACATTATCTATTTTCATCTTGAAGAAATTTAGGAGAAGCCATGGTTTCCTGTTATAGGGTGTTGTCCAAAACTGCTCAACAGAAGTCTGCAAAAATAATCTTTCTAGTTCTGTTTGAAAAGAAATGCTTGGAGCTTTTCCCATTAAAAAAGGAAATGGGCTTGTCTGAAGTGCAAAACCTTCATATTCTTCAAAGAATACAAACAACCAAACAACTTAAACCTTTTCTGGGGGAGTCAAGGGAAGAGAAGGGAAGTGCTTATAATATGGGATGACTGGATTTTTATCTTGATGCCATAAGTAGACTTAAATATGCAGTCTGACTAATATTTGTTTAACTCAGCTTCACTAAAGTAATTAGTTTAATATACAGCACAGTTAGATGACAAAGCAGCAGGAATGTTCTGTTTTAAATACAACAATGAAATGAAACTTTCCCAAATAACTCCTAATCTTTACAGATAAAACTGCTATCTAGGTTTACACTAGCAGAATACAAAATGGTTTCCTGAGATATTCTGGACAGTAACTATGTGTTATAAAGGAGCTGCTAGACAAGAGCCATTTTTTATTTTAAATTACCCCAGCCAGTCACCTCTCTGCATTCTGAGGTTTCTCTTGTTGCTATTCATTCTCTTGTTTTAAATGCTGTAGGTGGTTTTCATCATTCTGATGTGGCTCTTCAGAAACACAGGATGCTGCAGCCAGGAATGGAAGATGGCGCCAAGTCTGAGAAGTGGCCACCACCCATATGGTCCTAGAGAAACCTGCTGCTCAAGCGCAAAAGAATCGGTCCATGTACATACGTGTCTGAAGCAGAGGGGATGAAACGGTTCTGCCTTTCACAGAAGCACGCATACATGAGGGCTATGTGGTGGAAGATAAGACTCATGACGCACTTCAGATTTCTCAGGAACCGTCCTCCCCAGTTCACACTTCCCTCTTCATTAAGAAAAAATGTATACGTTTGCTGCCAGGCAGCCTTTCACCCAAAGGAAACCCCAACACATTCATACCACTACATAGGAGAGATCAGGTCTTCTGCAATAAAAAAAAAAAATAACGGGAAAATCTCAGCAGCAGGAGACTACCTCTGTAGGGTGTAAAATGACTAAAAGAAAAGCTAATGAGTGCCCAGGAAGAGGGCCAGCCATAGATGAGAAGTATAATCTGGAACTTGGAATCAGGGGTACTTCTGCTGCCAAACATATGTCATGAGCTGTTCCAATGACTGTCTGTCTGCTCTTCTATAGGAGCCAGCTAAAAAAGGCAGTTGGGTCCCTGCAAACATTCTTCCAGTTTTGACCTAGAGACTGCAAAGCAAAGGGATTACTCCATTTGCATGAAGATTGTGCTTGAAGCAGTTATGAAAAACTGCAGCAATGAAATTCTAATCTGCTGATGTATTTATAGCTGAAACATGGCTTACAAATAAGAATTCCAAAACATTTAAAGAGAGTCTTGCAAACAAGGACAACTTCATACATTTCACATGATTCCATAAAGACACAGCACCATAAAAATGAATCATAAAACCAGTGACAAAGACAACCAATTAGTTCATCTTCTTCATTTCCTGCTATGGCAAAATTTTTTCTCCAGAGTGTATTTAAAAGCACGTTCTAGATCTTAACAAAATTAGTTAACCCTACAACTATGTGTGACATAGCAAGAATAAGTTGCTTTCTTGCACAGAAATGGTCTAAACATTAAGAAAAAAAAAAAAAAGTAAAGATCTTGCTTACCATGGATCTCTTTTTGCTATGAAATCCCAAAATGCACAATTCTGGGTACTGCAGCTGCCAGAAAGTCTGTTCAGGTTGCAGAGCCAGACCATTTCACAAGGTTATGAGAAGCATGACAGAGGACACTGAAACAGCAAAGGACTTTAAAGGACTCCAGTGAATGGAGAGTCTAAAATTTTCAGAAAGCAATATATTGAAAATTATTTGTTTTAATCAACCAGTTAGACTTCTGCACCTAACTTCAACCCATTACTCCTAGTACATATTCTGCTCACTAAACAGTTCTTTAAACCATCTATAAAAATTCTGCATTGTGTAGTGGTCCCTCCTGATCTCCTGGTCCACAGAAGTTACAAGTCTACCTCTACAAGCCAGGTTTTCTATTCTTCCACCCTTTGTGTGTCACTGTCTTCTTTCTAAGAACAAGACAACAATCTAATGCTATGTATATTTAATCACTTCACTTGTAAGCATCTTACTCATCTTCTTTGCATTGTTTCAACCTCCCCTGCGCTGCTATGCAAGAAAATATTATCTCGCAAATGGATCGGACAAGGTCTCTGTTCACTAGTGCAATGCGCAGCAGATGTCCCCGCCTTGCTCTCCAAATACACGAGGCTCATTAGCCTTTGTGCGACTTCTCTGGGGCACCCCCACCCTTTCGGCAGGACCCATGAGATTAATGAAACACGGTTTGTACTCCACAGCTCCTTCCTTAGACAAAAACTGTAAAGGAAAGGGCCCAGTTCTGCCTGAATTTGAGTCAATAGGAATGCAACTGCTTCACTGAAAGTGAAAAAACACAATGCCAGAGATGATCTCCTCAGTGCGTTTTTGACAGTGCTCTCATACATCTTTATTGGGTTTCCACCACGCACAGACATGATTTGGCGTATTCTGGAAATCCTGTAAACAAAGTAGTTCTAACATTTTGGCTTTTATTGTGACAAAGCAAAGCCAGAAGACAGGCAGTTAAAAGTAGTTAAAGGTATTTATGAAAGGGGTATGTCTGGGATATTTCTGTTGTCAGCTTTCATTTAAATCCCTAGACACTGTTAAATAGCAGGCATTCCAGCATGTGAAAAATACATACAGGATATGATTGTTTTTCCTAAGCGTGTAAAGTGTTCACACTCTCTTTCTTAAAAAGAATATTCTTGCTGTCTTTGATGTTGTAAATCTTATTATGTAAAACAGACTGTTGTGTAAAATATATGATGGTGCATGATCCTGCAAGAAGCTTAGTACCCATAAGTCGTTTTAAAGCCAACAGGAGTAAAGGGCACTTGGCATCAAGCAAATTTCTACCGTGAACTGGTGCTAGTCAGTTACTGAATGAAAAACCTTCCGAGAGAATACAAATTAATGTAAACACAACTTGCCCAAATCACAAGTTGGCATGCTTGAGAAAAAGCTTGCGTGCAGGAAAAATTTCACAGATCTTCCAATTGCTCAGGAAACGTCCGAGCTACCAGGAAAACTGTTCCTCTTCAAAACCGATGCAGTAAGAAACTGGCGCACCACTAGCTTTGCACTTACAGCCCTTAGAGACCCAATAAGAAGACGTGGGTCTCATGAACATCTGCGGTATATTAAGTCACTGCCAAAAGGAGCTCACAAGGTCAGCATCATTCAGCTCCATCAATAGCTGTTTGATGACTAAAATGAAAGATCTTGAATTCCAGATCCATGGATCCCAGTGGCAAAGCTTCCATTGGTGTACGGAGGACCAGGGGCCATGAGAAAAGCCTTTAAAGAAAGTGCTGTATTGCCTGTGAAAAGTGTTGGATTGATTTCACTCTCAGATGATGCTGAGCTTGGAATACAAGCTGTTGTGTGGCAGTCTTGCCTCCAACACACTCATGCCCTCCTCAGAGTCAGGCACTTCCAGTGGCAGAAGAAGAATAGTTAATCCTCTGTGTTCTGCCAAACATTTTTTCTCTATAGAGTCTACAAAAAAGGCACAATTAGAGTAAGCTGCTCTATTAGGAGCTGGAGTAGAGCCATCAATTCATTTTTACTGTCCCCACACAGAGCCAGCACCGGTAACGGCTGTCCCCCTTCTGCTGCAGGTAAGCTAGTGGCCAACGTGGGAAGACTACTTGAACAACCTACCGCACCATCCATCTTTTTCTCTTTCCTGTAACAGGACCCCAGACACTTGCTGAAAAGATAAATATTGTGAATCTTCACCTTTCAATCTGGGCCACAGCAGGAGACCATGACCCTGCCACAAGCAGCAAGCTCATATTTACCCTGCTCCATGGAAACGACGTATGCCAAGCAGATACTTATTTTTAGCTGGTCACTTGGCATAAAAATGATCACACCATGTTTATTTGCATTTTTAGCTTAATTACCTCTAGCCTCCTGTTATACTTGAGAGAGTTCTAATAAGATGTTAAGAGAGAAGCAGTTGCCTACATACATTGCCTCAGGTTAGTTCAATGCCCCATTAGCCCATCTAATGGCTTCTCATCTGCAAGCCTGTGTGTGGGTGCCCTGAAGTCAATGTAAAGAAAAGCATGGAGGCTGAGGGAATATAACTCATCTTCCTGGAACTTACCTATTCAGTCATGCATGTTTTAGCTATCAACAACATTGTTGATCAGTCAAAAACTCAACCCAATTAAGATATTAATAGATACCACCTACCTAGAAAGATAGAGAGTTTCAAAAAATTACAGTTGCTTTTGGGGGAAAAAAAGAAAACCAAAACATAATACATAACTTCTCATAGGAGAGTACCTTTTTGCATGTTCTTACTAGGTGGTAGAAACCATCATATTTTGTTATTTGAATTCTTACATGACAGCTTCATCACAGTGCTCTCAGATATAAGAAAGGTACTGGTTTTTTCATTGCTTTTGGTAAAGGAATCCTTTCTGGTTCTACTATGGTAACAGATTCCATTCTATGGTGTTTATGACCAAGATAATAGATTATAACTAATATCTCCCACAGAGAACCACAGCAGGAATTCACTTTGTTCCTCATCTATTCTGATAGCTCTGTGAAATAACTTCCAATCCCTACCACCTTCTCACCTTGCACTGTACAGACCAAGAAGGAATAGCAGAAAACATGACATGTTTAATGTCCACCGTCCTATTGTTCAGCAATGAGTAACCGAACTTGTGAGCTCAGCCCTGGAATGAGCAAGGAGGAGGTTCTTTGCTCTGCAGCAGGCAGGGGGCCAGAACATCCTTGCTATCAGTCACCGCAATGCAAAAAAACAGAGCTGTGCTCTGCCTGTTGTCCTTCTGCAAGGTTTAAGATGTTATTGCACTGTCCCTCAGCTGGATGTAGGAAGAAATGACAAGATGGGACAGGAGCCCAGGCCTCAGTACTCTGGTTTGTGACTTGGCTTGTTAATACAAATATGCACTATTGCTGCCAGTCAAAGCCCACGCGCCATGGAGCAGCCAAGGACCAGTCCTGCTGCCTTCTACCAGCTCTGGAGCAGCGCTGATGGTCACCAAGAGAGGAGAAGGGACAACCATGCCTTCAGCTTCATCTCCACGCTTAGGGAGGATATCTGTGCAATAGCCCACAAGCCAGAATAGCGAGAGCTGTGGTTTCCACCCTCTGCAAACCCAGCTGTGAGAAAGGAGACAGAGGTATGCGGCAGTGAGCAGCATGTTGGCAGGGAACAATTTTCTGGAGACAAGATCCAGTGGTACATACATTCTCTGCATTCTGGCAAGGATGGTAACACCACCCTGCTTCCCAAATTACAATATAAGTATCAGTACATTCTCTTATTTACAAGCTCCCTTGATTTCAAACAATTTTTAAAATAACTACGACCAAGAATGTGAAAGTACAGTTCTGAACCTAATTAGATGCTTGCCCCACTTTCAACGCATACGTCTTTCCAGAGAATTCAGCTCTTTCACTGAGACATTACAAAGAATCAAAACAAGCAGGGACATGGCAGCCCCGCTTGCTTTCATTCATTTGAAACAAAACCACTTCCAGAGTTACATATTTAAGCATCAGTTGTAGAACAACCCAGTTCATCCACATAAAACACTTATTAACTGCTGTTAAGTCAACAGATTTATAGATTACCAGTTCATTATTTATTCCAGTAGGAGAAAAATAACAATCAAGATGCATTTAACAATCAAGATACATTTATTCAAAGCATAATTGCACACATAGGGTGTGACCTTCACAATAAGAGGCACCTCTAACTCCAAGTGGTTTGGGTGTGAGCAGGGAACAGAATAAATAAAACCCAAACATCCCAATAAACCAAACCACCAGCAGCATGACTCCCCCCTAGGAAATAAGTATTTTTCCCGTTACAATCACTTATGAGGAAAGAAATAAAGCATTCACTCAAATCAGACTGAAGTTTGAAAATACATATTTAATCTATATCACTCCAAATCATCTCTCCATCCGCTCGCAACCCCGGATACATCAATATAATGCTTTGTATTCTCCCACAAATCTCACATGCTACTTCCTCTTGAGTAATTTATGAGGAAACCTAAAAAACACACAGGGTATTTTGCTTCATGCAAACTACCTCACATACCCTGAGTACTGTTTTGGTAAACTGCAACATGCACAACCCTGCTGAGACAAAATCTAGTAATGGAAAAATATTCCTGTTCCTTTTTAATTCCCCATTTCTCCTTACTCAGAAGTAGAGGGAATGGTGTAGTAAGAGAAACACTTCCTAGATATCAATTCATAATGTCATGTAACAAAAAGTGTTACAGTGTTTTTGAATAAACAAACATAAAATGTTGAAAATAGAGACTAGTCACATTATCCAATGCATTTACTGAAAAACAAGACAAAACTAATTCCAAATAACAGTTTCACTTACTTTTCCTTTGTGTAAAAGATACACTTAGAATACCAAATACTTTTAAGTTTCTCTTTCTTGAACCAGCTCTGCTGGATATTTTTGCTGTAGTAGTAGCAATACAATTTAACTTTAAATGTGGCCAAAGAAAAATACTGGGTGTTTTTTGACAAATAAAGGAAAAGGGGCTGTGTAGTAGATGTTACACAAATTGAGGTGAAGACAGTATAATACTATGGTTTTCTGCAGTATGTGGCACAGAGAGGCTTTACGTATAATACGAAAATCACCAGTTTAAACTGATGAATATAAAGCAGCAGACTTGTTGAGGTTGGCAGAAATACGCATAGATGAAATAAGAGCCAAAATCTGTCTGTTTAGTTCCTGGGAGCTGGTCAGATATTTATGCTAATACAGAACAACCTTGGGTATCTGAATGTCACAGAGACACGGGATGTGTGTGGAGAGCTGAGGTTTTGGATAACCGAGGTAATTTTCAGAGTAATTAACTAATGTCAGGGGACATGACCGTGTTCCAAATAACAGGGAAGGTTAGATAATCGAATGCTGCTGTCTTGCCACTTATCTTACTGAATACTGTAAAGGTTTTTATTGAAAAGCTTTTACTGAAAAGGAGTTCAAGATCAAATGAGCACAGAGACCATTAATTTCACATGCGAAAAGCACGGCTACAAGGTATTTTGTGCCAAACCACATATTGCTCGTCTGCCAGAAAACAGAGAAGTGGTTTGTACCTTGAAAAGTGAATTCCTCCCTCTGAAGAATTTACCATACACCTCATCCCTTCGGCCGCAGGAGCTACAGCAGCACCCGCCCAGCTCCCCGAGCAAGGTCCGAGGGTAAGCGCCTACCAGCTTTCCCTTTCATCTCCAAAACCAAGCCTCCCTGCATCACCTCAACTTCAAGTGCTGAATTTGCTGGTCTCAGCCTCATACTGTCCTTCAGAAACACCCTGCAGAATCTGGAATTTGCTGGCCCAAGGCTGTAAATGTTATTTAATAACAAAAGCTTTCCAGGAACAAGCTCGGTGATAGAGCTTTGCCAACAGGCAGATAGTAAAATGTTTCCCTAGTATCTGCTGTAACCCTGCACAAATTCAGCCTGGAGCATGCATGCTGCTGCAACTGCAAGCGTGGCCTCGAGACCAAAATTCTCCCGGTAATCTTTCCAATCCAATGGTCTGTGTTGAAAGAAGTGTGAGTGCCTCCTGGGTCATGTTCTTACAGTGGAGAAGACATTCCCATCCATGTCTTTACACACGTGAAATGCTTTCTGTAGTTTTCAGTTCACTTACATGACACAGGGTAAATGCCGCTCTATGGCAGTCTTCCACCTCTCTCTACTTTTGTTCAGCTACCTCTCGTTTAGTGTTTCTGAAACATTTGTAATAATAGCAGCATAACGGCACCAACACCATTGTGCCTATTTTATAAGGCAATAATCCACTTCCCTCCTTGAGATAAACTACTAGGGGGAACAAGAGCTGGGTTATTGGCTTGTAAAACAGTGTGATGATAGTAGTATTGTCTAAATTAATGTCATTTAACGCTTTATACCACAGTTCCAGAGGTCCCACCTCAAGCATTAATAATGCATTTTGCTTTTTAACATGCCATCTGGGAAAAGACTGACTTCTGACATCCAGGGATTGCATCAGTAAAACATAACTAATTGGTGCAATCTGCAAGAACAAAATACAAGACCTTGATTGTTCCTAAGAACAGTTCAGTTACTTCGCTCTCCCACCCCATCCTAACCTCGCCCCTGCCCTCCCAAATACAATCTTTTTGGTTCTTTACATTATTCATTTCTGAACAGTATGAGGAGCTAAAAATGTAACTTCTTCATATACCTTTTCTGTGCTAAAAAGTATGTGCATTACCCCTTCTGAGCTACCTCGTTCTCATTCATATATTCTATCCCATTTATCAATGTAAGAAATTGAAGCTTTACAAAGGAATCACCAAAAAAGAGACAACAAAACAGGCCCTGCATTGCTAAGACACAATAAACAAGCCCTTGGCTGATAAATTTGCTTATGACAATATTGGCAGTAATTTGATTCAAATTCCAGCAAAGTCAATTTTGAATTATAGCAGACAGGGACAGAAAATAGTTGCTTTTCTTAGCTGTTAACCCCGAAAAAGCTCCTTTTTTGAACCATAACATAAGTCCAAGATATTTCCCTGGTGGTACAGCTTAAACCAGTGATCAGTATAAGTGAAGCATGATAAATAGCTACTGCACTACACCCCCATCAGCTGAAGTCTGCACAGGTCTAGCTGTGGAAACAGAAAGGTCATTCATTACTCAGTGTGAACAAACAGACGGCACATTTGTGATAAATAATAGCTATTACAGAGCTACAAAGCACACTGAGGCTTTCTGCTCCGTAGCTGCGCATGACTTCCCCTGTATTACTCTTCAAATACAATTATTTAAAATCGGTTTCCTTGATAAAGACCCCCATACTGCGATGAATTAAACTGATAAACGTAAGTATGAATATATATATGTGTGTGTATGTATATGTATCTACACACACATATATTTTTAAAACCATTTGTTTGGTTATGCTAAGCAGGGCACAAAGTTGTTTGTCTCATCTACTACAAAATAAACAGGATACAAGTGGCATATTTGCCTTTATTTTCACTTCCCTCATCAGTCATGATGTGGATCTCAGGATCGTAATAGAACCAGTAATTAGTAAGCCAACCTCTGGTCAGGAAACTCCTAAGATGTCGGTTCTCAGTGGCTGCATTAAAAGCCATATCAAGCAAGCAAACAACCTCCGCACAAGGTTTTCTTTCCCTGCCACCATGACCAGAAGGGCAGGTTATGCCAGTACGGTTTTCACTTGCTGATCAATCTTCTAAACAAAACACCATTTCTTAAGAGTATGAAAGGCTTTAGTATTAGGTCAAACCTGGTAGGCACGGCAGGTGCAGAGAGTCATTCTGACACTGAGAACAGACAGATCGTCCTAACTCACAAAATGAGCAACTGCAAAAGCCATAGTCTAAGATGTCTCATCACACTGAGAAACACTGTATGTCCCGAGTGTTCCTAGTAAAATAAAGGGATTATTTAAGACCTTTTTGTGAAGTAAATCACTGCCATAGAAAGTTAATATATTAAAACACATTTTCTACTTATCTACTTTTGTCCAGTATGAAGTAAGCAGAAGTGTCTGCGGTGCCTGGTGCCTGTTCTCCCTTGTGGGGGCACGAAGAGAGAAACTCCCCTTTAATTATATCAATTTAATTTACAAATCTGCTAGCTGTACTGGCTCCCGGAACACCCCACCTTGCTGGGCTTCTGCTATCTGTGCCACAATGTGAGCCTTTTGTGGCAATGCAGGAGTATAAGGTAGATGGACAACTACCTTTTTTCAAACCATATTAAAAATTGGGATGGATTTTTAGAAGTGTTTAGGATCAAATTGTTTTCTCTCACCAACATACCTAGTCGCATGTGTTCAATCTCACAATACCACTTGTAGTTAAAGCAGCATTAAGTATAATCTTGCAATCTCTGCTGGCTTTCAGCCCTGCACTTCTGTGTGGTTTTGGTCAAGGACGATTCGCCCCACTCATGAGGAGCACCTCCAGCCACGCGCGTGCAAGGGGAATTAACTGGTCACCGCGTGAACGCAAGGACACGAACGCTTGAGTGCATGAATCTGATCACAGGCAGAGAGTCCAAGCAGCTATGTGCTCCGATATCCAGCAGGAAATTAACTCTCCTGCATTTCCATCCCAGGTCTCTGCTGAATATGCAGCAGTAGCAATTAACTTTTACAGAGGTGGGGAGGGAGGAGAAAAGGGGTGAAAGTCTTGAACTTCCACCAAACTTATACCATTAATCACAATCTGTAAATTCACATGAAGAGACCAGAGAAGCAAATGATTCCCTGTAAATTTCAATTCTTCATTTACATGGCAAACAGAAACACAGGTCGTAACTCACAGCAACTGGAGTGCGAACTATCAAATTAGCCCAATAGAGTATGTCATTGTGCAGCTTCAGAAACAAACAACTGCCAGCAACGAAGCCTCCTGAAAGTCAGAGATATTCAACTGAGCATACTACGCAGTGTGCTAGGATGAGTGTGGTGATTACTGGGAGTAATGACATGAATAGCAAAACGATACAGAGCATTTATTTCAACCATGGAAATCAAGGAAGCCTGCAGCAATTTAAATTTTAGGCTTTACAGCTACAGGCAAAGCAAGTTCTATAAAAAAAATTCCTAACACAAAGAAAACTAGAGCTGCTTACTTTCTGTTAGGTATGTATTCTAGTCCTCTGTGGAAATGGTACAAAAACTTGAAAAACAATGTTCAATTACAAAACTTTCTGATAGCTACATATAACATTTTCTATCTATATGCAGCGTATACATGTTAGATATACTATATGCATATAGCATCTCTGCATATGTGTGTGTATATGCACACAAGTGTACACAACAGGCTTATTCTCATAACTTTTTTTTTAAAAGCAAAAGCACATGGTTTTGGTGTGTAACTGATGGAAAGGCTTTCAAAATTTTTTTCTCCTGGGTTCCCTTCTGCACCCCTCTGCAAACGGTGCTGTAACAGCAGGTTCAAAGGAACAGGAACATTTGCCCAAAATACAGAGACTTCCAGCTCCATATTCAGCCCCTAAAGCCTGGCCTTGCTGCCGCGAAAGCAGCTATCACAACACCCAACTTTAAGGCCCAGAACTTCAGGAGTCTGAGTGTCCATTTCCAGTATGATTTGTCCTGCAAAAAGGGACGGCTGCACTGGCAACAGCTTCTGCTGCAGCTACCCAGGCTGGGCAAAGCGCAGATGCTCTCGACACTTTCTCAGCTCACCACTTTCAATGCCTACAGCAGAGTCAGAAGACAAAAACCACACAGTGGGTTGGCACCTCTTACCTGACACCTTAGCCCCAATACGTTTATTTGCTTGTCAGTAAGAAACATGGGGCACTTACCCTGGAGCATCCAGTCAGATAAACTGAAAGTCAGAAGGAAAAGGCTGGATCCAGCTACAACAGAAGCTGTTGGCCAATGCAGCCATCCCTTTTTGAGGGGCAAATCGTACTGGCAAAAGAGCAGAAGCTGAGAGTGGCTCCACTCGTACAACATGGAACACCTTTCAGGATCTCTCGCCTGAACTATCTCCTTTATCATAAACGTCTGATTTATGTTTCTTATCGGGTTGGTCCATGGAAAGATTCCTTGGAGGCTACAAAGGATCCTCCTTTCATTTGCTTAAAAAAAATTATTTGTAGAAGTAATGGGATGCCGTTCTGAGAGGGATTTTTTTGGAAAACTCTTAGAGGTACAGTTTAGGGGTCAGAGCTGCAGCCCTGATACACACTTTGCAATCACATTGATTGCAATAAGCCTCAGGCAGTAAGATGCAGGGAGCAGGCTGGTGAAGTGCGGACCTTAGGGTAGGGCTCTCATTTACATTAAGATCATTTTAAACCACTCCCGAAGGGCAAAGAGCAGCGTAAATGGCTTCTCTGCGGGAGTAAATTACATGGGTACAAAGGATCAAAACAATGCCAACACTATGCATACAAAGTGACACACTTATTCAAAATTTGAAATGACTTTAATCTGTACCTTGCTTAAAATTCCTCATCACAGGCCTCCTTTTTTCAAAGGAAGTGTAGACATACTGCTGCACAAACCCTTATTTAATGAGCATATTCGCTTGGTTTTCAAATCTTTGCTAAAAGATGGGAGCTGAAACATCCATACAAAGTTTCTGATGGTTCTCTGGAGCAAAACAATACTGTTCTAGAAAACCTCAGTCCAATCACCTTTCAGGATATTGCTGGGCAACACAGCCAGAGGCATGGTTTTAGACTCCAAAATACTAATTTCATACCCAATTTCTACATACCTCAAGTCTTGCAAAGTTTCCAAGCTTTTGCTCTTGTTTCACAAATCTGTATTTTCAAGAGCTTGAATGTCTCAGCCGTGCTCTGCTTTAAAATAAACTGTTAAACATGAATCCTAATTAAATTAATTTATTCAGTTAACTCCGTTTTTAGTTCACAACATGAGCAAAGCTGAGAGGACTGATTCATCTGGCCTCCAATTCAGATAAATCCTTCTAAGTATGTGCTTCGACTGTAAGTGTAGGAGCAGCCCCCTTAGTTCGATGGGATTTACGATCACCATAAATACTTGTTTACTCACACAGCTGAGGATGAGTCAATTCACCCACCTCAAAAGCCAGGGCCAGAATGCCCAGGTGAGGTGCAGGTAATACACTGAATTAGGTTCTGGGTTATTACTCCAATCTTAATGACAGTTACAGCAACACAAGTGTAGAGTGGAAAAGTTAACAGAGACACAAACAAAATCCTGGGCCATCCAAAAACGGAAAACAATTTTCTCCAACGAAGGTGCATGCCATGAAATTTAAGTGCGTTAGGTTTGCCTATTCCCAAATCCGTTCATTCAACAATCAAAATCTGAAAGCAGCAAGCTTTTTTGTTTGCCATTAGTGGGGGTGGTTTGTTTTAGGAGTAAAATAAATTACACTGTGAAGAACGGTGCCTGACCACAAGCTGGCATACCACCAGTTTTTAATGGTAGTCTGAATGGCTCACACACTTTCCTTTCAGTCCAAGTCTCTTGATACTCCTTTTGGAGTTTGTTCACAGATTTCTTTTTTTTTTTTTTAAAAAAAGAAGCCCGAGGATTTAAAAAGTTTGCTATCTGAGTCATCTCTACATGATTTGGGTGAGTGAGTCTTTCATTTCCAGTCCTTTTTAGAAATAAAAACTCCCTAGCGGAACGTGGTTACATCTGGAGTGGAATTTGCTGTTTGATCAACTAGAGACATAGAATAGGGAGGTCTGACAATGGCAAATTGACTTTCTGCTTGGGGTAACTCAAAGTTCAAATTAGCACTGAAAGAAGCTGAAGTAAGGTGCAGAAGTATGGTCTGCTGGTTAAAGCACAAGCCTGGGAGACAGGCCTGCAACGCTCAATTCCCAGCCTTGCCAATGACTCACTAAACCCGATTCCACAAAGCGCTTGCAAACGCTCAGGATGGGGATAAAATTATTGCACTCCCTGAAGAACCTCACCAGCTCCAAGCCTGGATGACTTGCATTTGATTTAACTTCTCTGTACCTCAGCCTGTGGTGTATGCAGTAATTCATTTAATCTGTAATACGATTTGAGATCCCTGAATAAATATGCGATTCTCATAAATATTAATACTTTATTATTAAGTAAGTGCTTCTTGCTTGTAACTGACCTAGTAAGTTCTGAAATATCTGTTGCTGACATCAGTGAGGAAATTTTTAAATTTATATGAAAACCTGTTAGCAGGTTCAAAAGGTATGAAAAATCTGCCGCTTTGCTCTTTTTACAGCAAATTTTACTATACTGATGCAAACCCCTGAAACATCCATTTTCCATGCTGCACTTTTTCTCAAACACCCTCAAACCTAATTCTAAAAACCCAAGACACAGAAACAGTTTTGGCCCTCCAGACCACCAACAAATCTGACGAACAGCCAAATCTGTCGGCACTCCTTGCACGGAGAGGTTACTCCATGATGTCCCAGGAATTAAACAGCAGATGAAATGCACTGACAGAGTCTTTCATTCCCCACACTTCACGCAGATTTCCAGAACAGCACAACACATTTGAGCAGCAGCTGGAGGGTTGCTGGACACATAACTGCACTTCATAAAATAGCATCTGACCTCCTGCACTCCTACCACTAGAATACTCTTAATTAGCTGCAGCCTGGGAATGGCTGGAGATTCCTAAAATAGTCAGTTAATGAAGACTGACACGCACCAAACTGTAACAGCAAGGAGAGCCGTGAATATGGCAGCTAGCTTGGGATTAATGCATTGCACATGTCCAGGACTGCTGTCAAAGCTCCAACACCCTTCCTGAGCTATATGGCCTCCATAAAACTAAAACAAACAAACAAAAAAACCCCCATAATAAAGTTGATTTCCCAAGTTACTTTTGTGACATTAACAGTTTACGTATAATGACTCACTGGGTACAATGAAATCACTTACAGCATCCAGGTGTTTACATAACAGTCACTCTCCAAAGCATGTTTATTGCCAGAGGTAACCAAGAACCTTTATCTCAGTATCTCTTACAACAAGAGGCAGTAGATTTAAACAGTACCAGTGAAATCCACAATCATAAAGGCAAAAGCAAATGAATAAATAAAAATAATAAAAAAATAAAAATCAAGGGTCACACTGACATGTACTGCTCAAAACTTCCCACTGACATTATTACAATTTAAGACATGACAGTGCATAAAAAGAAATATATAATTTCAAAGTACTGCAACTGCAAAGTGTGTTAGTAACAGACACAGTAGATGAGAGAAAAAGGTCTCTGTTATTAATCAGAATTCATATTTAAGAAACAGTGGTTGTTAAGTAACTCCTCTGAATCCTAATCACAACCAGGAAGGTACCAATTATTCTGACTCTCTGTTACTATTCATTAATATCACACTGAAATCTTATTTGCTTTTAAAAGCTGGGGGGGGGGAGGGTGTATAGGAAATCAGCTTTGAGGGGGCTGCTTTTCTTTTCTTAAACTGCATCTGTACCTGAACCAGCCGAACCCAGAGAGCTCAGGTAATCAGGATACGAACAAGAATCCACATTTGACTAATTGGAAGGTCAGGTAAACAAAGCTCCATTATCGTAACAAGAAGATACGTACTTCCTTGCAGACTTGCCATTATTTTTATGCATCTCTTGCCCTGACAGCAAATAAAATCTCTACTGAAATGAAAGAAATATTCTAATACCCTTCCCTACCTATTACTTTATGAAAGGCTTTCCCCCTCCAAGATTGACCTAATGCTTAATTAAAGCTACACAGAGCAGCAGAGAAAGATCTAAAGCTCCAAGCCAGTGATGACTAGAAACTGTTAGATCTGATTTTCAGTATAATGATATTCTCTTATTGGCACAAGAAAAACAAACAAACATGAGCTGTAATAATGGTCAAGGTGTGTTAACACACTTTGGGGAAGGCTTTTTGTTTTTGATTTTAAGCCTCTGCCATTTTGGAAGGCAGCCAAAGTATAATTCTGCCTCCCTTGATTGACAAAGCCTGCTATGCCTTTAATTAAATCTGTGACTGTACACCACCTTTTTCAGTAAGAATAAGGAATTAAAAATTAATTTTCTAGAGGAAGAACCCCTTCTCCTTACAACAAACAGTATATTTAAAAAAAAAAAAATATATATAGCATGATTAGCTGAGACTGTGTGTATGGCATTTCCAGAATAAAACTAATCAGTGTTACCATGCGCTCCATCACACTGCTCTATTTGCATTTTTCCCTGGAAGGCTTCCAAAGAAAGAGGAAAACCTGCTTGGGAAGAGGCAAAATGCCCTGAACGTACTGTGAGGGGGACAACCAACAGAAAACCACACAACTGGAGCCTGCTAGACCTAAACTCTCCTTTCACACTACAAATTATGCCTCTCTGACTATTTTTATGAGAACATCACTGGACACAGGCAGATGATATTGACCCGTAGAGCACATGCAAAGACAGCAGGTCTACCCAGGCCCCTCACAGCTATGGAGGGAGAAGTAGAGCAGACTGTCAGCTCAGCCTGGCTCTCAGCTCACAAAACACTGACCCCCTCCCTCCTGGGGATGCATCCATGGAAGAGTCCACCAAGAGTATTGCATGGTGGAGCTTCCCAATGAGATGTGGCCCGAGGGCCACCATTTGCCCAAATGCACGACAGACAGCAGTCATGGTCGTGAGCCGACCACCTTAGAAGAGATGAGGACTTCAGTAACTCCTCTTCAAGCTTGTGACAGTCAAATGAAACTAACAGAAGGTATTTTGTACCACATTTTGGAAATGCAGTTGGCATATACATGCCAGCTTCTGGGATCTTGTGGTTATGGAAGGATCTTATCAACTTCCAGACAAAAAATGGGGTGGGGAAAATAAAAGTCAATCCTGTCAGGTTTCACAGAAATGCTAAAGAAATACCATCCAAAAAGAATTAGAGAAAAACTCAAACAAAAAAATCAGAGGATTATTTTTTTCTTCCTTCCTCTCAGTAGTGTGATTTTTAATACGAGTCTCCTCATAGATTGGGCTTTTCAAGGATTAGGGCTGAGAGAACTGCCAGAATCTGAGTACTTTCAGCCTCACTGGAGAGATGGGCAAGATACCAGAAGGAGGAGGGAAAGTTTTCAGGCATCTTTCACCTTTATTATGGGATTATCAGGTCTGCAAAGATCCCTCTACTTCCATGAGTACCTAAGGGAACAGACAAGCTAAGGACAGGGCAGGAAAATCCTGTGCTACCTAAATTGTCTCAGAAGAGGAGAACATAAGAAACCTAGTCCTAAAGCAGCAGTGAAGGCCACTAAGAAAGCAAAGTGAGGGCTCATACCTCTGCCTCTGCTACTACTGGTCCTCTAGAAGATGAAGCACTAATTGCACTGAACTACACTGCAGCCTCAAAGTGAGCATCTTTTGAAGCCAGAGTTGCAGGGTTTAGGGAAAAACACTCATCTGCAGGCCCATCACAGAGGGGAATGGGACAAAGTCTGGTGCTTCAGCCATGTCCTGGCAGACAACATTTGCTCCTACAAGCAATAACAAGCAGTCAGCAAGTGACAAATATGCTCATGAGGATCAAATGTCAGATTCAAGGGGTGTGAAACAAACCTGACACCAGCTTTAAGTATGACGTTCCCTAAGGCATGTTCTGGGGGATCTTTTGAGCATTATTTGCTGAATTTTGAACCAAAGTACTGCTCTGGGAAGCTTTAGAGGGTGCATCGAATGCAACTGGTATCCGCAAAACTGTTCTCACTGAACAGCAGCTACATTTCTGCATAATATAGATGGCAGGATTGAAACTCAAGCTCATACAAAGTGAACTTTTGTGATTTAAACATTAAGTGCCATTCCTCTTTGCTAAAAGCAGCAGAATAAAGTAATATTTATTTACCTATCCCTGTCATGAGCTTTGCTACTGCAGCTCATCACTGTAGCATCTGGGAGCTTTTCCACAGAATAAAACTGCTGCAAGTGGACAGGAGACTTCGAACGCATTTCTCCCTTTTCAAGTTTCAGCTCTATCTAAAGTAGAATCTTCTTGGCTAGGGAAGAAGGAAAGGTCTGATGCAACTGCTTTCTTGGTAATGGTGGAAATACTTGAACAGAGAGTTTTGCAGAAGATATTGAGCATGGCTGGACTTCAGGTTTCTCAAATCTCCTTAAGTTTATAAATATCAAGCTACATATTCAGCTGCTATAACCAAGACGCTCATCTGATAACTGCTGGGAACTAAACACATCAAGGTCTAGACTAGTTAAATAAAATTACAGTTTATCTGAGAAACTTAGTACTTGGCAGCCGAACAGAGAAAGCAACCTCACACCCCTTCTTTTGAGGTGGATAGGAAAGAGGATAGGTCAGAGGGAGGAGGACCACACACTGACTTATAACGCATGAACTGTAATTCAAAAATACAAAAAGTACAAGCGTTGAATTCTTCCTAGTCTGAGGATCCTGATGACCTTTAGAAGAATTTGCTCGTCGACAACATTTACCCTCAAAACTCACAGTGATATAATCCTTTATTCATTCTCAGGTATTACTTTTTTTTTTCCCCCCTTAACTGACTGTCAAATTCTTTTATTTCCAGATATTATGCTAAATTATTATTTTAATTCCTTGAGAAATCTGAGACACTTTTATTTTGATCTTTAATGTAAAGCAAAGACAGTGTTTGTACTACTTTATACGTGATACAAACACACATGAATGAAGAAGCTAAAAACAGGTAACTAAAATTAAAAACTAATCCACACAAAGGGGGCGAAGAAACTCAGTTCTGCTCTCTAATTCATACTTACTAATACCCACTGAGCCACCCCCCTTCATCAAGATCCTGTGCTAAGCCTAGGTGTGCTCATCCTACCCAGCTCCCCAGCAACACAACACTTTGCCACCGTTTGCCCATGAATCCTAAACACAGCTTCTTTTCATCCTTAGCAAGGTTGATTACCTGACTCCCTACAAGCACCTTCCATGGGAAAGAGGTTACCAGCCTGGTGCTGAAGATCCGACCGCCACTCACGTGAGTTACACCGAGTTAAGAGATCCCACCAGCTTACACAGGTACCTGAAATCCAGACTGTGACAGCAGAGCCCTTTGGCATTCAGAACAGTCTCACAGCAGCAGGCAACTGTATTCACATAATTCTCAAGTCAAATGTTGTGTCAGATGTTGCCTAAAATCTAATAATCTGGACTTGCACATCTTGCTTCCTCAAGGAACCAGCCACCACATTTTCCAAATGATCTGACAGTCCACCTTAATATTCAATCCAATATACACAACATAATTAAATTCCCAATCCACTCTCTGGAGTGACTAAGCCCATCTACTGAAGCCTGCGATGATTTACAAACTACAGGACATACCAAATGTGGAAAGGCTACTAACAGACCAGTTCTGGCAAACGTTTTCTCCTGAAGATAAAGAGTTTGAGACCCCAGTTTCCATCCCTTCTCTGTGCTGGCAGCTGTCATCCTCAAGCACTGCCTCCAAAAGATGCGGACTTCTGTCTAGATAGGCAATACATCAATATAATAAGCAACAACGACAAATACTAACTTGTTTCATTTGGTTTCATTTGGTTTCAATTTGGTTTCATTACCAAATTAATAAGTGCATTTGTGAAGCTTAACACACATCCTATCACCATGTCCAAGGTATTTCTGGCCAGTTCAAAACAGTCAGAGCAGAGGATCCACTGGTCAGAAGGATATACAGGAGAGAAACAATTAGCCCCAACACTCAGACTCCCCTATTACCACTGAAGTTAATATCAGGGCAATAAAGGAAACAGATTCAGATTTCATGTGTCTCCTCTTTCAAACGCATACGGACATGGATAATGCAGTCAACACAACTCACACTAGCAAAGTTGTACAAACACTTGAGCAATTCCAGGATCAAGCTCCTAGTTAGCAACCTGACAAGATGAGATTTTATGTACTAGTTTTCAACATTTCCCGCCTCTGTTCCACTTCTCTTCCGCAAGCTACAATATTTAAAGAATAAAAGTATCTCTTTTTTCACTCAACAGCCCAATCACTACAATGACCTGTTATAAGCAATGAGATTCTTCAAACAGTTAAAACTGCCTTTTTTCAAGAGGTTGGCAGGTTTTGGTTTTTTAAATCAAACAATTAGGTTTCTACCAGAAGTTCTTTGCACGCAGGAAGGCAGCCAGCGTGTCATTTAATTATTTATCTGCCAGAGGTCTTTTAAGGTGACTCTTGGAATATCTGAGCGTCTCCATTTGAGAAAGTATTGATTAAGACAAAGTCATTAACAAGTGAATGTGTATCTGCAGGAAGAACCTTGGCAGGTCTGTAATGCACACTCAGGCACTAAAAAGAGCTCTAAAGAGTATTTTAAAAGATGTAAACAAATCTACTTCTCCTTAAGTATACGACTTTTTAAAAAATAATAAAATTTTTATTCCTTTTTTTTTCCACCTAAAAATTGTGACATAAAACTCCTTCGAGTCAGGCTCCTACATCTACACTAATTGCCAAGTATTATACATTATATCATTAATTACCCTGAATGTTCTGAAATTTTCCTATGAGTATATGACTAGATAATGATTTTTTTTCTGGAATTTACTGAGAGCAGTCTCCTTTCTATTTCCTTAAAGGTACTGCTGAATTAAATCAAGGGTATCTTCAAAGATAGGTCTGAGATACAAGCTCAGATACTGTTTTTCAAATTGAAAGACATGGTTTCTCTGAAGCTGAAAAATTTCTTTAATGTATGGCACCACTTAAAACCAAAGCTAAGAGCTGAACCAAGGAAAAGAAAAATGTTCCAAAACAGAAAAAACACCAGGCTTACATCCATGAAGGTATTTAAACACCTAATTCTTATTTACACATTAGTTGCCGAAATAGACAAAGGATTTAGATTTCAGGGACGAGCTGGGAAAGGGCTACCAGCAGCCTCCAACGAACACAACACTTTTATAAACATTCAAGAAAATGTTGCATTGAGTTTTGTACAGCTATGCATTAGAGTGAGCTGCTTTTTATAAATCCTAACTCACGAACTTATCCTCATTTCTTAAGCTATCAAGTAAGTGGTGTAACCGTGCTCCTTCACGGGTGACAATGTAGCCTTGACTACTGGTCATGAAAATCCAAGAGAAAATGCAAGATTTCTAACAAATGATGCGGAAACTTGACAACAGGCCAGTTTGAGACAGAAGGGGAGGTCACGTAAAGGAGATGCAACTTTCCTGCCCAGATTTCCATCTGCATGTGAAAAGTGTATCAAGAGGTGCTCAAAAAAGACACAAGTATCTTGGGAAAATAATGGCCCTGCTTCTTGCAAGGACTTTGGAGGATACTGCAAGGGGGGAAACTCAGAGTTTACCGAGGCAAAACAAATATTCAATATGATGTTGTCTCTATCTTTCACATCCCTCAAGCTTAGCTTTTTTTTGCTTCTTTCATGCCAAGTTCACCTCATCTGGCACATGACCTCCACCAGAAGAAACCTGCTCAACCCCCTCCAGTCTGCCCCAGCAGCATCTGTAGATGAAGGACTCAATTCTGTGATGTGACCCGTAAGTCATTGCAGCTCAGGTCAGACAGAGGCCTGTTTGTAACATAACGCTCATCTGCGGTTCCTTCATTTTGTGTTGCAATTTCCTGGTAATCAGTGTTCTTCCCTTCTTTGTTTTAAGCCTTTCCTATTTGAAACGGGGACAGGTAGTGGGTGTGCTACGTGTAGGAACCATGCGGGGTATCCACCCATTAGTGAAGAGGCTTTTCATCAAGAACAAATCGTAATTACTGTCATATTTTGAAAGATCCTCCCTTTCCACCCTAACAGCTTCCTTTGCAGACAATGGACATTTAAAAAAGAAGATAAATCTCTCAAATTCATCGAAAATTGCCAGAGTCTTAACTGCCCATGCAGATGCTCCAGGATAGGGTGCACGATGCTGCTTGTTACCACTTCTCTCTTGATGATTATGCTCATGTTGTCAGTCAACCAATTTACTAGCGCATCCTGCAGCCATCTATTTTAGGAAGATGTATTACTGTCTCTTGACACACAGAGGCAGCATATATAAAGGTTAGAGAAGGAGACTGAAAGTCACCACTGCTGGGCTCCACCGGTAGCTTTCTTGCTGCCTCTTTAGTGGTAGCTGGGTCAGGTATTTAAACCAGTGGTTATAAGTCGTGGCTGGTGGCACACCAATTGCAGAAGGAACATTTGCTGGTTGATGTTCTGAGAAATTGGCTGGCCAAGTACTGCTGGCTCTCCTTGTTCCCACACATGTATGTGGGATTTATTGCCAAGACAAAGGCAAAAAGGGATCAGATATTTTCCTAATTATAGCCCACATAAACAGCTACTATTGTTGTTTGAAAGAGTGTCATAAAATGGCAAATGGCTAACGCCTGGAATATGGGACTTCTGAACTAATATATCCAGTCATCGGGGAAAAGATCACAATTCTTCCTCTAAAATATTCCAAGCTTCTATTTATTTGTACAGAAAAAAAAGGTACACATCTGACATGCCTAATGGGAAGCTATCATTCTTAATTGAGTTCTGTTTGCTCTATCCTTTGAAAACCACAGGGTTTGCAGAAAGAAAACAAGTGTTTTGTGACCATAAATGCCTTCCAAAAGCTGAACTGGGAAATAAAGCAAAGATTCGAGTAGGATTCTGCTGAGCTGATGTTACACAAGGGCTCATCTGTGCTGATGTGTATCAGCAGTGCTCTATTGATTACATTGATTTTACCCAGCTAAAGGTTTGACCCACAGTCTCTGAGGAAGAGCTAGAGCTAAACAACCTCTAACTAACTAAAACCAAACAATAACTATCGAAGCAATAACTATCTTTAAGAAAATAAGAGGCACCAAAACCAATGCCCATGCAATAACAGCAGCACAGGAATAAACAATACACGTGTCTAACCCATACAGACAGACCCAAACCAGAAAAAGCTCAAAATGGGAAGAAAATACAGTATGCTGAGAAAACATCAGAAAACTCTGAGGGACTGGGAGAAGGGGAGGAAAAAAAGGTGATGAGAAGCAAATGGCTAACACTGATCCTGAACCAACACAATTTCATCTAATACTGAAGTACAACATATATCTTCATTATGTTTCTCATTCAAACCAGGAAATCAAGACTAAGGACCATAGTCTTCAAAATCCCTTTTAATACATATTTTAAATCCTCAAATTACTTTCCATCTATCGAACTTTCTGCCAGTAAGAGCATCAGCCCTCACAGTTTACAGATATGTCCACATCCTTTTAGGGCTTTAGCCTAAGTAGCATCACTGCCTATCTCTACTGCTGCGCCAAACACAGCTTATTCCTTCAGGGGTTCACCCAGTCCATGTCAGTGCTCAGGACTTGTCCAAGCCAGGTTCAAGACTCCCAGTACTCACTTTGCAACAACAGCTTTCAGCTTAGCTGTTACTTCACTACTAGCACCCACCTGTGGCCTGAGGAGTCATCGAACACAAAGCCGTTTGGAGAGTTTACATACACCAACAGCATAGATACGATAGGAATGCAGCTCTACACTTGCATGTAAATGATTGTCCTTGCTCCTGCTAACCCAAATGCTACAATCCATGCTGTTATGCTGTAAAAAACACCCAACCCCCCCCCCCCCAAAATCCCAAACAACCCCTCAGCCCCCCCAAAACACTATCTATACTCTATTCACATTTCATCTCTCTACTACAATAGAATTCCTTAAAACACATCTGTACACGAAAACATTTTCTATTAAGACAGCGCCATATATCTCTGTTCTGAGCTGAATAACTGATCGTACCCAAGTTCTCCCACATCTCTTCACAGAAAAAGGCCTGTCAGTAAAATCAGCCTGTATTCTATGCTCCGTGAGCATGAAATGACATTGCCAGACACATTTGCTGACCATACAACTATATCTTCAAAAATACTGAGATGAAATAGATGATCAAAGTAGCCTAATGTTCAAACATAAGTTACTCCCTGCTGCTTCTTCTCATTTGGCTTTGGTCAAATTTTACTGTGACTGGGTTCCAGCACGACACACTTTAATGGGCTGTACGGACAGAGGAGATGTCCTGGCGGGTCAGAGCGATGCCCAGCCAGCCTACTGGTATCTCTCCAGCAGTAGCAACTGAAGGAGCTGTTTAGGAAGTGCACGAAAGCGTGTTGGATTGGGAACGTTAAAAGGTGCATCTCTGACAATTCCCATTAGCTCTTGTTCACAGGCCTGTTCTTTTAGTTAGTACTATACCTTTCCTGAGGTGCAAATACCAGAACTGCACAGAGCACTCCAGATACAGGCACACCAAGGTTTTATGTAGCAGCAATATAGAGTAAACATACAGGTAAGTCTTTCTGAGACCTCCTAAGCTGGCCATACTTCACTGTCAGGCGATTATAATTATGTATATAGCATTACTATGCTACAATAATGTCTATCAACCCATGGCTCTACTGCCACCCAATGAAGATTACTGGCACAAAGAACAGTAACCACTTTAAACCCATTGTATCAATCATCTTCATCTTAAGGGGTCTCCGAGAACAGTCTTTAACAGTCCCACAGGACAGCGATGCTGTATATCCTGCCCACGAGCCAGATATTGAGGCATTACCATTAAGGATCATAGGAGCTCTAAAGGCGCTGTTCCGGTCCATGGTCTCGGTGATCTGGCATTAGAGAGTTCCCAGATAGGCCTTAATATGAGCCTTTAATGAGCAAGTCACAGGTTGTTGTGTCATATCCTACTTGGGGACACTTTAGTTCACGGATCACTTAAGTGAAAGGCAGTAAAGGCAACTCTTCAGAACTTCTATCAACCAGCCATCCATGCAGGAATGCCAGCTCCTTTAACCCTTACAGAAAAATTTAAAATCTTCCCTGTTCTTGCTATCCTTTTTCTGCTGGTAGAAAGGAACCTATATTACAAATGAAGCACCCCTTCCCCCATCCTCCTTTAGCCACCAATAAATGACAAGAATGTAAAAATACCATTAATAACTAGTTTGCTCACTGTAATTAACACCTTCGCAATCTTCTTACCAGGGAGAAACTGGCACACTTAAATACGGCTCAGCAAGGTGTTATTTACTTAAGGAAAAAGAAAACATTAAAGCTTTATGTGAAAGAAAATTATCTGTTATCTCTCATGGCTCTCAAATACATTTACAGCAGTGACTTTTCAGCCTGCGTTTAAAAAAAAACCCACAAATCCCTTCTTTAAAAATCCATTAGGAACTTAAAGTATTATCTACCACTTTGCTACACTCTCCCTATTGAAACTGCCAACAAGAAATTCACAAGATTGTTTTTTGGGTTGTTTATTTTTTTTTTCCCCTGTGTTGATGACAGAGACAAAAAGCATCAACCATACTCGGTGTTTTTAATGTCTCGTACACAACGTCAGCCTGCAGGAGTTCACAGCTGCCCCACCAGGGACAGACAGCCCGTTTACAGAGGCCACACACTCAGCCTCCACTACAGGGATGAGGATGGCGTCTGGGATGTGAAGGTTGCGATGATGGGTGGGACATGACCCTCTACCACTGAGAGAGTAAGTCTCCACCTCTGTGGGGATCCTCACTGGACCACCAGGGAGGCATTGGGAGAGCACCACCAGGCTGGTCACACCAAAGACCCAGCTCCTGACTGCACATCAGTTTTCTCCCTGCCCTGCAATTACAGATTAGTTCTGCTTACAGATGAAGCATGAATGGAGAAGTCAAAGAGAGGTCACTATTGATCTCCATCCAACATGGCCACATCAGACAGAACCCACTGGAGGCTGGACCTTGAACTCTCATTCTTCACAGTAAGTGGGAGAAGGAATTTCCTTATTCTAAGGGTTTCTTACTTTCAGTGAACTTTTCCCTGTTGGGCTGGAATCAGCATCTCCTGTTGTCACAGGGCATACATCTGCTGTCTATTGAGACCCATCTTTCCTCTGCACCATGGGTACAATGAACCTCACACGTCAAGTTATTTATACAACTTGCCTAAGCCCAGGATGGACATCTGTCAACCATTTAAGACCAAATGAACAAACAGGAAGATGACAACTCCTTACGTCTGGGCCTCCACCAAGGCAACCAAAACATCAAGCCATCCAAAATCACGTACACAGCTTTCCCGTGGCTTGGAGCAAAAGCGTGTTATGTCATGGACAGGCTAAGCGGGCAAACCAGGGCACCTGGGGCAAAGCTTCTCACTTCTTCCTTCTCTACTGGTCACCAGAATCTGAGAAGGACATTTTAACAAACCTGTCGCTCTTGGTTTTATTTGAATTCTGTCTTTGCTGTATAAGAAAATAGCTTTTTAAGAGAGAGAGGTCTGTTTATATAAATCCAGAAGATAAACCCCTAGAGATTATTATAACTGCAAACGTTGTTTTTAAAGTAGCTGACTGTATCCTTTTTGAAAAGAAAACACCATCTTCCTCTAGTTGTACACAAAATATAGGACGTTAAATTTTTTTTTTCCAACATATTCATACAAATAATGCAATTCCATACTAGTCTCAGTAATGGCATGAAAGCACAACCCCCCCCCGCCCCCCCTTTACTGCTGTACAATTACAAGTGATAGGCATTTGATCATTATTGTACTACCTGTCAAATATCACAATGAGTTTTCCCCCATTTCATGAGTTAAAAGGGCTTATAAACTACAAAACTGTGCAAAATACAAAGTGCATTGAAAAAAAAAATCAATATCTATTTAGATGTCCTCTTAAGGCAGCTTGCTTTTGATTAATTTTCTTGACTCTTGAGAAATCTGGTAACAGGAACAGAGGATGAACACTTGTGTTTATAAATTGGTTTGTCTAACAAGTTTGAAGATTTTCTTTTTTTCAGCTCTCATTTTGCATATTAGTGCTTCTCCTCCTTTGCAGAAGATCCTCTGCCATATGTTCCTGTAAAAGGTGCTCTTTTGAAAGCCAGAAAAAAAAAAAAATCTTCTATTCAGGCAGTGGATTAGCTCTTACAGACTACCCTTTTTTGTCAAGATAGCAGAGACTTATCATGTTTTTAGTCTGGCAATGACCACATTAATGTGGTTTGCAACATATCTATGGGAATGGTATATGGAGACGTGATTTTAAAGGAGCCTCAAGACCTCCCAAGATCACTGCCAAATTCTCAAAGATTAAAAAAACCAAACCAAAACAAAAAACACCAACAAAAAACCCCCTCAACATAAGTTCACCTTTTGCCCTGAATATTTAGAACCATACCAAAAGGGGATACCAAACCCTGACCCCACCACATCCAACTCAGCTAACCGCTACAGCTCCTCGAGAGAGGTTTCAGCTCTGCAGTTCAGGCCTTTGCTTGTGAGGCAGAGCAAAGGACAAAGCGCTCTTTTTGGAGCAGGATAGTGTAACTGCATACAGAAGGTTCATCTAGCCAGCTACAGGTCAAGTGTTTATCATTAATTCAGGTGCTAAGTCTACTTAGTAAGCAATTCACTGGAGTTTGTAGATAAATGCCAATTTTGGTACGTTTTTCCCCAAGTAAATGTTTATGAATACAATTGCAGTCCCTCCTCATTCTTTATCTGGTAATCACAGGATCCAAACTGACCCTGTCCTACAGTCTCATCGTCGGCCTCTTTAGGGCAAGGCATGCTCCTTTCTTAAAACCAAGGGGGCAGATCATCTTTATTTAACTGATGGATAACAACTCACAGAACTCAACACATCTTTTCTTTTAGGATGACAAAGAATCAAGCTTTTGTACACTGTTACTTGAAAATTTCCCTAGCCAGGCAACATAGGTCAGAGAAGACAGAGATAGCAGCCAATGAACCAGTGTCCAAGAAATCCTTGCCAGCACAAACCAGACCTCTGCCTTGTAAAATACCCATGCATGAATTTTTGCTTGGAATAGATTGAATGCTGACCTGTATTAGGCTAGTATTTGGTGTTAGTGTATCTATATCTCATGCATTGTGTGTGATTTGGTCCATCCATATTGGAGAGGCAGCAATAATTTTCAGTCCTTACGACACATTTTTGATTTGAGAACTAAGCCCACTAGAAACAAATCAGGTATTTCCCCCCTTCCTAGTTCAGTGCTTTTTAAAAAAATGAGGCATTAATCTAGTGCACAGAACCAGCTGAAGAATGATCCAGACAATTCTACTGTGGCAAGTATTGACAGTGGTTAATGCGTCTATATGGGCTTCTGTAAGGCCTTTGACATGGTTCCCCACAACATCCTTCTCTCTAAATTGGAGAGATATGGATTTGATGGGTGGACTGTTCAGTGGATGAGGAATTGGTTGGATGGTCACATCCAGAGGGTAGTGGTCAATGGCTCAATGTCCAGATGGAGATCGGTGACAAGTGGTGTCCCTCAGGGGTCCATATTGGGACCAGTACTCGTTAATATCTTCATCAATGACACAGACAGTCGGATCGAGTGCACCCTCAGCAAGTTTGCAGACAACACCGAGCTGAGTGGTGCAGTTCACATGCCTGAGGGATGGGATGCCATCCAGAGGGACCTGGACAAGCTGGAGAAGTGGTCTTGTGTGAACCTCATGAGGTTCAACAAGGACAAGTGCAGGGTCCTGAACTTGGGTCAGGGCAACCCCCAGTATCAGTACAGGCTGGGGGCTGAAGGGATCGAGAGCAGCCCTGCCGAGAAGGACTTGGGCGTACTGGTGGATGAAAAGCTGGACATGAGCCAGCAATGTGCGCTCACAGCCCAAAAGGCCAACCGTATCCTGAGCTGCATCAAAAGAAGTGTGGCCAGCAGGTCGAGAGAGGCGATTCTGCCCCTCTACTCTGCTCTCGTGAGACTCCACCTGGAGTGCTGCGTCCAGCTCTGGAACCTCAGCACAGGAAGGACATGGACCTGTTGGAGCAGGTCCAGAGGAGGCCACAAAGATGATCAGAGGGATAGAGCACCTCTCCTATGAAGACAGGCTGAAAGAGTTGGGCTTGTTCAGCCTAGAGAAGAGAAGGCTCGGGGGAGACCTTACTGCAGCCTTTCAGTACTTAAAGGAGGCTTATAAGAAAGATGGGGACAGGCTTTTTAGCAGGGTCTGTTGTGACAGGACAAAGGGTAATGGTTTTGAACTAAAAGAGGGGAGATTTAGACTAGATATAAAGAAGAAATTTTTTACAATGAGGGTGATGAAACACTGGAACAGGTTGCCCAGAGAGGTGGTGGATTCAAGGTCAGGTTGGACAGGGCTCTGAGCAACCTGATCTAGTTGAAGATGTCCCTGCTCATTGTAGGGGGTTTGGACTAGATGACCTTTAACGGTCCCTTCCAACCCAAACTATTCTATGTTTAAACAATATCGTTTGCTCACTAATGGTTCATGACCTATGAATTCTTTCAGGTGCCTCACTCCTGAATTTTCCTATACATTGTGTGTATAATACCCTCTCTCTTTCTCCCTTAGATATTTGTCAGTGCACAAATGCATTTCTACCCTATATAATCATGGCAGACAGGGACAAAACATTGATATACAGCACTACTTTAGACTAAGGTATGAATATTACATTAGCTGAGTTATCACTATAGGGTTCTGACCTTCAACTATCCAATTTTAAAGCCATTCATTTTCAAACTATTAAACTCTTCTCTATCACATCACAGAAATTGACACTATGATGGCAAGTTTTCCTGACAATGTTTAAGTCAAAACAAATTATGATGTATTAGTAGAATTTGTAAAAATATGTTTGTGCTATTAAAAATCTGGAAGGACTGTGTAGCCTGTGGTCATGGTTTGACCCTGAGTAGTCAAGCAGAGAGAAGTGTCAGGTGTGTGTTCAGTTCCTGTTCTTCCCACCCCACACCTGATTGTGGATCAGAAAGCTCAGCTGTTCTGCCAGAGACAAATCTGGGCACCACTACTGCTCCCGGCTCCTCACTGAAAAACCTGTAACGTGCGGGTATGTCCTGTTCTGAGGAGCAAGTCCCAAACAAAAGAACAAACTAGACCAAGAGGAGGGCAAATGGAAAAGGTTAAATTGAACTTTTTCCAGACACGTTACTGGCAAACAGAGAGAGGTTAGAAGAGCTTTCTTCCTCAGTTTGCTGCCCTCAAATCTCCCAGCAAGTTCCCAACCTGGTAACGTGTCTCAACATACCCACTTTTGCCCTAGGACAAATTAAAAGGCAGATTAGTTACTTCTTGCAGAAACAGATACACTGTTCTGGCATTTAGCTAGAAGTGGCTATTTTACCTTTCTGAACTAGAATGCGTGAATTTAAAATAAAAAAGCCAAACCAGCGTAAGAGCTCCCTCAGAAAAATACCGACCACTTGCCAACAAGCAGCAGGGAAGCATTCAACTCAGTTCTCTGCAACGTAAGAGTTAAAGTGGAAAGGAGCAGCAGCAGCATCACTTAGTACAGGGGGATCTGCCAATATAGCACTTAAATACAGCCACACATCCCCTTGGCTTCTCAAGCCCTCCTACCTGCACAGGCCACTGAAGCTAATTGTTTAATAACAGCAGGCCGTCGCGGCAGTATGCACGCATCCCTAAAAGGCTACGCAACAGATTTCCATGAACATCTAGGTGCCAATTAGAGAGATTTTTTGCCAGGTTTTCAAACATGCTTAAAACAGCCAGCATCTACAACCATCAAAAGTTTAAACAGTGAAAGCCTAGTAAAAAAAAAAAAAAAGTATGCAAAATGCGAGGGATTGGATAGGAAGGTGTGGCATAAAATGCTCTGACAAGCATCGGAACAGTACTGGCAGAGTAGCACAAAATTTTTGCTTCTGTTTCATTTCCAGAATCAAAAGGACTCAAAGACATGAGTTACAGGGAACAAGCCACAACTGCGTTCAGCGGCCTTCTACTAAGGGCTATAGATCCGATGACCATTTCCCTCCATTCAACAAACAGTGCCTGAAAAGACAGAAATATATCCACGGGGGAACAAAAGCCATTATTTTATCAAATCGATTACTGCTGAAACCTTTGAGCTCTAAACAAGTCTTCACTGAAGTCCTATTGGCATCTAGGTTAACAATTATCTTTTTACAAGTTCTGAAGACATACTGAAAGTAATAGCACCCCCTGGTTAACAGAGAGCTAATTGATGCAAGACAGACAGGCAATGGGATTCTGGGATGTTACTGTTAAAAACAAATCAGTCAATCAGTCTAACTTTGTTCTGAAAAACAGCAGAAGAAAAGAGATTTTCAGGATTGCCTTGTAAGGAAGGTACCACATACTATAGCAATGGGAAACATTATGAAATCCTAGACAGCCCAGTAAAAAAGGGAACCAAAAACAATGGAAGTGTCAGTCTATTTTAATTATAAAAAGAGAGAATATGAACTCAAGAGAGGGATTTCCCTTTAAGAATTCAGGCTCTAGGCACAACAGAGCTCTAGTTGTCAATTTTAGGTGGGTGGCCGTTTTAATCAACCTGTTTAGCATATATTTTGTATGTCTATATTAGAAAGACGAATTCTTCCTAACTGCTTTCTGAAAAGCCCTTTTAATTGAGACATTGTCTCCTCTGCAATGTCTTCTCTCAAGAGTCAAAAGTCAATGCCCTAGAATTACAGGAATCTAGGCTAAAAAATAAACTCTTCTACTTAATGCTTTTCCATAAGCACAGGAACTTCATCTCAACTCAGAAAACAGCAATTCTTGAACTTCAGTGTATGGCAACATAAATTTCTTGCTCAGCTGAAGATTTATCAGCTCTTAAAACCACAAAACTGTCCTCCTCAAGCTACTCCTCTCTTTTTCAGCATCTTCCTCAGAGAACACAGCTTCTTCCAATTTTTATAACCTTTTTCTAAGGGGTCTTAATTTATGCCAAGAAAAACACTGTCTGTTAAATGGCATCATTAGACTCACATGATTTCTTGCGGTGCATGTGAAGTTTTTGGTCTCCTGCATACTAAATGATCCTTACGGTACGAAAGAAATTGGTATAAACAGCTGCTTTATTTTGTGCTCTGATAACTGAGGAAAAACAGCCCTCAATGAAGGAGTCGTCCTTCGCTTGGGGGAAAGTAAATGGGCAAGTAAGAAGTACATGAATAAAATTAGCAGATTGGGCACTGATTTCTTCACCACCGTGCATGTGGTCTGAAGGTGGATATCCCAGCAGGTGTTTTCGCAAGCAGAGCTCTACCTTTTCTCACGGATTAATGTAAGATAAGGCTCTTCACCTGCTTTATTGCATTGCCCACAAATACTCTGTAGATCAAGAAAGAGGCAGCAGAATGAGGAAAAACAGATTCAGATTTCTTTTGGTTTCTGTATTCAGATGTAGGGTGTGTTGACAGCAGGCCCAAAACTTCCATCCAGCCACAACATCACAGAAAATGGGACAACAGCCAGGTATGAGACATCTAGCAAACAGCCTTGTGATGACATCCATCTGCAGTCTGATGATATAGGTTCATAAAGATCTGCAAGAAGTTTTCAGGGTTTAAATAAAAATAACTGGGGAATCACTTCCATGCGTCACTACATTTTACACTCAGTGCCAGTGAGCAAACTGGGAAAGGAAAGAAGCGAAAAGGGGGAGCGCAGAGGAAGGAGCAATACGAAGTCAAACCATTACTTTCTTAGGAGACTAGAGGTGACAAGCAAGGAAGAAAAAGTAGAATTCTCTTTCTATCTCTTCTGAGCACAGGGGCACACAAGAAATTAGGGGGATAGACCCAACCTTATCTGCAATATTCTGCTGCCAAGGAAGGATGTTTCTCACAAACATCTAAAGCTTTTTTTTTTTTTTTTTTGGTCATGCTTTGGGTCTGATCCAGAAGCCTGACACAGCCACTAGAAATGGTTATTGGATTAAATTCTTAGACAGCACAGAAAATAGCAGGCTAAAGAATCTTAGCAGACTTTCCAAGAGTATTCATTCATCTCTGGCTTGGGAAAAGCTTGTGAAGCGTCAGACTGAAGGAGAATTTTGCCAGGAAAATCTGGGTTTGAACCACAAGAGCAGCTGGCTGTAACAGTATTGCCCAGAGAGGTATCAAACAGGTGCTATAACCCAAAAAAAGACAAGTAAACAAAACAATAAAACAAAATTACTTAGTGCCCTGTAAGTAAGTTTCCCCATCATGCATAACAAAGCAACAACTCAGAGGAACTTCTGAAAGGCATAAATGTCAATTCAGCATCCCGCTCAGGCTGACCTTTACAAAAGAGTTTTTCATTTTCACAACCATTTTCTACAGGAATAGAGAGCTCCTTTGAAAACCTCCTCCTGGAGACTGCTGGAGAAGCACAAGCCCTGGAAAAAGAATAAGATGGCCTAATAACCCTAGGAGTCATGAATTTCCAAATCAGCCTGGCTACTTGCAAACTCTGCTAGTGATCTGGGCAGGGGAAAAGCAAGCCTCCCCCTTCTTATCCACCTCTTCAGCTATCCCAGTCTCCGCATCTGCTAGGCATCTCAGCATGGCCGAGCGGAGTTACACCCCGGGAAGAATTTGCTCCAGTGAGTCACGTTTCTCCCCAGTTGCTAGCAAAGGGCGAAACAACAACAGCTCTCAAAAATTCCCATGGCAACAGCTCCTTCTCTCTGCAAACTCTGACTGCACTGGCAGCCTTAACACTGCACAAAGCAGCAGCATATAGAGGCGATTCGAAGCCTGTAGTCAGGTAACGCTACTGTTATTTAGTAAAAAATTCACAAGCACAAACCACTGACCATGGCTGGAGATACAACCTTGAACTAAGGCACCTAATAGTTGCTCCAGTATGGATCCTTCCGTGTTCCTACCTTTGCAATAATGGGCTTATCTAAAACATTGGAAATTGGGTTTTTAAGGTCAGTAGGAGACCTTTCAAAGCTCTCCAAATAGAACCGAGGTCATGACTACTTGTGGTCATTGACGTTACAGCAATTTTTGTAAGTAGAGGGATATTAATCCCCGGAGTCTGACAATTTCAATTTTAGTTATGACATTCTGTCCACCTAAAACTTTAGTGAAGTTTAATATTCTTCACTTCACGTACTGATCTGTTTTGTGCTGTTCTTAAGTGTTGTTAAACGGTTGTTTCATTTCACTGTGGAGTTGGCTGACCAAATTTCAGCTGTGCATGGAGTGAACTCTGTATATTGTAGCATCATTACTCTCAGAGGATCCTAGGTAGTTGGAAAATACTGCGATTTGATTTTGTTTTTTTCTTTACAGCAAGTGCATTTTGTAAGAGCAGCCAATTATTTCTCTCCCTGGAAGGAATACAATAAAAAATTAATTATGCCATGCAGTGTTTAATTGAATTTTAAAGTGGAAAAGGTCCACTGTAAAAACACCTACTGTATCGGTAATGACACCACTTGGGTTGAATCAATAATTTTTAAACCACCTCGAAGAGGATTACAACAGTATTCTTATTTATTTCATGCACAGCTGGATGCCAATGCCCTGACATTATTAAGAGCATATATGCAGTGTAATTCACATGAATAGTTTTACAGAATTATTGATATGAATTAAATTTCATGATTGCTTAAGTGATTGCAAAATTTGAGCTCACGAATTTATTCTATATAAGTAGGATTTGAACCAAAATCTGCAGAAATTTTTCCAAATTTAAATGCTTCTGTTCTGTAGCAAGAAACATCTCCCGAGACACGTATTTGCCTGAAAAAAGGTGTCCTCAGCACAGTTAACAGCATCAGCATGGGCATCTAATCTCTGTATCATGCTAAATATTTTCTTCTTTGAAGTGATAAAAATCCAACTGTCAAGCATTGCTTGATCTGACGTAACGCCTGGGGAAAGCTAATCAAAAGGAAGTCTTATAGGTTCCCCCTACTTAAATCCACCCACCTGAATAAGCACAAGTTAGAATTTTTATGAGGTAAAAGAGACTCTGCTGTCACAGCCCAGTGTTAATTGGCACAAAGGTTTGAGAATACCTTAGTTTTACTGAACTGCTTTGATTTCAAGACTTCTGAGCTGAATTTTCTTGCTTCTTTATAATCCTGTCTTAACTATCACTGAGTTTGAAGTGAGAAAGGAGCTTAGACAGATCTATATCAGTGTTCATTCATGCCAGACTCTTGCATTTTCATTGCAAACAGGGTTTGAAGAAAATTCAGATTGAGGGCAGGAGTAGCAGGGGGAGCACAGGGAATGCTAATCCCCTGTTGAGCTCTTGTGGGAGCAACAGGTGATGATTAGTCATTGGCCACCAAGTCAATGGCCTCTTATTTTCTTCCCTGATATTTTCAGGCAACGGGGGGGGGGGGGGGGGGGGGGGGGAGGAATCTGATCCCTTTCCCCTCCCTCTCTGGTTGTACAGCAGATGCAATGATATAGACAGCGTGCACTTGAGGCCTTTGCAGGACCATCTCCCAGGACACTTCCCAACTGTTATGGGAAGTAGGAACGTTCACAATCCAGTGGTGAAATAAGCCAAATACAGTAAAAGAAGACGCAGCTCTGGTTTACTTCCATCCCCCAGTTTTGTTCCTTTATCTCACACCTCTAACCTTACAGCATTTCATTTACTTGTATTAAACACTCCTTTGCTGCTTCAGTTCCCAGCCATGCCAGGGTACTTCAAAAATCTGTATGTCCTCTATTTTTATCAGGTGAAAATATTATCGTCAAGATTGTAGAACATAAAACATCTCAGATCTCTACCTCCTATTGAAAAACAAAACCCAAGATGCAAAAGCAGGGGCACGTGCTACGCTCAAGTGTGTGCTTCCATCTGATATTAACTGGCTTCAGAAGAGGTGCTGAAACCCCAAATTAACCTTGCGCTACAATATGAACAGGAGGAAATGTCACTGCTTGAGGACTGACAGATGTTTTACAGATTACCTAGAAAAATGTCAGTGATGGATAAAGAACCATATTTCACATGTAGCACTCAGTTTCAAGAAGCTATCTTGTTTTTTTCTTTCACATTTTCAGCCACATATAGACATTTTACATTATAAAATTCCCTCTGCAATTACAAATGAGCTAATGCCATTTCGCCTGATCCTCACACCTATGACTAATCAATGCAAGATTCAAGCCATCTCTAGGACTAAGAACAGAATTTGTAATTTTCATCAAATTACTTCCTGTGGGATTTGATTATTTAAAAAAAAAAAAAACCAAACAAACAAGTATCCGACAAAAGGAGTTTAGTGGTCACATTTCATACCATTTACCATGTAGCTTTCAGTTTGTTTCAATTTGTTTTTATTTATGCACTGAAAGGGACAGATTTTCTTCCTCCTTATTTTCATAGAGCTGCCTTTACTAACAAAAATATAAGATCCCAATTTGGCTTTGCTTATCAAATTGTAATAAAATGGCTGTTGGACAAAGATTTTAACAAGGTACCCAAACACTGTCATTTTCATAATATTATGCTCCACTAATACCTTTCTCCCAATATTTTCTCAAAAACTTACTTCAGCCATAAAGCCTTGCAAAGATTGCCCACATTTTACAACACACAGTACACAAACTTTAATCTTATTTTACCTTTTTCTTTGTAAGTATTCATGCAGCTTCCAGTGTCTAGTAAATATTATGTCTTGTCACAGATAACCAGCCATTCAACTAATTGGAGATTTCTATTAAGATTTCTCCTAAATTCTCCCTTCCAGTAGCATTTATTCATCCAGATTCATCTCCCTGAAAATGAAGTCCTACACTTTCTCTGTATTATCAATTTCTGTAGGAGATACTGGTATCATTTTGGATTAAACAAGCAAAAAAGCTTTAAGTCTGCAGAATTTATTTATACCGTAAGGTCTCGAAAGTGCCTTCTTAAGCCATTGAAGACAAAACTCTCAATCTATTTTAGTGCTATGGAATACATATTCCTCTTTTCCATCAGTTGGCTTTGCTTTAATATCCATATTCAGTAAAAAAAACCAACAGAGATCACTGAATATTAGGAGGGAAACTGACTATCAAAGGAGGAACTTCACTTAAATTAATTTAAAATCTATTTCCTATATAAAAACTTCAATATCTAGTTCCTTAACAGAGCATTAAACACAGAAAACCTCATTTCGCATTCATACAGGTTTGTTCATGAGTCACTCGTACAACAAGAAGCAGGATAAGGTGAGCACCAAACTGAACAAACATGCTTTCACTGGCTGTCTATCCAGTGACTTCCATCCACTGTGGCAACGTTGCATTATACCGGTGTCAATTCTATCAACGCTAATTAATCTAACAGTAACCCTTTCCTGAATCCTCCCTTCAGTACTTTAAAGGTAACGGTTATCTCATAAATCAAAATCCTTGTCTGATTGTCCTGGAGGTCTGTAGGTAATAAATTACGCTTATAGAAGTTGCCTGTGGGAGATGCTTCTTCCTTTATCTGTCCTTTTTGTAAGTGAAGATGGACCCAGTTTCTGGCAGTTCAATCTGTGTGCTGTTTAAGTCTACAGTCTAACAGTTTCATATGAACCATGCAGAGTTTCGACTCAGGGTTTTGGGTTTTTGCCCACCTCCATGTAGTGGAGGGAGTGAAATACTCCGAGAGCACATCTTGACATGGTCCCACAGCCCAGCCTACCGTAAAACAATCTCTATCAGCGTACATTGGCAGGCTGCAGAGGTTTAAATCACACCAGGAAGCAGTCAGGACAGGTGGCTGCAAAAAATATAGGCTTCCAGGGAGCCAAAACCTGACTTTTTGGAACTGATTTTGTTTAAGAAGTCAGCTTTCCCTGTCAGCCTCCAGGAACGCAGTTCACTTGAGAAACACCTCTCAGAGGCACTGGCTGGCAGGACACTGTCAGGCTGTTTCCAGTACTTTAGTTTAAAACCATACAGGAATGGCATTTATAGTTTCATTGATTAAAAATAATTTTCCCTTCATTTAGGGAGACAATGTCTTTGCATCAAGATAATGGGATCTAGTGTCTAAAAAGTCAGCAATATATCCTTCTGTGAAAGTCAGTCTTGGGGAGAAAGGGCACAATTATTCAAAAAAGTGTTTGCAGGAGAGACTGAACTGTGTAGCTGGCTGGAGATCTCTGCCTTGTTATGGATATTCAAGGCAGAAAGATGTGTGGAGGCAAGGAAATTGAGGATTGACGAGAACAGATAATGAGACCCAAGTCTATCCCCTCTAGCTGAAGTCTGACCTAAGCTGAATAGAAGCAGAAAGCAGAACTGCCAGGTGTTGGGAAGCAGAGGTCACCGCAGCTCATTCTGCTAAGCACCCTCATCTCAAAAGACATCAATAAGGCCCAGGAGGCCCATATGAAATCTGCCCTGTCGCTCTGCTGGATAGGAAACCTCTGATTAGGACGGGGGCTTTCTGATGGGGCTACGCAGGTGACACTTGGACTGCACATGTTGCACAGAGAAAGGATTCCCACACCCGTTTGTTCTTCTTTCAGACTTGGCAAACATACTGCTTTTTAGAAGTGTTTGCATGGGTGCTCCCTGCTTCACACCATCACTGTTCTCCCAGTACGGGTAAATTCAGCCAGCAGCGCGTTATCGTATTACTTATTCATGCAAACACACCACTGCAAGGGGTCACAGAAGTCATGATCCTACAGAAATAATATGAGACTGTGCCTGTATATGGCCATTGGCATGAGGGGGGTGTATTTGCTTTCCCCATGCAAGCCAGAGGATGTTGATAAGGGTCCAAGGCTTTTCCAGGGACAACAGGAAGCTTGGGGATTTATTTGTATTTTTTAAAGACTTAAACTATGCAAAACCTCAAAAGTGATTTAACAGAGGGTTTCTAAGGGCCAAGCAGAGCCCAAAAAATGCCTTTAGATAAAGATATTAAAATTCAGTGATTTGCAAAAGGTGGATAGATTATTCTAACCTGCACTTCTACAAGGGAGCTACAAAGTAGTTTGGAGCTTAAAATTAAAAACAAAACAACCAAACACTCTCCAAAGTTATCGCAACATCTTATTAAAAAAAAGCTAAAAGCATTGTGAATGCAAAAGCAGTGCTGCCCTGCCTGCGGAACCACCCCAACTCTTCCCACTTCCACAGATCCAACACTAACAGGCAGGTACATCCTCCTGCCTGCTCTGCAGGTTCAATAAAAACTGCACTGCGAGAATAGCAGATCCCGCTCCAGCTAGCTGGAGCCTCACCGATTAGAAAATACACAAAGCACTGTCTGCCCTGGGTGGATCAGACGAGTGTGCTACCACATACAGAAGTAGCCTGCGTCTTGAAAGGGATGAAGCGCATCTACAAACCCTGATTTCAATTCTAGTCTCGGCTTTCTCAGTCTTCTGGATGGCTCAAGACAGATAATGGCTTTCTTTTCCCCCTTACAATGACAAGGGGAGGGAATAATCCCTTGCCTTACAAAAGTGCTACAAGGTAAGGATATCTTAGACATTTCCTCAATGAAGTCAAAGTTAAACGTAACAAACGCACAGGCCACTGTGAGCTCAGTGTGATTTTTATGGCCCAGACTCTACTTGAAGATTTGATGGTAAGAAACAAATATTTTCCTTGTGAAGAAGCACCCTGGAAACAGAAGTAATGGATGCACTAAAGATCCTTAAAACAGCATTATTGCTGTGTTCTGGGCTAATCAGGCCCATACAATTTGGTACAAAATTAATCATCTAGGACTGTAGTAATAAAGCCTCACTTGGAGGCTGCATCTCTGCTTGGCATAAGCCCAGGCATGCACACTATGTCAGATTGCTGAAAAACCATGGGGAAGAAACAGAAATAGTCATCTTCCCTACCCAAGTGCCTCAGGCATTCTCTCCATCACACCAAACAAGGAGACACAACATCTCCCGTCACAACTTTGCTGGATTTAGTGCAGGTACAAGACATTTTTCTGTGCTCTTTCAGTCATGCAGCAACTAAGAGTTTCATTACAGGATCAAATTTCTATCGCAATTAGCTTTATTTGCTCTTAGTTCGTGTTCCCAAAAGGCACACTAGATACTAAAATAGACAAGACTGGTCTAAAATAAAACATTAACTCTTACTGACTGAATAATTTTCTCATTGACAGTGAAACAAATGCAAACTACATAAAGTTAAACAGTAATGACTTTTCTGTAAAACTTCTAGTAAATGAATATTGGTGCTGTTAATTGCTATTAATCCTAGCTTAGTTATAATTTGTGGTATTGGCAATTGTAGTACTTTTCACCAAAAATGCGTCAAACTCAGCCATGCTCTGTTTCCTATTAATGTCATCTCTCGTAGAGCTGGGGGCACACACAGACTGGAGGCATCTGTTACACACTGAACAGGGCACCGCATGCTCCTCCGGTTCAGGCAGCCCGTGCGCAGGGGTAGGCTGCTGAGGAAAAAACACATTTCAGTCTCACTGTGCCTCTTATCCCCTTTCAGCTCCACTGAAGATGCCAGAACACCCTTGCCTTTGCATGTCGGGAGTATCAGGAAGAGGCTCTTGCTTATCACATTGGTAACAAAATATTTGGAAGCAGTAGGAGTATTCATGCCTTCTTCCTTTCTTCTTCTCATCACGAGCAGGACTAGACATAGGCTAGTCCCAGCTCTACACAGTAATTTAAAATCAATATAATCACAGTGAACTTTGTCACCTCTGCTTCAGCTGAGTAGGTTTTTCATTCGGGTCCCTTGCCATTTTTCTCCCTGAAAATAAGTTCTTCAGTTTCCAGTCTGCCTTGAAATGAAATAAAGCCATCCTTGGCTTCAACACATCACGTAAGCAGTCTCTCAAGAAACAGAAGACACAGAGCAAACTTCCATCATCTGCACATCCCTACATTCAAACACAATGATTTCCATTAAATATTTAGGACTCAAATATTTATATCCAGTCAATTAAATTGAGCATTACTTATCCTCCAGGGAATTCTTACCATCCCTCAGCACACAAGAGAGGGTCGAAAGTGCATTTCCTATACTTACTAATAACACAGTAACACCTAAGGCTATAAAGAAATCCTTCCCACTAGATGCAAAGACCTTGGAAGCAAACATACAAATCTAGTGTAAAAGAAGATATAAAGATCTCGTTGCTAGCCAACATAAACACATGACTGTCTCTGCCCCAAGGAGCTTACAGTGTAAGCTCCAAGAGACAGTAAAATGGGGCGGGGGGGGGGGGGGGGGGGGCGGGAAGGTGAATGATGAAGGAGACCTTTTCCACGCATGTACCTTCACTCTGGAATACAGGCAACTGGCAAGTCAGACAGGCTGCAGAGCAATGCCCCAGGAAAGGAACAGTTACTAGTGCCAGAAGATCCTACCACCAGACCATTGCTGTAGGTTCTAGCGGGAGGATTTGCAGCCAGCATTTTGTACAGAAGAAATCACCAGCTAGACTTTGTTAATCGTGTTATCATGCGCACCAATTCATACATCTCTCCTACAGCAAAACCTTTTTATTACAGAATTTCAAAAACCAATACTTGAATTTTAAACTTTAATATGAACTTACATTTTAAAACATTAAATTATCCAGCGAAGCGGACGTGAATGTGAAAAAAAGGCCATTTCCTCCATCATTTCATTAAATTTGAAAGTACTTATTTATTTTAATAAGTTGAGATGTCCATATGCCAGGAAATTAACATCAAAGAATGTTAAATATGCCCAGTATCACTTAAAAGCCTATGGAGTATTATGCATTTTCAAAAATAGCATAACTCAGCAAAACTACTTTCCCAGCAGTTACTTTTTATTACAGTTTCCAATAGTACTTTGGGGAAAAAAGCTGAAAATGTTTACCATACTCTGCACTCCAGTTCATACAGAAATTGTAAGATGCAATGTTGAATCACGCGTCCAGGCACCACACCACAACCACCTTCCCTAATTTAAGGTCTTCTGTTAAGGCCAAACAGATGGTTGTCTACCGTGCGCTCTGCCAAGGGCTTCTGTGTAGACCTGCTTCATTGGCACGTATGATCAAGATCACGGATGGCCTCAAATGGAAAGGTTGCAGGGACTTGGACTGTTTCCTCTGAACAGTTATACTTCACTTAGCACAATAGGACAGAATTATCACTAATAGTTTGATCACTTTAACTACCCAAACGTTCTCCAGTCTTAAGAACCCACCTGCTGAAATTGTAGGGACTTCCTTGCAGAAGCAGGACCTAACTGGCATGAAAAGCTACTCATGAGAGCTTGCCTAGTTTCCGAAGGAAACAGGCTTATGACTTGAGCCTTCTATTGCATCTGGTCTACCAGTTCCCCTTCCCTCCCCCACCACTGTCAAACCTGCTGGCTAACTGACCAAATCGGAGAGAAGTGGCTGATCTTACAGATACAGCATAGCCACTGGTTTTGTGAAGCGCAAGCATCAACACGGGGAACAGGGGCAGGGAGCACTACTGAAGGCCATGAAAGAGGCTCAAAGCTTCTTAGGCATTGGAGACTTTTCACAGGACAATGAAACACTTAGCTGCTCGTACAGCTACGCAGTTCTGGGGTTTTTTAGCAGCAGAGAAAAGGAAGCCTCTTAATACCTTCTCCAGCTCATAGTCCTCACCTCATTACACCCTGCTTCAGTCATTCATGCATTTAACACAAAGCCATCTCTCAGATGGCTTGTACAAATTTAAGGTAGAGGTAACTTTTCTGTGTTTGCACTGAGAGCAATTAAGTCCTGCAGACATCTGGGGAACCCTTGTGCAATATAAACAGTAACTGAACTACATACACCGAACCTTTCTTTACAAAAGTCACATCCAATTCTGTCTGCAAACTTATCTTCACACAGCACATCCCCTTCCTCAGAGATCAGCATATGATAATAATGTATCACGCAGATAAGTGTCTCAATTTCAAGTCTCCAGCAACAGAAATATAAATTAAAAACATGATCTGAAGTGCCACAGAAGCTTCCAAGTTGGAATCTATCTGAAAAGTTCACATCACCTCTGGTTAGGAGTAGACTAGCATCTGGCATGTAAAATGGCTTTTCATACCCCAGGGGGGCAGAAGGCTTCAGCAGCAGCCTGAGCCCAGCAGCCAGAGACAAACCACCACACCTCGGGAGCAAAAGACAGCATGTAAAACTGAACATGAAGTGATCTAAACTCTCCATGACTTCACTGCCGTCGTTACCTCAGGGTAAATCTTATTTCTGTACTTGAGAAATATATCCAGACAAACACAAAGCAAATCACGTAACATTCAATTCTTCATTCCGAGTGTGTCCACTTACCGGTTTATTCGTACAGGAGCTCGGCACATGGGATTGACCCCAGTGCTCAAGGGCCAGATGATGTGACATACAGCAAAAGAGTCTTGTGAGGTCCTATTCCAGCATGATGCAAAAGCACATGATCAACACTTAAGGGACCTTTGTCACCTCAGCTGTAGCACAGTGTATTATGGGTGAGTTGGGAAAGAGACAGGAGACATTTGTTTCATTATTCCACATAGGAAAAGCAATAGAAACTGCAGTCAACATGCCAATACTGATCACCTTCAGGCATTCAATTGCAGGGACGTTTCCTCTTTTGTTCGTTTCCAAGGAAATTTATACACCAAGACTGTTGAGAAAGTCTCGGAAGTGAGTCAGAAATAAAGAACCCCATGTGAAACAGCTCCTCCTGAGCTTTCTGGCAGCTGGACAACTTAGATGTTGGCCTGAACGCTCTAATTACAGCAAGGTAAAAAAAGCAGTATGGGTCAGCTTTGGAGACCTCAGTTCAGCCCTCTGCTCAGCCACGCTTGGGTAATCTGAGGCACGGCACCCAGCCTCTCTGTGCCCTCCTGGTCTTTACAACTGTGATCATAACATGACATTACCCGATAGCAGCTATGCTAGGATAGATGTGTACCTGCGTACATGCCTGCAAGGCTGTAATCCTATAGCAGTGTGGAGCAAACATGCATGAAGTAAGACCACGTTCAAAGAAATGTAGGGGAAGAAGGGTTTACTTCAGCCACGGATAGAATAGACTGGCTTAGGTGAAACTCGGCAATACTGTTCAGAAGAAAACAGGCAGGATTTTCTTTGAGATGGAGAAAGACAGAAGGCCTACTACTCATGGCAGTAAAGATGCCTTTGGTGGAAGAGTTGCTTCCTGGCCAAGTCAGTCCGCTTAAGAATTTTTAAAGCAGTTATATGTCTCAAAGGTATCTCACCCTCCTGAGGGTTCAACCACAAGGACTCCATGAGTTAGTGATGCCCACCAGTCCTTACTAGGTCAGCTCAAGTTACAATCTTCATTTCTGCAACAGGGACATAGGGCTCCTGATTCTTCATTAACGAAATCAGTCATCTCACTAACTGTCCTGAAAACATTGTCAACCCACAGTCCCACTCACCTCACAACTGGGCAGTGTTAAGAGATGGGAGTGAGTGGGAACACGTACTTCGGAAACATTCATTCAGGGTTCAATTGAATTAAACCCACTTGCTTTCCCAGCTCTACAAAAACAGAAGCTTGATACTCAGGTTCTCAGTAAGGCTTGACACTACTTTTATACCACAAGGCAACATACCTCTTCAATAAATCATTCCAGTGCCAACAGCCTCCTTCAGATAGGAAGGCTACAGAGATGACCCTTAAGAGTTCAGAGGAGAGTTAAAAACATTTCCAGAAAATCATTCAAGTGCTGTTTAAAGATGTAATTTATATGCACAGCTCTGCACTCCATTGCAGGATTTCATATTTATTTAATTTGATGGTTAAAAAGTGCCCTCTTTGGGCACATGTAGTCTTCAATAAAAAACTTTGTAATTTAGAGCCAAATGTTCAATGTATTGAATAGGAAAAGAATGTCCTCTCACTCAAGTTGAACATTGTCCCAACCCCACTGGAAAAAACTGAGAGCACCAAACAGACCGAGAGCTTCAACAAAGCAGCCAGCACAAGGAGAAGTGCAGTTTGCTGCTGAAGGAAGAATTAAGCTCCATAGCTAGATCACCTCCAGAAAGGCCTCCTGTGAGCTCAGGAGCTTCACAATACCTGTGCTACTGACATGGTCTCCCCAAGAAGAGGCAGTCTCCAAGGCAACCAAGATCTCTTCAATTCACATTTGATAAGGTTGGATGTGTGGCCTAAGAAACAGCGCATAGCACTGGGACCCGGGCTGAATTTCCAACTCTGCTGTTCGCCGCATGAGGTATATCAGAGAAGTTACTTAAACTGCCCTGTCCTTCAGTTCCCACAACGTAAACACATCTACCTCAGAGATGTTACAAGAATTAGAACTTCCTCAACTGCTAAGCACTCATACTAGTACCAAAGGACACCTCAGAACACATACTGGCGAGACTCTCTTTAATTCTACCTTTCTCTAACAGGCACGCAACATTCAACATCGAAGAAATGCACGGCACCTCTACCCACCTACGGCAGCCACTGCCCCACTGGCAGCTGACAAGGCGCTGGGTGGGAATGCCCGGCCAGCAGCCCACCGCAGCACTGCTGCTGCTCACTCTTCCCTTCGCAAGGGAACCCACCAGGGCAGATGTACTCCGTTCGCAGGCAGGGGCTGCATTTTCAAGGATCATAATGATTAAAAACTGCAAGTCACATTCTGCAGGATGGAGACACTTTCTGGGAAAGGGGAGAGATAGGGCAATTCCTGGGGCAGACACACTGAAAAGAAGATTATCTTCTGAACAGCGAATGGAATGACACAAAGCAGCCATCTGACGTCGCAAAAATAATAGAAACAATTCTACGTCTACTGCATCAACTGCAGTACTGGCCTTTCATACAAAGACTCCGCTTATATCCTGCAACTAGAATTCTGATTCATTCTTTGATTATTTCATGCTTGGACTATTGCAATAATGTTTGTGCCAAGCTACTTTTTTTTGATCCACACACCACAAGGCTATTCAGAGCTTCCCCGCTTGCTTTGTTTCTCACTGCAGTATCCTTGCTGTTCACATACTTTTTTCCCCATTGTTATTCTCCTATATGCGTTCAGTTACATATGAAATCAAGATTGGAAGTTCAATGTATTACTGCAATCATTCAAGAACGTCAAGGCAACAGCAGACTCCAACCTTCTGTGTATTCTCCAGTCCATTTGCTGAGCTTGTATCACAGCTGCTACCCAAATACTCCATCTTTCTTTTGTATGTTTAACATATAGGTGTTTCAAGTGGTTTTATGTCTAAAGAAGAGCTTGAAATATTTTATACTGTTTCCTATTTCAATGCCTAGGCATCAGCTAAATTGACAACTTCTTGCTGCACTTCAGCGCACTTTCGGTTTTATGAAACAGTGCACTGGTTGTTGTCATTCCAGAGGTTTTCTACAAATGTCCCAGTGTTCACATTGAAAGAAAATGCAAGAAAAAAACACAGTACATGTTTAAAGAAGTGAGGAATCCCCCCTCCCCAGCAAAAACAGCTCTTTGTGCTTCTTCATTTCAGCATAGAGAGCCAGAGCTGTGATTGCAGCAGCACAAAGTAAAAATACTTTGATGTAGTATTGGAACAACTGTATCTGAAGCTCTGAAGATTTCATCTAGCATCTGGTGCAGTTATTTTATACTTTTGTGCTGTAGTAGGGAAAAACTTCATGAAAGACAAAGTTGAGGGAACGTCTGGTTCTTTGCACCTCTTAAATATAAGCTTCTCAAAGCTGTTCATCTGCCAATGGTCTATCTACTCAAAAACAGTAAAGAAAAAATTCAGAGCGTTCAAAAATCAGAGATTTGCTTTAATATATTTAAGTCATGAAAAACAATCAACTTCCAGAAAGAACCTTGCCAAAAAGAGAAAAAAGGCAATTTCACCATAACCACATCCAACATTCAAAAATTCCGTCAACTGTTTCATTATAGACTGGATACCAGGATTGACTATGACAGTACTTCGAATAAACTGTAAACGTCGCACACAAGAAAAGGTGGCAAGACGAGAGAGAAAACAGTATTAATGGTATTCAATAAGGAAATCGTGTCTGTGTCTAAGTAGAAACTAAATTACTATCCGAGGTTTTCTTAGCAGATTATTTAGAAACTTGCCAATAGACAAACAAAGTAAATGACAAGACTCTCAATCAAAGCTGTGTTCCCCAGCAATATGGCTTAGTAAAAATGATACAGACTGCTTGGACTGCTTCTGGCAAGGCTGGCTCTCCTTAGAGGACTGCTAATGTTAAATACTCCACACAAACATGTGATTGTGAATTCCTTATTCATGCTAGCTTATGGTTAGGAGGATATATCCTGTTCTCAGGGATGGGAACTTGAAAACTTCTTTCTTCATTCTCGTAACAAAAACAAAAGACAGTATTTTGTATTTGTTACTTCACAATGCAGAATAGCTAAAGAAAGATAAAAAGCATTCTCCTTGACATCCTCCTAGTAAGTACACATTTTGATACAGATTCTGCAGAGAAGTACGTGTCTAGTGCACATTTGTGCAGTGACTAGCTCATGGACATGAAGACTCATGACCCAGTGCCATCAGAATACAAACAATCAAAATATACAGATGGTATTTCCTGTTTATTTGAGAAAACACACAGCAGTACACCACTCGCTTTAGCTGCGCACATTAAAATCAGGGTTCATGCTTAGGCAGTAACAGCAAACTCTCAAGCTATGGTTTTCCCTGTTTCTCTTATGAGAGAGCGTAGCATTGATTTCTGGAACAACTGTTACTTTAATAAGATTGCACATGGAAACGAATGCATCACAGCTGGTTTCAGCAGGGTTCAGTGAAGACTACATTCATCTCTGATGAACGCAGATAAAATATTCAAAGCTCAGTTTACTGATCAGATCAGATATTAACAGTAATATTTTTCCTAGTTCTCTCAGCTTAGTTCCTCTTTAGAAAGTCAGCTTAAAAGAGTGAGGAAGGGAGACAGCAGAACCTGCTCATTTTGACCATCTTGCCTTTAATGGAGATGAGTACTCTTGCAGTGGAACGATAACCGTGCACGTGGTATGCCAGAGTTTTGGTCAATACCAAGATTTATTATTCTGAGGCACAGAAAGAGTGAAATACTGACCACGGCAATTAGACCATTAGTTACCTCTCAGTTCAATAAGTCTTGATGCTTTCCTTACTATGTGCTGATTATTTCCTGTCCAATTCACATTAGCAGCTTATTTAATGAGAACAATCTAAGCAAAGAGAGAGCAATTCACACATTTACAAAGGACATCACCAAGTTACATTTCATCACAGTTAACACCATTTGCTATTCTTTCAGGAAATAACCTTTACTGATCTTTCCTGTTTTAATGCCAGCAATTGCTTTTGAGAAGAACACTCAATTCTTATATTCACCACCGGTTATATTTTAAATAATAGCATCTTAAAGGACAGCAATAACTGCCTAAGTGTTGTAGGACAAAGCATTCACACACCGATAGTGTCCAGTAACATAACAGCGTGGCCACAGTTCCTATTGTTAATGGACACTTTTCCCCGCTCACAGGGTCATCCCTATTCTGGTGAAGTCTATTTTTCTTCTATTAACTTCTACTAATGTTCATGGTAGTTGCAGAGAATCTTGGAGAGAAAGGATCCAACATTTTAGACAGAAAAAACATCAATAAGGACACGCATAAAGAACAGAAGCATCATCAGTAGTGCTCATAATTTCACTCAGAAAATGAGAGATCAAAGGTACAAAGAGGAAAGAGATGCCTTGAATACACCATAAGATTAAAGAGAAAAAATAACTATATGCATCTTCTACATAGGGTTCTCTTTACTCTCTCTAGTTAAATAGACAAGTAAAAAGAACACATATACATCCTTGGCCAATGTCTGCTTTTTTGTTCTCTGAGAAGCCCAAATGGTTTTGATTACTTAAGAGAGAGTACTCCTTGAATGAGTCAGCTTGCACCACTGAGGCTGATCAGGAGAACATCCGTCAGGAGAGCAGGGTCCACCAGCCCCCCCAGTGCCAGCACCACAGCTCAGCTGGGAAACTCCAGTGACAAAGGCACCATTGCCTACAACTTCCTGCCCCAGGACAGTGCAGCCTCCCATTCCATACCCATTGATCACACATGATAATACTGGGAATAATTAGACATCACATCTTACATCTGAGGACTCCAAGAGGAGTTTCCCGATTTGAGTAACAGAGTAAGGAGTGATATTTCTCCCACAGCCACTTCTGGTTTTCCACAATCTCATGCAATGATTGTCACATTAATTTTACGTAACAGTTTTTCAGAAAAAGATATGAATAAGTATAGGCCCTTTAGAGCTACTATCACTTAAGATAGAAGCATCTACGTCAGCACCTCAATCTCCTCCTGAAGTCCTGACCCTCTCACTACCCATTTTTTGGGCTACTGCAATGCAATATAGGCTCTGCTCAGGTCACCAGCAAAGTCTTCTCAGCACTTACATATGCAACACTTGACATTGAGAGGCATCTTTAAATGTCTGGAATATTATGCTCTGTGAAGTACCATACATTACACAAGGGAGGGCCAGTCAGAAAGCTCTGGATCTGGTAGATGTTTCAATTGCCTATTTCTGTAGGATTTCTTTTCAAGTTTTCTTTTTTTTTTTTAAAAACAGCTTATATATTTACAAATATGTTTCCACACCGATGACGAGGCACCTGCACTGTTACCTGTCACTATTACAGGCTTTAGAAACATACTGAGTTCTGTGGATGTGTTAAAAATCATTTCAAACTTGTCCATTCAGTGGTTAGTCTAACAGAAAAGATTATTGTGAAAGGACAAGACTGCACTGAAGCACATTCAGGATCCACACCTACTTCTTGCTTTGACTGTGCTGCGCCTATTCCACATTCCTGTTACACTGCAAGTAATGTAGCCAGTCGCAATTTAGGAAGTCTTTGGCAAACCGTAAGACACGATCATGGAATAAATACTTTGCCAAAACATACATGAATACACGCGCGCAGAGAAATCCCCCTAGAAATATAGTTTGAGCTTCCTGAAAGATCCTAAAAAGAACATCTAGGAGATGTCAGTCTCTGTTCAGTCTTGCAGTTCCTATTTAAAGACAAGTTAGTCTTCTGTTTTCGGTGTTTGCTCACTTCTGAATTTGGTTTAAAGAGCTGCTAGCGTAGACTTAACAAAGTTTCTTCTGAAAGGCTGATTGTGTTTCCTTCTGTCTTTTTGACAGAACCCATTTAAAATGGGCCTTCTTCATTTAATTATCTAGTCTTTATTTTTGCGAGTTTTATTTCTTAACTGGAATAAATGTTAGAGTCAGAATTGTGTCCGCAGACAACAGGCTTATTTTATAAGGCTTAAAAATCCTTTCCTTTACAATCGGACAGTGAAGCGAGAGCTCTGTGGTACAGGCCCCGCGGCATTGTACAGCGCACATGCGGTATGAGCACAGGGCACTGAAGTTCACAGGGTCCTGTCGCAGGGACATTTAGGTATGTAGGTGCCTTATACAAAAGCTACAGACCAAGGGTTGTCTGACTCCTGATCAATAATTGAAGTTTATCCTCTCTAAACTCTTGTGGCTGAGAGGAGCAATACTACCAGGCAGCACATGGTAATGCTATAGATTGCTCATGAAACCAGGAAAATTCCTGATCTCCAGAGTTTAAACCAGCTCCTGGACCATTCACCCTCCACAAAAGCATGGAGCAGCAGAAAGGCTCCCTACAGGCTACAGAGGAATTACACTGAAAGCACAACATAGGACAGATATATCCTGTGGAAGACAAAGACTTGAGGGCTCTCCACAATACGGCTGTGCCCTTTTTCCATGCCCAGGCAGGAAAACCACAACTGGCTGGCAGCTTTCAGACCCCTCCACCTCCTCAGGATTTATTACAGAACACTTAAGCCCAAAAATACAAAAGCTCTGCAAGCAGACAGACACAGCCATAAGCGTGAGCCATAGAGAGGCCTCTGCTGCTATAAATCAGTACAGCTCAACTGAAATCAATATAAATCCATAGTTCAGCCTAACGTAGGCCCAGCAGAGACATGGGCACGCTGGTCAATACTGGGGTTCAACAGATGGTGGTTCACTGACGGCTGGCAGAAGCTGTCCTGGTCTTATTTACTCCAGTTGGCAAATTCCCTTAGAAGAAACTTCGGATTCACCAGCGCACAGCCTAGATGAACTTTCTTCCCTGCCCATAATTGCTGGGGCTGAGCCAACAGATGTTGTACAACTAACCGGAGGGGAGCTGGCCTAAACATTTGAGGATAGGGAAGGGAAGCAGTCTACCAGATAATGTCTGTAAAAGAGCTTGGAAACCATTGACACAGGCTAATTGCTTACTGCAGAGGAAAGTTTCCACTCTCTGTAGGCTCATTTGATGTAAACTTCCTAGTCATGTCCAAAACCCTACCCGCAGGACAAACGTTGTTAGTACATAAACTGCTTAGCCAAGCCCTGCTCAGGGTTCCTGAGAAATTTTCTGAGGAATGAGGAAGCAAGGAAAAAGAAACCAACCACACGATCATCCTCCTCACTGTGCTCGGCTAGAAACAAACATCTGTCTGGCATCTGGGCACCATTTATTCCCAACTTCAACGTAAACACAGAAGGTAGGCATGTTCATTACCTCTGGTCCTCTCAGTGAGCAAACACGGACAAAAGACATCAGATAAGAGAGGCTGAACTAGCTGAAAATCCTGCATGGAGCTGGAAGGAAGCAAGTGAGTGGAAGAAAGAGAGAGAAACTCCTACATATAAAAAGCCATGACAAAGCAGCAGCCTGTAGAAACATCCAATTTCTAACAGAGCACGGGCTCCTTTCCCCACCTCATTGCTCATCTTAATCTCCTCCCTTTCTCAGGGATGCTGGCAATACTGAGATTCCTGCAGGACATAGCATTAACCCTGGAAAATTCCTTTAGAAATACCCATGTGTTTCCCAAGTTTCTACTTGCCTTTGCCTTTTCCCTCTCAGACACAACCCAAATCGTTGCCTGCGTCTCAGCACTCACACTTCGCACGTGGCCCTGTCGCTCCTGCTCTTGTGCAGATCCCTGGGCGCTCGCTGCGGGGCTCGGCGGGGCAGACCTGCTCCTCCTTGCAGGCAGAGACCACAGCGTGGCTCAGGAGGACACCAGATCTCCATCCGCTTCCAGGATGGGCTTCCTCAGATGCAGCATACGTACAACCCATACAGCCGGGACACGCAGTACCCAGGCTGTTTGCTCACACCTCTATTTCACGTCACGAAACCTTTGGTGAAGACCCACGTTCTCCAGTTGGAATACTTGGTCCCAAACCACTCCCCTGGAATGGCATTTCAAGTCACTCTGTTCAAACAGTAGCCTGACAAAGCATCCTGAGAAAACGATATTGTATCTTGTGGTTTCTTGACAAGTGCTGGTAAATATATCATTTCCACCTTTTCCATCTCCTAATTTACTCCTTTATCAGCACTAGTGACAAAAAGGTTCTAATTAGATAGCACTAATCAGGTAGAATGGCGTGTGGTTGACAGGTGAGAAGTCACTATCTGTTCTCTGAAAAACAGATTGGCTATTTTCCTCATAGAAGCAGGAGATTTATCAATAGACAAAAGGAAGCAAAACCCCAAAAGGTAAGGTATAATTACACATCAGGACTACACATTTTATTTTGACATAAATCTAAAAGGATTTGTGGGTGGTAAAAGCTTTTTTGGAGGGGTAAACAAGTGATATTACCCATGAAGGAAGAACACCACCATCACAAAAATAGAGTTAGGAAAATTGTCATGTGCATAAACTGGTTTGTGGCGGGTTTGTAGTTTTTTGTTGCTTTGTTTGTTTGTTTGGGAGTTTGGTGAGGTTTTTTTGTTTGGTTGAGGTGGGGGAGGGGGGTGTTCAATTTCCCTCCCTCTTTTTTTTTTTAAATAAACCAGGACTGTTTTTAAAAAAAAAAAAAAAAAAAAAAAAAAATCCAGTAACTCAAGCAAAGAGTTTTGACACATATGACAACAGAATAATTCCACTAGTGTTTTACCTTTTTAAAAACATTTTCATTTAACTACCTGCAATGAATATTCCAAATACGTTTTTCAATAACAGAAACAAAATAAAGCTGCCAAGTGGCACTTAACTTGTAATATTTTACACAAGACAGCAGATAGGAATAAGCCATTCATTCCAACATACAAATCTTTTCTGTTTATTTCGATGCTTTATGAGTTTGGGGGCTTAAAATCTAAAAAGGTTATTTTAAGCCACAATATGGAAGTATATCTTGTGGCAATATTTGTCCATCTGATAATAATCTCAAAGTTTAACAAAAAGTAGTCATTTGTCCTATATTACTAAAATTTTTAGATTTATTTTACTTGTGTGATGTCATTTGCAAATAAGATAGCTTATATTTTGAGATCTAGTAGAGAAAACTTGTGACATCTGGTATTTTGTGTATTAATAGAAAAAACCTCTAGGCTTACCTATAATCATTCATTTCCAATGAAATTTATGGTCTGTATAAAAGAGAGGAGTTGGCAGTCAAAAATTAACATTTGCCTGTTTACCTGGTATCAGTATTCAGACTTCTTAGAAAGTAGTATTTTTCCTTCAGCTAAAACTATGCCTGGACAACATTCTTCTTGGACAAGCACCAAATGTTTGAAATGCATCTCATGTCTTCCAGAAAAGCGTGCACAAGTTCATTATGATGCTTGAAATCTTCATAAAAAATTTCTAGATAGTAGACATTTTTCCATAGAGTCAACATAGCTATTAACATGATTTCAAGTTGCTGGGTTATTTTAACAACTTCAAATACAGACCTGGAATTTTCTAGACCTGAACCAACCGTCAAACCATACATCAAAGACATCATTCTGAAGTATACTTTGATTTGTGGCATTTCAAAATTGTGCAGACACATCCGGTTTTCCGTAAGACTTATAAGAGCAGTGGGACAAACAATAAAATACCCTCCCAATATCCTACCTTCTCAGTATCACACATCCTGGTGTGATGCTGCACTGACAGGTCTCACTGTCGTCATTATACACTACCACAAAAATACATGCACACAAAGAAATAATTGTAAAATTTCTAGGTTTTTTTTTTTTTAATCTGGATGTATAGATGGATGCTTACAGTCATCTTAGAAGGCTCAACAGGGTAAGCACATGGTGAGCGTGGGAATGTACTGATTGGACAGGGAGAGTAAAGAAAAGTTTGTGGGAGTATGTCTGTTTAAGGGTGCATTAAGAAACTAGAAGATGACTGAGAGAAGGAGCAGAGTAATAAGGGAAATCCTGCAGGTAAATGGCAAGAATGTAAGAAAGGAGAGGATGTGTGTAGAGGAAGTTTGCAAGGAAGTCAGTAGAAGAAAATACACTGTAAAACTAATTTAAACTATTTCTGAGCATAGTAGTACCAAAAAGCAAGTAACCAATTTAATTCTGGAGATTATTTCATGTTTTAGTCCTCTGAAGAAGTCAACTCACCCGAGTATGCCCAGTAAGGATCCCCCGAAGCCTTTCGCCTCCGTATCTGCACAGAACTACCATGTCTGTTTTCATGCAGAGTGCCAACATAACCTTCAGTCAGAGCTGGGAAGAGAAGAAGCAGGAATCATTAGGAAAGCGGTATTTACTCCCTGGAGCTTACACTGTGAAGCTTAAGTCTTTGCTGAACAGAGACTACAAACTTGGCATTCCTTAAAAAAAAAAAAAAATTTAACAGGCATGTTCCTCACCCCTGAAAACCCACCATCCAAAGATGATTCACAGAAGCCAGGACTCACTGATGCCGTTACTCTGATCGGGAACATGCCTGCATAACTCCAGTAATTTCCATAAGGAAATTCTGATATACACAAGCAAACAAGTATGAGCCATGACATATGACCAAACTTCTCTGTCTAGACCCAAAAGATAGCTTATTTTCCTAGTGACTGCCAAACTACTAACTGTAATTCAACACAAAAATTATCAAGATCCTTGAAAGAATACAGATGCAAGCATGTGAAATATGCTGGTACAGTGTTATCCTGGTTATCATAACTGCATCTATTTTAAACCATATCTTAAAATCCCATGTAGAACAGTTTCACTCAGGCCCGAATGAATCTCCTCCATGTACAGCCTGCAGACCTGAGCCCACAGCGTGCTGGGTAACAGTCTCAAGAGGAGCAAGGCTCAAGTACATCGCCTCGTGCGATCCGCGCAAGCAAGGCAGACGCGTAGCACTGCCTTCTAGCCAGAGGAAGGTTGCGTCTGTCAGACAAATCCAGCATGCAATACCAATGCCTTATGACATGAAAAGGAGATGCCAGTAACGAAGAAATCTTTGTAAAACTTCACAAGCTAGAAGGAATTAAATTCATCAACCAAAACAGAAAAGAACACATCCTGCATCGCATCCTAGCATTTTTCTTTTATACCCCAAACAATATATTTCTTTTCTTGTAAAGGAATGCATACCTTCCGTGAGGAAGTGGGTTGTTTGGGTTTTTTATGTGCAAATTTTGTTTATTGTTTCTATGCACTTGACTGAACCAAACTGGAAGTGTGTGAATTCACAAATGTCAGTAAAAAGTCTGGAATAAATTCAATTACCTTTCTCAGAGCACCACAGCCAAAAAACTTTTGTGCTATAATAAACACATACAAACAAAAAGCCCTTAGATCCGCAGACATGGAATGTGAAGAACAAGTATGCACCACCTGGCTCTATGGAAATTTAAGTCCAACTGATCCCAAACCACTTATTTGATCAGTAAGAAACTAGCTGAATAGTTCAAATTAAAACTTTAGAAAACCAGGTAAAGCACTGCTACCCATATGCAGTCACCAAGCACTACATTCCTTTCTATTCCCAGGCCAATTACAGCTGGGCTGAAACGAAGCTTGTAACAGGACTTTATTGAACAACAAGCACCAGTAACTCAGAATTTGGCTTTCCTTCCCTTTAGAAAAGCTTCTAGGTGACACCCCCTTTGTACCACACTAGCAGAGAGCATGCTGTGTGCAAGGGCTACCCGTGTATGTTAAACAGTTCTATAGACAACCTTCACTCTGCAACGTGGATCACGGATCTCTGCAGATTTTGGAATCCTGAAGTGGGAGGAAAAGTCATGCAATCTCAGGGAAGGCATTACAGGTTTGCCCCTGCCAAATTTTCTCTTGTGTGAGCAAAGGTACTAATTGTGCGATTTATTATGAGCCTCTGATTTGAATGAGTTTTCCAGATTTCTTGGCAACTTTCTAAATGCTAATTCACTCCAGGCTACAAACTAGAAACGCTGGAACACATCATGCTACCAGGATTTGTAGGCAACACTATATCACATTCCTTATTTTCCTCTTCTGACTTACCCTAATATGTCTACCTGGTTGGGAGGCAACTGGCGCTTATTTCAACAGGAAAGAGCAGGTAAGGGATGTTGTATTGAGTTTGCGTGGCCAGGTTTCGGTAGCAGGGGGGCTGCAGGGGTGGCTTCTGTGAGAAGCTGCTGGAAGCTTCCCCCATGTCCGACAGAGCCAATGCCAGCCGGCTCCAAGACGGACCCGCCACTGGCCAAGGCTGAGCCCATCAGCGACGGTGGCAGCGCCTCTGGGGTAACAGAGTTAAGAAGGGTGAAAAAAACTGCGCAACGGCAATTGCAGCCAGAGAGAGGAGTGAGAAGATGTCAGAGCAACAACTCTGCAGACCCAAGGTCAGTGGAGAAGGAGGGGGAGGAGGTGCTCCAGGCTCCAGAGCAGAAATTCCCCTGCAGCCTGTGGTGAAGACCATGGTGAGGCAGGCTGTCCCCTGCACCCATGGAGGTCCATGGTGGAGCAGATCTCCACCTGCAGCCTGTGGAGGACCCCATGCTGGAGCACGTGGATGCCCAAAGGAGGCTGGGACCTTGTGGGAAGCCCGCGCTGGAGCAGGCTCCTGGCAGGACCTGTGGCCCTGTGGAGTCTGTTTTGCCTGTGACGGTAATTGCTGAGTGATCTCCCTGCCCTTATCTTGACCCATGAGCCTTTCGTTGTATTTTCTCTCCCCTGGTCCAGCCGAGGAGGGGAGTGATAGAGTGGCTTTGGTGGGCGCCTGGCATCCAGCCAGGGTCAACCCACCACAGATGTGGAGATCTAAACCCTCTTGGCAAAAAAAAACCCAAACCCAAACCACCAAACACCCACAACAAAACAAAACAAACAAAACAAAAAACCCAACACACCTGAACAAAGATCAGAGACCATGAAAATCCCAAGGAAGAGAACACAGAAATAACCTAGGTGGATGGCTGGAAAGGCTATCAGAAAAAAAGGACCCAATTATTCAATTAAAAAATCACATGTACTAAGAAATACACCTAAAGTCCCTCCTTATTACAAAATGAAAGACAACCGCAGCTTTCTTCTGAGCATCCTCTGCACAAAGGAGGCAAATAGTTGTGGGGTTTTGGTCACCCAGAAAAATTGATTCCTGCAGGCAGAAGCAAGATTTCCCCCTGCCTCCTCCAAGGAATAAGGCACTCCTGCAGGTATCTGCTCAGTGAGCCCTCCTGTGTGCCTCACCATGAGAAGAAAGAAACTATGTATAAATAATCTGTATTTGTTGAAGGTAAAAAGGCTCTGAGTCAGTGCGAAACACCTGAAGTTGTAAAACCCTTTGTACTCCTAGCCTGATCTGTGAAAAAGCCACATGGCAACCATGGTATGGCTATGAATCATACCATTGATTTTCAGTATCCTCTGTGCAGAAAATTAAATTATGCAAATCCAAGCCTTTATGAATGCCTAACTTTAATGTGAAATTAAACATTTGCTTCAGTCAGCATCTTATTTATGCAATTAAAAATCTGATATTCTTGTGAAAATACACGGTTTTAGTTTTCTACATAGACACTTAATAGATTTGTACATTTATCTATACTTATAAATGGTGAACATCCATGCTGTACACAAATTTATTTCCACTAAAAAAGATGTTACAAACCAAGAGGGGAGCTCAAGTATTTTTCCAAGAGAACTGTGGGGAGGAACTTGCTGGTTATACTGCTAAATATCTTCTGTAGGACTGAAAAAGAAACAAATTGGAACATCCTGTTCTAAATAAAATCCTGCATCACTGTTAGGCAGGCCGGCATTAATGTCAATTGTCCCCTTACAAACGTGCAATAATTCAGCAGTCATTAGCAATTTAGAGAAGACACATGTTTACTGGATAGCTGCAGAAACTCTGGGAAAAGGATGATAGGTCAAGATCTCTGGCCATGCTGTGAACTGAAAGGTAATGGTCTGTGTCTGTCAAAAATCATGACACCACCTTCTTCCCTAAGCTGGCTCAGTTCCCCAGCCTGTTCACAGTATGGCCATGCATTTCTGCATGCGGCCACACTAACGCTCCAAGAAAACACTGTGGGAACAAATACCTGTTGTTGGCAATATCTTATACTGGTGAAGTCATCAGGAAACTACAAACTCAATCTCATGGTGCTTTTGTTCTGTGGTGTCAACTGGGGTCAAGGGATTCTCTCATACTGAAGAGGTGCAAGGTACAGAACAGAGCATACAGTGGCTTTTCAGATAGAAGTTTGGAAGAGCCAAAGCATTCAAGTTAAGTTATTTCAAAAAAGAAAGTGCTTCATATATCAAAACCATCTTATGTTTCAGGCAGAATTGTTCCTTTTTCCAGATTTTTGGAGGGGCTGGGGATGTACCTTCCAACCAAAACAACTTGACACCACCAATGACAATTTAACAGGCATCTGAGCGTTGCTGAATCTGCTTTTTTTCACTGAAAATATATACAGCTAAAATATTTTGTTCAGCTTCCAGCCATTAGAGTATGTTTATTCATCTTTGTGAAATGCTCCAATTCCACGGTTTCAGAAGCTATACGTGCAAAGAAGCGACTCAAACAACTGACATCTTCCAGTGTTTCTAACATCCAAACAAGTTGTGGATAAAATATTTAAGTTAAGTTATATTAGCGCCGATCGCTACAGGTTTCCGCAAGTCGTCTTCAGCTGGGAGACAGTTAACAGCCCAAGAACAGAGAGCAGCCAAGTGGTTTCCTGCTCCACTCCTGCAGAACTGGATGCTGGAGAAAAGCCAGCAATTAGACAGGCTGGTCCAGCATGGAGCAAACACGGGGAGGCTCCTCTCTTCTGGGAACCCTGGAAAAGTTGGGGAAGTGGAAATCGGGACAATAGGAGGGGCAGGAACATGCTCCAGGAAGGCTCAAAATGGAGCAGCCAAAATAGAGGGCTGGAGCGGAATACAGGCACACCCGCCCAGAGCAGGACGCAGAGACGAAGAGAAGGGACAGCAGCAGCCTTGCCCTGCAAGGTTTCATTTGATACATCATGCCAGTGCTGATGGCAGAGGACTAATGAATACCATAATATATGGTCTGAGACTTGCAGATACACGATTAAAAGAGAAGCGGACCAATCTTACACTCAGATACACAAGCGTGAAATTAAATCCTGAGCAACTCCTCTGGCTGCTGGTGCAGTATTGGTGTCTATGAAGCATAACACCCGCAGTCAGTGGAGTTGTGCTGTGCCTATCAGAACTACTTCTGCAAGGAAAAGAGGATCCTTCAAAGCTAACATGGAGAAATCTCTTACACACAATTTCATATAATTTTAATCGGTACTGAACGCTACATGATTTTAGATGATGTGCTAAATGAATCAACCCATGCTGCATATCTGCAGACAGCAAAAGCAATGCAATGCTGGGACATGCCTTAGCATTCTGATCAGCTTTCCATTCACTCTGTCTCCATGTATTAACTTTCCAATAAAAATTATTTGTTAAGTGCCCTCAAAGGGACGATAAGGTAATTCCTGCCTGAATACCTTACTGGTATTCATAGTTCACATGAAAACACAAAATTTTATCCCCCATCTACCTTAAATATAAAGCTATTATACTATTCAGAGAGATTATACCCTCGGCATTAGTGTTTAAAACGTATCAAGCCATCAGCTATGTAAGAAAAATCCTTTAAGGTCGATACTTTATGTCTGAATGGTGAAATCATTAGTTATGATGGTAGATTAACTAGATTGTGTGCCAAACTCGGATTCTTTTAAGCCTTCTCTGAAGACAAGGGTTGCACACAAATCTGTTTTCAGCTGTTCCGATTAAAATGGTACAAAGTCAAAGGTACACACATTGCCCAGCTCATAATCATTCTGTGACTTGCCACTGTGGACTACACTAGCAGTTGAATCAGTTTTAGTCCTAGTCCCTAAAGTGGACACACTTCAACCTGGTGCTACTGCTGGAAAACAAGCCAGCCTTTGGATACAAGAGATTTGACTATTGGAATCTAGAGTAGTGTCACACTATGAAAACACTTAAAGTAAAGGGGTTAAAAATAAAATCTTGGTAGCGTGTAGCAAAAAAGCACTAAATCACAAGGAATGCTAGCAATTAGTTCTGTATCAAATCAATGCCTGTAGAAAGGAAAAACTTTTCAAAAACAAGAAAACCACTATTTTCTTGAAGACTGCACGACATCACATTTTAAAAGGAGGCGGGGGCACAGAAACATTACCTGAAGGGCTTTTGTATCATCTCTTAAATGGAGTTTTAGAGATCGGTGAGCCAAGACACTTAGCCATCTGCAAGCCTAAAGCTTCAAGCAAGCCCCACCAAAAAAAAAGCAGCATCTTCATCTAGGTGCATTTACTGTATTTTTAATTGGACTGTGCTAGAGAGAAGCAGGTAAGCTGAAGACACTGCAACGCTACGCACTGTAACACATGCTCTGCTGAAAACAGTTTAGGCTTCTGGGCAATTTCTTAGAATAAATGTTGTCAAATGGGCCAGAAGGGAAAGAGAGAGGAGAAAAAACCTGACAGAAAATAAATTTGTAGTATTAAACAATTAAAATATTTTTGTATAATTAAAATAAATAATGGTTAAATTCATCTCTCTAGGCTCTTTCACAGATAACTTCCTAAACAAAACTAGGCTATTTGCCTTAAATATTTTACCACCCTTTGACAGCAAATAAATCTAGAAATATTTCAGGCACAGCTAATCCATTTTGATAGGGCCTTACTTTTAAACAGACTCTTCAGCCATGGATTCCCATATTTTGTAGATTATTTTATATCTTGCCAAAGAAGGATGAAAGTTAAAACAACATATGGTGGTCAGACAGCATCAACAAATTATATTCTGAATGAGACTCCTTTGATTATGCTGCAGAGATTTCTTCTGATTATCAGATAAAAGGCCAAATCTATTCTCCTATGAATGCATACGCAATTTTCACAGCTTTGAAATATGGGAGTTACAAATCACAAGTTTCTTGCAACTAAGTGAAGTAACAGACACCCGGACGCTACACCTGCCAAGAGATATATGCGCCTTTCCCAGATGACAGTCACCCAGGCAGCCCCTCAATTCCTGTGTGAGCACAATCCACAGGTCTATTCCTAAAAAATGACATAAGGACTTTCCACACCATTAATTCTCTGTTGTTCACATGTCTGATAGATGGTGTGGTAACAGCGCAAATCCTAAGAACAAGAACATAAATGCAGAGCACAGCAGGGCTTTACAGGAACTAACCAGCAGACTGCAATTTGAAGATGAAAAATAGTCCAGGGAACACGCTGTCAAACTGTGGGGATTAAATTAACTAGCGGAATTAAAAGCCCTTATCCCAAACATGAATACACCAGTCACTAGGTGCATTAACCCTTGGTAACCTGTTGAGTTCAAAGCCAGCGAGTTAAGTGTAATGCAATTTTGTATTACTCCAATGTATCAACACAATGCAAGTCCCAAAGCATTAGAGCTGATGCAGACAAGCAACAGAAAACAGATTCAGTGCAATCTTTTCCTTACGTTACAAGGGATGGAGTTTAAGGGTGACAGGAAAGTCTCCTACTTCAGAGCAAACCTTATGCCAAACCAGAACAAGGACACACAAGTGTACCGCAATGCCCAGTGCTGTCAGTCACTCTCCGAAGGAAAAGCAAACCGAAGCCTCTCCTCAGTCACAAGGAGCTCCTATGAATCCTTCTCTCAGCGTGGGTAGCTTTACAAACGAGATGAGCAAAGCTCATTAGCAAGACAGCAAGGCAACTTCAAGTTGCATTAACGATGCCCCATTAAGAGGACTCAGAAAAAGCAGCTTGGGAGGCCAGGAAGAGACAGATGCTGCCGGATGATTAGAAGGGGCTTGGTTTTGCATTTTCATGGCTTACACTCTGCTGGCATCAGCTGTGCAAGATACAACATAGCTGGTGAATTTGGACCACTGATGTCAGCTGGCATCACCTGCAGCACTTCTGCTAGGAATAAGCAAAGTCAGCCAGATAACCAAAAGTGCCACAATTTCCATGTCAAGATAAACACACACAAATTAAACCAACTGCAACATCACCCTTTCCAGGAGGACGGTGCCCTGAAGCAAAGCTTCTGCCAGAGAACTTGGGGAATACCCTCAGACTACGGGTTCTCAGACTCTGGTACATGAGCTCAAATCTACCAGCGTGAGAGTAACATGTCATGAAAAAAACCCAGTCTGCTATCTTTTCCCCTGAGAAAATGCAGAAATGCTGAGCAGAAAACATAGCCCAGACAACCACATTCCTCCTCCAAGAGGGAGGGGCTGCTGTTCGTGTCACACTGCAAACAGCACGCGATGGTGATAGCCGCGGAAACAAAGTTTGAGGACCCCAGCTTCAGAAACACTCATCCCCCATCACTGAGAACTGCAAACACATCAAAACCAGCTGTGTTTGATTCAAATCCAAAGTAAAATCTTTATCAGACTGAACTGTTCCCTGACACTTCCCTGCATGCAGAAATACGCTCCCTTTACCTTCAAAACAAAGTTTTCAGACTGGTACTCTAGGCATCTAAGTTGAGATACCTTAAAGACAACTAATGCACATTACATCCCAAAAATCGGACTCCTTTTAGACACTTCTGATTTAGGTAGTCAGAAAAATAATTGGGAGCACCTGAAAACTCTGTAACCTTGGAAACTCTTGGTCTGTGCATCCTTCACAGTCCCTCAGACTTCCGTTAACCATCATTATCTGCATTTCTTAAAAGGAGGAATCCTCATCCTTGTTCATCACCTCTCCAGGCTGTACTTCAGAAGGGTTATGTCACCTCTGAATTTTATTTGTAACAATGTGTGATGCAAACACCGAAATAAAACTTCAGAGCAGAGGTTCGTAAGCAAGGCTGACCTCCACAGGAAAGCCAATGCTCTCTCAGCCAGTGCGGACTGAATCACAGCAGGTATTACGGAGAAAACAGATAAACTCAATTCTCCAATATCTAGGGCAGCCTGGTCAGTGAACCAAGGCAATGAAAACCCAGGTATCAGGGCAAAATGACTGCTCACACGGCCAGCTCCAATGTCTCTGCACTATTTCCCCATGGGCAAGCTTGAAGTCAAGCTTGGAACAAGCTGGAATTCAGAGGCATCACAGTGTATTTGTGCAAAAGGGACGTGAATCCATCAGCACAGGCACACTGAGAAGGGGCCATCTTGGTCTCTTCATTCATGGCATGGTTTATACGGGAAATGTATAAGCCACATATGTGTAACGGAGACTTGTTTGTACAATGAATTAAGAATGGCAAAAGGGGGCTTTATTTCACTTCTTGCCTCATTGCAAGTACCTAAACCTTCAGGGTTTTACAACAGAAAACACCATGGCTGGAACCACCTGTCTCACTCTCATTCTCACATAATCAGGTGCTGCAGTATGCACAGTGTTATAAGAGCAGCCTCTGAATAGCAAATAAATGTGACCTTAATGGTGTATTTTGTACCTTCAATTCCTTGTTTAATGCAGAATCATACCATTTTCATTTCACTAAACCCAGTAATACTCACAAAACCACACAAACTCATGCAAAATCACCAGTTTCACCTCTCTTCTCTAGAAACAATTTTCTTGTATACACTGCCAGCATTTGTCATAGTACAGCCTTATTACGTTTTCAAAACGGTTTCCACTAAGTCACATAACAAGTATCATCCTGGTAAAACCAAAAATATTTACTCGACTCATCCAAACCACCATAGCAAGGACCTTGTGAAGCAGACCTGCTCCGTGCATGACTTCTGTCCACCCAGGCTGCCATCTTGCCAGACGCATTCATGCTTCCCCATAGGCAGCCTACAATTTCATTTACTTGTGTCATCATCCCATTAAAGCCGCCTGTCCGTTACATCAGTAAAGACAAGCATATATCTACAAACCAGGGCCTTATCTGCTAAACTTATTCAGAGTCCCCAGAGGGAGACTCTGTTCTTGTGTAAGAACATGCCAGGTCTCTCCTGGGCAAGAGTTCAGCACTGTCACTGCACGGAGTCCTCACTCCAAGGCATCCCTTCAAACTCACCTGCCTCTAACACCAAAGGAGCAGCAAGCCCAGCATTCATTCAGCAGAAAATACAGGGCACAGTGCTCATTTCATTCACGTGGAGAACAGCGAGACACTTTATGAAGCCAACAGAGCTGCTCCCACTGCATGGCATGAGATCAAACCTGCCCCATTATAAAGTCTTCAGAGACAGGGGCTCTGTCAGCTAATAAAAATCCCTCATTCTTTATACAAAATGATTTTTTTAACCCGTGTCCTTTGGCCCATTTAACAATTTATTGACTGTGGGAAATAAAGTGAGGCCACATCAATCTCTTCCTGGTTATTTGGTTCAGGCTCTCAAATTAATGCAGAAGGTGGAAAGCTCAATAAAGAACTATTTAAGAAAAGAAAGGAGAAATGCTCTAGTCCCACTGTGAGATATCTTCCTCTCAGTTTGCAGTCAGGTCCTGCCATCTATAGCTGCACAATCTCCTGGAGGAAATATGGAAGGGCATAAAACAGCACGCTCCTCCAGATCGAGCAGAAATAACTTGAGATTTGTATGACTCTGCACTGAAACAGATCAGTAGCGCTCAGGTAGCCAGATTTAGTGCCTCCAGCATGTGACAGCTATTCCAGCCAGATCCACAGAAATTATTTTAGGATCAAACTTAAAAGCTGAGTAGAACCAAGCAAACAAGCAGTCATTTTTATTTGTGTAACAATGTATTTAATTTGGCTTATGATCTACAAAACAGGTTTTTTTCATTTTTTTTTTTATGCTGACAGCTTGCATTACGTACAGATTTTGCAGCAAAGGGTTTCATCCACATTTATTTCCCAAAATATAAATCTAAAGTGGAAACTTGAGATAAATAGAGATTTTTTTGTGCTGACTGAACAAGTTGTTAGTCAGGGATATATGCCCCAAAAAACATGATCTACCATTTTGAGAACTCTCTCCTTCCAAGTAAGTTGCACTGTTCAAAGGGAAAAGACACTATAAATACTACAGAGCTGATCTGCAAAATGAATCAAACTTCCATCTTTGCTTTGCAGTTCACCATTAGTTGTTCACCCAGGCAAGAATTTTTCTGGAAATTTCCCAGCAGGAGGGCCTGGTGCTGTTTAGGGTCCAAAACTAATACTTGGTTCCTTGGTCATTTGTCTCCGGAGAATGCAATAAAGATCTCGACACAAAACCTCATACTACTAAGAGCAAGAGCACTAAGGCCTTTGGCAGCAAGAACAAAAAAGCAGTAATAGAGCTCAGATGAAGTAAATAGATAAAAATTGCCAGCAATGGTGCACACTTTGTAATCATACAGCGACGGTATGCAGCACAGTCTGAAAAGGCACGGGGTCACTGTTCTGTCCTATACAATCCATTTAACCATCTGGAGGACAAAGCTAACGCCACACTCAGTAAATGTAAATGATGCTAAACCAAGAGGAGGAGAAGCAAGCAAGAATGCCTCAAAAACATTCAGCTGTCTGGCAAGCTCAGCGAAATGGGCTGATGTAAGTGAGACATTCCAGTGAAGATAGATGTAAGGCAATGCAGTTGGGGAGAAATAATAATCAGTGCAGGAATGAAGTGAGAGACTGCTGTTTAGAAAGCAGTAATGCAGAAAGACTTGAGCATTAGGGTGGATAATGAATTAGATGAAAGTTCATGCTGCAATACCACTGCAGAAAAAGGCAATTGCTATCCTGGGGCACATGCACAGAGATACTGGAAGCAATAACTCAGTTTTAGACAGTCTTTGGCAAGACTGTCACTGCAGTGCCACATGCTGTTTGAGGCCCATTACTCAAAAAAAAAAAAAAATCATTTTAAAACAAAAATCTAAGACCTGGGGTGGGGGAGGAAGGGACGATGGGGGGTGACACACAACAGGTGGAATGAATCAAAGCATCTTTAACACTAACCTTGTGCCCTACTCTGTGCTGGCCTGGACAGCCCTGCCACAGGCTGCTCAGCCCTGCTTGGCCTTGCCTTGGTGTGCTCATGCTCATATCCTCTCAAGTCTTGAACGTTCCACTCCACTCTCTACCTCCTTGTTTCATACATCAATTTTCATAACAAGCCTCATAAAGAGTTAGATTTTAGAGCACTCAGAAGCGTTGATCTTCAGACAAGAAGTGCTCTCACAGCACAAGAGTGAAAGAGGAGGAGATGAAGAGCTCCGTAAGGAACAAAAGGGATGCTTTCACCTTGTGGCAGGCACGGTGGGAGCTCAAATGCACGCCATCTTTTAAGCAAGGGGCAGGTTTGAGGGGAGACGCTCAGTACACACAAGTGCTGGGAACAACACGTGCTTTGCTTGAGAGCCACTGCAGATCAGCTCTGGCTGAGAATAGAGACCATAGCATAAGTGATCATCGGCAGAGAGCCATACAGCCTTCCTGACCAATTTCAACAGGTCCCACATTGCCAGGCCAACATGAGAGAATTCAGCTCTGGCAGGGGTAGAAGAAAGCTGGAGAGCGTCACACTCAATGCCCAAGCTTTCACTTCCCTCAGAACACCTCTTCTTGGGAAGGCTCGGGCACAGAAGCTCGCTCCCTTCCTATTCCAGTCTCAACCACTCTGCAACATTCCCCAGTTTCCAGTGCTACTAATCCTACAGTTATTACAAGCACTTAAGTTACTAAAAAACACAACAAAAGCACTGTGCGATGGAAGACGGATCTCGTGTACAGCCTGCAGCCTGACGAATGTAATCGTTTTCTTAAGGATCATAAGAATCCTCATGAAGACTTCAGCCCACCTGCAGAAAGCAAGGTTGTTGACTGCTGCAGGTTTCTCACTTCCCAAGCAGATTGGCTTGGCTATTTAATTACAACACAGCTTTGTACTTAGTCCCCACTTGACTCAGAAAGCCCCAGAATGGTCCTCAATACCCACAGAAAGTTTAATTACTCAAGAAAATAACTCCCCCCAGGCAAGTTAATTCCAAAGTATGTGCATGTGTTCCACAGTTGTTATTTCCATATTTTATGCTTCTTTTATGCTTTCACTGTGAACTGCAACAATATTCCATCTCCCTTATAGCCGGTGTCAGTGTTAAAAAATAGATTCATCCTTTTATGCAATGCTTAAAAGATTTCTTCATGGCAATATCCTATGTTCTAGTTTGTCCACAAAAAGGAGATATTAGTATCACAGATATTCTCTCTTACTCTAAACAATTTAAAAATACATTATAATAAGGAAATTACTTTTTGAATAACAAATGCATTAAACATTGACAGCATGTCAGTGCTTGTTCTGTGACAGCATTCGTCCTATCCCTGACAGGGATCTGCAAAGCTGCATCTTACAACTATAAAGAACTTCTATCAATACTGCACAGACCATCAAAAATGAGTTTTCCTCAAAAAGGTTGTTCACCATTAAATATGCTTTTATTGTTATTCTTTTTTATTTTCTCCATATACACCACAGTCTTTGCTAGAGAAATCAAAAGTAAGACTATTCATAAGAAAACCTCATGTTGTCTTTCTTTCTTTAACCCCCAATTCGTATTTTGTAAACAAGAAGCTCAAAGTAATCAGTTCCAGTCAGGCTTTTCAGCTTTGGATTTAAATCCTTTCATGACTTCTTCAAAAAAAAATGCACCAAAATTTCAGGGAAGGGGGGGAAGAGGACTCTTGACATTGTAGTTTTCTCTGATGAACAAACTGATGTATTACACAGAGGCATCTATGTACTCAAGGCTACTTGCCAACTGGCAACCAAATCCGATTTGAACACAGGACTTTAAATAGCTATTAAAAAGTTAACAAATGATTAGTAAAATATCATCTACTGTATGTAATTAGATTTAAACGTGCAGGAAAATAAAGACCCATGTAGAGCGCATTTGGCAACTGATACTATCCATGTTAACACAGCGTATACAAAGACCATCTTTGCCCTCATGGAGTATATCCCTCTCATTACTCCACTGCTCTGAAAGGAACTAAAATATACAAACATGAGATAAGAAGTTAGTTCAAGCAGATCTGCTAAAATACCAAGAAACTACAAGAAGCTTAGCTTCCAGCAGAGCTGGCTCTAGCCATTATCCTATTAAGATGGATACTAGGACTTGCCAGGATTTTGGAAGTCCAAAACACAACCACCCAACACCCACAAAAATCCCAGCAAACAATCTTCATTTTCACCCCCAAAAACCACAGAATGCACAGAAAAGGGACACAGAGGCTGAGGCTTCAAAACTGAACAGCAGCAATGGGCCAGAGTCAGCCTCAGCCGGAATCAAGACATGTGGGATGAGGCTGAGCCACAGGGAATGTGAAGGAAGTTGGTGCAATAGAGAAAAAGGTCCCAGACTCGGAGACAGGCTTGTAAACCAGTCTTCCCAGCAGCTTTCTAAATAGATACAAGACCAGTGAAGATCATTCAAACTGCTCAGGGACAAAACCCTGGGGAGGTATGCAGCTGGGTGGATGGAGAAGGAGGACTATTCCTTAGAGATGCGGTACACAAAGAACCCGAAATGCTCAGACACAGCACAGCTACGCTGAGAAAGGTCTGGCGTGAAGAACACATTCAGGTGGCAGGTCTGACAGGTCAGCAGGACAAAAGCACTGCTCACAACAATTGAAAAAATAAAGCATTTTGGGACAGGGACACAACAGCCTCTTCTGGCCCCAGGCAGCTGGAGCAGAAAGGTGGGCAACATGAAGCCAAGACTCCAGAGAAGCACTGCCATAGCAGATTGGAGACAGGGCAAGGAGCAGAGAGCCCAAACACAGGACAAATCAAATAGTAACAGAAACATCGTATAGATTGGTATTCCCCTTAGGGCCAGGGACTGCCAAAGTTACTGCTGAGTACCCTTCATGAATTTGTGACGGCACTGATTACTTTCTTATCAGGATCCCACTCATGTAAGTCCAAATATTATAATACCAAAAAAAGGACACAGAGCAGGAGGCTGCTTTTGCAATTTTTAGCCACTCCACTGCAGCAGAGCAGTGTTAACTGCAAATGAACCAAGCCTCGATTAATCTGGAAACGCTTCATTTGAAAATTTTATTGTAAGTGTAAATTTATTAGAGCCCATTAAGCAACATGTAATCAATAACTATTCGTTATTTTCTGTATGGGTAAGGAAAGGAAAAAGGTGCTTCTCAGGTCACAGTAAGGAATATGTCAAGTCGGGAGGAAAGAAATCCTTGAAAGAGCTGCAAGTTCTTAATTGCCACTGAGGTCTAACGCAGCTGAGATATTCAGCACACTCTGCATTCATGCCCCTTAGAATTAGGTAAGTGAGAAGGTGTTACACATAGACTATGTCATTCACAGGCAAGGGCCTTGGGTTGCTGTAAGTCTATTTGTACTATATAAAAGTCAAGTGACAGTCAAATTGAGACTTTAAGATAGTTTTGTTCCTACTTCACGCTTACAAAAAATGCAGATTACAATTACAGGGGAAAGGGAGCAGAAAAAAAAGAAGACTCTCTTACATTTTTTTTAATTTATTTGAATAAATTTTAAATTAAAGAGCTTTTTAAAGAAAAAATATTTTTTAAATATATAGTGGTGCCAGAATATGCTAGTAAAGGCTTGGCGCTATCAGAAATTGGACTTCTTTAAAATATATCTACTTTAATTTGTTTTTTAAAAAAATGACTATGCCCTAGTAAAAATATGTAATTTCCAGCCAGCTGCATTAATATTTCAACTTGGTAAATTATTCTTTTAAAAAAGTTTCTAATAAAGTAGCACTTGCTGCATATCTTTTAATAAGATTACATTTCTATTTATGATGTTATAATACATTGTATTAAAAACAAAAGAAAGATTACCATGGGAGGAATAGAGATGTCTTCCTTCATTTTAAATTTAATTTAAAGTGGAGGAAAAGGATTTTTCTTTTAAATTAATATTTCCTTTGCAGTGTTATGAATCCCAGCTTCAGCTATTGAATGAGAAGCAGGAAAGAAACTTTGCCATTTTTATGCAAACTCAAAAGAAAACGCAAAACTAAACTTCATTAAGCCTCATAGATACCAGAAAGCCAAAAACTTGCATCTTTGCATACTCTAAGGACAAAGGTCCTAAGCCAAGATGCATGCTCCTCCTGCTGAAGGAGAGGATAACAGGTAGAGCCTAATGCTCTGTATTATTATAGCCATCCTTATGCCAGGTGAAATGCAGAGCAAGGGAACAGAAGTTATCTTCAAATGAGTCAAGCCAGTCAAAGAAGAAGCAAAATACCTGCTGTGTCTGGCCATCCTACTCCCTCTTCCACCTGGAAGGAAGGCATATGTTGCCTGCAGCACCAACAGAGGTAAACTTCCCATATCTGTTAGATATTTACATTTTCTGATTCTGGTGGATGAGAGCAATGGGCACACATTGGAGCTTACAGATTGGGAACTAGTCTTGGTCAGCAAAGCAGAACCCAAAAAGCAGTCCCATGCAGCACTCCGAGACCCGGCCGACACTTCTGCTGAAATGATTAAGCATCGCCACATTCCACACAGCTCACACCTCTCCAACTGGAAGGTCTCATTCCCTTGCTCCCACCAAGTCATGGAGGTTTTCTATCACAGCTAGATAAAACTACTCTTACATAGTCCCATACAATGTTAGATAGCATCGCATTTTGCAAAGGTGGTCAGCATTGGAAAAACAGCGGTGCAGAGAAGAGAAACCATTACTCAGTATCATCTGATGGCTATCAGCCAAATCAGGATTAAAATGCAGGATCAGACCTGAACACCAGTGGAATATTCCATCCACGCAGTTGCACTGATTTGTCCTTCAAAAGTTAAACACAGGGTGATGACAGAAGTTCGAAGACTGTACTAGTTCAGAAAATGCATCCAGGTATTCAACCGCAGAAGTAACTAATAGAAGATGTATATGAAACAAAGGGGGTTTGGGTGGCACCTTATGCTGCATGGGCTTGTGTAACACGTGCCTACAAGCAGGAGAAGCATTTCTAGATATAATTTGCCATATTGTAAAAGATGGTGCCTTTTTTTTTTTTTCTTCCATAAGGTCCCACTATAGTTTGCAGGAATCTTCTAGCCCAGACTCAAAATAAACCTCTGTTAGCCATTCAAAGGCAAAAGTACACACTAAAATAATCACCTATAGCCTGAAATGGGACTAAGGGGCAGAATTACTGTCTCCGAGTAGAAACCAAACCAGCCCTCAAAACCCCTTCTGAACACTTGAGAATTCCCAGAATAAAATGAGAAAGTGTGCTCAGGAATTTAGTCACAGCAATATATTCTTGACAAAAATCAATGCCCATGATACACCATATGATGGAAATGACCTTTAAATAGCCATGGTCTTGGCCAGCAGGCCACAACCACACTTAAGAGGGGGTGGGGAGGGTGGGAGAAGTACGAGACAAAAAAAGGATGTTTTTCAGATAGGTCTTTACTGGTCCTTGACGGTCAACAAATTTATAACAGATGTGCCTCATTCTGACTGTGGAGAAATGAGTGCTGGTAACTGTTATTGTCAGGACAAATCAATTGGAGCCATATGTCTGCAGCGGCTGACAGCATCATGAAAGTCTCAAGCAACACACAGACATTAGGATGCTGCTGAAAAGAGCTTTCCCATCGCGTAAAGGGCATTTGGGAGGTACCTCTCTCTTCAAGATAGGTTTGTGGGAATTAGCTTATATATTTTGATTCTTTCAAATGCTTGATTGTATGCGAGACTTTGCCCTCTCTTACTGATTCCCCAGACAGTAGGTTATAATTAACAGGAGGCAAAATGCTACAAATTAATCATAGGACACATCTCATTAGGATTCTTATTTTATCTAGATTAAATAGGAAACTGTCATGACAGAGAACGGGGAAGTTTCCTAACCTTCTCCACTACCCCACGCTCCCCAACCAAATGTCAGCCATTATTCCCAATGGTAGAACCCAGGAGGAATGCACAACTTGCAGCAAAATCATAAATGATAATAAAAAGGAATAAAATGCTAAGATCCCATTCTAATAAACTAAAGTTATGCTTTTAGACCATTTCCTCCTCCAGTGCATCTCCTAGATTTTTCAGAATACAAACTAGTTAGTGGTTATCAAATAGCTGTAAGGTAAAACAGGAATAGACATAGTGGAACAGATCCATGGCCCTTTTTTTTTTTGGCCAGTATGGTAGACCAAAGCAATGTAACATGCATTACAAGAAAAGGAAATAACTAACATTGTCAAGTCAGCAGGGTCTCATGTAGGTGAAAATGTAATGCAAGATCAGTGCCATAATTATCCACACCAAGCAATTTTTTAGTTTATTGACTATGCTGCAGTTCCTGAATTTATGTCTTGGGGCTTAAATTGCGAAATATTATTGCAACGTGGCAGATATTATAATCCAGATATCGGTAGCTATGCAGGAATGCTTGGTATTTTTCTGAACAGCCAAGTTTCTCCAAAACTACTGCCGTTCTTTACCAATATTAATGAGTAAATCTGCCAGAATGCAAGCATGTGTATTTCTCTGTGAAACATATACAGAAAGCAAAAAGACCCAGATTTGCAAGAAAACTAATTTTCAAAAGAATTGTAGCTAGCTCACAGACATCCAACACTCCTGATTTATACAACGACGAATAGCAGCTTGGAACACGATCTACGTGTTCTCAGTTTCCCTATGCCCCTTCCCCATCCCTCCTCTATACCACAACTCTTCAAGGCTTTTCCCGTTTAGGTCACCATTTCCGACTGGGCCCAGGTCCACCCAGCTGACAGCCTTTACCATGAGATGGCTGCATTACAACATTTGGTAGTGAACAGCGTGGATTAGCATTTGTTGGGTGTCTCGGCGGGGAAGCCAAGCGCATCTTCCACCCCTTTGTGCCAATGGGACCTTCACTGTTGCCTTTGCTGAGCACAAGGTCAGGCAACACAAGCAGAAAGCCTCTCCCCAGGGCTATTCAAGAATAACCAAGTAACAGATTGCAGCAGAAAAGCAAAAAGAAAGTGCCTTGCAAACTATCCTGTCCTGCAAGGATAGGGCCTGGACATAATTAAGCACATACTTTGGATCCTTCCTAAAATTTCAAAAGGAGGGTGAGAAGAACAGGCCAACCAGCCTCTTCATCTGAGATTAGCCTGAAACTAAGTGCAAGCCAGACACAGGGAGACAACGAAGCTTAGAGAGCTTGAACTAATACAAAAACTACTGCTAACCTTTGTTTTCCCTCATGGAGAATGAGTACCTCATTCTCCTCATAAGTAACAATGCAGGTAAAGGTGAGCAGAAGATCATTTGCTCCACCTCAAACACTGAAAACGTAACTATCCAAGAACCCACAGGGGACAAAAGCACCAAAGTGAAAATGCTGTAACATTCAATGGATCACCTTGAAAGCAACTATAAAGATTTTTAGAACAAAAATCAGCATTTTGTTCTTGACTGTTCTCTGCAAGTAAAAAGACCATGTTCACACGTCCCCATGGAAAGTTTGCTGTAGCCGTAGGACGAGGCTTGGTTCGAATGCTAAATGTATTCTCAGCCTTCCAGATCTCCATCAGGGCAACTGCAACAAAATATACTGCAGTTTTTCACTCTGTCATTAAGAAGTGATGGGATCAGAATACTGACTGCTGCATGCTGTAAAGCAGTCCTGAAACTTGAGGCATCTACAGCACATATCTACTTCAAAGATCAGCCTGATAATACAGGAGTAACCGGGCAGAATTCTCTGGTCTGTGCTTTGCAGGAGGTCAGACCATAATTTAAATAATCCCTCTAGCCTTAACTTTTAGTTATTTTGTACTCAGGCAGGCATGTGGGGATATATCCTGTCTCAATCTTGCCAAGAAAAAAAAGGAGGAGGAATAATCAGAACAGACTCAAGACATTTTGTGAAGAATGAATCCACACAAATAAACATTTGGCACAGGGAAAAGACCACATTCGTATTAAGAAATTCAACCATACATCTGCTACAACCAAGTTTTCCTTTCCTTGGAGGTGGAAGTTTCCATTAATTGTGCTGGGGCTTGGGCTATCGACAAAGTCGTTTTTCCTCTGTGTTCTTTTGTTGACATACGGTTTCAATGCTTTACTGCTGTATTAATCCTATTTTGTCTTTCAGATAATAAGGATACTGTTGTTACTAAGTACTATGCTAATTGTTTTTGTCTAGTATTAAAAATACACTGCACTGCCTTATTCTAATTAACTTGAGATTATTATTGAAATAATGGTTTTATTATTTTACCACCGGCATTTTACTGCCTTGGAGTCTTAGTTGTACTCAAGCTATTATGACTTTGTAGCAATTGACTAACTACAATTATTCCATTACCCAGCTTCTAACATTTAATTGGGTGAGTGCAGAAAATACTTTCCCATTACAAGATCTTTGCTTTCTGATTTATTAGAATTAACCTTCAATATACAGAATCTAGATTCAGTTCATTTTTCCCTCTTCTCAAGAAAAACCCCATGAGGATCACCATAAGCTTCATTTGGTTTAATTAGGAGGGGAAAAATTTAAAATATATTACGAGACTTATATTGATGCCCTCCAGCACACTCTCTTCATTTCACACTTTATGTAAGATTTCAATAGCCAATGCACTTGCCTCCTCCTCGAATGAGAACACACCACAGAGCAGGACTGTTAAATGTCATTAGCATGAACTATTTTTTATATTGATTTTTGTTGCTCTGTTTCTCCTCTGTCCATTTGATGCATTGCAGAGTTCAGATTTAAGTTTTAATTGAAATACTTGGAGCCTTAATACCTTACCAGGCTGCATTTTTCTCCAAGTTCCAGCTACAGAAATCCGTCGGGTTTCACAGTGCCGTGTAGGTACCAGCAGCAGTGGCAAAGTTTGGCTCAGCAGCAATTTAAAAGTGTTTGCTGTTGGTTTTACTGATCATAAGCATAGAAATTCTGAGAGGCTCCAAATAAGACCATTCAACTTGGTGTGCTCTTACTCCCAGTGGAAAGCCTGTTAAGCTACCAGCTGCCTTTTAAATAAAGGAATAAGTGATTGGCATGCTATGAGATAACTCAATCTCTGATTGCCAATAGGGGCAGGGCAGGTGCTGACTGTTAGCTGAAGCAGTGGAGCAACAAGCAACATGCACAGAAGGTGCCCAAAGAATGGCACAAATTGGCAAAGGAGATCAGAATATCAAAACATTTGTGCACTGGCCAGTCTGAGGACATTTCTCATCCTCTGATGTGTGAATAGCTAGTTTAGAATCTGGGCACAACATGTGCTTTTGCGTACAGTCTGGTGCAATGCGGGAGGGGCAGAATTAAAAAAAAAAAAAAAAATCAGTAAGCAAACAAATAAACCAACCAGAAAGACTGAACGCTAAAGAGTGCTACACTTTGAACTCCTACACCCTCATTTCCTGTTTTTATTGGCATTAAGTTAGGTCATTAACATTTTATCAATATATTATGTGTATATAATGTTACTGAGATTAATGGACATAGGCAATGCTGTTCTAAAAGGCAATCAGAGTTCTGTAATAAGTTATATGCTTGCTCTTCCAACAAGCTGCTCAGTGGTAGGGATGCATGGATTTTTAAACACCCCAAAGTTTAATATGTTAGAATTAAAAGTGTGAGTACACTGCAGAAGTAACTTTAAAAGAACAGATAGCTTAACCCAGATTTGTATGCTGCTCCTGACAACTGAAGTTTTGAAACCCAAGTAGTTCAGACTTCAGCATATGCTCTAAGTCAATATGTATTGAACTCCAAGCCTCTGCTGCAGCTGATTAAGGACAAAGAAAGGACATGATACAATGCTACAGGAATCAAGACCGTTCTTTTTTGTGTTCCCGAAGAAAGAACATTGCTCATTTTTATTAAGTCTTAAACTTTGTGTTATCTGGCTACCTAATACCAGGTATGTTTACTGCCCTCATTCCTGCTTTTAAGCTTGAAGTGCATAGCCACAATTGTCATTCTGCTCATCTGCTCTCGTTAGAGGCTGCTCTCATTTAGTACATATTCAATTATAGAAGTTTTATTAGAAGCCCAGGCAAAAGCCCACTGCCTGCCTTTTCCTCCTCCTCCCCACTCTCCATCCTGCTGGTGTAGGTACACTCCTATGAAATATTTTTAAATTTATTATTAGGATAATTTACAATACCTAGGGGACACCCTGCAGCTTAATATGTTGACATCGAAGCAGTTAACTATTAAAAGCCCCACAGCAGCACTTAGGATTTACATTACAGAAACGAGACATAAGCTGGTATCTCCTGCTTAGCTTCCAACCACCACCACAAAGGAAGGGAACACCTCTAGTCACGGTGATACAGCATAAAAGGAATCTCATGTCACACTGTAACAGGCATCAGCATGATGCATTAGCTCTTTCTCAAAAGTCTTACAGACTTTTCTCCTTTGACCACAGTACACATTCATGGAGAAATTTTAATTCAAAACCCTAGGGGAGGAGGCTCACCATGCTACCAGAAATACTTCCTTTACATACGCTTTTATGGCTGCCTTAACAGCAGGGACATTCTCCTCATTCCCACAATACTTCGTGACAGAAATGCTGAACAGACTCCGAAACCACACGGAAAGCTGTTAATCAAAGCTTCCTAAATAACAGACCACAAATATATAGCTCATTTTATCCAGAGCTGCCTGCAAACCCCACCTGTGCTCCTCCTTGTAACCCATACAGGCCTACTGGCTCACACTGAAGAAACATGCTGATCCCATTTTCTTACAATACTTGACAGTTATGCAACTCCGCACAACCATTTCCAAAACTATCTCATCACTGTCCAACTTGACTCCGACTCTGCCAACTACCTTAGTCATACTTTTCATCTACTGCTATGTCCCATTATATTAGCAGGGAAGGAGAGGAAGGAACTAGCTTTCAAGTTAAAACTGTTGCTTGGAAGATAAATTAGGATACTTTTCCACTTCTTCAAAACCCTAGCCCCACTCTGATTCACAAGCTGCATTCCCTAAAGTGAATCATGTTGGATAACAAAGGTTCCCAGGCTGACTCAGATAACTTGGAAGAGGTAGTCTTCCCCCTCAATGTTTTTAAAGGCTGAGTTTTAAAATAGCAGTTCTGTTTTTTAACTTATGATTATCTTAAAGGTTCAAGAACAGTTTAATCAGTGAATTGCCTGATTGTACCAAGTAAACCACCTAAATGCCATCATCAGCACTCTCACTGTCCTGAGAAGTTTTTCTCTGGATAGCGTTGTGAAAATCAGATTGAGGTTTCAAAACTTCTGGGAAGTATTTCCTGTATTTTAAGAAATTACCTCAAAACACTATCCAATAGAACACTGATTGAGAAGATCTACACAGGGCTCTGAAGCAGCCAGTACTTCATCAGCACTCAGTAATTTTACCATCACAGCAACTCCCTGATAATGGATAGGTACTTTTTCCTCCCCTCCCTCGGTTTCCTCCAAGAATGAGGCTCCACTGCCTCTCACCATTCAGTAGTGCATCTGACATCCAGGTGGTGGAGGGAAGGTGACTAGCATCTGAAACCACAGCACAAGCAGCTAGATTATTTTTTCTGTCTTGTCCATCATAATCTCTAGATTTCTTACTATGAAAGAACAAGGAATAAGCAGAAGCAATCAGTCAATGACAGTGAAAATGTATCTCCCCTGTGATCATAATGACATAGTATCTAAATCTGTTCATCACAGCATAGGTGCATTAAAAATATGCACAGATGTGTCTTTCACACCACCACTAGCAAGATACTCCCCCTGTATTTGCTACATTACGAGATGATACCAATTTGCATTTATATTTTGATTACATCTGACTGAATTCTATAATGTTCGGCAATTTGCAATGGATGAAACCTGACACCATCAAAATAAGTGGGAGCTTTGCCATTGACTTCAACAAGGATGTGATTTCATCCTAAGTGCTCTGATAAGCAGAGTTCTAAAGAAATAGAAGACCATAGCTTTTCTGAACTGCACAATTTTGAATCAGAATAACACCGCTGAAATCTACAGATTTATACCAATAAGAGCAGAATTCCCTAAACCATTGTTATACCTCAGTTAAAGTTTATTGCATTACAGTTGACTGATATTTCACTACTGTGCCTTCTTATTATGTAAAATGTCATAGATTGCAAGTGCAGCTGGGGGTTCCTTTCATACCTCCTGCCCCTCTGCCTTTGCATCTACCAGACTTCACAGTCTTCTTTTCAAAAATCTTGGAGGATTTTGCGTTCAATGCCAGTTGAGGAAATGGAGGAGGGCAACATCAGAGTTTTCCATTAACTAAATCTTGAGTCCCTGAGGCCACTGATATATTACAGCCAAGGGCAACACTGTTACCCTGGTACCTGCTTGCAAAGTTCCAGGTTAACTGTAACTCATTTTTAGAACATGTTCAAAGTACACTACTTTGATATAGTATCAGCCACTTCCCACCATGTAGGTCCAACATGGTTTTGACTAGCTGCACAGACCCTTCGGGAACCTGAGCCCAAGGTCAGACAGACTTGGAACATTTCTGTTTAACTAAGGATAAAAAAACATTAAGATGGATACACAGCATCTCATGTATCTTACACTTCAGCACAAGAGAAGGTTGATGACTTTTTCTGGACCATTTTCTTCAGTGATATGCTAGGAGCTCACCTGATGATCACATAGTATCTGTTATCAGCTTCCAGGGGTAGCAGCCTTTTCAAATTCCCCTCTGCCATACCCCACATAAATATATTTATATATTTTTATACATACATACACATACACACATATATATGATATTCCCTCATCTTCCTTTACTGTACTTTTCAGCAGTGCCTTTGGCAAAGGACAAAGACGTGAATAGTTTTAGGTTCTGCTTTGTTTTGCCTTTTTAACCTCAGAAGAGTTTTTCGCTACTCAGACAACCAGACCCTCCAGAAGAGCACCACCCTAATTGCCCCAGGCAGTTAGATCCATTCAAGCTTAATGCCGTGCAATTGCTGGTTTTATGACTGAATCCACTTGTCAGGGGGAGAGCCGAAACTGTCTGCTCCTCTCCGACAGCCCAACACATCACCTCTGAAATCCAATATATACACCAGTTTCTGAATCAATAATTGCCATCAAGCATTCACCACCATGTTGCACTGAGCAGCTCACCTTAATGCCCAAGTCTGCTGTCCCCATGAGACTACTGCTAGCTAATTCAGAAGTCAGCCAGGTTTAGCTATAGGTCTAATTCCTCCTGTGCTGAGTACCCCATTCTGTACCCACCGCCCTGCTGCCCACCCTCCCAGGTGTCCCTGACGCTCCTTTCCACTGCGCCTCAATCTCAACCTGAATAATTCTGCATCATTTCCTGTCCCCTTTTGCAGCTCACACATAAAATTTGAATGCACTGTCATAAGGAGCACAGGGATCCCTGCTATTAGCCTTTTCCCAGATCTAAATCTAATTTTCCATTGCTTGGCCAGGTTTCAGTCCTGAGCTGTGAGGTAAAAACACCGTGAAGCTTCAAATCTCCTGGAATATTTAACAAGGTGGGAGTTAGTTATTGGTGAAGAGTTTAAAAGGCGATTAGAGAGGCAGAAACTGGACATCTGCCGGCACAGCGGTGCCTAAGTAAAGGTGAAACAACTTTTCAACATAGTTTGACAACATCATGGGGAAAATTATTTTCATTAAGAAAAACAAAGTAAAAGACTCTTTATCTGGGCAGCTTTCAGTAATGTTCATGCTGAAGTCGCAGAAAGTAGGCAGCACGCTCCTGTAAGTCAGTGTCGATCCCATTCCTACGAAGCTTTACACAGAGGAAGACCAGGCAGAAGGGCTACCCTGTGCCAGAGCAAAAGGTCAGCATCTTCCCAGGAAGCTGCACTGCATTCATTCCTGTTGGAACAGCTCCTGGAATAGCTACTAGGACTGCTGTTACCTCCATGTGGATTCTTATTCTGGAATAAAACCATTTAAATGGGATACTGGTACAACAGCAGCAACATAAATAAAGCAGTGCAATTGTATTGCTTCATTTCCTTCAGATGCCTTTAAAATGATGAAAGCCTTCTTGTCCTCCAGAAGACAAGAAGTTGGTGTCATTTTTTAATACATTATGTACACAGAATATTTCTGTTTGGACACTTAGACATGTAGAGAATGTCTACTTGAAAAAAGCTTCACCAGCTCAAACTCAATACACAGAACAGCTGCATTCTATTACGTATGGAATATAAATATGTTTTTCTAGTTAGGAAAATACCATGTCAAACACACTCCTCTCACAGGTAACAGACACACGGAAACCAAGTTATCTAATAGGGCTGGGACATCTGGGAAAAGCCTATCTGGAGAATAAGCTTGTTTACGAGAATAAAAACCTCACAGAGTATCTCAAAGTTGGCGAGAAAATTAGGACAGCGGAAAAAAACACTGGGATTTTTTTCCCCTAAACAAATGGCTTCATCTTTCAAACAAGCACAGGAGATGCCGGGGGGGGCTGGTGACAATCATCACTGATGCGAATGATGGGATATGTCAAGGAGAAAGAAATGTCATGTGGGAAATGTAATTAACCACTATAGAAAGGGGGCTGACACCTCCCCACCCACTCACATGCCAAATAGCAAAGCCCAAAAATTATTAGTACAGCTCCTAGTCACTCATTTGCTGTTTGATATTCCTGTACCAGACATAGTTATAAACATATCAACATTTTTTGGACCACTGCAGCATTCCAGTTACTTCCAATCCAACTACAGTCACTGTTCATTTTACCTAAAGACACTTAACCTAATGGGAAAGGGAAACAAGCTGATCAATTGTTCTGAATTTGTTTGGGTTACCTTACAATAAACAAGTTTCTTTCCTCATCAGGGTAGCTAAAAAGGCAAAATGTGTCCATGGCCATGAAATTTAATGGATTCTTCATGTGCAATAGCTTTTTAGACTTAGCTGATGTTACTCACTCATTAACACTGTCAGATCATGTAAGCATCTTTAACAGCAATAACAGAGTGACAGCTGCATTTTCCTGTATTAAAAAACCCCAGCCAAATTTTCTGATGTAGATTCAACAGGCTTATAGACAGAAATGAACCTGGCATCCGTTGTATCTGCTCAAAACTATGTGATGTTCATGGGGCACAGTTGAGTGAGACATACTCCTATTTCCATTCCAGGATAAAACAGGGAGGGGTGAGGGAGAAGGGAAGAAGGGGGCGGGGGGAGGGGGAACCAAACACAAAGCAGATACTGACCTTTCAGAGTTAAACTGGAGGTGCGGGGAGAACTTTTCCCCAAGATGCTTAGGAGGTGTCCCTGGAATCAAGGCATGCACATAAAGCAGACATGTGCTGACATGACCTTAGAAGCAGCTAAGGCGAGCACCCAGTGGCAGTCCATTGCAACTCTGCATCTGATAGTTGTTACAAATTCTGTAATCCCTTGCCCTAAGCCAGTTTCCAGGCAGACCCACAGAAACTTAACAGATTTTGTAAAATCATCATCTCCAGCATCACAAGAGGATTAGTTGCCATCATCCTCTCTCTGCCTCCCCTTCCTGATATACTGAAAGAAAATAAGGTTTGAACAGCCTCCTGAATTCCTCGGTAGGTAAGCAAGCCCTCCAGTCACCGTAATATTGGTGCGCTAAAATACCTACTGACTTCCTCAGAGTATCAGCTTTGTTAACCCACTACGTCCCCAGTGCTGTTGAGATTTCTGTGCAGAAGATGCAATACATCTTTCCCACACCCCACTTCTTTTGGCAAGACTAGACTCCACCCAAAAAGATACCCTTAATATTATCTCAGAGACATGCAGAAAAAGGTCCTTTTTTACTAGGCGCTGTAGTGTACACAGAAGGGACATGCTCCACCTTCCACAAGTTTACAGTCTAAACAGTTATAAAGCAAGATGCTTGTTCAGAGTTACCCCAAACCCAGGACCTGGCCCAGATTCTTCGATTTTCATTAAAGCAATTGAGCCATATTTTCACCCTTGAGACTCCTCCCTCCTCAAAGAGCACCCCATGCTCCATAGCCACAAGAACACACTATTTCTCTCCCCGAGCTTAGGTCAGATTCACCTGTCAGTCACTTCCTGGACATCCCTACAAAAAGTAAAGACCAGTGAATGGAGTATTGCAGTGACACAGCGCAGAGGTGATGCTCCAGCACAGAGCAGCTCAAACCCCTGAATGCTGCGGGTGTCTCAGCGCAGAACTGCCTCTGTCATGGCGCATAATGAGAAGTACGAGGAAGGGGAAATCATGCATAGCCGCTTTCAAATGTCATGCAAGTAGGCTCCAGCAGCACAAAGAAGAGAGAATTCAGACAAAATTTGTTCTAAAAAGGTGCCTATAGTTTTCATCTCTGAAGAAAAACCTGTGTGGAAATTATCTAAAATGCTTTTCAAATGCTTCAGTGCTCATGTAAATGGGGTAAAGGTGCACTGCTTAGCAACATCAATACACTGCTATTTAACCACATTTCCTTTTCTTAAATAGAGACCTTTGACTATAGTTTCCATAGTCTTTCTCCTCCTTCCCTTACTACTTCTCTATCAATGTCAGTTGATTCCTTCAAGTTTACTTATTTGGGGTCATATTAATTTTTAAATAATGCAGGGGGAAGATGACTATAAATAATGTCCTTGTAAATACATTTGCCAAGAAACTGATTACATGCATGCATGAAACATGCATCCAGCCATAAAAACTAGTTCTAGAAAATGACCCAAGGAGCTTGAAAAGATATATCCACTCTAGTTTTGTGTGTGTTTGTTTGTTTGTTAAGTTGTATAAACCAAATTGCTGTGTTTAAGTTCTGCGCAATTATGTTACTATGCTGTCTTTTGGGCAACTTGTTATTCAGTGGACATAAATGTGAGAAATTGCCTATCGAAATGCTGCATGTTCTGACAAGACCACAAGCAAATATATAGTCCCCAAAGATTCAGAGGCCTTTGCATACAAGCCTATTAATTGCTAGAGGAAAGCAAGCATATGGCAAGACAGTAGCGTGCTCTATGAGCGCACAGTGGGAAATATGTAGCTGACTGGGAACTTTTTAGAAAGGACAAGGGGAAAGAAGACAGAAACTGCTAAATCTATAGATTATTCATTAGAAATTCAGTTATAGACTAGTGCATTTCTAATTACTGAGGTTCATTAAAGAACAGGGCTTTTTCTAGATAAACTAGAAAACTTTCATCCTTATCATTACAAGAATAATTGAAATCTTGTTTCCATTAAAGTTTAGATGGCTTTAAATATCTTCCTTCAAGACTGTAACAGCATGTAATTTAATGCTTACATAGGCAACAGAATACAAATTACATGTTTGCTACTTGACAGACAATATACCTGCATGCTACATGCAGCCTCTGCGGCACGCCTGAGGTCGACAGCTTCCAAAGCTGCTGTATTTGAGCCATTTGCTCTGGGTGTGGGAGCCTTGGGCCGTAGCGAGGCATGCTTTTTCTGGCACAAGTTAAGAGTTCGGGCATCCTCCAAGCCCTCCCATTCCATTCATTCCTCTCCCTGCTCGAAAAAACCCACTTGGGCTGGTATAGCTGCGTGTGGGTTCAAGTGGGGAACCACACTTAAGCCAAAAAAAGCCTTCAGAGAAATAACAGTTTTCTTTAATGGTTACATCTAGTTTAGCTCACTTCATTGACTCAGGTCAATGAACAGGGACAACTATGTGGGCCTATAAACATCACGCAGTGTCTGAAGTGGTGCCAACACAACTGAAGAGGAGGCAGCAGCAGAAGTGAAGACGCACTGCCACCATATCAGAGAGGCAGCAAACCATGCCCTGAGCAGGTAGGTAATCAACTCCAGCGTTTCCTCTTGGCACACGTTCTTGGAGCTGACAAGAGTGCCCTCCTACACCTTCGTAGCACCAATCCCAGCCATAACAAGTTCCCAAGACAAGAGCTGGCCCTCACAGAAACCGCACAGACGCAAGCACACCCTTCTCAGCACTCCGGCATGTAGGCACAGATTCACTGTGATGTCCTTGGATGCACACAACAGTGGGAGCAAACAGACACACAGATTTTATAAAGTCTTTCAACACAACTGTTTGTATTGGGATTGGACAAAAGTATGGATATAGATAAATAAAACATGTACCCCCTCATCTCGGTTTGCCCAACGTTCACAGCATCACTCCTTGAGCTCCCAAGGGAGTAGGCTTAGTAAGCGCTTGTCTAGGAGGCGTGACACACCAAGCTAATGGGTAGCTTCCATGCACAGAAAGGCAGCGATTCAGTGGGGCTGTAACATCAACTGTAATTCACAGGAAACAGTCAAAAGGCACCAAGCTTACCATAAACCTAACAGACCTCACCTGCCTGTTGTTAAAGGCCATCAAACAGATCCCATGGCCTCTAAAACTATCTAGCCCAAATCTTCCCAGATTTACCATCTGGCTTTTCCTTGTACCTGACACTTGATTAAATTTAAGCTTCCTGCGCCAGAAATACAGAGAACAGATTTCACTCTTGAAGCCTATTATCACACCTCCTGGCAACCTTCTTCAGGATAAGCAGCCTCAAGTCAAGTCAACTCAGTCACCCCACCTTTTCCCTTGAAGCTCAGTGCCCCAGACCAGCCACAATAACTTAACATGGGTCTCAGGAACAGCGCAAAGCAGAAGGATGACGCCAGGTGACCTGCAGGCAGCACAGCCAATGTGACCGCTGCATTTCTCACAACAAGGGGTTTTGATTTCTGTGAAAAGTGTTCTCACAGCAATGGCATTGCTGACTCATGTTCAGCTTGTGACATACTACAAATCCAGATCTTTTTTTGCAAGCCTTCTGCACAAATCCAAGTGATTGTTCCTACATTTGTCGTCAATGAATCACATCCAAATTTTTTTTAAGATTATTTATGTGGTGTATTTATAGCCGGTCCCAGCTTCACGTCATCTGCAAGCTTAATAAGTACACTCCCTTCTGCATCATCCGAATCATTATGAAAACACAAATACTGAACAGAACTGGTGCCAGGACAGACCTTTTCCAAGCCGTGCTCAGTGCATTATCCCATACATTTCTGAAAATAAAACATCGATAAGTAAACTCTCATCACCATTATCCAGCCAGGTTTGCATCCAACACCCAACAGTAGTTCCACAGCAAGACACTGAAATCAAGATGTGTAACAGCTGCTTCTCCTTTATCCGCAAAGGATATTATCCTACTGTAGAAAAAATTAGACTGGCTTGACATACATCCGTACTAGCAAGCCACGATGACTGTAGTACAGATAGAAGTTGGTTATGAAGTTACGCTGAAAGTTTAGATGAAAGACAAATGGCCAAAGTAAGGCAGTTCACAGAAGTCTCCCACAAGCAGCCTGGAGCGTACAGGCACTCCAGCTCACCCCACTGCCTCAATTTATGGAGGTGCCACTGTTCAACCCTTTTATCTCTGTCCTTCATGCAGCCAGTGGAGAAGGGCAGTATCAGCAGGCTTACTATCACTGCTCTGGAGTACATGTTGGGGATCCCTTTTCAAAGAAAGGGATGAATTAATTATATAAGTCTAAACGTGAGGTTCAACCATCCAATCCCCCTACCTGCAGCATTGCCACTGACTGCAAGGGGCAGCGCAGGCAGAAAGGCTTGGTGTGAGCCTCAGTTGTGCATTTGCCGTTCTGCTCGTCATTTCTTTCTATACGTAATTTGCAAACTTAAAGCAACAAAAACCCCCACCACAAACACAACATTTAAAGAGGAAAAGTAGTGTGGTCAAGCTACTTTTAAGGCTTTGTACAATATATTCTTTACTATTTTCATAGGGGAAGTAGAGCTCACAGGGTGTTTCATGGAGCACTGCAGTGAGGTCCTGGCAAGTCTTTCCATACTTCATCATATTACTATAACACGCAGATTCATGTCCTGTGTTCAAGTCTAGACACACAAATATTCACTACAGGAAGCCTAAATGTCTAAGCGTATGCAGCATCAGGGCTGAATTTCTGGAAATTGAGATAGCTTGCTACATCCCAACAGACAGTATGTCTTACAGTCCTAGGAACTATTCACCTGGTCTATATTCACTCATTCATTTCACATCCAATAATGAATATTTACAAACAATTTAAGAAATGAAAACAAAATAGGAATCCTTAGAGACTGCAAGGGCTAGACAGAAACTATATGTGACATTTTAAGACTGGTAGCGAGTTCTGGCTTCCTGACAGTGCTAGTGCCTTGTAACTGCTTATCTCAAAGGCAAACATCTCCTTTCTCCTTGAAAGGAAAATAGTTTCTAATACCATTGCTTTACCTAGACACCTTTTCTTGTGTCATCTTTTGGCCTAAGCTATGCCTTTAGCACTAACTGAAAACAGGGAAAGAGCAAGATTAGCCAGTCGATCCAGTTTCTAGCAGAGGAACAAAAATGGCAAGAAATGAAGTGGTCAAAAATTGTCTTGGGCCATGTCTGCATCACTTAGTGATTCCTCCCTAAGGAATCTCTTCCCAACAAGACTTTTGGATGAGCATGTGGCCCCAGATGCTGCCTTCAGAGCCCCTCCTCCTTGGAGGACAGGAAGGTGACTTTGCTCCAGAGCCCACAAACCCGTTCCCCCATGCTTGTTACCACAGTATCTGAGCCCTACTGCAGAAGGGAAACACCTCTGAATCTGTTCAGTGTATTAACCTTATTTTAGGAGCCCCTTTCAAGTTGTTACTTGCATGGAAATCACTGTGCTTTCTTGTCATCAATGAGACTCTTTGCTGTTCTGATGTTTTCCCCCCTTTGTTCTCTTTTTGTTTCAGTGAGTTAAGCTTATCTTTTGCTTTTGTTTTCCTGCAGTAGTAAAACTCTATTATGATGCTTGGCAGACAATTTAAGCTACTGTGACAATCATCTTTGAAAAGGGAATCTGCTTTCATAAACCCTTTCTACATGACCAAATATTCATTTCTGAGCTAGAAGCAGGCAGAGATTCCACCCTCCTCATGATCTAGCTCACAATTTTAAAGCTACTTAAAAATAAAAAGAGTAGTAGCAGCTGTTTGCAGAGGAATGTTTTGGGTTTTTTTTTTGTTCGGTTTGTTAGTTTGTTTTTTAAAAGATGTGCACAATACCCCCCTCGACAACACTTCACCTCAAAAGTTTCTTAGTTTTTTCTCCCCCTTCCTTTTTCTTTTTTTGAAAAGGGGTAAAGCAATACAAGATACAAATCTCCACAGTCTGCTCCACACTTACCTCCCAGTGTACACTACAGCCCAGACCTTTCACAAACACAGCTTAAAATAGTCACAAGAGGATTTTTTTCTTGTTGTGCGTTTTTATACAGAAATAATACATTATTTTTTAATTTCCCCTTCAGGTTTTGAACCTGTCGTGGTTTAACCCCAGTCAGCAATCAGGCACCACACAGCCACTCACTCACACACCCTCCCCCAGCGGGATGGGGGAGAGAACTAGGGGAAAAAAATAAAACTCATTGGATGAGATAAAGACAGTTTAATAGGATAGCAAAGGAAGAGAGAATAATAATAATAAAAATAACAACAACAACAGAACATACAAAACAAGTGATGCACTATGCAATTGCTCACCACTTGCTGACCGATGCCCAGCCCAGCCCCAAGGAGCAATCGTCCCCCCAGCCAACTCCCGCCAGTTTATATACTGAGTATGACATCATATGGTATGGAATATCCCTTTGGCCAGTCTGGGTCAGCTGTCCTGGCTGTGCCCCCTCCCAGCTTCTTGTGCACCTCCCTGCTGGCAGAGCATGGGAAGCTGAAAAGTCCTTGGCTTAGGGTAAGCACTGCTCAGCAACAACTAAAACATCAGTGTGTTATCAACATTATTCTCATGCTAAATCCAAAACGCAGCTATTAGGAAGAAAATTAACTGTATCCCATCCGAAACCAGGACAGAACCTTACTGGGTGACATTTTTTTAAGCTTTTCTCTAAAGCTGTAAGGACCAAGGGATATATTTCTACTAAAAGGCAAACAACTCGCACACAAATACAAAAAACCCACACAGGCTTCTCATAATTCCATGTCTCCAGGAACTAGGGCTTTCAGGGAAGCCATACCGTAGGTTTCCAATTAAATATCACAAGAACTGGCACAACCAATACAAAGGAGTCAAACCACAGCAGGTCATTAAACCCTGGAACAGCTTCCTGCACGTCCCTCTGTCCTGTTCATCTACGATGAACCATTCTGTACTAACACACGGGAAAAGCGCTGTGTAGCATCATAAACACCACACCAAGGACCTCCCAGGAGAGCATGCAACAATTTTGGCACCAAGGGTGGCCCAAACGTGTCTCCATGACTTAGAAAGAAGCAGGAGCAGCAACATGTGGTAAATAAAACTGAACACAGAACCAGCAGAAAACTAGTTGGACGTAGAGGGGTGCAGGGAGAATAGAAATGTGTTGAATCCCTACTGGTAGCTTATACTAGAAAAGATGGAAAGCTTCACTTAGTGCTGCACACCACTGACTGCTCGCACACCAGGCCTTTTCTCAAACTGACAGAGAGGCAGTTGTGGGAGTACTGATCGGATGGACAACAGGAGAGAAACAAAACCAACAGCAATAGCTTTTACTAAGCCACAGACCTAAGGCAGCAAATAAGGATGTACCAGAGTGGTGAGAGGGAAGAGGAAGGTTCTTTAAATTTCAGAGTTCCACATAGCCTAATGTCGCATATGAATTAAAAAGGGAAAAAAAATAAACAAACAAGCTAACCCTACATTAAAATGAACAAACAAACAAAAAACCCCACCATTAAAAATTAACACTTCATTATACAACTGCCAAGAATTCCTCATTATGTGGGAAAAAAACCCAAAACTGTCTATATTGAAATATTAAATTAGCAAGGAAAAACACAGAAGGATCATCTGTTTTCTCTCCTAGTCATATTTTTCTAATACTTTGCCACTTGTTTTTCATAGAATCATAGAATAGATTGGGTTGGAAGGGACCTTTAAAGGCCATCTAGTCCAACCCCCCTGCAACGAGCAGGGACAACCTCACTAGATCAGGTTACTCAGAGCCCCGTCCAGCCTGACCTTGAATGGTTCCAGGGATGGGGCTTCTACTACCTCTCTGGGCAACCTGTTCCAGTGCTTCACAACCCTCATTGTGAAAAACTTCTTTCTGATTTCCAGCCTATATCTCCCCTCCTTTAGTTTAAAACCATTACCCCTTGTCCTATCACAACGGGCCCTGCTAAAAAGTTTCTCCCCATTTTTCCTATAGGCCCCGCTAAAAAGTTTCTCCCCATTTTTCCTATAGGCCCCCTTTAAGTACTGAAAGGCTGCAATAAGGTCTCCCCTGAGCCTTCTCTTCTCCATTTTGTTCCATCAGGTTTCTTCCTACTAGTTATTTCATTAGTGAATAAAACACATTCTTAAAAATCAAAGCTTGCAGGCCCTGCCCATGACCAGAAATCCACCAGGCTCGGTTTTGCATGGCTGCAGAGACACTGAGGTGCCCTCCCAAGGAGCTATTACTCTACTTTGAAAGGAAAGGTAATAGGTGAGGATGCCAGAGGGGAGCAGGAACAGAGGACCACATCATGCAGTTATGTAAGTGCTCAGTTTAGGTCACCAAAGCAGGGGAGAAGGTAATGACTTGCTGAAAACATTTGGCAATATTGGCTGGAGGTTAAGATTCAACAGCTGATGAATTAGAAAGGGCAGAGTCATGGGTCACTAAAAAAAAACCAAAAACCAAAAAACCAGGCTCAACAAACTTTGGTACAAACCTGGTCAGAGGCGACTCCCTTTGCAAAAACCCCAGCTCCATAATTACAGTGTAGGTTAAATTCCACTCTTACTAAATTTACAGAGCTGTTTCATAAAATTTCAGTAGACGTTACTAGACACTGCACACTGATTACTCAAAACCTCAGTACCTTTACATTTCTACATGTTTATTCAGCCATTCTTTCTCCCTAGAGTGAATATTATCCTGTCTTAAAGGTTTGATGTGAAATCAAACAGCATGTTGTTTGGCTAGGCTTTGGTCTTCCTTTTAAGACTGCTATTTCTCAAAAAGCCATTTCAAAACACAAATATACCAGGGCATCTAAATATAACTGACCCTACTTGGACATAAGTTCTCCTCACATCTGTCATCTCTCCCTCAGATCTTTTTAAATTGCACCTACTGGGTAATAAACCATGCTCTCCCGCTGTACAAAGGCGCTGCTGCTTTCTTCCCCCAGTTTGGCGAGAGGATCAGCCATAAGCTGTACAAAGACTATCTGCTGAGTGTATGCTATGTAATCACTCCAGCGAACGCTTGGCTTAGTCAAACTCAAAATTATGTTTAAATTCCCTTCAAAAAGCCCCCTCAGTGTCATGGTTTTCCAGGCTAATTCTAACCAGCAGCACAGAGTGCTAGCAACCAGCAGCACAAACCTGCTGAAGCTCCTGGCTCAGGGAGAAATTAGCAACTGGAAGCAGCCCTGTACTCAGAGCTGGTTGTGCCACAGGACGTGCAAAGCCTTCGGAATGAAGCGCCAAGTTTGTGCACCAGGCAAGATCCTGAGCAAAGCTGAATCCTCACCTTCCAGATGACTTGAGCTTCTCGGCAACTACCTTTCCCATTCATTTAAGCATACTAACCTCCAAAGCATCAAAACAATGCACAAAACCATATGCTTTCTGCTGACTGACAGAGATCTCAAAACAGTAAGGCACGAATTAAAAAAGCAATGAAGCAAACCTGGAAGCATCAGAACTCATTGCTGACTCTTGAAAGCCGCTTCTGATGCACCAGACTGTCAAACGTTAATACAAACCTGGGACAAAACTGAACTGCAGTGTGAAATACCTCATTCTCGCTCAGTATCACTAGACCTTTCATAGCCCAGTTCCCACACTGACATGGATTTGAGTCAACAGCTTCAAGGCTTTTACCAGAGATGAGAAAGTTAAGCTTTCTTATTTGCAGAGCCATTTTATCAATTAATTTGTGAGATTACATCATATACTGCTGAATATTAATATAATTCCTCAAAACTGTTTCTGTAATACTCTCACCTGTTGTATGAGTGCTAAAGGCATTCAGTCTCAGCGAACTTTTCTTAACACTTACTAGTACTCTGTGCCAAACAAGTTTTCCTACAAGCATTGACCTAGAAATTCTTCAGACTTTTGTTAATCTAATTAAAAAAAAAAATAAATCATTTTTTCATTATTTTTTATTCAAATGAAGAAGCTCTACCACCTGAATCTAAATTGTTCCACCTTTACAGATGCTCAAAAGTTCTTGACTAAGCTCCCTTTAATAAACTCATTAAGGTCAAGCAACTCTACTAGGGATCCATAAAAAGAGCCGAGAACAGAAATCCAATGCTCCCCGCTTCCATGGGGGAGCCGTGCTGATTATCCTCTGAAGAACTACTATGGTTTATCAACACACAATTGACTGCTTACTGGGCAGTCTTGGTCCTTAATGGGTGAGCTAAAGTGGTAAGAGATGATGAATGTTCTGAGTTACTTTTCTGGAGGATGGTCAGAGGAGAACATAAAGAACAAAATCCCACTCCTTCACCATGGCAGCTGCTTTGGCTCTGTACAAGTGTGGTATTGGAATTCTGGTTTTGGCTGAAGGCAAGATTTAACATGGGATTGGGGAATAGTTAGCTTTAAAAGAAAATGCTTAGTTAAGTTTCAAAAGACAATGTTTTGAAACTTGCCAGCTCTGACGTCTCTTCCAGCTTAACCAAATCTACTGAATTAGAGATGTGTTTTGGGAGAGGTTGTTTTGTGTCCATTGTTTCCCACCCCCTCCTTGGCAAAACAATCCAGAATTACTGTTAGTTTCAGCCAAGACAAATAGATGGTCTTCAGAAGAAAAAGTTTTCTTCAAGTCTTTTTCATCTAACAGAAAATACACGCGTTGTATCAGCACCTTCTCTCAGTGATTGATGAATCTGAGCCACTGATTTCAATTCAAGGGTATGCAGAAAGAGTAATATGCTTACTGGTATGTTCTGTTGTTTCCTGCAGCATTGCTAGCAAGATGATTGCCAGACTTGCTTGTTCATGGAGGTACATGCTTATTTGCTGAGAAATGCCTATATTCACCACCACTAACAGTAATTATTAACAGACAGTAAGACAACAGGTTTCGATCCTGAAAATCCAAGACTAGAGTGAAAAATATTAGAAGAATCTACCCTATCGTCCAATGAAGAATAATTGTGATTGGCAACAAAGACAAGCAATTTTCTTATGTAATCAAGATGTTTTCCTGCAAAAAAAAACCCTGTGGCCTGTTGCAGTGTGCTCTGCCATGCACTCTCTTTCATCAGGTATCTTGGGGCTTTATAAACCAAGGTAAACCAAGTACAACAAAATCCCACACAAATGACAACTTTGCTCACAGAATCATAGAATGGTTTGGGTTGGAAGCAACCTTAAAGATCATCCAGTTCCAAGCCCCCTGACATGGGCAGGGACACCTTCCACTAGAACAGGTTGCTCAAAGCCCCGTCCAACCTGGCCTTGAACACTTCCAGGGATGGGGCAGCCACAACTTCTCTGGGCAACCTCTTCCAGTGCCTCACCACCCTCATTGTAAAAAATTTCTTCCTTATATCTAATCTAAATCTCCCCTCTTTCAGTTTAAAGCCATTACCCCTACCCTATCACTACATGCCCTTGTCAAAAGTCCCTCTCCAGCTTTCTTGGAGGCCCCCTTTAGGTACTGGAAGGCTGCTAGAAGGTCTTCCCCCAAGCCTTCTCTTCTCCAGGCTGAACCACCCCAACTCTCTCAGCCTGTCTTCATAGGAGAGGTGCTCCACCCCTCTGATCATCTTTGTGGTCCTCCTCTGGACTCGCTCCAACAGGTCCATATCCTTCTTGTGTTGGGGGCTCCAGAGCTGGACACAGTACTCCATGTGCGGTCTCACCAGAGCGGAGTAGAGGGGCAGAATCACCTCCCTCGACCTGATGGTCACGCTTCTTTTGATGCGGCCCAGGATATGGTTGGCCTTCTGGGCTGCGAGCGCACATTGCCAGCTCATGTTGAGCTTCTCATCAACCAACACCCTCAAGTCCTTCTCCTCAGGGCTGCTCTCAATCCATTCTCCGCCCAGCCTGTATTTGTGCTTGGAATTGCCCCGACCCATGGGCAGGACCTTGCGCTTAGCCTTGTTGAACTTCATGAGGTTCGCATAGGCCCACCTCTCAAGTCTGTCAAGGTCCCCCCGGACGGCATCTCTTCCCTTCAGCGTGTCGACCACACCACACAGCTTGGTGTTGTCAGCAAACTTGCTGAGGGTGCACTCCATCCCACTGTCCACGTTGCCAACAAAGACATTAAACAGCGCCGGTCCCAATACTGAGGAACGCCACTCGTCACTGGTCTCCACTTGCACATCAAGCCGTGGACCACAACTCCTTGAGCGTGACCACCCAGCCAATTCCTTATCCACTGAGTGGTCCGTCCGTCAAATCCATGCCTCTCCAATTTCGAGACAAGGATGTCATGGGGGCCAGTGTCAAATGCTTTGCACAAGTCCAGGTAGATAACATCAGTTGCTCTTCCCTTATCCACCAATGCTGTAACCCCATCGTAGAAGGCCACCAAATTTGACAGGCATGATTTGCCCTTAGTGAAGCCATGTTGGCTGTCACCAATCACCTCCTTATTTTCCATGTGGCCTAGCATAGTTTCCAGGAGGATCTGCTCCATGATCTTGCCAGGCACAGAGGTCAGACTGACTGGCCTGTAGTTCCCTGGGTCTTCCTTTTTTCCCCTTTTTAGAAATGGGGGATATGTTTCCCCTTTTCCAGTCAGTGGGAACTTCATTGGACTGCCAAGAGTTCTCAAATATGATGGAGAGTGGCTTAGCAACTTCATCCGCCAGTTCCCTCAGGACCTGCAGAAGCATCTCGTCAGATCCCACGGATTTGTGCATCTTCAGGTTCCTTAGATGGTCTCAAACCTGATCTTCTCCTACAGTGGATGGTTCTTCATTCTCCCAATCCCTGCCCTTGCCTTCTGTGACTTGGGCGGTGTGGCTAGAGCACTTGACAGTGAAGACTGAGGCAAAAGTGTCATTCAGCACCTGAGCCTTCTCCATATCCCAGGTAGCCAGGTCTTCGTTTCCTTCCAGGGAGGGCCCCACATTTTCCCTAGTCTTCCTTTTATCACTGATGTATCTATAGAAGCTTTTCTTGTTGCCCTGCATCTCCCTGGCCAGATTTAATTCTATCAGGGCTTTAGCTGTCCTAACCTGATGCCTGGTTGCTCAGACAATTTCTCTGTATTCCTCCCAGGCTACCTGTCCTTGCTTCCACCCTCTCTCAGCTTCCTTTTTGTGTTTGAGTTTGTCCAGGAGCTCCTTGTTCATCCCTGCAGGCCTCCTGGCGTTTTTGCCTGACTTCCTCTTTGTTGGGATGCATCACTCCTAAGCTTGGAGGAGGTGACCCTTGAATATTAACCAGCTTTCTTGGGCCCCTCTTCCCTCCACGGCTTTATCCCATGGTACTCTACCAAGCAGATCCCTGAAGAGGCCAAAGTCTGCTCTCCTGAAGTCCAGGGTAGTGAGTTTGCTGTGCGCCCTCCTTGCTGCCCTAAGGATCTGGAACTCCACCATTTCATGGTCACTGCAGCCAAGGCTGCCCTTGAGCTTCACATCCCCCACCAGTCCCTCCTTGTTGGTGAGAACAAGGTCCAGCATAGCACCTCTCCTCGTTGGCTCCTCTGTCACTTGGAGAAGGAAGTTATCGTCAACACATTCCAGGAACCTCCTGGATTGCTTATGCCCTGTTGTGTTGTCCCTCCAACAGATATTGGGGTGGTTGAAGTCCCCCATGAGGACCAGGGCTTGTGAATGTGAGGCTGCTCCTATCTGTCTACAGAGGGCCTCATTCTCTCAGTCTTCCTGGTCAGGTGGCCTGTAGCAGACCCCCACTATAATGTCACCTGTCCCTGCCCTCCCTTTGATCCTGACCCATAAGCTCTCAGTCAGCTCCTCATCCATCCCCCCACAGAGCTCCATGCACTCCAGCTGGTCATTGACATACATAGAGGGTGACACCCCCTCCTCGTCTCCTCTACCTGTCCTTCCTAAAGAGCCTGTATCCCTCCATTCCAACACGCCAGTCATAGAAGCCATCCCACCACATCTCCGTGATGCCAATAAGATCATAGCCCTGCAGGCGTGTGCACCTCTCTTAACTCCTCTTGTTTATTCCCCATGCTATGTGCGCTTGCATAGAGGCATTTAAGTTGGGCACCCGATGAATCTGACTTACTGGCTGGAATTCCTTTGTGCTGCTCTTCAGGTGCTCTCCTGCTGACCTGTGATCCTTCTCCAGGCTCTGGGCATCTATTGCTGGTACTGGCATCAAACTGGTAGGAGTGAGATGGATTGAGGTTCCCCTTCCTCGGCAACTTTACTCCATTACTTTTTCCTCAGAAGTCTTCTTGTTTGCTCTAAGTTAACAGTTCAGTATTAGCCAGAAGTGGTTGCTTGACAAGACACGGACATTTAAACACATCTACATACTAGAACATAAAGCAGTAACATTAATTAATTATTCCTTTTGCATCAGCTAAGAATATAAAACCATAGAAAAAGATTAGCCACTCCTTTTCAATCTAGTTTCTTTTATTTCCCTCTTACTACTTATACTTCAGAAAGAAAGGGGTTATGGCAAAGAAATTAATGGCTACAATGGCATTTGACTCTGTACAGGTTCTTCCAGCGTATCAGAGACACCAAGTCATGAATTAAGCAATATAATTTAAATTGTCATATATGGTGCATTCTAATTTTCATGTTCTTAAAAAGAAGTGCTCAGAGTATATTGGAGCATTTCAGTCTCACGGGTTTTTGCATTAGCACTTCCTGCTCTTCCAGGCTTATGTAGAAGTAAGGAAGGCCTTAGAAGTACAGGTGACTCTTGTAGCATAAGCTGATGAGGTCCAAAATGGTCCTTTTCAGTACTAAAGTCATCATTCCTCCTCCCTCCAAGAATTAAAAAGACAAAAACGCAGTCTTAAGGAACAAAAATTGCACATGAACTTAACTCAAATTTAAATGAGCAATTATAACATTCACGTGGAGACTAGCAGGTTTAAACCTCCTTTCTGGCAGATCTGGATCTCCTACTCAACAAGTGCCCTTACGCTACTGAGCTACAGAATATCCTAAGGGCAGATTGTCACATCAAAGCTACTTGCTCTTACAAGTGCTTGCAAAAGCATGTGCTGGAGCTCTAGCATCATCCTGTTTCCCCACTACCAGTAAACTATAGTAAGCACCAGCATATGGAGTTACTCTTGTTTGCTCACTTGTTCTCAATTAATATATAGCAAATATTTGTATAAAATATTTAAATATTCATTGGATCAGAAAAAGGCTCAATTGCCTGGTACTTAGAGAATTTGCCAGGGGCAGAAAAAGGGAAAGAGGAAAGAACTCAAGTTCCAGGTTCTGCTAAAATGAGTATTTAAATTGAGCAGAGTAGAACTGCTTCAGCGGAAAGTAACTAACAAAAGACTTAACCTGGAAGAGCAGAAGACACATTTGGTAGGCTTGAAATACTTCATGTCCCTGGAATGCTACTGTAGCAATCTAGGTTTTCTATGGATGTGTTAATTTACGCTACCTTAATCCAGATAAATTGATGACTTCATCCCAATAAGTAAATTGAAAAACAAACAACAGACACCTGTCAAAACACAAAACATTTCTTGTCCCTCTGACATAGAGAGGCCTGGAAATCACGCATAACCCAGCTGGAAATTGTGCCAGATCATCACAGCCAGTGAAATCTGCTGACACTAAAATGCTATTCTATACAGCCTTTCCACAATCTGATCAGAGACCATAAGTGTAACAGGGTGCTGCAATGACAACGCAGAAGGAATATGAGGTGAGCGAAAGGGTGAGTTTTAGTGCCCAAACTGATTTGCAGTGTCCTGTTGAGTAAGAAAAGAGACACCCTTCAAAGCTCCTGATTTTGACAACAGGTACAAGAAGAGAGCAAGGCCAAAGAGAATAAGAAAGATGACTGGTCAGATAGTAAACCACTGAAAAACAGAGCTAAATTACTTGATTTACCAAATCATATTGGGGAAAAGAGGGCAACTTCCTTTGGGGCCAAGGAGGAGAGGAAATATACTTCACTTTTTGAAAAGTAAGGCCAAATTGTATTTTGCATTCGCTTTTCATTTCTATCACTGCTTGTGGTGCAGCTGTTCATTGCCCCATGAACTTGCAAGCAGCTACGAGGCTTCTGCATGAGGAAGCAGAACTGACCCAATGGACAGTACTTGTGGGTACTAGGACCTGCAGTAATGTACAGGTTCTTTATCATCTTTCCATCACCAGAGCCATGTTCAGAAGACACCCCACATCCCCACAGCACTCCAGCTGCTGGAGTGCACATCTCCTGTGTTCAAATCACTGGGAGCAGCTGCACTTACTGCTCTGGTTACTCACAATCTCTCAAACTTACACAGTAGATGACTTTCTTCTAAAAGAGGTCACTGGCACTGCAGACATGAGGGTGGTTTTTCCCTCGCTATGCAATAGCAAGCCCTCAATCCAGGTACATATTTAGAGGAAAAGCAAAGATATGCGAAATCTGGCAGGAGGCAAGTTTAGTATCTCTTTCAGTCTCCAAATTCTTGTTATTCTATTGGGAGAATGCATCCATTAATGTTTCATTGAACAGTCACTGGTGCCCCAAGGAAGACTTTGAAAAAAACATTCTATTTACAGACAAGCCTGTTAATGTGTCATCTACAATATGCCTCTCTTACTCCTGGGAAATTTGCATGAAAACAGGATTGTTATTGCTCTGACATTCTTGTGTTCTTAGTGCTTATTTCTCACTGGAAGAGGCATGCTACCTACCCCGCCATCCCTGCATACCCAGGCTTCCCACAAAAAAAAAGTTAAGGGGAGTTTTAAGTGCAATCCGACTGCAGTTTCAGCTCATGTTCCCGAAATCCCAGTTTTAGTAGCAGCGATGCTTACATGCCAAAGGAAACAGATGCTATAAAAGCCAATAAAAAAACTAAATAAACATAAATAAATAACATTTTGTCACCATTAGTGAAGGTTTGTGATTATGTGAGTATTCAATAGCAGCAAATACATTTTGAACAAGAAAAAAAGCACCAACGTAAAATACATCCAATGAAATTAAATGGAAAAGGCAGATGAAATGCCAGCTGAGACAAGAGGGTAAGAGACTGTCATTTAAAGCTAGTATTTCCCATGTACGTGATTTCTTTACCACTGTGTGCTGCCACACCTAACTGAAGTCCTGCTCTTCATGGGGGCTGGGGGGGGGACGGGGAGGAAAGCACCAAGAGGGTTTAAGGGGAGTTAAGTTACAAGGACAGTGACAATTTACCTAAGATGGATAGGTCAGCACTAATGGGAGGCTTCCATGCCTCTTTCATTGCATTCCTATCTCATTTTCACTGTTACACATTATTTTTTCTGCATTTGCAAAGACATACATTCACAACAAAAAGAATCACAGAAGGGTTTATTGTTTAAGACTTCATTTGAAACAGACTGATCCGCAACGTCAGTGCAGCTGCCTCATATGCAGCATCGCATTCTAAAAATCCTTATGACATTTCTCTTTAGACATGAATCAGCAGACTAACAGATGTCTCATTCACACCATGTTTGAGTTTCAGTTTTACTAATGAAATTAATTTAGGGCCAAATTGCATCTTGAGTCGCACACAGAACTCTTGTTGACTTGCATGTCAGCCAAATACGTGCATGGGAGAATGGAAATCTGACCTTAATTTTAATTTGGTCTTTCTAACAGATTGCTAATTTAGAGAGACAGATTGTGATGTCCCTTCCTCGTGTTGCATACTACCTTACATCCCAAATAATCCCACTGAACACAGCAAGATTTCTGGAGTACCATATACTCCTAGGAGGGTCAAGGTCTCACAACCTGCCTGTTACTAGTGCAGACTGCCTCTGAATCTTAAGAGGTACCAGTATGCAGCCTTCTGAGCTCTTTTTCTCTTTGTACAAGCAAGCGTGCAGTCCTGGGAAGACCTGCTGTGTTGTTGCTGGGTTTTGCTGTGCAACGCTCGGTACAGGCACTAGTTCTCAGAACAGGAGATGAGGAAGCAGCAGGGAAGTCTGCTCTTCCCCCAGGTTGTTCACATGGTCTTTTGCAGGCAGACACAAGCTTGCCTGGACCAGACTCTGTGCAGTACGTTGGCCAAACTGGATTTACTCACTTTGGCCAATAATCCACTTCGTTAACCGCATGATCACAGCTACCTGTTAGAGCTAAGAGTGCAGCCGCATCTGTTTGAAGCGGAGCATGAATACACATCTGCCTGCAAACACTCTCAGTCCCTGCCTGAAGTCATTTCGACAAGCAGAGCTGCTCCCTAAGTAAGCCATTGTACTTTTTTTTTTTAATCTCCCAGATTTCTCAAGGGGATGACTGAACCATGCCCTGAGCAGATCTGCTAGTGAGTAAACAAGGGGGGGGGGGAGAAAAAGCTTAAAATCGCCTCAAATACCTTCCATAATTTGGTAGAGAAGAAACTTCTGTGCAAGTGACTGTTGGCAGAATATTCAACAGTTCCCACACTAATGACTTCAGATCCCCAATGACAGAATCATAGAACCATAGAATGGTTTGGGTTGAAGGGACCTTAAAGATCACCTAGTTCCAACCCCTCCCATGGGCAGGGCCACCTTCCACTAGACCAGGAACGTTTCATAGTGCTCCAGGAACACATCCACATTTTTAAGTCCCATACTGTCTCTAGCAGTGACAGATGTTTATTTGGAATCAAGAGAAGTGTTTTCACTTTTTTTTTTTTTAATGAAACTTGTGACTTCGCAGTTAACTCTAAGGATCTAGTCATACAAAAAGCTGGTCATGTTCCAACAAAGTGAAAACAAGTTTCCTTAACAGGCAGGATGCAACAAGAGCTAAGCACTGTTTCTTACTTGAAAAACAAGCACCTGGAGAGCAGTAGGTTGTAACTACTGATAGGACTAAAGATAGTAAGTAGTTAAAGTGCAAGGTCAATGAACTCCCTGCATTCAGCATCTTAGGTCTCTAACTTTCTCAGGATTATCAGTGGGTTTTTTGCTTAAGCCTGGCAACCAGATGTTATTTCTATACTTTCACAGTAGGTCTACTCTTCCTGTGCTTCCCATCTAGCTAATGGCCAATATTTACTCAGAGAAGAGATATCCATCCCCTGTTCTGGCAAACTATATAAAAACCTGTACCAAAAATCTAATGCTGATATTAACAACATTCAGAGAGTGATTCTTGATTCACTTACTCAATAGCTTAGGCTGATTCACTAGCATTTCTCTGGCTACCTTCAGTTATTCTCTCCACCTGCAGAGATCACTGAGCCATATTACTGCTCCTTTTCCATAAAGTTCTGACGCTGAATTCAACTATGACATTCTGGTAGACAGCCAAAAGCCGATGGCACCTTGAATTTCTGGTCGGGTTATCCATTTCACCTATGATCCATTTCTGCTATGATTACATAGTTAAAGATGCAGAACATACCATATGGCATTCGCCTTCCAGTTACTTGGTGATAGGCCGTTTCCCTAAGCATATGTTTTTTACTGTTTTAGAAAATTATTCTTGATGGTATGTCACAAGATGGGAATCTATGCATTGGTAGCCTACAAGCTGCACTACTATACTGTGCAATTTAAGAATACCAAGCCAGAGGAAGAAAAATATACAAGAAATCCAAGGAACAAAAAGTTGAAACAGTCTGGCACAAAAACTGCTACAGACTCTCATACGTGCCCAGTTTTCCTAGTGTTTTTGTTGCACCCCTTCTTCCCCAGACTGCCTTTCATATACTATAACCTTCACTTTGGTTTCATGTCCTATTTCCCATTACATTTTGAATGGTTGCATTTATATTTAAAATCCGTCTCAAACACTCCCAACATATATTAATGACCTCTTAATAATTTAGGAGGCACTCAGAGCATAAGGTGAGCCTCTACCAGGTACTCCAGAACTCTTTGACAGAAGGTCGAGACTTTGGATGGTCTAAGCAGATACTGTCTCAACATCTTTTCCTTGGCCTGTGTTAGTTTGTAAGCAGGTTAAGATTTGTCTTTGCTTTTGTACTTTTAAACAATATGAAATAGCTTTCATATAATTTTGAACAAAAGGAGCTGAGAGTATTGTTATTTTCTCAGCTGCACCTGTGCAGACTCAAAGACATAACATCCAGTTTCAAGTTGTTAGCTGATACTATGTATCTGTAACTTGCTTGGACTTTACACAACACCTCAGACATTATGCACACTTTACAGAAATGCAAAGTACAAAGTCCTCTTGAAAAAAAACATACAGTTGCACATATATGCCTATATGTGCCTAGATAAAGCAGAATCCTTTGAGTGTTCACAGTGAAGCCTGAGCTCTGTCCAGGTCAGTGAAAAAAATTTTTCTTTCGGAACTCCAAGAGAAGCAAAGAATGTATTTTAGACTTTAGCCAATTTTGGGGACATCACAAGCAAAATAAATAAATAAGGAAAAATATTAACAAGTGATCTATCTGAAACACAACTCCTCACATGAGCTGCACCAAACCTTCATCCAAGCCCACCCTGCCATGAATGTCCCGAGTACCCTGTTCGGGATTTAGCACACTTCAGGCTAAAAGCTCTTAGCTGGGTGGAGGAGAGCTGTAATCATAGAGCAAATAGCTCCAAGTCTTAAGCATAACCCTGTCTAAGGCACAAATAGCTCACAACAACATGACTACACAGATGGATAAGACATGCAACATCAAAGTTTTTGCCATATTATGTAACGATCAACGAATTACTTCTCTCACCTATTTTTAACATGTGCCGCACATAACTACAACTTTCTCAGCCCAATAATTGCCGTTCATTGCTGCTGATTTCTAGCACATAAATTTGATCTTTATCATCAGCAAGAGAGCACAGTTTACTGGAAGATGGCTTCCTCTCAAAATACACACATAGTATCGCTTCAGAGGGGTTTAGGGGGGAGGAGACAAGTGGTTGTGATTGCAGTAAGCTGGTACGTCCCCAGTGGAAGAAGGCAGGTATTGTGCTACAGGATCTACTCAAAAATCACAAGCACAGCTTTATGGCCATAGTGAGAGCTAACAGGTTGGTTTGTATTTAATAAATATTTGAGACATAGCTTTGGTTCTTGACAGTTTGGTTCTTGACATTGTTCCGTACACGTAAAAAAAGGCATTTATAAAAAGATGTTGGGATTGCTAGCCAGACTGCTTCCCCAAGCCAACAGCAGGGAACACGTCCCCATTTTACAACGTATCCATAATGCATGTTCAAGCTGTAAAAAGCAGAATAGACGTTGCTGCATTATAAGCTCTAAGCTATAACACACCAGATTTGTCTGTGAAGTTCCATGCGTACCCTGCAAACTGTTTCAAAATGTGCCCAATAAAAGTTAAATTTTCGTTTACAGTTTAATTTTGTCAACAAATCATGATTTACTATATTTATCTGTCAAACACCACGCCTCTCCCTTTCAAATATTACAGGAACTAAAATATAAGTTTCTAATTAACTTTGTCATATGAATAAGAGTTGTTCTAAAACTTCTCTCTTCAAAGTACTGAGATTTAAAGTAATAAATATTCCTTCAGAAGTAGGCCAGTTTGAATTTAATATGCACCAAATAAATATTCCCTCAATTAGATGTCTGCAAGTAAAAAGCTTTATGTTATGGCTTATAGCAATTTCAGATAAAGAGCTTGTGTGATGGAGTGAATCCAGCTACGAAATGATTGCAGTAGTGCAACATATTTTTAGCACAGGATTGCACTCATCTCAAAAATAATTCTGAGAATTTTTGCGATTTTGAGATCACACTAGGTTTTCAACAAGACTACCATGCGTAATAGATTTCACAAATTACTCCTAAAAAATTAATAAGGCAAATTAAAGGTCCTTGTAATGAATCATGTAACTTCTCATTTGGCAGAATTATACCCTTTTTCTCTTTGTGCAGGAACCATCATCTAAGTTGTACCGTTAGCCACAAGGCTGACTAAAGAGGAAAAAAAATAAAAGTCACCCATTGCTGTGATAAAACTTCTACATTATCGCTACTTTGATATCCCAAACAAAATTTCTACTCATCAGTTTGACTGAAGTCTGTCTTCATGACTAATGAGGAGTACTGTTGTTACTTACTACTGCAGAACAGCCTTACCACTGACTTTCTTGATTAAAGGGTGCAAGTTCAAAGAATACTTATGAAAGAATCTTAAATAAAAGTGTATAATCCACAACTGAATGTAAGACTTTTCACATATCCATCGCCATGAAACTCCCTTCTGTATTATATCTCAGAGCTAAATGCTGACTATAGTATGGCAGATACCATGGACTAAGTTTGTTTCTAGCAAACATTACCAACTATTCTTTCTTTGAAGTGTTGTGGCGCTGCAAATAAGAAAGCACTTGTTCAAGGGGTTACACAGTCCCTATTGTACATATACCCAAAGGTCAGCAAAACTGCAGTTACGTAGGGCAACTGCAGGTACACAGCATGGCTAGTCTGGGCAGGCCATGCTACAAGCCACTGAATTAAGCAATGGTTCCACTAAGTCTTGTCAACAGATCCATAGCCATTGCCAAAAATGACATCTTAGTTGGAAAAAGGGTCTACTTCAGGAGAAAAGCAGTGGCAGAATCCTCCAAAGGTCAATAATGGTCTCTTCTAGAATAGGGAATTATTCAAAAGAACAGTGACTACTTCAAGCCATAAAAGTCAATATTCAGCCTGCTGACTTCAGCAAAGATACACGCACTTTTACACGAAAAGAGATCAGGCAGTCCTCAGCCAACACAGCCTTTGACAGACAGTTGCTGCAGGGAGCAACTGGGCAGCTATTCCCAGCCAATATATTAACTGCTGTGAGAGATGCAAAACATCTGGACAGACTTGACTGATCAAAAAGACAGGAGAAAACATACTGTTCCTCCTCATTTTCCTTTATTTTTCTCCAAGATCTGTTATACTGGCCCAGATCACCTTCCCCCTGCAAGAGCTAGTACCAGTTTAGCACGTTGAAAATACAGCACTGAGACAATGCAGCCTTCAATTGGTTATTTGCAAACATGCGTTGCTGACTTGCAAAGCATCCCTTCATTTTTGTATTGGTTCTGCTTTCAAAGCAAATCACATGAAGACTGAAAGATAATTAGGAGTAGGACATCAAATGCTAATTCTCTGTGTTTCTCCTAAAACAGTTTAGAGAGAACCACAGTTCTGTAAACTACTGGAGGGCAAGAACCAACAAAAAAATCTCAACACGTCCACAAGGTTAACTGTAATAAATTAAGGAATAACATCATTTAGTACTTTCAGTCTTGCATTAAAACCAGGAACAAGTTTGTAACTTACCCAGGGACTGCAGACCCCTGCATTTCTCTCTTGAATGCTAGCAGATGCTGTGATCTTGGATAGTGGGGACCGTTATCAAAGTCACCCCAAGTTTACAGACGTATCACTGTTGGTAAACATGCCTAAAGCATCCAGTTACCAGTAGGGCCCCTTACTTCTGAAATACTGAATTTATTCCTCCTGCAGTATCTTCCTGAATTCACAGTTAATGCTGTTTCTTCAAACATCAAGAAACTTTCTGACACAGCTTCTAGAGCTGGATTTGAACATGTCAGTGGAACAGCTGAAGTGAAAATGACAAGTGGCTTCGGCATTACTTTGGACCAGGGCTTCTGGGTAGCGGCAGAAGATGAATTTCTGGCAATGCTTTTCAGTCCCTTCACAGCCTTTTGTTCTGGGGGATCATTGCCTGTTATTAGCCTAATTCAAGAAATTCAGCTTTGTCTCATTTACTCTTAAATGATTTAAAATTCATCTTATAAATGGAGTATAGTCTGCTGTGATTCAGAGCTGCAAGTCTACATCTATGACAGTAAGAAAGATATGACACAAAGTTCAATCTTAGGCCTGCTCATAGCTTCACTTTTCGTAAATTATTTACCATCTGTTCACAGTACTGTCTATTTAGACGAAGATGATTCAGCCATCCATGCCAGGAGTTACAAGTGGAGAAGTTGTACCAAGAAGTCAGACTGATTTCCACTTCAAGTATTATTGCTTTGTGGGTGCTGCCAGCAAATATAGATGCGAGGCATTTTCCAAACACTTTTCTGAACCTTGATTCAGGGAACAGTCAGCAATTTGTACATCTGTCAGTTCGGTTCACTGAGCAGCACGGTACACATAGGTCTTCAAGAGGGACTTACAAAGCAGACAGGATAGGGACCTGTGCAGATGAACGCAGGGAGGTCACAAATTAACACATAGGGAGCCACAGAGAAGGCGGCACAAAGATGGATCATGAAGTATCTGACAAGCGAGTAGCAGAGCAGAAGTGACAAGAGACCTTGGAAAGCCTGGCAAGTGAAGCTAAATGGAGAGGGTCACAGTTATGTATAGCTTTCAAGAGTGACAAAAAGTATCCATCAGATACAATAACTGGATGAGAAGTTCACAGGGGATTTCTAAGAAAGGAATTTCATGGACAAGTAGGTTAGTAAGAGTGTTTCGACTGGACCAACAGGAGTAATGAGTATGACTGAGAAGACAGATTTACTTAATATATATTAATCAGAACAGGTTAGCAGAGAAATGCCTGAACAAGAAAATACCCTGGAGAGATGGAGGAAATTCAGAATAACCTGCCTGATGTAGTCCTGAGCCAAAGGAGATATTGAGGCTTCTGTAACACTCTATTCGCTCTGAGAAGATATTTGTAAGGCATTTTACAGAGACAAGCCAATACGCAAGATTGAAAAGCAGAAGCTTAGCAGAGGACAGAGACACACTTTTACAAATCATCTGCATAGAGATACAATAGCCTCAGCTATCATTGATTCAGCTATGAATTGAAGAAGTTACCTGAAGATCAAGGTGAAGAGCAAAGGGGCCAAGAACAAAGCCTTAAGGAACAAAAACTTACCTTCCAAAATCATTAGAGAAAGTAGCAACTGAAAATAGCAGCATCTCATAGAAGAGGAAAAGTGTCAAGCACCAAACAGTTGGCCATTCAAAACAAGCCTATTATGATTTTTATTACAACACATTTAACCAGCAAAATTAGATGCCTAGTACTGTCAACAGCAACAGAACATAAGACAACAGCTGTCCTTTCTGCCCTCAAAAAAATCCACACACCAAACATAGCATAAACAGCTGACCTCTAAACACTCAAAACACCCTTCTTCCTGGAAGCACTATGCAGCTTTATAATGTGGGGTCTCCCTTCCCTTTGCCTAGTTATAGTATGTTATTACTAATCCCACTATTACTAATCCCATGTAGAGAGCACAACAACAGCAGCTCAGAGGCTGATAAAAGGAGATAACACATATCCCCTCAAACACAGCATAATTTTCTCAGGGATTTGAGCTTATTTATTAGGCATCCTTATGCTACTTGGGAGATGGCTACATCTGCTGTGTATTGCAGATCTGACTTCTGTGCTAAAGTGTGTCTATTGATTGTTTCAAGTTCTTACATTTAAATAAACATGGTTTAGAAGTGTTCTTCCGTCTACTAATTATTGAGCAGACAGCAGACAACAATTCTAAACAAAGGCACATTACCCTGTCCACACAGGATGGCAGTTGTCACCACCACTCCAGGTTCTCTACAGGCGAAGAATCATACCAGGAATCATTCAAGGAATCATTCCAATTCCAGATATGCAAAATCGTCTCTTACAGGTCTTGTAAATTCCTACTGCCAAATACAAACACACACACTCCCTCTCTCAAAATACCAACACAAAAGTGTATTGGGAGTCTACATGCACAAAAAACTGTCAAGTTGCAAAGTTGCAATTGCAGAGAAAAATAGGACATGATTAACTGCTGCATATTGTAAATTCCTTGGGGACACTGAAAAAAAAACAAACAATGGTAAGAACAAGGAATTCTACCTTGGCGGAGAGAAAGAAACTTCCTACCAGCAAGAAATTAAGCTCACAGCCCCATTTTAACAATCCTGCCAGAAATAAAGCACAAAGAATATTCTTTCCCTGTAATAAAAACCAAACAGTTGAAAGAGACATTGAAAGTACAGACACTTGAGAAAGTTTTTAGAGCAACCTGCCATGGGCGAGAAACAAGCGCCCACGTAAACAGAAAGGGCCATGTATATATTGACAGTACTTCCTGAATAGGGAAAAATAAAGCTGGAGTATTAACCAAAATTATGCCTTGAGTCAGTGGCCCGTTGCCACCCAGATCCCATCAACTGAACAGCAGAGAAGAAAGCTGGCTTGATATGAGATGTTCTTCTCACTTATGAAATGCTGATATTGGTACCAAAGTTAATAAAAACGAGCTATGGATGATGAGATCCAATTTTGCTTATGTGGTACCCATGCTGTGCCAGGTTCATTCTAATATACAGACGGAGATACTTCCTGTCTCCATCAGCACACAATCCAAAAACTGCATGTCTAATGTGGGCAGAAAACACATGAAACTATGTAGTTTCTCATTCACACGCCATCCGAGATGCTCTAAGATAAATCACCAGGGCTCTAGAGGCTGTTTCAGAAGGACCTGGGTATCCCATAGATCCCGTGTCAGATTTGCTGACCCTGTGGCATTGTCTCAAACACCCTACAGCATTTCAAAAGGTACTATACCCATATCTATGCTTATGCAGCAGAATTGTGCCCAGAATACTGAATAAACCGTGTACACGTGGTTTAAGACTAGCTTTCCAGAGCAGATTAAAATAAACTTGAGAGCAGCCCCTCTCCTTTTTCCTTCCAGCCAAAAGAAGCTGAGAGCCAAATTCCCCCTCTAGTAACAGCACCTAAGAAAGCCCAGGTGATGAGAAGGTTTCAGAGGTTACAACAGACTCCCAGCTGAGACTGCACCTTCCACGTGTCTTTGGATGCTGAAGCCAGCGTTAACTACAGCATCGCTCTTCAGGAAGTTTCTCAACTGAACTGGCTCGATCAGTGTTCAGCAAGGATGGGGGGGATATTTCCTGCTTTCAGTGTATGGAGCTGTTTCTGGATAGACGCTTTAGTTTGTTTGGTTTTCTTTTTCTTTTAAATTAGAATCATCTTTAGACGGTGAGAAATACACCAGAAGAGTAGGCAGGAATATTTGCCATTACATTAGAGCAACGCCTCGGAGCGCGCTCGCCAGCTCAGAGCCCTGCTGTGCAAGGTGCAGGAGGAACTACAAAAGATAACCACTTCCCTTCCAGGAATTCACTGGTTCTTGGCCAAGACAGGTCATAACCCACAAGGCAGACAGGACAAGCTGGAGACTAAATATGCAGAAAGGGTAAGAGGTATTGGGAGGAGGAGGAAACAATAAGGTGAACAGCATCTAACAAAAGAATAAAATAAATACCAAGAAGCAAAACTCATAGTAGCGAGCACTCAAATCTATTTCTGATCTTATTCAAAGGATGACAAATATTCTCAAGGGAAATAACAGTTCCTGACACACACCCACACATCATTATGCTAAAGCTTTAGCATTTTCTGGCTGCTCAAAGTCATTCCAGTTTTAAAGAAACACAACCTGGAAAATTCAAAACACAATTTGGAAGATTCTGGCTCTATTTGTGCTCCCGCAGCCCCAGTCAGTTCTCATGTTTCATAGTTATGTCACTCTAATTTCAAATGTCTTTCTCCACTGCTGTACAAGACACAACTACCACTCTAAATGGATGGACTACAAAGAACATTAAATGAAACAGAGTACCTAAACTGTAAATAGATCTTTAACTCTTGTGTTTTGTAGTACTGTTTTAAACTGTAATATAGCGACGACTACAATAAAACTTTTTCTAGCTAAGGAACTGTCTAATGTCAGTGGCACCCTTCAGCAGCAAGCCGACAGGTTTCAAAATCTCAGCCCATAATCCTCCAAGCTTTACTTTGTTTGCAATAACCAGGCAGCAACCACTTGTACTACAAATTGACCCAGCAGCCCAGCCTATTTCACAGATCAGAGGACACCAGAACTTTTCAGTATCACATCTCACATCAGTCCACCAAAGCAAAGGCACTTTCAAAAGCAGTCAGTGACTGAAGACAACAGGACCCAAGTCTGTCCACAACCTCTAAACTTCCCATGTATTAAATTCCCCTATTCCATACAAAAATTGAGCCCCTCCACCCCTAACCAGTGCCTCCCTTGAGCACTCAATGAAAAGTGTTGCGCCCTCTTTACATGGGGGTGGGAGAGGAAAAAGTGAAAGAAGGTAGGCAAGAAAGCACTCATGGGAGGCATATTGCTTGACCTGCCAAGAAGGACACCCACTGCTCCCCAGTACGAGGCCAATGAGTCCTACGACAGAGCAAGGCTTCCTCAGTTCATCTTCATCAGCCGCTCCACTAAAAACAGCAGTCTAGTCTCCAGAACCAAGTTACACAGTATTTGCTGTTGTATTTCACCTAGATGCATGCATTTCCGATGAAAAGTACGTAAAAGGACATCCCGGAGAGAATTCAGAGTTGATATACTGGAAGCTATTGCTCAAAAAAATTCAAAATTGTTAACATAATCAGAGAGGTGCATAGCACTGGTTTCGGCATTGTTCCATATGCACAGATGAAGCACACTAAGTGCTTGTCTCCAGTTCTATTCTCTACCATCTGAAAGACAGAAGTAAATTTCCAGTCTAAAGAAACAAAAATACTCTTGCATCCTAAAGAAGATGGAAAGAAGTTAATGCAGTAAAACAGTATGAATTAACTTGGATTTTATATCCCGTAACTTGCATGTAAATAAAGCTAACTTTATTATGGCTCTTGTGTTAGCATACAGTCTCTGAATACTTCATCATGGATGAAAATGGAAACAACTTAAAAATCCCATGCACATGATAATAAGCCCTTGCAGTGTACTCAAAGAATACATATTCACAGATTTAAACTCCTTGTTGAAAAATTGGATATAAAGCTGGTACAACTTAGAATTAAGCATCAAGTTTTAAGGAGGAAAGAAAACCATCATTCTTGTTTGGGATTTTTGTTCAGTTTTGGGTTGAGCCCCCCCCCTTCTTCTCCCCCCCCCCCCTCCCTTTTTTAAAGTGTCCAAAAGCAATGGTTAAGTTCAGAGGAAGGAAAACTGTTTTTTAAAGGTAGAACTATAATATGAATTCAGATTCTTTAGTAAATACAGCTATTTACTAATCTAAATTGCCGTACTATCTCTTTCCCCTCAAAATCATGCTGATGTAGTCTGTTGAGGTCCAAAAGCAGAATTACAGTAACAGTAGTAATCACAGCAGTAATTACACTTTGGATGGGACAGAATTTCCTTGCATTCCCTCTATCAGTACACAGAGTTCCTTCTCAGATGGGTCAGTTGTGCTCCACTGAGTCACAAAATAAAGCTTCTCATTTTACTTCACATTAAAAATAAAACTTGCAGAAAAAAATTCAAAACTACATCCTAGAGTGTTTCCCACTCTTGCCACATGTCTTTTTGCAGAAATTAACCATAACCAAACACTGTATTCCTTTAAAAAAAATTCAAAAATCTAGGTATGCATTTTTTTTTTCGTTCACCCAGGCAGAGTCCAAGATAAACATAAGATATCTACTCTAGATGCAAGATACTGGGGAGGGGGGGATTTTTTTGTTTTTCCCCTACAATCTTACTTCCCATGCACACACTGCTTATTATATCAACTTAAAAATTTGTGCATGTGCTATCAGTAACTTGGGGAGAAGAAAAAGATTTCTAGCTCCACATTGAACAACTACTTATACAGCTGAATGGGAAGGTCAGATTTTTCAAACACACTCCACCTCACTTGAAAATAATCATTTTTATGCTGGGAAAGCTACCCAAAGTTGTAATCAGATTCTGTGCTGGGCTAATATATTCCATGTGGAAGCCCGTACTACCAAAGTTCGTGCTTAGTGGTAGGGGTGCTAGCTACATTAGAGCTACAATGCAAATGCCTGCATATACTGCAATCCAGTTTTCAAGTGCAGCGTAACCACAGCCTCTAAGTAGCTGCAGGATTCTCAGCACATTTGCAGAGGAGTCCCTGAATGTTTCAGAAAGCACCTGTATGAACATTGCAATGCTTTTGTATTTTTGGAACTAACACAGTTGTTAATTCCATCTTAAGTTTCAACTCAAGAACTGAAAGAAAATGACGTATTTTCTTTAAAGTGAGAAATGTGTTGCTGCTGGCACTTATCTGGAATCTCTGCTCGACGCTTGCTTTAGCCAACGCCAACCGAGATTCCAGATGGGCTGCTGAGTGTTTTTGGTTTTTAAAAAACATGGCAGCCAATGCACCCATCTGGCTGCATATAGAAGTGATGTAGGAAAAGAGATCAAGCTCTACCCCTGTAATTGAGGTTGATAAATCAGGCGCTAAAATTGTGCGCAGCAGGGAAGAAATATAAATGTATATACAGAGAGAAGAGCAAGCACAATTTATCTGCATCATTAAAGTAAGTGTTACCATTGAGTGACTGCCACCATGTTCCTCACACACACACAAAGAAACTTTAGACTGCTGAATCGCTGTTCTTACATGAATGAGCTTTTAAAACATTTATACTGGTGTTTTAATGTAGTTTACAGCAAAGATTAGAAGGCTTAGATGTGCGAAGTTCCGACACAAACACAAAGAGCAAAGCAACAGACAGTACGGGTTTCTGAATTTATGCTCCAAGGGAAATCAGAGGTCAAATTATCTTTGCACCTTGCATTATTTTCAACAGTGCTAAGTTAATATAAGGGGTTTATTTGGGTTTTTTTTTCAGCCAGCTTACATTTACTTGCAGCAATAAGCAATTCCAAAAATTGCACAACAGTAGAAAGCCCAGCAGGTCTAGCCAAGAGTACATTAACTCAATGGCACAACAGATGAAACCAAAGACCTCAAACTATTTAGCTTTGTATCCACAGCAGTAATTCTCAAGTGTGGCCAGATACTTCACATGTGGCCACCATAAAAAAAAGCATTGAGCATATTTTGTCATTAGCACAGCCTCTATGTACTCTCCATTGCCACATATTGGAAAACTCTTTTTAGGTTCCTTGAAGGTAAGGAAGGTGACCTGGTCCTGACTGAACTCAGATTTTTTTTTTTTTAACAGTTTCAGCAAGAAGTGTAGAGCAACAACAATAACAAAAAACAACCAAACAAGCCCCCAAAACGCCATGCCAGTAAATGTCACTGGTCTTTGACCTTCAGTTTTGACAACACTTCATAGTCTGATGGAGGTGAAGTTAAGCCTGTCATTCAGTTTAACAGGAAAATGTCTATTCTCAGTTGCAAATTACCAGACCTGTTATTTTTCAAAGAACTGTGTTTAAAAAAAAAAAAGCCCAAGGTTTTATTATTTTCGTTTGTTTAAAATCAAGAGGCACAAGCCTAATTCTCTTCTCACTTAATGCTGATTTAGATACTTCAGCTTCACTAGAGTAACTTCTAATTTACAGTGGCATAAGCAAGAGGCAAGCGAGAATCACAAAACTCTCTGGAGGAACACTGATTAAGTGTACTCCTGGAGAGGTCTCTATGGGTCTGAGTTCACCGTCAAGGCATATGACCACCAGAGTGTCACATTCCTTCAGCTGCTGTGCAGGACAATTGCCGAGTGACATTCTAAATTACATGGAGTTTGCTTGCTCTTCTCCTTCCCTTGAACACTTCATTGCAATATTGATAGGAGGAAAAAAAGTCATAGCAACCAAGACACAGAAGGAAAAAGCCCAGGCATATTGAAATCAGGGGGAGTTCTGCCATCCAGTTTGCTGGAGCCAGGATTTCATGCATTGTCTCATTCTATTTATATTAAAGAAATAACGAGTACAGATTTACCCAAAAGGGCATCTCATTCAAACTCTTAGATCATTGGCATCTTCTAAACAGCCAGCCAGATGTTCCCAGAAGCACATGTCCTTTGCATCCTAAAGAACAGAACCATTTTATACAGCACCCACTGAAGCATCAACACAGAAAAGTTCTGGCCATACTTTTACCAAGAATCAAATGGTTTTGTCTCACTAAAAATGGCAGCTTGCTTTGAGGCTGCATGTGCAGCAATACAGGGGAGATTCCTGTCTATCAGTAGAGACTATTCTCTTTTCTTTACAGCTTTTTAATAAAGCACCAAGACACAAACAAAATTCTGGATTCATTGAAGGCAATAGCAAAAACTCCTTTTTATATTATATTTTCCATCTAATAAGCACTTTATGAATCAAAGTAATATATTACTTTCCTAGAACAATTAAAATTAGAAGCTAGACAAATACTTGAGCAATAAGTAACATTATGATCAATCCTAGCTGGGAATCCTGCTTTATAATTCAGGGTCTTTTGTTTGCTATTTCATCTCTACCTGGAACAGTACACTGATTACCAGGTCTGACCCTGCTCCAGCTGTACCTGTCTCATCCTAGAGTTCAGCAAGGCACTAGGGGACTATGGCCTATCATATTTGCCAAACACCTCTTTTTTTTTTTTATTTTAAACAGTATTGTTTGTTAACTAGGATTCAAGATTACTAAATATAGGCTGTTGCTGTATAAACAGAGACAATGAAATGTTGAGTCTACTGTCCATGCGACAACTGAAAACATCCTGCTTAGTTTGGACTGTCAGACCCAGAACCAGAACTGTACGAGCAACAGTATTTAAGTCGCATTAGCAGCCTTCTCAGTGCTCCTCCAGACAAAGAGATGACATTGGAACCCACTGTACTCAGTTAATTTTTTTTCTATGTTAATAATATTTTAATATACTTTATCTTCAGCTAGGTCAGGGCACTAACAATCTCTTGTAGGTAGATCTTATTTCCAGGAATTTCAGCAGATCTTTGTAAAACATACTTCAGTATCAATATTTATCCAAGATGAAAATGGAATAAATTTGGCATTTGTGTGCCTCCTCCACTTTGAGGTCACAAACGGATATATAGAGATGCAGGATTTTTTTTTTTAATTGATTTTTAAGTTTCAATAAGCCTTAGCTGCTCCTTTGTAAAGCCACCAGACAATGAACAGCAGTTCAAAGGTGAACTAGTAACTTTAAATGAAGCTGGTCCAGAAATAATGGACTTCTGCCCCAAATCATTCCTTTCACTGCGAGGGTATAGTACTGTATATATAACATAACTGAAGGTTTCTGCTCCACAGAGATCACCCAAGCAATCTCTGCTGGCACTAGAAACTCATTGCAGCAGCCACAAACAGCTTAGCCGGTTCTACATAAAACAAAACCAATTAAAAAATGTGATGAGGTACAATAATTATACTTGTCGCCCTGCTCACCTCCCTGACGTGTATGGCAGGAGGAGGTCAGGACCTCATGAAGGAAGAAACACTTTGCTTACTATCTTCTGTGATCGCTTCATATCACTCAAAACACTACACTCACATGGGTGATACTGGTAGGATCTTGTATCACACGAAAAAAGAAGTGCAGTTATCATTGAAAATAAATCTTAAAAGTCTAAAAACTAAAAAAAGCACAAAATAGCTGAGGCAAATAAACCTATGTAGGCTTAGATGTTATGAATGCACAGGGCAGAGTCTGACTCAATTTTGAGAATTTGGATTTGGAAGTTCTGGGCTTTACTTAGAAGAGCAGCCCAGTTTTCACCTGATCTGAATATATAAGCTTTTATACACACATGCATAAGTGCATGAAGTCTTGGTTTTAAGTATATTAATAATATTTATTTCTAGAGCTCAGACACAGGGGCATTGATTTCATTTTCATTACACAGCACTGCCACTAAAACCTAAAGTTAAATATTACATCAGAGAAAAAAAAAAATTTCCACAATATCCTGCAGACTTTAGACATGTTTATGTACATGGAAGACAGTTATATTTATTAGCAGTTGGTGGACTACTCAGGCTTTCATGAAACATCTATGAAATATGGTGCAGAGAAACAGAAAGTCAGCTCCTTAAATACCATTCCTTAACTGTCAATTGTCCAGCAGAAACCTGAAATATTGTCAGCAGCAAGCTGAGCAACAGCTGGGCTCTTGGGCTGTTCTTAGTTACTCTTCCTCAGTACCTCTCCAGTATTGACATTTCCAGTAGCTAAATCCTGGTGTTAAACGCATACTCCTCCATACCAGCGCTATTATAACAATCCACTTCCATTGCCTTTGTCCCAGTGCTGGCATGATACAGGTACTGTTTAAGTGGGGAAAGAAAAATTCAAGCGGGATGGGATTTTGCTCAGTTCCCAGGCAGCTCTCTTTGCTATGGAAATAAAGCAACTGTTGAACTCACTACAGTAATGTTGTTATTCCCCAATAAAAACAGGTGTAAGAGGTATTAAGTAATTAGTAGCCAGCAGAAACTGTTCTAAATACTACGCATGTTTATTTTACCCCACTCGTGCAGAAGGCTAACTCAGGTAAAGCAGTTTCTCTGTCAGCTCAGGTGCTAAAGGTGCATCCCTCCGCTGCTGGCAGAAGAGCTGCCTTTCGGCTGCTGAATAACAAGCCTCCCTGAAAAACAAGGGCTTTGTACACGAGGTGCTCCACAACAGCACTCTCAATTCTGGTGCACTGATTGAGAGAGACTCCTCTGCCTGGCCTTTCACTGCTAGACAATCCCAACACGATCCCCAAAAGGCATCTGTGGAAAACATACAGCCTCCCTTGGGGTAAGCTGAGAAAGGTCCTTACACAAGGGCAGCGAGCACAAAACTGACAAACTGCACAATAAGAGCAACTGAATGAACAGCGTGAGCTCGATTTAACAATGCTTTTACAAATCGAAGTCTGAAGAGCCAGAGGCAAAAAAGGCACATATTAGATGACTGGGTCAACGCTAGCCTGATAGCGGGCAATTTCACTGTAAGAAGAAAAAGAAATAAGGAGAACTGTTTTGGAGGTAAGATTTAGTAACATCTAGTTCCTGCACTTCAGAACAAAATCTATCTGAAATGTGTAAACACATAAAATTTGTCCACCAGACATATAGAAAAGAAAAGACTTAACACACATCAAGTCCTTTATGTGATTTATCTTCAGCTGAGGCTACTGAAGTCATGTATCAAACCATTCATTCACAATTATCAGGATGCTCCCATATGAAGGGGACTTACTGACATATTAAATACAGTTACAAGCCAGATGAGAACCATTAGTTTTGCAGCACAGCTTTTACTCACAGAAAAAGAGAGTTTATTCACATGCACACATACATACACAAAAATCTGAACAATTAGAGCTACCGACATGACTTATAAATTCTGCTATTCATCATCCCAAATGTTACATTTGGGAGCTGGGGGAGGAAGGAGCCTACAACCAGTCAGGTTTAATCATAACATCTGCTAAGAACTCCCAACCTTCGATTTCATTCCAACAAGAAGTAACCTTTAAGAACACCACACAAAAAAGCTACCCTGTTCAACAAAACCCACTTGAAATATTTAATGTCAAGGCACTGATAAATTTAAGAGAAGAGGTTGGGATGTTTCAGTATCTGCATAAGGCAGTTGGAACAAGCTGCAGATTTACAGTGTCTGGCCAGAGCTGGGGGATGTAGCATTAAGAATAAAGAGGCTCAATCCACCGTGCTGCTTAAATCCAAGCAAGCTTTGATTTATATTAATTCCTTCGGATTTGAAAGATTCTGTGCCCATCTAATACCTGTCAGCACACTAACTGGCTAACTCACTGGGGAGACACTACAAGCTGGGGGATGTAACGGTGGGGACAGTTATCCTCAACCTACATAAAGCTTGGGAAACCTGTCAGTAATCCAGCCCCAGATACAGGTTGGGTACTACCAAGTAAATCAATGAAGGGGCAGAAAGAAATGAGTACAACAGAAATACAAAACAATGATTACCCAGATGGCTGCACCAGTCTTGCACTGACACTTATCACAGGCTTTTTTTCCTCCCCAACTAGGAAAAAAAAGTTCTGCACATTGGATTGTCCATGGAGAAAAGGGGAGGAAATGGGTTTAAAATTACAGAGGAAGGAAAGGTCTGCAGACTGAGAAAAGCTGGTTTTGGTGGGGTTTTTTGTTTGTGTTTCTTTTTTTTTTTCCTAAAAACACACACAAAGCTAAAAGTATACAGTTCAAAAGTTTCAGAATAGCTTGAACCCCCGAAGCTTCCTTGCACCCCACTGGGAAGGGACATTCCTTTAACTGAAGCCTTTAGCAACAAAGCACCTCCATAAACTAGTCGAATTTCCACTAGAAATATATCAGGATACACTGCAAATATGGATTAACAGATTAACAAGAAAATCCAATACAGTAACTTAGATGGCAACACATAGTCTCATCTTCAGTTAGTTCAAACCAGATGAGGTCTCATGCAGTCATCATTAGGTTCAAGGTTAAACACCTTCAACCCAGGGACGTGCAAATGTACTGCTACCAGCATTTGGAGGCCGATGAAGAACACCTAATGAAGCTAATCCAGATTCATCTCCAAAAGATTTCACAGGGGTTTTTTTTCCCCCACCATTGCCACATTACACTTCCAGTTTAAATTCTGTTCAACAATATGCTTCACAGACTAAAATATTGCACTTAACATTTGACACTAATGTGTTCTAACAAAGTTGACGCATTAAAAGGATTACACATTTACAGATTACTGAGCAGGTTCTTCCTGGATGTCTGCTGAAAAATCCTGCAAATACTCTGGCTCTAGGCTCTCCCAGTTACACCCAGCATTCACCTTGATAGCTCTAGGCTCTCCCAGTTACACCCAGCATTCATCTTGATAGGTTAGTGTAATCGATATGCATGCCACTGAATCATCTGAAGCAAGTGGGCTGCTTTTACTAGAGCCAAGCAGAGTTTTAGAACATGAAAAAATTAAAAAGGAGGTTATAAACATCAGCTAATTCTACTCACAACACATTGCTGTTTATTCTGGTACTTCGTCAATTTAGTAATCCAGCAAAACCATATATGTGACTGTTATCTTGTATGTGCAAGCAATAGATTATTAGAAGGGAAAGGAATTAAATGGTCTGTAATAACAAACCTTGAACATTCAGAAAGGAGAGAGAAAGGAAGAAAGGAGAAAGTTACCAGATAAATGGGGTTGCAAAACTGAAATCAAGGTTGCTCGGTTTATTTTTAAGCAATAGAAATTCACATGTTCTAAAGCCAATTTACTTCAGCAGATCTAAGTATTGAAAATGGAATGAGAGGAAAGAAGTCATGCAGTAGAAGGGCCTGCATGTATGCCTCACGAGCTGCTGACCGAAGGCTCTCAGAGGTAAGGACGGGACTGCAATTCTGAACTAGGTTAATACATATAACAACTCTCCTGAGGGCTTCCTGTATTTCTATACTTGCCATTTCAAACTTTTAGTGTTAATTTGAACTTCTACTTGCTTGGAGGGAAAACATGAATTTTGAAATAAGTCTTTAATCACATCAGGATACAACCACATGTTCTACCAAGAAATAAGTGTTTCTTTCAAACCTGGTATGGGGCGTGGGGGTGGGAGGGAAGTATTGTTTTGTGTTAGTAACTCATCTGAGAAAGAATTATGAAATAGTTAAAACTCATACACACCCTTCCTGCCTCTCTGGGAAAGGAAGAGTGCATTTATTTATATATTCCATTCGGAAAGCTATATTTGAAAGCTATTTTAGGGCTGCAGATTGAAATGTTCAAGTGGCAAACATTAAAGCAATTTGGACAAAAAAGACTTTTTAGCCTACTGTATTTGCATGATACTATAGTCTTTAGAGGAATTATCAAATGATATCTTTTCAAAAGATTCATGCCACAATCAACGCACAAGTGGAATGGGAGCACTGAAGAACATGCCACCACACCCTAAACTACCTATGAGTTTTATACCTGTGGAAACAAAATATTCTAGCAGGGCACTCCAACGCTGTTTCAAGTTGTGCTGCATTTTAGAAAGCTCATGCTTGACAGACCTCACCTTTCTGCTTCTTTTCAGTTAGTTTTATGACCTTATCAGGTGAATTTTGACATACTTACATATTGCTTGAAAAGAAGAAATTTCTAAAGGTGCTATCAGAAGGCATGAAGGAGGAACTTAAATTCTCAGTGTTTGATGAAAATGCTATCAATGGAAAAACCATTCCTTTGTACAACCCAATGCAGTGAACGGCCCTCTTCAAACACTGAATATTTCCTTCAATGGTGCATCGAGTGATCTTGGCAGACCCAATGATCCTGAGTAACCGAGTGATTTTCTTTTGGTTCTAAAACATGCAACAAGTACCCATTTGACAACTTATGAGTCCTTGGTGTTATCTTCAGTTCATGAAAACACCCCAAATTCTGCTTTACTTCCCTCATTCGCTCCATCACTAACCTTTTACTGCATCCTTCAATTTTCAGCATACCGCATCAACCAAGTTAAAAGAAGTGTTCAGAACTCAAACTGCTAATCACCTGCTTGTACTATTGATCAGCAGCTTTTATGACCTACTACAGCTGAATGAGAAACAACCACAGAAATTTAACAGCAAGCTACATTTAGACTTTTGGAAGCAGACATCCTCCCACGCCTTCCCAGTAGTTAATTCTCCCTCTGTTTTAGCAGAGCAGTTTGAACAGCTATGCAATGCACCAGGTAGAAACAGATCCATCTGGAAAAGGATGCATTTCTGGAGGTTTTGGTGTTTCATCCCAAAATCTGATCGCTGCCCTGACACGGAGAATACTTGTGCCAATACAGCATAGAAGACTCCACACAGAGCTAAGAGTGAATAGCCAGCACCAGTCAGAGGAGCAAAGCTTCCAGCAAGAACTGCACAGAACTGCAGGCTGACAGACGCTAAAGACCAACCATCATCCATCCACTCCTCTCCTTCAAGACACAAAACAATAAATTTGCAGTGATAACTACTGGAGTCTGTGTTGATCAGATACAGGGTAATCAACTTCAAGACTCCTGGACAGTTAACATTTATGGGGTTTTGTTTGGTTGGTTTTAGTTGTTTTCTTGTTTCCTAATAGTCCTAAGAAGGCATAAGCAGAAGACTTAATGGCCACATTATTTTCCTTTCATAGACTGCTGTTACCTGCCACTGGCTCAAGAACAGAAAGCTTTCAAGTGTGCAGTGTTCACCCACTACCTCCGGAATGACAACAGTTAAAAAAACAACCCCCACAAAAGAAACTGTGGGTAGGAAAGGGAGGACAAATACCCTTGCTTGAATAATTTCCCATGAAGTAGAAAACAGTCCTTCCCATCATTTCCTCTCCCCTCCAAAGCAGCTTTTTTTAAAAAAGAACCCACTAAGAAGCTTACATATTCATGAAAAAAGGATGCAAAAAAGTTTGCCTTTCTTAAAACATACACTCTTTTTCTATAGTCTCAAAAAGTAGCCAATATATTTTTACTCAAATTCTCAGCAATGTTATTCTGCGCTAAGCACAGATTTGTCAAATTGGTACCCGAAAGAAGATATAATGCCCTAGGAGGGGCCATTTAGAGTGAAAGTACTTAGAGCCTCAACTGCAGTAGTCGCATTGTACCTGGGCTATCACGTATTTGAAAGCAAACAGTTTATCAATGAGGAATAGACTATATGCATATGTTTCCCTGAACTCATTACCCTACCAAAACATGTGAAAGAATGCTTGTCATATACAGATGACAACACATGAAAATCACAACGGAATTCAACCAACCATCTAATACAATTAAAAATAAATAAATAAATAAATAAATCACGTCATGCATCTTATCACTCCCTCCTCCAATAATGACAAAAAATACTGGTTTATGTATATACAGCAGGTAGGGCACCACCATGTAGTATCAACATAAAACTACTGCAGTGACCTGCCAACAACAGGCAGACAGTGATTTCACATACCGTTAAATAATTAAAGCTAAGTGTCCAAAGGATTCTTGTAACCACACGGTTTGACAGGTTTCAGGAAGCAGAACTCAAGATTTCACTGCATATTCAAAAAAAGAGCTCATGTGTGCTTTACAAGGTCTCTGCACTCTTGTGAACCTTGTCCATTATAAATACAGGCTTTAGATATATTCTCGCTTTGAGATAACTTACACAGTTGACTATTTGCAGGGCAAACGAATGCAATCAAACACTAAAGCTTCAAGGAGATTAGAGAGCTGCCAAGGTCTGAACTATATCAACAGCTTGAAGTCAGCTCATTCAATAAAGCTTTGACAGTATTACACTGGCAAAACAAACAAACCGATGGTATTCGCATTGGACATAGCTTCCTGTTGCACTAGCTCTTTCTACTCACATAAGGGGAAAAAAGCATCTGTTAATTGCCATTTCTAGAGAAAGAATGTGATCCTACTATCACAGGAATACTACAACAGAGTGTTGCTGGGCCAGCACCCAAACTCCGTTACAGCCCAGTGGGGATACACACAGACTGAGTGGTTTTGCTTTATTTCAAGACTGAATTTGCCCAGTTTTAGCTATTGTTCCTCTTCCACTCCATCCTCCTTTTCAAGTTAAGCTGTCATGAGGAACTAAATCAAATGTCTTACAGAAATCAAACTATATCATGTCACTGTGTTTCAGTCAAACTTGAAGCTCCATTGCAGAAAGCCCAACTGGTTCCCATAAAACAGTGATGGTCAGCATGAATTACGTTACTGTCTTTTATTCACACTATTCATTGCTTCCCACATCCGCTTTTCCTTATTTTGCCTGGAATGGATCTCAGGCAAACACACCATCCCTGGTTCATCCACGCTTTAGCCACCTGAAAATAATGGTTGTTCTCTAATCCCCCTCATGCTTCTCAGTGTCCTAAAATGTACTAGAAGTCTTCAATATTTTGGGGGTGTAAACTGCTATCTAAAAATGTTTATTCTTAATAGTGATTGTTTAACATTCTCTTTACTTGCTGGAGAAAAGTTATGTTGTTATTCTTGCAATACGGGAACACAGCATCTGGTTCCCCTCTTACTACAAAACAGACATTAATTTAGTATGATATAGACAAGTGGATATTGGCAAATTTACCATCCTCGTTCATAACATTTCATATTTGGTTTGTCTCACTACATTCAAAATATTTCTTCTCATTAAACATAAATCAGTTGACCACTAATTCTTCATGGACACTTACCTTGCTTTATCAGCTGCTTTTACTGCTACTGCCTTGTTTATATTTTTTTTTCCTGTAAGTTTCCCTTTTTTATTATTCATACTTTCTAGTCCCTCTAACCAGGACTTTTGAAAACATACATTATTGTTTCTCTGAAAAGAATGTTTGGTTTTGAAGGGTGTATAACAAAGCATTTTAAATGGTTTCCAACTATTTCTGTTTACATTTATTTTCTTCCCAATCAGTAAATTCTTCATGGCTCTTAAGTATAGAAATAACCACCCTACTAAAGCCTTTGCATATTACTATGTGCATGTGTGTATACAAACACACACTCAACATCTCAAACTCGGGTTAACATTTTATTTGCACATGAACTTACTGTCTTCAAGTTCATGAGACTTGAAATTCATCAGAACTGGAGGTGCTTTTACCTAATTTCTTTTGAAAGGTCTTCTATATCTCCAGTAGATTTGCAAATGATGGGAAAATCTGCATTCTACCTCCTTCTACAGATTTCACAGATCCTGTCTCCCTAGTTTTTGTGCTCAAGCTCTAAAAAAAAAAAAAAAAAGAAACTAGATATTAGAGTACCTCAGCTGTTTTCAAACGCTATACAGCACACAAGGATCAACATACAGCAATCAATGTTTAGAAATGTGGCATTTCCAAGCAAACCTGTATCGCCCGAGTTCAGTTCTGATTCAGTATCTCTTGGCTTATTATTTCTATATGCAAGAATCTGCTTACTAGAGTGCTGCAGATTTATGCATTGATGACAAACAAACTTTTATTTTCAGAACTATTAGAAGAAAACTGCAGGCAGCAATAGCAAAACTGGGAGCTGGTGAAGCTTTGGCCCTATAGAACATAAAAGTAATACGCTAAACAGCCATATTCTCCACAACCTGTAACAAGTCATTTTACTTACTGTGTAGAGAACACTTTCATACTTGGGAGAAGGCAGAATCTCCATTTCTATAGCTCATTAGTAAGCAATTTCCATAGTTCATTAGTAAGCAAAAGGAATGTAAACCGACACCTTGAAAAATTGTTCTGTGCTTAGTAATAAACTTCTATTCCTTTCCAGGGTTAAGGCAAATATGCACAGTACGTACACTTCAGATTTGCATTTCATGAATTTAACACTAGTGTGGCAGAACAAAAATAGAATAGATTTATTCATGCATGGAAGATAATACACTAAGTTCTAGCCTTCACTAGAAAACCAATCACTTCTCTATCAGTTTTTGGACATTTTTAGTGCTTGGGAACTCACAAAATTGTGATCCTTTCCTCTGGAAACTACAGAGCCTAGCAAAACACATAGCCTACTTAGTACATCATACCTTTTATAAAATAACTTTCATTCAGGGCTCTCTGAGCAATTGCCAGGACAATAAGATTAAACCTTTGAGTGTTCCTGTGAAGGACAGAAGTGTTGGAAACAGATCTTGAGGTAGTAATAGTGCCAGGCATGACTATTAGACCATCTCCTATGGTCCACACATCCATAAGAAATTAAAACCAAAACAAACTGAAAAAAAACGTTTATAAAAATCCTCCATGTTTATTTCTTAAAAGCTTCCCTTCTCCATGAACTATTTCAGTGTGTATGGGTTCGTAGGAAACCCATGGTGCAATTAAATGGCATTTCAGCAGCAGAGAACACCAAGAATGTCCCCCCATACTCTCCATACAGCACCAGACACTTAGCACGGTTCATACCTGAACATCAAAAGCAAACCATCTGCCAGTTTCTTAAGTAGTGAAAACAGGCACAACTCCACTGACTTCATCAGCAATGTGCTTATTTTGGCTGATGGTAAATTTGATCAAGGCTCCGTGTGCAGGCTCTCTACTCAAACAGCTACTTATTTTAGGCCTATCACCACGTTCATCTAGCAGTTGTGAAGTCAGTTGCCCTCCACCGTAAAAGAACGTATATAGACACATTCCTCCCTTTCTTCCACTGAAAAGCACCCAAGCCAAGAGAATCATCACTGGTACAACACACGAAGCGATCCTGTCACTTTGAGGAAGTGATTCATGGCATACTGTGGTTTTAAAACTGCTCATCTATACCAGCTGAAGCAGACAGTTTTTCTTCTACCATTTCCTAGCAGTATTAATTATTATTTTAACATTTTAATAATAAATTCTCATCTCCTCTTCACTTAGAAATAATATTTCTGCTTTTAATGCTCCTCTGAATCCTTAATCTTGTCTTCAAGAACATTATCTCTTCCATTAAAATGATGTGTGTGTATATACACACAAATAGTCATTCAATCATTCATTATAGTTTTAAGCTTACTATTCTAGAGATACTCTGGAAAGGCTCTTTCCATAGCTGAAATTTTCAGGTAAAGCAGTTTCTTGACAGCACAATACAACATGATCCGTTTGATGAAGCGGCCAAAAAGCTGAAGTCATTTACTTCCATAACACTGGTTAACACTGGAAGTCTCACCGAGATCAATTTTAATCTGCCATTTATTACTACTTCAAGAACTCTACATGCTTTCAGGAGAATCTACAGTAAACCCTTGCCCTTTTTATCTCCTCCATACCTGAGATCACAAAACTAATATAAGTCACAAGCTTTAAGAAGATATTGCTTTCCTGTTGACTCAGATTGCTTCCAAGCAGCTTTGCACACAAAGGTATCATTGCATTACATCACACGGACCTTTTAAACTTTCAGTACGAGGCAGCAATAATGCATACAAAACAGCTGGAGAACAGGTTTCACTTCAGCAAGGCATTCTGGCGATCCTCTTCAGAGGAAAACCTTTGTCTGCCTGTTAATGGATTGCTACCATAAATGTTTCATGAGCTTAATGTTTTATGCGGGTGCTAAGTAAGGAAAAGACAAAAATATACCTGCTACTTCCAGTAAAACAACGGAACCCTGAGCCATTGAATGAAAGTATTCAGAACAAATGTCTGCACATATATAGGTACACTATAAAAATACTTTCACTGATCAACCAGAACATTGCTGGGTTACTCTTGACAATCCCATCCTATTAATACAGTATCACCAAAACACTTCATAATGGAGCTGTGGCAGTGCAAACCTCTACCGAATTGCAGGATGCAGAAGATAACCCACCTCAGAACAAAACAGAGACTTCACAAGAGTTCTATCCGAGCAAATTTGGTTGCAATAGCATGTCAATTTTCTTCCCTTTGCAGTGTGTGAAAGGGTATTTGAGGTGTACAGAGCAACAAATATTTATTTTGCCAAAATAGAAGGGAAGCACCAAGCAGTACAATCACCTACACGGCTTCAGAAAGAATTTACTTAGTTTTTGCAAGAAAATTTAAAAGAACAATAATCTACTTGTTTAGTGAGAAACTTCTCACTTTTTCCATTTTGGCTCCAATTCAATAACACACTTAAAAAATTCAAGAGTTAAGTTCACGTTTAAGTATGTTCCTGAGTTAAAGCCAAGAGGTGAAAATGGGCTGTTGAGCCAATGTAGAAGGAACACAGCATTCAATCAAGGGTACTGACAGTTGCAACATAACACACCGAGCTGGGCACGCACAGAGTATGAAACTTAATATCAAGAAGTACGAGTCTCTCCTACATTAGCTAAGAGCTCCTGCTCCAATAGTCAACAACATAATGGTTCCATCCACCTTTATTTGGCTGTGCCTTAAGCACAAAGTCAAAATGTCACATAGGCTGTCTGTAGGCTTGTGTCATCTGCAAGCTCTCATGGTTTCCATCAATGCCTGCAACTTCGCTACTCCTGAGGAGACACCCACAAACCCTGTGTCAGGTAAGCTTTACAACTGCTGGCACCTGACCATTCACACACTCACTGCACTGGGGTGAAACTGCAAAATAACTTTTCAGGTGTCCACATCCCCCCAAGATTGTTTGTTAAAAGCGCAAATTACATCACAGTCCAGATAGTTCTAGACCACTGCCTCACAAACATGAATTACTATATAATAAGAAGGAATCAGCTTGTTTATCAGCCAGTCCTAAATAGACAAAAAAATAAGATTAAAACTCTCACAGAAAATATACTCCATTAGAACCAACACAAGAGATTAAAAAGGTACAAGAGCCTTTTTAAAGTAACCACTGGCAAATCTACTTTTATTTTAATATTTGAAAATTCAGAAGGGAAATGTTTAGCAGTTTCATAGTCAAAACAAAATTCTTTGATTCTTTCAGCACTTGTGCTTTAAGCGCTCTTATAAGGACAGACCCAGCACAGATTTCCTGGATTCAAAGGTGACTGTTAAAGAGTGACAGCCACGTCGTGGTATTTGCAGCTTTTTCTTTATCGTTGTGCAAAACAGATCAAAACAATGGAGCAGGAGAGGAAACTGCCATCCTTCACAAAGGAAGGAGACAGAGTACCATCCCTTAATGCTATTTATACTGCAGCAGCACTCAAGAGCTCTGAGGAGGTCTGCAGCATGTTGAACACTCTACAGACAGGGAAACAGTCTCTGCCCCAAACGGTTCACACAAACGGGATGTCAGACTAACCCTGCCCACATTAGTCTTGCTCGGTTATAAAACAAGCCGGCAGTTTCCAAATGCTGATATTTAAACAAACGAAACCCCACACACAGCCCTCTGAGCCGCCTGGCTCTTTCTGCCTTTAGCTTATCAGGATAGCAAAGCCAATTAAAATAAACAGATTTATGATGTTCACAGCCTTTCTGCATCAGGACCATTCATGGAATGCTTACAAAAAAAAAAAAAACAACAAAAAACACAAAAGCAGTAGGGCCTGTAGCCAAAATAGCTGAAGTTACATTGCAGGAAATACTTAAGCGATTCTGCTCACAATAGGCGGTTTCCTGCCCGCATCAGCGATCCTCTAGCTGCCTGCTCTCCCCCAGGAAGGCCCCACAAGGATTGCATCACAGCTTGGCTTCAGAGCATTAAGCCAAGCTCTTTTTCAGAAAGCTCACGCTTTAATCAGCAGCAAGAGTAAAATAGGGGCAATACTAACTACAGGTAAATCGGCGCCATTTTTCCCCACACGCTCCCTTTTTGTCTTCTACAGCTTCAGAGCAGATTCTGTTACATGGGCATGTGTTTCAGCCTGTGCATCTGAACCACTGGCTGTATTGATTTTAAATGGAAAAATTTATAAGAAGGAATATATTTATAAAACCAGAAGCACTTTTCCTATACTCCATAATTACTTCTATTCATACTTTTAAATTATATGGTGTTTAACAAGGACTATACTCCAGTTAAAACGGAAGGCAGTTTACAAGTGTGACGTTCACTGGTCCAAAAAAAGAAGGAAAAAAAAAAGATAGAAACAAGAGGAAAACAAAGCCAAAAATCCATCCACACCATTAAACTATCATTTTCCTGTCACCACCAGTTTGTTCTGACCATATGAACACTGGCATGTCGCTCTCCCCTTGCTTTCACAGGAGGGAAGACACAGCTCCACTGAAATCAGACCAACATGAAAGTTACAATAAGGCACATAAAAGTGCACCCAGGATATATCGAAAATTCTGCAGTCCCCTGGCAGTCCAAATTACAAATTCAGACTACAGGCGGGGGGGTGGAATTGTCACACAGGTACAGCTACAGCTCGCAGGAACACAAGTATCTAACACAGCACCTCAATGTAATGCACATTAGTTTGATCATAGTTAGACTGGAAACTCTTCAGGGCAAAGCCTGTGTTTACCTAGACATCGTGCAAAGTGTCTCGTACATTTGTTGTGCTGCATGAAGCATTAACTAGGTTGATATTACAAATCCATACATTTTTAAGAATTCACGTCAAGGTACATTTTCTTTTTATTATTTCTTAAATCTCACAAAGGAGCACTACCCTGACCATTTTTTTCCCCTCTTAGGAAAATAAATCACAGCATCACTTCCTTCACCTAATGAAGTCTGTGGGAACAGGCTCAAACTCAGACTTTGCATACTTATTATTTGCCATTAGCTATTAACTCCCACTCAGAGCGAACCTATGCTACTTTCATAGTCACCTGCATAAATATGTTTTGTCAAACCACAAAATTGCAGGAAAAAAAAAAAGAATGAATGACCATTACAAATCCATTTGGGCTACATCATTATCATTTCAGACTACAACCAAATCCCATTTTCCCTTTGCAAATTCAATTCCCATCAATAGCCCCATACATCAGTGGCTGCTCATGTTTGTGGCCTCATTTTTTACATTAAAAACATTGAAAGATTACTGCCAATGTATAATAGGCAAACTGCATTTTCAATTCCCAACACATGTGCTTCAGGGAAAAAAAGAAACACAAGGTAAGGGAAAGAAATGCAAATGAATGCACTGCTATCAGCTGTATATTACCCTAGTGACATTACCATACTTCATATCTCTGGTTGCGTACTTCAGAGGAAAAAAACCCACTACGTTGTCATTCAGGTAAATTCTTTTATCATTTTACTGAATATTAGTTTACTTCTCAGGTTTCTATTTTATTTACCCAGGGGCAAACACCCAAGCAGAGATGTGTCTTTCTGCATATACAGTTTTTATCTACTTTGGCAAAATTTTTTCCCATGACCAACATGGGTAACACAAGCTAGATTTCAGGTGAAGCACTGCTTTCCAAGTGACAAGACAAAAATCCAGAACAAAACCAAAACAAAACAAAAAAACAAAACAAACAAAAAAAACCCCCACAAACAAAAACAAACCACACATATTGAAAAGGTTAGACAACTCTTTGGTATGCCAAACATCCTTTTCCACCCATTCAGCAGAGCATCACAGAGCAATGAAATCTGCAGGAATCAAAACTCTGGACTCCTCAAAAAAAACCACCAACCAACAGAACAACTGTAGTGCATCTTTATTAGAGCTACAAATACCCAGCACGCTGCGTAACTTGCATTAAATTTCAGCATCTGTGCTGAATGGATAATCCAGGCATGCTAGCTGGTCGCTTCTGGTAAACACCAATTTCATTTGTGATGTGCTGCGATGCAACAGAGCAGCTCTTTAGGGAATTAGAGCAGGCAGATAGTTCCTGCCAATCACTTCAAGGGTCCATTCTCGCACCAACAGACAGAAGATTCAGACGCAACTCCAATTAGTGCTAATTGTAGTTCTCTCTAAGTCCCTCTGCAGCCAGAGATGACAGAGACTTCATACATGGTTCTTAACATAAGTGGCAAAACTAATTTTGTTCACTTCAAAATCCTTTCTGGATGCAACGCTCTAAGCTTGGTAAATAAGTTTACCAAGCTTTCAAATGGCAGAAGTACCCTCTATTCTAAGAAATTTTTCTTTACCTCAGGTGTCATAGCTATCCGAATAGGAAATGGTGGTTTTGTAGGCTTTCATGCTGCATTTCCCCAAACACAAGGTTGTAAATCTTAAGAGACCTTGATAAAGTTTTAACAAGAAAAAAAGATAAAGTGCATACTGAGAAGTTATGTGCCACCCCACAGCTCCCCACTCTCAAACCCCATACTCAGCCCCCATAGGGGCCTATACTCTGGTGCTGTACACAGGGCCAAAGGACCTTCCCCAGCAGTGGCAGCATCCAGTGCTGCCCAGAACAGGCTGTGTCCGAAATACCCTTGGGGCATAGCAAAATAGCAGGGCTGCTTCTGCATAGACCTGGAGTTTCTTTCTCTCCAGTATCGCCATCTTCTTCCCCGGCAGACTTTTGCTGGACGCACTGCTCTTAGGAGCTATAGGAACCCTCCCAGACATACATAGGAAGGTTCAGGAAGCTGCCCACACCTTTCTGAAGGGCCACGTTGGCTAATCACAGACAGAGCACAACAGATCAACAAAATCTTGCACAGTTAAATTCAGGTCAATACAGTATTGTCATATTCATCAATGGAGAACTTTAAAGGCAACAGTAGTTTGGTACAAACACCACCTCATTTTTCTCCAGTGAAGTATCTCCACCATCTGTGAAATCCACAGTGAAAGACAACTATGGTTTAAAAAGGACATTTTGGGAATAGAGTTTTTACACTGCAATTTCACACCAATCCTGCAAACAGTGAAGTCTGTCTACCAAAGATGCTCAGAAGTCCATCCATGCAGACCCTTTCAAGTAACTGATACAACTCAGACTAAAACTGTGTTTGCTGCCAACATTTCATGCCTTAATCATTGTATGTTTAAATATACATATCTACAAAACAAATGTCATGTCCACAGACCACAAGCTTATAAACAAAAAAACAAAAAAGAAAAATGTTAAGTTTTAACAATTAATTAAACCAGTTCTCATTACCTCAATTTCCATCTGCAATTATAATCATTTCCCATTTAAAATATCTACCACATTTTATTCTTAATCAAAAATTACATCCTTGCAATGAAGTGCAATATGAATTAACAATTCAAATGTTATCTATGCAAATTTGTTAGTCCTTTGATTTTTCCCCCCTTTATGCAAAGTCATGTGTAGGTTTATTTTTATTAAGCTTGTATAACTTCACTCAACGTCTTCTGCTCTGAACTCTACACATGATATTTCAATCCAAGGACATAGAAATAAGTTGTAAATGGTGCAATTTCTTTTCAAGTCTCATACCATTCATTTAAGAATCAATACATATGTGAAGAGGTATCTTTCCTAAATATTTTTTTTAAAAAAAATTCTGTGCAATTTGAAGATTTAAAGACACTTTGCATTTCTGATGGTTTTAACAACAGCCATTTCTTCAGGCCCTGCTGTGTAAAGCCAATGGAGAAATTACTGCAACACAATAAAACCCCACCTTTAAATCAGCTTTGTCTACACCTGGAGTTCCAGTGACTCGACTCCTCAACATGACTCTCTGCCCTCAGCTCTCCCACGGGCATCTCTTATCCAATTTGTTTTTACCTCCCTTTGCAGTGTTTTGAGCTTTCATCCCAGATTTAAAAATCTCTCCCTGCTTCATCAGCCAAGAGCAATCTCATCTCAGATTCTCTAGGTGAACGAACTCAACACATAGTATTAATGCCTTCAAATAGAAATCGTTTGCCCACATTTTCTGTTGATTTCAAAGGAGTTCAGCAACAAAGTAGCACTAAAATGATAACTTTTTTCCAAGTCTGTCCAGCTGTTTCAGCACCAGTTTTGTACTAAGAAAACTGAAGAGTTTAAAACCCATTTAATAAGAGAGTGTCATTAGAATAATACATTCATAATTACATACACATCCTACCAACACTGATCACTGCCTTGCCCAAAGCTACCCTTCTATCCCATTCCGGCAGGAAACACGCTATCAGTAAAGGACCAGCTGAAACGGTGCCGTACACGTACAACGCAAGGGGATTTTCTCAGTGAGGATCAGCCAGCTCCTGACCAGAGGACGCCTGCAACTGCTGTGTTCTGGCTTCCCTGCCAAAAGAGGGCAACCTGCAGCCGGGAAAAATTCAGGCATCATACAAGAAGTTTTCTTCAGCTGTACAATAGCAAAATGAGGTTATTCAAAACAGCAATTAGCTCTGTATACTTAGTAAGGAAGCAAGCAAAGGTGACCAGCTGCTTCACAGATAAGATCCATACAGAGATTATCATTACAGACCGGAAGGTGAATTTCTCAAGGTCCAGAGAGCAGTGCAATGGCTTTAAACTGAGTATATACTTATGAGGCAATTAGATGCGTCAATATGAGGCACAAGAAAAATGCAATAGATTGGAGCAAGATCTGCAGTTTACCAAATTACAAGGATATATCTTGAAGTCAAATTATACAAACACAATTACACAAATCACACTGTAACCTTCAAAGGAAAAGGTCTTCATTGTATTCCAAAAACCTCATTGTGTTTTATTAATAAATTCTGGCAAGACGAAGTTTGAAGTCATACTTTTATTTCACTGGCTAGTTTAAAAACCTCTTTATTCAATGATCTTTTTCTGTCATAATCTCCTTATCTAATTTAAACAGAGTGCATACTCTTGCTATGAGTGTAATTTTCATTTAAGTTGCTGTAACTTGTGCACAAAGGAATATGTCAATTCAACTCACCAGCTAACACGTTCTTCTGTGCTAGATGAGAGCAAAAAGTAGACTATTTATACATCCCAGTGTGAGGGTTGCCTTTTTTTTTTTTTTTTTTTTTTTTTTTTTTTTTTTTTTTTACGAAAAGGCCAGATGGCATCAAGCCCCACATAGCACACCTGGGAGAAGTCACAGGAAGCTTTTACACAAATACTAACTCTTTTTCCTTTTTTTCCCAACCTGCAAAGACTGCTTGAGATTAAGGCAACCAGAAAGGACTAAGATGTCTGCAGCCAGTTCCCTGGCATTGTCTTCTCCTTCTTATCCCTCTCGCTCTTTTAGAAGTAAGCACGTATGAAGTCTCTCTCTCCCCCTTCAATTATGTCATTTGTCCTCTGCTAACTCTTATCCACATTAAAAAAAAAAAATCCTTCTATCCAACATTGTAATTGGAGGAGCTTTAAATAGATAATTTAACCTTGGGAGGATGTTCATTTTCACTGAGCATATCTCTCCAATCTATGAAACAGACAAACCCTTTCACCTGAGCATACCGTTCTTTAATTGTGACAGCACTGTGAGATAATTCATTTCAAATAGTTGATCAACCCAGGGGGAGTATGAATGCCCAAATATTTAACAGGCAATGATGCCTTTTTAAATGGAAACTCGGGCTTGCAAAGATGGTTGTTGCATGATCAACAGCATACCAATACTATCACCCAGAGACAATTTATTTTACACACCAAAAATAATTGCTTTTTCAGAAACTATTTGGTAATTAGTGGATGTATCATTTTTGATCTGTCTCAGCCACTGCACATCAGTTTACCAGCTCTTAGCCTCTCTCCAAAGAGAGCTATCTGATTAAAGAGAAATGGAAAGACTACTGCTATTTGTCCTCTTTGAAAAACTCCATCAGCTCAGTATCAACGCTGACTTCATGATTATGAAGCTCAAGAGCAAACCAGATTTATCCTGAAGCCAGCCTTTCAGAAGCTCAAGGGGTGAAGGCGTAGCTGTCATGTCCTCTAGGTCAGAGAAACTCAGATAACGCTGGGAAAGGCTTCTTTTTTCTTAAGTGTGGGGTGGTCTGATAGACAGGTGCATCCAAAAGAAATTCAAGCCATTAAAGGAAAAAAAAATTTCTCTGGGAAATATACACCATCTCTTCCTCATTGTCAAGGTACTCATACTCAGCACTCCCAGACATTAGGATCCTTAAGGATGTCTCCTAGCCTGATAAACAGTGCCCACACAGATACCACCGAGTCCTCACAAGCATCTTGGATCCACTCAAACAGATCAATCTATTGCTGTGCAACATACACTACTTGTCTTCATTCCCAAAGAGAGAAATCAGCTAGGCTGATATCTGCATGTGTAACTCCCAGGCCAAGGAGGCTTTCTGGCAACCTAACTTCACTGATGGCATGGCAATGCACCAAGACCCTAAATACCCCACCAGAAAGGTGATCCTCTCTCCCATGATGCAAGGAGCTCCACAGTACCCTGGCTGCTCTCTCGCTCTTTCTCTCCACAGGTATTAAAGCAGGAGGAAGTCTTGCTATTTGATACCTAAATTCAGCTGAGCCCAAACTGCAGCACTGGAGTTCACCTTCTCCTTTGCCACAACAGCGAGAGAAGCAATCCTGGCTTCAGCAAGCTGGTTCAGTCAGCCTTGATTGCATATGCCTGGGCATGCAACCGCTCGTCCTTGTGCAGCAAGTCTTGAAAGCACCATCAATAACTTTGCCAGCACCCTTCTGAGCCAGAGTCTAGGAGGAAGAAAGCACAGCCACCTCCTCAGCTTCTCATCCAGACATACATCTTCAGTTATCCAAGCTACCGCATTAACCAAACCAGAACCCTCAAGCCACACTCACACAGCTGGGAGAATGCAATGAGGAATCTCACAATGCTTCTCTGACCAAAACAATCCATGTCACTGAATGCAAGGAAATAACTGGATGCCTTCCTTAGTGTCTCCTTTCACTGCAACATTTTAAGCATCACACAAGATACAGGAACATAAGGAGCCAGGATACACTGTGTGTATGGGTATATTGTGATGAACATGGCCCAAACTGTTCAAGTCTAATTGAATTTAAATGCTTCTCAACCAGGAGTGACTTTGGTCTGCAGAGAACAAAGAAGTTCAGTTTGCCAGTCACAGGTGCGATGTGTTCACACTGGCCTTCATTGCAAGGAAGACAGAGTATCAGATTCAGCTTTCTGTAGCTGTCGAATCCAACTCCAGTAACAAAGGCTAGAGCAATTCAACCTGGTTCAACATCCTGGAAGTGATGAAAATGCAGACTGTCATCTGAGAAGTGCTGGTTACACACAAGCCAACTTAAGAAGGTATTTTTAACATGTTTGTCCAGCTTCGTAATTTCAAAAATAGCTACAGCCCAGTCCATTGCTGCCCTTCTCAGGGATACTGGAACATCAGGAGACATCGAGGTCTTTAGGGGCAACACAACTCATAGCTCTTAAAGGCCTACGTTTCTTCAAAGTAAGGTTCAAACCAGGACACTAGAAACCATCAAGTTTAAGATTCTACAATACACAGTGCTCCAGAATCAGGGGGGGTTTCCCCTCAAAATTATCATCAGATCCCTTCAATTATTTTATGCCTTGGGCAAATCACCTATGATCTGGTATATTATATCATACAATTTCCTTATAATTGTCACTTGCAGAATTCTCACGTGTTGCACAGTGAGAATTCTGGGCTTCACAAACACTCCTAGTATGGAATGGAAAACAGCCGAACTGCGGAAGAAGTGGCAAAGAAAAATATAGCTGAAGTTTACGTTAAAACATGTGCTAAAATTAAACTGATCTTTAGAGCATCAATATGTATTTTACACAGACTCGGTTGCCACTGTTTCTGTTGCCTTTTCAGTCTTTTTCTTGAAACGCTAAAGAAAATATATAGTTGGTAAAATGGAGCACAGACAGGAAAAGGGAGCGAACGTGATTGTCCAAACAGCTTGCTTCTTCACTGGTTTTCCTCATTGAAAAAAAATGTGTCTATAGGCATTAGTGTTTGAAAACAAGCAATCTCCACACATTTCCCCTCAGTGACACAAACTGCCCAAACTGATGAAGCAATATGTAAACAATAAAACATCAGTGCCACTGTAGCTTTTCAGGGAAGAAACTGCAATGAAGTATCATTGTCCTCCATCAATGCATCCTGTAGTAGATAGTTTTTTCTTGTCAACATTACATTAAATCACTCAGTAGTCAGATTTCATCTGACGTTGCACCATCACACTCAAGGTGGAAATCTCCACGGAACTGAACAAGGAGGGTTTTTTTCCAGACCAAAACCAATAGTCCTGTATAACTAATTACCTGTTACTATGTAACATAGCCTTTCTCCATACCACTTCAACTCTGGCACAAAATTAACAAGTGCTATCAGGTTTTAAATGCATACATACAACTCTGGCTTCAAAGTTTACAAAATAGCATTAGCTAAACACACTTCAGCCAACGGAATCACAAGGCCATCTGACTTCAGTATCACCTACCAAAGAAGTCTCCTGCCCTATAAAGTAGCCTCATCTGTTCTTTGGACAAGACTATTCTTCCAAAAAAATCTCATTTCACAATTTTGTCTATAAGCATGGCTTCAGACACACACTATAAATCCCCAATGTGAAGTCAGTTCTACTCTACTGCTACAACATCTGCTGAATATTCGTTCTAATCCACCTACTAACTGCTCACTAATGGAATAAACCTATTCAGGTATATAATTCCTAAGCTTAATTATTATTATGCCAGGTTTTAAAAGCAGTAGTATTCATACATAAATATATATATAGCAACACATACCAACTTGAATGCAAAATAGCACTTCAGAAGTGCTCAACAGACCAGACAGAGCAGAAGACTGATCCTAGAGCATCAGAGCATCCTCCTTACCAGTAAGGGTGAGGTACAAGATACCTGAGAAATCAGGTCCCGACGTCCAGAAGACTGATCCAACCGCTCAGTAACAAGGGGATGAATGACACAGCTAGCCTCAGCTTATGCATTCAGGCACTGATGATTCCCGCTTGAAGCCCACATAAGGCCTGGAGAGCAAACACTGCCTAAGTGTAAGGGCCCATCTACAGCGGAGAGGGATGGGGCAAAGAAAGGAGCCCCAAGTCCAAATGGGAGCATTCATGCAGATGAGAGGCAAACACCTACAGCAAAGACAACACAGTGCTCAGAAAGGCAGCACTGCAGCTCTTGCTGGATTTGGGGTTTGCAACAAGGATAACAGCTCAGAAACCCACATGGCAAAGACTACCAGAATAACCGCAAAGGCCAGTGACCATTGGAACAATACATCGGTGGAAGACAGTCAAGATGAAAGAGCAAAGGAATGGCAAAGCAGCTTTCTAAAGGTATTGATAGTTCTGAATAACAGACAATTATTCAGTCTAAGCTCTTTCTGAGAAAGGCTGCAAATATTAAAGACACTAACAGTGTATTATCCTTACAGACCAGCTGAAAGACCTCTGGAGCTTACTTTTTTTTTTTTTCTTTTTTTTTTGATAGATCCAAAACCACAGCATTAGCTCCTTCACAACCAGCTTGGCACCACTGGTGTCATCCTAGAAGGTAGGACAGCAGAGTCACATAATAAAACACAAACAGGGAAGCAGGTCTCTCATACAGCACATGTGTGAGGACAGCAAGGGCTTAAGCAGCAAAACAAATCGAGCTTTCTCCACTCTACTTGCAAGCATGAGAGCTAGCAGAAGAGTCCAATTTTGGTTAATGTTGCTTGTATCGATCACAGCAGAAGTCACCGAAAGGCGCCAAGGGAAGCACTGAACAATTCATCAGCTTTCCAGGGCAGACAGGACAGTGCTACTGGCTTTGATCCTTTGTTTCGCTCAGTATTGTATGGCCCAGTCAGTGATAACAGAAATGGTGTTCACCAAAACGATGTATTTTATTTCCAGCTCAACAATAACGAATACTCTCAGAGAGGCCCGTGTGGTTCAACATTATTTCCAAGAAATGCAACCAAACGTAGCAAACTCCAGCATGGCCTCTATTTCACAAACAGAAGCAAAAAGGCAAATCAAGCTTTAAGCTCCGTCTCTCATACTCAGTGTAGGCAGTTTGGAAACATCTGGTTTTGCAAACAAAGACAGCACTGCTTTATTACAGTGGGTCCTCACAGTCTCAGTTCAACAGAAAGCACAACTGTCAGGTAAATTAAAAACTGAAGATCTGAACAGAATTATTTAGCAAGTGAACTTGTTACTAATAGAGTGCAAATGAGACAAGCTAGAGTTGTTACCCGTTGACAGTGTGCATCTTACAAGCCTCATCTGGCTCTGCAGACACAGCCTGCACCCAAAATGCCTGATGATGTCTCCCAAATACAGAAGCAAATAGGGGAATGTGATCTCACACTACAGAAATGAAGAGTCATTGGTCAAGATAGCAATCAAAACTGTAAAGCGTGAAGGTGTAATCAAGAGTACTGCAAAACTGTAAGACTCCTCAGATCCAATGAAAAAAAAAAAGTTAATTTTCTTCCTAAGTTGGTTTTCACCTTGAAAGCTAATTGTTGAAAGAGAAAAGGTCACACTGCTTAATAACATGAAATAGAGAAAGCAGTACACGCAGATAGTGTTTGACATGAGGTATTAATTACCTTTTTGACAGGGAATCTGTTTGTGCTGTGATGTATTACTGCTTGCATTGAACTGGGATTCACTTACGATAGGTGTCACTAGCATGCGGACAAGTCACTTTTACCTTACATTCCTGGAACACTGTGTACCAGGCCTGCTCATATATTTTTAAACACAGCTGGCTTCTTGGCACATAAACATAAATTCCTCTGTGGTTTTACGTGATTAGTTAAAAAGAAATGGTTTGCTGTTTCGATATCAAATTCAAGCAATTCATGCAAAACTCTTAAGTTGCCTTCACGGATGAAGGAAATGTGCTCTTCATCAGTGTCGTCTAGTTACTAATTATGTTTTGTTCCTACAAAACATTGCTTTAGCAGTTTACTTAAAGGAACAGACTCTTGCTTTGATTACCAGGGTAGCCAGATCTGCCTCTTTTTGCCCTTGGTTTGCCCTCTTCTTTGATTCATTAACATATCTGAAACAAAGCAAGCGGAAGCAGAAGAAAAGGTGAGAGAAAACTGAACCCAAGAGATTAAAGTAACAGGTAGCTCATGATACTCAGGATCTTCAAAGGAAAGTTAAACAGGAAATGAGATTTAGACCATCCAAAAGGTTCTTGTGTTCAGAATTAAGAATTCCAGGAATCTTTAAACATTTCTGAAATTATGAGAAGCACTGGGCAAGATCATAGCAACCCAAAGAACCACCTGAGAAAAATACTGGCACTTTTCCAAGGACTAAAGTTTCACCTTGCACAATTTAAAACAAGATGCAGAAGAATACAAACGCTTATACAGACACTGGCCCAACATTGCTCGATGCTGAACTTCACTTCATCCAGAAAAGGCAGAGCAAACACTTTAACAAAAACTTCCACGCAAGAGCCAGGTTCTCCACCACAGCATCTGGTCTACCCTTTCTGGAAATGCTGTTTCTTAAGACACAAACTGTTTCTTCCAACTGGATAGCTACATCAGCAACAGGAAGCCTTGCCAGCGAAAACTGAACCTTCATAAACTTCATAAACATAGAGGACAACTGTCACACAGTAATGTGTCCATCTCTGTCTATTTGGGCAGCCTGTACTGTAAACTAACGATGATGATTTCCTGCAGCCTGTGATCAACTCACCAGAGAGCAACATGTCCTATTTTGGACACTTTATCAGAGCATTACCTTCGGATATTTACTCTAATATTATGTTATGGTTCACCATTGCCTTATCTGGGAAGTACCAACATTGATTCAGTCTGAATTCCATGTTGAATTTGACCCAGGTTAATTGTTATTGCTGGCAATCTGCTGGCTGTGTGGTAAAAGCCAGCTGACAACGTGACAACAGCTTCTTACATGAATTGGTGTGATGCAGAAATATCCAAGCCAAAGACTGAAGGCATAGAGACCCAGACTCTGCTTTTTCCACTGGAAGTCATCCCTGCAGAACGCTGCCCAAATATGCCAGGAGAAGCCTGTGCTACCCTGCCAGTGCAGGACTCCTAGGTCAACAGCATCCACCACAGCCCCTATGCATATGCTTCCCCCAAAATGTTTTTAAAGTACTTCTAACTGCCTAGTATTCTTTACTGCATTTATTTCTCAGTGATGATTTAAAATAAATGTTTATTTCTAAATCATATTTGACATTTTGTTAGGTACACTGGAAAAAAACCCATTCCTACATATGCAAAAATAAGGAATTAATGAGGTCTGGCAATTATCTTGATGGAAAGAACCAAGTGACTTAGTTGAACACACAGAGGTTTACTAAAAAAAAAAAGCCTGCTCTAGTAGTTAAAAAACAAATGAAATTGCTTCTTATTGATTTTAATTTAGGTTGAAACACTAGCTGTCTCTCCAACAAAGCCAGAAATGGAAACAACTATAAATGAGTACAAGATGTGATAAGATAGACAGATTCTTAAGCAATCTAGTATAGAGATGACCTCCAGTTTAGACAGTAGTTAAAATATGATATCATATGTATGGATCAATAAGTAAGTCTGCATTTGTCTCAGCTCCAAAAGCTGGAAAGCTACATGTCTTTTTTTTTTTAGTTACTCTAAAATGTTGTCCAATTAAGCTCTACCGTTTTTTTCTTACAGATCCTCTAGATTCTAATTTACAAATAAAATCAAGAGAAGCAATTAAATGTTAAGTACTATCAGCATGTTTCCCCAAGTGATGCACATGTGCAACAGAATAGAAGTAGTCCAATCTTGATACACAAGGCCAGGTTACAAATTGAAATACATTTGTATTACCATTACTTGCAGGTTTCACGCTCTAGCAAGTAATAACATTGGGCATCACGCGGCCCTTCTGTGCACAGCAGAGGCTCTTTGACCACAAGTGTCTCATAGGCTGCAAGCTGCAGATACGCTTCACTCCTCCAGTCTCCAGAGCAAGCACGGACACAGATCATGGGCAAGCAGGTGCTTAGGGTACACAGTAAGAGTATGCGCAGCAAAGAACACCACTGGAAGGGACTTCTGCTGATGGCCATCTAGTCCATCACTTCAAAGGCTAGTTAAAACCTTCCCGGCAGACCGCCTGGTCACTCCTCCCAGCTCTCCAGGCAGCACGCGCTGCCAGGCCTGCCTGGCTCATACTGCACTCTGTCCTCCTGAAGCACACGAGAAGTATCAGTATTGATCAAGCATGATTAAGTTTATGATCCTTTCAGCATGCCAGAATTTGATCCAATATTAGCTGATAGGTACAGATCAGGTCTTCTCAGTGTTTTTTGTTGAATGCTCTCACATTTGGAAGGTTGAACTCCCTCTCCACTTTAGTCATAAGGATCTCTCCACCTCCTCATCTACCTTCACATACACCAGGCTCTTCCCAGATAGAATAATATTGGCTGGGAGAGAAGGGACTGTTTTTCCTCATTTGGTGCATGGTGCAAGTTTGCCAAAAATAAACACAATCAAGGTGAAAAGCTAAAAGCGTCCAAGGAGGCCACCCTGACGGAAACAGGGCCACAGTAACAGAGCAGATAATCTAAATTCTTGCAACTAGCTCAATATCCAGTCCCCCCACCTGCATCCAGCAGAAGAAAATGAGGACGCTACAAGAAACACTTTCTACCAAAACCAGCAGCATGAGTAATGGTAACAGGGTGAGAGAATGGATGAGGAAAACACACATTCCCAAGAAACCTATTACCTCCTCGGGGTTACATCCAAACCATCATTGCCACTCCACGTTTCCGATGAAGCTCAACTGTTAGCCACATCAGTGTTATCGCACAAGGGTGATAACTGTGACCAGGTCACAGTCATGTTCCGGAGCTGTGTGAAGCTTTCAGTTTACAATGCTTAACAAAAATCAAACCCTAAGACACCCATTTTAGATAACTCCACAACAGGCACCTAGACTATTATAGGATGCACTGTGTGCTACTCTCTTAAAAACTCTTGGGCTACAAAAGGAAACAAAAAAACAGAACAAAAGATGCATCTAAAACACTAAGATTGCAGAGGACTTAAGTCAAAGAGGCCTGCCTTTCTTTCTATTGCTAAAATTGCTATTATAGCTGTATTCAAGTCACATTAAAAAAAAAAAAGGAGATCCATTCAAAGAGTTTATTAAAATAAAGTTAAAACCCCTAAGAATTAGTGATCCAGGCCACATCCACTGAACAGCAGACAATTTTGTTCAGCACTGACTCTAATAACAATCTGGAAGTCATACTAGGCAAACAATCAACATGAGCTTTCTTGCTGTGACAGAAAAATAGACCACTGAAAATCCTTGGACAAACAGAAAGGGCAATAGCATCATGCATATATGATATGAATAAGACCAGTGTTCAGTTCTGGTATGCACCTTTCTAAAAATAAGTTAAAAAAAAATGGAGAAAAGGCAAAAAAAGATTGCTACAAAAATTATTCAAGGACTGGATAAAATCTGATAGCAAAGGGCTTGTGGAGTTCAGGTCACTCAGTTAATCAGGACATTGTGACATGGTTTTATTGTAATGTGTAAGTATTTTCACAGTAACAAAATATCAGAGGGCTCTTTAAACTAGTAGAGAAAAGTGAAACATACAAGAGAGTTCTTAAAGTGGCTCTGTATTTGCAGTTTGAGCTTCACAGCTACAGTGAATAATTCAAACAACCACTTTTTTGGTGGCTTATTTATTTTGGTAAGTACTTTATTCAAGGAAAAGAAGTTGGGTATCACTTCAAAATGGGCATCAAACAAATAACTGATTTAAAAAAACAAACAAGCACCGACAGCTGTTGACAGAAAACCTCACAAATACCTTTGCAATAGCCACAGCTTTGGTCAAAAAACTAGATACAACACAACAGAACAATTCCAAGGACTGATACACATGACAAGCATCCTCCAAAAAGCCAGAATTTTAAGGGAAGGACTGGACACTTCTGCTTCACAGCAAGCAGGATCATACAAAGAGGTGGGTTTGCGTTTCACCACACCGTAAAGGAAAAACCCTCCAAGAAGCAGAAAGGCAGTATCAAAACTGTGCACCTTTGACACAAAACCAGCCTATGGAAATATTGAAAAGAACACGCACAGTTGTTTTTCAGAATAATGTCATGATGAGGGTTATGGTGCAAATCCTCACCTGATGAAAGCTGCCACAGAAACAGTAGCATCAATCGTGCTATGACAATGTGCAGCAGCTGAGGACCTGCCATTATGCCAAGAGAAAACATTATAAACTTGCACATTTTGCACCCCAGGTTTGCAAAGATAACAATGAATTAATTCACAGTAAACAAAAGAAGCACTTTACAATGCATAAACAATGTAGTAAGAAACAATTTAAAAAGTCACAGTTTCTGAAACTGCTGTCACTGAGCCCATACTTTTAACACTTACTTAAATAGCTAAAACTGCACAAAGGTGTTGCTTTGGAACACAAACAGTTATACAGAAGCCATATAATCTGATGCAAAACCCTTGGGCAAAGAAGAAAGGAAAAATAAACAACTAATTTTAGAACTTGAACACTCCATTAGCAATTCTCACCAATTAAAATATGATGCAACTGCTGTCAACAGGCAAATTTTAGTTGTATTTTAAGCATGGATTTAAATACAAAATACACAAGCTACTGCACTATAAGAATAATAAGTGAACTAGTCACAAGTAGCATGAAGGCCAACAAGAAGAAACATTCAATGGTTCTCTCTGCCTATCTACTAAATGGATGTAAGGTTTAAGAGACAGTCAGGCTGCACAAACCCTCATTTCCACTGTGACTGCAGTAAATCTATACCATAATCTCCAGAAGTCTGAAAGCACCTTAGGAATCAAAATACCAATGAAAGTCTATCGAAAATTTAATCCCTAAACTCACTTGTGTTAGCCATGTAGATCTGTACTTAATTATTTGAAAGCTACTAGGTATCTTTATTGTCTCAACTTGGAGTTTCCAGGGGGTGGGGGGTGGGACAGATGGACACAACACTCTCATGCTGAGGCCCATTAAACTGAGGCTTATATAAACATCCATTAAAAAAAAAAAAAAATCACTAAACTTGCTCTAAAAAATTCTTAGCCAAGATTTATTTGAGATGTGTATCACTAACTTCACTACCTCCTGAGACATGAAATGAGTCATTTTACAATCCAGAAGAATTGTGGGGGGGGGGGGCTAACAGGAGAGCATTTCTAAGCAAACCAAACTGACACAAAGGCAGGCACTGGTCCTCAGTGGTGCAGGGGTTACTTCACGGACATCCTCGTTTTAAAAAAAAATGGCCCAAAGAAAGTATCTTGCTTATTGTTTAGCATCAATAAGGATCAGGACAGAACTGCTTCTATTTACCTCTGTAGCAGAAAAATGGCTTATCCAGTACACTGGCACAAGTGATTTTACCTTCACATCCTGCTTATTCGGTGTTCACCACTTGTTACAGTGAAGTCCTCTTCCCCTCTGGGACAACTAACACTGCTTTTCAACCAGTCTGACAAACTGACCAAGGAACTCCAAGTCTCAGACTTCAGACTGCTAAAAAACAATAATCGAAATGGTAGATGCTTTTATAGGAGTAAGGAAAGGGCAAAGCACTGCCTTGATTAAAGCAAGTATTATAGCATTTTATATGTCTCTTACAAGCCTCCTGCAAGGACAGAAGATGGAAAGAGTGAAGTGTGGGAAAACTGAACAACTGTCCGCTTTGCCTGTGAGGAGTTATCAGATAGCCTTCCTTTACTGCCAGCAGAATAAACTGACTCCCAACAGAAGAACTTTAACAGCACTCTGTCAGGGAGACAGGTGCGTTTTATTTCAAAAAAAAAAGAACAAAACAGCTGCCACAAGACCAAATAACATCCCACATTTTGCTCCTAAATACCAATGCAGCTCTTCAGGGCTCAAGGTCTCATTCATTACGTATCTGCAAGCAGAGAAAAGGATTTTTCAAAGCAGCTTTCCTAAGCTAAGCATCCAAGTCTCAAAACACCTAGATTTTCTTTAGAAAGGCCTCCATGCTATGAATGCAAAGTCCCTCAAAGCAGGTACTAGCACAGGATAAACACATTTAGGCATCACTGCAGCATTTATGCTTAGAAAAACTGCAACACCCACATCAATTGAGATTTTATGTGTCAGTACTGCTGGCAGGTGCACTATGCGGTCAAGTCTTAAGTTCTAGAAAATGGTTCATCATTATTCAAATGACTTGATAATTAAGAATTCTAGTACTTCAACTCCCAAGCAAACTTGGAGACGCATAATAAAACCACATTAAAAAAAAGAAAAAAAACAAGGCCATGTAGTAACTGATTTTACTTTAACCATAGTTCACTTCAAGACTAATTCAAATTGCCGTGAGGTGAGCCCATTCAGTGTAATAAAAACGTATCTTACAGTGATTGCACGAAGTTTCTTAGTTTCCTTACTGCCCTGCGTCCTCCCTCCTCCTCCAGTCAGCCGGGGAGTTTATTCACCACCACCGTTTCCTCCAGCTTCCCATTAATACTGCTAGCAATCAGAGAAAAGGAAAAATGAAACAAGAACAGCAATACCCACGGAGTATTGCAGTATCTTCACTGCTGTGCTTGCAGTTTGCACCCTCATTCATCTGTTCACTTTCTGGGTGGGAAGAGCCTTTGCTTAGGCTACAAATATCTGACAGCTCAAGGCATAAACCAGGAATCCACTGTGTCCTGGCAGCTGTGCCTCAACAAGATGACTGTACATTGAAAGGCAAGCATTTGAAGTCATGACCAATGTAGCCCTGATTCATCTAAGAGTACACCTGTGCTCACTGGAGTGGAGCAAGATCACTTTGGAGAGCTGTACCACATGTTAGCAGCATTAAAAGAAAGAAGCCAGTTTGACTTGCCCCAGGGCAAGTAATGTGGATGGATATCTGTAGCCTGCAACATGGATAACGTGACCATCATCACTACCACAAGATACTGAGTAATGGAAAAATTAACAGCAACCAAGGATCACTTTTCTGTGATTTTTTTTTTTCCCTCTCTAAAGTTTTACTGACACACAAATGTAAAAACTAGTTGCTTTCATCAAAAGTTGTTCTCCAGTTGGGCATCTCTAGTTGGCCATGCCCCAGGTTCCCCTGCTTACTATGAAAGTGCGCATTAATTTACATCTTCCTTCTCTGCTTTGCTTCCAACCCCTGCATGTCTCTACAAAGTTGATACAGGCCAATTCTTCCTGGGAGTAACTCTGGCAGTCGATGAAGTCACATTCCTGTCAACTTGGTGCAAGAAGATGCAGGTCCACAATTTTCACTTGGAAGAAACATTGACAGGAGTTTACCTCATGAAGAAGGGAAAAAACTGTAAAGATATTTAGGCACCTAAAGCAGCAAGCAGTCCCCAGAAGGAATATATAAACCCATAAATTAAACCATTTGGTGCATATCAGCATCCTCAGATGATTCCCTATCTTTTAAGAACATTTGTCTCTACTGATCAGATTCCACTTCCTAAAATACTTAAAAATTGTTGCTTAGAATTAAACTTTAAGTAGCATGGCATGTAAATATAAATAAATACAATTTCGTCAACACACAGGAGCAACTGTGATCTTTAAAAATGGAAGCATAGTAACTTAGGCAAACAGAAATTAGTCTCATTTTTTCATAATTTCTCAGATTAAAGTTACATATTAGCTAAAGTACAGTGTTATTATTATACCCTTAGGCTTCAGAGCACATCATGCCACACATTCATTCGGCTGCTAAAAAGCAGCAACCAAATGATTAGCATTTTTTCCAAGGATAGTTGAGATTAATAGTTTGAAGTAATTTCTTTAATTTAACCATGAAACTTGAGCATTGAAATTAGAGTCAACGTTAATGACATTTTATTTCAGAAAACTCTAAGTATGTTAGTCCTTGAGGACTGATCACAAGATGGATAGAGTCTTCACCATTATCTGTCTTTTCTGTAATTGGAAACAAGCCCCAACTATTAAACTTGCACAACTTGGTAACAGTACAGCTTTAACTGAATGCACGTACATAACTTCAGACAACGCTTGTCCCTGCGAAGACCCAGAAACTGAGAGTGAAACCATCACCCTACTGAAATCAATAGGTGTTTTTCAGTGATTTTTATGGCACCAAGCAGGACCTATTTGTTCAGCAGAGGCTCCCAGCATGGATGCGGGAGGGACAGGTGAACGACATGACATCTCTGTGCTAGACTCACAGAAGTTCCTCACTGCTCTGACCAAGACATCCATTTTCTGAGCAGGATCAAAAACCCTTTCATTCCCGTTTCCTAGACAAAAAAAGAGAGGAGATAGGGGATGAGAGAGAAGTAATAGAAATCCTAACTCATACACACAGGCAAAAATCCTCCTCACTCTTCCAAGTAGAGCAACGTCCCCAGCCTGAATACAGGCTTTTTAGACATTGCAAACATCCCAGTATGACTGAGGGAATTCCAGTTACCCTCAAACTGTGTTCCTTTCTTTTTTGGATATACTGAAATCCCTTCCTTCCGTGATGCCTCTTCCCCCCTCCACATCTTAGGAAGCCTCTTACTCTGGCTGCTAGTGCAGACAGCTCCTGTGACTACTTGAAGACTTCTGAAAGCTGTGTCCGGGCTCCGTTAACCACAGATCAGCTCCTGTAAACCTGCTATCGGACAGCAAAGCTCTCCCTTGAGTTTGCCCCCCAGAAGCGCACCAGCAAGCTCAGCTCTTACAGCCTGGGAAGGCTCACTTGACATTCTTTATCTGCAAGGACTCCATTAGCAACTTCCCATAACGTAAAGCATATTTTAAAAAGGCACTAAAAATAAGGGATAATTAAAATGTAAGAAGTGTCATCTTCATAAAAGCCACAGGACTAAATAAAGTCTTGGAGGGCCCTCTCCTGTACATTCCGTATTTCTCTACGTGCACAACGCACCTTCCTGTGTAAAATCTTTAATAAACAAAGTCAGTCTTCTCTGCACCTTTAAAACTATCTAAAGTAGCTTTTGATTAGTTCATAGGGAAAAGCTCCTAGTATATTTTTTCCTCCAAGCAGAAGACAGTTACATGCAAAATTAATTCTCAGCTCAGAACTATGAAGACTCAAAATCCAAAACCCATTTACAGGCAGTTACCAGGTCAGCAACAATTTGATCCATTACCAGAGCCAATCTAGATTTAAGAAAATTACTTTCATTTACGCATCTAGCCTAAGAAAATGCTAACAATTGTCACTCCTTAGATGACACAATTGTCACAGCAACAGCTAAGAACTGCACAAATGCGTACTTTTTCCTTTACAAAAAGATATTCATCCTCTCTTGGCAAAGCACTGAGAAACTACGTAGTAAGGGTATCACAGTAATGTTAATATTTATGTCTTACTGATTTTTGGTACTGTGAATTTAGATTAATGAGCAAACAGACCCCACGGAAACAACCTCTCTTACCTTGTCTTAGTTTGATTTATTAAGCAATGCAATTACCAGTGACAAGCCCACAGAGAAATGCACTAAACTTAACACTTCAGAAAAAGCAAAATCTTACCCACATATTTTTTGTGCAAGAATGACTCCTTCCTCTTACTGCAACCAAAGGAACAGCAACAAAAATATCTACTTAAGCAGTGAAAACCTATTACAATCCTCTTAACAAAGGAATACTGCAAAGACTTACTTTCCCACATGGTTCATTTATTGTTGCTGAACAAAGAAAAAAAAATAGCCTTTGTTTTTCTTCACAAAGTAAAGTGATTTGTAGGGGAGAAAATAAATAGTGACCTCTCTTTCATTTAAAGAGAGCTAGATATGAAGCAGAGGGAAGAAAGATGCTTGCAAATTAAGACATAAAATAATAAATACCTTAATTCTCTAACCCACTCTCTAGAAAACACTATGAAAAGGTACTGAAACATTTGTGGTAGATACTAAACGGTTAATATCTGGCCGGGATTCCCCGCCAACACAAATTCCGATGATTTGCCATTGGATGTTGTCCTGTTATAGTCCACTGAGATCCTCCCTGCAGCTTTCCTGCCTCAGGCATCTCTGATGTACCAGATCAGAGTCTGGAGCATCCCTGTTTATCACGATGTTTCACTTACCACCCCCTTGCATGCACGCACACCAGATATTACTGCTTTTCAGAAGACAGCATAAAAGAGTAAGCAAGTCACTGAGGTCTAACATGGTAGCTCTGTACAAAAACTAAATGTATAAAAACCCTTCTGGAAAATAGTTTGCTTTCCAAGCAAACCTTTAGCGATGAACAGCCCTGAAACATTCCTAAGTATTACACAGCCGTTTTACGGCTTCTAGCATTAAAGAGTTTACCTACACACAGCAAATGTCCATGGATCTACTACTCTCTGCTTGCATTCGTCTTTATATTCAAACCATAATGAAAATATTATCAGGTTCAAACACCACTGATCTAAATCAGCAAGTCGTACAATGCTGTCATATAAACCTACATCATAGCTTGTTTTCCTGAAGCATTCCTGGAGCCTGCCTTCTAGATGTAATTACTGTACAATATATATCAGAACCAGAGAGAAAGGCTTCACTCCGAGGGCTGAAATTGAGAAGAAATCAATACAAAGAAGATAAATGTTTCTTCAAGAGCTACAGAGGTATTAACCCTCTCTCCAACTTATTTTCTTTTTGCTTGAAATCATTTTACCATGTGAGAAGTTGCTGGAAGGACTGGGGTATGATGGGTCTATCTGCTTATCTCCGTGTTTGCGGTTAGAAAAAAAAAAAGTGTATTTTATGAAGAAAGGGAAAAAAAAAAAAAAAAAAAAAAGAAAGAAGAAGAAACAGACATGGAAGTTCCTATAAAGCTTCCAGAATTTACTTCTTTCTTTTCACACTTGCAGATCCGGACGCAGCCGACGACGACCCGGGCTGCATCAGGAGCCCACAGAAGGGACAGGGGGAGTCACGGGGCGAGGACCTCACGGGGGGGGGGGGGGAGCTGGCCCTGCCCAAGCCCCTCACATGACACCCACCCCGCCGAGGTCACACCCCACCGCGGCCCCCCCCGCTCCATCACTGCCAGGAGGGCAGGGAAAAGTAAATAAATAAAGCACTCTGGGGGCGTGCGGGGGTGCTCAGCCCTTTTCAGGAAGACCCTTTCAGCCGCAGATGCGGTGGGGGCACGACAAATAAAAACCGCGCCGCGCGCCCGAGCCGCCTCACGGGGGGCTGCGAGCAGGCGGGGCCCGCGCCGCGCGCCGGCGGAGGGGCGCGGGGGGGGGGGGCGCGCGCGGCCCCGCGGGGGCGCTGGCGGCGCGACAGCGCCCCTGGCGGACGGCCGGGGGCACTGCGGAGGCGGCGGGAGCCGGAGCCCCGCGCGGGCGCTGCAAGTTCCCCCGGGCCGGGGGCGCTCCCGGCGGGAGACACGGGGTCCCACCGCGGGGCGCGGAGCGGGGCGCGCGCCCACCCGGCCCCGTTATACGCAGCCCCTGCATTTCGGTGTGGGGCGAGGAGCGATGCACAGACGCAAGCCATAAGGTGCGAAGCGGGGGTGGAAAGCACGGTGGGCGCTGGGTGCCCCCCCGCCCTCATACCCCCCCTCCCACGGGTGTGGGGTGGTGGTTGCACAGAGCCAGCCACGCGTGCGGAGCGGGCGCACAGCCCCGCGCCCCCCTGCCCTGCCAAGGTCAGCGCGCCGGCACGGCGAGACACCCACCGCGGACACGAGTGGGGTGGGGAGGGCAAAGACCCGCGCACAACTAAGTTTTTGGCGGAGGACGGGGGGGTTGCAGCAAGGGATCGGAGCGCGGAGTCACGCTCCTTTCGGGGCGGCGAGAGGCAGTCCCGCAGCACAAAGGGAGCCCCCACGCAGCCCCGCGAAAGAAGGACAGCGCACAAGGACCCCCTCCGCCCGCCCCACGTCGACGGGGGCTGCAATGCACCGGAGAGAGGGGATACCGCGCCGGGAGCGCGGAGCTGAGCCCATGCACCGCGCACGGCCCCACTCGCGGGCAGCGCTGCCCGCAGCCGGGAGGGTGCTGCGGAGCTGGGGGAAACCCAGCGTCGGGGCCACCCGCGCAAAGCGGCCCCCGCGGTCCCTGGCGCATCCTCCGCACTCGCGGGGTGCCCCGCTAGCACCGTACGGAGGTCGCGGACACGTGTGGCAGAGGCACCGGGAACCCCCCCAACCGCCGCGCTCACTCACCGGGGAAGCACACCACATCATGGAGCACGGAGCTGGTGATTTTCAAGAAAAAGATCCACCAACACGGTTGCAGTAGCCTCCGCATGTCCAAAGCCGCACATCGAAAGGGGAGAGGGGCTAAAATAATTAACACACAGCGGGTAAAAAAAAAAAAGAAAAAAACAAACTTGTTGAAAATAAGTTTCTCCCCGCACCCCTCTTCCTGCGGGAGAAAGCGGGGGGGCTCCTGCTCGCCTCCTCAACGGGGATGAAAATCCCACAACCGCGGGGCAGGGGGAGGAAGGAGACGGCGCGCCGGCGGGGCGCGGGGACCCCCCGCGCAGCGGGGCGCGGGGCGGCGCGGCTCAGGCGGGCAGCGGCGGCGGGGCGCGCGGCATGCCGCGGACGGGGCGCTCAGAGCCGCCTCCGCGCACGGGCGGGCGGGCGGCGGTCAGCCGGGGCCCCGGCGCGCTCCATCCTGCCGTACAGGAAGTGGCGGGCGAGCCCGGATCCTGGCGGAGACTTTAAAGCGGGGCGAGGGAGAGGGAGAGGGAGCGCGGCGGCGAGGCGAGGCGAGGCGGCGGCGCGCCGGGCGCCCCGGCGGCGCGCCCCCGCCGCCCTTAAAGCGGCCGCGGCGGCGGCGGGGCGGGGGCGCGCGCGCCGCGGGGCCCCGCTCGTGTGCACGCACCCGCACCGCTGCCCTGCGCCCACCGCGCCCCGCGCACTCTCCGCGGAGCGGCGGCGCCCGCCCCTCTGCCTGCGGAGGGTGTGTTGCGGGGGGGGGCGCTGCCGGCAGCGGCGGGTTTGGGGGACAGTGCGTGATTGAGCCGAGGTAATTTGCCGTTTCTAATTGCGGATTTTGCGCTCTTATCCAAGCGGTGTCTGTTTGAAGTTACTTGTGTCGTTATGCCGCCCTCGGTGCCTGCTGCAGGGGGCCCGGGCTCCGTGTTGGGTGTCCTTGTCGTCCGACCCCCCCACACCCCCCCCGCAATTGTGTGCATCATTCTGCGTACTGCCAGAGGCGTCCGTCCCCCCCGAAATCATACAGTTCTCCTTCGTCCCCTTCAGCACTGTGTCTCATGCTGCGTATTGCCAGAGGTCCCTCACAAAATCATACCGCTTTTTTTTCGTCTAATGCTGTGCTGGGTATTGCCAGAAATTCTCATTAAAATCACACAGCTTTTTTTCTCCCACAGTACTATGCATCATTTTGGGTATTATTGCCAGAGGTCCCCCCAACATCGTACAGCTTCCCCCCCCTCCCCCCCAGTACTGTACTGGGTATTACCAGAGACCCCCTCTGCCCCCTCCAAAATCACATATTTTTTTCTCCCCCAGTAATACACATCATTCTGGGTATTGCCAGAGGTCCCCCACAAAATTGCTGGTTTTCCCCCCAGTGTTGTGTATTATACTACGTATTTCCAGAGAGCTCCTCAAAATGGGATAGTTGTCTGATTTTTTTGCAGAGTCAGGTGAAGCCTGTCCCAAGGCACTCTGCATCCAAATCTTGACCCACAGCTTCCCCCCCCCCCCCCCGCCCCCCCCGACAGCAGTTTCTGAGTGATTGATAACTTTGCACAGGAAACAGAAACAGAAAATGGTGTGAATTCAGGATGAAGGGATGGTTGCTTGTACTTGGCATTTCCTGGCGGTGCTGTGGTCTGCTGAAGCTTAAATTTCATTCAGAAGTAGTTTTTGTCTGTTTCTTTGGTAATTATTTCCATTACAAGGATTCTGTTTCAGAAGGGAAAGGGCTTGGCAGGGGTTTATCACTGCGTGCTGTGCTCAGCTCTGGCTCTGTCATTTGCTGTGACCATCTCCTCTTTGCTTACCTGCAAACCTTCCACATCTGTGGTGTTTCCAGAGGAGAGGAGATGGGCAGCAGGAGGAGGAACAGAGCAGGAAAATTCAGAAGAAGTCATATTTATTCAGTGGAATGGCAGTGATTTTCTCTTCCCCTGCCTCAACTTAGGGATCACTAGAGCAGAGCCCTCAGGGCTTGGGTACTTACCACTGCTGCGCTCTGACTTTTCTGGAAGAGGCTGTGGCTTTGTGTCCATCCCGGTTTACCCCACGCAGCACAGGGTGCCAAATCAGTGGATTACGCTGCAGCCAAAGGGCCCCTCATTAGGAGGCATTGCGTTTTCATAGGCTTTTCTTTGACTTTCTCTCCACATCCCAGGTTGTGCCTGCCAAAAATTACAGTTGGAAGTAAGTGCAATCCTTACTAGGCAAAACTGTTTATCCCAATAGGGATTTTACCCATGTAAGGATTTAAGGACCTGATTAGATGTTCTCTGCCCTTTGGGGTGTGCAAAGAGTGGAGAAGGCGCTTGCGTAAGGATTTATCTAAAACAAAGCAACTACTTATAGGCCCTAAAGAAAGTTCTTATGCATCTTATTGTTCATTAAATCATTTCCCAAAACAGTTGGGGTTTGGAGGTTGGTTTCAACTCTCATAAAAACAAAGATACAATTTTAAGAGTTAAATTTCCCTGAATTTTTTGCACCTATGAAAAACAAAAACCAAATCCCCACCTGCCTTGACCTTTTGGATTCTGCAGTGACATCTGTGCTCAGTTACTTATTTGGCTGCTCCAGAAAAACCTGCAAAATACTTCCCTTTCAGCAATCGATTCCTAACTTTACTGATCTAATGCAACAGATGATAGGTAGGCAGGTTGTCCCCCAGCACTGAGACTTACCTCTTCAGATGATGGCTCCCTGGTATTGTATGAGGTAATCTTAAAGTGAGTTTCAACAGGTCTCATTACATGAGAAAAATTATTAAACACTACTGCAATCTCACAAAAGAAGAATAAAAGTAATGGATTTTTTTCAAAGAGCAGTTTGCATCAGTATTTTTCTCACTGATTCAAAATCCTTTGCAAAAGCTGCTAATTACACCATTTCATATTTAAAATATATTTTTACATTAGTTTAGGGTTTCCTATCCTGGAAAGTGACAAATCTGAAACTGCCCCCATATCTTAGAATTGGAGGAATTCTACCTTTTCCATCCTCAGAGCAAACATGCAAGTAAGATGTAAAATACGTAAGCAGAATACTGTCTCCTGAGGAGCACAGGTGACTTCAGACCACTATAAGCTGCTAAGGAAGATTTTCGAATGGCAGCGCTCCCATCAAAAACCAGAAGTGTTCAGGTTGGATATTCACAGTTGTCCCCTCAGGTCTGAACTTCTAAAACCAAATCTGTAAAACCCCAATGTCGGCACGGACGGCTTGGTTCAGCATGCTGTGGTACAACGTGTACAATGACCCACTTTTCCTGGAGTGGCAAATCAATCACTGCATCGTCACACATCAGTTTAGGGCCGTAGTGACGGAAGTAGCTTTGTTTCACATTAGCAATTTGGGTGGGCAGAGAAATGGAAAGATGTATGATGGAGATCCAGAGAACAAAATTAAACACGGTTAAATGAGAATCCATTTCCTGCAGTATCTCTTTGCCTGCGGCACACTGTCTATCAACAATACACAGGTACAAATTGGCCTGGAGATGTATCTTTAACTATCCAAACAGAGAAAACTGCATTAGCAGCATGCTGCTCTGCCAGACTGGTGCCATGCGACTGGGGAGCGTGTACATTAGATAGGACAGCTGATTCTTTCCCGATGACTGAAGTACTGTGGTGTGATTAAAATAACTGCTACTGTATGAAGAGATTGTAAAGGGACATTATAATACAGTGCAGTTAAACCAGATTGATGGGGGGGGTGTTCTGCAAATCTTGCAATATTTACCGTTAAACATGGTGGGCGCTGTCAAGGTGAAAGGAATAGGATCAGCATCTCTGGTTTGCATGGAACAGTGAATAAAAGATAACTTTTATTTTTTTTTCCTCCTGTTTGAACAGGTAATATTTTTATGCTGCCTTCATCAACATATGGGCATCACTCCTGGGAAAGAAATGAAAGTCTGTTAATTTATTTGATCAGACATGAGAAATAATAGAAAACTGAAACGAAGACTCACATTTGTCATGTGTTTGAATTAGTGGAAAGCTGAAGAAAGCAGAAAAATATTGCAAGGAGTTCAAAGATGAGAGGGTTTATTGAATTAGAAAAATATTAATAGCATTAATCATTTCCTAAACAGGCTTCTTAACATCTGTAATGACTATATAAAGGATTGGGGAAATAAAAATAAAAGAAAAAAATTGGATATAGAAAGTTACACTTTTTTGGGTTTAGAAAGAAAAAGGGATGAGTTTCACCAATTTACATCCAGCCAGCCTCACTGGAATGGTTAACCTGTGGGGAAAATACCAGGTGAGGATCTAGCCCTGAAAGGATAAATCAACATGAAGTACCCAAGAAGCAGCTACAGTTCAGATTATAAGTAATGTGAGGTATAAACTTCCAGGTTAATTCAGCAGCCCTAGTTCCTGTCTAGCTTTGCATAGAAAGGGAAAAAAGGATGCTGAACTTGGAGTTTCATAAATTATATTATTGCAGAGTTACTTTCTCGTAGCCTCTGGACAGATGCATTCTTCTCAGAGTATGCTGTGAGGCTTTGAAAGTCTTAACAAGGCATCTGAGAACCTGCTGAGAAACAGAGGTGGAGGCAAGCAAAGTAGCTGTGAGAAAACAAAAGAGGGCTTTATTTCAATATAATCATAGCAATGAGCTGTGTTGTTTGATTTATTAAGACATAAAAATAGGTTAACCCAGAGAGGCAGGTAAAGCAAAATGTGTGAAAAATGTTGATGGGTGATGCAAACTCTGGCTAAAGACATACGCTGTAGGTCAGAGATTACTGCAAGTGTTATCAGGCTGCACATCTGTAGCACTACCAGCACTATATGAATGAGGGTATCTGAGCACTGACTTGAGTGATGCTCCAAGATGCCCTGGCTGGGCAGTGTCCCACAGGGTTTTGCACAGGGTTCTTTTGGAAGACTAATACATTTATTTTCTTGTGGTCTATAAAAGGAACCTCCACCCTAGGGTACCCTTAGGCTAAATCATTCAGAACAGACCCTTGGTCACGTGCTGAAATACCTACTTGAAAGCTTCATCTTAATCTTGAAGTCATACAGCTCTTTTGTCTCCTGAAATGGCCTCAAAATGACTATGTTCTGTAAAAGTTTGTGTTAGTAATCAGCACAGTGGAGGGTCAGACTGATCAGCAATGAGTTTCTCTCTTTCAAAAGCAACTGTAGTTCAGAGTCCTGTGGTATGACCTTGCTAGGGCTGTAAGTGTGTGTTTAATTCACAAATCCTCTCTTGTTAAAAGAAAAGAAGAAAAAAATCTATTACCAGTGTAGCAGTGAGCAGAGCAAGCATGTTAATGGCTGGAGCTGAGGGATGGGCATGGAAGACCCAGCTTACTGTCCTGCTTGTCTGTTACCATGTAAGTAGCTCACCAGCAATATACTGTCTTTGCAGAATTTAAGGTGGAAACTAATGAGACAACAGACTTATGAAATCTCATTGTTGGTGAACAAAATTGTTTATAGGTTTCAATAATATTTGAGTTCAATGTAAGTCCTGGGAACATCAGCTGCAGAAAAGCAAAAATCCTTTAGACTGGAAAGGCTCTGTCCCACCTCAGTGTTTTTAACACTATCATGCAGCTTGCTAGTGAGATAACTGCAACTGTCAGGTTTTTTCTACACAGTAGAGTTACTCAAGGACAGGCAGGGTTTGCAGGCAGCATGAACTCAGGTTGAATATAAGCTGCTGTAAGGAACAGCATGGGTGCGGTGTGCTGGACCTAGACATATTATAGACACAGTTAATATGAGCAATCTTCTTGTCTCTAAGAAGTTCAACTTCGAGACCCCTTGTCTTCCAGAGGACTCCAGAAAGCCAGTATCACAAGGGGATATCTACTCTTTTAAAGGCCTCAATGCATTACAACCAAAACATCAGACTCCATCTTTTCACCTGTAAGAAAATCAGTGAGAATTAATAAATTTATTGGAGGTGGAATTTCTGCTATTCCTTTCCTCCCTCTTCCATTTCACTGCTGCTTTCTGTCAAAGGAGTTAGTGTGACACGCTCCTGCCTTCCTGCATGGATGTCAAAAAGATGTGTCAGAACCTGCTCGTGAAGGGTAAAGTCACAGGTGTGCAATGGTCCCAAGAGGCAGAGGCAATAATGGCGCAGTAACAAGACATGACCTTCTAATATAAACTCATTGCAAATGGTGTCCAAAGCCAGGCCTCTGAAATTGCTCCACAATGAAGACCAATCAAGCTGACTGCAAAAAATACTTTCCTGGCCAATCCCAGCAGAGCATTTAAGGAAAAAAATCTGTTCTGTAAATGGTAGAACCAGTCTCCAAATCTGTTTAAAGAAAGAAGAGAAAGTTCAAGAGGAACATTTGCCAAACCCATATTCTTTCAGAGATAGATACACTCTTTTTGAGTGCAGGTATAAGACAATGTGCAAACTTGTATGTTCTGGCTACCTTTTTTAGTTGGTAATATCCTACAACAGCTTGTACAGATGTGAATAATTACATTGCAGAAATGAATGCAACGCCTGGTGGGTGTGTAGGGGGGGAAGGCCTTGACAGAACAAGGAAAGAAAGAACACTTGTGTGTTAGAGGGACAAGTAACTCTTACTTTATTTTGGGCCTCGCGTGTTGCAATAGAGAAATGCAGGTTGCAGATTGCAGTATAGTTCTGTCTTTGCCATTCCTCTCTGGTTTCACAGATCTGTGTTTGTGTTTTGATTTGTTTTATTTTTCTTTATAACATTATCAGTTACTCAAATATGGGCTTGTGTGAAGCACTCTGGATTTGAGTGTGGACAGGCAGTACATTAGCTAATATGATTCCATTAAAAAGGGATTCCATAGCCGGTGGCCCGATTAAATGAAGAAGTGTCAATATTAATAAACCTTCCAAAGAAAGGGATAAAATCAGATACCCACAGTGACCCCACAGACATGAGTGCTAGTCAGATCAATACATACCCATAAGCACTGATGGGAATGGCTAAACAACAAAAACATATCTAGGCCACGGAGATTTGGCAGTATAGCACACCGATAAAGTCTCCTTTGTTTTCTCTATTTTTGCTTTGCATTCCCTTACTCTCTAGCCAAAGATCAGTGTCACGAGCATGAGCTACCTGTCTGCAAACAGTTTCTTGCTGGACTTCATCTTGTCTCCTCTTGATGCCTGGTCTAAAAAGGATTTCTTGGAAGTGTAAAGATGCCATCCAAAAAGTTGAATAAGCAGTAATCCAAACCCCTGCCAGCTTACATCCCTAATGCAACTGAAATTATTTTGATTCATCTTTTCAATTGTCATCAAATATAGATCCACTGTAGCTGGGCACAACTCCACTGACGTAAATGACTGGGCATTCACTTTCTTGGAACTACACCTACTTGGATCCAAGTCAAAGTTTTGCCAATGCAAGGAGGGATGTGACCAAATACCACAAAAATGCAGTTGTTTGTTAGTTTCTACAGTGTTTTGCTACTTTGGAAGTCTTGCAAGACTGTGCCCTTATCTATGCTACCCAGATTTCATGTTCATGATGCATATCTTTGTGCCATCAAGGTCTGGTGGTTATAATGCACTGTGCTCACAGCTACAGTATAGGAGGTTTTAAAACATTTTAGAATTTCGGCATCTGTTTTATGTTGATTTCAGGAGAAGAATGGGAGAAGAGGATGCCAAGTTCCAGAGAACAATAAACACTTTGGGCCAAATTCTCCCTTCATCTACGCTGGTGTAAATCTAACGTCTCTTCATCCAGCTGACAGGTAGATTTGAGCCAGTGTAATATAGGGCAGAGTCAAGCCCTTTAATTTGGAATAACACAATTGCTTCCTCTGGCCCATGCCCAAGAAAATATATTTAAGGTATACAATAGATAGAAGAAGAAATTTTAATTAACAATTTTTTATGGGGGTATTGGGCAAAAGCATTCCATTCCAGACTGAAAACGAGGCTTTCAGAACTGAGCCAAAAAGAGGAATGTTTATCATAAATGACCTAAAGAGGAGTACAATTAAAATGTGTTTAGAACCTTGAACTGTTCTGTTAATCACCATGAACTTATAATTCCAGGTTTTAAAATAACTAATGATGTCCAAATAGATTTTAGCATCTATTAAAGGTATCATCTTAAGACACATTGTTGGGAAAAAAGGAAACTGAGAATAAAGTTGTAAGACTAATTCATGGTAAAGAAATATGAGACCTCATAATTCTTCCCAAAGCATCACAGTTAGTAAAATATTACACTTTTTTTTCCTACAGCAGAAACACAACAGAACAACATTATTCTCTAGCAGTCAACATTAATTGCAAACTGATGGCCACTTCTGAACATGGGAGTCTTCACTGGGCCACATTTAATTATGTTAACTGCCGACATGTCAGCCTGCCCAGCTCCGGCAGCCCCGCTAGTTGAGCCGCTGTCAGTGGCATCGGCCAAAGCAGTCGTGCCACACGGGGGAGTCTCTCTGCATGCACGGAAAAGTTCATGTTTCATAAATCACTCGCTTTGAAACCTGATTTCTCTGTACTGCAGCTTTGTCAGTTTGTCTGAGAGATAACATAAGATCTGCAACACTTGGCAGGGCAAAAAACAAAGCCTAAACTATGATGTTTCTATAAATGAATTGCTTATAAGTAAGGTGAATAGGATTTTGTTGGTGGGGAAATCTGTGTCAAGCACGATTCTCTTTATTAAACACTGTTTAAGCCACCAACTTGCCTGGTATTTCCATATAGAACACTAAGAAAAGTTTGAGAAATCTCAGCTGTCAGTTAATAAAATACTACAGATTTTATTTAATCATTTAGAAAAGCAGAGGGTGTGGCAGGTTCATTGCATGGCATGGCAACGTGTTATCTCAGCACAGCGAAAATGGAACAACAATGCCGGAGCAGGATTCAGCCATTTCAATATCACATTTTTCATTGCAATGCATAGCATAGCCTTCTACCATATAGTTACAGGAATAATGGACATGGTCCACAGCGTGGGCAGTGTCTGGGTACACCTGTCCTGGGATTTAATGAGCCTGGTATCTTGACAAAACACACCTTTCATGAAGGACAGGCCATGAGCCGTGGACATACAGCCTGAAAATCATGTAATATATCTTGAGGGGTGAACCATCCTGATTCCCCAAGTCCCTCTCAACCCAGAGGATGCAGCAGTGATGAGGTTCCTGAACAATGCACAAAGGGAAGTGCTGACAAAGATCTCTTGAGGCGGCACAGGTTTTGTAGCACTGCATTAGACCATCCTAACGAGCTTTCTCTTGGATTTTTATACATCATTCTTATGACCTTACCATGCCACACAGGAGACTTACTTTGCCAGCTCATTGTTACCTGCTACTAATACAGACTGCTCCTAGCACAATATACTATTATCCAGCAAAACAACATGTACTGACAAACACTGTTTAGTGAGTATTGGCTACCAATCTGAGAAAGCCAGGGTCACTGCTGAACAATGCCAAAAGAGGTCTCACTAGCTTCTTCTTCCTCCTCCATTGAATGAGCTGTTAATAGACAAGCTGTTATAGAGAAAAAGAACTAAATAGTTTACAAGCTTACATTTGAAGGCCTGTGAATTGCATTAGCTGAGCCAGCTGAGTGAGAGCCAAGGCAATCTCCCCACGATTGTAGAAAATGTGGCATTGAGGCATGTGGAGGCAAAGGAAGAATGACAGTGACCAGGTTTACAATATGCAAAGCCGGAATAATTACTGCTTTCTGTGGAACAGAATTTTTAGCTGAACTACAATATGGAATAAGCATCTCCTTTAAATGCACAAGTGTGCATGTGTGTTCATATTTTAAAACTTTTTCTCTTTTATGCAAATATTAATTTACAGCCTTAATAGAAACTCTTTGAAGTTGATTTTTAATTTTTCCCCATTGGACCTTTCCCCTTCCTACCCCTCTTTCTCTTCTGCACAGGCCACTCTCAGTATGAGCAATGACCACGGTTCTTTTTTATTACTCACTGTTTCCTTTGGGCCTAGCAGTTATGAATAGGAATGTGAACCACTTCCAATTCAACTACCTGTACAATTATTTGGGATCAGTGGAACTGGAATGTGCAGCTGAAAAGTTTCGGGGACCTTCCAGTTACCAACCAAAAGACTGACAGAGTTCTTTTTAAAATTTCTTTAACTTTACCAGAGACATAGAAGTTTTGAAAAGCAGCAGAACAAGAAAAAAATTATTAATAGAGAAACAGTAAAATTGAAAAGTAAAGAATGGAACCCACAGATCATTCATTTTAAGACATTCAGTAGCAGAAAAGAATGAAGGAAAGATGAAGGAAAGGACAGTTAAAAAACAGCCAACACTGAACAATGATCATTCAAAATTTCTAACTTTGAAAAAAGCTCAGAAACTTTTAAGGGGTCAGATTTTCACACAAAAGAATTGTTTTGGATCAAATATAATTTTTAAAAGTTTCAGGTTAAAGATTTCAACCTGCTTACAAGTTTCCATCTTTATATTTTCCTCCCAATTTTATAGAGTCTTTGGTTAGAAACAAGCCAGGTGATGCTCTAACCTGTCGTTGCAATGACAGCTGTCTGAAATACTGCAGTAAGAGCTGAGGTAGCTGGTTTAACTCAGCCCTTACAAACAACCTGAGGAGATCACGCAACTGTTGAGAGGATATTCAGCAAAGTATAGTGGTGGCTTTTGCCGTAACCTCCACTAATGGGTACCTATCTTTGATAGCTCATTTACAGTCCAGTTAAACCAGGCAGAAATCAGCCTGCCAAGAAACACATTTTTGACTTTTTAAAAACAGATTTCTTGGTACATTATCATATAAATCGTTCACAAACTGGACTAACCTGGGTCAGTGATCCAGATAACAGCTTTTCTAGTCAGACTTGAGCTTTGCCCATTAAACTTTGTCTCAGTATCAGAGTATCTTTACTACAGAGAAATCTGTCAGTCATGCTGACTTATAGTACCAGCCATCTATTGCTCACGTCTGAAAGGAGAGCATTAGTCAATACTCAGAGACCCAACATCCCGCTACATGAGGGGAGAATTTCTGCCATATTTTAAGGCCAATGGTAAAACTCACGTTGACCTCAGAAGGGACAGAGTGACTTGCTGACTTGTTAGAAGCTCTCTTTGGCTTCCAGTCCTGCAGTAACAGTGTAGGTGAATCAGCTTCTGGAATTATATTCACCTGAGATCAGACCAAGTGGAGATTATGCATTTTCAGGCCCTTGATTATGAAACTTTTGCAAATGCAAAACTCACTCTTTCAGGGTATGGCTTACAGTTGATTAATTTCACTGGAATTTCTCTTCATCCTTTTGGAACTCGTGCTTTGGTGTACTTCAATGCATCACCCCTTCTTGTGTATTTTGGGGAGCTAAATCCTGAAGTCCCATCTCAGTACTCACTGAGCAAAATTCCCTTCAAAGACTTCAGAGAAACCATCATGTCAAGGGCAGTTTGTTTCACTGAAAGGCTCAGGTTTTACCTAATCAAACCTGGGAATTGTCCCCGTTTGTTTCGGAGGGTTGGTTTTCCTGAGCTGTTCAGTTTGCCCTCCTGTTAGATCCTTTCATTCAAGTTAGTAGTTTCCTCAGGTTGGCTGATGTTTATTTCTGCTTTTAATATCCTCTATTGATTTTATTGTAGTGCACTTACATGCTGTTCAACAGTCCCCTATTACTGTAAATAAATGAGATAAATAACTTGGCTTTCTTTGTGCATTTAAAATGTTTGGCAGCAGCCATCTCCACCCTTAACTGAGCATTTTACAGTGTTACTGCCAGTATCTGTGAGGGCAGCTCCTGAGACCTGCATGCCCCTCACATGTCACTAGTATCCATGCTAGTTAGATAAAGCTAGCTTGGAGTCTGCTGATATTACTGGCTGGCTTTATCTAGCAAGCAGAGGTACCAGTAGCATCTGTGCATCTGTTGGATGTGCAGATGGGGGCAGCTGCCCTCTTAGACACTGGCAGCAATAGCAGTGTTAATACGTGCATCTATGACCAAACATGACACTGCTTATCTGCAGTATATGTGAAAGTCACTGAGGCTCCCGTTCTCAGATCAGGTAGGTGTTATTCCTATCTATCACTTACAGACTTTGGCTTAACTGGTCACTTAAATTAGAATGATGAGATACAAAACACAGCTTCATCTTTCTCCCTCCTTGTGACTGCTCTTTGCAGGCAGCCCTCTGCCCTGGCCTGTTTCACTGTCCTCAGGGAAACAACCAGCATAGCTGGAGTATAGAAGGTGCATTCCCCTTGGCTGGCAAGAGTCCGTCGAGCATTCCCAGCACTGTCTTCAGACTCCTTGGTGTTGGTGCTGTTATCAGCACAGTTGAAGGTCAAAGCAACTGCTGAAGGGCTGGGGCAGCTTCTCAAGCAGAGCCTGCAGCCTGCGCTGGGCTTTGCACCGTTGCAGTTTGCCGAGTCAGTGCGTACAGTATGTGGCTGTGTGGGCTGCAGTACAGACCTACCCCAAGACTCCTGTCTTGAAATGGGCCTGCCCTGTGAGCAGACACGTTACTATAGCTTATTCTAGCTAGTCTGAGTATTGATAGCATAGCAGCTGACTTCGACTGCTTGAATGAATGCCAGGATCTGCTGGAGGCTCTACAGTCTGCTTAAGCCAGCATGGGGCCATCTTCGTTGTTATTTCGCCCTGATCGAGACAGATTGGTCTGTGTGCTGCCTCCATGACTTCCCAAGACTGACTGCACCAGGTCTGAGTGGCTCAGTATTGATGTCCTCTACCTCTGCCAAGGTTAGAGATTTCAGCCTTACTGCAGGTGATGCTTACTCATCTTAAAGCCCTTTCTTTCACACGTAGGTTTTTTTTCCTGTTGTGTCTGTAAACTAGCACTGAAGATCAAACCTGGGCAGAGGTTCAGATCAACAGTGCCAATAGACAGCTTTATTTGGTCTCCAGAAATATACACCCTCTTGCAGATGTGTCTTCCTGCTGTGCTTTGCACGGCTGCAGCCAAGATAGCCTCTAAAACAGACCTTCACGTGGGGTATGTTCACATCCAGACATGCTGAAACAGTGCCAACATTTTCTCCAGTGTCCCAAATTTTAAAGAGTTCAGTGTGGAGTGACTGGGTTTGACTCACTTTTACTTAAATATACACCTGAGATCTAAAAAGACTGTTCTTTTAAATTTGTTCTCATAAAAATAAATCTATTTCAGTTAGGTAATACAACGATTTTGAAAAAAGCTGTGGAATATCCTTGTAAATATACTGTGAAAACAAGTAATTAAAATAGTCAAAATAATGAGTAAAAATGGCATGGCTTTAAGAAAGCACATAAAGAGTAATCAAGCAGAGTAAAACCAAATAAGATTAATTTAAGTTAGAGACACACGTATATGGTATATTGTATTCCTTGGACTGAACAGAAATGCATGCTGTGAAGGGGTGTTCTGAACTCCATTAAAGAGTAATCTTTGTACACAACAGTAGTGCTGTGCAAATAAATGTTGTGAGGCAAAATAAATAAGTTTTGAGAAATGAATGACTTTAGCAGTAGTTTGCCAATTAATTAGAACAAAGAGGGAAGTCTAGCAGACAACACAAAGAGATAAATAAGGAAGAGTTCAAGTTGCCATAACAGCTTTTGCTATTCTCTCACTCTACTTTTTGCTAATTCTCCCTCTCACAAGCTTTGTGAGACTTTCTTTGGAGGGGGAAAGGAGCCAAGAGGATGCAGCAGTGATTTTGCTCACTCTTGAAATGCTATCTCAGGGTCTTACCTCAAGAAAGGTTAACTGTAACTTGATCCTTACCACAATTTGTTCTAACATGGCCATGGAGTGTGAACTAGAATGGAGAAAGAATTAGAAAAGATTTAGCTCAGTTGCATATATTTTAGACAGCAAGACCCGTTCCCTTGCAGCAGTTAAGGAATTAACCAGTGCAATTTCATAATTACTAGTTATCATCTCTCAGAACTTGTGGAGGATAGGTCAAGTCCCAGCAAACTGGAAGAGGGCAAATATAGTACCTTCTTTCAAGAAAATGGAAAAAGGAACTCTCGAGAAACCATAGATTTCTCAGTCTAACTTTAAACAAGCTATAACTGGAAAGAATAAATTAGAAATTATAACATTTGTGAATGACACCGTTTTGGAAGGGACTGGAAATACTATAGCACCACAATTAGAACTAGTGCTGTTGGTAAACCAGGGAAATGTTCTCAATTCAACAAGGTCACATTCACTCAAGTGAAATAAAAAGAGCTACAAATAGGCAGGAGAAGCCAAATCTCCACATACCAAAAAGGCAGCAGAAGCCTGGAAGATCTGAAGGTGATAACATCCACAGTAAATGAGAAGTGAGATGTTCTCGTAAGAAAGCAAATCTTGTAAAATGTACTAACAGTAGCACTGCTTGTAACACGCCAAACATCGTTACTGTGTTGTGCTCAGAAGTATTGGAGATTGACCAGTTTACACTGAATCTGTCTTAAGTACCATATTTTTGAATAAAAGGTTCAGTCCCACCGGACAGGAACAGCAATAAATAGAAACCTATAAACACATAAGCTATGAGAAAAGTTTGGAGAAACTGAGTTTGTTTCATTTACACAATTGAGGGGTGTATGATAACAGACTTCCAGTGTGTAAGAACCTACTAAAAGAAGATAGTAATCCCTCACCCACTGAGGTTAGGGCAGCAAAAATTGCTTTAATGTCCAACAAAGGAGATTTAGGTTGTCTTTCTAACTATAAACCTAGGTAAGCACTGGAAAAGGCTGCTAGAGTGTCTGTAGGATCTCCATTACTTGGGGGTTTAAAGAACAGATGAGATAAAACAGCTGTCAACCTTGTTGGGTATACTTGATCCACATACCTCAGCAGAGGTGGACTTACAACAAACATCCTTTAAGCTGCTTGCCAGTCCTACCTTCCTCAGCTCCTGAAATGCTGTAGTTGCATAGTTTTGTAGTTGCACATACACCCTGATTTTAATTAAAAACAAATGTACAACCAACCAACAGCAACAACAACAAAGGAGAAACTTGAAAATGTGGATCCTAGCATTTCAAAGATCAGAGGTAAGTAAAACAAGTCAGTATCTTTTTGCTGACTCTGATGATTCCAGATTCAGCCGTGTTCTAAGAGAGGTATAGGACTTAGACAAAGAAGGAGTGGAGATGCTGAAGGTGGGGAGGGCAGAATTGAGGAATAAGCAATACCTATTCTGCTACCCACCCTCTTCCTTGCTCTGCCTTCCCTGCATCTTTATCTCCCGGAAAAGCTGGGAAGATCTCATTCTGGTTTTTTTGTCTCTGCTTTTGCAGAGAGTCCAGGGAGAGTCCAGGAAGGGACCCTATGAGATGCATGAGCAGGAACTTGGTTGGAGCTGAATGGAGCACAAAAAGGGGTCTCTCTGAATATCGTGGCCAGCATTTCCATGTTCTTCTCCAGCACCACACAGTCTATGGTTCGAGACAGAGGATCCCCAGAAGGGGCTCAGAGGGTATGTAAAGGTAGCAACAGAGGAAAGCAAGAGAGTGTCTTATGCAGCTTCCTCCCCCACACTGAGAGAACCCATTCCCCACGCAGTGGTGTCCTAACACAGTGAAATTTGCAGGGACAGAAGTGGCAGATTCAGCAAACATTGGGGGGTAGTTTAATATTGCTTCAACTATCCTCAGGCACTACTTTTTTCTGTATGTATGTTCAATTATGCTTTGGATTTATTGATAAATAAATCAAGTCTCTGCTTTCCATTTGCACACTGAAGGAAGCCACAGTTGAGTTGCAGAATTTCAGGAATACATTCATCTAAGCATGTGAAATTCTCTTTGGTCTTTGAATCCTCTTGCAAATAAACTACTCTTACCGTATTTATGGAGTATCAGCTTTTCAACACTTAGTTTATAATCCATAGTCCTCTGCCCTTTTGCAAATAACTTCTATTTTGCCCTGAAAGGCAGTCTGTCTCAGCTCACACAGCCTATGTGTTCGTGCCTGTCTGCATTATTTATATCTCCACTAAGGACCTTCCTCTTTTCCATGTTCTTATAATGGTGCCTAACATGCAATATTTGGACAGCTACTTGTTGTTGCTGATGAGAGTTTGTCCACTGCTCCCTCCTTTATGGTACAAGCTTTCAGCACGCAGTTTTGAATTGTTGGCCCTCCAGCAGAGTCCCAGTAGCATTACCTCAGCTTCATGCAACAGCAGCAGATCTCCATTTCACAAGTGAGTTATCAGAGGTATCTGGTGATGTTTGGAGTTTGATCTCAGCTTTTCTGAATGATGCTTTTTCATTTTGAAAACTCATGGTGTTGATGTTTAGTTCTAAGCCATCATAGTTTTGTCAGTCCCATCCAGCAAGACATCAAAGATAGAGCCTACACCATGTTTTTCTTGCTCAATTACACCATGAGAGATATAGATTCTCTTTAGACAAGCTGTAAGCAGCGATTCCTACATATTAACTCTGTTTAAAAATATCCATATTCCACAGCTGAGGGATGAAGAGAACAATATTGCCCTCCTTTTCTTCCCTGATGTATCTTGACCTTAACTAAGAAAGATCCTTCCCAATCCTACCCATGCTGAGGCTCAGAGAAGCGCACCGTGACACCAGGCCAGCAATCGTTACCCATTTCCTCTCCGCTGTCAGCCCTGTGACAATAGCTCAGTGCTGACGGCTAAGCATGCACGTGAGAACCACGAGCTGTCTTGGTGATTAGACTGGCAGGAGGCGATAGCTCCAAGTCCTCCTAGAACCTCTTATTTTGTCATGCCCTGCAGAGAGATTGTAACCATATTCAGATTTCTAGCACAGCACCTTCTGGTGAGCGACTTACACATTAAAGTAATGCCCAATCCCTATAGTAGGATAAACCTGGGAAAAAGTCTGTTCCCAGGAGTTACAAGGGAAGGCTCTTGGGTTTTCAATACAAATATTTTAGCAAGCTATACAACCCCAGAGGAGGGGTTTGCTCCCCAATTCAGTCTGTTGATACTTTTGTCTGAACTAACCAACTCTGCTTTTCACTGTCATTTGTAATTATAGACTATAAATATTTTATATGACTTTAAAATCAGGTTTTAAAATATTTAAATTAATTGGGGCTGGTGAATTAGATAGCCAGGAATTTGAAACTGAGCTTGTCTAATCCTCTGTGCTGCTTTTTTCAGCTTTTAACTGTAGCCCAAACACTCCCACTTTCTGTAGGCTAAACCAATGGGAGATAATTTTACTTGTAACATATGAATGATTTGATTCAGTTAGCAGTGTTTTCTGTTTTCTTGCAATTATTTCAGCTACCTGAAACTGGGCTAACTGGGTCCCCTCTGAGTATCCAGCCTGCCAAAGTATGAGACTCATCTGGGATACATCTGTAAAATGGGAACCTGTTGTGATATATCCTGTAGTCATGCTCGTGCTGTGCCCCATGCACCACACCCCATACTCCCTAAACTCTGCTTCAGCAACAAAAGGATCCAGTGAATTCTCAGAAGATATGCCTTTCCATACTGTGTCCAGTGACCACATCAGGGCCTACAAAGGACGTTTCCAAAATATTATGTATCATAGATATGTCATGGCAATTGCCAGTATGTCCCAGAAACGTGCTAAGTCCTGTAGTGACTACTTGTAGGAATAATCCCACAGACTGCATGCTCAAACTTAAGTTTTTATTTGGCATGTGAGATACATATAAAGGGAACTTCAAGAGCTGAATGTTATTACTTATTAGTGTGATGTTTCATTTTGCCACAGGCTTGGGTAGTGTCCATGGAAGATTTTGGATGGATTGAAATGATTCTGCAGGCTGTTCATCAGGGAATAACCAAGGCAACAGTTGAAATCTCTGAGAATTTTAGAAAGAATAAATAAACCTGTTGGAAGTGTAATTACTACAGAAGACAACTTAGAGGCCTTGGGTGTAAAAGGTAAGGGAAACTATTAAGCTTATCAGAGTTGGTTTTTAAGAAGTTTTTCTTTTCTTAAGAAGCTCAAACAAGCTATTATCTTTAATAACTAGCTACTAGTCTGAATTTCAAACCAGATACTGTCAGTCTTATTCAACAAAGCTGTTCGTTCGTCTACCAGCTTGTGCAGTGAGTGGATCTTTCAGGAGAGGAAAACGAGAAGAAAACAATCATAGAGGAAGGTGCATTCCTGCAAGCTCCATTACTATTTATGGAGTTATTCACCTCTTATTCTTTTTAATCATGAAGTGCAAGGTAATATTTAAAAAACACTTCTGGTAGGAAACTCAAAGATACTGAACAGTAAAGCACAACTGATACCTTTCAGTTCTTTCAGCAGAGCTTGAGCAGGTGTGAGGCCAGTGTCTTGTCTCACACACTTGGAACTCCTAGAAAAAGAGGAAGTTTTGGGCAAACACATATTTAGGATCTTTTCCTTAGATCCAGATCTTGCACTAGATTATTAGCTTGTGTGTTATCCACAGGCTGAAGCAAACTACGGTTTCCCCTAGCATCCCACTTAAACCCTAGAAATAGGGTTTATTTCACACGCAGTGACTAGACGGGAGCAGGGAACAGTATGACGGATTTTCACTGTGACAAAAGCCACCTGGTTCTCCTGGGGAGAGGAAAGGGAGGAGGAACCAGACTCCCTCTTAGCTGAGCTCTTCATCTGTTTCTGCTCTACTACAGATTATCTAAGGCCATTTTTTCCCCTTTTGACTCTGTGCAAGTCATGCTTTGCATTCAAAGGAAATTTGTCCCAGGACTGTAATCATGGCATAAATAGACCTACACAGGGCCTCCTCGAATCTGCATTCACTGAAAAATCCCATACCCAGCACGTCTATGAGGAACCATTCAACCAGCTGACTAAGTGCATAAAGCATTTGAAAACACTAGCCTTATCTCCTCAAGAGTCGACAGCAAAATGTATGGCCACGTTGAAGTTTCTGGCAGCTCTAGAAATAGTGCCTGCTGAGCAAAGAAGGTCAGAGTGGGTGGGTGAAAATAGATTGTTCTCAAAATTTGGCACATAAAACTTTAAAAGTGCTTTATGAACAGAAATCATTCTCTCAGGTCTTGATCCTGCAAAAGCTCGTGCGGATAGACTTCTCAAGCTCATAAATTTAAAGATCTGTTTATGTTTTTGCAGGGTGGGGTTTTAGGCTACATAAAAGAAGGTGAAACATTAGCCATAGGAGGTTTCACCTTCAAAGGAAGATATCTGTGCCTTTCTGTTTATTAGTTTTCCTGTGAGCAAAATACTTGACTAAAACTCATTTTTTTCATTTTCCCACCCTTTCAAAACTTAAGAAGCAGTTCCTCTAAGGCACTGTTTTGATTTTTCTACTTAGGTATTCTAGGAACTTGCTTAAATCATTTGACGTTTGTGTTAATAACATAAAATCTTAGTGATCTGAAATCTTTATATAATTAAGCAAAATAATACAGCTCCCTTCATGGAACTGAAGTAGTTCGGGGAAATTCTCAGTGGAAATAAGGATGACTCATTCTTCAAGCAACACCAACAATTAAGTATACATAAGCTATCAGTTCCCAGTTGGAAAAAATGGGGACATTTATATAATAAAGGGCTTTCTTAATCTGCATGGAAAGATGATAAGGTATTTGTACCAGCTGAGATTGTATTTAGGAATATGTTTACCAGTACTCAAGTTTATTCTCAAGACCAGCATCCACTGAATAAGACCATAGTGGTGGTAATTTTAAGCCTCACATATCTGTAAAATCAGTCCTTTCTGATGCCAAAGCCTGCATGCTGTGCATTTAAGATTTTAGGATGAAGGACTGAAAAAAATTTCTACATTTAGGTATTTAGAACCAAACAAGAGTTGTAATTTGGGCAAAATCCAAAGAAAGAAAACCTTCTAAAGAAAAAGCAGCCTTAGGTGCTATAAAATCATTATCTTCCTGGTAGAGGTATATAATTTTGAAACTCTATATACCATTCAGCTTCTTCCTTTGACATCAGCATGCCCCTTTCCTTCACTTCATTTGTCATGGCTTGAACGTGAGGTCTAATGACAACCATGTCGTTGCATGCCTTGTGCTGGGTGATGGACATTGTACGCAGCCACGCAAGCCCTGGGATGCATTTAGATCACCTCTGCCATTTGGGTTTTTGCCTATCCTGCTGACAGAGAGATCCCTGTGTGGAGAAACTCTACAATTCCTAACTTAAAATGCCACCAAGGGTCTGTTCCAAATTAATAATGTATTGGCACCTGTCTCTGCTCCAGACCAAAGCTAATCGGCCAGTCTCCATGCTGAAGGCTATATGTGGGCCCTTAGCATTCACAGATAGGTGTCAGTGATACTGGCTAGCAGCACTGCTTGGTGCCCCAGAGCCCTGTTTTTCCCCCAGCACAATTTGGAATCCCACCTTATTTCTCTCTTGTGGTATTGCACCCTGCTTCCCACTGAAATCTCATATTCTTCTCAACAGGTGGGGACCAAGGCTGAGAGGAGAGACAGCCAGGGTCACAGAGAAGGCTGTGAGGGCTGGAACAGTCCTTTGGCTCCTGCCTACCACAGCTCCCCTCTGCTCAGCAGGGCAGCAGCATTGCCCCATTCCCAGCAGTGTGAAGGGACATACTGCACTGTGAGACTTTCAGATACTACAGGGATGGGACTGCACGAGGACCAGAGCCAGGCACCTTTTTGTAACTTTTCCACTGCAAGTGCTGACATCTAGGAACTGCTCAGCGGGTAACAACAACAGCTTTACCGAACCTATGGTTTTATGAACACCAGCACATCATCTGTTCTTTCCTCCTTTGGCTTTTTAGAGGCAGCTTGTCAGGAAGCACAGTGTCTATTAAACATGCAGCTCAACAGATGATATAGGCTCTCTTGATAGCTAACTTCATTATATGCGTGTCTCTTTGCTTACACAATACATGCAGTTACACTGCTTCTTTCCTACAGAGCGCAATGTTTTTTTAAACTGATGCAAGATCTGATCCACCGTGTTTATAGCACATATTGGATGAACCCTAATTTGCAGGAAGTCTTTACAAGTGGAAAACCTTGCTAAAACACATATTATTGAATAGATATCTTGCTGTGCTTGGATCAATGAAGCTTATACTGTGGCTTAGGCCTAATCTTAGGACAATTCAGCAATTGAATCCCCTTATGTTACGCTACTGGCAATGTTGCAGGACGTATTTTGCATCTACTGATTAACTGTGTTCAGTTTGTGCATAAAATGAAAAAGAAATCAATGAAAACACTTAGAAAAGTAAAACAGAGAGAAAGAGATGGACATATCAAAAAGCAAAAAGAAGAAACAGCCCTGTAGATTCTGTAGTGAGATGGCAGATTTCTCTGAATTAGTATCTTTTTCTTGGTATCCTGGAATGATTCTTAGGTCATCACACTGAAAATTTAATTTTTAAACATTTAGTGCTTTAACTCTTAAAATAGCAGCAGCTCTGGACATGTGGTGGCTTTACGTAGGACCACTGCAAAAAGTCCACTGGAAAGCCATCGGCCAGCAGACAGGACTGTGATGCTTGATAACATGGTCAGGCAAGGTTTCAGACTAGCTTCCTGGGATCATGGAATTGTGGGAATAGGCACAGGGATGGAGGTCTCTAATTCCTACAGCTTTCATACACAATAGTAGGCAGTGAGATGAAAGAGGTAATTCTAATGCTTCTTCTAAGGGGAAAAAACTTCAATCACTTCTCACACCTTATTAGATATCGGGAACTACACTGAGGCAATCTGAGTGTAATCCACAGAAAAACAGGCAATGTTAGTTCGAGCTGCTTAGGGAACTCCTGGTTATGAATATGGACCTGAGAATTCAACTCTCCCTATTTAAGTATCTTGGAAGTGATTTTCACTGTTGGATTCATCTCCAAATGGGAAAAATATGTAGGCGTAGTAGCCTAGATTTTTATCTTGCAAAGCATTCCCAAGGTCTGTCACTTGTTCTTGCTAAGTGGCTAAGTGGCTTCATGCAGCTGGGGATACATCTTAGCATGTGTATTGAATGCTTTTGAAAGGTGCTTAGCTGCCAGTCTCAGAGGATGATTCCTGGGCATATTCTGCCTTCAGATATGTGCGAGCTGCTCCCGTTGATATCAATGAGAACTTCCTTTGCTTATAAGAGATGTAGGCATCTTACATTTTACTCCTGTCTCTCCTCTCTTACTTTGACATACTGGCAACCCTGAACCTTCTTCTTTTTAATTATCATTTTTAATTCTTACATGATTGATCAAAGTGTGCCTATTGGAAGTCAGTGCTGGAACTGCAGCTGTATGAACGCAGATTTGCTTCATCATTTTAATCTTTTTCTTTAGACTAGCCTCAGCATCCCTTGATTTCTGTAATTCTCCCCCAAATGCCTCTACTGAGTACATTATTCTGTATTTGTTTATGTTCTTACATCTTGATCTCATGCAGAATTACCTCACACTGGATTTCTGTTCTGGTGTCTGTTTTTTGTACTTGCATCTCTTCCACTGCTTTCCATATGTGTCTGACGTGCTAAGTTCCTATTTGGAGACTATTGCTTCCCTTCTCAAAAATCTGAATTTGCTTTTGTTTCTTTGATCTTTGGTCATCTATTTTTGCCTATGGCTCTAGCCTTCTGGTTCCCTCTGTTTTATTCTGGTATCCAGCGGTGCCCACAGTGCCATCCAGATTCAGCTTGGGCAAAAATAAAAGCAGGTACCTAGAGTGGCAGGGAGTCATTGGTGTCAAAATTGCCAGGGCTTGGCTGTGGGACATGACTCTGTTTTGCCTACCCCAGAGCCATACTGACAACTCCTTCTGATGCTGCGGAGGGGACAGGGCAGGCAGGAAGTGGGGCGAGGGAGCAGCACCATCCTCCCCGCTCCTCCCACGAAAGCAGAAGGTGCTACCTTAGTATCCGCAAATCTCTCCCTGCTCCTCCGTCCCAGCTATTTTCTTCAGAAGAGCAAAAATCAAATTTGCCTGCACTTCTGAGAAACCAGGAGCTTTTTTCTGATGCCATCAGACTGAACCATTGTCTGCTCTACACTTTTCTTAATATTCCCCCCCGCCCCCTTCCATTCCCATTGCTCAGGCTTTGTCATGATTTGACTCATCTGCTCTTTGACAGTAATCAGATTAAAATATTAGGTTTCTACTTTTGAGATTTCCTTTCCTGACACTCACAGAAAAGAATTGCAAGATGAGGTGGTTCCTCAAAAATTGCTATCATAAAATTCTATATTTACCCAAACTAAGTTGAAATTCACATTGTCTGTACTCTAAGCATCACTTCCACATATTATTTTACCATTACTCTTAAAAGATAATGCCAACAAGCTCTTCTTATGCTGTACTGATTTTCTAATTTCTTTTCTATTTTAATTTAAGCTAAAAGCTAACCATAGCCTTCTCAATGTTCAATCTATTGCTTCTCTGCCAGGAAATCATCTTCTGCAAGTGTTGTATTTGTAACTTAACAGCACACAAATCAGAAAGGAACTTTTGGTTTCCAGAGTTACGCCCAATGGCTAATAACTGCAGCTTGTAGTGCCAGCTATTTTTTCCTGTGATGTTACTGTGCGCACACAAGCAAATCCTGCTTTTCTGACTAGTGGAAAAAATCAGATAACCTCAAGTGGAAATCATACTAAATCTGCAAAGATGCTAATGTGCTAAAAAGCTGGTCAGGCCTCAGATGAGATGAAAAAAGGCCTCTATTTTCTAAGAAATAAAGATGCAGGTGAAGAAGATGAATAAAATCCTGTGGATAAAATGGAAAGTAAAGATCTTGTTTCCAATGAAGTGCCACTAGAGGGTCTCCTAAGAGATTTCTGTTAGTCCATATATTTTAGATTCCTGGAGTTTAGTTGTTTCAGCACAAAAATAATGAAATAATATAAACTGATGTCACAGCATATCCTTTTGCCTTGGTATCAGCTGTCTGAAGTCTTTAATTTTGACCAGGGTACTACATCTCATTATTTGTAGTTTAGTTTAGGTTCACTTCTCATCACAGAGCTAATGGACTCATTCAGACTTGCAAGCCTGAGTGAGCTGGACAGGTGAGGGCTGGCAGCCACCCCTGGCAGAGATCCACGACGCGGGTACAACTCAACAGCTTTCCTGTAGCTTGATTTTGAATATCATAAAAGACCATTCTTTGCTAACAGATTAGTGCATCATATACTTAGTGTAATATTGTACAAACTCTGATTAATAATTACTTCCTTATCAGTAAATGTAGCTGCATATACACAAAACTGTTTATACATTAAACAATGCTGACATGAACATGATTATATAAGTGTATGTCTCTTTCCTTTAGTGCATAAAGAGTAATTTTATTGTGTTTAACTGCAACAGCCACATTTTTATTAATTGGTTATAAATTCCCTTAGTACAATACTTCTCAATTATTATTAATTGTTCTTATCCTCAAAGAAACCAGCCCACTAGGCTCCAGAGTGCTGTCTCATTACCACTGTACATCTGCGCATAGATTGAAGCTGGGGAATGACTCAGCAGCACTCGGATGACAGGTGCAGTCAGCCTGGGCTTCTCCTCCATGGTAATATTTATAACCAAAAAGCCAACAATCAAAAGGTAAAAGGGTAACAGAAGCTTTCCTCCAGGGTTGCATCCAAACCCCAAACCACATCAATGGTGGAGTCTTCCTCTTCTATTTCCCAGGCAGCTGTTTTACAGATCTTAATTCATGTGTGAACATTTTGTGTCGATGAGTTGTGCTAAGTGATAGCTGGGCTGCAGCCCTTCTTCCTGCTCTGCTGGGGAGTGTCCTGGTGCAAAAGGGAGAAAGTATTGTTTGCCCCTCCTTGTGCATCACAGACATATGAGTTGTTGGGTGCAGGCTGGGAAATACTATTGCTCGGTGAAGTCGACAGGTGTACAAGAATACTAATGCTTGTGAAGTCTACAGTATCCGAGTGCTCTGCAGTGTGCCTAATTATTCCCAGCACAGGCACATACAAGCTGCCTTCACTCATGCTGTGGCATTGAGGTGCAGCAGATTTGCTCCCATTTCTCTGGGCAATAGGTAGTAAGTGCTGAAGTGATGTTAAAGTTGTAGCCTTTTCACCCTGTCCAGGCAGTTTTCTGCCACTGAGCATGAAGGCTATGATCAGCTGCTGTCCTGCTGCGTACCGTGCGCACTTTTATTTGTAATGGTCCCCACCATGTTCATCCACCAGCTGTACATAGGTTGACATCAGTTCCTTCTCATTTCTCATAGCTGTACTCTGGGTTCAGCAGATCAAGGGGATCCTGTATCCTCCCCACACCAGGCTGAAGGCAGTAGCTTAAACAAAAGGAGTGAATGGAGGCAAGTCCACGCTCGCGGTGGCAGGTGAACCCCTTCCTTGCCCACCTCCCCTTCCCAGGTGCCTCCGTACAACAGGTATGAGGCTCTGGATGTGGAAGGCCAGTCAATGGATGATGTGGATGATGGTCCATCTACACCAGAGGTGTTGCCAAGGTCAGAAAGGCCTACCCCCTGTATCATGACCACCTCCACGAGGAAGAAAAGACGGGTTATAGTTGTAGGCAACTCCCTTCTGAGGGGAACAGAGGGCCCAATATGCCAGGCAGGGAGTCCTGAGGGAATTGGCTGATGTAGTTGCCAAGCCACTCTCCATGATATGTGAAAAGCCATGGCAGTCAGATGAAGTTCCTTGTGACTGGAAAAAGGGAAACGTTGTACTCATTTTTAAAAAGGGTAGGAAGGAGGACCCTGGGAACTACGGACCTGTCAGCCTCACCTCTGTGCCTGGGAAGATCATGGAACAGATCCTCCTAGAAGCTATGCTGAGGCACATGGAGGACAGGGAGGTGATTTGAGACAGTCAGCACGGCTTCACCAAGGGCAAGTCCTGCCTGACCAACTATTGGCCTTCTATGATGGAGTGACTACATCAGTGGACAAGGGAAGAGCTACAGATGTCATCTATCTGGACTACCATAAGGCCTTTGACATGGTTCCCCACAACATCCTTCTCTCTAAATTGGAGAGATATGGATTTGATAGGTGGACTGTTCAGTGGATGAGGAATTGGTTGGATGGTCACATCCAGAGGGTAGTGGTCAATGGCTCAATGTCCAGATGGAGATCGGTGACAAGTGGTGTCCCTCAGGGGTCCATATTGGGACCAGTACTCGTTAATATCTTCATCAATGACACAGACAGTAGGATCGAGTGCACCCTCAGCAAGTTTGCAGACAACACCGAGCTGAGTGGTGCGGTTCACATGCCTGAGGGATGGGATGCCATCCAGAGGGACCTGGACAAGCTGGAGAAGTGGGCTCATGTGAACCTCATGAGGTTCAACAAGGACAAGTGCAGGGTCCCGAACCTGGGTCAGGGCAACCCCCAGTATCAGTACAGGCTGGGGGATGAAGGGATCGAGAGCAGCCCTGCCGAGAAGGACTTGGGCGTACTGGTGGATGAAAAGCTGGACATGAGCTGACAATGTGCACTTGCAGCCCAGAAGGCCAACTGTATCCTGGGCTGCATCAAAAGAAGTGTGGCCAGCAGGTCGAGGGAGGTTATTCTGTCCCTCTGCTCCACTCTGGTGAGACTCCACCTGGAGTGCTGTGTCCAGCTCTGGGGCCCTCAGCACAGGAAGGACATGGACCTGTTGGAGTGAGTCCAGAGGAGGCCACAAAGATGATCAGAGGGATGGAGCACCTCTCCTATGAAGAAAAGCTGAGAGTTGGGCTTGTTCAGCCTAGAGAAGAGAAGGCTCGGGGGAGACCTTATTGCAGCCTTTCAGTACTTAAAGGGGGCTTATAAGAAAGATCAGGAAAGACTGTTTAGCAGGGCCTGTTGTGACAGGACAAAGGGTAATAGTTTTGAACTAAAAGAGGGGAGATTTAGACTAGATATAAAGAAGAATTTTTTTACAATGAGGGTGAGGAAACACTGGCACAGGTTGCCCAGAGAACTGGTAGATGCCCCATCCCTGGAAACATTCAAGGTCAGGCTGGATGGGGCTCTGAGCAACCTGATCTAGTTGAGGATGTCCCTGCTCATTGCAGGGGGGTTGAATTAGATGACCTTTAAAGGTCCCTTCCAACCCAAACTATTCTATGATTCCATGAAAATCTTAGCTTTTAATCTCAAAGATGATAATTTTCAGAAAGCGTTTCATAAGCAAGAAACACTCCTGAATTTTTGGAGTTAAGTTTAAGTGATTTCCTGTAATTCTCACCTTTCAACTATCGCTTTCAACTTTGCCTTTTATTCTTTTGAGTTGCTTCTTGTCATGTTCCAGTTCAGAAAACATTAAAAGTAACCTTTTCCTAATGTTACAAGATATCAGGAGAGTTGTCTGCCTGAGTAATGGAAGTGTTTAATTTGAAGGCGGGGGGGGGGGGCGCGGTATCAGCTGACTAATACAAAGGAAAGGAATTATGTCTAGAGGCAAGGTCCCTGGACTGGGACTCAGGGATTGTCTTCCCATCTCCACTGTGTGAATTTCTTTCTACTCTGTTTTCTCTTTTAAGCTTTCTATATCTCATCTACTTAGGCTTTAAGTTCTTTAGAGTAGGGGCTCTACCATGCACCAGTGCAGCACCTGAAACTATGGGGCCCTGAATTTTAATTGGAATGACTGGGTACTATTATAATGGGGGGGGGGGTGGGGGGGGAGAAATAGTAATAATGACTGGCAGAAACTAGTTTTCCTGATTTTGCTTCTAGCTCTAGTCAGTGGGTTAGTGTAGGAAACAGGCCAGCCACCTAGCCTCTCTGATCCAGCCTCACTCCTAAAGGCACGCTGTTCACCATCTTAGCCTTTTACGACTGTCTGAAGTTGGTTCTTTGTATGTTTATGCACCAGTAAAGTGTATGCTGAAATTCTCATCTACCTCCTAGTGGTGTTATTAGGTTTAATACATTAATATTTATAAGTACTTTTATATGCTTGGATGAAAGTAGCTATAGATATACAGTAATGCTCTGCATTAATGGCAAGGCTTAACATTAATAAAGCACTATGGAGAGGGAACGGGGGACTTGCATACAAGAGACAGCCTCTCTGGTGGCAGCATGAACTGAAGGGGCATCCTAGTCCAGGAACCTTATGCTGGCCAAAGCATGTATTCCTGGAATTGAATGAGACAGGAACATGCCAGTGAGCAAGGCTGAGCATGGTGGGGAACATGCTTGCCACTCAGGGCTAGAAGTACCACACATAACTGTCCTTCCAAACCGCAGAGCTGCAATCATACAGCTGCCATGCTTCCGCAGCAAGAAGTCTAAAGAGATTTAATTGCTCCACTTTTAGAATTGGGTAATTATAGCCGGTCAACGTGTTTTGGCACTGAAGTAATAATTAACCATGTAGTGCACTGGTTCTCCTGACAGACATACAGTCGGTCTTTGCAAAGCTGATGATTTCCTTCTCTATTAATATGCATTTGCAACAAAATCTATGCCACTGACCTTATGTCTTAATGACCATTTGGGTATAGGAAAAGATGCAAGTCAGAACCCCAGAGGTTAAATGTATCTAACTGCCAGCAAAAAAATACCATTTGGTCCAGGAACTAATTTCAGTTCACTTTGAAAAAGAAAAATCTTCATTACATGAGATGATTTTTAAATGCCAAGATCATCTATTTAGAAAACTCATTAAAAAGATTTTGTATTTCTGAGTTCCTAGTCTATTCACTTTATAAAAACTTCAGGTGAAAACCATATAATACAGACAGTAAATATGCGATACCAATTTATTTAAATTTCAGATTTCCAAAATTCTCCTTGAGAGCACTATGTAACTACAGGTCCCTGTGAAGAAATTCCTAGTGTAAACCAAGAGTCCAGTTCCTTGAGGACTGAAAGATGCAGTAATAACATTGGGTAGATGTGCAGCTATGATGATTCTGAGTAACATGTGCTTTGAGAGAACAAAAAGGAGAGAAACAGAAGAAGGCAGAGTTAATGAAGGTGCCCAGCTGTTTAGGACAAATCCTGCAGACACAAGATATTTATAAGATGCTTTGTGGTTACGCTGTGGTGGACCCATAGTTCAGTTCAATTAGATTAAATACCTGGGATCACCAAAGCCTTTGTGAGGCAAGTAACAAGCACATGTTGGCTGTGTGCCTACAGGCAGTGTTGGGAAAGCACAGAAAGATCAAGTCAGGCACTTTTCTGCCAATGGGATCCATCCATTCAGCAGCGTCATCTATGTTTTATAAGAGAAAGAGACTGCTCTGAAGAAGGTGACAAATTACAAAAGTCAGAATTTGAGCTGATCTTAGGGGTTCATGTCATTCAAAGTATTATATTTTAATTTATTTTGTTTCAATTCATGTGGGTCTGCCTGGATAGGAAGAAATCCTCCACAAAAAAGTTCTACAGCAGTTATTAGGTCTCCTACATCACTTAGAATCCCTTCAACAACAAACCGGGCCAATCCCAACCTTTTTTATTGTATTTTTGTGTCTCTAGAAGCTTGTAATAAAAAAGGGCAATTGCTCTTATTTCAGCAAGTAATCCAAAACCACACTGAAACCCTCAGCCAGGGAAAGACTAGGGGAACTGACACTTTTGCTAGAGGGTAACCTGAGGCTGCTGATAACAGTAGTAGGCTGTTCTCCTTTAGCAGATCTGCCAATTAAAGATGGCATTCACACTCTGTTATTGCCACTGACAGAGATATAATATTAAAGAAAGTTTGTTTTGTACATGTAGTTGTTCAGAGACTCAAAGTATTCTGAACCCTCACAATGAAATAAAAGCTACAGAGTTAAAACATCCTTGAAATGGCTATGTAATGCAAATATATTTACAGAGAATTTGCACAAGTTACATCCCAGTGTTGCACATTGCATTTCTGCTTGCAAAAAAATATTCATTTGGAAAAGAAGAACAGGAAATATCACTATAATCAGTACATTGTTCTACTGAGGAAAAACAACCTATTTAATTAAAGTGAATTAACTAATTTGAAGATGTCTGGAAGCTATTTCTGGACAATATTAAGGTGAAGGATAAAATGTATAGTTTATAGGAAACACGGCAAATGATATCTTCTCTGATGATTGGCTAGAAGTATTTGATATGAAACATCTGTCTCTTAATGAAATTGTTCCCCAAAATAATGATTACAAGGTGCTTCAGGAAATATTTAAGTCTAATTTAGCTTTATTACTAGTGTTCTAGGTTAATGAAAAGCATTCCCTATGCAGCTGCACATTGCCTACTGTGTTTTTTCTTATTATATGTCTCATGGCATAAGCCATAAGCATATTAAAAAGATACATGCTACAGGGTCATAATGCACTTACAAGCTGGTGGAACAGTGTTAGCACAGAACAATCTGGCTACCTGCTCCAGCATGCCTCTCTGATGTCTGTGACATTAGCAGCAGAAAACAAGTACAGTTATTTATGAAGCATTATCTGTGTTCTTCATTTAAGAAAGGAAAAAAAAATAGTGAAACATCCCAAGTAAGGTGCTGAAGCACTGGAGAGTCATCTACACCATAACTCCTTCCTAATGGAGATTTTTTTGCTTGAAATACTGCGTACTGCATTATGTCTCTGCACTTTTCAAAGAACATCACCAAAGGTACGTGTAATGCAAAGGAACAGCCATTGATATGGTAATCAAATGTAAATGTCATAGTAGGTTACCTGAGATTATGTATTTTACAACACAATTACATTCCCATTAAATTAATACAGGAATCTTGCATTAGCAAGTCACATTTGGTAGCAAATACCTACTAAATGGTTGTCTGTTACAGAGTAGAAAAATGCAAATTTTGACTGATTTGAAATGCACTACTTTTTGTTTTAATTGACAAACAATAAAATTCTAGCTGATCTAATTCTCAGTGGCTTGTGGGTTTATCTTTTCCTTATCTAATTTCTGGGTTTACAACCTGGGTACCTAATACACTGACCTGTATTTCAGTATGTGATTGAAAAAAAACCCCAAGCAAACCTAATCACTGAGACAATGTATATGTTTTCTTGGAGTAGTTTCATGTCCAAAGGGGACATGTTCAAATGATTTAGGTTTCTATTACTATGCCCTCTTTATCTTCAGCACACACCTCTAAGTTCCAAACTTAAGTGGTTTCCTGACTTCACAGAATCATAGAATCATAAAATAGTTTGAGGCGGAAGGGACCTTTCAAGGTCATCTAGTCCAACCCCCCTGCAATGAGCAGGGACATCCTCAACTAGATCAGGTTGCTCAGAGCCCCGTCCAGCCTGACCTTGAATGTTTCCAGGGATGGGGCATCTACCACTTCTCTGGGCAACCTGTGCCAGTGCTTCACCACCCTCATTGTGAAAAACTTCTTCCTTATATCTAGTCTAAATCTCCCCTCCTTTAGTTCAAAACCATCACTCCTTGTCCTATCACAGCAGGCCCTGCTAAAAAGTTTTTCCCCATCTTTCTTATAAGCCTTAGGATTTTGTGTTGAAAATTTAAAAGTGGAACAACTTATTGTCCTGTTTACAATCTTGAGTCTACCTCTTGGCATGCTACAAGGATCCCTACATTAATGATTTTTTGCTTCCAGTTGACAGTATCAAGCCATGGGCATTTGGCAGTAAACGCACCAACTGCACAGGGTTACTTGATACAAAGGGCTGAAATCCCATTTTACTTTTTCCTTGCTGCAGCAATGGAAATTCCTACTTGCAGCTTCCCAACTTGCCAGGAGAAATGGAGAAAACCCTGTATCCAGGAGGAATTAGCATTCTAAAGATTTCCACCCAGAAGCTGTGCCCTTTTTCCAGAACTCTCCAGGACAAATTGATTGGTTGTTTAAACTCGTTATATCTAACTGGGCTCTTTGACACACTGGGCGACATTCTCACTGTCTAACCTTAAGTGCTTTCATAAGATATGCTGGATGTTTCCACCTTTCTGCAGTGACTGAAAAGAGAGTGCTGAAAATCATGGAGGCCACTGCAAAATAAAACCAATGTGATGGAAAGTTGGGGCCGTTTCCTTGGCTGTGGTAGCTCAGAATAACTTTCACAAAGTCAATATTGCTACACTTAATTACTCTGAGGAAAAAATCTTGGTCCATATTTTCATCAGCCTTCCCAAGCAATAGAATCTTCATCGCCTACAGCATAGCTTTCATGGTGCCATACAACGGAATTAACTATGGCCATGAAAACAGCACAGATCGATCACTGGAGTAAAAAGCCTTGTTACTTACAAAGACAGACTTGCATAAAGTATGCACAAATCATAGGCTGACTCAGAAGAGCCTTTCCTATAGCTATTGTCAAAGGCAATGAAACAAAGTATTTGTGTAAATTCAGTTCTCATCATAGATACTAATGCATCCAAGTTCTTTTTGGATTCCTTTTTACAGCCACAAACCTTAGCTCAGTCCTTAATCTCATGATTTGGCCTCAAACTTAGAAAAAAAGGTTAGTCATGTAGCATTTGCAGCTGGCTGCAACATGATTTGTGGTAGAACATTCATTTCTGCTTGATTTATTGATGCTGCTCACTTAAATCTTCTGTACCACGATGGATTGCGTCTCAGTAAAAAGGGCCAAACCAAAATGGTATTTGGATGAAGTATAAAGCTTTAGACCCTGACCTGAGCACATTCCTAAGCCTCAATGACTTCATCATCCAGCCATTGCTAAATTAAAGATGAAGAGCGTAGGAAGCTGTGCGTAGCATATGCAAATGTGTTTTATATAGAATATGCTAACTTTGACTATTTTTTGGTATTGTTTGCACACCCAAAGAAAGTAAGATGAATTTATACAGATTCTCTGTGGGCGTAGGAATTGCACGCTCATCTAATAAAGGAAACTACATACATTAAAATTCAGTTTTCTTGGAATTTAACCAAATTCATCTCTGTGAAGTAGACAGTATTTTCATATATATATATAAAAAAATGATTTTTTTTTTCCAAATAGAAAAAGTAATCAATCCTCATCACAAGTCCATCTTAAGAGATCCATTATATGAGTGAAATAGTAGCAAAATGCATAAATTACATGAAAAACTCTGTGGTGATGTCCTTGTAGGACAAAGACCGAATGTATGTAAAGCCAAAGCTGAATATGTTTAGGAAACAGAGAAAAGTTTTAATGTCTGCTCTGGAGCTGAAAAGAATTGGAAAAAATCTCCTGTAAGCTGAGAAAGAGATGAAACAGAAAGAAAATTTGAAAGCTGCCTCATACAGTAACTAACACTATCTGTGATCTACGTTTTAAGAGCATCTTCAGAAAGAACCATGTCAAAACAAGGATTATCAATACAAAAGAATCATCAGCAAGGATAGAATTTTATGGGCCTTCTTCCATGCTTAGACAAAGAGAAATAAACTTGTAAGTAGGAGGCTGAGAGAAGATTATGACATAAAACGGAATAATTATGCTTTTATTTCCACATGTAATCAAATGGAGAAACAATCGAGTCAAACTCAAGACATCTTTGCTTCTTTTTCCCTTTGTCTGTTGCTCTGATGAGGAAATTACAAATTTACAAGTGATGAAAAATAATAGTTCACAAGTTAGGCCTCCATTCAGGGTCAGAACTGCTAAACTGTGTTTATTTATGTAGGTATTGTGATCATTTGGAGCAAGGATCATGAGCAAGGTCTGGATTTGTGAACAGACACAGAGGGCCTCCACTTAAAGAAATGAGAACACATAAAGCGTGACTGCAGAAAGGATAAAATATATGTACAAATGGTCATTCATGAAAAGCAACATTCAGTGACGACAACAGTAATGTAGTTACTGTGCCAGTGAACATTGCAGCTCTCAACTTTCTTCACGTACTGCTTTTAACCTCATCTTAGTTTCAAGGGGCCATTGCCCATAAAGCCCTGACCAAATGTTTCAAGGTGACACTGTAATGCTTTGGATATCTTTTCCACCTCTTTTTTTGATGTATGTATGTTAAATCATTCTTAACTCTTGTTAACAAAGAGCTTGTATTTTTCTATTTCTGTATGAAAGCCTAGCTCTCTTTTTTATACAAGCACATACACTTTTACTCATTGTATTTGACCTAAACCATTCTATTTTTATTGAACACTTTATTTATATATAACCCTTTACTATATCAAGATATTATAAGTTAATAGAACAAGCATTTACATTATAATGAGGATGCAGCTATTTCAACCTGATTGACCTTGTTACAGCTTGTCTTTCAATTTCTTAATTAAAAAGATGCAATTTTGTTTCTATAAAGCACCTAAGGAAGATGAAATTCTGAGCCAAAAATAAACTAAACCTCTTCTGGAATTTATTTATAAGGAAATCTCTTATCATATTCCAATGTGAAAGGTCATTGATTTACTGCCTCTAATTATAATTAATTTGGAAAACAGAATTTTTCTTACCCTCATTAATATTTTCCGTTACTATAGGGATAAAGGTCTGTGACTTGGACAAAACAAGAAAGGTCATAAACGTAGAGCTTCATTCTTTTTCTGTTTTGAGAATCTACTAAAGTCCTCAGACAGGCAAGGTATTTAAGAATGTGCTTAAATGTCCCCTGTCAGTAAAGAACATTCCTCTGTTTGCTTGGAGATTTAGGTATCTTTTTACTGTGCTTGGTTGAACTGAGAAACATTTCTAAATTCAGAGACAGAACACAATTTGTACTGTAGGAAGACAGGGAAATATAAACACAAATTCCAACTTCCTCATAAAAAGGAATCTTAGCATTATTTGTTGACTTCATTTTGCAGGGATGAAAATAGACCATTTATACATATTTGCAAAATGCTTCTTTGGTAGTGGTGCTTTGCAGTGGGGATTGCTTATTGATGTTTCCTTTTCAGAGTCTGATAACTATGAAGAGTCCACCTTTGTCTGATGGATTGTCCTCCACTCACTCCATTCATATGAGAAACTCCATCTATAAAGAAGATGGTAAGTTTCGAAAAGCAGCTGCCAGGCTTCCTATCAAAATGGTAACGAGATCAGCATTTCACGGAGCAAAGGATAAGGTACAACTGGTTTATCTAATCCAGCCAAGCCCAGCAGTGCTCAGTAGGTGATGCCAAAAAAGTGTTATAGTTGTTGTGACCAGTTTAATTGTTACGGTTCTATTACTTTCTACAGGATTTCACCAGCAGTTTGCAAAAAGTAATGGAAGACATTAATTCAAGCATTGCACTTGCAGTTTGAAAATAAACGCAGGACTGTAAATGCTTATGTGTGTTAATAATACCATCACCAATGCAAACTAAGGACAAGCAAGTGTAATGTTACCTGGCATATGATATTACAGATCCGAGTGAATGTCCTTAGAAATCAATGGCAGTCTGTCCACTGACATCAGTCAGCTTGCTAAATACCAAACAAATGTGGGTCATTCCAGAAGGTATTTTTGTCTGTTTTCTCCTGGAAAACTGCATTGTGGCACTTTTAATTTTTCCCCGAGAGTCCATTAAAAATGAACGCAGAAGGAAGGACTTTTTGCTGGAAGCTTTATGTAGAAGGAAAAGTATCTTCTTGATCTTAGATGATTATAGATTTAATTACTCATTTCATTACTTAGCATTGCTCCGAATGGCAGTAGTTAAGAAAATATCAATCACTGTTTAAAATCCAGCTTCAAGTAATTGTCTGCAAATAGTTAACAGACAAGGTGGAGGACAGAAGATGGAGAGGAAGACCGGGTGGCAGGAAGTGCCACGGTTCTGTAGCACCTGCTGTTTGCAACAGCCCATTCCACAGGCTCTAAGCAATGGTGATTTTCTGCAGAGCACAAACTGAGGAAGTGACCTTTGCGGTGGTGCCGCACGTAGCAAAGATGAGAGCTTTTGAACATCACGCGTTTGTTTCCAGCAAAGGGACACCTTGTCAGCCACTGTCATTGAATGACACTGAATGACGTCTAATTCATCCTTGCCACTAGATGACAGCACAGCAACACACATCTATAAAGTAACCAGTATTTTGCTACGGGTTAAGAATTCCTGGAGAAACAGGTCTCAAGAATTTTAGGACTAGCTCCATGGCAAGAAGAGATGACATGAAATTTCTGTGTCTTTGGACTTTCTAAAGTCTTTAAACTGCATCATCCAACATGAACGTTGAGAAGGAACTTGCATGACTTCTGTGCTGCTGAGCAGGACAAAAAGCCTCACATACAACTGAATGCTCTGCATCTGGATGGTTTCCTGATGTTTGCATAGATAAAGCATAAAGTATGAGAACATGGTGGCTAGCAACTCTCAATGCCAAAACACAAACATGACTACTAAATCCAAATGACTAAGGTCAGTATTTGGCACGAGAAGAAATTGTGTGCATACTTTTGAGATCAGATGACTTAGGATGTTTTAGTTTAACAAGTCTTTTCTCAGTGCTGATCTGGTGACTCCAGTGATACAGTAGATGTGTAGTCTACATATTGACAGACTAGAGAACTCTGGTACTTATGGATGCTTTTGACTGGAAAACACCAATAATTCTGCCATTTTTTCATGCACACTTCTTGACACACTCAGCACTTTTGGTAAAATACTTAACTATTGTCAGTTGTTCTGAAGAGAAATAAAGATGATTAAGGGAAAAAAATCCATGGGTTCAATTTCATGAATGTTAATTCTGGAGAGTTTACCCGAACAAAGGTCTGTCTTTTTTCTCTTTTTTCCTACTCCAAGCTACAGTATTCTTCCGAAGTAAGTGGCTGTAGTTTCCAACAAGGGAACGGAGAGAGCTACCACACAAACAGGTCCCTTCTGCAAACTGCTATAATCCAGTCCACTCACGGTGTGCTCAGTGCAGGGAGGTGGACTGCAGGATCTATCAAGGTCCTTTCCAATCCCATTTTTCTTTCTTAAGTCATTGTAGTCCTTGAGTTTGAATTAATACAATATTTAGCTATGTTAATCCTTCACCCCCAAAGGACGAAGATCGAGGAGTAAGTCAATATTCCCATGTCACAAGATAGGGCTCTGCACCAGACTGTAATGCCTCTGTAGTCTCTCATGGTGGAATAATCTAGAAGTAATTAACTGTTCCTTCAAATGAAGTCTTGGATTGGTCTCCCACACTTGTGCAAGCACCCTACCTTCAAGATATTCTGGAGTCATTCCCAGTCTCTTTCCTCCCTTCCACCTTTTCCCAGAAATTTCTGAACCTAAGACATTTTTTTGCCTGGCAAAAAATATGGTACATTCCTGTGAAAACTTTTGCTTTTGACAAATCACTGTTTTTCCAAGAAACACTGTTTTGTTTCCAAATCTTTTCCAATCAACAGCTGGAGAGAAGGTTTCTTGTGTGGCAAAAAAAAAAAAAAAAAAAGGAACTATGGATTTAATTTGAATGTAACAGTTTAAAACCTCAGTAAAAACTATATTTGTCCTCCTTATCTGTCCTTTCTTAAAGATGTACAAGTCTAACACTCAGTGAAAATAGTCTTTGCTCCTGCTTAACTCCACTTTCAGTCAATGTCCCTGATAATTAGTGCTCCTGCATATGTGTATGTATTCACCACATACAGGTTGTGACACAACAGGTCTGTAATATATTAGCATTTTGTGACCAATTCTTAAACATGTTTACAATCTTCTTCATAATTCTGCTTTCTTTCAAAGGCCAAAGAGAAATTACAGCCCACTAAGAAAAGGAGGAGAGAATAGCTGTGTGTGGGCAGAGAATAAGTATATTCCAGGATTTTGTGGCTTTTTCTTTCATCTATTTTTTTCTATTTGATAATACAGATGGTGGATACCATACAGGGAGTACTTTATCATTGGCAAAAAATGTGTAGGAGAACAAAAACCCAAGCATGCCATTAATTGCTTATAAATATATGCTCTCAACCCTAGCAATCAGCCTTCAGGATTTCTAACCTCTAAGTTCTGTTCAATTCCTTCATTTGAATAAAATTATCAACTTGTATCTTTTCTAGCATGATTAAACACATTGCTTGCAGGTAGATTATGATTGAATAGAAAAGATTTGCATTTTTGAAATACACAGTCTGTATTGCTCTCTCTGTAGGTGTGTCTATGCATATACATGCACCCATATAAACTTACACACATGTATATACACACATGCATGTGTGTGTGTGTGTTTGCATGCACATGTGTGTCTGCATATAAATGGGGGGGGGGGGGGGGGGGGAGCAGGAAAAGAGCAAGGGAAAGAAAAGCCAAAGCTAAGTTAGATGGAGTCAAATAGATGTTAAGGCCAGATTTTTCAAGCTTCTGCACCCAGTTGCATCCATTGTGACATTCAGAAGAATTCAGTACTGGATTTCTCAGGGAAGTTTAACACCCGAGATGCTGAGCCGTTCTCACTCTTCCAACCACATAGCTTAAGGAGCTCAGCTGGAGGTTGTTATTTCTTACCTAGAAGACCTGTGTTTTAAAAGCAAGTAGGAATAAAAAAGAAACTCTCTCAGTTTGCTGAAAGCTTTTTCTTTAGATAGTCATGTCTCGCATACAAATGGTTGCACCTGCAAACACTACAGGCACATTTGTGCAGGCCTGTTGAAAAGCTGGCCATAAAAGTAATTTTCCCCAAAGCCATGGCTATAAAAAAAATTTCCTTACCAAACTGTTACGTGCTTTTAAATCTGTTTTTATTTTCCTTACTTATTATTTACTGTCATTCCCCCTCCTGCCTACAGAGTACCAAGTAACCAATACAGCTGTGCTTGCAGAGAGACATAAACATTCTCTCATGTTATGATCTGACAGTGTAATGTCTTCTGATATTGCAATAATAAATGAGAAAATTAAGTGCCTATAATACAACACATCAGTATATAACAGGAAAAAACACACGAGCGATGGCAGAAAGGGAAGTATCTCATGTCTGCTAAATGGTAATTGGGGCTGAGGTGAGCACTTTTGCTGATCATATGCCTGCCTGTGGCAACTGACTCTGAACTTCATTTTTCCATCACTTGGATGGTTTAACACCGATACAACACCACTGTGGAATTACAGCCAACTGACATTGGTAAAAGAGAGGGGAAAATTAAGCTTCCTCTGACTACATATCATCCAGTTGATCTTCTTTTCCTCACAGTCTCTAGCTTTCCTCTGCCTGTGGCTGGTTAAGTAGGAGGCTCCTTGTGCTTCTAGGGCAGGACGCTTAATATGAGGTTGCTGTTCATCTTGCAGTTACAGCTGTCAATCAGCTTTGAGAGCTACATTGTCAGGTATGGTCCCATAGGGCCAAAATGCAAAGAAATGCCATGTTATCATTTTCACTTGTAGTCTTCTATCATGAGAATCAGGAGTTTACCATGTTAATAAGATTATGGTAAGAAGAATGTTATCAAGGCATGACAGATTCTAATGCCATGGGATCCATTACTGTTAGACAGTACAGCTTTTCTCTTCATTCATGGATTTGCATTACATCACTGCTGAGACACTCTACCGTACTCCTCAGTAGAGAAGCTTGCAATATAACTAGGCAGGACAGACAAAAGACAGGAAGACACAGAATCATCATGGACAGATAGACCTTCTGGGTCTCCATGAGACTAAATGATCTGCCCAAGGCCGCACAAATAGTCTGTGGCAGTGCCAGTTTTCTGTATTTCATACAGTCTTTTGAAAACCTCTGTGCTACACGTTCAACAGGTTTTCAAGTTGCCTTTTGACCTGTATTTCAGACCATGATCTTATGCTGCAAAGTAAGTCCATGACTACGATAGCAAATATAATTTAAAATAGTATACACTATTCTGTCACCACTCAACAGGAGTCAATGATCCTTTCTAGTAAATAAAATTTACCTCATTTTTACAAAGATAAAGACTTTTACAAAGATAAGAAGAGAGATACAGTTAAGGACTAAGAGTAGTTCTTAAAATGTATTTGGCTCAACAAAGCAAAAAAGGTTTCAGTAAAGTCATGTATGCTCTAACGTTGCTGATTTCAGGAAAATAGTGCCAAATAAACTTGACCCATTCACTTTTCTCTTTATGTGAGGCATAAGGGATGCTCAGAAAAAGACAGCCAGAAAGGACTAAAACAACCACAGATAATTCAGATAAAAGGAGCTTAACTGTGCAGCTGATCTACAGCTGATTAGGACGTAGAAATGGCTGCAGTTGGACAAGAAAAATCCAGAATTATTTAGGTACTTGCATGGATTACACTTAAAATGTTTGGGAATGGCATCCATAAGGTGCTAAAATTCTTTAATAAGCCAAATGCGTATTTGGGTATGGTGGAAAATCAGTTTAAAGGACTAAGAAAAGGTGGTTACACATATGGGGCAATGCTAGCATGACAGATGGTATTTGTTTTATTTATGTCTTCACAACTGTGTTTATGTTCTTTTAAGAAGCCTGTCTGGGTGGAGCTTCGCAGAGAGGGTGTGCAGACTCCTTCCTCGGGGAAGCTGTTGAGTATGTTGAGACAGAAACAATTCCAGGCTTCATGGGACCAGCAAAAGATACACAGAATGAAGATGATGGCTTGAAGCTCATGCAAAGACACTGCAGGGACGGGAAGGGTGCAGTCAGGCAAATCTCACAAAAGATGAAGAGACCCTCCCAGGGACAAGAGGAGAACAGAATTTGCTCAGTGCCTTAGGAAGTCATAGAGCTGGCTGGAAGAAATCAACTGCCTGCAAGGACAGAGGGAACATGGGATAGCTGTGTACAAAACATTGTGATGCGGTTCTGTCCTCCTCAGCTGTTTTAAGTAGTATTTAATTAAAAAGTTTCATTTCTAGTTTTTCTTTAAGTAAATGTTGGCTTTTCTGAATTTAAAACCATTCTGTCTGCTCTGGGGTGAAGGTCTAGGCACATGGAACACAGTGCTGTGGTTGACTCACTGTCCTGTCAACAGTCAAAATATAAAAACTGTTAAAACAACTTAATTTAATGCAAAAACCTATTAAACATTTTCTAACTTCTTGGGGAAACAGAAAGCACTGGAATTCCTCTAGTGATAATGAACCCTTAAATTATTATTTTGGTCCTTAAACCTTTTTTCAAGAACAATGGATTATAGTTAGAAAAATATCTTCCATAAGTACTGTGCTTCAGGAAGACTCACACTCTCCTAATAGAAGTTTATTTTTGCCAGATGTTTTTAGGAAACAAAGTCCCTTTGACTCAACTGAATTTTCTCTTAGCACATAGTTCCATCTCCAGGTAAGTCTTTGGAGCAGATAACTAAAATACTGTTTATTCTTGTCAGTTTTTCAGATAACTTAACTGCTTCAGACGCTTTTTGGCAACTGTAAAATAGAACTCCTTTATGGTGAAAAGATTTGGGTTTTTTTTTTCAGGACATTCCCAGGAGAACTGGATCATTCAGCTGTCAGTTTCTGTTTAGGTAAGCAGCATATCTTGGACCTTAGTGCAGAAGTCTCTCATTGCTACTACTGCATATAGCATAATGCAAGCAATTTATATTTCCCATTTATGTTAATAGTGATTTATTAAAAATTCATCAGAACAACTGAAGCTGGCAGAATCCCTCAGAATCACTAAATAATTAATAACTCTTCCACAAAGGTGACCTAGGCTCAGCATGAAATACCTATTTTTTGGCTTACCACTGGAGTTTCTTGTTCCCTACTAGACTAAATAACTAGTCTCCCTATGCCAGTGCCAGGGAAGAACTAGGTATCTTTCAAAGCTACATTGTTGAAGAAGATGCTGCCTAATGTAACTGATAGTGAATGCCAAGGAGAGAAAAAGTTATTTCCTAATCTCCACTCTTTCCTGGCATTTTCCCCCCTCAGAACTTTACAGATGTGAATGGCTGGCTCTCTACTCCAGATCCTTTTTCACAAAACACAGCAAGAAGAAGGGATGGTGTTGCCACTACCTTTCATCTAGGTGATCAAGGGTTAGAGCATGAAGCGTATGAAAAATACAGACTCAAATCTCTTTTTAGCTTCAGCAGATTTTAAGACACATCTTCGTCCTTCCAGAAAAATCTGTTTTCCAGCACCCTGGTTGATTTTGAGAGTTGCTCTCAGTTTTGACTGTTATAATTTCCATTTGACATGACCTATCTGAAATAATATACTTAATTCAAAAATATAAACAGTCATTGAAGAAAGAACCTAGGACTCCTCACTTCCCAAGAGGAGAGACAGATTTTAGTTGCACTCACTATTTTTATCTCTATAGTTATACAAATACATTGAATTTTCAATTAATATTCAATTTTTCCATGTAATGTGCTACAAGCTCAAGAGACGAGTATTCTCTCTTAGAATAATCAATAATTGGGTTTTGAGGACAACATGATGGAATTTGCAGGGTCAAGTCCTCCTCAGGAAAAGAGAAAACTCAATATGGATCTGTCACATCTTCAATCTGTGCATTCAAACATTTCAGCAAATTTGAGACAGACTCTGAACTGTTCAGCACTGGCAAAAGACATTTCTGATCATGATCAATTACTACTTGGCTGTTTATGATCATGATCAATTACTGGTGGACAAGTTTTACATTTATAGACTTCAGGTGGCAACTGAAAAGTGAATCTAAGGATTAAATGTGGTGCGAGTGTCTAAAGTCACATTTAGGTATCTAAGTCCAGTATAAGCACTTTAGAAGATTTTGCTCTTACTGAATTGTTATCAGGTGAATAACTAGGGCTTTAAAAAGGTGTAATTCTATGCTTTTCATACTCTCATCTATGAGTAACTTCAGTAATTTCAATTGCACCACTTGACAAAAGAGGGGCACCTTCATTTCAGTTCTATAGAATGGGAATTATAAATAATTTACCTTTTTAATATTTTATATTATGATTAGAACAATGACTAAAAAAATAGAATAATCTTGTAGCTTAACCCCAGCCAGCAACCAAATACCATGCAGCCGCTTGCTCGCTCCTCACACCCCTGCAGTGGGATGGGTAGGAGAATCGGAAAGAAAGGAAAACTCGTGGGTTGAGATAAAGACAGTTTACTAGGACAGCAAAGGAAAAGATAATAATAATATTATCTTTTAATAATGATAATAATAATATATAATGATAATAGAGTATACAAAACGAACGATGCACAATTTCTCAGCACCCGACGACCTGATGACTGATACAGCCCATCCCGAGCAGCGATCACAGAGCGAATCCGAGAGTGATCTCGGAACAGCAATTTCCCAAGCAGTGATCTCGGAACCCCAGGTGCCTGAGAGCGAGAGAGAGGCAGAGAGGGAGGGAGGGAGAACCCAGCCCACCAGCTGACCCCCACTTATACTGGGCACGATGTCTATGGTATGGAATACTTCCTTTGGCCAGTTTGGGTCAACTGTACTGGCTATTCCCCTCCCAGCTTTTTTTCACCTGTACATTAGCAAAGCCCAGGAAGCTGAAAAAAATCCTTGATCTCTTAGCAACAACTAATAACACCAGCGTGTTATCAACATTCTTCACATACCAAATCCCATACTAAATCCAAAACACAGTAGCTACTGGGAAGAAAATTAGCTCCATCCCGGCCAAAACCAGGACAAATGATTTTAATGAACAATGAAGGTCCGGAGTCTGTTAAAACTAACTATATAAAACAATACTTCCTTTTATAGCTGTGCAAGTGAAATCATTTGTGCAACTGGGATTCTAAGCTGTTGATCAGCAAATCTAGTCCTCCAGGATTTTACCTTTTTTCATTTCATAAAACATAAGTATCCATAGTTCTTCACAGTCCTTTTAAAAAGGAACATTGAAATGTATTCCTCCTTCCAAGAGGTTTGAATTACTAATTCTCTTGGTTTGCGAGTACAATAATGGTGAAGTAACTCAGTAAGTGCTGAATTTGAGCCTGCTACAACAATTAGAGTTCTTTTGGACTGCCAGACAAATCAGTCTTAACAGTATATGTTCATTTCCACAGTCTCTAAAAGTCTATAAGGATGCAATACATATTTTCTTACTCTTACCAACTTCACGACAATCACCAAACACATGATCTTTGTTAGCATGGGAAATGATTGCACAAAAGAATCTATTGGGCTGAGGGATCTTGAAAAGAGACAAAAAGAGGCAAACAGTGACCTTTTAACATTCAAACTAGAAGACTGCCCTGTTAGAACCTGTTTACTTGGGCACAGGAAGAATCTATTTGCTTAGCAGAGGAAAAGAACTCTTGTTTGTTCCTCAGATAACCTGCTTTTTATATGCCTCTGTGACATTTCTATCCACCGGCCTTGCTCCTCCATAGGAATCACAATGAAAAAGATGATATAGAACTGTAGAACTTACATCCTAACAGTGTGCTGTTCCTATAACGGGAATTACTTTGAGGGACTTTAATGCTCCTTAAGAGCTCCCTTCATCAGTAGAGTGGCAAATGGTGCTACATGGCAAAAGGGAGACCAAACAATAATCTGGATCCCCAAAAGAGAGGGAGATCTCCTGTGGAAATGAGTAAGTTGCTCTCCTGAGTACATTTTTTCCCCCTTCAGTCCCTCTTTTAGACTGTGATCTTTAGCTATGTGCTTCTCAGAGGTGTCTGGTTCTCTCTAGCTGAGTACAAAGGTAACTTTAATACATTTGTGTCACCTTGAACTCTATTCTATTAGAGTGTCCTTGAAATCTCCCAGAGAAAACAAGCCTAACTCCTCATAATTGCTTTGTATCAGACTCTCATAAGCTGGAACCACCCTGACTTCCTGCACTGCACCCTTCCAGGACTGACAGCATCCCATACATGATAAGGTAATCAAAGCTGACTGCAATACTGCAGATGGAACTAGATTTTATACACTATGTCTTTTCATTAGCATTCTCTGTCTCTGCGTTTTCCTCTTTCTACTGATGCATTTCAGCAAGTGTGGGTTTTTTTCCAATTCACTGGGATGATGACTTCAAGTACTTATTGACAATAGCCCTTACATATTCTTTTTCTGGTCAGTACTCTGCACAACTTTTCTATTTAATAAGTACTTCCTACTTCCTTACACAAGCCCAAATTACCTGTATTGTTGGAGACCCTGAATGTCAGTTGCTCCTAATTCAAATACGGTTTATATCCCTTGGTAAAAGCCACTGAATGCCCCTGTGGTTACCCAGCTATGTAGCCTTCCATTATATGCCCACTGACTCATAAGAATTGCACATCCTGATACCCCTGGTTGATGAGCAAGGAGACAAAGAGGAAATCATCTTCCTTTGTCAGACAATGTCTAGGTCTCAGTGTTATTATTACTGAGCCTGCACTCTTTCTCCCTTGCTGTGAGAGGCAATTTTTTCTTTAAAGAAACTAACACCTAAACAGACGAGATAAAGGATGGAGAAAGGAAGAATATATTACCCATTTTATAGATAAGTAGCAAAGGTACAGGGAAAGTAAGATACACTCCTGTGGTGACACAGGAGGTCTTTGGCATAGGCATGTTCCAAACAAAGCCTTCACTCTTTGGTGAGGAGTCTATGAACTGTGAGTTGCAAAGATGTTAAAGCTCTTTTGTTAAATCACATTTTCTCTTTTAAGCAACTTACAGCAGGGCTTTTTATGGGAATCTTCTATGACATTCTAACTAATAATCTCCAGGCATATCATTGCAGATTCAGTACCTGTATTTTCATGGAGCTGGCATTTGGTTTGGATTTTTTTTGGTTTTGTGTATGATGAAAACCTACCTGAATTCCTCCAGGTGCTTTTTTTTTTGTTTTTATTAAATTTCACTGTCACCCTATTGCTGGCCAATATCCTTGGTTACATTAATACTGTCTTTACTATGTGTGCAGCAGGTACCTGAGCCAAGTAACTGGCTTATGCACATAGTGAGAAGAGTTAACGGCTTCTGGTGCAGACTGGCTGTATCTGCACTAAATCTGGGATAAACTGAGAGTGTGAAGCTGGCTGAGTTACCACTGGAGCTCTATATTGTGTGGAAGGAATAAAACTTGTCTCAGACTGCATTGTGTCTACACAGTGTAACTCTGCCCTTTCATCTGTATTAGGGTCTCTCTGTCCAGGGAATGAGGTGGTTTTGTCTAGAATGGGGTTAGGCCAGAAACTGGTAGGTATATAGTGGGGACAACTGGGAGGCTTTGGCTTAGAGACAAACAAGTGAATCAACACAGCAGTGTAGCTAATGCTAATTGAATATCTTTCCACTCAGCACAGGGATTACTTTTGGTTGATTCTAGCATGGCTTTTTCCCTGAGATCCTCACAGATGTCTTGTCAGCAGAAAGGATTAGTAGAGGACAAGCATGGAAATCTGTCTGATGGCACCATTCCTCTTGTATTCCCTTCTCGATTTGTCCCAGCTTTAGAGCATGGCTTGAAAACTACCATTAGGCAGGACAAACAGATTCCCAAACACCTTAAATAATTTGCATTGTTAGACATCATCTAAGTCTCCAGGGGTTTCTCTGTTCCAGAGGTCATGGCTACCAGGGTGGCTCAGGAGCACATGTGGATGGGAACATGGATCTGATTCAGAATACAGTTTTATTCGGGAATGGTGAGAATCAGGGATAAGTGGCAACACGTGATATGAAAGACACAAAAATACTTACAACTGTGCTCTTCTCAGGGAACAGTTTTTGTCTTGGAGGCATGGTTAAAAATGGGACTAAATTTGCATGTGTGCTTATGATCCCAAGAGTGGGTCAGGGCCTTTCTGTACTACAGAAGCACAGAACAGAAAAGCACCCACAAAGAGCCTACATAAGAGACAGAAATTACTTTTCTGTCCCAGGATTAAGTGTATTCATCACATCATCATAGCTAGAATTTTTGTGGCTTGGTTTCCTTTGTTTGGTTGCTTTGCATTAATATTAAAGGATGATTTGGGAGGGGAGAAAGAATGTCTCTTGAGAAACAGAAATGCAAAGGAAAAAAACCTTTTGTTTGCAAGTGCATCAGACCTTATAAAAGTATATAATCCATGGATCATTGGCACGATCAACTGTAATGGCTCCAAAAGAGCCATTGTGTTAATGTAGCCGATGAGCATGAGTACTGCCTCTGCATACTAAAAATCCTCATGAAAATTTTAACAACATGCAGATAGTGGGTAAGTGCAGCATGTAGTTGTTTTTAAAATTGAGAACACAGTACTGTAAGTTTCATCAAAATGCAGAAGAAAAACTAAAATATATCCACCAGCAAAATGTAACTTTAGTAACATCTGATATTTTTTCTCAGATAAAGTAACAGATTTTTGACAAAGGAAATGAAGTAGGTCTCATTTATCTGGACTTCATAAAGGTTTTTGATATAATACCATTTGGGAAATTACTAGTTAAGCAAGAGAAGTTGGGGAATAGTACAAGAAATCTAAAGTACGCAAGGAAATATCTAAAGAGATGATAACAATTTAAAGGGAAAGCATTACAATGAAAAGAGCATGCTAATGGAGTTCTTCAAAGACTGATTTAATATTTTCATTAATGAGCATGACACAGAAAGGAAAAATGTAATGAAATTTCCTGAAAACAGAAAATTGGGAGATGTCATCATTACAGAAGAGGACCGGAATATCATGTGGGACAACTTAGATGATTTGATGATCTCAGAAATACAAATAGAATGGCATTTAATATTGCACACTGCAAAATCATGGGTTCAAAGAAAAAAAGGAGAATGTTTGCTTTTAGCTGGTGGAAGTCCACAAAAGGAGATCTAGGACTCTTAATCAGCTGCAAGATAACTGTAAGGACCAATGTGAAATAGTAGTGAGAAAAGAAAACATCATCTTAAGATGTATCAGGAAGGCACGGGAAACAGTATTGCATTTAGACAGTGATGTAAGACCTGATCTTGAATATGGCAGAGAATCACAGGCTGAAAGAACAGGATTACTAACGTGATTAGAGAAAATGTAAAGAATTTGACTGGTTTAGCCAGCAAAACAAAGGCTGAGAAAGGTTCTGATTAATGTCTGCAAATACTGCACAAAGGTAAACACCAGACATATAGGGTAGCTATTTAAATTAAAAGTATTGCCGATAATGGACTTAATAATCAGCCTTTCAGTACTTGAAGGGGGCCTATAGGAAAAATGGGGAGAAACTTTTTAGCAGGGCCTGTTGTGATAGGACAAGGGGTAATGGTTTTAAACTAAAGGAGGGGAGATATAGGCTGGAAATCAGAAAGAAGTTTTTCACAATGAGGGTTGTGAAGCACTGGAACAGGTTGCCCAGAGAGGTAGTAGAAGCCCCATCCCTGGAAACATTCAAGGTCAGGCTGGACGGGGCTCTGAGCAACCTGATCTAGTGAGGTTGTCCCTGCTCATTGCAGGGGGGTTGGACTAGATGGCCTTTAAAGGTCCCTTCCAACCCAAACTATTCTATGATTCTATGATTCTATGGACAGTTTCACATTAGCAATGCATACTTTTTAGTTGGAAATTAGAAGGATGATTCTGATCATTGAAGGAGTGGCATACTGGAACAACTTCCAATAGGAATAAGTGTCAAACACCTAGTGGTTTCTAATATCGGATGTGAACAGTTTGTGAATGGGATGAACAGGAGATAGTGGTGGCAAGCCCACAAGACAGGAATCACCTTTGCATGCCAGAATGTTATCCTACGCAATAATATATTTTGACTAGTAATCTTACTAACTAACCTCTGAGGGAAAAGTGTGATCTTGGCACATGATTATGCGACTCAGACAGGTACTAACTCAGACTTAGGTCCTATCTTGTATTGCTGTCCATGAGAACCAGTATTGCTTTCCATGCGTCCCATTTATGCTGGGACTGAACTTGTGCATTCAAGAACTTCTGTACTTTAAAACAAATGTGTAATTCTAAGTAATTTTATTTATAGACCTCTTGATTGTTTCCTTTTATAATCTTTGTTCTTTAACTTTTCAGTTTCTATAAATTTGTAGCTAAATATTCTGTTTTATTGTGTAAATACTCTGTTTATTTCCAAATACTTTGGGTTGAGTTTTTTGAAACTCATCAGCTTTTATCCAGCAATGATTAAAAGACCGAATGACATTAGCAAAAAAGAGAGAGATGGACAGAGGTACGGAATTTACAGGCTGAGAAGAGTATTCTGATGTTGCTGTGCATTAAATGATACACTATTAGTTATACATTTACTGTGGTATGTTGCATGGTAGGGAATAGTGGGAATTTGCTTGAAATTCTCTTTTTTTTACCTTTTTCTGCTTCCTAAGATTTCATCTCTCTTCAATCCTTTGGTACCTAACCTTTTTTTCCATGAGGTCTCAAAGACGTCTGTCAGATCCTTCTCAGCCAATTCCTTAAGATACTTTGGTTGAATATGATTTGGACCTTCTGAATCATAAATATTTAAATTATCTAAATATTCTTTTACCTGCTTTTTATTAATTCTGCTGCTAGATATTCCCAAAGCCTCATTAATATTTATCTCACTGAGCTCCATGCTTCCCTCTTCTTTTATATTAAATACTGGGAAAAAATGTAGATGTTGAGCAATTCTTTTTCTCTCTCGCCAGTATCAGTTGACCTTTCTTTTGATTTAGGATGATCTTTGTTTTCTTTTATCCACAGTGTATTTATTTTCTTCATCTCTTCTCCCAGGTTACACCCTTAACTTGAATTCTATTTTGCCCTCTCCCTTCCTTATTATTTCTGTTGTTCTGTATTACAGATGTAGCTGCTTGTATTTTTAGCTCTTGTCTATTATGTGGTTTTTTCCTCCTTTCATTTTGTAAATGGACTGTGTTGCCATATTTATGACTAAGGGATGTTTCTATGTAGAACTTGTGACCACCTCATGAAAGTATTAAAGTATGTACTTTATATATTTTTCATTTATACAGCTATATAAGAACAGTATCTGTTCAGTTTTGCTAATTTAAAATAATGGAATTTGAAATAGTAATTTAAGGAGGATTGTTAGATGCAAGTGTTTGAATATGAACACTGTGTGATTAAATGCTGGCATCATTGTAGCCTATGGGAGTTTTGCCATCAGCTTCAGCTGGGTTAGGATTTTATTCTGATTCTGCACTTATACATAGATTTAACTTTAAGCCTAGAACTAGACCCATGGACTTAGAAGTTTCAATGCAGTAACATTATTCCTCTGCCTAAGAGTCTGCTGAATTGGGACAATATATTCCAGGTAAGAAATGTTTTCACACAGAGCAGGAATTAATGTAAAATTAAGATGTTCCTATTTTGGAGTTAATGAACAACCTGACTGAATCTTTCATGTGCACCTGCTCAAAAAGCAATATAAAAATACTTATGGACAATGTATTCTTTTAAAATATCTGATATATCTACATTCTCATTTGTATAAATGCTCTTTTGCAAAGTATTCAATCCACAAGGCTCTTCAAAGAATGAAGCAGATCAATTAAAACAATATTTTATTAATTATCATTAATTAAAAAAATCCTTAAGTTGTGACATTAAGGAACCCTAATGCCAAAAGAGAGGGACTTAAGTTTTTATTGTTGATCTTCCTTGATACAGGTTGCTATTTTTGGAATTTGGGGGTAATGTGTAACAAAAAAAAAAAAACCAAAATACTACTGCTATGCTATGACTACTATTACAGTATAGTGGTGTATATATATAAGGTTTTTTTACACAATGATTACTCCACAGAAACAAAACTTGCATCATGTGGATAGCTGGAATGTCATCTAAATGTAGGGTCCAGAGAGGTTTGCTAATTGTAAGGCATTCTGCAGAAGGTCATGCAATTGATGCTGATACGTATTTGCAAGTGTGGCTGAAAGCTAAGGTGGGACTATGTCACATTATCTGTCTGCAGACTTGTCAGTTAAGGCTGGTCCAAGAATATAGCATCTTTTTCTCATCTGACTTTAATTTATTGGTTGGGAGTAGTTCTTTGAACTGCATCCTGAGTTTTTAAGGAAGTTGTTTTCTTATGTTGTGTAATTAGAAGTCTCTCTATAGATATGACAAAAAAGGACTTACTCTTTCAAGTTCTTTGTGCTGTTTCTTATTGCCAACCCAATAGATACTGAAATTTTGAATTTCTTAAAAATTAAGGTTAACATGGAAAAAACAGACACTATATTAACTGCACTGAAGCCAAAGTTTGTTGTAAATATCATGGGTCCAGCTGTAGCTTTTTTATTGTAAAAGCTACCTTCTTAACTACTTCATTCAGAATCAATAATGATAAATAAAACAAGACCTTCAGACACTACATAAAAGGACTGTACATAGATTACATTTCAAAGACTCATTCTACTTTTACAGGTTATTAATATGGATTGCGATTACTGTACTTTTGCAATTCAGTTTCCATCTGGTTTTACCTTATGTTCTAGAAAATGCATGTTTGGATAGAGATCTTGAGTATCTGTCTTATTGGCTAAGCTGCTAGAAGCTGTAGTGCCAAAAGAATGAATGTGAAAACTGACATGCTATGAAGGCTGATAAATAGAGATGCAATAGCATGAAAATTATTGTTATGAATAAAAGATTTATCCTCAAAACCATGATTTTTTATATAGTTTATATTATCACAGTACACAATTTTCCACTGTCACTTACTCCTCGCTTGTGAGATTCTTCACAGAAAAGTAACTGATACTTTCAAGTCAGGAATACCAGCAATTGTTCAATAGCTGAAACAGGCAGTTGCATGAGAAATGGCCATAACAATGAGCTGGAGCTGCTCATCTGGGATCATTTTGTTTATATGGATCTCTTGCCAGTGTTTGTATAGAATAAAATATCTTAGCCAGTTTGTAGTATGGAAATAAATATAAATGTCTAAGGATGTACTGTCTGTATCCTTTCCCAAATGTTGGTGTGCCAGCAGGACACTTTCCAATTTCCTTGTCTTCTTTCTTAAGTACATAAAAGCCCTTTGCTACCAAGAATAATTAAAGTAATAAACAGATAGATTATTGGGGCCCAACTAAATATAAAATGAAGATTCCTACATCTTTAGTAAAGGTTTGTTGCAAAATGCCAGCAATATTTAAGTAAATCAACAAATATGGCCACCACCATTAACAAATAAACACATATGAAAAATGAACTGAATCACCACTTCTCCACTGTTGTGCAGCTCTAACTCCACCACTGTCTCTAGTGTGGCCATGCATTACTGTGACCTGCTAGGTGTAATACTCAAGTAAATACGGTGAGGGCTCAGAGTCTGCTTCCTTCTACCAGACATTTATATGGCACAGTCACCAAACATCATCGAGCATGAGAATGTGTCAGCTAAAGGTCATGTATTACGCTTGCTATGGTATCCTAAAAGGCTTGCTTCACGGCTTGCTTTCACTGGTTTTATGGCAGTGCAACTCCACTGAGTGAACAGTAATCTATGCCAGGTAGAGTGAGTTGAATTTCAAGCCCACCAGCTGCCAGAGGTTCTCTGTTCCTATAAGAAAAGGGAGTGGAAACAATGATGCCTGCAGTTACTGGGTGCTACTCTGTCCCTATCACAGGTTCTTTGTTAGAGTATAATGTTTAAAACCTCTGATCAAACACTGTGCTCTGGTTCCAGACCATCGTTTCTTCACTGCATGTTCACAATTTTGGTTCCAACCATTTAATATTATATATAAACAACCATCTCAGCTACTGCCTAGGGATTCACACTGTAATAGCAAAAATCCAGAATAGCTAGTATTTTCTAATCTGTCATTGTAATCTTGCTTTTGTGTACTTACACATGGGGAGGTAGTACACAGATAGCAGCTATATAAGAAATTTAAGTAAAGAATCCCGTCATAAAAATCAGCAGTGATGATTCCAACTTCATTTTAAAAAAGCCTAATTTTAAAATAGATATTTATGTATCTTAGTATTCTTCAGGTATAATCCTTCATAGCATTCAAGTGGAATGTCTGCAGTTTTTGTAATAGGGAAAATACCTGCACAGGGATAGGCCTTACATTTTATGCTAAATATATTAAAATTTAAATGACATCTTATGGAAAAGAGACTGAAACCAAGAGCCATTTATTAAACATCACATAAGAATTTTAGAGTAGACAAGGCCAGATTCTGCTCCCTGTGGAGATAGATCATAGTAAAGGGTAGAAGTGAGAAAGTAGGTATTAGGAAAAAACACAGGGACTTTCTTTTTCAGCACAATAAGTTGGTTATGATTTCTCCTCAGTGCCCAAGGATAGGGCTGCACTCATTTGAATACTGTAGCTTCAAGATGGAATAGTCTTCGACTGACTTTCTACATACCCTATTATCTATATCCTATTCCCATGCTACCCAGTGTATTATGTTATGGTGTTACCAGATCAAACTGCATGCTGCTTCTCTTTCAAGCAGAAAAAGTGCATTTTAGAGACTGAGTGAGTAATGACTGAGGGCTAGAGAATCCTTCCCCATCTTACAGGAATCATAAAATATATCGGCTAGGAGAAGCCTTTTTGCCCACTCACTGCCTGAGTGGAATGCCAATCTAATGTAGGTTAAAATTCTGCCTATAGCTTTTAGCCAAATATAGCTCTACCAAACATAATATTCTCCTCTACCAAAATAAAAGAAACATTTTTTTCCACCACTTATTTAGGCAAGCATACTACATTGCATTTAAATGTTCCCATGTGGCCTAATGTTTGTGAGACTGGAATTTATCTGAACGTTTTTGTTGCCATTCTGTTGGCAATCAGTCTAGGCTGGCTGTCTTGCCAACTAAGCGATCTTAATAGTACTATCTGTTTCTTGAGTAGCACCATTTTTCTCTGTAATTCTCTACTTGCTTCTCATGTTAATTTTGCTTTGCTTAGAAGCTTCTTGTGATGGCTATGCAGTTTTGCTTTGTACTCTAATCTTTTTGCACAAAAAGTATGAAAGCAAAATGACAATTTAAAGACCTGTGAATTTCTCTACTGAATCATTATGTTCTGGAAGACGAGCGACTTCAATAATGGATCCAGTTGGGAGGCTTATAAAGGACTGAATCTAAACCTCAAATATCTTGGTCTTCCTCTTGCATTTAGCAATATAGCTTTTGATTAATTTATGCAGCTTGTATTTTTATAAGGTTAGTCTCAGTTGGTTCAGCTCACTTCTGGATCATTGCTAGGGAGCACACAGAAGACACAGCCACAAAGTACTGATGAAGGCAGAAGCAGAGCGGCAGCCTATGGTTAATTACTGTAAATCATCAATAAAACCACATACATTTAGATTCTCCCTCTCTCCCACAAGCAGTAGAGGCAACTTTCGCCGATATCCCAGTTTGAAATCCTCTCCTTTCCCCAAAGGAGCAGTGTAGGTGGAAATAATGTGACAAGACTGTGCTGAGACTGTGACATTGAGTGCTGCAGACTTTTGTCAGTCTTTGCACAGGGCCATGCTGCTTCTACTACTGCCTTCCTTTTTGCAGACTACATCCCCAGATTAATGCCAGATGTAAGAACCATATGCTAACAGAGAAAACTGGTCATGGTCTTATGTTAATTAAGGAACACCTATTCAAAACTGCATGGGTTTCTTATCAAAAGAAATGTAAGACAGGGTCTTACATGCTTTATTAAAACTCCCAAGTATAAACAAGAAGACATATTACCAAAACTATTATTAATACTAAACTATTATGAATATCATTAAAACTAACTGAAATCTCAGCAAACACATCAAAAGCATATTGATATCAAAGCAACCAGTCAACAAATGACTGTCGGGCTGTAGTTCAATTATCCAGTTAATTAATGCTTCAAGTAAAAATTTTTATACATTCTGAACAGGAGTTGAGAAAACTGTCTGTTTGGTTATAGATGCCAAATAAGGAATTTACCAGCTGAGTCATATCTGTGATTTATAGTGGTTAAGAAATGGCACCAAACCCAAGTTTCTTAACGTCTGAATCATAATTCTGATACCAAGTGTAAAGCTTCCTCTAGTAGAATTCATTTCAAACTTATACTAAGTTTGAAATTGCACTGTGTATCTGTACTGTTGCACTTGTATTGTGGAGGCTTACCCTTCCCTCACAGCAGTGATACTGTGATACAGATTACAGGGACAGCTTGGCTGGTGGGAAGGGGAGGACTGCTGCTCCCAGTTTGACACTGCCTTATGTGGTATAGATAGCATGATGAGTGACCGAGGAGAGACTGTGCTACCCTGTGGACTCCTTTGTCCCCACCAGCAGCCCCATAGATGCAACTGTCCTTGCAACTGTTCAGAACAATCTTGAGAAACAGTAGTTTGATGATTCCCATTTACCAAAAATTACAGTAGTAATATCAGTTCCTTAAGACTTTAAAGGTCAGAACAGGCTGTAATAAAAATGACTATGAGACAGTATTTTAGTACTGTTTAAGACTCGTTACTGTTTTTTCTAGCATCTTTCCTTTGTTGACTGCATAGGTGCTCACAGAGTTATATGCATATACAGTTTACAAAACCTACAGTCACTTCCAAACCCCCTCCCTCCCTTGCAAAAAGAAATCACCAGAGAAACCAAAGGAAAAAAGAAATAGAAAAATATTGCAATATCCCTTATCTACTAAAATTGGAGCATAAAGAGGAAAACATGAAACATTTAAGCTATATCAGGGGTGTGGGAACTTTTCAGCTTTCCCAGTTTTCTGTGGTCTGGTCAAGTAAGATTGGAACTGCATTTAAGTAGCTGCTGGCACAGCTGTTTTCACCACTGAACGTTTTTCACAAGCACTGAGAATTGTCCAAGGATGAGTTACCTGTTTGTTGATACTTTATCATACTGTTCTCAAGGTAAATTTCCTTCAGGTAATTTACGGATTCAAAGGACAAGTTCTAAGTTGGGCCAGTAGAACGTGATTAAAAAAAATAACTGATTTAAATCAGTTTTATGTGATTTAGAAAAAAGGTCCTTAAATGACATTGTGTCACTGGCATATAGAAATTTTATAAAAATTACTCACTGAAAGTGAACCCATAGCTATATGTAGTTCTTCAACATTAGTCCATCAGCCAATTTAAAATACATTTGAGCCAACCTATGATTGGTTTTGTTACTTCCAGTGAGATGCTTACAAGAGAAATTTAGAGCATTTTTCTATGTAAAACAGAGCTCTAAATCAACTTACCTTATGGAATCTTTAGGAGGAAAAGATAATTTGAAGCATATCAAGATGAAACCACTTCATATAAGAAATTTTAAATTTTATCTAAGTTCTGCAAATCCTTATGAGCCATATTCCTCACACACAACCTGTGTGTGCAGACTAGAGCTAGCCCGGAGAAGAACAAAGTTTGTAACAATGCTTACCTATGCTGCTTTAACTGCTGTTAGTATCCTGCAACTTTTCTGCCTTTTATTTCTTCCTTCCTAGTAAAGCACAATACTTTATAAGTAATATACTTGGTAAATTTTGAAAACATTTTCTAAATTCTTTTGACATGTTACGCCATATGCCAAAACAAAAGTAATTTTCCCTTGATTCTGTAATAAGTACTCCACTTTGATGTATGCCCTTGATAGCGTCACAATATGAATATTCTTTGCATTAATGTTCCCATCCATTGTTTAACAACTTTTGAAGCTAACATATGTGCTGCCCAACCTTTACTTCTATATTTAATTATTGTAGTATGTGTTTTAGTTGCTGTGTTTCCTCACAAAATTGCCTAGCAGATTTTGAAGGTTAAATGAGTTTTCTGTCATACATGAAAGCTTCCTTGCCTTCTTTTTTGCGATAAAGATCCAGTTCTTTTTATATTAAAATGATCTTGCTTAAGGTGGTTGTTGCTCCTTTAGTTAAACAGGCACCATATACCATCTTTTTTGCAAGCATTGCAGAAAGAATTAAAATAAAACCTTAAAGAAACAGAAAATCTTTATCATTGTTTTCAAAAAGAGGTAATGAACTGTGATCATTAAGAGTAAGGTAAATACTGAAGTCTTTATGTACAAACCTGTTTCTTTTTCTGCCTTTTACACTGATATTCTATGTATCATCCTCTAACAGTCTCTGAGGGTATTCGTCACATGGTGTCTTTGGAATAGGCCCTCTGGTCCACTCAGGCAAGCAGCATTGTGAGAAACCATCATGCCCACAGTATATATACACCTCATATACCTGTGATTTCTCTCACTCAGTGTGTCCTTTCCCAGTAGCTTATGATTGCAACATAGTCCGAGTTATACAGTTAGTAAGGTCATTTAATAATATAAACAATTGCTAGGCTTTCCCTTAAGCTAGTGCATCCATCCCTAGCCTTTTTTTTCCCCCATTTTTATATCATTCTTGGAATTATGAACCAGTTAGCCTTCTGAGATGTGCCTTCTTCTCAAAAGTGAAGGCTGATATGTGTCAACTCTTCTTTTCACATATCACATATTTTTACAGTATCAAATTCATCCAGTCCAGATCTTTTGAGGAAGAAGTACCTGACATAAACTGTGAGAAAACTAAACAAATCTTTTATGGCTGTAGGCCAGACTTCGAAATAGGTAACTCTCATATTTTACAGAATAGGTCATTTTTTTCCTGCTTGGTTACCTGCTTTACATATAAGTTCCATAATAAACATATAGAGGGGGTAAAGAGAAGAGGCATAAAGCTTATGCAACCAGTTTCTGCCCTCGTTTATGTCCATGGGGGCGATTTTAACCACGTCATCAATCTGTGTTTTCAGGCTAGAGACATTGTGCAAAGTGACAAAACCTGGGGGTAGAAAGGCCCTAAATGTTCTCAAGGCTGTACAAAATGAATTTTTGAGAAGAAAATTCTGTCTTCCTGAATGGCACAGAAGCTGCTTTACTTAGCGCAGAAGTTGGGGAGGGCGCAAATTCGCGTGAAGTTCAGTATCTTTAGATTTATTGGCTACATGTTCAGCATATTAACTCAACATAGTATATTTCAGTTTTTTATGTGAAGAAACATGCTCCCAAGGTTTGATACTTCTTGTTTCTTGCAATTCTCAAATTTGACCTGGCTAAGAAATTTAGGCAAGAATTTGAAATAATTAAGCATAGAAGGGAAGAAGTTGAAGAAAACCTGAGTCTGGATATAGCCTTTATGACAATTATAAGACTTTGCGTCCCTCGTGTAAATGGAGTATCTTCAGTTACCAGAAATATTTGTGTAAAAAATACATTAAAGAACTTCATTGCTCCTTAGTTTCAAACCACAAAATCGGCATATTTGAAGGAGAAGTTTCCTAGTATCAGGAGACAAAGATTGGTCTTTGCTCATTCAAAGTACATTGTTAACCATCTAAAGAATTACCTAATTTATTTAGTCTGTACTGATTAACTTCATTCTTGATGGAGACAGCTGCTATTGCATGTGATGACAAATGAGACTCCCTGCTATGCTGCAAAGTTTTCTGACTAAATTGGCTGGTTTCCTACTAGCCTCAATGGCCACAGAGAGCAAGAAAAAAACAGATGAAAGACAGACCCCTAATGAGTTAGAAAAATATTAACAGTGCCCAAAATTTTTCCTTCATCTTTACCAGTTAGCTGAGGGATTGTAATTTAGGGCTCATTTTTTGGTGTGTGGGGTTTTTTTTGCTGTTCCTAAAATTTGAATTCAAGTTATCAAGCTGCGTTGATTTGAAAATTGGTGTTTATATTTTATTTGTTGTATTGTATGCTATGACATACGTCTATGACCCTACATCAATTAACCAGTTTCCTTTTCAAGATATGAGTGTTGTTTCAATTATCCTTTTGAAATTTTACTTGTGGCGTGCTGTAATTATACCTCGCACATATACTTTGTAAAGTTTCCTATTGAACTGAGAAACTGTGCATTGTGTTCACAAAACCCAGTTTGTTGTGTTCGCTGTATTATGCATGCTGTGAAAGCTTGTCCCTTGTGCTCAAAAAGTAAATTGGACATAGCTAATTGCATCTACTGCTGGTGATCATGTTCAGTGAGTGCAGATTTCTGGAGGGAAACGTGCCTACGCTTCTCCTCATGCTTAGATATAACTGTGAGTCCTCCTTCAGATATGCTTTATTATTGGCAGGGTTAGACTTCACTGCCAGTGCTTCTTATGAGAAACAAAAACAGTTTGTACTCTACTTGTTGATATAAACCTGGAAATGTTTTTCTGTGTTGGATGTAGAATACTTCTCATTACTTTCTGTGCAAAACCCACTTCCCAAAATCTTAAGTGATGAAACTCTATCCTTAAGTAAAAGTAACATTACACTCTTATGCTCTTTGTAGACTCTTTCAGTCAAGAGAGAGGTACAACACGTAACGTAAAGAGAGACTGCAGTTCTGTGGTCAGCAGCTGCAGCTGCTGAGGTAGTGAAGAGGAAAGTTCATAAAAGGATGTGGTGCTCCTATTGAAAATACAGAATCATTTGTGGATGCCTTGTGGGTGCAGTCACGGGAAATGCACAGGGTGTAAACTCAGCAGACATCTGGTGATGACAAGCTACCAGAGAGGAATTAATGACTGGCTTCACAGAAGGGGCTGTTTTGGTTAGATGCAGTATCATTGTTACTCTGCCAAAAACATGAATACTGTTCCTAGTTTTGAGGAAAAGAGAAATGACTAATGGTGAGTTAGAAGAAACAGCCAATTGGTCTTAAAGAAGTAGTTGTTGAGTGGACCAGTGGATAATACATTGTGGCTTGAAGAAAATATTAGTGAGAGCAAACCTGCATCACAGTAATAAAGAAGTAGCCATGAAATTGAAACTGTATTAATGCCTAAGACCCAGCCTCCTTAAACTAGTGGTAACCCAGCACAGCATATTCTCTGGATTCCATCTAAATAAAACCCACAAGAGATAGCTTTAGGATTGAATACTAAAAAAAAGAAAACAATGACAACTTCTTACAAAAGTCCTATGATGCTTTGTTGCTTTTCTGGTGGCTATACACTAAGGTCTCTTCTCACAGATGTTTGAGGATTGTGAATAATGTCATTTCACATAGAAAGAAGAAATAGACACACACGATAAATCTCAGAACCCAGCAGAAATAGACCATAAGAAGAATCACCTTGTTATATGAAGGATGACAAAACTGCACGATTTTGATTTACTAATACCATTGTTACTTCTTCAGAACTACTGTGTTCCTACTTCTTGGATACAAAACAAATATTAAGGCAAAAGGCAGAAGAAAGTTTGTTTGAAAATACATGCTATGTAACATCACAGCTCTAGGACTTGTAATTTAAGATAAAAGTAGTTTCATAGTGGAAACCACAGAATTCACTGAAAAATAGACTACAATTCCCACGCATCACAGAGACAGATGATAGACTCTCATGTATCACTTTGCAGGTAAAGCAGCTTTTATAAGGACTTGACTTACTGAAACTGTGAGATTGGCAAAGACAAGATATTAAGGGCTCATGCTCCTGTTAAGGATTAGAGGGAGAAAAAAAAAATGTTTCTGCTTAAGTATAAAGCAGCTCAGTATAAATGAAGAAAGTGAACTGTCCCATCAAACAAATAAGCAGTAGTGAGCCAAAAGAATGTTTTCCTGGGATCTCTACACGGCTTTTCTTCAAGAGGAGGTTTCATGCTCAGTTGAATTTTAGAAGCAGCTTATCCAGAAACACACTTTACTTTTGCTTATGTAGTGCATTTGTTTTTTTCTGTTAATAACAGAATATTGAATCTATTTTTTGGTAAGCAAAGGCTTCTGCTGTAGAAGCAACCCACCTCTTCATGTGCTTTTTACATATTTTAGCAGTTGCAAGTATTTATGTAACACATAATCTCTGGTTACAGACAGAGGTTACAACGTTAGAAATGGAGAATTATGACTAGAGCTATTCAAAGAGATTAGGACTTGCAGTTTGTTTTCAACACTGTTGAATGACATTCAGGGGTTGTTTTTCTTTTGTTGGTTTTAAAACTTTCTGACATATTTAAGCAGATTTTCTGATGTGCTGCTTTACTGAAGTCTCAATTCTTTTCAGCATATACTTCAGTATAGTGTTTGTTTTCACAGTATCACAAGCATGTGCTGGAACAACAAAACAGTCCTAAATTTTTATCTTTGTCTGTTTGCAGACCTCAAAAGAGGGAATGTTTTTGAATACTATTTTAAAATACTGAGTAGAAAATAAGGAACAACACACATAAAAGGACAAATGATCATATTTTCATCAGGGTGTGATGAGCACATCATCTCACACAGTACCCCTTGATTAGAACGGAGTTCCATCTGAAAATGGCAGTGAAACTGTCTATATAGAAGTTAAGTCTAGTCTGATGGTCTTTGCTTTTACTAGTGATACAGTCTCCTTAGCAATTAATGGCAGTAAAGCATGTCATGAAGGGAAAAGTAAGATCCCTACAGGGTGGGATGACCAGAAAAGTCAAATAACTTAAAGGCAGCAAGGTGATGCAGATAAGGCTGTTGAAGTGAAAAGACAGACTTCACTGTCTTCATGTTCCTTAATGACAAATTGAGTCAATTTGGGGAAAAACGTGTCGCTGCTATTTGCCTGCTGTACTATTATATATTAGCTTAGTTCAGTGAGATCAATATGACATGAGGAAAACTACCAAGTCAGTGCAAGGTAATAAAATTAATGCACAACTGTAATGTCATTAAAAACACTGGGACTTCATGCTAGGACTCCAGGACAGTACAAAGCAATCTTCAGAGAGTCAAAATTTACTACACAGAAACTAGCATTTGCAATGACCTGTAATTTGAGGGAAAGGCTTGTCTGCCACCCAGGGTGGAACTGCAGAAGATAATCATTAAGAAATATACAAAAGTGACCCTGCGATGGCAAAACACTTCACTTGTACTAGATACGGGAATTGTATACACTGTGTTTGCTTTTGTAAACAAAATGAGTGCTTAGTATGTTTCTCAGAATCAAGCAGATATAGGAAGAGCAGCCAGTACTGGGTAATCAATTGCATAATCCTAGAACACAGGTGTACGCACAGTAAAAGGGACATATCTGGGGGAGCTTTGCAGACAACTGACACAAGGGAGCTGTCACTGTGCACTGTCACAAAGGGCTGGCAAAATGTGTAACAGCAGGGGGAATTAATGCTGTCACTTCAGCATGGAGTGATTTTTGTGATTATGTAGGGGACTTTGCTGTATGGAAGTACAGATACAGAGGCATTATCCAAAAAGCAATCTTGGCTTTCTGTTGGCATTAAGTAATAATGACACTTGATATCACATTCATGGGTTGGTGACAATAATGTCTTCAATATAAGTATACAGGATAAGCTATGATACTTGCAGTATTGGTCATTATTCGTGGCAGTGTTCATTAATACAGCAATAAGAAGAGTGCCTTGTACTAATTCTCAGTGGTACTGGCTCCAGCAAATACATCAAACCTGTCTTCCATTTGTTATACTCTTTTCCTTTTGAATATAAAATAAAGTTCAAGGTTTGGGCTTGAGCCCAGCATATCTGATTGCCTGAAGCACTGGAATAACAGTAATGTTCAGCAACCTCATTCCTCTACAGTGAATATGCATAAAAGTAGCTATGTAAGAGAGCTTTCTTAGGTACCAGAGTGACAATGAACTCTCTCCTACAAACCAAAGGCCCACTAGAAACCTGGCTTTCTACTGGAAGGCCTTGTCTTCACTGAAAAAGCTCATTCCAAGTGAACTAAAGCAAGCTACTAATCATGCTTTTTCCCTTTAGGAAAAGGGTGGAGGGAGAAATACTTAATGGCAGAAGCTAATCACAGTGCTGGATGCACTGCTCTGGAAGGTGCCCACTGCTGCAGAGGGTCGTGTATGACTCCGATACTGAACTGAGGAGCACCAATGTCCACATCTGTGCCAGGGGATTCCACAGGGACATCACCACTGCCTGCACTGAGGCAGGGAGGGATAAAGCCTCACTATCACTACATAGAAGCTAAAAATTAAAGCCACATGAAACAAAAGGAAAATTGATAGTAGTATTGCAACTCTGCCTGCAGTGTGGGCCAAAAGCAGATACCTGGGCAACAGCATAAGCACGGGACACACACCATGACACTACTTTCCCCACTTGTAACGGTGTGACCTACTTGTAATGCTGAGCCAAGGGGAGCATCCACACAATTTGTGGCACTTATCCCTACCGACTTGCTTCGGGCACACCTGAGCCCGGGCACAGCTTTCACCGCCCACAGCAGAGCCCCAGGTGTGCTCCTCAGCTCACCTGCTGTAACTTGCCTCTCGAGGGCCGTGAACTGGGGCCAGCTGAGAGGCGGCCACCGGAGGTAAGTAGCCGCTCCCCTCACAGGACCCTTCTTGCGCTGCTAACAGCGGGGGAGCGAGGCGGGAACGCCACGCGCTAGCGCCCGCGGGCTCCGCGAGCCAGGCGCCTTTACTACCCCCGCGCGCCCAGAGCGCGCGAGCAGCCGGAAAGCCCCGGCGGCCATGACTGAAGCGGCGAGCCCTCCTCCGCGCCCGCCCCTTGGCGGCCGCAGGCCGGTGCCGGCGGGCTGCAGCACACCCCTTTTCGCCGGCGCAACGCATGCGTGTTAGGAGAGGGAGTGTAAGTCTCCATTTTGTGTTCCTTTTCCTCTCCCTCCTTGTGCTGCTGAGCTTTCCGGCGAGGAGGAGGCGGTGGCGGCCGTCAGGAGAGCAGGGCGGGAAGCGCTGTGCCGTCCCCCGCCGCCTGACCTCGGGGCCGGCCGCTGCGCTCCCTGAGGCGGCTGCCGCCGGCGCCGCTTTCTCCTTCCTCAGCGCCTGCTGCGCTCGGGCAGCCGAGCCCGCCGCCCGGCGCCGGGGCTGAGGCCGATGCACCGGCCCTTTCTTCCCCCTCTTCCCCCCGGTTGGATGTTGTAAAACCGTCATGGGAGCATTTCGCGCTGGTTTAAGTGTTCTGCGTGCTGGGACCGCTTGGCCGTCTCCCCGCGCTTGGGGCTTGCTTTCGGCGGCGCGCGGAAGCGGCGCGCTCGGCGCCTGTGACGGCATTTTCCCGGCCGTCCGTACGCGCTTGGCTTTGACCTCTCGGTGATCCGCGGGAGAGGGGGGGGAACCCGCTTTCTGGACAGAAATGCAGTGGGTTAACGCAAATTAATTAATCTTCACATCCCAGCAAAACTAAAGCAGTCATTGCAATAATCTACCTATGTGAGGATCACAGAGACTCGGGCCAATCACTTGAATGAAAACTTATGTGTAAGGTAGTAACACTTAAAATCATACCAGGTGCTTCACACGCTTTGTCTAAATGATCGATCTGGTGCTCGTACAACAGTTCATAAAGGATTTTAGCTGAACCTGAGTAAACTGGGTGACAACACGATACACATAGCAAAGGTAATTGTGTTTTTCGAAGGATAGTATGTGTCCAAGGAGCAAATTAATTTTGCAGATTCTTAATAAGTCACTTCTTAGGAAATGAGTAAAATCAAGATGGAGAACTAAGAGAAAAAAATAGTCATCTTGGTTTTGGTTCTAGGCTAGAACTGAAAAAAATGTGAGGTCAGGGATGTTCAGGTGGAAGTTGCTTTTGAGACAGAAAGCAGTTTAGGCTTAAATAATTTTTATGGAGTTAAATATAATTCAAAATCTTAAATGACAATATTTTTAACGAGGAAAATGCAAAGTTCAAAGAATAATTGTACACAATATGTCATCTGTAAGCAGTTTTCTGAGTAATTAATTTTCAAATGTTGGATGTTGGTGATTCAAATAAGACATTCCAGAGCATGTGCTAAGATCTTGGCTACTTAATTTTAAATTGAATCACTGAAATGTCTAATGGAAAAATGGCATTAAATACTTTGCCTTTTTCCCCAGGGCAAGATGTCTCTTATCTCCAGTAAATAGTAGGCCTCCTGTTTTCATAACCTGCTTTCATATTTCCTCACAAATGCATTTTTAGGTATTCTGAGTAGTTTTAAATCTTTGAATGACACCAGAGTACCATTCCTATCTTTAAAAGTTACATTCTGTGTGCTAAAAAGAAATTCTGCACATACATGCTGCTTTTTTCCTGTGAGTGTTAGGCATAGAGTGCTGGTAAAAGCTGAATTTAGTTCACTTGTCAATTTCGCCACTTACTATGAAACCTTTAGTTGTATTTCTTTCAGCTTGTTTATTTTTTTTCCCTTGTAAGATATTTGGGCAGAAATGTTGCTAGTTTCATTCAGTGTGAGCTGTTATGTTTCCAAGTATAGCACTTCTGATGCAAGTTCTAATTAAATCACTTCAAAACATGCTGTTTATTTAATTGGTATTACAGTCTTGAGAAAATTTAGAAGAATTAAGGCAGCACTATGTGAAAACTGTGGAGCCTACCTGTTTTCATTTACTTATTTATTAAACAGGGTTTTTTAGTTGGGTCCATTTTTCAGATGTTCGTGTTCAGCTTTTTATAATTTTGTTTTACCTTTGTTATGGTTTATGTCTCAGTCAGAGTGCAATGAGAAGAGTGTGTTAAACTAAGGCTGTGGTAATGGTCAAATATTTTAGTTTGACAGCCTTTGAGTTGCTTGTTTGCAGTTTCCATTGACTTCTAGTGACCAAGTTAATATTTTTATATATTGGGAAAATTGGAGGATACAGAGATGATATTGGAAACAATGGCTTGGGTCAACTCATATAACTTAAGGGGATAATCCTGTGCTCAACATTGTCTTGCATATTACAACTGTGTACATACTTTATAGGATTTGCCTTTTTATAGTTACAATATGTAATCCTCTCATTCATTTTGTCATCTGTCACACGAATCCTTTTGTGAATTTGCAGTAAATAGAATTCTTCAGTTTTGTACATGTCAAAGTCATTCTTTCTTCTCCAGTGTCTGCAGCTTCATTTATGTCAATTACGTTTATTTGTATAATTTTGTGTATTTTGTCTATTTCTGCAAAAGTTTAAAAATTTTGCCACTTTTCAACCTTGTCAACTGATTTGTGTATAGAGTGTCATTCGTTTGTATATAAACAGCTTCAGACAAATTGGTAGTGTTTACTACAGAGGCCCAAATGTTGATTTATTGAGTCTGCAAGAAAACTGTTGTTGACTTCTATAGCTCAAATTCTAATACTAGTATGTTTCCGAAATGCAAGTTAATTATTTCCAAATAATTTGGAGTTATGTAGGCAATATTGTATTTTGTGCATTGATTTAATTGTTTTTAAGTGGAACTTAGGTTGACCAGTATCATCCATATTTTCTCCTTTTTTTAATAATAGCTTAAATGTCTTGTTTGCTTTACTATAGATTCTCCGCACTTACATTTAAATTGTTCTTACAGGGCTACATGTTTTTGTTGCTTTGTTATTTCCATAAGCTTCAGGGGAAGATGGACGCTTTAAAGAAAGTCTTAATAAATTATGTTCATTCTTCTTGTCTTTCTCTACTACACCAGTAATTTATCAAATAAAACTGTCAGATAGGTTTGGCACAATGTGTTCTTTGTGCATCCTTGTAGTTATAACTCATGTTTTCTGAGTGCAACATTAAAATGTGTATCTAATGAGATTTTTTGTTGTTGTTGTTGTTTAAAAAAAAAAGAAGGCCTAACCAAATCTGGGTTTGGTTTATTTGGTGATCAAATGTTTACTGGGTTCCTTTGGGCGGTTGAGTCTACATGAGGGAAATGCAATTGTTGCTAAAGCTACAAGGTAATTCTGAATATCCATCGCAAATACTCAATGTCAGAATTTGAAGCCTTTCACTTCTGAGTGTTTGCAAGTTTTTTCTAGTGATGTAGTTACCTCTTTACATAATAGCATGCACACAAAGTAAGGATAAAATTGGGTTGTATGAGAAGCAGCTTCATAATGTTCAGCATTTAGAAAGCTTTACTATTAAAAATGAAACTTGTGTTAATTGAACTTGATTCCCATGCTTTTTTTGGTTGTATCTCTAAGCTGGATTTAGTCCTGTTTATGACTAACCCATCACTTGCTATGTTGATGCAGCCTTATTGGTGAGTATGCAATTAAAACTTGCTTGTTCTCTCAAAAACCAGTAAGTGACTCAGCTGCTGAAAGAGCTTCTGCAGAAGTCCTTAATTAAGACTAATTCCCCTCCCCCCTTAAATTTCAAGACAGTAGATATGTTAATTGTATTCCTACAAGGAACAGATTGGAGAGCTCTTCTTAAAAAGAGCACTCCTCTACAAGTGCTTTGATTGTGAGAAGGAATCCTGTACTATAAAAGGACCCTAAATGGAGATTGAACAGAATGTAATCCCTCAGGGAGGTGTGCCAGAGCGGGAGGGCTGAAGTTACCTTCAGAGAGGAGAAGGGATATAGATAGGTTCCTGCAGATGGTTCTGTAACAGGGTGGAAGAAGAGGCTGGTTTTGGGTGCATTGGACTTTGTTATTTTGAGAAATACCACCCCACTCCCCAAAGTTAAAATTAACATAATAAATCCTATAGCTAGACAGCACAATGTATTGAGGGTCTATTTTCCATTTTACTTGTTTCCCCTGTCTTCAGATGAAGTACAGGAGACAAATGTTACAAACTTCATGAATATTTTCATGGATATTCAGTTTTACTTACGTTGATCTTTTGCTATTATTGGGATATTCCACCAGAAGTGGGTATCATTGTGCTGAATTTCAAGGGTTGGGACAGTAATTAGATGATTCGTTAGCTACATTTTAATAGAATTATTATCTATACTCAGCCAGAGAATTTGCTTTGATGGGCAAATGGACTGTTAAGGAATCATCCTTGATTCTTTGTCTGGTTAAACTGTAACTTGAGGTGGCGTTGAAGAGCTTGATCAGCATAGCAATTATTCAAATACAGGAAAACTAGCATTCTGGAGGCACATCTTGCAGTCATCAGATTGTTGTAATTGTGGACAGTATGTTACTGACATTTCTAAGGAAATGCTTTGTTGACCAGACTCCTTTTTACTGCAGTAATTAGAAATTTCTTACTCCTCCCATCTTATTTCTTATATATAGAGTGATGTCATGAACCAAGTAGAGTTCAAAAAAAGCAAGTTTTCGTAATGAACAGACAAAACAGCTAACACTGTTTTGGAACTTAATTTTCCTTTGTTGACACTTTATCCTCGTTGAAGTCAGCTGCTGGTACTGGACGTTTCCACTCCTACTTGCTTTTCCAGATCTTACAAAATTACTTCAGCTTGCTTCTGCCAGTTGTTTTGCTTAAGTTACCAGGTTTCAGCTTCCTTGGAGCAGAATATAGGCAAAATAGTGTTCTGGTGTACATTTCAAGTGAAATGTTCTCCTTGCAAATATTTGTAATGAAGACCAAGGAGTACAGAATGTGTATTTTAAAACACTTAAGGTAAAAGTAAATTAGAGCACCGACTCCTGTAAAAAAAGAAAGATGATGTTGGGAGTGCGAGTAGCTGTATAAATGGTGGTGTACACCTATTGGCCCTGGTGCCACTCTTCTGGCAGGAATCCCTAGATTACAGTTTGTTCTTGCTTTATATGTACACAGCACAGAAATGGTGATTGTGTTGTAAAGATTCAGAATACTGATTTGTCTTCATGTAAGTGGACGCTTTTGAACAGTCATGTGTTTGGTAGTGTTGTCTTCTCCAGAAGAGACACAGACCCCTTGGGTCTTAGAAAAACTGCACAGAAAAACAGTCTTGTCACACACAAAAAAAGACAAAAGGAAACATGTAGGAATTGCTTAAAACTTAAAATAATTATCAACATGCAACTCTGTAGCAGAGTCAAGCATTGGTATTTGCTGAAAATCACACAGATTGCCATGGCTGGAAGCCCCTGGTAATTTTTGCTTTCTGTTTCTTCTTGGAAGGAACTTGGAAAGGTCAGGCATATTTTAATGGTCAACAGTGAATAGATGGGCAAAATGTAGACTTTGGACCGATCATGCCTAGCAAGGTGATTTAATGAATTCAAGATAGGTCATGGATAGCTAATATTGGTTTTCCTATGTAAAAAAAAAAAAAAAAAAAAAGTATACTGTATACTCTGTTTCCTTTGGGGTTAAAAGGTTATATTCCTTTGTGCCACGAGAAAGAATTGTATCCTTGGATAGTAGAGAGGTTTGGGTAATGCCAAATCTGATTCTTCAAAACCAAACCCCTTTCTCAAACATTTAAAATTACAGTAGAAATTTTCAAAATGATACGGTGCTTCTAAAGGCCTACTCTTTTTGGAAGTGGTGTGGTTATTGTAGTAATGAACTTGAAAAATGATAAATAGGCCTTGTTAAAAGAGCTATTTTTAACCTTGTGGGCAACACTAAAGAACATGTTCTAATTGTGAGATATAAATAAACCTTTTGATTTTAATCAGAACGTGTGCTTTTCCTCTCGTCACTTTTCACTGCAATACTGCATATTCCCAGTACAGCTCATCAGATTTGCAATGTAATGCAACCAACTCAGCAACTACATATATCAGCTTCACATTTCTAGATACTCCAAAGTACAGGCTTTCTGTATTGGCACTGCAGTGCTGCCTGTTACTTTATCAAAATAATGCCATGGCTTAGTGCATGAATGTCAAAAACATTTATATTGATACTTCTGAACATAAATATTTTTAGCACTTGCACAGATTTAGCAAGGTCTTAAGTTGCTAAACATCTGATGTGTCTGGTAGGTATTGGCCTTGGAAGATACTCTGTTGTTTAGAAGTCATTGCACACTGACTTGTTGGAATAGTTTACATGTGTCATTTAATTTGTTTTCAAAATTGTTTCTGAAATGGTAAAGAGTAAGGCTTTAAATTGGCATAGTGCTGACATTTGGCACTAAGTATGCATACTATTTGTCTTGTTCAATAGTATTATGCAAATACTGAAAATTAAGTACCTTCTAAACTGTTTTGCTGCATTTGTGTACAAGTCTTAACTGAGAACTAAGAGATAATGAAGGCATGTTAGAAAGCGCTAGGTAACATACAAGGCTCAAATTTGCATTTAGCTTGTATTAAGACTGGGAAACAGTGTTCAGTTAATAAAAACAGTATAATGGTTCCCCGAGCTGATAAGAAGTAAAGTATTTCGTCGTCTTTTGGATTTGGAAATAGCTTTTAAATGGCATTCATGCATTATTACTTTTCTAAATGGTCACTAAATGAAGAGGTGCTCGATATTATGTTGTTTTCTGTTGTCAGTATTTTGTTCTTTTTGATGCTGTACCTGATTCTTACCACCTTCTTGATATTCCACTTTAAAAAAAAAAAAAAAATCATTAATTTTGTATACTTTACCCATGATCTTTGGCATCTCAATGAATCAAAACCAGTCGCTTCATTACATGCTTATTTAATATACAGTAGCAGAGCAGCCAAGCTGACAGTCTTTAGATCCCTATGTGAAAGGACTTTGAAATTACACTTGCAGAGGAATGTGTGTCTTCTTTTTATTTCTTGTGCTGGGACATCTCCTAATGATTTCAGGCTTTCAGTCTCTTTTTAGTGCATGTTGTGTTATTAAATATTTAAGAATTATATGGTTGTGATGAATACTATTTCAGAATAGCAGAATTTTATTCATTGCAGAGAAGTTTTCAGGTCAAATTTGGCTTTAAAACATTCAATTTTAGAAGGAGATGGGGGAAGGACAGAAAGGAGCTTGCCTAAATCTAAGGTTTATAAATCTCTTCAGTCATATTTTTGATTAGGCAGATGTTTTGCTGAGGAAAATGTATAGTCTTGTTTAAAATATGATTAGGTTCACATATTTATGGAAAAAAATACAGACAAGCACATCTCGAATGAAGAGCTAATAGTCTACACAATATTTCAGTAGAAAATTTTACGACCCTGGACTTCAGCCTCCATTGCTATGCAAACTTTCATAGAAGTTGCTGTTAAGTTATCATGAAACTACAGTGATGTTATTGTTTTGTGAAATGTTAATTGTCAAACTATTGTGCTTGTTTGCATGTTGCTGCGTGCAGATGATCAATAATATTTTTGGTTCAGTTATTGTTACACATTTGTATAAGACTAGTCATTTGCCTATTAAAAACTATTATTATTATTTATATAATAGGTATTATTAAATATTTATATTGTGTATATAATAAATTATTATAAATTTATTTATTGTAAGTTGTCCTACTAAGTACTGAATTGTAAAAGGAAAAGTATTCTTGGCAGTTGGACTGTAGCAATTAAACTGTTCAGTGTGGGATGGTAAGTAGTTACTAGTCTGTAACTTTGTAAAATAAAAAAAAAAAAAAAATCAGGATTAGTCTTTGCAGTTGTTACCCAAGAAGATGCTAGGTGCAGGATTTAAAATGGGAAAGATTTAGTGGTGGTTGGATGTTCATGCAACACAGTGCAAAGAATCTACTGTGTTTTTTTATTTTGAACTCAAGGTACTCACGTTGGACTAAGTAGTGCATTTTAGTATAGAAATTTTTATGGGAGTAGTCAAATAAATGAGAAGGGCTTTCTTAGTATTTCAAGTATTTTTAAAGGATTTGTGTGCCTAAAGATGTAGACAAGTGCTTTAAAATTTGAAAAGAAAATATCAAAGTAGAAAGAGGTTTTATTCTGTTTGGCAGCTGTTTTTTCCTGTATTTTTCTAGTGTAATGTTAGTTTTTGAGATGCGCTTGGCATGTATGTGAGCATTCTTTGTACATTGAAAATATGAATATGATGGCAGCATTAGAAAAGATAAAATCATCCTCCATTATTCCTTCAATATTTTCTGTTTATTGTAAGACCCACATCTTAACTAGTTTTCAGTTTTGTGTGTTGAGACTGTGATGCAACTACCAATAATATTTTACAGTGTTGTAAGAAACCACCTATTGTAGAGCTGTTAATTCACAAATATTTTTGTACTGTACTACCTAATGAAAACATACAATGGAGACTTAGATACTTTGGGGCTGGTGAGTGATCAGATGATACTATATCCTTTTTCTCTGAGCATCAGAGATTGAAATCACATTTTAATCATTCAAATGATAAGAATATGTTTTTGAGACTGCTGTTGCCAGACCAGATGTGTTGCTGCTATGGTGCCAGCATCTAGAAGGATGTAGCCATGCAGGCAATTGAAGTGACTGTCAGTTTTGAAGCTGTGGATTGTGTCCATGCAGAAACCAGTGCAGAAACGTGCAAAGTCAAGGGTGGGAAAGATAGTTTGATAATGGGAGTGAACTACACCTCTACTTGTAAGACTGCTTACTATGTAGATGCAAGAAATACTGAGCTAGTGCTTGAGTCTGTATACAAGGATCTGTCTAGAGATACTTGTGTAATCATTTAATTGAGAAGTGATTAAAAAAAAAACCCCAGTTTCTAAACTGCCTGCTAACTAACAGCGTAAGCACTACTGCTTTTTTTAGGACAGTTAGTCTTACGAGATTCAACCACTACAAAAAGTAGGACTTACTAGCAGAAGCTTTCATTCCTTTTTTAAATTTATTTCATGTTTAATAGCATAACCAGCTCAAGGAATTCCAGATCAAGCAACTCCATCTCAGCTGCTGGTTTCCTTTCCCATGTGTAGCGCATTTGTTATCCTGGTACAACTGTTTCTTGGATTGTGTGGTGAGTCAGGGCAGTGGAGATGTTTGAGAAAATTTGCTATACAAAAAAGGGTTGTTTTCAACCTTGACAAACTTGAGAAGTTCCAATTCATTGTACAGCCTACAGACAGTTGCTCACGCAAGCTTATGCAAGATCTGGAGACAGAAGTGGGAGTTACACTAGGTGAAAGAATTGCTAGCCTTACCACCCGGAAAATAGTGCTTGGAAACATGGGGTAAGAGAGATTGTCCATACTACTGCAGTGTAAATCTGGTTCAGAGGATAAGGCAAAGTGCTGCTTTATTTGTGCATTGTCCCAGCTGAGGTGAAAAGGACCAATTTCTAAACAGCCTTTTCACGCTGGCCGTTTCTGTGCAAATGCTTCCATAAGTTCAACAGGTTCATTGAAACCAGTCTGTGATCCAAGGTGGACTACGTAGTCATTCATCTATTATTGTATTTCTCTGTTGAAAGGTGGCTGCTGCTTCTTAGCTCTTAATGACAGTGGGATGCTTACAGTTAATTTTGGAGATAAGCTGAATGCTGTCATTTCTTCGAGGATACTGTTTACAGACCTACAGCCATACAGGCACTGCATCAAAATGGGATTTATTCAATATTGGCATCAGACTGGGATGTGGCCATGTTGTAATGGATCAGCAGCTGAGTTTCATTACTGTGTACAGAAGTATCAGCATAAAAATATACATTAAAAAATTATGTATTGGCATGAAAATATGCAGAAGTTTAGCATAAAAATATTTTTATTAATGTGTATTATGGACAGGTCATACAAGTTCTGCATTGTAAATTTAACTAGTCAAATAGAGCATGGATAGATCATTGGCCTACACTGTTAGTGGATCAGTAGTTTTCTTGGATATGCTTTCTGATCATTTTTCCTTATATGTCTTTAGCAGCCAGCATAGTATATATATTGAATTAAAAGTTTAAAAAAACCCTGAAATAAACACTGCCTGTAACCTATTGCTTGAAACACATGTGACTATAAATATTTGGTGTTCCTAGGAGAAACTTCTTTCTTTAAACTTTGCCTGACAGTTTAGGAGAGCTTACTATGAAGTTAATTAGAGTGAAAGTATACAGTGAAGTCTCTTCCCCCTTGCCCTGGTTAAGATAAGTGTTGCTGCTTAACAGGTGTTGCTGTTGTTGTTTCCTATTGAAAACAATGAAATATGTAATTGTCCATTTTGATTTTTAAGGATGTTCAAAAAAATCTTGAAAGCTGTAGTTGAAAAAAGAGAAAAGCAATTTTAACTAATAATCAGATCAAGGCTGGGGTTCCTTCAGTCTAAATTTTCTAAATTTGTTTAAAAAAAAAAATCTTGAAGAAAAAAGGGCAGGTTTTGACTGAATGAGCTTTCCCTGAAAGGGCAGTTCAACAGAGCATTGCATCTCTTTACATCTTCTTACAGAAACTTTCTTTTTCCTTTAATAATGTGAATGATTGAACTAATATTTTTTTTTACTAGACTCTGAGCATTCCATAGATTGGAGCTTTCTTGAGTGGAAACTGTAGTAATCAGTGGTACATGTAGGCCGCCTTCTCCTACCCCAAACAAAACAAAACTGGAATTTACCTTACGGCAGAGTGATAACTTCCATTTCATGTTAATAAATTGTAATGCAATAACATAGTCATAAGTTACTTCAATACTTATTTACATTTTTTCAGCTCATTTTAAATTACTTTCAATGTCTGGAAATTGGGCTTTACTCAAGTTTCAGTTTCTCTAAAGTTCATTTCCAAGTGCTAGGTCCTGTATGACTGTTTGCGAGGTCAGAATGCTTTACGTTGTCAGACTGTGTAAGTATCTGTACACAGTGATCAGCTCCCTTCTCAACCTTCCTGATAAGATGACTAAGTTAAACTCCTTATTAGGAATAGATGAAGATACCAGATAGCTGTAGCAAAAGACAGGCTCTAGGATAAAATCCTCTGAGAGCAAAGGAGAGAGAAAAAGACCAAAATAGTCTGGCAGAAGAGGAATGTGATTGTTGCCATAATCAAAAAGGGTTGGCTGGCCTACAGCAAGTTCGGATAATGAATCAGTGTCACAGAAATGGTGGATTGCTGTTCTGGAAGACGGTCTTGTTCATGATCCTACCTTAACATGTGTTAGGTCTCAGCAATGCTTCTTTTCAAATGATTTATAAACCCTGTTCTGTTGCTTATTGTCTCAGAGGCTATGTCAAATGTTATGATATTTGTTCTTAATGATCTGAGCGTGGATAAGGTGACCAAATTCTATCTTTAGAAAAACATTTGGCTCACCTTGCTGCCCATAGATATTACAAGGGTAGTGGTGGTTCTACATGGAAACCACCAATGTATAAAATTCATTTGTGAGCTGTGCATCATTACAAATTCATGTAGTTAACAGTATTTACTTTGTGTTTTCTTTCTGGCTGTTCTAATATCTAAGTGGTTTGTTAAACAGAACATTTCCCTGTAAATGCTAAGAAATTAAGCTTTAAAACCAACTAAGCTAGAAGTAATTTGAACTAGTGACGTTAGATTAAAGCCCGCTATTTGACAAAGCTATATTGTCCTATTGCATCCCTCAAACAGAATTTAGTCTTGGGTAGATACTAAATTAATGAGGATCTCTGTTCTACTCACTGTTGTTCTTTTGAGAAAAGTACCAAAGCCAAACTTCAGCATTTTAAGTGTCTTTTGTTTAGTTAGTTGTATTTTACTCTCATACTGTGTTTTCCAGCTTGGGTAGAACCCTGTTGTCTCTGTCAGTGTGGAAGGTCTAATGTGATGGAGGTTTCATGTTCTGAATCTAAACAGGGCTTTCAGCTCTCCATGTTAATTCTCCTCATTTCATCAGGCAGAAGTAATACAACTATACTTGCAGTAAGCTGTTTTGGAGCTTGCATAAAGTATAAGGATTCTTTCTTTGTTTTTCCAAGCATTACAAGCAATAGTCGGCTTTGGTGGCTGATAAGTGGTTTATAACTCTTGTTGTAACATCTGTCCTTCCACAGAAGGAGGTGTTGTCAGCTAATTTCAATTAAGGCTAATTCGTGTATAGTTCTGAGAACTTCTGTTCTTTGTAAGTAGAGATTTTTACTAGTCAGCAGTGCTTGTCAGATTATTTATGCTGCAAATCTTGATTTTTTTTTTTTTTTTTTAATCATTATCTCTGGAAATCTGAGATAATCAACATAACTGAGAAGCTTTAAGTAGCCTACTGTATGCTAGGTGATCAAGGAGGCAACTGCTGGCCACTCCTACAAAAACAAATTTTTAAAATGTTTGTATAACTTACATTTTTTCTTTTAGGTGTCAGCTCTTCAATTTAACTTCAATCGTGCAGCTTTAGCTGGACACTGAGGGAGTAGAATTTCAGAGGAATCCTTCCTGAACCAGAGACTCTTAGGGCTGTTGGCTATTTCAAAAAATATTTAAAGATGCTTTTATTTTCATAAAATATTGTCTCTTTTTTCTTTCAGTAGTTTTGTCATCTTTGTGTTGCTACATGGAAACTTAGACTAACATTGTGTAAATCTGATTAAAATTATCTGTGCTGTTTCAAAGGTCAGGCACACTCACTGAATTTGCTTTCAAATTATTTTGTTTATTCTGTGTACGTTTGCATCTTGAGCTCTATAAAGGTCAGGAGAGGAGATTCATTTTGGAATTTAAAGAAGTTAGGTTTTTACTGCTGGTAGCCCTTGTTAGTTTCATTTGAACTAATGAAATTGTTTCCTTTGGTTTTTTTTGCTGTCAGTTTTATTTCTCTAGTGAAGCTCATTTGTAACTATGAGGTCTATTTAAAAATAAATAGTATTAGTAATGCATTCTATTTTTTCATATTTTATGTGATCTTAAAAATTAAGTACTGTTTGCACAAATTAAACAGTAGTCTTTATTTGGGTTTGGTTTCTTGGCTTGTTTAATTCATGTGGCAGACTAACATTTTCCTAGCTAGAATAATGTATTTAAAGGATACACAGTATTTAACTGGTTCTTGCCACAAATGGTTTAATAAAATAGGGGTGGTGGTGCAATCCCTTAGAATTTTAACAGTCCTGCTTATTAATGTTCAGGTTGAATAATATAACCACAAAAGGATTCACCTGTGTTTCAGCAAAGCGTAACTAATTGCAGTTTTCAGTCACAGAACCAATGACAATTAGTGAAGAAGTGGGCTTCTATGAAATACAAAAGAAACTGCATCTGTAAGGTGCCTAATTTTTGTCCTAATGAAGGCTGTTTATATAAGTTCCCTTATGTTGTGGTTCTGTCTGTAGAATGGGAGAAATATTTTGTTGTCTTTTTTAATGGTAACTCATAGCAATAAAGAGATTTTCAAAACAATAATAACGATCTTTCACTTAAAGATGAGTGCCTTTTTCCAAGTTTACATTCACTTGGAAAGTCTTGAGCTGTTTAACCAAATCAGATTTTTCTGTCAAACGTGTTCTGGCATTGTTTCTTTTCTGACTTTAGGAGATGAAATCTGAATGAGGCAGAACATGCTTATTGAATGAACATAATACCAAAACTTACAAAACTCTATGGTTTAGTGCACATTTTATGGAAAAGATGGATATATTTTGCAGTTATATGAAAGGTTAGAAAATTGTTCCGAGTCTCTTTTTATGGGTAAAAGAATATAAATCTCGTATAGGAAGTTGCAACTCTTTCAGTAGTAATAGATGTCTTTCTAAGTAGAGCACTAATCTTCCTTGCCAAAGATTTATTTAGTATATATTTAATCTGCAGTTGCTTCAGTTTGTGTGGACATAACCAAGCTTGGATATTAGTAGCAACAGATTGGTCACACAGATTTGTTTTTAGTTTAAAAAATTGCTTTAGTAAATTGCGTATTTGGCGAGGGTGGTTGACTCTAATTTCGCATGACAGACAGTTGACCGCTGGGTCTGTGTACTTTAAAGACACAGAAGGATGGTGAGGCCTAGGCTGGTAGTGCGTTTGCTTGTGGGAGTTTTGCCAAGATGCTGCTACTGCTTTGAGCCTCTTATTTTTCTTGCCTGCTTCTTACTAATTAGTATAATTTGTAAGATTCCCTTCACTGATTCACTATTGTTAGTAGCAGGCCCTGTCTTTTTCTCTTTACCTAGGTGTCTTCAGTGAGAGAGAGTTCCGTGTCAGCTTTCCCTCAATTTTGCTGTTTGAATTCTGGTCCATTAAATAGCTCTAGTGTTTTATACCTGTTGTGAGATGTATCCTTCCCAGTGCTGCAACTGAAGCAGTAGCTGTTAGGCCTTGACGGTATGATTTAACAAAACTAAAAAAAATTAAAAAATTTGGGAACTTTAGGATATTTGAAGTACAACTTAGAATGTGTTTTATAACATAAACCATACAAAACTATGGTACGTTTTTGATTTACTTGGAACAATTTCTATTAAACAAAGTTTTATCCTGTTTTTCACTTTCCCAGGTATCAGGAAAAAAAAATTGCCTTCTAGTATTGTGACATTAACACTTTTCATGTCACGTTAATTCTAATATGTGGCTTATTTTTGAAAGACTTGATTAGCTGGGATAGAATCTCAATATGACGTATGCTATAATGGCGCATCTACAAGCAGTGAGATTGAGTATCAGAATTAAAGACCGAGTATCAGCATCTAAATGTAGACTTACATTAGTTCAGGTGAAAAGAGAGGAACAGAAAGGGAGAAAAGGTAGATTGCGGAAATACTGTTCTTTGGAGGAAGATTAATACTTATCTTCGATGAAAGTGATATATAAGGCCTGATACTGCACATAATCAGAATTAGAAATCATAGAATCGTTCTGGTTGGAAGAGACCTCCAAGATCATTGGGTCCAACCATTAACCTATCACTACCAAGTCCCCCCACTAAATCGTATCCCTTAGGGCCTTGTCTAAACGTCTTTGAATACCTCCAGGGATGGGGACGCAACCACCTCCCTGGGCAGCCTGTCCACAGCATCTGGCTTGTATAAATACTTTGGATACTACTTAAAGCTTCTAAAATGACTTCCTTTTTTTTTTTTTCCGGAATTGTACTATAATGCACAACCAATTCATATTAATAGGCATAGCTTTACAGATAATGAAACGTTGGTACCAGTGAAGGTATTTTAAACTTTGATAAACATAAAACAACTCTCTTGAAATGTTTGGGTTTGATGGATTCCAGTGCTATTAGGTACTGAGCATCCTGTGAGATACAGTGGGGTCCTAGAATTCGGGATACTTAGTCTTTTGAACTTTTTGTTATTATTTGATACTGAGACTAGAGCAACGGCTTTCTCTGTGTGTGGAAGTTTGATATGTGGGTGTGTAGTCAAATATTCTGGTCTCTGTATGCTGTAGCAGGCACTATATAGTTATGTACTTTCCTGTTTTTGCACATTATTGTATTGTCATTAGAAGCTTATAATGGATATTTCACTTGTGGTGTAAGAGTTAATTCCTAGATAGAATGCTCTAATGGATGGTTTCGAATTGGTGTAGCTTATCTCAAAATAATTTTTTTAAAACAGATTTAATATATTGTATTTGATCATTAAGTTGGAAATAGCAGTGAAAGCCCAGAATGTAAGAACTATAACACACACAGTAGTCAACAGGTCTAGTAAGACCAGTTGAGGATAAATCCAGGTGCCAGTGAAGCAAATGTGAATGTGTGGCATTGATCTGATTAACATGGAGGCTTATGCCAAGTTATTTCTTCAACCAAAATGGTATTTCAGCAAAAGACCTTTGCAGTTGCTTGGGGATGTAAGAGTTACTGAGCTGACTTCATAGATGCTTACTTCTGAAGCAGTAATATTTCTTTGAAAGCTATTGCGTATTTAATTATCTTTGCATACGCATCAGATGTAGTAGGATCGGACTCCTTTGCCTAAGTTACCTCTAGTGTAGATCAGCATTTGAATGGAGAAATAGCAAAACTCTTAACAGTGGAAGAAGGTTAATGAGCAGCGGATGTTTCACCTGAAAGTGTTTGGCGTGTTCTGGTGGATTGTCTCAGCTCGTAAGCTTACATCGGTTCCCCTGGGCACTTCTAACTGAGGCAGCGTACGTACTGCAGGTATGTGTGCAGCATGTGCTGGGACACTCTTACTTCCAAATTCTTGTGCATATGTACTGCAAACAGAAACTAATATGAAAACAACTAAAGTTTTCTTAAATGCAAAGAATACAAGTGACTAGCTGTTTGTGCATGTTGTTGTGTGTGCACCTGTGATGTGAAGTATCAGTAGCCAGTATTGTCTTCTGGCAACAACATTGCTGCTTTTGTGCTTGTAAATTCTTGAAGCTGAAATGTTGTGTCTATATTCTTTTTTTGCTTCAGAGATGTTCCATCATAAACCTAAATACTGTATGTAAAACATGGAAGTAAATGATGCTGAGTATGAGCATTATTCATTCTGTCCATATATATTATGTGTTTATGCTGTTATCCATTTAGGGTTCTGTGCTCATAATTGACTGAATTAGTTATGCATTTGTTGAGTTCCACTTTGTTTTGGAGTATGTAGATTATGTCTTCAGGAAGTTTGAAGAAAAAGCTGGAGAATACAAAGAACAAAGTATTGTCAGTGTTGATGGAAAACATAAATCATAAAAAAATCTGATAACATTGTTTAAGTAGTTTCTCATAAATGCGTAAGATTCTCATTAGTCCAACATCAGAAGACTAATGAATATTAATGAATGAGATCAAAGACATTTAGAAATCAAAGCAAGGAAACAACAATTATTTTTAAAAATTATATAAGTTTTTAACTGCACAAAAATACAAACCTTCTTGACTGAACAGCTCAATGAGCAGTTTTTCTTGAAAATATTTTTCCTGAAAATGTTTGTTTAACTTAGGCAATTACATAATGTAAACAAGTCAGAAAAAGTTATACATCAAAACCTGAAATATATAAAATATTTTGAATATGATGTATTGAAATACCTGTAAATTCGACTGTGGAATCCAATAGGCTGGGAATTTGAGCTTCACCAGAGTACTGTGGTTTGAGCTTGACTCAGACTGCAAGACAAGTTGGTGATATACTGAGAAGGAATTATTTTTGGATGTCTCAGACTTCTGCTCTTTCCTTCTACATTTCTAGTGCTTTTGGACAAAAGTTACCTGTGCTGGAACATATACACAGTGTAATTCTGTTAAAGAAAATATTTTTGTGTGTCATTTAATAAAGATTCTGATAGTCAGAGTAAGATCAGAACTATCTTCATCTCAATATCTGCTTTTCCATATGTGATCTAGACCCACCCTGTGGCATCAGCTGTGTGCCACAGTTAGTTCAACTTTGAACTGTGCATGCTAGTAGTATTGCATGGGGTATTTCATCATTGCAGTATAATGCAAGTGAATCTTCCAAGATTTAGGGAAATAATTGGAGTAGATTATTAAATACTACTTTTCACTTCTCTTTAAATGTCTACTATCATTCAATCAGTAATTCTTCTATTTCATTAAAATAAAATAAAAAAATAATTTCTGTATGAGATGATGATTTAAACAATAGTTCTAGGCATGAGTTAAGGTATCTTTTATTTTTATTTCTGCAATTAAAAAGAATATATATCTGTATAATCTTTCTTCTTTAAAACTCTGAGGATTTTAATCCATTTAATCCACAAAGGTCATGATGGAAGTATTACTCCAAAGGCACAGATCCCCTGGTGCAACACAGGAAAGTGTTCTGGTCGTAAAGTACCCAGTCGCTATGGGCAATAGTGACACTATTTGACAGTTTGTGATTCCGACAAACTTTAATGGCAATGTAGGGCTCGCAGGAGGATTCTTCGAATACTGTCAAAGTAACAGTTTCATTTTGAACCTAGATATAAAGCTAATGGTATCTAACAGCTTTTAGTGTCACTGAATCAAATTCCTCAAGTAGAAAGAACAGTTGACATTCTGTTTTTAAAGTGACCGTATGTTTGACCCGGTTCTGCAATCGTGGTGTCATCGCAATTGTATCTTGCTGCTGTAGACTCTTGGAGGCTGACAAGCGGAACAAGTTGCTTTAGCTCACATAGCTCATCTGTCACGCTGAGCAGCTTGCAGATTTCTATTATCTGAATGAAATGTGGAGAGAGTACTTCTTCCTGCTCTCTGCCTATCGGCATAGTCAGCAACCTCCTCGCACCCCTGGTAACAGAGTGAAATGAAATGCTAGAAAAATAGGGCATAAAAAAATTATTTCAGAGATGCAAATGTAAACCACATTTAATAATTAAAATGTTTGTGGTTAAAAAAAAAAAAAAAAGAAATAAAAGAAATAATGTCCAGGAACTAGATGGAGGGCTTTGGATTGCATGGGAAGTTAATTTCCAAAGAAGGCTTGCGATTACCTTATCTGAAAAAGAAAGATGAAAAGCTTTTAGTTGTATGTTAAGATCCAATGCTAAGAACAGTTTCGTAGTTCAGTAGGGTGGTGACAGTCATCTCAGTTTTCATTGTGAGCACTTTTTTTGTAGCATTTAAAATGTTCAAACTTTTATGGAGATTTTTATTATATTTTCCCAAAATAGTGCAGCTAGAATTTTGTACACTAGGCCAAATCTTGCCCTAATCTCAACACAGAGCTATTTGAAGTTCTGTGATGAGAGTGATGTTAGGGCACTGAGTTTGTGCCCGTTGCTCTTTGAAGTTCATACGTGGCTGGCTTGACTGCTTTACTCTTGCAGTGACCGATTTTCACTTGTTTTGAGAGTACTAGCAAAAGAAGCACAAAGCATAATGCTTAGTAAATGTTGATTAGAGGTTTTTTCCCATATCAACCATAGGAAGAAGTTTTTCTAGCCCTTTATGATATGTCTAGTTTTTAAAATGCTGTTACTAGAGTAAAATTTCAAAGTACACTAACTGTCAAATTGTCTTATCCAACTTAGAATAATCAGCAGTAACACTCCATTTAGGGTTATTGAATTAGCCATTGTAGGAACCACAGAAAGTACATAACGCTTCAATTTGTGTTCCCTTGAATTGGTTATTAAGCTTTGATGGAAATTCCATTTAACCAAATATTTCGATTTACAATAGTATGTTTAACTCTTACCTGAGTAAAATTTGAAAAATAATTGTTCCATTGATTCTTGCTTTTATCTGTTGTAGCTACTTTATATATTTATAAAAATGTTTGCTGGTCCTAGATTAGAAGATTTTTAGTCTTGTCTTTAAAGTACTGACTGATATTTTCAACTGTCCTTTTTTCCTATATGAACACTGAAAATAAATTATATATAACTTTAAGTATTGTTAATAAATTTGTATATTTTAGAACTACTTTACAGCTCTCAAATATAGTAATAGTAGTAGTAACAATTGATAAAGTTAAATCTTTGGGGAAAATTATTATGGGTTGAATTTTAAAATACATTGAACTGAGGTGTTAAGACTTGAAATACATAAGAATTTTTTTAGTCATTACAGATCTTACAGTAATGAGGTGATTCACACATAGTCACTTTTTTTTAATAATAAAACTTTCTGCTTTGGTCTAGTCTTCTGAATTAAGGCATCATTCTTATTAATGTATACAAAAATATATAGTTCCTCAGTACCCCTAATTTTGGTAACTGCAACAAGAATATGCACATTAGATATAAGCTAACAAGACTGTGACGACTTAAAGAAACGGTGTGTATCCTTATGGTTTTTATATATTTTTTTTTTAAAATGCTGCTGTGAATTACCTATTCTAATTCACATCAACTTGCATCCGATTAGATGTATACTTGACTGATATTTAAAAATAACTTCACTGAAAAACTGAGTACAAGTGTAATTTTAATATGGAAAAGTAATTTTGCTGTATTGGCATGGATTTTTTCTTTTGCTGTTTAAAGAGAATTAATTTTCTTTGAATCAGCTGTCTCTGGAAACTGCTATATGAAGTACTGTGGCTTCTGGATGTAATGTTTACAGACACAGGATGTAATTTGTATTTAGTTATAGTACCTGTGGAATTGTCTTATGACCTTTTTATTTAAAAGATTATGCTGATTATATGTTTTATCTATTGCTTCCAGAAACACATAGTACCTTAACCATGCCTGCATTGTGCTTGTGTTAAAATGTCCGTATGTGGATAAAACTTAAGCTTTCTCTGTCGTGGTAGTAACAGGCTACTTTGGTGGTGGATTTACAGGGGTATTTAGAAACTAGACAAATGTTGGAACTGATGATCATTCGAGGAGGATAGTGAGGCATCAGTGGAGAACACGCTGTTAAAAGGTAGACATGTTACTAGCTGAAGCAAAGGTTTGGAACAACAAACTGGTTTCTGTTTTTTATAATAAGAATGATTGTGGCAGTCCACAAGCAAAATGATTCATATGTGGCACATGTCAGAAATACTCTCTGGTATTTAAAAATGTAATAAATTACACTGGGGGAGAAGCCTGTTAATAACGTTTTATGCAAAGTGATGCTGTGCAAAATTATTCAAAAGGAATGCGCCAGCTGATAATTTCATCGAGGAAATGATGAGCTGAACCACCATGAACTAATCAAAAATAGGACTATGGATGTAGTAGCATTATATATGAATTAGGAAGGTATTTATATCTTTGGGCTTTACAGCTTCAGTGGAATGGAAAGGGTCATTCCATGGTGATAGATGGATATGTGGTGAATTGCACAAGATCTGAGAAAATGAGGACTGCATTCATCATATCTAAGGGGAATGTCAAAGTGTGTGTCTGACTATAACCCTATCAGTGGTAAAATGATTACAATATGCCTTTGGGAGATACCAATCAATATGACTGTTGTAAAGCTCAACAACAGCCGATGACAATTCGGCTGATGAGCTCTGTGGATGGCTTAGAGAGCTAGGAAAAAAAAACAAAGAAAAGTATCATCTTTGTACCAAGACCTGTGTGGAAAAAGTTTGAACTAAGTCTCATAAAATGAAATGGGACATAATGTTCTAGGTTTGAAAAGTTATATAAAGGTGTTCAGCTGAATTTCTGTTCACCTGGTCGTTATAGAGAGCACCTGCACTCAATATCATAGTTGGGAGCATAACAAAGAACCAGAATGCCTTCTGGTGATCTTGAAGACTGAGAGTGTAATGAACTTCCCAGAGTGCAGGTTGTTGGTAAAACCATTAGTTGTTAGCCTCTGTGGAGAAAAAAAAAAAAAAAAGATTCATTCAGGAAGCCTACTGGTTTGCTCAAAAGAAATAAAACCTATGACTTCTGACCAGAATGAATCAATGGCGATGTCACAGATGTTAAAAAGAATACCCCAATCAAGCTCTGAAGTAAAAAGTAAGTGAACAGCAACATTTTAAAATGTCAGCAGAAGGCTGCTGCTTCTGTAGTGAAACTCTACAACATATTAAGGCTAAAATGTATTTTGTGGTGTTTTTTTTCAGTAAAAGACTGTGAAAGCTGAATCAGTTTTTCTGTGGATAAGAGAGAGGGATTTATGAGACGATAACCCAAATGCATGCTGATAAAAACATGGATAAACAATTTCTAACATGCAGACTCTTCTCTCTAAAAATTTTCCGCAATAGTGAAGATGTACACACCTGAAATCTATGTTCCTACTTCCTAAATCCTAAGTTCCTAGCTAATTCGTGGCAGCTTTGTCCCTTGACTTGACCCATTTTTGTTGGAGTGGGTATCTTGCCCCTATATAGCCTCATCTTTCTAGTCTAAATATTTGAAGAATCATTATCATTTAGGTGCAATTGTGAAATTAAAAGTGGGAAGAGGGTAGAAATGTTTTTTCTCAGTGGAGCAGTAATGAGGGGAAGACAGAGGTAACTCTCACTTGATTATTTTCTTCTTCCATGAAAACTGAAGGAAAGACTCATAAGAATTTGTTTTTGGACAAATTTGTGTTTCTTATTGTGCTAAATAAGATTAAAATTGTACATAGTGTTACTAGGGTGATGTATAGATTCATAGTGTTAAAGATCAGAAGAGATCATTGAAGCGTTTAGTTTGATCTCCTGTGTCAGGAATGTAAATTTCACTCATTTCCCTTCGTGGAGGGTAAACAACTTGTGTTAGGCTGAAGTCTATCTGCTGGAAGCTTGTCTTCATTTGAAGAAACTGAGAGTGAGTTGAGTGTCCGCTTCCTTTAGTAATTTAGCTGTACTTGGTGTTAATCATCTTCCAGGTTGGTTTGTACGAATTGGACCTTTTGGCTATGTTGAGTTGTCTTGCTGACAAACATGGACGGCTGTTCCCTTGTAACTTCAGAGGAAATCGGTGCTGGCTAAAATCGCTTTAGCCTTGGCTCCCTTCTCTAGGTACATGACGGCTGGATGACTTCAGTGTTAATGACTGAACTACGGTTGTCATTAAAGCAGTAGAGAGACAGCAACATCATATTAGAACAAACTAAACATGATTATTAATGTATAGGCCAAATGTTCTCTTTTTACTGATATGCAGATCATTACTTTTATGTAAGTATTTATTTTCCCTTTTTTAGCCTTGACATACAGAAAGGAGAAGATACCGTAAACGTAAGTGTATTTATTACATTGCATTGACAAACATTGCCTTACACCCTTTGTTATATTCACAGATCTAAGGGCATAGATTAAAGATAAAGCTGACAGGACAACTTCTTTAGCCACCTGGCTTCCCTATCATACAAAATGCTGAGTGATAGTTAGAGGGAAATGTGAAGAAAGTTGATGTGCTGAGGGTTGCCAAGTCTTGGAGAATGACTGCTGACTTCTGCCTTGTTCACAGTAGTTAAGTTATTCTGGTGTAGTTATGTTTGCAAAGACTAATGCTAGTGTATTTAAAAATAATGCACTGATACTCCTTCTGGTCCCCAGCTGAATAATGCCAGGTGGGGAAAAAAAACCCATAAATTAAAAGTGGCTTTTTTATGGTGGTTCTGAATTTGCATGGGGCTTGCTTATGTAGTAGTATGTATCAAGCATTTCTACAGAGAGCAGGAAATTAAGATACATCATACTGCATAGCTGTGGATTTTTCACTGTGTATTAAGTGGATAAATATCTAAAATTTAGGTAGCAGAGCACAATAGTTGTCTATGTATAAAGTATCACAGCAACTTAGTCTTTCCTTTGAAGATAATTCAGCATTCTGTACTTACTCATAAATGTGTAACTTAATTGTTCTTTGATTAATAGTTGAAGTAGAAATAGTTTTTGCTAAAAGAGATTGGATAATACATCAGGCACCCTGACAGAGACCCATTTTCATAAAGAAGCTTTTTTGGTCAGGTTCAAATATCCCATAATCTGATATTTATTTTCAACAACAACTTCTTTCATTTTGAGATTTTCTTTTGTCAGTTTCAGAAAGTTGAACTGTGATAATTAAAGCAGCCTGCAACATAAAAGGAAGATTTAGAAATTCAAGATAGTCACATTATGCAGTGAAATTTAAATTGGTATGAATTTGTGGTGTCATAAATTGTAAATCACTATGATCAACTGTTTAAACACTTGTTAAACAACAGATTTGTGTAATATAGAAGAAATGAATATACGCTATGCTGTGCTATGAGGTTTTTTCTGACCATGTTTGCATTTTATGACATGGTAAATCCATTTTTAGTATTTATATGCACAGTTAAGCTGTTTATAGGTAGAGGAATAAAAAAAAAGATTGGAATAAATATTTGTGGCGAATAAAAGTATTTTCAAAGGAAAACTTTTAAGAGAAGCAAGAAAGTGTACTTACATATGTGGCAGCAGCAATTTGTAGGTTTACAGCTGTTTGTACCTGCTTAATCTTCTGTTTCACTATAGTTATCATGGTACCTGCAGTGTTGCATGCCATAGGTGACCTGTGAACCAAATATCCTTATTATATTGATATTTAATTTAGATAGTTTTGGCTTCCATTTCTTACCCACCCACCTAGTTCTTTTCCTGTTCTTTCTCCTTTGCTTTATTTGGGTACAGAGTGAAAATGTATGCTAGATTCCTTTGTGTCTGCATCCTTTAGGTGGCACATCTGCATAGCTGCTGTCAGATGCTATTACCTGCATGAATTGTCAGACTTGCTTATTCTTGGAGGGCTACTGGCACAAGGAAAAATCTCTTCCTCTGAGGACGTGATTAGTTCTGCCCTGGTATGAGCAGATTTCTTAGATGTTATAGTCCATGCAGATAGAAGCTCTTCACACCTTCATTGTGAACTGGTGAATATGAGCTAGCTCCATCCTGAAGCTGCTGTCTCATCCCTTTAGCACTGAGCTGAGCTCAAGCTACTATGATTTGCCCCTTAGCATAAGCTACTGATCTGGGTTTGATGTCAAATTAAGAGAATCATGCAGCTTTTCTTTGGATTGAAAAGGCAGTGTAGATATGCCTTTAGTATGTTAGTAGGATGTTAAGCAAACAGACTGGGTGAGCAGAAGATGGTGATGAAGAATCTCAATTGTAGAACCTTGTACTTGGCGGTAATGGAATTGTACGTGTTGATCTCTGTCTCAGTGAGACCCTGATTGCTTTGCTTTTGAGCCCTGAGCAGGCCTGGTGAAGTGGATCAATTTGTCTTTTTGTGAGAACGTGTGGCTTGAATTCTCGATTCTATGAGCACGCTTGTGTTTGAACTGCGATTAGTCTGGCTCCAGATACAGAAAACGGGAGCTCTGAAGGCAACTTTGAGAAGAAGAGATTGCAAGTGTCTTTCCTTCTGCAATTGTGTGTTCAGTTTGGTAGTGGAGGAGTTGTTAAGAGCTACAACAGTTCTCTTTCATGTTGGAGGCCAGTGGTCATTTTCTTTATATGAAGTGTATGTGTGAATCAGTAGTCTCAAATAACACATTAGAGACACTGCAAAATCCGAAATATTTTTGGACAACCAGAACTATGAAAAATCTGTATATCTGATCCAAGAAAGGAATTGATCGTGTAGGCAGAATGGAAAGAGTAAACTTGACAGCATGTAGCCTTCAACCAGTAATCATTCCGAATTCTGTAAGAGAATTGGCATCCTGAGACAGGCAGGCCTAGATATTTCAAGAACATACTCTGTTATGTAAATGTCTATGCCATGGAAATTGCTGAAGATGTAAGCACGGATAGCTGCTCAGCCCAACCTTTTAAACCTAAAAATAGCACATATTTAAGTTTGAACGAACTACTGAAATACCAGCAAAGTAAGAATGTAATGGTGCATAACAGGTGCCATTGTACTGCTGTGCAAATTACAGATGACTCTTAATTTCTTACAGATGTTGAGGGATTAATGTCCAGCTGCTCTTCTCAGATCCTTCATTCAAAAAAGAATGAAAAATTCTTCAAAGAAAACTCTGTGACTAGACTATTAGTGAAAATGAATCATGTGAGCGAGTTTGTTTTGTGAAGTATTGACTCACCTCCAGTAGGAAGGGAAAAAGAAAGTCGACCTTTTGGCTTGGAATATTAAAATCATAGCTGTAGCCTAGCTAGAAAGGAAGGTGGTGAGGCACTGGAAGAGGTTCCCCAGAGAAGTTGTGGCTGCCCCATCCCTGGAAGTGTTCAAGGCCAGGCTGGATGGGGCTTTGAGCAACCTGTTCTAGTGGAAGGTGTCCCTGCCCATGGCAGGGGGTTGGAACTGGATGATCTTAGGGTTCCTTCAACCCAAACCATTCGATGATTCTATGACTGAGTGAATCAAAGGGGAAGGAGAACAATACTATGTCAAAATGGTGTCGAGTGTTTGAGATATTGGCTATTTGGAAACAAACAATCCTAAATACTGACTTACCAATACTCTGACGGGGAAAAGCATAAGAGACAACATTAGTCAGGGCTACAGGACACCAAATTGTATTCAAATATAGGATATTAACATACCTAGAATGTATGGAAGGTGAGACTTGTTATCATGTCACTGAGATTGAATTCTATGTACTGCTGCTTTTAAAATAGTCTCAAATGATTTTCCAATAGTTAAAGGAAATAACCAGGGAAGGACAAAAATGGATGGAGGAAGAGTGATTAAACTAGGAAGGAAAAAAAAAAAAAATCTTAATCACTGGCACATCACTACCTGGCAATAATGGTAATGCTTATTAGGTGGAAAGATGGAAGTGTTCAGGAAAAGCAGTCCATTTGCAAAGCAGCAGACTGTGTATTCATGTTGTTTTACTGCTTGCGCTGCAGTGGATCTAAATTTGATCAAGTATCTTTGTCATTGAGAGGCAGTAAAAGTTTCCCCACTAATTGTTCCTAATGCATTTCTTTTAATTTATTGTGGACTTGAGAGTTGGAAACACTAATAGTTGCTCAAATCCCACAAATGAATGGGAGCAATCCTACCTTGAAACAAAATATAGTGTCCGGTTCCTAGAGGAAGAAGTGTGTTCCTTGAATGCATTTGTATTTCAACAGATTAATTTAGAAATATCTTAGTGAAAGCAGTGAAGACCTGTTTTTGAAACTACTTCCTTCATATATCTGAGATTTCTAAGACAATTTTCTGTAGTAGTTGTTTGCTTGTGAAATCATTAATTTTAATATTTTTCTGGGACAGTTGTTTATGGAAGGCATCACTGGGTTATATATATACTTTGAAAATATAATTGCATTGAACAGCATGATTTAATTTTTTTTTTTTAAATTTATTTGAAATTGGAAGTAGCTGACTCTGGAAACCTGACTCTGTCCTGTAGAAAGCAGCATGGTAGAATTGGAATGTATGGTTAATATGTCCTTTTTAAAGAGAGAATATTTATAGTAATGGAATACCAATTATATTATTGATGCGCCAGAAGAACTACTGAAAGGCGATTGCTTGAATTAAGATGACATTGTGTGTGAGTGTGATCGAATTTAGGTTCCTTCTTACCAAACACAATTGGTAAGCCCTTAGAATTTCCAAATAAATACTTGCACTTTAAGGTCAGTCCAGACCTCATGGATTGCTTTTGCTTTCCCTGATAAAAGCAGATGCAAGCATGCCAAATTGCTTTGCTCCAGCTTAACCCTAGCACTGTTTGAATTCATAAATGCTACAAAAGGAAAGCTTATAAACGCATACAACAGTGAAGTGGAAAAATGTCATGCCTACCTAATCTATTTCCTGGGAAGAGGAGAAATATCTTTTTATTCTTTTACTGAGACTTGAGGAATAAAATGAGGACTGGATGTTATGCTTATAATCAAGAATTGTCTTTCATATTTTCAGTGGATATAAACCCAACATTTTCTGTTGTCTTTCTGGTATATTGTCTCTGAAATGAGACCGAAAAGGAACTTCTTTTACTGTATTGAATTAGAATAGTATGCTGTATTTAAATTATTTTTCATTTTTTGTACATGTTTATATAATAGCTATTAAACAGCTTTTTTCTGAAGCTCTTGGTTTAAGGATAAAGTGTTCAAATGGTAGCACACCATTTACTAGATGAAACAAAACAATGCTGCATAAGGGCTTTATACGGTAACTAGTCTACAGCAGTATTAAAAATGGCATCAATGGGAGCTTTGCTATGAATTGATAACAAGTACATAGTTTTAAATAACTTGGACAGGAAGCTCCTAAAATAGAGTGTTTAAGGGAAAAGTAGGTTTTCACACTGTAAACAGGGTCGTTTGAAAGCTGAAGGAAGGAAAAAAAAATAAATGAGAGGGGGGAAAAAAAAAGGAATTCATGCCATGTTTCCATCATCAAGTTTTTGTCATGGCTTTATGGCTCAAAAAACCTGTAGTTGTAACAGCCACTTTGTCAGAGCTCCACAGTACAGTAAGTTAAATCACTACATCATTTCAAGAATACTTGTTCTTTTGCAGTGGGTGGGTTTTTTGGACGTCAGTAAGATTAATTGTTGAGAAAGGAAGTAAAAGTGAAGTAGTAGTGAGTAAAGTTCAATGCATGTGTTGTTACTGCATCTTTTGTATGCATAAGGTGAATAGCTGAATAGAGTAATTTTTCCTGTTATTACTTTCTAGAATGGATTTCTTTTATCATGTTGTCTTAAATAGTTCATATGCAGCCAGCGTGATATTGCAGTCACATGGTAACCTTTAATTCCTTGCTCGCAGATGAGGACTGGTGAGTTCTGAGTTGCTTTCTCAGTTTTAGATAGTATAGAAAAATATTATTGATGCATCAGTCTAGATGTGCCATACTTTTATCAAGGACAATAGTAATACTACGCATGTCGTTCCTTTACTGAAGAGGAGAAGGATTTTTACCAAGAATGGTATATAACTGGATGCAGTGTTTTCACAAATGTTTCCTTTATTTTGCATATACTATAGGAATTCTAAATACATAGTGTGAATCCAAAAAAAAAAAAAGGTGTTTCCACAAGAGCCAGTGACTTTTGTCCCCTTATATGGAAGAGTTCTTTCTTATTTCTGAATGTTGGTACAGAAACCGCACTTGGAAGGATTTTCTGGTTTCTCAACTAATCATCTTTGCCAGTGTGTTTACTGCATGAGCTTAGCAAGCATTGTCCTTCAAACTTCTGAAAATTAATGTGTTTTACACCTTGAAATTTGGGATTACACCTTTCAGGCTGTAAACCACATTGATTTCTAACTTTAAAGGTTTTCAACATACTAGTTGCCAAATTTGTTATAATTTAAGTATGGATGGAGAATGACATAACAGCAGTGGCAATCTGTTTTCCAGGTGACTGCATCATATAGTCTTAAAATTCTGTATATCGTGATAGGAAAAATACAATGGCTTCATACAACCTAAAATGTGAATTTATACTGAGATTCAGGTTGCATAATGCTTATTTCTGTTCTAGGGTGTTCGGATGATATTAAAAATGCAGCTGTCTCAGGATTAGCGTTCCATTGCTATACCAATATTTCTTGGCTAAGATGGAAATATTTATTGAAATCACTTACGGATGGTTTCTTCTAAGTGCAACAAAGCAGTTAGCCGTCATAAGCTGTAATTGTGGGAAATGTGTTAAGTTCACTTTCCTGAAGGTGGTTTAGTGGTGTTGTAAACTGCTACCTGTAATCAAGTTAGTTAATCTGCAAAGAGAATTTAAGTAATATGTTCCTTAAGTTTTAAGTGAGGATAACCAGTATCTTGTGTCTTATCAATGAGTCTTACTTTATTTCATCATATATGTAATACAAAATGACTTTGTTGTGAAGTTGAAATTCTGTATCTAACAAGTGTTGAATCTTTTTCTTTTGGAAGATGGTGCTTAAACTTGAATAGCTCTCATTGTAGTTCCAAGCCTGAAATAAGGCAGGTAATTCTTAAGTTAAAATAGTTTTCCAAATGTTATAAATTCCTAAAAAGCAAAACCAAAAGCATCTTAATAGACAGTCTGTTAGCCCAATGAGATATCAACAAGATTGTATAGGATGCAGATGGCAGAGGAAAATCTCATGTTTCACTGCTAGCATGCATTTTTCATTTCTTTCTGATGACAATCTGGTTATTAGTTTGCTAGTTTTCTCACAAAACATAGCGTGTGGCTACCTAATTAGATTGCTTTAAAGCCCATTGGTAGTGCCAATATATTTCTCATAATCCTTTTGCCCTGGGTTGCTTTTGTTAAAGGCTGACTTCTCAGTCTTGGGAAAAAACCTTGTTCACTGGGCTAAACATGAAAAATGTGTTATGCTTGATGTTCTTGGTGAAAGTATAATGTGCAACAGAATTCTCTCTATACTATGTCTCTTTAAGCCATTGCTTCTGGGCAGAAATGGTAAAAAGATGTTCAGATTACAGTTAAAGGGATTCCACTTAATCATAGTTGGTAAGAGATTAAACTTTAATCATTCAATTACAGCTTTTGGCCTAACTTTTTTAACACTAGAAGATTAGTAACAAAGAAACTTGGTCTGAGTAAGTATATGTTGCTTGACACTGCAAAACAGTATGCTCTTTGCGCTAGCGTATTGAATGTTTTGTATTTAATAAGGTAGTTGAAGAAATCGCATAGGAGTAGGTGGTTTTTTATATACCTTAAAATTGTCTGCTAATGAAACCTGCATTGTCAAGGCTTCATCCAATGGAAACTGCTGTACACTTTTTACTATCACACTTCTTGGTAGTGATAGGTTAATGGTTGGACCCGATGATCTCGGAGGTCTCTTCCAACCAGAACAATTCTATGATTCTATGATTCTGTGTGAGAGCAGCAAGACTGAAAGATGTTTTTAGGAAATTGGTTATTTAAAGGTACTCAAACTCAGTTGCAGAGAATTGAAGTCACCTGGAAGATTTAGCAAAAAGCTTTGAATACTTAGCAGGAAAAATTACACATTCAAGCCCCTTTATTTCAGGTACCCTCAAGGTAAAGACAAAGCTGATGTCTGAAACCATTCAGCTGTCTTTTGAGCAGAAGCAGACCCAAAGCTAGACTCAAAAGCCTAGGCATGGCGGGCCATCATTTGTCATTAAGTATGAGAAAATGAACTTTTCTTTTTAGGAGGGTCTTATTTCCTTCAAATATGCTTTAAAAAAATAAATTAAAAATAAAAAACCAAAATGCCCCACCCTTGCCTCTGTAGCCTCTGGCATGTATGTATTGTTTTATTGAAAATATTTCTGAAGGAACAGCCACTGAAATACATCATCACCCTGGCAAGGGAATTTTGTTAGGAATAGAAACAGGGATAGTACATGTCACTGCAGATGTTAGGCACCCTTTAAACTAATTCAATTAGGAAGACTGTCAGAAGGTTAATGCAAATCAATTTTCAAAAAGACATTCTTTATCAAGCACTTCTGAAATTGCAGTTTTGAACTCTTAGTAGAAATAAAGATTCTAATTTTCTTTCATACTGTGTACTGTCAACCTAAAAAGCTGGCTTAATTCAATGAGAGTTCCAATTTATATCGAAGTTGTAATTTTCCTTACTGCTACGCATCTTAGGCATTATTCCTGCTTATCCATACTAGATGTGTATAATGCCATTTTGGTATGATGATAAAGTTTAATATCTAAATAATCATACTACTGCAAATGCAATATTATATGTTACAGTATTTCAGATTTAATAATAGAAATTTATAACAATTTAAATCAAAGTTTCAGTATTTTGTTATCACCAAATAGTTCAGTGACTACTCAATAATTCTACAGTAGTCCAACTCTCTAACAATACTCTTTGTTAAATAATTTGCAAGAAGCTTCTGATTATCATCTTTAAACCTACACCACATTTTTGTGTCTCAAACTATTGTCCTCCATCTTCATTTTCCAAATGAAAAGAGATTCTTGGAGTCTCTACTAATCTTCTCAATGGAATGAGAACTTAGAAACTTTTAATTTTTTTCCTTTTCCCCTACCTGGCAAAAGCTAATTCAATTAAGCAAACCAGATTGCACTTTGGAAGTGTACAGAAGTTCAGTCCTATTTAATATGGGTACTGCTCCCTGGGTATATCTCAGCTTCCTCTCATAGGACTGATAGATGCTTAAATGGAAGAGATTCTAGCTGTAGTGGGAGACACAGACACCAATTCAGTTGACCAGGTTGTTGGTTCTGTCTGATGTTGTCCCTTCTAATGTTACAGAACAAATCACCTTGCAAAAGAAGCACGCCCCATCTGCCTTTATTGAAAGCTGTTTCTTCTGATCTGTCGTGTCATGATATCTCATTTGAACGGTTTTCTTGAATAATCTTACGTTCAAGCCAAACTTTCAAAGCAGTTTTCCGTTGCAGAGTGATCTTATATGCAGTGATTGACTGTGGATGAGTATCAAAGGGCCTATTCACTATAACATCAAAGGGTCTATCTATTTCTACTAAAACATGTTAGATTGTTACAGATGTGCAGGTATCATATATTGGCAAGAGTGTTCTGGCATAAATCCCTTTGTTCAGTCACCAGATAATGAAACTAACAAACTTGATTTGTCCCATATAAGTGAATTAAAGAAACAAATTTAGTAATGGAGATCTTGCTGAAGGATTTCACTCATTCAGTTCTGTAAAAGTTCCATCTTTCCTTTATCCAAAACTGTGAATACTGCATTGTATTTTATGCATTATATTTTATGAATTATATTTTATGGGTTTTCTAATTGAATGTTGTTCAGAAGAGGTTATGTTGTCTAGATTTAAAAATAATGAATTCTTAGCCCCAGCCTTTTTAGGAGGGAGAAGTTTGCTGTAAACACTCCATAGCATGCTCACAGTTATATTGAAAGAGAAAGTGATTATCTATAGCTTCTTTCAATTAATTAAATACTACTTGGTTTTGTTAGTATTCAGAAAACTTGACAACAGTGTTGTCTTGCAAATCTGTTTATGGTACTTTTTCATTATGTTTTAAAGAAGCTGTATTGTAAATGATACAAGGACAAATCTTTTGTTAGAGGTGGTATCTTATGTTGCACTGCTGACCCTTATGGACAAAGTATCTCTGGCCATTTCTTCTCATTATCAGCTGTGTAATTAACTATTTCCCTCTTCCCACAAATACACATTGTACCTTAAAGTAATTTTAAAAAAGGGAGGGAAGGAAAAAGATGCTTTTGACACTATTGATCTAGGAGAAAACGTGTTGGCAGAGGAAATCTCCTCTCCAAAGGAGAACATCTGTGGAAGAAGTATTAGCAATTTCAAAGAGGGCTTTTGGAACAAATACATGTGTAGGTAGTCGTCTTTGCTTGGGAGGGGTCAGTGTGAGTGAAAACTGAAAAAAGGATAACGATCTGTGGAAACACTATCCACTGGAGCATTCATACTGCAGAACACCATGTTATGAACTTAAGTTCTCAGAGCAAGCTACCATGGGGGTATGAGGGGGTTACTTTTATTAGAACTGTATTCTAATAAAAGCTTTTCCTAGGTTTTGTAGAATAAGTAGGACATACTTGGGATGTGAAAACGAGACATTGGTTTGCTTGGGAACGTGACAATTCAGAGCACCCTTGAAGGATTTTTTCATTACAATGACAATGGTTTGTAGTGTTTTGGTAGGCACAAACAGGTAGAAGGAGTGGAGGCAGATAAAGCTGTTATCTTCAGCATTGAGATGAACTAGAGTTAATAATGTATTTCTGTACATCAAAAACTTTTTTGAGAATGTTTTCAGAAGATATTTTGATGAGTTCAGGGAGGAGTTGGTGGTATCATTAAATACGTTGGCAACTTCTGTAACCAGCTTTTTGGTATTGTAGCTCAAGGGAAAGTCAATAAACTTTGATTCTCAGCATTAATGTAATTACTTTGATTTTTTTTTCTTTTTTTTTTCTGGCTCCTTCTGCAGAAGGCTGCAGTAATATAATATCAGATGGCCAAAAGCAATTCAGAAAGTCAGTGTCCCATAGGATGACGTACAAATGTAGGAAGACTGGGGGTGGAATAAATCATTTCCTCTGATCTTGTTAGGGATGAAATTATTATAGAGAAGCAAATGTAATTTGCCAATATTCTGGGAGGAAGAGAAGTATGAAGCTCCTTTGAATACCAAAGGTGCTCTTTTTAAGTGTTTTTCTCTTCCTCTCACTTACAGTATTTTCCTTACACAGTATACAAAGGTGTTCTTATTGCCACTTGTTTTGGTAGTTGTAATATACTACTTTAAGTCAGCTGCTGCTCTTGTTGATTTCGGATAATAAGACATTAATCTTCACCTTGGCCTAGTGAGAAATTACTTTAAATGTTTTGGTAATAAAACTTACATTATCTTTTTGATTATTTAATTATTCTGATATTAATGTATTCAATTTCATGCTTCCATGAGAGAATACGGAAGACAGGTGAGATGAGTGAATCACAATAATATAAATGCCCTTTTGAATAGTATAGGCCAAAGAACATGTAAATTGACCTTAAAACACAACAGCTTGATCAACTTCCAGTGAAAACACTGTCTTCTCTGAACAAAAGAAAATTAAAAGATGATGTACTGAATCTTTAAAATGAAACTTTTCCATAGGTAAATGAAATGCATCGTGATGTGTCAGTTGCTTAGAAAAAAAAGTAAAAGTGGGAGACCTATGTATACACAGTATCTTTTAAATGTATTTTGTTTTGGAAACCCACCATTGTAAAATAGAGTATCCTAAAAGCCGATAACCTTTTCTCAGCCTTGTTTGCAGGATTCAAAGAGTAAAAATCCTGAAAATAGTAGCTTTTAGTATGTTTTGATACATTCTTTTTTCCTTCCATTTTTACTATTTCTTCATTGGGATGTACAAATACAAGCAAACGATTTTAAATACCTGAACTTTATCCTTAGAACTTTATCTGCAGAACTCTAGTAGTGATGATAAAACCAAACAAATAGGGGAAGAAAACCTCAAACCCCAAACAGAAGAGTTTGTGTGCTGCCTCTAAACAGAAAAGAACAGGTGATTTGTTTAGTGTGCAGCAAGAGAGATTCTTTCCAGGTCCAAGCAGAAAATGCTGGAAGGTATTATTCTTTCTGTACCCCCACCATACATTCTGATGTTGTGCCAGCCCCTCTTGGAGTGCCCAGCCTGGCCTAGGATGGTGCTTTAAGTTGCTGTACGGGGGTAGTGCTGGAGGAGGTTCCTCACAGTACAGTAGAAGTGACTGTTCCAGAACCAGCCGAAATTACCTGTCTGCTGTAAACAATCTTTGGCAAGCTCTGCTGCTGCTATTCCTTCACCTGAGAGCTACACCATCTGTGGGAAGCTTTTCCTTTCACCAGTCAGGCAGGCTTTGACCCAGAAGTCTTTACTCTGCTCCCCAGCCCTACTTCTGCCAGCACAGGCTGTAAATTGTAAAAGTGCCGCAGAGGCTGTGTTCCAGAAGCATTTTGTTGAAGTGAGATGTGGAGTCTCTAGAACATCCTGTTGGGACTGTGGTTATTTTCACAGCTTCCTACCAAAGATTGCAGCTTAAAATCATCCATCTGCACAGTTATTTAAGGCTGACCAACTGCATTCTGTTCAAAGCGTCATGTGCAGCAGTAAAGCTGATCAGGTGTGATTTAGGAGCTGTGGTCACGTAGATCTGCTTTCAGTCACTTGAGCGGCTAGCAATTAGCAGCCATCGTGGAAGGTTAACTTCAGTGTTAGTCTCAATGCGAGTCTGCTCTGAAGAGTCAAACCCTAATAACTATAACTAGGCAAATGCAGTTCCATGTAATTCTCTTAACTTTCATAATCGGGGATTTGATGTGCGGTGTTTTCTAGTCAAAGCCTGAAGTTGGTTAGAGTTGTCAGTTATTGTTAGGGAGGAATAATGTTCCAAATGGTTAAATTTAAGGGTAAATTTTTCAGATATACCCAACTGACCAAAGTACCTAAATTCTAGTTTCGGAGAGGCTTGACTTTCAATAAGGTTAAGTTTTTTATCTCACGTATTTGAACAGTAAGAGAGACTGAATTTACTGCTTGGTGGTTACTCTGTGGTCACTCCCCTGGTAAACATTTGTAGAGCACACCAATGTAAGATGCTTTCACTTGCACTACCTCACACTTACTACACACTAAGAGACATCCAGAGAATTAGTAGATTGTATCATGATTATTCTTACCTTTGTTTATCATAGTAACTTCCCCACGAAGATAAACTTGGAGGCTCATCAGTACATAGGAACCAGTTTCGGAAAGCAATTACAGGTTTGGATGATGCAGCTAAGCATGTCTTATAAATCCCACTATCTGCATTATTAGACATTTGAGAGTTTGGTGACCTGCAGGAATTAGATTGTGTGATCTTTCAAAACAAGGATAAGGCTCGTAGGTCACTTAGGTGCTTTGGGAAATGGTACTTTGTGATCTTTATCCTGTGCAAGTGATATTTTCTGCATTTAATAGGGAAAATCTTTTACTACGTGTAAAATTGAACCTGAATGAGGTAGTCTAAATGTTTCTGCCTCATGGTTTGTTCTTGTGTGGTGGTTTTTTTTTTTTTAATTTCCCTTTTGGTAGAAACTGGTAAGCAGAATAGCAGACCTCTGTCTGTTTTGTATAGCCGTAAGTAGTACTACACTTTGAAACGCTGACAGGCCTTGCATAAACCACGATCTGAATTTTCTTCCCTTCTGGCAAGAAGGCAAGATCGTGATCCTTTATTATTGAGGCAAGTTCTTGTGTAGTGTGACTAAAGCTTGAAAGATCTGTCGCACTGTTCTTAAATTTCCTGTCCATGGGTTTAATAGTGCCAAGCTGATCCCATGATTCTCTACTGCAGAGGCTTCAGTGCATTGACTCGCAAGTGTGTTGAGCAAACGTGACAGGGAAATGCATATTTTTTCATGACTAAAGAAAACATGAAAGATAAAACTATAGAGGCTGAGTGGAGGCAAAAGAAATATAATTTACTTCACTCTTTGGCTTTACTTATTACATAGTTATTATCCTGCTGAAGTTCTACAGGTAATAAAACTGTTTGTGTTGAACTCTTTTTTTTGTTGTTGTTGGTTTTTGTTATGGTTTGTTTTTGTTGTGTCAATTTCTTAAAATGTTTTGTTTGTTTGTTTTTTCCTGAAGTCATAATTTCACCTTTCCCAAGCATGTATTTTACACTTTGAAGTGACTGTTAGAGTATATCCTTTGGAAATATATTTTATTGGAGCATTAACAAAGTAGTTGAGTGAGTCATTGAAAAATGTGGGAGGCATGGGCCCATGAGGTTTGCCAGGTATAGTTTTCTGTTACTAGAGAGTAATAGGATTTTTTTTAGTCGTCTTGAGTAGACACAACTGGCAATGTTTACATTGGCAAAACCAAGGTATTGCAAGTGGAATAAGCCATAAAGGTAGTATGTAAGTAATATTCTGAATAAAAGTAATCATTAATGGTGCTTATTAGCAGGTGCCACAGTTGTATGTGAAACAGATTGCATAGAGAACGGTCCTGTACAATATACTTCTGAAACAGCTGATGTCAGTTGATATATAGGTAACTAATGGATTTAATTACTTTTTGCATGCTTTCTTGAAAATATACACGGGAAGTCTGTGTATTGTAGTTAATGATAGCATCACAGAGGATTATTTTGCATAGTGATGTGTGTTTTATTCCTAGGTGTGTATATACAGATCATTGAATTCCTATTCATGGTGCAAATATTTGTGTAAGTTCAAAATCCTGAATGACCAAGCAAATTTTATAGTTTGAAGTAATGTTCCACAGGCAGTTGGCTGTATGACTAATAGAATTACATATGCGTAAAATTGCTTTTACTGTAGAAGCCAAAATGCAGAATAATAGCTTGTCAAACTGTCATTTGCAAGTGAGATCATAGATTTCATAGTCCAAATTAGGTTGTGTTCTTTTTCTTTTTGTCAGGTCACATTCTAATAACCATATTGTGCATTAAACCCTGTGATTATCTGAACACTTGACAGATGGTAGGCTGTTAATTTATATGTAAGAGACAGTGATTGCCTGTACAGTAATGGTATTCAACAAAATATGAAATGTCAAAATCCACTTTTTTGTTATGTTTTTACTTGACTTATTTCAGCAAGGTAATTCTAGCAGAGTAATTTTTTTTCATAGCTAAACATATGCTTCATTTACTAGTGTTAACAGGTTTTGGAGTTTTAAATCTTACTTTTTATATTGAGAGATGTTTACATGTTGGTCTAGAGTACAAGAAAATTGTAGAGTACAGTGAAAACGAAAAAGTTATTACATTTATTAGTCTGAAGTTTTTAATATATATATTACTCAATTTTAAGGAAAATGAGATTAGTTTTAGGATCACTTAAGAATTAGTGTGATACTGATCAATTGGCTTTATGATAACACAACTGTCCTAACATTATACCAGAGTTCCATTAAATTGTTATCAAAATGAGTAGGTATTTGCTTCTAATATCTTCTTTAATTATCATCTTAACTCACTTGTAAGATTTCACAGAAAACAATCAGTTTGAGCCCAAAGGATTTTGTCTTTTGATGAAGTTGACAGACAATTGGAGTTCCAATGTATAGCTGGAGGGAAAAGAGTAAAAATGGGCCCAGTTCAGTGCTACGCACTTACCTGTATGAACTACATGGATGTCATGGAGGTGCCTCCCAACCCAATGTTTGTTCATCTTCATGAAAGCTGTGTTTCAGAAACATTGTGGCCAGCAATTGTTTGAACAAGGTAGAGATTCGATAAACAGAATTTGGAAGGGTATTCTGAGCATACTGAGCAGCACGGAAGAGGTCTTAAGAGATAAAAAGAACATTGCTGTATTGTCCAGAGCAGTTAACACCAACAGAAGTCATTTCTATTGCCTAGTATTTCTTGAAAGCTCTAACTTACTAGTTACTTGAATGGCTTTCCACATGAGTTGTCTGCACTTAGTTTGGGTCACTGGGACTGTGCTTTCTTTCAAGTCATTGTAAGGTACAGGGTGGCTTTGCAATAATTAAAAAATTGTTTAACCCTTGGAAAACAGGCTTTTTCATGAATAGTGTGACTAGTAATTGTTATTAGTTAATAAACTACTAAGTAGTTAATAGAAATCTGACCTAGTGGTCAAAGACTTATTCTTAGTTTTGCAGTTCAATTGGTTCCTTAATTTTTCAAAGTAGTTTCCTTTATGTCTTTTTCTTCAAAAGCAATACAAAAATAAAAATTCACCAGCTCTTTTCTCCAGTTTGACATGCTTCTGAACTCTTAAAGAAAGGCAATTCTGCATAGAAATTAGTTTTATGCAACTGCTGGAATTGTTTTGTCAGGTGTTCAGTTGCTTTATAATTGGGATAGGAATAAATAGTCCGGTGGAGCAGGGGAGTGCACAGGCAGTTTTGAGTGGCTTTTTTGTGTAAAAGCGAGACTGGCAAGTATGGAGTAAGTTGGACTATATTGCAAGAAGTTGTGGTAAAACCATTTCGGAAGGGTTTAACTGGATCATAGTGATAGCTTTTACTCTGTAAAAATGAAGTTGTATGCTAGGTTATTAGGATTCTATTGTAATCGTAAGTTCTAAGAGTATAAATTGCATTTTCTTTATTGGATGGGCCTTCTACTTTAATCCCCTACTGGCATTTCAAATAAAGCGTGTGCAAATGCTTTAACACAAAAAGTTCCAGGTGTTGAAGTCTAAAACCAGCCATTATTCAGTAGAGGTGTAGTGGCTGAACATTGGAAGTGGTATCTAGAAAACATGCGTTCAGAGTGTTTGGAGAACTGAGTGAATATAAAAGCACGCTGAAGCCTCTCTTTGGAAACATAAGCACAAGGACTGCTCTGAAGCTAACAAGCAAGAGCATTCAAAGTACTGACAGGCAACTAAATATTGGGCTTGCTTTTTTTTTTTTGCATTGCTTCAGAATTTATATATACTCTTATCATCCTCTATTGCCACTCATACCTCTTTTAAACCAGTGTATGAGTTGCTTTGAAGCCAGTACACTGACCTTCAAATGAAAGATAAAGGAAATAGATTTGCCCTTATGATTAAGAAATAGATGATTTATATCTAAAATTTTCTGAAAACTAACTCATTCTGCCAAGAAAAATTGCCTTAGTACTAGTATAGAACTAGAAAGAGTTTTGCTGCCTCTTCTTGAGAGCAGAGGATTCTATTGTAACTTTTATTAGAAAGTTGTCTCTGAACAGGTGATTGTTCAGAGGTAAAGTTTAGAGAAGTGCCTGAAAAAGTACTAGATGTGCTTTGTTTAGAGAAACATCGAATTCTAATTTTGATAACACTTTGATGTATGTGATTCCTGGAATAACTTTCTGAAGCTGAAATACAAATACCTGAAGAAACTAGCTGATGTTATAGTTTCCTCTAACAATGCTATTTTGAGGAATTTCTTTCTGCCTTTACCTCGTCGAAGAATTCCTTACTCCCTTCAGATTATTGAGCTCTCTCTGCTTGTATGCAAGTTCATAGGATTTGCTTATTTGTTACTGATTTGTTATCTGCTGAACCTTCAACTAAATTTTAACATCTTTGTCTCCTAAAAAGTAAAGTTTTTCAACTCAAAGTCCCCAAAATACTTGGTGTTTGAACAAACAGCTGAAGTTTGTAGTTTTCTAATACTGTGAAAAAGAAATCAAGGAAAAGAAAGAGACAGCCAAGTATTTAATTTGCTTGAAACACTTTCCAACAGAAGAGAGTTGAAGTAGAAATTCCCAACAGTCTTAATGAAGTATTTTTACAGTTCAGTTGCCTATTATTATTATACATTTATAATCGATCACTGTTGTATTCAGTAACTCTTGACTTATGGAGGAGTAAGTTCCTTATTAATGTTCCTTAATCACTAACAAAATCAGTTTTCTGTAAACTGTGTTTCAGTAGGCTGAGAAAGGAGTCATCAAGCCCTAAAGAATGGTAATTTCTTTGCTTGTATTCCAAAGTGTCACAGTATTGTATTGTCATTTTCAGTGTGTGTAAGTCTTAAAGGTTGTTAATTGGTACTTCAGGAATGGAAACAGCAAAGATAACTTTTATTGAGTTATATGAGTTATAGGAATTTTTTGTTGGTTTCCAAGCTTGGGGAAAAAGTTTGTCATCAGCGTAGTTAATATGCGTTATGTAAACATTTACTATAAAAGCATTAGCTCTGAAGCATAATGTTCTTTAGGAAGAAGAACGTGTACAAGAATTTCATAAACAAAATAGGCTGCACTTCTAAAAGAAGATTGATGCTTTTATCTAAATGTTCTAACCTCTTAGACATTATGAAGGTATGTTCAGTCATGGATGCATGTGACATTTTGAAGGGACTGCAGAACAGTGTGTATATGATAATCTATATGTTACGTTATAATGATATTTCATGTAACCTCTTCCAAATACCTGGAAAAGCATTCTTTTTCTACTTTGATAATGTTCAAGTATGTACTGCCAAAGAGAGAAATTTAAATTTAAGTAACAGCATTGTTGCACCCATTCAATGTTTTTCTGCAGTTTTGCCTGCCATTTCCTATAGCAGTCCCATTAAAATATATTTAAAATAGAAAATACAATTGCTAAGATGAGCTTTCACAGTACTAAATAGTAGACCAAAAACCTACTGGGCCTGTCTATCAAGCCAAGCTGCTGTTTAGTATTTCTTTTTAGAAAATATACTCCTCAACTTTGGGGTAAAGTAGTAGCTGCTTCTTTGGTAATATATTTATTAACTGTCTGTTGTGATCTTAGTGATTGGGCTTGAAGGTGTTGGCACATAGTCAAGCAATTATTTCTATATCTGCCACTTTTGGATGAAAATCCTGCAGCTGGGCATCAGTGAGTTGTTTGAAGAATTTGCTAATGGTTTTGTGGCCTCAGCTACTTGTTCTCAGACCTTCTCTCATAGTGATTGAAGCACAAGCAGAAAAATGGTTGCTAGAAGACATCACGAAAATGCTTGAAAGTGTTCCCTGAATTAGGATACCTGCATTCTGTAGCTGATTAAAATACGTTAAAGAAAACTTTCTGAAAAGCATTAAGAAAAAGAGTGCCCACTATAGGATAAAGGATAATTGTATGAAACACATTGGCTAAAGCCTTAAAGATGTGGTGATAACAATGTTTATTTTAATGATTGTTGACAATGTAAATATTCCTATTTGTACTAGAAGTGTTGTATCTGGTTTGGGGGTTTTTGGTACCTATTTTCTGTAAGATTGAATACATTCAGGAGCTTCATTTAAAGAATACCACAGTAGTTGTAACATGGTATTGCAATATTGTTGCTTTTAATTTGATTAATAGATTTGTCTATATACAAGTGACAAAGTATTGCCATGAGCGATATTATTGTTGTTTGCTGTTGAAACTTTTGATAGATGGAATTTTTATCAGAAGATTAAAACTTTTGACAGAGGCCAAAATATGAAGTTCCCATGGAGTCTCCTTTTGAAAAGAAAATCTTGAACAAAATCTTTTTTCATTTAAATAATTAATCATTCTAGAGGCACTCTTCTTTAATGGAAGATGATTTTGTATAAATTGGCTTCGGTAAGGATGTCAAATAAAGTATTAAAAATGCACTGATCCATGTGCAATATTTGTATTAGCAACTGGGGGGGGGTGTGTGCGGAAATATTAGGCATACCTAGTGGATTATAGACTTTTTTCCAGACTTTAAATATGTTAAAGATTGTGAAGGCTCAGTGAAACACTAAAGTTGTTGAAATATAACCTGTTATGCAGCAGCAGCTCGTAGTTACGCAATAAAGGAGATAAAAAAACATTGATCTTACTGGGAATATAAAAAGAAACAAACCAAACTGAAAATAAGTGCAGGCATTAATGACTTTAGAAGCAGAATAGCATGTTTTAATTAAAGAGAGCAAGCAGTCTAAAAGGAATGATGTACAGGTGTTCGGGGAGGGAGAACTTGGAACTACTTTTCAATTTTATATTTTGCAAAATTTGTTGTGACGAAAAACCCGTTTCCCTTTGAGATAGCTGAGTGCTCAAAGTCCAAGCATGCTGCCAAGAATTTACCAACCATGATAGCTGGAAGGAAGAATGTTGGTCCTCATAACACTTGCTCTATCTTCTCAAAATTCCCATTCTTCCTGAATAACTTTGGTAACCTTTCGTGATGACTGCCAGTTCCCTCATCCGTTCAGGGTTCACCTCTAACCTCATAGTTCTTGGGATAAACTGCTTCCTATTGCACCCTTCTTGAAGGCAGATAAGAATCAGGGGGCTACATAATATATAAGAATAAGGTACGGTGAAATGTTTTAATATTTTCAGTGGAGCTACACTGGAAATGAGCTTTATAACTTTGGAGTCAGAACTAGATTCTGAATTGAGAAGAATTCTGGTGCACTGGCAGACTCTGAGGAACTCTTCAAAGTTAGTTGCAATGTCTGTAGTTGCAGCTGACGAGTATCTGATGAGCTCTATAAATGCAGAGTAATAATTCTGTACGTAGTTGAAGGAAAAGATGTAATATGTAGCCTTTTTGTTATTTTGCTTGTGGTTTTTTATATGGTGTTGAATATATTTTCTGTGCACCTGAAGTCGCTCAAATACTACTTACGAATTGACATTTTACTTGACAGTGAGTTGTATTTTCAAATAGGAATTATGTTCCAAAGTACTGTTTGAAATACTAAGCTTGTTTGTATTTCTATAGTATATCTATCTAAGGATCTCGCAGCATTTCATAAGCATTAATGAATTAAGCCTCACTGCAAGGTAGGTATTATCCCAATTTCACAGATTGCAGGGAGGTTAATTAACTTGCTCAGAGTCACTCGGTGATCTGTGATGAAATTGGTTTCTATTTAAAAATGTCTGGATTTGCAGTCTCATGCTTTAACCATTAGGCTGTGCTTCCAAAAATCATTTTTGTGGTTAAAAATAGTATTTGGCTTATTATCAAGTTATGATAAGCTTTGTCTATGCACAAAATAGAGTTGAAGTGACCAAATCAGTTTTAACTTGAGCTAGGTACTTTGCAAGTTTTGAGTATAGACAACTGAACGGAGTTGCATTTGGGCTGAGTTTAATCTAAAAGAAACTTAAACTAGATGAACAGAAAACAGTCTTAATGCAAAGTGTGTGTCTACGTGCAAGTTTGTGCTAGTTTATGTCAAAGTATAAATTAAAACTAGTGTTCCTGTTTGGTCTGAGTTTTTAATAGAAACTTTCTAATTTCACTTTACTTAATCTAGTTTAACACAGATAACACATAAATTGAAAAGTGAGGGGAAAAGACATTTGTCAAATAATTTTAAGAGTCACTCATTCATATGTCCTGTTGGTTCCAATTATTTAAGTTGTATAACCACCACTTCTAATTTAAAAAAAATATAAAAAATTGTTTCCTGTTAAATGTTTTCACTCTCATTAATGAAAGATGCAACTTCAGCTGAAGAAACTTATTAGTAAAATTTTATTTCTGGGAGAATCCATCTCTGTAGTTTTGCTGGCTTGATGGGAAAGAAAGTAATTTAGGAGAGAGGGCTTTATTTTGTTTGATTTATAGCCCTGTTTCCCCTGCTCTTATACCCAGGTATGCAGATCTGGTAGTAAGTGATGATGCTTGGGTCTTAAGAAACCTGCAACTTCTCCAGGCTCCTGCTGTTAGTTCTTTATGTATCCTTTGACAGGTCATTTAAACTGGTTTTAATATAGTTTCTGGATTTGCAAAATCGGCATAATACTTGTAAAATGTTTAGGAAGTTTGAAATCTGTTATGATCAGGAAAGTATTATTTTTTATTATAAAAGTGTTAGAAGCTTTTCAAAGTAGAATAACCTTCATTTCAAATTTTAGATTTAATCTAATAAATCCCAGTTAAATACAAATTTTTTAATGAACGAGGCTGGAATTTATCACTCATTCTCTTAATTAGCAGTACTTGACTTTATGCACCAAAATGCTTGATTTGAAAACTTATTTCTTTGCAGTTAAAAAAAAAAAAAAAAAAATTAGGGCATAAGGTTTTTTGAAGTGCCATATAAATTTCTTGTGATTGCTGATTGCCAGTAATGCAACACCTATGTACAGCATATAATTGTGGCACAACGTGATCTTTTCTTTGAGCATTGCCGCTTCTAAGGTAATGCGGTAACTGCATAAGTGAGTGCTGAAGTTTTAATAAGAAAATTGTGTGATGTGGCATTCTCATCTGATTCAAACTGATTTTTACAGCTTCAGGTGCAGTAAATTTTTGACAGCCAGGTTAATAAGTTTGGAAGATTCACCTTTTTCAGCAATAAGATGACCAATGAACCTTTCAATACTTCCTCCTCCCTGTCTCTGCTTTCCCATGCTTTGTTTTTGGTTGAAGGCAAGCATATATTTGTAGTTCACCAACTCTATACTGGTTTTCCTAGGTTACTTTATTTTTGTCCTAGTAATGAGAAAGCTGCTAAGACCATTCTGAAGGTAGTGGTCTACTTAGTGCTGACTGTAACAACTTAAAATCTGTCTCTTCTCTTGTATCTAATTTCCATAATGGCACTGTGGACTGTAAGTGCAATATAATATAAATAATACAACAGGCTAACCAGGAAAAACAGTTTGATTTAATAAATGTTCCACCAACACATTAGTCATTCATTGTATATAATTACTTGGAGACTCAGAATAGGCACAGCTGTATATGGCTGGTGTTAAAGTTGAGATTTTTCAATAATGTATTTCATAGGTTGCTTTTTCAGCTTTCCTTCAAGTTCCCTTCTTTTTGTATTGTGCAGAAAATTACTTTAATCAGAAGGGGATTGACTAGGAAATGCTTAGTCTTGCTACTACTCAGGCTTCTGAGAGAGGAGTGGATTGTTCGGTTACACAGATGTAAAATTAATAGCAGGTAAAAGCTCCCTGTGTTTGTCAGACTATTCTTTTTTGAACACAATGTGATTGGTGCTTGAGGCATAGAACCACAATGAGAAGTGGCTGTACACACACATATATATATACACACACAAACTAACTTCCTAGTCAAACAGTTCATAAATTTCAAGAACGTGTTCCAAACAAAAAGTGCCAGCCAAAGGTATACTCCAAGATTTGTCTAATTATATTTGTAGTGTACTAAATAGAAAAAAAAAAAAAGGTTGCACATTTCACCAGAGTATTTAACCTTGTAATATTGGTAGTTTGAAAACATAAATTTAGATCACTTTTGGTATGTATGGCTACTTTGGCAAAGGGACTTAATGATTTCAGTTGGACTTGCAAAGTTGCATACAGCTAATGCTCTTTGCTGTTGAAGAAATGGTGTCCTGTCAGGTAAAAAGTTGTTCTCAGTATTTCTTTATCCACTGGCTTGCTGAGAACAATACTAGCTGGGAGTAGCACCCAGCTTTTCTGTAGAATGAAAGTTCAGTCTCTTCAGTTGATTGATTTCTCAATAGAAATAAATTTTATGTGATATTCTAAGAAAAATTGGATGTAACCGTCCAGGTAATATATATCTATGGTTAGGACAATATTTTAGTTGTGTATTATCTAATAGTAGGGGCAGGATTGTTATAGTCAATTTGTTCTCTTAATATTGTCTTCAAATCTTTATTGCCTATGCCACAAAAATACGACTTCATATCCTGGGTCTTTTAGATGCTGTTGAAAATTTACTTGAGGTTTGCGTAAATATGTTTGTATGTCTCTTCAAGGTTGGAAATGAAGTTGTGGGGTTTTTTTAAGTTTTTGATGGTGTTTCTTGCTTTTTGGTGATCCTGTTTTTGTTTGATGGATAAGATTATCTTGCTATTCCTCCCTAAGTGTTTCAGAGCGGACTCAGGTATGCATCACAGCCTCAGGTGGCTTAGGTGTGAGTGAGTACCTATTTGTCAAGCTGGAAAACCGTGATGGCTAAGGGGCAGTTAAACAGCATAATTCCTTTGTAGTGTGTTGGCCACAGGTTCTGGCATACATGTGTAGTGCTTCGGCATTACTTGGCTAGCACAACTTTTTTCAGGTAGCATCCAAACAGCTTTGTAAAACCTGTCATTATATAACTATTATCCACCTTGATATCATCATGCAAAAAATAATGGAGGCTTTAATTGATTTTTTTGTAGGTAGATCTGAGTAAGTTATTTCACTGTTTCTTTGTATTTGCTGATTAAATACCAGCAGTCCCCGTTTCCTGGAATTTGTAGACTGACAGTTCGGGGGCATTGTGGGAGGAGTTTCCTTCTTCCCTCGTGTTTGCTACAACCCTTGGGGTTTTTAAAGGTACTTGAGCCTTTCTGTATTTTTTTCTTCGTGTTAACACCTTTCCATTGATAAATACGACTTACTAAAAGTAGTAATTTGTTCATCTGAGCACTTGGGCTTGGGAAAACCAATACCTAGCACCAAGGGCGCAAGCATCAAAAGAGGCTATGGATTAATGCTGACCTTCAAAGTTTTTATCTTTTCTCCAGTTAATCTTGTTTTTAACACATGCCTGTGGAGTGTCAATAGTGTAAGAATTCTTCCCTTCAAATTCTTGCATATAATAAAGGTATTTGTTTTATTAATACTCAGATTTGTTGTAGTTCTGTCTAGTGACTCAGAAATAATTTTTATGACAGGAATTATAAAGCTTTAAAATCTACTAAAAAGAGGTCTTCACAATTGAAATTTTGGAGGAAAACAGACTGCCTTTTTCTTTATAAAAGTAACTAGGGAAAACAGCCTAGTTCATGCTATAACTTCAGGGCAGAATGTGAAGCTTCTGAAGGTGTGACTGCTCAAATGGCTGTTGAAGATAGTAATTTATGAACGGCAAAAAATGTTTAGAAGATTTTTCACTGAGTTGCTCTGAGCATAATGTATTACAGAAATCTATAATATAGGATGCAGAACATGTTACTACCTGACTTAAACATGGAAAAGAAATTAAGTTGTAGCAAAAGGTTTGGGTTTTTTTGTCCCCCCCGCCTTTTTTTTCCCATGGTCCTTGCTTTCTATTTTTCTGTTGTACATTCCATCAAGTACTTCAGTGAAGTGCTCTGAGATCTGAAGGTGAAAAAGTGTGGATTTAGAACCAAACAATGAAAATTAGAGCTGAGAAACATCTGACTCCTATTTATGTTTATAGTTGGAATATAATAATCAAGTGTATCAGTGATAGAAAACTTGAAAGTAAAAATGAATAAAAAGGTGCTATTCCCGTGGTTTGGCAGTGCATCTAGGTTAACGTGGGAGTTATTTTGTGTTAATAAGAATGTGTTTCATGCCTAAAAGTGATGTTAAACACAAATGAAACCCCTTTCTAACTATTATAACTACTATGTGCTTCAAATTAATGTTGGCTTATACCAGCGGTTACTGCCTCTGTGTAACAGCCTTCACAGTGGAATGCCTCACCTGTATCAAGTTGAGTATATGCATAAATCTTTGCAAGACTGGAGCTGTAGCATTTCATTAAATGCAAAATGGTAAACTTTTATAGTTCTACACTTAATGTTTTGTAAACCCATCTATAATTTCATTATGGCAGGGGAAATTGTCTGAGTTTTATGATAAGCTGTCTAAACAATGACATTTTCTAAGTCATCTTGAAGAGGAGATAAAATAAATTGGGCTTTTGCTAGTGCTGAAGTAAATCTGTGTTGCTGTTTTTCTAACAGAGCTGGGTGTATCCCTGCACACCCTGTAATTTGAGAATGTTTGTTTAATGAGGATCTTCTGTTGCTGCTTTTCTCTCCCTGTACTTCTGGCTCAAAGGAGAAAGGCATCAGCATAGGGAAAAAAGCTTATTTACTTACAGGGTCTTGGTAAAAGACAGTAACTAGGTTTATCCTGTCATTGTTCTTACTTTGCCATCTGGCTGTTTGGTACTCTCATCTATCATGTCATGTCTTTTGATCAAGACTCTAATGTTTTCTCCTCTTCCTAGGCAGATAACTTAGTCTGGTGAGTTGACTAATTGTCCTTGGCTCCCTTCACATTCACATTCAGAAGAGGGAAAAGCTGGTGCAGTGTGTGACTTACAGCATCTCCAGAGGAGCTAGCCTGTCTTGGCTGCCTTCACATGTCACATACGAGGCTATAAAAGGTAGCTATGCGTGACTAAAGCTACATAGGTTGCTGACATACTTTAATGTCTCAAATTTGATTTTTGTTAGAAAGCAAGGAACATGAGATTTTTAAGACCAGGCTCAAATTCTTAGAGGTTTTTATAACGAGTTGATATTTGCTTTGTAAAAAAATTTTTTTTTCTGGTTAGAGAAACTGCTTATAAACTTTGTTTGAATTCACTTGTGTCCAGATTTGAAGCATGTCTTGACTTTAATGTATGTATTCACATAGTAGGCATGGTATCAAATTTTACATACCTGAGAAGGTCGGAAACTTTTGACTTGGACTTGAGTTCTGGCAGTTCAGAGAGGATTTGCTCTTTGGTTATTAAGTTATGATGCATATAAGGAGGAAAAGTTCATAGTGATGTTCAGTGTGGTAGAATATAAAAAAAAGTCACTCGCCAGTGATGCTTGGACTTGTTCAGAATGTGGTGGGTTGGGTGGGGTGTTTTTTGTTTTGTGGGTGGTTGTTGGGTTTTTGTTTTTGTGAGTTGTTGGTTTTTGTTCTTTTTTTTTTTTTTTTTTTTGGCATGATCCTGGAAAAAGTCCAGCTTTTTTCTTTAGCATGACTTTATTTTTGGAAGTCATAGCAGAGACAAGTTGGAGGCATGTGAATTGAAGTAATTTCAGTTATGCATCTGAACAGCTATGTTAACATAGATACACAGTGGTGTATAGTTCAACTTCTTACCTGGCTGTGTTGAAGGATGGTAGTTTTCTGAGAGACTGACTTTAAATTAGCAGTGGGGTTTGTGGATACTTACAGATAGCAAGATGTCACTGCTGGTGGGTTTGTTCTTTTTTTTGTTGTTTTTGCCTTTTTTATTTTCCCCCTCTGAAGAAAAGCAGTAAATAGCAAAGCATGTCTTTTGAGTGATTGCTGAAGCTGTTAGTCTGAAGCAAAGATGAAACTTCTCCGAACTTTAAATCAAGTGATGTTAATAGCCTTGCTTTTGATTGGCAGGAAATACTTTAATTTGTCATAACTTGATTAAAAAACGTAAGAACTCAAAATGCAATTCTAAATTTATAACTTCTCTGTGCAAGGAATGAATTAGTGATGATAGAATATACTAAGTATTATTTGAGAAAAGAAAATTAATTGTTTTTGTTAAATTCTATTGGGACTAAATTTACTTGAAGTTGTGTACATACAATTTTCTAAGATATATGTAAATGAACTCATTAGTGCACAGTCATACTGAAATCCTATTTTGGCCTTGGGATAATTTGTCTTTTCAAAGCACAACATGCCATTACTGATTCTTAAAAATATTTTTCTGTTTCTGTAAACATGATATTATTTCTATTTCTTCTTTCCATCTTATATATGTAGCATCCAACAGAAGGAAGATGTTTCTTTTTCCCCTTATATTTTGAAACAGATGTTCAAACAGGCTTCAAAGTTAATCTTACAGTTAGGCCAGTGGAGGCAGAAGAGTAATCTGTGGTGACAAGCAAAGAGCTAAGGATGGAAAGTGTACTCCCCAGATGCTGGTAGTATAGAATGTATGGACTGATTCCAAGGGAACTACTTGGGTATCTAAAGATAAGCAAGTACGTAAGTACTTGCAGCCTTTGCAGCTAAGTGGCAAATGGAATATTTTATGTGATGCTGTGCTGATTTTGATAAATTTGTTCATAATAAATCTGAGCTTCCTACCTTCATTTAGATTTTGTTGTTTTTGCTAAAATAAAATCTCGACGTATTTGGAAATCTGCACTTAGCATGTAATATGTGAAGTTAATTTCCTACGCTTGTACTAATTCTTTTACAGATACGGTTTTACAGATATGGTTGTACAGAAACAGCAACATTTGCTTTTACTGTTACTCTACTGTAGTATTGTGTTGGTTTTTTTTTCTTTTCTTTTGTTCTTTTTTTAATAAGAAAAGCGTCAGAGGGGGAAACGTATCAGAGTAGCTTAAGAAGCAGAACTAGGTACAAATGGTATGCATAAACTAATTGTTCCGTAGGAACTTTCGATTCCTACTACTGTAACTGTAAGGTATTGGATTTGCTTGTACAATATTTGTTAAAGTTCTAGAGTGGATCTGCAGCAACAGAATGAATGTCTTTAACAAAGGTGGGTTTTAATGTTTTAAGGTATGAATATAAATGAGGCTGTCTCTTCTACAGTTTTTTTACTTGTAATTGTTCAGTTTACCTGTATCGCTCCTCTTAGAAATGTGTGTGTGGGGGGGATAATCTAATGTATGTAATCAGAGCTCACAAAATGGTTTGCTGTGTTCTACCTAGAATATTAGTGTGGGGAGGTTTGAACCAGGCTTCAAGTTGATTTGCCATCTGGCTTTTTTGTTGACCCACCTTGAGGCTAGTTTTGCACTTTGTGACTTTCTTCTTTAGCACATAGTTACAGGGATCACTTTAAAAAACAACAACAAACTCCCCCAAACAAAAACCCAATTGTGACTAGCTTTATGAAATCATTCTAATCCAACACTAGAAAAGAAAAATGTACAAGTATGAAACAAATTCAGGATTTGATGTCACTGTACATGATCTAAATCTGTAAGTATGGAGGTCTTTATCTGTTACTTGTTCTATCATTATATAAGCAAATGTGTCTAGAATTATAATTTACAATTATGATAGGTAGTTTGGCTACAGAGAACTTAAGACTATATATTTTCCTGAAAATTTAGTTTAGTAATTGCATCCTACCTTCTAAAATGAATCTGTCTTACCTTTTGAATGCACATACTAGAATAAGTTGGAAGTCTTGGACTTGCTTTGTAAAAAAACAAACCAAAACAAACCCCAAAACCACACGTACAAAAAAACGCCCAAAAAGCTACAAAACAAAAACTCAAAAACCCAACCAACCAAAAAAACCAAAACAACCCCCAAACCCACCATAACCAAAAAAACTAACCCCCCCCCCCCAACCCCGTCCCAAACCAACAATTAACTACTTATTATTTAGAAGCAAAGAAACAGTTGAAGTATGTACTGCAATCTGTCTCATTTGCCAGAAGTCTTGACCTCTCTGGCGTACCAGTGATACCAGATGCAAGATTCTTACTGAACAGAAAAAGCAAAAATTAAATGCATTATATAGCTTGTGGTTTAGGAGTGATATTGACAGGTGTTAAAAATGTTCTTTGGAGTGTGCAACTTGGTTAATATAAATTATTTTCGTGTGTCTAATGACCCATGGATAGCAAGCGTATCTCATTTGTTACAATATCCTGCGTCAAATTAAGAATAAGCAGCTGATTTTTTAGTTCATATTTGCACAGTCAATTAACTACTTTAACCCTGCTTAAAGAAATGATGAAGAATAAGTTGCTGATGATGTTCATAAACTAGGAATTTCCACCTTGTGTCCTTAAAATTCTACTTAAGTAGTCTTCCTTATTTATATTGCTTATTAAAGTTATGCTACTAACTAGAAGCCAGGCAAGTATGACACGCAAAGAGGGCCATACTGGATACTTTGTCTCTTTTCTAGGGTATATAGGCTCAGATTTATAAAGGAAAAGGAAGAAACCTTTGTGCCAAATGTACTGTATCATTTTGGGAACTGAATAAAATCTGAAATGGCTTGGAATACCCCTTCTTTTGGAAAAGAAACAATTAAGCTTTCTTCACAGTACACAGTATTTGATTTGTGGTATTGCAAATGGGATGTGATCCCATGTCCAAAATCTTTTAAGAACAGGATGAATAGAAAGAACTAGTTCTGTCGTCTTGACCTTACTACTACTTTTGCTTAATTCTCTGAAATATAGTTGACTCTTTAAAGGCTTTAATGTGGTTCAGGTTGCTTGTAACCTTGACATGGAGGCCAAATTCAGTTGTTTCAGTGTCTGTTAATATGTGGTAATAGATGGGTTAGATTATTAATTTACTGAAGTATAAATTAAATGAATAGTACAGACTGATCTAAAAAAAAAAAAGTGTAGCTAGAGTGAAGTGCTGGAAACGGAAGTGCTTTATAGGATGAAATATTCATATAAATGTTTGAATCTTTCCCTTTGGCTTAAAGCTTTTTATTTTCTTATTTGCAATAGAAATAAAGATGATAATATTGCATGTTAACAAACTCGGTTATACTGTATAGTTTACCTAGGAGTAAGTATTATCTGCAAAATGTAATAAAGTGGCATCAGCCTTATAACTAAAACTAGAAATAATTGAAAACACTTTTCAAGATACCCATGGGGGATATAGTACCCTTTAACAAGCACACACTTAAAAAAAGTATTAAAATTACCGCATACAGCTTAGAAACTTTAATAAAAAGGTAAATGGATTCTGAATTCTAGTAGGTTTTGTGTGCAGTTGGGCTATATGGAGACAGAGTTGTGAGATGGATGGCGTTCTAGGTTATAGCATTTTAACGCCCTAATTAGTGTGTGGAGGCCCCATAGAAATTATACCAATTCTCTACCTTTTATCTTATAAGAAGCCACTTGCTGCTTTTCTGCACTGAGACTTCTCATATGTGAAAATGTAGCATTTGTAACTTGATTAATACAAGATTTAATATTCTGTCTTGCCTGGATTTCCCATAGTAATGAAACTCATCTTTTTTGATTTAGTTTAGTTCAGGAGTAAGCAAAACACAAGTGTGAAACTCAACTGTTAATTCTCTTTTTCTGCCAGTGTTGCTTCCGGGGCATGACTCTCTGTAGTCATACATATGACTCTATATAGTCATCCACAAGCTGGTCTTTATTACTGTTCTAGTGTATCAGGAGATTTTGACCTAAATGGCATGACTGAAAACTTGTCTTGGAAAAGACCTAGAAGATTAGTTAATTGCACAACTATACCTCCAGCATATGGTATTGCAATTTTCTTAATACTGTTATTTTGAAATTTTTGTTAAATATAGTTTCTGAAATTCCAGAGGAATCTTTCACTAAGAACTGTGGAACATAAGTCTTGATGTAGATGGGACTTTTTACATGAATGAATGAGATTATATAAATGGATGTTAATGAGACTGGACTCAGTTAAGCATCCAGGAGGTCCCTTATGTTCCTGAGTCGTGCAAGTTGGTCCCCCTTGCGCTTCATTGTGTTAGTTGTATCTTTGGCATCCTTTCTTAAATCACATACCTTATGTAATCATGCTGTGTTTCTGTCTATCAGTCCTCTCTTCAAACTCAGGGGTCAATGTCAAACAAATTTGGAAGAGGACCTCAGATAATGGAGGTCCTGTGAATTTCCGAGGGCATGCACTGACCAAACATCATCTCCTTAAGATCATAACCAGGTTTTTATCCGACAATGGTGCACAGTTGTCTGTGCAACAGCCTGACGTCAACGGCTGTTGGCAGTCATGACTTCTGAACCATCCTTATCTGCCCCCTTGTTGGCCGTTGCCAGCAGTTAAGTCTTGCAGCCCTTCCCATTTGGGCAGGGTAACCGGTTTGAGAGAACGTTTTCGTTTCCATTTGTGCTTATCCCTCTAGGCCTTGATTGCTTCTAGGTGTTTGATTGCTTCTAGCTCCCTTCAAGGGGACTTGCCTGTAATCACGCAAAATTGGGCAAACAAGAGTTGAGTGTTAATATATTGAGGTAGCATATTGATAAATCAATGCTGCCATTAGCAACCGTTGTTGTTCAAGTGTTTTATATTAAAAAAGAAATCATTAAACCTCAAAGTAGCCCTTGGACACTTAAAAAGCATTGGTGGAAGAAAAGTAAGTTGAAATGAATTAATGATTAGTCAAAGTTATCTTAAAACTTTTCTCTATGAAGTGCTCGCCCAATGTGACACCTCACTGTAGGACTCTGCTCACCCTGGAACAAGGGTGACACATTGTTTCCCATCCTTTGTGGTTGTGCTCACTGCTTAGGAGTGTGTCTTCACATATGAGGTATAAAAGGAGTAAGGCATTATCTCCTGGGGCTTCCAAGAATATGTTTATTAACAGACTCGGGGAGGAGAAAATACTAGATAGAGTTAAACTTACAATATTTTTTGGTTAGAATTTTTCTATGCATTTTAAGAATGCTTTCCTGGTTAACGGAAATTTACTTACTGCTTAACCAGGGAGATGGATGTTGTACTTTGCATCGAGGAACAGTATACTTTTAGATGTAATGGGAATCAGTTTATAATAAAGCTTCCCCCCCCCCCCCCCCAAGGAAAGTTCTTGGTCTTCAATAAACTTGTACTTAAATGCTGACTCTTTTTATACTACGATTTAGGTTAAGCTGTTTAAAAGTGAGGGTTGAAAAATCGGGTTTTTGTTTCTTAATACCAAAGCATCCAAATCTGTCTTGTGGGAGGAAGCTTCTCTCCAGTTAAATCCTGATGCAACTAAATTTAAGATTTGCAAGTAGCCTTAGTAAAAGCCAGTCCAGCAAACTCAACAATTCCACAGGCATTGAAAGAGAACTAGGGGAGAAAAGATACTAAAAAAGAGGTGGTGTAGAAGATGGTGGGGTTTAGACAGGATCAATCAGATGCTGTGATTGAGTAGTTGGAATTCAAGGTGCTGTAGATACTGTTTGTAGTATGTGTAGGGTTATGTTAATTCAGATCTGCTGTGCTTTAGATTGTGTTAATTGTTATTATTCAGCTTTCTGATGGTGTATTAAAAATATGTTCATAAGACCCCTTTAATGTTAATGCAAATTGTGTGTTCATTCTCGTCATGTCACTGATTTACTGTTAAGTTTTTTGCATTTCTAAAGTCTTTCAACTTAATGTCAGCAGCCCCAAGAAAAGGAAGAATGACTAGTAGCTCTAGAAATCAAGCATTCAGGCTTAATTTAATTTCGTATACAAAGAACTATTTCTGTAGGCCCCACCAAAGTCATCTCAAAAGTCAACAATATCTTTCATAGACTTCCTACTGTTTTAGATCAGTTTCCTATAGAACCTGTTTATCTAACAACATGAAGTGTTATTTTTTTTCCTCAAAAGTGGAAGAGCACCTTGGGTATGAGTTTATTGAAGGAGTGATAATAGATTAAAATGTATGCCAGGGGTATTTGGTGGGTAGAATTTCTAAAGCTGTATTGCGTCTAAACTACTATGTGTTCAATGCTAAATTATTTGCATTTTAGATTCTCTTATGTGACCGTTATACTCGGTGCTAGAGTTACCTCCATTATTGATTTGGGACATATGCCAGGCTCTAATTGTTTCTTTCAAATAGGCATTTGTTCAGAGTGCTGACTCCATTCTAGTAATTCTTACCCTTCGGACTGTATTGTCCTTTGCCATGTTCTGCTGCCAGTCTCCCTGAGCAGTTCGAGGGGCTGTGTACTTGATTAGTCCTAGACTTTGTCCTACTAAATTCTGTCTCTCATACGTAAAGCATTTTGAAACTTCTTTACTCTTGCTAGCAAGTGTTTTATTTTTACATCTTAGTCGTGTAGTTACATTGTGAATGTGACTTATGTGTCTTAAAACTCTTCAATATCTATGCCAGATGGAAGCATTCTGTATGTCAGTTTACATCCGAATCCTCTTGCGGACTGTTTTCTTTCTGACAGATTTTTCAGACCGAGTTATGCAGCTCTTTTCCCCGGAGAAACTTTCAGTTATGTTTTATGCTGGTTACTTATTTTCTCATCACCCTGACCCCAGCCCACAAAACTAAACAAACCTTTCCAAAGAGGTTTTAACTCAGCCGCAGGGAAATTTCTTCCTTGGTTAAGTCTAACCTGGATTGTAGAATACGTTTTCTCTAATCAAATGTGACAGCTGTTTGAGAATTAAGATTATTTCTAGTCTTTAAAGTAGCCCTGGAGCTGCAAATATCACAGTGGTGCTAAAGAATAAAGGAAAGGTTGGGGTGAAAATAGTAGATTTTAGTTCAGCAGAGATGAGCTCAGTTCCTAGCTCTTGCTCCTGACTGACTTCCTGCTTGGCACTGGTAAAATAACTTTGGTTTTGTCCAGTATTTTGAGGATTTTATGTTCATAAATTCCACTGACTTTCAAAGTCAAAGGAGTTCAGATGTGGAAGTAGATTATTTTGAAAAACCTTACCTTTCATTCTTCGCTCCCATCTGAGAGACAGATGATGATAATTCCATTCCTTTACCTCTTTTTTTTTTAGTTTACATTATCTTCACTGGACAGGGAAACTGTGCTCCTGCACATGAACAATGACCATTCCAGTAGGACTGGGACAGTTTGAGTCCTGGAACTCGTAGAAGGCTATAGAGGATTCATTCATGGAAACACACTATGCTATGTTAAAATTTCTTTGAGATCTCGAAAACTGCAAATGAAAGGCATTTGATTTTTTTTTTTTTTTAAAGTGCATTTGTACAGATGCATAGTAAAAGTTGTTATTGTGTCAGCAGATTTCTCAGAGTTATGCTGAACAATAGGTTAGCTGAAAAAACCCTAAAACAATGTAATACGAGTTTGATGGATATGAACTATTTATGCAAAATATCCTGGCAACTATAGTCTCCACATGAAAATTTCAATGAGGAAGACTTTGGTTTAGCTCTGCAGTAGAAAATTAAAACACCAAAATACAAACCAGCAGCAAGAGCTCAACTTGCCTGGATGCAAAAAGTACGAGAAGAGTTTTTCTAAGTATTTGGTTGTCTTAAATGTCTTGTCAAGGAGCTAGCCAGAATTGGATTTCAGTCTAAGTTAATGGCAGAAGTGATAATAAGAGCTCTCAGCAAGGAGCAATAGTAATAACCCTGATTCCTTGGCATGTCAAGAATTCCAGGAAGTACTGTGTTTCTTCTGCGACACAGTGACTCCTGCATTCATACGGAAATGTATTTGGTGTCTTCAGAAGACTAATAGGTTCAAATCAAAATTATCTTGTATGACTCATAAAAAACTGGAGACTGAAATAGCCAGTTGGTTGTGCCAACTGGAACGGTACAACTTTCAGCCATATGCCTAGCCATCAGCCTGGGCTTTATTTTTAAGGCAAAATAGATACGCGCTTTGCTTGTTGACAACTATGGAATCACTTTAATTTATTTTTCAGTGTAAGAGCTATTAAAATTAGATAGGAGATGTAAGGTTTTTAATAATGGGTAAAGAGATTTAAAACATCAAGGCTGTTAGCAACAGAACAAGTAGGGGTCTTATTTATGGTGATGCACAACAGCTTTATTTATGTTCATCTTATGTTGGTTGTTTCTTAGGAAAGCTGTAGTTTAGGATGTGGCTGCTGTCTAGATTGTGTGTGCAAAAATTAGAAATGCTGCTGGATAATGCTAAAACATTTTGGTAAAAAGTCTGAAAACCCATTATAGGATTTTAAAAACATGCAGAACTGTCTCTTTGGGCCAGGTAATAAAATTATTGTAGTAACCTCAGGAATTGTATATTGGTAGAATTATTAGAAAACATGCATTCAGTTAATCTAGTTAAAAATTCTAAAATACTATAGATGTTACCAAAAAACTGAAGGTTAGAAAGATTTTCTTTCGTGGGGATGAATAATACAAAATTCTGTTGAAGTACTGAGTGTGTAGGTTCCCTCCCTCCCTCCCCCCTTAACCATTATATACAACGGACAGTTAAACAAGTTGCAGTGGCTATGCAGCTTTGCTGCCTGATTTATTGCACATTTAATTTAATTCACTAAAGGTGACCTTTTTGTATTTAACTATGGAGACACACGCTTTGCTGGCTCTGATTACCCAGGCTTATGTTGGAACTTCCCATGGTAAAAAGGACATGACAGTTGTACCCACATGCTGTTATATGACCTGGCTTTTGAGCATTTATTTACCTAACTTGACACTACCTTAATTTTCTCCTCCGAGTTGCTCTCTTTTAGGGGCTTGACTAAAAACTTTTCTCAACCATGCCTGTACCGACTATATGCAAGCTGCTTCAGCGCAGTGCCAAAACCTTTTGGACTGTTAGTTGGTGAGAGCACAGGATGGGGAGTCAGTGTTGTGATACTGGTGTTTCTTTGGGTTTCTGATCTACAGAGGAATTACTTTGTGAGAGAGAGAGAGAGAGAGATTCATATATATATATTCATAGCTTTGAATATGTAATGTGAAACCTATTCGCTCAGGAGAAATAGAAGAATGATGACTTGCAAGAGGCAATTTCTTTGAGTGCATTCTGTGGGTAAGTTTAAGAACAAACTGGCCCTCTGGATAGTTCCCATAGTACTGCAAGTTAGTCCTTTGAACGGGGAGTGTGGAGTGTAAGGCTGTATCTGTGCCTTTTGCTTTTTTTGGAGAGGGGGGGTGGTGGTGTTAGTTGTTTTTTGCCAGTCTGGTGTCTTTTGGAAGACCTGGGAGCTGATCCCTCCAGAAGCTTTCCCAAGGGATGGAAATTCAATAATTGCTTAGACAAAGAGGACAAGGCTTCTCTCATTTTGTCTTTTGCTCATCTCATACTTAAGGATGTAAGAAAAAAATGAATGACTGCCAAGCCTTTGGCCTGGACAGATCATCTCCTGTCTAGGTCTAGGTTTTCTTTGTCCTTCCTGGAACTTGCAGGTCTTAAGTCAGTCTTACTGGAAAGTCTTAACCAGTAAAACTCTGAGTTACTTTTCCTCAGTACTAAATGCCAAAAGTAAATCTAGGTAGTTACTGTGAAATACTGATTTTTACTCTCTCTTTTTTGTTTCTAAATAAGATGTCATAGAATAGCAGTAATTTTGTCCTGTGTTCAAGTCAAATTTAGTGTTAGAACTCAATCTAATTGATGTATTTCAATTTTACAATACAGGTTTGACTCTAATTTTATGTTCAGACACAGGTTGAATCTTGTGTCTTTACATATTAATAAGTATTCTAGAAAGGTATCTGATTTTCACAGCAATAAATTTTAATGACTTCTCTTTGTACAGCATTAGAAAACATCTGGTGTTATCAAAACTCGTAGACAAAATGAACTTGCTGGAGAGAAGACTGTCCTTTTCTGCTCATAATGACTTCAGCTGTTTATTTTACCCTTAAATAAAACAACTTGTGTGTATGTGATAATATTCAGACTCCTGCATTATTAGATTTTGGTATTACATGAAATTTGAGGAGCTGCTTTTGATTACACAATGATTTGGTAATGTATATTTTTGGTTTGTTGCAAATAGACATCTCCAAGTGAAAAAGTGCAGTGTAAAAGCTTCATTCTTCTAACTTGTGGAGAACTCTGTGTTTTTATAGCTGTTTATACTTAAGTGTGTTGTGCAAAAAATACCCAAGAAACATAATAGTTACTGCATACAGTTTTTTGGAAAATGCCATAGATAAAATTTTGGGAAGTTGCTATGCATGTTTGCATCTGTGCAATCCACCTATAAGAAAAAGAATAATCAGTCCTCTGAGCTTAAAATTTTGTTCACACTTCCATGTGCGGCAGATATATGGTATAGCTCTTCATTAATACAGACTCTCTCTAGGTAGAGCTCTGTCACCTGTGTTAATCTGTTTGTGTACCTCTATTTGATTTGTTTAATATGTACTATAGTTAAAGTAGCAGTGATAGGAAATACTAATATTTAAAGTAGCAGTGAATAGGAAACTTTATCTAATTTAGAAGACTCTTCATGATGTGTGCCTGATCCTCAGTCTATAGAGTATAACTGATTTACCCCCTGGAAGATTGAGGATTATTGTGCAAATTCAGATGAAAAGCAGGACGGTTGTAAATAGGGTTTAATCTTCTCCTTCAAATCCACCTGGAATAGAAATGGCTGTAAGGAATGGAAGTGACCCTAGGGGACAGAGGTAGAAGATACAGTCTGGAGCTATACACCTCTGCATAATGGCACTCCTCACAGTAGTTCTTTCAAAAAATGGTCACAGCTGTTCACAGCAGCAGCCTCTTCACTTCAATATTATGGAAATTCCTCAAGCAAAATGATTTCCCAGACACTGGATTTTCTTCTCTGCCACACAAAACAATCCCAAGGGGTTGTTTAGGACAGCAAGCAAGTTGACTGTTGAAAGATGAGTGGTTTGTTGTTGTTTCTTTTTTCTTTTTTCTTTTTTTCCTCTAGTACCTGTGCTCTGTTGTATCTTAGCCAAATCTCATCTGTCTTATCTGTGTGTTTGCAAGTGCAATATAAAGACAACTGTGGATTGGAACAGGATCTTGCATCAATTGCCAAAGCTGGGAATATGTGTGGCTGTCTCAGAGGATGTATGTTCTGGAAATAAAGAACTCAGGGTAATATTGTAATAATAATAACAACTTTAAAAATAGCAAGTCCTGTACAATTAAACAACAAAAAAAAAACCCAAACCCAGACTGTTGTTGCATTTTGCAGTCTCCTGTCTTACCCTTATGTATAAGAAGGTTGCCAAGTAAATAGTATGCCAATACAAAGACATGGACCTGTTGGAGCAGGTCCAGAGGAGGGCCAAAAAAATGATCCGAGGGCTGGAGCACCTCCTATGAAGACAGGCTGAGAGAGTTGGGCTTGTTCAGGCTGGAGAAGAGAAGGCTCTGGGGAGACCTTATTGCAGCCTTTCAGTACGTAAAGGAGGCCTATAAGAAAGAGCGGAACAAATGGCGTAGTAGGGCCTGTGTGATAGGACAAGGGGTAATGGTTTTGAACTAAAGGAGGGGAGATTTAGACTAGATATGAGGAAGAAGCTTTTTACAATGAGGATGGTGAAGCACTGGTACAGGTTGCCCAGAGAGGTGGTAGATGCCCCATCCCTGGAAACATTCAATGTCAGGCTGGATGGGGCTCTGAGCAACCTTGATCTAGTTGAGGATGTCCCTGCTCATTGCAGGTGGGTTGGACTAGATGACCTTGAAAGGTCCCTTCCAACCCAAAATGTATTTGACAATCATAGAATCATAGAACAGTTTTTTTAAAATGACACTGAAACTATACATTTGTTTATTGAAACAACAAATCAGAGTTTGAGTATTAAAATGGATGATATGAGATCTTTAAATACTACCTTAACAGTTATGCTTGACTGTAGTCAATGAAGCATACTGCCTCTTACATTTGTCGGTTTCATCACCTAAATCATTTGATAGGTTCTTTTCTGTAGATGATATTATGGAAGTAGTCAATGGTTAGTTACCATAAATCAATAGTTTGTGTGGTTCTTCAAATATCTACAATAAACCAGCATTAGTCTCAAATCTGTGAACAAGGGAGTAAGTTCAATTTTGAGGAATTTGCACAGAAGCATCTGCTGTACCATAAAGTAGAAGTTATGTATGGTGACTTCAGGGGTGGGAAGGATGCGTCTAACTTAAAGATGTCTTCTTTTGATAGAAGTCAAAGAAAGGAGGCTTGTAGTGCAGTGTTTTGAGGCTGAAAGTGACAGCAGATAGCATGAAGAACTAATTGGTGAAAAATGTTTTTGGTACAATTTGCATTGCTACAAAATTTCACTGGATTTTTTTTGAGGAAAGTGCTGATGTTCAGTATTTACTAATCTAAGGAAAATATTGTTTGAACAATAGTATTTTTGTGTGTAATTTATGGAAAACAAGTTCTCTTAAGTTCTTACTGTACTTACTGCTGTGACATTGAGGATTTTCCAAGGTTTAAAAAACCCCAAATGATATAGGTCTATCAAATAATCAACACAAGATGGAATGGCAAGAAAATAAACTGGTGTTTTCTGTTTTTAATTTTTTAAAAGTAAAAACTGTAATTGTGTTGATATTTTATGTGTGTTGCTGTGTATGCAAATTTAAGTGTGTATCTGGGAAAAAACATATGGTCATTGTGGTTTAGTGTCTTTTCTGCTAAAGATGACTTTTAGTTAGAATAAAAAAATAAAAAAACAAGGAAAAAAGGTTTGAGGGAAGAATTGAAATATTGCATTATAGAAACAAATTTATATTTTGGTCTCATTTTAATAATAGTGATATCAAATTAACTCTTTCAAATATAGGTTTATTAGATGGACAAAACTGTGTTATATTAAACCAATCTTGGTATTATTGAAATGCGTCTTGCGCATCTTCCTTCTCCATATTGATTTTGTCAAATTTAGAACAAAAAGTAATTTCCCAGTGGGCCTATTTAAGTTAGAACACACTTCAGTTTCCTCACCACAAGGTATCATGAACATTCTTCTCAATATATCTATGTTTTCTTAAATATATGCTCGCTTGAACGTGGGGTATTCAAGTTTTGTTGAAAATGGGGAGAGAAACAGTTTGATCATTATTGGAAGGTTTGAACTAATTGTATTTGTGGGCTCTAAAATTAGAAGACTAAAAAGGCAGCCCTGAACTGCCCAAAGCAGAGAAGTTTCTTACTAGGTACGTAGACAGATAACATGGCAACTAACACCTCTTGATAACTCCCTGCAGATTTGCTTTATTTCAGGTCTGATTAGTGCTGCTTACCAACAGATTTTGCATTTTGTGAAAAAACTAATTTTTGGAGTGTTTGAGCCATAGGGAGCAGAATAAGAGAGATCTTGGACTTTCCTCTCAGGAATGTTGCTGTTTGGCTTCCAGAAGTACTGAGCTAGGTTAGGAGTCGCGGCATTGTGAAGCTGGTGCGCTGTGCGCTGGCTCAGTGGTTAGTGAACAAGCTCGCCCGCAAGTATTTTGCCAGGAGAAAATGATGATACAAGTCAGCTAGTTCTTTGGTTCTAGCCTGTTCTAGTAAAACATGTGTGCTTCCTTCTCCAGCTGCGAGTGTAACAGCTTCAGTAAGGAAAAGTCCTGCTCGCTATTTCCAGACTTGGCTCTCTAGGTCAGTCTTGTCTTCTGCTCTCTCTTGAGATTAATTGCTTTTGGACCTTTTAAAGTTTATTTTCTTCTGATGCCTCCACAAAGCCGGGGTGGGGAGGTGGGTGTTAAATCAGTGAAATGCCCCAGGCTTTGCAAAAAACATTTCTCACCATTTAAAGCTTGATTAGTTTCCAAGAGTAACTTCTAGGCATAGGCCTTTACGAATGATCCAGTGGCTTGGTAAGCAGCTTCTGCTGTTTCGCTACATGAGTGTATTAAGGAAGCTTAAGTGCTTATAACCATTAGCCAAAGGTGATTTAGAAAATTAATATAAAAATAATCAAGTAAATGTCAGCAAATTACATGAGCTACTTTCAGAGCCTAGCTAGTAACTTTTTGTGCTATACTTCTGCAGAATAGAATCAAAGCAGCTGCTGTCTTCAGAGAAGTTAATGGGCTCAGGACTGTCTGGGCAATTGGTCTGTTTTTGGAAAAAGCATCAGTACCTTTGTAAAAGGTATATGGAGAAATAGAGCAAAAATTGTAATTTTCAGAAGACAATCCAAATAGTAATTTTCATCATTTACTTATTTTAAAATTTATAGTAATAAGTATTCCATAGTACTTTTTTCTTTGCAGAGATGAAGATCTGAAAGTTTATTACAGATACAACTTATGTTAAAAGCATTTCATTCAAGGAGGTCTTCATGGTTTTTATTGAGTACATAGACGGACATACCTTGCCTATTGTTACTGCTAAATTAAATTTCATTTTGACAGCTGACCACCAAGTCGCTCTTCCAGGGACTACTTTGTTCTTAGAGTGAATGTAACATAAGGAAAATGGTTTATCTGTGAATATTATTGCTTGTAGATTATTTTTTTTTTTTTTTTTTTTTTTTTTTTTTGTTCTTACAAATATGCTTTAACAGGCTTCAAGGTTCTTGGAAAAGTGCTTTTCTCATTCTCTTGACACTTTTTCCAGTGTGAAAGTTGTGAAGTGTTGAAAGCATAGATTTTCCTTGATTAATGTAGCCTTTGAGATTCTTAGCTTCTTGGCAGCATGTCCCTAAAGATTCTTTTCTTTTTTTCTCCTCCCCCCAGATATAGAGGAGTAAACAGGTATATACTTCCCAGGGGAAAGAGATGCTTGAAAATAGCAAGGGGAACTAATCTTATCCCTAGATCTAAAAATAAAGTTGTTTCTATTCCCCTTGTCCCCCCTTCACTCACTCTTTTTAATGGACTATTTCCTTGTTAATAGAAAAAAATGAATTGTTTAAAATACACTTATATCAGGGAGGTAGGATGACTCTTGTCTGTGTAGAGCATTGTCATAGGAGAAGTTTCTTGAAGCATGAAGAAAAGCTGAGATGTACTGATACTAAAAAGTTGCATAAAAATAGTCTATTTGCTGACTATGAGGTATTCTAATTTTAGAGATAAGGTATACCAAATCTGTGAAGACAATGTGGCATAGTTACAGAAACTTGATTAAGTGTAGCAACAGTTGAGTCTCCCTTTATGCACTCTTCATTCCGAATTGTTGTCCGTAGACCTTTGCATTTAGAATGGCTTTAAAAGATGAACCAAACTCCTCTGATTCAAAACCATGCTGTTTTGCTTTAAATCAGGAAAGAAAACCCAGTATCTACTCTTCTTGCATTCAGAATAACATTAATATCATCAAGTAAAATAATGAAGACAGTTGCCTGGTCTTTTTTTAACTGTCTTTAGTTTGTGAAAGACGCTTCAAGTTCTAGTTTTCACTTTGTGCTTGACTGTAGGAATGCCTAGAGTTAAGCAAATATGTATGCATGAAAATACTGGCAAGTAAAATGTGCTATGTTTGATCTGGTTGTTTAAAAACACACAATAGTATTTAGTTTGTGAGCTGTAGGTGTGAAAAGTTCCATGTTACGTAATTTTTGTGTAATGTTGATGAGGAAATCCAAGCCCTTGAAAAAGTACTTCTTAAGCCCTTCTAGTAAACTGCTAATAAAAATAATTCTTAGCTTTGTTGCAGGAGTAATTCAGCTTGTTAGATACCATATATCACTGCTATGTTGAAACGAGCTGATGTGGTTTCTGTTGCACTAATAGTGATATGCTTAGTAAATGTGACTAAAAATTTAATTGTATAGGGCACTGAATTTAATTAGCCAACAAATTTGTCCTGATAGTGCCTTGCTTTGTAAGTACAAAGATGCTATTTGTGCATCTGATCTATGTCCTGAGTTTCCTCCCAAATTCCTTGTCCTTGAAAGATAAATTGTTCTAAAATACTTTTTATGCAGAATTAATCTTGCTTCAAGGCGTCTTCAATAGTTAGAGGGTTAGCAACGGAGTCTAGACCTGAATTTAGACCTTCCTTGTGGGGGCTGTTGCTGTGTAGACTTTCAGAGAGCGTCAGATGTTATCAGTACCAAAGCAGATATAATGTCTCTTTTCTTGAGTCCGTTTTTCAAAGCAGTCTCATATTTGTATGAAGAGAAGCTTTCAGATGAAAGGCTTTGAATAAGTTTGCTGTATTTGGATTAGGATCTCAGTTACAGAGAACCTAAGCTAATTGCTAGGGATGTCTGCTTGACTCCTTCAGACTGATCTTAACCAAGTTTGAGTTAAGATCTCGTTTCTCTTCAGTACTGCCCAATTCCCAAATGGACAGATGACACATGAATGAGAAGCAGATTGCCTCGCAGATGTCTGTCTTTGGAGATACTTTTCAGGCGTTCATTGCTCCTTGGGCAAGAGAGGCAGAGCACTGGCACAGGCTGGGTTTCTGACGGCTGGCTGAAGTTGTGTGCAAAGCTCATTTCTGATAGAAGGAAAGTGGTACGATGGCAGGTCTTTAAGCTGACTGTGCCGTTCTTTCTTACAGATTGCTGTGCTCTGCTGCTGGGTAGGCAGTGAGCCTGTCAGAGAGAAACCTGTGCTACACTCCCAGCAGGGGTTTTGTGGGAACAAACGTGGTCCTGCACAGCTCAGCAGCGGTGTGGGTGGCAGTCTTATTGTAGGGCTGAACTGAAAGGTAAAGTTTAAAGAAGGAAGCCGTCTTTTCTCATGATACTGTTCAGCCTATGTGTAGAATGCAATTATCACTGGTTTGATCTTTCAGATGATTTAGTTTTCTGCTTTTAAAACCTTTTGTCAGTCAGGTATATTCATGCTTGGTTTTGATTTGCCTCATTACTGTCTGTGTAGACTTAAATGATGACCATTACTTTTGCTATTAGAATCAGCGGTGCAACTGCAGAGGGAAAAAGCCACAGCTATCGGGTAAACATTAAAGGAATGTTTCTTGTTTGATGTTCAACTTGTCATGCCTTTTTTCTCATTGGGTCAAAATCTTCCTTTGTTCTTCTGAACGTTTCAGGAATTAGGCTACATAGAAATGACACTCGCTCCTGAACGTGGGGGTACCTAACTGCAGCCGTCCCTGGAGTCGAACTCACCAATGACATGAATAAATGAGGAGGTGCTTCATATCTGTGAGAGGCTTACAAAGCAGCTTGCACTCTCCAACAATTGATGCTTAATTGGTTGAGAATTAAAGAACCTTAAGACAACATTTATTCATAGCTTCCTTCCCCCCCCACCCCCCCCAGTTTTTTGTATTTCTTACCTGAGAGCTTTCTAGCATTAATACATTGATGCTTTGAAATATAAATAGATATATAAGAAAATCACACTTCTTACTGAAGAGCATTATATATTAGATATGTGTGTGCGTATATATATATACACACACATATTAAAAAAAAAGAAAACTAGGTTTGTTTAAAAAAAAAAATCTATATTGTTTGAGGTTTTGGAAGTGGGCAGTTTGGGGCTTGAGTCTAACTGGACTCTAGAATTCAGAGGCTATTAATCATCATAGTCATAACTGCCAGTCTTTTGAAATAGTTTTTGGTTTGTTTTTCACCCCCTTCAGTATATGTATATCCATTTTTTTTATAGCTAGGATGATGTCATTGTGCTAGAACATGCCTTTTTTTCCCAGACTTTTCTGGAGACTGAGATTTTTTTTTTGTTTGCAGGTATCCTCAGGTGATTCCATTTCCTCTCTACAGAGCCTTATGAGGCAAAGACTGTCATTGGGGAAGGGACAGTTTGTGTGGTCTGTGTGCACAAATGTATGTTTAATTCATCTCAAGGTGTACAATAAAAATTTCCCAACACTTTCCTCTGGTAAGGTTCCATAATAGACAACTGCTTCTAAGTGTAAGAGTGTAAAAGGGGGGGGGAGGGGGGAGTTGTATTTGAAGCCTCTCTACACTAGTAGATGAATACAAAGAGTAGCAGGCTTTAGGTTAAGTACATTTTCTACTTGTATTTCAAGTTATTGCAGCTATTGACAATCAAATAAGTTTTTTACCAAACAGTTCTAGGAAACCAAAAGGTGTTTTAAGAGCTGGTATATAAAATACCAGCTCTAAAATAATGAAATCTGAATAACTGTGCATTTCACAAGCTGCATTTCTCAAGATTTGTAGAAGATTGTTATGGCTGATGGATAGGTTCTCTCTTAGCAGAGAATGTGATAAACCCTCCTCTCTTGGTCCTATTCCAGTGTTGGATAATGAGAACATAACTAATTCATCATCTCTCTACAGATTTCCAGTAATCTGTTATTAGTGCTTGTATTCAAGTAAATGTAACTAAAGCTGACAGATGTAAAAACTGTTGCATTCACATCCCAATGATGCAGTGAGGTGTGAAAAAATGGCTAGGAACTGTAAAATATAGCCTTTTGCGAAACCTAATGACAGTGTCTAACTTTATGATGAAAACACATTATTGTGAATGTCAGTGCACAGAGAATTGTTTAGACAGACTGCAATGATGATTGCTAAAGAAATATCAAAAACAATAAAATATAGAACAACAATCTGCCATTGGTTTTGTTATAATTCAAATATGTTATCACTTCTGTAGTATCATTTTATACAGAGAATCCCATTCAGTATGACAGGTGATTCTTTAAAAGGAAGTCGTGGTAAAAAGGTTTGCTTTTGCTTTTACTGTCTTAAAGACTGAATATGTATGCTGGCATATATTTTGTGTCTAAAACCCAATATTATGGCAATTTGAAATGGAAGAAACTTTGAATTAGTTAAACTATTCTTTTTTTTATGGGTGGAGTTTGAGGCTCCAATTAACTTTCGTTAGTGTTTAAAAGACTCATTTTTGAACAGATTTGATTTGAACAGTAATCATACTTAGTGGAAACAATTTATTAGAGGGAGTGTCTGGTTGTATCCTTTTTGCTTCTGCAAATCAAGCAAACCAAAGGAGGCTGCTTTCTCTTCGTCACCAATAAAAAAAAAGTTTGTATTTATGAATATTGGTTGTTTCTTCCGGATTGTTTCTGTATTCCATTTAAGATATGTTAAAGTACTGTTTGTCTAATAAATTACAATACTTTGTGGTATAATTATATTTTTAGAAAGGAGAAGGTTTTATACTTTTAAAATAAGAGGTCACTATGTACATGAGTTAGTAAAACCCTTTGAGTTCCCTTGAAGTTGAAAACAAATTGCAAATCTTTTGATATCATTCGTCTAAATTATAACTGTACTAGCAAATCTCAATTCGAGGTTAATAGGGTGGAGTCATGGAAGCTGTGCTGCTTAAGGCTCGTACAATAGAAGGAGGCATTGAGGCAGTCTTGTTTGCATGTACTCTGTCTAATCAATGACTCTTTCCTGAAGCCTAGAGGAGAAGCCTTTGCAGAACTGTCTGCTACAGGGGGCGTTTAGAGACAAGACCACAGGCTATGTCCTCTGGATGTGTTCAGTAGTGTTGGCTGTTTGAGGTAACCTTTAGTCCCCCATTATCTGCTGCTTTGGCAAGAGGCATTTGTCCTATCATTGATGTCGGTGTCTCTCCTTGGCTAATCAGTGGCATTCTCACTCAAAAAGAGAAAGTAGAACTCTGGGATCAAACTGACTGCTCAGAATATAACAGATTTGTTCTGAATATAGTTATATGAGAAATAGGCAACGTTTACTACCTGTAAAAAAAAAAAAAAAAAAAAAAATCTTGACAAGTTCTAGTAAGTCTTTCCTGTTGTAGCTCCATATGATACCCTCATCCTTTCTGAATGAGTTAGGTTATCGTTAAAGCAAATGAAAATACTACATTATTAATTGCTCTGTTCTGCTGTAGAAAATGAAATACTTATTTAAATAATAAGCAAAAATACTGTGGGATACCAATTTTTACGTTAAATGTGTTTGTTAGTTTTTAAAAAGTTGCTTTTAATACTTTCAGTGGTAGGTTTATGGTGGGATGGGAGGGAAACTAAAAAGAACTTTGAGCCAATCAAATTTTACTTTCTCTTAAGAGGTTAAAATAGTGTAACTGTGGAATGTCTTTGTGACAGTGTTGATCAGAGTGGAGTTGGTTTAAGCTTTCACTATGGTGCATCTGTGGAGAGACAGAGATGGCTGAAGAGAATGTAAAGAATCTACTATTTTATCAGTTCTTTCACTTTTCAGTGAAAGTGCTAGTTAGGTCCCTTGGCTGCCTGAACACAGACGAAGAAAGCAAGAAGAGACAGTGCAAGAAAAAGAGTTTTTATGTGGGATTTCATCTAGTGAAATAAAGAAAAACTCCCCATCCCCTTCCCTACTCCTGCAAAACCAAAAATAAATTAATGAAAGCTAAATAACAACAAAATTTTAAAAATTCAGGTCTTAGGTGAGTTTTTACATTGGTTATGTTGTGGGCTGCCGACAAACTGGGATGACTTTTTCAATGTTGAACTTTTCTGACTCATGCACAGTACTTTGTTCTGTCAATTTGAATTTGTTTGTCTCTTCAGTTCAGTGAGCCCTTTCTAGTGTTATCAAACATGACTCAATATTGGGAAATACTCTGAGAATAGTAAATTGGAGGTGGTTGGTTTTATTTTCAAGTTTCACTTATTGATAGGAAGCGTCCCTCTTATATACAGAACTGTTGTTTTATATTACCTCTCATGATAAACATAACTAATGAAACACTTAAAGTCCAGGCCATCTGAATGCTGCTAGTGAAGTCATCTTTTGTTCTCTCGCTCTTCTACCTCCTTTCCTTCTCCACCTTGCTTTATCTGGATAGCTCATTTTTGTTCCAATCAGTTTTGCATTGCAACAACGTCAAACTTCTTATTCTTGCTTTTAAGACTGAACTGTATATAGTCATAGTTAGGCATCCGCTTCACTTCCAATTTACATTGACCAGGGGCCACATAATAAATACGTGAAGATTAATAATGAAACAGAGACTAGGGAGATGGTGGACTTTATCTGGTGGCTATATTGGCCTACCTGTTTTCTGAGTTTGTGGATAATTAAGTAAAGTAAAGGTTAAATGCTGGTATTTTACTTGTGATGTGTTATTTCAGCATTAAAGGTATATTTAAATGAAAAGGAAGTGTTTATCTCTAAAGCTTTTACATGGACAAATTCAACTAAACTACAGAATACTACAGCATACTCTTCTGTATTCCATGTTTTTAATAATTCCAGAGAACAGCCCCATACATCTCAAAATCTGTTACTGGATTGCTAAAGTGGTCCACAAGCATGCAGTACTCTTAAATTCCATGCTTGCATGGAAATTCAAATTTGAGAGAAATACTCACTTTCAGTAGTGTGTGACCACAAGATTATATGCGGATATTGTGCACTCAGATCTGGTTGTGATGATCCCCAGCCCTTGTAACATCTGGCCTTTGCTTTTGTAAAGTTCTGCATTTTGGTGTGGAGTCCTGCACAGTGCTGAACACAACAACCAGCTGTCTGAAAAGCAGAGATTATTAGGAACATGAAACCTTCATCAGCACTTCTCTGCCTCCTCTTTGAATATTTTAATGCCTGTGTCCTGTTTTTTAGGTTTCATGCACAAGTATGGCCCTTAATATCCAAAAGACTTTGTTTATGTTCAAAATCGTGATCTTTATTGACACCTTTTTCTGCTGGTTGTCAACTGGTAACAGAAGGTTCATCATAAATACCAAGCCATTTCTTTTGCTCTGTTATTTTTTAAAAACCTTTGTTATTCTTATATTTTATGTTTGTATTAAAAAAAAAAAAAAAAACAAAACACCCAAACCCAAACAGCAACAACAAACTCTGTCTCCTGGTGATAAGGTCAGAAATGATTTCTATCTCACAAAGGAAGAGCTTGAATACTGTTGAAGGGAGCCAGAAAAAGAGCTTGCATAATGAGAGAACAGATTATTCCTTTAAAGGGGCAGTGAAGACTTGCTAAATTTTTCAGGATCAAAGAAAAGGTTTTTAAAGTTAGACATGGTAGAAGAGTAGACAACCAGGTGAAGGGAAGCTGTAGAAAATGAAAGAGGGGTAACTGGGAACAAGAGATATTAAGGAAAGTGGAGGCAGTTCTAGGCTAAAGATATGTATTGGAAAGTACAGAAGACATGCATTTGATGTAGAAGATATGGTAAAACATACAGTGCAGGGATGATGATAAGTAGCTTGCACTTGCATTCATCACTGAACCTGTAATCACTGAAAAATCAAAACTTCCTTTAAGGAAAAAGAGTTCAGAAATAGCCTTTTCTGTAGTTAATAGCTTGTCTGGTCAGTGAGCTGCCAAATATATGCTGAGCTTAGTATTCCCACTGTGATTTCTTTTTCCATAATGGAAAGAGCAGGAATGGCTTTCATAAAAACTGTTTGTCATCTTTTAAAGCATATATTGTTTTTCTCATTGACAAACATGGCCTTTGGCATTCACAACTTGGGCTTTTTGTAAATGCAATTCGTTGGCGGAGTTCAATGTTTTGATGTTTGTTAAAAGTAGGATTGTATCAGGCAAACTAACTTGAAGAATTACTTGAACGCAGGATATATAGACTTTTTGTAATGCAATGAAGTGTTTTGTAGACAAAAACATCATCAGATTTTTTAATTTTAATGGAAATATTTCATTTTGGAAGCCTAAATTATATTTGATATGTTTACATTATTTTGTGCTTTCTTCTACATGAGCTTCCTGCTTAAATTGTGATTAGAGTTTTAGCTCAAAGATACAATTCATAATGAAGCCTGCTCAGCATAATAGATGGGAGGTTAAAATGCAGCTCCTTGGCTCCAATTCAGCTAAACAGGGTTTGTTTGCTTTTAAGCTGCAGTTAACTGGTATTTGTAACAAATTATTACACAGATGTAGGTACTTACAGACTATAGCAGATTAATTATAAATAGATTATTATAGCTTTCTGAAAATTTATTAAATTAATATATGATATTGTCATAGATTATTTCAAAGGAATATGTTATAAGCCTGTACTTTGTTCTGTAATAATATCCAAGCAGTAGCAACTACTGTGGTGGCTATTATTCACTGCTACCGGCAGGTTAAGCTTCACTTCTGTGTGGCTTCAAATCAAGGGCTGTGTGTTTGTCATGCTTAAGAATCTGTATGTGGGGGGAGGTCTGCAAGGAAATTGCATCTTTAAAGTGAATATTGGCAAAATAAACTTTCCCATGAAATGTTAGATATCTGTCATTGTAAACTTGAGATGTACATATTGAAAATAACATTTTACATTTTTGGAGTAATGCAGAAAGGGCAGTGGGAAATGGGGAGTTCCCTACTGTGTGGTGTATTTGTAGAGTTTTATTCTCTTCTGTGATCATGGGTGAGGGAAGCAGGAGATATCCATGGGGATATTTCAGAGAGTTTATTTCTAATTAAAAATGGATGTGCTTCTCACTTGATTCAGTGTGTGTTTTGAATCCTGTTAAATGTTCTACATGAGATATAAAACATTACCTTGCAAATAATCATTCTGTAGTCTAGGGGGAGATTGTTGTCCCTGAGGGGTTGGCTGCATAAAATAGGGGAATCTTCAGTCTTTTTGGAGTGGAACTCCAGCATTGCAGAGAACATTGTTTTTGTCTAAGGATTAATAATAACAACAATTAATCAATGTTCTGTGCATATGTTTTACCAGGTGAGAAGACTCGAACGCTTCATATGTTAACTGTGATGATGTTAAGGAGTTTGTAGTTGATACCGCTGAGAATTACGGAAGAGAAGGCACAGTCAGGTCTATTCTAAGGAAAAGAATTGCAAAACAATGAAAAAGCATATGGGTGGTCAAAACCAGTTGGAGACTAGGGAAGACACAGAGGAGAGGGAAGAGGAAAGACTGGAGGAAATATGAAGCAAGAGGTTGGGCAAGAGGAAATTAGGGGTCTGGGCTGGTAGAGGTGAACAGGACTGCTCTAGGACAGGAGATGCTTGCTTTGGTTATAATGATTAGCAGTCGTGTGACTGGTAGCAGAGCTTACGTTTGTACGTTCTAAACCAAAGGCAAACTCCATTTTGAAACAGCAGTATTGCGGTGATACAATTCTGTAGTCAAAATAGCTTCACAATTTTTTCATCAAAAAACTTTCATGCTAATATAGAATCATAGCCTAACATTAACTAATGTATATCGATTTCTGCAACGTGAAATAACTGTTATGACCGAATACTTTTTTTTATTTTAGTATTCATTGCCTTCTTATGAAGGCACACACAAAGCATACACTATGACTAAATGTTGTGAGAGGGCATATAATTGGATGTATTTAGATGATCATCTGTAAGATTAATTAAATTTTGTATTGGAATACTGTTTTAGGTCTCACTGTAGGATTGCAATTTATCCATTTTATCTAATGGAAATTAAAGTTTTGGTGATGGTCAATGTTGACCTGCAAGCCCTTGGCTAAAGTTTGTACTTGTTTGTTGCTTTGTTTTGGAGATCTTGCTGTCTGTCTTTTTATTCCAGTTCTCATTTCGTTAATTATAGCAGTGTCATAGGTTTCATGAACTTGTATCAAATGAAACTGCATTCCTGATGATAGCACTACTTTGAACGTGGAATTTCTGTTAAAAGGTGTGATTTTGGGGTGTGTGGAGTGTGATTAATATCTCAGTTGTTTCAAAATTTATTTGGCTTTGTATTTGGTTAATAGGATTTAATTCTAAGTGTAAATTTGCCCTCAGCTGTTGTGTGCAGTTTGCACTTGTGTTAATAAACAAAACATTCTTGCACTTGATGTTGATAGTAATCGTTAGTCTTTGTTAAATCATACCTAGAAGTTTTAGAGCTCTAAATGTGCAAAACACTAAAAATTCCAGAGAAAAACAAACAAACAAAGAATTCCAGAGAAAGTGTAAATTCCAGTTCTTTTGGAATTCTAGTTTTCATTTACTTTTGAAGTCCTGCTTCTCCTGCGAAATAGTGAACTTCCACGGTAGTTTACTTTTTATAGGTTACATTCATATATAGTGGTACATAGATGAGATACCATTGAAATCTGTCATAGTTTCCTGATCTTCAGGAGGGGGGTGAAGAGGGAAAGGGAGGATGAGTTTTCAACACTTCGTTAAGAATCTTTCAACTTAGAAATTGTTTTGTTTGAATTGGCTTAAAGCAGATGAGCATGACTGTAGCAATTGTTCTGCAATGTAAAAAGTATTAGAATTTTTGCAAAGGTCTTTATTTTTAATACTCTTTCTTCTCCTGTTCCATTGGCATTATAAACACAAACATAAACTACTCAATGTTAAAAAGCTTTCAGAGAAAGAAAATGGCTACAATGGCTTTAGCCTAGATGGTGCTCATGAATTTAATGTTCTTTGGCTGTCACTATTCGTTTTAGCTTTTGATTACTTTGTATATTGTCATCATTATAAGGTACTGCATGATAATTTAATGTCACCTGCAACAGTTCATTTATAGAGGAGTTCTTTTGTGCTTATTTTATCACATGGGAGGCTGGTTGTGAGTAAGATACAAAACCAAAAAGCATAAACAAATAGTTTCCGTAAGTCTGGTAATTTAGTAGTTTTTTGTCAGCCCACTCTCCCCTCTCCACCTCCCCATCCCTCCCCCAACTCCAAACTCCACCTGTACGATTGCTTTAAGGTATTTTAAGTATCCAAATATATATACCTTTTGGTGTTAGAATATGAGGTGTTGGATTTCAGTTTAGTAGAAGTAGCAGAAAATAGCACTGACCAACCCTTTCTGTTGGTCTCACTGGTACAATTCTTAACATTTGACGTGAAAGGAAGGAATCTGAAAAATCAACAGTAACAAACAGCAGTATGAATGAGGATATTTCAAACTACTGTACTGAAGTTGTTTAACTTACCATATATCTTAGATCTAGAATAGTTGCCCAATTTCTTTTATTGTACTTGAAAAAAATTTTTAAAAATCTTTGTGCCTTCTCAAAATCTCCAATGCCTTCTAAAAATCTCATTTACAACAGTTTTTAAATTACATTCTTAAATCCTCAACTTTTATTGACACCACTTTAATGGCTATTGACTACTGAATGTGTATTTGAATTCAATATTAAATATTCTGTTTTAGAAGGACATTATGGAGTGAAAAGAATACTCTGACTCCTTCCCTCCCTATAATTAATAATTTTGTCATGTGCCTTCTCTGTGCCTCTTCAGTAACCATGACTCACCTTAATACCAGTATTTGACATTAGAAGCCTCTCCAGAGAGGAAGAAAATCATTCAGAAATGAGCTGCATAAAGGTTATTAAACCAACACTTAAAATTCTAGTCCTGCACATTTCCCTCTACCCCTAATTAAATGCCAAGAACAGCAATGTAGAATTTTCAGTAGATACATATGCTGAATATACCTTTATCAGAGGAAAAGTACCTACAGGGAAATGAAACTTTATTCCCACCAGTCACATCCTCTTGCTTATCTATTTGGAATGCTGTTTCTCAAAAATGGGGAAAGAAATCTTGGGGATTGAGTGTCCTAAAACTACACGTTGACGTATATATGTAATATGATTCTTCTCCTGCCTTTTCTTGTATGAGTCAGGTTTTCAGCTTAAGTTATCTTATTGACTTCAGTGGTACTATTTGTATAAGTAAAAGCAAACTGCATGAGTAAAGCTTGTGACATTGGGTCGATACTGTGTATTTACATCACTGCTTACAAACTTCTCATTTGTCATCTCCCAGAAAGCTCCAGGACTAACTTGAATATCAATATGAATAATACATGGAACAGCATATTTTGTAAATGACCAAGACCTTTGAATTGTGGGGAAAAAAACCCCTTTGCACCCCAACATTCTGTCTTACTTTAGGCTCTTCTATTTCTAAAGCTTCTACAAACTGTAACCTGGGAAAAAATTAATTTTTAATCAACAGAATGTAACGTGCTTAGTTAAATTCTCTTTACAGGTAGGAGATGCTGGCGTCTGCAAAGCAGTGATAATTTGCAGTGTTATCACTCTGACTTGCAGTGCGTGACCCTGATGAGGTCAGGTCCTTTCAATTAGCAAGATGATGGTGTTAAATCTCATGCTATTATGCTCTTGTTGCCAGGCTCTACTGCTGATTTACAGAATATTACATCGGTTGGCCATTAAAGTCTAATTCCTTCAATAAAAATTTAACACAAACTTCTTTTCCTAATTTATAAAACTATCTGGGTCTTTTTCTAACCAATTTTCTCAACCTGTGTGTGTCAAATTAATACTTCATAAAAGTATAAAAGGTCTCTGGATCTTTAGTCTCTTGTATTGGCTTTTTCAGTGAACTTTGCATAATACTTTATTAAATGATTTTACTCTCCTGACTGGTAAACAGGTAATTCAACGTAGCTGAGTACAGGTGCTATTTTTGATATTTAGTGCTTTCTGGAAAATTTCCAAATAATTATGGCATCTCTAAAAGCTTTAGAATCCCCAAAGTGCTATAAAACTGTGCTGGTACTTGTCCAGGATAACTAATGTGTTTTTCTCCTTTCCTGTGAGAAAACCAGGCTGCCTTGTAACAACGGAGGGACTGAGTTCAGTGGAGATCACTGTATGCTGCTGCTCTTCCTGTCTGTTTCATTCCGTAGTGCTGCCATGAAGAAAAAAGTGTTCTTATTGAATTCTGATAAGTGGTGATGGTTTCTACAGTAAGTAGAACCATGTTTGCCAATGAATGATTTGTTCTATGTCAACCACAAAATCTCTGAATGTATGTGTTACTTTAAAAAGAGAAGCTTCTGTAAAATTTCTACGGTGGGATGCTTTCTTCTAATGACATTTTTTAAATTAAAAACTTGAGTTCTTGATCCAGAACAAGAAAAGCAATGCATGCATTTTAGGAGTAGAATAGATAATACTGTTCTAACAAGCTTTATAGGATACCAAGTGCTACCAATGTGCCTGTCTCCCATCACGTAGAAGTGCTGCTGTTGTGCCGTTCTCTTCTCATAGATTAAGTGCAGATATTAGAACTACATTTTTTGGAAAGGGGATGTGACGGGAGAATGCACTGTGGATCAGGAGGCAAGGATAAGATACAGCCAGTATAGGAGGAAATGGTTTCTATACATGTACTTCCTCTGTACAACTCCCCGTAATGAGTTTATTAATGATAAAATTGCTGCATTTGTTGAGATCAATGACAGTCACAGATACTTAAAATGGGACCAAAGTTTGCCTTTTAAGTAAAGTTTGTCTTTCTGCAAAGGACCCTTGAGTTTCTATTCTGCAGCCTTATCCTAGCTCTTTTATGTCCTGAAAACTGCATCAGTTTTTAGGATCCCTTATCTGTCCTAATATTACTTCCCATGTCTCGTTTCCTGTTGAGATGCTAATGCTCTCTGATGCCAGCTTCTATCCTGCACTTGCTTAATGCTGTTCCTTTAGCCTAACCAATTATCTGGTTCAGAAGTTATCAGAAGAAAAGGATGTTACAGTTATTAGGAGTAAATCTATTTATTTGCAAGGCTACAGAAATCTGTTTCCCTTAAAGCACTAGGAATTGAACAGACGACTTTGATTTGCACCCAGCTCCAAGCAACCCTCTCCGGTCACCTCCTAACCTGAACACCCTATCAATTATCTGCTCTCAGGGTGCTGCTTCCTGCACTCATTCTCATGATGATCTTGGATTTTGCCCCACTTCGTCAGTATGTGCGTTTGTTTCATAGAAATGTAAGTTGAACCATGACTCCATAAATAGTAAGTCTGCTCAGATCTACTGACATCTCCAAGAAATTGCCGTGTGTGTAGTGGTATAGCTTCTTTATACTCCTGAGGTGCAAGTGTGAATTATGGGTGGTGACTTACATTGCTCTGTACAAATAGATATATAATTACTCCTCCTTTGCTCCTGCGTGTCAGCTCAACTCTTAGGTCCACTAGTTTCACTAAAACTTAAAATAGTATTTAGAATTAAATTTACTGGTAAGCACCTCTTGTGATTTCTCTCATGCTGCCCCTTACCCTTAGGAGTGACTGCCCTTAAATACATTTATAGCTACTGAATTATCTTATTGAAACTTGTCCGTATATCTTTAACTGTGATGTCTCAAAGATCTTAACATTAGGTAGGCTTCAGGTTTGCTAACACTACTGCATGTCTGCAGCAATGATGTTATTTCATAGTTCCCATTAAACATCCTCATCTGCCTTTTGCAGTCTCTGACTGAGCTGTTCTGCTTGATCCATGTTTACAGTGAATCTGACAACAGGTTTATTCCCTGATTAGGCTTATCATACTAAAAATAATAATATGGTACCCTAAAGGCAAATTTTTAGCCAAAATGAGAATTTCCTAAAGTGACAGAACTTATTAGAAGACTGTTTTCAAGGAACACAAAAAGCAATGCTAGAAAAAAGGTTGAGAATAATGACAATCTGGAAATTCTGGGGTTTTTCATAGGCATGGTTATAAAATAGCATTTATTTTAGCTTATTTCTCAGTTCTTGAAATTCAGATAGTTATTGACAATAACAAATTGGAATACCAAGGATAAAATCACACTCTAATTAGGTAAGTCAGAACAAGAGACAGATCTTGCAACATTATGCTATATGTACATGCTTGCTTTCTTTGGATTACACATAGCCAGTGTACTTTTGCTCCTCAGGTTCAGTTTTCAGTTAAATACCTATTAAAACAGGTAGATGCACTGGGCAGAAACAATATCAGAGGTCATGTCTGTTGGTTCCCAGTTTACCATCTATAACTACAAAATTAAATTTTGTTTTCTTAGCAAGTATATAGATTTTTTGGTTTTAAAGGGTTCTCTATTTTTTCATTTTAAGAATAACATAATCCACATTTGTTTTGTTTTTATAAGCATATTGTAATCCTAATTTGTAAATCAAATCATCCTGTTTCTTTTGAATGCTTAGCCAAGTGTAGTTACAATGTTCTGCCTTTGTGTCATTATTGTTCAGTCTGCAGCGGGAAGGGTGCAGCATTAGTGCTGTTCTCTGTCTCTTAAAATTCATGTCATTTGCTTAAAAATCGACTTTCACAGTGCACAAGAAATGAGGGCATCTGTCCTAAAACTTCTTAATGCTATTTTTAGATATCCTTCATTTTAATGTGTTTCTCTTCATATTGTTCTACTTTTTGGTCAAATGATGAGAAAACAGCTATACTGCAGTCTCATCACTATTGATACTTTAGGAGCATTTCTACTCAGTTAAAAGATGCAAAATTGAGAAATAACTTAAAACGTATTTCACTTAGCCAATGTAAAATATGAGAAAGGCTTTGATTCTACAACAAGTATTAATATTAATACACCAGCATCTGTGTTGTGTTCCAAATTTCTTTCTGATTTTGCCTTCAAAATGAGTAGCGTGTCTCCTTATATTTCTGTCCTTCCTACTGGATATTTGCTGGCTTACCAGAAGGTGTTTAATTGCAAACTAAGCCTATCTGGCATGCAATGAAGTAGATTTTTTTTTTTTTTATTATTAAATCTTACCCTTTGATAATGTAAAAAAACCCCAAACAACTGTGATTATAAGACCTCTGTAAAGCAATCTCTTAATAAGATGAGAGAGAGGTGAAATAATGAAGTGTGAGGTTGTGGAACAATTTTCAAACCCACTTTTTATTTCATTACATATGTACAACAAAGAGGAAGACAAGGCTGACACTTTATGCAGAATAAATATGAGAACTTGTTCATAAATCTCTTGCAAAACATGGATGGTCAGATGACGTATATGCTTAAAAATAAGGAAAAAACCCCTAGCGTTTCTCTTGACTGATTTTGAAGAAATTGGGAGAGAAGTCAAATGGGAAAACGCTGAAACTAGCCTCGAGGAGGATGGGGGGATAATGATACACCCCCCCATGCTAATTGATGATGCACGTGGTAGCTGTTAGTGAGGAGGAGGGTGGGAACCCTGCCCTTGAGGCTTGAATGAATAGTGGAAATTACTTGATGGAAAATAGTGTGTGGGTTCTCCATCCCTCTGCCTTTTCAGGCTCTATTTGAGGTAGTTGTGTGCAACTCACTTGGCCGGCTTTTAGGCAGCCCTTTCTTCAGCAGAGTTTTATAATCTGAAGGTTTTTACTGGTCTTGCACAGGGTTATATGGTAAAAATCAGTTTGTGTCCAAGGGTGTGTGTGGAGTTGCTGTGGAGTAACTAATATGCGGTGGTAATGGTACCAGAATTTCTCCTGTGTTTCTTAAGTGCTCTTCATATTACTGGTCGTGTGAGTAATGCTACTAATTAATTTGCAGAGTCTTGCACAAGTAGACTGACTAGCCTGGCAATAGTTTAAATTTCTCTGAGATAAAAGGTCGTAACAGTATTTCTTCCCTGAAAATCTTACATGCAACTTTCTGCAGGATTCCCTTCCTGTACAGCTGAATAGGCAGTGAATGTTTTGGCTTGGTGGTGAAACCAAAATGAATGAAGATGAAAAGCTGATATATGTCAAATGATTTTTTTTTTTTTTCCCTTCCTCCCTCTTCCAAACTCCTCTTCCCTCTGTTCCTAAACAGCAAAATGAAGGAAAGTACCAAGTACTCACAAAGGTTATTCTGATTTTGGGAGCTAATCTTTTGTGACATTTTTACTTATATAGACCGTGATATGCCTATTTTAGTAATTCTGAAATGTTTAGATACTTTATGTTTGCCTTTCAGTATTGTCTTTTAAATTATTTGTGTAATGCAATCTGAGTTCCTCACTGTTACTGGTATGGCTTATCTGTTGTTCACACACACGTGCATGCATGCACACATTTGTATTTTTATACTTGTGAATGTTTCTATCTGTCTCTGACTCTTTCACATCTCTTTTGGAAGGTAATTTGGAAACATGCAGTTATCAATATGTAGATGACAATTTTTATTAATTCAAGGATCGAGACTACTGCTGCTTTGTGAGAATGTGTTGATCTGTAGTGAAATTAATAGAGTAGATTTAATTAGGTGAGTTGGAAGGAGTATTAATTGAGAGAAAGAAGCATTCTGATGCGTGGTTGATGCTGATGCAGGTGTTACCAGTACAGCTTTTGTCCAAATGATTCCTGTCTTGACAAGCCTGGTGGATGCATTGTTGTTTGTATATTGAGGGTAAGAACTGCCAATCTGTAGGGTCAGTGATTATCTGCAGCTGGCCAGGGGACTGCAGCCCTTCAATCTGTAATGCTGCTTTTATAAGCTTCTGTAACTTATCTATGACCTGGTTGTTTGTAGGCTTGACTGCTTCAAATCTGTTTTAGCCTATCTTATCCTCTGTTTTATGGGGAAGAGAGTAAAGTTCCTGCTAACAGACAGTCAAAGCGTAAATAGTGTCGTGGCCCACTGGGAATACCTGATTCTCACGCCTCAGTAAGGGCTTTCAGTTCCGTTCTTGATACAGTCTTGATTCTTAGTCTGGAATTTAGTTGTTTGAGTCTGATTTTTTTTTTTTTAATTTTTTTTTTTTTAGCTCAAATCTCTGAGATGAGATTTGTTGGAAAGCATGCACAGCTTGAACTTCAGTCAAAAGCCTCCATATATAGAACTTATTCCCTTTCACGGTCACCCACAGAGCCAACATCTAGAAATGTTTTGGAGACAATTTATTTGCTTAATCCTTTTTAAGTCATGTTTTGAATCTTAGTTTTTAAGAACTAATGTAGCACAATTGTTGTGATAACTGCTATATTGATACCTGCAGAAATACTTATTCCATTTCTTGTCTTATGTCAGATGTTTTCTGACTATAATTAAATTCAGTGTACGTTATAGATCTTCCACAGTAACAGTCAGGTGTGAATAGTTTCCATATTTGCTTTCATAGTATGGATTATGGCACACAGGAGTGAGCAGTAACTCAGTAACCAGCACTGAATCATTTTCATAAATAAAATCCTGTCCTTTAAAAAAAATCCTATCAAATACAGTGTGGATTGTGCATTGAGTACTTGTCTCCTCTCCTAGTATGGCAGTAGTAACGGGAAACTGATAGATACTCTGGACAAGCTACAGAGTCAGATTTGTGTAATTAGTGTACAGATGCTTAGAGCATTTTTGCAAAGGAAACTTGTGTTACTAACGAAGATATGTTCTCATCATGTAGAGAACACTTTAGTCTTCAAACAATTTTCACTCCCTTAATTCTCTTTTTTTTTTTTTTTTGGAAGCTGTTCTCGTTGGAAAGGTGCTGACGTGTCCTTTACGAAGCCATTTGCAAATGCCATGAATTTGCCGGCAGGGTATGAATAGCAGCGCAGCTGGTGGTCTTCCTGTCCCCTCCAAGGCTACTGTTGCCATTTCAGTTATAATAGTCATAAACTACAACATTCTCTTTCGCAATTCATATTTTCCATCTCACAGTGCAATAAACTCCAATTTTGTTATAAACCTGCAGTGTTCCATTATACCTAGCTATTGTGACTGTTTACTTAAATCCAGTTTTGGTAAAGCAGAAAATTAATTCATTTTCTAAACCAAGTAAATCTCTACCCACCTGTCTCATTTTATCAATGAGCACTTGAGAGATTTAGTAGTTTCAGGAATCTCCCTCTGTTACGGGTACAGATCAGTGGAGCTGAAGCAGCTTACTGCTTATGCTGAAATGGGGATGTAGGTGGAGTCCTTCCTACTCTAGGCAACAGGGGTGGGGGCTGGCTATGGAACAATTGATTACAAGACCTTTCTTTCATTATAATACTAGCAAAAACAAGGTGCAGTGGTGTGTAGAATGCATAGAGACCTCTCTTCTACTTGAATTAAAGCACTTCAGTAACTTTTAGAAGAGGAACTTTTAAATTTCTTGTGATAGGAATTTTTAGCCTTTTCTTTTACCTTTTTCTGTACTTACCTGTTGTAACAAGTCTGGTTCTTTTATACCTTTGCCTGATTTCTAGGAAGAGATTGTAAATGTTCCTTATAGCCACTTGGCACACAGAAATCAGAATCATTGGCTGCTTTGTGCAATTTTTAACATGTCTCATATAACTGTACTGAGTTTAGGAATCACATTTTAGTAGTGAGGGGATGTTCCTTTTCTATCTAGCAGAGGAATAGAAAATGTTCTTTGTTTCATTTGGTAGTAGTTACTCATAATAGGAAAGATGTATGTGGCAGACTATTCTGCTGGAATATGAAGAAAAACTAGGAGAAATCAATGACAAATATTTATTTAGAAATCTTGTAACTGTAGAGAATAACTACTTATGATTATAGAATCATAGAATCATAGAATTGGTCTGGTTGGAAGAGACCTCCAAGATCATCAGGTCCAACCATTAACCTATCACTACCAAGTCCCCGACTAAATCATGTCCCTTAGGGCCTCATCTAAACGCCTTTTGAATACCCAGGGGAAAAAAAAAACCCTCAAAAAACACAAACCGAAATTGTGGCTGTTAGTGTAACTGATTGTTACTGCAATAAAAGGCGTGGAGTGATTGGTTTTATTAGATGGACAGTCCAGTAACTGAGAAAAGATGAACTAAAAAAGGAATTTCTTCAAATTTTTTTTTTGAGCATCATTCATGGAATATTTTGCATTAAAATTGTGTTACTACTGCAATTTGTTGGATTATTTCCGTTCCATGGTATTGCTTTATATTTTCCATATTCTTTATTTTGAAATATTCTGTAAAAATACTGATTAAAAATTCCCATGTTTAATCCTGAGTAAAATCATAGTAAATTAAAGATAAAACCATGGGGAATGTTAACTCTAGGAATACATACAAGTTATAAAATCATATAAACTGCATTTTATACTGCCTTTATCTCAATCTCTCATCAGTAATAGGGGATCTAAATACCCAAAGTTGGTTTGTACTCAGAGGTTATATTTGTGGGAGGGTATCCTTTGCAGCCCTCTGCCAGGCAGGATTCTGAGGAAGAGAGCTTGGTGCTGAGAGGTCCTGGACAAATAAGTCTTACTGAAGCCTGTGGGAATAGCAGCAATTTATCATGTGATGGTTCAGATTTTGAGGTGAAGATGATCCTGAAAACTTCTTGGATTAAGGTCTTTGAATAGCAGACCAGACAAAAACACAGTGCAAGCACTTGGTTTTGAGTGCATTGTACCATTAGGGTTCAAGAGGAGGAACATAATTAGAAAAAGTATCAGATTATAGCTGTGTTTTTTAAAAATAATGTTAAAACTTTATATTTGTATTGTGTGGCTTGTCAAAAAGTACTGAATATGATGTTCCTTGTTTTACAGATTAATTATACAAAAAAAAAAAATCTCTTAAGAAGTCAAGCTCCAAGGACTCGGTAGGTGGAAATGTATAATTTTTGATGTTCTTGCTATTTACTTCCTGGTTTCTGAGCACTTATCCTGGCTGGTGTCAGCTTTCAGGTTTTACTCTGGAAGAAAAAAGATGAAAAGTAGCTTTTTTAAAGAATGGAAATAAAAAGTTTAAAAACTTTGGCTATTCAGTATTTAAGAAAAATGTTGTGAAGTGTTTTTGAAGTCCTTGTAAAGATAGTGCTAAAAATGGGCTGAACTGTTTTTTCCTTCATATTTGTCTTTATCACTCAAATAAGTCACTCTAAAATATCCGTTGGTGTGTTGCCTCATGAGAGTTTAATGATGACTTTCATTCAGTGTAAGCTGTCAGTAGGTCAGAGATGCTTCGTATCTGGGATGGAGTTATGAAATTTCCTGAGTTTATTACCCTATTAAAATTCAGTTTAAATGTCAAAGTTTCTAATTTGTACAAGGAAACTTAATTTAGGAGCATCTTCAAAGTAACACACAATTTTCTCCTTGAGTATGAAGTGTCAGATAAAAATATAAGACCTTTTCAGCATATTATATTCAATTATTTCTATGTTTTAACTTGAGATAGTTTGCAGAGGTGGGTATCAGAAATAATAATTTTGTAGTCTTTTATGACTTGCCTTTTACATTAAAAACAACTTGGAGAAAAAGTCTATCTAATTTTAACAAAAAATACTGATTTTTTTTTTTAAAAAAACGCTCCAACATTCTCAGCAAAGCCCACCTGCGATTTTTTTTCCTAGAAAATTCTGTGCTTTATTCTCCCCTGAATGACTCATTGTTTGCTTTGACCCAGTTTGTACTCTGTTCTGTAATGTTAATTTAATTTTTCTGTCTTGCCAAGTTCTGGCCTGTCTGCACTAGACCTTGGCCTCTATGCTGGTGTAGTGTGCATTAGTTCATCTTCGCATTGTATTGGGTGTTTTCCTCGTCAGGTACCTCCAGCTTCAAGAACTGAACGAATGTTTTACAGCAGATAAAGTATTACAGAGCAAATAGATGGTAAGGTTAGATGGTAGTCCAAGTCTAAAATTGTCCTGGTGAGCAGGAAGATTATCAGATAATGATCAAAGGAAACATTTCCCTGAGCCCTTTCAGTGTGGTTCTGGTTTTGAAGCTGGACCCACAACTGTCCTGTCTATCAGCTGCATGTAAAACCTGAAGCTGGAACTTTGATAAATACATTTTTCTTGTTAATAAAGAAATGCGTCATTAATGATATCGGATAACATAGGTACTGGTTTGTTGCTCTCTGATTAATTCCTTGTGTGGGAGTATGAGATTAGCAATGGAGGACAAAAGACATGGTAAATTGGTTTAGTGATAAGGATTGAGGGAGAGTAATCAGGAAGCAGCTTGCTGGTTTGTGAAGCTTAAACGTTACCTCCCTCACAAAAAATAGTAGTTGTGGTGTTTATGTCCAGTATCACTAGATCCCTGTTGAGTTTTGAGGCTAGCTAATGTAAAGCTAAAGACAGTATCTGTGAGACAAATAGTGTGTATAATGTATCTCTCAAATATTGAGATATCACTTGGTATTACACAATAATTTTATTTCAACAGGAAATTACAGCAGTGTAGGAGAAAAATAATTGTAAGAGGTTTTTAAGTCACAATGAATTTTGTTTGAAACAAACCTCTTAGTGGTCGATACCTGCATTGTAACTGAGTATATGTAACATTCACCAGAGTCCCCTTGTTACTGTAACTTTGTCAGTGCGTGTTTACATGCTCACAGTCCATGTTAGAGGTAGCATTTTCAGAGATGCTGGCCTACATCTCTAATTGATCATTGCTGTACTTGTGGGTCCTGAGTAGCTATCCATAAGCTCATTAGTCTATACTAGATGTTAGAAGTCTATATTGTATGCCAAAATCCTTGTTAAAACAGACTTAAATTGCTTATATAAAAACCGAGAATGACGTTAATGGTAATAAAGACTTAGATTTAATCATCAGAGTATCATGACTTGAATTTCAAAAGCTTTATTACATCATACGTTTGTTTAGAATTTAAGTCACTCATTTGTTCAGCCACTTAAATGTTAGCCTTCTCAGCTGAATGTGTTCCTCTGAGCAACTGTTCAAAAAACTAGTTTTGCTTGTTTCTTGTGACCCCACAGGAAAGAGGCTCTGGTTTTTGTTCTACAACGTGAACGAGAATGCAAACTATCTTAAATTCAGATATTGATGGAAGAGGAGTTAATATTGGGAAATTGAACGTCTTTCATGTGCTCTAAACACAGGTTTCAAGACAGTTAATTTCAGAATGGCATATCTCAGCAGAAGCGTGGAATTTATAATAGATTTCATCTTCACTATGAGCCGTAATATATAGTTATATAAAAAGTCTAGAAATGTCAAGAGGAAGGGAAAAAGTCTCAATGCAAATCAATAACAATTTAGCTGTGTTGCCAGATCAGTTGTATTCTGTGGTTTGTAATTTTTCAATGAATAGACAATAATATTTTACATATGCATTGTCATTTCTTTTTGTATTGATTCATCTTAATGGTTCCTTCTAGTTATTAGCGTTACTGTTATTTGTTTGACAGTACCACCTAGTGAATGTGTCTGTTGTCATAAGCTGTAGCGTAAGTTTCTGCTTGCATGTATTAGATACCTTGCCAATAATACCAAAAGCAGGACAAAATACTATCTCCCATTTCCAGATGGCATGCTTAACGTGAGCACGTACCTTAGCTTCTGGGCAGAATTGTACCATTCATGCTGGAAACTATGCTGCCACAACTACGTTGTCACTAGTACTTGCAATAGTAAGTTTGAAGCCATTTGGATTATGTATGTGTAAGCTGCAAAACATCTCTTGCTTTCAGTTGTAGGCACACTCCACCACAATGCACATCAAAGGTGACAGAACCTGTTACATCAGCCTTGTCTTATTAAGAGGTAGGGACAAATGAATCTTCCAAGCTGCATTTTTTTCATCCTCCACTCAAAACAGCCCAGATACTTGGATAGTTAGAGCCTTATTTTTAGTAGAAGGGTATTAAATTCCAGAAAAGAGTTGGGTGGAGAGATCAATAGTTACTGCAGAAGCCTAACTTCTTGTGGTTGGAGTAGCTCATACTTCCATCTTCTCATGCTTCTCTCTGATGTTTCCTTGCCGCTAAATTTGCTTGTGAATCTGGTTGCTGCTCTCTTTATTCAGGCCCAGAGGCCCCTCTTCTTTTAGACTTGTGAGTTGGTAGTAGTTTCCTAAAAGTGGTGTAGTGATTGGTTTTGAGTGGGGGGTGTTGAGTTTGGCAGTGTGTTGTTTGTGGCCCTTCACTGCCCTTCTGTGTTGTTGGGTTCTTTAGGTAAGTGCTAACACAGCCTTGGTTGTCTTTTTATTTAGTATATGAACAGCAGATTTAAAGTTTTCTGCCATAGTATCTCATTTATTTTTGGAATTGCGCACCAGCATGCTTGAACACAAGTCTAAAGATGGGAAAAGGAGTTGTGCAGGCTGAAACATATTTGAACTCCTCTTTGTGGAGTTGTTTTCTTTTACTGTTGTGTACTCTGCTGTAGGAAAACTCATAGCTAGTGACAGGTAAGTGAGCTGAGAAGAAACAAAATGTGGAGGATGATGCGTACTTTGTAAATCCATGTCCTGAGTGGTTTATTCCTCTGCTCCTGAGCCTAACTGACAGGAACCACAACTGCTGATGTTGCCTCTTCCATTGCTCAGGGCTGACTGTGTTCCTGCAAAGCCCTCTCAAGATAGGCAGCTGTTTGTCATTGAGCCAGCCCATGAGCAGCCTAATGCTTGGCAGGTTCATTGCAGCTCAGTCTGCTCTGCTTCTGCTCTTTTCTGAGTGGTGGTTGCAGCTGAGTGGCATTAGAAGTCTTTAAGATTTGTTTTGAAGACTGGATATGAAATATTAGCCTTTCTTATACCCATTCAGCAGGGGGTTATAGCTTGAGCTATAACCCTCATTTAGATCATAGAGAAGAGTTTGTTAATGTAACTGAGCTCCTATTGAAGGACAGTTTCTTTGTTAATTTAAGAGCTCCTCTATTAATCAGAAAGAAAATCATGGACTGGCTTTTTATTCATCAGCATCAAAAATAGTTCTGAATGAGTACAGTGTGTGTATAGTTTGTATGCTTCATTGTATATTGTTCAGTGTACTTACGTACTAAGGATGACTTTCAGGTGTCCATCTTTCTTTTTGAGTTGGGTAACTATATACAGTTCTGTTGCATAGTAGTTGTATGTGTGAGATTGAGTGTTGTGATAGCCTCTTTCTGTCTGTCTGTTCCCGCCTCTGTTTATCTGCCTCTCTCTTCCTTCCTCCCTCAAGCACATGTAGATTTTTGTCTTGGTCACATTTTAAAGTCATAGAATCATAGAATCATAGAATTGTTCTGGTTGGAAGAGACCTCCAAGATCATCGGGTCCAACCATTAACCTATCACTACCAAGTCCCCCACTAAATCATATCCCTTAGGGCCTCATCTAAACGCCTTTTGAATACCCCCAGAGATGGGGACTCCACCACCTCCCTGGGCAGCCTGTTCCAATGCCTGACAACCCTTTCGGTAAAGAAGTTTTTACGAATGTCCAATCTAAACCTCCCCTGGCGCAACTTGAGGCCATTTCCTCTTGTTTTGTTGTCTGTTACTAGGGAGAAGAGACCAACCCCCATCTCTCTACAACCTCCTTTCAGGTAGTTGTAGAGAGCAATAAGGTCTCCCCTCAGCCTCCTTTTCTCCAGGCTAAACATCCCCAGGTCCCTCAGCCGCTCCTCATAGGACTTGTGTTCCAGACCCTTCACCAGCCTCGTTGCCCGTCTCTGGACACGCTCCAGCACCTCAATGTCTTTCTTGTAGTGAGGGGCCCAGAACTGAACACAGTACTCGAGGTGCGGCCTCACCAGGGCCGAGTACAGGGGGACAATCACCTCCCTACTCCTGCTGGCCACACTATTTCTGATACAGGCCAGGATGCCGTTGGCCTTCTTGGCCACCTGGGCACACTGCTGGCTCATATTCAGCCGGCCGTCAACCAACACCCCCAGGTCCTTTTCCGCCGGGCAGCTTTCCAGCCACTCCCCCCCAAGCCTGTAGCGTTGCCTGGGGTTGTTGTGACCCAAGTGCAGGACCCGGCACTTGGCCTTGTTGAACCTCATACAATTGGCCTCGGCCCATCGATCCAGCCTGTCCAGGTCCCGCTGTAGCGCCTGCCTGCCCTCCAGCAGATCAACACTCCCTCCCAATTTGGTGTCATCTGCAAACTTACTGAGGGTGCACTCGATCCCCTCGTCCAGATCATTGATAAAGATATTGAACAGAACTGGCCCCAGTACTGAGCCCTGGGGAACACCACTTGTGACCGGCCTCCAACCGGATTGAACTCCATTCACCACAACTCTTTGGGCCCGGCCATCCAGCCAGTTTCCTACCCAGCGCAGAGTATGCCCATCCAAGCCATGGGTAGCCAACTTCTCCAAGAGAATACTGTGGGAGACGGTGTCAAAGGCTTTACTAAAGTCCAGGTACACAACGTCCACAGCCTTTCCCTCATCCACTAAGCGGGTCACCATATCGTAGAAGGAGATCAGGTTGGTCAGACAGGACCTGCCTTTCATAAACCCGTGCTGACTGGGCCCGATCACCCGGTTGTCCCGTATGTGCCGCGTGATGGCACTCAAGATGATCTGCTCCATAACCTTCCCGGGCACCGAGGTCAGGCTGACAGGCCTGTAGTTGCCCGGATCCTCCTTCCGGCCCTTCTTGTAGATGGGCGTCACATTTGCCAGCTTCCAGTCAACTGGGACCTGGTCATTCCCTGGTCTTCAAGTTGTTGGATTAAAAGCTATCATGATAAAAGTAGAATGTAAAGAGTGAACTTAAACTAGTCAAGGAAGTGTTATTCACACTTCACGCTCTGTATTCACACAGATAAAGACAGATTGTAAAGAATGTTCTGGTCCTCCAGGCCACTGTTATGATCCCCTGAATTTTATTGATGCAAATAATTGAATCTTGATATTGAAGGGCATGTATCATGTGCTAGCTCAAACAATAGATTCTTTTGGTTTGTTCAATTTGTGTATTTTTAATTTTGTTTAATATAGGTACTGTTGAGTGAGCACATATACTCTTAGGGGTGACACAAATTAATTCCATTCCCATCATGAAATCTCTCCGTGGATTTATCAGAAATTGCTGCAGTTGTGAGTGATTCCATGCTCTCATGAGAAGTATGAAATTAAATTCTGTCACTACTGTACTATTTTTAATTAATTTAACCTCCAAACTAATCAGTTCCCAGTGCCAGTTTCTCTCTCTTTGGTCAGTAGATTAATTAGTTAATGTCAAATTAATTAGTTAATGCAGTCAATGTTTAAAAGCTTTATAAAAGTGATAAGGATGACTAGTGCAGATTCTCTAAGTGTTATGGAAGTAGGGGTTCATGTTTTTAACAGGAAAAACAGAAGTTGCGTTTTCACATTAGTCGCTTGACTACTACTGTTGATTTAGCTGCAACGGCTAAAACCATAGTGCCAATAGCTAGATCCCGAAATACCTGAAGTGGTATTTTTCTGATAATTTGGAGAATAACAAAGGAAAACAGGAAGAACTGTGACAGAGTCTAAAAGAATTGAACTGCGCTGCATGCTAAGGAAAGAGCATCCTGTTTCTTTTGGAACAGGAATCAAGGTATCTCAAAAATAACCATAAATTTTTGAGCTTTTTGAAAGAGTTTGAAGTCCTTAACATTGTCTTATTGCTGAGTTTCGTCTATGTGTTCTTACTGAACAATGTCTTTATGTGGTGAATAATGGGCAAATGAATGCAATAAACTCAGAATTGTTGCACTTTTACTATTTTAATGAAGAACGCTCATGCATTTGGGTTTCCTGGGAGATTAGCCTTGTAAGGAAGGCTTAAATAGGGAGTGGGGCAGTGAGGCTTGAAAAGCACCGTTACCTGAGTTGGCGATGTCTTATCAGCCTCAAGTCCTGACCTGTCAGCTTTGCCAAAACTGAGAAATTGGAGCCGATTACAACATGTGACACCAAAAAAGGCAGAGGGAAGTTATGGGGTATAGCCAATTACCACAAACTATATTTAGTAACATCTATGTTCTGAAGCAAGACATTTGCACCTTGGTACTGGTAGAACACAGGGGATTAAGACAAAGTTGTGTCTACCCAGGAGTTTGGGGAATTCGCCAACCATAGGTAAGACAGAATGCACGCACCTCTGTTTTTGGCAAGTTGAGTATACTTTACTTTAAACAAATGGCTTCTTGTCTCCTCTCAAACAGGTATATCTGTAGTCTTTCATATATCAATAAGGATGGTTCTGTCTACTGTAATGGTTGGAACCTAGGGGTTATAACACAGACACGTTAGATTGATAGATCCCTCCAAAGAAGCCAAGATTGAGTCTGGGTGCTGAAAACCACTACTCTGTAGGAGAAGAAACAATTACGCTGTTTTGCTTTTGCACTGTCCAACCCATATCCATATGATTTTCTCAATACTTGCAAAACTGTCAAATGCATATGTAAACTTTGTGCTCTTACCTTTACTTGAAAACAGTACTTGAGTGTGATTTCTTGTAATTTCTGAAAAGATGCCAGAGTTTAAATACCTGTCACAAGTAAAATTTATCTGTATGTCTAAGTGCTTAAATTAAGACTGCTAGGTGTAATGGGATAGGTGCGTTCATTCTGGTAAATCTGTAGTACTCTGAGGCCCCTTGAGATTAATTTTGTGCAAAATGATTATCACCACCATCAGCAATGCTCTTAGCTACCTAAGGTAGCAAAACCAAGGTAATGAAACATAATACAGATTGATTTTAATAGAGGAAATATCATGAAAGTTTGCAGACATGTTAACATGTTAGTTCTGGGTTATGAGTTAGGTTATCCCACTTCTGTCACTTTCCTAGCTAAGAGCTGTTTGACGTTCCCCACAGTCCTCCCTGGGGCGGGAGGGGATTGAGTTAGGGGGAAAGACACAACCAGGCAGAAAATATACTGCAGCAATGTATGTTAGTTACTTTTTACATATAGATCACCTTAAATTGAGAAGGATAACCTGTACTAAGTGTTGCCGAACTTGGAGATTATCTCTGCAAATATGAATATACTTTTGACAAACCTTTTGTGTATGGACTAGTTGCTTCTACATTGCACTTTGAAGCTGGAAGCTGTGAGATCCTTTGTTCATCTAATCATCCTAACAGCCTTTCTCTGAACTTACTCACTTTTCTTCAATTTACATGTGCAGGACTGGATGGAAAAGTCCTGATACCATGTCACCAGTGGGCCCAGTATAATAGCCACTGTTGAGTTAGGGATTTTCCTGCATTCTGAGGTTCGAAAATACTTTCTTATGAGTGTACCACAATAGCTCAGTGTTGTTCTGTAATAAATCCTGGTCTTACATCTCTTCTGCTGTTTGCAATTGATAAGCTTTGAAGTTATTTTGTTACGGACTCCCAAGTGTACAACTTCACATGTTTTAAAATATATTTTTAGCCTATTTGCTTTTTCCAGACCTCAAAATTATTTGATTTTCTGTCTGTAACTATACTTATCTTCTCTATTGACAGTGTTGACCAACTCTAATGTTAGGAAACATCACCAGCACATACCCAATACTAATAAATATGGTCAATAACTTCTATTTCAAAAATTTTATTAACTTTTCTTCAATGTGATAAATCTCTTCTCAACAGTACTTGTTTGTTTTGCTTGAGTCATCTGCTTACCTCTACTGGAGTTTCCTCTGCCCCTTCTGTGTAAAGCTGTTAGGACTTAATCTCATGGGTAAAAATAAGTCCATATATGAGTGATTATAAGAAGCTGGGATAGGAGGACTCTGTTCTACAGGAATATAAATAATAGAGAACAGGGATATTTTTCCTCCCTTTTTGTCTTGCACGTTCTAGTTTGGTTCTTTAGCACCATGAAATGTTTTGAGGAAGTTTGAAGAACTTTCAATATTAAGTCTGGGTTCATATATCATGTACTGGTGTGTCCACTAGATTACATGAGTGTCCCTGTCTATAAAAATGACTACTGAATTTTAGATCTAATTAATTAGTTGAATTGGTCTGTTTGACAATCAAATAAGGCACACCTTGCCCTCTGTATTTTGTGAATATTGTCAGGTACCATATAAAGAACTTCAACACTTGAATTTTATTAAAAGTTGTGATTTAAATTAGATTTACTGTCTTTGTCTTCGATAATGTAGATACTGACTCAACAGGGAGGATGCAACGCATATTTTGCAATTTTAATGAACCTTTTCCAGTGACATTTTCTTACTAGTTTCAAAAGTGGCATTGTGTTCTTTCACAATTTTTTTCTAGATCAGGTATAAATGGGAAAACCAGCTGAAGTTATCCTGAAGATGCTTGGATAGGAGACAGCAAAAACTATTTAAATGATTACTACATAGCAAATGGAATGATTTGGAATGAGTGGCTGAATCCTTGCCAGTTAAATGGGTGTCAGAACAGATAATGGTTGACACGGTTGGAAAAGAGGTCATTTCTTCGAAATACAGTGGTTCATATAAAGCAACTACTTATACAAAAAGTCAGAAAACTATCTCCTATTATGCTGCATTTAATTGAACAGGTGTGGTGGGTTGACCTTGGCTGGACACCAGGTGCCCACCAGAGCTGCTCTGTCCCTCCCCTCCTCAGCTGGACAGGGGAGAGAAAATACAACGAAAGGCTCGTGGGTTGAGATAAGGGCAGGGAGACCACTCAGCAGTTACCGGCACGAGCAAAACAGACTCGACTTGGGGAAATTAGTTTAGTTTATTACCAATCAAATCAGAGTAGGATAATGAGAAAATAAAAACTAAATCTTAAACCACCTTCTCCCCACCTCTCCCTTCTTCCTGGGCTCAACTTCATTCCCGATTTTTCTCTCCCTTTTCCCTGCGAGCGGCACAGGGGGATGGGGAATGGGGGTTGCGGTCAGTTCATCACACGTCATCTCTGCCGCTCCTTCCTCCTCAGGGGAGGACTCCTCACACTCTTCCTCTGCTCCAACGTGGTGTCCTTCCCACGGGAGACAGTTCTCCAGAACTTCTCCAAAGTGAGTCCTTCCCACGGGCTACAGTTCTTCACGAACTGCCCCAGCGTGGGTCCCTTCCACGAGGTGCAGTCCCTCAGGAACAGATGGCACCAGCGTGGGTCCCCCGCAGGGTCACAAGTCCTGCCAGCAAACCTGCTCCAGCCTGGGCTTCTTTCTCCATGGGGCCACAGGTCCTGCCAGAAGCCTGCTCTCTGGCGTGGGCTTCCCCAAAAACAGGAAAAAAAGGGCATTTTATTAGTTACTGCAGCATTGCCATTTTGCTTGTATTGAAACCCTTGCTTATTCTCTATGCTTGGAGCTGCTGGCTGGGCACTGCAGACAGCATTATTAAATGACAGTTATTGCTCTGTATCCTGGCGTGATGAGACGCTGTGTCAGAGGTGTTGATCACTGAGAACATTTTCTCTTCAGATGCTGGCACCAATGCAACTCTATTGAGATAACTGGCAAAGTAGTGGAGTTTATGATAAGTAATTGTTGTATGTTACTAATCCCTGCTTGCTTAAAGAATGACTTCTGAAGTAAAGAAGTTCAAAACTGTGCTGAAAATCTGAGTCTCCTTTGATATAAATAATATGAAATTTTATTTTTCCAATTTCTGAGTTTACAAAGCAATCATTGCAATTTTAAAAGTTGCTGTGATATTTTTCTGTATTGTTTATTAACTAATGAAATAGCAAATTAATAGTTAAATATTATATTTACGACTTTTATATTAGTATACTGTATGATATCCCCAGTGGGATGGGGAGGAGTATCAGAGAGAAAGGAAAACTCGTGGGTTGAGATAAAAACAGTTCACCAGGACAGCAAAGAAAAAATTATTATATTATATACTAGTAATGATAATTAAATATAAGGATAGTAGAATATATAAAAGGAACAATGCACAATTTCTCACCACCTGATGACCAATACAGCCCGTCCCGAGCAGCGATCACGGAACAGGAATATTCCCCAGCAGCCGTCTTGGAACAGCGAGTTCCAGAGAGAGCGAGCAAGGGAACGAACAGCCGAACGAATGAACAAAAAGGGCAAAAGGAACAAAAAGGAACTGAGCAAATGAAAAGGGGGGGGGGGGGGGGGGGGCGGGAAGGGATCTGGCCCCTGGCCAACCCCTGCTTACACTGTGCGTGATGTGTATGGTATGGAATACACTCTTTGGCCAGTTTGGGCCAACTATTCTGGCTATACCCCTCCCAGGTTTTTGCACCTGCATGTTAGCAAAACCTGGGAAACTGTAAAATGTCCTTGATTGCTTAGCAGCACCTAATAAATCAGTGTATTATCAACATTCTTCACATACCAAATCCAAAACACAGTAGCTGCTGGAGAGAAAATTAGCTCCATCCCGGCCAAAACCAGGACACGTAGCCAGGGACAAACCTGGTTCAGTGGCATATTGAAGATTATAAATAGTGAGCTTCATGTTATATTTGGATCTTAGTCCAACCCCTGCTCAAGGTAGAGCTGACTTTGACTTTAAATCAGATTCCTTAGAGCCTTGTCCATTGGATGTTAAAAATCTCCAGGACTGGGAGATTCTACAGCCTGTCTGGGCAGCCTGTTGCTTGGAAGGGACTTCTGTATGTCATCTGGTCCAAACATCTGCTTAAAGCATGATTACTGCCAACAATAGATCAAGTCAACCATGGGTTTGCTTAGTTAAATTTCTAAGGATGTTGATCTACTGCCATGCTTAATGCCCAGCTGAATCTCCCAAGGTAGAATTTGTAGTCATTGCCACTATTATTGAACTTTACTCTCAAAACCCTCCAGTGATGAAATTCCCAAGCTACTTGGGTAGTCTTTCAACCTCCAAAAAAAAATGTTCTAGTTCTTGAATATCCTAATTTTTAGAAAAGGCTTTCTAGCTTCAGGAGAGGACAAGCTGGTGCAGAAGCTCAGAATGTTGTACTCTGTCACACCAGCTAGGGAAAGTCTTCTCTCAGTGCTTCATTTATGTAAGTGTCTTGCATGTTTTAGGAGACTTAAGTGGAAATTTATGCTCTATTGGGTGTATGAGGCTAATTCTGCTGTAGTTTGTGTTTAATACTTTTTGGTATACTGTTTGTGTCCAAGGTCAGTTTGTATAATTCAAAGGCTTAAAACATCTGGTTTGATGCTCATTAGTGTTGCTTCATATTCAGTTCTCCCGTCAGCTAATAGAGATGTTCTTCCATTTATCTTAGTCTGTGTTTATTGTATTATTACTATTTATGAGTAGTAAACTGACTTTATTTGTGAATGTAAAATTTTTCTACCATAAGAAAGTATTTTTATGGAATCATTATTTTTTTGAAAAAAAGTACTTTGTAAGTGCCAGTGCCCAGTGGAGAGGGCTATATGCTTGCACAGTGTTTAATGCATCTATTCTTTGAAACTTGCATTTGATTTTTGGTTTTGTTTTGGTTTGGTTTTTTTTTGTTTTCCCCCCTTTCCCCCATGCATTCCTACCTACTTTTTAAGAAATAATGGAATTTCTTCAGTGGTGACTCAGGTATACTTTGAATTTTGTCGGTGTTTCCTGTATTCCATGCTTAATCTTTTCAAATGCTATTATCCATGTGATGTATTATAAGCTTCCATGGAGAACAGAACATTATAGTTTCTACATAAATAACTTGTAAGAAAATGACCAAGTGGACTCGTTTATAGACCTAAAGCATTTGATTTCAACTCTAAAAAGAATATAAGAACAATGGACCCTGGTTAACATTCTGTGAAAGTCAGCAGCTTTGATGTGTGTATTTGCAGATGTGTGCAGAACACAGATAATCAGTATTTGGGAGAGGTGTGCAAATTAAAGATCTACTTGACCAGTCATAATTACAGCATTGTAAGGACAGGGTGGCACTGAGAAATAATAAAACGGCCTTTAATTTCTTGCACAGTCAATTATAATCTGCTTGTGGTTAAGAGAAAATATTTTGGTGGCTTTAGTATCCCATTCATGTGACTGCTAGGTGGGGTTTTCTTTACTGACAGACTTTACTCTGAGATAATAAGCATGTATTGCATAGGAATTTTTTTCAAAGAGGAAAAGCAGCTAAAAGCGTGCCTTATTGCTTGGTTAAAAGTTCATCTGTCACTGGGGTTTGGCTGTTACTCTGACTTCCTTTCTTTGGTACTGAAAGACAGTGGAGTTTTACGCTTTTTATTTTATGATGTTTTACCTGCCTGCGTTTTATTGAGATACTACGATGTCTTATTTAGCATTTTAAAAATTAACATGTCTGTCTTTAGGTTTAGAGAAAGTATCTCTATTTGGTGGTTGTGCCAGTTTTACCCAATTATTGTTCTTCAGGGTTTTTAGGAGCAGTAACTTTACTGCATTTTGTAACACTGCTTTTCTTTTATTTTTAACTTCTATATGCTCCCCGTCTGAATTTTGATTAATTACACTGAATGGAAATACCAGTGTTTCTAGTACTTAAGCTCTTTATTATATCAACAGAAAGCATAAAATGTCAGATTAAACGTTCAGAAGAAAGAAATACATACTGAATTGTTCTAGAAGGGAAAATAATGACCTTATAGAATTGGACAAAATCACGCACTATACCGTAAGACCTACGGGTAAACTTTAAGTTGTTTCGTCTTCTATTACAGAATGTAAGTGTTGGTGTTCAGGAACACTGTGTAAATTTCTCAGCCCTTTACAAGAGAATACCAAAAGGTAACATTAAGCAACAACATGTAAATTTTTCTCTGTATAAGAAAAGCAACTCTGGTAGACCTTCAGGTATAATAAAACAGGTAATTGACACGTTGTATGAACTATGTGGTGCAATCAGAGATGATTTTCTTACACCAGAGGATTAAATTCACACGTTACTGCTAAATAGTGCTTCTCTGTGCTTTTTGTTTCCCAAGGAAAAGCAAAATTTATACGTTGCTGCTTAATACCACCTAAAGTGCCAGTTTCTTCATAGTGGATTGTGAAATTTGCAAGTGGCTGTTTAATGATGGCCGTGGCGCTGTTCCTTCCTTAAGGGGTAGTAAAGCATGTACAGTTAGGAAAAGACTTTTATTGTGAGTACAGTCTGACATTGCTGACTGTGATGCGGAGAATGTATTACGAATGCACCCTGTGGGAAAAGTCATGGTAGAAGCTGTGGAAATGGGTGGCATTGCTGGGGTTTATTCACAGGGGTAGGTACTCTGGCTGTTGATGCATGTACAGAAATGTTATGCTGAGGATGCTATATATTCCACTTCTTGTACCAGTTGTTTCTCATGCTTTGAGCTGAGATCTAGACTTGTGAGACTGTTCTCAGGCCCTCTGGACTACGTCCATAATTTAGCAGGAGTGGTGGGAGCCATAATTTCCACTACAGTGAGTACAAGAAAAGCTAAGTGGAAAAGAAACAAGTTCTGTCCAGAAGACTGCAAGAGTTAATTGCACACAACTGTTGTTAACACAATTCAGTAGTCTGCTGGGTATTCTATTTACTATTACTGTTTTCTCTCTGATTATGAGAATAAATAATTCTTATGCTGACTCTTCTGTAAACGCTTTAACAACAATTTTGTCTTGAATGATATTTTCAGCAGCTACCTGCTTTTGTAACAATTGTGGCAATATAGATTGCACTGTAACATACTAAGGAACTTCAGTATTTATGAAGAAGATAAAATGCTTGAGGTCTTAATAGCTGCAGTTTAATTGCATTGATAGTAAATGGGGAATATTCTGAAAAGAATTTTGAATTAGAAACTTGGCAAGATTGGGAATTGCTGGTGGGTTTTTCCTTCTCTCACATGAAGAATGACTTTTGCTTTTCCATTTTAGTTTGCTTTGTTTCTACGTAGGCCAAATACTGAAAATTGGGATATGGTGGGTAGAGTCTTGTTTTTAGGTTTGCAATCCAGGCCATCAGTTAAATATAAGCAGTCTTTAAAACCTCATTTAGTTTTAGTAGCTTTCACAGTAATGTTAACAGAACTATTGTCAGCACCTTTGCTGTGTTATTTGAAGTGCTGACACAAAGGAAGCCTGAGCTAGATCAATATAGATTTATTTTTTTCCTTTCAAAACTGCTGTTCAATTGTTTCTATCATACTTTGATCATTATAGTCAGTTTCAAGCATATTCTTTTCACTGACTAACTTATTTTTCTTTCAGGTACAGTTAGTTCAGTTGCACCAGTGCTATTCAGGAAAAGATGAACTGATAGTAACTCTTCTGTGTCTCTCCTGTGACCGTGCCCAAAGCACCCAAGACCTTCCTAATCTTGCACTGTGTGATAAAAGCTTTAACCTCCTTTGCTGTCACTGTGATGCCTGCGCGACAGCAAGTGAGGTGAGGTGCGATACCTCACCTACTGTTTTCATTATATTATTACTCTTTATTCCTTTGCTCATTTTCCTCTTCTCCTTGGTCAAACTCAAATATTTCAATTCTTTAAATTAATTTCCAGTTTGTTGTATTTACAGCTTTGTTGGTTCTTGTTCTTCTGCATCCTAAGCATTTTGGGCTTTCTGCCATTGCTCAAGTTCTCTCCTTGTTTTTTTGAATGATTGTCTCTCTAGATAGTCCTTTCTAACTAGATCTTTTATGTTACTACTTTACTTTTGTCACAGTTTTCTTCAGTGTCCAGATTTCTTTGTGTGTTGAACTCTTACTACAGCAACCATTTTAGTCTAATTATGACTGCCCTAGTTGTGATACAGTGGCTTTCCAGAGTTTATGGTTGTCAAGCAGAACCTGCTGTTACTTTGCGGAATAATAGGATAGTGGAAGTCTCTAGACCAACTGCCTGCTCAAAGCTAAAACTAAAGCAAGTTGCTCAGGACCTTTTCCAGTTTAACTCTGAAAATCTCTAAGGATGGGAAATTCCACAGCCCCTCTGGGCTGCCTGTTGCAGTGCTTAATTGGTCTCTTTCTGAAGAACTTTTCCTTACATGATCGAAATTTTTCATGCTATGGCTTGTACCTATTACCTTTTGTTCTTGCTTCTTTAGATGGAATTTGGAGAATTGCTTATTGTCCATAACTATGTAAAGGAATGTGTAACAAAGGATACCTGTTAATTGGCACAGATAAATCTGTTCCTGTAACTTTCACAGTCTGAGCCAAATAGCAGCAAAGTGATTGAGTGCAACGTAGTTTGCTAATTGAATTATTAATTTGGCCTACTTTCACTGAAATAAGAATATTAGCAGATCTAATACTAATAGATTGCAGATACTAACAGGTTGCAGAGAGTTTTCTTACGGCATTTGCAAAGTTGGCTAACAACCAGAGAAACAAGAAACTTGCAAACTGAGAAACCATTGCTATGAATTAATTCTCATTTCATTGGCTAACTTGAAAAATCTGCTAAAATTAATTTCCAGTGATATCTAGCAGCAGAGGTAGCACTGTTGCACAGCAGGTGCTTGCAAATAATTTAAAACAAATACGCATCTGGTTTCTTTACTACTAAAGTAAACATGTACCGGCTATAAACAGCTCAGAGGTGCAGCACATACCTGCCCAATGTTGTCAGAAGAAACTTAACCTTTGTTTTTTCCTAAGTGAACTTCATAGTCTGTTTTCCTAACTGTATCCATTCAGTATCAAATACACTGTGAAAAAAGAATGTACCTTTTTTGTGTGTGTTTAAAAAAAAAAAAAAAAACAAAAAAAAACCCCAAACACTTTGTTCCCTAAAAGTAGCAATATCATTAAATGTGCCAGCAATGGGACATAATGAAAATTACTTCCAATTAAAACCCCTCTCTAGAAAAAAATCTCAACTAGTAATTTCATCTCTGTGTTACCTGTTGATCCAGCAACTAAAAAACTTGGCAGAGCTTTTTTCTTGAAAAAGATTGGAGAAAAAAAGACCGTTCAGAAAAACATGCCAAATGCTGTATGTCATCCTCAAACACAGTATGTAAACTGTCTCTGTGCTGTTCAGAAAGGGTGTGGTAGGCTTCAGCGGATGGGAGAAAGGGAGACCTTCAGGTTGCTTTGTCTTATGAGAATGTGAATGTCTTATGTTGCTGCAGTGGTTTGCACTGGAGTGTTACAGGAAAGTTTAGGTGATTTGGGGCTGTGAACTTTTGTAGAGCTGCCCGTACTGGTGGGAGAGGCTGCTTACCACTCTTTTGCTGCTGGTGTTACCATATTTTCAGACTTGCTGGTTAAGGTTGCTGGTCTGAGCACTTGGAATGAGCATTGTGGTCAACAAGCTGTTTGGTAAGCGTTTTAAGTTAACCTAGCTCGGGAAGAAGTACAAGGCATGCTCTTGTTCTCACTTCCTCTTAAACTTGCAGTTGTACCTGAAATGATACCGTTTAACTTTTGAGCAATTTCTCAATATCTGACGTTCAATTTGTTCTGTTGATTTCAATGGGCTGTTACTCAAACCACTATTGGTATGAACTTTTGCTATGATTGTACCTGTTCCTGCGTTCTTTGGTATATATCCTCAGGATTTGTTGTTCATGCCCCCCGTCCCCGCGTTCCTGCTGTGATACTAAGTTGAGTTTGGAATATTTTGAATGGCCTGATGTCTAAGGCATAAGCAGCCTTGATTTACTGTGACTGTGATTTCTGTGATTCTTAGTATCTTTCTTGATCTGAAGTGAGCACCTATAGAGTCTGGTAGTAGTTAAAATGGAGCAGATGTTTTTAATTGGTGATATGGGTTTATTAGCCTCTAAGTAGAAGTTTACAATATGTGGACAGATAGGTTCTGTCAATTAATTCTAACCAATGTACACACTCCTGACAGCCTGGATACATTTGTTGTTGTTGTTTGCTTGTTCCATTACACTGAAGCCTGTTGACACTCTGCCTTGCTGGAAGGTGTCACTCTAGCAGGAAAGCATGATGGAAAACAAAAAACAGCAAAGAAAATGCAGGTTTCCCTTAGGGTAATAACTTCTGCTTTTAGGTAGCACCCATTTCCTGACAGGACACAGAATACCTTACCAGGCTTTCAAGTTCCTTGTGTTTTTTCTTCATGTGACTTCCCAAGTTCTACGCAAGGCATCCAGAGATGTTTATGCTTTTTTCTACTTCATTAAACCACTTCCTTGGAGGAATAGTTCCTTTTCTCTTTGTGACTCTTTCTACTTGGCTTGTTTTGTGTAGAGTTACAAAGATAGGGAGGGGTCAATACTACTACTTTTTTCAACAGGAACAAAATATCTGTTTTTTTCAAGACTCCTGTACTGATCTGAAACATTCTTCAAAACTATAGGAATTACTTATTCTTGACTTTTGTAGTGCCCCCTTAGAACACCTTCACCAGAATCTCTTTGAAAGAGATTCTCTTCACTTTAACACAACATTAACATGGGAAACAGGAGTGTCACTGGCAGGAGTGATAGACCTAAGGTGTTTTAAAGATAAATAAGAAGGCAGTGTTACTTAGATTAGTTTTATTTATATTATTTAAAGATTGACTTCCATATATATTTATTTTAAAAATAGGCTACCTCAATAGGACATCAGTAAGGATTTAATGAATTTTATCATTTGGGGAGTGGAGGTGGTGGTGTTTGAAAAAAGAATGGCAAAATGGTGCTTCGAAAGAAGTAAAGGCATTAAAAATAGTAATAAACTTTAGATTTTGTGCCAACAAACCATTCTAGCATGGTTCTCTTCAGGCTTTTATGAGACAGGTAACTTCTGAATACTATTGAAAAAGATTTTAGTCTATACAACATTTTTATACTGTTTTGTCTTGTTCTACAATAGAATTAGCAGAAGTGATTAGAAGCTTTTCTTTTAAACAGTCTCTTTGTCTTCCTGAGGGAACATGGAGAATGCTTTTAGGCTAATGTTTCTGTGAACTCTCATTTTCAGTGTTTCAAATGGTAGAGATATTATTGCCATGTATGAGAGGTTGTAGCAAGGTGGGTGTCAGTCTCTTCTCCCAAGTAACAGGCGATAGGACAAGAGGAAATGGCCTCAAGATGCGCCAGGGGAGGTTTAGATTGGGTATTGGGAAACCTTTCTTCACTGAAAGGGTTGTCAGGCGCTGGAAGAGGCTGCCCAGGAAAGTGGTTGAGGCACCATCCCTGGAGGTATTTAAAAGACGTGGAGATGTGGTGCTTAGGGACATGGTTTAGTGGTGAACTTGGCAGTTCCAGGTTAATGGTTGGACTCAATGATCTTAAAGGTCTCTTCCAACCGAAGTGATTCTATGATCTAGGCTGCTGCTGCTTTTCCTTGCAAAGCAAGATTCCCCTACACCAAAGAAGGCACATGAGGCACTGGTATGGTGGTTTCAGAACTGGTTTTCAATTCTAAATTTGCAGCATCAGCTTGAACAAGGTCACCACAAGGATTTGAAAAGCAGAGGAGTATTTAAAGAAATTCAAACTGTTTCTGCCATCTGAAACAATGTGAAATGTGTGCAGGAGAAAAGCTGTCTGAAGCTTGGAGATCAGTGGTATTCTAAAGGCCGAAGAAAGATGCACCTTTGAATTTTAATGCAGTGGTTTTATGTATCACATGAGATTGCTGGCTTGGAGGTTTGTTTTTTTATAATGGATGGAAATGACTTCTAGGCTCTGCCTATGGCTGCAGATATGTTAAAATCCCATTTGGCAAATCGATTTCAGTGCTTTGGGTGAAGGTGTGTAAGTGATTCCAGGTTTAAGAGTTTTTGGCTCATTTCCATTGCCAGGGCCTGGGCTGAGAACTTTTATCATCCTTTAAAATAAAACAAACCAACCTATGAGTCCTCTTCCAGAGAAACTAAATAGTAAGTCCAATGTAGACATAATTTTTGCAAATAATTTATTTATCATTGAATAAGAGAAATGCTAATTGTTGGTGAAAAGGCTGCCTAGGCAAGATGACTACTTAGGGGATTCTTCTGTTTGTGAATTTAAATACATATCGCCGTTAGAAAAATATAAAAAGTGGCAAGCATACCAGGGAAATAACAGAATGTAGACATAATGGCATGTGTAATGAAAATTTACTGAGCAATAAAATAGATATTGACAACACAGATTTCTTTCAGAAAGACAAATGACACATGACATAATGGAAACACAAAGTGGTAGTGTCTTGTGTTACAAATAAAAAACTCCCTTGAGAAACTTGAAGCACCTTGTTAAATGGGGGCATTACTTCTGCTGTATTGAAATGCACATTTTTACTACTTTTCTTCTGCTTTTCTTATGACAGTATATTTATATTAGGAAAATGCTTTCTTTACTACTTCTGAGTGCAGCTACACCGCTGAAAGTTCTCATGTTGGCATAATTATTCCTCCTTAGGAATTCCTCCTCATGTAATACCAATTTATATTGGTAAAAAATCTCTGTCTATTCTATGGCTTTTATTGATAGGATCAAGTTAATACCACATCACTAGTTAACATCTTTCAACTCAGAAAACTCTTAAATTGTTTACCATTCTGTTGGCGGGTCTGGATAAGGGAAAGTTTGCTGTAGTAGCACCCTTAGGATACAGGGAATTAAGAACTGTACTGTTGCTGCTACAGTTTATGCTATCCGTTACCTGTAGAGTGTGCTGTTTGTGAAAAGACAGTTTTCTCCGTAAAAATTGTGTCTGTGCTCAGAAGTCTGATCAGTGGTTGCACCTTATTTCTCACATGACTGATGTATTTGGACCAGTGCAGACCTTGTCTTATGTATATACAGATTACAGGACTTGTCTGAACATTAACTTTGAATTCTGGCTGAAACTGAGGTTTAAATCAATTATCTGTGTTCTTAGACTTCTAAGCCCAGTAATGCTTGTATCATGGCTTTAACAAATAAGAACATTTAAGGTAAAAGAGGGTAGCTGAGAGAAAAGACTGTGGCCATAAAGGTTAATAAATGCTTAGAAATACTCAGCATTGGTCTAATTTGATTAACTTTGAGAAGGTATCTAAAAGCTTTCTCCTTCCATATACAGTGGTTTCTGAACAGGTGGTGAAAGATTTTTGAAATTATTCTAGCTTGTGTGAAATACCTGCTATTTCATTTTTACTCAGCTTGGCTCTGCCAAGCCTGTATGTCTTAATCCTATAATAATACATTTATGCCTAATGTAGGTAGTGCATTTTGTGGAAAGTTATTGGAATTTATGGGAAGTTATGAAAATATCTTAGGATAATTTTACATTTGCTCCAAGGTTCTGGAGGTCAAGATCCTGTATTTGACAGGATCTTCAAGAGCTGGAGGAGTACTAAGACCTTCTGCTGTTGCATTCCAAGAAAAAGGGAGAGCAACTACATAATCTCCGAGGACACTTCAACTGTGACTATCAGGCTGGCTTAAGCATACCAGCCATAGACCGTAAAATTATTTGTGCAAATCCTATTTGTATAGGTGCTTAAATATCCGCTTGAAAACCATGATGTAATAATTATCTTTGAAACATTTGGGCTGAGAGAGATGCTAATAAAAGCAGGGAAACAGAAAATGAAGGCTGCAGTATTGGCCTTACATTACCCGGCCATACTGCAGAACAAGATGTTATGTGCTGTTCAGATAAGCTTTCAGTACAGTAGCGGAACTGCCAGAAGAGGTAATGAGGTTTCCTGAAGATCTTGACAGCAGACTACAGTAAATGGCATGGATGGCGTAACATTTCACTGAACATCTGTCAGTGTTTTAAGGGAGTGGATACTTCCATGCCAAATGGGTAAAATCTTTTTGTCTCATCTTAATTAGTAATAGCACATTTCCTTCTTACCAACCTGAATGAGAAATTCTGAAAGCTGGCTTTCCTTTATTGAAGGTATTGGGCTTGTTTTAGGAATGCAAGGCAATGGGTTAGCTTTAGAGAATTACCAGGCATATACTTTTTTCCAAGTGATTTGAGCACGCTGCTCTTTAGAGTGTAGAAATCCAGATATATGGCTTAGACATTTGTGTATTTAATGATGTTGTATACCATATAATGTTCTAGGTGTCATAGTGATCTAGGGGAACTGGCACATAAGGCTTCCAAAGATCTTGCTATGAATTCATGCATGAAATGTTCTAAGATAACTATTCATCTCACCTAAAGATGTCATATATCATTTCCTTTTAAGTGTCTGATCCTTATTTTTGCAGATCTTGGTGCAAAATGCCAATTACTTAGTAGAGGTCAACCAAATAACCAAGGCAAAGTCAACATTCTTCTTTCCAGCCACATTCACAGATTATTTTTGCTTGTCAGAAAAGCCAATTAGACATTGGTTTAGGCTTGCATGACATGAAAACACTTCAAAGATGTGATTATCAGATTTCTGTGAAATCTCAGTTTGTTTACAGTTGCTGATGCATAGGATGTAGGTGAAGATCAATGGAGATCCAGACTGGCAAGAATTAGAAGTGTCTAGCATTACATTACATGCACTCTTACCTGTGTGTTATTCCCACAGAAGATACAGCAGGCATGTTGAACAAGCAGAAGAGTTAAAAAATACATAAACACGTAAAAAAATTAAATTACTGTGTGATTTTTACAGACAGCAAAATCATGAGGTTCCAGTTTTAGACTTACTACTTCTGCACTTGTGTCTGAAGAGCTTCAGCTGTTCTGAGAGTAGTTTTGGTTTCCGTCTGTTTTGGGATGGATTGGAGCTCCTCCCTAAGGAAGGCCCTTCAGACCTGCTTCAGGAGAGATTCCGAGTGTATTTCCTGACCTCCTGTTGGCTTCAGAGAGCCAGTTCAGGTAGAAGACTTAAAATAGCTACTACTTCTTACCTACCTGTTCTCCTGCTTACGTGAACTGTAGGATCGACATTTCCCCTTTGTTCAATATTAGTGCAAAGTATCTTTAGCGTAAGAGTAAGGTGGTGCTTTAGCACTGTTGCTGTTATTTATGATAATAGGAAAGGTTCTATATTAAAAAAAAAAAAAATCAGGAAATTGGAACTGTTTGCAGTATCTTTTGGAGAATCCAGTCACTAAAGAACAGCTGTTACTTTAACCTGCAGCACTTCGTTAGCAATTTCTGTGGAAAAAAAAAAAAATGAAGTGAACTAGTTTAATCCAGTTCCCCTTACCTGCTCTCCCTCTCCCCCAGGACGGGCATCTTCTCCCATCTCATCTCTGCTTATCATATGATCTCTGCTTTTACTCATCTTTGGGATGACAGATGTGATGGATGTGCAAGGAGTTCAGAGTTATTGCCAGGCTTTAAGCTTTTTTGGCTAAATATCATGCTTTCGAACTCTTCTTTCTTTGTAAATTATTTTTCAAACTACAAATAACAATAATAAAAAGGTTCATTAAATAGTTTGAAAATGTGTAATACCAGATCATGCTGATTTGCTACCCACAGGATGTCATTTTCATCTAAAACTAGCTAGGAGTCTTGACTAAATTACAATTTTTTCTTCTGTATTTTAATTAATATGAGCCATGTTTAATGCATCTCACCATGGCTTTGCCAGCAACCTTTTTGTTTTTAAATGACCCCGTGAATACACTGTGCTGTTGGTGAAAGAGCTCAGTCCTTTACAGGATGTCTGCCTTAGGAACAAGCTTTCAGTGTTCTCGTTTTCATTCTCTTGCACACAGACAACATAGACTTCTGAAATATTTTGGTAGTTTGTCATGTGTTGATCTTTGGTTTGTAATGTAGGAAACTTCTTGTTTCTCAGCAGGGGAGATGTTCCTTTGCAGTGTGGCCTAAGTGTGTTACAAGTGAGATCCAGAGTAAGGACCTAATGAATAAGGGTGGCCAGTTCTGTGCTGCCTGTGCAGAGCTAGTGACATGTATCCACTCCCTGCTACTGGAGCGGGGCTGCTGGGGGATGTGTGGTGCAGAAATAACCCGATGGACAGTGTAGCTTGGAAGGGTGACTGCAGTGCTGGCCACGGCTGCAGCCTGTCGTGAGGAAGAGTGGTGGCTTTAGGCGATGTGGAGGGAAAGGGTATGAGGAGTTACAACCCCTTCCATGCGTTGAGAAACAAGCCAGGAACCTCTGGTCCATGCAGAGGATGGATGTGATAACCAGTGGGAAACTATGGCACTTCTGGGTCGAGGGCAGAAAATATATTTGTGAAGGATCCTGGAAGCTAAATCCTGTTTTCCGTGGCTGTCCATGTATATTACTTGTATCTATAAAGACTGTCAAGATCAGACTATTGCCTTGACCCTTAAGATAGACTTGGAAAATCTCGGGTTTTTAAGTGTTTTTTTTAATTTTGTTGTGGCAAATTTGTCTCTGTGTGACTTATTTATTAAAAGGAAAATTGGTTCTCAAGCTTATCTTGTACAGCGTGGTAAATGGACCTGGTCTTCTCTTCGACTACATGTTTTCATGTGGCAAAAATACAAATAGGTATTAACTTCTCCTCCAGATTCTCAAAGTGTCAATTCAGCAGTACCTTACCACTGGACATTTCTGAATCTGTTTCCAGAATAAGTGACACAAATAGGTGGTGCTAACGTAGTTTGAGTAGCCGAGTAGAATGCCTTTTCTGTGTGCAAATATTGTCTTGCTCAGTAGGTGATAATACTGCTTTTTGCTCATTGGTCCTTTGTGCTGCTTATAAACTCCAACTATTGTTGCTATAATGATAAAAAAAAAATATAGTGGCCTTCATGTGAGTCCTTAATACCTTGTACTTGCAATGGATACTCTTTATTAAAAGTGTATGATATAATGTCTATAATACGAGATTATGATTCAGTGGTGTTACTTGTTCATTCAATGACCAGCGTAAACATGCATGCCGAAGTTGAATTCAGTTTAGATTTGTGCTTCTATTTTGTCCATGACCTACACAACAAATGCCAGCAAATCTTTTTTGGATAATCTGTGCAATTGAGGGATTACTTTTTTTCTTCTATAAAACTTATTTTAGATTACTGCAGTTAAATACTAAAATTCAGCTTTCGATGCATTGGAATAAAACCATTGCCACTTCAGTAGTTGAAAAATTATTTGAATGTTTGTATAGGCTTTTGCTTGTCTTTGATATTACAAATAATAATACAGATTGTTTATTTTTGCATTAGTATTTGTGGAGGGAGGAGGTTACTTTAGGGTTTTTCATGTCCAAAGCCCTGTAAGTCCTCAAGTGTGCATTCAAGCCTTATTTTTAAAACCCTTATGATTGCAGGCATCAATGTAAATCTGCATTTTGCTTTGCCTGTTATATTGTTCTGAAAAACAGTGATTGCTTATTTGGACTGCAATAGTGTTCTGAGTTCGCAAGCTGCTGGAACGTCCCCAGGTACTCGTGAACTGGGGACATCTCTGGGTTTACCTTTTTTCCTTCTTTCCTACTCTCGACATCTGAAAGCTCCACAGACATCAATGAACTAGCCCTCATTAGAGCCACAGAAAGATAAGTGATGTGTGAAAAACTAGTCTTGAAGTCTGTGACAGAGCAAAGTACTGAATTCAGGTAACGTGAATCTCAGTCTAGTGACTAGATGATGAAATTATGCTTGTTGACTAAGGTCCGGAAAGGAATTTTATGTGAAGTGTAAACTAAACAAAATAAAGTTTCTATTTTTCTAACAATTCATTTATTTCTAAGCAATTTCAAACCTCACAGTTATCTGTAGAATAATTCGAACTTTCTTCTGTGAAAGGGGCAATTCAGGAAGCAAACCTCTCCAGGGATGCTCTTAAAGAAAAGCATGAAGGTTTTGGTGGTTTTTTTTTTCCCTCCTGTTTTTGGAAAAAAGGAATTAAAAGAAAAAAAAAAAGGAAAAGGAAAAAAGAAAAAAGGACGCCTTGGAGCAGTCACTGCGGAGACTATCATTTATATTTAAGATAATTGTGGAAGGTGGTAGAACAGAGTTTTAAAAGATTCGATGCTACTGCCTGTTTTCTCAGACTTCCTGCTGACTGCTGATGACAGCTGCTTTGTTGAGATTATTGGTTGTAGCTTTTATTGTAAGGGTTTTAAAGCAATTTATAAGTAATATGTGAACAAACCAAATAGTATCATACCCGTATCCGTGCTTCGTTAACAAACAGACTTACAGGAATATACTGACTTTCTAAACTTAAAATACTTAAAGCCAATCCTTAATGAAAATCTGTGCAACAAATTTCTTTCACGCTTTTGTCTCCATATTACACCTCTATACTCCTATGGGTGAGTGTTCAATGGGAAATAGGTGATGTGGCAAGAATCTCCAAATTCCTTGGGTAATTTTTTAAAATTAAGTTTCTTTTGTGAAGTGAATTTCATTTTACTGCAACTCAAACTGGAGATTCCTGTACTTTTTGGGTAGATGGAGATAAGAACAACATGTGGCTTCAAAAGAATCATGGTGCTACTTTGCTCTGGCAGTGATGCTGTCTTTGTATGTGGACTCTGAAGTTAGTTTTTTGTTTAGCTTCGCATATTTCTTTCCTTTTCTTTGTATATGTTTGTATTTTTGTGGTCTCACTTGTTTGTGTAATTCTGTACCTTCAGTTCATTCATATTCTTTGTGGTTTTGTTCTTGTACTGCCAGTTGACTGATATGAGACTTACATCTTCCCTACAGTTGAGCGAACCACTGTAAATCCTTTTTTGCAGATGTAAATTCCTGCATATAATAATATGGTTTGCTTCAGTTACAAATCCATTGGATTCATAAAACGCGAACTCTTCATCAGCAGTTAACCATGTTGGCTCACTGTAGGGTGCATTCCTGTTAGTAGGCTGGGAAAAGTCTGTTAGGATTAGATTTAGGTCTGTTTTCTAAATGGTAAGTAACTCTTTGCAGCTTATTTATATCTTTAATTCCATGTCTCTGTTAAATGCATAGGATGCAATTAGCTGTGGTTTGTTGGGTTTTTTTTAATTGCATTCTGAAAGGCATATAACTCCCCTTTCTCCTTTCCAGCCCTGTCCCCCTAGACCCCAAAAAACATAAAACCACCCCAAACAAATTCTAAACTCCCAAGAAGATAAAAGTACTTCAGACTTGGGATGAATCTTAGAAGAATTCATTCTCAATATCTTCTTTACTAAGATATGTGCAGTCACCTGGACTGTATCATCTCCTATTTGCCTACTGCTGCACAGTTTCACTGATGTGGAAATGTCTGATGGAAAAGAAATTCAAGATTGTTGTCTTTTTTACTGCGTTGAAAAATACCTAGACTTTTACAAAGCTTTCAGAAAGTTATTTGCAGTCCGTTTAGGGAAGCTGGATGAGCTATCAATAGATAAGTCAGGTCTTTGCTTGTCTGAGGTATCCTTGAAAGTAAAGAATGCAAAAGGCTGAATTTTCTACTTGAATTTAACAGCTGCAGTTGTTTGAGTGAGCACTGAAAAAACTACCGCATATTTTTCTCCAGATCTTCTTTGCTGAAATGGTAATGAGGACTGCTGAGGGCATTTATTTTTGATAATATAAAATAATAATTTTACTTTTAAGGTAACACACTGTTTTAGGGACCACTTTCTGATCTGAGCTTTCCTTAGTTACTCTGCCACAAAAATAACAATATTTTCAGCTTTTGAAACTTAAGGATAGATTAGATCTTGCCTTTCTACTTTTATGATTAGCAATCAGGTCCTGTATTCCCCTTGAGGGAAGGGAGCATCCTAAACACCAGGCCTACATGTTGTGCGGATCCAGTGGTTAACCCCATAGTGGGGAAGGAAATGTGTATGTAAGTATGTGTTCACTTAGGCCTATATCTTATATATTGTGCCTCCTTCCCACTAGAAGGTCTATTGTCCAAACTTGAGAGCCTTGTGTTGTAAGAAAGGGAAACTTGAGGTTTTTGTGCTGCATTTATCACTTGCATACATTATTTCTCATTTCTAAGAATGAAAGGCATAAATGAACAGCTGACTGCCAGATGAAGCTTTCAGATTAATTCAGACTTATCCCAAATAGATTTTATGTCCATCTTTTAAGCTCTGTGTTTTAAGCCTTACACTCTGTTAGCAAACCATAGAAGATGAAAGCTTTGGCCCAGACTTCTGTTTTAGTAGAGCATGATGAAGGCTGTTTCATCTGGGTGTGCTGTTTTCTTATTTCAAGCAGTCCTCCAGATACTTTTCAGGGTAAAAGATGTGTGATTTGTGTAGAGGTTGTGGTGTGGAAATTACTTGTTTTTTGAATTTCTGGGTTTATCTGGAAAAAAAAAAATCTATTTGAGTTTAGCTTGAGAGATGATCTCTCCAAAAGCAGGGCCAAGCAGGGAGTGTATGGTATGAATTAGGTATTTGCATAAATTTTTTGTCTTAGGTTAGACAAGGGCTAAATATACTTGAAGCTGCTCAAAGAGCTCTTGCCTTTAGACCACTTGATTATCTTAACTGGGAAAGTGCAACTCTGTGGTGACAGGTCTGAGATTTGCAAAACTTTGAAGATCCTAGAATAGATATATAAGAACAAAGAATGGGAATGAAGTATATTGACCCCAGATTCTGCTGGGGAAGGTGTCTGTCTAGATACTGTCAATCAGTGTAGATTTAATTCCCATTAATCAAGGTACAAAACACTGCTTAGAGGAAATAAACCGTAAGTCTTTAATCTTCTGAAAAAAAGTTCTTCCTAAAATGGACAATTTAAAAAAACTAACGAAATACTGTCTAGTGTTCAAATGGTTTACAGGCTTTAGCTTCAGTTAGATGAAGTAGAATTTTCAAGAGAGGTTGCAGAACTTTGTCGTATCGTGCTATCTGCTACCATAAATTCTAGAATCCTATACAGAGGTGTAACGAAATCAGCCCCAGCTGAAGTTCACTAAAATGCTTAGTAATTACTTTCATCTATTCACTTCTTTCTCCCGTCTCTTCCCTCGCTTTATTTTTACTTTTAAAATTACATGACTTACCTAATTTCAGTAAGCTTTTTCCTCTTCTTCTAAATTCCAGTTTTAATTCTTACATTCCTCTAGTTTGCTTCATTAGCTTTTTGGTTGCTAGTTTGCTTTTCCCTGGTTCAATGTTATTTCCCATTCCTTATTTTACATGATCTGAATTTTATTAGAAGATTAGTGTGCCCTCATTAGACCCTAGGTTCTTCTCATGAGTGATTTCTTATTGGCTATTATGGTACTTACTGGGTAGATGGCTTTTTAAAGGCTCTAGATTTCAGTAACGTCCAGAGACGACTTTGAGGTAGAGGTGCTACAAACTATTTTGCCTTTCCCTTCCTCTCACCCAAAGCTAATAGTGAAGGTGGGTAAAATGTAAAAGTGGAACTGTAAGCCACAAAAACCTCCCTAAGGATTTTGCAGAATTCCAGAAAAAAAGTAGGATCTTTATAGTGGAAAACACTTAAAGATTTGGAGTATTCCCCTAATCTGAATCTCTGGGGGTGAATGGGATGGCTTGAAGGATGGAATGTAGCAGATATAATATTTCACGTGTCACCTGTTTCTCAAGTACAATCCTGACAATGGTGTGCTTAACCTGCTTTGCAGTTGTAATGTTAAATTAACCAACCAACACTGACATTACAATTTGTGTACATGGTTCATGTTGGTAGGAAAAGGAAGGACCAGGGATATAATAAAAGTTGACACTACTCTGCCTTTTTGCTCTATGAGATGTCCTTCAACGATAGGGTTGCTTCCATTAATGTGGAGAAATCTGGTGGTATCTTTTTGTGCTCTGCTGTTGGACCTTTTACTCATGTTTGTTCTCATATTCTTGCTGGGTTTCATTCTTTGTTTTTGCGTCCTCCCTCGCTTTCCTTCCTGCTGTTTTTTTCCTAGCTGTAAAATATTTAATGATTCTTAAAGTTCAGGGCAACTTTGATTGACATAGTCAATGCAGAGTGTTAACAAAGTTCAGAGGAGTTTGGAAATGGTAAAGAAAAGACTGTGTGGGTGAACAGTTTTCTGTTACAGTAGATGGCATTCCCACTGAGAAAATAATTTAAAAGATACACTCTTAACTCTTTTTAGATGTTAGAAGTAATCAGGTCTTTTGGAACATCTTTGGTGTTGGAAGTATGGGGGAGGAGGGGTGTTCTGCACCAGTTTCTTCTTCCCTTTGTCTATATAAAGATAATGTAATGACAGCTCTCGCTTTTGGGTTTGTGGTCAGTGGGAGAAGATGGCAGTGTGCCCTTCACCGAGAAGCCCTCAATGTAGTTATCATTCAGTGGTTTTGATGATTACTTCAGTGTCTATTCCCTCATGTTTGTGCTTTTTTAAGTATGAGTGAGAGTAACATGGACCTTGAGAAATAACACTGATTATTTAAAGAATCACTCATGATAAAATATCTCTTTCTGGGAATTTGTGTTCCAGTAGATTAGCGTTATTGATCATTCTCTCTTCACGTACTCTACAGATGATTTTAGAAATCTGAAGCTATTATTCTTTTCTTGTCTGATGTAATTACCAGTACAAGGAATAATCTAATTAGAAGACAACAAGGATGCATTCTAATTGTTCTAATAAATTATGTTAATGCTTTATGCTTGCAGTCAGGTTTAGTAAGAAATCATTTGACAAAGTGACAGCTTGTCTTATAGTGCTAGCAAATACAACTATTTCTCTGACTTACTGGTAGTAGACTTGAAACCCTGTATTAGAGGGTTTGGGCTATTCAGGTGCATTGCAGATTCTTAATCTTTTCCCATGTAGTATTGGTAGTGCCAGTAAACTGTTCTGTGTTTAGTTGTCAAGGAAATCAGGTGACTTGCTAACTTATCCCATGCAGTTCTTAAATAGTGCAGTAGGACAAGAAACAGTCATTCAAACAGACCACTTCTGAAAGATTTAGTACTGAAATATTTAATGCTCACCTACCCTATCCACAGAGTCTTTTCCAAGATATGTAACTGTACCTGGGACAAAGTGCACTTGGATGGTGTGCAGATGTTTAATCTCTGTTTAGCTGTTTCTCATCCTTTTTATGGCTTAGAGCCATTCTAGTCTGCTCTGCAGGACTGTAGAGTTGAATCTCTGTAATAACCACATGCGTGCTTCTGATGCCTATGGAAAACCAACTGTCAGTGCCCCCCCATCTGCCTAACGATTGGGTTGGCATTACCGAACACCGGAGTGTACGTTACCATGCGAAGATCACAAAGTGCCTACAGACCTGCCAGGCTGTAGGTAATTAACCCAGAACTGAGTTCTTTGCTTAAAATTAATAAGATCATGCTTATGGCAACATGAGAATGACCAATATACGTTAAAACAACATGAAACGGAGCAATTGATAGTGGGGATGGGGTTGGGGGAAAATGATGTCAAATGGATTTTAAGTATATTCTACTCAGCTCCTCATATTAGAAATCTCTGTCCCCTGCATACCGCCCTTTCATCTGTCTGATGATGTTTTCAATTTATTTGCTTTTGCTGACAAAATATTTCTGGCCACTTAAATCTAATAGGTGATCTCTCTTTCTCCAGAAAGAGATGGAGTACTAGTTCTCACTAAACTGATCTCTGCATTCACTCTTAATTAGATGAAGTACTGACGATGGCACTACTTTTTTGTAGTGTTATTATGTCTCCAGGTCAGAGATGAGTGCCTGCATGATCTATGATTAGTAGCATTAATGGGCTATTTTAATTATTGGCAACAAAGGGTAACAAGAACTCAGACTATTAATAAATGCTTTATGATATAATTTAGAAACCTTTTCCCTAGACTTTACTTCTGCTCTTCTATTATTATTTTTCTTAAATGGAACACAAGGTACAGGTAGAATTATTTCAGCCATGCCTGAGCTGCTTAGGCTTAGTAAATATGCAATAAATAGTTTAAGACTATTAAGATCTATTAAGACTATTAAGAGACTTTAAGATCACTTAGCTTCTCTCTAAACACTCTGTGTTCAAACTTCCGTCTTTACAGTTGGAAAGCCTGCCCTGACTAATCAACAAAACAGATTTATTTAAACAGACGTTTAAAAGTTAGAATGATGGTAAGGTGGTGAAAGTTTGAATGGCAGTGAGCCAAAGTAGAAATTGTAGTTATCCTACACCAGGTTAGTTCCATGAATTGGCTGTGAGACACTGTTACGTATAGGATGGATGTAAAAGGGATGCAATTTAAATATTTAAGTAAAAACAATATTGATAAAAGATACATCCATCCTTCTGATGGCTAGATGAAATTGCAGTGGCTTACTGTCTGTCTCTATAAGCTGTGCGGCATCCTGCTATCAAGTAGTCTTTTGAACTGTATGTATGAAGAAATACCTTGCCCTTCATTTGCTTAATCTAAAATTCAAATGCTCATTGCAGTGTGCAACTGCATTAGGAGTACTTAGACAAATTAAATGATTCAGTATGGTAGCTTTGAAGAATCTAATTTCCATGTGGGGAATCATTTTTATCATCTGGCAAAAAGACAAAACATGAATTTTACATTGGCTGCTTTTTTGGTAACGTTTATGTTGCATGGGCTTTGCTTTATTGTTAATCCAAACTCAAAGCATGGACCTGTTATTTAGCTCATAAATGCTTAATCAATGTTACAGATTTTTAATGCACATACAGATATTAATCTGTCTACCGTGTTCTGAACTTCTCCTTTGCATACAGGTTACTATGAGCTCTGCTGGAGCAATTATTGTATTGATGCAGTTTTGAACCATGATTTTATGTGATTTGTGCCTAACTGCCTCTGTAGTGCCATTATGGTTTGTAACATAATTATGCATGTATGGCATTTAAAAATACGTATGTGGTGGATATGGTACCTGGAAGATACCTGTGGTGTATTGAGTTTGTCGGTAACTTTTTTGTTGTCATCTTTTGTTGCTGTGAATATTTATAAAAAAAGAATAATTTATCCCTTGAAAAGTTTTAGTCTATTTCCAGTAATGAAGCAGGCCTTTGCTAACCTTTACTAATACTTGTTCTGAAATACTGAAAATTCACAAACTTAAGAAGAAAACGGTATCTAGGCTGCATATTCACCTATCAATAACTAGTATTGACTAGTCGGGTTGGGTGAAGTTGCTTCTAGGATTGAAGCAAATTCTGAGAATGGCTGCCAGCAGGTCACTGCCTCAGGCTCCTCGGGTGGCTGAACAGAGGTTGCAACAACGGTTCTGAAGGAAAGCTGCAGAGAGCTGCTGGCAGAACAACTTTCCCCTTTGTTCATGTTTTCTACCTAACCTTGAGAACCTCAGATGTCATTCTTTTATTGCATTCCTTTTGGACAAATCTGGGCTGCTTTGAAGTTAATGGAAGCTTTGCCACTGATTCTAGGAGATCTGCAATTCATTGCTATGTATGGTTTAGTTCATGAATTTAGATTGCAGAACACTAGGTTTTCTGCTTTTATTTATGGGTTTTTTTCAATTATAAGGGGAATAAGGAAAAAACAGATAAACTAAGTCTGCATAAGGCAGCTATCAATCTGAAGTTTCTTGCAGGCGTGCAGGGAGGTGATCAGTGCTGCTACCACATGCTGCCAACAACCTGTTGTAAATCCTTTATAGGCTCTTAGGAAGCTAGTGCATAATTAACCTTTGCTTGAAATTATTCACTTAACCAGAGAAGAAACCTCCCCAGATAAGCATGAAAAATATAATGGACGTTTCTAGATGCTTCTTTCCTGAACATTTTATGGCTTATTCCCAAGTGAAGTTGAAAACCATCAGGGCAGAAGCAGTCTGCTCTGGGAGGGAACTGGCTGATCAGTGTATTTGAGACCTTGGAGTTTCTGTATGGCCTTAGATTTTACATACAGGCCAAAAGCGTGTTTGCTACTTTATAGTGTGTAGCAAAACACAGTCTGGAATCTCTGGTGTAGCCAAGACACACTCTTAGCTGAAGAAAGGTTTATTCAGGACAAAAAAAAAAAAGCATGAAAGTCAAAACCCATTAGGTAGTTCCAGGAATAGGGTTAGAGTAGTGGATGTGGGACTACATGCTGACATAAGCTATATGTCAAGTTACTAACTGGACACTTCAGTTCTAGCCTTTGGGCAAATATTCATTGAAACATAAAGGTTTTGTTGGGCTTAGCCTGGTTCCTTTCAGTTGACTCTAATCTCAGCTTCTCTTCTGGTGAATGCAAGCCATCAGCACTTTCAGGTGGTTTTAATACGTGGCTCTGGACTTATTGGAAACAATCCTCAGTGCAGGAGAAAGTGACTTGTTCAAGTTTTTGCCTTATTTGGCCAGGATTCTGAGCATTAGTCTTGTTCTAAAATTCACATTTCTCTCTGCTAGCCGAGGTATAGCAGGTACTTATTTATCTTACTGAGCTAGACTCAGCAGGACTCTTGGGAGCTGTAGGTTCAAAGTTCAGCCTACAAAGTTGTGGGTGGGAAGCTGTTTGCTGCATTGACTGCACATGCTCAGGGATAGATTGTGTGGGGTTTTTGGGTTGGGTTTTTTTGGTGATGGTACTTTTTGTCTTTTTCTAAAAAAGTGTATAAAGATGGCGAGAGAATAGGTAGAGGAACTATTTTAAAGAGGGTGAACGGAATTCCAGGCCTTTCACATGAAAAGCAAGGCATGCCCCCAAAACTGGGGGAAGATGAGGAAATGGGGCATGGGTATGTCTCAAGGTGATGCATCTTTCATGTTGTTTATTTTTCTTTGGTTTACTATGTTCCCTGGCTATTGGGCTTGCAGCAAATCTGGGGATACAAGTATGTATGTCTCCTTCAGTTATCTGTCTACTTTTTGGAGAAAATATTCTTCCCCAAGTACAGTCTCCTTGTAAATGCTGTGGTTTGATATCCTGCGTATTAGGAAAATAACAGTCTGGGAAGTGCAAGCTATGTCCTGCTTTATTATAAACAATAGGAAAGCTGATTGTTTTCACAGGCGAAGCTTTACATCGTTCTCACAAATGAATACTGTAAGTTCAGCGGGCTTTTTTGTGATGTTGGCTTTTCTTTACAGAAACTTCTGAAATGCAAGAATTTTAGATGAAAATGTAAAACAGCTGTGCCATGGTCAAGGCAGGGATCAGACCAGTTCACTGTCCTTCTAATTTGTTTTGGTAGTCTTTGCAAATTTGCTGCATTCTTGTTCAGTATTTATGCACTGTTCAGCACAAGCTGAGTACCTTAAACAATGCACTGTTGAATATTGCAACAACTCCCAAATTTGTCTTCAACAATTTTGAAGAGATCTTCATCTTCCCATGAAAGATTTGTAAAAAATGCTGGGGAAAAAAAGGTAATTCTGGAAAAAATGTTAAGGCAGAAAATATATTTTTTGCTTTTGTCCTGCAGACCTCTCCAAATCTTAGGTGTAAAGGTTCTGGATACAGACTGTCTTCCAAAACTTAAGTGTTTTGATATTCCCATCCTTTTGACATTCCCTGAACACTCAGTTCCAGAAGTTTTTGTATTATCTTCAAGAATCAGAATTTTAGGATGGTTTCACAGTGACCATATAGTCATTGTGTTATAAAAAGATCTATCTTGAAGCATGACAATAAACTATTATGAGGTTCTTCCAAATGATTTTGAAATTTCTGTATCTCCCAGCTTTCCTAAATTTTACCCAGATGTCTGATAAACACATTTCAAGCAGTATACTAGACTTGGCAGACACTGAATTCAGCAGAATGTAAATTACATTCAATGTGTTCATATATCCTCTTGGCATTTTTCTCGTTCCGTAGACTCATCACACTTTGTTACCCCAGTGTGTCCCATTTACTAGTAGGCTGGAATTCAACTGCATGAGATACTGTTTAAAAAAATCTCAAGCAGCTCACTAGAAACTTTTGATATTACAAAAATTACCCGCTACTTTATTTCTTTGATTTTCTCACTTGAAATAAGGCATCCATCCTAAAGTCTGCTCTAGTGGAAGCTGCTCTTAAATGACTTTTATTAGCAGCTGCCACTTTAAGGCTTGTGCATAAGGATTTTAAAATGAAGGATTTCAGTCTTCAAACAATTATTCTGTGTTTTCAGCTTGGTCTGAGCTCATCTCACTCTCACACAATGGTAGAACTTTTCAAATATTTGAATTTCTCAATGTATTTTCATTTTTCACATTAGATGTCATGGGTTTGACAAGCCACATTCTCATAAATTGAATTACTGTAGCACTGAGTAATCAAGCTGCAAACCAGGACCCACTTTGAGAGCTGCCTTACAGACCTACAGGGGAAAAAGTTCTCTGATCCAGAGAGCTTAAGGCCTCTAAGTGGAAGGCTGAAAACAATCAGTACGGATATATAGGTGGGAGTATGGAAGCACAGAAGTAAGGTGTTGGTTGGCATGCTGGGCAGTCTTCTTAAATGCCCAAACCCATATCTGCTGCCAAGTGTTTTGTAGGTATAACATGTAGGCAAAGTGAACTTACAAGAAACTGAAGAGGATTTTTTTTTTTTTTTTTTCCCAGAGCTATTAAGCAGCTCTCATCCCTGAATTGCACTGTACTGCTTGGGTACTCTGCAGCTAATTCTCTCCTTTAATGACTTGTGGACATCACCTGAACAGAATGAAGGTTAAATCCTGTCTGACTAGCTTAACTAATACAGACCCATTAGCTGTCACAGGTGTCTATGATTAGCCTTTGGTTTAGCAATTACAGAAAAATGTTAAATACTCCCGTTTGACTTTACAGAGTAAAAGCAATTTCAAGTGTTGTCTGCTTGCTAGTGCTTCATTAGAAGAATCTAGTTTTGCATATCTTCATAAAAAAGCAAACTCTGTGACTAACAGAATAAGTAAAGCATACAGTAAAACTGCCTCTGTAAGTAGACTTTGGATTTCGATTTTCTCTGACAAAGCTACAATTATCAGCCTTTTCTCAGGAATGAAACACTGAAAGATCTCTGTGGCTAAATTTAAACCTTCTAGCTGACATCTTTGCTGCGCTCATAGGTGATGGACTGAATAAACGTCCTAGATGGGTTTGATAAGTTATGTTTGCTCCCTCCTCACGGTTAGGAATGTCTGACTGGGGTGGGGAGAAGGTTATGTTGTAGGTACTGGCAGTATTTTGGTTGAGATCTTTGATGCAAGATGTAGTATTAAATTAGTGACAAGTTCACATGTTTCTTAGTGTTGTGGAGCTGGACTCATTCTTGCTGGGACTTAAAATAGGATGCACCAATGTCAATATTAATGAAAATCTGTCCACATTGAAATTCAGATATCCCAGATATGGAATATATCTTACTATACATCACTGGCAGGAGTATAAATCTTAATGTTATGCATGTGTCCAAGGATGAAAATATAGACGTTAATTTTTAAAATCTTCAATACTTAGAACAAACAAATCCTCCTTGTTACTGCATTTTTTTTAAATGATGGAATATGATTAGTCCCATTATGTGGACATGCTTATGTAGCAGCTTATAGATAAATATGAAACCCTTCCTAGAGAAGATACAGTCTTTATTCCAGTGGTCTTAGTGACTTGCTGAGATGACAAATTTAGGAGAAAAACCCATATACTGTGATAAAGAAATGTCTCCTCCTCTCTTCAACATTTCCAATGCCAAATCCATCTAACAACTTCCTGATAAATATATAAAATTTGTACTGTCTGCTTTGATTTTTCTGAACTTTTTCTTTGAACCCTCTTCATTCTCCAAGAGACATGGTAATTAATGATAATTACTAATTTGTTGCTTTAGGTTTTAATGAAAAACCCACCCAAATAATCAAGTTTCTTGCTGATCCTTGTTTAAAAGGCTGTCCTGGGTTTTGCCTTGTAAACCTGAGCCTATACCTTTGGGTTTTAAATCCTGTGTTCTTTATTCCAAAGAATCAAAATGGTGGGCCTTGAAGCCATGCCACAGAATAAAAATTCATGAAACTGAGAACCAATGGAGTTTTAATATAATGAGTTGAAATCCTGCCTGTAATCTTTTGACAGTTATTTTTTAAGTATCTTTCATGCGTCTATCTGCTTTAGTCTTAAATAATGATTCTGAGACATACGCTGAGGAACAAATGTGTGAGATGTCAAGGAAGGTCAAATAACCAAAATATTAGTATTGTTCTAAAACATACCTGAAATATGTTCAAGTATAAAGCTTCTTAATTAGTAAATGGCTAGGCTTTTTGTTAATATTTGTCAGTCTCTTCAAAATGTTGGCTTGAAAACTGGTGTTTATGCATGCTATATAGATATATATGTGTGTGTATATATGTATATCTAAGTTGGCCTCTAAAGTTGCCTTTATGCTGTCAAATTGCTTAGCTGAAAAAATATGGGGATGCTTTTTTGCAGGATAGAGAATAGAAGGTTTTTAATGGGATTAATAAGGAAGACAAAATATTTTGGTGTTTCCTTTTATGTGATGAGGATGATTTTTCTATTAAGATTTCTTTTAACAGCTTGGATTCTATAATTATAATGGCTTTTAAAAGAGCAGTATTAAATCAACTAGCCATGAATGGGAAAAAAAAAAAAAAAGGCAAACTATTCATTCCTGAAACACCAGTGAAAACAGCCATGGATGTTTCATAGCTCAAGTGACGTTGGTCTGAATGCTTGTGGCAGTGCATTTTATCCTTCCACGTTCTATTAGCTGAAGGCTGTAAGTTTTGTAACAAAGGTAGGCTTTGCTATCACTTGAAACAGTGAAGAATGTGCACAGTAACCTCTCCAGAGACCTGGCACCCTGTAAAATAATCCCTTTCTGTTTGAATGGCTTTATTAGATGTCCCCTTCTAGTTGAGAAAAAGAGAATCAGCATTTATCTTTCTTCCCTTGTTCTTGGCAATGGTGAATACTAAAAGCTACCTGTAACTCGGTGTTGGTCCCTAGTGTTGGGCCATGGAGGCTCTTCAGGGCAGAGCATATGGACTATTCTGTGTTCATAGAATATTTAGGACAGGAGGATCCATTCTTGATTGATCCTTAGCCACTAACACAGTAAACTGCTGAAATTACCAAAAAGTAAAAGTAGGAGTCAAACCCAAGCAAACAGTTGCTCTCACTGTTAATGCTGTCAAAGGTAATGTTAAAGATGTGTTCCTGAAGAAACCTCGCAGTCTCAAGGGGTCTGTCCCTGTGTTTTGACCTTCCTTTGAGGATTGCTACTGAAATGATTGGTTATTGCTGCTTCTCTCCAGACTTAGTTTACCAGAATTGTTAGTTATTAAAATTCAGTTATCCATGAATTAGTTACTCTTATTTTTCCTTGGAGGTACTTCTATTACCTTCTTAATCTCAGGGAGATTTTTTTTTTTTTTTAGTGCAGATCCCACATTAGATGCGGTGCTCAGAAATTGCTGAAACTTGTCAGATGAGTATGTTGCTCTGGCAGTGTTCCCAGGAGCTGAAATTTGGGCAGTCCCAAGTGACCTTTTTAGGGCATTTTCGGTTAGGTCTCCAAACCCAAACTCTGGGTGACAGCTCTGCCATCTGCCAGTTCTAATCCAGGTACTAGTACTAAAGTGAACATCCTAGGGTAGTCATTAGGAGTCAAATGTACTTTTAAGGAGCCCTTATGTTTTAAAATACGGAGTCCCTACCAACCAGAATTTGTACTTTCTTCAAGCCTGTCTTTCCCATATTGTTAACCTTTCATCATACCTAATGCTGTGCACATTGTTGTTAACTTTTTGTTTACATTTGAGAAAGGTGTTTTGGAAGAATACAAAACGAAGTATGAATGTCTTCATTCTTCTGATGTAATGACATTTGATCCCAAACACTGGAATTACATTTCTGGAACAAAATATTTCCTCTTCATAGATGCTTATGTTACTTTTATGAAACCAAAAGAATTTTATTGGATGACAATAAGTTACTGATGAGGAAATGACTGTCCTGCAAAATGTGCACCTGGATAGAGGGATTTAATAGAATCAATGAACTGCTACTTAGAGCACTTTCCAGTGTTGTGAAACACTCTGTAGACGGACAAAATGCCACATTACGTTAATTCTGTTCATGGTGGCTTTGTACATATGCTTAGAGAAATTCTCATGTCACTAATTTACAGTAACAGTGTGGATTGTTGCATATACTTGTCTCCTAAACATTGGCATCTTTCTTACTCCAGGCTCATCTTTCCTCATAACTCATTATCAAATCACGCTTGGAAAAGGGACTGCTGAATTACTTAGCTAGAATGCAGTCATAGGTTTGGCTTTACTCATGACCTTCACCAAATAATAAGAGGCAGCTGCATACATCTTGTGTGTGACAGGAATGTTTAATCTCCATTCTCCTATAATACACTAGTGTAATTGAGAGTGAAATGCATAGGGTCATATTGTCCCTTCCTTGCACGCTACAAAATCACTCTAATCGTCCTTTGCACTGAGCTATATGGTATGGATTTTTTTCTCATCCTTGGAGCTAAAATACTTGTGTAGTTAAAATAGGTCCTAACAAGGAACTCCTAACAGTGTACAAAAATGAGAAATACCTTTACTTTTCTGTTCTCTTCAGACATGCATTGGTTTACTGTTATAGTAGTGGGAAGTTAATGTCATTTCACGTAACCCTTTCAGAAGATTGATTGGCTCTAGCTGTGATATCTGTAAGGACAGAGTTGTGACTTGTTCTAAAAAGCAGATCTAATTAAAGCTCAGAATGCATAATCTTTGGGCTGAGACTTAAAAGAACATCAGAATGAAAAGATGTAATGTTGAAGCTTCTCACCAGAGAAACATTAGGTTTGTCAAGGTTTTGCTTTACAGCAAAATTTGCGTGTAGGGGTTATCCTAAAACACATGGTATTGATGGTAATGCTTTCCAGTTTTGTTACTCTTTACTAAATACACATTTTGGCAACTGGTACTTTTAACAGGTAGCTGATAATTGATGCTCTAAATGTTAATGATTATTGAAATTTTGTGTTTTGATGGCTTTGTGGCAGAAGTATGTGCTGTAAAGCAATGTACACTTTTGTAACTATATGAAAAAAAAAAAAAAAAAAAAGTGAAATAGAAATTGAGTCCCCCCCCCAAACTGAATTGTTCTATTCTGAGGATTCCTGTGGAGAATACACCTTTTCCCACACAACAAGTGCTCATGGATGAATTTCTCCATTGAATAATTTTGTGACCCTTTCTATTAAAGACCTCTAAGTTGTGTTTTCTTCTTTCAGGTAAAGATTGAGTAATACATAGAAGAGGCCTCCTCTGACCTCCTAATGTAAGTGTGTATTTCTCATATGAACATGCTGCTCTGTTCACTAAGACATGAGACCCATCAGTGATTTCTTCACATAGTCCTGACAGCAATGAACAAAGAAATGAGTAACAAAATCCAAATCGCTAATCTATTGTCACAAGGGGGATATGCAACACGTATCCATTTCAGTACCCATTTCAACAGTGTTTGAAAACACCTTGGGGGAAAAAAAACACCCCAAACCAATTAAATCATGTAACAGGAACCTCTTTGAGTCTCTAAATCTACACGTCTCATCTTTGAACTGGGAGCACAATCTTGTGCATCAGAAGGTGTTAGAAAGAAACAGAAGGATTACAATAGATCCAGTAATGCAAAACAGCTTTAGGTACTCAGGACACAGGCTGTATATAAGGCTCTTTGTTTGAATAAGAGATTAGGATGGAGAGTCCAACCCCCAGTAGACAGAGCTGTGGTGAAGGTTATTTTGCGATTCTGTGATAGAGCTTATTCCTCTGTCTCTCTTGCAAAAATGTTTTAATCCGATCACAACAGCAGATTTTATGAAGCCAAGAGGCGTGGCATTGGTAAGCAGAGTACCCAGCTGTAAACCCTAACTTTTGAAGAGAAATCTGTTGTGAGGTACGCTCAAATACAAACCTTCTCCTGCTTTCTTCTGCTTCCTTGCCTATAGCATTCTGCATCTTCTGCATCTTCTGATTGTTCATCACACTGATGTTATTTAATGGGGAACTGAATTGTACAGCTGATGTGCCTATATGAATTCTAAAATTGAAGCTTAGTCAAGCCAGAGTATCTCCAGACATTGAAGGCTTCAGTCTTTTTCATTCAAATGCATGTGGCAATAATGGGACCCCAAATGGTTATGCGAGTGAGCTGGTAACTTAATAGTAATTCACTGAAGAAATTATGTAGTGAAATCAAGACCTTTTGATACTGAACTGTTAGTTTTGCAGGGAGGAAAAACCTTACTGGTTTTAAAGCTAAAAGAAAAATCTTAATATAAAACTGTCTTCACTTCTTATAAGGAACCACCATGATACTTCTGATTTGGGAAGCAACGAAAGTTCTTACATTTGGGTTTCATTGGTCTTGTTATGATGCTCCTGTTTGATAGGATTGTGGATTTGTTTTGGTAAATTGCAGTGGGGTACAATGGAAATGATCCAAAAAGCATGAGATGGAGTATGTGGCTGGCAGTACAATGTATTGAAGTATCAAAGCCTTGGGTATATCATCAATTAATCATCTATGGTCTTAGCTATTGGGGGTGGAGGGAAGTATGTTATGTTCCTGCTCTGTAAATAAATTTCTTGGCTAATATAGAACTGATGTAGTTAAAGAGGAGTCTCACTCGATTTGTCATTTCTTGAATATTTCTCAGGCTCCAAATTCCTAATAATTGAGGTAGTTTAGCAAAAAAACAAAACCAAAAACAAGCCGACAAAAAACCTTATGTCCTCAAAAACATAAATGACCATTGCAAAGGGAATTTTTTTTTTTCCCCTAGGCCTAAGCAGAACAGACTGAAATTTAAACAGTGTTTCAGGTTAGACAAGAAAACAACAAGGCTAGTTAAGCATTCAAATGGATCAGAAACTCAATAATCTTCCTGTTATGAATATGAATAGGTTAGGACAAAGCTTCTGTCAGGCTACCTTGCAGCTCTTAGGTTCTTTGATCATCTTGGGTGAGTAAAACTGCTAATACAGAAATGACCTGGGTTTATCCTGCCGTAGGGTGAAAATATGAGCTAGATAATATCCAGAGATACTTGCTTGCCCTTGGATTCACTGAGTGGCATGAAGTGAACATGCTGCAGGAGAGTGGGATATCGAACCTCTCCCTCTTCCATTTGTATTTTTATGAAGACAAAGCATTATCATCAGTCAGTTTAAGAATAAACCCATTATTAAATGTGTAATGTAAAAGGAAAAAGAGTTCATTTGAAAAGCAATGGATACATTTTGATTAATTGTTAAGCATTATGTAAAAAATTGTTTTGAAATTGCTTCTTGTGCAGTAGTTTAGCTGTGGAATGAGCAACTCAAGCGATTGATGTATTGGCAGACGCATACCTAGTAAATGAGTTCTAAATTATTCACTCTGATAACCAACAGCTATCACATATGTTGATATTTATCCCTTTTCCCGTGTATAAAGCTGTGGATGGTCTGTCATTATCAACTCTTCTTGGAAGTAACTATTGCTTTTTGGTGATGGGGAGAAGTTGCTTTTTCATTTTATGCTTTATTTGATGAATTTCTACTTCCTTAACTGTGACTGAGAATTTTTTCTTTTTTTAAACAGTTCACTTGCAAAAGGGAAACAAAATTTAAAGTTGCACCCTTTTCCATTCATCTTTTTTTCTTATGGTTTTCCCCCCACGAGCTATGCTTTACTCTAGAGAAATGAGGTCTTGTCCAGATACTCAAAGCTGACGAAATAGCAGGAGACATTTTCATTTTAGTGACAGAGATGAACAAATAGATGCATCTTCCTTGATCCCAGCTTTACAATTACAGTGAGAAAGAGGCAAACACTAGAGACTGTCTGTTAGAGCCAGCTTGCTCCCCAAAGGAGTTAAAAAGAGATAGTTGAATGTTGAGAATGGTGTGGGTTTTTTTTCTCTGCTTCAATGTGATTTTTTTGTTGGTGGTTTGGGTTGTTTTTTTTTTTTGTACCCCCCTCCTCTTCCCTTGGAAAGGGGCTGGAAGGTGATACAAGTACTGCTTGCATGTGTTTTCACTAGCTGCCGCAAGGCAACGCTGATAACTGTTAGTTCTATACTTACACTGGAGATGTGCAAGGGTCAGGAGCCTCTCTAAGATGAGCAGCAGCTGATTGTCAGGGAGCATCAATATTGTCTTGCGTAAAATATACAGCAAATTCCAGATTGCCAAGTGTATTGGTTTTAGTCTCTATTTCGAACATGTGGATATGATTGTTCAAATGCAGTTGCTTAAAGTTATTCATCTGTTGAAATGATTCTCTTCAACTGTCTTGATCTTCAAAGTACTCTTGACAGGTAAGAAATGTGCTATTCCTTATCTTATAATCAGATCACCTCTAGGGTACACCTGGAATGGTTGTGTAATATAATAACTTTTTTCCATTTAAGTAAATTTTAAAAATTTTACTAAACTCCCAGTTTTTTTTTAAAGACTGAAAATAGTGATTGTATCATTTTGGATCTTTGCAGGATAGTGTACATAGTATATTGCTTTTGAGACAAAAGTTATAAATGAACATTAGAGATTTTAATACAGGATGTGTTTGACGTCAGTTAAGTGAATCAGATAAGAGATGCTTGTGACTATGTCTGCTTGCTGAGAATAAACCAGCTGGTATTTATTTGGGAAGTATTCAGAAAACACCCTCTTGTTAATGATCCATTGCATGATCTGACATCTGGTAAACTGATATATTGTCATCTTTATGGTGAAAATCACCACAAATCATTAAAGATTTTAAGAACCATTCAACTTCTTCATGCTTTCTAAAATACACTAATTATGGTAAAAATTGTTCTTATTAGCAACGTTATTGAATGATGGTAACCCAAGACCAATCTCATAGTAGAATCTGTTAGCACAGACAATAACGAATGTTAATTCCAGAAGTAGTTTTCCTCTTAAGCAAGCAGGTGGCTGTGGTTAGTAGAGTTTGGTTTTTTGTATTGCATATGGCAAGATACAGTGGAGTTAATTTTTAATGGAATCTTATAATTTAAACTATTTTACTGATCCCTTCACTGAACAACTGAGCATCTGGAGCCATCTTGACTTGATTATATTTGTTTCAGTAGGACTTCTTATGGTGAGAGTTATTTTTTTACTTTTGAAATTGTATTTGTGTGCCCTTGAATGTGTAACAAAGATGATGTCAAGCTCCTTTTGAACCTTCCTGAGGATACAATTCCGAATGTAGCTTGGACTTCCTCAGAGGCTTGCCCGCATTGTGACAGTTTTCCTTCCTTATTCTGCAGTTGGTCAGAAGTTAAAAAGTAGTATTCAACTGTTCTTGGTATTTCATAGAATTGGTAATAATAATATTTTTTCTGACTTTTAAAGATGTGGGATTCAGGACGATGTCCAGATGACACAAGATAAAAATTTTAAGTTTGTTAATATACAACTTCAGGATATTTGTGATGGGTAGCCACTTGAGATTATATGTTTGTTTTAAAACACCCAAATTATTGAGTCAAAACTTGTTGAATTGGAAGAATCGTTAAAAGAGAAATGACAGCTCTGAAATAGATGGGACAAGATTTATTCCTTCACCGAAATAAGCAAGTTCAGGCAATAACATTTAGAGATGGAATCTGTAAGACCCATTTTGACTGTCAGGATCTTCATGTTAGATCCTTCGGTTTAGTTTGGTGTCAGTTTTCTCTTTTAGTGGACTTATGAGGCAGTAGATAGGGCTGTAATGCTGGTGATTTAAAGACGGATGGATGCAAAGCCTATTTTTGAAAAGGCCAGACATCTCTCTCTCCCTCTTTCTCTATTTGCACAATAACTGTCTTTCAAATGCTTGTCACCTTTTAAAGTTTATATCACTTGTTGCAAAGGTTGTCAGAGTGGTTTATTTTCCATCGTAACTATTCTCTGTGTAAAGCATTTCTACCAACATTCTCTTTGAAGATGACCTTTCCTTAGCTTAAGTTCATGCCCTTTGTTGTTATATTTGACACAAGCTCCTATAGCCTTATAAACTATACGTTTTGTTCTTTTACAAAATTCTTGTGTAACTTGGCATGATCTGCTGTTAATTTCTTTTTCCAAAGGCTAGACCTCATTCCTCTAAGTGTGGGGTTTTTTTATTATTATCCGAGATCTTCCAGTACCTGCGTGATTGAGTGATATCCTGATATCTTTATTTTTGCATATTTCTCTTAAAGCAGTGATTGGAAATGTGAGCATTGTTCCACATGTCCTCTGAGTCTCATATATATGCAATAGACAATGTTCCTCTGACTTACATGTTCATACATGAAACCATTCAAAATTGTATAAATAAGTAGTGGTTGTTGCTTTTGAACCCACTGTTGCATTTGAACCCGAGGTACTATAGGATTAAATTTTCAGTATTTTTTTTGTTGTGGTAGATTTTACTCAAAAGATGTTTCTGTATAATTGGCAACTAAAGAAATGACCCCATTTATGGGCATAATCTGCACTAGAAGAAGTCAGTTATATACCAAAATCAATCTAGCTTTTTTGTCAACTGAATTGCTGTACAAGTTCATCTACCTGCTTTAAAAGTATCCACACAGAATGGTGGTTTGTCCAGGTAAATATGTGTGAATTTTCTCTCAACTTTGCAGTCATTGGTTTGAGCTATTTTTGGTTTTGTAGGAATGAATTTACCATAGGAAGAGAACAAAAAAATCTTCAAATTCTTTGTTAGAACTGTTGCTAAACATATTTTTATCTATCTTAAATTGTCTTTTATATTGAGGGCCCAGTTAGCTCTTGTGATAAGGGGTCTCTCCTATAATAGTACATTCATAGGAACTAGACATATGATGTCCTTTGTTTCTTTATGGTTAATACTTTCTGTAATATCAGAATTGTTTATCAAATTGCTGCAAAGTAGTTTTCTCTTTTGAGTCTCTTGGATATGTTTTAATAAAAATACTTATTTTTTTCCTTATGTTTTTTAAACATGCCTGAAGTCTTGAGAGGGTTGTGTTCTGTAGTATAAGCTAAAACTGATCTGATTCTGATAAAGTATATACTTTATGTAGGACGTAAGTTATCTGACACTCACTGTTTACCTGAGCACTTAACTAAGTAATTGTCTTAATAGTGCTGTTACCACTTACACTACAGCTAACAAACTGCGGGTATCTTCTATACCTTACTTTATTACTCCTTTTATGTGCCTCAGAATTCTAATTGTATCTATACAACTTCATTGTTTATCTTCTGAAATCAACTCTAACTATAAAATTTTCTTGGTTTTGATTGTGCCTTGCTGGAGGGCTCATTGCAAGCATCTGTTGATTTCTTTTGCCTTCCTGGAAGGGAAGGGACCAATTTAATAATTACCACATAAAATTCAGTTTGGCACTGCACAGTATGGTAGAAAACAGGCTTTCTAAGGAAACTATCCTAAAGGTTGATTAGATAATCATGTTTTCTTTAGAATTCTGTAATTTTTAAAATTAGCTGTATGGAAGGATTAGGAACTTTATTATAAATGGTTTTGAAGCTTTTCATAGAACAGTATTGTTAATGTCTGTGACACATGCTGGTTTTGTCTTTATTAAATACTGTAGGATATTATCAGAAGGATTATTCTTGTGGTGCAACATAAGTTACAGTTCTTCAGTGCTTTTTAGCAAGCAATCCTTATGTTTTAAAATATTATTTCTTCTTTTTGGTTTTAGAGAAGTACTTTGGCTATTTCTCATGTCCGATCAATAGCCAGTCCTGTGCATCAGCATTGCTTGCTATCTTGCTCTATCACTACTTCCTTTTTGATTTTATTATTATTATTATTATTATCATTATTATCATTATTTAATCCTGGTAATAGTCCTTCCTCCTTCTTATCCCAAGCCCCGTTGTGGAAAACATAAATCCACTGAATATGATCCATCTCAGTGTTGACAAAACATCAAGTCAATAGCACGGATACTGAGAATGCAGAATTACCGGTAGTAAATTGGCTTCAGCATTGAACCACGTTGTTAGTTTATATTTATATGGTGCTGGATTTTACTTAGATGGTTTGAGCAAGCACTGTCTGTCTAACCTTGGCCTTGAAGAAGGTACTTTTGTTTCAGTGTCCGTTGTTTGACTATATCCTTATATTTGAGTTCTGTGCCATCCATGAATGGGAAGTTGAACATACTATTTAATTACACAGATATATCCAAAAGGGAGTAATGATGTGGTTTACTTTTTTTTTTCATGCAACACTGCATCCCATATCACTGTCATTTCCTAATTTTGCAAAGTAAAGAGTCATCACCAAGGTGTGCTGTGCTGAAAAAACAGCAGCATGTAGGAGTTAGTAATGACTTCTTTATGGAAAGAGACAATAATTTGAACAAATGTCTAAGGAAAGAATGTCCATGTTAAATAATGAAGCAGATTCTTTCAAAAGATGAGGAAGAAAAATCCCGACTCCAAAAGATTATTTACACATAGACATGTATGCACACACACAAAACCAAAGGTTCATTCTTAGATCTTGCTTTCATCTGTGGCGTGCATTTGGGCTGTTAGGCACAATAACATCCCGTGCAGGTTCTGCTGTATAGGGATGAATAAGACATTCTTGTCATAAGGGTCTAAAGAGGGAGAAATGAACCCATACTGGAACCTTGATTTGTATGACGGAGAAAATAAGCAGTCATACGAAAAGTATCCCTAAGGTTCTGTTGTTTGTTTTCCAGTATATAATAATCTTCACTGACTTTGACTAAAGCTTCTTAGTTTTGCCTTATGAAAACAAAAATGCTTTCAAACTATGTTAATATTAAGAAAATTTCACTTTCTAAATCTTAGACCATACTTACCTCGATGCTATCCCTTCGCATAGATCATTTTTCTGCGTTTGCTCACAAATAGCTGGCAGAACCTTTCTGAGCAGAACAGTCTGTGAATACAAAATATTAATAAACCAGAAACATGTAGTTCCAAGACAAGCAGTTTTTAAAAATTGCATTATGTATACTTAATGCCTAACTGACCTTTTCTGCTGTTTCTTAAATCTCTTAAAAATTCATCTAATTTCAAAGCCAGAGTATTAGCCCATTTATATGTAAATTGCCTTTAATTCATGCATTGATTTGAAAGACTAATCCAAAAGATCCTTTACCACAGGTGACCTTTTTGACACTGTACTTCTGGGAAGACTGTAAAGTGGTTTCTTACGACCTCACATCCACCTGTAGCATAACATATGCATACTTCAGTCTGTATAAATCAGTCATAAGAGAGTGGTTTTCAACTGGCATTGAATTATTAACACTATAACTGTCTTGGTTACAGTTAGAGTTAAAATAGGTCCTATTTAAACCAATGATTATTCTTTGTTGGCATTCTTGCTTATTTTAGATGTTAAACGCTATTAAGGGTGTTCACTGATTATGCCCCTTGAATAATAAATAGTAGTATAATCTAGCTCTTAAATGACAGTCTCCTAAGACCGTAAATTTCAAAAAGCATTCAATATTTATTATTTGCCAGAATTTCGTGTCACTACAAGAGCTGCTAGAACAAATAAAGCTGTCTTCTACTGTTTCCTATAGTTAAAGTGAAACACTTCCCTTTGCAGAAGAGTATACAAAACTGGGATTATTATGTATTAGGGATTATAAATTTATGTTTTCATCCATTCGTGCTCCAGAAAGTGACTCGATCTACATCTGCTGCGGTGTACATTTCACTGCAGAGAGTGAAGGCTCACCTGGCTTGATGGGCAGCCTATTATTTACTGTTTTCTCACTGTGGCAGTTTATTACTGGAAAGCTCCATAGTAGTTCTGCTGAATTACTGCAGTTGTTTATTGCTAATATATAATGTTGAAGAAAATAAATGCTATTTTTTTTTCCTGATTTCTCTTTTCAAATAAAATTTATTTTTTCCATCAATTAAAGCTTCAGAAGAAAAATGGTACAAAGATCTAATGTTAAAGATTGTTGCCTACTTGCATAGTCATCAATAAGACAACAAATGATCTGATGTTCTGAAAAAGTATTTTAGTTCAGTTATGATGAATTTTTTGGACTAAGGAAAAACAAAATCTGCCTTTTAAAATCCATTTAGGCAATGAAGTATACCAGACAATGCATTTCTATATTATTATTATACAATAAGTGAAGATTATTTTTGTATTGCATGCTTCATATGAGAAGACATAAAATACTTTACACTGAGTTATAATAAAGGAATAATGCTTTGCCAAGTTACATACAGTCATGGAAAAATGCAGTAACAGAAACAAAAAAGTGTGGAGATAATGAGCTCCAAATTGGCCTGTGTCTATAATTATCATATACTTTTTCAGTCATATCAGGATAAATAGATATTAATGGTCTTTGTGGAAGGACAGACCTGTCTGCTCTCTGTTGACTAAGGAGACTTTTTTCAGAAGAATGAGAACAAGATGGCATCAGAAGTGGTGTTTTATCATTTGCTCTTAAGAAACACCCCCCCCCAATCCACCTACCCACCATTGTTTGCAGGATGATATAAATTGTTTTAAGAAGAAGATGTGATAAAACTACACAACAGAAGTGGTTGCTGGAAACGAGAACATTTCCTGACAGGCATTCTTAATAATTAAACTATCTACTTACCTGCTGTTTTAGCCATAAGTTGTTAATTATATCTTAACTTGGCTTGTAGAGATTTCCTACCCTTAATAAACTATACATTGCTACTGGGTATAGTTTTTTTTCCCTTCTGAAATATTGAGCAAGCATTTAGTTACCATGAGTAAATAGTGTTATCTCAGCATATAAGGATCAAAAGGTGTTTTATTTAATATAAGTAAACATGCAGGAACACTGGCAGAACATACTTGGTGAAAAAAGCAATTGGCATTTTGATGAGAATTGTAAAGTTTGGTAAAATTGAACAGATGTATGGTGAAAACGTTTTAAAAAAAAAACAAACAAAAACCAAATAAAACCAAGAAACCCAAAACAACTATCCAAAACCCCCATAGATGATGGGAGGACATCCTAATGATCTTGCTTTGTATTGAAGGTCTGAATGGCTGTAGCTGTGAAAATCACATGCACAAGGCAACGGGACAAGGATATGCATTAGTATCCTTGTCTGCTTTGCTTATGCGTGTGATTACCCTTATTATTTGCTATGATAATACAGTTGTCTGCTGAAAAATTAGAGATAATTAGGTAATTAAAGGAATAGATGTAGGAAAGGCTACCGAAAATTAGCTGCTCGTGCCAACAAATGTGGTGGTGTTTGTGGCTGAGCCAAGACCAAGAATGAAGCTGTCTAATGTGAGATTGGTAATTCTGGAAATTTTTCTGGGTTTGCAGATACTCATGAAAAGCTTGAAATGGTAGTATTGGATTTAATTCCCAAACCCAGAAGGTAGCGTCCATCTAGAGGTTACTTGGTTTTGCTGTTATCGTAGTGTGGTATGATAGAGTAGGACATTGTTTACTGTTGCAGAATTTGTCAGCTTTTGGGTGGGTTGCAAGGAAATAAATATTTCAATTTGTCTTACACTGGTGTAAATACAGACATAAATATGTGTATGTATTTGTTTATGTGTATGGGTTTGTTACCCAGAGAACAAAATGCAGGAATAGTGGTATTAACAAGTGTGTAAGAGTAAGATGGGGGGAGGGGGGGCACGGGAAGTTTTGATTAGTGCTAGTATTTAAATATTCTCATTATCTATTTCCTCTGGCTGGATAACTATGGTTAATAAGAGCTATTTTTCATCATCTTCTGGAGTGTACACGAAGGATGAAGAAGGAAAAGCACAGAAAGATGCTAACTTTTGAGCATTTTCTGAATTAGTGAAAAATGTGTTGCACTATGAAGAGTGATGAGTGATAATACTCTTAAAGCATTACTACAGTTTATCACAGCTATGAATCCGTCCCAGTGATGACAGCGTTTCTGAAAGCTACGTCCATTATCCTCCTCCCAGCTCTGGGCTGGGGTTCTGTTTAGCTGATATGAAAAACGTATTTTGATATTGGGTAGCCATGCAGAGAAAAAAAGACGAATTTTCAACTGATGTAGATGGAAAGGATTCAGCTTCATGTTTGTATGCGTGCAAAGATGTGTAAGGTCTAACAGTTGTGCATACAAATACTTGTCTCATATTTACTGTGTGCTAAGTATATAAAATTAAGAACGTTATTTTTGTCTGTAACTTTTTCATTGATATTTCTATTTAAGTATAAAGACATGTTCCAGTATAGAGTGGGAAGTTGTGCTGCACCTAGTATTAAATTAAATAGCTCTTTAAATAGATGTGAAAGATTAGCTGGAGCTTCCAGTATCCATGATTTGAACTCCTTGCATCCTCACCTGACTGTTGCTGAATGACTCTCTCCATAGTAAACAACAAACATTTCTCTCAAGAGTGCTACTTTCAAGTAAAGCCTCTGTTGCAGCAGGTAGCATTTAATGGGGTGGGACTTACGACTTTATGGAAGTCTATTCCTGAGAGATGAATTTATGTACAAACCTGGGAGGATCAAGGAGATTGATAATGATATATTCACAGGGTAACTGTCAGGAGGGGCAGGACGGCAATACCAGGGATAAATGAAGATCTTGGCTCAGCAACATAATACTTCACAGAGTGACAGCAAAAATAAGATGACAGAAAAGATTTATATTGATCAAAAGAAATACTAGCCTTGGGCTAAAGGAACAAAGGGATTAACAAAAAGTGATGCAGCTGGCATTCAATGACTAAATTCTGACATGATTCAGTGGACACACCTTGGAAAACCTGTGAATTCATGTGTCAAGGAGAGGGTTTGATGGCTGTATTAGTGCTGAAGTGTTCTTCAAGTGGATGTAAACATAAAAGAAAAAAGGGTACATAAAGGGCCATGTGAGATTATGTGCTGAGCTCCTTTCCAGTTTTTCTTAGAGTATTGTGATGATACCCCCAATGTCACAAGTTGAGGAAGGGCTGCATTAACTGCTGAGTGCCGTGGAGGCAGCTTGCTTCTGTGACTGTGCTGTGTGCATGCAGGATGGCATGACTTACTGCCCACCAAACAGATAACTGGACTTGCCTTCATAAAAGATGTTCCAGTTCACCAGGTTTAATGTGCTGCATTAGTGTGCTTATGTTTTATGAGAGTTGCACATGTTACAAGGAGAATTGAGGCCCTTTCTGTAAAGACAGGTAGATGATCATTATCCCTTCTGTAATTTCCATGGCTGGTGTTGCACCTTATTACAACAGTGATACACTAATTAATCAGGAAACGTATTTTTCCTCTGAGGGGAAAGGGGCAATCACATCCTGGTGCATCCCCTAGGCATTCAGCAGCATGGTGTCTTGGCCTACGTGTCAGCTGGTCAGTGGCAGGTTCACTGCTCTCTCTGGTCATCTAGTAAATGAAGTAGTACTCTGCTCCCTGTAAGCTTCTGAAATGAAGGGCTCAAGACTCTAAAGCATTCTGTCTGACTTCTGCTGTGTCTCAGAGGAGCAAGAGCAGTATAGTAAATAAGTGTATCAAAGATAAGGTTTAGCTAAATTTAGGCAGGTGAACTAGATGAACAGCCTGAACTGTGACGGGGAGAAGCACATCGATATGAGGATGAGGAGAAGGTATGTTTTGAAGTAGTCTTATCTTGCTCAAAGGATACTCTGATGTGGTCCTCAGGATGTATAAATCAGCAAATCCATGCAAAGTGAGATTTGTCTCTAAGCTTCTATTGCACTGGAATTTCTGTCCTTTTTCAGTAGATTTTTTTAGAATACTCTGGCTACTACAGAGAGCAGCTCAGATTTTTGCCTGGAATTTTCAAAGAAGAAAAGAAACTATCCCTGCAAGAATTTGGTAGGCTCTAGACGCTGAACTCCCCCATTTTCTACATCAGTTTCAATAGCAATAAATGAATAAAACCATGTCAGTATTGCCTGAAGAGATCTTCTCTAGCAGAGGGGAAGTCTCTTGTGATATTCACATCTTCAGTATCAGTTTTGTTTGCATATCGGGCAAATGCCAGTAAGAGATGGGAATGTGGAATGGAGCTGACCCATAGCTTCTTGAGGGGTTGTTTTCTCTGAAAGTACCTTTTCCAGTCCTATTCAAAGAAATATATTTCTGAGATGAGAGTTGGTCTAATGATTGTAGTTAGATCTTAAGGCTTTCTCAATATAGTCCAAAAACATGACAACAAGCTTTGACTATGAAAATTTTGTTGAGAGAACTGTTTCATACTTTGATTCCCCCCTACATCCCCCATTTTTGTTTCCTTTTAGAGTATTTAAGTTGAAAATATCCCTGCTTGGAATTTTCCTCTTTCTACAGCTTTGCAGCTTCCAGAGTCTTCAATACTGACTTTGTTTTATCCAGTTCTTAATTTGTTCAACACATTTATCTTTCTGTTCAAAAGGAATCATAGATGATAACTGGGAATTTTAACAATCCTTTACAGACCCTGTGTTAGTTGATGAGTGATGTTCTGGTACTTCTGGTCCTTGCTGTATGCAAGTATTTAGCAAAGAACCCATGAAAGGTTATGTTTCGAATTTACAAGAAATAGTCTCAGAACCTTTATATCTTGCATTTCTTTTTCCCATTTACATTTTGGTACTAGAGCATTTGCATTGTTTTTTTGATGAAGTTCAATTTGGAGACTCTGTTATTGTTTTTCAGAAACTTTCTTTTCATAAGTGGATCTGATTTTCAAGATGTTTAATTTGTTTGCCTCTTGATATAATAGATAGTCCAAATACCACGTAATATTGCGAGAACATTTTTAGCCTTCTGCAAATAGCATTTCCTTGTCTGAATTCTGCAAAGCAAATTGTTTTGCTTGTCCAATTTGTCTTGTGTAATAGGTAGTTAAACTGAAGTTTAAGGGTCACTTGTTCTTTCCATCTGCAGCCTATTTTATAGCTTAGATATAGTAGCTAGTTTTGGGCTAATTCTCAGTATGTGTAGAGCTTTAATCATGAGACGTATCCTTGTCTGATTCTTAAATTCAGTTTATTTTTTCTTTGCGGAAACGAAGCAAAATGGAATATTTACCTGTTTATATCTCTAGATAATTATTTTTATCTTTCTTTAATTTGTACTGTAGCATCTTTTAATCATTCTTGTAGGGCATGCTGGCTTTGCAGAAGGAAAACCTGTCAGACTGGTCTAATACAAAAAACTTGATACTATTTCAGTCTTATTCCCAAAATGTTTAATGCTACCGGGCTATACCAGTCTGCATTACATGTAGTTAGAAGATTTGGAGTATGTTCCAAATCTTAAAGATGGGGTTATCGACTCTGGCTGAGCAGCAGTTTAGTCTTGGATTCAGATTATAGGCAAGGTAGCGGTTGCTATCACTAAGTGCAATAAAGCTGCTTGGATCAAGGCAAACACCTGTGTTCCAGCCTGTCTTGCTTTTGGGGTGAACAGAAATCTGGCCCTCAAGGTCTGGGAATGGGTTTCTGTTCTGATTTTTGTGTTTTGCTATTGTTGATTTTTTTGGTGAGACTCACATCTTTTGGTATCAGTTTGTTTTAATAATAAATGTCTAATGCCTCCACTACTTCGATATTTTCTCCTCCCTCTTGATGTGATGAAAAAGAAACATTCCAGTGTCTTTACTGCTTGCCCCCTGTCAGGCAACTTTCTTGCAATTTAAAATCAGTTTTCCTTGGCTGCATCTTGTCAGGTGATATTTGGGTTTGCCATGGCAGAGGGAATACATGTTTAATAAAACTGTTTCCAGAGCTATTCTAATGTTCACTGATGATGGAGGGCATGCAAACGAATAGTTACACAGCCCAGCATTGCTCTAGTTTTTTATTAGGAAGAAGGGAGGTAAAAGAAATCAGTGTCTGATCAATGGAAAAGGGCCAAATTGGTAGAAAAAGACATGTTGAACAGAAATATTTGCGATCATTGCAAGTGTGGGAAAGTAAACCAAATAGAAACTATAAAAATGGAGTTGATTGTCCTTTTTGTCTGAGCTGTTTTTGTTTTTCCTCATGACAAATATTTATCTGTTTCCACGCCTTGGTATGTTAAGGGGCTAACAGTAAGACAGGCAGTTTTGCTTATACTTTTTTTTTTTTTTTAGGAAAGATTTTTTTTTTTTGGTACTTTTTCTTTTGAAAATCAGTTTTTCTAGAAATGTTTGAAAACCTGTAAAAGGCGGACCGGAGTTCAGATCTATTGCTGTAGTTGTTCATGGCCAACTCAAATCATGAATGTTCCTTTGAGATCACAAACTTTATCTGCTATGGATAGTCTGTCTCATGTTCTTATGTTTTGGTGCAATGATAGGTATAATCTTGTCTGTACATCTTAATTTTAATTTTTTAAAACCATGTTGCTAATGAAACAACATTAGCTGTAAAAATACTTCTAAAATAACACATGCTTAATTTTGGTTCCTGTTCTGTTTCTTGAAGTTTGGAAACGGAAATAGTTGTCATTGACTTGTGTTTAAGGGGAAGTTACGCGGGACAGCTGAGCTGTTCCAACAACTCCCTACCCGTGGCCAGGGACCCGTTACTCTGCTCTCCCCGCTCTGGCGAGCATTGAACCCATCCCTGAGCTAATTCAACTCGTAACGTAACACAAAGTGTGCATTATGCTGGGTTTGAGTGTGCTTTCCGAAGGGCATGCTGGGTGCCAGAGCTGAGCAGAGGGAGCGTGTCTGGGAGGACAGGGAACATGGACAAGGAATTCCAGGGACAGAGAAGGATTCCCCTTTTAGAGACAAACTCTGAGCTTGTGCAGCCATCCTTTGTAACTTCACTCTTTAGACATTCACGTAGCAATGGAGTGGAGCCGTGTTTGTGCTAAAGTACTGAAAGGCAAAGGACTTCTTATATTAAATGTTAATTTCCAGTTTTTTAAAATATGGAAATTCTGTTGCTCAATTTTTCAAGAAGCTGATATGATTGTATGTATGTAAGGTGTGGGTCAATTTCATTTGACACTATTCCTTTGAGAAGAAACCTCTCATTTTCTTGCTAAAATTAATTATTGTTTCCTCCTATTTAAGCTGTTACTGAGCAGATTAAATCATGTAATTTGATTTTTTTTTTTAAAATCTTTTTTTGCAATGAGGGCAATCTAAGCGAATGGATAGTTTGAGGGGAAAAGGCTTGCTAGGCTCCTCTCAGTGTTATCTTGTACTCATTTCATACTCCATACTCCTCTCAATATCACAATGAAACTACTTCATTGTGTAATTTCCATGCATCTCCTTCCCCCCCCCCCCCCCCCCCAATTCTAATACCTGCTTGCTATTGTATTACAAAAGAATCAAGGAACCAGTGTGTTTGCATAAAGGACATTTTAAATTCTAATGTCAAGAGTCATTAGTCATTTTTGTTGTTATGCCTATAAAGCTCAATTTCTGCATATAGAAAAGACTGTGGGGTTAGGAATCCATTTTGGAAATAACTCTTTCAGATTAGCCTTTCACTGTCTGTGACTTGTCAAACGCAAATTAAAAAGAATACTAAGTCAAAATAGTTCACATATATTTGAATTTTCTGCATCTGTTATCCATAGCATTTGTTTCGAGACCTCGTGTTGTCATAAGCGTTTCCCACAATTTATATTCCTTCTATTTTTACAATCCATTTTCCTTCAAACTTTTTTTAGTTTTCTAGTTGCACATTTTTTCTGGAAAATTACCTTAAAAGCTCCCCCCCCGCCCCCGACTCTGACTCTCTCTCTCTCTCTCTCTCTCTCTCTCATATCTCTGCTTATTTGAATTAGTTCTCAGGTTTTTTTCCTGAAGGCGAAAATGTATTTGTTCTCAAATTAAATTTGACATTACTTAGTTAATCACTAAAAGGAGCTGCATGCATAAAAACTTATAATTTGCTATCATAACTGTGTTGTTAATAATAACAACAAAGCCGCAGAGGTCAGTTTGTCAATGGTATGAATGGTTATAGATTCTGATGTTTGTAGTAACGTTAAAGCTAATTAAACACAACTTTGCTGTTCTTAAGAAAGGTGCAGGGTGATCTTAAATGCGTTCGTTGTTGGCTGGAACCAAGTGCTGTGGATTCCTCCTACATGCTGCTGTTAAAGGTTAACCTGGCTTATTGTCCAGTTATTTATCTGGCTGGTTAACTGCTGGTGGCTGTGGCTCATAAGCGAATGGATTGCAACTTCCATGTTAGCTGAATAGTGCTGATGCAATGTGATGTTTTGAGTGAGGAGCAAAGTTTCAGCACAATATTTGGAGCATTACTCCTGTCATGGATTGAACCTTGCTATTTGTCTCTGTGTTGGAACTGAGGGTGGATGTATACTGAGGCTGTCTGCAGAGCCGTTGGCTCCTCTCCAAGGAGAGAAGTTGATACCTTGCAGTTTGCCTATATTCAGGGCCAAAAAAGAGAGAAACTTGTTTTTAAATAAAAGCTTGTATATGTTAGATAAACATGTCTCAAAGAATAAATGATTATATTTAAGTTTTTCATATAACTTTAAAAATAAAAATCCAACAGGAAAAAAAAAAGAATGTTGGAAGTCTTCAGCCTAGCTTAGTAAGCAGGAAATTTAATAAGTGGTCATGAGTTAAATATCTGCTATAGTGTAAGCTGTTGAATGCAAAGTAATGCGTTGAGCATTAATTGACCTTAATTGTTTGTGAAAAATCCCAATACGCTCTCACTTGAGGGCTGACTAAAAGTTTACTAAACATAAGAGGCAGAAGAGAAGTGATTTTATAGGTAAGCAATGACATTTTATTTTGGCAATTCAAAGAAAAAAAAGAAAAAGATGTATACAATACTCTCCAGTGCTTCACTGTGGAGTGGATTAGCATCTTCGTGTAGTGGACAGTCATTCATTTGTGTTGTGAAGATTACAATATTAGGCATTTTTCTTTATCTACAGATGATATTACTGTTTTGCTTATTGGGTATGTAGGTACATCACAAAGGATTTGATGCACTTAGCTACCATTTTGTATTCCATTGTAAATAAAGGCATGTTATGCCTAATGTACTTTGTGTTATAAAGAATAAGAAATAGTATAGAACTATAAATACATACAGCTTTCATGAAAGGTGAAAAGTGTAAATGTTATTTTGTTTAAAAATGTTTAAAGTTATACGGAGATAATATGGATGAATAGCTGTGATTTGTGGAACGTATATTTAAGAATCCAGTATCAGACCGCAACATTTTAATTACTAATTTGGGAAGAGTAAGTGAGAAGGGGATAATATTAATATGAATATGCCGTAAATAAATCGAGAGTTCATTGCATTTGCTTACTCTTTAATGGAAGAAATGGATATCCTGTAGAAATAGCAAAGCTTTGCTTCAATCTGTGGACCAGTATGCTTTATGGAGATACCGCAACTTGGTTATTCCAGTTTGCCAAAAAATATGGAAAGCTGATTTCCCCTTTTGTGTAATTCTACTGCGTGAAGAATTTCTCACTTCAGAGTCACAAAGAATTAAATTAACAATTCCCATCCCCTAGCAGCAATTTCTTTTTAAAATATGCATATATAGAGTTTCCTCTTGGAGAATTTCTTACTCTCCTTAAAAATGGCTGCTCTCTGATCCTGTTCTGTGGAAAGATCATCGGTATGAACTCCTGTGGATCGGTAGAGCCCCGTGTGGTGATAATAAACCAGTTTAAATGTTTAGTATGTTAACTAATAATAACTTATTCTAATATCACACTGTTGTACTTTATTAAGAGAAGACCTGACTGCATTGCGATTCTGTGAAGGTTGGGACTTTGGCTTAGAAGGATCAAAGAACTTGCTGTTCTCTTCAAATGTTGAACAAGAATAAACCCACTAGATCGTGCTAATACTTGACATTTTTCTTCCTGAGCTAGAGGACTCTTATCAGAAAACACATCTGCCTTCATACAGTCTGAAGCATAGGAAGACTCTCTTCGTATTGATTATGTTTTTTTTTTCTTCCTTGTTACTGATTGCAGAATTTGTTTCTTGAGGAAGAGAAAATCATAAACTTTCCCCTTTATTTACTGCCTGAACATCTAGACTTCTCAGAATTTCCCCTTCCACAGGATTCTTCAGAGCACTTTTGGAAATCTGTAGTTAATCACTTTGGTAGTGTTCTTGCAATAAGTGTGATGTAAATAATGGCACAGGTAGAAGTTTTAAGGACTTAAAAGTAACAACAACAACAACAAAGTTAAAAAGGAAAAGTCAACATTATACTCACTTTGTAAATACAACTTTTTTTCTTATTTATTTCGGTGGCCTTTGGCTGATTTAATTTGAAATCAGTGAACTTTGGATCAAACACAAAATTATTTTCCTTCCATCTTTTCTTTCCTCCTGTCTAAAAAGTGTTTCCCCATCACTGATGGCCTTCATTTGGTTTTATGTACATCCTACCCTATTTGAGCAAAGTCCAGAGCATCTCCTAGTGTTGCCTAGGGAAACTTTATCAGCATCAGGATAATGTTAAGAGGAGGAATCAAGCAATTACTTTCTTTCAAGGTAAGATCAGCATATCTGACTAGATATTATATTACTATGTGTAGTCTAAATTAACTTTGAAATTTTGCTATGTGAAGTAAAGTCATCCTTTTTCAAATGCATGAGAAGAGATGATTAAATTCCAGATTCCTGTGTAAATTAGCTTCTAAACATAGAGGTTTGCAGCTTGAATTGAATCAAAGAGTGTTTCAGAGGTTCAGAGTGTTAACTATTTGCTGATGGCTTTGCTCAGTTCATTTCTGGAAATGATATCTTACTGGAGTTGTCCAATTCACAGTATATAATGGATTAATGGTTTGGAACTTTATCTATAATTCTTTGGCTTTATGTTTAAACAGTTCATAAACTCTTGATATCCTTTTTTCCCCTCTTGAATTCATTAAGAAAATACCATAAAGGAAAGCTAGCCCTTTCTTTTCTTCATATTTTATTATTTAGAAAAATGCATGGTTATATCAATATTCTAAACCACTGTAATGTGATAATGTAAGGACTTTGGGGAAGGAAGAAAACAGAAGTCAGACTTCTGTTGAGTCCCTTCTGTTAAGAAGAGCTAAAATGGACAAATTTGTCAAATGCCTGATGGATACAGTGGTTACCTTTTTAAGGCTTAGAACGCTAATATGCCTTTCCTTTGCAGCTCTTGCAAACCATGCAGTGCTGTTCCCACGGGTATGGCAGCTGCTTGAACACAATACAGGGCAACCATTGTTATTATTCTTTGACTTTTCATTAATTCATCCAGTACTGACCCTAATTCTAAAATGTGTTCTACCAGAACTGTGATTTCAGTATTTCAAGCTGGACACAGCTCGGTCTGTTTGTGTTTCCTGCCATCAGCTGTTGTCTTGAGATTTATGAGAGTGATTCTGTATCATCGTATTCACCCAGAATTCTACTCACTTTCCAGTGCAGTCATTTCCCTCTCTATGCCCTTGTTTTTGTTAGTCCTTACTTTGTTGTCATAGTCGACATTTCTGTTTCAATTCAGTTGGCTTAGGTTATGAAATACCCTCCTTCATGAGGGCAGTGGCACATCTAGGACAGCATTCTGTCTGACAGCAGTAATTTGAGATGCTGTTTAGGGAAAGCACCTGGTCCCTACCTGTAGTCCATCCTTCTTGTCCTCCTAGCATCTGTAGTAGTCATCTTCGATATTTGCCTAGCAGCTCTAGTTCTGGTCCTTTAAACAATTGACAATTGCAATTTCTAATATTTTAAAAATAATCTTTGCAAATTCTAACACATCTTCGCTTTTTCGAGTTCTTTTGGTGCTATACCTTTTCAGTGGCAACGTACAACTCTTCTGCTGATTAGTCCTCTGTGAACTTGGTTTTATCCGTCTGTGCTCTCTGCTCACTTCCAGGGTGCTTCCTACTCTTCCAGATGATAAATAATGCAGTGGAATCAAAGTATGGCCGCCAAACCTAAATCTAAGTGAATGCTTTTTTGATGTGGATAAGTGAGAGGGAATGGGTGGATACTGAAATAGGAAAAAATGGTACCCCAAGATAAAAACTTGTTAGGCATTGAATGCTTAATCTGCCTTCCTGTGGAAAGGGTTACTTCATTGGTAGATGATATACACTAGCTCATGAGTCTTAATAAATGTTTTGGAACATTTTTGACGCTTGCAATTTTCATGTTCCTTTCATTACTGTTCCTTACCTCTTTCTTTAAAAAAAAAAAGGGGGGGGGGGGCCAGGGGAAGCTGACTTTGTCCAATATACACAGTGTTTCCAACAGCAGTAAGTTGGAGATAAGCCCTGTGGTTGTGGAAGCAACTCTTCTTCAAATATTCAGCTTTTGGTGCATAAGTATATCTGATTCAAGCCAAGGAGGCAAAGGGCCAACTGTGGTTTCTCAACATTCCCAGAAGCATCAGCTCTTGCAAGGCAATGGATTTTGGCTTGGTAACACCAAGTATGAGCTGTTCAGTGGCTTCTCTGATCTTAGTTTTCAATTCTGGAAATTATACTTTGGCAAAGAATCTATATTATTAAGAAATTGAGAAATAAACAAGCTGTGTATGTTTTCTTGGTTCCAAATTAATAGTAATATACTTATCCAAATTCTCTGTTCAGAGACATTTGCATTTCACCAAATAATTTTTACTCTCTACTCAAAAGCAGTGTAACTTCTTATCTTTTTTTTTTTCTTTCCCCTCTTGAAATTCAAACTGCTGGGAAGCAATGTGAATAATTGATACCTTTTATTACTCATTGTTCATTGCCCTTGCACAAAGAAAAAAATTATCTTTTATAGTATTCTCCTGTGTACTAAACTGGCTTTAGGCATGCAAAAATTAGCAGCTATAGAGACGACCATTTCTGAGGAGGTTTTTCATTTTCTGACGAGCTTGATGGACCTACATTTTTAATTAACAAGTCAACAAGCACTGGTGTGGTAGTAGTAGAGTTTAGGTGAAACGTAATCAGCCACACTCATAATTTATGTAAAACCATTTTAATAAGTGAAATTACTCCAGAGATTAATCTGTCTTGAGGTAAAATGAAAGTGCTAGGAAAAACAATTGCTATTCCACTTCCCTTGGAAGATACAGCTGTTTTCCTTCCGAAATGTTTTAGAAGCAGTTAGGATTTAGATGTTACAAACTTCTACGCTGGGAGCTAGTCAATATTTGAGGTTTTTATCCAGCACAGATTCAATGTCAGATGAAGTATCAAATAGGACTTGCAATTCCTCTTTTCAAATGTTTTAACACTAGTTCTGGTTCCAGATAAGTTCATCTAAAAAGAACAAGGAATTAATTTTACAGGCCAGCTTGAGACATTCCCCCTGGCATGTACTAGAAGCTGTTCAGTGAAGGTTTTTCAGACTGCTGTAACAGTATTTGTAATATATTTCAACTTTTCTTTGGCACAAAGATACCTTAATGCTAGTAGGCTTTGTATTTGCATGTAAATAATAGGATAAACGTGAAGCTGTGTAGCCTTGGAAGTAGGATAAGGAACAGGGTGTCGTATGTAAATTCTCTCTCCAGCTTTGTCACTGTTAAGACTTTTGCCATGTTATTTATCCTTTTTTTACCTTGTTCAGTAAAAAAGGAATAATGACGCCAGCTTAATATTGTACAGTGTTTTTAAGACAAGAAAAACTTACAGCGTGGTGGCATCGCTTTTCTAAATGTGTTACTGGTAAACTTCAGTTTGGAAAACTACTTTGATCTTTTGGGAGGGAACATTCTCAAATCTGCATCCTGCATGCAAGACTTGGGGAATGGTTGTGCTTTGGGAGATTTAATGAGACCCCTATTTAAAAAGTGCTGCTACCACAAGAGCAGAGGGTGATCTCTCACCGTATCACAGAGAATTAGTGACTGGTCTGGTTTTTTGTAATGCTCTTTAATTTTTAGTGATAGGTTAAGGATTTTGAGAAGCTAATCTTTATGTGGAGTTATTCAAGTTGGAAAATCTTGGCTTAATCATGTAGGGTTTTAGTTTGTTTAAGGAGAAAATAAAGGAATTTGAAATGTAGCTGAAGGTAGCTGTTGGTGTTTACTCCCTCGCTTGCTTTTGTCTCTGCCATTCTGTTTCCTCCTTATGCAGTGATATAAGCATTTGCTTTTCATGCCAAGTGGTATATTCTCGAAATGGGAGTTGTCCTTTCATGTCATGGACATGTTTATAGTTTAGAGAAATGCTTTACCCGTGAAGTGAAGAGAATGGGTGGATGGCACTTGCCCACAACAACTGTTAGTTCCAATTTAACAGCAACATCTGAATAAATATGGTTAGATACCGTGAAGAAAATACTGAAATGCTTGTTCAGTGCTTTTCTGGATCCTGATATAGATCGAGACTGTGACAGCTGAGGATTGTGATTTGAGGTAAGGTAGCAAAATTCTGTGTGCATTTGAGGTCTTTGAGCCATTCAAGTACTTTCTTCAGTGACTTGTCTTTTCCCCCATACACATTGTTTAGATAATAGACTTCTAGAGGAGAGTGAAATAGAAGCATAAAGTATAACAACATTTAAAACGTGTCACTTAGTAAGGTGAATACACCCAGCAGTAGCATACTTCTGTAAGATGATATCCCAAACATTAACAGAAAACAGAAAAAAAGAAAAGACATAGCACTACAAAATGACATTTTTGGTGTAGCAGGAAGGGAGTTTGACATAGTACTTTAGTGATTCCTGAAGTGGTAGAAATGGAATCCAAGTAAGTGTATTGATGTAGTGATTTTTTTAAAAAAAAGTATTTTTTTTTAAGATGGCAGAATTCATGTGATACTATTTTGTATAGGGTATCCTTTGAGTAACCTTTTCTATTTTATACTTCATGCTGCCAGTCTCAGTATTGTAACTTGTTTTTCAAACAAGGCATTCTCAAATACCAGGTATATGGGGCCATGGACATCTCCAGAGCTGTCCCTCCTAATTTGTACTGTTCTTTTTTTTTTTGTTGTTGTGAAAATGAAATTGTGGACAACTACCAAACTTCTGTAAGCTTGAGTGTTTCACGGTATTTGTACTGGTGTTCAGTGCCTGCAGGCAAACTTTATTAGAATCAATTAAAAAAATAAAAAGCAGGAACTCAGGAATGAGATGTTTTGCAGTACAGTTAGGGCTTGTTTTTCCTGACTTCATGACTTTGTGGAATAATTAAGTAAAACCCAAATACTCACCTATGACGCATTGGAAGAAAAAGGCATGCGCACAGAAAGGAGGATGAACAAACATAAGATAGGACAAGCACAATGTTATCCCCATCACACAATGAACTACTTTTTAATGCTCTAGGCTTTACCAGTTCATTCGTGTCATGGGAACACAATGCTATTATCAATGCAGCATTCCCTGGCCTTCTTTCCAGAACGCCTCAAGTTCATTATTCTCTGTTAAGATATTTAGAAGCTGAATTGAGCAATGCCATTTCATTACAAAATATGATGATTGGAAAGAGGGCAAATGGTCGTGTCCTGAACCTTGTTTATCAGTTAATTCTTTATTACAGTATAGCAGCAATTGCATATGCAAAGTGGAATACTAATTACATTCTGCATTTCTGTATAACAGTGTAGTAGTTTTATCAATGCTATTTAGCTGCATAATGCACGCAGCCCAAACTATGGTACAGCAATAAAAATAATCTGTTTAATTTGCTATTAATGAATCTACAAAATGGAATTATGTTAGTATTTTCAGAACAAGTGGTTAATTACAAACATCATTTGCATATTACTCTGTGTTGCTGCTGTATTTATTTGTTGACATTGGTTATAATTCTTTCGTGGAGAGCTTCTGATAGTGGGACATGCCAGAAGGCTAGTGTCAAACTGTCCAGATTTTGGCCCACATTTCTCCCATTCTTCAGGATCCTGCACTAAGCTGTAGAGTGGTGAAAGTGTTCTGGGTTTTTGAGGGAGTTTTGGGTTTTTTTAATGGGTAAGTAGAGAGAAGAAGGTGGAAGAGACACTATGGAAGGTTGCTTTTTCTCATGCACTAGAAGCATTGTTTCTTCTACTTTCTAGCTATAAAATAGATTAGGTCTGAAATACGATGATTTACCAAAGCACATTTCTCTTGCGTTTCTTTTAAGAAGAATTTTGCTGTCATGAAGGCACAGTGTTTCTGACAGTGCGGCAATTCAGAGGTTTACTCATGTAGGTTGGTTTTTAAGCCTGCTTTTGTGGGAGGAGCAAAATGGAAATGGGCCCTGAAAACCCAAGCAGTCGGCAAACATAGCATGAGGCTTAATTATCCTGTCACTGTGTGTTTACTAGGAAAAGAAGCTAGGTGGTAGTTAAATATACCTGAAAGACTAGCAGCAGAAAGCTCCCTCCCCCAGTTCAATCATTGTCTTAGTACATAACAAGCCATGATAGAGAGGTGAGAATTATTCATTCATGGACAAGGCTTTGTTCTGCAAAGGTAGCTGGAATCAGATAATCAATATTATTGTTATTGCTAGATGTTATCTTGTTAGGGAAAAGTACCACTGATTAGGTCTCCTTTGTGGACAAGGAAAAATTTATTGTTAACTATGGGAAAAAAAAATTAAAGTTTTAAAGCTGAAGTTCAGGTGTGTTGACTGTCTCTTGAAAATAAATGGTAAATCATCTCTTTGAATGTTTTTTTGTCTGCCTTTGAGCAGACATTGCTTTCACAGTAACCTCAAAATTCCCCATTGTTGTCTTGTTTTTATTAAACTTGCTGGCGTTCCCTGTTGATCATCATCTTCAGTAAACTCCAGTAAGGCTGAGAGAGCAACAAGGAAGTTTCCTTTTCATCTTTTACCTTTAAGTGGTTCAGTATCTTACTATTTTAAAACTACATTGTGTTGACAGTAAGCTGCTAACCCAAATAACAGTTTGCTTAGAAGAAGCTGAGCATCTAAATTATCTAGCTGCTTGCATGTCTGTCACTTCATTGATAACTGAATACTGGATGCCTGAAGTTAGATGGTCTATATCTGGGCTACCTGCATTTCTCTCACTCCTGTTGTCTCTGGATTGAACAGTTGCAGCCTGTTAAACTTCCAGTCTCCACCTATCCTGGCCTTAAGGGAGGTATAATTTGATTCTTGTGTTATGGCTGCTCCTAGGGATACAGAAATTTTAGGATAAACCATGATTGCTTAGCAGGTCTGATAGGGTATTGCTCACTGCAGTTCACTTTTGATAGCTAGAAAAAAAGACTATAGAAAAAACAACATAACCTGTTAGTGGAAATAAGAAGAGAACAAAATTGTAGATAACAAGTCAGTGTGCATCAGCTTCAACTCAAGGGACAAGTCCAGCTTACCTTGGCTACTGTTTCCTGTGCTTTAACTATTCTAAAATGCCATTGCTTCTTTTCTGATCTAAGGCTTCTCCTTTCCTTTGTTTTGTACCAAGCTGTGTTTTTGGTTGGAGATTTCAAAGATAATCGAACAATTATCTGACATGGGATGCCTTGAACTGCTGCAAACTTAGTTGCTTACTTGCATTCATATTTTGCTTAGAGTTATTATGTGTACCATGTATGTATATGTCCATAATGCCTTACATCTTCTATCAAGAAGAATATGCAGCAGCATAGGTAAGGACCCATAGTCTTAATAGTCCTTTCCCTAGTATCAGTCATCAGTTTGCTCCTGGCATTAGCTCCCTCTCAATGGAGTTAGCAAGCAACGACATCAGATATTTTAATTCTTTGTCTGTCTTCTTGATCATTTACTAATCATTTTTCTCCTTGTTTGTTATTTTAGAGAAGAGTTGCAGTAGCCTGGGGATTTCAATTTCTTCACATGAGAAGTATATATTTGAGGGGGAGGTGAACAAGATGCTGAAAACTCTGCTCCTGCTTTGCTCTTGATTGTTACTGAATCTAACGTGTAATTGTACTGAAGTTGTACTTCACTTGACTCAGAATTTAGTTAACTTGACTGAAATTGCTTTGGTTTTCCCTCTGCTTTTTCTACTCTAATAAGCAGAATGAAGATTGTTGCTGTTGAAATATGTGCACTTTCTGTTAAGGCACATGAACCTGCAAATCTTTTTGCCAAGATTTGAAAAGTCAGACGTTAAGAGGAATCAGAGAAAGGGTACTGGCTGGTCAACAAAGTTTATCCAATTTAGTCTCATGGTTAGACTTATTAGGCTTCATGTCTGCTTCTTTGGAAACAGACACTGCAATTTCTTTTTATCAGCTGTGGCTGTAGATTCAGAGTACATGTATTAACCAAGAAAATGGTCTGTTTTCAGTTTACTTGTTTAATCCAGATATTTTTAATGTTACCACATGTGTTTTCATGTCTTTCTCTTAGCAGAACTAGCATATTGCCTTCAGTTGTCCATTGTCTATCTTCCACTTGATCCAACTACGCATATGTATGTATAAGCATGTATATATATGCCTGCAAATTCATCTATAAAAATAATACTATATTGCTCTGACCATTCAAAGAAGGAACCTGGTAGGGGGAATCCTAATAGGTTTGCCAAGAGTCATAATTTTCTTTTGTTGCCTTCAGGTAAGATTTGATTGTATTGTATGATTCCTTTGCCTCATTTACTCTGTCTTTTTTTTCCTGGTCTGCCTGTGTTTTGTTTTAAAAATGTGGGTAGTATTAACATTTTGCAGTGAAAGGTTTCTCTGGAAGGAGAAGTTAATGTCATGAGCAAGACAGAGTAATCAACCTGTAGTGGATCTGGATGTTGGGGTTTATTTAAGAACGAACAAGACTAGAGCTTTTACCCTCCTTGCTTGTCTCACTTGTTCCCTGCTAGCATTGTGTTCACTTGGTCTTGACTTCCCAGCTGGGACGCCACTGCTGCTCTGGGAAGGTTGGACAGAAAGTTGTGTCAGTTTGTGCTGCACCATTGCCTGCAGGTACTGGTCTTGGGCATTACTGGCCAAGGTCCCTGGGCATCCCCTGGCATTCATATCCATGCATCTGCCTGATCTCCAGGATCTTCCCTTGCCTCCAGAATCATTCCTCCAGCTAGAATCTTGAGCTTCTTTTTTTTCTGGCCCACTTCTTCCAAGACCACTGCTTCTTTTTGGGAACACTTCTTTTCAGCTTCCTTTAGTTTCCAGAACTTCAGGCTGTCTGGTTTTCCCAATCTAAGCAGTCTATGTGCAAAAGCACAGCATGTTTTCAGCCTCCTAATTGGTGGTTCTGTCTCATGTGACTCTCTTAATCAGAGGATTCAGGACGTGCCACTTCTAGTCTAGGACTTAACAAAATTTCCAACCAGTTCATACTAGTTGCAAGTATCAGGCTTCTGCTTGACAGTTTAGAAGTTCAATTTTGGACATTCACTCCCCACAAACATATACATTCAATTGTCTGCTACCTGTTAGCATTCACAGTGTAAACTATTTTTTCCACATGCAGAAGTTCTGTATTTAAGTTAGTAAATCATACCTTTCCCAAAGCAAGTTAGACTTTGCTGTTGTTGTTTTGGTTTGGTTTTTGTTTGGGTTTTTTTTTTTTTCTGTTTCCAGAAGTGCATGTCTCCTTATCTTGCATCATTTTCCTAATTTCCAAATAGATTGTAGTGGAGGGCAAAATTTTCATCCGCACTTTCTGGTGGCTTCCATGAATGAATGATACAATATCTACACAGTCCCACTTTGTGAAATAGGGTTTGGGGTGAGATGGGGAGGTTTGTATATTTTTAGCCTGAGGTTGCAACGACATAAGTCTTAACTGCTTAGCCCCGGAGTGCTTGTACAATATTGATTTTTTTACTTTGCAAAAAAAGACACTAGTGATTCTATTTAAGAAAAAGGACTTGGGAAGTGCTGTCTTAGAACAACAGGACCACAGTTGACATAGAAGAAAGACTGATATTAGCTACATCTGACTACTTGGTATTCCATCTTGGCATTTCATTAACATTGTAAGGTTGTTTTGCACTGGGTTTCCTAGGGAATATGAAGCTTAATGTTGAAAGACTCCTAGTATGGCAGTTCTGTCCTCTGGACAGCTTAGAAACTGCTTTTTCTGAGGACTGACTCTTTTCAGGGTCCCCGTTGTTGATCCTGTGCTAATTATTCAAACAAAACTTGCTTTTCCTTTGGCAGACATCAAAGGCAATTTTGCCTAATTTATTTTTTGAGGATTTGGCCTGGAAATAGAGATGACCACTTGGAAAGTAAGTGCTTTTTGAGTTTCATCAATGCTGTCCTGCATTAGGCCATCCTTAAGAAATGAGTCTTTGAAGTAGAAGTTTAAAATCGACACACTAGAAATAATTCATATTAAACATTCATTAACTGAAGTATTCCAATATTGAAATAGTCTGATATTTCTACTCGGGCTACTCAGTAAATCTGTGAGATTTAACTTCAGTTCCAGAGAATGGATATGACGTTACAGTGTGGATGAAAGTAGCCGCTAAAAGTAAATGTTCTCGAATTCTTTTTAATCTTTTAACTCGCCCCTCATTTTCCTAAGTTTACCCTATAGGCTGAAATCTAGCCACCCATAAAGCCCTCTGAAAACGCCAATAGAGAATTCTATTGCTGTTTTTTTAAATCTGAAAAGTATGCAGATTTTAAATCTGAAAAGTACGCAGAATTTGTGAAATAGAAGCAGGTTAATATTCTTGTTCTAACATTCCCATTTGCTGATACTGTTGATGTTTGTGCCCTCGCTCCCTATGCTCAGCTGATAAGTTATCTTTGCATTAATGTGATTTTTGCATTTCACTGTGTCTGCAATGGCCAAGACACTTGTGGTGCTGAAGCCTACTCACATTGGTAGGACTATTATATGTCTGAAAACAAGAAATTGGATGATGCAGTAGGTGATCCAATTCTGTTACAGCACTGAGCAGAATCATAACCCTAAACTATGTTAGAAGCAAAAGCATTTAATCTATTTTAATAGAGCACTTTCTGAAGGGCTGAGCATCTGTTCTTTCTGTTAAGTAGCAAGCTTACAAAATTTAGTTCATAATGTACTTTAAGTAATGACTGTATTCTTAAATCATGATCTCAGAAAAATGAGGGAAGTTGAAGAAATCCACTTTAGGGCAAAATTTGTAGCCCAAGTTACAAAATACTGGTAATCTTTTTAATACAGGATCCTCAAACTGGATAATTTGATCCATCTAAAAAAAAAAAAGAAATTTGATCAGAATATTTTGGAAGTATGACAAGGACTTCCTGCTAGTCTTTGATTTGGTACTTGATAGAATTTTGAACAAACAGTGTATATCTTCATTGTCTCCCTTTCACCTGTTCCTAAAGATGAGGTGGTGGTGTTTGTGTTTTTATTTTTGGTTTTTTTCCTTCCTAAACAGTAAGCTTATAAACAAGATAGCCTCCTGGCTCAGGAGTTTAGAATAACAGAAATTCTTTGTCGTGTAGGTAAATTCTGATTCTTTTAGAGAATCTCAAGTCTGAGAATGAATCGCTGCTAAGGAATCAATTCCCGCCCTTTCCTTGGAAGCTAATTTAGCATTTATCTCTGAGCAGCTGATTTTGAACTTCGGTCCACGGTCAGAAGAGCATAGGCTTGTGCTTTGTGGCAACCTTGAGTCAACTTGTACCTCCCTATTTCCAGCAGTTAAATTTCATTAAAAGAGGCAAATTATATCAAGTAGCTTGCTAAACTTACTGTCCCATATAAGCAGTTGCACTTACAAGTTCTTATATACAAGAGAGAGCTGTGTTTACTGTTTAAGTAATGGCAATTTTAAAATAAATTGACTATTCGTGTTCTTGATTATGGCTTCTTGCATTAGGCAGCCTCAAGCTATTTGTGTCTCAGGTGTTGTCTTATAAAATACATACTTGCAGGGAATGTTCTACAATAGTCATCAATTGACCGTGACCCCACAAGGTTATAGAATAAGACTCTTCCAGTTTTAAAATAAGTAACTTTTTCAGCTCAGTAAGTTTAATGTGGATGTCTGAGCAGCTACACACGTTAAAGCAGCTGTCCATGATGAACGAATTCTGATTTGACTTGCTGCTTTCTGATTGGTGATACATGACAACGTGCAGCAAAGGAAGCAAACTGGAAGAATTGGAAGTTGCGCAGAATTGCAGGAGTTTGGTCTCATTGGTAGAACAGAGATGTAGTGGGGTAGTCTCCTGGCTGGAGTGCTGGAATGTATGGATACAGGATGGGGGGGTGCGTCCTATGGAGAGGAGTGGTCTGAATACATGGAGCTCTGCTTTGAAATAGGTGATGAGCAAGTTGAGAGCTTTTTGAGCAAAGATTATTCAGTAAAATGGTCATCAGTAAAAATCTTTCCCCTTTACAGTGTTTTAATTTGAATACTAAGAACTGGAAATACTTGGCATCAGTAATTGTTTTTAAAGAACCTTTTGTCTCAGCCCCTTTGAGATTAGGGAGCTTTAAAGGGAGTATATCAATATATTATAAAGTATTTGCATGTAATATTGAGCAATCTGCATACTAGAATTTAGAAGACTAATGTAAGGTATTCCTTCTGCTGCCTTCACATTACTAAATAACAGGGGGAAAAAAGAGTAAAATCATAGATATGGGAAAAAGCAGATTCACTTACAAGAAGGAGAGATGGCAACAGATAAATTAGAACAATTGTGTTGCTTAAAAACTCTTTTTCATTGTATGTTAAAGGAGGCAAGTAAGGCTGTGGAGTGAAAATCTGAAGAGGAGTGAATGAATAAATAATTTCATAGAAGTCCAGATTCCTCTTTGGAATCCTGTTATCTTGACTTGAGAGGGGATGTATTGGGGGCTTGTCTGTGAGATGTGCTTTGCCCAGATTAGAAAGCTGTCCTATAATATTCTTCTAGAGGCCTGGTGGATGGTACCTCAGAGATAATAGCTAAATATGTGTTTTTTCTAAATTTTGGCCGATGTTTTTAACCTCAGGTGCACAAAAGAGCTAGTGTCGTTCTGTCCCTCCGTAGAAAGGATATTTGACATATGTGAGGTCACTGCATAGAGCAACAGAATTAATTTGTGCTAATATGCAGGAAAGGGGTTTTCTACATTGCAGATACATAGATTTGTAAAATGCGGATTATGTCAACCAACATGGCAGTATTTTTCAATGTATAGACAGAATGGGTAGGAAAATGTATGCAATGCAAATAACAGGTCTGGATTTCAGAAACTTCCCCTTTAACAGTGATATTGAAAAATAGCACACTGGTTGATGGACAGGAAAGGTCAAATTATTATTATATCAGAGTAAGGGTCTAGATGTATCAAATCCTGAGACATAAGTTGCTAAAAGAGACCAAGGAGCTACATGTATATATCTCTAGTTAGTACAGAAGAGGATAAAGTGATGGTGGTGGTGTTATTTTTTGTCCATGTTTTTTTGTTCTAAGGTCAGTGGTCCTATAAAGGAACAGGAAGTGGCAAATGTGCAGCAATAACACTGGGAAGTCCTCTCTTCCTCTGTGAGCAAAGGACAGCATTTCTGCAGGGAGATTCTTCCCATTTTGGGTATCCAGAGGGCTAGTTGGCAGCAAAAATAAGTTTTGCCTGATTATAAAAGATCGCAGGGTTGAGAGAGTCAACATGTTTGTCAACACTACCACACCAGTTTTCTAGGTACTGGAATAAGCTGGTTTTGATTGCTTAATACTTCGATTTTTGGGCTAGATTTAAAAATAAAATAAAATTTAAAAAATGAAGATTAAACCTTCTGTGTGCTCCTATGAGCTGAACGTAATTTTCAGAAGTGTTCAGTATCCAGTAATGCTCATTAATGTTGTCGTGGCTTAACCCATCTGGCAACTAAGCACCACACAGCCGCACTCCTGCCCGGTGGGATGGGGCAGAGAATCAGAAGGGTAAAAGTGAGAAAACTCGCGAGTTGAGATAAAGACAGTTTAATAGGGAAAGCAAAAGCTGCACATGCAAGCAAAGCAAAACAAGGTATCCATTCACCCCTTCCCATGGGCAGGCAGGTGCTCAGCCTTCTCCAGGAGAGCAGGGCTCCATCACACACAACAGTTACTTGGGAAGACAAACGCCATCACTCGATGTCCCCCCCTTCCTCCTTCTTCCCCCAGCTTTATACGCCGAGCATGACGTCATACGGTATGGAATATCCCTTGGGTCAGTTGGGGTCAGCTGTCCCAGCTGTGTCCCCTCCCAACTCCTTGTGCCCCCCCAGCCTCCTCGCTGGTGGGTTGGGGTGAGGAGCAGAAAAGGCCTTGCCTCTGTGTCAGCCCTGCTCAGCAGCAATGGAAACATCCCTGTGTTATCAGCACTGTTTCCAGCACAAATCCAAACCACAGCCCCATACCAGCTACTGCGAAGAAAATTAACTCTATCCCAGCCACAACCAGCACAAATGTTCATACAGGTCTCTTTCAAGAAAACACAGAAGATAATCTGTACTTTGGAATATGGCAAGCTGGAAATTAAATAGATTTTTAGCATGTTCTTTAGTAGTGAGATACACTTGCTTTATCAAATTAAACAAAACAGAAGAATAGATAGAGGCATGGCTAGTATTTAAAAGAAATCACAGGCCTGCCTGATAATAAAGAACTGTGCAAGAGCAATTCATCCTTGGGAAATGATTACCTCCGTCATCCAGCCAAGGTCACTGGTGCATTCAGTTAATAGCTACATCAAAGACAGAAGCATAAATTAAAAGAATACCATCACTCCAAGTCAATTTGGGCAGAAAATGAAAAAAAATGCAGTTTGTAGGGTCTCCCTTAACCTTTTCAGTTTTTGCATAAGGTTTTGTGGTCTTTTCTGTGGTAATTTTCGTTGTTGATAATTCTATCCCAAATTGCTTCCAGAAGAACCCAGGAAAATCAAATCTTGGTTGTGTTCTGGTAATGCCAAGATGCTGTAGCCAGGAGACAAAGGTCTGATTTTGTGCACACAGTCAGTATGTCAGTAAGCCTGGGAGTAATCCTACTGAAATGAATTTGAGTACTAACAGTTGTCACTAAGTAACAGAGGAAATCTCTGTCCTCAAAAGCAGAGCATTTCTAGTGCTGGAAGCACGTATGCATGCACATGCCCTGGCAGTTGGGCAGTACTTATACATACGTGAAATTAGTAATTTTATTTGTGTCTTAAAGACAAACGTTTTAAAAGTTAAAATGTAAACTTAAAGGATTTAAATGATCCCTTCTCCTTTTGTGGCCCGCTGCCCCAGCAGTCAACCAGAAACCCTTACCACTGCTTTTCTTTCAGCTTAATTTATAGGTTTTAAATAATTCTTCTCAATAGGTTTTGCTTTGAAGTCTAACTTTTGAACTTTAATATACACTACAGTACTATATTGATACATTGGCAAACAGTTGGCTGAGGCAAGGTAGTATGACTTTAAAGCTGTTTGCTCTTGCCTAGTTTAATAAAAAAAGAAAAATAGCAACAGAAAATGTGACTAAAATAGGCCTGAATGATCTTAAGGCAAGATGATACTGTTACCACATGAGAAACCTTGTTTCGTGTCACATGGGACTATCGGGAATGCTCTTTCTGGCTGCAGCCTTTTAAGGAAAAGAAACTATCATGGTGACTAATGTTTTGTGTTTCCTTCCACTTCTCTATGTGTATTCTCCTTGTCTATCTGTTGTATCTATTCAGATTGGAGATGGTCTGGGGCAGAGATCATGCTGCTTTTTCTGTCTGGATGCAATGTAGTGACTCTAGACACCTGTTTGAGTACTTAATGTAATAATGTTTAATCGCACAATACAAGCAGAGGCTCCTTCCCAGGTATAGACCCTTCCATTTTATGTAGCATGACTTGTGGGGAGTGAAGTTTTAGGTTTATTTTCTGTTTGCTTTGAATTTACAAATAGGTATTTTCTAGAAGTTTCATGAACTTTATGAAGTAGAATGAGGTTTTATGTATTTTTAAAATTACAAGGGATATGATACAGGGATAGGAAGGAAATGTGGCTACGTTAATCAAAGCTGTCAGCTCTTGTTACTGGAGCACTCTTTGTATCAATTTTTAAAGTGTTTAATAAAACATAGGGACTGTTGCTCCTCTTTCTAGTCTGTAGTCATCTAACTGCACTGAAGTCAAGGAAGGTACTTTTCATGTACACCACAGTAATGAGAAGAGAACATAGATTCTCTTCTGCTGAAGGTTTCAGCATCTGGTAAGCAGTTTCTTTTCCTAGGTTGAAAAAGAAATCAGCAGTAGGTAATGGCCTCTGTTTAAAACTCTTGATGCACCGTTGGCAGCTTTTCCCAGCTAGCTCTAGGGCACTGGTTATCTTTGATATGAATTTTGGGTCAAATTCTATGTAAATTTATTTCTCTAAATCAAATACAGCTCTAATTCTATTTGCTTGTTTAAGGAGTGAGAGGATAATTTAGTCTTTTGGTTTTATTACATATTCTCATTTTGCGATTCTTCTCAAAGTGAGATTGCTTGATTTTGCCTGAGGCTAGGAAATGCAGTGCCATCCTTTCAAACCTCTGAAGTTTATGTTGTGTACTAAACGTGTAAGTAGTTCTGCTGGGTTTCCAAGATTCAATCCTTCCTGGGGTAGACTGAGACAACTGCGTAACTAAGCCACAGAAAGCAGCAGTTTAGCTTGGGAAACAAGCAAGAATATTGCACTGAACTGAAATGGAAATTACAAGGGTGCACCTTAGCCAATTCAGGCTATCCAACTACTGTAACTACAATAGGGAAAGGAACTCTGCAGTTCTCATAGATGAAAAATATAACTTGTTTCACTGTGCTTCTATAAGAGAAGATGTTGAGTACAGGCATCTCTGTAAAAATTAGTGCTGACAACGTTGCAGGAAGAAATAGAAAAGTGTTTACAAGAAACATTTTTAAACTAATTAGAATGGAAAGCAGTTTCTAGGTCTGACATAGAAAAGTGGTCTGCTGAACTTTTTTTTTTTCTCCTTTTCCCATTTATCAAAGAGATTTTTCATCATATTGCACATCTGCAGCCTTCAGAACAAATTCTGGCAAGAGTACTCAGCGTCACCATGAGAAAGAGCCTTAGATATTTCCCTAGGATAGAAAAAAGCCAACCCCTATCAATTCCCATTTCTCAGACAGAATGCTGCCTTTAACACTCTGTAATGAAAGTTTTTATATGTGAGAGGGAGTACCAACATCAGTCTGTATTGTTCTTTGATGTGCCCCAAAAATATTACAGCAGGCGGTATTAAAGAACAAATTGTGGGAACTGAGAAGCCCCACCACCACAGTTTGTCTCTTTGCCCTTAAGCAATCGGTGCCAGGGTGAATTCCCTCCTTCACTGGCTGATTGAGTTTCCCTACGCTTTTCTGTGGGTGTGTTTGGTTTGTTTTGGTTTTTAGTTTCATATGTTAATCTCATGTATGTTGGTGACTTCTTGTTTTGCATTCATTATCATTATTTCATAATTTAAGGGGAAGAAGTAAACCAGTAACAATCTTGTGTCAGACTCCTCCATACAGCGGAAGCAAACCTTCTCAATCCTTTAGATGCAAGGGGATGGTTTGCACGGAGGTTGTGTTTGAGTGTCACTGAACTGGTCATCGTGTGGAAACCACTAGGTCTAAATCTTTGTGTAACAGCTGTTGCCAGTCTCCAGAGAGTGTTTGCTGTGATGTGTGGTTAGATCAGATGTGAGAAAGCCAAGAAGTGCATGCATCTTAGTGCACATCATTCCCTTACCCACAGAATTATATTAAAAAATAAAAAATTTAAAAAGCCATGTATTCTGAGTGCTGCTGTAGTTGGTCTGCATTCCCCACATATTGGGATGAATATACAGAACAATAATTCCCCCTGATTTTTCTCAAAGAAATCTTGAAATACAGAAAAATCAATATGAATTATGTATATTTTTATAACTGCTTCCTTTATTATAGAGAATTAATTCACACATGACTTAGAATAACACATAGGCATGGACTGAAAGATAAATATCTGCATAAATGATATGAACAGGGAAGGGATACGTTTGAGGATTAGCCTCAAATGCAGTTCTGGATCCAGAGCTCAGGTCTGATATACTTAAATTTAAAAATTTGAATAATTAGAAATTTGTCCGCTTCCTTGGGGAACGTTGTACCTTTCTAATTTTTAGTAATGTGGAAATATGAATTAAACAGCGCTTACTCTTTACCTTTTCTTACTGTTTTTTGTTCTTGCCTTGTGATAGATAAGATCAAGATTTAAGCCTTGCCTAAAGGGCTGCTAATCTATTTGCTCTTGATCTCTATACCTGTTTCCAAGAGGCCAGAATACTGACTGTAAGGCTGATAGGTTTCTGGGTTGTTCTTTTCTTTGCTTTTCAATCCCTAAAGAGTACAGGGCCTCCTGCTAAGACAGTTCTTTTTATACTCTATCCTGCAGTAAAACATAAGCTGCATTTTAACAAGACTTCTGTTTTTAAACAAGTGAATACGTGCCCTGAGCAGAGGTATTTATACAACAGTGTAATCATTATAATGGTTCTCTTCAGGCAAAGTGAGACATTTTAAATAAGGTCCTTTCTTATTCAAAGCTCTGGAATCATTAGAGTGGGAGGCTAATAAAGTTCAATTTTAAATTCTAAAGGAGTGTGGGGTTTGTGTGTGTGTGTTAGGAGTCACTAGTCTTTGCTATTTTGCCTGCTAAATGTGGCAATCCTTTTTTCTGGCTCTCGGGAGACCTGACCCACTCTTACTTTTGACTGAAGTGGTATTTGGCATTGGCCAAATCATCTCTCACTCTTGGGTCTCTGTTTATGAATCCATCTCTTCAGCTTGTTGAATTAGATGGCAAATACTTTTTCTTTCCAGTTTTTATGCTGAAGCTACTGCCTAGCATTCCTGATTTGGCTAGGATCTTAGTTTTGCAGTAATGCTGAGAAATGACTTTTTTGTTTTCACATCCTAATGAAAGAAGCATAAAGAAAGCAGGATCCACATGGTGTTCTGCTGGAGATAGCTCTTTGGACCAGAGGAATGTTTAATTTTCCCTCAAAAACTTAAGGCTGGATGTGAGTGGATGGGTGACAATAGAGACATGTAGATAGTAACCAAAACTGTAGTCTGCTAAGTGCTGGTTTCTTGCAAGAGATTTAGTAATGGTACTTCTGGTTCCTCTTTAAGGGGTTTGGAGCCCATAAGCTTGTACGTTATTGCTAATTACTGCTAGCTGAAGAATACTGGCAGTTGTCTGGATTGGTGGTATAACTGCTGTGTCTTATCCCAATGGTGACTACATTTCCAGAATCAAAGAAATTACTCCCATGTAAATAACCTGTAAACTGGGTTTTATAGTTTGTCAAGAAAGTTGGGTTATTTGGAGGTAATAGTCTCTGTTTCAATATGCCTCTCTTGTTGCAAGAGTTCCTATCAGGTGAAATGTAACTGTGCTCTGTATGTAGGCTGGTTTTCTTACATGAAACTTTATTTTCCTTTTATACTTTTTAGACTTATCTTGGAATGCATTGGCTTACACAGGTCTGCAAGAATTGCATCCACGTTTCATCCTAACTAGAGGTAGGATGTGGTTAGTATGTGCTAGCATACCCTTGTAGTAAGGCTTTTTCCAGAGTAACTTTCTCTTGAGGTTCGTGGAGACCTTTATTAGATCTTTGACAGGCCTTGCACCAGCCCTGTAGGATGTGGATATGTGTTTCAGAAGTTGGCAGAAACACACTTTTATTGTTTTTCTTTTTTTTCCCCAGAATCACGCAGCCATTGCTGTAACGGAATATAAGCGAGCATGCTTTGATCTACATTAAAGGTCCAAAAAACACTGCACTTTTCTGTTAGTTCTGAGTCGGGATGTCCTTCCCTAAAATTTTCAAAGGTTTTCTGTTTAGAATAGTGCTTATATTTTAGATGGCATTGAAATTCATCAGAAGCTTCAACACATGTTTGAATGCTGTCTGGAATATGAATGGCTGCTTTTTTTTTTTTCTTTAAAGAAGAAAAAAAGTGCATAAGTGCATTTCTGAATCAATCTCCACACTCCAGAAACATCACTTTCCTCTGCCTGGAGAGACACTGTGACATATGGTGGTGACAGTGGCAGCTGAATCTTTGTGAAAATTTAGAACTACATCGTGTGAATTTTGTTGGGAATCTAATCTGGAAAAAGACCACTGGAGATGAAAGGCCGCTGCTCCGTGTGCTGGTTTATACAACTCTCCCAGGATTAATTATTTTTTCTGGTACTGGTGATGAGCAATTGTACCTAGTGGTAATTTGGTAGCTGGTAGGTTGATGGAATTCCAGACAATACAGACGTTTAACCATCTGCCTTGTTTGTTTTCACTTGAATAAGCTTTGCCCAGTTCAAACTAAATTATTTTGGAAGAGACTGAAGAGAGAAAAAGCCAAATGTTTGTTTACTTATTTACAAAGCAAAATATTGTACTTAGTTTTAAGTATTGTTTACACTGTAACCAGCTTTTTAAATTTAGTTTTATACCTGATTGCAAATAAAAACGTATGTGTGATTAGTGACGACCAGCCTTCCAACAGTCAACCTAAACTCTTTAAGTTATATTTTGAAAGTAAATGTAAATCACTGTTTTTCTGCTTGTGGTGGCAGACTTTTTTGGCACTGAGAAAAGAGGCTGCATACCAAGTTTTTTAAAAGGTGCAAAGATAATGTTGATTAATGTGGGTTATTATGTAAGTACTGGACTAGCATTCATAACAGAACCAAAGGTGTAACAGAAATTAAACTTGCATTTAATTTTAATTACAAATTACCTCATTTACTAATTCCCCTACCACACCTGTTTGCTCAATGATCATTATTGTGACACTAAAAGCACCAAAATATTGGTGAACCTGCTACGTACAGCTTAGAGGAGCTGTTTCCTAGTTTAGAGAGGCAGGAACCGGTGTGGTTACCTCAGTCTGGCTTCCACAGTCACTGGACAAAGCCATACAACTTCCCCAAATTAACTCGTAGTTGAATTAGATCTTTCAGAAGAACATCTTATCTTGATTTGTTAAAAATTACTCTTGGTAGAAAATCACTGCTCTTGGTAATTTATTCAAATAACACATTATCCTTAAGAGAAATACACCGAACAAAACACGCACTTAATTTCTAATCTGATCTTTTTTAATAGTTACTGTTTTCCATCAGTAGACGCTTTTATACCTTTGTGTTTCTGGATTGTGAAGATCTGTGTTAGGAAATGTATGTTCCTGGCTTGTAGCCGCTTTTGCACCCAAGACACTCCTCAAGCTTCTCTTCAACAAGCGAGATAAATGGAGTTCTGTGCCCTGTCGCAAAGCATGTTTGCTAATTGATTTGTTGTTTGTCTCGTGTGAATGTTCTCCGATATATCCACCTGACATAAAAAATTATAAATCCTTGAATGAGGCCCTGTTCCAGCTGTGGCTGTACCAGTGCCAAATACAGAAAGTAGTTTAACATCTGTTTGTGTGCTTGGGATTTCCCTGTGTGCACGGCCAGTGATGATGCTAAACCTTTGCTGCAAGGTCTCTGAGATTAATTCTGACGACTCTAGGTCTCTTCTAAACTGCTGATTCTCAGTGTAGTTTCTTGATATGCAAATATGACAGCATACTTTTTGTTAAACTTGATGTTTAGCACAGCCTCTACACTTCTTTGCTCAGCTTTCCCAATGAACACGTTTTCTTGCTTAGCATTGATGTCCTACTGTATTTTAGAGCATTCTTCAGTCTGTTACACACAAGCCTTATCAGTAATGATTTAAATTTCCTTTTAAACACCAGTAAAGATGTTAGCATGGGGTTAAATGCCAAATTCTGCACTGTTCAGCTAAAACTAGATGATTCCTATTTACAGTTATTTATTGATGTCTATTAATGACTTTAAAAAAAAAAAAATTTGTATATTTCATGTTGACTTGACATTTTCATTAAGAAACCGGAATTATGTAATGAGCTGCTACGTTGTTTTGTGGAAACGTGTATCATTTTGAAGATGCAGCCTTTTTTATCAGTCAAGCTTTCAAACGTATTTAAAAAAAAAAAAAAAGCTGGATTCCAGATAGTTAACTTTATTTCCCATGAATCCATCTTGAATGGCATTAGTTTTACTTTATTTTAATTGCTTATTAGTGAAGTCGTATATCAACCATTCCAGTATTTTGCCATTAGCTGATTTCAGGTTAACAAGAATATAATTACCTGACTTGCCCAATTTGTGGATTTTGTTTTTGCTTGCTTGTTTTTTAAAGCTTAGCAATGTAATCTCTTCCTGACACTCTTGATACTGCTTGGCTAGCCGTCTCAAAATTCTGGGATGCAAGTTATCCAGATCTATTTAATTTCAGCAACTGTTGATTAGTTTTCTCTCCCTAATTATTGTTGTAGAAAGCACCTCACCCTGCAATGGCATCATCTAGCTTTTTCCTGACGACTAATGCTTAGTGAATACTTTCTGTTTTTTTCTGTATTATTATTTCTATTACTATTTCTGCCACAAACCATGGAGATATACAGCACACTTACAAATTCTGTGTTCTTAATGAAATCTTTCTTAATGCCCTAAACTCAGCTGGCCATTCATTTTTCTACATTTTTCTTTTTTCCCTGGTCAGTTATGAAGTTTCTTAGTCCTGACTCGTGTATTGCTGGGAACAGCTTTGCATTCTTCTGTTCACTGTGTATCTTTCATTACTCATCTAAACCAAGTTAGTTTATTTTTTTTAAAATCAATCTGACCTAATTTCTGGTTGAGTTATGACTTTCTGCAAGCTTGCAACATGTTCTTAAACAGTGCCTGAATTTATACACCCCAGATCACTTGTTCTTAACTGACTTCTATAATGAACAATTCACACTGTTTTATTATTCAGGTTTCCATAATTGCTTAGTTTACTGACTGTTTCCTTAGTTTACTGTCACTTTTTTTTGTTTTCTTGCATTGTGGGTAGTTTTGTTTTGTACATCTGAGTCTTAACTTTACTTACCATTTTGGGGAAAGGGGTAAGCAAAGGCAAGATGGTGATGTTTTCTAAATGGTCTTCCAAGATCTGTGGCACCATATTCCTTCCTTTTCAGTCTAGGATTGGTAGATCAATCTCTTTTTGACTATAGCTTGTCACATTCACTTCTATTTTTCAGTCACTTTTTGAACAGAAATGTATGCAAACATATGCCAAGGAAAAGTACTGTTAAAAGTTGGGCTGCATTTGAGATGTTGGTATTGCCAGGTGCTAGAAGATCATAGAATCCCGTGGTTCACCTCATAGAGTGGAAACAGTTACGTGTTCAGTGGAGCTGGTGGGGATGCTGAAGGGCTCCGTTTCGTGTTCGTAGTTTAGAAACAATCATAAGAAAATTCCTGTAACACTTGTCCTTGTGAATAGAGCTTCCAGTGCTTAGAGAAAAAATATTTGTGTATATTCTATAGAAAAAAGCAGATTTTATTGGCTAAGGAAATTAGTCTGGTGTAGTCCAGCTTGTTTCTGCTATAAAGTATGCATATGATTTTGGTAGATGAATGGAGTTTAGTTTGGAGGTGTATAGTTTAAGGGAAATATTAATAATTTGTCCTAGGTATTTTTGACACTATAAATAAATCTATAAATTTATTTATAATTTGTGAGAAGACATGTGTGTTAGATAAAGTATTCAAGTGTTCTGATTTGGAATAGAGATTTTGAGGTAATTGACAGACAGATTGAATACTGAAACAATACTATCCATAGATTGTAAGTTTGAGCTTAAGCTTGATAAGCACGATCATCGTACAATTCTTCTTCCTCATTTGAATATTTGCCTGAGAAGAAACTGTTCCTGGGTCATCTTGGTACATAAGGACATTTGAGGATACTAAGTTTTTGGTTTAGAGCAGTTTTATTTTTTCCAACTGATATGAATGCAAAAATTCTGCTTTGGTTTGGTCTTGCTATTCTTGTATTATGAACATTTTCTGCTATAAAACTAATGTAAAATGTGCGAGCTGTAACAGTGGAAGAGTATACGTACTGCTGAAAGTTAATCGGATGACACAGAAAATTAACTAGTATCATCTTAGGGTTACTTGTGATTGCAGAAATCGCTCTTTGCCCTGAATAGGCAGTTCAAATAAATAGTGCAAATAGACAATGAGTTAATGGAATAAATTAGAAGGGGATTAGTAGTAGATGCCCTTTATTCATCAGAGGAATGTCAGAGAGCTGTATATACCACTTAAGAATTAAACTTTCAAGTTTCCATGTTATTTCATATTATTGTTTTGATATACTCATGTTGAAAGAACAGGATGAATCTTGAGTTATGTGTTCCTGAATGGAAGAGGTATATCCATTTATAATAGACTTTTTATTGCTCTTCAAGTTTGACAAACTTTATGTTATTAAAATCAGTTAAATCTGGGTCAAATACTAGTCTCACATCTGGGAGATCCATACCATTGACTGCAGAAATAGGCAAATACGCTATAAATTCTTTCAAATAGTAAAATATATTATGGACAATTTACCTAGTTTAACTGTATGTAGGTGAAGTGGCACTAAACGATAGCAGAGAAGACTAGATCTACAATATTGATGTGATAAGTAGGATTTCTGAGAACATATCTTAAGTCAATTCTAGTATGATGGGAATTTTTCCTTCCTGTTGAAAAGGCTTTGGATTGTGCCTTTAGTAAATTAAACCAAAATAAACTGAGAAATTAATTTAAAACAGTGTTGATTCAGAAATAATTAAGTATGGCAACATTTATATCTAATGCATTCAAGAATTGTATGTAGATACATATTACACTTAGGCTTACCTAGTTATTTACATATTATATGCACTACAGTATAATAGTTTTAAATGTTTTTAAATGCAAACTGCTGCTGAGGTTTGATTGCTGATTTGAGATAATACTTCACTTGTGTTTGGAAAATAAATTCCTCTGGGGAAATCAATATTTGTCATGTCAGATTCCATACCTTTGTTTGTTGGGGGACAGGGTTGCCTCTGGGGAAGAGCTGATCGCTCATATGCTACTGTATTAGCAAGATCTATTTGCAGAATAAAGGATTGCTCAGTCCAGATTCATCTATCATCCAGCTCTCTTCTGTCTTTTCCCTGAACACCCTGCACCAGGGTGGGTAAATTCTACATTCTGAACTTGAGAAAGTAATAGCTCTGGCTTCTGGTGCCTTGGCTTGTTTCCTATGTACCCGGTAAATGTTTGACTGTGTATGTTTGTGCTCAGTAGGGATAGGGAACACCAGTGTATGGGAAAGATAAAGGGGATTGTAACTAGCTGGAGAAATGTGCTTTACTGAGGTTTTTCTCCAACATAGAAATAATGACAAAATGCGTGCAGTAGAACTGCCTTTGTTTCCTCCTGTTGTTGAGTGGGTATAGGTGTATATATACGTGTGCATCGTCAGTAAAATAAATGACATACTAATAATATGCTCTGATTTGTCTTCAGAATTCTCCCATGAAGTATGATGCTCCAAAGAATTAATCATACATGAATTTCTTCTTTAAATAAAACGCTGTTTTGCAGATTTAGCCAGCTTTTCTCTATGGATGTGTAGAAATTGGAGAAAAAAATCTACCCTGCCCAGTAAATAACCTCACTATCCCTCTGAGTAGGGTAGGCACAAGCATGGTTCCCTCATTGTGCATTTCAGATGGTAAATCTGCAAAATGGGGTCATTGCGCTCTGTCTGCCCCCATGCACAGAACTGCAGGTGCTCACCAGGGAGGAAGGTGGCTGCTCCCCACACTGCTTTAGAGTTTCAAATCACATTTCAAGAGATGCAATTGCTTCTGGGACAACTTGTGAGATTATGCGACTCTCATCTGAGATTTCTTATCTGAGATTACTCATCCCAAATTGCTAATTCTGCAGAGTAGTTTCTGTATCAGTAATGCAAAGATTCTGAAAGCGTACTTACCTGCTTTAATAGTGCAAATGTCCAGGGCACAGGCGCAAACTGGGAGGCTGCGTCTGAGCAAATCTAGAGATGTGGTATCCTGTGCTGTACATTCTGAAGAGACGCATATCAAAGAACTTTGTAAAAGTAATATTGTTGAGTAAACTATTCACCTGTAGGACTACAGGCCAGCTGTTGCTATAGCAACCTGTACACATTCTTCAGTTAAAACAATGAATTAAAAAATATCAGTCGTACATCTTAAAGAGTAAGGCCCAAAATTCCATTCTTTAAAGTTACCACATAGGTCAATCGCAGCTTGGGACATATGTGCTGCATGTAGAACTGGAATATTTTGCTGCATGTTGCTATGTAGTAGTTGAGTTTCACTTTCCATTTAGCTAAGTGCATTGAGTGTATTACACGCAAGCAAAACAGCAAAAGAAAATCTCCAAGTGTTTTAATCACTTGAAACTTTGTATTCAGGAAACGTTGAGTTCTGTGGATGTGGATTTCTGTGCTTTAACGTGCTATAGCAGTGTGATACTGGAAAGTGAACTCCTGTGTTATATCACTCATTCAAGGGCTATTGAACAGGTCAAAGGGGAGCATATAGAGAGCATGTTGGATTGCTAGAGGGTAGAAACTTCACTCAACTTGTGCAATGCAAAGTTAATGAGCATATATTAAAATAAGAATCAATTATCAAGATTAATACTAAATAACCTGGATTAACTCAGGTTAGATTGTTAGTGCAATTACTTCACAGAGCACAAGGATAAGAATTAGTTGTTAAAACTCACTGTCAAAGAAAATTTTCCCTTGGAAGTGATCACCTATTAAACTGCATTAATTTGTGAAGTTTTAAACTTTTGAAGGTTTGACTGATACAGGAGACAGAATGATGCATGTCTGGAAATTCACATGTGTTGATACATATACATGTGTACAAACATCTTGTTTAATCAAATAGCAAAAATGAGCTAGTTTACCTATTTCTGCTGCAGAGAAAGGTTTTTCCAATATCATTGTAAGAGGCAAGTTGGGAGAACTTGAGTACAACAATATGAAAGGAGCTTTCTTCAGTGCACTTGTGAGTACTTTCAGTGAAGGGAGTGTGGATACTTTTGCTTGTGCTAATCATTTAAGGAAGCAGCGGGAAGAGGATGGGAAAAACACAGCCTTCCATGTTTCTAATGATTATTCAGAAGCCAATCTGTGGCAAGATGCCATCTTACAAGTTGAGGGAGTAATATTTATCTCATGTAAGAGCCTTCTGCACTGTAAGACTTGTGATGTTATTGGGGGAAACCTAAGGATTTTTTTTTTTTTCTTAAATTCTCATTGGTAATCTACCTTTTTTTCCACGTAGAAGAACAGTTTTCTGGGACTGGTTGTGGAATGTCCATCCTTGGAGATTCAGCTGGCCAAAGTCATGGATGAAATGATGTGGGGTTTGCAGTAGTTACACTTTTGTCCCAAGGTTGGAGGTGACACTTGCAGAGACCCCTTCCAGCCAACGTTTCTAGATTGCATAGGAGTTCTAATACAAATAGCTACTACTTCTCTCTGCACCTTTGACTTGCTGATCTTCTAATGCTAAGGGGGAGAGGGAAATGCACAGTTTAGATGGTTATATTGCTCTTGGAAAAATAAAATTATTAGTTAAGTTTGAAGGTAAAGGTTTTTTTTGTGTATTTGTTTTGGCTATGTTGTCATTTTGTTTTTTATGACTAATGATGAAATTCTTTGATTTCATACCAGTTTGACTTTGAAAAAGGCAAATTTCCTGGTCAGTGATAACATCTGTGTGTGAACTTTTTAAAGTTTCTACAATTCATAACCTTGAAATATGTTAAGATTTCCATAGTGCTTTTTAATGCAGTGTTTGTGTGCTTGTGTATTTGTTGCTGTTTACTGAAATTTGATTTCTTGGCAATTAAGTACTTCTTCAATAGAGACGAAAAATGCGAAAGCTTTCTATGTTGTTTGGTTTTTTTTCTCCTTTTCCAAAAACTCATAAGGTGAGAAATGCATGTCTGTTTTATTAATTCTGTGATTCAATTATAGGTTTTAATTTTTTTTTCTTTTCTTTTTGTAGAAAATGTTAGATCATTTAAAAGACTTCTGGTTTCTGGATAAATTTTTACCATTTCAAGATGCCAGAGCTTAGGTTTGTCAACTACATTTTCTCTTTCTTCCCATGAACAGATATTATGTGACCCTGTACTTCAGTACATTCTAACAGATTTTAAATAAACCTTTTCTAAATCAGTGAAAGAAAATTAGAAAATTTCCAGGGAAATCCCTTGCTAGATAGCACATCTGTTAGTGCATTTTAAGATGGAGTAATTTTCATCAGCTTCCACCAGCAGTTTTGTTCAAAACTCAAATAAAATGTTTGCTAAAGGCAAATACAATTATTTTAGGGCATATCTCAAACTTCGATCAAGTATCAAATATTTTACTGTTGAAACTGTAATGTCCCAATTTATATCAACAATGAACTGGTTAAATAAAAAACTAAAAGAAGCATCTGAAATGATGCACAACAGTGTGAAAATCTCTGGAGACATTCTGTAAGGAAAGTGAAATAGAAATGGCTACCCTTTCAAGTACTGATAATATGCAGAGATGTTTGTCTTCATCACTAGCTGAAAATGTGGCATATCACTATGTAAATTTGATTTTAGTCCTAATTAAATATTTAAAAGTTGTTGGCTTTCTGTTGCCCTTTTGAGAAGATGGAATATTCTAGATACATCATCATCTGGCTTCCTATTACTATGAAATTGTTATAAATACATAACATCTGTTGACAAAGTATAGTGAATTTGATGTAGATTTGAACAAAGAATGTCTCTGAAGACAGATATTTTAGCTGGAATATAATAGATTCCACTTATCTTGGTGATATTTAAGACCTTTGATAATTTTACACAGATGAAATTAGTTAAAAGAGAATGTTATTCTCTTAAGGTTTTGTACAATTAGTCTCTGGGAAATCTACTTTTATTTTTTCAAATGATCCGTAAATATGTGATCTCTTTCAAATGATTTAGTATTCAAAAATTTCATTTTAACTTGAATACAGTATGCTATTTTAGTGCTTGAGTTCTAGGCAACTCCTTGAGATGAACCTTGCAGGATCTGGTTCTAATCTTCTGTTGCTAGGTGTAACTCTTCTTGCTTTTAATGAGCAACTCACATGTCACCTAAATGAAATCAGGACTGGAAACTGTCCAGCTTCCTGGAGCCTGCTGTCTCGGGTCAGCTGGCAGGACTGTTTGCTTAGGGCTCTTTCTGTAGGAGCTGCGCTGTCGGAGGGCTGTCGCAATGGCATCCGTTGCCTTGAGCGTGTACGTGCAGTCTGGAGAAGGAGGCGGTTATCACTGGAAAAGGACTTGCATATAAACCCTCACAAGATGGGCCATCGCCTGCTCCTACAAGGTGCAGAGGGGCCTTGTTTGGAAAAGGAGGATGGCACTGGAGAGCATGTTGGGGAGATGCTATTTTCCTTGATTCCCATGTGCACTTCTAGCTTAATTTCTGCCTGATTTATTTTCACAGGAACTAGCAAAGGGAACATGTCAGCTGCTGTTATTGTTGAGAATTAAAATTGAATGCCTTTGATAAAAATTGAAAGGACAGTCCCCTGATATATTTTCCCTTCCCAAGTCTCTTATGGTAGTACATAGTAAGTGTTAACAGAAGTAGCACTTGGACCATTTCAAGCAATGGAAGAGAAAATTCAGTAGAAGCCCTGCTGAATTTACCAAGCCTAGGCAAGCTCGGTATTTTATTTTTCTAATGGAATTTTTTTTAACCAAGCTTTGTTCATTACCACTTGTGCATGGAAATCAGAGACTCGCAATGAGATCATAATTCATTCTTTGTATATAAATGTTACACGTACAAACCGCATGGAGAGAACATTATTAAGAATGCAAAAGCAAGCAGTCGAGAGAAGAAGGTGTTAACATTAAGGCTAACGTTGCAACCTAAATTCAGCTTCTCTTATGCATATGCATTATGATGAAGTCTTTAACTATAAGAACACATGATACTTTTCTAGAAGACTTCTTCCTTACTCAGTACACAAGATGGACAGCACTCAATTAATGAGCAGCTATTCAAGATGTTGTTTTATCCTCAGTGTTTGATATGTGGCCCTAAGTCTTATTGACAGCGCATCGTTCAGACCCCGCTCAGAAGTCAGAATTATTAATTTCCTCATAGGCTTTTCTGGGCTGCTCCTCACTACTGCGTCCAAGTGCTTCACAGGTTTTAAATTAAATTTATCTCCACAAAACCCCAGTGAGGGATGCGGTATTATCTCTATTTTACAGATGGGGAACTGACAGAGATTAAGGTCAGAAAAATTCACCAAATTTGGATGCACATTTTAAGACATAAGATTGGATTTTTAGAGCCCTTCATATACTACGTACTGTGTTCAGAAAACAGCACTCGCTACTTCAGCTTCAGGTGTGTTTTTCTTGTGTCTATATATCTGCTCCAGCATCTCAAGTGTGTAAACTGAAAATTTACATGGCACTATTGATCGCTAAGGAAAAGTTTGTATTTGATACTTTGTGTAGTATCACACAGGGACTCTGAGCTTTCTCTGAAAGAGGCAAAACTTCAGTGAATCACCTACAGAGAAGAGGCAGTGGGTCCTGTTGAAAACTCTAATATATGATTTTATTATTAAAGACTGTTTCTTAATGCTTGCACATAAATTGGGATTACACAAGCCATCTGAATGCTCATCCTTGTCAATTTGATAGTTTGATTTTTGCAATGGAGAAAGATTAATAGAGAATAATGAAATTTGTGATCCAGTTAATTTAGGGAATGAGTATTAATTGAGAAACCATATTACGTAAAAGGCAGTACAATCTTTTCTGTAATATTAAGAGGATCTTTCCAAACGTACTTTCATTTATTTTCATAGTATATTCAGATCTCTTTCCTCTATGAAGACATACTAAATACCAGAAGATTCATGAGTGAGGCTGGCAAAATACTATTCCTCTGTTTAGGAAAACTGTAATTGGTGATTTTTGTGTTATGTCCACGTTTTGTATAGCAAGTACATTTACATGTACCTGATTTTACTCGTATTTTCTCCATTGACAGTTTATTTTACACTAGCTCTTCTTTTAGGCTTGCTGGCTGCTAAAAAGTAGCATAGATAATTCAAGATAACACTTTGTTTCTTCATAGTCCTTTAAAACCAGCAGTATGGATTTGAATCAAGGCTAAATACGATTCTATGATTCTAAATATAATGATTTCTGAGTTTTTCTGTTAATTTTGGAGAATTTTAATTTGATTAGATTGACCAAGGAAAAAAGATTTTACTGTATCCTTTTCTGGCAATTTGTGCTCTCCTAAGTCTATCTGTGCTTTGTTTTCTTATTTGTAAGATGGATATTTCTATATATTTTTCCAAAGCTCTCTGAAATCTTTAGCTGACAATGATTAGAGAAGTGAGATGTTTCTTGTGTTCAGTGTGGCTCTGTCTATGGGAACAGTGGCTATGTATGTTGTAATTGCCTAGCTCGTTATAGAAGCAGTTTCTTTAAACATCTTTTTAGTGTTAGCCTTTGTTTAGCTTGTTATTAGACTACATTCCTCATATCGTGCCAAGTGCAGAGCTTTTGTGGAACTGGAAGGCTACGCTACGTGTAGAAAGTTGGGAGGTTTTGTCCTGGCTATGAAGTGTACTTGTGTGAGCCAATGCATCTCTTATACCAACAAGAGAAAATGAATTTTTCAGTAGTTTCAGTCAAAGTCTCTTTTGTTTACAGTTGTAACTGTTTCCAGGCTGCTTAGAACCAGCTATTCCCAGAGCTTTACGGTATTGCTGTGGCATTACTTACAGAACAACTGCTTGCTCTTGAGGAAAAAATGAAAGTTAGCAAGAACTTTGCTTGACTGAGTATAATTACCTACTGGGTAGCTTGTGTAGTACATATGTATCATGTAAATGACCTTTTAAATAATAAAGGCCAGGAAAATTACATGTTATTTACGAGCTGCAATGATAGTCCAAAGTTTTCATTAGAAATAACCAGTTCATGGCCACCTTCTGTAAAAGGTCCAAACCCGCTGGTACTCAAGCAGTTGGGGCTGTAAGCGGAGGGCTGTGGAACTGAGCTAGTAGTCTGCTTTGAGTTATCTGTCCAGTGGAAACCAGTGCAGTCTGAGGAATTCACAAATAGATCAGAGCTTCAGCTTTGACAAATGCCAGCCAAATTCTTGAACCTACAGAGGGATCTCCAGTTGAGTTCTCTGCCAGTTTGCTGTACTTCAGCCTAAACATTCATCCTGCAGATTGTAGATTAAGATTTAATCATGTCTATAGATTTCTAATTACTCATGAATATCTTATTAGAAAGCCTTGCTGGCAAGGAACACCAAAGCACTTTCAGTAGATTATATAGAAATTTGTTCCAGAATTAGTTGCAGAACAGTCATCTGGCACCCAGTTCTTGTTTAAAATGTTATCAGGTTTACTGACAAATAAGAACATAATACTCTCTGTTATTCCAATTCACCATGTGACCATAAATGTTTTTTTAATCTTGAAAAGTTAAAAGCAGTAACACTAAAACATTTTTTTGTTGATGCCTGAAGTGATGCAGAGTTGGAAAGGAAGCCAGAAATACAGCAAAAACATACAAAATTGTTTGCTTGCTTTATGGCTTGATTATGTGACTCATGCAATTCTGTATGGTGAGACTAGGTCAAAAAATCATGTAGACTATTGGCTAAAAGGAAAAAAAATCAGGAACCTTAGAGTAGTTAGATATAGATTAAAATGCCTATTTTTCAGGATATTTGGCAACCATGAAGTAAAAAGCAAGCTGGAGAATGATGTGCATATACAGTTAAATGTTATAATTAGTACATGCTACGACATACTTATGACATAAGACCATTAAAATAATATACTTGTGGAAATTATGTTTACTTCAAAATTTTCCCATGTTTAAAGAAATATTTAAAGCAGTCCTTAATCTTTTACCAAAGAAGATGCAGGCCAGCATATTGAAAATGTAGGTTTAGGCTCTTTACCACAATGTCTTGCCCTCTGGTTTTGACTTCTCTATATTTCTGCTGCAAGTATTACAGTGGAGAAAATACCTTATTACATCTATATTTTTGAAATTTGACTTTAAGCATATTGACAAGATTATCTTTGAATTCTCTTGCTTGTGTAAATCAAAGGAGAAAATACTGGAGTTGTGTTAAGTCCTGATTCTGACAGTAGCTGGCTGACACGAGAAAACTATATGATACATTTTAGTGGTTAATTTGCTAACAGCTCATGTCTACAGTGGAAAAAGACTCATAAAGAAAGCAATTTAAGGTGAACATCCTTAAATATAATATGTGCTTGGGAGATGCATGCAACAATGATGGCTATTTCAGCAGGTAGCGTAGTAGTCATGGCGCTGCTCTAGATAAGGCTTACTGTAGCATCGTTATGTTGCGCAGAAATTATTATCCTCTGTTGTTCCAATTTGAGGATCCAAGTTTCACTGCTGTTATGTCAGGACACCACACTACAGCCTGTTCTCCAAAGCCCAGACAGTTGAGTATAGGGAGATGGATTCACTCAGAGAGATCTCTTGCTGTAGTGATGTTTTCTAGAAAACATCAAAACCAAATTCTCCCTAGTGAGTGTGTCCATGGCCGTGTTCCAAACAAAAGTTTAGGCTGAAACGGACAAACGCTGCTTTTTTTCATAAGCATCTATCACCTATATTTTGAGATCTGTGTCCAGTAAAGGCTCTGTCGAACCTCATGTTGGCTTCAGACAAGGAAATTTGGTTCTTTTGATTGGGAAAGAGAGGGAAAATAGTCAGGTCTTATTGTTAAAATCTAAACCTAAACCTGTTAGGGTTAGTATCTTACTGGACTACATCTAATGCATGTGTGTATTACATAACAGGAACTGCAAGCCACTTTTTCTTGGAAGAAAATATCTTATGAAAAGGGATCATATACAGTAAATAGATGTATTTTGATATAACCCTAGTAAGCTCGACTTGCTGCTACCAGATATGCAACTTCTCCTGAAAAATAACCACATAAGACTGGCCTATTTTTGCCTAAATTTAGTTAAGTCATCATGTTCAGAATTATCTAACCAGCCACAGTAAACTGTAAGTAGGTTCCCATCACGCTTTAATGCTGGTTTGACAGTGAGAAAGAGTTTGTTTCCCTTTCCAAAATTTGCTTATTCTTTCAGTTGACTTGCAACCCAGTTATCGTTCAACTTCACCTTTGTGACTCAGTAACTTATAGCGCACTGTTCAAAAATGCAGAAACCTACGATCCCTGCCACAGGTATCTTTGTCAAAGACAGGGAAGTGGCCAGAAAGCAGGAATGTTATTTGCCATTTTCTGAACATAGAGAGCATTTGTGGAAAATCAGAGATAAAGTATGTGCAGAGAGGGAAAGTTAACCCTAGAAAAGCGTACAACCTCTTTTTCTCAGACACATTCCTTCACTCATGACCACCTTTCCTCAAATAGTTTGTATTTTTTGAAAGATGTGCAAACCATTTTGGGCATTTACAGCTATTTTCTCAATTTTCTTTCCGCCGTTGTTTGCATGCAGTTTGCAGTCTTACTGGTTTAAACAAAACAGAAATAGTAAGAGTCATGCATGCTTGCATTTTGCCAGTGACTATTGTACAAACTTTTTTTTTTAATCTAATGAATTTCAGCATTAGAACAGCACTTCATCTTTTAATTTTGTAGTATATGATTAGATATGTACGTGTACCGTGGTGGTTATCTAATTAAACTGTACAGTTATAACAATCCGTTTTGGGGCAGTGTCCTTGACCTGTGTATCATGATGGGAGCGTCTTTTTCTTCCCAACTGTTAGCCATGTTCCTTGGCAGCAGCCAGTGTGCACCTCTGGGCTGGCTACTCATCACATGCAGAAGCCACAATTCTTGTGGGGGGAACAAAAAGAGGTGTGGGAAAGATGGGGACATAAACCCCTTGAAACAAGGCTTCATTAATTCCAGTGCCCATGGAATGACCTGATTTAAATGGCTTTATTTTGGAGAGCACGGACACAGAAGGTGGTAAAATGAAGGCTAATAGGATGTCTTAAAGATTCCAACATCTAGCATTAGACATAAATGCACTGTACACAAATGTAAAGAACCCACTGTCTAGTTAGTATTATTAGCTATATATGTATATAAATGCAAATCTGACAATAAATTTTTGTTAAGTGACTCTCAATCTATATGTCTGAGGAATTGTTAGGTAAAGTACAGTGTCTGCATTTTCCTCTAAATGTTTGTGTTATATTTATTAATTTAGCAAGATAAAATGCTTGTGGAGACACTTTAGTATCACAGGAATTGCTCCAAATATAACAAATTTGTAGTATTTCAGAGGCAAAACTGTGGTCTAATATTAATACATTGCATTCAGAATGAAATTATGATAACACTAATCCCAGACTTGTTCTTACTGTTTCTGTCTTATTTTTATTTACATGGGCAAAAAGCATGGTCAGGAGTCACTGTATATGTGTGGCTTTTTTCTTTTCTTTGTGCCTTTTCAGAAGTCTCAACTGCCTCAATCTTTCTGTTGATAATTTTCTTTTTAATAAGGCTGGATTTACTTTAACTCTGCAGTGCTTTAACTAAAGTAGTTTCATCTGAAGAAGGTGAAGCTTTCTGCATCTTTCAGTTTCTCTGGTGCTAAGTATCAAAAAGTTTAAAGCACAAAAGAACAAAGTACAGAAAATCAATCATTAAAAGTGCATACTCAGTCAATAGGGTTTTTTGAAGTGAGGTAACTGGTTTCTCAATGCCCAGAGAAGTTGTGGCTGCCCCATCTCTGGAAGTGTTCGAGGCCGGGCTGGATGGGGCTTTGAGCAACCTGGTCTAGTGGAAGGTGTCCCTGCCCATGGCAGGGGGGTTGGAACTAGATGATCTTTAAGGTCCCTTCCAACCCAAACCATTCTATGATTCATGATTCTATGATAAGTTAAAAAATTCTGGACTGTGTCTGGAAACTCACCATGCCACGTCTCTTGCTCATTGCACACTTACTTTTGTCTGGACTTTTGTAATCCTGTGCTGGCTCTGAGTTGTATGGACCATCCTTTCACCATAGAACACCCTGTTCTCTCTCTCTTTTTGATTGTACATTGGTTTATACCATCATAGAATTTTGGGAAGAGCCATTTCTCTCTTCTCCCCATGGACTTTTACTCCTTGAATCTTTTCACTTAGCTCCCTGCAGCTTTTCTTCTGCAACTCTATTTGCCCCATCTCTCCTGTCCAATACTATAGATGTCCAAATTGCATTCACTCAAAGGAAATAGTAAGCCACTTCAGGGGAAGGCTTAGTCTTGGTGTGTATTTCTAAAGCCTATAAAGTGACTTTATGTAGTGCTATATAAGTAATAAATAAGAATGCCAGAACACGACAGGTTTTTCTTCTCTCTGCATTTTTAAAGCCACCTTTTTCCACTGAAGGGTATAGCAAAAGAACATTCCTAGTTCCATCATTTCAGCTCTCTTAGTCTGTAGCCTCACAAGAAATGAGCTTAAACTCAATGTGTGTTCCAATGTGTGGTGTGCTAGTCTCTATAGTGACCTTCCTCCCCCATCTCTACCTTCACCAGAGTAGAGTTTTCCTTACACTTATATATCTCAAGAAATGTCACAATCTCTTATTGTTCCTCTAGCATGTAATGTAGCCCTAGGTAGCCACCCTAGAAAAAGGAATTTTCACAGTATAATTCCTGCCATTTACTGCATACTGTGTAGCGTTTTCTTAAATTTTTCCTTTCCTGCTTTTCACCTTTCTGCTTTAAAAAATAGCATGATTGATATTAATATTTTTTCCTGATAAAAATGTGTTTTCCCTTGATCTTTGTGTTGGTAATACATTATTCAGTGTTCCTTCTTAATAAAAGCCATTGATTGTTCCATTACTCACAATAGTTATTACAACACTAAAGGTCTCGTTTATCAGAATGACTTGCAGAGGCAAAACCAAACCCCTGATTTCTCCATGCATCAGGATAATAGCTATGGTGGATGCAAGTTATTAAACAATGTTTAAAATATGATATTTGGGGTGTGGTTTTTTGTTTGTTGGTGTTTTTTTTTTTTTTTTCCCCTAGGAGATTAACACTAAGGAAAGATTTGTGAACATCATTTATTTTATTGCGTATGTATGCTTGTACATAATTTGCTCTTTCAGTAGAAGTCAATGAGGAGGTGAACCTGTTGATCATATCCCATTTCATAAAACATCTTCCTTAAAATCACTGATACAGTACAAGGATTTTGAAAAGTTCTTACTTATCAGACTTTTTCTTTGGATTCATGTCATCTGGGAAGGGAGGAATCATAATCCTGGATCATCTCTGCTAATATAAGGAAAAGTGGGCACAGATGTCTAGCAGAGAAGATTGTGAAGCTCTAGATCAAGCCTTGGAATTGGGATTCTGTTTGAAAGATGTCTTCTGTAATATTGTGGTGTGTTAAGTTCATGCTTATGTATTCTGGCATAAAATGGGCATAAACTAACTCCAGTATAATGCAAGACAGGAATTCTATTTCATGTTAGTCATCATAAAAGTTTTTTGAAAAAAGTAAATTTGCAGGTATAGCTAGGGTGTCAAAATAGCAAAAAAAAAAAAATTGAATGTGGTATTTGGAAACAAGTCCTGGTATATGTAAAGGTTGAGCTGTTGCCTAAGCACGGTGGCAATAATGAGCTTCCACTACCAGAATTATTTTCTCAGTATGGTTAAATGCTATATGAGTCATCTTCTAATGAACACAGTATACATATGGACAGTTGAAGAATGTAGAGTGTGTTTAGTGCTTTCATGACTCCTCTAAGCCCTCATTTTTCTTTAAGTTTAATGGATTATACAGTTCTTTTGCCTGTACAAACCTTTTCATTTATTGAGTATAACTTTGCACTCTCTACCTGAATGATAAGAAACAAACAAGTTGGCCTAATTGGTATTCCAAAATGCTTGCTATAGAAATGAATTTGACAACTACTTCTACATAATTTAAAAATATTTATGCTTTCTACATGTATTATGGCTGGTATATCACTTTTGATATCTAGCTTGATTCTACATTTGTTGATTAACTTGCCAATGTTGTGATTGCTTTACAGTGTTGCTACAGAGCTGTTCACTTCCTTTTAGGGTTCTAGGGCCTTCTTGGTCAACAAAGACTTGAGTGTCTGGAAGTTTGAATTGTTTTTTGGGGAGGTTGTGGGCTTTTTGGGCAAGGAGGAGGCTGTTTGTTTTGGGGCGATTTTTGTTTTGCTTGTTTGGGGGGTTTTGTTTGGTTTTGTTTGTTTTGGGTTTTGTTTTGGTTTGTTTTTTAAATGAAGACTGTAAAAGTCATGGCAATGATGGACCAGACAGCTAGGAGAGAGGAAACTGAGGACAGACTTACATGTGTGCGCCTGTGTGTACCCACACATTAGCTTATCAGGTGTGGTAGACAAGCTGTTTAATGCCTGAAGGGGAACAATTTTGGAAAAAAAGTATAAAGTTTACTTTAAAAATAAATAAAGGGAAAAAGAACCAAAATGGATGAAGATCTAAAGGAGGCAGCAAGAAGATGTTTTAGCAGCATGTAAGGCTCCCCTTAAAACTTAACTTGTCTATGCTGGCATTTAGAATGGATCTGAGTTTTGCTTTATTCTGGGGGGCTGTAAGTTCACATCCCAATACAACTAGTGTATGCTAATATTGTATTTGACCTATAGCTTTTAAATAGGCTAACAGTGTTTTGTTTGAATTTTATGCATCTTCCGCTTTATATATATTATGTTGAGGGCTAGACTGGTTGTGCAAAGGGTGTTGAGATGGGTTTAGAGGCATGCAGCTTCACTATCAGGAGCCACAGGTGAAGATGTACGTCAACTTGCTGGTGGTGGGCAGAGTGGGAAAAAAAAGCGTTGTTCAGCAATAGCCAAAACATTGGTGTGTTATCAGCACTGTTTTAGTCACAAATCCAAAACATAGTACCATACAGGCTACTGTGAAGAAAGTTAACCCCATCCCAGTCAGACCCAGTACAACTGGGAACTATCTAGTTTTCATCAGGACCTGCTCATTAGGCCTCCCTCAGGTTTCTGCTCGTGACGCTATTAACGTTAACTGGAGCGTGCTGTGCTCAGGGCTGGGTGCTGCTTGGTTCGTAAGCTTTGTGTAGGCACGTTCTTGGGCCCGCTGGTGTAACCCAAAAGCTACAAACAGGCAGTAGGAGAAGGAGGCAGAGGAAGGGACGATTCTCGTGGTGGTCACAGTCATGCCCTGGGAGAATCTGCTGTAACGGCAATACCAGGGCTTCCAGGTGCAAGACTGAGGTCAACACTGTGAGAGCAGAATGGAAAAATACTGTCCCAGAGGGGCTGGGAAACACTGCTGCTGCAGCTTGGGTGAAAGGGAACAGAGCTGCACGGGGAAGGCAGGCTATGGGATTGGAAATGGATGGCCCTTAGCATCATACTCGTTAAGGTGCTTAGGTACTATGCAACAGACCCCAGTCTATTTTAATTTTAAGTGTAGATAATTTAGCTTGATCGACCATGCTAAGAAAATGGCTATATATTTAAACAGTAATAATTTTGATGTTTTCTTCACTGCTAGATTAAGCAGGGGAAGCCATGTGTAGTGGATTCAAGTCCATCATAATCTGCGTGTGACGTGAGAAATCGGTCCTTGTCAACACCGCCAGGATTGGTTGCATGCATCACATTAAATGCCCTTTCTGTTCACTAGCTTCTGTGGGTGGTGAAAATGGAAAATAATCCACACAAGCTTTTCCCTTCAACCCCATGTAGAGCATTAAATACCATCCCCATGGAGAGAATCTAGGCTATGGCTGTCAAAGATACTTGAGCACCTTTTCTAGTTTTGTAATTCTTGTTGGCTTTTTCAGAGCAGAAATAGCAGCAGCATGCTATATTTTGGCTCACTGAGAGGGAGAGGGTTTTTTTTAATTAGAGGCTGTTTTCTGAAACTGGAAGAACTCAAAATATGTCATTAAATCTTGTACAAGGTTAGGAGTGGAGGATGCTGAGAGATAAAGCTGCTCTAGGGACAAAGGGCTAGTAGAAAAACTGAGTGATTTTAGAATAAAATTATTTCTTTTTGTTAGCATTTTTAAGTATCCTTTGATCAAAATGGCAAATTCTGGCTACTAGGAACAAGGATGTTCATTGCTATGTGCTTGGGTTAAATAAGTAATATTCTGAATTGTGTGGATTTTATCCTCACAAAGTGGCAGTGAGGGGAGGGAATGAGTAAAAAATAATAAAGCATGAAGAGAGGGGAGATAGCATGCAGGGCAGTTCTTCATTGTACGTCACTTCTTGAACATGGTGCAGAATTTAGATGTCTAAGTAGGAATATCACTTTCCACATAATCAAATGTTTTAGAGGGAAAAATGACAAATATGCATTTAAGGATATAGTTTTGTAGGATAAAGGGCAGCTTAGAAAATGAGATGGAAAAATCTTGAGTTAGCCATAAGCATCATTTACCGGAGAGTTACTTTGTTCCCTTAACTAGAGTGTGTGACACAAGTTGTCTTATCTTGCTGAATTAAAAAAAAAAAAAAATTTTAAGACTTTAAAAAAAAAATCAACTAATTTGTTTTCATTTTGCCATATAAATTTGCAGTGGTTTTACGTGAAATTGAGTAGCAGAATCAGGAATGTCAAAATTAATGAACTGGTAATTAATACCTGACATTAATATGGTAAAATGACAAACTTTAAAATTTAAGAATACTCCTCAGATTATTTCTAAAATATTCATTTATATTATCACAGAGAGATAATGGTATTGTAATTGTTTTTCTTTGGTATACACATTTTAAGTCAGCAGCCCGTTTTGCCTTATCTTGTGTTCCCTCCTTACAACCAGATTCCTGGCTTTCCTAGAACAGTGCTCACATGATTGCTCAGCAAAAGCCTTGAGCTTGGTTCCTAGCAGGTCGTGATCTCAACACCTTGTTGTTAGGGACAAGTAATTGTATGAGAAAATAAAGGGGCACTTTGGAGTCCCAGCACTGTCTCAATTAAGCATCCGATGGGGAGCTCTATGGAGGCAGGAAGACAGCTTTAAAGAATTGGTGCCACCGCTCCTTATAGTCAGTACAGCGCAAGGTATTCCAGGCTGTTGGTCTCTGACTCTAGAGATGACGTGTAACAAGCAGACACCTATCTTGATGCCCTAGGGACCTGTCTTTAGGTGAACCTTATCTTCTGTTCACAGTTCTCCATGTGTATTTCACACCAACGATTCTACAGCTTCTGCTATTTAAAAAACAAAGCACAAAACAAAACCCTTAGCCCTCAAAACCAAATAAACTTGGAGAACTGAGACCTGTGTTTGTATTTCCTCTCAAAAATACATTAAATGTATGAGTAATATTTATATAGGCTGGGCAAATGCAATGTGCCTATTCTTGAAATTGTACAAAACTGTAGTAATATTTGAAAGTATTCCAGTGTATCTCAACATTTTTCTTAATTTTAACACTTATTTTTCAGGGTGTAATGTAGAATGCAAGTGTAATTTTTTTGTTTCTAGTACACATTATACAGATTTGAGATCTATTGGGGCTGTAAAATTAGTCTACTTGCTATGTTAGCCTTTAATACTATATTCCCACCTACAACTGCAGGAATGCAGCTTGAAGGAAATTTAATTAGGAAAATGAGGCAGATGAAATAGGCAATGTAATGTATATGTGCAATATGGAGAAGAGTAAATACACCTTTCATCTGAATAGAAACTGTGTTAAACTGGGCTGAAATTTTCTTTTATCAGAAATGGATTTCTCTCATTTTCTAACATTACTATGTAATTGTCCTCCTTATTATGGGGATTAGAAAGACTACTATCATTAAAGAAGACACATCTTTCACCAATTATATTTAGTTTCTGTTTTAGCTGGCAATGACCTCCTCATTATGTGAAAAACAGAAATCCCTGGAGGAACAGACTTAGTGAGGTGATTCCGGTCACCTGGGAAACCTTGTGCACACACTATTTGCATCTCATGACCTGCATGCATGCACCTGTACTGTATTGATTTTTGCTTGTTTACAGGCCATTCAAGCAATAAGCAGGTAGAATTCAGATGACTACAAACTTGCTCTGCTGGTAGCAGTTTTCTGCCTTGCTGTGCTCTGGAATATTCCAGCCTTGCTGCACTGGGTTGCTGCACAGCCACGGATTTTTCAGTTGTACCCGGTACTCGTTTCCCTAATGTATTTTTTAGCATTTGTATTGGTTCTGAGCGCAAATGATCATGCTTTACAGAGCAACACAGAGGATCACTAGGGCAGAAAACAGCTTAAGTAATATATACTAGATCATGAATAATTGCTTAAGAAAAAGAATTCCCATAATCCCCTTTCAGCATTGGAGAGAACAGCAGTGGGAGGTCTGCAGTATTACATAGCGCAACCGATACAACTGACACACTTGTTTGAAACACGTGCTATATTTATTTACTCTGAATTAAGAGGCAGAAGCACATTATTCAGAAATATTATTGTATAGTAAGCAAATAGAAAGGTTACATGCATTAATTCTGTGCATGAGATTTAAAAATGTTCTAATAATTCTGGGTCAACCTAGTTGGGCTGTAACCTGATTCTTCAAACTATTGCTTAGGGAGGCGTAAGGCCAGTGCTTTTGCTTTACTGATCCTTCCCAGACTTTTAACAAGATGGCAGTGAAATAAGTAGTGATGCATGTGGTAGGCGTATTATGAATACATGGTATAGTCAACCTAAATTCTGTGGTGCACAGAATCTACGTATGGATCCATTTAGCGTTTTCCAAAAATGCATTTTTTTATTGTTTTTAAAGCATTGAAAATACCCATCAATATTAGAGAGCAATGGTGACCCAAACTCTGTGGCTAATAATGTTGCATATGTTTATTTTGGCAAACATTGAGTGTATTTATACAGGATGTCAACTCAACTGACAAATCTTTTTGAAAAATCTCTCTTGAAGTATGAAAAAAGATGTATGGTATTGTTGTGATAGGACCATCAAATATATATTTTTCCCAATACAGCTTAGGGTTAATTTTAATAAAAACATTCCAGTGATGAAATTATGGTCAGTTACTGATAGGGTCCAGATGACGGTGAATATCCTGAAGAGACCCTTCTCCTTTGCGGTGTTACTGCAGATTGCAGATGTATTCTCTGTAGGTTCACTGGAGGTTGCACAAACTGCCTATGATGATGTAGAGACTGTAGAGTCCTGGTCTTGGTTTCCAGTTGTGAATGAGCTTCTTGGGCCCAGGGAATTCTGCCGCTTTCCTGCCTGGCACAGGTTACCTGCTGGAGCAGTACCGGCTGGCTACAGTGCTCTGTTCGACGTCAGGTAAACCCAAATGTCAGTTTTGGAATGTGGGCTCCATTCCATCCTTCTGGTACGTTCTACCCACTGCTTTGTGGTACTAGCTCTTCCCATTTTGAGATACCGAACACTCAGGATTCCCATGAATTTAACATCTCTTGTATGCTGATGTTAAATGGAGGCCTTAAGGCTGAATTAGTAGTCTGCTATTAAATCTAAATAGAATTCCAAATCCTCAGAGTTAAAGGGGGAGAGAGAAATACATTTTTATTGTATAGATAGTAGGATATTGGGTAGGGTAGTAGGATATTTAGATATGTAGTAGAATACTTAGCTATTTAAGCTAGAAGAAAAGATCTTCATGTTGAATTTCTTCTTCAAATAAAAATGTTTTTTATTGTTTGTCAGTTTTCCACTATGGTTCTTGTCCATCCCAAATCCACTACCTGCAGTGATGTTTTGACTTGGCAAAACTTTTACCTCGGGGGATGCCCTTGCCCTTAACACAAATTTAACCTTGGTTCTTGTAATGATTAATATTTGTGCCATTCTGCAACTTGAAGAATTTTGCAACATACACTTCAGATTGGGATTTGGTTATTTTTAACAGTGAGTTTCAGAGTCACCATTAGACTGGCAAGACCCACAGGAACCTCCAGTAATTTTAGATAGATAGATAGTTAAATAGAAAAGCACCAGGTCATCCATTTCCAGCTTCCCTGGTGTCTCGGTTGTTGAAGCATGGGATCCAGGCCTTATTTCCAATGTCATCGACCTTATCCTGCTATTGTTTATTGGTTTTTGCTTATGGCAGCAAGCAGCCAGAGGATGACTTCTGGTGATTACCAAAATCTCAGCTTCTCTGCCTACTTAAATTCTGAAGCATCAGGTTTTAAAATTGGCATCTGTTACTTTAAAGTCTTGGTTCTGTGTTTAAGTCTATTCCATGTCTCTGCACAGTGCTTTTAGTTATCAGTAGCCTGGAAGACAGAATGAGAAATGATTGGTAGTACTTTTATTTCTGTCCATAGTATTGCTAGATGCAATGGCAGGTGTGGTGGTACATCTGATTTGCCAGCTACTGGAGTTCCAAGCTTACAGTTTCATCACTGGAAGGTAGTACTGGCTATTTAACGTGTTTTGCTCCTTTATCGGAAACATTTCCTTCATTGTGAAGAGAACCATGTCTCTTTATCCTATCATGTAAAAACATTCTTGCATGTTTTAATCAGAATGAGAAACCCCCACAGGAGGGTTGCTGATGGAGTGCTTAAGAGAAATGAGGAAGACTGGTTGAAGTTCCTAATTATTTTTTTCAGACATCAGCACAAGATAGCAGGTATTTCCTCTGGTAAGCAATTCTTCTAGTAGCTAAAGGGACTTGATTTTTGTATGCTGTCAAGTTTCAGGTTTAATATACGGTAAGGGACACATCTTCTCAGATACTTAATCTTGTGTTGACTTTATAATTATAGAACCTTTTCAGATCTTTGAAACAGGGATGGTTAAAATCTCCACTCTGCCATGGTATGCTCAAGCATTTCCTTTCATCTGTGATTTTCAAAAATAAAACAAGACATGCTGCCTGCTTAGAGAATGTTTATTACTTGAACATGTAGTCATCTGATCAATTACTGCATCTTATACTAAGTTTTATACATGTTTTTCCTGTGTAAAGCCTGACTAGATGCATCTCCTATCCTTAATTTAATTTAGTTAAGTTCTTTTGTGGAATCAGATACCTGAAAAAGCCAGAACTTCTTTCCAAAGAACTAGCACTTTTCGAAGACACTTTCAGTGTGTGCACTTAGAGGGGGTTGTTACATGTATTTTTTTTTGGAGCAGATACAAGGAGTGGGACCTTAAATTAGAATTAGAATTAGAATAAATCTTTTAGATTAAGAGCTAAGTTTGGGTATTACTAAACACAGTAGGCTTGCAAGAAAAGAACTGCAGCAAAAGACCTTACGTGACTGTAATAATATCTTTCCCATCTGAAGCAACTTACAAAACTGAATTTTCTGATTAGTCACTTGGTTCAGGCAAGGTAATGTTAGTGTAATGCTTTTGATGTGTCTGTAGTATTGTGTCACATAAAATTCTTCATTACTTCATATTTTACCCTGCAGCACCTTGGATGTTTCTGATTGAATTAAATACTTTAAATACTCTAGGGCTTAAAGATCTAAAATAGACACTGTTAGGATTGTGCCTTAGTTATTTAAGAAGGATTTTCATCCTCACCAGGAGGAGAGAAAATTTTAGTGAATGGAAGGGGAAATGTTTGGCTTTCTTTGTGTAACAGAAAATGTTGCACACAACTATTGATTGTCTTCACATTTCAGTTGCTCAAACTAGAAAGCATGCATGGAAAATAACTAAATAGGCTTTCCTTAATTTGTCAGTATTTCTTCAATTGAGGTATTTAGTGGAGACATTGATTTAGAAAATGTGGTTTCTTCATTTCGTAAGTCCTGTGTGCATCGATTTGCATTGTGGCAAAGGGCATGTGAAATACTACTCGTGCTTCTCAAAGCACATATGACTCAAATGTATACAATGCAAAACAAATGAAAATGGGAGGGAGAAATAACATTTTCTGTCTGGAATTTTGTAGCCCTGCCAAGATGATGAGAAAAAGATTTAAGAAATTGTATGTAAAATTTTTACTTTGGAAAGAAGCCCTTTCCACCACCCCTTCAAGGAAGTGATACTTTTAGGAAAGCCTTACCAACCTTTCCAAAGTGTCCAATGCCTTGGTGAGCCCAGGAGGCACTTTCTTTCAGAAGCTGCCTAGACAATTTGGTTGTCTTATTCCTGTTGTCTGGAAAGGCAAAGTCAATCCCTTAGTTATCTTAACTATTGTTTCTTTCAGACCCTGAAGATTAACATTTGTCATGCTGAGATTCGGGCAGCACCTCATCAAGCCCTCCGTGGTCTTCCTGAAGACTGAGCTCTCCTTCGCTCTCGTGAACCGGAAGCCGGTGGTCCCAGGGCGTATCCTTTCGAGCAGCGCCTCGACGATGGGTGCCCGTGCTCTTGGGAAAAGCAGGAGAAGCGGGTGCGCTTCAAAGGCCAGGTAGGATGCTACGCGGGTGTTTTCTGAAACCAGGCAGTGGAACGTAACACGCTTGATCGGTGTTGCAGAACTGCCGAAAATGGTTGCTTAGCAACTGTGACCTTAGAGGTGAATTTCTATTGACCTTTTCGCCACAGAAGATGTATAAACAACCAGGTGCTACTATAAGCGTTTTAAAGTGTATCTGAGGTGGTACTGTTTAAATTTCATATTATGCTAAATAACACATCCTCCTTCCCTTTTAATAATGTCACTTATTTTTAGATGTGGTAACTTCTTTATGGAGGATTTTCAACTTCTCCTAGCTAAATGTACACAATTTGTCAAATGGCAGCACCATCCTGTATGAAGTCTCCTATTTTTTTGGGGACAGATTGCTTTGATTAATTTAGGTAGGAATGGATTAAATAAACCATCTGTATAGCACACACATTTCCTGAGGAAAAAATGAAGCCCTACGTTGTAAGTAAAATTCTCAGTTTAAAAACTGTATAGGAACTTGATTCTGCAAGATGCTAAATGTGCCTATTTAGTGTATTTTGTAGCGTGGCATATTATTTTCCAGTCAAAACTCTGCTGCTGTGTAACCTGTGCTGATTTCAGTGGCTGGAGGTGGAACTTTTCAGAAATACTCAAGACTGATCACTTCATTTCCATAGAGGCCCATGGTAAAATTTTAGTAGGAATTCAGTTAGGCAATGGCTGAATGTGTTCTGGGAAAAGGAGGAGGTCGTCTGGAGTTTATTGAAAGCTTTCTTGGTCTTCTGTAGTTTTACATTGTTTCTTTCATTATTTAATTTATAATATAAAATTTAGTAACCTTTGATATATTTTTTTAAACCCATAAATGTGTTTCTTCTGAAATATGGCACCTTCATCTCCTTCCGTCACTTCTGTAGATTATAGTTGTTCAATATAGAACTTCTCTCTACACCTGCTTTGAATGGTGTCTGTTTGTACCAGAAGTCAGATCATTTGGTTATAAATGCATGGCAAAGCTGCGCAGACTTTATAGAAACTTTAAAGGTGTTACTATCTCACCAATATATTTTAATGAATTAAATGAACAGTTCTTCTCAACTTCAAGTTTCTGAAGTATGTGATGTAAATCGATGTGATTTACAGATTTGTCATAAAACCCCCACCATTTTCAAAGCTATCTAAAGACAGTATCACATCAGTCACTGAGATGCAGAGCCTGTAAATGCCTGAGCAGTATGTTGATACATGCATTGTCCAGATCGCAGAGTAAATAAAACGTTATCTGTACTGTGTGTGGAAGTTTTAAAAACAATAGTTAATGATTTTTTTCCAATTAATCAGCTAAGTGAACAATTGCATCTGTTGTTAAAAATAAAGAAGAGTTCTTTCAGATGAAAGATACTTGTTTTAAAGTTTTGTGAGCACCTAGTAATGACAATTTAAGGAGTCTATAAAACTTAATTATTACAAGCTTCTTTCCTTCTTAAATAATTAAAGATTATAAACTCTAGTTGTATAGTTATTGCTGACTGTTTGGCAGATACGTTTATTTGCTCAGGTTTAGCTTTGTTATCCCATAATGAGCATTGCAGCATATTTTATAGTGTCACATTGTTTTAATAGCTCATGTGTTGTAATATATAAGGTAGTCTTTATTTCTCCATTGAATAAATGTTCAGGTAATAAAAACCCAACCCTTTCCCTTTCTCATTACAATAAGAAAAAATTAGAAAAGATCTTGATGCAAAGGCTAGGATACAGTATGTAAAATAGAGCAATTTGCAGTTGTAAGCCTTTAAAACGTCTGTATAATGCAGCATTCATCTCGAGACCTGGCAGTAACAAGTGTATTTTCTTTGTTTTATTGCAGTAATTTTATCTGCCTTGTCTTTGGCACACTTGTGACATTCCTTTTCATATTTTTTTTTTCAGTAGAAAATAAAATATTAATGTGTGTGAATTAGAGAGACAAAGGAAATCAGTTTGAAAGCCAGCTCACTCCAGGTGGTGGCTTTAATTAACTAGTAAGGTTGAAATTTCATCTTGAAACAGAATGTAGGATTGGAGTTGTGAATTTGCTATAATAGTTTTAAAATGAAGCTGTACTCTGGAAAAAAAATCAGTCAAAATGGTCTTGTGGAGCTCAGTGTGTTTGATCTGAGCAATGCCAAAGCATGCTTGTTCAGTTAACACATTACAGAGTTTGGTTTTGTTTATTTCCAGCTGCCAATCTGGTGAATTCAGCTTGACGTTTGAAAGTCAAACTGTGCTAATAGTAACCAAGAGTAGGAATAGCAAGAACACATTATTCATGGTAAGGAAAGAGTTCCCCTGTTCCTGGAGAGAGCTACCTTGTTCGCCCTAGCATTAGACTGCTGTCTAATGGGTGCCTGCTCATTCACGGACTCAGGAACCTGTTCGTGATAGGATCCCTTTGAGTCATTATTGCAGATTCTTGAATAGGAAGTAACTGGGATCTTACTATTTAGAGTAAGGGATATCTGGCATTAAACTGGCATCTCTACTGTGTGAGCTAAAATACACGCATGTGTTTAACAGTAGTAGCAAACTCATTCACCTTTTTCAGCACAACCAAATGGAGGAGGAGAGCTACACATGGTCACTGTGCAGGATTAGTGCGTGTTCCCCTCGGGACATCCAGTCCCTTTGCTGTCACCTAATAGGAAAATGGTTAAGGCTCCGAGGTGTCTGCCCACAGTCTGTCTGAAGGCATCAAGTCACTCAACTCCTATGACAAAACGAGGAGTGCATACCCGCTCTGTTCTTGTGTATACTTCAAAGGGGAAGATGGGGCTCCCCTGCCCCTTCTACTTGTCTGCCTTATTTCAGAGCAGCCGGGCACATGGTATTGGGGACAGTCTTGATTAATGAGAGATTGGTTTTTGGAGTGTGTGTTTATGTTAGTTTTCTGTTTTGTACAGAAACGGTATGATTCTGTTTTGCTAATGCCTGTGAATTGTTGTGGAGCCAGGAGTCTGGGTGGGAGTACTGTATGCAGTGCGCATCTTAGCAGTTAGCTTGGGAGGGGGGAGGAGGTGAGCTGGTTATTCTGTAAGCTTGCTGGGATTTGTACGCTTATACACGTACCAATACTGTATTCTATGAAAAGTAGAGTCCCTGTTTCCTCTAAGTTCTGTTAGCTTGCTGCTCTGTAAAGAGCGAGTGTGAAAAGTCATCTGTGACTCCCTTGGACAGCTATGTAGTTGTTTTAGAGGAGGTAGCTATTCGATGGCTGGAGCAGTGCAGGGATGTGTCCATAGTCAGCAGATGCGTTGTTTCTGTCACACAAAAGGCACAAGGTGAACTGAATCAGCTCATGCAACCAGCATGAGCTAAGCTTCTACTTGTCTCCTTACTTAAACTATTTCATTCAGAGCCTTGCTGCTTCCATAGTTCAGAGCAGAACTATAGTGTCTTTTTAAAGAAAATCCATCTGCTCTTTGACATGGACCTTTTACTCTTTAATAGGGTAACAAATACCATTTTATTGGTGTTTTCCTAGCCATACGCCATAGCTTTATGTGGTTTTGCTCACATCTTCAATAAATATGAACTGTTGTTGGTTTTTTTTTATCACTGCCTTTCTCATTGCATTGTGCAGGGTACTTGCTTTCATCTTGTGTTAAACATGAAAAATGAATTTGAACATTAGTAGAATCCATTTGGGGACTAGGACTTTTTATTATAAATAAAATTATTCATTTGTTATGTCCAATTTTTTTTCAGTAGACAAGGTATTGATCTTTGGATTTGTGTTCAGGATGCCATAAGAAGAACTAGCACAAAGGAGCACAGCAACATTTGTAAATTGATTGAATGCAATATGTAATGACAGAGACAAACATCAGATCTATGGCAATACTATATTATACAAAGCATTTTTCAACAGTTTATTGAGTTCGTTATTAAAAAGAACAGGCTTTCCAGCTGGGAACAATGAGCTGAGGGTTATCAGGACCAAGCAATTTTATAGAAATTTGTGGTGGACAGTGGGGCTCCTTCAGTAGGTGCACATGTATGTGTGTGTGTAATAAATTAGAATAAACACTTTCAAATCCAGATGGAAAGTTATTGTATTCTGAAAAGGTTTTTCCATTAAAAAAAAAAAAAGGAAAAAAGAAAAGACACTGTTTAACTGTTACATACTGAATTTTGCTAGACTACTTGGTATTGCTACTTCCGTAGAGATCTAGTGTTTTCCACCAGAAAGTATTCTGATTGTGGGGAATAGACCATATATAAAACCCCAAAGCATGTGATATTTTCTGGCAACTTCACTATATGAAGTTAATGGTCATTATTTGCTGCAGAGACAATGTGCTGTACTGTGAGTTACTGCAGCTTGTTCCTTTTATTAACGAGCAGAGAAAACATTAGTTGAGCCAGATGCTCCTTCAAAGACTTGATAACACCCTAAGCTGCCGTGTAATTGTTCTGGGTCTGTTGCACGGGTGGGATGGGATCCAGGGTCACGCGATGTAAGAATAGCATCTGCCTTGCTGTACGATTTGTCTGCTTGTGAGCTTCCCTGGCATATGCTGTCAGAATTGCCGTATTACTTGAGACTGACGTATTCCATATTGTCACAAGTATTGCCACAATGCTTTTCTTAAAAGATTTGCAGTCAGAAAGTAATAATCCTTTTGATTAGTATTGTTTGTTAATATATTTTAAAAGTGATTTTTAATTTAGTTACAGTCCTGACAGAATTTCCATTGAAGATAGCACACTGGCTCTGGAAACAACAGTAGTATTCTCTCACAAGTTTGGTTGAAAACCATGGTGTTTAGCATGTCTGTGAAATTTTAATTCTTCATAAAGTTACAGAGCTGCTGTTTATTGTGATTTAGTTAGTTTGTACGTTGCACATTTATCACATCTGTATTTATGCTACATAATTATGAATTTTATGGTTTTTAGCCTAAACAAGTGTTAATATTTGCCATAAAACTAAGATTTAGAAAATAAAATTCAGTTATATTGCAGAATATATAAATTTGCATTTACATATTGCAATAATGTACACTGCACTGTTACAACTACACATTATACATATCGAAGCCTGTGGGAAAGTACTCTTTAGTCCTTGTTACAAAAGCTTTGTATGCATTACTATTATTATTAGTTTACTTTAGCACAATGCTAAGGAGCAGTCATGCTCCTTTTAGCTCTTTAGCAAAGAGCTAAAAATAAGGGGGTTTGGTAAAGACTTTGTAACCTAAATAGGATGCTGGAGATACCAAGGGAATCACATGGAGACAGATGATGTTGTTTGGTACAACAAGGAGTGAACTACTTGTATGAATTTCTCAAAATGTCTAGTAACTCTAGAAGAAGAGAGTACTAGGAAGAGGATGAAGTGCCTTTGCTGGTGTAGAAAAGATCTCCTGAATGGGAAGAACAGATATAAATGATGGATATTGTGTAAAAATGTGGGGGAAGTATAGAGTGTATTTCTTCAGCAGGAATGCAGAAGAGATTCAGGCTTACTTTCTGTATTGTCAGTATTAGATAAATTATTTTTGAGATATCATACTGAAGCTGTTGAGCATCAGTGGAAAGTCCAAGTTTTTTTATTCCTCAGATCCTAAATAAAACTGTTCCATGGCTCTTCCTTATATGAGCAGTCCTGATCCCTCAAGTAGGACTTATTAATGCCATAATGTTTACTTGCACAAATGAGAGTAAGAAAAACAGTTCTTATGCTTAATAATTTTTAGCTAAATTAAACTATATTGTGCAGAGGATAAGGAGTGGGGCTGCACCCTTGGCAGCAGCAAGCCAGTAGATCAGCTTTGCTGTATTCTCAAGGTACCTTCTGGGAAAAAGGTTCTCCTCAAACAGCCCAAAGAATGACTGCTCTGCTCTGTGTATGCAAACCACTTGAATTTAGTGGTGATAGAGAGGCCAGTTAATTATCTCAGGGCTGGAGTCATTTTGTTTGCAGTCTACAAACAAAGGGATGGTGTTTGACTCGCATTAAGAAATGCTGCTTCTGAAGATAATGGATTCAGGGCTCTCTGCACAAAAGCTTGTCTGTCTTATTTGTGGGGGTGGAGTTCAACTGTATCATTTGGTCTGATAAAAACACTCTCCCTTCAAATCTTGTCTTGCTTGAAAGGTGCTCGCTGTTGAAGAAGAATGTACTTCACCATAAGGACTTACCTATTCTGTTTGCATTGTTATAGTTGCATTAATATAATGGTGTTGATGAAAATCCCGTTCTAAATGCTTTGTGCAAGTATTTTAAATAGAAAGGAAAAAATGAAAGTAATGAAATCAAAAGGCTGTTTTGCTGATTTGCAAGTGGAGTAAGTTACCAACTAAATTACTCATTTACATGCATTCAGCAGATTAGTGATAAGAATTTCTGAGATTGGAGCACAACCTACATTGGAAGAGGTATTAAAAAAGCTGTCTTAAGGTCACATCTGGGAAAGGCAGTAGCTCCTAGGTTGGAGCCTGGTGCATCTTACCACATGTCATGGAGGGATGAGCAGTCTCTTATTAGTGATGTGTTCAGCTGATCTTCAAACCTAGCTGTATAGAGAGTAATGAGATCTCTGAAAAATGGCCTTGTAGGCTGTGTGTCATATTAGGTTGGATCTGTGCAATTAAATTTCTTGGGTACATTGCTAACACATGCTGAAATCCAGCTAAAAAATTCCATTTTTGCCTAATCCCTTTTATTCACCCATTCGTCATCATCGTTTGGAACTTATAAATGACTTAAAGAAAACCACATTATGCATGAACCTCTCTACTGCTTTGTGTGTTTCAGGGGCACTCACTGTGCAGTTCTGAAGGTGTGTTACTAATGTATGTCCTCTAAAGTGGAACTGCTTGTCCTTACACGCTCCAGGGACATGCGGAAAAATTCTGAAACCTAGTCCATGAGTCCCACCATTGTGGTACCTATTCTGCATACTTACACCATGCCCATAAAGTAAAGAACAGTGTGGAAAGCCTGCTCTTCTCATCATGAAAAAATGTAAACCATCTAAATTTTAGATCAGTGGACTGATGATTGCTATGGAAGATCAAATTTCATAGAAGCTCCCTACTGTCTTCCCAATGTTGTGATTTTTTTTATTTTTGTGACATAATTGTTGAGACTCTGTTTTATATGAAAGCAGCTTATTTTTTGACGGTTGAAAATATTTAATTAAATTTACATTCATATTTAAAATTATTTCATTGTGTGCTACATTAGTTACAGCCTCCCTTTTTGTCATGTTTAGCCTCATTAACAATTTGCAAAGCATGTTAGCATTTTCACGTTGACTTACAGCTGTAGTTTTATAGTAACTGACTTAAGTGAATTTACTTTAAGGTTCCTGTGGTTGGGATGACAGAGATATCTGGAAAAAAGAGTTTACCCATTCGTATTTTAGCATAGCAAGAAACCTGGCTAAATGTTTAGTGAGAAAAGCCTCATCCTAAGGAGCTGGAAGAAGTCAAGTTTCAAAGACAGAGGAGTAAAGCTATATAGAAGGAAGTAAAATTAAGAGGTAGCAAACTTTTGTATGAAGAGTGGCAGGGAAACTGAGGTGGGATTCAGAAAAGTGAGAGAAATGAGTGTTTCCTTTGAGCTTTAACACAATAATTGGCATTCTTGTTTAAAAAACTGTGAAGTCCTGTTCATAAATAATGAATACTTTTAGTCCAGCAGTTATTTTCTAGTCTAGCAGAGAGCAAATTTGTAATTGGTGTGGCTATTGAACAAACCTGTAATTTTATCCTTTTTATCACATCAGTAAACCCAAACAGACTTAACAGCCATAAATGGACAATAGATAACAAATACAAAGAAGGTGTTTGCTGACGTTGCAATTTTGCCACTACAGAAGATTTAAGTCCCTGCATCAATAGCAGATAGCCATGTGCTATATGTTCAGGTACCAATTGCCATGAACTTTATAAAAGAAAGGAATAAAAAGAAATTTTTTTTCCCCTCAGTATCCAACTGGATTTAAATTTGGCTTTTTCTATTCTTTTATTTTAAGTAGCTTCTGGCTAATGAAGGAGATGACAGTTACAAGCCGTTCCCGTTACAGTTTGTGCACGTGTAGGACCTTTTGTCCTCGGCATGGCCATCAGAATGTGATATGCAGCACACACACAGTTAACTGAGTCTGGGCAAGGTATTGCATGGCTTGCTCTTATGGCAGAATATAATTAAAAGAGATGATTGGAATACATGGTTATTCATAATAGATGTCACACAATTACCATTAGTAATGCAATACATGCAAAATCTCCATTTGTAATGAAAATAGATTTGCTGGAAAGTCAATTGGAAATTTCATTTATTGCTTATTGTTTCTAGCATATTGGAATATTTTGTGCTATTCAGTGTAACACAACTATGTGTTTTCTTCAAGTACATATTTTTGAGAGGCATCTGACACGAATTTCCTGTTGTACTTCCTAAGAGGAGATCTAGTGATACAATGTTAAACTGTCATCTCTTCTGTTTGCTGTGAAGAGCCTAATATATAGTATTTTTCTGTTGAAACATACATTAATATTCCTTGGTGTATCATAATTATAATCTAAAGAAGATATTTCGTAATTTCACAAGTAATCATCTTGTACTCCTTATATTTAAAGGACCTCTGTCATGGTTTAACCCCACTTGACAACTAAGCACCACCCAGCCGCTCTCTCGCTCCCCCCCAGTGGGATGGGGCAGAGAATCGGAAGGGTAAAAGTGTGGAAAACTTGTGGGCTGAGAATAAAGATGGTTTAATGGGTAAAGCAAAAGGTGCACGTGCAAGCAAAGCAAGATGAAAAATTTATTAACCACTTCCCATGGGCAGGCAGGCGTTCACCCATCTCCATGAAAGCAGGGCTCCATCATGTGCAATGGTTACTTGGAAAGACAAATGTCATAACTCCAAATGTCCCCTCTTCCTCCTTCTTCCCCCAGCTTTTATTGCTGAGCGTGATGTCATATGGTATAGAAGATCCCTTTGATCAGTTGGGGTCAGCTGTCACCCTCAGCCTGGTGGGGTGGGGTGAGAAGCAGAAAAGGCCTTGATGCTGTGTAAGTGCTGTTCAGCAGTAACTAAAACATCAGTGTGTTATCAACACTATTTTCAGCACAAATGCAAAATACAGCCCTATACAAGGTACTATGAAGAAAATTAACTCTATCCCAGACAAAACCGGTACAACCTTCAACAGTGAAGAAGGGAAAAAGGGTATGCCATGTACGTGAAAAGTAAGCAGGAATGCTCTCTAAACATACAGAAATGAAGGAATAGTGCACTGTGGTGTGTCATCCTAGTACCTTCTCCAGGGCATAAGGAGTGATAAATAATGCCATAGCCTAATCTCTTCAGACTACCTTGTGCAGATGTCCATCCTTTGGGGGTAAATCCAATTTACTGTATTCCCCTAGTGAGTGCGGACACAGAGGTCTGAATAGAGTCCGGCCACCTATACAGATTTCTTCAGAGGAAACTTAAGGAAAACTGTTCACAAAAGGAATATTTTGAACACAATTGCTTTACTCTGAAGCAGTACTAGCCTTCTGGATACCTGTGCAAAGTAACTGAGTTTTGAGATGCAAGGCCCCAACTCTGTTGGGCTTCACCCCTTCTGGCATCTGTTGTTTTTCAGGTAGGACAAAGTCCTTCCCTCCCTCTTCCTTCTTCCCCCCCGCCCCGTAGCACAGTTAACTTGTGCCCAGTGGTGTGCTTTCCTCCACTGCCTGCTCAGCAAGGTAGCACATACAGTATCTCCCACTTTGCTGTGTGCCCAAAGCTGCTCAATTGTGCTCCTTCATTTGTTGAGGACATGCTTTCTTCTATGGGTTTGAACTGGCAGGTGAGACTATCAAAGACAGTGATTCCAAGTGGCCCCATAATTGCTTTGCAAGGCTTCAGCTCAGGGTCAAGCACCTTCTCTGAGCAAGGTAATTAGGTAAATTATGTTTTAATAAGTTGTCTTGTGTAAAGTTAGATATGAACATAGCAGACAATGGAGGCTTTGTTGTAAAATGAGGCTGCAGTAGGAAATGGAGTGCATAATTCATTGATACAGATGTATTTCACTTTATCACTCATACCATGTCTAGGTTTCTAAGGTTGCACAAGTGTGTATAGTCTGCTATTCATTTGCTAATGTATTTTATTTTTTGCTGTTCCTTGTAACCTGCTGACTTCTACTGTTTCTAATCAAAACATATAAACCTCAGCACCTCTCAGAAGGAGCTCTCTTGAGCAGATGTTCATGTTGTACAATAAAAGTTGAAAATTCCCCTACTGATACTCTTCAGTTTAACATCATACTGCCTCACATCAGGTGAGTGACATCTCTACAGAAGCTGCCTAAGAGCAGCTAGGTTTAGTTCAGGATTTATCTTCTTTATCAGTTGATAATTGGGAATGCATTGAGATGACCTCATTGCTGTTTGTTTCATAAAATTGGAAATTGTGTGCGACAAGTATGAGTTTAAATAGGTGAATTTGGAAATTCTGTTTTTTATGCAGCCTGGTCTGATGAACTTCGTGTAGCTGAATACGAGGTTTTGCTCTGATGTGTTCTGTAAAAATGTAACTCTTTATGAATGTATTTTACAAATGTGTCATTGTGTGGTTCTGTATTTCTTTTTCTGTCACTCCCAGGTAGAATTTGCCTGGTTGCAGGGAAAGAATATATGACACAGATTATATATTTATATTACACTATAGAAATTAATGTTGCCAGAATTCAGGCATTGCAGTTGAGTGACTATAAGCACACATCTCAGGAATGCTTTCTTAGGCTCAGTTTTGTTAATGATGATTCAGTTGGAATAGAACCTAGCTCATTTGGTATGTAGTTCACTTTACTACATTCATACTCCAAGGATAAAGTTGAGAAAAAAAATTGTATGGATATAGTTCAGTAAATGGCTTTCCTGGCCGAGAAAAAACCCAGAGCCCAATTGTGAAAACATTACATTTCTGTTGATACTCTTGAATTCAAAATCATGTGTGATTGGGGGAGCAAAAGGAAGAAGGGAGAAGTAGAGAAAAGGGAGAGGGAAATAGGTTTGTATTTGCCTTCTTACTTTTGACCTTTCAGGTACATCTGGGTGGTGTTTATACAGTTATTTTTCAAATGACTCTCCTTGAAAAAATTTAGTGAGAGACTTCAGACATGGCTGCTTACGCAGAGTTGCAAAGGAACTAGTAGAGTATTGCAAGAAGGCTTTTTTGGTTGGGGATTTTTTTTTTCCCCTGCAGTCATTTTGAATGAATGTAAAACATGGAATTGCCACCCTTCTTAGGTAGTAGGAAGACTTTAAAAAAAAAAAAAAAAGGCCACCTAATTAGCATGTGGTCATGTGGAAGGATGCTAATGATATCTCTGCTCAATTAATGTTTCCCTACTATCACCCTATCACTATTAATAAAATAAATTATACTTTCTTGTCTTTCAAAAAAAATCCTGAATTTGACCTGGACAAAGTTCATCACAAAAATATTGTGGAGTTGTGTAATTCTATTTTTATCGTAATCTGAAACAGCAATGTTAATGGAACACCGCTGACTTAGCATAATATTGTGCTGAGGTTATTTTATCTTGGCAAACAGTGGAAGTATCCCCTTTTCCTCTCCAGTTCCTTAACAAAATAAAATGCAATGCATTTAATATTGATTATGACTTGCTTATAAATACCACATGGTATTGAATCATCCTTTTTAAATGTGGAGAAACATGCTTCTTACATGAAGGTTAGGTATTAACTGAAAGGATCCGATGCAAACAGATGTTTGTAGAAAGCAAAACCCAAGAAACGGCTTACAATAGCACTTATGTATTCAGCTGAAAGAGAAAAATGGGAGAGAATTTTGAACTAAACTGCTTTCCTTAATGCTTGTAATATCTAGCTTGATTTTTATCATGTAGATCAACTAGTCATCTATTGCTTAATTTTCTTGAGTTTTACACAGTTAAAAGTTGGAGGAAACGTTTTAGTTCAGTTACAGTCATTAACAATAACGGAGTTGGTGCAGGTCTTATTCAGACTGGAGCACCCCTAGACTGCGTGTGTGGGAAAGCGTGTCGGGCTCAGGTTGGCCTCTGAAGATGCCTTGCATGGAAATAATGAGGTTTATGTAGGGAGCGAGGGGCTGCAGCACTGTGTGCAGACATGGATTTCTATGCTGTGCTCCTTCACCTGCATGTAACGTTCTCTCTTGTGGTGATTGTTTTTATAACATTTATTACATCTTTATGTGCAAATCTTAAACTTGTCTGACCCCTTATTAAGCTACGGGGACGCAAGATGTGAAGATGAGATTTTTTTTAGGGTTTTTTTCTGTATATATGAATGATATACTTAATCCAAATCTCTAGTGCGAGTCCAGGTCAGGCTTTATTCATCCTTAAACAAGAAAAATCTGATCCATTTATATGACATTCACAGCAGCATTGTTTGTTTTACTCTAACCCTGATATGTAGTGTGGATTCTTTATTCTAGTTGATGACTATTTTATTCAACATTCATTGGTGTCTCAGAAGCCCATGGATTTATCTGCTCATTTGTATATGTGTCCTGGTTTAGGCCAGGACGGAGCTAGTTTTGTTTTCAGCAGCTCCTGTGTTTTGGCTTTAGTGTGAGAAGAACAGTGATAGCACACTGATGTTGCTGGTTGCTGCTGAACCACCAAGGACATTTTGCTGTTTTCCAGGTTCTGCTAACGTGCAGATGCAAAACTTGGGAGGGGTAGAGACAGGATAGTTGATCCAAACTGGCCAAAGAGAGTATTCCATACCATAGACGTCATGCCCGATATAAGCGAGGGTCGGTCGGTGGGCCACTAGTTTTTTCTAGGTCTTTTAGGCTTTTGAGACCCTTGGTGCCTTAACCCTTAAGCTTCCCTTCGGGTTGCTTTTTGTTTCCCTATTTTTACCTTTTTTGTTTTTTGTTCGTTTGGCTGTTTGTTCCCTCGCCTGCTTTCCCTGGAACTTGCTGTTCTGGGATAGCTGGGGGGGGGATACCCCTGCTCCCTGCCTGCTGCTTGGGACGGGCTGTATCGGTCGTCGGGTGGTGAGAAATTGTGTATCGTTTGTTTTATATATTCTATTATCCTTCTATATATTATCATTATTATCATTATTAATATATTTTCATATTTTTCCTTTGCTGTCCTGGTGAACTGCTTTTATCTCAACCCGTGAGTTTTCCTTTCTCTCCAATTCTCCTCCCCACCCCAACAGGGAGGGGGGGGAGTGAGCGAGCGGCTGCGTGGTATTGGGTTACAATTTGGGGTTAAACCACGACAATATGTTATAGTGCTTGCAGAGTAGAGGGTGATCTGTAAAACTGACTGCTAAAACTAGGGGGGGGGGTGTGCAAATCAAATGGATGATACTTATGTAGCTGCCTTAGTTCAGAAGTGGGAGAATTATATGTGGGATGTACTTGGAAACATAATGGGGTTTGATCCTCCTAAATTAAATAACAGGATGCATAATAATGAGTATTTTGATATGAAATGGATACAAAGAGTCTGGCACTGCTAAATGACAGAGGAAAAAAAAAATATTTTAACCAACCTGTAGAAATGCACGGGCCCCTTCTGTGCAATGGTTGGATTGCTGTTGTGCTGATGTATTCCAAAAAACTACTGCTTTTGAGATGTTCCTCCATTTTTCCCAACGTGCGGAGGGGGCTGTCAGGGGAAAGGCAATGATGTGCAGTCCAGCTTTGCGTATTTTCTCAGATCCTCCTTGATCTTTAACCATCACGTTGATGGTACCTGAATGAATTTAACTTTGTGCCTCAGCTAAAGTGTTGTCCGTAGAGGATCATTTTAGATTGCCTACAAGACATCAGAGTAAAGAAGATAATGCAATTTGATGATTGTGTTTTGTCACGATTGAAAAGGCACAGAGAGATGCTCTATTTGTCTTTTTAAATAATGAAAGTTGAATCAGGATTGTCATCTGATCTGTCAGAGGATTCAGCAGCAATAACTATCTTCCATCTCATTACTTCCCCTTCCCTTTTGAAACTTTTTAATCTTTGCAAGAAAAATTGTCAACTGTTGTAGATCTCAAGCGTTTGTTGTGCCCATTTACTGCAGAACTTAAGGATCCATACTCACTTTTAAAATCTCTTCACCGAATTGGTGATTTTGTGAGGAGATAATATCTCAATTGTCATAGACACCTCCTATGTTCCTCATCCCTGCAGGTTTGAGGAGAAAAAGAATGACTTAGCTGATCTAATTATGTTTTTAGTTCATGTGGTTGTTTAAAATGGCGGTTCAGGTTTTTTAAGCCATACATGTTTGGTGGCTTAGATTTTCAAAGCCATTGCTGAGATTATGATGAGTGACTCCTGTGATAATTGTTTCCACTTGCGGGCAGGGGGAGGGCAGATTCATTAACTTCAAGAAGATCAGTATTTGTCCTTCTTTAAGCAAGATGTGTATTCTTGTTATTCTTTACACTGTACCAGTTGGTCAGTAGTCACAGATTGTTGTCCATTTCTATCCACAAAGAAGGTAGAAGATAGCTTAAGAGTAAGATACTCTTAAACTGAAGGCATTTGAGAATATTTTCCAGTTGGAATCCAGATATTTGGGAACATGTGACCTTTAAAACCACGTATTTAAAAGTGCTTCATTTAAAAACTAAAAATGCCAGTACAAATGCTGGACAGAAAAGGAAGAGAAACGATGTGGAGGTATAATAATATTTTGTGTTTTTCTCATGAGAGACAGTGGGCATTTGACTGTCCTACTATTGTAGGGCTGAGGAAGTTCCCAGTGGGTTCCTTGTCCCATAGTATTGGAGTGCAGTGAGAGCCAGCGCGCTCATATAAAGCTAATTCCAAATCTTGAATCTAATTTTTGTTCACTGTCAGTTGAGCTGCTGCACTCTGCAAAGCCTCTGCTGTCGGAGCCGCAGAATTCTGAATATCTGTTTAAGAAGGTCCTTTGTGACTTCCTAATTATATTTCATGACAGTCCTGCTTTGTTCAGTATAACAATGAAACGGAAAACTTTCAAAATTAGTTTTAATATAAACATATAATATATGCAACAGTGATAAACCTTGAAAAACTGCCATTCACACTGAGTAATTAAATATCATTACCTTTAGTTACTACTGGATTGTCTGTATTTTGTTTGTTAAGTAAAGGGAAGCATAAGTGTGCTGCATATACTGAAAGCAATTCAATTTGCCCAATTAGCAAAGTTTAAGATTGATTTCAGAGGCCTATTTCATCTTATGATATTCGCCGTTTTGTGCCTCTTGATGTAAAAATGTTAGCCTTAAAATGTTTTTCCTTTTTGTATTGTTGAGGCTTAATTTAACTCTAAAACTTTCTACGCAGATTCAGTTAAAAATTAAGTTTAAAATATCCATCCATCATGCTCCTTGGAATTAGTTGAATAGTGAGGATGTAACATGTGCCGTTTTCTTTAGAGATATTTGTAGACTCTAGTGCCTTGAATCTACTCTGTTAGAAGCTGATGCCCAAGGCCTGGCCTTCGCCACCGTGCAGTATTTGGTAATAAGGATGTGATGGTGCATTTGGCACTGACGAAAGGAAGTAGAAACATAATTAATTGGGTTTGACTCTGCAGATGACAGTGTAGCTCAGCTCACTTCAGAATATAAAAATACCCCAAATGATGGACATTTGGAAGTAGTTTCCAATAACTTGGAAATGTCTTTTACTGAAGCTGTAGAGACAGTAAGGAATAACTCCAAAACTGGAAGGCTGTTACTGCTTATTTCCCAGTTCCCTCCAATACCTTTTGGCAGCTATGAGAGATTTAGAACATTGAAAGAACAGGTAATCTGAAGGAAAGCAATATTTTTTCCCCATTCTTCAGAAAGCAAAGATAGCTTAGTGAAAGAAAAAAATAAACTTTTTATATTATCTAGGTCTATATGATGGCAGTTATTAACCCAATTAACATATCTGAATTTATTCGCCAAAACTGTATTGGCTTGTTGTTTCAACTATGTTTCTGTAAACGAGAGGTGCCAACATACTTACATCGCCCTGTAAGTGCGGCTAAGCTAATATGGAGAAGGAGACCCTTTTATTTACTCAGGTGGTGTTCAACAGAATTCTTGAAATTTTGCTAAGCTAATGATTCAAACAAAATCATTTTTTAAGAATAAGCAAGCATTGATTCCTTTTTTGCACTGACCTTTCAAATCTGATTTCCACCAGTGGAATGACCAAACTTAGCTTGTGAACGCACTGTGGCAAGTTCTGGAGGGAGGAGAGGATATCCTTTTTTTCCTATGGTTTTTGGTTGCTTTTTCTCCAGTTTCATATATGACTGAGTTGATTTTGATTGCTTAAAATCACATTGCCCATCAGTGGTTCAAGCTAGATAAAGAACTGAAGAACGCACCTACTGTCTGCTGTAATCTAATGAATTTGCTTCTTTTCCCCTACATAAAATACTGTAATGAATTAAAGAGAATCTGATAAAAAGGTTGGTTTGGTCTATTAATATTAGACTCAGATTTCTTTAGGAAGCAGCCAATTTGTAGCTAAGAGGAAAGTTGCATTTTAATAAGCCTTTTGTAAGCTGGTAAACTACATTAGTCTAACAAATGTCTTGTCCCTACTTGTACTTTTTGTGGATTTTAAACATATTTTTCCTTGTATTAATCTTTCCATTTCTCTGCCTATTGTGTGTGTCTCATTTAGAAGATTGTGGTTGAGTGGAGAGGCTCAGTACAATCACAAAGGCTATGATTTCTTAAAAAGCCTACTTAAATCAATACAGAGCTTCTGATGGCCACTTAATGACTGTCTTAGAACCCCTTATAGTTTTTCTTGTCAAGGAAAATGGTTTTGATGGGAGGAAAAAAAAGCTGTACTCATGCAAAACAAGTCTTTGAGATTACTTGCCATAGTAGTTTGTTAGTAAATATTTACACTGTTAACCTGGGATGAGCTTAATGTTTGTGAATATTAGGTATTAATAAAATAGTACTTTTTTTTAATGCCACAGTTGAATATGCTGCTTTCTTATGATGGTTTTGATCCACCACAGCAGGTTTTGAGTTATATCGAGATATACTTTAAATCATTGCTTTCAAAAAGAAGAAAATATTGCTGAGAACAAAACTTCTCTTTTTCCTGTCTGTTTTCTTACATAAATATTATATTCTCATCATAGATACTATATTCTCATCATCGGCAAGTTTGCTGATGATACGAAACTGGGAGGACTGGCTGATAGACCGGAAGGCTGTGCTGCCGTTCAGCGAGGCCTGGACAGGCTGGAGTGTTGGACAGAGAGGAACCTCATGAGGTTCAACATGGGCAAGTGCAGGGTCCTGCACCTGGGGAGGAACAACCCCCTGCACCGGTACAGGTTAGGGGTTGACCTGCTGGAAAGCAGCTCTGCGGAGAAGGACCTGGGAGTCCTGGTGGCTGACAAATTCACCATGAGCCAGCAATGTGCCCTTGCAGCCAGGAAGGCCAATGTCATCCTGGGGTGCATTAAGAAGAGTGTGGCCAGCAGGTTGAGGGAGGTTCTCCTGCCTCTCTGTTCTGCCCTGGTGAGGCCTCATCTGGAGTCCTGTGTCCAGTTCTGGGCTCCCCAGTTCAAGAAAGACGAGGAACTACTGGAGAGTGTCCAGCGGAGGGCTACGAAGATGATGAGGGGACTGGAGCATCTCTCCTCTGGGGAGAGGCTGAGGGAGCTGGGGCTGTTTAGCCTGAGGAAGAGAAGACTGAGAAGAGGGGACCTTATCAATGCTTATAAATATCTCAAGGGCAGGTGTCAAGAGGATGGGGCCAGACTCTTTTCAGTGGTGCCCAGCGACAGGACAAGGGGCAACGGGCACAAACTGGAACACGGGAAGTTCTGCCTGAACATGAGGAAAAACTTCTTTACTGTGAGGGTGACAGAGCCCCTGGCACAGGCTGCCCAGGGAGGGTGTGGAGTCTCCTTCTCTGGAGATATTCAAACCCACCTGGACGCAGCCCTGTGCAGCCTGCTCTGGGTGACCCTGCTCTGGCAGGGGGGGTTGGACTAGGTGATCTCCAGAGGTCCCTTCCAACCCCTGCCGTTCTGTGATTCTGTGTGACCTTGTGTACAGATAGCTCTAGCCAATAATCAGTTTCCTATATCAGTTATGGCTCTGTATTTGAGCCCTTGTTAGGATCACTAAGAAATAACCCGTAGTGACAGAGTAGAAAATACAATAAGCTTTCTTGGGCTGTGAAGAACATTGTGTTTAGGTGTATCGCGTAAACTCATCTTTACACCAGGATTTGATAGAGCTGAAAAACTATTGTTTAAAGTTTCGATATATTTCATTGTCACGAATGAATATTCAAAATCATGATCCTTCTTTTAAATGGAGATGCATCACATAGACTCTAAAATCTAAATGATATGTGCTAGTTTCATTTGGAAGTATAATTAAGGTGTATAATGTCATTTAACTGTTTAATGAACTCTGCATAATGTAATGGAATACAAATATTTGACCTTCCTGACAGTGACTGATGGATTGAAGTTGCACAGCATGATATCATTAGAATGTCAAATAACATCATTATTCATGATTATCAGGAATTATTCAGGTGAAATGGCAAATGTAATGGAAAGCTATTATTTGTGTGTGGGCCGCAGATTGACTTTCTTTGTCAGTGCCAGTCTCTTGATGATACAGGGGGAAGACACTCAGATTTATTGAGCTACAAAGAATTAATGTTATAGGTTAAACAAATGTCAATAATATCAGAAAAGTATTTTCAGTAGGTCAGGTCATGTATTAAGTGTCGAAGAGTAACTACTAGTGATAATGTTTTAACTTCTGTTCTACTTTTACTTCTGCTAAATATTGAAAACATCTTTAAATTACAGGGGTTTGCAGCACAAGAATGTATCAATGATCACAGTTTTCTGGGTGACATGTTTGATCAGTAGAAAGGAAAAATACCATACAGACTGTTTGCGTAGAGCTGCAATTTCACCCTCTATTCTGAGAAGCCTAAATGCAGAGTCCAGACTTTTGTTCTAAGAGGTCATTGTTTAGAATTTCAACTGAAATCCCAACTAGGTATTTTTCCTTCCCTTAAATCTACAGGAAGTTGATGGGCCAGGTCAGTAACTACCCGTATACTTTCAAACAGGCCATCCAGATGCTTAAAGCTGAGCACATGCTTACGCAGTTTGTTGAATTATGGCCTATAGAAATAAGTTATGAGTAACCTGTGTTGATTTGGATAATTAAGATCTTACACCTGAGATGTGAATGAGCTGTGAAAATGAATTTTGCCTGTCAGGACAAAAACTGCAATAATGTTTTATGATATGCTTTCTGCTGGATCTGAGTCATGCCAAAAGATAATTTTGAGGCCCTGACCTGCAGATACCAGTTGCGTTGTTCTCGTCAACGGGAGGTGGCGTGCTTAAGAAGTGGCTGAAGAATCAGCTGCTGTGTTCACAGTGAAAACAGGATGAAACTGCAAATTATTTAACTGACTGCACAGAACAGCCAATTTTCTCAGAACTCCTGGAGTTTCCATAGGATTTGGTATACAAATTGGCTTTTATTAGTAAGAGGTGGTCTATAGATAGGACAGTGGCTGCAGCATGGTATGGCCGAAGGCAGAGCGCACGCACAGTGAACAGGAGAGCTGTGCAGCGGCAGTGGCATGCCGCGCTGTAGGATCACACACCTTTATGTCATTTTGATGTTGAAGATGGCGTTGTGCATTGGCTTTGGGTTATGTGACAGGTGTTCATAGCTTTAGTCAGGGATAGGTTTCCCTACTCACTTCCTAGCACAACTACTACTTCTGTGCTTTGAAGCTTTAAAAAAGCCATGATGGACCATGGTAGATGGCTAAGACTAACAACCCTACTAATTCCTACAGACACTTAGGTAAGTACATGCCATCTGAACATACCAAAACTATTGCCTTGGTGAAGTACTCCTACAGTTTAAACACATACGGCATGGAGTTTAGTAAGATCGGCTTTTGCCTTACTTCACTGTTGAATTTTGCAATTTCTGTTGAGGTCTGTACAGCCTGAGCCGAAGTGTCTCTCTTTTTCCTCCTTTTCTTCTTCCCTATAGATATACTTGTAGTAACTTGGAGTGCTTCTTGATTTGTATATTAAACCTAAGTCACAATCCTAATGATCTAATTCACCTGTTGTTTATGATGTGCGAGTCCTAAAACTGGGCTGAAGTTGGCTGCTTGGGAATTTGTGGAAGCATATTTTCTCCTAAGTGCCTGTACAATGTAAATGTGCTTGAACGGGCTAACAGAAGGCTAGGTGATTTCCAATACTTATTTTCAGGGTGTTAAAAACTTCTGAATCTTCTTTTGCTCCCTGCTGCTCTGGGCTTCTACCTCAGTCAACAGGTTTTCAATCTCACCAGAACTCCCACTTCACAAGTTGTCAAATGACTGCTCAAGCAGTAAATGGAAACCTTAAACATGGGGGTTGTGTGTGTGTGATTTGAAGTATAGGTTATTACCAGGGAGCTGAAAAGTAGCCTATCCTTGAATATGCAAAAGATGATGAGCCATAACCCTTTACTGATTATGAAAGTCTGGCAATGGGGAAGAGAGATGTTATTGTTGCCATAATTTTTTTCTTTTTAAAGCACTGGAATACAATTCCAAAACTTTGATGGAGTTTGCCAGTTGTTTATCCCTCCAGCAGCTGGGTGGACAATTCTTTATGTACCCAGGGAGCTGCACCTACAGCAATGGTATGGCTTTGTAGCAGAACGGTAACAGTTTTATCAGATGCTTGCAAGTTATAGAGTGCATATACACAGCGTGTTGCTCCTCTGAATACAGAGGACCCTGGCTTGCAAAGCAGTTCCAGAAGAAAAATTCCTGTGCCAGCAAACTGCAGGTCAGAGCCTGGGGCTGTGACCCTGGTCATGTATACGATGTAAACAAATTCCTATGCGCTTTTCAAAATCATGTTCTGTTATCTTATTGCACTTATCTTGCAGAACAGAATAAAAAAACCCACAAAGAGCAGTAAAGGTGGTGCTAATTTGACCTTTGTGTAATGCTGTGAATAGTCCTTATTCATTTAAGCTCTTCCTACTGATTCAAATGAGGTCACTTAAAACTAGCTTTGAGTAAGACTTTGTAGGAGCAGATGCTGTATTTACATAACAGAAATAACATTTTAAAGTTTTATGAAATCATAATAAAAAATGAAAGACCTTATTACATATTACTGTCTTTGGTTACATGTTTATAACTTTTTCTAAATAAAAGGAATGATGTATGTGCGGGGTTAATACGTTACTGCTTCAGAGATTCAACTGTCTTTCCTAAGTGAGGTTATCAGTTTGGACTAAATTTGCAAGTAAAGAAGTAGAAAGGATTTTGTATGTGAACAACAGTAAGCGTTTATCATGTATGTATCATGATAACATTTAAATGTTATAATTTATCTTCAGACTGGAAGAGTTCCCTGCCCAGTTTTAACCAGATTTGGCAGAGGGGCAGAGTATATGTCAAATGTAAGTAGGCAGCAGAGTGGAGGAGAGATGCTAACGGTGACCCGAAGTGAAGATTTTACAGGGTCTTGCCTTTTATTAGGCAGTAGAGTATCACACTAAACCAATTCCCTGAGGCGTAAATCCATAGGAAAACAATTTGAGTTTGGGTGGGGTTTTTTCATTGTTTTCACTGCTCATAAAACTCTTTGTTTATAGAGTCATTAGTGATACAGAAATGAAGAAAGCATGTTCCTATTTAAGAGTAATATTTCTCTTGAAGTCTGTGAAATATTTTAATAATATGTATATAATATTGTCATTACACTATAGCTTAAAATATACCTGTATGAGAATGTAATTCATATATTCGGAGACTCCTGGTATTGCTTATCAGGCACATGTTTTATTTTTGAGAATCTGCAGCACTAGTACAATATAATTTAATTTAGCTGATTCCATTCTCAGGTTAGTTTGTTGCTTTAGTCCAATAGCTTGTGCATATGTTGTCTTGCTTGATGAGATGGGGAAAATTGAAATGGATTAAAATGATTTTTAATGAAATATAATTACCTGTATTCATAACATATATTGAAGTAGTTTTGTGAGGCATTAGATTTATAGGAGCAGATCTAAATTCTATAAGGGTGCGAAGATTTATATTTAGCTCAAACTGAATGATAAGAGAAACTGAGTGATGATATGGAAAATAAGCATGAGATTTAGGTTTAGTCTTTTGTCCTTTCAGGTGCAAGTGACTCAAGTTTTCCATAGGAGTATACGTTTGCTGTAGACTTTACTTGAAAGAAGACTAATCATGCCCAAATCTCCTACGTTGTGTCCTTTATCTCGTTTTGCCGAGTCCCTTAATTCCTTTTCCTTTGGCTATACATGCCAAACAAACAGCAAAGAAAAACAACAGCCCTAATTTTATGATTACTTACCTCAAAAAATAGTAGGCAGAAAATTGTATCTCATCAATTTTTTGTGGATATTGTTAGAGTCAGACCATGTGTTCAGCATGTACTTTGTACTTCAGTTGTTAACAACTATGGAAATAAATACGTTTTTAAAGTTACATATGCTTATGAGTAGAACATGAATTTCCCACTAGAAAGTATGTTTCTCAGAAAAATCTCTTTTGGATGACATGCTCATTTTCAGGTTAGTAAAACAGCTTGATTAGAATGAGATTTGTCATTTATCTATCATCTATCACAATTATTTTTTTGTTTCAGATTGGTACCCTGTTTCAAAAAAAGCTCTTGTCCCAGAAAGACAATACGGAAACATATGTTTAAAAAAGGAATGACAGAGCCAAATAGGTCTTGTTGTCCCTCTCAGATGGAGAATTCAATGACCATGAACAAAACCTGTCCTTAAGGCTGTTAGGTTTCAGCAGGTGGAATTCTTTTGTAAAACTATGCCTGCTATGTCCCATCTTGAAGTCTCAGTCTTTTCTGCTGTCCTGTAGGGATTCTCAGGTCTTTTATAGTGAAATCCATTGAACAATAATTAGCTTTGATCTAAAAGACGCTGTTTTCCTGTATAATAAAGAAAATCTCCAGTCTCCTAGGACTTGCTTTCTTTAGTTTGCCTTCCTGCCCTATGATGTATCCAAGTAGAAGTTTCAGATACTTATTACAAGGCTATTTATATTCATGACTGTTTGTTTCTATACACAAACAACAAAATGAACTTTTGAATAATAACTTCATTAAAATAAAATAAAAATAAGCTTTTAACAAGTCCGTTGTTTTGATGTAAATATGGAATAAGGAGAACACTACTTCATCTTAAGGATATGGGCATTTGAATTCAACCTTTTTGTTCGTCTTAAGGGAATGTTGAATTTCCAGCAGTGTAGGGCTGTGTATTGTAAACATAAAGAAATATTAGAATGATTATGCATGTAGTACTTCTCTGTCGTGGTTTAACCCCAGCCGGCAACTAAATACCACACAGCCGCTTGCTCACTCCTTCCCCCCCCCCCCCCCCCCCCCGCCCCCGCCGTGGGATGAGGAGGAGAATGGGAAAGAAAGGAAAACTCGTGGGTTCAGATAAAAACGGTTCACCAGGGCAGCAAAGGAAAAGATAATAATATGATATATTAATAACAATAATAATAATAAAATATAATGATAATTTAATATATGAAATGAAAAACGCACAATTTCTCACTGTCTGATAACCCAATGACTGATACAGCCCGTCCCGAGCAGCAATCACGGAGCGAAACTGAGAGTCATCTTGGAATGATCCTGAGCAGTGATCTCAGAACAGCAATTTCCCAAGCAGCGATCTCAGAACTCCAAGTTCCAGAGAGAGTGAGTGAGTGAGGGAATGAACAGCCGAAAAAATGAATGAAAGGCCCCCAGCCCACTGGCTGACCCCCACTTATACTGGGCACGACGTCTATGGTAGGGAATACTTCCTTTGGCCAGTTTGGGTCAACTGTACTGGCTATTCCCCTCCCAGCTTTTTGCACCTGCACATTAGCAAAACCTGGGAAGCTGAAAAAAGTCCTTGATCTCTTACACTGATGTTATTAGATGCTGCTATTATCAACATTCTTCACATACCAAATCCCATACTAAATCCAAAATACCGTAGCTACTAGGAAAAAAATTAGCTCCCAGCTGAAACCAGGACATTCTCGTAAACACTTTTTTAGTCTAGTTTGGGCTTTAAAACAAGTACTGTTGTAATGGCACATGTAGTTCTGTTCCTGATGTAGTAAATTTTAAGGAAATCAATAACAGTATAAAGACAGAATTAGTAGCTACCTCAAATGTCTCCATGCGGATGTAAAGGCTGCCTTATCTGTAAGGAGCTGATGGCTATAAAATGAAATGCATTTAAATACATGGCTAAAGATGATTAAAATATCATACAGAACCAAAGCACTTCAGCTGTAGATATTCATTAAATTGACCATTAATAACTTGCGATATAAAGGAATATTACTGTATTCATAAATTTTGTATGCAGATTTTATTAAGTTGGCATGTTATATGAATTGATTCCCTGACATCTTCTGGCTGTGGCTGTATAGATAATAGTGTCTCGCATGAGTTTTCTATAATCCGTGGGTTCTGATTGACTGTTTCTAGCTAGAAGTTACAATTTTGTTCTGGATGGCAATTCTTTCAACCAGTTGGCAATCAAAAAACATAATTATAGTGTTGTGTTTGGAATGGCCATAGTGTTATGTCAGCATTTGTGTCACAAACTCCTTTTTTCCAAGGCTTGTAACTTGGACATAAAAACATGCTCAGACCTGCAATTACAGTTACAATGTTTTTAACCTGCTGATTAATCTTTCTTCCCTCCACTCTTTCCTCTTCTCATTGAAATATGGGATTCCATTCTGTACATGATATTTATTAATTAAAATGTTAACCCTTCAGGCCCTTTATTAGGAAAGTTTATCAATAAACCCCTAGCTTTTTAGAGCTTTCTTCCATGTATTACTATTTAGTAGTTGATATGTTTTAGGGAAGAGCATGAGAAAACAAGTAAAATTTTACAGAGATTCATTACTTAGAGAAATTATTTGAACAGACTAACAACAATGGAGTATACCTGTGGATGAAAAACTTGAGAAACCTTGTCTTCCCAATTGTCACTGGTGTAGTTTGACTACGGGGGACTCGAGGGGAATAAAACAAATGGACGTAGCGGAGGTTCTATGACTTTTTATACAAAAGCTGCGTGCTTCTTACTGTTGCCAGGTATCCACTTCATACAATTTTTAATGGTAAACACTGGAAAGTCAAGGTAGCTCAAGGGACAAGAGGTAGAGAGTTATTAGTTTGTAACCAACAGTTTAGGGATCTTTGGTCCAAAGAAAATGGAAGTACGAAAGCAAGTCCTTAGTCTTAGATGCAGTTATGTATATACTTAGGTGGTATGTAGCTCAGTTTTCAGGTCCCTAATGAGTTGTTTTTGAGACCTGCTTAATATTGTGTTATGTAGTGTATGAGGAAACATTGAGATGACCTTCTTTTAAGGATCTGCATTTTTTGTTTACTACTTGTTTGGAAAAGACTTACAAGTTTTAGAGCCATGCGACTTTTCAAAATTCTGCTAGTATATACGTGACCCACTATTTCCCATGAAAAAAGCTTTCTAATCTCCTGTAGTCATTTTTAATCTACAGAATGTCATAGATACTGGAGTCTTTTATGAGTGTAATCCTGATGTCTTTATTTGATCATTCCTTACTTTTTTTTTTAAAGTGTTAGTTAAATGAAGAAATTGCCATGCAAACCTTTCTTTTCAGGCTACCATTTGTCTAATAGAAATGTAGATGATGCTGTTGCAAATAAGAGTGCAAGAGGTTTACTAGCTAAAGAATTAAGGCCTAATTGTCCTAAAAGTATACCTTAAAAAAAAGAATTATAATAAGGATATCTGCAGTTGTAACTGCTTGTTTTTTACCAACAAAAAGGTACTTTCTTGCACTTCTCTAGTTCATATCTGCAAGACAGGCCTATGAGCTTAACCATGACTCAATGTGTGTCCAAACAGGTCCTTCTGTGGAGGGACACAGAATTCTGCAGTAAATGCATTTTCAATAAGCTAATGATTCACATATTTCTTGCAAAACTCTGCTTATTTGAGAAGCTGCAGTGTAACAAAGAATGGATAATAAAGCATCTGAAAATGTATATTCTATGCCAGCTTATTACTAACATTATCATCAGATGTATTTTGCTTTTGGTGGGACATCTTGTGTTTTGATATAATACAAACTGAATTACAAAACATTCACTATCCATTAACAAGAAAATCTATTTTTCATTTTTTTCTACGTGAATTACTTAGATTATTAACCAGAAGAACACTATTGAATGTAATATAACGTACAGTGATCTGTGTTTATTCTGAAGGTCAAATTTAGTTTTTCTTTAATAATATGTGCAAAACAGCTTTCATATGGCATAAGTAATTATGAAAATTTTAACCGTGCTATAATTTGTATCAGTGGTTCTGAGATAATAGGATCAGTAAGTTTGATGAAGAAATTGTGAGAGAGACTTTTGGAACACAGCATTCAATGTGTTTTAGACTTGATGTAGTTAAAAGTAAGGATGTTTCACATATTGGAGCAAAAAGAAAGCTGAGAAAACACTAAGGACTTTGTTCATTAAAGAGTTGCATGCTGCTGCCCATGCTTGACCTTTTCACAAGAGAAATATGAAATAAAAGCTGAAAATAGGACTACCATACCCGCTTCTTTTTTTCTGCCTATTGTTAAAACGCCTATCTCACCAGGCTACTTCCAACAAAATGAGCTTTCCTTTGGTTATTACAGCTGCTCAGAGAAGTGGGTAAGCTCCAGGCTTTAATTATTGACTCTCACTCTCTGAAAATAAATAGAGAAGCCATTTCTATTAGCCAGGACTTTATTGCCCTAGGTAGTATCAGGATTTCCTATGAATTTTGTAATTAGACTGGAAACATTATGTTCCAGAAAGCATAGATCTGAAAAGGACATGTTATACCACTTAGTGGGATCAGAAAGGCATTTGTTAAAATGCTATCTCAAGCAGGAGCACCAAGAAAGGAGCTGGAACTTTTGCTACATGAATGGAGGAATGAAAAACACACAAAAAATTGTATCCATTTCTTGGTCACGATTGCATGTTTTACCTCCTTCTGGCAGACATGCAGAAATTTCATTTTTTGATGCACCTTCTGTTCTCCCCGGCTTTACTGAGTACTTTCGAAGCTAAGCAGTACACAAGATAGGTTTTTCAGTAATGCTGTTGATAGCAGCGTGTGCACTCTGGCATGGATTTCTTTGAAAACTGTTTCTGAACCTCTTCTTCAATCTGTTTTTTCAAATTGTTAGATATGTTGTCAAACAAAAAAGAAGTGTAATATCTCAAACGAGTCTTTATTTGAAAAAAAGTGTATGTGGATGCATGTGCACGCACACACAAATGAACACACCCTTAATATTCAGAGAATTTGTAATACCTACCCAGAGTAGTCAGGCCTTCAGTGACATTTCTTGCTTACACATCTATTAGGAGCAAATATTTTCAATTATAAAATAAGGAATATCTTTAGAGCATGATAATATCAGTGTAGAATGCTGTTAACACAGTTTAGGGAGAGAGCTTGGTAGGAAGTGGCAATAGTATCCTATAAAAAGTTCTCTTTATTTAAAAAACAAACAAACAAACCAAACCAAACCAAAACAAAACCAAAGTAGTTGGAAATAAATCAGAATGAAAAGTCTGAATCTGAAATTTCCACAACACAAACTTAGGTCGATTTCAATTGGAGTCACAAAAATACAATATTTGGATTATAAGGAAAATACCATTTCTGTGGTATGAAAATATAATTTCTCTAGTATGAAAATATCTCCTGCTGATGAATTTCATCCTTCATACAAAGTATGAGTGTTACTCAACTGAAATATGTTTTAGTTTTTAGAAGGACTAAAATAAAATGAACGAAAATATTAAAGTTGAAATGTTTTAAGCTTATCGTAAGGTGAGAATTCATTTGAACATTTCACCTTTAGGAAATGTTATGCAAAGCAACATCTTTTTGCAAAATGTTTCCATTTTAATATGACTCCTTTTTTTCAAATGAAAACAAGTTTGTCAACAAAATAAAATTGTTCAGGTTTGCTTAGAAATAGCAGATTGTCAGAAAGGTGGTGAGGAAGCTCCAGTCCTTGTGAAGAGGCCATTCTTTCAGTGTGTCTGCATGCAAATTTTCTACTTTGATGTTCTTGTAAAACAAATATTCTGAGTTATTTAGAAGCAGAGACTTGTTATAGGAACAACTTGTAAGGTGCAAGGCAGTGCTTACTTATCTAGGCTCATAGGTAATAGTTAAATGCATATTTCTAATCAGAACTATGGCGCAGAACAGGGCCATTTCAGAGGGCAGAAACAAAAACTACAGTAAAATGGTACTGCAGTAAGAAACTTCATACATGTAAGCTCTTTGAAAAGTAGTCATTTTTAATTATTTTTCCGTTTTAGACTACTTACGTCAGCACTAGAGACTCATCACTGCGTTACTAATCTCTGATCTGATCACTGTGTAACATCGCTTTGAACGCACCGGCGGGTACTTAGCATACGCAGCCCAGCTAGAGGCTGAAGGCATCACTGGGTGCTCTGGTTGAATGAGGGTGATATGGTGCTTTTGGTTTTATACATCAATTATTCATAGTTGTAAGATGCTTACAGAAATTAAAAAACATTACTAGTGCCAACTTCCTTGCATAATTTGGCTGCGGGATGCAGGCTTTTTCTCCAAGCTTCTTTAGCCTAAAATAGACTAAACCTTCTTATCTGCTCGCTTTGCTCAGTACAGAATTTCCTGACACCCAAATACGCGCAGAGGAACGCTCACAGACAAATTGCCATGGCAACCCTGAAGTCACCTCTCAACTGACTTGATGCTGCTTTGCTGTCCAGCTCTTTCATGGTAGTATCACCAATAAATAAACTGAGAATTAAAAGACAGTTTCTCTCAAAGCATGTGTTTGGCAGGTAATTTGTGTGTCACACAGTGACCCTATAAGAATCTGCTGGACTCTGAATTGTTTATCTAACTTCTGATTTTTAATTATAAATACATTAAAGTGCAGTTGTTTAGTGAGACTAAAGTAAGACAAACTAATGAGAAACTAACAGAGAACACTTGAATTCATATTCCAGCAAACAAAAATTTAGTTGGAAGTCAGTTAAGAGTGCTCAAAGTTAAAAATGAAAACATAAACCCCAAACACTCTTATTCTAAGTCTTAAAAGCAAGTAAATCACAAATGATTGGGAACCTACACCACCCTACACATGCTTCCATACATTTTTCATCTCTCTGACAGATACTGCCTCACCTTGCTAAGGTTAGAGTATTTATTGTAGATTATATGTGTGTTACTAAAGCATGTGCTTATTGTGTATTGATGGAAAAAGTATGAGGCTGGAGCTGTTTCGTACTCTGCTCCAAGTAGTATACAAGAATTCTGTGTTTTCCAGAGGGTCTGTTTTGTGTTTCTCCCATAGTCCTGGTAGGAAAGTGAATGAGCTTTGAAAATACAGGTGTTGGAACATTGGCAGTATTGGCAGACTTGTGTGGGAGCATGGGGGAGTTGGATATAAGGTTCTACAACAGGCAGGGACCTTAAAAAATTGTCCTAGGAATATTTCTTGCTTTTTGATGAGGGCTTGCTATTTGTAATGTTCTAAAAGAAAAAAAAAAAAAAAAAGTGGGCTAAGCAACTGAGAATTGTGAGTTTGTATCAAACTAAAACATCTAGAGAATCTGCTGTAGTCAATGATACAAAGAAAAAAAGGAAAATATAAGGAACTCATCACAAAATTTTGGATATATCTGAATGCAGAAAAAGTTGCCTTGGCCTAATAAACCTTGGTTTGGTGTTACAGATTATTTTCCCTCAGCTATATTCTTTCTTTCATACCTTTCCTCTTGCTTCTCTTTCCTGTAAAGAAACATTCACACGCTTGACAAACAGTGCACCAACAAGTCCCACTGAACCCAACAAGGTTAGTCAGGGCTTGCGAAAAGCACTGTGTGTAATATATATATTCTTCCTAGGGCTGAGGGGAATGTCTGTTGTGTAGCAGCTCCAGTAAAAAGGTTTAGATTATGCTACTTCATAATTGGTCAAAAATGCAGCTCTCAGAGCTGTTTTGGTTTGCTCTCTTCCTTTCTTTTAATGTTAAAGAGAACTAAGTGCAGCAACGGTGAAGGGTATGTCTTGGAGTCGTGCGTGAATAGTGCAGGGTAACTTACGTAGAGCTGGTGTGACTGGGATGCTGAATCCCATGTACTCTTCTTTTTGCATTGCTGAATATTAATCAAGGATTGGATGGATTATGAAGGTTTCCAAATAGTGTGGGAGATACACAAGTACCTTAGATTGAGAAGTTGATAAATATTACAAAAGACGACTGTAACTTTTCATTCCTCTTTGATGTGCCAGAATGATTCCTGCCACACAAGTTATCTTTGATATTGAACTGATATTAGAAAGTCTTATGTTTAATCCTTTCATTTATGTTGAACTTTGCAAGTAGAAACACAGAATTTTAATTTAGATTAGCTCTTTATAGCCTCTTAAAGAAAAAACCACAGGTAACTAGCTGAGTAGAAATCACATTTTTGCCATTCAAATTGATGCTTCCCTTCAAAAAATTCTTATCAACAAACCATATTGGTGTCAGAAAGTGAAAATATGCAATTGTTTGATAAATTTTTTTGTTCAGTATGTTTCATTGCAACTATGGAAACATAAGCATAAAAATGTTTGGGAGCCTGTCACCTAGGGTGGTGTCTTCTCTTGCTTGCTTACGTTTGCCAGTTCACCTAGCCCTTTGATGCTCTGTATGGCTGCTTGCGAAGCTAAGGCTAAAAAGCCAGGAGATGCTGGACGTGAAAAGAGACCTAGTAAAATACCTAGACAGACATATCTGCTGACTGAAAAATTCAGGAACTAAGACAATACTAGGAAAAACCCTGGTCAAACCTTAGGGCAAGTAATGTTGGATGGTGGTCTTAACAACAGTAGCCATGCATTCTGCTTAAAACAGTTGACTAGAAACAACATTTTCCTTCTTATGTTTTAAATTGTTGAGAACAGAATGAAAATTTTCCAAGCATTTTTGTTTTGATTCAATGAAAAAGGTTTGTTCTTTCTTGAACACAAATATAATTTCAAATTTAAAAAACAGTTATTAAAACATTTATTTCTGACTATTCAGAAATATTTTGTTAATAGACACTGTTTTAGTATATCTTTTTAAGAAATGCTTCAAACCAATTTTCCTTGAACTTTTCCTTTTTTCAAGGGAAAGTGTTCACCTCCCTCCTTTGCTGACAGACTTTTTAAGCTAGTCATCTGCGTTGAATTTCTATTCCTATATCCTTGTGCTCTTCCTTTTTAGCATTCGTGTCTATAAACACCTGTCTTATTACTGTTGCATCTGTTCTGGAGGGGCTGTAAGAACATTGCCCCATGTACTCCTGTAAATACTGGGTGGGAGGGAAGAGAAAACTTATACCTTGCTCCTTTTGGAGTGGGAGGAAAATAAGAGATTTGTTTTCCCACGCAGTAGCCATGTTTTCCTTTATCTATCTTCAAGCCCATTAATGGAAAAGAGATGCATTTTCTAGATGTTGGAAGGGCAGTGTGTCTCCAGAACAGCAGAATCCCAGGAATGAGAATCTCAAAGTTGTTTTCAGCTTTCCCAAACAATTCATAATGCTCAGAGTGTGTCTTTGAGCATTCCAGCTGGAGGAGCATGTTTGAGAATCATTAAGCTCAATTGTGCTAAATCTGTTGTTGCCTCCCGGCAGATAGCAAAAGGCTTTGCGGTAAATTTGTCCAACATTGCTGTGTGTGCTTCCAGCAGGTTGTTACATGGCTTTGATGGATAGGATACAGGTAGGAAAAATCACCATAACATCTGGGAAAGCAAGAATACAGGCAGAGATATTCTTCTGGAAGAAGGTGACCACCTAGAGGTAATGACAGATGGTGAATAAGCAAACTTGTCATGTGATTTGATCAACTAATTACGGGTTTGGACTGCATAGTGCAGTCATACCAAGCCAAAAACAATCTATATTTGGTACTGATTTGAGAATACCTGGCATATTGACTCAACTTTATCTCCAGTGTGTAACTTCTTCCACCTCAGCAGTCATGATGGAGGAGAATGCCGTTCTGTTTCAGACACTTTATTGTCATAAATACTGTCATGATAATGTGAAAGTGAATGCTGCTATCAAAGAAGGCAATGAGGTTGTTCTTTGAGGAGAGGTATACCTTACAGCCATCCTCCTTAAGTCAATCCTGGGTTGCTGTGGAATGTTCAAATACAGAAGAAAGATTTATCATGTCATAAAAAGCAATGTGCTGGTTAATAATAAGACACAAGGGGGAGAGAGAAAATGAGTCAGCAGAAATCTGGACTATCAGAAAAGTTTCTGAGAGTAAGGTGTACTATCGATGCCTTTATAGTCTGTTATGCTTTGTATGTTTAAAATTTAAGGGTTAAAAACACCACTGTAGCATAACAGGAGGAGAGTTCTGTGCTTGTGGAGAAGTTCTAGTAGATGTTTTAATAAGCATTTTTTAAATTCCTGAGAGTGTCTGACGTCTGGGAAATTAAGGCCTGAGGGACCTCATCCCTGAGCTCTTCGATTCTAAAAAGTGTTCTGCTTTTATGCAGCATTTTTTACTGGCTTATTGATGGTAACAAATTAGACTTAATAATCCTGATTTATCTACTTTTCTTGAAAAAGCAAGACTTGACTGAGTTTTTTAATAATATGCACGTATTATTATTAATGACACTTGATCTACATAAGATAACATTAAGAAAAAAAGAACGCAGCTTTTCCTCTTGTATGCTTTAGCATTCAATGAGGCAGATGCTAGATGCCACTTTTTTGGGGGAAGCAAATAATGTTTATTCAAGCCACTTGATTTTCCTGCAATTTATGGGACATGATAATTGCTGCAATTTTAAGATCAAAAAGCCATTCCTATTCATTTGAACACTAATATCTTTTGGGGTTTGGGGACTTTCTATTAATCCAAAATGTACAAAGGCTTAAAAAAAAATCCCAAATTTTTGTACTGTGTTTGAAGGAGTGCATGAAATATGACGGTTCTCTGTGCGAAATGAATATCGTGGAGAGTTTTGTCAGTAGGGGAGAATTAAGCACACTGGAAATCCATGAATTGCCAATATTGGAATAAAAATATCTACGTGCTGAACTTCAATATATAGTGCATCTGAAGTGGAGAGGATGTATGTACATGTACACAAATAGGCAGTTAGAGATTTAAAAAGCTATTATCGAGAAAAAACTATTATGCTATTATAAGAAAGTTTCTAATTCTAATGAATGAACTCTTTAACATGCTGGTAATGCTGCTTCATTGAAATTGAAAATAAAAGATGATATGAAAAGAATATTCCCAAAGTGGTATCCATGGGCTAGAAATAAATGCAGTCAGCAGTAGCGCTGTACTTTAATCTTTGTATTTTCAAGAATCTGCTTTTTAAAATGTCTCTTTGTTGTGGGAGTCATACAGACATCCCATAGCTATATCCTGTAAAGCAGAGAAGGCCTAATAGTTTCTCCGCAGCACAGGAGAAGTGTCTGCAGGCTTTTCCTGGGGAAGCTGCTGTGCCCTGTGAGGCCACGTTGTGGGACAGGATGAGGGCATGCTGGTCACACACTGTCTGGTTTGGTGACAATAGCTGTGAAAAATGCTTTCTCCTCTAGCTGGTTCTGAAGTTTCATCAAGCTGTGACTTGTGCTCAGGACAGCTTACTTATTGCCAGCTGCTCAGTGCATCCTACTTCTCATCCTTCCCGAAAAACTGTTTTTATGCTGTGATTGATCCAGTCTTCTCTTTGGTAGTAGTCTGCCGTGAGATCTGTTGCGCACCCCTCAGTCTTGCTGTTAGCACAAGGCAAACAGACTCTTTAGGGTGCACATCTCGATCGATGTTGTGTGACTCCCTGGCACCTTCCAAAGCATTTGTAAAGCTACTGGGTGAAATGGAAATCTGTGCAGCGTGGCCGGGGACAGACTTGCCAAGGTGATGCAGTCGGCACTGGAGTCCGTGCTCCAGGCTGTTGTGGACCATATATACTGTACTTTGTCATCAACATAGTTGCATGATAGGGCTTTAGTATATGCGGGTTTATGTATCTATTTTTATACAGTCTTTTTTACTGTCTAACAGACATCATTGGGGTTAAGCAATGGAGTATTTAATACAGTTGGTAATATTTCCCCTAGGAAGTGCTTTGACTGTGGACTAGGTCCATAGACTGTTATCCTAGATACTACGCCTGTTAATGTTTGATCACAATTAAATATGTAGAAAATGAGCCCCACTCAGCACAGCCAGATTATGGGTTAAAACAAACTGTAATCAGACAAGAGTGAACGCATGTGTATCCAAGTCCTCGTACCAGGATGTTTCTCTAGATGATACTGCAGTACTTCACAAACCGAGTAAGTTCAAACATGACAAATTAGCAACCTAAATTTATAACCCATTTGTTGATTGCAGTTAAGTACAAATTTTCCAGAGTATTACCTCATTTCCATTTGCCTATTTGCCAGTATATTAAAATATCAATTGTGTGAAACTTTACTGTGGTTTTCTGGTGTCCTTAAGCAGGAAGACTACAGAACTCAAATGCCATGCATGTTTTCTCTGAAAAGAAGGCTCTTTATTGGTGATAATAAAATCTGAAAAGGTCTTCTAGGCTGAAAAGCATTAGAAAAATTAACCAGGGCTAATCTGGGACAGAAAACATCACAAAAATTTGCTTCCCAGTCTAATGATAGCATAGGACTCCAATAGTTTTATGAACTGGGTAGCAAAATATTTTAATATGCATGGTTTTACATTTTGCAGATAACCGAGGCATCTTTTGATGCCATAAAATCAGGGGAAAAAGTCCTAGGAAAAAAGCCCTGGGAGGAAGGGAAACATATCTGCTAGGCAATTGGAGAGGCTTCCTACAGAGAAGCAACATCTGGTAGGTGTCATACTTTTGATAAATATTCTAGGAAGCTGTGTCACTGCGAAGCAATGGCAAATGGGCTTTCCTGGGTCTAAGAACTTCCTTTCCAGCCTGAGATAAAGCCTTACACTCCAATCTGAGGAAAGAAAGAACAGCTGGCAAGGTTTAAACCTTGGTTAACATAGAACCTCAGAGGAAGGAATGGGTTAACTTCCTACAGAATGCATCCAGGAGTTGTGGCTGGTATGTAACACATATTTTCTGGAGCACATGCAGTGATTTCAAGAACATATTTTTATCCCTCTTCTGTATGTCATATTTATTTCATGCATCTATTGTATTTATGTTTTATAAACTAAAGTTATTGGTCCATGTTTCCTTAGTCACTCTGAGTTAAGAGGGTTACATACAGCTGACTTTTAGACACAGTGAAGCATGAGAAAAAGTGAATCAACATGTTGTTCTGTAGTTGGTGTTCATTTTTACTATAAAACCAACGAGAGAGACTAGAGCCTAGAAGAAAGGCAGAGAAAATCTGGGTTTGATAACTGAATTCTCCCCAAAGAACTGTGCAGATCATGCAACTAGTAAACTGCTATTACCCACAAGATGAGTATTCAAGTTCAGTGGTTTATTGAGTTATATCAGTTCACTGAATGATTAACTTCTCCATTTTATTACCAGTGCATGGCATAAAGACATGGCACAGATAAAAAAACCCCAAAGATGCCATAGACTTGATGTATTTCCTCATTTCTCTTTTGTGAACTCTATTGTTTAGGTAGAGAATCAAGTAATTTTTCCTTTGCAGCTCTAGTGGAGATTTTTGGGAAGAGTTAGAGAGTTCCATTTGAATGCAAAGATTTTTATTCTCTGGTAGGAGGCAGCTGTTCTTTAGAAAACCAGCCCAGAAACTTTAGCTAGTAGCTTTCTTGCTTTCTTTCCCCCTTTAGAATGCAGAGAAGTATAAAAATTAAGTCTAGGAGATATTTTTGTTGCTACTGCCTTATATATGAAATAATAACACCTTTCCTAAGACTCTTTAACAAATGTGTGATCAAGTAGAGGCTGTGCTGCAGGGTGTGAAGAAATGAAGGAGTGATGATATCAAGAGGTAAGTCACAACCCAGATTTCTTGCTGCCTTGTGGTTTCCTTACATGCTCATCCTCAGTGTATTCCTGCACAGATATTGAACTGAAAAACTGCAGGTATATAAAGCGTAAAATACTTTGTGTGGTTTTTGAAATTGGAAAACATTTAAGATGAGTTTTACTATGTTCTTCTTTTTCCTTTAGAACAGTAGTGCCATATAAATAATTTGAAAAATACCAAGTAGAAATGATGAACTACTGGCATGGGTTTGAGATGTGTATTTTCTAGAAGTTGAAAATAGCTGATCTGTATTATGAACTGAATTATAATCCCCCCAAATATTATTTTCCCTACTATCCCTGTGGAAGTAAGGGGATGTGAGTTGTGACTGTGACTCAATCTGAGAGTTAGTCCCTGAAGCTCAGCACTGGCTCTTCGCAGCATTCATTTGGGGAGCCAAGATAGTAAGAAACAGCTTGTGGTCTCGCATTGATTCCTGCTCTCAGGAAGCTGATGCATCCCATGTCCAGCTTCTTTCCACACCATTTCCTCAAGCACTCTCCTTTGTTTTCTTTAAAATGAAAAATACAAAGAAGAATTATCGAATTGCCATTAATATCGTCTAATTTCAATTTCCCGTAGTCTTTCCCATAACTTTCCCGGATTACACTTGTCGCACACATTCACAAAACAGGCTGTTATGGCTATGTGCAAGGAACAGTCTGGAAATCTTGCCTTCAGAGGTTTTGAAAGATATTTCAAGAGAGTTTTTTGATCTGTGTGACTGTTAGGAAGATGTGTGGCATTGTTCTCCAGTCTTAATGGAGTGCTCTAACCCTCCACACCCCCGCATGCCCAATTTTTTTAAATAATAGAATACATTTGTGTCAGCAAAATGGAATTTTTGAAGAATTGACTGTCCAAAGAAGAGTTGTTGTTTCTGGATACATTTTTGTATGTTTTTTTTAAGAAAATAAGATATATCCTAAGGAAGATAATTTTCAAACTACTGGAAAATGGCCACATACATCTGTTTGGGGGGGGGGGGGGGTACTTGTTTGTTTTTTTGTTAATTATGATTCTAGCATAATTCCATGTGCTATCAATTAAAAAAGGGGAAAATTACTAGAATTTGCAGAGCTGCAACTGGGATGGAGGCATGAATACTTCTACTATTTGCAAGCAGTCTTAAATCTCAAAATTTCAGGTGAAGTCACATGCTTCAAAATTAAGTGTAGAAACCTTTCATCTCCTTAGGAGACATAATTTTATACAGAGAGCATCGCCTTTTTGAGCAGAGTTGAAGACATCAGCTTCACTCTAGCAGCACAAGCAGTGAGTGGGATTACAGGGTTATAATACAATGGCCTAAGAGACCTATTTTAATATCACTAAGAAAAAAGTAAATTGTAATTTCTTTTAATCCTCCTATAAGAGTTTAATTAAAGGTTTTGTTTTCTTGAGACAGTCTACTGGCATTACAGCAGGAGCAGAATAAGTTGGTGTGAAACTTGCATGTTACAAAGTGCAAAATATTTTACATTTAAAAAAATATAATTTGATGTGGTTTTCTCTTCAGTTGTTTTAACAAATTTGACTTTAATAATGAGCAAGTATTGAGAACTTGGAAGATCTCAAAATGTACCATATTTTGTAAAACCAAGTTACGGGTGTCTCATTTGGGGGATGCAAATCTCGTATTTTACAATACTTGTTTTGATTAATTGCTTTAGATATGAACTTAGAGCTGAAAGAAGAAAAACAAAATATTTTTGTGATATAAAAAATGTGGTATCAAAATACACAGCACCTTCTTTTTAGCCCATGTCTTTTTGGATAAGTATTATTGACTTTAGTGTTGAAATTAAAGCAAGCAAACAGTTCAGTAGTTTGAGCATTCAATGCTCAGTGGGCCTGGGAATTGGACTGTGTATGGCGCGGATAGGTATGGGGAAAGGTGCTGTTTTGGTTGATTGTATGGAATGTAACGCATTTTCATCAAAACTCAATTAGTTTACCGCTGTTTCCCTGCAGTACAAATATGAGGAGCTCACTTTTTATGGGTTTTTGTTTCGCTTCTGGAGTCATCTTGCTGTTCGTTGGGGAAGTTTTTAAAGCATTATTAGCATTCAAAGCACAACTGTTGTATTACTGCAAAGAAGCAAATCATCTGAGAAAGCGATTGTCTCATTGTTAAGGCAGGCGATACGGTCTTCAGAAGGCTGGATTCACTTCCCAGCTCTACCACTAACTTTCGTGTTCTTTTATCTTTGTCTCAGGAAATCAAGAATTGCAGTGCTGTTCTCACAAGGCTGTGCAGATATTTTCTCATACCAGGATGTTTGTCATTTAACACCTCAAATAGCATAGGAACATTAATGCTTGTAAGATGTTCTGAGATGCTCGTTACTACCTACGGCGTTGTCATCATAAGCATTCTTAATTACTGGGAAAAAAGCTGATACAGTTAAAAATAGCATGGCACAGCTAAACAGGAAATACGAACAGTCCTTGAATCCATTCTTTCAGCCAAAACAAAGTCAGAGAGAGATGCAGATCGTGAGCCACCTTATGATTCATCCCCAAAGCCTAACACTAATAGTCCCCTATGTTTTGTAATTTGTTCAAACTTTGCTTTTAGAGAGGAGAAAATATATGTGCGGGTGTTAGGTATGTTCTGCTGCTCGCTGGAAAAGTGGAGTACTCTGCTTTATATTGCTATGGTTAGGTCATTTCTTATTCTTAGATCCATATGGTACTCTTTAAATATTAAAAATATTCCTGAAGAATAACTTTTAAAGTAAACTTTCACAGATGGGTTTTGGTAAGATGTCAACAAACATGACCTTTCAATCTCTAGTGCAAATGGCAATAAAAACCTAGCCTATCTAATCTGCCTGCAAATAGCTGTAGCTTCACTGATCTAGTCTAATCAAAGGAACAAGCCCACAGGGGTTTAAAGGATTTCTTGCTGTTGCTGCAGCCATTAATTTAATTGCTAGAGTACAGTGAACTCTCAGAGTACAGTAAATGTTTGGATCTGCAGGGAGATAAACAGCTGAACCCTTGGAAAAAAAATCTAAAGCAAATAGGGTTTTCTCTGCAATTAGTGTTGTCTTAAAGTATGTTTTAAAAGCAGGCCCCAGTGGAGCTGACATGAGTTGTCATCTGCATTTCCATGTGAGGTACCACTAGTTATTCCAACATGTCCTGCAGTAACTCCAGTGAATGGGCTGAAACTACCAAGTGGAACGCTGAGACATAACTTGTGCCACTAGTGCACGTGGGGGTGGTAATGCTCATCCCATCGTCTGCCTTGCTGCTGCCATCCTCCTCCTCCTAAAATTATAGTTTGAATTTTGAGATGCTTTTCCCCCCAAGGATGTATTTTCAAGGTGCTGCTGCACTTTTAATTACATTTAAAGCTAATTACTAGACAGGGCAGTGTTTAAATTATTAGTGGAATGTAAAGAACTGATGATATGGAGGAAAAATGACTTATAGTTGAACAGAAAATACTCTTAACTGTGCAGGTCTGAAGTGATTCCAGCTTGACGAATGTTTCTGAATTTTTATTTTTTGTGCTGCTTCTCAAAGCAATCAGAGTTGCCTTCTTTTCAGTCTCAAAGATATTTTAGTTTTGTTGTTAATATTAATAGAAGCATGACTTCAGCGATGGTTGTATAAGGTGTCTTTTTCTTTTAATCAAGAACAGAAAATTAATGTTGTTTTCAAGAAAAATTGTTCCTCTGTAAAAGTTTGTGAGCAATTTACTGGTCAGCAATGTTGGGTGCTTTCCCTTTTGGCAATGCACATTCCCACTTATGGAATGATGAATCGATTTCATTTAATAATGAGAATTGGCTTGAGGCAAAGCCAAGCTTAGAATAAAACAAAGAAGATCCTTATTGGGTTAGAGTTTAAATTGCCCTCTACCTGCTCTCCATCTCTGCTCTGGCACAGGTCCCCTTGTTTTGTTGCCCTCCCGCTGGCAGGCGTCAGACTTGGGGTAGCTACTGCCAAGCCTGTAGAGTTCGTGTGGCAGAGGAGGGCTGTATGCGGATGCAGATGTTCGTCTGGGTGGTGGGACAGTTCACCACCAAAAGGAGCAGATTTTAAAATGATTTGTAGGTGGAAATGTGAGATCCTCAGTACACTTGTAGATTCTTAACGTGTTTGTGTGAGGTTTTCGGATGGTTAGATGAGCAAGGATCTATTTTTAGTGTATGGAACATGCTTGTGAATTCTAATTAATTAGTTATGCATAGTGGAGATTTAATTGTAGCTTGTAGTGCTGCAAAATATTTAGGAGAAACAAGACTTTTCATGATATCTTTTTAGTGCAGAGTGTGAGAGTACAAATGTATTAAGGCATGCATCTGTCTGCTTTCTTTTTAATGGAAAAAGTCCTGCTTTTGGCTTCCCTTTCTCATCCACAAACCCCACTGACTTTTCCTCATAATGAAGGACAACCAGCCTAGTGCTCCCTCCCAGCTTCACAATGTCATTCAGTTCATTCCTTGCTGTCTCGTGTACCTTAGGCAATTTTACGAAATGTATTTCTCACTGGGCTTGGCTAATCCAGTGGAAGCACTAATGAGAAGGTTTAAAAAAAACTATAAAAATTGTCAAGTTAATTTATAGATCAAATGTGACTACCGAAATGCAGAAAAATTCTAGGGAAAACTGTTATTGCCCGACTGTAAGTGTGATCCAAATTACAATCTTTTACAAATGTACACCTGAAACCACCGTAGCTTGCCAGCAGAACCTCCACGCAGTGCTGTGGGGAGCCCTTTGTTGAATCACGGACGTTTTTCTTTAATGCAAATGACTTTACAGTTTAGTTATTCAATGAGCAGCATTGCACCAGTGTGTCCCAAAATGGGGATGGGAAGCTTTCTTTGCAGGACGGTGCAGTCCTCAGGGGAACATGCTTTGTGCGTCAGATCTATCACGCTTTTTCTATAAAACAACGTAAGAGCTAGGGATAGGCTTTAAGAAGTGTTTTGGCACTAAAGATGCAGCTGATTATCCAACAGCAACTTCAAAATTACTTTAGTGTATATTAATTTTTAATGAAGACCTTTCATGGTTCTGTCTGACCACAGGCAACATTTTCTAATAAGAAAAAGAAGTGCTAAGTATCATTTAATGCCTATTAGTGACTTCTTAATCCACTGATGTGTACTTGCTCTTTGTTTGTGTTGTGCTGCTTCAGAAGGGAATTAATTTCTATATGCTGACATTGTAATCTAGGACTACAGTATTGATATACTTAAGATCAGTCAGGTATAGAATTAAGAAAATTCCAAGAGTGCCCTCAGATTTTTTTTAAAAAAAGCTCACTCAGGCATACAGTAATTAAACTGTTCATGACTGCATGTAATTACATCATTATGTACACAGTCCTGTTTCTGTAATTTGGATCATTGGAGGGCAAAGTGTCAAAATCTCTGTAATGATGTTTAATTCCAGTTTAACATTTCCTAGAGGAACTGCTTTGAGTTTATTTTCAAACTACAAAACTTAGAAAACTCCTTGAAGTTTGTGTGAACTATGTAAGTTACAACTACTTTTCTAAATCGGTTTGATAATGCAATCATTAGTTTGTCATAACTTCTGATCTCTCTCTTCGATTCTAACAAACGTGCAGGAGTTACAGTAACCTAGTTCTTTCAGATTTTCTCAGTACTTTTAAGAGCCAAAATACGGGATGAAGTTATTTCATTTTTCACATGAATACATACTTTCACTTTTAGTTCGTAATCATTATACAGAAATTTTATGTGTTGGTGTGAGTTTTTGTTTTGAAATACAGTATAGGAAGTGCCATTTGACTATTTAAGTCTGTACAACCGTCTAATGTGGCTTTTACTGTCCATGCTGTGCTCTCGTTTGTTTAGTTTAAAAAAAAGAGGGAGGTATTTTTAAAAAAAGATATACATTGAGAGCTATAAATATACACATGGGGTTTCCCCCCCCAGTTAAGATTTTTTCACTTTGCAGAAATGTTTTAAAAAGTAACCGTATTCCTAGAATGATAACTCTGAAGGCTTGCGATTAATTACTACTGCACTATCATTAAATCTTAAGATATTCCAAGGCACTCTTTCTTATAGTTGGATTCATCATATGAAATGAGCAACTGGGTGGTTTGGGTTTTTTAATAGAAAAAATCATCTTTTGCTCACAAGAGTCTGACCATTGAATTCAGTAGGCTTTGAATCAAGGTGTAAAATAGGATTAAAAGCCGCACTGAATCTTACCAGACATGAGGTCAAGTCTCAGGTCTTCCAGTGACCATCTTTGACCTTGAAAAGATTTTTACCTCTTCCTGCCACATTTTCTCTGTTTTAGCAATAGTGAAACTCTTCTCACAGTCAGTAGAAGTTCCAAGAGCTCAGATTTCACTTACGTTCTGAAATGATGCAGTGGAAGAAGCGCCAATTTCTCCATGGCTGATAGAGTGAGCCTAAAGCAGCAGGATTGCTAATTAGGCAGAATCTAAGCCTCTGTGTCTCAGTTTCTCCATATAACAGGACAGAATAATTGTTTCATTTCCCTCCCATGTTTTTTAAAAATGTTCTCATTAAATTGTAACCTTTTTGAGACAGACTCTCCCTTATTATAAATGAAGCATAATAAGGAGCTATTTTTAGTATAAATTAATATATAAATTAATAAATAGTTTGGGTTTAAAAGATGAATAAAACCTGTTAATTTCTTTAGCAGACACATGATTACTCTGGAAGCTGGAGAGATGGTTTAAAATTTGTATACAAAGTTTTTATATTTCAAAGTGCATAAAATACCAGTTGCAATCCTTATCAAGAAGAAAAGTTATCTAATAAGTTAGAATACCAGGTAGCTTTGATTCCTTCAAGAATACTGGTAGCTAGCCATAGCTCTGTCTATAATTGACCTCTTGGGACATCTATTTTGTTGTTTGTGTAGTGGACAGGGTGAACGTGATGCCAAATTATTAACTAGCACAACAAGCCAACAGACTAATAGCATTTTAAAAAAAGCTTGATCCTTTTCACAGGCTTAATAATAGTATATGTTCATTGTACATTAGCTCCTAGGGACTCAGCCTGGAAATCAGGAGTGCTATTATACTAATTACAACATAGACACAGAACAAAAGATGCTCCTGCCCCAAAAAGACAAGGGTGCAAATTATACGTAAATTGCATATAGTTCCTTTAATAGTGGTGTATATGAACAGTAAATGCCCATTGTCCCCTGACCTTTCTATGTATGGAGCTTTGCACATATAAAGGAAGGAATGGCAAGAAAATTACTTTACCGTACCAGATCTGAAAGGTAGAGAGAAACTAGTGCTTATGGAAAGACAATTTATAATCTGAGTGCCAGGGCGATGTTGTCATTTACTAGAATGTTGCGTCAAAGTGGACGAGATACTGCAGGAAAAACGTGGCTTTCCAGATTCCTCGTAAACGTACTGTAAAATGTCCTAGTAACTTGTTAGATGAGAGAGGACTGCAGTTTTCAAATGCCAAGAAGTCACCGAAATGCCTATTGGCTAAAAGGAAGGAAAACGAGATAGCATGGGCTTTTAAAACTTGGAAAGGTTTTGACTGTCAGGCTTAGAATAATCAAAGACTTTATTTCATAGTGAAAATACTAGTCATACAAGAAGGCAAGAAAGCTTATAAAGACTTTATAAGGAATATTTAGCACAAAATGAGGAGTAGATGAGCCAAGTATCTCAGGATGAGAATAATTAGAAGAAAGCCAGCAGTTTAAAGACAAACAATTAGAAACTGGCATACATCCAGCTGCTATAAAGTCAGGTTATTCCAGGGCAAGAAATAGACCACTGTATACTGGAATTACAGTCAGCTTATCTTAAGCAGCAGCTTGTATCCAGGCAGTGTGTGGTGTTCTGTTCTGAACAAACAGAAACCATATCTCACTGGCAGAAGAATCAAAGATAAATTCATATGCGAAGGTGCCACTTGTCAGGAATTATGTATTTCAACAGACAAATTCTTCAGGATGCTGATACTGTATATACTGGGTGGGAGAGAGAGAGAGAATTTTGGGGTTAGACAAACACCATAATCTTATACAGCTACTTCAAGAACGCACTTTGTAAAAATGTGGAAATACTCTGTAAGACGAGATCTTGTTTTCAGCAGTATTACCTGGTAGCCACAGAGTATCACAGCTTCTGATGTGATGCTTCCAAATATATTTGGCCTTTGACCTCAAAGCAAGATTTACATTGCTCTTCATATTGTCAAGAACCTTCTTGTATGGCTATGGGGAACATGTGTAGAGTTATAAGCATGTGGTTTCAGTTGTGTGTTACAGATAACACAGGCTAATGTACTGATCTGATAGTGTTTCACAGTCTTTTTCCAGCTTGTTATTATTTCAGTTCTTAAAATATTAAAATACAGAAGGGTGGCTGAAACGATCAAGATGGTAAAGGAGCTGCCTAGCAGTGATGGTCTAAAAAGGATGGGACGTTGCATTACGGAGAGCAGGAGGCTGAAGAGAACATGATGATTTACAAAGTTCATAAGAGGCATGGCAGGTTTAAAAAAAAAAAAAGTTAAAAGTACATCTTTTCCTCTGTTCACTTCTTGCTGAATATCCATATCCACAGCCTTTCCTCTAGACTTTAACCTGAATGCTGTTATGTGGTGCTCCTGGAATTTGTCCTCACACAGCATTGCAGATCATTAATAAATCCCCACTATACATTTTTTCCTGTTTCCTCCACCCTCCTCTTGTCCCTTTTTTTCTGTTCTTCCAAGTAACACCAATGGCAACATTTTTTACAAAAGGTCCAAAATAAAATTGTTCCAGTGGTATTCTCTCTCTCTCTCTCTCTCTCTCTCTCTGTTTTTCTCTAAAAAGCGGTTGCTTTCTGCAAAGCATATCAAGAACAACAAGCTTGCTGTCAGATATCAACATTCCCTTGCTTTGTTAGTTTTGCAGCCATAGACAGCACATGTTGGAAAAGCACATGCCACATCACCAAAATGCCTTCCCTCAGGGCCAGCTGCAATCCACTTTTGCATGTCTGAGCTTGTTTTCAACTTGTTTTCCTTTCTTGCCACGATTATTTCTACTTCACATGATATCCTTACAGGCAATACTTTAAAATCTAACACACAAATGCACCGTTCTCAGAAATCACTCCTGTATTTAAGAGTGTTTTATTTAAATATGACAATCCTATCATTATTTTCCCAAAATGACAACTGCTTCGAATCCCTTTCTTCTATGTCAACTTTGAAAGCTTTAATTATAATCTCAGCAGCAATAATCTTGTTCCAATACAGTCAATGCAAGCATATCTATCGTCTTGTAAATCACTTTAATAACAGTGCCTTTTTTGTTTCGAGTAAGTGAAGCTATTATTATTACCAGAAAAATAACACGGGTCTTATTTGCTGGACACAGCTTGTCATACTGTGTGAAGTCCAGCCACAACTAATGAAGTCTGCAAGGGAGAGGAGTGTTATCCTTCCAAGATAACTCAGTCTCATCTATATTTCTATAAATGCAGAAAACCTAGAACATCACTGATGTTACAAAGCCAGTTAGGAAATACCAGAATTAAGAGAATTTGTACAGCTTTTTGGTTCCTGCGTATACGTTCAATCTCTAATTACATGATCACACCATTTCTTTCTTTAAGATCTCTGCATCTTTCAGTATGCAGAAGGAGTGGTGCTAGCTTCAGGAGCAGCTGTTGAGAGTTTTGCTTCCCTGCATGATTCAGTATATGGCCCTAGTTTTTGCACACTGTACTAGGACTATCTGCAGTATTATCTGCTTTATGGACTTTCCTGTGACACTTAGAGCAACTGAATGTATGAACTTCACAAATGTAATGAACTTCTGCTCACACTGTCTCTGCTGGGAAATGATGTGATGGGTTTATCCTCATTTATGCAGGTGGAGCTGAGGAACAGCGAGCGTAAACATCAGCTAATTTGGGGAGGCCAATCTGAGCCATGATTTTTCAGGGTTCTGTTTTATGTAGCCTTGTAAGTTCATCTCTTCCTTTATTTGCAGCTATGAGAAAAAAAAGGAGTAGTTTTGCAAATCAGGACTATACCAAACTGAGGAATATTCAATGAGCAAAAAACTGAAGTAACTTATTTTGCATCACAGCCTGCAGGTCTAGTTTCTGTTGCCCTTTTCTAGATAGTGCACAATCCTCCTGTCCCATTCGCTTTAGATATCCTTTTCTCTCATGGCCAGTTGGCTACCTGACCAGATTTTTCCTCACTCAATCCTTTTCAAAGTCTTCACACTTAACTCCTCTGTTTCCCTTTCTCCACCACTAATTCTCTTGGTCTCTGAGCTCTTAACAGGAGAAAGAAGCTTAAATGTATTTATTTTTTGTACTGCAGTCCTTATCTCAAGGTACACTTCTACCAATTGATTTAATTTCCCCCCTGGTTTGGGCCAGTTTTTAGTGGCGGTAGAAGTAGTACGTAGGAGTTCCCCCACCGGTGAGGATGTGTGGTGAGGGTAGCATACAAGTGGTTGTATCTCATGAGAGATGTGTGAGGAAGAGAACCCTGTGTGTGGTTTGTAAGAACAGAGCGGGCCCTTTCATGTTAGCACTAAGAGCTGTGGAAGCATCAAACCTCAACATATGGAGGCTGTATGGTGATGTTGGTTATTTGACTGAGAATGTTGAAACGACACTTCTTCAGCTGGCTTTATTGTACATCCAAATGTAGAGGGATTTTTGACAAAGATGCCCGGTGAGCGGCTCCTTCCCTCTACTTACGCCTGAAGTGCAGGAGAGTAATCAAGGACAAGGTCACCAAACTTTTATAATAGGTAAAAGAAACTTACTCACCACAAAGCCTGCTCGCCAAAATAGCTGAAAAGGTTGGTTAAATGCCAGCTGCTTGGAAACAATGGTGTTAGGCATTAAATGAGCATTTAGCCGGATAATGATCTGCATGCAAAAGTGCAGCGTTTCTAACAGCTCTTCACTGAAGAGCAAATGTTCAAAAGCTTTTAAAGTCTTTTTTTACAATGGGGTTGGAGGGGAGGGCCAATTCCTTTGGGCTTGAGACTGGAAAGGTCTGGATCCATTAATTCAGAGACTTATTGTGTAAAGAATGCCTGCACTTCCAGTAAGGTATTAGAACTGTAAAGTTAAATATTTTATTATAGTGTAAAATCTAGAAATTGGTAGTTTAAGGAACATGACTGAGTCTTGAGCATTTTTGTGTAGGCTTAGTATTATAAGTACTAATTTGTTAAAAAGTGATAGATTTTTCTGTAAGCATAGTTCTGCTGAATGTGTTGTGTAATACCGTAATTGTACATGCTGCTTTAGAATTGGTATGTGAATCATATTTACTAGTAGAATAAAATAATTTGATTAGTGAATGTATACAAATAGTCCATTTTGCAAAATAGAGTATATACAACAACAGAACTCGGTTTTAATCTATTTGTTGCAGAAATCACATTCTAGTTTGTCTGTGCATATTGGACAGTAAATCAATCTTCAGCAAAGATCTGCTTAGGATTTTTTTCCCTAGCCAGTTCCTGCAGCCACTGTGATATTTAACACCCAGCGTGGGGACAGCAGACGGCCAGAGTAACCTGGTTTGGGCTCCTGCTAACTTTCTCTGCAGCCCTTTGTCAGCTTCGCTACGAGTTTCTGTGTTCGTAGGCACCCGTGTGTATGTATGTGTGGAAAGGGAGAAGAGTGCAAGTGTGTGCGTGTATGTGCACGGTAAATTTTCAAAACACCGTGCTGCAAACTGGCAGTATTATTTTGATCGGGAAGAAGTTTCTGGAAAAATACCAGTATGGTACTTGGTTTCTAGTGTGTACTTGCGTGACCTTGGATTATTTCACTTAAGTTTTCGATGCTTAGTTTTTTCCGTTTATAAAGCAGGAATAATTCTAGCACACTTGCCCCATATTTGCTTGCTTAAAAAAAACAGTGGTTTTCGCTTATGTAAGGTTTGTTCAGTATGTTCATAATGGTTCAAGCCCCTTGTTGCTTGGCATATTAGTTACTCAACTCACGGCGATATATATGGAAAATCTAAAACTTCAATTTTATTTTCTGATTCCAGAATTACTGCGGGAAACAAATGACATTGGGCATTTAAAAAGTAAGACGCTATTTAAAATAAGTTTACAGTAAACTCACTGATCTCGAGTGTCATAAATTATAAGATGATACTGTGTAGGCAAGATGTAAAATTTTTAGCTTTGGTAACAATGGAAAGTAATTTACAGTCAAACCCCAAGTTCTGCATTTCCCTCTGTCCTTTTCCCAGTGTTGTTGACTATTTTTAAAGCACCTGACCAGAGGGCTCATCTAGAGACCGTTTCATTAGATGGTAACTAGGCTATTGTTGTCTGTGTTGTACTTATTTGGTGCAAGTAATGGAACATTAATCAAATATTTTTTGTAATTGACTGTTCTCCATGGTGGGAATACTGAAGAAATAGCAGGGTTTGGGAGCAAATTGAGATGATAAATTAGTTGAATGTTCATATTGTGTCCCCTAGCCCATTGTTCTAAGTGGTTCTGTGTGCTTTTTTTATCTTTAAATGAGGTAGGATTATTTTTACTGTTTCTGCAGATGTGATTGTCTTTGGGAAGATCATCTGCATTTATTTCTTACAAATTGCTAGTCCCAAATTTTATCTGCTGCTATAGTTTTGCATATAAACAGCTTTGGTGGTTTTTTTTCTATAAAAATACAATAACATATGATGCTACTTGTCAAGCTGTATTGTGCAAAGAAATGTATCTTTGTGAGGTTCGAACAGGACAAGCTAAATAAAATGACTCTGTCATGAGGAATTTTAAAAGACAGTCTTAACAGTACTTGAAAAAAAGTTTCAGAAGTATTTTTAAGTTCTGATGTTTTAAGTGCCCAAAACTCTGGACTGCTACACATAAAACATTACTTTTAAAAATGATCAGTTATTAAATTTGCCTTCATTTGAACAAATGAATATTTGCAAATCAGAAAACAGTCTCCTAGTTCTAGAACTTAACATAAAAATAACAAAGTCGTTAAACGGTGTCAGTATCTTTAGAAGATATGTGTAACATTTTCCATCCATATGTTTTCTGAGTTAGAGCTTCTCAGTGTATGTAAATATGTATATTTTTCTTGCTTGTTTTTCTGTATATGAATATACATATTTATAACCTCTTGTAGCTTGTCAAGTCCTTCAATAATGGCAGAAAAAACATTGCTACTAAATAAATCTATACAAAGCAATGTTTTACTTTCTTCTTTTGCTTTCTTAAGATTGTGTATGTTCTTTCTGAAAATCCCTATATGATAAGTCTGGAGCATTGTATAGCTGCCAGTGCTTCAGACCATTTCTGGGAATAGTTCTGCAAGTCCTCTGCAAGAAGCACCCAAGTCCCTTCCTTGGACTCAGTACAATAATGATTAAACTGAAATTCTGCTTAGGTAAATACCGTAACTATTTGAGCACCTTTGGTTCCTTCTGGAGGTGTTTTCTTTGGCTTGAGATACTGAACTAGTCATTTCAGGAGAGAGAAAGAATAACTTCTTACTCTGCGGAGGATTCCTGGAATACCAGACTTGCTTCAGTGAGCACAGTAGAACAGCATTAACCGTGAGACTGAGAATACTCCGCCAGCAGAGTAGTCCATAATACATCTCCAGGGAGGTGAAGAGGAGGAAAATGAACACAGATCTCGGGGCACTCTGGAAGGGCATTTTAAGTTCTGAACTGGACCATTGAAAGGGAACTGGCTCTACCTTCAACTTTTTGAAGCACACTCTTGTTTTCCCTTTGCTTTTCTTATAGATACCCACAATAAATATTTTATGTCAGGTTGAATTAGCCATCTTGTGCTGAAATGAGAAAATCTTGTGCTGTTTCATTGCAGTGTGATGGGGAAAACCAAGATAAATAATGGAATAGCTTAATCAAAACCAGTTTGACGTTCTTTAGTGTGTTGTTTCTTTTCTTTTTTTCTTTTCTTTTTTTTTTTTTTACTTCTCACTTTCAATGTTCAGCCAGAAAATCAGTTATTCACACTATTCCTTTTATTATCAAATCATGAACTGGTTCATGACCCAGCTTACTTGCAAAGAATCCGTTCACAGTGGTACACTGCACAGCAGCCTCCCGTGGATTGCTTGTGCCATAAGTACCAGTATGGGAGAGAAAGCAGACCGCACATGGCCGTTGTACGTAATGCGGTGTTGGTACGCTTTGTGACGGGAAGCAGGGAATCTTACCTTCTCCCCCCCGCCCCAAGCGAGCAAAATAGTAACCATACCATGGGCATGCTTATTCAAACCTGCATGTTGCAATACTGAAATCCAAGATGGTATCAGAAGCAGCGCCCAACTACTTTTTTCAACACTGTATGCCAGAAAATGTAAAAGACATTAAAAAAAAAAAAAAAAAAAGGTGGAACTCGTGTGTTGACCATAATAAAGCCTGTTGCTATCAGGAAAAAGAAAGGAAAACATAATTACCTCAATGTATGAGGATGTACAGTCAGTCAATGTACTTCAAAAACGTTCTCTACATTTTCATTTATCATCATTATAAAGAGTTTCCAAAAGAGTGAATTTACCTTTATCAAGTTGTGAAAGGCATTTGCCTTCATGCATCCTTACCCACGTAAATTAAAATGTTTGTTTACTTTGATATTTTGAGTTGTACATGTGCATTACTCTTCATAAAAGTTTAAGTGACAAAATATGGGTGCAATTTTTTAAACTAAAAATAAAATACTTAATGAAAATTTTGTATAAAAAGACTAGGGCAAAGGGAAAAAACCAGACGTTGGACACGGTACATTGAATACAGAATAACAGTTTGCTCTATGCACTAGAGTTCAGCAGTAGAAAATGATGCATATATAGCTGTTAAATAATTTGCACGGTTTAAGAAGATATTTTTAGTAAAATGAGTATCCAGAGCCCAGGCAGGTATAAATAATTGTGCTTCCATTGACCTTGAAGTATTTATGTCATCTTATGCCTTGGTTATGGAAGGAAAGAGCTGGTCTCAAGTAGAAAGTTGTTCAAAGCAAGGCTGGAGGTATTGGAGACAATCTCCAGAGCTATGCAGCACGTTATGTGTGACTGCAGTTTTCCTGGAATTGTTTAACCTACCAGTTTACCCTAACATCCATCAAAATATAAGGAAAGGGTTTTCAATTCTTTTGGACACATTTTTGTATTCTGTACGTTAAGTTTGGTGTTAAGTAGCAGAAGGTGTTTGTGGTTTGCATGTCAATCTCTTGTGGGCCTGGCAAGAAGCCACATGCAAGCTGATGCATCCTGAACTTCAAGAGAAGTGATAAACAATGAAAATAAACCAAAAATGCCTCTGTCTGCACAAGCAGCTCCTTCAAGCAGAAAGCAAGTGATAAATGGTGATATTTCTAATCATTACGTAAGTACCATTGATTAAAACTAGGCACAGAAGTTAGGGTAGGTATAAATTTCTTGTTTTCATGTCCTGTGGATGCCTGCAGGCAAAAGAGAATATTTTCTATTTTTCAGCTTGATTACTCTTTTGCTGCTTGTGTAATATAAATTGCAACAGCAAAACGAGGATGCTGTTAAGATGAGCAGGTACATCTTCAAAAAAGTGCTGGAAGTTTGAAGTGAGCAGGCTGGGTTATATGAATTAGCTGATTGTTCTGGTCCTCTTCTGTAGATAACTGCAATGGGGTAACCATAGTCTGGTGGGGTTTGTCATGCCTTTGTTACTAGTTTTCCATTTTCTTTTATCTTCATAGACAGCTTTGTCACCTTTGCTCTCAGTCTGTGACTTTTCTAAATTTATGGTCCATTCAATGAAGTTTCTATTTTCCCCAACAGATTTTAATGGCATTTAGAGTTTATCTAGCTTCTCCAGAAAGGAAAAATACCCTTTGTTTTCTATAACATGTGTGCATATAACATATTAAAGTATATGTTTATTTTATGTTGTCCTGTAGCATTTAGGTGCTCTTACGATGTTAGAGGCGTGCTGTGCCTCCTCTGCAGTAGATTAGTTCTAACTGCTGCTTCTACCTCACGGAACAGTTTTATTTCATTAGCTGTTTTCAGTATTGAGACAGGTTTGGGTTGGTTTTTTTTTTTGATAACTCCTTTATTTGCTACTTCCTATTCATGACCAGGCTTACACCTTGCATATTGAAAGTGTAATTTCTATGCCTGGAATTTACATGATTTTCAGTCAGGTAAAATAAACATGCTTGATTTTCCTTAGCTTGCAATTTCTTTCCTGTTGGCACCCCTGAAATCCACGCTTTGAAAGAATAACGTGAAGAACGTGTAGTTTCAGTGGAGTCTGAGTCTTTTCAAAGGCTGGGACTGATGCTAGAGAGCAGTAGGTCATCTTCCCCACTGTTCATTTTTGTTAAAGAAACTTCCTTTTTTTTTTTTTCTCCCTCACTGGTGTTTGCAGCCCATTTTATTCTATTTTTTCTACCATTTCTTCTTCGTTCTATTTCCTGTAAGGCTAAATCAGCCTTTCCAATAGGTTACAGTAGAGCTTGAGAGTTTCCATCGCATCGCAAAGCTGAGACATTAAATGAACTGTACTCTGAACCGCTATCAGTGTTTATTTTGCTGCCCAAATGAGTTAGGTAGATCTGATACTCCATAAATGATGACTTTCAAAACTGTGAAAGGAAACGAGGGCTCTCTTTCTGAAAACTCTAAAATCTGGCAGCATTAAACTGTGTTTCAGACCATCCTTGTCAGTTTTTCCTGCTTTATGAATATACGTATTTACTAATGAACTGGGTTTTTCTTTCTACTAGTTCTGTCCTCCAACTAAATCAGCATGGTCCTTATTAGGCTTTACCTTCTTTGAAAGCAACATCTTTATTCTACTGTTTGCCATTTTTCCTGGTCTAGTGGAAGGTGTCCCTGCCTGTGGTGGGGGGATTGGAACTAGATGATCTTCAAGGTCCCTTCCAACCCAAACCATTCTATGATTCTGTGATTCCTTTTGTTGTGTCACATCTACAAGTGCAGAAACTTGTCGTGCTTCCTAATCAAAAGCAAATTTTAAATCCTTTTCATTCAGTGGAAAAAATAAATTTCTTTTTCTCTCTTTTTTTTAAAATGTAAAATATATCCATCTCACGCAATGTGGAAAGGTGAACTGGAGGATTACAAGACAACTTTTCTGGCATGACCAGTTCTTGCTTGTTTCTGCTATAGATCCGAGTTGACTATTGCCCATAAAATTGCTGCCTCCATTTCTTTCACAGAGGCATATTAATGATGAAAAAGAGCTTTCTCTATTTCGCTATTACCCATTATAGACTATTTCACACCTCTGTGTATTTATAGAAAGATATATATGCTGTGCAACAATTAATATTTTCATAAACATAAGGATAAAAAGAAGAGTTTATTGTGATTCAGAATCAAGGATAATGACTGAATGCTTGGCAACTTTTTTTTAAAGAAACAAACAAAGGAAAGAAGACAATGAATGTGAGATGTCTGTGTCAGGCTAGCTAATGCATGCGTTTTGAATGTGAACCTGGTGGTAGGAGGTAAAATAAAAGGTGACATTTAGACTGGTGACATGATAATTTCACTCCTGCCCCTAGAGCTTGAAATTGCATCTTTTTATGTATCTATGATCCATTATTTCTGAAAGAAACACGTCTTGGAGTATCATGCCCTGTCACGAAAATCTTGCTGTAGGTGTGAAATGAATGTGTGTAATGTCTGTATTTACAGACAATCCATAAAATAATTCTTCCCTTGTCTAACAACAAGCTGGAAGCATGAGAGAAAATGCTTAGTTTTTGAAGGGACAGCGAATGTTCCATAACTGAGATAGCTAATATTTGGTAATATCAGGATCTGAAATATTAAATCACAATTCTACATTGTGATGTGATACAAGAAAGGGAAAATTAGAAATGTACTGGAGTAAAGATGTTGCTTATAAAGGAAGAGAATAATAACAAGTACAGTGCTGATCTAGCTTAGGGATAGAATTGAGTTTGTTAGTGAATATATATAAGGTACTACGGAAAGGCAAAAAAAAAATAGAAATGTTAAGCTGAAAATGATAGTCTGTAGAAAAGACAAAAAGATTTTAACGACTCTAATAGTGGCTGCTGTTAGGAAGTCTAGAAGAAATACAAAAACATATGGCTTTCTGATAGTAGTGTGATTTATTTTCCTTCCTGTGTTACATCCTTTCATATGCAGTTCTTCCAGAAAAAAAAAGGGGAAAAAAAAAATTTCTAATGGTAAAGAAGGAATGGTTTTGAATTTATAGAAGAAATACAGATTCTTTCTGTTCTCTATTTGTTTAGCTGGTATAAAAAACTATGTAATTTCAGAAATGTAGAAATTTATTTTCTTTAATACAAGCAAAAATAACTATAAATACAGCTACTTTATTTTTTTGCCCTTCCTTACAGCCCATTTTAACCGGTTATTTCATGCCCTGAAAAATGCACACAAGGCACAAAGAAAGGAAGAACAGAAGAGTCCTGACTGTAGCTGGGTTGATTCCAATAGTATCAAGGGGATGGAATACATAAAAGGAGTAAGAACAGATAAAAGTGATTGGATATGACATTTAGGATACTAAAGAAATGCTAGAATAATCATAAGCAATATAATGGTTGCGAGAAGTAAGGACTTTCATTAGATCAACTGGTATTGCTGGGGAAAAAAACCCATATTTTGAGACAAAAGCATGTTTTCAGCTCTTTAGTTGTGGTCCACTTACTGCATGTCTGTCCTGATCTACTTGGTATGCTCTTCTCCATTAATTTTTGCAGAACATCATTCATCTTTTAGTTTTGTTGGGAACTCTTCTTCAAGTTCAGTCTAAGGAAATATGATGGCTGATTGGAATAAATATCTAATTACAAACTCAATTGGCTGCTTGGTACCAGGTTTTGTAGATTTTTTTTTTTCTTCATAGATTTTTGCGTATGTTGTCTTAAAATTCACATGAACAGATTGAGAAGGTTCATGCAGAAATTTCTTCTATTGTTAGGATGCGTTAAGGTGTTTTGTCTTTGGAGATTTCCTGGCCCATTAACCCTAAATGATACTAATAATGTAGTTTTAAACCTCTCCTTTCCATTTGAGGTACAGTTGTATAGCATGCCAGTGTAACATCAATATTGTAATGTGCCGGTTTCTCTAAAAGGCAGTTAGCAGAGGAATAGTGGGACTTCTGAAAAATACTGTCTTTTTCAGTTTTGTGAGTATGATCTAAAATTGTCATGTCTGCTTTCATTTAGTGAATTGTAGAAATGGTAAAATGTCTACAAAATAACATTTACTTTGCTCATTGACTGAATAAAGAGGTTGCGCTAAAGCTGACACTCCTCCAAGTTACCGTAAAGTTTAGTACAATTTTAAGGGAAGAGTTGCAACAGATGCAGCAAGTCAGGATAATCTAATCTGTAGCCTGGATTTTATCTGCAGAGTGTTCTTAAGTTGCCCAAAGGAAAAGCGTGCACACTGCTTAGTCAGTTTTATACTCGGGCTGTGTTTTCAGTGATTTTAGTGCATAGTGACCCACTGTTTTTAAAAAATACAGCCATAGTAGACTTGCATGTGAAATTAGGCACCTACATGTATAAGGCTAGTACCTAGATACTTCTTTTGAATTTTGGATCTAAGCAAAATCACCTTGCCATTTGGAAGAATCCAGATATAAGCATTTGTGCAGAATGCAGAGACGTATGCGTTTGTGGTGCTCTCATTGAACGTTTACATCATACAGTAGAAGAAAGTTTTGGACGTAGAGCTCTAGCACATAACATCAGTGGATCTTAGTGTACACCTGCACCTGCACAGCTGAGGAGGTGCCCTGGGATGGAGACGTGAAGAAGAGCAGTGGGTGTTGCTGATAGGAATCTGCTCCGGGGACACCAGCACCAGACAAAAGACGTGGCACACCCCATCTGAAGGCCAGTCACCTTGGGTGCCTACGAGATGTAGACGTGCTAGGAGGAGGTGAGGGCAGCGCAGAGGCACGTGTTGGCACTGTTCCCAGGGCGAAGGGAATTGGTCTTTGGACAGAAAGGAGGTTCAGTGATGGCAATGAGGCTTGCTTGGAAAAGAAAGGAAACCAGTAATGTGGTCTATAGAATTTTGTACAGTTTTGTGGAAGCAATACCTATTTAGTGAAAAAGAGGAGGATGTAATTTATTGTATTACATGTTGTTACACACCTGTCGAATGGAGTAAAACAACTGTCACAGCATGATTTGTTTCACCAAAACAGACTAACGAATGTTGGAAAACAATTTGTGGTGCGTATCATGTGGTCAGATATCCAGATACTTAAAGAGTGGAAATCATTGTGTATGTAAGAAGCCGTTGTCCTACAAATCATTGTAACCACCAAAACCGGAATCTCTTAATTGATGCATGGACTATAGGAGTTATTGTTAGCAGAGCCTAACATAAGATTATTTTTAGATCTAGAAAAGTACTAAAACAGATGTGAGAACTGTTAGTCTAAATAGAGTGATAGTGTCAACTCTACCTTGCTAAGCAGCAGAATTTATAATATGTATCTCTTGCATTCAGCACCTGGAAATATCACTTATTTTAGATTATGTTTGGGAAATTGTGTTTGCCCAAGCACAGAATTTTGAATTTGAAACTAGAACATTTTTTTTGTTTGGCTGCCATGACATCTGTTTCAGCTGCTACAGCGCACATGGCTATACTTTATTGCACATTATTTGGAAACAGTTTTGAATTGCAGGCACGTGTATATTTTGAGCATTTCAAGTCCTGTTGTAAAGCTTTCCCTGCAGGTATACATCTGAAACTATAAAGGAGGTCATACAGGTGCCAATGGTATTCAGTGGTATTCTAGTTAAAGGGTTTGTATTGTTGTTTTCTGGAAGGCATTTTTTGGTGATGCTTAACTGAGACCTTGTGAGAGGAGACAAACATGCAAATGAAGTCAACTTCTCAGACCTCTGGGATCTGTTACAGCATGAGTTACTCTTAACAGATAATTAGCTGGGGCTGTTAATCAAGTTTAACAGGTGTTGAGTAATGAACCAAGATAGGGCATCTGCTGTGACCAGCTTCTCACTCTAATCTGGTTAGGGAACCTAATGCCAGTTGGAGCCCAGAATGCTTTATAGTGAGATCCAACATTGCATTTTCCTGATGCTTCCATCAGTCTCGTGATCATTGAAGAACAGTGACATTTGCAACAGGAATGCAAAAGGAATCAGCCCAAAATTCCCAAAGTGGAAGCTATTAATGAATACACGTTCTTCCTTTTCTTTTTAGATTTGAAAGCATTTCTTTGCCCAAGTTGAACAAGCAGTTGAACTATTGTCCGTGTTTATATCTATTTGCCTTCAAAAGTGTAATGAAATATATTTTAGAGTACTGCTTAACTAGGATCTTGTAGACCACTGTTGTCAAAGTGGTAGGTAAAGATGGTTTTAGTATGCAATTTCCAAGACCTCTTTGCAATCAGAACTTTGCAACTTCTTATTATGTTCTACGTTAAATGATTTTACTTATTTAAGATATCCAGGCTTTACAGTTCAGTCACCAAGTAGCAACTTCAACACTTTCACCATTGTGTCTTGAGTTGCTACCTTGACCATTAAGCTGCATGGTTTTCCCAGTAATCTGCCTGCAAAACGGGTGGTGTGAATTCTTAAAGACATTCTCAGCTCTGAACGTGATCCCAAGTTTGGAGCTGACTAACAGGATTGCTTGTCAGAGCACCCTTTGGGCTGTCTTTGGGTCAATCAAATGGTTTGCACAGGAGGGGAATCCAGCGCTGCTGAGCGTGCTCTGGGAGAAACATACAGTACGGGTAGGTCCCAACATGCTGTGTCTGACCAAGGTGCCTGTCTGCATGTATATATGTGTGTGTGTATATATATATGACAGATACTCTGTCATATCCGCCTTTGCCCTTGCAAGTGTCTCATGGTTGATGTGAGACAGACAAGAAGCCCCTGTGTCCTTCCTGGAGGAGCACTGACAAGGGCTGTCGTATGGATGAATGAGATGCGTATGCTGTCTGAATAGGGAATGAGTTCCCATGTTTTCATGCTTTTGATATCACTTTGCTTGGATTTAGTTGATGTAGCCTTTACATCTCTTTCCAACCTTTGCCCAAAAGGAAAAAGTAACCCTTCATTTCATTCCTCTTACTGGATTAATCAGAGATGCTTCAAGCAGGAGTTAAAGCTGGCTCATGATGTTGTGAATATTGCAATTCTGTGATTCTAACAAAGTCTGAGGCTTTTAGATCTGTTTTGCCATTAAATGTGGTTGTACCTGTGGCTATTTTGCTTCAGGGGTCTTCAATAAGGTATTTTACTTGTGCTGGTCGTTATGTATCTTGCTGATCAAATTCATAGCAATTTTTCCAGCTATTTGTTTTTTAGCACAACATGGACTTGTGTATCCAATAATAATTAGCATTATGCAAAGAATAAGTACGTTTATTGCAACTGGATGATTGAAACTGTATAGCCAATGTTCCTGGAAGAAGAAACAGCAACACTTTCTACTGTTGGCAGTGTTTGGCACATGTCTTTTGGTTGGTGTGAGAGGTTATGGTGCTTTCGTTTATACAGGACTCAAAATCTGAGGTTTTGATCACAGATCCCTGAAGTGATCATGGGGATTAGAAAACCCTCTACAATGTTTCATTACATGAAAAGTAAAATTCTGATCCAATGGAGTCAGCAGCCAGTTCCCACTGACCTCGGGAGGTTTAGGGTATTGCCCAGGAAGTCAGGAGAAACTCAGTAGAATTGATATAATATAAAGCAAGAAGTGCGGTGAGAAACAAACCCAGAATAAGTACATGGGAATTCAGAATGAGGGAGATGAAGATATTGCACAGCTACAAAGAGAGTAGGAGGAAAATTGAGTACAATCAGAAACTGTGCTAGGAAGAGAAGGAGAATCACATAGATCGCAAACTTTAGGTGAGTGGAGTCTGGAGAAAATCAGGAGAGGAATATGGACCACCTAATAACCTGGGGATGGGGGGGAAGCATCCCCAGCGTAGGTAGTGGAGGACCAGAATCGGAGCCAAGAGAATCTGTGGCTTGCTGCTTTTTTTTCAGTAACAGGCTTGTATAATATCTGTTGTGGCATGTTGTCTTCTAAAAGGTTGCCAATATTGAGCGGTGCTTGACTCTTTTATTAGAGAGATACCTTTCTACATGTTTTTATTAAGGACATATAACTTTTCCTAATAGCAACCATTCCTGTCTATTATGTGCATTAAAAGGTATGGTAAAATTCCTTAGGAGAGCTCTTAATATACATGCAACGTAGCCATAATCCAAAGTAGCCATAACTCAAACATTGGTATTTGGTATTTTTTTTTCTTTTCTCCTACCCTCAAAAGTACGAAAAGTGATTAGAGCTTGTTACGGATTTACTGCTTGCCAAAGTTTGCTTTAAAAATCCTGGTTTGTAGTGCTGTGATCTACTACAAGACCCTCTGGGAAATTGCATGTAGTCTCATGACAGGTGTGATATTAACCTGTGTCATTATTGCAAGTAACAATTTGTAGGGCTGCTGGATGTGTTTTTTCCTTTCTCTGGTTCATGTCGAGACCTTGTTCATCTCTTCTGCATTGCCCTGTTTAACCTTAGGGAGGATTATGGTTCTGCATAACTGTTTGCCATCTTAAGGCATCTGGGTAACCATGCATTCCTTTAATGTTGCTAGTAAGACACCTTTAACTTTCAGAAAGCACAAAAATAAATTTTGCATTTTCTCTCTCCTCTGGATAAAAAAAATTGGGAATAGATGTCAAAACTTGGGATCTCTCTTCCCTGATGTTACTTTTACCTACATATATAGTACAGGCTCTGTAGACTCCTTTCCTGCATTCAAAATTAACCTGTGTACTCCTCTGAGCCCTTACCCTTTGCTCCAATAGATAAATCACTTCCTGGAAATGTCTGAAAAGTGTTTGAATGGTTTTTCCCCCTCAGCAATGTCTTTTGTACAAATACTTTTATTAAGTAAAGTAGGTTTTAGTAATTCAGAGGTCCGTGATTCTTTAGCAAGTCTTAAATGATTAGTCACCAGTGCCGTTTTCTTTCCCTTTCCAGGTTTTTTGCACTTCAAATTTTTCTTGTTCTCAGAGTGCTTTAATAAGACAGCATTTTTGTGAATGCATAGTGAAATTGCTTTTGTAGGGAAAGTCAGTGTATATTTTCCATCTTATTTCATAGAAGAAAACATATGGTTTCTTTAAAGTTACATGGTACTGTATGTTATATCACTGGAAGACACGTAGGCTCCAGAAAGTAGTTTTTGTTGTCCAGTCATTGCTGGACAGTAATTAACTTGCTGATGGAATAGAATATTTAATGCTGTATTTTTTATTCATAAAGCAGGAGGCAGCTATAGCTGTGTTGTATTTCCTTCAAATTCTGAGTTTTTAGTGGCAAAACCAGACCTCTGCCAAGTTCTGGAAGTTTCTCCAGAAGGACTTTGACTTCTCTTATGGCTTTTCTTAATTTGACTTTGATATCTTTCTGAGAAGTATCTAATGGACACGGTACAAATGATGTAAACGTGTGGTAGCAGGTTGTCGTTCTCTGATCCCAAAATGCACTCTGCAGTGTATATAAGGATAATGCCTTGGTCTATCAAGGCTATGAGAACAAATTGAAGTTCTTTTGCGTTTCCCCTGGATTTCTGTAACATGTATTTTTGATTATGCCAGTTCTATCAGGGAGTCAGAACAATCACAAGAAACGCTATGCCAAAAGTGCTTCCATATAAACTTTTCAACTATTATTTGAATAATCTTAGGAGTATTCCACTATTGCCACTCTTTTTGGGAGGTGCAGAGCTTCCCAGTACCATTAAATGACTCAAAGGAGCCACAAAGTATGTTAAATTAACTGTGTTGTTTCAGTCAACAGTTACAACATTGTATAACCACATATAAGATTTTCTGTATGAATTGCTGAGCTGATATCTCTGTCTCTATATAGATATGAGTGCAGAGATCAACCAGCCAAAAAATCACTTTCTTCTTTTCAACCAGTATCTGTTGCTGCAAATAATGAATTTTAGTTTCTAAAGTTGGTCTGTTTGAGTCGTGTCTGTAAGTGGGAGATCCAAAATGTTTTTTTTCTGAAGATAACTGTTTCTGCATTACACATTGTGTAAACCGAGTCCCAGTCTCTCCACCACTTATGGTAGAAGTGTGTGATGATTTGTGTGGTTCAAGCTAAAACATCTGCATTGTCTCAATTATATTAAACGCCCAACGGACAACTGGAAGCAGTGAAAACTCCAGGCTTATTTAGCAACGAGTGTTCTGGCAGTTGCTTCTTGTATAGAGGAGGAAAGTGCGGTGGCTGTAGCTTGGTTGGAATGCTGCTTCTGAGACTCTGGAAAAGAATCCTTTTCAATTAAACTGGCGCTGAGCAAAAGGCTATTTTTTTCCTATCTGTAAGTTGATGTGCATCTGACAGGTGTCAGCTTCAAAGCCAAGATAAAGACATAAAAGCTTATTTTGGAAAGTCTTTTGGGAGAGGAATTCTTGAAATAAATACGGGATAGGGAAAATAATAGTTGCGGTGCTTCAGCCAGACTTGAGAATCCATAGAGCTTGACAGAGGAAAATTGGAGGTAGCTCGGACTGCTTTACTGAGCCTATTTTGAAGTAACTGTAGTTGGTAGACAGTCACAGGAGTGCTGACTAGTATTGTAGGTATCAAAAAGATGCCTCCATTCTTTTACTAATTGCTATTTGTGTGTTTGTTAGTAACGATCTTCGACGCTGCAGAATTTGTTTCAGGCTGGTTTTCGGGACTGCCTTGAACTCAATGTCTGCAGCCTCCGCAGCTGTCTACCTCTTTTCTACCCAGTGCTATGGAACGCAGCGTAGCCTTGTTCAGTGGTTAGCATGATGCCCACAGCCACGTTCTCCCCACACCATGTTCAGCTTATTTGTACTCAAAAATGAGTTCACAGTGTTCTTATTTCTTGCCTTCCCATTCCACTCCTATTCATCCGCCAAATCACTTTTACTTTGAAGCCGAGCAGAATCATAAATATTTTAAAACAATGTTTTAGTATTTTGAGATACTCAAAACTTCAGGTTATGAGAAGACCGAGTGAAATTTGGAATGTAGGAACTACTGCTTATGACTGCAACAGTAGTGTAGGTTTGTTTGGCCTTTTTACGTGGCAGATTTTGTTTGTTTTAGTGAACTGAACCATATTATATTTTCCAACAGGAAGGAAGTTTCCATGGATCTTGGTTTTTATAATTCTTATAATAGCATCAAACTGAACATTCTTACAGCAGAGACATCTGTTTTTCACAGTCGCCTTCTGTAGGAAGAGACTTGGTTTTGTTTTGAAATTCTTAGTTCATGTATTTTAGCAGATGATCATATTTAAGCCAGATTCTGATTGTCATCGATACAAATCAGGAATTAACTCAGTTTATTTCACTTCATCTCTCCCAATTTATGTTAGTGTAAAGGAAAACAGAATCTAGTGAACTGGCTGTTCTATTTCTGTGTTTAATTGTGTTGACAAGTATTATTTTAAGACAAATGAGACAATGCAATTGTGTATCGCTCAGAAAGCTCCAGTATTCTGACAGCTTATTGGTTTTCATTTTGCTATCTGAAAGAGTGACTAGAAGACTTCATTTTGGGTTGACAAACCATTTGTGGTATTCCAGCCTTCTGTGTGAAGCCTTGAGCATGTTGACACATTCTTCCAATCCAAAAAGATTTTTCAAAAATTATTATAAGATTTTGTATTTGTTCTCTCTGATGGTCAGTTCCCTATGGACTTTATAAAACACTCAGGGTTTGGGTTTAGGTGGAAAAAATCCACTTTCCAGCATGTTGCAGCTATCGCAGTGTTTCCTAAAATGCATGAATATCAGTTGTGCTTCTAAGGTGACAGGACAGAGCAATGTGTGAACTCTCACAAATGGTATTCTTAAATCTGTGCAAGCAAATGTTTTGACTTCTGAACTTCTTCAAGGCAAATTTGAGAGTCATACTTGGTTTCAGTGTGTGGAAATGGAAGTATATACCCAACTATGTTGGGCTCAAGTTGATCTATTTCTCTTTCCAGTTTTATTTAGCTCTTGGAATGGAAATAGATGTTCTTAGTAAATCCTGAAGCTTTTATAGCTCTGGTTTTATCTCAGACAAATAATTGGAAAATGCACAATGCCATTGATCTGACTAGAACTAATAGGAGTTTTAAATAGCAAAGAAAATAAGACCTTTAGTGCTGAAAACCTCTTCCTCTCTTCTCCCTTCCCTTCCTTCCTTCCCAAAAACATCAGCAAAAGGAGCTAATAAATGCAATTGATTTATTTTGAAGTGCTGTCTGTCTTTTTCACTTTTCTTCTGAATAGCAGAGAGTCTGTGGCAGCTCTGGCTCCAGATGTCTGAGACACAAGCTATAATATGTTTCAGAAAGTCCCTGTTTGATTGCATTTGTCTGGGGAAAAAATGGAATAAGCTTTGTCTTTGCTACAATAATGCTTAGCTCCTGAGAACAGCCTCACAAGGAAGGAGGGCATTTCTGAGCGAGGATTAACAAATCTCTCTGTTTGCAGTTGTTTCAGCATATTTGTAGTAAGCACAAGCAGTGCGGGTGTTTTTCTGCAGCACATGCTAATTAACATCCCTTTAGTTGTGTCTTTTTGCTGCAATTGCTGGGGCAATATAGCAGAACGCAGTAAGCCATTCTGAAGTCTGTGGCTTGAGGAGCTGTCTGTCCCAACCATGTTACGTAAGAGCTGTGATGTTTTGCTCACACAGAGTAAGTATTTTGAGCATGAAGTATTTACTTGATGGGCTTGGCCGTGTCTACGAATGCAGGCATTCCTGTGAACTTGGAAAACTGCACCCATCTTTCTTGGAGTTATCCTCGAATACTTAATTATAGCAGAAAATGCTTAAGGCCAAAAGTTAAGGTGCTCCCGTATCGTGTTTTCATTTCAGTTTGTGTAACTGCTGGGATCACTAAATAGCCTTTTCAGGATTTTCTTTGCCCACTACAGTGGTTAGTGGCAGTTCAAACGATGCACGCATACTTGGAACAGAATGTAAGAGTCTAGTACCCAGTAGTGGTTGCTCTTGGATGAACTACAAGAGATGGGTCAATACAGAATGATGCTTTCCCCTTAGTATATATTCCAGCTTGAACCACCAGTGATTTACAGCCTTCATGAGTCTGTAAATTATGACATCATTGTTAGTAATCACAGATTACTTATTCTTCATGAATCTATTTAATTTCTCTTTGAATCCATTTATGCCCTTATCCTGCATGCTGTTCTGTAGAGATGTGTTCCGCAACTTAATTACATGTTGTTTGAAAGATTTCCCACCAATATTGTGACATAACAGCTTTTTCATATCACATTGTCGCTTTCTGTACAATGCAGAGCTTTGGGAAAGATGTTTGGGCCAGTGTTCCTACTTGTGTGCAGGTCTGGAGAACAGAGGATTCACCTGTCCTTCTCTGATTGTCAATACTTCAGCTTTTGAATAAATTAATTTTGATGTCATTAGGCTGCATTTCTATGCCTTACTATTCTACAGGAATTATGAGACAGAGTGAATGGCTCAGAGGAATGATGGGGGACATAATAGTTGTAGGTAAATTGTTAAAAACTGACAGTCAGGTGAATGGTAACAAAGGGACAGTTCCACATGAGCTAAAATGTTGGTTTCAGGTGGAGATGTGAGCACTGCATTACTACTGGCTCACTGGGGGTTATGGGGGAGGATGTACCCTGTTGAGAAAATTCAAGGCATATAATTTCCATGTTGAGAAATTTGGGCAGCATGACACGTGTGTTCTTTTCTTCCTGGCAACATCCTTTGAAGCACTTTGAATGAACAAAAAAGCTGAAAGGGATTCCACCTGTGATCAATTTTTAAAGAAAAGACATTCACAGCAGAAATTGTGTAACCTCACCAATCTTGACTTTGCAAGGGGATAATTTATTATAAATGTTTTTTAAGGTTAAGCTTGTTCATGTGTGTCAGGTATAATATAACTAATTCTGTGTTCTTGGCTTACGTGCCACGTTTAATTGCAGCAATTGGAATAGATTTCAGGAAACCATATTCCCAGTGTCAAGGGGTTACATTTTCTTGTTTGTTAAAAAAGAAAAGTCCTGGGAGTTGGATCTTGGCTTTAAGAGGATCAGCTGTATTTTTCCTGCACTGTGAGTTTCTCCCAAGGTGGCTCATTTTATTTGTCCTTTATTCAATTTTCAGTAGAAACTTAGTCAAATGTAGCCAGAAAAATGAAGCCAAAAGTTGCTAAGGAGATTTTATGGATGTTTGATAAGATATTGGAAGGTATGTGTGGGTTTGCTTTGGAAAAGAATAGCTACTGGGTGCTAAGTCTCTAAACATGTTAGAAAAATAAGATACAAGATTTGATGGACTTGGTTTCCTGGAAGCAGTTATCATGAAGAGTTTGCTCCCTAATTTTTCTGAGGCAAGTACATTTTTATATTATCTGAAATGGAAGGACTGAGGAGAGGGCAATATATAGAGGGGGGATCACTGTATATCTCTGATTAGGGAAGGCATTGATGCTTGAATGTAATGACTGAAAGCCTGCACAGGACCCGATTTGTGATCTTGAGGAACTGGTAAAGATCAGAGAAGAGAGGTTTATTCTTCTTCATTATTGTTTTTTAAAGTATTAACCTTAAAGCTAGCACATATAATCACAAACATGTTTAGAGTAACGAGATGCTAACAATCATTGAGACAGTACAGCTTCAGAGCAACACACAGCCTGTCTTACTCTGTTTCTAAATGTATGTGGCTTCTCTCATAGGTGTTTTTTGTCCATGCACTAAGTGAAAAGATGCATAATCTTTGCTGCTGGAACACCTAGATATTGATTAGACAATGGATAGAAATGTAATTATGCTCTACTCCTGAGCTGTATCACAGGAATAGTACGAGAAAATTAAGTCTTAGTTTTCCTACGTTTGTTACAAGTCTTATTTACTATCTTATTTACTCATTGTATTAAAATCTATTTAAATTTGCTTTTCTGTATATGGACTTTGCTGGTTTATAAATAACAGTTTTTGAACCATATTTGGCACTGGGTTTCAACCTGTGCCCAAAGAAATCCAGTTTTCCAAATAAAAGTCTGTATGAATTTTGTAGTTAATGTAAAAAAGAAATATTCTTCTTTCTCTTGATACAAGGCTGGTCAATGAGTCTTGTTTGAGTAACTGCTTCTAATTTTCAGGTTTTCCTCTTTCAGAACGTGTTTGGTTTATTGGCACTGTAGTAATAATTTCTTACCTCCCTTCTCACCCAGATATGAATGCGGTTCATGTGACACTATTGTGACTTACTCAGTAATGTGTAACTTGCACCGCTCTATACCTTGTTTCTGCCTCCTCTGCCCAGAGGCTTCCCCAAAGGACTTGTTAGAATTTTCCAATTTAGTGAAATTAGTGTATGATGTACAGTCACCAGTGTGTTCTTGGTCTCTTCTTTACTGAAGGAGGTTTGCTGTCCCCGCTTCTGGATCCTGAGGCCTTGGAGAACCCATTTTCCTGATATTTTTTCTTCTTCTCTCTAAATAATGGCTTGTATTAAATGTAGGTACAGAGGAGAAATAAAATTGTTGTAAGAGGAAACTCGCCTGTTACAGCCCCTGATCTTTGCTGGAAGTGAAATACTGCATAATAGACCAAATCAAAGCTTTGGGAGGCGAGATATGGAGACAAGACCTTTCCTGGCTTGTAAAATATCAAGGGAAGTAAACAAATGCATTCTATTTTCCTTGCTATTGAAAGCCAGAATGTCCTTTTTCCATTAAGAGTATTTTGCTATTCTTTCAGAAATCTCTTTTAATTAAGGCTGTATAATATGTTTCCAAGGATATGAAAGAAATAATTCACCATGGCTCCAGCAGCTACTGTTGCTTTCTGATGAAGAAAAGCAAATACTTCTTATCACTTGGAGAAGCAGCAATGATTAGAAACAGGCTATAGTTAGGAATCAATTTGTCTTTCTCTGGGCAGTTTCAAAATATTGTTGGCTCTTTTGCTATTTTGTTCAATGGTGTGCTGATACTGTACTAAGGTATCACGATCCTCACCGTGCTGGGACATTTCTGGCAGTAGCTCTCTAGCACGTAAACTAATAGAGGCTTGACTGAACCCTTTTAAAGGTTTCTGGGATGCTACAGGCATGGTTGCCATATCACCACAGAGTCAGTGTAGTCTATTTGACCCAGAGTGAGGGCATCCAAACAGCACCAGAATTACTATTAACGGCCCAGCTCATATAACTGTCCACTAGCCTAGAAGTGGTGTCAGAGCTTTTATCAAGAATGAATAGAGTCCAGTTTCTGCAGTGTCAGATGAACAAAGAAGAATATTTTCAGAGCTTCCTGTACTAACACAGGACTTGCTTGGAGTAATTCTTGGCTAGTCCTTGTCCCAGAAAGAGCAGGAGGTGAAGTGAGAGCCTTGACCACTGCCCCAGTGACCCTGCTACTGAAGAAGAATCTTGCATGTGCTCCTCAGAAGTACAGCAGGGTTTCAGCTCCTGCCCGTGCTGCTCCAGGACCTGTTAATGCCTGTACAGGCCTCTGCTTGAATCACAGTCTTCCCCTTACCTCACCTTCGCAGCCCGACCTGAATTCCTCTGTCTGCTTTTTGGCAATTATCTTCGTCTCCTTCACAATGTAGGTTCATCATAGGGAAAAATTGCCTGAGAAGAGAGAAGGTGAACCGCTAAATATGACAGTGCTAGAAAGTCAAACAAAAAGAACCTTTTTGAATTGCAAAAGGTGGCATCCTTGTAAAAGGCTTCAGTCTGCTTTTTGTTAAACATTTCTTTGAAGAACTGTCCGTCTCATTCACTTCCTCACTGCTTACAGAAAGAAGCAATGACAGCACTGGCTCCAGGTGTCTGTCAGGAGAGCAATAAAAGTTTCAGCCATACCCAGTGTGATTGTGTTTGATAGGTAAAAACAGACAGATGCTAATTTCAAAACTTGACTTTCAAGTAGACACTTCTCTATATGTCAGGTTAAGGAAATGAGAGGTATATGTGGCTTACAGAAACAAGTCACTGAGTTTTTATGTGATTAAAAGTATTAAATGAATCTTTCACTTCATAGTGCTGATCAGAATTTGTACCAATAAGGCATGTGCATTTATTTTCTGCAGGCACTGCAGTTTTACTGTCTCCCTTCAGAACAGAAATGTTGGAAATGAGTCAAATGTGATTCACTGTACACATGATGACTACCTTTGAAATAGCGCTAATGGCTGCAAGAGCAGGATGTATCTGGTATCATCTCTGATGTAAAGACCTTATAGTCAGTGGGGTCAAAGTAGACATAATCCAGACTACTATGTCTTTTCCTCTGTTTTCCTTCTCTTCCTCCTGCTATTCTCCCTTTTACGTTTTATTTTAAACTTGCATTTTAGATGTGTTCTGAAGCTGCTTTTGTCAGAATTATTGCTTTATTTATATAAAGGTCAGAGGTTTGGCACAGGACTGAACACCAATTCCTGGCTGTCGCTCTCCCTTCAGGGCTCCAGGAAAACATCTATCAGGAATTGATAAAGGACTGCTGGAATAAGTAGATTCAACAAGTGTTTGGTGTTGAATATGGCAGCTAGTTTAACATTTGAGGTACCCCATTTGTAATGCAAGTAGTAAATGTTTTAGGAGCGTCCTCAAGTGGCAGAATGAACTGGCCTTCAAGTTCTCAGTGGACCACTGTTCATGGTGAAAAACAAGATAAAATAATTCAACACATAAGTAAGCAGCTTACATGTAACTAGATGAAGAAGTTGTTTGTTTACTTTTAAGGTTATCAAGAATTAGATATGAGGGGGCAGTATTTTTTTCCAGAATGTACACTTATTTCCCTGCACTAGGTGAACTGAAATTATACTCAATATACTATTCTGTATCGTGTAATTGAATGAAAATTTAAAGTTGATAACTGGCGATTACATTGATTGCCTTTTTGTTCCTTGGATGTTCTTCAAAATGACAGTGCTTGTGGCAAATGTCACTTTATCAACAACAGTCACACACCACCTTATTTCCTCTTATAAAGCACCATGAAAGTATTCAGAGAAGCAGATAAAAGCTCTGAAGACTTGTTAGGATGGACAACTGTGACACCATCACCATCAAAACTCCCCTAAATTCATTGCATAGTCTGGATACTTTAATTAGTTTGCTGGTGAAATAAATGGGGACATATGTTGCCACAGGAAAGCAGCAGAAGATGACGATCCGTTAAACCCTGACAGGTATTGTCTGCTTGAGAATGAGTAATGAAAAAAGTGACAGTAATTAAAACATGTTTACTTAAGATGACAATTACTTGAAATACGGTTGCATAGTAAAGACCTCATTATGATCCAGACTCTGTACGTAAAAATTATACTTATGTCAAGGGGTTAATTAATTTGCTCTTGTAGGTGAGTGATAGGTCACTCGTGGTTCTGTCTCGCCTTGTTTACATTCGATGGTTCTATTAGTGGAGATGGTATTGTACCTTGAACTCTTGTATGCTTTGAGGTTCAACATGATACTTTCATTTAAAACCAGAAATAAAACTATATATTCTAATTGAAGACATGGTCAAGTCTTGAAGAGTATATGGACTTTCAAACAATACGTTCTCTTGCATAAATTAGATTTCCTATAGCTGAAATAGTTGTTGCAGCCTATTTGCATCTTCTGTCTTTCAGTTTTTATTTTGGCAGCGTGGAACTATGAATTGTAATTGAACAAACTGTTTCAGGAGAGCAAAAGTTTGAGAGATGCAAAAAATATCCAAGAAAAACAGTCGATATGTTTTATCTTCCCTTGATAGACAGTTCAGATTATGCTTGCACTCAGAGAGGAGTTTCTATGAAGTCTAAATACTTTGAGGTTTGTCCAGGACTCGTGGAATCACTGGACATGTAACATTTCACAATGTTCTAAGAATCCCAAGTATGATTAATTTTTGTAAGAGTTCAAACATCGGATGTTGCTGAGCTGGCTATCAGTCTCTAACATTTTCAGAGCCTTGTCTAAGGAGGTGATATAGATTTATATTTCTGAAGAACCTCAGAAGAAGAGCTGAAGATTTTAAACTATTTTTACATTCACTTTTTTGATGTCATTTTGTTTTCTTTTTCCCTTAGTAGTAGGTGCTTTAAAAAGCATAAAAAAGACAGATGGCTCCTTCATTTCCCCTCTTTTCCCTTTCCCTACCTGCCATCCAGTGTAATAATGTTCTGCTGGAGTTCAACTCTTCTTGATTCTAAAAGGTTGGTGATGTGCAAAAATTGAGTCTTCTCAAGAATTCCTAAAGGATTTTTATTTTTTATCACATTTGAAATACACTGTGTATCATACAATACAGTACAATAAGGATAATATACATTACAAAGTACAACACAGTACAATACAATAATTGTATGATGCTCACATGTTTAAAATTTTGGGGACTCAGCAAAGATTTTATGTGGTTGATGTCACATTGCAATATACTGACTTAGTTTGACAGATGTGCCCATGTGACCAGGAGTTGTGTCACCTCAGTGATAAATCCTGACAACAAAATTAATTCCTATTGGGGAAATAATCTCAGTAAAACCTCTTTTTATGTAATTTAAATTTAAGCATGTTTTTAGAAAGAGTATCTGGTGCTAAAATAATATGTCCTCCATTCCAAATGATTAATATCTTATTTCTCACTACCTCTTAGAAATGAAGATACTGAGATGCCAAACCTGGTATCGGAAACATCTCTCCTGTTCAGTGTGTAGTGTTGTCTGGTTTCTCTTGTACGTATTAATTGTTAATCAGTCATGGTAGTGTGAAGTCTGATAAACAAATTCTGCTTTCAGTGCTTCGGTGAAGAACTGACAGATCTTTTTAATATGTCTTGGGAATGTAAGAATTGCTTTACAGTATCGTGCTAGTGGTCTATCTTGTCCATTATCCTGTTTCTCTAACAGTGCTGAAAATCAAATGCTGAAAGGAAAATGAAACAATTCACTTACTATAGCATTACGGAATGGCATGGTCCTTGGTAGAGGTGGGGAAGAAAAATTCTAACATTGTGCATGGCTTACAGCCCTTAAAATGTGTGCACATACAGTTCTCCCTGTTCCTACTGCCCTTGCATGTGTGCTTTAGAAATATCTAATCCGGTTTTTGTTTCTATTAAGTTACTGTACCAAAAATTTTGTGACCATATCTTCTACGGGTTTTTATGCCGTGGGTGGGGGCAGAGGGAATGGATGTCTGGGGAAGTTCTAACAATTTAAAATACATTGTTCTTCTTTAATAAGAAGAATGCATTAGGAATATCTGTGCTACATTTTATGACCTCTCACTTTTGTCTTAATTAGTGTCATCTTAATTAACGTCTGCGCTATTTGAGACAAATTTTGACTGAAGATCATACTTTACTTCTCATCCCTCAGTACTTATTTTCCTCAACAGTCTTTTGTATGACTTGGAGGAAAAAAATGTGTTTTCATGTAATTATTTCAAACCATGTTTCTTCATGCTAGGATCCATCTTTCAGAGACATAACCCGTTGGTCGTATATTTCTACAAACTTTTTTCTAATATGGGAATAACTATAACTTGATAAACAGATGTAATTGCGTCCATAGCATGACTTTCAAAAATACGAATTTTAAGTTCTGACTTGTTCTGTTCAGGCATTTGTTTGCCGGTTTCCTGCTCTACTTTTCAAAAGTTGTAGGGAAGAACAGATTTTTCCTTCAAATTCTGTGCCATCTGAAGCAGCCTCTAACTCCTAAACTGAAAGGCAAAAATTGATGCCGGGATAAAAGGTAACACCCGGGTTTCCAGGTCTCTGAAGTTAAGTGTAGAAATGGGGGTGGAAGAATGTTGTCACCTTTCCTCTCTTCTGCGGGGTGCCCAAAACACAGGGTAAGGATAGGGGCAAACCAAAACTGTTGGAAACAGAACTCACATTTTTAGTTCCAGAATATGGATTATGAATTTCAATGTTTTGTAAATCTTTGATATAAGCTTCGATATAAACTTTTCCACCAGTGTCATATTATTTGACCTGACTGCCTACTAATCGTTCTAACACTAGATCATTCTTTCTGTATATGTGTTTTAAGAATGAACAAAAGATAGCAGATATATCATTCCTATTCTGGAAATAATTTCAGCAGTTAATAGGATAGGTTAAGTTTCTGCATTTTGTTCTGTGATTTTGAAAAACAGTTTTCTTACTAAATTATTATTTCTTTGATAGAATTGTTTGCTTTCTACCTCAAAGTGTCAGATTTAGTATAGACGAAGCTCACTATACTAATATAGACAAAGGAACAATATTTTGACGTTAATATAGTGACAGACTTTTCTGAGCAGTTTATTGCTGGTATAGATCACATTGATCAAGCTCACAGTGAATTTTCTAATAACTTGTATAATTTAAAGCTAATATTTAGTGGAGCTAAGTCTTAGCTAAGAGTGAGCATACTGTGGTCAGTGCTTACCCTGTTTCTACATTCACTCCTATTGATTCAAGTCATTTAGTTCAGAGATTTTGAATTCCCTGAACTACTCCTTGACCTGCTATTGAAGAATAGGGTGGATTTGTCTTGGTAACACAGAGCTGGAATTCCTTAAGTACCCATTAGCTTTAGGTTTATCCTTGTTTTACTTAGACACACATAACACACATGGAGTAATTAGTTCACTGTTGGCTTACATTTTCTGGCTCACATCTACTTATAAAGACATCCATACAGGAAGCAAAAACTTATTACTCTCTCAGTAATTCCCCACTAAGGTCTAATTGATTGACTTGTAGTCCCCAAGTCTACATTGTAGAGGGTTTTATCCTATTAGAAATCGTTCACTTTTCTAGATGGCAGTACTAGCTGACAAATTGCTTAATTCCCAGTGCACGAACGGGAAAACTCTCCTTGATGAAAGTAAAATTATTGTGTGATGTGCAAAACTGACTTTAATAGGAGATTTATCTGCTATGGTTTTGTATATTCTTTTGGGGTTTTTTAATTTGTTGTGTTTTGGGTGGGGTTTTTTTTGGGTGTCCACCCCCCCCCCCCCCCCCCCCCCCCCCCCCCCCGGAGTAAAACAATTCTTCATGTCAATTCTAAGAACTGATAAAATTTAGTTGGCTTGATCTGATATGAAAAAGAGCCAAACCTGTCATTGAACATTTTCCTTAGTGTTAAATAAGCAAAATTCCACTATAGGTGAAATCAGACATTGGGCCCAAAGTAAAGTTTTGCTGTTTTCAGAGAGATCCTTCATCATTTTCACAGCCAGAGCATGGCTTCTGGGAGAGAGAAAGGAAAGCTGGAAGCAATAAGCCTGTGTTTTTCTGAAATCAAAAAGGAAATTTGAGATAAAATTGGCACAAAACATGATTTTCATTTACCAGTTTTAAAGGCATTTAGATTTGGTTTTGACTTTTTTTCCTATAGCTCTACCCGTCATTTAAATTTCTGATTTGAATAAAGACTCTCAGGGGCATATACAGATCTCAGTCTGTGTTTGAGATTCCCACTGACAGCGGTGGGAGATCTGTGTGTGAGCCAACAGTGGTTTATGGCCCGTAGTTGTTCTGTGCCTTGAAGGCACAATACACTTCTGCCACTTAACATTTAATTTACATATTCATAGTACATAGGGTTATCCAATTCTTTCCCATAATAGTTCTTCAAAACATGCAAGAAAGGAGAATAGCTGCTGTTATAGTGCCCTATTGACCAAATCTACAGAGTGACTTGGACCTTCTGATGCTGAGCTGTCACAGGGCATAATTGGCCTTTGGACTCGATGCTAAGTTAGTGTTTGGGCTCCTACAGTGTAATGTGTGGGAGAGTGGGATGTAACAGCCACTATCTTTGTGACCTGAGCTTATTCATACTGAACGTTGAAGAAAAAGTGTTGTTTAAATCTTGCTCTGGGAACTTAAACATTACCTCAGGCGTGGGGTAATGTACTTACTTCTGACAGAGAATCACAGACCAAAACCTCTTGAAGTTGGACACCCATATCATGAAAAACCGAACTGGGAATGCCCCTTTCTTAGAAAGCAGACTTGAAGGGTGATAGCGATGGTGCCTCCTCCACACAGTGGATGAAGAAGGGCTCCGTTGGGATGTCAGGCTTTGTCAAGCTGGTCCATCCTCAGCTCTCGTGTCTCAGAAAAGTTCTTTGTCTACCAGGACAGCCTTTGTTCTGCATGCTTCACCCTTTCAGGTGAGTCTGTGCCTTTTGCAAAGGAAAAAAGAAGTGAGAATGTATTTATACATTTATTAATATTTTCAAGCTTCAGTCAACCAGAGAGATGGAAGGAGAAGCCTGACTCCATAGTCTAGAGATTAGGGAACTTCAGGGAACTTAGTTATAGGCAGGAATTCCAGGATCCGGTCTCCACTCCAAGGACTGTCTATGCATTTTACATTAAATGAGCACTGCGGAAAATGAAACCTCAAGTGATATTGCCTGTAACAGTTAGCAGCATCTGCTTTTGCTGATTCACAGGGATTTGATTGATGTGTTTTAAAATTGCTTTGAGGTAGCAAAATCCACATGGAGTAGGAGCTCAATATTTATTAAACAGAAACTTGTGGCCAGCCTCGCACGATGGACTCCTAGCTCTGCAAATATCATTGAAAACTGTTCTAAAATTACAAATTGCCATTTTTATGCATGGCACGGCTGTAGAGATATCCAAAACATCCTATTTGAACATCTTGCTTTCATTTGCTTGTAACTCTTCCAGGTACTATCTCTAGGGCTAAACCCTTTCAGGCATGATACAGACACATTTTAGATCTTAGGCTGAACGGTTTCATTACGTGTTTGCCTTTCTTTTGTTGATTATATTGCAAAATTTAGGTGAAGTTATTAATCTATTTCCAAAAAGAATATTAAGGAAAAGGTTGTTTTTGAAAATGCTCTAGTGGCCTTTCCTTTGGAAAATTTTTCTAGGCTCCATGGAATTCTGACACTGAACTGTGTCAGCATCTCCTAAGGGACAGAGTGTTTGAGAACAGTCTTTACTTCAAGCATTCACACCACTCATTCCCTCATTCTGGTTGAAAATAAAGATGCAAAAGGAGGGAGAGAAAGAGAGAGCACTGAAATTAAGTGCAAGAGGAGTTGAAAACCCAATCCATACTTCACTCCATGCCTTTGTCCTGATAGACGAGAAGAGCTTTTCTCACTGATGGAAGAGCTAGAGTAGCAAAAAGCACATCAGAAAGCTGTTTTAATTTTCCTGCAGTCCTAGTTTTTTTTCTATTTCTCTGCAATTTCTGTGTGTTTTCAATCTCTCCTAATAAAATAACTTTCAGACCCCAAGTGATGCTTCTATGTACAGTCATTGGGGAAAAAAAGCTGGTTAATGGATTTGGCTGTGAAAGTCACAGAATTATGGAAAACAGGAATATTTATAGACAGACCTGCCAGAGAGTTTGTTAAATAATAATGGAAAATTACAGACAGCAAGATGGTCTCATTATCTTTGGTACAGAATTAAATCAAGCATCCAGCAGAATTTGTTTAACCTTTCCATGAAATTGTACTGAATTGCTCCAGACAGCAGCAATAACTCTTCAGACCCTGGTTTGGTTTTTTTGTTATTAACATAGTTCTGAAAGTTAACGGTGAAGTTTCCTGCAGACAGATGCTGGAAGTACTATTCCTTAAACAAATGACCGACATGTTTAAAACAACTGCTATAAATTTTCTCCCCCTATTTTAATTACACGAGCCCGACTGATATAGAAAGTATATCCTTAGTACTACAAATGAGCAGGAATTCCTTTTGCAGAGGAAAGTGAGAAGAAGGATTTTTGCATTTGAAATAATAAGTGGGGAATGGGGAACGAAGAAAGCCCTACCAGTTACTGACTGATTTCTTTTTAGTGCAGCAAAACTTTTATAAGACAATTCCCAGTTCATGGGGGAATCATTATCTATTAGTACAGTTTCCGCATGCTGGGGGAGCCTGGCTGGAGCCCAGCTTTCCCGTCTCCCTGGAAAGAGAAGGGGAGATGCAGACCTTAAGTTAGGAGCAACCCTGAGCAGAAAGCCATTCTGTCTGTTCTTTGGGAGACACACCAGGTGCTGAATTTCCTGGACTTCTGTTGCTTTTAAGCTGAAGCAAGGAGTGCTGCAGGCCCTCTGGGAAGCCTTGGGAAGCTCTTGGGAGCTCTCAGGTCTGTATCATTCTTTCGTTAAGTCTTGTGCTCTGCACTTTGTCAGAAGGCCCACTTGGCCCACTATTTGATAAGAGCATCAGTGCTTGTGGTCTGTCCCTGCGAGTCTTTGCATTACTCCTGCTCTTCCTGCTAATGCTTGCTTACCTCTAATGATCATCTTCTGGGGCTTGGGAACAGTGGGTCCTGAGATCTCCAGATCAGTGGTGAAGCCCAGACTCTGAATAGAGAACTCTAAGGAGAGCTCCACCACAGGTAAAATATACGGTATAAAGGTAAAAACCCCAAACTAAAAGCAGAATCAAAGGGTGGGAATCATAGAATGGTTTGGGTTGGAAGGGACCTTTAAAGATCATCTAGTTCCACCCAATTCTGCTGTGGGCAGGGACATCTTTCACTAGATCAGGTTGCTGAAAGCCCCATCCAGCCTGGCCTTGAACACTTCCAGGGATGGGGCAGCCACAACTTCTCTGGGCAACCTGTTCTATTGTCTCATCACCCTCAACGTAAAAAATGTCTTCCTTATATCTAGTCTAAATCTGCCTATTTTAGTTTAAAACTGTTTCCCCTTATCCTGTCACTACAGGCCTTGGTAAAAAGTCTCTCTCCGTCTTTCTTATAAGCACTCTTTAAATATTGAAAGTCCACAATAAGGTGTCCCCTTCTATTCTCCAGGCTAAGAAACCCTAACTCTCTCAGCCTTTCTTCACAGGAGAGGTTTTCCAGCCCTCTGATCATTAAACAGTGATTGTATCTCTGATTGAGATGCTTCTTGAGCCTCTGGGGAACTGAGACTCTTGGGAAAGCCATGAGTTTTTAGTACACTGTAAGCCTGTGCTTCTCGTAAACATCCAGTCTAATGCTAGGGATGTGATTTTTGACTGCTGCTTGGCTAGCTTTCAGGAGAGACTGTTGCATGTGGCAGCCTAAAGACGTGTCTATTCCGATAAACAGCATCTGTATTTCTTTATGACTGTGACATATTCTGCCTCTGCCAGCCTGTAGACGAGGGAATATGAGTCTTGTTTTAGCCTCCCACTATGGCCCAAAGTAGAGTGCACTGTATCCGTGCCACTCGGTATAGCCCAGATAAAACACAGGAACAGTGAGTGCGTTTTGAGACAAATATGTTTACAGCCAGTATTATTTGAGGCAAAACTCATCATTGACATAACATAAAACTTGCCTCTGAGATGTCTTTTATCCATCCCTTTCATCTTGTTAAATATAGTTCAGTGTTTTCTTTTTTCTGGTGAACAGATGATTGCATTAATTTAAAGAATAACAGTTGGCACACCAGATATGCAAATGGAGCAAGACTCTGGAGATAAAACAGGGAGTAATTGGTCCATTAAAAGAATGTGATTTTGTCCGTTTAAGAAACTAAATGCTATTTATTAAATATAAGCCTGTAGCCACAGGTACTGTGTCTTTCATTCATTTCTATACGAGTACACTTAGAGATGGCTTGGAGTTGTGCTTCTGTAATAAATGAGATAGTCTTCAGTGCTTTAAAAATAGATATATTATTTAGAGAAGGTGGAAAGTTTTCAACTTAATTTTGTTCTCTGCAATCACTGCCTGAATGAGTTCAGTTTAATAAGAAACTGATATTGTACTAGTCCAAATATATTTAAAAAAAACCAAAACTGAAGTCATCCTGAGTTCAAGTCAACTCTAATTTTTCCCTGTAGAAGACTGATGAAAGGCAATGACATCAGCCTTGCTAATAGCCCTTCCTTTAGCTTATTGTTAACGATCACCATCAAATCAAATGCAGACTTGGTGGAATTCCAATGACTTAAACAGAGGTGTACCAGAGAGAAATTTTGCCCACTTTAGATACCAGGAATACAAGCACTGAGGCCCATGTCATGTCCAGTGAGCCACTTACTGCACTAACAGATGTTTATTCTTGTTAGGGTGATGGGAATTTAGTAACTCTGTCCTTCCCTCTTAGAAACAATTGTACAAATTGACAGGTTTTACCAATTTCCCTGGGCAAAAGTAGTACATCTATAACATGCCTTTTTTTACCTCCTTTTCAATGTTCTGCCTATGCCAAGAGAAATCCACATTTTGTGGGAATCATCACCATGCTAAGTATATATTGTAGAAGGAACTTCCTGCTGGGGACACATCTGTTGGCTAAATAAAAAAGCAGATACACAGTGATACCTAGTCCACTGCAGCATACTGTAAACAGGTAACACAATTAACAAAGGCTAATTAGTTGCATTTTCCTCATGATATTTTATCACAAACATAAACCCCCCTAAAGTTATGGAAAGCTCAGTAACAAGCTGACTAAGAGAAAATACTTGCAACAAAGAACATCCATTTTCCTGATTTCTCTTCCCCCTTTTCCTGTTCTACAAAGCAGGGAGGAAACACTTCCTTGGCCATCCAGAAGCATGGTTAGATTCGTCACCTGGAATTGGTTATTCCAGAGTTATAACTTTGGAACTTCCTCATCTAAGAATGCTTCACTTTGTCATACTCTTGTTTTGAGGTAGTTTTCTGCAAAATCTTAGAATTTATGGGTGAGGGGAAAGGTTTTTCAGCTCATACTGGTGAAGCGAGATTGAACCCTGTTATTGTTCTGATGTAGAACGTTATTTACAATCCTCTGAACTCTCAGTTCATTTAGATGTAATTTTATTTGCTGTAGTGCTCAGCTCTGCAAGTCTTTGTGTCTATTTGATGACAGTGCACTGATTAAACAAAAGAACCATAGAGATTACAAAGATAAAGCAAACCTTTCTGTAAATTGAGGTGCTTACATAATTACCACAACTCACAAGTAGATTTCAGGCAGCAGACCTGAGTCACACCTGTGTATTAAAAAATTACCTACATCACTTAGCAATTACTTCAACTATTTGCCAATAGTGCTTTGTTATAAAGAAAAGGAATGCTGAGAACTACAGTAAATAGGTTCCTAATGTATCTTAATTGACAAACATTTTTTAAGTTCAATAACCTCCTTTCAGAAAAACCTTCTTTCAGTTGATTTCATGCTCTGCTTTGTAAGCTGTTTCAGTTTACAACTTAGGGATAATTTTGTTTCTGATGTACATTTTTTTTAAAACAAATGACATAGATTTCATATTTGACAAAATAAATGTATAGCTGTTGGAGTATTTTTGAGAACTAAATGTCATTATGCTTTTCCCCTTTCTTTTTTTGTATAACACCATCTGTTTAGTAAACATCAAAATGGATTGATATGAAATTTAAAAAGTTTGTAACCACAACAAAATAATCCATGACAGATTAGATAAGAACAAGTCATTAAAATGGCCTATAAAAGGATAACCATCTGTAGCACTAAAATAATCTTTCTATTGATGACAGTAATAACTTTCTAAGTCAGTGACAATTTTGGATTCACAGCACAAATAGTAATCATATGATCCAAATAATTGGACTATATTTTTTGTAATTAATGAATACTTTTTTTCCCCCCCATTACCCTTGTGAAGAAACAGAATTTATAGAAAATATGCGTGTATGCTTAATAATGACTTGTATATTATCTCCCAAGCTCACAAAAAGTAATTATAAGTTCATTAAAAATATTATATGTAACTCTTAAGTCTGGGCAAAATAATTTTATATTTACAGAAAATGCGTCTAATGTCCTTTGTCACTCTGAAAATCTTAACAGTAGGTAAGGAGAGTGCAAAATGCTGGGGATGCAATTTCAGTTAAAGATTCAGATTCACAAAGATCCCCTCTTGGAGAGGTCAGTGGGTATTGTCTGAGCAGAGAATGGCCACCAGATGACCCAAGAGGAGAATATCTGTGCATTGTTTTAATTAAAAGGGTACCTGTTCATGATGGTTTGATTATTCGACCTCTTCAAGGTCATGTTATAGGGAAGCGTCTAGTTTTAGTTGCACAGAACCTCTGTCTGGGAACCAGCAGTGGCCCCTCTTGCACCGGGATGCCGGGGTCACCTCTGTTGATTTGCATCTTGCTGGAGTTCTCCACTCCCTAACAGATCGATCCTGTTGGGAGTTGATTTAATTCCTTGTACATGAAAATTTATGTTCTTAGACTTAAAGCAACCCTTGTAATTCACTTTCAAAGCAAAAAGGAATTCACTGAATAGAAAGTATTACCTTTGCTTCTTTTATTAGGCATATAGTTAAAGCTTTTCATCTCCAAAGTACTTTAAAAATGCTAATTAACCTTCACAAAACTTCCCTCCCCTTAATGGTAGGTGGCACATGAATGACTCCCTGCAACATTATAATCCAGCCATTTTTGTAATTAGTTTTGAAGTATAGCACATGAACTAATTAGAAAATTGTGCAACTACTAGGCACCTGTTGGCTACAAATGCCTGGGAACTATCCAAAAATGTCACACAGTTTCAAGTGATGTTGTATTTGTGTACCTCATGGAGTAATTAATTCTTTGTGTGCCTTGAGACAGGTCTCTGGAGGTCAGCAACGCTAAACGTGCTCCTTGAAAGCTCTTCTCTTTTCCAACCCCCACTTCCCCTTCTCGGCCTTTTTCTCCCTGTTGAAGAGCTTTGAGGCTATAGAACTGGAGGGTCGTGCCAAGCAGCAATGCATTTTATTAATCGCACGTATTGGACACAAGTAAAGCCAAGAGCCTTGCCTGACTGCTGAAATAATGAACTGGTGTCACAACTAAGTGGTTTATCTAAGCAAATCCTACTTGTTTGTCTTGGGCCATATCACATCCCTGCTTTTCAAGCAAAGATAGCCAAAAGGTGCCAAAAATCATGCAGAAAAGTAAGCATGGACAGACTCTTCAAAGGTTATCTTTCTCTTGTGTACATTCATATTAAAGGAGAGACACAGTATGTTCATGTTGAGTGCTTTTTGTCGATAAAGTTGTTTTTCTTCTTTATTCTCAACTGTAAAGCAGAGATGAAACTTGCAAGAAATACTGAATATGTAGAGTGTGTGTATACCTATGTGAGTATGTATGCGTTTGCATATGAGAAAGTACTTCACCCTGTCTATTCTTGCTACTGAGTGCACTCTTCTGAAATAAAGTTCCCTGGTATTTGTCAAAGACTGCATTGCTACCAAACCACAGAGTGGTTATGCAGGTCAGGAGTCCATTTGAATTGACTAAGCAATACCCTTGTTTATGTGACATAAGTTTAATTAAAGAAAACTATCTCAGATCAAATAGTTCTAGCCCTAGAAGATACAGCAAGCAAACCTTGATTCATTTTGGGGGTCAGAGTCTTCAAGGACAATAGTCTATTTCTTTGTGCTTTTCATGTTTTCTGTTCAATGCACAACCAAGCAAAACAGCCTGAAACTGGAAATCGAATGTTTCACTTCTTCAAATTGGTTTGCTGCAGTGTCACAGTCCTCCTGTCTTATTGACACTTTTAGAGTCACTGATGCTGTGATTTTTAATAGTTTCACTTTTATATATCAGACTTTTAATAGTATATAAGACAAACTCTGTTGTGCAGATAAGCACAGCTGAATTCCAGTTATTTCCCATGGTACGGGTGATGAAATCGGTTGCCCTTATCCATGTTACGGTATTGTGTACAGTCTCTGCCTAGGGTAAGTCCATTTATAGCACTTAAAAGTGTGTGGTGTGTGGTATGTGAGAATGTCGTATCACTTGTTTTTGTCTGAGTTGAAGAAGTTTAGTAAGTTCCTCTGATATTCTGTCCTTTGAAGATATACCAAATTTCCTCAATTTTATATTTAAACAATTTTGTATAATCGTGTTTGTAATTACTACGTCACTTTTAGATAAGTAACAAATAACCGTACACAGTGTACAACTGTCACTTCCACTTTCTCTGCTGTCCAAACATCTCTCCAAAACTCCAGTGACAAAACCCAAACAGTATTATTTCATGCTAAAACCAAAATCATTGCTGTTCCATTGAAGACAGAGGACTAAACTGCTTAGGATTTGTTTCCAGATTTTTTTATGTCAACTTTCAACAAATTTGTTCAATAGTTTTCCAAGATAAAATAATTTGACTGATTTTGTGTAGTGATCAGTAACTGTGGGCTTTGCATCACTTCAAGCATACACTGAATTTGTTTTTCAGTTTTGTAATTCTTTGACAATTTTGTTAACTTTTTCGGAGAGGGAGGAGAATTCCCATTCTTCTATGTTGGCAGAATGATACTGGTGTTTTTAGAAGATGTTCAGCTGGGTGGCAGAAAACGAGTTGAACACTTACTGCCAGTTTGTGTAGAAAGATTTTGTTGTCCTGAAATTCACGTAGCAATCAGGCTGTTCCTCCACCTTCTAGCACCTCTTCCTGTGCCAGGGCAACAGCTGAAGTTTCTGGGTTCAGGAGCTTCCAAAACTGGTCAAATCATGCTGCCTGGAACAGTCTTTACCCTGAGGGTGGAAGGGTTTGCTGCTGTTGCCTGTTTTTATTTCTTCAATTATAATTTCTTTTCTTGAGATGGTGATTCTTCTGCCTGTGAGGATTGAGATTTCCTGTAGCTGTTACATAAACTTGATAAAAAATTAACTTTTTGAAACTTAGTATTTCTATGCTTTTGGTTTCCACCTTCAAAGAGAGAACAATTTTTTGGACACAAAATCATAGAGACTCTCATCTACGTTCCTTTTAATCATTCACTCTTAACTTTGCTCCACAAAGTATCTAAACCTGTCCTCTTCCCCAAGAACTAAGGATCAAAATAAATATTGAAGAGACCTTTTTTTTAAACTTGAAACTGTATTTACTCCCACAGAGCTGTACTTGTCCATGCGTGAAATTTTTTTTATAGTATTGAGGCCCTCAAGTTTTTATTGACCTCAATGTGAGAGTCCCTGTTGGTCAGCACATTTGAAAATATTATCTTTTGCTTAGGTAGGCATTAGATTTATGTATAAGACTAACATATATTAAAATTATAACTGAGTAATTTTTTTAATTTTGTCAATGCCAATAATCAGCTGTGGAGTATATTATAGATGTGCCACAAAAAAAAAGTGGTTTTTTTCTTGTTATTAACCATAATTTTTAATTCTCACCTACTATGGCTGCACTAATTTAATGTTGTTGAATTGTAGTTGATTGAAACTGTAAACGTTAGCATAGAATTTAGTGCTTTAATATTATTAATGAATTCAGTATTGGATTTTTCTAAGCACTCACTGGATGAGTGAAGCAATAAATTAAGAGCTGTTTAGTGTAGTTCTTCAGCACTGGCTTTGTGGAGGGTTCGCTGGAGGTGATTTTTTAGAAAAGAGTTTAGAGCAACAAAGGTGGATTCTCCTCCTTTCTTTTTTCCCCTCTTTTCCTTAGATGAGCTGAATTATTTAGGGAGTTGGTCAAAGAGGACAGGATGATAGCACTAGCTGTTCCTTAGGAAAGCAAAAGAATTTGAGAAGCTGTAAAATCTCCTAGAACTACTGTTAAACCGGGATGTAAATTATCATAGTCCCCTTACTATATACATGTCCTCATTTTGGATGCCCAGTGAAAGGGGTTTTTTTTCATTCATGCTTAATTTTCAGTAGTGGTTGTGGTACGAATGACTCTTAAATTTGGTTTATAATGTTTTTAGGCTAGATCCACCTAGTATCTAATGTGTGTTTAATCATTTTTTCAAGATGACAACTGCATGGAAAAAATGGTGCATTTGATTTCTTGAGAATCTGCATCCTCTCAAAGTGATAGACAACTTGCTTGATAAACTGGTCTGAATTCTAAAGTCACATGATCCATAAATGGATTTATATAATGTGGGTTCCACCACATGTTTTTTAATGACACTTAGTAACATCTTGCCCTAGGTATTCACGGCACTAGAAATAGAGGTAGTACTTGCCGGTACCTGCAGACAGTACTCAGCCTGTAATCTCAGGTCATACTCAGAAGTTTCTAATACTTTGTGTGATGTATGATTTCCACTAGCTTCTCTTAAATGCTTACTAGTTAACAAAACTGTAGGTACTTTTAATATGGTAGATCTTGAAAGTGCAAGAGCAAAAATTGGCTGATTCTTGTGTGATGAGTAATCCTCTAGCATTTCTCATCACAAGTAGAAGTTATAGGTAAGTATCTCTTTTACTAATTCACAGTCTGTAGTATATTTGCAATATGAAGCTTGTTAAATTATAATTTATTGTTTTGGTAACAGGTAAATTAATGTAAAAATATGTATTTGTTCCCCTGCAATAAGCCTGTAGCTCCAATCAATCAATTTATGACTCTCCTCATTTGTTTTTCTACAAATTTTCATGGTGCTCTGCAGTCTGAGAGTTCCCTTTTTCAGATGTGTGCAGTCCTTGCTCCAGCAGAGATGTGCGCAGAGGTCACCGTGCCCTGTGTTGCATCCTGCCCTGCATTTGCTTACTCTAGAAGCTGCCATTTGTGCAAATCTGCAGGTGCTGACACTCCACAAATTCTTGAGAACTGTATTTATTTTCTTTAATTATGTTGTTACTCAGAGAAAAAGATTGATCTGCATTAGCCTGAGGACAGACTCAGTGAAAATGGCTTGATCAAACTGGGTCACTTGCTTACTTGCTTGTTTTATATTTTTCTAGTTTTATTTATACAAAGACCCTTGGGCATTCTTGCACAGGCTGAGGCCCCAGTTGCACTCGTGAATTGTTCTGAGACAAGGAACATCAGGTGTGAAGCCTGACGGCGATTGCCTCGGGCAGCTGCACACAAACCTGGATGTGCTGAGCAGGGCTCTCCTCGCCCCAGGCAGACTCTGCCCTCCCCTAGAGCATTTCCTAGCCAGCTAGTTGCATCATGTGGTAGCAATTCTTTTCTTGGGTATGAGTGTTGTTTTCCTAAGACATACAATTCATGGCTGAATTTATTTCTTATACCTTAATACTAAACAAATAAACAAAAAAATCACTTGCTGATTTATACTCATTTATCTTTTGCCTACGCTGTCCTTTAGCTTAACAGCTCTTGCCTCCTTTTGTCTTTTTCTATCCCATCCCAATCCCTTATTTTATAGATGTTCTAACAACTCAGATCTCTTTGTCAGCTTTTATTCTGGTACACTAAACAAGTCTGAGTTTTCCAATAATAAGATATATTGAATAAATACTTAAGTATATGACAATAAATTAAAAAAATCAGCATTGCTTTTCTCTAGTCTGCAGTTAATGTTATCTTGTGTATATGTTAAGTCACTTAAACTTGTTTAAACGCAGTGTAAAACACTATAACCTTTTCCCTCACTGCCCCTTCCCCATAAAAAGAGATAACATTTATTATTTGCTTAAGCAGATGTCTTGATGTAAAATAAAAATGGAAACACAACTTTCCAGGCTGTGGAAGTTGTTTTGAGTAAGATTCTACACTAGTTTAGAAGCTGGTGATAGAAGATAACTTGAGGTCAACCTACTTTGCTTTCCCTTGGTTTTGGTTGAGTTCTTAGAAGTCTTTCATTTCTTAGAAGAAAAACTATGTCTTAGAAGAAAGAGAATTGATTAGAGAATTCATCTCGCAGAAGAAAGACTTGTCTTTCAGGGTGACTGAGCACTGGAACAGACTGCTAGAGAGGCTGCGGAGTCTCCATCCTTGGACACATTAAAAAACCTCCTGGACATCGATCTGGACAACCTGCTGTAGGTGACCCTGCTTGAACAGGGGCGTTCAGCAGGGCTGGATAAGATGACCGCCAGAGGTCCATTCCAACCTTAACTGTTCTGTGATTCATTGATGCAGCATCAGATCTAGCTTTTTTGCATGTGCATCGGCATTGCCCACTGCAGTGCATGTCGTAAATCTGATGGTGTGCCTGCATCCGTCCCAAAAACATTGATTGATTTCAGATCAATGCAATATATTGTTTCTGGCCACAAAAACTGTCTGTTTGATGACTGGTGTCAATATCAGTGTTTGATTTGCTGGGCTGATATAGGTTCATAAGGAAATATTATGCATGTCATGAAAATTTCAGAAAGGGGTAAATTCCCATGTTTTAAACTTGGGCTTCATCCATATTCAGAACATGTTCTAGTTGTTTGAACTCATCCGGAAGACTTTTCCACTTTGGAGATCTCTTGTTTAGACTTAAAAATATCAATTCTGTGAACTCTTGTAATTCTTGTTTTGGAATTTTAAGTGGATCCAAATTGTTCTGCTACCTGTAGAAAACCTGTCACTTAACCCCCTATAACAGCACACAGCTATGAGTTTCAGGAACACTTATGCTACCTCTCCAAACAGATTTGTGTGCTCACTCTGTAGGAAGGTCTCTGTCACTTGTAAAAGTGTGGGTTTTTTGGTTTTTTTTTTTTAATTACTTTCCACTGGTTAGCGTGTACTCATACATGCAGAAAATCTTACCAAAGTAAACGGCAAGACTCCCAGGTATCTCAGATATGACCCAAACTATCCACAGCTAGAATACATAGACTTCCTTCTAATTGCTGTTGCTTATCACAGTGTATAATGAGTGGTCATCTGCTCAAGGAGTGCTACGTGTAGTGTAAGGCTGCAAGATGCAGAGGTGTTGGAGAAAGGTTTATTGTTTTTGAGAGAGAATGGGACTAAGAAATGTGACAGGCATTTTTGAAACACTGCAATATTTTAACAGGGTAGAACTGAAACTGTTTAAGCTTTCCCTTTTGCTGTCAGAGTAAATCTGACAACTTTTGAGCTAAGCACCTTTTCCAATCTAGTTCTGATTATAAGACTACTAAAAGAGAGCTTTTTAATAGGAATTGATTGCAGCTTTAACTGAGGAGCTGTTACTTCTTTTCCCTACTGTTCTTTCCTCCCTCTTTATTACATCATTCTATCATGCTCCTTGTTTGACGGAGGCACAGTTGTGTAACTGCTGGCCCATAACAAAACATTTGTGGCACAGGTGGTTTTGGGAGCACAAGAGTTCCTCTCAGACTGTCAGCTGCTCTATGTTTTGATGTCTGGAAGACAGCTTTCTTAATTTCATTAGATAGGAGGTGGTCTAGAAAATTAAAGGTGCTGACAATTCTAAGCAGCTGATTATAGACTAGAGTTATTAGTCCTTGTCGTTTCATGACAGCAACAATTGTTTACATTTTTTTAGAGATTAAAAATTCAGAAAAACAATGAAAATCAGGTAGAGCATTTCACATGTAATGAAATGAGGAAAACTTTTATGCTAATAATATTCTTTATTCCTTTTCCCTGTAGTAAGGCTAAATTTTATTTAAAAATCATCACCAAAAGCAATATTCACAGTCCCTTTGTAGAGAAAAGAGAAATATATTAAAATGGAGTGGAAGTACTAGCACTATGTTTTGCAAATCTGATCCTGCTTCTGTGAGGGCAAGCAGGCACAAGGGAGCAGACAGGACTAGTGGGTGCAAGGGGGACAGGCTTGTGTGCTGTATTTCTTCTCACCTCACTGATGGAGAAGCATTGTTGGACTAATTAAGGCATTGCTTTTAGCAACCTTTCTCATTCTGATTTTTTAATGAAACTGCAAAAGATGTTACCTTGTCTGCTTAAACCTGAGGCATGCAAAATGATCTTGGAGAAGGGAGGATGATGGTAAGGGATGCAAAAGGAAGGGAAGTCACAACAGGTACTGATGTCTTGCACTGTGGATAGACTTGGAATTTATCTGAAGCAGGTGGAAGTGGTTTGGCCAGGATACCTCTAAGGACCAGGATGGTGAAGACCTAGTAGCCTGTGGTGCCATCCAGTGTGGAACAAACAGCTGGGACAATACAGCATACTTTTTTCACGCTACCAGTTCTCCACTGTACCACTGAAGTCTAGTTTTAAAGACCTTGAAAAGGTCCAGCTGAGGGGCAGGGAGGCCCATTTCCTGGTCACTTTGTCGAGGCTTCATTTCTGATACATTATTTCAATCTCTGAATGTCAGAATGGCTAAACTACGTGAGAGCTTGGGTCCATTCAGGCCAGGAAACTGTCTTTGAGAGTTGCCAATGCAGATGTCTGTGGAAGGGTATGAGGGTATAATAGGTTGAGCACCTGGTGGTACTTCACTCCAATGCTCTCCTGACACCCAGCCATTTGCAGTCTAGGGACTTTGTGAGCCAGAGTATGTCTGTATGTGTTACAGCTGACGATGAATTTCCCTTCTATGTTCAGCCACTCCTATAAATCGTGATAGCTTTTACAATCTTCAATATTGCAGGACAAGACTGTACACAGCTCACCCATGCTCTGTATGAGGAGCTGTCTCCCTTGTGGAACTGCTACCTGATAGCTTAGCTTTATCTCCCCAATTCTTGTGCTGAAAAATACCATGAACAGTTGAACTCAATCTTTCTACACCACTTGCAAGTTCATAGATGTCTGCTGTATCCTCACCCAGTTATCTTTTTTCTAAACTGAAGAGTCCTAATCTTATTTAGTAATTCTTCATAAGAAAAAGGTTTTATACCTTTGTGCTTTGTCCTTCTCTAAACTTTTTCTAGTATAACTCTGTCCTGGTTGCATTTGTCCAGCATGATTTCAGTATCATCCTTTTACCTTTATGCTTGGACAAATCCATTTTCCCCCTATTTCAGTTTTCCTCTTTTCTGTTAATAGCTATTGCAGTAAATAAGTATAATGCTCAAGAACCTTCACCCATGTGTCTATGACTGAATTTACTATAGGGGCAAACTTAAAACTCTCCAGTTGTCACACCAGCATGTTCCAACCTTTGCCTGGTCTACTGGAAATGCTTCTCTTTCACCATGGAAGCCTGTGAGCAGAAGGATGCTCTTTGCTCCTGCAATAGTGTGGAGGGTCTTTTTTGGTTATTTTAGTTTGGGTTTTGTTGTTTTGGTTTGGTGGGGTTTTTTTGTTTTTTTTGTTTTTTTTGAGTTTTTTGGGTTTTTTTTTAATACAGTAGGGGATGACAATGTCTATAGTTTTCTGGCTTTAATCTAAGGGACTCTAATGCATAACCTTACCTTCACTGTGCTTTATGAACTTCTATATGCCATGCTTTGAAGCCCACACTCTTTAGCACAGCATGCTGACCACAAGTCTGAGGACCCTTGATTCAAAACTAGTTACCACTTGTTTTTTATTTTGTTTAATAAGTTGCATGAACAGCAGCCTCCAAGCTTCATGCCCTGCTTGCTTTATGGTGTAATATATTTGTAAACATGTTTCTTAACTTACTTCAAAACATGTTTGTTCTGCCTCATTTATTTGCAGATAACTTACTGTCTCTTGGATCTTTAGCTTCTTGTTCTAATGATTGCTTTGAAATATTATTTTAATGAACCTATGAAACACATCATTGTATTCTTTTTTTGTGGTTGGACTGCTAATGATACTCATCCATTAAGTAAATGGTTTTGTAAGCAATAGAAATGTAATAAATAAAGTTAGTCAGTTCTTTTTTACCACTTTTCTGCTGATAGGCATACCACATGCTGAGAAGGTAATGTTTCATGACCAGAATAGTTCGGTTTGTAGGCGGACTGGGAATCTTTGTATTTAGATTCAGTCAAAGAGCTTCAAAGAACATCGCAAACTATAATTTATATACATTAGAATTGAAAATTTTTAATCTGGTTGCAATGTAAGGTATGTGTTTGACTTCAGCAGTGTACTCTGAAGCATCGTGGTTGGTTGAGGCCTTACTTTGCCTAGTCTTTGATGGAAATACTAGAAGTGAATCCCTTATATTGCATTGTTTGAAGCCATCTCTGAAAGTGGTATTTCAGCTGCTGAATCTAAGGGCTCTGAAGTATAGGGAGCATTTCACTGAGAGAAAGAAAAAGAAGGGTCCTGTGGCTGGGAGATGTAATATGTGCAGTGAGAAACTGTTATATTTGCCACAGGCCGCAGCCGGGCAAGTCTCCACCCATGTTTTCCAATAGGAAATAGTGAGGGTACTTTTTGGCCTCACAAGGGTGTTGGAGCTTATTTCATTAATGTTGTCATATGGTGAATAGGGAATTTACACCAAATAATGTTAAGGCAAATTACTTAGGAAGATTGTGTATTTAAAAGAATAACAAGTATATTCAGAGTTAGTTATAACCCAAGGAGGACTGGAGGTAGAAAAAGGCTCCTGTTTGAATGTTTGAACCCAATCTTGAAGTACTGAGAATTAGTCTGAGACCTTCAGTGGAGGATGCAAACTGTCTTATTTCAGCACACTGCAGTGATTCTTGCTTATCCCTATGAAGCATCTGGTGGGGTCATCATTACGAATAACCCACTGGATAGAGAGATTGTGGAAGAGAACCAACCTGGCACATCCTCATCACACGTCTTATAAATGGCTATAAATAACAACATTTCTGTTGATCTGCAAGAGTTAGCATTACAGCTAGGTACTACTATTTAAAAAAAAAAAAAAAAAGTTAAAAAAAAAAAAAGTAGCAGAGAGGTCACAAAAAAATTAAAATTATTCTAGCTTTCCATTGCTTTATTTTAATATTTCTAAGATGAGCACTTACAGGAATAACTCAAGGTGGATGGCAGAGATGGATATTTAGAATAGAGCCATAGCCCCTGCCATCCTAAATGGGGAATTTTCTTAATGAAGAGAGACGTTTTCTTTGAATTCTTGAGAGATCAATAGCAAATGTCACTGTGCAAAACTTCTAGGGATGTGCCAATGACATAAAAAAATCAAGCTGGTTATAAGTTATAAATGATACATTTGCTTGAACTACTAGAGATGATTCCCTAATGAGATTCACGTCTCTTGATTTATTTTTTAATATATTTTAATTCTCTAAGGATATCAGAAATCTGTAATTTACAGCTCTGGAATGTAATCACACTTAGTCATGAGAAGGCCAGGTTTAGCCACGCATATGGAAATGCCATAATATTTTACCAGGTAATTATAACTGGATAATTTAGGCTGAAAGGATAGGTCAGAAGTCATCTTTGAAATGTTATTAATTCACTGAAGAAATGAGAGTTACTATAAAAATTATTATTTTATCTCTCTTGGAGAAAGTAGTGCCTTTGCACTGCCCTAAGTGGTTCATTAAGACTTAAGCCAAATAGCACAAGCAAGAGTTCACTTCCCCCAAGGTTTTGAAAGCGTCTGCCACTAAGGATGAAAAATGAATTTACTACTGTTTTGTAAGGTCTTCTACAACCACTACTACTTCTGAAGCAGATAAAGGCAAGCATTGCCAGCAAGCATGCTTCTATTGCCCCAGCTTTTTTTTTTAGTAGCATTTTAAAATGATTGCCTTAAGCATTCATTCAGGAAAGAAGTAGAGAGGTGATAGAAAATGGACATTTTTCATATGACTTCCACACATTAAGATGAATTGGGAAAATTATCCCATTTTCTAAATGTCCCACCATCATGAAATGCACAAAAGATTAGGATTTGCTTTGATTGAATGGCATTTTTCTTAGGCTTTGACTGTGTTCTGAACTCTAATGTCTGCTTGACTGGGGATTGAAGTACAGTGCAGGCTGCAGTTGCTGGGTTAAAGTTTTTGGCTTATGGAGAATTTTTTTTTAAAACATCCTTTAGCTTCTACAATACAGGTGTGTATATATTGGCTTAATAAAGCTAAATACAAATTTGAGGTGGCATTTTGATTTATTTTCTACAGGTTGATGCAAGTTAGATTGATAATGTTGTTCTAAAACTTATGTATTTTGGTGAAGAGAGAAATTAAGGTGAAGTTAAAACAGATTTGATAATTTTGTTTTGTACTGCATGGAGATGTTGGGTCCCAGGCATATCCTGATAGGAAGAAGAAATCATTCAGGATCTTACCCATGGTACACAGATACAGATTAAGCGCGCAATGCAGAAGTTTTGGACTGGTTAGGAGATACTTGTTGTTCTCTGAATTTACTCTTTTGAACTTCTGAATCACTAAGTTGTTCTGTTGCAATCCATGAAACTGAGATTTTTATTTGTTTATTTCTGAATACAGTACATCATACAGTTTCAAAGAGACTTTAACAATTCATTTGGAAAGAACAGTTACTGTCCCAGGAGGTGCATTAATAGCAGAGAAGTGTTCTAGCCACTGGACACTGGATTCAAACATCTCTAGAAAAAAACCCAAAACAATTGGAGAATATTAAGATACCTCTGAGCACATTTTGCTTTGGGTTTTAGAATGAACATATTTTTCTGATTCAATTCTCGGCTACTGGCTTAGGATTGCCATCAGTACAGGAACATGAGTGCAGTAAAGTTCAGTGTTTGCTAATAAACTGAAATGCATGAACAAAAGACAATAAATGCACTTCACTGAAGACCTTTCCTAAATGATGATTAATTACTCTTTAAAAGGTTTTTTTTCCTAGAGATGTGCTGAACTACTCAACAGTAATTTGAAGTTGGCAGACCACCGACACTTTCCCGTCTGCCTTTCTTCCGTTGGCCAGCTTTTGTTGGAACATTGCAGTTATTCCATTTGGAAGTGAAGTGGGAAATGTTGTCCTTTAAATTTTAGCTGTCGTGTCAAATTAGGTCAGACTTTACAGCATGGCATAACACAAAGTGATGCAGCATGTTATAAACAGAGTCTGCTAAAAGTGTATGCGTTATATTGCCAGTTGTACATTATTTGAGAATGAAAGTGACTTTCTGCTTATAAATCTTCATTGGATTCATAGCTCTTCTGAAAAGATGAATAGTGGGAATTACTGGGTCCTGCAATGTTGCAAATCATTTGTGTTGTTTGACTGTTCTGTTGAAAAATCTATTGCAGTCGACAGCACCAGTTTTCTAAAGAGGGTTGAGGTCTACGCAGAGCACTGAATCACTTCATAAAATAATTTCTGTGCAGCAAAGTTAAGCATAGCACAGTTTGAAACCCCAGAAGTATAGCAGGTGGTTTTACCGGTTTACTGAATTACAGAAATGATTGAATTTCTTTCAAAAAGGTGAAGAAAAGGTAGGCTTTTTTCTTGCTTGTAAGCAGAAGATCACGAAGGAGAACTCCACCCATTACAAAAAATGAGGTATTGTATTACCAGTCTGTTAGACCAATCTGCTAGGCACGCTGGCAGGAGAAACCCATAATATTGTGCTTCTGAGTTTGCCAGTTCTGTTACAGGAAAAGTCATTCTGTGTGTCAAGCCTGGACGAAGGAATTTATGAGAAAATATTAAAAAAAAAAAAAAAAAATCTATCCTGTTCCATCTTCCCTTAAACATTCAGGAGAAAAAATGATTGATGTTCATTATCTTGAACTGTTTTTACTAGGTTTTACACAGAAGACTGTCATATATTATACAGCTGATTTTGAAAAAATATTGTTGCTTCTCTGCTAAGCTGGATATGAATTGAAGTGTGAAATCCATATCTGGAAGAAGGACCAAATGGCATGCTGTACTTGAAGCACGCTATCCTGATGTTTGTCTTCTGCTAGATACAGAAAATCAGTCAGATATAATTGTGCTTGCAGTATTAATTGGGATTCTTTGTTATTGACCACACATTGTGGTATGTGCAATACGATCACAGGTATTCCCTACCACCACAAGCTGATCAGGAAATACACAATGCAAGAGGGAACAACTGGACGCAAGCATGCAAAGAAGCACCAAGGCCAAAGGGAGAGTACTGGTCAGCCTGATTACTGGTGCTCTTGGTGTAATCAAAATCTGGAGTGTGTAACACCAGATGGCATAAAAAATTTAATGAGTGAATGATCATGCTTCACTGTTCCTGGCCTGTCTTGGGTGATGGCAGATGACCCAGCCACACGTACTCTTCATCTTGTGCCTGGCAATAAACAGTGCAACGCTCTGGATTAAGCTGCTTGAAGTGCAGCTGGAAACTGAGAGCCTGTCTGCTGGTTTGTCATGGTAGTTTAGATAAATTTGAAAGATAACATGACAGGATTCGGATTAAGAACAGACAAAGAAGTTCTGGCTAACAGACTCTCTATCACTTAATACTCCGATAAACCAGCAACACTGACTTTCACGGTTGTAGGTCAGGTTGCTGAGTGCATAATGGCTGCTGTATTTACTTGGCAACAACAAACACTTTGCTCTACTTTAGCATGCCACTTGCCACTAAAGGCTGCAGCTTTCTCTTTCTGTAATATGTCCATGGCAATTCTATACCTCACAAATGCCATTATTACTGGTAAAGTGGAATGGAAATGGGTGTAGACAAACCAGACAAGCCTGTGTGCGCACCCACAGGCATATACCATGCACTGTAGATGTTTGTCATTCCACACTGTGGACTAAGGAACTGTATAATATACTGCATTTATTTTTTCCGGCTTGGACTATAGTTTCTCTGCATCCCTCTTTAGCCCAGTTACAAAATGAAGAAGCAAGCCACAGAAATGCATATTATTATTTGTATCATGATAAAGTTTAATGGTCCAAACCAAGTATTTGAATTTCATCACCTTTAAGTACCTGGAAGAAGATTATCTCCTTCTCTGAAAATCATACCATCTAAAAAGGCAAAATCCGTGAAAGACTGTGAGAGGAAAAGGCAGATCTAAAGGGTGAACAGATTTGGTCAAGGTTAAAGAGCAGCTTCAAGACCTTCATGGCTTAAGAGAAAGTTCTTCTCCCAAAACCAGTGAATTTCTTTGGTTTCCATGCAAATCAAAGGAATTGGAAGGAACATTTGGTTGAACTTGACTCATTTGATTCAAGATATGCTTGGTTCCTGGTTGCAGTTTCCATTGAATTTTCAGCTGCTTCTACAGAGTGAACAGCCTCCATGGGCAGTCCTCAAAGCTTCACTCTGTCAGGAAAGTACCGACTACTGGGCTGTTCAGTGAAAGAAACCATGAGTTAGTCCTTTGGCAATTTTGTGATTTTAGCCTTGAAAATACTGTGTGCAGGTGATGCTATTAGATATGTTTTATCCATACGTGCAAAATATATGGCAGTGACTCGAACAACATTGCTCAGCAAACTCACCAAAATCATTTCCCTCTAGCTCTACTTTTGACAAGACCTGACAGGTAGGTAGGATCAACAGGTTGGAAAAATAACAGTTAGAAGGTCAGCTTCGTCTACTAGGGACTTCTCAGTTTATTTTCTTGGCCAAACAGAAATGGCTAAGGATTCCCAGCATTTCTCCTGTTGATACTTCCAACTGGACTCCATTTTGTAGCTTTATATACCAATACATTCCTTCACCACTGATGAACAAGTAAGTAATTCAGCATTACGTTGTGTTTGTGGAACCATAACTGTTGAGTTATGGTGTTGTTTCTAAGAGTGTTGTTTCTAAGTCCAGTTAGCCAAAACCAAAAAGATTTTGAAACAAGAGAAACCATGCTTGAACTGAATTAAAATATTTGCATGAAAAATCACCCCAAGGAGTGTAACCCATCTGTTTAGATTATGTTTGCTGTAACTGATTGGCAGTGCACTGCTCTGCCTTTTTTTTTAATGAGGAAAGAGTCCACTAACCACAGTGAAATCCCTGTTCTTAGACGTTCCAAACAGAGTAACAATTTGCTAAAGTTAAAAGTAATGATGAATACTAAAGAGATGAGAACATAGAACATCCTGACCTTCTTGGGGAAGTTACCAGTGGATGGAAGCAAAGATTTAGGGGCCTTTCTGGGCACATCTGTTTGGCAGCCCAGTGCAGTAATTTCAGCTATTCATGTGAATTACAGCTGTTAAGAACCAGAGAATCATCTATTGCTGTGTTGGGTTCAGATAATTGTTTTGGGTTTGTTTTTTATTTCATTCTGATAGGATTCTTCCTCTTACTGTGAACCATAAAGACAGAAAAGAACATTGCAAGGAACTGTGGAGATACGGTGTGGGCTGTTAAGGGAGTTCATGAATAGAGCTGAATGCTGAAGGACCCACATAGCGGTTAAAAACCAACTGCTTGCAAGACATGCTGTGCTTGGAAAGAAGGGGTGTAACTGTAACACGTGTGCTGAAGGAGTTTGGGAAGTTAGAGAATGCTGACAGAGCAGAAGACACGGCAGCGCTTGTAATTTAGTGTCTTGAGTGCCTGATAGGCAGGTCATGAGTATTCTGTTCTCTCCCACTAAAGGATAGGGACCTTGGTACCCAGTGGGTTTTAAACACACCTTGACTCAATTTTCTGTCTAAATACAATGACTCAGTAGAGCATTTGCTTTGAAATTTTTGCAAATTTTATACTGACTTCAATTCTGTGATTTTTCCAGTGAAGTGTCTTACCTGTATGTGGACTATTTACTCTTCTAGTAAGTTTTCCCCCTGCAGCTCCCTGAGCTGGGAGTAGGGAAAAGAGGGTTTGAAAGAACCATGATTTTTTTTCCCTTTATTGTTTCGTCTTTTCTGTTTTGTTCTAATACAGTATTTGTGTGAAATACTAAGAGGAAGCAATGTATGTGGCAAGCTGCCAGCTCAGCCCAGCTCGGTTTAAAAATTTTTTGCAAAAGAGCTTGCTTTTTTCTTCCATAGTCACAAACAAGAGAAATGCAACGGAATCTGGCAGCACTGGGAGAGAGCCAGCAGAAGCTCCAAGGAAGGGTTTTGCTCATCTTTCATTGCACTGTACAAGGTTGCTCTTGCTTTGCCTTGACATTAGTTTGCTTTTTTGGTTAATTCATGCTGGCCCTAAGCAACTGTTTATCACTCAATGTGATCAGACCTTTTAGAAGCCATATTACTCATAAGCTGGAGTTATATGCCCTACATGTACATGCAGTACCAAGCCAAACCTGAGGAATGCTGTTTTTTCCTCATTATAACCCACAAATCTTTCTTCCTAGAGCATTTTATGCATGTTTTGAGTCCAGAATTGGTGTCATAGTCCGAAGAGGATATTTTAACATAATTATTACATTTTAAAGCTGTTCCACGTACCATATTATGAGGTCACAGACCAGTTCAAAACATTATCATTTCAAAAGTCTGTTGCCCTGGAGAATTCATAGCTCACCACATATACAAATAGTGTACCCCAAAAAATGGCTGTGTTTCCTTTCATCTCCTTAGGATCTGAGATACAGTGATGATGTGTGATTCTGAGGCTGAAATGAACATAAAAGAGAATTAACTGTTTAATAAACACATCTGAACTCTACTGAGTAGGACAGAAAAAAGGCAAAAGACTGTTTTTGCCTTGCAACATCTGGTGTAGGAAGGCATTATGCAATTAGTTAGCTGTCAGGAAAGGCTATTCTTAAACATACAGCTTTTAGAGAGCATCTTGTAATACCCAAGAAATACTACAGCCCCCTTTAAAAACTGAGTTTCAAAAGGGGAATGATATCTTTTGCTATACAAAAGATTTGAACAATCAAACACATGTTTGATTTGAGCAATTTTAACCTAAAGTTGATGAGGAATCCAAGGCTTCCAGAATAAAATAATGGGAATGGTGTGTCACAGAGGTACACCAAACGACTCCACACAGATAATAAACTCAAACAAACTTTAATTCATGACTGACACTAAACAACCAAACTAACGAAACGACGAGGTAACCAAACGACACTCCAGCAACATTTAAAAAATTATAGGTTCAATATACCAGTCAGGGATGTTATTACTACACCACAAAACATGAGAATGATGATCCAGGGTGTGCACGCACAAACTCACAAAGGGAAAAACTCCCACTCGAAGGTACCTAGAAAAATAGGATTGCTCACCCAAAGGGGCGAGGGTTCGCTCAAGGATATCCAGAAGAAATCACTCACCAAAAGAGGGCGAGGGCACTCAATCCCGGGGAAGCTTCCTTGGGTGACATCCCAGCCCACGGGGGAGAGTTTCTGATCACAGACCCACCACTCTGAGGAAAACCCCTCAAAGGGGCTTTCTCGCGGGGCTCCTTTTATAGCCTGGTCAGAGCTGAGCTGTGGGCACTTACGGTTGGTGTTCCAGAAGCGTCTCTCAGCCGAGGCACGCCATTGGCTGAGGGCCCTGTCTGTCCGCCAAGGGGTCCCAGTATGGTCAGAGGTCTAGAAGTTTCTCTCAGCCGAGGCACGCCATTGGCTGAGGGTCCTACCTGCTGACTGAGGGGTCCCACCTTTCTCACTCCCACCACAGGGAGGTGGGGTGGCCGGCACCTGCCCTGAGGCGTGTACGTGGCAGCTGCCACACAGGGCGCCGGGGGCACGAAGGTGAGGCGCGAAATGCCCTTATCGGGGCGAGTGCATCTGCCACAGGGTGACATGAAAGATTCAATAATTCCTGGAGTTGCTCGAGTTATTTGGTTAGTGAAATCTTTTTTTATGTGTCATATTTAACTTGGAACTTAGATTAAAACTGAACAAAGTCCCTATAAATGTTGCACTACATACCCCGTTCATAGTCTCTATCAATAAAGATGCCAAAGGGTTTCCAGCTGGAAGACGTTCCCAGTTTTTACCATGTTTTTAGTGCAGATACAAATGCACAGATTGCTGCTGATTTAAAGCATGTGGAAAAAGCCCATGGAGATTTATATTTCTTTCATGATTGAATGCTGGTACTTGGTGTTATGTGGAAAAGCAGTCACTTGGTTTAATAGTTGCACAGCTGGTGTTATCTGAAAAATAATCATTATGATAGAAAGCACACATTTTTCATGTCTTCTGTCAGGTCTGTCAGAATATGTTCTGTGCTAAGTCTACACACTTCATCTGACATTCCTTAAATTAATATATTAACATATAATACTTTTAAGAATGTCAAAGTTATAAAATGTGACTGTAATTGAAAATATAACAGAGTATGGCTGTGTAAAACAAAGCAATTTGCAGGACGTATAAAGTGAGAAAGTCACTATGATCCGTGTTTAGAAACAACATGACATTATTGTCTGGAAAGCAAGTGACAAATTGCAAGAATTAAAATTATGCATAACCAAGTCAGCTTGGTAATATGTGCTGATTTGAACATCTTTAAATTACAGTGAATACAAAAATATTAATTTGAAGTGCAAAACAGCTTGATTACAAAAGCTGGATTTCTCTTTGCTCCTCTGTACCTTTTCAGGCCTTTTAACCAAGTGGGGTGAGACAGATCAATGAAGTCTTCAAATGAACACACTATCTCACTTCTGAGGATCTGGATACTTGTTGGATGTCCATTATTTCTACCTGCAGTAACTGGACAGTTGATCTTTTTATTTTCTCGCTGCTAGAGGCAGGGGTCAGATCGGGAAAGAGAAGTTTATTTTCTCAGTCTTCTCTCTTTATTATATGTTAGTGGGCAACCCACTAACGCATAATTCTGTCCCCTGTGGACTTCCAGCAATGGGAGGAAGGATAAGGAGAGGGTAGAGTGTGAATGCAAAATGATCAGAGCAGTGACTGATCAAGTTACAGGTAGTTCTTCCTCTTCTTGTTGCTTTGTCAAATGGTAGAGGTTTAATCTCCCAAATAAGGGGATTTTGTGAGACCCAGAAGGAAATGTTTCTATTTCTGAATTTGAACTGTCTCCACTTAATCTCATGAACTGGAATGTGAGTGGCTCCATGCTGAATTGAAACTCCTCACTGTTACAGACAATTCTATGTCAGGAAAGGGAGCTGGCGAGCTACGTTCCATTGGCTGGGTCTGATGCCTTCTCCTTAGCCATTTCCCACCTGCAGTTCCTACAGGAAACTGAAGATTTCATGGCAGGAGAGGTCCCATAATGTAGGAAGTAGCACACTAATTCAGTGTTTAGAAAGACCTATAGAGTTTACCTGAAGCATAACCCTTAATGTGTAAATGATATTGAATGTAATCTGTTACTACCAGAAAATCCAAAGATTTGACTTATGAAAACTCATAATATTTATATTGCTTCCTTTTGCATTGCCATGACATTTTAAAGCTCTTCCTGGTATTTAAAAGCTTAACCCCATACTAAAGAGGTTGCGTTTTTGCCATGAATATTTCATACCAAAGAAGAGTACAGTAAGCTCAATTCAAATAGAAAAAATCAGGATTTACATGGATGTGCTCCAGCATATGTTATTGTTCTAGTTTAGTTAGATGCTTTAGTAAAAACCCTATAGAAAATTCACCTTTCCTGACGTTAGTAGAACTTTCCATGGACTTATAGCTAGGGTTCATTAAATAAAGTAGCAATGACTACCCACTCTTAGTTTTTATACAAGCAGCAAAAAATAAGGATAATGGCAGAAAATAAAACTCGCAAGTCTCAAGGTTGTCAGCTAGCCTTAGTTCCCCACAGTGCAGCCAGAAAAGAAAAAGTGTTTATGGTACAAAATGGAAGAACTCTTGAATACGTCCTTAATACTGAAGACAAATGCACTCATTCAAACAGTGCATTCAAGAAGTCCAGTTCACAGAGATTGCTCTTTTATTTTCGTGAGTGAGCGTTTCTTTGTGAAGATAAATAGTATTCTGCACTACTAAAAAAAATGTTCGGCGTTCAGTTGCCATGGTGGCTTTAATTTTGAAGTTGGGTAGTAAAAGGCTGGCTGTTTGCAAATGTAACTCTGTCTGCTCTCCCTCTGCCCTTGCTCCACTACTTGACAATTTTCAAAGTTAATCTGACTCTTGAGCTAATTGCTGATTTTGCGTTAGGTTTTTTTCACCATGTCTACTTCACCCTCAGAGATGCTATGGACACAAATGGAAATGGTTTGAAAGAGAAGGAAAGTTCATCAGAACGAATTCCCATCTGTTTAAGCAGTACGTGTTAGCAATGCTTACTTCTCTTGTGCTGTTTTTATTCATTCATTTGCCTTTTCATGACATTTTTCAGTGCTCTTCACACCCATTTTCGTAAGAGTGTAATCTTAACTGCTAGACACCAGGTCATGATGAACCTGTGCATTCACTCTGACAGGACGAGCTGCTCTAGTCCAGCAAGGTAGATGCTGTAGTTGTGCTTATCACTAATTCTCATCTCCACCCATTGGAAATGGGGATGAATTGGCACCACGACTTAAATGGTTTGCACTGTGGTAAGCCCTCCTATAGCATAGGGTTATTGCTGTGAACTCCAAAAAGGAGCCTGAACGAGCTGATGCCAGGCAAAATACAAGTGTGGTAAAACAGTGTTGAGTTGCACCAGAGACACCAAGCTAACAGACTTCATGTTTAAATAAGTGCATGGTTTTGAACAGCTGCTTTGTTCCTGTATTTATTTTAGGGTTCATGTTTTTAAATCTTTTTATTTTTCTAGTGGTTTTGCCACACAGCAATATCCTGCTATGCATGGATCAATCTGAAATATTGTTATTAGCCAAGAGAAATGTAACTTGTTTATGAAAAGAAACTTGTAAACTTAATGCGCTATTTTTCTATTCAATTATAAGTTTACTAAATACTCCCTGGTGACACAATGAAGTGCATGTTCATTCTTAGTATTTCAGTAAAATCTCAAGCAAGCATACTTTGTTCCTTTATTTTCAGGACACTGGGAATTCGAATGCATGGAAAATAAAGATCCAGTGTTATAGTTTTGTATCATAAACGATAGGGGTCAGGAAAAAAAACACTGGGTAGAAAAATATTTTCTCATTTTAAAATGAATGTGTTCTGGCTGCAGTTTCACATGCAAAACTCTTACAGAATTTTGCCAGAGTTTTAAGGATAAGCCCATGCTTTCCACCTTCCCAGTTGTTCACAGATGGGTTCAGCTAGCGTGGATCCAGGTAGCAAGTTGCTTTTGCTTGTATCTGCAAGAATTCAAGAGAAGACCCTTCCCATGGCACAATGCTTATTTACTTTGCAAGAGTATGTCCCCTTGTCCCGCCGTGTTGCCTGCTTTGCAGCAGCAGTGGTAGGCTCCCTTCTCTCCCACCCGATCCGAGACCTCAGGCCTCCTTTTGATCGTAGCACTGGGCTTTGCACTAAAGCTTTTCATGCTTTTGAAGTGAAAGCTTTTTTCTCCCGCTGTGTTTGGGGCCTTACACACACTAGAGAAAGAGCAGAATTTTGCCCTTTTATGTTTATATGATGGATTTTGTCTTATAGATCCCAAATCATTCACAAAATTCATAGGCTGGAAGAGACCTTGAGAGTTTATCCAGTTTATCCCTCTGCCACAGGGATGCTCAGCTGAGCCTAAATTATACCAGATTGATGCTTGTCCAACTTAAACTTCTGCAGCATTTCTAGGCTTCTTATCACTGGACAACTACAGCTCCTCTCAAAACTGAGACTTTTTTTTTTTTTTTAATTTCTTCTGAAGTTTGGTGGAGATCTTTATTATAAGGATAATCTTTCTCCTCCTGCCTGTACTGGTTTAGGAAATGAAGCTCCAGATTAGACTGGAAGAGAACGACATGCTCAGATTTATTCTTATAAGTAGTTCTTTCTCAGTAAGTCAGGTTACACAAATACCGTGTAAGTCAATCCACAACTTGTGAACAGTTAAGTCGATCCAAAACTTATGTACTTTGCTGGACAGGGCTTTAATACCCAATATTGCAATTCTTTTTAATGCTTATTAAGTTTTTAGTTGTGTATGATTAGCTGTATATTATTTTCAGAGCTTTCTGTTGTGGTCACTATGTATATAACATTATTATCTATTATTTAATAAGGTCACTGAATCTGTTTACACTAATCTGTCTTGAGTATTGTAACAAGATTTCAGATTGCTTTGGGGTTATCTGTTTTTTGTTTCACGTGCAATAGTTTATTTCTTTTTCATAAAATATGGGGGATTGAAAACACACATAAATTGATTTTCAGGCCTGTTTAGTTATGGGTATTGATCAGATCCGAGGTTTTGAAGAAAAGTGTCAAGAAGTTTAGGATCAAGAAGCTTATGTAATAACAGCGATGGCCACGTGAGCCTCATTTCTCTTTATTGTGCTGCTGATATTAGTGTTGAAAACTGAGCACAAGTAGCTTGTAAAACCCCATTATTGAAATACAGCTTCTGATTTGGTTTATCCTGCTAAATGCTACTTTGATTTATGCTTTAATATTTTGGAATATAGTCACAAGATTTTCAACTTAAAACAGTTTTACATTGATAAAATACATTTTATCCACCTGCTATGTAGAAATTTATTTTATATATTCCTGAATTTTTCTGATAAATGTGCAGTGTGAAAGAAATTTGGTTTAGAATTGAAGCGATAAGAATAACTTGCCTGTTTCCAGACAGACAAAAGATTGGGCCTCTAAGATATGTGTGCGTGTGACTGTCAGTGTGTGAAAGGAACTGATGGGTGCTAAACACGGCTCTCTGATGTCTAAGCAGTTTTAGGCTCAGGGGAGTGCCAGCTGTCCCTCAGGGAGGCCAGGCAGAAATGATGTTTAAGCTTTTCTGCAGGGAACATACCTGGAGAAAACAGATGGATCGGTTGAGCTGCTAGACCCTCGGTAATTGCAAAAGGTTTGGGGCTGTGTAGATTAACTGGGCTTCCTGGAGACTAGTGCAAAGGCAGAGCCTGGCTTGTTTATTGGTTTGCACCAGTGCGTCCCTGGATATGTTAGCTCTGAAATTCCCCAGGAAGCCAAAAGGAAACTAGCAGATAGTGAGAGAAGTGTTGTTGCCAGTGAAAACAGAGAATACGGATCCTGTAAGGACCAGAACCAGCTGGAAAGGCAAGGTTGGAAACCATTTTTTTTTTCTTTCTTTTTCAGTAAGTTATTTAGTGTGTAGCAGAACAACACCTGATTTACATCACTGGGTTTTTTTGTCCTTATGGGAACATGACATCACTCTTATATTAGCTGACGACTTTGCTGGGGAAAAAAGAAAATCCAGTCTGAAGTTTACACCTGTGCATGTGCAGCTCAATGAGTGAGGAGCTCATTCTGCATGCTACAGCAACCCAAGAAATAAATTATCATGTGTTCAGCTTTGCTCTAAAACATGATCTGAACATAAAAACCCTAGCTGTTTATAGCAGTTCAGAGATTCTGAGCTAGATTAAATTTGGGACTGTATGAGTGCGGAATTGTGTGGTTGCAGGATGGTGTAAGGAAAGGGAGCAAACCGTGTGTGGAAGGTTTTATAAAGCCAGTCAAGCCTAATGGTAGATTATCGCAATCCTTTTCTAGTGCATAACAGTGTTCCTCCCCTGCATTTTATTTTTTTGGGGGGGCATAGTAGCATAATTAGATATGAAAACAGTACAATAAAAACATTGTGTCCCAAGCTGCCAGGATTGTGTTAGGTTTTTATTTCAAGCTTGCAGTGTATTATAGCTGCCTTGGTTATATGCCAGGTTATCTGAACTGTTGCAAAAGCGAATCATTTGAGATATTCTGAGCATTTCTGGATCTTTGAAGACTAGTTTTCTTTTTGTGTGCTTAAAATTAGAGCCTTGAATCCTGACCTGGGTTTTTAATGAAAGATTTCCAACATTCAGGTGTGCTCTGCCACACTCCCAGTTCCCGTGCTCAGCAACTGGGTTGTCTGGCACCCCTTTCTTCTCAGTAGTAGTTCACTTGTCTTGAGGAGCTTAAACCCAAATGGTAGTGCCAGACTTCAGCACCCAGGTTTGAAAATCTGAGTCTACATTAAAAAGCAGTCATAGTATAAGGACCACCAGCAGAGTTTTGAGAGTGTCTTAGATTACCATCACAGCAGTTATGATTAATATATTTGTCTCTTTAGGGTTTTTGTGGCACTGATAATATTTGCTGTTCTCACTAAGACTCGATTAAATGAGTGCCTAAGACTGACGGGGAGTTTGTCTGTAATGACAAGTGCTTGACTGTAGCAGAAAATGATGAGCTGCCCCAGGGAGACATCACCACCCACTTGAGCGAGATCCATGAAGGGTTTATGACCCGTTTGAATCCTGATTGAGCATCACTGTCTTGACCCTCGGGGAGCCAATTGTCTGGAATACTTGCTCTGTCAGTCTGAGCGATGTGCTCAGAATCCCTCTGAAACCTGTACAGCTTGATTGTGTGTAATACACACAGTGAATTATCAAAATGGTATAAAGATTGGGAAATATTTTATCACTGGGTATCGGTATGTCATGTTTAGAGAGCACGCCGTTTGACTTGTCAAGTAAAATGTATTATGAGCTTAACCCTTTCAGGAATAAATTATTTCAGATCCGACATTTAATGTATGAAGGGTTTCCTTTGAGGCAAACATGTCTGTTAGGTGATTACTGAATGCAATTAATCTCCTTGTGGGCAGAAAATCTGTGCCCAGAGCTCTAGGGAAACCTGAGGCCAAATTCACTTCTGGGGGTAGTCAGTACCCCTCCACAGGAGCCCACAGCAAGACATGGGCCCAGGCTGGTTGCAAGGTTTGGCCTGTTGAGCAGCTGTGAGTTAAAGCCAGGCTGACGGGGATGGCAGCAGTGAGCACGGCCATGGCCTTTGTGGTTTTCCTAATCATAAAGAAGGTTTTGTAAGTCCACGGCAAGAGTGGAGCTGGAATCCTGTCTCTGCAGCGGGGAATCTTGGGAAGAGGCAGTTCAGGGGATCATTGCAGGCCAAGATAGCTATTGTAATCTTCTTTTGAGTGATCATTGCAAGCAGACACCAAGAACAGCATATGCCAGCTCTGCAGTGCCCTGAGTGTAGATGCTGTAGTGTAGCCCCTTAGGTGCTTAAGCTGGGAGCTCCTGTGTTCTTACTACAGAGCACAGGTAAATGACGGGTGAAAATGATTTTCTCATTAGTAGCATTAACAGTGGCTGCTAGCCACAAAACTAAAAGCACCAGGTTGGATGGTTGCTCAAAGTTTCTGACTTCTCCAGGTAATTTTTTTAACTTTGAGAAAATTTGTCTTTGTATTTAGTGGAATACTGAAGAGTTGTTTTGTTGTTGTGTTTTGTTTTGTTTTAATCTGAATTACTTTCCTTGCCACCTCTCTTTAACCTGCCTTTGCTGTGCCTGGGTAGAACAAGCTTAGTGTCACAACTTCATAGTAACTTGCCTTTGATAAGCAGGGGAAGCTATTCAGGAGTTGTCTTTTGCTCTTATTTTTGTCATTGGCCGTTTACCTTTAAAGTGCTCTTGTCATAACAAACTCAGGATGGTCAAATCTTAACCCCCTGTGCAATAGGAGGGGGATCCTCCTATTAATAAATAAACTGTGTCTCATCTGGTAGGCAGTCTTTAGATTATGTGTATATGTTGTAGGGAAGGAGGAGGTAGTCGGACTGCTGCTGCAATGTTTTTAGAGGAAAAAACAAACAAAACCCAAGTAAAACCAAAAAACAAACAACAAAACCTGAAAAAGAACATTTCCTCCATTCTACCCTCATCCTACAAAAGCAGAAAACAACATCTCAGGGCCAGAAATGGAAAAAAAAAATCCTCCTTTGTTTTATAGTTACTATTTCACAGCCAGCTAATCTTTATTATTACGGCTATTGAAGCAATTAAACAGATTAAACAGGATTAACTGTTGTTTTTCTACTAACATAAAGATGGCCTCTTAATTTCTAATGCTCTTTTTCCTATGTAAATTGTATTCTCATACCTAATTCCAAGAAAATTGTGGTATGGTATGTGTTTATGTCTATGCAGGTACTGTTGCTGTTAGCAACATTTTTTTAAAATGACCAACTAGCATATGTAACTAAAACCGTGTTAAAAAACTCATTAAATGTTAAAAAAGGTTAGATAAATTAAAGGAAGTAGTAGCAGAACTCTTGTATAACTCAGTACAAGAGAACATCAATATTGCTCATTGAACAGTCTATTCTTCTAATTTGAAAAGAACAACTATTTGTCATGGTTCCTGTCCTTGGGCTGGCAGTTATCTAATTAAATGCATATGAAATTCAAAAGCCTTTACTGAGGGACAGTAATTTTCCTTGGTTGTTTTTAAAGTCACCAAGATGAAAGAAGAATTACATTGAACAGATAATGGATGAATTTCTCCATTGTGCATTAAGGTCTTGGATTGACTAATCATCCCATGGTTATTAATCAATGTGTTATCTTATAGTTTGAAATTAAAGGTTCTGTTCTCATTATTGCTGACTCTAGGTAATAATACTTCCAGTCCTTGATTACCATGACACTACAATGTAATGCCTCGCAAAATACCACAAAACTAATCAAAAATAGATCAGATCTATAAAGAGCATTCCCAGTGCATTATATTTACATGACTCTTCAGCAAAGTATTTTTCAATCTAGTCTTTTCAGAATGCCCTCTGTAATGTTCCTGTAATGTTTTTCACATTTATGTGAGTATGTCCCTTCTCCCTTACTCACCATCCAAACATACCATGCTGATTTGCATTTGATGATATTGGAAGATAGAGACACTGCCAAAGATTTTGCTTAAAGGAGATGATTCTCCCGGTCATGCCAGAATAATTGCAAGTGGTGGATTGTTCCAAGTGCCCAGTAAGTGCACATGCAATGTAGGCAGTAAATAGCATTTGAGAGTTATGATTTCTGTACTAAATATACTGCAGTGGTCAAAGGGAGCTTGTAGACACGAATTAGCTATGACTGTACCTTGTGAAACTAACCTGGCAAATTGGAAAAGACAGCAGTATGTAAATACATATATATGTATCAGTACAATTAGGCATATATTCTGGTATTTCTGAAGACCTGTTTTTAACCACTGATTGTATATAAAGATGAAAAGACATTACAGCAGCAGATGTGAGGATGGATTCATGGGAGAGTTTTGTTACTTCCACCCTCTTAGGGTGTTCCTATTGCTTTACTGTCTCTTGCCCTTACTTGTGCCCTAGGTGTGGAAATCCTATGAAACTCCAGGCTTAGTGCACTTAAGGACCTTCTCTTATATCGCTCAAACTGAAGTTATTTTAATTAGAGAGCAAAATAGTCCACAATTCTGTAATTGAAGCTTATAGGGGTATCATACAGATGCAAAGATCTGACTATTCATGTGCAGCTGCGGAACTGGGATCTTAGAAAGTGGGATGTTATGGTTAATTGCATCTGAAAATAGCATTTGCAAAAGGGCAATGGCAACAATAATAAAAACTGTATTGAATCCTTATTTCTGACCTAAAACAATCAAGTTCAACAAGTCTTGATTTGTAGCACAATTATAGTGAAACAGTCCAGAGGGTGACATTGGTTTCACAGCAGATCTGGGAGATTCTTTGGTTTGAATTGAGCATTAAAAAATACAGTGTAAAATGTTTTTCATCAGATTCAAAGATAGTGCTCTGTTGCAGGATCAGAATGCTGCTTCTAACCCAAATTATAATTTACTGAACTGCCAATAATGATCTCTGCTCAGGAATGTTCTAGTATTGAACCCTTTTGATGGCAGAATAATGCTGCTGTTAATAGACTCCTACTCCTATTTTTGGTTTTGTCTACATCAGTGTCATGTTCAAAAGCGGTTAAATAATTCTAATTTCTGGCCTTGTTGGTGTGAATACATACTTCCATTCCTTATTTAAATACTGGGAAAGGGCATTAAAAAGTCTTTTCATGAATAGTGAATGTGCTTTAAAGCTAAATATTTTAGAGTTCTAGCTTTCAACAGAGGTGAATTATGATAGACTTCACATTTAAAAAATAAAGTATCCATTGTATTGGAGGAAGACTAAAAAGAGCAAGTCATTATGCACAACCAAATGAAACAACCTTTCTGTGGTATGTTGGGATTCATATCATCTACTTTAGTAGATAACCCAAGACATAGCAGAGATTAATCAGTTATTTGCTGTAATTAAATCACAAAAAGTGCTTCGTCAGCCCCCTGATTTCAGTGGTCTTTCACTTGCTTGTATCTTGGCTGTGCTTGAGCCAACACAAACATAGAAAAAGCTGAAGTCTTTGAAAGAAAATATCTCCCAACATGTCAGAGCTAAAACCTCCACAGTATTAAAATTATACTCTGCTGGAGTCTGTAATGTCCTAGAGAAATTTCATTATGTTTCTACACTGAAGTTTGTACTGAACTCCAAAGTACAGTTCACACATCTGATAAAATATTAAAGAAGGACAAATGTAGGGCTTGCCAAGCTGAGCTGCTGTAAACTTGTCCGTGCATATTTGGCCTTTCATGACTTATTGTGCATCTTTATTTATTGTTTCTCAATGAAGTGTATTGTCATGAAAATGACATTGTACTTGGAAAAATCCGATCAGGCAAAGTCAGCCCCTAAAATAAGTGTTATAATAAATATGCAGAAATGTCATTCTTTACATTAGCCCAAAGGTTTTGTATAGCTTAAGGATATGTGCAGTAAGCTAACTATAAAAATAGAAGCTTGACAGTGGGGATGAATGTGTGTGTCAAAATAATATTACTCTTTCTGGGAGGATGGCAGAAAAAATGACACTACATCCACCAGCATGATTTTTATAGATCTGCCTCTTTGCCAGATGTCACCTTTTATAAACTACTTTATAAAAACATGACAGCGTAGTGAAGTAGTGTGTTTATAGCTTGATAAACTTTTGTAATAAAGTTAGGATTGGCTGAAAATTAAAGCCTTAGAGCCTACTCATTAAGCATTTGGGAAGCTTGCTCTGACTTAAAAAGAAAAATATTAAAGAAATATGCAGAATGAGTCACTAGCAGTAAGTGGCCTTTTTCAAGAGTGTATAGCTTCTGGTAGTGTTTACCAGTCTGCCATGCAATAACCTATCCAGATATATTACTGGGATTTTAGAGAATAAAGTTTGCATTACTTTAAATGTAAACACACACAGACAAAATATACAGTGTGTATTAAATTATATGTTTCCAAAGAGTACTATGAGGACATACAGGATTATGCCATAAATATCTCCCCAGCACACAATTGTTTTATTACATAATAAAGGTCTGTATATTACCCTCTGCTGCACCATGCGACACATAATTCAGATTTTTCATGACATGTCTAATTTATACAAGTCTCTGGCTCTAGAAATCATACAGGAATAATATCTTATACTTAAACTGTGACTAGCCTGAAAGACTTCAACTCTGGAATTGCTCTCCCAGAATGAATGCTGGTCTGTCGAAGCTGGGGTCGCCACTCCGCGTGCCTCACTAACTGCAGTGCGGAGAGGAAAGTCCCCTCGGGTTTGTAGGAAGGTTTGATGGACACCTTAAAGGCAGAGAAGCAAAGACCTCCTGCGTACCCTCCTACCTCTTAGAGAATTCCTGTCATACCTCCTTCCTTACTTCTCCGCTTGGAGAAACTTTTAAAACTATTCTGCCAAACTTCAGTCCATACATATTAATAGATGGTGAGGAGAGGCCGTTGGCAGTACATGCAGCTGTGTTTGTGCGTCAGCTGCCGTGATATGGAGGCTCTCATGAAACAATATGAGGTGAAATCCTTTGCGTGCACATGGTTTGCTCATAACTGGATGTACTGATGCACTGAGAAGCAGAAATGTGACCACTTGAAAGAACCCACGCTTATTTGCTCAGCTGCATTCTTTTGACAGACGCAACTTTACATAAAAATCATCCTGTAACATACAGGATCTTGTGTATGGGATGAACCATAAGCAAGCTGCTTTTTCATGAATTATTTCTATATCTGAGAGTTTTGCAGCAGTGTGAAGCATATCCAAACCAATGTTGAAAATATGACTATCCTCTTGGCTATGTTTGAAGTTCTTAACCTTTCCCACTTCTACCCACCCAGAGATGCACTTTATTTTGTATCTTGAAACTAAACACTGTCTTCCTCTTGGGCTATGTAGGTTTGCCTTTTGTGGGGAAAAACACACAGAAACACACTTTAGAATCATAGAAAAAAAGGCTTGAAGGCCTCTCAAGAGAGAGTTTAGTGTGCCGCGCTGTCACAGGGCAGTATCCGCCTGTGTTGGGTTATGCTGATACTCTGCCTCTCAAATGTTTGTTTAACCTTTTTTTCTCCCAGATCTTTGGTGATGGAGGCTCCACAACATCTCCAGGAAAATCTGTTTCAGTATAATACTATTTATCTGTGGACATGTTGGGGGGAGGTTTTTTTCCTGGTGTCTAATCCAACTGTCTTGCCATATCTGGTTGGGGTTGTTTGGGGTTTTGTTGGGGTTTTGTTGGGTTTGTTTTGCTTTGTTTATAAATAAGCACAGTTAAAAGAGAGAAAATTGTACTATCAGATTTTACTATGAGTGTTTTGTAGTCCTCATGTACCCTGAGAAAATGTGCAGTGCAGCAGCTAAAGCACAAATTTGCTAAACAACTTCAAGCTAAAGTTTACTCTAGTGTTTAGTATTAAGAAAATTAATCTAAAACAACCTTTTGATCTATAATGAGCAGTCAGAAAATATTTCCCTATAGCACATTTTACCTAAACATCTGTCAGTGTAGTAGTGAGGATGTGTTGCCATAGAAAACATTAATTTGGTGTGGGTTTGAAGCTAGTGGATACTCTTATTTGTACTTAGACTGACGAGGCATATAATTTGGTGTATAGTCTGTGCTTGCTTGCAATCTTCTGGCACTGAAATATGTTCAAGGATGGTACCTGGCTTCTGGTAGAATAACATGAAACTGCTTTTATTGGTGGTAATTTTTATATTATCATTTCTTCCTGTGTAGTTTCATCTCCGTACACTTTGAAGCTCTTCAGTATTGAGATCTTTATGTTGTTTAGCCCAAAGGTCGACTGCAGATGACTTGCTGAAGAACACACTGCGGGTCAGACACAGGACCAGCTGAAACCCTGGACTAAGCCACACCTTTTTTTGAGTGTTGGTTTTTGGTTTTGTAGGTTTTGTGGTTTAAATGCTCTTCGCCATTTAAAACACAGACATCACAAGTTTCTGGCATCCTAATGGGTGAGAGTTCTGCTTTGGATCGTGTAATAGGAAAAGTGTCTTGCTTACATGATTAATGGTCTCTTGCAGATGCAGTCATATAGTGGGTGCCTCTGTAAGTGTGAAAGTCACATGATAGTATGGCAGGGATGGGATATTGGGCTTTTCCTGAGAAATGTTCCTTACAGCTGAGCCCACGTGAGCACAGGCTCCTGCTGGGAGGCATCCTCTGTTGTGCTATGTGCAAGGAGCAGAAGATCCCAAATTATACCAAGCCCAAAATGCACGTGACCCATCAGGTAACAGAGTGGTGAAGGAGTCACGTTGTTGTATTGCTAATACCCAAGATGCAGGGCTCGTTGGGAGGGGGAACACGGCAAAACGCTGAAATGAAGGAGTCTCATAGTTTGAGACTTTGCTCAGAAAATAGCACAGAGACTTCCCTCTGCGCTTCCCCTCAGTCAGGAGCAGTCACAAAGCAGGCGGCTCCAGGGCGCATCCTTTCTGTACCAATTTTCTGGACCCCAGTCCATTGGTAACTCATGTGTCTCTGAGCACTGCTGAATATTTCTCATCTTAGGAAAAATGTAGGTTATGCTAGAGTCAGATCGATTCCTTAAATCCTCTGCCCTGTATAACTTGACTGCACAGATTTTGACAATGGTAATAGATTTTTGGGGAATATGCCTAGCTGTTTGGGCCCAGTGTCCCTCATGTGTCTCTGTATATATCCTGTTATTTATGCAGTGCACTAACTGCTCATGGTACTTATCAGACAGTTAAATAACACAGTCCCTGCCTTAAGGAGGCAAGTGTCTACGTTAATGGAGGAATATGAGGTGCTCTGGTAAATATCTAAGGAGTCATTAATGGTTGAAATGGAAATAGAGGAAGATTACATTATGGTGTTAGAATGGGTTAGATCTTAGGATATATTTTTAATGTGGTGAGGATTAGTTTTGTTCCTTAAGACTTCATATAGCTTTAAACATGTGATCTTAGAAAACATTTCTTTTAACGCTGATCCTGAGAAGCTGCTGGGAAGTCTTAGAGGCTAGTTACTAGTTAGACCTTTTGGCTTTTACTGAGAGGGATACCAGAATTATAAACAAGGCTCGTTCTTCTCTTGTTCCTGTGATCCAAGCAGAATAAAGTATGGTGCAGCTGGTGCTCTTCTGGAAGTGGCATGCTCTGAGCAAGACTACAATGTCCAGGTGTTCCAGCGGGTTGGGTTTTGCTCTGAATGGAGACTGATTTCTTGTTGCAAATGGCTGGGTGGATGCTGGTGTTCACCTACCTGCATGGCGGGGAGCGGAGATGGGGAGTGCGTAATCAGCTGAACTGCAGTGCTGCAGGTGACAGCCATAGTGAATTATTGTTAAAAATACAGTCAGCACACTGGAAGTGTTCAAAGAAGGTAACTTAAGTATGTCACCAGCATGAGGCATTGGACAAGCATACCTGACATGGCTTTGACTGCTAGTCCTACAGAGCTGGGTTTTGTTTTATCCGAGTAGCTATGGTAGCACGGAACTCACTGTGGTCTAAGTAAACAAGTATTCACTTAGTTCCCTGTGCTGAGCTGCTATTGCAGCCAAATGCAACTATCCTGAAACTAGATAGTTCAAACTTCAGCTTTTTTGGCTTGACTGATTTTCTGCTGGTCTAGTAGATTGCGTGGGCTCCCTGAGGAGTCGCGTGAGCAGTGGGGTCAAGTGCACTGTAGTTTCTCCTGACAATTTAGTGACCGTGCAATTGTATGCAGGTTCCAATATATCTGTAAATTTCTATATTCAGACATTGACATTTGTAAATTAAGGGATTTCCAGATGCGTGTGTTCTACTGATGGAGGGAACTTCTTGTGCTTCAAATGAAGCACTTGAGCAGCACTGCCTATTTTCTTCTAGCATACTGGCTTTTTCGTGATCCTTCTCCTGTCATGTAGCTTGTTGTGGGTTTTAGAGTCTTGACATAATAAAATCCTTTGTGGAAAATATCGTGTTTCTGTGCATGATTCCAAAGGGATGGGATTGCTTAAAATTTGCTCTTTGCTTTGTTTAGTTCTAAAAAAAAAGGGGGGGGGGGGGCAGTAAAAAAACCCTGTGATATTTGTGAAAACCCATCAAACTTACTGTAACAGCACCAAAATTACACTATGGGTTATGTAGCCATTTCCTGGATTCAGTATGTGTATCTTCTTATGTATGTTAATTTGCACGAAACTCAAACTGAATGCATATAGAGAGGCATAGGTGCTTCTGTAAGCGCGAGGTTTAACTCTGGTTCTCTGTCTTGTGGGCTCCCAACCGTCTGTTCCCTTTCATTCCCCTCAGCTCCTGCAGTCCATACCCCACCCAATGCAAGTCTTTCACAGAGACTGCAAAATGCCCCAAGAGGGGGCTTGACCTAGTGGGTTTGTTTCCAAAGCTGGATTTAAAGCTCAGCGGTATTCAGCAGTGTTTTGTTTGGCTCATTTCTGTTCAAGATACTCGCTCCCTGCCAGCACAGAATGTCAGCTGTAAAGATAAGGGGTGATTCTGCATCATGCACAATGCCCTGTTTTGTTTCATTCCATTTATTCAATACTTTGTCCTTTATGTTTTCACTCTCTGGTCCTTGACAGTTCCTGAGAAAGCACAAAGTGAAGTTTTGTAGCTGATTAGGGAAATGGAATTGTGAAAAGTTCCGTCAGTTATATGATACGATGATTTGATCTTTTAATACATCTGCTACTTCATTTCTCCAAGTTATTTTTAAACAAAGCTGAGATTTCTTCAAATTCTACTTGCAAGTTATTTTTAAATTGCTTTTACCCAGAAATATGAAATAGTTATAATTAAAAAATGCAGCAAAATATAGTGAAAGGATTATATAGCCTTCACTCACTCTCTTCATCTTCTCTCAGTTTTGGAGATTTTGCAGAGAGAAGTTGAGCATGAAGGCATGGAAGCAAGGCAACAATGCAGAAATGTAACTAAAGATCACAACTGTTAGAGGGGGGAAAAAAGCTAGCAAAATTCAAGGTTTATTAAGATCCACATATACTTTATATAGAAGAATGGTGCTCGATTAACTTTATTTGGCTTAGCATCTGACCCAAAGTGGGTCAGCATTGAGATACTGTATGGAATTGTGATGAGATTGTAGAGAATTATCCCAAAAGCAGGATAATCTCTGAATTAGAAAAAGTGTATGGAGGAATGGATTAGGAAGGGGTGTAAGTAGAATGTTTTTCAGAATATTAATAATAAAACTTTTTAGATTAATGTTTCTGATAAAACAGACAATGTTCTTCTCAAAAGATTCTTTTGGATGAGTATTTAGTGCTTTGTGGCTATAAATCATTACTTAGTTGAGAAAATCCTGTCAGAAAAAGAAGGATATTGTGATAGAAGGAAAGCTTTTACAAGTGATTCATTCACCTTTTTAACTTCTACTTGTATAGTTATGAAACTGGTCGCAGGGATGCTGTTGTCTGACGTTGTCATTTTAGTAAAAATTTGAGTGAAGTTTACAGAGATGAGTACAGACTATGCACATACCATTTATTACGCATCATTTTTTCTTACTAGTTTAGTAAATAATATTTAATGATATACATAAAAATGAAAAATACAGCCAGCAAAACGCCTCATCTTTGCATCTTAACAGTAGCTGAAATAAATAAGCCTTGTTTGTATGTTACAAATATTTAGGCTCTTCTGTTTTTGCAGTCTTTGGCAGCTGTAGACTGGGATTTCTTTTGAATAAAACTACTGAAAAAAAATAATTGTCCAGGAAGTAAAAGAAGCCATGTAAATCATGGCCATTTACCATCTGAGAATCTGAGGACTTATTTTGACTTTCCAATAGATTTTTGCTTGTGCGTGTGGCTGTTATTTTACAAAGAAAATTCAGTGCAAAAGATCAAAGTACTGATTTTCATTACGCTTGTTTTCCTGACTGCCCCCAAATGATGATTGACATATGTATTTTAACAGCTTTAGCTGAAGGGTCCAGTTAACTGCATCTGTTTTTTTGTTATATGACGGGTCAAGGTAAATCATCTTTTTGTTTTATGTATAGTCTATCTTTCGGGGGGGGAGTCTACTTAAAATTCCATTGGTTCCTAAGAGCGGCCATATTAAACCTGTCCAAAAATGTGAACGATGGACATACCAGAACTATTCACCATAGCTTTCAGAGGAATAAAATGTTATTCCTCTGCATTCCATGTTTTAAAATAAACACTTGGTGGTCTCCATTTCTGCAGTGTGTAGCTATCTTGGATGTTTTGTTGATCTTGGCTACACAGTATGAAGACCGTAATTGTTTTCCACGAGGTAAAAGTTATTTTCTGTTAACGTTATTGAAATTGATGAAAAATATTTTACACATGGAAGTGTGCTTTTCCTAAGTAACAGTAACCCTATTTCTTTGGAAATATAATATCTTAAACTTGTATAGTACAAATAGCAAGCTATTCCAGTATAGGTGATTCCAGTGTTTTGATAGGCTCTAAAAGAGAGCAACAGGGTACTCTTTGTGGAGTTATTGTTGTAATTTCAGGAATGTCAGTTCCTGAAATTAATTTTCAGATAAACCCAAAAGAAATATAGACAGAGGGAAACTTTCTGACTTATTAAAAGAAAAAGAATTTGTAGTTCATCCCAGTAATAGGAAACTAGGCAGCCAGCTAGTATGAACACTTAAGAAGGAATTCAAGTTCGGATTTTGATTAAGGGACTTCTGTTTGGTCTGCAATTCAAGTAACTGTTCGTATAAGAGCCCTGGAAATCCATTGCAAACAGATTTGAAAGGGAAAGTTAAACCACCTCAAATTCAACCTCAGACAGAATGTGTCTTCTTAATCATTGTGAACTCCTGCCATGAGTGCTGAGGTAGGTGATAAATAGCCTGTCCGAGGTCTCTATCCAGCCGTCTTCCTTTATATCTTTGGTATTGCAACATGTTAAGTTTCCAATTCTTCCTGGTGAGCTGTGAGACCATAGATAATAAGTGGAGTTCATATTAATTTTATTGACAGCAAAATGAAGTATCGTAATTTCGCACTATCGATCAGAGGGTTCTTTGGAAGACAGGGCTGAGATAGCTTTCTGTTGGACCTGGACTTCATGCTGAAGGTCTGTAAAGTGGCTAATATATACCCTTTTGCTGTCCTCCATATATGTTCTAATTTCTCTTGATAGATGTTTTGTGTACTGACCAACACTGGTATCTGACTTCGTGTGTTTAAGGGGTCAGTTTGTAAGGCATAGAATAAAAAATAACCTATTTATATCAACCTCGAATGTCTGCCAAAATCTCTTGAGAGACCAGTGCAGCTGAACTTGTTTGAAACACTGCGAGGGACGCTCCAGAAAACATCTCAGCCACGTGAGTAGCAGACTTCCTTTCCTGAAGGTGGGAGGCTTTGAAACATCCTATTGTAAGCAAAGTTAATTCTTGGTTTATTTGTAATTAATCATGTGCTGTTGTCTGACAGTACATAATAGAACTAGAAAACAATCACTTAGAACAGGAAACAACTGTCAATTAATACACTAATGAATCAAGTTTACCAAAGGTGAAGCAACTTAGACTCCCAGCAGAAAAGTATGAAGTACATAGCTTTTGTGCACAGAAAATTCATCCTTTTGCATTTCAGATCTGTTTTGTTTTGTTTTCAACCAGTGGTTCCTCATTATTCTTGCAGTTTTCACATTGGTACATGCTGATGCTGTACTTGCACGTTTAAACTTTTAAAATGTAATAAAAACTTTCCTCTGTGGCTCAGAAAACCTGTCTATTAGTGCAAACATGAGAAGGGTCTGAAACCAGGGCTCAGGTTGATTCAGCAATGGTTTTAATATTATTCAGATGAATAGTCATTTTCAACAGGATGAGTCACATAATAGATGTGGTGCTGTGTCAGACATTGCCTGTAGTAGGTATTGCTAATGTATGAGTGCCAGACAGATTTTTTTTTTTTTTTTTTTTTTAATTTGGTATTCCACTGGTACTTGCAAACGAAGTCCAAAATGTGCTTGGATATTTCTGTTTGCCATTCAGTGTACTCTGCCACAAGTAGGAGAAAAGAAAAGTCTGAGACACTTCCATTCAAGAAACAGTCTCATGGCAATTTGGTATTCTGCCCCAAGGCTTTGGTAACCTGTATTTCAGATTTCATTGCAATGTGCTCTGTGATGTTGTTTCACATTATTTTTGTTTCCTGTTCCAAAAAAAAAAAAAATTTGCAGTATTTTTGTGAGCCTTAAAGGTGTCTTTGCAATTAGAGTTGGCAAATCTCAGCTCTTCACTGGAATCTAGGCATGGAAACCTATCTTTTCAAAAGAAATCTCATTGAATTGGCATCAGATGCACTGTGAAAAGGATGCAAACACTGAGTCCATGAAAGTTGTCAACACTGTATATTGCCCTGTGGGCCGGCGTGTCCAGCAGTGCACAATTTTTTCCATTTCTGTGAAGCAGCAGGGCTGTGCAATGCCGTATATGTGGATTAATCTCAGATTTTCAATTAATGGCTAGTTTCAATTTGAAAGCTGTTGTCAATTTACCCCGGTGTTTTGAATTTAGGTGATTTGTATCTCCAAGCAGGATTTTTTATATATACACTTAGCATTTGAGTGCGGTAGTAAATCTTTTGGTGTTGGGCTGGTGGGCTTAAAGATAAATTTTATCCACAACAAACTTGCACAAGAGGTCTCCATAGCAAAATGCTGGTAGTGCTGCTGCCATTTCATACATCTTTACTTTGCTACCTGCATTAGCCTGCAAGTTCACCTGTGTTTCCTCTTTTACTGTGGTGCCATCTGCCTGGGTGATACACTTGTAAATCCAGAATGGATCTCAAATGGGTTGCTTTCAAATGTAAGAGAAACAAGGCGCAGTATCTTCAGCCAGACAAGTAAATAAAATATGTCCTGGGGCAGTGCTTGAAATACCAGGAGGAAGCTGTATGAGAGGAAACCATGTGCATTTCCTAGGCAAATCATTTTGATATTTTCAGTGTCCTGGAAACTTAGGCTGGCATAAAGGGATGCTGCAGGAGTTATACTAATGGTGTTTGCTAGCTGTGGAGATGGCGGCCAGCAGTGAAACCCAGGGTGTGGTGTTCTATCAACTCATTCTAATTATGGGTTTGGTTTTATTTCACTCATTTTAAATAATAGAGTTATCTGTTATACTTGAGTTTTGGGGTTTTACTATTTTGATGCAAAATAACTTTCAATGACACGTAATTATATTAGAAGTAAAAATGACACCTGTAAAATGGACACAGCCTTTTAAATTGGTTTGTAATGTTGTTGCAGGAAGTGCTGTCCTCTAGGCTTTACTTAGGAAAATGGCACGTGATTTAAGAGGTGCACTTGTTTGATAATCTTAGTAAACTGGCTTTTTTCAGACTGCTGTTGCATGTGTGTGTATTAAAACATATGGAATTAGCTTTCGATATACATAAAAAATTCAAGTTTGACTATATATTGTATATTTTTGAGTAGTATCTTTTAAATATTATACTTCGTACCTGCTTTAAAAGTAGCAAAGGCAGCAAAAAACTATTTTAATATAAAAGTTTGTTTAATTATCTATGCAGATACCACTGAGCAAGTTGACAACACAGCATAAATAGTAAATAATGTTGCTTTTACACTCTAAAATATATATAAGTAGCCTTGTAAGTTCTTCTCCTGCTTAAGGCATTTGGCAGTTTATTTCTTATTTCCAGAATATTTCAAGATGTAAATTTTTTAATGTTCAAAAGAAGCAGGGGCATAAAACATGTTGTTTTGAAACTCCAAGATGAATGGACGATTGGAGACATTGTTCCTTTAAAGCACCAGCTGAGAGACTCCATTAACTGTGTGGCAATAACACATGGACCCACACGGAGCACAACCGCGGAGGAGATAGCTGCAGCCTGAAATATCGTTATTGGCAGGTTTCTGAATAATTTCACAAAGGCACTTCAGGCCAGGAATCTTGTTAGTGGAACCCAGTCTCACTTCAGTCTTTATATCTCCAGCATGTAAAACTCAGTTGTATCCTCCTAAGACTCCGAGTATTTTTTTTTTTTTCAATTCACTAGCTGTGATTGACAAGGGCCTCTTCATGAATATGTTAAGAACTGTTTCCTGGATATTATGTCCTTTCATATCTGTCATAACTAGAATATTCATGATGCTGTTTTTAACAGGCCTCCTATTGTAAAAGAAATATCACGGAAACATGTTCTAGTTTTTATAAAGTCCAGGGAAAAATGAATGCCTTAGGGGCCGATAGGTAAGTTTTTTTTTAACAATTTAGAAATACAATGTGACAGCTGGCAGAATATATATCAGCAAGCAGAAAGCTCTTAAATATTGCAGTCACGGGCCTAGAATTGATAAACTGGTAGGGGTTTTATATTTATTTTTGTGTTTTCTGATGGCTGTAGTTTTGTAATAGATTTATTGTACATTTTTCCATTTAAAAATGCAATTATGAAATCAGGTTTTCTTCATCATTTTTATTTCTGGATACTGAGAGTCTTTTTTTCAGTCAAATCCTGCTGAAACTTAGACATGCACAGGCATACATCTTTGTTGTACAGGAACACTGGGCTGGTGGATGCCAACTGCCCTTTGACGGTTCAGTGCTGGCATCTCTAACAGTGAGTTTGCATGATAGAGGAGAGGGCAACAAAATTGAAAGACTGAAGAGCAGCCACCTCTTCCATGCAGAAACCAGCATCCGCAAAACCCCTTAGTTTTTTAGAGCAGGTTGAATTACTTGTGGAAGATACTGTTTAAGCAAAAATATGATTTTGTCAAAACAAATTTTCTATTTAATAGAAAAAATTTATTTGATCAAAAGACTTCTCCCTATGATAAATAGAAGAGAATATTTTGAACTCATTTCATTTTGACTTACAAAGTACTTTAATACCAGTTTTTGAGATTAAAAGACAAAAGAAGATCTCATTTTATAGTTAGAATTGCAATTTTGACTTACAACGCCACGCGACTTTGACCTCAGTCAAAAGTAAACGCATTAGCTTTTCAGATGAGTTAAATAGTTTGCATGGACATGTCTCTCTTATTTGTTTTCCCTGAAAAACATCAAAGCTTCTTCTAGGGAAAAGAAATATTTTTTTAGCTGATTCTAATGATTTCTAATCCAAGAGGCATTATCTGTAACCAAGCAGTTCGGCTGTGTTACATAACTTTGTTAATTTTGATCCTGGGGACTTGCAGTATATTTCCAAGTTGGTCATGTAGACACTTTGAAGTATGTTACACAGTTAAATGAAAATGAGGGGGTGACTTTTTCCACCACTGTATCTGAAGGTAGAATTGTTAGGGTCTTACTCAGCTCATTATTTCCTGGGGAAAAGATTAGTCTAAATAATGCATGCATACATACAAGTAACTCTTTCCTAACTGCTGGACACCATTAGTTTATTCAAAAGACATCGTTATCCTTTTTTTTAATAAGAAAAAAGAAACTTAATGTTTGTAAAAAGCCCTGAATTCATGTTATTGGAACACCACTCTAGTTAGTTACTCTGTGGCTAATCATAGGCATCATCAGCCTTCGGCCGGAGCATGCCATGTGCTGCTGCGCTGTGAACAGATTCTTGTGGGTTACAGAATTGATTAAGGCCCTGTGCATTCCTGGCGAAGTTGCATTTGTCACCATAATTTCATGCAACAAATGGGGCAGCCCTGGTGTTTTCTTTTATTAATGTAATAGGAATAAACCTGAGAACAGCACTGTGTTTCACCTAGGTCTCTGTACTGACTTTTAGTCAGCAGGAGCTTGCTTCTTCCAAGAGCTGAGCACTCTTGTCCCCTGCCAAGTGCCCTGAGCAGCTCCTGGTGTCTGCAGGAGCTGAGGGCAGTCGCTGCAGAGCACACAGCATGTTGCAAGATCAAGCTTCATAAGCTGGGGTGAAATTGAAGACACTGACCTACAGGTGAAAGGCTCTGTATCTTATTAGCAATCTTAGTATCATACAATCCCGCAAAGTAAATCATTCCTGATCAAAAAGCATGAAAAGGGCTCTCCTTAGAAGCAAGTGCAAACTTATTGTGTGGATCAGCATGCTTAGGAAGGTCATGCCTGTCTGTCTTGGGTAGTGAGTATTGCTGGATATTTTCTCTGCCAGAATGAAAAATGTGTCATTTGCAATGAAGAATGAGATGTATGTACCCCGCCCTTTTGGTTTGTCTTCAGATGTTTCTCAAAGCTTTTGTTTTCTTAGGAAAGTTGTATGGTGAATGAGGGATGTTCCAGTTCACCTTGCATGCACATTGATCCCTGGGCAATGGGAATTACTACAGGAGGTAAAAGGCACTGGACTTTGCTTTTGCCTCCAAAGAGGTTTCAGCTAGGATTGTTCTTACACCTGCCTGTAAAATAAATCATCACAAGTTGCAGAGGCTTCACTTTGCTTGACTCAAGTGATCCAAGCAACACGAGGGAAATTACAGGTGCTCATTTTTATTATGTTCCCTATGTGGACAGGTTTTCCACCCTCATGTTCAGCAGGATCTCTACTGGCATAAGCTGGATGAGATTGACCCAGGGCCTGCAATGCAGTGTGTATGTCTTAAGGATGCTCGTATTAGAGATATTAATCTTTTATTTCTGATAACTAATGGTCTCTTAAAGACTTTATGAACATTTTCCCCCTTTATGTCACTGGTTTTGCATCATAAGTCGCTGGTGATTCATTGAGATCTCAGCACAGGTTCACAAGATTCTTCCGCAGGTGTCATTGAACTAAATATTAAATTACCTTTTCCTTGCTCTTTGTAGCCTCTGTCTCTAGCTCTTGTGGCTAAAGGGAAAAAGGCAAAGCAGAGCCTGGACGAGTTAAATCTGGATGCTGTCTGTCTAAAACATGATTAAGTAAAAAAAAAAAAAAAAAGGAAGGCAATCAAAGTGGTGTTTTAATGCCAAAAGCAGCGAATAAAGGATGCTGCTGGCTTCTGTCTTAATCCATAAAAATCCCACAGCCGGAATGTATATGGAATAATCCTATATGAAAGAAACACAGGATGAGAGAAAAGGCACATTGGCTTATAACAATCCATGGCTGTTAAACTATGCTCATCAGCACAATAAAAAAATAAAACACCACAAAAACAAACAAACAAACAAACAGGCCAACTAAAACAGGTTAGCATACTTACTACTTGCAGTACTGTAGGTGCGGATTTCTTTTTAGGTGTACTGCAACTACATTTCTGGTTCTTGATTGACATGGCAAAATTTTGATAAATGCAAGAATTGTGAACTTGTGTACTATTGCTTCTGGTCACATTTGTGTTATAAATTTTCTCCTGCTTTGAATAATTAATATAAGCTAGTATTAAATGAGTTGTATAGTAATGAAAGAAATAAGAATGATGAAGAACTGTATGTTTTTTGTGAAGAGATTCTTAATTTCTATAGAAGTTCCATCATTTGGACATTGAGTGGCTATAGACATGTAGGGATAAAACAGTTCGACTGGTTTCACAATAGTTAGAAAAGATAATTTACATCCCAGCTAATACAGGCAAATGTCCTTTTGTTGTGTCTGTAATTCACAACGATGTTTCTATGGAATGTCAGTACTCTAGGATTTGTATTTATTTCTTCTTAGACCCATGGTTTTCTGAAGCTGCAGACACCCTGATGCAGTATCTATATAAAGACATTTGAGCTAATTAGAAGTCTGTTTGACAAGTAAGTCTATGTTTGAAAGTGTGCATAGCCTGGATAGTTGAGAAGTGCTGACGTGAAGGATGAAGGAGGAGTGAAGCTGGTAGCTGAAACAGGAGAGAATTGAGTGACCTCATTGAGACAGTGAAAAGGTGGGAAGAGGAAAATTGGGAGTTGGGAAGAAAGGAAATGGCATTGAGAGCTTTTGGGCAGAGGAAGATGAAAGGGAAAACATGTTCAAATCATCTTGAAAGATAAAGCTTGAAAGGCTTCTTGAGGTGGGGGCTGTTTTGCTGTATAGTAGCTAGGTCCTGTCCTGCTGCCACTCCCGTGGTGACCCCTAACTGCAGTGTGGATGCTATTGGAGAGATGCTAGATGCATTTACAGCTCATGCTCCTTTCCATTTTGGAGCTGAAGGAGTGACCAGAGTGATGGCAGAGTGTTCATGTGGGATATAAACCAAATGGTTTTGAATGACAGTGCCTTGCATCCAGGTCAGCTGGGCCTCAGTTCCCAATAATATCTTGGTGTCCATCCTAAGCCTGACTCCAGGGAGTATTCTAGTGCTATATTTCTGAAAAGAGATGGAAACATTTATTTTATTTTTACATACTGCAGCATTTTCCTAAAAATAATGATGCGAGACGAGTGGGGCAGAATGTGAGCAGTCAATTAGAGTTGAATGTAGCATACGGTGATATTTCCCCTGTTGTCTCTGAACAGAAAACAGAAAAACATCTCACCAAATAATTTTTATATTGAATGATGCAGCTCATGAACAATAACAGCAATTCCATAAAATGTTCAGCTAAAGTCTATGTTTTGCTAGCCACCATTTTAGGAGATGTTCAAGAAGGAACATTGCATATCTTTTGTACAGCACCTCCAATTCTGAATAATTAGAATAGAAAGACTTTCAAGTTGGCTTCAAGTTTTAGGTTGTTATATAAATAAGTTCACAGGAATCTCAAATGCTTTACATAAATCTGACAGCAACTATAAAAGGCTTTTGAACATTTTTGTTGCCAAAGTCCCAGGGATTGCTGGAATCTTAAATAGCCTGTTTTAAGCTTCAATTCAGCAGCTTTTTGTCATGTTTAATAATGTGGTGAATAATTCCTTTTCTGTTCATGGTTTCCACATTTATAATCCACAAGGATCTTTGAGGCATGGAATAGATGTTTTCCAGAGCTATAAGTGTTAGGGGTCTTTCCTACCCCAAACTCAAAACTTGCTTTTCAGGTTCTCTTTGTATTAGTCTTAGTCTATGTCTAGCTTCTTCGAAAGGACTGTCATTAGAAGATGCTAAAATGAAAAGGTGGTCATTTGTCTGAGGGAACTATATTTGAAATATCAAAGTATGAGACTAACCATGATGATAAATACATCGTAAAACCAGATGTGCAACACACAGCTTTATTAGGGAGAAGTCTACAAACAGCAAAATGGTGGGATCCGTGGCTCAGACTCAGTCCAGGGAGTTGAACTCCACTGAGGTACACCAATACGTTTTTAGGGTGACTTGTATTGCAGTGCAACGTGATAATTGAAAGCCAAGTACGTCCTGGAAACACAAAGCACAGACATTCACAGAGGCTCAGAAATGCCAGTGCCTGTCATCTGTAGATGACACGGGATGTTGTTCCTGCTGTCACCGTCAGGCTGGTAGTTCTTAGAGCTGCAGGTTCAGAATTTCATTTCAGTTTAGTAGAAATGAGTGGAGATTTTGCCTGGTTTAGGTGTATTTTGTAACAGCAATCTTAATATGAGTAACACTGTTCCTGTGTTCCAGCCAGGTCAAATTTTAAAATTGGTCTCATGCCAACTATTGTAGTTCCTTCAATTTTTGTGCATGCTCTTAAATTGCACTAATGTGTATTTGTTGCATTCCTAAACTAGGTTGTTAGCTTTCATAGATAAGCAGATAGGTTCTCTATATAATTTTCCTCTTGAAATTTGATTTGCAAAGATAGAGTTGTTTGAATGTGCTTAACTTTGTGCCTTGTGAATAAGTCTTGGGAATATTAGGATTTAAGAGAAAGTTTATGAAAATACATCTGTATTTGAGCTAAACAGTTTTTCTTTGAAGTTCCATTTCTTCCTCTTCATCGCCACCGTGAAGCAACATTAATTCTCAGTGCACTGTGAAGGAATCATTTGGTAGCAAAATCATTCCAGAAAGTATCTTGCTATATAAATATGTGGAATGGTAAATATTCTTAAAGGCGTATTTTTTTTAGGGCTGTACATACCAAAGGGTTGTTTATTTCTGATAGTTGAAGTCCACACTAAAGCTTTCTACAAACCTTAGAAATAACCATTCTAGCAGTTATGAGTATTCTGAATAGTGCTTTTAATCCAAAATCATGGAAATTGTCACAGGCATTCATTTTGTAATCAAAAACTTTAAGAAATTTTAGAGTAATGAAACATGTATTTTTAAATTGCTCTAAAATGAAACTTATTTAATTAGAGAACATGGTGTAAATGGAATTTTTGTTTTGTGATTGAATAAAAAAGTTTTATCTACCTATTTTGATACCTATTACTGATTCTACCTCAGTGATATTAATGCCCCACATTGTTGAGCTTTCATCAAAAGACACAATAAAATTGTTTTCTTTTCATGAATAGCTCTGCTGTTTTGCAATCAAACATCTCTCTGCCATTTGTCATTGTATTCACCACTCTCCAGTGTCGCTCTTTAATAAGGTTCTTTTATTTGCTGTTGTACACTTTCCGGGAATAATTTTTCCATTTCAGGGAAAAGTTTTGGTTTATTGTAGTTTTTCTAATCTCCTCATTTGATTTTACAGACTCATACAGTGAGGTCATCTTCCTTTTCTCCCCATTTTATTGTATGGACTTCGTATTACATGGATCCTATTATTTTATGACACACTCTCCTACTTTACTTTGCAGTTATTTCCAACAGATTTAACATTTAGCTGTCCACATCCACTTTATGGGTATGTATAATGTATGGCTGGCAGTACTGTCCCATTAATTTTTAATGAATTGGCTCTTTATCCAGTGCTATCTAATAAAGATAATCATCAGAGTGCATTGTCATACTGCAGTGCCCAAGAAACTTTTTAATATTCCTTATTGCATATGCATATTCCCAGATTCTCTCTTACTCTCACTTAGTATAGCATGGCTCAATCACATTTCCATTATTTAGTTGAAAATCTGCATGTTTCACTCCTAATACCTTGCAGCTCGGATTGAGCAGTAAATTGGCAGAGGGATGTGAACAAATTTTAAAAGTTCCAGTGCAGACTGGCTACTAACTATTGGTTTATTCTCTGCTTTTTTCTGGAACTGAGAATTACTAACTTAAACTGAAAATTAAACCAAATCAGTGCATCTGTGCTGATTCGTTAAAGTCTTAAGAGTTTCCAATTGCTTGGCTTTCTTACTGAAATTTTTCCGACATCCACCAGGTAACTGTAAAATCTGACACTGTGGTAAGGCTGGACAGTGGAGGAGGCAAAGTTATGTTTTGCTGAGTTAATTGTAGTTCTGCAGATGTGCTGACAGAGAAACCTTGAGTTCAGAGTAAATAAGTATTTATTCACAAAATTATTTTATTCTATCTGGAAGCTCACTACATCTGCCAGCAATGAATGAGCTAATTTTTTTTCTTAGAAAAGTGATATTTTAAGTTCTTAAAATACATAACCTCTTCTTTGTGCCATAAAGAATGCTATTTCCCACTCACTCTGTATCCATCTGTGCTGTGCCTGTGCAGGTATAGATTTAGCACTTTTAAAAGGTGAGAATGAGCAGTTTCAGAGGAGGAACTCTCAATGCAGTCGCAGAACCAGCCAGCACAACTGCCAACTCTCTACAAGCACGCTTCATTATTCTCTTTCCAGAGCCAGTTTCCATGAATCTTGCTTATCCATGAAACTGCCGAAATGGCTAGTGATTGCAACTGCGCTGTAGACAGTTGTTGTCTATGAGAACATGGGGTGAAGCGGGGAGTTAATTTAACAGGGATCATACATATGCCCCCAGATAGTCACAACCCTTCAGTCACTCCTGGATTTGAACCAAAGGTGGGAATGGAAGCATTTATATTACAAACATTTGATTTCTGCCAATGCACAGGTGCATACAGTGATTGTAAACACTCTGTTCAGGTTTCATGTTGAGAACAGGTTGCCTTTTATAATGGGAATTGACAATTTAGTATTAAAATATAATGGACTGCTGTTCAAGTCCCCGAAGTCAGTCTTACATCTTCTCTCTCCACTCTGATTTTGGTGAGGATAGTAAATTACTTCAAATCTAAGCCTTTAGTGTATGTAATTAAATGTGAACCAACCTGCTGCATCAGCTCTTAGACTGTTCTTATGTTGCTAACTCTCACAGACTACATCATTTCTCAGCCCTTCTTCCATGGCTGATCCAGAGGCAATCTCCTCTTCCCCTCCCATGCTGCCGTTGACTGCAGAGCCCTGCCTGTCTCACCTCTTTGCATGTTGCTGAGGCACTCTGTGCTTCTGGCTGGCAAAAGTAAGTGACATTGGCCTTGAGGCATGCCCAGGAGGGTCATCACCCCCCTCTTCATGCTGGTGGCAGCACCTCAGCATGTCCCATTTTGTGCTCTCTTTGCCTACAGTGGAGGTGCAGGGCCACAGGACACGGTGCTGTGATTTGAAACCCTCCTCTGGCCTGTAGTGGACTTGATAAAGAAATAGTTTCATTTTATTACTGGAAATTCTAGATGCGATCATGTTCTGATAGTCATGCGATTTGATAATTGATCTTCAGCTACAGACAATTCTTTTGGGAATAGAGATATTAAAATTACCAGTTGGGTTCTGAATGTTTCTGAAAGGTATTCGAGTCTGTTTCTTTCATAAGAACTAAAGTGCCATCTGTGTGTCAGTGTATATATAAAGTCCCTTCCTGTTAAGTAAGTGGCTCTTAAAACTCAGGAGATAACATTATTTTAATTGCTGTCTTGAATGGATGCTGACTGTCATTATTATTAATGTTGACTGGATTCATAGTGCCATTTGAATCATCAGAGAGCAGGTTTTGTTGCTTAAACAAAGGCATTTCAGTTCTAATTTGCTAAAATGCTTTTTAATGCTAAGGTTTCTTTATAAAGAAAATAATGATGATAAGAAGAAAATTACTTTACTGGTAGATTTTCTATGATAAAAATATCCATACCAGATCCAGCTAAAGTTGGAAACAAAGATAGCTATGTTCTTCAACACACATGGTATGTGGGGAAGCCCTTTTGGTAGTTGCTCAGGCTGTAAGAATTTGAATTGCTTTTGGTTTGCCCTTGTGTTCAGAGGGTTTTGTCCTTTTTCAAGACGCTGTAAGATAATATGAAATGTTGCTGACTTTTTTGGTATCTGCTGTTAAAACAGATATCGTGGAATAACATTCAGCTTCAAAGAACAGCTTTGTAACTGAATCTTGACTGTAGGAATGAGACAATAGCAGCTGAAATAGGAAAAACACAAAAGCAGTTCATGTTTTTTTGGCCTAAGAGAAACACAGTCTCTCTGGATACATCTATATTGTAGTCACTTCTGTGGCTTGCATAAGACCTGTATTAGCTTTAGGCGAGTTAGAGAGACCTGTCATTGGCATGGCTCAGACGAGAATGTAATAAATCCTAGGAGCAGTGGTGGGCAACCCACACTGGGCATCAGGGCACTGCAGCTACCCCACGAGAGCGCCCAGCCCAGGCAGGGCTGAATGAGCTGCGATTCCTGCTGGCGATTCACGACACCTCCCTTTACAATTGTACTTTCACAGCTCCTTAGCTTGTGGCTTGTATGGTTTTATCTGGCATCTGCTGTTTCTCATTCCGGTCTCTGTTCCTGCATATAAATCATTTAGGGGGGCAGGCAGAGGGAGTGGGGAACTCTTGCAGTGGTGTTGAATTACAGCTGCTTCTAAATTCGGAGCCAGTCCAACAGCTGGAATTTAAGAGCAAATCTAAAATCTTCCATTTTATCTATAGTTTGTCTTAGTTATTTTAGAATGAAAAAGAACAACCACAGCTATTGAATATTGGCTGTTTCACAAAGATACAGTTCTTTCCAGCAAAGCAGATAAAAGAAAACTCCCCAAACCCACCGGAATACATTTTCAGCTCCTAAACAGAATTGTTATGCTATCATTATCCTTCCTGTCTTTCCCATTTTGCCTAGCAAGGCATCTGCTGTTTTTATATGACCAAAAAATGAACGTCAGGTCTGTCATAATAGTAAAAAATTTACTTGGTATACATGCCTGTATATTAGAGCGAATAAAGATCCTTTGAAGATAGTATTCTTTCTTTGAAATTTTGTTTCATTGGCCAAAGAGCTGGCAGTCATAAAGACTGAGATGACAGTGAAGCTCTGATAATACAGCTATTGATTTCGATGGGGCTAGGATTTCACTCCTAGAAAGAATAATTTGGCTATCATTCTCAAAATGGGATGAACACGTGAAATTCTCCTGCTGCTGAGTACGTAATACGTTCATTTTGTACAAATTTAACCTTGTCTTTGCTGGCTTTATTTTAAATTAGTTTGTCTCAAGGTTTAATATTGCTGTATGTTTTATTATTGTCTGAACATTTTCCATAGAAAATCCAAAGCAGCATGTCCTTAGATTTCATGGAGTCTCTGCAACATCTATTTTCAGGCTAAAAATTGTTTTAGGGACTAGTGACTTAGTTAGTTTTTTGGTACTTTGGATGGAGGCTTGTAATGTTCTGGGAAATACGTGGCATTATTTCTGTTTCAGAGCAATCTGCTTGGTAAGTACCTGCTGTCTGGTTTGTGTTGAATTTCTGCTTCCTAAGGTTATCCCATTAGCTTAACTGTTATCCCATCGGAAGGAAAAGGACAGTTATTGTAAGAACCTATGTGGATGCTTTATCTCTCTTTAGCAAAGAAAACAGTATTGCGTGAGAAAGGGAGGGAGATCCCTGAGAATACTTAGCAGCCATTTCTGACTGACATCTACAAGAAGGGCCGGAAGGAGGATCCGGGGAACTACAGACCTGTCAGCCTGACCTCGGTGCCCGGGAAGGTTATGGAGCAGATCATCTTGAGTGCCATCACGCGGCACATACGGGACAACCGGGTGATCGGGCCCAGTCAGCACGGGTTTATGAAAGGCAGGTCCTGTCTGACCAACCTGATCTCCTTCTACGACATGGTGACCCGCTTAGTGGATGAGGGAAAGGCTGTGGACATTGTGTACCTGGACTTTAGTAAAGCCTTTGACACCGTCTCCCACAGCATTCTCTTGGAGAAGTTGGCTACCCATGGCTTGGATGGGCGTACTCTGCGCTGGGTAGGAAACTGGCTGGATGGCCGGGCCCAAAGAGTTGTGGTGAATGGAGTTAAATCCGGTTGGAGGCCGGTCACAAGTGGTGTTCCCCAGGGCTCAGTACTGGGGCCAGTTCTGTTCAATATCTTTATCAATGATCTGGACGAGGGGATTGAGTGCACCCTCAGTAAGTTTGCAGATGACACCAAATTGGGAGGGAGTGTTGATCTGCTGGAGGGCAGGCAGGCGCTACAGCGGGACCTGGACAGGCTGGATCGATGGGCCGAGGCCAATTGTATGAGGTTCAACAAGGCCAAGTGCCGGGTCCTGCACTTGGGTCACAACAACCCCAGGCAACGCTACAGGCTTGGGGGGGAGTGGCTGGAAAGCTGCCCGGCGGAAAAGGACCTGGGGGTGTTGGTTGACGGCCGGCTGAATATGAGCCAGCAGTGTGCCCAGGTGGCCAAGAAGGCCAACGGCATCCTGGCCTGTATCAGAAATAGTGTGGCCAGCAGGAGTAGGGAGGTGATTGTCCCCCTGTACTCGGCCCTGGTGAGGCCGCACCTCGAGTACTGTGTTCAGTTTTGGGCCCCTCACTACAAGAAAGACATTGAGGTGCTGGAGCGTGTCCAGAGACGGGCAACGAGGCTGGTGAAGGGTCTGGAACACAAGTCCTATGAGGAGCGGCTGAGGGACCTGGGGATGTTTAGCCTGGAGAAAAGGAGGCTGAGGGGAGACCTTATTGCTCTCTACAACTACCTGAAAGGAGGTTGTAGAGAGATGGGGGTCGGTCTCTTCTCCCTAGTAACAGACGACAGAACAAGAGGAAATGGCCTCAAGTTGCGCCAGGGGAGGTTTAGATTGGACATTCGTAAAAATTTCTTCCCCGAAAGGGTTGTCAGGCATTGGAACAGGCTGCCCAGGGAGGTGGTGGAGTCCCCATCTCTGGGGGTATTCAAAAGGCGTTTAGATGAGGCCCTAAGGGATATGATTTAGTGGGGGACTTGGTAGTGACAGGTTAATGGTTGGACCCGATGATCTTGGAGGTCTCTTCCAACCAGAACAATTCTATGATTCTATGACTGTACACTGGCCCCATGGAAGCCTTTATCCAATTCAAGCCCTTTTTAACTCTCCCCTGGAGGCCGCATTGACCTTCCTTCAAAAAAAAAAAAAAAAAAAAAAAAATTGTGTCACCAACTTGACAATTTTCAAAGTGAAGACAGATGATTTCACAAGAGATGTAAAAATCTCGGTTGGATGTGCTTATTTTTGTACCTGATGCCTTCTGTCTTGTACTCCCCATTCCCTGATCTCCACCACCAGTGACGTTTTCCCAGGCAGCACTAGTTTGACGTTTACAAGTTACAGTAAGGAAGAGCCTACTTCCTTGTTTTCTTAAAATTTCTTTTTAATATGCCCCATCATCTTAAGAATGACTGTAAAAACAATGGCAGGTTATACAAATTCCTTTTTAAAAAGAAGAAATAAAATAAATTCCTTTTATATGGAGTCAACTTTTCCAAACTTGATTACTGGGGGTTTTGTGTGTGATTTGCACTCACAGAGGCTATTTGCGTATGAAAATGCATCAGTTGCCTGCTTACGCATGGAGGCAGTGGTGGCTAACGAACTTTTAACTCAAATATGTTCTTTTTGAGAAGAGTGGCAAATCTCCCATTCGCTCTCACGAGGACATGAGCTGGGCTGTGGTAAGGCTGAACCAAGTTTTGTCCCTGGCTCTGAAGGCCACCTGGCTCTCGGCAGGTCCTTGGGGTGGAAGCTTTGTTCTGGGGTCCAGGGTGGTTGTAAATGTCTGCCTGCACGCATCAGCTTGTGCTGTTTCAGCCTAAGTTAGTATAGTTTTCAAATGAGCTGGCAGCGTTATTTGATCAGAACAGCTGTGATTTTTCTTTTTTCTTTTTTTTCTGTTACATGTACAGGCATTTATCTTTACTCTGGAACTTTATCTTAGTTTCTAAATTCTCAGGAGGCAAGCAAACCCAGAAACTTCCAGAGCAAGGATGTGTTGAACCAGAAAAAACAGGACCTGCAGCTTTGAGAAACTGAATCTCTCTCTTGATAAGAGCTGAAGCCCTGGGGCATACATATATATAGTCAAAACCACAATAAATATCAATGCACAAAATGTGTCACCAGAAGAGGAACCGAGAATTCATTCTAGGAGCAAAGATCTGCAAATCAATAAAGAAAGGGGAAAAGAGAGATTTAACAAGAAAACTTACTGTGTTTCAACACCACCCCCACCGCCCTGCCCCGATGACCAAGAGCTGGGTTTTACATTAAAAGCACTACAGAGATAAGTTGAGCTGTAACTTGCTCACACTACCTCTATTTTTCAAACTGTTTAAATGCTATGAGTATAAAATTATCCGAATGAAAGAAAATTATATTTGAGCCTGGATATACTGCAAGTCGATAACTAGCACAGTAGCAGAAATAATGTTCTGTTTCTCTTACAGATAAGTAACTTCAGCACTACACTAGGTTTTAATTCAGTGGGGCTGCCTGTTGTAAAAATCACGGCACATCTGCTGTCATGATCTCCAGTGGTATTATTTATACTTTGCATGCAGTTAAAGATTTGACAGATGCTTTACAAACAAGTATGTTGAGATGGTTGCAGCCACGTGTAGCTTATCACACAGAAAGCTGACATGCTGAAAGGAGATGGAGAAGCTGGAGCAAGCAAATTCAGTGATGGTACTTGCCTTCTTAGTCCCAAACTGTTGAATTTATTAGTTGAAACAGGAAAGGGGTCTAACTAGATGCCTTTAAGTAGAGGAGCTTTTCTCAGGAAGAGGGGAAAAGCATATGGAAAAATGGGGAGTATCTGTATATAGAAACAAAATGGGGGATGAGTGGGAGAAAGTAGAGACCTTCATGAGTACGGAGCTGAATTATATCGGATCAGGAGGACAGGGGTGTGAGAGGAAATGTATGAAGGGAGAGAGGTGATATTCGAGGAAGCAGAGTGGCCCAGCACACTGAGCAAATGCAAGTATGTAAATGGAGGGAAGGCCAGTACGTATGTGGAAATCAACAGGTGTGTTGGGGAGCTCAAAGATGGAAACATGCAGTATTTCTCACAGACTTGGTCTAAAATTAGGCATATATGGGAAATGGAGATAAAAGAGCTGGGGCCAATAAAGACAAAACCAAAACATCTTGCTGTTAGGTGTCCTAGGAGAGGTATTGCAAATGTCTGTAACCTGGTCTTCTGCCCCCATGGAATTTCCTTTCAGGTAACCAAGTGTCAGCGTGGGATTTGGGATCAGAAATGCACTGGAGGGGCTCACTTGTAAGGCCAGGTTCCTGACACCAGTTAGTTTGGTTTTGTTATGGGTAATGAGCTTGCAAATTGTAAATGCTCTTGTAAATGTCCTGGCTTTGTCAGTGGAGAAGTGGCCACAGTGGACAAGTGGGCTGGGCATCTTCCCCCTCTCTGTGCCCTGTGTCTGTCTTTTAGGAAAAGGTAATGTACCTTTTTTAAAAAAAAAAAGCTCTGGATTTGCATACTATTTTACATATACACTTTTTAAAGTCAGATATATCAAAACATTAAACCAATTATGAAGAACTCCTGTGCTGGAATCTCACTTTTCAGGTTGTTCTTTACTGACCGCTGTCTATGTGACCAGAATTTGTGTGCAACCCAGGCACCTCCGGGGCGTGCCAAGTTCTGCACAGACTATTTGTGTAACACTGGCTTTACAAAGGAAACTAGGGTTCTGCCTTATTTAAGCACTTTCCTATCAGTAAAGTACTATCAAAGATCAAATATAACCTGATTCAGGATTTCTTCTGGGCGTTGTAACCCAAGATTAAAGCTAATTACTTGATAGTATCAGTCAGTCAATCAAACAAGCCTTCTAAAAATCAATACAGCTTGTAACATAATAATATCCTTTGTCCAGGCTCTTTATACATCATCTGCCACCTTAATTGGTACTGATGTAGAGCCACACAATGGTTCAAATCTGGACTGATTTGTTTTAGCAGTGACACTTTACCCAGCTAATGCAGGATCATTAACATCATTTTTCCAGTTACTGACCTTGGAGCAGCTGTTCCTAGTTTGCTTATGAAAATTGTCATTACCCTTTACTTGTTTTTATTCTTCTGCTTTTTTCTGGATTACTCTTGACAAGAAGAGTCCAGAGCTAAGTCTTAACCAATTGGTGAGCTTATTTTTCTAACTGAATCTGAATTATTTTGCAGCAATGAAGTTCTTATGATAACTAAGCAAAATTAAATTTCTTGAGTGTGTGACCTCCAAAATGATGATACTAGACATCATAAGGCTTATGGATCAGCAGTAAGTGCCTGGAAGGAGACTACTGCTTAACGTATTCACATCTTTGGCCCTATAATGCATATTAACAGAGAATCTGACAGTAGCTGTGCAGCCATTCAAAAGCATGGAGGAGAAATTGTTTTAAAAAATTCTCATGAAGCCCTTTGGATTAACCAGTTTGCTGTCACCCAGTGTGCCAGGCGACTGCTCAGACTATAGCAATAGCATCCTCCAAACTTTTCTGTGCCTGAGAAATTTATCAACTCTTGTCACATTTAAGAAATTTCTCTTCCTGCAATATGAACATTACTTCAGGGATTTACAAACATAGCAAAAGCTTTGCAAATAAATAGGATAAATTCCCTAGGACAAATCCAAGTCTTGCTGAAGTCCAAGGAAATTGTGACAATGATTTTTAGAGACCAAAATGGGGTTTAGCATACAGCTGTACATACACTGGAAGCTGATGGCTACTGGAAGAGGGTAAATGAGATTACCAAGAAAAATGAACATTGATCTAATTTATGTTGCTGCATGAAGATCACATGATATCTGCCATATAGGCATAATGGTGACTGGCAATCAAAATATGTACTGTAGAATATGACCTGAAATAAGATACTTCATGCTTAGTGAAAACTCTTTGCTAGTTGTCGCTTAATACGAGACACCATGTTAACAGACAAAAAGTTGTTAATTAAATGTATTAGCTGGGCATATTTGGTTCTGTTCTGCTAAATGATCCTCCAGACAGAGCCACCTATTATCATCAATAGCTTTTGGTAGCCCTTTGGTAATCTTTTAGGTTTTGGTGGCTTCATTTTCTAAATAAATAAGTGTGTGTCATATTAAAATGACAGACAACATCTTACAGAATCTGCTGAGGGTTGAAATACTCTGGTAGTTGCTAGTAGGGATGGGGTTTATACAAGACATCCAAAACATTATTTAAATATAGATATACATGAAAGACTTTGCCCTTTAGATTTCTTTAAAAATCTGTGCCTGCCAGTTAAACAGTAATAATGACCATACTGGAAACATATGACCCTCAGATCAATTCAGAAAAGAAGTGAAAACAGAGCGCACTGGACCACATTGTCAGCAGTGCTTCCAGCACCTCGTTCCTTGCCCTCAGGCAGAAGAGCTCTGAACATACTCCCATAAAGTGATTTTGGTTCTCCTTCACAACTCTCCTTAAATATCTCCTTTTCCATGGTATATACACCAGAAATGTAATAGTTTAAGGTTAACTAGAGACTACTGTAAAGACACTGGACATCAGTTTTTCATTCTGTGTTTCCATCTGTTAGGGTTCCTTGTCTTCTGCTGGATTATGAGATTTTCAAGCAAGACGGCTTTATATTCTCCTTGAACTGCATTTAGTCTGGGGGTTGTGGTCCATGACTTGGCTCCCAGGTACTAGGTTAATGTAAACAACGATGGTGATGATAATCTTGGGTCTGTCACTTCAGTGCCTCACCTAACTCAGCCTTTGAAATGGATGGGGTAGGGAACCTGCTAACCTTGTGAGGATTATTAGCAGAGTCCTGCAGGAATGTGGTGAGCTCTTCAGTGCTGCTCTCTGCGAATGCTGTCAGGTTGCATTAGGACCTTGCTTTCCCCCTCAGCCTGAGTGACAGTGAGGAGTTTTTTGCTGCTTGCAATGAAAGGATTAAAAATTACAGTAGTAGCAGGGTGGCCATTCTCTGTCCTTCACACTTACTTGGTGGAAGAAACCAAGGGAATTTGTTTCTTTAGATATGCACAGCACAGTCCCAAGATTTAATCATGAGTCGTAACAGGGAAAAATTCCATTAGACCCAAATCCGAGGGAATGCAGGTATCTTACTTCATCAGGGTCTATTAATTAGGTGCAATTTACAGGCTTTAAAAGAAAAGTAAATATAACTGGTATTAGTTTAGCATTTAGCTATCTTAAGTAAAGAAAAACAACCTCAAAATAACCTTCCTTTAAGTCTCCCCAGGCTTGTCTACCACATTTCATTCTCATATTTACACAGGATGGGGAAAAAAAAAAAAAGGCAGCCTGAAACAGAATATTGCAGTGATTCAAAACCCTTTCATCTAAGTGTGTCTCAGCATGTTATTCACCATATCACAACAGAAATGATCACACCCCTCAGATTTAATTGGCAAATCCCATTGTTATGAGGCCTCAACATATACTAAAGTGTCTCTATTTTGCAGTGAGCATGCAATGTGCTATTCTCTGTTGAACGCAATGAATATTTATATTCTTCCACTCTTCTCTGGGAGATTCAGAATTGTTTTGTGGTAGCTGCATCCTTCAGGACTCTTTCATTTTGTTTCCCATTTCAAGCCTTAATATTTTCAGTGATTGTGAAAGTGTGTCTCACCAGTTCCTTCTGTCACTGTCAGGCCTTGGTTCCCAGACTGATGCTTATGGTATCTTTCTGGAAAAAAAGCACTTTTTCTTTGATATTGTTGTTTAACATAATGAGAAACTGGAAGATGAGTGGTGACAACAACAAAAGTCATCTTAAAAAGTAATAATATCTATTATGTAGCACAAAATTAAAAAGTTTAGTTCTGTGCAAAGGATATTGCCGCCTCCTACCAATGTTCCCATAATGATTTTCACAGCTGCTCCCTATCGTAAGGATAATTTAGAATCTTGCCATCAGTGTGCGATTTGTGAAGTCACTTTGGTAAAGTACTAACAGAGAATACATGTTTTACGTTAAACTAATCCCCAAACTGTTTAACTTTCCTTTGATAATGGAAAGAAAAAAGTGTCACGTATGTGATATCATACAGAAAATATTCACAATAGTCAATTACATCTTTAAAGAACCTCTGTATTGTGATTGGGAACATAAGATTAAGAATAACTCAGAAGTCATGTTAAATACTGTAGAAGTGCTAGAATAATCCCAAAACTACCTGCTACAGAGAGTTCCAGTTTTATTTGAATTTCTATTTTCACATAGATATCATTGTCCTTTCTGAGGGATACAAGGTTTTACTATTGATTTTACGGGTGGAGTTGTCAAGAGTATCTGTAAAGCTTGAATTGATTTAATGTCAAAGTCCAAATACCACATTACTCCTCTGGAAATCTAATTAATTTAAATATATGCCATTTTAACATATTTGTAGTGAATGCTGTTAGCCAATACCTGTAAAAAATAGTTTAGCTGCATTTCCCAGGGTAATAGAAATGAGGTTGTAGTGATAATGGTAAAGAACACTCTTTATTTGGCTCAGGATTTGCAATGAATATGAGTTTTATTCTTGTGACTACCTATGGATGGAATTATATCTGGATTCTACATATTCACAGTGTCTGTTTTGACATGCATTGTACAGCATCTCTTGCTAGGCTGCTTACAAAATAGTATTAGTTTGTAGCAAACCTGCTCTCCAATTAACTAGAATAAAAACAGCAAGATAATAATTTGTGAATATATTTGGTAAAGTCAGTTCTGGAGGAAAACTGTCAAAACTGAAGAAAAATGTAAATAAAGATAGTTGGCAGGGGCCAATGTCTCCGCGTTACTCTTGTGGAATCTTATGATACAGGGACTGGAAACTTGTTTGAAAGATAGTCAACACACTGTAGGTTATTTTGTAAGTATAACACAGGGCATTGGTTTTTGAGACTTACTAGAGAAAAAAAATCATAGTAAGACTTTATTTATGTCAGAACCCTTGTTTAAAAGTGAAATCCTGAAATTAGTGCCTCGGTAGACATTTTTAACCTAATAATTTTTGTGATGGCAGTTCTCTGTGGACATTTGATGTGTAATAATAACGTGGTTGGAAACCAAAATGGAAATTTTTGAGGTCTCTGATCCTGGAACTCTTTTGCATTGTAGACTGTGTGTCGCTGTGCTTTCTAAAGTATCAAAGTTGATCTTTTAGATTATCTATTTTTAGTTGTTAAGATAAATTTTCTTTTTTGCCGCAAAGTTAATTGTGAGTAGATTTTTAATTACACTGAAGAATGTAATTTGAAACACTCTGAGGCAGAATGTACTGTGCTTAAAAAAATAATAAAACATTTAGAAGATTTAGATATGTTTTTTTCAGGCTGTTGCATCTAAATGGCATGCCTAAATCCCACAGGCAATTAATGGTGTTGTCTGCCTACTTCTCATGGGATGCTTTGAAAATGTACACCTCTGGCATAATGATGCAGAGATACAATAGCATGCTGTCATCATCAATAATATTTATTTTTCCTTCAGAGTTGATCATACATACTGACAATTTAATGATTTTTCTTGGAGGGTCCAGACTGGTGGAAACTATGTATGTATTGTTTAGTTACCTCATTTGGAAGATGGCTGCGTACATCAATATTCATTACCCTGCATGCAGCAGACACCCAGCATTAGCTTTGGTTGGAAAAAGTAGATAATATCCTTCTTTTGACCAACATAAATTACAATACAACGGTTGGAGGGGATGGCCAAGAGGGAAAAATACTTAGGTACTATGTAGTTACTCTGAGATGAGTGCCCAAACATGGCAGTGCTTTGAAAAGTATTCCTGTTTCCACAGTTCTCAGCTGTAACTGGTGCTGATCGCCTGAAAGCCCACTGGTGAGAGCGGGGCTGTGCTGCTGTAAGCATCATTGCTGCTGCACTTGGTTAACAAGTCACTCGTGGCGTCAACAGATGCTTTTGCTTTTCGGCCAATGGGAGTTTTGTGAACCAGCTTTTCCCTTTCTAGTAACAAATAATAAAGTAAAAACAGCTGAAGCAGGTCTTTTTCTGTTTGTGAAATATAAGTGACTTTCTATTAATATGACCACATGTGCCACATCTTTTTGTTTCTTTGTGGTTTTAATCTCTCTTTTTCTAAATAACATCATCAGGCCCATCAAAATCTTTTGATTTGCTCCATATTGAAACAAGGTGGCTTTAAAATAGTGCATATGGAATTTCAAATGAAATGTAGATCTCATTTCCATATCACTGTTTTCTTTACTCTTTTTTTTTCTTCAGAAAACAGTCAAGGAGTCATTATATTTTCCAGCAAGCTGTCTTGTACACCCTGAAGGGAATATTATAAGATTAAATGCAGAGTAGCATTCCTCTAGCAAGGTGAATGTTTCTCATTACAGAGATCCCTAGTTGATCTCCTAAATATAATTCCCTGTAATAATGTGAAACTTCTGAATTATTTATTGTTTCATATTAGATCAGGAGTATAATTTCTGAAAATAAATTTATTGTCATGAGCAAATCAGCTTATGAAGGTTATCTATAACCATGGAATGAAAGAGAACAGATGCTGTGTTTTGCAAGACTATCTATTGTAGCTACTTTTTGGCTTTTAGGAGGAAGCTCTAAATGTGGATTTAAAAATTGATGAACCATGATTCTGTTAATGTGCAAGCTTGGAGTCATAACACTCTGTGTCTTTACTATTTTATTCATTTGAATAAAAACACCTCTGAGTGAAGATCCATGATTGTCCGTGACCCTCTCTGCCTGCCCATGTTACAAGGATTGCCTGGGCACTCGGAGGTGTAGATGACTGCAGAAAGTTAACTCTTAGCATGGTACGCCTAATGCACAAACCACAGATGACTTGATGATGCCGCTGGTACTTTACAAACCAGTGAGGTGCCCGTGAACTTTTAATTGAGTCTTTTCAATAATGACAGGTGTCTTTCACTTCACACAGTCCCCACTCCTCCAGATGCAGAATGCAGCGGGTCAATGTGTCCCAAGCTTCCAGCTCCATCAGATGTTTCCTTGCCTTGCTGGTGTGCCTTCTGCCAGGGTCCTTGACGTGATCTTTCATAGAATAGTTTCTTTCTTAGGTGGTTGTTCCTCACGGCAGTTCCTGTTCAGTGCTGGATCTCTTTCAAGTGCAGCTGAAATAACAAAGGGGAAATATTGCTGAGAGTCTGGGCATGTCCGTAGAGGGCACTAGTCTTGATAAACATGGAGGTTCCCATTTGGCTTCTCCTGGTTACAGCAGTCAAGGTGCTTAGGGAAATTTGAACATTGGAGGGAGCATCTTTATGATGGGTGCAAACTTCTCTTTTGTTTTTCCTGTCTCTGCTTTTTTCCCACTATATTCACCCTCTCTTTGCATTTCGGTGTATGTTTTCAGTCTCCCCGTACTTGAGGAACGGATGAGCGAGCAAACTGTGTGACTCCCTTCTGTTTACCGGGAGAGGTGACAGACTAGGACAGAAGTTTTGGGTTCTCTTGGCAGAAATAGAGCCCACTTTCTGTACATGTCTCAGCACTAGCAAGCAGCTTGCATTGCATTTCATCTTCTCAGGGCATTCCTCAGAAGTGGTTAACAGCTGCTTGTTAACAAGTCACAAGTACAACTGTGCTTCAGCTCATTAGTAAAATAAACAGTGGTGTGCAAAATCAAACTGATTTTTGGGCTGACACACAGCACTGAGAAACCTATGAAAACTCTTCCACAGAATGACTCCTTCCATAAAACCTCGACTGTTTTGCAGATCAGGCATTTACTGTTCTATATCTGATCAGACACAGGAAAAAATGTTAACTGTGTTAGACTGAAGGACTCAGCAGGTGAAGTGTCTGTCTCCTGTCTGGGACAGAGGTTTAAGTCACAGTTGAAGTTTCAATTAACAGGACCTCATGGTTTCCTGCTGTGACTCTAATGGATAATGGTTCACATTAAAAAGAACTAAACATAATTTAGCACATTTTGGTGCAGATGGCTGTCTATGTTGAAGAGATGGCCACCTGGTGACTGTATTATTTTTCACCCCTGAAGAATGGTTGCTGAGGTCAAGTCTTCAATCATTGGCAGGGATGTGGAGAGGCACTTGTGCTGTGACTCTGTGTGCCACCTGGCCTCTCTAATTAAGGACTACCATTTTCTGCTTTGATAGCCCCTCTGCCTTGGTATAAACAAAATTCAGTATGATTACAAACATCCCAAAATAATGAATGCTTTCTGGATCTGAGAAGGCAAATGTGGTGATTTCTAGCTTTGTTCATTCTGTTTTGTAATTAAAAATATAGAAGTGAAGAAAAAATGTTTTGTTCTGCTCCTGCCTTGAAGTATACTTCTGGGAATTGATGTAAAGTTGAAATCATGCCTGAATCATTGCATCTGAGCTAGAGCAAGCAACTGCAGAACTCCTGTGTGCAGCAGTTTCCTTAGCTGACTTTTAAGTTGCAAAAGATACTTCGAGGCCATTCATGCAAGAATTTTGTTACAAAATGTTTTAATTATGAACAATTAAGTAGTTAGCTAAAAGTAAAAAAATGCATTTCTTCTATTCTTGTGCATCTAATTTCTCACTCTGGTAAAGCTTTGAGTACAAATTCCAGCAGAAGAGTTTACATAATGCATGTGAAAGACCTTTCTTTTTAATATTAAAATACAAAATTATAATTTCAGCATCAAGCTGGGAAATGATTCATTATTTGGATAATCAGAGAAACAGAGATGTGCTGGCTTGGATGTATTATGATCCCTTTTGCGAGATTCATTAAATGGAGCCCCTGACTTCTAGAATCCATATCACTGTTCTCTGTCTTAGGGGGATTAAACTCTGTTATAGATTATATTTCATTCAACCATAGTGGATTAGTTGCAGTTTCTACCTTTTAATTAAACAGCTGCTGTAACTAAACACAAATTTGAATTATTTAAGAGTCCACAGTATTTTAGTCAACTCACGGTGCTTGGATTTTTTAATTATATGAAGCTATACATTTTTTATGATGAAGGCTTTAGTCAGATCAATCGACAGCCACTAATAACGTATCCTTTCTAGAAGGCTAAAGTAAAATAAAAAACAAAGCTATCTAAGAAAATGTCTGTGTCACCTAAATTTGCTTTGTGGATTTTGACAAAATGTTTGGGGTGTTTTTGTTGTTTTTAAAAGAATTCTATTGCCCTAGTGTGTTGTCCAATTTACAATGTCTGTCACATTATATCAAAGTGTAAACACTGCAGTAATGTTTAAAAGGTGGTAATTGTGCTAGATTAATGAGCATCATGCTCAAATCAAAATGTTATGATACTGGGAATTTAAGTGTCAAAATGAATATACATTTAGGAGCTTTGCTTTGTATGATAACTGCAGTGAATACACAGAATATTTCTTTATGACATAATTAAAGCAAATCAATCAGCCCAGTATCTGTTATCAGTAAAAATTAATTTGTACAACTGAAATAATTCCTTATACATGGTTAAGGTTTATATCTAAGCCATTGCTTACTTTTTCCTCTCTTGGAATAAGAGTGGCTATATACCTCAGGGTATATATGAACACTACATATCCTAAAAAGATTCTTAAAGCAATTATAGAAAAACTCACTTGTTTTGCTTTCCATTGTGTAAGCTTATGCTACAGACTGTACATCTGTCTTTAATTTGTTAAGACACTAATCAATGTAAAAGAGGTTCATGGCTGAATTTCTTGGGCTAAAAATATACAGTATGAGGAGCAATTCAACAGTAAAAGGGTTGGTGTAGAAATTCCTAAGTTTGTGCACATATATTAGCATTTCATATTTGTGATCCCCACAAATGATGACCAGAACAATGGATAGAAAGGGACGTATGGCGACAGAAGGTTGGCTGTAGATGTCTAAGAAGACTCTTCCATTAAAGGCAAAAATGTCTACCCTTTAGGTAGCAGTGATGAATAAGACAGCAGAAGTGAATCTCTTTGATCAGTGTGAAGAAAATATAGTGAGCCACATGAAAATACTGTTGACAAAATGTGATTAACACCATTAAGGCCAAATGGAACATGCCTTCATTATATACATTACCGTTAACATTCGGGGTGTGCTCATCAGTCAAGACTGAATGGAAGTGCTCATGAAGGAATTTATAAGCTATGGCACATGTTATTAAGCTTAGTGAGCTTTTAAAAATGCTTTTGTTGTCATCAAAGAAAATAATAGTTCAGCTTGGGTATTCTCTGGTTATAGTGCCTCGCTTCTACAAGGCTTGAGCAGAATTCAACAATGAGACTGCGGAGTCACTGAGGTTTAAGAGAATGTAACCTGCATTCAAGGAAGAAATCCTCAATATGTATTAAGCATTATACTTAAAGCAAGGGCCAGGATCAATCTTTATTTGGGTGGTAACAGGAATAACCAGAAAAGGAATAGGAGAATGATTGTGTTAGGGTAAATATGAAAAAGTCACAAGATGATAGTTCTTTTTACTAAGCAGATAGGAATGACATAGCCGGTCAGTCTTCTTAAAATGAAGACTCTCTGTAACAGTTAAAGCTTTTCTTAATGGCTAATACATGAATTCCATTTAAAAAACAAACAAAACACAACAAACCAGGTGAATTGTATGTATTGGAAGTTTGGAGATTACACAAAACACTGAATTCTTACAGTAAACCTGAAAAGTCTTACAGTAAACCTGAAAAACCTATGTGTGATCCATAAAGATTAAAAACCAGAAATCTAAGAGAACCTTGTATTTGCTGTATCTAATAAGAGGAGTTGTAAGCTGGACTTCTGATTTTTAGGATGTGAAGTTAACAATGCTGGACTGAATGTGGATAGAGAAAACTATCAGAGGTGGACATAGGGGAAATCCAGGTGATTGAGGGGCATGCACGAGTTAGAGGAAAAATATGAAAACTCAATGCTGAAATTTTAATCAGAAGTGCCCAGAAATAGTCCTCGGAAAGGTGTCTTGGACTAAGATAAGTAGCAGCAAGCTACAGATAGTTGTCTATGAGCTTGTTGAAAGACAAAGTGGATTCTCATCAGAACCAGTTGTGTACGTTTGAGAGAGGATGGGAAGAACTGTGCGTAACAAGAATAGTCCCTGACCTTTGTGATGGGGAGTCTGATCTCGCTTTGACTGGACACCGGCAAGTCCCTATAGTAACCAAAAGCCTTGTTGATGTCACTGGATGGGCAAATATTTATCCAAGGTCTACAGCTTGAGCAAGCAGACCCTCTATCAATTATTGTTGCTAAAAAGGTCTTTTGTGTCAAAGCAAAGCGAAAAGTTAATGAAAATAGCCAACATTTGCCTCTGTTATGTTTTTTAATATAATTTTTATTGTTGAATGAGCAGTTTTTACCCTCTTATTTGTTCTGATTACCTAGTTAATGCAAATGCATTTATGTTCTAGTAAGATACAAAGTAATTACTGAAATGTTTGCCATTATTACTTGAATATAATTTAATTTACAATTTTAAAAAATTCTTTCACCAACCTGGCAGACAGATTTCATTTTTTTTCTCTAGCATTAAAAAGAAAACAAAGTAGCAGACATGATTGGTATTATGAACTACATTCTACAAGTTTATTTTTAATACATAAATTTCTCAGAAGAGCTCAAAATTATAACTAAAAATCCTTACTTCTGCTTTTTTACTGGCTTGTTTTTTCTGCAATGTTGCCATCTTGTACAAAACAAGTTAATGGTTTGTTGGGTTTTTTTTAAAAAAAAAATCTGTCGGGCTGAAATACTGCTTATTAAGTTTTGTCTCAGAAAGAAAGATTTTGGTCAAATTCTCAAGTTTCTGCAAGGTGGACTTTATGATAAAATGACTGTGAAGCCTGATGGTTTTCATCTCTAGTAACACTTACCCTCGGCATTCTTAATCAAGAAGCTCTGGAAGCGGGTGCCTCGTGGAGGGCTTGGAGGATCCAGCCTGCGGTCTGTGTCACCATGGAATCACTCTCTCACAAATAGTATGTGTCCTGTTTCCTTAACTTCAAAGAATTATGAAGCCGTATTTTTCCCACCACTTCAAAATGTTAGTGACACACGTTTGCTGACACCCCCCATTCTGACCTGATTTTACTTTCTTTAGTGTGCTGAACTTGAATGTTCTCTGAGGTCCCAGTAAAGTTTAATTATTTCATCAGTCAGGGATTCTGTTATCTTTAATTTTCCCAGTAGAAGTTGTAAGAAGGCAAATTAGAGGATGCTTCAGGATGAAAAGAAATAGGGAGAGTCTTTTGGGCTGCTGCCAGAGGGCAATGACTTTATGCATTGGGAGAGGAGAGGTGATTGCTCCAGGCTCAGTTACCTGGTTCTTGACTGTTTAATGTACGATGTGTCTAAAAAGAAGTTAGAAACTTATATGGGCAGATTTGGAAAGCATGTACAGTTTTTTGCGTACAAAGTAATCTCCTTGAGAGAAAACCTCTTATTTGATATTCTGAAATGGTCCAAATGGTCTTCCATGTTAGTTTGCTGATAGACCAGAGAGTAAATGCAGAGCTTTCTTAAATCAACATAGAAAATATTTTTTTAAAATTAGTTCAAATTAATTTCTGGCAAGAACAATAAAAATCAATAAATATTTGGAATATTAAAAGAAAAATTATCGTAATTTTCACTTGAGATTACTTTGTGGTTGGGACGAGAGAACCTGGAGTCTGAGTTAAGAGTTCGAGAGTTGTGCAATTTATAGAATTTCCTGGCAGTTCCTTGTTAACAAATAACCGTAGGGAAATGAAACCCAGGATCCTAAGTCTGAATTCAGATGTATCAATTCACATTGCCCTAGCATGAGTCTGCACACTTGGAAGTTTCTAACTTCCAAGGTCAAGAACCTTGACATGTGGGTGGCCTATTACAGAAAGGTGAAGTTCAGTGCTTGGATTTTAGTTTTTTCTCAAGTTGTAAAATGAACACAACGGGGAATGCAAAGAGTAGGACGGTCACTCTCACTCCCCTTTTGTCTACCAAAAGGGTTTTCACTTTCCATGGAACTAAAGGGAAGGAATTGGCTTTCTACTTGAAACACGTGTCTTCCTCTGTAACTCAGAAGGGTCATTATTGAAGGATAACAATACATGGATTAAAAAAAAAAATTTAAAAAAGGTGCATTGGTGAGGATAAGTATGACTTCAACCAACCTCTCCATGTCTTTTTGGAAGTGCATTATCCTCTGACCCTCTGACAGAGAGGTTGCACAGAAGGGATGCATCAATTGTGACCAAGCAAAACTAAACTAATTTCTGTGACCTTCTCCTTGCAAGATTTCTCTCATTTCTTTTAATTGAACCTAATACCGTATATGTGCACTTATATGAAAAGCTCTTTGCAGCATGGGCAAACTAGCAGTTTAAGTCCTCAGGAGGTCACATCCTGCTATTTCACCCTGCTTTTGTCCGGGACACGCTGCACTGAGGTGCTTGTGTCCTTGATGTAGATTTGTCCTGTCCTCTGGCCTGATCCTCATGGATTTTACTTGTCCAAACTCTGAGCATTCCCAGGGCAAAAATATGAATGTTGCCATGGTTTTGTGGAGGATAGAATAATCTTGAAATTGCGTTACCTGTAGCTTGGACACTGTGTCAGTGTTTCAGTCTCAAACTTTTCCAACTGGGTATGAACATGTCATGTTTACATTTATTGGCTGCAGCTTTTGGCTAAACTCACTGATTTTCACTGCGGTGGGGTTTCACTGGTGTCAGTGAAGCTGTGTGTGTGTGAATGGCTGTGTGGAGCTGAACCAGCCATATCTCTTGTCCGTTAGCTTGGTAGATCCATCAGAGAACACTTCGTTAAATGAACACTTAAAGTTTGTTTATTCAGTTTTTCCCAGAGAATATGTGCCTCAGTTACGTTGTTGGAATCCAACTTGGGAATCTGCTGTCATGCAATAAAAAGGGTGTTTGGGGCAGCGACAACTTTCAGAGTTTGGGGTCTGCATATCATCTTTGTGTGTGTTTCGGCTGAGCAGGTTATTTAGCCTTTAGGCTACAGTTTCTCTGAATGTAATGGTTTTTTCCTGAATACTAAAAAACTTAGCATGGGTGTTTCTGTCTGCACTTCCAGATAAAAATCCCCGTAGAGTACAATCAATGGACATCATATGGAAATTTTATATTTTTTTTAACATTTGCATATTTTTCTTTAAAACAGTAAGTGCTGAGGCCTTTGTCAGAGCTGTAAAGACTGTAGTGGCTGATGATCAAGCTAGCTATTCAGTAGTGCTGTTAGGGTTAACCTAGTACATTACCACAACAAGCGTATTTTGAAAGGAATGCGAGAAAGAAAAACAAGAAAGAAAGATGACTAAATATTGTTGGCACTTGAATAAAACAAAAAACATAGAGTAATCATTTCCTCAGTCCCTGCAGTCATTCTTGAATTTTTAATATTGCTCTGTTTATTGTACCTTTACATTGCAGTCATGTTGTTTACCAAATAATTTCAGGCCATTGTAGTTGGAGAATGATGGCTTCCCAGAGTCACATTTTCCAGACATCAATATGTGGTAGGAGCTTCTGGCTGGGTTCTGTTCCTGGTTGATTCATTTGATTGTAGGCTGTCAAGTTTGGGGGATTTTTAAATAATTTTTTCAATTGTGAGGTTACAAATGAGTCATTCTGAAATGTTTCCCTTTTGGTGTTTTTAATGTCTGGGAAAAGTAAATCTAAAAAGGTCTTTATGTTTTTTCCTCACTCCTTTATTACCAGATCTTAGAAGTGAAAGCCCTGGCACAATTACTTTTAAGGTATCATTAAGACCCGGTAAATATATTTAATGAAAATTTTTAGAAATTGTGTAAAGTACAAGCTGTACAGACATTTCAAAGGCAATATCATATTATTAAGTTTGGGTTGTACTCCCTTATTTTGGCAGCAGGACCCAGAGAAGGTCATTTTAGGCTCTTTTCTGCCTAAAGGAGCGTAAATGACCTAGTACAGCCATCACAGGTCCACCTGCCCTTGTTTCTGAAAGGGGCCAGCAGAACAGGACAGGTGAATCCGCAGGTTTCCCCACAATACTTTCCAGCATCCAGCATGGATCTTTCTTTAGTATAGTAGCTGAGTTATTTATGTTGTTAAAGGAGAGAACAATAAGGGCCATACACCATACCTCTGGAAAAAAGGGAAAATTACCTATACGTGTTCACAGTAGGAGATGCCTAACCAAAGCCACTGATTGTACTTTTAATTTAACTCCATTGTCTTGATTGGGAGACATGATGTTTCCACTTGTCTCTGTATTAGACACTGTTTTCACTTATTTGCTTTTGACATTTTCTCCTATATTTCAAGTGTACAATTTCAAGTGTAGGTTGTATTTTATGCTGCTGCAGTGTCTTTTGCTAAGAGAAATCCACGCGCTGTGGAGATGGATAGCTAAACTGCGTAATCTCCCTGTAGCATACTGCATCCTGCTACTTGTATACCAGGTCCTATGTTCCTTGCTCAATTTCCACAGTCTTTACAAAAGCAATTTTCCTTTGACCTATATAGGTGTTTGCTTGAGTGAAAAAGGAGTTCGGATGCCAGATTCAGCTCACTCGTGGCTGAGATGACAAATAGACTGAGAATGCTGTTACACTTGGGGTTATCATGTGGGAAAGGCAGATTCTATTTTTGCTTACGTATTTAATTGGTATGCACTCACGTCTAATTTTTAGAGAAATAGATACATGTTAACGGTAAGGAAAATGAGAGCTAGTACTCTTTCTTTTCTCAGACTATACATAGGACTGTGAAAATGATTTTACTCCAGTGAGTTTTCTGTTTAATCCATGGATCAGGATAATTTGCTGGAACATTTTTGACCAGCTAAGGCAAGAACCTCTGGACTATTGGCTCTGAGCTGAGCATCCTTTTATAATGGTGAGAGTAGATGGCTATTCTAAGATCATAGTCAATTCTTAGATTTTCAGACTAGAAAGAACCTTTAAGATAAGGTAGTCTGCTCTTTTGTGTAACACAGGGAGTGGATGGATCAATGTTACCAGTGGCAGCCCCTTTAAACAGAAATTGCTTGATCTGAGTTTGTTTTCTAGGTTGGAGCATGGTTCAAAGCATCTCTTTAAAGAAGCGTTTGGGCAATTTATATTTAAACTTTTGTGAAAGAAATTATGCATGCAAATAGAAATCTATACACTATGCCCATGTAATTGGAAGAGTAACATAAAATTACATTAAAGGAGGAAATTCATTATCATGCAATGTAATCAGGTACTGCAAGCTCCTGGTCATTAGTTTTAACATTTAAGAAGGAGAAATCATGGTTCAGGAAGTTGCACAGGAAGAGCAATCTCAAAGAGAGCTTAAAAGTACCTGCAACTAATCTAGCACAAAGAATTAAGTATTTCTCAAACAATAATGTATATAAAGAGGTGAGCAGTGCAAAGGAGTGGTGGACAACAACCAGGCGTGTAAGTCCATCATGAATCCTCATGATAGCAGAGAATCATCCCCCAAAGAACCTTAAAGGTCATTGATAAAAATCTTAAAAATCAATTTTCTGAGCGTCATGGAATAACTGAAAGAAAATCAAAGTGTACTTAATATGCCGAGGTTGCTTAACACTAGATAAGGCTGTTGCACCTGAATATAAAGTATGCTGAAGTCTGACAGAGGAATATTCCTGTAAACCTGCAAATACATATTTAATAATCAAGACATGGTGTTACACATTTACCGTATGAACAAACAGCTGCCACGTAATGTCCTCAGTACTGCTGAAGGGAGCCTATGAATTCTTCTTCATCTTTCTGATTAGAGTGAAACCAGACATAGTCATTATAACTGTCTGCAAATGAATGCTTTTAAATATACCTACTCTTTCTCTGGCTCAAATCTTCTCTGGCTTATTTTAATCTTTATCCATATCTTGGTCAGGCAGAATAAGGATATTTCTTTTTTTCTGTGATGGCTCACAGGTACTGGGGAACCTTTCAGCTTAAAGAGGAAGAACTGACCTAGTTTATAGGATGTTATTTATCTCTAAGGGATTTCTCCTTATTTGGTATCTGCCATATAATGAAGAATTTTGTTGTAGATGCTATACTTTGATTAGAAGTCACAAAAGGAGCATAAAAATTGTCTTTAGGGGAGACACTAGAACTTTTTTTCTTGTCAATAATGTAGGTAGTTAACAGTACAATAACAAATACTGGGTATAGCAAGAAACTTTAATACAGACTGTAGAGAACCACTGAAAGGAAGAATCATCTTTCTCTTAGCATCTCTAGGCATTTTTAAGCCTCAGTTCATCAATTCAAACTGCTTGAATATAGGTAATTTCCAGGTAGAAGAGGGCCAGTCATTAAAAAAGTATTAAACATAAGCAATATTTTGCTTTCTCTGCTTTGAAATATTTTACGTGCTTTTCCTAGGGCAGTAGAAGCTACCTCATATAAAATCTCTGTTTTGGCTGCAAATGTAAACACTTTAAAAACTAAAAATATGAGAGATTTATGAGTTGCCTTATCCTTACCCTTGAATTCCAGCTGGAAATGCAAAGAGGAATAGATAGAATCAGACATTGTCCTCATGATTTTCCAATGTATTTTTCAGAAATTACTCCCCCTTGTTTTATTTGAACCAACTCTCTCAACATTTTAGATAACCCACTCCTTTTTTCCAGAACTATCAGAACAAATAGCTTCAGGTCCAGCCAATACAGTATCTTGCATCTGCTTCTGGGCATCCCCAGTTGTTTCAGAGAAGGGTGAAGTAGGTAGTTGTCTTGATGTAATTCCGAATAGGCTCCCTTCACAATCCATAAGATTTTAAATAATTCTGTATTTTTTTGTTACCGTTAACTATTTTGGCTATCCCTGTTAGCCATACAGCTAGTCCATGCCCTCTCTGACTGTGGTTAAATTACTTTCTCAAACATGCCTGCTGGAAGCATGGCCTGGCTGTTCACAGTGGGGCAGCAGAGCCAGTGCGGTTTCACTACGCCAGTGGCAGAGCTGTGCTGCTCAGTGAAGTTGTGTTGAGTCTCCTGCCTGGCGACAGGGGAGACGGATCTCTGGAGAAACAGATGAGTTGATGTTGTGACATGGACATTGTTCCCTTTTGGCACGTGTGTTGGGGAAGAGATATGTCTAGGAGGCTTCTTTTTTGCTAAACATGCTAGCTTGATGTTTGAGCCAGCAGGTCGAGGGAGGTTATCCTTCCCCTCTACTCTGTCCTAGTGAGGCTCCATCTGGAGTCCTGTGTCCAGTTCTGGGCTCCCCCGTTCAAGAAAGACGAGGAACTACTGGAGAGAGTCCAGCGGAGGGCTACAAAGATGATTAAGGGACTGGAGCTTCTCTCCTCTGGGGAAAGGCTGAGGGAGCTGGGGCTGTTTAGCCTGAGGAAGGGAAGACTGAGAAGAGGGGACCTTATCAACGCTTATAAATATCTCAAGGGCGGGTGTCAAGAGGATGGGGCCAGACTCTTTTCAGTGGTGCCCAGCGACAGGACAAGGGGCAACGGGCACAAACTGGAACACGGGAAGTTCCGCCTGAACATGAGGAAAAACTTCTTTAGTGTGAGGGTGACAGAGCCCCTGGCACAGGCTGCCCAGGGAGGTTGTGGAGTCTCCTTCTCTGGAGATATTCAAACCTGCCTGGACACAGTCCTGTGCAACCTGGTCTGGGTGACCCTGCTTTAGCAGGGGGGGTTGGACTAGATGATCTCCAGAGGTCCCTTCCAACCCCTGCCATCCTGGAATTCTGTGATAAATGGGGATTTTGCTCCAGGGAGAATGTGTTACTTTTTCTTTGCCCAAGCATCAAAGCTGGTGAGTGGTTAATGGAATGCAGTGTCAGCAGCACCTTTAGGAATGGGAAGTTTAGAAACAATAGTGACTCTACTGATGCATGTTCTCCTCCTCTCTTCAGCTAAAACATGCTTCAAGTGAATGATAGCTATGGGGGAAGGAGGAAAGTCCACTTTTTACCTGCCAGTGCATTAAAGACTATGTCTGGTGAGGTCAAACGCATGGGAGCAATGGAGGTTGCCAGAAAATTCGTAACCTCAGAAACACCATGTATGTCAGGAAATAGTTAATATTAAAATGATTGAATCAGTCTTCGACGTTCCTCACACCATACAAATCCTCAAATAAGTGAGATATAGAAAGAATTAAAAGAAAGCAAAATAAAACAGTGATCCATTAGCACATATAACAAAGGGGGAAAAGTTACGCTTTTATATTCACCTGTGTAACCCTGTCAGAGAATGCCAGACAATAATTCATCTCCAGCTGCCACATAAAAATATCTTCAACAAATATAGTGTTAGCTTCCCAGAAAAAGACTAATCTTTAAGACAACAATAAAAAGGGCAAGGAAGACAGAAAGAAAGGTTGATGTATGAGTAATGTGCAGTATATTGTACATGCTGGATTTTAAAACCAGTTAGATCACAAAAGGCATATGTGCCAAAGCCAAGATTTTCGGGAAGAGGAGCCTAAACCCCACTTGGATCTTGGTGTGTGCTACTGATTGCTCAGTGCTTCTGAAAATCAGGCAGGTATCTGAGTCTCTGTTTAGGAACCTAAATTTTAGGTTTTGTTATATCTTTTAAGTATCATGGTCTTCATAACTCTGCACATATACAACTATGTTTGTCTAGTTGACACAGAGGACTTACCAAGAATTAGGACTCATTTGAGTGGAGCACTGCCAGTAGCCTGTTGTGGTATTAGGCACTTTGAATCATAAAAGGGATGGGAATGCCCAATGAAGTGGCTATAAACATGTCTGTTTCAGACTGAATGATAACGAAAAGAATAAGAGAAAAAAGTCAGGTTGAGTATGGCATAATGTCAGGGTAACTGTGCCAGACTGAACTTAGATCCAGGAAAGACCCTGGGCACATGTATATGCTTTCAGAAATACAACTGATGTGAGCAGCTTAGCTAGAAAACATTGCGGGTGCTTGGAGTACAGTTCTGTTTCTTTTGAGGTATCATAGCGGTTTCAGCATGTGTTTAACATGGGGGAAGTTCAAGAGTGCGTAATGACTTCCAGCTTCCATTAATGTGTTGAAAATTCCAGTGCTCATCTGTGCTTCTCTTTGTTCCCCTGACAGTCTGCTTTCCCTTCCCTCTGGTGCAGTCTGTTGCCAATCCTCCTGCATGGTTCAGCATATCATCCTATTTTCTACCTTCTCATCCTCTTCATTAATGAGAGATTTTTGAGATACATATTTTTGTCCCCTTCATTCAGCCAACCTGATGCCTCCTATGCATCAAAAAGTGTTGGCAAGAGTCTCAACAGTAAACAATGTGCTGTTGCCAAGGTATTTTCTTGAAGAGGTTGACCTGATGCTACCAAAATGTATCACACTGGTATGGTATGCAGGCATGCATTTAATAGTACGTCTGTAGGATAGGTATTTATTCCCTAGATTTATTTGAGATATTTAGTTATCTAATTTTATTGAGTACAGTCATTTGCCTACAGCCATATAAATATAATGCAAACTAGTGTACTTAGGTACTTTGACTGAAGCCATTTGAAAATACCTAATCAGCCAGCTGGATTTTTGAAAAGAAGTGAAGGTGTAATATTCTTAAAATTTTAACTACTTGCACAGAGACTAAAACTATTTTAGAACCAGCAGAGGTTACCGCATCTTTGTAGAAGTGTACAGGGGCTAGATGCATTCCATCCAGGCACAGCGGATGGAAGGCTTCTGGAAGAGGAATTTGGGACAGGTAACCAATACATGTTTTGCAGGTATTTTTGTGCTCTTTGTTCCCTTCAATTTTTCCCAGTTTAATCAGTTCTTTGGGTTTCAGGGCTGCCAGAAATGGAGCACTATGTTAATATGTAGCTGTTTTTTTTAAAAACAACCCCCAAAACCAAACGTGCCTATTTTATTTTTTCTTTTCTCTACCTCTGAGGTGTCATCTTGCTCTTTCTTGCTTAGCTGTCATTTCTTGGCCTTTACTCCTGCAAAGAGAAATGCCTTAGTCTTCCAGGTGCTAGTGACCAGACCAAATACTATTGGCACCCTGACATTTTTCTAGCAGCCAAAAACATACTAAACACCAGTGCTCGCTCTTGCCACATTCTGTGCTAACAACAGTGTCCCGCAAGCGGAGGGTGGAGGCAGCTCTCATTCATATCACTCTGATTTGCCCTATTTTCCCCTATTTATCTGTGCACTAGAATCCCAAAATTTCTCGCTACCTATTTCCCTGTGAGCATGGAAGCAGAAGTGTTTAGAAGAGCAGAGTAGAGGCTGTGGTGCAGATGTTGCACCATTTATGCTTTTACCTACTACACTCTTCCGTGGTTTCTCAATCTCATGTTTTTACCACTGATAGTAAAAATGCTGTTATTGCTGTACCCAAGGTTTCACCCAGAGCACACGTGACGTCTTTTTAGTTGCGTAGTGTTATCACGAAGTGACCCTGAATCCAATGCAGAGGCTATCGAAGAGCCTGCTTGCTCTCTGCTCCCTGCTACAAAAACCATCTGAGGTGCCTCTCTGGACTCCACAAGCTTAAACAGATTTTACCAGAACAAATGCTTTATTTTAGGGTTTTGAAAATGCGTTGATTTAAGGAGTTATACCTAACGCTGCTTTCTTCTTCATTAAGCGTCTGTAGAAATGCTTTTGTGAAGGAGAAATCTAACGATCTTATTGCAGGACTTTGAAGGATAATTGAGTTGTCTACCATAAACTAATGTCTCTTATTCATTCCTGTTGAAAGATCACAAATCTTTATTCGGTGTGAGCTAGTTTTTATGTAAATTGTAGTAAATAATAGATGAATGTATAGGCCAGGTAATGTAGGACTGTACAGTGTTTGGTTTTGAAGAATTGTACACACTTCCCAATGCAAAGGCATAAAGGAGGAGGGAGGAGCAGTTAGTATTTCATATCCATGCATTGCAGGAAATAAAAGTTACAGCTCTAGTAAAATTCATATGCTAGACAACTGTAGAGCTGAAGAGACAGAGAATCCCAGAGGGTTAACTCCTCCTCACCTAAGCAAAGTAAATTATTTGACTTTTTGAAATGTCTTCTGAAATGTAATAAAATCTGAAGGGGGTAAGGATCTTCATCTCATTAATACAGGGTCCCAGCAAATGTCATTTTCTAAGCTGCTTTGGGAAATGGGATTCTTTTCAGATTTCAGCGAATAGTTCGCAGTCACAGTGCATTACTTTAGCAGCACATTTCTCTTCCTTACACATTACATGCAGTACAGTTTAAACAGTAGAGTGAGCTTATTTTGGCTTCTTTCCTTTATATGAACAGAGAGAATTTTGATTTGCTATATATTTCACTGCTACTGTAGATTCCCTCTCCATCTTAAATGGTAGTTTATTAAGATTAAGTGCTTTCTTATGTAGATGTATTGAAAGGACCTTTGATTTGGTTTAAATTAAATTTGATTCAATTAAAATGTAAGATAGATTGAAGCACTTTCGTGAAGAGAAAATGAAAAAGGCTCTGTGAAAGAGAACCAAAGCTACAATAGACATGGAATCAGGAGATTGCTATCAGGTAGGCAGGTTTTGAAAATTGGATACCAGAAACATTACTTTCAATGAAGAGTCTAACCTCGTGGTATCTAGGTGGAGTACACAAAGAATGAATCACATGGCTCATACCCTAAGAAATTATCCAAAGTGACTGACTGGGTCAGGTCTCATTAGCATTCAGCACCACTGCTCGGGCACAAAGAGAGAAAGAAGAAAAGAAAAGAAGCATGAAAGGAGAGATTAAAGGAGGGGAATAAGACAGGAAAAAAGAAGGATTTGTGAAAGCATTATGAACCCACTCCTTTTTTCTTTGTACTCTCCTCAACCCATGTTAAATCCATATACCAGGCCACTAGGATGTCCTCTGGACAGGGCAAAAGAGGATTTTGTGTAGCTCATCTGCACTGAAATCACTACTAGAGACCTCTGAAAAATTTGCCCTGGCACTGAACCTTTGAATGATCTTTTACCCTCACATGGATGGGTTTATGAGCTGCCATTAGAGTGCAGAGCCACCATGAGCTGTAAGCTTGGAGCCCAAGCATTTCACTAAAACAACTGTTCACTAAAACATTAGTGTCGAGCACCCCAGACTGTGCCAAGGATGTGTTATAGCCTGGAGAAAGGAGCTGAGCCTCTCCCTAGGAGCTGGCACTGACTTCCAGCCCTGGTCAGGAAACTTTCCGAGGCGGGAGTCCTTATCCACTACTGCAAAGCCACCAATTTTTTCCACACAGACCATGTCACATTTAAGCAGCTTTTGGTCATTTCCAACACAGGCCAAATTTAAATCAGCAGTCTTGAAATAGGAAGTATTTTATTTTATTGTAAACAGCCAGAGCTGCTTAGCCCTCTGCAAAAAGGTTAGAAAAGCTTTTTTTTGTTCCTTTTTTTCTTTTTCCTTGCATATATATGCTTCGTTTCAAACCTGGAAATGCATAAAGGCTTTTGCATTCAATGGCATTATATATATATATATATGATTTTTTACCATTAAGTCATTGTAAGTCACTATGATCAACTTAACAGTGACTTTGGTTTAGCAATACAATACTAACAGGCCATCAAAGAAACAGTTTGTTTTGTCAGTTATGTATAAACTGTCTTCTCATTTACATAATTGAAATTTTTAGAAACGCTTTAATATTTTTTCAGACTATCCAAGTTAAATATTTAAATTCTCGGCACTCCTTTAAAGATTTTATTTTCTTCTTTCTGAGGCAGAGTCACAAAGATCAAGTTTAATGTTAAAATATTGATTCTAGAAACGGTGATCTGTAAGAAAGCCAATTTCAACATTTTGTCTTGATTTAGTGAATTGCATTTAGATATTTTGCAGTCTGTTTATTGTGTGATATTACATATCAAATGTAATCATCTGATCATGTTGAATTAGATTTGACATTTTTCACATTTATAAAGTTATTTGAACTTGCACAAGTTTTATCTCCATGCTGCTTGGTAGCAGTTAATAAGGGTTTGTCCCTAATTTGGCATTAAGGACAAAGCATCAATTTAATGCCATAGTTTTAAAAAAATATATTTTGAAAGAAACACAGTGGGATTCTGACTCCATATGCAAAAGGAAAGAAAATGGTAAAATTCAATTTTAAAAAGGAGACACTAGATTCAGATATATGTATATATGCACACTGTTCTTGGAATAAGTGCACAGATACATGCCTTTCTTAGGAAAACTCATAGTATGTTTTCTGAATGCACATTAGGAAGAATAAATAGACTGTGGAAAAATGTATTAGGTATTATATAGGTCCATAATATATAATGTGCATTTCTGTTAATTGATGTAGCCAATGTACGGTATAATAGCTGCAAAGGAACTGTTATGGTGCATGCTGTGAAGGCATATTAAAACAATACACAATAGTCATTTAAATTCTAATAAGTCCTTTAACATACAGCAGTATTGGATCCAAGAGTGTCTCTATGATTTTCCTGTCTCAAAGGGACATGTTGTATGTTTTTATTTCTGCAGTATTAGTAGAAAAGAAATTATGAGCCCAAGTACTACTAGTGTATGGACTATACTATGTGTATACATATTACTTTGATGTCAGGTAACATGAGTTTATTTTAGGTTAAAGCAGGTTGAATAATCTTTGTGCTTTTAATATGAGCATCTAAACAACAGTTTCTGAAGTACAGCGCTGTTAACTACTTTGAAGGGTCTTTGCTGATTAAAAAGCAGTTGTGTGTGATTCTTTTAAACAACTGAATGCCTACTTGCCCATGTAATTCAATGCATTTCAAGAATGTGAGACGTCCAGAGCTTTTGACCTCAGTAAATGCAGTAACACCGGATAAAGAATTTTTCAATTACCAGAGACCAAAACTTGGTGGCTAGCGTAAAGTCAGATACAGTATCTGTGGCACAAAAGGAAAAATGGGGACTGAACAATGAGAAAGGTTAATAAACAAAGGTAAATACAAAGGATGTTATTTCCCTTGTATAATCCTCTGCACAATAGTGTATCTTAAAGAACGTGATGCCCAGAAGCAGTGATCACAAATTAATCAAATATCACCTGAAAAGTAGAACCAGGGCTAAAAAGGACAGCGCTAATAACGCAAAGGGTGAGATAAAAGGAAGGATTGCATGGGAAATGTTGTTTGTCGATTGGAATACAGCAATAAAGATAAGGATGAAGACTGTTTTAAAAATTGCCGTAAGTTCATATCTCACAAAGAAATACTGTGATATTTTTGTAGTTCATATATTAAAAAAAAATAATAAAATCTCCCTTTAGGGATTTATACTGTAAAACCAAAGAACTAATCCTTTTACAGTAGCAGCATAAAGGAAACCTCCTAATCCTTGTCAATGACTGTGTATCCAGTTATTGTATCAGTTCAGAATTTTTTGACAAACTCCCCTGCAGCCAGACTTGTCTTGGAACAAGACAGTCTTGGATGTCTTGAAACAGGACGTAGAAAAGCTGCTCTTTTAGTATGAAACACTGTATAGACCCTTTGAAAGTTCATCTAATGAATTTCATTTTATACTAAAGAACCGTTGCTACTTAGCTGTCACCTCCCATTTGTCTTGATTGTACCATAGCAAGACTGAAAGTTCAAAGGTGTGTATCAGAATTTAGAGCAGTGTCAATTCTTCGAGCTGAGTTTAAGGTAGACCTCCAGGCAAGATTTACAAACGTGTTTTCCTGGAGCTTGCTTTTCACACTCTTCAAATCATTAATAATTAGATATGTTGTCTGTGAAAAGCTTAGCTTGAGAATAATTTGTGCAGCAGATGATCTTTCCTGCATTTGACCCCACTTTGCTTTTACTGAGTGGAAAGAGTTCAGTTAGCTAGATCAGTTTTAAGAAGACAAAAGATAATTCGTGCTGGAGCCTGAGCCCAATCCAAGGTGACATTTTTGGAGTCCTGCTCTGAAACTAAACCCTATCCCCACATTTGATTTCACAGGAAAAGTGGCTCATGTCTGCTGGAAAAGTGCCCTGGTAGTACCAAGCCTGGACAAGAATTTTGCCCAGCTTGAACAAGCTCATTTCTGAGCTGCAGTACTTCAGTTTGGAAAGGAGGGAAAGGTCTTTCCTGGTCTCTAAGGATGCCTGTCCTCTGCTGTCACTTTCCTTGTGTGTCTTGTCTTTCCTCCTACAAATTCTTCTTAACTTTCAATAGGAGCATATTCACGATATTGACAGAAAATGTGTCTTCCACAAATGTTGAACACTGAAGAATCCTTTGTGTTGCCTTTTTGTTTCTGCACTGGGGACAATCCACAAAATGGGGCTTCTTGCTCACATTTAAAAAGTAAACAACAGACCTCTAGTCAAGTTCTAGCTATTTCCATTGTCCCTTCTCTTATGGTCCAACAGAGTTTTTCTGCTTTATGCTGCCCTGCTGATATGCAAGCTGCCAAACATTACCACCTCTGTCTCTAAAAAAGAGCCGATATCACATGTGAAGGGGAACAGGCAAGTGCTTTCTACCCAGCGAGCAGCAGAATGGAAAAGGGATCACCATGGCAGCAGTGTTATTAAGTACAAAGCCTCTTTTCAATCATTTTCATTATATACCAGCTCCCCAACAGTATTCTTTTCCCCTAAAGGTGGCAACTGTATTGCAAGCCTGCTGCAAGGCACAGATGCCAGGTTCAGAAATGCATTACAGAGTTAGCTTTGAACCCAATAAAAATACGATCTTGTAAGATCTCTGCTCCAGGCTCTAGGCTGGTGCAGTGGAGGATGTGGGCGCAGTTTATGGGACTGCTGTCAGTTTACATGACTGCTGGGTTGCCTTCCCCATTCAGGTAACATGGGGTTTTTTCCTTGTCCGGTGATTGTCAGTGCCTCTTTTTTTTCAGTGAGGCACAGCAGGGAATAAGCTCATGAGTGAGACACCTTAGGAGCTAGCTGCATGAAATGCACTTAGATTTCTCATAAAGTCCTGGAACTGCAATAGGTTTGAGATAATTACACCACTATTATGCTTGATTGCTTAAATATACTTTAAGAATTCATAAACAAGCATAGACTCCTCATGAAATAGTAATGAAATAAACATGGCAGATGCATATTTCCATTTCAAATTTAGATGAGGTGCCTCTGAGTTCAGTTTGTCATTAATTTTGCTAAAATACAGTATATGTAATTTGGCTATTTAGATGCAACATGCTTCACTGTACATTCTGGCCTAGTCTGTATACATTGCCTGAACATTACTCACACTCTACCCCCTTCTCTGTGTCTCATTGCCTATTTCAGGAAGACTCTGCTGCGTGTGCGCCTGTCTGTTACGCCGCTGTTTCTTAGTTACTCTTGAGCGTTTTATTGGCTCAGACTTTAGACTGAAGCAACTGTGCAACCTGAAGGATATGTGTTACCAAATCTATAGGAAAGTGATTGATCTCATTCTGTCCATACTTCCATACTGTCAAAGCCTATGCCAAAATGCAAACCAATGAGCTGTTTGGCTCCATCCCTTAGTGCTCATTAATGAACTTTTTATTTTAGCTCAAATAATAGAAGAGTAACAAGAACTCGGCAGTTGCCTGTGTTGTTTACTTCCTCATCCTATCTCCTGAAGTTGTCTCCTGGAAGAGATTCTACATCTGCCTCTACTTCTTGATTTCTTCTATGGAAGTGAGTGCAATGAATTACCGCTGGAACTTAATTTTGACACTGCCCTCTGAGCAAGAAGATTAAGTCTCCTGGGGACTATAAAAGGGAATATAAAATACCCTTTCTGTTGTACTAGGAATGCTGAGTCTTCTATTGGCTAGGGTGCATCTTTCACCTAATATCCTTAAAGATGGCACCATTTTCAGCAAAAAGGGCAGAAGATTGCATAATAACAGTACCACAAGGAAAGTGAGCTCAACACTGGTCAAAGAACACTCGAATTTGGTATTTCCATGTGAGTCATCTTAATACCTGAACTGAAGCAGAGAGAAAGGGAAAATGTACTGTTGTTTCTATTTAAAAATGAACAGCACTATAACTATTCCTTTTCATTTCAAGGAAGAAATAATTGCAGTGACCTAGTGTTTGACAGCTCTTGGCAAAAGCTGTTTTCTTAAAACAGTAACTGGTGTTGCTGAAGGAAAATAAAAAAGAGAAGTTTCTCAATGAACCAACTGAAACGTACCCGTTGCTCTAACGAGCTTTCTGTGTATTGGTGAGCAGAACAGAAAACCTTCCTGGTTGAAATTTCCTGTAAAAGACACGGCAATGGGATAAGCAGGTATCCATCACTAGTATGATATTTAAGTAGCTCAGAATGCTTTGCTTCTGTCAGAATCATGGAGCATGGAGCTCACCTAGGGATTCTTTAGAATTACGAGTGCTTGAGAACAAAAATTACAGATAATTTTCCTTTCATCTCTTCTTCCCCATTTATATTTCAAGGTCATCGTCATTCCCTTAATATCAGGACCCCTCCCTGTAACAATATGCTAAGATTACTCTTATTTTCTTGGAGGTAATGCTATGAAATTACCTACGGTCTTTTGGTAATCTACGCAGTCATGTGGATGAAATCATATTTTTCCTAGAAAGATTGCTATGCATCAGTAGACTGCTTTTCTGCCATGTTGCACAAGGTTTACTGAAAACTCTCTATGAACAATTTTTTTATGTGCTATAAACTTAGTATTTGTTTTTAATGTATTTTCATGTTGCCTTCATGTAGTAATAAGCTGTGTTTAGTTATCAAGCGTCAGGGATGACTTCATCCCGTGAGGATTGAGACATCGTTAAAACAAGTAGGTTTAAAAGAGGGGGGGAAAGAAAACCACTATATTTTTTTAGTAAAATTAGCCAACTTTAATTTCACATTTTAATAGAATAATTACATCTCGTTTTCTACCCTCTCAATCAAAACAAACAAGTTGGTGCCAGTATTCACCTGGCAAATATTCATATAACAATTACAGAATGCTAGAGAAAGCGCTCCTCTCGTTAGTCGAAGAACAAGGAGTGCTATTAGAATATGGAAAACATTATCCTCTGTACAACACATTCTGCATCTATTTACCTTCAGAATTTTTATTTTTATTTTTTTCTTTTCATTCTTCCTGATTTCCAGCACTGATTTCAGGAAAAGTATGTATAACCTCATGAATAAATGGGTATTCATGTTTAACAATGGTTATGAGGCTATGTATAGTGCCAAACAGCATGAAATGCTTGTAATAGGAAAGGTTAATGAAGGCGTAGAGAAATGAAGTTATTTGCTAATGTCACACAGCTAAGTTTATGACAGAGAAAGAAGTTGAAGTAAGATTGCTTCATTTTCTGTCAAATATCTTAATCACAGGATTCTCTCTCTTCTTTTCGGACATAACACAGAACATGTTGCATTAATGTTTTTAAGTATTGACTTTTAGGATATTAAACACAAAACAGTCCATATTTTTGAAAGGACAGAACTAAAAGCACTCAGGCAGTTCTTTTGCATCCTCAGTGAGACACAGCCTAATACTAATACATGTAGTTGGAACAGAACTTGTTTAGACATATAGAAGCATGCAAACCAAATAACTCTGAATTTCTGCCCATCAGGAATTGTATGTCAGCCTTCACTCAAAAAATTCTCCAAACCTTTGCAAAGAGGCTACTTAATCACATCTTATTGTGGGCAACAGGGCTGAGTTCTGCTGAGTGAAAGTCGATTGCACTTTGTTACTTTCTTAATTTAGTATTTATAATCCATGGCATGCATTGACATTGGTGATTTCTGTTACTTGGTGTATATATACACATTCTCTCTCTCATTTGTGCGCGCGCGCACACACACACATATGTTCTATTGTTATCTTGCTCCCCATTCTCAGGCCTCTCACTTCTTGCAGGTAGGAAGGTGCGAATGGATTTTCTGATGGTCTAATTACCTCTGATTTTGGTCCTCCAATATCTTACCAACCTGCCTCTTGCAAGAAATTGCTATGAATGGAAATTAGTGTGATTCCGTGTAAAGACTCTCTTTGTCAGCCCAGGCAGAAGGAAGGCATGCTGGCTTCTTTTTAACATTCTGATCCTGCAAACTTAGTGACGGAAGAGACTCAGAATAACTGAACTGGATGGGTGGGAGAGGAGGGGGAGTTAAACACGGTGGTAGTAGCGTCCCATGCTGTTTTACAGGTTGCTTATTATGTTGGCCTTTCCCCAGTTGTAATGTAACATGGAGGGCGGGTGTCCAGGAGGTAGTTTTATGGCTGCCTTTTACTGCCCTGTTTCTAAGGAAGCCTTTTTTTTTTTTTTTTTTAACTAGAGAATTTTAAGACCCTATTTGAGTTTTCAAGGCACTTTGAAATGCCTGAAGAGGACTAACTGAGAAAGGCCTGTAGTGGTTCAAGTTGAAAGATGTTATCTAAATGAAGATTGTAGTTGCTGTGCTCTTACTACTTTAGATAACTTCTTATTTAAATAGACTTAGTAGATTTTAATGGGTTTCTGTGCTACCCTTTCAGATTTTGACTTTCACTCCAGGCTAATACCTAATTTTTAAAAGTGAATTTACAAATAAAATTGGGTGATTCCAGGGCACCCTTGGCTCACTTCACGCTTGGCAAGCCATCAAAAAAAAATTGTCAGGTTTCCAGAAATGGCATAGATTTATATGACTGCCCCTATAAAAATGTGATTATAATGCTTAATAAGGTTGGGGTTTTGCCCAAAGCACTCTGAATTTCTTTGGCTTAGCACATCTTCACAGTGACATATTTGGCTTTCTCATCATATCCTTTATTCAGATTAAAGGTAAATACATCTTGAATGATTGATCAGATGGAATCTATACTCTTTGAATGTACAATTTTAACAGCTGTAGTTAAGCAGCATGTGCACGTGTGCGTGTGTTGATACACATGTAGGTATTTATAGATAGCACACACCTATGCTTTTCTGTAAGTGCATTCTCACTCTCCTCTAGCTACCAGTCAATGCACAGTCAGAACAGTCTGATTTTCTTGTGGTAAACAAGCCCTAATGGAGCAATGCAGTTCTTCAAACTTCTGGTGACAAAGCGTTCTCACTTCATCTTCCTTCACTTGCTTCCTGAATCCCTGTAACTTACAATGTATTTACAAAAGAACTGAGGTTACATGGCTATGGCTGGAAGCTCTGGGAATTAATTGTGATAAGGAGTCTCTGTATTTGTTTTCCTTTGGACCCTCTAATATAGTGTTCTGCTCAGATCCTCTGAACACCTCTGCAGTCGACTTTTAAAACATGACTGTTGCCCCTGTTATCACTATAACACATAATTGTATAAAAGGAAGCTGACAGAACTAATTTGGGCCTTTTCCATAAAAGATGTCAGCTGGCAATCTTTGTTTAAACAGTGTGAATGTTATTAATCTTGGCCTTTATTTCATTTTTAATCTTAAAATTAGACAGTCCAACTTTGAAGTAATTCTCATGGAGAAGTGAAGCTTAGGTCTATGTCATGAGTAGTCAAAGTGGTTTATAATCTGCTGTGTGGCTTGTAAGGCAGTTCAAGTTCTCTGTGGTTATTAATCATGTGGCTTTTTCATCTGGATCATGGATGAACAACTCTGAACATAAATATACATAATATATACTATAAATGTAATTTGTCCTTGGTAGATAAAGTTCAACCAATGCAGGTAACACTTGTACTGCTTTGTCCGTCTTGCTAGCAGTTTTAGGAGGATATATTGTCAATTGTCATGGAAATACCTGAGTCTTTCACAGAAGATGCATAGCAGCAATGAGGTCCATGTTCTCACTTAGCACTTACAATGGAAATTGAGTATTGCAGAGGTCTTGCAGTGTCTTTTTAGAGAGGCATGAATTTTCATCCTGTGTCTAGTTCATGTAATGGTGTAAGCAAAGATTAATTTGACATGTCAGAAGTGGAAAGGATAGCTATGTTTAGGACTATAATCTTCTCTTATAATGTATTAATGACAGTTTTATATCTCTGTCAAAAGGAGAATGTACCTCTTAATACTCTTAGTAGTGGAGTATATTTTATTTATTTTATTAGTAAGACAAAGAACACAAAATGTGAATTGGCATTTCGGCCAGTTCTCTTAAAATTACATAGTGTAAGGGTATAATTGTTACCTTCAAAAAGCTAGCTGGACTTCTTAATGATGCCTAAAGGTTGTGGTGCCACTTGAAGCAATTACTATTGTGTCTTTCACTGCTGCCCTTTAGCATTAATATAGCAAGAGGCCTAACTGCAAAAGTCAGAAAAAAATATCAGCGCATTAAATAGACTATTTCTTCAGCTGTAACTACTGGGGATTTAACTGCTGTCTTTACGAGACAATGGGACTCCAAGGCCAGTCAGAATAACAACAGGCTTTCATTTCCTTGTTGAAAATCCTTGGTTTTCTGTATTTGCTCGACTTATTACAATAGGTGGTAAAGGCAGAATGCTGAGTTAAAATCAGTTGTTAAAGAAATATTTACTTAACACCGTAATGAATCAATTCATATTTGAATATTTTAGATCAAGGCTTTTGAGAAGATTAATCCTAAATTGCCTTCAAGGTTTTTGAGAAGATTGAAGGCAATTTCACTTATTTTTGAATGAAATCTTGAAGAATGCTAATATGGCTGGCTGGAAGACACCAATTCCAAGGTGCACAAGAACATGATACTGTGAAATCAGCTTCATTTTCACTGGAATGAAAAGATCTTTTGAAAGGTTTTACAAAATATAAGAGCAAGTAACCTGCTGCACTTCGAAGTTGCTAAGCGCTTAGGGCGTTCATTTGGCATGAACCAGATTCAAGCCACTGAAAGAAACAGCGTAGGGATTTGAAGTTGGGTTTTCTGCATCCCAAATGAGTGTTCTTAATTTTAAAAGGTATACTGGTCTTTTTTTCCCCTTTTTTTCTTTCTGTATGTTGTCTGCTTAATAAATTTGTTCTTCTTCTACATGCTAAGCATAGGCAGTTAAAGATGTAGTGGTTTCTTGTTGACCTTTGGTAACAGTCAAATAAGTTTTTCACGGTGAAGTGTGTTTACTTGAAGGGTTTTGCCCATCCCTTGAGAGCTTTTCAAGCTTACTTTGTTTAGAAGACAGTAATTGCCACACCGCCATGTTATAGCCATGTGTACAGTATTATGGAGCAATACAATGGCTTTGTTGAGGAGACACTGATTCCCTTTAGCTCCTTCAGCTTCCTCAGAAAGTCTCTCTGGGCGAAATTTTCTTCTGCAAAATCCACTGAAGTATCTGGAGCACTGTCTCTTCATCCTTTTGGCCTTGAACCTGAGTTTCAAAGCTATTAAGGAAACAAGCACCAGGGATGGGATTTTTTGGAAGCTGTCAGGAAGCAAAAAATGCACATCAGGAATCACGTTCACTCTGTAGCTGAACTGTGTTTCTGTTAGGGCATGAGTAGCTTTCTGCTCTGGATTGGTGCTGGGAGCTGGGCAGATCTTCAGTGTGAAGCCAGTAATGTCAACTAAGCTGGAGAATAGTTATGTATTAGAGATGCTCATTCTACGTTGTAACTCAGAAAGGTGGTGGCACCCTTATGTGAGCTGTTTTGTTTTTTCCCCTTTCTTTCTGGTATTGCCTTATGTGAGAGGAGGTGGCTCCACAAATATGTCCCTTGTAAATACGTATTTTAAAATCCTATCTCTTGTTTGGTTCCTTTCAAAAATAAATGGAAAATAGTCAGTAGAACACTTGATCAAATTTTAGGCTTTCTATTCTTAAAGCTTTGCCCAGGCTGCCTTATGATTTCTTAAGTGGCATAGTTTGGTAGCTGATTATACCAGCAGTTTCGCAGTACATAACTTCTAACAGAGCAAATCTATTATATGGCTGAAAAAAATCATATGGGCACTGCCCTTAGCTGCCATTATCTATCTCACAGCTATGCCACATCGGTTAATATTAAACTCCTGGTAGTTTTATATTTTGGGTATGAAGTGCTGATAGCAGAGAAGTGCTAAGCTTGTCAAGGTTTTTGTTTTGCTTTATGAACATCGTATAATGTGTGAGGAAGGAGAAACAATAGGTCAGTAAGAAATAGGATTGGACCAAACCACATTATCTGAACTAGGCAGCGTCAAGCTTACTGGCTGCAAAAGGGAAGACAGGGTGTTGCACAAAAGCGCACTGCCAGCACGGTACAATTTGGCGCAGCACATGTGCATCACCCCCTCCATCAGAGCCACGACTGCACTCCCTTTGGTCCAAATCAAACCTGGAACTCCACTGAGTTACATGCTGCATAAACACAAAGTAAGTGATTTAGAAGAGACAGGAAACTAAGTATAGAGCAGCTAATATAGCAGAAGAATGGGGCAGGGAGACAAGATGTCATTTGGAAAAGAGGTATGGCACATGAATGGCAGAGCTCAAATAGACTCAGGCATCCTGACATCCACACTAACATCCTGTCCCTTCCACTGCGTTGCTTCTGAAAATATCCTGCCCTGAAAAATGGCAGTAGGTGCATACTGAAGTAACCTGTGCCAAGCTAGATGTTTCATTTTATTTTCATTTATAATTCAGGAAACACGTTTTGCAGAAAAATGTCTCGATGGTAATACTCATTACAAGCAGCGTGTGCTGTAGGATTCTCATTCTGAGTAGAGAAATACTGTGCTTGCACTCTGAATCTTTATTCCAGTAAACAACTAACTTAAGTCAAGCTCTGAATTGAATATTTGTGATTACAAATATGTTTACAACTAAAAGAGGCCAGGTAAATAGAAATAAGATTTCCTTTGTGCAGGACAGGTGATGCCAGCGCAGTCTAAATATTCAGCATTCTTGCTCTGATGTGTTCTTCTGACTACAGTGACACCTGCTGAGATTATATTGGATTCTTATTTTACAATATCCTTTTTCTAAATTAATTACCTATCTGTAATCAGTCAACCATGGCTGCTGTTTGTAAACAACATCTCCTGTACAACTCTGAACAAGTCAATTAATGCCAATTAGTTTCCAGTTATATTATTTAAGAGACAGAATGATAGTTGGGGCAGTAGTATCCCTTGCTGTCTTTATGCATAGCCTCTTGAGATCCTTAATGTCCAAGGAAATAAAAGTGAAGCAGATAGGAGGAGAGCACCACCATATGCTATCTGAAAAATGGTGTCTTGTGATTGTGCGACTTTCTCAGAAAGGGAAACTGTAGTACCAGGAGTCAGGAGGAAAGTTTAAAGCAGTAATCTCATGGGCTGGAAAATGAGCGTGACGTTACACAACATGTAAAGGCTTCCCTTTGAGGAAATAGTTGCATTAATAGTCACATAATGGTATTGTCTCTTGTTCAGGTAACCTTTTCTTTTTAAGCAGATGTTTTAGATATTTTGAACTTCCACATATAAAAATAGGTTAGAAATTGATTACTTGCAGGGATTTTTATTCCTATCAGGAGATACGCAGTTTGCAGAGTTTTTATTTGTTGATGCTTCAAAATAGAGTTTTAAATGAAGCAACTGCCATCTAATAAGTTCAAAATGTGACCTGTTTGGACAGAGCTGGATGCTGGAAGAGAACGTGCTGCTGCAGAGCCAGCCAACAAATCAGGCTGTGAGAGGGTGGCTCCACCCAGGACCTAACCAGGACAGTAAAAGCAGGAGAAGTGTTGGGCTGTGTTCTGTTAGGAGCACTGCTAGGAGGAGATGGAGGGGGCTTGGGATGGGGAGGAAAATCAATAAGAAACAAAGCCTTACTGCTGAGGACGCACAAATAATGGGAAGTGACAACACAAGGTAATGAAAAGGAATATATATACATATATATCTATAATTGTAAAAAGCCTCGTTAAGATGCTGGAATTTATTGCCATGCTGCCACTAAAAAGCACACTTAGAATTCAAAATGGTCCTTTTGCCAGCAGAAGTGAACTGTGCTCTGGAACAATTAGACCATGCTTTTCTGTTTAGTATTTACAAGGCTGAATTAAGCTGCAAAATTAATTCTTTAGCCTTGTACCTTCTGGTAGGTTGGTCTAAAATCATTGCTGGGTCTTTCAATTTGTTTTCTCGTTGGGTAAATACAAAGTGAGAGATTTAGTTTGTAAATGCTGGTCTCCATATATTCTTCTCACAAACTCTCTCATACTGTTGCCCATCAAGATGTCTAGGACTGGAAAGACCTCAGTATCACTATCTGAGACCAGTGATGGGTCATGTGGAGTTGGTTCCTTTGGAGACATCTTCCTTTCCTGTCATCAGAGAGCATTCTGCATTTACCTCTTATTCTAATAAGCATTAAACACCCTTCTGATTCTCTGTATCTCGTGGAATGTTTTGCTTACAAAGGGTCCAGAAATAAGATTATCTGAATAGAAATCATGTATAGAAACATACAAACTTGTGCAGAAAGGCAGATTTATTTCTTGTGACTCACTTGAGCCATGATATTAAGTGGATTCCTATTTATTACTAAGGTCAAGAATAAAAGAGGGGTACGAGTCTTTCCCTGGGAAAGAGGAGGAGCAGCTGTAAGGGGAACTGATCTGAAGAAACTGAGGATAAGGCTGATGTTCTTTCTAGTTCTTATTTAAATTAAAAATAATACTTGGGAAACAAAGTTTTAACAGGGCCATTGGGTGACTATTGTGTTAGAGACAGAATTGTGTGGCATCTGTTTTACTCGTAGATAATAAATTATTCCTGTAATATTGTGAGTTTTGATTTAATACATACGTCCAAATAAAAAAATTACTTTCCAAAAAATATCTTAGGCCTGTTTTGAGTTATGTACACCTTTTTTTAATAGGTGTATATAAATTTGTGAGTGTATATTTTCCTAGACAGGCCTATTTCCTAGTTTATTGACAAGATATTCTTTTTCATCAGCCTTTAATATGCTGACACATATGTATCTCTTGCTCTATACACCAGCTGAGTTGTTCTATCTAAATGTAAAGAGTTTTCCTGGCTAGAATACAGTGTACGGGATGAGCTAAGTCTCCTGGGTCTTGCTCACAATCATAAGCTGACACTGATAGCATTTTGCAGATGGTGCTTGGATGGACAAAAGAAGCGAACATATACAGATCTAATGAACGCGCTGAATTGGTTTCTGTTCAGCATTTCTCACTGGACTACCAGAGAAAGGAAATTAAATCAACTCACGACAGCTATCTTGCACATCTCACCTGGGAAGGTATGCATGAGGTAGGACAGGCACTGCTTAACATTAATCAGTCTCCTGAAGTCATTACATTCATGAGGAAATGTAATTCACATGTGATTACTTTTTAATTTACTCTGTAATCACATTCCAAGTGAACAGGGCAAGCTTAAAATGAAATTTAAAAGTCAAATACTGCTTTGTATTAAGAATTCACAATTTTTATATGCACTTAGGTTAATAAAGATTTTACAATAACCATTTGTGACTGAACATATAATTTTTTGATAGAAGCTGGTGCCATACTTTGGATAAATGTATTTGATTTTTGTCCAAGCATTGTAGTGGACCTAGGAGTTTCAGGATTATGTTTCATACTAAATTTTCATCTTGTTTAAACTTTCTTTTTTTAATAATAGAACAAAACAAAACGGCTGTATCCCAGATCTCAGTCTGCATGAATTAATGCATTTTTACTTTCTGCTTTGCCTCTGAGGCAAATTATACGTTTGTTATATCCATCATCAGGAAAGGCAGGCAAGATTTCCTAATAACAGAACTGAGTTTATAGATGAGAAATGTGGATGTACAATCACTTTATGGTTCCTCAAGAGTTTCTTAAATTTTTGTTTTGATCCTAATTTCAGTGAATCAGCTATGAAATTCCTGTATGTCATAAATGGAGTTGGAGCTTTTCAGAGTAACAAAACCCCTTGAAATGATCTAAATTTTTTAGCTGTTCTTAGCTCTATTCTTATCACTTTCATTTCCACAGGACTGTAATTTAACATGAAGTGGTCAGAAGATAGTTCAGTGTTACTGCATGTGAGTATTTCAAGCTAGAACGATGTCTGGTGTAAATTAAAGCCAATTTACCTTGGTTTAGTTTAAAAGGCAAAGTGAGTTCTTTCATGAAACACTGGATTTTTGTTTTGTTGGTGCAAATCTAGCCCTCTGCTCCAGGCAGCCCTTCCTGTGGTGTATGAATGACCTTGTTATGCTTTTGCAGAGTGTGCAGAACATGATGGTGTGTCCCAGAGAGCCCTGATCTTCTCATTGCCTTTGCATGGGGTAGGGACTATGAAAGCAATAGAGAGACGACAGAAACTGTGTATTCACCTCTATCAGCTCACCAAGCTGAGGACTGAGAGCCAGACCTCACACTGGCAGCGGCTGTGGATTTGCTCCTTTGAGTCTTTGTGTCCAGAAAGTTAAGAGGCGCACACTCCTTTGAGCTGGACTATCCAAGCTGTGGGTGAGGAGTGTGTTGGAAGGGTGCCTAGTACAGGAAAAAGGTTGCAATTATTTTGTTCTGGTTGTGTCCCCTAAAGGAATGAGAACAAAATTTCTTTTTTTCTTCACAGTTGGCTCCGTGAAAGTGATGATTTGATGCATATGTTCTAACTGATCTCTTGGCAATGAAACATTGCATTAAAAAAGGTAGCATCCACCTACGTACAAATACATGTGGTATAGGATTTTGGTTCATTTTCTACTACTTATGGCAGAATACTCCCTGCACGCTTTATTTGTGCACAGAGGGAAAGGTAGTTTATGAATTAAGCTGGAGGAATTTCTAAAACACATGGTACTGTTGTCCCCACCCTTCATGAAGCAAGAAAGGATATTTTGCCTCTAGAGCTTACAGATTTCTGAGTCTACAAAAGGTCTCATGCCCTTTGGTTTGCTTAGCAGCATCTTCTAGAGGAAGAAAACTAACAGGTAAACCTCATCCTGTGGCTCCTTGTGGGTTTGGTGTAGTCCTAGTCCTTGTCTTCAGAAGTCGCTGGCGCTCCCAGAGCATCACTCGCTTCACTGGGCAGTTTGCACACCCTGTGTTACTTATGACTATGACTTATATCCCTTTGCCTTCACATATATCACTTGTGAAGGGAGGTATCAGAGCAATTAGGGATATTGCTTTTCACTTAGACCTTTTAATGGGAGGGAGACTAGTTTGAATCTGAGGATCTCCGTGCTGTTTTACTTGCTGCTTACTAGCAGTTTGGGAATTTCTGATCCCGGATGCTGGGACACACCTGCAGAAAAGAGGCTGTGCTGCTAACATGTAATATGTAAACACAGATTTTTATCTTGTGAAGTATTTTAGTCTTTGCCAACATCAATATAAAATAGAGCTTTTGGTAAGATTTTTTATTTGACTAACAAACACCTAATTTTCTGTTTTGAAAGCCCATGATACAATGTGGTCAACCAGATAGCTAAGAACTGGTTTAAACTAAGATCTCTAGTCTGCTAAAATTAAACTTTTACAAATCCTGTGTAAAAAAGAGAACTACAGCCATGGTTGCATGACTCTTCTTGGACTTTTTAAGTCTTTGACTGCTTCATGTTTAACACCATAAAGTCAAGGTAGATGAGCTTTCAGGTCAACTTCTAGGCCTAACCTCCTTGGAAGTTTTACTTTCAAAACAGAGATTGTCAGTTTAAATCAGGCCCTTTGCTGTACGCGGGCATTATCCCTTGCTGGCTGTTTGCGTGACTTACGCTATCATGATGTGTTACAAGCTTCAGTACTGAAAAACTTCTGTAAAAGGACAAGTAGAGGCTTTATATATTTCTAAAGCAGATAACCTTCATAAATACGGGCACTGAGCATGCTGTTGCTAAATTACTTCTAAAATATGGTGAGATAGTTGGAATTAGGTTTCCCATGTGCTTGATCTGTGCCCTGCTCTTCGTATGGGTTTATGGAGCATGAATAATGAAAGAGACTTTGTACACTAACATCTGGAAAGTCATAAAAATATATTTATCGCCGCCCAAGATAGCAAAGCTAAAAAATGCTGTAGGCCTTGTATGAGTAGCAATAGTAGCTGAGGAGGTGAGTTTAATTGATAAAGGTCTCCAGAGTATCTTCTGAGCTATGTCTCTTGTCAGATTATTAAAATTGCAATTATAATCAAGATAATTATTGTGGGGTCTTTTGTTCTCAAGGACTGGGCGAAACACAGGTCATTTTCTGCTAGTCTTAGTCAGGACAGCCTCTCAACAGATGAAGGTGGGGTGTGGGGCAGGCCAGAGGTTTTACAATAGTTGCTTTGCTCATCCGTTCTAGGGAAAGAGATGGAAATCTTTTAGCAGTGGCCAGTAATATTTAAGAGCTGGAAAAAAACACCTGGTCAAAATGTAATTGGTAATTACCTACAGTGGCAAGATCCCCATCCCTGAGATTATACAAATTACCATAGGAATTAAGAACAAGAAGTCTTCAGGTCCCAGGTTTTTTGTGCCAAATCTTGGTCCTCAGCATGACTTTGCAACACCCACCTTTCTTTGCAGTGGGACCCTACATCTGTAATATCTCAGGGGGCACAGGGGAACAGTCACCTTCTGAATCACCAGGGCTGAATTACATTACCAGCACTTTGTCAGCCCTGGTACTACTGTGCTGGAAACCTGTCGGGATTTCTCCTATTCCTACATACTCATTTCACTGCAAAGTGAAATGGGCATTTTTTTTTTTTTAAATCAGTTTGCTGGGAAATGTATATCTAGAATTGAAGAGTTTGAAAATATTAACCACTTGTTAATTGCAGAGGACTTACAGAAGTTTGCATGACTATAGCACTTTTTCTTTTGCTGAATTTGAAGCAGTCTTCTGCTAACAGTGGAGCTGATGAAATGATCTTCTCCAGAGCCTTTCACTTTTTCACGCACCGCATCAATGAGGCCAGTGCTATGGTACCATGCTCAGCTCTGGTGCTCACAGGATGATGAAAAATAGTGGACTGCAGAAAAGAACAATAACAATGAGGCAAGAAACGGAGAAAATGCCTAAGAGTGGAGAAACCATTGTTCAGCCTGGTCTTTTAATCAAAAAGAAGGCTGAGAGGTGCTGTGGCTACTGGGTATAAGTAAGTGTTGTCATGGGGAGAAAATATTGCATGCTAATGGGATTCCTAGGCTTACAGTATAAGGCGGAACACTTACAGGAACAGAAACTAGAGGAGCAGCCTCACTTGTTGGAATGATCCCACCAGGCCGATGGGGTTGCTCATGTTTAAAGCTGAGGGTAACAAAACCCAAAAGTTTGTCCCACAATTAGTTAAGAGGCAAAAGCAACAACAAAACAGTTTATGCCACCGTAAGCAAAGATACACAGGCAACTGAATTTGTGTTTTCTTTTTTTTCCACACAAATAACTTATTTGCTGCTTAAAATAGTCAATGAAAAAATGTTTCTGTGGTTGGCATGCACAGCTGTAGGAAAATATTCCTTCGATTTGACATGATAAAAATAAATCATTTGGATTTTTGTTCCAGAATAACATTTTCTTCTGAAATCAGTCTGATTTAATTAAGCAAGTTCTACCATCACACATGCAGCATCCCAACCTGGAAATCGTTTATTACAGATCAAAGAGACAGTTCTGGTTAACCTGGAATAAAAATGTGGTGTCATGTCAGACGGTGTGGCTAGTTTTTGGGTTTTGTTTTAGTTTTAAAAAACAAAACTTTTTTTTACATTTTGGCTTGCTGTGAAGTTGTAGGTTCTCTGCTTGTTTTTCTTTTTTTTTCCTGTTTAGCCAGTGATCTCAAGGAGCAACTATTTGACAGCTCTAGACCTCCCTTTCCTGTTTATTTGTGGAAAAAATAGCAGCGTAAGAGATGAATATGAATATCAGCATTTTCTCTGAGACTTTCACTGTCATTCATAAGGAAAATGTCAAAATGTTGCTTTCCTGTTTCCTTTGGCCTGCCTGGGCTGCACTAGCTGGATTGTCCTCTTTCCAGTGAGATTAAGTAACTGCATTTCTTTTGGGGGCAGAACATAGTATTCTCTAATAAAACACATCTGATGCAGCTGAAGGATCAGTCATGAGCTGACCTAAATGTGGGTTGGAAGTGCTCCTGAGGGGACACTTCTTTCTTTGGTCCTTTTGATCTTTTTTAAATCCTTAGAAGTGGCAGCCCAGCTATATAAATACTTCCCACTCCTAATTAACAGCTCTACCTTGCGGATGCAGGAGTATATAGACTTTGCTAAGTAAGTCTTAAGTGAGACTGGTTTGTGTTTACCTTTCATTAGGTCAGTGTCTCTTCCCTTCACAGAAACTCTTTTCTTGGAGGGAACAGTCACAGGTAAATGTCAGAGAGTTTTTTTAAGAAAAAAATCTCTTCATGCAGTTAAATTTAATTAACCCAAATCTGCTGCGAAAGAGTGCTTTCAGTGATTACTCTGCAGCTGGGCAAGGTGTCCCCAGCAATAGGTCTCTCCCGGTAGTGTGACATTGCTGAATCCTATCAGATTTATATGCAACCTAGTTATTTATATAGGCACTGGAACAGAGAGAGGAGCGAAGTTGTGCTGCTCAGCAAAACTGTCCAGAACTAGGAAACAAAAGCTGAAGTGATTGATTGTGTGAAGATTTCTGCAAATGATACCAAAATTAAAACATTAAGCTAATGACTTTAAAGAAAATTGCATTGCCATGTGCAATTTATTCAGCAGAGAGAAAGCAAATGCGGTTTTACTAATAACACACAAAGAAAGACTGAAATCCAACCTTATTTCTTTCCTTCATTCTCTGTCTCCCTCTCCCTGGAGCTTCAAAACTGAGTGGCTGTCAGAATTTTTCATCTGTTTGACCTGTCGCAGGAGAGGTCAGCACTGATCAGTGACTATACTTTTTAACAGATGGAGGGCTGTAATTGAGAATAATTCCTCTGCAATTTGGTAGGCAGGGGTTGTTTCAAACTGGCTTTCAAAGGCAGTGCCAGAATGGAAACGTTAGAAACTCTGTAAGTGAATCCGGTTTTGTTGGCGGGGCTGCAGATTTCTTTTTGGTTTTGTTTCTGTTTTTTTATCCCTAATGAAACAACTGCAGAATGGAAGCACTCACATTTTAAACAGCAGTGTTTCTTCCAGAAATGACTTGAAGTGTAATCAGTTTTTGCCATCTCCTGGGGTGCCCTGTAGCTAACGTGAGAAGGAGCCCAGAAATACAGTATTTGCTCTGAATGACGAAGCTCTGATTGCGAGGGCTTAGATGCCCTGGGCTGGACATGTGGCACAGACAGCTGATGCGCAAATGCCCAAGCAGCTGCTCTACCGTGGGCTCATGCTTGGCAAGAGCAGGCACGGCTGCCAAAGAAAGAATTTTAGGGCTTCTCCAAAGTAGTACTTGGAATAAATGAGTTTATCAGTTCAGCACTGGGAGTCTTTGGTGAGAAATTGTAGTAGGCAGCACAGATAAAGCTAGTCCTGGTGCTTCTCGAGCATAAAAACAGCGTAAGCACTGCAGCAGGGACAGCTGTGTTTACAGGATGAAGGGAACTGTGAGGCTTCGTGGAAGATGATGCTTCAGTGTGCCCAGGTGGCCAAGAAGGCCAACGGCATCCTGGCCTGTATCAGAAATAGTGTGGCCAGCAGGAGTAGGGAGGTGATTGTCCCCCTGTACTCGGCCCTGGTGAGGCCGCACCTCGAGTACTGTGTTCAGTTTTGGGCCCCTCACTACAAGAAAGACATTGAGGTGCTGGAGCGTGTCCAGAGACGGGCAACGAGGCTGGTGAAGGGTCTGGAACACAAGTCCTATGAGGAGCGGCTGAGGGAACTGGGGATGCTTAGCCTGGAGAAAAGGAGGCTGAGGGGAGACCTTATTGCTCTCTACAACTACCTGAAAGGAGGTTGTAGAGAGATGGGGGTCGGACTCTTCTCCCTAGTAACAGACGACAGAACAAGAGGAAATGGCCTCAAGTTGCGCCAGGGCAGGTTTAGATTGGACATTCGTAAAAATTTCTTCCCCGAAAGGGTTGTCAGGCATTGGAACAGGCTGCCCAGGGAGGTGGTGGAGTCCCCATCTCTGGGGGTATTCAAAAGGCGTTTAGATGAGGCCCTAAGGGATATGATTTAGTGGTGGACTTGGTAGTGATAGGTTAATGGTTGGACCCGATGATCTTGGAGGTCTCTTCCAACCAGAACAATTCTATGATTCTGTGATTCTATGATTCTGCACTGGCCTTTGTGCAAGGGTGAGTCATTGGGCACAGGTAGAAGTGACCTAACCCAAGAATTACAAGAATTGCAAGTGAAATGCACAGATCAGTGTTGAATGCAATGTCCAAACACAGGAGGTAGACAGCAGCTGTGCCAGAGCTTCGTAGTGGCTGATAAGAAGCCCAGGTTTCTGCTCACTCAGGCTTCTCTGTGCTGCGCTCGTCTCCTTGGGCAGAGCAGCCCTTGGCCAGCCACATCCTGTATCTGAGCCGGTCCTCAGTGTCCCACGGCCATCGTCTTCAACTGAGGATGCTCAGTGACAGCCGTGGCCTGTTTGAATATTGATGTGATTTTTGGGTGGCTTTTTAGATGATGAGGTTACAGTATCTTCAAGAGTTCTAAAGGACACATTCTGCTAAACACCAATCTCTGGCTTTCTTGCTTTCTGAAAAAACAGTTTGTTCTTTAGTTAGAAATCTACAAAACTTTGATGGGTATGAACATTCAAGTTGCTCAATACTGCAACATCTCTGAAGGAATTTCCTATTTTTTACTCAAAGTACTGTAATATTCATTGTTTTTTTATTTGGAGTTTCCATGGCAGCTTACTTCCTTGTGAGAATCCTGTTCAGAGTGGTCATAGATGCTGCGGTGCATATTCATTAGGCACTGTCTGGTCAGACACAAAGGAATGTTAAAGAAACAGAAAGTAAAAATTGGAATGTTTGATTCTCTTTAACCTTCCTCCCAACCCACCTTTATTCAGCAAAATAAGTCCTTTTTGTTGCCATGTTAGCACTGTGGATAAAGTTTAAAAACTTCAGGTCATTTGAATACAGCAAGTAGAAATAAGAAAGATGTTTGTGCTGCAGTTGCATACCTTTACTGTACTTCGACTTGATTATGTAAATTAATACGTTCAACTTGATTATGTAAATTGTGTTGGTTTAGATCACAGCCTAGGCTGAGTACAATGACTATGTGGGGTTATTTGGCACGATACAGTATTATTCCCTCATCTCCCCTGGATATGACTGCATACTCCCAACAGGCCAAGGCGCAATTAATTTAGAAACATGATCAAATTCCACAATCATTACTGGATGTTGTCCACAGTCTCTAGAGAACACTGATAAGAACAACAATAGACTAAGACATGGTAGTCCTCTCATTCAAAGTCTAATTACAAAGTTATATACTTTGGTTCTCAAAGGACAGCCGTTTAGCATCTTCAGCATCTTTGGGCTCTCTTTTTGCATTATATCTCTCATTTTATCCATCTTTCTTTCTCTCTTTTACAAAGCATGAGAAACAGAGGCTAAATGTAGAATAACTTGAGTCCAGTGTGACGGTAGTAAGGGCTTTATCATTGATGGATTGGCTGGTGTGATTTCTGTGAGTAAGCGAGCGACTGAGAAATCTTTTTTTATCATTTGTAAACAGGCACAGAGAGGACAGGGAAGTGGTTCAGAATTCTCACCACTTCGTTCCCAGTGGTGCCCTCAGGACAGAAAAACATTTCTTTGACCTTGTCTTGGATTTACTTGCTTCCAGCAGGCTCTAATTATGATCACTTTCATTTTTTTTTATCGAATAATGATAAAAAAAAAAAAAGCAGCCAGAATTCTTGGGCAGATATAGACCAAAATGATCACATAGCTTGAATAAGAGGAGAAGTTTTACTCTTGGAGTTTGAGAAATTAGCTGAAATCACAACTTAAATATCTACCACCTCTGGAGTTTCAGGCAGCCTTTATTTATGTTAGCATTTTGCTATTTTAAAGACATCTCATTGATGTGTGATAAAATGCTGTTTTCCTTAAATCTTAGTGTTCTGAATATAATATACCATTTTTAATCTTCGGTATCTCCAAATTGCCAAATATTAATTTATACCAAATTTCTTCCCCATCTTCAGTACCGCTGATGCCATCCTTCCTCCAGATGGAGCAATGACTTGAAAAACAAGGATATACTTATTCCTGCTTTTTTGGATGTCTATGATCTTGTGAAAAAAATTATTCTGGTTCCTGCATTCAGAATTTACATATTTTTTCTGAAATTCAGAGGTCTAATATAAACTAGTCTGGTCACTGCAGCAGAGGCATCTAACAAATACTTACACTGTCTGACTTCAGCTCCATCTGCCCTGGTTACAGATTGGACTCTGTTGCATATGTGCTTTTCCATAGGGCAATTCCAGTAATCCATCCCATAGGAAGAGGACAGCCGAGGAAGATTGAGTCCCCAAGGAAGTACCTGCATTAGCTTTCTGTGCATTGGCATTGTGAATACATTAAGATGTATGTAGAGGATATAATATAACAGATTTTGACTCATACTTCTAGCAGGTTTATCTGTATATGAATAGTTCCTTTACTGTTCTTATATTCAAACTACGCTTCAAGCTTGAAAATACACAATTTAAAAAAAAATTGATTAATGACAGTGAATGTAATGATGTGATTTTTCTTTTCACTGAGAAAGCAAAATTGATTCCTTTTTTTTTCTTTTTTTTCTTGCTGTTTTTTCTCAAGGTTTTTGGAAAAGATTAGGCAGAATTACTGTGCTGTATAATGACACATCCCAGCTAATTCTCTGTGCATTCATAGAAGAGAGTTCTGCTGGTAATACAGACTGTTAGCACACATTTTGATCGATGTAGGTGTAGAAAAAATTGGGATACCTGAGATATGTAACAGATGGAATGGAGCAGAGCTTCATTTGGCACAAATGCCAATCAGTAAATTTTTCAATTTTGTTCTTTAAAAACAAAACAAATTTTGAAACATTTAATTTTGTCATTTTCTAAAATAAAATATTTTCCTTTTTCAGAATAAGATTTCTTTCAAACCATTTCCTTAAAAGTTACTTATTTTTTTTAAGTTCCAGGCTGAAATGCAGCATTTTAATTTTGTCAGAGAAATCTTTTTTTTTTTTCCTATTTATGATCGGTGAATAAATTTTAATAATTGTTTTCATTTTCAACTGGAACTAATTTTTGTCCTTTTTTTTTCAATTTTGTATGATCTAAATATCTGGCTTGTTTTTCCTTCTGATTTCTAATGTGTGAGAGTTTATTTTAGTGTACATGGAAAGGATATTCATTCTAATTAAGTCTCTCTCAATAGCTTTATGAGAGAAAATTTTCCTCCTAGGGTATATGTAAACACAGACCCTGTCAGAGCTTGGTTCTGAGGTCCTGCTGTCATGGCAAAAACATTGGTAAATATAAAACATACCATTTGGCCCATCAATATCTCCAGAAGGCAGAGAGACAAATGTGTGGGATGTCAAATCATCCTTGGGATTTTGCACTGCAACTTTAGCTAAAGCTCTATTACTTGTTCTAAGTATTTTTATTGGTAAAGCTGTACACAGAAGTTTTATTTATAGTTTCATCATCTTTATGCTGAAGTGCTAAGGGACACAGGCAAAATGAATTTATGTTAATCTTCATAAAGATCTTAGCCTGTGCGGACATACCACTGATCTGTGCTTGGTGGAGGGCTTTGGTTTGATTATTCTGTTTTCCCTTCCCCAGAAAAGAGGCATTAGTAAGAAATGACAGCTTCCTTTCCTAGGTGGTTATATCCTAAAAGGGTTCCAGTGAGTATTCTGAAATATTTTTTTCTTTTTTTTACATTTCTTTTGTGTTTTTTTATAGACATAAATTTTAGGGGAAAATTTGCTGAAGTCCCATTACCACTCAACTGACTTCACAAGTTAAGCTGGACAAGAACTGAAGCCACCACTTGAGCCATAAATGCGGTCACTCCTGTGATGCTATTAAAAAGTCTCTGCCTAAAGAAATCCATTGATGCATTATATTCTAATTTACAGTTCTGTGACTCACATTTGTAGCTATCAGCACCGGCTGCCAACACAGTCAAATAAATTCCAGCAATTCAGGGTATACTGATTTATGATAAGATCCCTTAGAAGGATGCTCAGGAAAACAGATACGGAAAAAAATAAATGTTATTGTATATTGCAAAATGATCTTGTGTTCATTCCGTTTTCCAAATAAGATTACCGAATAGGCAGTAAAATTATGTCAAGATCATCTGCATTAAAATGGCTATTAAAAGTTAAAGGTGCCAAAGTACCTTCTGTAATTTTTCCCTGCTGTTTGTAATAGCACCCTGTGAGGCTTGAAATTGGAATTGGATTGTCATCCTAAACGTTACTGTCTTCTCGCCGTGCTTATGAATGCTGTTGCTGAGAAATGTGTTGAAAGAGATATATTGCATTAAAATCTGCTCCTTTACAATACTAGTGCAAGTGAGGCAAGGGCAACGGTAGCTACAGTGTCTCTTCCTGTTGGGATTTGTTACAAAGGTGTTCATCAAGTGGATCTGTTGCTGATCTCTCTGATGCGTTGATAAACACCAAGAAACAAATCTTTTCAACCATCTTTTCAACAGCTGAATCACCGATTTTTAGTTTTGGTAAACACAAAATTTTTTGGTGAAAATTGTTTTCTACATATATGACGAGAAGAAATGGCCTCAAGTTGCGCCGGGGAGGTTTAGATTGGATATTAGGAAACATTTCTTCACCGGAAGGGTTATCAAGCATTGGAACAGGCTGCCCAGGGAAGTGGTGGAGTCACCATCCCTGGAGGTATTTAAAAGGCATGGAGATGTGGTGCTTAGGGACATGGTTCAGTGGTGGCCTTGGCAGTGCTAGGTTCATGGTTGGACTCAATGATCTTAAGGGTCGTTTCCAACCTAAGTGATCTACGATTCTATGAACAAACCGGGGAAAAAACAGTGGTCACAGGAAGGTTAGATGAACAGAGCAATGTGCTGAGGAGGAGCAGAGTCCCGTGTCCTGAGCAGGGTAACGCATAGCAGGGAACAGGACTTCGAGGAACCTTGCACTGCACTTTAAAGACTTTCTTCCACTAAATCAGCCTTCCTTTCTTCTAATTATGGTACTTGTAGTGGTGAGATACCCTGAAATATTGAAGAGTTTGTACACATGAGACTGGAGACCAAGTGAACCGGTGTATTGCAGTGTGGCCATTGGTCATGGTTGTCAGTGGCCAGCACAGTGCGCCATAGAGGAGGTACATGTTGCAGAACTGTTCATTTTCGGATGGATTGCTGTGGTGATAAGTGGTGAAATCAAGATTGGTCTTGTCCTCTGCCTTCCACTCCATACCCCCAAACAACAACCTGTTGTCATGATGCTGTTTGAAATAATTTAAAAGATGTTATTTTAGACTTCAAAGGGGTTATTCCATTTTTGCTCATTCTGATTTGTCGTTTCCAGTTTAAATCTGTTCTCTGATGGCTTGTTTTCTTGAGATAGACTCAGGCCATTCTGATATCATGATTACTGAAAGAATATGAATCTGTTGTACATTTAACAGGGGCAAGATTTGATCTTCCCCTTTATTTCCTGCTGCAGAGTAGTTTCATATATTTCCCTTAGTCAAATCTGTCATATCATACTGGGGGAGTTACTTGCCTTTTCCACATTTTATACTAAAAAATTGCTATACTCACATGTGGGACTAAAGACTGTGTGCTAAAAGGCTTTTCAGGAGGACTCTGATTCTGACTGAGAGCTGTCTGCTGCTGTTACTATCAACAGTGAATAATAGCTATGTTACAGACCCATGTTGATGGGTCTAATTCTGCAGAAATTGAGAGAAATGCTCAGGGGGTGTCAATTGTGGTAGTGCCAATGTTTACCACTTTTGACTCATTGGTCACTAGATTCATGCCAGTAAGTTATTTGAGACCAAACCTGTATCAGAGAGGTTACTTGTGTAGGAGCATTTGCAGGATCAGGTTTTGTGTTTGTGCTCTAAAGTAATAAATCTCCTAGGGAAGAGTGTCATTTTTACATGGTATTTTAGACATAAAATCTGTTTGATGTTTAGGTTAGAAAATTTGATTAAAAATCAGGAATTAAAAATTTTAGTACCTCATAATTTGATGGTACCTGTCAACTTCCAGACCAGGCTATGCATTTCAAATTCATGGGATGTTTACTTGAAAATAAATGACAAAATTATGTAGTGTGGGTGGTTCTTTTTTACTTTAGAATGTAGTTTTTATGTCCCTTTATGGAATATTTTTTCCAGCTCCTGATAACCATCAAAAGTGGATTTCTGTGTAATTGGTTTAACTGAAAAATAATATGCTAAGACGGAGATGTAAGTTGTGGCTTTCCACGGTAATACCTCAGTTATATTGCTTTGGGTTATTCCTGCTATTTACAGAGTACTTCAAAACCACCTACCTAACTCTGGTTTCTGAACTTATTTTTTCTTTTTATGCTATATGCATCAAAAGCATTTAAATTCCATTTAGTGCTTTGTAAGCTAACACTAATATTTTGTGTTTTGCAGAAGACAGCTATAAGGCTACTTATTTTCCTCTTTAAAGTCTTTTACAGTTTCCTTACCTATATAGTCTTAGAATACTTCCCTTGTCTTCTCCACCACTGAAATGCTTCTGCCACTGATCTGACTATTTTAAGGTCACCTGGGCTATTTTCCCTTTCATCAATTCATTTTCCAAGAAAACATGTTTGTTTTCCACTGCACTTCATGAGATATTGGTGAAATTACCGACCAGAATAAAAACGGATAGATTTTAGTACATTTAATGACACTAGAGCATCCCTGCCCCCCATCATTACCCACACTGATCTTAATATCACACAACAAATGGTATCACGACAGGGTCCAGGTGGAGTCATTTCAGCTGAGAAACTGCCCTTGAGCTTGCCTGAAGGCAAGCCAGTTGCCCTAATCTTCCTGCATTACAGCTGAGGAAGCATTAGCATCCTTTTCCCCCAAAGTAAAATCATGTGAAAATGCAGATCAGGGCAGATCGCGGCCTCAGCTGGGAATTGCTGCTTTTCTCATAAGGGAAATCAGAAGCATGTCTGGGCTCTTCCAGTGCAAATCACAGCAAGGTGGCCTTAAATAATTGAAGATGATTTAGGTGGAAGTGCTTTCCTTTGCACTGGGATAAAACTGGTTGCTTCACATGCCCAGTCAGTGTGTCTCAGCTGAAGGGATCTATCTCGCAGCTGGACGGTAACTTCCCAGACTCTGCCTGAACAGCGTTATTACCCCAAGAAAGTGGCTGCTGCAGTGACACAGGGAAAAGAGAAGCCTGTAGAGCAAAAAGGTTCAGCAGAACATGACTTACCAAATACCAGTATTTTAAAAGTTCCTGTATAAATAGACTTTTAAGCAGTGTAACCTGGTGCTTGCAATGACAATTTACAAACCAGTAGAAATTCTTATAAGCCCCATCAGTCTTTGCACTAATTTGCAGCACTTGCAATTCTTTCTGCTACATTTTCTAAAGTCACACGATAGAAAGGAAATGAGGAATGGAGCAAATGTGTCCTTAACGCAGGCACACCAACAGCTCTGGTGTCATTTCATGATGATTCCACTGCAGGCGTGAGGCAGAGGTTGTAATTTTTTTTTTTTATTATTGTTTACTTTATTAAAAACAGCCCCCGATCCAACTTTCTTGTATGCACCATTTCCCTTCACTGTGCCTTAACTGGTGTAACAATATTCTCTATCTTTAATTAAAAATTAGAATTAATCTTTTTGAATTAAGCCTTTTAACTGGTAACAGTAACACAACTGCAGCTAAGCTTCTCCCGCTGCTTTTAGCTCGTGCTTGTTTTAAAAAGGGTTTGTTACAGTGACTTAATTTATATGTATTTGAGTGCATGCTCTATCAAGAAAGGCCTGGTAATTTGATTCAGTCACTGCATTTCTGGTATGACCCCTTTTATCACCTCTGTAAATTCCACTGAAAGGCTTTGTATTGGTCATATACTTACATTTATTGTGAATACAGTATACACTGTGGCATTGCTCTCTAACCTGTCAGCTAAGAGCAATTAAATTGTACCCTGAAAACAGGCCAAATAATCTTAAACCACATCAATATACCTCATCTCCCAAATCTGAGAGCAATTGCTCTCCTGCTGTTTTACATGCTCACGGCATAATCTGAGTAATCTTGTTGGCTTTTCAGCCTATTTTTAGTGTGCTGTTTGTTTTGCATTTATCTACATAACAAGTGTGGGATATTATATAGAAGAGAGGAATGGAGTGCCTTGACCTACATTAACTCAAAGGTGGGTAGCAGCAGCGTTTCTGATTTGATCTGACAACACCTGGTTAAAAACTGGTGCACTATCTGTCCTAGCTGTGACTTTTTGAGATGGCGTGCTGTGGTCTTCCCTACCTGTCTGTGCTCTTCCTGACCTCAGTTTCTCAGGGCATTTTTTTCTATGGGAGATAGTGGATGACTGTTCAGGCCCATGAGCCTTCCCCAAGCTACGTAGAAAAGGATTCTGGCTGATCGTAGGCAGAAATCATTTCCTTTCTCAAGTAGCAGTGCCACCTATTTGGAAGTCTCTTTTGTTTTGTATGAACTGTTCCTGAGCTTAAGACAAAGAGGGCTGAGAAGAGCCACATAGCTCTGGCTGCCATCCTTGTCCTCGCAGTAGAGATCCCTCCGACTGCATAGAATCATAGAATCATTTAGGTTGGAAGAGACCTTTACGATCATCGAGTCCAACCATTAATGTAACACTGCCAAGTCCACCACTAAACCGTGTCCCTAAGCACCACATCTCCACGTCTTTTAAATACCCCCAGAGATGGTGACTCCACCACTTCCCTGGGCAGCCTGTTCCAATGCCTGACAACCCTTTCAGTGAAGAAATGTTTCCTAATACCCAATCGGAACCTCCCCTGGTGCAACTTGAGGCCATGTCCTCTTGTCCTATCACCTGTTACTTGGGAGAAGAGACTGACACTCACCTCACTACAGCCTCCTTTCAGGGGGTCGTAGAGAGCGATGAGGTCTCCCCTCAGTCTCCTTTTCTCCAGGTTGAATAACCCCAGTTCCCTCAGCCGCTCCTTATAGGACTTGTGCTCTAGACCCTTCACCAGCTTCATTGCCCTTCTCTGGACACGCTCCAGCACCTCAATGTCTTTCTTGGAGTGAGGGGCCCCAAACTGAACACAGTATTTGAGGTGCAGCCTCACCAGGGCCGAGTACAGGGGGACGATCACTTCCCTACTCCTGCTGGCCACACTATTTCTGATATAAGCCAGGATGCCGTTGGCCTTCTTGGCCACCTGGGCACACTGCTGGCTCATATTCAGCTGCTGTCAACCAGCACCCCCAGGTCCTTTTCTGCCAGGCAGCTTTCCAGCCACTCCCCCCCAAGTCTGTCACATTACATGGGGTTGTTGTGACCCAAGTGCAGGAGCCGGCACTTGGCTTTGTTGAACCTCATGCTATTGGCCTCGGCCCATCGATCCAGCCTGTCCAGATCCGTCTGTAGTGCCTGCCTGCCCTCAAGCAGATCAACACTCCCGCCCAGCTTGGTGTCGTCTGCAAACTTACTGAGGGTGCCCTCGATCCCCTCGTCCAGATCATTGATAAAGATGTTAATAGGCAAGAGGATGGATGCACACCTCCTCCGGATTCTTCTTGGATCTTTAACCCTTTCTGATACGTTCAAATATTCAGATACTAAGCCTATATGCCTATATGCCTGTTTACCCCAGGCAACGCTACAGGCTTGGGGGGGAGTGGCTGGAAAGCTGCCCGGCGGAAAAGGACCTGGGGGTGTTGGTTGACGGCCGGCTGAATATGAGCCAGCAGTGTGCCCAGGTGGCCAAGAAGGCCAACGGCATCCTGGCCTGTATCAGAAATAGTGTGGCCAGCAGGAGTAGGGAGGTGATTGTCCCCCTGTACTCGGCCCTGGTGAGGCCGCACCTCGAGTACTGTGTTCAGTTCTGGGCCCCTCACTACAAGAAAGACATTGAGGTGCTGGAGCGTGTCCAGAGACGGGCAACGAGGCTGGTGAAGGGTCTGGAACACAAGTCCTATGAGGAGCGGCTGAGGGAACTGGGGATGTTTAGCCTGGAGAAAAGGAGGCTGAGGGGAGACCTTATTGCTCTCTACAACTACCTGAAAGGAGGTTGTAGAGAGATGGGGGTTGGTCTCTTCTCCCTAGTAACAGACAACAAAACAAGAGGAAATGGCCTCAAGTTGCGCCAGGGCAGGTTTAGATTGGACATTCGTAAAAACTTCTTTACCGAAAGGGTTGTCAGGCATTGGAACAGGCTGCCCAGGGAGGTGGTGGAGTCCCCATCTCTGGGGGTATTCAAAAGGCGTTTAGATGAGGCCCTAAGGGATATGATTTAGTGGTGGACTTGGTAGTGATAGGTTAATGGTTGGACCCGATGATCTTGGAGGTCTCTTCCAACCAGAACAATTCTATGATTCTATGATATGTTCCTTACTATTCAGCAGCTGTCCTTTAGCTAGCTTTATCTTTAGTCATGCTAGTCACCCATAACCTCCTTTGGAGAATTGAGGATGTCTATATTAGCTCTGCGAGAACCGTAGCAGAGTGAAGCTTTCCACTGGTTTTATTGCCAGAAAAAAGAGAAATTAGCTTCGCTGCTTGTATGCTGGATGGGCTGTGGTCCCAGCCAAGGGTAAGGTATAGGCAGACAGCTGAGAGTTACTGGGATGGATTGTATAAATGGCTTCTTTCAATAAGAGATAAACTATAGGTTTCCAGTTCTGAGGAGTGACCACATTGTGAGCACTGCCCTTTGAGAATGAAGCTCAGCATTTCTTCTGCAAGTGCTTAAATAGACAGTGTGTCAATCTTAATCTTGGCGTAGTTTAGTTTTATTTGCCTTAACCACATCTGATCTGTGTGAATGGGCTGTTTATTGCTCTTAGAAAAGAGAAGGGTAGTATTTGCCTTGTGTTGGCATATCCGTGTACCTTTGACTTTTAAGATGTTCATAGTTTGTTTTATAAAGCATCTGTCTATGCTATTGGCACTCCTGTAAATGTAAACACTACACAGTGCATCATACCAGATCAACACCCTCCTACACAGTGTAAAATACTGCTCCATCTTAACGAACAACTCTCCTCCTCATTTCACAGCCTTCACCTGAAACTACAGCAACAGATCAGCCATATAGCATGTCTTAAAAGTCAATTGATATGGACCAAGAGCTTGGAGGGAGGAATGGGTTTCAGCATTCAGTCCTTGACTGCAGACCTCCATGCATGCTTACGAACTTTCTTCACCCTCCAGAAAAAGTGTGGAAACAGTTCTTCGTCTTCCAGCCCCCCTTCTCTCTCTGTGTCTCTGCTGTATGTCTCATTGCCTGCTCTTTTATTCCAGATGAATGCCGCCTCCTCAGCTCTTTGTGTGTTTCTTCTCTTTCTACTTGTGTGACAGCTTCTAGCTCCTTTGAATGCCTGTCTTTGTAAATCCTTCTTTTCCCTACAAAACTCTCCTTCCACTGATGTTCTGCTCCTATCGGTTGCCCATCATTCTGTAGCTCTCTCCACATATTTACTTCTGTGCCTTACCCTTTTAAGTGTCTCTAATCTGTGCAGTGAAAAATCCAGTGCTTCTCTTCCTATTGATAATTGTGAAAAGGAGTGAAAGCTGTGGAGAGATGGGATGACAAGTTTGGGGATCCTCCTCGCCAGACATGGACATCTCCCAGGTTGGTAGCCTTGGCACTGATCTAGTTAAATCCATTTCCCATAGTAAACGTTCTGTTTCCCTAGTTTGAGCTATGTCACTGTGCACCTCTTCCAGATAGCTAAATTTCTGACTAGCGAAGACCTTCATCTGAATATAAATTACAGCATGTGTTTGTATTATACATACACGCATTCTCCCCGCTGCACATTCCCCATCTCTTGGCCACAAACCCACATTCTCCTATATGGCCTTAGGGAACTCCCTCTGCCTTCCCAGATGTTTCTTCTTTTCTGAGATGCATTGAAAGCATGTACACGCTGCTGATCATCAAGTGGCTGTCTGAGCCTTGGGACTTCAGTGTAAGTGAACATTATTTTCTGTTCAGCTATTGTGCTTTGGGCAATTTCTAGTGCTTTTGTTCATTCTAGGTTGGTTTTGTCAAAGATCATCTTTGGGTTCTCTAATAATTTATGTCACAAACTAGTCCTCGTGTCTTTAAGATAGGCTGCCCAGACTGCCTACGAAGACAGTAATCACTGTCCTGGCCAGGCATGTATTGTATTTAAACTGTTGTGCAATTGCTAGCAGCTTAAGGCTATGCTAGTTTGTGTCTTGCTGCTGCAGCTCCTTGAAAGATTTCTTACCGAGAATATCAACTGCTCTCAAACTTTTAATGAGACTGTACAGTGTGGGTTTTTTCACCCTGCAAATTTCCAGCCCAATGTTCCTTACCATATTATCCTCAGTACAGCCTATGAAAGGGTTTCTGTATATTAAATCCAGTCCCCCTGATCTGAGCTATGCTGTGTAATTTCACTAATGTTGCAGTCAGATTCTCTAATGTACACTTAAGGTGATTAGAAATAGTTTAGTGTTCTTTCTCTGTCTCTTACCCTCTTTATTTTTTCTATCACTATTACCCAAAGGAATTAAGAGCAGAAACTGTATGGAAACACTTCCCTTGTTACATCATTGCTTCACATCTTCAAATTCCCTCCATAATGTATTCAATACCCTGTAATTATTCCCACTGTAACAGTAGGAACACACTTTTGGTAATTCCAATGCTCCCTTTCACCACTAAAGTAACATTAGTTTTGTATTTAATATGACAGTATATCTAAGTTTAGTGTATCTCACAGTTTTACAGCATTGGCATTCAGTGTACTGAGATTATCCATTTTCAACCGCTGCATATTAATGTTGGCTTTGTGTGTATGAACTTTTCTTTTATGAACATGCTGCAATGCACTGTGCTGAAATTTGTAGATAGGCATAACATAGCATTTTGGCTATGCAAGATAAAATTTGAGAGCATAGTAATAGCGCAGCTTTCTGACAAGTGTAAATGCTGCTTGGAGAGAGTGCAGCAGAAAAGCTGAGGAGACAACCGGGAAGATTTCTCCCAACCGTTAGGAGAGGTCGGCAAGAGAAATCTTAATCCTTATGTCACACACTGGCGTTCCGTTTGCTAGTTAAAAGAATTGCTAAGAGTGCATACATCTGCCAAGACTCCTGTTCAGGCTGTGGTTTCAAAGTAGTGGTAAATATTTAACCCAAATCCAATGGAACTACAATTATCCTGTGATATCGCTGCTCAGAGCAGTGTTGTAAATCTTCCTCCTTTTCAGCAGCAGCCTAGCGGAGTCCAGTCTATGGGAGGGATGCATGGGTATCACCAGAGACAGCTGGATGTAAAAGGAATAAATGTGCTTGGGACTTCACTTTCAGCTCTGTACATCAGTAGGTTTTTTCACCATTTGTTTTCTCAGAAAGCTCCTTTTCAGTCTTTCACGTGCGATGAATGTTGCAGAAGGCTGAGGACTCAAAGCTTGTCCAGGGCTTTCAGTCTAGTAGAGTAAATGAAGACCTCCTGGATTCCATAAATTCCTGAAAATTGCATTGCTCTTCTTGATAAGCCTGCTGAACATTACATATTAAATCTGTTATCCTGGCTAAATTACAAATTTCAGAATTACATTCTATTTTATCTATATTCCTCCTCCTGCACCATAACTACAATATTTTTCTTTGCTTCCCACCCAAGAACATACACAGTGGTGTTTGGTTCTTGTACTGAATGTTTGTAGCCACCCTCAGTGAGGTTGTGTAAGCCCTGTAATAGTTACCCTCTCGGACCCTAGAACCAGCTGCACTTTAGCTGAGCGCACAGTCTGCAGAGCACTTGAAATTAAAGGCATTATGGAGATGTAATATACTACTCAGAAATCTAAGCATATCTGTAAAATTAATACAGTTTTATTTTTTAATTCATTGATAGTGTGTCATTCTGGCTGTCTTTGCTCCACCCGTATTTCTCACTAATGGCTCTTTTGGGGCTCTACTGCTGGAAAAAAACAGGATAAAGAAAGCAATATCCATGCTATCATCCACCTCATATTGATACTGTCTTGACTACCAGCCTAATGGCACGCACTAGTCATGTTCCCTACCTTTCTGGTACAGAAGTGGTCTTTGACATTTCCAAAGGTTTTCAACCACTTTTCCCACTCAGGTGAATTGCATTGCTTTGGGGTGAAAATAAACCATTGAAAAAATAAATTGTAAGATTTGATTGACAGAGCTTCCTTTCACAGTCCCTGTGTTTCCAACTCCTCCTCCGCAGGAAGCAATTGTAAAGAACAATCTCTACCTGGCACTTAAAGACCTAGAAGCTATGTTTTCACCCTGACTGCAATTTCCAATCCAGGTTGCTTTGTGGGATCTTCAAATCACATTGTGAAGGCTTAGATCACATTGGCTAACCTCAAGGATGTTCAGCTGCCACAACAGTTGATTTAACAATTTTTCAAACATTTCCCCGATGCTAGCCTTCTACTAGAGAGAAAATGACATCTGTTCCTTGTTAATTAAGTCTGTGAATTCCCTTTCTTATCTCTTTCCTCTTTCGGTGTAAAGGTAACATCTCACATCAGCATGGGCAATGGATTAAGCTGTTTTTCATATAGGGCCACCAGGACCGTTTCACTGTTTAGGTCGCATGCACGCTTTCACCTGGTGTTACAGGACGTCCCGGCACATAGTTCCAAGCACTACTAGAGGGCTTGATGTCTGATGAAGTTTGCTTGATGAATCCCAACGTGTCAAGATGGTCTTTCTAGTTTGATTTCTGCAGGGGTTTTGGTGCTCTTCCTTAGGAGCTTTAAAACAGCATTCACTTTTTCTTTTTTTTTTAAGGAATGAGAGAACATAACTGTTTAAACTCAAGTGTTTTCTTAGAGAACAGTATCAATTGTTGAAGAAGCACCCTCTGACCTTTAAGCTTCAAATGACTTTGTGTCCAATTCTACTGACAAGCTAAAGAGTACAGATGAACAGAACTTGAACACAAATACTTCTTTCAGTGGGGAACAGAATAATGTGTGCAATCATTTTGTTTTATTTTCCCTTGTTATTCTTGCTTTTTTAACTGAACAGTCAGTAGTTACAATTACTACCAAAAGAATATCTTTTATTGGGAAAATAAGCTGGGGCTGCAAAACATTCTAAGTGATGTGATTAGTGCAGTGATCAGCAGGAACTCCTAAAAAGACAGACAAGAGGATGCCCCTTTGTTTTGGATATGGAGAAAGTATTGCTGGATTAATGACTGGCATTGGAATAGATCTAGAGCAGAAAATACTTCATGTAATACAGGTGGGTTTGGAAGCCATATGCTTGGAAAGCATTTTATGCTTGGAATTGTGTTAGAGTGAATCTACCCGTTGGACAGTGGCTGAAAGGTCTCTCTGGGTATTTGAGAAACATCAGTTTCTCATCAGTCCTTGTATGTGTTTTAAAGTGAAGATCAAGGTTTGTGAAAAGTTCTTTAAGTTTGGTGATGTCCAGAGAGCTTGAAAAAGGCATTTTGGAACATCCAAACTCAAAGGCGAAAGAGTGATTTCCCAATGCATATAAATAGCTGTAAACATTAATTTTTTAAGACTCTTGGCAGTAAGGTCAAACAGGGTTTCTTACTCGGTGTTTTGATTGTCCTCGAAGTTGTCAGTTCTGACAAAGGAAAAAGGCAGCTGGAAATGAGAGGAAACAAAAAGCAGATCTTGTCTCAGCTCACAGACATTAAAATGAAAGGCACACATCTTGCAAGGGAAAGCAGAGCTCTGCTATTGCCTCGCAGGCTGCCAAAGTAAGTTGGGAGCAAACATCACTAAAGAATGTTTATTCACCGCTGGCTTGCAGGTATTTCTCTGGAGGACTTTCTGTACAAGGTGTAAAAATCCAAGCAGTATGACCTTCCCTGAGACATCTTCACAGAGTACTCTTCAATATAAGCCTCTAAAGGCAAAATAAATAAATTAAAGGAATCCCCTAACATAAGCGTTTCTATACCTGCTAAATCATCCACTAAGTCCCTCTAGGGCACAGGTGTTGGTGTACATTCTCATGTCTATCAAATGGAGTATCTAAGGCCTTTGTATGGTTTCTTCTTAAATTAAAGCTAGCTGAGTCATGACACCATGTCTGTTTATAAACATCTTTTAAGCATATTTGCAGGTATATTGAACATTTAATGTTTGCAGTGGCTGCTTAGCATCAAAAGGCTGCATATTCAAGTCTTTTTGCAAATCCTTTGTATTAAATGGACCCTTGTGGCACAGTCTAGTAGAAATAAGGAAATCCAGTATGGTACATGTTTGTTAGCTTTGCATTTATTATCTCAGGAAAGTTTGAAGATAAAATAAACAGAGTGCACTGCTCTGAACTTTCTTATCTCCTTTCATCCACATCGCACATACCTGCAGTAACACTCGCATGGTGTTTCTCTGAAGGTGGTCCCTGTTTTGAAGTTAAGAGAGGAGCCCTGTGTTCATAAACTCACAAGCTGTTATCCGCACTTGCTAATGTCTGATTTCTGTGGCTTATGGGTCTGGATCAGGGTTGTAAGTGAACTGGTTTGGGGTCCTATAAAAATCGATAGAGGAAACTGCAAATATGAGCATCTTCACTTTGTGCCCCTTTAGAGGGAGACCACTGTCCTTTGGAGTTCGTGCCAGATACCTGTGTTGTGCCTGAAGGCAGAGAGAAACAATCAGTCGAGCCAGAGGCAGTTTCAGTAGGTCTACACAGGACATGCCTGTGGCTCTAGGCTCTCTCAGGACACAGGGAGCAAAAGAGGTCCTTCCCAGAGAAGCAGAACAAAACTTAGCAAAAGCAGAAGTTTAAACATGTGTTGAGACTAGAATTGTTTAAAATTGTTGTTTGGATCCCCCCAAAAAGGGGTCACGTTTGAAAGGTTACTCATTTTGTGTAAAAAAGAAAAAAAAAAAAAAAAAGAAAAAATTACAGAACTTTTATTTGGAGTAGCTGGAGTTGTGTTATGGGCGGCATTTCCACATGCGCTCACACACACACGTGTCATGGTGAGAGAAGCAGAGTGTCTGAGCACTCTTGAAAATCTGGCTCTTAGTCTTGTTTTCAAGTGTTTTCTAGAGCTGTGGAAATAGTTGGATGAAGAGTGTTTGAGTCTCTTAAATCATGGAGTGGAGAAAGAAAAGGTATTAGCTAGACAACCTTCCACCCCTCTCTTCAGACAGTGTATGGCGTAAGGAACCAACCCAAGCTCTAAGAGGGCTGCACGACTTCTGTCCTTTGTCAACAAAAATGACGATTAGATTTCCCCTCGTTAGAGGGATGATATCATCTCCATTTTAGTTTGTACTTCCCATTGGCCTGTTTCATTCTTGTCTTTGTATATAGATTGCAAACTCTAAAAGCAGGAATTGTGTTTTTCTGTCATTCAGTCCCTGACACGACGGTTTCTGCCACAGCAGGAGCAGCAGGGGATGGCAGGGGTAGAATGAGACGGGCTTTAAACGTGGGATGGCAACAGGTTTTATTTGCTTCTGACCTGCACTAGATTGTGTCCCACCAGGTGAAGAGCTGACAACCACTTACATGTTTCCCAGAAACATTGACTCTCTTGCATTCGTGTTTTCTGATATATTTAAGGGTTGAAGTCCATGTAGGAAAGCACAAGTCACACAAACCATTAAATCTTTCTCCTTCCATAGAATCATAGAATGGTTTGTGTTGGAAGGGACCTTAAAGATCACATAGTTCCAACCCCCCTGCCACGGACAGGGACACCTTCCAAAAATTGGACAACGCCATTAAAATCAAACTTGGTTAAGAAAAAAGAAAAAAAATGAAAAGGACTTGGCACTGGGACTGTGTATAACAAGTCCCCGCCTAGAGCAATTTTGTATAGTTTAATTATAAATTCTTGCAAACTGGGACTTACCCTAGTAGCAATGATACAGCCTTAGCTGTGGAACAGGAGCGCAAACAGTTTCATTAACGTAAATAAGAGCAGTTGAACTAATGGAGCGAGGTCAAAGTAGACTCCTTTTACTGAGTCTTTACTTTTGATCACTGAGAACTACTGAAGTACAGATGGAATACAATCTATGCGGCTGAGAGCACCTGTATCCTAAATAATTAATGTGACATTTACAAGACTGCTTACTCTTTTCCTCTTTTTCCTTTTTTTTTGACCAATTACTTCCAATAATGATAGCAAGTAGGTTTCTGCTCCTGATTGAGTTAGTGATTATAATGTCAAAGGGGCTGGTGTAATGTCTTCTGTGTCTTAATAAACCTGTCAGCTGAGGTTATGTTGCTTTCTAATTTTCACCAGTGTAACATGCTGCTGCACAGCTGGGGAGAAATGGCAGACTCGTGAGCACGCAGCCCGCTGTTGTGTGTATTTTATTATAAGATTTTGTCCTGATCAAAACATACAAAATGGTTAAGCTTTAAGTTTACAGATTAATTCTACACTTTAAATATCGGTCTGCTGCTGTCTTTTTGTGTCCTTAGTTTTGACTGTTTGATCTGTATTGTCAGCCTTTTGCATCTTTTTTCTTAGTTTCCTTGGCGGTGCCTCATTTTAATATGCGGAATATAAATTCCACTTGCAGCAGGGTGCAAACAATTAGTAATCAATAATAATAGCAGCTAGGAAATCCTAATGAATTACTATGGAATATGTGTATCATCTAGTTTGTTTCCTTGATTTGTCTGTGTGTGTGTGATGTTTTAGAGCAAGCTAAAGCAAGAAGTTGTGGGAGGAGAATCCATATCTCTGCAGCTGGCTGGAAAGAAAAGCATCTCATTAGTTAGGTGGATGCAGTGGGAGCATTAGATTAATGGTTGCACTGTGTGAGTTCAGTCCCTTATATTTACTGTACATAATGATTTGCTTATATGTAAGTGAGACCTTGCAAAGAGGTCTGTGGAGACAGTGCATTCAGATAATTGTGGTTTCTACCAGGCAGCTCTCCCTTTTACTGAAATTTCCAGGAGATCAGTGGGGACTGTTCAAAGGGGAATCCGAGGCAACTGTTTTCCAGGCTTTCTGTACTGGTGTAATGGTTGCATTCCTCAAGTTTGTGTTTTAGAAGCATCTTCAAAGGGGAAAAGCCATTCTCAGGATTGCTTGGCTCTTCTTGCTGAGAATGCAGCATGGCCAAACCCTGGCAGCCTTCCTCCTCAGTCATGGGCTGCTGTGCACTGAGACGACTTGACCTCTTCGGGTAATTGTGGGTCCCATCTTCAACGTTTCCTATGGCCTGGGCCCCTGGTAGCAAAACCTTCCTGAGAACCCTTGTTGGATAGACTAAGCCCCCTTGGAGACCCCTCAAAACTACTTCATAACAGCAGAAGCCATCTTTTTGTTTTGGACAGTGGCTAGCACAGTGCAGTGTTGGGCTCTCAGCAAGATACTGGGATGCTTCATAACAGAAAGTGCTAGTCAGGGTAAAGTCACCTGTCCTGGACAGGGACCATGCAACAGATTCACCCTGAAGCTACCAAGTCCCGACCATCTTCTTCAAACAACTGGTATATGCATTTGACCTGCTTTTTCTACTGTAAATGTAGTGGTACGTGCACATGATATTATCAAATCGAATGACTGGAAGAAAATAATTCTCCTAAAAGAGAAAGCAAATAACCATTGCATGCTGTTTTCCCCACTGAAAAAGGAACACAAAATATTTGCTGTGCTGTCTAATGCACAATCAACAGTAGTGCAAACACAGTGATAAGAGAGTGCTGAGCCCAGGCTAGCAGCTGAGCAGAACAGAAAGCCACAAGTTCCCAATTCAGTCAATACACTGCTGCTCGGGACATCTGTCTACATCCTACATCCTTTTTTGCTATTTTCCTTCCCTCATCAGGAGTCACTGCCACTGGATATTTCTTTCTTTCTTGTTTTAGTCTGTCTCCCTCTTTCCACGAGTGTAATCTCTGTTCTTCCCTGGCATGTTTTTTCCCCCCACTTTTGCCACTTATGGGTTTCCTCTTTCTTTGTCTCTCCAGGAGGGATCACCTTGCCTGAGGGTGTCTCCTCTCCTGAGCACCAAGGAGAGAGGACCAGGTCCTCCCCATCCTCTGCAACATGCATCATTTCCAAGTTAGGATTTAAGCAGCCACGGGAAAGAGCAATGGTACCTATGGCAGGGAAGGTGCAACTCCGAGTATATGACAAAGGCTGAAATGACCCAGTCCAGCATGCTGGGCATGCACTCAGCCTGCAACGGGGGCACTTCAGTTATTTGTGACAAATGCGAGAATTTTTTTCTCTTCTTCTCATTACATTTTCAAATTTGCATTCCGCAGAGCTAATCAATTATTAAAAGTGGCTCAAAATCTTCTCAAAACATATGGGGATTATTGGCATCTGTGTGTTTAAGTAAGCAGGTATTTTACAGCTTGAAAATAGCATATGCCTAAGGTTTTAATGTAACAATTTAGTTCTGAAGAGCTGCAGCAGCAACACAAGTGTCTGTAACTCACCTACCATATGCTGTGGTGTGAGGGGACAGCAACCAACACTTATGTTACATATCCTGTTTCTTTGCTGGAGCTGGCTAAAAATGTGTATTGAAATGTGTTTGGGTTTTTTAAATGGAAAATAACACCCATTTAAAAATATTTTCATAAAAATCAGCATTTTAGTGGGCTGAGTTTAATATAGAAATGAAAATTGCCGTGATGTGTACTGTACAAGCTGGATTTATGTTCAAAAGCATTGAATCCAGTGGATGCCATCAGACTTCTGTACCTCGGTCACTTAAGCACTAGTGGCAATTCCATCTGGAAGCCATTATTCCAGTTTCCATGTTTTTCAAGGTTTGCGAGTTTGCATACATCGATCATGATTTAAAGCATTTGTCCTTTATTTAGTTAACAAGAAGGCACAGCTGTTTGCTTGCTTCTCCCACCAATCTCTTTTGCAGCATAGCTGTCTCAGAGGACTAAAGTTACCTTGAGTCTCTCTACTCATGTAATTCACCGTATGTTTCGGAAGGCATTTTCCCAAACATTTCTGATATGCATCTTTCTCCTAATTAAAATAAAAAACCAGGGTATACCCCTTAAATAAGGTCTACACCAACAGGCATTTAGGACTTCATTTTATCTGATCTTACCAGGTTGATTAAGATGTTGAAGGCAAATTTGTCCACTTTTGACTTGGAGCCTGACTTTAAGGTATAAATGATGCCGTTTGTATTTTCGTAATTTATTTTCCTGCTTCTTTCTTTCCAAGTAATTTTTTAGAGAATGTTAAGGGCATTGGCCCAAATACACAGCTTAGCTGTGACTATAATCTTCCCTTTAGAAGAATGCTGGCTGACAAGGCTGCTAATGTGTCACCTTCTAATAATCTGATAATTATAAATGATGCGAACATGAGCGTGGGATAGTTGAACAGCAGCACACAACAGGCATTGCCTGCCTGGTGATTACAGCACAAAAGGGCGGGGGGGTTGTAAGCTGCAAGTCCAAAGGCCACCATACTTTACCCACCTGAGGCATGCTTTAATTACCCTGAAAGGCACAGCCTGTCATGTTCTATTGCTATTATGAGTATATTATGGGAATAAGGTGTTATTTATACATCAGAGAACTTACTGTAGATTATATTTTGCCTTTTATGAATTTAGAAAAGAGGTTGAGTTTTGTCAGTAAATCTGGCATTCCATTCTTTCAGGGGGGGAAAAAGTATAATTTGTACTTTAATTAACATTTTTTTTTTTTCTAGATTGCAGCCTGTTTTGCAACTAAGAGAGTGTTATTGGTTTGGAATTGATTTTGGTGTCATATGTTGTCATTTGACAAAAAACAGTTTTACTAAGCTGTTTGACATTAGAACAGCTGGTAATGTCACTTTTGTTAATGTCTTTAACCACATTTTTAACAAAACAGCAGATGCTCATCACAAAAGCCATTTTCCTCTTCCATCCAAATGTGTAAAATCAGCTAACTTACTGCTTCAATTAAAGCTGAGCCTTCTAAACAAGGGAACTGACCTGAAAATAGACGACGGTTTTAGGAATGCCCTTTAGGTATATATCTGGTTAACATAAAGACCACCTTTACACCTATGAATTTTTTTTTTTTGAGAAATATGTTCTCCAATACATATGGCTGCTGCAAAGGGACCCCAAGTTTGTTACCTCTGAATTTTGAAGGATCTATTTCAATGCTGAAACACTCAGCAGCTACGGAAAAAACTTACCATTGTTATGTGTACAGAACTATATGTTTTAGCATTATTGTGTCCTGTTTATTAATATAAATAATATTTTCAACAGAATAGTTCAACAGCTAGGAGGAACTGTAATCTGGGATGTTATATACCTCAGATTGTAACATATGTAAAAATATTTGTGCTTACAAAAATGTGTCTGCATTTTGTCTGGTCACATAAAAGAGGATTTCCAACCAGAGCTGCGTGTACGTGCATGCTAACAAGTAAGAACTTCCCCAGAATCTGCTCATTTCTTTTGGTGAGTGCAAATTTTATACATATTTGATTTATGGTGAAAACAAAAGATAATATGCATTTAGCAAATACAGCGCATGTAGTCCATTTTTCATGTTATTCTTTGAAGTTTCTCAGACATCTGAAGTTCACTTACATTAGATTTCAATTTGGCTTTTGCTGTCAAGGTGACAGACTCATCCTCTGTGTCGTGTTTTAGCAACACTTCATAAAATCTTAGCTTGGATGGTGAAATGGGAAATGGCTTAATGGGGGGATTATTTAACTCCTTCAGGCATTTTAATAGGAAGGAGTTAAAATGAACCTTTAGAAATGGTAGCACAGTAATTTTAAAATAATTTTATATTTTTAATATAGCAATACTGTCTTCCTCTCTTTTTTGTTTTTAAATATTTTCTTTATTTTTAGCTGAAGGTCAGTTCGAATACTGTAACTGTTACTAGGCAACAATTAAAAATGCTATCTCTACAGCTTTTAAATTCTGTTTATTACATAGAATATGTTAAGCTTACACATGCTTGTTATAAAAAAAGAAATTATTGGGTCCTTTTTTATGTGTGGTGATAGCAAAAGAGACATATACCTCATGACCAAGAACCATGTAGTTCATATTCTGAAATCTACCTCTTAAAAAATCTCTACATCCGTAACAATCCCTGATAATACAAATTTGTTAAACTTTGTTACAAATTGTTATTGACATAGAATAGTAAAATTATCAGAGTTGCACTTGAAGGCTGAAAGCCTTTTTTTAATTTATCATTTTCATGATAATCTTACAGATTCAACAGTAATGCCCTTGTACTAAAGCTGGTTGTATTGTGTTCCAAAATTTCTGCTGCTGTTTTCTTCCTTTTGTAGCCAAGTTACATACTTGTTTGCGTGTTAACTTTCTTTGTGATTATTTTAAGAAATGCATGCGCTAGGCAGGCTAGCTGTAGGAAAAACAAATATTTACCAGCTAAAGCACAATACTTATAGAGAAGGAAATTTATATTCCTAGTGGTGACCATTCAGTCTTTGTGCTGGATTACAATATGTACACGTTTCAGTTAAAGAAAGAAAATTTTCAGGTGGCCTCCAATTGAGCGACCAATTGCAATAAACTGAGCCCAAATTTCAGGTTCTGAACGCTTACTATGAATTGCATCCAAACCATCTACTCTCTTACACTCTAATGCCCTGAAAAATTACACCTGTTTTACCCTTTGAAGATATCTCACTGACCAGCTAGAACTATAAAGTTTAATGGTAAATGGTCGATTTAATAACATCACAGGCAAAAAAATCCAATTGATTTACTGTGTTTAGAGTTTCACCCACTTAGACAAATGAAAGGTAAAATGGTTTTGGCTGTATTCGTTGTTTATGTATTATTATCTTGTGGATTTTCATGAAGTAGAAAATACTTCAGCAAAATTCCAACTGCAGGTAGAGTGAGTTTGTGTTGACCAAGGACTGGATGTTTAGTCCTGTTTAGCTATTTAGGGAAGTAAAATATCACAGTCTGCAAGATGAAAGGGTTTAATTTTGGGAAGTTGCTTTAAATTATGCATATTTTTGAGATTTTTTTCAGAAACTGCAGGTCAACAATTCGCTCATCCTTTACTTTGTTTGAAAATTGCCTACATGAAACTAAGAATCGGATTCAGATTTTGTTCCAGTAGTGTTTTGGCACACTGTACCACTACTCTCTCTTATCTTAAATGTATTCTAAAAGTTTTGTAAAGTACTGTAAAAATGTACTATTTACTGCAGGTCATGTTTCTTTATGTATATGCAAATAGCCGTTAGGTGAAGGGCAAAGTGAAATAATAATTCATCTAATAAATTACAGATAGTAGCCTGTTTTAGTGGTTATGCAGTACAGCAGAGCAGGTGAAATTTGAATATGTGCTGGCAGATTTTGTGTGACTGTATTCTGAGTTTATCAAAGGATGGTCCTTCTGGAAGGGGTCTTGGGCCCCTTATTTTCACATTCCTCTGGAAAGTTTCTCCTCAGTAGTTCTCTTCCTTACTGGGTACAGTTTATGCCACTTGTGCCCAAACCATTATGGCTCAGTTATTCATCTCTTCCTTCTTTGGCCCAAATAATAGCCCTGAATGCTGACTATTTTTTTCTGCTCAGTGGAGATCACAAGTCATATGTTCCTTTCCTGCCTCTAAGCAGAGCAGGTTTAGTCGTTCAGTGGTCTTTGAGCTGGCTTTTCTGAGTAGGTTTTTCTAGCAGGTTTTAGGGCCACAGAAATCACAGTCGTCTTGCTCTTGGAGCCATATCCATGACTGTTTTCCTCTGCTGCTTTAATTAATTTGAAGTACTGGGACAATCTCTGAGTTTTCAGCCAATCTCCAAGAAGTGCTTCTTGTTCGTGCTCTGAAATACAATTTGCCCAAAACTTTTTAGATGATGCTATGGTGTGTGGTAGCTCTCACTGCCTCCAGCTCCTGCTGTGTAGGAGCTTAGTCTCTCCTTCCTTTTTGTCCATATAAAGGACAGTGAGTCTGTTTGGGTAGAGTATTGCTTCAAAGTACCCTTTAACATTTCCTCCAGCAATTTAAGGCTCCACACACTTAAAATATGCAAAATGTGTACCATAGACCTATAGAGAGAGAGCTAGATATGGATGTTGATGCACTGTAGTTATTTTACTATCCTTTTGTTAAAGAAACCCTTTCACGCTCTAGAGAGCATGACCTAAAGGTTAATAACCATCCTTCCGTTGACTTCAGCTTGTGTCAGATCAGTTCCTGATCACTATCTATATGCTATAGAATAATCTGATTGAGTTTACTGATGGGTTTTAATTTCAATATCAATATTTTTCTTAAAACCTACAAATAAATGATATTTGAAAGTAGGAAATGAAATCCCTAAAATACATTCTCCAAAAGAGTCAGTTATTAGTATCATCCATCTTTCAGTAATAATAATAACTCAGAAGTGATGAAATACCGGAGATTAGTAGGCCGAAGACAACCTTGAATAATGTGTTAGTTCTATTCAGCGTGGTTATCAAATGCAAGCTGACAAGAAGTCAAGGTGAAATTTGCCATAAATGATTGCTAACTGTTCGTTTTGTTTTCAGAAAGTGTATCTTTCTCTTGGAAGTTGAAATTAATTGAAGTTGTTTCCCTGAATTGTGATGGTAATTCCTTTTTAAAAAGTAGTTACTTGAGGACAATTTGGGTAAATAACTGTTAAGTATCTAGAAAAAAAGCAATAGATTTCTGTAAAAGGTAAGGTGCATGCAGAGTGTTGGTAGTTGTCAGTAACCACTGTCCTTTCGAGTGATTACCTGTGCCTGATTGTAGTTGAATTGTTGGACTATTAAAACGTGTCAAACATCAAAAGCATGAACTTGGTTTTAAAAAAAATTATGTAATTTACACAGTGCACAAAATGATTTTAAAAGCACATACCAAAGTAGCAAAGTGGAGTTAGGAAATTCTCAAGTTCAGATTGCCTGCACAATTGACTGGAAAAAGCTTCCTTTTCTTCACTACTTGGATCCAAACACAGAGTAGAAGCAATGGAGAGTGTGGGGAGTCCCATTTTCCTTCCATTTGGATGCAAACCTTGCATGGCCCGTGGTGGTGGGGTGTTGCTGCTGAAGGGGATGTCCCACACAAACAGGTTGCTGTTGCAGAGTTTGTAATGGATTAAGCTGCAAAACTCCAGCAAGTGCCTACTATAAAGAGCACCAGGGAACAAACCAGACAACATTATTGCTGTTAAACTTGTTGCTTAATATACTACTGGGAGAAACCGGTCCATTACAGGAATAAGAATTATATAAAAAGGGTATAGGATGGCATAAATGACCACAGCTATGATTTTAAAGAAGTTTAAGTTATGAGAATTTGAGCAGACATTTGTATGGATGGCAAAGAAATGTTCTGGGCAATTTCCTTACTGAAGATATGGTGTAAATGCAGCTTCTTAACAAAGATTTTTTGGAATCTTTAGGTTTGTGCAAAAAAAAAAACCCCGTAATTTTCCTTAGCTTGTTACTTAGAAAGACCTTTACCATTATGGCCAAAGATCTTTAAAAAGCAGCTAACAAACAAAAATCTTGAGACATGCAACTTAGAAAATATCAGTCCAAATTAATAAAATTTGTTGACATTACTAAGTAACTGTAAACAATGTGGAAAGTGACACTAATAAGAGGGGATGTTCCCAACTGGAGGTCCCTTAAAATTTCAGTCTGCTTTCTGAGCTGATAGCAGGTACCCAGTCCAGGACAATAGATGTGTGATGGAAATAGTGGTATAAAGATTTTTACAACATCAGTTCTGAGGCCTCATTTGTACTGCAGACCTCAAAAAATGCAATTTGCACAACTGGAGGGGATCGGTGTGCAAAGGGATGGTGTGGGGAGGGACAAGAGTTGTCAGCCGCTGTTGCAGCCAGAATCTTCATAACATGAAACTGTGGGTGCAGGCAATGGCTGTGTGGAGAAAAAAGGTGGTGTTTCATACAGAGTGTAGGAAGGAAGGAAAGAAAATGGTGGGACTACATGTTCCTTGTGCAGATTGGGTGGTCTAACAGAGAATTAGACATGCTGATTTGGTCTTTCTTTATACAGTTTCCCCTGCAGGGAAAATTCTAGGGTGCATTGTTGCAATGGTCTTTGTTGTGTTCTGGGCTGTTGTGACCCCAGGCTTGTGGACTTGAAATGCTCTTGGGGCTCACTTCTTTGGGAGACTTGAGAAGCGCTGTTCCCCCAGGACCCATGTGCAAGCATGCCAGGGCTGTTTGCAAAGAATACATATGTGTTGCATTCCAAGCTCCAGATTTTTTCCAACATTCATAGCCATGTCAGTTACTGCTTTTAAGAAGTTGTTCAATCCATCCTTTTCAAAGAGTTTCTATTGCAAAGGTCTCTATTAGAGGTGACAAACATTTTCACTTGGTACAGGTGAGATAGAAACTGTTATGAGCAGCGTGAACTGAATTCTGGATTGTGATAACCTGAACTATACTGGATGCTGTTGTGCATTTGTCCTGACATTGTTGTGATGTTCGGTTTGTCTCAGCAACAGTTAGACTTAGTGCTACACTGAGGAGTGCAGAGGAAGACGAATGCCTGTGTTGAAGATGGTAGGGCAAAATATGTAATGAGTGCTGTTCGGAAAGAAAAAAGGTCAAAAAGAAATTACTTTTCTGAACAAGTATAAATATTTGCATTATTGTGCAGAAAATGGCAGTGCTAAGATGAGATTTACTAGTCACCTGAGACAAACTTTATTATATTACAGCTGGAACCTCCCAAATGCTTCAAGCAGAGTGCTGCTACATGGACGTGCCTTATCATCGTTACCTATGCAGTAGACCCAATTAATCTCAATGTTTTCAATTCTGTGTTTACAACCTTGGATATATCAGAACTTACTAATGCAGGTCTTTGGTGAATGACACAACGACGAGCTGCTTTAGCAGCTTGCATAGCCAGTCTGTATTTACTCTCTGAATCCTCAGTATTTGATTCAAAGTATTTTGATAGATTTAACTGATAACTCAACCCACAAATGCTTTTCACTGAAAAGACAGATTCCCTTTCACTGCTCAGTTAGCAGTACCGGCAACAACCTGCTATCCTTCTGTACTTCAGGAAAGTCAAATAAATTGCATACAATTTTTTCGAGCTGAAGTTTTCCTTGATCTGTGTGAATTTAGAGTTATTCTGTGAAATGACAAAGTAGAACCAGAAAATAGTGGTTCATTTAGCTGAGTGTGTTTCAGCAGAAACCTTCCTAGTTCAATGAACTTTTCTGCATATGCAGTGCCACTGGAACTGTCTGATCTGGCCGAAAAAAAAGTTAACATCACTTTCCCAACCGCAGCTGCCCATGAGCCACAGCTTTACCTTTTTGCCAGCTCCAGTGCAGATCAAATTCACATAGAATCCCAGAATAATTCAGGTTGTAAGGGACTTCACATCTTCAATGGGATCTTCAATTTGTCTAAGCTTCAATGAGAGCTTATCTCTTACTAGACTGCAGAGATCCGGGAGTTGAAGGAAAGGATGTTTTTCGTTTGTCCTGCTGTTCATGACATGAATTGAGGATTTGTGGTTTTCCTTTTGTCTTTATCCAAGAACTGTGAGTATAAATGATGAAGAGAATAAAAGACGTGACACCCCACAGGAACAGGAGATAACAGGGATCCTGAAGGAGGAGGAAGTACATGTGTACCCAGAGATGAGGTGGAGTCAAGGACTGAGCGGTCTTGGGATGGGCTGGAAGGTGGTGTGTGTTGAGGAATGAACGTTGTCTTTGGCACAGGGGAGAGAATAAGAAACCCTTCCTGGTGGCAGAGAGAAATGCGAAGGTGAAACAGAGTCCTTGGAAGGAGAAGAGGAAGACAATGGAAAAGGCAGAAGGAGTGTGAGGGTGTTAGGGAGGGACATGGTGAGCTGCCTCTGTCCTCGGAAGGAGGAGAGAAGGAGGGACAAGCTGTTCCCCCCCAGCCATTGAGGAGTTGTGGACTTCAGGCAGCCCTGATGGCGTGGGGAAGGAGGAGGTGACTAGCTAGCAGGTCAGCACGGAGCAAGGGATGGAAGCATGGAGGAAGCTCTGGACTTCTGCAGTGAGCTCATTCTATGGAGCCAAGACCCATTGCAATCCCGTATTTCTTATGATAACTTTACAAAAATGCCAACCCCTCGGTACTGTCAGGTGAACCCTAATATACCATATTCGTTATATTGAATTTAGATCTTTGAGTGCATAGTGAGTGTATTACTCACTACACCCAAAACTGGTGTCATATTTTGCTTGAATAGCACCTAAGACATTTTTACATAATGCAGCTTTCTTGTTCCAACCTTTCAGCTAAATACTGCAAAATAATGACAACAAGAAAATAGTTTCTGCAAAGAAGCAGAAGTATTTTATGACAAAAGCAGTGTTTGGAGTAACATTCTAGAAGAGCACAGACACTTTTTTCCCCCCTTGTCACTCTCATTAAGGCTCTGAGAGACTTTTTTGTACCGTGTCTCGCTGTTGGAATACCTGTCTCCAAACAGCTTTCTGTAGTGGAAAATCCAATTTAATCTCAAACAGTTTTATCAGTTCTGCACTACTTTTTTCTCCTATTGGAAAATAAAATAAAAGATCATATGTCAACTTGACTACAAGGTGTAAGCTTCTGAGCTTGCATTAATAAATTTATGCATCAATTATATGTTTGCACATTCATATATGTATAGCTGAAGGCGGCCTCTTTGTAGGCTAAGGTTTATTTATGCTGCATAGAATATATTTTTCCAATTTCTAGCATTCTTGAAAGGCAGATTTTTTCCAGAGATTGTCCAGCTTTCAGGTCTTCATGAGATGAAACTTAATTTCTTTTTCAGGGATAAGGAACCTGAGAAATTAAATAAAATGTCTGTCTGGGAATGCTATATGCATTTATTTATTTTAATTTAAATGTTAACTCATTTTTTCACTGTGTGCTCCTGCTGATGCAGAGGGGTTGCACATGCTTACTCACGCTGTGCTTTCTACAAACTAGGGTGGGTTTGGAGAGCCCAAAGGCAAAGGAAGGACTTACAGAAACCTTTTGTTTTAGCTCAGCAATTCAGAATATATTTAAACAGGGCGGTCTGAAAATTGCTACTTTGTGCTTCTTTCTGAGTTGGAGATACAGACACCCCTGTCAAGGCTCTTGCATCCATGTGCAGCCATCTCCAGGGCTCTGATTGTGCTTAATTGCCCTGACCAGCCTCACCTGGGACCTCCACCCACACACCCTCAGTGTCTCGCTCCGAGGGCTCCATTTAAGCTCAGCCCTGAGCTGTAGCTGGGCCTGTCTTCAGCCCTGGGTGGATTCTGGTCTGTCAACTTGCTGTTTCCAGGGTGGTTGATGGACTCTGGAAGGAGCATCTGTCTTTGCTGCTGTGCCCAGATGCTGTGGGGCTGGGTGAGGTCTCTGGAGCAGCCCCTGCTTCATCTTCCCTGCGGAGCAGCTGCTCCCCCCTGGTTATACTGGCCCCACACCAGCGACTTGCCTGTGGCACCTGACTGCCTTCAGCAACATCATGCCAGCTCTGAATTTCGTATCCATCTCTGCTTCCCAGGTCAGGTATGTCTGTCAGCTCCACGGGTTTCCCTACAGCTGCACTCGCTTCCGCGTGCTGGGAATGTGCTGCAGAAGGCTGGAGGAGCTGCCTGGAGGAAAGCCCTATTGTGGCTGCTTGTGGTCTGGTTTGGGGGCAGCTCTGTCACCTCCAGGGCTGGGAGATCGATTCTCATCAATGTGAATTTAAGAAGGAAAGATAGGCTGGAAATGGAAACCCTATTTCCTTTTTAAACATCAGCTGTGTAGTCGTACCCACAGGAGAGAGTGCTTACCTTGGCTATGAAATAATGCCCATAGCTAAAAAGCTTTTGGCATTGTAAATGATCACACATTTCATTTCAAGGTATTTTCTCTTTCCTTCGGGCAGCGTTGTACAGCTCTATTCCTCAAAACATGTCACTAGTTAACACTGCATCAAACGCTTGAAAATAACACTAATGCAGCACTAAGAATGAAAAGTACCCCAAAGTCAGGAAATACTGAGGGCCTCACTTCTTCTGGAGCCATGTGCTTTGCTATCCTGTATACTCTTACGTATTTTATGATGTACTGAGGCAGCACGCTGCTTACGTGTTTGATAAGGCCTAGGTTTATGAAGGAAAGATGAATAGAGAAAAGCATGTGAGGCTTCAGTTAGAACTTTGGAGCTGCTGGAATTTGTCAGTTCTTGTAATAATCTTGCCCCAAAACCAAGTTGTTTTACCTTTAATCACCTGTTTGAAAGCGGATACAAAGCTTTCTGCGGAGCAGCTGTGAGATTTGTGTGCCGTAGCTTGCGCTGACCCCCGGGCAGTCTCACGGCAGCGGTGCCTGGAGGCTCGGCTTCCCCGGCCTCGCGCTGCCCGGCGGGGAAGGAGGCTGCTCTGGGGAGGTGCTGGCCCTGCTCAGAGCTCTGGTGGGTGCCAGAGGGATGAACACGGAGAAGGGGACTAAGAATAGAAATTTTCAATCCTAATAGTGAATATGTCAGAAGGGGACTGAAGCATGAGATCAATAATTGTTCTGTCAGTTTTGCTGCTGGTGCCTGCCTGTTGATACAGAAACTACCAGCAGCCTACGCTGGCACTGCCTCGTATCGAGCGGTACCGTCTCCCACAAGTAGCTCCGATTACAGGCTGAGCTAAGAGCAGGAGCAACAAAACCTGACCTAAATAGTGATCAAAAATGCTTAATAAAGTGAGCTCAGGGCCATCCCAGGGATTTGGGAAGCTGTGGCCAGAGGGTGGATTACAGCCTCTGTGGTCCTGCACAGTGCTGACTTTCCTGTGCTGAGCCCAGCTGCAACGGTGCTGCATGCCTGAAGCAGTAGAAAAAACCTCTTGTGTATATTTGGGGGTTTTTTTAGTATATGTTGGTACCTTGGGCTGGTGATTTGATTATGCAGGATGGGAATTTCCAGGTTGAGAGGTGTGTCTGACAGTGCCACTCCAACATCTGGGTTGTGAAGGGCCTTTTCAAACGGGAGTCCGGGGCTCGCCTGGAATTGCAACTCTGTGGGTTGCATTTGCAGACTGGGCAAGTCCCATACAGCAGTTGCCAGGAATCAGAGCCTTCAGCTGAATAAAGGTGTTATTTTCACTTGGATATTAAGTGATAATTAGTATTCTGTATGGCCATGTCTGCAATGTGGGATGTACTCCATTTGCTGAGAGTCCTTAGGAACACTGGTGGTCTTTCACTTCATAATCTGAGCTACATTTGAGGTAAAGTGATCTTTGCTTGTGTTATGTTTATTTCCTGCCTCTACTGTTTGTAAATTTAATTTATAATGATCTACTGCTGGTTATTATCAAGTATAATGTGCTCCTTTGTAGAAAATAATTAGAATAATCTATTAGGGTTAGTTGTGAGTCTTCTCAATGATGTGTATGTGGGCGTGCAGTTTGTCATTGGTTTTGATACAAAGGAAAAAGGGAGGTTAAAATGGTAACGCAGATGATATAGGCAAAAATACTCAACAAGGGTTAGCTGGTTGAATCTTCACATTATATTTTTTTAATCACTGCTGTAAAGCATGCTAGGTGTTAGAGCTGTTCTGTTACATACCCCTCTGAAATCTGTGCAGTGCCTGATTTGGGAAATTTTTATACAAGCCTAAGCTGCAGAAAAGGCCATTTGAAATAATTGCTAGTGATGGATAGACTTGCTGTAGTAAGATCCTTGATTTTCGCAGCTTTAATGGTAAATCTACTTCATTTATTGCTGTAAACACTATGTATGTTAAATGATGTATTGGGTTTGCGTGGCAAGGTTTTGGTAGCAGGGGGGCTGCAGTGGTGGCTTCTGTGAGAAGCTGCTGGAAGCTTCCCCCATGTCCGACAGAGCCAATGCCAGATGGCTCCAAGATGGACCCGCCACTGGCCAAGGCCGAGCCCATCAGTGACGGTGGTAGCGCCTCTGGGATAATATTTTTAAGAAGGGGGAAAAAAACCAAAAACAAACTGTGCGGAAATGGCAGCAGAGAGAGGAGTGAGAAGATGTGAGAGCAACAACTCTGCAGACCCAGGGTCAGTGGAGAAGGAAGGCAGGAGGTGCTCCAGGTGCCGGAGCAGAGATTCCCCTGCAGCACGTGGTGCAGCCCATGGTGAGGCAGGCTGTGCCCCTGCACCCATGGAGGTCCATGGTGGAGCAGATATCCACCTGCAGCCTGTGGAGGAGCCTATGCCAGAGCAGGTGGATGCCCGAAGGAGGCTGTGACCCTGTGGGAAGCCTGCAATGGAGCAGGCTCCTGGCAGGACCTGTGGCCCTGTGGAGAGAGGAGCCCAGGCTGGAGCAGGTTTGCTGGCAGGACTTGTGACCCCGTGGGGGACCCATGCTGGAGCAGCCTGTTCCTGAGGGACTGCGCCCCATGGGAGCTGGGGCAGTTCGTGAAGAACTGCAGCCTGTGGGAAGGACTCACATTGGAGAAGTTTGTGGAAAACTGTCTCCCATGGGAGGGACCCCATGCTGGAGCAGGGGAAGAGTGTGAGGAGTCCTCCCCTGTGGAGGAAGGAGCAGCAGAGATGTGTGATGAACTGACCGTAGCCCCCATTCCCTGTCCCCGTGCACCGCTCATGGGGAGGAGGAGGGAGAGAAATTGGGAGTGAAGTTGAGCCCAGGAAGAAGGGAGAGGTGGGGGGAAGGTGCTTTAAGATTTAGTTTTTATTTTCTCATAATCCTACTCTGATTTGATTGGCAATAACTTGAATTCATTTTCCCCAAATGGAGTCTGTTTTGCCCGTGCCGGTAATTGCTGAGTGGTCTCCCTGCCCTTATCTTGACCTATGAGCCTTTCATTATATTTTCTCTCCCCTGCCCAGCTGAGGAGGGGAGTGATAGAGTGGCTTTGGTGGGCACCTGGTGTCCAGCCAAGGTCAACCCACCACAGATGACCAGTGTTAGGGGTTTTGTGATGTAAGAGCACTTTGCAATTCTTTAAAGGTGATCTAAGCCGGTAAGTTTTTTGAAAAAATTTATTTAAGATATTTTGTATGATTGAAGGGGACTAAGCATTCTGAATGATCCCTGAATAACAGTATTATTTTCATGCTAATAATCTGCCTGATTGCTGGGTGTCACTGGAATATGTTTATTTTCTTTTGACATATACAGCAGAAGTGAAAAGCAGCCACTGATGTGGACGATATCAGTGTGTTCATCTGTCACACCTGACAAAGACCAGCTGAGTCAAATGAGGGGCCTTAGTTCAACAAAATGCATCTGTGTGCATCTACAGTCAAATGTGTGTATAAGTCACCTTCTGTTTACTCCTTTGACCTTCACAGTCACCTGCAAACTTAGGCCATGATCCCTCACCCTGCTCTGCATGGGTACGTTGTAGAGAGAGGTATTTTACAGGAGCAGATCAGAAGCCACAGTGAGGACTCTTGGTATATCACTGTTACACAGTAGACCTTATTACCCTCTCACATCCTGTCTCCTGGTAATAAATGTTTACCTGATTGACTGAAATTATACTTAAGTAAAACTTGCTGTATATAGTAAAAAAAAAAAAAACCTCACAGGTAATTGGCACCTGCTTTGGATTTTCCTGAACTCTTTTAAGTATCTAATATGTTTATTTAAATAAAACCACAGTTTCTTCTGGCCTTTCTCTGTCCAAAGGGTTAATATCTTTCTCTCTTCTAGCTTTATAAACATTTGGTGCATTGGGAAATGTATACACTTCAGTGCTTAGGAACATCAAAAGAGATGTTGTGTTCGCATCAGTGATCAGCACTGAGTATCAAGTAGTATTTGGGAAAGAATCTGGCATATCCCTCAGTGACTTATCTGGGAAGTGTGAATGGCGTTTATTAAAACAGATTTTCCAGCAAATGACAGGCCAGAGCCTTGAAGCAAAAAGTACTTCTGCCCTGTGCCAATCATTCACTTTCTTCCAGCTCAGTGATTTATCCCATGTAAAATGTTCTTGTATTTAAAACTGGTCCACACTGCACCAATGGTAAGATGTCAAATCCCTCACTGAAGCAATATCATAAAATATGAAAACTTGAACACTAACCAGAGTTGGGTTACTCATCACTGCATGGCCTGCCTGCCTTCCTGCAATTATTGGCAGGCATTAAGACTACTCTTGATGAGATATTGCTTTGTGTCTTCCTTAGGGAAATAAGATGGTTGTTTTTGTTTGTGGGGTTGTGGGGATTTGCTTGTTTGTTTGTTTTAAAGATGGGGTTGTGGGGATTTGCTTGCTTGTTTGTTTTAAAGATATATAAAGCAAAGTAGTTGTGCCATGGAAGTTGATGGCAAAGTTTGCTTTGACTTAACCTGTCCAGAATTTTGCCTGAAGACTTTTGCTCAGAAAAGGTAGCTCTGCGTTTCTGGTTTGGTCTCCTGTATGGTGAAAGACATGTCATTGGTGTGAAGGGATTATACAGCCATGGAAATGTTATCTTGGAAAACTAAACAAGCCATTACTGTAGTAAGACAGAAGTTGTGATAATTTCTCCTGTTGCAGTTTAATCTACTTTGGGCGTATCTTTCCTCTCTGGGATTCCTTCAGGTGAGGTTTTGTCTCTTTAGCTGTATTCCTATGTAAACCCACAGCCAATCCAAAGACATCTCTTTACCCTCCCTGCTCCCCTGTGCTTACCCTGTTTTTAGCTCTTGTGTTTTAATTTCATTCCACTTACCACATTCTTCCTTATATTATTCCTAGTAACAATACGCTTGTTGCCTAGTACACCTTCCAAGCTTAAAATTGTAGTGTAGACAAGATGCTTTTGAATTTTAATATGCACTGTGTGCTCTAAGAAAACATTGGTATTCTGTGTGCTGTTTGCTTCAACTAATGAAATTATAATAAAACTATAGTTTGCCTTACCTAACCTAAATTTTAACACATTGGTTAATAGATATCTAATGTGTTCCTTTCTCTTTTTCCCCAAAAACTGTTGTTCACAGGAGATAACATAAACTACTACTTAGCTAAGTGGGAAGCCGTGCTTCCCATTTTAGCTGTCTTCTTGACATAACCCTCAATATAAACATTGTTCTAAACACCGAGTTTAAATCATACTGCTAGTTACATCAGCATGCTCCATCACAGAAAATAACGCCTTATTCTTCCAAGGTTCTACGTTCTTTTTTACAGATCATATTCATTTTCCACGAAAAAGTAATGCATTGTAGAATATTGTGACATAAAGCAAGTTCAGTTGTGTTTTGCAGTTGTTAATTACCCTTACAAGGTGGATAAGAAGTCTGTGGGGAATTCCTTAGAAGAGAAGTGCTTTGCCCTTGGGATGTGTATTACCATATGGAAAGCAGGCTTATGTTCTTAGTTAATTATCTTTGTTGTTTCAGTTCATTTAAAGGAAATGTAATAATTTGTTGGTTGTTAGTACCTGTGTATTTTAAAATGGGAAATTGTTAGAATAATAAAGACCCCAAGGGGATGCTTACAGTACTCCGGAAAGACACTTTCAATTATTTTTTCCCAAGGCATTAATTTTTCTAAGCGGAACTGACAAAAATATTAAACAAAGGTGATATACAGCATCTTTGGGAAAGCGTGTTTCATTATTATTGCTATTTTTTGCAGATGGTTCAAAACTTTACTCCTAATAATAATCACATTCCTATTTCTTCTTTCTGCAAGACTGGAATCACACTGAATTTGATAGCTTTGAGCAACAAAATACCAAAGTAATAATTGAAAGTGGGTAGGGTGATAGTACTTATTCTTGTCTTATGGAAATGTGAAGGTCATGGAAACAGGCGAGGGAAAAGCTCGGTATTATAATAAACAAGTGGATATGGGTATGATCCTATTGAACAGAGAGCCTGGGATTATTCCACCTGGCTGGTGACAGGATACTGCTTCTGTCACGGTAAAATAGAGGTCTTTGCTTTGTAAGGTGTTAGGAAGCTCTTTGTTTGGAGGGCAGTGCACATCCTGCAAATCTGTGTGGGAAGGCAGCGATTTGACTTTTCTAAAAGGCTCACGTCTGTGGTCAGGACTGAGGCCACTGTTGTTTTGCTGCTCCTACTGTAATTATTGCCGCACAGTTCCATTAACTTTTGGCAATATTTGGAAAAGCTTTAATTTTTATTCTTTAAGGTAAAATTAGGGTAATTTTTTCCTCTCAGTCAAACTAAAATTGTAGTTTATTATTATTTATAATTTGTAGTCAAGTATTTTTATATAGGCTTATGAAAACAAAGGGCCAAATAGAAAAGGTTATTCACAGATTTCAAGTAGTTGCTTTGGATTTACCTCCATGTGACTGAAAACAAGAAGCATCATCTAAATAAAAGAGCAATTATTTCCAAAGTGCTCAGAAATTAGTAGGCTTATTGTGTTTCATTCTCTAGAAGAAAACAAAATCATCTCTAAGCATTTCTTTCCTAAGCAGTACCTTAGGAAATCATTATGACCCTCCAAAGCTGAAATCAGGAATGGCTGGGAACTTACTACATAGGTCCCAGATTTGTATACCTCCTCCACCTGACACTGGGTTGCAATAGAAAGGATAGACCTCATCTAAGAGGAAAATGAATTGAACAGTTGCCATCTGCTGCTTCCATGAACACTAGGAATCTATGACTGAGGTGTTCTGAAATGGAAATAAAGACTGAAGGGGAACAGGAGCACCCCATTCCTTCCTGTGTCACTGACCAGGTAAATCAGCGCTGTGCACTCTTTAGGGCATAGTCAGCAGCCCTGTTCAAATGTGTTCCCAGAGGAGTTTCCTGGAGCTTGGAATGGACTTCATCTAAAAATCCTTACTTAGATTCTCTTTTCAAATTGCAGCAATTTTTTCCTCTGCTTGCTACAAATAGCTTGCTACAGATACTGCTTTAAAGTTAGGGTAGATCAGAAAAAATCACCTAAGAATGTCACCTTCTGTGCCCACAAACCAGTCTCGTGTATATCCTGAGCCACGTGTGCTGCCTTTGTCACATTTGTACTTGCTTTGTATTCCGGTTAGCCTCCCAGAGCCAGGATTGCACAAGCATAATTGAGGGCAAGATTTGGTCAGGAGAATCTTGTCGCTGCTGCCGCCTCTGCGGCGTGAACCAGAAAGAGCACAGCTTGACTTTCATATGTCTGAGGTTGAGTTTGCGGAAAGCTGAGCAAACTTGCTCGGGAAATGCCAGTCACCCTCCAGAGGAGAAGCGTGATTTAATTTGGTGAAATGGTTAGTTCTGACAGTATTAACTAGCTTGGGTCAGACAGCGTCTAAAGCCAGCATCTCCTTGCGGTAGCTGTTGCATTAGGAAGCTGTGCCCTGTGCCGAGGCCAGCGATGTTACTGTGCAATTCTAATTGACCTTTTTGTGGGGACACTTCCTTTCAACATTGGTATGGCCCTCGCTTAATTAGAGCGAGGCTGAGGTGGGGTGAGTACAGGTGTTTCACCGTAGGTATGGGTAGTAAGGCATCTTGAGCAAAAAAAGTTTTGTGTTTCTCCCCTCTGATAATTTGTCACGTCAGGTTATTTAATATCATTCAGAAGAAAAGAATGCAAATACGTATTATGTGGAATGGAGATCATTCTGCTGTCTTTGGAGAAATGCTTTGGATGTGTGTGGGAGTATAGATTGCATTTATGTATTTCCCGTTCCCAAATCCATGACTGCCTTATCAAACAAAGATTTTGCCATTTCATGTGCCTCATGGGGCAGGCATGTGAACTCTATATCTGAAAATAGATGCATCTGGTTCTGAACTATGGTTTTCATCTAGTCTTTTAATTAAGTGTCTTTACACACCAAGAAGCATCCTGGCTTACATTGTGAAGCTGTTACCTGCATGATTACATTGCTGCTTGATTTCTGGAAAATCTGCTTTTAAAAAATCAATTGAATGTAAAATTATGCTGGTAATACAGACATACGACTCTTACTTGTCATGAGCTCTGATTTGAGATTGACTGGTGGTCATTTTACAGTGCTTTCCAGATAAGGTGGCAAAAGATAAATATATCTTCTGAGCTGCTATTTTAAGCATCACAACTACAAATGAGAGTGACGGTAGCTTGCAGTTTAGGTCACTTAGTACATCCTAGCTTATGCCTAGGCATAACAAGCACAGGCTGAGCTTAAATGCTGGCCTGCCTTTCTGACTTGGAGAGAGCAGCCTATCTTGGTGTTTAAAGATCAGAAGATCCCATCTTAGCTTGTCTAAATAGCTATTAACCATTGATTTGGTCATTTTATAATCCTTTCTTCTCAAATAGGAGAATATAAATTTATTTTCAGAAATTATCTGGCCTTTTGTTTATAAGTTTCCTGTCAGGTGTGTTTACTTTGACTAAGAAGATCTCATTTGATCCATAGTAATGTAACTATGGAGAAAGTAGGAAGGAGAAAATGTAAACAACATGTTCATTTGAATGTCACCCCAACATGGGGATGGAAGATGGGTTGGGTTTACAGCCAGGAGTAGTGAAATAGGAATTTTGTTTCCTGTACTATTTCATATTTCTCTCGGGTAATGTAAAGGGTTGGTGTGTGCCTCTGGTCAGAAGCCCGTGATATGCCAAATGATGCCCAAGCAGCAGTTATGTAGTATCATGCTTCTTCGTAGCAGCCTTCTCCCTCTCCCCAGCCTAGCTATTGCTGGTAGGTCTGTCCAGATCATTACTGCTGAAGTCAAATTTTGCAAAGTAGCCTGTTGGAGGTCTAACCCTTGGAGGTCCAGCTGTGGGCAGCTCGGGCTACTGGTTCAGAGTAGGGGGAATTAGTCTGGGGTGAAATGTAGTCCTGAGCAGATAGTTAGCAGCTATATGTGTGGAGAACTTAAATGTTTTAAATAGGCCAGAAATAGTAAATAAGCAGCGTATAAGCTTTGTTCTAGCCCTCCCCACAGAGATGAGGTCTGGTTAAAGGTTAAATGACACTTAGTGTTGTTTGGACGGGCATCACCTGGAATCTCTCTGTCTGGTGCTGGAGGCAGCAGACAGAAGAGGAGGCAATATAGCCTTTGTCAGCTTTGCCCACGGTTGCGTTCAAAGAGCGAGATGGAGAAAATAACTGTCATTCAAAGACATTCGGCCGTTCATCCGTGTGGACTGGGGCAGTGCAGGGTGTCCTTGCTGTGTGCTCAGCTACCTCTGACAGCGTGCAGGTTTTTCACTTCAGAGCAAAAAGCACAGCAGCAGCTCCAGGAATTCACACTTGAGAAGCTGGTTCTCCCCACCCCCCCTTATTTTCTTGACAGATTGTCTATAGAAGAGGGAGGATTTAGGACAAAAGATTTATCTGAGATGTTAAGTTGTATCACTGAAAAATGGGCAGGAAAACACCTCAACAAGCTGTGTGAGGAACTCGAAGGCCATTTAGCTTGAGAGAAGCTGCAGGGTGTTCTGAGCACGAAGCACAGAGGAGCTGAAGAAATACAATGCATTAGACTTTAATGAGCATTACACAAGATCTTCCTAAAGTATTGATTAACTAGGCATCAGGGACTTTTGAACCTTAAATGCCTGCAAAAGCATGCAGGGTTTAAAGGACTCATTGCTACTCCACAGAATAAGAAGCAGGTTCTGGGTAAAATGACTGAATACGACAAAGTCTTTGGTACAGCTATTTTGGGCTACAAAGAGCCTTTGAGTGCTCAACAATAGCACCGGTGTTGGAAGCCCAAGAAGAAAAAAGAACAGAAAAGCCATATATTCTGAAAATCATCTACATGGCATTTAAGCTTGGCTAGGAGAGAATGAAAAGATCCAGATAAAACACGGTGCTGCACAAAAAAAGGCTTTATCTCATTTAAATACTCACCTCCTATTTAGAGAGACTTTTTAGAAACTAGGACCATGAGAAGGAAGAGACATAAGTAGCAGTATTTTCAGACCTCAGTACTTCATATTCTTGGGGCTGTGATCATTTTCATGGGCTGGTAGTACTTTACCAGTGGTGCAAATGTGCTCAACTCTTCACCAAAGACGGTAGCCCTGAGTGTCCTTAGAAATGATAGGTCCTACTGCTATAAATCAAGGGTGCTTATGGCTGGTGATGACTGGGTGTTTAAAGAGGTTAAGGTAGTCCCACTGAAGAGACACTAGGAGAAAGCAGTTGTCAAGATTATAAACTTAGTATCTTGGGCATTTGATGTGTTCCAGCCACTAACTAGTTTTGGTTGTCTTCATTCTCAAAAACTCATAAAAACAATGGAGATATAATCAGATAATTTAAAGTAAATTATGAATCTTGCAGTTCAGAAATTAATATAAGGTTTTTTATATATATTTATATGCCACACTAGGAAGTAGGAAAAAGCTACAGTGGATGCAAAAGAACCGAATGCTAATGAAGAAGTCTAAGACAACTTGGCCAAAGAAGACAAACATCAAAGATAGATCAACGTTTGAATTTCCAAACACTATAATGAACCGGTCTTTTCTTGGTACACATATTCACATGACACCTGTTCCATTTAGAAATGCTCAAGGAGATGGAATAAGACTGAAGTTGAAAGGATAAACTTCTGGAATAAAATATCCCCATCACATGAAGAAACGGAAGAAAGAAAAAGAAACAAAACCACAAAAGAAAAAAGAGATTAAATCAACCATACAAAAGAAACAAACCACGAAAGAAAAAAGAGTTAAATCAACCATACTGAAGGCAACAATAAAACTATGGAGAAAGTGAAGTAAATTCAGCAGAAGGTGAACCTGTATCTGACAGAGTAGATCTGTCCAGTGCAACAGAGCTCCCAAACACTGACAGCCTTGCAGAACATGCTTATTTAACAAAGAGATGCTGATACAAGGCTAATGACCTGGGACGAGTCCAATACTAAAATGAATGATGCTGGGATAAAGTGTGCTTGAAGCCACAGTTTGCATGATTAGTATCTTTATATAAGCAACAAATTGCTATTTAGTGCAAATCTTGTGGTTATGTTTACTGCTTCTATACACTTAGGAAAATCTCCTTGCTGGTTGAACCTGGTTGATCTGCTATTTCATCATTGATTAATTTGGCCCAAGATGTATATGTGTCTGATGATTTTTGCAAATACCTACTATGTTATCATGAGAAGAGACATAATTTTGATTAATTACAAACTAAGCAAAAGCAATTAAAGATTTTTTTTTCCTTAATTCCTGTCTCCTCAGCACTTCACTGAATATTCAGGGCTTTACCTTTGGACAGTTTATGCACCTGTGAGAAACCGCACAGAATGAGAATCAACGGATAATCCAGCAAAGCATTGGCAAAACATGTCCATGCCTCCATGTGACTTGCAGATGCCCTTTTTCTGGTGTGGTTTGCTGGGAAGGAGAGTGTAACAGGGACAGCGTTGCTGCTGTTGGGGTATATTTGCAATTAACAGCTTTCACAGCTAACTTACATCCTTATCTTTCTGTGACATTTAATCACCTGCAGAAGGCACTTCTTCACTTGTATATTCTAACATGAATGCTGTCCTTTGCTTGTAAACAAGCAGAAGTGAATTACTAGCAGTACAGAAACTCACTGCAGCAAACCAAAAAAGGGAATATATATTCAAAAGGTTTCACTTAACAAGGCTTGTTCATCTTTGTACTAGACCTCTTATGTTTCAGCCATGCTCACTTTCTCCTGGGAGCTTTTGAATCCATTGTCAGTCTGTAAAATTAGAAAGAAGAGTGAGTTAAAACCTATGTAGATGCTAGAATTTTCCTATTACAAATCATCTCTGCCTCAGTAGATTATCTGCGTATCCATCCATTGCCAAATGTTCTGAAACCTTTTCATCCTATCGCAATTTTCTTCTCATACTACTTTAGTGCATTTAACAACTGGGAAGTTTGCGTGAATTGTGCTACATAAGAGAAAGTAAATTCTCACAGAAGAGATGGAGAAAAGGTGAAGCAGGCCAAGTATGACAGTGTCTCAGAGATGTATGTAATGTTGATGTGCAGATTCAATTCCTACCTAAATAAACAAATGGCTGGATAGAGGTAGTGAGTAGGACATTTTAGCTGATGATTATGTTATAATATTTGAAGAATAAAGACTCTATTACTCCATTACTCTTCTGTACATTCAAGTCTGTCACATTTCACTTAAACGAGATGGTATTTGGGAAGATGTATGTAAAGGAATATGTCAGTTATTAAAGGCCAGATTCTGCAACAGGCTCCAGGATTAAGCCTGTGATTTGTTAGAACAAGACAAAGCTTTTCCTTTAGAAATCTAAATTGTTTTGTAAGAAGGAGTAACAGAGCAGCTCAGCAATCCTTTTCCATTAAGTACAAGTCTGGATTAGTTATAGCATATGACAGAGGGTAGAAACAAGTAAAACTCTGTAGAGGTGGGAAATTAAAATATCAGACCTTTACTGGAGTCTATTTATGAGGATGATTTCTAAGCAGGAACCTGGTAGGCCAGAACAGTAAACCTTCCAGTAAACCATACTGCTGGGACTTGTGCTGACAATATTTTAACAAAGATTAGACTATCACAATGGAGTGAATAAATAAATAAATATCCCGTTAGTGCCGCATCTCAGGCAAGAGGAACGGTGAGGTGGTGAGGTATTGATTCAGTTATTTTCCTAATTAAACAAAAATTGTTGCAAATAACTACAGGCAAGGAAAGAGGCAGCAGAAGTGCTCTCTGTGGAAAATGGTGACACTTTGCACATGATACAGGCGTTGAATATACCAAGGATGCTACCTGGCATTCATTCAGTCTCATCTGTGTCCTGTTCGTGTGGGGGTGAAATTCTTGGGGACAGGGTAGGGGAGAAGCCATTTTGTTTGCTCTTAATTCACAGAAAAAAAAATGATGGATCTACAGAAGTATTTTTCAGAAGTCTTTGTGGCCAGGATTGCTAAGCAGAAACACCACTGTGACACAGAACTTGTGAACACACAGTTAATTTGGATAGGAGTTCTTTCAGATATACACTCAGAAAATGTTTGCCAGGACTTTATTCACCAAGAAATACCCGTCACTCATTTAAGGTGACTCATTTGTTAAATGTGTGTTTTAATCTGCTAGGGTATTTAAAGCGGCAGTATTTCCTAGATGATCAGGCAATTAATGGTCCTTTCTTCCCGTATGTTTGATTTTATATGAATAAATAGTGTTAACAGGGTAACAAAATTTAGTTTCTGCTGCTCGGTATTTGTATGGAGTTTGTAATATTTGAATTATGCAGATGTTCCAACTTAGGACTGCATGTTTCAGTCTCTGATGTACTGATCTGTACGTACCAAGTACTGAAACGTACCTCTGGAACAGGGTTAAAGCGTGTTTTCACTGAGCCTTGGTGGGTTCGGTACATCACTTGAGTGTAATTTTTCTTGTGCAGAGACTTGATTCAAAGCCCATTGGTGTTAATAAAAAGTTATTCTGCCCAAGTGTGGGATGAGCTATATGTGTATGGAGAAGTGATCCCTGTTTGCACCTCAGAGGTGCAAGCAGGTCGTGTGCCATGTGAATTAGGAAGTCTCGCCCCTGTTCACAATCAGATATGCTGTTGCTGTGGGCTTTTGCATGGGTAAAAGCAGTATCTGGCATACATGCACAGTGCAAATGGCAGGTAGTCTGTGGGCACGTGGGTTTGCTGCAAAAGGAGATGATGTTTTCTGCTCATTTTCTATTCTCGCTTACCACGGCATGCTTGAGGCATTGTTTCTACCTATAGGTGTGCATTTTCTGTACTGCTGCCGTATAGCGTGGCAGCTCTGCCACAATCTGCCTGATTTGTCTTAGGACATAGTAGTTATTTTCTTATCAAAAGATAATTCATGTGTATTATTAAGACAATGGATTTGACTTTTCAATGAGTTTATGTCTTTAAGAATAGTTTTCAGAGAATGAGTCATCCATATGTTAAATCAAATTTAACATCCATTATGAAACACTGAATCATACTTTATATCTCTGTAATGATAATAAATGATCATCTCTCCCATGTTCCCCTCATTTGTACTACTACTCATCAATCTTGCTAATCTCACAAAGATTTATTAAATGAATAATCTTCAAACTATAGCTGTTTTAATATTAATAGCTCCATTTTATGTTGTTTCTCTTACGATAATTCCATTTGTGTTTAAGTATGCTGACTTTAAAAGTAATAATCCTTTTTATAGTGAAATTTAATGAATAGAAAACCAGTAAATCAATAATAAAGTCCTCCTTAATGAGATTTTGTAATTATACCAATACATTACAAAATACAGTAAACTTCTGAATGCCCTTCATATGTAGGAAAATCGCAGAAGTAACAAACTACAGAATGAAAGCTGAGGTAGTACTTAAAGGGAAGAGATACTAAGATACCATTGTGAATGCATGCAGCTGAGTAAATATATTAGTCTACGTTTAAAAGTATCCCAAGTTTGCAGTGTGATGCTCAATGAGTTATGGCTCAACTCCCTTTAATGTAAAAACCTCTATGTTAAAGATACGCGCTGGATGTTTTAGCTCTCATGATTCTGTTAACACAGAAGTCCTGGTTATATCGGGGTCATATTTGGCCTGTCTTAATTTTTGTTCTCCAAAAGCATTTGGTATAACTTTGTTATATTTCCACACAGACGGGAAGTAACTGCGCAATCACTTTGTAACCCCAGTGCCAGGAGATGAGAGTGCAGCTGGAGCTGGTTTGCACAACACCTGTAGCTCAAGCCCATCTGACCCGAGGCTCTCCTGTGACCCCCCACCGTGGCTCTGTTCAGTAGGGAGGAATAGCTGCAGCCCTCTGCTAATGGAGCAAATGATCTGCTCTGTATTTTAACCTCACAGCTGAGTAGTGTTTTAAGCTCTTGCGTGGTTAGTAGTTTCTCACTTTACATAAATACCTTGGTTTTAATGGCAAAATTGTAATTTTTTTTTTTAATAAACAATTCTGATTCCAAACTAGAGAGTTGGGGAACCCAGGTGAATTGGGTGATGTCCAGGAGAACTGAGAAAGCCCAGGTGGTCTGGGGCATTTTCCTTTTGACAAAATAAACAGGTCTGAGTAAATGAAGTGGGTCTGTTGGTTAAATTTGACAGGAGAAGCCCTGGGCTCTGGGACAGCGAGAAGGCAAATCTGCTTTCCCCATGGGTGCCTAATGTGCAGAGCGCCACACAGTGCTCAGCAAGTCCTGAACCTCTGTCTGCCCTGACATTAATAACCAAATAACACCCAGAGGGGCCAAATCTATTTCTCGGGCTCACTGCTGGTGCAGGTGTGGAGAACTATTATTAGAGGTGGGGTTGGGAGACCAGAAGTGCAGTTTGCTGTCTTGCCTGAGGTTCTTGTTAAGCTCTCAGCATGGGTGCAGTGGGCTGTGCTCACTGGCAGCTACTTATCCCTCCAGCTTCGATATTTTTGCTATGTTGCAGTTTCTGAAGTGTCTGGTCTGGAAGGCCTGTGAACAATGTTTCGATAATCCAGCTGAGATGTAATGAAAGCTTGAATGACAGCCTAGCACCCTCCTGAGACAGCCTTGGTTGTAGCCTTACTTACTATCCTCTGCAGATGTAGAAGTTTTTGTCACGTAGCTAAACTGATAATCAAAAGATGGGCTGATATCAAAGATGACCTCCAGGTCATGAACCTTCAAACCAGACACTCTAAAACTTCCTTTAAAAGGAGCTGCAAAGGATGAAGTCCAATTCAAAAGGTATCAGGCACCAGCCAAAATACGCTGAACATTTTTTAACTCTAATTGCAGCTAAATGTCATTTAGGTGTCTCATCAAACAGGAAATTACTTCCCTTGGGTCACCTGTTATAGGAAAATAAGCTGTGGCCTTATCAGTATAACAATAGTTTCAAATTATACCTCTCAGTCATAGCGCCTAACAAAACCCTAGGAGGACACAGCAGACACCTGTGAATTTAGGTCTGAGAGTCTCCATAGCACATTTCTGCAGGGGAAAAAAAAAACCAAACTAATTTATTCTGTCTGTGTCAGTGAAAACACGAGGAAGGCAGTGTGCAATAGGGTGGTGCTCTAGTGCGTGGAGGTAGAAAGGAGTGGTGAGGGTAAGAAACTGGGCAGGGGACTCCAGACCAAGGTTCAATTCCCTGATCCGTTATAGACTACATATGTCTTAAAGCCTATGCCACTATTTACTTTTGCTCATCCTTTTCAATTCAGCTTTTAATGAGCAGGTAACACCAAGTATTTTTATTGTAGCTGAGGTCTTCCAGATCTACTATTGTATAAATGATAAAAATAATTCCTCTCTGTGTTGGTCTTGTTGTTTTAGCTTTATGTACTTTCCAGATAAAAATGTCTTCATAAAGGTAGGCATTTTGCCCTTAAAAAGGTTTATATCTTAGTTCTACTGTCATTACATTATTTTACTCTGAGCTTTAACTGACAGACTGAATTCTTAAAAACTGGGACAATGAGATTATGGTATCATAGCAGGAAATGCTGTGATGTGGGGTGATTTGTTTTTTTTTTTTCTTTTAAAGCAAAATCTAATGGAGCGTTTTGTGTCTAGCTGACCTTACAGGAAACATAGTGAACAATGACTGGCCGTTTTTAAAAGCTGAAAAGCTGCTTCCCTTTTACCAAAAGGAATTTAGCAGCATATAAGTTCCCTTGAGCTGCTGCACTGTGTATACCCAAGCGTTAAAGCTCCTCACTTGGCCCTTCCACTAGTCTCCCAAGCTTCTCTGACTTCCTGAAATCAGACATTTTAGATGACTTTGGCCTCTAGGGCTCTCACATTTTAAGACATAATCTCCCCCTTCTGGACGTCAGAACTACCTACTGGAAATTTTATCATGCATTTAGTTCAGCATATATTAAAATTTGGCAATTAATTATCTGCAGTTCTAATCCAGTGAGTCCGTGCAATTAACATCTGGGATTCAGCACATCCTTTTGCTGACTTTTTAATTTAAGGACTTGGAGACAGTAGATCTCCTCTAGGAGAGCGGAAATAAGTAAAATCTAACCTGTACTTGGAATTCTTAATCCGGTTTCTGTCTTAGAACCCATCCCGTTACTCACTGGCTCTCTAGTACCCTGTTACTTCTGAGCAGCTGTGGCTGTTGCTCGTGGCATTTTAATGTGTGGCAGCAAACTTGTGTGAGCTGAAGTGGTCTAATGGAGACAGAGAATGTGGAAACGAGGATTTCTAGGCTCTGTTCTCTGCTTCTTTCAATAGCCAGTAGGTGACTTTGGCTTTTTTGTCCTTTTGTAAAATAATCTGAATGCTACTTGTGTCCCTAGTGTGACAGATTTAATTAATAAACAAACTTATCCTGAAAACCTATTAAAGGATACTGTAAAGGTGAAAAAAACCCTGACTGCTGAAGTTAGTAAAAGTCTTACTTCAACCCTGTTTGTGGAGCTTAGTTATGTATTAATTTAGCAATTGGGCCATTTCCTGTTAAACAGAAAAGGGGAAAAAAAGATTCTGCTCATGGGTACTGTTTCATCCTGGGGAACAGGGGGACTCTTGTTCTGATGACAGAACAAGAGAAAATGGCCTCAAGTTGCGCCAGGGGAGGTTCAGATTGGACATTCGTAAAAATTTCTTCACTGAAAGGGTTGTTGGGCATTGGAACAGGCTGCCCAGGGAGGTGGTGGAGTCCCCATCCCTGGAGGTATTCAAAAGGTGTTTAGATGAGGCCCTAAGGGATACGATTTAGTGGGGGACTTGGTAATGCTGGGTTAATGGTTGGACCCGATGATCTTGGAGGTCTCTTCCAACCAGAATGATTCTATGATTCTATGATTAATTTTTAGTGAACAACAGTGGAAAATACACCTGATAATTTGTTTCATAATAGAAGAGAAAATGATATAAGTAACTCCCTTCCTGAAAGGACTATTCTAGAAATCACTGTAAGTTCCTGGGCAGTCAAGCGCTCAGCCATACCTTATCCTGCTAACAGAGCATAATCCTGTCCCTTCACATCTTTTAAAGGCAAGAGCACTGCGCAGGACAGTCTTATTTTCGTGTTATCAAAAAAACGCATTCTACCTTAAAAACATTGAAGTGAAAATGGACATTTGTCCTTCTTTCGCTGGGTGCCTAGATGCAAATTGCACCTGTGATACTTAAAATCCTGCTGACTTTCCCACAATGCCCACGATTCATCAATCCCTTATTATTCGGCTGTGGTGAAATGCAGTGACGACAAAGTGTCACTTACAAAATGACGCAGCTATGTCCTCTTAGGAGCAGTCGCCAATGATGACTCAGGTTTCTCGGGGTAAGGTCTTTTAACAATTTACTTAATTTATCAGTGTAACCTGTCTTTCTTTGGGGAAAAAAAGTTGTTTAATTTCAGTTGTGTATTTGTAGAGAAGAACAAATTATTGCTTAGCATAAAGTACACTTTTTTTTTTCCTCCTTGGCTATGTCTCTCCTGCACTCTTTCTTACATACTACATATGTTTTTCTGCAAGATTTAGCATTTAGGATGGACTCAAGGCAAACTATTTGTGAGGGTGAGAACTGGCAAGTTTCTGTGTTTCAGTACTGTTTCCTTCTTTTGTCTGAAATATTCCTGAGCACTGTGGGAAGACCTTATCGGAATATGTAAAGGCACAATGCAATCAGCCTTCACATCATACGTGTGTATGCCACAGAATGGAATATAAAAAAATCTAGAATAGGGCAACTACTTACAGACATTCGGTGATTTACAGGAGTGTATCTAGAAGCTAGAATATTGTGTAGAAGGTATGGATTAAATATTTAAAAGTTAAGAGACAAACTGTATCTTTTAGTTTCTCTGCTTGGCCGCAGGCATATGGGTAACACGAGGGAAGATGAACTCCGGTGGTTTTATCTCTGAGGTTTTGTAGTGCAAGGTTTCCTGTGACTCATCTACATGGGCAAAAAGCCAGAGCTTCCTTAAGGCGGTGTGGAAGGGAGTTGGCTGGGTGACTGATGGAGCTGCAGTGTCCACCGTACAGACCCCAGGTGGGGTCCAGACTCCACTGTGCTCAGCGCCTTACACCCGGCTATGGGCTGGGGAGGGGCTGGGGCTAGGTTTCCCACTGCTGCACTGACCCTGTGTAAAAGAGACAGCAAAGATAGACAGGTAATCGGTTTCTCAAGGCACCTACCTGTGCAGTCCATTCGTAATTCTTAAGCAGAGCCCTAGAAATAACGTATTCAGTATAATAAAATTGTTTGGGCCTCTAGTTAACTGGAGAACTGCCCTTTCTTGGTCAGAGAAAGTCCTTAGCTCAGGGTATGATAATTTCTTTGCAAAAGAGGAGCTCCCTAAGCTATTATTAAACTGGCCTAGTAGTGGGTGTGACTGCCTTCAAGTTTTCAGGAAGCATGAGCTGGCCTCTGAAAATTATAAAATTAGCTTAATAAAATAAGAGGTTGAGAGGAAAGAGAAGGACTAACCTTGGACTTACTATTGTTTATCTTTTGATTTCTGAACGTTTTGGATGCATTGAGATATATTTTCAGGCTTTTCTCATCCATCAGGAAGATTAAAAAATTGCTTTGTGTTTTCGGTAATAGTAGGAATGTTCCTGAAAGCCATTGATCCCAGTAAGCAAGGGGAAAATCCAGCTATTGCAACAGTAAGTTGCACTCCAGGAAGGTCAAGCATGAGACCATTCTAGTTTGTCTTCTGCCCATAACATTGTTTGAGACATGCTATACGAGTGGTCCAAAATGGATTTGACCCATGATGTACGTTTGAAAAGTAAGATTGGTGCCAATAAAACCAAAAGCCTTTACAGGGGGCAGTGGAAATCTCTCTGTCAGAGATGGGTGCTTCTACCAAGCACGTGTGGAGAAGTAGCCTCCTTGTAATGACCTAAAGAACACTGTCATCTGGCTCATTGCTTGTTCTGTTTATTTTGTCTTTCACCTTTGTATTGTAATTAGCTCCTTTTTTCTTCTCTTGTTGTGATTTAGTTTACATGCCGTGGAACATGCATTTTATTTCAATATTTGTAACAGCATGGTATGCATACAAATAACACTTTGGTAGATAGTATCTATTCAGCAGTTGTAGGTGTGTGACCCATTTTCTCATCTTAATTTGTTTGGAGCGAATGGATATATGTAAAATGATTAAGAAAACAGCAACAGAACCATCATCCAATTAGAAAGGCAGATGTATTTCAAAACCAGAAGCTTAAATTGAAGTACCTAAGGAGTAATGACCCCTGCTCCTTTTGTTGCCCCTATTATGTTACACATTTTTGAAGTGTGCTGCATAAAAGAAAACCTGCCTTTTAAGAAAGGGCTCAGTGATTGAGTTGTAGCACTTTGTGCTTTTGCATAGCTGCATGTTATCAAGGACTGGGGATGAGGTGTGGTTGTTAAAGGCTGGAAAGAGAAGGGTTGGCTGAGCAGCGTTTGCCTTGGGATTTAAGACTGAAACCTCCAGATTTATAACATGCTAAATGCAGCATCTAACCTAGTCCCATGCTTTAACTATTTACTGAGTAGCAGTGTGATAATATAAGCAGTTTTTCTTCACCCTTTTCCCAGACATTAGTGTTTGTAAGCCACCTTTAGCGTTTACCTCTTTGTTTGGACTAAATAGAGAAACACAGGGAGCTTGAACTGAGGTCAAGAGCAAAGCCCGTTCAGCATCCATTTTCATAATGGTACCAACATTGAAGGAAGGAAAGTTTAGCTTGTAAAAGAAAGTATTTAAAGCAGCTTCGAGTCTCCGTAGAGAAAAGAAGTGGTTTCCATAGGATCACCAGAAACGCCTGTCAGAATATGGAAGAGGATGTTTAATTCTAGGCTCAGGGTTCATCTGGCTTAGCAGTGGGCACAGAGCTAAGGCACCTCAGTCCAGAATGCTTTCTCCATAGCCAGTGGGCAACCAGAGGCGCTTCCACAGGATGAAGGGATCTCTTAGTAGACTATTGAGGGACCTCAGTGTGAGGAGGCTTCTCTTAGGTGCCTGATTTTAGAGGTCAAAAGGAGTGGGCAGTTTTACAAGCATATAAAACAACTCACGTGTATAATGCTACAGTGTCTTTGACTCCCACTCCTTCCCCATGGCAGCCTGGCTGTTGAACTCCTTTCGCTTCATGGTTTTACTGAAAATGTGCCCAGCTCATTTCAATTGGGCTGTGGTTTCACATTTAGTGGCAGCTTAATGGTTTCTCTCCTTGATGTTCCCGTGGCTCCTGCTCTCAACTCCATGCCACCCATTGTGCTATGGCAGCACAGCATGGTGACCTGGATCAAAGGATTTCCCTGGCAGACTACAACCCATCATGTGGATCTTCAGCCTCACAAATACAGGCTCAAAATACTCAGGAGATTGTTTCAAAACACCTTTTAAAAGGACAACCATGTGAGCAAAGAGGGCGAGATGAGGAACCTCTCTGCAATGAGAGATGCAGGTGGAGAAATTGATTTCCAGCGTTAGCTGGCAGGCTGGTGGCAGAGCTCGGTGCCCGGCAGAATCTTTCTTCCTCCAGTAACAGGAATACACAGCTCTCTATTTTCATCATCTTTGATATTAGCATCTGTATGAATAGTTCCGGTTATTCTCTTTGCACTTCTGCTCATGTTCTGCAAAACTTTGAGAATGGATTGGAATATCTTTTCAATTTAAAATGACTTGTTCTCTGTAAATCTCTGCTCAAAGGCATGTTGTGAGTGCTAGTTAATCTAACATTTCCTTCTGGCTAGCATGTTTTAATTATAAAATGCAGAGCACTGGAAGATGGTTTAGGATAACTCTGATTAAAGGATATTTCTGTGTGTTGTAGCTACCATTAGACGAGCAGCAGGGCACAGTTTTGGAGTGTCATATCCTTTTATATTTCATCTGAACTGAATGCTAATGTAGATATAAAAGGTCACATAAGGTTTGACCTCTTGCAATTCTAAATGCAAGAACCAACACCCAAGTGCCTTTGTTCTGAACTTTTGGTAGAAGATGAGTTTGTAAGCGAGCTGCCGGTTAGCTCAGCGGTGCTGCATCAGGCCGCAGCAAGTGCGAGAAGGCCAGAGCCAGCACTGCTGGGAATACGAACTGCTGAGGCGCAGGAGGGCTGGAAGACACGCAGAGGATAGCATCAATTGTAGTTACTTTCAGGAGTAAATGCCAGCCTGGAAAACAGTGCTATAGATAGAAATAGAAATAACTTTTTGGAGATGCCACAAATTATTTCAGCTTAAGCTGCTGCTTTTTTTTTTTTTTTTTTTAATATTGCCTTCTTATGGTGTAAATTCATGCAGGTTGTTGCAGTATGCAGCACAGAGGATGTGACTGAACTGCAGGTAAGTGTGAGACTAACCAAAATATAGGAGAAGGCACTTGGCTTGCAAACCTTTTGGCAAAAACTGTTGGTTTTTTGGGGGTGAGGGAGGTGTGTGCGCAGTCAGCACAGTGAGACTTTTTTTTAATTAGATTTTTTTTTTTTTAGATGTTTAGAAGTTGCCAGGCAAAAAAAAGTAAATAATAATTTTTATTTTGCAGCTGGTCTTTCTAAGTCCTGCCAGTAGCAGAGGCATGAAGAGCCTCTGGGAAATGACCACTGTTGATAACTTTGTCCCTTTCAAATTGCTTGTGGTAGGGGTCAAGCCTGAGGTCCGACTCTTATGTTCTGGGCACCCTGAAGGAGTGGGTGGTGCTGAGCCCAGCTGCTGGCCCTTCTGGCAAGGGAGGAGGTAGCAGGTTACTGAACCACCCAAAGGGGGAGGGAGGAAAAGGGAGGGAACGTACTGTATATACATTGATATATGTGGATATGTAGTATGTATGCATGTGTACGTACAAATAACAAATTGGTCTCTTGTTGGGTGTTGCTATGTGGCCTTTCAGATAAAAGTAGTCATTTAGTATTTTCCTCTCTCTGGAAAATCTCAGACATGTTTTATTAGTATGTATTTTTTAATTTATCAAGTAAATATATAAATAATTGGAGCAGATATATTATTAATGCAGAACACTTATTGTGTAAGTCACTGAAAGTCACAGATGTGTCATAAAAATAGATGGCAATCAATAATCACAGGAAAATGTTATTTGTTTCTTGCAAAGCTGCAGCTATAAACTCCCCTCCCTGCCAGTAGGAGTGTTATTGCCAAAGCCCTGCATAGGTAGTTCAGAACAGACAGTATCATTCACAGTTTTAAAGAAATCAACTTCAAGAAGCAGACTTACAAGCAAATGCAGCACTGTCCTGTATTGCAAAATAGGGCTATTTAAAAACAAACCAGAAAAGGCTGACCGGGCTCTGAAAGGAAAGTCATCTTTGTCTGCATGGAAGTGAATATTGCCTCTACATAACGTATGTACATCTTTTGGCCACTGTTTTCTTTATTTTTCTCATATAAATATAGGTAATGTAGGATGGAAAAGGGGATTTACTGGAGGTTGCTTGTTGCTGTAAAGCTAGAATTCGTTAAAGCAGGCTTGCAAGCCAAGAGGTGTGCATGGTATTTAAGTTATTCCATGACTGCATCATTTGGTAACTTGAATAACATTCAGAAAGCCCATCTGCGTGAAAGTCACTTCCCTTTAATTACAAAACCCAGATATTAAAATAATCCCCTTTAGTAAAAAGGTGTCAGTGCTACAGCCCGGGACCTATTTCCTTCCTGTGCTCATGGACCCATCCACAGATTTGAAACTGTCCATCTTCTTGTGATTGTCCCATTTTCCTCAGCTCCAGCGCCCTAGTCCGGTTACTGTACTATAAATAATATAAATACATTAATTAAGTATGTTTTTGAGGATATTGGCTTGATTCATTTGATGGCTTTGATTTTTCTTAAACAATTTTGTTGGTTTGGGTCAATGTGTCTGATACTCACTGGGTTCTTTGTAAAGAACACGGAGCTTGGATTTGTGGTGTGTACTAGGACGCACGGAAAATGGGTGTGCAGGAGACCCCGTGGAGAAGCTGCAGCCACAGCAGATATGGGGTGCTGGGTCGGGGTATTGATTTGGCCAGACTTCAGCAGTCTCCGCTGCCCTGCCAGCCCTACCAGGTGAAGCAGAAATTTGCCACTTTGCCATGCCCCATGTAGGTTATTCCCACATGGGAGTACGCAGCCTTCTGGAGCATGCCCGGGCAGGACTTTAGGATTTGACCCAGTATCATTTTCTGCCAAACAAGAAGTGTTGGCATGTAACTGCCACCTTGTTTTCATAGGTATACAGTTTCTGTGACTTATGAATCATCATGTATGAAAATGAAAAAAAACAGTTGTGATGTGCTTTTGGCATCTTATTTCTTTTCACGGATTCCTTATTACATTTTGACAGGTATCTGACACAGGAAGCTGCCAATACTGTGATTTAACCTTGACGTGCCACCTCCAGTTTCAGTGCCTAGGACTGTGAAACAATAGATCTGATCTGAGCTGTTGGAACTTCAATAAAGTTGCATTTAATTTTATTTTTTTTAAGGCATGCTCTGTGTGTAGGAGAATTTTTTCCTGGTGCCCAGGATAGAAGCCCAATTTGTTCACATTTGCTTGATTTACAGGTTATCTTTTACGAGAATTATTCTCAGAAAAGTCAGCTCAGACTTTGCAAAGAATTCAGTAAAGGAAACACAGTTGCCTTGCTACTTCCTTATGTAACGGTAATTTAATTCATTATAAATATCTAAGTTGTTAATACGAAAACAGTATTAGAGGATGTTACATGGATAAATGTTAAGCAATCCCAACAGGTATTTTTTTAGACAATGTAATCCCTCAGAAACCTGCAGTGAGTCAACTCCCGTCTACTTGGGCCCTGCAATTTAGTTTTATTTTGTCCAATTACCAGAATTTGTGACTAACGAAGTATATGCATCTTGGTCTGTTTCTCACACGCTGTGGAACATGGTACTTCCCCCCCCTCCTTACCTACCGTGACTTAAGGTACCGCGCAGAACTGTTGCTCTCCTGTGCAACATCGGATAGATAATGTTTAGGAAGGGCCCAGCAGCCTATGTTGCAGACAGAATCAGGAGGAGGACCGTATAGTCGATAGCCACGAAACTGAGGTCCTGAGGCTTTTCTGTAGCAGAAGCCTGGTGGCATGAGACTGAGTCCAAACCCAGCAAGTGTCTGGCTCGGATTTTCAACCCAACTTCCAGCATTATTTCCCACAAAGTGCAAGGCCCTCTGTGCTGACGGAGAAGCACCTAATACAAGTCATTAGTGTTCCTGGAAACGTGACACCTGCCAAACTGAAGTCTGGCACTTCAAAAACACGTTGCCCTGTGTCAACTCTAAAGTATCAAAGATGATGTTGTTGTCACCCGCCGGTGCTGGTAGGTGTTGTAGAAGGGGCTGTCATCTGGGCGTCATTGATCACACTAAGCAGCTTCTTTACTTTCAATTACTCATGGATGTCAGGAGGAGAAAGAGAACACTAGAGAGGTATTATATGTAGTGGCACTTCAAAGGTGATTACTCTTTCTTCCTATCAATCATGTTAAGGAAATTCTCTTAGTGCACTTGATAATCTTATTTTCCTTTGAAGAAAAGAAACAGTCTTGATTCCAAGCTAGCCATAGAATTAACAGTGTCATTACACATTTTTGAACTCATTAGAGTGTACTCAGTATGCCTGAGATGTAATAGATTTGAAAAGCAATTTCTCCAATGATGATACGAAGTGGATAACAATTTTTTTCCAAAACAAATTGCAGATCAACTCATCAGTCTTATTCTCCTAGATTCTTATGTACAAATGCTTCACAGTTGTCTAGTTGTGTGATTCGTGAGGGGTTAAAATTAATTTACAGAAATAATGTAAGGACAAAATATAGCAAATAACATACATAGCATACATTTTGATTGAATGCAGATTTTTCAAGATGATTTCCTAGCCTGTCGTGACGGTACAATTTTCCATTGCTTAAATCATGGTACCTGCACACTTAGATTAAATTCAAGATCCACTGTACAGCCAATACAGAGAGTTTTGTTTACTTTGAAATCAATAGATTTGATAAGTGTGGGGTGGAGCAAGATTTGAATCTTAATAAAGATAAGGGATGTATTGTCAGCTCTTCCTAATAGGATACGCCTGTTCTCCTGTTGTTTTTCAGACAATGTTTATTGAGAAAAAGACACCTGAGTTGTCTGCAGCTAGAACATTCAGGTGACGCATGGGGTGCAGGTTGAAAAAACTTTGCAAAGAACTAGTGATTCAGACCTGATGGCTCTTTTCTTAAAACAAATCTCGGCAGAGGCTGCTGGATTTGCTGCAAAAAGTGAGGTGCCTCCAGTAGACCTCAGTCATATGTTCCAACTTTTCTCCCCTCTTCATTTCCTTTATTTTACAACCCTTTCCTGATTTATTTTACGAATCTCAGAAGGCATGAGCAAAGGAGCCCCTTGGGCTTTGTAGAGACCAATAATGACTGTGTAAGTGAGCCCATTCCATCTCCCCTTGGGCTTGACTACGAACCTGAGAGAGCAGAAGCTTCCCAAGGGGTCAAGAAGTCTGACAGAAAAAAAAACTCGGACAAATCAGAGAGCTTCAAACAAATCCCCCCTGCCCTGCTTCCATCCCTCTGGCAAAACACACAAGTCAGCAGTGTTCTGAGAGGAAAGAAGGAAAAGGGCTGGGTTGCTTTGAGAGATTTCACTTGTTGTTAGTCCCTTCCCAGACTCTGCGAGGTTTGGACACTACAGTCAGGATATTTCACTAAGAACTTTTGCTGTTCTGTCGGAGTGCAGCTGCTGGGAAACATTTTCTTCTTATTCTTGCCTCAAGGCATTAGTAAGCTGATGGAAAATACAGCTGACTGCTCTGCGACATGGCCACGATCACCAAGATCATTAGATTTCCTGGAATACCTCATCTGTCACAAACCTCTATCTGATTTACATAATTAATTTATCTGTAGAGATGTGCCACCCACCTGGTCCTTCATTTCCAGTCTGTGATTGCTTGCCTTTATGAGCAGAGTATTAGTATATCAGACTGATGACTAAGGATGCTGAGACACAGAGATTAGATGGTTTTCCCAGTATCGTAATAAGGAATTGGAAAGGCTGTGAATAGCACTGAGTCTCTATCCCCTGCTCTGACTGCTAGATGTAAAGGCTTAAACAAAGGACAGTGTATGGAGAAAAATCATTTGAGCCGGCATTATTGACAGCTTTTGGTTGCAACACGTTGAACTGTTATAACACGAGCACATCACACCAGTTGGGCAGAAGTGTGAGTGCGAGATCTGCAGAAGGTTGCAAACGTTCTCAGTGTATCACAATTATAGCCATCACAGTGCTAAACAACACTGTGAAAATGCAAGGTTGCGTAATGTGCAAGTTCTCACATCTTCCCTATGCTGGGGTAGATTTTGGGTAAAAATAGGACAGCACAGGATGAAACGAAGGGATTTGGATCGCTTCTCTCCTTGGCAGGCTTCACTTTGTGCTTTGGTCAACTAATGGCAGTCGGAAGTGAGGCTCAAACCCTTGCCTTTGACACAATGGTGAAATGCCTTAACCACTCTCCGATGTATCCTCTGAATATCTAATATCCATTGTTTTTCAAACTGTTTTGACTGCCCGTGGTTGCTGGGAGCAGCCCTTCCTCCAGGGCTGGGGACAAGAACCAGTCATTAGTGGCTGCAGTAGCAAAGATTCATTCTCTGTCCCTGTGAGCTGCTGCCAGCAGTGGCTAATGTAAATGCTTTGTGTTTTGAATTCTTCTGCCTTTGGGGAAAAACATCATTTTTCCATGGCTTGATAAACACTGAATGAATCTGTTGGAGCTCGGTTAAGAAGCAGTTGGCATTGAAGGTGTGTGGAGTTTTAGCAGAGAGCCTGTTCTGCCAGTCTGCAGTAGATCAGTGCTCCTCCAGCTGCCTCTGCAGGAAGCAGAGGAAGATGTTGAAGATACTAGACTTGATTCGTTTGTCCCATTGGCATATCCCATATTACTAGACCTCTCTGTTACTCAGGGTGGTCACTCCTGGTTTCATGCGTGGTAAGGAAGAGGAAGGCAGACTCTTGGCAGGATGCATATGTCTAGAGGACCATTCAAACACCTAGACATTTAGGAATTTTTTGTTAGTGACTTTCAAGCATGTTTAAAGCTTAAATCTTACATACAAGCTTTAAACTTCTCTTAGAGAGATGTGTGGATATTAACCATTAATATATAACACCAAGGTAGGTAAAACTACCTACCTGAAGAAAACGTGATTCTGATAGTCAGGATAATAAACATTTCCATCTTGCCCTTGAGCAACTAGTTAGACACTTTGTGGGCAGTGAGGCCACGGAGGGGCTCCGTGCTTCTGCAGCAGTCCAGAGATACTCGACAACGAAGTATAAAGTAGTAAGCAAATACCGCATGAGCTGTTGTCACATCCTGGGTTGTGTTGGAGTCATTGCCTAAATATATAAGAAAATACCTGTCAGGTATTCAGGTGGAATTTCAGAGATAACGATTACTTGCTGATTGCAGGCTAATAAACTGGGGAAAAAAAATGCCATTTAAAGTATCAAGTGCTTGATACTGCTTAAAATGATGGGGAACATGCGTGATTAGAATTATGTATTTTGCTTTCACTTTGTTACACTTTGTCCTCGTACCTTCAAGGCAGGCATACAAAAGTATATCTGTTTTCTCCTTCTGTGCTAGTGCTGAATACACTGCTGACTGTTTGCCCTCTCTCAGCAAAAGATGAGAGATGCCTTAAAAGAAAGCACTTAATCATGGGCCTTACTATACAAAATACTGTTTTTATCTCTTCTTTGGTTTTTTTCCCCCTACTAAAATAGCAGAGATTACAATTGGTTTGGGACAACTGTTTCGAGAATAATTATAGTTGGTACCTTTGCTGGTAAATGAATGCTTTCTCTGTAGCTGTGACTATAGTAGTTTCTGTTTTAGGGTTAATGAGAAATCACATTTAAAAAATATCAGAGTAGGTTTTTTTCCCTAGATTTCGCATTTGGGAATTAACCCAGATTGTATTATCAACATAATATATCATTAAAATAATGACACTAAATGATAGTTTACAATGTTCAGTACACACTGAAGTGGAAAAATATAATTAGCACATCTCTGCTGCAACTCTTTATTAGTTGGTATAACACCAGCGTACATTCTGGTAAGGACCCTAAATCACAGACTGTATCACTGCAGTCCTGCTGCCAGTAGATAGTTGCAGCCCTTAGATGAGAATTATCAAGTTTTCTGTGCCACTTGCTTTTCCCACCCTCATAATCAGGGGTTATATTTTACTGTGACTCCTTGATGGCTAGAGAATGCTGCAGGATTCAGGGGGAGCCGTAGAAATGAGTTATAAACTGCAGTAGCAGCAATATTCAGGTTTTTTCTATGTTTTTCTCTTTTTTTCCTTTCTTGTCTTTTCACCTTTGAATTAGTGCTTATTTAAAAGAAGCGATAGTGAGGTGAGAGGGTGGGTCTGGGACAAGACAAAATTGACAGATGACAGCAGAGAAAAAGATGAGGATGGAGTAAAGGGGAACGAATGGACAGAAAGGTTCTGGGCAGGTAGAAATGGAAAAAAGAAAAGGAATGGAAGCAGAAAGAAGGAGACAGGATGATGTCTTCAAAAATGAAATGAAATAAGGCCTTCTGCCCCCATCAGCCTCATGGTGCCCCTGAGCTGCCAGCCTTGTGTTCTATTTTACAGAGCTTATTTGCGTGACAGGATTCACAAGTACAGGTCTGACCCTGGTCCTACAGGAAGCAGCAGATTTGCCAATGAGCTCAGTAGGACCAGTGCTTGCCTGGTCCTTGTGGATAAGGAAACTGCATTTTAAAAGATACTATCTCCTTGCATCTATGCACAAAAGTGACATGTTGCATTCCTGGTATCAATAACGACTCACTACCAAAACAGAAGGAAATTACTTGCAAAAATATATTTTTCTCCTTTATCTCGTACGGTTGTTCTTATGCAGTGAGGTACTTAAACGCAATGCCTAGGCTTAAAATTAGCTATAGGCATAAATCAGTACTATTGCTGAGAAGGTACTGCTGATAAGGTAGCCGGCACGTGGAGTCTAGCAGACTGTTTCCTTAGGGAGGAGAAGATGACGATGCAGTCTGGTATTTCTTTGCTGCCATCAAGTTTATTCACAAAGAAAGCACCCTGTGACCTGTTTCCCCAGACGCATTAGGCAGCAGATAACAAGACTACTTTTCTTTGTCTATGAGGCCAAGCCTCTTTCTTGGTTAGTGCTTTGCTCAAAGGCTCCATTTCTGGTCTCGCAGGGCAACTTTTCCAGTTCTGTGCTTATTGTATAACTTTGGGGATGTTTCTTTCTATCTAACACTTAAAAGGTTTAAGGTGTTTCTGTTCTCTTTCTGCTTTCTACATACATACACCCCTCATGACAGTAGTATCTCGCAAAATGTTCCTGTCCACATAGGCCAAGTCCTAAATAACCTTTCCTGAGGTTTGTGTTTGGGTGGATGAATCACTGTTGTTTCAATTATTCTACTTTCTAACTGCTTCCTACATTTAGTCCAAATGAAACGGAGCTACCGAACACCTCTGCTTCATACAGATTTCACCTATAGCAGTAGATTGTTGACTCAGTTCCTAGGTTTGTTGTGTAGAGGCAGGCTTTTTCTTTCTAGCAAAATATCAAACAAGAAGCGGCAAATCCATTAAAGTAGAAAGGAATATAAAAATGCTAATTTCAAAGTGTATTACTTAAAAAGAATCTTCCAAATGGCTCTGCTTTTTTAATGAATCAAGTAAAAAAAAACCCACCAGGATGATACGCTGGTTAGTTGGACATTATTTCTGTCATTCAGAAGCCTGCCTACGGCTTTTTAGCATGGAGTTTAGGATACAAGCCTGTGTTGGTTCAGATATTGCTGGACTATACTCTGCTTTTCCTTGATGCATGCATGAACCGGTCCAAACCTCTAATTTTGGCAACACCTATGCTGCCACCTTTTACACATTTTCAGACAATGCAGGAGGACATGAGACAAAGCACAAAAACTGGCTGGTCCTGTAGTTACATGTATGCGGCAGGTCTGGATTGTGCCTCTGTTGTCAAGCATTTCGCTACAGCAAATCAGTCCTGGTGTTCCTATATCCTCTTGCTGTTTTCCTGTATCTCCTAAAAACCACTGAGCTGGAAATTTGTTCCTTCCGTGTTACTGGTGTCAAAACGATAGCACAGTTACAAGGCCTATTTCAGCCATGGTCGGGCATTTCTGATTTAGCTGAGGTTATTTTCATGGCTCATTAGGACAGCACAGGAAAAGAGGGATCCTAAAACCAAGCATAAACACTTATATTCAAATCAATACTGGCTCTTCAGCTTCACAGTAAATATGTTGTTCCTAATAAGATGACCCTGAACCTTCAGAAATGAGCTGGAATTGTGTAGCCTCATTTTCTGTGTCTAATAATGGACCGGAAACCCAAATACATTACTCAAGTCTCTTTCTGTAGCTTGATCACATCAGACGATATTTTCCCTTTTGCATTGCAGAAAACTAATTTGAAATATAATTATGTTGCTGCTGGATATCAGCGTGGCTGTTCGGCTGCCTATGAGCACAGTGATCACCATTTGCTAGGTGACATTGTGCGATATTATCTCCTCATCTATCACAGTCTCTTCCTCTCTCATACTTGCACAATTCAAGCTAATATCCCAGCATCTGCGTGGTGAGCCTACATGGGTAATGATAGTTGTGGGTTTATGCTTGTTTGGTTTGTTTCTTTTCATCCCAGGTCAGCAACGATTGCACAAAGCTACCTTAATACATGAAAAAAGCAAAGGTCTATAATCAACCTGTGGTTTTATCAGCACAGATATAGGAGTGTTTTTTTCAACAATGCTTTTAATATTTTATAGAAAGGATTTTTTTAAAAGGTCACTTGAAAATGAAAGCTGATTTGTTTTTTTCCTTTTTTGAAAAAAAAAAAAGTAATATTAGCATTGACAGAGGGAGAGTGTTTTAATGAGAACAGTTCAGTGAGGGTGCCTGCTTTCTACAGTGCATTGTCTCAGGATTTGATCCCATTTCAGTCTGTGAAAACATCGCTTACTTGGCATGCTAAAAAATAGACTCTTTTTGTTTTAAAAGACGATGACTTTGTGACACCTGTCTATGCCTTGCTGTTTTCTTTTCTTACTTTGTTACAGGAAAGCCTTGATATTTCTGGGTTTTTTCTGAATACAGTGTTCCATGACTGGGAGCTTGCATGGGAGCACTTGCAGCGCTGGTTCTGTGGTGCACAAAAAACCCAGCTGGATGGTGCTCTGTATGGGGGTGTGGTAGCAGGGAAGAGGGCTGTGAATCTGTGAGGGGGTTTCACTGCCTGGGTATATTAACATATGGAGCTCCCCTCTTCAGTTTCCAGCATTTCTTGAGAAAGACAGGAGCTATTTTCACTTGAAATGACACCTGTTGTTTGTCCATGCTTCTGTTTGAAGAAATTCTGTCTGGCTGATTCTTATAAGTAATTGGTACTGAGTTAGGCTTTTTAAATAAAGGCAACTCTTTCTTCTCCTCCTCAGGAGATGAAAGCCATGCTTGAAAGCTATGTCTTTGAAAATGAGTTTCTGCTGTTGATGGGTCACTTGATGTGGTTACCCTAAGAACCAGCCAAGCCTGTTCTACAGACTGAAATGATACCTTTTGAAGTTTGAAAATATGTCAATATGTGTACTAAATTTTGCAGTTGGAAGAAAACAGCCTGCCACTTTAAGCCTTTCTGGTCTCTGGGGGGGAAAAAAAAATATAAGAACAAAATCTTAAATAAAATCATGGGGAAGTCTCAGGAGTCCCAGTAGTTTATCCTCTGCACTTGGCAAAACAATATTGGCTGTCTTGGCAGCTCTGTGTGCACAACGTGCCCAATGATGAGACCCCAACTGGCCTTGTTGCCACAGATGTCTGTTTTTGTAGACAGTTACTCCAAATTATGATCATTGTTCAATAGAAATGGAATGTCTTCCTTTGAATTCTGCTTCTCCTTAGCATCTGCTGTTATCTAGAACTCATCCGCTCCCCAACTTGGTGTAGGAGTCGTTCACAATGGCTTTATCAATATTACAGCTTCCCCATCATGATAACTGCAACATGTTCTTGTGTCAGAATTACACAAAAACGTCCGAAAGAGATTTTCAGAGATTGTCTAATCTGTTCCCTGCCCCAGGGCAGAATCACGTATGCCTTTGTCACCAGTGTGAGGTCCCACAGCCCTCTTCGGACACATCTACCCTAGAGCCTTACTGGGCATCCCCCAACAGAAAGATTTTTCCTTTCTCCACTGGCCCCTTCATGCTACAGTTTAAGGCCATTTATGTTTTCTGGCCATCAGACACAGGGAGAACAATGTCTCCTTTTTGCACAGATACCAAATATCTCAAGATTGTCATGTTCCAATATTTTCTTCTTTAGATTCCTGTAGCCCATTAACAGTGATGTCATTTAAGATTTTTATCTAAAGCCTCCAGCACCCTCCTTAGGCAGAAGGCATTTTAAAGAGCTCAGTGGTCACTGATATGTGACTGCTTATCATAAATGAACATATCAATATAGATGTTGTACATGCTGACCAAAACCTGATAAGAAGAAGAAAAATCCCTTTATTTTCTACTTTATTATATCCTACCCCATTAAAGATTTTAAATGCTCCACATCTTCTAGACCTTCTTCATATAGCATGAAAGAAGTAGCTGCCCTCATTGCAGTTTCTTTGCCAAGTGAGATTTAAAGATGTGCCAAGATCTCTATAATTTTGCAATAGATCTTTCCAAGCTTATATGTCCTTTTGTGGACAGTTGATATGTGTTGGTTACTTCAGCTGTGCCAGGCTCCTTTGCCTCCATTAGCAGACATGCGAATTGAGAGCCATTTTGCTTTCACTAGTGTGTGTCTTCCACTCTCCTGCTTGCAGGATATCATGCTTATTTGCTGTAATGCCACTGAAAATCTTTCCTACTGCAAAAAAACAGGAACAGCAGCCTACTGTATGCAACTCCCTGGAATTCCTTGCTGCTTCAGTAACTGGTAACTTAATATTTTAACTTGCACTACATCATCTGCTGTATTTCATAGTACTAGCATCAATGTGTTTTCTTTTTTTTTTCCCACCCCCTTTTTTTTTTCCTTGGGTGCCAACAGAGGATAATGTTGCTGTCCTTTGCTGTTCTTGCCTACAGCAGAGTAATTTCAATATTGCCATTCTTCCTTTGGGCAGAACAGGAACAGATGACACTCATAAAACAGATCTCTGCATTAGTCCTGAGCCCTTCTCCTACATCCCTGGCACCAATAAGATTTATTATTCTTCTAAATATCTCCTGGCAGGCTACTCAGAATGTTGGAAACATTATAATAAAGGATTTCAGTCTGAGCACCAACAGCATACTTCACCACTCAAAAAGACTGGTAAACTATATTCTTCTGCCTGTTAGGCAGAAACACAAAGGAGATGTATCATAAAATTATGGATAAGCAAGATGATATGTGGACCCTGAGGGATGACCAACAGTCCTGGCTGAAATGGCCAGCAAACCAGTTGTCTAAATTAGTGTAGTATCTTTACACTCCCTAGTTATTACTGAAGGTCTCATCACACATCTCTATGGAGTCGGAAACTACCCACAGAGCCCGAGGGAGACTGTGTGTAGGACAAATAGATAGTGTGATAATGGTATTTAATACTTACCTCCAGTGTCTCCACTCAGCGCTTTAACCAAGAGACCACCTTCTCTTTTCCCTCTGCCATTACCATGCTGCTCTGCTACTAAGGTTGGATTACATGTTGACAAGATGTTATTTCTTTTATATTAAGATGATAACCAATCCAGGAAGCATCTGGACTTTCTATAGAGAACAAGCAATTAAAAATATCTTGGAGACTCTAGAACTTCCAAATACAGAATCTGGAGCACCCTCTAAAGACCAAAATCTAAAGCTTTTATTGCCAGTTACTTCCCTAGATGCTGATATGACAATTCTGCCAGTAAAGTGCTCTGGAGTTGCTATATAAATGGAGTGTGTAAGTAAAGCAATTTTGTAGTCTCTTAAGCCAAAAATTTTGTCAAAATTTAGGATCTCCAGGGGCAAAATTTAGAATCTACCAGAAGGTAAGATTGGTGCTTGATCCAGTGGATCCTTTGATCCATCGCAGACTACAGATTAAAAAAAAAAAAAAAAAGGAAAAAAAGCCAACCCTGTGCTGAAGGAATCAGCCAGAAATAATTTTGCTGCTCATGCCACCATGACCCCAAGTTTTTTCTTTTGTTTCAGGATCACTGAAGCTGGATTGGGTTGTGCTTTCCTTTTAATCTGTTTCTGACCTCTCTCTCCCTCAGATATGTGACCACAAGCTTAATTCAAATGATATTCAGAAAACTAGTTTTTATTTGAGTGGAGGCATAGCTGTGTTGGAGGGCTGGAACCCGCTACATTTCTTTCCTCCCGAGTCTGTAAGTGAGCTGGGTGATCCCCCACAACTATCCCAAATGAAGGGCAGCTATTATGGTCCTGAGTCTCAGCAAGGTTCCCCACAATGCGCCATAACATTAATAGGTTGTACTCTTGGGTTGTTTTCAGTACCACTGACACAACGCTGGGTTAATGTATTCATTTTATGGGAGCCCAGAGGGAAATGAGATAGGGGATGAGAAAAGCCTCTGCAAATACGGCAAGATGTTGATTCCCACTAGTAAACCTCTGTTGGGTAATAGTATTAGAGACTCTAATATCCTCCCTGCTGAAATAAAACAGTTTTCCTATTTTCAACCGATGTGGCTTGAAGAGCTGATGTAGCTGGGAGAGCTCCTCTGACCAGCACCGGCTTGTAGGCCAGAGAGTGTCTGGTCTGCTCAGAGATCTTTGTTCAAGATTGCTGCAAAATGTAGGACCCTCCTTTTCGACAGCGTGAAGGGAGCTAGGAGATACACTACTCTGTGAAATCCAGTAGTGATAAAATAAGGTCTCAAGAGCCATGCAAATATTGTCACCTTTGTAAAGCAGCCTTCAAAGACAAGCAAGCAAGTATCAGTGAACAGCCAGGCACATGTTTACTGCACACTCTGCGCTCCCTGGCAAATATGATTAGTGGTTTCAGTTTTAGAAATTTCCTTCAGTCGTGTGTCATTTCAAGGGAAATCATAGAGGGAACAAGAGTGATCCTTTTTTTCTAACACTCCTAATTAGATAGCGACTGTAGCTTCTAGTGCTCAAGGGAAGACTTATCCCTTTCTCAGGAGTATTGCAACATGTTGCCTGCTCCCACACCTTCTGTTTGCTCAGAGAATTTGGATTGTTCCCATTCTCCAGTGGTGTTGGACATTTCTCTGTAGATCTTCAGACTTTCCTTGTTAGTCACAACCCTCTAGGCACTTGCGTTGACTTCTCCCATAGTCAGAACTTGTGCGAGGGGGAGTTTGAGAAGATCCTTCTCTGATCCACATTTGCATCTCCCCCAACCTCTGTTTGCTGTCTGAGCCCTAAATTGCATGCTTCTCAGAGCAGCTGTCTGTTCATGAATGGAATAATATATGGTGCACACGTCCCGTCGTATGTCTTCAGACATCCCAAATGTGCCTGCTAGTCGTGCAGCCTAGTGGCCCCAACACCCACAGAGGCTGCAGCTCCTGAATGTCCCCAGCCTTTCTCTCAGTGTGGTGTTATCTCCAGCTGTCTCCTCTCCTCTACCTGCCGATTTCCTTGAAATATCTAAGAATTTTTATGTTGAGACCGTTCCCAGCTAAGGTTTATCAGACCCCATTGCTCGAGATGAAAGCATTTGGGGATGGGAAAGGCAGGGAAGAGAGGCTGGTGCCCAGAGCAAGGGACAGAAAGCAGGTTTATTGCCTGGGCTTTCCTCCCCTTAGGAGACTACTGCTTCTCCAGAGCATGCACTTAGCAGTTAGGTCACATAAGAAATTCAGATAAGACTTACAGTCTAAGGGAAAGACTTTATTCTTTTTCTTTTCTATTGGGCAAAGAAATGGACCCATACTTTGGGAAAAGGATGCAATTCTAATGAGATGCAAGCTTTATTCAGTTTCTCTTGTGAGGTGTGTAATACTAATAGGCAGTGTTCAAATCTTCCACAGAACTTTTTCAGGAAAAAGTTTCACTTATTAGGAAGCAGTGCATAATTTCTAGACATCTGTTAAAGTTTTCCCAGTTTAGTTTGTTGAAAGTGATAAATGTCACATGCCCAAGGTGGAGGAGAGGGTGAGGATTTTTCCTTTGGAAGTCAATTCTTCCTTAAAACGTATTTGTAGTATGTTAAGGACATTAACTATTTAATCGTATTTCTTCATGTTGTGAATAATTTAAAGGGAATTCAGCTTTGTAATCATATAGAAAAGAATCTGGATTTTGTTGTTCTGGAGTTTAACAGTATTTAAGGTCAGTGCTTGGAAAGTAAACAATTTAATTGCCAGGTCATTATAAAAATTCTTTTGGTCTGCCTTGAAATGCAGTGTATTTAATACTCTTTTGAATCTAAGAAATGGGCTTTCACTTCCTTTAGCCCACCCTGTATGAAGAGAGCCCATTTTGCATGATAATGTATGATTAATTTACAACTTTTTCCCAGTATACTCTGCTGGCACCAATATGGAGAAACCTCTAGAAGGAATCCAGCAGAAATAGCTTATGCGCTGTCATTTGCTAAATTTGCCTTCTGTAGTAAAGAAATGTAGATTACAGAGATAATTCAGGTATTGAAGAGGGCCTTCTATTAGAATACACTGGTACAGGTTTCCCAGTTTCTGCAGTTTCTCTTTGCTAAGAATCCAGCCCTTCGCTTCCCCCAAAAATTGACTTGGAAAATATTATACCTTTTGTGACACGTTAAAGATGCATTATGGAAAAATGGAAAAGTAATAATAAAAAAAAATAGGTCAAGTTAACAGCTTTTGTTGTCCATCCCTGAGATGTGTCTGGTTTTGCTCCTCTGTCAGCAGCAGTTGCTTTTCTTAGACTGCATTGCAACCTGTTTTCCTTGGTGAGTATCACTGCAGTTTGTTTACAACAGGGCTGAAATCAATGGCATGGTAGTACAGAGAGCGTGCTGAAAAGCTTCACTGTGTACTTTTAAAATGCATGGTAGATATTACCATTTAGGATGGAAGGAAATGACAGAATACAGCAAAGCACTATGGCACATTAGTCATAGTTACACTCCTTCATTACTGCTTCAAATTGAAAAATGCCAACCACTGCACAGCTCATTGAAGTAAGTTCAGAGAGAACTGCACACATTCAAAGGTCAGGAAAAGGAAAATTATAAACCATATTGTTTTACTGCCTCCACATAATGATTTATTTTTTCTTTGTCTTACTTTTGAAGTTGAAAAGATAGAGAGATTGTGCTAGGGAATGAAATTTTAGGAATTAAATTTACTTGCAATGCAACAGCTTTTTTATTTGAGTGGAAAGCTTGTCAAGCAGGGCTGTATTTATAGGCATCCTTTGGGAACTGTGCCTCAAGGTGAGATTTGAGAAGCTTTGGAGGCTGATTTCTGGATATAAGGCAGGATAATTTAGCAGGATAGTGGGAGTATTTGCCTCTCCTAACTGCCTAATTTAATTTACCATTTTTTAAAATTAGCTGTAAAGCACTTTCATTTTATGTTTTATATGATTTCTGTGTTGTGGGATGTCATTATTTTGCACACTTGGAACCTTCCTAATTCTTTCTATTCTAACAAAAAATGTGTTACGAAATTCCACTATCCAAAATTGTTCTGACTTCTTGGACTGCGTGGGTGTTTATTCATTTTTTCTTTTCTTTTCTTTTTTTTTTTTTTTGGTGCACATTCTATTCTGTGACTGCATGCCCTGGGACTGCATCTACTTAGAAACCTAAAACCTATGTATGGCTGTGCTAAGAATATTCATGAGCTAAACATTCATTTGTTGTTTTGTTTTTTACATTAGGTTCTTCTGGTGCAAATGTTTTTGTTTGTACAAACTTAATAGCTATGGGTCTCAATGCAATTTTGTGTGAAATTTGTTATATATCAATGGATTTCTGTTTGTGCATATGAAAACAGACAAATATAAAATAGACATAAAATATCTTCTCTATTTCTGGTTGAGGCTATTGTAATAATCATAACTGTAGCACGGTCTTGACTTCCACTGTTATGACTGATGCCACATGGAAGATTAAAACATGCTCACTTATTGACAATATCCCCACGTGATTCCAATACAGAATGAAATAGCAATAATTGTTATTTCAGGGAAAATAACATAGATAACAAGTTGTGTAGGCATTTGGAGAGGTTCCTGTTCAAAACCAGTTGGATATATCTTTATAAGGCACTTGTTATTCCTGTAAGTGTGGTAGATTTTTAGATGAACAGCTTTTATCACATTTTTCTCAAAGCGTAGCTAATTAATGAAGCCTCCATTACTTGAAAGCTCTTAGGTGGATTTAACTCAACTGTGCCCTGGGTTTTTCAGCAAGGGCCCTTCAGACCTGAATGCAAGACTAGAACTTTCTTTGGCAACGAAAAGCTACACGCTTTATGGACATGCAGCTTGTTTATGGAGAACAGGGTTTGTTTAAGTTTGATGCTTTTGTCAGAAAAGCCTCTTCTTGTTTACCAGTCTTACCCCATTTAATATTTTTGAAGGTAAGGTGCAAAACTGAGAGGAAAAAACATATTCTAGCATGATACAATTTATTAGCAGTATGAATTGAGTTGCAGTGTTTTTGTGTAATGCAGTTAGTCACTGATAAAATAAGAGATTGGAATGCACAAATTCAATGTAGTCTATTTACGAGGTTTTTAGCAGAAAACAAAGTCAAGACAGATGTCTTTACAAAGTAGAAATATATAGTGAAACTTTTCATAGAGTTTCTTTAACTAATTTTCTTTTTAAATATTCTTCTATGTTAGGGGAAGTTGTAGAGGACCAGTTAGCATCAAAACCCCAGAAAGACTGACATGAGATGACAAGGAGAAGCAAGCATGCATTGCATATCTCCAGTTAAAAGCAAGAAGCCTATGAATTTTGTAACGACATGCTCTCATTTTTTGAGACGACTTTAATTCCTCATGTAATTTATTCAGCACTGAATCAGTACACAGTTTGTTGATTCTTATTGTGTGAATTTGTAAAATAACAAGTAATTGTGTGCTGCATCGTAAAAGAACGGTATTTTGGTGAATCGATAATGAAGGATTCAGTGATCCTTAGTTAATCCCTAGATATCGATTCTGTGATCTAAATTCATTTTAAGTTGATTTTTCTCAGGCTGTACTGGAGTGCTGTCCTCTGAAATCTTGGTTGTACTTCTCACTTGTTATATTAATATGTATTCCGCGTTAAAGGTACGTCAAATGAATCAAGCAATTTAACTGACGTTTGATTGCTGAGGTAGTTGTTTGGCTTGGGGTGGTTATTATTTCCTTCTAATCATAATAATGAATTTGCTATGAACCTTCATTTTTTATGGTTCAAACATAGGTATAGAGCTTCCAAGAGTTATGTTGGAATTTCTTGTTGCCAGTGTCTGTCAACCATAAATAATTGTGACTGTCTTGATTTTTCTTTACACATCTAGATAGGTTGCCCAGTGAGCAGAGAATACCAATTTAACACTATTTAGGACAGTATTGTGAAGTATGTCTTGAGCTATGAATTATCACTCAGGATGCCAGTGGGAAGCCAGTTCAAAAAGGATGTTCATAAGAATGTGAATTTCTTAAGTACAATTTCTGTATCGATCAGTTGGGTACAAAGTGAAAAGGTTGCTTTCTTTTGTGGCCTTTTAACAGCAGAGGTTTTCCATATGTGAGATTGTTAGATCCTGAGTTCCTTCTGAAGTCTGCCTGAAAGCAATTCAGTAAGAATGAAACAGTTTAAAAAACCCAAAGTGTAGGATCCCAAAATGTGGGATAATCAAACTGGTTTTTACAATGGGAAAAATACTGAGTCAGATTAAATCAAAAGTGATTAAGTTTTGGGGAACCTGGAGGAAGAGGTTGGACAGTGACCTTCAGAAAACTTGTGCATAGCACTTTGCAAAATGTAGGTCTCTGACATGTCTTGAAATGAGCCCTGTAAGTTATACAAGCGCTTCTCAAAATAGCTTTCCTGGTCATAGCTTTGACTCACAATGCTGCTATAGTCAACTATGCTGAAGCCAATAGCTTTAATTCATGACTGTGAGTTACCAGTTACCGTAAGGTAACGGTGAGTACAGTTGAATGAATTACCTGCTCTCTTTAGGTGCTTAGAGGGGGCAAAAAAAAAAAAAAAAGGATTTTGCTTTACATGTCTTTAAGATATTATATAATTGGATTTCATTAGTTTGTAATGCCCTGAGGCATAGTAGGTACCTTATGGAGCAGATAAGACAACTCACTTCTTCATCCCCACTATCCATAGTGAGTCTACATCTTGACTACAATGTTGGAACAAGAATGGCAGCAAACATAGTTATGGGTGTAACAGTAAGGCTGGAGGTGACAGTTGCAGCCATAATGTGTAGGCAGGTTGGTCCTGATCCAGCACTGGCATTAAGTGGTGGTTTATCTCGCCATTTGAGTGGATTTTAATAAAAGCACATAGAGATTCTTGCCTACGCATGTTTAAATCGTCAGACTTTTATTTATGAGCAGTGTCTGTGATAGGGATTTTGAGCAGCGCCTCAATACTAATTGACTGGTAAAGGGATACAAAGTTCCTACTTCCAGAAACTTGCCAATTTGAAGCTATTTAAAATTTGGCCTTTGTAGTATACAGACAAAAGTTTTATTTTGCTTATTTAATCAATTGAAACGGGCCAGCCATCTGCTCCCAAAATGGATGGAATTTTTTCTTGGAAACATTGCATTTACAGAATTTATCAGTCTAGCTTATTTGCTGCTATTACAGTTAGGAAGTGTTAGGTACATATGAGGAAATAGGTTACTGGAGATATACCTTGAAATGTGAATGTGCTATTTAAAAATAGTTTGTCTCTTTATATTTTACATGATATCCACAATTTTGTTATTCAGATTGGACTGTCTTGCTTCAGGGAGATATTATAAGTGGCTGGGCCTGTTTGTTATATGTATATTATTTGTACTCCATCTTGTGTCACATTATTCAGCTTGATCATGTAAAGTCACAAGATTTCAAGAACTATTAAGATATTCTCCCCTCTGCCTCTAAAATCAGAAGATACAATTGCCTAGAGTGAATCTATCACTGTCTGTTGTTGATCTGCTGCTTGGAGCCTGGAGCTGTGCTATACTTCAGTTGAAAAAGCTCCATAGGACCTGACCTGAAACTCAGGCAATTCATTGAAAGCCTTTGCAGTGACTTTGGACAACTCTCAGAAAATACTAAGCACGGTGGAAAATACCCAAATTTGCAAAAAAACCCCACCCCAACACCCAAACCCATAGTTAGACACTAACTAGAAAGCTCAGTCCGGGGTATCAGAATCCAGCAGTAGTTAAGAGACCTGTGCTTATGTATGTGTGCAGGGATTCCACTGTGGGAACGAAAGCGTGGTAAGAGAAATCAATGGTCTGGGGCAGTCAGGAAGCCACAGCAGTCCAAGACATAACTTTTCATTGACCGTTGCCCACTAGACATCTGCTGAGCATTGCTTGTTTAGCCTGATTAAAGAAAACCTTGAAATGATATTTGGCTATGTATTTCCATATATGTGTAAATATATGAATGGTAGAAAAAAAATTAATTGCTTTTTGGCCCACTTCCCATTTTTGTGTAGTCGTTTCCCTGGCTCTTTGAAGTCAGCCTTGAGACCCAATACTCCTACTAGGGAAGTATAGTAAGCTATAGATTATTATTGCTGAAAGAGAGCCACAAAAAGTGAAGTGAAATTAAATTTCATTGAGATTGGTTTCTAGAAACCAATATAGCATCTTAGGCTATAAGTTGCAAATCAGTGTCATGTGTTACCAGTCGCATTCGGTTGGTTCAGTTAAGTTTTCACCAAATTGGGTTTTGAAAAAGGGAATAAAGAAAAACGTTTAGATAATTGAGTCTCATCTTGAGAAACCCACGTCTGAGTCTGTGAGAGAAAATGTGGTGTTGCATGTTCTTGACTGGAAGAGCATCTTGTTTACTTTAGTTCTGGATCTGATATCTTGGAATAAAAAGAAATCACTATCGTGCCAAGGGGGAGAGTAATGAAATGAATTGCCTTTCAAATCCCATCTGGATTGGAAGAGATGGAGATCACATTCTGATTTTAGATGTTGTGCAGATCTCTCATACTCTGGCAGTCTCGCCGTCTCACCAAGTAGAATTTTTTGTAAATTCTTGAACCTTCTCAAATCCATTACTAAAATATCTCGCTTTGCTTTCACACCTGAAGCCAAACATCCTTCAACACTTCATGAAGTTACAGGTGATTGAGCCAAGAGTGTATTTTCTCAGTTGCCAGAGGTGATTTTGTGCTGGCTTGAAGAGGAATGGGGAACAAGGCATGTTCAGGGACACCTTCCTGTCAGTGTATATGTTATGAGAGGATATCTATCTGTTCTGCTCTACTCATTGCAGACTCTAACAATGTTTGAATCCCAAATGTTCCTGGCAGGTGCTAACGTTGCACTGGTTTGGGTTTTTTAATCCTGCTAACTCTTTTTCACTGTGTAAAATCCTAGACCATGTAATAGTTTCAACCTTTGCTTGTGGACTTTAATTCGAATTTTAGAGATTCTACCTCACTTCTTGCTTACAAGCGATGGTGCAGCATGGTGAGATGAAATGTGGCAGCTCTGAACCTCTGTCTGGGGAAGGAGGAATGCTGTTCCTACTCAGAGGTTGGATTCGCAGGTGGTGAAACAATGAGGATCTTAGTGTTTGACTGCTGACGTTTGCATGATGGGCAGAAGACAAGGCTGCTGGTTGCTTATGCTGTCATCCACCTGGTTCTCCTGTGCACCAGCACAAGTGCCCTGCATTGAGCATTTCTTAATGAGTCACTGACAGTTGTTGTTTCACTGGGGCAGCAGCACATTATTTAGTAGGCTCCACTCTTCCTTCTGCGGCAAAGGAAGGTATTTAGGGTGTTCAGTGTTTTTTATAGCAATGAAGAGTCACTAAAACTTACTGCATTCTGGTGTCTGAAATGCAGCTCCCAGTTGAGCCAGTTAGTGGAAAGAGCTTCCTTTACTGCCTGGCATGGCTGTGCACGTGCTGCATTAGGGTCTAGTTCTTCAGTTTTCCTTTCTGGGTAGTACAGGAGTTTAAAAATGTAGGCAGCAGAAGACCAAGCAGGCAATTCTACAAATCCCCGAGACTTACTGTGTGACATGCACATCCCATGCCTGAAGCTGTCTTTGAATTTCTCGATCAATTTGCTGACCAATATTTGTAGCCATGTTGTTATTCTGCCCATCTCCAGCTTGCCATTCAGTGGGACTAAGCTCCTTGAATCCTAAGGTAGGATTTACTACTGAAGTACTAATTTATGTTTGTGAACCCTCCCCTTTTGGGGGCCCCTTTTGTCTGGGCATCTTTTACCATGCACAGAGGAACAGCAAGCGGAATAGATGTAATCTGAGGACACATCAGCTATTTAGTGCAAAATGCACACATATGACAGCTAGGACAAATGTGCTGCGTGGCAACATGTTGTATTTATGTACAACATATGTATTTATATGTACATATGCATAAGCAAACATAATGCGTTTAGCATTAGTATGCTCACCACCATGAAGGAGACACCGAAGAGTTTCTGCTGGCCAGGCAGGACGGGAGGGGAAGTGTTGACCTCCATTGTGTCCTGGAAAAGGCTGATCCTCAGTCTTGCTGAGTTGCTGCCTTCTGCTTTTTGGCTCACCCCCCACCCACCCCCGCCTTGTGGTTTTATATATTTTCATTTCAGTATTTTTTGCTTGAGTAGCTAATGATTATCAACTCAACAATTACACTTTGGTCTTTTACTCTTCTTACCTTGCAGGGCTTTAGCTGATGGTCTCTAGCACAGCACAGCAACAGTTTCTCAGTTAAGCTGGACCGAGGTCACCCAGTGGTGTTGCACCAAACTAGTCCTTGGGCCACAGGTGTTAGAAACCTGGCCCTAGGTTACATCTTTGGCTAAAAGAAATACCTGGGTAGTTAGCTGGCCGGGTGGATGTGTCCTGTGCTCCTTCTGTGCAGAGCTTCTGCACAGAGCAGCTTTCTGTCATGTAGTTCAAATGTCTCCGATTAGCTGAGTTTTTGTTTTCAACTGTTTAGGTCCTTATTCTGGAATAACCAAAACTACCTGGAAATGAGACAGCCTGCAAGTGTTGAGAAGCTGCAGAAGTGTTTCTGGAGAAGGCTGTGTGGAGTCTAGGCAGCACAGGAGCATGCACAAAGCTGGGTCGAGAGTGGAATTACAAAGGCTTAAGCATAAACAGCAGCTTTGCCTGTGGTCGACTGTCTAGCTTCTCAGTTCTTTCTTTGTGACATGGGTTTACTACTATATATTACAGAGTAGACAGTGAGGATTATGTGATTAATGTTCTCATGGTATTTTGTGAATGCAAAGTGCCATCTATCTTCTAGATGAAACTGTTAGGAGCAATATACAAACCTGAAGAGTAAAGATACTGTTCCAAATTTGGTATTAGCCCTCACCTTAACATTTTAATTAAAAAAAAGTAAACTTGACTGTATACAGATTTTTCTTCTGACCACAGCATTTAAAAAGCACAGATCTTTTTACCATATCATGCTGCAAATCGTTTATGTTTAAAAATGTGTTTCCAATCTTGTAACATCTGGCTTGATTATATTTTTCAGTCTTTCCATCAAGTTTGTATTAGTTTTTACGTTTTAAAATAAAATCCCCCTCAATGTCAAACTTTGACATTTTATTTTGGGAGAGCATTATTTTTGTCTATTCAAGGTGAAAACAAGTGATGAACTTCTACAATTTCCCCTAAAAGGAAAATTTCATTTTGCAACCCTCTCCAATTCTTTTAAACATTTAAATAATTGTGACCCCAGAACTGTCCTGTCTCCCTGTGGCTGACAGTCGTGTCTGTACATGTAGGTAGAGCAGGTCCATAAGGATTGCTTTCCAAGAGGCAAGGTGCTCTGCTCTCACCATTGTGCAGTGTGGAAGCAAGCCAACTGGCGCTGGAAAGCAGGTTCTTGTTAATGTGCTGCCGTAAGATATTTTAAAGCCAAAAGAACTGATTGGGGAACATAAGTCGTCTTTGTACTGGAGTGAAGGATATTCAATAAACAAATAACTGCTTATTTTTGTGCACGTTGCTCTAAGATTAGGGAACTAGAAGCTTATTCCATGGTTATCGTGATGTATTTCCTGGATGTTACGGACATCACCAATGTGTAATTCTACTCTTGAGTACTTTCACAAAGTCCACAGATATTTCAGTTACTCTGTAGGTAGATTTCTTTATGCTTAAGCAGCTACTTTTAGTGGTTGTATAGAAGAAAAGAAACCTTCAGAGTAATACCACTGGGCTTCAAGATCCATAATCAATGTGCAATATTATCACTGTGCATTACTAACCAGGTTTCTCATTGCCTTTTCTGGTTAGAGGATTATTTGATTTTAAAATACTCTTCGAGACACACGAGCCTCTGTATGGAAAAGAGTGCTTGACAGGAGGTTTTTTTGTTTGTGGTTTTTGTTTTTTTGGTGGTTTTTTTTTTTGGTGCTAAGGAAGGGTAAAGTGACAAGGAGATGCACACTAGAGATGTCAGTTCATAGCATCCTGAACCTGGAATTGCTAATGAAGTCTCTTCTGTGCCTCATAGATGATATGCCAGTGCATTTCAGCTTCAAGAGGATAGAAGTACAAAGCAGTCAAGGGTACCTTCCTTATCACATAAGAAGAGAGGTTAAAAATACAAAAGAATGAGACTGTAATTCTGAATGGGAGTGTTCTATTATTCATAAAGTATTTTGTTTCTGTAGAGAATGATATTATGATATGACATTCAGATCTTATTACTTTTTTTGTTACTGTTGTGGTATGCAGCTGTTCCGCATTAGGGGGCTTCTCGTCCATTTGCTTTGCAGAACAATCCGTTTTTAGTATTTATTTATATTTTTAGGGTGTGGTGAAAGAAGAAATTTTGTGCTTTCTTGGATTTTTGGCTATTTTTAAAAAATAAGCGTTATTTCTTGCTGAATCACTGAACAATATGACTGGAAATAAGAAATTAATACCAGAATTGAAGTACAAAACTAGTAGTAAGCGGTATATAAAGAAAATATTTTCCTTCAAAGTGCTGATGTGCTGTGCATTTATAGCACCCTTCATATGTTGTTATACCATTCTGCATTTTAACTGTGACACTTCAGGAGTAATACGAATATTTCCACAGCTCATTTGTGTGCAGTGTAATAATTCTTACTATGTCGTCCTAACCAGTATCTCTCTGTGGGCTTGCGTTCCAAGTGGGGCACAGAAATTGCCTCTGTACTGTTGTATGATGGCAATTGTGGCTTCCAATTAGTAAGGATAGTTTTCTGCAGAAAACTCCATTTTCCATTTTGTCTTAAGGATATTTGTTTCTTCTCAAGCTGGTACTGCGATTACCCACTGTATACCCAAGTAGAAATTTGGATAAATACTTCTGAGCTATAGCACTGCAAGTCAGTACAAAAAATAGATAATAATCTATGGAGATGACTAATTTAGATTCACTTTAACAGTCCTTAAGGGGAAAAAACATACCTCAAATTTTTCTCTGTAGTGCCTATATCAGCATTTGTAGCAGTGCTAACTACCTCCAACAAACTTGCTATTTAATACTAGGTAGAAAACAAGACCGCACTGCAAGTCTGTTAGTAGCACTGGTGAATGGAAAATAATTAGTCTTAGACGCAATTTCCTTCCCTGGAAAGAAAAATGCAACTCTCTCCACGTTGCTTAACAAATTCACTATGAAGTGTCAAAGGCTGGCGCAGGAGGAAATAGTAGCTTCAGCTTCTTCATGCCATTTAGTTTTTCTGCAGAGAAAGCTTCATTTATGGCCGCACCAGTAAGCTATTTGAATACAAGCAGGGCAAATCATGCATAAATGCATGATTGTGGGTACAAAGTTGTGTAGACGATAGAAATAGGAAGTAATAAAAAAGGCAGTCAAGATGCTGTAAAACACAGAGCTTCTGCAAGTCCTCTCTTACATATGCAAACACATAGATTATCTGTCCCACACCCAGAGATTTTGTCACATAAGCTAACAACTGTGATCTCTATGTGACATTAATAGCCAATATTTACAATTTATCAGGCTACTGGAAGGGATATGGTCTTACACATGGGTTTCAAGCTTGTAAACAGCACAGCCTGTGTAATTGGCGGTTTTTGAGAGCAGAATAGACTTTTGCACTATAGTACAAAAGTCTAATGTTTGAAATGAAAAAGTAACTTTGTGAGCAGGTGGGAAGTAAGGTAGGAAATACAGCGTGCATTTTGGCATGGACACTTGCACTTTTAAGTGCTTCAAGTTTGTGAGGTTTTTTTAATGCACGTGAGTGTTTACAGGATCAAAGTCTAAAGTAGTACAGGAAAAGAAATATGCAATTTTCTGAGTTCTTGTGATCTCTATTAATAGCTCTCATCCCTGATGAGTGCAGGGATTTACATAACAGAGACAAATACACAAGAATCTCTGAGTAAGAGCACAATATCCCCAATCTCCAGCCCTCTGAAAACTCCTTTCCAAAATAATAGACACTAGACAAAACAAGATTTTACTGCATGCAGTGGGCCACAAGACCCTTGTTGTTTGCCACGCTGTTTGATTTGTTTCTTTCCATCTCCTTGGCTGATAATTGGAATACTCAACCTATGACTTTTATTAAACTGCCAGTCCCAAGGTTAATAATAGACTGAAGTTCTGTAGACGCTTTGACTTGTTGTGTTTGTAATAAATAGTCTGCTATAGAAAATGTAGATCAAGACCTCAGAAATCAAATTGACTAATTTTAGAAAGAAACAAGAGCAACAGAGACTGTTACTTACAATTACTGTTTCTCTTTGCACATTTATCTCTGTTTCTTTTCTTAGATAAATGCCTATGCAGACAGATATATTATCAATCTAGACATGTATGTGGTTACTACAAATATATCTGCCATTCTGCTTGCTTGCTTGTGCTCTCTCTCTCTCCCCTAAGCTTTATAGCCTAGTGATTCAAAGAGTAGCTAGGCGTCTGTGGAAACTTTCTAACTTTAACATTTGTGGGTTTTAGTTATTTTCTAAAATTAAAATTATGGTCTGTGACAAAATAATTGGGGAAAAAAATCACAACCTGTTCCAAAGTTTCGTGAAACTTTAATGATGTCCCAAGTGCTCAATACTTTGGTGTAAATCAGAAGCTAAGACTTGTAGAAACGTGGTGTGGGAAGGATAAGGACAGAAAGAAGCCTGGTAGTGTTATTAGTCCACTTCCGCATGAAAATGATTGAACAGGAATTGTAAGTTAGGAAATTAAGATGTTGCAAAATAATTTGGTACTCAAGCAAAAGCCAGCCATGATTTTTTTTTTGTTCATTTGTTTTCAATTATTACATTAACATGTAGCTTACATTCTTGACTTTTTACGAGTTGACCATTAATGTTGACTATTAATAAGACTCAGAAGGCTGTGCAATTTCCAGAAGACTAGAGCAGATCTAATGTTGTGCCAGTATTTAAAAATTGTAAGTTTGACTTTTATGACAAAATAACAGAGCAATTGATGTAAGATTTAATAATGCTGAAGAAATTAAAAGAAGATAATGTTTATCACTGTAAGTTTGTGGCAAATGGTTTTTATGAGACTGGCTGGGTGGACTTAAATTCGATTCCAAGTCATGCTGGTAACGCTGCTAATACTGGTGTAAGATTTCCATGTATCCTTCAACTTGGTATCAGTTGTCACTTTTAGTATTTTTATCAGTGGTCAGGATGAAAGCACTGGACTGTTACTATTCACCTTTGCAGATGATACAGGCCAGAGTGAGGCAAGTAACAGAGAGGATGTGTTGCTAACACTGAGCAACCTGGACACAATACCTAATATAAGTGTCAGAAATTGGGACCTACTCCCAGAATTGGTACTGCCTCTGTAGCTCACACTGCCTACCTGGCTGCTGTCCTGATACACTAGACTATAATTCAGCACAAGTTCCTGACACTACCACCTTTTTGCTTTCTGCTTTCCTCTGTTGCCCCACTACAGTTTGCAGAAGACAGGAATTGATGGCTGTGCCATTCGCCTGGAGTCTGTCAGGTCTGGATCTGCGGGTCTTTAAAAGCCAGAGGCAGCCTTTCCCTCTTTGATCAGAAAGCAGTCCTAGTGATAAAGCCAGGAACCAGGCAGAGGATCCTCATAACTGCATTTCCTGGGGTAAGCTGAAGTCTTCATTCTGTGCTTGCTGGAAACCTTACTACATCACCCCCAAGCACGCACACACCTAGTAGTTACCCAGCCCTTTATTTCACAAGGGTCAGCCCTGATCTCTGGCGTTCATCTAGGCTGAAAAGCAGCAGATAATTCCAGGAGGCAATTTATCCTGGTTACCTGAGACAGCTGCCATAGGACAGGAAAATTGCATTCTGGAGAAGTCTTTCTCTTTCCCCTGAGGACAGGTTTAAACTAGATTTAAACACATTTAAACTACCCTAATATTTAGATGGCTAAAGTTAGGTGAAGTGAGCACAAGGTATAGCAAGAAATGAGTGGGGGAGTTTGACTCTCATGCTATCATATTTAAGGCCCAGGGAGAATTTTCGCTTGGCTCACCCCACAGCATCTCTTGGATTCAAGAACAGAAGAAATTTTTCTTTTTTAGCATCTTGAGAACATTTGTCTGCAGGAATCTGCCTGGGCTGGTTACTACATTTTTAAACAACTACTCTCAGTTCCTTCCCCTGCCCTCGCTAATAGAAATAGGTTTGCCATTCCAAGTGCTACTAGGCAAGACTTGCAGTAGCTCTTGACCATCTCACTGACTGTGAGAACAACATTATCTGAGAAGAATCTATATTGCCCAAATCCTTAGATGCCCATAACAATTCCTAAAGAATATTACTCAACAGGGACGTCTAAAGAAGATATAAAAGATAGTTTGCCTACTCCTAAACATATGGGTTGCTTTCAAGTAGTGTCTAAAATTCACTGACAGGTAACAGGTTTTAGGATTAACTACTGGGACCCTGAAGATATTGCAAGGAAACCTGTTCTTATTCTAATCACGGTTAGGCACCTGGCTACTTCAAATGCCTGCCCACACACACGTGGCTTTACTCCAGAGTAACTGCTAGTCGTGGTAAAGGCACTGCACACGTTTATGTGTTTGTATCATCAGAAACATGGTGAGTACGATCCAAATAAAGAAGTAACTAAGAAGCCTTTGACGGGGAACTGTACATGCAGGTTATAATTTTCTCTCTGTTCTGATCCCCATGCAATTTATTCTGAAGTCATTATGTAAAGAAACTGCAGGCATCAGAAAGGCAGCTGTGAGGAGCATTCATTAGAATAGCAGAAAGAGTAGTGACACCGAGGGTATTTGCCTGCCCTCCTCCTTTCTTCCCACGGAGAGCAGGAGCAAGCGTGCCTGTGGCTGATTCCTACCTTACGCCACTTCAAAGAAGATTCTTTGAAAGTCTCTTACACAAGTCTTCTGTAGAGCTAAATATGCAGATAAAAGTTAACTGAGTGCACTGTGTAACGCAGGATACTGGTAAGTGTTTATTCTATAAACACAGAAGCCCCTGGGAAGTAGCAGCTAATGCAGGTGGAGCACTGGCAGCCAAACCAGGAAAGCCCTGGCCCCTCTTATGGCAGCACTGGGCCATGCTGGATGGATGCACGGCCTCTGGCGTGGCAGGCTTTGGGGAACTTCTGACTGCTGGCCTCTTGTAACAAACTTCACAGCCTCTCTGAATGAGGCAGTTTAGAATCTTACAAGGTGGCACTGTGGAGCGGTGTTTTAATTCCTTTCGTCCTCGGCTTTCTGCTGGTCTCAAATGAGCTGCGTTCTTGCGTCAGTGGGCAGCTGCAAGTATGAACTGCTGTTGTGGGACAGCAAGTGACGTCTACTTCTGTGTAACAGGAAAAGAGTGAGGAGGAGGGAGTGCTTCATGGGTTTGCAAATCAAAGGCAAGTCCATGGCAAGATGGAGACTCAGTGACCCCACATATGGAGGGAGAGGTGTGCCCATCAGCGTGTGGGGGGTTTCCAGACCTCATTGCTAAACAGTGATTTTCTTTACTTGAGCACAAGCTAAGTCCCTTGTCTTCACTGAGGGCGGATAGTGCGTGCTTGTACAGCTACTGCGAATCAGCTGATGTGTGATAACTTCTTATCCCTAGCAGTCATTCCAGCCATATGAGATTGTAATTACTTGCTGTTTGTATGTTAAAGAAATTCAAATAATGAGCAAATATTGTATGGTCAGGGTGTAAATATTTTTAAAAACCATGTTTAGTCAGCCCCTGATACTCGGTAGTCAGGCAATCCAAGTAGCAGTCAGGTAGAGAGGTGGCAAGTTATGCTGCCCTAGAGTCATGTAGACTTATGTGAAAATGTCCTACTTATGCAAATGGATCATAAAAAAGGACAGAGTCTGGCCTCCGGCGCGTTTAATAGCATTCTTAGACTTTGCCAGGCAAGTGTTGCTTCCTGCCTCATGCTTTTGATAGATGGAAAGTTACTGCTAATGCGTTTTTAACTCTGAGTATTGTAGTGAAAATGTCACCAACTGAAATGCATTCTCTCTTCCACGCATGTTGGCTCCCTTAACATGTCAAATGCCGCTAAGTAGATAAAAGGTGTATCTGCAATGAGATGAATCTACTCGTATCATCCCACTTATGGACTCAGTTCTTTCAGTGTCCAGCATTTCTGATACCAAGTGATCCATCGTGATGCAGATCCTCAGTTGTGCCAGAGCTCAGCTTGACTCTTTGAGGGCCAGAGGTGACAAAAGTTTGAAAACAATGTGACTCCAGGCTGTGGTGGTGCTTTGGCTCCCCAGACTCCTCCAAATTACACACAGCTGCAGTGACCCAGTCCGGACTTGGGGATGGCTCAGCAACAGCACACGGTGCACGTACCCAGCAGCAGCCTCGGTACAGCATTAGCTCAGCGCTTGCTGTGGCACTGCCCAGGGTGGGCAAGAGCCGCAGCTGTGACACCAATCAGCGCGGCCATGGGACCGCTTAGCACATCAGTGCGACATTGCATGGCTCAATTTGGGCAGGCGTCCCAGACGAGCACCCCTCTCTGCTGCAGTGCTGGAGCTTTGCAGCTGCGCAGGGCCCGGCGCGCTCAGGGGGCTGCACTGTTGTCTGTTTGCTCCCCGTCGAGCTCACGCTGGGCGTGAGCGAGCGCCTGTGATCCATGTCTGTGTGCTTTCCTCTGTGTTGCGTGTACTCCGCTCGGTGTGCCTGACTTTAGGAAAATGGGGGCCTTGTTAGTCAGAGTAGACAAACGTTTCTAAATGCATTTCCTATTAAAGATCTCCATGGGGATTATTTAAGAACGTACCCATCAAAGTCCTGTTTATCTCCTTTCTTGGGCAAATGTTACAGTTGATTTTTCTGCATACCTGTGATGTGGCTTATTTTCTGCAGTCTGCCCTTTTTCTGCTTAAGTCTTCACTTGTGTATCACTTATGAAAATGTTTCATTTATGAAAATAAGGCCCTTACATCCCTGGTTTAGGGGATGCGTTGTTCTGCAGACATTCCCGGATTCACAGCACTACCTGCTTTTGATTTAGCTGGAGCAGAGCCTGTCTAATCTACTGGGTAGTGCTGTCATGCAGGGGCCTTGTGGGGAGCAACTGTGGGGAAAGAAGGCAGCTGATGTGTAAATATTCAAACTTAAGCATTCACTGAAGCATGTTCTTGACTCAGAGCCCTCAAATCTCGGAGTATGTGATCTGTGTGCTGAAGCTGTGCCAACCAAATATTTACTATTACTCTGCTGCTTCTTGGAAAATGTAGAGAATTCACACATATTACAAAAAGCAGCATTTTTTCTAACAGCCATCACTGAAAGATGTGCCCTCTTAGTAAAGTGGTATGTTTTGCACTGTTATAATTAGGGTGCAGCTCAGAGAACATTTTCTCAGTAGCCTCATGTTGTTTGAATAATTCACCTATGAAGAATATTCTGAGCTAAACTCAGCTTTAATACCAGCCAATTTATGAACGTTTCATGAAAACACACTTCAGGATGTCACTGGTTTAAAATTAAAATAATTTGCCTTTCTTGTTACTGATTTCAAATACCTTCCTTCTGCTCTTCTAGCATCCTTTGTTTAGGCATATAATACAGAGTGACAAAACATGTTTCTGGCATTATTATCCAATGTAAATAGCTAAACTTTGGTACCGATTTGCTTTCTTGCACTCTTAAAATGAGTCCACATGGATAGGGTTTAGATTGCACACACTACTGGGTTTTTCAGTTGTCTGCAGCCTGGTTTGCTGAGTTAGATTATGACAGATTTTTAGCACCGTTTCCTTCGGAAATGACAGTTATATGCTTGTGCTGTATATCTCTGTTTCGAACATGTGTGTTATTTCTTCTCCTTCCGTGTTCCTGTCCCCTGTCTACCCTGCATGGTTTCTGAGCAGGGACTATTTCTTACTTTGTCTGTGTAGGACCTAGCACCTTGCCTCTAGTTGTGCTTTTAGGGCCTGAAGGGATTGGTATTTTATAGTGCAGATAAAAAAAAAAAACAACTGGTGTTGATAACGAACCGTCTTGTCCACCTTCAAACCAAGGGAAAAATTGGATTCAGATGCAAGTATCCCCTGGAGCCTTCCCATGCTTTGAATCCGTTAACCAACTTTGACGGGGAAGTGGTGAGAAGGGAAGGGGGATATTATGTTCTCAGAGGTTCCCTGGTAACGGGAAGGAGACGTTTGGGTGCAGGAGGCAGGCTCTGACTGTCCTCCCTCATTTCCCCTGTTCTCCCAAGCAGGGCTTGAAGCATGGGCTTACAGCAATAAACCGCAGAGCCCTTATGAATGGGGACCAGCACAGGGGACACGAGTCGGAGCTTGCAACCTCCTGCACAACAAAGGCCAGCAGTCATTGAAATGCCATCCAGAGGAGCCAGCCTGCTCCCGTTCAAGCCTTCCTCAAATTTGCCGATAAACCAAATTTGGGGGAATTCTTTCTCACTACGAGGAAAAAGATCATTTTAGTAATCTTTGACGGAAGTCCTTGTTCCCTTGGCCTGTAATTCCACAATAATTGGTACTTTGGAGGAGGGTCTAACCTTTAAGTGAAACTGGGCCTGTGGTAATTTTTAGGAGTAGTGCATACCTACTGAATTGTGAAAAATACAGGGATTACTATATAGGTCTTAAACCTCAGGGAAACACTTTGGAGTTGTATAGGCAGCTTAATCTAATCTAAAGGGTGAGCATGGTTCTAAATGTATTTTCTAGTGAGCTCTGTACTCCTAGAAGCAGTAGAGAAAATTGCTTGACCAGCTAATGGGATTAGCCGACCACATTCAAAGGGTTACAGTCCACTATGGAGTAGCTAATCAAGTAAGGTGGATATTTCTAATATTCATTGCTTTAATTTTTGTGTTTTATTAAGTATGAAAGGCTCAGTGGCTGCTTGGAAGAGAGCTGGAAGGTCTCCTGAGGGAGGGGTTGTTTAGGGTATAATAAACCAGAAAGACAGTAAAAAGAGGCAGAGAAGAAAATGTCTTGAGAGCTTCTACCGTGCTAGGGGTGTTTCTGCATGTACACATATTACTCAACTAACAGTATTATCTTACTGCGATGATGTCCTTGAAGGAGGAGGCACCTGTGACTTAAGAAGCTAGAACAAAGGTTTGTGGAAATAGTAATTGTTATTAGCTTTTTCTCAAAATACAGATGCTTTTCCCTATTTGCAACTGTTGTAGCACTCGGGAGAAGACACTAGGTGCAAGAACCCCAAACTGAATCTTCCTGCATGTGATTCCGTCAGCGTTAGGAGTAGCAGGCTGCTCCTCCCTGCCCCTTCTTCCTCTCCACCATGGCTTCTCCATGACCTTGATGTCTGAACAAAATGGAGGTGTAAGTCCATCCCTGTGTCCTTAGTGCCTCTGGTGTAAGTGTCAGCTCACCGTGTAGGTGACAATGTCAATATTTCTCTGCAGGGCATGGAACTGAGATTGTCGTGCTGCCTAGATTGTATGGAGACAGCTGAAAAAGCCTGGCCCTGGCTCAGCCAGACAGTCATTGATATCAGCCTGATAGCAAGTCCTGAGCTGTCAGACCTTCAGTCTGAATTATTTTAAGTCTTTTTGCAGTTCAGTAAGCTGTCAAGGTTAACACCCATGTGGACAGGCCAGCTGTGAGTGGAGAGAAGAAAAGCCCATATACAAAATGTTTCTTTGTCCTGATAGCAGTACCCGGAGGGGAATCAACCTTTCCCCTGTGGGCAGTGGGGATGGCCAGAGCTGTGGGAAGTCACGGCAGGCCTGCAGGAAAGAGGACTTCCTTGCAATTAGTTGTCTCTGTGCCTTCCCGAAGCTCTTGGGTGGGAAAACACCTGTGGCTGACTCTGAGCCAGAGGGCTGTGCATGCACTCGGGCACTTCTTGCTCAGCGCTGAATGAGGAAGGCTCCCCACGAGGGAGAGAGCAGATAAAAATGTACATTTGGTAACATCTCCAATGGAACATTATCCAAATAAGAATCAAAACAAGCACGCTACAAGCCTTAGGAAAAAAGAAAACAGATTTGAACAAAATCTGTAAGATACTGTTAGCCATAAAGGCATAAGAAGTCACCCTGATAATGAACATACAGAAGTTTCCAAAGATAGTGGGGAATTAACCCCATTAACCTGAAAAGGGAAAAAAAAGCACGTGTCAATAAATATTTACTCTCCTTCTGGTATTTGAAAGTGTTATTTGCACAGCCAACTGAAAGCTTTTCTGTGGGGATTTTGTAGGAGTAATATTAATATTAACTTTGTGTCTTTGTTGCTTTATTTTATTTCTTTGAAACAAGTAGTAAATTTACCATTGCAAAATTGAGATTTTTTTTTTTTTTTTTTTTTTTTCAGTTGTAAAATTTATCTCAGCTCATTTGTCATGAAAATTTGCCCCTTAGGACTAGTTTGAACAGTATCCCAGGTGTTTAATGTTGTTCACCTAATGAAGGCACAACTCATGAAAACAACTATTGAACTGTGGTACACTTCATGAATACTGAGGAGGCATTCAAATTTAAAATGCATGTAGTAGTAACTGGGTCTATAAACTGCTGCTCCAGAAGCCTTGCTGCTCTATGCATATTTCTCCATATGAACATTTTTCACTTGCATGTTTTTCTATTTTCAAAGACAGTTTGTGTGTCTCCACTTAGCTTCATCAAGCTGGGGGGAGTACAGTCATAATTAGTTTGGCCATGGAGGGCTTGGCAGTCTTTTTGTGAAATACTATAGTTCATAACATGCCTTACTAGTCACATTTCTGTTCTCTTAAATAAGAGAAGATGCATCATAGTGGGATGCAAATAATGTAGGACAAGAAGTAAAGAGCAAAGAAAGAAGGCTTTTATATCCAGGTGTTGGGGCCTGCTGTGCACTATACATTGTTAAAAGAGCACGTTATATGGAGATGAGGCATGGACATGTCTGAATTAGGAGAAACGTGCTGAAGTGCGTCAAAAAGGAGATTTCAAAAAAAAAGCCTGACCCAGTTGCACCCCTGAGAGGGGAAGGGAATCAAATCAAGGGATCTGCGTAGACACTAAGCACCGCACTGTCAGCCCATCTGCGAGGGAACAGCTTCCGCCAAGGCAGAGCAGCAGATCTCCTGCACAAATGTGCTCTCAAGATGCTCCAGCAAAGCTGGAGGGTCTGGGAAGAGAGTACGCCTGGTGCGCATACCCGAAAGATGTCTTGGGGTGAGGCTGCTGTTGAAATGAGATGTCAGCCTTACTACAGGAGAGCTGCAGCTCCGTCAGTCATAGCCTAAAAAAGCAAAGTCTGTATTCTAGGTTACCGAAATGAAATAGATGTGGTTGTCTGCCACCCTGATGACAAACCCACTTTTTTTTTCTTTTTTTTTTTTAAGCTGGGAGGATTCTGCTCTCTTCACTGCGCTGATGTTGCGTAGCTCTGCTAAAAATGCGTATCAGCATTTGCCAGACGGAAATCATTGTTCTTGACAGATGATGCAACTTGGATTATAAAAATCCAACATTTTTCTCTTTTTCTGTCTGAAATTTAAAACAGAAGTTTGCAACTTGCCAACATAGTGGGAAGCATTAGTGTTCTCATTTAATTCTCAGAATTGTTAAAATTAGGCATATTTGCTGGCTGGCCAGAAAATAAGAGTTCTGTTCTGGGAAAAAATGGTTGATGTCCTGCTATTTGTTGTTACTGAAATGGCTGTTGAATTTCTCATTAAAAATTACTGTGAGCATGTAACAGAGCAGAGAACAGTCAGGATAGTTATAACAGGAGACAAATCTCTGTGCAGAATTACCACACTCCAAATGAAAGCTCCAATCCCCATATTGTTGCCCGATCTGAGATCAATTAGACTCTGGAGTCTTTTTAAATTATTATTATTTTTATTTATTTTAAAACAGGAATTGTCTTGTAACCCTGAAAAATCTTTTTTTTTTTTTTTTTTTGGTATACCAATATTTGCCTGTAAATAAACACTCACTACAGAAGAAAAATAAAAAAGAATGACAGATAGTTCTACTTTTCAACTTTTGCTATATCCCAAAATAGCTCCAGACCTCATTCTGTTCTGAGATCTGCAGTGCACATCTCTGCTCTGATATGCTGCTCTCTCTGTATGTCCTGTATTTTTAGTGAAATCAGTGGGAGTTTAGAGTACGTGGGATTGCAGAATCCTCGATCTTCCTTGCTGACCTGAGACTAGATTTTTTTTTTTCCCCCTGTGTTTGAAATGGACATGCTGCTGCGATATTAAAAATGACTGTGAAAAATTTCGTTCTTGTTGCAGTCTGCTGGTCAGTGTTTTGCATTTAGCCCTTTGCATTTCAGCTTGAAAAGCAAAGATGAACTCCTGATTCTGGGATTTTTTTTGCACTTTTTTTTTTTTATATTACGGCCACCATATATGAACACTGTGGATGCAATGCATTGTGTCACCCCTGCCATGATCCCTGTGGCTGAGATACAAGCAGATGTTTATTTAAGGAGCCCACACTACCACATTTGAGATCCTCTGGGCAGCTATAAGGATTTTGTCCCGTATGTATTGCAATGGTGACATGAGAAATGGAGAGCTGGTGAAGAAGTCTTGCAGATCAAATTTCTTAGCTGTTGTGCTTGAAAGCCAGACACTTAACATCATTTTAATGCAGTTTTTGTGTCTGAATTAATATAATAAATGTCAATGTTGAATAGCATAAGGTCACATTTTACTACTTTGACCAGAAGTGTAATCTTCCAAGATTCAGTTTTATTACTATTGTAACAGTCATGCTGGATAAGGTCACCAATATTTCTTTCAACATGAAGTAATATATGAAAGCATAGTTTATACCAACTTTATTCTCTGCAACGTGGATTTGTGCTATGAGATGTATTGACAAAGATCTATCTTGGATATATGTGCATGTAACTCTGCGGCTGGTGTAATAGTGTGTTGGTTATGCTCATTAGGGCCTTAGTCACTGCAAAGAAATGAACCTTTGAGGTTTGTACTCTCCTACTTCAAAAGAAAAAGGGCATTTTCTTCAGCAGTGTAGATATTTAGTCTGGAAGGTGCAGCTATACACTGCACAGCATGATGAGAATGATCAGGCTTTTGCATACATACACTTTGGTTGAACAACAACAGTCACCAGCAGTGCCAGATTTCAAAGGTAAATCCGTCAATCGTACATATCAAAACCTGTGTGCACCCTGTCTGCTTATAAAGAGATAGACTGCACTGATCTTTAAAGCTGAAGTAATTGGACACCTACCTGCATATTTGCATTGCCTGAGATGGTGTTACCACCGCTTTTTTGTGGCTTCCAAACTGCATTTGTAAAAGAGGCAATAGATACCCTTGATTTTTCTGTTGAGTGAGGGGCTGTGCTCTGTTGCCCTCTGTTGAAACTCTAGCACTAATGATTGTCTTCTGTTTGGGGTTTCTCCTGGTTTGTTTTTAAAGAATTCTTTATGAATTTATATTATGTGAAGATGAAATGCTACTCAACTTATTAACTTGTATACCTTCCTTAGAGAAAAGTCAACAGTTTTTGTGGAAATTGAGAGTGAAAAAAATGAAGGGGTTAAAAGGTTTTGCAACATCCAGCGCTGTACTAAATTATGTAAGGCAAAAATATTAAATAATAATATATTCCTTATTGCACACAGCCTGTTTGGGGATTATATGGAGCAGGATGGATGGATCCCAGGGTCCTTTCTTCTCTACTTTTTTGTTGGATTTTTTTTAAGCATTCTTTAAGCTAAAAAAGTTCTCTTACTTGGAAAACTTTTTTGCCTTTTTTTTTTTTTTATCTCAAGGGTTAGCATTTCTGAATAGTAAAACTATTTCATAAAGCTGAAGTCCCAAACCAGTTTCTGCTTTGTGCGGGTTTGTGTGCAAAACAAACAATATCGGCGTGCCGCTCCCGCCGTCAGTCAAGATCTCCTTTAGCTGTTGCAGAAGATTTGTGTGCCCCATGCCAAAGACACTGGGTTTCAAATCTTGTTTGACAGCTGTAGAGGGGCTTGTTCTGTGCATGCATCTATTTCTGTGGTTAAAGATACGTAACGTAGTATGTTAGATTTCTCGGTTGCGTTTTCCCGATGGCATGATTCGTGCTGTGAGATGGCCCCTGAGCGCTGGGAGGATGCACTAGGACACCGGTAAGGTGTGACACACAAGGTGAGGGCTGCGTCCCCTCCCTGCTGCGTCCTCCTGCCCGCAGTGGAGCTGGTGCGTGCCGCTGACCCCTGTGCACCCCGGCATGGCCGCCCACATGTCAGCAGCATGACCAGCCACGCTCGGTGTTTTCCTTGCATGTGCCCAAGGCAGGGTGAGTGATCCAGATGTGCTGTCACCTGCACAGATACATTGTGGGAGAAGGGGGCTGCAAATGTCCCAGCTGCTCAGCCCAGCCTCTTGTCCATCAGTGTTAAGCCATGTTTTGGAAAAAAATTTTGAAATCCTTCTGCTTGAGGAAACTGAATCAAGGTAAAACCATTTTCTTGACATCTGTTTCCACAATGTTTTACTTGCCATTATGTGCAGATGTATTATTTTGCATTGTGCTTGCCATTGTGGGAACGTTTTGTTCTCTGATGTATTCAAAATGATGTTTAATGACTTTAGCCTTCATTTATTGTGACTCTTACTTCTGGAAAATCTTTACAGCATGCAAACAGAGGAAGTAGGTGCGTATGTGCAGGCACGTAAACTAAACCTCCAAGTGAGAGTTCTCTGGTTGCTGGTAAACTGGGTTTTTTGTTAGGTCAGTGGCAGTCTCAGAAATGTCATCCCCTAAAGCACAATTGTTGTGTGGCTATGTGAGTTAGGGTAAGAAACTAATTTTTTAAATGATATTTTAAGGAGATGTTCACTACTCCAGTAATCTCTCCTGCTTTGTTAAAACGGATTTACTTTTGTCCTGTAGGTTGTCCTAGAGCACACTTGGGGAGATTGTAGATATTTTGTTATCAGAGTTCTGAACAAGGCAACACACTTTGAGTTTCAATGCACGTACACATCTATATATCTATAGCTTACACAAGTTTAAAGGAAATCAATTAGCAATTGACTATTGCAGAGCAATGGCGATAGCATCTGGAAGTGTGGATAGTTTTCTGAGCATGAGCAAGCTTTTGAATTTTCCAGTACTTGTTGAGGTCAAAATTACTGGGAGAGGAGGAAGCTTCTCCTTGCAGGATTTCATTATTTCAGGATTTCTGTAAGTACAGGTAAAAATGCAGAGTGTGTAATTTAAAAGGAACAGAGGGATTATTGAATGTTTCTGAATCTAAGATCTGTAAGACAGAGTTGCTGACAAGGCATTCTGTAAGTGGCCCCATGGCTTTGAGCTCTGCCTGCTCCTGTTAACCTTTTGAGTGTGCTGGAAGGCTCATCCCTTCCGTGGGGCTCGGGGAGGGAGGCATGGCTACTGGGTGCAATTTGGGGTGGTACTTTCCTAGTCAGTCCTTGCTGGCTAGAAGGGTCAGGTGAAACCGTCCAAGATGCCCAAGGGCAAACACAGTCTTCTGAACAAACTGAAAGAAGGTTAAAACATGCAAAACGACACAAGTTTGACCATTCTTTCTCAGCATCAGAGTGTGCTTTTTATTTTATTCAAACATTAACTCCCCATTCTTCCTCTCATTGGAAAACATTAAATTATTATAAGTAATACGTGAGTGTTTCATGCATTTTGTAATACTTTAGGTCATAGAGGTTGCCAGTAAGTCTAGTGTTTTACTTTTAAATGTAGGCCCCTTGATGTCTTAGCTGCTGCCACTGGAGGTTTAGGTGTCAAAGTTGTGCTACATGTGTGGTGTCAGCTCTGCCTGTGAGCGCAAGCTAGAGCTCCATTTTCCATCCTTTTAATTGGTATTAAAGGAGACAGCAGCAACCTCGCAGCTGGCATCTCATTTCATCAAAGCAGTGATAAACTTTATATTCAAAAAAAACTTCTCTCACTTCAAAATCCTTTATTTTTGGTGACAAATGTTGGGGTATATTTGCATACAAATCACTTTCTTCCAGGAAAAGGCTGATTTTTTTAAATTTTTTTTTTTAATGCTTTCTAAACATAGTTTGTCTGAAAGTTTTATGAGCCAGTTCTTTGTTTTCATACACAGTCTGATGAGCTGCTTCTGGAACAGAAGAGACTGAAGCAACATTAAATTGCCTTTTGGTTCCTCTCTTGAGGACATCCTGAGCATGTTTTGTGACAGAACAATTTCCCTTCCCTCTTATAATTCTTTGGCTTCCCATCTCCATTGATAACTTTGCTTATCTTGTACTTCTAAATTAGTAGTACAAATATAATTGGACCTGGCATCATGGCTCCAAGGTTTTTTTTTAAATTGTTCACTATTGTTTTAAGATTTTTTTTTTTAAAAAGTTTGGTTTGAAAGGTTGAGGTTTTTATTCAGTAACTTTCCATTCTAATCAAATGTCCTAAGAAAGTGGTAGTCAAATGGAAATTTTATTTACTCTTTCTGATAGTAAATATGGCTTAAAAGAGCTTAATGCTCTCCTACTGAAAATCTATCCTATAGAAGCACTTTTATCTCTTGGTGACTAGTTGCATGGAAAAAACATCCTAGCCTGATCTGTCCTATTCTTGGACACCATTTTATCTCCTCTGCAATCGACTTTGTCTGTAGTGGAACCAACATTCTTTTTATCACCCGAGGTCTGATCTTCAAGCTTTTGCCTTCAAAAGCACAGCCATCCTTAGGCAGACTGGTAGCTCAGAATGATTTATAACTGAGGAGAACTTTGAAGTTCCTATAAACAACTGAAAAGCAGTGTTTTCTGCCTTTTTTTAGTTATTTAGTTATACTGCTGTTAGTTTGCTTGCTTCCACTTAGGTGTCTCTTGTGTCTTCCATTCTGTATCAGTGACACACAGCCAGGAATGACTGTGCCACCAGTTTCTGACTGGCCTGATAAGAAGCCTGAGATAGTAATGCAAAGCCCAGGAGAAGTGGTTCGCAAGTGTTTTTCACACCAGTGGTAAGTACCAGCACAGGGTTGCATGTGAAATGCAGACAGGCACATTCAAGGGGACTCTGTAGAGAACGTGTGTTTAATTTCCAGAGCAACAAGCATGCACATCGCTTTTGCAAGACTGAGTTTTATAACAGTATACACAGCCATCACTGACATGTTGGGAGGTCGCTGGGTGATTCACATCCAGCAGCTTAACAAGAGGAAGCTGAACAAATGACAGTGGAGATGCTTTCATTTGGAGGAGTACCAAATGTTCCTGCTCTTTCAGCCCCTAGATATGAGATATCTACTTTGTGACCTTTGGAAAGAGAGAGACATCCATGTTTCTCAGCAAGATGGCTTTGATGGTGATCATAAACCCCCAAGAAATGCTGTGTGCTTGTAATTTAAGGAAGAAACACAGCGATCTAGAAATTTATTTGCTGGAACAAAGTTTGTGATACCAAATTCAACATCAGTTTTCTCCCTCACATTCAGGATGCAGTTGGAGTACTGTCATCTTTCTTTGTTGTTTTTTTGGTTTTGGTTTTGGGTTTTTTTGCATAAATTTACTTTCTTTTTTAACATTGATAACATGTCAGATTTAAACCATTTTTTTTCTTCACTCCAGGGAACTGTCTGCTAGCAACAAGCACAGTGACATATTGTTGTTATCAGCTTGTATTATGGTAACACTGAGAGGTCCAAACCAGAGATCACAGCCCAAATCTTTGGGGGTATGTAGATGTGCTGTGAAGTGCTAACAGCTACTCTGACCTTGCTTCAGGGAGACTTTTAGGCCTGTGACTAATTTGGAGTGCACAGCGGTCCTGCAGATTCCCCCACTGATTCCAACAGTGCCAAGGGAAATACCTATTAATGGGAGTGAGGTAGGATGTAAAGGTTGAAGGGCCATCAAATCAGATGCTTGCCTTGATGGACCTCAGTCTAAAGCATCTGATAACCTTGAACCCTGTCCTCACACTGTACAGTACTCATAGGGATCTTCATGCAAGTATTGAGGTTCATATGGACGTTTCTATTTGGGCCTATGCAACTGAGGGTCAATGAATTGGAGGAGGGACTGGAAGGGAGGAGAGCAGGTTCAGGTCTCTACTGAGCAGAAACTCACAGAGGGAGACACAGGAGGTTTCATCTCTGCAAACTTCTTTTCATACCCCTTATTGAGTTAATTTTTTGTTGATCTCACATCTGCAAGACATTCGGAGTCTCCCCTTGCCAGTTACGTGACACCACCCATTTGCTTTGGAACGTTTGTTTTTCCCAGCAGTGACCCTGTACTAGGGATGAACATCTCTGGCTACTTCCAGTAGTATCAACAAAGGAATCAAACATCAGTGGCTTTTACTAGCAACTGATGTTGTGCAGCAGACCATTTTGAGACCCATGTTTGCTTTTGGAGACTTCTGTTTCTGTAGAGCACTGATCTGATGGAATTGGCTCCTCGAGGATGCGTGCATGTTCTGTGCCTCTCCACAAAGGCTGACCTCTGTGGAGAGCTGCAAAGGAGGATCTCTATCCTGCTGGTTTTGTGAAGGTGATGGGCTGGTGTGGAAATGCTCCTGTGGGCGGAAAGCCAACATTATGCCACGCAACTCCCTGCTGTGCTCAGCCCGACAGGGATTTTGTTACGCTGCGTGGGATGGGGTTCGGCGCTTACGGAGTGCAAGAGGGGGGAAATGCCTTCTTCCCCCCTCTCCTCCTTGAGCACCTGTTAAGGAGCTAAGCATACGCTGGTTCTGGATTTGCAAATCATTATAATGACAGACTGTGACAATAAAAAGAGCCATGAAAATAGATCATGTAAAGAAGTCCTGGATTAAGGAATCCCCTGGTGCACTGGGACATGATAAAACCCCACTAAGTCAATAATCTGTGCATTAAGAACTCCTCTGGTTATGTAAAGGAACTAAAACAGTCTGTTTTTCTCAGTGAGCCAGAGGAAGTGGTAGCTTGGGCATGTAATGGCATGATAAAGAGTGCTTGCTCTTCAGTAGCCCTTACAGTCTAACTTGATTTACAGATCAGATCTCTGTTGATGACAGTAGAAAGACTGTAATGATGCCAGTGACCGTGTCTGAGAGAGTCTCAGTTGTGTCTTTATTCCGAGTCCACAGAAAGGAAATAATAAAAACAGATAATCACATTAAAGTAATGGTTTCAGATGACACTCACACAAAATAAGGTTATTCACAGTTAAACTGCTAGTTTGTCTTCTTCATTCTCATGTTCTTGAATATTGCAGGAGTCCTGGATGAGAGTATGAATTTATGTACCGTGCATGCTGAAATGCCTAGCTATGATGCGCAGAGCTGGGAACAATGAGCATTAATGACAATAATAGTATTAGAACAGCATCTACAGAGGCAATCATGACACAGGGCCCTGTTGCCCTTATCCAAGAGGGCTTATTATGCAAGTGAAAAACAGAGGGGAGACCTGCTTTCTGATTCCCTCCTCCGTTATAGCTTTCATTGTCTCGGGTGCTTTGCAAGCTGTGTTTTACCATCTCTGCTTGAGTTTTGTTTTGTATTAAAAGCAGGGCTTCATACAGATAGTTTCCTGTTGAAGATGTACTCCACATCTGTTTTACATTTTCTCAGCCCTTAAGTACGACTTATCCAAAACTGAGTCCCCTGGCAGGTGAGGGAAAATGCATCTTTGGGAGCATTTTGCCCTGACACATGCACTTTCTGTGAACATTCTTGTTGATATCAAGTTTTTTGTGTTAAAGCAGATATGAAATAAGTTGTCAAAATTAAGTAGCTAAAGAATAGTGGCTTAAAAGAATTTCTTTTCGTGTTAAACTGCCTCTGAGTCTCTGCTTAAACACTACACAGGGTCTTTGGTATTTCCACCCCACCTTTCCCTCTACTGCAGCTGAGTGAAGGCTGATTCCCTGCTTTGCTGCACTAGTTAGTTGCCTCAATCCCCAGAGATGTGAACTGCAGAAGGGGCTATTGCAATATTGCTCTTTGTTTTGAAATACCTCTAACAGCCCCCAGTTACATTTCCCTCATTTAGCATTTCAGTGTCCTCACCCTCCAGCTATTAATATTTCTAAGGGTCACCACCTGTCTCCTGAATGCACGGAGGGGTATGTGCATGCTCCTGGGCTTCGCCGGTGAATAATGTGGAACTCCTTGGGATGACAACTGTACTGTTTTTGGTAAACAGCAAAGCAGTAATAATATTTGCAAAAACTATAATAAACTCTTTTACTTGCAGTGTCATCTCTCTACTACATCCACTTCAACTGTGTGTCAGCCAATGCAGTAAAGATACTCATCTTGGTTCTTTATCATGGACTTCATAATTTTAAGCATTCAAAGGAACTGATGGAAATGCACTTGCAGATTTATTTTTAGGTACAGCAGATTTTTATGTGATCTTGCAGGGCAAAGGTACTATGATTTGCCTTTCTGCCATGCAAGCGTGCTGAACAGCTCTTTCATAAGGCGGATAGAAAGTTCTCTTGTTTTTCAGACTGTTCCTAAAGGTCCTGATGTTCTTAAGGAGAGCTAAGCCATTCCTGCAAGGGGCGTAGAGAGCATTTCTTTTTTGCAAGAGAGTTTCTTTCTTTCCTTTGTAATTTAGGCTCATTCTACTCTCATGGAATAGTTCCCTGGAACAGCATAGCCCATCCTGTTGCTTTAGAAGCAATTGCAGCAACTAAGTGTGCAAAATATGCTGTGAGAGCTTCCAGCTTAAGACAAACACAACTCTCCATTGACTTTAATTGGAGTGGTTGTCTGAACACCCTAACAGAACTAAGTAGAAAACCACTTCTGAGAAATTAATGGGAATCAGGTGGTTTATTCCATTTAAAAACTTTGAAAATCCCAGCACACATTACAATATTCTTTGAGGAATATACTTAGTGTAAGACAGTCTGAATTATCCAAATTCAGTTTTCTAAAACTCCCTGTTATTCATGTTCCTCATTATCTATCAATTACATTCAAAATTACCTTCATTACCCGAAACCTTGATTATCCAAACGTATTCCTTGTCCCCTGTGATACTCTGATAATTGATCTTGTACTGCATTCCTCCAGCTGATGCCTCACTGGTTATGAAATGAAGTCACTGTTGGTCTGGCACGTGCTACCACAAGCTCATCTTTCTCTGTGCTGTTCAGCATAGACTTAGTGCAGTTATAAGGAGTATGTGTAAAGCTCTTGATCATTTGCCATCGATAGGTAGCTGGAGAAAGTGGATCTGTTACAGCTTCTCCAGCAGCAGGTCCAACAGAACCTTCCTTGAAATAACTTAATTCTGGAGAAAACAGAAGAGAATAGGAGGAGTGAAACTTCCTAAGCAGCAAGATACTTCAGCACTGCCATAAAGCACTGGCTTTTCACAGTTCCAAATCTGGTGGGTTGCTCTGTCGATAGATCTATTTACCTTCAAAATTAGGCAAGATAAATCCTAGGGAGATTCACCAAATATTCATCTGTTTATTTTATTGCTGTCTCCTGCCATAGATGCCCAGAACAGAAAAAAAGATTGTGCTTTCAAGTACCATAGACAACAATGTCAATAATGCTTACAGTTTGTACAGAACCTTAATTCCCAACACATTCTGTGGTGTCTTTCTACCAAGTTAAAGCTTGTTTCCAATAAAACTTAATGCCTGGAATATGACATCCAATAAATGGAAAGAAAGTAAATTTGTCATAACCAATATTTAGTAATTAATTATTCCCTCATTATAGTTCCTGAATCATGAACTAGAATATAACTTCATAATGATTGCATAATTTTTTGACTATGATGGTGCCACGGCTTTAATTAAGAGTCAATGCTGAAGCATTTTCTCACAAGTTGTTTCTTATTCTCAGGTGGAGAGGCTGGATCATGAGCTTACTTCCTCTGTTTGAAATGAGGCTTTGCAACGACACATTGCAATTTCAACAGGGTTAAGTTCGGTAAATTGAATTCAGTGCAGTTTTCTGGTGATGCAGGCTGTTTGAATGAGACTTGTAGCTGCTGAGCTGCTTTGCATGAACGTATTAGTTTCTATGGCAAATGCCATCACTGCGATGTTTAGGCCAAAAAAACACTCTTTGAGTGTTGCACTCTGAGTGTTGTTTGGTTTCTGCTGTCAGCTTCAGGCGCGGCTGTTTATTTCAGTGATCTTGTACATTTATAATTGGTATATGTGCATAGATAGCTTCATGTAACTATGAATAGTTTTGTTGTATGTTTAGAAGTAGGATATATCATCCAGAGCAATATAGACATAGTTCTTAGCTGAAATGGGTTGCTGTACAACAGTATCTCTTTACAGGATCTTCTCAGAGCACCATAGCAGTTGTAGATGAAGTCCTTTCATATTGGGACTTCTACATTTCCAGTCTGGCCACTGGTTATTGCTTTTGGGCCTTCCAAGTTCAAAAGCTTAATTCTAGTGATTCTAGAATGTGATCATGATTCCTGGTACAAATGTAAGTTTAGGTCTGCAGTAAATTTTCACCAAATGAAACTCGGATCAGAGGCAAGTTTCTGAGCTACAAACTCTCCTACGGCTATTCTCACTGTGGTTCCACTTAGGCACCTGCTATTGCCCGAGGCTGCCCCTGAGGTCAGCAGCTAGCAGAAAAGGACGAATCCTACAGTAAAATACCACTCGCTATGAGGAACTGAGCTTTTAGTTGACCTACTTGACATACCCTAAAGGCATTTAAAGGGAATATCAAATATCCGAAAGGCTTGTTTAAAATGAAAAGTGAACTGTTCTGAATCTCACATTTCCCTGCTGTGGCCCTCTGTCTTGTGGAGTCACTGTACTTTGAGTAGCAGTACTTTGTACTTTGGTGTGCTATCTAGCATGATTTAGACTATACGCCATATCTATATTTAATTTAGGTATATTGACTTTTTTTTCCTACAGAAAAAAGTAAAATAATATTTATTGTTCATTTCTTGGAGCTCTTGCACCTTTCACTGACGTGAAGAGTTATTCTAAGTAGCTTGAGTGGGGTGAGAAGATCGGGTAGAGTAAAAAAGCCCACTGTATAAATGCTGCAGTGTGGTCTTAAAACAGTGCACTTACCACAGTGCAGAGAGATCCATGACAAAGATCTATACTGATTGCTCTTGGTTCCACTGGAACCACTAATTCTCTGTTTTATTGCATAAATCTGGTCTTCTGTATTAGTGTAAACATGTCCTGAGCTGCCTTATCAAAATCAACTGTGTTTAGATAATTTGTCTTATCTTAATGACTTTTTTATTAATGCTAAGAAGTGGCATAGAAAGATCAAAAAAATGGGTTGTGTGTGGTTTTATTAGTCTGAAGCAATTTTTAAGTTTTTATTGTAATTTTATTGCATTTTCATTGGTTCTTAATCATCTTTATCGTTCACGGCTAAGTTTTCTCCCAAACTAGTAAGTTCTATGATGTACTATTTCCTGTATTGTACAAAAGCAGCCTTCTAAAATAAATTTAAATTCAGTTCTGCATGTAAAACCCACTAAAGAGTGCTCCTCCACCTATTCCTATTATGAGATGCTCACTCTTAATCCAAATAACCTCTACAGATTTCCTTCCAAAAGTGAGATAGTCTGTCTCATTGAGTAAGATTTGTCCTGGGGGGGGGAGACGTCAGTTCTTGCATTACTACAGCTTTATGTACATCCTAATTCAGTGGATTTAGTGGGGTCTGAATGGATGCCTTGACGTGTTGTTGTTGTAATGAAGCAGAATATGTGTTTGATTCATTTTTAAAGACTTTTTGATGCCTTGTATGTGTATGTGCAGGTGCTATTTCGGTTGATTTCGCTTCCTTCTTAACTACTCCTATAGGCAGTGTCTGTGGAACCATTATTGTTTTCTTCGCGTAGAGAAATTGCTCCCGTAGCCTTCAAAATGTGAAGAGTTGTTCAAGGGCAGAAAAAAGATAAATGACTGGCAGTTGTTTTTCAGTTATATTAATTTTATTAGTCATGCATTCTCCTGTGTTTTTTCTGAGCTATGGGACTTCTTTCTGTTAGTAATTAGAGCTTTTGAACAAAGAAAACTTTTGCTTAGATGCAATGATGAATTCAATACCCCTGCCTACACTCCTCAGTTGAATCTGGGGACAACGTTGTGGTGAGTTTTAATACCTGAAGCTTCGTCTGACTGATTCTCTGTGCTTGGGGCACTTGATGCAAATTCATGGAAAACAGAGTGTAAGAAAAGAATAATCCCTCACCCAGCTCCCCACAGCGCATTATTTCTGCATTCCCATCAGCTAGTTTACGGATGTGCAGAAGGGGTCTTTCATACAGACGCATGAGATAGTTAGAAATAATCATTTATTGCAGTCTTCTGCAGCTGGTTCTTCTGGCCTCTGAGCTCCCAGCAGCCACCCCAAGGTACTGTCTGCCCACCTCGGTGAGGGCTGAACTGGCCACTGAGCAGCCTTGCGCTCAAGGGACACCATCTCTACGTGTCTCTCCAATGCTTCCTCCTGTTAGAAAGAGACGGTAGAGGTATCCATGGTGCTACAGTCTGGATTAATCCTAAAATGAGCAAAGCCCTGATCTCCAAGGCAGGAGTTCTTGCTGAGAGTTGATCGGGAAATCACTGGGGTGTTTTCAGCCAGGAGGGAGAGGCAGAGGCTACTGTGCTTTAAGTTATCCACCCGAGCTTATGAATTACGTGAAGCAATATTAAGTCTCCATAGGTACCATAGTTTGGGACACTTTTGGTTTTTTAATGAAAACCGGTTAGTCAAAACCAAAATATTAATGGAAAAGTCAGTTTTGATGAGTTTCCCAAGCTTAAATTATTAAGGAAAATTTTTATTTTTAACTAAACTGCCTTTTGTGTAAAAATGTTAGAATGCTAAAATAGACATTTCAAGAGTTTTAAAAATTTTGGAAATTTTAATAACTACTGTTTTTCATCTTTAAAATGTATTTTTTAAATATTTTTTTGAGATTTTGACTCGTGCTGTTGTGAGAGGGAAGACTTTTTACAATCTTTTAAAAAGTCTCCTGAACAAGAACAATATTTCCATCACAATGTGACCTATGGATTCCTGGCCATGTTACACACTGAAAATAAATAATTTTCCTAAGTTAAAATCTTTTGTAATAGATGGTTTAGAAAACTAATATTGGTCAGAGCCAGGAGCTTCATAAAGAAGCAATTACCCTTTCACTTTTAGATATCCTCCCTTTTTCCCCTTGTATTTTGTTCTTTTAAAGCCTTACATATTAAGAAAACCTGTCAATTTTCATGTTTTTAACTGGTTCCTCAAAAAGACAAAGGAAAAAAAAAGAATTTTATTCCTATTGTTAGAATGTCAGTACCTGGAGAGCCTTTAATTTTTTCCTTTATAAAGCTTTGAATTGTTCTGTTTGAAGTTCAAATTCAGGAATAAAACAAAAGTCAAAACGGAAAGTATGTTTTCTGTATAGCAAACTAATGGACTTTAACCAGGAAAAAGCTGTGTTTAGTTCTAAAGCTCGTCACATAAAAGGAATTTTAACCTCTTTGGGGTTTCTTTTTTTGGGTTTCTTTCTTTTTTTGACCCCCCCAAAGGCCATTTTTCCAACGTTTCAGAATTACAGAACGCGTGTACCTTGATAGTTGTGTGTGAAAATTTATAATGGGAACTTTGTGGGATCGATCAGAATCCCATTGAAGGGAACACGGAGCCTAACTTAGACCTTAAATACAGAATTACAATAATTTAGGCTTCGAAGTCAAAATCAAATAAAGCAAATAAAAATTGCTACTGTGTCTTTGAACTTCAGCCTCCCCTCTATGTGTATTAGTGGAGGGAAAATGGCATTTGAAGTGGTCAGCATGCAGATGTTGGCCACGTGTTTTGCTTTTCTTGTAGAATCTGAGCCCTTTCTGTACCATCAACTCAAAGTCATCATGCGGTTAACAAATGCTCACTTTTCAGTAGTGACCGATCATCTCCAGCGTGAGCATATCCTTAAATACTTAGATGTACGTGGGAATTTGTACTTGTGCTTGGCACAATAGCACGTAGCTTTGACAGTGTCCAAGTGCCCATTGCAGAAGCACATTGCAGTAAATGTCTCTGAACGCCAGCTTCAAAGGGCTCCAGTTATAGACTAAAAAGTCAATGAAAAAGTGAAAGAGATTTACAGAAATGTGTGCAGTCTTGACTGTTGAGGACTGAGAGCTGGCACATGTCTTTCGGCATCCTTGCTCCGCTGGTATGCGAAAACGTATTGAACCGTGCTTGCTTGGCCACGAGTCTGAGCTTTTCCAAACAGGTTACAACCTTAATAGACCAACAGTGGGAGAAAGGCAGAGGCTGTTAATTTGAATTATGGAGGAGGCTCGCAAGCTTTGGTGTATTAGACAAACTGCCCAAGGCTGTGCAGGGAGTGGTCTGCTGTGCCCAATATAGAAGGTCAAGTGATTTTGTTGAAATCATAGGTCATCCTTAGTTTTTAGCTCAGTTTGAGGGTAATGCGTCTGATCCACTGTCGCTTTACTGCTACTTTATGGTTATGCGCTTCCACTAATATACTTGGACTTCTGGTCTACTATCTACAGGTAGTCTTTGGGAAATGCTGACATTCCTAATTGTTTAATAAATCTTTAATGGAGCTTTTCGTGTGTGAGAGGGTATGCATATTGATTTGTGTATGCGTATTAAATATTACGAAAAAAAGTAAGGCGGCTGTCATGGTTTAACCCCAGCCGGCAGCTAAGCACCACGCAGCTGCTCACTCATTCCCCCCCAGTGGCCTGAGGGAGAGAATTGGAAGGGTAAAAGTGAGAAAACCCGTGGGTTGAGATAAAGACAGTTTAATAGGGAAAGCAAAAGCCGCGCAGGCAAACAAAGCAAAACAAGGAATTCATTCACTGCTTCCCATGGGCAGGCAGGTGTTCAGCCACCTCCAGGAGAGCAGGGCTCCATCACGCGTAATGGTCACTTGGGAAGACAAACACCATAACTCCAAACGTCCTTCTCTTCCTTTCTTCTTCCCCAGCTTTATATGCTGAGCATGACATCATATGGTATGGAATATCCCTTGGGTCAGTTGGGGTCAGCTGTCCCGGCTGTGTCCCCTCCCAACTCCTTGTGCCCCCCCAGCCTCCTCGCTGGTGGGGTGGGGTGAGGAGCAGAAAAGGCCTTGCCTCTGTGTCAGCCCTGCTCAGCAGCAATGAAAACAGCTCTGTGTTATCAGCACTGTTTCCAGCACAAATCCAAACCACAGCCCCATACCAGCTCCTGTGAAGAAAATTAACTCTATCCCAGCCAAAACCAGCACAGCTACTGAGAGACTCCTGCAAGATCTAGAGAGAGGAATGCACGATCATGGATTATAATAAGGTGTTGAAGGTTTTCCACTCCTTAAAATGGAGAAGTTGACATACTGAATTGCACGTACTCTGATGATGTGGACTGACTCAGAGAATTTGAAGGAAATAACAGCTGTGCACATCAAAGCTTAAAAATAGAAACTTCATCAGTCAGTACAGTTCAGAATGAATGAAGAAATCATGAAATTATTAATTATGATGGTTAGAGAAAGGAAACATAAAGTTCAAACTTTCTGAAGGCAGAATGCTGTCTTCAGCCATGCAGCACATCTGCTGGGTATCAGCCCCTTGTCCTGCTGAGCCACTCTGAAAAGGCGGGGGCTGTTGCCAAAACGTAGGCATCTACTGCTATTTCAGACACCCTGAGATGACTCTGGCTTCCCACCTGGCTGACAGATATGACGCAGGGCATATGGGAGACTTCTGCCCTTCTGGAGTGGCAGCTGGATGCCCCGAGGCGTCTCAGATGGCAGTAGATGCTGCTGTCTAAGGAGTAATTGCACGTAGACATAAGTACAGGCTCACTTTCACTTGCATCTTTAATACATAGTCACCTGAAGCACATCAGTAGCTCGTAGCAGTGTTTGCAGTGGGTAACTGCAGAAAGGAATGAACAGTTTCTCTATTTTTAAACTTAGGAAGAATTTCGAGGTGAATAGAGCATTTATCCAGATCAAAATCTGAAGAGGATATAAAGTTAAAAACTATCCTAGTTTTAAAAAACTGTAGTTAAAAACTATGATTTAAAGTTGCAGTGGATGGTTGTTTTCTTAATGACCTCAGTCCATGAATTCATTCTATCATTTGCCTTTTTATATATTCATAGTTAAATATAACTTGAATGTTGTCCTAATTACATTCTCATGTTAATTTAGCTCTGATTCAGAATTTCTATCATTATTCTTTGCAGAATTATTTTGAAATGTGGGAAAGTTCAGTAAAGATACTTCAGTGTGTGATTGTGCCTTTGAATTATTTATCACATTCAAAGACAGAAATATGGTTAAAATCTAGTTTGGGTTGTAAATGAGTCTTGGTAGCGCAGGGAGGAAGTGAAATCCTTTTTGCAGAACGACACGGCTTATGGGCGCCTCGTTTGATATTGCAGGAGCACTTTGTGGCCCCACACGAGCGAGAGCCTCACGGCTTAGTAAGGAAACATCCATGGCACCAACTGGCAAATGCTCTCTAAGCAGATAAGACAGATAAAGTGTGGAAGAGGAGAGAGAGAGGTACAGAGACAACTTGCCCAAATGACAGAGCAGATTAGTGACAGAATTAAGAAAACAGATGTCCTGCCTCGGTGACAACCAGCACTCACTCTGCACTCTCTTCTCCCTCTGCTATGCGCTATGGAAACAAAAGCTCTCGCAAGCAGCATTTAGCCCGTGTATTTTACAATGCATCACAGTGACAAGTAGTACAGTGTTAATATAAGGTTGTAGAAACCATGATTAATGCAAAAATTCATACTTGTGGCTGTGGCCCTGAGCTAGGTAGAGAACAAACAATTGCTGGCGAGGCGTGTGCGAGGCTGAGAGGGCGAGAAACTGCTGGGGAAAAATTCTAAAGGAGAAAAGGAAACTGGTCTTAATGTAAGCAGCGGTTTTGCTAGAGGTAAGTGAGGGGAAATTCTTCATTTATAAATGGTTCGTTGACCCATGATAATAAAGCAGCGCTGCAGAAGAAGGATAATTATCTACTTAAGTATCAGATGCCCTAAGGGTAAAAGCTTCCCTTCTCTCCTTTTGAAAAATGAACTCAGATTAAACGAATGTCCTTTTTCCTGTTTTACTGTTGACATGGATTTCCTTTTTATGAGTAAAATTAATTAGTTTTTCTATTCCTTTATTCCTGGTATGGAAATTGGGTCTGCCAAGCAAGTTTCCAGCTCTTCCCTTGGGCCCTAAGTTCAGCCAATAGCATCCTTTATGGAGGTGCTTTGTACAGTGTGCTGGGAAGGCACAAATAAATTACAGGAGTTTTATTATGCCCAGTAGCTTGCCAAGAGGCACAGCATTTTAGAACTGAAACCCCACAAAACTAGGCTTTTTGTCCCCATCCAGGGTTGGTTTATTTCCAAGTACCTGGTTTCTAAATACATATTTCTCCTTTCTTAAATTTTAATACCATAAGTTGTAACAAGAGAAAAAGAGAGTAGTGGTGGCATAGCTGATGCTGTGCTAAAAAAAAACGAGGGCCAGATTTTCAAAGCAGATTAACACCCGCAGCTGGGGCCAGTCTTCTGTTCTGTTGGGAGCTGCTAGCTGTAGAGCGTGCTCGAAAAATCTGCTCCCACTTTAGCAAATATCCGTTATAATCTTGTCTGTCCTCATCTGGACTCTGAAAAATCATCAAAACCTGCCCCTACTACTTTACTTCCAGAAAATGTCTATTTTTCCCTTCAATCAGAATTATAAATGTGATTCCTATGATAAACTTGGTGAATGTAAACATGTTGTCTCTGTGTTTATGGAAATAAATCATCTTTTGCATGTATTAATCTTTCTTTGTTTCAAACGTCTCATGCGGTTCTTGAAAATCAGGTTGATGTAACCCTTCTCTGAACCTGTTAACTACAGAGCATCTCCTGGTTACATTTCCTGGAGTATAGAGAATATTCCTGAATACCTGCAGGCTTCAAGATGCAGTAAAAATAAAGATGACTGTAATACAATGGCATGGAACTTAATTTTCTTCAAATAGTCCTTTGAACGCTTGTTTCAATACTGAAAAAATAAGTTTTTAATTTTTGTAGCCTTTGGTCATGGAAGTTGAAGGGGTGTTAAAGGTGATTTTAAGGTCCTTATTCTGCAAACACAATACTGTAAGTCAGAAAAAAAAAATCCCGTCTGCAGGGAATTGAAATGAGAATCAAGTCCCAAGTACTTGCTTCTTGGATTTACACAACTGAGGCTCTGCTAAGAATTCTGGACCCTATTAATAATGTTACAAAATTGACTTTCAAGTGAGGAATCGCAGCAATTATTAATTTCTGTGAACACAACAAATCAGGCGACTGTGAATAGCATCCGTGTACTTTCATTGTTTACTTTATAGCTTCATTTCACTGACTCACAACGTGCAGTCACCAAGGTAGAATAAAATCCAGGTATATTTACAGTGTTGTGAACACTGCGCTTAAAAGGGAATAGTCTTAATTATGTTAGTGTATTTTTAAAAACATATAATATTTATAACAAGTGAGCATTCCTTGTGAATGGTAATTAACGTGATGTAGAAATAAGCGCTCTGCTATTATCAGCATAGTGTCAGCTTTTCACATTTAAGTACCTAAAATTAGAGGTGTAAGATCAAGATTTTCAAAACACATACCACATATGTAAAAGCATTGTAAAACTGCTATCTCGGGTCACACACCCAAATCCATCTTAAATTCCTTTGGCTTTCCCCCATTTTTAATCGCAAAAGGAAATGTCTCTGACTTTCAGAGGTGTTAAATACCAGCATCTCTCCATCAAAATGGTAACTTTGAGTCTGTGAAAACTTCGCTTTTCTTTAGATGTCTCAGTAGTAACATATGGACCTCAGTTTAGTCATTCTACCCATATCTGAGGGATTTGAGGAAACTTCTGAACAAAGCATCGTATGATTCTCTGTATTAACGTTATGTTTTAGTTGCTTTTGCTGTAGTTCTCAGGAAGACTTTAGACAATTCAAAGGTGATCAGAAGCAGGTTACAGGCTAGGGATTGAGGCGACTCAGACTTGTGTTTGTGCCTTGACAATACCACCTTCAGATGTCCTTGTTTGTCCTCTGCGACCAGTGGAGCGTTTCCGTGACTTGTGTCCTGAGGAAGTGGCCGATTTATTTCGTACGGCGCAAAGGGTCGGCATTGTGGTGGAGAAACACTTCTGCAGCACCTCGCTCACCATTTCAATTCAGGTTTGTAAACCAGTCAACTAAGAAAGGTTTAATGGTTTGTTTTATCAAGCTTTAACCTTCTTCCCTAGTCCAATGACAAAAGGACATTCAAACTTCAAGGGGCAATAAATGCAAAATAATAATAAAAAAAAAAGCAGAGCAATAACTACATTGCAGTCTGCCAGATTTGCCATTGAAAAAAAACTAAGAGGCAAACCAACAGAAAGGTATGGATAATTAATAACTGCAAAACTTTGGAATAAGCCTGCGAACACTCCCAAACACAGTGCTTGCTTGTGGGTATTTCAGCAAATACTCTTCCTTCAAAGAAGTATTTGCAAGATTGACCTAGAGAAGGCAGCCACATCTCCCTGTTCAGCAGATAACCTACTGCTTGTGATGGAAACAGGTAATTCCTGCTCAGAGCTATTTATATGTAGGCAGAGAGATGTGGCCATGTAAATATGCTATCAATTCTGACCTTTCCGTTATTTGTGCTGGGTGTTTTTATACCGAAAAAGAGCTCTGTTTAAAGCAAATCAGGAAACTAAGCCCATTTCATTATAATAAGAATTTAAGCAAGCATGCTTTGATTAAATTCTCACTTACGTATCTGATTTTGTATTCTCAAGGATCAGAAATCTATTGCTAGGCATTCAAAAATATGATCTGAAAGAATGAAAAATAACAACTGTCATTTTTGTGGTCCAAGATAGTTTCTCACTTTGCCATGGCCTCATATGGAAAGGCACCTCATCCAAAAACTTTGTGTTGAATGGTCCCCAGGAAAATACGCTAAGTTAACATACAGAGAAATTGGATGTAAATGATTATTGAGTAAGATTTCTGAATCTCTGTGCGATCCTTGTTAGTTCCTCTAACCTGAGACTTCTCCCTTTGGTTACAGGATGGCCCCGAAGCCGGACAAACGGTGAAGGTGAGTGCTTATTATGCAAATACAAATTAAGAGACAATTATAAGAACTAATAAAAGATCAAAGCTAGTCATCTGCAGTCCATTGCTGTATCATTATTTTATCCTTGAGATCAAAAAATCCCAAGTGTACAATAGCTGTAAATACTTTTTATTGATATAGCACAGGATAATGTTTACAGGTTTTCTTTCTAGACAAAAATTTTCAATCATGAAAGTATCTTTTCTAAGCTGCTGGGTGTATTTATGTAAGGAAAGCCTTAGAAAAGAGGCATCTGTTTAAGTTATTTGTTTGTTTTATGGAGAAAATATTGCCCTTCCATTCATAATCTCTTTGTTTGTCTTTTTATTGCCTAATGAGTTGTAGCTAATTATAGGAACAGTTAAACTGAACCACATTATGAAAATATACCTTTTGTCTATGCTTTCTCTCTACATATTCATATCACATTCTTGTTACTGAAGTTCAAATGTAATGGAGCCAGTGAAGCTTAAAAACAGATTTTAAGTGTACTTCTGAAAAAAAGGCGGGGGGGTGGAGGGGAAAAGAAGGATTTACGATTATATTCTCCACTTGAGTAATAACATAGATAACATCCAAGATGGCTCTCCAGCCATGTTTCACTGCCTCGTAATGCAAATGCAAATGCATGTGTAGTTAGATTATATGCCTGAACATTAGATAAAGGCTATTTTTTACATTTGGAATCAAAGGAAAGTCAAATATGGCTACGGGTTAGCACTTTGTAAAATCAGATTAGATGTCTCAAAGAAGCTGTTTGGGTTGATTAAGATAACTGTAACAACCAAATGATGGCGTATAGAAACATTTTACTTCTTTCCAATTTGCTGTGTTGACCTTATTTTTCCTACTCCTTTTTTTTTGCCTGCTTTGAATATTTAGCAGAGAGGTCATAGGGAGAAAGAAGAAATTAGAAAATCCCCAAGCTTTGGGAAGCTGAGGAGTGATGAAGGAATGTAATACAATTTACTTCAGTACTGCGACAAAACAGATTCCTTGACTTGTGGCTTGGGTGCATTGGGTGGGTTTCACTGGGAATGCCTGCTGATAGGTGAAAGTCTCAGTTTAAATACTTTCCAAAGGAAATTTTGTCATTAAGACCGACATGTTTTAACAAGCAGATCACAGGATTTCTTTTAATATCTTGGACAAATGGGGGTTTTTTTCTGTGTAAAGAAAAGGAGAGAATTATTTATATTAATATTATTATATTATTTATGTAATGTTGTTTATAGATAATAATACATTATTATATAATGTATAATGATATATAAATATTATTTATATAATAATATTTATATTAAAATGTGAGAAAATTTGCTAGTATGAATGAGCAAAACTGGATGTAAAAATTCCCATCTTCTGTGATTGTGAACAGTAACAAATGCTTACGTAAGCCTTAAAAAGGCAAGAAATTCTGTATCATTTTGTATTCGTACTGGAGACAAACAGCATTAAGTGTTAATCTGTCCAATACGTTGCAAAATGGTAGCCACCCTTCGTGCTTCCCTCTTACACTTCTAATAAGCAATGAGATGAAAATGACCCGCTCTTACAGCTGTGAACCTCTGGACTCTGCAATAAAGAGTGTGTATTCATAAATCAGAGGTTAGCAGTTTGCATTTCTCTACTTTTCTGCATCATTGGGCAACACTGTAATTTATCATCATCACTTTGGGATGTTTATCATCCAAAAATGCCAACAACTATTTTCTTCAGAGAACTTAGAGCTTTCAAAACTTGAATTGGGGAAGAAATTACTATGATCAAGATCTTTAAAGTGAACAATAGGGTGGATACATAAATAGCTGGTTCTGTTTAAACTGTTTTGAATCAGAAAGTTTGAAAAAACACCTATGTCATCTACAAATAATTTATGAACCTTAAATTCAATGTGTCTTGTGTTTCTATATGTGTTTTTCTTCATGTATCAGGATGCACAACAATCCAGTCTTCTTCTAAGGGAACTTTTAATTAAAATTTCTGGAACAGACTGAACATTAGAAAAACATTCTAATAGTAAGAATAGCAAAACATCACAGTAAATATCCAAGGGAGCTTCTGAAGTCTCTGTTTCAATAGGGCAGGCAAGCGTATGTCAGGAGCTAATTAGGTGTAGCTGATCTTGTTTTGAATGGGGTCACATACCAGATGGCTTCAAGCATCCTTTCCATTCGTATTTAGTGTAATTCTGTATATCTGTATAAATATAGGCTACTGTATGTGCTATGTAGAACAAGAATTACAGGAAGCAGGGGAACAGTACTGGCTGTTAAATTGGTCAGTGCAAAGCTTTACTACAAAATGGGACGAGCTATCAGCCTAGCTGAAGACACAAACTGGCTGAGAAATTTTACTTGAAAAAGATTAGGAAATTCTCTTTCTTTGTCAACAAGAGGGAATGGTTATCCATGTCCAAGAAAAGTCTTGGACCTCAGTTTGAGTTACGAGTCTCAGGTCTTTCTTTGCTATGGAGATGCCAAAAATTGTATGTGCAATGCACGCACCAAGCTTAAGGGAAATTACCCTTTCAGTGTGATTTTGAAATCAATTATAAGATAAGAAATCAATGATAACGTTGTCTGCCAGTGTTACATGTCCGTTGTGGTAGAGTGAAACCTGCTGGTGTGTGCAGGTTTCAGTCATGTACCATGTACTGCAATGTCAGGATACTTTAGTGGTGCCTCTTGGACTAAAACCTCCCTAGTTACCTAATGGGAAGCTGTTTATAATCTAACATGTAGCTCTGTTATTGCTGTACTCTGTTCCTTGTGGATACTGTCCTCTGAATCTAAGCTAGCAGAGCCTGCAGGACAGCGTTCTAGGGAAGCTTATGGTCCTTTCAAATTTCCCCATTATTGCAGTCTGTGTGTTTGCATTGGATGGGTCTTTGGAAGAAACTATACCCCACCCTCAGCTCACCAATACTTTGGAAGTGTAGACGGGTCTTTTCTTACTCTTTAGCAGCTGGAAATATACATTTGCTAAGGAATTCTGAACCATGTCCAGGTCTCAGACCATAAAATAATACAATATATTGCATCATAATCTTTTTCATAGCTTTCCACAGATTGTGCCTATTCCAGCACTGTCACCTATTTATGAGAGGGACAAATGTCCCTCTCCAGAGGTGGTCACAGACTTGCACACTTTGTGTTTTATTGTAAGAGGTTCTTGCACCAACTCATAACAGAGAACTTGAGCATCTCTGAGCAGGGTGTCAGCAAGCGTAACCATCTTCCAGCATTAAAGACATTTTGAATACTTATTTCTCCTTACTTGAGAAAGGAAGGAAATTGTGTTTAGGTCCTCTCTTAAAGAATATTTATCTCTGCAATTTTGAGCTCTGTTTTTCTTGGAGAACACAAAACCCACTGTGTCCTTGTGCCAGGAATGGAGGGTGAGTTTTCTGCTGGTTCTGTTTGAAAATGTGTTAAATTTCCAGGCAATTTCATGGATCAGGGAAATCAGCTCTGCATCTTAATGCGGGGCTCTTATTGCTATGTCAAGTGAGTGACGTTTCAAGATTTCCCTGGTATATTTTATAGCCTTCTTTTCAACATCAAGTCAGCAAATGCTCTAGCTGCCTTGGTGGATGTATAGCATAGTGTAGAATAAACTCTCAGGTTTACCTTTTATGTGAGATTCAATCACAAGAAACTCCATGTACTCTGTACTCGGTAAAGGCTAAACAAATCAAGCTGGCAGGAGCATGATGCAACTAATTTATCTGTAGAGACAAGATAATATTGCACAGCAAGTGTCCATTGCACAAACACATATGAACACATACTCTATTTTGCAGCAGTGTCGAAGTCTCCAGCAGCTCAGCACCTCCACTGTTATCCATGAGTAAGTGCCTGTTTGCCAATTTCAGGTTCACCTAAATAAATGAGAAAGTGAGGCTGATGGTGGCAGTGTGGGTATATGTGCAGAAATTTATTTTATATGTCACACATTCCACTAATTATTTTACACTGAGAAGATTGCCTCACCATTATTTTTTGATGTACATGTTTTTCTTTCCCGGATGTTTTTTTAATGCTGTGTTTAAATCAATCCACCTGGCTTCCGTTCTTTAGAAATCTTAACCTGAACTGTGGAGTGTAGGGTTTATTTAAGCCCAGAGCAGACTGCTCTTTCATACTATTTGTCTACTTATCTCTGGACTTGAAGTACTGGACTTCAGGTTTGAGTCTTTAAATTTAATCAGATTGCATTGCAGACTGATTGCATCAGAAGGATTAAATTCACTAACTGCAGTACTTTTGATGCCTCAGCCTGCTTTCCCTGCAGACTGGCAGATGTGAGTCCTTGTTTAATGGAGTATTGGAAACCACCTTTTGCTCTCTTTAAAAAGAAAGAAAAAAAAAGCTGACATTTGAAAAATGCAAAGATTTTTCATACCTCTAAACAAATATAAAAGTTCAGGTAAAAAAAATCTTGGAAGAAATAAACAAGTTTTTGAAAACCACATTGTACTGAAACATGTGAACAAATGGTCTTGTTTGCTTTACTCTTAAGAACCATGATTCTCTTGAAAGATTGTGAGATGTCCAAAAATGATTTGATGAAGTACAGCAGTCTCTTTGAATTGCTTTGAGAACCACACTAATAGTATTTGGTTGCAGAATATGTAATATTGCAGATAGGTAATTGGTATAGCAAATTCAGTAGTCTCAGGGCTGCTATGTCTGTTTTGAGCTCATTATTTTCTTTCTATTTCGGTACTATACTTAGATTGGGGTGTGTTTTGGTGGGATGCGAGTGGTGTAAATTTTCAAAGCTAGGATTATACTGCTCCTTACAGAGATGGGGAAGCAGCAGGGGCGTCCAGATAGTTTGCCCTTCCTCCCTTAAAGCCTTTTGCTAGCTCTTTGTTTTCTGCTCACTCTAAATAATAATTCTTGCCCTTTCCTTCAAGGCCCTTTTCAAAACCTGCCTTGTGTTGGTCTAATTCTCCTTTCAGTCCCTTGGCCAGACCTATGTTTTCTATGATGTGATTAATGGATATAGCCCTAGAGCCCCTATTTCCTCTTTGCTGTCTCAGGTCCTTACTCCTGTTCATTACATGTAACATTTAGGTTTTGATTGAACTATAAGCTTTTTTTTCATGCTTATAGTCCAAAGAGGCACTGGTGGATCTGTAAACCCTCCCTTAATACAAATAATAATATGCAGGACCTAGAATGAAAACGGTTCTTTAAGCCCCCGTAATTTGTACAGATCAGTTCCTGCACTTAAACCATGGCAACAGTTAACAAAAATAAGAGGTATCTGTGTTCAGTATACATCCATGTAAAGTTATAGAGTTTTTTTGAAGACTGAAGGAGATGAAATAGAATTGGGAATGTCGAAACAGCCTAGTGATTGATGGACATGACACCATCCTAGCTGAGAATACCAAAGGCTCCAAGGCACTGATAAATTGAAATGATGACCTGGATAATGAAGTCTGATCTAGAAATATGGGGTTGTGAAGTTCCCTGAAGGGATGGGGACAGAAATTTTTGAAAGATTCTCTTTAGCAGTGAATTATGATGGTTCTGAATCTGGATGATTTTGAATTTCCAGTAGTGAGTGTCACGACGTGCTGTACCCCTGATTTGTAAAGTAATATCATCCTCTGTCTCTGGACAAACACAGAATAGTCCGTATGGACTAGAGTGTAAAGAAAAAAACCAAAACAAAACAGAATTAAAAATGTGCAACTATAAATGAGGAAAGTAAAAGAAATTTCAAAAGATGTAAGCAGAAGAATTGTAATGAGAAGGAAGATTTTACTATTCCATGCTAGCAATTCTACCCTTCTTTCCTGCCATATGGATTTCCTAGATGAATATCCTCTTTAGGTAGTTTAATTCCAAAAATACCCACAGAGCTAGTCAAAGTTATTGACACTGTCTAAATTAAACTATAATAAGCAAGTAAGTGGGCTCAAATGCTTGTTTAAATTGCCTTAGCACACAGATATTAAAAGTCATGCAGCTCTGTTGGCCACATCCAGCATTGAGCTCTTCCCTTCCTGGGCAGGATCCCCTTCAGCCGCAGACCCGCCGAGCGCCAGCCACTGCCTCTGTTCTTCTCCCAAGGGTCAACGGGCAGAGCCAAACTGCGGGTAACGCGGGCAGACCTGCGAAGGTACCTGCAGGTGCGTAACACGAAGGGTGTGTGCGCTTTCCGAAATGCCCTTGAGAGCACGAATGTGCCTGTCCCACGTCATGTGTCAGCAGAGCCCTGCACGCACGGGGAGAGGCTGGGGCGGCCGGTGGCTCTGCCAGCCGCCAGTCCGAGTGGAAAGCCCCTGTGTCGTGCTGGGACACTGCTTCATGCTGCCCACGGTGACCTGACTGATTACCGCAGGGAAGGGTTAAACACTGCCAGGGCTCCCCACGCTCTGCCCTTCTGTGCAGCTTCAGGAGAGTCTGCTCCTGCTTCGACAAAAGCATTTTAAATATACCTTTTTTTTTTTTTCTGGCATGAGCTCAGATATTTACAATTTTCATGACAGAAGAATCTTGAGCAAATCAGTCATTCAGAAGGGTTTATTTGGGAGGTTGAAAGCTCTTCATTTTTTTTTTTCTTTTTTTCTTTTTTTTTAAGCAGAGTTACATTTCAAAATGAGAAAGTATTTCTAGCTGAAAGGTGGAAAAGGTTTCCTCTGCAAATATTATAACAGGGTATTTTGATAACAAAAACTTTTTCTTCATAAGAGCAAAACCTCTTTTGGAAATGCTTTCTGTTTTACTGATTTGGCATTTTGTGACAAAACCCCGCCGATATGTGGGGGGGGTGTTGAGAAATCCATGAATTGCTCTACGTGCTGCTCTTCATTTGCCCCACAATGACTGAGATTAGGATCAAAAATCCTATGTTTTAATTAGAAAGTATCTTTCACTTCTTTGTTCCCATGTTACAGCAGTATGTTTTGCATTTAAATTATTCTCTGTCTCAGAGTTATGTACAATCAATCAAATGCCACTCTTGAGTACAGGTCCTGCAAATACCCTATTGTACTGTAAATGCAAAACCTCTAGAAATCCCAGACAATGCATGAGGTCTAAAATCATTAATAGCACAGTCGAGGCTGTCTGATTAGTTTTTGCGTGGTTAGTGTATGAATTTTTTTCCAAGCTCCATCTCATCCATAATACTTTTTCTCTTTGTCAAGCTTGTATCTTATAAACCTCTTCATTTGACAGGGAATGCTTGCTTGCTTTCTTTTTATTTTTGTTACAAAACGTTGCTTTCAACTGGAATGTAACCCGCCAAAAATGTGCAAAAGCATTCCGTTTAATTCAGATGTGTAACTTGATGCTGTTCTGTGTTTTGTAGTAGGTGAAAATTGTTTATTAAGCAGGTGTCGCAAAGCTAGGTTTCAGTTCAGTAGGTTTCTAACTCTTTCTAAAAATTAATATAATGCTTTGTAACAGAATATTGTGTGCCAGTGCTCTGACCTCATGTGATTTTGCACATTTGTCTTTGCTTTCTTACCTACCACGTACTGCTTTTGCTTCCTCCAAAGATCTACCATAAAGGTATTCCTATGCTGACCACAGATTAGAAGGGATGTCAAGGGGTCATGAGCAAAACAGACTTCTTCATGCCAACGTGTGCCTTCTATAAGCAGGCATTTACTCACACTTAAACTGTTTTGTGGTTGAGTTTAGTGGGTGTTCTTGCCCAAAGGCATTTTCAGTTGACTGATCCGTGTTAAACTTTGGTGCCTCAGCTGTCTGGCTGGATGCTGTGACATCCCGAGTCTCCCAGGCAAGGGCAGAATCACAGTGCTTTGCTTGTGTTAATGACCCAGTTTTCAGCCAGACAAAGGGAACCCATTTATTAAAGCCCTGGCTGCCTTATCAATGCAATAATAAAGAAAACAGTAAGTTGGCTCCATATTTTTTTTCCCTTAAAGTCACCTCCCCTTCTGAAAATGAAAGAGCTGTCTACTTAAAGCTGTCCCTGCAGCTCCCCAGAGAGCCTGCACAGCTTGAATGAGTTTGTTGCTTAAAAATGTCAATAGGGAAAGAGTGTATGTAATGTTTTTGCATGTGATAGCAAGGGAATGGAGGCCTTTCCTAGCTCTGTATTCCTTTATCACATGAAAGAGTAGGTGGTTACACTGTCCTGTAACCTATTAAAATTCTAAGCATATCCAAAATACAAATATATCTGATCTAGTCCATGTGTTTTAGTCTGTTCTGGCAGCACCATGTTAGCCCATGTAGGACTTTCTTTTGGAAAAAGAAAAGCCTCTGCTTGAAATGATTTAGAAATGGAAAACTAAGGTTAAAATAATAGAATAAAACTTGCTCAGCAAGCTCCAGACAGGATGACAGGGTGAAAAGTATGTAATATTTTTACTGTTTAAAAAAAAAAAAAAAAAAAAAGTCAGTCATTCTGGATACTGCAGTGTTTTTTGTATGATGCTCATTGCAAGCCAGGCTGGGCAAGCCAAACTTCCTGCAAAACAAAGCAAACCCCCTCTCTCAAGCCTCATTTCCCCTATGCCTCCTGAAAGCTGCTTTGGGTGCCCTCTGGCAAGACCACTCATACGCAGGGTTACTGCTCATTCCACAAAGCTAAGCTGTAGTTTGAAAGAATTTGAAATATGCCTTTAAAATCTAGTGTCTCCTCATTTGGTTGGCGGTAGCAAAAGCCCACACTGGCTGGTGATGGAAATATTGCTGGAATAGCAGTTTCTGAGGTTGAACGAGAACGGATGCCAGCGCACCTCTCATGTGGTGCTCACCATTTTGTGTTTGCCTTTCACTTGCTTGTAGCGATGGAAGCAAAAACCCGCAGATTATGTAGTGCTGCTCACGTGGTGACCCCACAAGGCAGTGTCTCGGCTAGTGGTGTATTTCAGAGGTCTATGACTCTGCACTGCTGTTTTCTGCTTTACTGTTTCGGTGACAGCTATTGAGCGATGCTCTGCTGCTTGCACTGTGGTGCTTTCTTAGGCAAGTGAGGTGTAGCATCCCCTGTAGAGCTAGAGAAACACTCCAAACCTTCCCTTTTGCAGAAATCTGAATGCCAGTGTCTCCAGACAGATTACACACACGTACATGTACCAAATGGTAAGAGATGGGTCTTTGACAAGAGAAAGGAATAACCGTGAAACAAAGCCTGGTTCTTACTTAAATGTAGGCAGTTACCTGGTAAAATCAGGTTGGTAGGTTTGTCCTCTTCTCAGTTTGGGAGCACATAAAAGAAATCAGCATCTATGGATGCAGTTCAGCACAACTGCCAGGCCTGTTCTGGAGAGAAATTCTCTGCTTGACTAGTTGCCAGTCAGGATTAAGATTTTTTTAAATAAATTATTCTGTGTCTGAATTAGCTGCTGCTGCTCATGATTTTCTTTCAATACATAAACATTCTGCGACCCCTTAATTTTGAAGGAAAAAAATTAGAATTGCAACTTCCAAATAGTGAATTCTGTAAATCAAAGCATTTTAATTTCTTTTTGTATATTAATATTTTAAATTTCTAGGAATGATGCCACAATTGACATAAATTGGGGAAAACGAAATGAATCTTTTCACAATTACACTGTCCCTTTAACTTAAATTACAGACAGAAGATTTGAGGAGAGAAGCTTAGATTCCCTGCTTTAACACAGTTATTTACTGTGGAGATAAACTGTTCAGTTTCAGAGAGGAAAATTCACCTGTAGTAATTAGCCAGCTGAGTAAAATTCATCCCGAACCTTGCTTTTTTACCATTAGGTCTCCACACACATTTTTCTTTTCCGTCACAGGCTGCCTTTTTCTGGGGTCAGATGCCTCAGTCCTCAGGAGTTCCCAGTCCCTTGCTAGGTGCAGCAGACTGGTAATTCAATTTTACCAACCAAACTGTTGCAGCAAAAGTGATTTAAAGAAGGGGCAAGTCATTATTCCTGGTTTGTTGAGCAGATGAAGCGACTGGGGTTGATAATAGCTCTGTCCTTTAGAGGCAGCGCAGAGTCACGGGGCACTGCCCTGCTCTGGCCATGCCAGGAGAGCTCACCTGTGTCTGTGACATTTTGTTGTTCCCCGAGTTTTACATTTGCACCACGTCTTGCTTCTGTCCTGAGCTTTTCTCTCTCCCATCCCTTCTCCCATGACCTGGGGCTTGGCTTTGCGCAGGGTGCGGAGGGGATCCTTCGCTGTGGCAGTCCCAGGGAGAAGGGACAGCATGCCCAAGTGGAGAAGCCCGAGAAACTAGTTAGTTTTTCATCATGGATGAAACCCACTAAGGTTATGTCTACGTGAACAGATGCAAACAGGCGGGAGCTGTTAGCGTGGGCTCGGGTCTGGGCTGAGAGGCTGCCTCTGCTTCTGGACTGGGACCGACATACGCACCCAGAACAGATTTGTTTCTGCCTGTACCCGTGCTAAGTGTGGTGTGGCCATGCACACGTGTCCTCTAAATAAATCCTGCCCGGTAGCACTTCAGGGCAAGGCTCTGCAGGCAGGAGCAGAGGAATTCTATAGCCTGTGGTAAAGGCAGAAGATTGGAAAGACATCCTGTGTTTGCTAGATTGCTCAGGTCTTTTGAAGGAGAAAAATGGTTTCTCCTTTGGTAATCTCCTAGCTTATTATCTCCGAAAAATCAGACCATTTTCTTTTCTCTTTCATTTATACTTTTTGCGAGTTACCTCCTTCATTGCTACCGTGAAAATCTTCATTTCATGTTGTCTGCCTGGCATCACTGATCCAAATTCTCTCTGTGAAAGGCTGGAAGAAAATAAACTAGGGCAGATGGAATGTGCTCGTGTGAATGAATGTCTTATTCTTGCTTGTATAGATGTTAAAATCTGAAATGCTGAATTCCTCTATCTGATCTCATGAATGTTGAAATTCTCTGATTTCAAGTCCGGTTTTTAGTATTTGAAGTAAAAATAATGCCCAGAGGTAGCACTTTGTTTTTCTTCTTTTTTTCTTTTCTTTTTTTTTTTTTTTTTTTTTAATGGATCTGTGAATGAGCTTTATTAGTTCTCTATTGAGAAGGTATAGAAAAGACAATAATAATATGATGTTTTCTCACCTGGCCTTCCAGCACGCCTCAGCTGGAGCAGAGTTGTCATTAAGGGGTGGTCGATCTGCCCAGATTGAGGAGTGGATCGGTTCACACCATAGTTTAATGGATGCTTTTTTCTGCAAATAAGTCATCTCTCAACTCAACAAAAGCCATTTGTTCACTTGTGGCCTTTTGGTGAGGCCACCCTGAGTTACATTTGGAATTATGATCTAGCAGAATATGAATCTGTAACCTGTCTTCGATTCTCTGGGTCCCATGTAAGTAGAACAACCTTGGTGTCTGGGGCCAGATTATTCTCTGGTATAAATGGTTCAGTTCCCTTGTGAAAGTATGTGGACTAAATTAATGGGGCTTTTGCCATTTCTGTACGAACACTTTTGACCCTACTTGTGTAAGCAACTCTTTGATTTCGTATAGTTTATCATTAAACCTACAATTATTAGTCATATGTGTAAATCTAGTAATTCCAAATGGAAAATAGCATTTTGAGAGTATAACCTATGCAGCATAAGTTGATATAGCGGGTTTTTTTTCTTTAAATATATTCCACTTCACCTGAAGAAGTTCACTGTTATAGTAACTATCAAGTAAAAAAAAAAAAGTAAGGAAAAAATCCCACAATTTATTAGGTTCTAATAAACTCCCCTCAGTGCACATACATTTAGTATCTTTCATTAACATTAATGAGAATTATGCATGCATCCTGGGGAGAATAGGCCCCGTTGTTTTATTTCTTTTCCTTGTTTTCAGTATTAAATCTTGTCCTGCAGTCAGTACTATAGGGCATACATGCATTCCTGCTGCTCAATTATTTGTTCTACTTAATATATACAGTTTGAGCACCTCCTTTTGCATAGTGAAGGTAGAAAGTTCATAAATTAAAAAAGATCTAACAGAATTTGTGGACACACATAAAAACAAGGGATATGCAAATTAATGAATTAATAGATTGCTATTGATTACCAGTAAGGCCTAATTAAATAATAAATTTTCCCCCACACAATTGTTTCATGTTATTAAATGATCAAATCCATAACTAGTTTGGAAGCTCAGGCTCTTAGAATTAAATGAGGTGCTCAAGAGAGCAAAGTTGTGTTTTGGAGCAACAGAGACAGAGGCAGGGCCTAGTTACATGGATTTATGATTTAATTTTCTATGTAATCTAATTTAGTGTAACTATTGAGTTTCTAAAAAAAAAGAACTTTGATTAGATTTTGTTGACAAAAATAAATACAAAATATCAGATAGTTTATTCATTATCTGTAGCATATCGAGAGAAGTGACTCATGGGTATTTCTGTACCTGAAGGGGCCTTTTGTCCCCATTTCCTGCGCTTTTAGCTGTGTTCCGCAGCAGTCAGTCATCCTCCGGGCCCCATCCAGGTGTGGTACATTACAAAGATCCAAAATCCAGAGGACAGAAAACTCATTTCTGTGGGAAACTTAATTCATTTCGTATAAATAACAGCTTCATCCTTCCTCATTTCTGAGGTAGACATCAATATTTCATAGAAAGCATTAAGTATGTGAAGGTCCTGGGAAAAAGGCGCGTTGGAGAAGGAAAGTAAGCAAATAAAGCTCTTCAGTTTGACATACTTCCACTTAATTGGGAGTTTTAAGAGCAGATCGTGGGAGCAGGAAATGAGTCTTTCAGCTAATTCCCTTCTGCATGAAAAATGCCGCGTGCCAAAACACTGCTGCCCCGGGCGAGAAAACTCCTTGGGTGAAACGCCTCAGCACCGCGCCGTGCCGCAGCAACGCCCTGATGGCATCTGTGGCTCAGGTGTTGCCTACCTGGTTGGCTCTATAATTAACGGCAGATTGCAGGACGAGCAATGGCATCCCGTTCATTAGCGGTTAGGGCTGTGTTTTGCTTGCATTTGCTGGGCTTGCCTGGCAGCAGGTTGAAGCAGGGAGGCAGATTGCTTGTTCTGCTGTAGAAAGCGCTGAGCCTACCTGCGCAGGAGTCTGCACATCTGTACGGACCTGGGCGCGCGTTTAGTTGCCGTTGTGCTGGGGAGCACGCTGTCGCTGAGCTAGCTCACTGCAGCTAGGCTGTCAGTAGGATTTAGTAGAGCACGTTGCCTTGGGCAGAGCACTATTCTAGGCTGGCCTTATTTGGTGGAGCATCTTTGTGCGATGCCCTGAAGACTTACGCTCGCAGTTACAAATCCTGGTCTTCACTTGCCTGAAGCCAAGCTGCTGCTTTTGTGGTGCCGAGCCAGCCGAGCGCTCGCTCCCCTCGCTGTGCTGACTGCATGCCAGTGGGTGCTGTTCACTGGCAGAGAGGAGCGACCGTTCAGAGATACACGGCTTCACTCAAAACTCTCAGCTCAGCGCAGGGATTCAGCACTCTGGGGACTTTGAACCAGTCGTACATTAGAAGAGCTGAGGTTGTCCTCTCTTGAGAACTTGAAGGGTTTCCTTTGCTTGTTCCTTACATGGATGCATTTTTTAAACCCCTCTTCCAGTTTTTTCCATTTTCTGATGATTAATATGTTGAATTTCCATATTAATCTTTCTAAGTGTTTGTCACACACCTGGATACATAAGCAAAAAAGTTGTTCTGTAGTTGCCTGCCTGGTTGACTCTATAATTAACAGCAGATTGCAATGAGTGACATCCTGTTCCTTAATGGTTAGGGCTGTGTTTTGCTTATGTTGGGTTGACCTGACCTCAACAGGTCCAGGCTGGCAAACAGATGTCAGCTCTGTTCAGCAGAATATCTTCTGGTCACTCCAGTCAAACAGGGTGTGTGTGTACAGGAGTGAAAGGCAGAGTATTCGCAGTAACTGTCGAGTGGAACATGCAAGCAAATTTCAATAGGCAGGCAAAGACAGTTTGCAAACCCTATTGGGAAATGATAAATTGCTGTTAAATGTTATAATTATCCCATGACATTTGGGACTGAAACTTAACTAAATTTTGCTGAAAACTTAAAAAATAATGGAGAGAGGTAATATGATTTCATAAATTAGCCACAGAGTAAATGAAAAAAATGAGAACACAACAGAAAATTAATATTTATCTTTCACCAGTATGTAACAGGCTTTGTTAAAAAATGTCTGAAAGCAAAGAAGAGTTTGTTAGACAAATTATAATTTTAATTGCAGACGTAATTGATTATACTCAGCATGCTCATTAGGTTAAGGGAGAATATGAGTCAACTCTCAAGGTCATTACAGTAATAGATATTGTAGGCATGTAATTTGTGATAAGCTGGTTTGTGAACATCTAATTGCTCATTCATGGCAGTGTGTCTGGCACTTTTACTCCCCAAACACCTCTTTGTCCAATTTATTTAACACCCCTTAATATTCTAGGGTCAAATTTACTACAGGAGGCATCAAGCAGTGAATTTTCAACCTCCAAATTATTACACCACTTCACCCTTTTTGTGCCTCAAAGACAGAGCCTGCATTACTAAAAATTAGTGGTCTGGCACTAAGCAGGGTACATCACAAATAGAAATACTCACCCACAGAGACAAGCTAGAATTTCTCATGGAAAACAGCTGCTCCTTGCCCTCCCCAATGGCAGTCAGACATGGGAGTAGGATGCCAAAAAAGATGTTCTTTTAAAAAAATGCACTAATTAATCAGAACTTTGTCTTCATAATGTTCCTTGGAAGAACATACAATAATAGTGTTTTGTTAACTCTTTCATTATTATTTCATTCCAAGACTTTGACAGAAAGTCGTTAATATTAGCTGTCTCTTTGGCTGAAAATCAGTTGGAATGTCACTTATCAGTTCTTACAACAAGGCAAAATAGAAAGAACCACTTACAATGTATATCAACTATAAGTAGCAACTGTACCTCACTTTGCTATAATGTTTTATATTCTTAGGTCTCAGAGAATGAATCACTGTCCTAATTACTGAAATGCAAATAGTTGAAGTCACTTATCCAGGGCCAGGCGACAGCACAAGGGTGGCACTGGGAATTGAAGCCAGGCATCCTGAAATGCAGGTCGACTCATTTTCTACCTCATCCCTACAGTCATTCCATCTTAACACAGGATCAAACTGTTCCGATTTATTAATCAGTACTGTCATGTGTTAGGGAGCATTGCGGAGTGGTGGCTGAGGTAAGACAACCACAGTTGTTCCCATTAAATTGAGAAGGTTGATTCAGTCCGCAGTGTAAGCGGAAAATGTAACTTTTCATTCAAATATCTTTGGCCGTATTCCAGGAATCAAGGATTTTGGGTTTTGTTTTGGATTTGCTTTTTTGTTTTTTAATAAATAAATAACATGGCTCTCAGCAGCATAGCTTTCCTTTATAATGATTTCATTATTTGCAAGATATTATTTTCACTTGACATGACATAGTCCGTAATTATCTATTGCTTATTGCTGAAGAATGCAATAGATATAGCTATAGATATTTAATTATATACCAAATGAATTCCAATATGATTTCGTAGCCATTCTTTGTTAATATTTTTGGAAGATTCAAAGGTTTGAAGTCCCTCCTTGAAAAATGATTCTATCTAGAAATGTCATTTTCTGTATACTGGCTCTACTCCAATCTTAGTCCTTGGTGCTACAATTTTGCTCTTTAAAGAATTGTCCATAATGATATATGTTCGGTAAACCTCTCCTTTGCAATATAGAAATTACTCTGTTGCCTGACTGTCTGATTGATATTGCCAAAAAAATCCTCCTGCTTACCAATATATATCAATCCCTATAACCACCTTGTAGATTGACCTGCCGAAAAAAATTGTTATGCAAACACACTGCCATCTGTTGTGTAGTTATTCTTCGGTAATAGAACATAAACTGGAGATATGTCAAAGTAATTTAGTAAGTCGACAAATGTAAAATGAGACTTGGTAAATATAATGTGTTACACTGAGTTTTATTAATCATTGTCTTCTGCAAGAGTATAACGGGTATACCAGTCCTTTCAAAGTCCGGCTTGTTTTGTTTCATCCGTCAAACGCTGACGTCAGAGCTAGTTATGAGGAACGTGACATGAATTATAATAATTAATCAATTTTAAAATAAGGATTTAAAGAATTCTGTGGTTGATACAAAGCCCGCTAAAAATTCTGGGAGGAGCCGAGCAATTTATGAGAATGTCAGTAAGTCCTAAATATCTTCATTTAATGAGTTCAGAGTGTACATTCACATTTATACTAGTGGTTGTGCTACCCGTTCAAGAAAGTATGTGTGGAGTTATCACTCACTTCAGAAGTGGAGCTAATGGTACCCAAATAAAACAGGTACCTCCTAGAAGTAGGTGCTGTTTTTTAAGTAGAATATTACAGTAAGCTCCACAGAAGAATGAAAAAAAAAATATTAGTTGGATTCTTGTTCTATAAGTGCAGTTCTCAAAATGGTGTTTAGACATCCTGATAATTAATGAAGAGGTTTCAAATGAAGCATTTTCCAATGTCCTATCTCTTTGCTAATTTCCATTTTTTTCATTAAGAAAAGATAAATTGTATCCAATTATTGAAAATTATGTAGGTCATTATCATGAATGAAACTGCAATTAAACTCAGTTTTCACAAAGAAAGAAGAGGTTATCTTGTCATAACGTAGGTGTTAGTGTGCCTTGCTTGGCTCGTACTCCTGCCTGCAGGCCAAGATTGTATTAGGGTCAAGTCCTACATCAGGCTGAAGAGCTGTATTTGACTAGGACTGTGCTAAGAGACTTTTAAGTGCCCTCAAGAACTGGAGCCCGAATCGCATTGGTGGCAGTCCAAGTGTATGTTCACTGTCTCGTAGCAGTTTTTATTTAAACAATCAGCAGGGGATAACCCTTTTATCCTAAGCAGAGATTACCCTTTCCCATGGAGAACAAACGCAAGCCCTGGCAGCTGGTGGTGCGTCACTGTGGAGTGGACACGGGGTGATCCGTTCCCCTACACCGGCAGCTCCCCGCAGTGCTGTGGGATCCAGAGCCAGCCTCTCTTGTCTGCGGCTGTGCACGAAGACACAGGTTTTGTCCCACAGGACTGGTAATTTCACTGCAAGAGAGAGATGACAGAGGGGTGAGAGTGCCCTACTGGATCCTACCCCTCCTGCTGCTGGGAGTCTTTCTGGGCATCTCTCCCCCCTTGTGCCAGGGCAGCGGGCAGCAGGGTGGGAAGCTTCTGGGCTTAAAGGGGAGAAGGGAACCCTGCAGTGATCCATGAGAGCAGGGAGATAACATCATTGAGGAGCAAAACTGAGAGAAAAGGACAGGGATGGACAGTGACCCCAAAGAAAAAGCTGAGCAAGAGTCTCCTGTACTTGCTTTAATTTGACCCCACATAACCTTTTTCTTTTAAAACAAACAAACAAAACCAGCCAAAGGAAAAAAAAAAAAAACAAACCCCCCAAACAGGCCAAACCCTCAGTGTCACCGCAATGATACTGGCATAAAAGCAGTTCTGGGAAAACAGGTCTGAGACACCAAAAGACGGGGAGCTGGAGCGTGACCAGTGGCCCGCAGTCTGTGTGGTCACACACTGCTCACCGGCACAGCTTTCGGCTCGCGCTGGAGCCGTGCTCGCCCCGCGGCTCTCCAGCTCCAGGGGCGTTGGTGTTTCTGTGCGCTTCGCAGAGCAGGGGAATTTTATTGAGAGAATTAAGGAGGACTATGGGGACAACATTGTTTAACTGCTTACATTACTCAAAACGCCGTACCTGAGGAAATGTAAAGAAACTAAATTTATTCTACTTTCTAGCCAAATCTAATAAACTAATCTAACCCTCTAACTTATGTTAAACTACATTAGAGTTTTCATATTAGTTTCACCTTAGATTTCACTCCAGTTATTATAGGCTTGGCTGCAATCATTGGCAATTACAGCTTCTCATCCTTTTTCAGAAATATATAATATGAAGTGTTTTGCACTTTACGCTTTTTTCTATTTATTGTTCACATCCAGTTGGATGTACTAATAAGCATTAACATGCAAATAATTATCATCAAGATTTGATATCCGTAGAGAACAAATGCTAATACAGTTAATACATCAAATATGAAAGAGGCTTTTAATTCAGAAAAGAAAAAAGATTAAAAATATTAGCTTTTTATATAAAAAGCATTTGCAATGATTATAAATTCTATTGAGCTTGCAGAAATCTTGAGCTTTGAGTTTGCAATATCTCTCATTAATGTTTAGCCTCGAGAAAGAGTTTATAATAAAGGGACTTATGCAGACAACAGATAAATAGAAATGATACAGCCAAGAGGGCTGAAGAGCCCTGGGTATGTTTGTTGTCATTCTACCACGCTGATTTCCATCAGAGGTGCTGAATATGCTAAGAGTGTGTAGAAGATGAGGTGAAATGCAATATGCATTGATAACAGCTAAGGCTAGAATGCCAGGAAATTATTTTCTTTTGATTTTCCTCTAAGTTTCTTTTTCTTGTTATTACTTCCTGTGGGATGAAGAGGTTAGCCCTGATCCTGCAAAGTCAGCTGGTTGGCCTAAACCTGCGGGTCTCAGTGGAATGGTAATTGGGAGAAATCTAATGTGCCGTAAAACGGAGGTCAGTGTGGGTAATCTAGTGTCCCCTGCTGGTTTTAAAAACCGTGAGTATCTCCTGCGGATTGGAAGGAAATTTTATCTGTGTAGTCACTGTGTGCCTCATAGCTTTGCTGCTCCTTTGCACTGGTATTCGGGTCCCTCCGTGTGTGACTTGGACTTTAATTCGGAGGAGGGATAAAGGCAAATCATCTTGCTTTCTAGCAGGCAGTCTGAGCTGAGTGGTTTGCTCTACGGTGCTACAGCCAAAAAAAAAAAAAAAAAAAAAAAAAAGACTTCCCCACTTGCTACAAGCAGAACAGTAATTTCTGCTGAGGGGCAGACACTACGTGAAGTACGAGGATGGGAAGGGAGGAGGCTCGAGACACAGTGAACAGGGGCACAGGGTTGAGGTTAGGTGAGAAAGGCTGGCATGCTCCTGTCTACAAGTTGGGTTGGGGGTGGCATGAGCTCAGCAGGGAACAGAGGCGGTGGAACTGCGATATTCGGACAAGGTGCGCCGCCATTTTAAGCCAAACCCTTAAGTAGGCAGGGCTGGTTTGATGGGACTTGGAAATGCAGCGTGCATCTAAGTTGAGTGGAATACTTGGGCCTAAATACAATCCGCTAAAAGCAGTCCTCAAATGAAAAATGAAAATGCACCAAAAGTAAGAGCAATATCAGCACTTTGTTTTCACAGTGTTTGCAATAAATGCTTTCAGTGTTCTGAGGCTGAACTAGGAGGTTTTTTCTAAACAGATTTTTTTTGTATAGCCCAGTCAATAAATGCTAGTAACCTTAATCTCTTTCCCTAAGCGCCATTATATTTTATGAATTTTTCATAGAAGTGAATCACTGAAATATTTAAGTCTTAATTAATTAATTACACCAGAAATTTACAGCCAATGCAGTGTGATGTCTCTTAGAAAAATGACTTAATAGGCTTTCAGTCCTGCCATTGTTCTGGCTTGTCAATGAATTACTTAAGTGTCATTTGTTAAACGAGTTAGGTCAATAAAGTCCTTTAGTTGTTTTTCAGAGAGTGAGCATTATTTCCAGATAATGTATATCCAATTCTCTTTTCACTTTAGTCTATCTGCATTGGCTAGTGTGGGTTATTATTAATTAGCCCTTCATAGCAGACTAGGCAGGAAAGATCATGATGCAGTAATAAGTAAAGGTTCACAGAGACAGAATTCTCTAATTAGGAAGTATGGTTTAGTGGTGAGCAGTGTCTTCAAATGGATTGCCATCTGTTAAATTAAAGCTGATTTCCTTCATTTGCTTATATAATGTTTCTAAAGAAAGTGGCTCTTTTTATTTATGGAAATTATATATTCCCTTTCATTATTTTCTGTTAATTGATTCTGCATTCCTGTAATTAGTAAGCAATGAAAACATACAGTGCAGGAGAAGAGCCACAGTAATGGACAACATGACCCTGTAGTAATTGCCATATGAACTGTGGAACATCATTCTGCTTTAAGATGTTCCTTTTGATGTGTTTAGACTAAATGAATGTAAATTCCAATTCCTGTTTCCAGGGGAATAAGCTGCATCGGTTTGTGTCCTGTTTTCATACTGGTTACAGCAAACTCTGGAGTAGGCCTAGTTAATGTAGCCTTTTGCCTTTTAGCTTTTTAGGCGAAGAAAAGGTTCTTGCTTTCCCATACTTTCAAAACTTACTGATTTGGTTTGTAAATGAATGAAAGAATTACTCCTGGGTTATATAAATAAGCACAGTGTATTGGGGACCAACATAGGCAAGAAAATTCTCATTAGAGAAATTGATCTTTGTGAGAATTTCCCTGATGCTCAAGGACATCCTAGAAATCTTGGAGTTTTCTTGACACCCTTGGAGTTCATAGCTTTGCAGGTTTGTTCTCTGCATAGGAATTTTAATGAAAGAAACATATCTAGAAAAAAACCTCCTTGAGCTGAAACTCTGTATTTTCCATCTTTCTCTGATTCCTCTTACAGAAGCAGCTCTTTGGTCCTGCAGTAAATGGCTGTGGAGGGAAGACAGTTAACACTCAACATTCGATAGACTGCAACGATAGCTGGGTAGACATGCCCTTTGTTCCCAGGGAAGGAAAACACTGATCTTATTGTGAGTGTCTGCAGTAATGAACTCAGAAGTTTGTATCTAGTGTTTGGTAGCTCCTGTTTGAAGAATAACATCTGTGGTGGCACTAGACAAGTTACGAATTGTAGTTAAGTCAAAGATTATATCTCCAAGTGCTGCGCCTATTGACTGCTATGTGGAGATATAAAGAAATCTCTTTTCCTCCCCTGGATAATATAGATAATTAGATGTACCGTTAAGAGATATTCTGCTTCTGCTGCGGCATCTGGCAGTTGCCAGTCCCACAGCAAGAGACTGGCCCTGATGGATTACTTGGCCAGCTTGGGTGGGAGATGGTGCTTCTGGTACGGAGGGTGCTACAGGGTGATGCCTGTCAGGGAGCCGTTGTTGAGATGGGGTGTGCTGGATGCCTTTCAGAAAGGGGGAGAAATGAACTTAGTTAAAGCTTACCTTGTGCTAAAAATTCCCCAAAGCCTCTTTCACTGCATATTCTAGGGTTTCATGTGGGCTTTCCAGTGCAACCTAGATATGGTAATTTGTGCATTATGTATTGAGAAATGGATCAATTAAAAACATAGAAACAGAATTAATCAGATGTTCACTTTATTTATGAACATATGTTCCATGTTATATTTTCACTGGGATGTCTAATGGAACTAAGTCAGAAAAAGAGCAGCTCCTAACATGCTCTTTATACGCTCTCCCCTCTCTGGTTTTGAGTTAGAAATCAAGTTGTTTCTAGTTTCTTTGAATTTCTTTATAATGTGGTACTTGGTAAAGTTGTAGCAGGCAAGGTGGAATATGGATAGAGGAGTACTACAGAAGACTCTGCAGGGCTCACAAACATTTCCTTCAGTGAAAAGTTTGAAAGTATCAGAAGGAAAAGACTCAGAGAGTTTCATTTAAAAACTCAATATACAGTCCCCGAAGATACCCCCAAGAGGATAAAGGAGTCACTGAGGAGAACAAGTGCTAGATTGCAATATAAAAATATTCCACTTTTAAGTCATCTCACCACAACAGGGTCTTTAAATTGGAACCATGAAGTTGGGCCTTTTTCAAGCTATGGATAATGCCTTAATTGCAGGTTGTGGTCGTGCCCCCCCCCCCCCCCCCCCCCCCCCCCCTTCTTTGTATGTTAAGATTTGGTGGGAGAAAATGCAGAGACGTGATATGGAACAGTGGAAACATATGAAAAGGCAAATAAAAGGCCTTTCTTCTGCCAGTAGAAAGAATGCATAAAAATACGAGTATAGTTAATATCTTCTTTAACTTTTTTTTTCTCAATTCCAAACACCCTTTGCCTTTGAAATAGGCAAGTGGACCATAGAGAGAGAAATATACTGTAATTTTCTTGTAATAGCCCCAAACTCTTCCTGAAAATGCAACAGAAGCAACTCAGCAATTTTATTGCCAGATGGATGAAAAAAAATTGCATATTAAGCTTTCTTTGTTAATTACAAACTGAATACCAAGGCTTAGGTTTACAAATGTCTCCAAACAGGTTTGTGTCTTGGGACGGGGTGCTGCTAATGCACTAAATATTGGCCTTGGATATTTTTTTGTTTGAATATTAACAAGGTGGTAATCACTGATGTTACACAAGAGTGAAAAAAAGTAAAACAGGAGCAGGTAAAGCAGCGTTTCAGCATGTGTCACAGGGAGCGGTCCTGGAGGGGTGTAGGAGTCCAGACAAGATGGTCTAAGAATTTCCTTCTAGGTCTAATGCTTGAGCTTACTCTTTGAAGTCTATTGCATTTATGTCAATTTAATGATGCTTAAGTTTAGCACCCCAAGCAAGAGGTACACTGAAAGTGCTTGCACATACTCACAGCAAAATTCAATTAGGCTACTGTCTACAGTTCACAGCCCAACATATACTGCAAGGCAAAATCTCTGTTGGATTTGCATGTGCTCACCTCTGTAAAAATGATTTAGGTGAGGCACGGTACGGGCTGCAACGCTTAACTGACGCTCTGCATCTTTCTCCTGTAGGCCCAAAAGTGTTCAAGGTGATAGAAGTCAGAGCTGCCTGTTTGCTCCATCTCAGATAAAAAGGAGAAGCTGATTAAAAGTAGAATTCTTATCACGACACATCACTTGTCCTGTTTGTCTTATATCTCTTGAAAATCACTTCACAGCTTTTCATTTAAGGCATTCAGTTTTCTCCATGCAACTACATACAGTTTCATCTGCTGAGATTTGGCTGCTGTGCAGTCTCCTGCACAATGTAGTAGTGAAGAGAGCTTGGTTGACAGGAGAGTATCAGGCTTTATGCTACCAAATTTAGTGATAAATGTTAAAATGATATCTGATAAGTATGGCATCAGGCAGTACCAGTTCAGTGCTACTTTTTTTTTTTTCCTACACAACAGCTGAGTGGAAGGAGATGAGTGGTTTTGCTTATGTTGTAGCTACTCCCAGGTGATGGCTCTGTTACCACCCAGCAAGTGTAACAGAGAACTGGCTGCAACAGATTGCCTGTTACAGCACCCCTCAACTGGTAGAGAGCAGTGGATTACTGTATTTTTAGAATAAATGAGGATAAAAGGCACACTGTAGTTTTAGAGGGCAAAATCTGGGGTTAAATTCTGCTGTTAAAGGAAATGCATGGTATTTCCCACTGAGTTATACTGTATCACAAGAATGAGGAATGAACATCTGTCACATGTAAAAAGAAGTAATGCAGAGTTATCCTCTATGCACAGAATAAATATGTTCCATAATACAAATTCAGTGGATGAAGACTGATGATATTTCATCTTCTGCCTATCAGAGATTTCTATATGCCTAGCTCATGTAATTTTGCCTGTTTGAAAATGTTGGCAGGAATTAATTTTTGACTAAAAAGCATAAGCACATCCGTTTGCTTTACTTAAAAAGCAAACCAAAATTATTACCAGGCATTGCCTTTGTCGTAGCAGAAATCTTAGAATCATGTTTGCAATTAAACAAATGTCGTCTTATCTTAAAGTATTTGACAGAGGAAGACAATGTGATAGGGAAGTGCAATCGGCGATGGAGGTAGATCTCTCTCGAAAGGAAAAACTTTCATGTTTGGTGAAATCAAGAGGAGACAGTGAGATAATGCAGGGATGCAAAGAGAGAGGTAGGATGGCCAAAATAACAGGCTAAGGGCAGATCATTACAGGGTTTTGGGGATAGGTGTAAGTGGGGGAGATTAAATTTGCCATGGTCTCAGACAATGCCCCGGACCCAACAAGACAAGCAGCGGTCGTGGTCTGGTGCAGAAATGTATAGACCTGTGTGTCCTCTGCGGGAGCGGGTAACAGCCGGTGTGCTCGTGTAGCCTTACCAGGGAGAGGGAAGGAGCCACGGTACCGACAGAGCTGTGAAGAAGAAATGACAGGGAAAATGAAAGCTTTTCTAAAGGTGCACTAAGTGAAAGACCGAAAAGTAGACCGTGACCCAAGAGAAGGCTGACTGGCAAAAGAAGGGCAAATTTCAAGGAGAGCCACATAGACTGGGACAGAGATTTTATTAGGAAAAGATGGCTAGAAATACAAGGGTCACGCTTCCTCGTCCAAGAACTCTTCACATTATCATATTTATGTAACAATAAAGTGTGTTTATGGCCAGAAGGGCTTGTTAGATATCCTGTTGCTCTGTAGGTTTGCTGAGATCTGATTTTTGTAGATAGCTAAACAGGAACGTGTCCCTGAACGTTGCATGTCTCCCATAGTGTCTTAAAGGCTTTTTGTAGAGAAACTGTCACGATGCATGTCAGAAAACCAACCGCACCAGAATGTTTTTAGCTTTACATAAGAAAATATGCTTTTTGGTTTTGCTAAACATAAAAACGGGAAACATAAGCCTGTTAGTAAACGAAGGAGCAAAAAAGAGCATGAATTACTTCAAAATAAAATCGTAGTAAAAAACTTACTTGACAACAGACCTAACTTAATTTGCCAACATACAGGTATAATCCAGTCTTTCACCTTGCTTTCTCTGGATATTGCCTTGCAAAGAGTTTTTTATATTTGATTTTTCTTTTTTTTTTAACATTACCCCCTTGTTATAATAATAGGTCAGAACTTTTCTCTACAGATATTTTTATTTTCAGATTATGAATACTGAAATTTAAAATTCCAGTAAAATTAATTATATGCTGTAGGTTGTCTAACAAAGGGTATTCCTTGATATTTTTTCCAGAACACTGATATTTCCAAGGCAAATGTGAGAAGAGAGATTTGTCTAAATAGTCAATTTATGGTTTCATCTTGTCGCTAAAAAGATCGGCAATGAGTATATCTCTGGTACTAAGTGCTGCCTATTCACAGAGGACTTCATGTCAACTGATTTTTAGTGATAGAGTAATCAATAATTTTTTCTGGGTTTGCTGATCTTGCAGATAGTTCACACTATTGAAATCCCTACGGGTTATTAATGCATACCAAGATAAAGTGGGTTTTGACCTCAGTAACAACATCTGTCTGCAAGGCCTTTGTGGTTCATCTGTGTTCTACTGGTTTTTTTACTTTATGGATTTTTAAGTTAATGTCATCTACTTGCATCCGTTTGAACCACTCATTTCACATGTACTTTTTCCAAGTATCTGGTTTCTGGTGATTTGCTGACTTCATGGAAGTCTTTATACTTGATTTCCATTCTAAGGTAGTTTAAAAAATTAAAATGCTAAAAAACTTTCCATTGTTTCCTTTGTTCAGCAAAAAAAATGCCTGGCTATGTCTATCTTCCCTGTGTTGTGAAGCTGTTTTGTCAGTGCTGTGGGAATGAGGTGAAGTCTTCATTCCAAAGTTCTCTAGACATTTGTCCATAGTTTCATATAGAAGTTTAATATTGTGTATGTTTTACATTGTATTTGTCCAAAAATGAAGAAAATTAAATAGCATCAGAAAACTGAAGCTCACATGAAAATGTTGGGCTTTATTCTACTTGTATAGAGACTGAGTTGGGTAGTTCTGTCGTTTATGGATTGTACCCTAAGATCCTGGGGCAGAGTCGTCTTCCTCTACCGTTTACAGCTGGTAGTACAGCTGGGAACTTACGCTGTTAGCAACAGCAAGGCTGAAGTTATCATAGTAGCTTCAGAAGGTCACTCTTAATCCAGAAACTTACTGGCATTTCTTGCTGTTTCTTCATCCCATGCACAGCATGCCCGACGAGTGACAAAAGACTGAAACTGAGAAAAGATCACTAAGAAATAACATAGGAGCAGTGTGGTAATATGTACAGCCAGGCTGGCTCACACCAGTGATTATTTTTTTTTTTTAGTCTAGCAATTTCTCACCCATAATGGTCAATCTCATGTGCGTCAGGATGAAGCCCTATTGTAAGTAATAATACAATAACCAGCCCTCTGGATACATTCTTTACTGCTCTTTGATGTTGGTTTAATCTCCAGAGGGTAAGAAAGTTATCACTGTAGCTCCTTCCAGTTTTCGGTTTGGCGTTGTGGGTTTTGGGTTTGTTGGTTTGGTTTTTTGGGGTTGGTTGTGTTTTTTATATATTTACTGTTACAGCTCTTAAGGTTATAGACAACCTTCAGGTTGGGATTTTGAAGAAGATTGAGAGATTTCGATGCTCAAATCTCATTGGGAAGTATCACTAATAGATAAGCAATAGTAGGGTCACAGTTGCACCAGGACAGCCAAGCAGCTTTGTATGGGTTGGGTGGGTTTGTTGGTTGGTTTGTTTGTGTTTGGTTTGGTTTTTTTTCTGTTTAACTCCTGAATTTCCCCCCCACGCTTGCACTGTGGACAGGGTGTGATCAGCTAGTGTAGCACATATTAATGCCGGTGGCACGTCTGAATTTGTTTCTTCTCTATCCCATGCCTAACATTGTGAGGTTCCATTACCTGATTCATCTGCCTTCTCATAGAACAGATTTTTCTGATATAGGTGATATTTTAGGTTAGGAATGGCCAGCAGAGGTCTGGATGCTGAGCTGGTGCCAAGCAGCTATGGGCAGAATTCCAGCATTTGTTTTGCAGTCCCGTCACTTACCGGGAGGAGTCAAACAGCCTGGCATCCTGCGAGCATTGCCCTGTCTGCTGCATCCTTGGGAAACGGGAGGAAATAAGTGATGCTCAAGTGAACATTATGTTGCAGTGATGTAGATGTGCAATAAACCTCTTCATCTATCCTGTGTTTTAATTATGCTGCAGAGCTCCCCAGTAAGGCAGGTAAAACAATATATAGAAATTATTCCGTGTCAGAAAACAGAGCCACATCTTTGGAAAAATACAATGCTATCATTTAAAAGCAGCATGTGAAAATGGGGTAAGAAAAATCTGATGGCTAGTTAAAAGGCGGGGGAGTGTAAATTATGCGAGACATTGTTACTGCAGTTGCAATTTGCCCAGGACATTGGTGCCAGCCTGTCTGCTTATAAAGAACAGAGGCCTGGGATCTAATCTCAGATGACCAGAAGTCAGCACTTCAGTCTTACGGCTTTGGTGAGGGTTTCCTAAGTCTCTCTATCTTTTTAGCTGTAACTATTAGGTTTTACATCATTCACCTATTAGATGTTACTGCGCATATATATCTCTGGGTGGAGAGTTGGGTAATAAATGAGTCTTTCTGGTTCTGTAGAAAGCTGGATGTAACAGATGTTTCACCTCCAGCCACGCTGCCATCCAAGGGCCTCTCCCACTCATTTCCAGTTTTTTTGTTTTTTTTAATCTCGTGTAGCTTATCGGTGCCATATGTAAGCTCTGGGGTCATGTAGCAACCTTTCACCTTTCCTGCCATCCTTTTTAGGGTGAATTAACATTGTTCTGCATGAACAGATGAGCCTAATGAGCCTGAGTCTTTCAGGAGTGGTGAAGGTGATCGAGCTGTTCTCCATGCTATGTTCTTTAATCACTGCAGACTTCCACATTCAATCCCCATAAGCAGTAATTGCTCCTTATGCCACTGAGACAGGCATGAATAAATAAATGTAGTTTGGGCCCTGCCCAGGCAAACTTGCAGCGTAGTAACTCTTTGAGGGTTGCAAGAAATTTGATGTGCATCATGTGATGTGTACGAAAGCTGGAGGAACTGGGCATCTCACAGGGCGAACCTGTGCTGCTGATCCTCAACTATGGCAGCAAATACTCCACACAACCCCTAAAACCTAATAGCTTCTCCTCGAGGTTTCAGTGCAAAAGCCTTTGAGATGTGATGGATCGTACGACTGCCATATAAGATCGTTCAGGGCAGTGTCTGTGAAAGGGAGACGGTAGTCAAAGCGCTCTGTACTCCAGGAGTCAGGCTGGGGAGTGTGGCTCTTTGCAGCAATCCCATTGACCAGGTTTCTATTCTTGGACTTGACAGTGGCTTGCGACTTGTCCTCAATAAGTCAGTGGTTAGCAGTGTGACTGTGGGCAAGCCATTTCACCTTGTTATTTCCTTTCCCACCCTTTGTCTGTCTTGTCTGTTTAGGCTGTAAATAAAATGTTTCTTCAGGACAGCGACTTGTCTCTTAGGATGTATTTGTTCAGCAAGTACAAATAAGATCAAGGCCCCATGGCTGGGGTTTCTATGTGCTCCCACAACATGAATAATAAATAATAGCAGAGGTAAACTGATTGTGTTAGTACCATTTATGTGCAGAGGTATTATTGAATGAGACAACAAAGGAACACAATGGGAACGTTCGAGCATTGCAGTAGAAAATGATGATCTCAAAATAACTTTTTTTAGATTTATGGAGCAGATGTCTATGCAATTGATGCAAAGATTGCTCTTCGCACTGCATTCGTGTGGTAACAGCAGTGCATTTAATCTCATATAAGGAAATTCTGTTGTTACTATTTTAGCAAAAGTAAAAAAAATAAACAATGCTACTCTTCTTGGGATAAACACAGAAGGACTCCTCACCATCCAGGAGGGTTTGACAGTAGTTGAGATTTAAACCTTTGAGTATTGTTAGTGCTATCTGCTTCCACGGAAAGCCTGCCTCGTTTCCCTCTGGGACTTCTGATCCCAGCCACGCACTCTTTAAAACTATGCATGACGGGATGTTAATGTTGCCACGTATAGGCTTTGAAGTGATTGAACTCCCACCAGAACTTAGATTTTAATCATCGCTTTGATCTGTGGCTGTGCTACAGAATCAGTTACAAATGTGTCTTGAATCTGTAAACCTAAAATTGTGCAGGACTACTACGTGTCACCTATTTCAGAAACAGTGCAAATGATGGTATTTGTGAATCAAAGCCAAATCCGAGGGGAAATATATGGAAAGTTACTAGAGACTCTTAAATAGGCTCTAATCTGTTTGTTCAGTCCTGTTTCTTAAGCTAGAAATAAGAAAACTCTAAAGACATTGTCAACTTTTTCTACGTGTTTACTTCCAAATTAAGAGAGAAAAAATTAAGTTCCTCATAGGACAGCTGTCAAAGCATTGATATTGTTGCATATATTTATTTTTTATAAAATAAGGATATTTTTTTCAAGTGTTTATCATCAGCCTATGTCCACTTGGCTGACTTCTGCAATCAAAATTCCAGCAGTAACTGCACAAACTGAATTAGTTCAGTACTGATTATTTCCTTAAAAGCTGCCATAGAGTTTGCTCTTGTCTCCACAGAAATAACTGCCAAAGACCCATTTGATGACTTCAAGGAAGTCAATATTTTACTATTTTCCTCCTCCACTATGGCTGATGAGCCAAGTGAAAATTTCATATCTGATCAACCACAGAAGCAAAGAGCAAAGGATTATGTGCTCAAGGTATTGCTATCTACACAAATAAAGCCAGGACAAATACATATTTTCACAAAACTTTTCTTAGTTATAGTAAGCATGAGGATTACTTAGAACGACAGCAGGAAGAAATATTTAAAACAGACTAATTTAAAAGAATTAATTCTTTCCTTGGAAAATGCAATTATTTGTTGTTACTGAGCGTATTTATGTTGCAAACAAAAAGATCATTATTGCATGAAGGAACTTTCATGTCTATAGTTGAAACAAGGTGGAAAGACACGAAGGACACGCTCAGCAATGCGGTGTTATTTGTGTTTCGCAGGTTCCTTGAGGCGCAGACCAGAAGCCATTCTGGATGGTAGACAGGCATGCAGTTTACCATTTTAAAGAGGTTTATTTTTTCCTTCACAAAGTTTGTAGTCAAAAGCCATCAAATGGACAGAGATGTTAAATTTTAACTCTTCTGTAAACATTTTGATGCATCAGTGGGGTAAAACAAATAAAAGAGGGAGGAGAACAGAAATAGGAGACTGGATACACTTGTGTCTGCCCAACACACCTGACTCAGGCTTTAGAGAAGCTGAGTGACTGCTGTGTGCAATCAATAGCAGAGTCCCAAATGGCTGTAAATGAGACACTGATTCACCACTTCTTTTCAAGATGGAGCTCTGATGTGGTATCTGCATGTTCTTGTGCCGATTTGTCTGAATCAAGTTGGGTTTTGAGTGAGAGAAATAAGATTGTTGGGCAGTCAGAACATCCATGGTGTGAGCATAGACCTCTACCGTGAGGAGAAGTCCTTTCTGTCTTGTTTAAAACTAAACCCTGAAGTTAAGAGAAAGGAACAACTGGCCTCAGTGTACTCTGAAGAACACCAGAGCAAATCCTGTAAATCTAAATTCTGTTGCTTTAGTGGCTTTATTCTGGATTTTCACTGCTGTACCCAAAAGGTAAGACCAAATTTTGGGCCAGTCACTTAGGACTTCGGTTGAAGTACTGGCCACAGCAAAAAGGATAGAATTAATATCTCAACTGGCATCAAATAAGCCTCCCTATTTTATAATACATATTACAGGTCTTTTGTCTTCATCTTAATAGATTTAACATTCCTTTAGTTACAGTTTTCATGTTTTATTTTGCCAAATCCCAGTTTAATGTTAGCCATATCATCCTTGTTGCCCAAGGGAGAAGACAATTTTGAGCATATTCATTCATCTGATTTTGAAGAGAATGTAGCATTGGTGTTCTTTAGCTGAGTCTCTTTACTCCAAAAAAAGGGGAGAAACAGAAATAAGATATCGTGGTATGACAGAATATTTAACTTTAGGAGATGCTTCCTCTCAGCTGTGACATTATCTGTCACTATATGCCTTATAATGTTCATTTCTTTACTCAATATATTAATCAATGGGGTTTTTTTTTTTCAGTCTTAATCACTAAGTGACTTTGAAATGAATGTTTCACTTTCTGTCATAATACTAGAAAAAGTAATAAGTGGAAACCTGATCATTATTAAAATTTCTGTTAGCATCTTCAAATACAGCTTGCTTTATTATTAAATAAATTATTAATATTATTATATTAATATTGCAGCAGCATTTGAAATCACTGTATGTGCTGTACAGACACAGCCTCAATTCTTCTGAATGTTCCACTCCTGTATCGGGAAGTACTTTGATGAAATAGGTGACTATACTTAGTGTTAGAGTTGAGCTTAGACAGACAAAGGAGGCATTGTTATCTCGCTTTATGGAGGGACACGGGGAGAGAAGTGACATGCCGAAATTTAAAGATGGAGCCTGACGCAGAACTTGAAATAAATTGATACCCCGAAGTCCTGGTCCAGTGCTATACACTGCACGTCTTGTCATCCTTTCCAGATTCACTCTCGCTTTCACTTTGAAAAAACAATTAGAGGAGACCAAAACAAGTCACTAAGATCTGTCACATGGACTTCTGCAGTACTGACTTCTTTTCAGGTGTCTTCTGGTGACTGTAAGAGCTTCCTAACTGAGGACACTGGATAACTCTAGGAGTGGGAATAGCTCTTGATACCTATCCCTCCTCATCACATTAGACAGACTCTTGCTGCCCTCAGTTAGGCCCTGGTGCATCTGTGCTGTTGCAACCAGAGCGCGAGGTGTCCTGGGGAGGTGGCGCAGCTCCAAGCTGTGCCCACTTTTCATTGCTAGAAATTGGAGTCCTCCAGCAGGCTGCACCGCTGAGTGCGGAATTTCGTTTGTGCTGCTGCTCTTATTGCAGACACAGCGAGGGAATGATCTTGGCTGTTGTTAGTACTCACATCATTTTGCTCTTTTCCTGAGACCCACAGGGAAGACCATAGGGCTTATCTCTGGAAGGTGAAAGGTTCACCATTCTCATTAGAGAGTAAAAAAGAAAAAGAGTACAACTTTGGCTACTTTGGTTCAAATGTTTTTCAAAAAAACATTACACCTAACAGGAAACTGTCAGTAGAAATAAGAATTCAGAGGGCCTTTATCTTCCATAATTTAATTTTATTGTATTTGTAGACTTGGAAGTGGATTCTGGCTGCTGAGGATTGAAAGGTATTGCCCTAAACTTCAGATAGTGAGCTCAGGGAGCCTTTCAAAGAAAACAAACACACATGCACACAAAAAGCAATATAGTTTAAAGGTTAGGATTTCTTCTCAATTTCAAGTTTCTTTGTATTTTTGCCCTAGCATGATTGTGTTCCCCAGCTGACAGCGTTTACTCCCCAAATATTCTACACCTGTGAAAGTCATCTGGCCTCCTCAAGTTGAGCTGGCCTTTCACAGATTTAGGTCTGATGGACTTGATAAACGAACCCTGTTGAACATGAAAGAGAGGAGAGAGGCTCCTTTAAAAAACAAACAAACAAGCAAACAATCAATAAAAATAAACCAAACCCCAAACCAGACTTTTACGTCCCAGTTGGCCCTTTGTTGCACTCAGCATTACAGCTGGCCCAGGCAGCGTGCACCAAATTGCAGGATCTCTGCAAAAATGTGGAGAACAGCAAATATCAGGAGGTGTCTCGGAAGGTAAAAAAAAAAAAAAAAAGGCATATTGCTCATTTGGACTGCAGTTTGGTAAAGTCTCTCCACCTTTGCTCTCAAATACAACGAAGCTCATTGGACAGCATGCTGGGCACTGAGTGGTCAGGTGTGAGCTGATCCTTTAAAGCAAGAATGCAGCTGTGCACGCCAGGCTGAATTTGTTCACTTGTCATAGAGGAGGTAGCAGTTGCGTTGCAATTTCCCATCCTGTACTAATAATACCTAAACAACAGTTACTCACATTTGTATTCAGTCAAATACAATCAATAGACATCTGTTTGTACATGAATGACTGTACACTGGTACCTGTTTACTGCTAATTAAGCTTCATTAGTGACTAGTTTGTCTTCAGAAGGGGAAAAACCCCTCCATAATTAAGGGCTAGCATATTATGTGGTCCCATATTTTCCCTTTTCAGAACTTGCATTCTAACAGGACCATTAGTCTGCAGTACATTTGTCTGTATTTAAGTGTAACTACATTTCCCTGAAAAGACCATCTGTTCATAAAGACCATCTTTTTCATGCTCCCTGCAGTAAACTTTAGAGAGTGGTAGAATTAGCAAAGGACTGTATTTAAATGAAAATATATGTGGATTGAGACTAGGTGAAGCTGTTCTGTACACATTAGAATGGTTCTGTGCTGGAAAGACTGTAATTATCTTCCTCCTTTACTTGTACAGAATTTTTTATCTGCGCTGAATTCTGCCACCTTTGACTGAGTAATTTTGTTCTTTCTACCTACACCTGAATGGAATGTACCAAGTGGCAAATTACTTGAGCGGTGATTGTGGTGAAGCTGTTTTTACTTTGTAGAAAATGGAGCGCTTACATTTTCATTCTGCTTGGATGGATCATAAATAGTCACATTACAAACCTGCAGTGTAAAGGTCTGGATTCCACCCTACCACAGTAGCACTAAGTGCTGCTTTATTCTACAAATTGTCCTATTGTAGAGTTAGGTACTATCCAGCTTTAGAGTGGCCTGGATGAACAGCAGGTTGGTCTCCTTTAAATAAACAATTCTGTTCAATTTAATCCTATGCATAAACTGAAAAAGTAGACTAAACTGAATGTCAATGAGACAGAACTCCACCACCGTAAAGATATCCGTGAAAGAATGTGAACTGCCCCCAGTGCGGTTAGCCGTACAAAAAATGCACAGAAGTGCTGTAAATGTTGGTAATGTTTTCATATTACACAAGACAGATTCAGTATTCCTGCTACTTCAGTGCAGGTTATGCAAGTGCAGACCTTCATGACCTGCACGGACATAACCATGGCAATAGAGAGCAAACACGATAACATTCTTATCCAGAATTCAGACAAGAGGATAAATGTTAACTCCACACAAGAGTTAAGATAAACATTTTGTTGTTGTTGTTTAATGGTTTATTTCTTATACCAACAAAAGCATGTATACTGGGCTTTCTTAGAAACCTAAGCAAAACACAGAGTAATTGCAACCAGAAATAATGAACTGAGCAATGCTGAAGTATTGGAACGTGATTAATTTTTTTCCCCAAAGATGAAGGGAAGATTACAAAGGAAATTCTTGTCATTAGCTAATAGCATCTTCCGAAGCAGTAAAATCGGTGTAACCAGCGGTAAGAGAATCCTCTGGCCATTAGCTCTATTGAATTGTCTCACACAAGTAAATTACTGTATATCTGACATAAACAAGTCACTGTTGTATGGAGCGCCTAAGTGACAGCTCCATACTGTGGGAGTTCTCAAACCTTCAATATCAATATGACCTACTGTATACTCTTATCAGAAGCACATGCATCTCTTCTATGACAAGATACCCCTGTATGTCAGAGAGACTGCCAAACAATTTTATTTTCTGTGTTCTCCACATACCATTCTCCAGAGGAGCTTCACATAGTAGACGAGTTGCGGATAAATGCAAAAAGAGTTTCCATTTTATTAGGAATTATTTCTTCCAACAAAATATGCAGGGTTAATGAAACAGAGACCTGGGGCAACTTATTCACAAATAGTATACAAAATAGTATACCTCGTTAGACTTTAGGTGGATCGTGCTTTTATGGGCCCTTTGTATTCACTCTTTTCAGAATATTAGTATGGATATGATTTTTCATGCAAAAACAGAAGACATTAGTGTTACGGTGTCTGATCCAAAGCTCTGGTACAGTATCCAGTGGTCTTCTGTAACATTTGAACCAGAACCACACTTGGATAATGCTGGCATACCAAAGCACAGTTGGTATAAAAGTTTGCCAAAGGCAAAAAAGGCCTGTTGAGCGCTCCTAAAGCAGGAAGCCACAGTGAGGATATGTAATGATTTGTCTGATTTTTTTCCTTAGCTATTCGTGAAAGGTATTCTGACAAATAAATAGCTGTAAGTCACAATCACAGAAGATAAAGTGAGCCCTTTGGCTACCTGTTCTTTAAGATAGTTGCAAGTGAGCTCTGCCTGGGGTGCAGGTCAGGGGGAAGCAAGGCAGCACTGGTCCAAAAGCCCCGAGGCTGTGCTAGCATCATGGTGAACACAAGCTAATAAACCCAGCAAGCTTGGGCCATGTACCTTGTAAATGTGGTCATGGTGCTTGAGTCCATGCTGGCCTGCATCCCACCTTCTGGGCATGCGAACAGTGAGTTCCCATCTGTCTTCAAAAGTCTGGAGACAGAACCATAGCTGGAGGATGGGGGGTTTTCCAGGGAGAGAGGCTCTGATTTGTCGCTTTTATGGTTCGTGGGAGGTATTTTCCCCCTTTTCAACTGGGACCGTTTTCTAAGGCTTCTTTTTCTGTCAGTGGGTTGATCAGCTATAGAGTATGGTAATTAAAGGGTGTGTTAATGAGGTGCTATGTTGCTACATATATTAGGCTAGAGAGAAAACCATAATCAGCTCTTGGATTCCGTCCAATACCCTCCACCTGCCTGTCAGTAATGGCAGGAATGCAGGGATCCTAACATTGAAAAAATAGTATTAGGGTTGTTGGATTTGTTCAGATTTTACATTTATATTTTGAAGATACATAAACAAAGGCATGAAAATTGAAAATTATTAGGGTTTTTTTTTTCATTTGTTTCTTTTTAAGAACGGCATAGTTGGATCAAAAATGGAGAGCACAGGGTAATGGTCCTTAAGACCTGCAGGTGGATCTACTGAACTTAGAGCAGTCTGTATCTGAGTATGCAGTTCACACACTAGGGAAAAGCCCAGGAAGTGCTGAAATGAAGAAGTGTATCTTTTTGAAAAGTCAGTGAATTATGAAGTAGGTAGGCCCAACTCTGTATGTTGTTGTTCAGTCTATGCCCACAAGGAGTATGTAAACAAGTGAGGTTTAGTAGGAACATGTCCTTGAGCTTGCTTTCAATTGCTTGGCGTTACTAAAAGCCATGTCCTTTTTCTGACACGAATTACAAAATCTACGTTGGCATAAAACAAACTATACAGCTTTTATTTCAGTTACCGAACTATTTGTTTCTCTTTATGATGCTGTTCTGCCCCCATTGTGCTGGCGATGATCTTGAGAGCATTTTCAGTTGTGATTTTTTTGCTGCTGTTTGATGCCTTCTTGGTTCTTCAGACTCGGAGATAACATTTGCTTAATGCTTCTGAAGTTCTCCGTCAAGTGGCTCTGCCTGCAACTACAAAAGTGATTCAGTCAAAGATTGCTTCACACTTGGCTTATTACAATGCCCTTTTGAAAAGACCCCCTGTTTTTCTGTATCTTGCCCAAATGGGCTGCTCAACTTACACTGCCGAGTTTCATGCTGCTCACATGGTCCAAAGTTATTCGGTTACACTGTTTGTCCATTTAACTCAGGTCTAATTTCAACAGTTTACAGCTGACTTCTAACACCCACTAGATAATGGAAACACCCTACTTCTGTGTTCTCATTTCTGGGCATTTCCAGGTATTTGTTCTGTTTGTGTGACAGTTTGTTGCTGGTTTCTGCATCCTTTTTTTTTTTTTTTCTCAGTTGTACATAAAGGGTGGACATCTGTAGAACCTTCTCTCACAAAACAGAAGCAAGAGCATGTCAGGGTTGCTGAAACAGATGCTTGCAACTGTTTGCTGTGGGTGGAAGCTTTGGTGCTTGTGAGAGTCACTGTATACGTTAATAATTTATGGTAATTGTTAAGTAGATGGCGCTCAAAGGTACAACAGCATTTCTCACAGAAAAGCATATGAAATCTTCATAGTTGGCACTAATATTAGGCTTCTAGGTCGGTTTTATACTTGTGGAAGGCAGGACCTGGTGCAAAGGAAAGATGTTTCTTTTCACTAGATGTCCAGGTCTTTCTGCTCTATAATTTTGCAAGCTAGTCACCAAAAGAAAGACTGCCTCTAGGAAAAAAACCTTTCTATCCTCCCATGGCCATGTGAGTGTGTCCAAGACATTTAATTCTGCAGCCTGCCTGGTAGGGCTCCTGGGATACCTCAGTGGTGACATTTAGCCCTGTCTCTGAGCGGCTGCTTAAGAATATGATGGTAGTTCCCCGTTCAATGGTCTGTATCCTGTGATGGTCTCCGGTGCTTGTTAAAGGAGTTCCCCTCACCAACCTATTGCGCATGTTTATTAGCACTATTTAACAGAGGTAAGAAACACAGAGATTGTTTTGTACAAAAGTGCATCAGCAGCCACCTTGTCTGTACTCTTGTTGTCACCATAGGACCCTCCGTCCTATAGCGGCTTTGCGCGTAGGTGAGAATTGCAATTACATGCCTCAGAAACATCTCCACAAAGTTAATCTTACACTCTCTCTATATGAAGTTCTCCATTGTATAAGCAGACTCCCTTGGCACCTAAACAAATCCTGCCCACCTCTTGTGTTTTCTGTGAAGTGGTAGTGGTGTTGCTCAGAAAACATCACCTGTAACAGGAAAAGAAATCAATATGCTATCGATGCAATCGTTATTAGACTCAACTTCTTAAAGCTAGCATGAAATTAACTGAAACAAATCTGAAAGCTGAGAGTTTGATATTGGTGTCCTAAATCAAATTACATTTGAGCTAGAATCAAGCACAGCATAAAATCTTATTTATACAAGTTACGTATTCAGTTAAATCTTATCTCATTAGTTTAATCTTACTTGATAGCACCTCAAAATTTCTAATTTTACAAAAAATTCCAATGTTCTTATTTAATGAATATATCAATTAAATGTAATGCTGTGTTATGATTCATGGGATCATTTTATTAGAATTTACTGTGCTAGTATACTGGATGTAAATAATTCTTGCCAGAGATGGGTAAACTATTACTGATGTGCAAAAAGTTCTATGATTAAAGAAAGTTAGAACTGTAAAATTAAACTCTGAAGGATTAGGAAAAGGCAGAATTAAGACTGCCTGTGTAGCTTTAATATGGAACACGAATGTAATACAGTCTAAAGACTTGATCACAAGCTGCTACTTTATTCTGTGCACAGGGTGGACAAGATCGAGTGTTTATTTTTATCTGCATCATTCAGTGCCGTTCCAGTGCTTAGATGCCATCCATACTCTGCCCTGAATACAAGGTTATTAATGTCCTCTGAGCTTCCATACAGAGCCTCTCAGCAGAGTATCTGAAAGTCTCTGAAGCATTAATACATATATTTTATATTTTAAGTAATGCTCATTCTCTTTGGGTGACAACGTAGTTTTAGAGCTTGATTTCTTTTGCACACTTAGCAACTTAAATGACAGATTCAGCTCATGGCTCTCAGAGACTACAGTTACACTTGTCATTGCTCAGGATTTCTGCAGACCAGGCCAGCGTGTTTCATGTGGATGCCCAACTGTGAGATGTTCTGGCTGAGGTGACTTTCCTAGCAGTACAAAATTGTGGCAGAGAAAAGGATAGGCTGAGTTCTGTAAAGCGGTGTTTGATTACCTTATCCATGGGTTTATCCTTAACTTTTTTCTTGTAACAGTCTTACGCATAATTTACTGTGCTTTCTCAAATGTCTCTACCAGACAGAGCAAGGACCATGTTGCAGAAAGCTTTGCTTAACCTCAGTCTGCTGCTAGAACTCTCTCTTAAGCTTTGCATGTTATCACCCCTTTCTTAAAACAGTAGTTTCACCGTTCTTGCTTTTGACTAAATGTTTTAACCGATTGTTAAGCATCTATACTGTATTGCTTACCATCGTGTAGACCGATGTAAGTTTAATTTTCCAAGGTAAAGCTGGTGAAAGCCAGTGAGGGTCCTGGTAGGCAGAGGCTCCTAGGAATAGCCCCATTACAAAAATCCCACAGTCTGCACTACGGTTGTTGAACTGGATGCTAAACGGCCTACAAGGCTTTCTTGAAAACCTGCTCATCCCTTGTGTGAGCACCTTAAGGACCTAATACTCTGTAGGATCGTCCTCACCAGTATCCTCTCTTTAGAGGCGTCCCCTTCTCTGCAAGGTGTCTCTAAGCCTGTCATGGCCCCTGGCAATGCTTTTTTGCAGGCTGCCCTCAAGGGTTAGTGGGCCTTGGATCCCTGTGAAAATGTTGTGTCTCGTGCTCTTTGGGAGGGCAGGATCCCTTTGGCTTGCTTTCCTGCCTAGCTGTGCTGCAGGGCTGTGTTGGCTAATTTGATCTATTATGCAGCTCAGGGGGAACTAAACTGAGGGGCACATTTTTTCTGTATTTCAAAAGGCAGTTAAAATTTACAGTTACAGTTAAATTTACAGTACAGTTAAAATTTCCTTATGCACTCTGTAATGACTGAGGAAAGGAAAATTCCAGCATTGTATTTGAGAAGCCTTGGGATTAAGTTATATCATTTAAGAACTCATTGGCCTGTCTTTCAAGTGTATGCACTTTGGGGAATAATCATCTTGCTTCTCCTGCTTTGCCTTTGAGTTGCTCGTGTGTCTTATCTCTCATGCCTAGGAACTGCAGCTTTATGGCACTTCGACTGGATAAACCCCCTTAGCTTTGAAATGTTACATCCTTCAATTAGTTTGAGTTGAAGACTAAAGGCCAAACATTTCAAATGTGGGCACCTGAAGTCGACAGGAACTGCAGGAATTCATCGCCTCTGAAAATCAAACCAATCATTTAGGCAGCTAAATTTAGATGCAGGTACCTTGCTTTTGCCAGCCCAGTTCAATCACCGAGTCCTGGATCATATGGTCTTTCCCTAGCCTTTTGCACCTCTGTTGTGTTTTCCTTTTCCTTCCAGGAAAAGGCTGGAATTCATGTTTAGATGTTCATGTTATAATGTCCTCTTGACTCTCCCAACAAGTTGCTCCCTGACAAACAGATCCCCCCCACTCATTGTGCTAAAAGCATCTATTAGGTTCAGCAGTCTAAAGCAAAAGTAGGCCCTAAAAAATTGCTTAGAAAGGTCTACGTTAACTTACCAAAGACAAATGCTAGTCCTCCATTGTCTGGTAAACCCGTGGGCTGTTTTGCTGTCGTTAGCCACTATCCCTTCACGCTATGCTCTCTGGCTATCACCAATGTATGTCCCCTGGTCAGGATGGTCCAAAAACCTGCCTTTCAGAATCTGCCCCTTGAAATGTATTTGGACACTATGAAAACTATTACCTTACTCGTAAGTTTTGACTTATTCCATGCTTTTGAAGGAGATAAGGGATCAAGTGAGGGCTGTGTAATTTGGACACCTGCTTTTAACTGCCTATACACACAGAAGGAATTGATTTCTTTAACTAATTTTCTGACTGAGTGAGGCAGCAGAACAAGTATGGACAAATGAGCAACAGTGACTTGTGCAGATTTAGGTGTTTACTGATACAACTACCCAAAGAAGTAAATCCATGAGCAAAGAAAATTTTTAGAGATTTGTATTCATAAGATGAAAAGCTTCTGAAAGAATGTAACAACTCTGGGACTAAACTGCCTTTCCATTGCCATGATCTTCTGCTTCTCCTGATTGTGAATGCTGAAAGTCTGCTCTGCTTCCCCAGGGTCCTGATACAAAATTCATTGTCAGAACTGGAAAGTCAGAAAACTAGCAAAGACAAAGCCCCAAACAAACAAAACTCTCAAACCCCCAAACAAGGAAAAGAGATCTCTTCATTATAGTTACACCCTAAGCAGATGTTAACAAGTCTATTTAAACCTTTTTAGACTGTAATCTGCTGCTGGCCTCCTGTCCTCATCTAACTTGGCATTTCCCTGATCAGCTAATTCTGCCCTGATTAGCATTTCAGAAATGCACAGGTTTTGTCAAACACAGCTTCAGAAGCTGTTTTGGAATACCCCTTTGGGTGGTTGGGTTTTGTGAGCTGCAGATTACAAAGGATGATTTCCCAGCCTACTCCATTATATTTATTCTGGCTTTGATTCAACATGAGAAACGATTCATGACATTGAAATGCACCACGTGGGGGGACCTCACACAGTTGCATTGCCACCGGTTGGATGGTCTCAGCCCTGCTCATTGTCCTGCTGCAGGACCGACAGCAGCCCACTCCCGGCGTCCTCCTTCCTTGGCAGGAGAGTACCTGTTTCTCTGGGTGAACCACCTCTCTAAAGAAGCAAAAAGGTTTCTCTCTCCTGTATCTCCCCACCTCTTCTCTCTTGTGGAGAGGACAGGGATCTGGTTCTGTGCTTGGAGAAGTAGGAAATGGAGAGTTTGCTTCCTCACAGAAATGGCGGGGCGGGAGGAATTTCTTTATGTTATTTTCAAGTTGTTGAGAAAATTTGGGGAAAAAATCTCCCCTTAAAATGCCTGTTCAGCTGAGGATTTTGGTGTAACTGAATTCAGTGCAGTGGTTTTATTTTGTGGAGAAAGAGGGTCCTTTTTTTCCAGGCCATGTTTTGTGCGTTGTTTCAACAAAGAACAGACGTCTTCTTTCCTTGGACTTCTGAATATGGACTGCTTCCTTTCTCATGCCGAAGAATATGGAATATTTGATCCCTTTCTTATTCTGCTTATGTTCTCCTTGTGCCAGTATAAGAGTCTTTTATGTCCCTTATATATGCAGTGCTTCCCCCCACACCTCCTGCTAAGAGTCATCGTTGCTCGTGGCAGTTCTCCTTGGATAATATATTCGTATCACTTAATAAGAACTTATTTTCCCAGAGATATTAAGGTTCTTTTAATATATACTGGTCTTTGCTCCATCTCTCCAGCAGTAGCAAGAGGGTGTTCATTTGCTTGACTGAGTTTGGTACAATATAGAGGTAAATGTTCCTAGCAGCTGAGTTACCAAAGCAGGAGTCTGCATAGTGCTATTTTTAAGCTTAAGTTTGGCTTCATTTTACTTGTCTAGGATGAATGTCATGCGATGATACAAGATTTTGTGATAAACAGGCGTGGTGGGATTGATCCCTGTTTCTTTATAATTTTGTACAGATTGAACTAGAAAATAATTCCCTGTGCAAAGGACCTTGACATGTCTCCAAAATAATCAAACTTAGAATAGCTTTTGAAGTGCCTAAACACCATTTGGAAAAGACGTATAGGTAGAAGTTTTCACGAGAGCTTAACATAGATGAAACAGGGTTTTCAGAACTGATTGGCAATAATGTAGGTGGCTAATTTCTCTGAAGTGTACTAAATGTTGAAGTGCTTTGAAAATCTGACAAGAAGTGTCAATGTCACAGTTGCTGCTTGTTGCAGAATGACTTTAGAAATTTGGCTTTAAACTTGGGTGTTTGAAGATCTGACCTAAGAGCAACAGTTACCAAAGAAGCAAATAAACAAACTTATTTTGGCCTTCTTTTCAGATGAGGTGCCTAAAGGAAAGCTCTTAAGTAGGCATTTCTAATGTCTGAATTTGTGATTTGATTGCCAGAATATTACCTTGCTCTCTAATTGTCACTTTGCACACCCTAAGTTCTAAAATACAGGCTAGTTCAGTTCATGTTGTTTAGGAAATTCTAATGTAGTGCATCCACTCTCCACGAGCATAGCTTTCACCTCAGGTTCCTCCACTGATTCAGTTTTTAAGCGGAAATTCAGGTTTATTTTTATGTTTACAATCTGAACTACAAGGTTTTGTATTTACTGCATTCTTACTCTGCTGAGATGCCAAGAGACTGCCATGACACGATTCACACACCTGGGGTTCCTCTCACTTGACTATGTCAAAATAACAGCAACAAAGACCAAGCTCATCCCTGATGCACCTCCTGGAAGTGAGGACCCTTCTGCTGAGGAGTGAATATACCTCATTAGTTGTACCCCTATGCAACTCCTGCTGCTGCTGCTTATAGAAGAGTCAGAACTTCTGTGTCCAGAATAGCATCCCAGGCGTGTTGCTCTTCACCTTCTAGAAACCTGGCCTAAAGCAAAGATGTCGTGATGTAAAAACTGCTCAGCTCTGATCCGCCGTCTTGCAGGTGGTATGCTGGCATGTGGCTGTAAGGAAGCACTGAGCTTCTGACGCCGAAGAGAGTGGCAATAGTCAGCACCTCTGCAATGCAGGCCCTTGCTCCTGGGGGGCTGAAAGAAAACCAAAGATGGCAGACTGATCTGGGGAGTGTTCAGACTCTTGGAGACAACAGAAAGGTTAGGGGGAACTTTGGATCAAGTCCTGTCTTATCTGACCTGATTTACTTATTCCCAGGCAGCACATATCACTCTCTGAACATCCCTTGTTAGAAGCGCAGGATACATTTCTGGAGCAGCTGCTTCGCTCTGTACTGCTAGCACTTTTTTTTTTTCCTAAGTGCGTAACTGGCCTGAAAGTTGGAGTGGCTAACTCTGCTAATTATATGAAACTCTTTAATATGATGCTGGAGGTGTTAAACAATTGTACCTGCATTAAATATGCTGTGCTTACACAAACGTGGCACACAGATTGCAAGTTCTAAAATTTATCAGGCAGACTAATTATTTAGATGTGAGCTATAGGTTACACAAATAAATAGCTCTGCCTCAGTAAATGGCAAGGTGTCATGGTGTTAGCCACGTGGCTTGTAGCAGAGTAGAATTAATGTTAACACTTCTGTAGCTTTCTTTCTCTGATTAGTAATTCTTTCGATGTTGGTAGATGAGCTGAATTTATGAAAGTTTTGCCTGCCCTCTAGGTCTCTATTTTGTATTCCTTGTGCATTGCAGCCTGCTTTTGACTCTGGCAGCAACGTTGGATACTAAACCCACGAATAGCTCAGGCTCCCTGCTCAGCTTGTGGAGTGAGGCAGATCCAAACCAAACTGGGAGCTGCCCCTGGGGGAAGATCTCCACTCCCCCAGCTCCCATAACCCGGTCCTCCAGCTACAGGAGGAGCCCATTTTCAATTAGCAGCATGTGTATCATAGAGCAATGACATGGAACTGCATATACCAGAAAACAGGCAGATCACTGTGGTACTGAGTAAGGAATTTGCCAAGGTGGGCTCCTTGCATTTTGCTGTTATATGTATGCTGCGGGAAAGATGCATGTATGTTCACACAGAGGCACAAAGTGGTAATATGCTGCCTGCAACTTTTTAGGATGCTTTTTGAGTGCAGAGTTATGAAAGCTCAGAAAATCCTATATGAGAAAAGCTGCTCTAGCTAGTCAGGGAGAGTTTCATTAAAGTTTCTTGCTGTTACTAGTTTTAAATTCACTTACGTCTGCTTCAGTTTCATTTCCGGAGGCACCTGCTCTGGTGGTTTTCTGGCAGCAACGCTGCGGAGGGTGGAGAGTGTTAAGTGACAGGTTGCACATTCCTCCTCGGTCTCCTAGAATTGGCTTTTTTTTTTTTTTTCTCTTCAGTCATGATAATTTACATGCAGCTTTCAAAATGAAACTTGAGCAGGCATCCTCCCTCTCCTTCCCCATCTGCCCCAATTCCTGCTTTCTGCTGCACCAGCCTAATCGCCTGGTTTCACAACAGTGAAAACCAGGTTTCACTTAAGTGAAAACCAGTGTTTCACTGAAGGGGAATCTGCGGGCCTGATCCTGCAACCTTCAATGGCTGTTCTGGCAAACAGCAGGGAAGGTGCTCAGCCCTCCATGGGGTGTGCTCAGCCGTTTGCAGACTCGCAGCCCGGACACTGCCGTACTCCCCTGCAGCACTGCATTGCAGGAAGGCTCTTGCCCATCCGTTTCATGGTGGATTTAGGAGGAGGAACCCGGTTTCATGGCAGTCATTCAGCAGCAATATCTGCGTTAGGCCCAGTGGGAGCAATTGGATCAACTCAGTTAGTGCAAGGGATTAAAAGAAGCCAGATGCTGTCTTAATGGACAAGCATAAGGCGAAGTTGCAGACGTGGCCTTTTGGGGAAATTGAAAGCAGTTTAGTTCAGGTTCAGCTTAGAGGGTTGAGAAAGAAATTGTCTATTAGTCTCAAACCGGGCTGACAGTGCACCCACACCGAGCTCGCAGATGCTCCGCACCCGCCAGGCAGAGCCGCGCATTAACCTGCCGGCGACGCGGGGCACAGGCTTCCCCTCGCAGCCTTGCTCAGGCTTGCGGGGCAGCACGGGCAGCAACCCCGAGGTCACCGAGCCTCTTCCCCTGAGACCAGCTCTCAGACTGCCGCAAACGGGGCACGTCTGTACCATGTGAGGTCCGTTCAGTCCAAACCAGGCTCTGCAGGGCTGCTGCTTGCTCCTCATCCCTCCAGCACTGGGCTGGAAGGTGCGTAGGGGCAGGATTTGGTCACCTCAGCAACCCCTCGGCCAGCACTTCTGGAGAACACATTGCAGCAGGTTTAGGCCAACCAAATCCTTTCCCCAGCCCCCAGAGGAAGGGGAAAGAGCAAGGCAGGCTGTGAGCCTGAGTTATAAGCTGCTCTCAGCTCTGATCCCGGGACAGCGGATCAGCATGTCAAGGCTGACGATGAAACTGTGCTGTAACACTTCACAGGTAACCTCTGTGTTCAGTGAAAACCGAGGTTGCTTTGCTGGTGTTTTCCTAGCCCAAAGAAAGGGAACAGACGCTAATAGCAGCTTCAGCTCCTTCTGTTTTCATGTGCCATCTAAATTCTTTTTGTGAACAGAGCCGGTGGTGAATCATGAAAGCTGCTGTTAAGGTCCAGTTTCAAGCCGTGCATAAAGTTACACTGTTTAAAATTATTTAAATTCCTTCACTACTAAATATTTCCTGAAAGCAGTTCATTCGTTCTTTCTTTTGTTTTCTGAGCACTTTTTATATTGCCAAGGTGTTTAGCTGCAAACACGGAAGGCCATGCAAACAAGACCAAGCCAGCTGCACAGATTTTGCACACTTTAATTAAGTTGTAGGGCTTCAAATGAATTTGGCTCCAGTTTCTGATGCTTCCATGCCCTGTATTCTGTTCCAGTGTGGATGTTAAATCGTGCAGAAATGGAGCGTGACCTAACTTTCATGTCAGTTGATCTGGCAGTAGCTGTTTTTGTGTAACTAATTTAAAAAGATTGATTGTTGGTTAATTACATTAATGAACTGAACCAACATGGGCACAGACCAGAGCTCAGCAGTCTCCTAAGCAGTCATTAAGAATAGACATCTATCTTTTCACCTGCTTGTACAGCCTCCTGTTGGGTGGCAGAGTGTGTGGAATTGTAATTCTGAAGGTTAAACGACTTAGGGACGTAATCACAAACTGTTCACCTCTGCTACCGTTCTGCCCATATGGCCCTGGTAGTCACAGTCAAAGGCCATTTGGACAAACTGTCTGTTGAAAGGTCTCCAGGACAGCAAGTCTGGTGGTTTCAGCTGGGTTCCTGGCAAACGCCAGCGTGTATTACAAATCCACCAAAGTTCCCTGGTTAAAAGGATTTTATGGATTTACGCAATTTTGAAAGAACTCCTTTCCCAATTAGGGTAATTCATGCTTATCAAGGTGAAAGTGTACTAAGCAGAACAGTTCTTTCTAGTCAGCTCATGAATATGAAGAAAGATTGATTCAATCATACATTTCTGTAATTAAATTGGTAAGTTAAAATGATAGAGTTCTTGTTTTAGCAAACAGTCAGTGGAAGATGCATTTCTGTGTGTTTATCAGTGTTGGCCTTGTAGCCATTCGCCACACTTAGGCGGGAGATGTGCAAATGTTGCATGCCATGCAAGGGCTTACAAAAGAAGTACTTTAAGAGGTTAAAAAAAGTTTGAAGCAGGGACATTGGTACCTTTTCTAACCTGATTTCAAAAAGTTATACAGTGAACAAAGGCAATGGAATGCATTTTATTTTATTTTGAAGTTTGGGGACATACTATTGTATATCCTTTGCCATTATTAGCACATCTGCTTGCCAGATTTCTACAAGTCGTGAAGGACTTAGCCTGAAGTTAGTAAGAGTTTGCCACTGGCTTGAGCAGAAAGGGAACTAGTGCGGGGCTGCATATTATGAAAGATGGCAAGAAAAATCCTAGTTACCTGGGAAATCAAGAATGAAAGTACTTTTGCACTGGTAGCCTCGGAGAAGTTATTAGTCTGTATAGGTTGTTGTCAAAATCTTCGCAGGTGACTTGTGTTGGTGCTGATACCATGGTATTCTGCAAGGCCTGATCCAATAGCTGCTGAGACCGAGGAGTCGTTACAGGGATTTTGGTCACCCTTGGGTGATGTCATAGGTGACCTATGAAGTTTGATTTTCAAGGAGGCTGTTTACTTCCTCAAAAATATTTTGTATCCCAAATTCAACAGTGCGTTTGGGGAAGTAAGTCACAGAAAACCAGGACTGACCAGCAGTCGTATAGTCCATGTGAAAAATCTACTTTCTTGGTTCTCGGCTCCCTCCATGGATATGCCATCGAAATGGTTTTAAGTGACAGGGGAGGAGACTTTCTCCTGTGGATTGTTTGGAGACTGGTCCTGCTTCCCCGTCGTCCCAGAGACTTCGGTGAACTGTTGAGGGGTGAACAGCTGAGCAGCTGCATAAGGGATTTCAGGCTTTGGTTCATGACAGCTTAAAAGTACTTTAAATGTGAGGTGAAGAAGTTGTGGAATGACACATATGCAAATGGCATTAAATTATGGTTTTATCTAAGATCTTCTGTTTCAAGCTGCCTGGCGGAAAAGGACCTGGGGGTGTTGGTTGACAGCCGGCTGAACATGAGCCAGCAGTGTGCCCAGGTGGCCAAGAAGGCCAACGGCATCCTGGCCTGTATCAGAAATAGTGTGGCCAGCAGGAGTAGGGAGGTGATTGTCCCCCTGTACTCGGCCCTGGTGAGGCCGCACCTCGAGTACTGTGTTCAGTTTTGGGCCCCTCACTACAAGAAAGACATTGAGGTGCTGGAGCGTGTCCAAAGACGGGCAACGAGGCTGGTGAAGGGTCTGGAACACAAGTCCTATGAGGAGCGGCTGAGGGAACTGGGGATGTTTAGCCTGGAGAAAAGGAGGCTGAGGGGAGACCTTATTGCTCTCTACAACTACCTGAAAGGAGGTTGTAGAGAGATGGGGGTTGGTCTCTTCTCCCTAGTAACAGACAACAAAACAAGAGGAAATGGCCTCAAGTTGCGCCAGGGGAGGTTTAGATTGGACATTCGTAAAAACTTCTTTACCGAAAGGGTTGTCAGGCATTGGAACAGGCTGCCCAGGGAGGTGGTGGAGTCCCCATCTCTGGGGGTATTCAAAAGGCGTTTAGATGAGGCCCTAAGGGATATGATTTAGTGGGGGACTTGGTAGTGATAGGTTAATGGTTGGACCCGATGATCTTGGAGGTCTCTTCCAACCAGAACAATTCTATGATTCTATGATTCTATGATAAGCTAATTGAAAGACAGAGGCCACTGCTGCAGGAGGAAAATATGAAAAGAAAACTATACTGAAACATAAAAGTGTTTCTGATCAAGTAAAAGTCTGTTTCTGTTGAATGTTTTATTTTGTTCCAGTCACATAAATTGCCACCTTTGAAATACTAAAACTCCCACAATCAGCTTTTTATAACAGAAAATAATTTACATTTAAAAGGTTTAACTGAAGCAGCTAAACCTCAGGGATGAATGTGCACATTCGGCAATAAAACAGGAAAACAGGCCATGTTTTGGAACCCGTATCTGCTATATATAATTTTAATATTATAAGTAACTAAATACAGTCTAGCGAGTGCTATAGGTATGCACAGAGATATTTGCTAGTTGTTGGGAAATGTATCTTTAAGGGTTTAAAATGCCTCAGTACTGACACAGAGCCTCAGAAATCTCCCTTAGCACTGATAGATACTGCGACGGAAAGCACCGTGGCTTGAATGCATTTCATCCTCCACAGAAAGTTATGAGGCTCACTCGCGTTACCGTTATTGGAAACCTTTTCTTTCTCCTTGCAGTAGCACCTCTCTTCCATCTTTAACTAATGAAAGAGGAGACAGGGACAGTATTTTAATTCTGCAGGAACCTTGTCATCATCCTAGAAGAAGTTGCAACAGTTGTCTAAAAAGGCAATAACCACAAAAATTAGAGATAATGATTTCCCTCTCAGAATAAGAGTACCTGGTGTGTAAGGCTTGTCTTCCCCCTGCCACATCCATTCCTGATTTATCTTCTCTTCTTCTTCCTTACCCCTCGCATTAAAGGGGGAGTGGGCCATTGCTGCTGTAATGCTCTTTTTCCCTGCTAGTGGAGAGAAGATATATTTCAGTTTTATGCTCTCCTCAAATGTACTCAGACGCATGGAAGAAATATGTTACAGGTGTTTGTATCATTGCAGATACTCCAGAGAATTGAAAACCCTCTGTATTCCAACAATAATCTTTCCCTCGACCTCAGTGTACTTTATATCTCAGCTGGGATGCCGAGTCCTGCCGTTATTGGATTCAGTGAGAAAATGGGTGGAAGTTTCAGCAAAATGGGGATGAGACCCTGGGTGTTAATCGTGGGGCTGTAGGGCCGATGTTGTGGGAGAAGCCATACACAACTTCGTACGTACCAGCACTCTGCCCCCTCCCAGGGAGCTGGGCCTTTCTTGACACCTACAAGATTTGCCTGGGGGGGTCGGTCCTTACTCTTATTAATATCAGAAAGTAAATTAGCATTATATTGCCCTTCATATCAGACTTTTTAGGGGTCTCCCACCCTTTTCATTTAGACTGGATCTCTGAGGGAAAACCCCAGTAATAACGCACTGGTGTGATAATTAGTAAGCACATTCTACATAATTACAATGTTAGCATCTCAGGGGGGAAATGAAAGCTTGTGCTGTCCCTTTAAGGGGACAGTTTGATAATCCTCTTAACATTTTCTCTTTTGGATGATAATATTTCACAGAATTTTACTTTGTAAAATATTCCTAAAGGGAGGCTTAAGCAATAATGCACAGATTATGGAAATGACTCTCATTAAGTATAGGGAGAGACTTCGGCAAAGCCGTGAACTGCTTCGAAACATGTAACCCCCATTAGGAGCTTCATTTAAATGTTTATTCACAGAGCAGTAAATGTTTATTATAGAACATTTTATTGAAACATAAATTAAAGAACCCTAATTATACATATCACAAGTGTTAAAACAATATGCATTTATCAAGACTTAACTAAAGATCAGAGGTGAGGGGAAATGCAATTGCGCTTTCATTTGCATCTCAGCAACACCAAATTTGCACAAAAACACCTGGGCAAAGTGACCCTGAGGGAAGGCAAAGGCGCGGGACCTCAAGGCAGGTGGTCTCCAGCTGTCCCTAAGCCTTCACCACCTTCCCAAGCAGCTTCGGGGGCACCTTCGTTGGTTTGCGCATCAGCCTTACCGTCTGTAAAATGGAAGTGATACTTTATGCAGAGGTTGCCAGGGTTTAGGGTTGTTTTTGCAGTCCTTTGGTATTCAAGGGGTAGAAGACCCTCTACAGGTCTCCCAGTGTTCCAATTGTAGTGTTGCGGACATATAATTCAGGAAACATGGCGTAGCAGTTTCCCCATCAGGGTCCTTGGTTGGACCAAGGTGGTGTTCTTCCTAGTGATTCACACAGAGTAATGGTTGATGCTCCTGCAGGTCTGCCCATCCCATCCACGGTGGGTGCTGGGGAGGGGATAGGCCCTGAATAATGGCAGATGAGAGGAGCTGGTGATGGTCCTTGGCCTGACCTTCCTACCACCACATGTCGGCCCTCGTTCCTAGAGTTGCGGACTAGGTTGGAGGTCAGGAAATATCAGTTCAGAAGCACCATCCCACCCTTACTTCCATTTAGTTTATTCATCTACTGCCTTTCAGAGGATCTCATAGGAGATGTCCAAATTACTTTTGGATCACCACTTCCAATAAACAGGCTAATTACCCTCATTATTGTGCCAGTTTTCTTGGGTTTGGGGCTGAGGGGAAGGGGTTGGCAGTTCTCTTGTAAATGCTGAAGTTGCCTTCAGCTGTGGAAGTTATAACTGCAGATCTCAAGTGGGTTTAAAAATCCTTCTGCGCATGTTTTCATTAGGTCTACATCCCTTTTCTAGCTCATCCACAGCTCACTTCTTTAAAACTTTATAGCAGTTGACAAGCTACATTATTTATTGAGGATGCTGAATCTGCACATTTCTCAATCTACATGTTTGAAGATGTACTCTGCTGCAGGTCCCCCACTTGGTTTGGTTTCTGATATACTTGCAAATTCTCTCCATTTTGTTGCTTTCCAAAGTACATCTTCTCTGTGCTGAGCAAGTATCTTGATATTCCCTTTTCCAGAGGCAAATCCATGGCATACACATTGGATCATTGCAAAGCTTTCTTTTTTTCCTCCTAAGGGTATGTGTACAGTGCAGTGCCGTGCAGATGTACACAAGCGTCTCCTGAAAGGGTCCTCACACTCCGGCTTGGTAGCGTTTGGACAGCCTGTGTGGCCTCCTCTCCCAAGACTTGTTCCAGTTTCTTCTGGTTTCTCTCTTTTCGCCCTCTTTCTGCATGACGTTTTTGACTCACAAAACTTCCACCACCGTCTCCATTCTATCGGTAGCTCCCACCCTTCCTGTTCTCTGGTGGCTCTTCGAGTCCATTCCCACCTGTGTCTCTGCTCTTTCCTCTGCTGTTGCCCTGGGCTTTCCGAGACAGATGTGGATTTCCCTGTCCTTCCCTTCCAGAGCGTCCCCCTGTTCCCCTGCACAGACTGCTCTCGAGCCTGGCAGTCTGTGCCCCTCCTTTCCATCTGTATCCCATCCGTACGCTTCTCATGATGATAGAAAAGCAAGCTTCGGGTTTGCGTTTTAATAAACCAGAGCCAAAGCGAAGGTGTTAGAAGGGCGCGTTAGTCTGTGCAGCCTTCCTGGGTTTGGAGCAACCCTTGCCACCAGAATGCCAGAGCTGCGTCTGGGGAGGAGGCGCCGAGCGTCGGCATCTATACAGCCTCGCGCGTGGGGTTTCAGTGACGCTGGAAAGGAGAGTGCTGATTCCTAGAAACAGGGCATTTTTGTAGGAAAGGAACTGTTTCAAGTAGTTTCCTGTCATGTTTTAATATTTTATAAAAATTAGGTCTTTTAAAGTGGTCTTACTTTGTGTAATTTATAACTCCTGGAAATGTTAAAAAAAAAAAAAAAAAAAGGAAAAATATTAATGTTGGCAGTAATTTTGAAGGCTGTGAAAACTGAGTATTTTAATTGACCAAAACTCTTTTTTTTTCCTAAAATTGGATAGGACTTTTTTTTTATTTTTTAATTTGTTTCTCCATCCCAGCCCAATTCAGGACTAGGAAAAACGTCAAGAACTCATAAATACTCGCTGAACAGGCATTGCTTTCCCATGAAGATGTCTTTGCCAGGGCCTGCGAGTCAAGGGCCCTAGAAATTGGCTTGCAATGCCTACAAAGAGCGATTGTAGCCAGCCTGGTAGCGTCTGGGCAATGCGATGTATTTTCGGGGACAGCAGAGGGAGTGCTTTCTGTTAATGAGCTATGGATATACAGGCAGGGCTTTCCACGGAATAATTTTGTAACAGGGATAATTGAGCAGTTAATCAAGAATAGCAAACAAGGGCTCCATGGAAGCCCAGTTTACAGAGAGGACAAAATTGCCCTATTTTTCATGTGGCTATCTCAGTATTATGGTTGATTTTCTTTATCACCTGCTAACAGTCTTACTTGGAGAACGGTTATTAGTTTGGAATTTCTACAGTTAATCTGGTAGTTTAGAAGAAGCATTATCACAGCCTGCCGTAAGAAGCCCCTGTCTCTGTAATGGACAGGGGACTTTGCAGCAAACAAGGTGTTCTCTGCAAACCACCATCCTTTTTCCCAGCGAACTGGCTGATGGGGGTGTCCTGGCCAGCAAATCGTGCTGCCTGCAGCCACTAACGCCCCTCCTGCCCTTCCGCCTGCCCGAACACGACAGAGGCAGGGACGGGGGGGTTTACTCTTCCTGGCCCTGATGCCCCTCCATGCCCCACATCCCGGCCTCTCCTGATCTTGCTGCACCAGGAGCCCGTGGAAGCCCACAGCTGCAAAGCTTTGTCTCTGTAGAAAGAATGAAAAGTAACAAGGGAAAGGATTAAGCTGCTGAAAGGCGTCTGGGTTTGCTGTGTGAAGGCACAGCTCAGCCGCGTACTGCTTTTGCAGGTGTGGGGGCAACAGCCCTTCCTCTGCCAACTTTTTGGCAGTCCCACTGTCCTCGAGGTTGCGTGACCCATTGCCAGTTTTTATGTATTCATCCTATAGCAACATTTATTGCTGATGGACCCTGGGTGCATGCTGAGGAGCTCTAGACCAAGCTATTATTTCCCTTTCCGTTAGAAGCCGAGCTTTGTTGCTCTGCTAACCACCACAGCAGCCGAGCGAACACAACATAATGTTCATGAATTATTGCAGGCAACGTCCGTGTCCTCCCCAGTGGTGTGTGGCAGGGTCATCTGCTCTTCACTGTTCTGGTCTACCTGGGAAATCTCTTTCAGTGTCTATTTTTGCCTAGTATTTTCACTTTACGTCCAGCGCAGTGGTGACACATTGGTTATTCGACCATAATTCAGTATATAAAACCAGCCGTAACTAGGAACATTGCTTTCTGCATGGCCTTGAGTGCTGAAGCAAAACTCACCTGACCTGAATGGGTGTTTTTCCAACAAAACAGGCTCCAGGATTTTTGGCTGAGACTTTTGTGAGCATTTTGCAGCCCTGGTTCACTGGAAATCAACTTCAGAGGTATAATCTCACAAATGCCTGTGCTGCTGCCAGATTTCAGCAGCGCTGGGATGAGCGTGCTCCCGTCAGCAGCCCCACGCTCCCAGAGACATGCTGGGAACGCCGTGGGGCTCGAGCGGAGGATCCTCTCACTGCGGCAGGAGGTCAGAGATGGCACACACCGGCTGTGGCTCATGATTTCCTCATGGCACAGATTATTTCCTTGCAGTATGTTTTCTAATTCTCTTGCCGTTCATAGTTTAAAGGTCTTGAAAAATCTTCTCTTAAGAGTGATTTTGCATCACTTGATAATTCTCACCATTAGGAGTTTCTCAAACTGAGATTTCATTTATAATGTGGTAGCCACTGTGAAAACAGAGGAAGCTACAGTCCCAGCCCTACAAAACTGGCAGTCTAATAATTTCAATTTTGAAGGTGCTTGAATTCAGCTCCCACAGCCTCCTTCCAGCTCCTGCTGCCCCGGACATCCCTGGCAGCAAACCTTGTCCCCAGTATCAGAAGCAGCTGGGGCTCAGGCGTCTTTGACCCACGTGGTGTACCCCACCTGGGGGCGTATAGCTGTGTCCCCGTGTTGTCAGACCCGGCGTGCTCGTCTCCCACGATCACGCGCAGCTTTCTCCGTCAGTGTCTGACAAGAAGAGGGAACGGTAGCGAACACTCTAAGCAATGCAAGCGTGTGTCTGCATTTTTTTCTACCCTGATGTGGGTGATATTGATCGGTCCATTAATGTAAATGTCTTGGCTGTTGTATGTTGCTTTTCTTGCTTATTAATCAAAATAATGCAAAATGAGGGGAAAGCAATTTTGTAGGAAAAAAATGAAATATAATCAACGGTGATTGAATACAGCCTGCTGGAATGTGATGGGGCTGTCTGCCACCCACCAGACATGAGGATACCCACAATAACTGGGGAAAAAGTTGAAATGCTTTATTTTGACATTTTGTATACACAATGTTTGGGTTTTTTGTCTCCAAGCAGTGTTTTAAGGGAAGATTTGCCTAAATCTGTTTGTTTGGTTAAAAAAAAAAATGCGGCCAAATGTTTTGTTTGTATCCACTGACACATTTCAGTCGACTGCAAATGTCTTTTTTGGATGTGCAGGTTTTTGTTTTGCCTGGAAAACAAAATGGAAGGAAGCAACTTTAATTTGCGGGCACCTTGAAGTTATTTCTGCTGCCTCCAGTTTGGGAGACCTCCCTGTAGCCAGCAGCAGACGCCAACCACTGAGACCATATACATAATATCCGGGATGCGAATACTCCCACTGAACCAATTCACGGGTTGGAAATTGAGCTGGTGCTTAAGTGCCTTGGTGGATTGAGGCTCTAGCAATAACAAATAATACTAAGGAGCAAAAATGATCAATTAAAGAATTTGGAATGAATCCAAATATCAGCGTCCCCAAGTCGGGAAGGCCAGAAGCTGAAAGGCAGATTAGAGAAGGTGTGAAATCCCCTTGTTCGGTGGTTCTCACTATGCGGTAGCCGCTGCTCTGTGCTGCTTGCATTTCCCTCTGTTTTCTTGGTAAAGCTGAAGAGCAGGAAACTACTTGAGACGCTATTGCCAGTCCTGTTCGTTTCTATTACACAAACAGTAGGGAGAATGCAGGTATTTATGTTCCATGCACAGAATTAAAAAAAAAAAGGGGGGGGGGGATGTCTGGAAAAAATGACTCTCTCTTAAATTGATTGTAGTTATCGCAAACCTTGGAAATACTCATTTGTTTTCCGATATGGCTGATGGATTTTGCTATGCAGTCTGGCATTGTGTAAGAACATAATGCATGTAGTAAAGGTGACTAACCCCTGAGAATGTCCCCACTGATGCCAAGCGGTACATATGCTGTCATAAACACTTTTTCTTTTTTTCACGCTGATCGCAAGAGCCCATTTGGGGTAGAAGATCACATTAGGCTTATTCGTTACCTGCTGTGCTGGTCTGTGCATCTGCAGTGCAGCATCTCTGCACTGAGCTTTGGACTACATCCCTGCGTGCTTTCTGATATTCCAAATTGTCTGTCATGGGTATACAGATCTTCTCCTGTGCGCATCTTGGAAGATTCTGCAACAAAGATAAAAATTACTCTTAAAGGCGGCTGAACTTTTGGGGGACATGGTTGTTGATAGCTGATAGTAGGCTGTATATATATCATCATGAGAAATTCCTGCAAATTGATATTTGTAGCACAACTATCACTCCTTGTAGCAGAAGAGAAACAAACTGATTGGCAGATTATTCTCTATTTTTATGAATAAATTTAAAATCTAACAAGAACCACAGGTGTGACACACTAGTGAAATTTTACAGCACCACTGCAAACGTTAATCTTCACTTTTATTTTTCTTGAAAGTCTGTCTTTGTCCAAAAGCAAAATTTCAGGCCTAGCGCTACTGCAGACCATCTTTAAACTTGCCTTGTGATTTTGAGCAATACATCACGAGAGTAGTGATGTTCAGATGATGCATTGCACTAATACATCACAAGAGCACTATCGCTTTCATGATATATTAGTATAATACACTATCAGAACACTATCACTGATATATTACTCAAAAACACAGTTTTTAACCCTCAAGAATCATCCTCATCTCCAGGCTGAATACACTGAAAGCTGTGGATAATGATAAGAATAAGCAATCGCATATTTGGTTTCTGTAGGGTAAGCTGAGAAAAGAAAAAAGAGTGGTATTTGGAATATTTCATTAACTGAAACATCCTTGTGATTTCATTTTATTCACTGAGCAAATGTTTCTATGGATTGAAGCTAACACAATATAGGTGTGTTTGAATTTTCTTACAAATAGCCTAAGAAAATCTTTTTTTATTTTGAATTTCATTGTAGACTTGAGCCGGGTTTTGAGAATGTTTCTATGAGGTGCGTGAATTTCAGCTGATTTCCACCTCGTCAAATTGAGTCAGGTGCAAGCTATCTAAATTCTATGTAAAGCATTTGGTGCTGTTCCTGATGCAGTCTTTTTTTTAAAAAGGATTTAGGCACCATCTAAAAAGATCTGGGGATGCATAAATGTGATCTGTCACTCAGATTATTTGCTGTCTCTCTTCAGTGAGATGTTGGGTTTTTTTCCCTGAAGAATTATTCTCAGTTGTGTTTTTTTTTTTTTTCCTAAAAGAGAGTGAAAGAGAAAGGGAAAAAGATAAAAGAATGCTTTGCACTTTTGCAGCTGAATTTACTGCAGAAAAGCAGATAGATGAGCGTTTGTTTGATTTCCTAGTAGAGTTTGAGCCTTGAGAATCTTGAATTACCCTTCCTGTATGGTATGACGAGACTGTCATAATCTCTTAACAGAAAAAAAATATAGTAACATCAAGTCGGCAAGGTGACGAGTCATATATTTGCTTTCTTGTCCGTATTTTTGTTCCTTTTCCCCATATCTCATCAGCATTTGTGACAAAAATACAATGCCCCTCGCCTCCATCCCGTACCGGGTAGCCCAAAGCTGCCTGCGCAGCTCACGGTCCTTAGCTCTGCCACCCCCCGAGCGATGGCCCTGCCACCCCCTGAGCGATGGCCCTGCCGTCAGGAGAGTGACACTTAGGCTTCAGGCTCTGCAGAACTGGGCTCGTAATTGTTGTGCCTCGCAGGTTTGGGGCCACTTGGTGCACTGGAGCCCGTGTCCCTGCAGGCGTGTGCCCCCAGCACGCACCGCATACCCCTGGGGGCTTCAGTCTGTTATATTTGGGCTACAACCTCCTGGGCGGAAAAGCAAAACATTGAAGTCTTTTTAACCTTGTGAAAGACACTCAACTGTTCCACCTGCGCGGTCTCCATTACGTACCAGCGGTTCCTCTGTCCCCCAGCCTGTGCAGCGCTGCACTGAGCTGCCCGTGCCAGCCCTCTGCCCGCGCCTGCTACAGCCGTGTCCCATCGCCGGCACCTGCTTGTCGGTTTTGAAGTCACAACACGTAGCTCCGAGGTACATTGTCATTTCAAAGCTGTGGCTAAATACATCTCTGACTGACAACTATGAATAATTCCACAGAGCCCCTAAACTTCCAGGCATTTCACTCCGAAGCTCATATAATACAGCAGAGCTGTTCTCGTGTTTTTCATCTTTTATATTCTCCTAAGAATTGAGATACAGTTATGGAACAGGTTAATGTGTTTTCCTCTGAAAATAATGCTGTGGGAGCCCGTGCATGGTTACTTGTATGTGTGGAGGGTAATGCTGACAATCCAGAAAAGAAAGTCGTGAGCTTGATAATCACCATTATTTTGTTTCGCTTTTCAGCACGTTCATGTCCATGTACTTCCAAGGAGGGCTGGAGACTTCAGCAGGAATGATGATGTCTACGAGGAGGTAAGAGCTGCACTCCATTTCTTGTTCAGAGTCGGGTTTGCTGTCAGAAAATCACCTTAATGATACAGGGCCTGCCTTGAGCAGAGGTAGTTAATGGGATCTCTGCATCTTTATTGGTTGCAAAGAGCCTGTGATAGCACCAAGCCCTACACGGGGATTTCCTTGTGAGCTCTGCATCAAGCTGTGGTCACGCAGGGTCCCGAGGGAGGATGCCATCGACAGCTCTGGTACTTCAGTCTGTCACCGCACACGGAGCAAGGTGACATCTCTACCAATACTTGTGTTCTCTTATTTTGAGGGCGTGAAAACCGGTGACCACGCGGTTAGCCTGGCACGCAGGGAGCGTGTCCTACCCCGGCTGCTGGCCTGGGGTGCCAAACCTCCCCCTTCCAACAAGGGAAAACACAGGCGGCTCGTTACAACTCCATCACAAATTGCCTTCTGGCCTGCTTTTTGTAGAGCTCTGCTCATGCTCTGGACAAATCACATTGTAGCCCCAAAGATAAAAATTAAAGAGCAACTATGCACATAGATATAATATATGCACGTGCGCAGATTGTACGGCAGAGCTGGGGACATAAGCTGTTCCAGCGTGAATGAATTACTGGCTTTTGTTTAAATGAACAATTGTACTGCCATTAACAAAAAAGTTTTCCCCAGCTTGACAGCTGTCACAATGAGTTAATGAAAAAATCTCACTATTGTTAAAGTTACGGATGGTTCTTAGCAGGTTTGGTAGGATCCTCTATCTCAAATATGACATCTCTTTCTTTCTGAAAGTAATTAATATAAACTTGTTCAGTGCTACTGCAATACCATCTGCTTGAAGGAGAATTCATGACATTTTTCTGCTTTTGTATTTTTTCCTTTGTGATATATACATGATGACAACTCCCCACTCGCAACAAAAAGGTAGTGTATTTTGAAGTTTTCTAATGACTTAACTATGCAAAAGTGGTGAAGAAAAGTTTATTATTAACCAGTTGCATGAAGCATAGAGACTGAGAACCCCACTAATAAGGGTAAAACCTTACAATGGGACTGCTGAGCAAGGAGATCAAATGAAAATACATATGGCCATCTCATGTGCTGCTGTAGCTAAAAACAGTTAAGTGAGGCAACTTGAAAGTTAACATTTTTTCCTTTTCAAATGTGTTAAGTGGTTTTAGATGCTGCACCAACCCTCAAACTCTGTTTCCATTTTTGTCGTATTTACAATTCCATTTTCTTCTTTTTTAACACATTTATTTCTCCCTTGTTTTATATAAATAGAAACAGGCGAAACTCTGTTAATGAACTAGACTATACATTTAGTGTTGTTAAATGCAAAAGGGAGACAAATTGGTGAAAAATATTTTTGTCTTGTCATTTTCAGTTATAGCAATTGTAGGTGTTGCTTTTAGCAAACATAGGAAGCAAAAATATTTAGACACAGATGTGATAATATATCTTTTAGCAGAAGAATGTGTAGCCTCAGAGTCTAACCAGCTATTCTTGAATACCACAGAGCTAACTCATGCTTTTGTACGGACTGTAGCTGACAAAGACTTCATTTTTTTAGGATGCAGGGAAAAAAACCACATTTGATGCTATAAAAAGTTTGAGGCAAAGTTCTATTGCTGGCTGGATTGGAGGATGGAGGGGCTTAAGCCATATGCTATCATATGTGAATAAATATATTTTGAAAAATGCAAAATGGACAAATTATTGAAAATACAGCTGACTTTGGAAAGCATTTGGAGCTTATGTCAGCAGGCAAAAATCTTTTGATATAGTGCCTCTCTGTGTTGTACCAACAAGACATATCCCTTTGTCAAGAAGATCTTTGAAAAGATTTAGGAAGATATGTAGATCATGCTGGGGCAACAGGCTGAAAATCTATGAGGGATAGAGTACCATTAGGTGAGATGTAGGTGCTGGAGAGAACTTTAAATCCATTGTCCATGAAATTTGTACTTAGGACAATCCAAAACCTGTTTATAAATGATGCTTCATTTCCATATATTTAAGTGATAGATGCAGTTGTATTTTAGGCAGCAAAGACCATCTTCCAAAATCATCCCAACAGCCTTTTCCTTGTAGTATGTGACATGGAAGCTGATCAGCCTCCCTTAAACGATTTGTGTAATTGTAAGGCACACGCAGGCTGAATTTTGCATATTGTGGTGCCTGGTTTAACTACTGCAGCTGAAGGCTTTACAGCTATCGGGCATAATTTTCACAGATTCTGGATCTCAGCTCTGGTTCAACACATCTATCGCAAACCCCTATCTATCTGTAAATGCCTTTGAGCTCTCCAAGCTCTGCAGTTGTCATCTGTATATGCTCAGCATATTGCTGACAAATCCCATTGCTCTGTGTTTGACAGTGAAGGGAATGCCCAGATGTTGAGACATCAGTCCTCTTAGGAGACTTCTAGAGTTGAGACAGATAGAAAATACTTGCAGTCTCTTACTGTGTGCTTTATTTCTCCCATTTGGTTTGGGAGTGACCACTCATCTGGCTGAAAAGACAGAAAAAAGCATATCAGGTTCATCCCTGCTTAGTCTGTTTACTGGGCTCTGGTATCTTCAGGCTTTGGCTATGAAGGTCTGACATAAGCTGCTTCTAAAGCAGCTTTTAAGTGTAAAGAGTATACTTAAAGGTAAGGTATATCTTTAGCACTTGGTTTTTAATAAGGTGGCTGACGGACACTGATGTCTGCTGGTTTCTGGACATATATTTAGAACTTCAATACTGGGACATTAATTGTAGAAGGGATAAAAGAGGTGCTGACACCTATTCCACAGCGCCTTCTCGAAGGCATTTCTTGGTGAAATATGTCACTTAATATTTTAGGATTCTGTACCTCAGTGCATATGAAAGAAGTCACTGTGTGATTTTTGGAAGATACAGAGAGAATGATTAATAATGAAAAAAAAAATCTGCATTGAATGTTTTAGATGTATTTCCTCTACATCTTTGTGGGGGTATTTCTTGGGAGGGTAGTTCCCAGGGAGTGTTAGCTATCCACCCTCTGGGCTCACTGTAGTGGAAAGCTAAAGGTATAGTTTTTCAGTTCTTACATTTTCCTGCAATTATTTGAAGCCTAATCCGGCAAGTGTGCACATCAGAGTTAAATTAGTCTTACAGGTTTTTTTTATAAGATCAGGCCCTTCATGTTTTACTATTGCTGGATTACTTTTCTCATGTACATCCCGAGTAGTTCTTATTCATTGATTCACTTTATTTCTTGGACAGCAAAACTATAGCAGCTAAATATTAGAAAAACTTTTAATTAGAATACTTCTGTATGCGTCTCTGTTTTCTGTTCACATTGCAATAGATTAATATTTTTACATTTATTAATCGAGGAACTTAAAGGCCTTCCTATCAAGGAGTTGCCTGCTTTGAAGTAGACGAGTGTTTTGCTATTGTAAGGGCATGTCACAGTTACTGATAAGAATTTGGTATTAATGAACGTCTTTACTGTAGAACGGCACCCTGTGTTGTTGCAGTCAGCACAAGTACTGCAGAGTTGTTGGAGGTCATCGTGTCCAAGGCGTTCAAGAACATTATCCTGAAATGTCTCAGCAGTTTCATACACTCAGCCATCTGTGGGCAGTCCTCATTCAGTGTGTGTTTGAAAAGTCCATAGCACAGCCTGTCCCTGGTCTCCACTGAGTGGTTAGCCATTACCGCAATATAAATACCATTCATCATCCTTTAGGTTGGCAGGTAATAGCCGTACCGGGCCAGAGAGTGTGGGGCTTTCTCGGAAAGGAAGACTGAACCAAAAGTCCGCAATACCGCTGTTATGAGTACTGACCTCAATAAGTTAATTTTGAGGCTGACAGACTCGGATGGGTGAGGGCAGCCTGGCCTCTCAGCGAAACCCTGAGCATCCCTGGTATGCAGTGATACGTTTTGTGGTGCAGACCCCTGTTCCTCCCCAAACTCTGTGTTTCGCTTGGTGGTTGCAGCCTGCTGTAACGGATGCAGCTGCAGAGGTGATGCACGTCCAGGACTGTGCATGCGGGGCAAAGAGTTCCCATCCCCTCGCCAGCTTTGCTTTCATGCCCACCTTCATTGCTTGTCTTCAGTTCCCAACCTAGGCCGGAGAGCACCAAAAATTCTGCAAAAGGGGCAAGTGTGAATGAGAGAGGTTAACCCAAACCCCTGTGTCTCCATCCCCTGGCTGCCTGTCAGACCTGCGTCACGGACCTCTTGTAATGAGCCTGGGTGAAGATTCCTAATGTGAATTCTTCAGTAACTTAGAGATTTTGTAGAACGCAGAAGCCAGCAAAAGAATTTGGTTCATGCTGTCCTCCTTTCCCTCTGGCATTCAGGCACGCAGCAAGAGAGTCACTTAGGGAAAGATATTTTGACTTAGTGATCTCATTCAGCACATTATGTTAAAGCATTTCAGCAAGAATACCTATTAGTAATCATTTCCAATTCCAGGGAGGATGAAGGAGGTATTTTGGCGTGTGACTCAAGAACCTGCTGGGCTGCTTCTTCAGACTGGCAAAACAGGGGAACTGTGGTGAATTCAGAAGTTTAGTCAAACAAGCCTGAAGTTTAATTCTCCATGAGTGGCTTTGACTGTGACATGCCTTCACTCTGACCTGCAGACAGCATCTCGGTGCTGCTGGGCACAGAGCCTGGTGGAGGGCTTGAAACCTGCACAGCTGCACTGAGCTCTTTGGGCTGCTTCCTACGTAGAGATAAGGTATATAATGAAAAGATAAATAAGCCCTAATCCAGGTTCTGCTAGACAAAATGGAAAGATGCCCAACAGCTTCTGTGAGCATTGGATTGAACTATTCATGAAAATTAATGGCATGCAGAGCTAATAGGCTGTTCCTTGGCCTCAGAATTATATTGCACCTCCTGGGAACATATTGTAGATCAGTCTGCTGCATCTGAACTCCTTGGGGCCAGACTCTGCTTTCTTTGCACCCTGCATGGGTAAACCCATGGAAAGGGAAGGAAGCAGCGCAGAATCTAAATTGGGATCTATTTTTTTAAAAAAGTTCTGTTTTCCCCAGGTACAAGTCTGTTTCCCTCTCTTTTTCTGATGCAGCAGCAAATAAATACTTCCCAATAGGGTGTGGATTTTATCCTGGTCTTGCCAGTGTTGCTCTTTCTGACTGACAGAGCATCAGAGGAGGTTTCTGCTAGCCAAGGAGCATAAGCCTTTCCCTGTTGTTTCATGAGTCTTACGATATTATAGCGACTCCAGCAGGGCAAGTCAGATTAACTGTGCATGAATATTTCCAACTGAGAGTACTGCAGTAGAAGCTAGAGCTGTGCAAATAATTATGTTTTGGATTTGGTAGCTGAATGGACAAAAAGTCATTTTGAGTTGACCTGAAACAAATCCTTTTTTTCCATCAAACAGATTTCCTTTTTGAGTCAGACAGGATGATTTGTTTTCTGGACCATGATATTTTATCTGATTATGATTTGAAACCCCCTGGAGAGTGCTGGCACCCCCTGCAAGCTTCTTGCATGTGTCCAACTTACATAAGGCAAAACTGACAAATTTGTCAGTAGGGTCTAGCAGAAATACTGGGAGGCATCCTATGGTCACATGTATCTCCCTAGATGGAAACCCCACTGTTTGTGGTATTTTGTGCCCTTTCCAACCCTGTGAGGCATTTCTTAATTCGAGACCTGAAACCTCTGAGACCTTCCTGCGTGCCGTGTACATTGCTGTGCTTATTTTAAGACAGCAGGATATCATAATCAGATCTGATTAAGAGCCGTTTTGTTCACTGGTATCTTCCATCAGATCTAGAGAAGTGGAGTCAGCTCAACCACAGGAACAAATTAGAAGTGGTTAGGAAGGTTCCCGTTAAGGCAGCCATCCCTCATGATCACACACGTGCCCTTTACACCTAGACTCTGTCTGGAAGGTAATGTACATTTGGCATTTTACATATCATCGTGTAGTCTCATTGCCCTCTAGCCTGGCCGTCTCTCTGCATTCCATCACTGCTCTTGCTGCTTCTTACCCTTTCCCTGCCTCAAGGTTTCTACAATCGTTTTCCTCATAGTTAAAAAATATCGGCTTCCAGAAATCACTTACATTTAGTCCATAATATAGCAGAGATAAATTATTGTGACCATTACAAAAAATGTCTTGGCCCCTTCTGTAGGATGTTTACTGTGTTTAGCTCATGGAGTGTTTGCTCTTTTGTGTCCTTGATGGAAGTTCATTGACAAGTGACTTGGTGACAAAGAGCCTCCAACCAAAGACAAGTTGCTGATAAGGGGATTAAAGCAAATATGGTCTCTCAGGCCCGTTTACTGTCAGTGCTTGGACTTGCTTAGCTGCTCAGGTGCTTCTTGTGTTATTCCCAGTCCCCGAGGTAAAACTGTCTCCAGACCTCTACTTATCCTTTGATGCACAATGTAAGCTGAATTCATGCTGGTGGGGAGAACATGCCCCATTAGTATCCTAGATACTCATCTTTTTGGAATTGATGAGATGGAAAGTAAACAAAACTATCAGGGAGTTGGCATTTTCCAAAGAGAGACTTTTTTTCTCTGAACTGAAATGTTGCCATAAACTTAAAATGAAATACTCCCTTGCATTCTGTTTAAGGTTCGGGATATGGGAGCAGCTAGTTGGTAACCCCCAAACCAGATCACACTGAAACCCAGCGCACAACAGATGACTTCAGCAATTTGTTCTGCCGATAGCAAGAATTTGGAGAATCCCTTCTCAATCCATAGGACTGGTTCTGCTATGGCCAGGAGCTCACGGTGATCCAACCCTCCGACCCACATGCAGCTATGTAAAGATGTTACGGTTTTAGCTGGTGATCCCACAAGGAAAGATATCTTTGTATCCTGTAATTCGGGGCAGTTCCTTTATCTGCTGTCCTGCAAACATGGGTCACAGTGTTTTGAGGGATAAGCTTTGTCCAGTGGAGGTTCAAGTACCAGGTACCGGGGAAGTGATCGTCTCATAGGAGACACCATCTGAACTGGTTGTTGCTGGCAGTTTTGATGGCTCACCCAGCGCTGAATCAGCAGCTTCAGTGATTCGGATGCGATTCTATCTGCCACTTTCTGAAGATGGCTTTTGTAAATGAAGGTGGAGGTATATTTATGGAGCCAAGTGTTCTACCTGGTTGGGAAGTAAACAAGTCTGATGGGGATGGGTTTACCAATATCTGCAAGGTCAAGTTAACTTATTTTTTGAGTCAAAAGAGTGAAAAAATATATAGATATGAGAAATAAGCTTTCCAGATATGTGCTTCTATTCTGGTTTTGTTCGTTTTGGGGAGGGGTACGGGTGTGGAGCGTGCTTTCTTTTCCTTTATATATTTGCCGACTGTTTTTCTTCTTCTTTTTTTTTTTTTCTTCTGGGGAAATAAAAGTGTAGAAGGAAGCTGAACTGAGAGTTAGAAAAAGCTGCCAACAATCCTAAAACGGAAAATAGAGAACTGAATATTTGTGGTTTTCAGAAACCAAAATGACATGTTGACGGTTTAATTTGAAACAAAAATCCGCAAACCTCTTATTTAGGGACTTTTAAATACGAAATTGTTTATTAAAATAGAAGTGATAATTATAAAGTCTGAAGAAAAATACTTCTTTTTAAATGAACAGATATTTATACATTTGCATATATATTTATGGGCATATACTTTATGGACATACACTTGTACATGTGGACAGAGTGGGGGGCTCAGAAGCACATGGAGTATTTATTTTGGCCCCCTCTAAGATGAGGAATAATACGGCATTTTTACGTTTTCTGTTGCAGCATGCCATAGCTGAGTTTTATTCCTAAACTTAGTGTTTGTGGGAACTTGTGGACCTTCTTTTTTTTCCACAGAAATGAATGGGATTTGAGCATCTACATCTCTGAGCAAGATCTGATTATGTCATGCCTTTGCTCAGTATTTCTGCCACAGCAAGCATCAGTGAAACAGTTAACAACATTGAAATATAAATTGCCGTCCTTGGGGCTCCAGAGTTAACACCTTTCTGTTACCAGCTCGCTGTGGTTTCACAGTTAGCACCTCACCTCTTTCTGTAGAAGACAACACTTTACATTACAGCTTGTGGTCTGGCAAAAATGCTACAGAGTTTATCATAGGCAAGTCTCAGTTTCGTGCATTTAAAACAGTAGCTAAAAAATTCATTGCCAAAGATAGATCGGGCCCCGTTCTATACCATCGTTGCCATATGTTAAGAAGGACTTAATGTGCATAAAAGGCAAAGGTACAAAATTATTTTAGGCTAAATACTGCAGGAATATGGCTTCCCTTTCTAGAGGCATTTGCCGAAAAGTATTTTCTGGTCTTTTGGGCCCCGGCGATGCAAGTACACAGGCCAGTTGCTGGGATGGCAAGGGCTCCGGTCTCCCGTGGGCAGACCTGGCGAGGCACGAAGCCCATACGGTACCAGGACGAAGGCTGATGATAAAATGAGTACAGAATGAGAGTGGACATTAGCTTTTGTTGGAATGCTTTTGCTGTGAAGGAAGTCCAAAGAGACAGCAGACCTGTTCCCATACTGGGAGAGAAAATGTTTATTTCAGTTTCAGAAAGGAGATTTTAACAAATCGTTGCAGTAGAGTGAAAATTTAGTTTGACAGAGTGTCAGGATAATTATACACAATTTGGTTTTGTTTAAGTATGTTAAGCACCATTGTTTCTTTTCCATGGTAAGGATTGGCTTGAGTGCTAGGTTGCAGCAGTTTTCCTTAATTGCTTTAATCCTTGGCCTTAAGAAAATGAATACTTTAAATTTACACTTGTTAAGTACAGTGCTAATGAAGAAAAGGCTTTAGCAATCTTTGGCAGAGCAAAACTATGCGTAAAAAAAAACAGAAAGCAAAGAAAAAAAAAGAGAGAGGGAGAAGCTAATCACCAAACCATTCTGTTAATGCTTATTTTAATCATCCTGCCTGCCCTTCCTGGCAGACAGAGCCATTAGGCTGCAGAGGCAGGAGGCGAGCTATCACCATCAAATGGCGCTGATGTTGAGAATTGGGCCCAGGAGGACAATTTGACTTGTCAGTTTATATAGACATAAAGCTTCATTGTTGTGCACAGACACAACTGGCTTTTTAAAAGTCTGTTTCCCTCCTGATGATGTGAGAATCTGCTCCCCTCTCTCCTACTGTTCTCCAGCCCTCAAATTTATTAGATGGCGTTTATAACCCTGCACAGGGCTCAGGGCGCTGCAGGCGCGGGTGGCTTCAGCAGTGCCACCAGCAGACCAAGCACCCTTCCCAGCTTCCAACCGCAAGGTGCCCATTGGGGTGGGGGGAGCAAAGAGCTTTAACTCCCACACTGGGTGATGTCTCGTTGCAGGGAGCTTTAAAATGCCCATACCACTGCAAAGTCTTCAGAATTGTTAATTCTCTGTGGAATTAAGTGTGTGTTTTAGAACACACAGGATGCTCAGAAGAAGAGAGGAGCTAACAGTGTTTCCTTGGGGGGCAGAAATGAAACATCTCCAAAATTTAATTAATTACAGGAAACGTATGATCTGTTTTCAAAAACAGCTCGTGTTGCTATTTTCTATGTATAGGAAACTTTTATCTTTCTGACAACTAACTTGTATGCTAACAACTTTTGGCTCAAAACGCCTCCCCATGTTGCAGAGAGCCACTGAAAGGGTTTCAAGTAGCGCAGTGCAGCATTTTTCCCAAATTTCAGCTTTTGCATTCTGCAAAATGGAGAAAGCGTTTATTGGTGCCCACGTTGAGCAGCAGCATTTACTGCTTCAAGAACAAGCAAGCTTCGAAATCCCGCTTGACTGAGTTGCAACCTAATTCTAGCTATCCAAGCGCAGGTATTCCAATAACCAAGGAAAGCAGGGAAATAAGGCAGCCTTTGTCCCACGTTGCCCGGACAGTTGCAGCATTGTGTACAGGGCTGGCAAAGAACCCCTTCCTGCATTTACTTGCAAAAACTAATCATGAGTTTGTGGTAAACATATAAGGAAATCCAACTAAACATTTGTATCTCCCTTTTGCCTACGTAAATTACTTCTGTGTACTGGCAACTTGCTTCTAGGGATTGTAATCTCTGCGGAAGTGGGAAGGTGTTGCAATAGACAGAGTTTTTAATGGAAGGCCTATTTTTAGACTTTTTTTTTTCTGATGCAATCACTTTTTTCTTCCTTTTTGTAAGGAAAAAAAGTCTATTCTCGTTCATTACATTAGTGTCTTTGAAGTGGCAAATGCACACAACTGCCAGATCACGTAGAGTATGGGAGTTATGCAGGGTTTTCTTCAGCTGAAGCATGATTGTGAGCAGTAATTGAGATTAGCTCCCCAGGAGAAGGGACTTTGCTCTCCTCCTAATTTTTTTCTCAGTAAAATTGTTGCACTTAATGCATTTACGAGTAGACTCTAAGTGCTAACATACTTTCTTCCCATACCCCTGCCATTTCTGTGGCAGTCTTACTGAAGAAATAACAATACATAAAGCTGCCTAAACACTTAAGGTCTTAGGTGTCTGCTTCCACTGGCACTTTCAAATTTTCTATTTGAAGGTAATTTCATTTCACACTTTTACATCTGAAGTGCCTGTTTTTGGAGACATCGGAATATTTTTATATATATATATGTTAATTAAGTTTCCTACCAGCTCTGTGAGTGCATTAAATAATAGTACTTGCAGGTGAGATGCAGAGAGGTGAAGGGACATTGTGAAGTTATAGAGTGAGTCAGGGTAAAGCTGCTGAGTGCAGATACATCCATGAATCTCTGACCAAGCGAAAGGAGGGAGGTGGATTGATCACCCATCTACAGCTACATGGAGTAATCCAACACGTGAAGTTCATGCTTCCTTGTAGGAAACTGTGGCCCTGAGGCAGTTGATAGATATGCTGGGCAGCGTATCTATCAACTGTCAGCAGCAGCTTTGAGCAACTTTGAAAACTTGGCGTATCCAGGGAGTCCTTTGCTGTTAAGTGGATTCTCAAGTGGAGTTTTCTAAAAAAAAGATGAGCAAAACAGCTAGGGCTTTGCCTGCCATTGACTTTCAACAGGAGTCACATGTCTAAATGCCTTAAAGACTTTTGAAAAGCCAGCCCTTTATCCTTCTGTATTATGTTGCAGTGAGCAGTATTGACACTCAGTAGGATGTTATTGGCATGTGATTTTTTCCTCTCATCTTGCACAAGGGCATGAGGCAGAATTGCCCTCTGCTGCGTGGGAGCAGAGGAGCTTTGGACTGACGTATCAGTACTTCGTGTTTCTGGGTTGTGTTTGTGAACACGTGCAGAAGGAAAATAACAGTAGAACAAGGACAGTTCCCAGGTTAGATAATGCATTCTATTGATTAACATCCTTTACTCCGCTTTTAAGTGCGGTAAACATAATGAAGCTAAGAACAATCTGGTGGCTTTCCACCACTTTTAGCAACCTCTTGTCATTTTAAGCTGCTGATATTTCTTCTCTGGTACTACCTGGTGATCCTTTTTACGCATTTATTACTGTTGCTTCTTCTCAAGAAATAAATTTGCTGAGAGTAAAGAAAGTTGCTCATTAGGGCAATGTAATTAAAGGAAAAGTAGACATCATGCCAAGTTCCTTTTTCTCTACAAAGCGCCACCTTGGAGATTGCCTGAAACTCAATTACTCGTTGCTATGCTTATTAGGGAGAACAATGTGCTGAAATGATCCCTACTCCTAATAACCTTGTTTTCTACATGTGAATCATGTTAATACTTTTTTCTTTAGTGCCTTAATCACCACGTATAAACTGGGTCTATCTCTAGAGGGAGAATGGGGAAGGTGGGCCCCGTGGTGGGTGTTCTCTGAATTGCCACTCTCCGTGGAGAGTTTCATGTTTCCTGCTGGTCCACAGTCATTTTTGTTTGTTGTTGGTTTCTTTTAATTACATGGAACAGCATTTATTAGCAAATTACATCTTGATAACTGGTTTTCCTCTGGCGAAATGAAAATGTTCATCCTCTGCCTTGCTTCCCCTCCTTTGGGGGAAGGAGTGTGCAGTGTCTTCCATGTCTCAGTCTCTTCTGCCTTACCCATGGTTTCACCAAGACAAATAACTTCCACAACAGAAAGATGGTGTTAACACTTGCTAAGTAATCTTGTTCCGATACCTAGCCCGGTGCCCAACTCTTCTCCCCAGCGTGCAGCCCTGATATCTTCCCACTGTCCTCCTAATATGATGTCTTCAGCTTCTGTGAACAGGCTGTTCCTATGGCCCCAGAAAACCCGTATGCCCCTGCACACACCTGCCCCTGTGTTACAGGGACCTGTGAATAACAGTCTTCTGTTGAAGGCTTTGGAAGAGACCTGAAGCCATGAAGGAAACATGATGCACTCCCATCCAGCCCACAACATACATATCATCCTTAGCTCCGTGCTCAAGCCTACCCCTCTAAATGCACAGGCAACCTGTTAACTGGATATTCCAGCAGAAGTGAAGGACAGAAGTCTTAATCATGGTAGTAAGTAGGGCCAAAACTGTCATGGAAACGTGGGGAAATTGCCTGAGGTTCAAGCTCTGTGGTAGCCGAGCTCATTTGAGTACCAGTAAGTTCCCCTGAAATTCTCAGTCAAAAATGCCACAAGCAATCATAAAATAATTGTGTGCAAACCTCACTTTTGGTCAGAATTGTGGATGGAAGTGGCTGAATGTTGAAAATATCTAAGGGAGAGAGAGGGAGGTCATTTGTTCATAAGCAAAAGAGAGAAGAGCTCGACTGAGAAAACTTTGCTCTCAGTGTGGAAAAGTACTGGAGAAATGTAAGGTTCTTCTCTCTTTGGTGCATGGCTGTGCATATGAAGAGGAGGCTAGTCCGAGTACCAGCAGTGTCTTATAGATCATGTAAACTATCAAATATATGTTATATGAATACACTGTTCCTAAAAAATGCTCTATGTTTTCATCTTAGAAGGAAATGCAGGGCTGTATAGTTAACCATTCCTTCTCCCTCTTTCATGTCAGAATACTTCAGTCCTTTTATGTAGAGCGCAAGGGGACATGATTGAAAAGGAACATCCTACCCTTTGATGTTTATTTGTTGCATTGTCTGCTTTTCATGGCTCTATTATTCCAGAATCCTATTGAGCAATTCATCGCTAAGTGGAAATCTCCACTGCTGTCAGTAGGGAATTGCTGCCTCTAAATCACATAATTTAGCCCCTGTTACTTAACTTGGTGCCAGATTATCAAAAGTGTTGAGCACCAGCTTTCCAAAGGGTGAGCACCTCCCACTGGGGACAGATTTTCAAAACGGCTCAACACAGAGCAGCTCCTGTTGTGACCCTTTAACGTCAGATTTGCAAATAACTCGGCAGTTCCCTTTCGCCAAGGAGCTGAGCCCTTTCCAAAATCTGTCCAGCTTTATTTAGTGCCGAGCTGGAAGATGAGGACTTTTGAAAATATGGCTTTTAGCAAACTCTCTGATATGGAAAATACTAAGATTCAAACATTGGGAAGGACTGGAAGTGAGTGTTTGAGAAGAGACAAACCTCCGTGTTTCAAGACGTGCCAATTTTTATTGACTGATAGAGGGGCTGGGAGAAAATGTTGGATCTGAACAGGTTTTCCCATAATTGCCCACTAGGAGGTTTCCTGCACATTCCCCTGCAGCAGCTGCCAGGCAGGATGCTGGAGCAGAGCACCGCTGTGCTGAGGCAGCATGGCAATTCCTGTGTTCCCAAAAATGCATTCACTTAGCAAATGTGATTTGCAAGCAAAGTAGCACAAAGCAGCCATTATTCTTCCACCATCCTTCCCAGGGGAGAAATGGAGAGGAGAAGAGGCGAGGAGAGGAGAAAAAGATTCATTTGCGCCTTGTAAAACCGGGTTGAGTTTTTCTTTTGAAGTTTTAAACGCAAGATTCCCCTTGCATGCGCTACACTGCCTTGTTCTCCAGAGAGGCTTCCCTGATGCGGCTAGCAAGAAAAATCGGTGCAGAGCAGTCTGTGTAACCTGGGAAGCTTATGGGTTAGTAGGTGAGTGTTAGTCCCTGACCTGGAACTTATTGCAGGCAGATGGCAATGGAGAATGTGATGGGGAAAGGGTATTTCAGTGTATAAAAATGCAAGACTTCGGGCTTCAACCCTAGGCAGCACTTGAGCTCCTTGGAAAGTAGTTCTGATAAACTCTTGTGTTTCAGTAAACTGAAACTGCACATCTTGCATGTGTGTGCTGGAAGATGGTGTTTCACTCCCACGTGGGAGCAGGCAAAGGAACACTAAAGCCTCAGCAGCCAGTTTGGGACCTGGCACAGTCCAATGCAAACCAGCTATATGTCTTTGATCTCTGGAGCTGCACAAAATACCTAGAGAGCCTTGGCACATCTTGCCTTCAGTCCCCTGAGATCCCCTGTGAACTTACGATGGGCTTTTCCTTTGGTTATCCAGCCCCACTTGCTTTTGGTTTCACTTCCACGTAAGTACTTTTTAAAATACTGAAATCAATGAAAAAGAAAGCAAGCAAAGGGGGAAGAGCAGGCTTAGTAAAAACCTTTATCGTTGTTACAGGACTGTGCAGCTTCTGTGATTATCCCTTGCCTTGTTCAGCAGCGTATAATTTAATGATTGCATCCAGGGCAGGCTATTAACTTTCTTTTCTAGTTCTGCAACCCCAAAGCTCATTCATTCTTTTTACTATTCCCCACCTGATGTGTGTGTATGTATAGGGGGAGGGCAGTGGCTAAAGAAGTGTTATGGATTTCATATCTTTGCTTCATCTGCCACATTATAGCAAATGACAGTTGATTAGGTCTTTCTATAGATCATTACCAATTGTTTTCTACCTTGCAGATACTGCTATTACGACAAATCTATCATATCCTAGAGATCCTATGCAGCTTGTTATTTCTGCGTGATTTATTACACTCGCAGTAGAAATGTTGTTAGCGAACATTGGGGAAGCAGTGAATATATTGAGAAATATCAATGTATCCTCATGTTCTGGCTTGCAGTGACAGTCAGTGATCCATCTCACTGACACTTACCTTGTTAACATTTTGATCAGATGGCAAATTTGTCATTTTTCATGGTAACAAGTATAAGTTTGTACAAGAATTGCAGAAACATGGGGAAGATAAAGGGCCCCTCTCTTAGTTTTTCCCAGTGTGATGTAATCAGTAATCTTTCCAGAAAATGAAATAATTACTTTGTGAAAAAGCTTATCCACTGGAAAATGTGCCAGTGTTAGAAAGCTCAGATTTCTCTTCATTTGAGGATTGAATGAGTTCTCTTTGCAGCCATTACTGACACTTTGATTAACACACCAACCCAACATGAAATGATAATACAGAACAAAAAGGTTTACAGTCAGATTTCCTCTTCTTGATTATGGTGGGGAACACAAAGATCTTGCAAGTAAAAGTGAAGGCATTATCTCTGGGAACAACGGAGTACAAAATACTGCAAACACGATGTTCCAAATTTCTTCTAATCCTCACAGTCAAAGCTCGCTCTCAGCTCGACTGTCGGCTCTGCAGCTCTCCCGTTCCAAAGCGTGGGCATGAAACCTGTGCTCAAAGCACAAGTGGGCTACACAGGGGGAAATTACAGCCCCTAATGTAATAGAGTCGTCTCAAGGTGCCAGTGACTCATCTACACAGCCCACAAACATGGGGAAAGGGGCAACAAAAAGAGTGGGATATTGCTCCTCTTGGAGCAATACAGCTGTTCACCGTCTCTGTGCGTGGCGATAATAGGGGCTTGTCCATGCGAGGGCTTGCGTAGGGCAGCACTGGTACAAAATCAGCCTGGAGAGAGGATGCGTGCATGACTCGAGCTTCGGGTCAGGACCAAACCAGACTAAAACTGAGAGAAATAGCCCTTCTTCCAGGACTTCTGCGAGTGCAGTAGCTGGAAGTTGCTTTTATTCAACTATCCTCTTTCAGTTTCATCCCTTGAAAACTTCTTGGCTGCACTATTTCAATATCAGTGAGCCACAAATGGCAAGTGCCAAATGTAACCTCTCAGACAACAGAATGGAAAAAACAGGGGCCGAACAAACAGTTCTTCATTTTAACCTGATAGCTTAAAAAATACAGGCTATATATGGTGGTGGAGTAGTTCTTGAGAGTACTTGGACTGGAGTTTTATTGAAATGATACAGCTTTTCATTCTCATCTTCACCTAAATGACCAGGGAGATCTGATCCTCAGCTGGGTTTGGTTTTATCTTGTTGCTGCTTTTCTAACTTTCTTTATAATGCATTGTCAGAATGTAAATGTTTTGAACATATTATTTGAAAGGCTCAGATTATATTCAGGGAACGCACACGGAAACTGAAAACTGCTTTAGTTGTGTCACTTGGTCAGAACAGTACAGCTTTGAATTGTTTAGTTCCCCTAATGTTATGCAATAGTTCAGGCACCAGAGAACTCGAGCAGCGAGTCTTAATGCTCTGCAGCAATTTGAGAAAGCACAATGTCATCTACTAGAAGGTCTAATTGTCATGATTAATATTTAGCATAGGGAAGTCTATGTGGAAGGGCACAAGTTACATCTGCTTGCTGAATTGAATGAATTACTGATTTTTCATTTCCTTTTATTTTTAGCATCCTGTTGAATAGCGGAAAATGTATGAGTACATGTTTGCTATGGCAGTATCTCTTGGACTAAAGGCTCTGCCTCTTAAAAAGCCACTCTTCAAAAGCCACTCTTCAGATGCCTGGTCCAAGGGAGCAGGTGGGCGCAGCACATTTGCTGCTTGCTGGTGTGAGCTGAGGATCTCTGACAGGGGGGACGTTTAGGTGCACCAGAGGTGAAGCTGCACCAGAGTGCAGAGACCAGAGAGATGCAGGAATAGGGCCGGTAAGGTGACGGGAGGCAGGAGCGAGTTCTGGCAGGTGGCAAGGGGCGGCTTTCCTTCCTGAAACCAACCGCGGCAGAGCATCTCACTGGGGTATCGGGGCCTGATGGCACAATCTTTCTTTTTAGTATTGCTGCACCATAAATACAACTGCCTGATAATTCTGGTCGCTTAATAAGTGCTTCTTCTCACTGAAAACAAAAGGACTTAATTAAAAAGGAAGGAAAATACTTGATTTCCAACAATTATTGCTGAAGGAAGTTGGGCAAAACATTTTCTGGGAGAAAAACTAATAGTGAAACAGGTGCAATGAGAACAGGCAGTGAAGTAAGTTTAAGAGAGCTGGTTGACAAGATATTGCTGCAATTTGTCTTTAAGATCACATAGAGAGCTGACAGATTTCTCTAGGTCTTGGTGACATTCATATAAAAAAAGTTTCCTAAATCACCAGCTGAAATTTCGGACAATGGTTTCTGATAAAGGGATGTTGGAAAGCTTCACCTTCTGAAATTGGTGACTCATTTACCATTATCTCCATTGAACAGCTGAGATCTTCCCTTTAGGAAGAGAGATGAAAAATTACCTTCTGAATGTACCATATTGCTTCCGATTCCAGAGAGGAGAAGGGAATTAATGTTGAGGACGGTGTTGCAGTAATTAGTTTCAGATGCAACGGGCTGAGAGTAAATCCCAACAAGCAGCAAGCAGGGGATTCACCAGCAGAGCAGCTGGAGGGTGGAACTTTTTTTTTAGAATATGCAATCAGTGTTGTTCATCAGTGTTTTGCTCCTTAATAATTAAAGCAAGATTAAAAAAAAAACCAAACCAAAACAAAAAAAACCCAACAAAAAATCCCAACGGAGCAGATTATTGCTGGGAACTCATTTATGGCTGTATCAGGAGTTAATGTTAAACTCTGAAGGTGGTTAACACTTTTGACTGAGATAGCATATGGGGGTGGTTAGTGCCTGGTCGTGGGAATGCAGACCACGGCTCCTGTTCAGTGCCTTGGGAGCTGAGGACATCTGTGCTCACACAGGCTCCTTGGAGTCCAGTCCCATTCCTATTTAAACCAATGTGAAGATATATTAAGCTTGATTGGCATTAAACTGGGCTCTTGAATTAAAAATTCTCCTGTGAGTACACATGACATAGCTGAACCCTCGCTTTCCTGTTTGTGTCAGTGATGGAGCTCCTCCTCTCGGGCTGTTGGCATCTCTCTTTTGCTGACATTGATACAGAGGAATGTCCTGGGCCTGACTCTTGACCCTCTTGTGCACCCTGCTTTATCGGACTACAGGGTTTGCTAGTTCTTGGCAGAAGAGTGTATTATCAAACTGGGTGTTATGTGCTGGCAAATTGCACCCTCTATCTCTCTTAGGAGTTTTGTTCAGTCGTTTAGGTTTTACCTATTTCTAAAATACAATTTTTAACAGTCAGCCCAACTTGTTGGGTTTTGTAAGGAATGAACCAACATGTTTGTTCTCAAATTTCCATGAAGGAAGGCTTTCAGGTAATTGAAGGCTTAGATGGCAAAATTTTGCTGCATTTGCATTTCATTTAGCTATCATAAAAAACAAAACAAAGCAAAACAAAAACCTCAAAAAAACAGAAAACCCACCACCACCCACTCACCAAGAAAGAAAGTGTCGTTTAGTGAATGTCTGTAGCTTCTGATGGCTTTAGGTAACTGATTGCTAGTGGGCTGGAAAACCTGGCAACAGACTTGCAGTGAGGGCTTGATCCTGTGATGATGCAAAATAGCAGTTACATTGCCTAGTGTCGTGGTTTAATGCCAACTGGTAGCCGAATACCATGCAGCCACTCACTCACTTCCCCCCCCCGCCCTGCCCCGGCCCAGTGGGGTGGGGAGGAGAATTGGAGAGAAAGGAAAACTCGTGGGTTGAGATAAAGACAGTTCACTAGGACAGCAAAGAAAAAAAAATATATTATATATTAATAATGATAATAATAATAAAAAATATAAGAATAATAGAATATATAAAACAAACGATGGACAATTTCTCACCACCCAACGACCGATACAGCCCATCCCAAACAGCAGCCAGGGAGCAGGGATATTCCCCAGCAGCTATCCCAGAAGAGCAAGTTCCAGAGAGAGCAGGCGAGGGAACGAACAGCTGAACGAACGAATGAAAAAAGGAAAAAAGAAGGGAACTGGCCCACCGGCCAACCCCCACTTATACCGGGCATGCCGTCTCTGGTATGGAATACTCTCTTTGGCCAGTTTGGGTCAACTATTCTGGCTCTGCCCCTCCCAGGTTTTTGCACCTGCACGTTAGCAGAACCTGGGCAACTGTAAAATGTTCTTGATTGTTTAACAGCAAGTAATAACACAGTATTATCAACATTCTTCACATACTAAATCAAAAACACGGTAGCTGCTGGAAAGAAAATTAGCTCTATTCCGGCCGAAACCAGGCCACCTAGCAGTTCTGATATGCATAAAGCTACGCTGCAGTCCGTTGCACCTTGGGAAGCAGAGATCAAAATCTCAGAGACTTTGAGAACCAGTAAGGAGACTCCTTATTAGGACCTCTGCATTGGGAAAGAGTTTTCTCTAGATTGAACACAGCTCTTTTAAGACACCTAGTCGAATGCCTCACAGTTTCTCAGTTCAAATCCATGTCTGTAGCGCTGGTCTTTCTCCTCACCCTCCCTCCTTGAGGGCGCCTACGAGCGACAGGGAGAGCGAGCTGTGGGGTCTAGCAGGGTAGCTCCGCTGGCTTCGTGGAGCAGCAAGGTCAAAAGATCGGCCAAGACGCAGTTCCTTGACTTCAGCTCTCGGGGAGAGTTTGCTGGGGTCCCTGGCTGATAGGGCTTCTTCCCTGCTGTGGCTACTGACGCACTTATTTCACAGTAAAGGCTGGTTTCATCTAATCATCAGTATGCTAGAAATGCTATGACCTCCTTTTTAATTTATTTGTTTTACCAAGAGTTGAAAGATAAAGATTATCTCAGTACAAAACTGTAAGTTGCTGGATTTCTGTGATTTCTCCTCCTTCACACATCCTCAGCCTTATTCATAGATATCTGACAAGGAAGTAGCAGCAAGTGTGGAAACAGTACATCTTGCCAACAGTAAGGTAAACCATCATCAAAACAATATTTTTGTATGTGTGTTTTTATTTTTTATTTCTGGGATCCAATATCAGTAGGGAGATTTTAATCTGAAGCAGAAAAAGCCTGGACAGGGTGTTTGAAAGCCAGACTCTTACCCAGGTGAGTCAGAAGAACACTGAACTCAAATGAGGTTGCAGACAAATATTGAGTTTTGCTCATTGCAAGCTCGACAGCCCAATTACAGCAGTTCACTGGCCTTTGCTAATGGACATTGGGTAATGTCCTACATCTCTAATAGCCATGACTTTATTTTTTAATGGATTTGAGGTTGCTGTGGCTGAGAAGTCCATACATTGACTTCTTGCTAATAGTGCTTAATATTTCTATGAAACTTAGTTGTGTTTCTTCATTTCTTTATTATGGGAATATTACAGCCATGGCACTGCTGAAATGAGGATGTAATGCATTTCCCCTCTCCCCCCCCTCATTTTCCACTCCTAAGAAAACCTGCTCGTGGAAAAGACGGACTTACTTTGTTGTGGGCATGAGATATATAACTTGGCCAGGATTCACAAAGAAATGAAAATGGTTTTGCGGAACTACTGTGGGTTTTATGTTTGTTTTTTTGCTTTGTGGTGGGCTGGCAACTCTGTAGCATGAGCTGAGTGGTTGCCCGTGTCTGTGTGGTATTATTTGTCTGCAAATGCCAGATTGTCTTGTCAGGAAATCAAACCCACACAGTATACTTTCATTGCCAAGAATTATGTAAAGTTCTTTTTGCTTTGTTTTATTATTTTTTTTTTTTTTTTGTCAGAATAGGAGTTCTGCTACTATCTTTGCTTTGCCAGGATCTCTTGCTTCCGTTTCTGTTCTGGCAGGACCAACGTGACTTTGTTTTGCCAAGAATAACGTATGTCACTTCTGCCAGGAATCTGACAGCTCTTCTTTCTTGCAGAGTTGGTACCTAAGTTTTTTGTTACAACAGGTGGGGAACGTTGGTGAATCTCAGGTGCCCAGTGCATAGGTTGTGTCTCTGGGTGCCACAGAGAACCTGCGTGTTGCAGGTCTTTTCGTATAAAACTTCAACCTGGTTTGGCCAGCAATTTAACCACACATTTGCTTAATGTGGAAATACACAAATTTGTCCCATGAAAAATTATTTGTTTGACTTGCTTGAGACTGTGGTTTTTCCACTAAGATTTTTGTTAGGGATTTGGTGCTTGTTTCTTTGGTGTCTTCACGCTTCAGGGTTAGCATTCTAGTGTACTGCAAATATAAGTAAATCTTCTCTGCCACCGCTTTTCGAAATATTTACCGCTAGAAGACAGTACTTCATTTTAAAAAATAGTGTTGGCTTTGCATATCAGAGCATGTTGAATTCAAAGAATAGGTAGTGTATGTAACGGAAAATAAGGGGTTAAGGGAGAGATGTTCACTCTCGCTGTAATTACCGGGACGTCTGCCTGCATACCGAATGAATACCCCCGATTGGAAAAATTTTAAATAGACTGGACTGGAGACATGAAAAAAAGAAAAAAAGATGAACTGGTGGGAACATTTTGTCAGGATGATGGACTGAAAAATACAGCAGGTATTTTCTGTCTTTTAACGTCTAAGGCTGTGTGATGCAGCGCGGGCTGTCCCACCTGAGGGGCACGCGTGCCAGTTGGCAGGAGGCTCCCCTTGCTCGGCGTGGCTGCCTTTCTGGGCCGGCCCCACTGAAGGAATGTGATTTGCTATGAAAAATGTGTTGATCGGGCTTGACTTTGTGCCACCAGGCAGATTAGCAAATTGCTTCGTCTGCCTCCCGTTGCTTTATCCCAGCCAGCAACATCTAAGCCTTAATGATTTTGCAGGTCTTCATTAAAAATAGCTGTTTCTATATCTGATTACTGAGCCCCATCTGGGGAGAAACGAGCCTTTCATCTGTGTATTATGAGGCCATATCTAGCACTTTGATTCCATAACACAGTAAAACCAGGCAAACTTTCTGTTCAATTGCTTTTCCAGCTCATCTCCGAGTTCTCTATGAGCCCTGTCCCTGTCCCCAGCACATAATGTCTGGGGTTCGGGCATTTTTTTGTTTGTTTTTAATTGCTCTTTTACTGCTAAATGCAATTTTTGTAATTGGTTACATAACTCCAGGGTTTTATTTTAAATTAATCTAACTTTGCAATCATTCTACATATGTTGCTCTTAACATTTGCCTATTATTTGGATTAATTTCACTAATTTATCACCACTGTTTAGATATGCTTTTTTTTTTATAACAGTTGCAACTGAGTTAAAGCACACTTGGGCTAAAGGCAAAGTTTGCTTCACTAAATCAAGCAGCTTTCTTTTCCCTCTTCTGTTACCGTATATTTACTCAGACCGTTTTTTTCCTGTGTCCTCTGGTAGTCTGCTGTAAAAGTGGCAAATATTCTGGTAAATAAATTCAAATTATTAAGATTATAGAGTAAAAGTAATGGATGATGCTGACATTTTCTTTTTCTTTTGTCAAATTCTAAATCATTCCTTAATATTTAAACACCTAATTAGCAGCCAACCTCTTTCACCGAAGGTTAGCTCTAATATTGGGTGGTGGCAGTAGTGAAAGGAGTAGAACTGATGATTAGCTCGTATTTCCAGTAGGTGCCTGGCCTGTTCATCTCCCGAGTCTAAAGCCAAACGGTCGGGTAGGGATAACCCAAAAGCCGGTACAGTCTGTCCTCCCGAGCAAGGGCTGCGTCATCAGGTGCCTTCTTTACACACAGAGCAAATGGAGATATTTAACCCTGGCACTGATCTCTCACCTTCCTATCTTCCCACTAGTGCGTTGTACAGAGACCGAGCAAATACGTAGTACGGGAGTTATGGGCAAATTACTTTGTTGAAGGAAAATTTTCCTGTGAAAATGGGCTTCTGATGTAAATAGGCCGTACTTCCATGACTACAAATACAGAAAGAGAAACAGAAGCATTGAAATATTTCACTGGATATATGTTAAAGCTGTCTTCGGGGTCATGGTAAGAAAGGCTTCCTTCTGAATGCGCGTGAAGGGAACAGCACACAATTTATTGTTTGACAGCCCGGCCAAACTCTTTTTAAACGAATACATGCATATATTTCTGGGATTTGGCATGTGAAAAACCCTTGTGGTATATCTCTTGGGGTACGCTATAATATTAACATATAACAGATATCGAGACCAACCTTTTCTCAGCTGAATAACTTCCATTGATAGTCACGCTGTGAATAACAGAAATTTGAGTCAAGGATTTCTCAGATATGCAGTGGAGAAGGTAGCTGAGGTTCTCCATTGACTGTTAGTGGGGAAAGAGGATGTACATAGTTACAAAAGGATACGGCTAGGTTAATAAAGGACAGCTCATGTTCTGTCTAAAATGAGGAACAGTCGGGGTTTTTCTCATAGCTGATCAATTCAGTACATGTAAAATGATCTTTTTAAAAAGAAATAAATTGATTCCGTTAGATTCCACTCTTCATCACATGTAATACACAGTGAATTTATTTTGCTATAGTGTTAACAGAGATTGCATATAGTTATTTTTCTTCCAACATGTGGTGCTTTGATGATTTCTCACAAATTACAATTTTTAATCTTAAATTGAAAATGTGTCCAGAAATTTAACTAGGCCCAGGCTTGCACTGGAGAAAATAAAGAAAAGGATTGCAGCTCTTATAAACCCTTATCCATGAGTAATTATCTTGTTATGTTAAAGTGGTTCTCCTGAATATTAAAATAATTAGGACCAACAATCTCAGCAATACTTTCCTCAGATGTTGTAATTGGCAGGGGGTGTTAACTAATTAAATGTATTTATATTGCTGGCTGGCTAAAGAAAAGGATGAAGCACTTGTAATTGCTGAAATTTAGCGAGAGCACACATTTACTACAGAGAATAAACATATAGATTACAGTATTTGTGACGGTCTAATAGCTGGAGACAGTAATCCAAACGCTTCCTGCGGGCATTTCTCATTGCTCGAGGGGAACGGGAATCAGGGGCTTTGGCAGGGGGAGTTTTGTGGGACCCAGGTGGGAGGGGGCTCTCCCCGGTGAGCGCAGCGGCTCAGCGGCGGCCGCTGCAGCTTCGGGTCTTGCAGGATGAATCCCGAAGCCGCCGGGGATTGCTGTGGGCTGGAGGGAAACGGCACACGGCTCTTTGCAAGTCTGCGAGGGGTAAACTCGTGATGGAAACGGGCTGGGAGTCAGTCAAGGCAGCCAACCGGCCCCAAGCCGTGTTTGTGTATCAGTACTGGGCTAAAAACGTGCCCTGCGTGCTCTGTCCCGGGGCTCTCGCTCTCGCCCTGGGGCAGCAGACGCGGAGTCCAGCTTCGGTCTGCGCTTCCTTCCCCTCCTCTGCAAAGAGCCGCTGCCGGTGTCTCAGAAAGCTCTGTGCTCATGGTTACTTGCTCTTATTTTAAAAGTCTGTCTTTCTTTCTTTCTTTTTTTAAGTTCATAGGAAAGACTTTAAAAAAAAATCACTATAAAACTGGCTATTGTCTGACCTCTGAAGTAATCAATTTTGGATTCAGCCCCCTATAACAGTTTGACATTTCAGGGTCAGCAGAACAACTTTCTGGCAGATTGAAAAGCCGTGTTTCTGGGCCCAGCGTAGATTAGAGTAAAACTAGGCCAAATAAAATGAGGCTTCAAAGCATCTCACTTCTATTTCACTGCTATTGGAAAAAGCAGTGAGAGCCATTTTTAGGGAGTATGGATGACATGAACCTTGCCTCTTTCCCCGCTTCCCCATCTCCCCTTCCCCATGTGTGTGCCTCCCCCTCTTCTGCAGTAATCCCAAGCACGAGTGCCACTGGAGCAACCCTGTGCAGGGTGGATCAGTCACAGCTCCTCTCTGAAGCATCCCTAAAAATGCACAGGAGGGACAGTCCTCTCGGAGAGGTGGGACATGACAGCAGGGAGACGCATCCCCAGTCCCCAGCCCTTTGCTGCCTCCTCTCCTCCTCCTGCCTCTTCCTTCACTTCCTTCCCCGCTCCTCTCTCCTCCTCCCCCCCAGCTTTGTTCTCCTCTGTTTTTTCATTCTTCTGCCATTTCTTCTTGTTTTCACTGCCATCCCTCAGTCCGTGCTCTCGTGACAGCACGAAACAACAGCAGTCTTTTTCCCAGCTAGGGGCAAGCGAGAGCCCATTAGCTGCCGCAGACAAAATCCATCTCCCCTGCTCACTCCTCGTTTTCAGCCTCCTCATAAATGAAAATTCAGTTCACTAGAAGGGACATATGTTTACAATCCCACAGCTGGTAGGTACATGTGTACCGGGAGCGGGTGCCAAGGTTATATAGACACATGTCACTTTTATCCCAGAATCCCATTTGGCGCCTGGGAACATCTTCATGCCGTAATGCTGTGGAGGTCATTACTACACCCTGTAATCCTCCATGAAGGTTTTCCGTTTTCATTTATACACAGTAATAAAACACACATCTCGGCATCAGGCATTAGGATTAGTACTGACAAGGCTTAAGCTGAAATGTTTTAAGGATGCATTTCCAATGTGAATAGAATAGCTAGCACGCAGCGCGCAATTATGCTGGCTTCATGGAGGGAAGGATTTATGCTTCAACACTGTTAAATATCACAGTGACACCGACAGCATAAAAGGAATTTTATTTAAAAAAATAAAAATTGAATTAATTTTCCATTGTAGTACTAATCTGGTATTATTAATTTATTTTAAGTTTCTAATGTTGATAACCCACCAGAAGTCTGAAGAGAAATGTCCTTTCTAATCTCAGGGTCTCTTCTTTATTCCTTCAAGAAAGCTGAAATTCTGGGAAGCAGTGACACGGGAACGGCTGGCTGGGTTCAGGGCAGGGAGTGGTGTTTGATGGCTCTGGAGAGAGCTGCCTGGGGACAGCGTGGGTGCCTGGGCGAGACCCCCACCCTGAGCCTGCCTTTCTTTGCTGATGCAGCAAAGCTTGTAGCTATGTGCTCAAGTCTCTTGGCTTCCAACAGGGTTTCAGCCCATTCCTAAACGTGTGTGAGCACAAGCACCTTGCTGACCTAGTCCCTCTGTGTTTAAGGTCTGGCTTTGCTTGCTCCGGGCAGGTCAGGGTATCAATCCCCAGCGAAGCTTGCAGCCCCTGAAGCACGGGCTGCACTGCTGCTGCACGCCGGGGAGGAGGGAGGGAGCGCGCGCTGCGCACCGGGAGAGTTGACCTCCCTCCCGTCTTCCTTCTTCCCTAGATGTCACAGCCCTGTTTTAGCAGCTGTGATAGAGGCATCCTCTCCCTGTCTTCTTCTGCCATCCACTTCCCCTCTTCCTCAGTTGGAGGAAGAATCCCCCAGAGCCTCCTCAGAGGATGTATGAGGGTTGGATGAGATGCAAGAGAAGGGGAGGTGCTTCTGGTGGCTGCTTCCATGCAGCAGATGGGTGTGACAGCCCTCACATTCCTGCCCCGTGGCCAAAACCAGGGGTAAAAGCAAAGTCAACACAATAACACATAGTGCATTGCCAGAAAGGGAGCACTGCATCCCAAAAAGCCCCATTGTGCACCCTTGTCCTTAGCATCAGGAGGCTCTAGACCTCTCCTCCCCCATCGCTTCATCATGGAGGAACAGGCGGCCTCACAACAAAACATAAATTCGCAAAATGAATGAAAAGGAGCAAACAGCTCCATTACAGGCAACGATCTTTTCCTAAAATTTTTTTGAGTGCACCGGTTACTTTGGGGTGGGGGAGCCCGGCACAAGCATGGTCACTAGGTTATATATTCATTTCTAGTTTCTGGCCATTCTACACTACAATAAGCACAACTGGAGCCCAGCGGGTTCAGACTGCTTTTACATTGCTAGATTTACAGTTGCTGGCATAGTGGAGATATGAAGAATTGAGAAGCAATTTCATATATTGCTGTTGCCACTGCTGGCAGTTTCCTGCCCTTCAAGATATTTGTTGTGATAGGAGGGAACTACCCTCTCCAAAGGAAATATATTTAAAAAGCCCAAGCTGCTGAAGGAATGCTGTAGCTCAGTGTGCTTGCCTGGGATTTTGTATATATATCATTATTTTCTATTTGCTTTTCTAATTCATATTAGGTTTTTAATTGCAGCCTTAACTCCCTCTGCATTTTAGCAGCAATAGAAAAAGATCACTCCACTCAGCCTGTTATGAAGGAAAACAGATATGGCCTGAGGAAACCACATGGTCATTACATCCATCTACTCTTTCCTGCACTTTTGGGGTGCAAAGATGCAATTTGTGGCCTTACGGGATGGGTGCTATTTTGACAGAAAGGAATTTGCCTTCTCTCCAAAAAGAAATCAAAATGCTAAAACTTAAATATGTTAATTCAGCAGGCCTTTGTCCTGTGAGCCCGAGAACGCTTAGGTGTAATTTTCTTTGCTTAAGGGAAACTCAAGTAGTTAAGAGCTATGGTGCCAACTACCTTAGACATCCCTCCATGTCTACCTGCCCCACACAATGCAATGGCGCTGGGGGCTGTTAGCAGAAACGGCCTGGAAAATACTTTAACGTATGGTGGGGAAGGGCCATCAAACAGACAACCCTGGTGCACCTCTCTTCATGCCTTTTGTACTGAGCACGTCCCAGTGAGACCCAGCAGCTGAGTTGGACGGTGCACAACTGACCGTGCTGTAATGGCAGTTGTGTTCTGCAGCTGCTTCGTGCCTTTTACAAAACACCAGGCAGTAGTGTAATATTTTATAGCTGGTGGGAATTCAGCCACTGAGAGGCCAAAGTAAATGTTTTTCAGATGTGGTTGTCTCAAGTCGGACACCTAAATGGTGCAAAGACTTGTAGCGGTTGGTGGATCAGATCTCTAAGTACATTTATTTAGCTATTAAGCCTGGTTTCCAGCAGAGCATCAATAGTGTTATTACACTGTAATGTAATTATTACATATTGCATTATTGTTTATTTGTAGTAGGTCAGCCCCTAGATCCTGGAGGGGACAAGGACGTTGGTGTCTATATCAAGAGTGGGGATGCAGAGGCAGCCTGGCTCCGCGGGAGGCGTTGGCAGTGTCCCATCACGTCTCTGCACGCAGTCCCCTGTCTGTGCTGCTGCTGTCCTGTGCATTTCTCTCATCTTCTTTTCCATTTTAGGGCTTGGATATAATGCCTGCCTGCGTTAGATCAGAGCCATTTCTCTAGCTAGGAAAGTGGGGGGGGGGTGGGAGGGACACACATCCCCTGACCCTGGACAGAGCGTCTGTGCTCACGGGTCTGACCTCTCATAGGAGCTGCCAGCAGCTGCTGGCATCCTGCACTCTGCTGCGTCCCTCGGACACAATTTCTGTGGATTTCAGGGGGTCGTTCCTCCAAGGACCAAGTACCCAGACCACAGGGCCTCTGCGCTCTTGAGAGCTCCCTACACAAACCCAAGCACAGGAGCAGAGCGCTGTCGATCATGCGTACTTCTGAAATTTAAGAATCAAAAAGCACGTTTTCATTGCAATTCATACTAGTGCCCTGCATGTCAGCTTGTGGTACAAAGGAAATCTGCGAAAAATACTGTATAGCAGGTCCCTAGCAGAATGAATATTTTCCTGTTACACGAACTTTTCATGATGAAATGGTCTCATCTCTGTGGAAAATCATTGTATTGCCCCAGCTGTTGTCAATAACTTTTATGCATTGACTGCTTTTTCCATTAGACAATATTTACACTTCTCCACTCACCCCATTGATCTTCATTTTTGCAGGGAATTTTTTGGGGGTAAAATATAACCAGATTTTTTTAAAAAGGTAAACATCCCAGAATTGCACTCAAGGGAAGATATACAGTGTAGACTTAGTGACAACTTAATAGCTTGTAGTATATCAGATGTCTTCTATGCTGCCATCTTCTTGGGGAAAGTATTTCTGTACCATACATAAAACTATGCACACAGAAAGCTATATACACTCCCTCTTTTTCTTCTTTCTCAGATGTAAGCGTTCTCGGCGCTGGCAGAACGTGTGCAGTGCTGTACAGGAGCGGCACAGTTCTTCTGCTGTAGGAAATGGAGGAAAACATTAATTCTATTGCTCAAACATTCACAACAAGCCTGTAGATTAACTGTCCTTTCACTGAATACTGTTTACTCGTTTCATAGAAAATGCATTATTTCGTTGATTTAGTTTCTATTTGGTATGCTAAAGAAACCAAATTTCCATATAGAAAAGTATACACAAAGGATATGACCTTTTAAGTTTAGCAGAGAAAATAACTGAGTGCAGTGTAATTAATATGCCATATAAATGCCAACAACAACATTAATGCACCATAAAACCAGCACAGTTAAAATGATATAGTCTGGAAATGAAAAAGTTAAGTTTCTGTTAGTTTCATTAATTTGCTCACATTGTATTTCCGTGAAAGAAGCACGATCTCCTTATCTAAACCAGGAGAATAGATGTGCAATAAGAAATGCATTTTTGTTAGGAGGAAGCTGGATCTTGCTTAAGGCTTGACCCAACTCCTAAAAGGTGTCAACCCTCCTTATGCTATAGAATAATTTTTCCAGTGTTTATACCCTTTGAATTTTTCCTAAAGCCTTGTTGAATGTCTCAGATACAAAGCCTGTCCACACCTGTAGATAGGTCGGCAATAGTGTAGTAAAAGACTTGCATTGCTATAGTTATTGCTATACTACTATAATGTAGCTCTTCCTAGACTAAATATTTTTTCTGAGTTCTTGTGCAGAGAATTTCACTGTTGTGGTTATGGTCCAGTTTCCTTACGTAGGTAAGGTCTTTGCAGGGGATAAAAGCTTTCCAAGGTTCAGATGGCAGCTTGTACCTAACTCTAACAAAGAGGTCTCCAGGGGAAAAAGTCTAGGGTTTTTTTGTTGTTCTGGAACACAAGAATAGCAACCAAATTAATGCCTAAACTTTCCAGCAAAAGGTAGCTGGGGGAGCAGGGGTCAGCCACGCAAAATGTGATCCCCACAGTGAGCACGAGGATGCGAATCAAGAGCTGAAACTTCAGTGGAAGTTACTCTGTCACCTTTGTATTGAAGGCTGGCAAACACTTCCCCTCACAGAAAGGGTGTCTTGTGGGCTGTAGACGTGCCTAAGGCGTGTGTCCGGCTGTTCATCCCTCGTTTTAGTCGTCAGAGGTAAAAGGAATGGGGTGGGAGGAAGAAGCAAAGCTTTAGCTTAAAATAAGAAGGGATCTATTCTTCCCTCTGTATGTGCCCAACTCCCATTAATAATAAAACGTTAATGATAGTTATATGTTCACATCAAAGGCAGACCAGAGCCTTTCATCTCAGTTAAATCTTATTCAAATAATTAATAGAAGCAGTTATCTAGGAAAAAAAAAAAAAAGATATGAAGACATTTCTTTGTAGAGCATTGCAAACTTTGCTGCCCCTAGGGAGCAGCTCCTAGAATCCAGGACACCAACAAATCGCATTTAAGTGGGTCTGTCCCTGCTTTCTGCCAGCCTTGACTGCATTGCATCCTAAAAAACCTGTGAAACATGTTATTGGCATTGCAATAGATAATCCAGCCAAAATCAAATCAAAAATCCCTGACAAGGCCTATGTTATGAAAATAATCATAAATCTTACGCTGTGGTAGCTGTGTGCACCAGCATTAAGCATTCTCCTCAGGCCTGTGTCGACATAAAAAAAAGGGGAAAAAAAAGTCATTTGAAGTTCTCAAATCAGCTCTGCAGCTGTCGTGTTCTGTGCACTGCTGCGGCGGGTCCTGCAAACAGCGCTGCCGGCGGGGCCCTCGCCCTGGTGCACAGGCACAAACCTGGAACAACTCCCTTGGTTTCCGTGGGGCAGAGAGGGATAAGCCCAGTCCACAGCTGTCATTACCTGATATTAGAGTCAGGTCTCGTTTCTGATGCCTTTTGGGCTTCCTGTGAAGGCTGAGGCGGCCCGTTGAAACCCCTGCTTCTGGGTAACGCAACGGTTTCTGTTATGGGGTTGCTTTCGGTGGTGCTACGCAAGGGCAAAGGAGGTGGAAAAGTGTAGCGTGGAGCAGCAGCCCAGCTGCGGGGATGCTCCAGACTCTTGCACGACGGCTCCACATTGCTTATCCCTGATACATCAGTCTTGCGACTTGGGAAAAGCCGTCTTTGTGGGCAGCAGGACTCCGGGCCAGCCAAGAAGGGGCTTGGAAGCTGTTCCTGCCAGAAAGAGCTGCTGCTCCTAACAGCTCTGACAGTACCTACACAATTTCTGCTTTTCCAGTTTCGCTTTGGCTTGCATGGTCCCCACTCCAAGAGAAGCTCCTGAGGCTTAGTGCAAGGATTGATTCAGGAAGGGAGTTTGTTCAGTGTTTCGGTAGACACCTGGAGCTCGCTGCTGCCGTCCCCAGAGCGCTCACCACCGCGGGTCACCGGTGTGTGCAAAGCCAGAGCAGACAGGGTTTCGCTGGAGACGCAGAGGCACAACCTGCCAGGAAATGCTTCCTGCAAATAGTTTTTGGTATAACTGTCCTTCACGCGTGTTCCACATCTGTGCTCTTGTGTAGAAGAAAATGGAGGCAGGAAACACTTCCCCATTTCTTATCACATTCATCACGAGTGCCAGAAGGTACAAAAGTGTTGTGTGGGTCACAGGAGACAGGGGGCATGAAGGAACCGATTTCTGCTCCAGGCTCTCATTGCATCAGCTGTCCTGGTCACCTGCTTTGTGTTTCCTTTTCACCGTTCATTAGATATTAATGGGATACGTAGTCTGAAAACGATGCTGGTGTGGACAATCTCTAACAGAGTGTAGTGTCCAGGGAGGCAGCAGTTTGGTACTTGGGCACGAATTTACCCATGTCTCGTGGATCCCTGCCATTTGCCAGCCCTGGCTCCTTTAGATCTGTGATTTCCACCAAAAAGACCTTGGAAGTAGAGGACAGTAATATATTTTAGAACTTTAGAGATCAGAAAGTTTTTTTATACATAGATGTGCACCATAGAAGTGCCTATAAATAGATATTAAAACTTGCAATTTATAGCCTATCATTTCATGGCCTTTCAAGGCTAGAAATAAAGCCATATTCCACTGGGAAAATGAGATTTGTAGTTTTCCATGGCTTAAAGCTCCTGTTACTAACCCTGATGGGCTGCAAGGTATTGGACAAGATATCTGTCACTGGTCTGGAATATATATAATATATACGAGTGTATATAAATTAGGGGAAAATGATGAAGTTTCTACCAGTAAATGAACAAGTTAGGAGATTGTAAGATAACTTGGTGGTGCCTGGGGAGATATTCCCAGTGAAAGTAATTTTTTTTCCTCAGTAATGATAACTTAACAAAGGCAATTAATCCACTCTCCCCAGCAAACGAAGTCAATGGCATGGTAACCTCCGAATAGTGCTCCGAGGTAAAATGAGCTCCGTTAATGCACTTCAAAATCATTTTGAAGCTGCAGTAAGTCCTATGGCAGGGGTGAAAGGGACCTGCCCGGAGGATCTGGCTGCGAGGTTTGCTGACTCCGGCTTCGCTGGAGCACGGCGTGGGACGTGCTTGCCATCACGCCAAGCTCCCACGCTTTTCGCGGGAAGGAATAGCCAGCGTGACCGCAAAGAAAAAGATTAATTAACTAAATGAGGGACAAATAAGCAAGGGACTCGGTTTCATCCTAATACTAGCTTCTCATTTATTTGTCTCTGAGTGTTTCATGGGGCTGAGTGATGTGTTGTACTGATACTAATGTGTGCAAACCTGTTCGAGGCGGGTAAGAGCCCTCCTTGATGGCAGACACCTCAGTTTGTGCTGATTGCAGGGGGAGGGGTGCTGGGCCACGTCACTTGAATTAGATGCCGAAAATCAGATGTCTCACTCGCTGTCCTCAGACCTCCTCCCCTCCCTGCCTCCGATTTTTATGTGAAAGTCTCCAGGATCTTTAGACTCAGTTTCCCTTGTAAAAGATTGGATTTTGAAAGCATGCGTGAACAAGACATAGCTCAATTGCTAGAAATTTGAGTAAATAATTTAAATAACTTATCCAATATATAAAAATTTAAATACCTAGTAAAAGTACCCCTCTTTTAGCATTACATATTTATTAAAACAATTTGGAGGTGTAAATTACAATCAGTCATACAGGTATCTGTCTGCAGCATAACCCTGAATTTGAATCTTTGAGCTGTTTCCATCCCTCAAAATTAATTTTAAAAATGTATGATTTTCTCATCATCTAAGGCTAGCAAGATCTTTTAATCTGAAGTGGTTTAAAATATAACTGCTCTATCCCGAACCAGGATTGCAAATGAGATTCTGTCTTTAGCTAAAGCATAGTTTCTGGTCTGAGCATTTATTTTGGTGAGATGGCAGTTGCACAAGTTCACTGTAACTTTGTGAGACATAATAAGTTTTTATAAAACGTTCTTGCTAATTAAAAAAGGCCTGTGGAGAGATATGTGCATTTGAACTGGAGAATAAATGAAAATTACTATGTTGTGATTGGGACACACAACAAAGATGTGAAATTGCAGAAGAAACCAGAAACATTTTTGATATAATTAATGTTGAAATGCAGCAGCCATTATAATCTTCCTTCCCTTTTCTTCCCAGAACTCACAGCTTTCTATAAACAAAACCTCCTCCTGGGCATATTGCGTTTATTATATTTGGATTCAGTACAGAATTGGATTTTTTGGATGTAAGGAAATTTCAGTGAAATCTGTTTGACCAAACAGCTTCAGGAAAATCCACACGACTTCCCCGGGAAGGCAGACTGAACAGGTTAAGGTTCTCCAGTTGGAAAAGCAGCAAAGAAGAAAGGAAATACAGAGATCTCTTAAAATCATAGGATAACGTGGAGAGGGTGGCTAGGAGATGGTTGTTCACTGTTCCTCCAAAGAAAGGGCAGGAGGGGACATGTAGTGAACCTTTGAAGCAATACATTTGAGACAAACGATAGAATTAGGTGATGCATAATTGCACTGTGGAGGTTGGATGCAGTTTTGGAGCCGCACGGGCTCTCCTGGCCTTTGGAAATGGTGGTGGTGGAGGCTGCGACTCGCCTGTTGGTGAGGGCTCCCGTTTCTCGCCCCGTGGAGCGGCTGCCCTGTGCTGAGCAGCTTCGGCAGAGCGCTGGGGGCGGCCGCATCGGGGTCTCGCTGTCCCTCAGCTCTGGAGAGTGGGAAAACGGGGCCCCCTGAACTACAGACTGGTGCCCTAATTAGTGTCTGCTGGTTTAGGACTGTTCTGTAGCAAAGACTTTGCGACTGGGCTTGAGGGGAAATCCCTGACCCTCGGATAATGAGTGCTGTCTAGGAAGCAAAGGGTTAGATGTGGGAACAAAAGCAACAAAAAGCACTTTTTGTTAATAACCTCCATTAAGCCTGGGAGAGGAAGCAAAGCAGTCTCCCAGAGGAACTTTTGAGTCGGACATTTGTTAACACTGGCAAGGACAGATTCACTCTTTTTCCAAGAACGTGTCTGTAGTCGAGTTTTTCCCAGATCCAAGTTTCCACGCCGCTCTGCGCCCCAGTGCTGCCATGGCGAGCCAGGCCGGCGCGGCTCGGCAGCGCTGCACGAGGGACCTGCTCCCGCACGACAGAGGCACCACGCTGACGTTCCCCGCTTGGATCAAAGTGCCCTGATCTGCAAGAGATCTGTGAAGGAGGGATTTTAATTGAAATATTAAATTAAAAACTTTGCAAATTATGGGCGCATTTTCAGTTTCTGACCTCTTAGGTTAGGGTGCTTGGTCTGAGACTGCCTCATTAACTGCAATAGCTCAGCCTCCAGGATCTCCTTTCTGTTTGATGAGGCAGATATCACATCTTTCCTGTAATTTAGGAGAAGATATGTGCGTCATTTTTTATCTGAGGGCTGAGGTCCTCTAGCATTAGACTGCATCTGAATTTCGGTGTAATGTGGTAGCTCAGGAAGGTCACAGGACTCTGCTCACGGGATGATTGGTATCTCATGGCTTCAGAAAGTTTATTTATGAAGCTGGACATTATGAACGAAGGTGGACATTGATAAAAGGACGTATTTGTTGTTTGGAAACTTCCTAGCAAAATTTTCAAATTAAAACATTTGTCTATACATGATGAAGGCTGACAGTTTTCTCTCGTTTGGATGGTAATAGTCGCTCTTCCTCTTCATAATCCGCATGGAAATGCTGACAGCCTTGTGTAACAGTTACTGTTGCTTTTTTTTTCCCTGAAGCTGGACTTCTTCTGTCAAAGACAATTTAGTTTAGAAAACTTCATCTTCACACACTATGAGCGCAGTTCATTTCCTCACTTACAGATGTATTTCTGTGTGTACACATACATATTCTTCAACAGAGGAACACAGACAGTTGGTTATTGGGGTGGGATTTTTTTGTATAATTCTCACATCTTGGAAAGAAAATCAAGCACTAAAGAGATGAAATATACTTTTAAACTGGCAGAGCAGTATCTAGAAACCTTCCATAGTCATGTCTTTTCAAAACTGCTGGGAAAAAAAGTGCTGAAAGCAGAGGATGAAAAATGACTCTCTGAAACTGCAGCAGTAGCAGTAGCAAGTGAAGCAGGGCTGGGAGACAAAGGCTCTTAGAGTTCACCAAGAAGGGCTTTGTACTGAAGAATACAACTCACAGGTCCAAGGAAATGTCTTAGATGTACAAAGGAAAAAAAAAAACAAACCACATGTTTCTGGATGCTGTGAGAGAAGCTGCTTCCAAGAAGGGAAAACCTGGAGGACTGACTGCAAAGAGGAAACACGAAAATGGACCTGAGTGTCCCAGAGCCACAGTCCTGCCTGGAGGGGGAGCAGAAACGGCTCTGGTCCAGCTGAGCAAGTACAAAAATGCAAAATGAGATCCGGGACTGCGCCATGTCTGCAGGGACACAGGACCAGGCTCAAGTGCCTCATCTGGCTGAGCCATTAACATTAGAGACTGTTCAACATCACCGGTATCACCGCTTAGGGGTTCACTCCCAGCAGCTGGTGGTCTTTCAGAGGGTGGGAGCACCAGTTGTGCCCATCCACGACACTGTCGAGGTGTTTCGTCATTTTCAGGTGTCTCCAGACCTCACTGGTCCCTTTGAATGGCAAATCACCATTCTGCAGGGCGCGTGGCTGGAGGTGCTGAGCATGGGGTGCTGCAATGACAAGGTCCACACGTGCCTACGTACTCATATATACTACACCCATGTTCAACGTTCTAACCGTAAGAAGAACAGGCCTGCTCCCAACTTTTCTTATTGAGCCATGCTTGTGTTTTTTTTCAAAGCATAATATTTGTGCATTTGTATTTAAATTAATGCCCTCTCCACCCCCAAATAAAACTCAAAGCTGAAAAAGGGCCAATCAAAAATATGTGATATGTTAACAAAAGAAGGTCCACTGCAGGCAGCCAAGCAGGTGGCATCTCTTGTTGGTCAGGAAGCAAAGAAGGAGCATGTGGCTGCTGGGTTAACTGTGTGTGTGGAGACAAAGGAAGTAATTTTCAAAGCACTTTTCCAATTTTTAGATCAGTGCCTTTTTTTCCATCATCATTATTTCCCCAGTGTTGTTGAACCTGGGGTCCTGCTTCTGATTCAGCTGTGATACACTGTTTTGCCCCAGAATATTTCCTTGCAGCTGGTTCCATGGCAATAAATCTTTACTTCATTCACTCAGAGCCCGTTTCACAATGAAAGTCCCAAGCATGTCCAAAACCTGTTACTAGTAAAATTCTGAATTTGTTTAAATATTTCTTTCTGTTCTTTCCTATTTGTTGCCTATAAGAGAAAATAACAACAAAATTTCAAGTATACATGGTGACTGGGATACCTAAACTCCCCAAACAAACAAAAACCAAATTTTCACTTTGTACTAAGAGCTGAAAAGACATATAATAAATTTACATGTTCTAATCAACCTATTTATACTTTACAGATATACTAAAGGCTAATTAAGATCCGATGTTAGCTGAGCAACTTAATAACTTAAATTATTAACACTTCTGTTTAGATGCATGATTTATACATAAATGGAAAAAGTAATTTAGTAATGCAGTTTAAATTTTAACTGCAATATGTGTGTGTATGCTTTGTTGCTATCCATTTTAAAAAGGAGCTTTGATAACTATGATTAATCCATGGCCCTGCATTAAAGCTTTTTTCCAATCTCATGTTTTTGCAAACAGTTAATAAATTATATGAATCTCGAGAGAGCCAGAGTATCACACAAGACGCAATACAACCTCACCATCCCAGAGAGACAGAGTAGGATTTATAAACTCAACAGCTGAAAGGATAAGAGTGAAGGGAATTAATATTGAATGTATGAGGGTGTCCTGGTTTAGGCTGGGATGGAGCTAGTTTTGTCTCCAGCAGGTACCGTGTTTTGGATTTAGTGTGAGAAGAATGGTGACAGCACGCTGGTCGTGTTGGTTGCCGCTAAACGGTCAAAGACGTTTTGCAGTTTCCCAGGTTTTGCTAATGTGCAGGTGCAAAAACCTGGGAGGGGCAGAGCCAGAATAGTTGACCCAAACTGGCCAAAGAGAGTGTTCCACACCATAGACGGCATGCCCGGTATGAGTGAGGGTCGGCCAGTGGGCCACTTCCCTTAAGCTTCTCTTTGGGTTGCTTTTTGTTCCCTGCTTTTCCTTTTTTTTTCTTTCTTTTGGGCCTTTTTGTTCATTCATTCAGCTGTTCGTTCCCTCACCTGCTCTCTCTGGAACTTGCTGTTCTGGGATAGCTGGGGGGCAATATCCCTGCTCCCTGTCTGCTGCTCGGGACGGGCTGTATCAGTCATTGGGTGGTGAGAAATTGTGCATCGCTCATTTTATATATTCTATTATCCTTATTTATTATTAATATATTATTATCTTTTTCTTTGCTGTCCTGATGAACTGCTTTTATCTCAACCTGTGAGTTTTCCTTTCTCTCCGATTCTCCTCCACACCCCACCAGGAAGGGGGGTAGTGAGTGAGCGGCTGCATGGTATTCATACACCAGCTGGGGCTAAACCACGACAGAGGGGCAAGCCAAAGCAGAGCTGAAGGTGTAAAGTCTGCAACATATAAATCACGTTTGTCTCTTGTTGGACAAATCCCATTGCAAGAACCCCCAAATGCTGGATGTTCCAACCATCTTTCCTGCAATATTGTATGTAAATAGGTGATGGGCAACGTGATGGAAATGGTGTCAGACAAAGCTGTGGCTCCAGTAGTAGGAAAGGAAGGCTTCGAGAGAAAAAATAACTGAAATCACTGGTTGAATGAAAAGTACAATGAAAGCACTGATAGCAGAAGCTTGGAGCACATGTCAATTTGCAACTGAATTCCTGACATTTTTAAAGAGTTTCAGGATCCTCGACAGCTGAGAACTGGATTGTAAGATATGTGTTGGCAATTCCATTGCCACGTGGCAGACCTCCGTAGATAGCTGAAGTGTCTGGTAGAACAAGTTAGCATCCCCTGTATGTACACCTATGGCTGGAGTCTCCCAGAGTAGGAATCAGCATTAAGTTAAAGTAAGATGAGTTTAGGGCTAGTGAAAGACTTAAATTTGGGAGGAGTATGGGATCACGTGAGGGTGGAATTGGGGTTGCTCGGCGTTGCAGAGGCTGCAGCGACTCATCAAGGCAAGAGCAGAGGTGCCCTGGCCCAGGGCTTTTGGCTCAAGCAGGCAGAGTTTAGCCAGCTGCTGAATTCAAAGCTACGCCTCATGCCATACTGAGGTTTGCAGAAACTATGGCAAGTTTGTGTGCACGTTTAGGAAAAAGAAGAAAAAGAGATTATAGGAACATTTGTTACGGAAAGAGGCAAGATCTGAGAAGGAAGTGAATGGTGATAAGCGAACCTAGTATGAAGGGCAATGGAGCAGCCTGCTTGCAGATCTGCAGGAGGATGACTGCTAAACAGTGCAGATTTTTAAAGATAAACCAGAAGAAAATGTAGTGAGAAACTCAGTTTTAAGAAGTGATGCAGCTGACTTACCAGCTGGCACACTGCTTCCCATGCAACAGGTGCAGAAACATCAGAGAACAGGGAGAGAACAGAAAAATCTCAAGATGGAAGGAAACAACGGGCTTTACAGGCTACATGTAAACATTTGTATAAACCCCAAGTATCTTAATTTAACAACATGATTTCCTATAGGTCAGTAATGACATGAAATAAATATTTTAAAAAATAAATTATGGGGCTTGAAATGAGGTGGATTTTCATTAGACAATGCCAAATCTGACGTAGAGGTGAGAGAGCGGTTAAATATTTCCTAGTGCCCAGCGGTTTGGGAAGTATCAGTGTGGCACAGCGGTGCGGCCGAGCGCGGGGCCAGCGGGGCTGTGGGGCGCGCGGCTGGGGACTCCCGGGGGGCCTGAGCTTGAGTTGCACCAGGGACGGTGCCGGCCGGGGCTTTCGGTGCCTGCAGAAGGGCAGCAATGCACTTCATCTTCATCCACGGCAAGTTTTGAAAGCTTACGGTAAAGTTTTGAGTGATCTCAGTTGTGAATCAGATTATACCCACAGAGCTGTATCCTTAAGGAAACACTCTTGTTTCTGTGATGAAGAGGCAAGGGAGATTATTCCTTCTGATGCAGGGTTGCTATTAGAAGAACAGCTAAAGATGGTAATTTTTTAATCCCTTTTTAAAAAAATCCTCAGAGAGAGCAGACTGGTTTTTTTGTTTTGTGGTTCGGTTGTGTTACTTCAAAGAGATTATCTTGAGCAACGCAGACGTACTTTGAATAGATTCTCTGCAATACTGCAAAGTTTGGGGATTCAGAAACTGCTAGATTCTGAAAATTGCATTGAAAATATAGGATTTGTAGGACTGATTGTTAATTGGTCGTCTTCAAGGACTAGGTGTTCTGCCTTCTAGGCTGAAAATCAGCAAAGCCACGCTATGATTATATCTAGAAAACCACACATGGAGATTTGAAATCTTTAATCATTTTTAACTTTGTCAATAAGTGCCTCCAAACCATGCTAAGGAACAACTCCGATTTCAAGCTAAAACATACTTGTTATAAAAAGACTTTATTCTAATAGGAATAGCATATTTTATTGAAAATAACCATTTTTAAAAGTAGACTCTTCAATAAATATCTTAAAAAATGGAAGTTGTTAGTTTTCCCGTTGATAATCTGCATATTTTAATGGTCATAGAGTTTACACTCTCTAATATTTTTCTGATACACTTGAATAATCTGTTGCAACAAAACTAATACAGGTACTTGACTTATTCTTTAATCTTATTTTTAGGCCTTTAAGTAAAGGACTGAATCTTCAAAAATGCCGATTACCCAGAACTTCTATTGCCTTATAGAACTCACACCAAGCGTCTAAACAAATGTTTCCAGTAGAGAAATTCCCAAAAATATGCAGAGCACTTGTATAGGGGAATTTCTGGAGTTCAGAAATGACGTCCTGTGGTCCATTCTTGCTAGTGGGAAGTTAAAATCTATAGGCCATTGCCCCATCCTCTCTTGCTGAAAAGAAATGTAGCCCCATGTTTATTTTCTTTCTTTTTAAACAGTGCTTGCATATAGCCCTGCGTAATGGAAATCCAGTGCTAGGTGTACGCAGCTGAAAATGCTCTGTTTGCCCCCCTGTAACGTACTCAGGAAAGGAAAATGGAATAGCCTGATCCTTGATGAAAAATAAACTAAAGCATGGAAATAAAAATGGACAGGATCACACTTGGGATGAAATTAATGGTTTTAAAATCAAATTATTTTTCCTATGCCTTGTCTGATCCCCCTCCAATCTGAAATATACCGGGGGTAAAAATATTTTTTTTTCTTCATGATGTGCTGCCTAGACTGTTGGTGGCTGCAAAATTATACACTGATAGAAATAGTGTTTGGAGATGTGCTGTAGGAAACTTAATCTCCTTTACCTACTCTTTTGGGTATTTGCACCATAGTCTGCACTTTACAGTAGACATGGATACTAACTCCATTTGTTGTTAGTTGGGAGGAGGAAGGAGAGATCTTATTTCAAGGTTTTCCAGGGTGCTTGGGGATGTATTTTCAACCAAAGTCAGCCAAGCTTCCATCTTGCACTAATTCAGGGATTTCTCTTAATTATTTTGCATTAATTATAACGGAAACTATCTGCTCTTTCATTACAACTATTTAGTAGTAAAAATAAAAGATGAGATGAAGGCATTAGCTGCATTATTCTGTGAAATAAGGCAACAAATTTTCTCTCTCGGGAAGATACCACCCAAGCACACTGCACGCGCTGTGGTTTAAATAAGCAAGCTGCCCATGTCAGTCCACCTCGCTGAATCAGAAAATGCATTTCAAGCAAATAAAATGTCACTCTAGTTTCTTGCAAGTCTTGAGAGCTACGATTTTATTTAGCTGTAAATTTACTGAAGAAAGATTCCTTTAATATTTTATGACTCTAGTGGATTAAACCTTGTATAAATCAACAAATTAGCAGTCACACTATATTTACGTTCAGAAGAGGGCTAGGGAAGGTGAAGGCAAGATTACTCCTTCCTGGCAGGCTGACCAACCTGCAAAGCTAAATTGAATGACTTCGGCATGCTTAGAGCAATGCAGAAGTGAGGTGAGGATGATAAATAATACACGCTGACTGCAGTTAAGGCAGGTGCAAAGTAGGAGGATTTTTATTCTTCTTTGAAGTTTTCTTTTTCTCCCCCTTTGGCGCGGATCAAAGACTTGTCAGTTTTGGAGGGTTCTTTAGGAACTCAAAATCCGTGAGTTCATGACCTTCATGGAACTTTTTCTGTCCTGATATATATACCTATAGTCAAATTTTCAAAAGTGTTGCTTGCGATAGCTGGCCAAAAAAGAAGAATCCCGTATCTTTAAAATATTCAGAGGCACTATGCCTTCTCATAATTCCTCAAGTTTTCTTTTGTTTACATAAATAATTTAAATCAGAAAAGAAGTGCAGATAGATGAAAACAGGTGCTCCAAGTGTGGAGTGGGCTTTGGAGACTGATTTGAAACAGAAGCAAATGGTCCTTGGCATCTTGCGAGTATGTTGAATGGTTTTATTGTACTTTCCACCCACCAATTTGGTTTCCTTCCTTCTAAGCAGCAAAGCGGTGCGATGGCAGAGGGGATGGCTCTGTGGCCAGAGCCGAGCAAATGCCCTCCGGTGAAATGCTGCTGCCGTATTCCACCCTCCTGTTACAAACATAGTGTGAACCCGCACGTCTGAGCCTGTTGCCAATTCATTTTTTTGAGATCCAAAATCAGAGCAGCACCTTTGGGACAGAAAACCTGAGAAAGAGGTGTGCTTACAACACATGAAAACATTTGAAATACTTTAAAAAATTCAAGCCTTAAGGCAACTGGTTTTCTGAAAACAGAGTATCCTACAGTTGGTAGTTTAGAAAATTAATGCAAAAACACCATCTGCTAAACTTCAGATGTATGAATACTATTTGGTCTATAGAGAGTACAGACTGTACAGGAAACTATTGATCCCCCATCTGCTTCAAAATGATCTTTTAAGAATTTCTCTCACTGAATCAAGTACTACATTAGTAACATAACATTATATGGAGCACAGCATCCCAGTTGCTCTTAGAGGTGCAGTAAGTAGAAATGTACTTCTATCATCCTTCAGCCACCATAACACAGAAAAATGCTCTTGGCTTTCTGCATGTTTATTTCCTGTGCAGCCAAGAAAATATGGTATAAATCTCAGTTAAATGCCCTTGTCTGCATATATCACAGTTTTGGATGTGCGTGTTGTCAGATATTCCTGGGGGTAGACCACACCTTACGAGAGGTAGCTTCCTTCGTATCTTCTGTCTCCTAATTAATAATCAGATAATATGCAGATGGTGAACCATGAGGAAGTCTGTTTTCTGTTACTGTATTTCATGCAGTTCTTATCCCTGAGTGCATTGAGGCTGAGATTTGTATTCTGAACCTTCAGCCCTAAGACAAATACTCCAACTTCAACTTGTGCCAATGGACTCGAGCACCGACTGAGGGAGGTGCCTCCCTGAGCACAATGTGCCTCTTTCAAAATCCAACCCTTCTTTACATGTAAATCCCACCATATTTCTAGACACTTGCGCTGACCCTCTCTTGGGTAGCCATCAAATACATAGCATCGTGTTCCGAAAAGGAGAAAATATGTCCTTTGTGCTTCATTGTAACAGACTGCATATGATTAGGCATATTAAAGAATAGTCAGTGTAAAATAAGCAGAAAATAATTTACAGAAGTATTCCCCCCCATGAGAATGCTCTGTGTGTTTGTGTGTGTATTTACAAGATAAGTAGACACTTAAGTTGTGTGACTTAAAGGAATGCTATTTTATTGTTGTACCAAAAAATACATGGGTTTTAATGCTAGGTAGTTCTGTTCTTTTACTTCTCCTGGAATACGAAGAACCATGCAGAAACAAAAATATCAGATTTTCCCCAAAACCTCAGGTTAATTCTTATTTTGAATTTCCAAGATTTTATGCAATGAATGTTGGCTCGGCATAACGGCAATGCCAGCATAAACCCACAACTCTGGCTTTCCAGCCTTTTGGGCCAGCATCTATTCGTTAGTCCTCATAATTTCTTAGGGATAGCATGCAGCCTTATCAAGGAGCATTAAATTAAAAATACCCAAAGGGCATTATGTCTCTGTAGACCAGATAAGGTTTCCAGCGAGGGCTGCACAGGCTGTCAGTAACCTGTGAACCTTAACTCAGGAAACAGTGATGCAGAATATCAGTCATTCCTTGTAAGATTCACAGCCCCTTTTTGCAGATCAAATTGGCTACACTCCATACTGAGTTCCATTTATGAATTAAAGGTTAATATATTAGTGTTAGCAGTGATATATTTGTTCATCAGTGAGCCAATTGTTACACAGCCCCACAGCTTCAAAAAACAATTATCACCGTGGCTTGTGATCATCTCTAAAGCTTTCTTTTGTTGTATTTAGGATCATGTCTAATGCATAATACTCGTGTCTGTAGCATACGTATAATAACTGTTAATCACTTTTAGACTTTTCTGAGTAACTTATAAAAGGAGCCTGGTTCAGGAAATCCAGAGCGGGAGAAGAGTTTGGGGCAGTATCAACGTACGCTCAGCCTGTTCTTTTGTGCTTTCCTTGGGGCCCACGACCGCTCACTGATAGAGACGGGTCCTGGGCTAGAGGGATTTGTAGTTCAACCCATTCCCCTACGGTTTTGCCCAACTTCGGTGCAGCCAGCGAGAGGTGAGTTCTCTTAGAGCACACACACATAAACTAAGCCATTTAATTTGAATTCTTTGGTTCTTGTACCCTCCAACCCTCTGACAAAAACAAAAGGCAGTTTGTTATCCCAGCCATTGGTTAGCCAGCATCTGGTTTTAATTAATCTCAAGAGAGAGCCGGTAGACATTTTTACAATAGTTCAATAAGTTACATGTTGCAAAATTTTGCACATTGTATTCTATCTTTCAAAATTCATGGTGTGCGGATCCCAGATGTCGCACTGGCACATTTCTCCTTGCAGTCATTCTAGGGTTGAGCCGGGTTTTCTAAAAGCAGGTTGCATCTTCACTGTGTCTGCATGTCTTTGCATCTAACCAGACTGGCCCGAGATCAACCTACCTAGCTCCACACACCCCAGCGTTCGTGGTCGGGGCCGCGGTTGCCCATGCCCATGCCCATGCCCATGCCCATGCCGACCACGGGGCCCTCCAGCGCCCGCGCTCCCTCTGTCGGGAGCACAGGTGCTAATTGCAGCCATTCCTTGTCTTGCCGAATGTCGGGTGGATGAACCCAGACCTCTGTGATGTTTGGAGAGTGGAAAATTAAGATCTACAGCCACAGTTAGAGCAAAGAGAGTGGAGAGAGCCCTGGACGGACTAATTTTACCTCCCAGATATCTTTGTGTGGTCTGCTGCATACCTGAGGCATTTGTTTCTCCGTTAATGAAACACTAATCGGGACTTGAAGCCATCCATTTGAACGGGTGTAAATAGTAAATAAAAGGCCCAAAGTACTGCACCACATGAAAGTGTTAAAAGTGAATACGGTTGATGGTTCCACTTAATCAGAAACTGTGAGAAATTAAATGTTGTGAAATGCTTATAAGCCTAGGGACTGGGGTGCTCAAAGACAATTAGCAACTAAACATTTCATTAATGAAATAATGATTAATTATAATTACTAATTAAAATTCAGGATTACGGTGTTGGTTTTAAGCATTAACAGGAGTAATGACATTACCATTTTTAATGACATTCCAATAAAGAAAATTATAATACAACTTTAAAAAATAGGTGCAGGCAACAGCAAGATTAGGAGTTATTGTTAAGCCCAGAGGCATAGAATTTTCCCAGCTGGTGAACTTAAGTTAAGTAAGTTTAATGCACTGTAATTTAATTACTAATCATAGTTTTTCTTCACAGTGGGAATTGATACTAGGTTTATATTTTACAAGAACAAAAGACAGAATTTGAATACCTGCTCTGTGATGGGTGATGACATTGTGCTACAGGCTACAAATAAAACAATATTTTGCAGACTTCTGCATAACATTTGGATTTAGATATATTAGAGTATGATTTAAATATTATTTAATTAATGATTACTGGATTAGAAATCAAGTAGCCCCTGCAGATTTTGTAATACAAGTATAATGCAGCCTTTGTGAAGAGCATGCTCATACAATTTTGTATATATATTAAATATATCTTCTTTGAATAATTCATACAGGGGCATATTAGTAAATGTCAAATTCCCACAAGAAGATGGGATTTGACCTACATTAATAAAGCTATTTAGGATTCATTAATTGTAGACAGATTTCTTAAACTATTTGCTATTACTCACCTTTTCATGCATAATGCAATATGTTGGCTTAAATACAATTCCTAATTTACATACTGTTGGCTATGTTGCCCTTCTTGCTATTCACTGTTTGACTTCTCTTAACCTGGCTGACTTGCAGATCCTCTTAGTAATTTGCCGTCTTGTGAAGTTCTCATATGTCAAGGTCAACTGGAAGTTGTGTCATAGTTGGTTGTAGCTGAGCAATGAATGAAACGTCACTTTTTCCTGAGTTTTCTGGGACAAAAAAGAAGGATTCAATGAAGCAATTCTAATAAGAGACCAGACTCACGTTTCCCTTGATGGCAAGGGATTGCTATATTGACATCACTGGTGGAGGAGGACAGACCCTACAAAAGGAGATCTGGTTCAGTTGGATGTGAATGTAAGGAATATAAACAAATTTGAAGAGTTTTACCGACACTCAAAAATACATTTGTAATTCTTCAAGCTGAGATATGGAAGCCGCATACATGCTAAATGTATGTAGGTTCAAAGAAATTTTGCTTTGAGGGATAAAAGGCTTTTTATTGTTATTTATATTTATAATTATCTCTCTGTGTTCCAAAGAGATACTACGTCCAAGACAGTGAGCAAATTGGCACAGAACATGCCTGAGGATGTACAAGTAGATACACAAATGGCTCTGTAGGGTACATGTGAATCCAATCCAGTGAAAGGGTCGATGTGGTGGCAGCTCAGGAATATTAAAATCTGATTATTCAGCTAGTCATTAGCTCTCCGGGCAGTTCTGGGCACACTCAGGCAGCAGACAGACTTACGGATGAGCCATTCTCTAAATGGAGTTTGATATGATGTTGCTGTGGGACAGGCTATGTTGTGAGTTGCTACCCTAAATGAATGGTGATGTGAAAGCCCCAGGTATACTCTGGAAGACAGGTTTTTGAGGAATGATGCTTCCTTCTTGTGTTTGGAAAGTAATCAAATCTTCCTGAGAGCAACGGGCTTTCAATCAAAGCCACGTATGTTTGTGTTGGAGTGTTAGAGAGAGATCCTGTCCCAAGAGATGACAACCAAACCTCAATTTCACCATTACTGCTTTTCGCTTTTCTTAATCTTTTTCTTCTTTTGCCGTTTGTATCCTAGGTAAAATTCAAATCAACAAACTAATTATTGTTGTGATTTCAGCAGGTAATTAATTTGAGGTAAACTTAGCACATTGCCAGCTTGTCTTCCTGATGGTGCCGCAAATACTGTCACTGTCCTGTTTTGCTGTTTCAAAGAGACCCGGAAACTGAGCGTATCTGTTACCGTAATAAAATATCCCCCATACTGTTAAGAAACATAAAATAGCGTGGATAGGCAGCAAAGGAAGCCCACTTTTGCAAACTAGGCTCCTAGGGTTTGTAATTAGTCTACAGCAAAGATGAAGCTTGACAGTCTTGCTCTTATATTGCTCTCTGGGGTACAAGTGCATGTGTAGCTTTCAGAGAAGAGCTGAAAATCAACCAATACCTGGAATACTAATCTGTTATCTGTACGCTTCTGAATGAGAAAAATGTGCCTTCTGGCAGACTCAGAACTGCATTGGTTTCGTGCCTCTCCTTTGCTTAGTGGCTGCGTACTGCGGTCACCACCGAGTACCCGACACCTTGGTATTTTCTCCTCATGTTAGCATTTTTTTATGAAAAAAATTGCACAAAGGCATAGAGTACCTGTGACATTAAATATCAGCTCATTGCTATTCTTTTTCTGTCGCAAGAGTCCTGGTCAGGCTGCAGACACTGGGGGTAAACTTTCAGGCAGAAGAAGATCTTTGCCTGAGAAAAATACCGAATAGTGGTGACATCCCGCTGTCCTCACTGAGCTGACATAGTCCGTTAACAATAGCAGTTGGGTAGTACGTGCACACGTTTGTCAGGGTAAATAAATACAAAAGGATCTTATTAATTCATAGAATGGAAAGCTTACGATATGTGCTAATTGCAAAAACTTCTAATTAGATATAATTATAATCTTCAAAGCATATTGAAGAGGGTAGTGTTTGATCGTGCTGTCGACCTTTTCAGTGTACTTTCAGGAGAAACCCTTAGAAATGAGGTGGTGTAAAATTCATCAGAGAGCAATTAATTTGTGCAATTAGAGGAATATAATCTGAATTAACGCGTGTGTACATATCAGAACATAAATGGACTTTAATGTGACTGCACAGGCTTCAATTTGTAATGAGAATTCATTATATAGACAACTAAGAGAATGCATGAATAGGACCGTCCTCATGCGAGACAGGCTCAGTGGCAGTCCGGGCATACATGGAGAGCCAGTACAAATTGTCATTGACTATTGGAAACTTTTTATCTGCTGTGAAAAGGTAAAGAAATCTATTTTCTTAAGCCCAAGGTCAAAAGATGTACACCTTTAATATTTGTTTAAAAATACGAAGTTTCTGTCTCATTTTACAATTTCCAGAGAGTAAGACGTCCTGTTTTTCTTTGGCCTGTGTGAATTGAGTCCACTACAGTCACCACTTTAAAACAGGGTAAGAAAGAGCTAGCTAAGCCTAGTGCTGCTGGTCCTATGCCTTTGTCTCACGATGTCATTAACCAGATAGCAAAGAGCACACCGAAACTGGAACACTGCATCATTCATGTGACTCAGTTCACTTTAGAGACTCAAATCCAATCTACAGGCACCATCTCTCATTGCACTGTTGCTCTTAGGTATAAATTTTGCTTTTCAATTAAAGGACAGGAAGAAGGATATGAGATAAAAATTGCATAAAGCTATAAATAAGGAGTGGAGGCTCTCATGAATCTGTTTTTCTTTTGCATCGCTCCCTGGGAAAGTGTTTTCTATTCCTGCTAACTGGATCAAAGACACAGATTGGATGTTTTTTTCTGACACACGTAGTCCAGAAGCACAATTTAAAAAATATATATTAGTTTTAATTCAGACTTGATGCTCCTAGATTTTTTTAAAAGAATTAATCTTTAGTTATTAGATATTCCTTTCATATTATGTTTTTATATAATCTTTTCAGCCTGCTACTCCACTTATTTTTAATTTTACTTTGTTAGCTGTCAGTTTCTGTAAAGTGTGATCATTCCCCAACATAGGGTATAAATCTTTGCTATAAGCCTAATGTGATTTCAAACTCATCAGCTGAAATCAGTGCACATTGGTCTTCCCCTCTGCAAGCATCTGATGCTCCTGTTTATCAGATTCTGTATTTTGTAAATTACTGAAGCATAGCTCCAATAAATAAGCCTACCTTAAAATCTGTGCCAGTCAAAATATTTCTCACAGTTTTATGTGAAGGCATACATTGTTTTTATGCAGCTGTCTCTTTCTGTACTAATTTTATTGCCATACATCAAGCTTTAAAGACCATCTCATCTGAAACTTTGCCAATGCTTTAATGGGCTTAAAGTGCTAAGTATTCTTATTTATTTCTCTGTATTTACTTATAGGCACTGTAATGACAAGCAAATGTATGATCAGTGCTACAGAAAGCAGTATGTTCAGGCTGAACATACTGCATATGCATACTGATCGTAGGGAAAACCAAAGCCAGGCGTAGCCCGTAGCTGTCTCCTTCTCCCCCATTCTGCAGGTTGTCATCTCCTGCAGGGAGGAGAGCTGGTGGACCCACATACCTGCTCCCAATTCTCACTGTAAACTGGGAGCCCTGATGCCAAGCTCTAAGCCCACAAAATCCCACAGAGCTGATTTGGCCTGAGAGTTAGGGGCAGGGTCTGTTCCTCTTTCAGGTGACTGATGAAACCCAAGGGCAATTCTGGCACAGGCGGGGAGCATCAGCCCTGGGACGCACCCACAGCTGGAGTGAATCAGGGGATAAGCTGCTTTGCTGCCTCATAACAACAGGCCTGTGCACCATGGGGTCATGTTTGCACCCAGGCTGGGTATTCAAGGCTGTGCTGGAGGCAGGTGAACCCAGCAGCATCACAGCTGGGTCCCGTGCCAGCTATTTAAATCCTCCTTCGGCAGCTGCAGCTTTTGCTGCTGCTCTCCTGCTGCCTGAGGGTTGTTTCACTTGGCCGTGGCTGGGTAAGTGGTTTTTCTCCTTCACTCCCTTTAGCAGCTGAAAGTCAGATCTGAAAGTCTCTGCTCCAAGTGGAGGTGGTTCCTGTGGCTCCCACCTTGAGCCTCACATCCAGGATTGATTTGGTATTTGAAGGGGTGCTGTCCTAGTGGATGTTGTCTTGTTGTAAGTGAACGTTTCAAAAGAGAACAGCAAATGCATGAGTAAAATTAAGTTGTTGAGCCATTTTAACTGCAGGAGGAAAAGGGAGGCTTTGGACTGATAGAGCTGTAAAAGGATGTGCACCTCGGAAACCAGAAGCACCCAGTCATGCTCGGAGATGTCCCTCATAACCTGAATGGCCCCAGGGAGCCAAGCTGAGGTATCTATGTAGTGGCATCCCCTCTGTGGATAAGGAGTCCCTGCCCCTCAGGGAAAGGTGTTGTACTGACCCGGATGACAGCCTGATGCCTTAGGGCTATCACATACGTAAGGGTGCAATTTCATATCTGGGACAGGGAAATAAAATGTCTACAGGGTCCGATAGGCAGAAAACATGGTCAGAACTATAGCTAAAAAGAAGCTGCTTTTATCTGCTAAATAGCAAGATTTAAAGCTTTGCGTGGCTTAGCCAGCATGCTTGTGCAGAAAGCAGACGTGGGGACCCCCTGCATGGGGAGACTTTCTTGGGCTGACTTCACCTGTAACTCTCCATGCTGGAGCCAAAGGTTTCTCCACTTCTTTCTCTTCTTTCTTGTCCCTTTACAATATCTGTATCCCTTTTCTTCTCACCCTTAAACAACTTTCAACATTTTCATTGCATGTCTAACTTAATGAGAAACTTTGGATGTGCCTGGAGCTGTATCCAAGGCTGTGCTCAGATGTTGAAATCGCTGCCTGAAAATTGGCTTCCCAGGTAATAACCTAGAGCTCAGTGTATGAAGTGTAGCGTGTTGTAGATGTTCTCTCAGTGCAATTTCTTTGAAGAAATAAATTACCACTGTGTTTTGTATTGGGAGAAAGAGTGTTTTGTTGTTAAAAGTGACCCATAAAGATAACAGTTCTAGAATTTGGCACTTTACCTTTGCAGGTCTCTTTTAATAGCTTTAAAAAATGATAAAGGTTTTCTTATTATAAGGGTCTCCGGATTACTTATCTAAATTATGAGTGAGGTGGATGTTATCCTTCAAAGGACAAGCTTTCTGCTTGCTGTGTTCTCCGACAAAGTATTTTCCAACAACGCGGTCTTCAGTGTTTGCCCATTTTTGCACTATAATGAGATGTATGCCACTACAAAACTGCATTAAAAGACTTTTTAATGCAGTCGGGAGCCACAGCTAACAGGCCTTCTATCAATGTAAGTGCCATAGCTCAAACTGATAAAGAGCTAAATCCCTAACAAGCTCTAAGTTACAGCATGGAAATAGAAAGTAGACTTTCTCCATGCACATTTTAAGTACCTCATTAGTTCTCAATACGTCTACATGAGCTGAAAGTAATTGATCTCATTACTATGTATATAAATGTGGCAAATTTCTTAAATTTTGCAACTTAGCTCTGTTCAATTAACTGGTTTGTTAAAATATATGTCTCTTCAATTAATTGCAGGGGTGAGAGTGTGAAAGGGAATATATGCATATGTTAGGGTCTGGAGGACAGAGATGCCGAGTCTCATCCAAATCTCGGCTATGGCATTTTGGGATTTTGAGAAATCTGGTCTCTGTGGGAAGCAGTACACAGTACGGGCTATTTGCTGCTGAGGGGGAAGAGCAGTCGCGTCCTACAGTTTCAGGTAAAGAGGTAAACTTATGACAGTTTCAATGATGCTGAAGGTTGTTCTCTGTATTATTCATAGCATTAATCACACTTTGTTTCTCTTCTGAAACTTGTCTGAAATATATGCTTTGAGGACTGGGAGAGGCTCACAGAGCCTGTAGCTCTCTACAGTGCTTAGCCAAGTCCGTACCGGTGCACTTAAACTTGCTCGCTTTGGTAGGTCTTCGTAATGCACCTGTGGCCCAGGCGCAAGAGTGCTGCTGAGTTGGGATCTTTGGTGCGTATGGGGTAAGTGGAATGAACAGGCCTTGTGTACAGCCTCTGCTCAGAGGAGAATTTCCTTCTCTGTATTTCAGTGCTATAGAATAATAGATTTGCAGTCTCATCCTTCATCTGGATTTCACAAGCTGCTTGGACACAAGATGATTCCTCTCTAAATGCCTGCAAAATGGCCACAGTGTCCTTGGTGCTCTGTTAAACAATTGCAATAAATTCCTCTGCAGTGCAGCAGTTTCTGCAGCTCCAGGGCTTAGTTATTTCCCAATCTCTTCCAGGACAGCCCGGGAAGAGGTGCAAGTTGGCGTGAGGTATGCGATGGGATATGTCAGAGGCGTGGAGGACTTGTTTGCGTGCACTCTCAGCCCTGAGCGGAGCTGCTGCTCTGCCTTGCAAATGGCAATGACTTCTGCGGAAGCCAGACCAGTAACAGGGCTCTGGGCTGTGAATGCACATCTGGAAAGATCTAGGTACCTAAGAAAAAGTCCAGCCCCACAGAAAAAATAGGGATAGGACAAAGAAAAGTAGTTTAAAGGAGAAATGTATAGCAGTGCCGTTTCTGGGATACTGGAATAAATGTGAAAAGGCTGGAAAGCCCACAGTGGAGCCTGTTTAATACAGTTTTGTAGAAGACCTGGAAGTACAATGTAGTTCTGACCAAGTAAGGAGATTTCTAATAGTTCTTGAGGCTTTATTTGTTTGTTTGTGATGCTCATGGCTGAAAAATGAGCCACAAGAATGGAATAACCGACCCAGTGTTTTTTTTTACCTTCAGGAGTTCTTGAGCTTACCTGGACATTGCACGTTACTGGCTAAGGCTGTCCTTAGGAAAAGCTCTCCTGGTCTGCAGTGAGAGTTGTGCCATGCTCAGAATTACAGGGTTCAGTTTTGTGGTTGTTGCTTCCTCCGATGTTCGTGACAAACTGCGTTCCCCTCTTCAGAGCTCGTGACTTCTAAGAACTTCTTGAACAAAGTGATCTATTCAGTTAGTTACACTACATAAAACATACCTAGAAATATTTGCAGCATGCCCTGCTACTTTTTCTTCAGTAATAGAAGAGCATGTGCTTGTTCTATTAATTCTAGCTTTTGGAGGGCAGGGGGTTATTTGTTTTGCGAGTAGTTTCTGTGTGCGACTTTACCCATAAACCAGATGTTAACACAAGACTCCACATGTTTGTGATCATTAGACAATATTAAAAGCTATCACTCAATCACCATTTGGGAACAAGAACATTGGGTGTTCTGCTACCTGCAAAGCAATAAAATTATTGTCTGACACATTTACAATCCCAGAACTAGCAATCTGCTTTTACATGGAATAAGGTGTGTTGTTACAATACAGTGTCTTGCTGAGCTGTTCATATATAACATTTGCATTAGATAATTTAATTTAAATACATAGAGAGAGCACAGTTGTAGGTCTTCTAAATAAGAAACTGAGTGAGATATTGTTCAGATAGGTACTTCTGTAAATAAATTGTGTCATTCTGAATTATTTTTTTTACCTGTTTGCTATTAGCCTTTGCCATTTTTGCCGAAGAAACTAGAAAGGGCTGAATATTTGCAAACACTTGAGAACTATATTTTTCTTTTATTTAACCATTCTGTTTAACATAGAAACAGTATCAGCATATTTTCTAGTTTCCAGAGGGTTTTGAAAAGAATGATAGGAAACCATAAAACTCCTGAAAGGACTTTACCTTGGCTGAAGACTTTATATATAAAGAGATCAATTTTCTGATAAGATTCTCTGGAATGAAAGGACATTTTGTAATTTCAGCAAACATGAATACCAAAACTAGGGATGGCCATTTGGGACCTGGAGCCTGATACAAACCTCATTATAGACTACGAAAAGTTTCCTGGAGCTTTTACGGCCTTTGGATCCGGTCCTGTAGTGTGTCTGGGAAGGTAATGGTTGAAATAGTTTCCAACGCTCTGGTCTGTTCTCTGAAGGCTACAATGCTGCCAGTTTCTGTGGAAGAGCTTTAACTCCCTGGCATGCCATTTGTGGGGGGAGGGAAGAAGTCTTCCAGTGTTGGCAGTAATTATTACGTGATATTATACCTCTGCCAATATCTATTCCAACCTAACTTTGATGACAAGAAGCAAAATCTGGTTATCGCTGTTGATTACGCAATGACAAACAACTTTTGTATCACCCGCTGTTCTCGTTGCGGTAAGTCAGTGTTCGGATGGCGCGACTTGCGCAAAGGAGCCGCGTTCTTGGTAGAAACTTTTAAGGAAGGTGCCCAGCCTGGGAGCTGTGCTGGGTCTCATGGCAGGTTGTGTTGCGTAGACAGTGCTCTCGGCAACCTTCCCCTCGCCCCTGTGTGATGGGAGTAAGGAAGGTGTGGGTGTGACGTGAATTTTTGATCACTTTGGAAGGCACGTGCATGCATTACCCTGGTGTACAAAACCAGTGCTAGTAACGCCTTTTATAATCAACTCTGACATGTCAAGAAAATGCACTCTTCTAACCTAAAAATGGTGATAATGTTCATAGGGCAAGAAAACTCCAAAAGCATTAATTTCAATTGCATGTTAAATATACAGTGGTTTCATCAGAAATTCATCAGCTTGTTCATTTAGGAATAGAATCGGAAGCCTATAGAGTTCAATAAGAAGGTAAACTTGCTTCAGTACCCTTCTGTCAGGTCAGGGCTTCCCTTTTCTCCACAAACCCCCTGAGAAATGCCTGTGTGAGCTCAAAGCAAAATTTGCCTGTGGTTCTATGAGTTTTAGTTCCAGGCATAGGCTCCATGGCGGCTCTTTGCCAAAGTGGCTATATCATAATTTGCTTTCTGCCCACCAACAGGAGTTAAGGATTGTGACCAGATCAAGCTTGTCTCCGTGCCTTGGTTTTCTCCAGCTGCGCAAGGTGCGCAGCGCTCCCTGCACCATCCCTTACTATCCTGTGAGCCAGGAGAGTTTCCCAAAAACGTGCCTCCAGTGCTGTGCTTGGTTTTGCAGGACGCGCCATTTCCAGCACTTTGGATGCTCTCTGCGTCTTAAACCGTGGCAATCCTCTGAGCTCAGCTGCGTGGCCTGGTGGATGTTTTAACCCTACAAGCAAGTAGTCAGTCCGATTGAAATATAAAGGTTTCATTCAGCCGCAAACGTGCGCAGACCATCAGTAAGCAGTTAGCCACAGAAATAGGAATACAGGATAACCTGGGGTAAACCAAAGGCATAATTGTAAGTGGTGGAATGCCCAGGGAAACATGGTATGAGCAGATATCTGATACAATGCTTTTCTTACAGTTACCTGCCTTGTGGATTACCCAGATCTTTTTTTTTTTTTTTTTTTTTTTTTAATTTTTTGTTGCTTGGTTGCTGGGTGAGTTTAATGCTTTCCAGCAAGGAGGGCCCTTGACAAGGAGGTGGATTGTATTGCAGGTCGAGGTTCTGGACGGCTGCCATGCAAAGTGGTTTAGACAGAGAGGCTCCGAGTAAGTGCTACAGTAGTTGCAAATTGGCAGATCTTCTGTGTGCGGATGCCAGATAGCTAATTCCCACTTCACAATGTTGAATAATGAGCATTGTTCCTAAATCCTTTTAAGAATAAACTCCACTAAGATGCTTGGAATGTAAATAATTCCTCTTAGACAAAGTAATGATTTTAATTTGTTATAATTCTATTAGGTCTGTTAATAAAAATGTATATTTAAACTATTTAAGACATCTACTAAAATTCTACAATATTAATTTTATGGAGAACTTCCAAAAGAAGTCTATTAGTTTTCCTCCATTAAGGTAACATTATGGACTTTTAATAGAGCTCTGGGCTACAGCAATTTTTATTGACCTAGTTAGTAAATGAATTAATGTTGTTCCCAGTGTCTTCAAAATATGTGATATACTTTAATTTTTAAAGTATTTCATAATTTCTCCATTACAACAACTTTTACCACTCCTTGATCAGATGTATACATGCACTGGGTGAATTGTAGATATGATTTAGTTTTGCTTAAGACTTTCTGGACACTGCAGATAATGATTCTTAGTCTCTACATAACCTTATTTTTTAAGTAAGGCAGAAAAATCAATTCTTACATGATCTCACCCACTAGTTGGTTCCATACAAATAAATCTCAGGATGGGATGTGTTTAATTCTTTTAATAATGCTTTTTCTGCTCAATCAGGTTGAATAAATGTAGCTAGGTTACCTACAGCAGATTATTTGTGGTTGATGATTTCTTTTTTTCCAAATTATGCATGCACCTAGCTATGATTGTTTGTATCTTGCTTCTAGATTTGATAAATATTATGTTTTGGACACAGATTACCCTAAGTTTCACAAGGAACTGCATTGCATTCTTGCCCATGACTCAGAGGAAGACCTAATCCTTTTCGAAGAGTTCAGATCTGGACTGTTCTGACAGCCCAAGCTCCTGCTTAATCTGGGGATCTCAGCATGATGTTCCAAGCAAAGGATTGTGACTGACGGTATCCTAAATTCATTATGAAAACATACAATTCTTCTGGTCATGGGGTTGTTCTGCATTTATATTGCACAGGCAGTGGACACGCATGACATCTGCATGCTCTTTAAAGCACTGTGCTATTAAATAGTCAATCCAGTGGTCCACTAATGAGAATTTTACTTGAAAAGTAAAAGCAAAACAAATGAATGATATCTGAGCGTTAATAGTTACCTGAAGTTTATTTAAATCCTGAGTTAGGTTATAGATGAATAATGTGACTTTTTTTCCAAGGGCTGTTTCATAAACCAGCACTGTCCTGTCTTCAACCTGAAGACTGATTATTTGTTTGATCTGTTGGTTTTTAGTGCATCCATTCATATTGCATTTCATATTCTGGACTGTCATGTTGATATGAATATGACCCAGTAGCACGTCATACAGCATTTGTGTAATGCAAGCTCTTTGTAATGATCCGTCATCCTCAAAACTGAGCATAAAATAAGGATCTGACCTAGAATGCTTGTTATTTATTTGCTTATCTGAGTTGGCTACCCATAGGTGATAATGCCAAGATGTCTAAAGCATCAGTTGTTAAAATGAAATGCCTGAGTTCAAAAGCTGGGAGGTAGCCAGGAAAGTGAATCTGTATTGCTACCAATTCTTTGCATGCTGTTTTGTTTGGGGGCACGGGATAGCTTACATTTACTACCTTCCATAGCTGACACCAGGGAGATGGATGTTTAAGCCGCCATACAGAGTCCCACCGCTAATTCAGTAAGGGACTTGGGCTTTTTCTGTGTACCCTCTTGAGGGCTTTTAAATTACTTGTAGGTTATTTACTGGGTTTCTGCATAAGAATCGAGCTCATTTCTGGCCACTGAATGCCCAGATGTGCCAGAGTGACTGATTCCACGTTGTAGGAGCTAGTGGTTTAGGTCTTGATCTTATAAACACTTGCTACTTAATTTAGCTTTACTCCTAGGCACATAGTCCCTTCAATTTCTTTTCATTTACAGCTTTATTGGATCTGTCTGATGAATGTTAAGCACAGCATTTATATGGTCTTCTGAGGTGTGCAAGACCACGTGTACAAGCGTTGTAGCTAAATTCTGTTTTGATATACCAGGATCTTCCTGGGAGGGGGCTGGCAGAGACTACAGATGATGGGCAAGGAAATAGAGCTGGATATGGAAAGGAGATGAACAAGATTTAAATGTGTCACTGCTGTCATTTTCGGCTTGAAAATGCCACTGTGGAAGCTACGTATGAGCACTAGACCTTGCTAGTCTGAAAGCCTAAAGGTTGTGCAGGCTTGTTAGTGGAGGTCGACAGAGGGATGTTTATTTTCAGCACTGTTCTCACACTGACAACTTCAGAGTGAAGTGGATCCACAAATATGTGTGCTTGGTGATTTCAAGTAGCACTATCATTGCTTTTGCCACTTAGTTCAGAGCTGAGTAAATTCTGGCCAACACGTCTATGCCAGTTTGCCCCTCGTGTATCATAGCTTCAGGCCCAAGAGCTAAATTTGAGATTGTTTAATGTTTGTTTATTAATATTTTAAAAACAGTGTAGCATAGCACAGTCATGTTTGACTTTTCAAAATATTAAACAATATGGTAATACCAGTGCATCATTTCAGTCTGTGCTAAAATTATTCAGGTAGGGTATTTTTAGGGATCGACTTCTATACACTGCATGTAAAATATGTGGAGCCCATAAGGAGAATCCAACATATGTGTAGTAGCATATATCTAGTATGTACTATGGGGATGTCAGGTCGACCATACGTTTGGGGAAAGGCTTTTGATGCAATGTTTGCGATGTAGATAAGTAATGCCTTGTGTGCGTGTGTACTCATTGCGTGGGTTCATGTAGATGTCTGTCTCTCCTGGTTGTTAATCGGTGGTTATCAGACTACATGGTAATATGTTCCCTTCTGAGCCTGGTGTCTGCAAATTGCCCTGACAGGGCAGTAGAGGCTCCTCAAGCACCAGAGCTCGGGGACCCTTTCACAGCCGTAGTCTCAGGTGCCTTAGTATGTACTTTAGACAATATCACCATGCTCAGAACAAGTTCTTCAGTCTTTTCAGGGTCCCTCCTTACTTCCAAAAACAGTGACTCATCTCAGCAATGCATGCAGCCCCTTTTTTTGCTTGCTGCCTTTTTGCAGACTCTGCAACCACCCCGTGCTGCTTTGTACATAGTCTTGCCACACTAGTATAGGAACCTTTGCTGTTGTTTCTACCATCTGGAGCAGCCTCCGTGTATCTTTCTGCCTCATCAACTCTCCGTCTCTTCAACTTTTGTCTTCTTTTTTTTTTAAAGTAGATTTTCTCATCTGCATATGCCTCTTAATTTTTTTTCTCACTCTTTTATTGGCCTTCTGGCTGAGTGCCTTAATTTATTCATCATACAGTGTCTTTACACCACTGGTTTCTGTAATTTATACTGTGTACTGCCTGCATCCACTGCTTCCTTGTATTTAATTCTGTTCGGTGTTTGGGAATACAGTTGGTATGAAAGGCAGTATATGATATAAAGTTGTATTATATTGTACAGAGATACAGCAGCATCTGCTGCTATACATATAAATATTCTAACTTTGCAACACTTCAATAAAGCAAGTAATTTGGGCTAGTTTTAAACAGAAAAAATATTCTGTGATAAGATGTATAAAATGAATTTCAAAACAGCTTAGGACCTTTATGAATAGGGGTTAATCTCCACCACAAGGTTTATTAACTCTTGTTTTTCACATATAAATGTGTATTTGTGCATGTGTCTGTGTGTATATATATGTATATTTTGTATGTAATACAGTATTGTTTAAAATCTCTGTCCTTGGAGCTACGTGATCAAAGGAAGCCACTGCTTTCTTTTTTCTTCCTTTGGTTCATGTTTTTGACAATTTTGAAAGTTTGAGCTCTCCCCAGGAGAGCTTCGCATCTGGCTGTCCTGGCTCACAGGAGCGCAGGCTTCCGTTTACTCCTGCGGTTTGGGCTGGCAGTTTGCTGCGGGCATGCCACCTGAGCTACTCGGAACCAAAGCTACTTGCCCCTCTCCCTTTGCAGGTAATCCAAAGTCCTCAAGTTAGAAGACAGATTTGAGAAATGTATCTCATAAAACATATACCTGTGGTTTTGTTCAAGTCAGAATTAGATTCAAAATTTGATTTGCAGAATTCCAATCAGCCAAATAACACTGCTAATGCTGTTCTGACCTCCCAATTGCACATTCCTGGAACTGAAAGTCTCCACCTTTTCAAACCCCTGAAAGCTCAGAGGTCTTCCAACACCTGCAGGATTGCGCAACTTGTGAATGCTTGACTTTGATCTAGTGGGTACCTTCTGCTAGCAGGGTGACCTGCAGGGCTGTGCAGACTTTCTGGGACCAATCCATGCCCCAAAGTTGAGGCAATCGGTATTTAAGTGTTCAGCTGACAAAAGCGGTTGAGCGTGGTTTGTGCTCAGGACCAGCAGCAGGATTCTCTCCCAGCGCTGTCCCACAATGGCAATCCCAAAGGCTTGTGGGTATGGCTAAATGTGACTTTATTTCAATGATGAAACCAGTATCTGTTGATTCAGGGTTTTTTCACTCATTTAATTTGGCCTTCTTTGTCCAAGCTGTTGCTGTCAGAACTTCCTTCATGGGCTGAACTAGAATAACAAGAGACAACTATTTAAAGGAAATAATTTAAACATGAGAGTGTTGGTAATAAAAAGAGTTCATCTGTGCAACAACATTACATTTGCTATTGTATTTGATTACTGATGAATACAGAGTATTCATCTTAGCAACAAGCAGAAAAGGGGAGGAAAAGAAGTTTTGTATTAAATCAACTAAATGATGAAGTGAGTCAGCAGAGGCTGGTTTAGTGTTCAGAATGCAAACTGTGCAGCTCATAACCATGAAATTTACTGTACCTTTTATAAATGTATTTTGATTGTAAATGTGCGTGAGAGATAAAGATGCTTAGTTTTTAGGTTGAGATGGACAGCTAATTTTTTTAAAACCATGACATTAATGGCTGGAACTGTAATGCCCCTGTTACTCAATCTTGAAAAAGTTTGCTTACAGTTCACTTCTAATGGCTCTTTCATACTATTATCAAATGACTGATAGTCATTGCAAGCATTTTAGCAGCTTTCAGATCTGTTATATTTTTAATTAAATTGGCTGTGAATTGCATAAGTAGCAAGGGTTGACAAACTAGCACTCAGTGCAGCATCGCTGTTTCTTAGCATAGCTGTCACAGGACGTTCATGGTCTTGATTTCTTTAAATGCTCTATGGTTCTTTTAATCTGTATCAGATGTTGCCTTGGAACATTAAGTAAACAGCGCTGGAGAGCAGGGTGGGATATTGCAGAAATACCCCTGAGCTGCTCCGATGGAAGCAGCCTGGTTTGGATGGCATGGAGCTGTCTGACCTGCACGCCGTCAGCAGAGGCGTGATGGCTGCGGCTTTGTGGAGAATGCGGTCTCTGTGCTTAAGGCTAAAGGACCTGTGTGTAGTGTACATGTGCGCGCTAACACCATGCCCTACTTTCTAGCTGGAAGATGTCGGTAAGGTCTCTTGAGCTTACTGTCAAATGTGTTACTGGAACAACATCCACAGTCCCCCCCAAGGAATTGCAGATGTCCCTTAACCACCTGTAGGCTGGTACTGTGGCAGTTGCTTGCTTGCAGAAAAGGGGATGAAAAATTAGAGGCCTTACCCTATATTCCTGTGCCATCATTTATTTTAAAATATGTCCCTGCGAACACTGCCTTTGCTGCCGTTGCCTCTTTACAATTCTTTCTGCTAAGCCCCGCTTCCAGTTCCAAACTGGTAGAGCAACACTGCAAACATAGGAGAATGTGGCTCTTGTTATGTTAGTTTTGAATGAGATATTGCGAATCAGCCTATCTTAGACCAAACTAGTTCAGCCTGCCTGAAACCATGGGTACCATCAGTGGGAAATAATGCTGTGATTTGTAAGAGATCAGTAAATGCTAAAGAAAAGAAACTAACATTTGGTATTTTGTATTCAAAGTGCAGGTCAACTAAGGATGAGAAATGTATGGGTCAAATCTTGAAGGCTTTTTAGTCTGTCTTGACTTGAGCAAAACCATAACAATGGAAAAGCAGTGGGAAAAGAGATCCAGACTGGAGTCTGATTTTCATACAAGAGATCACCATTGTTCTCCCATATGCTGCTGTGTCCCTTTCTGTGCTGTACAATACACCTCACTTTCTAAGAATATTGTAACATATTCTTCTTGAAGAAACAAAAAGCTGCAATTTTTAGGACAAAGAGCACAAAAATTAAGGTGCATTATTTGCATTCTTACCTACTTTCACTGAGAATAGCAAAGTGCACCTTTGTGGGCTTCAGCACAGGAGAAACCCGTGTCGCTCCTCCAGCTCTCCTACCATCCTGTGGTCTGAAAACCCCGTGGGCTGCTGGAGTTAATGCAGAGATACATATAGAAGAAGTCAACTGCTGCTGGTTTGTCTTGTTGCAGAACACAAGTCCACTTTCAGATTGATATTTAGGCTGCTCTCAGTTCACACTGTTTTCCCCTCTTCCATTGTTTTTCTGTGATTGCCCAGGCTTTCAGCTGTTACCCTGCACACTGAGCTTCTCCTGATGATGGTCTTTTTAAATCAAAGTACTATTGATGAAGCAAGAAGAATTCTGCAGCGGGTTCAGCTTCACTGTGCGTTCAGTGTTACAAACATTTAAAGCAATAGCCATGTGTTAAAACTACTTGCAAGTGGAAGCTTCCCTCAGCGTCTTTGCAGTCTAGAGGCTTTGTTTAGAGCTGAACTGTCCATGTTGTTCAACTACATCCACTGCTGTATCTGAACAGGTCCTTATGTGTTCCTGGCAACCCTCTTCTCCCTTCCAGGGTGGACCTACACCCTTTTCTTCATTTCTGTTCACCTGGACACTTGCTTTTTGAGTTTCTGCTGTTACTCAGCCCTTCTATCTGGTGTCAGTTGGCACCCACAGTTTGCCTGGGGCTTTGATCAAAGAACTGTGATGTTTTCCCTATATGCTTAGCAGGCACCTGACCACTTCTCTGCTCACTCTGGGGTGGGTGGTGGGGTAAAAGGCACTTGTTCCCCGTTGGAGTGCTCTCCAGCGGCTCAGCCCAGGAAAAACGGCACTGGGGGAAAGCTCTGCAAAGAGCCACTGTCTCTCAGCTTTCTCTGAGAGCTACTTTTCTCTCAGCATCACCTGTTAACCCCAGGCCTGACTCAGAACAGCAGTGAAGCACTGGGAAACTCAGGGATATGCCAACTTGTATGTCTTTGAAGAATAGAAACATTTGAATCTAAGTTCAGTGTCTACAAAGGTTGGCTTCAGCCGGTGGGGTCAGACCACTCCCTACTTCAGAAGGGTGGCAGTTTGTGCTTAAACGGATTAGCAGCTATCCTTATCCTCTTGTTAGCATTGCAATTACAAATGAGTATAACATAAAAGCTTGGTATAATTGTGCCGGAAATGAAAAGTATCTCTTTATGTTGCACACTTCACAGCCACATTAGACTTGCAGAGCATTGTGGCAATGATTACTTTTTGCTGAGGGGGAGAGAAAAAGATAAATGACTTCTAAATCACCACATGACTCAGCCTGCAAGCTCTGAGTTTATTTGTAAGACATTTATCTCCTTGTATACTCACCAGGAAAAAAAATTATCATTTAATTAATAAACTTAATAGCCTGAGGTATTCTGATCAATAAAAAATAGTATGAGAGAACAGGGCCTGATGCAATGAATTATTGAGTTGTCTGCAGACAAACCCATGATTTTCTTTAAAACTGATCATGCCCCTGCCTAGTTAGTTAGGGGAGGCTGCGTGGTAAGATGCATTGCTCTGCTGAAAATCAAGCCGATAGGCCAGCCTGGACAAAAAAATTGAAGCAGCTCCTTGTGCCTTGGAACAATTTCCCCTTTATGTTTTCTCTGTATGACCTTTTGAGCTTTTTTCCCTGCTGGCACTGAGACACTGAACTCGCTTCCACCGAAGCCAATGGGTGTTTTTCCACTGACTGCAGCAGACCCCGGCTGGGTCAAATTCTGCTGCTGCTGGGGCCTGACTCGCTGCCTGCGCCTGTTGTGACATTAGATCAAAGCCCCATTACGGCTCTGCAAACCCAGAGTTCCCGCGCTGGCTCCAGGGCTTATCCCAGATAATGCAGAATAACCAACAGCAAGACGTGCCCCGGTCTCCTGTTACCAGCGGGTCAAATGTGAGCAGCGGCGGCTGCCTGGCAGGACGGGCTTTGTTTGCTTTATCTGCAGCTCCGCGATGAGCCCCGTTACGATTTCCCTCTTTGCCAAGGGCTGATCAATGTGCAAGTGGTTGCTGGGGGAAATATGCAAATATGTCATTTTTCTCATTCAATCTGTACTGAAAATGTGTTCTTAAATAGAAGACCTATGGATATTGGATACTTTCTTTGTAGACATGCAGAAACAGCAGGAATTTCTCATCTCGGTTCGCACGGCAGCTTTACAGTGGCAGATAGAAATGGAAGCACTACACCTCTTCTCCCAGACAAATGCATCTAATTAGCTCCACATGTCGCTTCTGACATCAGTGTTAAATGGTGTATAGGTTTTTAACTTGAATATGCTTTTGAAACATTCTGTTAGAAGAAACAGTGCTGTGGACACTGACTTGATTGTGAATTGGTTTTTCCTCAATTCATGTTTCCTGCATCGAAAATACCAGCCCCCTCTCTGCTGTCCTCGCACCGCTGCTGGATTCGGCGTCTCCCTCAGTCGCGCGTGGTGCTGCACGGCGTCTGGTTGGGCAGCACGTGAAGTTCAAAGTGAGAGAAAGGGAAGAACATAATGGAGGGTGGAAAAAACACACAGAGGAGGGGAAGGAGGGCCAGGATGATGGTGTCTGCTGCTGTTGAAGGAGATGCAAGAGTCTTGAGAAGTATATATGGCCTCAGTATAGGTGTGACTGGAACTGAGTATCTGGAGCGAAAAGGAGCCATCTCCCACTTTCACTGGATCCTGTTCCAGCCCTTTTGTTCCCACACTGCCTCTTTTTAAAGTTCCAAGGTGAGGTGGAAACATTAGAGTAGGTATTATTCACCTTATTTTTTTCACCAATTCAATGTAATTGTGGACGTGCCCGTTATGATGTACTCCTAATTTATTCCGTGTTAATCACAATTGTGAGGTCGCGTACAAAGCTATCTTGTTTGGATGAATGCAGGCTCCTCCCTTTCGGCACTGTTTTTATCAACAATGATCGTTACAGGTTTCCAGGTCACTGTGTGAGACGAGCTCACAGTTGTGGAAGACCTGCAGACCCCAATTATCACAGTGGGTTAAGGGACATGCTAGTGAATAAGAACAATGTTTATGAGTGAACGCTGCAAGATGTGGTCCTCCCTTGCTGGGTCTCCTTTTACCCCTTAAGCACCACACATATTTTCTATGTTGAGTCATAAGAATGCTATAAATAATACTGCTAAGTGTTCATTAGCCACAATTGAAACATGACAGTGGAGAAGTGTGATAACAGGAGAAGCTTCTGAAGATGCAAGAGAAGAGATGCTAAGAATGAAGCATTGTTTTCCTAAAATTTGTCAGTATGTTTGATTTTTGAACTAGCAGGTAACATTTTCATGAAGAATTTAAACTAATTTGTCATAATTTTTCCCTAGTTTTAATCCAACTCTGCATGTGGTTTTCTGACTCACACTATGACTTAATTTCTCATTCGGTACTGTGCTCACTGTCATAATATGTGAGCATTCAGATGTCTTCACTCAATCACTTTAATTAAGGCAGGACTCCTTACCCTCAAATGTGGACAATGAGTAACACAGCCAGCTATGCTTGTCAGACTCGGAAGGTTTTTTTTAATTATATATGTGCCTACTGGTATTCAGTGCAATCCCATTTTAGCATTTAAGTGAGTTCAAACAGATCTTAAGCATACGCTCAGTATTAAGAGAGAACTTAAATGCCCTGCTGAAAGGGTACATGAATCAGCTTCTGATTTGCTAACAAAATTGTTATCTAGAGAAAATGTCCTTCCTTTCTAGGATCTTATTAGATGAGTTGGAGATAATAGCCTTTTTCCTACTGGTGCCAAAATCAGCACAAGATCTGTCTTCACATGGTAAGCAAAGGCTTAGTGCAGCAAGCTGGTACAAACTATTTTGTTTTCTTTAGCTTATTCTCAGCCTTTCTCTCTCCCTTTCTTAAAGAATGAACATGAGGTGCTTCACAATGTTAATTTTCAGGAGGCTTTTTAGTTGTGAACTGGGACAATTTTTGGTTTGTTTTTTTTTTTTTTTTGCAATAATGGATTTATCCAAATTTTTACTGATGCCCCAAACTCCAGAGATGGGTTGGAAGGATGAAAACCCTTGGCTTGATCTGTGTCACAGAAATAATCCCTAACACAGTATTTATAGCCTTCCTAATGCTCTCAAGGCTATCTCCTGAAATGCCTCCAGATGCCTGGCACTGTGATCTAGAGCAAACTTTTAAGAAAACAAATGGGGGGGGGGGGGGGGGGAAGCGCATCAGTTCAGATAGCGGTGCCAGCAAGCTGTGATAGGAGGCAGGGAACGGCAACCCTGCGGGCTTGGTCTGGCTGTAAGGGAGCTGACGGAGTCCTACCAGTGCTTTCCTGAAAGCAGGATGGCCCTGGCTGGGCTCCTAAGTCATGAGAAGGTGCAGAGAGGGGTCTGGAGGGTGCATCAGCTCAGGTGGAGCATCACGCAAAGGTCTGGCCCTGGACACTCGCCCAGGGATAAAAATGCCCGCTTGATGTAAAGAATTTCTTCCCAACTTGGCCAAGTAGACCAGAGCCATTCCAGGAGCCCAGTGACATTTGACAAAACACGAGTAAAATCAGACTTGAAATAGGTTTTGAAAGAAGAACATATTCATGTATAAATGCAGTGTGGTATTGGTTATAAATGGAAGTAGTGGAAACAGGATGATAGCAAAGACTTTATTTTTAACTGCTACTTAGACTTTCCAAAGTGTAGTATGCTATAAAAAACAAGGGCTGGTAAAAATTCAGGTAAGGGTAAAAAGTTACAATATTCAGTGTTCTCTGAGAGCAGATAAGGTACTGGAGAGAAATGATGTGATAAGAAAAAACTTACTCCATCTAGAAATGTTAGTTTAGAATGTTAGCTAAATTAAGCAGTTATTGATTAGTATATGTTCTTACTGACTTATTTAATTTTTTTTTAAGCTTTCAGAATTTGCTACGGGGTGCCCTCAATTTGAGTAGCAATAGCAGAAGATTTATGCTCTGTAGCATGTTGACTGTTCTGCCAGCAAAGTAAACAGCACTTTAGATAAGATTTGGGCTTACAGCTTCGCTTAATGAGAACATCATCTTTCAGGGCACGGATTTGCTCATGTAACCAAATAGGCCATGCATATCTCTATTTGTTATAAAAATTAATATACAAAATAAACTCTATGTAGCTATATAGGCAGGTTATATTATGTCTGTGTCCCTGTCTGTGTAACTTCATTATAACATTACTCAGTAGCTCAGAGAAGAAGTGACAGTGAAGCGCTGTGGCATCATGTGGGTGCTTCAGATGGTGGAGAAAATCCAACAGTCCTGCTATGAGAAGGACTCGCGTACTGTATCTGCACGTCTCTGCTGGTAATGCTCTCCTCCACTGTGAGCTCTAGATGATGTGCACAGCACAAAATGCTTAGCTCTAAACTGAGGTTAAAATCAGTAAGGAATAGAACATAGGAATTTGTATTGTGTGGTACTTGATGATAAAATTAAATTGAATACTTGTAGGAAGAATAACTGCTATGCCATATTGCTGCGTGGATGCTGTTATCACATGTGTGCTCATTTTTCTTAATGCTAAAATAATGCTGCAAACATGCAGTGAAAAACGAACAGGAAAAAACAAACATGCAGGAAAATAACGTCGGATTTATAATCTGTTCGGGAACGCTGCTCCTTTTACCGCAACCATGGTGCAAAGCAAGAGCTTCCTCTCCATATTTCCCCATTAAAGCAGGAATGATACTAAATGACGCTATGTCTTTTTATACAATTCACAGAGAAAGCCGAGGAAAGCAGAAGGAAAGAGTCGTGAGGTCCGGCAGCTGCCCTGCTAGGCAGATAGGGAAGCCGTTGACCAGCCTCAACCTGTCTTGGAGGCATTCGATAACTCTTTGAGATTGCGCAGTTAGGTATCTGTCATTCTACTCGCGCTACATAACGCACAAGGTGGATTATACAAAAGTGTTCTTTATTTTACAATAGCTATTTGTGTAATTGTAGTTGCGTAGTGGCCAATAAGGCAGTGTGTTCTCCCTTCTTTCCAGGCCTATCAATAAATTTGCGCTTTTTCTATTTTTTTTTTTAATTCAGATAGCTTAGTTATACTGATTGAGTTTCTTTCCTAATATAAAACATTCAACCAAAAAAACATTCTTTAAAAACTCTAGTGATGGAAAATGTAAAGTAAATTTTAAAATTTGCTAATTGTAAATCCCTTTGTCTTTGGAGTGCTGCACAGCAGATCATTTCCAAGTAATTATTATGTGAAAAATGTAGGACCTTTTTGGTTCATACATATATTGAAGAGATGCAAAGCCAATATAAAAAGAATTTTAATTGGTTTGAGATAGTAGCAGGAAATGATTTTCATTCATTTGTAGAATCAAAAAAAAATTAAGGTATCTCAGCTATTAAGTTTGGGAAAGGAGTGCATATTTCTGTACTGCAGTTACTCATGTGTGAAATACAGAAAAATGTTAATTGAGGTAAGCTTGTGAAGTGAAATTAGTTGCAAGTGGACTGTAGATGAGCAAAGGGATTCTTAGGATGTTGCACCTCAGCCATACTTTGAGGTTAATTCATTAAAGATAATTGGAATGTTAAATAGTTTCCTATAATGAATCACTGCTACAGTGGTCTAATACTTTTAGTCTGATTGAATCAAATGCTAATTACTAATATTCAGATTTATGTTATGCTTATTTATGTACTGGCCACCCTGATTACTTCCTTGACTGCTGGTAATCTTTTCTGTCAGGGGTGACAGCCCTTCAGTCACCTGAAAATAAGGGCTTGAATGAGGGGAACTTCAGCAAGAGGAACTGCCTGTTCCTGTCCGTGTCTCCATATCCGTGAAGTCTATGTTAAAAATAGGAGCAGCTTGCGCCATCTTTGTGTTTCATAGCTGATTAAATCCTCACCAATAACTCTAGAGTAAATGCAAAGTCTTTGGTGTGGTTCTCTGAGTGGGGTTGACAATGCTTATAGAATCATAGAATTGTTCTGGTTGGAAGAGACCTCCAAGATCATCGGGTCCATATGTACATTATGTGTCGCTGCACCCAAAAATTCAAACAAATGGGCTCTTGGCATGGACGTAACATCAGTGGGTTTGCAGCCCAAATACCCAAATTGTGGTCTGGGTGCCTTTGGGAGCTGAACGCGGCTTGTTGGACTCCAGTCAGCATGACAGATCCGCTGCCCTTGGGAGCAGGGAGAGGAGGTCTGGCCCTCTTGGCTCTGCCCCATCTCCCACCGGGCAGAGGCCATTTGGTGTGGCAGGACACAATATCCCTGCCCTCATCCAGGAGAAAGGCAAACCAAATAATGCTCGATATGTTGTGTCTCCATCGTAAAAGCAGAATACCAAAGTGAGTTGGACAGAAGTGAAAAGAATTGTTATTTTACATCAGAAAGCCAAATAAAAAGCTATAGCCTGTTACAGATTTCTTTTGCTTTCCTTTATTTATTACTGTGACATAAGTGTCCTCTGCATCTATTTACTCTTACGTGGGGTCTCAGGCTTGCATATTTCATTTGCCCAGATGGCCTGCATCACTTTGTGAAGGATGATCTTTCTGTGCTGAAAAGGTATGCGTGCCAGGTCCCATGCATGTTATCACTTATTTATTGCCTCCCTGGCGGCACGCTGTCGCCAACAGGCGTATAATTAGAATAGCTCAGGCTGGAGACCTGTGGAAAGTCTGAGTACTTTCATAATTGGCCAGTAAGTGCTGTAGGTTTGTGCTTGAACCTTCTAGGATTTCCGCTATCGGAAGCTCAAGTTTCTTTCTTCGGTGACAATATTTATCTTTTATTCTTATAAAAAGAGGAAATCCTTGCATTTTGGATCTGTTCTGATTTGTGTTAACTTACTTCATGACTTGTTATTAGAACAGTTGGCTTTTGCTTTTAGAGAAACTTCCAGTCACTTAACCAGAAGAGCAGCGTCTCTCTCTTCTTGTGCTCCCACCCTGTACAAAAAGAGAAAAGGCGAAAGGAAAAAGTGAAAAGTAAGAATAGGAGAAAAATGTTATCAGAAACAGCTAAGCCGACAGCATAATCTGCAAGTTCTGTGCGTACCGTTATGATATCTGAAACATAATTATCAAGCTTAAGTTAATTAGACTAATGCTTAGAAAATCTGGCATGGCAGATTGTGGTAAGTAATTATATATACCGATTAAAAGATGTAATACACAGTGAGCAAAGGCAAAAAGAAAACTCCATTTGATACAGCCAGTGAACATAGACAATTAAGAAGTCAAGTAGATGAGCACTGACAAAGATACTGAACTTTGCGGAAGATGATGGGCAAGACGCCAATTTTCCAGTGGAACAGATTTTGCATAGTATCAGTCAAACTTTTGTTTTATGAAAATCCACGCTGCTGTTTCCTAACTGAAATATATGAAGGGCCACTTGCTTTTTGCATTAGGATTAGCTGACATGAGTACAAGGGTATGTGCAAACAAGAATGTGACATTAGAGTACTAGTTTACATATATATAGAGTTGTGTAAATGGCTTTTCTTAAAAGCAATTCACAAGATGTCATATGAGAAATAAAACTGTGAAGACAGTGTCTTCTGCAATTAACTGTAATGTAATGATGCTTATGGGTCAGAACGAACGAGGAGAGCTTGTGTGCCTTTGTACACCTCGGTACATGCACAGGAAAACCCTGGAAATACAGACTGAGAACATGATCTTTTTTGTGAATTTTGCTTGAAGGCTAGTTAAAAAAAAAAAAAAAAAAAAAAAGACCTAAAGAAAGGAGAGAAAAATGTTAGCAGTAGACCTTTTTTGGAAGAAGTTCTGCTTGCAAGGTACCCTGCTCTGACTTCGAATTGTCTCTAAATGAATAAAATTGTTTTGCAAGTCCTCCACAATGTGTGTGACTGTACAACCTATTCCCTAATCAACTCTCTCCTGAAGAACGAGTGGGAAACCTGCAAATTCCTAGTCTGGCAAATTGAGATGAAGCAAGCCCATGCTAGATCCATTCTCACAGCATTTAATCCACACGTATTTGACTGAGCTTCTGGAGTAATGTACAACCTCTTCTCAGCTGAGCCACGTGTTTTATTCATATCTGCTGGAAATTGCTTTCGTTTCCGTTGCTCTCATTGTTTCCTAAGGCGTGAACAAACTGATTGAACTGAAAGCAAACAAAATTAGTTTTTGTCTCTGTAAATTGGGAGTTTGGGTTGCTTTTCCCGTCTTTGTCCCCTTCCTACCCTCCATCCCCCCGTATTCATGTCATCACCCCATCCGTGCAGTGTAGGATTTTCTGCAGCGTGTCCTCTGAATCGTGGTGAGAGCAGGTGGTGATCTGCTGCAGGGTGGCATCACAGGAACAGAACTTGCAAAAATATTGCAAACAAAAAAAGTTCCCGTGACTTTTCCAGGTGAATTCTTCTAAAATGTCTGTGCTCAAAGGTTGGAATATTAATTCTATCCAAAAGCAATGATACTGAAGTCTACGTATTAAATAATAATTGTTATGCCAATGCTATCAATTCATGATTACTATATAGAAATGTGGGGATGTCTGGGAGGATGTAGCATGGGTAATGGCAACTGTTTTTTCCTAGGCAGTTTAATAAGATTTTGCAATGTATTTTCATCAAAAACACCTTCCTACTAGTAGAAGCTATCAGCCTTAATTAACTGCAACATGTATCCAGCTAAAATTAATTCTCCCCAAATTCACAGTCCCTTCACTGAAATTAATTGCAGAATATTATATTCCCAGGCTATTATGCCATCCCTGTTCTTCAGCGTGGGCATAATGTGGGTACAACTGTGGTCTTATTCCCCAGAAAAAGAATTTGAACAGAAGGCCAACGCTGCAGTTTGTAAGAGGAGCAAATAGATTCCTCCTCCTCACAGTGACGGCAGCCTATGCCCCTCCACCCCCCAAAAAAGCCACTGTTATCCCAGTCCAAGTTTCACCAGGTAAGGAGGGGCTCCTGTATTGGGCCCCTTGTCTGTGGCTTTGTGTTGTCATTTGCTTTAGTGTACGAGTTAAGAGGTTCATCTGAGGGATGAAGGAGCCTGCCTGAACAATACCAAACTGCTCCTAACTTTCCCTCCTCTTCCCCTGTCTGAGTCTTTCCGCTAAGGCTAGGCAGGCAAATGCAGGCACCTCTTGCGCAGCTTGCACCTTCTGCATCCATCCATCCATCCCAAACAGAATCTTGGACCGTATTCTGCTATGGGTAGTATATCTTTGTGAAGTTTGTGCAATAGAAAAAAATAGATTGGGCAAAACCCCATGTGATGTCCCTTAAGAGAACTTCCCACGTGAGTTTTATGGCAATATTAACTGACTAGAAAAACTGGAAGAAGTGATTGACCATCTGAAATCTCCAATTCTGCTCCCAAATCTCGGTCTGGTGCCGTATACTGCCATCATAGCATCAAGAAGTGTGAGCCTCTGCTGGGTTTTATAAATAATCTAGACATTGAAGACATTTTTTCCTTTTACTGCTACTTTAAGAGATGAATTTGCAGACTCTGGGGCATTTGCCCTTGACAAAGCTTGTCTGGTTCTTATGCCACTAGGTCAGTGGAATATCAATAGATTCTTAATGCAGTCTGTCCTTTACAGTTTCCTTCCTTTCTCACAGCAAGAGTAAATGTCATTCATATTGGCAGGTTATAATGGGAACATTGAGATACTAATTTTTAAAAATATACACAGCTTCTTTTAAATAGTCTTGGTCTCCGTCTTGTGCGTCTTCATTGTGTCTATAGCAATTACAGGGTTAGATATCCCTTCAGATGCTAGAAAAGGTCATTCTGTTTCTACCTCATGCCTCAGTGAAATATTCACGGTACGGCTCAGGTATTGGGATTGGGTTTAATGTTTCGTTGCATCACCATCTGTTTTGTTGTTGCAGTTGTTGTTGTTTTTTCCCTTGGTGGGGGGTGAGGGAGCATGGAGGCAGCAGTGAGGGATGCTGGCATATGGGTCCAGACCTGATATAAAAGATAAGCACTGAATCTGCAGGAACAGAGTAGCTCCTCTGATCTGAGCTATTTTCTTTTTAACATTAAAAGTCTTTCTGGCAAAAATCTGCCATTATGCATGTAGATCATCAGTGGTAGATAGTCTCTGTGTCTCCTCAAAGGCTGTGAAGCCACATTAAAGTAGGCTTTTATATTATATGTAAAGTTCATTCATATAACTTAGCGCAGGCATTGAAATAAAGCTCCTCACTGAGACAAATGGCATTACCAAGTTCCAAGGATGTATTCAGTAGAGTTTTCCAGAGTATTGCAGTGGCTCGGTGGCAAAGGGCAGCACAGAGAAAGGCTAAACCTGCAAGGGGATTCAGAGCACCAGGAGGGCTTTGCTGCAGGCACCCGAGTCCCTTGGCCGCTGCCAGCCCCAACCGCCCAGCTGGTGGTGGCACCGCTCCTCGGCCACCAGACCTGGGGACAACCGCGGTGACACAGAGACCTAACATGGAGAGCACCTCACAGGAGGGACAGAGTGGGTTTCTCTACAGTGGATTTCCAATAGATGAGTTCTAAGCTCCGCTGTGACTTTATTTTTACTATAGTGAGGGTGTTCGGTCCATAGCGTTTCACCAGGATTTTTCAAATCCTTTTTGATCATCTTGCTCTTTTTCAGCATTTCCCTCTTACTGCTGTTGATTTAAATGTCATGACATTTTAAACATGACTTATTATAACAAAACAGTATATAAAACAATATGCTGCATAATAAATGCAGCCATATTTTTCGGAGTGAATGTTAAATGAGAGCAATTTATTCCTCAACCTATTTTAGTACCTACTTACTAGAGGGTATTGGCTGCTTAAATCCCAGGGAGGCAATCTCGGAGGCGAGGTAGCCTTGCGTGTGCAAGGCTGAAAGCTAAAGAAGTATTTGAGGGATGCCTGGGGGAAAAGGCCGTCCTGGGGATGTAGCTTCATCCAGGAGTGCCGTGACCGCGAGCACTGCGGGGAAAGCAGACAGGACCATCCTGGGAAGGTCTGTTGGCGGATGAGGGGGTCCCCTGAGAAGCACACACAAAAGCAGGCTTTGAATCCCCAGTGGTTTGCCTCAAGTATGTGTCATTCTAGACACCTGAAGTCTCCTTAAAAATCCTCCTACAGTGGAGAGGGTGACTGAGAGCATGAGTTACTCCAGGACACATTGACTGAGTGTTTTCTTCATTTCAGAAAGTGTTGGTGGGGGTAAGGATTTGTTTAATAGGCATAAGATAATTCTCCAGAGAAGAAATCTGCTCTGGCCATTGTGGGCTCTTCTTGCAGCTCCCAGAGACGTGGTGAGGAGGGTGAAGACCCCCCCGGGAGATGGGGACACACTCGTGTCCCCTGCGCACTGAACCGGCTCTGTGCCGATGCCATGGGACCTGCAGCTGATTTCCTTTGTGCTGGCAGAAAAATACAGAGAAAACAAATAAACCAAACCAGCCTCCCTAACACACATGTGTCTTCCTTGGCATGTCATGAATCGTATTGAATGCGCTCAGGCTACGGCAAATATTTGTCTAAAGTTAAGAAGATTAGTAGGGGAAGTTCTGACTTTGCAACTGCCTGTGTCGGGAGCCAGAATACATCAGCCTGCTACAGGCGCCTCGAGGTTAGCTCTGCTCTTGGAGTGGGACATGCACGTTGCTCTGACCTTTTGGGAAAAGGCTTTCAGTCAAGTAACACATGTACCTGCGTGAAATTTTTGAATCACTGACTCTATCCTTGATTAAAGTGCTTTTCCTTGATTAAAAATAGGCTTTTTCCAAATGAGTAATGTTGCATGGCAGGCTGTGCGCACAGGATAACGGTTCCGCCAAAATCATCACATTGATGACATTGCCATTTCTTACCCAGGTCTGTGCAACACATTTCTCTTGTGTAGGCAATCCTCTCTAGCAAATGCCGTTAGGAAGCTCCCCACAATCATCTGCCTCTTCTTCCCAGGTGAGGAAGACTGCAGAGGTGTTTATAACATTATCTGCTAACTAGGAGGATAATGGGCCTGCTGAAAATGTATCCAAACACATTTATAGATTCTTGCCTGGATTCGTATCAGGTTGTAAATAGCAATCCTCCAAGTCTTTGGCAGGACTTCTTACCCCAGTGGATATTCCTTCAAGTATCTCCTTTGTAATGTGCTCACTTTCCAAGAATTTTATCTCAGTTGGAGCCAAACTGGAAGTCTGTCAAGATTTGAGCTCTTCAGAGTGCAATCTACATATTTCACTGAATGGCAAATGTGGTTTTTCTATATGACCATTGTTCTGCTCATGGGCTTGCTTGTCTTTTATACTTTCAAAAGCAAATTTTTTAGGATGCCTTTTATATTTATACTTTTTCTTATCATTTTTGTATGCAGAATTGTTAGAAACTAGCATTTGCAGAGAGTTTATTTTAGCAAAGCACTTAAACATATATGCTTAAGGGTTTTACTTAACCTTTATGTGTGTTTCCACAAAATTCTCTTTGTCTAAGTGCTTTGCTAAAAAGGGTGCAGTTATTCACATGTCCGTGTGAAGTGTGAGGTTCAAGTCTTTCCCCAAAGCACAATAATAAAACTGAAAAAATATTTGCAGTCACTATGACAAAGAGTCGATAGGAGGAAAAAACCCCACCACTCTCTAAAACACAGCTTTGAGAAACTGAGATTTCCAATGGAATATATGCTGTGCACAGTAATATCAGCAGCTGTGAGGTAGCAGCGTATTTCATACGGAGGTGGTAAAATAATTGGGGAAGGATTTTCCAGTAGATAGTTAAAAAATTGTGTCTCATACAGGATGCTGGCAACTTGGGCTTCTACATCTCCTTAAATAACTTGGATTTAATGCAGGAAGTAAAAACCACCCCAAAATCAGGGATTTCTGATTCACACAAATGCAGATATCGGTGTGATATAGAATCTTAAGCAAAGTCAGCAGATGAGAAAATTACAGGATGTGGGTTTTTTCTGCAGTGTTCACTGTAAATTAGAGCAATTAAATTACAGCAGCCTTGTAGCTGTAATTAAATATGGAGACGGGCCCAGAGATGCAGAAAGCGCTGAACTGCCTGGGCTGCTCGGGCTGCGGCGTGGAAGCGATGGTAAAGGCGGCTCCGAACCGGGTCCTGATCCCGCGGCAGCTGATGGAGGCAGCCGGGCCTCCTGCGCCGTGTTCACACAGCGTCTTGTAGGTGGTCTCTTAGGTGGTCAAGGGGGAGCGTGCCACCCCTGTGCTCTGCCCGTGTTTTTGCCTTTCCTGGGGCCCTGCCCGGAGCAGTTGTGAGGGGGATACCCAGCTGGGGCATGCCCGGGGCTGGAGCTCCTGCAATGATTGCACCCAGGTAGGTAAAACAGGATTTAGGGCTGTGCGATTGCAGCATCCCTTAGAAGCTGCTTTGTGAAACCACTGTGTTTCATCCATTCTTTCATTTTACGTAGCTCGTCAAGTCAAGACTTGAACCGCAACTGAAGGCAAATGGGATGGAGACAGGAGGGACGGACTGACAGAGGAGGCTGCCCACCAAAAAGCTCGCACTCCCTTCAGCAAGGCAGCGGAGGGTGAAGAAAGGATAGAGCATAGCAGGAGGTGCAGATAATAGCAGTAAATGTCACGTTTAATTACATTATGGGGAGGGGTGGAAATGAAGTCTTACTATGAGGCTATAAGCAAAATATAAAGAGAAGTAAAAAAAGAAAGCACTGGGGGAAAAGAGCAAGGAGGACAAGACCAGGGAAAAGAGGGCAAAAGAGGCAATTCAGGAGTTAAGTTGATGTAAAAGCAGTACAGGAGGAGGCTCAGATGGCTGGAAGTCACCACCAGGACCAGGAGGTCCTTACTATCACCAAAGGGCTGAGAAGCCTGAGCCAGCTCAGTCCTCGAGTTTTTCTCCTCCGTGGTGGGATGCTTGGGGTGAAGCCCCACCACATCTGCTTGCCACAGTGCAAGAATAAGGGCAGGGATGTGCTGTGAGCGTTTGTTCATCACACAGCTCTGGGGCCGTAAGGGAGTTGGAGGAAGAAGTACGTGTAGCAGCCCTGGAAGCATTTTTGTCTTCACTCTCCGGAAAAGGGTTACCACTGGAGAGAGAAGATGGGACTTTCAGCCTCCTCATGGTTCACGTGTTAATCTGATGCTGGAAGATCACTCTGCATATTTTACTCAAGTGTGGGAATTAAATATGGAAAAGATGCCTGGGTATCCAAAGGTGTATTGGTAATAACAAGCACCACCAGCAGGGTAATGCCTAATACCTGATCCAAACTGCTGGCAAAATTACATTTTGGGGTTTTTTGTTAGCTGCTAGTTTTGATAATATTATATCTTATAACTGCTGAAGCAGTTGAGTTTTGTTGTTTTGCAGCAGTTTGGAATAATTACTCTCCATCACTGATTTTCTTTTAGTTAAATGCATTGGAGGTTATAAGCTCTTAACTATCAACAGTAAATATTCATGGGGAGTGAGAATAGTGCTAACTACCATAAAAGCTTTTTTCCCCAATACTTTTGGCTAGTGCTCTGTATTAACACAGGTTGCTTTTCTGCTGGTGTTATGGCATCAGTAGAAAACCATAATATAGACATTACTTCAAACAACAGCCAGTCGTAGTGCCAGGTCCCCTATAGTCTGCTGCATTGAGAATTCTGGGCTCCTCCGCAAAGGGCAAGGAGGAGAGGTTCCCCAATGCGAACGTGTTATAAAACAATATTGCGTTTCCCTTAAGAATTGCAGTGATAAAAACGTAGACTATTCTGCAGCACTAACAACTTTAATAAAATAACATAAAGCACAACTGTCAGGTCTGCCAGCATCTCACACTGGGAGACATGAGTGAGAAAATGAATGCTTTTCACAAGCAGAAATATTCAAAGAGCTTCACTGTTTACAAGTAATCAAGACTGACAGTCATAGATTATTGGTGGAAGAGCATTTTCTGCTTGAGGTGAAAGAAGAGGATAATTTATCATGAAGCCCAAGAAGTCAGACATCAGTAATGATCTGCTTGAAGAAGGGCATATCTTAGAAATAGTGCATTTGTTTGTACTGCAAGGCAAGAAGATGTACTAAGTTATAAACAAGAGTCTTAGTGCTCGAAGAATGTTGAACAGATACAGTGTGTAATTTGCTGGGCAACTGCGATTAGAGAATTGACTAATGCGTGTCTCGGTGCTTGTCCAGAATATTAAAAGAAAAAGTTAACATAACAGAGATTGTCTAAAAGAAATGTTCATGCTCTCCCATCCTGTCCTCTCCTTTCAGAGTTATCTGAGCTACGCTAATCTGGTTGTCTACCTTTTTGTTAATGCTTGCACTTCTGAGGCACGCCTGTAATACAGCAACGGGTTTGCATTTAGCTTTGGAGAATTTGTGGCTTTCTGAGTTTTGCAGTAGAACATTTTGTCTATCTGATGTGCTGCTTTTGCGTCACCTTTCTCTTATGAAAACAGGCAAAGTAGCAGCAGTTTTAAAATGGTAACTAGCTTGGAGCTCTATGGAAAAGATTTTTAGAGACTGCAATGTGCCCTGTCTGTGCCTTGGTATGCGTTCTGGCCTACAGCCACGCAAGGCTGCGTGTAGGCAGACCCCGCTCGGGATTGCTGTCCAGATACCAAGAAACGCTGCTTCCGAGGGTGCAGCCTGAAAGGGAAGGATTTGGTTAGACTTAGAAGACGAAGCTCATATCGGTATAAAATGCCATGGAGATCCATCCCTTGTAGTTTGGTATTCATTGTCTCTGTTCCTGCCAAGCTCACCCAAAGCTTATAGCTTCCCTTTCCCCGCTTCCCTTTCCCCGCTTCCGCTTCCTAATTCTTCTTTCTTTCACTTCGTGTAGGGATTGTATATTTTAGTCTGTATTTGACCAACTTTGGCTAGCATTACTGTAACATTGCTGAGAACTGGCTGTGCTTCCCTACTCTTCTGCTCCACATCTACGGGGGACCTGGGCTTCAGGGGAGACAAGAAGCCTTCCGTTACCCACCAAAGAGTGCTTGTCAAGAGAGCCCAGCGCGCCCACAGAGCTCTGCAGAAGCCCCTGGCAGTGGCCCCACCACCCCCTGGATGTCCCTGAAAGACCCTGAGCAAAATCTGTCCCTTTTACTTCAGTCTTTGGCACAGAAGTGACTCTTGTAACCTCACGATGTGCTATTTTCATCTCACTTGAAGTAGCAGCTGCTTGTCACAAGTGGAAATGCACACATTTGCTTGGGAAGGGATTCTGAAGGTGAGCGGTTTCTTCTAGAAGCGTTCGTTGCAAGAAGGGCAACGGTGGTTGTTCAGGGGCCTTTGGGTGATATGGAAGCCCTGTCACAGGAACTGTGGAGAAGGTAGCAAAGGTGTGTTTGAGAGAATGTGGATCAGTCAATATCCAACAGGGAAATCTGGGCAAAACGTCTCTCACAGAAAATCATGTCAGGCAGATGATGTGGGGCTCTGGATAAGATTTTTTTTTCCTCTCTCTCTCTTTTTTCTTTTCAAAGCTTGCAGAAGTAGAATTGTTGTACAGAAAGTATCACAGACTTCAAGCTAGTCTCTGAATATCTCTATCTGAGTAAGGATGTCAGCTCAAGTTCTTCAGCTTTTTCTGACTGGCAAAACAACAGGAGGAAATCACTAGTTTTTACAAATGGATAGCTGGCAAATAGAGGTATTTTTTCCCTTTGCTATGAGCAGAACCTTGGGGTGTTCTCCAGGTGCAGGAGAGCATTGCTTCCCCTGTATAATCCAAACTTTCAGTAGCACGTCAGATGTTTGTAAAGATGCACAGTTGGGACTTGCATGTGCGTGTGAATACGAACACACTCCAAGGCACAGAAGTCCCTTAGAAACAGGTATCGGCTGTTACGTTTGTTTCCCACCTGAATTCTAAATCGGTACAATTTAATACTGAAATATGTATGTTGTTCTTCCCTGAAAGTCGCTTTCCAGCTCAGCCAAAAATACTATAGAGATTGTCTTAGCCTCTTTTTTTAAACAGAAAAAAAAAAAAAAAAGGAAAAGAAAGTTTAAATAAAGTAGCTCTTACTTACTGAGGCTCTCATATGGAGATCTGAACCTGGTTGAAAAGTACCTTACATAAGAACACATGAAATAACTGGCTGAAACCAAACCCATGCATGATCCCAATGTCTTGGCACAGATGGAGACATTAGCAGATGCTGAGAGAAGATTTGAAGATGAGGCAGGTGCACACATGTGGCTCCATTGTCCTCTCCGGCCTCCGTTAATTTGTGGCATGCAGAATCTCTGAACTAGAGGTGATATCAGCAACCCTTAATTTATTTATCTTCCATTTATTGGTACTGTTGATCGTGAACCTGCATAATGTTTAGCATCCAGAACATCCTCTAGCAAGGTTATCCATAATTTAACTACTGTGCTTCAAAGTGGCTGCCTGTACGGTTTGGCTTGTGCTGGAGCTGCGGAGCGCGGCGAGGCTGCGTTGAGCGCTTCTGTGCCAGGCTGGGGCTTGCTGTGCGGCACCGCGGGCTGCGTACCCGGAGCCAGGGCTGCCGGAGTAGGGTGGGCTTCCAGGCAAGTTTCAGAATTCGTTGCTGCTCCCCATATATCTGTTTTAACCTTAAGTCAAAGATTGATTATTTTTAAAGGTTAGCAGTTATGTAGCAAAAGGAACCCTCTTCTTTGCCAGCTTTGAGAAGTCATCATGGTCTACGACTTCACACAGTTTTAATTTAGACAACAACAGCCGTTTCAGGATATGCCTCCTTATTGCTGTTCACTTCAGTTTCTTTGAACAGGGAAAATAAAGCTAAAAACTACAAGTCATATCCCCATTACTAGTTTCCTCCTGGAGTCAGCCCTCACCTGGGTTGCACAGAAACAGGATAGCAAGGGAGAACAGCAGCCAAATCACGTCACTAAAAGCACTTCTTGCAGGTTAAACAAGGAGACCTTGAGGAACAGGGGCTGCCCTCCCTTGCCTTCTAGCTGTTGCCTGCTGTATCTCCTGCTGGTGCTAGGTCAAATGAGCAAGACGTGGCTTTTTTAGAAAAACAGCTCACACCTCAGACAGACAATTGATTTACCACCACTTGGCTCATCCTCGTGCAGCCTCTCGTGAAGTGTAAGCGCTCGCAGTCCATGGAAAGTACAGGATGATGTACACTGTTTCCTATAACTCCCTCTCATTGCCAGCTCAGCTGTGGTACCTATACGCCATATAGGTGTGTACCGTGGGTGAGAGCAGGCACGTGGACACAAAGGATGTGTGTGACGGTGTATACGCTGTACCTGCTCCTAGCTTTTAAATCTTTCTCTGTAACACTAGCATTATTACAAGATGGATTTATAACATACCTAGAGCTAATGTAACAATGAAGATTAGTCCTCTACTAGTGGAACAGTAATATACTTTAATTTGCCTACAGCTACTGTATCGTATTGGCATGAACGGAAATAGCTTTCTAATGCAGCTTCATCTGCTGAGCAGGAAGAAATCGGTGCTGCAGAATGTAAAGCTGCATAGGACTATAGCTGGCAGCAAAACTCAGACTAGGAGAAACACAGCACAAATAAAAGTATTTGTGAGTTGGATGTATGCTAACAATCCTAGTTTATTGCTAAACATGCCATATACAGTAATGCAGGTTGCTTGGCAGGTTCAATATTGCTTCGTCTTTGTTTTTCACTGCTTCATCTTCTGTACTAAAGTTTGTCCAGGAATAAAAGGTGTAAATTCATTAGCTTCCAACTTTGTGACATTGACAAAAAGTTGATATTATAATGTTCCTCAGAAGCACTGATGCTGTCAATACAATCTGTGCTGTGCTCTGCACCTACAGACACGCTGGAAATCTCAATACTTAAGTGGTTAATGCAAATGTTCCTGCTGTCTGTTGTAAATGTAGTCTTCCCTTGATGAGTGGCGGGCATTTTTTGAGGGGACCTGTGTACAAATAGTTGCTCAAGTGCTGGCACATTATATTTACCATAAAATAGAACTCCTTTCTTCGGGACAGCAGCAGAAACATCAGCTTCTTCCTTCTTCTGGAGCGGCAAAGGATGTGTTTGAAATTTTCATGTCTAGGATAATGTCACTTAATACTCACTGCATATGGGCTAGAACCTATTTTTGTGGGCATATTATGCAAGCTAGATGCAAAATTAACTGTGTCATGTACTTTTGATCTTTTTCCCCACTAAATCACCAATGAAATACAGTTGTGCTTAAAATAACAGGTTTTGTTTCTAGGCTAGGGATGTGTTTCGCTTTCAACAAGGGCAAGGAAGGACTAATAACTTGCATGCAGGGAGGGAATGTTTCTCTTCTGACAACTGCGGGTATAAACTGCCAGTGAGAAACAGCTGCAACAGGGCCTTGTTATCACAATAGGCCTTTGATGGGAAAGGTGGCCCCAGGGGCAGAGGAAAAGCCAGAGAGAAAATTTTACGTGAATTACTGGCAAGGTGTCCAGGCAGCTTCTGCCTAGCTCGCTCCACGGATGTAATGGGCACTTCGAAATACCTGAGTGTGTTTGTTATCCTATTACCTGCCAGCTTTGCGTCAAAGACTCACAAGATATCTGACCATCAACTCAGAAAGGTGAACTCTGTCACTGCCTATCAATCACCCTGGCACTTTGCGTTATCCTCATAAAACCATCAGAGCCAGTTAACTACTGTCACCACTCTAAACCAGTAACCTTCACCCTTCATCTCTTCATCACCAGGTCCCACCATCTTGCAGACACATGGAATAGCTAGATTAGTTGCATACAGGCATGCCCTGAATTTGACAATAAAACTGGAAAAAAAAAAATCAACAAACTGGTTTTTTTTCTTCTTCCTCCCTCAAAAAGTTGCAACGACACGACAAAGAGGATTCCTCTGACAAGTGGAGGACAGAAGAAGAAATGGCAGCTGAAGCAGCGATTCTGAAGAAGTATTTTCAGGAAAACTAAAGGTAATGATTTACACATTAACTTACTCCTGCAACACCCAAAACTCTCTTCAGTCCTCCACAGGCTGCTTAAGGACAGAGGGAGAATATGTAGAATGGAACAAAAGAAATGAAAGCTCTTAGGTTTGTGTTGTTTCCAAAAGGACACAGCTCTCCAACAGTGGCTCAAATAACACGTTCCTTCTTGAACAGATCAGCACCATCCTAGAGAATTTAGTTTCCAGACAGCAACAAATGACATATCTGGAAATCAGAATCATCAGCAATTACTTAAGAGAAATGTCTTACCTAACATATCCTCCCTGCGTTTTTAGAACAGAAAAACAGACCTTGATACCTCTATGATGAGTTAAAAACTGCTGTGTCCGTGTACACCCAGATATGCATATGCACTGAGACATACAAAATCCCAGCAGAATTCAGACTATAGAGTGGATAAACAAATGCTAACTTCATTTGGCAAATCTTAAATCATCTGATCAAAATTAAGCCTGCTGGAAAACTGCCTGTTCTGCTAAATTTTCCACTGGCCCTAAAAGAAAAAAGATTTGCAGGGAGGAATAGAAAAGAGAAAACACTTGGCAAACACTAACATTGGTGCTCTAGAAATTGAGTTTTTCATTTTGTACCTGGGGTCCCAGAAGCCAGATTCTTCCAGTAGAAATGAACTGGCCCCCGGAGATCAATATAAGTGACGCTGGGATGTACGCTGCAGCAATGATGCCAAAAGCTCCCTCTCCCCTGTTCCCCATATGTTGTTTGCCATCATCCAGCACTCCCATTTCTCTGTCATTTCTGACTGTTTCGTATTTTTTCCTCTGAAGAACTGAAATCTCATAAATATCCCTCCTCTCTGCCTGTGACTCACTGCTGGCTGCCCAGCTTGAGGCATCTTGAGCTAAACTACACAGCGTGCGTGTGGCACACGTACGTGGCAGCTCTCAGTCTCCCGTGCCATCCTGTCATCTCCGTTGGGGCTGGTTCATCGGGCTTTTTCCATTTTTTCTTGCATGATGACCACGCTCTTGTCTGCAGGAAAAACATCGGCTTCTCTAGTCAAATTAGCTGTGCCGACGGTTCTGTGGACTGGCACAGAGAAAGCTGCGTAACACACGTAATTCCCATCCGTGGCGGAAGCTGGTCCTCAGCATCCGGGACCTAGGGACCTAGCTGGGTACCTAGGGACATCTGAGGTTTGGAGCAGCAGGGTTTGGACTACACAGTCAGGATTCCACGGTGGCTGCTGGATTTGTATTTAGGCACTTTACACCTTCTCAGAAATACGCTTCTCAAAAATGAATTACTCAGCCAGGAAGAGCGTGTCCTTAGGTGAAGCGTATGTATGCGCTCTACTAACAGCGGCATTGTGTAGTGCTTCATCTATGGCATGGCAGCAAATGAACAGTACTTAGGATAAAATGGCACATCCCTATTCCAATGTGATGTTGTTCCCCATTATATATTTTGGTAGGTTTTTGGAGGTTTTTTTTTCTTGTCTGGTTAGAAATGAATTTGAAATACTTTCCCACAGAGATTCTCGAAGGAGTTGGAATTACATCCCCACATATTAATAAAATGTTCTTAGGCCCTTCTGATACTAAACACAAAGCTGGATAGATGGTATAAATTCATTCCTGCAAGCAAATTCATGTGGCTGGACTTCTATTTCCATTTATTATGAAAATAAATCAGTGTGTGTCTGCATGGATGACCTCTTGATAAGTTCCCCATGATATTAAGGTCATTACCTTTCCTAGAACAGACCGGTAAATTAAATCTTACTGGCATCATTATCATGTATTTTGCCTAGTACAGGCAGTTCTTCCAACCCTTGATTCCCAACACAAGGCATCACTGTCAATCTCTTCTCCCTGACATTGTTTTGCTTCTGAGGTTTAAGGCTCTGAACCTGAGATAAAGGTATATCTGAGCACCTTCTGAATTTCTCAACCTTTATCTAGTCTCTTAACCTTGCTTCTAAAGTGATGAAGATTGAAAACTTTTGGCAAATTAACAAGGTTATATGCATCCTTCTTCGAATCTATTTTTGTTTTTCACCTACAAAGGATTTATTTTGCCATTTATAAGTTTACCTGGATGCTATTTGACTTGAGTTTTTTCATGCGGCACAGGGAAAGTCAGAAAGAGCTGAACGTGGATGTTCTGGAGCCAATAAATGGCAGTTTTTAAGGCCTCATGCATTATTTTTCTACTTAAGTGTTTTGTTCAAAGAAGCCCAGCTCAGCTAGATTAGCCTGGACAGACTGAGCTGTGTGTCAGAGCTTTCCCAGCTGCCCTTACATTTATCCCAAGTCCTTCACCAACTGTCACAACTCCTATAGGACTTGACTAGGTACAGTAGCACCTTTTTACAGAATCACAGAATGGTAGGGGTTGGAAGGGACCTCTGGAGATCATCTAGTCCACCCCCCCCCACTAAAGCAGGTTGCACAGGACCATGTCCAGGCGGGTTTTGAATATCTCCAGAGAAGGAGACTCCACACCCTCCCTGGGCAGCCTGTGCCAGGGCTCTGTCACCCTCACAGTGAAGAAGTTTTTCCGCATGTTCAGGCGGAACTTCCCATGTTCCAGTTTGTGCCCGTTGCCCCTTGTCCCGTCGCTGGGCACCACTGAAAAGAGTCTGGCCCCATCCTCTTGACACCCGCCCTTGAGATATTTATAAGCATTGATAAGGTCTCCTCGGTCTTCTCTTCCTCAGGCTAAACAGCCCCAGCTCCCTCAGCCTTTCCCCAGAGGAGAGATGCTCCAGTCCCTCAGCATCTCTGTAGCCTTCCACTGGACTTTCTCCAGTAGTTCCTCGTCTTTCTTGAACTGGGGAGCCCAGAACTGTACACAGGACTCCAGATGGGGCCTCACCAGGGCAGAACAGAGAGGCAGGAGAACCTCCCTTGACCTGCTGGCCACACTCTTCTTAATGCACCCCAGGATGCCGTTGGCCTTCCTGGCCGCAAGGGCACATTGCTGGCTCATGGTGAATTTGTCAGCCACCAGGACTCCCAGGTTACCTGTATTTATAGACTATCTGATCAAGAAGGAGTTGCAAGTGACTTTTCTTTTTCCTAAGGAATACTTGAACAAGGCAAGAAGCTCTTGATTCTCTTCCTGCTACATTTGCTGGTGCTGATCCCTCTTGGCTGGTTGGGCAGACACAGCTGAGTGCTTCTACACCAGTCCCCAGATGATCAGAAACATCCAGCCACTTGCTTAAAGAAATGAAACCCATTTAGCGTTACTAAGTTTACACCCTTAAGAAAAGACTTGTCTTAAAATAGTTCATTTGTGTGTACAATTGCCTAGAGCAGGTGAAACAAATCAGTGAGTAAATTTGTGTTTTGCATGTGTTTCTGGTCTTTCACAGCATGTCCCCATGCCACTGTATCCCATCTCATCAGAAGGGCTTGTCACTTCTTGAACACCCTGAGCGTGTGCGGGCTCTGCAAGGCCATGGTGCTGTGTCTGCAGAGCTGAAGTTCAGCAGAACTTCATGTGGCTCTGGAGGAAGACAAGAAAAGGAAAAAAACTCTCTGTGGAAAGGATATGTAATATATAATTGCCCCAGTTAGTCACTCTCTTGCTTTGTAGCACTAAGATTTGACCTCTTTAGGAGCCATTCCTCATTCAGCGTTGGCTGTCATATGGTCAGCTGTGTTTGATAACTGGTCACTCTTTGAGATGGATCCACGGGGAAAGAGTCCTTACTCAAAGAGCAAGATTTGATGCAGCATCTTAATTTCCAAACCTATTTTCAGATGCACCTTTTAAATTTTCTAACTATCTATAGCTGGGTGTTTTGATAGTCTGCTTTGTGCATTTTAAATTACACATGCCAGCAAAAAGGCTAAAGATTAAAGGAGTTACTAACCTTCAGATAGTATATGAAAAATGTTTCTCTTCAAAGACGGTTTCACTCTGTGTTGTTGTTTCTGAAGAAAGAACCAGGCTGCACAAGTTTCAGCAGAAGTTCTCCTATTTTATGCATAACTGAAGTAATACTTTTATGCCATTAGAAAAGTAGTCAGTCTTAAGTACGATGTCAAAATGTCCCTTTGCATAAAGGGGTTGACAGTGATATTCTGTTGCCTAGTGCTTTTTGAGTTACAAATATTCAATAGCTTTTAATTGCTTAACCATCTGAATATTTTGTGTCATTCAATATGCAAAATTCATTTAAAAATCTCTCCAAATAATGCGGGCTGCACAGTCGTGCAAGATTTCTGATGTCAATTCTCCCCTTCATCCCCAGTCTGGCAATGTTTCTGGAGAATATAGTCTTTTCAACTTTGTCAGAGAATATGAATTTTATTCTTCTTTTTTTGCCCCACTGTGAAAAAAGAGACAATCTCATTCTTTGAGAGCACTCATCCTGCCTCACAGCTGCCTCTTCTGCACCAAGATCTCAGCATGTGTGAAAAGATGCTGTTCTATCGACTTCAGTAGGGAAATTACCACTGTTAGCAGCAGCAGCTGACCAGCGGGAATTTAAGCTGGCAATTTGGCTTGCATCTGGTTTTGCTCTGGCACCTCTGACAATCCATGCTGTATGCATGAGAGCGAGCACCAGAGCAAACCCATCTCTTTCCTTAAATTTATACAAGTATGACAGGATGGCTCGCAACACCCTTCTTTGGTTGCTTTACTGTAAGAAAAGCCCTCCCATTATTTCTGGTGCTTTGAACTGAATAAAACACAGAATGATTATGCCTTGGAGTGGATCCACAGGGTGGATCTGGCACACGTGCCGTGCAGTGAGAACACAGCCAGTCTGCCCCAGAAGATGCTGTACCTGGGCAGCATGGACTGCAGAGCAGGTTGTCTCCTGGGTGGGTGCCACAGTGACAAGAGAGACACGGCCAGAGATATTTTCTGCAACAGATGCTCCTCCACTGCAGGCAGCCTGTTGGCAAGCAGAATCACCATGCAGTCACAGAAAATACAACATGCTGTGGACTCTGGTATTGGGGAAGGGGAGCAGGGCAGAGGGGCGCAGCAGGCAGGGACCCCTCCGTTGCGGGAGCCTGGCTCTATAAGCAGGGCCATTTTTTGAGTGCTTACACTGGAGTAAGACTCAAGGTGGTGCCTGGTCCTGGGGACTTTCTGGAGAGCATTGTCAAGAGCTGCTCATGGCTGCACTTAGGAGCTGTTTGCATATAATCCCTAAGTAAATACACATCCTAGTAATCAGCTATAGATTTCTCTGCACTCCAGACTTAAGTGCTATTAATTATATTCCCCACTCAGAAGCCTCCAAGAAGCATTAATTAGAGAGCAGGAGCTGATGGTTTGCTTGTCTGTGTGAAACTATTATGACCTGAGAGTGAAATATAAGCTTCAAAAGAAACATGTTTTATGAAGGTCACCTTGGAAAACATCATAACAATCTGTCAGGAGAAGAGAATGCAGCACTCCAAGTGTCCATTTCAGTGTGACATTATGCTTTAAGTAGTTGGAAATAGCAAAGAGAAGATGGATCAGATCATAGGGTCTACACTTTTTCACCCAAAATTCTCTTTTTTCTGCAGTAAGTACATGTAAAGTAATCTTTTTGTCATTTCAATGGAACGCAAGGAAAGTTAATATCAACAGAAATCCAATAGACAAACATAATCTGGCCCTTGCTGGTATTTTTGAAGTGTAAAACATCCAGAGCCACCACCTCTGTAGCAGGGAGAAGGTTTATGCACAGGAGTTAAATTCTCTCTTCAAGGGAAGATGTAAACAGCCAGAAGTGCAGTGACTGTGTACAGCAGAAATACCTACCCTAGAAGGCTTGGGGCAAAAGGCTTCCCCAAATAAATGTGGTGTGCTAATGCTCAGCAGCCTCAGCATCGAGGTTGATTGTTTTTCTGGTTGAAGCATATCATTATTCTTACGAAAACAAAGCTGCAATAGAGTTAGCTATGGTTATAAGTGAAATGTCTTCCTCTTGTAGGAGTCCAGCATGAACACAATGTCCCCCTCACACCTATTCCAGGGCTCTATTTTGAGGCTGTAAGTAGTACTGTGCTGAAAGTTATACACCTCATTCTCTGGACTTCCATTTCCCTATAGGTGGCCATTTAATTCAGCTGTAAAGAGTACGTGAATTCCATACAGCACTGCTTGGATCCTGTAATTATAGCTACAGTAGAAATGTCACGGCCAGAGACACAGACAAGATTGTACCACATAAAGGCAAAGCAGCAAATGCGTTACTGTTAGCAAAGAAAGCTGACAGAGGGCCAGATGTTCTCTTAACTTGCACATCCAGCAGCCTGAATGCTTACCTGGGCTGTCTGTCAAATACCAAGTATTTTCAGTCTGATCCATTTTTGATTCATCATTAAGCTTTATGTGCGTCGCATTGTATGAGAGGAAAATGGGAAAAGCCGAGCATAACTGATGGACGTTGTGTCCCAGGACCTGGGATAAAAGAGTCGAGGTACAGGACAATGCTGAGCTTCAAATAAGAATGATATCAACTGTGGTCAAGTACTTTTATACCCAAACCTGTGCTAAAATGGTGCTAATCTCTTGCCCCCAAAGCTGCAAAAGGATGCACTTACTAAGCAGCCGGACCCTCCTTCAAGCAGATTCACAAAACGTGCCAAGTAATTTACAGGCTGCCATCAAGCTGTCAGTCAAGAAGGGCATACAATGGAAACTGTTGCTCAAAATGCCATCGAAAGGGGAAACATATGTTTCAGTGAGAAAAGACAATCAAACAAAGAAGTGGGCGGCTGGGGAGTTGCAGCCGCAACAGCAGCAAGGATCCAAGCCTCGTGTACAGCCTCTGGAAACAAGTTCGGGGGCCGTGCCCTCATCCAACAGTGGGGTAACGGCTTTGTGTTTAATAGGCTGAAATAATTTTCTGAGTATTGAAGCCAGCTCTAAACATGCTCTGAAGTGAAGGCACAAAACTGAAGATACCAAGCAAAAAGCCCACTTCACGCTCAATTATTAGCAAAGGTTTGTATCGTGTTATCCTATTGCTGTAGCTGCTGCATAATAGAACTGCCCAGAGAGACACTCTAACCAGCAACTCAAACGTGACCTCAAAGCTTAAAAGCTGCCTTTGTGTGAGTTGCAGTATCTAGGCTGTGTAGGTGGAAAGGCATTAATAACTCCTCCAGTAAGTAGTTATTTGAAAAAGGAAGGGGGTGATGGACATCGGAAATATATTGGACTGAATGTACTTGAGGCTCTGTTGTTTGCCAGGATGTTGGTCTCTACACGAAAGGACAGGTATGTGCATGGGTAAGCCCAAACGCCCCGTCTGTGTTAGCACCCGGGGCCGCTGCAAGCCTCCCGTTAACGCCGCAATAACAATTGCGCCATGAATTTGTGCAGGGATTTCGCACGCAGTTTTCCCGGCTGCAGTCGGCTGCAGTTGTCAGGCTCTCAGCGTTTCTATTTCTCTGCTTCAGGAACAACTTCTAGGTCTGTCATGGCACCTATTACAGGTCTTCTGCTAGGATGGATCGCCAAGAGATGCATAAAATTGGAGCGGACATGGGAGGAAAGACCCCATTCATTCTCTAGTGTGTGAGACCGGGGGTGTTTTCAGGGTGATGGTCCCAAATCACCAGTGTATAATACCTTGGCATTAGGTAGAGTCCCACCGCAGGGTCAGGATGGATGAGGATATATGAGAGATGATGATTTTGAAAGAGCATTTGTAGGATCTTATATAAGAGATCATGCACCCCAAAGACTCGTGCATGAGATTATTATAGCAAAATTGATTTGAAGAGTGAGAAGCTGGATTTGATGACACAAGATGCCCTTTCTAATCCTTTGTTCCTATGACTAGCGGTCAACAGAGCTGGGGATTGTGCTGTCTTACTCAGGGACATCAGAGAGGTGGCTTCACTTCATGTTTGTTTTTTATAAAATGATCCTGACCTCCTTTGGAGGGTGCTTTGTGAGTTAGGAATGAAAAGCACAATGTGAAAGGCAGGCATTAGTATTATTTGGAAGTGAACTTTATTGAAAAAGTAGATAATAAATCAAACAAATGCTCCTTTTTCTTGCTCTGATATATAATTTTAAAGTAGTTATGTGCAAGGATTTTCTCCTTTCGCTATCGCACAGGCTATAATAGGAGCTGAAATGTGCTGCGTGTGGATTTAACGCTGAACATTTTCTTTTGCCTGTCGCTGTCAGTGTTTCCTGTTGGAACACACTAATGAGCACCTAACTCGTTAGCAATAAACAGCCTTGCATTTTGTCTTACTAACAAAGATCAAAGATACTGTTATATGTAACTATCTGTTATGTTTGATATTCCTCAGGTAACAAAGTGTTTGAAAAACATCCTGTGACATAAGAAACTCCCCAGAAAGAAAGACTTCATTCTCCAGTTCTCGGTGGCCCTGGAGCTGCAGCTGAACAATTTTATTATATGTTCTACAAATATGGGATTCTTCCATGAAAAATTTTATTGGACCTTTGGATATCATCAAGGTTGAATTTCAGCTACGACAACTAGCAGCACTGATTCAAAATATTGCTCTGAGTAGTAACTCATATTTTTCTGAATTGTGTACTTGGGAATGAATCTCTTTAAATTGTCCCTTGGCCTAAATTGAAATAAAGCGCTAGCAAAATCAAGTAGCTACTGTGTTTAGGTACATTACAATGTTTACTCCATGTTGTGCTTTTTGAGATTCAGTTATTGTATGTGGGCTATTACATCATAGAAAAATTAGATCTTTTAGCAGTATGGCAATTCATAAAAACCAAGCCTTTGTTACAGACCAGCCAAGATGAACTTGGAGAACTACCGTTTTGTCAGGCAAGGTAGTATAACAAGAAATATAACACTTCCTAAGGTCTTTCCTTTCTCTGTTCCTTTTAATGCATTCTCACGATGCTTCTGGAGCTTAAGGTGATGCAAACCACTTCTGAAAATCAATGAATATGTAGAGCTGCTAATGGGGTAGCATCACATTCGGGTTAGACTGGCACCAGCGTCCTGCTTGCAGCAACAAACAATGTGAGTGGGAGCCACCCATGTGGAACGCTCCCTCGGCAAGAAATGCCGTGTTCAGAGCCCCGCGCAGGGAGAAACCCACCGTGGGTTAGTTGTTGATTGCTAATGTTCAATAAAGAAAAAAAAATCAAACAACAGATGGAAGGGTGAAGAAATGAGTCTGCAAGATATATATGAAAAGAGCACCCGTAATCTTGCTCTTGAATTGCGGGGAAGCAACAAGCGAAGCCTGTTGTGTCCCCTGAACTCAGGATGGAAAATAAAATGCGCCTTACAATAAAAGCCATGCTGAGGGGGGCCGTAGGGTGCAGAGTCTACTTGAAGGCTTGAGGAGGTCAGGGTCAGGTCCAAACCAGAGCCTGGCAGTGCTTTGCGTGCCTGGCAGCACAGTGTGGTCACTGTCCTGAACAAAAATGCTCCAAAGTAGTCTGTCCTAAAGGGCTGCAACCTGACCTGAGAAGCATGAAAATGCACAATGGACGAACTCGTATAATTTTCCCTAAGTCTCTCTCTGCTATATACTGCAGAGGAATTCAGTCCATTGGTTTGAAGTCTTTGTGCTGGTCAAATATAAATAGAAACACTAGAGCAAAATCACTGATGTTTGATTCCAGGTTTTACTGGGGTGCTGTTAAAATATTGCTCCTGAAAAGCTGGTTTGATTCAAAGATTTGCCATGATCCAATGTGACCACTAATATCTTCCATTAGCCCTTTTAAAAACTGTAGACATTTTAACGGTATTTATTTTTCCATGCAGAGTAAATGAAAAGTACATTTTGATGGCGCCTGCACTTTTTAGACCCTGAACAAGAGCTAAATAAACAGGAAACGAAGGTCAGGGGGCAAGAAGTGACAGAGAAGAAAAGGTGAGTAGTCAGGATGGTCAAAGATGCTGGCGAAGGAGCCAACACAAAGGGTTGTCCTTTTGCACTTTAATATTTAAAGTAGCTGGGATTTCACACAGAAGGAATACAATGGTGGTGCTGCCGGGGAAGCGCTAAAAGGAAAACCTGAGCATCGGTTACATTTGCAAGGTATTTCCAAACCTGATGCTCAATGGCTTCCTATTAAGTATGGAATATTCTGTATTAATTCTGTAGCCTGTGATGAGCGGGCGCTGCGCCAACCATTTTGCATGGGGGCTGCTGAGCAGATGAGTGCCGAGCTGTATGGAAGATTTCATTTGTGTAAATGAGGAGGCCGTTAGCACTAAAGGTCCTGTTTTTAAAAAAAGCCTCCTGTGGCATTATGCACAAAACAACCTATTTATGCAGCATGAAAATATTTATGTGCTTCACTCCAGCTTAAAAAGGGAATTTGCAATAGATGAGGGACATGAGAAAGGATTGGAGTGAGAGATAAGGAGAGATTAGAAAAGGCAGATCATGAAGTACATGACATCCTGCAGCAGTATGTGGAGTAAACCCTCCCTTTTTTTAAGACCTGAGCCTTGAGGATGGTGTCTGGATCATCCATACACTTCCTATAGACTTAATTTTCCGCAGGCAGGGCAATGCATACAAAGATGCGGTGGCTGGAAATGCAAGGATCCGCTGTGCGGAAGGCGTTGATGGTCTTTGTAACAAACTTTGTCCTTTCCCGCCTCAATCGCTTGCCGTCGCTGGGGACGCTGCAGAGCGCCAAGATCCTCCACCGAAAGCAGAAAACACAGGAAAAAACACCCATGCAGGGGCTCAGATGGACACGGTGCAAGTGGAGCGGTTCCGATGGGATGGCTTTGTAACAGGACAGAGCTAACTGTGCTCACTGTTACATGGTTTGGACCCTCGTTCCCTGTCCTTATACGCAAGCAAGTTTCCCAGGCTTTTTCGATTACTGAAAGTTTGTTTTGCTGAAGCGAGCAGTTCCTCCAAGGGGCTGCAGCGGCTGTGCCTGTGTGCCTCTATTTTCATTAGCAAAACAGCTGTGTTTCAGCCACATTGCTCTTCATTGACTTTTGTAGGACCAGGCTGGGAGCAGGATGTGGCTCCACATGCCCTTTCCCCCCTGCCTGCCTTGAAACAGCAGTTGCAGAAGAGCAGTCTCGGGCATGGTTAGTCTCCAGGGCAGGAGAACGGCCGGGTTATTGGGAGCACACGTCTGACAGGGACACTGTCACTCGATCCCTGCCATGCCAGGCAGACCAGGAGTACAGTCCCATTTGAAAGCCACCTGGCAGCCATCTACTCACGCATGTACTTTTTTGGACCTGGGCAAAAATATTAGGAATGGGCTCTGAAGGCTTTGGCATGGCAGTAGCCTGGGCCCATGTTGTGCTGTGCAAGGTCATGGGCACCCGGCTTCTGCACATCCCTGCTTGGTTTTCCAGTGTGTGAATGCTCACCTGGACCACAATTATGTTTCTTTGTGCAGAAAGGCAACTTAGATGGCTAATTGTCCTGCGGCAAATCTGCTTGCACTAAGGCAGGCAGGTATTATTCTACAATGATTTCAACAAAGGCTGTGAGTACAGCACAAGGATATTTTTTAATTACCTTTCAGCGATTCAGCATCATTCTTGCTTCAGATGCAGGAGTGTCCTTCCCAGCGCCAGCTCCTGGTCCTCCACCGGAGAGCCAGTGCCACCCCAGGTAGATCAAAGGCGCTTGTGTGTTGACAGACTGATGGGCTGGGGACATGCCACGTCGTCTCCTTGAAGTCCTTGTGCGGTATTTCAGAAATCCGCTCCCTGTTGCTTGTAACCTCCCCCAGCACACACGCACCCCACGCCCCCAGGTATCAGGCTCTCGTTTGATCCTGTGCTCGAATAACACAGTGTCTTGGTTTTAATTAGCGTTGCAGAGAGGGGAAAGTGAGCATTTGGTCTCTGTGAGAGCCTGACTTGGCTGCAGACTCAGGATGACATCTAAGATGAAGGTTGCTGGTTGGGATGAGGCAAGTCAAGGTCAGATCCTGGCTTGTGACAGCACCCTGAAAGGTGGCTGGAGACTGAGCACCCCTTGAAACAAAAATACCTGAATGCATGTGGGATCTGGGGGTGATCTCACACCCTAGCTGTAAAGCAATAAAAACCATAATGCCCAGTACCCACGGAGCTGATGAAAAACTTTCAAGCCCAAATACACACATAGTGACAGCCACGTCACTAAGTACCTAAATCATTTCTATCTGAGCTCTCTGTGTCCTTCTATCCACTCCCCATCTCTCGCTGTCACTGTGGTCGGTGGCTGCGGAAAAGCCTTGTCCGATTCCTGCATCTGATTCCAAACGTACAGGCCAGCAGTGCTGTGAAGAAGAAAACGCTGCTGCTCGTGTAAGCTGTCCTGTGTGTTGGCAGGGCTGTGAGTTTCAGAACAGAGTGATGTATTTCAGTTCTTGTGAAATTTCTGAATAATCAGCTCATCAAAAAATATCATGCAGAGTTCCCTTGTAGTCCTCTCCAACATGCCACCTCTCCTGCCAATAGCTCTGTAGGGTGACCACAGCTTGGCATAGCCCATTAGCAGAGCTCTGCACAATCACTCATGAATAGAGCTGGCTGGAAAATGCAGTTTTTCTTCTTGGGGAGAAAAAAACCAGATTTGGTGGGTCAGGGGGGATGTTTGGCTTGGCATTTCGGGATGAAGATTTTCTCTACTGCTCCCTCCAGTACCCTCTTCTGCTCCTGCCTGCACCTCCCTTTTTCTTCCCTACCCCGTTTTTTAGCAAGTGATTCCAGGAAAATAAAAATAAAATAAAAATCCCACTTAAAGTGGCAAAGTCATTGGATGCTGTTTGATCTGCTGGCGAGCTCCTCCTGGCCTCCAGGGCTAGGGGTCTCGCTGCAGGATGGGCACCAACCCGCTGGCACCTTCTCCAGCTGGAACTCCTGGGTGAGATGTCCTCAGACCTGTACTTTTTGTTGCCACTGCCCAGTTTCTTCTTCAGAGTTTCTCCAAGATATTCCCCCTCCCTGAGCAGCTCAAAAACCTGCTGTTTAGGCACCTGGGAGCTGGTGACCGTGGCTGTTCAGAGGGAGAAGGCAGGCGCTGGAAGAGCCTCGGGGTAAACCCGACCAGCAGCGTCGCGGAGACAAGGAGCCGAGCAGCAGGAGTCCCTGGCCTGCCTTCAGCTGCTCCTCTCGGTCCTGGGACGCCTCCAGGCACATCCCTCTGCGCCTTCCCCCTCCTTTTTGACATGTTTCTCAGTCACAGGTGATCATTGCTTCGGCTGCAAGGAGCGGACGTCCTCGCTGTGTCCTCTAACGATGCCCAGAGCCAGGACGTGTGGAGGCCGGGCTGGTTGCAGACCCTGTCCTTAAAGTAGGCAGCAAATAACAAGTGCTGCTGAGGCAGGAGGCGCAAAAATCAATGGTTAGTGCGTTAGGATTAAAGCCGTGGCATGAAAGCCTTATACAGCCAGGATTTTTTTGTTTGTTTCAGGCCTACGGTAGCTGCGCTGACTGTGGCACTTGGTGTAACGTGGGCGTAGTACTTGCGTTGCTTTGCAAACCCCTGTACGCACACACGGGCACAACCGCATTCGTCGGTGAGAGGCGGCTCCAGCGCGGTGTTCGGGCACTGCCTGTCCCCGCCTTGGCTCTGCCCACAGCCTGGCCGCGGCTGCCGAGCATTTGCTCTGTCCCTCTTACCTTGCGTCACCCCATCTCTTTCTGCTCAGGCTTTTGTCATTTCTTTTATCACCATAGTGACAGGAAAAGAGTGATGATTGCTGGAGTAATTTCCCGTATTAGCTAGCGCTGACCTTTCAGCCTAAATCAGCGCTTCATTTTCCCCGGGCTCCGGCTGAGCCCCAGCAGAGCGGCATTAAAAAGCGGTGACAGAGGGGCCTCGGCGCGGTGCGGTGCTGCCAGCTCCTCCCGGACAGTCTGGGCAGGGACAGGGCCTTCAGGTCACCGCGTGTCCCACCTCCGCACACCAGGGATGCGCAGAGAAAAGGGGAAGGAAAAAATCCACTTCACAAAGGTTTCTCCCCGAGTGCATTTGCTGTGAGTCTCGTGGTCTGTAAAACCAGGGATTGGGCACGTCTGTCTGTCCTGGGGCACGTGCACATCTGCAGGGTGCGTAGGAAGAGCTCCCAGAAGGTAACCGCTCGCTCTGACCCACGCAGCGAGTTGGCAAAGCCCCTGTGTGTACCCCCAGCCTGCACCCCCCGCCCCGCACGGCCTCTCGCGGCACTGGCCGCTCCCGGGGAGCCCAGACCAGCGCAAGGTACCGCGCTCTCCCGGGCTTTACTGCTCCTTCAGTGCATCTTGGAGAGACACGCAGGCTGCGCACGCACAAATACACGCTTGAAAATCAAGATCATTAAGTACGCAAATACATTTCAATAACAAACAAGCTATTGAAAAGCAGAGAAAGGTCACAAAATGTGAAATGAAAGCTGCTCTTCTGTTCTCCACTCCGGCAGCGCCGGTCCCTGCCGCAGAGGAGGATATATTAAGAAGAGTCAACCTTCACTTCAAGCGCGCTGCCTTTTGTCCTCATATCACAACATTAACATTATCCCCACATAATTTTGTGTATTTAATTTTACAATAGACTGTGCCAGTGAGCGCTGCCTGTAAATATTTGATCACCACCGTTCCTCTAGGATTATCTTATCAAGAGTAAAGATATTAAAATAGAAATCTTGTCATGTTACTGCCTTTATACTTTCAGCCCGAGAGTTGATTGACAGAAAATGAACTGCCTGAACTAGCTCTAAAGTGTCTTTTCACTGAGAGCTTTAATGCCAGAGGCTACAGAAAAAAAGGTAGCTAGTCATCGGAAACTAATGCCTTGCTGTAGTTACGGAGCTTTTGTACCGAAGATTAAAAATACGAATCTACTAGGGGTATTTTTACAAGTGTAAAATGGTGTTGGTCTTTTTGTATCTTTTTGCCATCTCTAATGAGCCTTAAAAAGAGCCTTCCCTGTTCTTCCTACACTTGAATATTAGATGCAGCCTCACCGCAGCTCACAGACACGGGCTGAAGTTTTGCAAGAGTAAGCTCTTGACTTATCTAACCTACAAAATTTCTTTTTGGTGATAAAATGGATTGTGAGCCAGGACTGAGTGTTCCTGCCTAGCTTGGAATATCAAACCACTATAGACAAGTCAAGGTTTCTATTTATGGCCAGTTAAAGACACACCGGTAATGCTGTTTTAATGTTACAAAATTGCCCTGAAATTGTCATGTGTCTGAAGAGCGCCATGCTGCAAATATATAGCCGGTCCCCGAGGGCTTACTCAGCCTGTGCTCCAGCACAAATCAATGAGAGTTTTTGCTGGAGTAAGGACCCGAGCGCCAATTCAGGAAAGTACCTAAGCACAAGCAAACTTTAATCACAAGCTCGTGCTCCTCAGAAATCAATAAGGACAGAAGCTGGCTGGGGCGAGGGGATGGTGAGGGGTGTGCGTCCCGCACAAGGCGAAGGGCCAGTGGTTCCCGGCATCCCAGCATCCAGAATAAATCTGCCTTTGTCCTGTCATGATCCTGGAGGGCTGGAGAGGGATTTACATGGGTGGCTCCCATTAACAGCAATGGGTGGTCCCCTCCCTGTTTCCCCTGGGCGCTGAATGCAGAAAAGCTTCTCCTAACATTTCACTTACGGGAAAGGTCAAGAGCTGTGGTTTTGTTCAGCGTGCTCAATATATTCAATTAAAATACACTGGTGTGCTCATCAGCTATTAACTGTCTTTGCAATAGCTGCAATTAAACAGATACTTACCTGTGAAAGGAAATCTTTCAAGACAAACTGTGATGCGGTGGCTGAGGAGAGCGGGAGCTTCCCAGGTCTCCGGTGGGGGTTTGCTGTGTGTCTCCACATGACTCCCACAACCGCTGGGAGTTTTCCCCTTTCCCTGTTGCTGGAGCAAGGATGGCTCCGTGTCCCACTGTCAGCTGCCAATTTCCATGTAGGTAGGGCATGGCAGCAGAAGGCGAGGGGCTGGCCAGTTCCAGCTCCTGCCGTCCCTTCCCTGGGCACGCTGGAGGTGAGCTGAGCACCAGCAGTGCCGGGAGCTTGGCAGCCCTGGGGGAATAAAACCAGCCGGTCAGTTTTCTCAACCAGGCGATTCACTTGCAGAAATATCATTTACCAAGTTCCACTTAGAGCCTCAGGGATAAGAAACGGAGAATGAGAGAGAGTCGGCTGCTCAGGAGTTTTTAGCAAAATCAGAGGGTTTAGAGGGTTTAGCAGCTGGTGGCCTCCGATTCAATGGGCGGTAGAGTTAAAAGCCACGCACCCTGCTTTGAAAACTTCCTCCAAAGAGCCTGAAATGAAGAAAAACCCCAACAAGGCAGACTAGCGCAAAGCAGAGGAAGGAACTGAAGGAAGCAAAAAGTAATTACCTGAGCCAACTATTCTAATTATATACACACAGCAGACAAACGGGGATAGCAATTGTTGGTGCTCTTAAGACGGATAGCTGGGAAATGAAGATACAGTAGAAAATAACACGTATTAAGGAATTAGTATTCATTATGCTAAAGAAGGGGGTGGGTATTTACATTAGTCAGAAATCAGGCATGCAGAGAGATGGGTGACAGCAAGGAGAAGCGTGGCAAGAAAACCCAGAGCGCGGTTGTCACGCGTTTCCCTGGTAGCTGTGAACAAGGGGGTGCTGAGCCAGGCGTGATGCCACCAGCACCACTGCTTTTCCCCAGAGACCCTTCAGGGCTGAGCGGCACGTGCTTTTCCCAGGAGTGTTGTTCCCGTCGGCCACTTTAGTCTCCTGTATGTACCACCCTACATGCTAAAGTACAGCATTTCCCCCGGAGGCTCTGGAGCACTGCGTGCACGTGTACCGCAAAGGGACGTACCCTGCACAGGCGATGGTGGTAGCCCCAGCATTGCTGGATTATAGCACAGCTTTATGCAGCTGACAGCATCCAACGCGCAGCTCCGGCTGCCTCCAGGCACAGGGCTGGAGCAGGGCATGAGGAAGCCCCGTGCCTCGGTGCCTGGCCACGGGCTAGCACACCACGTGTGACAAGCTGAGTGGGCTCCTTCTTGCCATGGGGCTTTTGGGGGACAATCAAGGGCCCTCTGCCGTGCTCTACCAGCTGGTTTTGATCTCCCGTGCACTCACAGTCTTCCAGATCCTTTCCCTAAAATGTCCTGAAGCTCCTTGCGAGTTTGTGCCATCCGTCTCACCAGGTACCATCAGCAAACGTCCCCGTTCCTCTGCTGAGGCCCTTAATGAAGATAGATAGATAGTGATCAAAGTAAGCTTCAGCCCAGTCCTTGAGAAACCCCTCCTTTCACCATTACGGGGCCCTATTAGCAAGTTCCCCACCCATTTCTGAGGTATTCAATTAATCCCCATCTTCTCCAGCATGGCTTATGCTGTTAGATATTTAGAGCACGAAGGCAGAGGATTCACTGAAATCCCAGAGGAGGAGAGCTGTTGGATTTCCTTTATCTGCAAGATCAGTTAGGGATTTCAGGTTAATCTTGCTTGGTAAATCATGTTGCATTTTATCCCATTTGTCTTCATGTCTCTGTAAATGGTCTTTCTCTCAGAAAAATGTCACCAAGCTCCGAGTGTTGGACCCTGTTCACTTAGCGAGCCCTTCTTAAATAGATGCACCACATTTGCCACACTGCACATACACGGTCCCACCCCTGAGCTGATACACTTGTTCAGCACCCACCTGTGGGTCCGTGGGCCAGATCCTTCAAAACTGCAGGACAGAGGCTGCAGTTGGGCACCCAAGCCTGCTCCTTAGGTGCCTAACAAACCCAACAAAGTGTGTAAATACCTACAAAACATCCTGTTGCAAGTTCCCACTGGGCAATTAAGAGCCATAAAACCTAATGCAATGTGGGATGTTGGATTTGGGATTTTGCTTCTGGACATCTTCACCTCCAGTTTTGCATTCAGGCCCTTTGCCAGGTTGCCTTTAGCTCATGCTCCAAATCTTCCTCCTCATCCAAAAGCCGGGCATTTCTCCTGCTTTGAGGATGAGGGCACATAACATTATGCTTGCCCCTGTACTCCTGCCCTGTGCTACCAGCCAGCAGCTCTCCAGTCTTCTCTCCTTGGTCTTTCTCGTGCCCTGTGGTTGTAGAAGTTGGGCATTTGAATTGTCTTTCCTAAGTCTCCCTTCATCCTTTCCCTTCCTGACCTAGTGCCCACAGCTTGCTTTGTTCCTGGGGCTTCCTTCTTCGTGCCACTTAGATTCTGCTAATTCTTCGTCTTTCTAAGAAGACATTTTTCATCCAATTCTGCCTCCAGCTCCTTCCTAAAAGTTTTTCCCCTTAAACCGAGAGACATTTTCCAGAACTGAAGCAGGTGGCCTGTCCCTGCCTGCTCGCCATGCGACGATGCAGATGGCAGTTTGCACAACTCCCTGGGTGATCAAGCACTTTATAAATTTCAAGCCAGAGATGTACAAAAAAAAGGGCCAAAAAAAAAAAAGTCTTTCCAGGGAGCACAAAATCAACACAACAACTTTAGGTAACTGCACACAGGCAGAAATGCTGCACTGCCTTAAGTCTGCACAGATGTTTGTGCCCCCATAAACCGAGTTTTCCAGGTACTTCCCGCAGGCTCAGGCTCCTCCAGCAGCACTCGTGAGCCCCCCTGAGCCCTGCAACCAGAAGGGAAGGGAACGCTGAATCCCAAACCTCTCCTGGTATAAACCAGGCTGCAAACCATCAGTATCTATGTTATAAAGACTAAACAGGGTTTCTAGTAAAATCGAGCAGCCAAGTAGACAACATCCCTTTCCATCCCTCGGTCTCCCCTCCAAAGAGCAAGCCGTCACTGCCGGCGCTGGAGCAGGGCTCTGGCTCTACGCTGCCCTCAGCCGCTCTCTCTGCAGTCACTTTGGGATCAGGTTGAGGCAACAATTGTCAGAAAAACAAGAAAGGAAAATAAACAGTTGCAAGACATTGAGCCTGGGTGTGTGTGTGCACACCTGTGTGTCTCCCATAGGAGAAGCCTCAGCACACTTCATGTTTATCAGGTCTAAACACAGACAGATGCCTGGAAATGCTGAGAGGGGTGGGGGGGGCAATGTAAACCCCATCCTTTCCCTATAGAGTGGCACGAAGGGACAGAGAAACAAACAGGAACACTCAGGCAGAAGCTCAAAGCGGGATGCTCCGGGCAGTTACCGCGCTTTGCCAGGGCTCCAAGACCTGCGGGCAGGCGGCGCGGCCACTGCCGGGCACCGCTGAGCCGGGCCCCAGGGCCACAGCCTCCCGGCAAAACACGGACATCACCCACACGTAGCTGTCGCTATAGAAAGCTTTCAGGTATTTATATATATAAAGGTCTTTATATATCTAAAAAAAATTATTTTTCAATGTTTGAAATGTGTGTATACTTGTATGCATATATATATATATACACGCACAGGCTGGTTGTATGCATATATAAAGACCTTTTAAAAGACCTTTTTTTATATATATACACACACATATATTTACACATAGAAGTATATAAGACCTTTCTATATATACATATACACATATATATAAATTTACATATGCATTATAGATCTCATAAATATAAGTATATAAAGGTCATTTAGAAGGGCTATTTATATGGATGTGTGTGTATGCATATTTATATGAATGTGTATATATGTGTATAATATATAAAAATATAATTAATAAATATAACTATATATACTATAAATACTAAGTGATATACATATTCTCATGCATATTATATATTATACTAAGTATAATTATATAATAATATATATCATGTTTTAATGCTATTCATTATGTACATTTATATTGTTATAATTTTATGTGTACATTTAGAATATGTATTTTAAAGGTCTTTTAAAAGGTCTTTATATATAAGTATAATCAGCATATATATGCATATAAATACACATATATACATATATTTTTATGTGTATTTTTTTGTGCATATGAATGAATGAACCAATAAGTAAGTAAAACCACAGATACACGCTTACAGCATTTCAGTTGCAGCCCCTGTGTAGGCCCGAGGGAAGGTTAGGAGATCGCTCAAATAATTTGGCAGCCTTGTCATGAAAACTCTATTCTCCAACTGCTTTCAATTTAGCAGCCCTGTTTTAATAACACTCGCTTATTGCCTGGCAGATACAAATGTGAAAAGATGTAGATAATATCCTGTAATGATCCTAGACAACGCTATATATATATTTATACACACACGCACGCAGAGGCTTAGCTTTCCCAGCCCATCGGAAGGAACAGCCGCTCAGGTGGGGCTCTCCGAGGCTGGGCTGGCACAAATACTTCGTGTGGAAAATCAGCCACCTCTCACCAAAGATTACCTAAATTGCAGGAGAAGAGGAATAATATTGCTCCCTGTAGCGCTGCAGAGTTTTAGACACGAAAAGTGCGTACGTGTATGTGTAAATGAAGCCGGGTGCAAGCGGCTAAAACTCCAGCAGCCCGTACGCGGCACCGCGCCGGCGCCCGCCGGGAAGCCCTGGCCGAGCGGGAGCCAGCGCTGGGGGAAGCGGTGGGCTGGGTGCGTGGGGCACCCTGCTTTCTGCTGGGGAAACCACCCGAGCGCAGGCACCCCGAGTGCACATTTTACTTTTAAATCCACTGGCTGCTTCTTTCGGGTCTGACAGGTGCCCTGACACCTTGTCTTTCCTGCCGCCAGCCCGGCCAGGAGACTCGACGTCTGTCTGTCCAGCCCCCGTGCGCCCGCCCGCTGCCGGAGCCCCCTGCTCACACACGCAGACCCGGCCGGGAAGGAGAAGCTGTCACGTCGTGGCATTTCTCTCCTTCTCCAGCAAAGGGATCCTGCTGAAAGAAGTCAGGAAATAACATCAAAACCGCAGCCGGAGGCTGACAAGCAAACTGACATTTAACAAAAAAATAAACAAAACAAAAAAAAAAGGTGAAGTGGGAAGAAAAGCCTGGGTGGGTAGTTGTGTGTTTGGCTACAGTTGGAAATCTTTTGCGTGAGCCTTTCTGGCTCCCCAACATAAAAGTACTTCCAGACATGTTGCTGAAACACCAGGAAAAGTGTTTTCCCCCTTTCCTATCTCCTTAGCAGCTCTCCCAGAGCTGCCCGCACCCAGGAGAGCGGCAGCGTTGAGGCAAGCATTTCACTGTCTTCAGCTCCAGTAGCAGGAGGAGGAGGGCAGGCAAGGGTTAAGTGACAGCTTATTTACGAGTGACGAGGGTGTGCAGAAGCCTGGAAGAATTTTTTTTTCCGATTTTCATTGGGTGACAGACACTGTACAGGCAGTTCTGCTGTCCCTGGGAATGTCAGTGTGAAATGGAGAACCGGTGGCATTTACAGACTGAAGTTTCTCCTTGTACTCAATGACAGAACAAAGGGGAAGAAGAAAAAAGGCCAAACCCACGAAGGCTTTTAACCACCAGCGCCTCCAGCCTGTTTTTACGCCAGCTCTAACTCTGGCTGGTTAGACTCACTGTGCTGCTGCAGCGAGAGGCGGTTTGAGCTGCTGGTGGACAACGCTGCGTTCTGCTCAAACTATTTCTCACTCGCTTAATTATATCCTGCGCTTACAGTTTTACAGAGAACAGATGTGAAGGCTTACCTTGGGACAGATACATTATGTATACAGCATTAACTTCACACCCATACAGTCCCCATTTTAATTACACAGCCAGTGGGGGACCCAGGATAGTTTGCTGGCAGAGCAGTTGGTTTCATTAGCAATTCCCAAGACCTCAGCTGTCTGCAAGCATCCTCACCCATGCAGGCTGAGCTGCACGGGAGATCCACCCCACGGCAGCCCAGGGTGAGCCACCCACCGCCTGACCTCCGGGCTGCGATCGCAAGCCCCCCCAAAATCCCCGCAGGACCAACCGCTGGTGCACACCTACGGGCTTGTACAAGCTCCAGCCTGAGATCCGCCTTGAACAAGTATTATGGAGAAAAGCCTCAGCGTGACACGAAATGCGAGGCAAAAGGATATTGAAAGACAACTTGGACGTACAGTGTTGTAGCAATTTGTCTGATCTCTGACCCCTGTCAGGGAAACATCAGTATGACAGGTCCCCACAGGCTGCATCTCTCTGCTAATAAAAGCCTTTTAGCAACACTCAGAGAAGGGGTTTGATCACAGCCTCTTGCTGGGTTTAATAGGTGGCGAAGCACAAGCTAGCATTTGGGTTTGCCACTCCATTTGACACGTCTCCTCTTTGAACTGACATGAGCAATGCCTTTACGTTTTGTTAGCTTCACAGGAACTCCGAAAATTCCTCCAAATTTTAACAGATCCAAAATTGCACTAAAATTTTGCTTGCGCTGCCATAAAGCAGGGAAAACTACTTTAAAAGAGCAGTATTTTCTCCATCGAGCCCACTGCATCAAAGCCAGTCAGGGAGACAGTTTCTGCATTTGTTCCTTCCCAAGGTGAACAGAAAAAAGGGCCGTTTTCCTGCTTTCCCTGTTACATCTTTTCCGGGTAGCCAGTGGCTCCGCTGAACCCTTTCCCCACAGCCGCCTTTCATTAGCCAGGCTGCCCGTCTCCCCGCCCGCGGCGCAGCCGCACAGTCCTCCGGTTCCAGCCCAGGAGAGAAATCATCAATATACATATGCCAATTGAAATTAAAATTGTCCCTATGAGTTATTCTATGACACAAGCTAGCACCGGCTATATTAAAACCTATTAATTAATATTTAATTAATTCTTTTCCTTGCCTATGAACACAGAGTGCTACTGCAGAGCACAGAGGCAATTATTATCTGGGGTGCTTCAAGATATTATAACTTTCAGAGTTACAAAAGCTGCATATTTGTTAGAAACAGCATGACAAATCTGTCGCTGTTAGAGCCGCTCTACCAAGACTAGAAAAATCCTGAATAAACTGCAATAGGTCAACAATTTGCCAGAAATATCAGCTGAATCAGGAGCCTGAGGTTTCATCTCACTGGAACGCTACTTATTATGTGCACAAAGAGCCCTACCTCAGCAGAACACTGTGCATTACTTAACGAAGGGCCAGCAAGGCATGGCTCATGTTTCGCTGAATTCCACTCATTCCAGCGTAGTTCTTTGCTTAGTTATTTCCCACCTGCTTTCTGAACTGGTGAGGAAGGGCGCACGGCGGGACAGGCAAACTCTGCCTCTTGTAGCACAGAAGACCTTTGCAGTGGCATCTGATGAAGCACGGCAGTGGGCGAAACTCAGCTGGTGGCCAACTTTCTGCAAACATGGCGCTCACTACTCGTTACTCGCTTGGAAGTGGTGCAGAAACTATGATGGCACTTTTATCTTTGTTTCTCCTTGTTGGGAAAACGCTCTTCCAGCCAGCAGTGCTTTATGGGGCTGCCCGGCAGCGATGTTCTTGCTGTGAGCTACCCCCGTGGCTGGCACGGACAAGGGGGATACGAGGGGTTGGGTGGCTGGAGGTGGTGAGCATCCAGGGCTGCCTTATTCCTGCAGGATCCAGCACAGGTTGGTCCACACCTGGTATAAATGGGTCAATCAGGCTGGTGAATAACAGCTCACCAGCTACCCACCAGCTGCTCAACGTGTCTACGCCTCTTGAAGAGGCAGCAATGCTTTTGGTCTCCATCCCTACCAGGGTGACAGCTGATGACGTTTATTCAGGTGATGACTTTCTCAGTGGCCTTAGGAGACCTGGGAGGCAAAGCTCCCAAACAAGACCCTTGGTGGCCTTTTGAAAAATTCAGCTCTTTGTTTCCCTGCTGAAAGTGGAAGAGGAAGAAAAGAAAAAAAACCACCCTCCCCTTTACTGAAGTTGTTCTGCAATGAGTCATTTGCTGCCTGACGGGAGATGGGCCAGCGTCTCTTTCTGCGCCGCAGTGATTTGACTAATTACTTCTATCTGCTCCAGCAGAAGAGCAGCCTCCTCCAGCCTTTCTGCTGTCTGGGTCCTGTCTGTCAGCAGCAGAGAAGTGGGTAGCGGTGGGAAACAACATCCCTCTGGTTTGGGCGGTGGCATTTTGCCTGTTCCTTACACCTACTGGGTGGCAGGTCCCAAAATCAAGAGCTCCCACTCAGTGAAAAGCCAAAGCCTGAAAAGCTGGGGCTGGGTAGGCTGTATGTTTCGGGGCCAGCATGCGGGCGTTGGCATCTTCTCAGCATGTCGTGGTTGCCCATTTTGTACAAGCCCATGTCTCCGTACGCCTCTTGGCTGCGTAACTGCCGGGGTGACGAGTCCTGTGGGGACAAGGAGGCTGCACGGCGCAGCCCGCTGCCGTGCTCGCAGCGATTAAAGCCTCCCTGGGACTTAAGCACGGTGCAGGCGGCTGGTTAGACTCAGCCGTCAGGCTTCAAGGGAAACAGGATTGAGTTTTAAGGTGGTATTTTCTTTCGGCTTGAGGCTGATCAGTTCTTCTTGAGGATTTGGGGACTGAACTGCCATAGATCTTGCTCGAAAACGTCACCCACCATGGCTGGGCAGAGGGGGAGGACAGCACACGGGCACGTATCGGGCTTCTTCCAGCGCTTGCAAAATGCTGCTGTCTCCTCTGAGCTGCTAAACGGGGCCCGGGACTTCCACAACTTTTAATTAGAGGCGAATGTTATTAAAGTAAATTAGAAGAAAAAGGCAGCTGCATATGCAAACTGATTATATTTTTACACTTGTTTAAAATCACAACTGTGATTTTTAATTATAGTGGATCAAAGGAAATAACCACATTAATCCAATGTAATCACGTGTGAGCTGATTCGATAACAACATTGTATTTAATTGGCAGTAAGCTCAGGCAACGTTAAATACAAATGAAAAGCGCTGACACATTCTGAAGACTAATTAATATGACAGACTGGTAGCAAATGCATTGTTTATTACTACTAATTTCCAGTAGCTGGTTCAACACCATTTTGTTACCATGATCCCCAGTGCTGCGTCCATCAATGCGTGATATTTAAAGGGAAAATTAAACATGATTTATTTTAAGGAGGAACAAAGGAGTTCAAAGATAATTAAATTATGCATTTCAAATACCAAGCTGCAGATAAAGAGCTTTAAAATACAGGATTTTTCTCTTTCCAACTATAAGTCCCCTTGATATGTGCACATAATTCACATTAATGTGCTACATCAGTGACGGAAGACACTTTTTTCCCTGCACATTTTAATGCAGTTAACAAATGGTGATTTTTTCAGGGGCTGACACAACTCTCGGGGAAGTAAACAGAGGGATTACCCTCAGGACCCTGCCAAAGCCCAGCAAGGCACTGGAAGAATTTCCCTTGGCTCCAGTGGGCTCTCAATCATTTTCTAAGCTTGTCAGATCAGGGCCTGTTACCTTTTTTTTTTTTATCCTTAGAAAGTACCCAGCAGAAATGAAGAACATTCATTCAGATAAAGACTTTTAAATACAGTGTCTTGAAAGTTTGCTAAAGCTTTGTGGAGAGTCACACACATTAAAATTCTCCTACCTGACTGCGCTACCTTCCTCAGTTGGTTATGGACTGTAATGGCACATATTTGTCACACCTTGTTACAGCCTTGGTCAATAGAATAATGGAATAATCAATCATCTATATTTTAGTGTGAGACATAATAAATACAGTGCATAATAGTCAATCAGGTCTTCACCAAGGAAAAGTTGAACAATTACAGTGGTTGTCAATGGTAAACTGCCTATGATAAGTATGCAAACATTGACCCCAAGTGTTACACTGCGAACATGGAAATTAAAATCATCTATCTTACTTGATTCAAAGCCTCCCAGATAACAAGGATGGTATTTAAGGAAAACCTTGGCTGGACTCAGATTTCTTCTTTCTGTTAGATTAAAATTAAATTAAGTCAAAATTTAGAAAATACTGGTTTAATTAAAGATACTTCACTAGCTCATAAATTATACATTCTCCGTCCTGTTGCGAAGTGTAAGTTTGGTATTAGGTGTCAGAGCTGCAAAGGATTCCTAAAGGTTGGTTCACATTTACATGCTGTATAAAGCAGACTTCTGGAAACGAATGACTAATTATCGAAGTTCCCAAATTGCTACCCCAGTCTGCTTAGCAAATGCAGTCTCCCTGATTTCAGCAAAAGCAGTGTTTTCTTCAGCAGTGTAGCCCAAATAGGCAAAATAAGACAGCCAAAAAAGACCTTGGCCAAAAGCAGACATTGGCATGGAATCAAGCATGAAAATATTAATAGATAATCATCCAGAAACTAATTACCAAATGTAAAAAGTCCAGCTATCTTACACAGATCACTGCAAGGAAGAGTGTTTCAGTTTCATTAGCACGGCAGCAGAAGGAGAATCTTTGCAAAGTGGTTTTCTGAACTTCCTAATGCTCTTACCAATGTACGTCTGTTAGCTAAAGCCACATTCATTTAAATTAGAAGGAGAAAAAAATACATTTAACAGTGAAGGTGATGATAACTTTCTGAGACATACCATAGATACAAATAAGAAAAAAAAGCAAAACACAGACAGATTGAGACCGATGCCTTCCTGGAAATACGCTGTAGTCCAGTGCATGTTATTGGGATCATCTCTAGGAAAATAGGCCAAAATGAAATGGCCGGTGATATAAAGCATGCCAGGCTGGAAGACTTGGTGACTTCTTTTGAACTTCTTAAAATTTCTTCTAAATATGCACTGGGTCCAAACAAATTAAAAGTAAATTTAGTGGGATTTAAGCAGACTGAGATTTAAGCACGAGGCAAAAAGCCATCTCTGAACTCTCCAGCCTTCCATTGCTTCAGCAGCAAGAGAGCCAAGCCCTCCTGGCGACATCTCCCACCAGCGATGGGTTTGTCCCAGCACACGCGGCCATGGCGGTCATTCCCCTGTCTAATTGCAAGGCCGGGTTACAGAAAGCCGCCTTACCCCAGGTGGGATTTAAGCATGCATTTAACGTAAAGCTTCTGCTCCTATCACGCTGACTTTTCCTTCCCCCTACCCACAGTGGCGAGCGGAGGGAGGGGAGCAGCCGAATCCACCATCAACGCTTACGCTGATGTCTGCTGAATCGACTGCCGTACTGTAAGAGCAGCCGTTACAAACCCGAAGGAGCCTGACAAACGCTCCTTTTGAGAGCGGAGCTACGCTGGGTAACACAGATGCTCATCATCAGCTTGCTACCAGTAATGGTAGCGCTTTCAATCAGGGTGCCTCCGACACAGACTTGCAAATGCTTGCACTGAGACAGTGGGTAACAGATGCCCATCAGTGCTGAGGAAGACTGCTGAAGATGAAGATGGGGAGAGGTAAACTCCCTGGCTCCAGGGAATTTGGGGAACCACAGACGTTACTGATTTGCAGCATTGCTGAGAGGCTCCTTTGCTGCTAGGCAGCGCTGGCACTCAGTAGGATGCGACCCTCCCTCCAAAGAGCGTCTGTGATTGCCTGAACCAGTGCTGAAGACACACATCAGTGCATCCTGAAATGGTTAGAAAAGCTCCTTACACATTGATCCAGCCATTAGCAGGGTGCTGAGGGGCAGAGTGGGGAGCAAAGCCCTCCGGCACAACTCCCGGCTGCATCGTACCACATTTTGGAAAGCTTTGCAGAACCTCAAAAAAAATCCCTCTGAGATGGTTTAGAAACCCTGGACTGATTATTCCAATAAGCCATGATGAGATAAGCTCTGATGACATCAGAAAGGGTGCAAGGCACTGTCACACGAGGGAGAGAGATGGGAAGGATGTGAACTCTATTTAAGCGGTCCCGCGGTAAAACAGCTTGCAGCCAGCGCACAACTGACTGTCAGCTCTCTTTGAGCGGCTCCTTTGATTGCGCTGCTCTGTGAAGGAGCACTTGTCACTTTTTATCGAAGGAGAGGGGAAGAAAGCAAGGCAGCCTGTTGCCAGGAGAAAAGATGCCACTCACTTTAAGTTAAAATATAGACAGCTGCAATGCCCTGGCTGCTGGCGATCGAGGACTAGCAGAAATGTGAAGGAAGTATCAATGCAGGGCAAGAAAAAGAAAACAGCAAGAGACTGGAGTGAGTGCAGAGCGGGGAGGGACGGGGCCCCAGACTCCTTGTTTGTAGCTGGTAGCGCCTGAAATGCCTGAGTGTGCAGGAGCAGAAAACAGGAGCGATGTGCCCTGCAAAAGCAGCAGCTCCCCGTCAGGCTGAGTTGGGCTGCTGCTTCCACAGCCCTTGTACCCAAACAGCCGTGGGACACCTGGGCTGGGATAAAAGGCAAACTCAGGGTGACCCACTGTGGAGGAGAGTTTTAAGTCCTCTTATAATAAAAGGGCAATCGGTTGTCTGGCACTGCCGTACTGTGGGCTAGTTACCCCTTACAGCAAGTTATCCTCAGCTCTGATCAAAATGGAGAAAGCTGCAGCATAGCCCAGCCTGTCCCGCAGCCTCTGCCTTCCCACATCGTCCGGCTCGGAGCTGCTCAGTGAAATCCACCTTGGGGAGCTGGAAATCCCTCGCTCCAGAGCAAGAGTATTAAAGCACTGTGACTGTATCTTTGCAAGCCAGCTAGCAGAGGAAAACAACCTGGGGAAGGTACAAAAGATCAAGTAACGCAAGCGCGCCTTCCCCCCCTTCGTTTGTCAGGATTCTGCTTGTTCAGGATAATAATCAGCAAACAGAAAACCCTGCACAAAAAGGCTCAGGCAGAGAAAGCCCAATGCCCCCTCAGCCTCCGGCACTTCTGCAAAGAGTTACTTTGGCATATTAAGAGGCACCAGAGATGACAGTAGTAACCAAGAAGACGGAGGGAATGACTCTGCAGACAGAAGAGACAAAAATGCAAGGCAGTATTACAGTATCCCAGTTACCACGAGGCAAAGCATTTCCCACTGGAGCCAGGAAAACTGATATTTAACAGCTGGATCCTGCAGACTAACCAATTTGCTTCTATGGTTTTGTTGCTTATAGCAAAGCAGAAAATATTTATAGCTATTGTTTCCCTAACTTCAGTTTAATCCTTGCCCTATTTGTCTACAAAACCGGTGTAATTTCTGGCAAGACTCTTTGGCAGTACTTCCCCACACACGCTTTGCAAGTTGTGTTGCATTTCCCAGCCCCGGTGCACGCCTGCGGTGCCAGCGAGGCTCCAACACCTTGTCCCAGCTACCGGATTTAGAGGCTCATATTGCTGTGTGCAAGCATAGGAATCACAAATGGTGCATCTGTCCTGAATTGATGATGGATAAAGTCGCTAAAATCACTTATCCACTTGCTTTAGTAGCATTAGAACACGATTAACTTTGTGTGCTGCAGAGGGTGGATAAGTGGAGGTCTGATTTTTCAGCTGGTTCTAGTTGTCATCAGTCTGCTAGACTTCCTAATGCATGTTGCGTACGCTCACGCTGTATTTTTCCCCTAATATGAGCACAGGGGCTCACTCATGGATCGCACAATTCTGCTGGTAATGTCACCCTGTGTCTCATGGCAGCACATAGCCATCCATCCCAGCAGTGGAGAGCAATCACGCTAAGAAATTACACGTACATTTGGCAACAGGCAATACCAATGTCACCTTCTAAACAGGCAACCAAGGGATGTGGGAGTAAACAGAGGAACAGCCTTTCCCCTGGAAGCAGAGGGAGGAAGTGACTCCCAGTCCTGCAGTATCGAGTTATCCTCCGGACCTGGCTACGTTTCCCTGAGATTCGCTTCTCTCCATCTCAGCCTCTAGCGGATAGGTGACATATGGACGTCTTCATGCTCCTGGCCGCCTTGCCAGAGGTCACAGTCTTTTTCTTTTCCCCTGGTAAGCTGGAGGAGGTTCCTGGAAGCATCATGGACTCTTCCCATCCTGTCTGCCTTGTGAACTCATTAGGTCTCCGCTGCGCACCAACTTCGTGTGGAAGGACTTCAGGAGCAACCCTGCCAGCTCCAAAACTGTAGGATATTTTCCTACAGTAAAAACCCCATTGCGGTGTAGGGCCACATCGTGCCATGGGCACTAAACCCCCACCATCCAGGGCTGCCTGGATGTGGCTCTCAGCACGGAGCGCTGAGGAGCGCAGGGGACCCTCCTGTGTCCCAGGGGTGAACGGGCCAAGGCAGCCACAGAAGGGGCAAACACAGCACAGAAAGCGGTGCCACCGTCTGTGGGGACAGGCCGGCCCCCACCAGCCGCCCCTGGGGACACAGCCAGAGCCATCGCTGTCCCACGGCACGGCGCGTGGGGTGTGCATCGTCCGTGGAGCGTGCATCATCCGTGGGGCGTGCATCATCCGTGGGGCGTGCATCATCCACGGGGCAGGCCTGAGCCGAGACAGCGGCTCTGCTGTGTAAAGAAATGAAAATGCTTTTTTGTTGTCTTTTGAGGGTTTTTTTTTCTTTTGTTTTTAAGAGAGAAGACTGCAGATCTTGTCTGTCCCAGGAAATATGGTATAAAACTGCAATTTGCCTGTCTTGGCTCTCTCACCCTAGCATTGACCCTAAAGATGAACTCCCATGAATAAGTCTAATCCTGTTTTTCATGTTTCCCCAGGTTAATGAATATTTATGAATCGTTTCTCCAGAGCCAAAGCACGGCCCTTACAACCAGCCATGATAGTTCAATTTGTTTTCTTGCCAATTCTTTGGATTGTTTTTTGTTGTTGTTGTTCTTTTTGAAACTTAGGGGGGAAAAAAAAAATCTCATTCCCAGTTGGTTCTTATCAAAGTGTGTGGGGTTTTTGTTTGTGGGTTTTTTTTTTTAAAACTCAGCTGGTGCTTGGAGACTTTCCAATAGGCTTGAATGATTAATGTGGTGCCACTGACTTGTTTTGTGTTTGTATTAAAAAAAAAAAAAAAAAAAAAAAAAGCACAATTCATGTTTTCCAAAGAGCCAGTTAGGTATCTCTGATTGACCATGCCATGTAAGTTTTAAATTGTTCTTTGTGTGCACAAAATGTATGGCAAAAAAGGAAGCATTTCCACAGAGATGAATGGAACATTCAAGGTTAGAGACACAGGCAAAGAAGAAAAAATACCACCTCTCAGCAAGCTGTGTATTAGACTATAATCATTACAAAGCCAGGTCTTAATATCTTACATTTATTTAAGGGAGAAGTTTTGTTCTTTTGCCTACTATTTATTTAGCTAGTCTAAATTCAGTTTGAATAGCAAAACAGCTTTCCCAGTTTAGCTGCATTATCAAGTCAAGGTCATTACCCTCAGAGAAAGATCAAGATCCTCTATAAGGGAAAAAAAAAAACAAAATGGCTTTCTCCCCCTGATTGATCTACTGAACATCATTAGCGAAGGGTAAGAGATACCTAAACATGCTCTGTGGTCCATTGACTTGCACGGGTGCCTTTTGAGTGTGAAACAGAAGGAAGTTATGCCATTACCTTGGAAAAAAAAGATGTTCCTTTACTGGTATTTGGAAATAAAATAGAGTTGTGAAGAGGGGAGGATCCTGAAGGACTCTTACAAGCTGTGTGTTTGTGAGTCAATAAAGTGGTAAAGAAATGCAGCTTTATTGATTTGCATTATGTGCTGCTTCCCAGGTGAGAGTTCAGCCTTTCATAATGTTTTTCATCCACTGTTTTAATAATTTCTGTAGAAGTTTGATAGCACTTAGTAGCACATTTTCATGTAGAATTAATAACTGTGCTTAAACTCGTTAGACTTAAGACATGCCGTTGTAACCCTATCGCTCAGAGACTTCTTGGCAAAGCGTGCAAGAGCTACATCCAGCGAGTGTCACTTTCACACCAGCCAAAATATATTGCATTACAAATCCTCAAACAACAAAAACTATCACGTTCATTTTTTGGGGGAAAAAAAAAAAAGGTCACTTTAAAACCTGGGAGTGAAAGGTAGGCTTTCCCAGATTGCTTTACTGCAAGAAGACAGACCATTACCAGGGACCCAGAAATTGTTCCAAGGGTTAAAATTACTCACGGCATATTAAGGGGGGCTCCTCCGCAGGCGCAGCGCTGCCCGGGCTGGGGAGATGGGCGAGCAGGCTCAGCAGCAGCAGCAGCACGGCCAGGGGCCGGTGCTCCCCATCCACCGGCGCCGCGGGCTCTCCGGGCAGGAGCCGCTTCCTCCCATTTCTTTGAGCAAGACGGAACACAGCTGAACCCCGCGGAGGTCAGCGGCCGTGAACTTCGGTCAGGGCAGCACCGCAAACACGCCCTGGGCAAGAGTGCCCGTGCCCGCGGAGGCTTCAGCCGCAGTGCCCGAGGAGGTGACGCTGCCGGCGTGATTTACCCGCTTGAACCCCGGGCTGGCTCGTGCGCGAGCCCCGTGCTGCCCGCCTCAACGAGCCTGGCCAGAGCGCCTAGAGAGGGCTCCACGGCATCTCTCCTGCCCCTGCGTGCACACATGTGTGTATATAGATATAAAAAATATACACACACACACACACACACTCACACGCACATACATACATATCCCTCAGTCCCTGCCAGCTAAACAGCAAGACCCCAAAACTTTCCCTTGCAAGGATACCTGGAAACGGTCTGGGAGGGCTCAGTTACTTTTAAATGCTAGCTCCTTTTTTATCCACTGAAAGTTTAACCAGCGATCTCTGTGAAAACAGCCTTTTTGTCCACAGTAAGCCCAAAAATCCAGGTGGCTCGGCGCCTTTGGAGGACCAAAGGTGCTCTTGCTGTCTCTACCATGCTCACGGGTAAACAGCGCTGGCTCCACTGGCCCCACGCACCCGGGTGTTCGCAGGGCGGGGGATCACTCTCGGAGCTGCTCGAGGGTTTGAGGAAGGGCCAGCACGGCTCAAACTTGCACATTTGAGAGACTGAAGTATCTGCTGCCAGTGCCCTGAAGAGACCACGCCACAGAGGCAAAATTGGGCTAAAACAGCCCCCTCCGTCTCCCTGCCTGGCCACTGCACAGGCAAAAGAGAGAGCAGCCCTATTGCGGGCTGCAATTAAAGGAAAAACAAAACAATAATAATAATAATAATAAAACTTTCTTTTTCCTGTCTCCTTTGCCAGCTCCCCCAGATCACTAATGCCCTATTTCATAGGGTGCAGCTCCCCACACCCACATTGTCTCCCGCTAGCAAAGATGAGTCAGTGGGCTCGCATCGCCCTTACCCCTGCCTGGAGGAGCTGCCCGAAGGGGTGCGCTGCTAACCAGAGCCCAAACCTTAACGAACCATTAAGGAAAAACATTGCAGAAAGCCCCATGAGATCCCTGCCTGCTCCTCCGGCACGCGCATCAGGCAGCTCCAGCAGCACATTTGCTGGTTATCATTGCTGTAAATCAAAGCGGAATTAGCATAATTGTTCAGGTCTGGGGTTTGTTTTTACTGAGGTCATAAACAAGCTGATGACACTGGGGGTTTTTTACACCACGTTGTAATTGCGCTGGCAGTCTAATTTTCAACACCCTGCTCACCTATGCTCAATTGAAACAGTGTCGACAGCAACTTTCTTCGAAAGAAAACCAATTGTTCGAGGAACGCATCGGAATTCAGCGATATTTCTGTCAATCCAGTGGGCTGCCTTTACTTCTGCCTTCCTTAGGAGACAATCATTGCCTGCTGGGACTTTATGCATAGATTGCTAACTTGCTGTGCATACACTGATGCAAAGAATGAGCTTTATAATTTAAATAACAGACTGTAGAATTGATGACAGACACAACCACGGTCATTCACCCAACTGCAGAAAACTGCAGCTAAGGCTCCAGCAGGAAGGTGGAAGAAACCTATTGCTTTTTCAAGGACCAGAGACACAGCCTGCAGCCATGGCCATCACACACAGGACAGCGTATTTATGCATGCAAAATAAAGCAGAACACAGTGAACACCCCAAACCAGGAGGGTTTACAGGTACCCTGCTCTGAGCAGAGACGCCTTCTTCCATTTACTCACTTGACTGATCTTCAGTCCAACTCTGCTGCAAAGTGGAGATGTTCCTTCTTGCAAGGAGATTGGGAAAATAAAGTGGGATTTAGTAAAATCCTGGTGGAGGCTCCGTGGTCCCTGGGAAGGTCAGCTGGGGAAGACACATCAGCTCAAGGATGGCAGCACGTCTCTGCTGGGCAGGGTCATTCATACCCACCACCACTGCCTGCTTCAGCAAAGCAGAGAGGCAAGGAGCCCCCTCAGCCTCCAAACTGGACTTTTTGCCCCTGGACATACTGTGATTTACCCCCAGGCATGGGCTCCCCAGCTGGTGGTGGGTCTCACAGCCACCCCAGTGCCTGCACTGAGCATCCTGGGGACCCGCAGCTGTACCGGTACATTGGGAGCCTCCCTGAGAAACAGCCCTGTGCAAGAGGGTCACGGTGCAGGAGAAGCTCTGAGAGACCCCGTTAGAAGGCACAGAGCTGAGGGGGGCCCTTCTGAGGCTGGAGGGGGCTCACAGGTAAAGGAGAAGAGGGTGTGGGTGCTCATGAGTGTGGACCAAGGCTGGGCAGAGCCACAGCACCGCATGACAGCTGGTCCCAGCGAGGAGTTATCTTGCAGAGCAAGACAAGGGCACTGCAGACTAAAATATGACAGCAAGAGTACAGAAAACTATTGTAAATACCTGTTCAGGTAAAATAAGCCTCCTTAATCTGGTGTGTCTCATTTGCATAACAACAAAGGCTTTTTTTTTTTTTTTTAAGGGTGATAAATACATTTTCTTTTTGAAAAGAAACAAAGACTCTGACAAGGCCTTTAATCATCAAATCAGTATAAACAACATTATAATACATTAGACTTGGAAATGATAAACTGTTATTATGCACCAACTAATTAAATTAGTACTGACACCTTTCAAAGAGTAGGAGAAAAAGCCAAAATATATCCCTTGCTTTCAGGGATGATTTTTCCTAGAAGAAGTGAAGACAGGCGAGCTGTAGGCGCTTTCCATCTGGGAATGAGGATCCACGCAGGAAACACCCACACCTGAAACATGACCTCTCCTAACACTTCCCAGGAAACCCATTTCACAAGTAGGAGCTGAACCTGGTCAGCTGTGAGTAATAAGCAACAAGTTAAAAAGTCAAGTCCTCCTTAGAACGAAATCCAAGCAGTATGCACTGGAAAAGCCTAATTACAGCCACTGTGCCACTGAGCGAGAGCTACCAGTCTTCTGGCAGTAACTTGAATTTCATTGTTGGGGAAGATGAAAGCCTTCACTCGGCTGGGGAATGGCATAAAAACAATTCATAAACAGGAGTGAGACAAACTGTGTTTATTCATGAGTAGCATTAATACCCTTTTGAGGGTTCTTATAATAATTTAGGGTTGCTATGCAACACACAGGTCCAAACCTGATTCCAGTAGCAGCAACAAAGCAAATCATCTGCTGGCTTTGGCAGGACCTGGAGAGACCCCGCACAGACGCTGATGGCTGCATCCAGCACGGTATCCCAGCTGTATATCACCGAGTGAACTAGGGCTAAATGCCGTGTGAGCACCCAGACCACCACTGCACACGGCTACGGTTCCATCCCAGGGAACAATAGCAATTGTGGAAACAGAAACACCTCCCAGCCCAAACTCTTGTCATATACAACACTTGTCAACTTGTCAAGATGTTACTTTCTATAAATGAGCTTAATTTACATGTTAATAGCACCAAAAACCATGGTGTGAGAGGGAGAGAAGACTGAGGAGCAAGTGAAGTGAGGAGAAGACATCTGAAACTTCCATTTGAAATCTTGTCAGTATTGGGAATTCTGAAATGTTTCAATAAGCTCAAAATAAAATCCATCCATTAATTTTACTTGCATTTCATGGCAGGACCCTCTAGTCATGCACCGGCTTTTCATCTTCTGGAGACTCTTGCAGGTGGCTGCATTGTGCTCATGACAAACGTTGACTGTTGTGATTTCGCTTTTTCGTCACCAAAGTCCCACCTGTGCCTGCAAGAGCCAAACACACCGTAGAGTCGGTGCTTTGCCCTGCCAAAAACCCGCAGCATGACGAGCAGTGAGCCAGCCCGCAGCCTTGCCAGGATTCGCAGGGGACATACTCGCTTCCCAGCACGGAGGAGGCGGCTGGTTGCGATTAGGAAGACAGTGTCTAAATGCAGTGAGGAGAAAAGAAGTAAAAGTAGAAATGCTGCTCTCTTAGCTGCAGGAGCTGGGGGCCAAGAAAGCATCACTGCCATCCCACTCGGGTCAGCAGGGCTGCGGGGGAGTGTGTGGCGGAGGACCAGGCACCACATATGGAAAAGAAACTCTGGGTTGAGTATCCCCAACCCCACTGAGGGGTTTCCAGCCCCCGTGGACAGAGCTGGGTTGCCCTTAGGCTGATGGAGTCCTGTCAATCCTCTGGTGATAGACAGCTCCTGTGGTGCAGCAGCTGCACATGGACACACTGACAGCTCCCAATCTGAGCATTCCCATCCCCACCACAACTACCACCGCTCTCCTCCTCCTCACCTGCACTTACACCTTCATGTATGAATACAGCGACAGGCTCTCGGCTGACCCAAGCACCCTTTCCCAGCACAGATTTGGGATTTTCAGTGCGTTCTTGTTTACCACCTTTTGCTTTCAGATGCTGAGCTCTGCCTTCTTTGAAAACTTCGATTCAATGGTTGCACGCAGGCACATTCCCATGATAACTGGGCTCAGGGTGAATCTATGGAGAGAACTGGGTGGAACAAAGCCAGGCAGCTACCTGTGTTTACCTGGGAGGAAAGCTGTGGAAGGAGGGGAATCACATTGCTAGCATCCTCACTAATAGCCACTCAGCACCAAAAACTAAAAAATGAAAAATTAGTTTGCTCTGCAAATGGCAGCAGCCAACACGTTCATCCATCCCACATTGTTGCAGATCTTTTTACTTTAGCTGCCCATCCGTAGCACAGCAAAATCAGTAAAGCTTGCACAATCAGTCCAACAATTCAGCTTAGGAGACAGCAGAAAACAATATTTTCTGTATTTATTTACTTTGTAATAATGGCCTGTGTCGTGAGTTCAGTGTTTGTGTTTGTCACGATGTTCCACTGCCAGGGCTGAAGTAAAAGTAAAATTAAAGCTTTTTTCTTCTGACTCTTTGTACTTGGCCACATCACATCCTTGCAAAGATGCCTAATCAATTCATTTGCGCGTGAAAGGACAGATAGAGCGTCCTTCCCGAAGGGCCCCTCCTAGCGTAGTCAGCATGGGAGCAGAGGTGACTTGGAAAGCGATAATTAAAAGAAAACTCTACCCAGGACTCGCAGGCCCTCTGCGGTTGCAGACAGCAAGAGAAGTGAGGGCAGAGGCCCCTCTTGCTCCCTCTCCCCCTCCCCAGGGCTGGCGGTTGGGCATTTTTGGAAGCGATGCAGCCTCAGAACAGGAGCTCCAGAGCCGCCACTGAGCACAGCCAGGGATGCGGGCTGGAGACCCCTTTCCTCTCCGCAGGGCTCTCGCCCGGACCGTGAGGGGACGCGGACCCATCAGGTTTACTAGGTGCAAAACACTCAACTTCAGGAGTCACCGAAGTCAACTTTCCGTCCTTCTAATATACATCAGATGATAAACAAACTGATCGTAGAATAACAAAGAAATATAACCAGTGCCAGAAAAAGTCCTGCAGCCAGCAAGTCTCTCCTGCATATTTTATCTTATAATCCACTGCACTAATACTTAACCACCACACCAAGCAGGTGGAAGTTTGAGGGCCATTGAGCACTGTGAATTTTCCCAATGCATCACAATTACCAAAACACCTGTGCTAAATAACTTTGCGCTGAGCCACTGTGAAAATTCACAGAGTGCTCAATAGCCCTTGAAATTTCTCATTTCTAACCGGCGGTGGAGTGGCTGAGTGCTCACACATCACACCACAGCACAACGCACGTAAGGACACTGGTTCAAGACCTCGTAAAGGCCCTTTTCTCCTCAGCTGGAAGTTATGCCGTCCCTGTGATTTTCAGGCTGCTCCTACTTTGTCTCCACAATTACACCCACTCGGAGCTGGTGAACTTTTGTGTGAGCAGACTCCAAACACAGCCGAGCTCCCTGGCTCCGCTGTCCCTCCTTCCCAGCCCAGCACAGCTGCCTCTCTCAGAACCTTCCTTTTCTTCTTTCATAGCCAGGACAGATGCCAAATCAGAGGCACAAAACCCCCTTGGGCCACGACAGGCTGATCATGAGCTCAGGGCTGGCCTCTCCATGCTCCCCATCCTGTCCTCACGGGGACACTGGAGCGGGACTAAGGGCTCAGCCTGGCCCTGGACGCAGCAGCAGCTGAGGACACATTCGGCCTCGGGACGCACGGAGCAGGGCAAGGCTCAGCAGGTGGCCAGGAGCTTTTTAGCCACGGTAGAAAGCATGAAAGAGTGCACAAGCCCCTGCTGCATCCAGCTGGAAAAGAGGACAAGAACAAATCGGAGGGGTTTCAGCAGGCAGAAGCAAGAATGGGAGGTTGATAAACCTCCCTTACAGCGGGGAACTAGAGACATTCAATCCATTTATTCTGTCCCTGGGAAGGTTAAGAGGTGACTTGAGAGTGGTCAGCAAGTGCCCACGCAGAGAGAGGAGTAATAAGATGAGGCTCTTTAATCTGACAGATGAAGGCATCTTGAGATCCTGTGGTTGGAACCCAAAGGCATTTCTACAGAGAAATAAAATTGTTCTTGGTGCAGAACAGTTAAGGTAATTAATTAACCACTAGAACAATTTACCCGAGGATGCGACAGATTCTCTGTCACTTTGTCTCTTTAGATTGGACCTCTGTGGGACATCTGAACTCCACCAGAGCATCTGGGTTTGGAGACTGCGGAGGGCAAGGGGGGATCATGCAGGAAAAAATCACTGGTGTGTGCTACTGGGGGCTCCTTCTGCATAGCCAGTCCAGAACTGGAGATCTTTGGAAGTCGGACAGCGATAGCAGCCAGCTGCTCCTGTGTTAGATGCAAATATAGAGGGGAAGTAAAAGCACAGAGAAGTGACAACTAGTTGGAAAAAACAATGCATCTCATCAGATGTCCCCAGACTTACAGGGTGGCCCAGGGCTGTGCCCAGCCCCTGCTCTCTGCCACTTTACTGCTCAGAAAACAGCAGAGCAGAAGAAAACCGTCTGCTCGCACAGGGATGGAGGCTGAGTGCAGCCCCTCCGTGTCCCAGCCCTGACATTCCCAGCGAGGGCTATGAACCACCCACAACACAGCCCGTCGTGCTGGGCTGCGGTTTCCACGCGCCGGCTGCTCACCAGCCGCTTCCAGCTCATCCGTGGGACTGCAGAGAAACACTGTGGTGCTGCCTCTGAGGCTAAAAGTGCTTTCCTGAGGAACCATTCCCTTTGGCAGCAATGCAACACACAGCAGCATGCGACTGCCCTCAGCAAAGGCCCTTTATCCTTAAAGGACAGACTGAAAGCAAAAGTTCCAATTAGAAATGCACGTTAATAAATTGCCTCGTTTTTCCACAGACAAATGCAATGCATTTCAGATTACATGCACCCACGTTCTCACTTCTCTATAACTTCTCAAGGCAGCCCATAGGACAACCCCAGCTTCTCAGTACTGCCCCACCACTTGTCTGTAGGAAGTTGCCATGATAATGAAGTTGAACTACTATAGACAGTCTGTTGATGATAGAAGTTCTATAAACCTGATTTTTCGGGGTTGCTTAGCTCAGTCACTAAAAGGTTTGTTGCATCTCTACCAAACTCCAGCTGAAATCCAGGTTATTTTTTAAGAGATGACATTTTAGAAGCCTTTTAGGCTTTTACGTTACTTTTCTGTGTTTTAGAAAAAGCATGTTTTGGAGCCCTTGACACAAATAAGAGGTGAATTTCAATGATCCCAATTTAAATGTATTTTACTGTTAGTTATGTTTAAATACAATTATTTTTGGTACATCAGCATAGGAACGTTAGCACAAAAGCCCAACTTTCTCGTGTGGTTTCCTAGTAATTAATACCCTAGACTCTTCTGATTATACAATGATATAAATACACCAATGCAGCAATACGAAGTAAAATAAATTTTAAAAAATCAGAAACAAGCGTATCACATAGATGCAAAACAGACAGGAAGGATCAAAACCTGGTCGCACAGGCACACCATCTCCATGGCTTTCCCTAAGGGGTCCATCACACACAGACTCATCAAACCAGGGGGCAAAAGAAGCAAGAAAACCAAGCTCTGGAAAAGTAACTTTCTGCTGAAACCACAATTAGGGAGGCTGCCTGAAGGATTCCCGTCTCCCCAAAAGCGAGTGGAAACCCCTAAGTCCCCCAGGCAGTACATTCTCATCCTGCGCTGAGCGCCAGTGAGCCCTGCCTGACCCCAGCTCCCGCCGCTGAGACCCCCCTCTCCGTGCCGGGACGCTGCCTGGCAGCGCAGGCTCCTCCTCGGGGCACGCACAGCCTACGCGGGCCCCAGCGGCATCGCCACGAGCCGGGCTTCTCCCAGCCTTGCCCTCCTGCGGCCAGAGGCACCTGTCGAATTTGCTCTTGCTCCCTGCAGCTGCTCATCCTCAGGCACAGGACGATGGGACCTCAGTGCTGCTTCACAAGCTGCCCAACAGCTGCCCGAGCAGTAAAACAACTTAAGCTTTCCACATATTTTGGTGTATTATTTGTTGTTCACAAATAGCAAAAATATTGCCTTGCTCTGACTATGTAGAAGAATTATTTTCTTGATTGTCCAGGCTTTATTTTTCTTTTTTTTTTTCTTAGCAACTTTTTTTTTCTTAGCAATGGGTGGTGTTGCTGTTAACCATCAAATAACTACGGTATTGCAGCCAAAGACCATTGTAGACTGTCCAGAAGTCTCATGACATTGCTATGATGCACAGAGCAGGAATAATCAAAGTCCCATTATAATTATAACAAATGCAAATGACCTGAGCCATTAGGTCAATGTCAATAAAAGTGACTCTCAAATGTACGAATTGGAAGGCTTCCACAGACACCGTTCCCTCTCCAGGAGCAAGAGACCACTCTGAATGTCAGTCGAAGGTTGTTTTGTTTTTAATTGGCACCTGAGTTTTATTTGGCTGGTTTCTAAATTATTCCCCCCTCCTTTCTGATTAGGAGAGCTTTCAGATCTTATGCACAGGGCTCTCAGGCTCTTTGTTCTTCAAGACTTTTTTTTAAAAAAAAAAACAACAACAAAATAAACAAACACAAAAACCTCACATCTGCAAACAGAAATGCAGGAAGACAGCCAAAAATCAGATCGTGAGCATTAGCATTTAACTATCACTGTGTTTCACTGTGTGCCCGTACACACCCTTATGCTCCGTGTCCCCTGGAAGTAGGCAAGTACACGTGCTCCATTCATAATTAATAGCCCAGCTTTTCCAAAAGCACTAACAAACAACTGCATCTGCTTCTGTCTGTGGAGGATTTGACCCTCAAGGTTTGGCTTCACCAGACTGATGCTCTGCCTGCAAAATAGCCACCCAGGACACGCTGGAGCCAGCCTTTGTCACCTGGGTCCCAGACGTATCCAAGCCAGCAGCAAACGTAACCACACTCATCCTCTGGAACCAACGCTGGCTTTGCCAGCCATTTCAAGGGCGGTGGGCTTGGCCTCCAAACGCTCACGTTTCCAAGGCACTCAGTGGTTAGGATTGGGACTAAGACCTCCTGAAGCATCAAGCAAGCTGAGAGCCCTCAGCACCCCCACCGAACTGAATTACTACATTATTTCAAGCCATCATATCGCCCAGAGGACAGGCAGAGACACGCTGCCATTAGTGCAGAGCCGTGCCTGCCCCGGTCGGTCAGCTCTTCAGCTCTCAGCAGGGCAGCGGCGATGCTTCTGGCAGGTAGGTTGCTACTAAAAGGCATCAAAAGCCACCTGGAGATGGGCTGATTGGTTTTATTTGCTTGTTACCCTGCCCATAGAGTGAGATGTGCCCTGAGTATATTTGTTTTGCTGAGGCAACCAGAAAGAAAGCCTCCCCAAAGCAGGATCTCTGCTGCCAGAGAACTGACTCCAGTGAGTTTTTGGTTTTTAAGAGGACACAAAACTGTTGGCTAGCGCAGACTCGACCTGAAAATAACTCCCCATTCCTTCTTCTGATGGCTTTCATTTGTGCTTCTCTCCACACAGTAAGACAGAATCCCCCTTGTACCCCCTTGGGAGGCTTCTCAACAAGGAAAATGAAAGCTTGGCTGCACCAGAAGGCATCGAGGGCTCTGGATGTGCCCTATGAGAGCCCTCTGTGCCAAGGCCTTCCACAGCTGGTGGCCCAAAAGTTGGTGCAGACAGATGCTGGCAAGTGCCCTCAAAGGTAGAGACAACCTTCAGCTCAGCCAGGGGCACTGCCCACCACTGTCCATCCCGCCCCATCTTCACTATTCATCCTCCAATGCACAACCCATTATAATTCTTTAATGAGACGGGAGGGGAAAAAAAAAATAAGGTATATCTTACATCCTCCTTAGACCACCTCCCTGCTCCCAACAGCCACCACCCCCTGGGTGGAAGTCCACCAACAATATCATCTAAAAGCCAGGCTCTATAGATCACAAACCACCTCTACAGCAATTAGTTCTGAGAATTGCTCTTCATTGCCAGATGTACAGAAAGCCTAGGACAGATGCTAACAAAAAGGTGCCCCCTCACAAACAACAACTTGAAATGTGCCTTGGGACTTGACTATGCTCTATGATTATGAAATTTTCCCATAGTTATTCTGTAAGTTTTACTTTACTTTTCCACCCATCCCATGAAGCAGCATCCACCATCCCATGAAGCATTCCACCCATCTCCCCCCAGTAGCAATGCCTGCCCATAGGCAGGCCAATCTCCACTTCTTCAGTTCCAGCAAAGCATTTTGCAGAGGGGAGTCCCCTGAAAATAACATCCACAACTGTAGAAATTAAGCTGCTTTGTCACGATGCCCCAAACGGGTCCAAAAGATCTTGGTCAGAAGAAGAACACACACTCATATGCTTGTTCTGGTTTTACCTCTGTGTTGGCTGTTGGTCTCTCATTTTGTGTGGTTCTTCCTTACTTTGGAGTGATCTGTGAAAACCTCTAAAGGGATGACATGGAGGGAACAAAGCTGGATAAAAACCTAGAGTAGTTGCCAAGCTGAAAAAAAAAAAAAAAAAAAAAAAAAAGAACAAAAAACAAAACAGAAGAGAAAACATCAAGCCAAGCCAAGTCAAATATCAATCTACTTTTGTGTGCTTTGTTCCATTAAGTTTACTTTATGATTCATTTGTAACAAACTGGGGTGGATAATGAGTACTTGCATCACACGTCTCTGTGTGCTTAAGAAATCATTCACGCTCCACAAGGAAGGATTGGATAACAAAAACAGAGCCCTCTCATTTGCAAAAGTGTTTGGTGGTCTAGGCATGAGTGGAGATCTCAAGCAGCGCTGAACTGATAGCTCTAGCAATGAAGCAGTCATGTCGCCGCCAAAGCATTCGAGCCCCGTGGAGACAGCCCAGCCCATTGCATTCAAGTCTGCCAAGATGTCCTGAAAGCACATCTCTGAGCACGCGGTGGTTTTGGGGCAGCTGCCTCCCATGCAGATGGCTCAGGAGACACCCACGCGTGGGTGGGCCAATGGATCTCCCAGAGGACGCTGCCAACTCTGTCTTAAAAGTCACCGGATGGCAAATGTCTGAGGCTGCAGAAGTCTAAGCATCTAATTCATTGATCTTGGTGATAGGCCTTCGGCTCAGGATCAGGTCTAGCTCCACCAGAGATTACCCAGCCCCCTTTCAACCACAGCCCAAGATCTCCAGGCTTTACAAACACAAGAAAAGCATCCCCTGTCCCAAGCTGCTCACATTTCAGACTGAATGTGTCAGGTGGACAAACACAACGGGGAAGCAAGCAGAGGGTGGTATCACATTAAAACAAAACAGACTTTGCCCGTGAGTTCATTTCCCACGCAATACTAGCCCCTTATACTGAGAAATCCCAGCATCTTTCTAGTTTACTTAACTTCCTTAATATTTCACGCGTACGTGATTCTACAAGGAGTCAGATCACTATGAAGACACTAGACTTCCTAAAGTTCCTCAAGACTTCTACATGCTAATCCCTGGCTGTGCCTGTCACTTGTCTCCTTCAGCCAGGACCACGAGATGCCCAAGGGGAGCATAGAGCAACTGCACCTCCCCTCCTGCCGACCGCCCTGCTCACAGGAGCTGCTTCAGTAACGATAACCGCCGTGCTGGAGAGGGCATCTCCCATATGACAGGCAGCTAGAAATGAGCTGATCAAGCAGGAAAAAAGCACCCAGGATTGAATTGCAGGCAAGCTGCAGGTGTTAGGATAATTATAAGAGTCTGGCAAACCACAGGAACAACACATGTTCCTAAAATGACAGCACAGGCTTTTATACTTTCATTGCACATCTGCGCATCAGTGTCTCGGCCCCCTCCCAGGCATTTTGAAAGTACACCAGAGCCAGGCAAAGCCTTTGGGTGAAGATCCAAACACTCAGCAAAGCGATAAACGGGATCACAACCTGCTCTTCTCTCTCTCACCGACTAGACCAGCTGTTGAGGATGGGAACGTGTTGCATGGCAAGAGGCGACTCAGCGGGGTGCTTCATGGCACCGTGGCCGTTACAGAGCCGGGGAGCCTGTCCCTCTGGACACCTTCAGCTATCTTCCTTGGTGAATCCCTCCCAGCTATGCAGGAGATGTAGAGCATAGCACGCATTTCATGCCTTTTGCAAGCTAGCCCTGAGGGAATAAGTAGCCAACAGGAAAGATTTCCACTTCTGCTGACTCCAACTCCCTCCACATTTTTGGGGAGTTTTTTAAGTGTTTTCCCCCTGTATTTTCTAAGCATTTCCAATTTTGCAAGAACTTTAGTTTAAGAATATAGGTTCTTTTCCACTATAAGGCCCCAGCAATAAAGCAACATTTATTACAGCCTGTATTTCCCCATCTCTGCTGAAGCAGAATTCTCCTGTGGAAGGAAAAATCATGCAAGTTTACCAGCTTTTACTTTTCTGTGCATTCTGTTAACACACATTACAGTTTCCCGCTCATTAATCCTGCAAAGGAGCACTTACAGTGTATTTAAAATGGTTTTCCTCCTTTACTAGCTCCCTGCGGTGCCGTCCAGTTTCTGATCTGAAGAGCAATCAATAAATAAGCTCCGCCGTCCGCCGGGGTTCCTGGCTGCCCAATTAGAATAGCAAACCTCAACATGCTGTTTTATTATATGACAACAGCAGTCGGCTTTGGCGCAGCTCTCGGTGCCTAATACTGGTTTTAGATGTTTGTATTTGAGCAACAAAGCGGTGTCGGCCTGGGAAGTCAGCAGGGCTGTTCTCTGCCAAACTACATACAAATTCATTCACCAAGGACTGGAGTTTCCATCGCAGAGCATTTTCGCCAACTGGTTGCGTGGGGGTTGATGGCTGTGTCATCATTTTAATTGCTCGAAACAGTGAATGGGCGGATTTCTGGCTTGTCAAGGACATTGTACGGAAAAGAGACATTATTAATCTCTCCAAAGCCTAACTGGTGAGCAGGTCCTTGAAACAGCTGAACAGTGAGCAAAACACGCTCGGCAAGCGGGCATCCTGCCATGGCGAGGGACAGCATGGACCACGGCTCAAATGGAAGGGGCTGCCGGCCGGTGAGCTCTTCTCAAGCTGTTAAAATAGTTGTTAAAAATGTTAAAAAGCCTGGCGAGAGGGAGCACAAACAGAAGGTGCTGCTCTATCTCATACAGTTTTCAGAAAGAAGAATATATTTTCTTGAGGCACCACAAACGTACTTTGTGGACCCCTGAACTGGCAACATCAGCAATTGCTTGTGTCCATGGGGTGCCACCACCTCTCCCCAGTGCCTGGCCTGCAGGAGACAATTGGGCATCCACTGACACTATCAGGGAAAAGAACTGCTCAGCTGGCCCAGATCAGGCCTGAGGGGAAAGCAAGGACCATGTAAATGGGCTCTGCCTGCCTCTCCCACCGCCACAGGGATTCGTGCTGTCTGGCAGATCCGTGCTGATGATCACAGCAGTTGGTGGAAAAGGAGCAGGACACGATAGAAAGAGCCAGTTTGCAGGTAGCTGAGAAGAGGAATCCCATCTCACCAGACTGAGGTTTCTAAATGCACGGAAAATTAAAACCACGCTAAGTCTCCGAAGGTGTTGACAGGAGGGGACTGCATGGCTTGGCAGGGCAGCACCACCCTCTCAACCAGGACTACTTCTGTTTCTTAGTCCCTCGGGGCCACCGAGCACCACAGAGCTTCACTCGCTGCAGAGAGCAGGCTTTCGCAGAAGAGCGGTTCAGTGCACAGCGTTCCTCCTCACACTGAGGTACCAGGTTGGAAGAAACAGTTTACCCAACACAACGCTGGCAGAGGAAGAGGCAGGAGTCCCCAAGAGACTGCAGTGTCCCCATTTTCCCCGCCTTTAACACACTCCTGCGAGGTGTAGCCAGCAGCTCAGCCAGTGAATCCAAACCCAGGCTTGCCTTGCTGCACTCCCACTGCTGGACCCCAGCCTGCTCTCCTGCTCCCCTTGCCCATCACAAAAGCACCCCGCCAGCCACACCACTCCCCCAAACCAGTCACTTTTGAACTTAAAAGCAGATGCATGGCAACAGCGGCAGCGTGTTCAGGCTCCAGCCAGCACGGCACGGTGCCTCGTAGGTGACGAACAGACTCCGCTCCAGCAGGCAGCAAACCCAAACAGCTACCAAATGCAGAGTCCCTTCCCACAGATGTTCTCAAACATTTGATTAAAATACATTGCTTTGTATTTGAAACACAGCCTTATAGGGGAGGCCTGCAGGTCTGAGGAGCTTGAGGTCCATCTTCCAGCACTGCCTTACCCATTGTGGGCAGGTCCTTGCCTGGTCATTCATTCTGCTCCTGCCCCCCTCTGAAGCCACCCTTCTTCAGCCTGCAACCATTACGAGTTCTTCAGGACAAGGGTTGTTTTTGATGGTCATGGATGCTACACTAGTGAAATTAGAGTGGCAACTAGTAATTTGTTTTCAGACTTCAGAGTTGGTTTGAGGGGGTTTGGGGTTTTTTTTAAAAAAAAAACAAAAACAAAAACAAACAACAAAACAACAAAAGGAACATCATCAGACCTGGAAATATTGAATGCCCAGATATTGAGAGCAGAAGGGACAGCATCCTAGTACAATCGCACACAGGTTTGGCACCTCCAGTGTGGACCATGAACAGACATACCTGTGACTTGCTGTCATCAAAAACATGTGTTTGGATGTTTCAGCAGCACAGAGCTCAGACCAGCACCCAGAAGGAAGCGCAACACAGAGCCAAGCCTTTCCCAAACAGCACACTGTCTTTTACTAACAAACAGCATTAAATCCTTCTTAACCACAGAAGTACAAGAAGCAGATTTGGAAATAAAGGATGATGGTGGTCACTCAGCAGGGGACAGCTTTATCCTAGGTGAGCCTCCCCCGGGAGTGCAGCAGGGATCATTAGAGAACTTGCTTGTCCTTATTTAAGCCTCCCCAACTCCACCAGGAGCCCAGTTGACCTGTTGTTACCTGGTGGGCGCACAGATAAGAGAGACTCATTAAGCTAAGGCATTGCAGGTCACTGTGCCCCCTAAGAAGTAAAAAGACAAAAGATACCCGGTTTTCCTGCTTCCCGAGAGCAGCCGCTGTTTTGTGCATCCCTAAAGCAGGTCTCACCTGAGCTATTTGGCCTATACAATAAATAGCCAGCACTAACTAGCTGCCAGCTTAACACTAGCAAAAATATTATATTCCTTCTTCAGTCCTATTCTTAAGCACTGACATTAGAAGGAAAGACAGAAGGGACTTAAATCTGTGGGAAGCCTTTAAGAGAGACCAGATTTCTTCCACCTGCATTTTGCAGATAACACCCTAAATTTCCAGCTTTTCTGACTTATTCCCATGCATTTTTCTACCATACTACCAATGAATGGGATATCAGCAGAGAGTAGGCAGAGCTGCAGATACCTCTCACAGGTAGCTAGAGCACCCTCCAGTGAAGGGCTCTGTTCAACAGCCACCTTCCAGCTCACTCCTCCTGGTCCCACTCCCGAGCGCTGAGCCCTCAGGTGATGCCCATCACACCTGATCTGTCTCGATTAGCAACTTGGCTACTTCTAATAGATGTTTGATTTTTTTTTTTTTTCCCAAGTCATGGAGTATTCAGATTGGCAGCTGCAGACAAGAAACAGTCCCAGAAAGTTTAGTGGTAAATGGGCACAGAGGAGGTAATTAAACTAAATGGAGTCCCGGCAGAGTGGAGACATGCAGGAGAACTAGGCAGCCCCATCAAAACTGCTGCTGTCAGCCAAAGACCTGTCCAGAGGAGGAGGGAGATGGCTCTAACTCTTTCACAGGAAAGCCACATGCAGCTGTCAGGAAGAGCAGCTGCCCTCCTCAGGTAGCATTTTAAACAGGGAGACCTTTTTAGACCTTTTCCTTACAATCTCTGTGCTCTAGGACTGTGCTTTGCCGTATTTTCACTTGAGACAAGGCTGATGCTCCAGGCCAAACGCTGCTGCCAGGCAGCGACACCTCCCCGGGGGTATTGCATAGCTGTTTGTCAGGGCCCTTTCGCACCTCCCTCGGGAGCAGCTGGTGCTGCCCACGCCCTGGGACAGGCTCCCACAGCGGATGAATCACTGGTTTGATTAAGCCTGGCAATTCCTACCACGTTGGACCATGACAGACACGTGCTTTGGATCCAGAAGGTGCATAGCAAAGCCTAGGCATAGAGTTCGGGCTACATCACACCAGAGGTTTGCAGGGTGCAGTGTCAGCTTGAGTTTCTCTGTCCCAATTAGTGTTGGGGCATGCTAACAGACGTTTCACCAGAAAGGTCTCCCAAATTAGTAAGTTGGTTATGGTCACTGGTGAAGTAGACCCAGGACCACCCTACTCCAGGGCCCTGCTGCTCCCAGGATGGTCCTTCTCATTCACAAAGCCCATGCCGCAACTCTCCTTCCTTCAGTGTATTGCAGCAAAGCAAAAGCTGGAGAGTAACAGAGCAGCCCCTGCAACGAGGGGCTGCATCTGCCCAGCGCTGCTGCCACAAGGCTTGGGTTGGGCCCAGAGCCCCCAGAACCTGCACTTCCAAGAGTCCCCTCCGTGCTGCTGCAGCACCTGAAGCTCTCACGGTGGCTGAACCTGGTGGCAGGGCGAAGGGCTCCTCGCTGGCAGAGGGGCTGGCCCCGACGCTGTGCAGTGGGTTAAATAAATGTATAAGAAGTGCCATGCTGTGAAAGGCCTGAAGTACTGGTGGTTTCCTCTACTACTGAAATAGCCTCATCTCCCCAACTCGTATTAAGCCCAAGCCCCGTGGATCCGCATCTTTGCTGAACAGAGCCCTAAATAAGTAAATCAATCATTCTCCAGTGTATGATCCGTCACTGCCCGCTGAGCTGCCATTCCCGCTTCCCCTGGCCTCTCTCTAATAGGCTCATATTGACATTTAACGGTGAATGGTACAGATGGGAGCCGCCGCATGCGCGTGTCCCAGAGGGGTCCGCAGGCCCTGCAGACAGCACCCCATAGCACCGCACGCCAGCGGGAGCCCGTGGACGCGGCACTTCACACCGCGCTAACGACCACGACAAATCGCTGACGACGCTCGGCCGGTTTGCACCAAGCTGCTCTGACGTTCCTGGTTGAAATAAGCGGTGATGTGTTAGTGACAGGGAAACATTAGTCATCCCTAGTCCACAAATGCCAACCAAGGCCCTCATCCTGCGATCCCCTGCCTGCAGAGCAGCTGTGAAAGGGAAGATTACTCTGCACGGCCGGGACCACCTACCTGTGCTGAACTGAGAGGGGCGAGAGAAAGAAGAGGGTGCTGGGACACAGCACCCTGCTCCCTCCACTGAAGAGGTACCTCTGTAGAGACCAAGCCACCTTGTAAGAATACTTCATCCCTGATTCCTGAGATGCAGACAACCACTGTAGAGAACTAAGCCACATGTATGGAAATGCCAGTATTCCTCCCCCTTTCCCATACATGAATTTCAAATACCACTGTAGAGACCTCAGCGTCCAAATAGTCAGGCTGGAGCAAGCGCTGTCTGCTGTTAGAAGCAGAGACTTGTCTACGCTAGGGAAGCTGACAGGCATCGAAAGCAAAGGCATGACACTGCCACATGCAAAGTCCGTCCCGCTCTATGTGCAATCCAAACTTACGCTCTGAAGCAGACCAGACTTGCTGGGAGAGGGAGGGTCATGCCGGGGGCTAAGCCAGTCTGTGGGCTGGCAGCCCTGCAACTGTGTGGCAGCTGTGCATTAACTTCCCCAAAAAATTAGTATCTGAAGGAAACACTGATGAACAGCTTACAAATTCTCCTGGCCCCTGATAACACCCTACACGTGCCTTGCTTATGTGCTTTACTCCCTCACCCTACAAGCCCTGTATCAGCTTTTGTCATTGTGGCTACAATCACATTACGTCTATGTATTAATTAGAGTGTAAGTCAGTTGTAAGTTCTCCTCCCCATGAGCTTATAGGGCTCATTCTGGGTCTATGAGTGTTTCCAAGGCAGAGAGGAAACCACAGCACTCTGCAGAAGATGGAGGAGTACCTGGCTGGTTGGCCAAGCTCCCAGTATTTCACCGGACACCGCAAGGAACAATCCAGGGAGATGTGTTTTGTGGCTTTTTTCTAACGAGGTCAGGCATCATGGTATTTTAGCTGGATTAAGGGTCTCCAATCACATGCCTCGTCCCTGGTTTTCATGAGCTGCTCTCTGCAGTGTAGGGCCTGAGGCTGAATCAATCGTTGCTGTACTGGAGCTTCACCTCTTGTGCAATTAGCTCAACATTTCTGGAACAGCACGGATGGCCTCGTCAGCCGGAGGTCTTTACACACGCCGTTAACCGGACCTCGGCTCTGAAGGGCTGGGTGATGAGAGCCCACCACTTTGGGCTGCCCAGGGACCTGGCCCCGAGAGCTCAGCGGAGGAGTGCAAGGCTCCTACTGCCCACGGGGAGCCGGGCTGTACGTCCGCAGGAGCCTCCAGGAGGGTTTCAGTGCCCGCTGCCGAGAGAGCACCCTGCAGCATGGAAATCTCCCCTCAAAACGAGGGGAGGCTGCTGTGGGAGGGCTGGGGCCACTCTCACACTGCTTCTCCCTGCCCCATAAAGGTCTCAGCCCCAGGATGAACCTAGGTCGTAAGCACAAGAGAAACATAAATGCTGAAGTTTCAAGAAGGAGAAGGGAACAGGACACCTGAGCTTTGATCCTAGATGGGAGATGGGGCAAGAGGCATCCTCCGAGGAGGGATTTAAAAGAGACAAACTGCAAACACCTAAGAGCAATTTAAGCTCCCCATCCCACACAGCTCAGTCCAAGAGGGCATCGAACATTTCTAAAAATCTCTGGGAGAAGCAGACTGGGGAGGGGCACAAAGAAAACTGCTGCTGAAAAAGGCATAACATACACAAGGGGTGAAGGCACGCACGGCCCCAGAGGCAGCCCTCATCTTCTCACCCCCCACCTGCTCCCCCTGCAAAAATCTGCGGCAAAGCACTGTGAAATGCGGTGTTCTGTGTAAAGTTTTTGGAGTCAAAACCAAAGCAGCTTTCACGGAGGAAAGCTGCTTTAAAAGTAAAAGATGACTCAAAGGATGACACATCCTTAGTGCCTGCTGAGGAACTCCGAGGGGAACCCCAGCTGAGGGGCTCGCTGCATATTGAAGTGCGCTGAGCTGTTCTCGCGGCGGCGCCTGTGCACAAACACGCTCCATATCACAGGATAACCTGAAGGGGAATAGCTTTGAAAATCCCGAATTAGACGTTGCTCTTAGACATCACAAGAGAAGAGGTGCTGGCTTTTAATGTTGCTTCCACCCTGCGACTGGCTTGTGCAGGTAGGAAGGAATGTGGTGTTTGTTTGCATTACTCACCAGGAGAAAAGACATCAAGAGCATCCACTGATAGCACGTTTCTGCCTTTCATGGGCATGCATCAGCCTTTGCTGCACTCCACCGACAAAGCTACTGACAACATGGGCAGCCTCTGGCCAGCGCTACTGCACGTTGGTTTGCTAGACTGAAAGACCTTGATCAAGTTTGTTTTCAGAGGAAGACATTAAATATCTGAATTCTAGTGCAACTTGTGACAGCAGAGAACAACCAACTCTACATATCTACCTGGAAACTTCCTATCCGCACACCTCCGTCCCATGCAGGACAACCTCCGCAGCTGCTACCCTGCTGGTAATAGCAGAAAGCAGAGCATCATTCCAGGTGATAAATTCATGTTCGTTCCATAAGGATGAGACAGGGTAACAATTTTTAATCCCAACACCAGTTTCAGATACATGACCTGCTGGCCGATGACTCCACAGTCACTGGGCAGTGCCCTTCTCCATAAATGCTCACGCAAGAAAGAAGGCTGAAACAAAGGTACTGATCAACCCCAAATCAAAGTATCCATACATCCATTAATTTACACATCACACTAGAGACAAAAGCTGTGCCTTATTTGACAATGTCAGAAAAAGAAACTCAGACAGCAGAAAAGGAAAAAGACTTACTCCTATGCCAAATTATCAGACTGCCAAGGAATAAAACCTTGTCATATATCATTCATGCACTACATATAGAGCCGTCTCACTTCTGTAGCCTCTTCCTTCCTTCCTCGGATCTCAAAGCTGTTTGCAAACATAAATGAATAAAACCTCTCACCTCCCATGAAGCAGGTAATTTGTTTTTATTAATACATAAATGATAGAGGAAATTAATTAAGGAACAGAAAGGGCAAGAGGCCCAAGATCACACAGCAAGAGCACTTTAATCACTACATTCTGGCCACTTAAGAGTGGCGCTTGCATCTTAATGCTTTCCTGCTCTCCAGCAAGCATTTGTAATGGACCGTGTTTCCTCAGACTAAGGACTCCTCCAGGCCTGGCTGGCTTTGCAACTTCGCAACATCAGGGACATGGAGTTTTTCTTCACATTCACACCATCGCACCTCTGTCCCCTGGTTTAATTATTATTTATGCTGAATATAAATAGCAAAGGAGATGATCCTAAGATGAATAATGAAAAGGCAACAAGAGACAAAAAACCTGCTCCAGTCAGCTAGTATCCTACCTGCTTTATATTAACCATGTCTCAGCGCTGGATCCCTGCGTACTAGAGGAAGAAGGGTGAGTTTTAGGGCCATTGCACAATATGAACTTCCCCAATGTATCACAGTTACAGAACCTCCTGTGCCAAATAACTTTGTGCTGATCCACAGTGGAAATTCACAGTGTTCAACAGCCCTTGAAATTTCTAATTTGTACGTTCCCATAGAGGAGTGGTGCAGCGGGCGCGTTTCTTGCTACTGTACCGCGCCCTGGACACGGGATCAGGGACTCTTTGGAGCCTGACCGCACTCCCTGAAATTTGTGGTTCTATTTTAATTATTAAGCGATGCATATCTATCTGCTTCCCCATTTGCATCTAGCTCTTTTAACGACAAGAAAATACATCCTTTTTAAATGCTAACTTAGTAAGAGGTATTAGGAAAAGTGAAAGCTATTACATGTGCAAATTTCAGAGCAATTAGTCACAGAGGCAGAAGCACAGACCCAAGATTAGTTCTCAAATCTCCGCTCCCGTCTGCTTCCCCACTGGAGTCAGCAGTTTTGCGCAGACCCGGGAGGTGAAGGCTACGCTCAGCACCACCATCATGTGTGGGACGGATTCCCCAGCGCCCACCGTGCCGTTAGCAAGTGCAGTGCCCTTCAGTCAACATCTCCTACAGCTTTGCAAGGCTCTGAACCGGGTGCAGGCTGTCAGACAGAGACCGGCCAAGGGGCAGGACTCAGAACGGGTTTAGATATAAAGAAACAAGAGTCTTCATTCTCCATTTACCTGCAGCTGACACGATCCCACTGAAGAAAATATCCCCTGTGGATAAAATACCAAGTGCATGTAGAAAGGGAACACAAATAGCTAAATTCTGTTCATGTGAAAATTTCTTCCCCTGACAGTGCTATTCTAGATGCATCACTGCATATTTGCAGTGGATGATGGAAATACTTCTGGCATTAAAGATAGTGACATTCTTAATTTACCTCACATGTGGGAAGGTGCCTGTGGGAGGAGTGTGAGTGACTCTTAGGAATACGTCTTATGTAGTTTAATAAAGAATAGTACACATTTCCCCCAGGACTTTTTTTAATAAAGCTCAAAATTGTAATAGAAGATTCTTTGCAAGGGTTCAGAAAAAAAATAACTAAGGGAAATAAATCTCATACTGTGCTCCATCTTGTAGGATTTTTGAGTACTGTATATATAGAGAGAGAGATTAAACTATTAAAAAATGGAATCCAAATTATTCTGCTTTTACAACACTCTTGAGCACTTACTCAAGTCTGCTCTCTGATCCGAATATCTTTAGACTTTGGATTGTTCCCAGCTTTGAACAAATGTGTGGCTACTGTTGTGTTGGGGCAATGAAAACCTGTGCCTGAACAGCCTGTGGACTGCGCCTCCGTTCCTTGGAGGGGGCCGGAGCTGGGGAGGACCCACCATCCCAGAGAGTTCGCACCCAGATCCCTACGAGAAGCCGGGTCTCCCACAAGGGCGAGGAGCACCGTTTGATGTGAATTTCCCGGGCCACCTTTGCTGAATACTCTTTCCTTGTCTGTGCTACACCATGCCGTGCAGCCACACCGCCTGCCCCTTCCCTGCACGGCGTTAAATTCCGCCTCCCCTCCGCACCTGGAGTGCTCTGGCTGGGGGCTACCGCTCCGGTACCTGCTGCAATCAGCAACGGTCGTCTGTGCCGTGTAAGGCAAGCGCCTGCACCACCGACCTGTTCCTAAAAAAAAATATAAAAAGAGTCTGTTTTTCAGCATCTGAAGGGACTCTTGCTGTTGTCTGTTAAATCTCTCTCCGCAGCTCCGGGGAGGGTTGCCCCGCCTGGGCTCTGGCCACCCAGCAGAAACAGCCGTCCCTGCCTGGGCACTTCAACACCGACCCGCAGCTTCCCTCGGCTGCACCCAGAGCCTGGAGGGAAGCCCAGCCCAGCCCAGCCCCGCACCCTCGCCGATCTATACATTTCATGAGCAGCGCAGGGCTCCCAGCTGAAGGTGAGCACGTGCAGAAGTGCCTTCCCGCGCCCCAGGAGCTGCTGAGGTCCTCACGGGAAACTGCAGAGTAAAGATGCTACAGGGCACAGATGGGGGGTCCAGATCTGCCCCCAAATACAAGAGCTGCAAATAGTCTGTTTTCCTCTGGCTGACAATACATTAGCAAACCTATTTTTGTTGTCCGTAGATGTTCACGGAAGACCTAAAGATAGTCTGTTATTGTCAACAGAAAATGCAATTCAATTCCCTAAAAATATCAGGAACACCAGCTATGAAGAGTTTGGTTTTCCCCAGTAATGCACTTTTTCATTGTTGCCTGGATTAAAATTAAATTGCTAACATAAGGACAAGCAGATGAATCCATGGTTATGATAGCATAGAAAAATGTCAATACAATGCTTGTACACTGTATGCTCCTTCAGTATTTAAAGATTCTTATCTCTAGAATAATATAAACTGAAACACATTGTGAGGACCTCACACTGTTAAATGAAGCAATGCTGCTCGTATCGCTTCACTTCGGGGTGCTGTCGTCAGACAGGCAGTATGTAACATTTTGAAAGGAAGTTTCAAGACCGCTCTCTGGGTTTGCCCGCACAGGGCGCCAGCGTAGTCATTGTTCAAAAAGAGAATAGGACCGTGTTCTTGTGCCTGCAAACCCAATCGTAACATTGGCAAAATACTGATAAAAATGCTAAAATTGTGTACCAACTCTAATCACAAGCCCATACCAAACCCCGGCTCACAGCATCTTTGAGCGGGGGCAATGTGCTGTTAATTTTTGGTGACAGAAAAAATAACGACTCGAGTTCTGAAACATTTAGTAATATAATAACGACTTAAGGGGTGAAAGGAATTGCATAATTTCCAATTCCATGTAAGAACATAAAAGTAATTGAGGAACAAACTGCTGTTTCAGAAAAAGGACACATTCATACATTCTTCCAAGACGCTTTATAAAGGCAACCTTTGCTCTGAACATATCTTTTCTCTTCCCAGGGTGGCAGCATGCTGAGGCGGAGGCTGCAGCCAAACTCCACTGAATTGACTTGAATCTCATTGCCCCACACGTTCCCCAAGACCAACAGCTGATGCTGACAGCTCCAGCTCCGTCCTGGAAAAGTTCCTTTACAGACCCTATTTCTGCCAGAGTCAGTATTCTCCTTGGTTTTCCTTTTTAGCCGGTGAAAAGTAATTTAATTTGCAAAATACATATTTTTGCACTTATTTCAAAGTAGTTTCATCACTAAGCCCTATATAAATACATGGGAACAGTGAAGGAGGTTACCAACAACAATCACTTTGAACCAATTAATTGGAAAGCTCTTTTGATGGAAATGACATACACACCGATAATTTCATATTTTCTTAGCAACCTTTTTCCCTGGGATTATTCCCGGGATTCTGTACAGACCCACTTTCCCCCGAGACCACTGGCCGGTGCGGACACTCGGCAGTCCCCGAGAGAGAACTACCATGCGAGCAGGATTGAAGCTTGTGAAGCTGCGTGAAATCAGGCTCTCAAGCGTCTGAACTCGGTGCAAACCCCACATTGCGCACGCCACGAGCGGCCCCGCCGGCCCTCAGGCTCTCTCAGGAGATCAGAAGGGAAACCACGGCTTTGTTCTAGGAAAAGCAGAAAGGGCTTCAGAAGTCACATTACCAAAGAGCTCTGCCGGCACGGGCCAGAGTGCAGCGTTTTGTTATGTAGTCTCACCTTGTTGGAAACACGCTGTTGGCTTCTAAGGGGAAAGAATAGGGATTGGGTTTATTTCCGTAAACTCAATTCTTTCTTTCTTTACTTTCTGGCCAACTGTTGAGGCTCATGCTTCTATATACAGGTGCTTGGAAAATATTAATCTAAAATAATATGGACAAAAAATATCACTGGTTGTTGTTGGAGTCTCAGGGGAGCACAAAATGAAAAAATAATTCTGGACAATTTCTGCTCTTCCTGTAATGAAAAAAGTAAATGGAAGTATCAAAGCGACACCTCCATCAATTTAGAATTAAGGAATCGACTTTTTCTATCTCGAGTCAGAACACTGCAAAAAAATTCTGACAACCCCAGTTTAGAAAACTGCCATAGGAAAAGCAGCTAATTCATTCCTCAATGCAGTCTTTTAATGTATAAGAAACAGGATATTATACAAACTAATATACCTACTGAGTTTTACTCTGCATGATTCCTGTCTCACTTTTCACTTCCGTGCATTCACTAATTGAGCTTCTGTCCTTCATTATTTGTACAACAGTGTCTCAGGGGATCCTCTCATTCTCTTTATAAAAACGTAACTTAAGTGCTCCCATAAAATAACCATGTCTTTGTATTAACTTGTATTAATGGGTGTGCTTTAACCGCATGGCTGGATCATTTAAATATACTGGAGAGGAGGCACAGGGCATACAGAAAGCTTGCATAGTGTTTACATAGTCTTCCCACACATTTTGCCAAAACTGTATTGCTCCGAGTCCTGTGACGTGCTAAACAAAAACAAATTTGAGCACCAACAAGGGCAAGCCTCTAGAATAGAAACACATAGTATGGAAATACAAGTGTTATTTACCATAAATCATACAGCCGAGATCTTTAAAAGACGCTTCTTTCCTATAGGATCTTGGTGTCACTGAAAGGAGTCACCGTTCGGGGTGTGATACTCCCCGCAGGAGAGCTGAACATTAATGCTCCACAATTATGCTTCATGAGCCCTCACCATATGCCACATGCAAAACACACGTAGTTTAGAAATCAAGGCTCTATCCCGCAAGCAGCTATGCAAAAGCTCAGCCATATCCATGCAAGTCCTGACAAGTAAAGAAAACTGTAAAATTAATTACGTGAGTGGGAATTTATGGGCTCAGGTATTTACATAATGATTACAATTAACAATGTGTTTATTTCAGTTTTTATTCTTCATCTGTGTGCTTGACATTTATATCAGTCATACTAATTATATATTTAAAAAAGGAAAAGGTAATTCAGGTCAGCCAGGAAAAGCTCTCTTCGGGATCAAACTGGCACAAGAGCTGCACAGAACGGAAACTGTCCTCCCCGCGTCTGCCATTAACCCCACTGATGCATTTAGGCTCCAGCACGGGAAACATCAGACCTCCGAGCACCCAGGGGTCTGGCCCTCAGCCCCTCGCTCAGCCCGGCTGGAAACGCAGAGGCAGCAGGAGACTCACGTTCCCACCGTGTGAGGGTGCTGGTAGCTGAGAACGGGCTCACGCCGCAGAGCAAAGGTGATGTTGGGTGGCACAGGGCTCCTAGACAGACAGACAGACTTACCCATTCAGAACGAAACCTGCCCCGTCGAGCGCAGTGCACCTGGAGCCGCCCTCAGTGCTCCGTGCTGGGGACAGCTCTGGGACGTCTTGTGGGCAGAAATGACCTCCCGACCACGCGCCCCATGGGCTGGGTGCTGCAGAGAGGCATGGCGTACCTGCTCCCATGGGGCGTGGGGCTACACGGGTACCCAGCTCCTCGCCAGCTGAGACAAAAACCCTGCAGGGGTGGAAGGTAACACCCTATGAAGATGACATCTGGGGGACACAAGATCCCACAGCAAAGCATCCATTTCCAAAAATATCCTCAGAGGGCTGCTCGCTCCCAAGTGCCACCAGAAGCCACATGGCATGTGCCATCCTCATTCCAGTTCCCTCCACAACCACCCTAATCTGCTGCCTTACTTGCAAATGAAGGCACAGAGATGCAGTCGCAGTGACAGACTACAGGGTTTTGCTGTGCAAAGTACACTCTGTTTACAGCTGCTACAGCTGAATTTTAAATTAATAATCAGAGATACAGCCTCTTCTGAAGCAAATAGTAAGAAAATACCTTTACACCAACTCTCTGCCGCTCCATGGCAGATCTGCAAGGTTAGGGCTGCAGCGAGCAGGTTGCGCCGGCGCTCACGGGTCGCAGAAGTACTTTGTGCCGTAACAGAGCCGGCCCCGGCGTGGGCGTTCACAGCCCCACGTGCTCCACTTGAACGTCCTTTCTGGGACACGTTTCTGTGGGGCGTTCCTTGGGTTGCACTCACCTTTACATTGCAAATGAGCGTTTTCTTTCAAAGAACAGCACTGTAAGGAAAGGTATATATATCATATATATACATACATGCACACTGTATTGTTTTTTCTAAAGTCTGTCAGATCAGTACATTATAACAGAGAGGCTATTACAGACAGGTTTAGTTAGCTGTGCATCATTTCACACCTTCATTACAATCTTTACCAGGAAAATGGATTGCTTTTGAGCCTCTCTCCATTCTCATTAAACTTCCACTCTTGCAAGGTGTCAGAATTGTAAAATGCCTAATACAGCCAGTTAATTATAACACCGCTCATTGCTTTAGCCTTTTCAATTACCCGCATTTCCACTGGCTGAAGCAGCCAAGCTCCCACCCAGGGTTAGTCAGACCAAAACTAGCAAGGGAGACCAAGGGGTGGCCAGCAATCAGAGGGCAACGCGCTCCGCTGGCCAGCGCAGGGCCTGGGAGACCATCGGAAAGCTTCCCACCAGCAGGAGACGGCATTTCTCGGAAGGTGGAATGGGAGGTCTGTGCTCACGCAAGGATGAAAGGCGGAGGCGCAGCGTGGTTTTCAACTCCCTTTGTTAATACTGGTAACTAAATTCTGACACTATAAACATGATTAAGGAAGCTGTCCTTGGAGTTGCTCAGGGTAATAGAGGTGTTTGTCAGAACAAGAATTGGCAGAAATTAGCCTGAAATCACATAAACAACTTTGATTTCTGTCTCAGGACGCAAGCTGCCAGATAGGAGCTCCCTCTCTCCTTGAGCACTGTCACATTCTCGCACGTACGGCGAGACCTGCAAAACCACCGGCTGACGGCAGCTCCCAGGGATCAGACACTGGAAGTCTCCTCCTAGTGCAACGGGGCCACTTCCACTCCCTTCTGCAGATGGGAAGAGCAAGTGGTTAGACCGAGTCTCTGACGCTTATGCAGAGCAAACTCTTCCCATGTCCCTTGAGTTTCTGGTGACAGAGTGTTTTGGGGGTGACATGAAGCTTTCTGAAGTTTCTTAACAGCACAGAGACTGTGGTGATCGAGAAGCCTGACATTTCTTCAACCATTGCTTCACGGCTGGATGAAACACTTCTGACCACCCCGTCGACTCCCGACAGAGCCACCCCACCAGCTCCCACCTGAGCTGACACCAGCCTGCTCAAAGAAATCTTGATTTAAAGTTTCTCCTCGCAGCAAACCTGCTAGGATGCGAAGCAAGATTTTCTGAGGATAAATTACCCTCCTACATTGCAGGCACGGCATATGCCCACACAAAGGACACTCATCTTTTTAGCTCTTTTCTCTTATTACAAAAACAAAGCAACTAAGGATTGCCCAAGTCACACCTTGCTGTACAGATGAATATTTCATTTGTAACAGGGAATAATTTTCAATGCATTTATGAAGAAAGCATCCTTGCTGTAAAGGAACACCATGTGCTGGCAGAGACATCCCAAACACAACCGAGAAAGCCATCTCCCCAATGAGGGATCAGAAGATCAAAGTTGTGTTTTATTAGTTGTATAAAAAGTATCTTTAGCTCTCAGTTGAAAGGAAAAATTTGCATTTAAATAGAAAGATTAATAACTGTAATACACAGAGCCCACACTGAATAATTTTTTGTAACAGAAAATAATTCATATTGTTTTATATAAATTGTGCACCTTAAGTCAAGCTACAAAAAATGATAATCGTAATATTTTATGGAACAATTTTAATATAATACAGCTTTGTTACATTATTATTCTCCATTGTAAATAATGCATGTCTGGAGCTTTGGGAAAGGCTGGATTTAAAATACTTATCTCTGAAAATTCAATAGGGCGTGTGCTTTTTGGTGTGTTTACACTATGCATGAGTTTTACTTATTAAAATAAAAAAAAATCTATCGGAAGGATAGGAACAAACCATCCCTCCTACTGCAAGGACAGACCGGGAGGTGATGCCTGTGGAGAGCTTACTGAATTTTTTTGGAAAGAAAGCGTTTCCCTACAACACGCAGATTTGGATTCACTCAAGTATTTTGAAATGCTATTGAACTGTTGAGTTGTTTTGGTCAGGTCAAGAAACCTGATCTCTAAACCTAAAAAATTCCATTTTGACATTCTCTTAGCATTGAGGGGCAGCTTTTAATTTTATTTTGAAATGATTTTTCACTTACAAAACTAAATTTTTTAAAAACTGACTCCAGGCCACAAGAAAACAGCCTCTCTTTTCCATTTCATTCTAACCAAGCCTTTAAAAAAAAATAAAATAATAAAATATTGATGTTTCAGAGAAAACTTTCAAAAAATCCCTTAGGATCAACCTGAAGCATTTCCTTTTTCGTCTGTGCGTGATTTGCTTTAGCGCATCAGTTATTTGCCCAGCGCTGAGGAGGTCAGCCGGGAGCAGAGGGTTCTGTCCCCGGGTGATCCCCCGGACGCTCTCCTGGAGCTGTCCCAGCAGGGCCGCGGTACCTCGGGGGGTTGAGGGTCGCGATCTCTTCCTGCTCCATCCTTCTGGGCTGCCAGTCTCCCCCTGCTACCCGCCCGCTTGCCCCCAGCCCGCGTGAGGGTTGCGCGGGGGGAGATGTCAGGTGGAAGCCTGAGCTGCTGCAGTTGGGCAGAAAAGCCGCGTTTTCCACCCTGCGTACTGGGAAAGAGGCCAGCGCAGCCCAGGGGCTGCGGCAACTGCTTTAAGCAGCTCTAATATGGCTTTTTTGACTGCTGGAAGAAGGCAATTCCTTTGCTTTCCTGGACTAACGCCAGCAGAGCCCTACCACACTCAGAGCATTTATTCTGCCTTTGCTCAGGGGACGGCTCCTACGTCACTACGTTCGCTAACGCTGGGCACTGTCACCGGTGCCCGGGTACAGAAAACACGGCCGCCTGCCGCCTCACCCGCCGAGGGAAGCCGGCTGCTGCTGAAAGCGCCGCAAGCTTTGCAATGGGAAAGGAGCAGTTTCTTCGCTGGCCTCACTGCGAGAGGCAGAATCTATCTCCTGCTGCAGCACGAGCACAGAGCGGGGAGGGGAACTCAGGGCATTTAATTTATCGCTTGTTCATATATTCCAGTCCTTACCCAGAAAAACCTTTTAATTAGAGAAGGATCAGGAGGGAGTTGCCCGGCATTCCCCCAGTGCCACGCAGATAATAGAAGAAAGCAAAACCCCTTACTCTGCTCAGAGCCGTCGGCACCACTAATTACCCTCCCAAAATTCGGCTCAGGTTCCTCTCGCTGCTCATTTAATCTCTGTCACTCTTGCTGCCTTCCGTTTCATCGTGCAAGCACCGAGCAACAGGCACAGACACAATCAAGGAAGTTTGGAAGAGCCGCTGCTGGCGTAGAGCGGAGAGCCCAGCGCTCCTCGAAACGAGGGCTCAACAGCAGACAATCAGGAAAAGATGCGCAGATGCTCGAAAACACGGCGTGTGTCCATTAGGGAGCACAGCTCTGTCTTTAGGCTCTAATGCATCCGGACTCCGGAGGCTGCAGGCTTCGCTGTCGCTGTGATTTGTGCTACTTGCCAGCGGCAGCGCCGGGCTCTGAGGTTGGATGCTGGTGCAGGGATTGAGATGTTCATCGTCACCTTCCTGCTCTCACCCCCGGTGCCACCATGTGCCTGGTGCCCACAGCCTGGGTGCCACCAGCAGGGACGTGCTGGCAAGGCTGGCAGCTCCTGCGGAGTCGTCTCCATCACTATAATTACAGAGCCAACACAAACCAAAGGCGTGCAGGGAACCACATAACTTGTGAAATGCTGTACAGCTACAGATGTATCAAAACCTAATTAAAAAGTCCCTTTTAACAGTCAAAGTGAAAAGGCAAAGCCCTTGACAACAACTAGAGGAGAGCACATGGGAGCTAACGAGGACGAAGCCCAACATTAGCCCACCTGGACGGCAGGTGAGACTGCGGTGACCGAAAACCTGACCTGGAGGTGCTGGCTGGGCTCCTCCTGGCCCGCCTGCTCCCTTTGGTTTGGAGCTCAGCCGCTCGGGGGGATGCAAAAGGATGGCAGGAGCTCAGGGGCAGCCCTTCCCCAGTGAGGGAGCTGGGTTCGAATTCGGTTAAGTAGGTGATTTGCCTCAGGAGATTTGTGCCAGGGTGAGGAGGCGGATGGCAGCAGATCGCAGCAGCATGAAGGGCCGCTGGGTAGGCGTACAGCAGCTGGCCTGATGTGCAGACACAGCTGGAATTACAGCTTTCACTGCCTGCCTCAGGACATAACGGCACAAGCCAAAGCATATATCCCTTTTTTCCTAAAAAAAAACCCAAAACCAAACAAACAAAAAAGACAAACCTCAAAAAAAAGTACTCAAGTAGGAATTTATGTTACAAATTTCCCCTTGTCAGAAAAGGCTTTTGGAGCATCTCCACTGCAGCAGGGCTGGTTTGGGGACCATCGGGGCAGTGCTGAGGGCTGGGAGGCTGAGCTAAGCCAAAAGACAAGTCATCCATGCATAGGCAGGGCTTGGGCCGGTCCCTTCCACCCCGGCCTCCACGCCGGGTCTGAAGCTCGCTCTTACCTCTGCTCCCGAGAGGTGATGCAGCTTCCAGAGTTTCACGGGAGTTTGTTAGCTGCGGCAAGGAGCTGCCCAGGGTGGAGGCCACGGGTAGGTGATTTCTGCTCCAGGGACGATGCCAGCACGGGACTGGCAAGGATGATGGGCAACTAGTTTAAACCCCAGTTCTTACAGCAAGATCCCAACACGCTGCTGTTTACACGTGGTTCTCCTGTGGCAGAGATCGGCTTTGAAAGTCCATGAGCATGGATTTACAGGCGCTGCTGAAAGCTTTCCACCTTCCACAGCTGCAGAGTCAGTCCCTGTGGCAGCAGGACCCAGTTATCCGTAAGGATGGCTGAGAGACTGCCTATCCCCAGCATTTTAGTTATTTACCCTCAGATTTAATACAAGATTTCAAAAGCTAAACTGCGTAGATGGAAGTGGCCAGGGTGTCCCGGTTTAGGCTGGGACAGAGCTAGTTTTGTCTCCAGCAGCTACCGTGTTTCGGATTTAGCGCGTGAAGAATGGTGATAGCACGCTGGTCGTGTTGGTTGCTGCTAAACGACCAAGGACGTTTTGCAGTTTCCCAGGTTTTGCTAATGTGCAGGTGCAAAAACTTGGGAGGGGGAGAGCCAGAATAGTTGACCCAAACTGGCCAAAGAGAGTGTTCCATACCATAGACGGCATGCCCGGTATGAGTGAGGGTCGGCCAGTGGGCCAGTTCCCTTCTGGAGTTCCCTTGTTGTTCCCTTCTTTCCCCTTTTTTCATTCTTTCGGGCCTTTTTGTTCGTTCGTTCGTCTGTTTGTTCCCTCGCCTGCTCTCTCTGGAACTTGCTGTTCTGGGATAGCTGCGGGGGGATACCCCTGCTCCCTGACTGCTGCTCGGGACGGGCTGTATCAGTCATCAGGTGGTGAGAAATCGTGTATCATTCATTTTATATATCCTATTATCCTTATATATTATTATCATTAATATATTTTTATATTTTTCTTTTGCTGTCCTGGTGAGCTGTTTTTATCTCAACCCACGAGTTTCCCTTTCTCTCCAATTCTCCTCCCCACCCCACCAGGGAGGGGGGGAGTGAGCGAGCGGCTGCGTGGTATTCAGTTACCAGCTGGGGTTAAACCACGACACAGGGAAACTTATATGAAGCCATAAATGGACTCGACAGGTTGGAATCAGTCATCTGAATTTTGTTCGAGGCAAAATATTTTCACTCCCTTTTCCCTTCTGATGTGAATGCAAATCAAAGCACTCCTCCGAAACAGCACGGGAGAAACACAGACAGTTTGGGAGCGGAAGCCTGCATATTTAGGAACAGTGAGACCACTTCCAGGCCCAGGAGTTTCTGCTGGGCTCCTCAAAGACTTTGGTCCTATGGCACAGTCACCCAGTGCTGTCTCCTCCACTCAAACTGACCTTGATCATCCAAAGATCATCCTTGATATGAAGATCATCCACTCAGCTCAGCTGTGGGATGCTTTTGGTGTCAAGACTTTTGTTAGCAAAAAGAGCAAGAAAGACCTGAGAAAGCCCTCAGACCTGGGCACCTCAGGCTTACTAAACCATGGCACTGCTTTATCCCCATCTCTTTGATGGGGCTCAGAAAGGAGGGGATGAGATCTTGGACGCTACAACTTCCAGAAGATGGATCTGAAAACAGGAGGACTGTTCTGCTGCCCGTGGCCACCTGATGCCTCTGCAAGTACGAAAGAGCAACCCTTCCTTCAGCAACCGTCGCACCTTCAGGCGGCTTTGCAGGAATTTGTGGTCTAGTCACCTTTTTTTCCCATACTGAGAAGGCAAAGATTGATCAAATCTTTTCTATTTAAAGCAGCAATAAAAGCAAACAACCTGTTTTGTAAAGACTAATTTTCTTGCACACAATGTCAGTTAGCTTTACAACATTTTGTCATATATTCCTTAGCTACTTAATGTTACTTCTGGAGCTTCTGAATGCAAATATTTCCTGACAAGGAGAAGGATGAAACCACACGATTTTTTATCTCAGTTATACATTCACATATCACATATCCGAAGTTAACAAGTGACTCTCTCATATAAAGTGGTTTTCTACTTCCCGTGCATCCAAAATATCAGCTATGAAAATTCTTGTCTACTATACAGCAAGATAGTTTGCTGCCTTTTTTTTTCTGACCACGTGTGTATTGTACAAGCAGAGGACAGAGACTTTTATCTTATCATCCTGCTGTCTGGAAATCTCATTCTGCAATCTCTGCCTTTTCATTGCCATTTTCAGATGTTTAATGAAGCAACACATGGATATGAGATGCCCCTGTTATTTCTTTTGCCCAGTCTCTATCGTTTTCAATCTCAGAACTATTGAATAAAGGGAAATATAGGTACCAGCTCTGTTTTGCACTTCCTGAGCAAAACTCCCATTGGAAGCGATAAGAAATGTGGGTAAGGTAGACAATGCAGGTTTAAGTCTCCTTTTTTTCCCTACATTGCCTGCGTAGAAGAACATAAAAGGAACATATTCACCATTCATAGGCCTTGTCTGCTTTTTAGCCAAATATTCCCATTAGGAAAGGGTGTTTTCTAAATGAACGATCTATGTTCATACTCTGCCATAGCCACTCCTTTACCTAGTTGCCTTCCCCTTTGGGACCTCACGCTAGTACCAGCGAAAGTTCAAGACATAAATATGCCACACTCCTCTGCACACAGGTGGGGATCTGCCCAAGAACGCTGTGCAGAAAGCTGATTTCTCACCATCTCCAGCTCAGAGGTGCTCCACTGACCTTTTCTTTCCGCATAGCCATCTCAAATGACAGGAACGATCAGGCTTCAACGCTGAAGGTCAGTCACATCAACCTTGTCCGTTTTCTACTTGCGTACAAGTTCACATACATCCTTCCGCTCGCCAGGATCACGCTCGGCCCACTGGTCTGCGAGAGCATACATTAGAGGGAATTTTAATGACTTGAACTCATGCTGAACTTCCTCTTTTAGCTGCTGTTTTAGTGATTTGTTGACTCTCCAAGGCTCATTCAGGACTTTTTTTTTTAGCCTTGACAGAGTAGATAGAGCAGACATGGGTTTTATGTGCCAGCTCCTGTATTTTTGGCACTCCACTCGTCACATAGCAGGTCAGTGAAATACAAGTTCAAGCAACAGAGAATGCCTCCCGCGCATATCTGCGGTGTCTCAAAGTAGCCTAAACTAATCTCTCCCTCTCTTCCACATTAGCAGTGATGCTAAGCTGGAAGCAACGGCTGAGGATGCTTTAACAGCCACACAGAATCTTAATAAGATCTACTTACATTTATATTGTGCATTTCAGGCCGGCTGGCTCAGTTTCCTTAGCCACAGCCTCACAAAAGGAGCTGAATACACTGGTTTATTTTTGTGGGCATTTTAATTATTTTAGCATTGTCTCTGATTTTTGTATCAGCCATCTGCGAAGTGTGGCAGGATGTGTGTAATCTTCTATGGCACATGTTGTACTTTCTCCATTATTATCAGATGGGAAAGAAAACCAAAGTTAAGGGAGATTAAGGTCAGCACACTCTCAACATCCAATCGCTGTATAATCCACTGCGTTATCGCTAGGGAAGATTATCAGCCTCGATAGGACCCATTCTTTGAGCCATTCAGCGCTGTTGAGGCCCACTTCTCTCACAGAATGGTGTTTCTATTCGATCTGAACAGAGAGAAACCATACATAAATTTTCCCCTACATCCCACTAACGCGCACTAAGTGACTGTCTGTGTGCAGGACGCAGGAAAGGCGTTTCGCACACAGCTGTGCTCTGCGTTGCCCTGGGCCGGAGCAGAAAGGATGCTAACACAGCCCCCCCAAAGCCTTCACCCCAGCAATGGGGAGCTGAGCCGATTGCTAAAACACCACAGGGATGGAGGCAGAGAGAACAAGCTGCGCTGGCCAAGGGGCTTCCTCCCGGCCAGGAAGGTGGCGCTGGGCAGGATCAGGCCTCCCCAGGCAGAAGGCACATGTTGTTTCTTGCAAAGGGTCCACAGGAGTAATTTTGTTGACGCTAAGTTGTCCAAAGAATTATTTGGGGAGGGTGAGGCACAAAGTGCAGTGTGCTTGGGACAAGAATGACTCCATGCCCTGCCTCCCTTCTCCCAGCAGAGATGTGTGACATTCCAAAAAATGCCCTAAAACCAAGGCAATTAATGCATTATCTCCTTGTTGGAGAAGTAATGCATCTCTCTCTAGTAGGAATATAGCTCAACAGACACGCTTCATCTACCAAAGTTCGGTGGGGCTAGGCCACCCGCTGCTTCTGAGCATCACCACATTTAACCAGTTAATAGCCTCTGCGTGTCTCTGTGTGATGAGCGGGGAGCAAAGACAGGACCGAGCGGATGCTGGGCTCTGCCACACTTTGCATGGGTAAAATGCACCCCAAAAGAGAGAGGGAGAGGGAGGACAGCAATACTTACACACAGTTTTAGCCCTACTGCGAAACATTCAAATGATCCATTGGAACACCCATGCTCCAAAAGTAACCAGAATACCCCAGATTTCAGGATAATTTCCCTCTGTTTGCAATTAATGTATGAAGGTAGGAGTGTTTTCAAATTACTTTAATTCATGGTTCCTTATCCACTCCCAACAAGTTAACGACTGTTGCTCCTCCAGAAGCCGTCTCTTAGCAACAAAAAGGCTCATCAGCTTGGAGGACTCCCTCCATCGCCCAGCGCTGGGAGTTCCTACTGGACGTCAAAGGCAAGCAAGATGGAAGAGCAGACGCTGACCTCGGGCAGGCAGTATTCAGCTCCAGGAAATTCACTGTCAATGGTCACATTGTGCACCAGTGAATGGGGGATCTTCCACTCGGTGCCGGGAGGGGACAGAGAAACAAGCATCGTCTCTTTCCCACAGGAAGATCCACAGCGTGCAGCAGGCACTAACGCCTCATTGCAAGCCTTGGCTGCAGAATCTGCTCCTTACGAATTCCTGCAGGCCTACAACAAGCAACGGCTGCAGTTCAGGTGGTAGAAAAATGCTAGAGAATGACTTGCAGTTTGGTCAGACGTACTGAACCAGCACCTCATTTTGTTCATGGGGCTTTTCAATCACTTGCAAGTTACCTGTGTCGCACCTACCCCTCAGTAGTCCAAATTTCAATGACTTGAGATTGAAGTCTTCATCTTCTGTCCCTATTCAATCCCTGCCTGAAAGGGCATAATAGTGTGGATACCCATGGGGCAGGAATGTAAACCCCAAAACTGATTGATCTGGAGCTGAGCAAATGAGCAACCAAAGCTAATACTGCAGAAGGAATCAAAACAACACAATTTCAGCAAGCTATGAGCAAATGTGGAAAAAAAATTGATAAAATATTTCTGCTGTGGGAAAACATGAGGCAAATAATCCAAACACACCAAAATGTTTCATTTGTAAAAAGTCAAAATATTTCATTTCAACATCTTCCAAATGAAGCTTGCAGCTTTTTCTCTCCAAAACATTTTTGGTGTGTAATTCAGTTTTAAAAGGAAGAAAGCAAGTTTTTTTAAAAGGGTCGGATCACATACAAAGTAGCCACGGCATCCTTTGGTTAATTCACAAATGATTCAGAAATTGCAACCATGGGATCCTCTTTGAGAAATGAGGATTATTGGGGAGAGATGGGATGCACCTCAGGAAACCGGGCAAGCAGAAGCCAACAGCCTACTGAGGAGGGCATTCAACTAGGTTCGCAGGGGCCGGATACGGCAGCACACAGGAAAGCGGGAGGACCGGGAGGTGGAGAAGCAGGCATGCACAGGGGAAAGGGGAGACCCTGAAGAGGAACTGCTACGACTTGAGCTTCTAAGTTATATTAAAATCAATTAAAACCACATATAACATTTTGCTACATTGCTTTCCTGGGCAATAAATGACTATAGCTGTCACGGGGAAAGCAAATGAGTATGATGGGAGGGGAGGCAGGCAGTGAAGCAATGTAAAACAGAGGCTTTCCCCAGTAGCAGAATAAGTCTGGAGAGCTGAGAGTCAGGTTCTCACCACGGTCCCGGGAAAGCTCTGCTCTTTGCTCTAGGGTTTCCTGCAAGATAAGAGATCATCGCTAATCCCATAAAACATAGCACATCTCTACTCAGAAAGCTGAAAAGAAGCAGTCAAGGCTGAGAGGTGCTCAGACCTCACATGCGAACAGGATCTGGGTGAGCACCAGCATGGTGGACAGGTTTCTCCAAGACATTCCCTAGCAGAGAGGAACTGACCTGGACCCAAGCAAGCAGCATGTTTGCTCCAGTGTGGGAGACCGTCCTGGTGCCTAATGAACTTTCCAGCTAGGGTAAGGTCTTCATTCTGATATACTTTTAATTTTTTGCTTATAGCTTTAGTATTACTGTATCATATATAACTGTACTTTCATGCTTGGGTAGCAGCAGTAATAGATCAGCAAGATTTCTTGCACCTATCTCAGGAGGAAAAGTTTTATTAAATCATTAAATAAAATCATCATGTAGCCTGCCTTTACAAAATAATTAAAAAAAAAAAAAAAAAAAAGGTCAGCTATAGAACTGAAACATAAGTGGGAAAGGAGGTGTTGTGAACGCTATACCAAAGCAGCTGAATTAGATGCTGCTTATCAAGGAGGAAATAGAGTGCATGAATTTAAGACAAAAAGAGAGAAAAAAAAGGCAAAAAATCCTTTTGAATTAAGCCTTTTCTCACCCTCTAACAAGGCTCTAGAAACAGCACTAATCAATCCAAATGACACTTTAGTGTGGAGATCTATTATATTCCTCAACGATCATATGGCTTTATATGTTATAATTTGGTTCTGAATTATGGCCTACATCAATTATAATTGAACACTGCTTCCCACTCCACAATCAGACTGTGAAGAGAACAGAAAGGCAGTGGACATTAGAGGATTACTATCAGAACCACCTAATTCAATTAAGGAGGAGATTTATTAAAATGGTAACATTAACAGGTGTTTTATGAGACTAATAATTAATAAGGTTTCTGTAGAACATTTGTAAGAGAAATAGACAATATGCAGTGCCAGCAGAACTCCCTGTAATGGGATAACAATAAAGCATTACGAACTGTAGATCAGATATTATGATAATAATCTGATACTGTAAATTATGGTTTGAAGAGGATTAAATGCCATTACTGCAAATTAGTATTTATTTAAGCTCCAGCAGGCCTTTGCACATCATCTGGAGGAAAGGTGGGCTGCAGACGGGCCCTCCAGCACGGACACTCGCTGTCCTCCTGTATCCCACCCTGATGAGTCAAGAACCTTGCTGTCTGCCAACACAGCAATAACGCTGACGGGGTCCACCTAGGAAATTGCAACGGGGCTGCAAGGAAGCACTTCATGACGGTGAAGTCCAGCAACTTGTTTTTGACCTTTTTGAAGTTACTTTTGAGCAACTGAAAGCGGGCGGCCCCATGCTGGATCCCAAGTTGCAGGCTCAGAGGTGTCCCCGTGGGTCAGGGGGTCCACGGTGTCTCCTGGGCCTCCAGCCGCCTCCTAGCACACAGGACAGCAAAGGGTGGGAACGATGGTGGCTGCTCTCTCCCTTCCCATTGCAAATCCTGCAGGCACAGCAAGAGGTGAATCTCAGGAGTATGAGGAGAGAAAGGGGAAAGCGGGGTGGGAAACCAAGAGGGAGAGGCGTGCTTTCACAGCAGGGAGCAATACCCCAGCTCGCTAAAGGAAGGAGTAGAGAGAAAAGAGCCTCAGGGTCTTTCTGGAAAGGAGGGTGCTGAGGGGCTTTGCCAGAGTTACTTAGCAATTTACAGCTCGTGTTAACACCTGCTGCTTTCTTAGCTCTAGGCTTCAAAAAAGTTTTGCCCCAGCCCTGGCCCCAGCAGCCCCCCAGGTAAGAGGATGGAGGTGGCTGTGGAGCACACAGCTCTTTCTCTAAACCAGCTCCAATCCCTGACACGGTGATGGAAGAGGATATTAGCAGCGGGAAATTTTTTCAAGGCCCGTACTTTAATGAGCTCCTAAATAATGACTTTATCTGAGAGGCACACTCAATATTCATTCAGTACCACGGGCAAACAATACCACTGCCTGACTTCAGCGAACAGAAAACAAGACCAGAGAAACCAGCCTTCCACTCTGGGAAGCAATGACGGGACAGGGCATTCATCCCCCACCGGGCCCAGGGTGAGAGGCCTCCCCGGCGTGACAGAGGGTGGTGCAGGTTGTGGTCCTCTCCATCTGCTGCTCCTGGCTGAGCTTGCGGCGGTGTTAGCTCCCACCCACCCTGCATCGAGGTAAAGATGCCTGTGTGCCTGCGCAGCTCGAAGGGCTGTTCATGCCACTTAGCTGAGGTCTAAACCACCTTTTTTTTTTTAACCGCACTCTTGTAACTAGTATCTGGTATCAACAACAAGCACAGAGTTTGCAGAGCAAATGAAACATTTGCTTAGTGTCAAAGCAGATGTCACCTCCCCTCTCAATTGCAGAGTTGCTGGTTTTGGACCAGATCTCAGCTTCTGTTTTTTCAGGGGTGGGTTTGATTTGCTTTTTAATCAGGCTGAGCCAAGGGGGAAAGCCTTCAGCTTTGCTCCTAGCACCTAGCCCCTACAGATGCTCAGCCACAGTCCTCTTCTACAAATTGCCACTGAACAGTTTTGGGTTACTTCAGACGTGCCCGTTAATCAGAGTTTCGTTTCTGTGAATAGTTCTGGTTAGCACATCGCAACTGGGACAGTTTTGATCAAACTTTCCCTGGCTTTTGTTTCCAAGTTTTGGATCACAAACAGCTTGGAGATTTATACCTACCCCAACATGATATACTGTCTCTGCCAGACCTCGGGGAACTCCTGCAGGAGACTATTTCCATTAACATTCCCAAGTCCAGAAATGGACCCTGGGCCATGGCTTTTTTATGGTTCTGGGACGCTTACAAGAGCAGATTAACCCATCTTGACAGAGAAACCAGTTACCATCCAGCACCCTCTGGAGCTCCCATATATCTGCTTTCAAGTTTTATTTCATTTTTAGCATTCTCCTTTATTTGTGCATGCCCGCAGGGAGCAGAAACCCATGCCGGAGTGCCGCGAATACCCTGCTTCCCCAACGAAATGCCTCATGAGCAGCAGACACTGAGAAACGTCACTCATCAGCACAGTGCTGCAGACTCTGGAGGTTCACAGCATGTAACAAAACCTTCATCCCATTTTCTATGGGCAGGCAAGGACTCCCGGGCACTTTGAGGGACCTCCCATGCCCAGCTCCCACTTCACCAACTGGCTCTGTGAATCCAAACCTCAAAAGGTCCTTTGAAATTCCCACCTGTAAGTGGCACACCTTTTGTGACTATTAATTAGCCAAATTCCTTCTATTTCACAGGAATGCTCTTTTCATTTGTTTTGTATTGTGGATCACATGAAGAACAGTCCGGGGTTTGCATTTGAACAAACATCAGTTCCTTACCCTACACAAAGAACTGGTTCCCATCTACAACCCAAATATTCATATTTGCTTTTAAAGGCTGTAGGCTGCACCCAGCAGTGTCAACAGAAGGCATCCTGTTGGCTTCTCAGGCATAGTACAGGGCTAGAAGAAATACAGATGATATATTTCAAAGAGGAAAAGGTGCGCAGTCTATTCCCTCCCGGCAAGGGAGATCCTCTGGGCCAGTTTGAGCAAAATTGTTGCAAAAGCAAAGCCTGCTTTCTTCCCTGGTACTGCTATTTAAATCACTTCTATGGGACGCCATTGTCAGTCACTGAGTTTTAATATTACCACAGCAGCATTACAGGAGAATGAGTGCTGAATCAATAAAAAATTAAGGAAATACAGTTTTTATTACACAGTGATATTTGGAATTGATCCCTTAGGCTTTGCAGTCGCCTCAGTTTTGTTTTATACACCAGGGTATGGAGTGTTGCGCAAAGTAGTTTGAATGCAGGAACCCATCAGTCCTAATCTAATTTTGAATGGACCACAAGCAAACTGAGAAAATAAAGACAGGCAGGGGCATCATGTTGACAGATGTGCCTATGGTATATTGTATCTCTGCTCTGCCTAACTAGGAAAAATACTCTCTTAAATTGTTTTATCTATGTATAATGCCAATAACAAGAACAATAAGGGGGAAACTTGGTTTCTGCAGGAACACGAAGAATAAATTCATAGAAAAAAACCGTGAAAAGATAAAATAATAATCATCTCTTCTTGGCCTCACTTGCAAAATGCTAAACTAAGAGCCAATAAGCATAAGAAAAGCATAGAATAAGCAGCACGGATGTTTTACTTGTTCAAGTTAACAAGGATTTCTCTCTGAGGCCAAAATCCAATTGTTCCTCTGACTCCGCAAGCGAAGGGGCTGCAATTTGCCTCGAGGAATTGTGGACGAACAAAGAGATTGTGATAATCAGCAGGTAGTTACATACAGCACCGCACGCAGCTTTCTGCAACTTCACCCCATGCTGCAGTCCTAATTAATTTCAACTGCTTTCACCTGCTATTTGCAATTATGATTTTCTCTTTCATTTCTGCCACCATGAGCTCTTACAGTTGACCAATCCCTCCCTGCTTAATCCAGCTTGCATTACTCCATGAAGTAGGTCCTTAAATCACAACCTCCTCACTGCTCCCAACGCCGCGAGACAGCGGCACTGAACCCACAGCCAAAATCTGACTCCCCCAGGCAGCAACATCCTTAGTCTCAGCTTAATACATTTGAGTACTTGAAGCTTCAGCCTCTGCTTGTTCCTCCAGGAGGGCTGATGGTCTCCATGAGGGGTCCATCTTCCACCTGCCAACCCCCAAGCGTGATTTGCCCACATATTGGAAATTAGCTGAAGTGCCTTAGTGTGCCGTTAGATCCGTCCCCTTCCCTAGTCAGCAGCTTTCTTTGGTCCTTCACTGAATTTGCACCTTTTACCTCTTTATCGAGTCACCCATCGCCGTAATTCCTGCTCTGTCCTGACTCAACTGCTGTATTTGCTTCCTAAATGCAAAGAAAACAGAATTAGAGGCTTGTCTATAAATTTAAGACCCAGTTAGTATAGGATGCTACCACAGTGCATTAAGAGCCGTCACTCTGAGCCCCCTCCAGACCTACTGAAATACATCTACCATAATACACAGAAGAAGTTACATTACCACAGAGGCTCAGCTTCAGGAAACACTTTGGAAACTGATATTTTTCTAACACAAAAAAAAAATAGCAGTTTCATTGAGTCGGTTCAACAGTCAATCTCCCCGGATGAAAAAACAGATAAAGAGAACGAATCATGAACCTAAATATTCATCATGGCTTCACTACTAGTAATCACGACCACATTTCATTTTTCTCTGCAGATACTAGCTTGACCATTAACGCTGACTGGTGGTACTCTGAAAAAAACAACCAGCCAAAACAGAAACTGAAAATGCTTTTGAGGCAAATAAAGTGTGAGTGAATAATATCCAGGAGGTAAGGAGAAAACAAACAAACAAACCAAAACAAAAAAAATCACCAACCTACAACCATGAAAGAAGGTTTCTTTAGTTAAAAAAGGAAAAATATCCAGTTAAAATGTGAGCTGTAAAAACAATTTAAAAATTCAATCACAAATGGAAAAATGATGGCTATGATCTCAAGGAACGTAAATTAGGAACAAGGAAGAGCAGACAATTTGAAAGAGGAACCTAAAGGTATCAATGGAAATTCTATGACTTGTAGAATAATAAAAATATGGAAATTTAATATAATAGCATGACATTAAATCCTAGCAAGGTTGCAGATTTCATAATAGATGTGGATGGAAAAATTGTCAAACATCATGCAGAAAATGCAGGAATAAACAGCAAACATTTCTGTTCTGTATTTAAAACGACGGAAAATTTGTTCATCTTCTACAGCAACACGGCAACACTTTCTATTCCAACAGTAACAGATTTTAAACAGCCATTAAATGTAAACATTTAAGTGCGAGATTGAACAATTTGCTCTCCAGACTATTAAAACAATTGACAAAGATCTCTCTGAAACAGCCACGTTCTTTTTGAATCATCTGCATTCAGTGAGGAAGCCTCAAAGGAACCTCAAGAAATCCAGGATCACCCCAGTACTGAGAAGGTTTCACAGGGTGACCACGGCATGTACCCCCCTACACCCACAGGCAGGGTTCTCATCCCTCCCCCTCCCCAGCTCCATGGGAAAAGGCATTGCTATGTTATTTCTTGCCTTTGAAAACTCTTTGCTGTCAATTTGTTTGATTTCCCTGTTCTCCAGCCCACCTTGGAGGATGCTATTTGTTAAATGGATCCTACTTGAGAGTTTGTGAATACATTTTGATTTGATTTGATTATCACATATAAATCTCAGAGTACTTGGGCTGGCCAGGAATATAAATACAATTATTAGTAGTAACAAACATTAAGCAAAGCTGCACTGACTCACTGCAAAACACTTTTCGAGCCCCAGCCCAACAAATGCTTTCCCTTTGCTTTCCTGCCCACCTTTTGGGCAGCAGATGCTCTTCGGAGGAAAAGCTCTACCACCTTCACCCAGAGTCCGAGTTTGACTTTTCTACGCGTTTGCCCCCTTGCTTAAGCTATGCCAGCCCATCTGCAGGCATAGCTAATCCTCTCATTAGCTAGCAACTGGTAGCTCAGCTCTGCTCCGCTGTGCTTAGCATTATACAGATCAGCCAAGTATTGATGCAGCATCACTGAGGAGAATCTGGATTGGTTTTTTCCCATGCTTCCTCCTTTTGAAACTTAAAATACATGCTGGAAATAATTTCAAGGGCTGCTGAGCATTGCCACTGGGGGAATGCAAGGGACTTTCAACATTAAGACTAAAAGACAGTTGGAAATTTGCAAGTGGTTGCCTTTGAAATTAGATTTTGAGGCTAAATTCAAAGAACCCCCTGTAGCTTGTCCCACTCCCTGCAAATACACGTGGCACTTCTGACAGGAGCTAACAAAAGCTCTTCTCTCTTGCTGGGTCCAGCCCGGCATATCTCATCCCAGAGCCTTGGCCCAACCGAAAGCACCCAACCAACGGGCTGCGTGGGGGGTTGCCATCAGCGCTGGACCTGCAGCAGCATCAGCCAGGGGCGGCCAAGCCAGCACTGCAAACTCACAGCAGTGCCAGCAAAGCCACCTCGAGGGGAAGGTGCAGTTCAGCTCACGGCTGCTCAATGTGCAAACTGAAGACCAGACTTCTTCAAAGCAGAGCCAGGATGGGGAGAGCTCACCTACAGCATCTGTCCCACCAGGTCCTGGATCACTGGAGACAAGCACAAGCCACCAGATGCTGGTGTACATCTCGTGGTGTTGTTTACCATCTCTGTTTCAGTAGCACGTAGAGGTCTCCAACAGGAGCCAGACCTGCCTCTGTTACGCCCTTTTCATGATTAAATCCTTCCACAAAGCATTGGCACTCAAACTAGCCAAAGTAGACCAGAAGTGTTATAAACTCAATGGTACAGCAGGAAAAACAATGAGGAACGTGCTAAAGTGCAGAGAAGTCATCTGTGGCAGAAACAGAAACCACAGCCAGGTATCCTCAGCCCCAGCTTCAAGCTCAGGCGCTCCTTACAATCCATTTGTCCGATTTCCCCCATGCTCCTCAGCCCTCTGAGGCACAAGTGTCATGTCTTCATACAGAAAGAAAAGTGGCATTGTATCAGAAGAGGATCTGGTAGGAGAAGTTTTTGCACAGCATGTTGTGTTTCACTCTTGGCAGTAGTTTCCATTCATGTAATATATTTTTAAATGACAAATTTCCACATTTTGTCTTCCTGTAACCTAAACGTAGCTTAGCGACATCTGCTTCCGTGCCATCTCCACTTTCACACAACGAGCGAAGGAGACGTGCCAAGTCATCCTCACGGAGAGGTCACTTCATTTTGGTTTGTAAAGCCAAATCTCCAGTGATCTCCATAATTACCAATCAATTTTACATAAATAGCAAAATTAAGCCCCATTATTCTCATTTACCACAAAATTAAAGGAATTAATTAAACATGGGAAAAGTGCTGATGTCTGCCAAATTGTTACTTCCAACAGATAAAAACAAATTCAGGAATGATATGCAGACAGGAGATGAAAATCAGCTTTCCATCCAGCAACTCAGTGAACTATTGCAAGGAAGACTGTAAATAACAATCACTGCGCCAGGCTTCTCTATCTGAACACTGGGACAAGACAGACACATTCTTTGTTACGGAGAAAAAAACAACTCCGAAACAATCCCCTTGTTTTTGTTTTTGCAAAACAGAAAAGGCCCTGGGGACGGGTAACAACAGGCTTCAACAAGAACGTTTCTTTCAAATTTTGATTTGCCAAAGGACTGCTGCTCTGTAATTATCATGAATGGTTTTAGCTAAACATCTCAAAGGAACAAAAGAGGGTGCAAACATTTGGAGACAAATTGTGACCACAGGAAATCTTTGCAGGTGGCTGAACAATGGCAGGGAGAGAGACTTTCCAAAGTGCAGGAGCCAGGGTTGGAAAAATAGGGAAAAACTGAACTAAGCCTTGAAGAGCTTTGAAACTCCAGCGTCTTCTCCTGTCCTAATGAAGATGCATCAACAGGCTGGTTCTGAAGTTACAGTCACAAGACAAATGCATTACTGCAAGCGGTGTTTGAAAGACACTTGCAATTACAGCTGCTCTGGAACAATGAAATATATACTGTTCCTTAAATAAACTGAAAAAATGATAACCTCTTTTAACTGTCGTGGTGTAGTAGAGAGATCTTCATATCTTCCTTAATGAGATTTTTATTGCCAGTGTAAATTTGTCTTGAACTGAATTTTTGTCTTGGGAACTCTGAATTATGTTATACCAAGTTGTTCCTGGTAAGCATGCAGGCTTGCACGCATTTTTTGCTGTGAAAATGGCTCCTTCTGGCAAACTGAAAGCAATTGAAGCTCAATTTAATTAGCTGCCTTCTGTAAATATGCCATTATTCTTCTAGCTCAGTGCTGGAGTTATATTTACAAAGGGAACAGATAGCAATAATTATTTTGGGCCGTAGTTAGTCAGTATTAGTTAATGCCTGAGCGTAATTGAGAGGAAATTAAGACAAGTGTAGTCTTCGGGGGAGGAAACAAAAGAGTGTATCAGTCTACAGCAGTATAGACACTGCACCTGTATGTTCCTTCTTGGGCTGGAATAAGTAGAAAGTCTTAGCTGAAACAGCAAGCGTTTACTCTGTGCTCTGGAACCAGAGAGGGTTAACGATAATCACCTTACATTTTCGTTCATTAAAAATTTGGTGGATTTTTTAAAATAACTCTTACCAACCATCTTCTCTGAGTTTCTATCTGCTTTTCAAGTTACAGTCCCATGAACTAACAGCCATTGCCATATTACTCCTCGCCGAGGAAAGGAGCACCAAGCCAAGCAGCTCAGTAAGCTGCAGCAGGGGATCCGCAGCTCGAGGAGCACAAGTGCCTTGGAGAGGTTTTGCAGCGCCTGAGAGACCTTGCATGGCTCAGGACAGGGGGAACCTGCTCCAATGACATTTTCATGGATCCCCGAAATGAGCTACTACTTTCTGGTGCACATCTTAAGAGCGAACATGTTTCTTCAAACTGAGGTGCTGCCCCATAGCCCCTTGCATGGGTCTAGATACATTATTCAAATTAACTCTCAGAACAGATCAGTTTAATTGCATCACGATGTAGATGCTTCTATTTAGAATTAAAGAGGCCTTAAATCAATTTACCTTAATCCACTTTCAGAGTAAATTATAGCAAATGAAGACTTCACTAATTCTGAATGATTGTTCACACTTAGGTTAAATGCAGTTTAACTAATTCTCTTTAAATGTATGTATCTACTTAATTTTCATTACTTTTCCTTTATGTCACCACAACATGTTGCCCCTTCTTTAGGCTTGCAAGTGCCAACCCGTAAGTGAAATATTAAAAAATAATGAGTCAGATACTGCATTCCTTGATGCAGCAAAAGTTCTTGAATAAATTTATGGGCTTTTTTTTTTTTTTTTTGCACAGGGGTTAACAAATTGGGCCCACTGTTTCCATGCTGGAAGTAGTTGTCAATGCACGTTGTAGGGCGAGAATGGTTTTGAAATTAGCTTATTGCACCAAGCAATAGAAGACACTGTTTTGAGACTCACATTTCCAACAAAAGCTCTCTCTGCCATACTGGATAAGCCTGGCGGGTACGTGATAGCTGAGGAATGTTCCCAGGCCATCAACATCAACCTCGCTGGGATCTTGCACTGACAGCTGCTGTGCTAAACGGCTTCTGGCTCCAGGGCTCACTCACTTGCAGTGCTGCCTTGCATGATAGAGAAACTCCCTCCAGTTCCCTGGTCCTCAGCATCTCCTCTAAGACAGGGTCAGGAACCACTTATTTTCTCCTGCTCACTGCCCATCCAAGTCATTGGCTCAGGATCTTTCAGTGTGGTCATGCACAGAGAACAGCGGTTCTCTCGCGACACGCACGCAGTGCCTCCCCACGCGCACACAGGGCTTGCACGGGTACGTCGTGCCAGCTGTCCCGCCGTCCCCTCTGCCCCCGGGGAAAGGCAGGGTGCACCAGGGCTGCCCAAATGCACTGCTGTCCCCAGCCTTCCTGCAAACTTGCCTTGAAATCATGGGTTTCTCACTGCGCTTAATGGTTGGCTAATCAGCATCACGCTAAGCCAAGGCAGGAAGCGACCTCATCTGCAGGTGGCGAGTTAATGGGGTTTGAGTAGCAAGACACTGACAAGCCAGAAAGTACCCAAGCTCCATTGGTGCTACTAACTCCTGTGTTATTTCCATGGCGTACAGAGCTCTACAGCAAATCAAAGGACCCCCAGGGTAGCTATTCAACAAGGAACAAATTCTTACTTCAGCCATTATGTAAATGAAATGCTAAAAATGTTCTTTTGTTCCTCTGAGGTATTAGTACTACTAATGCAAAGCGCACAAACTTCATAATCAAGTAAAATATTATCTTGTGGTACTTGCAAAGTGCCAGAAGTTTATAGACTACATCTCTGGGACACTTGCAAAGCTCAAAGAGCTTTAGATGTCCTTTTGCCAAAGTTCAGACAAAAAGTGTTTTCATAATTTAAAATTCTGCTGTAAGGTGGGATGGGAAATGACATGCATCTGGCATGTAGCTACTTAGAAATGAAGAGTTAGTGCAATAACAATAAAAAAAGATCCAGTGTATCTGAGCACACATAGTTTCTCCTTTGTGTAACTTATGATTTCAGAGTGCCCTGCCAAAGCTGAGCTGAACTATGAATACCAACTATTTTAGGCTTCAAGAGTTATAGTGCAGGAAATTCACATCTCTCTATTCTTTCCCTTAGCTGTCACTCAGGCTGCTTCTTGTGAAAGACCTGAATCCAAAAGCCAGCTTTGGACATTAATTTGACAGCAGATGGATCAGATAGTTTGGACCCCCATTCTAGCAGTACAAAGCTGGAATACATTGCCGCAACACGTGCTGAATTTCTGTAGTGCCTGATGGCGTAACAGCCCCCGTTTGCCCTGGCCAGTGGCACCACTGCTCCGTGGGCTGGTGAGGACCTGTCCCAGGGTACTGCAGACCCACAGGCTCTCACAGACGTATTCATCCTGGTGGGCACGACAGCCGTGCTCTGCAGCGAGCCATGCGCAACACAAGTCACGGGAAATCAGTGAAAGGCATCGCTTTCATCTAAGCACCAAACTCCAGCCCAACAGCAGACTACAGAGAGCTGCCTCTGAACAAAGCCTCGTCTGCTCTCATGCCTTCCACCTGTTGACAAAGTTGATAAAACATCCAAGATGGATCCTCATAGAAACAACTGTTACTCTAATTGGATCATCTCTCCCAGAAAACACACCCATCACACCCAGCATTCCACTAATTAAAGTTTCTTCCCAGCACCCAACTTTAACCAGAGCCCTTACTAATAAAACCGAGCGCTACAGCTGTACTCAGCAAGCCACAAAAGCAGTCCTGAGCAAGCGTCATCATCAACACTGACCCAAGTGTCCACCACGTCAGAACGTTACAATATACCAGCCACATTTGGAAATTTGGCTGAAGCCTCCACAAAATCCTACTGAGAGCACGTGTAAGCTGTTCCAGCGCTGAGAAGGGAAATGCAGAGACTCGGGCACAGAGCGCAGGAGGAGGAAGGCAATCCTATTCACTCCAGGTGTGTGGCGTGTGTTCAGACTCAGGTGAGACTCCGAAGAGGAGCAGGTGGTAAAGAATGGAGCACTGGGTCCAGATGAGATACCTGAAGATGACAGATACAGATCATTGCTCCCTGGGAAGATGAATGGCAGCGAGGGGCGCAGATGAGGCTAAGGGGCTGGGGAAGGAGGAGGACTTGGGGTAAGGTTTCCAGGGAGGGAGGCTAGGACAGAGTACGAAGTGGCTTTCAAAGTCAGGACGTAAACCTGATGGAAAGATCAAAAAGGGTTCAGAGCCGGTAGAGGGTTGAACCACATGCAGCAGAGACGTGAGCTCAACCTAGCTGCCAAGAGCTGTGAAACAGCAGACAGGCAGAGCGCCTGGGGGTTGCTGGTTGCTCCTCCCAGCTGAGTGGTAGCTCTTCCTGAGCAATGCAACCACGAGAAATGCTTCTTTCCATACCTTGGAGTAATTCCAACTAGAGCATTAAATGGTTTTAACACAGGAACAAGTAGCAGTGGACTAAGAAGGGCTCCCTGAGCAGTGAGTCCAGGCTCCTGCAGGACTCACCCCCCTAATCCCTTTCACACCCTGAGGACGCTCCTTTGAAAAGACATCTCTGTTTTTTTGCCTGGCTGCTCCTACAGAGCTGTTGTCCCAGAATTGCCCAGACCAGACAGGAGGAAGCTTCCAGCATCCTATATTAAGTCATGACAAATCTAGCCCCCTTTGTTCTCCTGCTAGCATTATCCTCAGCTGAAACAGCTCTTCCCTGCTCACTTGGGCTTTTGCCCCTTGATGTGCTCATAGGAAGCAAACTAATCCCTTCTCAGCTTTTGTTTTTCTTGGCAAAAGAGGTCAAGCTGAAGTTTAAATTCTATTTGTTAGCTAAGACTTTGTAGCAGTTCCCATTAGTTTTTAAACAGAGCTAAAATAATGTGATAGTGGCCACTGTTTTTTCCTGCTACAGGCACAAAACTAGAAATATAGACGCCTGGTGAATGAAATACATACAGGATGGTTAACACTGCAACCCAAAGGTCAGTTCTACTGCTTACCTTGTGCAACCAGGTAGGATGGTTGAACAGAAGCCAAATTTAGCCCTCTTGAAATGGAGGGAAGCCTGCCAAACAGCCATGCCTCGCTAATGTCAAATACCTGTATTCAGAGGAAGGTATTTACATTTGTGTTAGGTCTGCTTTGCAATTAAAAACTTCTATGGCTTTTGAAATGCAGCATTATCATTGAACACCATGTGTCTTGGACACAGAGACAGATAAATGGACAGCAGAATGCCGTAGAGGGAGGTCACAGCAGTGCAGTCTCAGAGGGTAAAATTAGAAGATGTCCAAAAGACATACCCTGGAGCAAGGAAGTTTGGGAAGTAAGCAGAGATGCACAGACACCAGCAAGGCACAGTGTCCACAGACAGCTGGAAGATAATGCCATTGCCCCATCAGTGAAGTCAGGAGAGAGACAAGAAAATCTATGAAGGGCTAAATTCCCATTAGCTTGTAGGGGCTAAATGCTGACCTCTTTTATTCCAGACTTACCTGGGTGCAATAACTGTTCCAGATGAGCAGCACGTGGTTAAGGGCAGGCAGAGCCATGAGTACATAACATGGAGCAGGGCTGTGCTTCGCACGGCAGCAGAGCTGTCTCAGCTCCACCACTGTAACACAGACGAAAATGTGCCATTAAATATGTTACTCTGCTCAGCACTGCCATATATAAAAATGTTTTTCCAAGATACAATTCACTTCAAAAAGCGTTGGGTACATTTCTCTATCACAGTAAGAAAAAAAAAAAAAAAATGGGTAGTTAGGTTTAAAGGAGAAGAAAGAGTGTGCCCTGCTTTCTGACCCTGGTTTTTGTTTATTGTTTGGATCCTACACCATATTTTTCTTGTTTTCTCCTTCAATTATTTATTAAGAAAAAAAAGAGATGGAGAAGGATTCTCTATTCTTGTTTGTGCCACCACTCATGGCTGCTGCTGTGGGAATACCGCTAACAGCAGCTACTAGTGTTTTATTAAAAATAATAAAGTGTATCGTTATCATAAAATAGCAATGTGATCAAAAGGATTATTCTCCTATGCCCTTGTCTGAGCTTTAACTGTAAATTAGAGCTCAGATAACAACAATCTACTGTAAAGCATATAGAGTTTTGAAAAGCTGATATATTTCTATATAAACTGTTCAGTTAATCTCTTATATATATTACAGAATACCCCCCTCCCCGAAACTGGGAATCTCACATGTATTTTTTATACTGAACCCTTTATTCTGTATTTTATAGATGCACAGGGGGCCGATCGGCTTAACTCTATTGACTTTCCTAGTGCTGCTCTGGATCCGGCCCCGCTCCCACCGCAATGAAAAGCCTCCCCCTCCGCCAGCAGCCCTCTTGAGCAGGAGCACTGCTCCATCTGCTGGGCTCCCGCACAAGGGACAAGGGTGAGGGCTGGAGTAACGGCATTCAGCGCCAGCGATAAATTCGAGGCATATTGACGCCTGGCACTACGGCATTAAATCTGTCAAGTCCACCAAAGTCAAACGCGGAGAGTGCACGTTGTGCGTCTTCCTAAAACACGCACCGTCCTTCTGGCAAGCGTCGGGATGCAAACCACGGCTTCACAAATAGAAGCGACCGCACACATAAACATCCGTTACGCACGTTATCGTTCACAACTCCTGCGTGACGCTCCTTGCAAACACACACACCTATGCTGATGCTCCTGATGTACAATAGCGCATTACGGGTTCCCTCACTCGCTGAAAATCACAAACCCTCTGCAACAACCCATTTTCCAACCGTCCCCTTTGGTTAAAGCATTGCTGCTTGTTTGCAGATAAATCTTTTTCTTATTTTCAGCCCACAGCACCGATAGTTCTCAGTTATTACTAATGACTCTCTTCCACTACCTGCTCTCTTTTCTAGCTTCTCATATATATATACACGGTAGATTACATAGTCAAAATGGACCTGGGGCACAGCCAAACGGATACAGCTCTTCGAGTTCTTGATCTTTCCAATGCAGGCCGGTAGTATTCGCTCCCCTCCTACACACACCCCGTTAAAAACGAGTGAGTTAGTTGACTAAAATGGTGTCTTTCTCCAGCAATGTAACATGGCTTTGCATTGGAACGATCTGTTTAAAATCCCTTATTTTAAAAAAAAAAAAAAAAGTCCTTGTCTTGATTATTATTCAAAGCATATTCAATGATTCAAGTAAAAAAAAATTAAACATTTGCATTTAACTTCTCTTTTTATTATGCTTTATTCTCTTCCTGCATTTCTAAGAGCTCAGCCAGTGCAAAATATAGGAACTGACTTCCTGGCTTTGTTTTTACTTTCTAACATATCATCACCTTATAGTCAATTCACTTCAGGGTCCTTTTTCATTAACTTCAAGAGGTAACATCTGGATTGTAAATACTGCAGGGCAATGTTAATTTATGTAAAAAATGCTCCTGCTGAAAATAAAGAAACAAAAAGAGATTCATTTATGGAGGTGTGTTTATTAACCCAGTGGCTAGCAGAGTTTGAGAACAATATCTAAACGGAGGGACAGTGTGGCCTGGTGACCTATCTGTAACAGTCCCAGATGGTTTTAAACCCAGAAGTTTGGGATATGAATATTGCCAGACAAATTGTCGGGGAGAACCTCTTGCAGGAGGAAGCGTTTGCAGAAGCCTCTGCTGCTCACCTTCAGGCAGCTCAGGCTGCAGGCGAGCAGCACGAGCACTGCCCATCCCACCGCCGCAGAAACTGAGATTATCTGGGAGCTCACTGATCCACAGGAGGAGAATAACAGGTGGCAAGTGAAGGGAGCTCAGAGATGAAGAAGTGAACTGTTTTTATGTATCCAGGATGCATAGTAAAGCAGCAGTCTTAATACTTATCCCCTAGCATAAAGCATTATATTGATGGAGTGACTTGTTGGTCAGAAGCCATCTGCTGTTCCCATGGGTATGAGTCTAAAAGAATTTGCAAAGCTGGCTATCAAAATGGGAAAAGTTTAATTTGGCTGTGGGTGTTTTCATGAGGCACTAGACCAGCAACACCACCAAGATGCAAAATAAATCCATTTCTGAAACAAATCAGAGTGCATGAGGCATCCTGCTGCCGAGGCCCCAGCGTGACAGGGAGTGACATTTGCTCACGTTAGCTTTCCTTTAAGATGCAGAAGGGAAAAGTCTGGTCTTTCTGGGAGAACTGGGATAACTCCTGGTGTTTCCAGCTCTAAGATGGGCAGAGGTTGGGCTTGCTGGGTTTATGGATTTCAAATCTGGTAAGGAAAGAGGGGGAAAGGAGAGACAGCAAGTCAAGGACAGCTTGGAGGGAAAGCAAAGATGGAGCGAGGCAGGAAAGAAGGGCAGCAGAGAAGGCAGGGGACTGGGGTTATGAGGCACTGCCAGCAACTGCAGCAGGAGCAGCAAGAAGCCAAAGAGTGGCTGCCAACCCATACTGTCATCTGAGGAATGACGTGCTGGAGGCCAAGGCACCCCAAGGACCCTTGAGCACGGCTGCATCCTGCAGCAGCGTGGCACCAGGAGCACTTCTGGCAGAGGAGGGGCAGGATCTTGCGCACGTCGTCTGGGGCTGGACTGCAACAGCCCCCGTGTCTTCAGGACAGGCCAGGGAGGGTAGGGTACAACGAGTGATGTGCTTTCCTCTGAACAAGTTCAAAATTAATGTACATCACTCCACCAACTATCTCCATGTGCCCCAGTCTGCTGGCCTCTTAGTTTTGGAGTGGTGAACGCACCATGTGCCAGCTCTCTGTGCTCCTGACCAATAGCTGGGACATCGGGGGCATCCCCAGTGTGTCACACAGCCTGCTTTAAATGCCAGAAGAGGTGCTCAGCCACGGACAGACACACTCAGGACGAAGGCATACCCCGGAGCGATTGCCCTAGCCAGATGCCGGGGGCATTCGTTCCTCTCTATGCTCTCATCCCCACCCATGCAGTTGCCCCAAGCGGAATAAACAGCAGCATTTAAAGGTGAAATGGAGTCTCGCAGAGCTGGTGTTACGTAGCCCCGGAGCTGACAGTGTAAGATAAGAGCCCAAGTCACAGGTAGGAAGATGGGCAGCCTTTCAAATTTTCAAGAAGGTCAAGGCGGGGGCGGAGGGAGGGTGAAAGACAGGACAGCCTGGCAGGAGCAGCCAGGACTGCTTCTCTGCTGTCACTCCCCTGGCACAAAGCAGCCAAATCCCTTCAGTTGTCAAACGTGCACTATGCTATTGTTAATGATGCTATTACTTACCATATGTTTAGCAGTATGGCTGGATTTATTCAGCTTATTCAAATGCGGGATTGAATATTTCGGTGTAGCATGCAGCCTCAGGCTCAAGGGGGTTTGAACTGTGGGAGAAAGCAAAAGCTATTGCAGAGGAGGAAAAATGTTAGTTACTTAACAAGGTCAATAGCATAAATTCTTATTTTGTTTACTTCAGAGAGCACAGAAGCCGGTGTTTACACCCTGTTTCTGTTAATTACTTTCAGAGTAAGCTGTAAAATCATTTGCTCTCCTACCTTGTGCTTTATGCTGCTAAAAAGAGCTTCCAGCCATTTCACCCAGGAACGACTACACTCTACGGACAGATAAACTGATTCTTTTATATCATCGTAGATGGGGTCAAGCTATAATATTCAGAGCCAGTGCTTGCAGGACCTGGAACATTGGTTCAGCCACTTGAAAAAGTAAAGGTTATTTGTAAAAATTAGGTTCAGATTCAGCTTTCAAACTTGTCCAAAGATTTGGGTTATCCAGTGAAAAGAGCTTGTTAAGAGCTGGCTTGCTTTGGTTTATCTCTTAATCACAAGTGCTCAAAACCTGTAGCTCCCATCGATTTCATATAAACCTGTGTTCTGCATGTTCAAAAAGCAATGCCTAGTAATTGCTGAAAGTAGCACAATGTTCCAGAAAAACTTGTAAATAAAGTCTTACTAAAAATCATATTTGTTTGAAAGAGAAATAAACCCAAGAACTGTCTTGTTTCCATTTACCTTGCTGTTGTGAAACAGATGTTAACATCACCTAACGTGTACAAAATCCCCATTGGATTCTTACCCGGTACAACCAGTTTAATTCCCAAGATCTTCCTACTACCAGAACTTGCTCTGGTAACCAGGTACTCCTGGCTTGGAATATCCTGCAGATGTGGCTGCTTTTACAGAAGAATGCAGCACACTGACCTCTTTCACCCCTGCCAGTGTTATATTCTGGCTCTTCTTCGATGTATCCAAGCACAGCTCTAAATCCATCACCAGCCCAAATTCTTATTTTTATTCTGGCAGGCCAGCTGACAATAGTTGACAGAAAGGAAACATCTTCCAAAATTATCTTAAAATACCATTTTATTGGGAGTCCTTAATAAAACCAGTAACACACAGAGCTTGTATAAAATGGAAATGACGCCAGCTGATTTGCAGTTTGACCAGATCATGTAGTGAAGAGAAAAGCAAACAGAAAAATTGCAGAATGGTAACTGTAAGCATATTATTTTCCAAAGCAGCAAGAAACTTTGCAAGACCTCTCCAGCTCTTTAACATCAAATATCCTTCAAGATATTAACTCATCTCAGAATAAACTGTAGGAGTTCAATGCCCATGAACTACGCCTTTTCTGCCCATGGTTTCCAAGGAACAGACATAGCAGTAATTAGTGGGGCATGAAAATCAATTCTGATGACTCAAAAGACAATCTGCGATTGTGGAAGTGACAGTGCCTGGAATAACAAGGAATACACTTTGCATTCAGAACCAGACAAACTCTTCCTTTGACCACAACCACACTCATGCAACACCATAGTTTCAAACCAAACAAGAAGTAGCTCTGTATTGGGTTTGCGTGGCAAGATTTTGGTAGCAGGGGGGCTACAGGGGTGGCTTCTGTGAGAAGCTGCTAGAAGCTTCCCCTATGTCCGACAGAGCCAATGCCAGTCAGATCCAAGACAGACCCGCTATCCAGAGCGGCAGAGACAACGTGTGATGAACTGACTGCAACCCCCATTCCCCATCCCCCTGCACCACTGGCGGGGAGGAGGGAGAGAAAATCAGGAGTAAAGTTAAGCCCGGGAAGAAGGGAGAGGTGGGGAGAAGGTGTTTTTTAAGATTTGGGTTTATTTCTCATTATCCTACTCTGATTTGATTGGCAATAAATTCAATTAATTTTTCCCCAAGTCGAGTCTGTTTTGCCCGTGATGGTAATTGCTGAGTGATCTCCCTGACCTTACCTCAACCCACCAGCCTGTCGTTATATTTTCTCTCCCCCGTCCAGTTGAGCAGGGGAGTGATAGAGCGGCTTTAGTGGGCACCTGGTGTCCAGCCAGAGTCAACCCACCACAAGCTCCAAACCCAGCCATTACACAGAACTTCTAGGTGAAACACCATTCCTGAAGAAAAAAAAAATGCACCCCGAAATCAGCGCTGCAACGCCAGCTCCCTGCCTGGCTTTCACGAAGCTACCAGAGCTCTGCCTTCACACCTGAGACTGGTCCAAAGAGACCTTCCCTGGCCATCTCCGACGTGGTACACTAGGAGCATGCTATCATTCCACATGAACAAGGAGATGAAGATATGGCCCTCGATCCCTCTAATCTTCTGCTTGCTTCTGCTAGAACGGTGTAATAGGTCCGTACTTGCCTACCAGTGCACTGACAATACAGGGAACCGAATATTCGCCCCACACGGAGTACCAGTCCAAACCAATTCCAGTTACAGGCCTAGGAACATGACGTCCCAATGCACTAGATGAGAGAGGAGTATTTCATACCTCATTTCAGTGGATCTTCAAAACAGAAAGCCCACCAACTTCTTCAGGACTAAAAGGTACTTTGGCAGAGAAGAACAGCCATCAAGCAAATTTGCAACAAAAAGCGTGAACAAAACCAGCAAGTTCCTTCTGCAAACAACATCACGTGCTCTCTGTAGGTAGCACTGTTATTTACCCAAAGCATCACTAGCCTGGCTGAGAGGCTCCTATTTCACAAGAGCACATTGCACAGGCAACCCTGAGAGGCACCTAATCAATGGGTAATACAAGGATGCAATACCTGATCTTAGTTAAAACAGAAAATGTGTTTTTTTCAGAGTGGCTGCAAGGCCGAGGCACTTTGTAGGATACACAAAACAGTCAGTAAGTAACTGGACATCTTTACCACTACGAGCCGATATGGCACAAGCATTCGCAAACAATAACTCATCAGTAGCTGCCTTCATTACTTTTACCTTTGCACACAACGCTGCAGATGTGGGGCTGCCAGCACAATACCAAATAAAGAAGCAGCGAGTCCTCAGCCCATTTGTAATTCTACTCATAACAGCAAAACATCCTCAAGGGGACGATGAAGGGAGCTGGCAGCTTGTTGCAGTGCCCGGGTGCTGCTGGCACACGGCTCCTCGGGCAGGCGGGACCAGCCGCCGTCGTGCAGACCGGCCTCTGACCATGCCGCTTCCCCGCGCTGCTCCACGCGTGGCCCCGATTCCATTACAGCTCGGGTGTGAAAGATTAATGGCATAAAGAAATTCCAGGCATAAGAGTATCAGAGTAAGCAGAGAAATAGAAAACCAAGGTTATATAGAACAGGGAGAGAACAACACTACAAGTAAAAAGAAATTTTAATAAGACATTTCCTTTGGGTCAAGATCTAGGGCCTGGCTTAGTGAGGTAAAAGGCATGAGGAAAGAACAGTAACAGATGCAAAAGCATCTGGGACTGAAACAAAAAAAAAAATAAAGGGAAGGAAAAGGAAAAAAAAAGAAACATTTCAGACCTTAAAGTAGAAACTTAACAGTAGCAGGCTGCTCTTTAGCAAAAATACTGCTTTGATCTGTCATAGCTCTGCCTATGGGTGTGCTATCCTGAGCATTTCAAAGAAATCTCTTATCATTGTGTACCTGCCTCAGAGAAATCACACCACTGAAGGAACAAAAAGGTTGATTGTTATTTTAATTGAATTTGTTTTCAATTTATTTTCAAGCTGTCTGGGGGAAACATTTTACACGTGCGTTGTTTGATTTGTTTTTAACTTTGGTTCCATTATCCTAATAATGAAGCTTTTAAGGCATTTTAAGAAGCCTGTTTGTCAAAAAAGTTACTCACGTTGATCAGATCAATACCTACAAAAGCGCCTGAAAGCCGGAAATAAATATGGATTAAAAAAGCCAGCATTATTCTACAGAACTTCGGTTTTGTTGTGACCTCAGATGCTCAGCATGAATCGCTGACTTGATCTCTGCCAACATACACATCCATGAGCCAGGGGATTATTTTCCAGCATCCTTTAATGCAGGCTACCTGCGTGTGGTCTCTTTTTCAACGGTGCTGAACACTTCCAGCTCATGCTGCTCCCTGCGTTAAGCTCAGGGACAAACCAGGACAGAAGGACTCCTTGAACAGGATTAGCCGTAAAGCCAGGATTTGTGCTACAATAGGGTTAATTAGTTGTCTAGGTAGTTAGCTAATAGTTCTTTTCAATTTTATAACAAACCAGGGGCGCGTGAGCTGTGGAGCTGCAGGAAAGGGCACACTGCACGTGGAAAGGGCTGTCGGGCAGCTGCGCTCTTCTCGTGCAGACTCCCACTGACTCCAGCGGGCTTTGGGAAGAGGCCCTGAACTGCAACAGCTCTTCTTCCCACGCACGCCCCTTACGCTGCCCCGAAAGCGCAAAAGGAGCCTATAATCCCCTGCTCCGGCCTGAGCCAACCTCCCCCGCCGCCCTTCACGCCCAGACCGGGGGAGCCGTGCCCTGTCGTACCGGGCCTTTGTGCAAACCTGCTTCTGCTGCGAGGCGGGTTGGCGCGGCGGCGTGGCGGGCAAGGCCGCGGGCAAGGCCGCGAGGCAGGGCAGGCTGGGCAGCAGCCGGGACGGCCGTGTGCCGCGGCACAGCACCACGCTCTGCCCGGGACAGCTGCCGGCCTGCGGCAGCCCTGCGGCCTCCTCGCCTCCTGCTTCCCCACATCCGCTTCTTTCAGGTCCACACGCGACTCCCTCGCTAGCTGCCTCCCTCTCACTCTTTGAATAGATCAAATTAGGCAAAACATGCTATCGCACAAGAAATTGAGGGGCTTTTTTGTTTCTTTAAAGCGTGCTTTTGTGTTAAGACAAAAAGGTTTTAAAGTTGATCTTTTCACTTCTGAGCTTTCTTTTCCAAGTGGTACGTGCTGCATTTTTTAAAGATGTTTGGAGTTTTTTAACACTTGGAACTAGATTTCATTAATAATAAAAAAGACTCAGCTAATCTTCTAATGATCACTTTCTTTAACGCAGTTTTAGCTCGGAGTTTGCCTGTGTTGGCTGATGCAACAGCAGTGGCTTATACCCAGCTCTTACATTCACTTTTTGCATTTATGAATGAAATTCATTATTTCTTTTCCATGACAGTAAAACTGCTGGGTGGCATTAGACAGACAGGCCTCATTTTATGTTTTTATTTCAGTGGAGATGTATTAATTTTGCTGAATATGAAATTTCTTGAAAAGCAGAAATGAAAGGACCAAAATGACTTGTAATGAGTTGTTTCTGTCACTCCCTTCCCTTTCCTCCAGCCCCAAAAAGGAAACAAACCGTCAACACCATTAATTTTTAAAATGCCATTTTGAAATTAAATATTGAGCTAGGTTTTTAAAAGACAGGACAGTTTTAAAAATTAAAGAACAGAGAACTAAACTAAGTACTTTTTCAGAGTACAGAGTATTTCTTTTTGGCCACTGAACTGTGGCTGCTCATTCTACTCAGCCCATTTCTCACTTTTACTGCTGATCCAAAATATCCACAACTTACTCAGCTCTACTTTCACCTAAGTGGCAAACCAGAAGTTTTAATAATCTGAAGAGGAATCTATTTAACGTAAGGTCCTTAGGGAAGGACCTGCCATTAGTCACATGTTTGTTCAGCATAAAGTTCAAATCTTGGTTCACTGCAAGACCATATTGCAATACATGTAACAAGAACACCTTACGTCCGCGGGATTCCTTAGACAGCCCGTACAGGTAGGCATAAAAGCAGAAATGCTAATGTAGGTACCCTGGGCCAAATTTAAACCCAGGGAATGACACCAAGAAAGTTCATTTGAAGACATGAGGAATCTCTCAAAGCTGCAATCGCGTTGTTGTAAAGTCGTGCCAAGGAGTGACCACAGTTCGTGTTCTGCATCCAGCGGGACGGGTGAAAGCTGCAGCCGCTGCCCGTGCCCCGGGGCAGGTCTCTCCGCATGTCTGCCCCCGGGCACGGTACGTGAAAAACAGCTCCAGCCTCTTTTGTTACAGGTTTTTCATATCTCCTCATGAAAGCACTAAAGCTGAGGAGTGTTATTACTGAGTCCTGAGATTACACCACCCCTACCTGTATCAAGGAGCACTTCACTGTTCAGGCAGTCCCACTGAGATGGATAAAAGCCTCAAGAAGTATTAGATATGCAGGAGGGAGCAGCCTGGCCCCGAGTAAATGCCACTGTCATATGTGGGTCTTTTGAACAGGGAACCTCTATTGCTAGACCTGAGAGAGCAACTCCATTAGCTGGCATCAGCTCTGGCCTGTATCAACCTGCTGCCAGCAAGGCAAACCTCTGCCGGGGCATATCAGCGTGGAGGGAGCCCCACCATCCTCGCACAGGTCTGGGGGAGCAGGGACGTGCACCGCAGGGACCCGGTGCTACACCCTGAGGCTTTGGTAGACCCCAGATTGAAGGCTTGGCCAGCCGAGAAGACCCATGCCATCGGCAGCCACGGGCTCTGGCAGTTAGTCCGCTGGCTGGTGTCCATGCCCCTCCAGCTGGAAAACCTTCATGACTCCCCTTCTTGATCACTTTTAGCAGCCAACAAAGGAGGGAGGACACGTGGCTCTGGCCTCCTTGGGTGGGCACTACCATCACCCTGGTCCCTCAGTACGCGCACAGGGCATGGGCACGGTCCCCTGCTTGGGGCCAGGAGCGTCCCACCTGCACGCCAGCCTCCCCGCTGTCCTCACGGACTGCTGATTTAGATGCCACCGCCATTGCCCTCCCACTTCTGCTTTAATTTCTGTTCCCTGCCGTTCGCAGTGGTGAACAATGATGCATTACAATTTTCAGGTGCCTAAGGCTCGGAGAGCTTTCCTAGATATAATCAGCAGAAAAGAAGGATTTTGCATTGAAAGCCAGTGCCAACATCCCTGCAGTGATAACCATCCCTGTATAATTAAAACGAACATCTCATAAAATGTCATCTCCAAGCAGCATATTTTAGATAAAAAAAAATAAAAAACATTTCCAAGATCAAAAGAAGAGAATTATAATTGGGAAAGGGCGGAGGTGGGGGAGGACAGTGTGACAGCCCCAAGAAGTATTACTATTATTATGAGGCAAAGTTTGCTAAAATGCCAACTGCTCGCCCACAGTGAAAGGAAGCACCAGTTTACTTGTTAATCGCCTTAATTAATTAACTGGCATTGTCCTGGATTTCCTGAAGCTGGGCTTACTGTGGGAATCAATTTTAAAGAGCTTCCAGAAAGAAAATTTAAATTTCTGCTTAAAGACTTTACAGATTAGTAAACAAGAGCCTGCTTCCAAACCATTTGGACAAAACCATAGCTGTGATTTATGGAGACACAGTCTTTTTTCCCCCATAGAGCCTGTCGTGATCAGCTATATTGACCTACTGCACAGCACAAACTTCCCTGAATTAATCCCTCTTTGAACTACAGCAGCTCTGTTAGAAAAACACCCCATCCTGATTATAAAATTGGCAGCAAAGCAGAAGCCGGCATCGCTGTGGCGTGCTGTACCAGGGGCCAGCTTCCACTGAAACCCCTGCTTCGTTCCACCACCGATTTGCTCCATTCCATACTCCGCCCACTGCTGGCCTTCCCGTCTGCTAGGATGAAGGGCAATTTGGCAAGCCCTTGCTCCCCGTACAAGCGCTTACGGAAGGTGACCGAGTTTTCATTACCAGGGCTGTGATCTTCCAGACTTTCTCAATTAAATGGGTATGCAACAGGCTCTGAGCTTTCTTATGGTCCTCTGAGGCTACTCCAGCTCTTAGCATGCTTCTCAAGCTCAGGACATAGTTGCACCCAGTACCAGGTATTAGGGCAGCATCACCTTCCTGAGAGTCATCTTAACATACACAATTATCTGCTCTGTAACTTCTGACCACAACGTCACATTAGACTTTCTCCCATCCCACAGATTATCCAACCTGTGCTCCAAGCCTTACTTTAATCACTGTTTCCAGGGTTAGCAATTCCCACTCTGTAAACTTGGCTACTGATCTCTGTTTGGCCATAGTAAAATGGATCTTAAAGTTACCCGTTACATGGAACGGTAACTATGAAAGCACACACACACAAGTTTTCACATTTTGAACTTCTTTCTCTTCCTGTGTTCATCAGGGCCCTTTCTTTCCTGGAGCTCTGCAGAAGACTTAGGTGTGGGATGGTACTCACCTTACTGCAGACTTGACCCATCAAGACCTGGCACCCAAAATGTCCTTTGGGATCAATGGGAAAAAACAGGGGCTTTTAGGGTTCATTTCATCTCACCTGTCTTACACATCTATTTTTGGACAATGACTGACACCTGTAAAGTCCCAGTTTCCTTCCACTGACTGTACTAGAAGCTGCATGTCTCCAAACTAAGATGAACACATCTACGTCAGGTTAGACACTTTGAGTCTAAATAATACATTGCAGATAAACATAGCATAATATGTACGACCTTATTAAAGTGCTCCAGTAGTAAAACATCCATCACAAATACGGAAATGCATACTTCTTTAAATAATGGATTTTAAGGGCTAATTTTGATGTCGGATTCTGCTCTTACGTGCATGTAACAAGACAAGAGGGAGTAAGGGGTTCTCCCAGCTCAGTCCTTGTAAAGAATAGCTGGGTAGAATCGGCCCCGTCCAAAACAAGGCACACAGAGATGGTTGTTCCCTTCTCCAACATGGTCAGCACCACAAAATTGGGGTGGAGAATGTGTCCCTCTCACCTGTATATTAACATCGCAGCCTCTTTCTGCCTAGGGGGGCAGGAGAAGATCACAGCCTAGCAACATTTTTCTTCTCATTCTATTTCATGGAATGGCTCATTTGGCAATGGCAAAGTTTTCCTTGAGAAAACTATATTCTGTGGAAGAAGGGCTCAACAAATCCTCAGAAAGTCTCAAAGAGAAAGCTGAATGGAAGGCACACACAGCCATTTTTCATCAGCTTTTTCTAATGTGCAAACACAACAGTTCTCCACTCCTCCCAGGAGGAGCAGAAGAGCAACTAATGAAGCAAAGCTGAGCTCCCAAAAATAGACAACTTCTCAGAAAAATCAAGTGGAAAAAACTATGCTGCAGCCTACCTGCCACGCTCACAGCTTACGCCAGGTAACTGGTTCCTTACCCTGCCAGGCACACTACGGAAGCTGCAAGGAAACTGGTAAGAGTTGCTGTGGGGAAGAGGGAGATTTTGCAGAAATCCCCACGTCTCAGCCCCTGAACGTGCACTCCCACGTAGGATTGAGAGCGAGATAGTCCTCTGGGCACTAGTGCCAGGTTTGGTGTGAAATGGGTCTTCTGGCACTGAACAGGGGCATTTACATAAGGAAGGAAAATATTGGACAACACAACAGAAACTCTATCAACTGCAGAGAAATTTGCTGAAGCCTGAGGAGGGACAACAGACACAGCGTGGAGGGAGTGGGGAACAGAGGGAGAGGAGGGAAGAACAGCATGGCCTCTAGAAGAATGACCTATGTTTTAAATCAGCTTGTCTTCCTGCGGCTCCACTCACCTTAGAAAGGACTCCCTTCTCAGCACAGCTCTTTTCTACTTGTCTGACTGCAAGATCCTCTTGAGGAACCTCTCTAAGACGGAGTTAGTCTCAGGGCAGTGGGGAGAACCAGGAACGTGGCAATATGGATGCAGGGCAAGGGAGCTGTGTGCTGCCAGGGGCTGCCCGGGCACTGGCAGTGGGACAAGGCTGTGCAACACTGCAGTTTGGTGTCTTTGGCCCATCTGGAGCTGCAGTGGTCCTGGCACAGCTGGACGGGCTGCAATTTGCCCCCACCCACACTCGCAGCAAGTGAGACCAGGCACACTGTAGCTTATCTGCAACGGCCACTTCGCTGAGTGCCCAGCCACTGGTTATTTCCAGAAGACCATCGCATTAACTTTTTGCAAGATTTGACTGAAGCTGTGCGGTGAATCCTGTATTACAGAGAACATTTGGCAATCTCTAGCACTAGCAATTGAGTCCTTGTCCTCTCAACCAGGTGACCGATGGGAGGCCAGGAGAGGAGCTTGAGGCAGAAGGGAAAGTAGGATAACAGGGACCAGCAGATATTAGGTAAATACCGGGGTCCCAGGCAGAAACATCAAAGAAGCCCACACTTGGAGTGCACTTAGGATGGACAAGTCTACATAGACCAAAACAGGAAAGTTCATTATTTTTTTGATGTGGGAAATCAAGTTGCAATGATGGGTGCTGGGTAACCTGTCCCCACAGTCAGGACGTGACCACACACCGTGAGCATCTCCCACCCTCTCTCCCCTCTGAGACAGGTCCATCTTTCATGGGGACAGGAAAGGTGTTTGAAATCTTTCTTCACTATTGAAAGCTGCTCTTCTCATTACTGAGCTATTGGGCCAGATGATACCTGAATAATCCTGCACAGCAGGGCAAATTGCTGCTGGATAATTAGCAGAGCTCTCCAGCATTATGGGGCTTTCCCTAACTTCATCTCCAACAATATGAAGTTTCACCTGACAGTTTGGTCTTTTCTCTGCAAAAATACTCTGGTACTGACACAGAGGCATGTGTAAGTCATGCGCTGGCCCAGTGCCCAGCTCAGTCCTTGGTTTGGCTTCAGCACACATCTTTCTTCGATTTCCTTTCTCCAGTCTTCCATTTCCCTAGTGTCCCTTCTCCTCCTGCCCCACCGCTTTCCATCACCACTCAGCCCACTGCACACGCTCTCCGCTCATAGGCAGGGCTGCATGTGGGGCCCTGCTCTGGTCACGCAGACCCCTGTCCAGGCTGCGTTGTGCCTTGCTGTGCAAGTTATCAGACAACAACAACAAAAAAAAAATTAAAAAAAAAAATCAATAGGGCTATTGAGTAGGATACACAAGACCTGACTGGAAAGTGCAAAACAGCCCAGAGAAGAAAGTGTGAGATGATGTAGTCATGTCACATCCAGCTTTTTTACATAGCCATGTACTGCCTCCTGTAGCAATGACCCAGCCCATTAGACCCACTCAGCCTTTCTTTCACCCTTTTAGCCAGCAGTCATCGATAATCTGTGCCATTAATCCTGCCTGTCACTAAAGCTACAGCATACCTGCACACTGCAATACGGTACAACGGCTGAATATACTGCGTAAGAGCAAGAATCTTCTTAATGGACTTCTGCAGCGAGAGTGGTAAATGGGGGTGTTCCCAGCTGCATATATCCTAGTGAGAGGTAATGAACAGCACTCCCATAGCATTTTGCTAATAACCTCAAATAGACTGAAGAGTTCAGCTAGGAGGGGCGATTTGAGATTTTTTTTTTTTTTTTTTTTTTTTTTTGGTAAAAGTTTGATGAGCTTTCAGAATCCAATATCTCAGAGCTTGCTCGTTGCTAATTAAGGATTAGTATACTAAATTAGCAGTAAATTAACATTCATTTCTCTGCTAGTACACTAGAGCTGCAGGAAATTACCCAAATTATTCAGGTAGTGACATTCATCACTGGGTGGAATGACTGTAGCTTAAACAAGATTTAGTGCTACTCTGTAGCTAATATTCACAGCTGCAGTAGCAGAGAGGCAGGCTCCCTCATTCACAGTAATTTTGACAGCATAGGTGCCAAGATAGGGTAAATGTTCATCTGAGCTGTTGATTATTGAGGCAACAGGACATGACAGGCCATGCATTGCTGAGAGATCACTGCATGCTTGGGGTGCAAATAGGGAGGCACCTGGCTGGTGGCTGCAAGTGACCGAATGCTGCTGTAAAATGAAAATATCACCCCAAAAATATCTCTGTGCAGTTGCTGGGGATAATTGCTGGTGCAGCATTACTTCAAACCAGTCATAAAGCTCCATCTGTAGCTGCAGCTCTATAGACATTTCATAATTATGTTTAATATTGCAATCCCCTATTTCTAGGGAGGATTTGAGGATCTCTGCACATTTGTTTAAGTGATGAGCATTTTATCTAGGGCTTAGGAGCTTACCTTCTTCCTTGGGGGAATAGATGGCTCTGGAAGTTGCTGACTGCCTTCAGAGCCCTCCCCCACCTCCTTTTAGGTCAAACCCAACTCAACCATAGCAGCCTGAAGAACCTACCATCAAGACAAGCTTTTGATGGTCTAGGAAAGAGGTAGTGGGCATCTTACTGCAGCCATATGCCCACATCCAAAAGAGATCTTTCCCGATTCATCCATCTTCAAGGAAAAGGGCACACTTGAAGTGCTGAAGACTGGGGCTTGCTGTGTTCCCAGGCCAGGTAGTACCCAGTTGCTTTGGCACTGGGGAGCATTTGTTCCACCATTATCCACCCTACCCTACTGCAAACAAAGTCCTATTTCTTTCACCAGCTATCCCTTTGTAGCACGTTCCTTGCAAGAACCTCAAGCCGACACACCAGATTTATGAAGAATGTAAAATTTGCACATTTGGGCTCTCCCAGGCGCTCTGTGCTTTTGAGCAGGCTACAAGAAAGGTGTGCAGGGAGGGAAGGTCCCTGCGGGAAGAACAAGGACTGTCCATGCCCTAGTGCAAATCAACTAGAGGGAGGGAAGCAAAGAACCTGTGTGAGAAGGAAAGTGGCAAAGGGGGAGATGGAGACTGAGAACAAAGCACTGCTACTTTCTCTTTCACTAAGACTGTGTATCAAGAACCAAAAGCCCCTAATATTTGAGGAGAAACTCTTCGGGATACCATTTTACCCTTGACTATTAAGAACGTAGACACTTTGTAAAACGCATATGCCTGAATAGACCCAGTTACATAGAGAACATGTCCCATTTGATCACAAAGAAGTCCCTGTGCTGACTGAAGCCTTGTGCAGAATGGCAGCAGGGGTCTTTACACTCCATTTTTTCCAACACTCAGATTGGGGGAATGAGCTGTTCCCCCCTGCAAATAAAGTCCCAGTCTAAAGCAGGCGTGTTTTTAAGCTCATGGATGGAGATTCAGATGCCACCACTATTAATTTTCACTCTTCTGGCTCTGTTCCTTGTCTGCTGTTGGCAATCACAGTGGGATCAAGAATGAGTCTCAAAACAGGAGGAAAAGACAGTTGTCTAGTTGTGCTTTTTACATTCTCTCACAAGCAGCCCAAAGCAGGGATGATAATGCATATCTTAATTAACTAAGGTCCTCCACAAACTGCCTGGGGCAGGTTTTTATAGATACTGGCTTCTGCGTGGACAACTGGCAAGCAGACTTTTACTGCCTGGAAACAAAGGCATTGCAAAAAGCCAGTAAGCTAAATCAATGTTCTATTAATTCTTTTTTAAAGTCTCACAGGAACATAGTACTCTCTGTCCAAAAATGTTCCCGAGCTCTGACAGCTGCACTGCTAGCACAGGAAGCAGAAGAACAGGCTTCTCAGATGTCGATGTGTGCAGGGACATCGCTCTCTCCAGTTTAAAATCCACTAGGCTTCCTACAAAGCTGGTATCAGCCCACTTTTGTCACCCAGCTTGCCCTTAAGATAAAGAATCACCAGATTGCTGTGCCGGGAAGAGCTACTAATGTGAAAGAAGCAAACCTCTAGTTTTTGGGGTGGGGAGAACTCCCCCAAAAACCTCACAGTTTGTGTCTCTCCCTTCCTTATCCTTCACAGCACAGGGTCCCCACATCTGTGCCTTGATGCTGAGCAGTGGCAGAAGGAACAAATTCCCTGTCACCACTTTGCAGCCATTCCTGGGGGGGGAATAAGAGAAGAATCTATTTGCTTGCTCCTTTGTGACCTGCAAGGAAGAATGAATTTGCACAGTGCTCTCGGGAGGAGCAGCCGCTGTCTCCTCTCCCAAAGGGATGAAGTTTGCTCTCCCTCGGTGTCAGCCTTGCTCCGCCAGGCAACACAGAGAGGACAGCAAGGGAACTGAAGTCCCCTAGATCTTTTTCAGCGTTGTTTATCCTCAGAGAGGTGGAAGGGGCAGGAGCACTTCTCTCATTAGCCATGGCCTCATCCGAGCCCCTCGGTAACAGCTGTCTGCCTTACAAAGCCCTTCCTGCAGGACCTCGTTACTGAGAGCCTCAGCGGAAAATACCACTTCCAAATGTCAGTGACTGTTGAGGGGAACAAGGAATAAAACTCGAGACTACAAGAAGAACAGATGAACAGAGAAACCCAGATGTATTATTTGATATCAAAGCTGTGTTACGACGCCACGCAGGGCAGGAAAGCCGGCGGCTCACAGCACTGGGGTGCTCCGCTGCGAGGTGGCTGCGCCCCGACCTGGCCCCGTGCCCAGCCCCATCCTCGAGAGGAGCCGTAACCACCGTTTAGTAACTGTTCCCCGGTAGCTCACAGAGCCTGTACGTGGGATGGAGGATCACAGTCCCCATTTTGCAGAGGGCTGAGGTTGCTGCAGTGACTTCCCTAAGCTCACCCAGGAGGCCTGAGCAGAGCCAAGGACAGACCGCAGGTTTCCTGCGTGCCAAGTTACCAGCTCTACATTAGGCTAAACTGTCCTACAAGCATAAAGCGCCTCAGAGCACAATTTTTGGGCACGGAGTAGGAACTGCACAGAGCAGAGCATCTGTGCCGGTGCTGTACCCCAGGCTCAGCCTGCTCTGACTTTGCCTGTCCATCTGTACCCTCCCCTTTTCCCAAAGGGCTCTCCCCAACCAAACACCACTGTACATTTTGGAAGGATTTCCATCCCATGGATATTTCATACATGTTTTTAAGCTTTCCATGTTTTCAAAAGGGGAAGAAAAAAAAAGCAATGAATGTCTTGCAATGACAAATAACGTATGCTGTGACATTGGAAAACATGCAGCATCTTATTAACAAAAGCTGTAGAACTAGTCTGTTACAGGGACTAAGTCAAAGTGCCAATTTTTTAATGCTGTTTACCAAATCAAACAGGCATTCTGCAGTCCACCTGTTCCTAGTGCTGTTGACTTCGCAACAGCCATTTTCTGAAGCCAGAGAAATAATTACTAGACCAGTTTATTGATGGCAGCTGGTTTGGAGTGAAAAAGTCCAAAATGTGCAATAATTAAAGACTGTAAAGGATGCAAGCTATTAAAAGGACAAAGAAAGTAAAACAAACCAGTCCAGAATGGGTAAATAGACACCTTCCCTGGGAAGCAAAAATCTCTCCTCTTCCAAACTGATGTATTCACACTCAGCTCACAGGCAGTAAAGGTGGGGAGAGGGAAAAAAAACCAAGCCAAACTTCTACACTTATTTTTTTTATCCAGGAATTATAGCCCAGCCCTTGTCACTAGCACAGGATTCAGAGTGCTGGAGTCAAGCAATGGCCTAGAGACGAACCTGTGCCAGCTGCTTCAAAAGGCACTGTAAAATCCCATAATGGAGGATTATGCACCAGTATGCCTGAGGGAGAAGTTGTGTTTAGCGTATGGCCAGAAGTACAAAGGATGAAACTCCAGCCCGCCTAACTGTAGATGATATTGCTAATCATACAAACGATGCCAATCTGTCGGTCTCAATATCCTACCTTGTGGCAATGAGTCCCATAGGCTAATTAAAATTTAGGTTAAAAGTGCTTCCTATTAAAGCTGTTCAATGCATTGACTTCAAATTTAATTTGATGTCTCTCTTTCTTATCCAAGAGAGGGAGAAGTCATGGCTTTGTTGTTTTATTTATATCCATCATAGCCTGCCTGTCTCTCAGTGGCACATCCCATGTATTGTTCTCCCTAAAATAAACAGACCTAACCTTTGCAGTCTCTGCTTGCGTGCAAATCTTCCCACTAAAGTATTTTCCATGCCTCTGATTAGGTTTGTTGCCCTTCACTGAACCTCTTCTATTTCCTGCTCTATCATTTTTTAATTAGGGTAACCAAACCAAACATGCCTCTCAAGGTGAGGCCACATCACTATCTCTAGAACAACACTGTCATATTTTCAGTGTTGTCCTCTATTCAGCAAATTAATGTAGTGCTATTTCATATTTATGCGTTCCTGATCACCGCTCAGACCTGAGCAGATGTTTTCCATTGAGCTCTTCAAGATCTTTTTCTGTTTTGAAGCTTACCCCATTATAAGATTGACTGTTCCATCCAATTAATAGTAACTTCCTTTTACTCACGTTGCATTTTTCTGTCAGTATTTTGATTAATATAGCCTTGGTAAATTCAAAGGAAACTCTTAATCAGATTTAGATTTGATTAAATTTTGGAGCATCAAATTTCACCAATTTGTTACTTACTGTCTTTTTCAGATTATCATAAAATACTGGGTACAGGCTCAAGGGGTGCCTACCATACAAGTGATTGTATAAGTAATTACTGAAGCTCTCCACAGACATAGGATTTTTAAAGAATGCATGTATTATAACATAAATAAAAGCCTAATTCATTTTTAAAGCATTTTCAAATCTCATCTTTCTGCACCTGCACTACAAGCCTACAAAGAGGGAAGGAGGGAAGCAGCCTCTGCCGCTTCCCAGGGTACGTTCACACGCACAGCACCAAGCCAAACAATCCCTCCTCCTCCACCTGCTGTAACACAATTTTCAAGAAAGGTGAACGTGGCAGCTTCAAAGGGATTTTAAACAAAATAATGTCAGGAACAGCTTCATCACCCTATGTACCACACACTTCTACAGCCTGTGAAGAGAAACACCCCTCGGTGAAATTCAGACCACGCATGGTTTCTGAATGCAGAATGTTTTTATAATGATATATTCATGCTCATTGCCATCCTTCAGAGACTTCCTATAGAGTGGATGCTTTTCCCTCAAAAAAAGCATTGAATTATTTTCATGGGAATCAAGTTTCTGAACATCCACAGGAGGAAGAAGAGAGAAGAAGGGAATCTTCAGCAGTTCTGCATCTAGACAGAAGTCCCTTTCCAAGGATTTAGACAGATACGTTCCTACTAGAGATATATTCCCAAGTCCTTGGCAGCAGCCTCCTGCAGCCATGGACAGGAGGCATTTTGCCCTTCAGGTAACTGAAGAGCTCACCTCAAATCACCACTTAGTGCTGTGGCTTTTGGCAACGGTTCTGGGATGTTATTAATTACAGGGGTTGATATAAAGAAAAAATAATTTTCCTCAGCATACAACATACTAAATTGTCACGAATTACTTATTTCTAACGAGCATTTCTGCGTATTAGATAAGAGAGCCCAGAAGCATGGCTGGGTGTTACTTGAAAAAGCTGTGTTTCTGCTGGGAAGGAAAACTCATCACATTTTCCAGAGATCAGCTTTCTAGAAAAGAAAGAAAAATGGCTACTTTCCTTTTGGGACAAAACCAATAGTTTCTACCTCAGCTAAAGAATCCCATCTGCTGTGGGTTCTGAGTCATTGGCTTATTAGCAAAATTGTCTGAGAGAAGCACAAGTCTGATTTGCTCAGAAACCAAATCTGCAGTTCGACAAAAATCGCAGTCTGCCACTTCCCCCTAAATCACGCTCCTTCCTTGTCCTCACTTCATTCCCACCTCTGACGGGCAGCACCTGCGGGCCCGCTGCCGGACAGACGATCCCCCAAATCTCCTGCAGCATTTTCCCTTTCACCACGAAGCTTTCGGCCAGCACCAGCCCCGAAGGGCTGGTGCTTCTCTCGCTGACAGACAGTCCATCCACACGCCGTAATTTCTGGCTGGTAGTGTTTATGCTGTGATTCCCTTTTGGCCATATGTACAGAGCAACGCCGTTTGTTTTGCTTTTTCCTCTCTCTGCCTCTCTATCTTCTGAATATAATACGCTGTCAAAGCCACGCGTTGGTTTGTGTCTTTTAACGGCTGTCACCACTCAGCAGCTCACTCCATGCTTCTCTTTTAATGGCACATTTCTCCTCTGCGTTACGCTGAGCCATTACTACTTGGATGACCAACGCTACACACTTCTGGGGTCAGGTGTGAGATTGTAAGTTTGCTGGGGTTAATTTCCGAGTTGCTTTTTTACTGGTACTTAGACACACTCTCTTAGTAAATCATCCAAGCTAGTGAGGGAGGGAGCCCGAGGAGGACGACGGAGGCATACTTTACAGGCTATGTTTATAGCTCTTTTTTCTTTTCTCCATCCAAGCCTGTCATCTGGGGAGGCGGCACATCCTGATCTATACCAATGCAAGATCAAAGCCTTCCAGGGCTGTCAGAACTCCGAGCCTGTCACTATCCCTATTTACACGTGTTTATTTTTAGTATTATTATTAATATTAACTCATCTTGGCAGTTCCTGAGCAGCCACGTGGGTAAGGACCCTATCCCACTAAACGTTGTACAAACGCAAACCAAAATGACATCTCTCCAAAGAGCTTACAGCCTCAGGAGAAGCTTGTAACAGAGAAGATGTTTAAATGCTGGACATGGTTCAGGTTGATTTGGTGTAAAACAGAGCCATGCTGTATAGGCCAGGTCATCACAGGAGTTTAGGGCCCTACTTCTGTTACGGTGAGACAGAATTAGGCACCCAGATGCCTTTGAAGAAAAGGCGCTCAGTCCCCGTGCCCCTCATTTTCCGTACCAGCCAACACACGGTTCCTGGGGCAGCAGCCCCCACAATGTCAGCGCGGCGCTCTGCGCGGCGGTGCCCCGTTTCAGGGCACAAGGAAGGACTGTTGGGTCCCTTGTGACAACCTGCACCAGGATCTGGATAGCCCAGTTCATCAGTCATTGATGAAGCAAAGTGCTCAAGTACCTGAGGGATTTGGGAGCTTGTTTCATTTTGGCAGAGTAATTCCCAAGGTGCGAGATGCCATGAGTACAGAGCCACCGTGTTCACAAGCGCGGAGGTCCGCTCGCAACCGCTTCTGTGATAAACGGCACCAAAGGAGATGTGTGCCAAAAGCAGTTGGAGTTTTACAGTTGTTCCTTTAGCACCTCTTCGGATTTTGTTTAGTTCACTTCTGCAACAACAGCTGGGAGCAGTATTTCCTTCAAATTACAGAAAGATTTAGCGTTATCTTAATGTGATACAAGTGTAGCCTGAATTATATTTAGGAGGAAGCACAATATGTGCTAATGAATAATAAAGACTGTGTACAAGGGTATTAGCCTGTCTCCGACTGCTGCTGCTTGAGCCAGTTCTCACCTTCTGAACAGCGTTAGTAATTCACAATGGCTCTGCCACTCACCAGCCTCCTCCCAAGGGAGCATATTGGAAACGTCCTCCGTTTTGTACGGTTTCAGCTGGGAAGAGGCACCTACTGCCAGACATAACAGAGCTGAGCTGGAAGACAGCTAGACTTCCCCTCTGCTAAAGCTGCCTTGCAGGATTGCAAAGCCAGCACCCCACATCCACCACGTGAAAACTGACAGTTTCACAAAGAGTTCGGGCAGAGGCTTGGCCTCAGCTTCACTCCAAAAACTGGCAACAGGTCCAAGATGCAGTCCTTATCTTGCCCTTCTCGGTTTGTCCATCTGCAATACACACGGGCACTTTGCAGAACATTAACGTCTGTGTCACTGCTACGGACATGTGGCTGGTAGAATACAGAAGTTCAGTGTAGTCAACAGTAAACTGTCAGCTGCGATCAAGAATTGCACCAATATGGTTCACCGATTATCTGCATCACTTCAGGGTATCTTAGCAAATCCCTGTATCGCAGCCACCAAAGGAACACACGATTTTATGCAAAGAACAACATTTTTAAAAAGATGCTACAAAAAACTCACTGATACAAATAGTTGAGAAAGTGCAGTGCTAATGGATATGCCTTTCTGCATTATTTATCTTTCATAAAATACTACATAAACACGCTTTCTTCTACAGAAAGAGTCAAAAATAATGTATTTGACTTACCTCTTTAGGAAATAGTGACATGTGTCAACCAAATCGTTTCAACACGGGATTCTTCAGTTTCAGCAACTGTCAGAGGGCTCCTCCATTGAAAATAATCAATGCCTTTGACACATAAAGAGAGGTAATATAGTGACTTATTTTGATTCAACTTGACAGCTTTTTTTGACAGTAGTTTTCACTGTCAGTCTATTGGATTTGAATTTTAACCAGGCCCCATGAGAAATATGCTTTTGGTCTTTAGCACTGCATCTCTGCAAATCAAAAGGGCAGTGGGAGCGCAGTACTTACCTGCTTTTTATTCGCCATTATCTATCAGTCTTCAATTTTAATTACTCATTTTTAATACCTTTCCCAATTTTTATACTCTTGAGATGCCATAATAAGGCACATTTAAACTATACTTTGCTGCTCCCTTGGCAAGAAGGGACATTTCACACAACTAGACTTGGAAACGGAGCTATTTTCTAATGTCACTGTGTTCAGATTGACAGTTCAGTTCCATCAAGAGCTCATCTGTTCTGCTCTTATGAGACTGTAGAAACTTAAAAGAAGTTATTAATATTGACTATGAAAGATTCAAACACTTGTCCATGCAGGAGCTTGTAGGGCTAAGGATCTCTTCATTAAAATTCTTTATACAAAACATCTTTCCATTTAAAAAAAAAAAAAAAAAAAAAAATCAACAAAGGAGAGATCTGAATTCTCCTAGACCAGGAACCAGGCATTTGAAAGAATCGCTTATATTACAAGCGGGTCCTTCACTGCTGCAAAGCAGCACTGTCCCACCAAATAGGCGAGGAGCTACAGGCTCACTGTCGGCAGACGTTGCCCTCAGTCAAGGAGGAGGCAGGGGCAGGGTGAAGAAGACAGAGGGAAATTCCTCATTATCCTGTAATTATTGAAAGAGACTATTATCAAAATACCGTTTTGAACAACCTCTCCCACTGAGAGGTCGGGCAGAATCCCCTTGCTCTGATCCAAATTGTTTGTTCCTGGCGGCACTTGACATGAGTATTGTCATCATATCATTTATTTTGTCTTTGATATAAATATGTGACCTTGTAGGGTTCGATATCTAAATATTTATTTGTTTCCAAGCCTAAATTCACAATGTGACGTGTGAAAATTCCCTTTGGTATAACAATGCTCAAAGAGACGAGGCTGCGAGATGACTGAAGGTACAAAGGTGCAGGAAATAAAAGGACTTGTATTCCCAACTCATCATTCCATATACTGCTCGAGACAAGAATCGCATCCTGGCTTTTGATGTATTGTTGTTGTATATGTTGAGAGCTCGGTTATGTTTAAATGTAGTACTTCAGCTCCTTTGCTTAACAACACCTGATAACTTGCTTGACATCTCAAAGAGTTTCTTAAAATATTCTTAAACCTTTGGCATCCCTTCCTGCCCTGGGCTTCATGAATAAAACATTTATCCAGTCAGCAGCTTTAGCAAAGAGGAACAGCCAAGTTCCATCCATCAACGTCAGCAGCTGAATTACTGAGTGATTTCAGATCCTTTAATAACTCCGTTTCTTTATGACTATGTTGGTAAACAATCAAATAGTGCTGGCACCTGGCTTTCAGTGAACATTAATTTTTTTGCATTATCAAATACTACTAATACAGCTCGTTGCTATTATTGTTATTTCAATAAAAAAATGTCCACAATGCTGTCCACCCTCGTGAGAATGCACTGAGGTTTATTCTTGATTTGTTATGAAGGTCATCGAAAGCTACTCACATTAAACCTGCTGGGACTTTTAAAAAAAAAGAACAAGGATAAATAGAGCCTTTACTTCACATATAATGTGCTTCATTTATCATTGGGATCACCAAGTAGTAATACACTGCCCTTTTTGTAAGGTTGTTAATAGAAACTAAGCATTTTGGGGTGAAAAACCAATGATATAAAGCTTCTGTTGTTGTAGAAGTCCAATGAAGCTTGGAGATCCAAGTACTGTAAGGAAATTGCCTACGGAGATTCAAAAGGAGGTTCCTGGTTCAAGCCTCTGTGCTAGGGAGGGGGAGGAACGGGGAGAAGAAAAATCAGAGCTTTCTGAATTGAAAACCTACCCATCACAAATGTCCGAGCACATTTGGTTTGAATTAAATAGATATTCAGAATAAAAATCTTTTCACAGCACTTTACATTGGCAGAGCAGTAGGAAGAGCTTTTCCACACACTTGGATACAAGCACCGGTTTAGTCTCTACCCAGGGCGTGCAAATGGAAAGCCTTGATGTTCAATCCTCTGACCTCTCATGCAGGAGAACTATTCTTAGGCATGCAAGAATAGCACATTGAACTCGAAAGGGTCATCTAAATAAGACTGGCCAGGGTACAGCCCCTGGTCTGTCTCTATTCACCAGGGATTTGTGTCTGGAATACAAACAGCAAATACCCACAAACACGCTGATATGAGCATAACTTTGAATATCTGATCCCGTATAAATGAACCTTCCCAGCTCTGAAAGAAACAATTACTGACATCGAATTTGCAGAGGATGAAAACCAAGTGAGGTCCCAATAAACAACAGTAGAGCACAAGCCTCCCTAAGCCCAGCTAGACTTTTGCTCCTAAGACCTTTGGGTGCAGCCTACAGGTGCCGCTGTGGGATCACCCCCGAGACAGCTCTAGGGGGTTACAATATTTTCTCTTCCCCTCTGGGGAGACTCTGCTCCCAGCGCAGCATCGGCGATGGCTCCTGCGTCGCCCTGCTCTGCTGAGCGTTCTGGGCCAGATGCGAGCAGTGCAGCTTGTGCGGAAATACAGGAGGGTCATTCTCACCCCCCGAAACACCTTCCCAGCTGCAGAGCAGTAGGAAACCATAGGCTGATTGCACCAGAGAAAACATGTTTTTTCCAGGTTTCTGCAGGATTAAACGAGCTCTGTGCTACTGATGTCAGGGGGCACAGGTAGGGACCAGTAACATTTTCATTTAGAGGCATCTTAGAGCCTCTCCATAGGAAAATAAACAAACTCTTCAGTAAAATTACACCCAATTAAGCCACAGGTAAATAATTAAGCCACAGGCTCCAGTATTTAAGCACTTCCCAGTTGCTTGGATAAGTGAAGTGTCACTGTTATGGATTAAGCTTCTACACTCTGAGTTTTCTCTGTTGCATCTTAAAAATAAAAACCAACACTTGGTTATATGTAATGAAGACTGGCTCCGACTCCTTTGCTGAAATGAAGACAGGTACTGTTCCTGAAGAACACGAGGTATCCCATTCTGATTCCGAGGAAGGGTGGTGGCAAAGGATATTAACCATGGACATGCTGGCTTGGTATGACAAAAACTCGCTGGCATAAAACACCAGCTCCAGACCCTTGTCACACAGTCAGCTTGCGCAACCGTACAAGCTGCCTCACGCATGTGTTGATCATGGCTCATCATGGTGACCAAATCCGTCATTGCTTTTCCCTGCCAGCTCCTCGATATCCAGTTTTCATCCCCTCGTGTCCTGCACACACTGCAGCCTCCCTGGAGGCAGCCCCGCGCTGCCCAAAGCCCCCCACGCCCAGCCCCAGGACCAGCTCGTGATCCTTTACTGACCGCTTTGGGGACCACTGGCGAGGGAGAACTTCCCATTGAGAACTTTTCCCACCTGCACGGAGCAGCCCAGCAAGGGCGGGAGAGCCAAGAGCCAGGCAGGCTTTCCAGCGAGATGCGGCAAGTCCTGCTCTCTCTAGCAGATGTCTGGGGGCAACTCCTCAGAAATCTGCCTCCCCAGGCTGAGCCAGAGACAGGGGTCCCCCTCGACATGCTCCAACACACGCAGGGCTGGGCTTAGTCATGGCATTGAGGGTTGGGGGTTTTTTTTCCAGATTTCTTTTAAAATTTGCGATTCTTCCCATGACCAATTGAAGAAAAGCCAGAGGACTCAACAGAGATCTTTGCACTGGCTTTGGAGTGAGCCCCGTGAATTTCTAGTTTCAGCTTAAAAGGAGAAAAGAAATAAAAAATTCTCATTCTATTTCCTCTCTTGCTCCCCAGGCTCTGAAGTTGTAAATACAAACTGCACCTCACTCATTTGAAATCTGCAATCTCTTCATCAAAAATCAATCTCCAGAGAAATTAATTACTACTTTTTCTGTGGGGGATTTGTTTTGTTTGTCTGTTTTAACTATTGTGGATTGCATAACCAGATACTTGGGTATCTTTTTTTTCTTTAAAAAGAAAAAATTAGTAAATAGAAAACCGGTCCCATCTCCCCTATACTGACAGCAGCAGCAGCTGGAATGCCCAAGGCCAAAAATCCTTTGTCTTGAATTTAAAAAAAAAAATCTGGTTTTTTCCCCCCATATCCCCACTGAAACATGTTTCACACTTTGCTACTGGAAACATACCCTGCAGACATTTACATCACAGGCTTTGTTATTATAAGTTATAGTAAAAGACAAAAGGAATAAGGTTTTGTAACCAGAGGGCAAACATTGCAACTGCTAATTTGTTAGGGGGTGACATTTCTGATAATGCCGCTTTAGTCGAGCTACCATTCCATATTGTAATTTCATTATAGCATCCTATCACAGCACTTAATAGGAGAGATACACATCAACAGATCTATTACCTAAAACAAACAAAGATATTAGGAAACTTCTTGGGACTGAGTTGTATATTGACTTCTGGTCAGCATTTCCAGAGAATTTCATTAAATTTATGTCATCAAAAAACATAACATATGGACCTTCTGAACAGAAACTCATACCAGCAGGAGTAACACAATTGTTTTTCCCCATTTTGTGATTTATCATCCATTCCATTACATGCTACACGGACTGTCGTTTTTCTTTAAATGTGTTTGATAAAAGAGTTCGTGTTCTACTAGGTCAGGTATTATTATTCACCAACATTATGTACCAACCAGCACAAACGCCAGCAGCGGCTGCAGAGCTGTCGCTGAGTATCAGGGTTAGCACTGGGCTTTTCCGCACCATACTCTGCTCCCATAAAATGGGGGAGCAGCTCAAGGGAAAGCAGCTCCTCGTTCCCTCCCTGTATCGAGCAGGACACATGCACTCTCACAACCGATATCACAGCAGGAGGCTGCAGAGAGTGGAAAACAGCCATGCCTTTCCACAACACAGCCCATCTAAAAGATTCGGAGCTATGTTTGCTGCCTGCTGACCCTGTAGCAGTTTGCCATTCGCACGGGTCTGTGGCTGTAATTGCCGGTGGCTCCACGTCAATCCCCCTCTTGCACCCGCAGCTGAGACCTGCCCTAACCAACTTCCCGCGGACTTTGCGGGGATTTGCAGCTCAGCCGTGTCAGCGGCACTGCCACGAGCATGGTATGACGAAGGAGACGTGCCCTTGCTGCCCAGCAGCCCTCGCACGGCTGAGCCACCAGCACACACAGCAGCGGGGCTGGGGACCTGCCCTTCACATCGTCTGTGCTAGCAAGCGCTCCTGGCCCTGTGCCTGTAAGATCAGTGCAGTGGAGCTCAGCAAAGAACTGCACTTCTTGCCAGTTCTTAGATGTTCCCTTATCTGCTCTTAATTATCCAGGCTATTTTTACACTTTTCTCCCCCATATCCTAATTGCCCGAACTTATTTTCCTGATGGTTTTCTGCTGAAGATGAATTTCAGGAGCTCAATATCTCAGGCAATTTCAAGACGCAATTAACACCACCACTCCCCTCATTAGTGAGTGGCCTACTTTCTCTCCAGCGCTACCATTCCCCTAGATGTTTGGAAAAAGTCCTTATATCCCCCTGTAGCTGTTTGACTAACATTAACTCCTTGTGCTTCACAGGGCTCTCCTCTCCCTGCCCGCAGGTGGGAATCACCTGCCGGAGTCCCCTTCACTTGCTGGTTTCCTCCTCAAGTTTCTGCACTGGGTAGTTTTAGCTCCCAGCCATGGATGAAGAGCTGTGCTGCCTGTCCCAGCATAGAGTTAAGTCCCTTTTGCCATCGAGGTACACAGCTGACACTGTTCTAGGTGCTGCTCAGACACCTAGGAGTGTCCCCATCCCAGAGGTCTTGCAATCGATACAGAGACGACGAGGAAGGATGACCATCCCCATGGAAATTTTGGGTACTGAGGCACACGCACACACACAGCTTACAGTAAGCCCAGCTTTACAGTTCAGTTGCAAACCACCTTTTTCTTTTAAGTGCCCAAGCGTATCTCCTCCCCTCCACCCAAGCTGAACTTCTTTTGACTTCAGTAGAAGTTGTTCTTGAGTAAGAAGAGCTGATTTGGGATAGCAGACTGGACTCTTCCAGCTTTCCTTTCCTGTACTCCAACACCCTGGTAGGATATCTCCTACAAACCCATCACTTAGTAAGCAAAACCAAAGGCTTATTTCCAAAGCTAACCCATTGAGAGCTCACACAGGAGTCTAAACTTAATTGTCTGTGGCTGTAACAATATCAGATAACCCCTGCAGAGATAAACAAGCAGACTTGAGAGATTAATATTTTCTTTGATACAAACTTTGTAGGATGCTCTGTTGTCAAAAAGTCCACAGAGATTACTTGTGCTGTAGTAGGTGGCACTTCATTTTCCAGAATCTATGACCCAGCAGAAATTACTGTCAGCTCCCTGACCAGCCGAGAGGTATTGATTCCCCCGTTACTACAGCAACCCATTAGTTATTAGATCGTGTCTCGTATGCAGTGACTAATCTGCCTCGGCGAGGTCTCGGATTTTGACACTTTTTCATTCTAATCCTTAATTAGTTTATTTGATGCGGCCTGCACATTTTATTTTTATACTAAGTAGTTATTGAAAATACAGTCAAACCGAGCAGAGATCAAAGGAGCAAAACCAGTACGCTGTCAACTAAACTAGTTATGCAAAATAACAAGAAAAAAAAGTAGCATGCCATATCAAATGTGTAAGGCAGCTCCACTCAACACTCCTAAAGTTGCACAAAAATCAAGACAGGACACTCTTTCATCCCCAGACTTCTCTTGAAACACGAGTCCCCTGATACGTCACCTCCTTTGTATTGCCTCCATTCCAATGATGATGCCCAAAAGACTAGGAAGCGTCACCAGCAACTTTATCAGCTTCCTTTGATACTTGGCTTCGCAAGGAGGAACAGATGTTGACAGGCGTCTTCCCTTCACACCAAGATAACCAGAGACTGGTTACCCTTCTCTCTCTTTGATGTGAAGTGGTGAGTGAGGGTCCTACCAAAAACCAGAGCACGCACCCAGAGCCAGAGTGGTTCCTGTCTGCAGGACGACCCAAACCTGGACAGAGGAGCAGTGTACTTCGCTAAGACCCACACTTGTTCTCACAACCCACTTGACACATAAAACTGCGGGTTTTGGCCACAAACCTAAGCAACTTTAACTTTATATCACACTCATTAATAAGCCCCTGTGTCACCTGACAAAAAAATCCCAGTACTGGAAACAAAAAAACCTTGCATTAACTCAGAAAGTTATTCATATTCACAGAAACACCAAACCTGAAGAAAATTCAGAACAGAAATAAAAATGAAGAATTTATGTTTAACTGAGGTGCCATAAAAACCTCTTCTTACATCTCCTTCAGTCCTCTTAAGCTGTAATTAATTGAAAATAAAGTTCCAAACAGAGTCTATCCTTTCCAGCTTTCCTATTACAGGATACAAAAAATAGGAAAGCAACTTCATTCTCAGGCAACAAAACCCAGTTATGTCTACTGACTGTACAGGAAGGGCAGCTGCCACGTGTTTGCCATGAGAGAGCTTCATTACACCAGCAGCCTGCACGGTGATACAACCTCTCTTGGTATCTTTTATGGAAACCGCATACTCCTTGCACATCTGTATAAAACTAGATGAACACAAATCAATGTGCTAGGTCTGCTGTTCTACTGAGTATCGGTAGAAATAGGGAAAGCAAAAGCAGCGTGCACAAGCAAAGCAAAACAAGGAATTCATTCACCCCTTCCCATGGGCAGGCAGGTGTGCAGCCATCTCCGGGAGAGCAGGGCTCCATCACACACAATGGTTACGTGGGAAGACAAATGCCATCACTCTGGATGTCCCCCCCTTGCTCCTTCTCCCCCCAGCTTTATATGCTGAGCATGACGTCATATGGTATGGAATATCCCTTGGGTCAGTTGGGGTCAGCTGTCCCAGCTGTGTCCCCTCCCAACTCCTTGTGCCCCCCCCCCAGCCTCCTTGCTGGTGGGGTGGGGTGAGCAGCAGAAAAGGCCTTGGCTCTGTGTCAGCCCTGCTCAGCAGTAATGGAAACATCCCTGTGTTATCAGCACTGTTTCCAGCACAAATCCAAACCACAGCCCCATACCAGGTACTGTGAAGAAAATTAACTCTATCCCAGCCAAAAACCAGCACAGAAACCCATGTCCTTCCATGGTCCGCTCCATCTCTAGATGTGCAGCTGAGGCCTGCGGACGCTCTGACGTTTGAGCTTACACAAGGCAAGGTGCACTTGTACAGATTTAGGAGAGCGATGGAAAATTTGCCAAACTATGCAACAAGGAGAGGTTTTGCTTTAGCTTAATTTGATAGCAGACTATGGATTCATGCTGTGGCTTTTTCCCCAACTCCGATTCATCAAGTGGAGGAAAAGGAAAAGGATCCCAAAGTAGAAAGGCTTAGGGTAAATATCCAGACATCTGACTGCACGCATTTCCATTGCTTGGTGTTACCACAAGGCTGGAGGGCAGCAAAGGTTGCAAATTCAACCTAGAGACTCTTTGCTTCACCAGGATTCCCTGTCCCACAATTTAAATTTCACAAAATCGAAGAGATGGAAAGGGAACATTTAGACCACTAACTTACCAGTCCCAGGTCACTCCCCATAGCACCATCTCCAGTGCTTCATTCAGTTTCAAAAGTCTCAAATAGAGACGAAATGTGAATAGACTGAAATAGAACAGAATTTGGAATCGCCTTGATCTACATGATGCAGCGTGGAGTGTACATAGGAGTGTTCCAACAGTTTTCCAAAACACACACACTTTGATCCATTAGAAAATTGACCTAGTATGCTGAAGAAAGCATCTTGAATTAGCCCAAGTAGCCCATTTATGTTATTATCCATCTTGAACAATTCTCTGGATGTAATTCATGGAACTGTGGACCAGCTATTAAATCAGAACACTGCTCTCCAGAGATATCTAACCCAGCCTCTGACCCCGTAACAGCAAGAGCAATCAAGTGCTCCACCTGTAAGCAGCCAAGTCGGGCATACACCTATTACCTAAATGGAAACCCCTATGCACAGTGGATTCAATAGTAAATCGCACAGTATTTGATTATGTTAAAATATATTTCATTGGAGGTGGGCAGAAGCACTAACAAAATGCAAAAGAAAGTCTCTCATCACTGTTGGTGAAGATGTAGCAAAATCTTAAGCTAAAGCAAGGTGCAGTTGTATCAATAAAATATCACTTAGAAAATTCAAGGGCATTGGCAATTGGGCATTGGCATTTAATACAGTTGGGCACGCAATTAGGGAATGTGATTGACCAGTAGAAGCACACAAAGAGCAAAGTCATTGCTCCTCATGCTCTTCATCAAGAAGTGATCAGTAATAACACACTAACAAAACTGTCTGCTAGACAAACTGACACTTTCTGACAAAGTATTTCATAACACCATACATACCAATTTTACTACAGATAAATGAGACTTTCAGCTCAGCCTTTTTTCCATAAGGCTAATATTCTAGTTATGAGTAACCCAGCCTCATGTGTAAAAAAACCCTGAGATCTGAGGCCTTGATTTGAGCCATAGAGCAAGATCTTAAATCTGTCCCTCATATTCCCAGTCAGACCCCTAACTCCTGTGCCCCTGGCTGGTTTGGGGAGCAAGAACTGGCACACCTGTCCTCTGAGATTTCCCTTCCAAGAGCCTCCATTTCATCCCAGGAGAAGCACTCCTCCTAACCCTTTCCCATACTAAATGCTGCTCTTGATTTCTTCTGAAGTCGATGGGAGCACAGTACGTCCCACAAACACCCCAGGAGATCATAGCTCCAAGCCCAAAGGCTCAGCCTTGTTAGCACTGTGGAGCTGCACACAAGGCATGTCAGCCATCCCCTTGAAGTCTATTTTATTTAATTACCACTGTCAACTGTCTAAAAGGCTGTTAGCTAAGAAAGAATTTTAGGAAGGTGAGATGGAGAGGAGAAGCAGTGCTAGGAGAAGAGGCTTAAAAACGATAAGTCTCTCGTACGCCTAGGCTTGGGGCTGAACGAGAAAGCAGAAGAGACACTGCAGCTAAGTACCAGCTCCTGACTCTTTATACACCATTACATACCCAGTTACCCACAAATAGACCACATTCTGCACTCCTCTCCACATCATATTTCACTCTAGCATATGAATAATCTGATATGCCTGTAAGCAGAGCCCAGATTCAAGAATATTAAAAATTGCACAGATACAGTAATAATGAAACAAAATTCCTAAGCCAGAGAAAAAACAGCTGTGTGTAATTCATTATGTCACAAGACTGTCATGTTGCTCAACAGAAAAACATGCCTTTTGCCTGGCTTAGATCAGACCTTTTTGCTGCCGGGAATCACGCTAAACCTATGGCAAAATACAAATCGTGCTTCAGGATATCATACATTTGTCTTGCAAATGTATCCTAAGCTGGAGAATAAAGCAATGTGCAATGCAAATGTACATACACTGATAGTAAACTGACAAAACTACAGTTGGACACTACAAAGCAGTGTACTGGAGCCGAGCATCTCAAGCACAAGTTCTGGCACCATCACGAGTAGACGTGTCTACGGGCCGCATCCTCACGCTGATACCAATTAGCGCAATTCCCTTTACTGCAGGGCAGCTACACATAAAAGCACCAGATGAACATGTGGTTTAACAGCGCCTGGGCACTAAGTGAGGACAAGAACCAGTGGAGAGGAAAAGGAACAAGTCTGTAGTGGCCAGTTTGTCATATTTGAACCAAGGACTTATTCCTCTTATATACCGCCCTTCGCAGCTGCCGTGCCTTGGAGGCATTTTATTTGCTCAGAAAAAGCTGCGCATAGTAACTCTTGCACCTTCCTCTAACGGTGGCTGACCGTGATCCGATCGCTGCTGTATGTAGCATTAAGGTCAATACTCCTGTAACCATAAATACCGAAATACATTTTGCTAATGATCAACCATCGTCACTGAGCAAAGACAAATGTGTTCACCGCAAACTCCGAGAGCACCATAGCATTGCTCTTAGAAGAAAATGCACTGAAGAACCTGGACTTCTTGTCCCTGGAAATAAGCCATGTCTTCACGGCCTAGTCACCTCTATAAATACAATGAAGTATGGTAAATACATCTGGGATTATATTAGACACTGAGCAATTTGGGAAGATTGGTCGACTGTGGAAATCCAAAATGATCTCACTAAAGCAGCTTAAGTAGTACTAGCTAAGCAGGTTTGGAGCCCACATTTCAATGCAGAATACCGTTTTATATGAGAATTCACTTTGAGCCTAGACAGCTTTGCAATGTCCGTTACTAGACTGCTTGATGATTTATTGTGTCATAAGTTGGAACTTCTCCTAGTGCCCTTTGTGTTGATGATGTCATTTGAAGATCACGTCTGTTTATGGTTGGTACACGCGGTAAAAAAAATTACAGTGTTTGTGTGTCTCCACCAATGGCTCTTATGCACAACCTTTAAGATCCAAAGACAGAGAGTGGGATTCACCTCACCTAACCAACATCCAGGCAGTCAGCCTGCTTTGCTATATAGGCTCTTTTTCTACAGAAAACAAAAAAGGACAAGGCATCTCCAGATCGTGAGTCTTCCCTCAACCATCTACTGGATGAGTTCAAGCCAAAATGATGTTATATACTTATCTGATGATGCTATATATGTTCAGCATCACAGGACAGACTTATCCATGCTATAGAGCAGAAAAATTTCTGCCCTGTAAGCAATATAACTTAGAAGTGTATTAAGATAGCACATGTCCACCTTATGTATATGTTTATAACTGGTTTAGTCCAATTTGTATGACAGATTAATGTGATTTTCCCCTCCAAACATCACTTATCCTGGAAACCCAGTGAAACAACAATAAGTGAAAAGACCTGAGCTCAAGGCATTTGTGAGGCTAAATCACATCACAATTCTCAGGTTTCGGCAGACGCAAGCCACGTAACAAGCAGAGAGAAGCAGTGGAGGTAGATTAATCCCAATCCTTCCCCAACTCCACGTGTGCACCACTCCTGCCCCACTGAGCTTTGGGGCAGAAGTGCCCTAGCAAGGGTTTACCCTTTTTCACTCAGCAACAGAGAGCTCATCACAGGCATGATGAAAACCAAGCCACCGTGTCCCACAACAGCCACTGAGCTCAGCTTCATCCTGCAGCGAAGCATCTCTGCCTTCACACCCTGTGCTCAGCCTGGAAGCGCTCTCTGCACAGAAGAGGCAAGTCCAGCGCTGCCCGGCCAGGGTGGGCAGAGGGGAGCTGTACAGCCACCACTGCCTTACGTGACCCAAAATGCTGCCCTGGCTGCGCTACTGGTGGGAAGGGGAAGGATACAGAGCAGCATCTACAGCAAGCCCCAAATTGCAATTCCTCCCTTCAAGGATTCAGTAGGGATCTTTGCATTACCCGGAACTGCGGAAGGCAGAAACGTGTGCCATGGCAGCACCAAAGGCATCCCAAAAACATGCTCAAAAAGCCACTTTAAAGATGCTAGAGGAAGAGAGCTGTTGTGTCAGTGCAGAACACCAGGTAGTGAAAGCACCTGCACCTTCCCTGCACGGGCTCAGGCTGCTCTCGCTGCAGGCAACGGGGTTTTATCCTCTGCTGTCACTGGCTGCTCAATACAGCCCCCTCGGGTTCTTTGTCAGCCTTACTCTGCCTTTCAGGAACATTCACATCTCCCACTTCACGGGAGGAACATGCAATGCGGGTGTCACAGCAAGCGGAGGTAGCCACGTTTCTGGGTGCTGGGACATCTCTCTTCCCCAGTATCTTGCAGGACGCTGGCAGGAACATCAGTCAGCATCTTAGCCCTTGCAAGTACAAGTCCAGCCTCTGCATCCACAGCCAAGATTAGAACAACTGCACAACCATACCCACCTCTTTAAGATCCTGTTGCCAAATTAGTAAAACATGCAGCTACTGTATGTCATTTTTATTGTATATAAAAAGAACCCATTACATTTATTTGGTACTTTTTGTTGCTGTCATGAATGCCTAAATAATCCTTCTGTGTTTAGAAACAAGCCATTGGGGACCAATGAGATACATTTATTGTAATTACATGATTCTTCTAATTAATTTTTGTCAGAAAATTTCAAAGTAAAAATCTTCAGCTAAATGTGCCTCCCCCCCTGCCTTTTCCCTCCAGCCAATAGACAGGTTTCTGAGCCTTGCCTAAAAAGCTCATTTCCTTTTTGCCTAGTTGAAATAAAGTGGGATTGTTAGTGAGAGTGGGCAGAAAGGAGAGAACATTGTCATTAGACCACGTTGTTTAAATCAACGCCTAACAAGCATTTCATTTTGTTTGGGTCATTAACTGCATTTGAGTGAAAAATGTAGTTTGCCTGGCAAATTGGTTGGTGGCCAAATGCCTCCAACAGGAGACTCTTCTGGGTTAAACACAAAGACTGCAACACAGACACACAAATTTTACAGGTGGGAAACTTAACCATAAAGAAAACACATTTCAAACAAGCATCCGAAGCAGGGGATGCTTATTAAAGATATACACAAAATTTGATATTTACTGATTTGTGAGATTGTACAGCCTGAGGCAGTATTCTCGTAATTTATTCTGTTCTCCCCTGTAACACACATCACTGAATGTCATAAAGTAGTTCAGATAAGAGAGTCTGTAATTAGGGGGTAATGATATCAACTCTGCTGGACACACAGCCACTTCTGACATATGACACCCAAGCGATTTTACTAAAACAGCATACCACATCCCTGGATAAGCCTCAAACAAATCCATTTGAGTGGTCAACCACCCTTTTCCAAGCCGCACTGGGCTTCGGGACTAGTTCACTTACTTTTTCTCTTGCTGCAATCATTTGCAGAGTTAAAAAACTACAACCTCTTCCCACTCTGATTCCCATTACCTCAAATTAAACAAGCCCATCTCCCCCAGCCTGTCCACACAGCGCGTGCCCACCAGCCCTGCGAGGCTCTGCAGCTCTCCTTCGGATCCCTCCAGCTCCTCATCTTCCCCAGAGCACCCCCAAACCTCACGCTCTGCTCGCGCCTCTGCCCTGCTGGTGTGGGCGAGCGAAAGGCAACTGCCCGTCTCCCGTACAACACCTTGAGTTATCAGCCTGCAAGCGACAGCTGGCTTGGTTTTTCTGCGAGAACACACAGTTGTTCACCCATGCGGTTTCTGATCCCTGATAAGCCTGTGCTCCTGAAAACTCAAAGCTAGATGTAGTGTGTGCATATACATATATATTTTAAATTTATTTTTAACTGAACTGCTTTCTGATCATTTCTCAGTTTTTCCACAGCGACACTGAATTCTAATGCTGATTTCCAAGGTGATGCCACCTTTCTCAGGTTGGGGTCATCTCCGGGCCCTGTGTGTAGACTCTTAACTCCACCGCTCAAGTCACAAGTGCAATATCGAACAGTCCCAGACCCCTGATAGGCACCGTAAGGTACCTCTCCTAAAGCCCTCCCCAGTTTGACAGCAAACCACTGACAACTTCTCCCTGCACACAATTTGCCAATCATTCACAACCTGTCTTAGAGACTCAATTTCCTTCGATTGCTTTGGAGATGTATGAGAGATGGCATAAAAAGCCTCACCACAGCCAAGCTATCTGAAACCCCTCCTTGTACCCTGTCATGCTGTCAGAGGGGAACTGGGTGGAGTTGACATGACGTGTCCCTGACAGTTGTGCTGGCTGTTCTTTATCACCTGTGATGCTCCAAGTGTGTATGGACAGACCATTGGATCATTTGCCCCAGCAGTAAATTCAAACAGACCCGTCTAGACTGTCCTGGCTCTTCTTTTCCCTCTCAGAGGCAGGTGCTACCCACATCTCTTCTCCTCCCCTGGAGCCTCCCCTGACCTCCTCATGCTCTTGAAGATAACTGCTAATTGGCCTTCAAAATTGCTGCAGTCTCTTCTCAAAATGCTCCAAGATCTGGGAACATCCAGTTTGCCCCAGTATCCTAATAGCTGCAGAAATCTGGAAATCTATAGGGTCTGCTGGTGCACTCATTTCCAGAGAGCAAGGGGGAGATGTTTTCTCCCCAGGGCTCTGACAAGCTCAGGGGCTCACCGCTACTGATCTCTCTTGCTGTTCCATAGACCTTATATGTCAATTCTAAAGCACATTGCCTTCTGTTTGAATCGTGAGCTTTCCTTTCACAACCATCGCCTGCATTGCTTTTCACCTTTTCCCACTCCACCATCACGTTCCCTATTTCTTCAGATCTGTTCCTGCCCAGCCAGCTGTGAAGCTGCTGGGTATCATGTCCCGCTGTGTTTCTCTTTCCAAATCCTACCTTGCGCTACCAGTGATCTGATCAGCCAGGTGTCAGCAGCAGCCTCATTCACCCCATCTCTTTGGTGGTCCATAGCCAGCTGTCTCTGACAGACTGCCTCTTCCCAACAAGCAGGAGCCTTGCAGCAGACATTCCACGACTTCAGTCTGAGCATCAGCCTCTCCCCCATGGCCAAGTCCTCCCCGAACAAGCTGCATGCTCTTCTATCAGGGCTCTAGCCATGGCCATTTTCTACCAAGCCTCCGCTATGGCATTTAAATTATAACATTGAATATATACAAGACCTGAAGTTCCTCCTGTTTATTCCTCATGCTGACATATCTAAAACATTTGACTGACAGACCCATTAGTTTTCTTCTTGTGACAATTATTCCTCAAGCTCTCCCAGTTCTCGCTCCTGCCAGTGGTTTGCTGCACCACCATCCTCTGCCAATCCTATTTTTAAGCCTTCCTCAGCAGCAGCAAATCTCTCCCCACTGTCTGTTTCCTGCACATGTGGTTCCACTGGGACAATGCATAACACAGGGACAGTGTCTCGCCTTGTATTTGGTCCCTGCTGCTCTCAACTCTGGTCCCCTGCTGCCTGTCATCTTAACTGCAGCAATGCTTATTTAAAACAACAACCACCCCAAGCTAGTCTCTCTCCCATCCTCGTGTTTATGGAAAAGCAGTGATTAACCAGAAGTAATTTTTTTTAAATCTAAAAGTAATTTATATAATATAAGAAAAAAAGGTCAGGTAGATACTCCATTTATCACTATTACAAAGGGCTGTAACACAGTGATGAAAAGAAAGAGAAATTAATTACAAGTCAGAGGCTGCAATAACTCTCTCTGTAATTGTGACGAAAAATTTAAATTAACATTTCTGTCACCAAGAGAAGTTTGATTAATTTTACAATAGTGGAGATGCTATCACCTTAATATTGGTGGGTAAGGAAATTTTACTATTTGCAATTTAGATGTAGATCATTTCTTTAAGACTCAAAAAGTGCCTGCGAGGCACCTTCACACTTTATTAACAGCTCAATCAGTGCCACGCTAGAAATAATTAGCCAAGAAACCATGTAGTAAATATATCTAGACTAGCAAACCTGCAGAATAAGAAGTACGTGATCAAGTCCAGATCCCTCTAAGAGAAACAGCCTCTCTCCAGCGCTCCAAAGCGACCGCAGCTGCCCAGCTGCCTGCTGTGCCACTCTGCCCTCAGGGAAACACCACAAATACCAGATTTTCTGACAGCTTTGTTTTGCTTTCAGGTTTTAAGCCTCCACTCGGCTGCAAAGCCAGAGGGCAGAGGAGTTAGATCCGAGCAGTGGCCGCTGACATTGCACCCCGATGCGGCGGCAGCCCCACACGCTGGGTGCTGTACGAGGCGCTGGCTTCCCTCTGGGGCTCCCGGGTGCAAGAGGTGGGATGGCAAAGGGCTGCTGAGGAAAGCTTGCTGCTGACAAATGGTGAGTGAAATGCAATAGGAAAGAAACTGAGGCAGGCAGGGATTGCCGTGGTGTAGCACCAGGGACTCGCCCAGACTGCAGCAGTCACGCCTGAGCACAGGCATTCAGCGGCCAGGCAGGCCTCCCGTTCCCAGCCCATGGACGCAGGAGTTGCCTTGTTTGGGTTTTGTTTTGCTTTCCCCAGCTTTTAATCCTCACAAGACCCTGACCAAAGTCAGGGTCTCGGACAGGACCTGGACATACACAAACACTAGGACCCTGGCGCATAGGCAGGCTTTGATATTAAACACCCCCCCAGACAGACCCTGACCAGTCCCTTATCTCTCTCTGCATCTTTAAAGTCTCCTGCCCCCTCGGGACAGAACTGAGCCCCATGTGGGACAGGCCAGGACCTGGGCAGCCTCTCCCCTCCAGCTGGGAGCAGCAGCACCCCTTGAACTCAAACCGCTCAGCTTTGCGGAGCACAACGTCAGAGCAGGAAAGGGCACCACTGCCTTGTGATCCCCTCCGAGACCGCTCGTGTTAACAGTGCGCACATCCCCGTGCCCTCCAGGACACTTACCGTTAGTGTCTGCACCGTGTCTGGAAGCAGAGGGGACAATTGGTGTATTTTTGTCCCCTGAAGACCTTCACCACCTCTAGCACGCACGGGGCAATGCAGCGAGGGAGTGCGGGAGCGCAGCAGCCAGGCTCTGCGAGCAACACCAGTCCCCAGCCTTTGCTACCAGAACAACCCCTGCAAAAGCCCAAGGATATAATGCAGGAAAGTAAGGATCAGACCAAAGCCCTGGGAAGCTTTCCCAGTTCCTCTCTGCACTATTTAGCAAGGGCCATTAATTTCTTCCTTTCATAAACACTGTGAACGATGAAAATCTGGAAAATAAAATGAGCCTAATGAAAATGTATTGGTTCTAAGGCAATCAATGCCATTCGGCTTACGGAGAAAAGGAAACACAGTTCCCCGTCTATACGCTGCTCCCTGTAGTCAACAAGGCTGACTGTTTCCAGCATGGATCAATGAACCATTCGTTAGAGGAAGCGAACCTGTACGAACAGCATTCCTCTCTCTCCTCCAAGATCAAACAGACCCGCATGGGAAGTTTCAAGACTGCTCTTGAAACTTCAAGTCTAGGGAAAGTTGAAGCACTTGAAGGCAGTTTGCACATACCAGTGTCCAGCAAATCCTCGTGCTCGCTGCACCCAGAGACTGGGCAGGAAGAAGCCGAGACTGTGCACGTGGAGGTTGGATCATCTCCTCTGCAGAGCAGAGGCAACGCTGCACCATGGGTGCAGGGGCTTGTGAAAGGTGCTGGGGTGAGCAGAGGGGAAGGGGCTTTCTAGTGCTGTCAGCTGTAAGCAATATTAAACAGTCAATGCCATTTTCTCTTTGAATTTCTTTAGATACAGTGATGCTAAAGGTGGGGGGGAAGACAGGATGGAGGGAAGGAAACAGTGGGGTAATATAACCAAAGTAGTCTAGTCATCATTCAAAGAACCTAAAAGATGTGGGTTTGCCCTAAAAAGCTGAAAATCCTTACAAGGAATGCTATTAAGAAACGTTTACTCCCGCAGTGGAGAGATCCCCCAAAGCAGGCAGGAGCTGGCACTGCCGCAGTCTGCTGCAGGCAGCTCTGCAGCTCCAGAGCATTCGTGCTGGGCGAAGAGACAGAGGTAACCGTTTTGTCAAGTGCAAGGCCCTTTCCTCGGATGCAGCACCGTAACATCAGACAAATGGTACCTCCAGGATAGCTGTCAGAGGCTGTCATCGATAGTGTACAAGTAGCCAGTGTAATTCAGCATGACATTAACTGACATGGGGCAGCACGAGGTCCACAAACCACACTCGTTTAAATAACTAGAAAGCCAAAGAAAGCACATGCTGGCCAAGGAGGTGAACTGCACCAAGCACATAAAAAGGCAAATTATAGCACATGGCTAAGGAAAGGCCATGTTCCTTCCTCCCACTGAACTGACACAAAAATTAATGGGAGATCTTTATAAAGACAGGCTATAGAAAGAGGCACTAACGGCTGTTTCCAATGACTTTAAGGCATTTGGAAGTAGGCAACAATAAAAAGAGGAAATCATAAAATACAGATACTGGCTGCAAAACTTAAAGGTGGAATTTCCTCATGTTCTGAATATTGTTGTAAGCCATGGAGAAACACTTAGCTGCCTTCTGAAAAACAGCTGGAAAAATGAGATACGGGGAGCAAAGTGAGTGTAAGAGGACAAATAAAGGCAGGAGCGTGCACTGCTGTCTGAGCTACAGCTGACAAACGGGACCATCGCAGAGAGACCAGCACTGGGCACAATTACGGACAAAGCACTGCACGGTCTCTGCTGATTCCAGCCACGAAAGCATTCACCCGTACCATGGGGCCAGTATCCTGAGGCAACTAAAACCAGCTTTCCTCAAATTGCTCCAGTAACTTTATGGCTGAGCTGCCTCCTGGGACCAGGCACTGCCAATAGCCTCCAAGGGGAAAGAGCTCCGACTAGGCAGTGATAATCCTGCTGCCAAGACATTTTGGTAGGGCCCTTCACATACACTAAAACCTGAAAATACTCCACTTCAGTGCTTTGGTAACATGCAGCAGACAAAGGGACAGTCCCCTGGGGACACCATTCCCTCCCCACCCCACTGGTGCTGCCACATGCTGCAACACAAGGGCAATGCCGAGCCCAGGCTTTCCTCAGCGTTCAGCTGCACCTCCTTTCCGCACAGCTGCTTCTGACGCCCCTTGCCTGCTCCCTTTCCAGGGTTGCTCTCACATCCCGGTTTTTCTTTAAACATTTGCCTCCTGCCCATCTCCACAACCAGCATGTACAGATCCGCCTCTGCTCAAGTTGATGCCTTATCCCAGTAACTGGGCACTGCCAGAGTATAATGTACACACAAAGTAGTAGTTCTCCGATAAGTATTTGACAGATTAAACATTGCCTTGAGCTTTAGTTCTTCAGCAGAGTTATGAAAAATAACTTCCACTGGAATTTGCATTTTGTGATAGCTTGCAGAGCGACTGCCTGCCCGTTGAGGCTCCGCTTTGGAGCACGTCTGCGCTTGGCAAGTGACATTTCTCACCCATCAGCTCCATCTCCCGCTCTCGCGGTGCTACAAACCAGGAGCAGAGACCTAGTGCTCCGGCTGCCCTGCAGGGATGACCGCCACCGAGAACAGGGCAGGCTCCAGAGGGATACCAAGGACAGAGAGTTTGTGTGATACAGAGGCCGGTTTTGATGTTCTGGAATTAAATATTACAGCACAATTGGAGTTTGTCCTAGAGGCTCGATGGAGTCATCCCCAAGGACAGAGAATAGCAGAGGGCACAGATGCTGTACATCCACCCACAGACTAATTGAAAGAAAAAAAGCAGGAGAAATACTACAATTCTTGTTTTGAGAGCTAAAGACACATTAAGAACTTTATGAATCACCCAGAACAGCTACACACTTGTGTGACCTGGCAAGATATGAGGCTTTCCAAGCCACTTACTATCTCTGGACAAACAGATGTCACAAAGTACCCAGCTTCTCTATTACATGTTTTCTTCTTCCTCATCCCCAAGAAGAAATAGATGTTCAGCTTGGGCAGCAGCCACAGAGAATCAATTGAACCTGTTTATTGAGAAAATACTTCCAAAGAAACAACTGATTCCTTATCAGGAAGGATGCTCTTGGGAACTATGCACCATCTATGAATTAGATCCAAAAGCTCTCAAAAACTTCATGGTTTTGAATGGTAAAAAAGAGGGAAGCATAAGGGGGAAAAAAAAAAAAAAAAAAAGAAATCCAGGTCCAATAACATTGCTAGTAGCAGTTTATCTTTGACTGCTGAAGGAAAAAAAAGGAAAATCATTAAAAGTGTCTCTCACAGAATCCATTTTACAAGCTAATGTCACTGTGCGTTGCTTTCAATCAGAGATTAAGGTTAATCTCCAGAACTACTGGCGTATATGCAGACATGGCGGAAAGATGCAAATAACTCCACAGAGGAGGCGCAGAGAAGCAAGCTCTTCACCAGAAATCTATTATTCTACATTAAAATGCATCAGCTGATTTACAATCCCTGTTGGATACTAAAGTACAGCTGGGAACAGGCAGAAGCTCCGAGCCCAGAATACAGCACCATGAAAGCATGTTACAAACGACTGCGTGTGTATCTGTGTCCATCTGGTGTGGGGGGTATGGGTGCATACTTTTAAGTGCTTGTCAAATACTGACCTAAACACACTTCATTTTCTGTCCATTATAAGAGCTCTGACCTGAGCCTGAATAAATGCGGAAGGGTCCATTTGTGAAGATGCAACCCTCATGGTGTCCTGCAGCACAAACTCTCAGTGAGCACTTTCAGGTCCTTGATACAGTGGTCCAACTCCCTGGGGGTGAAGAGGAACCTCGAGTAAAAGACTAAATGATGCAGACGAACGTGTCACCTCCCAAGATTGCTATATGCCAGACACAGCTCCCCTGCACAGAGGGCAGATGGTTATCTGCCCCCATGCTGGCAGGAATAGGTGTCTTGTGGAAGACAACCAGCGCGAAGCCCAGGATTGCATTCATTCATTTTGCCTGAAAGAGACTGGCAGCTTTACCCCAGGACCGGGCTTCACAGCAGCATCCTTGACAAGCTGGTTGTGGCTGGGATAGAGTTAATTTTCTTCACAGTAGCTGGTGTGGGGCTGTTTGGATTTGTGCTGAAAACAGTGCTGATAACACAGGGATGTTTTCATTATTGCTGAGCAGGGCTGACACAGAGCCAAGGCCTTTTCTGCTTCTCACCCCACCCCACCAGCGAGGAGGCTGGGGGGGCACAAGGAGTTGGGAGGGGACGCAGCTGGGACAGCTGACCCCCACTGACCAAGGGATATTCCGTACCATATGACATCATGCTCAGCATATAAAGCTGGGGGAAGAAGGAGGAAGGGGGGGACATTCGGAGTGATGGCATTTGTCTTCCCAAGTAACCGTTCTGCATGATGGAGCCCTGCTCTCCTGGAGATGGCTGCACACCTGCCTGCCCATGGGAAGGGGTGAATGAATTCCTTGTTTTGCTTTGCTTGCATGTGTGGCTTTTGCTTTCCCTATTCAACTGTCTTTGTCTCAACCCATGAGTTTTCTCACTTTTACCCTTGTGATTCTTCTCCCCCATCCCGCTGCAGGGGGGAGGGAGCGAGCGGCTGCGTGGTGCTCAATTGCCAGCTGGGGTTAAACCACAACACTTGACAAAGGCTACCCACGAGAGGCTGTTAACACATCCTAGACACCTTCTGGCAGTTTTATTGCAAGGTACCTTTGGATGCTGCGGAAGGCGGGGGCGGGGATAAAATTAAAATTTTAATTATTCCAATTAAATAGCTGATGTCCTGCAACCCAGAGACTGTGTTACAGTTCTCTCAAATAAGAGAAGTGTAGGTCCTAAAAATGAATGGACTTGAAACAGATGTGCTATAGGTCAGATATACATGGTAAAGGAAACACTAAGGGGCAAGCCACTTCCATCCCTCGATGCCCTGAATTTGCCACAATAGTTCAAAGCTTTGCTTTCAAAAAGGTTCAAAAGGTTTTCAGAGACTATCCTCAAAAATATCCTGCAACTTGTCTAGCTTCAGTTGTGCCCTAAACTATCCCATCACTGGACTCTGGTGTTGCCACCACTCTTCTGAGTCTTTTTTTTTTCCCTCCTTTATTTCTCTTCCTCCTCAGTTTTCTCTTCTTGGTTTTGTTTGTGCTTGACCAGAGTATGACTTCGCTGGCCACAACTGACCTGGCATTTCACTGACATGTTGGTCTATTTGCAATTATATTTCTGGCAGAACCATGTATTGCTTCTTTTACTTTCCTTTACACCTGAATTTGCCCCTTACAGACCCATTAACACCTGCTGGGAAACTGGCAAACGATTTTATACTGTAGAGTAATTACCTATCCCCAATCTTCTTTAAAGCTAGCTGCGCCTCTGCAGCACACCTACCTGGGTAGAAGCACACACACAGTGCAGCAAACACCCTCTGGGACCGCATGAAAAAGACAATCCAGAAATGTGTCAGCAAGGCAAGCCCGAGGACACTATTTTGTAAAATGTGTCTGAAAGCTGTGGAAGGTCTGTCTTGTAGTCAAGACCTCATCATTAGAATTCAATCAAAAAAGGCAGTAGAACCTTCTAAGTTAAAACACTAAATAAAAGGAGATAAATAGCAGATATCGTCTGGGCCGGTCATAAGAATGAACGTGCATCAGTCTCGAAAAAAGTCACTCAAGATTGATAACACCAAAAGCTAACATCTTGATAATCAGTTTTACAGTGACGGATTGAGGGAAAGCTTAATGAGTCAACTACAGGATTGGAATTTCATTAGAGACTTTACCAGAGCTAGAAAAACCTGTAAAAGCTTAAGACAAAATCTGCCTTGTAAAATACAGGAGCACATACATTTCTGTCCACGTGGTGAATTATCACATACATTTGCTTCAGGAGGCGTTTGACTGGAATCCACTGCAGGAAAAAAAAAAAAAGAAACCGCATCTCCCAGAACTATATTAGGCCTACCACTCCGTAATTTAGCAGTTGTGAGAGCTGATCTAACATAGCAGAATTGTATTTTAACGTCTTCTATGAGACTAAGACTCATTACTCATCTTCTAAAGAGAAACACAAGCTGAAGTCACACGTCATTATGCCAAGTTGTCAGGCATATGGTGCTCACAACTATCTTCACAATAACCTTTAAGTCAGACTGACGAGAGTGAAATCTGATGGGAGCATCCTTAGAATGTGAAACTGGTTTCTAGTTTCAAACTAAAATAAAACTTGTTTCACCTTCCACATTGGCAGGGTGGGTAAAAAACTGTGGCCATGTTTCTTGGGTCAAATCCTCATTTTATTTAAAGCAGCAAAGTTACTCTGGATTCAGTTGATCTGCATCAGATTTCACAGCCGAGAACTAGATCTTGATACTAAAATTGCATCAGTAGAGAAGCATCCACGTTCATTAAAGTCTACTTTCTCCTCTTTACATAATACACTGGTTGCACTCCTCTTGAGGCTTTGATCCTCCACTTGTTAATCCACTTGACCATTTGCCCTGCTTACCTATGTCGTATTACTCAAAATATAATGTGACGCACTGCTTCAGGAGCTATAATGCTAACATGGAGCTCAAAAATCCCAACTCATCGAATGCTGCAACATAACAAGAGGGTCCCAACTTGTGGGTTGGTTTTTTTTTTTTAAGTAAAAATTTAGCTTTAACTTTTATTCTGAGAAAAGGTAGTTTTTTCCCTGTTGTTGATCCAAATGCCATAAGCAACATGAATGCTAATGTCACAGATACACAGCGATTATCAGACTCTCTAGGAGTTACATTAAGTATGTTGCCAACAGCAAGATTTTCTCTGGAAGGCAAATTCATTTCGCAAGTTTTTTTTTTTCTTTTATGGCTGATTTTTCCTTATTACCTTAAAAGTATATAATAATGATCCAGTGACATGCGCATCATGAACAACAGCATAATCCTTTACACAAGCTATCTGTGCAAATTATTGACGTAGGCAGAAACACCAGGAAAAAAGTTCAACTATCAAAATAGTTATATAGCCCCTGAGACTACCCAGTAGTGATAAAATAGCTTATTATCCCTTTTGTGGGATATCTATTTGTGAAAAATTTACATTTTTCATTCCCTAAAAATGAATTATTAATAACAACAAGCACATCCTTGCCGATGAAGTCCTGCCTGCGTAATCCATGTGGAGAAGCAACTCCGCAAGGTGCTTCAGCCTGGTGTAAGCACTGATGGCAACAGGGCAGCGCTTGTATCCGAAGCCACGTGCGTGCTTATGTGCTTACATCCCAGATCTTGCAGTTTTTACTCCAGGCTCCTACCTCAGCGAGTGCTGGGCAGAAGGCAGGCGGGCAGCAGCTCCCTCCTCAGCAGACAGCAGTAAGGAGGGAGAGACCAAGCCCCGAGTTGGCCGGGCAGATAACGCGACCAGGGCAACCCTAGGAGACAGCCAGAGGCACTCCTCAGTCCTGGGACGGAGATGTCCAGCTGGCACAAAGCTCAGCCCCTTCTTCCAGCGATGCTCAAACCCGTTTGCAGGTGGAGGACTAACCCCACCCCCCAAACTGAATCTGGCCAGCAGTAACTGCAAGCAAACCTGCGCCGCTTTCCCCAGAAGCCACAGCAGTGCCGAGTGGCTTGCCCTTTTTGCAGTTTCCATAAAGAAACATAATATTCTCGGCAGGAGGAGAGACCTCTGTGCCCCTTGCAGGGTTCCCACTGCCACCGGACCTGCCCAGAAGGCGAGTCCTAGCAAAAGCATGTCAGAGCACCCGTGTGCAACTCTCCAGCCAGGACCGGGCAGGGCAGATTTTTTTAAAACTGTGATAAAATGAACGTATTTAACAGATGCTGAAGTGAATACCTCTCTGGAAACCTAACTGGCAGGCGCTTGGGTCTTCCTAAGTGGATAATTGATCACAAGACTATGCCAGTGATGTTACGGTAATGAAACAAAGAGGGAACTGGGATTTAAGGATTTCAAATAAGCCTGTCAAAAACATGTAATAATACTGTCAGATCAATTTGCTGTCAAATACAGGTGTGATGTGATAAAACCTCCGAGTTTTTAGTAGATGATATTATTGAAGCAGTAATTTAAGAACACCTTCTAGGTAATAAATTACAATAAATCAAACTTTAAAACTTGAAAGCATGCACCAGAAGACATACAGTGTATGATATGAGAAAGACAAGTAAATTTAAACCATATTCCCAAGCTGGAATAAAGCAAATTCAATTGCTTTAGAAGGATAATGATCAAAGCATAGTTTTGTATGAAATCAATAAATCTTGTGAAGTTATAAGGAAAAACCTGCTAAATGCTTCTGTCCTTCACCCTCCTGTGTTTCTAGTGCAGCGGTAACCAAAGGTGAGAAAGGAGTGCAAGGGGAATGCCCTCACAAAACACAGTGGCCAGTCGTAAGTACTGCACAAATACAACAGCGTGGCATTTTTAAGAGAAAAAGTTTCCCATAAGAAAAGTTCAAGTTCTGTGAGAAGCATCATTTCATCCAAAAAAGAAAAAAAAAAAGAAAATATCTTAGGAGGTGCCAAAATGCTGTCTGCTCTCCTAAAGGAAAACAGCTGATTTTCATTTCAGAAGTGTGGGGGTTTTTTCATGAAAAGAATTTTAATGTCTTCAAATTTACCCAAAAGTGAATGTCTACCACTTATAGTCCATAATTCACCTGTTTCTGTCCTCTAGCGCAGCAACAGGGATGGGAGAGAAATCTGAAGTCACAGCTTGGACCAGATGGGAAAAATGCCATCAGCCGAGTTTACTGATGAGCACAAAACAATTAGGACAAGTACAACACATGGTACTTAAACTACTTAAACAGGATGCAACCAACCAGCAGGACAATATCATGCCCAATATTGCCATAGTGACAAAGAAAGGAAAACAATGATTGATTATTGGAATGGCAGCCGGCAGAGATCAGGGAAGAAAATAAATGAAATCTCATCTAGATCAGTGGAAAGAAGTTTTAGAAACTCCTCTTGCTGAAAGGCCTTTGCTGAAGGCTGCTAAAACCAGATTACACCTTGCGATCATAAGTTACAAGGTTATTGCTCATATGTGTTCCTAGTCAATCCATTTTGCAATTGGTGTTAATTTTAAATTCCAAAAGAAAAAGAAAATACACACATGCACCCTCTCCCACTGTTAAGTGCATTCATAACCACACAAGGTCTCTGCAACAGCCATTGTAGTCACTTGAGTGGAGAAAAATAGCATGAAGGAGAGTATTTCATGTATTTTTAACACCTTTTAACACAGTGCAGCACCTGGAGTCCAGGATCCAGCAGGATGTGACTCTCCTCTGAAAAGGGATCATTTACTGCTTTACTCAGGGGAATATTCTTCCAGCACAACAGGAGCACATGAGCTGCAGTCAGGCAGCCAACGCTCCGCTGCCCAGGGATCAGAATCAGCAAAATGTTTCCTCTATTATATTTTACATAGGTTTTCTTACAGAGAAAGAGACAGAGAATATTGTCTTTCTCTGCCTTTGATGAACCTCTTTTCCCAGCAATCATTTGCCTCAGGTTTTCCCTTTAGAATTTGGGTAATAAGAAGCTTTGCTGACTTAACTTTCTGGTGCAGTATATTTTCCTCTGAAAAGCAGAGCCCGAGAGCCAGGTCAGTATTACGGCAGCACTCCTCTTCCTGCTCCGAGCTGGAACTGTTCCACAAAGATGTGTAGATACCCAATTTCTGTCAGGGCTTGCACTTAAAATGCACTGTCAGTTCTCATTTCTCACATTACCATCTCAAATGGGCAGAAAAGGACAACTAAACTGGTAATCAGCTTCCGAAAAGACAAGGTCAAAATAGACTATCTCACATGAAGAGCTGTCGGCTGTCACGAGAAGGCCATAATAGCTGCAGCCAGCAGAGCACTACGTTTAATGTGCTCGCTGGAGGAGCTCGCGCCTAGGCAGACCCATCCCAGGGGTCTGAGCAAGAAAAACACATCAATGAAGATGTCCCCCAAGAGATCCAGCCCCAGCTCGGTTCTGCATTGCTGACTAAGTGATGCACACAATCTCGCGCGAATACATCACCCACATGAAGGATTTCTGTTGTTCTTCTTAAAAGCACGCCGCCGTGCAGAACAACTACACACAGACGCCTGTTCAGCAGGCGCCGAGGCCAGCTTCTCTCGAACCTGGCTGCAGGACACTACCGAAGCCGAAGAGCCAGAGAGCTGCACACAACAGCGCTGCACGGCACCAAACACCAGGCGAGAACCACACCACAGTGCGGGGATACTCAAGGCAGGCAACGGCTCCACCTCACCTACACAAACACCCCCACAGATACGGCATTTCTTCCTCAGCTCAAAGCACCCTCTCCGATTAATAAGACACCCCTGTATCAGAGGCCGAGCTTCAATTCAGCCGCTAAGAAGTGCTGGTATTTAGCGATTTGACAAGAGAAAGGATTAAATGGAAGATAACCCCTTCCTTGTTCGTGGCTAGAAAGCCCGATATCAAAACAGATCTCTGCTTTGCCTGTTTACTGACCACAGGATTAGCTGGTGCCCCATGTTCTACCAACCAGCACTTGGTCTAAATTTTCGTAAGCTTAGTGTTGTCACAAACTTCATCACACATTAAAAGCTGATATCTGTATCCCTCTCCCCACCCAGAAGGTGAATTGATATTGAACTGATGCCTTCTGCTGCTGCAACAAAATAAACCCCTAAAAACCAGAAGTAAATGGAAAACATAGTGCTTTTTATTGATTGTGATGTTTTCAGTTAACTAGGTTTTGCCTGTGGCCGTCCCCTCGCAGCACATGCGCACCGAGGGAAGTGCTGCACTACTCCAACCAATAACTTTTAGGAAATGGAAAGCTGCGTCTGTTTAATAGATGTTTCCAATTTCTTACATCACCATCAGTATCTGTTTTAGTCACTTGGCAGGTTTTCTATAGCTTCTCAGGCCCAAGCTGATTTCAAACCCAATGTGACTTCAAGGTTTAATGATTCATTATTTTTTAGACCTGAGAGCAAGAGAATGTGTTAATTTTTTTTCCTGCATGGGCTTAGTGGTTTCCTTCTGGTTTATTCCCTCTATGTATCATTAAAAAGAAGGGCTGATAAGGAAAAAAAGCCTTCTCAGTGAAACATACATAAAAGAGACTTTTTTAGTTTAAAACACTACTATAAGTGCTCTGCCTTTTATAACCTGCAGAACAAGGGTAATGGTTCTCCATGCAAAACACTCTCTCCAGGGATATCAGACTAGTGAAAACTCACCACTCTATCCTTAGATAAAATTCACATGCACATATATACATTTGACATATGCTAGAAAGTTTTGAGCCTTGTTCCTTCTCCTGCTTATTATTAAACAGGACGAAAAAAACCCCACATCAAGGCACCACCTTCTGAGCTAATTAGTCAGCACCCTGTATCGCTTTGGGCGAGCCCTGTAACAATTTGCCTACAGAATGTTTTTAGCCACAACCTAAGCAATGTCACAAATGCTAAGTGTCCCACGTATCCAGAAAGCTCTTCCACAGATTCTTCGAGATCTGCACATCTCACTGGAGTTTGTCCTATACCCAAAGGCCTTTTCTGTGGCATCAAAATCACCAGTGGAGCATCAGGGACCTCCTTGAATGTCTTTCCTTGTACTCCATAGGAGTATCAAACACCGAGTCACCTCGCTTATCAGGCATGCCGGGTTTGATGAGCACACGGACACGATGGATGTGTCACGCAGAGGACAAAGCGCTCAGAAACCGGATCTCTGTCGTAGGCAGCATGGGCTGCCCCGCGGCCAGCCGGGCTCCCAGGGCCTCCCGCCCCCGGGTCTGCGAGCACGGAGCAGCGCCAGCCCTGGGAGCGTGTTTTGCACGGACTAATCTTTTCAAGCGTAAGCAGGAAAGAGCTGCTTTCAGAATACCCTCTGACAAATGTTGTTTCCAGATCCTCTGCCACAATTCATCCTCGCAAATAAAGGGGGGGGGGGGACCAAAAAAAACCACCATGAAGATTTCTTTCTTCTTGCAGTTTTTGATGATGATTCTTGCTGGCCCGTAGTCCAAACACAGCGCTAGGCACCTGTTCCAGGATTTCACTATATACACACCGGAATTTAACTAGTATTTGCTGCTTATCCACAACTGCTGGAACCTGGAGAGGGAAAGAGCATTGGAAGAATTCATCCAGAGTTTCCTTTCTCCCCCGTCTTTGCTGTTACATATGGGAAAAGAGGTTATTCACAAAAAGAATTAGAGGGCTGCAGCAGCTCTGGAATGGCGATGAATTTGGTTGAGTTGGCATTTGTCAATCAATACTGTCCTCTAAACAGCTCAGGCCTCTCATGTTTCTCCAGGGCCGAGAAAGCACCAGAAGTCACAGAGGGAGAGTTCGGAGGGCTTTGGGTGGGCAGCCTGTCCCCACGGGGGACGGGGGTAAGCACTGGGCCACAGCCAGTACTCCCCACCCGGTGCCCCTCACAAGCCTCCTACATCTGGAGAGTGCAGACGTGGTGCTAGATGGCACAAATGCACAGGGTATAGGTCAAGCCAGAGAGATGTTCTTCTTCTAAAGGGATTATTTTCCAAACAACCATTAACATCTGCTCCTTCATGAGCAATGTCTTTGGTGTCTTGGCAGCAAAAAATACACCCACCATGAAGATGTCTGCAGTTTCCCCCTCAATATTTCAGCTTCTGCATGACTCAGGAGCTGGGCAAGGTTTTTTTCCTGCCACGTGAATCAAGATTGGGAGCTGAATGCACCAGGAGCAAGGCAAGATAAACACTGGCCTGGGGCATACGGAAAGGGACGTAGGAAAGCATTTCAACCTAATCTTTCCTAACTGAAAGGGAACGCACTGGTTTCAGTGCAGGTAGGCAGGGACTTGGAGTCAAGGCTGGGCTGATATTTCATCAAACTACAGTCATTCACTGCTTGTAGGAATTGAAACAACTGCAACTGGCCAGCCCCAAAGGGACCCGCCTGGTCCAAACGACTGCCACGCTACCAGGGCTGAGCGCGTCGCATGGCTCTGGCAGGGAAGAAGCCCTCTCACAGAGACATTAACATGCTGAATACGCCACAGCTAAATGGCCTCATTCAGCCCAGAATGAAGAAGCAGTTTCGCAGAATTTAATGACTGATTAATATTCATTTAATAATTCTTGCCTAAAACTGCAGCAAATGATTTTAAATTACATCATTTGGGAGACAGCAGACTCAATTCAACAGGATCACTGGGCTCAGACTATCCAAATCACACTCTGGATTATTCGGTTCTTCCTTCCCTTGCCAGGTGAGTGGCAGGTGTCTACCTTGCCCTTCTTTCCCTACTTATTTCTGCCTTTTTCTTCTCCCCACCCCACCCTGTTTGTTTTAAAATGCATAGGGCACTAACAGGACACATAGAGGAACTGCTACCAGAGTGAGGCAATGGCCCTACTGTTCTTGCAAACCTTTGGAGACAGCAGGCTGCTGCAAACCAAGAAGGACAAGCCATGCTTGATCTGCTGCCAGCAGACTCCAAAGGGAGCAATAAAGAGAGCATGGAGAGTAGAAAACAGATCTGAGCTAGCAAGCAGCACAGCTTGGGTCTGCTCATGCTCTGTAGGAAGACTGGGCTTTTAATGGCATTTTTTTAAAAATGCAAAACCAGAGCAAAAATTAAAGCAGCCTGGTGGGTCCCTGAGCACCTACCACTCAGCAGTCTTAGCACCAAAACCTGCACCCACCAGCCCACAAGAAAGTCAAGAGATCAAGAGAGAAAAACAAAGCAACAAAATCCACGTTATATTAGCTTCAAACCTGTCCTTGGGGAGTTGGGTCAGTGCACTGTGCAAGGCAGGAAAGTCAGGCTCTTCCACAACAAACCCGCAGAGCAGCGACACCCAGCACAATCTGCTTCATCTAGAGCACACACCAAGCGCCAGCGCCCCACACGAACTCCAGCACAGGCACAACGAAGGGGTGTCCAACACAGCGTCTCTGGAGGCTAGGGATCCACAACACTACAAACACAGCCTAAGCACAGCAATATGAATTTTTGTAGCTATGGATCCCCCAAAACCAATACCTCACCCTCCCACTCAAGCAAAGCCCAGACAAGAGCCCAGGCACTGAGCAGTCTGCTCTGCTCCCACCTCTGCCTCCAAAGGGAAGAAAGCTGTCAAGATGCAAGAGCAGTGGTGCAGCAGCCCCTCAAATCCCAGACAACATTATTTCCTCTCCTGTTCTCCCCACAACCCCCACCAGTGTGGACAGCATCACCTTTTCCTTGCTGTACTATGCCCTAGCAGCGTGCTCCCCCTTATCCAGAGCCAACCTCCCTTCCCATTCCCAGAGCCTGGCACTCGGCCGGCTGGCGCCTTCACCTGAAGCTCCTATCGACATACCTGCATCTGGACAACTACAATTCTTCCCTTTTCAATTTCAATTTTTATTGATTTTTGAGACACTCATTTCTGAGATGTATGGTATCATTGGATTATACTGTTTAGCAATTTATTTGTGTCTCTCTTTATGCGATGGATTGATTCTTTTTTCCACCGAGTCTCAAAAAAAAGATGCTGCCACTGTTGTTATTTGGCTATCATAACAGCTCACGTAGCCCTGAACCATTAGGCAGTGCTATTCCAAGAAATTTTGTGCTGAGGTAATTTGGAGACTAAATCAAGTTTTATCACTGAATGAGGTTAGTGGATATTAATGGGAAGGCAGGAGTTTGCACTGAATCATTAACGTGGATAAATGGAGAGCGCCTGTTTAATACTTTATACAGCGAGTACTAATAATGCCTGAAAATGGTGGGGAAATATTGCAAGTTGTATTTAAACACAGCAGAGAAGGAGGCCTAATTCGACCCGTTCTGGTACATTAGCTGTGACCACACAGTGGGACCCTCCGTCAGCCTGAGCCATCTCTCCATGCTGCCCTGCTCTATTTCAGTGTCCAAGTCCTCACTTTCAGGGATGTTTATGAGCTTCTGTAACTGAACTAAAGAAACACAAATGCAGCTGGGACAATATGGATTTGATGGAAATGTTTGTTTGCAACAATTTCTAGGAACTTGAAGTTTAAAATCCTTTTTTAAACAATGAAAATTAAATAACAAGAGAAATAACAATTAGAGGCACATGTGACTGCCAGAACCTGTCCATCAATTAAATGCAAAATGTTTTCCATGCAGGCTCATGCATACATTGATTAGGTGGTTCAGAAGTGCTCAGAGCTACTGTGACCTTAGTATGCTGAGCAAGAAGCAACTCTCTGGGATACATGGCCTGAACTGCCAGTCTAACATCCTGCACTTTCCAAAGCCTCTCTGTGAATGAATGCATGGAAAGAGTGACGTTAGAGAGAGATGGACAAAGCCAGGGCATATTTCTGCAGCTATTTTAACTGGCCAGAGCAATGCAATGCACAGAGCATTCATATATTTTACTTACAGGAAGAAATTCAGTAACAGTTGAATCATTTGTCTGCACTGGGGTGTGTACTGCAGCTCTGGTACTGTCAGAGTTTACAAAAGAAGTCCTGCAGCAACAGGCACTTTCACTGCCAAGCAACTGTCAGCCCAATTATTCCGAGGTAATTCACACTAAGCAAGCAAAGCGAAGGTACATTATCAGAAGCAGACACACAGGTCTGAGGTCACCTACTACAGTAAGGAACGTGCAGTCTCTGTACACAGAAGAGAGCTGCAAGAAGATGATGGGATTATAGAGGAAAACCGAAGCGTGCTGACTGCTAGCAAAGTAACATGGTATTCTCTGTTTCCCAAGCAAACGCAACTGCTCAAAGCTTACATTAACCCCCTGTAATAGTAAGAAGGAAGCTCAGCAGTACTCACCGGCTGAAGAGACAGAGACCACAGCCGGCTATAAAACAGCATCTTCTAGGCAGCTCTCACACATATAAAAAGCAAGCTCTGGAAAAGCAAACTAGGGATAAAGGCTCCAAGAAAAAGGGAGCCCTGCAGTGAGAGAGTTAAAAAAGGACTAGTAAGTCACAGAGGTGCTGTTTGAATAGGGAAGACCCATGCTGTTAGAAGAGCTTAGGTCCTCTTTTAAGCAGCTGAATGAAATAGCTAGTACCCTGAAAAGAGGCCCCCGACCCAGCAGGAGCCGAGCACAGGACTGTTTGTTACAATCAAATATTGGCCACAGGTGAGCTGGGTGTGATCTGCCCTTCCCTGAACACAGCTGGTAAATAAGCAGCCAATAATTAGCTGATAAAATGGCTCTCGGTATCAGAGACCATTTCCTTCCTTATTGGCTCACTGGTCAAAAGTTGCCGGTCAGCGCAGAGCCCTTGGGGGAGCCCTCAGTACTCTACTTTTTTTACATCCTCAGCGCTGCCTTTTCTGGGCTATGTTTCCAATGGAGTGCAATATCACTTGTTGCCATGCTATGCTTTAGGGTTTCTAAAATTCTCCTACCACTGTCTCCTATGCCTTACTAGGACATGGGAAGCCTCAAATATCTCCTGGTCTCACCTGAGCGCAGCTGGTGCTCTGTTCCTGCAGGCAAAGCAGGTGGGTGCTGCACTCACTTTCCAAAGCACAGTTTTCAAACCAATCTTCTGAGCACAACAGGAATGCTCTGCAATATTTAGTATTCATTAGCCTAAGTGAGCATCAGTAAAGCAATTAGTGTGAAGCTGATACAGCAGTGGTTTGGGGGCTGCTCTTGAGGACAGGGAGTTTGTCGCAATTGCAACTGGAATTTCAGAAGAGTTTTCTGAGCTGGGAAATCTACAAAAAAAAAAAAAAAGACATGTGGTGAGCAGGCTTTCAGAGATGTATAGGCTAATATCTGATGCTGTTGTTTGATTTCTCCTCTAGGAATTCAACCATATCTTGAGTAGCCCCCACATTTTGTATGACATCCCTTTGCAGGCTTCTCCGACTGCAGTTCAAGCAGGTTTGATTCTGCGTTAGAGCTCTGCCTGGCCTGTGCAAATCGCACACGCTGTTTGGGAGTTCTTAGCATGAGTGTTTAGCAGAGGGCTAACGCTGTGGGGCACGACAGTGACATTCTCTTCCAAACAAGGAAGGAGGGAAGCACAGAGCTGAAAGCAAGTCTAGCAGGGACAGCGATTCCCTGTAGCCCTGCTCTGTGCTCCCAGCTCATGCAGAAACCAATGGGACTGCTCTGAGAAGACAAAGAGGGAAGGAATACACCTAGATCCATGCAGGCTACTTAACGCACATCATGGCTCTTAAGTCAGTACTAGTTGGATAACTGCTAACCATCAGTGTGATCAGCAAGAGACATGATGAAAGCCTGCGATTACCTGTGGGGAGATGGTGATCCCACTAGGAACTGCACAGTACCTGCAGAGAGGACCCCACAGCTGCAGATCCTTTCCAGCTACCGAGGGCCTGCTAGGAAGGCTGCTTCCCACAGCAAACTCTCCTATGATCAGAAAATTCAGTCAAATTGAGTTTTTCAGAAACTTTCTCAGGAATAAGGGGTTTAGCCCAGCTGCAACTCACAGATCAAGTCATGCAGCTGAAAATCTACCACTTCATTGGCTTTTCCAAGTAATAAGGTTCAGATATCGTCATATTTTACTGGATGCATTTCACAGAGTGAATTCTGAAACACAAAGTCAAAGCCCTGCTGCCAGTGTGCTGTCATCAGCCTTGTCTAAACTGACCCAAGCAATTCCCTCTCTAGTTCTGACAAAGCAGAGCAATTCAGTCGGCTGAGAGGAAAGGGGCTATCTCAGGAAGAAGTGACTAAGTTAAACCAAGTTAGACTGTGCAGGTGAGCTCAGTTATTCTTTACAGCTCTAAGTGCAATTGCAATTCATTCAGTATTTAACAATGAATCTTTCTTGTTATTTGAGAAAATGCAGTCTGTTCTCTTTTTTATATATTTACTGGAAAGTCCTGGCAAGCACAGGAAGTGAAGAGTTAAAACAATACTAACAGCTAAATCAAAGAAAAACACATGAGTAGTGGAACATCACAGAGCAACAAGAGAATTATGATGAAGAAATGATTACAGCGTAGAAAGGGCACAAAAGAACAATATAAAAGACTGAGTTATAAAAAGAATTTCATGTAAGGGGAAAATATACATAAATAGGGAAGATGCAGAGCGCTAAAGAAAATGCTTTCAAAACCCCAAAATCTTTGGGTTTAGCACAGAACTATAATATTTTACAATTGTAAGGATATTATTTGAAGTTTTTAGAATCCTGCAAACTTCTGCAGGTAGACGAAGCAGATGTTTATAGACCTTATAGAGGTCAAAATAAGGACAAAAGAGATACTTAATGGTTTTTTTCTAGTTTGCTCTCTAACAGAACAATGACTGGAATTTCACTTTCTGAGTCTTTAGGAGACATCGCCCATTGATTTAAACACCCCACCGGTGGCAAATCTGCCACTTCTTCCTTTAAGCTGTTTCAATTATTAATTACACTCATAGTTAAAAAACTGAATCTTATTTACAACGCAAACTTTGCTGACTTTTTCTATTCTCTGCTGTGAAATCAGACTCAGTCTACTAACAGGGTAAGTGAATTTTTTAAGGCACAAATTATTTTTTAAAATTGCTCTCTGAATCAGAACAATAGTCAGAGTTTACATTAATTCAATACAGTTCTATAAGTTATGAGATTTTTTTTATATATATATATATATATTACATCACATACTCTTAGGAAGGTGTGGAAGGGCATCACTTTTTTGCACAGCTTTCCAAAGCCTCTGGAACACGCCAACAGTCTTACACTTCCCTCAAGTCCTTGGATTATCCAGGAGACTGCTGCCTATCAGGAACGCGGGGTGGGAGGCAGCGAAGGATAGTCACTTCTTCGCAAATTCTCACCACCAGTCTCCACACCAATCCCTGCATTCAGAGATAACAGTTAGGGTGATGCTTAATAAAGTATTTTCAAAGTGTTTTCCAGCTTGCATTCAAAAGACCTCGAGCTTCCCTGCAGCTCAGTTATCTGATGAGACACCTTCTAGGAATCTGTTTTCTGGTTTCCTATCTCTTTTTGTAAATTCTTTCCCTCTTTGTGCCAAAAGAGAAGAATTTATGTTCAGAAAGGCAGGGAGCGGGGAGATGGTTGTGGCATTGCTGTTGGCAGATTTCCTGCACTCAGACCCACAGTGCACCAGGGAAATTGTCACTATGGCAAAGAGAGTAAGGGCTGAAAGCTGTCTGGAGACAGGGATTAACCTCATGCTAGGACGTTCCCCTCAAATCCAAGCTTCAAAGGTTAGGCTGGATGGGTCCCAAAAGCCAAAGGCTTCCCTACAAAGGTGGGTAGTGGATTCATGGCAGTGGCACAATTAGCTATAGCAGCTGTGTGGACATAAATGAAATAGTGTAGAAGGCGCAGTGCTCCATCTCTGTGGAGGAGAGAAATTCCCCCCAGAATGAGGGATTGAAAAGTCAAAATAATCTCTTTAGCCCTAACTGCAAATGAACCAATTTCCAAGGCAATATTCTTAGACCTGAAAAGTCTCTCTCTCTTTCACAGAAAATAAATTCAAGCAGGAATGCTACGGGGGGCGGGGGGTGGGGGTGGGGGGGAATCCATCTCAAAGAAAATAATTATTTAGATGGCTTACAATCTGGGAGGGAAACTTATTTTGAAAATATACATTTCTTCCAAAGCAAACATCACCCCTCCAGCAGCTCCCTCCACCCACCCACCCCCCCCGAGAGCGCTCAGGGTGAGTGCAATCAGTGGGGTCGAAGGGCGGCAGAACGAGAAGTCATGGAAGGTGTATTGAACAATATAGCCCTGAGTTTATAAACTTGCATTTGCTTATTGTATCCCATTGAAGATGTAAGTGCTTTTTTCAAACCAGCACAGCAGTCCATAAAGAGATGCAAGTCCAAGGCTCACCCCCTTAAAAAAGCACCATTCCTATCCTACAGCCATACAACCCGCATAAGCAGTGTCCGTAAAACATTCTCCTATTACAGCCCAGGACATTACAGCTACAAAAGAGCTGCTATCAAACTCAACCCTTTTTTTATGCATCCCTCGCATGATTTTACCACCATCATCTTAACCAGAGGCAGTTCCAGCTCTTTGGGGGCAGCCAAGGGCTGCAGCGGGGCCTGCGCTGCTTCTCAGGAATTGGGGGAATGCCAAGCAGGGCAGATCTGCAGGAACGTAGGAGACATCGCAGGTCTGGGCGCCTGATGAGGTCTGGTCTTGATGGAAAACTGCCGTATGAATAGCCTTCCCACGGCAAATCCAGTTCCTGCTCCATTATTCCCTATTTGTTACCATAGTTGCACCACTAGAAATCATCCTCAAAGGGATGGTTCTGCTACAGAGGGGATGGAGTAAGGAGGCACCTGAGAAAGGGGCTGCGAGAGGGGAGATCTGCACTCACCAAGCAGGGCTGAGGCAGGGACAGGCACAGAAACAGGCCACGCACAAAGATGCATGGCCACAGCCACCACTTGGTTCACATTTTACTTCCAGGGCAGGTCCCCACCTTAGGCAACTGCCCACTTAACCTGTGCCTGAAGCCCTGGTGATAGGGCCCATCTTGTGAGCTGTGGCCCTAAAAACATCCTACGGGGTGGCTGTTTCCCTCGAGGAATCGGTTGGGGAACATTTCCAGGAGCTAGAGACTGTGCTGAAATCAATCGAGTTAAATGGTGGTATATGAGAATAGGAATGAATAAACCTCGAGGGATATCATTTGTCATTTGCTGTACTTGTTAAAAGTTACAAAACAGCAGTTCAGCAGAGGTTGGAGAAAGGACAATGCAAGAACACAAACTTTCAACCCATTTCCAAAACTGCTTACAGCTCCAGTATTTTCCAGGAAGATGAAAAATTCATAATAAGGAAAATAATAATAAGGATTAAAATGAAACTTATTTTATTTCTTTTAACGTCGAAGTAATAAGCTATTCAGAACTCTCAATTGCCAGCAACCATCGGTTACAAGGTGAGAGATCCTGATCCAATCATCAAGAGTTTTTGGACAATAAAATGTCCATGAACAAACACACGAAAAAGATAATAAAGAAAACTGCACAGCCAGAGGTCAGACATACTTTATACTTGGAGCTGAACTCTGATAATTCACAGTAGATTAAATTCAGCAGCAGTAGAGGCTTAGCAAGAAATTTGGATGTTAGGAAGATTTAAGCTGGGAATAGGCCTTATTCTTATTTTACCAAAGGCCAGACATAGACTCATACATGTTTATGAGGAAAAAGCAAAAGTGACTGAATTTCAAAGAACAGGCTGCGTAGAAAATAGTTTGGGCATAGCAGGGTCTATGGAAAATGCTGTCCAAAGTTAGAGGGCAATAACTGAAATTTTCATCAGTAACTTTCAACTTTACTTCCAAATGTCAAAAGCCAAAAACCATGGCTAAGAATACTAAGTACAGAATGGGTTTTCACCTTCACATACTTTTCATCTTCCAATGTGAAACTGAGAATTTTGAAAGAATGCAAATATTTACAATCAGAATTTTTGTTACTCAACATCAAGCTTTTGACTTACAAAATGTTTTGAGGGATTTTTTTTCTATTAATTATGCTTTACAGTCCAATTCCATAATAATAAAACCTCTTTGATTATAGAGGGTGGCAGAAATCTGCACCATGCCACCCCGGGTGAAGTCTGCATGGCACAGTGAGCAAGGCATCGGGCTGAGGAGCAAATAGCAGCGTCCTCCTGGATTTGCTCCAAAGCAAGTGTGACCCTGTGCTCATCACCGCCTCCCTTCCCCGCCTGCCTTCATGCATCTTAGATACCTACGCTATATGCATTGCGTGAGACTGTGGCTTGCAGAGCTGCCACCGTGGACACACAAACTGTGAAAGCACCCGGATTTAGTCACCAGGATACGAGCTCACACAGAGTAGCCTGCGCTCCCGAGGGCTCGGGCATCCATACAACAGAGAATTTCTTTTGGCAATTTAAAACTTCACATGGAAGAGTCCATCTTGGCATTTCTTTCAAAATAAGGTAATTCTTTGTGGGCCAAGAAGCCCCTTCCATGTGGCAGAGCCCCACAGCCATTCCCGTGCCATCACATGGACGTTTCAGGGATTCTGGGGGGGGTTCTGTGCAGAGGAATTGCAGGCTGAAATTTTCCAGTGACAGGAGGGAAAGGAATTTTCAGGGCAGTGGGGCAAAACTGCCTCATTATTATTAGCAGGTGACTACTACTGTAGTCATGTGCTGTCAGAGTTAAATTACAGCCTGCTGAGATCTTTAGCTATTCCTGCCCATAGTCTATTCTTGAGAGGCAGTTGCTGTTGAAGAGACAATATAATTTTGATACCTGCTTAATTTGTGTACCTATATCCTGCCTGACAGAATGATTTCTCTGGCTTTATAAATGGATCCGTGTTCCTCTCAATTGGCATTCACTCCTCTTGCTGCAAGAGCATCCGTCTGCCCAAAATCTTTAGAGAAACAGTTCATAGGGAGCAGTTAATTGTGATCTCTCTCAAAAAAATTAGTCCCTATTTTTCCTCTGACAAATGAAGACATTGTTCCAACAATATTTTCCTTCTCCACTGACAGTGCTAAATATTTATATCCTGTGCTTCCTAGGAACGCTAGTCTCCTCATGAATAAACACCAGGCTAACAACGAGCAGCTTCCAAGAAGGACGCAGGGTGCAGCTGACCTATTCACACTTCTTCCTCATTTTAAATACCAGGTTCCCCATGACAGCCATTTAAAATCAACACTGATCCTCATACCTGACCCGAGTTTTTTGTGTTTGCCAGAAAACAGACTCAAATAGGCCCATCTTGGCAGTATGTAACAAACAAGCCTAAGCCTTGCATTGTAAAATGTTACAACCCAAGACTTATATTAAAAACGCAGAAATAAAATGAATGCGTTGTTGGTAAGGCTTGGTAAACACATCCCATTTCTGCCAGCTCCCGTTTCATTGCACAAGCAAGTGCTGGCGTGGCGTTCCTCTTTACTCCCCTGGTCTTTGCAGGTTGACCTCTTTAGCCATGAGGCTCCGACGTGAAGGGGAAGCTTCCCCTACTAACCACCAAGGCCTGAACCAGTGGACAGCCCATTGCTGTCAATGGAAAGGCCTCATGTTTGGTGAATGTGTGTTCAAAACTCCTGCACTCTCAGCTTTCCAGGTGTTTTTTCACCAAAGCACAGGCTGGCTGGGAGCTGCTCACCTTCCCAGACGAGGCAAAGCTGCTGAGAAGCCCCGGCCATGCGCCTCCAGCAGCACCGGCCAGCAGTGAGCCTTCCTCCCCAAAGCAAAGCTTTTACTTTCTTCTACATTTTTATTTCAAGTTTAAAAGAAGGAACAAAGGAAGAAAATAAAATTATGATGGCTGCTGGTGTTATTTTCACCATTTAACATTCTTATTCTTCTGCAGTTTAGGATTACCTCATGCACCAGGAAACATGCCTCAGCTCCGCTTCTGTCCAAGCCCTCTATCTCCCCAGGACTCCACCTACAGCAAGGCCATTTACAAAGATGTCAAAATAATCATACAATTACATTTATAAGGTTCCTTTGTTGTAAAGAGTATCAGAAAGGCAGCCAATTTACAGCAGGAGAAGAGCTTTGTATTCTAATTACTGCAAAGTAGGACTCAAGCAATAATCAAACTAAATAGGTTTTCTCTTCTGGGAGGTGAGTGCATGAGCTGATGTGGAGATTTTTTTTGTTACATTAAGGGACTGGTTAGACAATTGGCTAAAACTACAGCACTGCTCCCAAAAGGAGCAGTCCCACACTCTCTACTTATATGGCTATTCACTATTTTTCCACATTTTAGGATGATTTTCCCTTTTGCTTGTGCACCTGTAGTTGTTGTCATATTTACATCATCTCCTCTTTCTGCTTTCCTTCTCAAACCTCCAATTACTGGGTGCCCATCATAAGCCTTCACGAAGTTCCCAGCTTCTGCGCCTGCCATTAATACAGCACTGCCCTCTTCTTTGCAGAGCTTTTCAGTCCTCAAGACCCAGTTCCCTCTGGAAGAACTGAGCAGCCTGCAGCAATCTTTCCTTCAGCGTTAGCCCTCATATTATCACACGCAACTCCCATTTGAAATTAGCCCATCAATATTTAACTTCCATCATCACATCTGGTATGGAAAACACACACTCCCGTCCCTTGTTTGCTTGCTCCCACTGAGTGCCTCTGGAAACGATTCCTATGATGTTGGGAAACAAGTATGCGCCTAAGTAAGGTAAACAAAGTTCTACATAGCTTCTCCTAGAAAATAATGCAAAAAATTTCCCCTCTTTTCTGCACGAGCAATTACAATTCCTCTGTGTGACTCCAGAGAAGCATGTTTTTGCTGCTAAAGAAATTTCAAAAATATTTCTTTTGTAGATGAACTAGCCTATGTGTGAGCCAACCCCTCCTAAATATTTCCCTGCAAACTGCATTGGCACAGGTTAAGTAACCCACTGAATGGCATGAATAGTCCTAAGTCCATGGAAGCCCACTCGCACCGAGCCCACGGCAGGAGCTCGATTCTGTTATTTAAAAACACTGAAAGTGTTCAGCTATTGAGTTCCATTTCTCAGTACTTCCAGTACCGTTTTCCAGATGGAAAGGAAACTGAACACTTCATGTTTAAACAATTGCTTTATTTTGATCCCAAGAACACTTACTGAAGGGAAAAAAAGCCACACAACTCTCTTCTCTGGACAGAAAATTTTATCAGAAATTACCTACTTTGCCAAGATCCCATCTGCACAACATTATTTGATTCTGCTTAAAGATGAATCCAGAAGCATCTTTTCTAATAGTGTTTAGATCTCAGATAAATATGTTTATTAATTTATTTTCTTAAAGATTAGCTTTTAAATCCTCACAGTTGCCTGGCTCTTCCTAGCAGCCTAGTAGAACTTCTGTTTTATTTAAAGGTCTATCACCACCTGTCAGTGCAGCATCAAGAAAACGCTGGAATGTGCCATTAGTCCAGAGGTTGGATAGGACGGATGAGCTTTTTTTAGTAGCTGTACTGTATTAATGCCTTGTTAGGGTTTCTTGTATGTCTCCTGCTAATAGGAATAACCTCTGGAGCAATAGCAATTTATCCATACATCTAGCTCACACTGCTTGTCACACTTAGTAACAGCTGATAACCCTCTTGGGCTGCTTTTCATCTTCCGTAGAAGCGCTCTTATTCTAGAATACGTTATTTTAACCTGTCAGAGTATAAACAGGACAATTACTTAGACCAATGTAGGCTGAAAGTGTTGATAACTAAAGTTAAATCCAGCATTGTCACTCTAATGTGTTCATGTTAAACCAAGCACAATGAGGCAGCTTGCCTTCTCAAATGAAAACATTTGTCAAACTCGCTAATTCAAAATCGACCTAGTGCAGATCTCTTGATGTGCACTGCTTGACGACAAGCCTGGGAAAGCAGCAATGGAAACAGTGAACTGATTATTGGGGCAAAGAGAGAAAATTATCAAGCAGGAAGAAGCAAGATGGCTTGTGTCTGCGAGGGAAGAACTCACCAGGCTTCAGGAACAACGACAGCAACTCACCCATTGCACTCGGGTTTTGTAAGACTTGTACAAAATCCAAGCCTGCTCCTGTACTCCTGAAAACTCAGGAACAATATCTGGTCACTGGGTATTTCTGAGTCCACAAAACCTGCTATAGCTGGCTCTGCATCCTTCTCTAACCTATTTCCTACCGGCACATGCAGCTGTGTTAACAGCAACATCGCTTTGCTCAACAGACCGCCAGCAGTAAAACTCCAGCCCACGCACTGCATGCAGCTCACCTGCTCTTGCCGACCAACTTCTTCGAAGAGAAAGGGCAAAAGATGTCAACACCATTTCCTTCCCCGCATCCCACTTTTCCTACAGCGCCTGCCTCTCGCTTATCCCATGGGCTCAACATTTCCTGCTAAGCAGAGTCAATGGCAATGCTGCTCTCTAACCTTTCTGCTTTCTTCTTCAGGGACTGCCTCGGTGCTCTCTCTCAGATTTGACCTTATCTTTCTCCTCTGGCTCCCTCCTCTCCTTATTCAAACCTAACACACATTCCCCTGAAATCGCCCTCCCTGAAGTCCCTGCTGACTAGACCTGGGGATTTGTCCTCCATCCTCAGCTTCCTTAAGCATTCTGCTGCTTTGATGCTATTGCCTACAGTTGCCTTATACATAAATACTCTACCTCACCTATTTAGGCATCAGCCCCTGATCCAGCTCTGTTCAGAGCATGTTGAGACCTTGTCACTTCGTCCTTCCTGACAGTTTGTAAAAAGTCCTTAAAGAAATGTAGATCCAAACGCCCCATATCTGCCACATCCCACCTGCTAAAAACAATCCCCAGGGCTGCGTGGTGTTCTCTTTGACACCGACGCTCCAGGGAGGAACAAAGCAACACACTGGTACTGAACCTAAAAGGAATATGAATATAGTTTGAGAAAAAACATGATGTCGTGTATGTCTTTGTATCAAATCCTCACAGGACACTCCATATTGGCTAAAAATTTTATGTAAAAATTCAGATGAAGCAAAGGGATGACTTTCTTTGTCTCCCCAGGACAGACCACTGTAAAATGGCAGGATTGCTCACAATCTGAACCTGGGACCAAGCTGAATTTTGCACTATCTTGCTATGCTATGCCTAATCCCACCTTAAAATATCCTGAAATTTGGAAATGTAAACATCCCATCTGGAAATAAATGGGCATCATTGATTAGATTCCTCTTTTACATAACTGCCATAAACACTTTTTTCCTGTAAGACTTAGCCCAGTTTTCATTTCCCTGTGACTGTGAGCAAGACAAAGGTTTGCTTGTAGTGATCTGATAACTAACATGAAGACTTTGAATTGATAAGCATCTGTAAACTTATTCCTGATTGTGTTCCTTAAAGTTTTTAAATACCCATCAGTTATGAAAATTTTTATGAAATTATATACCTTCTATCATGTCCTTAAGTTTATAGCATTTGTAATTTTTTTCCCCAATTGTTTTATTTCCGTTACACTAACCATACCCTTCAGTCTTACATTCAGATGGTAACACATCCTTTTATAATTGTTTGGGCAAGTAATTATAACAATGAACATATGTGCAGCTAATTGCTTGCACCTCTGCATAAAGCCTTTAACCCATGCTTTCCAGTAAGACTGTTTAATTGGAAAAACAAGAGTGAAAATTAATGACCATACAAGCGCCATATGAAAATAACTGGAGACAGGAGATCACACATAACCACCCATCAAGGTAGAAGGACTGGGGTTCACGTATTTTCAAGCACAAAAGGGAATTAAATGCTGGTTTGGTCCCATTCAATGTTAATATTATCAGTACCTCTCCACTGATGAGACTGACAGAAAAGATACTATTTAATAAGCCACAGACCATTTAAAGTCTCAAGTTTATTAGATGTGGAGGCTGGCAACATAAATGTTTAAAATACAATCAGAAAAGTTATAGATGGGTTCATTGAATATTTCTCCTGCAAAAGCCTGTGCCACAGAAAATGAGGAAATATGTAGGATTTTTACATATAGCACAGCCTCTTACTGCACGGTGAGCCAAACACTTGACACACAGGTTAAGTTAATATATCCTTCCAGCTTCTCTTTGCACAGTTCTTCTCTCTTCTTAATCTTATCTTTGTATCATTTCTCTTCCTTTTCTAATTTGTAAACACAGTTTCAAAGTCTTAATTCCTTTCAAAGTCTTAATTCAACTCCCTGCTATGACTGGTTCTTAAAAAGGCCAAAGTCCTTATTCATCACTCTCTTACTCTCAATGTCTACAGCTTGTTCTTTCCTTCTATTTTCTTCTTCATTTTACTAAGGACTAAACCCAAAAGTATCAGTTTGACAAGGGAGAGAATGTATTTTCCACTGTTGCATTCTTCCCACTCCTTTGGGTACCTCTAAGGGTCTCTAAGATCTGTCTGAAATTACAGACAGCGGTTTAGCAAACCAGGGAACTAATCCCGATCCAACCTTTGCAACCCTGGTATCTTCCTGAACTGCAGGCTGTGGGCCCACTGAGAGAAATAAATAACCTATGTACCTGTCAAAAAACTCACCAACATACCACCACTATCATTGTACTGGATAACTACAGCTAGAACATTCTTCTTTAAACTAAAAGAACCCAGTTATTTCCATTTAGTTCATACTTACATCATTTTAGCACAGAAAAATTTTAAAATGTAATTTTATTCTTCATTTTCACTTCTTATTTTTAACGCTAAAAAGAGAGGTATTTATTTATTAAAAAATACTGCTATCTAAGATCCAATAGAGACCTAAGCACAATGCTGTATTGAATACAGTGCTGAAGGTCAGAAGTCTCGCAACCTTATCTGGGTATATAACATGCAGGGTAATGAAGAACACATGGCTGATAATTGCAATAAAACCTTGAAAAAGCAATCTCATTGTGGCATGATGGGGGAGTGAAAGTAGTTATAAACAGGGGGAAATGCCAATAAATATCAAATGTAAAAGAGAGAAAGTTGGCAGCAATACACTAGAAGCCAGGAATGACACATAATTAATACGGGAAGCAAAAGGACAACTGAAGAAATTAATGGTCAATAAAACTAAGGACAATAAAATGAAGTTTATAAAGTGTGCTGTAACGAAGAGTATCTAACCAACAGCTGCCGGTCCATTACCACTATGGAAATGATAACATTGTCAATAATGCTGCCAGAAAGACAACTATGTTCAATAAACACTTCTGATCTGTGTTTCAGCTAATGCCAGTGATATATCCTTACGACAGATCAATGCTGATTAAATACTTAATTTTCTAGTAATAATTAATTGATAAGGATGTTAAACACCATCTCTTACAATCAGAATCTTTGACCAGCAATTCAAAGAATTTATATCCAGGAGTTTAAAGACTTCTTGTGCTCTTTTTCAATCTTGAACATTCACAAAATTCCAGGCTCCAGTAAAGTTACTCTTGTTGCAATATTTAAAAGATTTAAGCAAAATTAATGAATTGATTATGGTCTTCAAAGCAAGAAACCAAACTGTCTCAAAAAAAAAAAAAAAAAGAGAATAGATGATCTGGGATTTAACTGATAAAGTATTAACAGAAAGTACTTCAAGCAAACTCTAAGTGATGGCAATGAAGATTAATTCAAGGAAAACAGACACTTTTGCTTTGTGTTGTATAAGATTACAAAGTTATTTAATAAGGATAATAGCCCTAACTAAACAAGAATTCTCCTACCCCATTCAGCATGGCCTCCCACAGCATTTTGGCAAAGAAAACAGAACAATCCAAATCTACTGAAACAGACACTAAACACGTGTCACAGAGATGCAACCACCGACTGCAGGAACTCTTAGACCAAGCTAGCCAAGACAAACACTGCCCTACCTGGGCAGGTCACATCCTCCCATCTTCCTCTACTCTCTCTTGCCATCTTTGTGCCCAGCTACGCTCCATACAGGCAGCAAAAAGCTGTGGATCACATTGAAGGAAATAATTTGAAATTCAGTGCAATGCAGTTAAAACACAGCAGGGCCGAGAAAACATTCTCTGAGCGCCACTGAATTTATGGACGGGGCATTGGCGAAGTAAGAACAGAGGCTTTGCTGTAGGACTTTGTGGATCAATGTACAAATTGTTATTCTCATTGTTCAGTAGAACAATTACTAAAATCCATTTGCCGGTAAATGTGCCTTGTCTTGTAAATCAGTGGGTCATTAACCTTAACAATGTCAGTGTGTTGTCACTATCCAATTCAATTAAATTACTGACCAAGGTAATAACTAAAAGCACATTTCAGACAAAGGGATCTACTATTATATTATTATCTATGATGACACTTAGCAATATCTTAATTTTGTGCCTGGAAATAGGAATATATCCTAAAACTCAGGTAATATATTCTGAAAGCCAGGTGAAGAGATACACAAACAGGCTGAACAGAAGAAATGGGAATGGAAAGGTTAGAAAAAGAGGAAGAGGGGAAAAGAGAGAGAGAATGGAAAATGGTACCAAACAGTCACCTCCAAGGGGTCATGTGTGCATTGTTACGTGCCATATTTCAATGTTCCTTAAGGTCAGAAGACAGGGACGCGGGATTTTCTCCTGCCCATCAGTTATTAAATCTGTCAGCCTGCCCTAGCAGATGTCCAGTGATGCTGTTTCTAAAAAGGGGCACTCTCTCCACATGCCAGAGTGAGTAATACAGAAGCGTATGGCAAGGGTGAAGAAAGTCCCTGACGACCTTCCCAGGCCAGCAGCGAAGCACAAGCCCGGCTGTCTGCCTAACTGGGAGAGGAAAGAGCAGCCGCTGATTTCCAGTTTCATTTGCAAAAACAACTGTATGTGTGACACGTGAGAGCTGGTAAGCTGCTCTCATCACGCTAAGGAGTCTCATTTAGGTGTCTTTCTGCTGCATGCTTCCACGCATATATTCTCACATTTCAGGCAGATCCTCAGCCCACACTTCAGGGCAGGAAAATCTTCCTGGGTTTTTTTGCTCCCTTTGTTTTCCTCCTGTTTCCTCCTTTACCCCTAAAAACCCACAGGCTTTATGACACAAAGGCACAAACAGGCAGGCTCAGTGCGGCAGCTTATTACTATCATTTATATGACTCTTGCTTTTCCATGGCCCAAGACTTCACCGCAGTAGGTGCTGTAGAAAGCACAAGAAGAAAGGATGGCCCCTGCCATCAGGGAGATGCCAGAGGGTTGTGGGCACATGACAGACTTTTTGTAAACTGGATGGCAAATGAGCTTCTGGTCTCTGGTCCAGCCATTGTATTGCAACGGAGAACTCAGTCCATTTATTAAACCTCAGCAATCCTGTAGAGTGTCCTTGCTGGACACTTGCTGGGGTAGGTCTGCCAAGGTGGAATGCTTTACTCTGAATGCATCATTTCTTGATATCACAAACTATGGAGGGCTTCCTCAGGGATGTCCTTGTGAAGCAACAACACAGCACCACATTAAACTGAACAAGCTCAGGTCAGAAACAGTGGCCACCGGCTTTAGAACTGTCGATTCTGAGGCACCTATAAAACTGCTCCTGTCTTAGCAAGTTTTGAGCTCGGCCATTGTTTCTCCTTGTTTTGGAAGAAAACACAATTGCAGGTTGAATCAAGAGCTTTATAAACCCTGTATGCACAGGGAGCCCTTGGTGCTATACAGAAATGGCACATAACGTGCCACACGTGTGTTCTTCACATTTTACAGAAAAGAGTATCTCAGCTCTCAAAGGTGGAGGGAGGAAAACAGAGTGAAAGAAAGTGAAAAAAATCATCTTCCCATTTTATATAACTGAAAATTTTGACCAAATAAATGCATTCTACTTTCAGTACAAGTTTTATCTTGAATGGAAAAATGAAAATGATTCTATCAAATATTTGCTAAAAAGTTATTTGGGCTACAAAGAAAGAAAATAGAACAGAACTGGAAATGAACTAAACTAAATCACCTGCAAAACTTCTATTTTTATGGGAGAAACGACAACAGGAATGGGCTTTAAGCATAACAGCACACACAAAAGGTAGAGTACTGCTTTGTTAATGAAATTGCACTATGGATCATGAGCCGAATGGATGCAATTTTATGTGAACTGCACACACAAAAAACTCCCTCAATAAACATATGGAACACGAGGCTTCTTTTCTCCTTACTTTAACTAGGCAGCAGGGAAACATTACAACCGAAGAGTAGATATCAGCATTAGAAGACTTACAGGGTTGCTTAAATGGGAGTTCAAAATAAAATAGAAGGCAGATAAAATAATTGTTTGAGCAACATAAGTCATTATTGTTTTCCTTATAGGTTTTCTTTTCTTTCAGAAAGTACTAACCTGGGCACACATATACATTTTTTAAAATTGTATTTTCCTTTTAACTGCAGAAGTGCCTTCTGGATGTATCAAAAGAACAATATATCCTCTACAGTCTACTACAAGAGCTAGAGGTCTTTGAGGAGGAAAATATATTTATAACAAAGGAGCGTAGTATCTGAATAAAGAGACACAAAGCAAGTCTTAAGCGATGCTCTGTGCTTTTCAGTGATTTTTTCAGGTAACAGATAATTAACTAGAAACCGCTGCCATTAACAATATTGGACCTGTATTACTTCCCTTGCTTTGGAAGCTGGATTTGGCAGCACACTTAAGAGCTTTTCAGAAAGCTCCTGTTGATAAACTATTAGAGTGAAATCCACATCCCATTTGCAGTTAACTATCCTCATCAGATCATCTTTTAGTAGTCCCAGCTTGCAACCCTGCTGGCAGTGACTATTTGTTTTTAAGAGAGCATCTCTTTTTAAAACTTACCTGACACTAAGATGCTCATTATGTTGGAAATTATGGGAAACCAGGACAGCAGTTCCGGACCTAGAAAACACTGGCTGTCATTGCTCTCCTGTTCCCCAGTGCCAGGTCTCATAGGGATGATTGCAGTGCGATCCTTAAAACAGTTGTCTTCATCCCTCCAGCCTTGCAAGGAAAGATTTCAACAACACCCTAAAGCTTGCTAAGAGACAATAACTCATTCAAAGACAAGTGCAGCAGCTTCCAGAGACAGATTTTCTTCACAAAAGTTACATAGATACTTCAAGTGCTTTATTGCTGTTTGGAAAGAAACCCTCTCTCTTAGCTGCTGCAGTTTCCAAACTCTCCTTTTAGAATTCTCTGGAGAGTCAGTATTTTACTGCAAAACTCTTTGCCCTTTCCGAGGTCTGAGCCGCATTTTCAAATAATAGTATCTCAAAGGTCTGCCTGGAATGGCTTTGGGTTTGTTCCTTCTAGTCTGATCGCAAATTTATTAAAATCTGCAAGACTCCCCAGTAGGGAACGTGAAGGGTGGTACAGGTATGTAAAACGCCAGTGCCCGCAACCCGGCAATCTAGACAGCCAATTTAATGTAACAACTATGTGGCCCTGAAGAGCAAATCTTGTAGTTCTGTGATGCATGTTTTCAAAACCTGTTAATTATTTAGAAGGCAGCTATTCTGGCTCACTAAATGCTAAAGATTAGGGCCAAACAATTGGAAGTTATCGATTATTGCTGAATTCTCCACGCTGTCAGAAGCACTGGCATGCATGTACCACGTAGCACGGCTGTGAATACCAACTCCCATAATCTGCCTTGCTTATTCATAGTGCATTAATTGCAACAGACCACAGAGACCTCACATACTTCATCATTCTGATAAGTTCTTATCGCATGAATCATCTTATGGATTAGCTTTCAGTGCTTGTTCTGATCTTTGATTCCTTCAGAGGCACAGCCACACTCTGCCACTCACTCACCAGCAGATTCCACATCACATTCCCCATCTTTCCTGTGTGCTTGCAGTTTCCAACAGCACGGGGTTTGCAGAGCAATCAATGACTGCAATGATGCTGAAATGACTTCATTTACACCTGTCTCGCTTTGCCTCCGATATCAGAGACACAGTGCCCAAACTTAGCAAAATGGCATTCTCCAAAAAGTCCAAAAATAGCAAGGCTTTCCGCCGTTCCATACTCCTGCTTCGGGAGTGTAGAGCAACTAGAGGGAATTTTTAGTATACCTCAGCTTCTAAAAAGCTTCAGGAAAAATTCATACTTCACTAGCCTGCAGCCACGCAAGTCTGCTAAATTTTTAATCATAGATATCCAGAAAAACACGCTGAAAACAATACAGGAAATTCTAACGCAACCTTCAAACATCAATGCCTGGGTAAGTTTACTTGTTACTGTAAGTCTTGAGCTTACTGAAATGGAATTATCTTAGCTGAACCACAATTTCACTGTGCTTCTGCAGGGCTCCCCTTCCCAGAAAGACTGCTTTTGCTCAGCAATGATTTTTTACTACAAAAAGGCGAGTGCCGAGTACTCCAAAATCCTATGTAAGCTATAAGTACAGCGTGATCTCTGTGTCTAATAGTTGCAACATAAATCATTTTCTCATCATTTTAATGAAAATTAATTCAAATTAAATAAAGATATTGCACAAAAGACGTAACACAAGCATACATGAGTGATTAGGAATGTTGCTTCATTTCATAAATATATTGTAATTAAACAAATGTCAGTGGTTCAGTCTTATGCAGAGATGATCTGGCAGTACTTGAGAATCTCAATTGCACAGTTCAAGGCAATTCTGGAACCTTGTTATTGTTTGCAGTATAATTTTTTTCCTTATGCATTTTACTCTAACAACCTCTTAGCAAAACTGTACTCATCTTTAATAAACATCAGCTCTTACTAGGCATGGATACATCATTATGAAGCTTTGCTCTCCATTACAAGTGAGCAAGGTAAGATAACCCTGTTAACCACTTTCCAGACTCAGAAAAAAATCATGTTTCTGTAGATACTGAAATCAAGGTTAAATCCTTCACTGTCAACTGGCTCTCAGGGCAGCTCTCTCCCCGGGGGATAGCAGTCTTTGTTAAACTGCTTTAAATTCTTCAGCTCCTTGAAGCTGGCAGATCACAGGAACTCTAACGAAAAGCCACATTCCAGTGCTATCCAACATCAAGTGAGAAGTGACCATGATAGTTTTCCACAATGGGACTCTCAGGTACCCAGGAGGGCCAGGCTCTGCGTGACTCTTAATGCAGGACTTCACACAGGCCCCCCAGCAGAACAACTGAAGATCAGAGTCACATGCCATTCCCAGCGGTGCACACCAACCAGCAAGATGTGTATATATACATATCTGCCCAGGAAATCCAGACTCTGGAGGGTATAAGGGAAGAACAGGGGAAGTCCAGAAAGCTCCACTCACATGCTGAGCTCTGCAGGCAGGACCTTCTCCTCTTCCTCTCTCCTGTAGCTGTTCAGACCCAGAAGTCCCCACTCATGACTGGAGATAGCAAGACAAGAAAGAAGAGACTATCAGCTCCGTTCCTGTGTTCACTGGTTGCTAATTACAGGGCAATGAAAGTGATATCTAGATATGCCTGGCAGAAAAGCGCATGCCCAGAGCCCTGTGTTTCCTTTATGTCACAGTATTTTGAAATCTTTAACAATAATAAGACATCCAGCAGAGAAAGGAGTTAGTATATAACAGCATCCATTTTTGTCCCAGGAACAAGAGAGTTAAATCATTCCAAGCACCTGGTAGCATTATTTTCTGAGCAATGGCTCAATATAACCATTACAGAGCCTGGATATACAGGTAGCAGCATACCGCTGAGTGCTGTGGTATAGTGCCCATCATATTTGTCTCCTCCTGTGCTCAACTTTGTTGTGCTGATAAAAGAGCAGTTACTGGCTCTTTGTTATATAAATGTCAGCAGAGGCAAACAGAGTGGAAATTTGGTGGTCAGATGTAGGTGGCTGAACACTGCTAAAAAAGATTAGGTAGCTGATAGGGAATGGTATTTACCAGCTGCATAAGGTGTCAGGTGTTGTAGAGAGGTATTGTTCTCACAAAAATGGCTTGAAATAGGTTCCTTTTGTTTCCCCCAGGCTTTTCAGCTCGGCTGGAAAGGAACCCACTGATCTCCACAAGACAAAGAAGATCCTTGAAATACTTTAAAACTTGGCTGAACCCTCAGAACCTCTTCCATAGTATTGCCGCACAGTGCTTTTGTGCTGAGATCAAAATCACAGAAATACGGCTCTCTTACAAGAAGTGAAATCAGCCATCACTGACTCAAGCATCTTACCAAACTCCTCAGTTTCTCTGAAGGAGATTTATCAAATGTTTGTAATTATGTTCTGGTTTTGGCTGGGATAGAGTTAATTTTCTTCACAGCAGCTAGTATGGGGTTGTGGTTTAGATTTGTCCTGGGAACAATGTTGATAATGCAGAGCTGTTTTCGTTACTGCTGAGCAGGGCTGACACAGAGCCAAGGCCTTTTCTGCTCCTCACCCCACACCACCAGCGAGGAGGCTGGGGGGGCACAAGGAGTTGGGAGGGGACACAGCCGGGACAGCTGACCCCAACTGACCCAAGGGATATTCCATCCCATACGACGTCATGCTCGGCCTGAAAGATGGGGAAGGAGGAGGAAGGGGGGGACGTTCAGAGTGATGGCGTTTGTCTTCCCAAGTAACCATTCTGCATGATGGAGCCCTGCTCTCCTGGAGATGGCTGCACACGTGCCTGCCCATGGGAAGTGGTGAATGAATTCCTTGTTTTGCTTCGCTTGCATGCGCAGCTTTTGCTTTCCCTATTAAACCATCTTTATCTCAACCCACAAGTTTTCTCACTTCTACCTTTCTCATTCTGTCCCCCATCTGCCTGGGGGGGAGGGGGGGGGGGGGTTGGGGAGTGAGCGGCTGGGTGGTGCCTAGTTCTGGCTGGGGTTAAACCACCACAAATTATAAGTTGCCTGTGCTGCAAATCTCTCCAGAGGACAATGGAGCTCTAACGCCTGCTCTCAATGTCACGAGTCTCCAATGAATTGCAAGAAACCTCAAGCACTTTCTGTGCAGGCCTTTAGGCAGGATAAATCACAATTGTTCTCTCCGGTCAGTGGAGCTGTGCTGATTTGCATCATGAGAAGATCTGCTCCCTTGTGCGCAACAAGTTTAAAGGGAGAAATAGATTGCTCCTTATCTCTGTCTCAACTGTCCAGTTAAAAATATATTCCTTATTTATGTCTAGATGACTTTTGAGTTTGTTTGTGATTATTTGGTCATGCCCTGTCCTCCGACATGGGTGTGGACTGATGGCAGACCCAGCTGCAGCACTGCTGCACTGTGGGAGCATGTAAGAAGCTGCCGAGTGCTTCTATGTATTGTGGTTTTGCTAAGGACTTGTTTTTCAGTACAGTGGGATGTGTCCTCACCTGTCTGGGGTTCAGGCCTGCAGCCCAGTTCTTTGGAAGTAGTCAAGCCGTGAATATACTCACCCAGGAAACATTTTGCAGCACCACGATGACAGGACCAGTGCAAGGACTGCAGTAATATGTGCCTGCAGCTTATGTGTGTGCATTGTATAAACACCTGTAATTCTGAATACAGATGCTTGAAAGGGCAAACATCAGGTCTTTTTTGAATAGGCCACTCTGAGGACCTCCAGACCTAAGAGCATGAGCTGTTGTATCTTCAACTTAAAAACCAGGCTCTGTAGCTCAGACAATAGTATCTGTATCCTGGCCAATTTACAGCCAGGATAGACTGGTGGGGCAGCGCATCTTGATCAATGGGTCATATTTCTTCTTTACATGACATTTAATTCCTTACTACAGCTTGTGACTGCCTGAAATCCAATATAAAAAGAATGCATTCACATAAACGTGAATGCTTGAATAAGTACCTCAATAACATCAGGCACCAACTCCTCACCATGAGGATAGCTGGTAACTAATTAAAAGCCTGAGTGAACAGATGAGTCAGAAACCATCCTCGCGTTTTGTTGAACAGGCTCAGGCAGCAGGGTGTGTAAGGGAAGCTTTTGACCCCAAGTGCTCCAGTACCAGACAGAGACAGTTCATGTCCACAGAAGGCAAGCACACAACACTCAGATCCAGTCCCTCGTCTTGCCCACAAGCTCATGACTCCTCTGATGACACCCTGCGGATGCAAAAAGGCCTTTCCCAGCCTTCTAATGGAGAATTTGGGGATGGGGTGTTAGTGGAGCCAGCACTCTCCTTTGCTGAGCAGTGCTCCAGAGCAGTTCTTTGGGCATAAGTGCCAGTGGGAGGAAGTCAAAGCACCTCTTTAGTTTTAAAAAGTTGCACCCTTGAGAAAAACAAGGTTCCTATTTAGCTGCAGCATGACATGAAAACTCTGCCTGAGCTGCCACTGACGGAGCTGAAGGTCTGGCCCTACAACAAGCCCCAACTCCATGATCAACGTATTTTTGCTGCTCTTTGTCACTGTTTTTAGTTTAGTGTTTCTTAAAGATCACTGAAGTATGACTCTTGCATTCAAATGACTGGTTTGGCAGGCAGAGGACACAGCACAGATTTTGGTCCATGCCATATGAGCTTCTGCTTAGACACTGCATGGCAGAAACATGACCTGGTGCAGCTTCATCACTTACTATAATTAGCAATCTGTGGCCTGTCTGCACATGCCAAGAATCACACTTCACGGCACAATGCAAACCTAACCTATCTTAGAGTCCACACAGGGAGTTTGTACCAATTTTAATTAAATCAGTCTCCAGAACAATTTGACTACATTTCATGTGTAGGCATGCCCCAGAAGGAAATGGATTATAAAATTGCTCACTCTCATTTATTATCAATTTCATGTTAACAATTGTTCTTTCTTAAGCCTTAACTTCTGGAATCATGTTATTGCCCGGGAAATTCAACTTCTATATTTCTTTTAATCTTGTGTTTCAAAGAATGGCATGAAAAGATATCCTCGTGTCCCATAACTACTCAAAAATTTGCATGCAAATTATCCAACATGCATTGTCCTTCCTTTTAAATACTAATTATTTATATGCCAGTCCCATGATGTGCAGGAGCTGTACCCAGGATCTTTGAACCCATGAGTACACAGGAAGAAACTAGAATAAAAGGAAAGGGACTTCAGAGACACTTAACGGAGACAGCTGCATTATTGGGCTGCTAGCTCTAGGATCTTTGAAATCCTTGCAAAGATTCAGGAACCCCAAGAAGCGTTCCTGATTTTGGCTGTACTGGATTCCCCCTTGGTGGTACTTTTCTCTCCAGCATCTGCTTGAAAAGCCCAGGAGAGCTCACCATTACGCAGGACAAATTCAGCCTCTGTACATGCACAGGGGTGACCCTGCACTGCTCCCCTCTCCCAAAGGGGGTAGCAATACCAAGGCAGGGACTGCAGTGCCCACACACCCAGCATCCCTCCTAGGGAGGCTGAAGTCCCTCCCTATTAAATATGATGAACAAAAACTATTCTGGGAACATCTGTGTTGCAATCACAGCTGCAAGTGCAGTTTCTCTATGGCCCAGGGGACACCAGGACTAAGCCTGTAGAAGGGCTCCTGTCTCCTGGCAGGGCTGCTGCCTGCCCAGGTACTCCTGCAATTCCTCCTCCTGCCTCCCAGCCCGGCTCTCGCCCTGTGACACAAACTCTTGTACTGAAGGGAGGGAAGAGCATCCTGCCAGAAGCTGTGAATGATCTGCCATCCCACTCCGAAACTGCCAGCACAAAGGAGTTAACAAAAATCTGTTTGAGCTGAGAGTATTTATGCTTCAGCAGTTCCATTAATAGGTATTAAATAATGCTCCTTTAAGCTACAACGCTGCTGCATAGGGTTTCAGCCTCATCTTTATGGATGCCTTGTCATAAGTTCTAGAATTATAGAACTTCCTGCCACACACCTACATATATCTGCAAAGTTACAAAATAGTCAAAGATTATTTTTTCTGCCCAGAACTAGCAGAAATGACTTTTCATTAATCAGGATCAGATGAGATGAAATTAAATCAATTATTCTCCCTAAAGTTTGAGATGCACAAAGCAGGAGAAACCAACTCTTCTCAACGCTCAGCTCAGGAGCTGTAAAGTGAAACCCCAGCTCTGGGTACATTGTGTTTGGAAGGAAATGCCACAACAAGTAGGCACCAGCTACTTACCACCTCTCTCCTACTTATCCTCGTCCACCCACCCACCCACCCACAAATGCTCTTTTATAAAAACTAGGCTTCCAAAACTCCCGCTGGCTAGACACTTTCCAGCAAGAGAATCAGAATGTCCTTGGCAAATCCAAAACCACAACATGCTCTAAATCAAGATTCTCTAATCTGGTATCTTGGGTTTAGCTGGCAAAATTTTGGTAGTGGGGAGGCTACAGGGGTGGCTTCGGTGAGAAGACACCAGGAGCTGCCCCCATATCGGGCACAGCCAGCTCCAGCTACCTCCAAGATGGACCCACCACTGCGCAAAGCTGAGCCTGTCAGCGATGCTGGTAGTGCCTCTGTGATAACATATGTAAGAAAGCGTAAAAAATGCTGTGTAACAGCAGCTGAGAGAGAGAACTGAGAATATGTGAGAGAGAAAGCCCTGCAGTCACCAAGGCCAGAAGCAGAAAAAGATCTGAGCAGAGATTTCCCTGCAGCCCGTGGAGAAGACCATGGTGAAGTAGGTTGTCCCCTTGCAGCCCACAAAGGACCACAGTGGAGCAGATATTCACCTGCAGCCCATGGACAGCCCACACTGGAGCAGGCTCCTGGCAGGAACTGCGGCCCATGGAGAGGAGCCCATGCATGAGCAGGTTTTCTGGCAGCACCTGTGGCCCATGAGGGACCCACTCTGGAGTAGTCTGTTCCTGAAGGACTGTATCCCATGGAGAGGTCCCATGCTGGAGCAGTTCTTGAAGAACTGCAGCCTGTGGGAAGGACTCACATTGGAGAAGTTCATGAATGACTGTCTCCCATGGGAGGGACACCATGCTGGAGCAGGGGAAGAGTGTGAGAAGGAAGCAGCGGCAGAGGCATCTAGCAATGTGAAAAATACACAGTCTGTCTGCCTCCATGCACTTCATATGCACGGACTCATGTACAACACACAAGAATTCATGGGACACATATGAGGGACTACACTATTAGATGATCCTCCACTCTTTATGTCATTCACTTATTCCCAAAAACTCAACCACAGTCTAGTCCATATGTTCTTTCTTCTACATCGTACATCACACTGTCTCATTAGGCATCATCTCCAAAAGGACCATCTAGGCAATTCCAAACTTACTAAGAGCAGGTGATGAGGAGGCAATCTCCTACACATGGCAAAAAAATTGGGCAGTAATGAGAGGTGCCAGGTGTGGGAGATGTAAATGTACCTGAGAAGGAGAGAAGTAAACGGGCTTCACTGCAATAATGCAAAATTCAGATTGCATACTGAATTCAGGATTTCCACTGACCCAAAATCTGAGCTCAGATCTCACATACACCACTTCTAGTGTTTGTATATGTGAATGCATCCATAGCAGAGCAGGGGCCAGAGCAAAACCATAAATCTGCTGCTGCTCATGCTGAAATCAATGGGTGTTTTGGTTAAAACCTCTCTGAGAATCCCTGAGCACAGTGAGATGCTGTTTGCGTTCCTGGAGACAGCATGCTCCGGGACACAGCAAGCCTTGCTGAGCACTGTGTCCTCACACCCATTTGTCTCTAGATGACATTGAAGGGAGGCTTTTAATACTGTTAAAGCCTATTCTGCCCAGCCCAAAAGCATCCAATACAGTTCTCGGAGCCTTCTGCATGATAAACGGGAAACTTGAAAAAACATGGGGGAGGCACATCGAAGCCCAATAAAATGAGATGACATCCTCTGCTCTGCAGGGGCCAAGACAGATTTCTGACTGAACTGTAGCAGCAAACCAGCATGATAAAAGAGCTAAAGCAAGAGGTTATGATATGCTTGAATCACTCCAGAGAAAGCAAGTGCTGTGTGTAACTAGGGAGATAAATAATCAGGCAGACGGAGTAGCACTGCCCCCTCACTCGCTTAAATCAAAGCGGCTTCTTTTGCCACTGCTCCACCCACTTGGAACCAGCATCAGGGAAGTTTAAAAGTTGTCCTTGGGAGGAACAAATAGACGAGTGCAATTCTGGAACTGAGGTACAGAGCCACAGGTACCAGCGATGCCTCTGCAGTTGTGCTCGCGGTGGTCCCGCAGGCCTGCTGCCCTAGACACCGGCAGCACAGCCGAAGCCGGCAGGCAGTTGCAGCAGGTTTCTCGCATGGCCTCCCAGTGCTTGAACACAGCCGTGCCCTGACAAGGAGCTTGGTTTTGGGGATAAGCAGAGCTGGACTGCCATACCCTCAGGGTATGTATTGTCACGGCCAGCACACAGAAGCCAAAATACAGCAGCAAACTACACTCAGGCATGCTTGGCACAAGCCCTTTTTTTGAGATCCCAATGGCAGGATGTCTGATTAGTTGGCAGTATCTGGCCCCTGCCTGACTGATGCTGCTATTCAGCAGCTTGGATTTGACCCTCAGCAGGATTTACATTCTGCCTGAAGAGCCATGCATTGAAATCAGAGGGCCATGTGAGTATGTCCAAGGTCAGGTTTCCCTGTAAGTAATACCTCAAAAGCAACTGCATGTTCCTGACAATTATTTGAGGAGGTAATTGAACTCAGCTGTTTCAAATGTGATTTCCATACAATGTGCACTGTACTTTGATCCTGAGTTGAAAAAAGGAATAAATAATCCTGTTTTAACCTTGACTTGACACGGCACTTACTATGCAAACACCCTGCCCGCAGATCGCACAGCCCAAGGAGGAAAGAATGTGACATTCCAGCATGTGGGAAGAGCTGCTATTTGATATTTCTGCCCTTTAGCTCCTGGTGCCAAAAAGCCATCTAAAAGCTCACAAAACAGGTAAAAACTTGACAAAAATCTGCTTTGGCCTCCCACTGCATTCTTGAAAGGGGAGACTACAAACTGCACTTCTCACAAGGAGCAGGCGCTTAATGGTAGAAGGAGGATCTTCAATTCTCTTGCATTATCTTGCTGGCAGGTAAAGCCAGTGTATTTGCTGTGCCTCAGAACAAGAATTTTTTTTCCTTACTGTGATAAAAAGCAAGTTTCCACAATGCGTCCTCCACATAACAAGCATGGCTGAGGAGGACCAGCTGTGAGAGAGAATTGTGTTCTTCACAGGCTGCAGCAAGATCTCAGCAAGAATATCAAGGAATGGGAAAAGTTTTCATGCAGACAGGACTCCAGTGAGCAACCTACCTGTATGACTGCGTACTCATGTGGCTCTCCCCAACACAGGGTCATAAGCTTCAGTGAGTTTATTCTTACAACACACCCATGAGTTAGAGAAGTGACCTTATTCTCCAGCTGGGAGCAAACACCCAGAGAGTCCCAAGAAGCTTGTGGCAGATCAGAGAGCTGAACCCAGCTCTAAGCTAGCTTAGCTAGCTGAGCATCCTGGAGCAAGTCTGGTAAGGGTAGAAAGAGAAGAGAGTACACAAAGATACGCATACATATCCACCCACCCACTTGGACAAGCGATAATTTCACATTTAAATTACAGTGCAAAAGTACATGCCTCTTTGCATGCAAAATTGAGGCCATGCCTGAGAAGATCTAATTTTTGCGGCGCTGTGTGTAACTCTGAGCTTCCCTTCTATGAAATGTAAGGACGTTCCAGAAAGTGCAAGATTTGGGAAGAAACATAGAAACAGGAAAAGAAATATAACTAAAAGCATGACAAAAAAGCAACATTACAATTCCAAAAGCATCTTGAGAGGACGAGCAACAAATTGGGGGCACAGCTTCCCCAGCAATATCAAAGGAAAACATATATGCCATGATTACAGAAAACGAGGTAAGGGACCAATCAGGCTCAGCATCATGGAAAGTACTGACAAAAGGCACAGAGGCAGTGATGGGACAGTAACTCACAGATATTTGCATGAGGTTGTAATTAAACATCCAGCTAGCTTTGATCTGTTACTCTTGCAAAGAAGCCGTTCTTCAGAGTCTTTCTGATCTAATCCCTGTAAGCTGCTCTGTTTACCCTGCTGACATCTCTGTACAAAAATGCATCAAATAGTCATGCCCATTTGGGTGCAGGTGTGTCCATGCATGCACAAGCATATGCACAGTGTACATTAAAAAAAATTGTATATGCCTTTTATCTTTGCAACCAGACCATTAATACACAGGACAGAAACCATATGTCCTTTTCATCTTCCACTGTGCCTGTGTGACTTCAGCAGAAACATTCCAGAATTAAATACTGCTCATGGTGAGTGAGAAAGGCAAACTCCAGCTCCAAGTGTGTAACAATCCACTCCGAATACACCAAGGGATTCGCTGAGTCTCTACATATGCTGCCTCTCAGCATGCAGGTGTAAGATTTAAAAATCCATATTTTTCTCCAATAAACTTAAAACCAGCTATACTATCAAGTACCAAAAGCACCATCTGCGCTCCACATATAGTGATGATGTTTTTTCAGACCTGATGCTGTTTCTTGGTATAGCTTGATCCTATTTTGTCAACCGCATCATGAAAAGTGCAAAGAACCCCTGTGGATCCAAATGTCTCTGAAACAAGATGCTTTAACAAGTGCATACGACATCTTTCTGCTTCTTTAAGGCACTGTATTGTTGACTCACATACATGGTAACATTTTAAATCATAGAAATGTTCAACCCAGACACTGAAGTGCTCCACACACCTTGGCAGTGATTGACTGGAGATTGCTGTGGCTGGCACAAAGCAAGGATTGTTTGCTGAAGAAAAGAAGCTGAAAAAGGCAAGTGCTTCCAAAGCTTTATTTTCCTTGCTGTGCAGGCAGCATCTAGTAGCTGGCCATCTCCTCTTTACTACCTATCCACCACTAACACCCCTTTCAAGAAAGTTCATCCCAAGCATTGCTCTCTGTACCCTCACCAGTGTCAAAGCTTCTCTAAACCCCACTGAGGACCTTGCTGTTCCAATGTGTCTTGAATAGCCAGCAGTCAGAGGCCTCGGTGACGGGTGTGCATACCAAATGCAAAGAGAGACACCCAGCAAGGTAAGTTTGATGGATTCCTGTCTGACGTTCCCCTCCCTGACTTGTCCTCTGCTGTAAACTGCAACTTCACCCTGGATCTGTTGCCTCTCCTCAGAGATGTGTTAATGCTATTCCATTAACCTGCTCTACCTATTTAGGGCAATGTCAATGCCCACCATCCTTCCCAGAGGTACTGCAGGTATTTTTCACCATACTCAAATGCTGGCAGAGTGGGCATGGGTATCCACTTTAAATCTACAGTTACCAATTTGATATTTGGTATTTGATTTGACTCAGAAGCCATTATATGGTCCAAATCCCACTCCATGTACAGTCACCAAGGCAGACCCTACTCCACTCTGTACCTCGGTATAGCACCTGCTCCTTTTCCAAGCCCTTCCTTCTCTCACTCTCTTTAATTCCTTCTTTTTTGTCTCATAATGTCTGTAGGCAGAAACATTACCAAATGCTTCTTTACAGAAGGCTTCCAGTCGAAATAAAAAGATATTGTAAGAGAGAATCTGGGTCACAATAGGGCACAGAGACAGCATTTCACCAGAAAGTTCCCCAAGAATGTATTCTTAGAATGAAACAGCAACTTTGAGCAATTTCCTTCAGTAATGTCAACCTGAGTTCCCTTATCATCCTTTTCTTGGCTTCCTTTTGCTTCCTCACTTTTATCTTTCCAGTGGAGCACAGCTTCATGTCTGCAACTTTCTCTCTAGCAGAAATGCCGTATCTCAGCGAGGCCAGTGCCCTGCTCTGTAGATACCGTCTCCTCCTCCAGCACCCGTAACATTTTAAATGAGAATGAACCAGATGGCTACCATCACATAACCTATCATTATATCATCAGATAATGTACCGAGGGAGCACTTTTTAGGAATGTATCCTGACTTGCCTTCTCTAGAGGTGCTTCTCACCATGACTTCCTACTTAAGTCAGCATGTTAAGTGAGCAAAAAAATCACAGCATTTCATCTCCAATCTAATACCACGCACATCCTTTGAAAGTTCAGATCTATTTGTTTTGACCTAAACCCGTTTGTACAAGCTCCCTCCTGCTGTACTGCAGGAGACACCCCTGATGCATTCTCCTCCGGGCAAGAAAGGCCGTACGAAGCAAGGATATAATGACAGACATCAAACTGCATTCTCTGCTGGTGTTAATCAGCATAGTTCCACCCAAGTCATTCTAGTTTTGCCAGTTTATAACAACACAAAACACGTCCCTGCATTTCTCTTCAGCCTGTCACTTGTTAATCAGTTTGAGTGACAGTCATCCTATTCATATTTGCTGGAGTTCATAGTCACTACTTAGCACCGTTGCTTGAATGCTGATTTTTTTGGTACCGCTCTTAGTAATATATCTATTTCTTTCATAATTCTTTGCAAACATCAAAAAGAGAGAATAGAAGTGATTTACTAGTGAAGCATATTAACATTTAAAACCAATGACCAATTACAGATTTGAAAATGTCTGAATAGACCCACTATTCAAAATGCCATCTGGTCTCCTGATTATTCCTTCCATGTACTTCTTCGTGACAACAACACAAAAGAAGATTAGGACAAAAAATTTTCTTCAAAAGAAGATCACTTTTACTGTACTTAGCTGCTGTCAGTGTTGGGCAGGATAAACAATCAGCTTCCAAACAAAAATGCCTAAAGTGAGGTTACTGAATCAGACTTTTCTTCCACTGCTTTCTTTTTGCACAGTTTCCAACCAACATCTATTGACTTACAGTGCAAAGCAGCAAGCGTCCCTAAAGCTGTACTCTAAATTCACCCCTATTATCTTTGTGTTGACACTTCATCCTAGAAGATATATGCTGAGCTCCAGGTAGATCATTTGTAACCCTAATAATGATGATGGCAACAAATATAGCACAGTGCCCTCCAACTGACACAGAATGGATACTCAATGCTTCACTATTTTGCAATGAATAAATTGGTTGTCAACATATGCGCAGTAGCAGTTTTTCCCCCAATTTAATGATCATACAGCCATGGCACAGCAGATCTCTATGCATTATAATGATCAGGAAAGCTTGATTGAAAGATTTGGAGAATGAATTTCAAGCCAAAGTTGCAGTTGCCCTGGAAAGCAGCAATATGAATTGATTTCTGGGTTGGAGAGAAGCCGCAAAGCAGTTTCACCTTGCATAGGGATGACCTTCATTAAAATACAGTTGCTTTCTCAGAACAATAAAAGCTCTCTCTTATGAAGGATATTCTCATGGATAGCCAGATACAATACCTGTGTCCGTCCATAAATTGGGCATTTGTCCTGGCAGTTGGGTGACTGAGCGCATAACTGTGTAGACAGTCATTATATTGCAAGCAAAGACGACATGCATTGAGGCACCCAAACAGCATGCTGCGGCAAATAGGTTTATGTAAAGCTTACAAGCTATTTCCCTTCTTCTATACAAGTTCTGTACAGGGAAACAATCTGTATAGTTCTGTATAGGAAGGCAGATACCTCCTGCATTGTGAGCATTTGGATCTTAGGATAGGAGGCTTTGGTAGCCACGGGAAAGCAGACAATCTCTGTGGAGGAGTGGACATGACCTAGATCCACGTCCCCATGGGGCACCAGCACCAGGACAGCCCCACTCAAGGGCTGAGCTCCCTGCCATGAGGCAACAGCCCTGCAGCCACCGCTCAGCGACACGCCACATTGCCAGCACAGTTCAAGAAGTCTGGTGGACATTTTTTGGAAAAAAAGTAGGGGTTTTGACAAGTAAATTTTTCACTGATGGTTCCTGCTTCTTTAATGTGTTTTTGGATTTTTCTCAGGTATCCAATCACAACTCAGTGTTTCATTTTTTTTCTCCCAAATAATCTGAGAACACTCAAACTTTTCAGGCAAAAAAAACCCTTTAGATTTCAGATGTCAATTTTCAGTTTTACTTTTTCAGCAAAATTACAAATATTTGTTGCAAAAAAAAATTTTTTTAAATGTTCAAAAAGGAAAAACACGACTAATGAGTTCCATTTCCCAGCATGGACAGACCCACCTGGCACACAGCAGCAAATTGCTCACGACCCTCTAGCAATAGGGGACTCTTTAATCCCAGTCCTCTCCTAACCAGAATTAGTAGAACAGAGAGGTAAGTGGCCCTTTATTGATGTTAACCATCTTCATTATGAATTTATGACTACTTCAAAAATTCACAGAAAACGTTATATTTTGAACACTGAAGACAAAAAAAAATGCATTGGGATGGACTGATAATTATAAATTACATGTTAAATTTAAGATTAATCCCTGTGCAAAAGGGAGAATTGTTTGAATTTAGGGATTTTCCCCACAGAAATATTTGTGAAGAAAATCAGCAACTGAACTGTTATCCCGTCCCATTTGTCTCATCAGCTGTTAAAGGGGAGACAGTGCTTTGAAACTGAAGGGGGTTTTCTTAAATTTCCTAAACTTTAGACATTTTTTTTAATGCCTTCCTGCTCCCCAGTGTAGGCCTATATATACATGCACACACTTTTAGCACTGAAAAGCAGCACTTTCTCTTGATACTTTGTTTACCTTTTTCTACTTTACTAGAAATAGGTTTATTCAAAGTGTGACTTTCACCTCCGAGGCTCTCGTTGCTTTGCTCTTTCTTAATTCTTTCCAGTCGGGAAAAGTCAAGCAAATGAGGATAAGTCATTTTCACCTTTCTTTAGTTTTACCAGTGGGAAAAAACCCAAGGACTCTAGATGTGCTCTGGAGTATATCAATTAGCATAGCAATTAATTATAGTATCCAGTACCGATGAAAATTTGGTTCAGTGCAACAGCAACACCATGCGACGTTGTCTCACATTCTGAGTACATTTATTTCTTTCCACATTACGCATGTAGGCCTAGAAATGTCTCACTTTTTTAATTAGTATCTCATACCAGATGGGATGACTAAGAGTGAGCGTTTAAAATTCATTTGCAAAACTTTTCTTCTGCAGGAGCCTATGACGGTATCTAATTACGTATCCAGCCGCGGGACAGGATGGCAGACTCTCCCTTTTGGGGACATAAGTGGTCGTTAGAGAAACAATTCGTGTGCCCTCGAGGCAATGCTCAGGACCTTCCAGTGGTGGCGGCTTCACTTGGATTCTGCGCCCAATGTGCCACTGCACAATTTGAACAGAATGACTTCTGGGTTCACCCCAGCTCCTTTGAGGATCCCCGCAAACATCAGCTCTTCAGGCCCAAGGCAGTAGCGCCGATAAAGGCAGAGGAAGACAAGGCAAGACAAGCCATTTAGCAAATCTCAGGCCAGGGCGTGAATCAACATGAGAAGTTGCAGTCAAACTCCTCTTCCTCCCTCACCACAGTGTTTCAAGGGGCAGCTCTGCAGCTACTCTGCAGATTTCCCCTCTGCCTCAGCTGTGGCAGCAAGTTTTTGAAACTGCTTGCAGATATTATTATATTTCTGCACTTTTTCAAATTACACACTTCCCTTCGAATACAATATTTGCTTTAAATATTTGGAGAATGCAAATTTCTTTATTTACACATGCCTGAAAAAACTCTGCCTCTGCTGTGTTCCCTGGGTAATTCAGTAATTCTCGCCAGCCTCCTTTCAGTTAATTACTCTGTAAGACTGTCTGGTGAAAAACGAATTTTGCCCGATTCCTCTCCTGAAAAACATGCAGCAAGCGGCAAGTCAGACTAATTCTTGCTGCAACAGAGCAGTGCACGGAACAAACACAGCGTGTGAAACAAATCAATATTGTAATCACCAATGCAACGAATCAACACAACTCCGGGATCAATCAATACTGTATCTTCCCAGATGACAACTGCGGAACAGAAGCTTTTAATACCTTTCCAAGATAAATCTCTTCCTCCACAATGCGAGACACAATTTGCCAGTAAGTCCTGTAGTCAGGGGAAGACTCTCCTAGACATTAGGCAGATTGCAGACTAAAGCAGCTAAACCTTCCTGCATTTGAGGAGATCTCTCTGACGCCTGTCCATTCAGGGACACTACTTATTTTTAACAGTAACCCTTCCTGTTCTTGTATTACAAACCAAGCAATACAAACCCTTCACTTCTGTCACTTCAGGAGAGCAGATCATTTCATGACTGAATTGTATCTGCCAAATTAAACACTTAACAGCCCAGAAACTCTTCTTTAGCACCATCCAACTGTGGTTCCAGGGACTGGTTTTTGTGAATCACAGATACCAATGTGTTAATGTTAGCTTTAGATGATCATGGTCTATCTATGTACTTATTCTGGGAATGAAACCCATCTGTCTCAGCACTGTGCAATGATTAATAGTTTTTTATCCCATACTACCTCTGTGATGCAGTGGGCTATTAGACCCCTTTGACAGAACCAAGACACGGGGAGATTAAGGGTGTGCCTACACAGATAGGTGCAGGCAGATGCATGATCCTCCACCTGTACTGGCTGGATGTGGATCTGTTTGGGCCTGGAAGCCATGAACACCGCTGTGCTCCCAGACAGAAGCCGTCTCACGTGTAGCCAGTCAGTGCGCAGAGGGGCACGGGTCTATCTGCACCCAGCCGTGGAGACACGTCTGCAGGGACATGCCCTGCACAGCCTGATCTAGGGCATCCAGCAGGTTAGTGGTGGAGGGCTGAACTAGGCAGAAGCCTGAGTAGCCAATTCACTAGATCATTGTTCCTATCCCTCGTCTGATAAGCTACAATTTAGGCACAGTGACTGCAAGCCAGTGCCTCAGGGAAGAGGAGGAGGAGGAAGAGAGAACATCTAAAAGGATGCTCCTTCTATCCCAGGGTTGAGAACAGGGCCCAGGAAATCAGGGGGATCAGCCATGTGAGCACAGCAAATTATGGGCACGCTTGCAGCAGGAAATCTTCTATTTCACTGCTTTTTAGTTTAGAAAAAAAGCCCTTCTGGCAGCTCCAGGAGCATATCATAGTTGTGACTGACTGCTATTATTGTCTACTTTAAAAACACAGTAAGAAAACAAACAAACAAAAAGTAATTCTCCCTATTTAGAATGGCTCAGGTTGAGATCAATTGGGTATACATCCTTAAAATACACGTGCAAGCATCCAGCCACAATTCTGGCACTTAACTCATGCATCGAACCTCGTACCTTGCAGAGGTGTCTCTTTAGAGCGAGAGGCACATGGAGACCATCGGCATGAACTACATATCAGAAAAAATCCTGTTTATAGCATCTCTCATTAAGGAAGGAGGAGGGAGCTCCCCTGGAAAGAAGCAACTGCAAGATTAGTTCTTTGATTAATTGATTTTCAGGCCATTAAGGACCTTTCTGGTCCTCTCACTCATTCTCCTGTGTGAAAAGTCAGGGGATTTTCCCAGAGACTGCCAGGGTTCTGCTGGAGATGATGAGGTGTCCGCGGGGACAACCATCTGCCCAAACGCTGCCAGTCTTCAGATCAGAGCCTCAGTCTAGCAAGGGCCAAATTTCACAGCCTGCAGACATTTCATTTTCAGTTTGGCATCCTGCTGATTCCATCAGAAGTGCTGACTGAGAAAAGACTGCACACGGACCCTGAACCAGGATCTGGAACAGACAGCGATTCTTTTTTAAAGCATTTCCCTCAGCCTTTTAAACAGCATGTCAAGTGCTGTGGTTCCCTCTGCCCCTGAGACATTGTACCAAAGCTCCTTTTCCTTAGGAAGCTTTTCCAAGCCTCTGATGTGCACATTTTATAGAGAGAATCCTAAAATGAAGATGACAGTCCTGTGCACCACTCTATTTCTTAGCATTTTTTCCTCTCTTCAACTTTCCACTCCAGCAAGCGAAGTTTAACAGAATCAATTTCTCTATATGCTCAGTAAAATCCTCAGCGGGAGCCACTGCTCTGTAGGCTTCTTTTAGTTATTTATTGCCTGCCTCCTGCATACTGCATATGTTAAAAGATGTACTACCGGCTTAGAAAACAATTAATCCTATTATTGCTTGGAACAGGAATGCTGCAGAAGCAGCACCAGCACCAAGCTGAACTGTGCAGAAGGACTGAGTTCAAATCAAAAGGCTGGTTCCAGGACATGGAAATACTTCACCCCACACATGGCACAAAGCAACTTTCTCTACATGCTCTAACTATTTGTATTGTCAAGACCCTGGAAGTGGTTCCCAGTCCCACCAGTAAAATCTGGAGACATTTCTCAGTTTATTAAGGTTATCAGCAAACTGCTGCAAATACCTTGACTTCCAAAAGTTTGGGTGTTTACCTGAAACATGACAGGCTTAGGTTGCACTCACGTGCCAGACCATCGGCTGTGAGCAGGAGCTCCATGCATCTTCTCCCCGGCAAAGCCCTCACTGAATCGAGCACACTCCTACTACCCATTCTCATTCTAACACATCTGTAGTTGTCAACAACAGTATTTTCCCCTGAACTCAGTCATCTCTAATCCAAGTGTCTCTCACTTCCACGGACCTGTTAACAGAAAAAGCTTGTTCTGTACATGGAGATGAAGTCAGGTCTCAGCGTGTCAAATTGGATGACACAGGTCTGCCTGAGATCGCCCTGAACAAGGATATTGGTGCTGCCACAGCTACAGCCTTCCAGAGGACATAAAACAAGATCCCATGGCCAGGAAAGATCCCCAAACACTTTGCACTTAGGCAGCAACATTAGCAGCATGCCCTGGCTGAGCTCCACGCTGCTGTCAGAAAGCTGTCTGCTCACCAGCCACACAGCACAGAGGACACCTGCAACCCAAAAGACAGCTTGCTTTGAAAGATAAAGCCTGTGTACAACGTACAAGAGCTATCAAACTAGGAGGAGGGGAGGCTGTTGCACAGCAATATCCAGTACAAGCTGCCGCAGACTCAGGGCAGAGCTGTGAGAGACACCTGCATGTGCTACCAGCAGCGTCAGCAAGTGACAGCCCTGCCCCAGAGAAAGACAAACATCTCAATGTGTTCAGCAGAGACCTGGTTCTTGCTTGCCTGGTGTATTGTGCTATCAAGTTTGCAGAGGTGGTTGGACTGTGACCATTTTTAGCTCAGTCTCAGTAAATCAATTTATCTGCAGGTTAAATCGATTCATCTCTCTTTGCCTTCATTTCTACATCTATAAAATGGGGATAGAGTCAGCAGCCTTTCTCTTCGGCAAAGTATTTTAGGATTATGATGAACATGATACAAGAACTCAGGTTTATTATACAGTTACCATGTGCAGTTACGTTACGTCACCACTCTAATTCCAAATGAAGGTAGAGGTGCTGTGAAAAGTTTCAAAATTTGCATTTTTCTACTGAATTAAGACAAAAATGTACCAAAATGTTGGAATTTCCTTCTCCTTTTGGACTCCACAGCACAGACACTGCCTATGGACTCCCGTAACACACAGCAGCAAGTCCCTCAGGCAGTCACAGGAGTGATAACCTAGATGGGCAAAGGGGCACCCATGGGGCCTCCAGTTACAACATCTATGGGACCCTGTGACAGCTCATGGTACGACCAACAGAAAAAGTACATCTGTCAAATTTTCCCAACTTGAAACCAAATCAAATTGAACTTTCCCAGCAGAAAACCTGATATTCCCCTCTGGCTGCTTCCAGCAAGGAACCAGTGCACAGGATAGCTTTCACCTGCTCTGGTCCAGGGCTGTCACAACCCCTACACACTGCTGGGAATCCAAATCCCATGTATCTGTCTTACTTTAACCCTCTGCCTTCCCCTAACCTTCAAGTCCAGGACATCTCTCCCTGTCCCTGCCCCCTCCCCCCACACTTGTTGGGGTGGCAATTACTCCTCCTGGAATTTTATGGCATCAGGCAGATGACCCTTCAGTCCTGGCACTTATCAGGCTGACAGAGACCTTATATCTGAGCACCCACCACTGCTCTTGCTGCTCTTGCAGGTCAAGTACTGCTTGCACTCATCTGTCAGATGCCGGTTCTGCACAGTGGACAAGGCTGCTGGCTGCGGCTCCGGACACGGCTGGGCCAGCCGAGGTTGACACGCTGCTGTAAATACCTTTGCTCTCAGGTAACAAGTTTGCTACCACCAGCACTTCTATCCCAGGAACAAGAAAAACTGAAAACTCATCCACACCCCAAATCCTTTCTTTTTTGCAGGAGAAGTGAGTCATTCCTGCACAGACCAACACATCTCTGATGGAGACTGCTGGTCTGCAGGTTCACGGCTCAAAGCACTGCTCCGTCTTCTGAGTGTTGCTCTCACATCTGAATTACTTAAAATTTTCTGGGGAGAATCCTCACAAGTATTCCCTCTGCTGTTCTTCTCCGTCTCTTTCTGTATTCCCCCAACCTCCCTCCTGCTATTTTTCCCATGTTTGTAAACAACTTTAGCCCTCCGCCCCAGCTCTCAGTCCCCTGGGGCCGGGGAACTGAGCAGCCCTTCAGTTGTCACAGACACCAATGTCAAAGGCTCTGCCATTAGCTCACACAGCCCAAAAGAGACAGTCTGGCCCCCCGTAGCCGGAGGCATCCCCTCTCCCTGCCCACGACCAGGGGCACACAGCTCCCCTTCTCAGCTCAGGCTCCAGGGGAAGTGTTTTCAAAGCTAAAAGCTGATGTTGTCTAAACATCAGAAGCCAGAAAGCAGTGAAACAGAAATTAAAAATAATGAAACAGCTTGGTAACACAATTCTCCACCCTGAAGTCCTTCAAAACAGCAATTCACTGCTTGAATTATGGACAGAAGTGATTGCTGAGCAAACCTGGCCATCACTAACAGAGAGGGAAATGCAGCCTCCCTCTCTGGCTTCAGCTCCAGCCCCAGCCAGTACCAGAAAATGTAGGTGAATGAAAGGAATAAGCAGTTCAGGAAGGCAAAGGAAAAGTTCCCTAGCTGGCAACATCATTGCCCAAATTCTGTTTTCGTTTTAAGCTTCAGTTCTGGGCAGTTGCGACTTTATTTGACCCCTTTAATAGTGGATAATATTTACAAGTCTCCTGTAAATTCAGTTTATTTACAAGCAAATTCTATACATAGCTCTGATCCTCAGTGAGAAGACGGTTAAAGTCAGCAGGAGTTTTTCTATGGGTTTTTGATCCCATTCCCTAATCGCAAATAGAAACAATCTGTCCAAGCCAATTTAAATAAAGCACTACTAGAACATTTACAGGACAGTTTCACCTGTGAACTCCTATTGCCTACACCTCTGCTGTGCTGCCAGAACATCAGCATGAAAGAAGAGTCTCCCTCAGCAAGGGATCGCTCCAGAAACACAACTAACATGTCACCACGACTTTAGCAGGGGAGCAGGACCAAAGCCCCACAAGTCAGCAACTAACACAAGCAGCCAACCCTTTCCAAGCCAACACTTGCTCTCACTGCTTAGGAGGTCTGAATTTGGCCAGATGTTACCACATCCACAAAACAGAGCGGACTGCCATCCCCGCTGCTCCTCCGCCCACAGCCACGTACGTCGCACACTGAGGAATTTCTTTCATTTATAAATGAAGCTTTATTAGCTTTGTTACAGGGGCTTTTGCCACCCCATGAAACACACCTAAGCCTGGCACCAAACCCCCACGGAGGGTTTTCTGGGTGGGTTACTACAGTCAGAAAAATACTGCCAATACTCTGTGCAACTTTCAAAGCATTATTAAAGCAATATTTTTTGTATTATTACCAAGGTCTAATACTGTTTTGAATTTGCAGTTATGGAGTTCGTTTTAAAGCACTTGATTATACTTTGAGAAGAAATAGTCTTACAGTACAAGTCATTTTCTCAAGTACACTTGAAGAAAGGATAGTCTATGGCTCAGTAAATACAACAGTCTGAAAAGTTATGAGCTATCAGACTAAGCTGAATTGACTTACTGATATTACCTGCAATGAATGAGTTTTAGATAGCCTCTCATAAATAGGAGGCTACAGAGCCTACAATTTTATGGATGTCTTGTACTTATCAATATATATGAGAAATGATGCTGTCAGGCTTTCGAGGGGATACTATGTGAACCACACCACTGTCAATTTAATTTTTTATGATTAAATATTTGGTGCTGTTAAAGGTTATTTAACATTTAATATAGCTGCTCTTCTACATAGCTGATAACTGTCATCTTTACATAATACTGAAGCTGAAAATGGATGGGGAAGGCATATTTTTTAGAAGGTTCCTATTTTTTTTTTCAATTTACTATTAGATTTGTTCCAGTAATAGAATAATATTAGGTGAGTTTAAAAGGCTTTCAATATTCAGATGTTCAAAAATTTAGTCTTAATGCCAGCTGCAGCTGAGCTCAACGTTTGCTACTGAGGCTGCTGAATTTTCCTCTGCTGTAGAAAAATCTCTCCCAGGTTGTACTGCAGGATAGCAGCTCATCCCGCGGTGGGGATCCTCGAGGCTCATATTCAATCTAATCAGTTTTTATATCTTTAAGAGAGACATCATCAACTTAAACATCACATTCCTGTTTGATCATTATTCTATTTTTTGCACCTGTTAAGGTTACTGCAGCTGAAAGAGATGAAAGATAAAATTATTTGTGTGTTTTGCAGAAAGTACACTTTGTGCAGTGACAGAATGCAGGCAGGCAGGCAGGCATAGGGTCCCCCCCAACAACCATCCTGCAAACATATACAGAGTTGAGAGAAAAATGCAACTGGCTCTACCCAGGCAGGTCTCAGCTCTTAAGACAACTCAGGTGTGGAAAGGTAGGCACACAGGTGTATGGCTCCAAAGCTCTTGCATACAACAGCATATGAAAAAAAAAGTGCACAACAAGAGAAAGACGGCAATTCTTAAAGCCAAAGAAATTATCAGTAAACTGCACAGACTTAATGGAAAGATCTGGTGCTTATATCGCTCTCCACTATTTTTTTTTTTCATTTGACAACTAAGCATATTAGCTGGGTTTCATAAGCAGAGTCTAAAGCTACTCTATGTTTTTTCTGCACACACACATCAAAAAGATGAAATTTTTAACACATCTTGAGGCAGAAAATAAATGTTTCTATAATTAAAAATAAAAACAAAATGTATAAACAAAAACAACCACACAACTAGAATATAGAATCAGGTCGGTTCAGGTCTTGATCCCAATTACATTTCCTGTCAAATGGATCCCTTTGTGGAACTGAGACTTTGTATTTTCTTCAGTAGCACTTAGCACGGTACATTTACAAAGAAATCTTTATTGCTTTTCAGTGACTGAATTATATTTTTATGTAATAAAACCCTTTATGGTTTTATTAAGGACTTCCCTTAGTGAGGTATTAATGTAAAAATGCAAGCCGCCTTAATCTCCAAAAGCTATCACTCAATTTTGCTACAGTCTAGGGTCTTTGAATGTGCTGCCCTGTGTCCTGTGGCTGAGGTCCCATCACCTGGTTTCCAGGCTTCACCAATGCATCCCAAATGCAGGCATAAATCATTGTTTTGCAGCCTGTCGTATCTTTCCTGTAACAAAGCTCATTAATTATGATGACAGCCCCTCAACAACAGAGAAACCAGAGCAGAAGTATCACTTAGCAGTGACATTTAAAACGTGCATGGGGCTGTTGTTGCAGGAAAACACATGCACAAAAAAGCACCAAGGCACCGAGGGTGCAACGCAGAGAGCCCTGGGCATCAGTTACTCCTGCAGGAACAGGGACAGCACTACCATTCTGCTGCCCAGATGGACACGTCTTGCCTGGGTGCAACGCAGTAAGGGTGGATATGCTTGGACAGAGCTGCTGTACTCTCCTTCCCGCGCAGGCAAAGTCCCCCGCCGGGGTGCAGCCGGACGTAACCTGCCCGTGAGATGCAGAGCTCAGAGGTCTTGTGGATGGTGATTAGGCTCGTTTCATGCACATCACACTTTCAAGCTGTACTCCACAGCTATGAAAATTGACAATGTAAACTCAAATATAAAGCCAAGAAGGTGGTGCAAGCACATATGCATGAGTTTGGGCCCAAACCAGCAGCTTTGAATGGTGCCATCTCACAGATCTGGGAGAGCTCACATTTTTTTGTTGTTGTTAAAATTGCTTACATCTCCTTCAATACAAGAGACTTAAGCAGAGACCAAATTTTAACCACTCTGAGTTGCAATGACCATATGTAACTGCTTCATATTTAACTTTAGAGTCAAGCAGTCTCTGAATCTGTGGGTCACTGAATTAAAGGGTTTTTGGGGAGCATTTTTCAAATGAAACTTCTAATATGCCTAGTGCTCCCTTTCAGTGCAACCGAGCAAATTCAGATATTAAATGAAGTAGGCATGTTTTCAGATATTCAAATTAAGTTTCTACATCCCCCAGTAAAGTATATCTCATTACGTCAGGTCAAACCTGCAAAATAAATAGGGCAGAAATACAGACTTCTATATAAAAAAAAACTGAGAAATTTTTAGCGAAAATTCTCAAACACTTGAAAGGCCTCTTCTATCTCTTTGCAGCAGAGGTAGGAAGGGCAGAAAATTATGACACAGTAATTATTATGATGGATGTTGAGCCAGTCCTTTATATTAGATACACTGCTTGTGCAGGAACCAGCACTACAGATTGCATACTTCACTAAGCAAGACACTCCAGATTATAATGGGCAATATAGATTAACAACATTAGGTTAAAGCAGGATAATTCTTCTTTCTCATTTCTATTCCTTTCCCAGTGATCAGCTTCTGCTTCACATTTCTGTGCTCCTTGCTTCCAAGCCTTAATCTGCACATCAAGCAGGCATTTTCCATTTCAGCTGGTACAAATCTGGAGTAACTTGATGGAAATTTATAAAATTGCACTGGTGTAAAACTCAACTATGACTAAAGAATCAGCCTTCTCTGTTGAGAATTAAAGGTGATGCATTTGCTTTTGCCATCTCGTGCAAACAGCAGAAAAGATTCATCTTACTCTAAATCAGCATGAGAATTTAAGAAAAAGGCTTGTCCCTGCACAGTGTAAATAATCAGCATGCTGTTATAAAAGGGTCTATTTATAATTGTAGCAATTAGTTCAGTATCAGTGTGAGACTGAAGCAGTGTAACAATTTGCACATAGGCAGGGGCTGAGCACTATCCTATGCTCATCCCTCTCAGATTTGGGTTTGCTACCAAGAAAAAGACAAACTGTTTCAGTAGTTATCTTCTGAAATGCAGCCTCACACCTGATGTTCAAGTGGAATCAGCTAAATACCTCACAGACCTCCGACTCGGATCTTTGTCCCAGCATCACCGGCACCAGCTCACCTCGAGTCCCTCAGCCTGCTTTCAGCCAGATGGCCCCGCAAGGCTGCGGCAGGCCAGAGCTGAGCAGGGGCTAACTGCATCCAGTCTTTACCCAGCTCCTTTTCTCCTTGGCTACCAAGCTCTTTGTCAGCACCATTACACTGTCAGTATTCTCCAAGCTAGTTAACAAGCTTAAAGATAAATTAGCCTTCAGGATCATGGTCACACCAGGGACAGCAAAGCAGATGTAACCTTTGTTTCTTTGGCCAAAATTCATTCCTTTCTCAGGTGACTCAGCACTCAGGTACTAAATTTTACCCAGGAAAAGTCTAGGTATCAGAGATGGGCAAGCACAGCTTCCATCCAGCTTCAGCTACTTACACCAGTCAGCATTGCCTCATGTTTCCATAAGATAAACAGCACATATGTTTTGCAGTGCTATTAAGCTGCATGTTGCAGCCGCATTCTGCAATGACCAGATGCATCTCCGTCACATAAAAAAGATACACAAGTCCTCATCACATCACGAAGTCATACCCAGTTACACGACAAGAGAGCACAAGCCAGGCAGTTCACATGATGGTGGGCTGCTTGCAGGCCTGAACAATTGAACGTGCCCCTCTCCTCAACTCATGCCAGGTAGAGTATGTGGAAAGCCAGAACACAGGTTCTTGGGTCTGCAGACAGGGATGACAAACTGTTCCAGCCCTGGCAGCCGCGGGGCAGTCAGGAGCGCTCCATGCTGCCCCATTTCTTGGGCAGTCTCGAGGAGCATCTGCGGGATACCGAGGCTCCCTTGCTCAGGCAGGCTGCAATTCCTGGCAGGGCTGCCAGCCTCGTTGCATTCCCCCCTGCTTGCTCTACGCTGATTCCTAAAGGACTGTTTTGGCACGTGTCAGAGTGACCCCTTCCAGCATGCTACAGGACTGGATACCAGTATGGCTCATGAGGAGAGCTGTTAAATGTTTAATGTTAGCTGCAGCAGAGAAATGCTGTAAACATTTCCTGTAATTGGTCTGCTTTAAAAATTTATTTCATGTGAAAAAGCAAAGGAAGTACCACACTGCACTTTGTGGCTCAGGGGTGCTAGCAAGGCCCAAGATGTAAAGATCAGAGGGAAGGCGTTATCTTTCCAGCACTTCTCTTCCAGCGCAGTGTGGAGGGCAGACGTGCCTGTCCCCCCAGCAGCGTGCGTGCTCTCTGGCCCTCAGCCAGGGCTACACGGTGAGGCAGAGAGGTGCTGAGGGCTGCACCAAGCCGCAAGAGCAGCTTACAGGTCTCTCTTGTTTCTCCTATGCTCAGCTCAATGCCTCCACCGATGGAAAGAAACGCAGGAACAGTCAGCAAACATCTGCAGAAGGGGAAAAGTGAAGCATGAGCATAAAGAAGGGAACTCTGCGACTTAGGTGACAGAGACTGAAAGGACTGGAGATTACTTGTGCTGTGCGTTATCAGTCCTTAGGACTGGAGATAACAGCGATGATAATACAAAAGCAAGCTTACTGTGAATTTATGAATTGGTAAGCCACATTCTTATAACAGCCCACAGTAAATCACTGTTCCTGCGTTTCTGTAAGTTGTTATGCATTCCCTACCTGCTATCCGGCTTTATCTCAGTTTGCTTCTTATTTGTCAGACAAAGAATTCAAGATTTCTCCTAAATCAACTTAGCAAAATGACATTTTCAGTCCTCTTGATTCTTAGCAAAGGGAAGGGAAAGTGGTTTATTCTTTCAAGTCCTCATTCATCCAGATGCAATTTCTGCAGAGTTTGGTTAGTCATTTTCTTATGCTGAAAAGAGGTGGGCATCACTGGATCTCTGGGTTAGAAGAGGGGAACGGCTCAGAGGGCCTGGATTTAACATACAGGATGGCCTTGCTCAGCTCCTGGCTCTACTGTTCATTTTTTTGGTAAAGGCACAGTCTCCCTCCCCTCAGACCACAGCCACTGAGCAGAGAAAGTGTTTACGTTCAGCCATTCGGTATTTCAGTCACTGTCCAGCCAGGGAGAGTATTAGCTCTTTACAGTAGGACTTTCTACTACTGTGAATATATATACTGTGTCTTTGATCTTGTGCAGCTTGGTGCGTCTCAGTGCCATAAAACACAGATTTTAATGTCCCTTTTTTCCCAGGATCTACCAGCCTAGAGTGGGTATTAACTGATTGTTCTGTTCATTTTGTTTTGCAGGATTTCCCCATGGTATTATCACCATGACAGAGAACAGTTTTCTTGCTTACAGGGGCTTATGTTATATCCCTTTTCTCTCTTTTGAACATTGGCAGTATCACCTATATTTCTGTAGAAAAAAAAATCCAGAAAAACTACCTATCCTTTTTACTAAAGATTCGTTACCGTGCTGTGTTCCCCATTCATTCCCTATGAGGGCCTGTCACTTTCCCTTATTATTTACATAAGAAAATAATTTGTCCTGTCAAAAGTTCTGTTGCTCTTTAATAAGGAGTAATTAGGTATGGAAATAAACAATCTCTCTATTTTCCTCCAGACACATAGATTGATTGGCTTATACTTTAGCTGTATGTACTAGACTGGTGTCTGCATGTGTGCAAATGAACAGGGGTGTGTGCAAGAGAAAGAAGGAAATTACTGAGGGAAACACAGTTTAAAGAAATCAGTTTTGCATTCAGATTGATTTCTGTCCTGAGGCAAGGCTAATGTAACTTGAGGGAGACCAAGGTTGCTAGAAGTGACTCAGGAGGTTGGGCGCATGATCTGAGACGATCCCAAAGGCTTTACTTTTCACAACCGCTACAAAAAATAAGCTACGTAAGATACCACAGTTTTGGCATTCCAAGCCTGATTTACCCAAAACACACTGTTCAAAAGTCATCACCCAAACTTCTCGCCACCGCAGTTCATGAAGTGTGTGAAGAACAGCATCACAAGCACTAGACTACGTATCTACACCTTGGAAACACAAAGCCTTTCCTTGAAAGGAGAGAACCATTCATGTTCATCAGGCATGTCTGGACAGTCTTAGGGTTTTGCTTTTCCAAAATTACATCAGGTCTGCTATCTCACAAAGAAATTCAAGAATCAAAACTTCCTAATTAAAATGAATAGAATAATTTATCAGATGATACTATGCATGCCATATTATGATTTATTACTGACACATGACAAAAGAAATCAAAATTCCAACACTCTCCCAATTTCTAAAATGATAATTTAACTTAAACTTCCTAGAAAGTTTCAGAAATCTTTTCTTTGTACCAAACAGGAAGGAACACACACACTGAAATTAAAACTTTTCCTAAAAAATAAATTCACAAGGTCAATTCATTGCTACTTCCTATATAGTAGTAATTCAATAACAGCCATAGTCCAGCCTTGTCTGGTGTAATATGTCAAAGAAAATGCTCTGGCTTTTAACGATCATTGTCTTCATACTACTTGTCCCCCTCAGAGGTTATTAAACCTTCAGGCGCTATTAAGTCTCTTACAATGACCCTTTTGCTGTCGGATGATGGGGCATCCCATAAGGAACTGTAATACTGAGGATAAGTAGTCATATTCTTCTACTACAGGTCAAGAATATTCAAGAGATTTTGTCATTTAAGCTGCTGAAGAAAGGAATAATTAACTGGCCTGAGGATTCTTGTGCTGCTGCACAAAAAGGCCTTTATTTGTTGGATTTCTTGGTTTTCATCACCACTTGCTGCAGGAATTAGGGTAAGCTCTTTTCATTTACAAGTAGAGTTGCTCAGGAAAAGAGGAGCTTGCTTTGCTTTTCTTAGATAAAAGCCCTAGCTTTGTGTGCTTTTAAATAGATTTCTAAAGAAAACCCTATTCCTAACACCTCCCAGATTTCTCCACGCAAGAAGTAGTCAGTACACCTTTGGCTCTCCTCTCTAAGCCACATTTCAAACATTCCCTACTGTTTTGTAGAAGGTTGATGGTACAAGCACACTATACATTACATATATAAATAATAAATAGTAATAAATACATGTCACAGTTGGCCATGGGAATATCAGCAGACTCTTGGAGAAGAGCTTGTAGTGATGGCCAGCTGGGGTATCAGCAAGGCCAAGAGGGGCAGGACGGAAGCCCAGGAGGCAAAACTAAACCTGCAGGCAGATGCTAGAGAGCCCAGAAAAGCTGCTCGTTCCATATGTGAGACCAGAGAGAACAAACATCTAACATCTAGTTGAGAAAATATTTACAATGAAAATATTTACTGTAAAGGATTCCTAAGAACTGAAATTACACACGTACATAGGAGGAACAGCAGCAATATTCTTGACTATGTAACTGAGACAGTGATGTGATAAGGAAGATCAGATCTACAGTTATGCTTAACTCTAAAAGAAGAGCTACCTAAAAATAATTATTACTAGGAAACTAAGAAATTGCAGATGAAAGGGCAAGGCATTTATAAGTGGCATGGGGACTATTTAGAAACCCATAGATGTTCAGAAGAAACATTTGCCACTTATCCTTTCAAAAGGATCAAACAAAGGTTGACGTGGTCGAACCGGGGGGGGGGGGGAGGAGGGGATACGAATAAGAGGTCCTTCTTTAAAAGTTCAAATCAGGTGCAAACAGGTAATACAGAAGAGTTGAAACTCAGACACATTAGATAGGAAGTTTAAGTAGGCAAAAAAAAAAAAAAATATTTTGAACAATCAACATGCCAAAGACACAAAAAGTAAATAACAAACTTTTTCAATCCACAACTCAAAAAGGAATCCTACCAAAGAGTCCGCAGGGCTGATAAGAAATTGAGCTATTAAAGAAAGATTGAAGGAAGATAAAACCATTGCAAAAATCAAAAAAAGGCAAAAAAATTCCAGCCCTAACTGCATTCTTTACATCAGCTTTCTTGATAGAAGAGATTAAGGATGTTCAGATATCAGAAAGGGTTTTTTGTGAGGTTTTTTTTCCTTTTCTACACAGGTAATATATCTGAGGAATTGTGTCAAACTGAAATGTCAGTAGGAGAAGTTTCAGAATAAATGAATAAAATTACTAGTAACAAGTTACCAGCACCAAGATAGTATTGGATACGAAATTGCCCAAGTACTTACTGTGGCATGTATCCTATCGCTTACATTCAGCTCAGTATTAAAGACAGGAAGAAATGAAAAAATGACAGCAATTTTTAAAAGGCTTTCCAGAAGACTGAAGGAGCTTGGTCCATTAAATCTGACTGGTTGGCCGAATCATAGAACTGAAACTACAGTAAAGAAAAGAATTAGCAGACACTTAAGCAAATACAACACTACGAGAACGCACCAACGTGGCTATTGTTGAAAGAACTCTTGCCTCACAAATATGCTGGAGGAATGACCTAGGTGAAATATCGTACTTCAGAAAAGCTTTGCGTCATATTCCTCATGAAAAGCTCTTAAAGAGCTTCGGGTGTCCTGGGATAAGACAAGACGGTATTCCTGAGCCCACTAACAGGGTCAGAGGTAGCAAACCCAGCAGAGGAAGGAACGATCTGTCCCATGCGATGTGCTCTCTGCAGTCACAGGTAACAGGAAAACTCATGTGAATCCTCAGGTGACAAATTTCACGGAATATACAAAACTGTTCCAGATACTCAAAACCAGAATTGGCTGTGAGGTGTCTTGCACATAAAACAATGGGGTGACAGAATGGCAGATGAAACTCAATGTCAAGAAATGAAAGTCATGAAGAGGAAATACATGCATATCTATACACACATGTTGATTATCTCCAGATTAACTACGACCACTTAGGAAAGATCTCAGTCACTGTGAGCAGCTCTCTAAAAATATGCTCTTACTTTAAGTAGTGGTCAAAAAGGTAAATGCAATGCTAAGGCCTAGTAGGAACACAATAGTTAATTTAAAAATGTAAGAGAGAAACAACATTTTGTCACTACGTAAGTCAACATGTGCCACCTCTGTAGATAACACCAGTTCCATCTTTCAAAACTGATGGAGCAGAACTAGAGAAAGCAATGGAAGGGGTAATGAGCATGATCAAATATGTATGAAAAAGCCTACCAAATGTAATTTGGCTCTATTTCTCAAAATATCAGATGAAGGGGGCAAAAATTAAAATGTGAGAAACCAATCTGAAACAAACAAAAGGAAGGTCCTTTTCACAAAAGCTAGAATGATTTCTTAAATCTCCTTGCCACAAGATGTTGCATGTAGCAACTTTTCATACAGGTCTGAGGAAAAATTAGACAAGTTCATGGAATAAAGATATTTTATGTCATTATGTGAACATAACATCCAACTTACAAAATTCCCTAAGTCATAACTGCTAGAATCTATGAAAATATCTAGGGAGAATATTCATAGTTTAATTGGTCCCTTTTTCTGCTCTTTCCTTGAATGTCTGCTATTGACCACTGCCAACAGCAGAATATGAGGCTGAAAAGACTTGGATTACACTGACTGTGGCTGTTACCATGTTCCTCTGAATACAGAAAATGTTAAGTATGGTTGTAAGATACGATTATATGGAACTGTGATTAACTGGACACAATAGCGATCTTCGATGATTTCTTTAAGACACTTTGGTAAAATCTTTAAAGTTCATGGAACTTTAATATAAAATGTGTTTGTGTTGTATAGGTATTTAAATAGGAATGTTTTAATTGGATATCTTCATAGCAAGTGGCCTTGATAATAAGTTAAATGCAGTTTCCATTTTTACAGAAACTGTTACCATTCTGAAATGTCTTGTCTTTACCATTCAGTTTGGGAAAAGTGCCAGAGTTATAAATTTTAATTTGAGCATTTTAAGGAAAAAAAAAAAAAAAAAATCCAAAACCAACACACACAACATTTTTTTCCAGAGGAGTCTTATTTATAGGGAAAGAGTTGTCATTACAACAGCCCTTTTCAGAAAAAAAAAAAACCTGTTCTGATTTGAAAAAAAAAAAAAAAACATCCAACCTCACTACTAAATAGGTCACCTACCCCAGATACACTTCGGTGGTGTTGCTCTGGTAATTCTGGTAACTCAACTTGATGGGTTTTTCATTGGTATGTGTGTTCATCACCCAGCAGCAGAAAACACGGAAAACAGCCTATCAAGATGAAGATACAAACTCTTCTTTGCAGTTTCAAGTGAACCAGATCCTACTATGGTTTAGTCCAAATTAAACTCCAAGCATCCACCAACACTGAACCACAACAATCAGCTGCTTCAGCCGCTTCATACAGAATTCTCCAGCTCTCTCTTTTCCCTGAAGAAGTCACAGCTGCCGTGTAACCCAGGCTCTGGTTTGCACTGTTGTATCACCAGTCTTGTTTATAAGACATGGTCAGGTTTGGTGTCTTGAGTTTGTGATTTTTCCTTCACTTTGTACAAAGCACTTCCCGAGTAACTCTTTTACACAACCAGGGAGTCAAATAACATATAACAAGGTCTACTGCACTCCTAAGGACCAGGATTGATGTGGGTGGAGGAGCAGGGGGACAGTGCATCCTTGCTGGAAAAGCTCTTAATCTTGATGATCTCCAAGGACAGCAATCAAATTGCATAGCAAACCCAAAATACGCAAGCATAACTCAGTCCTGAGATTCATATCACAGCCTTTCCAACAGCACTGGAATTTAAGTGTTATTTTGGGTGTCCTAGCTCAGTTCACTAAAGACAACTACAGCAGAAACAGCATTTCAAAAGGTCCTGTGCATATGTAGACCATAGCAAAGCCAAGATATATTACTTCAAAAACATCACTTTGAATAATTCCCCAGAATTTAGGAAAGATGAGGAGTAGTCTAGGCAAACTGTTTTCTTTTATTCTCTTCTAGATGCAAAAGCAGAAGCACAAACCTTTCTCATTTGCGTTTTCATGGTTCTCAAGCTATGCAAGTTGTGTAATATCGGTGATAGTACAAACTTGCTGAAATACTCCTAACTTGAGTGGCAAAAAATACTGAGTGTATGCTGGACTTTTCACTCACTGTGGATTAAATGCCTCTTCATCTTTTACTGCTAATAAAGAATGTTTATCATTTACTTTCAGCTCTATATAAAATTGTTATAGGTATGTACATCATGAGTAGTCTGAAAAGCATATAAACACAAGGTCTGTGCAATTATGTTTGCCAAGAGTATGGCATATTCATCTAACTCAATATTTTGCCTCAGTCAATTTCATGTCAGAATGGAAAGAAAACTGTTATTATTCTGAGATTTCAAAGATTTCCACCTTCCTCCTGTGTACAGGGCTTTGGTGAATTCGTCAACCAGGAACCCTGGGAAGCCCCCTGTGCTGAAAGTCTGCGTGTCACCTCGAAGTCTCTGCTCTTCTATCTCCCAGCTCCGCACAGCTCAGTTATGAAGATCCTCACCCACTTTCCTTTCTTTTTAAAGTCCGAGAGGCTACTTTCCACAGATTTTTAATAGTTCTTTGCCCCGTGTATAGTCCCTGAATTCCCTCTGCAGTAAATCATCATTGCCTCACCTCCACTGCTCTCTTGAGCTCTCTCATTATCAGGCATAAACCACAGTGGTTAGCAAAAAGCAAAATCTGCTCTTAAACAGCAGCTATAGAAATCAGCTCCTTTCAGTGAATGAGGCTAACCTGTTTGTTTCCTTCCTAGCACTGCAAGGCGCACCTCTTGATCCCTGTCCCGACTTTCAACCTATGCCGTCTGTATGGAAGTGATCAATGAAAAACACGTTAGGGAGATGGAAGGGACATGTCTTTCTCAAACTGAAATATTTGTTGGAGGATTTCTGCAAAATTCATTTTGGATTGATCCAGAACATTTCATTTGACCCAAAAGAAAATAATCTTGGCTTCACTATATGGATTATTTACTTTTTGTGCGTTTGTTTGTTTAACCTTCAAATTCAGGTCACACTTTTCCATGAAAAACACTACTTTGAAACAAAAGGTAGGATTGAAACAAAAGGCTGGAAAGTTTGTCCTTGAGACAGCGTGGCTGTGCAACACCGGAGAAACCCCAAAGTGAAGGGGTTTGGATTGGATAACGTGGGGAAGAAAAGCGCATGGGGATGCTGCACTGGGGCGAGGCTGCTGCCACATCACAGGTCTGAGCCCCCACCCTGGGCTTGGCAGCGCCCGCAGGAGGAGAGGGGGCTTCGGCCACCTTTGGAAAAGGGTTTCAACATATTCTAAATTTCTGTCCCTGTTTTAGTACTAACTACTGCCAGAACTCAATCTAAATTTGTAAATAGTGTGCATCCCACCACCAAAATCTCATCTTTTAACATACGCTCTCTTCACCAAAATACCACCCAGTTCCTTCCAAACCTTCTGGCCACGTGAACAAGAGAGGCAGTGACACACCTGAAATGAGCCTCAGGCTCTGTAGTGTTGCATCCCAAAGAACCACCACTCCTCCCCAGCCACTCTGCGCATTGGCATTTTCCTGGGACACTTCCCTGCTAGACCTCGGGGCGTGTTGCCGGAGGACTCGGGCAGCCACAGAAGTCAGCTGCCTGAGCTCACGCATGTATTTCCATCCACAAGACCTTCCGCGAGCTGCAACGACCTGAAGTACTTTATAGACACAGTCCCAAAATTTTATGTGCTTCATTGCGTATCCAGTCATACCACCGCAATTACAAATCCCAGGAGACACAGCAGCAGTTCTCACTGACACACCAAATAGCAGCCAATTCACGTAGCGCATTCGTAAATTAGAAAATTTAAAAGTACTGTGGGACAAACCATCCCTTCCTCCAGCCAAAACACTCTGTCCTAATTCTTCCAGTAGAAAGCCACATTCTGTAGCAATGATTTGAGTTTAAATATCTCTGTTTCCACTCATTTATACCCAGGCAGCTGTGAATCAAGGAGTTAGAGCCCACTTATTTCCCTGTGTCTCCAAGTATTTTTATTAAGTAATTCCAGCCAAGAAAGAATTTGGTTTTGCATGTTTATACTTTTGCTACTCTCAGCTCTGCCCCCTCTTTTCAATGTGATTTACAAGTGACAGCCCTGCAGAAAGTGCTTTTAACACAATGTACTTATAAATTATGAAAAAACAGATTTACAATCTAATCTCTTCAGGTGCAGTGATGTGTATTAAATAAATTCTGTTAGCATCTGAAACCACTGTAAATTTGGTGTAAGCCTAAGAAACTATAGTCTGTATTATCATCAGCAGAAATTGTGTGGTTTTTCCTCAGTCCTGCTACTTAGATGAGCTAGGGACAGTCTTATTGGAAGAAAATATAATTTTCCTAGCATGCTCTTCATTACTTCAAAGCAGCAACAGTCCACTCAAAAAAAAAAAAGAGTTAATGGTTGATTTTTCTGACTAGTGTCTACTTTTAGTCATTAGCTAGCAAAATGTTTACTCCTATAAAAATATCTGTTTCCTAGGGATTATTAATCATAGTTTATTGAGAAGCAATCAGTTATATAGTTGAGTTTCCCACCCCTTTAGAAAATTAAAATGCTGAGATATTCATTTTTGCAATGAATATCTATCCAGTAATTACCGTATTTACTTTTCATTTATGGGGGAATAATCTGTTTTAATTAAGCCTCACTGAAGAACTTTTATCAGATGTAATTATCCCTTTCGATAAATATGTCTCCGTTAATTACATTTAACCATGGGATTTATAGCTCTTAAGTCATTTGGTGGGAAACATAATAAATCTTTAGTAATACATGCTAAATTACTATAAATTAATTCAGATCATTAGCATAATAAACAAATTAGGATAATTTCACTTGATTAGTTGGGGTGGTTAACTCAAAATCCCTTGTAAAGCTTCACAGTAATCAAAATTTTACCAGTATTTTTAGTGATAATTTTTTGTAACAAACCTGTTTGAGTATTTACACAGAAAATCGGACCACTGCTGGAACACAGTAAACATATATTCCTCTCAGATAATAGAGCCTTTTAGGAATTGATGCTGGGTACCTTTTTATATGCAATTAAATGCACCTCCCAGGTTTTCCAGTTTGTACCGCTGTGTATCAAAGAACCTGAATGGTGGTACGGTAAAATCTTAGAAGTGAACTCCTTCCTCTCTCCTCCTCCCCTTTTCTAGTTGTCAGCAGTCATCAAAAGGCCGGTGCAGGCCAAGGTAACAACAGAGTACCCCGTGATCAAGAATAACGGGGTTCCGCAGGGACAGTAGAGCAGCTTGCCCTGGCAGAGGTAGATGGCCAGCCCTGGATTAACCCCCGCTGCCGGCTTCCCTTTTCTTTCAGGAGGGATGCACTGGGGCACGCAACTGAACTGACAAGCTACAAGGACCATCGTGCAGCCTCTTCCAGAGGCACACCTCGGCGTGCGCTGTCAGGCCACCAAATGCAGGCGCCTCCTCTCAAATGACGGCTTATGCCCCATTCCACGCCAGGACGACGCATGAACCGTGGGTCAGGGAACTGACACCATTAATGTAACTCACTCAATGGCGATCAGAAATCCCTTTGCCATGTTCTTCTTGAACTGAGCTGAACTGTTGGCGTATCAGTCACAGATTTTCCTGCAGTGGGTCCTGTTGCACTAGCAGAGTTCTCCGCCTTTGCATAGGCTACAGGGACATCAACTTGCTGGCACGCAAACAGTTTATAACTCCTGCTGACAAACATACCGTCTCAGCAGCGTTCCCGCCTCCTGCTAGTTGGAGATAAGTCTTGAGCTTAGTTCAGCCAAAGTCAAAACCCATCTATATATTTATACAGAAATCACTCATCAGATTACATGTTCAAGGTGAGGAATAAAGATGAAAGCAGATGAGCTTTTTAGTCATGAACTTTTGGCTTTAAGAAGCTTAATCTTCTTAGATGAACTCAGACAAGCAAAGAGCTTCCCTGCCGGCAAAATATCCCTCATAAATAGAGAAAAATACCAATCAACAAGACTTATTATTAAAAGAACATTTTAAATCTTTTTCCCCAAAGCATTATTGGATCTTTCCAGTGGGAGTGCCGCGTTTATTCTACGCTGTCCTACTTTGCTGTGCTGGTCTGAGAGGCAGGGAGTGTTTGGTTTAATGGCCCAGGCTGGCTGCTTTTTTCTGCTCTTTAAGTTGCAGCTTGTAGGTGAGGGAAATAGGAGAGAGACAACTTTCCATGTCTTGTTATCTGGTCTCAGACAAGTCACTGCATATAAAGCAAAATTAGAAAGATAATTTTGGGGATCTTAGCTCGATTTTTATGTGCCAGTTTTGTTCTTAGTATTTTTTCTACTCCCTCACTGCCCAGCACCAGTCTCTTGGACCTCTGTGAGGACCTTTTTTCTGGGCTCCATAGGCAGTTCTGCCCATAGTGATGCACTGTCCATAGACCATGTCCTAGGCAGCATATGTCATGCTCTGCCTTTCCTTTCTCCAGTCCCAGGAAGGGGCAGACAGAAGGTGCAGTGATAGCACGCTGCCACAGCAGCTCTCAGGAGCGCTGGCACGGCAGCAAAAGGAAAAGGAAAGAAAAGCAGAGTCATGACTTTAAACAGGCTTTTGTTTCACCCAGGAGCCATGGCATGACTTGGCAGCATGTCTCCATGGCGCTCTGAAGGCTGGAGAAACTGTTCATCCAATGCCCAGTACTGCTTACACTGTCCCAAGACAGAAGAGTCCACGTTAGACCCACTAAGGGGAGGCAGGGCAGATCCTCCCTTCCCTGAAAGCTTTGACTTCAGGGCTCAAACTCTTTGGGGGGGAACCACACACGCACACACACCCTTCTCACATACTACATAATATCTAGGACTAGGGCAATACAAGGCTTGCATCATGCACGGAGCTGGAGCTGTCCTTCTGCAAAGGATTGAATTTCACCCTAAACTGAATCTTTTAGTAAGTCAGAAATTGTCCGTCCTCATGCCTTATTTTCTAAAGATGGATGGTGCACATGTTTTATTTGACTTAATGCTGGGAAACTCAAAATCCTATTTGTATTTCCAAACTGCCATGTTAACCTTCCTCCCATTTTACTTAACTCATTTTTTACCTTAGTCATATTAATGGTTATGTAATAATATTAGACAATGTTCGCTAACCATTAACTCCAAAAATAATGGTTGTGCTAAATCAGAGTTAATTAGTGTGTCACAAACTCCAGTCCTAGCGCAGGGTGATGACTGAATGAAAAGAATGCAATGTCACTTCACCAAGAATTACATATACAATTTTAAGAGGTATTTTAAATATTTTTCTTAATAGCTGTCAGCAGAAACGATGGGATGTGATTCTTTAGAGAGCAATGCTCTTTACTAAGTACAGGCAAGTGAGCTATCACCAGCCTTACACTGGCTGCAGAAAACAGATTTAACATTAATTTATGAATAGCTGAACTTTTTCTCTTTAATGTTTAATAGTGAATCATGCTCTAAACCCTTTATATTTCACGGCACATCAGCAAGGTTGTCAGGAGCAAAAGATCAGGATAACATAATTCTTATGGCTTGTTCTCACACACCCCTCATTTATTCCTGAAGCAGCCTGAATCATCCTGAAAGTAAGACGCATGTGGTGGCAAAATTTAAATGCGAAAGGAGTCGCTCTTTAAGGGTCATCAAGTTTTTAAAAGCATAACTTCCAGTTGAAACCATGCGAGCGGGATTCATTTTCTCACACAGACACCGAGTCATGCACATTGATCTCCAGAGCCCATAAGCAAAGGAAGGTCAGGCCACTGGCGGTGCCTATGTACCTGCATCCCAGTGCGCATCACAGGTAGGAAGAAAATGCAGGTGGCAAAGGCTCCCAAGGGTCAGGATTTTCACCTTTTCAAATCTAATTCACTTAATGCCATGAAGAAATCATATGCAATTACCCCACTTCCTCAGTGCCTCATGAGTCATGAAGCAGGGCTGCCAAAACAGTAACTTCTGTCATTGTTATCAGCAGATCACAGCATATTATGGATTCCATGCATTTTTAACTCTCCAATATCTTTTCAACATAGAGCAGATACATCAGAACTTCACAGACAGTGGAAAATTACATGACAGCTTTGATGATTTCCAAGACCAGACCCTTAAAGCCTAATTTACAACTGTGTAGGGAAAGACATGTTCATGGCGCACTGCAGAATCACAGCATTGACATTGGTTTTCATTTTTAACTTTGTTTTCCACATTTATGAAACATTTACAAACATATGTAAGATCAGATATCTCTTTGCTGCTAGTGAGAAGACAAAAAATAATTCAGGCCTAAAAGATCAATTTATAGGAGATGTCTTGGCAGACTTTTTTGCTTGAAAGAAAAAAGAAGAAAAAAAAGTCACCACCAAGGGCCTCACAAGACCGGCAGAAACTGTGTGATTCTGTTACCACGCAATGCAGTATCTTGGCAAAGCCATCTCCACCTTCCTCCCAAAGCTTCACGTGCAACATGGGATGAGGAGCAACACCACAGCAAAACCACTCCACAATTCACTCATGTCACATCAGGCTGGGTTTTTTATATTAACCTCTGTAGCTGCTAGCCCCATCCCTTTCCTTCCCTTTCATGATACTCCGTCTCTAATCTCTATGGATGGCAGCTCCTACCCTGCCTTAGGGCAGAAAGCACTGAGGCAATCTTAGTCTTTAGCCCTTCAGTGCAAATGGTTGCAAAGAAACTCAAGGGTACATAACCACAAAGTGCCTTTCCGCTATCTCTATCGTGATATTCCTGGACACAAGCACAAAAGAACTTTCCTGTGAGTCGTATTTTTTCCACATACTATGCAAAGCAAAAAATTCAAATGCAAGAATTCATTATCATTTATTTAGATCTAAAATGGACAGAGTGCTGTTAATTCCAGGTTCCTGGAACTCTGGATTTCATTTTAGTATTGCCAGTGACTGTGGAGAGCAGAGGCTTCAAGCTCTAGTAAACAGGCTCCAATTAAGTTGCAATCAAAAAACTCAGACTAAGGTGTGAAAATATCAGATACCTGGTACCATATTCAAAGACACATGGGCTACTGTAGTGCTACTTTCACTGCTGAGCTTTGACAGACAAACGGCATTTCTGTATCATTTGAGAAACCTGAGATCTTTCGACAAGACCCTGCAAGAGTGACCCTCTAACACCTGATGGAGGAGAAGGCGCCAGTTAAGGATCTGACCTCTGGTATTATGATGATTTAGGAGGACAGCAAGTCCTCCACGGGAACATCCACAGGACACTTAATAGAAGACGCATATTCTCTTACCAAGCAGACAATGGAAGAAAGAAGGTGAAAGGCTTTTGTGTAACACTTTTTATGATTACCACTACCACCTGGGTGTTCTGCCTCCTCAAAATACCGCTGCGATCTCTCAGGTGTGGTGAAACACTGACTAATGCCAGACATAAAATTGGTTAGCCTCAATGATCTTAGTAACTCGCAGCATTTCCCGAGTAGTTGAAAACTGTCGACAGGCTGCTGCTCTCTCCTCCCCAGGCTATTTTCTCAGTGACAGTAGACACGTCCAACTCCTACTGTATCACCCCTTCAAGTGCTGCTGGTACAAACCATCGATTATAATTTTATAAAGCCATAGAGGCTGGTTGTTATATTAGGTAATCATGAGACTGTTACAGAACTATGCAAGCAAAGTGAAGCCTTGGGCTGTTACGGTAGCTAACAAACTGTCATTAATTACTGAGGAGAAGCTTTCTGCCTTTTAAATAATTTATACAGCTGGATCTACAGTAGCAAAAGATTAAACATAATTAAAATGGAAGTGTTAAATTCCAAGGGGCAGGCTGACTTCAGGACTCGGCCAGCACGGGCATAGCACGGATAAGGACCACAGCTAATGACGATCCCGCCCTCGGGCTGGCATACGGCACTTCCCACGCTCACCCTGGACTGGGGCTCCCTTTATGAAATAATTTCAGATAAAGATAAAGACCTGCTAATCTCATAAACTTGCACATTGGATGCCTTGCTTAAGCACTTTATCCCTATGACCGGCATATCTTTGGAAGAGCTTCTTTGTCTTAGTCTTTGAGGTTTAGTGAAGGGTAATGTAATCTTCCAACAGGGTTACTGCCCTCCTAGGTTTCAATCTAATTGGGCTGTACAGTAGTTCAAGTATTATGTACATTCAGAAAAAAAATCTTTGGGTGAATTCAATCCATATAAATAATATAGTCCCCTAATATGCAAAGCAGTGTGCTAATGCACTCCAAACCCATTTGCATTCTTCTTTCACAGGGAGCAGCTTTTATTATACTGTATTTTAAAATGAAGTAAAATGTAGCAAAATGTTAATCTCATCATTACGCTTCATTATAGCGGTCCTCGCTATATCTCCTGTTATATCTGAAAAATAGATCAGGATTGCCCCACTTTTCAGAACTCCAAAGCTTAATGAGAGGACATTTCCCCGCCTCCCCCCCCCCCCCGGTCCGGTGATTCACGTATCAGGCATCAACAAGTTCTCAGACCAAGTCCCTTCAAAACTCTTGGATACTTTGGCTTTCCAGAGAAATTCTGGAATTCTAAAGATCCGTCCTTCTAGCAACGTGTGGAAAAATTTGTATATACATATATTTTTTTATATATATATATATGTACACACATACACAGTATGTCCAATTATTGTAACAGGACATGACTGTGCTGAGCCTCAGCCTATGCAGTCCCATCCACTGGACAGCTCGATCAGTAAAAAAGAACTTCCATCTATGCTGGGGCTTTAGGATTTTAAAAAAAAAAAAAAATTTTTTAATGCTACTTCAAAGCTCTCTGCTCTTATCTCTGGCTCAAAGGTAAGCGGTTTTTTCTTCAGTGCAGATTTAGGTCATTTTGGATATATCCAACATCTTATTTACATATGGAAATTGTTACAGCAAGAGCACCACTACCTCGGGTTTTGTCTACAGCCTCCAGTCAATACCTGTATTGCTTTATCTCTCTGCACAGAGGGACCGCATCATGCGGTATCTATTTTACAGTAGCGTTACAGTATTCTTCCTTAAAACTACCTACGAGTTATACTTTAGTATTACTTTTCAGTGTTAAGGTTATCTGAAAAATGTTATTTGACATAAGTATCCCCCCATTATACTGAGTATTCCCCTAACACCACAACAGTTAACCTAGATTAACCTCCACATGGTTAAATTAGGCTTTCATGTCTAATTATGCCCTGTGATGGGATATATTAGTTCCAATCCTCACAGCCATAAGGGACCTGTACTTTCAAGTGACCTCTATACATGGACAATAATCCAAATTAAAATAGACATGAAAGTCTAGACATGTAGGATTTCGTACTAGTTTCCAAGGTCAGCTTAAAGATTTGAAGATTCTGGACACTGTTCTAGATGGGAGCTCATGGAAAATTCACCTGTTTTAAAATTGACAGCAAGGAAGTACTCAGCAAATAACCTGTTTGTACACAGATTAACTTTCTATCACACGCTTGTATCCTGACAGATTCATGTGCTGTCCTCAGCTACTTGTGCTAGCAATACACTCACTATATTGGAGAATATACAGAAGCACTTTGGAATGAGCTAATGATTTTACCCAAACGATAAACTGCTGATATCTTGTTGTTATAGAATAATCAAGTTGGCTTTTGATGCTCTCTTAATTTATGATTTTTGCAGGTAATGATCATCCCATCAATTTGCTGTTCTCATTTATCTGGCCTAACTCTGTTGTAATTTGGTTGGTGGGTAATTTTGCTAAGGTGTTCAATTTGCATTTAAAACTCAGTCAATGTAAGTTAATAAAATTGTGTCAACTAATCACTAAGGAAATGTTAAACTAGTACAAAATAAACCTTTCTTCTGAGATCTGCTTTGAGCAAAGACAACTGCTTTGCATACTGGACAAAGCTGTTCAGACTGAAAAGTCCATGGAACCAAGGAGAACAGCTACATGAAATTGAGTCTTAAATCATTGCTGTGCATGTTTCTTCATTTGAAAATTTAAATATATTAAAACCATCTGGGTCTTAGCATTACGGCTTTTCTCACACAGCAACTGTCCCTCACTGCATTCCTCCTAAGGCCGCATTTCAGTTGTGCAACTGGGCATGCACAGGATGGAATGGATGCGCTAGGAACACTCCGCCAAAAATCAAGACATCTTGTCTTCTCTGATGCTTAGCATCACCAGCCCAAAATCAGCTGAACTTTGCACAGCACCTCAAGCAGCTTCTCTCTAGCAAGCTGTGGACTCTAAGGGCATGTCAGGTGGAGGAAGAAGATATCAGTGCCAGCTGATCTTCAGCACAGTAGCAGAAATTAACTCATGGCTCCAGCAGAGAACTGATGCCTGAAGTTCTTTTCTCTGGCTGTCATCAAGAGAGACATCTGGGAAAATGGGAGTTTTGCCACTGGCTTCACTAAGATAAGGACATTGCCCTTTCGACAGAAGTCATTCTGAACCTCCAGTGAACCCTGAAGAGAGCATTTGTTCAAGCAGGTCAGCAATTTCCCCCACTTCACACACTGCTTATGCTGAACTGGCCCTGCAGTAACTACCCTGCAGTGCTGCACGTCAACTCCGCAGCAAATGCATCTAACGGTTGTCATTATCTTATGCAATCTGTATCTCATCCACGTACTTTTGGCCGTTGTAACATGTTTTGCTACTGTTTAGCGCAACGCGTTTTCTTTATTCAACTCCTCACTCACTTTTTACCTCTATGTTCAACTGTCATATACAGTAAAGAGCGTTTGGTTACCAGTTCTAGCCCTGAATAATGCACAGAGTGGCACGGCAGCATTGCTCTCAGAAGTCATCCCCTTTCACAGCTGGCAGTCGCTGTATTTACACATCCCGCCACTCACTCAGTCTTCTCTCTGCTGCGTGCTCTCTTCTCCCACGCAGCTGAGTGCCCCTTCCCCACTCTGCAGTTAAATGGGAGTTCAAAACCCCTCTTGCGTTGGATGGTCACCTGGCTAAGAAAAGCAGAGGTGCCTGTGCCAGCGTGGAGGGCTGTTACCTGCCCTACATGGGCACAATCCAACAGGAAATTACAGCCAGGACAGGAAGCAGAGTATGCCTGAGTAACCCCAGTCTGTCACGTTGACTCCCATCAAGGGACACCTTCCCCAGGCAGCATCCAGGCTACTTCCAGCTCAGGAATGAAAATGCAAAGTGACAAACCTTTGCCCTGTGGTGTCTTCCCCAGAGGGTTAGCATTTCCCATACAGACTACCAGTTCTACCATAGACTCCATAGAAACGACAAAACCAACGAAGTTCAGTCTTTTCTCCAGCTCCAGTTCAACGGCAAGTCTTATACTCCAGCAGATTCTCAGTGGGAGCAAAGCAACACAGTCCTGTAGGATGGGAAAGGTGTTGAAAATCCATGAAGCTGTACCGGTTTTCACTAGCGGAGGATCTAGACCGCTGTACTTAATGAGAGTTGGCTAAGGATCAAAGCACTACCAATATTTAGTGTCTGTAAAGAGCTAAAACTAATAAAACATTCAAAACAGGCAGGAAAAAAATACCCAAAAGGAGAAAAGATGTAATTATGTACTATAATTTCCTAAAGTACTTTCAGCGCCCACATCTCAGTGTATGACTTTTATTATTAATTACTTAAATGCATAAGTAACAAAGGACTGTGCTACCATTTGCAGTTCATAATTATGCCACATTTATCTGCCACCACTGATTCACTAATACTAATTTTGTTTAACATACACTGTGTGGAGAATTGTACAATAAATCTTGTGATATAAAGCAATAACGTCTCCCAACCTTATCTATGTGATTTCTCTCTTCTTACCCAGAATACAGTTCATCTTTTTCACATTCTCTATACACTGTTTTAGGAATTAATAGCAATAAATGCATGTTTGTATTGCATAAAATGTGAATTATAGCAGAATTGTATTTGCTGAAAGGTCAGTACTGAGAGCATCTCACTGAACATGGTATATCAACTGGGAATCAAAGGTCTAGAAAGCATAAAATATATTACCAGTGGAGTCAGAACACAATCTAACTTGGCATTCTTTTCAAATATACACTGCCATGGAAATATTTTACTTGTCAGTGCCTTTCTCCATTTGACATAGATATCTTCTTTAATGTTATATTGGTACACTCTAAGATAAATTTTACCATTTGTTCTCTTAGTCCTATAACCAGATCCTTTACTGCTGTATATCTGAATAATTGGACTAGATTTTATATTAATTTTCACAATGATCCACCATATTATTATATTACAGGTCTTTGTTGTTGAAATCAATATTCCAAGTTACTTTTATATTCTGCACAAAGTTTCTATACTTCTGGAACTAGAGCGTACGTAGTTTGTATTATTCAAAGCTCCTACAGCAACCCCATGAATATTATAGTATTATTCTAAAATTAACTTTTATGTGCTTTTTACTGCAAGACGGTTGAGCAAAGAATATAAATACAGTTTAGTCCAGCCATAGTAACCTCTTCTGAACGTGTTTTGGAGACAGCCAAAACTTTATACATCTGGGGGAAAAAACAAAAAAATTGTTTTACAAAGTACTTGGCTTTAACAAATATTCTCAGTAGAGAATTGAAATCCAGTGCTTATTCATTGCAAGAGATTGGTGTTTCTTACTGACTTTTTCTTAGTTTTGCAAGAAACTGAGGACTAAAAATAATTCAGAGTTTGTGAGCCACAACATCCATTGCTGTGCAAATGCTACGGATGTAGTAATATTTGCTGCACTTCTACCCACTGCAATTATTTTGATCTGACTAGGCTTACTACTTACTTATGGAAGACAAAACTGCTCTCGGCCAGTTCTGTGGCTGCAAAACTTTGCCCATCAGCTTCCAAATATCAATCACCAAAATATCAAACATTCAACAGCAAAACATCATCCTGAGCTAGTAGGCAAATTAGTTACAGGAGGTAAAAACCCTCTTTCAGAGCTTTGTTTTTTCCTTTCTTACCATGCTACCAGTACAATTGTATCTATAAAGCAGTACAGCATGGTCAAGTAGGATTTAATGATCCACTTAAAACCCAGAAGTGGATGTGTGGCTGACAATTCATCTACTGTTTATTTACTCTAGCTCAAACCCAGGAAAGCGATGTAGTAGCATTCAGCTCCGGCTTTGTTCACAGTAATATCATAAGCATGTGCTTAACTTTAATCACGTCATTGCTCCCATCCTGAACTTAATTGCTGCCTGGCTGCAGATGCTTTCCAGAATAATGTCTTTATGTCAGTCGTTAAGATTTATGTGCACAGATTTAATGGACCAGCTCCAGGCCTCTTTCTTACTAATGTCAATGGAGGGAAACGGTCACCCGAGACATCTGCACACTAGCAGGACCATTCCTATACTTCCGACAGCCACACAGCCTGACTCTACCAACTCTAACTACACTGACAAGTTCCTTCTCGTGGAAGTAGTCCCTTCCCTCACAAGCAGCAGAATAGGGAAGAATGACAGTTCTGGCCTGCAATCAGTGCTAGAAAAGGCAGACACACCCAAAAGCTTCATTGCACACTCCAAGATAAAGATCAAACAAGCTCATATTACTCAGTTCAAGCAGTATCTATTCTTCTAAATGTATTTTTATCTATTGTTCTGAATAGATTATCTTATTCCTCTTAGGAAATAAGCAGTATACAGCAAATGAGGGCTTATCTCGTACCTAAAAGATCTAGGTGGCAATCAGCTTTTTGATCAAGACATCTAGCTTCCATAGCCTTTCAGAAAATGAGTGATAAAAGATAAAACCTGGTTATGCGAGTGATCTCTCTGATGCCAAAAGTCCAGCCTTAAACCATCTCCATCTGTTCCTTGAGAAAGAGCAACAATTATCTGTCCTTACTCAAGATACAGCATTTGATCTGTGTTGCAAAGAGGCACAATAGCGTATTTAGATTGTATCACACAGACGATATAAAGCTTAACAAAAAAAGTGCTTCCCACAAAAATCTCTGCCGTCACTGTTAGCTGTCCTTTACGAGATACCAGAGATGTGCTCTGTGCCATAGAAAACACAGAATATGATTTAGTTTGTGTATCAAGGCATATAGACTCAAAAGAAGAACGTTGATCGCATCCTGCATTGATTTCCAGCCACACCAGGACACTGACTACCATTTAATGTGTTCTAGCTGGAGTCAAGCTGAACCAAATGCAAAGATTCATACTGCTGGCTGCTGTCACGTATAGAGCAGGAGGGTAAACTCAACAGCCCAGCATATCTTGACATCTCTATTTCTATGAATTCTACAACAAAAAGAAGTGTTTCTTCTTTAACACCCTGAATAGCAAACAACAAATAATTTGATAGATCCCATAAGACCTATCTTATTTCAGTGCCATGTAGTTCAGATCTATTTACCCAAAATGACTCTTAACTATACCCTTTTCTAAAATATAAAGTGGTCAACTGTAGTTTCATACCAAAAGAGTAAGGAGTAATAGTCCTCCCTTGGTACAGTCCTGCACAGGCTGGACACTCGGTTCTTTTCGTTTCCTGTAACATTTCCCTCATAGATCAGATGTTTCTTTCCTATATAACTGATACATTTGAGATTTCTGTGGATCTAAAAACAAACAAAAGAATCTAAGTAAAGTATTGGGAAATAATTCCCAGATCATTGAATACACATTTCTCTCTGCACCAAAATAATTAAAACATTCAAGTACTAAATTATTCAAAGTGCACAAGAAATGGTTTTAAAAGATGATATTCATGGCATTAATTTTCTTATAACTTCATCTGAATCTGCTTCCTTATATGCTCAGATATTTTCAGCTACATAATTACATTCTTAATTCCTAGAAAAAAATGTATTTGCAGTTATCCATTAAATAATTTTCAATTGTTAAATGGCAAATTAGGAAGAAAGACGAAAGCCTTTATCCTTTACAAAACCAGAAGGGACTCAATTGCATACCTTGGTATTTGATTTTTGGCATAATATTTATGGAAGCATTGTGCTCCGACTAACAAAACATGTGACATTATATAACCATGCTACTTCCAATTGATACAATTTAGCACTATGTGAATTGCAAAATTCCTGGTCATATAAAATTTTCACAATAATGCTATAAACTGACTATGCAGTGGAAAAGCTCTGAAACATTTGCCAAAACTCTCCATGAAATACAGGAACTCAGATTTATACTTAAGCATTTCACCACAAACTCCGAAGTCCAACCAAATATGAATTTTGTTCAGTTCTTAGAGAATGGGGAAAGGAAAATCTAGTTTGGACACATGGGAATTTCCCATTTCTTCGGTAAGAGAGAACCTGGAAGAAACTAGACCCTGCCGTGACACAGCTACTGCCAGACATGCTTCTGAACATAATTTGAAGATGAAAAAACAGTGATTGGGGGATAATCCCTACTTGGAAAGATAGCCTGTACTACAACTCTGGTTACTGGGCACAGTTCCGTACATCAGCAAGCAGAGAGATGGTGGAAGAAGAGCCCTCACTCCTAAGTCACTGACACAAACCTGGCATGTGTAAGAGCCACGACAGTCACTACCTGGGCAGCCATGGGGCAAACAGAGAAAGTCTGCACTCTGCTCCTAGCAAATGAGTTGTTCGAGTCCAAAAACTACGGCCACGATGCAAGCCCTTTCCCTTCTAGTGACAAGCTCCAGAATGAAATAAATGCCTGTATCCAGTTTCTTGTTCAGCTGTCGTGCTTTAGGCCCCCGAGACCCCTAGTTCCATTCCCCTGATATGTGTTCACTGCCCAGGAATAGGCGGCTGCACTGTGTTATATGTGGATTTCCATTGCAAGACCTGTCAGCCCAGCACCATTCACAAAATACCAATGCTTTTCTATCCTGATGACTGCTTCACTGCTGTGACTCTGATGATGAATGAGCAGTAAACATGCCACAAAATTAATTCAACCCTATGGCAGATTATCATGAGAAGCTGAAAGTTACAAAAATAGACTCATTCTTATTACAGCTTTAAGACTGATAGGTAAATCTCATTCACAAAAGGAAACTATAATGACATGAACATAAATGTTAATGTGAGGTTCAAATGCAATTTTAAATATTTATCTTGCAGAGGTAAACAGCCACAGTGAATATCTGAAGAGTAAACACACATTAAATCAATTCAAGTGCTTGCAAACTAATCTATTCTCAAATACATTTACTTAAAGGCAAAGAGTCCTACATTGCCAAGAACCCAGACATTCACTGATGTCAACGTGCTTGAAAAGCATCAGCTTCTTGTGAGCAGCCAGCTTCAACAGGTCAGTGCTCTGCCCAGCAATCAGATTTCCTAGACTCTCATCACTAATTCTCAGGACAGTTTTGCTCTCTTTAAAGCTGAGATTAAACATTTTTCCCAAAAGTGCACAAAGGTGTCAAAAAAATCCAAAAACAAAAAACCCCCAAACCTCCAAACATCTCCCTGCTGTCTTTGAGATGGAAGAGACTTTAAAAAGCCAAAATGTGGATCCACATTCGTACACCATTTTTGTTTTCATTGTGAAAATCCTGGACTAGAAGCCAATTGCAGCAGCTGATCTAAAACCCAGGAAGCTCCCATGGGCTAAGCAAGCACTGTGTGGAAACGTTGAGTTTTTCAATGGTTTTGACTGAATTTATTTTCATGGTTGATATCCAAACATTTCACAACTTACAGCTTTGGAAACGTGTTTTTGCCTTAGCTTTTTCCGAACTGTAGTTGCGGCATGCAGATGAAATACAATAGAAAGTTCTCATCAAGTGTGGTGGTCTTCTCTTTTAGCATGACTGGCAAATGTAGGGACAGACCACCACTGAAGACAGGGAGACCTTCTGAAACCTCTGCTTCACTTTTCTAAACAAACATGTGATGACATCCTTAGAACGTAATACCAATTGAAGGAAATACCGGGTATAGAGAAGTGGGCCATATGGGAAACAAGTATCTCTTTATAAGGTAACGATTATATTTCCATATAGTAAAGCCAATGAGGTTAAGATTGTACCAAGGGGAAAAAAAAAAAAAAGCAGTTAGGAACTTTCAGACTTCTTTCTCCACATTATCCATAACATGGTTTATGTATCACTACTTAAAACTACAGAATACGAAAGTGAAGTCTTTAATAGCTCTCTCTTTTAAATTAATACTTTGTTTGGGCGTTTTAACACAGACACCTTTTAAACTTTCAGTATCTCTCAAGACAGTAATTTTGCACATTGTCAGAGCTGGACATTACCTACAAAAGAATAATTATGATGTTCAATGAAGACCAGTTAGAGCTCTTTGTAGTTTGATGATAGTATAACGACAAAGAGTTGGAAACAAGGATATGTAATTTTCGTCTGCATAATCTAACTAATTATACAACAATTCATAGAATAAACAAATCTTGTCTAAACATAATGCACTCATTTGTAGGAATTCCTTCAGTTTAGTTAAGCAATTGCTTTTCTAATTCTTGAGGTATCATTAAAAGCTTCCTAATTTGAACAGAAACAGATGTGTATCACAATACCATTGTCAAACGTAACCCTTGATACTTCAATAAATAAATGAAGGAAAAATTACACTTTTCTTATGTGCTACTTAATTACTTGGTATAAGAGGAAATAACAATTGCTAATGACAAAATTAAGGGTTTCAAGATGTAATTTTATTAGGATTTGGCATACAGCAACATTTGTCAAGGTGATTTCCCATTCACATGGGGCCTAATGTATTTTTAAAGCAAAAGAATGTAAAACTCTAGTATATTATTTGAACTTGGTCACTTCCGTAAAAGAGCAGGAGATTCCTCAGCTATAATACTAAATGATGCCCAGATACGGAGACCATTGGCAGTAAGTGAAGATGAAGGCAGTTAATGGACCAACATCAGATGTTCTCAGATCATGAAGATGCTTATTTTACAGGATGTTATTATGCTAATAGATTGTAAAAGAGCTTACAAGTACCTGGCTTTAATGTGTTTACCCCTGAAGACCATCCAAAACCTGCTTTGTAGGCAATACTCATGAATTATTACAGACCTAAAAAACAATTACTGTGTTATCACCTGTTTCAGCTTTCAGGTTCATTACTGTAAATGTACATACAGGAAAAATAGTGAGCAATCTAGTAGAAAATAGATCACTTACAAAGAGAGAATACGATACTGTAAGAATGATTAGCTAAAATTAGGTAAAATTAAAGTCAGATAAATTAAATAAATAGACACTTCCACCCAAAAAATGAGGCCTTTTAGTCTAGGAACTGTGGAGTATTTCATAAGCATTGGGTTGAACAATAGCCACTGAAGTTCGTATCAAATTCAGCAAGTCACTTTTTCCCCTGTTACCACCAGCATCTCACAGCCAGCTGCTTGGTACCTTTGAGCCTCTAGCAATGCCACCTCCCTTTTTCCCTTCCTGGCTCTTTTTCTCGCATATGAGAAAAGGAAAACAGAGTGAGACAGACAGATCAGCCCAGGTTGGCAGCCATCTCTGGAGAAGCCAACCCAAATCAAAGCCTCTTAGCATCTGTTTACCAGGTCCCTTGGGGCAATGAATCTCACTTGAAAATACCTGCCTGAGGACATGTAGTCTTCATGCTGTGACAAGGCCTGGGTCTCCTTAGACGGACATATGCTTCCCGTCCTCCTGCCACATTACTCTTAATTTAAGAGGTACAGGCCCTGTCAGGCACCGAAATGTGGTACACATCAGAGTTAGCAGGTAACGGTGGCTAGTTGCAAATGGTGTCATTTTAACAACAGGTTTTTCAAAAACAAGTCCAAGGGTACCTTACAAGCAGCAGTCCGCTGCAGCAAGAACTGGGCCTGAGAGACTGTGCTTGGCAGTAGATGCATGTCTTGATACAGCATTGCTAGGCACAATTTATGGCTATAATTTTAAAATTAAAGTAATACAAAGCACTGAAGTGAAAAGAGCTCAATTAACATGCATGAGACCAAACTTCCTGCTGATATAATTTCTCCAACTTCAATGGAACCGGAACAGAAGTGAATCTGGCTCATTATTTCCTATTCTTCTGAAGACACACAGATGATAGTATCTGTTATACTGTTATCACAGCATGGAAGGAGCTCTGTTATAGTGACCACTAATGTCGTATGCTGGGGGAAAGAAAAAATGCTATTTCTTGCTTCCAAACAATGAACAAGGAGATTTTATCTGGTCTCACATAAGCTAATATTCATTGTAAGCCCTTATACTACACCATGATAACTGACATACTCTGGCTAAACATGAAGCAAGCCATGGATGCAGTCTTCTGAACAAGCAACTTAAAGATTTTAAATACTGTTCTCAGGCAAAAGTAAGGAAACGTGCAGCGGGATTTGGACTAGGTCCTACATGTGGGCAGTCCCACTGCTAGCAATGTTTTTTTTCTCAGAGTTCAGACTCTACCCAGGTACGTGGTGACATCTCATACATAATTCTTTTTTTGCTTCTGATTTCAAAACTGTAGCCTATTTTGCCTATCCTAGGGCTGGGATTTAACACACTTTGATCTTGGTTTGCTGATGCTAAGCTCCATGCCGGGCTTTCAAAAAGCAGATGAACTTGTCCCATTAGCTCTTTTTATGCACAAACTTCCAGTCCGCACATATGTTCGTTATACCTGCCCTACAAACTAAGGGTCACAATTAAAGAACCATTTCCTGTGGAATGGGTCACCGGAGAATTTTGAAAGCATGTTACGCTGTGCTTTTATCTTTTTTTTTTTTTTTTTTTTTTTTTTTTTTTTTTTTTTTTTTAACTTATGCAAACACTGCCATACAGGGCTAACCTACGAACAAACATTGTATTTAGCCAGGCTTGATGTCCTTCTAGCACTTAGTCCTTTTCCTTTTCAGCAGTAGCAACCCAAGAGATTTCATTAGTCTCATTCTACTCTAGTCAAACATTGCCACTAAGGAACAGCAACTAATTAAGCATATGAAGATTAATGAAAAATATAAGAAGAAAAGATACCGCAGTTGTTAAATTTAAAACGGCTCCTGTGCCACTATTCAAAAAATTATATATCAAATTTCATTACAGCCTCATTTGATGAAATGGTAAGAACTAATATTAACAGCAAATCTTCATTTCTTAGCTAGTCACTAGCAGTTACAAGGCCAAATACCAGCAGTGTGATACCTTCCTTTATTTCTACGGAAAAGAAAACACAGTTGCAATGCTGGACCAGGAAGATAAAAGTAGATCTCAAGACATTCCCTGAGAAAACAGGTACTGTTAGAAGATCACTGTGGGTCAGATTTCACAGGTAGGTCATGTTCTGCCATCTGCTAATAGTATCACAGAGTATTATCAATTGAGACAGCGCGCACAGTTGCCTGATGAGACACTAGATAGCTATATAGCTGCATTAGAAGAATTAGCCAGGACACATCAATTTGGTAACCTTACTGTAATGAAATGATAAATGACCAACTGGTGGGAAAGGCCACAGCTTCCTGGGTCCATGCAGAATTACCTTCTGAATCAAAGCTGACACTAAGTAAGACAGGAACATCTCTCCTCAGGTGGAACAAGCCCTCAAGGAAGCCTAGGCTCTTGAAATAAAAGTATAAGTGTAAGCTCAGGAGAAACTGAGCTGCAAAGAAAAGCTTTGTGTTTAAGGAATCTCAACATGTTCTGAAATAGTTCTTCCTATATTTTTTTGACAGCTGAAGCAACATGCCTTCCTTGCTAAAAGTGGCTTAGAAGAGTAAAGGAGATTTGCTTATGATTAAATGCACCACTGCCCAACAAGTAATGGCATTTACATAAATAAATAAGTTGTAATTACTGGTGCTCTCCTGTCTTGGGGATAAGTCCGATGTATTTTTCCAAGTATATGCATGCACAGATTTAAAAAATTTTTGCCATGGCCAAGGTGCTACCCAAGTGTTGCACTTCATGATTCATCTTCTCATCTGCTTCCTAATTCCCCCATGCAGCATTTTTGCTGGAAAACTGAAGGCCAGCCTTTTCTAAATGTTCTGTTAAATTCTGGCCTTCAGATTCTAACTTCCTTGAAGCCAAAAGAAGTTTGGCATTGAATTTTGGATCAGGCCATGGTTTTGCCATGGGATCCAAGATGCAGCTATAGATTCCATCACATATTGCTTAAGCTTTTACCAGCGTTTGGCTTCTAGTGTGGCTGATAATACATCAGTGAAAATTCTCTGCTACTCACTATCCCCCCACCAGATGTATTAATATCCTAATGAATTAAGCTGCAATTACTTTTATCTCATCTTTGGAATATGCTACAACCAATAAACGAATGACTTGTTTCCTTGCTTCGTATCTCAGCCCAAATATGTTCACATTAAAAACCCTATTTGCTCACCATTATGAAGGGGCAATGCCTGACCCTAATTCTCTTGGGAGGCAGCCGTCTGTCTTGGCCTGCATAGTGAGATAGAAGCGCCGCAAACACTGCTGTCACGGAATATTCAAGACTGCTGCTAAGACATTTTTTGCAGCAAGCCCATAAAAATGCCTGTGATGTTTCTGGCTAAATGGGTAAGAAAAAAGAATGCTTCCTACATGAGCTGAAAATGAGAAGGGATAATTAAATCAACTCTCAATACTGAAACAACACATTAACCGTTTCTCGCTCAAATCCACAAAGTTCAGGGTGGTCTGACCTGATTACTGGAGCCCAGGACAACAAAAGAAATGACCCACTGGAAGAAGAAATCACTCTCTAGGCACTTGCTGGCATGCGGTTCTGAACAATGGGGAAAAAGCTGATACACTGCAGGCTCATCAGGATGTCTGTGTGGGAGGTGCCACATACCCATGAGTCTCGTCCTGTTCAAGGCACACGTATGCCAAAATCTGGTTGTTGTGAACAGTTTTCTTTAGGAGCTGACTTGGTACGCTGAGAGTGGACCTGCATTTAAGGCTGCTGGGACAACCACAAGAAACTGCTGCTCAAAGTTGGCCTGGAAAAAGAGAATGGCCATACATATGATCAAATGCAGATTTTTTTTTTTTTTTTTTTTTTTTTTTTAATGGCAGGCAGAAAATCAGACTGCTAAAGCCATTCGTGCACACTAATGGGGAACACTGAGCTGCCTTAGTGTTCATTAAACACAGTTCTCCATGCTTCAGTTGAGCTTTGCCTCTGCTCAGGAGAATGACAGTAAAAATAGCAGTCTACCTATTTTGGAACATATTTTACTCTGAGCTCACTGGGGTCAGCAACAAACCTGTCCCATCAGGAAACCTTATTTTGCTTCTTGTCATCTCCTGCTTACAGCATAAAGGAGCTTCAATTGCTACTGTCCAAACACTCGGCTCTCAGTTTCCTTCTAATAAACCCACAGTACAGGAGACTCACCTGGCATTACAAACCTTCAGCTGGCCTTGTCCTTCTTAGACTCTGTAGGACTAACAGTGTTTACACCTGTTGCCACCCAAAGCCAGGACAGAGCAGCCACAAACCAAGCAAGAAGATGTCAATCTTCAACAACTGTTTTCCAGACTAAAAGTTTAATTATATAACTGTTAAGTCTGTGGTGCAGGTTAGTGGAGAGACTATATTATTTCAGGCAATGTCATTTGTTTAGGGAGATTTTTTTTTTTTCTTTTCTTCCACAAGAGTAGACCCAGAACATAACTACACGAATAATAGACACGCAAAGGGACTTTGCTCCTTGTGCTGCGAAAGACATCAAAACACTAGCTACAGCAGCATTAGTAGGTTCTTGAATAGATGCATACTTTTCTTAGACACTGCATTTAAATGCTCTAAGTATTAATTAGACTTGTCCCTCCAACTCACTTTCATATACACAGACAGCAAAAATATCTAAAATAGATACACAGAAAATTGCTTGAAGGAACTTCCTGGACAATGTTATGCAGAAGCTCAAGTAGACCCTTCCAGCTTTAGAATCCAGGAAATACTAACTTTCTTGCTCTATAGTAAGAGGGGAAAAACACCAACACCTTTCACTTTTTTCCACAAGAATTACACTGTATTTTTTACTTCTAGCTTGTTCAGGTTTAGCCTCTCTGCCCACATTCATACAAACATGCTGCTTATTGATGCTGCTGTTTGTATACAGTCACATGTTACTTTCTCATGGAGGAGAAAAATTACCATTAGGGTACAGCAACAAATCTGTAATTGTGTATTGTGTGTGCTAGTTAGCAAGGTATCTTTATTATAGCTAAGCAGTTAAATATTGACCATGAAGTTGAGCAAGGCCGCAAATGCTTTATCTAAATTACCTTTGATCAACTGGTTTGAGGAGGTTGCTGAAGATAAAGTAGTCTACAGGACTTACATGAAATCAGCCCACGTACACACTCATCTGCTGTGGAACTATCAGCAAAACCCTTCCAAGACAGATTGCAGTCTTATGGCCCAGGACTTATGTACTTCGGAACAGGCCTATCGAAATGCACATCGAGATACATTACGAAGGAATACTACCAATGTACTGTTACTTACACAGAAAAAGGGCCGTATCCATCTCACCTAACTCGCTTCTCTAAAAAAACAGAGCAAAGAGGACAGGAGTGGACACGGGATCCTGAAGTAATGCCACCCAGCAGAAATTCAGCTTAGCTCTTTATGTGCGAGATAAGGGGCAGTGCAGATTCCCGCCAGTCCTAGTCGTCTGTCTTAAGGACATTGCATGAGCCCGGCAGGTATCCACACCAGGAGATTGCCAGGCACCGGATAAAACAGGGAGGCATTGCAACATCACCATTCAGTAGGAGAGTTAAAAACTAAATTAATTAATTTGATTACATTTTTCCTAATCTGATCTTTTCCTACCCATGTCCATGTTGCAGGGGGCTTGGACTAGGTGACCTTTAAAAGTCCTTTCCAACACAAACTATTTAATGATTCTATGATCTACCCTTAAAGTAGATGTCATGACCAGCCCTCAGTGGTGCCACCAGCAGTATGCTGAATCTGAACGTGCAGCCTGTCCCCGGCTGCCAGCAGACCTGCTGTTCAGCAGCACACAGCCAGGGACCGATGGAAGGCGGACATGGCACAACACCGCATCACATAAGAGGGCGAGAAGCACACAGCGAGAAAACATCTACAAGCATCTCACTTGTAATCCACGCAGTCAGGACTAAGTTTACACACCAGCCTGTTTTGCAGATGTGAGATTTAAAAAGAGGGAGAGAGAAAGAACAGATCTGCTCTCAATAGGCATGCTGAGCTGTGCTGAAAGATCAGCACCCTCCCAGCACCGTCCCTGGAGGAGATGGCCACTACACTGGATGGACTTCTGCACTGCTCCAGCCCCGCAGCTCCCATGAAAGTGACGGAGGGAAGCAGAGCGCTCCAGTTACCATGGCATCCTCGACAGCAGCCCTCCAAGTCTTACACTAATGATTTTGGAGTCTGATGTTTACATGCTTAGTTTAAAAGTATAATGATTTAGGAGTCGACAGGATTACACTAGAGTAAAAGAGAAGCATTTTGCCTCGAAGCTTTCTTTAGAAATCAGACATATCACTTTTAAATATGCCCACTAGCATTTTAGTGTACCTTTGAGATGTTTCTGCTCTGGTATGGCATCTCAAAAGCACAAGAAGAGTAAAATGTCTTCAACATCTAGACTGTAGGAAGAGAGGGGGAGGTTGGTGTCCCCAAGGAAATGGTTTGGGGCTAATGTATGGAATCACTTTGTAATTCAGTCTTTCTAATAAGACTCTCACAATAAAGGCTCCTAAATCTCCACGCCTTTTGATTGATAAAGTAAGAGTATCCCTGGGCAGAATGAGGACAACAGCAAACATGCTTTAAATTAAAGGGAAAACAAGCTAAGCCAGATGTGACCCAAATAGCTGAGCGGCAGTGTACAGGCAGCATTTCTTGTCCAAGCCTCGGGGAATTTGCCAGGCACTGTTCAAACATGCACTGCTGCTCCAGCACTATGCAGAGGCCCTGGAACAAGAGACACAGACAATGATGACAGTCACAACTTCACACGCTTTTTGCTCGGTACCTCTTATGGTAGCTGAGCCAGACAGGCAAAACAAGGACCAAGCAGAAGCAGCTAAAATTGCAGTTACAGCTGATGTTGCTTAAATGTCTGATTGCCACCATTATATGGCTTCAACTTTTTAAAAATAAGTTTCCCCATAATTATTTCAAGTTTTTGGCCTAATTCCAGCGCAGGCTTTAATGGGACTCATTCTGAAAAGATATAGGATATTGTCCCAATAGTCTCTCATTTGGATATGGGCCACCTGCAATTACCAATGAGCAGAGCTGTGCAAGATTAAAAGCACAGGCAGTATAATTTCTACCTTGTGTCCCAGGCTCTGTGGATTTGTTACTCATCCAGCCTGTCCATCTGGGGAGCAAACAGCATGTACTCCTTGATGAGAAACTCTGGCCAACCGACCAGCTGTGAAAAAAATAGATTACTCTTGTCATTTTTTTCTCCTAGGTAATTTGCTGGGAGTAAAAATATAATTTCTTTGAAGGTTTGCAGTTAAAAGAAGATTCAAGGGATGGGTCTTATTTATATTTAAAGTCCACCACACTTTTATTTGCTAAATCCAATTTTGAAGATCTATCACTGATGGAACAGTTTGCCCTGTCATTTGGGACACTGGAAAAGTGAATTTCTATTATTCAGAGTACTGTCAAAAACACAATGGCTGTTAAAGGAAAAGGTACCTTATAAATGCACTACTGCACTCTATGAGAGAAAGTAGACATTATTAAAAAGGTATTAAGGAAATGACTGAGGGGGGATCAGGTGTTCCTGCTGCACCCAGGAAACTGAATAGACAGATCTTTTCTTATTCAAGAGGGTTTTGTGCAAAATTCCATGGTTGTTCTGAAATTTTAAGTTATGAACAGGTCAGTGACCTAGAACTGCTCTTAAAAGACAGATTGCAAGTAACAGACTAAATGGCATTATTATATAAAAATTATACTTTTTGGCTTACATTCAGTTGTAGTCACAGGTCTATCAGCTAGTAGCTCAGATGTCGTGCTCACTAACAGATTTACTGCTTGAGCTTAAGCAGCCGAGGGTTTTGCTATAGCTTCTAAGACTTTCTCTAGAAAACATCGCAAGAGGTTGCCAGAAAACCCACCTTTCCTGCAAAAGAGAGTGAGAATCCACACAGATCCAGATAGTACTGTGGGTTTTAACGGTATACAGGAGATTTCTGCTCTGTGCTTTTTAGACCTTGTATCTGATGAGACAAGGCTACTTAGATATGCATGTAAGGCTACTGGTCTTAAAACTTCCTTTAACACGTTGTCCCAACTACCAAGTGATTTTGGGAAGTTATCGGCGATTAGCACATCCAGCAGGACTTACTACTCAGCAGCTGTCCTAAACTATACCAACCAGTTGTTATGTATAGATTTAGGTCTATCAGTGCAAGAATCACCCTTTCAGGGACACCGGTTCTGTGCACGTAAATCATGTCATACAGACTTGAGAGCAGTGAATATAGTACGACCTCAAACTACATCATGAGAAGTAAAACACTTATATTATCCTGTCATTTGCTACCACCTGCCACAGTTCTAAAATTAAAAATTACTTTTTTATATACCTAAGAAAATATAAAAATTGCAGAAAAGTATTCCAAAATAAAGAAAATACTGTTCTCCTTTAAGATTCCCCCATTACCTCTGCTCCACACGGTATAAATATCCTTCCTTTCCATGTGTACTGCACTTTCTATACTAGGTAATGGAAAGAGATGGATCTCAGTAATTACGAAGAGAGAGAAGCCACAACAGGAGAATCTGCGCTTGCTGTGTGTAATGCAGCAATCGCTAACCTGACCTGACTGGCAGAGGTCACACAGAAGGTATGACTCCTGGTGCTGTCTGATGCCTCTGACTTTGAGCACCAAACTCCCCTGGATAACTGAGAGCTAGTCAGAACAGCATCTTCAATGTTAAAAGGAGAGAGAACAACAGATGTGTTCCTCCTGATTGAGAAAAATCTTTAATAACAGCTGAGCTGTCAAAAGGAGATGATGGCAGGGAACCTGCACTACAAGCAACTGTACAGACTACTTACTCCTATGATGTCGAAGACAGAATATTTCAGGAGACAGCACTTGTCCAGCATATGCAGTACTGAAACATTGAGACACGTGCTTCAGCAGAGATGACCTCAAGAAATTAAACTGCTTCCCATTCTTGTATTCAAAATTACCTTTGATTAAGGAAATAAGAGAAGCATGCCAAAAAGCATTTCTTCTCTTGCCTTTAAGATTTGTATATTTCAATTTATAGTAAAGAAAAACAACAACAACAAAATTCCGGGTGGTTTATGAGTACAGAGTGAAGTCAGATGGACAAGGTCACCTTGTAAGACTCACCCACTCTTGATTCAAGTAAACTTTCAGTAGAGATACCAACGAAAACCACCTACCAATGACTTAGTAGAAATTAGTGGTAAAAATCCTACCATTTTCAAACACTTTTCACCCCAAACAGTTACCCCATTCTTCTAGTTTTCCATGTACGTATAAAAGCAGCATGGATGCACCCAAAGATGTGCATTGCAGTAGTCAAATTCAACATGCAGCCTTTTTTTAACAAAAGGAGAGTCATTTCACAGTGCCCATGGGAAAAGAGGAGTTCCACAAAACAGAGAACAAACCCTAAGGCTTCTTGCTTTATTTGCAAACACTGTGGCCAGTCAGTTATAAACTCCCACACGTATTACCCACACCAAGTCATGCATATCCCACACATGATTTTAGGTACACTGGACTATTCCCAACATGGAGGCAGATCCTTGTGTAAATCATGTAAATCAGGCTGAAGCCAATGAGCTACCTGCTAACTATGCTGACATATTTCACTAGAAACATTTACCCAAAGTCTTATTTGCCGTTTTCACAAACGGCTGGTTTCTGAAAGATTTTTATATATGTTGGGTACAGCCAATACAACCTCTGCTTCAAAATGCACCTCTACCAGGCATCCTCAGACCAGTCTTATGCTGGATTAAATTCAAAAATACCTACAAAAGATGAAGGGTTACCCTCAACTTTAGAAACTCCGATAGCATTTTCTGGAAAAAAAAAAAAGTTACTATCTTGAAGTCAGTATGATCAAAATGCATCCTTTTTTAGTTACATATTAATAAGTAGTCACTCCAATGGAAGTCAGTCCAAATCAGGATTTATGGCAATTTAAAAAACAAAAAAAAATGTATGTCAATGAAGATGATTTTTTTTATATCCTGCAGCATCAAAATTCAGAAGTCTGACCATTTAGAGAAATATATACCACAATATATACACACAGAGGGATAAATATTTGAAATATATATACACGCATATATTAAATATATGAATATTGAATATTCAATATACACACAATATTTCAAGTGTATTCTAATCAATCATAGAATTGTTCTGGTTGGAAGAGACCTCCGAGATCATCGGGTCCAACCATTAACCTATCACTACCAAGTCCCCCACTAAATCATATCCCTTAGGGCCTCATCTAAACATCTTTTGAATACCCCCAGAGATGGGGACTCCACCACCTCCCTGGGCAGCCTGTTCCAATGCCCGACAACCCTTTCGGTGAAGAAATTTTTACGAATATCCAATCTAAACCTCCCCTGGCGCAACTTGAGGCCATTTCCTCTTGTTCTGTCATCTGTTACTAGGGAGAAGAGTCCGACCCCCATCTCTCTACAGCCTCCTTTCAGGTAGTTGTAGAATGATTTATCATATCAATGATTTATCATAAATAGAAGACTACTTTCCATTCATGATATAGGCAGCTGTGGTGAACATTATAAAATACTGACTCAATATACATTTGTTTTCTTTTGACTGCACTGAAGTCTATCTAGCAGTGAATATCTCCACCACAAAGAGGTTCTGACACTGGATTAGGAGCCATTTAAGCCTGAAAAATTAGTCTTTATCAGGCCTGTGCACAGGAATGAGTTTCACATAATGAAGGCAACACGATTCAACTGCGCAAGGCTGTGTTTTAAGTAAAACGGACAGAAGGCAACATGCCCAAAACCTACAGTGTTCTGCTGCTACATGAGATGGGAGATATTTAGCCAAATATTCTGCTGGCATCTGTCCATTGACTTGGAGTCAAAGCAGTCATAGCAGTACAGAATCTGCTAACAATTAGCCATATTCATACACACAGAAATACATTGACATGAATACGCATGCACACACATACACAAGCTTATTCCTCACACAGTTCCCAGATTAGTCGTCTTGTGGGTACAAAAAGATACATGCTCATGTTTTATACAGTACATTTGAAGTCTGAGCTACAAAAAGATTCCTGCATGTAAACGTATGGGTACATTTCCTCCGAGTGGAGAGGTATGTCAGGAGAATGTGATTTCACAGCCAGATCTGTAACAACCACCCCTGAGATAACCCCAGAGGCAGTTCCATGGCCAGCTGTTCAGAGTTCACAAAGAATTCAGGCAATAAGCCAGAGCCAAGCCCAGATGCTGCTATTGGGAACTTTCCAAAGCTTTACATCTGGATCCTGCTTCTGCCAAATGCCCCATCTGCCTATGAGGTGATAAATTCCACCTCTCAGAGGACAAGTAGCAAGAGAACACAGCAGGGAAAGGAAGCACCAACGGCACCAAATCGATAAGAGACAGTTAACTCTTGGTTGGAATTTCAGAAAGGATTTTCTTAATATTGTCCTGCTCCACATTCCCATACTAGCCTTCCACAGAAGGCCCAAAGTACTGCTTTGCCATGGCCTTCAGCTAGCAGGACACTAGATACCCAGGAGACCTAAAGCAACAAGGCATGTGCCAAGGATGCAATACAAATGGTTTGTAGGTTTGGTGGTTTTTTCCCAAGATATCAAGAGAAGGCTCAGGTAAGTCTGAAGAGCATAAGGAGATGAAAACTGAGTCCCAACATAGAAGCATCAATATATGAGGCTGCCAAGGGGTAGGAGTGTCCTTGAGAAGGGTTATAGGTTTTAAAAAGATAGGCTGTTCAGGAGAAAGAATTAGTACTGCTAGAGTACAAATGTATTCCTTTATGCTCACAAACAGCAGGGGGAAGAGAAAACTGCACAGGAACAAAATATGGATCTACTAGTGGGGCAACACATCAGATTTTTGCAACTGAGGACAGTATCACAGGAGCCAAAGAGGAAAATTCAGTGAGAAGTCACAGAGGACATTCTGTATCTGGAACTGTACAGCAAGGAGAGATTAAAAAAAAAAACCGTGGAAACAGTTTTACGTGCTTTAGGGTTTCTATTGCACCCCTTTTTGGCACCTTCTCCTTCAAAACGGGCAGTAGCTCAAATCCCTATGAATTTCACAGAATCGTCAGGTCTTCTCTCACACTGAATTACAGAAAACTCAGACTGGGGTGGGTTCCTCAGTGGAAAAAACTTATCTGAAAAAAATCTAAAAAATTATATAGCTCAAAGCCTTTGTAGTATCACTATTGTTAACAGCAATGGTTTGTATACCACCCTAGAAAACTGCAATTATTTTTCAATAGGGCTAAGCATTTGAGGAAAGCTTACATGTCATTCACGCTTAAAAAGGAATTAAGGGCCAAACTAGAAAACTACAGAGCTGTAGCACAGATGAAGATCCTAAACTCGGTGATAAGGCAAGGAAGACTCTTCGGACACACTGCACAGTGAATGGCCCAAGAGGATTTCTAAAGGGAAGGTCATGCTCAGCAAAGCTTTTGTGAGCACAACAATGAAAAGCTGTCGGGACTGAAGCTAGAAATACCAGGTAGGTGGCTCCAGGAATGCTTTTTACACAATATTATATAACACTAGTATATAAAGATGAATAAGTATGGCAATGATAGCACAATTCATAGACAGGAAAATGAGCTCAGTACTACATCTCAGGTCAGTGATTAGTAATAGATGGGTTCAATTTGGAAAGGAGAGAGAAGTGACTTGTGTTGCAATCCTGCTTTGTGCGGGGCCCAATAAATAAATAGGGCACAACAGCACCATGGAGGAGGCAACTGAATTTGCTTCCTGCCTATACACCCATAGCTGGCTGAAGCATTTATCAATCCTGAAAAAACAGACACAAAAGCAGCTAATTTTTTTTTTTTTTTTTTTTAAAAGCAACTGGCAAGCCAGTGACTTATACACAATGATAATTTCACATTAAATATCCCAGAGAACATAACACTGCCTAGAGGCTAATCAAGTTAATAACCCTTTGTGCAAGGTACCAGGTAAACAGAATAAATATCATCTCCTGCTCCAAAGGCTTTACAACTGTGAGACAAAATAGAAAATACATGACACAGTGGGACTGACATTTCAAGAAGATAAAAGCCTAATAGCAAACATGCTAAAGATACCACAGTGAACACAGTCCGGAGAACAAAGGCAAACAAAAACTGAAAACCAAACAACAAGGGTCTGGCAGTTAGAAGTTATGGAAGCAACCAAGGTTGAGATCAAAACGCAACCGCACATGGGCAAGTCCAGGCAACATCCTCAGCAGGTTCCTGCAGAAAGCGTAAAAAAGGTTCTAAAGACAGAAGCTAGAACAACAAAAAGGAAATACAGATACAGGTAGATATAGATATGTATACACATACACACATGTATATAGACACATATAAACAGATAGAAAAGATTAGACTTTCCTGGAGACTGAAGCAGAGCTGTGAGCCTGCAGAGGCTGTGGAGTAGGACAACGAAGAGCGATTCTATACGCGATCCCTTAGCTGACTCCCACAAAGCTGAGCTCTCACAAACTGCCCCACAGGTTGCTGCGTGGAACTGCTCACCTCAGCCTTGTTCTGTGCAAGCGCATGCTGAAAGCTGTGGCCTGTCCATAGCTGATGGCATCTCTCCCGCCCTTCTACCGCCTCTCCCTCCCTTTCTCCACATACACATGATTTGTCTTTTCTGTCAAACACATCTGATCTAGTGGTAGGAGACAAAACTTGTCCAGTAGGCACCGTGGAGGAAACACAAATGCAAAACGTCTCAGGTCAAAACCTGATCATTTTCACCCAAAAATGTCAAATTTTTGTTCTTTAAAAGTGGTCCACAAAACAATCCACAACTACACAGAATAAAATATGCCCATTTTAGTAAAACTGAAGCTCCGAACAGCAATGTGAACAATCTTCCCTCGTGAGATCAGTTCTGGGTTCTCCCAAAAAAAAAAAAAAAAAAAGGATTTAGAGGAGTTTTGTTCATTCATTGGAAGTTTATTTGGTTTTTGGTTTTTTAATCAGTTCTAACACCCCAAGGAGGGTGGATGCAGAGGGACTAACAGCACATTCAGTAGCACCGATCGTGTCTTTATTCTGAATTACCTAGTAGTGGCATGCTGCAATGCTACTTACCTTTGCACAGTATTCATTAAGATTGCAAGGCACAGAGCATGGCACCAGCTTTAATTGTAGCAAGGAGGGTTTGCCTTAAACGCACTGGACATCTATAGACTTACACAGCTTGACCTTTCATACAAGACCGCCACCTCTTCCTAGAGAGGGATTAGAAATATCCCACAAGCTACCCACAGAAACAAGAAGGGCTTGAGGTTTGCAGCTGGATTCATGGCACAAGGCACACAGCTGATGGCAGAAATTAGTTTTGCATCCCTTGCCCCATGTTCACCTCATAGCTACAAGAAGAAATGAAATGTAGTGAGTATGAAGGACTCCCTGGCGAAAACAAATGAGATGCAGTAAACAAGTCTTCATGTGACTGTTGCTATTGTGATGTTAGATGAATGTTCAGATTCCCAAATACACACCTTGTTATAATACTGCTGAAGTCACAGCACCTGTGACAAACCTGCCACTATCATGTTAGAGCCAGAAGGAATTACATTGGTCTTTTAGAATCACTTTCTGCAACATACAAGTCATTCAAATTATCTTCAATCTACTCCTGGTACATTTCAACCTTCTCTCATACAATAGCTTTCTTACAATTTGTTAGGACTTGGAACTATATTTAGAGAGGAACCTAAATTCCCACACAAGCAACCACGGACACATCTGCACGTTCCCTGGATGGGGAGAAGCATTTAAGAACGGGATTCAGAGCTGTCAGCCTGCTAGGCACGAAACTGCGTACACCAGCCCGTAAAGCAGCGCTGACAGAACTGACATGACTTAATCCTGTGCCTCCTGAGGGATTAGGCACCTCACTCTGGGTTGCCAGAAGCATTTATGACACCCTAGGTTTCACAGCCATGAACCTGCACCAGAATTTTGATACTTAAATTGTCCCTCTCAGAAAGAAACAGGGATCAGCCTTAAATCTCTGTGGAGGTGGTGGCTACAGACATTGTCTCCACTAAATACACAAGCTGGAATGATTAAAGCAACAGGAGACTGATGGCCCAAGAACTTCCACCGCTGCAGCAAAGCCATGGATCAGAATCTGCCACACCTTAATGATTACCTGGCATTTCTCCAATACTTTTGACTAATACTCTGACTAATTCAGCTTTGCAATGCAGTGATCTAGAGGAGCAAGAACAGAACTGGACTTTCAGCACAGAATTGCTGCTTCTACTGTTGCTTTTTACTATTTAATACAGATAGTCCCCCAAACCGAAAGGACTTGGCGGAATCTATTATAGGAGATTTTTGGTCCCAATAGGTACTAGAGTGACCTCCACTATTATTCAGTGTTGAAAGCCAAACATTTACATACATTAACAAAAAAAAAAAAAAAAAAATCAAAATCTTTCAGTGCAGCATGTTGCCAAAAAAGCAGAGCTGTTTACTGCCATGGCTGGAATGCATTTCTGCAAAGGACTGAGCACCACTTTGATTTAACGGAAGAGCAATGCTGCATTTCCGTATATCAGCCAGTGCAAGATTAATGCCTTCTGATGCGAGACTACTGCACACCAGAGAGAACTGACTGACAGAAGCATTAACTAATGTTTCTAACATGATGGTTTTACAATCAGTATCCTCATATCATTTTAACCAAGGGCTCCTATAAAGCAGTAGGCAACACCACATGTCACTTTAATAAGCCTCTAAAACCTAAATTCAAAATGTAGCTGTTTGTGCACACAGGTATGCATCTGTGTGCATGTGCACATACATGTACACTCTATGAAATGTCTTGAGTGCTTATAATTACTGGTACGAAATTGCACACAGTGAGAAGAATTATTACTTTTTAATGGAAAATAACAGCATTGTGGAATGATTTTAGTGAGATTGTTCATGGCTGTAAAGGTACTCCTCTGAGAACTCTCATTTAAGTCATTTTCTAACAGGGCACATTAAGTTGGTACAAAATCCTACCTCGTTGCCAACCAGTAGTCGTGTTGATTTACAGGAAACTCAAATATGGCTTACAAGTAGGAAGCCCAACTTCCAGCTTTGATTTGTCCTTTACTGTAAAACTGAAATTGAGCCATTTTGGGGCTAGAGATGAAAGAAAACAATGTTCTTCTAGACTCAGGCTCAATTCTAAGCAAAAGCAAAATGAAGAACAACAAAATTAGTATTCTGAAACCTGCGGTGAACTCTACTGAGCTGGAGACTTCTCATTTATCTGTTGCTGGTTTGCAAAATTTAAGACATGTGCCCAGCTTCAGCAAGACTAAAATCAAAACTATTTCTACTTTTCCTGATCACCAATGCAGATTAATTCATTAAGAACTAACCAAAGACCATCACTCTAGCTTCCAGGTAATCAATAACAACGTCCTATAGGTTCAGACTGACCATCTCTATTTTCAGTGGAAAACAATTAGTGGGTTGAGTGTTATTAGAGTATATTGGACCAATTCCCATAGAGATGTAATGAATGGAATTAAACTGATTTAATTAACACCTGCCTATTGAAAGACATACAAAATGGATCAGGCCAGAAATCTACAAGAAATTTGATCCCAATCTGAATCTTCTCTTCAAGCTGCCCTCTGGAAAAAAACAACCCTGCTCTCTTGACTCCAGTCTCTGTCCCATTATTTTTGCTCTGCAGCTCCCGCTTGGTCAGGGCAGCCTGGGAGGCTTTGCAGAGGCCTGACCATGAAGAAGTGCCCCTTTGCCGTGCTCTGTTATTTCCAGGAGGACAGTTAGAGGAGGCAGAGAAGTAATTCAGAAACACAGCCAGACAGATCAGTCTCACATGACAGCATGCAACCTTGATACAGTTTGGTCTACTGACTACTGTCCAGGCTCTGTGGAGCAGAGTCAATGTTTGAAGAATTTTTTTTTTTTTTTTTTTTTAAATCCTTCCCCCTCTTTATGGGTTCATAATAGAAACAAGTAGATATCACTAAATTCTGTTCTAGTCCTATTTTGCATCCAACATTATAGCAACCTGAACCCTGTAAGAGCTGCAGACACCAAGACAAGCCATACAAAGATTCTAATACAAATTACAGCAGGAAGAAGAGATCTCAAGCCATCGAGCCCACATCCTTGCTCATGTGACACTGCTTCAGTTCTATACGTTTAAGGTGTCATCTCTCCATCTTTGTTCATATTTTTGCAGGTATGTTCTCTGTGTTTCAGTCAGATGATTTTATTTTGGAGTTAATTTCTCATTCACATCCAGTTGTCTTTTTTTATTTGCACATGAATAATAAAGCAGGGTTAAAAAAAAAAAGGAGGTTCATTTGACAGCAATGCATTCATTCTTTTTAAACTCAAAACACTGACACAGCTCAAGCAGCTACCTCATATCTCCACGTTCCAGCAGACTAATGGAAGGACTGATAACCAGCCTGCAAATCATTTCTATGCCTGTGAACATGTTAAATACAGGATGTTTCTGGTCTGTGCAACAGAATCTCTGCATTATCATCCTGTTTCTCCTTAAGACTTTTCTACTGCTGCTTTTATGTTTCACTTAGGGTGGGGAGAAAAAATTAACAGATTTCTGTTCATCTTTTTCTCTATAGCCACAGTTCAGAAGTGGCAATAGAGCAGATAATGTGTTTGACCTTGTGGGAGTGGTGGGGGCCTCAGGGTACCATGCTCTCGTGCTCTCTTCCTTTCTTTGGGACCCTGCAAGTGATGGACAGAGGATTATGAGGAGATGAAAAAACTGCTTTTAAGTTGCTGTTGAAATTAACTGATCAGACTCTGTCATCTGTAGGGTCCTGCTCTTCCTTTTCTTGCACTCTCCCTGCTGTGGGAATGAAACTCTGCAAAAAGAACAGAAGTGCCACTCAATTCAACTAAAAGGAGTTCTCTGAAATGGCAAGCTGTTAATGTACATACTAAAGATCATCTCCCATTGTGCTTGTCAACCAGTTTGCCAATCATTTAAGCTAACATTTTCTTTTTGCTTGATCCTAAAAGTCTGCAAGTTGCCATGACAAGTCTGGGGAAAAAAAAGAATCTTAAATGCTTCTTCATCTGGAGGAAGAGAACTGATGACATGTTAAACTTGGGTCTATAAAGGCTAAGTACCAATTCCTGTCCCTCTCAAGTCAGCAAGGTATGGACACTTGGGAAAAGAGCTCTGCAGAATTCAGACAAAATCCAGCTACAAAAGAACAGCTAAGGAAGTCTTCAGAGTTTGTATCAGGAATACTCTCATAAGTAAGCAATACCTGCAATGCTACCGCAGTAGAAGACAAATCTAAGGACAACATTCCCAAATAACTCATTTTGATGGGTAGGCCAAAAAACAAACTTATGATGCATTCACTGCAGAAAGAAGTTATACAAGAGGGACAGACTAGCTCTCCAGTATGAAAAAGCAGCAGATGAATATCACAAATCAAGACTGTCCATGTTCTGTGTCAGGGTCGTCATCTTTAGGTGAAACTCCTAAAATAACGGAGTCCTGATCTTGCATTAGAGCATGCAGGCAAGACTTACACATCATCAGCCATAATAGTTAACTGTTGGCATTGGACGTCTTTTGGTTAAACCAGTAGTGACTCAAGGAGATGCTTATGATGGAGAAGTAGTTTCAGGGGTGAAGACTAAGTGTGATTTTCTGCAGAAAAGGGGCAGAGGGGAGAGGGAACAAGGAAAAAAAAAAAACAAACAAACAAACAGCTGATGAGCTAGCTATCTCTATGGAAGAGAAATTTATTGCTACAATTTTTTTTTTTTTTTTTAATCTCAAGATCACCATTAGAAATGCATGCTTCCCATGCAAAGGTGCAATCCAGCATAAATTTGGTGAAGACTGTGCTCAGATCAATATTCATTTAGATTGTAAAAAGGTGTCATGGCCTAGAAAGCTCTAAAATTACAACTGCTGTCAACAGAGGAATGTCCATTTGTAGACTCTTAGATTACGTTATCTAGTACCTGATAGCAAAGATGTTTATAAGAGCAATCTACAGTGTTTGGGAACTTTGGTATCTTTATATTAAATTTGGCTGATGAGCTACAATACTTGAGCATGCGCATGCATGCTGTTTGTGCAAAGGGCTTGCAAGCCAAGGGAATTTTAGGACACAAAATTCTCTCTCTTTTCCTTCTTCATACATGAATACACTACACTACCTGGAAACGCACAGGCACCATAGCTTTGAAAATGCTGGGACTCCTTTGTAGCTAAGGCAGAAATTTTCTACTCAGGTTACTGGCTCATTAGAGAATACCTTCCTTTAAATTATCTCGTCTTCCTTTCATCAAGATCATTAATTGCATGTGTACTTGCAGTGCTATCTGCAACAGGTGTCGTCACATATCTTTGCCCAACTCATTTGATTAATTGCCTCCAAAGCATGCCTCTGGCTAGGGGGCACGCCACCTTTTACTACAATCCCTGCCAGTCACCAGCAATTTATTTGTCACATGTACATACTCAGCCCTAGCTAAGAACGGCAAGCATGCATGTTACCATGCCTATCTCATTCAATTAATTGCTTCAGTGGCAGGCCCCTGGCCAGGACAAATTTGGGTAACTGTAGTGTTAAATGACCCATGCAAACATTTTCCATATATATACCAAATCCATTTACTGGATTTACCACTCACCCATTTTCTGTCACCATACACCCCAGTCCTTGCCACTCATTTGAAGGTTAAATATCACATGTACAAGCTTGGCTCCAGCTGCTGATCTCAGACTCTGCCTGCCCTTTGCCCCATGTTCTGCGGCTAGAATATGCTAGGCGAGATACTGTTCTGCCCAGATCTGAATATATTTCATTAGGTGGGAAGTGTCAGCATTAAGCAGCTAGATGGTATAAAATTTCCACCTACACCAGGTATGCAATGACCAAGAACTTACCCTTGCACACCCTAAAGAGGATACAAAAGGCAGGATGGGGAGCTTCGGAAGTCTCCAGGTCAATAAATGCCATGTGTCACTCAGGCCAATAAAAGTATTACGTCAGAGTACACGTGTTCATGGACTCTGCTAGAAAAAAATTGACACTATAACTGCAGTTGTGACTAATGCCTATGCAATGTGAATCAGGCACAGGCATGAGGATAGGGAGAGAACATACTGCTGCAAATTCATAGATACAGAAAATACTGGATGGGATCCCTTCAGCAGAGCCCCAACTTCACAAAATCAATGGGAGATCTGCAACTATCATTAACTACAGCAGGACTCCATTTAGTCTGGCACTCTTAACTGATTTTACAAAGTCAGAATTGCAACTAGTACACATTACTTCCAATTTCTTCATAATAACGATTAATCACTAAACTCTCTCTCCCTCAAAAGTTACCCAGTAATAAAAAACGTCATGAGAACAGGATTATAAATGTGTCTGATAAACAATTCAGCCTGACTGCCAGTGATTATGAGTTCATAACACATTACTTAACTTCAATCTCTACATTAGAGTTAGTCAAAAACATCTTAAGTATTAGTGTAAGTAATTTATGGGGCAGGAAGTAACATTTCAGAAAAGAAACAATACTGGGAAAATCCTGCTGGTCTGGCATGGGTGAGTTGGTGCTGAAACATGAACAGAGGGAGCTGCTGCGTATGAGCCCTTCATAGAATCATAGAATTGTTCTGGTTGGAAGAGACCTCCAAGATCATCGGGTCCAACCATTAACCTATCACTACCAAGTCCCCCACTAAATCATATCCCTTAGGGCCTCATCTAAACGCCTTTTGAATACCCCCAGAGATGGGGACTCCACCACCTCCCTGGGCAGCCTGTTCCAAGGCCTGACAACCCTTTCAGTAAAGAAGTTTTTACGAATGTCCAATCTAAACCTCCCCTGGCGCAACTTGAGGCCATTTCCTCTTGTTTTGTTGTCTGTTACTAGGGAGAAGAGACCAACGCCCGTCTCTCTACAACCTCCTTTCAGGTAGTTGTAGAGAGCGAGAAGGTCTCCCCTCAGCCTCCTTTTCTCCAGGCTAAACATCCCCAGTTCCCTCAGCCGCTCCTCATAGGACTTGTGTTCCAGACCCTTCACCAGCCTCGTTGCCCTTCTCTGGACACACTCCAGCACCTCAATGTCTTTCTTGTAGTGAGGGGCCCAAAACTGAACACAGTACTCGAGGTGCGGCCTCACCAGGGCCGAGTACAGGGGGACAATCACCTCGCTACTCCTGCTGGCCACACTATTTCTGATACAGGCCAGGATGCCGTTGGCCTTCTTGGCCACCTGCGCACACTGCTGGCTCATATTCAGCCGGCCGTCAACCAACACCCCCAGGTCCTTTTCCGCCGGGCAGCTTTCCAGCCACTCCCCCCCAAGCCTGTAGCGTTGCCTGGGGTTGTTATGACCCAAGTGCAGGACCCGGCACTTGGCCTTGTTGAACTTCATACAATTGGCCTCGGCCCATCGATCCAGCCTGTCCAGGTCCCGCTGTAGCGCCTGCCTGCAGTCACTCGCTGCATCTCATCAGTCATGGAAGCACACATGCTGTCCTCAGTCTGAATCAGGTAGAAGCTACACAGCGAGCAGTCATCCTCTAGGTTCACAAAATTGCACAAAAGCTCAAATATACCCTGGCCGTTCTTCATTTAAGAGTCACCCACACAGCCATGTACGCACAGCAGATTTATACACCAGTTAAGCAACTGCTGTTCATTCTGGATGCAGGACCACGCTCAGACTAACTACTGCAGTGTAGCCGTATGCATTGGGAACGATGCTATGATTTCTCTGGATATCAGCCACATTTATGGAGCCTTATTTATTGATCTACCAAAGGTTTCTGATACAGTTGACCGCACATTTTTGTTACAGCAATTTAAGCGTGACACAGATTTTACTGTAGCTTGGTTTAGCAGCAATATAATTGGTCACTGGGTATTATGGGGAAGCTGGCATTGCAAAAGCTCTGCTGTACCTGTCCTGCAAAGAAAGGGTGTTCTATCGCCCCAGACTGTTGGCCCAGTATCTTTTTCAAGCATGCCATATTCACTCGCCACAACCTGCATGATTCCCCTGAAAAAGTCTCCAGCATAATCTTCCAGGCTTTCCCCAAACGCCGCAAGATTGCCCAGTATTTAGTATTGCCATCTCCCTAACCCTCGTCCTAGCAGATACGTAATTCTAAGGCTTGCAGAGGGATGTGCAAAATCCCCTAGAACTTCAGCAAGTGATCTCACTTCAGGTGACAGCAGTCTATGTTCATAGGTATGTTGTTTTAAAAAAAGTACATATAAAAAGTGAAAGAGTTAATTCTGTCAAAAGAAGCACTTTCTGCTTTATTTACTGTGCTTCTCATCTACCTCCAAAAGCAGAGTAATACACAAGAGAATCTCAGTTACAGAAAAACTGTGTAGTATAACATGAGTTCTGGTCGCAGAAGGCTAGCAAGCTGCTGGCAGAGGGGAGAAGCCATGGCAGGACCAGCACAACTCCAGCATCCAGGGAAGCAATGAAGTCACCATTGCTGGGCATTATAAAACACCAGAGGTGTTACTAAAGAACATGGCTTGAACCTACTATTCAGCCTGGAAATGGAAGGGAAGAGAAGGAGCAAATCTGTGCATGGTTCTGGGCAGGTTTTTTATCCACAAGCAAGAGCAGCCCTTTATTTTCCTCAGTAGTCAGCTCAACATTTGGAAAATGATTGTAATCAGCTCTTTTGTTTCAGGGGCTTATCTGATCAACTACCAGAGCTAACGAAGAATTTATTTTCCTCCCAATTGAGCACATGTACTTGGGTTCTTAAGATTCCTCTACCTCCAGCCCTGAAGCATCAGAGATCAGCTGTAATACATAGGATGTGGTGAAGAGAATTTTATTCCTCAAGCACCCACGTTTTACAAATAAACTGGACTTTGAATGCTATATAGCACTCAAAGATTATGGCTCAGATGCCGTTCCCTTAAAATTCCTTAGCAGAAGGAATTGTCCAAAAAGCCCCTCACTGAAGAGAGGAAAGCAGAAAATGTTCCTCCACAAAGACAAGAATATAGGAAGGTGACCTCTCTTATCCCAACAGATCCTGGAATCCACAGCAGTTTCTCGATGAAACTTCAGACATGGCAATTTGTAAGTGTTACAACGCTAACACACGTGATCAGAAGCTCTTGTAACCTGATGCGTTTTCCCCATGAAAACATCTGCTTAAATGATTCCATACCCTCAAAGAAAGTTGCTGCATTTTCCACTCTACAGTATGTTTTATTTCTATTCCAGTTCATCTAGGATGATATTTCCGTACCTTATGTGACACAGTGAAGCTGATCTCCCTTTTGCATTCTGATTAAAGATACTGAATGCGTTCCCTATACACTTACACACCAAATGGCTCAGGTCCCATTCCACATCATATGTACTTACTGAAATGGGATCCAAAAATGGATAGAACTTGAGATCACACATTCATATTAATTTTAATGTTCTCAAGATTAGTCAGAATTTTTTAAGCAAATCATTCATTTACTTGGATCCCTGCTTCACATTAGAGAGGATGATTGTACAGAGATTTTAAATCAATTTTGGAGTCTTTTTCTATTGAGGATTAAGCTTGATGATTAAAGGAACTTTATGTTAATTTCAATAAAATTTTGCTTCCCTTTTCATTTACTATTTTATCAATTCAGTATGAGAATTTTGCAGAGTCTCAGAGCTCAGCTCTTGAGGTCTAAGACGACAATTTCTTGGTAGGCTGTTCTTTCTCCCTTTTAGACTGACTATGACAGAGGACTTTAGCAATGGTCTCTCTCCCCTTTGGCACTAACCTGCTGGAAGACTCCTAATGTCCTCCTCCCACCCCACTGTTCTCACTAAATATATTTTGACAAAAGATCAGAAAGGTGAATGACCAGCACATCCCCGTGGCTACTGAGGGTTACCCTCATAGCTGCTAAAGAGAACAAACACAAATCATGGTCTATGAACAAAAGTAAAGAATAACTCACAGGCAGCACTGCTGGTGCCTTTAGAAAGGTTTTCACACAATAATGAAAATCCTAGATACTGCTAGACAACATAAGAGAACAACAAACCAACTGTGAATTTCAACCCCAAGCTACAGTGACTGTTATCAGAGTCTACGTTATGATAGCCCTGGAAGCCACAACCTAAAAATCACATAAGAAAGGGCAGGAAAAGGCTTCAGGGTCATCAAACCCATTCCCTACCCCAAGGCAGCAACAACATGCCCAGCCATTCCTCTGAAGTGTTTGTCTTGCCTGTTCAATAACTCTGTCTCCCTCACTTTGGATCTGCACAGCCGAGAAGGACCAGTACCTGCACCACAACAGTTAGTAGCTGAGAACAACAAGAAGGCAGGCAGAATTCCTTCCTCCCTTATTACTGATGGGAAACAGAGGGGCCAGCCCAAGGTTTGGCCCCAAATACTTGAGCTAAACAGCTGTCCTAGCACAAGGGACAAAACTATCCTTCTTCCAGTTAGATGATAACCCAAAATACAGCCCTGCACACCAGACCTATGCACTCTGTGTTCGCTTAACAGCCTCCGACTTCAGCAATGTTCCCACAAGAGCCTGGCTGGGATCTGGGCTTAGTTCATAAGGCACTGGCCCTCCAAGTGCTTTACCAAACTGGGTGCACAGCTTATAAACACAGAGCAGAGAGTGATGAAGCAAAATATAAGGAGACCCAGGAAGTCCCAGGGAGCAAGTAGATAAGACTGCTCCCGAGAGCAAAAGCTACAAAGAAGGCTTTTCACCTAGCTGGGAGAGGAGAATTGAAGATACAGAGATGGGCATCAACACAGGAGTATAAAGCAGTTTGGCGTTATACACAGAGAGATGAGCTGAACAGCCTTGAAAAACAAGAACATACATTTCTTCCTAACCCTAACACCGATCAGCTCTGTGACACAGGGCCAGCCGCCGCCCTTCCTTTCCCCATCTCTTGCTGGCTTCATCAGGAGTTCCTCCAGGAAGCAACAGCCTCCCAGTACACGTCCCCAGTACTCCATCCCAGGGTGCCACAGGCTCAGCTGGGACCTCTGTTGCCTATTCTCATGCAATGAATCCAAATAAAATCAAGATGAGCAGTGATTGCTTTTGACAGAATAGAGGAATTTTCTCTACACTGTGGTAATAGTAATTTTCCACTTATTTTCTTGGCAATTTGCTTAAAGATTAGATTTTGCTAATTATAAGAGAAGTATTCACCAACATCCAAAATGTCATTTAATTTTTTCCTAAAAAAAAAATCCTTTCAATGAAAACTGATGGACTTGCAAATAGTCTTTGTCATCATAGTTCCACTTTCACCAAGTACACTTAACAAGTACATAAAATATTGCCCAGTTCCAAACATGACAGCAGCTTTGCAGACGAAGTACTCAAGGTCAAGCCAGAGGTCAAATAGCTCAACAAATGATGAGGGTTGAAAATACACTCTTAGCTTCATGATCCCCTCCATAACATCCTGCTCCTGCGCCACCTCATCCCTCTTTGCTCAGGAGCCGTATGAAGAAAAGCTACATACTGACATCACCTACATCCTGTCCATGGCTATTTTTAACACCTCAAATCTGTTGCAAGTCTCTCCCTCACCCCTTTTTAAAGTAAATCTATCAAAGAAATAAGTCCTTCTCTCTGTAGAACGTGGAATCTTTCCCCTCAGGAGACAGGGTAGATTTAAGACCCAACACCTAATGATTTAGCAGAGCCTGAAGAAGGAACTGTTCAGTGGCAGAAAGGGAAGATTTCAACTTTTTACTCTGAGAAGCATAGCATTTGCCTATTCCACAAGTGTTCCCAAGAAAAGTGTGCCTAGAAAAGAGATCTGAAGTAATTTTTAAAAGAGTTTTACACTCCCTCTGAGCCCCATGCCTTTGGACTCACGCCAGCACTACTGAAGGATTACAGTGCATTCCAGCCGTTCATTCTTCACCACGCACATTTCAAATTCATCAAACAGGAGTGGTTTGGTCTTCCTGCTTTCAATGGAGATTGCCAAGCAACAGCAATGCATGAAATGTTTTTGCTTATAGCATGAGGACAGGCTTTGTAATTGTAAATAGTTTCTTTAGCTCTACTATCTCAGGTTGTGGATCTCTTAATAAACATCAGTGTTCACCTTTCTTCCCAGAGTGTGGTTTTATTGGTATCTCAGAAACAAGAGCACCTGGTACTCAGCCTTTGGTTGGTTGCTCCCCAGGCTTCATCCCAGGTCTTCTCAGCACTTGTTTCTCCTGCCAAGGGAACTGCTCCCTCCATTCCTCATCCTCACTCACAGCAAATAGGCAAAAGCTGCCGAGGGTTAACAGGTCAGTGGTACTCTCCTGCACAACAGGCAGGTTCTGGGAATCTCCTCAACGGGAAGGTGCAGATGAAGTTGTTCTCTCCCCCTCCTCTCAGTTCTTCTTTGCTCAAGCCCTGGCATCCTTGTAGACATTATGGTCGGAAGAGAATTAGAGGACCCTTCCTTCTCTTTTACAGAGTAACCTGGCCTGTCTTACTGTCCCAGGGAACTACCAGGCAAGAAGCCAACCAGGTCTCTCACACAGCAGTACAACGCCCTCCGCATATGCACCAACGTACCCTTAGTCAATTCTTCTCCTTACAATCAAATCTAGAGGGTGCTATGCTGATCTACTACTCAGTCCTATTCTCCGGTTCTCACTCAGGCTTACTATTTTGTAATGAAAAAAGGGTACAGAAACTCTGTTGCCCTATTCTTTAGATAAGCAATGATCCTTGTATTGCTGTCAGCAGTTTGATTAACATGGTTACTGCTCAGTACAGAATCCAGAGCTCCTTTTGAGAGATGTGTAAGTGAAAGGTTTGTCTGAGGAACCCACAGGAATCAGTCTGGGTTTAAAAAATAGTTTAACATGTTAATGTGACTATTCAATGCACAGAAGCTTATGGCTTCATTGCAGCTGTGAATGCAGAGATGATAGAGACCATCTTTACTATAATAAAGATAGGAAAATCCTTTGTGTTCAAGGATTTTCATATCTTTGTTATAATAAAGATGGTCTTGAGCTGAGCCCAAGCTGAAGCCAACAGTATCTTTTTCATGGTACAGGGTTCTTAAGACGCCTCTGAAGCTTTTATCAGATATTTCAGCACACAGTTATTGAGCACAGGTGCCAAAATACAAGAGTACTTCCAGCTCCGTCTGCACTCCTTGATGGAAGAAAACAGGTTCTCTGTTCTGTGCCACTGCTGCCATCCAGAGCCGGTACGACTGGCTGTTTTTCAAAAGTCTGACTCCCGCAGCAGGATATCTGCTAGAATTTCATGCTGCAGCATTGCTAGATTTTATTTGCTGCATTTGCAATGCCATCCTTTTTCCCTTTAAACAAATTGACCATTAGAGAACATCCTCTGTGAAAACAGCTCAGAGAATGCTGGCACTTTGAATGTTATGCTGGAGGATGGGAAATTTGTATCTTTTGATAGAACAAAGTCACTGGTTTTACTTTGCTGTCGCTTTTTGTTAAGCATGTGTCCAGCTTCATTTACATGCCTGTCAACATCCCTTTTCCCTTGCTTAGAAACACTGAGGCCGATACCACAGAGCTCACACTGGAAATGGAAACACAAGAATTCACATCTCTATTTATACACTCACAGCCCTAATGTCAGTGCCAGGGGGCAGCCAGAAGAAAAATACCCATGCATTTTAGTTATGACAGACACTTAAGGATCAGCTTTTCTGAATTCGGTACCAAAAATATGCAGATTTCTTTTTCTAAATAAACAAAGCAGCCTCTGCCATACACCAAGAGCTTTTTTTTGTTCTTTAGAGGGATATAGGGATGTGGAAAAGGGGAGGTATGCATCCAGCGTTTTACTGCTGGACCTATTACACGAGTCCTGTCCACTACATTCTGTTCTCTTCTACTTTCCTAACAAAGACAGCTTCACAGCAAACCCTCTTTGGCATAAAATTTCCTGCCAACTCATGTCAGAAACACACAGTATGTTACAGTTTTACAGGTTGGATTTAGTTCCCAAAGATGTCAGAGCTATACTTGTGACCAGAGTGGACACTGGGCTCAGCGTTTGCAGAACTGCGTGTGTAGCAGAGGATGGTCACCTGAAATCAAGCCAACCAGCCCCTCCGGGGTAACACTGCACCAGGCAGAAAATGGGTAAGGCAAGGGCATCTATAGGATTTAAACACAACAAAAAGGTCTTTCCATATATGATATGATGCAGAAAACAGTCTGATAACATGCAAGTGATGCAGGACTGCATATACCAGCCTAACCCAGGTGGTGTCATTGAGGTTACTCAAACCACCGTCTGCTGGTTCACCAACATCTGCCGTCCCATGGGACGGTCCTTCAGAGCAGGAGCCCAGTTCAGCTACGTAGACTCTCAACAGCACTGTCCTGCATCAGCATTTCATTAAAATGAACAGGACCATTTATAGACAGAAATAAATACTAATGAGACAGGCAGAATTCAGCCCATAATGGCTTCAAAAAATGCCAAGTATTTTTAGGCAGCATGGGGGCTGTTGTATCAAACTGCTGAATGCAGTAAAGGCATTCACTCACTTCCACAAAATGACTGCCTGTCTCAGTCATTTTAGACTTATTTGACAGTGTTCTTGGTAGAATCAAATTTTCTAAAATCAGAAATTCAACAGGGAATCTCACTTTGTTTGCAATTTTAGAACATCGGCACCTTCTAGACAAGTTACTCACTACTAGAAGTGCAATTCAAATTTATTTTTGTACATCTCAGTGCTAATACAGTGGAAAATGCATGAGACCTATTTAACAGCAGACAAAATAATTTTTGGTATGATTTCCAATGGCTGTATTTTGTATTTGCATGATGATACACTTAATGAAATCAATCTTATGCTCCAAAGATGAGTATTTAATTTAGTATTTTAAACCATGTTGTACCCTGTGTTCTACATGAGAAATAGCTAGGGTGTATGCCTGTGCCTTAATCAAGACCAACTCCATTTCATTAAGACACACATTCCCTTTGAGAAGAAAGGTGTTAGGATGGGATTCACCAGGTGGCACTGTTACACATAATTTAACACTTTTTTACAGGGTAGGTATACTTTTTGATTTAGAGATGCCTTTGTTAGTTTTTCCAGTGAAGTTGCTTTCTGGAGAGCAGGAAAGAGAGAAGGACAGCTTTTCCAAAGTGTAGGAGGTTCTCTCTCCACTTTAATCTCTCTCACAGGAGTCAGCAGTTGAAGCAAAGGTTGAGGTGTACGCTGGAAGCACTGGGAGACATGATACATTTAACTTTAATACCATTTCTGTTTTGGGAACAAGGTGTACATTTAAATAAATCTCACATCACCTTGAATACAGCCAACATCCGTATTACCTTCCAACAGGGAGTCAACTCACAAAAATTCCTGAGGGACAAAACCTTCACATCAATGATGAGGCACCATCCCTGGAGGTATTGAAAAGATGTGTAGATGTGGTGCTTAGGGACATGGTTTAGTGGTGGACTTGGTAGTGCTACGTTAACGGTTGGACTCAATGATCTTAAAGGTCTCTTCCAGCTTAAACAATTCTATAATGCTCACAATATTCAGTAGCAGTTATTAAGAAAAAAAAAAAGTTGATTACCTAATGCTGTTTCTTATGCTGAATGTTACTTTATTGTACTAAAACTGGCATGCTCCTCTATGTGAGCACCAGCAGGTCTATTGGATTTAACAACATAAGAAATACTACTTGAACTCTACCCTTTTCTTCTGCCCTTGTATTTTTTTCTGGGTTAACTGCAGTCCAGGCCCAATAGATGTCAGAAAGGATTTGCTTTCATTACTGCTGCTCCTTGGCTTGGTGCCCTCTATCATAACTACTCCCACCACTAGATCCCCCAAGAGGAGATGCAGTGATTTGTAGTTCCTCACCAAGGAAGAGTTAAGCATTAGGAATTAGAAGCCTTCTAACAGCAAGGAAAACAAACCGTCTACTGTTTCAGCATATCCATCACTCTCTAGTCTACTCTAAGATCACCAAGCACCTCCCAGCAACGTGCACAGCAGTATTTGAATTAGTCTTGAAGGTGGAAAGCTGGTCTGTAGGCTCCAGCCTTGTTTTCCTAGATCTTTCTCACTCACCCACTTCCACTGTCAGTCATGACAGAATTAGTTACCGGCCTGCTCCTAATCCACTTTCCACTAGTATGCTTTCTTCCCCACATAGCTGGGTCCACTACTGGCTGCCCATCACCTCTTCCCAGTAATTTTTAAAATATGACTTCAGTTTCAAAGAACTGATACTTTATCACTGTTGCTAGCATTGCAAGGAATGAGAGTTTGAACCCATGAAGTTTTACTGCACAGCCAATGATGGTAGGCAACACTTTTGAATCAGATCTGGCTTCCCTCCCACCCCCCGCCATCTACTTGCATGGAATTCACCAAACTTGAAACGAATTAGGTTTTTTTTAAAAAAAAAAAAAAAAGAAAAATCTTACTGTTCATACTGAATTGTGTCAGCACCAAAAGCTTTGAACTCCCATTTAGGAGGTTGAGCCGAGCAAATAACAACAGCTATTGCTACCTAAGCTTTGGAGAAAAGCAAGGATGTGGCAGCATCAGGAAAGATTTATGAGAACAGTTTTGTCTATTTTGAGGCAAATCTATATTGAGATTAAAACAGCTTTTAAAACAGATGTTTGAACCAGGAAACCACAGGTGGGAAGAGTCAGATGACATACTCCTGTGAAGGCTAAAGGAAATCGGGAGAGAAGATCTATGAAAGGCAGACTGGTATCCATTGCAGACACTGAAGCAAAGGGCCTCCTTGGGAGGTGCCATGTGGGAAGAATTTGGGGAAAGTTATCAAAGCAAAAAAGGAATTATTAGATTGTTCTGTTTTACTTGGAAGCATGCTTATTAGTTTTCATGCAAGAATAAATGGAACTGAGAGGAACTCAGGCCTCTGTGTATGAACTGTAGAGACAAATTATCAACCTACAGTGGGAATGATTTAAATACAATTTGTTCACGGATACCAGACAAGGAGATTGTACTTCCAAAGACATGCCTATTGCTTTGAGTTAGCATTTGCCTTTTGAACTCATGTCCACTTGAAAGTTAAGTCTTTGGTACCAAGAAGAGCATCAATGCTATACAGAAGCTGCCTATTTGGGAATGAATTCTCCATCACCAAGATTCCAGTGACCTTCAGGGGACATGGCCGATTTCCATGCCTGCGAGTTATTCTGATAGGAAACTAATATATGCAATTTGAAGGCAGTATGTAAGCTAAGAAAACCAGCAGAGAAAACTCAGAGACCAGTATCAGATGGGCTCAAAGAGACTTTTAGTATGGCAGGACATGCTGGGCTGTTGTGTCTGTAAAACAATACCATCTGCCTTCCCCCTTTAAAAATTAAAATTCAGATGGAAGCATAATTCTGACTGTTTCAGCCTTTATCAAACTCAACTGTTCAGCACAGCATTAAATAGTATGAAATAAGGACTCTTGGAGGACTGTGCATACTGCATGAAAGCATTCATTAAGTCTAAGTTATGGTTACTTCTGCTGTCAAGTCAACAATGCACAATCAGTGGTGGCTAAAATTTTAGGCTGGTATGTTAGACTAACAAATAGCTTTTGAGTCTATATAAATTCTGTTTCCTGCTAATGAGGACAAATTATATGTCACCATGGGATTAATTTCTTTCTTTGCACTAAACAAAATAACAGGAAGAAACTTCTTGCAGACACAACTTTGTAAAAACTTATCATGATTTTTGCTAGAAACAGCACTTCTGTTTTCAGCACTTCGGTTCAGCATAAGAGCATACAAAGATAGGGAAAAGGCAATGACTAGAAGATTTGGATTCAAACTTATCCAGAGTTTGAACAGAAAGAATACAAAGAAATTGAAATTCACACCTATACATGATTCTGCAAGTGCCCCACATTGTCACAAAGATATTGATTCACATGAAAATGAAGCATCTCTGAAGCCCGGGGTGCACTGAATCCAAACACAAGTTTTATGACCAGGACCATCACTAGTTAGGATAGCCATCCTACAGTATCACAGACCATCAACTTGAGCTATTAAATTTTATTGAATACTCTTCCTGAAGTTCATAGGCTGCTCCTTGCTGGCTTGACAAATGCCAACGCAGAGTCATTCAAATCAGCACTGCAAAACAATGTCGCTGTCTCATGTCTCCCTGACTGTGTCACCACCACTTCCTGTCATCCACCTGACATCACGCACAAAACCTTGTCTCTCCCACCGGGCCTGCCGCAGCCAGCCCCCATAGTGTCTCTAACAACGCTACCGATACCTGTCCAGCCAACACTGCTGGCCTCCATCACCTCAGATTATCTTTTATTTTCTACCTCAGTGTCCCATAAAGCTCAGAGAAATTCCCAGTGAACAACCCACCTCCCCTTTGCTGCGATGCGCACAAAGCACTTAACAACAAGCAGGCTGCTGGCACAGTCTGACAGCTGCCTATCATACTAACGAGGACTGTCTCGTTAATCTCAGGTGCTCCCCATCTGCCCACATCCAGCTGTTGCCTCCTCTCTTCTATTCCTGTTACCTTTTGAACCAGCTCCTTTGCATTTCAATACCTACCACAGCAGACCTCTGACCTCAACACCAAGAGGTACTTGGGTGTTACTACAGTGTAACAACGTGCTATTACATACATTATTTTCTAAGTTTGGCAGCCAGGCAGCCCCACTAGCTTGCTACCATTAATGCTAGTAGCAGGTAGAGGAAACTATGCTTTGGTGAAAGAACAGACTATGGAACTAGCCATGTACCTGAAAAACCATTAACTAAATCAAAATGATATGGCAAAACAGTAATAAGCGATCCTAGATGCAAATTAAATATACAGCACATATCCCAAGACTGCAGTGACCCAGTTTGGGATTATTCTAAATTTATATTATCACTTTGATACCAGCTATGTTACTAGCATACCTTATTTATATTGCACTCAGTGCCTTCCAGGCAGGATTGCTAGCACCAAGAGCTGAATTTCCACAGATTTTTAAAGTTTATCTAGAAAACATAGGGTATATGGTATTTAGAGTAGGAATTGGGAATAACACACTGGCCATATCACCATGGATCACACAAAGAGCATATAACTCCTCATGAAGGACAAAGCTTATGCCTTGGGGACAAAACAAGAGTCACACAAGCATTTTGCAGCTGGTATGTTTTGTCAGGATCACTAAAACAAAAAATTACATGTTTTGCAGTCCAGACCATGCAGTTGAACCAAGACAAAGTGACCCATACCTCTGTAGAGCTGTACTCTTCCAGTGGGCAAGGAACCCCAGAAAGCAAGCTCTGTGTGGGGGCTGCAAGATGCACAAGTCAACTTGTGTCAAAAAGAAGGGCTGTTTCTTGTGTGTAAAAGATGATAAAGCTTGTTATAGGCTGCTTGGAAGAAAACACAAATAAAAGGATAAACCTACCTTAACCTTGTGTTGCGCTAGAACGAAGGTGAAAGTTTGCACAAAGCAGCCCAACAACAATAGCTTCAAATTCCATCCTACTACACAAACTCTCCTTCCCCCCTCCAGGCTGCAAACACCTGAAGGCATTAGGTTGATAAAGGGAGTTTAACCTTTGCCCCTCAGCCCACGTGCTCCTGGGAAGTGTAGTTCAAGGTAGTTAAATGTCAAAGTCTGTGAATCAGAGTGAATTACAGAATGTGATTTCACAGGATTATTTATTTGTATGCAAGAAAAGTCATTAATTACTTGATGGCTTGTGTTACAGAAGATTAAATCAAGTGCTTTCAGGTGAAAAGACTTAAATCTTTGGGTTATTGCAAGAGGTTAAATTTCTCCTACAAAGTCAAATTAACCTCAGCTCAGGTAAGGGAGTTGAGATAGAGTTATCTTAGCAAATGATTCCTTAAACTTTGATGTGCTTATTGTTATATTTGATAGGAAGTTCTACAGACTGAGCTGTGTAGGCTTAAACATTTCATATTAAGTCTTCTAATAATTTTAACTAAAAGAGGTATTTTTAACCATCTTTCCCATTTCTCCAGGAGCAAGCCTGCCAGTCACAGTTCATTCCTGATTTCCCAGTACCTCACAAGGTTGTCAGCCCCTTCATTCCAAACCAAATCCTTTCTAGCATTTCAGCAGACAGAAATAAAATCATCTACTCACAGTTTTAGCTATAATAGTTCTGAATAATTTATAGGTAGGAAGAGATGGAGAAGAGATGTACAACATATGACTGATCATATTAGCACAGTGCAGCCAGATAAAACGTTTTCCAGAAGAAAGGGAGTTTAGTTGCATATTTGTAAATTACACTCTGAAAACTGAACAAGCAATCACTTTCAAAATGTAAATATTTCTAATGAAAGCACTGTGTATGAGAGTAGCTTCTTCTACCTTATTGCATAAAGTGGATACTGATTATTTTTCCCATAAAAGCAGAAAAGAATTATTTGACTGCTTATCAAAATTTCCATTAGCTTAGGGGAAAGTGCGCTGAGGTATGGGCCTCAGAAGCGTGAATTCAGGTCTCATCTATCCAGCTCACTGGTCTTTCAGAGGCAGTGATGGATGGAGCACCATGCTGAAAGTCAGAAGACAAGTTCTGTTCCCAATTTTGCCAAGTGATCCCAGCCAAGACACTTGTCCTGTTAAAATGCTATGGTCTTCACAAGATAACAATAGACTTCTATGACTTTAAAATCTACAAGACATGAAAAATCTGCTAAGTTTAGTGAGATGACAAAATAAAAGGGACCTGGTACTTGTTCTAGCATGAAAGAATTACTGAATTGCCCAAATAATTACATATAATTACCCACTCTGGTTAACAAAATACACAAACTCTTACAAACAAAAACCACAACTCTCAGTCCAAATTTGTCTACATCTGTGTGCCTTTGTAGGCTGGCATCCCCATTAGCAATAGAAGTTCCCCAATATATGCCTGCTGTAGACCTCACTAGGAGGTGAGTAGGTCCCTGGGGATAGGAATAGTCCTTTGCTCTTCCAGCGCAGCCATACAGATTTAATGAAATGGGACATTTAGAGTTTAACAGGCTCAGCAATGAGGCAAATTTCACCCTTTGTCTCTACACTATTCCCTGATTGCGCCATTAGCAGAATGCCTCCCACGAGGAGAGAAGGAAAAGTGGGTGTGAGTAAGACTGCACATACTATACACATACAGAAAACTACAAGGGAAGAAGTTGATGTGAAAAAAATCATAGAGTCATAGAATCGTTTAGGTTGGAAAAGACCTTTAAGATCGTCAAGTCCAATTGTTAACCTAGCACTGCCAAGTCCACCACTAAACCATGTCCCTAAGTGCCACATCTACACGTCTTTTAGATACCTCCAGGGATGGTGCCTCAACCACTTCCCTGGGCAGCCTGTTCCAATGCCTGACAACCCTTTCAGTGAAGAAATGTTTCCTAATATCCAATCTAAACCTCCCCTGGCGCAACTTGAGGCCATTTCCTCTTGTCCTATCACCTGCTACTTGGGAGAAGAGACCAACACCCACCTCACTACAACCTCCTTTCAGGAGTTGTAGAGAGTGATAAGGTCTCCCCGCAGCCTCGTTTTCTGCAGTTCCCTCAGCCGCTCCTCACAGAACTTGTGCTCTAGACCCTTCACCAGCTTCGTTGCCCTTCTTTGGACACACTCCAGCACTTCAGTGTTCCCAAAACTGAACACAGTATTTGAGGTACGGCCTCACCCTGGCCAAGTACAGGGGGACGATCACTTCCCTACTCCTGCTGGCCACACTATTTCTGATACAAGCCAGAATGCTGTTGGCCTTCTTGGCCACCTGGGCACACTGCTGGCTCATATTCAGTCACTGACGACCAGCACCCCCAGGTCCTTTTCTGCCAGGCAGCTTTCCAGCCACTCCTTCCCAAGCCTGTAGCGTTGCCTGGGGCTGTTGTGACCCAAGTGCAGGAGCCGGCACCTGGCTTTGTTGAATCTCATACAACTGGCCTCGGCCCATCGATCCAGCCTGTCCAGATCCCTCTGTAGCGCCTTCCTACCCTCAAGCAGATCAACACTCCCGCCCAGCTTGGTGTCGTCTGCAAACTTACTGAGGGTGCCCTCGATCCCCTCGTCCAGATCATTGATAAAGATATTAAACAGAACTGGCCCCAACACTGAGCCCTGGGGGACACCACTTGTGACCGGCCACCAGCTGTATTTAACTCCATTCCCCACAACTCTTCGGGCCCAGCCCAAAATGAGTGAAATGACGGAAACAAGACAAGATTCATATGTTACTGTGAGCCCCTCTGCTCTCTAATAGCATCAATCATGATGGTCACTGGAGTGTACACGGTGTAAACACTATCTTTAGATATTAAGAAAACCCTTTCTACCATTGGGTCAGACACCTGAGAGAGGAAATAGCACAAGAGCCACTTGACTGATTCCCTGGCAAGAGTAAAAGCATTGCCTTTAAAATTTAGTCCAAAGTGACTGCTCTTCCCTTTCCGTCTCTCTCTTCTGAAGTTGCTTACTGGGAAGTGACAGCTTCCTCACCCTCATCCTGAGCCTCACTTGCAAAGTGGATTTTGGCAGGAAATAAAGGTGCTCAGCTCCTATTTGGACAAGGCCGCTATGTGTTAGTAACCCCGTACAGCAGCCAAAGCAGGCTGTATCGAAGTGTCACATCTTAGCCAGTCTCTGCTTAGCACACTGGCTTAATGGAAAACAGTAAGTGAAACACTCTGCTTTCTCTTGTGTCTCTATAATAGCAGACTTTTTGCATCCAAGAAGGTCTCTTTTAATCACCTCTGATACTTCTTATTTTCCAGACATCATAGACACTGCCATGAGGAAACGGGTAATTGATTGGGGCCTCAAGATTTAATGTATTCACTGAACCTTGGTCTACTAACAGCTCATACTCATCTCAATAAGAATTGAATCAGCAGGTCACACCATGCCACCAGGATAATTACAGACAGAATGTATGAGATTTTTAAAATCCACTATTTTTTGTGTAGTTTTAGTTTATATCAAGCATGAACAACAAGGAAGGTCCAAAAGGTTATAACAAATGCGTAGCACAATAAATGGACAGCAGAATACTATGATATTCAGACCCAATCCTGCTATCTTTAGTGAGTCAAAACACAGTTATTTTCAGTTGGAAGATTGTTTTTTCAGAGCTTTTTGTTTGCCAAAATAACAACTGTGAGATTTGGCCCTATTCACATCTGAACCTAGAGGCACTTCATTAAAATTTATAGTGAAACTCAGAGAGCAAATACACATTTGAAGTATTTATAAAAGCAATCACTTCTACAGTCCACAATTTCCACACTTCAATTTGGATCTTATTTCTTCACATTTTGTTATTTACTCAGTAATTTCTTCGGCAAATTATAGGATTCTTGTTCATCCACACCAAGAACAGTTCCTTTAGAAAGCACTTACACCCAGTAAGCTACATCTCTAGCCTCATGACTTTAACAGATCTGTTCCTGTGTCAGAGTTAGGTACCTACATGACTTTGCTGAATCACGACCAGGACTAACTTTGCAGTAGCTCATGTGGAGCTGCTGGTAAGTGCTGATATTTCCATTGTGCATGTTGTTAGCATACAGGCAGGACAGACGATCTGTCAGAGCATTAGGAGCCAGGCAGAGCCTCCTAATATTACCATGTACTCTCAGGTATTATGGAAAAAGAACTTAGCCCTGAAGAAACCAGTTGTGTTATAAGATGGTCTAGTTTTTTTACTGAAGACTAGCATAGCTGGAATTATGCAGGTGAAAGGTAAGTGATGAAGTAAGGAGAACACTGTCAGTAAATCAGGAGAACAGAAAAATGGCTTCTTGGCTGGTCAACAGTAACTTATGTTGAGTTTTGTCTATTGCTACCAAGCAAAATCAAAATACCCATGTAACCATTTTTCATGCAGAAAAATCTCTGCTTATCCAGTCTTTGGTCGTTCTGAAGGAAATACAGTCTTTTGCACATAAAAACTGCAGGAAGTATAGCCAACATTGACATGCATAAGGCTAAGATCTAGACAATTATTCTGATTCTTTGTGCAGCTGAAGACTCGGGTTCGAAGAATCCCATACTTCTTCTCTTTAACTTAAAGATTTTTCAAGGTCCTTCCAGCATGCAAGGATAGCACTTCTTTTGATTTATCCTGTCTGGTCAAAGTAACAGAATGATGACCAGATTTAGAGGATTAAAGTAGGACTTTGATGTTACTGTAATAGATTTAATGGAGCTGAGGGAATACTATGCAGAATTCCAACCTGGTACCTTTTTTCCTATAGCTGAACGGCCTTCTCTGCTAAAGTACAGAACAGAGTTTATTATTTTTCAGGACTTTAAATGAACGTATGGGAATTAAAATTCCAAGAGACCAAGTGCCACACAATGGTACCTTTGAATATACATTTAAATCCGGCCTCTGAAAAATTTATGAATGCATTTCTTAGGCATCACTGTTATGTGGTCACTCTGCTGATATTTCCAAAATAATTGTTCCTTCCCACTCCACTCAATTTATCACTGCCACATAAACAGGACACATCCACGAGGTGGCAGACATTGGCAGTACCGGAGAGGTGTCAGTAATAGCTCTATGGCTGGGGAGGCTACATCTTACTGGGCACACACATGGGAACACAGCCTCTTCTGCAGAAATGACAGCTCAGTCCCTGTAATGGAGCATCATAAAAGTATATATATCTCAAACTCAGGGGTACCACACAGGCATACCACAATCCCTCTTAGGATGGCTAAGGAATATTTGACTGGTGTCTTGATGTGGGAAGGTAGGTGTGTGACCTATGGGAGGTGTGGGACAGTATGGGAGGGATATGGAGATAGACAGACGCAAGGACAGAAGTCTCTTGTTATTGCCTCAGACTAACTGACAGCAATGGCTGTTTCACTCTGAGAACTATGCATATCCCCATGACGTAGGACCAAGGGCTGCATAATCAGATGACATCTATGGTGCTGTGATTGCCATAAAAAATAAAAAGAGGTAATGCTGAGATACAGGAAAATAGAGCGGTGAGATTTATAACTGGGCAACCTGACGTCTCTTGATTGACTGAAAGAAATGAAGGAGGCCTGCGGTAACATGAAAAACCTACCCAATTTGACTGCATCATAGGGACCAACAGGAATTCCTAATCAGAACAGGCAAGCCTGGCCAGCTTTTCTCCTAAGTAATGTATCTGCATTATTAGAGTCTGTCATTTGTTCACAGTTAAGCCAGAATAGCCAAATTTCCTTTGAATGTTCCTTCTTCCCAAAAAAAATCCTACCAACATTGTCTCTAAGTCTTGGTTAGGGCCCAAAGCCATGCCTGTTCTCCTTATGTGTGCAGAAGATTCATTAAAATTTCGTATCTTCCCTCAACTGTTTATCATTTACTGTACTAAAAGTCCAATTCTGTGATGTAAACTTGTGTGCAACATAACCACAGCTGATGGTAGGAATTCAACACTCCACTATATTACCTGAGTGTGCAGCCACATGAGTGACGAAAATCCACTTCCTTTTGTTCCTCCAAATGGAGTGACCATCCTATGAGCCTCTTGCTATGCCTGGAAAACCCAAACCAATAAATTGTGTTGAGCTTTCACTACAGATTAATGTATAATTTAAGTGATAAGTTCTCTACAGACAAAAAAACCTCAAACACACTATGCATTACCGCTGTGCTGGATGCTTTATTCAAGTGTCTCCTGAGGCCACAATATCTGCTGAAAGTACAATGTAGGGGAAACTTCACCTTGTATGGAGATTTGGTAACCGTACACCCCTTATATGCCTTGAAAGTTCATAAGGTATGAAGTTCTCCTCCAGAAAATATTATATATAATCAAAAATAAGGTTTAGAAATAATTTCTCTGGAACTCCTCATGGCTGTCATGTAATAGCTGAAGAGGAACTTCCTGTGTTGCCCCAGCATCATAAAAGACTCCAGTGAGAAAGACAATCAGCCAGATTCTCTCCTGGTTTAGCAATCAAAACAAGAATTTTGCTGCTCACATTTAATTAAACAATACATTAAATGCTGAGAAACGATTTTCAGATGGGGAAATTTCAGGTCATTATGCTGGAGCTTGCTGTTTGAAAGATTCAGGATGCAAATATGGTTAACTGGGTATCAACCACCAATAACCTGGCACAGTTAATCACTGTCAAAGTAACTGAAATGTTATTAAAATTATCATCATAACACTTAGGAGTCACAGTCAGGCATTACAAGTCCTTGATAATAAACACTGTAGAAAGACAGAACAGAAAGATAGTACCCACTGTGAAAAGCTTACAGCCTAGTTTATTATACGAGACAACAGAAGAATGGATACAAATAGCAAGAAAAAACACATATTGAAAATGTGTCAAGCTTATAGCAGAATGCTCTGCAGAGATCCCCAAGTTTGTTGGTAAGTTCACACAAGAAAATCAACCCATCTCCTGGTCTAGGAGGGCTGTGATCCTTCCCAGCTGGGTGTTCCCCATATGTCCGCAGTACTTGTGTACTGGGTATCACACGTATGGGAAGGCAGCAACTTAATCACATTGATTCACTGCACATTCTTTACACTTTCAAAGTGCACATGCACAGTATATCCCACGCTCTCAGTGGAACAGTGCTTCCATATGCCCAAAAATGTCAGATAAACATTACACTTCCCAAAAGTTCATCCAAGATTTTGGCAGCAAAAGTTGACGCATCTAAGAGCAAGCAATATAGCTCTGTTCACATACCAGTGACCTCTAGTAAATAAGCCCTAATGCTCAGGCATATTAGCACAAAGGTAGCAAAATGTAAATGAGGTCATTCTGCTTGAGAACCTGTATTAGTCTGCACTCATGCAGGCTGAACGGTTGCATTTTGGTCAGTAGAAGCCAAGGCTCCAGCAGAAGCAACAGTTCCCACTCCCTGCAGAAGGAGAGGACGCCACTCGTAAGTTGAAACTCAGCTGGGCTACTGCCAGCAGTTCAAAATCAGCCCACCTTCCTCTGATACACATGCTGCAATTGCTAGTACCTGCTCTCAGCTGCCACCAGTGAGTGAGTTAGGTCATTATGATTTGTTGCCATAATTTCTTTTTCTGAGACATTTTTAAACAGTTTTAATCCTAAAACTTGCCCATTCCCTCCTTATATTGCAATTTTGGGGTGCCTATTCTAAAATTGTCATGTGGTGGAATACTACAGGGTATGTTGGTGATTAAAGATAAACAAACTCCATGTGTGGTTCAAAAGTTCAGCCATAATTTGAATGCTTTGGAGTAGAAAGTGATAAAAGAGCAGAGAAAAAAAAAGGGGGGAAACATAGGATGAAAAATGCAGTTGAGAGGAGGAAAGAGAAAGTTGTAAATGAGCACAGAAGCAATTTAATTACCATATACAGCACACTTGTCAAACGCTACATTTCCCTGCTTTGATGTCTGATCTACAGAGGAAAGCTGTTTGCTGTTCCTTCCAAGGCAGTTTGGTTTTGCTTTAGTGATTCAGCAGATACAACCAGATCCTCTGCTCTGGACTTCTGCCAGACATAGCCCAGAGAATTTCACCAGTTGATTCCTGCATGGAGCTCAATAACTTCTTGTTGAACTGGGGCATGTCTTTTAGGAAGACATCTGTTTCTGACTGGATCCATAGGTGAGTTGTTTCCATTATTAATTTCCCTTGCTGTTAAAAATTTGCACTTTATTTCCCATTTGAATTTGCCAACCTTTGTTCTAACAGTCACAGGTTTGTACCCTGATGACAGCTCATCTATCAGTTCAGCATTAGACAATTCATATGTGCCAACACAGTTATTGGGAAGGGGACAATTCTGTCTTTGGAAAGACTTTCCTTTAGAGGGGGCAAGAAAAACAACCTTTAATAAAAACTCCTCAGCAAGAAAAACAGCCTTTAATAAAATCTCCTCTGTAACTAAAGAGTGAATCACAAACTACAGGGAGAAACAACACAGGGAGCAATCAGTAACAGCACTAGAAGCTAGAGTGACAAGCTTGAATGTGTGCAGCCTGAAAGGCAGCTGCTGATGCAAAACTAGAACACCCTCTCAATGATTTTTTAATGACTCAGTGGTCCTGTGTTGGACTCATCTCTAAAATGGAAGGGATGAGGTGCCCAAAAATTGTCTATCTTTATCACTCAGGCAAAGTCACTGTAGCAAAAAGTTACCATAGTTACTCCTTAATGACAGCAAAAGTAAGTTTTAGAGTTGATCACTGTTGCTACTTTTAACTCCTATCCAATGTTTGTTGCTACTTGCAAATGTCCAAACACCACTGTATAACCAACACCAGCTGCCCAGAACAAAGAGTAGTGCGAGGAGCAGGGAAGTGACTACCTAAGGACTCTGTGTAGCACCAGGGAGTGAAACAGCTGGCTGAGGAAAAGAACTTTGTTTGATCTTGTTGTAGGGTTAACCTACTAATGCAAAAGGGCACGGCTGAGGAACACCGTCTTGCTAACGCTGGCTTTGCAGAACAATGGGTTTATACCGAAATGGACAGCCTCCAGGGACACAGATGACTTTAATGCATATGCACCTTCTGAATCCACAAGGACACAATGCAGCTATGGGAAATATTAGTGCACCAATCCTGCCAAATGACAAAGAGGGAAGAGAACAGAGAACTACCCAGGAAAAAAAAAAATCACCATTTTTATAAGTAAGATTAAGTATGCAGGGGCACAGTAAAACTGGCTAGAAGGAAACTTGTATCAGGACAGCAGAGTCTTGTCTATACCCTCTAGGATCTCACCATCTTGATTTTCACAGTTCTCTATCAACATGCATGCTATGTGCTTTCCTAAAACCCAACCTGAAATCCATACATTCACCTATTTACTCACTTGCAAGCTCCATATTATCTTTCTCCTTCTATTACTATATATACATATGCATATATACATACATGCATACTATATATATGCATGTATGTATGTACTAGTTTAATTGTAGTCAACACTTTTCATCACAAAAGATGATTGCTTACTTTCTCTATCTTACACACACTCCTTTATCTGCTCTCCATTGGAGTTTTATTTCAAGTCCACCTCCTTTTCTAGTTACCATTGTTTTATATTGCATGGATGGAAATGTCTGAAGCAAACAGAAGGACTAGTTTGTTGTTAGAACCATATAGCAAGCTGACCCAATGTCAACCAACACTCCCTATATATTCCCCAATTCTGACATTCTTAATCTGAGAGATGTAAATGCACACATGAGATGGAACAACGCTTTTGACCTCGCATGGAGAGCAGTCATAGAAGTGATTTTCAGCCAAAACAGTTTGCTTTTTACTCTGTGTATCAGGCATGAAATTAAAAATCACCAGAGCCATGTCTCAAGAACTAAGTTCAAGTTCTCTTGCACGCATCTACAATTTTGTCTACGAGAGACTGGCAGGTACATCACTGAGCACCAGAAAGGCTTGAATCAATATGTGCTTCTGGCTGACAGATGGTCAACCACATAGTACAAAACTACTCCACAAAGAGCCTCCTAGATGTTGTACCATAGCAGCTAAGCAGCTATTCAGGTTAATGTGGAAAAACAAAATGGAAAGGCCAAACGTGAAAAGCTGTGTGTGAGCCGATCACTGCTCTCTCTTCTGCGGAAACCCTCTCCAGAAGGTATGGTAGACCACATAGGACATGTGTTGGATTGCAAGCAAGCTGTTGACTTTCAATGGGGAGAACACCAAACCAGGATGAATGGCTATCATACTGCAATTCAGCTTCTGCCCAGAGCACTTGTCAGATTGTGCTGGCTCACTCAGATTCAATTACAGACAAGCTGGCTTCCAGGAAGATTCACCATGAAGTCCAAATCAGTTATGTCAGATGAAGGATCAGTGGTGGAAAGCCAAGGCTGATGAATGGCAGGCACCATATGTGCTTGTTTTATGATGGGCTCAAGGGGGTTTATGGACCAAGACAGAATATGACAATGCTGATCATAACCAGGGAAAAAATGCACTGATTTCAGATTGCCAAGGCATAAGGGCCCAACACATTCAGTATTTGTTTAGCAAAAGCACAACCACCAGTAGAAATGTGTTGGACTCACTTTTGAGGAGGCTTGGTTGAGCTACCAGTTATAGCCAAATTAGCAATACAATAGCATCAATGCAAGATGGTAAATGACATCATTTCTTGAAACATTGAGTGTGAGCTGCTAGGCTCTGCCTGAATGATTGCACCATCTCTTTTTTTTTGTCAGATTTGGGATGCAGGTACCACTCCACAATATTTCAAAGGTAAATACATCATCTAGAGATGGAAGGAGAGAAACCTCACTGTAACTACAGAGAGCAGTCTCGCCACTGGCCTTCACTAGCCAGTATCTTTCTCAGATTCTCCCCGATCGTTTGTCCTTCCATCTGACAAAGAGGAAGGTTCTGGACTGAATGGTAGCTCTAAGGAAACAACAAAACAATTTAGACATATTTTGCAGCTCAGCAAATGGAGGAGAAGTGTTCAAGCTTTAATTAATCTAAAATGGGGAGCTCAGCTGCACTTCTATGACTATGCAAGAAAGTTTCAATCAGCTTTAAGATAACTCTAGCAATCAAATGTACTGCATAGCAGAAAATGTGTCTCACCTTCTCCCTCTGACAAGCAAGGTTAAACAAGGATGTATCATTTAGGCCCTATCCTATTTGTATTATTTTATAAGGCAGAGCTGGATCAAAGTGACCTAAACATTATCATGAATATCAGGATTTGCTTTTGAACTGCCATTCATTTGTTTAACCTATCAGGTTAACACAATGCTCAACTGATGGAGAACGGATGCTCAGTACTTGCCACGTAGAAATCCTCTTTCCTGCCATTCCCATACGCAGATCTAAACATCTGCCTGCTTAACTGTTCACTTTTCTTGTGAGAGTTTTGAACAACTGTGCCAATTCTGAAAGTCTATTGCATCCAGATCAAGTTTTCCACTAGACTGAAGGTGTACAAAATTGTTTTGCCTACCACATTGTGAGTCGTAGTGCTGTTTTAGAGCCAAATTTATCAGCTGGAGAAATTCTATTCCAGATAAAGAATATTCAGACACTTTTCAGAATACAGTGGTAAGACTAAGTGATGATTTCTTGCAACATGTTGATTCTATGCTCACAAAAGCACTGATAATGATGATATAACTGATGGGTCAGGCACACTCTCCCGATGTGAATGTCTAGAACACAAGTCCTATGAGGAGTGGCTGAGGGAACTGGGGATGTTTAGTCTGGAGAAAAGGAGGCTGAGGGGAGACCTTCTCGCTCTCTACAACTACCTGAAAGGAGGTTGTAGAGAGATGGGGGTCGGTCTCTTCTCCCTAGTAACAGACGACAGAACAAGATGAAACGGCCTCAAGTTGTGCCAGGGGAGGTTCAGATTGGATATTCGTAAAAATTTCTTCACTGAAAGGGGTTGTCGGGCATTGAAACAGGCTGCCCAGGGAGTTGGTGGAGTCCCCATCCCTGGAGGTATTCAAAAGACGTTTAGATGAGGCCCTAAGGGATACGATTTAGCGGGGGACTTGGTAATGCTGGGTTAATGGTTGGACCCGATGATCTTGGAGGTCTCTTCCAACCAGAGCAATTCTATGATTCTATGATTCTATGATTCTATGATTCTTATTACCTCTTTTATAGATCGTATTTAGCATGGAAACAGCAAGCATGTTTGCCTAAGGAAGTGCAGCAAATACATGCAAAAGGAATGCTTGTGCAAGTGCCACTTACTGGCTAACGCTCTCAAGATCTTAACTGCAAACAGGTAGCAATGGAGTGGCAATACGAGGAAAGGCATAGGATGTTTGAACAGAAAGGACATGTCCTTGGACAGAAAAAAAGGTGTAAAATAAAAGGCACACAGCATCAAATCCAGAATGGCTCAAATAATGAGCCTTGCTAACCAAAGAAATGCTTTGAAAAAGCTTACAAATAGCCCCAATGTTGTTAAAGATACCCTTTAGATTAGAACTTTGAGAGTATTGTATTACGTGTGGGTGCAGTGCAAGAAACTGATTTAAAAAAGCCAGATGTTCTCTCCCCACTCAGCATGTCTGTAGTTGATAAGCTCCCACAACAATTCTGAAGCGCAACCTCATCAGCAAGCTTTTATTTTTCCCAGACACACACTGACTTGGCATCCCAGACCACAGAAGAAAATTCTCAGATACACTATGTACTACTGCATACCTACGTGTTTGGGGGTTTTTTTATGAATTGTAAACTTGATTTAGAGAAGAAAAACAGTTGATTTATGAAACCTATAATTTAGCTATCACACACCAAAACCAAGACACAGGAATTAATGGAGGGATGCATTCTCAGTTTAGGAATCTATTCCTTTGTCTCAGCTGTCAGTTCTGTTAACCAACAGATGATGTAAAAACACTTCTTCCTTTTCAGTTTTACACAACTGTCACATTGGGCTGCAGAGTCAGTTACTGTTCTTCCAAAATTTAGGAAATATAAATCAAAATTTACATAGTACGTAGCATTATGCCTCTTAGAATCTGGTCCTTGTGTGGCTGCACTTGTGTGAGTCTTTTCACGTTCAAATTATAGACAATAGTAGTTTACAATCTAAATTAAGAAGCACAGCTGGGATAAGGTAATCATATTTAATGATGTTATCAACTCTAAACATTGCACCTACAGCAGGTCTGGAATGGGAATCCTCTCAAATACCTTTGAGTTCTGTGGGAGTAGGAATTTTATTATTAAAACCAATTGGCAATTGTCCTGTTTCCATAGATGCTTTTCATAGCAATGGTGATGACTTTAGATATCACCTGCCTTGATCAGTGTCATGAATCTAATTTGACTATATCCACCAGCAATGTAGGAAAGGGTATTCGATGATGCTGGAAGTCTAGAAAACAAAGGTGGCAATTCTGCATGAAAAATACGTAGCAGAGAGAGATTCAACAACAAATAATTTAAATCAGCCCTTAAGATAAGTACCAACCCAAAATCCAAACTATACCTCTTTCTGGACAGTTTTGAGTTTGGTACCTTCTTCAAATGTAGTTTTTAATTTTTAACATTGCTTGGCAATTTTTAAACTGTTCTCACTGTGGCTACAATGTTACCATAGAGCCCTTGCCATGGTATATGCAAGAGGAGTCAAAGAAGGAAGTCCTACGTCAAATCTTAATTTTATAGCATTCCTACAAAATAATTTCAAGCTCATGGGCTCCAGAGGACTCTCAGATTGATTTTGTGCAGTCAGATCCATGCATACCCACAGACTCTAGCACACTTCATAAATGAATTCAAAACGTACAAGGCAACAGACAGTCAAGCTTGGCAAGTTATGTAGGTTACTAAATTTTTAGTTAAGTTTCCTAGTGTGTATATTATTATTATTATTATCATTATCATTATTATTATTATTGCTGCTGTTGTTGTTGTTATTGTAATTATTATTATTGCTTATCACTACTAAATTCTGATGCCCTGGTAATATTTACAGGCTACATTCGAACAGAGCTGTGCTGTGCTAGCCTCTATACACGTTTGTAAGCAGCTCATCCTGGCCCAAAGGACATTGAACCAGAATTCTAGATCTTTCAAGGTTTGTCCTTCTCCTGTATTACCTTGGTTTCACATTTCACTTTGCATTGGCTATTCCATCATTTTTCAAATCTTTCTGGTTATTCTACCTGTCAAGGAAATGTGCATTAGCCTTCAACAGGAAAAGGCTGTGTACCCGTAAGTGAAAAGCAATTAAGTTAATAATGAATACAGTCAAGGTTTGTGTAGATCTGTCAGAAAAATGAGAGATTTATTAATGGTACATTGGTTGGGAAAGAGAAACGTTAACTCCTGTTTAGTTAACTTGTATATGCTTTGTAGGCATTTTGCTTTTGTAAGAACTGGGGAATTAAACTGTATTAATAGATGCCTATTAAGAGGGCAAGTTTGTGTTCACAAAACCTTTAACCCACCAATCAATATTCACTAGTCCCAACTACACATTGATATAAATGGAGTGCAAGCTTTTTCTGTTGCAGTGAGAGAGCACTTACACTTATGAGCTGTGAAGGTTAAACAGGTTTACAGCAGGTGGAGGGGAGAATATGAACAAGTTAATCTATGAGACGCAGAAGTAAGCATGCTTGAGTTTTGTAGATTTGTGTCAAATAGGTCACAAAATACTCCTGCTGTGGGCAAACTGAGTACTTGAAGATACTAGAAATTTGGATCCTAGGACTAACTTCTTAGGAACTGACTTATTGCCATTCCGAGGCTATTTTGCCCAGCATCCTTACCCCATAGCAACTTTATAGCACATTGTCGCTCCAGTTAGCTTAGGTATAGCTCTGTGCTAACCAAGTTATACATCTTTTAGCTCTGGAAGGTAGCCTGCATCTTTTACACTGTTGTGGTGACTCACAGGCCTCTGAGACATGTTTTCATTGCAAGAAACTCCTTTTGGCTAGCAAAGGAAATAACAGATCTATTGCCTACCCCCTTCCTAGCTCCCTTTCAGGTTCTAGCACTGGATGATGGCTAGGGGCTTGCTAGAGACAAGGAGGAAAAGACTGAGGTGCACTGCTTACTGTATATTTTTTACCACTGGAAAATCTCATGGAAGTGACAGGAATCCTGAATGCAAGCCAGAGCAGTCTTGAAATCTCTCTGACTCATTGCAAGTCTCATAAGTATCGAGCTTTCTCAATAAAAAACAGTGCAAATATGGCCTAGAGCCACCTCTCCCTTTCCGCACTTGATTTCCTTTCTGACTTCATTCTTGCACCGGCGTAAAGAACAGGGACATGTTGCTGAAGTATTTATTACAATCCATCACCACGTGAAATTAGAACTGACTCATAAATAAAGTGGCACTGGGTAAGCATATCTGATTTACAGACCACAATGCTACGCACAGAAATAGCCTTGATTAGTAGCCATCTCAATTTAGTAGCTGCCTACTTAACACCACAGTTTATAACAGACTTTGCCTTCATTCATTAGCTGCTCTTGTTTAGTACAATATTTGCTCCTTTATCACACACACCTTTAAGCAAAGCTGCAGGGGAAAGCAATTAAATGCAATCGAAGCAGTGCCTTCTAAACAAAGATATACAGGATGTTCCCTCTGCTAACATAGCTGAAGGCCATGATTAGAATTTATAACTAAACAAATGCCCATATGCATGACATTACAAGCCGTCTGAACCACGATGTGCAGGTAATGAAACCGTACAATCCTTATTTATGCTATGAAATAAGCTGTAACTTTTATTGCAACTAGATAAACCCTTCTTCTGTTGCTGTATGCAGGTGCAGCTCACAGTGAGTCAAGCAGGATTTGCAAATGCACCACAGTGGCAGGTAAGGGCTGCCCACTTAAGTATGCACTTGGGTTTTAAGCCCTCATACTCACGGGAGATATCCAATTGTCCTAAATGCTTATAACCAAGCAGGGTAAACTGGTTTGAAAACATTTAATAAACAAAACATAGCCTTACAATAGATGCTTTTTACCTTCCTTTGCCCCACTTGGCCCACTAGTAAACCGTGAAAGAAAATGTTCAGTCTCCTTTGTAAAGCACTTGGAGCTCAAGGGATACCAGGTGCTAAGTACTGCAATATTAACAAGCAGTTGCATTACTATAAATTCATTGCCATTAATAACCACAAAAATTATTATTATGAAAAAAGTGCTACTAGAACTTTGATTTGGGTGCAGCCTATCCTGCTGCAGTATCTCCTGATTACAGCTACCAAAAGGCACGGAAAGTCCCCTAGAAGGCCACCCCAGATACTAAATTAGGGAAAATGTAGAAAGATTTTTGTCTCTGCATCGTAACCACAAAACATGTGACTAGAAGAAAATAGGCAAAGTCTCAGTGCAGTGGGGCTTCCATAGCTGCTTGGGAGTGGTAGCGCTGCATGCTGGCACAGCCCTGAGGTCTCTGGGTGCAGGCGGGCTCCCTGCGCGCTGGTTTGGGCTCTGCAAGGAATAACTTTACGCTCTTTTTGTAAGCCTTCGGCCAGAACCATCTGCTTCCCCACAGCAGCTAAGAATGTCATCTTGTGTTACTGTCCTTCAGTTTCAGCTCCATACCCTCTTATTACACCTTCATCCATCCCTATTTCTATGGCTGGCACTTTAATAAGAATTAAGCCTACTAACACTTTTCTGATGTTAACTTTAATTTCAGTTTCTGCAGAACAGGTGTCATGAGGAATTAATACCATTGCATTTAGCAATTCAATTAATAAAAGAACATTGCAATTACAGTAGTAATGAGTAAAAAACTATTTAAACCTTTAGCAGTGTCAGAACTCCCAAATTTCAGTAAAAATATGCAATCGTAATGAATTAATATTAACCCTGGAGCCTGAGAACTAAATTTGAATTCTTTGCCATCCAATCGCAACTCTGCTCTCAGCCTAACCAGTTATTAATAATTCCTCTGCTGGTGACGAGGGCTATTTTGTAATTTTATTTCATCAGTTTCTAGTAGACCAAGAAGGACATGTAGTTTGGTTCCATTTTTCATCTCTAAAGACATGGGTAAATTATCTGTGGATGCAGAATTTGAGCTTATGACATCTAAATAAATCATTTTCTCCTGTAGAAGCGATAGTAAACAAAAGTCAAACTCTTATTGATCTTCACCTCACATTCACCACACTGGCTCATAGAATTGGCATCCAGAATCTGAATGTAAAATACATATTTTTTTAGCATTATGATTGTAGAGCTAAGCTCGAATTTAGACAGCAACAAAGCATATGCCACAGTTACCTGTCAGCATATGTGGACAGCTTGAATAAAGCTCTAGAGGTGTCAGCTGCTCTACTCTTCTTCTCCATGACAGCCAGGTAGACCCCACAACTCTGCAGCTGTACCATGTGTCAATTATCCAATATGCAAAATACAAAATTTTTGCTATGAGAATTGCCTTGCTCCTGGCACGATGCGATATGACTTCCTGCTAGACCCGCTTGTACTCGGTTCAGCTTTCCATCTTTCAGGGAGAAAGGTTTGGAACAACTTGAGGATCAGTTGGGAGGCAATGGAGCCGCCAGGAAGATGGCTCACAAAGCAATCTACGAGTCTTCACATATCTAAGAAAAAAGGAGATTCTATGGATTGCTCAAAGAGCAGAATTTTAGGAGACAAATCATGAAGTTCTTTTGCAAACCATTGCAGACAGCCAATCTGCAAAAATATTGACTGACAGAAACGATCCTTTATACATCTTGTGTCAACTACTATTCTCAAATACAGGACTGTAGATGTGCATACTTTGGTAACAGCAAGAAAGAGTGAGAATGCCAAACACACCTTGCTAAGAGGACAATTTAAGACAGTAGAAGATTCTGGAATTGCTGGTATCTAAGGTAGGACTGAATGCTGCAGCATGTGATTCCATTTTGCCACAGAGCCTTCACTGAACTTAGTATGTGCATTTGAATGGATTACAGGATCTGATTAATTTACATATTCACTTCAAGATTTTTAAAAATATAGGTAAAAACACATGGAGTAAAAATGTCAAAATACAACCCATTACAAAGTCCTAGCAGTGGTAAATGCAAGTGGTGGAAAGTGTGTTTTGGAATATTTCTCCATATCCTCACACTTCTTTGAACCATGTGTGGCAAAAATATCTGTTTGGCACAAAACTGAATGAACAGAAAAAAAAAACAGGATTTACTAAGAATAATTACCATTAAAGCTCAACATTTCTAGAGTACAGGAAACATTTCACATGCAATCATCTAGATTCCTTTCAGTAGGAAATTTCCCATTGATAGTCATGGAAGCAAGACGATCCTGAATTATACAGAACATTTGCATTCTTTGATTTAGAAATCGCGCAAAGTTCATCTGTTTGGCTAAGTGCCGACAAACAGCCATGAGAATGTGGTGACCAAACAGAACTGATGCCAGGGAAGACTGGCATGATCATATATGATTAACATTACTATAATACACAGCCAGCAAAACTGCCAGTTACGTCAGACTCCCTCCTCTTCCCCTCAAAATGAAAAAATCTTTTTAAATACTCAGGAAAGGAAAACAGGCTGGTAAGCCAAGCCGCTTGAATAAAAAATCTCTGGAACCAGATTTTTAGCTACATAAAACAGCTGTCATGTATCAAAGTCAAGATGTATTGAGGCAAGAACCACCCAAAGGGACAGCGTTTTAAGCAGTGAAGAATGAAAGGTCCACAGACAACTGCATGGGCACTGTATGTAATAGCATTTCTGAGCTGGGGGAACTGGACTCATGCACATGTAATTAGTCAATCTAATCTAAAATGTGAGCAGTGCTTTGCCCTCCATTAGAAGCACTGTACTTTCGCGGGGCTTATCTTCTGTAAAGATCTTGGACCTTCAGTGAGGTTTCCAGGACACTATTTCCCTCAGAACTGTTCAGTACTTCACCTATGCATCACCCAGGAATTAGTTTTCTTAAGCAGCTTTATGATGACAGGTGCCATGACCTGACTCCAATGAAATTAATTCTATAGCCCTTTTTAACTTAATCCAGCAAAAACCTACTCATCCCAACATGGACTCATGGATCATTTTAATATATACATTTATGCTAGTATAATTAGTATTATTAATATAAATTAAATGAGAACCCTACCATTTATTTTACACAGAATAGTGATAGAATAATTAAAGCCAGTGAGTATTAGAACTGCACAAAATGTCTTTGAATATTAAATCTGATGTAGGTCATAGTTGTTTTAAAGGTATATGACCAGAGAGAATTTGTTGATGTAAAAAAAATCTACTTTCTCTTTGTTTCATTTTACATAAGTAATTTTTTATTTCCACATGCTTAAATACATATGTAGAGAATGGTTTATAAAATATCACATTGTTAAATCCCCCCAAGTGAAAATGAAAATCCTTAACAACAGACGTAAGTTTCATTTCCTTAACCTACCTATATACCTGCATGTCTCTACTCAGCCACTACCTTTTCTGCTAGAGACTAGTGTACATTTTTACTACGGTGACAGAGACCTCCAGCAGATCACTACATCTCTGTGTCATTAGAAACATCAGCGTGTGATAAGAAGTATCTGTTCTGTCATGTATTTAGTATCTACTCAATCACAAACTGTTGAGCTCATTTTCAGCTGTACCCATCTTCCCTGGAGAAGCTGTATGCCACTTTTCCAGTGCCTCCATATCACGTGTATACAAAAGACAAACTATTTTTATTTGGATTTTTTTTCCTCATCTTTAAGGGACAACCATGCCTTCACCACCTGTCCTTCCAATTACCGCTCATCATATAGACCCTTCCTTCTCCACACCACCAGCTGAGGGCCACCTCCTACTTCAGTGCCAGCAAGAGCAGTAAGAGTCATGAGGAAAGATGAAGCTTCTTTATAGCACAGAACAATATCCTCAGCCACTTTCAAGTTCAGCAAGAACAAGGAACAATGTGGAAAATGATCATTTATCCTAAATAAAAATTCAAATGTATCCAAGAAGCAAGAATGCACTAAGTTTATGCAGCTTGAGAAGTTCAAAGGGTTGTTCCATTCTGTCTGGCAAAAAGTCTAAAACTGGGCACTAAATTTTATTCAAAATCCATTTTCATTTCATGTTAATTCGTAAAATAACAATGGATTTATTTTAATGGGTTTTCAGATAAATTATCACACTCAAAGATTTACTGCATTTTCTGTATAAGGTAAAGGCTGAATTCTTCATTTAAACTCAAGTGCAGACCCTAACTATAAAATCACCACTAGTGCTTCCGGAAATCTCTATGGACAGATTTACTGGTGTGGAAAAACACATACTATTACACCAAAATTAACAGGGCCAAGAAAATTGTTACGTACTTGAAATAGCTTTCTGCATAAACTGCAGCATCTTTGTAAGAGCTGGAGCTAGAACAGCCCTTTACCTTAAACTTTTGCTGAAAGAAAGGAAGATTAAGAAGTATGGTTTCTTTAAACCAAAAGGCAAGTGCAAATATCTAATAAGTGATGTACCCCAAGTACATGATAAGAAAGAGGGTTTCCTTGTCAAGTACTGTACAAAATAATAGCTGTGTTTATATTAGGGACAGATACGTCTCAGCAAAAAAGGTAGCATTTGATTACGAGTAGAAAACATTCACCTGACAAATTAATTATTTTTGAAGCAACAGTAGCAATGAACTGATTAATACATAGAGCTCTCTATCTCTACGCTTCTATAACGGTCACGTTAAGTAAATTCTATTTCCATGAAAAGATTCAGACTTACTGAAAGGTCTTTATGTACTTACAAATGTGTCAACAAGAGACAGGGAGGTAAGGGTTTCTAAGAGCTATTACTGCAATGTATATTTGATAATGAAATTTGCTGGTTAAATTACCCAAAGAAAAAGTATAAAGGTCTAATGGGCTTAGCCTACCATTCAGAAAAGCACACAGTTCCAGCTGTAGCAAAGATATGATGGATGCTTTCTACAATGGAGTATCAAAACTAGCAAGGACAGAGACGAGTTTACCTGTTTGCAGGTGAGATATTTTTACAAATAATTTTGGCCATGAGCATGAACTTTTCTCTTTAACAAACCAATCTCAATTATCATTTTCACCAGTTGTAACAAAAAAAAAAAAAAAAAAAAAAAAAAAAATCAATCTTTTGTCTGGATCGTTGCAACTTGTCCACTTCAGGAATCCATACTGGATATTCACAGAGGGTCACTGATCACTTAAATCACAAGGTATTGCTACTGTTCTGATCCCTAACTGGATTATTGAAACTGGAAAGTGACAAATAGCAAACAAACATGTCCATTCTGAAAATTTGGATGCTTTCAATTTGTACTGAAATTAATTATATTTCAAGATTTGCAACTAAAGTGAGGATTCACAGACTTCTGGGAGCTGTTCAGAGTGTACACATTGGGGATTTTATGTCCCCAAATTTAATATAAATCAAATTCAAAGCTTCTACTTACCAAAATAACTTCCAATCAATCTTGTTAATAGTTGATTAGCCCTACCAGCTAAACAGTTGCAACTCAGTGGCACTTATTACACTGGAGAGCAGAGCTGCCTAGAACTGGAAATCAAAATCTCTAGGATTTAAAGATGCAGAACATTGGAGAAGCCATTTGACCCACACTCATTTATACACTCAGATTATATGACTAGTGGCTTATAAGGCATGATTCAAGTGTCAGAAATGTGTCATGTGTTACCATGGTATGCTATTTAATATGTATATCACTTTGGTTACCTCGGAGCTCAATGTTTAAGAAAAGGAAAAAACCCTAGTGTGATGTAGTAAAATGGTAATGGTATATTTATGCAAACGGATGCTTCTCATCAAACTTCTCACCAAACAAGATGAATTACAGTTCATTCTCAACTTGAGACAAATGATAAAATATCAGAATATTTTACAGTTGTGCAATTACTTTCACCCAGAAGAGCCCAATCTAAAGGGATGGTACAAAGTAGTGGAGGGCCCTGGGACAGGGTTTCTTTAAGTAAATACATCCCATATTTCTGTAGAGAATTACCTCACATTTCAGAGTTCTATATTAAAATAAAATCATGAAAAAAATTGTAAAACTTTACTGGTATGTTAATGGACTTCATCTTCCAAATAGGTGCCAGATTTATATTTCTTCTTATGAAATGCAACAAGTCCTTTCAGATTCATTCTGAGGTGAAAAGAATTAATGTTCATTTCTGGAAGTGTGAGAAATTATGCTTTATCTGTAAATACAATATCTTTACAGATTCTAGTGTGAAATTAATACATCACCACTACATAAAATGTATAATTCATGAACCGATACCCAGTCAGATGTAGCAGCCATGAAAACTGAGGCATCTGCAAATCATCAGCATACATCTGGAAAACAAGTGATGTCACCAATCCCATAAAAGTGAAATATGTTTTTTTAAAGAAGTAAAAATTTTTCACTGCATTTACCTGTTACCTTTGCAATCTAAGATTTAAAAACGGAGACAATACTTAGAAAATAAGCTATAAAATTTTTTTGAGAACAGCCAACAAAATCATTATCATGTATAAATGGGAAGCAAATGAGTTGTTACAGACTCTAGAAAACAAACAGCTATATACCATGAAAATAATTATGGCATTATCTCTTGGAGAATAGTAGGGGCCCATATTGAAACAATGACGTAGCTTGTAAGTGTTGCTGAGAGCAGAATTTGGGAAATCTACAGTGAGCAAATCAGGAGCTAGTGAGACACAATATAGGCAGACCCTCACAAATTCACATTTACTTTGAGCCCTTCTTTGCATCGGACCAGAGTGCGGAGGGCGAAGGATCCTCCCCCTGCACGTGCAGGAGGTGATGGATCATAGATAGGGTCACCAAGGGCAGATTGCAGGGGTGGGAGAAGGGTGATCTGTTGGACAGATACAAAGCAGCAGCAGGAGCCGCAATACCGGCATTATACTCTTCTCAAGTTTTTCAGACTTCACCAACATTGACAATTTCAAGGGTAGAGTGAGGAGAGCACCTCACGTGTGCTGCCAGCTTAGATCCTTAGCTTCTTTTCTAAAACTGCTGAAGTATGCTTTCTTTAGCGTCACATAGGATGAGGATTACTGTGTTGTGGACACCTGCTAGATAGAAATTTAAGTAACTTTGCTACCACATGCCAAACATATTTATTTGAATTAGCCCCATGCATTTACGATACATCATTGTAAGAATTTTCCATTTTAAGAATCCATTATTTTAATTATTGTTCTGTACCAGTAATACTTAATTGCACATTGTGAAGAACTATAAGTTAAAAAAAGACATTTTAAACAGAAAAGAATCTTGATTATATGTCCTAGGGGCTGCTGATGCTAAGGACTGCTACTGTTCTAGACAAAGTGTCAAAAAATTAAGATCCTTGCTGAATTCCACTTGTTGGTTAAGATTACTCAGTATTACAACCTTTTCTTCTTGGGTTTTATAGAACTTCATCCCAGAATACTCAAGTTTTCTGGTAGAATATTCAACTCGCATATGTTTAAGTCATTTGCCCCCATCCCCTCCAAGTTTTTCTAAGGATTTGTTTAGATTTGTGTGACTCTCCTAATCCTCAGAGTACTGTTAAGGTCTCCTCAAGATGTTGTTATTCATGGCAAGTGCTTCACTCTGACAATGAGACTGAATGATCGGCATCCACAACTCTAGGAGCTGGGAAGCTGGAAGTGAATTGGAGCTGGCTTTGGGACCAACCCCAAAGCACAGCATGTCTTGTCCTGCAGGCCCTATTAACTCCTCAGTGGCAGCCTCACCAGGGCTGAATCTGGAAAAGCTGTACCTAGAAACAATCAAACCCAGAGTGGCACAACCACAACACGCAACATGATATATTAAAATGCAGCTGAAAGACTGATTTCTTCTGGGCAGATGCACAGTCTCAATGTGAGGGTGACTGAAGCCATGGAACATACGACATGCACCACAGAAGCAAAAAAAAGTAGCATATAAATTTGTGGATTAGCTTAATTTTCAGTAATTTAAACAATGCAAAGCTAGATATCCTGAATATAATTTTATAAACAACAACAACAACAAATATCCAAAACATGCCAGAATCTGTACAACATATTTACTCAGAGAAAGAACTGAGTGGATTTGAGAGAGAGTGTGTAATAGGTGCTCAGTGTCTGATGTAGTGGATATCACAGCCACAGACTGAAAATGAGGAAACAAAAATGCCTTGCATCTGCCACGGCTGGAGTGCCAGTGTATAGAGATCACAGCAGGAGAAGCAGGAAAAGCCAGTGCAAAATGCCTCTCGGTTTTGTAGCTCTTTACAGAGATCATGTTTCAGGTCAGTGCCAATGGCCCCACGTAACCGTTCAAAATATGGCCTGAAAGACAACTGACTTTGTTGACTGACCCTCAGAGTATTCCCCCGAAGCATTCCTACTCATCCTTAGGGGAAAATGCTGACACGATTTGCCGCATCTTGCACAGAAGCCACAGGAGACAGAGGCCTCATTCTCCTCTCAATCACCTAAGGCTATATCCAGAAAAACCCTTCTCAGGTCCATTGAGCCTGATCTCGCTTTGCACGCCAGCTGCCATTCACTATTCTAATGGCTTCAAGCAGCCCTAAAGCCCGTCGTTAGCCAGGCCCTGGGGAGCAGCCTGCCTTGCAGATTTTACATAACGCCAGCAAACGGGACATTTCCAGCGCACCCTGAATGCGCTGCGGTCCCGCGCTGACAGCACAGCCTCTGTGGACACTGGCAGACAAATCATGGGAGGTGAGTTTTCACTAGGAACTGCAGCAGAAGTTGGATGGCTTCGGGGTACTCGTGGCATAAAAGACACCCTTTATGCCACCTTCACATGCAGCCACAAATGAGGGTCTGGCTCTTTGCACGGGACTGAAACATAAAAAGAATGTTTTAAAAGGATACAAGAGCAAAGAAGCATTTTGTACTGGCTTGTTCTGTTCTCCCTGCTGTGATCTCCGTGCATTGGCATGCTGGCCTTGACAGATGCAAAGCATTTTTTGTTCCTTCACTCTCATTTTGCAGTGGTGGCACACACTACAAGAAACACTGTGAATGGATTAATCAATTACTCTCAATTATCCAACTCCTCCTCAGAGCAAACAGATGTCCCACAAACTTGTCACTGCATGTGGCGGGACGTCTTTGCAAAGAAAGTTGTTTAGTTGCTTTTACTTATATTAAGTAAAGAATTAGCAGTAGAAGCTACATGTAAGGTTTGAGGAATAAGCAGGACTTGGTACCTTTAGGTAAGAATAACTTACTGGGCATCTTTAATATCTTCAATAAAAAGATTTCCATACGGTTTAATACTTTCCCATTTTTTCATAGCTATCAAAGATCAGGTGCTGATCAGGTCCTGGGCTCTTAATCCCAAGAAATGAAGAGACAAATATGCAAGAAATTGAATTGTGATACAACTTTACTCTTATGAAAAAAGAAGACAGAACCTCTTGAAGTCTAGTCTGCTCCTCGTTCAAGCCACCATGTCATAATTACCCCTTTACATAGTTTTGTCTTAAAAGGCATTAGAATTATTTTTGCCCCCACATCTCTCACGGGAAAGCTGTTCCAGAATTTTAGTTCATCAACAACTAAAAATGTCCTTCTAGTTTCCAAATTTAATTGTATTCATGATTGCTTTATGCTCATTTGTCCTTTTGCCAACATTGCTCTTTAGCTTCTCAGCACTTCTTTTGCTTCCTCAGTCATTTCCCATACATGAGCTTGCAACTTATTAGTCTCCAAATGCATGACCTTGCACCACATAGCAGTGAATTTCATTTCATTTGGACTACTCCAGTCCCTAAGTTCATCCAGTTCTTCCTATCTGACAGGCTGCTCCTATTCAGAGTTCTGTCAACTGTCTATTTTACGAGTACAGATCTCCTTTTTGGGACAATTATATTAACAAATATACCAAAAAAAAGATTAGACAGAAGACCAACCTTAAAAATTGTCCTGTAACCTCTCCCTTCAACTACAACTTCGCAGTGTCTCCTGTAGTGTTCAGACCTTTACATCATTCTTGACTCACTTTGCAACTTTCTTTCTGATGAGCATTACCTCTAACTTCCCTAAGCGATGCCAAATCACATACACAACTACAGTCCAGCTAGAGGAGCCCAATTGCATTTTGTTATATAGAAAATGAGTTATCTTATCAAAGATGTCCCCATGGCTTTATCCTCAATGTATTCCATCAAATCAGTGCTGAGCAGTGGCCAAAAAGACAAGCTGCTGAACGATTGTTTGCAAAACTGCCAGGTGCTGTATTTTTTATCCAGTCCAGTTGACCTTCATTGCTCATAATCCAAACCTCTATTAGTGGCAAATGTGATATCAGTGCCAATGTTTGCCACTGCCAAGCTGAACCAGATTCCGTCATCACTTGGACCCGAGTAACCCTATTTTTCTCAGCAGCTACCCAGGGGCAGAGAACCTCCCCATCTTCCCTGTCTTTAGAGTCACATTGTATCAAGGTGCAGCATATTCTGTAGTAGCCAGAAAATTACATCTTTACCAGTAAGCTCCAAAAAGAACAAAACGTTCAGTCAGGGAAGGGACAAGGTAAAAACGTGATCTCTTTTCCCGGGTTCATAATGACATTCATGAAGAATTGAGCCAATAAACACAGAGTTTCACATCATCGTGATGTCCCTGGTGTGCAGGACTCCTGTGAACAGTTATCTCCTGAACTATGCCAGTTTGATTTGTCCCAGCTACAGTTGTTTCTTTGGGATATATCTTCTTGGGAAGAATTTGGAAATACGGAGGAAGGAGGTGATAATGAAATACCTGTGGTGCAGCCCCCTGAGCTGAGAAGATGCTCCATCTTTAAAATCACTCTGGTCTGTATCCTAAGCTTCAATCCTAAGCTTCTACACAAGCCAGGGGTAACATAACAGAAGTTGAAGAGACTGAAAAATATTTCCTATTTATTTTAGCAATTCCCTAAAGCCTATTTGTCTACTGTTACCATGCGTTTGGCTTTATTCATTAACACCTAACGATGAAAGCATACAAACAATATTAGCAGAGTTCTGCTAAAACTCTACGAAAGCTCAAATCATCAGTGCACACAAAAGCATGGTGTGCTTTCACCTTAGCAATGCATATGCTAAGAAGTTAATAAATGTACCTCTCCCAAACTATCCTCTATGAGGGTGGCTGCTTCTCCACAGGTAACCCACAGCATTTAGTTCATTAATTTAAAATGAAAGTTAGAGTAATTCAAGTTTTGCTGCTTTTTTTCTTTAAGAGGAATCCGTTAAAGTCATACAGAACTCATGCTTTGGAAGGGAGCAATGTATTTATGTCACATTGCCTTCCACAAAGTCTCTGCAAGCAAGCATATAAACTCCTAAAAGGCATGTCACATTCATTTCGGTAGGTTTGGGTTTGTTCATGCTCTCCTCGTGACAAAAGAATTTGTCAGCTCCCTCTTAGAAATGTATAGAAACACCTGCTTTAACTTGTTTAAAATAAATCTAGTAAGAAATTATCTAAGACATGGCCCCTGTCCTTTCCACTCTGCTTAAAACAGAAAACAGAGCTGACTGTATCTGAAAGAAGAACACAACTTTAATTTTACCCATGTTGGGGTTTTGGATAACCAACTACTCAGTCATAACACAATATATATTGATTTATATTTCAGGTCAAAGATATGAACAAAAGGCCATAGTCAGTCAACTTCCAGAATATACTGTATTACATAGAAATACAAGACATTAGGTCAAGTACTCCCTGCAAGTACTCAAAATCTTTCTCTCAAAATTTGTGACGTTTTTAGCCTTATTTCATATGGAATACCCTGAGATATTAAGTTGCTGCAAGTTTTATGAAAATCAACAGCAGGGTGGAGAACAGATGCTACTAACGCTGCCATTAGTGAAAGGTGGGAAGAATTAAGCCACTACTCATTTTCTTTGGCAGCAGCCAGGCTGATACGCGCTTACTGGCCGTCCACTCAGCACAGCTACGGCGTTGGACAAACCACAGCACATACTCTCTTTTCTGGCTGCGGAGCAGAAAAAGCACATAGAGGACTTAGGACATCTGGGAGCTCTGCACTGGGGGAAGAAGAGTTTTAGGAAAATAAAAACCAGACAAGATACAAGATTAGTGAGAAGAGCTGTAGGAATATGAAAATACTATAGAAGAAAAAGGAAAGACAAGTAGGGTGGTTGTTTTAAGGGAGTCACAAGACACAGAGGAAGTTGAGGTTGCTAGACTAGAGAAACTTAGGGCATGAATCTGCATGAAATCTGTCTTTGTGAAGACTTTTGTTCACAGAACAATTTCAAAGAGCCAAAATGGAGAATGTTGTATGGAATCCAATGCCTCAGCCCAAAGGAAATCATTGAAAACTGCAGATGATCTTCATTTCTCAAAATCTGTATTTGGGTTTGTAGGCTTATCTGTATTCCAAATGTGCAAAGAATTTTATTTGAAAGTACTCGTATCTCTGCAAAACCCAACATTAATTAAAAAAGATTAATTTAATAGATATCACAACAGAGACATTTATATGCAGTGCATACTGGGAGAAACCTTAAATCTTAACAATGTGAACAATAAATAAATGAAAAACCAGTATCAAAACACTAAACAAAAATCCGACAAGTTGGATGAGCAACATCAAACTATATAGTGACTTCTTTTTCTATCTTGTCAGTAAAAAAAAATTTAAAAAAAAAACACCACAGTAATCAGAAAAAATAAAGGCTCTGTTTCTCCCGTCTCAGCACAAAAGAACACAGGAAATGTCAGGATAGAAGACACCATTTTGACCCATCGCAACCAGTATCTTGCCTTCTAAAACTTCATGATACTTCAGAGGAGATACTTTATGGAATTCTCCTTCATTGTGCAATCTGTGTGATGGAGAGATGAAGAAATTCCTCTGTGAGTCCAGACAGCTGTCCATTTCAACCCTGAATCATGAGGCTGCTTGTGAAATTGCAATTTTTATTATTTTCTATGCAAGTCACTAAAACTTTTTAGGGATGATAAGCTATCTATCCTAAGAATATCCCAATAATAGCAAATTACAGTTGCTAAAAATGTTATTGTATACATACACATCATGATCAAACTGATAAAGGCCACGGGTTCATTTCAGAGGTGAAATGCTCTGCAGTACTGCAACTAGTGTGAAGACAGGTTCATTCTGAGAACAGCATGGAGATGGTTTCATTCCAGACTGAGAACACTATCGTCCGATTTACAACAGATAATGTGCTGAGTGCATAATACAGAAAATGTAAAATTATTTCTTAAGAAATCATTGGCAACTTAATTGTATTATAAAAATCAATAATTTATCATTTAATGGCTTTTCTGGACAGAGAAGAGTGGCTACACTATTTAAAGTTCCCACTGGTCATCCAGAGGCTGCTTTTCTTTAATCCTTTTCAAAAACCATCTGAATCAAAGAGGCATGAACAATCTATAAAAGACATTAGACAAAATCTCCTTCTACACTGTAAAACTGAAAGAAAACAACCAATAGATCAGTATCATTTGGAGTGTTTGAAGACTATAACTACTATAAAGCACAATAGCAGGTGCAAAGAGAACTTTTTTCACTTTAATATAACATGCCAAACTTAAGCACAGATCGCTTCAATACTATAGCAAACCATGGCAGGTTTTCACTTTTCCTGTACACTTTCATTGTTATTACTAACTTTAACGAACTACTCTGAAGGAATGAAGGTCATTAGCACACATACTGCATAAAGCTGATGGGTCCTTCAGTTAAAGAAATTTACTGCCTTTTTTCAAATGTTATCACATTTATTTTATCTGTAAACAGATACTAGTTTCCCCATATTAAACCAAACAAAGCAAAAAAGAGGAACAAATTAATCTTTTTTTCAACTCTGTGCTGGTTGTCTTTCTACATCCAAGAATACTGGCTAACTAGTCAGGCATTCTCAATAAAGATGTCTTCACAATTTTCAGGGTTTAAATGCCTGCTCTGAACTGAAATTTGGCCAACTGATCACATGGATGGACTCCTATAAATCCTGACCAGACGTAAGTAGCCAATTTTCCAGCTTCAAGTATTACTGTCTGAGCACTCAGTGCTTTCTGGAGTGGTGCAGCACATTTATTTCACAGAAAGAATATGATTTTTTGTACACTTCATGAACAGAATTAGTCTGGTGATAGTGGGACACTAATGTCTTTGCTCTCATCTCAGCACTGTCCAGTGTGGTGTAAAGAAAAGACAGACGCAGAAGGAATGCCTCCTCAGCTTTCCACCCCTGCTGCAGCTGCATCCAGCCCCTGAACTGTCCCCTTGACCATGGTCCTCCCGGAGTCCCCTTCCAAGCTTGAGCAACAAGACTGCATGGCAGTGAGACGAAACTTGATGAAAGTCTAATCTTGGAAGTACACAGAAATTGGCCCAACTATGTTTTTTCATAACTATCTACAATCCTAAAATAAGGATTCTACACAACCTCTGTTGATGAAGTATTTGTGGGGCTTAGGCAAATAGGTTGTGAACTGATTCTCAGTTTTAATATATTTACCCAAGAACTGTTCTCCAAATTACTGTGTTCTCCGAATCGAAGGTGTTACTCCATCCTTCTGAAAGAAAAGCCTGAAGCTGATGGAGAGATTATATATACATGCATCTCTGGGATAAATTATTCTGTTCTAGAAGATCAAATAGAGACAGTCAGGATAACTAATGAATTCCACTATTTTATTTATTTGAACAATATTTGTATCAGAAGACCAACGTACAAACAAAAATGAGACAAAATTCAGAGTTGGTGTACGTGGCTGAAGGAAGAAGCATTCTGCTGGAAAATTTTCAGAGATCCACAAACAGTAGTGGATACAATGGTGACCATGCAGTTAAATTACTCTCCATGATGTAATCTTGGCAAACACGTTCCTAAGAAGGTCACTGGCTGAGGAGGAATGCTCAAAGGAAATGAAGATCGGCCTGGCACTGGGGCAAATATGCCTCAGCTCCATGGCAGCTGTTACCAAGTGAAGGCTAAGCAGGCAGCAAGGCACACCACGTCTCCTTTCCCTGTAAGTCCAGAATGGCAAGAAGGATCTACAGAAAATTTCATAGGATGCCTGCATGTCTTCTTTCTTAGCTTAACTAGTATTTAAAATTTATACAGCTCTCAAAACATTACATGGCATTTTATGAAATACAGTATGAACTAGAAAGACAAGAGATTTCCAGACTGCATGAGCGAACAGTCTAAAAAGCCATAAACCAAACCAATTCAGAACAATACAATACAGAACAGACTGGCAAATGGTCATTAGAGCTGAAATGGAGCTTTACACAGGAGGGAAGGGAGGCCACTTGCCATACATCAACTGGCAGGCTGCTCCAAGTGTGAGCAGCAGTATGCAATAAGGCAAAGTCAGGAATGGATGAAGGAAATCACAGTACGATTCCTATTGATATAAACTCAAGCTATGTCAGTGGGGGTCCTTTAAAAATGGCTGAGTTTAATATCACACACCAAATATCTAGTGCAGATTGAGTACTCTCCTAAATTAAATCAATTCAGTTCCCAGCATGATACTACTAACATCTTGGTATTTTAATTTAAGACAGGAGACCTAACCACACCTTGTGCTTCGGGCATTTACAAGAAGAAGGGATGTCCATATGTTCCAATTTCCTACTCCAAGCTACAGTAAAAATCTCTTCACTGAAATATGTTGTACCATGTAAGGGGTTAAGTTCAGAACACAGAAGGGTTGTATTAGAAGATAAACATATATGAGTTCTCACAGTTTTCCCCAAATTATTACCCAAGCACTTGCTGAACACTCATCATACCTTTCCAGGGCTTTAGTAGATATACACAGCACAGCGGCCTGAAATGTTTAGCCAAAGAAAAATACATAACCCAGCAGCTCAGGTACCAACAGCAGCTGATCTACAGATACAACCTTAAAGAAGTCAGTATAACAAACCTCTTGATCATCTGATCATTATTTTTACATCATTTCCCACATTACCATAATTCCAAACCAGACCTTGGAAGTACAATGGGGTCAGGCCATAGAGGGGCCAAATTTAATGACACAAGGTTCCTTGCTAGTTTTACATTACCTGCAATTTTTGAGTCATAGTTTCTATAACAAATGATATGTTTTTTTTCTGTAAAATTGGAAGAAACAGAGGAAAAAAATTTCCCCTCACAGTATGTCTAAATCCAGCTTTCTCTGGCAGCTGGCAAAGGTGACTTGTGCAGCCCCGTTTTGCCCTGGGCAGGCAGGTAGCTGCTTCCACACGTCACACTCACAGCTGGATGCTTCATATACCTTTATAACTTTAGGCTCTTCAGCCTGAATCTCAGTTTTTAACTGGAATTTCTTAACTCCTCAGGCCTTAGCGTAACTCCTGTCACAAAGGATTCAGGCTTTTTAGATACAGTTATGTGTAACGAATTTCAAGATGACTTCAGGTTAAAGAGTATATAATGAACTATGTAGTTTCTGTTGGGTACGGAACTCCCCAGTAGCTTTTTAACCTTTCTTTTGCTATCATCATCTCTCTTTTGTCCTTGTTGTATTAACTGTTTTTAATTAATAACCTGTAGCTCTGTTTTAGTATTATTGTTTTCCTTATCTCCAGTACCCAAGAACTCTAATCAGTGTAATCCAGTATATGATGAAACTAAACTGGATGTGATTTCTTTGAAAATCCCAAGGTAAAATGAGAAAGCTAAATAAATCTTATAATTGATTTAACTCATTCCCTTCCTTGGCAAAACCAGGACAGTACCTTTCAGGAGCAAAAGCAAGGAAAGTGAACAGGGTGATGGTGGGCCAAGACACGGCAGGACCCATCGATGGCTCGGCACTTTCAGTTCATGTATTTCATCATGCTGTGATGGGTTACAAGGTTCTTAATAATTGTTCTTTGTAGAAACATTAAGACACACTTTGAGGAAGAAAAAAGTATTCAATTATTTTCTTGAGAAAAGGCTACATAGTTTCATGAAGAAATGCTGTGATCAAAAAAGCTGTCACTTCAAGGAAAGATCTTCTTTGACTAATATCTCATTATAAAAACCAGGATCAAATTGGCTCCCTGTGACCTTCTTCCCAGAGGTTTTTGAAGCCATCAAGAGGTGTTTGCTTATTCTTGACAGGGATGTTAAACTAGCAGGGCCGTCCTCATTTCCTTCTCTTAGAGAAAAATGCCAGATCTGCAAGTCCATTCTAATTCCTTAAAAATCAAGGACTTTGATGTGGCTGCTCTGGCTCACAGCTTCCCACATCCTTCTCAAAAAACCACTTTACACCATTAAGCCTTAAAGAGTAAATGGCAAACGTGTTTCAGGAGTTGAGTTCTCAGCAACATTTGCATTTGAAACACCTCCACAGGCCCTGGGTGACACAGCGCCATTTCACATGGCCACCCTCCGCCTGAGGTGCCCTGAGGGACGCCCTGTGAGGGGACCAGCACAGCCTTCTGTGCCACCTTTGGCCAGGTTTTATTCACTTAGTGGCCCGAAGGGCAGCCCGGCCACTGCCAGGAGATCAGTGCCCCCCTCATGCTCTGAAGAGCCGCCGACAATGGAACCCGAATTTACGGACGAGGGCACGGCTGCAGGTAGGTGACGGCAGCTCGCCATGAGTCATCGATCGAGCCACGCCCCGTGCGCCGCCATTTTAAACGGTTCCCGCCCTTCCTTCCCCCCCCCCCCCGCCTCACGGCGAGCCCTGGGTCCGCCCCCTCCGTAGGTGCGAACTGGTCCCCAGCCCCTCTCGCCCAGGTGAGACCCGGTGGGGGCCTGAGCTCCCCGGGCTGAGCGGCCCCGCTCCTCTGTGGCGAGCGGTGGGGACGTGACGGAGCGGGAGGGCCGCGCCGGATCGCGGCCAGGCCCCCCCCCCCCGGCGGCGGAGGGGCGGGGGAGCCGGCCCGGCGCTGGGGGACGCGGCTTTGCTGCCGTTGTGGTGCCGGGAAACGGGTCTGCGGGGATGCTGGTGCTTGAGTCGTTGGCCTTGTGTCAAAACGTCTTATGATGGAATTTTTATAAACGTGAAAAGCTTGATTTTAATTTTATTTTTTCTTCTTAATTCTGTGAGTTGTGTGTAGAGGCTGGCTCTGCTGCTTTTCACATAGGAACACCAGTAGTCTTGGTATAGTTTATTAATGGTCTTTCTGCCCATTTATTATGTTAACTTGTATTTTGAGAAAATATATAGCAGTGTTACAAACCCAGCTTTAAATATTCAATATGTGGAATTCATTTGTCTGGAAGATACTAAAACCCTTCACCAGTGATGAACTGCTTTCTCTGGTGTGTCCCAGCCTACCATAAATCAGCACTGGCTTTGGGCCCGTGATGGTGAGTTATATGTATTAACAGTCTTGGGTCTAAGCCTACATTCCCTGCCAAAAATAGTGTATTTGTGTCATTTTTCAATGCAAATTAGTAGTAGGTGCAAATGCACTTTATTTTGCTTTACACTTTTGACTTTGGAATAGAAAATCTTAAATAAACACCACTTTTTCAACACTGGGATGTTGAAAAATGTACTCATATACATATGTAAATAGTCCCTTTTAAGTCAAGGGACTAAGCACGACTACGAAGGTTTTTAGGACTGTGTGATTCTGTCTGTCCCTGTCTCCCTTGGGGTTAAAGCAGTGTTTAGTATTAACTAACTTAAAGAAGCATGAAGGTCTGTTTGCATTTCCTGTTTGTGAAATACTCTTTTGCTTGTAAGTTACAAGGGACCAATTGTTTGAATCGTAGGGCTATGTAAACACAAAATATTATTGAAACATTTGAAGGTGAAACATTCTAGTTCAAAGAAAAAATATACATAAGAAGATGTCATAGGATGGAGATATTTATGCAGGGTCCTAAGTGGTTTGTGTGAATGGAAGGATTAGAGGGCGATTTGGGCTGCTGCTACTTTATTTTTGGTGTAGGAAACATTGTGAAACTAACGATCAAAGTCAGTGCACAAATCAAGACCTCACAAGGTAAATCCTGATAGGAATCTATTCTTCCAAAGATAAACATCTTTCATTGTTATTTAACTTTATAAACTACATTCTTGATGGTTTGTCATTGACTGACACTTTAAGCTTGTATTTCCAGTTGGACAGATGTACTAAAGTATGTGGTTCACGGCAATAAAAAAATAAGTTTGATCTGTGACTGAAAAATGAGAGAACTGCTACTTTATGTCATTCTATAAAGATGTCATAAAATATCTATTTATTTGACAAATATGCAAAAAATTGAGGACTTCTATTTCAAGATGCTGTTGATTTTTCTAAAATAGTCCCTCTGAATTTTAAGCACTCTTGATTTTTAGAATTTCTGGAGAGACTAGGAGGAGGAAGGATGAAAAGGGGAAAAATATTGCAACTATCAATTTTCCAGACCTTGCTCTCTTTTGTTTTTAAGCATAGGTTACTGTAACTGAAGACAATGGTACTTGACGCATAATGAAAGCACCTCTTAATATTATTTCAGTAATTACATGACAAGTATGTCACTCACTTAATGTTTTTAGTAGCTACCAATCTTAATAGCAGAGGTAATTTCTAGTCTTCATTTGTAGTAACTTAATGGAAATTGGGAATTTACAAGTAAGCAATATACGAACAAAAATGTGTTGCAGTGTCACTTGCAGTATTGTTTGCTTTTATGAAAAACAAACTGACATTTCACTCGTGTTTACAGTAATCAGCTTTGTAGTATGAATGAGTTGTCCTAACACAAATGCTTACAAACTTTGAGTCTAGTTTACCTTTCACTAAAGTTAGGAAGAGCCATCTTGTTATGAATTTGATAGTTACAAGGATCATCAGTTTTCTGAGTCTGTATAAAATATGTTCTGCAAATTAGTAAATAACCTAGCTTGCCCATATGTGTGTCAGTTTAAAAAACAACTGCGTTGGTGACAAATTTTAAGCCATATTGTAAGTGTGAACTCTATTTGACAATTGGAAATGTGAAGATTTCTAGTGATGGTATGAGATTTCTAGTCCTTCAAAAGTGTTCATCACCCCACAGTTTTTGTATTTCTTCTTACTACCACATACTTCCTAGATGTTATCTCTTCATATATATCTCTACCCTTTCTGTGATCCATTATGGAATTCTTTGATTATTTGATCATCTTTTCATCTTTAAGTATATCATTTTAGTGGGAACTTTTCAGTTCAGATATATGCTTCCTCCACTTAAATTTAAGAATTAATTATTAGCAGAAGTTTTTTTGTGTGATATAGATGTGTCTTCATGGTGTTTTACCAGTGCACGCATGTTCTTTCTGTGCCCAGAGCCAACTGAGAACTATTTCCATACAATACAGTGTGGAGATAAAGTCGTGATGTCTAGCCAAAGCTAATAAGCACTGCTGAGAGGCAAAATATATTAGCACGGTATTGAACCCAAGCTAATTTATCAACATGGCTTCCACTCACCTTGCACTGTATGCAGAGATGTTTGCATCTTCCTTCAAAACTGTGCGGTGTGCCATCAGTGGACTGGCTCTTATGAAAGCCAGGTATACTTTATGAGAAAACAGTGAAGAAAACAGAGTACTACTTTCTATGTCTTAGGTGTAATTCTGACTACAGCAATGTCTGCAAATACTGCAGCTGTCCACCTTGCTTTAGCCTTTCCACCCTGAAGGATGGTATGGTCCCCCTGTACTCAGCACTGGTGAGGCCACACCTCAAGTACTGTGTTCAGTTTTGGGCCCCTCACTACAAGAAAGACATTGAGGTGCGGAAGCGTGCCCAGAGAAGGGCAACGGAGCTGGGGAAGGGTCTAGAACACAAGTCTTTGAGGAGCAGCTGAGGGAACTGGGGATGTTTAGCCTGGAGAAAAGGAGGCTGAGGGGAGACCTTCTCGCTCTCTACAACTACCTGAAAGGAGGTTGTAGAGAGATGGGCATCAGACTCTTCTCCCTAGCAACAGATGACAGGACAAGAGGAAACGGCCTCAAGTTGTGCCAGGGGAAGTTTAGATTGGATATTCATAAAAATTTCTTCACCAAAAGGGTTGTCGAGCATTGGAACAGGCTGCCCAGGGAGGTGGTGGAGTCACCATCCCTGGAGGTATTGAAAAGACATTTAGATGTAGCGCTAAAGGATATGATTTAGTGGTGGACTTGGTAGTGATAGGTTAGTGGTTGGACCCGATGATCTTGGAGGTCTCTTCCAACCAGAATGAGTCTTTGATTCTAATGAGGATGAAACTTGGCCTCTACATACTACACGCTAAGTGTTTGTTCCAAAATATATAGTATGATTATAGTCAGCAGAAGACTTCTGACCAGAATGTTTGTAGTAGTCTCTGAAAGAGCTGAGTTATTCTTTTCAGTCTCAGAAGTTTGTACTTTCCATACAGTGACTCTTGTATCTTGTATTAGTCTTAATGTTTTTCCCTGAGATGTAATAAGGCATAACAGGACCGCAGAATATGTGAGCGTTGTGTTAAGTGTATGATGCTTGGCAGATCTGGAATTGATTTTTAAAGCAAAAGTGAAAGGGCTTTGCTCCAAGGAAAAAGCAGTGTCTTCCTTTGTACCTGTTTCACTCAAAAGTAATAATAAATAAAAACTGGGGAATGGTGAAATACTTAGTCCTAGAAGGACAAGTGCCTCACCATGTCAGTTACAATAATACACTCATAAATATGTACTGTAGGAGGGCATGACTTCTGCCTCTCTTTCACTACCAGTCCTTCACATTTAGCTCTGGAAAAGTGAATCAAAGCAGTAGGTCACTCTGAGATTAGTTCCACGGTGCCATTACTTCTTGCTAAGACATAAATCATGCAATTTTGAGTAGTTCTGCTTGTTTAAAGGCTGTAGCAAATAGCAAAGATAGGGCTGCAGGCAAAAAAAGTAAACAGTGATTTCCAAAACGATTACTCTGTATGTAAGGCAAATATATACAGAAGGAAGAAATAATACACTTGCTTTAGAAGTGCTTTTTTTAAAAGGCATTTCTAAAATGTCTAGTTCATAATTTAGAATAGTTCAGTATAGCTATTAATGTAGTCATTCTTTAAAAAACAATTATACCAACTGGACAAGTAGGAAATTTGTATAGAAAATGGTCTAAAATGCAGAATAATGTAACTGATATGTTAGATGTGCAGTGGCAGTATTAAAGTAATATGATCAAAATGCTAATTGTGGTTTTTGATAGGCCTGTTACAAATGCTATGGTTTCTAAATTTCATTTTCCTTATAATGGAAAAGTTTAAAGTGAACTAACATTTGTGGCAACAGCATGGGATAAATTTCTAATATCTGACTTGTTTTCCATTTTTATGTCATTTACAGACAACTTTAAGACTTAAAATAAATGTTGCAGATTAAAATAATTGTGGTTAAACATCAATAGATTTCATCATGTTTTCCTAAATGAATGATGATATACTTTTTATAATACAGTGTGTACATTGTTTATGAACTCGTGCATATTGTCACTGAATTTCTAGTTCATTCACAGTCATATATCTTTTATAAAATTTTTTAAGCTTTTTTGTCACTTTCTGGTTGTGAGCGCTAAACTGTTCTTTATGAGAAGCTATACTTATGTTCTTCTGGTCAGCATGTTGTTTTCATCAAGCGTGGCCAGCAGGTCGAGGGAGGTGATTCTGCCCCGCTACTCTACTCTGGGACCCCACCTGGAGTCCTGCGTCCAGCTCTGGGGCCCCCAACACAAGAAGGACATGGACCTGCTGGAGCAGGTCCAGAGGAGGCGACAAAAATGATCAGAGGGGTGGAGCACCTCTCCTATGAAGACAGGCTGAGAGAGCTGGGGTCGTTCAGCCGGGAGAAGAGAAAGTTCCAGGGAGACCTTACTGCAGCTTTTCAGTACTTAAAGGGGGCTTAGAGGAAAGCTGGGGACAAACTTTTTAGCAGGGCCTGTTGTGATAGGGCAAGGCTTAAGGGTTTTAAACTAAAAGAGGGGAGATTTAGACTAGATATAAGGAAGAAGTTTTTCACAATGAGGGTGGTGAAACACTGGCACAGGTTGCCCAGAGAGGTGGTCGATGCCCCATGCCTGGAAACATTCAAGGTCAGGCAGGACGGGGCTCTGGGCAGCCTGATCTAGTTGAAGATGTCCCTGCTCATTGCAGGGTAGTTAGACTAGATGACCTTTTAAAGGTCTCTTCCAACCCAAATTATTCTATGAAAATGGCTTCAGCCTTAAAAAAACCTCAGTAATTAAAAATAAATTAATTCTTTAAGCAGTCTGTGCCTGAACTGAAGCCATGAATATAAACAAAGTATACCGAGTAAATGAGAGACAGTCTTGTGAAAGGATTTGTCTGTGAGTTGATGAGCACTTTCAGTTTCCAACAGTAAAGGTACATGTTGCCTTTTGTGACTGGTTCTACCTGACTTTGGAGACTACCTTTTATGTTCAGGGTCCTTTCACTTTCTGTTGACTTCATGTGAAATTGCAGACACTCAGCATGATCGAAGAGGCATGTTGGGAGGCTTCCAGTATCAGTCCCTTGACTTTCTACTGTTCTGATTCTCCAACTGCAGACATCTCTTAATTCACGTTGACTTTAGCAACCCTCAGATAACTGAAGTGCTTGGTTTGAGTCTTATACTAATCATCCTCAAAGAAGAATGCTGAATGTGAAAGAAGATAATTTGTCTCAGAAGTCTCTGCCAAATATCTCTAGATGGAGTGGTTTCTATTGCAGCTGTTCCATATGTTTCTCTTTTTCTATATTAAATGTTAAGCTCCTCTTTAATGGAATCTAATGTTTTCCAGTGGGCACTCAATAACAAAGAATAATTTTAAAAACTGTATTAAAGATGATTTTCAAGCATTTTTAAAGCATGAGAAAGCCTTCCTTGTTAAAAATAAAGGCTGACATAAAATTGCTAGTTTTACTTGGAATGTAAGCAAAGGCAGCCCGAAGTACTTGATGCAGGAAGAGAACATTTTCCAAAACAGCGTCAATATTATATCTTTTTGATCTTAATTCCTTTGTGGTAGCACTCTGATGCAGTTGATATACATTCTGTACTCATGAGAAATATTTCATAACAGTATTCCTATCTTATTTTAAAATATGGTTGGGGTTTCGTTGTAGGATTCTTTTCATGTCAAATCCTATATAATTTTTTTTGGTTTTGTTTGGTTTTTTCAGTGTAGTCTGTAAGTGTCTTTACTGATTGAGAAGCTGAAATTATTTTTTGCCCGTGAAAGCTGGAAAATGTTCAAAAATCAGTATCAGGTAAAACAAATATTTTTATTTTTTACCCTCTTTCATTTCACCTTTGAGAGAGCTCAATTAAAATGGCTTGGGGGCGGGGGCCAAAAAGTGCAGATACATAAATATTGCGGAATGTTTCATTATTCAGTACTTTTCAGGTTTTTTGTAGAAATGCTATGAAGTAGTGGGTAGCTACTGATGCTGTCAGGTCTAGAATGGATGCCAACATGGTGTTACCAATGGCTTTTTGTCTGGTGTGCCTTCCCTTGTGGGCCAGGGAAGGCGCACCATCTGCTCCCACCCAGGCATGGAAGCAGGCCCAACTCTTAAGATATAGTCAGAAAAGGGAGGTTGGTTTGTTCTCTTGGTCCAGCCCACAGTTGTGACAACACTAGTTGCATCATTCGCAAACCTTATTATCGCTTTTACTGTTTCCTGGCCTTCCTTTGCACCATGCTTTGCCTCCCTTTCTCTGAACCAGTCCCCCCCCGAGAGAGCAACTCGCCTCTAATTACTTTTTCCCCACTGGTCCCAGGTGTGCTACATCTGTACCAAAAATTGGTACTTCTGATGCTGTTACCTAGGTTATCTCAGCTTTATATGGTATTTCTGATATCATTGCCTAGGTGCTGTTGGCTTTGCAGGATTGTGCTCCCCAAAAGATGCCTTATACTACCCTTCAATTCATTGTGGAGTCTGACAGTTTCTTGCTTATCTCCCCTTGGCCACCCATGAGATCCAGCCATTGTCCACAGCACTAAGTAACTTTTGTCACCTTCTCACATCACAGTTCAGCATTTTCTCATGTCATGTCCAGTAGTTTTCTGTGTCCTGTTCAGTTAGCTTAGCCTCAAATCAGGGCCTTCTCAAGGGCTGCAGTATTAACAAAATGTATTTGTAAATATGGGAGAAAAAGCTACTTGTTTGTTAAGATTTGCTACAAGCACATACAACTTGGCAGTTAAGAATCTTTTTTAACTTTCCAAGAGCTTGATCCTGTAGTCCTTAAATATGTTAGGTAACTTTCAAATTGATAGTATGCTGTATTTTTAAAATTTTTTATCCATTATAAATTTAAATTTTACAAGCGTAGTTTATGGAATGCCATTTTGGATCTCCTTAGAACTTAGTAAGTCTAGTCACTGGGGTTAGCCATGGACTGGAAGCTGCCAGGTGTGGCTGGGCAGAGGAAAATACCTAATTCATATACGGTGCAGTGTTAATGTTCTCTGAAAGCATAATTTGAAGAGCATTTATTTTGCTGGCAAGAGTGCTTGCCCCTCTTGCTCATTCTGACTTGTGTACAATTGTTTAGGCAGCTGAGCATAGAGAATTGGGGAGTGCAGGCAACTAGGAATGAGAAGCGAGTGGCAGAGTTGTAATGATTGATTAGGTCAACCATGCTGCTGAAAAAATGCTTACCAAACTGTAGGCAGAGTACATCAGATGTCACAAAAAATGTGACCTCAAATGGAAAAAATAATTGAAGCAAATAATTCCCTAAGCAGAGGTGATAAATCCTACCTCCCCGAGAGCCTATGGTTAGATTCTGTGATGCCTAATAGGGCACATACTCTGTGTAAGGGGTTTTCACCTGGCAGGGGCATTTGTAATCTTTTTCCAGTATTCTCTGATGCCTCATGAAGGCTGCAGCATGATTACAGCCCTTACCTTTTTATGGTGATACTGGTAGGATCAAATCTACTATGAGGCCACTTAAGTTGGCCCAGAAAAGAGTAAACTTTGTGGGTTTCCCAGACTGTTTGGTCAAATCAGGCTGGAATTTGGTAACTAGTAGTAAGGTTACTGGGAAGTGTCTTTGACATGCTCACATATGTAGACAGAGCCAAACATATTCACATATGTAGACAGATTGTGTAAACTTCATTTCCATACAAAATCAGACAAAACATCTGATCTGCAATAGTGTTTATTTTTTTAGCAGTGTGTTTTAAAACTCACTTCACTTGGTGAGTTGTAGAAATAAACCATATTCAAATCTAAATTACTAATCTCCTGCATGTTTTTAGAATTTTTACGATAATTTTGCTTTTTAGAGAATGACATTATAAATTTAAAATATTCCATGGTATTCCTTCAATTTTATGTTCTGATCCTCTACTAAAGCCAATTATTGACTATATGGATTGCTATATTATAGTAGTCTGGAAGCTGTTAATATTCTGCTGAGTGATCAGTAATACTGACTGTGGTAACAGCCTGATGTGGGGAGGGATTATTCTTATGTACTCATCTTGACTGTTGATGATTCATTTGGTTGGATGATGTATCCTTAAACCATTTTATCATAGGGTGGCCCATTTGTTGAAATATTCAGTGCTCAAGGCAAGAACCCGGGAGCAAAATGGAAGATTTTTGGCAATCCATCAGCTATATGGAAAGTAAGTTTTTAAAGAAACTGTATCAGAAATAGTGTGGCCAGCAGGAGTAGGGAAGTGATCATCCCCCTGTACTCGGCCCTGGTGAGGCTGCACCTCGAGTACTGGATTCAGTTTTGGGCCCCTCACTACAAGAAAGACATTGAGGTGCTGGAGCGTGTCCAGAGAAGGGCAACGGAGCTGGGGAAGGGTCTAGAGCACAAGTCCTGTGAGGAGCGGCTGAGGGAACTGGGGATGTTTAGCCTGGAGAAAAGGAGGCTGAGGGGAGACCTTCTCGCTCTCTACAACTACCTGAAAGGAGGCTGTAGAGAGATGGGCGTTGGTCTCTTCTCCCTAGTAACAGATGACAGAACAAGAGGAAATGGCCTCAAGTTGTGCCAGGGGAGGTTCAGGTTGGATGTTCGTAAAAACTTCTTCACTGAAAGGGTTGTCGGGCATTGGAACAGGCTGCCCAGGGAGGTGGTGGAGTCCCCATCCCTGGAGGTATTCAAAAGACGTTTAGATGAGGCCCTAAGGGATACGATTTAGTGGTGGACTTGGTAGTGATAGGTTAACAGTTGGACCTGATGATCTTGGAGGTCTCTTCCAACCAGAACAATTCTATGATTCTAAAACCTAGAATATAAAACAGACATGTGAATGACGCTTAAAATTAGAAGGTAATGAGGGCTTTGACCTGACAGTGGAGTTGTCACTTGCAGTTCTGTCATTATGACAGACTAAATGACTACTTAAATTATTTCTTTATGTCTGCTTGCAGACTGGGTTGGTTGCAGTGTAGTTTAAATATTTAGAAAGTAATTTGGCTATTCTGAAAACTAACGGATTGAGTTGGGCCCATTGGATCATGAGTCCTGTTTGTCAGCATTATTTGTTCATAAAACGTGCAAGTAAAGGACATATTTCTAGGGATTATGTTATTACCATCGTATTTGAATTACTGTCATACTTGTAGTGCTGTCTGCCATTTGTGATGTAGAAAAAAGTAGCTTTGCATGTTAGTAGCATGGTCAGTTGTGAGGAGAAATCTGTCAGGATGCTTATGTTTGTTTATTGTTCCTTTTTGTAGGAATATGATAAAGAAGTAAAAGGCTTTGTTTTTGTACTTGAAGGAAGCAGTCAAATCAACAAAATGCAGCTACCAAAAGAAACGAGACAAACTTGTAAGTATCAAAGAATTAAGTGTCTGCGATTGTTGTTCTGATTATTAAATCAGTCTTATATTGGAATGTAAAACTTACATTATTATCCTTTACTTTGGGCGTAATTCAGCATTAGGAAAGTGGTTTTTCATTAAATTTTTAGCAGTTCAGTTGCAGCATTTCTATACCTTTTACTTATTTCTATTAAAGTGCATGCTGTAGGGAAGATCCTTGTTACATGTTGTCCTAGTGCTGCTAGGTTCACTTCTGTACCTGGTCCTGCTACAAACTCATGTCTGGCAAATAACTTCTGACTCCATTCAGCACTTACTAAAGTCAATAATGGAATTATAGAATGTGAATAGGTTCCTGTCCCCTTTCTCATTTTACTTTTTAAAGTATTTTTACTCTTATGTGTCAAATAAGCACTAGCAGTACAAGGAAGTTGTACCTAAATTTCAGCTGTGTTTATGTAATCAGTCTTTGATGGGTAGTATGGAGTGTTTCCCCAGGTTGTCTATTACTTGCACCAGAATAAACCAGAATCAAAGCAGTCTGTGTTTCTCAGGGCATGCAGCAATCAGTGTAATTTATGCCTTAAACTCCACTGCAGGGTATTGGACCTTATAAGGCTTGTAGTAATGAATTGAGCTGGTTTAGAGTTAACTGCTTGCTTTTGAAGAGAAATTGAGATGGTGATTTTAGTCAAATGAAACAGGAATCTTCTAGTATACTTCTCATGCATGGTATATAATTACAAATTAGTTTTCCCAAACAAAAAAAAAAATCATAGTCTGGTCATGCACTAAGGCCTTGAAGATTAATGTGATTTTTATAAAAGAAATTTACTATTATCTTCAGTATAATAAATATTAGTCTAATGTATCTTTCTGAGAAATCCAACTTTAATTTGTTTATTGCCAATGTTACAATAAACTATTACAGCCTAAAATGATTGAGAATGAGTGTTGTAGATTATCACTGCTAAGAATAGTTTGGGTTTAAATTTACTTTAGCTAGTGCTGCAATACTACAGCTAAATTTCCGTCTGTTACCATTCTATCTCCCTCTGTCTCTTCCCATCGAGGTGTATGTACCTCAAGTATTTCATTTGTCAAGTATACAATCTCCTAGTTGTAGTGTAATTTTTGAATACTCTTCCAAAATAAAAGACATTATATATACAAATATAATTTGAAGTTTGTGTCATTTGACCTACAAAAGGAAGTTCTGAATTGACATTCTTTACAAGAGGAGCTAATGTTGCTGTTGAGTATTAAGGCGATGAAGGGCAGCCTGTACCTTCCTTGATAGAATAACGAAGAAAAGAACATATGGTTTGATTCAGACAGCTTTGTACTATCTGTTTTCCCTTGATAGGGAGCTACCGGAATCCTGAAAAATTTCTTGTGTTTGTTCCCTCAGTTAAGCTCCTTTGCCATTGTTCTGAAGATCAGAAGCCTCCACTGAGCACTGTTGTCATGATCTGGATTGCATTTTTACCCAAGGGTTTTTTGAAGTTGTTTAATAAGGTGTACATTGTCACAAACATGAGCGCAAGTTTCATATGACTATAAGATAATATTGATAGGAAAGTACTACTTTATTTTGTAATTCCTATGGGATATTTGGTGTCTACATGCTCTTGGAACACAATGTAGAATTGTAAGTAAAAAAAGTTCCTTTTATTTTCATGAGAATTCCACCAAAGCTACAGATGGGACTTTGAAAACAACACTTTTATTGCAGTTTGAATTGGTTTTCTTCAGGTTTTTCTCATGTTCATATGTTGTGTGAACCTTGGGAAATAGTATCGGAGGAGCATAGCTGCATGGTACAAAATTGAAAAGCTTGATGGTGAAATGTGTGTCTGCATGCACACAGCACATGTATTTAATTTTTTCTGTTTCTAGTGGGACTGATCCAGCAATTTCTGACACTTCAGATTTTAGTGCCATTGGGACAAGACTTCTCCACTGAGTTACTGTAAGATGCATAAAATTTCCTTGAATACTTAATGTAAAATGAATGTCTGATTGCAGCCATTAATTGTGGTGGCAGATTTTGTGTTAAAGCGTGGTGACTTATCAAGTCAATAAGAAGTAATTAAGCTAATGAGATCATTATTTCTTGATGTTTTAAATACTGACATTCCTTTGAAGACAGAACAAACTCTTAAAAATCATGAATGAAGACGGTGAAAAATCTGAAGAAATGCAACATGAATTTATCAAACAGATGAAAATACTGGTTCGTGAGGGTGTCCCTGAAAATTTGTAAGATATTTATAAATGACTATTCCAAGGCCCTTTGGTTCAGAGCAAAAAGAAATATATATTCTTGAAATTGGGAGAGAGAAAGCAAACAAATGGTAAAAAGCTAGAACAACAAATGGGGTGCTCAATTGGTATAATTATGTCCATACTGTAAGGAAAGAGAGGTACAGCTGAAACAGACTTTTTTCATTTGTTCAGTGTGGAATGATTTAAGAGTTTTAAACTTAGACAATTGTCAGTCTTTGGACAACATTTCCCCCCCTAGTGGCACCAGCTGTTTATAACCAGCACAACCCACTCAGCTTTGTAGCCAGTAGAACACTTAAGCTTTCAATCAACAAAAGAAATATGCCATTAAAACCCTGCAAGAAAAGATGGGTTGAATGATATGCAATTAAACTGAGTAAAGTCAATTCAGAATTTTATTTTTTTTGTCTTTCTGTAACTTTGCATTTATCTGTACCCATAGATTTCAGCTTTTCTTGATTATCTGAGGTCTTTTGTGTCTGGAATAAAAGGAAACAACTCTTGTAGGTTTAAGTCAAAGAGGACAAAATGAGATGCTGAGAAAATATCATTCCAGCTATACTGTAGTAGAGAAACAGAGTTCATTATAATGTGAATAATCTATTTCATGAAATTAGGATGGTGTGCTATTTTATGTTGCTGACTAATTCTGTTATCTTCTGTGCCTTCACATAAGTAGAGTTATCTTGGAATGTTTCATTATTTTAACAAAGAATGTGCTACTGTGAATTGAGTCATATTTATTAAAATTCCTCAGTGGATTTATAACAATCCATGCAGGTACTTCAGTCTCAGTGGTTTGTGAGTTAGTGGGCATTTATAACCTACATCATGTTGGTAACATTATATGTTCCTATGTGGCATGCTTAATTTCTAACATGATTTTAGAATCTGAACATTGAGAAAATCTTCAAAGGATAAATTAACTTATTTAGCACAGATCTTCACCACAGAATATTTTTGCTTCTCCATGGAGCATGGAAATTTGAGAGAGAACACTGGGCTGAAAAATACTTGTTTTAAAGACAGCTTTGCCTCTATGTGTCAAGATCTTGATGCAGAAACTACTAACATTTTGTTAAATTAAAGTGAGAAACTGTTGGCAGGAAAGCTGGTAATTGTTGAATAGACCAGAAAACTGCAGGTTTTCAAGCAACTTCCCTTTCTCTTCAATTTCTTTCTACCACAGCCTTTATACATCTTCTGTTATATTTTCCTTTCAAGGCAGTTCTTTTTATTTCTTACCTCATTTTGAATAATTTTTTTGCTTAGGTATTAAGGTATCTCTAACATAAGCATACATGACTTTAAAGCTACCCTTTTATTTTCCTGCAACACAGAGCTTCTTTGTGTGTCAAATCATACTGAGTTTCTGTTCTTTGAATTTCCTGAGTTTTAATTGCTGCATTACCTCTAAAAGTGTGCAAAAAAAGGGGGGGGGGGGGGGGGGGGGGGGACACGGATGACACAAAACAAACAGGGTATATCATGCAATAAACAGAAACCATGTACGTAGATTTGCTTCTCATAGGTATTCTGTAGACAGATGGCAGAGACTTAGCAATATGTAAAGGAATTCAGATTTTCTATAGCGTTGTATTGAGTTTGGTTCTTGTGGGTACTTGCTGCTCATCTATACCTCTTAACAAGAACCTCTTCTCCACTCTTCTACTTATTTTATTTTTTCATCACTTTTTTGATAACTGAGAGCTCTAATTTTCTACCACCTCTCCCACCTTTCTTTGCCCTTTTTCTTTCTGGCTCATATCTAGACTTTACATTTTCTTCATCTTTTCTTGCTACTTCTCGTTCCCACCATTACTATGTCCCTGTTATAACAATATATATTTACTTCTATAATATTCTTATGTACTTCTATAAATTTAAATACATGTATTTTGTATTTGCTATATATATAGTTTATGTAAACATACTATATTACTGTATTTACTATATAAATTTACTATATTTAAATAGTTAACTGTTATTTTTCACTGCTTTCTTTTTCTCCTTTCATTAGCTTTCCTGATTCTAAATTAGATTTATTGGAAAGCTTGATACAAATCCTAATTCTTTCCTTATGTGCAGTGATTTCAGTGTCTGTGTGGATGAAGCAATCTCACTTAATACATTTCCATACACTTTTTACAAAAATTCAGTGTAACTGTTTCATTACTTAATTACTTGTTATAATCAAATCATGCTTATTCTGATAAATTCATCAATGCATTCAAAGTAAGTGGAGCTACTTAAAGGTGTATATGCCTAAAAAGTACAATCTCTTTTGTTCCCCACTTAGTGCAACTGTATGCAGAAGTTGGTACTAAATTTATTTTTAAAGTAGTTTTATTAAGTTTTGTATTAGAAGTCAACTGTAACTTATTGGTGTACCTATAAACTCCTTCAAGACTTTCAAAATAGGCGGTGTATTTTATCCTAGCAAGCTCATGATAATCCAGTAAATAATGAACACAAGTCTTTCTTGCTTCATGTGACTGCCATTCAGTTCTTTTCATTTCAGACCTTTTGAAAGGAATCTCTTGCTTGTTTGTGGACAGAATATTGATTGTGCTGTTGGTTCCTGGAGTTTAATGTTCAAGATGATTTCTTACATAATCTGACTACTTACTACTGAATCTTTGAGTAGCTTCAAGTGAAAATTAATAGCATACCAAGCCATCAAATTTACTTTATGTAAAAAACACTTTGGCAAGTTTTGTAATAACTGCACATGATGCTTTATGATACATTTTTTCCTCTGCCATTCTGCATAGAGATAGAAATATGAATTTAGTTGGAGCCTCATCCTCTTTTTTGCCTTCTGTTCAGTGATTGAAGAAATTCTTTGCTGATCAGATCAAGGCCATCCATCACTGCTGGCATCAGCTGAGCTAAACCTTCTAACTTGCTGCTGGCAACCAGTCATGCAAGATTCCTGTCATATATACTGAACGTGCAAACAACTGTTTAAATTAGCTGGTTTGCCTTTTCCTTGGAAGAAATTTAAGTAGAATTTTAGATACTTTGTTAGGTGGTATGATTAGGTGAGTATCACCACATTAACAATCAATGTATTGATCTGCCTAAAAAAATGTGTAAAATAGATTGTGGATGAAAAATGTGGTGAAGCATAATAAAATCACAGCTAAGGTAGAGAGCATGTAATTTGTGCAGCCTTTTTGAAGCAAATAATGGCAAAGATATTAGTAATGCTGAATATAGCCATCTGTTGTAAATATAGTCGTCAGTTGTTAAATTTTCAGTATTATGGATTTTGCTACCTTTCTGAAAAAGCAAAAGTAAATCAATGTTTGAAAAAGTATTTGTTGGTAAAAGGAAACAGCATCTGGCTTGTGTTGACATTCTTGGTTTAATTCCCAATATATGGACATGTACAGGTGCTAGCACTCCTGCTTGGCGTTTTGACAGGCACACAAGCATTCATTCATTCTTAAAATACTGTAATGCCAGTTATTGTCATACTTTATTTCTGATATGTTTATTTTCGATGTTGGGTATCACCTGAAATTAGTACATCATGTTATAATAAATTTTACAGCAAATGAGTAGAGCTGTTGATGTGAGAAAATAGACCTTCAAATTGTACCACAGCCTCAAAAAAGTAGAGTGGTCTGAGGTATGAACAAGGATCAGAAGGTCTATTTCTGGTTATCTACTAAAATATTATGTGGTCTTGTATGAGTCTCTATAGGTTGCTCAACCTTTTTGCCCTTCAGTTCTCTTGTACAAGTTGAGTGTGATATTTATCAATTTATTTTGACAATATATTATAATGAGTTAACTAACTTGTTGTATGATACTTTTAAATATATGAAGTGATAAAAATAGGAATTATAGTAAATTTTATAATCTGATGGTTGATCAAGTACATTTTCATTGATATGCAGGCTACTGTGTGCTCATAGTACAGATTTAGTATTTGCCGTATTATCCTGTCATTGAATAGAGGCCAGTTTAGGGAGATAGCATGTTTTGATGAAAAAGAAGTTTCCCAGTTTTGCATTTGGGCATCCAGACAGGACAGAAGATAGTAACAACAAGATGTATTCAAACTAGTATGTAAAGTGATCCAACAAGGTTCGTGGCAGGACCAGTTACGGTACTTACTGATCCGTTGCTGCAGCTCTTAAGTCATGCCATCTATCACAATGGTGGCCAACTTCATGGTGCTTCAAACTCCTCGTTTAAATCTTTGGATGGTAAACAGCTATAAATCACATGTGGCATACTTTGTAAAGTTGGAGGTTTGAGATCTCATGTAAGATTCCCTCACTTCTGCCATGAAAATGTGCACAGCAAAAATACACACTGTCAGTGATAGCTGCTTGTCAGAGTCCTGCTTCTGTAGCCCAGAACTTGGTGCCAGATATTAACGTGCCATGGGACTCTGCTTTGTTGCCACTGCCTAGAATTACTCTCTACGTTATGGACCATCTTGCTAGCATGAATGTGCTGAGGATTCATTCACTTAAATGGTAACTGTCTCTTTATTCTTCATAATGTTTCAACCTTTTTTTAAGGCTCAGTTGGCAAAGTGCTTATCAGGTTTGCTTAATTAGTATCCCGCTGTTCATAGTCAGGTTAGCTTTGCTTGCCACTAGCATTCACCAGCTCCAGCAGGCATCAGTACTTATTATATTCTAAGGGGAGCACACAACATTTTAGAAGTATTTATATTAATAAGGGATTATTTTTCTGGCAAAGAGACTAATCTTACAATATGTACTGTAGTCAGTTATCATTTTGTCAGAGATGGACTGCTTTATAACCTTATTTATGTTCCAGTTAAAAATCATTGTTACAGGAAGTGAGGGTGAAAGGCTGTTACCTGCCCTCAAAAAACATATGTAGTATTAAGGTTTTCATTTTAAAATATGAAATGATCTATTTAAAGTTACGTCCTATAGTGTGAACTGTGAATACTCTGCTTTTTTAGTAAGTTATTTGTAAGGTCTTGTGGCAGATAGTTCACTTGAGTCGTATTATTTCAGTATTTGTGCATCTTTCCTTGTACTTGATAGCCATTTCATTTGAAATGTAGAACACTTTAAACTTATTGATCTCCTGGTTCATAATTGGATATACTTAGATGATCGCATCTGCACAAATAGTTCAATAGATATCAAAATGTTTTCTGTTCTATTGTCACTTTGCAGGACTTTGTCATCTATTTCTGATCCTGTTATTTGATAAGAAATGGAATTGGGAGTGATTACAAACACCATCCAAAACTCTTAGGTCTTCTTTTCTGTCATAAAAAGGTTATCTGTTTGCATTCTTTGTGAATCTATCATCAATTAAGTCTCATCTTTAATTTTCTGGCTTACTGTTGGGTAGAAATAAAATATTACTGTATTTTAAGATCCAAGAAAAACTTCTTAAAACCCAAACTTAATATTACTCTGTGCTTGTTACAAATGTGAGCTTTGGTAGAAATAGTTTGGATACAGAATTGTGTTATGATGGAAGGAAACAGATCTTGTCCAGATGCTAATAAATATCCTGAGTAGAGATCAATTCCCATTATAGTACTGCTTCATTCTGGGTAGCAACTTGGAAGAAGACAGAAGTGAAATTTGCCAGTGGTACCAAAGAATAAAAACTGTCCACCTGGTAAGTAGATGTACAAAATTTATCCCACTTTCTTGCCAAAGTTACTCACCTGAAGTCTTTTGATAATTATTCCTCTTCAGGACTATTGGAATAAATGCTGGATATTTTTCTTTTAATCAAATTACAGTTATTTGGCTTCATATCTGGTATGATTTCATTAGTCAGTGGAATTATTCCCACAGTTTTCTCCCACTATTTGTAGTTTCATGAAGATACTAAGGCTTTTTTTTCCCCCTCTTCTTCTCACAACCATGTGCTGACAGGAAAAATAAGGAAGGACTGCAACCATTCACAGAGTCAGATCATAGTTGAGGTTGGGCAGGACCTGCAGAGATGGTCTAGTCCAACCCACCTGCTCAAAGCAGACTCAGCTAGAGCGGCTTGCTCAGGACTCTGTCCAGTTGGGTTTTGAATCTCTGCAAGGATGGATACTGTACAGTCTCTCTGGGCAACCTGTTCGTGTTCAATCACCCTTACAGTAAATTTTTTTCATATATTTAAACAATCTCTTATATTTCAATTTGTGTACATTGTCTCTTATCCATTCTTTAGATACTGCTGAGGAGAGTGTGGCTCAGTTGTCTTTACTCTCTCCCAACAGGTACTTATACACATTAGTGAGATTCCCCCTTGAACCTTCTCAAGGCTGAACAATCCCAACTCCTGCAACCTTTCCTCCTAAGTCAGGTGCTCTAGTCTCTTAATCGTTCATCTTCATTATCCTGCATGGGACTTGCACCAGTGTGCCCATGTCTCTCATCATGGAGCCAAGTACTGGACTCAGCACTCTGGCTATGGTCTTACCAGGGCTCAGTAGAGAGGAGGGATCACCCCCCCAGACCTGCTGGCACCGCTCTTCCTAGTGCAGCCCAGGATGCTCTTGGCTGCATTTGCTGCAAAGGTGCTTTGCTGGCTCATGCTCAGCTTGTTGTCCACCAGGGCCCTCGGGTCACTTTGTACAAAGCTGCTTTCCAGACAGTCAGCCCTCAGACTGTACTGGCACATGGGATTATCCTCCCCGTGCCCAGGACTTAGTCTGTAATTTAAAGTTATTACTTTGTATTTTAAATCTATTTTAGTTTGGGGGTTTTTTACTTGTTGAAATTCATCAGAATTAAGGCAGATGCCTGCTTTTTGTTCACATGTAGTTTTTTTGCTAAGGAGAAGAATTTCAGAAAGCTTGGGAATAATCGAACACAGTTGGTAGGTATTAGCTTTTGAAAATTTGGCATTTTCTTAACTCTCTTTGGAATGACATCTGAGAATTAGCGTTTCATGAAACTACAGTTGTAGCTTATTTTCACTCTGAGGAGTGATGGTTTTGATCATGCATAGAAGCTTAGTGAGTTTATAACAGAGGTGCTCTTGATTTATTGAATAAATGGGAACTGTGTGGAGTTTCAGACTCTGGAATGTACCTGATAAGGTTGAAGCTTTCTGTCAAAGTTTAGCTAGTTATGTATAGAGGAATCTGCAGGGGGAAAGGGCTTAAAATGTCCACGTTGCTAAAGTAGTTGTACTTGTTGATAAGAAATTTTATTGCAAGGCTTGTGAACAGTGCAGTAGAATATAGATTGTTGTACCATATTTCCTTTTTTCAAACAGTTGTTTCTGTAAATATAAGTTTATTACTTTCAAATTTTTAATAACCAGAACATACTAGATGTTACATGCACAGCTAATTTATTCATAGACGCCATAATAGCTTGAATTTATGTGAATTACATGCAGTCATAATTAGTCATCATTTTAGCTTTGACAGATATGAATTATTCATGTTACTCTAAAGACCCAGCATGTTTTCAGATACAGAACAAGAAAAACGTGAATCTTGGTTAGTCTTGCAAAACTTAGACCAACCTTTTAAAACTAAAGCAGGACATAGATGCTAATTCTATCATGTGCTTCTCACAGTATTTGGAGATTTTAAATAGAGACAATGTAAACTTTGAACAGATTTAGCTGGAGAGATTACTTGAAATTCTGATGTTTAGCATGAGGCTTGCTCCTTGAATTTTTTGTGAAGCAGGAGTGAAATACAGAAACATTCTTAAAAGTACTAGGGTGTGTTAATCTCCTTCATAAGTTACGGAATTCAACTCGTATATTTGAAAGTAAACATTTTCTTAACTCTTCCAGTCATCACTTTCACCAGAGTACCAACACAGCATGGGTGGTAATTTAGGAAACAGGTAAAAAGATACCCCATGAACAGTGTCCTGCTTCCAGATATAAAAAGGATTCATGCAATCATTATAGAACTGATAACAAAATACCCAGTCCTAGTTTAAAATTATGTTGCTAGTTAAATTAGCCACTTGGTCTGAAAGAAGATGGGTACTTGCTTTCCCCCTAGTCAGGATAAATCTGTTACCCTTATTCTGCAAATATTTCTGATTTCTCGCATTTGATTTTTGTTGCTTCTGCAGCTGTAAAACTGTTCGAAGTCTTATGTCAATAATTTCATTACTCGTTCAATTAATAAGTATAAAACATCAGGCATGGAGAAAGACTTTTTCCACTGTTGGAAAATCTTCTATTCTAGAGCTTGCACACATCCATATTTACTTTCTGCTTATTGAAGGAATCTTTTTTATTTGGCCCGAAACTTCTTCAGAAGTATATACTTCTTGTTGTTTTTTCCTCCACGATTATCAAGATCTCTAACTACTACCTAAAAGCTTTTGTTCTCTGAGTACCCCTTAACAGTTTAATTATCAGTTCATCCTTCTCCAGTACATCTTTAGACCATCTGGATTTTCATGAAAGTGTCCGTTTTTGTGCCCTTCTTGAGTCCATAGGTGTGAGTACCGTTTCAGGGGTAGTAGTAGGTCTTTCTTTTGCAGCAGTGTTTCTTTCAAATTTGCATGTGTGCCCTCTCTGTGCACAGTGTGAATCAGTTGTGTTTCTGAAAGGTATCAATCAAGGAATTTGTGATTTTTAGTGTTGATTGAACAGATATAGATGTGAACCAAATTTTCTTTTGTCTGAGGAACTGAACGCAGAACTTTCTGACATTGAAACTCTCTTTTCCTTCAGTGGCTGTAGACTGTGTTTAATGTGTCTTTTGCAGAAGGCTCTTTTGTTGGATTTGATGTTTTTTCCGTCGGGTATTTTGTAGCTGTAAACAAGAATATTCTCAAGAGGGTAATTTCTTCTTCAGTTATTGAAGGGGAGAAGTTAGAGTAAGTTTCTCATATTTTTGTAAGAAAAAACCCTTCTGTTAAAAACTATAGGTTCAAAATTTGTCAATGAACACATTTACCAAGGTGAGAAAGAAAGAAATGGTGGGGCTGAATAAGCATCCTGAAACACTGAGGAAATTGTTCACACCTGGAGATCCAGGTGGCTAAAAAGTTGATGTTGTCATCTTCAGTTATTTAGATGATAATCTCTTTTATAGTATCTTGTAGGAAAGTTAAAAAAATAAAACCCATCACATCCTGCTAGAGCTAAAGCAGGTAAGACTAGCATGATATCTAATTCTGCCCTATACATAAACTCTTAAATTCTGAATAGCCTATAAAGGTTGTGAACTGCTTGAAGGAGAAAAGGAGAAGTTTTGATTTGTCAGCAATGTAGGCTGAGAAGAGATCACACTTCTCTGAATGTTATTATGAGGCCTGTCTTTTCAGACTCCAGTGGCAAAGCAAACCATGAGCTTTCTGCCTAGTTAATGCTTTGATAAGACAGTAAAAAATAGGAAAGTCGGTTAATTGGAATATCCTGTAGTTGTAATTACATTGAGAGTTTAAGAAGACTGCCAATGTGGTATGACAATCTACTTGAGTCAACCCTTCAGAGTATCCTTTTGGTTGTTTGGAAGCCAGGATAGTAACTGTTTGCCTTAATGTGACTGTTCATGTCTAAATAAATCTTATTTTTTAATTTTCTTGCCTTAACTGTAGACAGCTGCATTTACATAGTGATCTTAGTCTAGAGGTATTAATGTTTAACCCTTTAAGGAAAGGTGGTGAAGTAATAGTGGAGCCACCCCTTCTGCAGTTTGAAAAGATAAGGAATAAAGATTGTCTGTCTATAAAGAATACTGCTGGCGTGGCTGTGATCTGACATGCAGCAGTAGTGATCATATGTAAGAACAGAGTCAGTGAGGTACACAATGACCCAAGGGTTTCCAGCCTTATGCAGCGGCTGTCTCCATACAGATATTTTCTTGTATGTGCAAGTACCATTTTAGAGACAATGTTAAGACTTCAGTTTATTCAAAAAGAAATTTTGGGGATAATGCCTCAAAGTTTCATGTGTTTTGAGATTTATTCTTGATAAGAGGTGTGGCTACTTACATTTCAGCTTGCTTTTCTGGAGATACTTGCATACACATGCTAGGATGTGCAGACATTAAAGACAATGTGATCTGACTGGATACCTACAAGCTGTCCTGTGTTCCTAGCTACCGAAGAGTAGGGCATGGCACTGTTACAGGTGAGGAGTAAAGCAAGTTATTTAAACAGGCAGCTGAATGCACACAGCAGTAAATGCCCCACAATACAAATATACAGAGAGGCAGATTCTGCAAAAACTTTAAATTTAAATTGGAAAGATGGAAGCTGTTTTCCATACCTCTATTCTTACCTTAACTGGGTATGATTCTTTTAAGGAGAAAAAATTCCCATATAGTTGGTCAAAATGACAACAGTTGATTCCTTGTATTCTTTTCAGTCAGGTCTTTATTGGCAGGCTTTCACCGTGAGCTCAGTACAGTTGATGATCTTTACTAAATCTTGCCACTAATACTTAGATATTTTGCTTTATTTTAAATTGGTAGGCAAAACCATTACACTTGCTGTTCTGACCCTGAGACACTTTCATTCTCTTATTACTTTCAAAAAGGGATCAGAGATAAAATAATTTAACTTACTGGAACACTGTATCAATCTGTTTCTTAAAGGGAGAGTGCAGTGGGAGTCTAATGGCATAGACCTTAATGAGAATGATTTTGTTACATCCTGTAGGAAACTGAGGGATGAGGTTAGAAACTGTTACCAGCTCTTTCACTGTAAAGATAAACTAGAATTCTAATTTTAGATAAAACTATTACATTCTTCTGAATATTTAGTGACAAGTAAATTGATGTCTGAGAAGGAATACTTAGTGACAGATTATGATAATCCAGGTAACATACTTAGGTTCAAACTAGAAAGGAGATAGTTTGAGTCAGATTCTGGACCTGGTAACTTACAGTGGCCCTGAATTCGGGTTCTTGATTCAGCTATTAAAAAAAAGAACATTTTCAAAATGAATTTACAATTAATGTTTGTCCATGGTGTGTCTTGAAGCTGGTGACTTCTTTTAAAACATCCTAAATCTGGATGAGATCTGATTGTCCTAACTAATGCCTTAAACCAGTATTTTGCAGTTGTCCTGGTTTCAGCTGGGATAGTTAATTTTCTTCCTAGTAGCTGGTATAGTGCTGTTTTGTATTTAGCATGAGAATAATGTTGATAACACACTGATGTTCTAGTTGTTGCTAAGTAGTTGTAGTGCTTATACTAAGCCAAGGACTTTCCAGCTTCCTGTGCTCTGCCAGCAGGGCAGTGCACAAGAAGCTGGGAGGGGGCACAGCCAGGACAGCTGACCCAGACTGGCCAAAGGGATATTCCATACCATATGATGTCATGCTCAGTATATAAACTGGGGGGAGTTGGCTGAGGGGGATCGCTGCTTGGGAATGGGATGGGCATTGGTCAGCAGGTGGTGAGCAATTGCATAGTGCATCACTTTTGTGTGTTCTGTTATTATTATTGTGCTTATTCTCTCTTCCTTTGCTATCCTATTAAACTGTCTTTATCTCAACCCACAAGGTGGTTTTTTCCCTGATTTTTTTTTTTTTTTTTTCTCTCCCCCATCTGGGAGGTGGGGGGGAAGGTGAACAAGCAGGTGTGTGGTGCCTGGTTGCCGACTGGAGTTAAACCACAACACCAGTGTGCATTCTTCTGGTGATATGATAGTCTTCCAGGTAGTAGTCAGCAACAGTTTGGATCTGCAGACCAGGAGCCGAGGCAGGAGGAATCAATGTGGGAAGGGAGAACAAGCATGAAAGCAGAGGAGGACTGCTGAATAGGTGGTTAAGAATGGTAGGGGAAGTGGAGATCATTTTGGCAAGGAGGGGAGAGTGGAGGAAGGGGGCCTCTTCTCTTCCCATGCATCAGTCTCCTTTTGGCTGATGACTTTGGGCCTGCTAATGGAGAGGTTATCCAGCATTGCCATTTATTTAAAGACCAGAGAAACAAAATGATGAACAGAAGTACATTTCTCTGACTTGTTTCAGAAATAGCATATTGCTTTCCCCTCAGACCAGAGCGTACTCATCAGTCTGCCAAGCTCAAATTAGATACAATTTGTACAGTGAAATCAACAGCTGTCATAAAAAGGAATATTTCCTTCATCAGGCTGTTGTATCCTCCAAGGCTGATGTTACAGGATTTGTCTGCAAATGAACAGCTAGTGTAATTGCTTTTTTGTAAGTGTAGTTACAGGCAGTCTTAATTTAGTATAGCACAATACCTCTAGCTTAGTGGGCTGATGAAATATTGTGTCCAGTCTGTACAGTTCCCCTTTTTTCCCCTAGTCGCTTCAGTCCAAGATGAAGAACATTGTCTTTCTGTGTGAGTTTCAACATGCCCTGAAAGTAATTATTTTAACCAGTGTCACTTTATCTTGGATCTGTTGGAACTGATGGGAGAGATGCTTTAAGTTTTAACTTGCTAGGTAGTGAGTCTGTTTTACCCTATCATACAATATGCTATTAAATGAATAGAGTAAATTTTATCATGGTGTTAGATGATGTCCTGGTGATCTTACCAAATAAATTACTGTCTTCTAGGAGTTTAGAGAGAAGAAAAGTACTGATTATGTGTATTTTGGTTGGTGTCTTAATTTATGTAGCATGGAGTAAACTGAATCCTGTTTATGTTTGGTTGGTAGGGTTTGTTAGTTGGGATTTTCATATGCCAAACAAAGTAAATGAATGATCCAGTGTTAGCAAGAAAATTTAGGTTTGCTTTTTTAAAGGGCAGACTTCTTAGCAATTCTTAGTAATTAGAATAAATGGTTTAAATGTGAGAAATGACTGTAAGAGAACTATTACATATAACGGGTGCAAACATAACCTTTTCTTTGTCTTTGTAAACATGAAAGGACAGATTGTCTCTTTAGAATAAATTCATGGAAAGAAAAACAAAGTGGAAAGAATAACAGCCAATAAACTAAAGAGCTGACAGAATTAGTTGCAGGTATAAATAACTGCATTATAAGAGTAATTTGTTTAAATTCTGGAAAAGTAGGCACTAAACTTTCCACATATTAATACTCATTAGAGTACTTTGTACTGAACAAATTAAAAACTATTTTCTAGGATTACAGTTTTCTAAACAATTTGGCACAGTTAACCATGCTTCAGAGGAACAGACCACCATGCCTTAAAACAGAATTTACTAAATACTTGAAAATAAGAGAAGGATGAGCTCATTTCAAACCCAAGGATGTTAAAATATTGATAGATGTTTCTAGACTGTTATGAATATTAATGACCACTTCCAGAATGCTTTTTGAAACATGTGAAGTTCTAAGAGTAATGAAACTTTCACAACAAATTATTCTTGATCAGTGAAAATACCAGGTCATTCTTTCAGTTGGAGAATTGATTGCAAATATGTCTGTCTTGTAGGGAAAGCTCAGGAATCACCAGTTCTTCATAATTGCTCATATTTGGAAAGTTTTTCTAATCTAGCAACTAGATTTGATGATTCTCTTTTTTACACCTGGCACCTGTATTACTGCCTTTTTATGGATACTGTTTAAGGGGACTCTGGTGTGTGTTTTCCTTAATTCTCTCCAGAAAAACATTATCAACAGAAAATTCCAATATATAAGTATAAAGCTGGTTCTTCACAACTTGTTCTCTAGGTCTAGGTGACATATCAGTCTTCCTGATGTCTTATTTTGTAGAGATTTGATTTTCAATGTAACTAAGTCTGGTTTTATGAGGGTAGAAACAGTGCTCTGGATTTCAGATGATCAGGCAGCCAGTTCAATAATGTAGTATCTCCTACAAGACCAGTTTACAAGAAGCGCATAAAATAACATATGTGAAGTACAGACTGCTCCTGAATAAGGAAACTTAATCTGCAAGCATGGCAGATCAGCTGACCGTTGCTATTCCTTTGTTTTTCTATCTTTAAAATGGAGATGATGGTGGTGATACTATCTAATGTTTCTGTAGCACATACTTTTTATGGAGAAAATGGCACTACAATTGCTAAGTACTAATATACTAACATACTAATAGTTAAGCTTTAGCAGAGGATTCTATCTGGATTTTGACCAGGATACGAAGATTTCCATTAATAATAAATTGTATGGCAGTTGCTCTTTGCTTAGCAACATCAATGAAATGCCTGCTTTCATGTTTGGTAAACTTCCAGTTTAAGTCATTTATAAGGAGAAAAACACTTTCATTTTACAAACAAGCGAGCCTGATAAATGAAGCATCCCATCAACAGTCCAGCATCATTTTTTCTAAGTTCATTTTAAGCCTTGAATTGAACATTAACAAATGGTTATAAATTATTATACATACAGAAGCAAAGTGAATAGGTAATCTGAGAAGATGAGTTTATCTGTACTCTTAGGTAGTTGCTACCATTACTTGCAATCTCACTATAGTTACCATTGTGGGGAGAATAGTCAATCAAAGTTGAAGACATAAAATAAAATTGAAAATTGAATTGGAAGGTAATTTTACTTTCAAATGGTTTGCAAATGTACATGTTAAGTGTGAAATGAATGCAGTTAATGACCATAGCTGGGAGAGTTATGCACCTGCTGATCACAGGAATATTATTATAAATGAGGTTGATTTTTCCTGTTGACTACCTCATTTTTCTCAACATGGTCTCATTACTTTTCTATCACATGTCTGACCCTTAGATATAAATACTCAAGCACAAACATAATAAAAATACATTAACTCCTATATGGATTTTCTTAATACATCTTTGAAAATCAAGATGTGTGCTGCAAATGTTTCTTGCCTTTGTAGGTTTAACATAGGTCGTGCTTTTTGATAACAGGAAAAAAAAAAGTTGGGTTTCACCACAAGTACTCTTGGTCATTTTACAAGTGGGAGTTCTAATGTTCTAACTCCTGTTGTCTGAATTATTTCAGAGAAGAGTTTCATCAGACCCTTGTTTTGTTTTAATTTTCCCAGAAGCAATTTAACTGAAAAGTCTGAAAGTTACACCAACTCTCAAATAATTCTGTCTTCTCCCAGGAACTAAATTATTTTACAGAATTCGAAGACCATCTTCTTTCTCCAATTTTGTCTCTTCTTCAAATGTTTCACCTACTTTTGCCTGTAGAACATAAATATTTTTATTTTTTAAATTTATTTACTGAAATAAAGTTTAAGCTACTTTAGGTGTGATTATATATCTAAGGTTTGCTGCTTTTTTACAGCATAATACCATCACAAAAAAAATCTTATTTTAGACTTGTATGACAGTCTGATATAAATGTGTGGATTTTTATCTAAATGAATGTGTTTAGTATTGCACTCCGGAATGTAACTGAGCTGTACATTTACTAATGGCTTTTTTATTGCTAAGGTACCTAGTATTTTTCAGGAGAGAGGAAGATAAAACTATTCATATAAAATAAATAATAAAATTTAAGCATATTGAACTAATATTATAAAGTGAACTTAAGTTTTTATTGCCAGTTGTTTGGAGATGTGCACAACTTAAGTCTAGGCTCCTACTGCTTTGTCGTAGCATCATTTAAAGCAACATTCTTCACTGAGAATTACACAGTTTGAGTTTCAGCAGGAATAGTATCTTTATTTGTGTTTCAGCACTCAGGTTACTGCATCTACCTGGTTCCTCAGCACAGTTGCTCAGCTCTATGTGTAACCAGGAGATCTAGGGGAGTTTCAAGCAACCACTACTGCAATTCTTTGAAGTTCTTTGGTGCTTCAATTTCTTAGCACTTTTGAACATCAAGATTTAGAACAGAGTGGAGAGTTTTTGGAAACTATATCCATAGGTTTTGCATCAAAGGGTATATGAGAAGCAAAGTGATGGATGGAACTAAGCCTTGATCTGGGGCACAGGCTTAGCTATGCAGCCAACTTGCTGATGATCTTAGGTGAATTATTTCACATCTTGCTTAAATTTCTTCAAAAGTAAGATCAAGCCCAGAATGCTAGCACTGTAAGACATTTTGAGGTCTTCTAATGAAATCACTTTTAAAGGGCTTGATGGTATTATTCATCCATCCATAAATATATGTGCAGCTGGTACTAAAATCAATAGCAGTGGTGAGGATATGATGTTCTTCCTCTGGCACAGTAGTGAAATTTCTACCTTTTGAAGTGCATATGATTTATGAGAGGAACTGCTAGTCTTTCAAAATGAAACAGCTAGTAGACTCTTCCACTTTGTTTTTATTTGCTCACTCATGTTGGGAGGATGAATAGATTAAAGATCAGATTGTTGCTTCTTTCCTCCCCCTTGCAGCCAATTCTGGAAAGCTGATGGACTTTCTGTTTACTTTGCATGATGGTCTTAATGACAATGGGGAAACAAGAAGGCACTCCTGTGTTTTTATCGCCTGCACTAGTAGAACCTTTTGATGTTTACATACTTGCAGTATATTTTGTGCTGTCCTTGGCTGAACTCCTGAATGGCCGAAAACAGCTGAAGTATGTAACTTGCTCCAGAATTAATGCTCTCCTAAGTTGACCTAGGGAAACCTAAGAACATTTCAGGGTGTTTATCTGCAAATTTTGGGTGACATTTCATTAGTTAAGCTACAGGTAGTCCTTACTAATGAAAGTGTTTTCAGTAATAAAAAAAAAAAATCTACAGGGCAGTCTCACAATTTTAAAGTAAAACCCAGCATTTAAATATAATGATTATGAGTAATTATTTTTAACAACACTGAGTAATGACAAAGTTGTTTATTGTAATTATTTGTCATCTTATCAGAGGGGCTGCTAATTAGAGAAATAGCCATCTGTTAGAAATAGTCTTGTTCAAAAATAATAGGTAAATTAATCATTATTTCCCCATACACATTGCAGCTTTTAAAGTAATGTTTGTTTTCTGGTATAATAAGGTAGGACTGCTGGGGGATATTAAGGTTGTACTGCTGTTGTGGTTTAGCCACAGTAGGCAGCTAAGCCACACACAGCTGCTCTCTTTCTCCCCCCGCAGTGAGATGAGGGAGAGAATCAGAAGGGTAAAAGTGAGAAAACTCGTGGGTTGAGACAAAGACAGTTGAATAGGGAAAGCAAAAGCCGTGCACACAAGCAAAGCAAAATAAGGAATTCATTCACCACTTCCCATGGGCAGGCAGGTGCTCAGCCATCCCCAGGAGAGCAGGGCTCCATCATGCAGAATGGTTACTTGGGAAGACAAATACCATCACGCTGGACGTCCCCCCTTCCTCCTTCTTCCCCCAGCTTTATATGCCGAGCATGATGTCATATGGTACGGAATATCCCTTGGGTCAGTTGGGGTCAGCTGTCCTGGCTGCGTCCCCTCCCAACTCCTTGTGCCCCCCCAGCCTCCTCGCTGGTGGGGTGGGGTGAGGAGCAGAACAGGCCTTGGCTCTGTGTCAGCCCTGCTCAGCAATAATGAAAACATCCCTGTGTTATCAGCACTGTTTCCAGCACAAATCCAAACCACAGCCCCATCCCAGCTACTGTGAAGAAAATTAACTCTATCCCAGCCATAACCAGCACAGCTACCCAAAAGACTTGAAGGAAACAGAACATAAAAATGAGCCTCTCTGTTTAAAGGAATCCTAATCTTTGTGATCATGGCTGTGGTCTGAGTCTATTAGAAATGTTCAAAGTGTCCTTAGTGTCCTTGTGAGATGACCTGAATAGTGAGCAATAAACTTCTGTATTGTAATTCACATTTAAAGATATGTGCTCAGGAAGTAAAACAGACAATGTCTTGTGTCTATCTTTAAGCTGACAAAGAGTCTATATAAAATGACAGGCATTTTTAGGAAAAGAAAGCAAATAATGTTTTTCTAGTTAGCAGGTGACAATGTGTCCCAACGTAACACAAGCTTAAGGGGCAGAAACAAGTGTGATTGTTAAAGGCTACTGGGTTCTCAGTTCATACAAATTGAATTCTTTCATAGGCTGAAGGGCTATGGAAATCCAGCGAAGAGTGTAGACTGTTGAAATAAAATTAGCATGTAAAGTGATTTTATATATGCAGGAATATAGCCACCCAGTTTGAACTTGAGAAAGAAATCTCATTGCTCATCTTGTAAAAGAAGTAATTCTTAAATTCCGTATTTGCTATCACTGACATAAAGGTTCTGCATATGAATAGGTTTTTTGTGATTGCCCAAAGATACTGCATTATTGAATTGACAAAGATCTGTTCCATTCTCTCCTGCTTTTTCTTTTATAGGATAACTGATTTAGGAAATATTAAAAGAAGATTGTATTTATCAACGGTCCACAAGGAGTTGTCTGTAACCCCTCTGCATGCAAAAATTCCTCTGTTTACAATCAAGCGCAAAATAGTAGGTACCTTGGGAATATTCCTTGAACTGTGGTTGAGCACGCTATTTTATCAGAAACGTTTTATGTAAGTTTATAGACCTGTTAAAATTACTGTTTGGTTTAGAATTCAGTTCCTGCTGATTCAAGATATGTGTGTACGTCCCCTCTACTGGATGGTATCAGAACCACTTAATATGACTACTCTTCTACCCTTCTTCTAACATTAGGAGTTCATTCCTGTTTTCCAGGATTAATGCTGTTTGTGATGTGTTTATCTCTCAATTCTGCTGTCTATTCAGCCTCTGTGAAGTTCTCTGTGTCCCTGATATACTTCATTATAGTGCTCCTGTTCACGTGTCCCTTCTCCTGTAGTGACCTTTTATTACATTCGCTGGAGTTGCAGGTATACTGTAGCTGATGGCTACTTTCATGTGTTTCAGGTTCTTCTGGATTCTGGCATATATAAAACAATGTATATGTCAAACTGATGAAAATAAACAATAGCCATCATCATCTCCCTGTTCCCCTCTCCCATGCCCAGCTGCAACATATGGTAATAGCCATCAGGATACAAAACCTGGTGGTTACCATATAATCTTGTAAAGACTCAAGTCTCAAATACTGGTTTAGAAAATCATTTGGAGATGAGAATAGTTATATTTTTAGAATATTTGAAATCTAAGTGTGCACCAAGAGAACTAGATAACACTTAAATCCACAGTAGCCTTAGTATTCTAAGGCTAGGCATGAGAGAATATTTTACAAAAAACTCTGAAGTTATGACTTCTTTTAAGATAGCTTAGGTAAAGGCAGCTGTGATAACTTTATATTTCAGGAGTTTTCTGCTTTGCAGGAAGAAGTGGGTGGATTTTTTGCAAATGAATATGCATCAGATCGTACCCCTGAAGTTGCCGTTAATTCAAGATCCACTGAAATGAAATTATTTTTCTTCAGTATAATTTCAGTTGGTTGGTCTTGGTGTCAGGCTAGCACAAATGTTTCAGGATTAAAGTATGTATTAATGTACACCAAGCTAAATTCAATCAGAATATGAACTTCAGCTGTGTATTTTAATTTAGATAATAAAACATTAATCAGAGATCTGTCTAAACACTCTAATCGGTTATAATGACAAAATATTTTAATAACCTTAACACTTGACCAACCTTAAAGAGTAGGTCTGTATTCCTCAGTATATCCAAATACACATCTGTTGTCTTTTAAATGGTTATCTGCCTTTTTATTGTTGCTTTTACTTAAAGGAGGGAGTATGCTGATTTCAGTGTTCATATCGATCTTTTATGTGGCTCTGATAGTTGAACATTGTATACAGAAGCTGATCATTATTATGATTGGTTGTGAATAAGGATGTAGTATGTTGTTTGTTCCATCAGTAGAACATAGTTTACATTTTCATATCCTAGCTTCCTGTATTGTAGTCTTACAAACAATGCTATTTGTCAGCCTAAGCAGTAGAAATATCAGTTATAATTAAATACTGTCTTTTCCATTCCATTGCTTGGTGTCTGCAAAACAAATACTCCTTTCCTTCCAAAATTTCAGACTTAGAAGCTGAATAGTAATGTATGCACCTACATTTTTTGTCAAAAAATGTTTACTATTTGGCATTTAGAAACTAGTCCTTTTACGTTGACTTTATAAGGAAATGAGGCATGTACAATCATTATGTCTTAGTATTCTTCTCCCTTAGTAAAACTTCAACCCATTGGTCGACTAAATTTTACACGTGAGTAATCACATCAAATATATTACAGTTCTGCAAGTTCCATGAAAATAGTTGCATTTCTCCTCAAGGCCATCTCTGTTCCCAGTTATAGAAGATGTGTTAGCATCAGCTCATTCCTCACTAGATATCAGAATCAATGAGAAGAAGAATTGTTAGGAACACCAGAACTATGAACATATGTGTTTTTAAACATCAGACTCTAAATAGAAAACATAAAGCCCCAAGAAAACATATTTTGTTAGTTCTTCTGCTTGTGGTATTACTTGTTTTCTATGAAATTTCTGTTTTTCTAGGAGGATAATGGAATTGTAATATGGTTCACATGCAAAATAGATACTGTAATTGCTCGTTTCTGTATTACAAAAAACAGCAATATACAAGTGTCGAATTAAATGGAAAAAACTTGAAACTAAGAGAATTTAAAGAGCTACTGGAATAGAGCAGGAGAGCATAGCACATTGATGTTAGTGTTTCCTGAAACAAATGGAATAATCATCTAATGAGAATTAAAACATGTATTTAAGTGGGATCTTTAGCAACCTAGGCAGTTGTCATTATCTGATTTGTCTTTTGAAAATGTCTTATGAGGAATGGCTAACACTTATTATAAGCAAGAAGTAGTTTTAAGATGTTATGATACACTGGGGTCTTGTCCATACTAGAAATTTGCCTGACAGTTTTCAGTGTGGAAGGGGTGCAAGCTTTGGAGAGGTCCTTTCTTTGACTCTCAGAAAGAAATCATCGAAGAATCTCCAACTATAGCCTTTGGAGCACTTAAGCTGCAGTAACTTTAACTTATGAAGTAATATTGAATAACGATTTTTTTCCCCAGAAAACCTTAAGTAAATATACTTTCTCACAAGTTAGCTGCAAAACATATTGTGGATATGCTAGGTAACGGAGCTCACTTGGGCTGGCAGTCACTAGGTCATATGTACTGATTTGTTTGTATAAATAATTGTTGTAAGAGCAAATACAGCAATATCTTATTTTAATATCAAAATGTTATGCATTGTGAATCACAGCCTGTGAGAACCTAATACTCCACAGACACTTCATTTATAGACAAGTTATAAGTGTTTGGGTTTTATTAAAGGGTATTGTTTTTCTTTTCTAGTGGTGCAATATGTGTATTGACTTGGTGGCATTCACCAGTGAAATATTCAGAGGAGCTGTCTTCCAGTCTTTGGATGGAATTATTATTTCAGCCAACTGTAAACTGAGAAAGATCTTCACTTTGAAATCCAAGCCTCAAGATACAGCTGAGGAAGATGGTGTGTCATAACTGTTCATGTTGTAAAATCAAAAGCTTCTTAGTCATCAGATTGGCAGTTTGAAAGATTATGTGGTTTCATGAAAATTAAAGTGGTAGTACAGCATATTAAATCTGCTAGTGTTGGACTTTAGGCGACTAATTAAATATATGTGTACTCCTCTGTTTTAAACATTGACTCCCTTAGAAGTATTTTGTTGAAGAAATTCTGGCAAGATTTATCAAGTAGAGAGCTTGTTTTAATCTGGGTATCTTATGCTGATAGAAACGGGGTTTTGGCCAAGAAGAGAGTATCTGAAAGGAAAGAGAAAATACTTAAACTTGGCAGCATTTGCTGTTTGTTTTCTTAATTTTGGACATTAGCAGCCAGTGAAAGATTTCTTCTTTAAATAATCCAAGACAAAACTATAACAAAACAAAACAGTATTATATGAAACAGAGCTATGAAACTATCATAAATGCCTCTCTGTGATCTTTAGTCCATTTATCCTAATGCGTCCTTGTTCATCGAGAAAGTAATATTGGTGGTGAGCTGAAAATGAGAGATTGTTTGTAATAGAGCAGGATATTGGTCAAAGGTTTACCAGTCGCCAAACTAGCATTATAATCCTGAATCATTATTTTCCAAGGGAGAGAACTTCATTCCTTGCTGATATTTGCAGTAATAGAGGAGGAATTGAAAAAGCACAGCTGTCACTTTCTTATTTGAGAGGATGCCTAAGTATAGTTCAGCTTCAGTTTCATTTAAATTTTCATTTTGTGGCTTTTAAAGAACACACCTGAAAAAGGTTCCAGTTCTGCAGGAGGGATAGTTAGCAGTGTTGTAAATGTTAACAAAATGTATCTTGCATTTGGAAAACCTAAACCAGTAAGGGAGAGTATGTGATCATTGTGATTACTCCTCCTCTTTTTTTTTTGCTGATGAGGTTAGAAAAAAAAGGTAATTAAAAAAAATGACTACAGAGAGAATCTGGTAAATTCTCAGCAGAAACTGCAGTTAGAGGCCTCACTGGCTTTAATTTAATTCCGTCAGTGCATTGTTTTCTCTCTTCTATTCTAAACAGTTTTTTGAAATATGCATAAATGTTCTAAAATTAGTTCCAAAATTCAAAAAAGTAGTTAACATAATGAGTAGACAGCTTTAATAAACTGTATGCATGGTAAAATATTGCACTTTTAATTACTGGATTATCAATTCTATGATTATTACACAGCTGGTGGGCATTAGTATTTTCTGTATGCTTATGAATTTCCTTATCGAAGCAAGTCTTAAAATTATGTTACAGCTCAAGGTTTGGCTGTGTTAAAATAACTCTATACTTCATACCCAATTACAGAAAAACAATAGTAATTTTTTGTTATTATTAATTAACTTTCAGTTAACAATCATTATTTGATAAAGCTTTTTTCCTCTCAGATGATTGGACCAGTTAGTTGAGCTCCACTGAATGCAATGACATTGCAACTTGTAATGAGGGTCGAGTGCTTTGCTTAAACCTCCTTGGTGGTGGAAGTAGGGATTTCAAGGTGCAATGTGTGTGTGATTCTTTTAGTAGCTCATATACGGTATGTTTTGCATTCTTAAAATGATAGCAAGTGGAAAGGAGAAACCACATACACTAAATTTCTGTAGGAGATCATTGAGATAGAAGAGGAAAGAATTTATCTTCTCTGCCCCATGATATTGAGGCATACAAGCTTGATATATACCTAGTTTCTGGTTTCCATAGTAATCCTGAGGTTACGTATGGGGTTTTTTATCACTAAGTATTGTCTTACAGTGGTAAATAATGTACCGACTTGGTGAAAAAATGGTTGCTAGCATTTGTCTTAGTTAAATATGTCCACTACTGAAATATAACATGGGACACTTGAATTTTTCTGTTAGGATCTCAATACTTGATCCATAATTCGTGTTTGGTTTTGGGGTTATGTTTTCCTCCTCTTCTCCTTGAAAAGAGGCTAATATTCATTAGCTTACTGTATTCAAGTCTTATAAAATTTGGAATGAATTTGCATCAGAACATCAGGAATGGTTCTGACTCTGGATACCTTTCTTCGTAGAGAATAACTTTCATAAGCTCAGTCTATATTGGTTATCAAAGGGAAAGCACAGACAATCAGATCACATTCTGCTAGTGCCTGGTGACACAAGAGTAGATAGATTGACAGCTTTGTAGTTTATCATGAAAGTGTAATGGTGTCCAAAGGTTGGAAGTAAAGCTTGTTGAATTCTTTATTGGCATATATGGGATTTCTCTATTTGCTACTTCAGTCCCACTAATATCAATACCATTTTCAGATGTTAATTTTGTCTGAAAATCAGTATATCAGTATTAGAATTAAAGCTGAGTTGTAATAAAAACTAACAATATGTATTTTGTGATTCTGTTTTGCTTGTTCACTTGCCAAATCAAAGAAGTTGATTTACTGTGGCTATTCCAGCCATTGGTGCATATTTCTTAGTTTAAATGTATTCACATTTTTTGGCCTAAAGAAATACACAATATCATTTTAAAATTTACATACTTACTGTCTTAAAAGTGAACAATTGCAGCAAATTTTTCAAATGACCATAACCTATTATATTATTGTTAAAACGATATGAACTAAAATATATGTAATCTAACAAACAATGTAAGTCAAATTTAATTCCATTGTGTCATCTGAGTGAAGTAAAGCCCATGTGTTTTAATTCTAGATATGTGTGGTGTTCCATTTATGCCATATGAGCCCACAGATGTTATTCCTCGAACTTGCCAGCTAAATACAGATGTGCCACAAGTTACACAATTGCTGAACCTGACTAAAATTCACAAGCCAGAAATAAAATGCAGGAGATATCCAGTAACAATGCAAGAAACAGGTATTCTGTTGTTTTAAAATACTGTGAATACAATCTATACAGCACATGTACAAATAATGGATTTTTTTGTAAAAGTGCATGTTAAGAGTTCCAGTGTCTTAAAGTAAAACATGACAACTCATAGCTGTAATACCATGAGCACATAGACACATCTGTTCTATAGTTTGAGATCTATGTGCAGCCTGAACAATTCTAATTCAAGAATGAGATTTATAATAACAATATTTGAGGTATGTCTTCTGAATGTACATTGAAGTGTGGCTGTTCAGTTGTTACACTTCTTTTTAAAGTATGTTTACATTAGTGAAACTCTTCTATGTGACCTATATGAAACTCTCTATATGACCACGTATAGTCTCCTCAGCTTATACTCTGAAAAAGGAAATCTTGTCTTATTGGTGTCTTGGAGTTATTTGAATGTTTCTGTAAGCTAGAAGATAATAAAACATATAATTTAGACAGCAATGCATAGAAGAGGTTTATTAAAGAAGCTAAGCAGTCGTGTGCCAAGATACAAACTATTGACTTCGATAAAAACTAAGAGACAGAAAGCAAACAGAGGATCAAATTTTAAATTTTTGTTATCGCTGAAGGCTAACAGCAGGAGGCCTCAAAAGTGTTTTGTTCTAGGCTCTGTATTGTTTATTATAGTTATGAATAATCTCAAGAGAAGTGATTAATGTGGAAGCAAAATTTTCATACGATACAGTTACTAGGTTAGTAAAGAGTGGCACTTCAGAAAGTTTTAAACTTGTAAGATGGACAATCCCTTATGTCCTTTTTCAAGAAAAACACTACAGAGCAGGTAACACGCAGGAAATGTCATATTTTGCTAAACAAAGTTTGTTTACTGTTTTTATTTCTTGTGGCCACTGTATTGGAAAAATTATGAGCTGGCAACCATTGTCCTAGGTAAACGTGTAACATGATACCAGGTAAAATCTAGCTTTGATAAATGCAAAGGATTGTACATTGGGGAGAAATGTTAACTACAGTTAAGCTTTAAAGTGTCAAAATTAAATGACTCAAGGAAGGAAGGTTATCATCACAATAGGTATAGCTCAGTGGAATTCTCAGATTAATATGTAGCTACATTTTAAAAAAACTATGGGTAGCAGGAAGTTCAAATTCATATGAAATGGAAAAGGTATCAAACCTTTAAATCAGTTTTGCATTATAATACTTTATACATTATCAGTTAAACCATCTCAGAAAAGATTTTACAGACAGAGAAGTGATTCAGAGAGAAGCAGCATGAATGAAAAACTGTCATGTAAAGATATGCTGAAAACATTTAAAAATGTCTTAAGGAAGTTTATAAAGTAACTGGTGATACAGAGAAAATTCAATAAAAGCTGCTTTTCCTATCTCATGGCACAAAAACAAGACATCATTGATGTGATGATGCAGTTGAAAATTAAAAACTGATAAAAGAAAATACCATGTTACACAGAATACGATTAAAATAGAATAAGAGACATAGATTGTTTGTGTTCATTAATGGAACTCTGTACTTGTAAAATAATTCATAAACAGTAGTGGTCTTTAAAATATAACTTAAGGTAACTGTAAAGAATGAAATAAAATTTTCAGCTATTGACAGAGTTTTTTGTGGTTGAACAAAATCAGGTTTTCTAAAATCAGTTGTTGGGTTTTGAAGACGTCAGCTACATTTCCGATGAGGAAATAAATCAATGTAGAAAAACCCCATATTTTTCACTAGTAGTACATTTCATTGATCAGAATTCTAAACATGTCAAAAATATAATTTCCTCACTCCCAGGATATTACTGGTTTTGTAAATCCAGTTGCATATAACTAATCTGTACTCTTTTTTTTTTAAAGTTTTGTAGATTCATTTGCAACAGAAAATATCCTGGAATATGTGCAAGCACGTCTTGAAAAGGAGGGGTTTAATGTATTTTAAAATGAGAATATTTTGTATGCTCTGATTCATATCCTTCATGGAGAACTGATAACATCGCCCCTTTTAAAATGTTGAATTGTTTGTTATTTTCAGCTTAAACTTGAAGTACATAAACATCTTACTGCTAGAGCTTAGAAAAATACACGGGTGAAATCTGTCTCTATAGGCACCCTCTTTTCTCTACTCTTTTGTTACATCTTTATTGGCTTCTGTACGAAACCTGAGACTAAGCCTTTAATTTGGCCCGTATAATAATTGCAATGTCTTACTAAAGTTTTTTCATTTTCCCCTTACTCTGTACCACCTTTTATGAGTCATTGATTCATCATAGTAAAACAGGGTAGTAGAACATCTTGTGAGAAGGAAGTAGGTCTGAAGTAGCTTCGAAGTGGGTCTGAACAAGCAAATTAGATAAAGAATCCATTTCCAATACATCTTCATCAGCGTAGGCAATGTTAGAAGTGGTGCTGTAGGCAAGGAAGATATATTTTTATTCCACTGGTTTTAGTACTTTCTCAGTCTTAAGGATCCTCCTCTTGGATATTTGAATTCAGTGAATAATCATTTCCACCATTTCTGTTAAAATGCTCTGGAAATACATGTGCAAAGTATTGACCAAAGGAGTAAGATAAATTACAGGGAATGATAACTACTGGTGAAGTTTAATACTATAAGACAAGACTATTACAGCCAACAGTAGTATGTAAGGTGTAGCATCTCATGAAACTCTAAAGGAAAATAAACTTTGAAAGAAGTATTTCTTTCAGAACAACCTTGATAATATGAAATGTGTAAGAAAATACTTTTTAAATTTTTTTTCTTCTGCTTTTACCGGAATATGAAAAAAACCGACTCACAAAGATTTTATCTGCACTAAGCTGCCATGCTGGTGCTTTTTCAACTTGCTGACTTTTGCTCTATTGCTATACCTCATTAGTAATGGCAGTCTTTGTCCTGCAGCAGCTGAAATGAATAGCAGAGGTTTTAAATTTTTGCTTAGGGTAAGACTCTTCATACATTTACTTATTTAAATTACATTCAGCTTTTTTACATGCAAGTACCATTTTTGTAATATTAAAGGGCAAATAGTATTTTTAGAGTATTATTGCCTTACAAGTAGTCAAGCCAAAGTTCTGTTGTGAAGTTTCATTATAAATTTGTTTTTGAGACAGCAGAGGAAACTCTGGAATTCAGTTTCTCAGTGACTGCATTCAAAAATCAATACTGTTTGGCTGGGTTGTCAAAATACAAGGGACTGTAAAACTTAAATGAGTACAATAGTGTGAATGATATATCTAAACAGAAAAATGAATGTTCATTGAAAACAGGATTCAGGTTTTACTGTCTGGGCTACAAAGATATGTAACCCGTAGGTGTATATATAGTAAAATAATTAATGATAACATCTCTGAACTGCATGAAAATGAAATGTCTTCGGTTTAAGGTTTAATCTTTATTTTTAATCCCATTTTATGAGCATAGCATGTGTTCTTCCAGACACGCTTTCCAAATTTCAGAAGTTGGCCTTCTTGAAAATGGTAGCTTTAGTATGTTTAAGTACATTTTAATTGGAAAATGTTCTTTTCATCTGCTAAACTTTTTGTTTATTTGATAATCAAAAGCTCAAATTATTTTTAGTCTCATCCACTCTTAATTACACGTTATTTCATTATGCCATCAATGTGCTGTTATGTGTAGATGTAGGTAATTAATTGCAGTCAATTAATGTGTCCATAAACAGAGATTTTCATGCAAATCAGCTTTTATAATTGGAGCTAACAACATCCCAAGGTAGTCAGCAAATTAAAGAAATTGATGTTAAACCAAGACAGGTCATCTAATCTTGTGAAATGGCATCTGTTAGCAGCAACCAAATGTCACATCAGGAAAAGGGGAAAAAGGTAATGGCAGAAAGTGGCTTCTTTTGTGCTTATTAGTACAGTAAATTATGATATTTGGTGGGTAATGCATGATCTTTTTTCCATTTCCTTGATGCCACTGGAAATAAAGCTAATCTTGAATTAAGATTAAATAATTCTATGAAAAATGCTTAGGAAGATCAACAAAATGTTTTGTTTCTACTTTATTGCTTTACGAAGGCGTTAGATCTCAAAAGTGAGATAGCAATTTAACACTGAAGTTATAGCAAGAAAAAAATCTTCAGACATTGTAAATTTTAACCATAAATTAATGTGAAGATACCCTTTTTGATCAGCTCTGGAAAGGAGAATTCACTGACAATCTTGGAGAATTAAAAAAAAGGAAAATGGATATTACATGCAGTTCTGCAACCCTGGTGATACAGTTAATATGTAACTATTTTACTCTCCTTGCCTTTTAGTTTTTCTCAGAACATTCACCTGCATTTCATGTTTACTTTTTGTTTGTCTTGCAGACTGGTTGGCATTTTCTGTGCTTGAAAAGAATTATAAAAATGTCTACCTTTTAAACTGTAAAAAAATGAATAGTGAAAGAGGTGGAACATTTTACAGAACTAGAGTATGTTTGCAATATTAGGGCTCAGCCCTGGTAATACAGTAGATTCAGTAATTTCAAAAAGCAAGCTACACATAAATAGTTCCCTTCTGAGCTGTGAGTGATACCTTGACAGTCTTGCCTCAGTTTTCTTGTGCTATTATTTATTTATTCTGTTATTTATTAGAGTTGTTTTTTCTTCCTGTCACAAGTTAGGTTTTCATTGAAGTTCTGAAGAAATCACGCAAAACACTTTTTTTTGTTTGTAAATAGCCCCTTTTTAAATAAATCTTTAAAGCAAGGAGATTAGAAATATGTCTATATAATAGACCAAAAGTTTCTTGCTTGTATGTTGACACACTTTTATAAAATGTGCATTTGCTATTTCTACATATTTCTAGGGATTGTGCTATAAAGGAACATAATTTTTATGTATGTTCAGTATTCATAATTCTTTTATTTCAGTTGATTTGAAAGAAGTATTAATATTTATTCTTTGTAAGTACTGTAAAGTTTTTTTAAACCTATTATTTCTCTTAACTTAGGTAGCTTGGTTAATAGAGGACAAGGCAATATACACAGCAGTAAAACTCAGGATGTATCACATATTGCATTTGGATCAAAGATCCTTGGGCCACCTCCATCTTCAAACAGAAGAGTCAGTACAAGGGTATCTGGAGAGGTAAGAAACCTTAAATTACAGCAAAACTGCTGCCACTTCTACAAAGGAAGAGATTGACAAGCAGAGGAGTCGCACTAAAGGTTTCTTTCGGAACTGATGCGAGGCTGTCTGGAGTACTGTGTTTGGTCGTGGGCCCCCAGTACAAGGGAGATACTGTAACATCCAGTGGAGGGCAAGTGAAATGCTTGGGTGGCTACAGCACCTGCCATGGGTTTGTTCAGCCCACAGAAGAGAAGGCTAACAGAGAATCTAGTTGCTGTTTTCAACTATCTAAGGCAGGGTTGTAGAGAAGACGGGCCCAGATTCTTCTAAGAGATGTACAGTGAAAGGACAAGTGGCAGCAGGTGCAAATGGCATCAGGGAAGCTCTGACTGGGTATAATGACAGAGTGGTTCAGTACTGGAACAGGGTTGTAGGGAGATTGTGGAATTTCAGATTTTTCAAAGATAACAAAACTTGACTGGAACAGATCGATCTAATTTCAGCATTAGGCCTACAGAAGTCTCTTCCTACTGAAATAACTCTGCGATTTCTTATCATTCTTACTCTTCTGAATTTTGTGTTCTAGACTGCTAAAATTTAGTGTGTGTGAATATTTTTCCTTACAATGAGAGTTATGATGCAGAGCAGAAACTCTGCTTTTCAGTATGCTCTCAGTGGATGATAGTCAGCCATATAGTAGCTCATGTGATGCTGTCAATTACAATGCCAGGGAAAACAGCTGGTCTCAGTCTGCCAGCAAACAATATGCAGGTTTTAAGAATCTGGTCAGGACTACGATTCCCATTTTAAAACTGCGAGTAAAGGATCCAGCCAAAGGAAGTAGACTCTTCTGTAGGAAGTCAATTGAAAGCTAAGACATAAAAGGAGATTCCTTTCTCCGAAGAAGAAAGGACTCCTGAGGTCTAGAATAGCCACAAGTTTTGCTGTCCTTTTATCCAGATAGTGAATTTTATTTTTTTTTCCCCTTTGGCTTGTTTTCCTTTCTCTCAGTGAAAAAAAACCCTGCCTGTTAGTAGACCATAGAGACTGAAGATACCACACAGAACTGTACCTACCATAAAGTGTCCTGAAAAAGTAGTATTGGGAAAAAAAAAAGATTTGGGAACATTTATTTGAAAAATAAGCTTAATTCAAAATGTGTTTACCTTTGAGTATTCTGAAAGCTGTTACGTTTTATGTCTCATTAAGAAAATAATGTCTTTCAAGGTTACAAAGACCTGGCGTAGCAAAAGTAATAGGTCATGCCGACTTCAAAGTTCAGGAAAGGGAACTGAATCCGTACAAGACATTGAGAGATTGGAGCTATCGTTCTCACCATGCAATGATCCTTTAGATCAAGGAGGCAAAAGAAATACTTGCCAAACAACTAAAGATGTATGTCAAAACGGTAAGAGCATAAAGCAAAGAATATGTAAAGAGTTCACAAACTGCCGAAACTTTTGCATGATTCTAGCTTTGGAATGTAAGACTTAATTCTCTGTTTTTCTAATCCTTTATCTACCTTGTTAATTACTGAAGACATTTATATTAAATCATGGCTTATTCTCCTGTATGAGCTTGAATAAAGGCTCATTCTCTCTGCAGGTATTCATATAGTAAGTGTTTGAGCCAAGGATTACCACCTGCTGGCAGTAGCCACATGTTATACACAGATTCTACTTTCCCTCATGTTGTGTATACAACTGGGCTACTGCAGTGGTTCTTGATTATTTTGCAGTCTCTTGCAAGCCTGTTTTTTGTAATTTCTATGGTTTGCCCTTCTTCCATACCTGGTGTTAAATTTTCTTTCTTGTGACTGTCTTATTCCTACTGCCCTACAAGATTCCCATGCTGTTTGGAAGATGTTTGTATCCCAGTACAATGCTCCGTATGCTGTTTTTTCATGCCTCAAGTAAGAAAAGCACACAATATGAGTGTTCACAGCCATTTCATAAGCTTCCGGGTTGTATTTCAGACCCTACAATTCAGACTCTGAAAACCTCTGAGAGTGGAAGAGCAGATTTTCAGCTCGCCTCACCACAAGAACCATCAGCAGACAAGAACAGTCATAGAAGATTATGTCTAAAAAATGCAGCCAAAAACACACAGGAGATGAACAGTGGTATGGTGCTTATTTTATGTTATTTTACATCTGTTACGTGTGGTGTGGGGGACTATCTGTGGTAAATTTCAAAGGATCCAGAAGCAGTTCACGTAAAATATAAATATCTGTGTTGTGGGGGATTATGGAAATCAAACACCCTGCAACAGAATTGCTTTTGAGCATTGATAAAGATTTGCAGGATTAAGCAGAGTACCAGAGCAGTGAATGAATAAAAAAAGAAAAATTCCATGCTCTCATGATTAAAGGGAAAGAACTAAAAATAATTTATTCTTTAAATCCCTATTAAATTTAATGCTAAAGACTCCAAACATCAAATGTATGAGAAATTTTACTTGTCCCCAATAAGAGTTTAGGATATTAATTATGGTACCCATGCAATATCAGGTTTTTTGGTTTTGTTTTTAAAGTTCAGTGGTGAATTTTCTTTTTTTTTTCTTATTCACAGAAAGACACCTCATAGGTTTTTCTCTTTCACACCTATCTGCCAAAAGGTGTGGATATTTTTTGTCGTATAGTGTCAATCAACTTGCTTTGCATGTGTCTGGAAAGTACATTATTGTGGGAAAAATAGCCCTTATCTCTCTGAAAAAGCAGTGTTACTTTCTGTTAAAAGGTGTAGCCACCAACTTGTAAAGTGGGCAGACTACTCAAATCTGCTCAAAATTGACCAAAGCAATTTTCCTTTACATTGTGAGTGATTTCTATTTTGTTTAATCTTTGGGATGTTTAGAAGCAATTATATACTATGATAACGTCAGTAATCCATAATTGCTATTATGGGTTTCACAATTTGACTGAAACAGATGCAAGAAGCTAAGGCAAGTAGAGCCTTCTGGAGAATTTTTACAATTATTTCCTATTTACCTGAATTTTGAAGATTCTGAGGCAGGAATCACTGTCTGTCATCTTCTTTATCTAAAACACCAGGGCCTCTATCTGGTGCTAGAATTTCAGAAAAATGAATCAACACTTGTTATTTTATGTAAATATAAGTGATAGGAAAAAACAGAGAGCAGCAGACTGGCATGTCTAAATGCCCCGTTGTAAATTCAGAAGCAGACAGCTATGTAGCAACACTGCTATTTTACTGTTTGTGTTTGTGAGAATGAAAACTGTTTCTATATAGTCTTAATTGCATGTACAGGCAGATAAAGGCACCATGTGCGTTTTCTAAGCTACAATTCTCCAAACTTTTTTTCCATATTTTGATTGCTTGGCACTGGTAGCTCGGTTTGCAGATTTCAGTTTCATTTCAATACATGAAGATATCTGTCTATATGTAGATGACTTAATGGTTTCTTTATCCTGTAGTACTGGATTCATCTGTGTTGAAGAGCTTCCTATAGGCAACCACTTCATCAAGTTCTCTTCTATGCTCTGTTCTGAACTTCTTCCAAAGTGGGATAAACTTGATCTCAGAGAATGATAAGCATTCTTTGAGGAAAAGTTCACAGAGAAGGGGGAGAAATTCAAAAGCAGAAACATCTAATAAAAAATGAGGAACCTAACAATTTTATTTAAAATTACACCATTCAACATATACATTTGCATAAAATACTGTACAAGTCATTTACAAAAGAAAGTGACATTATCGAATGAGAGAACAAAAACACTTCTACCTGTTTCTTACCAAACTTTCAAATTTGTATTCACATTTTAAAAACAAATTTTAAAAAGAAATACCTTTCTAATAAAAGCAAAGAAATGATGATTTCTGTGATAACTTGTGTTGTAGCTGCAGTTCATGCACACTGTCAGGACTGTAACCCCATAAACCTCAGGATCGATCTAGTCAGGAAACTCCCAACAATTGATCTTGCCCCATAGTGAACAATCACAAGCTTGATTCAGTGGTGATGACTCCGCCAAAAGCTTAGTCCTGACACTTCTGACTAAGTGCTAATGTACATACACCTAGGACAAGTCAGTGGCACAAAACCACATTCCCCAAGCAAGTGCAAGCTTACGTGGTTTCTGGCTCCACATTTATATTGTGGTCAAAACAAGTTGTATCAACAAGAATCTATCATACACCACTCTTCTCTTGTCACCAGGCATTTAGTATTCTTGAGCCCTGTGCAACCATAGCCTACAGTGATCTTGGGACAGTACTGCACTTGTTCTGCCATTAGCTTGAGTAAATACTAATTTACATTTCATGTGGGGAGCGGAGCTTTAAGTGATTGTTCTTATTACCTTAGAGGTTAGTCACTGCTATTCATAATAGTATCTTTTAGATTTATTATAGACTTCAAATCAACATGTCTTTTGTAGCAGGTGTGCAGTACCTTTACCAAGGTAAATTGTTTTTAAGCAAGGGAAAAAATAAAATGTGTGAGCATTGTTTATAGTTTGCCAATCTTATTTATGCAATGCTGAAACCTTCATTAAAATGTTAGGCTGCAATTAGAAGCTTTAGCATAAGTCTGACTGTGTAGAAGAACTAATTAGATGTTTAGGTGATCATTCTTGCATTTATCTTGTTTGCTGCAGTGTTGTGATTACGTAGTAATTTGCATATTTTGCTAAGAAGATACTCCAAATTGTTCATTACAATTGACATGGAAATACTGAGTTAAAAAGAAATTCCAGTATAGTTTGTGGTGGAGAGATAATGGGATTTGGTTTGGTCCAAAATACCCCATATCTTTCACTTGTAGACTATTAACAAAATGCTACACTGACTACAGGTTACAGAAGTTGCTGAACTCCATAGCTAGCATAAAATGTCATCTTAAAGCCTTACAGATTTTTCTGTCTTCCCCCGCATATTTCATTAAGTACTGTGGTATACAAACTAATATTTGCATTTTACTTATTACTAATCCAAGTATATTTCTTCAACATCTCTGGAAATGATTGTTGTTCTTTACAGAGAAGGTTAGATTAAAAAAGCAGAATATTCAGGCTAAATATTATACAGACACTACATCTTTTAAAGTACTACTTTGTATTTCTGAAGTACTTTTGATCTGGGTAAAGACGTTACTTTACTCACGATGGTGATGTGTAAGAAGTTTTTGGATGTCTCTGGCAGAGCCAGCAGTGGGAGTCAGTAGTTCAAGCTTCTAACTGCTTTCTCTTCTCTAAGCACCTGACAAAAACTATTAGTTAAGATTTCTTTTTTGTATTTTGATACTTCATTCAAAATTGACTTAAAATCACAAAATCTGAGTGGTTTAACACCTTTTTTTTGCTTCAGAAGTCATTATAAAATTTTATCTGTAGTGACCTCTGCAAATTAAACAGCAACAACTGCATTAGAAGTCATTCTAGAATGAGAATAGAAAAGGCGAGATTGTAGTTAAGGAAGTTGGTTGTTATTAAGTCAGTAGGCCATAGTAAAAATTAAGCCATTCCTCTCTACTCATTCACAATTCTTTTTGCATGAACATTAGCAGATGCTCATGAAGTAGTTTGTACACTAAATGTATAACTGTATCATAGAAGGCTCGTTACAGTGGTCTGAGCTATTAGTGCATATTTGAAAACTGCAAAGACAGCATGATACACGTCAAACCTAATTTCATGACTGGGGGAAAAGGCCTTCTGAATACTAAAGTAGTATGTTATACATCTTGATATCAATCAAGCCACTGCCATTGAAACCTAGTAAAACATGTCTAGATTAAACTGTGGAAGGGTGGCTGCCAGACTGGTCAGAAGATTGCAGAGCGCTGAGGTAGGAAAAACTACAAAAAAATCCCAAAATTTTCTTAGCTAAGTTTTGAAGATATTTTTTGTTTTAAAAAATGCAGCAAGTTGAAAATTTTAATCATTGCCTTAGGAAAAAAAGAGTTAAGAGCATTTCAGACTTAGCATCCAGAATAGCTGGGGAAAAGATCTCTTTACATACAGGAGAGTTGTCCAGCCACTTGAAGTCTGGGGATAAGTAACATTTTTGTGGCATTTCTGCATAACGCTTTCTAGAGTTGCAGATGTGGCAGCATCTCCAGGGCCAAAGATACTCAAAACAATTTCAGGCTTGGTGGACCAGATTCCTATTGGACAAAAGATTGAGTACTTTAAAATACTGATTTAGTGTGAGATAGATTTTTTATTTTTTTTTTTAGTCATGTTAGGTCACAAAATCAGTTGTGAAAAAAAGTTCCCAAGTCTTTGTTCTCAAGCATCCGAATACCATGTTCAGCTTTGTGTGAAAAGTTAATGAGAGGATCCCTCTTTCGTTTCATTTTTATAGGGGAAATGATTACTTTAAAAATGTCACTTTTATAGATAGTAAAATATAGTGAAAGCATAAAAACTGTGAAATGTGAGTTCATGATTAATACTGGTTTCTCTTATGATTTTGTTTTGTTTTATTTGTGTACAACCTTTCACTATGTAATTCCAATTGCCTGACTAAGAAAAATCTGTTATCAGAGGAGTGTGACACAATCTTGAGTGATCAAAGACAAGAGAATTCTGCTTTAGTATCCTCCTTTGAAAAACTTGTAGTTATTGATCAGAACGAAAGGTCATTGGGTTTATACAAATGGAGGGTGGTTCTTAAAAGTTTTGCGTAGTCTCACTCATTTCTTGAGGCTCTTGAAAAAACTATTCCAAAATATTTGTAAAATAAATGGCAATACTTACATGTTCATCTTTCAAGTCTTTTATTAATTAAAAGCAAGATGAGTTTTCTATATATTTACAAAATAGACTTTTTAATGTACACTAGACAATGATCTACTAGATTGTTTTAAACTAGCTTGGTTATCTAATATAAAAAGTGTTTACTTGAAAAGCCTTAGGGCTTCTGACTATAAACGGTCTTCATGTAGAGACTGAAAAATAGTCTCTTCTGGAACAAGTAGGTGCAAGCCATGAATGTACAAGATGTGTGAAGTCCCTACTTGTCACTGGTTCCTAGTACAAACTACTGTTTAGGATATTAACTGGAGTTTGGGTAGCTTTACTAGCTATCTTCAGTAAACTGGAAAAATCACAGCAACCCAGTAAGAAGAAAGCTGTTTCTCCTGGCGTTCTCATTCTTCTTTCTTTTGCCTTCATTTATAGTGGTTCAGACTGGGGGTTTTTTTTCCCCCCAAAGCTGCTGTGAATCTGCCTGAAGTGATAATTATCGCTAACAAAACTAGAAAGAGTAGAATACCATAGTAAACTTACTGTCTTCTGTGATGGCAAGCATTTTATTATTGCAGTGCAACTTTATTATTACGTTTTTAGTATTTTTTATTGAGGCTTTTTTAATACAGTTGGTGGTAACTTTGTTTTATGGAGCCAGAAAGTTTCAAGATCTAGTGAATAATCCACACCACACTACCTTTAATGAAGATAAGGGAGTATTGCATACTTGAGCAATTCTCCTTTTCTCAGATGCTATTTCAGATTGGTTTTAATCAATCAAATTGACATTTTTTTCTATACCATCATTCCAAACAGTAAAATATAAGTTAACAATAGGAGTATAAAAATGGCCTTTTCATGTTTATCAGGTGCACTCAATCTTTAAATCCATTTCTGTAGTTTATTGTTTGTTTTAAAATTGGCAGATTAGTACTGCCTGTATTCAGGGAAACTTGGTGAAACAGATATCTTCATACATTTTTCATGTCACACTATTTTTCATCAGAGCTGTAGTTTGAAATTGAGATTTAAACCATAAGTTCTGGACATAAAAGAAAGTGTAGAATTTCAGCAATAAAGCAGCAGCAGCAGATTGTAATATTATGAACTTTCCACCAACTGTGTGTGATTATTTTTTTAAATGTCAGCCACAAAAAATGCCTATAGAAAAAGATCAATAGCCAAATTCTTATTAAATTATGTTTTCCTAGAATGAAATTCAGTTGAACAGTTTCAAATCTTAACAGCTAAATAGTTTCAGATTTGCAAATTGCAGGCTTCCATGTCATATATCATAGCCTGTGGATTTTTTGAGCTGTGGTTGGAAATGTTGTGATTAATCTTGCCTCACTTAGAAAGCAGCCTGATCTTTTTTGTTGCATCCTCGTCACTCTTCCAACGGTATAAATCTGATAAGCAGAATGTTTCTGTATTAGAAAAATTTATTTTGCTGTACAACTTCCAGAGAAAGAGTGATCAGGGTAAAATACAATTTACATATTTGGCATTAAAATAAACATTGTACATTTCAGATGAATGGGTGTTTCCAGAAAGTTCTACTGAGAGTATTCAGTTGGACAGGAGTGAGCAGTTTGTAGCTACTGAAGATTCAGCCTGCTGTAATTTAACCTCACCACAGAATGCCTCTGTTGAACATCACGGCAATGAAACAGGTGATCACCAAGTGAATAATAAAGAGATTTTCACATTTTCATCAAGACCTCGATCAGCCCCTCATGGGAAGTCTCCAAATATGTCACCAGAATGTTGCATTTTCCCTTTGGATTTGAAGCAAGACAGTAACAGAGTACATAGGAAAACCCACATTGAAGATAACTTCCAGGGAACTGACAGCAGCGAAGAGGTAGGCCGTTTTGTACATGTAATTTTTGATAAAGTAGTCTTTATCCTGAAACTCCAAGGATGAGATTCTGTCTTCAAGCTAGACAGAGAGGATAAATCATCTTTTCCCGTATACCTACAAGTAGATTTGTCTTTGTCAGGTTGCTGTGTCTAACTGGATACAGGAGTGAAAATGCAGGTATACCCTCTGTAACTCTGTCAGCCCCTATGCTAACAGAGAGATGCGAGTATAGTGTGTCATTACAACAAAACATTTTAGGAAAGCCTGCATCATAGATTTGAGCGAGATGTATGTCTGTTATGGTTGAGCAAGAGTGCAGTAAATAAGGCCTTTTAAAACTCTAAGCAGAGACTGGTTTGCTCACCAACATTGTCAAAAGTGAATTAAGATTTCAGCTTTTTAATGTCACTTGATGATTGGCATTTCTGCTTTGTATCCTGTCTGAGCTGTGTCAGCGTCACCAAATTTAATACTTTGGCAATGTGGAAATCTTTCAGCAATAAAATTAATGAAAGAAATTAAATACTTTTTTAACAAATATGTTAGCTGATACTATATAGAAATTCACAAAATTGTCAATGCACTGAATAGTTGCATTGTGTCATGACAGTAACTGCTAAAAGTTTCTACCTTTATGAACATTCTAGTGTATTTCATTTTTAATTATAAAATCTGTTTCTTAGCATTCTAATCTGTTGCTCATAGCTGAGAAATAAAAAGCAAGATGGACTGAACTTAAAAGAAATACTGCTCTATAGTCTGTATTTCTGAGAAAACAAATTGCTGGTGCTAATTATAAGAAATAAAATTTTTCTCAGTTTTTTTCTCTGTGGTTGTCTAGGGCAGTGTATTATTTTTAACTTAAGCCCTTTGTTATTTCAAACAAAGTTACGGAATTTCAGAATTAACTCAGTTTTAATCGGGCTAATAGTTCATGAGAAGCGCTATGTGGGATACCATTCTGAAGATACAGAACTGTTTGGATTTCAAAGAATTTCTTTGTCCATTATGCTCATGAAAAGCCAGAGGGGTAACTGTAGAAGCTAGGTTAAGAAAATATTTCCATAACATAAGAATTATGGAAGCTTTCCAGCACTGTCACTTACTCAGTTTCAGTAGTTTCCAATTTAATTGCAATTGGGGAAGGAGGGTATTGAAGTGCTTTGTAAAGATATGTCTCCAAAGCAGTGTAAAAATGGCAAATGAAACTTTCTGAAAAGGTACCAAACAGTAAAGGCTGTGCTATAAAGTGAGTGAAAATAAGTGTCTTTCAAAACACAATGCATATGGCATACTTAACTGATGAACTATAAAGCAAGACAAATTAATCAAAAAAACTGAATTAATCATGGAACTTTGCTGGTGCTTAAGCCTTTATTGCAGAAGATAGCTAACCTCCCCTGCCATCCTCCTACCCCAGAGATCCAGTGCCAAGCGCACATAGAGAAAGCAGTAGCCAAGTACTCCTGCTTTTACAGCACAAGAACAACGTTAGGGCGCAAAATTAATGGCCATTCTAGAAGGTTGATGGAAACTGATAGAACATCTCTATCTTCTTTAAAAAGATTTAAGGTATTATAAAAACTAAAAACTTCTCTTTGACTATGTGCCAGAGGTGTGCTAGGGAACAGCCTTTGTTTCATTTATTATCTTTGGATGCGAACTGCATTAAATAGCATCAGCACTGCAGCTGGAGATGCATTAGACTTACAAAGCTAGAAGATAATTACATTAAACAAATCTAGAGCATGCTAACAAATTATCAAGAGATTTTTTTCTCAGTCTAACTACTACATTAGTAATTCATAGTTAAGCCTTTCTTTCATGTGAAATAAGTCACTGAATCAACAAATTATTTAGCAATCGTATTTTGCCCATATTCATCCTCTTCCTTGTACAGATACGTTCTGTGTTGCTTCTTGAAGTCAGCTTTATACTGGCAGTCTGGATACACATTTCATATTCAGATTGCTCTACTTTGCATTACTGAAGTAAACTAGAAAACTATTTTATTTCAAGCACTGAAAACACAGGAAAGAGGATCCTGGAAAAGCCATGATAGCTGAACGTCTGACTGCTGACTTAATATCTATTTAGCACAGTTTAAGATATCTTTGCAAAATTAACAAAATTCTTTAGCCCAACCATAATATGTTTCCTAATTTACTTCACTTATATGCCAAAATATTTATTTGAATAAGTTATGATGAATCTTGCAGTGCTTTTAAAAAATATATATTAATATTACATTCTGAAATAAACTACACTGTTACAGGTTTTCACGCTGTTTATGTTTCTCTATCATTGTATTATAGCTTTCTTTGAAATTCAAATACATTATGTTTGTGTATAACACACAGATACGTACATGCTCTTGAACTATATCAAATAAGATTGGTATCTCAACCTACAATTTAAATAATTGCATGTGAGCATAAATTGCCTTTGTCCTGGAAAATATAAGTAAAACTTAGTTATAATTTAAAAAAAAAAACCCAAAAAAAAAAACACCAACCAAACAAACATACGTATCTTTGTATTTTAAATATCTTAGCCTGGTAAAAAGTCAAAAAGTTCTAAAAGTTTTCCTTGGGTTTTTTATGTCACTGCATCATGAATTAAAAAATTACAGTTAAAGGGGCTAAATCACCGTTTCATCCTAGTCTACATTTGAAGTTAGTGGAGCTGCAAAGGAGAATTATCTACTTTTTATTAAATCTGTAGAAAATCGGTATTATCTACAAAAAATATTTACTTAATTGTAAAATATAAGAGATGGGTTATGCATTAGGATAAATTTCAAATAAGTGAACATCTTTATGTTGCCTATACTGAGAGCTGTAAGATATGCACAATAACTGTGCTAGAATATACAGTTTATGTAACTTTTGTCTTTTGGGGAGGAAATGTTTTGGCCTGCAAACTGAAGACAGCAAATATTTATAAATTTACTTTAGTGGTTACTAATTAGTCACTGAAATAGTTCAATGCTGTTGTTCAATTATCAAAGTCAAATAATCAGTAAAGGATAAAAATCGCTACTGCTTTTAGAACCATTCACCATCAAGTGACTTATTTTGTGATTATATGAATGTCCATGCTTTCAGCTCAAATTTCTGTCGGAGACTTTGTATAATTAAACTTGTCATGGCAGCCTTTATGGATTCTGTCAAACCTAGAGCAAAACCCAGAACTCTTGCTGATTGCAGGAGTGGTGTGACCATGTCACGTAGTGCTAGCAAAAATGCTGGTTTAAGTGTAACAGGCAAGTTCATCGGTGAAGCCTTCAATGAAGAAATTGAGAATTTTTCTTTCCTTGTATGATTCAAAGAGTAAAGGAATAAGATTAAATAAGATGATGTACCCTTACAAAGGCTGATAGATAATTTCACTCTGATACCTCAGTATTAAAGCTCAGCATACAAAGGGACTATATCCCATCTGCTCCTAGTAGGTGGCCCTCTGGAGTCATTACAATGATCATCTTAAAATTACAACCCAGCGAGAGCAATCCGTTTTATGTATCCAGAACTGCCCATCTGCATGCTCTTTCGAGGAATACAATACATCAGTGGAAGTGCTCATTCCTCAGGAAAATCACTCTCATCTTCAGTTTACATATGCTGCACTATAGTTAATCAAGCAAACTTTATTGATGTTTCTGGCACCATTTCATGATTTAAGATTTAACAAATTATTCTAGAACCTAAATATGTGTGGCTGAAGAGGCATGGAAAAGGCGGGAGGGATTTAAGCTTCGCATAAATCATAGTTGTCCATTTATCTCTAATGTGTGGGAAAAAAATACAGTGTTTTCTTTAGTAATCTTCCATCTTAAGTTAACCTAACTTAATATGGGTTTCCAGCACAGATTTTAAGATAACTTATGGCAAATAAAAATACGTGCAAAAGAGGGAAATACAGATTTGTGTTTCAAGGAAATTACTAAGTGAGGGAATACAGAACTATAAATTTCCAAAACGTGTATCCTTAATAAAATTGAGGGATTTTTTTTTTTCTTGAATGTGCATTTCATTCTGTGTAGTCCAGTCCTGGACTCACGGAAGTCAGTAACAAACTCAGATCGCTTTCATTCAGTAGGACTGCACCTTGGCTATGAGAGGCATATTGAAGATGATATTTTAGAGTCTTATTGAATCTTGGAATATATACTGTCTTACATCCAGTGTGGTAGCATATGGCAGAGGACCAGCATGATGAGATGAAGACGAGGTCTCTCTCATCCTTTCTTCCTTGAGAATAAGAACATTGAGGCAAGCACTAGATGTGCTTCCCCATTATTTTTCTTTCCATGTGTTCGGACTTGCTGTTTGTTGTTGAGATGGGATATAAGTGAACATCATATGCTTGATTCACGGGATGTTTTGCAGAGACGTTGTTAGAAGCATGAATATAAGGTTAACAAACTAACCTCCAAAATTCTTAAATGATATTCAAATCATACTGAGTATGATATTCAGTGATATTACCAGAGGTGAGCAAAGTGATCTCAGCAGGAGTTATTTCTTCTACATTTAAGTTGAAGATGCAATGTGGAAACATGAAATATTAATAATTCCATGGAAAGACATCGTTGTCGTGGATTTTTTTCCTTACTCTTGGTTTACAGTTGTAATAAATTTTATTGAAATGATGATTATCATGTAACACAGGTTTGGGAGGTTACCAGCGTTCTAAATTTGGGCCGGCATTTTGAAAAGTGTCATCTTGTCTCCCTCTCCTCTTTCTACTTTCTGCTTTTCACTACTTGAGATGTAAGAATATGTTTATGGTATATGCAACATAGTTGCCAGGAAGAGCAGCTGGTTTTCAGAATCCTTGCAAATTTAGAATTAGGCAGCAGAGATTAAAGAGCCATTTTGAAACTTTAAGGTTATATAAAACTGTATTGTGTGATGATGAGAGGGAATCACTCTTGTTTTGTTTCCTAAATTTAGGATGACAACAATGAATTCATCCAGGGTACTGAGAACCTTGAGATCAGCCACAGCAGGCAAGGAACATCTGATTCAGTAGTTTTTAAAGAGATCCCATTAAAGAGGATGTCATGGAGAAATGAACACTGGAAGAATAAGGGACACAGCAAACATAACCTCGAAGAAACCATCTTATCAAAACCACAGAGTTCCACTGTGAGAAAAACGGATTCTGTTAGCTCTCAGAGGAGCTTAAAGCCTACCCTTTCTCTTTCTCCAACTGGAAGTAAATCCGAATTCTTTAAAGTAATTCCAAATGGATCTGAAAGATATGAAGGCGTTTCTGGTCAATTGAAAAGATCCGTCAGTAAAAAGTCTCTCAGGAAAATCTCAAGAGAAAATTCAAGTCTGACGACACAGACTTGTGTAAGTGATTTTTACTTTGAAATTAAATTATTAGATTGTATAGAGAAGCTATATTAGATATACCCATTTGAATGAAGTGAGAAATAATACGTCTTTCATCCAGATGTATTCTGGTTTCATCATAACAGTATTTACTGAGCTCAGTCTGTTGAAAGTTAATTTTGTAGTTTTTTGTGGCACACAAAATAGTACTCCAAATAAAACAGAAATCATAGAGGTTTGTAGATAAAAAGAGGTGTCATTGCGCAACTCACATTTTGGAAATATGTGAGTTAGAAAGTAGTTTTGGGCTGAAAGATTACAAAGGAAAATTGACAGACTTTGAATTGATATATTAACGAGTAACCATAGAAAGAGCGTTAATCTAGGTACTTCATAGTCTCTGTGACAGCCCTGAAAAATAATAAATTATGTGATTGAGGGCCAGCAGTAAGGCTGTGTCATAGGCTAAATTGCGAGGCTACTAAAGGAATTGTTACATTCACCGAAGTGTTGTTTTATTCCTAGTTTTTTCTTCCTGGATTCTCCTTATGGAAACATGCAGTAATGCAAAGAACAAGTTTGTCTGCAGCTAATTATGTTCTTAAATATTTCCTAATAGCTAATTCTTGTCTTTTCAGCTTATAGTGGTGTGCTTTGAATTGTGCTTTGAATCAGTACCTGGAGCTTAAGAATCAAGTGTATTCTGTAAATCACAAATGAGACAGTGTGTTACTGTTCCATGTTTTTGGATAGAATTCTTTTGGGCTTAGAATTACTGCAGATCCCTATCTCTTAACATGTGACCTCTTCTCTAAATGTGTTATGAGTAGATTAGATTTATTCCTGAGCATCTGGGAGTGGAACAGGCCAAACTTCTTCCTCGGGCTTCAGATATCTTTTTTTCAGAAGTCATCTGATACCCTATGAGACCAAAGACTTGCATAGCCAGCCTCTTCTGTCCAGCAGCAGTCAGTCGTAGATGGCTAAGGAAAAAAAACAGTGCAAGGACAGACCAAGCATCCAGCGATACATGCCGGCATGCCCTGCCGGCTTCCTTCCAGCAGTCCATAGCCTAACAGTTTCTTCAGTGAAAGGTGTTGTCTTTGTGGTAAATAACTGGTGGTGAATTTTTTTTCCAAAGATTGGTGTAGTTGCTTTTTGTATCGATACAGCCTTTGCCTTGCGACAGTGGATTTCAGAGTTTAACTGCTATTTGTGGGAAAAAGTATGTAACGCCTTTTATTTGTTTGGAATGCACTGTCTCATTCCTGGTGCTTTCTCATTCTTGTCTTTGTTATAAGAAACAATGAATATATTTTTTTTAATTATTATTCTTACCTGTGCCACTTACTATTTGATGGCTGTATATCATATTCCCCTGCAATTCTCTTCTACAGGTCAAGGAGTTCTACGGTATTTAGTCCCAGGATTGCTGTTTTGTGATTTTTTTTTTTTTTTTTTTCATTTTTACCCAAGGATATTGAGTCTAGCTACTACATGCTCATTAATGGAAGAGTGGTTTTTGGATAGTAATATCTTGAACCAGGTATTTATTGCACATTGCTGGGGACCAACAGAATAGATGCTTCTTTCTTTTGTGGCTCTGTGAAGCAGTTACGTATGCTTTGGAAAAACATACCTACGATAATGTCTTGCAACACGACATATACCTTGTTTGCATGAAGGAAATGGACATCTTCCATCATTATTGTGTTTTCTGTCCTTGTAGCTTGTCTTATCTGCTATAGGATATCGCAGCCACCGTTCCAGTCAGGGGGATGTGCTGTCATTCTGCTATGGGCATTTTAGTCTGTAGCGATTCTGCTACTTGCTGATACAGTTAATTTTAGTTATCTGATTTGACAGCATCTGTGAAAGGGGAAGCAGGAGTGGCTACTTCCATGGGACTACTTCTATGATAATTTCTATGATACACAAGGCTGCTACTGCTGAGGCAGGGTCATCGTGCAGGACAGTTCTACCTACCTATTTATGACTGCTGTGGCTGCTGAGGATGGACCCCGCTGCAGCTAATTGTGGGTATAGAAATCTAGGCATTGGGCTAGGAAAAGCAATCCAAACTGGGCATCAGATTAAAGAATAGTGTCTAGGAAAGCGTATGTTCAGCTTTTCTGTGTATCTTTGGTAGGGAAAGGCACACATTGCCATGCCACGGATGCTTCGGTGCTTTTTTTGTGAAATGAGTCTCTTTTAGTGCTGGTGTAGGGGTTGGGGTTTATGTGTTTCACAATCCTGTGAGATAGTCTCTCTGAGGGTTCTAGAAATCTCTTCCTGTATTCTGTAAGTAGCTTACTGTATTTTATAAAGGCCTTGCACTTTTCCTAGTACAAACAGAACATCCTTTTCCATGAAGGGTATGGAAACTGGCTTCCTTTGGGAAGGAAGCAGATCAGGGGGAAGCAAGGGGAATGAAATACAATAATGCAGGTGAAAATCAGAAGCTGTGACCTTATGATGATGAAAACTATCAGTGGCTGGTGATCTTAAAGAAAAAAAATTTTAAAAAGCAGAGAAAATCCTACCAATAGCAGCATATGTTCTATGTATTTATTATCTGGAAAAGACAGTAGAATTGCTACTAGTGATGTAGAAAATGTGGAAGAATGCAATATATGTGTTCTTTTGTATTTGGGAAGAAGTAAGATAACGTTTCTGTAATTTTTAGTGATAGGAAAACCCCAGTTCATACTGGGTTCAGTTCAATCTGATTCTCTGTTTCTTAGATGTGTTAATATCCATGTATCTGCCTGTAAGTGCATAATTTTTTTTTATATTTTACATTCCCTTTCACTCCTAGTTTTACCTATAGGAATTTATTTTTTCTAGTTCCCAGTAACTATTCACATTTTTCTGATTAAATGTATCCCTCCCTTGTTTCCTGATTCTTGTCAGTTTTGGAAAATTGTTCCACTTAAAATTCAACTATGTTTATTACTAATCTTAACTGTAATCTATTTGTCCATAACAAATGAAATGATATGTTGATTACTTTCCTAAAGATGTTACCAGTGTTTAATGCAATGATCAGCTTTGTCCTGTAGAATGTAACTAAATATAGACTACCTAGGTGGATTGCAATTAAGTTTTTAAAGTGTTAAATGTATTTTACAACTTTTTGGTGATATTTTGTTTTAAAAGACGAAGGAAAAGCGCTATCAGTTTTCCTCTGCTCGATAAATAGTTGATTACTAAATTAGACAGTAGAGGTATTACTGTACTGTACTTGTAGCTGTAAATGTATTGCACGTGTAATTTGTTGCTTGTAAGTATTTTTTGCAAGGACAAAGCCTATTATCAATGTATAGCAACTCAGGAGTGACAGACTTTGTTTTATTGCTACAAAATATAAGATGAAAGTATCTGGCATTTTTAGCTCTCATATTTGATTTGATCAAGTAATAAAATTTTCCCATCCAGAAGCCTTTCCTTGGAGATCTTTGATACTCCTTTTTGTACTAGGCCACGGTCAGAATTTGAAGCCAAATTTGAGTGCCACTGACTGCCTTTTAAACAGTGGTTTATATTAGAAAGTGTGTTCACCTAGCACTTATAGAATAAAGTCAAATATATTTTTTATTATTTTTTATTAAAAATATTCTCAATAATTTTAAAATTAATATAATAAGCTATTTGAATGTGGCCTTTTTCTGACCACATACATACGTGAAGTTTTTTGTATCTGCTGGAGCAGTTTTGCAGGAAAAAAACTAGTATCGTAGGTCCCCACAAGTTTCAAGAAAAGAAGTGCTGACATATGATATTGTTAACTACAGTGAGACAGCACTGGAGGTTTTTTGTTGGCTGTGGGCATGTAATTATTTCTGTTTTGAAACACTATTCATTGTTTTAAGAATTATATATGAAAGGATAGTTTTGTATGAACGGGTATTAGAGTGAGAGTTTACAGAGTAGTCGTCTCTTCTAATCTGCTCATACAGAGGACTGGTAAAGAAAAAGAAAAAGCTTAACCAACTCTTCCTGCAATCGATTTGCTAACTACTTAATACACTTTAAGGACCTGGTTGCTTGCAATGTTTTATTCATGTTTTAATAGAGTTCTCTATTATTAAGTTTAAATATTTTTAATTAAGAAAGAAGTACAGCCCTCTGGGTAATATTGCAAGCATGTAGATAGCTGGTAATTAAAGTTTTCTGCATGTATAACTACATTCAAACAATTCTGAATAAATCATTTGAACCTAGAAGAATGCAAATGCCATTATATATGAAAAAATCCTTTAAACAACAGGTTTTGTCAATCTAGCAAAAGTTTTAAGCACTTAATAAAAATACTTTATCATAAGGAGAGGATATGCAAAAAGACAAGATAAGCTTTTAATTACTAAATGAAATATTAATTTTAGACAAATTTATGAGTATTGCAAAATTACTTCTTACATCAAAAGTTTCTCCTAAATTACAAAGTGAACTTAATCTCAAATTCAATTTTCAAATTCTCTCTTTGAAAATTGGCTAAGAGAATATAAAATTTGTGAAGAGGCTTTTTTGTAGTAGTCATCTGAAGCTACAGAATAAATAGTTCAAACTATTTCTCCTTTATTACAAGGAGTTTATTGTACAGGACGTTAAAGACAGAAAATTGTCATGAGATCTATTCTCCTTTCTGAGTATGGTACTTCTAGAGTGAGACCATTACACAAAAAGAAAACAGAACGACAATTTGAAATAAGCTGGGGAAAGAAAATATCGAATGAGTTGTTTTGTAAAAATTCAAAAAATCTATGCATCTTTCTTTGTAGATGTAAAGGAAAAGACAAGCAGGGTTGGGCAATGTTTTGCCTCTATTAAAAAGAGAATGAGAAAAAGGTTCTTTCAATGCTTAGTGCTTCTGTTCTGCATAGCGCTAGTTCATGCTGTCATTTTAATGACTGCATGGCAATTGCTTCATATATGAGGTAAGAAAGATGAGCCAAAGCTTCTCTTATAATAATCAAATAAATGCGTAAGACTTCTATATAGGAAAATTAACAGGAAATCAGCATCTTCAGTAAGATCAATAAAAGTTGTAGCAGCTGTAGATCTGGTAGAATACTAATACACCAGAGCAAAGCAGACTTTCCAGATATAGCAAGCTTCGTATGAAGTGAACAAATAACTAGTAGTAACCGAGCTAATAACTTACATTCAGTAAGGGTCTAGAGAAAACATCAGGTATTATTTTAGGATTTTAGGATTAAAAATGGTAGTAATAATCACACTATTCAGGAATGAAGCCTGGACCTCAAAAGCCAGAGGTAAAAAAGGGGTGGCAGCTGTGCTAACAGCTTCTGTCATCTTCTTATTCCTTGTAAAAAATGGCAGACTACAAATCAGAAAAAATCATTGCAAAGACATTTGACTTAAGAATTTGAGATACATAGTAAAAAATGAAAAATATTTGCAATAGGCTTTAGAATTAATTGTCTCTTTCACAAAGATTTGCATACTTGCACATGCAACTGTTTCCATGTGAGCACCCTTCAGTCATAAATCCTGTTTTCTGTGATGTATTTACCACTGATTGTCAGCTTGCAGGTGCACTTCCCATCAAAGGTGGTTTACTTTGTTATTTCAGTGCTCATTTTCTTTTTGACCGGTTATTTGCAATAGATGACTTTAAGTGAAATCTAATATTATGGTAGTCAGAATGAAGCATCAAAAATACATGCTAGAGTTGCTACTCCCAAAACCTAATGTTGGGCAGCTATCTTTAATGAATGGTACTTAATTTCTTAACTAGAATTAAAATAGGAAGTATTATTTTACATACTATTGAGATAACTGTTGATTTCTTCTATGGCAGCCGTGAGGAAATAAAAATATGCTACATGTTTTTATTCTAAAACTATTTTTGCAAATACAGCGTAAAATATTTTAGAGCTTGAGCAGAAATCAAGGTTCTGTTCATTACATGATGCCATTACACGTAGTATTAAAAAAGAAAGGGTTTTTCCATCTGTCCTTGATCCAAAATTCCCTTCCAGTGTGCATTGTATTGCACATCCTATACTTGGAGTTCAGCACTGTGAATGAATCTATGAGCATATCCCCAGTTAAACTTCTGGAGGGGAAATAAGTACTGTAGTATCCTTCATTATCTGGCTTTGCTCTAATCCCAAGGACAAAAAAAAGCTGGCAGGAAAGGGGATCAGATGAACAATAATGCTTTTCTGATTCCCAGAAAATACAGTTTTATTAAGGTATATGGAACTCCTTAAAACAGAAAAAAGTACTGTGTTACTGAAAATAACCTCCTTTTTCAGCAGTGACGTCATATAACCTTTCTAGTGAAACTGAGAACTTTACGTGTGAAATACTAAGCAATATACATTAAAATCTAGGATATATACATCTTTTTGCATTATTTCTTTAAAATAAGGAAATCAATGTCCAATGTCCCGTCTTTTGTGGGCTGTATATGTCATACCTCTGTGGAGCTGAATAATTGAACCTATATAATATTTTATTAATCACTCACATATATTCATGAGATTTTAAAAGCAAATGTTGTGTTTGTGTGATGTCATAGCCTGAAGGTATTGAACGTGGCTGTACTGTTTCTCTTACTAAGATAAAGCTGCAGTTCACGTTTTCCTATGTCTCAGGTGTGACCAATTCATATTATAATCCACATAGAAGACTTAGATGTGTGTCTTGTATACATAGGAAGAAGGCAGAGGAGGCTGTAATGATAATTCCAGGGTGTAATGTTTCAGTGTGTCTTCTGGTCGTAAGGTGACTTTTGTAACCCTGGAAGACACAGTGAAACATTACACCCTGGATTTCATAGCAGGAGAAGCTAGCAATGTTCATATCCCTAGTACTGCTGACTTGCGCGTGTTCTTGAGGTCTTCAGTTACCCTGTACCTCCCCATGGCAAAACAGACTGTGAGATTGCCCCTTCTGCCAGGAACATGATAAACTCCTGGTCTAAAAGCCTCATTCTCTTCACTAGAATCAAAGCACTGTTCCTCTTTGGGGTACTGTTACATAGTGTCCGGCAGCCCACTGGCCGTATTTCAGGGATCTAAATCCTCTGAAGTCCTGGTCACTACTTGGATTCACTTTTCAAGCAGAAATGCTTTGTATTTCCATTCAGAACAAAAACTTAGAGGGCTCAATATTAGACCTGTTCCTTTGTGAAACAGCAGTCTATGTGGACCGTTTAAAATTTTTCTTTAAGGAGTTCTTTATTTAAAGATGATCCCACAGCAGGTTGGGTGAACTGAAACAATCTTATAATGAGGTTTTGTGTGAGGCATAAGTACAAACTGCAAACAGTGTTGTGGTTTAACCTGAGCCAGTAACTGAGCACCACCCAGCCGCTTGCTCACTCCCCCCACAGGCAGATGGGGGAGAGAATCAGAAGGGTAAAAGTGAGAAAACTTGTGGGGTGAGATAAAGACAGTTTAATCAGTAAAGCAAAAGCCCTGTGCACAAGCAAAGCAAAACAAGGAATTCATTCACCACTTCCCATGGGCAGGCAGGTGTGCAGCCATCTCCAGGAGAGCAGGGCTCCATCACGCAGAACGGTTACTTGGGAAGACAAATGCCATCACTCCGAACGTCCCCCCCTTTCTCCTTCTTCCCCCAGCTTTATATGCTGAGCATGACGTCATATGGTATGGAATATCCCTTGGTCAGTGGGGGTCAGCTGTCCTGGCTGTGTCCCCTCCTAACCTCTTGTGCCCCCCCCCCCAGCCTCCTTGCTGGTGGGGTGGGGAGAGGAGCAGAAAAGGCCTTGGCTCTATGTAAGCCCTGCTCAGCAATAACGAAAACATCCCTGTGTTATCAGCACTGTTTTCAGCACAAATCCAAACCACAGCCCCATGCTAGCTACTGTGAAGAAATTTAACTCTATTCCAGCCATAAACCAGCACATTCATACATGTTCTTAGCTTTTGGCCTGCAAATCCAGTTTGATATAACAATTAGAGTTACATTAACAATTCAACCAATGAGTATAAAGAAAAATGAAAATATAGTGATGTTTGTTTTAAAATGTATGCGCTAGCAAGTTACCAAAATAACTTAAAATTTAGTGCTGCCATGTGTAGCTTTCCAGAGGAATTTTATGCTGTGCTTGACAAATAACTAAATGTTATGTTGATGGTGTTTATGATACTATGATAACTGTGTGATTGGGTTTATTCCAAGACTTGCATTTAATGCTTAAGCAATTTTAGCTGCTGGATTTTTGAACTTCTGAAAGCCTGCTTTTATCTTCTGTTTTTAATTGCAGTGGAACAGCAACTTCACCAAACACCCTGGCTCCAAACTACAGTCCATAATAGTGTTTGTGTTCTTCTTCCTTCCTGTAATTATGTGTAAATATGCTTAATCTTCATAGCTGAACAGAAATCTGTTAACTAATCTTTTCTAGTAAACATTTTGTTGCTCTTGTAGTATTGTAGCTTCTTGAAGATTCCCCAAGAGATTCTCCAAGGTATCTGTTTTATTCATATATTCTGTTCCATGTTCCTGTCTATATTGTTGACTTTTCCATTTTATTTCACAGGAGTATGACTGGAAAAACTACCAGTCAAATAGACTGAGTTCATCAGAACTACAGATGCTGGCTAGCATGAAGAGACAAGAAAATGAAGAATTAGGGGATACTGGGATCTCACATGGGCTGAGCGCATCCCAGATAGACAACTGCAATGTTAGCATAAGTACAAGCAGTGATGATACAGCAACCTGGAACTCTTTTTTTCCACCGGTAAGTCTAAACCCACAGTATTTTCTCTATATAGTTTCTATCAATTCTGAGGCTCAAGGGTCTTGAATATTAAAATTTCTTCAAGTAGCTTTGAAATTTAAGGTATCGTTACCAAACTTTTTTAGAACTTGTCAAGTAAAACATGCAACCAAAACGCATGTACTTCCAGCAGGTTCTGTAGTACCACCATGTACAAAGAGCAAATCTATTATATATATTCCTTCCTAGAATCCTGAATAATCATGTAGGCTGTACAGCTTGTCACAATAGTGGCTGACAACCTGCAGGTGTGTGATATAGTACTTAAAAATAGTTCCAAAATGAATGAAACCCAGATATACCAGTCAGCAACTGCATTACAGTGTGAGTAATGGAAAATAATTGCTTCTTACAATGATAAAGTCTCATTACTGAAAAGCTAAGTTTGAAGAACTGAAGCAGGAGAACCGTGGCAAAAATCTGCAGTAGTTCTGAGCACTTAGTATGTGATCCTTCTGTATTTTACACCCTGTATCATTATTTGTCCTGGTACAAAGTGGTACAAAATCACACACAGCTGCACTACGTGACAGAGTACTGTTATAAGAAGCAGAGGAGTATTTGTTACAGTCCACCGAAGAGTATTGAATGTATGAAATCACAGAATAATATTTCAGCAACTATATAAAGGTACTTGCAGGAGCTGCTGTAAAACTAGATAACCTCATACTCCATTTATATCTCAGCAACATAGTTCTTATTTTATTATAGGTGAAACAATAATAAACAATGAATGTGACTTAGGTAAAGCACACAACACAACTCTCAGAGGCAGATCCAACGTTAGAAGAGTAAACACTGCTGTGTTGCCCCAATATAAACTATTGTAGGGTAAATGCTCTAAAATGTTAGGTGCAAATTACCTCTAGGGATCTACAGGGCCCAAATAGAGGCCTGTAGCAGCAATCTTCCATAGTGAATGATCAACACAGTGTTGGAACTTTGTGGTACACTGGTAAATGAAGGTTTCAAATGAGGAGAGATGTATTGATAAGTGGGTAATTGTGCAAATAAGAACTTGGTTTACAGAGTAATATTTTGCAGGATATCAGAGAAACATTCATTGGTTTTAACTATTTGAGATACGTCAACATTACACATTTAGTTGATTTCATCGTATTTCCAATGTGTTTGCTCAGTACTCACTAAATAGACTCAAACATGGTGTAAATCTGCAAGACTGGACAAATGGAACTCAATTAAATGAAGAGAATAGCAGTCTCATTAATTTTTGAGTAGTTTAATTATAAGGAAATTGATAAGAATATTTAGACACGTCAGATTTGGTTAATACAGATTATATGACTAAAACAAAATGAACTTTTAAAGTGAAATGTACTGCTCCAATATTCAGTGAAGCACAGTATGATTACAAAGGCAGTTCTTGGATCTTACTGCCTTGATCAGCTTCTGTAGCTTCAGAATAATAGCATCAGTCTAAAAAAGTGTTTAGATATAATAGGTTAGTCATTTAAATTGTAATTCAATATAGCTGTAGTTTTTCATAATAGTCCTTTGTGGCCATCTTTCTCTACGTAAATCAAGTGTAAAAGGCAGCATATTTGTCTTTGAGGAGAAGTTTTTCAAATTTCATTCCGTTGACTGAAGTGTTGGTGTGTCTTACACATACAGCCTTGTCAGGTTTCTCCTCTGCATTTTGCAAGGTGAGCATTGACGTTTTAAGATTTAATGGCAAGAACCTCATTTCTGGAAGAGGTAATTTAGAAAGCAAACCTAATCTTTCTCAGATAAGGACTAACCACTTAGTCCCTCACTACAACAGACTGCTGAAATTCAGCTTCCGCAGTCTTCCCTACCCATATACCTCTGCCTTTACGCAGAGACTCTGTACCAGTACAATGTCTGTTAGTCCACAGTATCTATTGATTTACTTCATATTTTCCTTTCTGAGATAGCTGCCACAGCACCAGCTATTCATAGATGTGGTACAAGTTTTTGGAGCATGGACTTGTGTGTTTAACGCTGCTTGACGTAATTCTGTTCCAATATTTGGAAAAATGCAGAGTATTCATGTGAGGGTGATAATTCATTCTCTAGACGTTTAGTATCTAAGAAGGTTATAAACAGCATTTATTAGGGAAGATGATTATTTAATCACCCCGAGTTGTTTTTACACAGAAGCTTTTAAAAGAGTAGTTGGGGACATTTTTGGTATGCTGGTGTTAAATTTTAGTATATGTTGATACGCTTACAACATTTCTGAAGACTTTGAGAGTAGTGATGCTGTGCCAGTATTCAAATGGGCAGCTAAAATGAAAAAGTTAATGTAGACCAGTTAGTCTGATATCATTGTCAAAACAGTGAAAAATCTGGTGTGGGATTCAGTTAACAGACATTTAAAGGGTGGTAATATGGTAGATGATAGTCAAGATCGTTTTATAGAAAATAGGTCCTGTTCAAAATATCTAATTTTATTGATAAAGTTAATTGATAAGGGAACTGCTTAGGTGTAACATGCTAAGACCATTGTACATATTTGTTTAAAAATGAGCAGCATACAATATTCATAAAGCACACCTTGAATGAATTTAGAACTGGTCAACTGACAAATATCAAAAGTAGTCAGCAGGGAATTGTCTGTGAGTAGAGTATACTCAGAGGGACTCACTTCATGGTGCATTCAGTTCCAGATCTGATGTTGTTCACTGGTTTTTATTAGTGATCTACAGTTTAATAGCCTGTGATATACATGTGATCATGAGTTGATCTAATTCTTCCCTCTGGCTTTCAAATCTATAAATCTGTCAGATAATTTCATATAGCTGTTTTCAGTGAATCCCCTCACATAGCATTCACATGTGCAGTAAATGTGTCACTGTATGCGTAGGTAGTCTACATAACTGAGAGACCAAAATACAGCCTAGTTGGAGTGATGAGAACACATTCAAAGGTTGCTCCTCCTGGATTTCAGTCTTCTGCCGTGCATGATCTTGCTGTAAGACCTAAAATGAGTAAAGTTATCATTTCTTCAGCTTCCAGTTTTTACCAAGAAATGTTTCTTATATGTATGTTTATTCCTTATATATATTATGCAAAAAATATGTGTAGAATAAAAGCAAATTTGTTTTTATGTCACTGATCTCTAGTACCGCCATCATTGGAGTTGAGTCAAGAGAATTTGCAAATGATCAATCCTTCCAAAATCAGATGTATGAACTGCAGAAAAGTTTGTATATATCTGTAGCCATCTTCCAGTGGCAAATGATTTTTGCAGTGCAGTATATAGAAAAGAAACAGAAATAATCCTCGTATTGTAGTTTGAGAAATTAAGGACAGCTTGAAATTCTTGTCATGATTAAACTTTCATGCTTACATGTGTTTCCAGGTTGTATCTTTCTGATTATTTAAATCAGTAGTATCTATTGCTTTCTCTTATGTTCTTCAAAGATAAGTAAGAAGTATTTTTATTCCAGATTTCCGTTCATTTTATACAACATTTTTGTCCCTTAGTGGAATCTATGGCAACAGCACCACCAGAAGGCAGCTTTTTGTGTATCTTTCATTTTGAAATACCTATGATGTTTTGCAAGGCAGGGCAGGATATAATCATGTTAGATAGTGAATTTATGTGTCAAAGTAATATTTTATATATAAACCACATTTTCAGTGAGTTTATTTTTTTCAGGGCAGGATATAATCATGTTAGATAGTGAATTTATGTGTCAAAGTAATATTTTATATATAAACCACATTTTCAGTGAGTTTATTTTTTTCAGGGCAGGATATAATCATGTTAGATAGTGAATTTATGTGTCAAAGTAATATTTTATATATAAACCACATTTTCAGTGAGTTTATTTTTTCCATCACTTGCCATTGTTAGTCTGATTTCCAGATTCATTGAAAATTCTCATGTTAGTGACTAATGAATCTAAGAAACCCTTCTAAGTAGAAAGGCACATAGATCAAACATATTGCTAAGTTGCAGTTAGAACAGATGTCCTTAAACAACTATAAACAGACATACTAAAACTGTATTTTATATCCTATGATAGTTTACCAAGAACCGAATATATGCTGTCAGGAGAAATTGTTGAAATGTAAGTTGTTTAGCAGCTGCTGTAAACTATGACAGCCAAAAAGGAATAAAATAGCTTTGAATATTATACATTACCCAGCATAGCTATCAGTTATAAATATGAAAAATTTCTATTTTAAAATGGATTTACTTTGAAGGAGAATCGTAAACCCTTGTAAAATGTGCAGGGGGCACAGTTCCAAATCAATAATATGTGTATGTAGAACTAAATATTTTAAAAGACTTGACTTGACATGTCTTACCTGAATGTTTTCTTAAATCCTAAGGTCTATGAAAGTCCATGTTAGCTTTGCAACAATATGAAAGACACAGTTCTATGTATTGCAGAGTATAATGTGAAGTGTATACCCACACATACACACGTTATCCAAGAAAATGTGCAAAGCTTACAAAACATTTCTGCTCAAATGCCTTGCTTTATTTTAGAGATCCAGTAAGACCTTCCTGCCCTGTCGGGGAATTGGCCCATTTAACTTCTTGGACAGCTGTTTCCACACTTCAGACACGACTTCAGATATAACACAAACATTCTGGAGAAAGATCATATATAAGAGAATTCAGGATATCTTCTGGCATGTAGTCCCTGATTCTCAGTCAGAAATGCAAAGGAGAAGGAAGATTCTCCTAGATTGCTCATTGATATATCCTGGAAGCTTGTAGTGGTATAATGCTCCATTAGCAGACTCACCACTAAGACCTGTCTTTCGACTAAGGAGTACTCACAGGGGAGAAGGATTACTTGTTTCCCAAGCAACTTCCTAAACCTAAATTCAGTCACATGAGCCTTAATCTGCAAAATATTTGAAAGAGTACTTCCAGGTTCATACCTAATTTGTGGAAGGTCTTCTGGCCTCCTTTGTGATGATTCAGAAAAGAAAACCACTTAACACAGAAGTGGTCTGGCAGAACTGAAGTCTGACAGACAGGGGGAGTGATATTTAAACCCAGAATTATTCCAACTGAAAGCTCAGATTGACAGCCCCTGGAGGGATCTGTTCACATCAAGTCAAATTGCAAAACTGAGGCAGACTATTCTTTACTATGAAATGAGACTAAAAATTATTTAGACAGATATTCTGGTTCATAGACTGACTAATTCACTTTCTGTCTCATCCTCAGTCTTCCACTAGCCATCATTTGGGAATTGCACTATCCACCACCAGGCAGTGACTCATACTTGGCAGTAATTAGGATGTCATTCATCCTGAACATATATTTTACAACATCCCTCCCCACTTCCTGAAACCATGAGAACATACTCGTTTTTATATTGATTTCTGTAAAAAAAGCAATTGCTTTCACAATGCTTAGTATTTATTTTTAGCATTTCATGTACTAAATTGTACAAGTATTGTTAATGCGTGCTTGTATTTTCACTTCTTTTGCATTTGCTTCAGTGATTTGTTTAGAACTGCTTTTGAGGTGTGTGATAATGGCAGACGGGGGTCTCTTCTAAAAGCCCTATGTATATGCTGAGAGAAAATGTATTTCTGAATTTTAGAATTCTTGAATTTTTATACTAGTTTATGAATATTGATCTTTCTTGCAAATAACTGTTTTTAATGCCATAAGCCAATGTAGTTTAAAACCTTTGGGGCACATTCTTGCAACGGGTAGGTAAGATTTGAAGACTGTGGAAAATGATCATCTTTTGTATGAATATTCATACAGTCCACTGTTAGCTATTCATCAACAGCGGAATCTGGGTTTCAAATTGGCAGTGCCGTAAAGAAGCGTACGTGCTTCAGCACACTTCATTTGGGACTGCTAAGATTATTGTTAATGGTGCTTCTGAGGAGAGAGGAGCCATGCCTGCCAGCCCTGTTAGCTCGGGCTCAGTGTTGCCTAGACTTAAGAATGGTTGGTTCTGCACGGATCCTGCTAAGAGTCCCTGCACCGTGCTTCCTATACACGTCCCGTCCAGACTTTTCTATCAGACAAGACTTTGCCACCCTCCCCTCTCTGAAGTTTCCTGACTCTGTCCCAACACTCTCACAGGCAGTAGAGAAATGACCATGTGGTCCACACCTTAATTTGTATGTATTTCCACCCAGACAAGAATCATCTGTTAAGTTGTACTTTTGCACAGTTAGGATCTGAATATCCCTTTCAAATTTCAAAGATAAAAAAAAAGACTTTAAAATTCTAATATCAGAAGCTGCGAATGTGTATGCTCATAAAAGATCTCTTACATACTCTTAAACATTCTGAAAGAATATTTGCAAAGTTATTTTCTCACTATTATTTTTTGTTTTCTGTAGCCCGTCAGTCAGGAGCATCACTATCAGAAAGAAATGAGCCCGCTTTCTCATTCCAACCCACGGTAAGATTCCATTTATAGCCCAGGCAGTAAGGATTCAGTTAGAGTGTTCTGAATATTAAATGTGACATTCTTTGATTTAATCTTAAATCTCTTTTCAATTGCAACCTCCTCTCAGAGGGCTTTACTATTGCTCATTTTAGTCATTGCCTGCAGTATGTCTGCGTTGTCCTGGAACGCAGAACTGAATTCTGCATGTTTTGGGTGTGCCACTGTGTATTTAAAGTAACTGACATAGGCCTTGCTCCTACACCTGCTTTGATGTGTGATTCAGCAGATCTTCCTCATCTGACATACATACACTCTCACCTATTTCTTTCTCCTTCTCTCCCTCCCTGCTCTGAAGGCTTAGAACTAGAATTCTGTACTATGGCTGTAGGTGTCAGGGAATCCATTTGTTACAAAAGATTTTAATGTTACTTATTTAGACAGGTTTTTTCAGTAGGTAGCCCAGTCAGGAGAGGGTGTTACAGTGGTGTGGGATAGTTCAAAGGGATCCTGTCTACAACATATTTTGGCTGTCAAGTTTTTAGCTTGATCTGTTTTGTTTGGAATCAGCAACAAAATCTCAGTGACTTTTAATATAAGGTAAGATGAAGACAGGGGTAGAGGGTGGCTAGGAAGAAATAATCAAATTGAGACAATCAAAATTAATTGTCCAGTTTCAGAACTACCTTGTATCTGTGAAACCCCAACATCACTTTGTCAATTTTTTAACAGCCTGAGAAAGAGGTGTACTTATTTTAAAAAGTAGTCTTGTTTCACTTTGACTTGGTGTCATTAATGTGGATTTTGCTTGTCCAAGTTTTAACTGGACAATGTATGTGTGTTGGGAGGGGGATAGGAGGAGAGGACATTTCAGATACTTCATCTTCTATCAGCAGTCTGAAATGTTTTATGATAGTGCGCTGCCGGTCAGTTGTGCAGGATAGTATGCATTTCTCTTCACACAGATATTTTCAGTCACTTGTCTCACTTGCCAGCCACATTTTTATTATCTTCCCGTTAGATTTTATGAAGTGAACACTATGAAACTTGCTGTGCAGGTTCACCCAGATGCATCAGTTATTGCAACATGCAGCCATATTTTTCCTAGGGCACACAATATATTGCTGGAGTTAAAGTATAATCCTGGATTCCTGTTCCCTGTCGAATGTAAATCAAAGTGCTCATGTTGGTCTAGAAAACCTCTCTGCCTTGGGTGCTGGTTATCAAAGGGAACTATCTCTGTCCTTACGAATTGCTACAGTGGATGAAGTGGACACAGACACTTGACTATAGTCCACAGAGTAAGATATCAGGTACATTGTGACTGACAGTTTGTTGAGGACTTTTTATTTCAGAATCGGTTTCATAATTCTAATGGCATTAGAATTGCCTATATTTTAGTGCAGGCTACATTGTTTGTTTTCTATTTGCCCGTACATTGGTTGAGTCAGGTTTTATTAAGTTATTTTTATGCATGTGCTAAAGCAATTTGGTACTCGGTACATTTTATATACTGAAAAACAGAATAAACACTATTATCTGTAAAAATAAAGCATTTCATCATATCAAGTTAATATGATCAACAATGAAAACTTGTATTTTCATATAATAAAATTTAAAACAAAAGAGTATAAATTACAACTTAGTTCTTATGCTATTTTAATCTAGTACACACAGTAGACTTAAATTTCTCTAGAAATCATTTTCGAGAAATGCAGGCAAAGTATTCGTAAAATACCTGACTTGCAAGTGCCTCATAAATTCAGTAGCCCTTGTGAACTGCTAGAAAAGCATTATTGGGCTGTAAATACAGAAGATGACAAAATTATGAGGTCAGTTTGCATCATGATATAAAAACTGGAGATAGTGTGACTTGAATACCATTATTCACATCATTACCTTTCATTTATAATGGAAAACTCTGTGATGTTTTTCACAGAGGGTGTGTACCTAAATGAGAGGGAGATAAAATTAATGGTAATTCTATAACTTAGTTCCTAAACTGTTTTTAAAGCCAATTTTAACAAGTAATGTATGAGCAACTGGAAAATGTCTAAGTCTTTGTAAGCCTACTGTAGCTACGTAGGGAAACACACAGAATATTTGAAAAATTGATATATCCTATGTAGATGAGTGCGTATAAATGCCATGGCATGAAGACAATTACATGATGCACTTACTGAAACAACAAATAGTTTGTTGTAAAGAGTGATAAAGAATTTGACAGGTCTCAAGTAACTTTAAAAAGTGTAGTAGTGATATTTTCTGGGAAGGGCAAAGAGAGCAATGTGGAAGCTATTGTCCAGTAAATGTAGCTTCTGTCCGTAATAAGATAAAAGAACAAGCCAGGAAAGAAAGCACCTGTGAAGATAATGGAAATGCAGTCAATAAAAAGACCCAGCTAGAGTCATTTTCCATTGGTTCCACTGGGTAAAGGTCATAAGTCTGCCAAGAATATTGCTACCGCAATACAAATCACCTTCACATCATGCTGCTTTGCAAGGCGTAGAACCAGTTAATGAAAGGAGACAGGCTGGCTGCCTACAGAGCCGGATGAGCAAGATGATGTGCAGTGTTTCAAGCCTTAGCTACGTGCTTCCCACTGACTGATGGGCTGTATGGGCCTACCTGAACGTCTGAATTGCTCTCTTCTCTCCAAAGAGGAAGCTGTAGCTAACTATGTTACTTCTTCTTCCAGTGCAGGGACTGGAAATTGCTAGGTACCCTGTGTCTACTTAGTAAGCAGTTGTCCTCCGAAATATTTGTGTGTCATAGAAGGTTTGGAAGTTTCATTAAAGGAAATGCTGAAAGAAAGTAAATATTCTAGAATAATTTCTGCCATGCTGAGCCGCAAAATGTAGCGCTGCTCTCTGAAAAAGATCACTTGAGCCTAATTTTATGAATACGTTTTCTGAACTTCTGTAGGTGCTCTCTAGAAGATTTATTTCTGATAAAAGCTGATTTTTCTGTCTTTCAAGAGGGGGTTTTTTATAAGTTGAAACCTATCTTTATAAGCATTGCCTCACCAGATCCTCTGTTGGCATCCTATTCAACTCTTCCCAGGCCACCAAATACAATTTGTTCCTCTGAAGTTCAAACAGCTGTTCCCCAAAAACTGCACTAAAGTAGGACACAAATATTTCAGCATTTCATTGGGTATCCTTTCACAAGAAGTATGTTTTACTTAAGTAATTTCATACAAAATGTACACAGCCAAATTTTTCAGTTAGGTTTTACCCAGATATTTAACTCTACATGTTAAAAAAAATGCATTCCCATAGTGAATTGTGGCACAGAGATTTGATGATAGTAAATGTCTGCCTGATTTGGATTGTAGCCAAGAATATAACATCTGCACATAAAACATAGGCATCATTTTATGAGAAAGTCTATTGATCAGTGGTCTCAAACTACAGAACGAGTGATCAAGCTGGTTTTTATTCACAAGTGAAAATAATTGTTAAGTTGAAGTTTACTTTGTTGTCCCTAGGCCGCACCTCGAGTACTGGGTTCAGTTTTGGGCCCCTCACTACAAGAAAGACACTGAGGTGCTGGAGTGTGTCCAGAGATGGGCAACGGAGCTGGGGAAGGGTCTAGAGCACAAGTCCTGTGAGGAGCAGCTGAGGGAACTGGGGTTGTTTAGCCTGGAGAAAAGGAGGCTGAGGGGAGACCTTACTGCTCTCTACAACTACCTGAAAGGAGGCTGTAGAGAGATGGGCATCGGTCTCTTCTCCTGAGTAACAGGCAACAGGACAAGAGGAAATGGCCTCAAGTGGCGCCAGGGGAGGTTTAGATTGGGTATCAGGAAAAATTTCTTCACGGAAAGGGTTAACAAGTACTAGAACAGGCTGCCCAGGGAAGTGGTTGAGGCACCATTCCCAAAGGTATTTAAAAGATGTGTAGATGCAGAGCTTAGGGACATGGTTCAGTGGTGGACTTGGCAGTGTTAGGTTAATGATTGGACTCGATGATCTTAAAGGTCTCTTCCAACCTAAACGATTCTATGTTTCTATTAGTGGCTGGTGGGTTTCATATGTTAACAGCTCTAAAATCAACAGCCTTCCCAAACTACTCTATGTATGTGGGGCTGATAGCTTTTCCAAGGGCGGCTGGAACCTGCAGAAGTTAATGAGTATATCAGTCAATGAAAGTGATCTTTTGAAGTGTTGTCTGTGCCTCTGCTGTGAGCTTGGTAAGGGTTACCTGCGCAGAATTACCAGGAGTAAATAGAACTGTACTCGCTTGTTAGCTCCACCTCTATCTTCTCTGTGCTGCTGGAAGCTCACACTTGCCAGGCTGGTATGTGAAAGTGTGTGTATGCATCAGTATATAGTGTACCCTACCCATTCAGCCCTATGTGCTGGAGTTTGCCCCACCTGATGGATGATCATGAATCAATGTGGGGACACGAGGGGAGTCTTAAGCTGATCTCCTTACTGATACTGAGAGTCCATCTGTAGCTGATGATGTAGATTGTCAGCCCCAAAATTCCAGCAAGAATCTGAAGAAGCAATGAGATGTCATCTTATCAGGCTCCCATCTACCCTTTCCAGTGTCTTGTTGTTCTCCATGACCCTCTGACCTGCATCCATGGAGATTATTATCTCCATAGGTTTTGCTATGAAAAGTTAGTGTTACAGTTACTCTGAAGTGGTAGGGTTCAGGACCATCCTCAAGCCAGTCCAGTAGCTAACTTGTAAAATAAACTAAATTTATCTGCTCTGTACGTGCAAGTCAGTTGCTTCTTCAATTGGATTTTTTGTCTTTAAATTAGATTCCATCAGTGGTTTTGTTGTGAATAAAAAAGAAACCTCTTAAAACTAAGGAGCATACGAGGTCCCTAAAATTTTAAGGAAAACCAATGATATTATGAAGTGTTTACTGAAATTGCTAAATGGAAATATGATGCAATTCAGGCCAGCATTTTGTCTAGATTTATGTTTTATCTATAAAAAGTATCACAACTGTACTGTGGTTTAAGTCCTTTGTAGCTTTGCCACTTGTGGATGTGATGTAAAGTTCCTTGTATCTATAACTGGCTGATAAAGGCCCATAGTCTTTGACAAATGATTAATAGTCACTAACCTCACTTCATATGGGCTTGGTATGGGCTGACTAAAGCAAGCTGTCTTGTCATTGTAACCTGCATGTGTTACATTAGACTGATGAGGATGTCATCATTCTTCTTTCCTCTACAATCCCAAACCACAAAAAGCTAATAATATTTTCTTCCCTTTTTTGGTAAAGGTATCTCTCCAATTATGATAAATGTTATAGATTTGAGATTTATCATCATAAAAGAAATGTTTCATTGACATGGATATTAACATGTTTGAGGAGGACAATACCTATAAACTTTTCAGAAGAAGTTGTAGGTTTTACCTTAAGAAAAATAAAGCAGAGCCCATATCCTTAATTACTACTTTATCAAACAGTGTGATTTTCTTATTTTTATAATGATATGCATGCACAGTAGTTCAGATAATGAATCATGAAATGGATAAACATGTTGCTTTAACTAAACACATTTTAAAATTCTTTTCAAACTTGATTATTGGTAAAATTGTGGTATATTAGTTAAATATAATGAACACCTCTTTCTATGCATAACTCTGACCACTCTATTGATTCTAGGAAGTAAATCATTTCTTCCACTTTCTTTAAAAGTTTCTGCTAGAGAAGTCTTTTTTTTAGAACCTATTGTTGCCCTAAATATTGCCATTACAATGGCACCTAAAATTTGCGTAATATATCAATGATTCCAGTGCAAAAACATATCCAGTGCAAACTCTTGAGTATTAAAAGGATGTTCAGCTTTGAGACTACCGCTCAAGTACTCTCATCTGTCCCAGATGAAAACTAAACATTCCAATAGCTGATGGATGTGTTGTTATACCACTGAGAGATTCCATAAGATTAAACTCACCTGCAAAATGGTGCAGTACAAGAAGGATTGTAGCTATAACATTTATTTGCACTGAACCAGAACTTCTCCAACATGCATGCTGTGAAATTCAGACACAAAAGGTCTTTGTCTCCCATATTTCCAAGCAAAGGCTTAAATAGCAGAATAACTTAAGAAGCAAATTTAAAGATTGAGTTTTGCAAACAAAGCAGCATATTTATTTTTATGATTCATTACAAGATCAAAGTCATAAACTCCATTACTTCTGCAAAACAGACAATATTACGTTATGAAGTATTATAAAATTACACAACAGTTGTCAAAATAAGTGAACAAGAACAATGTACCACAAAATGTACTCTGGTTTTTCATTGTACTTGTTCAGTTACTTTACTCATCCACAAAATAGAATAATTTGCAATAGGTCTCCTAGTCGTTAATCTGAATTAGCAAAGTTCTGCTGCATTTGTCAGGCTATAATATGCATGAAAAAGAACATGACAAACGAAGCAAATGGCACAGGAAACATCTAATTGAAAAGGTTAAATTTTTTAATCACGATGGTAAAAAGCTTAGCTGCAGAAAGGGTGTTGAGAACCAAGTGGCTAACACATAAATGCTTGTTAAAATAATCCAAAAATGACTTTCCCTTGTATGGGAATCTGAGAACATGAAAAAGTGGCAGCATATACACTAAGGGTTTGAATATAGAACATGGCAAATGCTTTCAAACATGCTGTTGCATCTATGTTAATATAAGGTAGGGGTTTTTTTGGTTGGGGGGGTTTTTTTGGTAGCGTCAGGACTTATTGAGAATATCTTCTATTGGTTCCACCCTTTTTCTAAATATTCCTGGGCCATTCAGACAGAGTTATCTGACCGTGCTTAGATGTAGAGATGGAGAGTAGGCAGTAAAAGATTTTACATGCCTCTAAGATCCCTTAGACTGAAAGGAAGAGATAGGTGTTGTCTTGTAACGAGTCCAGGATTCCCTGTTCGCAGTGTTGCAATCTCTCCTTCAGTACTCAGCTGAACTCCTGCTATGGCCCTTTGCCAGTCTGTCGTCTTCCAGGGGATCTCCAGTGTTTACAGATGACGAGACACTTCAGTCCAGCCACAAGCCAGCATCTAAGGCCTGAGTCCAACTTCTGACAACTCTCAGAGCCTTGGGATTTTAGGGTAGTTCACAGGGCAGGCAAGCTTCCAAATGGGTTTGTACCAGTTGTATTGTTCCCTTTTCTGGAGAGAAAAGCTTACTATCACTAACCAGCCCTCCATCTCTGGAAACATATATTTATTCCTCCATCCTCCTTCTGAACTGGAAGCTTATTTAAATACAGACAAATCAGGCTCCTTGACTGACATCCCATATGCATACAACTTTTTCTTACAGAGCAAAACTGTCTAGGTTTCCAAGGGCACGAATGCCCACACCTCCCTTCCCTGCTATTCCAACATCATTTGTGCAAGAGTGTTGTTTTTGATTCCTTTATGTTATTTTACGTTTGTTGCTGACAAAACACAATGTTTTTGAAGAATTAAACTGAGGTAGCATACTTCTCACTTTGTGGTGATGATTAAGTTTCCAACTTCATGCTGCACCATTCATTGCATTAATATACTGAAAGGTCAGAGTTCTCTTACAGGCATTTTTTTTTTTTACTTTTCTGAAAAAGAAAGGTAGTTTTCACAGACTAGGAACATTCAACAACATCACCTTTAACAAGTTTGATAAAGTTAGTGCTCCATTGAGTCATGTCTCTCCATTGATTTCTAAAAGCCCTCTGGCTCCGTGTCATCCATTAAAAGTTAAATGGGATGCAGTCTACATCCAGGGTGCACAGAACAGTAAGATGCCGTTGGTGGCTGGCTGTGGAGAAAAGGAGTTACTTTAACTGCAACAAGACTCATTAGGTACTAGATTCAGGTGTTTCCTGAACTGGTGGAATATTAAAATATTTTTTAAATGAATGGTTTATTTAATTGTTAAAAATACGTAAAAAAGGGAGCACGCTCTACCTAACGGACACTTCATTAAATGTGGAAGTCCGTTTGATTCACTGATCAATGACTATCTGATGTAGTTATTAGAATATACTTGCTTAGATTAATACGAAGGAATTTTTACACACCTTTGCAAATTCATTACTTCCAATGTATACAGCTGATCATCTGATAAGTGAATCAAAACTAGTAAAGAAGAAAGGGCTAGTATTTTACTTAAATTAGATGATAAAACACTGTTTTTCTCTACTAGTGTCATTTATATTGCTAGTGAATATTGAGACTATAATCTAGCCAGCAAACCAACATGGTGATGAACTAGAGGTTTAGGCTTTAAGTAAATTCCAATGTTACTGTTATTTAACAGAAATTATGATAGAAGTTTCATGTATTTAACTGCAAAACATTAACCAAATAGCACAACATATTAATTACTAAGCTATTAAACCTCTAAATTCAGGTCATTTGTATTTTTAGGCTGATGTAGATGACTCTGTGTGTTTTTAATAATCTGCACAAATGTATCATTTTAACTTTGATAATGAAAGAAAAACAGGATAGCATTAACAGGTCAAACCTTCAGCTAATACCAGTCAGTGTGATTATACTTTACGCACTTGTAATAGCACTTTACACCAAGTATCTTGTTTAATAAGTAGAATTCACATTTCCTTTGTTATCCTTGAATCTAATCTAGCGCTCATAAGCCAGTTCATTTACAGATTTAAGACTTTAAGAGGAGCAGATTCAAGTCTTCCATGCACAGTTGGACTTGTACTTTTTATGATCTCTTTTTTAGTTACTAATTCATTGACAATTAAATAATTTAGTTGTTAAGGAGGTCTCGCTGCCTCCATTAGAAGTATGGTATTTGGCAGGCTGGACTTGCTGAAGTGGTTTGGAGGAAAGAAAAAGGCATTCTGTAAATATGCTCGTGACTTTCGAAATCTTAGTGCTAGCAAAAAAAGAAAGTTCCAGTAAGGCATACAGTAAATGAAGATATTATGTATTAGGGATGGAATGAATCTGTCACTTTGACGGATTGTGAGGCAAAGAACAGATTAACAGATTACTCATAGTCAGAATGCAGCTCACTGTGAAAAATGTGCAGGAAATTATAAGTGTTGGTTTGTGCTGATTTAATGATATTTTGAAACTAAAATAACACTCCAGGAGAATAATACAATGTAGCTCATGGCTTGCATTTTTTTAATCATCAGCGTATTGCCAGATTGCCCTTAAATACTTAGGATATTTCTTTTTAAAATAGAGCTTTCAATTCATGCAAAGTCATATGGACATGTATATTTATGTTATTTTTCAAGATTTTTATTAAAATATGCATTCAAAAATCCTTGATTTGTATATGTAAGTATACTCTATATTCTTTTGGTAGTATATCATCTTCTTCTGTATACTCACTCAGTTTTCCATTATAAAGATACTGATTTTCCCACCTGGAGCTGAGTAGCACTGAACAGTTATTGATGTATAAATTAATATTGAATGTTTCTTGGTTTATGGCATATTTATCTAAGAACTTTAAGAATGTTCAAAAATCGAAATTGTTTGAAGCATTTTAGATACAATAATGGACAATTTAAGGCTAAGACGACTTCTCGATTATTACAGACAAATATAGTGGCAGGACCTGAAATTTGATTTCAACATTTTTTCAAATATGATTGCATTTTGTACATAACACAAACACATCTTATTGTTAATAACCTTCATAAGTCCTTGCTTCACTACTGAAACTATTATTGAAGGGTTTATTCCTATGGAAATACTTCTATTAAAAAAACCCTCCCATTACACATACATCATTAATATGCATCCTGGTTTAGGCCAGGACGGAGCTAGTTTTGTCTTCAGCAGCTCCCGTGTTTTGGATTTAGTGTGAGAAGAACGATGATAGCACACTGATGTTGCTGGTTGCTGCCAAACGACCGAGGACATTTTGCAGTTTCCCAGGTTTTGCCAATGTGCGGGTGCAAAAACTTGGGAGAGGCAGAGCCAGAATAGTTGATCCAAACTGGCCAAAGAGAGTATTCCATACCATAGATGGCATGCCTGGTATAAGTGAGGGTCGGCCGGTGGGCCACTAGGTTTTTTAGACCCTTAACTTGCCATAATCCTTAAGCTTCCCTTCGTGTTGCTTTTTGTTTCCCTATTTTTCCTTTTTGTTTTTCGTTCGTTTGGCTGTTTGTTCCCTCGCCTGCTCTCTCTGGAACTTGCTGTTCTGGGATAGCGGGGGGGGGGGGGGGGGGGGGGGGTAATACCCCTGCTCCCTGTCTGCTGCTGGGGATGGGTGCATCGGTTGTCGGGTGGTGAGAAATTGTGTATCATTTGTTTTATATATTCTATTATCCTTATATATATAATCATTATTATCATTATTAATATTTTTTTTTTTCCTTTGCTGTGCTGGTGAACTGTTTTTATCTCAACCCGTGAGTTTTCCTTTCTCTCCGGTTCTCCTCCCCACCCCACCGGGGAGCAGGGGGAGTGAGCGAGTGGCTGCGTGGTATTGGGTTACAATTTGGGGTTAAACCACGACAATATGTTATAGAACAGAACCCAAATAGGTGTGTATAGGTAATCTGGTTTAAGTTAATGAAGCTACACGTATGCATGAAGTTCAGCAGATATGTAAATAATTGAAAATTTGGATCTGCTAATCTAGAGGAGCCTAACAAGTAATGCATGCTCCAAAAAAGATGTAGCAGGGAATAGGTGAGGGGTGTTACAAAGCTAGGTGACTTTTTATTGATTTATCTAAGAACTGAGTTAGTCACTAACAACCTTTCTTAAATAGATAGAACTAAAAATCCAACAAGTGAGAAAAATAGGTCTTCATCTTAGATGAATTGAATATTTAGGTTATGCTGAACCGTACTTTTGATATAAGCTGGCACTTTGCATTCAGTGGATCATGGTAAGGTATTACTCACTTTGAGCATTTACAGCAGAATTCACTTCACATGGTATTAAATATTATTAATACAACAGAAGTATGTGTTGAGGTTTTAGTTGATAGTTGAACAAGATGTCAAGAATTGGTCCTTTTTTCATTAAAATATTTTTATACTCTTGATGCATGCATTGGCATTCTCTGGCCCTCCACAGTTAGTCAAATTATCCATTATAAAAAATAATTCAGCAAATGTGCTGCTCTTATCACTCAGGCACAAGCCAGTTCTCCTCTCGTATTCATAGAGATTTACTAAGTAGTTTATGCAGTTAAATATCATCCTTTGTGTTCTTTATTTATTATACTCTTCAGATGCTTAATAGTGTGTCAGTTTGACGTGTTCTTAATGATACAAAACTGATGATGTTTTTTCATTCCCTTATTTGATATAATGTAGCCCTTGCCTTGCATTTTTTAAATATACTGCCAGGCTGACCAAATAATTTGAATATTCCTTTTCATTCCTGTATAGATTGTTGGACAAAACCATACTAAAACTTCGAAGCTTTTTGATTTTGTTAATAATGTGGATTAAATGATCCCATTGATTTAAGTAATACAAATTAAATCTGATCCAAAACAAATGCGACAAAGTATGCTATCTCAATTCACAGCCAAGTTAAAAATCTTTATACTAAGTGATTTGCCATTTTCTCAGTCCAGCCAGTAGGATAGAATAAAATGCAAAAATATCTGTAAAAAATCAAAGTATCAAAGGTGTTCATTAATATTTAAATCAGACCCCTCTGATTCTTCGGATTTGTGTTGATGGCAATAATTTTGATACATTGTCACTGATAAGTGCTACTTAATAAAGCATCACTAATGTTCTCAACAGATTTTACTGATAGATGCCATTTTCTGCAAAATTTAACATGCTATCGTAAAACTGAAAACGATGTTCATAAGTCCAGAAGATTCTTTTGCTTTCCATCACAGTTCAGCTATCATGTGATATTTCAATATATGACAATTATTTTCTGAAAGTATTTTTTTAAGAAAAGACCATAATATAACAGGATTATGTAACAGTTTTCATTATATTTTGGTATGGAGAATAGCTTTCAAAATAATGAAGAATTTCAGTGCAAGCATTAAAGGTGCACGACACTTTCAATGCGTGGAAGCTCTTCTAAGCCTCCATGCAATGCAACTCACAATGTCAAAAGACAATACTTAGCATTCCACATTGTTATCAGGAAAGCTCTAGATAGTTTATTGCTTGTTGATTGTATTGATTACAGCTGGAGGCATTGATAGCATAAATAGAGTGTCTTTAATTAGTCAGAATGTGTGATTAGCTTTTCTGTTTTAAGGAGATAAACTAGCTTCTTAAAGAAGGTTCCAAAAAGTATTCTTTATTCAGTCAGAATAAAAACAATAAATGGGAACACAGGCCACAGTCTGCATTTCTCAGAATATTGCCGGTTGTCTCCGCGCTGGGCTCTACTTTTAGGCAAGGTATACAAATTTTTCAGGATTTTTTTTTTTCAATTAACTCATACACTCTGTCTCACACACGCACGTACTTTAGCTGCTTCCTAAAGGCAACTGCAGGTTTCATTGTGGAAAAGTCTGTCTTGACTGCTAGACTACAGCATCTGTCAGAATTACCACTGTAAACCCACTTTTCGGAAGTTTATCAATCAACTGCTAGTATTTACTCTGTACTGCAATTTGGCCAAAAAGATTTCAGCAGACATGAGGGGTTTTTTTCAAGATTTTAGGAAAAGTTGATTTAGACTTTGCTAACTAACTTGTGGAAGTAATAAACCAGTTTTTAATATATATTGTGTAAAAAGTTTCGACCTTAAAAGTAATATTAAGTCAACAATGAATCCCTAATACTGTAGTGTTTTGATTACTTGTCTTGGTGGGAGGGGTTTGAATAGCAAAACTATTTGTTTTTCTCGGACATTGAGAGAAAAAAGCATGAACTGATTCTAGACTGTCTTAATAGGAAATATTAAACTTGCCAACACATCTCTGTTGCCTCTGTCGTAAATAAAAACTCTGTTGCCTCCTTTTAGAACCATCAAAATCCCTAGATCTTACACTTGCACCTCCTAGAGAAAATAATAATTCATCTACTGAACCAGATGCATCAAAATAAATATAAAGATGAAGGTGAACAACTCCTTTACATGAGCATTGACTCCAATAAATGAAGGACAAAATCAAAGACAAAATCATCCAGCTACTCACAAATCATCCCGTCTCTGATTTCTCAGACTTGATCTTTCAGGAAGACCTTCCAGAAATGAGACTTCAAACTAAAATTCATAAATTTCCTGAGTAATAAGAACTGTTAATTTAACAGAAATACTGATTTAATGACACATGATTACCTCGCTCCCTCAATGTTCTCTAAATGAATTGACTCTTTCTTTCCCATTGGAGGTAATTGCCTTATCTTTCTTTCCTTCTTAGTAGGATCCTCTCTGCTTTCCAGGTACCAACTATTTTCTTTAGAAATTCTCTGATACATAATTTATATGAAAAACACATATCTTTAAACTCTTCTGTTTTGTGCGAGACCTGTAGAACAGCGTATATGTTCTAAAGCTTCTCTACTTTTCTAAGTACGTTTGTTGGTCTGACTGAGTGTTGTGGTTTAACCCCAAATTGTAACCCAATACCACGCAGCCGCTCGCTCACTCCCCCCCCTCCCTGTTGGGGTGGGGAGGAGACTTGGAGAGAAAGGAAAACTCGCGGGTTGAGATAAAAACAGCTCACCAGGACAGCAAAGGAAAAATATGAAAATATATTAATAATGATAATAATGATAATATGTACAAGGATAATAGAATATATGAAACAAACGATACACAATTTCTCACCACCCAACGACCGATACAGCCCGTCCCGATCAGCAGGCAGGGAGCAGGGGTATCCCCCACCCAGCTATCCCAGAACAGCAAGTTCCAGGGAAAGCAGGCGAGGGAACAAACAGCCAAACGAGCGAAAACCAAAAAGGTAAAAATAGGGAAACGAAAAGCAACCCGAAGGGAAGCTTAAGGATTAGGGCAAGTTAAAGGTCTCAAAAGCCTCAAAAGACCAAAAAAAATCTAGTAAAAACTAGTGGCCCACCGACTGACCCTCACTTATATCGGGCATGACGTCTATGGTATGGAATACTCTCTTTGGCCAGTTTGGGTCAACTATCCTGTCTCTACCCCTCCCAAGTTTTGCATCTGCACGTTAGCAGAACCTGGAAAACAGCAAAATGTCCTTGGTGGTTCAGCAGCAACCAGCAACATCAGTGTGCTATCACTGTTCTTCTCACACTAAAGCCAAAACACAGGAGCTGCTGAAAACAAAACTAGCTCCGTCCTGGCCTAAACCAGGACACTGAGATAATTCTCTTTAGAAGCAAGCACTGTCTTTCCTCTGTCCTTGCACCATTTTTGCTTCAGCAGTCTTCCTAGCAGAAATATTCTAGTTCTTCTCTGGATCTCAAACATCCCTGTCTTTTAAAAAAGCTGTAGTGAATTTGGAAGAAAGGGTAGCTTGGGAAGCAGAGATGTCGATTAGCACTGATAGTTCTTCCTTACCTTCTCTAAAATTGCCACAGTTTCTCCAAGAGATTGCCTTTGCTGACGTTGTGTTTCAGTGCAATTGTAGAGAATCAGGTAAGTGCTAATGCTTCGTGCTCTCTGACCACATCCTATGAGCATGGTCAGATGCTAGCGTTAGGCTTTTGTTGGCTGATTCTGAGGCAGCACAAGCCACATACACAAGTGGCAAAACTGGAAAATATATTCTACCATGCCCCTGGGTATCATAACATGCATTTAACTGCTATTCCTAAAAACTTTTGAAGCTTTGGTGTAAACAAAGAGTCTTTGGCTGTATTCAGGGAACGCAAATATGGTGAGCAATGACAGAGAGAGCTAATAATGAGATGTCTAGGCAAGCATATTGCTGTATGGATTAGTTGTACCAGTTCTCACTGGCGTTAGCTGAACAGCAGAAGAGGAGAAGGATTGGTTGTGAAGTTGGCCATATATGTGAAAATAATATGATGGTGTAAAAAAAAAATTTGAAGTATGTTTTTTACATGTTGAAATGATGGAAAATTCAATATCTCTCCCTTTAAATCTGCTATACTACTTGCTGGATTTCTACACCAGCAGTTCTGTTTCCTGAGGCAGAAAATTAGTTTTTTCCATTTTGACTGCAAACAGATAGGTGGTTGTCCCCTGATTCACCCCAGATTATGCGTACATGCCAACAGGAGATGATGTGGAATCAATAACAAGTCCAGAAGTAGCAGAAAAACTAGCAAAAAAAAAAGCAATTGGCATATTTTAGCAATTATAACACATGACTGAGCCTTGCCAGATTTCTCTGTCAGAAGCAAATCTTACATGAGATCATCAAGGCTTTTCAGAAGACAGAAGTACATTACCTCATTGCTTGATGTTGGACAATTGAGTTGAGACAATTACAGTCTGGCAATGTAAAGAAAACTGTCAAGCTTTGGAAAAATTCATCCCTTCTAGGGGAAGCCATGGATGTTGAAGCTACCTCTACAGCTCTGGCTAATCTCCCTGGCCTCTAGCACAAGTTTGCATGCATAATGTTTGTGTGCCAGCTGTTGGAACAGCCATGGCCAAACATAAGTTGAACCAACCCCAAACCAAGTTTAATTTACTCTGTAGAGCTGCACTGTTCCCATCATCATGAAGCGAACATAGACCCCTTTTCCCTTCCATTCCCCTTGCCTTGCAGTGAAGTAGGATGGTCAAAAAGGATGGATCTGGTTCTATCAAAATGAGATGATTTACTGAGGTCCCTCAAATTGCAAGTGTTAACTTGCAATTATTTAGTCTAGTTAATGGTTATGTGGAAGCTTTAATGTGCTGTAGCTCTTTACTGTTGAAGAGGAGAGATGGGAACTTAAGGAAACATCAGCTATGCACAGCGTACAGAGATTAGTTTCATATATGAAAAGAATTACAAGACATGGTCACCTGCACAAGGAATGTCTTAACTTTGTGACTTAGATGTGTCTTTCCAGGGCTATCTTTCTCTGATTGATAGTATAATACAAGTGACTTTTTCAGTGAAAAAATCTGCAGTTCAGCTTGCAGTAAAAAGCAATAACAATAACAGTAAAAACAACTGTTCTGTTTTCCTTTCTTTGAGCTGTAACACCCCAAGACAGTGTATCATAAAGTGGTGTATGTGAAATGAACATTGAACTTTGCATGATAACGTGAAAATGATTTTTTAAAGCTATCACAAAGTAGTGTTCAGGACAGGCATAAATTGCCTATTAAATTGAACAGGTGAAGAAGGTCCGTACTCCCTCCTCTATGATAAAGATCCTATCAAAACTTTTTTCTTTACAGAAGCAAAATAGATATGTGACAGCTGTGATGAGAAGAGTTCTCTGTAGTCTTGCCAGTAGCTAAAATCATGTTACGCTCAATAACAATTTTTTTATTTATAACATATAACATTTTATAGCAATAAAAAATTGTTACAAACCGTTGTTTATAACATATTTACCTAACAAAGCTTTTTTCAATATCAACAATGAGATCCCGACTCAATCCCATGTTTCCTTCTTAAAAACACTAGAAGACTGTTAGTATGTTATTCTTAGCTCTGATCACTAATTCCATCCCTTTATTGAAAATTTTAGATGTAAATTAAATTGGAAAGATTAAATTATTTAATACAAATCAGCTGTCCCAGAGTTCATGAGCACTGAGTTGGTATCACACTGTTAGTGGCATCCATCTCATGGCTAAGCTCAGCTCTAACTCACCAACCATCCGGACTGAAAGATACAGCACGGGCTATGTTACCCTTTACCTGGGACTCCAAGCAATGCCACGTCAGTGGTAACCAAACACATCTCTTGTGATTGTCTTTAAGCCTTTTTCCTTAGGGAGGGTAAGAATTTTTAGTCAAATTGACCCCCACAGTCTCTCAGCAAACACAGGTGGCTCATCCCAAGTCTTTATTCCTAAGAAAATGACTCCTATGAGTCCCGTAGGCTTTCAAAGTGTAGCTCAGTGGATTATGGATCACAGCTTTGGCTGAGAGAGCAATACCAGCTGAACTCTGCCAACCAAACCTGACTTTAAACACAAATTTTTAGTGTGAACAGAACAGGTGAAAAGACTAAGGAAGGAAGGAAGCCTTAACATTTAAGAATTGTATTAACTGTAAAGTTTATTTTTATAATAATAAAATCCAGCTTGATTTTGTTTTGTCACACTCAACAACTTGCGATTTCCTTTGAATTTTTTTTTTTAATAATCAAAGGAATTAGAATAAATAGGAACACAAACTGTGCTTTTGTGAATGATACTTTGATTTGTATTTTTCAGGGACTGGTTAAACGTGTTCAGTCCCCCCATCATTCCTGGAAGCCAGCAACTGGGAGACCACACTAAATCTTCAACAAATCAGAGTATTCCAGGTAGGAATTTATGAAGACAACGAAAAGGACCTGAGCAGAAAGACATTTCTAATTGCAGTAGTGCTGGTGCTGCCTTTTTATAGTTTTCTATACGCTACATTTTGGTTCCAAGTTCTCTTATTTATTCTTCTCAGCTCAAACTAGCGGAGTTTTCCATGCAGTAGTGTTTGCCTCTGATAGAAGAATAACTTATGCAGTTGCGGTTTCCTAATGTGCTGGTTCAATATGGATTAACTCATAAAAAATGCATCTTATTTGTTTAAAATAAGGAATTGATGCTAGTGGGGATGGCAAACCTATGAAAGAAAGAACACAAAGATTAAAAATTCTTATTCCGAAGCACAAGTACACTTACCTAAGTGATACTTCTCTTACGAAGAAAAATTTCAGATTTAGCCTTAAATGAAATCTCAGCATGATTTCCTGAGTAAAGACTGTTGTCACCACCTAAAGCGTTACAGGTTTTTATTAATGGTGTTTGCTTAGAGAATGGCAAAGAACTTAGATGTAACTGGAAAGTCAACAACAATAGAATAAAACAAATACCTTGTTTTCTTCAGATGCCCTTTTGTTTTTTAATCGGTTGTGTTAGGAAACAGGGTAGATATCTACATTTTTCTTCAAGTCTGGGGAATTCAATGTGAAATCTCATAAATCTGGCCTGTGTATTTTGGCTGCCCAAGGGATGAAGATGTTTCAGTGATTTACTGTCTAAAATAGATTATGCCTCTCAAATTGGGAATGTTTTCATAAATGTATGTTTGTAATTGTTTATGACAGCAAAATAGAATTTTGCTGTCAGGAAGGGACCTTGCTTTGAAGAATCAAATAATATGTTTTGTTAAGGGTCCTAAGTAAGCCAAAGAGAATCGGACAGTAATCCTTGAGTTAAAGGCATGCTGGATATAAATTTGTGATCGGTCTCTCAGAATTTTTTTGTGTTAGTATTATGAAATCCAAGGCTTGCTGCAGTAAAGCTAGAATTTCTGTAAATTTTAAAAATTGAATTATTATCTTTTAAAAGCTTTAAAAAGTATACTTGGGAATTTGTTGGATTTCTTCTGTTACTCACACTAGAATTTCCAAACTGTTTTGTGACTTGTTCCTAAACTCATTTTCCTTTATGCTGAAATATTTTACATCATATGTCCGTAATTGCACATTTGGAGAACAGAAAATCTCTATATACCATAGCTTTTTATTTTGTTTTTTATTTTTGTACCTTTATTCAATCAAATTAAATTCTGACTCATGTATGTGTGTGATATTAGAAATTTTGATAACTTCACACAAACTTTTCTATTTCCAAATACTCCAAAAACTGCCATACTGGTTGAACTGATCAAGCTTCATTTCCCCATGTAGTTGGAGGAAATAAGAGAGAACAGCAAAGCCGTTCCATGACCTTCCCTCCCCAAACAGGACAGTTCGGATTTTTTCTCAACTACACCCTTCCCTATTAAAGTAGCAGAGAAGCAGCGGAGTAATCGTGGCAGCTGTGGGTAGGGGACCAAATGTCCCTTTCTGATTGTTTACAGTCCTTGGAAAATAATGTCCTCACACTATATTGAGAGAAAACCAACGTGGTTTTGCTCACATAAAAGATACACTTAAGTTAAACACAGATCTCTGGACATAATACAGTGGTGTGTGAAAATGCCGTGTATCACTTAATCACTTCCCTTGAGGTTAGTTACTTGTGTGACAAAAGAGCTGTTTTATTACTGACAATGAAATACCAGATATCAACAAACTGAATGCTCAAATCCATTCCAGAAAATTCTGCTGCCCTGCTCACTGATTTTTTTTTAAATATTACGTTAGGAAATGAGTTATTTCTCATGTTGGGAAGTGACTTCAGTGTCACAAGATTATTCTTTGTGTGTGTGCAGTTTTCCAGTATTCCAAGTATCACAGGATAACAAAAGCATGTTATTAGTACTGAAAATCTGCAGTGAGTCATAATGTATTCAAGATATTAATTTTATCTAAAAGTATCCTTAAAGAAAAATAGATAGTATAGCATTAGTATATTTATATTATTATTATATATATAGTATATTTATAAAGATTCTTTAATTCTTATATTTAGAAAAAATCTTTAATTTGGAGCATAACTTTGTGGAAAAAAGGTGATTAATTTCTAAGTAAGCATTTTACTCTATAGTTCCTTTCTTAACATTTGTACCATCCATAGTACGTAGTTAAATAGGGAGATGTAATGAGAAGTAGTCTTCTATTCAACAGGTTTCACAAGACAATCAAGAAGAGAATTTAGACTCATAAATATGATAAATTTCCATAGATTTTTCCCTTATTGGCCATTGATATTTCTGATTTATAGACAATTTCATTTATCTTGATATAGTAAGTCATACAAGAGGGTTTCCACAGTAAGTGACAAAGGCAGAGTCATAAGTTCTCTGGAACTTACTTTATTGTATCTTGTTTCTTATCTTAAGATAGTGCTCTAGGAACCATAGCACTGAGTAGTCTTTTTTCTTGGACTACAGCTGTTGACAACAGTCGTATCGTAACCCTGCAGTACATAATTACAGTATAGATTTGAACACTGTAGTTCAATGTTCAAGGATCATATCGGAGAAAATATTAGCAGTGTTCTTTTCAGCATCCCTTCTGCTGACAGCTGATCCAGTGCAGTTGACTTATATCAGGATCAGAATATGATCCATGTATCTTAAAGTCAGATTTGCTACAAGCCATTTTCTAATATTAAAACCTACAATACAGTGAAAAAATATTTCTGTGAAAAGGGAAAGTATTTCTTTTAGTTCTCCAGACTGTGGTGACTATGTAAACATTTAGTGTTAACATAATTCAAATAACACCACAGTTATTTGTACATTTATTTCAAAGTTCAGAAAAAGCTGCTACATGCCTCCCCCATTCTTTGTTATCCAGGTTTAGACATGTTGAGCAAAGGCCTTTCTCCATAAAAACAATCGCTCCGCTGGTTTCAGTGGGGCAGCATTTCATTTAATATGACAGGTATTCAGAGGTACTAATTATCTTCAGTCTTCTTTCAACTCAGAACTAAAAAATACTCATCCCTCTATAATGTATGTCACAGACTTAAGTTTTCATTTAAAATCAAGTTATTTTCTAGCCTAAAATACCGTTTAATTTTATAGTGATTTAAGAACAAAAGCTTTGATTTTGCTTTCACCATGATATTCAAATTAAACTGCCAAGAGGTTTTTTCATGCAATCCTGAGCAACTTCAACCCCAAAAGTGTGGATGGTGGCAGCATAAACAGCTATGGAAATTTTCTTTGAAAGTGACTTGTTTGTCGGTTAATTTGGCCATGGACACTTCATTCCTACACATGGTCAGGTTGCACACAGTGTACCATTTGAAAGTAGAAAGATGCCTTGCAATGCAGCCATTACATGTTAGCTGAGTCTTGTAGAAGAATGTCACTTAATTTAATTAGTACTTCTTTTTAGGAAGTAGAACAACAGAAGTGAGGTTTTCATTTTTTTTTTTAATCTGTTCAAAACCGAGTACTTCATGCTGCCATTGGAAATCTGTTGCGACATCTAGAAATGCCTTAAAATGCATTTGGGGATATTGTGAGATGCAAAAAGAAAGAAGTCTAACTTTAAGATCAAGATACGTGTAGAAAACTAAGTTCTCTTCTTGTTCACCTGAAAATGCATGCAGGGAATTATTGCTATAAAGGTATAAATCCAGCTAGTCCTGGATGCAATCTAATTCTGATTTGGTGTGAATTGAAGGCACGCAGGGAAAGAGGTATACCCCTGATGAGTCTGAAGAATTTCTTATTCCTAAATCAAACCAGGGATTATATTGAGAGGCCAGTTCCGAGGTAGAGAGGGAAGGAAATTTAAGCTTAGAGAAGAAAAGAGAATCATTTTGCAGAGAAGCATAGGCAGGAAAAAGCAAAATAAGAAAAGGAAGAATTCAGTGGAAATAACAACATGGTTTCAGGTGAAAATGTAAGGCTATGTGAGGGAATGAGGCATGAATACCGTTTGCTTGTTTACTATGATCTGACGTGTAGAAAAAGACATTCAGTTCTACGCCTTCTTTCTGCACGGCATGATTTTTCCCAAGAGCTATCCAAACAAAATACCTCAGTTAACCTCATTTAGCTTACCAGGCCTGATGAAGTACCCACAGCAAGGAGGGCAGCAGTTTAGCTTTACCTTTTTACCTTTGGTTACAGTAAGAGACAGTTTCTTTCTGATGGCATTTGTTAATGTTACTGAGGAAACAAAAATGAAATCTCTTCCCAAACGATAAAGTGCACACTTCTTGTGTATGCATTAAATGCACCAACCTACTTTCTGGTCTCCAGATAATGTAACCTATATATCGTTGTGTGATCCTGGCTGTAAATAGATTCTGAGCGTTGTGAAACTGCTGCTGTTAGCATAACAAACCATTACTTGTTATGAAGTGTTAGGGCATACAAAGCATTCAGTTTCTATTAGCAGTCTGAGAACGAGACGAACATTTATGATGAAATTCAAGATACAGATTGTGTTCAACTGTGAATTATTTCCTATCAAAAAGCTATAGATCATATAACTTAGATTTAGCATATATGGAAGATAGACAGGTTTAGAAAAGGAGCTACAATATATAAAGCATCTATAATAAAAGTCTGTATGGCATTATCAGTGTATTTTAGGCTAAGGATTCATTTGTTACCTGAAAACATTCTTGCATTTTACGTAACTTTAGACAACCTAGATTTAAAATTTTTATTATCTGAAAGAATCTTATTTCCTCTCTGGTATTGAAAGCTCTTCTGTACAGATTTCCCTATGCTGGACGTTTAGGTGGCATATTGGATACCAAATATTCAAATTCTTTCATTCTTACAGACCTTAAGTACACACTGACTGTCTTTGTTCGTACTAAAACATTATTGTTTAAGAAGGTCATTGAGAAAAATATCACTTAGGAATACTTTGATCCACTATCACTAAAGGTACTTCTGGTGAACTGCTCCGTCAGACTTTGTAAAGTCCAGTTGTTAAGCAAACTCTGACTGACATCATTTCACCTTAACTAAATACAAGTCTTCAGAAATATAATAAAAATGTGAATTGCCGTTACCTTGAAGGTAACAATTCAGAAGTCAAAAGATTATACACTTTAAAGAAAAAATCTGTCACATCTGACAGAAAGGTATTTCCATGTTATTGTCTAAGTGAATAAGAATGATTTATTCTTACTTTTCACACTTAACACAGGTGAAGATGACCTCAATGCTGAAGAAGATGAGGAAGTTTTGACTCTTTTGTATGATCCATGTTTGAACTGTTACTTTGATCCAAATTCTGGGAAGTACTATGAATTGGCATAGTCAGATCATGAGAGGATATAGTTTTGTATTCAGAGTATGTTTATCTTTTAGCTGTTTGTAAAGTGTGACTGAGCTGTATAATTTATCATGTAACTTAAAACTTGGATTAACCAATAGTTTTGCAAATTAATATATTTTGTAAATAGTGTCTTATTTTTATAGTTTTGTGTTAAGTCGTAATGCAGTGGAAAATCACATAACATGGAAGTTCCTTGTGACTAAGACATTTATTTGTTAGTCTAATTTATTTCCAATATTCAAAGGTTTTCTATGGAAACAAATGAAGTTGAATCAAGAGGGTTTGTGTTGTTCATCTGTAAATTATGGGTTTACTCAAATAAAATTAATTTTTTTCATTACTTGCTTACTGTATATTTTTAATTGGTTCTGAGCTATCTTATTCTTTGTACTGTAAGATATACAGTGTGTTGTTCAAAAGCCTTTATTTCATAAGCTCATTCTCACCCTTCAGTCATCAGAGAGAGCAGTATTTTCCTCATCTTCATAAAGTCTGTACTGTTGCGTATTACAGTAATGAAATGATGTCAAAGCTGTGGGGTGGTACAGCATGTACAGTGCAGTGCACTTTAACCTGTGTGCATGGGCAGTTTATAAATCTAGACCACAACAGAGTAAATATGGCAGGGTCTGAGACTGCCAGCTACTGTCTGCTTTACTGATGTAATTTAACATAGGACCGAAGAGCGGTAAGAGATTGCTTCAACACTCAAAAATTGAAGCCTTGTTTCGTGTAAAGCAGGAAGGTGTGTGTATGATTCATAGGGGAAGCTGTGCTCAGAGTGCAGGTCTTACGTGTTTGTGTTAGTTTTTCCATTACACCTTGCAATAAAAGAATGTAATTTATTTACATTTATTAATTCAGTGCAGTTTTCAGTGAGGGTCCTAAAGTTCCAACTTAGAGATTGAAATTGCCTGCATCACTGCAATTTTTTTTCTATGGTACATATAATATCCTTGTTGACCATGGAGAAAGACTATGCATAGCTTTCGAAAATAAAGCACATGAAATGAATGAAATACTGTGCATGGAGACATGCCAAGCTTTGTCTGTTCTAAAAACCAGTTAACCTGATCCTGATGTTTCTGCGTTGCCATGGCTGCTACTTGGCTCCAAGCAGTGCCCAACATTTCCAGCCCCAGAGCAAGGGAGATTCTGCGACACTGTGCAGTGCTGCTCACCGCTAGTGGCCCCCCCAACCAGCAGGACACTTGTTCAAAAGGTAAATAAATCATTTTAAAAAATCAACTGCCTGGTATTGAAGAAAGGTGTGGGGCAGGGGTTGCCTGTGAAACAGGAGTTGTATTGTAATAGAGTTGAGTTAGTGGAGCAGCTTTGGAGTCCACCAGTTCAGTACATAACGGCTTTCTGGAGACAGATAAAGGAAATGTCAAAATCACGTGGAAAAAGTGATCTATAGGCATTTCTGGTGGTTCTTGTTCTAAGTTTCTACTTTTTTCTATCCAGTGCTATTCCACTGTAATTATTTGCAAGCTGACTACTCGGTGTATTTTTAAGAATGATGTATTTGAATGTCATAAAGTGAGCTTAGTAAGCTCACTGGCAAGTGATTTAAAATGATATGTCTGTAAATTATTTGTAATTATAGATCCCAGTTAATGAATATCCTAGAATCAATTGAAAATGCAGTTGTTAATAGTGACTTGGCAAAAGATCAGATTGTGTATTTGGCTTCTGTGGCAGGTATAAACATATCATCACAAATTGATTCAAGCAAGAGTAGCACTGAAATCCACAGGAAGACAGATGCGGTGTTGAGATAATTTACTTACCCTGCCTTAGCCTGTTTCTCCCAGAAAGATTTGTACCAGTTCTTACTAATGCCGTAATCAGTTTAAAAGTTCAATGAAATCATAATTTTGACCTTCAAAAATCAGACGCTAGCTTGTACATGCTTGTGTGTGTGTAACCACTGTTTTTTTTTAGCATCATTTAGTGATCAGGACCGTGCTCCCTGTATCTGTGGTGAGAGCTATTTAAAATGTGGTGTTAATTTTCCTTTCACAGCCCCCTATCTCACAGAAGTGTTTGGGTGTCCTAAGGCACCACTGTGAATCCAGACTGGGTCACTGATGCTGCTCAGATAACTGCTCACTTTGAAAAAAAAAAAAAAAAAAACAGCCAACAAAAAGCGGGCTGCAAACTGGTGTGTGCTATTTACGAGTCACAAGTCTGCAAAGGTCCAGCGGGTTGTGTGCCAATGCCTGCCTGGGTAGATATGCTTGTTCTGGCTTCACAGCAGGCAATCACTGATGTGTCACATACAGAAGCGTACCAACGGACATCCAAAGCTTGGACAAAAGGGAGTCCTTGGAGACTCCACACTCTTACCCCCACCTTTAATGGGATAAGGGGGCAGGCGGGTAGCGACACTAGGTTCAGGGTGAGTCTCTTGTTCCAGACAGGTTCATAGGCAAGTCCATATACACTCTGGTTTGCTGTCATTAGCACAGTAGTATTTTGTAGGTAAGTCCTGCTTTTTAAAATCGGCAGTTTGGGATCCTTGCCCTTTGTGTTCTAGTTAACAGCGTTATCCCCTCAGTATTCGTGGGGATTGATTGCCATAATGCTGTGAACACCACCTGTGAGTTGAGCGGCACAAAAGGCATAGCTACAAGGACTGTAAGTTTTGCTCACAATGCTTTTCTTCATCATCATCCTGTGAACCTAGAACTAAAGCACTGCTGGCATGCAGCATGCTTTTTGTTTAGCCAATTTGTCAAAGCCAGCATTTATGGCAAGTGATGAAGAACAAAGAGATTTGTTCCTAGCAGTCATGTGCAATGTTTTAGTCCATGAAAATCCCATAGTTCTCACTAGAGTATACTTTCCAACGGGTAAAAAGATCTGTGTCTGGGCACAAAGTTTCAGGTCAATGAAACTGTCCGCAGGGATTTATTTCTACAGACCCAGCATCAGTTACAATTTTTGAGAACATTTTGAAATGCAGTAAATTTTAGTAAGGCTTAGATGTTTCTTAGATGTGCATTGAAAATAGAGGAATTGAAGATAGCTTGGTAGAGCTGGTAGAGTCGGTAGATCACAAGTCAATTGATTGGTCTCTCAGGCCTTTCTATGTTCCTTACACACGTGAGGTGTGACAGACATCCCTGCTTTGTTTCCAGTTCCTAAAAAACACAGTCAACCACCTTTCAGATAGTTGAGGAGGAAGAAGAAATCTTTAAAACACTTTTTAGCCACAGCCCAGAGCAGTGTGTTTCTATGTCACTGGAATGATTCTCCCCATTTCTCTCATTCTTTTTGCCTTAGGTCCATCTACCGAGGTTTTCTGCAACGCCCAACCAAATAACCAAGTTTCAGCCTTTAGATCTCTGTGGGCTGCAGCAGCATTGAGTTGCAGGTCACAGACAACCCGGTACATGTGAGCACTGCCATGGACTCCTCCAAGCAGCTGCTAGGACTTTGTCATCTTTGATCTTGCAGTACTGTCACTTGTACCCAAGTGCTGTATGTACATGTGAGCCTCATTATACCAAACAAAGAACAAACTCTGTCCTAAGGAGCTTGCAGTAGGACATCAATATTGATTTTTTCCCTCTGCTGCCGTGGTTACTAGGTAAGAAAACGTGAAAAGTCATGCTTTGTTATTCATGTACCCTGCAGCCATAAAGCATTCTCTTTAGGGGCACATCCTCTAAACTTTGGGTCAAATGGCAAGACTGCAGAGGCTGAAAAATCCTGGAAAATAATTTTGCATAATGTGTTTCATATTCAAGTTATTTTTCCCTGGTATTTCCTTACTTTAGAAAAGGGCTTATTTTTTTAAGCAATGGGCTACACGTAAAATGAAAAGACAATCCAGTCTGTCTTTTCTTTGTGGTATTGCTGATAATCACCACTTTTCTCATGGTTACTATAGTAACTTGGCATCCTTATCTGCCACCTTTTTTGGCACCTTGAAAAAAACTATTTAAATTCAGTTCCCTGATAAACTGAAAGCTTGGCTTCACGATACCCATGGGAGTATGTAAGTGTAACAACAATACTTGTCATTTTTTCTGATTCGGGGTTTAACTTGCTTGTTAGCAGCTGTACAGGCAGTTGTAACTGTGATGTTTTGGGATCCTGCAGGCGTTATAACCAGCGCAAATGCGAATGCTCTGGATGAAACCCCAGAAACAGCCGTGAGCTGCCAAGGGGTCACATGCAGCAGCCCACGATGCGAAGACCTGAGTAGGATTTTGCTCTTCTCATGCCACTCTAAAACCATTCTGTTTCCAAGCTTGACAGTTTTCAAGAGGAAAAATAACCTGTGGACATTAAACTACATGGTGAGAATTATTATGAAGGTTCCTGTGGTAAATCAGTGGTGAATCAACAACCTTGTGATGCTTTTAATATCTTTCCAAGTGTGTGCCATCCAGTCTGCATGGCAGATGAGAGTGGGTTCGGGCTGGGGATGCTGGAGAGCTGAGGGACAATTTTGGAGGTGAGTTCAAGGACAATGCGAACACCAGGCGCCCCGGCTGAGCACGGCTCTCCAGCAGTTCCACCTCGGGTTTTTTTGCTCTAAGGGCACCAAAATGGTGCTTATGATAAAGGGTTTTTTTCTAGTTTTGTCAAAACGTGGCCCAGATACCTCCCTCTGCTCATGCAGCCCCTGTGCTGGTGCCCTCTCTGTGCAGAAGTACGCTCATCACTGGAAGAGAAAAGGAGATGTTGACACCTGAACAGCTGGTGTTAGCTCCCAGCCATCGGGCATAACGGTCCATCGTGTCTGCAGAGGGGCTGAACATTCTGCTGAAGCCAAAGCATTTGGTGATCCTTCCCTGCAGCTGTGGCCTCTTCAGCAGATCTCAGGCTTTTTCCTTTGTTATCCTGTTCTTTTGCCAAGAGTTTTGAAGAGCAGACAGGTTTGAAAGGTATGTGGTTGCAAAACAACAGAGGAAAAATGCTATCAAGAGCCATTAAATAAGAAGCGATTTTATTTTTGCAGTGTGGCTGGAGTGCTTCTGGGGACTGACAGCGTGTTCTCATCCCTCTCCTCACAGACATCCTCCCTTGGCCGCTGCCGGAGAAAAGACAGGGGCTATGCCAATAGCAGGTCCTCTGTGCTGACCAGGTACAGCCTCAGTAAAATGCTTTCCATAAAGAAAACAGCTAGGCTCCTAGTACAACTCTTACTACACTGGTACTGCTAGTGTACTTCAAACGATGTTTACATTACACTTAGCATTTTTATCTATTAAAAAGTTTACTATTGGATGATTGTGCATTTTATGTGTGGGAGACCAAAAAACCTTAGGTCACACAAATTACAAACATCATTTTAGAGCACTGCATATTTATTAGGCCATCTGCTACTGCGGTGCTCAAGGCAAAAATCTTCGTACAGGCAATCTATTCACAGCTACTGGTTTACCACCTGATGTGCAAAATATCAAAGCTCTGGATGCATTTATTATTGTGCTGAGTAATTTTCTAATGAATTCATAAAGCTCAGGAAATGTCCCATGCAAGAGTTGCCTTTACATTAGGCTGCTGTTTTCTCACCGGGGCTTGAGAGGGGCCTCTGAGGAGGAATCCCATTGTGTCAATAGGCTTGTTGTGCTGAACACACAGCTGGATGGCACTGCATTTTGTCTTTCCAACCTTGGTAAGACAGATTCTGGCTGGAGGGTCTGGCAGATACCTGTATGGCATTTCCCGTGAATCCATGTGAAGCCCAAATTAAAATAGCTGCTGTTTTCCCAAGAAAGAAAAAAAAAAAAAAGCAAGTAGCTTTCAGAAACAGCCAGTTCCAAAGTAGCACTAATGCCTGGGCAAGCCACGTGATGTTCACAAGAATACCAGAAGATAATCCAGCTTTCGGGTTTCCTCATTTTTCCTTCCTAGTAACCGGAGAGCCTCCACGCATGCACGTACCTCCATAGCCTCGGTGCAGCCCACAGCCTGGGCTCCGCTGCATGCCCAAGCATCTTTACCCAAACACAGCCCCAGGTCTTCTGGGACAGAGCCAGAATCAGACCGACTGCTGCGATAAAAATCACCTTCAGTGCTGAGGCAAGTGCCTTGTGTTCAGAGACGTGCAGACCACAGCATAGCAGCAAGAGAGGTTTGGCACCACTCGCCCACCCAGAAATGCAGCGCTACTTTTCCAGGCACCATCCAGCCCTTTGCTCCATCCCAGCTCAGTTTTCAGCCCTGTTCTCCTCCTTGCAACTGTAAATCCCTGGGAGCCCAGAGAGTCGTGCTGTGGCTGGCCCATACCCTGTGCCCCAGGGCCTCTCCTCCCTATGCTGTCAGAGTCCAACGGTGCTTAATGCCACCAGGGCCAAACCGCTACTGCACTTACGCTTTTGCAATTAATTTGCAATACTCAGTGGTGAATGATGGAGGGTGAACCAACAGGGCAGGTTCCTGCTCAGGAAAAGCAATGACGTGTTCAGTGTGGTAAAATACAGGCATGACATCTGCGTGCACACACGTCCCTGCACGGGGCTGTAATCCCCAGCACAGCGTGCTGCTGGGACTTGGCAGAGGAAAACAGGGATGGACAGGGGCCTCTTACAGCCTGGACACCCCTGAAGGGTTCCCACCACCCCCAGCGAGTTGCTGGTCCCCTGCAGTCCACATAGTTCCCCCCATGCATCAAGGGTCCCAGGACACCCAGCCCCAGAGCTGCCTTCTCTGGGGTGATACCAAAGGGGCCAGAGCTAGACGTCTGTGTTGCTGCGAGGCTCCCAGCCACGAGCCCAGGGCGTCATTTCCTGAGCAGCAATGACAGATGTTATTCAGAGAGATGTGTTTCGTAAACAGCAACAGACCCTTCCCATGCTCTGTGCACATTTACAGCAAGGCTGGGACTCTTTACCCTCAACCCCGTGCAAAGCATTGAGACTCCTCCATCTCTGCGCTGAAACAGCTTCATCCTGCCCGTGGGTGCCTGCTGCGGGAGCGGAGCTGGAGGTGAGTGCCTGGCAGCTATTGTGCTGTTGATACATTACTCTACAGTGCCCTGGTCTCTTGCAGTGCATTACACCTTATTTAATGTGATCTGTAGATCCTCATGTGCCAATAGAAGGAAATGTCTGATCGATCTGTAAGGTGCTCAAAGGACACATCTTTTACTGACATCTTCTGTTAACTTCCAGCTCGTGAGCAAAGCCAACAGAAGCCAGGTGCTAAGACACCCGAGAGGAGCATGTCAGCTTGCATCGATCCATCACTCCATCTCCTGCTGCGACTTCCCCTAGAGCCACCTGCAAGCCACACGTGCACAGACAGAAGGTATTTATACCTTCCTCCAAGTGAAACATGGGGATTGATATTACTTTGTGCACTGATCATGTTGAATGTAATCATGGGAACACTTTGCCACTGTTAGAAGTTAATGACGCATTGTTTAAATGGGAAAGAGACATTTATAGCCAAATTTATAGCTGGAGTTGTAACACTGAACCCCAGGCATGGTCCTGGTGGTGCTGAGCCATGGCAGTGTTGCCCTGTCTTGTGGCAGGGAAGCCGTGCTCAGCCCCAGCCAGGCTGGCAGCCCGGGGGAGCTGCTGCCCCGGCCTCGCTCCCTGGGACACGCTGTTCCGCCCTTCGGGCTCTGCTGGCCCGGACCCCATCCATGTGCACCCCGGGGCACGCGCAGCCCGGCAGTCCTCGGCCACAGGCGTTTGCAGGTTCCTGCACAAACAGCTCCGGTGCATCCGGAGCAGCCCTGTGAAATAAGGATAACAGTGCTAAGTCATGAATTTGCTTTCCCTCCCCAGGCCTCTGATACCTCCAGCTCTGCAGTCCTCTCAGCTGTAAACTCAGTGCTATGAGATTAAAGTGTACAACTATGTGACGCCTTATAAACCACATAAATATGAACTGGCAAGGCCCCTTAACAATGAAGGATTTTGCACAAAATCTTCAGGCACTAATTCAATCTTAGAGCTCTTTCCATTGCAGCGGGTATGCAGTGCCATTAGGAAACCTTGACTGAATTAATTACAACCTTTTATTCTTCCAAGGCATCTTTTTTTTCTGCCTATCTGCAACAAGATTTTCTTTTGACCCAACCATGAACATAAAAGGCATAAGAGATACAAACGCACTTAGCGATAGATTGTTTTCTTTGGAAAAATATGCGACATTGTGATGCTAGGAAAACAGCTATTAATTTGTAGGTTGTTTCAAAGCTAATGGATAATTATTATTCTGTGTGATTTTTTTCCAATGAAGAGCTTAGTTTGCTGAATGTTCCCTTTCCATTTGCAGCGCTGATGTTTGTCTTCCCCTGCATTAACATGTTACCATTCAGAACGAATGGCTGTGCTTTTGGCTTTGAATTTTTCTTCCACATTTTTGACAATTGTTTTTTATGCCTTGTATAAATCACTGTAACACATGATAAAGTCGAGCACATTCAATGCCTGTGAATAGTTAAGTTACTGTTTCTCCTTTGTGCAATAGCCCATAACCATATTTTAAAGCAGTTGCAGTCTTTTATCAAGCACATGTATTGGCATATTTTTGTAACTGGATTACTGAGCATACTCTAACAACCCTTAAACAGCTCTCACGGACTATCATGTAAATCCTTCTTAATTCACGGTGTATTGACCACAGTGGTTCTGGATGAGCGTCTGGTGCCAATTCCCTCCTGTGGGTAGCGTGCCACCTGCTACCACGTCTCCACGGAAATTCCCAAAGTTCCTCTTGAAAGACCAATTTGTGTGTTGCAGACCGTCGCCGCTTCCGTAGGAAAACCAAGACAGGGAGGTCGCGCCATTTGCAGTGGGCTGATGGATGAAATACCCACAGCCAAGCAGACAGAAGCCCCTTAGTCCTACTGGCACCCCACAAGCTCGCTGGAAAAGCCTCAGTCTCCTGTGGTGCGAGGGAGTGGGAACGCCCCGTTCCCACGAGCAGCATGGTCAGGTCCTGGGGAGGCGGGAGGTGACACCCAGCACTCGGGGACATTTGTGGCTGTAACCAGCCCGATGGCACCTGTGTCTGCAAACCTCCTGAGCGTCCCAAACCAGCATATAGCAACACCCAGGACACCATTTGTTCAGTGCAATCTGCAGTCAGTGTGGGTGGAAGGGGTTTATTTTGCTCGGTTTACGGGCTGATTTATGGCTTGTTTACTTGGATGCCTCACCCACGTTGCCTGTGTTGTAATTAAACCTTGTTAAAGTGCTCAGGCCCCCCTCGGGCATGTAGCATAACTTTTATTTTTTTAACGATGATTATTATATAGGGGGAAAAAACTGCGTGGTGAGGAAGGGTGTCAGGCAGGCTTGGTTGTAATAAATACCTATTTAGCAGGCAGAGGATGTTTAGTCCTGAATCAAATTGTATATTAAAAGTGGAAATTGCTGAGATTGGTGTTTACCTGTGAAACCAAAATTACTTCATGAAGAAAATAATTATAGATGCAGACTCTCTAAAAAAATAGTTGTAAGCCCTCATTAAATAGTCAAAATCAAGATGCTGCTGTGAAGCGCAGCAGCAGTACATCATGGGTGGGTCGGCTTGGAGGGATCTCTGTGGCAGAAGCACACCAGTGGGCTGTGTGTACATGTCCCATAGAGCTTTCCCCCACGTTTTTCTGGTGCATTGCAATGCCTTCCAAGTTTAAGGTCATCTAGGAGATAACAAACCCCATGAAGTAATATTAAATTAGGTGAAACGCGGCACAAGGGAGAAATCCTATTACCAGAAAAGGCTGATGAGTTCAGGGAATTAGTGAAGGAAAAATGAAAATTATATTAATAATAGTTGTTTGTTACCTGTAATGAGGCACAAAACACCCTCATGAGCAAGTACAGAGGCACAGTGCTCACCCATGGCCGTGGTGCCTGTTTCGCAGAAACCCTTCCCCCTATTTTAAAGCAGCTTCAGTTCAGCCTAACTCAGTGCTGAATTTGCTCAGGGACTTCTCTTCCGAGGCAGACCCAGCAGTTACTACCAGGAGAGAGTATCTATAGATGTGTGTCTATATAGATGCTTGTACAGCTAGGTGTGTGAGCGCTCCTGGGCCAGGCGGGAGAGCCCCGGGATGCTCCGGGGGAGCTGCTCGACAGCACGTGCTGGACCGGAGAGGAGGTGCTGGTGGCCGGGTGGGAGCGCTGACGGCCCCACAGCAGCAGCAAACCCCGTAACGCCGTACAAAGGCATATTCATGGCTCTCATGGGGTCAGGGAGCAGCTCACTGTCACCTGAACCTGCTGTCCTCCTGGGGACACAGAGCCAGGAACAGGGTGGCCCTTTCCTGTAACTCTCCTCCAGCGCTCCAGACGGCTCTTCCAGGAACAGTCTCCTTGCGTTCGAGCTTTACGGCTGAGGCATGCTGGAAGCTCACCAACAACTGCTTGGATGTGAGCTTTTTTTAGTCAACCCTGTCCAAAAGCAGAGTCTTTCTTGAAATAACAGGCGTTGCTCCTGGAAGAGTGGTTTAAAGCCAGATCTGGGAGAATCACTTGAAGGACAAAGATGCTGCTGAGCCTCGGGGAATGGTTTGGTCTGAACCTGGTGTGCTGTGTGTTGATGCACCCGTGCAGCCGCAGCCAGCAGCGTCGTGCAAACAGCGCTGTCCCTCGCAGTGCATGCGGCAGTAAGGGGCTTGGATTCCACGAGCTGAAGAAATATGAGTGTCTTTAGTCCCAATTAGCACTTTCCCCTCCTCAGGATGACAGAGCTGTGGTGAGGGACCCCTGGCAGCCCAAAGGCCTTGACTCTCACCCGGTGGGGACAGTTTGCCTCAGGAGCTGCACCACTTCTCCGTGCAGCTCCTGGATGGATACGCAGTGACTGTCAGAGGTGGGAAGAAAAGGGGAAGAAAAAGCTGGATTTTTCTTGTGGAGCTGCATGAAAAAGGTCTTTATGGAGTTTTTCAGGCGATTAGCCAGCAGTACCAGATGGCACATGGAATCATTCCTAAAAATGAACTGGTCGTGGTGCTGCCCTACGTAGAAGTTAATGGATATTAAAGCCACGCAGTTTTCAAAGAAATGCAGACAGAAGTGCAGGCAGTTTGCAACCTGCTTGGCGCAGCTATACAGTCTGTGTGTGTGCACGCGCACGCATGCTCATTAAGGAGAGCCATTAGTTTTGGCACCGATTCTCCAGAGTCAAACACGGGAGACCAGCTGTAAGGAGAGCCCAGCAGTGAGCTTTTGGGTGCCCTAGAAGTGCCATTTACTGATGGGAGAACGGCATCTTGCATTGCCTCAGTCATGAGGGAGGTTTTTTTAACATGTGCTCTGGAAGTGCCCCTCATGTTTGGCCAGTCTGGCCTGAAAACCTCTGGAGGAATTTGCCCCTTTGCAAATTTTACCATTTCCTTTAGTAGCATCAGCCATTCCCTCCAGGACCAAACTGCTGCCATGATGGCTTCAAACTCCATCGCTGATGAACATCCTCTTGTGTACAGCAAACCTGTTGGGAAAACATAAAATATTGCAATATAGCAGGCAGAAGAAAGACTTTTCACCCTCTAAGAGCATAATGCTTGAACTGTTGATGTGTTTTCACTGTAAGGGACGCTGGGCCAGGGCTCCAGCACGTGGCTTCATGCTCTCTCAGGCACCTCCTTTGGAAAGTGAGGAAGGCAACTCCAGCCTCTCGCTCACCAAATCCCTCAGTGTACTTGTCTTAACCAAGAGTAAAGGCTAAATAAACACATCTAAACAACTGAAAAGCACATCAACATCCAGCTTCAAAATAAAATGCAGTGAAGTGTGAAATTATACCTTTTATTCCATAAATCTCCAGCAACTGGCACAGTTCTATAACTTGTATCACGCTTTAATACTGGCAGAGTTTAACACACCATGCAAACCCCATAAAGTAATTACATTTCATCTCAACAAAGAAACAAAATCCCAGCTCATTCAACCCCCTCTGTCTGAGGAAGGATTATAGACAATTCAGTGCATGTCGATTTTTCCTGGTGATAAATCCAAAGCGGGTCACCAATGAAATGGTAATGTGGGTTCCCAAGGCAGCTGATTTACAGGGAAAAATAGAGATGTTATTTGGTGTCCTTCAAGGCCGTGTCACCCTGTGAAAGCCCCTTTGCTTTCTGAAACTTCCTGAGGATTATCCTCTACTTAAAAGAAGCTTAAAAATGTAAAACTTACCTTGAACAGACCATTTTGACACTTGGCAATTGCCCCTGTGCAAGTTGGTTATGTGCTTCACACCAGATTCCCATTCAGCTTTTAAAGAGTTATTTCATTTTGCAATAAATGAGGTTATAGGAGTGACGATGATGATAGAAAGCCAGCAGAAGACACTCGCAGGTCCACATCTTGCAACACCGGCCATCGAGCCCCAGGGGTTTGGGCACTCCAGACCCATGGGTCCGGATGGAAATATTTGTTGGCTGCCCTTCTGCCAAACCAAGGGTAAGTGTGTACACTACAAACCACAATTAATTTAACTAATTTATCTATTAACTGCCCTCAAATAAAGCCTACAAACTTTAATTAGACCATTGTGACTAAATGCAATTAAAACCCTTAAAGCAAGCCAACAAGGACTGCAGGCACTCTCCTTTCCAAAGCCCCGCGCAGTGCTGCAGACACACACAGGAACGGGTAACGGAGGGTGATGGCAAAAGTGGTTTTCCCCAGCAGGCACAAAGCAACACGGCACCAAAGACTTTCCGCTGTCCCTGACTCAGCCACTGCAACCGGGCAACACGGAAGTGGGCCCCTTGGAAAGGAGGGAGGACGCAGTGGCCTCCTGAGGGACGGGATGAGAGCCTTAAATGTCCTAAAAGGGGAGACAAATATGACTGCGTGCCATGGTCTGTGTTAGTGCATCAGCTCAAAACGCAACGATGCCCCTCAGCAGCACTGGCTGCGATGGGGCTTTGTGATGGGACGGGCACGAGGGAACTCGCTGATGTTCGCTGCAAGTACGCCCTTTTGGTTTTGCCTTTATTAATTTCAAACCACTGGGTGTCAGTTTCCTTCTCCTACCGTGTTTATCATTTGCATCTCAGGCCCAGCCTTGCTTCTGACTCAAGCAGGCTCTACCAACACAATAAATGTTGCACAATGATGGGAAACGCGGTGGGGAAAAGCCATTGCAGCTTCCCAGCATCTGGTGCTGTTGTATAAAATCCAAGGCACTCAATGCAGAAGTAATCTGCACAAGTGTTTCCGTGGGTTTTCAGTTGATATGCCTCATGAGTGCAGCTCAGTTCCCAGTTCACCCAAAGAAACCCCAGACTTGAAAGGGTGCACACAGCACATATTGCTGTAGTTGCCTTGTGCATGGAGAGGTAGGAGGGAAACCATCACGAATGCCGAGAGAGAGAGCGCGCAACACTGGGCAGTGGCAGCAGAGAGGAGTAAATTCTGCTAAGCATCGCCTGAACACAGAATGGGCTTGGTGGAAGACATAAAATTTGATGGGAAATTTTTGCATCAAAAAGTTCACAACCTTTCTAGGAGAACATGAGCAGTGGAAGACCAAAATGAGGCAAAAAATTGCAAGGTGAGTGCTAGTCAAGTTGCACAGGGCAAAGAATTTGATAGTGTTATGATCAATTACGATAAAATAGGCAAGACAAAACTAGAAAGGGCTCTGAGAGGCCAGGAAATGTCATTGGGGTGGGGGGGCAGCAAGGATGCTAGCAGCAAGCAAGAAAAATCAGGTTTCTATATATAAACCTGAGCCAGGTTCCTCGTTCCAGCTCTGGTCATTTCTTTTGCCCTTAAGACTTTTCAAAAAGCTGACACTATGCTCTAACTTTAACAACCCCCAATCATTCCTCCTAAAGGCACCTGTATTCAGATTTATATTCTGTAGTGAGTCGGAGTAAAAGGAGAGCTGCAATAGGCACCCCACGGCACGCCGGCCACCGCGGTTCCATGTGTGTACGGCACCAAGAAAAACCCAGCAGGTGCAGAAGAGTTCCCCGAGTTATTTCCTATTCTCTGTCTAGCAATAAAGACACAGTTACACTGGGTGGTAAGTCTTAGCAGATGGTGACTTTTTAAAGTTGATTGCTGTATAAATGATACTTTCTGAGTTTGTTCCTTTTAATTCAGATTCTCAGTAGCGTGTTCAAATGTCAGAGAGCATCATATTTCTATCTTTTTTTTCCTTTGTGAGTAGAAATCTTCTTTAAGAAGTCTAGGAATTACAGCTTGGGAGAAAAGATAAGCTCTCTCGATAAAAGTGATCTACTTTACGAACGTTACAGAATACAATAAAAACAGTAGCTGCAAAAAGCCCCACTGGCTTTGTTCTCAGCAGAGAGTTTTAATTTCTATTGCACTTTTTAAAGAGACATTTTGTCTGCACAGTAATGGTTTACTGGATCGGTGAGGTCCATTAGCAGCACAAAGGCAGGATTTCCTCTGCTGCAAGCACAGGGAGGTTGGGGGAGTGGGGGTGGAAAACATCTAATTAATCAGCTACTGCTACAAGCAAATAAAAATACCAGGACAGCTGAATGAGTACCTTATTTACCCCCCGGCTGCCCTGCACCCCCAAGCCGGGGTGTGTGCACCAGTCCCTCGCAGCATGCAGGGGTTTGGGGGCTGCACATGACCCAGACGGGAGCCACAGGCTTTAAGGCTGCTCTTTAGCATAAACCAGATTCAGAGAGACCAGAGTCAACACACCTTGGCTCTGGCTGCAAATCCGAAGCCTGTGCAACAGCTCCCGAAGGCGAGAGGGCTGTTACATTGCTCCAAGCCACCAACCACCTATGGCCGGGGGGTTTACGTGCTTACCCACACTTCTTTACTCATCCGAGCAAAGCAGCTATCGATGATCTATTGGCACCGCAGTCCCAAAGAGCTATACCGGTACCTGGGAGCTGCATCTGGAAGGCTTCCCTGGTTTTCTTTCAGTCCTTCAAAAGCCTATTTGTATAAAGTGAGCATCTGCAAGAAGTGTATACGTGTTGTCTTTTTGATGGTATTGTAGCTGGAAACCGGATCCCCCACCTCACCCCTGCAGCAAGGGAGGGTGTTCAGAGCAGCGAGGGCTGCTTACCCAAAACTCACGAGGATGCAGCGCTTGCCCCCAAAGAGGAGCCCCTGCGAGGACGATAGGTTGGCTCTGAGGGATTGTCTCTACATCAGCCACCAAATCAGAAAAGATACATCTGTCAATAACTGGGTTATATTTTACCACAATTTGCCGCCATCGGTGCCAGCACCAGGTGCCAGCAGCCCCGTCACATATACCAGACCTGGCCTGCGCGAGCTTTTCCTGGGAGAGGCGTAAAGGAGCAAATGAACCCCCCAAAGCCCCCTCGACAGCCGGTCAGCATGCTGGGGCACTCCACGTCGCCCTGGCGAGGTTTCCTGCGGGGCCGGGAGAGCAGCCAAGGGCTCAGACACTGCCCGACCCCCCCGAACCGCGTCCCCGCCTGCAGGCTCGCACGCTCGACGTCACCGTGTTTCCCACGGAGGCAGTGGGAAACTGCCCCGTGTTCCCTGCGTGAGGCAGCCTGTGATGGCTCACTCTGCCTCGTCACAGCAAATAGCAGGCAGTTTTGGAGCATTCAGATGATGCGTCCCCATAGCCCTGCTCTGCCGTAACCGATGAGCAAATCTGGCCAGCCCGGCACGCAGGATTACCGTGTGCTCCTTTGAATATCAGAACTGGCCACAAGTAAATTCACCCCACTGACCCAGTGCTGAGGACCACTGCCTCCTGCTAATACGTGAGTACTCTGGGAAAAATACAGGTAACAAATAGATGAAGCACCTGTGCTATTTGTACTGCTGCGGACCCCTCGCCACCGCGGGACAGCCCCTGTGTCCCCAGCTCAGGGCAGCTGTACCAAAATCGATGCCATCATGGCAAGCCGGGGGGATTCAAAGTGGTTTGGTGCAGCCGCAATCTGCCCTCTGCACTTCAGCTCCCCTCAGAGTCTGTGTCTTAGCCCATTTATTTATTGTACCTCGTGGCAAAAAAGGGAAGACATCCCCTGGCCAGAGGGAAATGTCCCAATTAAAAAGCGAACGATGCAGTAAAACAGCAGAGCATTCTTGAGAGCAGTGGTAAAAGCGGCCACCTCTTGTCCTCAATTTATGCTGCTCCCATCACCCCGGGCGTTATATTTGTGCTGACAAGGATCAGTTTAACCCCTGCCTGCAATCTAATAAAAAGCTGGTGTGGTGGAAGCATGCATAATCCTTCGGTGTCCTAGGAATGGGTGCAATAAAAAACTTCTGCTGCTGCTCAGTGGCCGCAGCCACTGCCTGGAATAAATAACTCCCTGCCCGATGCCAGCAGCGGGAAGTGCTTCAGACCACAGGCTCCTCGGACCCTCGTCCCTTTGCACCGCTGCAGCCCAGGGTGGGCAAATCATGTCAAAATAGATCAAAATGCCAGAATTGCTGTGTAGGTTAGATCAAAGTGTCTGCAATAACTCAGGAGCCCACGGCTTGTGGCGGGGAGCCATCGAGCCCATCTCCTCCTCCTCCTCTCCCACAGCCACAGGTGCACAGCCTAATGCCCCAGAGCATCTGTGAGCGCAGCGTGTGGCCGGTGGTCACCCACCATCCCTTGGTATTTACTAGGAGCAAAACAAAATGGAAGTCCCAAAGGCTCTGCCACCAGTAAACAACGGGATCTTTCCCCCTCTCATCACTAATTGACCGAATCAGTGCTGCAGAGCTGGCACTATGCTCCGCTACGCTTTGTAATGAAATCACTGCCTGTGCGTAAGAAGCAAATTTAATGATACGATACTAATAAGGTTAGAAATTTCCCATGCAAATATTTATAATTCATACCTAGTTTCATTTTTTAATCCTGCTTGTGCTCTGTAACAAGAAAATACTGAGGTCTACCAGCCCCTCTCACCGATCTTGTCCAAGGAGGGCGCAGTCATCACCGGGCTGGAGACAGGGGCTCCAGCATGATTTCACTGGAGGCACAAATTAGCATTTGGAAATCAAGTCCTGGCCTGCGACTGTGTTTTGGGAAGGAGACGATGCTCAAAACACAAGTGCTGCTTGCATGGCACCAACCAGCAACAGGAGCTGGACGGCGAGCCTTGGCCCCTTCTCATGGGCATCCCTGCAACACCTGCACCGAGAGCCGGAGCTGCTAATTGCCTCTGCAACGAACCTGGGTGAAATGAAGCTGTGGCCCAGTGGTTACAGATCACACCAGGCACCCAGCTGCGTTTTGAGGCAGCTGGCAGCAAAAGGAGCAACCTTTGGGCTGCAGAGCCAGAGGGATTTGGGCACTGGGGGCGGGGGGGGGGGCATTTTGTTGTAGAAATAGGGAGGGATTTGTCTTAAATGTCCTCTTTTGCAGCAGTAAAAAAGTATCTTAAAGGAAGGGCAGTGACTGGGGACTTGAGGGGTTGAAAGAGAAGCTAATTCCCTTGGACAGGCATAATTGCTGCAATTCAGAATGCTAAAAATGTAAAATTAGGAATAATCAATGGCTGTTTATGATCTGTGTCTATACTGTGAATTCAGCTAATACGGAGTAATTACACTCCGCTAATTCCTGGTATTTGTCATCGTTCGGTTTCAGAGTCCTGCAACACAATAAAAACAGATTGGCTGCACCGGGCCTGAGGACTGGGGGCTTAGCACCGCACGAGCTAATTTCTCTTTTACTGGTAAAAGCAGTTATGATTTCCCTTACTTGCTCTCCTCCCCCCGCGGCGGAGCTGGCGGCCGTGGGCTCTGCTGCCGGGGCTGCGCGGGCGCGGCGATGCGCTACACAACAGCACCCCCAAAAGCCAGCACCGCCGTGCTGCCGGGCCAGGGGCGCCGGCACACCAAACCCCCTTCCCAACCGACGCCACCCCTCTCCTCTCGTGAACCAGTATTTGTGGTATCATCCCTCCTATCAAACTTTCTCCTCATGCATTTCTTCTTCCAGCCCACCCGGCACGAGGTAACCTCGCCGGCGTTTCACCTGGATGCTCGGGCTGTGCTCGGTCACCGGGACGCCGGTGAAACCTGTGGGATGGGTCATCAGTTTGCAGGCATGATTCACCCTTCAGCCAGTGAAATACTGCTGTTCTCTAACATATGCCAAAGCGGGAGAGGAGAGGTGAGTACCGGAGCGGGATGGTTTATCGGCGGGTGAATAATCCCCTGCGGTGGCGCAGGCGGGGAGGTGCGGGCTGCGGGGAAAACCCTCGCCCTCTCGCACATGGCGTGCAGGAAATGCAGGTGGTGTTTAACACTAGATAAACAGAGAAGTAAAAGGCTGTTTCCTTTTAAAGGTGCCACATTTAACATCTGTGGTGTGTGACTTAGCCTGGCACGAGCAATCTGAAACCACACGGCCACAGCACTTTTCAGGACGAAGTTTGCAGAGCGGCAGTGGCCAAACTTTTCCTAAGAACAGCAGAATTTGTGAATAACTTAGCCCAGCGAGCACCTTGCAAAGCAGCGTGTCCCTGCAGGCGCTGCGGAGCCCCGCGGACAAGGGATCTTCGGGGGGGAGCCTCCCCTTGGTGCTGAGCTCTCGTAGGAAACAGCTCCTCAGAGGGACAGTCCTGCAGCCACTGGGATCTTTTGGCAGGAGCCACCAGCACCCCAATGCTCCCCACCACCCGCTGAGGTCCCGCACGGGGCCCGTACACCCAGTGCTGGCACAAGGCGGGAGGAGGAGGAGGAGGAGGAGGAGAGCAGCTCCTCGCCTGCCAGCTCGCTCCTGCCGATCCCACCATGGCGCTCATTGCAGTGCGGTGACTTTGCACCACAGATTATTCATTCCCCAGCCTGGCAGCTTTCTGATATCACATCTATTATTTTTCCTTAATTTCTCTTTCTCCGTATCAGGCAGGCTCTCCGGGGGAGCCTGCAGATGAGGCTGATGTAATTCCATGGCACTGCACAAGTTAATTATTTGCTGAGTTGAGACCAAGCTGATGCCCTGTACCCAGCACTTGATGTATTCACTAATGTTATGTGTGATTTAAAAGCACCTTTCTGCCGTGGGCCACAGTGGATGGGCAAAACCTGGGCTACCGCAGGATGTGGGAACAGGACACGAGGGCTCCCCACGCCAGCACCAGTGCTTGGGCTGTGCCACAGCCATGTCCCATGAGAAGATTACACAGCTCCTCATCCTCCTCTGTGTTTTCGGGGAAACACCTTGGTGACCAGCTGGTGAAACACGCAGTTGCAGAGAGCAGAAACTGTTCACACAAGGTTTCTTCTTTGGGATGACGAAGCCCCCGGCCCCACTGATGTTTTTTGCCTATATTTCCTCTGCAAGAAGCAGCAACATCTCCATCTCCGGAGATGACCCAGGGGACCCCAGGTCCCTTGAAGCAGGAGCACAAACTCATCACGGAGCAGGCCTCCCCCAGGGCACTACAAGCCCCGTGTCGCGGGCCGGCTCCTGTGCAGCAGGATGCGGGGGAATGGAGAAGAGACGCACGCTGTGGCACGCCGGGGCTCGGGGCACTTCGTTATTGAGCCGAGCCAGTTATTGCCAGCAGCTAAACAAACTAATAGGAAGGATATTTCCCTGGAGAGGGAGGAGGTTTCTGATTCAGGCTGCGCTGTTTAAGCCCAGACTCTCACCGCAGCTAAAATTTCCTTCCGAGGGCAATAATTATCCCGACGCAAAGCCCAGGCCTGTGTTTGCTTTTGTGCTCCCCGTCTGGAAGGTTTCGGTGCAGAGGCTGCGATTTCCTCCGGTGCACAGCCCAGCACCCCCCACACCCGGGCTGCATCCTGCACCCCTTGCCCACCACCGGGGACCAGCGCCGGGGAGGGAAAGAAAAGCTCAGTGCAGAGTTTTCTGCAGAGAGCACCCTCAGGTATTACACTAATTACCAGGGAGCGGCGTCAGTGCCGCAGGGGCTCTGCTCCAAGCCCTCTGCAAGCTGCAGTCCCAAAGGCAGCGCTGCCACTGCTGGCCCCGTGTCTCCCCCACTGGCTCTTGGATGAAAATTGCTTTAAAAACTCCAAGAAAAGCTGTTTAGTTCTTCTAAGTGATGGGAATGGAAAAGAAAAAAGGAAAAAGGAATGGGAATGCTTTTGTTCTCAGCTGCCAGGTAAATGAGGTTCAGCTTTGGAAAATGTAGAGGGCCTCTAGTGCTAACTGCAGAGCTGGAGTCTCCAAGGAGTGATTTCTTCCTTCAGAAACATGGTAATAACAATAAATGATTAAAAAGAAAAAGGCCCAAATCTATATCTACAGTTAACTCAGGACTCCTTCAGAGTTCAGGACTGTTGCTGGATAAATAAATGCTTATTTGAAAAGGGAACCTCCAGCCGCCTGCAAACGAGAGGCAGCGAAGCAGCGCTCTGGGCCAGCCCGCACCCGTGCAGCACAGCCGGGGGGAAAACATGCCGAGTCGGGTTATTCTGGATTTATCCCATGCGGGGGGACACTAGTCCTGGCTTCATGCCCACCCGCTCCCATTGCAGACCCTCCGCCAGCCACGCTGCCCGACGTGCTGTTTAGTGCCAGCGCAGAGGGTCAGGCTGGCGCCCACCCTGGGAGAGGCTTTCCTCTTCCGATACGGCCAAAAAGAGCGAGTGCCAAAGTGGAGAAAGCCTCCAAAGGAAACGCATGAGCTCACAGCCACAGGAATGGCTTCTTTTCCCTCCCGCAGGACAGCTGCTCCCGACCGCTGCCGGCCACTGTGCCCCGTGGGGCGGCACGCCGGGGCGCCCTGCCCTGCGCCGGGCAGCGAGATAAGGCTCGGGGAGGTGCCGTGACTCACGGAGGGCCGGGCCGGGCCAGGCTGGGCGGCTGCACCACCGCACTGCCGAGCGCAGGGTGCCCCAGCTCCCCGGGATGCCCCAGCACCCACACGGCCTGCGGACAGGGACGGAGCGCCCGGGACGCTGAGCGGTACGTAGGCTTCTCCCATCCCCGCTGCCGCGCGGAAATGAGGTTTCTAGAGCATGACTGAAATAATGCCTTTCTGCAGCTCTTTTTTTTTCACTTGCTGGCAGGTTAGAGGGTTGCACAGGGAAGCTTTTAGTTGTTCCTTCTTCTCATAGCGCGGAGGTGAATGGGAAACCCCACGCACTGGCATCCTTTCTGAGAGGTGCAGCTGTGCCGGTTTCATAGACAGAATTAATGAGCTACCTGTGCTAACGGCAAGGGTTAAATCCATGTTTTCACCCATTACGGGATATGTGGTGGAATCAGCTGTGTGATGTGTGGTCCAGGTCAAAGCCCTTTATCCATCATGGCTACGGATGAATTTGCAGGGTGTTCCCTATGCAAAGCGTGCGGCTTGTCCGAGGCCAAGCTGCTGTTCAGGATATCATCTGTTTTTTCTTTCACTGCTGAAGGAGCTTGTGTGGGGACCAGGTCTTGCTGCCCACACAGCAGCAGCAGTAGAGAGGGCATTATTTTCTTTAAAAAGCTGATGGCATCAGCTGGAGATCTGAGAAACCAGACTAGATGGAAGGGTAGGAGGACATGAGATACCAAGTGCTTTCTGGTAGAAAGCAGCAAATACTGGTGAGCTGAAAACCTGCTGTGACATGATAACGAAAGCATCCCTGTCTCCCAAGAACAATCTCTTCGCACTCAGAGCAGCCAGGGCTCGGGCTGCACACGGGGAAAGCAGACGGGTAAGCAGGAGAGCTGAGCAATGCTCCAGCACACGACCCCGACTGCTGGGACACCTCCCAGGCGCCCACCAGGGGCCCTCAGGGCGCTGGCACCCAGGGCTTTGCTAGCTGCCAAAAATGCATTTCAGGTCCTCCCGTACGTGCAGTCACTAAAAACCAGAGCCCTTCGCCACGGCTGCGCAGCGGAGGGACTACTGCAAGTAGCCCACGCTTACCCTGTGCTGCCAGCCCCAGGAAGCGCCTCTTCCCAGCAGCCGGCTTGCCGCCGGCCCTGAGTGCCAACACTTGTGTCCCTCCTGTTGTCCTGGGGTTTTGGCACAGGCCACTTTGGTACAACCTGCAACCCACGGCACAGGGATGCCCACCGAGCTGCCGGCCGCCATTCCTGCGCTGGAGGGGATGCAATCGCTCCCCTCCCTCTCTCACTGCTGCCACAGCTCTTGATTCACTGCTTGGGGAAACCTCACCGGAGAGGCAGGCTCATAGTGATTTAGCTCAGTGACATCTACAGAGAACTGGACAAGCAGCCACCGACAACAAATAAAAGAACACGAGACCAAATAGGTGGCAGCCAGGGATGGGTGATGCTCCTGTAGCAGCGGCAGGCAGCCGAGGGCGGGATGGGGCCATGCCTGCCCCGGAGCAAGCAGCAGGCAGGGATGCACCTGCAGCCTGTGCCCTTTGCACCGGCCCCACGGCCCGGCTTCCTCGGCAGCACCCCCAGGTGTCACGTCCCACCTCGGCTGCGGTCCTGCTCCCAGATGGGGCTTGGCCGCCGCAGCTGGCCCCAGCCCCGCACCCCTGCCCGCCACCGCTGTGCGTCCTGTTTGGCTTCTATTTCAGGATTGGGGCCTCGCCCCGGTTAACTATGGACTTGTGCTGGGGGCAGTTTCACCATGAGATGCCCTCTCCAGCCATTTGGCAGATGCAGCACCTGGCTGAGCATTTTTATAAGCCCTCTGGCAAATAGCACTCTCCTGTTGAGTAACTCAGCAAAGCTTAGTCAGATTGACTCCCTTCCAGACTAAAAATGGCATCGTGGCATCCTCCATCCTCCCATGGTGGAACCAGCCCTGGACACACAGTAGATGTGCACCCGCCCCGCACCGGCCCCTCTTCTGCATCCCCGTGTTTTAGTTTCACAGGAAACCCCTGACTTTTGGAGGGGTGATTCACTGGGTGTGGGCACGGGTGACATCTGGCAGCTGCATCCCCGCCCTGCACCAAAATGAAGGCTTATTCATGGTCAGGGACCTGCTGGGAGAGAGAGGGAAGTGTGGGGCTCAAAAGCAGCAAAAAAGCCCCAAACCAACAAAGCCAGAAGCTTCTGGGAAAGAGAATTGAAGTTTTCCTGCAGTGCTGGGAGGAAAGGGGAACATTCACCCCCTGCATCCTGGAAAACCTCCCTGCGAGGGCAGGGATCTGCCCCGGTTTCTTCTTGGCAGCAACAACTCAGCGCTGCCAAGCAGGACGTCAGTCCTGAGCAGGCTCGGGGTGAAGCCGTTGCCTTACAACGCCACGAAGCACTTTCTTTAGCAATCTTTGTCCAAGAACCTTTTCGTTCCTGGAATGGTTTTTAAGCAAATAAGTTGCAGGTTTACTAGACAAATAACTCTGTTTATCACCCACCACAGTTCCTTCCTTTCTCCTTCTCCTGCAAGTCGCTCTCTGGCAGATGCCAGAGCAGAGTCATCTTTTTTCCCAGCACAATCTTGGCCAAAAAAAAAAAGATAAAAACAAAAAAATCAGTCCAAACAATTAAGAGATAATATAATAGAAATCCCAGGACAGGGCTACCCTTTTGTAACACAATTAGGTTCCAGGAATTTCACCACCCAGGTATTTCATCCAATATATTTTACCTGGGATTAAGGTGAAGATAAATAGCCCAAATAAATAAATAACTTCCCTAAAGCAGTAGGGATTACCAGTTTATTTTTCCATTTCTCTCCCTCTGCAACAAAATCAATATGTGCATAGAAAAAAAAACCACAGATTTGGCAAAGGAGAGCACTGTGCAACGGGCCCCGGTGAGGCCAGTGTCCCCTGCAGCGGCAGGGACCAAACGGGGATGTTTTGCAAACCCAGGGGAGTTTCGCTCCACTCGTTGTGTCCGAATCACGGCCCGGGTCTGAATTCTCACCAGCTCCAGGCTCCGCTCATGGCATTTGGAGGGGAACTCAACAAGCTCCAAAAGCAAACTGATACCAATTTTGAAGGCTTTGCGACTTGCCAAGGGGGATTTTAAGGACTGCTGTTCTGCCCCCATCACCAGGGCAGGCACCGGGCTGGGGAGCCAGGCATGGGAGAGGCTCCCCGCATTTAAAAAGCAAAACTTCATACTGAAAGGAGCAAAAGGCAAGAGCCTGGTGCCGTCCCGCCAGATCCAGCCACAGGCAGCATTTGTCCTCCAAAACCTTCAAACTGTCCATTTTCAGGTCTGCGGCTCTTCCACCAGCTCAGTGAAACAGGCTTGTTCGTGCCAGCTCTGACACGAGTTTAAAACCCATTTCAGGGATACCGTGCCGGGGGCTGGGATGGGCCAGGACAAGGTGGCGCGGGGAAGGGCTGCGGCGCTGCAGACCCCGCGCCACCTCCTGCAGAGGCAGATTCCCGCTCCCGGCCACTCGCCCCTCGGAGGAACAGCTCCAGGGAGGAGAAGTGAGATGCTGCTGGGAAGCAAGCGTGCTTAGCTGATAGCCTATCAAAACCACACTGCCGCATACGTCAGGGTACACAAATACCTTCCAAGGCTCCCTTTAAAATGCAGATAAGCCATGAGGCCACTCTCCCATGGGAAGCTGCTAGCTCCCGCTGGAACAGCTTCGGCAGCTCCTCCTTGCCGCAGCCTCGTGGTGGGTGCGGGCACAATGGAGGGTCCTTGAAGGGAGCAGTGCTGGGCTCCGGCTTCGGACAGCTGAAACGCCGCTGCGGGGCTGCTGCTCCGGCCGGGCACCAGCCACCCTGGCCCACCGCAAACTCCCTCCGGGGTCACAGGCCAAGCAGGAAAGCAGCAGCTTCCCTCCTGCAGCGCAGATGGTTTTCTCCTTATTTTTAAGGCTGCCTTGTTTCTAGGTGCTGCTGCAACCTACCCCAGGGTGCAGGGGAAGCAAAGGGGGAGCATCCCACCAGGGTGCCGAGGGGGGATGCCGGGTGCCTCCTACTGCAGTGTCAAGAGGGGGATACCGGGCACATCCCACCCGGGGTGCCTGAGGCACAGGTGCCGGGCGCATCCCGCCCAGGGTGCCCGAGGCAGGGGTGCTGGGCACATCCCGCCCGGGGTGCCCGAGGCAGGGTGCCAGGCGCATCCCGCCCGGGGTGCCCGAGGCAGGGTGCCAGGCGCATCCCGCCCAGGGTGCCCGAGGCAGGGTGCTGGTGTATCCCGCCCAGGGTGCCTGAGGCAGGGTGCCGGGCGCATCCCGCCCAGGGTGCCCGAGGCAGGGGTGCCAAGCACATCCTGCCCGGGGTGCCCAAGGCGAGGGTGCCGCATCATGGCCACAGTCAATCCCATGGCCACAGGAACTTTCCCTGAACTCAAGCCCTGGGAGGGGACCCGGAGCAGGGCTGGGCAGGAGGTAAAAGCTCTTCTCTCCTTCCTCATGACGCAGTAGTCTGAAGTCAGCTCTCAGCCCAGCCCTGCTACAACCCGTTGCTCCTTATTTACCCTTCAAATAGGAAAACCAACTCTCAGCATAGCTCTTTTACAAACTTTCTATGACAAGCGTCACTAAAGGGCTGATTTAGCTTACATTAGGCTATTTAACTCCGAGCACACATCTCACAGGTGACAATTTGCCTTAGGACTCTGAGGTGGTTTCCAGGACGGACATTCACCAGGCTGCATCCCTGAATTTCAAAGGTAGGAGTGGGTCCCCAGCCCCTGGGAGCCCGGCGTGGGGGGGGCAGGTGCCCATCCCACCCATGGGGGCTGACAGCAGGAGGGAGGGGGGCAGATGGGCTCGCTCGGGTAGGAAATCGTTTACGCTCCAAATTACAACCACTCCCCGTTCACGTGAGTGAAGACACTGCAGGATTTGGATGAGTGGAAACACTTCTGTTCTTAAGTCAGGTGTCCCCTAACCCGGCTGCTCTGCCCAGCTCAGCGGCACTGCCCTTCTTCCCTTCCCTTTCTGGTTTTAAGGAGAACAAGCTTGTTCCTGCAGATTCCTCTGACTGGGTGAAGCCAAATTGCAGCTTGTCCTAGGATGGCTTTTTGCAGCCCCTAGTATTTGAAACCTGCTTTGCATAATCCCAGAATGAAATGCAGCAAAGCTGTGATTGAAAACGTGCTCCTTGAGCTTAGCACAATAGAAAAGCATGATCTGTTACTGAGAAAAGGACGTGAAACAGGAGCGCACCGGGCAGCAGACAGTCACAGTGAAGAGTTCAGTGGCTTAAGAATGAAGCAAGCTGAATCAGTGCAGCCTGCTCTGCCGTACAGGAGCCAGGACTTCAACACCAGGGTGGGACCGAGCGCATGTGCCTGATAGCAATTTACGCATCTTCAGTGACCTCTTAGTTATTGCAAATATGCCTAAACATAGCAGTGACTTTTTCATCTAGTGCCTGCCTGGCTTTGGTGGGTTACAGGTATGCTTTATGGTATTTCCTTCTTTTCCTCAGGGTGACTCGTGACCATCGACCACCCCCTCGGTTGTTCTCTCTCTCCCCACCACCATGCGGGTGACAAGTAAGAAGGGAGACAGAGATTTACTTTTCTCTGTCCATTTTTCTACAGTTCTTTATGCCTCTGTCTCTTTTACATGACCCCTTCCAAGCCCAGCTACCCTGACCTTCCCCTGCCAGGGGCGTGGGAAAGGGCCTTTGTATAAGCATCAGGTGTTTAAAAGATTTGTGTAGATTTCAGCCTGTTTATTTTTCCCAGTGAAACCCTCTGCAGCTGGGAAGACATGGCTATTGAGGCATTCCTGGTTCCATAAGAGCCATTCAGCTGCAATATAAGTATATTTTTCTACTCTTTCCATGCAGGACTAGAACGTTTTGCTCCGATGAGCACTGCTTTAAAGCCAAATGCCAATCACATTTGTATTAGCAGCTGCTCAGCTGTAGCTAGTGACTAATTGGGGGATAGCAGCCTTCCCAGCACTGGGAACATAAGAAATATTTGGATTTACATAGCTTTCTAATTATCAGATTTACTTTAATGCAGAGAGAAATATGAATAGTGCCTCCCAGTAGAAGAGTAATGCCTATCTGAGCATCGCCACACGTTCTAGAGATATTAATTAAGAGATCAGAGTCCTTTTAGAGGATCAAGGAAGGAGTGTTAGCTGCCTTCCCATGCCACACAAGCACTGGCTGTCACCCTGTGCCTGGTAACCTTGGGATACACGGACCCAGTCCCCAAGAAGCCAGAGGGATGCTCCAGTCCCTGACCCATGCTGCTGCCGCTCTCACCTGGCTCCTCTCCCACCCCTCTCAGGCGTGATCCGGTACACGGTGCTGCTCTTCACACTGCTGGGCACATGGTTCATCGTGCAGACATACTTTGACCGGAGCTGGAAAACCATCAGCCTGCGGAGCTGGCTCGGTGAGGCACCAGCAGGGCTCCAGCCAGGTCCGGAGGGAGGGTGCGGGTGGCCCCACTGCGAGCCAGACCCCGGAGCTGCGTACAGTTGTCGTGAACATTTGCACTTGCAGTCTCTGGCCAAGCCTATAGACACCAGCTCCGACTATCAGGGCAGGGAGGGGACAGCACGGTGGGAAGCTGCACCGGGGCTGGTGGCTCCAGGGGTGCTCACAGCCACAGGGAGCAGTTTTGGAGAGCTGGTGCCTGAACGGCTGCTCCTGGCTTGGGGCACAGCCAGCAGCTCTCCAGAGTGTCTAACCCTCCTGCTTGGTACCCACAGGTGTCACCAACAAGTCCAGCAGTGAGTACCACTCTCAACTTCATCTCCATCACGTAACACCGCTCCGGGGCCAAGGGTGATGGTGGAAGCACGATAGCTGCCCTTGAGAGTCCCTTTCCCAAGGCAAAATCCCACCCTCCCAAAGGCAGGGGAATTTCATTACTGCACACAGCAGCAGTGGCTTTGGCGAGCTCTGCAAGCACAGGAACCTTCACCTGATGCCCCTGTCCCAGCAGAAACACCCCAGGCTACCGCAGGAAGCAGGTCACACGTCTCCACCCTGGCCAAGAATGGGGAAGCTCCGGGTAGAAAAGCTGCAAGAGGCTGGCCTTGAATGAGCGCCAGCTCCAAACGCTCCCTGGCACACACCCCTCTGCAATCCCCAGGGCATCAGCCGTGCTGTCCCGCTGCTCGCACCCAGGGCGGCACCCTGGCCAGCTCGTCCCACCCCACCCCAAGCCTCAGCACCGTAAACCTCAAACAAGAAGCTGGTCCCAGCCCCAGGACAAGCCTCCTTCATGCAAGCAGCTGGTCCGGGTGTTGCCCCCTTAGTGGGCCACTGTGCCCCAGTGCCAGCCCTGCTCAGCCCCTCAGGGATGCGGCCGGTGTCCCCCCACGGGGCCAACGCCATGGCTTGCAGCTCCGCTCCTCCCTCGCAGGCAAGCAGCTGCCCCAGCACAAGTGCAAGAACCAGAAGAGCTGCCCCCAGAACCATTTCGCCTTCAAGATCGTCAGCGGCGCCGCAAACGTGGTGGGACCCTCCATCTGCTTCGATGACGTGGTGTAAGCAGCACATGGCGGGGATGGGGCAACTGCAGCTGGCCTGGCCTTGAATAGGGCGAGTCTGGCCTCTGCCAAGCACATCGATGGCCATTCACAGTGCATTTGTAGCTAAAAGAGTTGGAAATAGTTTTCTTTGCTACCACCTCTGGGGATATTTTGCTGTCTGCAGCCACTTTGCCCCATCATGCTGTTTCACTGGCACCAGCATCTCCAGGGCATCCCTGCACTTACGGGTGCTCTCCACTTTCCTTTCCAGCCTCATGAGCAGCATGAAAAACAACATTGGCAGAGGCCTGAACATCGCGCTGGTGAACGGTGAGTCAGGCGGGCATTAACCCCCCCTCTCCCCCACGGCCGGAGCCCCTTCCTCCCCCAGGAGGGGACAGGCCACCAGGGACCCCACCCCAGGCACCATGGCTGCACCAAAAGCACATCAGTCCGCTGTTGCATCAGGTACGCAGACAAAGTTATGGCTGCAAGCACTGCCAGGGTGATGGGAACAAACCCACCTGGACCATGCACGATGGCTCCATGAACTCCACCAAGCAACACATTTGCCATCACAGCAAATATGACACACTGAGGGAAAAGCAAAGCATTTTGCAGCAGGAACCCCAAGCTGGCAGCCAGGCAAAGCCTAGAGCCACCCCAATGCAAACTCACTGTGCTCTGTTTTGAATTTTAACCTTCCAGGAACAAGCGGGCAACTCCTGAAAACAGATGCATTCGACATGTACTCTGGAGGTAAGCGCAGTCGCTTTGCTGCTTGGCGGCTCTCAGGGCTCACGCCGCCACTGCTGGCTGCCGGCTATTTAGGCTGCTCCTCCGCTGTGTATTTTACAAGAAAGTCTAGTGGACTTTGACCAGGATTGCCAGCTCGGGTGGTAAAAGCTCGGCTTTCCCTGAGGCCGTAGAACCTGGAGTCCTTGTAATGCATCCACATCCACGATTGGCTTCTCGCTCCTTTTACATGCGCGTAATAGCCTGAAAAACATAATTCCACTAAACTGAATAAACCAGGGCACTTGAGACCCGAGAGAAGCTACTGTCTGAGATCAGGTAGTTACACTAATCCTGAGATTTTGCAGCTTTCAACTCAATTTTTGAATGCTGGTGGTGGCTGAGAGGCAGCTTGTTTCCCTGCCTTTCTCAGGAGGATAAACAAGGAGTTCAGGGCATGGCAGGCGAGATGCGGCTCCCGGCCCCAGCGAGGGTGGGCACATGGAACAGAGCCCGGTGGCAGCAAAGACCCGGCCCTGTGCCTGCCGGCTTCAAGCCATCTTCCTAACAGCAAGGAGATGCCCTGAGCCGGAGCAGCACCCGCTCACAGCCCGGCTGGTACTGACCTGCAGGATGCTGTAAATCCCACTGTTGTTGCAAAGCTGTTACCGAACTCCAGAGTTATGGCAGGACTCCTCAAAATCACATACTAAAGACACCACTGCGGCGCTTTTGATTTACCCTTTGCTGTTTGAGCCTTCCCCAGGGATCCATCACCCTTTCTGCTCTTTGGTTTAGCAACCTATTCTTAATAACTCCAGAGTTTTAAGGAGAAACACCAATATAATGAGATTTCAGGCTGAGTTTGCAAGCGAGACGCGCGGTGGAAGAGGCACCGGGAAGGAGACAGCAGTCGGCTCCTGTGCCACTAGATGGGGCGTTGGACTCGAGCATCCCACAGATGTGGGATGAGGAATAATTCCCGCAATACAGCCTAAGGCACGATCGCAGGGCAGGCAGCTCTGTGGCCAAGCGGGCTCATTTCTTGTGTCTGGAAGTAAATTCATGTAACTAGATTCCACAGTTAGTTAGCGAGCAAAGTTTAGGAGCGAATTCCCCGCTGCAGTTGTACTGGCAGGAGGAAAGCGCCAGCCCTGGGCACTGCGGGAGAGCCCAGGCGGGAAAACAAGATGGGCAATGCAGCACCTGGGAGCCCATCCTTCCCCAAGCCCACGGCCCCGAATCCTGGCTAGGACCAGCACAGCCAGGGTATTTCCCACCGACGCGGAGGAGGTTCCCCCAGCTGCCACGCATCAGTCCTTGCTAAATCCCTTTTTCTTTTCCTAATGCTCTTCTCTCCCAGACATTAACAAACTGGATACCTTCCTCCAAGAGATCAAGCGCGGCACCATCGTGCTGGTGGCCAGCTACGATGACCCTGCCACAAAGTGAGTTTGGCCCTGGGAGCAACACCTGGCTCCCCAAAAACCAGCAGCTGGGGGGAGCTGGAGGCACTGCTGCCAGCAGCAGAGAGGGGACCGGAGGGGACATGCAGCTGGCACCACACTTACACCTTCTTACCCTGTTTCAGGATGAATGACAAAGTACGGGCACATTTTGTGGAGCTGGGCAGCAGCCATGTGAACAATCTGGGCTTCCGCGACAACTGGGTCTTCCTGGGAGCGAAAGGGCTGCAGAACAAGAGCCCCTTTGAAGAGGTACGTGGCCCTCCCCTGCCATGAGCTCCAGAGGCTCCCATCCTCTTCCTAGCACCTCCTGAGCCACATCTTGCCTCTATGCAGAGGACATGGGCCAGCGGTGTTATCCCCCACAACAAGCCAAGATGCAAGTTTTGCCATGTTGCAAACTTGCACTGTGCCACCAGCCTCCTCATTCATCCCCTCTCTCTCTTTTTTCCTGCAGCACATAAAAAATGATAAGATGACAAATAAATACGACGGCTGGCCTGAGCTGCTGGAGATGGAGGGCTGTGCCCCCAGGAAGATGGGTTAGCATCAAGCCCTAGCCTGCCACGGAGGCGAGACCAGTCTCGCAGGGACCCCAGCCCCATCGCAGGGACCCCAGCCCCCCCACCGCCCGGTCACATAGCCCAGCAGCGGCTGCTCGCTCACAGGGACCGGCCGTTTCACAGCAGGGGCTGCACAGGGCTTGGAGAAGAGCTGTACAAGTGCCTGCAGAGCCTCAGCAAATGCCCGGCCAGGTTTCAGCCAAGCTGTCCTCATCTACGGGTCAACTTGGGGTATTTCATTTTTGTCTTTAAACAAAAAAAAACTTTGTAGAAGGTTTTTCAGATTTCTTAAATAAGATATCTAATTATAAAACACTACCTTCTCACTTCCATTTTCAAGCATAATCCAAGCTTTTCCCTGCAGGCACAGCATCGCCATGCCCTCTGCCACCAGCCGGGCATCACCATCACCCATCCAACGGCACTGCACATGGGTGCTCCCCCTCCCCACATGGCACAGGGCAAAGTCATCCCTGGGGATGCTCAGACTTCAGTGGTTTCCCCCTGGAGCTCCTGCCAACCCCCCACTGTCTCCTACAGCCACAATAAGGCCAGAAGGCCACAGGGATGGCTTGCAGCAATGTAGGTTAATATTTGCAGACCAAAGCATTTCCCCCACCCGGTTGCATCTTTCCTGGGTTAAATCCAAGCTAAATCCTCTGTGGCACCTCCCCATCAAAGGTCAGGACAATGCCAGGGATGTGCCAACCCGACTTTGCCCTCAAAGAGGGAGGGAGGGATGTGCAGGTTTCCCAAGCAGCTGAAGTTGTGCAGCATAACCAATAGGTGGGAGCCTTTTACCGGGAGAGCCGGAGCCAGCATCAGTCTGGAGCGATGCAACACGCCCAGGCTGGCACCCCGCTGCAGGCACCCGCGCACCCACTTTGCTCCGGGAGCTGCACCCCAACACCACCGGGAGAGGAGAGGAGAGCTCCCTGCCCAAACACAGGCCGGCAAAGCCCCACAGACCTCCTTCCAGGGTGGTTCCCCTGCTGCTGCTCAACACCGAGGAGGTCCTGGGGGAGCATCTGCCCCCCGCTCGTGTCTGGGTGCATTCACCCAAGCACCGCCTGTGCTCAAAGCCTCCCCGAGCACAAGCACTGCTGAGATCTGATAAGCTGCATGGGCAATGGCCCGGGCTTATCTGTCATCGTGGACACAGATAAATTTGCATCATACACAATCATAGGAAATTAAAGTCTGTATCTGGTTTTTCCCCATTCTTTAAAGCAGACCAGCAGTTTTGCAGAAGGCGAGGGTGGAGCATTTCTGCTGGAGTGCTTGGAGCTGTGCAGGGTAACACGAGGCAATCCTGGACAGCCCCTTCTGCCTCTAACAGCGGGGCTTGCCCCAGCACAGCTTCTGACAGGCAGTGCGCACCATCGGTTGCCTGAGGCCACAGGTCACCCCAGGGGAACAGAAGAGAGGAGCGTTGGCAGGACAAGGCCAGGAAGACACACAGCCTGTCCTGCGCCGGCCACCTTAGGGATGAAACCCTGGATCCAAACCCAGCAAGGCAACTGGTTTTCCCTAACCAAGGAAAAATCCCCAAATAAATTATGCAACACCTATAAGAATTTCCAAAGGCAAAACTGAAATAAAACACCCAAACAGGCAGAGAGGAATCCTCAACAGCTGTAGTATTTTATCCCATCTTATCCTCCTGCGCTCCTAACGTGCACCTGATCGCACCGAGGGAAGCCTCCGCCATAAATCGATCCCTAAATCTGCTGCAACAGCAGCGGTTAATCCCCAGCGCTGAATCATCCCCACCCGCGGCAGCAGCGAGAAATAACACAACGCAACAGACACAACAGCCCTCACATCACACAGCCCTGCCACACTGCCAGCATAAATATGCCAACTATTTTAAGCCCCCTCAAAGGATGTAGATTCGCTCGTAAGCCAAACTGAAAACAGGCTAAGAGCTGGGACGGCGGCTGCATGGGCTAAGCCAGCGCCCAGCACCAGCTACAGCCCAGAAAACAACCAGCCCCTTTCAGCCGCAGGAAACTCTTCCTACCCTTTTGCAATGCACATTAGAAATCTGGTTTAAAGCCAAAATAAAGGAAATTTATGTTTCAGCATGCTACAGACAGTTAAAACTCGCAGTGAATCCATCGTGGAGCAGTTACTAAGGTACATTACTATTTTCAATAAATCAGGAGAGCTAAAAGCACAACTCCTGTGCAGGGACCTTAATCAGCAGCCAGTGTTTTGAAGAGCCACTCCTGCAAAAGTCACTGTGTCCTGATAAATAAATTGGAGCTTTTCAAAAGTCCAGAATCTGGGAGGCAGGGGTATAAATACAGCTTCAGGAGTCAAACTTAATTTGCTCATTTTTTAAAAAGATCTGAAAAGGGTGATGGGTGCAGGGACAGCAATCCCCAAATGAGTTTTGTTTAGTGCCTTGGCATTTTGAAAGCTGTGTTACTGCAGAGACAGGCACCTACCTGGCTGGTTTTCACTGTGCCGCATCCCCCAGAGACTTCAGCAAACACAAGCCCTCACCTGCCCGGCCTCCCAGGACGCAGCTCCGGGTAACCTGGGCTCCCCGGGGGCCACGGTGGGCTCCGGCACTGCAGCAGCAAACAGGCAGCCCGGGGCGTTTGCAGGAGCAAAGTTTGCAAAATCCAGCGCTGCACCAGGAGCCAAGAGCCAGGACGCAGATGGGTATCAGAGGGATAATCCTCCTTTATTTTGGGGGTATGGATTTATTTCGGCAAAGCACCAAAGGAGCAGCTAGGAAGGATGCCACAGGCGAGGACCAACGGGTGCCGGGGCCCCGCAGCCGGGCGAATCCGCGTCCTGTGACATCTTGCCCTGTCAAGTGCAATTACTGTAATCTTCCACAGCCTCTCAAAATACGGATCCCGGCTTAGAAACCGGGCATCCACAGCATGAAAGCTGCCTTTGTGCCCGGGCAGAGCCTGGGCGCGAGCCAGCCGTTAGGTGCATGAAGAAAATGAGTTCTCCACGTGCTGGGAGAAGGGAGGAAAAGCAAGCTTTCCCACCCGACCCCGCTGCAGACAGGCTGGATTTCACCCACGTCTCCCCGCAGCAGCCGCCGAGGGGCCGGGAGCTGCACGGCCGCGCATCCCCCCAGGAGTAACAGGGACGGTGACCACGGGGAGCCAGCCAGTCCCGCACCCCGGGTGAGCAGGGCACAGCCGACACGTCGGACCATGGGGGCAGCTCACGGGAAAAAGGTAACGGGGCAGTTTTATGAAGGGCTGTTGAAGCGGTGGCGGAATGATGGAGAAGGCACCATCTGCTCACGTGTTGCTTGTTTTGCCCTGCATGTGCTAAGGTGGCTGATGGCAGCGAGGGATTAGAGGGAAGGGACCCGCTCCCGGGTGCAGGTGTCACTTGTCAGGGCCAGATTAAGTAATTCCACCTGATGGGTTTAGCATCAGGGCCTGCTGGGGCTTTCAGGACAGCGGGGAGGGGATCAGAGCATTGCATATGGACAGGCAAAGTCTGGCTTTCTGGGAAGAAACATCAGGCTTGCTCCAAGCATGTCCGGCAGCCTGCAGGCTTTCTCCCACAGACGTGGTACAGAGCAAGTCCCAAGTATTTCTTGGCCTGAGTTGCTGCCAGCTCCCTCCCGGGATGAGGAGAAGCCAGGCCAGGTCCCATAGCACCCACATGCATCTCCCTCTCCTCCAAATCCCCCAGGGAGAGCACCCAAACAGCTCCAAAAGGAAACTGGGCTTTAAGGATTCAGAGTCAGAGCCATGCAGGGGCAGCTAGAGGTGGCTGTGCTGAGGATGCTGTTAGATGTCATTTTGCTTTCATGTCTGATGACATCAGTGCCTAGAGATGCATCACCACTATTCGGTCGTGATGCCTTGATCTGGTCTTAGGCTTCTGGAACTTGTCTCCCAGCTCTCTAAGAGAAATGCACTCGTGCACCACACTAGGTCAGTAACTTCTATTGCAATAGGGACAGCTGCGACCCTCTGCCCCAGGAGGGACCCTGCCTGCTCAGCTGAGCACAGTCTCTGTGGCCCACAGATGTGTGGGCACATCCAAACCAGGTGCCTTGCAGAAGTTTGCAAGTCTGCTGGGCTTTCTTCCAAAACCAGAGCTAAACACTGTTGCAGGGGAAACATGCATAAAAGCAACCCACTGGCCAGTGCTACCAACACCCAGAAGGAAAATTGGGGCTGATGTGGGATGAGCAAACATTTACCTATTTTGCTGGAGCTCAGAGAGGTGCCAGGTACAGGAGGTGCTGCTCCCAGCCAGCCCTCCGTTTCTCCGGCACCCGTCCGAGGCACCGACGCCGCGCTGGCTGCAGCCCACGGGAGCCGCGGGCAGGCTGGTGGGCTGCGGTCACCCCCAGGGCTCAGCGCTACGATGGCACACCGGGAGGAGCCGCACTCTGCCTGCGGATAATCCCCAGACCTTTGCTCACATGACCGTGACCTTCAGGCCTCGGCGCATTTGTACGGGCATTACCGAAAGCAGGGAAATAAACTAGTTAGGTCAGGCTTGGCTCAACGCCACCCAGTTCAGCCCTGCTGCATTCAAAGCCATCTATGCCAGCCTCCCGACCCCCAGGCCGGATGGCTTTTGGACAGCTTTCCCCATTGCTCCCTCTTCCGAAACACCACAATCCCACCGCAGCCCGGCACTGAATGGCCTGGCTTTGAAACGCTCCCAGGAGCTCAGGCTCTCCCGTCGCGCCAGCTTGCTGGCAGCCCCAAAAAGCTCCGAGACAGTTTTACTTTCACGGGCACCGAAAGGTCAGAGATTTCACTCCCACTTCAGCCTCGCAAATGCTGCCCGAGTTGACAAAAGCCTGTGCCGTGGCATGGCTGGCACCGAGCAGGGACGTCTGCGGCAGCTCCTGGGTCGGTGCTTTACCCTTAGGCTGAAGCTGATGGGGGATGGCAAGAAGACAGCTCCTTCTGCTGCATTTCCAGGGTGGGCATGAACAGTGGGCTCCAGCCCTCCCCGAGGACCAGGCTGGGTCCAGGTGACGGGCAGGAAAGCTCTCCGTCCCCCAGCCCCTGCAGACTCAGCCCAGCTCAGGGCATGGGGCGGGTCAGGGGCTCTGCCAGGCACAACCCCATCCACCAGCCACAGCCCAGAGGGGACCCACACGGGAGCACGAAGCAGGAGGAAGGCTCAGCACCCCTCGCCAGCACTGCCCGCATTAGCAGTCTCAGCTACACCCCTTTTAAGCTTAGACCAGAGCAGCACTCCAAGGGTAGCACAATTACAGCAGTGAATTGCTGAGTGCAAGGCAATCCCCAGCTCCACAACAAAAGGGACCGGAAAGGCTGCCAGCGTGGCTCCAAGGACATTTCTGCTTTCAAAGCCTGCAGCTGCTCCCAAAAAACCTGTTCTGGTATCACCACTGTCCCGTGGGTACAAGCCGACAGCAGGGCTCCAGGAGGACGCAGTCCCCTGTCGGGGTACCCTTCGCTGCAAGGCAAGGACTTCGACAGGGGCCAGTTCAGGGGTGCTGCACAACCGGTGCCGATTCCCCACCGACTCCTCTGCTGTGCAGAGCACCAGCCCTGCTGGGTGCAGGAATGCAGCTAACACCCCTCTAACCACAGCAAACCGCCTTCAAATAATCCTGCAAGCGCAGCCTCCCCGGCAGCAGCTCCCCAGGGTGCCCGGGCAGATGCTGCCAGACCCCCAGGCAGCGGAGGGGGCTGTTTCCAGGCTTCTGCACCTCTCGGCTGCTTTTCTCCCCAGTTTCTCAAGGCAGGGTTTGCATAGCGGCCGTTTCCCCAGGGAAAGTTTTCTGTCCCCAAATTCCCAAGAGTGTCAGTTTACACTAATGTCAGATGAGCCGAGATTAGCCTTGCTGCTGAGCAGGGAGCTTTGCTCTGCCGCTGGTTTAAAACAACAAGAGGCAGCACGCCAGCGCCAGGGAGAGAGGCTGCGCTTGCTCGGGCAAACCGCAGTACCTGGCTGCCCATGCTGAAAACTGGGACTTTCAGAGCATCCTTTAAAACTCCTCCATCCGAGCGTTGCAGAGGGACAGGACCAGCATTTCTGGGAGCTGCTGGTGGGATTTCCCCAGGAACACAACTCGCCCCACTGGTGAGGGTATCCCCAGGAGGCCACGAGATCCCAGAGAAGGGCTTTCGCCTGTGTCCCAGCTCACACAGAACATACTCATCCACCCTTCTCTTCAGGGCACAAGGGAGGTGGCCCAGGACACGTGTTCCTCAGCCACCCCAGCACGGCTGGCCCAGAGCAGAGCCCCATTTCAGACCAACTTTGGCTTCTGCCAAGCTGCTCCACCAACACACTTAACTGCACTTCACAAAGTTCTCACCAGCGATCACACACGTTATTCACACAGTAAGGGAGGTGAAGGCTACAAAAATCAACACTTCAGCTCCAGAATGAAAAGCAAGTCCTAAAAAAATTCCTCTGCAAAAGGGTGAGAGGGGGAATAATTCTCTTGCTCTGCCCCTCGTTAGCAGGAGGACACTCTCAAACAGGTGGATAAGTGCCACTGCCCTTCCAGCAGCTCTGCTGTGGGTATAGCAGGGTCATGTTCCTACTAAGCATCTGTGTAGAAGTCAGTCATCTTGTCCGTCAGGAGAATGATCTCAGCCTTTAAAAGGCATCTGTCTGCTGCTGTTACAGGGCAAGGAGAGACAGAGAGATAAAAGTTGTGATTTTCAGCGTTTTCCACCCATCCTGAAGGGGACAGGAAGCAGCAGTTGTATTTTCCCAGCATCGCTTAATGCTGAGCAAGGGACTCCCTTCCCCAGACCCCCCACACAGGTGAACACCCAAAAGCAGACATCCTTCCCGTGGGACTAACCCTGACAGTTCAGCTCCGCGTGCATCCCGCTTGGCATCAGCCCAGCACCAGGTCCATGTGTACAGGGTACCTCCAGCTACAGCAGCATCCACCACGCTCAGCACCATCACTTTTCTTGACTAGCACCGGCTGCAAAAACCACAGTCCAACAGGGAGCAGAGTTCCAAAATGCCAAGGCAACATTTAAAGGGAAATTTTTAAAAGTCTATATTATTAAATGAAAGATCCAGATTGACCAAAAAGCTGGTTCTCACCATTCAAGAGCTTAGAAACTCTAAGTTACTCTAAGAAACTCTTGGAAACATCCTGACAACAAAAATCCTGGGCCCTTGTTTTGGAAAGCACAGGAGCGAGTAAGGCGAACAAGAGGAGCTGTGTCTGTGGCTGGCGGAGGAGAGGTTTATAATGAGGAAGAGAAGGGCTGTTTCATGCCGGTGCAGCAGAGCGCAGGGAAGAAGCTGCCACGAAGGGACCAGCACGGTGGCTACCCTGGTACAGGGACACCCATCGCACAAGGCCAAAGGAGGCAGCCCCAGGACCTGTCATCGCCAGCATCTTCCCTTCAGCTACCGGCATGGCCAGCAGATGGAATTGAAACTGCTTCAAAAACGAGGTGAGGAATAAGGCCCAAATTGCTCCCAGAAGAGATGAAAGAGCTCGACCACAGAAAGACAGAGGTATGAAACGCAGCAGGTTGTGACACCCAGGAGAGGGTCCGTGGTCCAGCAGCCCCTCTCACATGAGAGGAGACATTCTAGGGACGCAGCCCTCCGAGGCAGTGGACTGGGACACCGCTGCCCCGTCGTGCTCGCCAGACCGACAGGCACAGCGGGGTTTTCCTGGCTCTCCCTGACAGCTATTTCAGAGAGCCGGTAGCTGGCGTCCGTGCCAGCTCTTTCAAAGCATCCCTGTGCCCGGGCAGCACAAGAGCCCTCCGAGGGACCCTCCCCGCTCCGCCGCTGGAGCGGTGGCCATCCCCCCTCACCGGCCAGGGCTGCCGCTCCGCTTTCAGCAAGAGAGGCTGCGGGTGCCAAGGCCCATGAGCAGAACAAGTCCCACCGACAGTCACTGAATGCCATCAGTTGTTTGGTGGCACCGGCCCTGGGAGCAAATCCAAAAATCAGATGGCAACTGGGAACCACAAGGTTTCAGCGTCCTGGAGCTTTGCACTGCTTAGGGAGGAGGGTTTGCCATGTGCTGCCTGCAACAAGCCTTGGTTCAGAGGGACAGGAATGAGAGCTGATGACTTTGCACACCAGGAAAGTCCCCAAGTGCCTCATGAGAGTGGGAAGATCATTGATGAAAAGCCCATTTCTGGGCAAAAATAACATACACCCAGAAAATAACAGCTCAGGCTCACAAGACAGCAAACACCTGTAAGTCCTGTCTTCTGTCTGACGCTGCACAGCCCGGAGTGGGAGAGCAGGGCCAGGGCTGGTCCCCAAACCTCCACAGAAGCCCTCTAAGGTGACTTAATCCTGCCTCTTCTTGCCTGCCTCTTCTTCAGCCCCTTTAGAGTCCCACAGGTGGTGACATCTGGGGACTCTGATTAAGCAGAGACCCTGCTCCAGGCTTTTGTGTTTAAAAGAAAGTAAAATAAAATGCTGTAGCATCCCAGCCCGCAGAAGCCAAACTCATTAGAGTGGGTTGCTCTAGCTCCTGGAAAGAGATCACAGCTTTATTTCTTACCTCTTCATCCCAAGTACCCAGCCAGCACAGGTAAACCAGCTCCAACACCTACCATAGCCCACTCCCTGCCTCCAGAGAGGCTGACAGCCTGGTCCTGAGAGGGCTTACACGGGCTCAGTGCAGGCAGGGAACTAATTTGCACACAGCTGCCCCAGTTTAAGGCTCTGCCTTCCCCACCTTGTGCTGCTGCTTCTGCAGCTGTGCTGGATCAGCAGCCCACGTGTTGCATCCTTCATCGCGGTGCAAAACCAGCTGCCACGACATCCGTACCAGCTCCCTAGACAGCTGACTGCGCTGGAGCAGCACAGGGCTGCGCACATAAACACGGGACATGCAGCCCCCGTGCCAGTAAGGCGACTGAGCACGTCTCACCAGTCCGTGCATGAGAAGCTGTGCTACGCGGGTTTGATCTGCGGTGGAAGGTGCTGGGCAGGATGCAGAGGAGCATGCTGCAGAGGAGCATGCTGCCAGCCCCTGCGGAGGACGGGCAGAGGCTGGCCAGCACCGGACAACGCTGCCTGCAGCATCCGAGGCTGCAAGGGAGCCATGGAGGAGGGCTCAGACTGCAGGGAGGAAGACAACGCGCTCGTGGGGAGAGCAGGAAAATTACTGCATGGGAAATGCAGCAGCTGCCAGGTCTGGGAGGCTCAGCAGTCCTCAAATAAAAATGGATTAAAGCAATTAAAGGCTTCACTGCTTCGCTGCTTTGCTCTGCTCCAGGGGAGCTTGTTCAAGTGGCGCCTGCTGCCTCCTCATGAACCCTGCGATAACAGGGACGCTTCAACTCTTCCTCCGCTGCCTCCTCCATTTGCAGCCCGTGGTGGCGGGCAGCCTGGCGAGTGGCATCTCGTCCCAGATAACAGCCAAACCTCCTCCTTTTGGCCCCTTCCCTTCGGGATCCCCCTGCACAGGACCCGGCCAGCTGTCGCTGGCACGTGCTGCCCACGGGGAACAGACCACGCCGTTCTGCCTTGCCAGCCTGCTACCGGCAGTGCCTGGGGCTGCTTGCGCATTTCTGCCCTTATTTTTCCCAAACCTCATTTTTCCAAGCTACGGGCCAATTCTAGTGACCCTGGCCAGGTAAAGAGCACAACAAGGTGGCATTAGAAGAGCAGATTTCTGATGGCAGCACTATCCTTGGCCCCTAACATACAGTCCCTAGTTGTGAAATGGAATAACGATGCTGCTGCAGCCTGGTGGCACTAGGACAACATGGCACAGTGCCAGAAATAAATATTGTCCCTATTATTCATGTGGCATAAGCCTCCATTTTTGCAAAATGCCATTCTTCAAGGCACTTTAGAGCATCTTAATGGTCTCTCTGCAGCATGACAGCAATTGTCTCCAAAACTGCTGGAGCCCTTTTGTGCCAGTGACTGATGCTCTTCCCGTGCAGTCAGCAGCATCCCCAGAAATAGCAGAGCCGTGTTTCACATCATCAGTGGTACCATACCTACAGCACAGGGCAAAAATAAGCTCCTGAGACAGGTAAAAATTGGTTTATCTACAGCAACAGCTTAACTGCTACTAACAACATTGAGGTGGGCGACGCAGGTATTGCCAACAGATAGCAGGGTGAGAGCTTGGCTCTGTCCTGGCATGCAACAGCATTATGTGCTCTGCACATTGCAAGGGACCAGATCAAAAAGCACTGAATTGCAGGCGAGGATTTCCTCAGGACCCAGGGAGAACAGCAGGTCCATCAGCACCACGCCCACGGACGGATGCGCTGTTCCGGCTTGTGCTGGGGAGTTACGGAGAGCTTCCCCGTGCCCTTCGCAGCGGGATGTCGGGCTTCGCAGTCAGCTTGAATGCTGACAAATGAGCCTTGCGCACCCGCTGCCACGGGGCTGAGCCCTGTCACTGACTGCTGGCATCAATCTGCAGGAAATTTTCGGCTAAGGTCTGGTACGTCGCACTCCATCTCCCCACCCGCCGGGGCCCCGGGCAGCCGAGGAGCAGCATTTGCTCGGGCCTCGGCAGGGAGTTCTGCGGGGGTCCCTGCCCCAGGGCTGGCAGCTCCAGTGAGCTCCCATTCCCATGCTGCTGCTTCCCTGCTTTAGCTGGTTTTGCACTTTTTTCTGGGTAGTCTGTGAAATTGGGCTTGATTTGCCAGTTTTCGTGGCTGCAGGAAGGCTGTGCTTGCCCTCAGGGGCCAGCGAGGATTTGGGAGGGGAGAGGGCACAGAGAGGCAGAGGTCAGCGCAGCACTCATCTGTGTCAAATTGTGTTTTCTTTATGAATAAAAGAACACCAAGTGCTATTTGAAGCATTTGCAATTTTCCACTTGACTAGGCAGCAAAGTGGCCACCTGGCTGGTGCTCCCCGAGAGCAGCGCGGGAGCTGCGGTAACGCGAGCCTGGCCCCATACCCACACCGAGAGCCTGGTCTCCTTCTGCAAGCCTAAATTTACAAATTACTGTTATCAAAAAATTCCCAAGGCTGCTGGTTGCCCTCCTGAGAATGGCCACAAGCATCTGCTCTCAGCTCCGCCTCCGCCCAAGAAACGCTGCAGATTTGTAGAGGTCAAAACACTGGTAATGAAATGTTACACCAATAACTTGATATTTCTTGCAGCCCTTTGCAATACGATAGTGAAATCAGCTATGGTTGTGGCAAGGGACCAGGAGTAATACAAGCTCACAGCTTCTCTTGAAAAACCTGCTCACCCCCGGGCAGGTGTGCGCGGAGGGCTGGGCAAGGGCGGCAGAGCAGCGGGCAGCGCGTGACGGGAGCGATGGGGCTGGGCGCTGGGCTGGGGCAAGCGCTGCATCCGTGGTGGCTCGGAGGGGCCGGCGGGGCGGTTCGGCCAGGTGCCCCCCGCTGCTCGCCCCTGCTGAGACGCCTTCCCACGACAAAGGCAGCGCCGCGGCAGCAGATTTCATAGCTGCTGGCTCGGGAGCGCTGGGATGTGCCTGGACACCGACTCCTGGGTGCCTGCCAGTCCCGATTGCAAAACCTGCCAAAATAACAGTGTCCCATAATGAGCTAGGAGCAGAGGAATGTGCACGGTCAAGCTCCCCGACGGGGAGTAACCCTCCCGAGCCCGGCATCGCTCTGCCCCTGCAAGAGAGGGAAACCTGCAGCTCCTCACAACAGCCCTGAGAGCAGCTACGTCGTGACCACCGCCGGGAAGGCAGAGCCCAGTCTGCCAGCTCCAGAGGGAGGGTGTTGTTACACTGTCATTCCTAGCCCTCAAGAAATTTTGGAAATTCATCCAAACTGCAGCACTTCCTCCAGCCAAGGCCAGCGGGGAATTAGCAGTGATATGAGGCGCTGGGGCACGCTGCTGATTTTCTCTGTGTCTCTCCTTACCAAGAAAATGGTGTCATCTCGGCAAACATGTGCACCAGCTTGCTGAATCAAATAAGCCTCCACACCTCACATGGCAAGACTTTGCAGCAAAACAATCGAGCTGACAGATTTTTGTGCATTTACATCACAGAAGGGAAAAAGTCTTACTAATCCTCAAAAGTTTCTTCCAGTGGATGCTTTCACTGAGGCCTCTGGATCAGCCCCAGCTGCTGCAAACGAGCACAGATAGACCAGAATTCAGCAATAACACAGGAGATTTAGGCAACAGCTTAGACGGTATCTCAGCATTCAGGAGCATGTAAGAGACATTTTCATACAGAGCACCGGGAGCAGCAAGAGGGTATTTGGGGCTAATTAAAAGCAGTGGTAGAGTACCATTTGGCTAACCTCTAAATCGCGTGTTTTGTGGCTTCATCACACACAGAAATGCTGGCTTTGATCTGCCAACCACCAATGCCTTGTTCCGGGTCATGACGACTTCTTTCAAAGCCTCTGGGTTAAGCAATAAGACTATTTTAATCAATTAATGTGGTCATTCTTTGAACTCTGATGTCAGCAGCTGCTATAGCACCTTATTGTCAAAGCACCTTCCTCTGAGCCCACCTACTCCCAAATAGGCTGGGCAACTTCCAGCCCTGCTAATGGAGCCTCCCTCCCGAAACCAGGTCTGCGGGAGACACGTCAGCTGACACCCTGGGTGGCATTTTGCCCACTTTAGTACCTCTTTATCACCGTGATCTGATTGCAGCAATTTATTGTTTAATTTATTAGCTCAGGCGTTGGCTGTAGTGCAATATAGATGCTACGATACTGCACCTTAATGGCACCTGTATTGATCCGAACCTGCCTGAAGCCATCCTCCTCGCCCTTTCCGTGGCTCGTGCTCTGACCACGCTGACGGCTCATTTCCCTAAACGCTTTCATCAAAGCACAAACATGGTCCAAAATTACCGGCTATCAATTTTGCTGCAAGTAAGTATCAGAGCAGCCATGTGTAGGACAAGTAACACTGATTAATGGTTTATACAGGCAGGCTGGCTTTAAGCTGCGGTAGGAGCGTTGCGCTCCTGAGCAGGGAGCCGTGGAGGAGGATACTTGCTTAGAGCCGGTGGTTCAAAGCAGCCTACACCTGCAAAACTGCCTCCAGACGTTCGCTGCAGGAGCTCTTTGCTGTGCACTGGAGTCAGGGCCAGGAACGGTCCTGCTGGGATATAACGATGCCCAGGATGTTTGGGAGTAACATAGAACAGTAAAAGTACAACGCGAGACTACTCACTATTTATACTTTATGCTGCTTTGTTGCGTTTAACCCCACTTAATAGCCAGGCTAATTCCAGCTAAAGTGGTAGGTGTCTTCACTGACATGGTCGAAGCAGGCTGGGGATCCCAGGCAGGAGCTGGCCTGCGGGTTGGAAGTGGTGCCTGCTCCCATCAGCAGTGTTTCCAGGATCCTCCTTCTCCTGCTGGAGAAATTCTCCGGCCAGGGCCGCTGCGGGCAGGTTGCTGCTGCCACCAATGGAAGCACAGGGCAGATGTGGGGCAGCTCCTCCTTCATCCGCCTGCCCCATCGGCATCCGTCCTGCTCACCTGCAGAGGGGCACAGTGGTACTGTCCCATGCTAGATTTTATTACTACTTCTTACTCCTGGCAAGATGCAGTCGCACTGCATGCAGAAGTGATTTTCACATGGAAACAGGAGGTTTTAGGAAATATTTTCTACCCATTTACTGCGATACATCCTCCCCATCTGAGCCCTCACTGTGACAAACGAAGCCCTCTGACTCCTGGAGTACCCATCCCCCTGCCCAGCTGGATCGGGGACAGAGTTCTGTCCCCTGCTTTGTCCCATGGGGAGCAGGCAAAAGGCTCTATCATCTGGGCAATCATTAACTCCCCTCCATGAGCCGGGGAGGTGCGAGAAGCCGTCCTGCTCTGCAAACACACTAATGGCTCGAGTGGAGATTAGCAGGAGTGTGTTTCCAACCACCTCGTGCCACAGAGGTGACAGGGTATCAGGGACCAGGCAGAGCTCTGACCAGCCTAGACTTCCCCGCCCTTGGCTTTGCCACTGCCAAGGTCACTACCATGGTGCAACCAGCACCACTTCTTAGGTTGTAGTGGGATTGCATGAAGTTTGTGCTGGGGGCTGGGGCACACGGAGTGGGAGGGAGGGCTGGGCTGCCCAGCCGGTCCCCGCCATCGCAGGCGGCACCTCAGCCAACATCTAGCATTAACCCAGCAGAGGAAATGTTTAACCAGCCTTCAGGACCACCCTGCAGCAGGAGGTGAAACGCTGTCTGCCTCCGAGTCCCTGCCCCGGCTGACTTCAGAATTTGTCTGCAGATCGGAAGCCTGGATACGACTGCTAGCGATGCTGCACTCCCGACCCCGTGCTGAGAGCGGAGATTTAATAAAGATACAGGCAGGCAGGGCCAGGCAGAGCTGTCTGCTCTGTAATTCACCGCCTGCATCGAGGCTCCTTGGCGCTGCGGCCGAGCGGACAGCAAGCGCGTCTCGGCGGCGGCATTATTTCACTGGCATTGCATCCACGTCAGCTGGCTGCGTTACACAACCACGGAGAAGCCAGTATTTGTGTTGGGTACTCACTTGACATGTCTGGGGTTTTTTTAATACGCAGGAGATGTGTCCACACAAGAAAGCTCCTGGTGCCACAGCAACTGGCTAGAGAAATGACAGCCAGCAACCAACATCGCTAGCAAAGTAACTCAGCAGCTAAAAGTCCATCTGATGTACAGCCCCAGTAAGGAGGACCCGGCTGCGGGCTCCCCCAGAGCCATCTTCCTCTTCCCAGCATTCATTAACTGCCCAGCCACCCACCAGTGACCCCAGGTGCACATTCAGCACAGCGTTATTTTCTCTTCATGTGCACATTGAATGAAAAGTCCACATCGCTTCCTCAGCAGGGCAGAGTCAAAGTCCCAAGAAATGAGCCCTCTGTGGCCACATGTGCCGGAGAGCTGTGCCGGAGCTGTGCCGGAGCCGTGCCGGAGCTGTGCCGGAGCCATGCCAGAGCCGCGTGGCTCTTCTGCCAGCTCCTGGCACGGGGACTCCCCTGGGCCTGCTCCTCTGGGAGTGACACCTCCAAACAAGTTCCTTACCTGCAAAACCCCCACAGCATTCACAAAGCGGGGCACAGGAGACGCAATGAGTGATGCTGGGCTGAGCTCCCCGTGTCACCTTCTCCTGGGACACAAAGGCACTTCATAAGAAACACGGGTGCAGCTGGTGAATGATGCAACTCCTTGTGTGCAGGAGCCACTCCAGATAAGTATCACCCAGCAATCAACCGCCTTCACACAATAACCTTCAGGGAGCTATGGAGGAATACAAAGGCTTTTTGTTAATCCCAAAGACTCGGGAGCACAGGGCAAGATCACTTACTAATTTAGATAGCAAAGATAATCGTTGTGCAAGGAACTCCTAGAAAAACAGCTTGGCCATGAAAAGTCCTTTGGTTCAGGATGGGAGGTCCTAAGCACCCCACAAACCTACTTCCCTGCAGAGAGGAGCCCAGATGTGCAGCTGGTCAGGCACTAGGGCGTATCAGACAGAAATATGTCCAGAAAATTTAATTTGCCTTTTTCTAATTTGTTTTACTCAGTCAAAAGCGGGTGCTGATGGATCACAGTCCTTTTCCACTCCCACATCTACCAGCCATAACCACACTTACTCAGGAGCTCAAAGCGGGTTTAAATTGATGCTCTTTTCCCCCTTTGACACATCTCCAGTGAACTCACAGACCTGAAGCTCAACACGAGGTGTTGAGCTCTAGCCTGTTCAAAGGCGACCCAAGAGGAGTAGTACAGATGCGCATCCATCTCTTTTTCAGTTCAAAATAGAGCCAAATGGGTTTTGGAGTGTGCAATGAGCAGCCAGGCTATGGGGCAATGGGCGATGTGAGAGGAATCTGCACGGTCACGAAAAGCTCATGGGGCACATGTGGGCTGCGAGGCAGGTTGCAGTTTGAGCAGACAAACTGCATAGCCTCCCCACCCACAGCCCTCTCCTCCACCGCAGCCTTGGTCGAGGGGCAAAAGCTGTATGGGACCTTCAAAACCCTGCCCATGTCTAACCCACAGCCGGTCGGGTCGGGCTGACCACGCACACGCAAGCACACGTACACACATACCACACGCAGGGGAATGCGGACCAGCCTGCCTCTCGTCTCCTGCACTTGAGGCTCCACGTCAATTAAATTTAACAGCTCCTGGTCAGGAGGTAAAAAAAAATTAATAATTTTTTAATGACAGTAGCAAATGACCGGCAGCTCCTCCTACATTTCGTCTCCTGTAACAGAGCAATACCTGTGCAGTCCTTTCCCATTTCTCTCTCTTTTCTTCCAGAAAGAATATTCCCTTCAGCCCAAGTGTCCGAGCGGAAGCGGGAAGCCCAGGAGCGGCAGCTCGGGTGAGTGCCAGCAGCCCGCGCTGCCCCACCGAGGGCTTTGCGAGAGAGCTGGGAGAGGCTGGGGCTTCTGTCCTCACCCAGCACTGCTGAGCCCTTGGCTGGAAAACACAGCTGGGACGGGGGATGCAATGCTGGGATGTGGAGAGGAGCGAAACGTGGAGAGGTAAAAATAAGTGAATAAGCACCCCCATGCCTGCAGCCTGGCCCCGTTCTCCGGTCCTTCACAGGGCCGGGAGCGTCAGGCCAGGACGTGGCCGTGCCGGTGTGTGCACCCATGGGTGCCACAGCCTGTGAATGTGGCTGGGCACCATGGCCTGGGTGGAAATGGTTTCGTCCCATCCCTGCCCACCTCCTGGGACTGAAACGCTGGGCATCTGCAGGCTGGCACGGGGCGACCTGGGCAGAGCTGGACCCCAGCGCCCATCTAAGAGCCAAAAGGAGCTGCTGGGGTGGTTTAACTCCTTCTCCTCCCCCAGCTTTGCAGCCTCTGGTTTCCCAGGCTGTGACAATTCAGGGACAGCCAACATGGTACCTCCAGCCACAGTGAGGATGGGGACGAGGGGCCCAATCCAGGCAGGGGCTGCAACTCAGCAGGATGAGACCTGGGGCAGCAGGAGCCTGGGGCAGCGATGCAGCAGCATCACACAGCCCTGGTGCCACCAGGATGCCTGTGGCCCCCACGCAGGGGCTGCTTCTCCCTCCCGCAGCCCTTACCCCCAGGGTGCAGCAGCTGCTCCCCCGGGACCATGCCGCAGTTGGTAGATGACGGGGTGTTGCAACACACCGGGGAATAATCACGATAACTCGAGCGGTTGCCCTGGTGCCGGGCTTGGCTGTTGCAGTGGTTGCTAAAGAGAGTGGGCGTGTGGCTTCCTCTGGGGCGATCTGATTTCTCTGAGAGCGTGGTTAAAGCTTAGGAGAAATTGTCCTCCGTGGAGCAGGGATGCGACCTCTGTGCTGGCAGCAGTGACCGTGCTGAGTGGGCTGCTTGGGCGCCTGGGCACGCACGGAGCTGTTTGCTTTGGGGGGAAAAAAACAATTAGCTTGTTCCTCCATCCTGGAAAAACATCGTCTGGCAACAAAGAGCAAAGGCAGCAAGTTTTCGGGGCAGCAGAGACACCTTTGGGACCAGCACTGAGGAGTGGGCAAGGCCACCGGCTGCTGCCAGCCGAGCTCCAGCCCTCAGTGGGGTCCCCGTGGGGCGACAAGAGCAGCGGGGAGGGAGCGCCGGTGCAGCGGCCGCCTCCACGTGACCCTCTGTCCCCGCTCCCGCCGGAGAGACCTGGCAGGAGCCAGGCAGCTTCGTCGGACCCAGCCAAAAAGTCACAGAGGCGCGAGCACAGCTGGGCAGAAGCGGCAGCCTCAGCCCCCGCAGCCCCATGTCGTGGGGTGCGGGGCAGCACCTGCCCCCCGGGCTTCCCAGGGCCACGCTGCGGAAATCAGGTAAGCCCAGGGCCCCCTGAGCCGCCCCGGGGGGTCCCCGCGTCTCTGCCAGCTCCCCCCTGCAGGGACGGGCTGCTGAGCCCCCGTGGGATTAGTCTGCACTGCATACGTGTTTACGCACAGGTGACTTTGGACCCTGTCTTAAATTTTGTTTGAGATACCATGTTACTTTAATACTTCAGTAGCTGGTTGAGAAGCTGCCCTCCTGCTTCTGCCTTTCAAAACGGGCCCGTATCCCACAAGAAATTCCCCAAGCAAACCCATGCTGCGATTCAAACCTTGGAGACGCATTGTGCTGGACAGGGGGCACTTGCTAATACAATCCCCGCAAATCAACGTGGAAGTATTTTCTCTGTATGCAACAAAATACCTTTGAGCTACCTTAAAACATTCATTAATGATTGATGCGCGTCTCTATTATAGGCAGGCAAATGCACAGAGCAAATATTTGATGAGATATTAAAAGTGAGTTTGCGATTATCGAGGAAGACTGCTAAGCATCTGTCACTGCTTAACGAAACTAAACAAGCCGCTCCACATGCTGCTTGCAAAAGGCACGGGACTGACGTCCCTTGGTGACTGCTAACAGAGTGAGATTCTAGCCTTGTTATCTTTGCTTATCACAGTCCAAGGTAATTAAATGAAATGATTAACCAGGACACCCAATCCTGCCTGCCTGCAGGCAGAGGGAAGCTTGCTGCTGCCTGACTGTACAGGCATTTCTATCATTAGCCAACACAAACAGGGTACCGGTAACTTCTGCGCTCCAGACAGCTCAGCTAGCCCCAAACCTGCCGGGACTTCTCTCTTCCAAATACACGTGCATGAGCGCAAAGCTGAGCGGGTGACCGTGGTGACATCTGGGGTCCTTCACATGCGGGGTGATTGCAGCTGGTGGTGTGTGAGCAGCCCGGGCTGAGCCAGTGCCCGCTCTGCGCCCCCCATATGCGGGTGCAGCACTGGTGTAAATGGGGGACCCCGGCCCCGCGGGCTGCAGTGCTGGCACGGTGCTCAGCAAGGGTGGGCTGGACTGGGGGCACTGGCTGGACTGAGGAGACTGGCTATACTGGTGGGAGAACGCTGGCTGTACTGGTGGGGAGCACTGGCTGTACTGGTGAGCCGCATGGGCTATACTGGTGGGGAGCACTGGCTGTACTGGTGAGCCGCATGGGCTGTACTGGTGGGGAGCACTGGCTGTACTGGTGAGCCGCATGGGCTATACTGGTGGGGAGCACTGGCTATACTGGTGGGCAGCCCCATTCCCAGCATGTGCTCAGCAGAGAGGCAGAGGCAGGAACAGTGGTGACATGTGGCAGCGGTGCCAGGAGCTGCAGGGCCATGTCCCCCTGCCCCATTTTACATTTTCATTAGGGTTTTCTTTCCCTTTCCGACCTCGTGGGGTTTATTGCTGAACGTCAGGGCTGAGTGAAGGTGAGGGGACCCGGGGCGTGCGCGCCTGCTGCCCCAAGGCAGCCACCCGATAGTTGGGAACCGATTCCCACGGCGGCTGCATCGAGTTACATTCACCCTATTGCATTATAAATACCAGAATTAGCCTTACTTAATTATTTAAAACTATAGATTAATAGCAGACAAAGGCTCTTTGCCTCCTTTCTGGAGCACACATATCATTTATCAGTGATAGGGTCACCTGGTGACAAGCAAGGGGGAGTGTGCCAGATCCATCGGTATGAGATCCTCCCGAGCTGCCGGCATGGCAGGAACCAGAGGAGAGGAAAATCACGGTGTGGATGGGAGCTGGTACCGTCTCGCCCAGGGAGGGTGTCGTGGTTTAGCCCCAGCCGGAGGCTAAGCCACGCGGTCGCTCGCTCACCCCCCCCTCCCGGTGGGACGGGGAGAGAATTGGGACGAAGAAAAGCAAAAACTCGTGGGTTAACAACAACAACAGTTTAACCAAACAACAAAGGGAAAGAGAACAAAACAAGCGAGAAACCCCAACAATGACAACAACAGCGAGTACTTAGCGGTGCTTTCCGGACAGGTCGCTCCCGCCCGCAGCCCGACGCCCAGCCCGCTCCGAGCAGCGATCCCCGCCCCGCCAGTCACCCCCTCTAAATAGTGAGCGTGACGGTCACATGGTATAGAATAGACCCCGGCCAGCTTCTGGTGAAAATTAACCCTATCCCAGCCGCAACCAGGACAGAGGGTAACAATTAGCATCTGCCAATCTTTGGGCTTGCCATATCATCATCATTATTATTATTATTATCATCATCATCATCATTATTATTAACGTCATCATCATCCATCACGAGGGCAGTAAGCCACAGCAGTCATTAAGCTAATGTGAAGGAATGACGGGTATTTTGTTCCGGGCTCAGCTGCGTAGCAGCAACACACGGATGAGTTGGGGCGTTAAGGCGCATTTTGTGGGCTCGGCTGCGGGGACTCACCCGCCAAAGGGCTTCCAGGCACTGCGAGCCTCCCCGTCGGGCAGCACCCGCATCTGACCCACGAAAGCTGGCACCTGGGTGCCTCGCTCTGCCCTGAACCCACCGACCTGCAGAAAGTGGCTCCCAAAAGCAAGTGCCCGGCTTTGAGGTCGAACCACTTGTCCTCCCAGCGGCAGATCCTCCGCAACGCAGTTGCACACCCAAATGCTGCTCTCGCAACACAAAGCTCTGGGGGTCACGGAGACAGACACACAATTGTTTCCCTGCCCCATGATGCCAACCCCAGCTATTCTGTGTTTCTAAAATACAATTAATTAACATTAGGAAAACCATGCAAATTAGCAAATGCCATCAACTCAAGAACCCAAAACAAAAGACAAACTTTCAGCTTCATTCTTTGTAGGACTTAACATACAGCATGACTTTTCTGCCATTACTCTCTCATGCAAAAAGCTGTAGGGCCAAATTCCAGCTCCACTTCAGGCAGTGGAAATGCATTGACTGAAAGTTCATGCTCTAAAATGAAAAAAAAAGTTAACTTCTGGTTAACAGGTAGAAGTGTGCGTGTACCAGTGCTTAAAAGGAACTGAGGCTAGTTTAAAGATCCCACACACCAGGGTGTGAGGACAGGCTCGCTCCTCTCAGCCTTCCCGAGGAGGAGGGGTGTGAGGGATGGTAACCTCATCCTGGAGAAAGGAGGGCTCCCTGGGGAGCGGATGCCATCGGGGCCATAGCCCAGAAAAGGGAAGGTTCCCCCCGTGGTTGCAGTTAAATATGTCAGAAACTCACATTATTTCCCAGGCTCAGGTTACTTGTGTAAATAGCTTTAAACTAGCCCTGCTGACCTGGACTGAGTGTGTTGGTTTTGCAGTCTCCTTCCTTGCGGGACATGTATGAGCGGCTTCTTTCAGCAGCCCTTCGTTAATCTGTCGGTTCTTTAAAAAAGACACATTCATGAATAAATCCCAGGCATCCAGAAAACCAGAGGTTCTTCTCTGTAGCCACAGTTTTAAGTGATCATTTCTGCAGGAAACGGTCCCTTGGGTCGGTGGTTTTTACAAACCCGGATCCAGGCCTCTCACCCTGAGCATCCTGAGGTTTTTGCCCAGTCTCATCCCTTCTACCAAGTAACAGGGTTTCTTCACAGAATTACAAATAGCAATATCCTCTGAGCTTGGATCCCATTCCCAGAATAATGCCTTCTGCCTGTTTTTACAAGGATGGCATTTCACAGAGGCTCATTCTCTGCTCAGAAAGTGATTCCCGTACAATATTTTTAACAAGAGCAGTTCGGTCATCATCTGCCCCTATTGACAAACCTCTCCCAAGATGCTCTGGTTGGAAAATCAGTTCTCAAATGACACAGAGAGCAGAAATGAAAGACTGCAAACTACGTTTGCTTTACAGATTTCAGCTAAAGCGAAACACTGACCTGTGCTGCAGAAGATAGTACAGGCAGCTTTGCGAGTTAAGGATGCTGAGAACCAACAGGGCAGCGTTGCACGGGGCAGGGCACGCTGCGGAGCGGGGCTGCCCGGGCGTCGAAGGAAGAGAACCTCGGGTTGCGTGGCGTGGAGAAGGGCCGAGGGATGCACAGGGCAAGGGCAAGTGGGTCGCAGAGGGGCAGGACGTCAAGGAGAGCTTGGCAAAACAAAAGTCAAGGGGGAGGAGGCACTTCACACGAAAACCTGCAAAAAGCAGCCGAACGCTGATGTCCTGCTGCACCCTCCATTCTCCTATACAGTCGCAAGTCGAGAGGTGCTGGGTAGGAGCCCAGACCTCCACCCTGCAGCTTTCTAAACCCAACAGCTATGGATTAATTTTCTTTTCAATCCCTTTTGGTTTTCCCCTTGTGAAGAACGGCTGGAGCCAGGCAGACAGCTGTAAGCAGAGCTGCACCCCTCGCGTTACCTGCCCTTTCCAGGGCCATTAATCCCCTTAACATTCCTGGGGATTATTTCCATCCCGACAGGACGGTGAAGCAGGCTGCCTGCGGCAGCACAGGGAGCAGCACACGGCACGCGGTCCCGACACAGAGGGGCTCGCGGGGCAACCCACCACGGAGAGACAAGTTGCTTAATCCTGAATAAATGCTCTGTGAAGAGCATCTCCTTAGAGTGAGGGAAAACCAAAACGCAGCAACTGCAAAGGGAAGCGTAGCTCAGCTCCAGCCACGGCTGAGCCCCCGATGCCCGTCCCTGGGCATGAGCCAGGGGCATGAGCCTCCTCCTCCTCTCCAGGAGCAGGCTAAAACCTCTCTCCTTGCCCTGGGCTGCACAAAAGCCACTTAGCACCCCAAGCAGCACACTACGTTTTATGCTCCTAGTAGGGTATATTTAATGTATTATTTGCAACATTTAGGTTTGCAAAGGCATTTAATGTTGCACCAAAACTGCCCAGTATCCTGTTCCCCAAAAGACTGGGGCTGAGCATAATCAGAAGTGGAAACAATTTGGGCCAGGATTGCAGACTCACAATGTTATGGCAAGTCTCCCAGGAATTGCAGGATTTATAAGCATTTCCAGGCAATCTGAGCAGGAATTGGGGCTTTGCTTTAGGTCAGAACAGACCAAGATATTAAAATGTCATTTTTCTCCTCTAGCCGGTCCCACACCCTGGGGCAGGAGCATGGTCGGTCTCTGGGCCGTCTCAAAGATGCTGAATATTCCCTATGGGGTGTCCTAGAAAACTAATGAAGACTGGGAGCTCATTTCACAGCTACAGTTGGGAGAGGAGATACACCACGCGTGAAGCCCAAGTATCTGCCAGTGGCCCTGGCCTCCTCGTCCAGGCAGTCTTACTTTTTACTTACAGAAAAGTCGCTCGGAAACATACCTTTCCTAGAAAGCCTCAGGCTTCTAGAAATGAGGAAAGGGAAAATATTTAAAAGCAAGCAAAAGACTGAGTATGTCGAAGCAAACACAGCTACTTTTTATAAGCAACACTCCAAAGCAAATCCATTTTAAAAGGTCACACTGTCTTTCTGAGCATAGCAGAGGGCATTAAAATGCACATGTATTTTTTTGTTTATATCTTGCCAAGAACAATATAAAAATGTCTAACACCTTTTCCTGATTTATGACGGTGGCCAAGGAGGTGCCAGAGCAGAGCCTTGTTCATTGATCTACGGCTGAATCATGCAAAAACAGACATCCTGCTGTAAATCCACTGCAGAGACCTGGCTTGATTTACACCTCCAGCACTATAAATAATGACAAAAAGCAGCCTGATAGCAGTCTGTCTCCCCTTACACGGACATGAATTACATCAGGTCTTGAAGATGACAGATCTACTCCACCAGAAACATTTTGCACTGGGTCCCTATCTGCCAACCTGCAGGAGAAAGGATGCCTCGTCCTTACTCCCAGCATAAACCCAAGCTGTGTTTCAGGCACACCAATATTTTTATATTCTCATTTTTCTTTTTCTGCTCAATGCAAATGAAGCCATTCCTTGAATTGTTCCAGACTAAGGTCTTCTGAAGGTTTAAAGTGCTATTCTTGTAGTGAGGTTCAAGGCTCCTTCCAGTCCTGGTCAGGGACAAGGTCAGGGCTTTGACTTTGCCGCGGGGGCAGCAGTACGGACACCCGCTGGAAGCCAGACCCTCGAGGTCAGTGTCTGCACACCCCTAGGCACATCTAGCGCAGTGAAAACCAAGCTCAGAGCTACCTGCTGTGTCCTGGCCCTTGCACTATTCTTCAGGCAAATTGCACTCCTTGTGAGGACTTTTGCACGCTGATTTAACAGCCACATGGCCAGAAATTCTTCCAGTCGGTTTCAGTTCCTCCCACTCCTTCCTTCCCAGTATTTTCTTCATTTCTACTAGTTTCAGGGAAAAGTTCCCCATCTGCCTTCAGCAAATAGGTTGATAAATTGCTGCTTCTTTGCAAGTCTCGGCCACGCAACCTTAGATTGCTGCAGTCTGGAAATAACCACATCAGCCGATTCAAAGCCTCCAGGCTTGCCCCGGTGCTCCTCCAAAATGCTGCATGAGCAGAGAGTCCCCCCGGGCGGGAGGGGGCCCTTCCCTGATCATCCTGGGTGTCCGGAGGGTGGAAACACCACAAGACCAGACTGAAGGGCTGGATGACACTGTGCAATACCGTTGTACGCTGCTGGGTGTTAGCCCTATGTGGATGTGGGGACAGCCTGCCCCAAGCGAATCTCCCGGGATCTGGGTCTTGGAGGTAGGGAAGGAGGAGCTCCCACTCCTGAGTTGTGAAAGGAAACCCATACGTCATGGAGGCAGGGGGGAAACAGCATTTTATAAGTAACAGTGCTGCGCCAGTGCCCCAAGAGCTAGTACAGCTTATCAGCAGAGCCCAAGAGCTACTTGCTGTAGAAAAAACACGCCAAAGTCACTAGAGTTACAGCCATTTACAGCATCCAGGTCAGTCCTTCAGGCTTGGTTGGCCACAAAATCCTTCCACGCTCGCTGCTCACTGCATTATCCCCTGGCGCAGCACAACAGGCAGATTTAAGGTGAACAAATCCATGATCAATACGCCCCAGCCCTTCTCCTGCCATGCAGCAGGATTTGGTACCCAGCACACAAGCGAGTGCAGGCATCTCTGCCACTGGAGGCAGCTCCGGTCTAAACGATGGCACAGGAACAGTGGGAAAGGGGCGACAGGACAACACAGTGACACTGAGGCTAGTCTGTTAGTATGGCTCTCCAAAAACAGTGCTTCCATTAAAAACACCTGGTATTTTATTTAAGTTACTCCATTAAGAGACTTTTTTTGTTTGAAGAATGAAGACATTGCTTTGCCATTTGAAATGGAAGCTCATCCATTTCATTCATGCCAAAACAAACCTTTGGTTTTGTACCTTCCTTCCTTGTTTTTGTCTGCCTCTTTTCCTGTGAAAAAAGACCAAAAAAGGGAAGAAGCAGAAGAAGAAAAAAGCAGAAAACAATTTTACCCCAGTGAAAACTTGACATGTTTTCTCATCTTTCAAAACCTGGCTTTCATCTAACAAAAATTAGCCATGAAATTGTGCTGCCTTAACCCTTGGCTGTTCTTCAGTCCCTGCATCTCTCTGGAAGGCAGCGTTGAGCCTCCAGTTTCAGCCTGTGGAGTCCAGCCCCGCAAGAGTTTGAGTGAGCCTGGCACTTGCTGTCAAACATCAAACCCTGCCACCTTCCCTTCTGCCAACAGTGATGTATGATCCTAGAGGAAAATAATTTGATACAAGAAATCACTGGTTCCAGCTTCCAAGCGCCCTTTAAATATGTACCGAACTATTCACCCCAATTACACTCATGTAATGGGCTCTGATTTGTTTTTCTTTGTTCCCAAAGCAGTAGGGCACTGGCCACATTAACATTCAATGAGAAGTTGTTTGATATTGAGTCATTTCTTCAGCAGTATTATTCCTTACACAATTCTGTTTGATTGCAATCCACTTTACATTTGGTAAGTACTTACTGACTATGAAAGAATGACCTAGCCTGCTTTCTCTTGCCTTTTTTTTTATTGATTTCTCTTTTTAAAGGATTTTATTCCTTTTATACATGAGATTGCAGTAAGAGAGAGGCAACATTACTGAACAACTGTTTTCCTCGCTGCTCCACCAACCCATATAACTTCACACTAGGCCCCCAATAACACTATAATAATGAGACACAGACACGGAGCTGCCTACACCCTTTTCCTGGGACTTTTTGTTCTTACTGGTAAACTTCCAAATTGTTCAAGTGAATAGTCAGGAATAAATTGCTCTTTCTGAGCCCCTGATTAGACCATACACTGGCATAATTGTAGGCAGCCCCACTGCGCTCCACACTTAAAGACACAGCCCACCGCATGCAGGTTGTCTTATAACTTGTGCTTTACACTCACTTTGTATAGGATATTTTTGTAAAAAAGAAATGTGGAGCACTTGGAAAATACCAACAGTGAACATGCCCTGTGGTTTGCCTGAAATCCAAGCTGCCATCACTTCCGAAACAGTGGGCTCTTGTTCTTACATCCAGAACATACAAATTATTACAGCACGATCACATACTGCATGGGCGAATTATGCTTTTCTTGGCATGGAGCTCGATCCTGATTATCAGGCCAGCAGGATACCAGCAAAATCTTTCCTTGACAAGAGGTTTCAGATACAGCAGCACTTCCTCAGGCCCGTGTTTCGGAAGCCCCTCAAATCCCACAGCATCCCCTCGTGCGAAGGGACCGACGGCCTCGGCCACGACGACCGAAGCAGCAGCTCGGCACAGTCCACGTCCACGGCTGTTTCCAGTTTTAGTTAGACCTATCTTGCATTAATTAATCCTTGGCACTAAATGCTGTGACCACTGAAGCGAGAGGCTGGCAAGTAATTTAAATGATCTAATTAATATGTGTTTCATCAACAACACAAAGGGAATATTTTTTAAAACCTCTAAAAAACCCGCACCAGCACATGGAGGCACGTGCATGCAGACACTGACACAGGGGTCGGGAAGCCGGGGCAGGCACCATCTCTTCTCCTCTGTCTTGCCCAGGGGAGGAGAGCTCCAGCAGGTTCCCACACCACAGCGGGGTGAGACTTCTCATGCAAGCACCTCTCTTTTCTTCCAGCATCGATGTACACTGAAATACAGCGGGAGCGACCAGACAGTGGGAATATCCTGACTCACCCAGACTACATAGATGGAAACCCAGACCTCATCAAACCTAAAAAGCTCCTAAATCCTGTAAAAGCCTCGAAGAGCCACCAAGAGCTGCACAGAGAGCTGCTGATGAACCACAAAAGGTAAGCGGAGGTGCAGCCTGCCGCTGGAGTGGTCCGAGAGGTGCTGAGCTGTCGGAGCTCAGCAGCCAAGGCACAAGTGCCAGCGACAGCCTGTGAGTTGGAAGGGCACGATAAATCCCTTCACTTGCAAACAAACAGGGTAAAACTTGCTGTAGCCCTTTCCTTTTTTCTCTGATGTGACAGTTTTAAAACAAAAGCAGAACAAAAAACCCCTGCTCTGCCATCCCGAAGCATCGGCCAGCACTTCTCAGAGCTGCTTGCTGTTTCCACCCACCTCAAGCCACAAGCGCTGGCAGATGCGATGCATCCCTACAGCCCTTTTCTCGGTGTCCCACACGTGTTTTCTCCCTGGTCGTGGTTTTTCTAGCTCCATCACTGACTTGCCAAGCCCCCAGCAATGTACAGCATTCCTGTGTGCTTTAAGGTCAATCCAGAGGCAGTAAGAGGTGCTGGATGGAGCCATTGAAAGCTGGGAGAGCAGCAGGGTGAGACCATCTGTACGAGGAAAAGGCTAATCACTGTCTCCCTAAAAATCAAACAGGTTAAGATAGGCTAGAATTCACATTCCTGACTTCCCACCCCATCACCCCAATTTAACTCTTTGGGGGTACAGATACAATGTCAGGATAATGACACCAGTGACTGAGAACCTATAACCACACCATTCCTTCGCGGCAACTGTCTCAACATCAGTGCAATAAAAGCATATTCACTTCAGAGGCTTTTAAGCACAGCAAGAAATCTGCTGGCTTCATATTGACATTTTCTGAACACCCTGAAATATTCTGACACAATAGCACTTTGGCCGTCTAATTAAAAGGAGCACAGCCTCTGTTCAAAAGGACTACAGTCATCACGAGAACCAGACACATATATTAATTCAGCAAACAATCAAGCCTGCCAGCGGGGTGCATTAATCGATACTGGCGCTGGCTGGGCTTGGGTTTGATTTGATTTTCACAGAATTGGAAGAATTACAGGGACCATGCCCAGGCCATTCTCCAGCATCAAGGCAGAGGTAACTATACCAGCGAGGTATTTTTAAAACTCTCTGGCTTGAGAGTGACCATATCCTGCCTAGTGATATCGCTCAGTTTAACGGCTCACCCACCAGCATTGGCTTTGATCTGGCAGAACATTATTCCAGTCTAACCATGATGGAACAAAGAATCAAGAAATTCCTGCAACGGAGGTAGCAGAGCCGAATGGCAGCAGATGGGGTACAGACCCCACGGCATCAGATTGAGCTGAACTTCAAATTGGCAAATAAAAAGTTCATCATCACTTTGTATTCTAGTTCTGTGCCTGCCACCATCTTACAACCACATGTGCCATCAGATACTGGCAGGAGGCAGCTCCACTGCAGCTGTCCTGCACCTCCTGGCCACTCTCCTTTTAGTCCTGTACGTCTCAGGCATCAGTTTAAACCTGCTTTGGCTCTGGGTTCCAAAATATTTTTCAGCAAATATGTGAAACAAACTCTACTGCAAACAATAATCCATCGTTGCCGGTTTCTTGTCACTCTCGAATCCACCAGTTTTGCCTCCTGCTACGTGTTACTATAGAGGGAGAGAGGGGAGAAGGGGAGAAGGAAGGATCTGTGACTTGCTCCTGTTTCTGCTTTGCTCTTGGTTTTTCCCTTTAAGCAGCAGGGAGAAGCAACTCAAATCAGCAGCTTGTGCAACAAAACCCTTATCTTAGTTAACACCTCTGGGTACTAACAACACAGGCTGATTAAATCAAAGGGTAGTAACAATTCCACAGGCAACATTGCAAGCTGTGTCTCCAGCAAGCCAAGGCAGGTTTGCCTTCTCTCAAGCCTTGGGAAAAGCATTTCTGCAGCACCCAAGTTCTTTCTGCCTTGAAAAAACATCATGAAATCTCTGGGGCCAACCTATGGCTACATTCACTGATGTTGCCGTGAACTTTGTCCTGTCATATAGCAAAAAAAGAAATTATAATAGGAAGCATCGTTAAACGTGGCACTGGAAGGATGCAAGCACTGGTCCCCAGCCATGTTGTGACAGCGCAGAGGTTTGCTGCATCTGGAGAGCGTTTCCCTCTCCTGCCTGCCAGCTCTGTTTCTCATGATGTGAGATACCACCTCAGCGCCTGCCACCTTGCCAAGGAAGCTCCGTAGTCCACAGGGTTTGATGTCTCTGCTTTCAAATGACCTTAGCAGAAACCAAACAGCCTCTGGTCAACAGAAACCTCCTGGTGGTGAGGAGGAGCTTTGCATTAATAGCACACCCCGACCCACCATGCCCTGGGCAAGCCCTTAGCACAGACATGGGAGGGTCCCCTCCTCGCCTTGAAACAGACCTTCACCCACAGGAACACCAAACACCCCACATTTTACAATGGGACTTGTAAATACTCTCAGCCCATTGATTTAAATCAGTGCTAAACCCAGCCCACGGAAGGTCAGGCCCTGCTCCTTCCCTGTGTGTGACAGCTACGAGGTCTTCAACTCCTTCTCCTCAAAAATACAACTTCAGTCAACTACTTCTAGTTCTGTATTTTCTTGCAAGATTACTTACATTCCAGCTGCTATCGCAGAAGACAGCCTGCGTAAATGTGGCCTTGACCACCTCTTAATAATCTGTTCTTCAGCGACATGAACCTCTGTGCAGTTGCAATAAAGTCTCCCCTGAATTCAGCAAATGTTCGACTTCCCAGCAGCTTCAGGTTTTGCCTCTCTCTGGCTAGGGCTCAGCAGGGCAGAGTCGCTGCTTTTAGAGATTTAAGCCAGGAAGCCGATGGATTTTACAAAGGCAGATTCCTTTTGGCATGGAGGAGATGAGTTGGTCAAACCGCTATACTGGAAGAGCAGGAACCATCCCACGACCACACAGGAGCACATCTGGACTTGCTCCGCATTCACCCATAGCCCTACACGTCCATAACTACTCCCATGCTTCCAGGGGGGCAGGAGCTGGTGGGAAGGTGGCCGGGGTCAGCTGCAGGAGGTAAATCTTAGTGTCTAGACTCGGGCATGGCAATATTCAAAGTGTTAGATTTCTGAAATTTGTTCGGAGAACTTCTTTCATCTCTTTACCATGTATGTATGCCTTGCCTGCATGTCCTTGCCATGGCTCCTTTCCCACGATCCCACCCCTCACAGAACAGGGCTTGGAGCAGCCCCGCTTCGTTTGAGATGCTTTGGGCGGCTGAAGGGGAGCCAGGCGCCTGCACCATCAGCAAATGCTCTGGCTTCCAGGAGAAAAGGACATTTTGGTTTGGCCTCTTGACCCAGACTCTCCATGTCAACAGGGGGATCGCTAGCCCTCAGCTCTGAAGCAAAGCTGGGATGCAACGGGGAGGAAAGGAGCTGCCAGGACAACTATTGCAGATCAATGACTACCCCTGCTGGTGGAAAAAAAAATCGTCATTATTTAAAATGCCCTCAATGCTGCCGAAGCCGTCACTTACATAACTACACCTAGTAACAACAGGAACCAACAGAAGGTCCCATTTCCACACCCGATCCAGAAAGCTGTAGCACCTCAGTGTAATGGGACTAGCAAAACTTCCAGCACCACAAGCCCCAGACACAGACAGCAAACGCCGTGCCCACCCGAGGCAGGCAGCCCAAGGCACCATCCCACAGTAAGGTGCTCCCGGTAACACCCTCAAAGCTTTCTGGATGGGTTTATGCACCAGGACTGGTTTGTGGACCAGGCGTCCCATGTTTCCATTTAGGACCAAGAAGAGTTTTGGGGTTGCCGGGCTGGCAGTGGTTACACCCCAGGGTGCAGGTGCTCCAGCTCTGATTTATCTGCTTTTTATCCACAGAGGCTTGGGCATGGAGAGCAAGCCAGAGCTGCAGCGGGTGCTCGAGCACCGACGGCGAAATCAGCTCATCAGACAGAAGAAGGAAGAGGAAGAGGCAAAGAAATTGCAGTCTCCATTTGAAAAAGAGCTATTAAAGAGACAACAGAGACTGGATCAGGTAGAACTGAGTTTTCAGCCATCCCCGGCTTATCCTAACAAGCCCACATGAGGCACAGACCACAGGGGAGATGGGTGGGCTGAGGCTCAACTCAAGGTACAGCATTGCTACCCCTCCATAAAACAGGAGGCCCGGCCAGCTGCAGCACCCTCATCCTCACAGTGGGATCCACCTTGTTCATACCACCTCACCCAGGACCCCTCCATGCACCACTGGCCCTGGGTCTCCTCCGGGTCCCACGTGGTGTCCTTGGGGTGTGCTTTCCAGTTCAAAGCACCCCAAGTAGCATAGGAGCTGTTGCAGCACCCACCACAGGGGTGCTCAGGACCCTGGGGTACAGGGTGAGAGGCTGCAGGAGTGCTGGAAGGCGCAAACCCTGCTGCAATCACACCCAAGCTGCTTTTGGGAGCAGGTCCTGGCATGTACCCTGGCCAAAAATATGCTCGGGGAGAGCAATATTCAGCACGGGCGCTTGTCAGCAGCACAGCCGTGCCCCCAGTGCGCTCTGTGCTGCTCTCTGACCCACGCCACTACAAGCAGCAAGTCGTCTTGTTGCTGCCGAAAATACAGTCATGCCCTGTCCTACTTGCCAGTATTTGCACTGCGAATGGATGAAACTAGTTTATTTAAATACTGACACAATAGCTCCCTTGCAATAATATCAGCCAAGCCGAGAAAAATTTTCCCTTGAAAATCAAAGCCCGGCACTCTCGGCGAAGAACCAAGAATATGAAACAAGGTGGTTTAGGGACAGATCCATAAAGACTTCACATATAAAAGTGAGACAGTACAGCAACTTACCCCCTCAGACGATAACCTAATGCTGAGAGCTTTTCCCAGGCTCACAGGCTGCCTTTGCTGGGAAAGATTCAAACCTCCTTCTCCCTCCTCCATGCCAGGTCTGAAGTAGGCACTCCTCTGCTTTTCTGCTGGAGAAGTTCCTCCCTGGAGGGGGGGGGGGGGGGGCGGGGAGAATGTTTCAATGGGCCAGAAAACGAGACTCAGGGTGATCATGGTTCTGGTGTAATGGTTTGGAAAAAGAGAGCACCGACACGTGCACTACACGCTCATTCAGCTTTGGGCAGTAACAACTGGACCCCCAGCAATAACGAAGCCCACCGTTTTAATGTAGCTAATGCACTTTTGTCCTTTAGTATGCACAGATAACGGTGACTCTTCTTTCTTACAGTTGGAGAAAGAGCAGGAGAAGCAGGAAGACCATGCACCAGAGTTCATTAAAGTCAAGGAAAACCTGAGAAGAACATCGACGGTGACTGGGGAAGAGAAAGCAGCATAGCTTCTGCCAAAACTCAACGGGGATCCTACCAAGGCCGGCGCTAACACAAACACGCTGACATCTCTGTACATGGTGGACATTCACAGCCACATCGTTGGGGCTACTTACAGTTATTAACACTTGCTCCAGTAGAAGGCACAAAAAGGTTTTCCCAGCCCAGGAAGGTATCACTGTGGAGAAGGTGCAGTATTCACTGAAGAAGTACTCACACGAGGAGATGCAGAAAGAAATTATGTTATTTTCCCCCCAGATTGAGGGTGCACGCTAACCTCCAGCTAACTCTTGGTTAACCCTTGAGACACAGCAATCGTTTAAGCCAGGGAAGTCTGTGGAGGGATGGTTTGGGGGACCCCTGCTTCTTCCCAGAGGCAGGCTGGCCAGGCATGGGGTGCCAGGAGGGCGGCTGCAGCTCTGGAGAACCTCCTGGGAACCTGGCGTGGTAACTAAAAGGGACAATCTGTATATTACTGAGAACAGCCCAGGTGACCACAACGGCTTTCCCAAGGGTCACTGGTATTGCACCACTGTGCGAGTCAAGCCTGGCTGAGGCTGTGTCCCAGCAGCACACCCGTACCATTAGAAAAGTCAACCTCTGTGTGCCCATACCTATGCAGCACAGGCAGGGGCAACTGTTCTTCACAAGCACCTTTAAACTGTATTTCAAACCTGTTTGAAAATAGCAATTATTTAGGCCGTTCCATGCTCGGGCAGAAAATACATTGGACTATACCATCACCGCCCCAAGTGGGAGGCAAACGCTCTGTGCAGAAAGCAAAGGCTGGGTGTTTTCAGCGCGGGTGTTCATGGAAGCGTGCAGTGACCAGGCAGCAGATCCCTGTGGACGTAGCAGACAGACAAACTGCTTCTTGCCCCTGGACTACTGAGCTTCAGCCCCTCACCCAGCAGCTGGACGTGTGCTACCATAGGGACCCACAAAAATGTCCTGTGGTTGAGAGGTGGTACTGGCATGCTGGTGTCAGGCTGCTCTCCTGTTCACCCTGCACACAGCTGGCACCTGTAGGCACCAGGGGCTACGGGGCACGTAGATACTGACGCAAAACTATTTGTCAGTGCTTCTCATCCCCTTTTCTAGAGGTCAGAGCTACCTCATTTCAGCTGCCACCTTGCAAAGCTACAAATCTTCTTGTTGCTGGTATAGCAAAGCTGAGATAGACGGTGCGTTTGCGCCACGGATGGACAGCACCTACCACATTTATGGGGCACCCGTGGCCTGAGGTGTCCACATCTAGAGCTAAAATTGCTCCTTCAGGAAGATCTCAGCTTCTTGCTCCTCACATCAGCCCTGATACAAAGCCTAAACAGCATAACTCACCAACTGCCTTTGAACGCTGGCTCTTGAATGGCCAGCCTCAACGGACCGAGTCAGCTGGGAAGGTAATACCTACTTAAACAAGATCTACTATCCATATCTCCAGTGGATCCATACGTAAATTAAGGGAAACTGGGCATTTATCACGTATTTATTAAAAAGTTACTAATCCATGACCTAGTCTCCCTGGTCCAGTGGGGTGCTTCATTTCAGAGGACTGCTGCTCGACCTGGCGGCTTGAGTAAAACATCTGAGCCACATCACGTCAAGAGCAGTGATACAGGTACGGGGCTTCCGCGACAGTCCTGGGCTATAAAAGCCTTTAACCCAGTTTCAGTCCTTGAGAGCCCCATCTCACGGCACCATCTCAGCGGGAGTTTTTAGCCCCTCGCTCACCATGCTTATTCTAAACAAGTTTTTATTTCAGAAATCCAGTGCATATGGTCGCTATGGGTCAAACAAGATCTGAAAGTATCTGTTACATCCTTTCCAACTGTGAAGCTTTTCATATAGGTTATGATTAAAACCATGAGGAAGCAGCAGCATCAAGCACTTTTTCAGGGGGGAAAAAAAGCCAAATTTCTCCAAGAAAAAAAAGGTGTTGCTAAGGATGCTTGTACACAGCTGTAAAGAACGCTGTGTAACACTCCATAGATAACAACAGTTTAAATAACAAGTCAGAATTACCGTGCTGGGGTTTTGTGAGGGGTTATGGCACAGATTAAGTAACCTTGATCAAAAAGCTCAAAAAAATTCAGCAAATTAATTTGTAATTTTGCCACAGATGGAAATGCACTCCAGGAGAGGCAATCTGTCACTCCATATGCACCAGTGAAATCAGTGTTATCAGCTCACCCGGGCTGAGATGGGGGCATTTATACAAGTCCTTGGGTGGGAGCCATCCGGTAAGGTCTGGGCAAGCTGAGTGCTCAGAAAAAAATCAAGGTATCTCCCTTTGATGTGGTGACCACCGAGCACGGAGTGGGGCTGCACACCAACGCAGCCCATGATGACTAAGGGGCGTCTGGGTCATTCTCAGCGGGGGTTCAGAAGGGAAAGGCAACTGTCCTGACTCAGGCTGAGCTAACAGAGCCACAAGAAACCCTTCCAGCGGTGGAGAGACAGCAGAAAGCCCCGACCCGGCTGCCCACCGGGACCCCATGGGCTGTGAGCCGGGACCCAGCCCCACGTCCGCACACCGACCCACCAAACCGGCCGCCAGCAGCCGGCACGGGGAGCTCCCGCGGGGCCGGGCCGGGCTGCAGCAGCCCCACGGCACACAGCGGGGCGCACGGCGCTTCGTCCGCGGCCAGAGCTGCGGGATCCAGCCCTCTGTGACGGCACGTGGGGAACGATGCTTTTACTGTTCAAGCGTTGGCTTAAAAAAAATCCCAGCGTTTTCCAACACAGCTCTTCTCCCCGCTGCGAACTGGTAACCGCCTCCCGGCTGGGCTCAGACCCAGAGCCTGTGAAACCTTCACCGATGCTCTTGTGCTTCACGGCGCGGCGGCGTGGAGGTGGCACCTGAAAACACATCAGCGTAGGCATCACCAGGAAGATTTTGGGGGATCTTTGTGTCTCTTTTTCTTTTAAATGAATTCCTCTCTATGCCCCTAAAACACATTCCTGAATAAACGTGGTGTATCCAGACGACACAGATTACCAGAGTATTGATGGAAGACAATTTTTTGCACTGTGTATGTTGCCTATGTGGTATGTAGTCTATATTCTGTGTTGGTGTTTATACATTTATATAAAAATACATGTCATGCAACGCTACTTAATTAACTCACGCTGTTTAATGTGGATACTTCTGAAGAAATAAACTAAATGATGATTGTGTATTTTGCTCTTTTCCACAAGGAACTGAAAAAGCTCTGAGGATACAAGCAGACAACAGCCAAATAAACTGATTGAACATAAAAATCAGTGAAGTCTGACAGCAACTCCTTTGTTAGTGCTGTGTTAACTTACTCATCAACAAGCTGTTTTCATCATCCGCACCCGGTGCTGCAGCCATTGCTTACCCCTAGACTTCATCACAATTTGCTGAAAGTTTAAGGGCACAAAAATTGTGGAATCAGGCTTTGTGCACTGAAACTCCCCGGATGTTTGATTTCTAACTGGCCATGGATGCCCACCTGCCGGCAGGGTAAGACCCACAAAGCCAAGGAAACATGTTGCCCTTGGATCTAATTTAAAAACTCAGCTTTGAACTGAAAGGTAATCCTCACACTAGTGAGCTCACTTCATCATTTTTAAACATTCTCAAAGTGTTTTAGCAGCAACCAAAGACCACAGATTAAACAGATGAGAAAAAGAGAGGATACTTCACATGTGCGGGTCACACACACCGTTCTCCCCGAGAGCCAGGACTAAAACTGAACACAGCAAAGCAAATGAAAAGGACTTCTCTGTCTCATTGGCAATATCCTTAACAGCAGAGAGCCAACTTCCCGCTCAGAACAAGGCAGAGACGGTGCTTGGAGGCGTTTCTCTGACACCAGGTATCGGCCGGGGTTGCCACACCGGGAGGCACACGGCGCTCCCGACCCTCCGCTCCCCGCGGCACCGGCGTGGGCAGTCAGCTCATCGGTAGGGATGTGGGCTCTTTGACTGAACCTGTTCTTCGGATCAGGTTTTGAAGCACCTTCCCACCTTGTTGCCGCTTATAACAACAGCTCCTTTGTTATCCTACCATGGCAGGTTGTGTACTTCATTTCCTGGCACAAATCACACGCAGGGAAACGTCTTCGCTGGGGAGCGTGGCCTTTGGTGAGACACGAGGCAGGGGACTCAGGCAGGGCTTTGTCAAATGCGTTATCAACCTTCCACAGCCCCAGCCGGCGAGGTGTCGCCGGGCTGTGCCCCACGACTGCTTACACTAATCACGCCTCCTTTCACACGCAGATGCCGAAGGCAGTCATTCGTATCGTGACAGTTCCTCTTCTACAGAAGAGTAAGAAACAATCATTTCTGTTCTTTAAAGATGCCTTTTAGCTATGCACAAACTGCTCCATTGCCTGGATTTTTCTTACTGCCAGAGTTTTCAATACCAGCTTTGCAATTTCTCCAGGTCATGCTGAGATCTCTTTTCCTATGCACTCACTCCTAAAGTGCCCCTAAATAGTTTGCTGCAGTGGAATTTCCCATCAGGGAACCCTTATATTTTACTGCCTAATTTACTTCTTGCTACTGCCTCAGAAATGGCAAGTTCTGGTTTTCTTCCTCAAGCTAGGGGTATCCTCAGACCGGCCCTGGCTGAACACCCCTTCTCAGGAGCACTCCTCTGCCTATCCTAGGTATTTCTCTATATTTAGATCATTTCCCAAAATTATCTAAAACTGCTACAGACTGACCAGTTTTGTGTTGATAAAAGCATCATACCAAACCTGTGAGTCGGACATGATACCAGGGATACCCAGGCTTATGGAAATGGGGCAAAATGCAAAATTATCAGCAACATAATAATTGTAGTGTGTTCCAACACACCACGACCAGGTGCTCTTGTGGATTTTGCTGGTTCCCACCCCAGCCCGTGAGCTCTCTGGGCACCCCGTGGGCACGTGGAGCCAAGGCGTATGAGAACGCTGCTGGGTGCGCAGCTCCCGGCTCAGACTTCCCTGACACAGACTGGCAATGACCCACCTGGGCAGCACCCGAGCCTGCCCGAATACGAGCCTGCACGAACATCAGATTGCAAATAGGTTCAGAGACAGGCTTCTTCCAACCTGTCATCCCTCACTCTTCCTTTAGGAGACCCAGACCCGCTAGCTGAGCTGCAAACAGCTCTCAGGAAGCACAACGCTGAGCGTTTCTAACTCCAGCAGAAGAAAACAGCGGAGCAAATAGGGAAAGCCCATGGATAACCTCAGAAAAACGCTACTGCCTCCCAAGCGCTGGCAACCCCGAGTCACCGTAGAATGTGATGCTGTGCAGTGCGGACCGAACACCAAGCAGCACATCCATAGGACACCCTATTGCTCTGGCAGGGTGACAGAGCCACACAGCATCTTTAATCTACCAGGCTCATCCCTGGCACACCACCCACTGCCTCTGAGCACTCTCCTTGCATTACAGTCAGCTGTCCTGATTTATTGTTGCTCCTCATGGCTGCTGGGCTTGGTTCACTCAGGCTCAAGCTTAAAATTATAGTTATGCAAAACTACATCTGACTTCCCATCCTTTCTTTAACTTCCCATGTTAAAGCAACTCCATGGTACGGTGAATCCCACCTGTTTCACCTCCTTCCCTGACAAAGCAGTTTCCAGTGAGAGACAAGCAGGTCTGAAGCAGCAGCACAGACCCATTGATGACCTGTGGGCAGGAGGGGCTCCTCTCCCGTCAGGCTCATACTGATGTAGCCAGGGGGCTGTGAGGTGCCAGCTCCTGCCCACTAGACAGCAGGACAGACTGCAGCAGGGACAGATTCAGGATCGCCAGAGATGAAGGCAGCACGCACCCCTTGGCAACCTCCCTCCGCCCCCCGGCACGACCCAGCCTGCAAGGCACGTCCCTGCTCTCCTGGCTTGCACCTCAAACTGCGGGAAGAGCTGAGGGCAGTGCCATAACTGAGCTGGGAAAGACCTGAGCAAGTCAAATCCACTGGCAAGGAGCAGCGAGAGCCCAAGGGGTGCTCGCCTCCATCCTGAACAGACTACAGAAGAAAAAAAAAATTAAAAACACTGGGAGAAGGGCAAGGTGCCAATTTGGTGACAGAGCTGAAGGCGCAGCCTCCAACGCACAAACAGTCTGAAGTGAGATCAGAAAAATGGCTTTTTTTTTTAAATGCAGAGGCTCCAGCCCTTTCGACGCTGGGAGCTGTGGGCCTTTACGCCCAGCAGGCGCGCAGGCCGCTGCCTGCAGAGGTCAGCTCCAGCACGCCGCCGCGCATACGCAGAAGCACCCACGGGCAGGGTCGAGCTCCGTTGGCCCCAGGGACAAGGTCCCAGCAGCAGGGACACCGGGAGCACAGCCCGGGCAGGTAGGCAGCGGCCAGACGGCTCCCCGAAGGACGAGTGGGACAAGGTATGTGGGGTTTTGCGTTTGCACGCAGCGGACAGACACACAGATTTTTCTTACGCAGCCTCACGGAAGAGGGAGCTGGCGGCTGAGCCGTCCTGGGGCTCCAGCACCGAGCCCGGCGCTGCCTGGGACGGCTGAAGGGCAGGTCTGGGTTACTCCAATCTTGTGTACACAGCACGCCGCTGCGAGGCTCTTCTCCCTCCCAGGGCAATAAGACACCTTGAATTAAAGGTCCGAATATCAGAAAAGCAGGAATTAAAACATATTTGCAAGAGTTTCTAGAGTTTAAATTTCTTACAGTATTGAAAACAGTTCAGGAAGGCAGGCAGCTTCTTCAAGGGAAAAATCCGCTTCATTTTCCACACACCACACTTTTTTTTAATTAGTATCCTGCAACAAATCCTGCTAACACAGGGATTATGAGGTTAGGATTACGAGTTAATGTAAAGCCGAGCCCCGTGGGAAGCAGGACGGAGGCAGCACGGGCAGAGCTGCCAGCGCCCATGAGCGCAGGTCCGGGAGCCTCTTCGCAGGCGCCCGGGGGCCGGGCAGCAGCGGCCGGCGTGGGGGGGACGCGCCAGGGCCAGAAACTCCCTTAAACATTAACACATAGTTGTGGGATATTCCAGCAGTAGCTTCTCATAAAATATGGGGGACAGACTGGTGAAAGAAAAAGATTTTATGTTTTAAAAAAAAAAAATCATCATAAAACCTGCATTTTGAGCTCTTAGAAGTGCCCTAAATTTTCATTGTCCGTACCATTGTAATGAGGACAAGACAGTGCCTAAATATTCATGCAATCCCTGTTTGTTTGTTTTTTAAACTACCATGGAAATGTGCCTATTTACGTAGAAACTACACTTCTACACCTATTTGGCTGAGCACAGTGCCCGGCAATCGCTGTGTCCGCAGCGCAGGGAGCCACGTCCCAGGCTGCCTGTGCAGGTACAACATCTTGGCCAACCTACTGAAATTGCTCCTCGCTGCACCCGACACCTTCCTCAACCACCCACTGAAGGGGTGCCGGCATCTAACAAGGCCGATCCCTTCCCAGAGCAGCCCAGCCTCCAGGATGGCTCTGCTGGAGACCGGCAAGCACTCGCAGGGCTCCGTCCTCGGCAGCGTGAATCCCAACCTCGCCAGCGAGAGGCAAACGGCCTCCTTCAGTGTGGAAAAGCTCACGGTCTTGCTGGACGGCAGTGCGGAGCACACTCGGATACGGAGGGCGGTGGGTGAGTGAGCCGTAGGAGGCCGCGGGCGGGTACAGAGCACACCTCCATCCCCGCTCTCTCTGCTCCTCCTTCGCAGCACGGTGGGGTTTGTGCTCCCGGGTAGTTGCTTATCACCCGGCTCTTAAAAAAGTGGGAGTGTGGAGTCCCCTGTTAGCGTAAATCAACACAACTCCTCCACAGCCACTCCCGCTCTCTGAAGCTTTTCCCCTTCCCTGCTCCTATCCCCAGCATCTCTGGCAAGACTGGTTAAGCTGTGACTGAGGGTCACACAGTCGAGCACCTCTGTGCGAGGGGGATGCGCGGGGGCTAGTGCTGCTGCGCAGCCCTGCACGCCGTGCGTGAGCCGCAGCTGGGTGTCCCTCCTCGGCACATCGAGCTCATCCAGGTGGGAACTTCTCGCGTGGGTTGGCTTAGCCAGGCTGAGCTGCTCTCACTCGTGATGGGTGTGCCAAAAAGTGACTGTGTGCTCAGAAGGAGCAGAGAAAAAAGAAAGAAAAAGAAAGTTCTTTTGTCTCTGTAACTACCCTCATATGACACCCTTATCAAACGCAAACAGCACAGACCACTGGGATCACGTGCTTCACGGTGCAACTGGAGTTCAGTAAAACCTTAAACGTGAATGGACTCAAAGGTTTCAAGGCAAAAAGGGAGCAGCAGGAATGTTCAGGCTGACACAGAAAGGGCAAACCCAGGAGTCACTTTGCAAGGCTGCGAAGGGCTGGTAGAGTCCTGAGCCGAAGCGCGGGTGCCGAGCGGGACACCCGGCAGCTCCGGCCGTGAACCACAGCTCTTGCTGCCAACACAGCACAGGAACAGCAATTAGAGACAGAGGGATCCGTGGCATTTTCTGCCTGAGACACAAAGTCACCTCCAACACCCTGACCAGGGACGGTGCTTTACCCTGCAGGGTCACTGTTTCCACTCAAGACCCCTCTCTCGGGCCCACTCCATTCCCCTCCCCTCCTCCTTCCCCAAACCCGCCACTTCTCAGAGTTAGGCGTGACAGCCATCAAAGCCAGCACTGGCACAGTAAAACCCGCCTGCAGTCACCCTGAGGAGTCACAGCATCGGTATCCACGAGCCCAGCCCTGCCCGCTCCTCCCGCGCGGGGCTCGAGGTGCTGCCCACCCCTCTCCCGCCCCAGGAGAGCCAACGCTTCTGTGTTGCTTTGCAGCTGAAGCTATCGAACGCGACCCTGCATTTAGCAGAGAAAATCAGTATTTCCAGAGCCAGAATGAGAGGTACGAAGAAGCAGTCAGAAAAGCTGTGCACCTCCAGAAAAAGATGCACGAGATGGGCTGGACTGAGAACGGGCCTGAATTTAAGTACATTTACAGGTGATTTTTATGTATTTTTTTAAATGTACAACTAATTTTTTGTTAAAAGCTTTGTATGCCAACAAGAATCAGCTTTAGCAAAGGCTGGGAGAGGCCAACAGTTGACAGATAAGGTTTTGATACAAACGTGCTGCAGGTTTTTACTTTAGCAGCACGCTTGGGAAAAGGGAAAATGATGATACGCGGCAGGGAACTTCTCAAAGAGCAGCACACAGGTACAGCGCAATAGATCACAGCAGTTCACATCCCCAACGCGATATTTCCACTTCAGCAAGCTCCCTTCTTGTGCTACAGCTCTCGTACCACCCCTCTGATGTTTTTAAATGTATAACCAGAGTTGGAAGCGGTGCTGTTTCAGTTATGATGTTACTGACTTCCAGATAGAGAAAATGTCATTTTTTAATTTATCTAGAAAACCCATATTGTATTAAAAAAAAAAAAAAAAAAAAAGAAAACAACCTTTAGTTTGTAGCTAAACGGAATAAAATATTTTCCTCAATCCTTTCCTTAAAAAAAATTGCTTAACACTTTGCATGAGGTTGAGCTCCACATTGGGGAGAAGTTGCTGGAAAGCTGCCTGGCACAAAAGGGCCTGGGGTGTTGGTTGACAGGGGCTGAACATGAGCCAGCAGTGTGCCCAAGGTGGCCAAGAAGGCCAAGGGCATCCTGGCTTGTATCAGCAATAGTGTGGCCAGCAGGAGTAGGGAAGTGATCCCTGTACTCAGCCCTGGTGAGGCCGCACCTCGAGTACTGGGTTCAGTTTTGGGCCCCTCACTACAAGAAAGACACTGAGGTGCTGGAGCGTGTCCAGAGAAGGGCAACGGAGCTGGGGAAGGGTCTAGAGCACAAGTGCTGTGAGGAGCGGCTGAGGGAACTGGGGTTGTTCAGAAAAGGAGGCTGAGGGGAGACCTTCTCACTCTCTACAACTCCCTGCAAGGAGGTTGTAGCGAGGTGGGTGTTGGTCTCTTCTCCCAAGTAACAGGCGACAGGACAAGAGGAAACAGCCTCACGTTGTGCCAGGGGAGGTTTAGATTGGATATTAGGAAACATTTCTTCACCAAAAGGGTTGTCGGGCATTGGAACAGGCTGCCCAGGGAAGTGGTTGAGGCACCATCCCTGGAGGTATTTAAAAGATGTGGAGATGCGGAGCTTAGGGACATGGTTTAGCGGTGGACTTGGCAGTGCTGGGTTAATGGTTGGACTCAATGACCTTAAAGGTCTCTTCCAATCTAAACAATTCTATGATTCTATGATTTTAATTTCTTGCCCCTCCTTCTTTCCCTCTTTGCTAAATAAAAGTACCAGCTTGCTCGTGCCCGGTGCACACGGTTAGTTTGGTGGGGTTACATACCCAGTAAGAAGGTGCAAGTTCAAAAGCATCATTCAAAAGGGCAATGCCTGAACCTTACAAATCACTCTGACACTCACAGTCACTTTCCAATATTTCATCATATGAAAGATCATAATTTTTTACGCTAAGCTCTTTGCCACCTACAGCGAGTGGGACTGATAAAGGGGGACATCTTCCATCAAGAGCTCTTGGACCTGATCATTATATTCCCAATAAAAAGCAGCTCTCCACTCCTCCCTAGAAGAAAAAAAAAAAAATCCCAGCAGATTCTAAAAACCTGACAAAACTCAACCATGTCTCCCACCGAGGCTTGCTTTTACCAGGCCCCCTGGCGCCGAGGGCTTTGGCAGGGCCAGCCCCGTGCTACCACGCTTTGCTGGATTCAGAGCACAGCCGCCTCCTCGCAGCACAGCTCTTGTCTGCTGCAACACCAGGTGAGCACCGAGCTCTTACTGACAAAGCCCTGGTGCCTCCTGGTGCCAGACACGCTGAATCACTTGCACGCATTTAAAAGACAGCTTTTTAAAATCGCAGCTAAAGTAACCTTATTTCTGGATGGGCTGCCAAGGGTTCATTATGTCTTTTTCTGTTAATCAAAGTAATTTCCCTTTAACTTCTTTGCTCATATTTTCCCCCCACTTTTTCAGCATGACCGATTCTCTCTCAGGGCCAGTATAAAAGAAAGGTCGCAGTCATTTGTTAACAATAAAAGGGATCTATCTAGAGCGAGATGCTCAGTAGAGCACTGCAGTAAAGCAACGTGCTAACAGCCATACAAGCTACTGAGAACAGCAGAGCCACTTATTTTTAGGTGTAAGAGCACACGTACTTGTATCTGGGAGGTGATTCAACCATATTCTGAGGAATCCCAGGAAGAGGGACTATATTCCTCATATTTTCTTAGGATTTCTCACGCGCGCACACACACAAAAAAACTTAAAACAAATGAGTTTCTGATTTGCACCATGGAAATTACTGTACCCAAGTTCCCATACACAGCTTCTGGAACGGTGCTTTTTAGGATGTATGCAACCTTATCAGCTGGCGATGGCAAAGGACCTGACCAGACAATAAACCAGGTGTTACAAGGATGTATTTGAATTTTTCCACAAGAAAAAGCCATCTCAAGTCAGGCCAAATCTCCATGAACCCCAGTATTGCTCACTGACAGTGACTGACAGCAAACAGCCGGGGAAAAGTACAGCAACAAACCCAACATACCAAGGTATTTCCCCAGAATGGGAATGGGAAGGTTCAGGAAATCCAGGTCTCAGATGCCTATGTACGTAATTCAGTCTAATGTGCCCCACAGTGAATTGCCAGGGTTTGGGGGTTTCAGGGTAGGGTGGTGGATTTATTTTAGCTCAGCCTTAAAATGTGACTTAAATAATCAGGAAAAAAGTCCTATTTAGTAAAATAAAGATACGAAGGGTTCACAAGCTATCAGAGCCACGGGAGCTTTGGAGCCGGGCTGTGTTTTTAGGAGCTTAGCATCTGCTACTCAGAACAGACAATTCCTCCAAGAGCAAGTGAAATAATGAGCTAGCAACACTTAAGTAAACTGTTATGAAAGAAGGCAGAAAAGCAGCTTGGAGGAGCACTTTTCCTGCAATACCGTGTTGATGCTGGATGTTGGGTAAGGTACGGCAACACAGAAATCCAAAGGCAGCAGGCGGTACCGTCTGGTGACCGCCACAGTGTCACTGCCTCATTCATCGCATCCCTGGAACATCGTCTGTGTAAAAATACCCCTCGTACTGTCTCCGCAGGACACTGTCAGGAGATGTCGCGTTTCTCCTTCACCGCATCTTCATGAGAAGTATTTCGATGCTGGGCTCCGACAAACAGATCGCCAAATGGATTCCTCTGGCCACCCAGTATCGGCTCATTGGAAGCTACGCCCAGACTGAACTGGGGCACGGTAAGGCTGCAAAGAAAATGCAGTGTTTCTGCAGGATGAGAGGCTCTGGCCCAGATTCTCAGGGGAATTTGGGTTCAAGCTGTCCGTGCTTCACTGGGGCAGGGCTGGCTGGGGGGGGGGGAATGCCACCTGCGCGTTAGAGGTTGATGTCCTCAGCATTCCTCTGCAAGCTGGAGATGCGCTGGCTTTGGTTTTGCTAATGCAGAAAAAATAACACGAGCGAGGGTGAAAGCTCGTGATCAGATAGCAGGCAGTCACCGCCGGTGGAAGGGATCAGCCAGGCAGCTTGCCCAAGTTGATGGTTGTCACCATGAACCAGGCAGCTTGCCTGAGCACCATGTAGCTCAAGAGATCTTTGCAGGAGATGGTGTGGGGTCACTGGGAGCATCAACCCACAGTTGTAGTCAGAAGAGTAAACCACAAACCCCTGGTAATACCCACACCAGCCTCCAGGGATCCTCCACTCTCTCCATCCTTGTGATACATCAGGAGATTTTTTATTTTTTTTTTTTTTTTTTTTTAAAGGAACTTATCTTCAGGGTTTGGAAACAACAGCAGTCTTTGATATCACTACGCAGGAGTTTATACTGAACACACCAAAGATCTCTGCCATGAAGTGGTGGCCTGGAGACAGTAAGTACCACATAAAATATTTTGGTTTTCCTCATTTGCCTCCTTCAGTTACTCAGTCTGTCCTGCTCCAGCTCCGTGTTTGAGGGCCCAGGTGCTAGCAGAGGACTTCAGTAAGAGACGCACACATCTAGAGGCAACTAAGAGACCAAAGGGTTTTGTACAAGTTCAAAGGCCAGAAGGGAGCCACCATCATCTATCAAAGCCCTTGGGTGGCAGGGCTGAACTTCGCTCTGATTCCTGCAGAAGCAGGAGTTTCCCTATCTTCTCGTCTTTGTAAATAATACTCAGATGACCAAAAACTGCAGGGAGGTCATCAGCCTAAAGGATCAGCATAAAGGATTCAAGTCATCAGCCAGCCTCAGCATAAAGGATTCAAGTGTGGTATTCATGGCTCGCTTCAGGAAGGTATTTTACAGAAAATAACTGGAGTTACTCTAACAGCCACAGCACTTCCCACTCTCTCAGCTCTGCATGAACTTTAACTACTTATTTTTTCTCACTGCTGATGCAAACCGTTCATCCAAGCCTCACGGGCAGTGACAGAAGGAAGATGCAACTTCTGAGAGGCAAGAGCAGGCTCAGAGTGCAGATTTAGGCCATCTCCAGCTTCCAGCATCTGCGGATCACACCTACGCTGACCCGTATGCTAGCGAGACCTAACACACAATTAGCGCTGACCGCTCTTAACTGTGAAAGTGTTTGTACTGTACCTTGTCTTAAGGGAACGGGGCTGGTTTTCTTCTCGCAGTGGGAAGGTCAGCAACCCACACAGTGGTCTTCGCTCAGCTGTACGTCCACGGGAAGTGCTACGGCGTGCATCCCTTCATCGTGCAGATACGCAGCCTTCAGGACCATTCACTCTGCCCAGGTAAACGACCCCAGACATCGCAGCACTTCTGCAGGTGCTCTGCCTACTTTGCCCTTAAACGTTTTCTAAAACATTGGGCCCAGGGAGAGAGAGTTATCACTGCCAAAACCAAACCAAGACAGAGACCCAAGGCATAGTTACCATTAACCCCAACCTTTTTATCTAAAGGAAGATTTAATATATCTTCAGGCATATCCAGACCAAGCCTTCTTCTTAACCAGAAGCCTGGGCTGCTCTGACCACCTCTGCATTAACACCTCAGTTCTGACCCCAGCCAACACGGGTAACAGACGGATCATGGAAACAAACTACCACAAGGCATTCGAATGCCTGTTTCATCCCTCAGACAAGATCACCCACGCTGGGGAAGAAACAGAGCTGAACATGCCCTTCCTTTGAGATCCCCAGCCTGACACAAAACAGGGAGAAAAAGGTTCAAGTGGAAGTAAGCAGGCTATGTTTTCTCCTGCTGCAGGCATAATTGCAGGAGACATCGGTCCTAAAATGAATTTTGAGCACGTTGACAATGGCTACCTCATGCTGCAGAACGTGCGCATCCCCAGGGAGCACATGCTGAACAGGTTTTGTGAGGTATGTATGGACCCACATCACAGACTGGCCCATCACACTCTCATTGCACAGCCAGAGAGACGACAGGGACCTGCCTAAATTTAGGACAAAAATCTTCCTTTGAGGCGTCTGCAAGTGTCTGCGGTTTTATCAAGGGCAGAAGTTACCTGAATCCTAAGTGAAACTCGGTGTCAGGAATTCCACGTTGAGAGGATGGGGATCATGGGGCGGGCAGAACCTATCTGAGCCAGAAGCAGTAAGAGTTTGTCTCTTCAAACGGATAACAACATCTGTCATACATAAAAATATTTAGTTTTGCATTCAGTGAAGGATTTCGATGTCCATTTTATTCTATGCATAGAGATTACACAACCATCCTAGTACCGAAGTATTGAAGAAGGTGGCATCTAACATCCTCTCTCTACTCTAGGTTCAACCAGATGGCACATACGCAAGATGGGGGTCACAGCAGATTAATTATTTCACAATGACTACAGTGCGCATTTCCCTCATTTCAGACGAAGTTGTAGTACCTCTAATGAAAGCTTGCACCATCGCCATCCGGTACTCTGTGGTTCGCCAGCAGTCCAAGTTAAAGCCTGGGTAATGCCACGCAAGTCCACAGCGGTGGGAAGGGGACCATACACCATGTTCCCCCACAACAGTCTGTATTTCTACTTTTCATCTTATCTTTCAGCACATCACTGGCTTTTCTCCTGGCCCAGATAGGGTATTACAAACATGCTTCCCCATTATTTACATTAACGAGCTTCAGTCAAAGTACAAGAGAATGTTTACAGTTCTTTCTAAGATAAGTTTCATAGTTTGAATAGCTCAGCGGTTCACACAGGCAACTTATTTTTCTTGTAACTGGCCTTCCCGTGTAATCCCGTAACCCAGCAGAATCCAGACAAAGCGGACAAGTTGCTGAGTTCTTGTTCCATAGCATCCTACTAGTGGGCGCAACATTAAAATACCTTCCAACATCCACAGTTCCAATATCGACACTTTACAACGCTAAATTTTATTACTCTGGTAAGAATCCCTGTAATTTTTAAATAGATACTTTCATTTCAATGGATTACAAACATTTTCACTTAAATCTCCTTTCAAAAGCAAGAAGATCCTAATGAGAATGTGGTTTGGTTCAAACGCAAACCAAACACAAGAGCACAGCATGCTGAACTATTGTAATAACCAGTTCCATCATTTGCAGTCCTAAGTGTACTAACCACAGCAAAAGCAGTAAAGAACATCCAAAAAAAGCTCAGAAAGCTTAAAATAATTTAGACTCGAATATTTTCAGAGAAACCTATCTAGACCCAGGGCCACAAAGATCCAGTTTGAAAAGCAAAAGTTTTTCAGGGTGCAGTGCCACCGCCTCCCCTATAACACCCAACAACTTGCTGTCCTTGAAGGCTTCATCCTCATCCTCTCCCGCCGTCCCTGCTCCCCCTCTGCACCGATCGATCACACAGAGCCTTTTCTACTCTCTTAAGCTGGTTCACCCACATATAGCAGAAAAATCCCTTTTTTCCTGGTCGGGCTTGTTTCTCCAGCAGCTTAGCAAGCTGGGCAGATTCGCTGCCACGACATCGCCTCAGTCTGTTCACATCCTGCTTCTTGGTAATGACAAATGCCGGGTTTCATTGTGCGATAGGTAACGAACAGTAGCAATGCCCACGTCCGCACTTTCCCTACTTCATCAGCTGTCTTCCAACAGGGAACAAGAAGCAAAAATCCTTGACTACCAGACTCAGCAAGATAAACTGCTGCCGCCGTTGGCAGCAGCCTATGCCTTTCATTTCATCAACAACTACCTGCAGGAGCTACTCGACAGGGGGTACAGAGAGATCCAGAGTAAGAACTTCGACACGCTGCCGGAGGTGAGCTGCAGCAGGATTAGCTCGTACAGCATTTCTCATCTCTAAATATCAAAGTATTTTAGCAAACTGGACAACCATTCCTCTCACCGCCACATAACTGGAGAAATAGGAAGCACTAAGAGATCAAATGGTGTGTCCTAGGTCCACAACCAGTCAGCAACAGCATTTGCTTTACCACCCCAAATTTTTCATTTTGGGAACTATTGCAGAGTGAAAAGTCCTTGAAAAGCACGTCTGTTTGATAAAAACCTTGTTCCAAAAGTAGCTGGTGGCACAAAGCGTTATTTCACAACTTCATCTACAAATGCACATGCAAATAGTCACTTCTGAGCCAAAACCAAAAATGTGACTTTTTAGATAGAACATAAGATTTTGCAACTGGAAGCCTGAAATGAAAACACGCTCTGAACAAGGGCGGCCAAAGCCACTGCTGGTTGAGAGAAACCCAAAAATGCATGAACTGACCACAGCGTGCCCAGCACAAGGGCGTGCAGCATCCCAGGCAGACACCGAAGGCCAGGCTCAGGGAGCCGGGAGCTACAACAGCACGCAAAGGGGGATCTGGCAGGGATTTCACACCCAGAAATGGATTATTTTCACACCCAGAAATTAAAAAAAAAGGGAACTTATTCTGAGGATTGCTTTAGAACACTTTCACCATTAACACTCTGCCTTATTTCTTCTTTTAAACAGCTCCATGCATTTTCGTCGGGCTTTAAAGCCATGGTTACTCAGTACTGCACTTCAGCAGTGGAGATCTGCCTCCGGGCATGCGGGGGACACGGTTACTCCTTGCTGAGTGGGCTCCCTTCCTTGTATACGAAAATAGTTGCTTCTTGTATTTATGAAGGGGAAAACACCATTTTGCTCCTGCAAACTGCCAGGTAACAACTCAAATCTGTTCATCTAAAAGCCTGCCCCCTCATTTATTCAACCTCTACCACTTCTTCTCCAAAACCAGTAAAACCAGCTACTCCTTTCTCACACCACCTTCTAAAAATACAGCTCAGGACATAAATTATTCACGTCTTCTGTCTAAAAGGCATGGAGGTGTGTGGGAATCGGATTCTCTCTTCTATTTTTGGGTTTGGGATGTATGCAGGTGCTGTTCTGCATAACCTCATTTTCCTCTTTGTCTAGTAGCGCAGCAAAAGCATTGCTATACAAGTTTTGTCGTTTATTTTTTAAGCAACTGATGTAACACGATATTGGTGGTGAGTTTGATTCAGAGAAGGCAAAGTTGTTGGATACTGAAAGTGGATGAGTCATGCTCCAAGAACACCACTTTCCTCCAAACACGCAGACTGATGATTACCCAGAGTAGATGAAACACAGGAGAAAGAAACCACAGCTGCTCAAACTTTTAATAACGTGTGTTTTTACTAGAAGGAGAAAACCAGTACACTTCCCAGGGACAGAGGTGCTACCACGTCGCTCTGTGCTTGCACGCAGACACCTCTGCACTCATTCCTGCCTCTCCTTGCAAGATCAATAGCAAGGTCAAGAGAAATGCTGTAACCTTTTACTTCCAGACGTGGTCAGCCTAGGTCATAGCAGAGGTGCCAAAAAAATAAAGGAGTGGGGAATGCTCTGTGGACACGTTTGGCTCCAAGAAAGGGTCTCATGTTCGTTAACATAATGTGACTGTGTGCTGGGGATCACAGAGGGTAAGACCAAACCACCATTACCACTCCCACAGCATTAAGACTCGGGCTGCAGAGTTGATAATGTATCTCATCACCATGCTGCTGAGACTGCTAATAGCCACAGCAAGTTTCTTCCTAAAAATTCATCACTACAGATTGCTGTAGCATTAACTACGGTAGACAGGCTACCCCTGAGACCCATCACAGATCTGGTTATCGCAAATAACATGCAAAACAAAAGGTCATTACTTGTTCAAGTCCATTCTGAACCACCGATGGGATGGGTTACACCTTGCTGCTCCTCACCCCAGCCCACTTTACTTTTTGCATGACCGTTTGCTGCGTAGGGACCATACCATGCCCTGCTCTGACCGCTACCCTCTTCCCAGGTTCCTGATTAAGTGCTTCACAGCAGCCAGCACTGGCCAGCCTGTTCCACCATCTGTCACTTATCTGGCTGCCGTGGAACCCGGGAAGTGTCCAGCCAAGAACAAGTTGGATTTTCTCTGCCCAGATATTTACACTGAGGCCTACCAACACATGGCAGTCAGGTCAGTACGGCGGACGGGGTTTCCCTCTGACATCAGAAATGTGTTAAGAGCTCAGCTTCTTCCTTGCTTTAAAGGGAGGCAAAATAACATGAGTTACACAAGAACTGACACCATCTGCTCCTGAAAGAGAAAAGGAAGACTCACACAGGATTAACAGCCATGTCAAATGTTCAATATGAAGCTTTCACATTCAGAACATCAGAAGTTCTTAAGCCACGTGCTACCTAACAACTACATTCCATAGAGTTGATTCTGTATCGAGCTGATGGCACTATTTCAGAAAATCCCAGACCACATCACTGAGTTGCCGTCCAGTAAAACCTTTAGGCAACTGGATCCTGTGCAATTCTATGCAGAAAGTTAAAATTTCACATACCTGTGAAACTGATGTTTGTTTTCAGTTAACACCACAGCAGACACAGAGTCTCTCATTCTATCTGTCGCCTTTCAACTACACATTCAACTACTCAACACAAATAAAAACGGTATCATGAGTGGTCTCATTCGTATTATGTGCACGGTTATGGGCCATATAGGCGTCATCTCTGAAAACCAGGTAAACAGATAGACAACGCTGCTGTCATTCAAATCAGCGTAAAAACAGAGCCATTCTTCCAAAAGCTTCGGTGTCAATGGGAGCAGGATTCGGATCCCTGTGTAGAAAAAGTAGAAACGTAATGTAACATCAGTCCAATACTATCACCGCTTTATTTTGTTTTGCAAACTCTCCTTACACACAAACAGCCCAAGAAAAACTCAGCAGAACCCCTGGTAAACTACCCTGGAAGTGAGAAGGCAGAAATCCTGCAGTACCAGAGTGGTCTGGGTGCTTCTCCCACTTTTTACTTAGACTTTGCATAATCTAAGTTTGCTCACAGTGAGCGCAGATAACTTCAAATGTCAGAAATGCCATTTTGCCATACGATCACACACGAGTGAGTACAAAACGAGTGCATGTGGGCTGCTATATTCATATACAATATGCTTTTTCAATTTTCCAGACTCATAAGCAGCACAGCAGCTAAACTACAGGACCTGGTTCAGTCTGGAGTCAAAAAGTACGACGCGTGGAACCAGTGCACGGTGCAGCTGGTGCAGGCTGCGAAGGTTAGCAAAACTTATCTGCTTATTTGAGGTTTGTCTTTACGATACAATACGCAACAGAAACGGCATGATTAGCTTAAAGTCTCAGCACCGTTTCTTGCTTTCTGTTAGCATTAAGGGACACCACAAAGACCGGGGCACCACTGTGGTCTGCGTGGTGGAAAAATCATAGCGAGAAGCAATTCCTGATCTGAAGAATTTGCCATCTGAATAGGCCAGGTAGAAAAAAACTAGAGGGAGTAGAAATGAAAGGAAGGAAAAAAAAATACATTCATGGTTATGCTGCCACTACTAGCAGAATCAGACCTCCCATATCCTGTAACAAGAACCCACCGTCTGCAGGTAACGCTCATCTTTTTATAAGAATCCAGCGTTTCTGACTCCCAGAGAAAAGCCCCCCCAAAGCCACCCTACTGACAGCTGGCGGAGTCACAGCAAGGGTGAAACACGCCTGGTACTTCTTACATCTCCCACTCTCACAAGGAAGGATAACTGCAGGGAAAACAACGAACGCAGTGATAAGTGCAATGTTAATTACTACTGAAAGAAAAATCAAATCCAAGTCAAGTTAATAAGAGATTCAAAACCAATTCCCAGTTCACATGGATTAGACGGGCAACCAGCATGCCTTCAGCTGCAGTGGGATCGGGACAGCAGCATTTGTTCCCCAAAACACGGGTTAGGTAGTACAGAACTAAGCAGAAAAGAAAGCAAGAGGGGAGAAAAGCCCTAAATTTAAATGAAACCCCAAACCACTGATACTTCAGTATCTCCAAAAAACAAAATTATTTTTTTAATATGCAGTTAAGTGCAATTTCTCTACAATTATAGTGAAGGCCTGCCTTCCTTCCTTCCTTCCATCCTTCCTTCTTTCCCAAGCTGAGGAAAGGAAGATTTTGAAACAGATCCATGGCTTACTTTAACTTCATTCAATTTTTAATGGAAAACATCTTGCTGTAATCTCCCGTTCAGCCAGAGCCAACCCAAATTGAAATGGACTTCGCAAGAAGCCCCTGACAGGGAAAAAGGAGCCCTACGCACACCTAACCGTGGTGATACCATCTTGGTGATTTCAGGGTAGGGAACAGCCCCCTTGTAGTCAGTCAATTAGACGCAGTCCTTGATGAGTCAAACTCTTTCTCAGCAATAGCCGAGATCCTTGCAAAACCATCGGAAGCGCTGATCCGCTCATACCGGTAAGCACAGTTATAATCCTTCGAAACAAGAACTCACTGACTAAGGCAGCAAAGACTTGATCTCAGCAGCAGCATTTTTTGTGGTCACCTGTCTGCCCTGCGTCACCCCCCATTTTCAATTACACAGACCCAGTGGAAGCAGCAAGTATTCAATGCTGTAAGCTTGAAAAGGAGGAGAAAAACTGCACAATTGCCTCAAAAATAAAGGAGGCCTCCTATTAACAAAAGTGACTCTTTAAAATTACTTTCCCAATACTTGTTTAAATGTAAATATATTTTTAGTGGAATGAAACTGAAGAAAGATGTTGCTGTTTGAGATTACCTCTAGAAAAGGCTCCGACGAGCGCTCCCCGCACAGGAACCCGAGCAAGCCATTCCCTCCTGCACCCACTCAAACGGGTCACCGAGGACTCTGACCAAAGAGCTGGGGAGACCACGTGTCAGGAGGAGCTGGAATCCAGCTCTCTGAGAAGTGAGGAGGAGAACCTAGACAGGGGACTAGCCAGAAATAAACTATTTCTGAAGAGCCTAACATACGCAGAGGGCTGGCTGTGGTATTGTCGGTGGCGATCGTGCTGCTAGACTCTTCAGAAAATGGGATCTGGGCCCCCAAAGTTTCTTAGGTACTTCAGGGAGAGGAAGAGTCACCCAAAGCCCTTGAGTTTCCCCCGTAACTTTAAAACCTTGATAGCCTGCTGCCTTCTTGGGGCACTTCTGTATTCAACTCTTATTCCACACCTTCCCTGGAGACTCACCCACACGACTGGCACGGCAGCTCCATGAACTGACGCCTGCCAGCTCTCAGCTGAGCGGCTCAGACGCTGGCTATGGCTTTGCTGCAGACTCCACACGGGTTAATTGCTTGAGTAGACACCCAGCTTCTCAGGCAGGTTCTGCAGTCCACACTGGCCTCCACGCTGCTTGGCCGTGCCGGCAGGAAGAGCTGCAGCGCAGGTGTGCCGTGCTTACACCCACGGCTGGGAGGAGAACCGTACAGTGAACCCACGCAGATACCAACCCCACCAACCACCCGCAGTAATGTCAGCACAACAAGAGTCACCCCCACAAGCAGGTGGAGTCAGGCTGCTTCATTTGCTCTGGACCTCAGCTAATATTTCTGTAACTTGGCAGTTAGACACTCCACTGGTGTCTGACCCAGAAATTATCAGTTTACTTAAAACCACAAAAGCGAGAGGTAACTTTGCATGTTCTGTGACAACAGATGTTTTCAGAGCTGAAGCCCTACAGACACTGAGCCCAATGTACCATAAGCCCAAGGTCTTCAACCAAAGAGTTTTCTCCTGTTGATGTATAACCGAGATTCACTTGCTGGGGTCAACACAAGCACATTCCAATGTGTTTCCATCACACAAACTCTTCGGGGTATTCATCAGAAATATTTAGAATAAGTACTACCACGATTTCTGAAGCAGTTTTCTAGAGTTTACAAATACCAGCCTTGACTGTTTACACCCCCAATTCTCTCCTCTACTGTCGCTGTAAGACATGAATGCAAAAGGCCTGGTCAACCAGCAAACAAAGAATACAGGCTGGAAGAGTGCCAGGGAAATGAAAAGGTTTTATATTCTTTGCGAGAACATTTGAGTCACTTGGCCTACTAAAAGTGTTTTGAGGTGCATTCGCTGTTGATTGCATTTGTTTTCCAGGCTCACTGCCACTACATCACAGTGAAAAACTTTGCAGAAACTGTGGAAAAACTCGAGAGCAAGGCTGGCATCCAGAAGATTATGAAACATCTTTGTGACCTCTTTGCATTACACGGGATCTTCTCGAATGCAGGAGTCTTCCTGCATGACGGATACATATCTGGAGCTCAAATGGACATGGTCACAGCATCGTACCTGGACCTCCTGGCCATCATTCGGTGAGCTGCTCTAGCACGAGAGGAGATACACAGCCACTCAGTTTGTCCCTGTGATAGATATAAAATAGTGCTGCTGTACCTATGGCAACATCTCCAAAGTCAATTCACCTCATTTGGGTTTTATTTTCATTGCCTGGCAGCACTAGAAATTGATTGAAACATCTACACAGAGCTCGTTTTCACAGCAGAGCAGACCTAAGTGTCCAGTTCCCCTGCAATCGCTACATTGAAGTTCTGTAACATGAAATCTTAATTTATAAATCAAGAAATCCTGAACACTTTCTACCATTTGCAGTAGAGTGAAAGCAGGAAAATACGTAGTCAGAGCAGCACTGGCAGAAGGCAGCCACAGCAACCGATCGTACACTGCAAAATCTGTTTAAGCCGCAGCTAATAGAGCCTACTCTGTTGCCATGGCTGAGTTGCAACTGGTACCCAAACAGTCCTGCCTACAGTTAGTTCAGACGCATCTGCTCGACACCATTTATTACCAACTACATGAATTCTGAGATATGCTAAGGTTTTAACTTACCACAACACTCACAAAGGCTTTTTGACACAGAGTTCATCTTTCACTGCTCAGTGCTGTTTGTTAAGAACAGATTAACTTACGGTGCAGAGAAGTGAGTTGCTACTGTATGTAAAATTCTACTTAAGCCACCTGGAGAGAAACAAGAATACACCATAACCAAGAGCTGAACGGGACTGAGCCAAACAGCAAGCATTTTCAGAACCGATCGCAGAATTCAAGTTAAGTGATAAGCTTAACATAACGTTTTCAAAAGCCTAACACGTTGTCTCTGGAATTCATTGCAACTTCTCTGTGTTAGTCCATGCCTTGTTACCAGGATTCAAGAATGGAGTGTGTATTTACCTAGGTAATTAGAGTCAGTTATTTACAATTAGTAGAAAGGATACAAACACTTCCCGGTCTGTAGCAAAAGCCCAGCCTTTCCCAACCCCCAAACAGCCCTTCCCCAAAAGGAACTGGTAGATGCAAATGCCAACATTTGAGCAAACTGCTTTGCATCGCTGTACCTCAGGTGTGGGTACAGCCAGCATGGCTTCCTACACCCAGGACGACGGGAGGACACGGAAAAAGAAACCACCTCCTGCTTGGGAGAAGATGCTGTCATTACTTACTTGTCTTTATGCTCCAGCTATCTGTTGCTGGCTGCTGTCAGACGGGCCCCTGGGCTAGATGGGCCCTTGGTGCGGTTCAGGGTTGCTTTGTTCTCCCAGACACAAAGAGAGTAGAAGACCTTTACAACCCATGATGAGGTCATAGAAATACTTACGAGCAGATGAAGGCTGGAGATCAGCAAAGCACTTCACATCAATCTAGTAGCAACCTTATTCCATTTTGTGAGACAAACACATACAGCATAAGCAAAACAAAACAAAGCACCCGACAAAAACCAAAAGTAAGAACTGGCAGAGTCTGGTGAGAAAACATCTGACAAGAGATTGAGTCCTAAATTAGGGAATTGGGGACAGACCCCAGGTGATTGCAAGACCCTGCAAATACCCATTCAACAGTACAGACAACTCAGGGTGTTAGCACAACATGCCTCTGAGGAATCTAAACAAGCAGGATTTTCCCCACAGTGTAGGCAAGGGAAAAAATTGGCACGAGCTTTTTAGGCTGAAGAACCTGGACAACTGACTTTCAAGTTTACCTTTGACTTATTTTCCTCCCTTACAAAGCAATACGGGCTTCCGTAATATGAATGTCATTCATCTGCTCCTTAGGAAGGATGCTGTTCCACTAGTGGATGCTTTTGACTTCACTGATAAGAACCTGAATTCTGCGCTTGGCAGTTATGACGGACAGGTTTACCAACGGCTTTACGAGTGGGCTCAGAAGTCACCAACCAACAAGCAGGTATGGATGCTGGACTACAGCCAGGCAACGGCTGCATTAGCCAGAGCAGAAATTGTTTGCTTTTCTTTTAATAAAAGCAATACAGATACAAGTAAGTGGAATAAGAGCCTCTAATTCTTAGTATCTCGCTCTGAACAATGACCTGTGATACTCCAATTATGCCACCTATAGTCTTAGCTCAGACATTTAACCTAACGATGAATTGCAGCCCCCAGAATACTAGACCTTGTACCTAGGAGCTGGACTCTTGTGTGCCACCAATGTGGTTTTGGTCTTCAACTTATGTCACTGAGGTAACATTGTACAAAATAAGCTGAAAGAAAAGACTGTTTACTAGATGGCTGCAAGAGCAGGGTATTTTCCATTCACTGGTACTTTTACTAGTGTAATACTTAGGGTTTTTTTAGTAATATGTTTAACCATAAAGAGTATAAATGTTAAACAAGGCAATTTCATCCTTCATGGTCTTTAGCACTTTACTTTCACTTCTTAATTCATCCATATTGTGGAGGAATGTAAAATTCTGCACGATGCAAATAGCTATTGCTCTGTTTGAAAACTCATTTTGCCTTGAGTAAGATTTTTACTGTGGTAATCAGCAACCCTTTGAAATTCTACAGCTGAACACAAAATTTGCCTTCAGCAAACATTCAAGTTCAAGCATATTTTTTGAAGTTAAATAGTATGCTGTTCCATTTGGGATGAGTGTTGTGTACTGGTTACGAAGGACAGCACATACTATAGGGAGAGAGATCTTGCATAGCTGAAGTAGCTAGCTGTTTGGGTTTTTTCAAATAGTCTTTCTATATTTCAGAAATCATTCTTAAGAAAAAAATTATAGCCTTTTCCTTCTTCTCAATTACCATTAATTCCCTTCCACATTCTCTTTCTGAACAGATAAGTCCAGCCTATGAGAAGTATTTGAAGCCACTTCTTCACAACACGCTATCGAAATTATGAAGACCACGATCTAAGTGAAGGCCAGACAATTCCTCCCGTTCTTTGTGCAGCAGTACATTTATGAAGCATCAGTAATGACTAATCAGAATTAATAATCTGTTGCTTACTCGCAGTTGCAGCAAGTATGAAACAAGATTCTTGGCCAGCCATTTGCATTTAATGAGACAGAAGCCAAACAATGCTGAGTGGCACCCACTGCTATGAGGCAATCTAGTCAGAAATAGCCCAGGGTTTGCTGTTCTCTAACCCGAAGTGTCCTGATAGCATCAGAATTATGCCATTTGGCGTCCTTATTCTTTTTCTAAATCCACTATATGATGATTAAGGAAAAAACCCCACATTATGAGCTCCCCCTCAGTGTGTTATGACTGTACAGTGCCTTAAAAAAAAAAAAACTAAAAGTCCCCAAAAAACGAACAAAAAACCCAAAAAACACTGTACTGAAAAACCGAGGGAAGGTAAAATTATGGTCCTTGGTTTCTAGGAACAACTTGCTCTCTTAGATCAAGAGGTATATTAGAAAGTCCATCTGTTTGGACAGTTAAAATAGCTCGTAACCTGCTCAGCAGTGGAGTATTCCTGGCTAATGAAGATTCAGACAAAGCTGATGCCAACTCCAGTCTGCAGAATTTACTTTCCCATTAATAGAGCTGCTCGTACTGTCCTTCTATAAATCTTGGGCTCCAATAAAGTGTATTATTTGGAATACTGCTTCTCTAATTATTATACTTCATAATTATGGAACGGGTAGGCTGATCCAGGCCAGTCATTAATTTGCTGGTAAATGAAGTGTTGCAAAGAACATCTTGTGATTATAATTCAATGCCAGTTAACACAGATATTTCTTACCACGTGTTACAGGAAAGAAACAACCACTTTTCCTGAGCTTCATCAGTTCAGCTTTTCCCCTTATAGGAAGAATAAAGCTCTTACTGCTTCTTATTACAAAAGTCATAAACCCTGCAATGTATGAAGAGGGGAAGACAAAATATGACAGAGAAATACACCCCTGAGACAGGCCTTTTGAGCGAGAGATGGGATGGAAAGCTCCCACCTTCAAGAACCAGCAGCTACCATAGAAATCCAGACCCCTCTTACATCCCCAAAGAGCTGTGGTCCGCACAGCCCAGACAGCAAAGCAGTTGTGGTAAGGAACACTAGTGACAAGAACTTCATGGGAGAATGTGATCCATTCATCAAAACAGATAAACTCTTACTCCCAATAGCACTCCAGTTAGAGCATAAACAGAAATTCTATTAATAACTACGACAAAGTGCCCAAGACAAGCAGAAATAGCTAATCAAAATTGAGCAAAACCACAGAACTTGAGTGCCTCGACTTGAACATCATCACAAACAGCACTCTACAGTTAAAATTATATATGTAAGTCACCAGATAAATCGCTGACAAACCAAACAACGCTACTTAGCGGCTACAATTACATTTAGGCTCTGCGTTCCCTCCACCCCTAGCCCTTTAGCCAGTACAAATACTTGCCATCCTTTTGTTAGTCATAATGCAGTTTTCAAAACACAAGCTTTTTCTATAATGAGGACAGTTGAATCAACCGATTAAGACAAAGAGGAACATAGTCCATCAGCAATGGAGGAGAATGGAGCCCTACCAGAGCATCTGAACTACTCTGCAGAACAGAAAAACAGGTTTGGGGTGGGTTTTTTCTGTTGGGCTGGTTTGGGTTTTTTAAGTATTAGAGTTCTAGAAGACAAAGAAAATACGAAATAGTGTTCTGTATTTCACATTTTTATTAGCTTCTTGCTGGCAGGCATTACACTTGGGAATAATATTGCACCAGGCATTAAAAATATGAATTCTACCACAGGGACATTTTGCATTTAGAATCCAATATAAATATTTCTAATCATATTTCCATGGCTACAGATAATATTTGGTTGCTTGATTTATATGCATAGAAAGAAACAGTTGTCATAACTGTAAGAAACTGTACTTATCAAGTACTTTTAAAGGGTGGGATTTGTTTTCCTAGAATATTACAATACTGTTTATGGATTTAGAAACTAAATTAGTCTACATGATAGCAGCTTTTCCCCAACTGCATCTTAAATTGTTTGTTCCTTGCTCCCAGTATCGTAGCATTAGGTGGATTAGAAACCATTTAAACGGAGGTAATTTTAGCACTTTAAGTTGAGTCAGAGAATTGTGTTAATGACACAAAATACCCTATTGTACTAATTCTTCAGACTCCCTCTTTCAAACAAAAAGGTGTCTTGACTGAACAGGCACATGCATGTTTTTTCTGAACAGGACAAAAGGACAGAGCTGCTAGAGAACAAAACTCCTCCAGTCCTTACTGATAAACAATAAATAGTCATATAAAAAAAAGCCCACATTGTTGCTTTAGTCAAAATCCAGACTCTCTCGGGTTTACTGTCCAATTAAGTTGCTAATCACTGAAGCGGCTCCTGTGGAGTCAGAATCAGTCATCTGTTTTCCGTGCCAGTCTACAGAAAGTCCAGTTATGCTCCACTGTGTTTTCATTGGCACGCTCGCTCATATGATGAACTCTGGTATTCCTGATCGTGAAGCCTTGCTTTGTGATGTACTCCATCAGATGGACTCTGAGCGACACTTCCTGGTGGTAATCGCACGGCCCAAAAGTGAAGGAAACCTGGCAGTCCCTGGTGTCCATCATATGCTTATTCCACTTTGTGAAGTGGTTTGAAATGCCTTCCAGTAACGAATGGACTTTCGTCGTGATAGTGAGCTGCGTGATGATTACAGCCACCGGGTTGGAGTACTTGGAAAGCTTCCGGGTGCTGGACAGCTCCACCACCTCCTCAAAGGTATCCACGGGATACAGCGGCTTGGGGTCATTAAGACACTGAATTAGCGGTTCAATCTGATAGAAGTCCGCTTCCTTCCGAAGCAGGTCGAACTCCTTGAAGTCCAGTGGCAAAGTGAGCTCTGAGGTCCTTAAAAAGTTAAGAACATAACGGAAAAGTGGTCCATCTCTGTCAATAAAGTAATTGCCCTGAGAGTCCCTGGCAGTGGGGAAGTCTCCCCTGAACATGGCCCCAAGCATTGAGTCAGGATATCTCGTTAGAGTTGTAAGGGATGTCGTATACATGTGTCCACCCACATTTAGCGTGACTGGATCAGTCATCTAGAAAGAGAGAAATTGCAGAGTTTATCAAGCCACCACAAGATGATCCAATCACCTCACTGACACACATGGCAAATACTGTTTGAAAACTGCAGGCTCTGGAGAGAATCACTCTTCTCCCATTCGAAGCCTTTAAGTGGCATTTAAACCCGAACAAATCCAAGCCACATAGCAACAAGGCACAACTGGCAACTAGACAGGATGATACTTAACATTCAGAACGTGCATTTCCAGAATGCTTTAGAAACCTTAACAACTGAGCTACTGTCACAGAAGTTTTGCATTCGGGCAACAAGTTTTTTTCCTATTCTACAGATGGGGAAATGAGAACAGAGATTTCCTGAAGAACAAGTTAGTCTGAATAAGGCCCATCAGTGCTCCTTACTTTCACAATCTGTTTCTCATTCTAGAACAAAAAAAAAAGAAAGAAGAAAAAAAAAATCAGCTAAACAAGTCTTAAGCCCCTCTCTCTCCCTCAAGAGAGGATGACAGTGCAAGTTTAGGCACAGGACCAAGAGCTCACTATCAAAATAATCCATGCACTGGTTAAGAGGCATCATTAAAACAAGCAAACAAAAAAGAACTTTCAGCTTTTAACTCTAAAAAAATATTTATTAGCAAATTAGCATGCTGCATAGAAGAAGGGAGCAGAGCACAAACCAGTCTGTATCAGCTTCCAGATAGCACACAAGGAAGCAAGAAAGAAAGGAACATAAATCCCATCTGGCCACCAACCCTAACAACCAGGACTGAGGCCAGCCAGAGAGGAGAGACATATGCACGGCAGCAGAATGTTTAGAGAAAGAGAAGAGGAGAAAAATAAGATGCGTTTGTCTAGTTTGAAACAGGGTTTACAAGGAAAAATATTTTTCTTTATAAATAAAATTACGAAGTCCTTTAAATTATATGCAGGAAGCACAAACTACTTTCAGCCTTTGTGGAAAACGGTAACAGTGAGCTTAAGGCATCAGTTAAGTACTCACTGATTGCACCTAGGAAATATGAATCTGAGCTCTCCCTCCAAATAGCACACGAGGTGAAGCACTCCAGAGAATGTAAGCAAGCTGTCGTAACACACAGTTTTTCTTCTCACATGACTGAAGCTCTGGATCTACACAAGACAGATCTGGAAGGATTCTTACCGCAGGATCTTGAAAGCCCAGTTGCACCGCACAGCGCACGCTTACACAGGCTCACTTACCATATATCCCCAGTCTCCATTATCCATCTGTTCAATTGCTTGAACTGCGGTATTCCAAGTTTAACAGAAGGCTGCTGAAAGGATACGCAATTCACCTCTTATTATCTCCCTGCAGGAACAAGCACACACAAAAACACAAAACAAAGAACAAAACATGGCAGACCATCAGTACCTACAAGAACCGAGGGGAATGCTTTCTAATCAAAGGCAGGCTCTCTGCCAGGAGAGCATTCAGCTATGAAGCCACATTAGCAGGAGAATCTACAAACAAGCTTTTCCCTCCTTCTCCCTTCAAGCTACCCACAGGACTGCCTCCAGAGCACGCAGGTAATCGCTCCACGAGCTGATGGTCAGACAACCACCCCAGTTTTGTTAAACAACAAACAATGTGCCTCTGAGGATAATGTACATTCACAAACGGACTACCTTTCACCTGGGAAACTGTGAATACTTTGAAAGACAGAGGTCCTTTTCCCACTTAAAAAAAGTTTATTTAGCCACCATTGAGGTCATACATGTGATCTGTTAATATTAGTCAAAATTCCCATGCTCCAGTTTCAAACTGCCCAGAAGAATAAATCAAGCATGAAAGTCAATGAACAGTAAGAAAAAAAGAAATCTCACTGTGGAATTAATAATTCAGTAGTGGAGAACTGCAATTGATAGCAAGATCATTAATCTACAGACGAAGAGTACGAATGGACTTCACAGACACATACACACTCTCAAAAGAAATCTCTTTAGGGACAAGCCAGAGGACATGAAACATCTTTTCAACAACGCTCCAACAAAAGCAATTTGAGAAGTGGTTCGTGCCGCAACTTCCCAGAAGATGTTGAACTGCTGACTCGCATAACAAGGGGACACTCTCCACACGAGCACAGCAAGGGAAATCCACAGCCCGGGTTGTGCAACTCCAGGGGGGGAAGCAATGACCCCAGACACCAGTGGAGATTTTCCAAAGGAGATTTTCCATGTCAAGCGATGCAGGGACAGGGAAGGCAGTCGTCAGTAAGCCTTTATCCCTACCCAGAGCCTGCCTCTCTGCTAGAATTGCTGAAAATTTAGGTCAGTCTGTTTTAAGTAGGGTACAGTTTCTCAGCTTTGTTTATTTTTACATCTTAAAGACCACACAGTTACCAAGACTTCTGCTGCCATCCTCTTTACTAGCAAACTTCAACACACAGTCACCCAGCTAAAAGCAGCATGAAGATTTAGCCAAGCCAGAGCCCTACATTCCAAAACAACTGAAGGTTCACAGTTAATTCCCAACCAAAAAGATTACTTGCCTTTCTCATTCCTAGCAAATGAGGTTGGTCTCATTCACCACAGAACAAGGCAGCACATCCCACCTCTCTGGGCTCTGCGACCCTGCCCAAACGCACAGCCTGGGCACAATAGCGTCCAGCAGGTCAGGCCTTCGGGGGCCAGCAGCACGAGCACAGCCTCAGCTGCATCTCAGATGTATTAAAGAGTACAAAAACCAAAATCAGGGTATGAAAATTGTGAGGTCAGACAGCAGAAGACTAAGGAATACTAAGATACAGAACTAGTCATACCAGGATCCTATTTTTACAAATTAGAGAGGGAGCATGCCTCAAGAAAGTATATTAAAGCACACCCCCCGACAGCAGATAAACCTGGAATGCCAGCTCTTTTGCCAACCTCTGTAATTATTTTTTTTAACTGCTCACAAATCAAGAAGTGAATTCATTCAGGTTTTCTTTATTGGGAATTGTCATTCAAGTGTAGCTCATTCACTTTTATCAACAGCCCAGACCTTTTAAATTCCAGCACTTATAGGTGTTATTCTGGTCAAGTACAACACCAGTGTAACATGCAGATGCATTAAAACCATAGGAGAGACTGGTACAGGTTTCTGATATTCACGGAAAACATTCACTTGAAAGTGAAATGATGCAGTCAGACAGAAACTTCACTGGCAATCATGATAGAAGAGATTTGCAGTCTTAATAAAATTAACTGGAATAACACATTCAGAATATTTCAAAGACAGACAGATGTCCATCAGAGTTATTTAAACTGGTGGACAGATACTGTTATTTCAGTCAGCATCTAAGCCCAGACTACAGACGAATCAAGACTTTCTTTATCAGGGAAAGAAACAGATGACACCGCCTGTCTGTACGAGGGCATGAACTAATCTTTGATCACAGCACTGCTATGTAACACCGGAGTGAATAATTTACGAGAGCAATTAGCTGAAACAAACCCAGCCCTCAACACACAAGTGGCAGCGAGAAGTCTCACTGACCTTTGTGTAAGGACCCAGAATCACCAGGCACGCACAAACCTCCCTGGCAAAGCCAGCGCTGGAGCAAGACGCACAACGCGCAGGGATGATACCGGGAGGCCATCCTAAAATGCCCGAGTGTGATCACAACTACCCACTGCTTCCCTCATCAGCCTGGGAGCTCTGAATTTCTAGACAACTTCACAGGCAAAAATAGCTCTGTTCAGGTACAGCCTGAGATAAGGACTAGCAAACCACATCACAACAAGGGTGGGGATGTACGCCCTTCATGACGTACGCCCTTTCAACGATGCTTTAAATTCTTCCCGAATGAAATACAGTGATGCATTGGCGAGGGTGGGGAAGGCACTCACACCATCCATACCCCGGGATGGGCAGCCTCAACGCAGCTCTTGTCCCTGTGCCACACAAGAACATATCACACGCAGGGACAGCCTTGCTAACATGGCTACTCATGTCCAGACAGCAGAGAACAGATGACATGCAGCCATGTCCCAAGACAGCCTGCCTTTAATAACCATAAGAATTACTCATTTAAGATGAAATTCAGCCAGACAAACTGCTGACACCATTTAAGCCAAACAGGAAGTCATTCTTTGGTGAGAGCAGAAGTGCACTGATTGTGTCAAACCACAGTCCTGCTTTCGTTAAGCTGCTTCTGCGGGCAGGGAGAAGACAGACAGCATTAACATGGTCATCCCAGCTGCTGCCATAGCCTAGCACCAAGCACATCCAAAAACTAGGAAAGGCACAATTAGAAGTGAATAGCTTTGAAGAAAAGCACTCAAGTCATCATTTTATACTTAATACACCAAATTGGATACCTGCATTTATAAAATGCTCACTCTTATTTCATATATTATGACTCAGAGGATTACAAGGCTATTTACCAGCAATGCTACAGCAACATGTAGTCCCATTAACTTCAGCAGGGCTTCTCCCAGAACAGAGCTGCTAACGTGCAACCATTTTGCAAGCTGAAATTCAGAGAAAGCAAGTGAGAGTCAGCTGAACATCTGCATCTGTGAACACACACACGGGCTCAGGACAGGCCCAGGGGATGCCAGCAGCACTGCCCAGCGTTTGCACTGCTGGGACCACGTGTGTTGCATTTGGTCAAGGCCACAGGCTACACACTGCACCTGGAGAAAACCACCGCACTGGTGCCATATGCAGTTATGTGAAGGAGCAGCAGAAATACACCTAACAGTTAAAAGTCAAGAGGCACACACCACCTGATTTGCTCTGAATGTTTTTCATCTAGTTTTTCCAACAGAAGAATGAAAGGATTTACTCGTAGCACCAGTCTTTAATGGACAGTTTGGTATCAATATTACAACACAAGCTGTTTAACCTCCACGCAAACTGTTTAACCTCAATAGTTACCTTAGATTTCTAGGTCGATATAGAGTTGACAGAAATTCTACAAATAGCAACTTAAAAAGAGCAAAGCTAGGACTCTACTTACATAGATAAATATACTTGGTATTTCAAGCTACTCACGCACTTAGTGAGCTCCCTGCCTCTCACATTTAGATCTCCAAAGATGAGAAAAAAAACCTCCTGCCCTAACCACAGCTATGCTGTACACGGACAACCTCTCTATTCCCCAGCCAGTCATAACACTTGAAAGGCAAGTTTTTATTGTAAATCATTATTGGTGACTCACCTGAACTGACAAAAACTAAGCTAGCACCAGTGATGACTGTACTCCACCAAACCGTACAGCAAGACAATAGTCTGCAGAGCAAATCCATGAGGATCCAGCACCGTGCTACCCTAACCAAGGGAGCGAGGAGGAGGCAAGCTCTTAAAACAACCTGTTACTCAATCTTCTGGTAATTCAGCAGATCAGCTTCACTAAAGAAGGCATCCATCATCTTCTACACATGTCAAGTTTATAATGACTAATACAATTTATTAAAAATTAACTTATTTCTTGCTTTTCTTTAGTTGCTTTTTACTAATAGTTAGTCTTCACCTCAGGCAGGAGGGAAAAACGCTCACACTAGCCACTCAGCATTTTTCACTCCTTTATGTCTAACTGCTTCACTATAAATTCCAAGCTCCTGAAGTTTCCATCCCTCCTCTGAGGAGCTCTATGACATCCTGGTTTAAGCCCAGGTTCCAAGCGTTTATTTTAACTGCTGCTTGTTTGAAATGCCTACATCACGATATTACCTTGGCCCTCCTCTCACAAGAGCCAAAGGCAGACACTTGTATCCAGCGTGGTCCTGCTGGCCCCCTGTGCTGCTGAAGCAACCCAAGGCACCCAGGCTTTCAGCACCCATGACAACAGTTGGGTTTTACCCATGTATTTTGCTTCTGTGAAACTAACTGGTAGTTGTCTGCATGTGGAAAGGTGTCTCCAAACAGTTTTGGAGGAAGGCAAGCGTCAGAAATGCAAGCGTCAGAAACGCTGAGCCTCCCTGCACACACCAACGGGGCTCAGCACGTGCATGGACCAAGGACCAACAGCAAGACAGGGGCAGAAATCCCTCCTGCGAGCCCAGGCCAGAGAGGGGCCCAGGCCTGCAGCAGGAGCCAGGGAGTGCCGGTTTCCATCACAGAGGAGCCAGAGAGCTCACGGTGGAAGAACTCTCCCCAGGATCACAGTGATTCAGCAAAGATGCTGGAAATGAACCCAGACATTTTGCCTTCCTCCCCCCCCCAGCAAGTGACCCAAGAGCCCAGACCCTCACCCCCACCCCAGACCGGTGTCCCAGCTCTGCCTCCTCTCCTGGGTGGGGCAGGAGGGGCCACTCCCCTCCCAGCGCGGCGCAGGACCCACATATCCCAGACCCTCCCTACCAGAGATCACCCCCAGCACCCCGGCTCCCACCCCCGCATCCTCCTCGCTCCTTCCCGAAGCCCAACCGGGAACAGGACCCAGGCACCACCTGTCCCATCCCCAAGCTAACACCGGGGCCTCGGCATCCTGCCCCGCAGCCCTCCCCCCAGCACCGAAAAGCCCCGAGAGCCCAGCCCCGCGCCCTACCCCTCGCCCCCACCCGGGACGCGGCCGTCCCACCTTAACGCGCTCCCCCACAGCGGGTGCGGGCACCCCGCCCCACACGGCCCCGGGCGCCCGGCCCCTCAGCGCTACCCCGAGCCAGGGCAGGCCCCGGGCGCTCGGCCCCGCGCCCCCCAGCCCCAAAACGGCCCGGCCCAGCCCGGCACTCACGGGCACAGCTCCCGGCGCTGAGGCAGAGCCCGGCACGACTGAGCGCTAGCCCGGAGTTCAGCCGCGGGCGGGGGCGGAGCGAGGGTGTGTCCCAACCAAGCCGCACCCCGTGCCACGCCCCCTTCGGTTGGTGGGGGAGGGGGGCGGGCGCCACCGGGCCGCGAAGCGCCTCAGCACCACCCCCGTTCACCTCAGGGCCGCCAGCCGGGTGGCCGCGCTCGGCGCCCGCCTCAGCCCTGCGGCCCCGTGCCCGGCCGCGGCGTCACCGAGGGGATTGGGAGGGGCCCGGCCCGGGCAGCCCCGTCGCCAAAAGGCGAAGCCGTGGCCGCAGGCGGGGCGCTTGAGCCTGAGCCATGCACCTCCCCGTCAGCGCAGGGCGGGCGCACGGTTGTCCCCAGCGGGACCAGCCGCCGCCGCCGCCGCGGGAGACCGGAAGTGGCGTACAAAGGCCGCGCCTCCCGCCGTCGCTGGCGCCGGTTCTCGCGAGAGCGCGAGGGGGCGGGGCGAGACCGCTGGCAGGGCGCGCGTGGGCGGGGCCTCGTCGTCACCGGTAGCGCGCGGCGCCCCGCTCGCTCCGCGCTAGAGGACACGGCCAAGATGGCGGCGTCTGCGGCGGCACTGCGGCACCTGGCGCTGCTGGGCGCCCGCCTCGCCCGCCTCCCGCCGCAGGGCCGCGCCGCCGGGCGCCTGCTCCAGCAGCGCAGGGGGATCCGCCTCTCCGCGCCCGCCGCCATACAGGTAGCGGGGCTGCCGCGGGGAGGGGTGTCCCGAAAGAGGGGCTGGGGGAAGGGGGCTCGTCCCCTTCAGGGGAGGTGTCCGGCCCCGGGGGTGCGAGGCGGCCCGGGGCGGGCGGGTGAGCGGCGAGGTGAGGTGAGGTACGGTGCCTCCCCGCGCCCCTGGCGTGTGGGGAGCCCGGCTGCCCCGGGCCGTGCCCCCGCCCTGCCCGGCTGCTGCTGTCTCGCAGGTGACGGTGCGGGACGCGCTGAACCAGGCGCTGGATGAGGAGCTGGAGCGGGACGAGCGCGTCTTCCTGCTGGGCGAGGAGGTGGCCCAGTACGATGGTGCCTACAAGGTACGTGGCTGCCGTTACCGGGCCGGGAAGGGGCCTCAGGCGGGCCCTGACTCCTCTCTCTCCCCCTGCAGATCTCCAGGGGTCTCTGGAAGAAGTACGGGGACAAGAGGGTGATCGACACCCCGATATCAGAGGTGAGGCTGCCCCTGTTTCCTACCCTGGCAATCTGTCCCTTCATCAGCCGCTCCCCCAGTGCTTACCCTGGGTTTCCTTCTCTTTCAGATGGGCTTCGCAGGAATCGCTGTCGGTGCTGCTATGGTTTGTCAATTCACATTCTTTTACTTCTGAATTAAACTTTTAAAACAAACTATTTTTATGTAAAAACATACTAAAATATATTTTAATCTATTTAATAGGCGGGGTTGAGACCTGTGTGTGAATTCATGACATTCAACTTCTCCATGCAAGCAATTGATCAGGTTATAAACTCCGCTGCCAAGACCTGTTACATGTCAGCAGGATCAATCGCTGTTCCTATTGTCTTCCGGGGCCCCAACGGGGCATCAGCTGGAGTCGCCGCTCAGCACTCACAGTGCTTCGCTGCTTGGTACGGGCACTGCCCGGGACTGAAAGTTGTTAGTCCTTGGAGCTCAGAAGATGCCAAAGGTCTGCTGAAAGCATCAATTCGGGATGATAATCCAGGTGAACACAGGCACATCATGGCAATACCTAGCACTCAATCCTGAAAAGAATGTCTGTTTTCCCCTCCTGCCCCGTTTAAAACAGAAAAAAAAAAAATTGTTAAACCCTAAAACACGTAAGGTTGCTTTACTGCAGCTTTAGGGTACTTACAAAGGCACAGGAGTATTTATTCTTTTCCTAACAGTCACTTGCCTTGCTACCAGTAGACTCATTCTGTGCTGTTGCCAGCTGCATGGCTTTAGTGCTAGTTTGGTACCAATCAGGAAACTCGGAAGCATTTATGAATCTATCGTAAAGGGGTTAAAAAGGATAAAGATGAGTCAGGAGGAGTTCCTGCATATACAATGTCTATGTAGCTCATTTTTACAGATCATGAAATTCACATGAAAAATTCAGAATGTCATTAATTAAAAGCAGGGCAGCTTTGTCTTTATTTCTCACAAACATGCATGCAAAATCTCAGACCTTTCTAAAACTAGCGATTCTACCATCATGTACCAAAAGGTAAATATCTGATCTCATTTAGGACTAATTTTAGACACTTTAAAATAATTCAGCATTGAAATAAAGACTCTGATTTTTTTAAACTTTTTTTTTTTTAATTGCTTCTGCAAACAGACTCGAGTCCTTGTTGCCTGGATGGGCTTAGCATCTTGAGCTCATCTGCTGCAGTACTGTAATCATCAGTACAGTCCTCTGCCTGCAGAGGTACACGTTAATCCAAGTATGTTTTCTTCTAGTTGTGATGCTGGAAAATGAATTACTGTATGGTGTTCCCTTTGAAATGTCTGAACAGGCACAGTCAAAGGATTTCGTTGTTCCAATTGGAAAAGCTAAAATAGAAAGGCAAGGTAAGCTGGGAATACAGTTTGTTTCCTTATTAACCAAACTGCTTCGGGACTTTTTCTAACCTCTTAGCTAATCAGCATACTGCTGTCATGGGGCACAGAAAAGTATTTCAAATGTTAAATGTCCAAATGTTACTTTATACAGTAGTATATTCTTCTGTTGCCCATATAAAGAAAGATCGCCTGATTCTCTGTATCTCATCTAAAAACTATACCCTTCTAAAGGATTTGTTCTGTAGTATAGGGATGGAGTAGGTGATGGCTGAAAAACTTTTTTCCTCACCTTAGTATGTAATTTTTGTCAAAAAATGCAAAAAGAGATCACTGTAGTATTTCAGCCCATTTGTTCATAATTTATTGCTATATGAATGTTTGAAAAGGATAATCTGAAAACTATATTAAATAGCTCTTCAGTTCCCTGAATTAAAGGGTAAAGTTTGTGCCTTAGCATAGTCCTTCCGCTACCACTCTTCATGCTATCTAGGGGTGTAGAATACTTAGCATTTCAAATAAACGTAAGGAACTTAAATTTACAAGAGAATCCTAGCATTACCTTGGAAGGAGCCTGAGGTCTAGAAAAAACCTTTAAATCTTAAGAGTTTTTTTTCTTTTTTTAATACTTGTTTCTGTTCTAGGAACTCACGTTACCTTAGTGTCACACTCAAGACCTATCAGCCACTGTTTGGAAGCAGCTGCTGTACTTGCCAAAGAAGGTGTAGAGTGTGAGGTGGGTGGGGGTTCTGTTGCTTTTCTCTTTCCCTGAAGTGGGGAAAAAAGCAGAGGGTCTTCTTCAGGCTGTGCAAAACTTCAGTGCATTAACTCCAAGCTGCTTCTATTTGTAAATGCCTTAACAGCATGTGCATTTCCTGTTTCTGCATTTGACTTTTTCATCACAAAATTAAGGCAGAACTACTAGCGATTTTCAGTTGGACCCAGCTGTATGGTAAGCAGAACTATGACAGTATGTATTATATGGTTGTATCTCGATGTAGCAAGACTCACCTGTCTGGGATTTTCCAGGAGCCACCAGAAACTGTTCCGCACAGTCTCTGCCAGAATAAAGAGTTAGAAATTTTATTAAGTCTTGTCTTCGAAGTCAGAACAGATGAAGTGCTAAAGGGTGCTGTACCCAAACAGTGTAACTGACAGGCTTAGATCAGAGCGAAACTCCCACCACCACCCACCCTCCCTTTTTTTCCCCCCAGGTTATAAATCTGCGTACCATTCGACCAATGGATATTGAAACGGTGGAAGCCAGCGTTGTAAAGACAAACCATCTCGTAACTGTAGAAGGAGGTTGGCCGCAATTTGGAGTAGGAGCTGAAATCTGTGCCAGGATCATGGAAGGTACCGAGTTTTGCAATATACACGTTGATCTCATTCCCTAGTCTAAGTCCTGACGACTTCTTCTAAAGCCAGATGAAGGCAGAGTTAGGGTTTTGTATCTGAGGCACTTGAGCCTAGCTATCTTGCTCTAGAGATTTTCACAGGGTGGATCCAGCTTGTCTTCTGTTGTGAGTAATTCTTACCCCAGGAACATGACTGCGTGAGAAGCAGGATGGAAGCTTTTTGTCTAAACCATAGTACATGAAGATAAACGAGCAGGAACAGCTCTCTGGAGTATTAGAGCTACAGGAACAAAATTGTTTAAATAGATTAAGATTCAGAAATTGAATTGAGAGCAAACCATAGTGCATGGCAACCTGACAACTGTCTTCTGTTTCAGGATCTGCCTTTAACTACTTGGATGCTCCAGCTGTGCGTGTTACCGGTGCAGATGTTCCTATGCCTTATGCAAAAATTTTAGAAGATAACTGCCTACCTCAAGTGAAGGATATAATATTTGCAGTGAAGAAAACTTTGAATATCTAAGTTGTAAATACATGTTTTAAAGCCCTGCTTTACAAAGTATTAATGGTGTAGGGCAAGTTGTATGCATAACTTCTGTTGTATAGCTACACGATCTTTTGTACAGTGGGGAAAGTATAGTGACCTCCCAGTATATTTATATGGGGTTACCCTCTAAGCCACACTTCATATAAGCAACAATGTGTTAATGTTTGTTTGTTGAACAGTACAGGTGGGTTAGTGCTACTGTATATGGAGAAATCCTATTCTAAATTCAGAGTGAGGAAAAAATCCTCCGTTTCTGCTTGGCTTGTAATTACCAGACTAGCTGCGTCAAACTGGCTGTAGTGGTGGTGAAGAACTGCAGTGAGCAGGAGGGGGCCGACTCCAGCCCTGGAACGCTGTACAGCTCTCTAGGGGCCCTCAGTCGCAAGGCTTACTAATTAAAGGTGAATGATCAATCTGGAGCGGGTGAAGCCTTGCTTTTCATTCAACAGTTAACTGTCTGCACACAGCGGCTCTGGAAGCCTGCGGTATGGGTTAAGAGATGGCTAATGTGTTTAGTTTGAAGAGCACTGCACTCATGCAGGAAAGCTTCTGCACAAGAGCTTAAATAGAGATCCTGATCCTTTTCAGTATGTGATGGGAAACACTAATTTCTCACTAGCTGCCACATACAGTGATAAAAAAATACTCACCCAGATGTTTTGCTTTATGTATTTTTTTTTTAAACTCATCACATGGGCTAACAATGGCATGCTCAAACTATGGTTCTTACAATGCAAAGTAAGTTATTTTATTCAGACACCCTGAGCCTGGGTCTGCAGCAGCAGCACAGATTGTGTTCGAAGCGCTGGGAAACAGTCACAGCAGCCTTTGGGCAGACCACCACATGCCAGGGTTTAGCTAAGGGGCGAGTCCTGACGGGTGGGGAGAGCTCCACTAGGCTTTGTTCGGCAGCTTCTGGTACAGAGTGAAGGCTGCCTAGAGGAGTCTGCAGTGTCGCTTGCTCTGTACCCCAGAGAGGCGAGAGGCTGCCTTCCCACTGAACTGTTGGAGAGGAGATACTTACCCTGTAAGTAGACAGAAGAGCTCGGGTCCTGTTTCAGATAAGGGCCAGGAATACCTTTCAGGGAGTTTCCTTTTAGCAGAAGTGCTCTTAGGTTCTTGGGACGTCTGGCTTGCAGGTGAAATCCTAGCTGAATACACCCACCACCACACTGCTGAAGGAATTCCATTAACATTTTAATAAAAATGACTGAATATCACAGGTTACATGAAACTTTGTACAGACATTCTCTGCATAGTAACAAACACTGATGTACTTGAATTTAAAAAATGGATTATCTATAATCCTTTAAAGTGCAATTTGTTTAAGGTTTTAAATCAAAAAGGATCTTTCAATAAAAGTTTAAGCTGTAGAATTAACTTGAAGTAACTTTGCATTTAACTAAATCATGAATAATATCCCAGTGCCCTATTAATTCCCATTTCAACTGTTTCCTCATTTAAAAACACTTTCCATTAGAGTTACAGGTAGGATGTCCATTTAAACAAGTTTAATGAAACAGCATTTTTACTCCACCAGCAAATACAGTGGGAATAAGATTTGATTCTCCAGCTCCCTCACCTGTGCAGTACGCTTTAAGGGTTGGGGGAGGGTGTTGGATTATCTAAAAAAAATTTGCTGATTCAGTGCAGCAAGAATTAAGATGAGAAGTGTTGAAAAACTGAGCAGGCTAAAACTACACTCCTGTAATTTGAAAAAAGGGGTGGAACAGAGCTAGAAAAAAAGCATTAATTCACCATGATCATGGTCATTCCTATTTCCAGATTTTTATTCAGGTATATAGAAGTTGCTGTACCCCTGAAACTGTAGCTAGAGAACAAAGTTCTTGAAACCAAGTAAAAAATGGGAGTACTTATCACAGCATGACAATGCAATTCAGACAGGATAGTGCTGCTACTCAAGAAAAGCTGAAATAGGGGTAAACGGAGCTACAGCGTGATTAGCCGTTATATGCTGGTGGATCAGTCGCCGGTCAGGAGGGTCTTGTTCCTCGACAGCACAGGAGGGGGAGAGGGAATTCAATCCTGGTGTGACCAGGGGCCTCAGCTGATCCTGGGAGCACTGTAGTCGCAGGTCTGTGTTTTCTTCAGAGTTCCTTTCTGAAAGTTTTGAATGGAGCTCAGTAAGGCTCCTCGGCTTGCACTGACGTGGGGCTGCGGGCTTGGCTGCGTTGGCACCTCTGTACTCGGAGGAGGAGGAGCTGCTGGTGGCAGGGGCGGCGGTGGCGGTGCTGGGGGTATCGACGAGGCTCCTGTTGAGTTGAGGAGAGAAGATGTAGTTTGATTATGTCAAGAAGGTCCTGCCGTGGAGGACTGCAGCTCTTAGCTGGACTTGGTCAGTCCTCCACTAGTCACGTCATTCCTCAAATGCCAGTGGAGCATGAAGAACAGAACGGATGAAAAATGCCAAAGTGATCAAATCCCTCTATCTGCAGGTGAGTTGGGTCATCCGAGACACCTCTGAAATTAAGCCTGAAGTGTCTCAGTACTTGGGGGTGCAAAACATGACTCAAATGTGATCTTGCCCTGAGGGAAACAGAGATCACTTAACAGGACTTCCCAGCTTCAGTTTCTCTTGTTTGTCCCCAGTGAAGCAGTTTGCTCTTTGGGTCATGACCAGTAACAAAGACTGGAAGCAAATCTTACTACCTGTTCTTATTTACATGACTAACTTTACAGTCTTACGAAGGGCCACATCGCTGTAGTATTTATTTGTGATGACTGCTTGGTCAGATTATATTCCATTTTTGAAGTACTAACTACAGATAGAGGTTTCTGGAAGTGTTTTACACTACCACAGTACTGTCAGACTTTCTCCGAACATGTTGTAACAAATGCTTGTTTCACAGGCCGAATGAATCACAACCATCTGCCACTCACACCGCTTGCCTGCCTCTCGTGCTCCCACCAGTCACCTCTGCACTCTGTCCCTTGCTTTGTACCTCAGTCACATCCATCTCATGCTTCTCATCATGCCTCGGCCTCCATGTCCTGACTCCCTGGGAAGCCAGAGCCCACAGCGGTGCAGGGAGGCAGCTAGCCCAGCAGTAAGGGCCTGCTGGAGGTGCTTCCCGGCAGCTCGGATCCAGACAGGTGGCCTTATTTGCCCCAAGCAGCTCTCGCAAACACCCTGATCTTGTGAAACGCAGCTGCTGCATGTTACACCATCATTTCTACACAAGTATAATCAGAGATCCATGCTGGAGCAAGAGCAAAGGGCTTCAGAGGTGACCCCTTGCCATCCCACAAGGCATCCACGTGAAGGTGGCATTTGCAGCACATCACTAGCTGTACGGGGAATGATGGGCCCATCTTGTCTCTCATATTCTGGAATGAGCATGGGGCATAATGATTAACTAGAACTATTCAGTAGTGAACTTTAACTTATGATCATCTAGATCATAAGTTATTCCATAGTAAGACTAGAGAGACAGATGGCACCTATAGTGTAACACTTGCTTTTGGTAGCTCTAACCTACCAAAAGGAATATACTGGTGAGTGGCAAGAAGTATGATACAACGCAAAACAACATGAGGTTAACCAAGAGACTATGGTTCTGAAGTAGAACTGCTTGCTATGAAGTAAGCAAATACCAAGCAGTTAAAGGACATTATGCCACACAGACTCAAGATATTTGATGAAGGATAAAGCTCAGCTACAGAAAACAAAAAGCAGGCGAAGTTCTCTGTGCTCCACTTCTCTCTCTCAATTCCTCACTAACACTTGCTCTCAGACTAACAAGTAATAGTAAAAAAGTAACTGCTGTAATTAAAAAAAGCAGTTATACTAGATGAAAGTCATAACTCAAAGCGCCTTCATTTTCTATTTGTACCAGTCTTTGAAGGGAGACTTTTCCCATATGGGAGCAAGCTCAAAATGCAGAGTATTCACACAAAGCATTCCATTTTGCTAGTGTATGTTAATACATGCTGTGATTGTAGCACTTCCAACTCTTCAGGAGAAATTCTCATTGGCATGAAAACCACCTTCTGTGACAACAAAACATGGAAGTACATATTGGGCTCATCTTCACTCTCCTCCCTTCCAGAGGAAATACTCAAGTCCTAGTAGAAATATCAGAGATCAACTGAAGCAATTTAACATGCCTGTTGCATGTTGATCAACTGCTCTCTTAAGTAATCAAAACATTACACAATGCTAGCACAAACTGAAATAAATTGCATATTGACGCCTTGGGGCCATCTAACTTATCCAAATCTACTTTTTACACTAGCCAAAGACGTACATCAATTTATTATTAGAAATACTGGAAAAACATCCCCTAGGTCAGAGTCCTTCTGTTTCTCATGTGTGTACAGACTGCCAGCAAAGCAAATCTTGACACTTTGCCAAAGGAAGAACAAGACCAAGCACAGTTAAAGTAACCACTTTCACAGTTAAAGCAGTCAGAGCAGAGCACTGTAGGACCGGCGTACCGACGCTATCACCAAATGGATCAGATGAACTGCTGTAAAAGAGCCAAGACCAGCTACTCATAAATGAAATGGCTTGAAAGAGATGCAAGAACTGCACAGACAAGATTTTTGGCTGGAACTGCAAGGTGAGGTTGAAGAGGCTATGCAAGTAGTTGTACAAGACGCAGTAGAGAATGACCATGAATGAAAACAGTGGCCAGGACTTGAATACAAATACAACAGTAACATATGCAGTGAAAGGTACGCATTTGACAGACAGAGGGGGGCAAAAAGCCACAAAGCACTTGGATCACTAAGTATTATTAGGTCAAGATTCCATGGGCTATCTTCAAATTTTGGTATGGTTGTTTTACAATGGGGGCAGAAAAGACAGGGAAGTAGGGAGAGAGGCCACCTTCCTCCCAGGAAATTTGTTAAATTCCTCAGGACTAACTGTTATTGAAATTGAGCTGCCGACAACATCATACAGTTAAACTCTTGGGAGACTGATTACGGACAATGATACTCTTTCTTACACTTGAACTCTGCCTTAAAACATAAATACATACAGTTTTTAGGATGGTATCTGACTACCTATGAGCATTACATATTGAACCCATTAAGAACATGGTTCTGAAAATCTTCAAATCATTTCAATTAGTCAAATCAAAATCAAGCTGTCCTTCCCTTCTTGACATGAGTGGTGCAAAGGAAATCTTAGTGCACGCTGGTGTACTCATATGCAGTTACATCTACAGATTAAATTGTTCTGCCCAACAGTGAAATACTTTCCTGTTTTTACTAGAAAAAACATTTGAGACAAGTGCTCAGTTATAACTAGACCTTTCCAATACACATGTTGGAAGAGGTTGCCTGCAAACACACATTTTACTCACTCATGCAGTTGTAAGAATAAAACACTCAAACAAGAACTTACCAAGGTTTTTTTACAGGGACATTTTTGTTAAGAGAGTGTGTTAAAAGGAATAGGAAGTAAATCAGATGCTGTAAACTTGATGCCTGAATTGAAACAAAAACTTAATTATGAATTTAAAGTGACAGTAATTGTGCAAACAGCATTAAAAACGGCTGAGAATGGGATGCAAATAAAGAAAATCATTTTAGTGATAGAGTTTTTAAAGATGCTGTATTTCATTAAAATAATCCATAAGAATGTTCAGATCTTTTTCTTCTATTCCCTCCCAATACTAAGCAAGTTCAAGAGTTGCATTCAACTTTCCCATACAGAAACAGAGCATCTTTAAAGAGATAAATCAGCATTAGCTTACTTTTCCGAAAATTCACGTTCAAAATGATGCATGCTCTATTGAAGACAGCAGAGAAAGAGAGAGGACACAAGTTAATCATCCAGTTCTCGTGTCAAAGTAAGAAAAACAGATATTGTTAGCTGAAAAGTTAGTACAAAAATCAATACATTCTTATTCACTGACAAATATGAGGATAGCAGATTGACTATTTCATAGTACATATACAATACTTTGATTCTGAATAATGACTCACAATTTTCCATGCTGTAAGCATTATTATACTTGATGAACAAACACCACACACATGCTTTCAGTTGCACATGCCATAATTCAAGCTTTACAGGATTAAAGTGCATTTAGAGAGATTTAGCAAGAAATCTGCAGGAAGATTAGCCATAGAGGATGAAATCCATTCCGTTCAAGGAACACTTCCTGTCATATTAACACCTGTATTTACACTTATGCTCCATGGATCAGAGACACTCCAGAACAGCACTTGCTAAAGCATTCAAATTGTCTTACAGAAAGGTGAAGAGCAGAAAAGATGCACCATATGGGTGTCTATGAAACATATGTCATACTGAAGGATTCAGAACAACTGGCACAGAAAATGATAGCTGAAGTACAACTCTCTTACTTGTATTCCCACAGGGAAGCAAAAATGGCACCCTCAAAACTTCTCTCTATTGTAAGAGAGCTTGCTGATATTCTATGGACTTACTGGATTTAGAGAAGATGCAGTGAAGTTTTAAATAACCCATACCACAGTGTTCTGCATCCCTTCTGATCCTAGCCACAGCTCATAGCCACAAAGAAAAATAACAGATTTTCAAGAAAGCAAAGAATTGTGCAAGTGGAGGGTGAAAAAAAAAAAAGTCAAACATTCAAGGGAGAATGTCAGAAACACAAGAAGTTATGTTAGGATCACTTGCCACGATCTAAACAATGCATTTCAAAGATGAGATTTAGCCGAGTACCTGCAACAAAACCAGCCCAAAACATTCTAGTCAATGAGAAACGCCCATGAGAGCCTCCGTTTCTAGTAGACACTTCTCCCCTCAAAGCAGGTCATGGCATTCGATCCTACAGCTGCAGCCACTATTACGAAGACAGCTGAAGCCAGCAATCGTTTTCTTTCTTAGTATGCTTTGCATTGCCTATACCAAGCACTCTACTGCAAGCTAAGTCTCGCAAGATCTTTGTTCAGAGACAAAGCACGTCTCAGCGTGTGAGAAACCCCCTGAATGAGGTTACTTCCCCAGGGCATGTCAGCCTGGAGCCCATTCCCCTCTGGTCAGTGTCTCTGGCCCTCCACATACCCACACACTACATAGTTTTGGTTGCTTACAGGCCAGGACAAGGGCAAGAGCTTCTGCTGAGTACACTTTTCCATGTCAGCCTTCATTTTGTCACGGCATCATATCAGCAAGATGCTTTGATATGCCGTGATTCCAACACAACCACAACCAAACCAGCAAGACAGACTGAAAGCCTCATTCCCTTTCTGACAGTCATCTCACCACACTGATACCCACAAGCAATTTTGGTTTAGAGGTAAATATCCTTAGTAAGTACAAGGAAACTGGAAGAGAAAGATCCAAGCTATAGATCCATCAGTTGTCACAAAGAAAGTCCTACCATGGGGCCAGTGAGTCTTTCACCAAGTCATTAATAGCATACTTGCTTAGAATAGCTAAAACTACAACACTGCCAGTGACAAAAATCAAGCTTTCTCTTAGAGCTAATATCTGAAGTTTCTTATATGAATTCTACTCACAAAAGCATTCCTGAAATGGTGACACTTGCCCTTACACCTGATCAAATGCATCAACACCATCAGCACACTAAAGCACTTTCCAATTTGAATGCAGTAGGGCTACGTGCACCGTGTCAAACGGGGCTGATCACCCCAAGTCATCGTGAGCACACTGGCAGGAGGATGACTGACACACTGTGACAATGTGGTTTGAACAACAGCCAAGTTTTGAGCCCAAACTTGAGCCATTCTTAGCCATTTGAGCCACGTCTACACATAAACCTGCATCACATGCTCAAAACTTGAAAAAGCTTTCAGTCAAGTTCCAACACGTTAAAGTTAAAACATAAGTCAAGGGTAGTTTTATTGCAGAAGAAAAAAATGTTTTCTAAACATCTGTCCATTTTGGAGGCATAAGGTTTTCTTTTGCGTTTTCAGCTACTTCCTTTTTAAAGCACACAGAACTTGAAATAAACCCTCCAGCTAAGAGTCAGTACATCCAGAGAACAGCGCTGTTATTGCGCAACACAATAACAGTAATTATCTTGTTTAGACTAACTGGGAGAAGTTAGTTCATAAAATATACACTTCAACATACCCTCAACTTGAAGGAGAAATGACCAGTTTGAATTTTAGCATGACTGCTTTCAATTATCACACAGACTGCAGTGTCCTTTGAAAGACCATCCACAGCAAACACAAATTTGATTGCATCGCTTTAGTTAACGAGTTGTGCTGTGTAAAAGTTCCTGGGACTAGAAATCATACGGCATGAGTCATCATAACAAAGAGCAATGCTATGGACTGCTTCCCTTCTAGAAATGTATTCCCTTAACACCTTTTGCTGTTAGTGTTTGCCAGTGCTTCTCTTCTAGCCTTTCAGACCTTTAACATCAGAACAAATGCATACTGCAACATGAGGCCCAGAAAATGTCTGGAAAGTAGCAATGTCAGTAGGACTGGAGTAAGGGACTTTGAAGCAAGCACTTATACATGATATGATTTACCTACAGAGTATATCTCAAGAAAGGTTATTAAATGAAAAAGAAGAGTATTAAAAGGTTCTCTATGGCCCTCAAAAGAGAACAAATGCCCACACTCAGGCTGACACAAGATAAATGTCATCTCTGCGTTCCATCCTTGAAAACCACCATCCCTTAACCATCCTTGGGAATAAACACCCACCGTTGGGAGGGGGGAGTAAAAAACAAAGAAAAAGACAAACACTGTAATGAGTCTTGAACTTACCTGCCGTAGAGGGCGGAGTGGGGGATGATGGAGATGTTAATGGGGAACTCGCCCCAGAGCCTGCTAAATAAAACAACAGTCTAGTAACTACAGCTGTGACATTAAAAGTCAACACAGTCAGACAAGACAGATTGTTGGAAACAGGCCAACTTTATTGACTGAAGAACCAATCCTGCTTCCAATGAAATCTTGGGAAAGCTTCCCATTCATACGAACGGTGTCACTCAGACCCGATCTGAACAGAGAGGCTTTACAGCACACAGTATCAGAGGAGGTCCAAACACACAAGAAGCGCACTCAACAGTATTCCTCAATGGGAAACACTTCTTTTCTGTTGCTTAGGCTCTTGGATTTCAGCGTCCAAATTCTGTTCTCCTTAAGAGTTGTGCCACTGCATGGATGGCACCCCATTTCTCCTTCTAAGAGATGATTTTCAGTCAGTTGCTGTACTCCACAAGTTACTCTGATATCTGACTATTCCACAATAGGCTGCTTTTGGACACATTTTAGCCAAGCAAATTGACTCTGTTAAACTGTTTGGTAGTACTGGCCATTCCTTTTAACTAAATGAAGACCTGTCCAAGGCTCTGTTGTTTTACAATTTGACACTGAAGCAGCAATTAAACAGATAATTTTCTCATTCATCATAACACCTTACTAAGGAATGCAGATCACCACAGAGTTTCTCCCTGAAGGCTGCATTATTAAATGGCCCAAATAATGGATGTTATTGTTATTCCCCTCAAATGTCAAACAGATTGAAGAGACCGATTTTTTTTTTTTGACGAATGTGACACAGAAGAGAGGACACATTGTTTTGTATTAGGCAGCTGAAAAATCTAACACTGACAATATTTTTAAGTCCTCAATATATCTGTTATTAAAATACCCAAAACAGTGGTATCAGGCTTTGGTAGTCCAATATTAATGTGTAAACTGATGGTGACCTTGGATCTTTTAAGCCAGAACATGACAGTAAAAACAAAAACATTGTCATAGCTGTGTAGGAGCAAGCTCTTCTCTCTGTAGTTACCTGAGTTATTTGAGTTGCTGTATTTTGCTGAGTGTTCTTCCCCACTTTCATAGGCAGAGCGTTTTGACTTCTTTAAACAAAGCAGAAGAAACAGAAGGTGGGAGTGAGTAACTGCTCTCTGTGATAAGGACTGAACTGACACACAGATTTGTAACAGCCATCCACTGTTATCACACAAGGGTTATCAATGCCCAGCATCCCTCTCCCCACACCCAACACGTGCTGCCACGATGACAACAGCAGCAAGGCTGTTCTGCACTCTAATATCTCCAGGCAAGCAAGCAGGGCAACTCCAGTGCCCTCTGACCACAAGGGAAAGGCAGAAAACTGACCCACCAAAAAGGAAGAGAAATGCAGACAGCATGCTGCAGGAGCAGACTAAAAAAGGCTCCCATACCCTCACCGGGCAGCAGGAAGCAGCACAGGCTGTCATCTGTGTATGAGGTGCTCACTAAGCCTGTTTTCATACAGCAACCTCAAACAGGTTAAACCAATGTGCAAGTCAGCTACCAGTGTAACTTAAACTTCTTCGAAGTGTATTGCTTAGCTACAGAAGTGAAAACAATCAGGAAGTAGTACAGAAAAACACAGGACAGAATAGAGCAGCGTACCCGTGGTTGTGCATGCTACACGTTCAAAAAAGAACATGTGCAAGAAACCCGCGTAAAGATTGCTTACCTTTCGTGCTAAGATCTTCCTTTTCTTTTTTTCTTCTTCAGAGCCATGATGAGATTGAGCTCTTGTCAGCCTTCTGTGCTGGTGAATCTTCAAAATGAAGGGAAAAACAGAAAAAGACCATGTCAAGATCTTAAATGTTCTCAGACAAGGCATATGTTTGAGGTGCAAGAAAACACACTGTAGTCACTTTGCACATTTAGTTTTCTTTTTTCATTTTTATCTTTACTGTTGCTAGTAGAGGATGGAGCCTTATACTGCAGTTAAAATGATCCTTTAACTTAGGAGCCACTGCCTGTGAAGCTGCACCACTTAAAACAGTGAAATGCCATACAGTCAACAGCTGTTCTACAACTCCTCATACTGCATTTTTTGGGAAAGCAAATCTGTTGATGAAAGCCTTTATTACTCAAAATCACTTTGAGTGAGGAAAAACTCACTTTCCCCGTGTAAAAGTGATAAGAAGAAATGGAATGTCCGTAGGAAATACAGTAAAGAAATGCAGACGTTACCAATTTCTGTTCTTCTGTTAATCGTTTTTCTATGCATTCCTTGGAGGTTTTCAATGCCTCTTTTAGCTTAGTAGGAATCTAACACAGAATAGGGGGGGAAAAAAAAACATAGCACAAAATGTGATAAAGGAAAACACAACTTCACCGCTGAAAACTCAACATTCACCTGATCATGTTGCCCATCTAAAGCCCCAAGTTCTGACACTATTCCCTTGGTGAAGGAGAAAAGAAGACTCTAGATGCATGTTTTCCACTCCAAACCTAGCTACAGATCTAACAGCAGGGACAAAGAAACATCAAATAACGGAAAGGATACTCTAATGGCAGGAACTGCTAACTATTTTGATACTCCGGTCACATCCCCAGACCGCCATGAGGCTGACAACACAAGACACGCAGCACACACCCTCCAGGAGAAGTGCTCTGGGGCAGCTCCCCAGTGGGGCTCCCTGAAAGTCCCAGCACTGCAGCGGTGGAGCTGGCAACAATGGTCTCACCTAGCAAAATCAGTTTCCAGAGGTCTTAGCAATTCGTTTCCTCTCACTGCAAGGGACTCACACTACTTAGCAGCCTCTGCTCAGGCAGAGCGCCATCATTAGTCACACAAATGAGCTCCAGGACAGGAACTGCACTCATGGGTCACACCGCGTCCCCCTTCTAAGGGGTGAGATAATGTTCTTGGGTACAATTCAGCAAAGGAATCCAAATACTGATGGCAATCACCATAAAGCCAAATAAAGCCAGCTCTCCTCTACCCTATCTGTCGATTAATGCATAGCTACCCACAGCCTGGCACTTCCACAAACCAACTCTACCTTAAAGTGTGGTTTCTCAGAGTTTGTTAGCAGGACGTCACTGAATAATCTGTGAGTGGATGAAAAAAAAAAATAAAAGAATATTATTCCCAAGAGATAGGCAGAACCACAGCAAGAATACTACTGGTACTGTTCACTTAACTCCCTCTTTCTCCTTTTCCTTCTCTGTCCTCATCCCTAGGCCACTGTTTGTTGTTTTTTCCCCACAGGTTTTTATGGACTGCTTTTTATTTTCCAAGCACTGCTGTAAAATTAGCAGCACCCAACCCTCAGAATGCAGCCACTACTGATGGCAGAGTAAGCAAGACTGCATGAAGTATTTTGAAAGCTGATAGAATAGGTACAATTATCAAAGGCAGAGAAGGGTTCCCCCCAAAAAGAATACCTTTTCCTTAAAAGTATACGGATTCTTTAATGACAAAAGATTACTAGAGACTTTATTTTAAATTTCACCTAAACAAAATCATTGCTCTTTTTAAGAAAACTCTCTTAGCACAACTCTTGTTTTAGCATTAACAAGAACCATGTGAATGATCAATAACTGAACTTAACATTTGAAAATATCTGTATTCTTGTCTGTACTCTGGCAGAGGCAACTAAAGCAAATACTCAATTCGCTCTCCCCTCTATGGTATTAGCAGCAACAGCATAAATGATTAATCCTTTTCCATCCAAAACAAAGACACTAGAGGGCAATGGTAGTCTGAAAATAAACTGGTTAGTCCATTTCAAGATACTTTGTTCTGGAGAACATACTAGAAAACTGTCCCAGAAAGAGATCTCAAGCCTGGCTCCAAGATAAAATATTTCAGAGATCTTTTGTTGCTGTTCACTATGGAAAATTGTCACAGGCCTATACTATAGAAAACAAAGTCTAAAATCAAGTTTATAAGAACAGTATTCCATGAAAAATTCAGAAATAAAGCAAATTTTAAAAGACTTTAAAAAAAAAAAATTATGAAAGTTCACCCTTGTTTACAGGGCATTTTTCTGACCCTTTCTGATTACGTGTCCTTGCAAAATTAAGCAAACTCATAGTTTATATGGTTATAATAAATAATAAAGCTTAATAAATATTTAAATTACATTAATTGCTTTAAATTACATTAATTGCATTACACATCTATGTAGAACGCTTTTGTGATGAGTATTGGTATGAAGAGAATGCAGTATAATATCCTACATATCAGATACAGCTGGGGATGGATTATTTGTTCAACATCTTTTAAGATCTGTATATTCCTGTATTCACAGAGTTTTCTTATAGTATTTCTCCCCTGCTTACATTCTTCTCTCTACCTCCCACCTCCTTTAAGAGCAGAGGAAGGGAGGAGTAGAAGGAATTGAAGGCTGAGACAAGCCTGCAGTGACTCTTCCCAACCAGGCAATATGAATCTTGGAGCACGCTCTAAATGTACTGCAATGTGTGTACTGTGAGATCAGACCCAGATTTAGGTATGGGCAATCTGTCGTTTATGAGGTCATGACTCTGGCACCTCGTATTAATTAAAAACTAAAGAACCTCCCACCAGGAGCTGTGGTTCTACGCTCAGCATGCTGGTGATATCTCACAGCACAGTGACAGCAGACAATTTCCCTGGTAATATCGTCTCCTAATTCAGGAAGGGCAGTAGACAGGTATGATCTCCAGCTCAGTCATACACTGACATTGCTCCCTTTCTGCATCTCAATCTTGCTCTGTACCTGCCTTTACCACTTCACTGCATCACTGGGAGGACAGCCTGTAAGGAAATATATTCTGTCTGTGCTTCAGAGAATCCCTAAGCCAGCCCTGGAAGAAACCAGCCAGAACTTCTATGTAACATTTCATACTCAGACCCAGTCTAAATGTCACTGCTGAGCAAAGCAAGAGAGCTGTTTTGCTAGTCATAAGTAAACTGATAGCAAAATCTACTGAAGTAGATCCAAAAGGGACATGCAAAAAGACTCCTTATTCTAAATGCTTTAAAACAACCTGTATATGATCTCAATCATGCTTGCACTACGTTAATAATTGGATCAATTTATACCACGCTAAATAAAATGCATTCATGACAGCTCCAACACACCAAGAGAGAAAGAAATGTTAAATGAGCATCTATCGTATTCACAAGTGATGGGTTCTATAAAGCCTATCAATTTTAAAGCTTCATTTGGGATACACTACATCCCTTAGAATGAGGATCTTTCTAAAAAGGAACAAGAGCAAAAAGGTTCTTCCTCCTAATATAATTAAAAACATTGCTACAAGTATAAAACAAGTAAAACAAGACTTACGGCATCTGTAAGAGCCGTGAAACAGTTGGCATGCCATTCTTCATAGCTTCACAGGTCAGAATGGATTCCAACACAGACACTACCAAAGAAAGAATAAGAATGAACGCATTTTTTCACGGCAGGATAGCAAATGATTTAGAATGAACGTCTGGCACTGCTGTGTGATGTTCCCTTAAGTATTGCATCAACTAAGCAGTGATGAAGCTCTGCGGCATGTGGTTTTTATTATAACGTTACTATTACACATACAAACTTTTCAAGAATGTTAGACATGAGGCGAGAGAATCCAGACTTCTAATTACTTACTACACACTGCTTTATCACTCAGTTAAAAAAAAAGAATGTTTTGTTTATATGCTACATATATTTCAGAAGGAACACATTTTCTATTTTTACAAATTACTAACTAATCCTTTCCGGTCACAGGCTGCAAAGATCTTGGGCTGCTATTTCACAGCACTTCAGCTTAGGTAAAAGGTAAGAGTACCCAGGAAGCCGAGACTGATGTTTTCGCGATTGTATACTAACCAACAAACACTGATGGTGCAGGAGGGAAGCTGTCTACTGGAATCGCATCTGGGGGTCTTCCGTATGTCATTTCATACAGTAAGTGTCCAAAGCAATGTACATCAACACCTTCTAAAGTCTGTGGAGGAACAAAAAAATAAAAACACAACTTGCTGGAACTAATCAGTTTTTCACAACTGGTTTGAAAACATGTGATAACCCATTAAAGAGAAAGAGCGATCTTGCATTTGAAGATAGAAAAGAGGAACCATTAAGACAGTCCCTAATCACAACCATTTCCCTGCATAACTTTAGCTCAAATGAAATCTTCACACCTCAAGCTAAAGAAGCTACTGCTGTCTTTCTGTACGTGATGATACAAACGGGATAGCACTATAGTCACGTTCTGTAAAAACGCGTGAAGTAGTAAACTCTTCTCATACACAGCAGTTTAGAGAGCCATACGTGACACAAATCACAACCAAAGCACATTTTCCTAGCTAAGTCAAACAGTAAAGAATGAGATTCATATGACCACCTGTCATTTTACAGGGAGGTAGATAAAAAGACAGCAAAAATGCATACCAAACAAACCTAGGAGAGTGTCTTTCACTCCTCCATAGGTTTGTACAAGCTGTACATGCATGCTAAGCTCCCAGACAGCGTATTTCTGAGATTTTTGAGTCATGTTTAAACAGAAATGGCTGCTCTTAACTGGAAGAGGCTTAGAGCTCTGATGGCACTAACAGATTTGGAGCAACCATGAACTTTTGATCGTTTCTTTGACAACACAGTAGAACTTGTTTAGCAAGGTCAGCAAGCAGCTGTCTCGTGATGCTGGATGGAATTTATTACAATGAGCACTTAAAGGCAGGGCAAGATGCTGGCTAAAAGACTGTATTGCTGCAACAGGGCAAATTTGTTTTCATATTTTTGTAGGAAGATAATATTTTGCTTTGCAAGCCTGCAGTTAAGAGATACCCTTCAAGCAAATAGAAGACATCTTCTAATAGCTAGATATCTGCAAGCGTCTAATCAATGTTCACAGTATCCACCAAAGAAAAGGCTGATTACTACTCCAAGCTAAGAGCAAGTAATAAGCTGCGCTCATTGGACAGACATACAGGTGAAAAGGTGTGGTAGACAATATGCACATTCCTATGAAATACAAGACCGGGGTGGAAAGAGATCTTAAAACAACTGCAGTTTACCTCTATTTGTGCCAGCACTGCTGTCACAAAAAAACTCACCTGTACTCCCTTCTACCTGCTCACCTTTGGCCTCAGCCTCACTCCAGTGTGCTGCACCAAAACTTCTGTGCAGCCAGACAGTGATTTGGAGGAAGCAGAAAAGGGATTTGATGGAGAAAAGCTCAGATTAAAGAAAGGAGGTTGAGAGAGGTTTTTTTCATTCTAGTCAGTTCTCCACAAACCGAAGTTGAGGATAAAGGGATGCCTAAGAGTCAGCTGAATTAATTGTCTGAATCTTACATTAATTTTCCGAAACTGTGAAAAGTATGATCGATAAAATGACGGAAGCCCCAACAAGGAATTTTCTAGATCCAGTAACTTGCAGGTGTCCCCATCCAACATCACATTGGCAGAGTGAAGATGGCCATAAGGAAATCCTTTCTCATGCAAGAATTTTAATACCTGAAAAAAATCCAATACAGAAGCACTGTCACAAGATGCTCCAATGATCTCAAGATCTTAAATGCTCCAATACTAAAGCAGATACATAATAAATGAGGTCCCTATATGGAATGCTTGCTCAACTTGATCTTCTATCTATACCATCTTTGGCTGACTATTCATTTCCATTTCACTGGTAACATTTCTCACAAAACAAACATTTGATGCTGATCCTCAAAGCAGGCTTACAGACACCTCCCAAAGAGATCTGAAACTAAAATTCACAATTCTACTCAATATTATAGTTTGAATAAAAATTTAAAAAAACACATTAATGACAATGAATTTATGGCATATGTTTTGCAGGCTACGAATTACTTGTTTCCCTTTTTCCACAAGGAAAACAACTACATTATCACCTCTCTCCCACTTAAGCTCCACATGTACCAACTGCCTTTTTTTTTTTTTTTTGGTCAGAAATGGCCTCACACATACATATCTAAATTCAACTCCCAGCAGCCAATCTCAATTTACATTTAGCTTTGAAGTCTGCTGCTGAAATAAAGCTTGTGTGCTCAAAAGTTTGTCTACTTTTTCTAGTTAAACCAGTTGGCCTAAAAAAAAAAAATCATAAAGGCTGGTAAATAAAGCAAAAAAAATACCTCTAATATTTGCCTTCCATATGTTTTTATTTGCTGAAGTTCAAGACCTTGAATTTTTTTAGGATTGCAGTACTTCTTCAGGAATGGGTCTTTTGGCTTTGCCTGTAAAAGAAACACACATATCAAGTATCATGCCGAGAACAGCCAGTAATTGCCTTAGTTTGCTTAGCAATAGACGGTAAACAGTTTTATAAAAGACATACTATGGTCATTCCAGCAAACATTCTACCGTTTGAGTTGGGGGTGGGGAGGGAGGACATTACCTTATAAATAAGGTCCTTTAGTGTCCCTTTTTCACTGAATGGTCTAATAACCAGCGCTGAAGATTCATTGGCAGTGGCAAAAGTGATTTTGTAAATATAGGGATGCTGCCAAAAGAAGAAACTATAGGTAAGTGTTAGATGACAGATTCTGTAATTCATTTTTGCTCAATTCAGAATTAAGACAAGATCTGCCTGAATTGTATATTTAAAGTAATAAATTGGATTCTGTCAGTGGCATTTGCTCAAGTTATTCCGTCTTAACCTGGAGTATACACAAAGAAAACTTCACAAGGACATTGTTCAATTTCCACATAAATTAAAAAAAAAAAAAAAATCCCCTATCTTTTTTTAACAAAACAGACTGGCAGTTTAGACAAATGAAGAATCCAGCACTACTGGCACTTATGTGTGAGCAGTTTTACTGCAGGTTTAAGTCATGCTAAGCTAGTAAATTCATTCACAGTTTTATACAACTATGGCACACAAGGAAACTCAGCATTAATAGCTGTCATAACAGTTTTATGTCTTCAGAAATTATTATAACAACTTCCTGCAACTTTGTGAAACCAAATGAGACAGCACAGTTGGAAATAAATTACACATGCAACACATACACTAATTGAAATTGCTAGTTAGGAAAAGACCCCTTGTTCGTGTCTTATTTTAATACGTCGGTTTCAGTCTGGTTTGGGGGTTGAGAAGCCTAGTTTTCAGCCTCTTCTGTTGTGCGCATCTGCTGAGTTCCAGGACTGCACAGAGGTTTACCAGTTTAAACACCATCCTTTTCAGCCAGTCTCTCACATGTTTAACATCCTTAAAGAGAAACTCCTTTTGGAGTCAAACGCCAGTTTTTCAGACAGAGATGCCTATTAAATTTATAATGTGGCATTGCACAGGAGCTTAAATTGTACAGCCTCCATTGTACCTCTACAGGATACTCCTGTCTTAATTTCAAAGAAATGAAAAAATAACGACACTCGTTCCACTGCCTTATCCACTGCTGCCTGAGAATATCCCCAGCACATGGGTTAGCAATTACACCTAGACAACACTACCCTAACAGCCCAAAAGCGTTCAGGAGATGAAATAAAAGCTCATGATCTCACAGTACTGCACCAGAAAAGAAAAATAGAATTAACCGCAACTCTGAATCTCCTGTAATAATCCTGCAGGATTATTATTTGTGCTGAGAACATGTTACCTTATATTGTGTGGGAAATTTAATTAAAAGGTTCGTACATCTTTAAATGAAAGCAACTCTAAAATTGCAAACTATGTCTATTAGGCTACATGTGCTTTTGAAAGATCAGTCCTTGACAGCACTTCTGTGCTGTCACAATTTAAAAGTCTTCAAGTAATACTCACAGAACAGGAAGAAAGAAGTTTCACAGCATACTGTAAATCTTTGTCAGACAAGTATTTATCAGGGCCAAGATCAGCCTGGAAATAAATAGGAAAAGAAAGGCATCACAATAGATGTTGCATTCCGTAAAGAAAATGTGATCTATATTCTGCTCTCACAAAGTAAGACAGCTGCTTGAAATTATATTTTGAAGGTCAAGCAAGGAAATTACACATACAGAATCTGTATGTGAAGAGGCTGAATAAGGCCATGGTTTCACAATACAAAGCATCTGACAGTAAATAAGTATTATTGCCTCCTTCCTCCCCCATATCTGACATGCATTACTACCACTGAATTAACTCTGCCAACCCCAAACTGGGGGACCGTGTGCACTGTGAACTGATAAGACAAACTCCCACCTTCTTCCTCTCCAGCAAAAAACCACTTCCCTCCTACTGCAGGCTTTAGTGATATGCGCTCTCCAGTTAAGTCTCACAAACAGCTATGCTGATATAATTAGGAGGGCAGCACATTTCAGCACAGAAGCATAAGCAAGTGTTTAGTAACAACAAACTATTTGGTGTCAATACATGTCTACCTTAAAGGAGCAATTCATGCCTCTCTCACCTATTAGTTTGTCACTACAACTAAAGATCCGAGTAAGAAAACCCACCACTTTAAAAAGGATCACCTTGTTATTTTCAGTGAGGAGATTTATACTACGGTCAACGGCTACATCATCACAACTAAATAAACTCGAGGTGCAGGAATGAGAACAAATGATCAGGCAAAGAAACTTGCAAACTGGATTTGCCACCAGAGGAAGGAAACACAAGAAGTTCCCACACCACACATCCACCTAGGGGCTTTCAAGGCTCTTTCAAAGCCTGCGCTCTTAAGTCTAGCTCTTTGTCACTCACGCATGGTAGTCAATATAAATGAAATAAGCCAGGTTCATTCAGAAAGACCTGAGTATGAGATGAAAGTATATATACCCAGCTTAACATTAGCCGTTCCTTTGGTTGATTCTTTATCTTCATTAAGAAATATTTCTTACGTATTCGCCAACCTACAAAAAAAAAAGAGTCAGCAGCAGCTTTAATGGAACACTACTAAATCACACAGCTTACAGGCAGGACAAGGTCTGTAAGCGAAGATAGTATTGTAATCTTAGGACAACTCATATAGGTGGGAAAAAAAAAAAAAGACAAGTTTTCATGCATACATGCTCTTCTTACCTATATCTTTTAATGGTTCTACCACTTCCCACTTTGGCTCTGATCGGAAGAACATTGAAACATGCTGTAAGGCAATTTCTGGAAAGAAAATTAAAAAGGTTTTAAGAGACTATTTAAGATGATTATCCACATGTGTGTGGTGTGAGAACTTCTTGTGTTAGGTAAGGTTCAATGCCAGAAGGAAGCCTGCAGGAATTCAAACTGAAAGTCAGCAAAATCACTTTAAAAGGAAATCAGATAAAAACACAGTTAAAGGGCATATGCATTTTTAACCTGAGAACTCAAATCCACAGAGAAAACAGAGAAAGCATTGCCTTCAAAAAAACTTAGCTTACCGAGTTTGCATTCTATCTGTACTAGATCTACATTTCCAAGTCCAAATCCAATGCTCACAGCTAAGATTTCCCACGCTACATTAGATCATTAAATGTTTCTGCTATACCTGTAAAAGTGCTTTTACATCTCTTTAATGTGCATCTACATTGCCATTACTATATGTACACTAGTCAGTTCTCTTTCATTACGTGTTATTCTGCCCTTTTCTGTGCAGGCAAAGGTATTTTGCTAGCTATCATGATCCAACACACATTTCTGAGGCAGGGGGGTAAGGTCACCCTTCTGGTTAGTGAATTCTCCCACAGCTGGTTTATTCATGAAGCAATTTGAGGGGAAATCTCAGTGAGAAGTGGTGACAGCAGGGGGAGAAAGGAAATCATGCCAACAAGGAGTTTTCTCTAACATGGCTTATCTTGGCGTAGAAACACAGCAAAAAGGTAAGCATGCACTGATCTTTCTGCACTGTATCTCCTCTCTCCAAAAACAGGCTAGGAAAAAGAGAGACAACAGTGCAATAAGTAGCAGCTCACCGCTCCAGTATTTAAGAAATGACAAACTGATGGTGTCTCCAAAGACCATAGGCGAAGACTTGATTGCTACCAACTTCCCAGCAACTTGCTGAAAATACAATTTTGATGAAAGTGCTCGAAATTAACACAGAAGTCACAGTGTCTCCTTGAGGATTTAAATTGCTTGATCAGTGTCCTGGTTTAGGCTTGGACGGAGCTAGTTTTGCCTCCAGCAGCTACCGTGTTTTGGATTTAGTGTGAGAAGAATGATGATAGCACACTGGTGGTGTTGGTTGCCGCTAAACGATCAAGGACATTTTGCAGTTTCCCAGGTTTTGCTAACGTGCAGGTGCAAAAACCTGGGAGGGGCAGAGCCAGAATAGTTGATCCAAACTGGCCAAAGAGAGTATTCCATACCATAGACGTCATGCCCAGTATAAGTGAAGGTCGGACAGTGAGCCACTTCCCTTAAGCTTCCTTTCTGGTTGCTTTTTGCTCCCTGCTTTTCCTTTTTTTTTGTTCATTCGGGCCTTTTCGTTCGTTCAGCTGTTCATTCCCTCACCTGCTCTCTCTGGAACTTGCTGTCCTGGGATAGCTGGTGGGGGAAAGCAACTGCCTTCAGCACTGCACTATCCCTGCTCCCTGACTGCTGCTCAGGACAGGCTGTGTCAGTCGTCAGGTGGTGAGAAATTGTGCATCGTTCGTTTTATATATTCTATTATCCTTATATTACTATTATTAATATATTATTATCTTTTTTCTTTGCTGTCCTGGTGAACTGTTTTTATCTCATCCTGTGAGTTTTCGTTTCTCTCCGATTCTCCTGCCCACCCCATGGGGGGGCGGGGGGGGGGGGGGGCGGGGGGAGTGAGCGGCTGCATGGTATTTGGGCACCATCTGGGGTTAAATCATGACACTCAGCATTAGCCAGACAAACTGCATCCTTAAAGAGATACTAATAATTTACAACTCCTCCACAGCTTATCATAAACATCCGGGACATGTTCATTGCACTTTGAAGCTGAAGACACAAGAATGTTACATAAAGGGAAAGCAAAAAGACAAGTGAAAAGGAAGCAGTAAGTTCCTGCTTCAGCAGGCTCCGCTTTTATGAAAACAAGCTTTGCATTTTGCAAAGAGTCAGTTTGCCCATGAACTAAATCTGTGGAGAGAGTTTCATCACTAAGAGGAAGAGTTTTTTCAGTCTATAAGATAAATATTTAACAATTTCCAATGGCTGAAGCTGAAGTCAGACAAATTCAAAGAAGAAACATTTAATAATGAAGAGAACTGATCACTGGGATAGCAGTGATTTTCCAGTATTTGGGGGAAGAGGGTGTGTGACTTATTCAAGCCTTGAAAATGTACTCAACCTAGCTTAAACAATTAGTTCTAGGAAGTCTCACAACCCAAAGTGATAGTGGGAGCTAGACAAGATGACCACAATTGTTCCTGTTGATTTGAAAAACCTCAGAACCATGACAAATGCGAGATTCAGCATTCAGAAGACCAGCTGTTTTAACAGAACACAGAGCTAACAAACTTAACTCCACCTTACACTCTGGTAGACAAATAATTTCCAAACACCAACCCTTCCCATTTATCACATACTGTGAAAAAGTAGATGTCACTCTCACAACCCTCTCCCCCAAGTTCTGCTTATATAGATCTTGACCCTCATCACTCCTCTGTAAAATAATTCAAATATTTAGATTTGACAATCGCAACATGATTCTTGCACAGAGCTGGAGAAACATTATCATAAATAATCACATGCACAGTATGATAATTTTGAAGGTTGTTCCCCTCATCCGCCCCCCATGCTTCAGTGTAAATCCTTGCCAGCATTAATGGAAGATACGCACACATGCTAAAGTGAAACCGTGATGCAGTTTTGCAATTCCTCACTTACCAGTGTAGTTTACAGAATAGCTGTTTGGGTCCAAGAATTTTTTTACCAGTTCACAGTTAGACAGTATGTGATGGGTAGTAATTACATCGAGATAGGCCTGGAGTCCCTTCTGTCTTTCAGCTATGAATTCACGCTCCATATTTCCAATCAATTTTTTTGGAGGAAGAGGTAGACTTAGAGTTGAGATCTTAAAAAGAGAGGAAAAATTACTAACCTTGCTCTCAAAATGCCTCAAGGATATAAACTATCAACCCAGAAAGTAAAGACTCTCAGCAGCAAGCTAACTACTGGATAACTCTTTTTGTACTGTGTATATACAAGCTTTTATGTTTTTTCTAAGTACTGTTATCATGGTAAGCTAGTCAGACAACAGCTTGCATCCCACTGTGAAGAGATTAGTAAGTGGAACAACACTAAAAACACAAAGAGATAAATTTTTTGCTAGTGAGTCATGCATTTAAGATCACTACCCAGAACTTTCAGATACTAAATGGCCACAATTTTCAGCCAAACCCTTCAATGACATACGTCTGCCACAGCACAAAAACAATTCACACCTTACCATTTTCTCCGGGTAAGATTAATGCTTTCTTATTTCATGAAGTGCAGATTAATAACTTTCCTTTGCCTCTACTGCCCTTATAGGTAATTTAAAGCCCTTACTGTCAGTATTTTAAATCTGTAATTTCAAATACAGTGCAACTTTTCCACTTTCTCTTCTGAATTTGTTGCTCTACAGTTTTTGAACAGCTACACATCTTTCAACCCAGAAATAGCTGTAATCTACCAGTGGATATGCAGTAGTTGTTTTATGTTGACATAAGTGATCCAAAACTTCAGATAAAAATCAGAGAAATACTTCGAAACAGGATGATAAAAAAATGTACAGAAATGCAAAGCCTTATGTAAGTCAGATCAAAGAGATCATCTTTAGAAAACAAAACTAGGTTGCACACACTGTTTATATTCAGTTACATCATGTGAATTGCCAGAATAAATTTTTCATGTTGTTAACACATCGTTGTCCTGCAGATCAAAGCACCTGCCTTGGGTATGCTGAATCTCCCTGGGAGTTATCTTTAAGAAATGTGTATTGCAGGAATCAATTACACCAGACGCAATAACCTCATTTCTAAAGCAAACAGTTCACCAGGGAGAAGATAGCGACTCTTGGTGTTTGAACCACTTTCATTTTAACTAGTGGAAAAAGTAAAGGATTAGCTCAACAAACTGGGCAGAAGTAGCAATCCCTCTCCTTTTTTTCCTCCTCCTTTTGAACACAGGAGTTGTCCCTCCCTAACCTTAGCACTTCTCCTACTACTCCTGTTTCTGACTGCAAATCATGGGCTGAAAAAGAGCTAGAACTATACCTGAATTACAGAAGATGATAATAGAAATCATCCTATCCAGCGAGCATTTGTTAATGCTCTTTTACACCCGGGGGGGGAATATATCCAGGAATAAATCCAAAAGCAACAATATACCACTTAAAACTAATCTGGTGAATTACTGGCTGTAACACCAGAGGCATACAAAACGTTCATTTGGCAGACCACTCTTCAATTCAAAACCAAGTTTCTAAACAAAAACTAAATCCATTTCTGGTATTACTCACTTGAAAAGCATGTCAAATCATAATCACCTTTACCTCCTTGACCTGACAGCTAGCTACCATCAGAGAGAAAAGGACTCTAGTTCAGATGTTTTCAAACCCCTATTATTTGTTTTAAAATTTATTTCAATAAACCACACATCTGCTATTTTTCAGAAGTAACATTCACCCCCAGGTTTTTGTAGCTCTCTGCCAAAACACACAGCACAGTGAGAACACTGTCTGCCACAGAAGAACACCTCACTGAGGTCCTGACCTTGCAAAGACCTCTCATGCTTTCAAATGTGAGCGGTACTTCTCAGTGGCCCCAGCTGAGCACTAGAGCCAGGATGGGCTTCGCCACAGAAGAACCTGAGAATTAACATTCTTATCTTCAAACCACAGCCTGCTCAGGAATGTCTGTTCAAAAGCTGCAATAAAATGCTGCACAAAAGCCAGTATCTTGCTGCAAATACTGTACCAGTAAGTAGTTCGCTTACAAAACAGAAGAGCAGCCAATGATCTCCACACATCTCTGTCAAATAAATGAAGAGGAAGAAATGCAGGATGGTCTGGAAGGAGCTTTTCAATCCAATACACAGCTGAGAGTTCAGGGAACCTGGCTTGAAACTTCCTGATGCAGATCAGGGTCACAGGTATACACCCCTCATTATTTCCAAGGTGTTTGGTAGGTCTACATCTCCTAGCCTAGACAGTTTGGAAATTCTCAATCCTTATGATTATTGCGTAGGTAGCACTAGATTAACAGCAGAAAAGGTGCATTCCAACTCCGCTGCAGCTATGTGTTGAAACACAACCACCCAAACCTACAGAGAGGTCAAGTATGCCACAAGAATGGGAAGAACTTGGGGCTTTACACCCAAAAGAAGCTCCAGCAAATTTTCCAGCAACATTTTAGTTTTGAAGGAAGGAGATTGGGTTTTGGTATTTCCTTATTGCTCATTACTTTATACTGTTTGGGGGGGTTGTTTTGTTTGGAGTTTTGCTTGTTTGTTTACTCTAATTTCACAAGATGAGAGTTTAAAGAGTTTAAAAACAAATCACGAGACCTGAATATTGTGATGAGATATTGTTGCTTAGAGTTCTGGATGGAAAGAACTGAGGAGTGTTGCATGTCTTAATGGATCAGAAAACTTCAGCTCCAGCATCACAAAGAGCAATTTATAAAAAATTCCGAAACAGTGAGAGAAAAGAGCAATTTTAACATGCCTCTCACCAGCTGCTGTCTGCTGTCTCTCAAGCTCTGGCATATGGAACTAGGCTGGAGGAGCAGTGGTGTTTGTCAAAAACAGAGTTGTGCATTTTTGATAAAGGCTTAAAACTCTCTTCCTGCCTTTCTGCTGGGCACATAATGGAGAATTACACCTCTTAGGGTGGCTCTCTGTACTAGCCAGAAAAGGTTCTCCTCCAAGCAGAGATACATCTTTGCCTTTCCAGATTGGAAAGCAGAAACAGGAGTTTGAACGTCAAGGGGCGAGCAGTAGTTTTCATTGAAGGAGACCAAGTGCTAATGAACACGGCCTGTTGCTTTAGCCGCCGCCTGCGTATCCTCCTATCCAAGTCAGAGGTATGTCTTGATGATTCAGTTGATCTTTTCTAGCCATCCAAGCAGATGACATTTTCGGCCCAGATCTTGGTATCTTACAGCTGCAAAATCTCTCTCGTTTCAAATTCCTCCTTGTCCCACTCTGCAAGTTGCTGTCAAATAATTTCTTGAGCCCTCCACTTTTATCACTCACCTCTATCTCAGATACAAAGGCCTTTTCTTTCTGTACTACATCATACATAACCTATTTGCCTTTACTTTCTAGACCTTCCACCTAGGCCTAACCTTTCAGTACCTGCCATTTGTGAATTCTAAGTTTTAAAGGTCCGTTGCCTTTTCCACTAAAGCTGCCTCATTTGAAAGTTAAATGAGAAGGCAACAAAGCTTTTTCATGCCTTAACACATTCTGTTCCACAGTTAAGAGGAGCTTGTTATAGGTGGCTGCAAAAGTGAATTCTTTCTTCTCTTTAAAACTATCTCAAAATTCTTTCTCTGTGATCTCTATCAAAACTTGACTATGGTTAAGAGTACAATAACCACTATGTACAACTGGTACAACTAGTACAATAACCACTATGTACAACTAGTACCATCTAATTTCCTTTGTACTCCCATGGGTGTTTATCTAATCTTAAATCCTGGATTTCTTTGGAGCAGGAGACATCTTTGTATTGCATTTATTCAGCACATCACACAAGGTTTCTAGGTCATGATAAGAGTTCCTACATGCTATTGCACATTCAATAAAATAATTGCACAACGCAACCACGTTGCATCTGTTGAATTATGACTAATTTGCCCCCCATCCACCTTCTAGCATAGGAATCAGTTATAGCAGACTATCAGAGTTCACAATTCAACATCCGTACTTGTTTTGGCTCGTTGAGGTTCATCAAGCAGATAGCTGATTTGATGGCGAGGGGCGGGGGGGGAGAGGAAGTGGAAGCAGTATTAAGCTCTTGAATTCACACAACGTTTGACAGGGGAAAAAAAACTTCAAAGTCACAAAAATCTATGCTCAAATCGCAGAAGTGTTCACTTTTTATCTTGCTTGCCTAGTACTATGGAAATCTCAAGTAACAAGTTTCACTCCTGTAGATGCTACTCACTGCTGCTCCCCCTCTTTTCCCAAACACACTCATATACCCTGCTTTTTCCCACACAAACTAAAAAGAAATAATTGTCCTAAAAAGCAAAAGAAAATACACAGTAAGTCCAGTGTTTAACTAAGGAACACTTTCCAGTGATACAGAAAACCATCACATGATAAGCAGCATCTGGTAGTGCTTTTAGACGAATATAAATAATGAGACACATAGCACTTCAATGCTGAATTTATAAGGTTGGTATGTGCCTTGGCTGTCTTCGAATCAAAGGAGGAACAAATAATAACACACAAAACCGGAACAAGTCACAGTACTGAAGGGAAAGATTCAGTATCTGCCAATTTCCTCCATTTCTATGTAATTGGTCCTGTTGATGCTAAAATGAAAATTTTACAAGAGAAAACATAAAAGTGAAAAAGTATGCATTCAAGTTAGCATTTGAAGTCACAGTTTCTCTTTACAGCTATGTGAATTTGTATTTTTTCTTCACTGCAATATATAAAAATATCACAAGCCATTTTAAATATATCCTTCTAAATGACATTTTATGTTTACGTATCAAGGGTAAAAGTTACCTGCAAGCTATTATTAAGCAAGTCAAAGTCACTGTATCGCCTCACAATCTGCAAAAAATAAAGACAAAGTTTAGGAAACATATTACTTTTCCCATTAGCATTTTCCTCTTCAAAATCCCATCAGAGAAAAGTAATTCCCATTTATAATCTTCTTTTAACCATTTTTGTGCAAATGCATAACTGCTGGATTTATGTCACATTGCCAGAGAGCAAAGAAGAGTTTTTAATCACATCTCGACCAGAACAAAAAAGCATTTCTAAACATTACCTTAAAACAGCTTAAAAAAAAAAAAAATTATTTGTGAGCAAAGTTGTCTGCAAACAAAGCACTTTTGCCATATTAGATGCAACAACTTTTCATAGTCATCTTCATTACTACTTCTAGGTTCTGTTGGTCATGTATCAGCAAGGCTGTGATTTTAGCACTAGGGAAGGCAAACTGGCATTTGAGATTTAAAAATGATGGTCATACCAACACACAGTAGTAACACAACAGGCATTTTTCCTGTTTTCCTGGAATATTCACAATAGCAGCAGACAACATGCCTTCTGTAGCTGGCAGCAATACTGTTTTTCTCTTAGTTTTTGACCAAAAGTATTCAAGCACTTCATGTTCTCAATTGCAAACCAACATTTCCCTCTCCAGCTCAAATTTAAAAAGCCAGGAAGAGACAATTTTCAAGTTCTTCCTAAAAAGGCATCCTGGTTACATGAACCACAGTTTAAGAAATTACCTGCCAACTGTTTTCTGCCGAAACTCCTCTCTGAACACGGATTATGTATTCCTAATAAAAGGAAAAAGTTATTAGAAATGAGAACTAAGGAGCTGAAGAAAGTTATTAGGTACTTCTCCAAATATGACCACTATCCAATTAGGAAACATTCAGAAACAGAAAACTCAGATCAAAATTTTAAGCGCCCAGGTGAAGGTCAGAGCCAGGTTTGCCCAGACCCATCACTAGCAGCTGTCTCTCTCTGCTTCACAGAGGGAAAGACCAAGAGAGGTCCAAGGGCTTGCAGACCCATGAAGTATTTGAACAGTTCAATTTAGTTAAGGAAAAAGACAGTAAGAGCATACTCACCACACACCTCTACCGACAACAGCTGAAGGAGCTTCTCCTCACCGCCAATATCTAACAAGTAGCCCCCAGGAATTACTGCCTCCATCACAGCAGAACAAAATACCAGTAAATACCCACAGCTGCCCAACCTCTGATTATTTTTATACGAGAAAGGTTACCACAAAAGCTTTCGGGTGTGCCTGAGTAACTAGAACGTATCAGTTTCTCATGATAATGCTTCATTTCTAATGTATGCTTAATGTTAATTATATATTAACTATGCAGATATATCTAAATCTCGGTGAACCACTTTCAGATTTTAAGAATTAATAACTCTCCCACCACAATTACATTCATAAAGCACAATCCTTTTCAGTCTATTTCAAGCTCCACTGTACCTTTTGTAGACCAATACCTGGTCAATACAGCAGTATCATTATTTGAGATTTATCAATTATCTCAAGAATAGATACCAAGTATTTTGTACACCTACTCAGACATACTTCAAAGAAGCTGTGATTTTGTTTACCTCTATTCTATGTAAGTTTGAAAAGAGCTCTAAAAACACTTTTGACATTTCAAAGATCATAAACGAGGCAACTCCTTTTCCTAGAAAGCCTATAATCTCAATTTCAGATACTGTTTAATTAGCAAGGAAATAATATTAATCTAGGCTAAGTATAGTAACAGATACTTCCTTTACCATTTGCATACACTGAAAGCTCTACAAATGCAGCTCTTTTTAGTCTTATTACACAGATAATCCCATGGCCACATAGCTTACATGAAAATGGAGAGCCAGAAAGGTAAAGTGCTGCCTGAGACAATACAACTCTCAATGCTGAAGAGAGCTGGCGAGTACCCAGAGGTGGATGAGAGGGAAGAAGCCACGCAGGTACCTATGCTTTCACCCTTTCCTTCCAATTGTATCAGTCTGAGGTTGCAGGAGCAGCCTACGTCCCCAGCGCCTTTAAGCACATTCATCATCTCTGCTCTGCTTGGCCGGGGTGGCAGGACCCACCACTGGTGCTCAAAGTACCACTAAACCCCCAGGCTTCCTCGCTGAACGCGCTCAGTCGCACTGCACACCTGCAGCTACAAAATTCAAAGTGAGAACTAGAAATTCTAAAACAAATACAAATTCAAGCCATGGCTCGCAGTGTTTCTAAGCTGGAACGTGCAAAAAGCTCTTTGCATTTGTGCCAAGCGACGCATGAGTACCCACCCAGTTATTGCCTGCAGTGCAGCAAGCGTCACATGAGAAATCATTTGTTATTCGGCTCAGATGACTTCATTCACCCTGGTACAAACTTTCAAGTGTATTTTACGTAAAGTGCTGGATAATTTTTCAGTTTCAAATGCCACCTAATTTTGCTGAATTGCTTACATCAATAGGAGTCTTACACAAACAAAAAGGACAGATCAGAGCATTATGCACAATTTTTTCAGATATTAAAATTAATGCTGCATTCCAAATTATAATGAATAGACAATGATGAAATAACAACGAATAACAAAGGCATTTCCAGCACCTTGAGTTTATATACGCAATTTGTCCATTCTGTAACAACAACTCTATCTGGCATGTACCTGCATACCAACTAGATAATTCAATTAATTGAGCGTTTGATCCATGAAGTATTATGAATTCAGCTTCACAGTTAAAAATCCACTACAGGCATTAACTAATAACTTCTTTCAGATACTGTGAAGCGTCTTCTGGTTTTGGAAGTTGCCTTCAAAACCACACAGAACTAATTTTCCTCTTTCAAATGAAATTAAACTAACAGCTTGTGCACTGAAGAACACAAATATACTATTGTATGCAAACAAACAAAGTGGAGCACATCAGAGAATCCCTCCGTAGAATTAAATTCCCATTTAGCATTTACCACCATGAAAAGTAAGTAGCATAAATGAAGAATTATGACTATTCCAGACAAGAGGCAAAGGCAGCACTCATCAGATGGCATTACCTTGTGTGTTCAACCTTAACTAATCCAGAATTTATTTACTGAAGTTTCCTTCCAAAGCACAATGCTGCTCAGGTAAAAAATGCTATTCCATTTTCTAAAATTCACTTAAAATATCCTTTATCATCAACAGCTGTCAAATACCTGTAGCAATTTTGAACCATCTAGCCTTGAGAACAAATTCAAGACTAGTAAGCATGAAAACCAAAGCGATTTAAAACACGTAGTGTCCTAGCAGCTTAGTTGGAAATGACAGAAATCCAAGATGTCACAAACCAAAACACATAACTATTACACTGGAATTAAAGTATTTCTTTTCAGAAAGTCAGCCTGATATGCTCTCTCCATATTCTCTCCCCTTACCCATTTGAAATTATAATTAAGGTATTTTCCTGCAAAACAAGAAGCCCAAATCCTCATAAATAGTAAGAAAAATCCACACAGCTGATTGCAATTCAACCAGTGTAATTATGTTTGGAAACTGTGTGACAGAAACCGGTTAAACAGACACCTGGAAACACAGATTCACCACTAACATGGGGCTTTTCCTGTTTTGTGATCCTTGCTGCATTTTGGGAAGTAGGAAGAGGCTACTTCACACACAGCCAAAAAATTGCAGCAACTGCTTATTCTGCAAGTCTCAAAGGAACGTTGGCTGTTTCTCTGAAAAACCACGTCAGTGATGATTCACCATGTTCAGTCATTCATCTTTTCTAGGATTTTGAAAGAAGCAGAGTTACTGCTCAATCCCTTGTAGCACTTACTCTTTATTCAGCGATTAACGTTTTCTACTGTACCCCAAGAAAACACTCCTGGGCAGGCAGAACACACGAATTCATTAGACAACCATCAAAGCATCTTATTGCATACAATCACTCTGATCAATACGACAGTCGTCTCTTCTGGAGAGCTTAGTGATAAACAACTCAGGGCTCAGAGCTCGTTCTCACAGTAAGATTATATTACAAAACCAGATTTGGACCACAACTATTTTTTCCACGCAGACTCGAGCATTTTCCCATCCAGTTCTGCTTTGGCACCCTAAAGCACTAACGGAGCCCCCTCTTTATGTCACGGGATTCGCAACCTGAAACAAGAGAGCATCGGTCTCCAGACGCCGTCCTTCGTTCTGCCTGTATGGAAAAGGTAAGTCCCCACCACGCTCTCTCCATCAGCGCTGACCGTAATGAAGAATTGGTCACCTCAGCACTACCTTGTCAATACAACTAATGAAAAAGCCTAAACAGTCTTCTGGGCTTTTTCCCAAAGTTGATAACAAGATTGAATGTCAAAGAATAGCTATAGTAGAATAGCCATGATAAGAAATACAATCCCATTCCCAATATCTGCCATGGCTACACATAATCAGCAGACCACGGTACGCCGAGTTTCAGTGAGAAGTTGATACTTCCTATTGCCTCCGCACGGCAATAAGCTTGTCTTGGCATTATAATTAGCACCACTGATATATGCTTCCCATAGGACCAAAGAAGAGCTTTCAACTCTGCAAGGAAAAAGCCTAAATGCACAAAAGCCTTTATTACTGTGCCAAATTCTGTTTTGTTTAGAAAAAAAAATCTGAATTACGACTATTTTCTTCTGAGACAGCCTGATTTGATAGTAGGACTGAGACTGTGCCCATAGGAAATAAATGAAAGTGTAAGGAAAACAGATAGGCACACTCAGAATCATTTCTGTTTAGCTGCATCATCTAACATAGGAAAATACGATGGAAAAGGCTTCAGAAACGGCTAGTAACTACCAGAGTTAATTCCTGCTGACAATTTTAGGGATCAACAACCAGGCTCAGTGAGGTCTAGGTTAGCTGCACTCATGCAGAAATCCCCAAGGCATCTTTCACTCCTACATGAATGGCTCAAAATCTTTCCTATGACTCAGTTTACCAAACAACTTCAAAGGAGCCCTAATGCTGCTAGCTGGCAAAGAAAGGTCTCAGCTTGCAGAAGAGACACAACCTCACGCTACTGATTTTGCCCGCAGGCAGCAAGCTCGCTGGCAGCAACTACACAGGAGCCACCAAAACGACGGGCCATAAAACCATTCCCCAAGACAACCTCCCTGAGTCCCTCCAGACTCCCACACAGATAAGGTTTGTGCGTCCACTGCTCTTCCTACCAATACTGCCAAGCCAGTTCCTGCCACAACCCTGATATTCCAGCAGTAGTTCAATATACATTTTTAAAGATGCCAAGCAAAGCTATTTTACCTACAGGATCATTTCCTGGCTGCTCCGATTAGCCAAGAAAGCGGAAACCGGTGCTGGGAGGAGGAGGTCGGGAGTAGGGAAAGCTGTATGACCCCAGCTGCACACTGTCATTTCCTAAAATCTTCTTCCTACCACTACAGAGTGCTGGATAGAGTTTCTGAAAAGAGTATTTTCTAAACATCCACATGGATCAGTGACAACCATGCTGCATTTTTCCAACCTTTGCCAGTAACAGTTTCACAATCACTGCCTAGGATTAACGTTGTCCTGAACTTACCCATTTTCATGCAGAGCCAACTTTTAGGTGTTTTTTCTCCCCCAAATTCACCAAGATTATTCCCTGGTATTCCAGCACTTGTTAAAACATCAGCATCAGCAGCTCAGAGCTGCTCAGATAATTTTGTTAACATTCCTAAGTGAAAGTTACACAGCAAAGCATGTCCAAATGTTTAACAATTGCTGTTTATCATCTATCCTAGTTTTTGAAACAGAAAGCAAACAGGAAAGAAAGGCTTTTGCAGAGACAAAATAGGAAAGAACATGTGGTGAATTTAGAGATTTATATGATAAAACGTTGAGAGTCTCGCCAATATTGGGTAATACCTTCTGTTTCCCCCAAGAAAATAGTCTCTAAATTTCTGGCTCAGGATAGTCAGTCTATTTTTCACCGATTTCTGCTGTACATCTGTTTAATCCAACAGGCTTGAAAAGACAACCATTATAAAGATCCAGGTCACCTTCAGGTCACTTCAACTAAAAGTTTGAAAGGGCTTTATTTTATAAGCATTAAAGAGAGGAAAGCCTAATTAAGCATTAATACAATCCCTGCTTAAGTAGACTGGATTGGAACAATTTCTAGTAAGAAGCTCTTTTAAATGTTTATTTAGAAAATCTCCCATGTGAAAAGTAGCAAGAAAATCAGGAAAGCTGCTCAGACTCAGCGACCTCTTTGCCACAGGGCACAGCACTTACTTGCTATTGCACAACCTGCCATTAAACCCATCTGAGGCAGGAGCAGCAACAGCCGTCGGTGTTTACCTGCATTTTAAACAATGCACGTGTTTGTCCGGGGCCATTAGACAGTTCCACACACACTGTATCGCTGCTGTAGTAATGAGTAAGCCATTCAACAAGTGAAAGCTATGAAGTAGGACAACTGCAGGAAAAAATAGGACACACATTTACATGTAATGAAACATACTGAACAAGAAAAGCTCTGGAGAGAGACAAGAGAAATAACAGCTTTTTAGTATCCTGCATCACCATGGCCTTCACCAGAAAAGCAAAATACTCAGTATTTCTCAGGAAATACTCAGTAGCTGATAAAAATATTCTAATTACACTGCAAGATCTCTAAGGCAATGGATTTACTAAGGCATGATACGGCAACTAATATTTTGATTGCAATCTTTGCTTGAGCTACAAACACAATACTAATTTAGCAAGTTCACCAGTGGAAACCATAAGGCTGGGATATCTAAAATTAGGTGTGATGAAACAGCTATCTTTTTTGAGCTCAAGCTGGGCAGGGCGGTGGGAGGTGGTCAAGTACACTTACTAAGTCCAGTCCTGCATTTCCAAAGCCTCAAACAATTGAACTCTAATAGTTCCCTGTCTAAAGCCGCCTCTAAAAGTAACTTCATGATTTCTTTTTTCCAAAGTGAAGGCAATCTTGTAGAGATTGAATTCCTTATAAAGCAGATGTGCAAAGTCCTTTACAAGCTTTTAAAATAAATCCTGCAGTTCTAGAAACATATGGCTCCATTTTTGTGTCACAGAACAATATAGGAAAGATATAAATGCTTTTTCAACATTTTTCTAATCTAAAAGCTATGAGTGTCAACATTCATCATTGCTTAAGGAAAACGGAAAACTCTGAAAGTATGTTATGAGAGGGATTTATTTCAGCTGTTCATTTCCAAATGCCTTTAAGACAACAATGTACTGTAGCAAAACTGGCTGTTTCACTACTTCAATTTCAACATGAAATGTATGAAAAAGGAAAATCACTTCAGAGAAGAATTAAGGAATGTTCAGAAGAAGTACACGTATAACTTGCTAGTGGGTTTACTACTTTAAAGTGCTCTAAAACTTGTATGTACAGATGTGCCATTCCTATTAAGGAATATGTCTAGATTATTGTGGAATCCTATTTTAAGGCTTAGAAAGAAAGCCACTTTTCAGTAGTGAATATACAGATGAAATATTGCAATATGAAGGGAGTTCAATAGCCAAAATTTATTAAAACTCTAGTGCTGAAAATGCCTCTGTTGTCAGAACACAACATTTGGCATTAAGATGAGATACTTGCAAATGGCTTAATATATTGGATGTAATTCCGCTCCTATTGAATTCAAGGAACGCAATGGCAACAAAACAACTTCCTTTTCTGCAAAACGGTTGGTACAGACACCTACCGAGAGCACTGAACCATGCCTACGAAAAGGTGCCCAACCAACACACTCCTGGAAGTTACACTCTTACTGTCTCTTCTTATGCAGTGCTAGTGATTGAAGCATATAGGAGGAGACAAAATGAAGCTGACAGGGTTTGCTCATGTAGTTTCAAGTCTATTAAGTGAGGTACCACTGGAATGTGCCTGCAGTATAACTTTATTTGGCTTTCAAAATGAAAAGGACTCCATAAAGACTGCACTATAGAATTATTTGTATGTAAGTGCACATTCCAGCAGAACTCAGACTGCTTGTAACACACTTAACCGGGGAAAGAACTTTTGTAAAAAAGAAAAGGCATCATTTTCATCTTCAATTATCATTGGAAATAAACATGCAGAAAGGAAACCTAAGCTGACAATTTCTTTGTTGCAACAGAAAAGCATGGAGATTATGTACCAGCTGAGATGTACTAACTCAAGTAAGAACTTCTGAGCTCTTCTGACTTGAAAGAAACATGAAGAGTTTGTGAGCATATCAGAAGATTTTGCAGTTGATTTCCTAACAATCTAAAAACCACATTCACTAGGGGGTTGACACGTTCTTACTAAGCCAAAAGTGCAAACCCTCAAAAGAACATTTTAAATACTAGCTTTGTCCCTTAGGTTTCTGGAGAATTCAGGTAAGTATGTAGCAGTTTCGGGTTTTCTGGTTTCAGTTTTGTTTTTTTAGTTTCACCTTCGTCCCCAGGAAACAGAAACTCAGCCTCTGCCAAGTACAGCCCTTGATTCAATGCTCTCAAGTTTACACTTACCCAGTCTGTTGTATTAGATCTAAATTAACAGAAGCTGCTTAGAACAATAGACAAGCAAACTATTCATTTGACACAAGCTTTGGTCTTCTGCTTGGTATTTCACCATGTCCACAGAGCTTTTCCTGAAATTCTTCACCTTTTCCTTTGCTGGTTATTCAGAAGACTGGCTACTTTCAGCACCCATAGAAGGTTTATCATTACTAGTTCAGTCGCCACATTAAAGTTGCATCTAACCTGGGCCTAGATCATCTTCATATGAGTGATTTTATAAGCAATGATCTACAGGAAAAAAATTGTAAATGCAAGTTTAAAGCAATTCTTGCAACACTAAGCAGCATTATAAAATCTTAATACATACTGCTGACAAAAGAATAGCAAATTTATTCACGGATGCCTTTGTATTTCAGCTTTAGAACGAGTCTAGCATGTGAAGACCTAGTTCTCCAAACATTAGTTTAGGATGAAGAATTGTATAGATCTACATCTTTTGAAGGTATCGCTTTGAGGTGGGATGAGGAACAAACCCAAAAAGCATTCCGTTAATGACAACCTACTTCCTTACATCTATAATACAACAAAGTAAAATACAGATTAATGGCCCACAAAAGCACTTCAACCCTTATTTCTTAGAGGGGCTTCATTTACACACCTCTTCAAACACAAGGATCTCTTTGTGTGGCTTATTTAAACCAAGAAAGTTCAAATCAGGAACAGCATCACCCACCAATAAACAAATTATTCAGATAGCAGGGACATAAGATGAAGTGTCCAAAATGACAAAATAGTTGACTTACAGCAAATAAGAAACCAAGTCTGTGTTATGGCTTCCTGTATTTTGTTATCCCACACTGTCTCTATATAAGCCATCTGTGCTACACACAATTCAAGCCATCTTTCAACTATCAACAGGGCTTCTGCAGTAAAACAAACAATTACTAATAGATGTATCTTAGAGACAGATTTTAAATCAAAAGGCACAGTGCTCCAGCATTCTGTTATTAACAAAAGATCAGAACAAATCAGTAGAGAATTTTTTTGAACATCCATTAGTAACAGAATACAGCGATGAAAGACAGAGGAGGGGAGCAACGTTCGCTATCATGCTCACCCAGACAAGACAACACACACACAGAGTCGGGATGGAAAAACTACTTCCAAGTGCTCATTCTAAAAGAATTTTGTGACTTTTTTTTCCTTCCTAACCAGAATCATATAAACCAAGGGAAAGAACATAAAAAGCTATTGTCATTTGCACTAGCAAAAAGGTGTAATAAGGCATGACGGAAACAAGTTAACAATAAAACTGTAATCTGGACTGCTAACTGGGGAGTATTAGAAGTTATACAACTTCTCATAGGACTTGGCACATGCACCCCTCAGCTATTGAAACAGGTAAAAAGTATTAGCCTTGCCAGAAAATAAATCTCATCGGTTTTATTTATAATAGGACTTGCAACAATTGAGAGCCATAGCCTGCTAGATTCACAAGACCTTCTCAACAATTTCTCATACGTAACTTCTGTTCACAGGAAGACTGGAACATTAGTTAATGCGAGTCCCTCACACAAAAAACACTCCTTAAGTGTGGATTACTTATAGGAAGAGTATTTAATAAGACAGCCTACAGATTAGTTCTATATCCTGTGGTGAACCTACAGTTACTGTCATTTGGGTTAAGAGTATTCACCAGATGCAAGGAACCAGGAAGAGAGCGCCACAACGCAGGAATCAGAGCTGTGTACGGGGCAGAAGGAACACCCTCTCTCCATTTAAAGCACGTCTCCTGCTAGCGTACCTGCTGCCGAAGCACCTCTGGCCTCCTTTTTAGCCCAGCATCCCCGCTCTCAGCTAAAGCAGGAATCAGAAGTGAAAGCCAGTTCTCTGTCTGATTCACAGTACTGCTTGGTCATACCATAAGTAAGTCTAGTTTTTAAAGTGGAAAATAACTGCAAACAGGAGATTATGAAATTTGGACTATTACTGCACGCTCAAAGACAGTACAACTCTTATGAAGGCGGTGTGCGTGTGTACTAGAAATCCCAGAAGAATTAATCTGTGACATAAAAGTCACGGCACGGCTCATTCTGCTGTCATCACCCCCCACAACAAAGAAAGTGGGGCTGCACCCTCCGTTGTGTCTCTGGAGCTTTACAGCCTTCACTACAGTCGCACAGTACGACCCGGAGGCAAATGTAGCCCGTTCAAACGTAACTTCATCTCAGATACCGAAATGAGGCAACCAGAACCCATCTCTGCTCCAAACGCTGTAACAGACCCCGAGAAAAACAGGAATTACAACAACTTATCCCGTCAGAAGGCACAAGGCCTCCCTTGGAGCGACCCGAGCCCCAGACAACCCGACGCCCAGGCACTGACTGCACCCCGCAAACCCCCGACGGCACCATCACCGGGGGCTGTGGCAGGCTGCAGAAGGAAAACCCGCCTAGCAGAAAGGAGGAGAAGGAGCCGCACAACTCCCGGCTCGCTGCAGGAGCGCAGGCAACGGCGGCACCGCCACATCCCCACCGGAGGGGCTGCCCGGGCTGCCCGGGCGGCGAAACCCGCGCTCCTGGGGACTCGCCCCGCTGCCTCCCACCGCTTCACCCTCACCCCCCAGCACCACACCAGCTGCCCCGGGCCCCGCACAGCCCCAGCCCACCCCCACAACTGCCCCGGGCCCTGCCCCAGCGCCCCCCCCCCGCCTCCCGCTGCCCTCGGCCTCGCTCCTGCCGGGCTGAACCTCAGGCCCCCGCCCAGCCCCGCTCCCCCCCGCACCGCCCGTGCCCCGGCCCGGCCCCGCGTACCCCGGACACCCTCCCCGCGCCCCCCGTTACCCGGCTCCCTCCCGTTTACCTCACCTCGCTCCCCCTGCGCTCCCCCCTCCCCGCGGCACCGGCCGCTCCCGCCGCCCCCCGCGGCCCGGCCTGCCCGCCGGCCGGCGCCGCTCACCGTGTGGGAGTGCAGGCTCTGGCTCGCCTCGATCTGCGCTGTCAGCGGCACGGTGTCGTCCAGCAGCACCTTGCCGGCCGGCGGCTTCTCCATGAAGGCCATACCGGGGCGGTGAGCGGGAGCCCGGCGCCGCCAACCTGCTTCCCGGGGCAGCTCCCGGCGCGGCCGCCGCTGTCAACACGGCAGCGCCGCGACGCCGCCGCCGCCGCCGCCGGGCCTTAGCGCCGCCGACCGCCAGGGGGCGCCCTGCCGCGCGCGGCGTCCGCCGCCCGCACGCGCGGCCGCTCGGGGCAGGCCCGGCCTCGCGCGGCGGCTGCCGCCCCCGGGGCTCGGCGCGGCCCGGCCCCCGCGGTGAGGGACGGGGCAGACGCGGCTGCCCGCTGTTTCGCACCCGGTAAGTCGCCCCGCTGCCCGCGCCCGGCGCTCCGTGCCGCGACCGGCTGCGGTAGCTTCAGCGCGGGCTGCGGGAAGGGGATCAGCCCCGGGACACCGCTGGTCCTCGCAGAGAGAGGAGGGGACTTAGGCGGGCTGGCGCTTGCTGCTCTTTACCTCGGGGTTTTTTGTAGTTAAAAGATCATAAAAAATGAAATCGCATCCAGTATCTTCTATTCAATTTGTAGATTTTAGTGGGGTTTTTTCCCAAAACACAGATTTAAAGCTGTTATTACATTGAGTTCCACAACCCAGCTTTCATTGTAGCAGCGTAGAAAACTCTTTATTTCAACGCTACTTAGCACCTGGGAACCTGCCGCCTGTTGAACATTTGTCTGCGTTTCCTTTTGCCCTCTTCCACCGCACGCAGGAATTAATCTCACTTAAGATGTCACGAGTAAGACTGCAGAGCTTGAGTTTGTCCTACGCTGCAGTCAGTTACCGTAAACAGCCTCGTCGCTCACACTGAGAGGAAACCGGGCTGTGCACTGTGGTTAACCAGCTGCGGCTCGGGCTGGAGCAGCAGCCTTTCCCACTGCTCCTGCTGCAGTGACCCAGGAGTCAGGTACGGATTTGATTCCTCTTGTTAACAGGCATTAACATGACAGCTTCCCATCTAGAGAGGCAGGTGAACAAGGAAGCAGGGAAGGAGCACGCCTGCTTTGAAAAACGGCGTTTTGTACGGCAAAATCCAGTGATCGGGCAGTGACCCAAGGCAGAAGGAAAGGAAACGGGAAGTGAAGCAACTCCTACAGACAAAAGATAAGGAAAGCTCCGCTAAGTACTTGTTCCATGCTGTGAACAGGCCAAACCCTCTGCTTTGAAAATAGAGGGCATACTGAAGTCAAACAGCTTAAACATCACCCCTCCCTCTGATCCAGTTTGACTTAACACCTGGGGGTTGTTGTTACAGTGCAGTTGCATTTAAGAACAGGACATCACACCCAGACAGTGTAACTGTTTTACCAGTAGCTTTCATCACAGCTTGAGGACAAACTCTCTTTGTGCAGCAAACAATTTTTGAGGTTATTTGCAGCCAAGAAAAGTTATGGATGCATTTCTGCTGCAGAGAAGATGGGAGATAACATGTTTTGCCAGAAAATGGTATGAGCCACCAACTGAAGACAGCCTGTACTTTTACTCCTCATCATTCCTGAAAAAAAGTTTCTTAGCGTGTAATAGTCTTATGTTAGTACTAAAATAATTTAATCCAGATGATTTACTAATGAATTTACCAAAAGCCTACTTTGCCAGCAACCAAGGTACTTTCAGTGGGCAAAGGGGAATACAGGTTCACCCAGTCAAAGAAGCAGAGTTCGTATAGAGCCCTATAGTTGGTACTCAACAAAACTGCCCCTGCTTCTCGCCCACAGGAGCCTACGGAGGCAGCAAGTACAAGCAGTGACAATGCGGCTTCTTAAAAGCCTCCTTCACTCTGCTTCTGGGAAGCAAGTTTCAGAGGCATTTATCATTAATTTCTTTGTTTATAATCAGGTTTTGTAAGGTATCTATAGAATTTGAAAGTATCGCGAGAGCCACATCTCCAGCTAAATGAGGCAGAGTATGCTGTTCACGTGAAGGCTGACTACTACTTATTTGCAGAGCTAAGGGAGGCTTTACTAGCTAGAACATTGCAAAAGAGCACACTGCACCAACATCAGCTAGCGCTGCAGTGTAGATTACAACGGATCTTGCAGATTGTGTCAACACCTCCACTTCTGTTCTGCTTGTTAAACACACAGCATCATCCCCTCCCTCATTAGCAATACGACTACTTTGTAAAGAACAAGTTTTAACTGAACTTCGCTAGTGTGCACTGCGATTTTGCCGCAAAGAACAGCCTCGACGTAAGCCCCGCCACTCCAGACTTCCCACTGTAGCAGAGCAAAGGCTTATCTAAACATGCCAGTTCTGTCCCAGTAAGGGCCTAGTTCCGTTGGCTTCATCTTGGCAGTACGCAGGGAAAAATTAAAAACCTCTAAGTTTAATGCAGTTCTATCAAGATTAAGTTTGTGCACTGTCTTTGAAACATTTTGAAGGGTTTTTTTCTTGCAAATTTACTGGATTAAGTGATGTCACATAAAAAGACCGAGTCAAAATCAAGTGTACATTTCTGGCCTTTATAGTAAAGCAGCATAGGATCAACAGCTCTAACTGTCTGACACCATGACTTTCACCATCCCTTCCATAACAGTCTTTCCACTTTCTTTGACATTACATGATACCGAAATGTGTGCAATAGAACCCTTCAGTCGTTTCACTTCCGCTGCAGCTACGACTTCTTCACCAGTATACAAAGGAGCTGGAAATCGGATCTCCTGAGACAGAAATACACAACCCTGACCGGGCATTTTAGTACCCAGAACTGCAGAAATAAGTCCGTTGATCAAAACTCCATGTACAATAGTTCTCCCAAACCTGGATTTCTTTGCAAAATCCTCATTTAAATGCAAAGGATTTGTGTCACCTGTTAAATCAGAAAAAGTAACAACATCATTCTGTGTAAAAGCTTTGGTAAGTTCAGCTTTGTCTCCAACTTTTATGTGTAAGCTCCGAAGTAAGGAACGTCCAAGCAGGCAGTTGATAACTGTTAGCTTTGTCAAGGCTCTTTGTCGGAAATCCCCTCCAGAAATTCCACGCCTGAAGGGCTGCAACATCTCAAGCAAATTCTGCTTCGTACAACCAAACCAACAACTGAACTCAGTCCAAGACTAGTTCCCTGCTGTTCCCAGATAACGCAAGAAGAAACGGAGATGTCTAGTTTGGGGGGAAACAAAAACAAAGCAAGAAACAAACTAAAGCATTTAAAATAAAACAAAACACCATCAAATGCACTCAAAGTTGAAAATACTTACATTTCCCTTTTACAGAAAAGATTAAAAACTTAGAGCTATGCCCGAGCAGGTTTTTGTTTAGTCATTGCTTTGGAGACAAAAGAATTCCTGGAACTCGTTTTATTAAGCAGCATCCTCAGGAAGAAGTAAGCTCTGGAAGTACGTGTTCATGCATGCATTTTTAAATGAGGTCAGTTGACAGCGACTATTAGAAAGGGAAGAAATGGGGTAGCAAAAATGAAAGCTTGGACCAACGTGTGGGCCAAGAACAAAACTTTCCAGAAATTATTTTCTCGCAGATGTATTAATGAGATCAGGACTCCTCACTGGAATGAAACCATAAAGTAATGAGACAGCCACTACCGTCGCATCTTACACGATTCATTGTAAGATGAGAATTGCTTAAACACAGGCCTACACACCTGCATTGAAAAGCATTTCACTCCATTAGTGCATTTAGGCCACTTTTCTGAGAAGAGGCAGCGTGCTCAGCTGGCCAGACAACCCTAGAGCGAGAACTGACATTTGGGGAAAGCCATCCAGCCCGCGCAGGGCTTTACCTGCAGCACTCGAAAGGCGCACCTCCTGTTCTGGTAGAAGCCCAGCAACGTTAGAGCACTCCACAGCTTGACAAGGCCACTAAGTAAAAAGAAAATTAAATATATTAATAACATTTGTTTTTCTCAGTTTTCCTGCAGCATAAATATCTTAAATAAAAGCATGTTACATAAAGAGTCATGAAACCTTAACTGAGTTTAACAGCAGGTAATTTCACCAGTGAGTTCTAGGAGCAACACTGTGTGGGCTTTTGCAATGACTGCAGTCTGTCGTCCTTGACATACAGAGATACGTGCTGTTCAAGTTCACTTTACTGGCCCTGTTCTTGTTCTTTCTGTGCCTTTAAGCTCCTTCTTCCTCTAAATCACCTGCAGTTGTCTTCACCACTTAAATCTGGTAATCATTCTCATCTTTACCACAGAAAGAGATTTAAAGCCACATATTTCAACGGTCCTGCCAGACCGTTCTGTTTTAGAGAAGGAATACTGATATTGTACTGATGTATGTAGGTTACCAAATCTTAGTGAATTTTTATTTTGTGCATATTCTATGCAGGCATCTGCAAGTTAGGCTTAATTCTTCAAAGACCATCCTTAGTTTAAGGGTTCTGTTTTCTTGTGAAAAATATTTTCATGGCAGTATCTGAAGTGCATAATTACCGCACCTTACCTGCTAATAACTCTTAATATGGCAGATAGAGTTTTTTCCTCATATGTTAAGACATCAACAGGCAAAGCTGCTCCAACCTATGAAAAAATGTTATTTAATAAGTACCATCCTATGCTCTTATAGTGGTTTATAAGCAAGTGATTCCCCTGCCAGCATGTGACATCATTGAAGTTGTTACAGTCACGCTCCAATCTCACACAAGCGTTTCACCCACACCACCACTAGATTTTATACAGCACCCTTCCTCTCAGAGCTACTTACACAGAAGCCAGTTTTAGTTCCACATTGCAGCTGGAGAAACAGGGACCCAGCGGTGATGTGACTTGCTTAAAGTCACCCAGCAATACCGTGAGCAGAGCAAGAATAAGTATTTTGGACTTCCCCATCCAAGAACCTGTTCCCTTCCCATAGTTCTCCTTTTAAAGCCTCGCTACTGCAAAAGCATCAATACCCCAGCTCTGGAAACCAGACACGCTGGAGCCCCTCGATCACGCACGCTAAGGCAAAACGCGCAACCCCAGCAAGTTGCAACACGGGCGGGACAGCAGGTAGCAGGTTAACGGAGCGGCAAGTCCTGCCTCCACACGTCCCAGACTCCAGCCTGCCCCTTCGGCCCGCCGGCAGCTCGACCCCCCTCTCCTCCCGCTCAGGCACGGCTCTGCGGCCAGACGGGCGCGTTTCAGCGGGCAGAGCCGACAGAAACCGATCGCGGAAAGCAGGGGCTGGCCGGCCGCTCCCGCGAGGCTCTCCCGGGCCCAGCCCCAGGCCGCCAGCCGGCGGAAGGAGCCCGGCCCCGGCCCACCTCTCCGTGCAGCTCCCTGAGCGCCGACACCACCAGCTGCTTGAACTGCGCGACGCTCGGCCGGGCCCCGCCGTCCGGCAGCTCCCTGTGGGGAAGCAGAGCAGAGGACGTGCTGGCGGGGCTCCGCGGCGGCGGGGGGCGGCCGCGGGGCGGGCCCTCGCACGCGCACTCACAGGCGGACGCGCAGGTAGTGGTGCTCCGCGGCGCTCCGCAGCACCCGCCGCTCGAAGGTGGCGGCCGCCGGCTCCGCTCGCGCCATCGCCCTCCGGGCCGCACACCGCCGCGTGCTGCCTCCCAGCCAATGGCGGCGCGGAGCCGCCCGGCCTCCTACGGCGGCCCCGCGGGGTCAGCTCCCCGCGCCCCGCCTCGGCGTCGCCATGGCGACCGGGCGGCGCGAACGTGCGCGGGCGGGAGGGGACCGGTGAGAGCGCGTCGCCTCAGGCCCGGCCCTCGGCCCTCGGCCGCTGCCCCCGTCTCCAGCAGCCGCCGCCGACTGCCCCGAGGCCTCTCCGTTACGCCGAGGCGGCTGCTGGGGGATGCCGCCACTCGCCCCTGCTTCAGCCAGGGCCGCGGGACAGCCCTGAGGGAACCGCCAGGCCCCCCTGAGGGAGCCGCCAGCCCCGGGCACAGGGCGCGCTGCCGGGGCTCGGGAACTGCTGGAAGCGCTGAACCTCCGGGCAGGGGAAGCGGCCAGTTCCCAGTTGTGCCGGGGAGGAGAGCAGCCGCTGCCGCCCCGCTGGGCACGGGCCGGGGCGGGTGCTCGACCGCACGCGGCTGCGCCCTCCCTGCGCAGCGAGGCCCAGGCAAGGCCTGCGCCAGCGCCCCCAAATACGCCGTGTGGGAAACCTGAGCTTGGCCTTTTCAGATTGAGGAAGGCAAGAAGCAGTCTTTGGGTCTGAAATTAATCTCTCGGAAGCTGTGGGAACAGATGGTGTTTCCGAGTGCTACATGCTAGCTTTTAGCTGCAGAAATACAAACATTGAACGCTCTGCAATAAACATGCTGTTGGAGAGGGGCTAGCAGAGATGCTCCCTCGCTTCCTCTTTAAACAAATTATGTTGGTCCTGATGCAGTGCCTGGTAGAGTGCGTTGTCTGGCACCGTAACAGGTTACAAACCTTGAGGGCGTTGTGTTATCCTAGCCTCTACTTTGCAGTACACACAACTGAAACGTGAAAAGTACATAGAAGTAGGTTGGCAGCGTGTCTTTGTCTCACCGGTCAACACCTAGTTGAGGAGATAAAACAACACAATTTTAGTACCAGCATGACTTCTTGCAGCTGAAGATTGGTGTGAAATAGATCCTTTGGAGAGAAACAACAGAAAGGATGGAGGTATCTTTGCCCTGCCAAAATGATGAAACATCATCCTCAGCATAAGAACTTCACAGAATCTTACTTCTTTTAAAAGAAAAATGTTTATCCAGGAATTAATACTGACCCCAGCAGGGCAACACTGCAATAGACTAACACCCATCTGACATGCTTGAGTTAGTGCCCAACTCACAAGACACCATTTGCCTTTGCCACTAAGCTGCTCAGTCTGTGCAACAGCACATCAGAATTCAAGATGTTTTCTCTGGTTGGATTTGGGGTTCTCTGTGTCCCGCAGGGAGCCTGGTCTCCTCTGTCCCAGGGGCTTGGCAAGCTTTGGACCTGAGCCCTCGCACGCCGACAGCCTACTTGCGTGTCAGGCTGTAAAGGGCACGTCTCCCTCTCTTTCACAGGCACTGATCTGTTTTCATCTTCCTACTGCTGATGTGGCACAAAGCCTGGAGACAGCGTATTTGTGTCAGCTACAGCCCTTGGTGATTTTAAAGAGGTATTCATAAGAAAACAACAACCTAGCTCGGAAAAGCCTCCCCAAGAGGTTATCTAATCCACCCCTGCCTCAGACAGATACTGTAAGCATTCAGCAGAGCTAGTTTACAACCGTTCCAAAAAAAAAAAAAAATTAAAAAAATTTAGTGCTGGAAGATTTCACGCTCGCCAAGCAGTCTATTCTAGCTGTCTTCCAGACAGATCTTTTCAGTGCTTAATCACCAGCTTCCCTGGTGTGGCTTACGCCCCGTATTAATAGGCCTGTCCTAATCAATATGGGATCATTCCTCCTTGTTGAAACCTTTCATACATTTGAATATTGCCTGCCCCCTTTCCCCTATTCCTTCTTTCCATAGGAAAAAAAATTCCAGTTTTTCCTTATCCTTCTGTAAAATGTTACATTTTCTAGATAATTGTTTATCATGCAGCTGCCCTCTGGTCCCTTCAGGTGTCAACATCTTCCTGGAGCTACTGTATTCTGGCGGAGGCTTTCTCACGATTAGCACCACAATCCCTCTGAGCTACTCTCCCAGACTAATTTAAAAACTGTATATAAACTACTAAGTGTTTAGAAACAAAACTTCAGCAAAAGTAAATATTGAGTATTTGAACAGGCAATTTCACATGTACCAAAGTAATTTTCTTTTCAAATTGTTAGGTTAAAAAAAGGCATCTTGCCACATAAAATTCAGTAGCTGTAAGTGCAGGCCAGCAAGAGACCTTCAGGAATATTGTTTCTCCTCGGAACCGAGAAGCAGTTAGCACAGTGCTCAAACAATAAATCAGTTCTACGCTAATTTGGCAGACATATCAGAGCAGCCAGTTTTATTGGGAGCAATAATATCTACAGAAACTGGTATTATGTTTAAGATATTAGTAAAATTTTATCACCAAACAGCAAAACTGGGTGGTCGGGTAACGTATAAATCTCTTTCGGTTATTGCAATGGGGCGAGTGCTGTTCTCCATCAGGCTCTGATAACACAAGCAACAGTAACTCGGGCACCCCGAGTAAATCTAGTTAGCGGCTGTAAAGTCCACTCCTGACGGAAGCACTGGGGGGTTGTGTCAGAGGCAGTAAGTCAATAAAGAGCACACACAGGATCGTACAGGAAGGCTGGACACAACATGTCAGTTTTTTATTAACCAAAAGTGAAGCTGAACCCCAGAGTGGTTTAACTTGTTAAAACCATATGTTTATATGGCAGATATTTTTCTTTCATGTTTAACACTATAGTGCAAGAACCAAACTTCACAGCTGTTCATCCTTTGAGAATCAAGTACTAAATGTAAAACGAATTAAAATAAGGGTCCCTCAATGAATCAATTAAAAAACCATTTAACTCAAAAGACCAGACCAATTTTAAGAACTGTCTTATGAAATTCTCCCAAGTGAAAGACCTTTAAAAGCACTTGGAGCCTTGAGGTAGCAACTTTATGCAGAATTTAATTCCCCTCCAGCCCCACAGAGCAGAGGAAAATTAGTAGCGCATTATTAGCTCCAGCCAGCTAAGCAGAGTTGAGTGTTCTCCTGTGAGGTTAGCGACTTTCTCTTGCATCTTGAAATAGCACTGTAGTGCTGCAGACTGTCAGGAGGAAATCCACAAGGCAGGCCTCTTGGAATAAAATATATGGTTTGAAAAAAGTGGAAATAATCAGCAATAACTGTAACAACTAAAATTATCTGGAGTGAAAAAAAACCAAAGTGTTTGTATTTTGGCAAGACTAGTTTACAAATACATGTCAAGAACAAGAGTCCGCTTTCAGCCAACGGAAAAGAAAGAATGGAAGCGACATTCAAAGGGGTTTCAGTTTTTTGCCCTCTGTGCAAAATTGCACTTTGTTTTTAAAGTTTTGTTTAAAAGTTTTAAGTTTTGCACTTTTGTTTCTAAAAAGAGAGCACTTTTGCCCTTTTTTGTTCTTTTACATTGTGAAACCTGTGCTGTGACATTAAACAGAAATACCGTATGCCAGGATATTTGACCACTGAAAGCTCCTCTCACTGACTTCACAACAATCACAAGCAGGGAATCACAAACAAGAGACTTTTTTTTTTCCCCTCTAAGTCTCAAAGACACTATCCTCTTTGCCCACTTTGCTGCTGAGTTCTTTTATTAAAAACTAGATCTCTCTCCAACTCCAGTTTCAGAGACTCCACAGCAGATTTACTGAACACTGAGCAGTATCAACAAAAACCTGGGCTCATTCTCCGCCACAACGGCGATGAACAGTCACAGTGAAAAGGGACGAGCTGAGATACAGTGATGCGGGCAGATCCTTAGGAACAGGCACCTCACTTCGCTCCCTGGCCTTGGTATCGCCACTCAGAGCTTTCCAGACTTTGCTCACTGCTGGTGCTCTAACCAGATACCTGACAATGTTGAGTATCTTACTACAAGCTTCTCTCGCTATCTTCATGCTCCAAAATTGTACAGAACAGGTTGGTTAAACCAGACCAAACTAATCAGGCACACCGCAAATTACAGCTTTTAAATGGATGAGCCTTCTTAGAGGCTCATTCTCTTTCAGCTCAAGGTCAGGTTGCCTCTTTACACCACAGAGTGACGTCACACGGATCCTGATTGCGTGACGGCACTGCCCAGGATGCCTTTGCTTCAGGGAGTCTAGAGAAAGTAAAACTTCAAAAGATTGTTCTTGCTCGCATGGGAACCCAATCTTTTGATTTTTACGTTGGCATCCTTTCCTTTGACTTCTAGAAGCCATCAAATCCTCCCTTCCAGGCAGAATTACCTTAAGAATCTAACATCAGTCTTGCCTGTTTTTTGGTTAAGCTTCAGAACAATTGCCAATGTTTGCATATGCTGAGGTATGTCCTGCCAAGAACCAAAGGCTGCAAGAACCAGAATCCATCCGTAAGGCAGCCCAACCCGCCAGGCTCCTCTGGATAAAGGAGAGGATATTCTGCCTGGGAGCAACAAAGGCCAGCTGATGATTACTCACACCAAGTTTCTCTTTAGTTCACGTGACAGTTGAGGCAGCACAGAAACTCATACTGTTTTGGAAACCAGCTTATGTCTGGTTTGCAGGACAGTCACAAGCTTGCTTCAGAAAGACTCTTGTCTTGGAGCCCAAAGTATCTTAAAGTTTTATCTGTTTTCAATGCAAGGACCTGATGAGTTTGTTTGTTTTCATTTTTTCTTGCTTTTTGTTTGTTGGTTTGTTTTTGTGGTTTGTTTGTTTGGTGTTGTTTTGTTTTGTTTTTTTTAATTCTGTAATCAAAAATGATTTTGTCTTTGGTGTTAAACCTTGGAAGCATGAATGAAGTACCTGCTGCTTCTTTGGCTGTAATTTACAACAAAAACACAACCCAGTAAAGCGAGGGAAATTCACTGTTCTAAAATACATGCAGTTAGAACAGCCACTAGACATCACAACCAGGACTTTAATAATATGGAAACACCTAGTTCAGTGGTGTCCATTACAAATCATGTGCATTATATAAAAATATGACTCCAATTACAGTAACTGGACAACAGCCATTCAAACTTAACAAGTTTCCATCTTACTCATATTGCAGGAACTGGGAGGAGCTCATCCACTTAGGGAAAAAAATTGCCCAGAAATCAACTTAAGAGTTGCAGCTAAGCATCTTGTGCCTTAGAGAAATGTCCACTGTGATAACTAGAAGCAGGAATTCAACATTAGCATCTTTCTATTCTTGTTCACGTGGCCATGAATAAAAAGAGCAGGTTCTGTTATACTAGCATCCACAATTAAAATTTTATAACCCCATAAAACACCAGTAAGTTTTGCATGAGCTGCAGAAGAATGCAAATTCAAAGGGTCACTAGATTTATTACCTACAAATTCAATGTCTTAATATAAATATTCTGTTTGTACACCATAAAAATGTCCTTCTTATGGTCTGATTCTTATTTAGATAATACTCTGATAAAATCTCAGCAGTATGCCAATTAAGGTCATTAAAGCTATAGAAATAGAATCTACCTAATAAATGCTGCAAATTTAACAGGTATTTTAGATAAACATTAGCTTAGTTATCACCTAAACCAAAAAGACTCCTCAAACACACCAACTACGTAGATAGCAAAGACATTTGCTTTACAAAGTCAAATGTCACCAACTTTTGAAAAGTTTAGCAAATCAACGTGGTATTTGGAAGCATCCAAGTGTCTAATGAAGTTAGAATACTGTGAAATGTTAGGACTGAGGGAGCTTCTGTAAATAAGTACAGAAGTTGTCTTCATTTAAATTACAAAACATTCACCTCCTTAAAAAGCTTTAAAACTGACCCAGTCAACAACAGCGCCCTGGGAAATCTAGCAGTATAAAGGATCTCTGTAAGCAAGAGAAGGTCATATATTGTGATCTCACCACAATAAAATGTACTCAGTGTCAGTAACAAGGAGCAAATTTGGGGAGATGACAATTATGACATCTTCAGGCCATTTGATCTGAACCACTGCACTTTTTTTGGGCAGCATAGAGTAAAACAATTTTCTTCGCTGCTCAGAAAACATTTAAAATATAGTAACGCTTCATTTTCTGCGTTTTGTTGCTAAGCAGACTCTCCCATGTCCCCAGCTCGGTTTACTCGGTTTAAAGAGCTATAGTACCTGCTGTTTTCAGCAAGTGGAAGAAAACTTCAGTGCCACCTTATTAATTGGCGCCATTGATATTTTAACTTCAAACCCAGATGCTACAATTAAAAGCAAATTTGACATCGTGTAAGGAAAGCATCAGATGAAGGTAAATAAGCCCGTAAAAGGCTCGTATTCCACAGGCTGCCTTTGCAGAACAGGCAACCTCCCACTACAGAATCTGATCTGAAAATTTATCCCAACAGAACACCAGAAGGAAGGAGGCTTCTACATCTTGCACACTTTGGGTTTCGTATCAGGCACTTGAACTGTTGGACAGATGCCGTTCTGAACCAAGTAATGAACATAGGGTTAGAATCATCTTTAATCTAGGTCTAGTAATGAAGTATCAGCAGCAAAGTGGAGGCAGGGAGTGAGCAATCCATCTGTGCTGAGACTTGTTTACGGTTTCTAAAATGCCCAAGAAGACAGCAGCAGTAACTGTTCCGTAGTGTCCGTTTTCCTTGTGAGTTGTGTTGCTGATAGGAGGCTTTTCTGTGTCTTGAACTAAGAAGGCATTGAGGTACCCTGTGCCTAATTCCCTGGATCCAACAGGTCCATGCTAGAGCCAAACATTGCCACCAGCTGCTCCTCATAATGTGTTATATTCCTCTTCATAATGTCCATACAGGGCCCAAGTAACCTCTCAAATGCTTGCACATCCATGACTGCAAAGGAACAGAAGTGAAAACAAGATCGTTTGTCAAAAAGGGCACCACATCCCAATCTATTTTTTGAAATCAGAACACAGACCTCCAGTCCAACCCAGGTTTTGAGGCTTTAACAGAAACAGAAATCATTTTTCTGATTTGCCTCTGTACCATTATTTGGAGAAACAAGATTAATGAAATACAAGGATAAATACAGAAGCCAAATACACACCACACTGGCATTAAAAGATCACCTGAAAGCTGTGTGTGACAAACAAGCTGTAGACAAGAAGCTGATGCTCCTTACCCCTTCAAAGAGTACAGGCCACACAAGCAGAAAAAACAGAATCTGCTGGAAGGAAGCAGTGGTGCTTCTCAGCCTTCAGCGTGGAGATCCGCTCCAGCCCATGCTCCTGCCTTCTCGTGTCTAACCACCAGTTACCAAAAGGCTGCTAGGTTTTGAATAGCTGCTCACTCGGGCATGGTCCACAAAACAAGCAAAGACCAGAAAAGGGTAACTGGAAACACAGAACATCTGCTTACCTAAACATTTAACCTCCCCAACAGCATAGGCAGAGGCTGCTCTGGGTTTGTTGGTAACGAGTGCAAGTTCTCCAAAATACTGTCCTCTGTGACACCGGGCAATCTCTACTTCTTGGTTAGCTTCTTTACTCGTCATAGTCTGTTAAACATTTTTAGCGCATTTTAATTATTTGCATACAGTTCTGTCTCTGTACGAGGTTGCAGTTAATCCCAGATATCTTACAGATGTGCAACAGCTCATTGATTTAGGGCTTTTAAACTAGCAAGTCCCAAGTCATGCTCTGTACTGGTAGAACACCTTAACAGCATTTTCAATTAGAAGTTTGATAAGAAAAGTGTATGCCAGCCCACAAGATTTGAGATTGGCAGATATTTACTGTTACAGCTTTGGGAACTGCTATTACATTAGCCTAACACAGGTTTTATCATGCACAACATGTTGCTCCCTAAGGCTGCTTCAGACTGCACAGAGATCCGTTCAAATGCCAGTGTCTAGTATGTCACTAGAGATAACAGACTCCAGGTTTTTTAAGTTGCAGTTTTCTATAATCCTAGAAGAAAAGTTTCATCTCCACCCTTAAGGCCAGGGAGAGTGTTAGTTTACAGAGGAGCAGATACAAGCAAAAGACTTTCCAACTTCAGTAAAGTGACTTCTGGCCACTTCAGAACAGGTATGGGGATTTACAACCTACATCACATGAGCGCCGATGATAAATATCATAAAATAATATCTTAAAATAAGTCAGGGGTAGACTTTTTCACACCACTTGTATTAATTGATCAAATCAGGGATTGACCTAAGGCCTAATCACCCAATTTGAACTCACCTTGCTTTTAATCAAGATTTTTACTTCACCAGATTCTACAATGTAGAAACAATCTGCTTTATCGCCCTGTGAAGAGGAAAAGGTAAAACAAATTAATTTTTTAGTTTACTGTAAAAGTATGTATAAATGGTATTATAGCATTCACTCTGAACTGGGCCTTGTGCAGAAATCTGCTGGAATTGACAAACACTCCAATTCAGAACACTAAAAGGTGACTGGTTAGGTAATATACCAGAGGAACCCACAGGGGAAGGAACTATTAGTACACGTCATTCAGTGAGAGGGCAGGTAGAAAGGAAAAAGCAAAGTAGATTGACAATATATAGCAAAATCACTTAAGTGCAAATCTTCCTATCCTGATGGAAGTATCCAATAGTTAGTGAAACTAAGCAGGGCCTAGAATTTCCAGACGCAAGTTTTAATAAAACACCGATTTAGTGACTGCATTTCTAGATGTCAGTAGGAAGAAGGATCCATTAAACTAAGCAGGAGCTCAGTCAATCCAGGGTAAAACAGTGGGAGAGCAGCAGAACCCAGAATAGCTGTATTTGAGGACCATGAACATAGAAGGTAAGAGGAGGATAGTTCACAGAAACCAAGTGCACAATGTAAGGCATCTACATGAGGAATGATGCAAGAGCTGTGTAAAGGTAGTGAGAATGGTAAGGAATACTAAAGCACTCAATAGCATCATGCCATTAAAGGAAAATAAGTCACATAGGGCAAGTGGGAGAAAATAAAAATTCATAGCCATTTTATTTCAAGTTCTAGAAAGACACCACAAGGTGTTGTTCAATAATTGAGTGTGAAATAAAAAATTTTGGTGGAATCAAATTCAGCTGTTTCCATGAAAAAGTCACTGTGAGGGAGACCAAGCACTGGCACAGGTTGCCCAGAGAGGCTCTGAAGTCTTCATCCTTTGGGATATTCAAAAGCCGTCTGGACGTGGTCCTGGGCAACTGGCTCTAGGTGGCCCTGCTTGAGCAGGGGAGCTGGACAAGATGACCTCCAGCGGTCCCTTCCAACCTCAACCATTTTTATCACATCTATCTAAACCGCAGCAGGTTGCAGACCTTCAAGAGATGGTAGTTTACATCTGCTCTGAAGAGCTTCACCAGGACTTAGTATTTTGAAAGTCTTAGCTGTGACAGAGAGGACCTTCCCTCTCCAGACCAACCCCTGTGGGCTTGGTATAGGGCTGGAAGTCAGCGTGGAGAGCTGGCACATGCCTCCTGCTACCAATCAGAAGCAAAGGGACTAAAGCTTCATGGAGACAGTGGCTGGATAAGGGAATGGGAGCAGCTCAGCAAAAGAAACTGTGAAACAACGTGAGGAGATAGATAAATCTGACATTTCGTCAAGTGGGCAAGGAGACTATGAATGTGATGGGAAGGATGGAGAGAGATGGTTATGACTTGAGTATGAAACATGGGCTGGGAGAAGATGATGCAAGATTTAAACATGGAGTTACAGAAGAATTTAGCTAAACTTCCTGGGAATGGTCGTAAACCATCCAGCACAAAGCTTTTCATTCACTGTTGCCATCTGTCACAATATGAACCAATACACTCGGCACACTTCTGGAAGAGTAAGTACTGAAAGAGTACTTATTTTTTTAAAAGAATGAATACAAACTGAGTGGGAGACATCCTCGTAACACCGGCTGGCACTAGCAATTTTCATGTGCTTTAAAGCATGCTGCCCTTAACTGGAGGGTCAAATTCCAGAAAGATAATTAAAATGTAAAATTGTCCATGAGAGAAAAGGGGTTCCTGGTATTGATGCAACTGTGTTAATGTAAGAGCTATCACATCTTTTCCAAGCATAAAATTTCATCATCTTTAGCAGTGTATTACCATCACCCAGACCTATCCAGACTATTAATCCTCCTTTTAAGGGTAATTATATCCTTGTCCTTAATTCAGTTATTACAAAAGATTAAGACCAACTGCATAATTGGATCACTGATTGCATGGGTTCCCAGTTTTGAGACTGATTTATAAGCTTTGATTTTGCTGACAGTTCAGTTTTCTCAGGGTCTTAAGCAACAAGATTTTCACCTTACACAACTGAGGGTATTTTGGAGAGAAGTAATTTGGTAGTATTTGGTTATCAGCAAACTAAGGTTTCCTGCATTCAGAGTTATCTGACATTCAAGGTAATTAAGATTAATTATTCAAGACATTATCAAGGAGTCATAGTCTGTTTATAAAACAAGACAACGGTTGTGATCAAAAGCCTGCAATTTCAGGTAAGCTAAGGACTTTCTTGCATTAACTTCTCGCATTAACTTGAACTAGAGCACTTTTGCAACAAACAAAGCAACCCCGAGCTAAACTTAATGCCAAATTCCAGGGTTTCATCAGTAACAGTGTTACAAAAAGTTATTTGTGTCACAGCCAAAAAAATCCCACAGCTTCAGCTTGGGTTTGTCCAGCTTCATGTTCCACCACTCTGGCCTTGCTCTATTGCAGCAGAGAAACCAACAACCAAACGCTGTCGATTGAAGCTACGCTACCCCACCATTGAAATACTCTTTTTAAGAGCATCAGGAAAAACAGTGGTTTTAATTAACCCTGATAGTTTTTTAGAATAGTTAACTGAGTTGGGTCCCACTACTATAATATCCCCAATTTAGTTTCATCCAAATCATACTCCTGTTGAGTTGTTTGGTTTTGTTGTTTAGTCAGACCTAGGAATTAGAGATGCCTTTACTACATGCTTGTGACTCCTTATTTAATCTGGTCATAGGTGCCTATGAAAAGTCTAGTTGGGGGCTGTCATGGAAAATTGCATAAACAGACATTTAATTTCAGCTTCTTACGGCATACTCCTCTTGAAACCTTGCAAAGACCATTTATAAAAAACACACAGATGCGAGACGAAAACCCCAGAGCTAAAGTAACAGAATAAACTTGTAGCAAAAGACATACTGTCTGTTCCCCAAACATTCAAGAAGTGGTTAAATAAATTGGAAGTATTAAAAGAATAAGTGATGCCAAGTTGGTCCAAGTAACAGGATTCTATAAGTCAATTCCAAACAGGAAAAAAGAAGCAGAGAAAGTAGAACGATAAAGAGAAATTTAGACTTCAAGTACCTGAGAAATGATACGTTCCCCATCTTGATACACTTTCTCCCCTATAACATCCACTATCTTCATTCGCTCCGATGCCTGGAACAAAGAGGAAAATTAAACATAATCATCTATTATAGTGCACCTCTTGTAAACTTTGTAGCCCTGAAATGAAGAGGCATTCACTAGACACACAAACATGCAGTATCTAGGTACTGAAAAATACAGCCCCTACGATGACACTGTTGTACTGCACCACAGCTTTCAAGACTACCATAATCAACAGGGAAAGAAATTTGTCTAGGGTCCCATCCACATGCTTTTCTTACCCGTAAAGTTAACAAATAACTGATTTGACTGGTTTAGAGCAAAGAAAAAAAAAAAAAAACCAAAACAAAACAAAAACCCAAACAAAAACCACCATCACAACAAACACTTCCTCTAAGATTCAGCTGAAATTTGAAGAAAACACTCAGAAAAATGTCATAAACTTCCTAAGAACAAACTTCAATGAGAAACACCAGCAACACATTTTTAAAATATTTTAATCACCACATACTTGAATATGGGGGGGGGTGTCCCAAAACTCATTCCCAGAATGGAGAGAGGAAGGGGATATGAAAAGGATACTGGCTCTAAATTGTAAGCAGGCACTGCAACAGGACACCCAGCAGCAAGGGCAAGAGGTACTGATCTGACATGCAATGAAATATGCCTGAGTCTTCATAAACAGGAAGGGAGAAAGAACAGCTAAATTTATCTCCAGTGCTTCCCACTGCCCATCTAGAACACCACAAAACAATTTTGTTGTTTCAGAGCAGTGTAAAAAACTTAAGAAAGGAAGAAAATCCTACAGTTAAAATGAGCATCTCAACAGATGATTCAGTTGTAATCGATTCATTCCAAAAATGCACCTCAATCTAGCCCATGTTTGAGAAACTTAATTCTGATCCACGCATGATTCAACTGCAATGTGTCATGCAATAAGCCATCCAGCGCTAATGAGTTATTCTTCTATATCTTTAAATATTTATGAGTCATTTTTGTGCTAAAAAGTCACATTGATGGAACTAGTTTAAGCCAGGCACTGAGGGAGAAGGTGGTGTGCAATTTACCCCTTCCACAGCTAGCAACATATGTCCAAAATAATATATATTAGAGGTTGCTGTTCACACCTAATGATACTTTGCAATTTTGTAATCTTCTCTCCAAGGGATTAAAAGCTCTTCTCAAATACAGAAGATTAATGCTGAAAAAAGTATTCTTACAATGAGAAGACAAAGAAAAGCTAAAGTTATGCTGTAAGGCAAAGACAGACACATGCTAATTCCAAAGCAGTTTGGTATGGCTCCAAAAGCCCTCTGAAGATCCGGGCTGAACCGATAGCTTAGGAGTGACAATTTACACACTGTTCCTGAAGTCATGCACCACACACATCAACACGACATCTGCCTGCTCTGCCTGGTCATTTTGTCCCCAGGTAGCAGTGCTTCCCTTTAGCCTATGCTTAGTTCACCTCCTGAATATTGGTTAAGGTTAAAGCAACACCTACTACAGCCACATCTTTGTCTCAAATTTAAAATCATTCATGGCTGATAAAGGCCAAATATCCCAGTGACTGTATCATTAGTTCAATATCACACCCTCAAAGGGAATCACAGCCCTGAGTTCCAATTTTCATTTTAATACGTGTTCTCTGACACATTTATAGATGTTTTGTGTTTTGTGATTTTTTTTTAATCTTTAAACAGACTGAGATAAAAATCAGCAAATCGCTTACTGTGAACAAAGGATATGAAAAAAACTGTGTACAACTTCAACAATGCAAATTAAGTTGTATAGTAAATGTGATACCAAAGCAGCTCTTAAAATTTTCTCCTAAGCAAAAATGACACGGATTTCTGATACAGCAGAAGCACTGACTGCAGAGCTAATGCTAATGCAAGAATTTGATGCAGATGTCTGAGAGGCTTTACCTCCAAGGATTTAAGAAGGGGCACAGACTCAATAAATAATTCATACGTCTTCCTCTTCTTTGCATTGTTTTTCAGTATAATTCTTCTGAATGTCACTCGATCCTGCAAGAAACAGCACAGAGAAATACATTATTCCTCTTGACTAAAATGCTCCCTGTTTAAAGAACTGACAAACATGAACTGGTATTTGCAACAAACACTGGGTTTGAGAAGCCAGCTGCTAAAATGATACCACATCCATCACAATGGTGATCGTAACAGCTCGTGTAAGAGTACTTGTTGCAACAACAAATTGAAAAACAAGGAGCTGTAAGACCTGGTCCTTCTCAGATAAGCATTTAGTAATTCCATTTTTAGTCTCCCTTGTACTGTTTTTCAGGGTTGAGGTTTTGGGTTTTGTTTGGCTGTTTGTTAATGTATCTTTCATGCTTCCACATACAATGAAGAAGTTATGCTCTTCTTGCTGAAGCCATTGGGAATTGGCATTTCCAACACTCATTTGTTGAAGCAACTGCAGGATTAAGTCTGAATTGGATTCTTCTCTACTTGAGTCACAGATTTCAAAAGTAAGTTGGAGATTTATACTGGTCTCAAACAGATCAGGAACAGAATATCAAATACCAACAGGCTTGATTCACTCCTCCACCTTCTAGGATCCGAGAGGCAGCTTAATTGCCAGCTGTCCACACGTACCATAAGCACCTTCCTGACGGAAGAACTGTTTGGTTTGTTTTCGAAGCCCAAATATCGGGCAAGATTCCCACCCACCCCGCTGGCTGCCCTCCTGCTCTGGCGTTTTCCCCCGGCAGCAGCTAGTGACGTGCAGGCTCCGTGGCCGCTGGGCGGCACTAGGTGCCCGAGCGAAGGCAAGCTCGCCCGTTAACCACAGCTCCTGTCTCAGTACCTGCAACGGCAGACATATTTGAGAGTTTATTGTCAGAGATCTTAACGAAATGCTTTTTATTTCCACACTGAAAAGACAGGGCTCAACTACTGGCAAACACTGATGAGAAAGGCCACAAGAGAGCTGAAACTAAACAGCATGTCCAGGCTACGGGGAAGGGCACTTGCCCAGCAGGTATTTTCGTTAGTGTTTGCATTACAGTAACGCCCATGGTCCCTGTTAGGATCAGCACTCAATTATGAGCAGAGTGAGAGTTGCAGAGTTTACCTTACACAGGGTAAGGCCATAAGAGTAAAAATCAAAAAGTCAGAGGAAAGGAGCAGAAATTTGGTTAGGAAAATGGTACCCCAAAAAAAAAAAAAAAAATCTTTTAAGTTTATATATACCACAATCAGCAGAAACATCCGAAGTCCTGAGAGCCATTCCTCTGGATCTCATTTCCTGAAAACATTGACTGATACCTTAGCAGCGACATTTTGAGGCAAAGAGGTATTTTCAAGTAAGTGAACAGTTTTCTAGGATGCAGGCTGCAAATACTTGTAACTTGAAACAATGACTGATACAGGTGACACTAGTGGAACATAAAAGTTGAAGGAGGTGAAAGATGAAGGGAAGAATGATATTACTGTTATCCAAAGAAGAACAAGAGATGATAAAGCATGAGGGATTGTTTTATTTTTATTTTTTTAAAGAAATTCTTCAGTGGTAGAAGTCTCTTCAAATGTACACGTTTGGAGAAGCAGAAAGGTGCAGAAATGATCAGGGGAATTGCAAAAGCATTAAAAAAACAGAATTCATTTGTTTGAGAGTATCAGTGAGGGAGGAGAAGCAGCAGTATTTGAACAAAAAAGGCAGAGCAGTGAAGGAAGCGTGTGCGATCGTGAGGTTTTCCCCAGACACGTTCGGTAGCAAAGGCTGAGGACGTTTCTCTGCTCCAGAAGAGACCCACATTTGGTAACTGCTTTGTGCCTGAGCCTTCCAGGCTTTTGTTGGCCTAAGTCTGCAATGCAGCAGGAGTAATCTGCATTTCCTAAACAGCGGATAACCCATGAGCTGCAGCAATGACTTCTGCAAACTAATAAAAATACATTTAAATTACATCAGGCACAAAGTACAATAAAACATGGCAACAACAGAATAACTGGAAGAAATAACCGAAGTTTCAGGCAGGAAAATGCAGCCTTAGTTAATAAAATATCCACAGGGCAGGTGACTTGCAAGAGGTCCCCCTTCAACTACACCTTGCTAATTAAGTCAATGTAATCACAGAAAAAACAAACCCCAAATTAATCCAATTTATGCAGTTCTTTTCAAAGGCAAACTGGAAGAAAGAATCATCTTCTCATTTTCTTCCTTTTATGAATGAGCTCAGTTTGTAGGTAGCTGCTTTGTTCTGTCTTGTTCAAGAAATTAGATTCTGACATTACTCCCTGGTTGATTTCCCAAAAATCTTTTCTTTCAGCTCACAAAGAAAAGGGAAGTCAGAAGCCAGTTCTCTCGGCAAGCGCAGAGATTGCATAAGCACGCCGCACACCATGTGTAGCTGCTTATCAGTCCTATAATCAAGGTCACAACACATGGTCAACCCTCAGCGATAGTTGCCGAGGAGCCAGCGCGCACAGAAAGCATACAACACTTCTGGCTTCAAAGGCTTCGTTGATCGCACAATCCGCTTATTATGTGAGCCCTCACAGATGAGTAAGGGAGCACTGTGAAAATAACCCTATCCAAATAGCACAGAGAAAAGAACTAAAAAAGGAAACCAATGTCTACAGCTTCACATTCAACACTGCTGCGCCAGAGACAAAGCAACACCATCATTTAGCTTGGTATCTTATAGGTCATGCTGACCTGAGAACCTCTTCCAGGGTAACACAAAGGGACCAGAAACATCATGACAGTTTATTTTGAAGGAAAACAAAGCTTCAGGCAGTTTTCCTAGCTCTTCAAATTGCTAACATCCTCAAAAAGATATTAACACCTTCCCGTTCCCCTTAAAGCAGACAGAATGGTAGGAAGGTGAGTTGAAAATAAAGAACATCATTTAGATACTGTTTCCCCCTCTTATAAAATACATGTATTAATGCCTCCACTGTCCTCTGAAGGATGAAAACAAAACCAGGGGGGTTTTTTTCCCCCCTAACAAAAGCCACGTTGACAGCAAATGCAAAATAATAAAGGGACGGATAAAAGTAGTGATACAGTTTTTACAGACAAGTTGTTCTAGAAAGGTGGCCAAAAAGATCTGCACAATGGATTTCTCACGCCAGGAAGTGAGATAACAGGTCATGATAAAATAGCTATTACCACAAGGAGTCATACCAAGAGAAGCACTGGACACAGTGAGTTAGCGTTTAAAATATTATGCAGGTGAGAGCAACTTCCATTCCTTACCAGTCCCCAAAGGGCTCCTTCTGTTGTGGCAACAATGGTGGCAGCTCGAGGAGTGTTGTACATCAATGCCAGTTCCCCAAAACTGCCGTGATTATCATAGCGGCCCACACAGCGTGACTGGTTGTCTTTTGCTACAAAAATATCATACAATCCCCTGGAAAACAATGGAATAGACACTTTTTATTAGATGACATTCCAGTACAGATCATAAAACCAGCTTTTTGCTATTATACAAACAGTCCTCTTATTTCTGGGTGAGATGGAACATGCTTTATTGAGCTTTCCAATTGTCTGATATCTACGCTATTTTCACAGTAATGCACTCTTAATAAAGTGTTTCACTCCTGATAGAGCTGGGCAGGTTCTACTTGCTTTCCTCTGCACAGTATTTTGACATTGTGTCAAGTGTTCTGGCCAGGGTGACAGGTAGTTTCACAGTCTTTAACAGGATTTGTCTTTTCACAGCATGCGTGTTATCCAACGAGGCCTCTTTAGAGTGACTTGGACCCCTCTATACCCGTTTTCTCAGTGACAGCATTGCTGCAGTGCCTTTGGGATAAACTCACTCCAACTGCTCACCTGCTCCTATGGTTTTGCCTCAACTCCAGCTTAAGGGTACGTCTATATCATAACCCCAAGATGCAACTGTAGCCTGTATCTGCATAAGCCCATGTTGGATTCAAACTATCCAGGTCTTCTATGGACAACAGGAATGCCGTAGAAGCACAAAGATCACAGAAAGGGCCTTTCTTTACATACCTAATATACTGAGTTTTGCAGTGCAAACTGATCAGTCTTAAGAGCAGCACTGATCGTCAAGCTGGAGGATTTAAAGCTAGTTCAGGAATGTTATACATGCCACATCCTTATGCTGTAGCACAGAGATGTCCAGTGGCAACCATTTCTCGCCTGGTATTTGTCCAATAGCTCCCCTATGACCAAAACTTTTGATTGAAGTCAGTTCAACTTCACACCATGCTGCAACTCGGAGCATGCTGACAGTTGAACCAACCAATTTTATCACCATTTTCATGGAAGTGTGGCTACTGGAGAATGGAGGTTACAGCATGCTATGTTCGAAACTGAAGAGCATCTGTTCGACTCTCAAAGCTGTGTGTGCTGAGGCAACGCTGTAGGATGCATAAGCTTAGGAAGCATGGGTAAGTAACTGCCAGCAGTTTTGCAGAACATTATGGGTTCCGCTCTGGTCACACTGGCTTCAAATTAAAGTGGCTGAGCTAAAAGGTTTTTAATTCCCTTTTTTTTTTGTTATAGCTCACTTCTAGAAACAGGAAAGCTCTCTAAAACTGTTGACATCTAGCCAGGATCTCTGAACAGATCAAGAGGAAAGTGTTCAAGTACAAGAAGCCTCCTTGCACTTTGTTCATAGGGAGCTATAGCCCATTTAAATTGGAAAGGCCTCCTCACCCTGGTCTCCAAGAGGCACACTTCCTACATTATACTGAACTTAAGGGAACAGTGTCCCAGAATTTACTGAGAATCAAAAAGACTACTCTGATGAAGATGCAGGTACAAATGCAGTGAGTCAAAGCCCAAGACACAAATCTGGATCAAGCTGCACCACAGCAACTGCATATGAAGAAACGGGCTGTGCACAGAAGGGTAGCCCTTTAAAAGTCAAACAAGTGGCTGTAACACCCTCAGGACTGTCTTATGCTTGGGGCTTTAAAAAAAATAATTTAAAAATATAGCCTGAGTAGGATTGATTAATTCTTGGCTATGGCACCAGAGATCATTCAGGGACTAGCCACTGGCCTAAGAGACTTTACAAAATATATCCTCCCCTGGAGAAAAGCAGGTAGGGAACACCTTCCTGGCTTTAAGCAGCTGAACACACATATAATTTTAACCAGGAGTTTAGATCTTTGTGAGAAAGAATGGTATTATCTCCCAGAACATCATTAGGCACATCAGAAAAAAAAAGAATCACCAGAAATGGCAGTAGGTGAAACTTCTCATGGTAAACAAGTATGGGAACAGACTCATTGGTGAGACCTGCCTAGTATTAACAGCAGAGGGTCTTTCAGGATGGCTGATGGACAGCCCTGGGTTTGTTAGTTATCTTTGAACACTGCTGCATCTAAAAAAGTGTACTATGAGACAGCTTTATGCCAGCTTCATTTGTAGGAGATTCCACAAAGTGGACATTACATGCATCAAACAAACAATTAAAATACATCACGGTGAGGAAGCTTTCCACAATGACTTGAGGGTCTACTGTATTAAAGCCTTTCAGACCCAGGGAAAAGTTTGGCTACTACAGATTCAGAGATGTCAGAAGATCCAAGAAATTTAGTCTCTCTGTCACCCAGAGAGCTAAAGGAGGAAGCTAGGTGCATGAAGACTGCATAGCATCCTTACCAGACACTTTTTACACTCTACTGCTTAGTCACACCTAGGAGACAGAGGAAGAAACCAACAGCTTGCTAACAGCAAACTAAATAAGGATTAGTGTTGATGGAAAGTTTCACGAATTCTTGTAACGTCCAATATCTATTTAATGATTCTCTGAGCGGCACCAGACGCAACAATCTTCAGAGGTTTTTTTGATCTAGAAGAGCCATCTGTGAGCACCTTAAGCAAACGCAACAACTTCTTCCCATCCCTTAGCCTGAAAGTCACTTACTAGTGGCATTTATTTCCAAATAACTATAGCCACATAACCTTCAGCCAAGCATTCAGCTGTCTGTGCCCAAGGACTAAATTGGTGAGGCACCACTGGGTGACCTTGGCTCAGCTTTATTGAGAAAGCTGTTGCTGAGCTGTGAGACAGTCCATGAGCTAAAGCCCTGCAAGATAAGAAGAATAAAAACACAGACCAAAGTGTAATTGTTAAGATGGTAATCGTTAGGAGCTCAAGGACTCAAAAGAAAAATACTGACATGAAAAAATATAAAACCCCAAGGAAAAAATAAAGCAGAAAAGCAGAAGAGGGCAACTCAGCAAGATTGTGGATCAGTCTGTTCCAAGAGGCAACAGAGGCCAATGCTGCCCCTCCTGACTGATGACTGCTCAATCAGCAGACACTCATCAGGTGCCTCCTCAGCAGTGACAAGCATACTAATGTTTAGCCATGCAACACATTCATCTGAGCTCTCTCTTCCATGCAGTAAGCACTAAATAGCTGCTGCATCCTCAGGCTGCATCTGTCCTGCCTGCTGTCCCTCTGTGCATGGTTAAAGATGCTCAGACAAAAGTGATCTGGTGAGGAAGTATTACAACCAGAAGACTTTGGGAAAAAAAAGGCCTGTGCCGGAAAGCCTGTTTTTCTATGCAGACAAGAAGCTAAAGAGTTACATCTGTAACACAAAGTCACTGTTCATTCAGAGAGGAAGAAACTAATCCTCAGGGATATTTAGGCATTAATAACATCTTAGAGTAACAAGACATGCCTAGTGATGCCTTGAAAGAGCCAAAGTCCTCTGAATTTGCACTTGCAGGCAAGTAGAAATATTGCAGCTTTCCATAAGCCGCAGTGTCCTGCTATTCTTTTCCATGAAAAACATGAGGGGGTGGGAGGTGGAGGAGGACTGGAAAGGGGGAGAAGGGGACAGAAAATTGGTAACCATAGAATTCTTTGTAATAACTGAATAGCCTCATAAGAGTTGGAGCCAAGTTGGTGTTTACAGCACAGGCTGGTATGCTCTATTGCTAGACAACACCGAGTTTAACTTCCCTCACTGTATACCCTTTCTGCCACATGCTTTTGGCAACATATTTATGTTACTGGTGTATTACACCAAAACAAAAACTTAAAATCTGAAATCTTCCAACCCAACTATCTCTTGATAGAAAAAAAACGTTGTGAAATAGCATTACATCTGTAGAACAGAGACTGTAAAACATTTACCTGAATATCAAAGATAAGGTTCCATTTCACTTCTTTTTTTTAGGTTAAAACTCATAGCAGGAAAAGCTTTTTAGTAACCAACAGGTTAAAAGCTTTACACAGAAACAAATGAAAATAAACTGATGGTATCTAATGGTTTTGAGAGGCTTCCAAACTGAATTTAAGTTTCCTCAAGATTAGGAATCACTGCTCTGCATCCATCTCACCTTTGCAGAGCTGGTGGCTCTGGCTCCCATGAGTCCTGCTCTGCAATACCTTGCTCTGATCTGGGACAGCCTGATCTCCCCAGTGAACATGGCAAGAGAAGCAAGTTGTCCTCTCCAGCCAAAGACATTGGGGATTGGCCTGAGGCAGAGCGGATGAGGGACATAACTGAGTGTAGCAATGGAGCACTGGTTTAGGCTAATGGGATGATATGGTAGAGGACAAGGGAATGGGCATATGGTTAGAATATATTTGAGGTAGTCTTATGTTCTGTAATTCCACTAATCAGAAAGGGGATTGTCCTTAAAATGAACAAGAATCATTTAAAATGAACAATTTATAACCTAGAAATTCTTTGGCAAATTCCATAAACACGGCATAAATGACAATCCAAAAGACAACACATTGTCTTGAAGAACTGCTTTGAAAGCATTTAATACAATATTAATGATGCCATTATTTCAGTGATAAGGAAGATAACAGTGCGTCAAAAAAAGTAGTTTGCTAAGACATTGTTCCAGTAGACACTTATAATTCATCAGTAATATTCTGTTTAATATCACAGTTATACAGGAGGAAATAAATCTGTGTCCTTAATTCTTCTTCAAATACGGTGATGAAAAGTAACGCTAGCCAGAAATTCTTCCAAAAGGGTAAAAGATACTCAAAATGTGTGTGCACACACATATCTATTATATGCCTGTTGCACATATATATGGTCCACAAAATTATCATGTGAATTTGCTTGATGCAAGAAATTGCAAAGTGGCACCTTAAACTCTGCAAATACAAATCACATAACCAACAGAAGCAAAGTAACGACAAGTCTCTCTGAAGTCAGTGATCAAAACTAATTGGACAAAGTCCAAGTTGTTCCATGGTAGCCACTACCTGGGATTTTTATTTCCTGTATTCTCCTTCCCCAGAATAATCTCCTATCCCTTCCCTTACCATATGGTTTCTTTTGCTGCTTTTCCCCCTCCTTTCTTCAGAAAAAACACACCCTGGTCTAGAGATAGCATGTAACATGGCTGGTTTTAAGCTACGCACATGCTGATGGGCACAAAAGCTAAACTGAAGAAATCGTAGCAAGCTCATGCTGTGGCCCTTCCCTCAGAGAAAGTGGTAGTTGAGTTTTTACGCAGTCACACAGAACGTGTTAAAACCCAGCAGGTTTGAATTGTCCACCTCTGTCAAATTTGATTGCCCCCAGGCAAGTGATCGAGAAGTCAATGGGGGCCTAAAGGGGAAAATGGAAAGATGAAAGGAAGAGGCAATGACTGCAAAAAGTAAGTTTACTTCAGAAACTGTCCTGCAGTAAGCATTCCCTGCCATTTCCAAGAAACTGAAAAGAAACATACTCTACATTTCAAAGGCACAGCTGCTTACCGCTCAATGACATAGAAGTTGTCTCCATCATCACCTTGGTCAATCACATGTTCCTGAGGTTTCACCTTCCTCTCAAACATGGCATCAAGGACCTGAGACAGCTGCTCCTATAACATGAACGGGGGGGGGGGGGGGGGGGGGGGGGGGGGGGGGGGCGGGGGGTATGTAAAAAAAAATTCTCAGCAAATACACCTTAGCATTATTGCTGGACAAGGGTGAGTTCATTTGACTTGATCTGGATAGTGAAGCGCAACATGCATTGCATTATTTTCCTGTATGCAAATACAAGTAATACTGATATTAAAAGTTGATTTCCACTAGTAAGCGCCTCCCTTGTTTCCAGCTTATTAATATAAGTTCAATAATGCAAACGTAGATACTTCCATTACAGAAGAGCTATTACCTCAAATTTCTGTCCAAATGGCTTAACTTACGCATACCATTTCAGTGCCAAAGAGCACATGTACAGCAAGCTCTCACTTGGTATAATCTGACACAGCTTCACTGCAATGAATACATATTGATTTATGTCAACAGTACATATATTTCATTATATGTATGTATGTATGTCTAGAAACTGCACCACAATTTGTTATTAACTTATTTGTACTGTCATCATCTAAGAGCCCCAGTCATGATCAGGACTGTACCAAACACGACTCTATACAGAGTTATTTCCCCAGATAGTCCGTGTCTTGGAGAACCTGCAATTCCAGCACAAGACGAGCTCAGACAGGTACAGACGGGGAGCACATACAGAAAAGGGGACAATGCTGGTTTGCACAGCAGGCTCAAGCTAGGTTTCTCTGATGAGCCACGACTAAGCTTTTTTTGTAGCCAGCACAGCCAGGGAAGCTGTGAAAGCCAAGAAAGAATATGCCATATAAATATCTTGCCTCAATGCTGAGCTGCATTACCATCTTTGTTATTCCATAGTCCATTAACAATAGACTTTCATTGCATTTTCAATGACCAGATGTTCAAAGTTGAAGATGTAGATCACAGCTGAGTTTCTAAAAATATACTGCATGAACATGCAAACTAGTCTTTATGCTGCTAGATACACTTGAAATATTTACTGCGCTCCTTAAGTTGGCAATAATCACTGCAGCATCTGTAGGCACCACTATATTGAAAATATTGCCTACCTTTTCACTAGAATCCTATTTTCTTGTCTTTAAAAGCTCTCCTGATATTTAAACTAAACAAACAATCATTGCATGAAAGCCATTTATTTTAACCACATATTTCACAGCATGCATTTAAGAAACAGTTGTCAGAAAACAAGCAACGCAGATTTTTAAAAGCTTTTTAAAAATACTGTAACTCAATAATGCTTTATTTGGAGGATAAACAGGCAAAGACTTATTTTAAGTAAATAAAACACCAAGCTCTTGTGTTAATAAAAGGACAAGCTTCATCAGATTTCTGAACTGTAAAAACCCCCCTTGGTTTAAATATGGGTACTGAGCATGCTCAGGGGCCTTGCTAGTAAGGATAACAGTCATTGCTCTCACACAGTACAAAATTCAGTTGCAACCAGGATTCTACAAACTCATTTATAAGACGCTCTGGAGCCTACGCATGATACATCATACAAAGCTTTTAACAGGAGAGAAGTTATCTACTCCCCCAGCGCTTTATATTGAAGCGTAAATCAGGTTTATCATTGGGGATGCTCAAAATCTCAGGGTTAAACTCTGTGACAGTCTGAACTGATTTTAGTCCAAAATTCAACGTGAACCTTGCTAGAAGTGATCCACTGCGAACACTGGCTCCCTTGTGTTTGACACCAAGTATTACAGCAACTCTTCATGCAAGTGAAGACATTTAAAAGTGCTGTTGAGTCACTGGGCCTAAATTCAGCACAGTTCACCTAAATGCAACCAGTGGAAAAGGGATGAATTTGGCCAGGACATTTAAGTCACACAATCATATTTACTCCTAAAGGGGTTTTATGCAGTTTTGTTGTTGTTGGGTTTGTTTGCTTGTATTTAACAGTTTTACATGACACTCTTTAGAGGCTAAGAAGCAAAAGAACTATTTTAAGCCTTAATTTAAAAGCGTTCTTCACAATTATTAAAGGACAATATACACTGAGCAAAAGCAGCAGCCATGAGTTCTGCCTTTCAGTGGGTGTTCTACAGTCAGCCTTCCAAACCAGTCACATTATACAGAGGGAGTTAAAAAGAAGTTATTGGGAGGAGGGGTGAAAGGATGCAAGTTCCATACTCCCTTTATACCCATTACTAGCTCTCCCCTCTCCGCTAAGTGCCCTTTATCATACTATAATCAATATATGGACTGCAGTCATCTTTTTCAGCCACGTGCTACCTTAAAGCCTGGGTCTTTAACAGTAGCAGTTAAGATCATTTCCATTACTTCTCTCCTCAGCTGCTTAGAAAGCTTTTCCCAGGAAGCAGTGTTTTTCCAAGCCCACTTTCTCAACTCAAATTTGTTTTTCAAAGCCATCTTTGAATATAAACTGTTTATTAATTTTTACTTCTGCGTGATTTTGCTGGAAACTAAAAGATTGGCCTACTCAATTCCAATGGTGATCACATTTTGTACATACCCCTTGAGCTGCTGAACGTTCTTAAATATACATTTCATTTTTTACTGTACATAATCAGCTTACTTGCCAAAGGAACCTTTAAAATGTCTTAAGTAAATAGGCTTAATGACAACAGGAATCCCAGAACAGTGAAAGGCCAGTCTTGGAAAGGCCAGCTTTCAAGGAGACTTTTTGACAGAATGTCAGTTCCTCAAGCCTGCTGCAACCAAAAGCTTTCAACAATTATTTTGAGAATGCAGTTCAATGACTCTCAGGGTTTGTACAGCAACCAAGAACTGGGAGAACTTCCTGGTTTTCAAGGGAAGCTGAGCAGCGTTTCTGAAACCATAAGCTATCACATCCATCCTTCCATATCTCAGGCAAAGCTCGATGATTCAAACCAGAAAGCTGCAGGGACCATCGCTGGTGTTGCAGCTTTCATCCTTCCCCAAGCAGTAGTAAAGACGTCAGTTCTGTTTTCGTGGAAACACCAGACCAGAGATGAGATGCATTCATTCTATGGCCTCTCAGAGGCTAGATTAGAGGATCTCCAAAGGTCTGTTCCTGAACTATCCTATGACCCTCATTAAAAAAATTCGTACCAATTAAGTACTAAGTGCGAGCAGTGGAGAGAGTCATCATTAAAACTCAATGCTGAGGCAATGAGTAATTAATAACCAACTTCAGCAATAAAAATAAGACGAGTAAGAATAGGAATAACCTAAAAACTTAACTTTGCATTCGTTTACAGAAAATTTACTAATACATTGGCATTTAAGAAAAAGGTGCAGCAATCTGACATCATGCAAATGTGGATAGTGTTCAATATCACAATTGTGTAAGTAATTTCCTTTTTAAAAGGCCCATAAAATTATGATCTGTTTCCTAGGGAAAAGGAAATCAGGTGCAATGGTACCCAGCAGCAAATATTGAAAGATAAGCAAAAGAATTTAAAAAAAAAAAAAACCCACAACTCAAACTTTTCTGTAACAGGAAAAAAAAAAGAATTTGCAGGAAGAGGGATCTGACAGTCATGGTAACTGACAACTTGACATGTTTGTTTATATTGTTCATTGATTGTTGATCTCCAAACACATGTCCCAATCCAGCCTGCATATAATTAATAATTCATGAACTATCACAATGCAAACAAGTTGCTGGACTGTTAGATCATGCTATTACCTGTACCTACAAACCATCAACTCCAGTTAAGATTTCCTTAAAATGATGTTACCTGATCTAGGTTTTTGAAGAGCAGAATATCTTTACATGCTTCCTGCAGTCTGCATCGCTGTTCATCAGTTTTTGGATGAACTACCTTTAAAACAAAGTAAAACAAAACTGTCATGACAAAGAAATATGATTACAGACTGAACCTTCACTTCAGAGTGAAAAAACAGAAGGCAAGAGTGTCAAAGGATACAGTTCTTTTTTGTTGTTTGCACAAACAGTATTTACATATAAACAAACAACGCAAGACAGAACAAAAGAAAGAGACGTAAGAAATATATCATGCTGACCATTAAAATAAGCAAAATCACAGTCAAGACAAACAAGAAAGAAGCGGATGCCTTTTCCTTTCCCTTCCCTTCTAACCCAGCCACAGATACAGTCAAGGCTTGAGCATTTGAAACAGAGGAAAGTCAGTTTTCTTTCTAAACTCTGTCTATATTAGTCCCAATACACTTATTGTTGGCATATAGGTAGTTTGTAAGATTTATGATACATATGTATCTCAGCCCATCTAATAACAGAAGTTACCTAAGCAGTGTATTTATTTTTTTTTTTTCAACAAAATTACTTAAGTAAAAGCTTCTCTGTTTGAGAGATTTGGGGTTTTTTGTCACTTCTTTGCAATTATAATCACCTCATCAGGTTAAAGGAACCAACACTCACTGTGTCACAAAAATGTTTACATATGTGCTTGTTGGGGGCTAATTATGAACACACATATATAAAAATATTAATTACCTCACATTCACCACTAACTATATTTCTGGAATAACAAGGATTCCAAAACCAGTTACATTAGTAGGCATTTCTAAAAATTCATTGTCCAAAGTTGAGCAGATCTCAGATTCTTGTTTTAAAAGAAAATTTAATATTGAATCAGCAGTCTGGAAAATTAAGACTTTTGATGGAATAAATGTATCCAGGTTTACAAACATTTGGATGATCAGACACACGCATAGTCTTTTTTTCTTTTTATAGCATCTTATTTATGAAGTATCTTCTTTTTTTAAGGGAAATTAAATTAGACTTAGATTTTCATTGCAGAAGTGTAAGCATCCAATGGAGTCTGGAAAAGGAACACCAGAAGTCCAGAGAGAAAATACTGACCCTCACCAGCCAGGCTATCGGATTTGCTCACATAAAAGCATCTCTAAAGAAACACAATTACATTATCTGGACTTGCAATTCCTAGAAATTCCCAACTTTCAAAACCAATAGAACAACAGGTGGCCACAGTCTCAAAATATTTCAACAAAGTATTTCTCCTACCCAGGCAGAACTGCTTTGACAAGGAAAGCAGTAAAAAGCATGTGAGGAATTTTAAACACCCATGAAGAAACAGCTGTGGTAAAGCTTAACCAATTCTTCACAACAGCATCGATGCTCTAGGAATTGCCTCAACAAGCCTTTAAGATAATTAAGAAAGGAAAATATCCAGAATTTTAAAGATGGTAGACTTAAGCACAGCTCTCAAGCCCTTTAAGTAAAATTATAGTAAAGCTATAGTGACTAAAAAAGCGCACAAGACAAAGTGGCCCTAAATTTCAGAGCAATGTCACTCTGTCAATGTCAGCATACCACGCAGCCTCTCAGAACGAAAGGCACAAGTGGTAGGGAAAAGGTGACGTACAGACATCTGCCTGTCAAACTGCAGCAAGAACCATGCATGATGCAATTCACTCATTCTTACCCTTTGTTCTGTATCTTCTTCCTCTTCATCTGGATTGAAAGCTTCAGCACAAACTTGGAAAAAAGAGAGAGGAAATTAGTAAAAAGAAGCAATTACATGAGAACAAACAAATAAACTTTAAATTCCTTCTTCTGTATTTTATTTTCCTACAGAAAAAACAAAAATCACTTTTGTTTTTATGTTGTTATAGTGTCAGAGGCTTAAATCGTATCTATCCTCTGAGCAGGCACAGCATGGCTGTTCTCGAACTCATGTAAAAAGTCTGTAACTTACAATAGAAAATAATCTTGCCTAGGGAGTACTCCAAAGCACGCGCGCAGATATCCTTTCAATTCTTATCAAAGCATAACAATCTCCCTTCAGATTCATTTACAAACATCTCTAAAATGCAGGGGAAAAATACTGCAGCTACATTGCTTTGTTCTTTGCAGTGCAATGTATATAGCAAAACACATTGGAAAAAAAAAAAAGAGTACAAGGAGGCATGTGGCACTCACTCCACCTCAAGTCAGATTTGCAAGCAAGTATCTGTATTTTGGGTTTTTTTCCATACAGAGAAATCATGTTTACACAGAAATTAACCTGGGAAACAAACAATCAGCTTGACCATAGTATATTCTATGGCAAAAAATGTTTAGTCTCCTCCCCCATATGCTCCTATATCTTACTACATTTGAGTCAAACGAATGTCAAGTTGCGATATAAAAACAACTTTAAAAAATACACAAAGTGGGTTTTTTTAAAAAGGATGAGAACATTTGTGGAAACCATACGCTGTAGTGCATAGGAACACGGCTCTGCCAAACACGTCATTATAACTACAGGATCATTTGTAAGAGAGGCAGTGAGAATGGTGAGCTTCTAAAATTTCAAACTATTTTTGTTCAGTTTTAATACTTCAGAAGAGGCTTATCTTCACTTATCTGAACAGTTACGCTGTTACACAACTTTACAATATTAAACACAGACACCTTTGGCTGCCAAAAGCCTACGGCTCTCCCTCAGATTTTCTTATTAATTCGTGGACAATTGCAGTTCTTGACATGTCAAAGTGAACTCTACATTCTAACTAGCTGTACAGATAGGCAGAGAAAGTGAGAGTCAGTCCTGTTTTCATCTAGTTCTGCTCTTAGTTTAATAAGGGTGGTCTTACTTCTGAGGCTATATGCTACTTGTAAAATTTTACAAGGAAACAGACAAGCATTTTTCTTTGTACTTTATCCAGCATCCTGGCAATACTGAAGACTTGGCAGACTGCCCAGCTCACTGCAGTGAAATCTAACCACTGAATGGACTTAGAAAGTATAAATAAAAATAAGCAGATTTTAAAAAAAAATCTAGAAGGCCTAGCATTCAGCAACTTGCAAATAATTTGAAAACGCATACAGGACTATTGACCTTGTCATCATGCTTTCAAAAAGACTATAAAAATGCACAAGTCCAGCATAATTTGCTAGGAAAGACTTGCAGTCTTTTTTTCCCTGTCTAAAATGTAGGGGTCTTTCCTAGCAAATTAGATTTTAATTCCTTTTTTTCCTGGAGAGGCTGAAGAGACTGGAATACAACACAAGCATTCCATTTATCAAACCACAATGTAAAAACCCAATCGTGTAACCATTAGGCATTTAAAGAGTAGTTACTGCTCATACAATAAACCCAGTGTCGCACTGCCGCTTCTGGTTTGCGCCATTTAACAGTACAGAAACGGTATATTAACAGTGCACCTACCACACACACGCGCTTTCAGTTTAACAGAGTGGTCCACCCACATTTAGGGCAGATACTTTACAAAGGATAAACAGCATTCTTCCCCAGCTGAAAAAAGAGTATAGTCCACCACACAGTCCAAAAATGACTGTATTATGGGAAGGCAGATGCCTCCAAAGCTGCAGAACTTGGACTGATAGGCAAAGATCCACTTAATATGCAATACAAAGGCACTAACAAAGAGAACATTATTAGCATTTTGGTGTGAAAGCTTTCCTCCTCCTTTCATTTTACAGTAAGGATCAAAGTCTATTGTGAAAGCTTTGGATTTTCTAATAAGGAACACTTTCTTAGAAGAAAGGCTCCTTGGTTTAAACAGTACGGTGAAACAGGAGATAAAAAGTATCTTCATTCTTTACAACCAGCACATCTTACCAGCAACTAGAGTTCAATTCTTTATTACGCACTACAGTATGTACTATAAATGCACTTCCATACATTTCTGAAAGTACCTGGCATATAGGTATATTCAAGCTGTGTATCTATGAATTCAGAGATCACTGTACTTCACTATATCATTCTATCATTTAAATTCTCAATATTAATCTGCAAATTAGATTTTGTTCCCGCCTCAACTGCAGGGAAGCTATTGCTAAGAATATGCTTTGGAATCGAGGAAATCCTCTCCAAGATTTCCTTGGAAAAACAATTTTAATTACCACAGCTAAGACTACAGCATTAGAGTAAAACCTCGTCTTAAAACACGCAGCAATCAAAACACCACAGTTCTCTGCAACTTCAGTATCAAACAGCTTTGGTTGGGATTCGTACATCTAAGTCTCCCCTATTTCATCTTACCCAGTAAGGGCAGAAACAGCTTCATAAAGCCTGCTAAGGATACAGACTAGGACTTAGTGCCCTTCCCTTACATATGGAAATCGCTTCTGTGGTACCCACGAATGGGCACCACAGAAATACAACAGAAATGAGGCAAAAATACTACTACTTCCCATGCTGTCACGTAGAAAGCCTTCTCATTATACTTTTCGTTCTTCAACCTCCTGCTGGGATTTCTTTTTTCATGTAGAAGCGGTAGGGCAGACATTTTGGACTTCGACTGACAGCTCTGATTGACAGGACTTTATTTACTTGCAGGCAGAGCTGTAACACTTAATGTAACATATCTGTTGTGAGATGGTTAAAAAAAGGGAGGGGAGAGAGACAAAAATGATTAATTCTGACCTCAAGCTTAAATTAATATTGTGATAGGCTGGAAAGCCCACAGAAAGCTTTTCAGCCTACTCGTATTATAACAACAAACAGCATTTCCCAAGTATTTTAAAACATGACTAATGCAAAGAAAAGGTGAACGTTACGTCAACACTACCCTGTGGTTTACATTGCAATACGCCCAATTTTTCTTTCCACTATTTTTAATTGGTAAAATACTTGTGGAAGTCTGTACTGGTGAACATACTGCCTGTCAAGATCTGTATGTCAGTCTTATCTTCAATATGTTTCACGTTATCTGTGCTCAAACAGTGTTGCTTCTCTATTCTTCTGACTGAAGAGAACCCCGTAACTACCCTAAACTCTGCCAACCCCTGTCAGAAATCTATGGAAGTTAATTCCAGGACTCCTGAAGGTTAGTCATTTGTGGGTTACAGTACAGCCAGTCCCAATGAGAAACCATTTAATCTTTCATCTTGACGGAATGAAAACATACTTGTCCCACTATTTTATACGTTACTGAATTCACATATTAACTATTTCAGTGTCCCAATAAAACAGGTACTCCAAGGCAAGCTTAATCTCACAAGATCATCCTGAAGAAGCGTGTTGGCAGCATCTTATGAGAGTCATTAACACAGCGGTTGGAAGGGATCTCTCTGAAGGTCACCCAGTCGAACCTACTCCTCAAAGGGGAGCTATTTGGAACGCTGGAGTGGGACTGACCTGGAAACCTCCCTGGGCCAAGACTGCACATCTCTCTGGCTACCCTGCTCCACTGCTGCACCGCCCTCCTGGGGAAGAAGTTTTTCTTAATGTGCAACCTAAAGCTCACAAATACTTTGATATAATTTGAAGTGACTTCTGAAATCACACCTTTCCTATGTGAGATTTGCAGCACAACTCTGCCCTTGAGCAAATGCTAAGCATGAATGCATCAGTGAAAGTTATGTACAAGTGTGACACACGCCCCAATCACGTATTTCCAACACCTCAGCTATATCAGCATATATCACGCAGACCAAGCTTCCTTCCAAATCTATAGTTCAAATAGCTTTGGAACATAAAAACCAGTTTTCAATTTTAAGAAGCTTTAAGATAAAAAGAAATTCATGCTTTTACCCTACCATCTACATTTAGTCTCTCTTAGCTTCTGCAGCTTCTACAGCTAGTTTAGCTTTCTCCTCATATGGCACCTTCTTTGGCTTTCAACAACAGGCACATCTGTTAACACATCTGACGGCTCAGAAATGATAAAACTTGATTGCTTCTTTGTTATGCAGGTGACAGCATCTGAAAGCAACAAAGATCTTCCTAGCTGCAGCAATGATAAAAGCAGTGGACGGGTGAGGGGGAAGCAAGGGGTGGGGAGAGAATGAGAAGGAGCAAGAAAAGTTTGCCTGTACAAACACCACCTTTGTTTATGCAAGTTTTAATCACTCCCAAGATAATATTGTTCTGCAAAATACATGTTTTGTCAAGATCAAAGTCCTTGCACTCTATGCAAATCTGCGTAACAGTTCAGCATTTAACTCCCATAAGCAAACAAAGCCTTTGTGAGAAACGCATACCATCCCTGTAGTTGAGAGATCACTGTTACTTTTTTTCAAAATAGTTGCCAAGTAGCTGAGGCCTGAAGACCTTCAGACACGCACAAGAGGAAAAATTTTCATATTGGACATGAAAATTCTACATTATGTAAAGTGAACACATTGCTAGTATTTCTGTTGTTATTGGAAGTAGCAGCAAAGGCATGCTCTGTCATATTCTCTCTGCAATTTTGGATAGCACCTTCTGTACTTCGCAGTGAAATCCTATTCACTCGTCTTTACTTACGAAGATGTGTTACCTCCGATTGATCCTATGAGACCCATTAATGAAAATCCACGCAGAGTAGTACATGCAGAACAACTTTTCCAGTTATTTATTCAGATCAGTAATCCTGCACTACGTTTAAGGCGACATCCTTTGCACTCGAGCTTGCCAAAGCTTCAAACATTTTGTAAGTCTGTCTCTCAAGGGACAGATGCATAGCCTCCTCCGGGAGCACTATGCCAGCTGGAAAGGTGACCAATTCCAGTGGCTCGTCATTCCCTCTTTGACAGCTGAGTTGCTAAAGCAGGCACTTCCAAAACGATGCGGTCGAGATGAACTTGGGAAGCTTAAACAGAGCTTGTACACAGGTCTTTGCTGGCACAGCTCAATGTGATTTTCTGCACTTGGGAAACAACTTCAAGTTTCCTCTCGCTTCTGTTGCTGGATAGCTCAGAACTTTTTGGTTTAGAAATTGCACTTTGTTTCCCAAGTTAAAGATCTCGCTATGTCAAAGCAGACGACAGATTCATAACTCGATCCAGCAAGCAGGAAACAGAACCTGCACCCATTTGCACTACCTGAACAATTTTCACATTTATGACAGTTAGAATGAAAAGCAACTCTGAAACCTGAAAAACAGTTAAGCCATCTGCAGGAAAACCAGCTGTTTCAGCCTTCAGTTCACTAATGAGAACTGACTGAAATCAAGTGTAAATTTTTAGTTAAAAAGAACATTATTGCGCCAGCCCAAAACTCAGATCTTAGGTCTTAAAAGACTGGTCTTTCTTTTTTACTTTACATGCCATGTGAAAATGCCCATATGCAGGAGTACCCACAGCAGTACCACCTCCTGACTTCATTCTTCATTCTCCAAGAGGTATAACTGAGACACGACTTACGACGACTGGGATTTGAGCAAACAACGCCCCCTCAAATCTTTGTCAAATACCAAGGCAGAATATTCAAACACACAACCACTTGCATGGCCATATATGTCAAATCAAGTGTAGGATTTTTCAGTTGAGAAATATTTAGAAATAATGAATTTAGGTGGCAAAGGAAAAGAATGGATTTTCAGTTCTGGAAACAGCTTCAAATTTCATTTAAAGTTAAGAGGAAATTAAAATAAAATCAGCTCGGTTCTTCACAGGCAGAGTTATTCTGCGTTACAGATTAACTATGAAGACACAAAGTCAGTCAGCGTGGCCGTGCCAAACCAGCTCAGTCCAGCCAGGATTACAGGTTCAGGCGCAGCTCCGCACATGGTCCCAAAGCCTGCTCAGGCTGGAAAGCTGCACAGATCATTCTGTCAGGCAAAGAAGCCTATGAGACACTGATAAGCCTGTAAGGCCCTAAAATCCTGCACGGTTTCACCCAGCTCTGCGAAAAGCCAGTGTTGCCTCTCTGTGCTATTGTACAGACACAGCAACAGGTGAGAACGTTCACCTGGCTTACCCAAAGCTTTGCTTATACCCCTAATTCCACTTGAAAATGCCCATCTCCGATGTGGACATTATTGATGTTTCCCAGGGCCCACTACTTTAACAGAGTAGTAAAACTGAGGGTCACAGGCAGAGCTTGAAGGGACCCACTCCAGCTCAAAGCCACCCCAAGGCACAATTCTGGACAGGCGTTTTTGCCCAGGGATGTTGGGGCATTTAAGAGAACCGGATGATGTATTACAGCGCTTGCTGTCCTTGCCTTTAGAAACCTCTGATAACCATTCCCTCAGTATGATTACGTACTTTCCAGTAGTACTATCTAAATCAGACTTCTCCAGTTTGTTTTTTTTCCATCAAGACAGATATGCAACTGTGACAGTGACAATGGCTTGTGACAGAACTGTAATGCCAGTGTCACACACTCCTACTTCATACTACATTTCAGTCATGAGTTCAGAACAGGCTGCATAATCAATTATAAACGCCACCTTTTATAATAACGTGGTTTTTTTCTTCGCAGGAAATCCAACTCTACATGCACAGACATCTTTTCTCCCAAGATGCGTAAGTACAGGCAATATAATATGTCCTTTAAAATTATGACAATTGGTTGACAACTATATCCATATGTATGTCTGTTTTATATATTCTGAATGCATTTTTCAAATATTTTTACTAAATTCATATAGATTAATAAAAATCTGGGTTTAAGTGTTTATTTAAAAGGCTTTATCATCAGATACAGAGTAAAACAATTTAGACAACGCATTACAGCAGGACAGCCATTAAAATGATACAACCACAAATTACAATTTTCTTTCCACCACAGGAAGATTTGGCAAAGTATTTAAAATTACATTTCCCTAGGGATAAACGAGAACTTTCATGATGAAAGACCTGGAATAATAAACGGAAAGTAAATAATCACAGTCCCTTTTAGATGTGTATCTTTAGGTACCTATAATGAAAGCACTACATGCAGACAATACTGCTTCAACTAGACTTTAAAGACAAACATAAAGCCCTTTTACGATACAATGCATTCCTACTTAATTATTATTTCTAGGTAGGCTTTGTTCAGGGTTTGCTTTTTTGTTTTGTTTGCTTAACTCCTTCTGCAACACACAGTATCTAGCGTGGAAACCACCCCAAGTCCACTGACGGGCCTTGCTGTGCCACCGCCATCCCGCACGTCGCAGGGGCACGCAGCACTAGACAGTAACAGACCAAAGGCTCCTCAGCACGCTTGAGAACCTGCTCCTGGTTCGTATGGAAAGACATTTCCTGCCAAAGTAAGAGGCAAATTGATAGGGGGGAGGTATCCTACTGAACTGCAAGGCACCTTCAGAAGACAATCCTCAGCCTGTATATCTTTATTTAAATCCTCCTCCTACTCAGGAGCAATTAAACCAAGAAACTTGTGCCAGTGCAGGACTAGGGACAGAATTCTGTTAGGCTCTTCTCCTACCTCTTTGGCACAACCAGATGAACATGACATTTGCCTTTATTTTTTTTTTAATTAATTAAACCAACCGCTCTTTATCATTGTATTTGCTTTACGTAGTTGCCTGTTTAATTATATAGAGGCACAACTTTTACTTAATGCCTTTATATAGAGAGTTCCGCAAAATGCTTTAGCTCATGTTTTCACTTCACACACTCACAAGTGGTTAAAGGGTCATACCCTCCCACCTCACAGAAGCCAGGTGCTACAGAATAATAATGATAAAGTCATAAGGCTGCTTTGTTTCCTAGAATAAAACACTGGCAAAAATAACGGAATAAAATGCATCTAGATCATCTAAATACACATTTGTGTATGCACTCTAATAATTCTATATAATTCCTAGACCGTAATTTTTGTTAATTTGAAATCCTACAATTTACAGGGGACTTCCCGTGAAAGCACTCTGTATATAAAATACAGCACTCTGCAAGTAGTCTCTTCCCTGTACAGCTGGACCAGCCAAGGGACAAGATTACCTGATTTCACAGAAATCATCTGCTAACTAAGCCACAAGTAGGGCTCCTGCACTTCTGGCTTCCATGTCTCTATTCATAACAGTAGAGCCCAGTATCCCATCAGACACCGTGTGCTCCGGACCTTGCAGCAAGAGGTGAGTCTGCACAAAAACTAACAACAACAAAAAGCTTTCCATCGTGGTAGAGGACTAATTAAAAATAAGAAAGCTTTCCATGTGTCAATATCAAAGGAGTTCACAGCCCTGACATGGTCACAACCAAACCCAAAATATTGCCCCTTCCATCTTAAAGAGTAATTTAAAATTTGCTACTTCTGTTTCCAACTCCCTTTATTACCTTTAAACAAAAATCTTAAAATGGCAGCAGGGCCTTTTAGAGTTAGCCATTATCATTCCGTGCAGTGCAGCCTGAGAAATTCAAATGAAGCAAGCTTTATTCTTGCAAGTTAAGAAATCAGAAGACTGAAATGGATAAACATGCTGCTGACCTTGTTCAAGCCTTCTAAGAGAGCCTTACCGATGAGATAGTCATCCATAAAAAAGGTCTCCTGGAAAACATGATGCTACTACTATTTCAGAGCACCCACATTCACAATTGTAGAAGTAAGCCTTCTGCTTTAATGATCTTCTGTTTTAGCCCATCACATAAATCTTAGCACATTTCTAAATGGTTACGTAAGCAAGGCAGATAAAATCAGAAATTAAGCCCCAAAAATGTTGATGTGCTTGATAAGCAGAGTGATACTTTATCTCAGTTAAAAACAGCATGGAGAATGTTCATTTTACATTCAGTTTATATCAAAACACCACAAGTTCCAAGAAATGGCCCAAATATATACCTTCAAAAAAAAAAAAAAAGGCATGTATCTCACAGGCTTTTAGTTGCAAACATCACATAGAAAAGATAACCTAGCTGAGGAATAAAACAGAAAAAGTGTTTTTCCAGTCTAGAAATAAGAAATTCTCTTTCAGTTTCCAGACCAAAGCATTTTTTGTTTTTATACTTGAAATTCTGATATGTGAATTGCTAAACCTGCAGCAAGGCACATAATATTTTAAAAGAACCGCCAGCATCTTGGGAAAAGTGCATTGAAGCACTTGTGTGTTAGAGCAGAGCAGGTATTTAGCAACGAAAATTACCCACATCTTTCTGACATCTATCACGGTAGAGAATTGAAGGATGTCAAAGTGTTAGAAGGCATTTCTGAAATTAATGGTTCAGCAACTTAGATATGATTTTTAAAGATTTCTAGGAGAATGTCCAAATAGATTAAAAATCACATTACCCCTAATGGAACAAGTAATGCCTATTTACCTGTAGCGACAGGGAACAATACAAAACTGGCACGGCTTTGACACAAAAGGACTGTGCGCAGAGCAGCGATGTGGAAGCCCCAGGTCCCCGCGCTGCGAAACGCCTGTTCCTGCCGCAGGCAAAGCGGGGACTGCGGCAACCTGCTGTCCAGCCCCTTGAAGGAAAACCCAGCAGCTACCCCCATTTCTGTGCAGCTACCGAGCAACTCGGACGCCTCGGTGATTGCTAGTAATGGGGAAGGCATAACTGTTTGACTTGATGCAACTCATCCTCAGTGGCCCACTGAGCAAATGGATTTCATTTACAGAAAACATGCAGTTGAAGTAGTCTGGCAAAAGTCTGATATTAGACAGGACTTCATCAGTTAGAACTTGTGTGCTTTATTTATAACCACTTGGTTCTGTGTTTTTCCATTACAGAAGATTAGCGAGTTTAAGAAGATTACACTCCTTCCTATCCCAAATTTTGGAGACATAGGAGAAACACACATTCAGACGCGCTAATCCAAATCAGGTAAGCGCTTCAGGCAGCCAAGTACCCAAGCACAAGCCATCTCCCAAAGTCAGGCCTTGATTTAAGTCTCTCTTTAAATGAGAGCACTATAGAAGTGCTGACAGCAATTCCTAACTGAGATTTCTTTAAACCCATTATATTCCCTGTAGCTAGTTTTTTAGCGTGCTGACTAAAGCTTTGCATTATTTGGAGGACACGCAGTCTCATCAAGGTGTTCTGGTGTTAACAATGACCGAGTGAAGTTTCTGAAAATTCATGGGATATCCTTTCATATTTAAATCAGGTATGTTTAAACTTTTCTGTTCCACTATTCAATCCATTTCACATTTAATCTGAAGTTACAGCAACCTGAACTTGCCATGAGTGTATTAATCAGTATAAGAGCATAACATCTATGACTTAGTCTAAAACTTTATATTAAAAAGGGATAAAGTGCTGCCGTATTCATTCACAAGAAAAACACAAAGCACATCTAACTCCTGAGGTCACTCCACATATATACACCACAGCACCATGTTTTGCACTAAGTATAAAACTGCCTTTTTAGCCTGTACCGTGACATGCATTTTGAGATTTCCTCCAGTGTGTTTGCTTTCAGTTTCTTGTGCACAACCAACCATGTAAGATTATTTTCATTTGGGCTTTAACTCACATGTTAAAAAACAGCTTGGGTTCAGAACAAAAGGGAAAAAAAAAAGCAATTCTCCTCTTTTCCATCTCACCTCAAAAAAGAAAATTAAATTCCAACCCATCAAAAAGTGAGAGAATGAAATTTTATTAAAAAATCAGCTGATGGATGACATTTTCGAAAGTATTTATGTATCTAAAGATATGGACTAGCATTTATGTAGGCTTTTTAAAGATCTTCAATGTAAAAGAATTAATGAAAGTTAACCACCTGCACCTTTTACCACCTGAATACTTTTGAAAAACTGGTCCTTACTGCATTAATTGCTTAATAAATGTGCATAGCTATACCTTATTCTCCCTATCAAGAAGGAATAATTTGAGTTAAAATATTTGACTTCAGATTAACAACTTTTAATTGTCATGTAACACTATAAGCATGAACAATTATTTAGAAAGAATAAATAAAAAAGGAGGAAAACAATGAACTCTACTCCGCTGTAGCACTTATATTCACTTATATTTGCACTGAGTAGATTGGATCAGTTTTCGTCTGACCAGGTATTGCACTGACTTAAGTTTTAAATAAGGATGCTCAGAGTGTTGTATTTCTCTATGTCATAAAAAAATCTAGCAATTACAAGCAGAATTATTCACAACAGCGTGAAATCCAAGTGATTGTGAAGTCACGACTGTTAATTTCCAAAAATAAGCTTTTCATTATTCACTGAATGCCAATTACATGCCAAGAATTTTTAAGTAAGTCCCAATATTGCAAACAGAGAAAACAAGCTTTTTTTTTTTTTTTTTTTGGTTAACGAATAATGATTCAGGCACTTTCTTACAGGAGAGCACCCACACAATTTATCACCACTTTCATCTGTCATCCCACACGCTTGGCTTTTGCTCATATCAACATTTTTCAAAATGAATTATTTTCACTCTAGTTATGATATCAGTTTTGCAATCATTAGGGCTAGCAAAAAATGATAGAAGCATCAGGTTGTTGAAATAGGAAAGCTGTTTGTGCCATTCGCAAAAATGTGAATTTTTGAACTTGAGTGTCTCTTACAATTTATCATCTCCCTGAAAACCTTTCAGCAGAAGTTATTATGCCATCAGTTTTGTAAGATGGTGAATAATCAATATAGAAATTCATTAAATAGCTGCAAGAGAAGAAACCAGATCATGATTTTCAAATCATCCTCTGATAATCAGATAGCCTGGTAAGTACAAAGCAAAGAGAATGGCACAGAGAGAGTTACTCAGTCGTCCTCCCTTGATGATTTGCAGTGATGAGATTTTACCACTGAAGTAGTAGATAGTATACAAGAGAAAATACTCAAAACCACCTCCCAAAAGAAGCATTGCCTCTTGCTTCATTGCTACTATTTAGATGTCTTAATTTAACAGGATCCCAAAATGATATTCTTTACCAAATACTAACATGCTGCATGGCAATAATTAATATAAAAGCTTTCTTAGAAAATTTTTTTTTTAAAGCTGTCATTTTAAAAGGCTAAAAGCTAGTAAAGAGATTTTACTATGTGCAATATTATCATATCCTGACATCTCAACTTGCCAGGGTGTGAAGAAAATGCTGTATGTCACTAGAAAGCCCAGAGAGATATATCAGACTTTAACAACGTATCTACTTTATGAGATGACTGCTCATCTTTGGTACGAGCCAGAAGAATGAAGCACTCAAGGTAAAGAGTCCCTCACTGTCAAAATGGAGAAAAACCAGTTAGTTTGGAGAACCAACGGTCATTCAGGCCTCTTATGGAAGTTTATCTTATGAGGAAAGAAGAAGCCAAAAACTGTCAGGGAACATCAATTAACACATTATTCAGATACAAAATTCTATACCTACACTCTAAAAATAGCATGTTAAAACGTTACATGACAATGGAGGAAAACAACCACCACACCCCATACTGTCATATCAGATTCCTAGAGAGAAGAGAAACATCAAAAATACTGATTCCAAACCCAACAATGTTAATGTTCACTATATACAGGAAAACAGGATTCAGCAGCATTCAAACAAAACCATCCTCTACATATGTACACATTTATTCATCAATCATACCTTAGGAGGGGCTCAGCACCTGACTCCAGGGACAGCAGGTTTGATCCTTCTCACTTCACCGAGCCTCTGGTGAAAGCTGCCCTACCAAAGGGACTGACTGAGGCCAGTCTGGTTCATTCGATTACTTTTTATATTAACATGAAAACAGTCACAGATCCTGACAGTCACGTTACTTTGCTGGTAGAAAAATATTAGGGAAACAACTATCATATATTGCTTCCCTAGATTATATAATTCAATTATTCTGCTTATATAGCTGTTAAATGGGAAAACTGTAATCTCAATCCTATCTCACAGAGGCCAAAAGAAGATTGAGGAGGGAGTACAGGCATATGAAAGAGAGATAAATTATACCAGCTCACTCAGATAAACAGAAATAATTGGAGAAAACAGATTAAAACCTTCTGTCACATGTATGGCATGGGTGTCGTATTTTGTCAGATTTTTTTCTACCCCATGAAGAAGACAGCAAGTCTGCTGGAGAGTGGGTGTTGTGTGGAATGAATCAAAGGTGTCTAGAAATGGCAATACAGAAATCTAGCAAAAAACTTTACTTTTCTGAAACATGCTAAAACTAAAAGAGAAGAAACTATGCCCAAGTGAGACTGTAGTAGGCGTCACACTCTTCATTCCAAAACCACAATTAACTTTCATTCATATACTGCCAGGAGCAAAATTCTCCTCAATGTTACGTATCAGTTGTTATAGTGCGACAAATATCAATGCTCTCTTCCCTCTAGTTTTGAAATAGCTTTGATATTATTACTTCAGAAAGGAGGTGTCACTGATTTCTCCCACCTCCCGGCACCCTGTAGTCTCTAACCAAGGGCTGAGATACTCACTGGTATTCTCTGCAGTCTCCTTCACTACAGAAAAGGAAGTGACTAACAAAATAAAGTTTGTCAGGAGCCCCTGTGCTTGGAGAAAGATCAAGAAACGTAATCAAGCAAGTACGAATTTCAACACAGTCCAACTCTTGGGAGGAAGGATCTGTATGGTTTTCAGGCCATCCAAACCAAGCCTGGGCAGACTGAGTCAGTCAGCAAGCGGTGTAACATGAGTTACTCACACTAGCAGAAGGCTCAGACATCGCTAATTCACTTAAAGCAGCAGCAAGACGACTGTTCTACTGGGTAATTAGCACTGAAATTGCCCATGGCACCACAGCCTATGGCATCCTATAGCTAGGAGATTTTAAAACTAGTGGGTAGGGTTTCTTTTTTTTTCTTTTTAGTTTCTACATAGGGATAGCTTATGATTTTACAAACAGAGGATTATTTTAATCAAGTCAGCCATCAGCTTGTATACAAATTAGAACTGACCGACACAATGCTCAGGGTTTGTGCGTGCACCACGGAATCTCAACATGTTACATGGCCAAACATGCTATACACAAGTAATCTAGTCATTAGATAAAATTTCTAGGGGAACATCAAGCTCTCATTTCTCTTTCTCCCTCCTAGCATTTCCTGGAAAAGGCTGTTCCTCTTCACGAGGACACTACTTTACCACTCTGCACTTCTATAAATAATTCCGTGAGCATGATTAGATAAATCTCCCTTTTCCAGGATGACCCTCCTGCACGGTCTGTGGAGTTTCTCACTATCCCACCCACAGACCCCTGCTTTGCTGGCTGGATCTCTGACCAGCACACAAAGCCATGTTGCTCTGGTCAAGAACGAAATGGGATTCCCTGCAGAGCCTTTATAGCCGTCAAACAGTTTGGAAGAGTTTAATGCCAAGCAAGCCAACGCTATCCCTCCCCCTCAGGGAACTCATCAGCCTAGGAGATGAATAAGCAGCAAATATTGCAGAAACGGGGAGCGTAAGTGAGCAGAATGAATCCCCATGTTCTCAGTACTACAGGGTGAGAAAGAAGAAGTAGTATGTGAGAATGTGCTACTATCACTTATGGGATATGAAAGCAGTATCATCACTTTTGGTCAATGATTTGAGAAATGTAGAAATAAAATTCATTCTTCTTTTGGACAAAAAAAATATAAACAAAATACCTTTTAATGTACAAGATCAGCTTGACTTTTCCAGTAGATAACCATTTGTCAAGCAGTTTTCTTAAATCCTGATTTCTTGAAGTATTTTACTGAGGTACTGCATAAGCTACAAGTAAACTAATTTGCTCAAAGCTTTCAAGAAGCACAAAAATAAACTCCCTGACCAATTCTTGCCATGTGTCAGAAAACTCATATTTTGAGTAAGTCTTAAAGAATGACAGCTAAATATTTACAATCATTAAAGCAATATTTGCCAGTACAGTCAAGAGCCCCAGGTTTAGATGTTTCAGAACTAAAAATAAACACCTAAATGAAAATTCAGCATCATTACAACAGTTTTTTTCTATGGGTTTATGTATCCTTAGAATTTGCATTAGTGCACCAAGGGAATCATGATCATCCTGTTATCTTTAGGCAGCTAATCACAACTGACCAGGAGTAAACACTCCAAATTTAATATTGAGGACATTAATAAAGCAGTTTAAAAGAGATTCTGTACCTGCTATGTGTAAGAGAGGGTCATAAACAATTGTTAGTCTCCAAGAAGATACATGTAGTTGAATCATTTACCAGAACAATTATTAGCCTGTCCTAAACTGTATGTATAATGTAGACAATTACTTTATCATCTTTTCCTTTAATTAGAGTTGTATTTTTTTCTTTCATTCTTGACCTACTGAACAATGAGAGCAATGCCATAATTCCCTAGACAGCCAAATGCTTAAAAGACAAGAAAAATTCTTACTTAAATTTTAAGCCTTTTCTTCAATATGTCCAATGTTAGTTTTTAAATTCTTCTCCTATTTTGTTGTTCCAGAGTACTGTAAAGCTACAATTTTGTGCATGTAAATCTTGATACCAGCAAAGAATTTAGCTCTGCTCCCCTTACAGATCTACACTGCACTGGAAACAGGACAATAGCCGGTAGGACTGACAAGGTTCAACATGAACTAGCAGAAAGTTCTTTTGAATAGAAGACCAGAAAAGAATACACTAAATGCAACTACAAAAAAATTGCCTGTCAGCTTTTCTTCTCCATGGTTTGTTCTACTTTACTTAATTAGTTAAAACCAGATACATTTAGATATTACGCTGAGCAATCCATAATGCAATGTTGGGTTGTTACTTGCTGGTTTATAAAGAAAAAAGAAATCTTATAAAAATTGCAGAATGAAAAGTTTCTTAAAACCTAACACATCTAATAAGGAAGTCAAATCAAATTCAGAGCACCAAAACCAACAAATCAGTCATTCATTTTATGCAAGGGATTATAAAATGTGGTTGCCTATGATAGCAGGGGGCCGAGTTCAATAACCTAGGAGAACCCTGCCAGTCTCATTCCTATTTGGGTAACTTCTTGACAGACACAGCAGGTATAGAGCAGAAAAAAAACCTCACAACAACCAACCAAACAACTCCCCCCCACCCCCAACCAGTAGGTTTCTGTACTTTTCCTGCCAAGAGAAGGAAAATGGGGTCTCCTTGTATATGCATGGATGCTGTTTTCATCTCTTTCTCATTTTAACAAATCCAACAGTGATCATGACCTGTACAGTGTATATATATAGAAAGCGGAAAAAATACATCTTTTTTTAATTGTGAAAAGTATTTAACACACAGTAATAAAATATCTATATTCTATTAATGGTTGTCTCCATGAGAATTCTAACATGTACTGTAAACTCCGAATTATTGTAGCTCTTCTTGGAGCAGCAGTGTTATTAAGCATCTAAACAGTCCTCCTTAATCTAATTGCCTAAGTTAGCAATTCAATTTTGCATTTGCTGTTTAGCTGTTCGCATTAACCTTTAGACCCCTTCAATGAAGAAACCTGTTTTTTAACTAAGAGTCGCTCAGTAGTATGAAAGCACCAATATCATATTTCAGTATTGAAGATTCAAAAAGATTACAGCTACCCTCTGATTAAGGCTCAACTTTTTAACTTTGGGAATAATTCAGCCTTTATTTAAATTTAAATCTGAGATGTATTCACTTCTCATTTGTAAGATTTTACTCCGTCAGCAGGTTCCAGGATGGATTAGTTTAATTAGCAGAGAAATGAAAATGTCTTGGGACTCTCCAGATTAAGACACTCTACAATGTATGACTTCCAATATTTACTATCAAACTCCATAATTCAAGACACAGTTTTGTCTTGCCTAAATTTCTCATGTAATAATATACCAAAACTACCAGAACTGACAATTTTTAAGAGTTATGAAGTTCTCATTACACACACAATTACTTCTATGTAGGGGCATAAATACATAGTCATACCCTTAATCATACCCAAGCAACTAGTAGTAAAGCAACTGAACTGCATACGTATAAGGACATTTTGCACATAAAATTAAACATGTATTTATCTCATATATATTTATATACCATATACATATTATTAACAATGCCCCACCATAGCTATCATAGCAAAGAACACGTCAGATCATATACACAAGTCACAAACTGAGTAGACTTGAACTGAAAACTAGAGAGAAAACACTGAGCACATCAGCATTTTTATAAAGACATTTTTCAAATCAGAACCACAATGACTTTCTAGACCAACTAAACGTTACAATTAAAGATTTGAAGAAAAAAAAAAGTAACTTATGCAAAGCAATCCACACTGTGCCTCGAATGAAAAAAATACAATACCTTCTCATCTACGCATAACATTTTGTTCACATGATACTGTTCAAAAACAACTTTAAAAAGAATTTGTTGGGAATAACACCTACTCATTAAAGCATTTAACATTGGTTAAGACAGAAAACAAACAAATCTGCATCTCCAGAACAAGTGAACAGCCACAAATCCAACAACTTTAAGTATCAGTTGCAGAAGCAAGGAGCTAAAACAACACAGAGAGGGGACGCCCCCTACTCTCCATATTTCTGTATTCTAACCAGAGATAAAATTCTTAGCAACATGGAAGATGAGGAGATCTGTTCCAGCAGAAAGAAGCTGCCACTTTTTCAATTCACTGCAAAGCAAGCCTTTGCCATAATTACTATGTTGCCTAAAAGTTCTGGGAAGTTTTTCTGGACAGAATCATTACTACTGCTGAAGTTGCTTCAATAGTCTGTGATCACCCACAGAACTGTTTTCTAAACTACTCTCAATGTGCTGCCCATTGGTTTCTACAGTGAATTAAGAAACAATTCTCATTATTTCAAATAAAAATACTGCAAGAACTATGAGAAATAAAGCAGTGATGAAGAATAAGGTCATTTTTCCTTTAGTCAAATACACATTTCAAAACTTTTTCAGAAACATTAAATTCTTAAAAGGAAATCATACCTGATACTCTTCTGTTGTATCGGTTAACAACTGGAGCTGCAAAATAAACAAATCAGAATTACAAATGCTATTTATTATTACAAATTCAAAGTCATCATCTTGAATAATCATGATATATATTTTTACTACACAAATCCCATATAAATCTCTGGAAAAAAAAAGTTTCAATATAAAGCTTTCATCTACTTACTTGCCAGCTAATAAGTGTTTATTCAAAGTTAAAACTTGATATTCCAGAAAGCCATTACATGCTAAGATGGAGGGTAAGCAGTTTGGGGTTGTTTTTACCCAATTCTGAAAAAATATACCTCTACAGAGATTACCCAATCTTAACCTATCATCAGTTCCCAGCTCACTTTACTTACCACTATTACAAATCATTCAAGCACTTTAAGTTAGCTATACCTACTTAATACGGATCAAAAGCTGATGGAACTTATGACCTAAACCATTCTATACTCCTACAGAACACAAGCCATGTAACTGTTCAGGCAGTGCTCCTGTACTAACTCCAGTCATCGATCCTTGACCAAGGCTATCTTCCATTGGGGCATACATTTAAATTGGAAAATTCTGAGATGGAGGATCCATTGTTTCATTGCTTCTTTGTTCAAGCTGTTAGGTATACAAGGTATTTAAACCTTATCTCTAATTTGGGATGAACTTCCTGACTTTCACTATTCACACAGATTCCGACATTAAGCCAACCTTTAGTAAACAGTATTCTTTCCCCCTTTCACTGCAACCGAGTTACTGTCTTTGTGAGTTGCTTCAGTCTCGACACAAAAAACAATCAACCCGTAAAACTTCACCCAGAACAAAACCAAAACCCTATGCTCCCCTTCACCACTAACAACCAAAGTCAGTTTATTCTGACTGCTTCATGCCTTCCCATTCCTCTTCCCCTCAACTGATAATTGCATTTTTCCTGATACAACCAGTGACCTTTCTATTCCATTCTTTAAACATTTAAGAATTAGATGAGCCTTTATACCACATCAAAGCATGTGCATCACAGAGCCTGATTTATGAAACACATGCTACCAAAATCTTAACGATCCCATCATTTCTTAGAAGTTGGAAACTTTTGAGTGTCTCAGTACCACCAGAATACGAACAACGCTTTCTTAAGCAAACACACAAGAACTCAGCTTCTTTTGAGCATCTACAACCACCCTGTGACTATATTAAAACACATAACTGAGAATAATACCAGAAAAAAAAAAGATCAAAATTGTTATTGTGTATTATTTTGAAATGATAAAGGAAATCGGAAGAAAGAAGAGGTTGGGGGGAAAAATAATCAGGCTAACTTCATAGAGTTTTCAGCCAAATCTATCAACAAGGAGACAACACTCAGCTTAACAAGAAGCTGAGGATTAAAAGCAAGATTATTTTGTATTTTACAATTTAGATGGAGACCTAAACTTCTGTAACATGGCATAATCCTTATAAAAATAACATTGATGCAGTGTTTCACACATCAAGCTTGAAGAGGTTCAAAACACTGAATGATAAACCTGAGAATTCAAGAAATTTTATTTTCAAACCTTTAAGCAATTTTTGACAGCAACAACCCCTCCTGCAAATAAGGGCAGCATGTATTTCACTTGTCAAAGGACACCATGGATGCAAGAGGTTTTATCACCTTAAGGGGAGACAGGCATTTGGAACAGAGATCCATTCTGGTTTATTAAACAAACAACAAACTCATGCAACTCCCCGAACTGAAAATGTTCATACATTTTGTTCTGTTCTTAACTTTTCCATGTGGACCTGCCTGTGGCCACCAGTGGCGACCGAATACTGCTCTAGACATTAATTTGCCCTGCAACAGTACATTCATTCTTATCTCTAGTTTATTGAGCTAGTTTAACTGAGTAACTACTCAAAGTTGAATCTTAAGAAACAGGAAAACGCACTACTGCTTATCTAGAGACACAGACAAATGCCTACCAGTTCTAAGATACTGAAGAACAAGAGGACCAAAACTAATTAGTTCAGTTCCCGCTACAAAGTGATTTACTACAAGAGAAATACTAAATTCAAAACATAATTTGGTAAGTTTGTAGTAAAAGCACCTCATCTAGGCCATAACAGTTTCAATTAAACGATTAACTCATCTCATATACAGATTCGGATACTTTTAATCAACACCATTACTAAGTAAATACATGATTTTATTTCAGGCGCAGTCTTGCACATGCAGACTTTCTTCTCCACCATTTGACTACTACACCCATTTCTTACTCATGTTTAAGAATAACATTTTAACGTCTTTGAACGGAACTAATACACTACAGAAAACTCTGACGTACTTTGGGTACCATAGAAAAAAATCCACTTTTCAAAGACTATGGCTTCTTTTAGAAGCTTGATTATTTTATCCCATAGCAGGGTTCAGTGTCATCAAAACAGCATCAAGTTTCCCACAGTGTTAAAAACGAGAAAAAAACATAACCTTTTAAGGACAGTTAAGAGAGCACTATTATTCTGCCTCCACAAAGCTTTTAAGATTAAAATGATAGTTTGCTTTTCTTACACCAGTGACAGTTTTAACATGTATAAAATTTCAGGTTCACTTTTATATGTTGTCAGAAGATGACTATTTTTACGCTAAAGAGAGAAAATCCGACATTTCCTACTACAGAAGATGAGCATTTTCTTTTGTTCTGGCTTACCAATGAAAAGCTCTCTTTGTTTGTGACTATTTTCTGTATTGCACAGACAGTATAGCCACTCCTATGGCACCCTTGTGTTTTGTCATTAGAAGTACACGGAGAAAAGCCTGGCATCAAGGACTGCTGCGAGAACAACTCATGAAGGTCCCACATACACCTAGATTAGTCTGTGGACAGATTCCAAAAAATTAGACGGGGCGGAAGGGAATAATACATTTATGGTTAACCCAGCCTGTTTCCTAGACTGAACGCTAAAGGGCGTCTAATTTAAAGCAATAGTGATAGATACACTAATAGTAACCTCTTACACCAGCACAGCCATTAGAGCACACCTCTGCCTACGCTGTAACACCACCACAGTGAATGCAGCTCACCAACCTGGTACCACTCGGGAGAGCTGGTATCTTCAACAGTAAAAAGAAATTGCTGCTTTGAAACAGGAAATAATTCATTTTTTTGTACTCACATTTAGAATTTCCCTCCTCCACACCAGCGGACCATGTCTCAGGCCAGTTACGCGTTAATTGCAGAAATTATAATGAGATTAAAAGATTTTGCTGCGAGATGATTGCATTGCAAACTCTCCATTATGTATAAACCTCAGGTGCAGCAATATTCAAGTTCAAAATGTCTCATACCTTTGGCACAGTCCCTGCTTTTACTTGGCTCATGGGAGCCAAGACCCAGTAATTGGGTAAACACAACAAAAACTGAGGTAAATTAAACCATTGTACCAGAAGAGACCAAAACAGCCCAATTTCCTCCCTGGCAGCCAAAGGCAAGTGACACCGGCAGTGGAAAGGCAGATCAAGCTGTGCATTCCACAGTTTTGCCAGAACTGACTCGGGACAGCAATCCTACTCCACTGTTTAAGAAAAATCAGAAACGTCTGCTGAACATTTTGCCTATTTTCCATACTGTCCTGAGGCACAGGCTGAATTAAGCCCTAGATGGGAACACTTAACAGGCTGTTTCAGTTTGAAAAAATTACAGGTTTCTGGCTGTAGTATTCTTTTTTATTTACAATTGCAATTTCTAGAACCAGTCAGTTCTCTAGGTTAAATCAAATGCTTATTAAATAAGTAGTTATCAACATTATGTCAGTATCACTTAACCTCAGTTATCATTCTCCTTTTCCTGCACTGGGGAAAAAAGAAAAAAAACCAACACAAAACAAAATAGCGGGCATTCATTCATATATATGAATGCCACATACATATCATAAACACTCAAAGAAGAAACAATGCTATAAAGGTGCTCAGCTTCCCAATTTCAAAAACTTTTTATACTACCTTCAATCAGCTAACTCTGCAAAAATTAGTCACATACATATTTGCTAATAAAAGACTGCACAACCTTTCTTCCTCAAAGGTATGTCATTCCATTTATTTAATAAAAAATATTTCAATCATTTGCATAAATAAATCAGTGCTGTACATTCTGTTAGTTAAATTCACAAAGGTACCTTATATCAAACAGCACTACTGCCATGCAGCTATCCTAACACTTGTTAGTGACTCCATTCTATTTGGGTTTCTTACTTGAAAAAATAGGGATATAAATTTCAGAAACAGAGAGTGGTATGTGATAATGCTGGGAACCACTGACCTAAAATACAGAAGTAGTATTATCATTATTATTATTTTTTAAATACTCTCCAAAAGTGACAAAACAGGAATTTCTCCAATATTCTTCAGTCTGCTTTGGCACTGAGATTTTCTTTGAAATATCTGTGCTAGATTTTGGCTCACCATGCTTAACTTACAAAAGTTCTGACTATGGTTATAGGCAGATGTTAAAACTCAGCCCCACAGGTGAAAAAGTATATAAAAGGACATTGATATCACCTTTTTTTACCCCCACTTTCAAAACCAAACCAACAATTAAAGTCTTTAAGCCAAACAAGTGACAGTAAAATCATTCTCCAACTTTGCAAATCAGGTCTAGAGGAATGCTTTTCCTACAGTGCGTGGGATCCCTTCTTTGTCAGTGTACTGGAAAATGACTGGTAAAAAACACCAGTAAGCTTTTTAAAAGTTACACTACTACCATAATAGTACAAGTTATTTCCCTATACTACTCGTAAGCATTATACAGTTACACTAGACACTAAAGCTTGAAATGAACAGAAAAATTACAACAATCATTCTCCCAGCTATTGCTGTCCTCTTCTTACACATACTAAGAACATTCAATTCTTACAGAAAAGATAAATAAGACTCTAAAGATCAGTTCAGGGTCACAGGAAAAAAATTCAGGGACAAAGAAAGAATTGGCATTCCAGACATGACATCAGAGTACTAGATGTTACCACTCTGTACTGGATACCTTGAAAACTTTATTTCTCTTCCTCCACAAGCACTTTGCTTTTTACTAGGACCTGTGAACGCTTCCTAATTACAATCGGGAAAAAAATCCCCACATGCTGATTGTTTCCGATACTGGATACAAGTTATAGCAGCAGACTAAGTTAAACTATTGCGCACACAAAAATTTAATACAGATCTTTTGTGTAACACTCTAATCAACTCAATTTTTTGAAGGTTTCCTGATGAAAGATGGAGCAAAGTTTACAATAGGTTGCATAAATTCAGTAGTAGAGTACTTGGAGTTCATAGAGCATAGGCATAAAATACCAGCTCTATTAAAACAAATTAGCAGAAATCAGTGATTTCTGGAGTACTTTCCCATCGAATCATGGCAAAAAATCATCCTACGTGAACAGAGACAAAAAGAGAAACAGAATGTAAACTGTTCTTATTTAACAAGTCAATTAAGATTATCCAAACAATATGTGAGTTGACACTATAAACTATTAAAGCTGAAATACCAGAAGCAAAGTGGAGTATAAATCTGAGGCGTGACTGTCTCTATGGAATGTTATATCAAGTTACGATAAGGAAGTGCTAGACTACAGCTGTCAAACTGTTTTTCTACACAGCAAGATGTTACTGGACTTACATGAATATGAACCATTGCAATTGTGAGAAAATTTAAACATTCAAGTATCAACTTCTTAGGATTTCTAGTAATTAAAAAATAATGTTATAGCAGAAACAAGACTTTCATCATCACCTATGCAACCATACTTTCATAAATGCAAATCTGAACTTGTTTTTCAACAAACAAGTAAAATAATGGGGTTCCCTGTGACTATTACTAATATAATAGTTAAGTATCCATGGTTTCCTTCAGGATGTCCTTGCTGGACAGTGGCAAATTCCACTTACCCCTTCCAGATCTCTGCTTGATAAGGTGGGGAGCGTGAGCAGGGCTACAAACTACTACAATTTTTTCAGAGGCGGTTCTGGAACCGAACAGTCCACATGTCAATGTTTCTTTCAGAAAAGCAAAACAGACAGAAACAGACAAGAGTTTTACAGGTACCTTTTGTTTGGGTTTTTTTTTTTTTTTTTTACTTCTATTCCCCCCCTAAAAGAGGATGGAAACTCAGAACCTGGTTAGAGACAGGCAGGAGAGATTCTGATGGTGTCAACTGAAGCACGCCAGATATTCGGAGGAAGACAAAAGGTCAGGGAACACTAGGGAAGAAGTGAGTTCTTTCAGAGGACGAACAGAGGGAGCATGAAAAGTAAAAAAAAAAAGACAACAGAAAATTGGAAATTGTGGTCCAGGATTGTCTGTGCATGCACACACACTTTGCTTTTCTGTAAGAGACTGTTGCATCTATTAAATCGGAAAACAATAATAAAAATTACATTAAACACTCTTTTCCTCTCTGCTACAGGAAAAGTAGTAGAGGCATAGATACCTTTTCATTCCCAGTATTTAAAAATAGCTCTCATCAGTAGCAAGAGATAATAAAATATAAAAACAAAGTAGCAACACATCCTGGTCTCCAATTTAATTGATTTTTTTAATTTAGATTTAAAAATTATTGACACAAAATGGAAAAAACACTGTCTGGAAGCCTCATCGTAAAGCAGCCCCTGATCCTTGCTTTCAGAAATTTTAGAACTCCTTTGATAGAAAGAATGTAATAACTACTTCTGAAGGAAAAAGTTGAGTCAACCAGCAAGGCATCTATGTCAGTTAAAAAAAGATGGTTTATGAAGGTATTAAAGCTGTTGTGCTATTTTGGGTTGGATTTTTTTTTTTTTTAAGACGAAGAAAAATTAATATGCACTCTGGAATGGATGGACTTTAAACAGCTGATAAATTCAAGATGGATAAATCTTTACTTGACTCTGAAATAAATTTGGGGGATCTGGTTATAATAGCACTTCTTGACTAAGATGTTAAGAGTTTTATTTGTTTGTTTTTAAATTAAAAGACGCTGTAGGAAAATGTATCACTATTTCAATTTTCTCATTCCACGACTGAATCTGAATAGTCGTGCATGGTACTATTTCGATTATGTTTCTCAGCAGGTATTAATTCAATACCAAAAAGGACCGTGACCCTGTTATGCAATGAACCCCGCTCTCAGAATTCAGGAGTTAATACAGCCTGACTGAAGCCTAAGTACAGGAGAATGAATACCTATCAAGCAGCACTCCGTATTATCTGACATTGCAATGGCATGACCCACACAGCCCTCTCCTATTTCTTGCTGACATGTCTCAGAGATCCAGCCAAACACAGCACTTTTTTTTTTGCGTTGATTTTTATGAGCGTAGCCTGTATTACGAACATCAAATAGATAGCAATAAGGCATGCATTTGCTTTAGACATGAAATTAGATGAATTCCCAGTGCTAAGATACAATCCCAGCTGAAAGGATGCATTTCACAGTGATTAAAGATATAACCGTATGCAGATACTACAACAGAGACTGTCAGGGACTGGAATGAAAGACTTGTGAATTTTTTCAAGGATTAGAAAGACAAAATTATACACTGCACAGAAGAGGAAGGATGCTGCAAAGAACTAGGAGAGTTAAGAAGCAACTGACAAATCTTCAAAGTATTGTCAGAAGAGGCAAGACACTGGAGGGTACAGCAAAGCAAGGCACAATAACTGAAACAGGGCAATTTGCTTGGGCTTTAGGAGCAAGCTTAAAGAGGAAGGCATTTCAGAGATAGGGAAGCAAAAGAGCCACATTAGTAATATCACAAAAGTTTTAAAAGCCAGAATGACGTTAGGCTTACAAATCCAACATTAAGTAGATGATAAAAAGTAAAGATCCTGAACATATTTGGAAGTGACTTTCATAGGGATTCTCCGACAATGAAAAAGCCAGAAAGGGTCAAAGGTAAGTATGAGACTACAGAGTAACAGAAACAACACATCAAGGAGAAATAACTGCAAGTTTCCTTAAAATATTTGCTTCATACAGGAAAAGATAGTTGCATCTTGTCTAGGGAACCACGAGGCATTTCCAGTCAGTAAGAAACACGGGCAGTTCACCCTCATGCCTAAGTGCAGTGGCAAAGGAAGGACAGACTCTTCCAAGTCTCTTGACTCTTCCCTTCTATCTTACCAGTCCTGCTTTCAAACTTCACCTCTTTATTTACCAGACTCCTGTCCCACCAGAAATCACAGATATATTGGGGGGTGGGATTAATACTTCAGGGTATTTAAGATCTTTGAAATGTAATGAAGACAAATTTTGTCTGAGACCTTTTTGGTAGAAACTTCAGAAGTGCTGTTTAAAGCAACGTTTGACAAGTACAGTTCTTTTAAAGCAACACTTTCACATTTCAACTGATTTTTTACCGTGGCTTTGATTTCTAAGACACTTAAGAGACTTAAGTTCACCTCTTCCTATCTTTCAAAACATCAAACCCTAAAGACGTTTGACCAGATTTTTATCCTTTGATGGGTTATAAGGTGCAAAGTCATTGCTCCATGTTACAAATTAACAACACAAACCTTTTGGCTTACTTGGAAAGCTGAGTTTCACCAAGCATACTTGGAAACCCTGGAGATAATTTCTAAATGAGTCACAAAAATGTCATTTAACTATGTCTAGTAAGCTACTCCATTTTGATTATTTTCAATTGTGCCTCTTTCATAAATCTCTTTCCACAAATTAATGAACCATGTACAGGTGAATGCAATGTGAATAAAGCTAAAACAAAAAAAACCCACATAAACCTAAGACAAATTTTTATACATTTAATTATTATTAAATTTTTCATTCTACCACAGCACAGAGCCACTGCTAAGTATAAGTCTAAGATACTTAAGTCACTGCCTTAAAGAGCATAGTCTCAGTCACTCCTGATCTGCCACTGCAATCAGCCGAGATCACTTGTTTTTCTATTTTCAGAAGCCTAATTAAAAGTCCCACTATTATCCTGAACAACTGAATGCATTAAACATTATTAAGAAAACTCTAATGAGAGCAACAACCCACCGAAGGCCTCTCATGACAGGTAAGTCAGATTCACCAGGCAATTTCTCCAGTCCTCCCTAAGGGAAATGGCACCCACAGCTGTGGTCTGGGACAGCATCACCAAAACCAACCCGAGGGAGGTCCCGACACAGCTCTTCCTCACTCTGACAGTACCTGGTCACTGCTGCCCTCTCCCAAACCTCAGGGGCTATTCTGCTCTCAGTCTCACGGCAGTCCAGATTTTAAAAACACTCTTATGCAATGAGTATTATCCTCAGGAATAGCACACAGCCAACTTGGCTGAAAATAAGTACCCTTGCTGAAGCCAGGAACCTCTTCTTTACAGCTAGGCCAGTAACTTTGAGAGAAATATTAATGAGGCAATATAACTACAATAGCCACACGTAATGCAAATGTAGATCTGGGGGGAAATCTTCATTAAAGTAATATGGATGCAGTGGAAAATGCTATCACTGGCTTTAGTGTTTACACAGCCTCAGGTATAAACTATTTAAAATTAAGTATGAAAAGGGTGGGAGAGAAGCATGTCACAACCATGGTAATAACACTAGGGAGTTAAACAATGTACTGGATTTACATATTTCACACCTCCTGTCACTGCCTTTTCTATAACCTCTTGCCCCTGTACTCAACCGCTCACTCCCTTCTCACACGCCTGCATTCTGCCCGAGAAGATAAGAGCAGCAGAAAAGAGGGAAGTTACAATTCCCAGTCACATAGAAACCCTTCTACTTTCTGTTTCAATACCACACGCTTACCCCGTTATTTACAAGACACTTAATATATTTCTACTACCAAGGCTTTACTCCATATATCTCAAGGACTGCCATAAAAGCATGGTAAATATTTAAGTAATTAATCCACACACTTTCACAGCTGGATTGCTGCTGCTTTCTGAAAGCTACGTTTGGGTTTGCAACACACTACATTGCAGCGCACCACTGATGTTCTTGCCACTCTCTCCATGTCCCAGTTCTATACCACCCCTCCTATCGAGGATGAACTTTTCCTATACACCTCACATAACATCTTCAAATCCCAATTAAATACACACTCCTATATATACTTTTACACAGCCTTTGTCAATGAACAACTCCTCAAATAACTCATAGGCATCCTACATTTCAACTATTATCTATTGCCTCATATCTGTCCTTTAGGCAGAGGCATATTTTAAGGCACAGCAAATGTTGCACGCGTTCCTAATACTTTTCTAGGTACATTTGGCATTTAAGACAACTTCAATAAGGCATAATGCTGTATTTTTATTTGGATGCATAATGAAGAGTTGATTTCCTCCTATATGTAAAGATGATGATGACGATACACAGATATTATTGTGCCTTAGCAATGAAAACCAAAGAAAAAAAGAATTTTGACTGCCTCTCAGTTTCCACCAGAAACCCAACCTTAATTTTACATTCACTGCATAGTATTTTAAAGAGATTCCATCTGCTCTGTCTGTAGTACACATTAATATTCAGAAGACATCTGCAGTGTGCAGACCAAGCTTTTAATTGGAATCATGTCACAGCTACCATCACACAACACTGAATGTAAATGTTGGCTATCTGCACTTGGCAGCTGCTTGGCAGGCTTATTATAAAGTCCTACTGAGACTGATAGTGTCTTTAAATAATGCTGTATCAGGACATAAAAGGTATCTTGAAAAATCAAATATTTACTATCATGAAACAGTTTTACAATGCCATCCATACCTAATATAGTTTACTAGCACCTTAAACTCCTTATAAGCAAAATATTATTTATATTCAGCCATAATTTTCAGAGAGCCAACAAACTGATACAACTGAACACTCTCATCTTTCGTTACCATAGGTATTTAAGCAAATCTAACTTGTACACACAAGAGGACAAAGAAAACTGAACTTCAGTGCAACTGAAATTGTGTAGTGAAGCTTGAAGCATTTATAAAAATCTAAAACTCGAGCATCAATAAGCATGTAAGAGCACTTGAATAAAAGAATTCAATTAACAGGTGTGCTCAGTGATTTAAAAAAAAATTCCTACAATGTCAGACTATTCTAGAATGAACAACATAGTTGCCTTGTTTAAGAAAAACACAACACTAAGTTAATAGCGTCATCATTTGCTTCAAATCCTTGCCAAACCATGGTAACATAAAATTACATTTGCCCAATCACCTATGTATTTTCAGCTTGTACTCTTCTGTAAGTTTCTGACAAATGGGGCAGTGATCAGCAACTCACACAGAGAAAAGTGTATGTGTGTATGTACATACATACACACACACACGCACAAACTAAAGTTATCTGTCCAATACAAGCAACTAGTTGTTACAACATCAAACTGATCTTACACATGGTGCAAGTTATTTAAATCTTATCAGTAGGTAAAAGGGATGTAGGAACTCTTAGAACAGCAACACTTGCTTTTCATGAACTACACATTTTCTTGGGGAATTTGTCTCCCACTATCTTTGCTATAGTATCATAACAAACGCTTTTTCACAAATCTAACGAAACTTCAAGACCATAGCTCGTTAAGATATAGATATGTTGCCACAAAAATAATTACACAAGTAGAGGAAACATAAGAACAGGAAGTCATAGGATCCAACTGTGCTAACTCTAGTGCCCTTCTCTGATAGACTAATTGGCTTAATGGGTGCTGCTTAGCTTCAGTACAGCTTCCAACACAAGTAACTGAATTACATAGAAGGGGAAGACACAATTGTTTGTGCTCAGGGCACACATACACGGTCAGTCTCAAGCCTGTAGTTGCACATCCACCACCATTTTAGAACACATTATGCTGGAAGGGCAACAAAGAAAAAAAAAAAATCAGAAGACAGAGCAAGGTTTCAGTCCCAAACCCGAGCACACGAGACGATCGATGACCACTGATTGTAGCAGCACTTCCAATCTGTTTCAATGCAAAGGAATAAAGGGTTGGTCTTAGCTTTTCATCAGTGATATACAGCTGGTCTGCTCAAGTTTGCACGAGAACAGAAAGGAAGAATTAACGTGGGCAGTTACGGATGAGATGCAGTGTAAGAAGCTTTTCCTTTGCCTCTTAGCTATTTACAGTCTCGGATAAAACAGATTGGAGTCACTCTCACAGGCAGGTACTGTATCTCATGCGACAGACAGTAAGAAACAACTATAACTGAACTAGTTCTACAAAAGAGAGCAATTTAGAAGAAAAATACGGAAGACAACAAGATCTGAAGCTCAGCAGAAACAACCAGCAACACTGACAGGGCACGGTGTTTTATACACCCAGCATGGACGTTACACAGCTGTACCTGCCACGTCAACCTGAGCTCAGGATTATATAATTATAGGTACATAGGTAGGATTTAAGAATAGCATCCTACAGCTAAAACAGGAGGCACATAAAAGCCCATAGTTCTTTGGTCGGGTTGCTTCTGATGTCGTTACCAATTCCTACTATCATTACTGATTGGGATGATGAAACATAGCATGTTTTTACATAAGACAAAGCTGGAATGGGTTGCGCTGTCATCTGATTTGATCTGTATAAAAGAGCAAGAGGAATTTCGATTAGAAACACCAGTATCAAGCGTCACTTCAAGCTGATTCAGAGCCTAATCTCACACATCCACATTTAAATCAGGGCATAAGTACACTTGTATATGCCAGGCAAGACACCCTAGGTTAATGGTGTCCTGGGATGCTTTAGGAGCAGTGCCGCCAGCAGGCTGAAGGAGGTGGTCCTTCTCTTCTACTCAGCCCTAGTAAGGCCACACCTGGAGGAGTACTGTGTCCAGTTCCAGACTCCTCAGTACAAGAGATATGGACATACTGGAGAAAGTCCAGCAAAGGTTCATGAAGATGATGGAGGGACTGGAGCATCTCTTGTATGAGGACAGGCTGAAAGAGCTGGGACTGTTAGCCTAGTGAAGACAAGGCTCAGGGGAGCTCTTATCAATACCTGAAGGGAGGGTGCAAAGATGATGGAGCCAGGCTCTTTTCAGTGGTGCCCAGTGACAGGACAAGAGCCAATGTGCACAAACTGAAACACAGGAGGGTCCATCTGAACATCAGGAAACACTTTTTTTTACTGTGAGGGTGACCAAGTGTCATGGTTTAACCCCAACCGGTAACCAAATATCATGCAGCCGCTCGCTCACTCCCCCCACCTCCCCAGTGGGGTGGGGAGGAGAATCAGAGAGAAAGGAAAACCCGTAGGTTGAGATAAAGACAGTTCACGAGGACAGCAAAGAAAAATACAGTAATTATATAATAATAATTGTAATTATAATTATAACGGAATATATAAAACAAATGATGCACAATCCCTAACCGCCCGATGACCGATACATCCCACCCTGAGCAGTGATCACGGAGTGAAACCAAGAGCGATCTCAGAACAATCCCGAGCAGCGACCACAGAACAGGAATTTCCCCAGCAGCAATCTCAGAATAGCAAGTTTCAGAGAGAGCAGGCGAGGGAACAAACAGCTGAACGAACAAAAGCATGAATAAACGAAAGGACCTGGGCCCACTGGCCAACTCCCACTTATACTGGGCATGACATCTATGGTATGGAATACTCTCTTTGGCCAGTTTGGGTCAACTGTACTGGCTATACCCCTTCCAGGCTTTTGCACTTGCACCTTAGCAAAACCTGGGAAACTGGAAGATGTCCTTGATCTCGTAGCAACTACTCACAACATCAGTGTATTATCAACATTCTTCACATATGGAATATACACTAAATCCAAAACACAGTAGCTACTAGGAAGAAAATTAGCTCCATTCCAGCGGAAAGCAGGACACCAAGCACTGGCACAGGTTGCCCAGAGAGGTTCTGGAGTCTCCACCCTTCAGGATACTTAAAAGCTGTCTGGACGTGGTCCTGGGCAACCACTCTAGGCAGCCCTGCTTAACCAGGGGGGCTGGACAAGATGACCTCCAGAGGTCCCTTCCAACCTCAACCATTCTGTGATTCCATAAAGGTACTCTAAAGGCTCATTAAAACTCATATGTGCTTCCAGTTTAAGTTCCAATGGCAAGAAGGTAAATAGAAGTAAACTTCATTTGCAGATAGATGCATTAAGGGACCCTCTAGTTTCAGACATCCTTTTTCCAGGTAGGTAACTATAAATTTTGACAGAGCCACTGTAGAGGTTTTGAGCTGTTGAGGTTTAATTTGTTTGTTTTTTTAAAGGGGGAAGGGGAGAAAGGGAGAAAGAAGAGGCTGAGAAATAGCCTGGGTTTCTATAATTTCTTATAGAGGGGCACATTCTCCATATTTGCAAACTGAGCACTTTCTTGGGCATTTTAAAAAATTTTCAGTGATGACCCCTACTGCAACATACTAAACAAGTTCTTATTCTATTAATGCCACATAAAAGCCAACGAGCATCCACATCCTGGACAAACCTCAACATATGTGTCAGCCCTCTTAAAGTCACAAAAGGCATCTATTATCAGTTGATCATCTGCGATAACCTCCGCATCCTTCCCCACGTCACTGTTTTCTAGGATTTAGCACTATGCTGTATACGTAATCACCACTGAAGACTCACTCTTGCCTGAACAGCTCGTGAATGACCTTTCTCAAACCAGTCTTCCTCAAAAGATCAATGATTTAAAGAGCTGGCTCAATTCTTCTTGAAGTCTGATTTTGACAGGTTTTTTAATTAGATGCTTAAAAAAGACTGAAGATGTGTTGTTGATTTGTGAAATAAAAAAAGTGTATTCAAAGAACCAGCGTCCCCATATGTGATATGTTCAAAAAAATACATTTGGAGAAAAAATTGTATCATGCATCGTATCACATTTTTTAATAACCAAAGCCAGAAAACCTTGGTCAGTTGTTTATAAAAAGTTCTAGATATACTTGCAACTGAAGTTATCAGTCTTCCAGTTAAAAAAAAAAGGCAAACCAAAAACAAACACACAGAAAAACCTCACACCAACCCACAACTTATGTCCTATATACAGATTTATCAACAGTAGTGATGGAAGAGGTGCACAGGATTTATGGGATTTTATCCTGTAGTGGCAGCTTCAGAATCACAGTGCTGGACACCAGGTTTTCTGCTTTGCTTCCCCTCATCTCTAGGGTGCAGGATCCTCTCTATGAGCACAACTAACTCTACAATTCATGTTAATTTTCTTGTCTGGTGCTTTACTAGGGAGACAACAAAATGTGAATCACACCCAGCCCTTCTGCACCAGCCTCAGCTCTGAGGGAGGATGACAGCCAGCGGACTGAGGGGTGGCACAAAGCGATGAGACAGAAGGTACGGAAGAGTACAGTGGATTCTGCAGAAGTATTACCAACATCTCTGGCAATTCTGTGATTCTGTGTGTATACAAGATGAAGTACTACTACATTACCAGTACAATTATATTCATCAATATAATTCATAAGTGAATCTTGTTCCATTCAGATATAATTTGGTAACAGTTTCTTTTAGTAAACAAAGTATAAATAAAATTGAGTACATTCTAAATATGTATGGTTTAAAATTTAGAAAAGTTAAAACTTCTTATCTGGACAATCTTCAGGTTGTGATATACAACAAAATTATGAGAAAAAAAACTTCTGTACCACATCTCAAAATAATGTATTTTATAGCTTTTCTTCCTTCAGATTTACATTTTTAACAATTTTAAGCCAGCATTCAGCAAAACTTACTTAAAATGTATAGCAGTAAAAAGAATAATCTCCATGTAAAAAGTATTTTGACAGACAACCCCCCCACACACACTTCCAGTAATTGCATCCTGTGCAGCTTTCACAGGAAGAGGATTTGGGGAAAGAGGAAGGGTGAAGACAGACAGATATGTCCTGTTTCCTAAGAAGGGGTAACAGTAAAAATCAGTGTGTTCTCCCCAGACCAGGGAAAATCCTCTTTTATGCTCATGAACGTTTGAAGTCCCTGCAAGAGCACACAAGTTAGCATTCATCCTAACATAAATGTGCCAGTAACAATAAAAAGAAATTCCCCGACCAAAGTGAGCTGCAGCAGGTGGCAAGTACTACATGGTTCAGCTTCCAGATTAACTGATTTTTAGTAGCAGAACTTCTAATATAAAGCTCCCCACAACCACTGTTACATACTACTTCAAAACAAATGGTACACATTGCAAATCTAAGATATGAAAAGTTAAGTGTCCGCATCTAACAGTCATGAAAAGTTACAAAAAAAAAACACTAGCAAAAAGTACACATCATACAAAGTTGTATTGTTTCATAGTGCTATGAAAAAATGACAAACGGCACAACACTTAATTATTACATGTTTCCAGCAGTAAGAAATTAAAATTACTTCACAGGGATATGAGAGGTGGTCATACAGAATACAAGAGAAACTGAAGCCCAGTTTATGGCTGTTTATGATAAAGTTACACAATCTCAAGATTAGAATTAAAATCATTATACAAATTATATCCAGTGATGTTTAATTTCTATATGCTTCATAAACTGGAGTATTCAAAGTAACATCACCACTCTAAATAATATTTTTAGCATTTTAGAACAAGAATACTTGTGGAATCTTCCCCCACCTTTCCCCAAAGGTGTCAAAGACAGAAGACTGAAAATTAACCTATTTTAATGAGCCATCTTTCATAACTTAACCCTGAGAAAGCTTCAAGTCTTACAAATACTTATGAGTTACAGTCAGAAACACTGATAACATTAAATGCTAAAAAACCTAACTGTTTCAGAACAATTACTTTCAAAAAAAAAAAAAAGTAACGCCATCATCTTTGAATTTCCACTCCAGGGCTGTCCATGAGACATCTTTCATAGAGAGGTACTCCGCATATCCATGACAACCTGAGACGGACCAGTTCCTTACACGACAGCATGTCCTTGAGGAAGCAATTCTTCCTGAATGATCAGGACTAGCACAAGTGTTGCCACAGAAATGGCAGTGTTTACTGGAGCCCCAACAGGAAAAAAAACACACAATATTTGTAATTTTCTTTTCTTAAAATCTCTTCTACGGAATATAGTTTTCTCAATAGGAAGCAGAAAACAATATGCTATCCCAAGGGAGGAAGAACCAAAATGGAAATGAAGGGCCATTGTGACATCCTGCTTTATAACAGTCTGTCAATATACAATCACCAAGAACAAGGAACTTGGCACTACAATTTATGCAAAAAATAGAGAGGAAAACTACAGAGTAGTTTCTCAACCCTCATCTAAAAAACACACAGTTTACTCCCCACACAAACGCCACATGTGTTTTTAGAATGCTCTGCAACAAGAGAAGCAGTACTTTAAGCTTTGCAATCCTTCAATGCATACCAGTCAGATTCAGAGGAAGACAGAAATCATTACGGATGGAAGAACATCTTTTTACCAAAACCACCACTTCATCTCCAACTTGCAATCCTAATCCTTCCTCACACAACAGTTTAGAGAGAAATTTTGTGACAACTTGCTCAGTTTTGCTGGTAAGGCTCCTGATCATGGACCGCCTTGGTTTGGACTTCACCAACACCCAAAAAGGAGTGCAGGGTTCCAGACTTTCGTAAGATGACCTCAGAACGAAACCTGACATCATGCCAGTTGGAAATTGAGTTCCTGCAGGCTGCATACCATTTCTGAGGAGAAGCAAAGCTGTTCTTCAAGCCACCCTCAGAAAGTTAACAGGAAATAGAAGGAGGGAACAGAAAGTGTCTTAAATTTTTTTAGAAAAATTAAAAAAAAAAACAACCTTTGTTTTTGTTGCTGTTGTTTTAAAATTACCATAAAAGCAGTGCTACAGAAGGAATACCTGCAGTCCCTCCCACATGCCTTGAAGGTAGGCTGTTCCTAGAGATGTCTTCTCCCCTAAAGGGAATTTCCAAGCCTATACACAGAGCAGAATTGCTACTACTCATTGTTTGCAATTTCTACATAGAAAAGCAAGGCCCCGGGATGGAAAGGGCTAATAGCAAAACTGCTACGAATACAATGCTGGGCTCTATTATACACGACTTACTGTATATTTATGAAACAGAGGCCAAATCCTAGCAGTATGACAACTGCAAGGCAGGCTTGCTTTCTTCTAAACCTCCTATTTCCTACCCATTAAAGCACACAGAGAACACTGCCACGATCACCACACCATTCACCACCTCACAGACAAAACACAAATGACCACAAAGCAGCTGCTTGTTCTGTGTAACAGATTGCTGGAGTTTCCTCCGCATAGTCCCTTTTTCAGATCTGTACTTTCAAAAGAAAAGGATCCTTTTGCATTAACGGATCTCATAAGCACACACCCTTTAGTACAATTAGTATCTTGGTGGAAGAGTCTTTTACATACCGGCGTTTCATCCACACTCAGATTTCTCAAATTCCCCACTAGTTACTTTTCTAACCAACGTTCTTATGATTTACCTTGCCTGTTTCATATTACAGTGATGCATAAAGAAACTAAAAATGCAGAGTGCAGAAGAGTACACATCACTTGCCATGCAACTAACGGCACCTCAGGAAAAAAACCTAAACCTATGTGAATCAAAGAATCTTGATGTATCAAAAAACACCAAACAATTGTCACATACCAAAGAAGCACTGATGCAAAGGCAGACATGGGTCACAAAGATGCAAGTGCAGTAGCATCTAAAGGCCTGTTACAGAGGCAAGATTAATATCCCTCTAAAATAAGATCCAGTACATTTGTTAGCATTATATTTGTCATTTCTTTCACAAAAAAATATGAATGATCATTCATGAAGTTGAAAACGTTACTAAAGCCAGTGAGAAACATTCATAGCTCATCTTGGCTACACTTCCAGTCTTCATTTGAATAATGAGCAACTGCTCTTTGTTAAACATTAATGCTTTTAAATGACTGACTGGTGAATAATCTGAAGTGAGCTTGTTCCCTGTTGTCTCCTCCTCTTCCCCGAGATCTCCATTGTTCTATTTTAGATACGAGGGTACAACTAAACTTCAGTATTAGCAAAAGGGGAAGATGGCACTCTGCAGCACTGACAGAATTGCCTCAGCACTCTAATATTAGTTATTAAATGAAAAAAATAGCATAGTTAAAAAGAAGCTAGTATCCAGTACAATATCTAGTATCGCAATACAGTAATTTCCTTTAGCTTAACTTTAGAACCAGCTAGAAGAATCCAATTTTAGAAGTTTCATGCAACTTTTCTTACAATAAACTTTTTCAACGTGGAAAAACAATCTTTTAAGAATTCAGCAATGATTTACAAAGGCTAGTTAATCAACTTTCTTTATAGTTAGTTATGCTCTTTTTAGAGGCCAGTACACAGAGTAATGCAGTTTCTATTTGCCCAAAGTAACAGCAGGATACTAAAAGAGCAGAAACTAGTCTGGAATTTAATTTACCTATAGAGTTATAGCTAGTATCAAAAGCTCTTTCAGCTTCTATCAAGCTTAACAGTTACGTGAAAAGTTACCAGAATGCAACAGATAAAAATTTCTTTTAAATTCTTATTTGTTAAAAGTACTGCTTGCTTCCTCACATTCTAGGATTCTAGGAAAGCAGAATGATTATGTCAAGCCACTGAGAGCAAACTGGAATAAGATGGTATCTTTCGAGAGAGATTTTAAGGACTGTCTAATAGATGCTATAGGAATAATAACAGTGCTAATGACAGGATGTTACAAATAACACTGTAAATATACGACGTCAAAATTGCAAGAAACTTATCTTTTAAGATTAACATAGACGTTCCTCCTTCCTGATGTAAATCAATATACATTTAGCAATATCCAGTGATGTTTGCAAATTTCAGTCAACTCGTCTACCATTCTCTGTTTCTCAGCCAGCCAGCAGCTTTTATCCCTTCACTTCATACTTTCAATTCTTTTACTATCTCAGGTAAGAATGACATATTACACCCGTATTTTAACTAAATTTTCATTTGTACTGAAGATTATTGATGAAACCTTCCTTCAGGTTCCATTGAGACACAAATGGTGACTTCCTTAGAACTACATCACTTAGTTTAAAAAAGTCCTAGTCTAATCTTGTAATAAAGTAAGTACAAGCTTAAGAACAAATGCTGAAAAGCAAGTCTTTTGTGACAAGCAAATACAAAGCAAAAAGACCTCCAGAAAAAAGCTTTAGCTATTTTGCCCAAGTGACTAAAGAGAAGTGAAATCAGTCTTCCTTAATATTTAGTTTATCTTCAAAGTTCCCTTGTGTGAACAAGATAAATATAGGGAGTGAAGTTCCATTAGTACTAACAGCAGTTATTCTATTTAATCCTTCAGATTTAAGTCAGTGAGAACCGTCTCTGCAAAAGCAAAGACATGTACAAGTACAGCAGCTGCACAATGGTAGTCTTTCACTTCGTATTTTTTATGTTAAACACGTTCAAGATACTATGCTGCCAAGACCTATTAAAATCAGAAAATTAAATGTAGAAATATATGCCTCTAAATATTATCAACATGGATACATTGCTAATACTTTGATCTCCATCAATAACATGAAATCAATTAGAAAGCAAGGAATAAGTAAAACTAAAGCTTCTTCTACACCTTCAGGTTGCTAGGCTTGTTTACACATACACTCTTTTTAAACATATTATAAAGAAAACGTGTATTTCTTTTTTTGTATACTAAACTCAAAGGCTTAATACAGTTAGATCATAATCTAGAGCTTCTTCCTCCATCTCCCTAAGAATCTAGACACTACTTAAGTAGAGCGCAAAACACCTTTGTTATAATCACTATTAAGCTGTTAAGCCACATGAGTCAGTCAAACAAATTTTGAAGGAAAAAAAAAGATGTAGCACTAGCAATTATCAGATTATGAAAGTGCCCACTGTGCTACCTAGATTTTAAATAGAGTAGCTATTCTTTGGACTGAATTTGCATCATACAATGCAGTAATAACGTAAAAAGGATGTTCTGCAAAGAGAGGCTCTTTTAACGTTAAGGACAAAAAAAAACCTGAGTGAGGAGAGAGCTACTGTGTTTTATTCCCAGTGAATTAACAATTATGGAGGAAGCAGGTGAACGTACTACTAAAAAGTTAAAAGTACTTTCATTTTAAAAGTGACAGTATCTCACAGGAATATTTGCAATAACCCATAAATCTGAATTATATCTGAAAATTTGAATAGTATTCTTCAGAAGGACCACTGTTCCCCTTATGCTATCCTTTGAAAGTCTTAACATCACCTGACTTCTATCATTCAATAAATTTCCTTGAATTATTTCAGGAAAACAGCAAGGAGTTATGCCAGACCTGTAAATTGATGTAGGCAGAGCATAAATTCTTTGTGATTGATGTAACACAATAATTCCTGAGGAATTCCACAGGACATATCAGCCAAGTACAGAATAAGAAAGCATAAGCAAATGATGCTTAAGAATAAGAACAGTAGTAAGTAATCTGAAACAGTTTTAATTTATTAGTAAGCACTTCTGTTAACAACTAAAAAGATAAAGATTTCCAAGATGGACTGAACTCTTATTCAGTATCACATCCAAGATCTAAGGATGTAAAAGTGCATTTCCCTACTGCCTTCTGCACCCCTTCTCCTCAGATAGCCTATTGATGTTTTAAAGATGACATTTAGCAAATCCTTGAATTTTAATTGAGAAGCTCAGTGCAGAACTAAACAGGATCTTTTCACCTGTTCATCCAGATTCATACGCACCATATTCCTTCATAACAATAGAGCATACTGAAGAGGAATATTTCAAAAGCAATACATTAAGAAGCGTTCTCTTTTGCTCAGGGAGCAGCTGAAAAGCACACTATCTTTCCTTTAATATCAATGTGAAACCCTGGGAAGGAAAAATTCTATTTGCACTAAAATACTTGTCACTAGTTAAAACATCTGAGCTGCTCAAGTTAGTAAATAATCCCAAAAATATTTTAGTTCCACTGTTAGTTATACTTAATATCTCCAAAAAATAAACACAGCTTTTCTTTTAATTAACAGATTACTATTACAAACAAGGAGACATAAAATGGAAAGTTAACGGTGCAGCACTTGGCACCTTTGTGCCATTGCCTCAACTGACAGGGAAGGAAAGCTGCCCACCTTCCTTCGGATGTGCTGCTCACAACAGGTTTCCCAAAGCCATGACTCAGTCTCAAACAGTGGACAGACGGTTTCTGTGGCTTTTATTTCACAGCCTTAACGCATCCATTCAGAGCTTCCTTGTTAAAATCACAAGTGTCACGGTCAAGGACACATTTTAAGAATACATATCCATCCGTCCTTGGTTACGTCCTCAGCCTGGTTTCTGAAGCTGTCACTTTGCAACTCTTCCCAACTCTATCCACTTGTCAATTTTGCAGTTATACCAATAACATAAAGGCTCTGAGGAAAGCTTTGTACGTATATATTCTCTGCCCCAGACCACTGGATAAATGTTTCTGGAGGTTTCACACACACACTATCTTAATTTTCTTTCCACACGTTCCTTACACTCCACTCTCTGCTGAACAGCCACATCCTGACGTCCTTTGATCACATATACAAAAACAATTAAAATGAGGGATGAAACCCCAGGTGGTTCAGAGAGTAAACATAAACCTGGAAGTAATTTCTTAAGTGTCACAAGAGAAGAGAAGTCACTTTTGTAGTCTAGTTAGCTTCAGTGACTTTTACCACACTGATGGAGTGCCATTACGGCAGAAAAGGGACCACTGGTGTCACTATGGCTACATGAAGACATTTGCCACATGGTTTACACCAAAGGCCAAGAGCTCATTCCGATTTTAAGTTATTTCTATTACCATATGCACTCAAAGCATACAAGAAAAACCCCAGGTAACTTATCTAAAGCGTTCTCTAACTCATAGCATGCAGATACAGCCTAGTGAGATACATAAATTTAATACCGTGCCAGAAGTAAACACATGAAGACAAGCACATTATTTGTGCAGACATCTTTCATACTCCCAACGTACACAATCAGGTTAATTATTTAAACTAGCTTTAAATTTTCTTAACATAATACTTTACAAAAACAATTGCTCAATTTCATCTTTATATTTAAAAACAGACATGGAAACATTTTTAAAACATCCATTTGACCTGTCTTTGCAACTCGAAGGTAACAAAGTGTTAACCTAGGAAAACACAGTGAAATGAATTGAAGTCTTTCCTAAGTTGTCCAAGATGAAAAATTGTAATCTTAATAAACAGTACTAGGGTCTGTCCAATGAGATTATCCGAGATTCTCTCATTTTGTGTGTTTTCTCTATCTTTACGTGTCCTTTAAATGCTAAGCAGTCTATAAGTCCACGGGATCCGGTCTTCCACAACAAGGTAGAAGTCTTGTCCTATCTATAATATTCATAGAAGATAGAGATATCGGAACCTCTGACTTAACATTTTCTCATTAATAAAGCCTTCTACGACAACAGTTACAACAGAAATTTAAAACACATATAGCCACGGCTGCCTGCCACCCACACTGTTAAACAATGTAAGAAAGAATCGTTTCCCTGACCCTGTAGAGAGGGCCTCGCCTGCTGTTAGATAGAACATAGCACTCTTCCTGCCCCAGGTCTTTGAAACTGTAAGGAGGGAATAGCATGGGTTTTCAGAGAAGCAGCAAGACAGCATTACTGACAGTGCCACTTGCCTAAAGGGCTCTGACTACAGTAAGTGACACTGATCAGCCTTGTTAATTCAATTTTCTTTCTGACTAAGATAGAAAGATGATGAGCAGGAACTCGAAGCAAAAGAACCACCCTTCTGCTCTGGACAGCCTCACAACATAAAGCTGTATTTGAAAAGTTGTTTGCCATCATCAATTTTTTAGATTTTTATCTGAAAACATTTAACTTCAGAGGATTTTTTCAGCTGTAGTTGCCAACACTCACCAGGAAAACTTTACACTTTCTTCTCTGGAGAACATCTTTCAAATCCTAAAACAAGATAAACTGATCAAGAAATGGAAAAGTTGTTTTCAATGACATGAAAAGCTCTGGTGGAATAGGGTTTTTTTGTTTATGGTTTTTTTTGTTTGGTTGTTTTTTAAAAAAAAGAAAATGTTATATACAGAGATATTGCGCATTTGAAAAAATTACATCCAACTATTTACTGCAATTTTTCCAATCTAAAAGTTTATTTTAAAATAATGTATTTTACAAGAAACTATAAGTTCTTTTATATTTAGAGATGCTTGAAAATATTGCTGACTTGGGTTGCAGGAAAAACAAAATCGCTTGTCATTATCATCATAAATCTGTGCTCACACTTGCACATCCCCTTTACTTCAATCCAGTCACTACCAGTGTCCACCTCTTTACCCGTCACCTTTCATCTTTTCTTCTTCATGCCCTAAACAGAATCTCTCTCTCATTAGAAAAAATAAACATTCAAATCTAGACTGTAATTGCAAACCGCTTTTTAATTCATTCTCATTGTACATTTTATTCTTGTTGTCTTGCATATTTCATGTCCTGTTTAGGTTGTGTATTTTCAAGAGCAGGGGCTATGTTTTACTTTGTAAAGTTCCCGGCCTAAAAGGGCTGCAAAAATAGCTGGTCTCTCAATGCTTCCTTAATAAAAACAATTATTTGTTCCACAGTTTAGTTTCTTCTTGTTTCTTTAAAACTGTTAACCAGAGCACAGACGAAAGAACACACTGCATCCGCAAGGTGACATACAGTAATTGGTCTAAAAGAGGATCCTCTATCAATAAAAGTCAGAAACCTTTACTCACGTTATAGGTCAAGGGCATAAGACCTCCAAATGAGAACACGGAAAGTTTAGGGAAAGTACGCCTTTTCTCGCCTTTCCCTCTCCCCTTAAGTTACCTTCTAATAAGGAGAGGGTATTCACTAATTTCAGGTCGAAAATTCTGGGTGTGCCGAGAAGTATCATTCACAAACATTTTAAATAACTTTTTGCACTGCAGCTCAATTACAGTCTAAATTATAAACACTGCGGTATTGCACAACACACAGAGTACGTCTTGACGGAATAAAAATGGAAGTATCAGAAGTGGCCTTTCATTGTCCAGATCAGGTAAGTATCTTTTCTATCTCAGAGAGCTACAGCATAAGCAGGAGTATACAGGTGCTTTTGAATTTTCGCTATTTAGCAACATATTAAAAAGTTGTTTCAGTGCCTTATAATAACCACTTTAAACACACAACAGTGCCAATAAATATCGCCAGCTTCAATGAAAAAACACTTGCCCACAACGATTTAAAGACAGAAACGTAAGGATAAGTACAGAAGAGATCGCACAGTAACACATGATCTTCCCTATCACATGCTTGGCAGTCCGCTCAATTCACTCCGATAACTCTGGTCAGACCCCAGGCGCAATTTTGGCCGGTACACGGCAGCTCTGTACATCTGCTTTCTGACACCCCACCCAGGGAAAGAGCCTCTTACTGGACCCTACGGGCCTCACGTCAGGGCGAGCAAGGGTTCCCCCCGGGAGGACAGTTCTGCAAGCGCACAGCTCCCCGCGGCCCCGCCGACACCCCGCACGGAGCCGCGCCGGGGGGGACCCCGCCGAAGGCGCCCAGCAGTGCCGGCCACGGGCGCTGCGAGAGGACGCAGCCGGAGCCTCTCCCCCATTCAACCCATCCCGCCCGCTCTCGCCCTGCAGCCCCGAGCAGCAGCGGCCGGGGCAGCGGCACCCAGGACGGGGTGGCGGAGGCGCCCGGCCGGCCTTCCGGGCTGCTTCCTCCCCCGGGGCCGGACCCCGCCGCTCCCGGCCCTTCCTCGCCGCCGCGGGCAGCCCCTCGCAGCCTCCCCTCGCCGCCGGTACTTACGCTCGAAGTCGGAGTCGGAGTCCTCGTCGCCGCGGTCGGGCTCCTCTTCGCCGTTGGACTCGGTCTGCATGGGCTCCCCGTCGAAGCTGACCACCCTGCGGCCGCCGCCGGCCGCCTCCTGGTCGCGGGCATCCCGCAGGCGTGCGAAGTAGTCGGCGGCGAAGCCCAGCAGGTCAGACGGCCGGTGCCGCAGCACCTCCACCGTGTAGCCCTGCAGCAGCTCGGTGAGGCCCGGCGGGATCTCGATGCTCATGGTGCCGGGGACCGAGGAGGCCGCCGCCTCCCTCCCTCCCTCCCTCCGCGGTCGGCGGTGGCGGTGGCGGGCTCGGGGCCTCCCTCCGCGGGCGCTGACTGACTCCCGCCGCTCCGGTCACACAAGCCGCGCCGGAGGGGAGGGGGGGGAAGGGGACGGGAGCGGCCCCGGCTGCGCAGGCGCGGGAGCGGGCGCGGGGCCAATGGCCGCGCACGCGCCGAGCGGGGAGGCGCGTGCGTCACTGAGAGGCGCGGCGCGAGCGGGGGAGCCGGGCACGAGGGCGGCGGCGGCGGCGCGCGCGGGGCGGGCGGCGGGCGGCGGGGGGGGGCGGGCAGCGCCGGGCGGGGGCAGCCGGTGTCCGCCAGCAAGGCGGGGGCAGGGCCGCAGGAGGCCCGGCAGGAGACGGGATCCCGGGGCCGGCTGCGCGGGACAGCCGGGGCGGTGACGTGGCAGCGGGGAGATGCTCGTGCAGGTGGCTCAGCTCGTGGGAACGCTGCCGAGGGCCCGCGCGTCCGCCCGCGGCGAGCGGGCTGAAACCACAAAGGCCGGTCACGGAGACGCGGGACGGATCCGCGCGGTGTTTGCACGCCTGGGACCCCAGCTGCGCGCGCGGGTGCGGGGAGCGGTAAGGCCAAGCGTGGACGCTCGCGCGGGCCGTGGCCGGGCCCCGCCCGGCGCGCCAGGAGCGGATGTGCACAGCAGGCCGGGGGCGGCGCGGGGTTTGCGTTTGGTCTCGTTCTCTCCCTCAGAGCCGTGACCCCGCCGGCTGATTTGTTCCTCCCTTTCCTCACGGTGCCTGTGAGGGTGTTGGAAAGCTCCCCCGGAGCGGGACAAGGAGGTTTCTTTGATCATGGTCGGATCTAAAATAAATCTTGATCTAATTCTTGATTGGAATTAGACTTGGGCCCTCCAGCCCCAGTGGTGTCTTGTCAGAATTAAGTCATTAAAGAAATATTCGTAAAACCAGCGAGTACGAGAGAAGCGTGTCGGTCTTCACACCTTTGGGTAAGAGCCGCCCAAAGCCGTAGTGCCAGCGCCTGTGAAGCGGCGGCAGAGCTACTGATCTGCTTAACGCTGAATGCCCAAAGGCGTTAAAGATGCCGCATTTCAGAAAAGGGAAACATCTCATTAATTGCTTATACGCGTGAGCTTTGGCGATACCTCTCCGTGTGTTGTTAAATGTGCTTTATTCAGAGTTTTGCTTGTATTCTTTGTACAAAACCTGTTACTTGTTTCTGTGTACAAGGGAGGTTTGGCGGGCGCCCGGGGTGGGCGACTGGCTGCGCGCCGTCGAGCCGTCGGCCCTTAAGGTTTGACGTTGCGGGAAGGCTAGTCTTGGAAGAAAACAGGCCTGTGCAAACGTGAGTGGAGGGGAATAGGGATGTTGGCTTAGTGACGCCGCTGCGTGTTGTCAGTGTCAATATTTTTATTTAATTCTTCTTTTGTTTCAACAATAAAAGGGCAGAAATCAACTTGTACTCAAAATACAAAATTTCACTTAGAAGCCCTGAATTGGCTGAGGCAATTTATTGTGTGTTTTGGTTTTGTTTGCTCGTGTGCCAAAGGGTCCCATCGCTTATCCAGATGGTTCTTGCCACACTCCCATACAAAGATAGTCTGTTCATCGCTGTTGCGTGGAGGGCACAACTGTGGATCCCAGAACACCCCATTCAGTGCTTTTACTGACCACCTTCTCAGTGAGGGAGGCTAGTTGGAAATCTCGCGGCACTTACTACAGCCCCAGGCTCTCTGGTAGAAGGTGTTCTCTGTAATACAGCTCCCGTATTTTTATGCGGGGTAAAATCACGTCTTGTATCCATACAAAATGAACAAATTAAAAACAAGCACAGGAGGTAGATTTGCCACATCAGTTTATCTGGAGACTTCTTTTTTTATAGCAGGCACAACAATCGCTGTATCCCTCTTCTGCAAAGATAATTGATACTACTTTTTCATTTATCACTCCTGCCATATTATCTTTCCGATAACAAATTGTGTCAAAGAATACAAGAGCACATTTCACTGCTCAATGTATGTACATGAACTACTTATAGAACTGGTAGAAGGAAATTATTTTGGTCAGTGAGAAAACCATATTTGGTTAGTCCCCCACAAAATTAAGTAAGATTTCTGATGAGATCTTTCCTCTGCCAGTTGGGTGCTGAAAATACTATTGGTGGTGAAGAGGTAAAAATGAAATTTAAAAAATGCTGTAAAAATAAAAAAAAACCCGAAATACTAGTAACAAGCATTGGCAAGTAGGATCAGAGGAAGAAAGAGAAAGTCTGATTCCAAGGGAATACACTTATTTTTCTTTCCCACTCTCTTGCACAGCAGCCAGCCACCTGATAATTGCCTGCTTTTGGCATTAGTCAGCTCTTGTATTAGCTTTTAACGTTTGTTGATAATTTTCTGTCATTTGTGCCTGTGGATATAAATCTGGTTATTTATATGAAAAAATGTGTTACCAGTAAATATTGTTAAGTCTCTAAAGAGCTACATTGTGTTAGCCTTCTGATATTTATATGTCCACACATAACTAATCAGCTTCAGAGGAAAGTAAACAGCAGAAGTCTGTTTAGCCTCTTTCTGAAGGTCAACGGACAAAATAAAAAGCATCCAAGGTCATATGAAGCACATTTTCAAGACGGTTTACACCACAGCTTATCCCATTTCTTTATATACCTTTTTATTTTGTGAACATCAGAACTGATGGCACATATATGCACGAGATTTGTCTGTGATCAAGTTAATTGTAATACTGCCTGCTGTGCATACATACAGCTCATCATATGCTTTCTTTCACCCTGAATTCGCATAACTTTTTTAATTCTTACTATAACGAGCATCCACATTGAAAGAATAGTAGAAAATAAATTAGGAAATCCACTTGCAGCCTTAATTTGATCCCCTTTATAATAACGCTTTTAATTCATGCAGCATGACTGATGCAATTTCTATCCGCTGGCTTCATGGCATATTCAGCACGCAGTATGGAATTAGGTCAGAGTTATGTAGCTGATGAAGCTGGTCCCCACAGTATTCCTATCAAAATACATATTTTTTTCAGAATCATATTTTCTCCTAATACTTCCTTGGTATCCGAAAGCTATTCCCGTATTTATCATGTGTCTGTGCTCCCAAATGCTGAGGTCTCTTCCCTTCGCTCTGCCTGTCCTACCCAGTGCTATGTGACTTGGATGCCCCCTGAGTGAAACTATGGTGGAGCTTCAGTGCTTGTCCTGTTAGCAGGAGCAGAGAAGTTGCAAGCAAAAAAGCAGAATAGTCTGTGTAGTCTTGCACTGGGGAAAAATAATCAGATGAAACCTCCAGACTGGCTCTTTAAAAAGTAAAATAAATACTTTTTTAACAAGTAATAATTTATTTCTCGTAAACCTGTCAGCACCAGCCAGAGCTCAGACACTATATAAACATATGTACTTCTTGAATTAATTACACTTGCCTTCAAATTCGCTGCAAGTAATTCAGCACAAGGATAATGCAAGAAAACACTAAATGTTCTGATGGTTGGTATTAGAAAACACAATCTCTTGTTTAAGGGAAGTTCGATTAATTACCACGAGTATAGCTTTTGCCTGCTGTTGCAGGCGACACGAGCAAGCCCTCTCGAGTCGGGGTTGTCCCGAAGCAGCCCTCCCTGCAAGCCAGATTCAGGGCCTTCTGCAAACAAAGTGAAATCCTGCCCTTGCCCTCCTGAGTTGCCGAGTTCAGTGGCGTGGGATGCTTTTGGCACAAGAAGCGTGAACTGATGAGGAGTAGATGGAGCAGTGGCTTTGCAATTCAGTGGTCGCTTCAGTTTTGAATTATTTGTCAGTTCTAGCCATTCTCCTGTGTTTCCTGTCTGGTAACTGCTTCAGTTCACTGCAGATTTTTCAAGCCCCTCCATCCAACATCATGGAACCATAGAGTTGAAGACAAATGGAACTGTTTGATAATCTTATGCAAAATATTGTAAACCTCAGGACATCAGGTTTTCTGCATCCCCCTGTGTGCTGAAGCCCGTGACCGGGGTTTGTCCCTGTCTCCTGTCTCGGGCAGGACGGGAGAGATTCTGCTCGGGAGGGCACATACGCCTGGCTGCTGTCTGCAGCCTGGTCCCTGTGTCATCCTCTAGCATCTCCAGTTGTTCTGTTAGGGATGTCAGAGGGTACATCCCTGGCTATTTCTTTCTGTTTCCAGTTCAAGGACTGCTGTGTATGACTCTCTCATCTTGTTTGGAACCTGCAAGAGCAGTGCGCTTCCACAGTGTCTCACAGCAGCAAGTTCCGGAAGTCAAATACCCATTAGATAAAGCAGCACTTATCTTTCCTCAGTTTTGGAACACTCTTCCCAGATTTACCAAATGCCCCCTATTCCTGGTATTGCAGGATTTAGTGAATGATGGGTCTGCATGTGTTTTATTTGCTACTTCGCGAATTTGTAAACCTTGATCTCTTCTTGCTTCAGCCTTCTCCAAATTAAGGCCCCACGGTCTTACCAGTCTCTCCTCCAAAGGCAGCTGCTTCATCCGCAGGATCATGTTAAATGCTCTTTTCTGTACCTTCTGAACTTTACTATGCCTTTCATGAGCACTGTGTGCAGGTCTGGTCTCCACATCCCAAAACGTGGGCTCACCGCGGTTTTACACAGCAGAAAAGTGATGCTGTCTGTTTTGTTCTCTAACACATTTCCTTGGGGGTTTTTGGCTGCCACATCGTAACGAATTGAAGGTATCCAGTCTTCATGTTAAGATATAAAAAGATGAAAAAATTCCCACTTCCCTTGGTCTGTTTCTCCAGTGGTCGATCACCCTCATTGTAAAAAAATATGCTGAGTTTTGTATTTGAAATTTTCTGTTTAATGTTCAAACTTCGGATTTTTTTGTTTTTCTACCTACTGCTTTCTCCTGTCACTGTGAATGTGCGTGTACATCATATAACTTTGTGCATAATGTACACAAAACTTTTGAGTTTTCATTTTAGCAGAGGAAGTAATTCTAACAAAAGACAGAGTGATCCTGGGCTTAGCTACCAGGATGCAGAGATCCTTCAGCGCAGCACACGGGATAAAACTGCTTCTCCTGCCTCTGTTTGGTTTTCTTCTTAGGAAAGTACTAAACTTAAGAAACCAAAGCTTTGGTACTCTAACGAGCCAGTTTGCCTGTGGCAGTAAGCAAGATTCAGTATATATTTTCCTTGTTAGCTTTTAGAGTGAGTAGCTTGAGTACTGTGTATTTCAGTAAATGATACGGGACTGTCTATCACCAGTGCAAAGACAGGAGAAAAAAATCAGCCTTTTGAGTAAAGATATATAAATGCTGGTGTCAGCTGAAATATGTTACTTTGCTACTACCTTTAGTCCATCAAACATATTTCAGGTGATTCTTGGGAAGCTATTTTGCTGCATTTGTTGATAAATCTCAAAGTATCGAGTTAGGAGAAACATCTGTATAAATGTCCAGATTTTCATTGGCATAATTTAGTTTATGAACACAGAAAACGCTGATTCTGTTGGTAACAATTACAATTTGTCAGGCAGTAGAAAACATCAATTTTAAAATATCTGATTTTGTAAAACATTTGTCCTAGCCGTTACCTAGATGTAAAAAGAAATATCTCTGAATATCAGTCATGTCATACTTATGACGTAAAATGGCACGTGTATGAATCTAGATAAAAGTAGTCTCTGCAACGTAAGACGTGGGATGACCATGTTGTTTAAACTACCCTGAGCAACACTACGTAGCAGATGTAAAGTTTATGGTTTCCACGTCAGAGAAGCCCTAAGCAATGGCATTCCCATGTGTAAGCAGGGGATATTCAAATAAGAACTTAGCTAATCGTTTAGTTCTCTTGATTACAAAGTGAAAACTGTACCCACTTTGGTTGTACTTTGGTTTCTGTCCCCAGCACTGAAAACATGACATGAAGAGCTTCTCCGGTGAGGTTGGTTTGAATTCTGGGCAGCGGGAGCTGGTGGGAATAGAGCCTTGTGCATGTCCCGTGGTAGCCAGTCACTCACCGGATAGCCCTGACCTGCTGGAATGGCTATGTTGGGGTTACACTACACGGGCATTCTACTAAATAAAGGTAAAAGGTTTTTAGATTGTTTTCTTTCAAGAGAAGACAGAAAATTAACCTGCCTGTGCGTTGTTCAAAGACTAATCTGAATCCAAAGTATCAATTTCTATCTGTGCTTTCCAGCAGACGCTGTTCAAACAAAAGTTTGTTGGAGTTAAGGGGTGTGTTCCACAAAGAGCTCTCAAATGCGTTTCTTCCTTGAGTCTTTGCTTGCAAATCTGGGATTGTCTTTTACTATATGTACGTACTTGTCCCTTTCCTCCCTATCTTCTCACGTTTCTGCCTGACGCAGTTCGGGTTATCAGCGTTTCCGTATGCGGTGCCGACCTGCCACTACCCGTCCCCTGGAGCACTTCAGAGATGTATTGCTCGATCACTACCGCTGCAGCTCCTGCTTTCACATCATCCGTCGTCACCTTTGTCCGTCGAATGTTATTAACCGTTTCTCACACCTTGGCGTTTTCCCATTTGTCATATATCTTCACTAGCTTTTCATCAAATAACCATTGCTGTTCCCAAAACCTCACCTCTGAGGTTTACCCCAAAGGCACAATCTATCTCTCGCCCCTTCGGCTTGTTCCCCCTGGTGAGGCCCCTTGAGCCTCCTCCCAGACTGAGCCTGCGTCGCTCTCCCTCCTCTTGCAGCACTTGATCCCGTGCCGAGTCAGGAATCACAGCATCTTTGCTCTTTGGCCTTGTTTTATGGTAACTGCGAGACGAAAGCCACTAACACAATCCACTGTTCCCACTGTTTACGTCGCTGCCCTTTGGTGCCCACAGATCCACCCCACGCACGGAACTGCCGTACACGAACACGGGGCAGTACCTGCGGTGGATGGTAGGCGAGGGGTACGTTTTACCAGCTCAGCACAGTGTGTTGACTAACTCCCAGTACTAAAATTGCAGTATTAAATGTAAATTACAACAGTAATAAATGAGCTTTATTCACCAAATTCCCAACATTTTGTATTTTACTCTGAAAACCCTTTTATGAGCTCTATTACAGCTGTTAGCACTTGTTTTAATTAAACTTACAGCACAGTGTGCAGCTCAGTTAACCAGTATTCAGTTTTCAGAGAAAATCAGTAGGCAGTTCCAATTGCATTTTTCTGTCATTCTTTACATGCTGTGCTTTAGCATACGTTATTAAAATGTTGACAGAGGATTATATATCTCAGGGGAGGATAATGGGGATGTAAAACTTCTTACTTCTAGGCTATTTTTTCTAACGTAGTTTAGGTTCTTAAGTTTTATAAAAGTATTTGATGTTTGACTGCAGCTTGCCTGCCTGCATCAAAGGAAACGGGTGGTCTCAGCATCCAGCACAGAGGATTATAAGGCCACCTCACCATGGTTAGATCCCTCATTGTCAGTCTCAGCAAAAAACTGATCCGTTTGTAGGGCTGAAAAACGCCTGCTGCCTTCAACTGCAACTTAAATCATGTCTGTATCAGAAACTAATTGGATGGGGGTTCCATGTACAGTGCCTCTCCTGAGGTTTCTTGGGGACTTTAATTCCTAAGGCCCAAATCAGCCCAAAAGAGTCATATTAGAAAAAGAGGAAGAGAAGAATCTGGTTGCAGAGAATGCAGCAGCACAGCCTTTTGTTGCAGCTGTTTTGAAGTGTCTCTCCATTGACATCTAGTGTCTGTACAGAAAGATCTTTAGATTCCTCACAGCCATGCTGGCAATATTTATCTCTAAATCTTTAAAGGTTTTTTTCCCATGCGTAATTATTAAGACCTCTTATTGATAATACCAGGCCAGCTAGTAGGTGAGACTGATGGTGACAACACAGGAATCTCCCTACACTTAACATTTTGTGATATGCAGTGATATCTGTAGATTTCTGTGTTCCAAATGGCTTGGGAAGCCCTTTCAATGCCTTGCAGTTCAAAAATATTTTCCTATTTTAAGTTATCATCCTGTGAATACCTGCAAAATACTTTCAATCTCTATTATCTTTCCTCAGAGCGTACAAGCAACTGTGAACCAATAAATATTCAAGACAGATTTTATGAAGTATTGTACTTCTGTAGTCAGGCATTATTCTAATTTTCTTTAATTAAGTAACAGTCTTTTTGAATAATAGAAGCCTCTTTATTACATTCCATTATATCACTAAAAGCTATTTAATAAAGAACTGTTTTTATCTACTTTTACAATGGTGATGAGTTATTTTCATATTTATTTATTTATACTGTGGAAATTCCAGGTTTTTACAAAAGGATTTGCTGTTTTGCTTTTGCAAAATCTTGAACAGTGGCAGTGAGCAATTAATCATGTCGTTACTGTACACTTCGCTGCGTAAGCAACTCCAGCTGCTCCTTCAGTCAGCCATACGTGCTTATGTTGGGGTAGTGCACACAGGAGCTACACTAGAAACATAGCCCCACCATGCTAGGTCCTAGAGTGATGTGGAAAAGTTCTTCCCTACTCAGAAAACTCCCTGTGGGTTCATATTTTGAGCATTTCCATTGATAGAATATGTTTTCAATGGCAGTTATTTAAAAAAAAAATGTTATGAAAGCTTAACAAGGTTTGTTGCCCTAGTATTTGTCTGTTGCATCTTCAGGAGAAGAGTAGGACAGGTCCAAGAATGCACACCAGGCGCAGCTCCTCTCCAGGACTGACTCTGCGGCTCCAAGGGGCTCCTGGACTCCATCGTTCCTTAGCGGTGCTTTTATGATCCATCCCTTTCCAGCCTTTCCTCAGCATCTCATAAGCTCTAGAAGAGCTCTCTCTGGGTTTGGTGATACCTTTTGTAGTGGGGTCCTGTCCTTGCTGGCTAGTGGAAGCTACTAATGCGCAAATAATAAATCTTTGCCTTGGAGTAATAGGAAAGTTCTGCTGAAAAAGAGCTAGAACAGCCTTGAGCTTTTTTCTGTGAAGGTCAGAGGAGGGTGATACAATATTTCCCGCACTTTCTGGAAAAGGAGCTGTCGTCAGTTTCTATGGATGGTCAAATATTTTCCCTCTTTCTCCTTTCACTGTTCTGTTATTTAAAAATACTCATTACATTAGCCCAACTGTCAGAGAGTCTGTGTTCAAAGAACCTGCTGAATCAATACATCCAGAATAGGAGTGAAAGCATCATTAAAATGTATCCTGCTTAGATTATTCATAATTTAACTATAAAGCAAAGCATGTGATCATGAGCAATAAAGGAATGTGACATAAATAATTTCATTCAGAGCAGTGCATTAGTGCGGGCACTGGCAAAGCTGCTGCAGCAGCAGCCAGAGCCTTTCATATGAAACTGCTTTACAGGGAGAGTTACAAATACACGTTCGTATCCGTCCTTGCCACGATCCTTCGGCCACCCCAAGTTTTCATCCCTGGTGGGACTCGGTGCTTCCAGCAACCCCAAATTCTCCCTCTGTGGTGTCAATGGAAGGAGGCAGTGGCTGCAGCCAAGAGCATCACGTTGCTACGGCAACACATCCCACTTCCCCGGGGACCACGTTGCCTCGGCGACATCAGGCAGGCAGACGCCGGTAGATCAAATTGTCTGAAAGCAGCTGCCCCCTGAAAAGCAGGGCAGCCCTGGCCTTCAGATGACATGAACGCGCAGAGGTAGATGACCTGACGAGTGCAGGACCATGCGCTCACAGCCGGGGTCTGCAGTAGGAGAGGGTGACCGGTGACATGGTTCTGCGCAGGTAGTGAGAGAAGGTTGCTGCCAAAAGGGGCTTACCATTTAGTGTGTTAAAATAAGACGGCAGGAAGGACAATGTCAGCAGGAGGGGATTAGCTGAAGGGAGCAAGTGTTGAGGCCACTGTTCTTGGTTTGCGTAATCAGGACCTGCAAACACATTGCAACACCAGAAATAATTGTCTCTTGTTATACGATGCTTCTATGACTGGCGGTAATATCTCGTACGTTCATTTTAAGATAGTCCAGTGCTGTGTTATGCTGTGTCACACACAGTACACAGCGTCATGTAGGCAGAGGATTAAAGATCAATTTACATAGGCAAATGCTCGTGTTAATACCGTGAGGCACGGAGCCTCCCACTTGTGTGCCTTCAGGCACTCCAGCCACCAGCCCCAACCCGTGGGAAAACCCTGACAAGTTTTCAAGAAGCCGGAAACCCTTTATCCCAACTGTGTTCATGGAGATCTGCTCCACACGCGTTCTGTGGACTTCACTAGAGCCATCTGTGTAACTGCTAGTAAGAGGAAGGGGTTCAAAGTTTGATGCATGGACATCAGTTATCCACAGCACCTGAAGAGCAATTTGAGAAGCAGGAAGATGGTAAAGGACAGAAGAATTTACACAAGACGACAGGTAATTTCCTTGTCATTTGTCTGTTCTTGTTGTAGGAATCTTTTCTCCCTTTACACTGTTGGATGAAGAAGTCTCTTGCCTACTGTAATTAGCTGTTGAATAAATAGCATCTCTTGAGCACAAGCCTCTGTGTCCTGTTTTTGTGTGCTAGCTGTGCTTTGCTTTTTTTTAAGCCTTACACTGATTCTTGCAGAAGAGCAGAGCCTGCTTCAGGGAGTCTAGTGCTACTTTTTGCCTCTGGAGACATGACCATATGCTGCAGTGCTACATCTCAATGATGTTAACATACCTGGTTTTAAGTAAACATTGCCTGTGCTTACAGCTACAGCCCTACTACTTGATTTATCCTTGTATTTCTGATATTGGCCTTACTCTCTCTGAGCCCTTTGTGCATTTTCTGGAAGACATTAGCTGTCTTTCTCTCACAATCAAAGCTATGGTTAATTGTGTTTGCAAAGGATTCCTGAACTGTGAGAAATGTTTCTCAGAGTGTGCGGTTTTGCATCGTTTAGCCTTGAGAGGATGCTGCTTTCCCTGACCTCTTGCTGATTTTTCTCAATGACTCTGGTAATTGCATCAGTAGCCTTGGGAGTCACATTTTCCTTTCACATTTAGGAAAGATCTAACCTTTCCTTACCCTCTCCCGGCTGAATCACATGTCCAGTCCCTCTTTTATTCTGTGGCTCAACGACACCAGCTCTGTTTTTTTTTCAGGCTTCTGTGGGTGCAATCTTGTTTCACTCCTGCCCAGAGCAAACTCTGCCACTTTCCTGGCTCATCATTCCCACCGCTCTACTTCTCTATGAACTTCTCAGTCTTCCTTCTCCTCCCCTGCATCAAACACATTTCTTATCTTCTCCGTCAACATCCTTTACAACCTGTCTTCAGCTGAGTCTGTCAGCAGTTGTTCTGCCAACGTTGACCCCGTCACCATTTCAGACAGATGTGTCAGTGGTTTCCCACACCTCCCCACCACAGCTGGGCAGTGCTCTCCAGAAACATCTGCAAAGGGGGCTTGGGGCACAGGGACCAGCATGGTACCGCGTGCTCCCTCCTGTTGGAGGTATTCGTCTGCCGTGTTTCACCTTATTCTTAAATTCAGACTGCTTTGGGGAAGGGGCTTGTCTTTTGTTCGCTTCAGCACACAGAAACCGAAACACGACAGCCAGGAATGCATCCCAAACCCACACATTTATGACTCTGGTGTCACCTCAAAGCCGCTCAGTCCCCACACCGGTGCTCCACGTTAGCGGCAGTTGTGCGAGGAGGGGTTCCCTTTCCAATGCATAGCAGTGATGTCAGTTCCTTGAGGTTTAATTTGCCGTCAGCAAGAAACTAGAGGCAACATGCAGAAAAAAAACCCGTTTCCTCTCTTTCTTCACACCCCTTAAAGGTGACTCTTTTTTCTGAGTCACAGCTAACGCAAACCTGTTGAAAAAGATACAGCCTAGATTTCTACTACAGCTTAGAGGAACCTAAAAGATCATTTAGTGTTCAAAGTATTATTTTGAATCATATTAATCAAGCCCCCTGTCTGGCTGAGCTCAGTCAGGTCCTTCTTCAAATTTCATGGAGTTTCTTCCTCTTGTCATCCTGAGCAATCTTTAATGTGCAGAATGCAGGTTTGCTGATGAAACAGGAAGATTGCGGGCGAAGTTCGGCTCTGTGCGTTTGCAGGAGCAGCTCGGTGCAGGGGGTATGCATTGCAGTTGTTCCTTTGTTCATATTTAATGATACAAGAAAGAAGAATGTAATTACGGCCTGTCTCACTCAATCTCCTCCCTGCCTCTGAGTATTTGAACTCTTTGAGATAAAGGCAAGTGGGAACGCAGTGTTTTCTGACAGCGGAGTGCATCCCAGAGCAGATCAGAAGTGATTCTGCCCCGATCACTCTGCAGTTCCCATTTGACAGAGGTTTCCCGCTGAGCCGTCTCCCGTCTGAAGGAGCACGGCCGTTACAAACAGCACTGCACGTACCAAAACCTGATGAAAGTTAAAAGCACTTTCCTCTTGGTTTTCTTTGTACATCTGACAGCCCAGTCAGACCGTGCTTGCTTCACTTTTCCCCTCAGTAGCTGGCTGATTTCCCCTGATCTGAAAACACCCTTATGCAGGTTACTAGATTTGAAGATGCAGCATCAAAATGGGGCTTGGCTCAGAAATGGACTGTGCTGGTTGTGGCTGGGATGGAGTTAATTTTCTTCACAGTACCTGGTATGGGGCTGTGGTTTGGATTTGTGCTGGAAACAGTGCTGATAACACAGGGATGTTTTTGTTATTGCTGAGCAGGGCTGACACAGAGGCAAGGCCTTTTCTGCTGCTCACCCCACCCCACCAGCGAGGAGGCTGGGGGGGCACAAGGATTTGGGAAGGGACATAGCCGGGACAGCTGACCCCAACTGACCCAAGGGATATTCCATACCATACGACGTCATGCTCAGCATATAAAGCTGGGGGAAGAAGGAGGAAGGGGGGGACATTCGGAGTGATGGCGTTTGTCTTCCCAAGCAACCATTAAGTGTGATGGAGCCCTGCTCTCCTGGGGATGGCTGAGCACCTGCCTGCCCATGGGAAGTGGTGAATGAATTCCTTGTTTTGCTTTGCTGGTGTGCGTGGCTTCTGCTTTCCCTATTCAACTGTCTTTATCTCAACCCACGAGTTTTCTCACTTTCATCCTTGTGATTCTCTCCGTTGTCACAGGGTGGGGGAGTGAGTGAGCCACTGCGTGGTGCTTATTTGCCAGCTGGGGTTAAACCACAACATGGACTTTTTTGGTTTCTATTTAGCTATTTTTAGCTGTTTATTTTCTGTTTAGCTTTGTACCGCAAGGTAAACTCACTTCATTTACACTCCAAACCTATCAACCTCTTTAAAGCTCAGCACAGGGTTATAAAAGGTTTGCTGCCAAAGAATTCTGAAAATTGAAAATGTCGTATTGAAAAGGGTGTTTCAAGCTTGCAATTTTGGTTGGCCTTGGACTGAAATGAAACCGTAACAGCAAAGACAAGAAAGGACTGGAAGGGTCAAGGAAGGATGAGTCAACCCACCCAACTCCCAGGCCAAGGGCTCGGGCTGGCGTCGTGGGAGGCAGTTCGGGATGCTGACGGTGAGGGATGGTGTTTGACCAGTCCAAGGAGAAACCTCGTGAGCCTGAGCTGCGTGGCAGTGCCAGAAAGCTACAGAAAAAACAGTCAACGAGAAGACAGTTGATTGATGAAATTGCCCGAAATGAGGAAGGAGGGAAAAGGCTGTGATATGTAAACACTTTAATTGCAAAGTTGTTTAATCTGAGCTGTCCTAGGAGCTGACAGGGTAAGTGTTATTGCTGCTTCCTAGGCTACGTAACAGGCACAGAGACTGACGGGGAAATTTTCCACTTAGTGGCAGGGATATTAAATTATAAAAAAGATAAGAGTTTATCTCAAAAGCAATGAGCTGCTCTTTTCTCAAGACCTTGCTGCTGAACTTTAAAATAAAGTGGAAATCCAAGCAGTGCTCAAAAGGAGAGAAATCTGTTACAGAAAGAATGCTGATTTAAATCTTCTTTCAGTTTGCAAAATTGTTTTTACCTACAGAGAGGCTTTAAACAAGGGGAAAGTGTGTTCCAGTTGCTTGGGATCAAAATCCAAGTCTCAGACACACAGAAGAATAGTGCAGGGAGAAAAGCCAATAATTAGCTGCTGAAAAAAAGCCATGGCAAATGAGAAACTCGAGAAGGGTGGAAAGTGAAGGGGAAGAAAGGAGAAAATATATGGAAAATGTTCTTGCAGTAGTAAAAGTGCAGCTAAAACAGAGGATTTGAATATGTGAGGAATAACCAAAAGGTTATAGGGGGGGATTTCTTGGGAATGGGTGAGTATGAACCCTGGCACAGCGACCGTGCTGGTGCTTAGAAAGCAAGCTGCGGGAAGGTTGGTTTAATTGGGAAGAATCTGTTTCCATTTTGGAAAAATACAGAGACGATGAGCTTGAGAAAGAGGAGGTTAAATAAAATGGAAAGGATCCTCCTGAAGAGCTTCAGTGATGAGCAAAATAGGGGCTGGGGCCGGGTGTCCACAGTGGAAGTGTGTCCAGGCGCAGTGAGGGCCGGCGGCTTCCCCGGGGCAGAGGAGCCGGGGGTGCTGGGGACGGCAGCCAAGCGCAAGCCGAGAGCCTGGCCGTGGCCGGGTCTGGCCACGGGTCGGGGTGCCCACGGCCCGGCGCAGCGAGGATGCAGGGGGAGCTGGACCGGGCTCTGCTGCTCAGCATCTCGCAGCTCCCACGGTCCTCCCTGGCTGCTGCGGTCCTCCTTGGCCCCCCGCCCCAGGGACGGGGCAGCCCCCTGCCGCGCAGGGATTGTCTCCGTCAGAAGCAGCACATCTGAGGCTTTAAAAAAACCCAAAATAATTATCAGTTGCCTTTAAATTGAGATATTTGAAGATCAAAGAACAAAGGAATGAAAGCAAAAATGACAAAACTAAAACCAATCCACTTCTCTTATCTTACTTCAAGAAAGTAACTGATCAAGTGCTAGACATGAAAGATCTGCTCCAGCAGCTGTTTTCTTCAGCTCAAGCGAAGGGAAGCCATGCACTAGTTATTAAACACACGTCTTTTCAGACTGAAGCTGAATATAAGGACAAGAAGGGATGGTATCTCTTATTAAAGGACACAGTTGCTTGCCCAGTTATCCCTATCACAGGGTTCAGCTTCTGCTCACAGTCAAAAGCAAATAGTTTAAAATGCCCTTTAAAATAGGCCAGAACTTTGAGAAAGGTCAAATTCTTGTTGGGATTTTGACCAGTATATATTTTTACAGGAAAAGACCCAATAAAGAAAGTAAAATAGAGAAGGCAGCAAGCACTCACTGTATCAGCGATTCAGGCTCCCAGACTGCTGAGAAGAACTGCCCTCAGGGAAATGAGATTATATTTTACTTATGACATATATAATAACAGATTTCTCATTCATTTCTAAATTCATATTGAAACCGATTAGGCAAGAGCTCTTGAGCAGGAGGAAAATCATGACCAAACCTCAGAAGCAGTATTTCATCTCCAGATGAAGTCTCAGGGAACTCTCTTTTGGAAATGAATACTCTGGTCGCTGGAATAAGTTAGAGAAATTAAAGAAGACTGTTCTGTGCTTTCAGTAAATGGGAACCTCTTTATTTATTTATTTATGAGAAGAAGTCGCTTAAGCAATATTTAGGGAAAAGAAGGTCTTGGAAAAAAAAGGAGTCATCAAGAATAAGTAAAACATTAAATAGTAAATAAACTGTTAGGATCAGAAATAAAAAAGTATGTTTAGAATTAATTTAAGTTGAATTTCATGGCATATGACAGAAAAATCTGATATCTTATGAAAATGAAAATCAAGTGGTAAGGACCATTGGTTTTAATATATAGGAATTCAGGAGTACCAGTGTTTTCAGTAAGATAGTTACATATTGTAGTAAAATGTGTACTACTTGTGGGTTTTACTTATTAAAAAAAAGCCTTTATACTTGATATACTCTGAAGTAAACCAAAAAAAAACCCTACATGTGACAATTTATCAACTGTTACATTAATTATATGTATAGAGAATGACAAAAGAAGACATCCCAGAGAAAAGTAAGAAAAAACCCAAATGTAAAACCTAGCAAGAGCACAAGAGATTATGCCTTCCCAGCTGGATTCTACCAAGTATCTAAAGTTCTTTGAGAGGCGCTTGTGTTTGCATCCTGTGTGCAGCGAGCTTACATGTGAAAATGAGTCTTTTTTCCCAAAAATATGTAACCCCCTCATTCTCTTGTAGCCCTTTACGTGCCATGTCTGCCAGAGCCAGATATCGCTGCTGAAGCCCAAGCTGTTCACATCTCCGTCCGCCCAGGCTGTAATCTGTTAACCGGGTTTAAACAAACCGAGATCAGGCCGGCTTTGCAGAGGCTGGGCAGCGGCCGGGCAGTACCCACGAGGGACTCGCAGCCGCTCGTGGTGCCGCATTGCCAAGAGAGGCTTCTGTTGTCGCTGGACACGGAAAAGGCTCTGAAGGGCTGGGGCAGAACTTGTGGGCAGAGTCCCCTCCGGGTGAACCTTCCTCCTCATCCTCTCCATCACCAAACGATGCAGGCAGAGCGTGGGCAAAGCTGCCTTGGCTGGGGGTCACTAGGTGACCGCTCTTCGGCCCCATGTTCTGTGGGTCTGTGAGTTTATGAATCTCAGAGTTATTCTTGATGTCCCATCGAAAGCGTCTGTGTACATAATGAAGTTGGATTTCCTGTTTTCATCACCACGGTCGCCCAGGTGATGCGGTTAGCCCTCGCATTCCTGAACACAAACATCCCAGGAAAACAGTGATTTTGGGAAGATCCTCCCCTCCGAGGTTGAATTGTGGCACATTTCAGAAGTGACACACAGTTGCCAAAGATCTTCCTTCAGAAAATACTTACGAGCAAACATTTAACAGATTTAAGGTTTCCTAGCAATCGCGTTTCAGAGACTCTAGAACAGCCATATGACTAATATGATAAGCAGCTCCTTTAGCAAGTAAAACTAACCATAAAAATCAAGATGAGAGTCTTCCATGGACACCTCACTTCAAGATCTTACCATTATTCTGAGCAAGGCTTTAGCAGGTGAGCCGAAGTGGGAATAAAAGGGACATGAATTAAGAAGAAGAACCGCTAAATGCAGTGGGCTGGGCATTGTCAATATTACCATTACTAGCAACGGAGTCAGGATAAAGAAAGGGCTGGGCAGCCTTTTGCTCAGAAAAACAGCACTTGTTTATTGATGGTGTAAATGTTGCTAGGCTACATGGATTAAATTAAAAACCCTATCCTTCCCCAATGTGTACACCACCTTCAGCAAAGAATGCTTTTTTTTTCCCCCAGATAATTCAAATTTACCAGAAATGATGGACTATAGGGTTTTAATTATAGAAGAACCTATAGAAGACAGAATATTAGTCAACTACTCAATAAAGAAACTTTTCAGAATATTTAGAAATCAATACCAATTTTAATTAACCAATTGTGCCAGTGCCCAGAGGAAAAAAAATAGAAAATAAAATAGAACATATCAATATGGCTGTATAGAAACTATTATCTTTTCATAAAAAATGGTATGTAGAACTAGAAGAAATACAATGAAGGGGGAAAGGAGGATCGTGGATTTGCACAAGGAGAGGTTAAGTAAGACATCAGGTTGGAAAAGCACCCAAGGAGAAGGGCCCAGAAAGTCACAAATTATTTCAGAAAAGATGAAGGGGAAACAATCTGTTATTATTTCTCACAAGACAAGATTTAAGTGACACCAGTGAAATCATCACTCAGCCAATCTAAAGCAAAGCAGCGCGTAATTAAACAGTGCCACTCGCTGCCATCGGACATTGTGGAGGCCAAAGCCAGGAAGGTGTCCAAACGGTGATTACACTGAGGACCGAGGCCAGAGCTCTAGGCGCAGACACAGTCTCCAGCCCAGTCAATCCCAGCGCGTGGCTGTGGGTGGCAGAGCCAGAGGCGGCACCCCGGGGAGGCACGGCAGGGTGCTCTGTGCCTCCTCTTCTCCTCGCTGGGGGCAGAGCTTTGGGCCGAGAGATCCTTGGTCTGAGTGAGGCAGTTCTGAGTGACACAGCGTGCTTTTATCTTTTCCGGAAAGGGTAACCCTAGCTGTAATAAATTCTAGTCGCTGTTGGAGGGAGCGAGGTGGAGGAGCCGTGCTTCGCAATCCCGTTCCCTTTGGGACATTTCCCTGCAGACCTCCTCTACCCATCCCGGGGCGCGGGATGCAGCACGGGGAGCGGGCGGCACAGGTCCATCCCCAGGAAGGGCTGCTCTCCCGTACCAGCAAACAGCTCTGGCATCTCTAAACGTGCCCGTGCTGGCGAGCGGGACAGCTGCACCCTTCGTTTTGTGAGCGTTAATGAGAGAAATGCCAGGAGTGATCTGTGCCTTTGGGGCAAACGGTGTGTGGGACAGAGGGGTGCCTCATCCCCTTAGCTGGACCTATAGGGAGGAAAACGGGGAAAACCCCAACAATTTATCATCAGCACATGACAGAACTCATCCATACCACAAGGAATTGCTCATCTCAGGAGAGACAGACATTTCGCACCGGCGCCATGTCACCGTGCCTCATCCATGACGCCACTGGCAGAAGCAGAACCACAGAACCACCTCGAGGCGCCTCCTCAGCCCAGGAGAAACTGAACTTTGCCGTCCCGATGCAGCTGTTGCTGACTGGAGCAGGGGGGATCTGGGACAGCCCAGCGTCCCCCACCCGGAGCCGCTGGGGTGGTGGGCAAGGACAGAGACCGGGAGGGCTACCCAGGGCTCTGTAGCCACGCACCTTCCCCATCTCAGCGGCGGCAGATCCCAGCCCGTTTCCCGGGGTGCCGGCAGAGCGGGAGGAGACCCTGCTCCGATTCCTGCCCGGCGCAGCTTCAGGCTCCTTCCCAGGAGAAGCCTCTGCTGTCAGAGCCAGGGTTCAACCACCCTGCAGAAGCTCACCGTGCCTTGCGGCTAAGCACGTCTGCCACTGCTGGGAAATGGGTGGCTGGGCTGGGAGAACAGCGAGTTCCCTCCGCCGAGTGATCTCCTGCCATCAACTGCCAGTTCCTGAACTTTGGCTCCGGCCAGGAGGCAGTAAACGAAGCAGATAATTGCCTGGCAGTGATTGATAGGGAGTCAAGGGTGAGTGGGGAGGGAGCGGGGCGGGGGGGGATGAGCAGGAGGATTATGTTTCAGTGGGAAGTATTTTTTTAGGATTTGTCTATGCAGGCAGGCAGGAGCTTTTCTGAATCACATGGGCTTAGCCTGAGCAGGAGGACGCACTGTAATTTTACACCTTTCCAGCATTTCAGCTGGTTCTGCTGAAATCTGCGTAGGAATTAAAGATGGGAAGGGACAGAGAATTGATTTCCTTGCCTTTCGTCTACCGGGACAAATATTCAAGGCTAAATCGCAGTTTAGAATTTTTTAATGGTATGAGTGGAGAGAGGAAGGAGCAAGCAGCTGCCAGCAATAAATAACTATTAGGAAACAGTATTAGGAAATAGTACCAAGAAGAAATGTTGCTGCTAGGATATGCTTTCAGCCTTGGGGAACCCATAACCAGGCAGGTCAAAATGTACTTTGGTATCCAGAGCTCGTGTGCAACTTCTCCCGGACCCAGAGCAGCAGCAGCGCTGCTGGAGAAGCCCGAGCTCGGGTCTCCGATGAAGAAGGGCAGTCAGCTCCTTGCACGGATAAACATCGCAGGCTTCCACTCGGCAATGCCGAGGGCTAGCAACGGCGTCGGGTACTTCAGCAAATCTACAGTCAAACTGTCACCTGCGAAGGGAAGCGAAGCTTATCTACAGCCTATTGCTGTAACTTTGATACTGATCTTTATAGCCAGGCTTCTAGGAAGCCTAGGGAGAACCTGTGCATTGTAAACTGCTTAAACTGAACCGTCTGAGCTTAAGCTGAACTGTCTGAGCTTAAAGTGTCTGAATTCAGAGACATATGTTAGTAAAAATTCTGTCCAATCTCTACTTAAGGTTTACATTTTTACCGTGTTTGAGATACACTTGTGGAACTATTCTAACACATTGAGGTAATGGAAAATGTCCTCAGTTTTATACACAAATCTCCCTAAATTAGAAATAGTTTTCCATTTCAAGCATCCAAAGATGAGCAATTCCTTGTGAAGGAGAGGGAACGGGCTGCCTGATGCTCTCCTTCACTGGGCGGCTTTCTCAGGGCAGGGTCTACTGGGCAGAAAGACAAAGCACGGCATAAAACAGGGTCAGACAGAACCGCGTCCACAGCCGCTGAGCAGGCAGTGGGCCCGTTGTTATGAATGAGCACAGCCGCCCACGGTCAGATCACCCGAAATGCATCCCGGAGAGCGGGGAAGAGGCAGGAATCCCAGCAAACCCTACAGCCCTCCCCTCTGGGAAGCCCCCGGCTGCAAGGCAGGCGTCTCCCTGCCATCCTCTGGGTCAGGAGCAAAAGTCCCCGGCGAACAGCTGCCAGGGCAGCTGGGCCGGTTTTCAAACGGGCGCAGTTGAGCAGCGCTATTGAAGCCCGTCGGTGCAGAGCACGCCCCGTGGCACCAGCACAGTGCCACAGCGTACACGGCTTCGTGCCACTGACTCAGCAGGCGTTTTCGTCCGTGGCCTGTACAAGCAAGCAGCGCGGTCACGCGTCACGGTTGGAAGCAAGATGTCGTGAGGAGAACCATCCCACGCTGCACGTGGGAGGTGCATTCCTGCCCAGGGTCTGCAAGCCGCCGGAAGGGACTGATCTGGACACGGTGAAAGATCACTTGATCGAGGACAGCTCCAAAATGCCAGCCGCAACTTTACTGAGGTATTTCTTCTGCAGCTGCCTCGGCAATCCCGGGCCCCTGAGACCAGTGGGAAAGTCATCGATGGTGAGGTGACTGGCTCAGCGGATGAGGGCAGAGCAGTGGAGGTTGTTTATCTTGGCTTTGGCAAGGCTTTCGATGCTGTTTCCCATGACATCCCCCCGGACTAATTGATGAAGTACAAATTAGGTTAGTGGACTGAAAAGTGGCTGAGCTGCCAGGCTCCGAGGGTTGGGATCAGCCACGTGAAGTCCAGGTGACCAGCGATGAGGCCAGTCACTAGCGGTGTACCCCAGGGTGAGTACTGGGGCCACTACTCTGTAACATCTTCATTAATGACCTGGAGGATGGGACGGAGCGCACCCTCAGCAAATTTGCAGATGATACCAAGCCAGGAGGAGGGGTTGGTACACCAGAGAGTTGTGCCACCATTCAGAGAGCCCTCGACAGGCTGGAGAGCTGGACCAACAGGAATCACGTGTTTGTCAAAGGAAAGTACGAAATCCTGCTCCTGGGAAGGACTAACCCCATGCACTGGTGCACGCTGGAGGGGCCAACCAGCTGTGAAGCAGCTTTGCAGCAAAGGCCATGAGGGTCCTGGTGGAGAAAAGGTTGAACATGGGCCACCAACGTGCCCTTGTGGCATAGAAGTCCACCAGCCTGCTGGGCTGCTTTAGGAAGAGCATTGCCAGCAGGCCAGGGGAGATGATCCTTCCCCCCACTCAGCCCTGGTGAGGCCACACCTGGAGTGCTGGGTCCAGTTCTGGGCTCCCCAGTACAGGAGAGACATTGACATCCCGGAGCAGTCCAGCGAAGCACCGCAAAGATGATAAAGGGACTGGAGCATTTGCAATATGAGGAGGCCAAGAGAGCTGGAATTGTTCAGCCTGGAGAAGGCTCCGGGAGGATCTTACCAATGTGTATGGATACCTGATGGGAGGGAGTTCAGAAGGAGATGGAGCCAGACTCTTCTCAGTGGGGTCCAGTGACAGGACACAAATTGAAATACAGGAAATTCCACTTAAACACAAGAGAGAACTTGTTTTTCTGTGAAGGGCATTGCACACTGGAGCAGGTTGCCCAAGAGGCTGTGGAGTTTCTATCCTTGGGGATATTAAAAACCCAACTGGACACAATCCTGGGCAACCTGCTCTAGTGAACTCTACTTTGAGCAGGGGGGCTGGACCAGATCATCTCCAGAGATGCCTTCCAACCTCAACTCCTCTGTCATCCTGTGAACCGTATAGTGGTGAAAGTCACTTTCCTCAGGCTGTGCACAAGCCTGGTCCCTCATCTGCACAAGCAGGCTATTGACGAAGGAGTCCTCTTACCTAAGAGGCAGCAGATAGTAAGAACAACTTAAAAATGGGAAACCGAACCGTTAGAGGCTGATTGGGCACGTGCAAAGCTACAGCTGGTGCTGTGTCCTAGGGCACGTTGTTATTGAGAAGGTCATGGCCAGCCCATCCTCCTGTGTGCAGACCCCACAGAACTAGTCAGGGTTTTGCCCATCATATCGTAAGAAGAACACCCGCCAAACTATCAAAGAGCAGATCGGAGGTCTGTCTATTCTTCTGCTTGACAGTGGCCAGCAGCAGATGCTTACGGAAAGAACACAAGAAATAAAGCACTCGGTGTGACTTCCCTAGCACACTCTCCCAGTTCCTATCAGCCTGGACTCAGGAACTTCTTATGCAAGACTTTGTAGCCGTATCAGTTTTCAGTAGCTCTTGATGAACTGCACTTCCATGATTTTTTTTGCATTCTGTGGCAACGAACTATATAGCTTAACTGAACACAACATATAAAAAGTATTTTTATTTTAGATATTGCTTGATAACCTCACTGGACACACTGTATGTCTTGTACTGTCAGAAATATGAGTAAATGCACCCTCTTCACGTTACCATTTGTAAGATCTACCACGCAATGTCTTTTCCAAACTGGAGAGTCTGTAGTAATCCTCCCACAGGCAGCTTCCTTTAATTAGTCAAATTTGATCAAGACTGACTTGTCAGGGCTATTCCAAGGACCTTTCTATCAATATAGCAATGCTGAGTATACACAAAAGCCACTTGCACACAATGGGCAGAGAAATGCAAGCATGGAAGATTTGAAATGCAAGCATGGAAGATTTATGTATCGTGGATTACTTCTGGAATACTTCCAGGCACCTTGAATCACCACTGGAAAAATCACTTGAATCAAAGCCGGATGGGCCAGGAAGATGAACAGCACAACAATTTTGTGGAACGTGACGCTGATTTTGATATAGAAAAAACATGTATTATCAGCACAAGGAGCATAAAGACAAATGTCATCAGTATCCTTTGCTGGTACGGAGCCCCAGCTTACCAGCTGCTGCTGTGTACTGTTAACCTGTATATATGCTACCTCGATTCCCACAAGAAGCTGGGAAATTAGAAAATAACCTTTGAATGCAAATCTGGGCTTCTGAAAGCAAGAGAGTGCTCAGTGTGCAGGAAACCATGCCTGTGTTAAAATCCCTCTCTCATTCTGAGGCTGCACACACCAGGGGGCAAGGATTTTGCAAATTTTGTATGGCAGAATCTTGAGAGACACGAGCAGCTTTTTAAACATTTCTAGGGTGCCTGGGTTTCAGTTTTTGAACAAACAAGCAGATGTGTCTGATCAGCCTTCCCAAAGCTCCTCTCCTCCCACCGCTGCTGTTGGAAAGCAGCCCCTCATTCCTGATTGCTGCTTTCCACATTTTACTTATCTAAAGGCACCAAATGAAATCAAGCATGTTAAATAGCCAGGATTTTATCATGCAAAATACAAAGCTCTGCAAAAACTTCAAACTCGGGAGACTATAATTAGGATAATTGAAATAGGAAAAAGGATCTGAAATGCTTTTAAAAAAGAGTTTTAAAAAGGATAGTTTATCAGAAGGGAGATAGTTTACGGTTACTAGTAACAACTGAAGTATTAGAGAGCATACGGAATGTCTCAGTCTTTCGGAGCAGATACTGCTTAAGGCCACGGACAGGCGAGCCTGAGCTGGTGACAGCCCAGCCAAGGCAGGTGCTGGAGCACCAAGCAAGAGGCCAGCACACAGACTAAGAGAAGGCTCCTCGGTGCCCTAATGGAAGAGCTGCGCTCTTAATCCCAGCAACTGAATCCAGGGCGTTACTAGTCCCTGATTTAGTTTCCAAGCATTAAATGTTTTTCACAGACTGCAGCACTCCAGACTAACAGGATTGGGACGGGAGGGAGCACTAACTACAAGGCACAGCTCATCACCAGGCCTGGAGGATCACGGTCTTCCTCAGCAGGACAGATGGGGAGAAGAGGCTCCTGCCCTCCAGCTGCCTGTCTGTCCTGACAGAGACGTAAAACTTTTGCAGCCCAATTGGGAAAGTTGCAGCTGCCACAAACGGACGCAGTGGCCTGCCAGCAGCAGCTGGTGTGCTGGCTTCCCTGCGTCTGACCTTGCCTTTGGACCTGCAGGTTTGTCCATCTTGCCGACAGCCCCAGACAGCCATCTGCTGGGCAACCGCATCATAAACCGACCTAGAACAGCACTTGGAACCAGGAGGATTATGCTTCGCTTCTTCCTAGCTTCCTGAGAGATTAGGAGCTCGACAGGATGCATTTGACAGGGTGGCTGGAATAGGCAGTGTTAAGCATCAGTGTCTGGAATTTTAAGAGAAAAGGTGCAGAGCCTGTGGATGTCTGTCCCTCCCAAGAAGTGCCAGTATTTCTGGAACGCATAAGTAAAAGCGAAGGAAAAAAATTCAAGTTTATAACACTTCTTAAAGCTGAAAGTTGCTTCTAAGCATCACAGCCCAAGCACAGAAGTCACAAAGGTGGCCAGAGCAGCAAGGGAACCCAAGCAGTACAGGATAGCATTTGGTGGTCAGGAAGCACGGAGCGAGAAAAGCAGACCTGGTGCTCTTGAAACTAGGTTGGATTTAGCCTCAGTAAACCTAGAATTGTGTTTAAAACCATTTGAGAGGTTAATGTCCTTTAATCACCACTTCTCTGAACCAGTACTAACGCAGTGTCCATGCTTTAAGTATTTCATTCACCCATAGTCGCGGTGACTTTGAGAAGCAGGAGCAGCAGCAGGCTGACAAGCAGTGAGGAATGGGGAAGGTCCACAGCAGGTAAGGCAGCAGCGAGAATGTGGAGGCAGCTCCAAGCGACTGGGATTTTCCCACACCAGGGGCAACCTCATTGGTTTCACACTCCCACACTGTGAAACACAAGAGGCGGACTCTGGGGAAGGCAGGTTCCCTTCTGGTCCCTCCAAAGAATTGGAAAGGAAAGTGGGATTCAAGGATTCTGCAGCACTTTTGGGTGGAAGGCTTTCAGGGCTGACCCTGCCTGTGGAAAGCCAAGGTGAAGACTGTGTCCGTATGGTACAGACCAACGGACCATGCCAGACCAAGGACAAACTCTCAGCCTCCTTTCCTGTGGGCATCAGGACAGATGCTTTCCCTAAGCTCCCCTCTGTCTGTGTCCAGGCCTCTCCCTGGAAAACATAAAATACTTTCCACACAAACAAGATGTGTTATTTGGTGTCTGGCTTTATAGTTAAATGTTGCGTCCGCAACACAGCGGCTAGCAGGACTCGTATGACAAACGCAAAGTGCGGAACATTCATTTCCACGGCTCATGTCAGAAATCCAAAAGCTAAAAGGCAAGGGGTTAACAATTAAAGACAGCATGGCACAACTTATTTCCCAGTCACATCTCAGAATTAAGAATTGGAATGCTTTTGCAAAACTAACCATGCATGACCATGCAACAAGTAAATGAACCGAAGCACACACTCTAGCAAAGCAGCAGCTAGCTTTATTGAGTTCCAATAACACTGCATCAAAACCAACAGAAATTAAAGCTGCTTTTTGCTTCTTAGCATTAGTCATTTCTCAAATAAAAATGTGATTATGTTTAATAATATTAAGAGAAAACCAAGGAACAGGAGCAAGAATAAAGTTATACAAAACTGCAGAGCCAGTGTCCCCTTCATGTACCCCCCTCATGTCAGAGAAACTGAGTTCTTAGAAGTGCTGTTAAATTTTCTCAGGTCAATGTCAGGGACTGAATCCCAAGACACAGCACCTGATGAATCAAATATATCGTGGGTTGCTATGAACCATGCTGTACTTTGAAATCGCATTTGAGATATCTTCAGTGGGACAGAAAGGGATTTCAGAGAAAAGTTCAGGATCTAACACATTTCCCCACTGGCTGCCTCAGTAAAGCTTTGTACAAATGTTAAGCACAATTCATTTTTCCTCCTAGTTCCACAGGAGAGATCAGTGCGCAAGATCCGACACGGCATCTGTAATACCCCTCAACCCACTGAAACGTAGCTCTGGCCTCCCCTGCTTAGTTCGGCGTTTGCTGCGTTACGTGCATATACAATTAAACCCACTGTCAACAAAGAAATAGCCACAACTGAAAAACGACAAGAGATGAGAATGCTGTCTGACGTTGCTTGTAGATACTAGTATGTGCAGCTGCTAACTCATGCCCTGAGAGTTAAGTACACACTGCCTAACAACTATTTTAAGGAAGTTTTTCAGCATTAATAGCTACATGTTTCTTCAGTAAAGAATTACATTTTAAGTGTCCCCTTCTTCCATGAGGAAGTACTTAAGGTAGTGTGTGTAATAGTGACAGCTGTCTGTTAGCAGCATGACTGCTGTGGTACGTTGGCTCAGAAGACAGGTGTATCACCTCTAACTCCTCCTCAACTCTGTTTCAGAGCTACAGCTTACATTTCTGAACGGCACATAGCACCACCTAAAGAATGTGAGGAAGGCAAAAAGGTATTAGGCAAGCAATCATTCCTGAAACTTCAAGTGATCATTCATTTATTCCTTTGAGGCAGACTTGCACTCTCTTCCTTCTCCTCTCTAATTTCCAAAGACTTCCCAGTCTTCACAGACCTGGTGCGATCCAATTAAGAAACTTCATAGCAACTTCAAAACCAAGAAAACATGCCTGGAGAAGGAGAACATACAGAACAAATAAGGATTCTAAAAACCTGTTCCAAACAAGGCTTTTGAAATGCAGCACTATAAACACCTGATGTGGCTGATGTGAAAGGAGGAAGAGAACAAAAAAAGGTCTTGGACCAGAGGCAAGAATTCTACTATATCCCTCCACACAAAGGCAGAACTTCTACTCCATTAGGCTCATTATTTATTGAGGGGAAAGCCAGTCCAAACTTATCCACCCATTTCTGTCTTCTACTGGTGGATGTACGATCAGACAAGAAATACTATCAGAATGGGTCAACAAAGGGCTTTCACGCAAAGCTTCAAAGGAAGGTTTACTTGGTGTTCCCCCTAGATTTAGGTAAGCCAAAAGTACCTGCAGTGACAAGAATCCCACCGAAATGGTACAACAGTAAGCAGCCAGTCATCTCCTCTACAGACTGCAAATATTCACTGTGAGTGGCCAGGCCCCCAAAACCCACCTGGAATTGCAATTTACTTACCGCATTAGCGGGAAATGCCCTGATCATTACAGCTGTGAAGCCCTTATACAGAGATGCAACTCCTTCCTCTCTGATAAGTTCTCTCAGCACATCTCTAAAGCCATTTGGGTATTTTCCTGGAGGAGCTGAAAGGGATACAAATGACATTTGCTAAGATGTGTGGCAGTCACAAATGCTGAAGAATGTGGCATATGTAACAGCCCAGGATTTTCAAAAGGTTCATATTGCTGTACTGTCTAGGTGACATCAGAATTCAAGCATTGCTTAAGGTATGTTGTGAAAACATCTGCTTGGGAAATGATCTATTTCAGTCAAAAGCAAGCAAACAAAAAGGATACCGTATTAAAGGCTCAGTAAACAGAAGGTATGTGCTCACCATCACCACAAAGAATTTACCTAACCAAGTCATTGAGGGGTGGGGAAGAAAGGAGAATAACTTTTGTCAGGGTTGGATGTCTGAGCTGTTACTTGCGCCACCGATCACAGCTCTCCCAAGAGCTGCAACTAGGAGATAGGGAGGTCAGATATAAAAATTGATGAAGTTTGTTTGTAAGAAACAGAAAGTGATCCTATCACATGCGCAGCCACGAACAGCAACAAACTTCAAGTGAAAAGCACAGACTGTTTTAATGCTGATGTTACATAGATTTGAGGTGTTTTTAAAAAGTTATTTTATTCAAAGAACAAGTTCTTCCTTCTCCTGACACTTCTCTGGAAAGTACTGCCTCTGCCAGCCCGCTGCACAAGTACTCCAGAAACCAACCCAGTTAAACAGAACCACCATTAAAGCACATCACCTGTACAGCCGCGCTGGAGATCGGCTCAGTGCAACAAGGATGCAAAGCTGTAACGTATTTCCCTCTCATCCCGTGGTATGATATCAACCAACCACAGCAGCCATTATTCAGAGAAAAAGAAAAGACGTTTCCTGCACTAGATTATCATGATCTGTGACTCAAGAAAAATGGTTACTGTCTGTACTGTGGAGAGCTGAGTCCACAGACAGAGAATATGAGGAGCCTTAACAAAAATATTCATTGACTAGGACTCCCAGAGAAACCAAGGAAAAACCTGTGAAACTTTGCTGAAGCTCAAGGCCTGGGGCCATCCTCACTATAACTAGGCCACAGATACTTACGAGCAGATCTGCTAGTCTAAAAGAAATGCTCTTGGCAAGGCACGTCCAGTTATTATAAATTTCAGATAGCACAGGCTATTTATACAATTATGTCTGAAGTGAAATAACAAAACTCCTCAAAGAGCTACATTTGTAATAAAACAGCCATGACAAGCGGTTCTATTATTATGACTTCTATGCTTAGGTTTCAAAACAGGTATCTCAAATCAGGATCGTTATATTAGCAGGGAGGCAGAAACAGAGAAGTGCAGCCTGATTTGCCAAAAATGTGTAACAAAACCAACTAAAAAGCTAGGAATACACTTGAGTTTTTCATCTACTTGTCTCAAGCAGTGCTCGAGACTTGCTGCCTCCCAGATGCTGTGCTCAGATGGCATCTTCCATCGCTGCCCAGCCCGTTCCCAGGAGCACTGCCTTGAGTGCGGCCGTGACAAGCTGGCATGCAACTCACCAGTCTGGAAACGGGATTTCAGCACGTCTGGTGGAATGGCAACTGCCCAGTTGAAGATCCCAGCCAGGCCCCCGGCAAAGAGGATCCTAGGCGCACTGAGGTCACTCACACTGTGGCAGGATTGGGGTGGGGTGGGAGGAAAAAGAAAAAAGAAAAAAAAAAAGAAAGGAAAAAAAACCATAAAAACTCATCTGTTTTGACTAAGGTGACAACCAAAGAGGCAGCCTGGCTGACAGCCAGAAGGCAGCACAATGCTGCAGGCACAGAGTGCAGTATCTGAGCAAGATTTCCAAGAATCAGACTCCTGTGGGCAAAATGTACTAACTCCACCCTAAAGGTTCAAATCTTTTCATTCAGCAGCACACACACAAATACTCTGGGGAAAAAAAACCAAAAAAACCCCAACAACAAAACCCAACAACAAAACCCCCCAGCTCTTTGCGCACACACAGGGATGAAAGTGAAGAGACCTACTTTAAGTATTCCTTACTTGGCTAATAAGATCCCAGGCTAGAATCTGAGAGAAACGCAGAATACTATTTTAATTGTCAGTTAACCCCAGACCAAAACAGCTCAACTCACAAGACAAGCACCTTTTTTTTTTAAATCTGTTTTGATGATACTGCTCTAAATCTCTTCGTAACTGTGGAGATTAATCAGCAGTGTCTCGGAAGTCTAGAAAATGATGACTGTGAGATTTCACTAACCTCTTTCCCTCAGGGGTCAGAATGTTCTTCAGCCATTCGTACGTCATGAAGTACATTCCACTGGCTGGGACGTCTAGTGGGTAAACAACAAAGACTGTGAGTAGTGGGAAACAAAATGAAGCCTAGAGGCACAGCAGCCCCATGCCAGCTCAGCAACACCACTAAGTACATCCAGATTCCTTTTCTGAACCTCCTCTACAAACAAAATAAAATCTTCTGTTGCTCTAGACAGAGGAGCCTGAACTTTCCCAGGGAGAGCAGGTGCTAAAGGCAAGAACTGGGAAAATATTTTTTTCAAGCACTTCTGTCAGCAGGCCTTCAAATCAGACTGTAACCTGCCTGCTGGCCGTTACGCCAACGATGAGACAGCTCTAAGCTTTCTTAATTGCTGCACAGAAGATCAGAACAGTTCAGCAACTTCAGGAGTTTTGCAGACTACTTGTTCTAATGATTCTATTTTGGGTTTTTTTTTGTAATTGATGGGTTTCAGTTTGGGTTTTTTTAAGGTACTCTCGCAGCCCATTCTTAGCTCATGCCTAACCTGGAGGACCAGCCTCTGGCTAGGGACACTGCCAGAGTCACATTGCTAGCTGCTACACTTCTGTGAGAAGCAGAGGATAGAACAAATTCTTAAACTGAGGTATCAAAATACAGAAATTTCAGCTTATCCTTGGAAAACATTGCCCCAGTACAGGGAACAATCTAACGCTTTTCAAAGGAGAAAGCACCGAAACATGTAAAGGATTCGGTGCCTGGCAGAGTTACTTTGTTCTTCTTATTGTGAGAGGGGTCACGACATCCCAGTCCAAAATAACCCACGCTCAAGATGGTAGAAAGCATAACTGCTGCAATCACATCTTTTAAAACAGTCAGCATTATAGGGCAACAGTCACAGACAAGTCACAATCCTTCTCCCAAGGAAGGAAAAAAAAAAAACAGAAAAAGAAAAAGAAAAGAAAAAAAAGCCCACTTCTGTATTTTTCTTTTCTCTTTGTTCTCTCTGCTCCTCTCCTGAAGTCTCTCATTCCTCTTGGCTTCTCAGATCTTAATTACTTCCTATATCCCTCTGATCCTTGTCATCTAATCTCTTCCTCACTCACTGAGAATCTCATGTTTATTTCTCAGGCCCTTTGAGGCATTGGAGTAGCTCTGCAGACTGCAAAAAAAGAAAAAGGGGTGACACAGCATCTCCCATTGGCTAAAGGGACAGCGAGATCTATGATACTATGTCAGGCTTCTTATCTCAAAGTACCCCACGCAGAAGAAGCATCAGAACTTCTCCGTCAGTTACCTCTCATGAGGGTGAGCACTGTCCCCTTGTACACGCCACGAATCCCAGCCTCGCGGTACAGCTGTTTTGCACAGTCCAGAGAGCCACTGTATTTAGTTTCACCTGTAGCTGCCTGGATCTGAAGGATTAAAGTGATAGTTTCTGACTAGTGAAGGTTTCTGGCCGGTGAACAATCATTCAGCTAATAGTTAGAAAGCCATGTGCATGTTTCCAGAGAGGAAAGAGCACATACTCATTCCACAGGCACTCCTGCATATGAAACCTCTGTGTCCCTTCCTCAAACAGCTCTCTCGCATTCAAGCTGAGGATATGTCTACTATTCCATGCAGATGCTAGATTCTCCCTTATTTTTCCCCAGGGTAAGTTTGAAATGACTGAAGTCAGTTAGGTAATTCTACACTTGCTCTGACAAAAAGTAGCTTTCAAATAGTTTAGTGACATTCAAACAATTTGTATGTGTACAAAAGCTTCCATGATAATATCATGTCTGTCAGAACTAACATGTGAACACCCATCACCATACTAACGGAATTCAGCATAGTGTGAAATAAGCAAAGCTTCCCATCTCTGCTAAAGACGGTATTTTCATGTGTTCAGGTTTACATTTTCCAACAATACTTTAAAAATCCTGGAGGACGTGTAGAGCTAACAGTCAACCAAACATTAGAAAACTATTTAATGTATTTTGAAATGCATTCCTTATTGGCAATCTGTCAAGGTAATAGAAAAGCTTTGCACTACAAAGAGTCTTATGATCTAGTAGTTTTGCATTTTTTTTAGAAAAAGTTTCATTCTGAGAAACTGGTCTTCTCCATACTTTGAAGTGGACTGAGGCATCCAGCGATGCCTCACATAATGCCACATAGTATAAAGCTTGTGCTCTGTAAATGACTAGAGCAATGAATGCTGTATGTACTTATACTGTCATGGTGAGTTTGTATAATGCTTCTTCGTGACACAGTTGCATTAAATGACAGTTGTCTCAGTCCTGTCAGAAAACAGAACAGAGTAAATACACTAACCAAAGAAGTTCCTGGTATGGAAAGACAAGACCCCTACAATTAAATTCCCATCGCTGCCATCCAATGCCTTACCTGTAAAAGGCACTTGATTCTCTCTCCTGGAGCCATGATTACTGTTGTGAACACTCCCGACAACATGCCAGCAGCAAACAGCTGAGGATATCTGCCCCGAGGAAACAGAAGAGACCCTAACACAACACAGTACACAGGAAACGAAGGGCAGAAAGACCCGCGTATCACCAGGTTATGCTGTTCCACACGAGGCTGGCAGTGGAACTAGAAACACATCCACTGCTTTTGATGAGTGCAGAAGTGCCTCATCAACGCATAATTAGAGCTAAACATTTAAGATCTCTAGGATTCAAAGCCCTGGTTCCCACAGCAACCATAACTCAGCTCTTCACATCCATTGTATTTGCTAATATTCCTTGTACTTGCATTTTTTGCTACAGCATTCCCCATTGATTTTTATACTCAACAGTCTCTTCCTCCTCCAGTCTCCCACACTCTGCTCAGTGACTCCAGCTTCCACGCATATTCCTGCTTGTGCAACCAGGCGCCTCCTTTCTGTAATCTCAGTCCCCCACTCCTTCAGCCTCTGCCATCATCGAGTCTGTCCTACCAGCCTGCCCTCATCCCACACACTCTGCACCTGCTTTCATGTGGCAAAGTCTCCACGAGAGAAATCCCTTTAACAGACTGAGTTTCTCCATCACAAACTTATTTTTACATCCAACATCCTGCTACGTTCTCTAGTAAGACAACCTAATATGTCAATTTAATTAAACTCCAAACCTCCCACTTCTCTCCACTTGCCCAAGAGATAGCATTCTATTCATGTTTTCCAATTCTTACACCTTTCTTTACTCTTAAATTCCCATTAAATCTTCCAGACCATTCAGACCTCATGCACCTCCTGCTCAAACTAAGCTTTGAGTTTTCTAACTCACTTTGGGATTATTTAGCCCCAGAAAAGATAGAACAGGCTCCTCCATGTCCCTGCATGTCTCCATGTCCTTCCTTCCAAAACTTCCCTTCAAAATCAGCAGGGCGAACCACTGCCATCCTGCCTGCCTCCAAACTCATAACCATGGTGCTAAGAGTCTGACCTTTCTTTTTGGGCCTGACGTCCCAAGTGCACCGTACCTTACTGTGTCACATCTGCACCCACAGTACAGCAGCTGGGCACAAAGACAGTTCCACCACCTATTTGTTGACCTTTGTTCTTTCTCTCCTGCTGCTCTGCTTGGGAGGAGTTCTGCATAAAGACTCAAAAGACTACGCTGCCCTTCTCCAGCTTGCTCCTTAAAACTTCCATTTGGTGTGATGTGTACAAAACACAAAACACTGAAGTGATTTGGCTGCTGGAAATAAACCCACACCCCCATTTGTTACCTTGTATTGTCCACTCCTCACTGTTCCCCTGGTCTTACCCTTCAGCCTTGTCTGCATGAGGACACTACTGCGGTAAACCGGAGGGTGAGCTAGCAGGGCCCCAGCATCTCAGCACTGCCTCCCTCTGAGCGACCCGAGCAGAGGGAGCTCGCTCCACATCACGGCGGCGGCTAGTGCTGTGGAGCCAGGTGCGCTCATACCAGCCGGGAGGCCCCCGCGCAGGCAAAGCTCCAACAGAAACCGCAGCTCCCCACCCCACCACGCTTGGCTCAACACAATGAGCTCCTGCTTTCTGACAGAGCTCCTACGTATCGCACAAATAATAGAATAAAATGTTGCTAAGCTACAGTTCTGTTCCTGTAGAGCTATAAATCACAATTCAGCAAAGAAGTTAAGGGAGTACGTTAGGGGCAGGGGGCTTTCCTCATGCTTAAGTTAGCTTGGAGAAAGCCACACAAAGTTTCAAAGTTTTCTTAGCTTCCCATCTCTTTTCCAGAAGGTTAGACATGCCTGAGAGGAGGGCTGCTCATAAAAATCGCTTCTTGGAAATTATACAATAAAACATTTCTATGGCTATTATTATATCCTAACATAAGGACACAGCAGAGTCACAACTAACAGGGAAAAGAGAATCAGGACTGTGGATGTTGTCAAGAGTGCTTGACCACGAATTTATTTCTCCCATAGTTTCTGTTAATAGCGAGACTGTTGGCAGGCAATCATTATATAACTCACACTGTATTCATCTAAAACGGAATTGTTCCTTAATGGCTCTTTCTTGCGTAGAAAGGGAATTGCATAGCACCTGCCCACGTGCTGTCTGTTTTTAGCCTGTGCTATCAGTCCCACGCTTCCAGAAGCATTAAAACACACAAGTGTTTTATTTTTTAGAACTATATTTATAACCTAGGAGAAGAGACAAATTTACGCCACAACTCAATGTGCGACAATGCAGCAGGTTGCAAGAGCCTTAGGGTGCCTTTCCTAACCGTCTGATCAACTCAGAAACTCACGTCAAAATGTCATCAGGTTTTCTCTGTTGGAGTCTTTTTCCCAAGCCAAATCCAAAGAAGCAGACAGCAAACATGGGTGTCACTCCGATAATAGGAGCTGCCATTCCTCTATATAAGCCTCGGACACCCTGCAAGAAATGTTATCACAATAATTACTTGGTTTTGCATAGACTTTGCACGCATTTCACCTTATTGAGAAGCAAAAGGCTACAATACGGGATAGCATCAGTCAGACAGGCAAATTAATTAGAGGAATAACAGGGTCTATTGTTCATTTGCAATTACACATGTTTAGCTGAGGCTCAGGGCCTGTTGCAGAGGAAAGCTATTCTTCCTGGAAAACACTGGCACCACTTATACCCTTCTGTTCCAATACTGTTCATCCTGTACTTACATCTCAAGAATGAGGAAGTTAAGTTAAAAGCCACCCGAATAATAGTCCTAATAGATTATGTCAAAAGTCTTCTCTCTCAGATACATACAAAACCACACATGTGCTTTACTAATAAGTCATCAAATGCAGTAATGTAAAATTCTGACACTGAGCCTGAGAATGCTGGATCGAATTCACTCTTTAGACAAAGGAAGAGCCGGGGAGACTAACCTGAACCACTTCACTCCCCACATGAACTCAATTTGGAACGAGTTCAAGAGAATTTTTTTTTTTCTTTCCTTCCCCAAGTCAAAACTTTTTCACCATACAACTTTACGTTCCTGATGTTTCCCTTCATCAGACTACGCAGATGGAAAAATTCTAATGCAGACCCCAGCAGTAGCATTTATTTCATTTATCTTGCCTTTGAACTGAACTTTTTCTAATAAAAAAGGAGTTACCTTTCTAGATAAAGGCTAGATGCACAGATTAAATATTTGCTAGTCCGTTCGCCCCTTCCCTCCTCCCCCAAATAAATCAGTGTATCCCAGTATGTGTCTGCACGTGTACAGGCACAACTGACTCTGTAATGAAATTGTATCTGGCTGACAAAGATCAGACACTCCTGCTCAATCTTCCCATGAGCAGCGGGAAACAAAAGGCCTTGGCAGAGAGGTTTAACAGTTTTCCTTATAGAAACCGATGAGTATTGAGTAGGAGTAGAGAGGCAGCATTACTTCTGAACTTCACATCACAAGGCTATTATTATGGTTCGGCTCTGACGTCCATGCTTCAGCAGGGGTGTTAAAAATCGCAAGGGATTCAGAGCTAGCAAAGCATTTCAGCGCTTTGTGGGAGAGACTAGGGAAGCAAGATTTACTTTGGTTATATAACAACCTGTTAATACCATCATGGAAGTAGATTTCAGATATGAAACAGATCTTTCATTTAACAGAGTTACCTAACGAGATCCAGTGGTTAGAAATTAGACTTCAGACTAGGAAACAAGCAGTTGGGCTTTATAGCCACTGTTGCCAAATGGTAAATAGCTGCTGGGAAAACTTACGAAGCAGAAAACTGGATTCTATGCCACTTTAAACCAAGGCTGCGTGCCTTTCTAAAAACAAAAGAGACTATAGTTCAACCACATGATATGGTTGATTCAGGAGTGAGAACCACTGTTCACCTTCGAAGAAGATCGAACAAAACTACTATAATTGACTATAATTTCTGTTCTCAGAAAAAAAAAAAAAAGAAAAGATCTATTAACTCAAGTAATGTTCTTCTGCCTTCTCACAGATGGCATAATACATTGTAGAAGAAAGTAAAAGTACTGCTTGTATCAACAAAAGCCATTGCCTATTTTAGGATTTCCAGAGACAACTCCAAATACCACTGACTACAACAACAAAGCCAGCAAGCGACTGCCAACATTCACTCCAGTCTATAACTCCAGATATTAATATCATGATATTTTGAACCAAAAGCATTTCTTAAAAAAACAAGGAGACGTGCACCTGGAGCACGTGGCTGCTAAGTATTCCTCAAGTTTTGTAATCTGATTAAAAATTTTAATTAGTGCCAATTCAACTGATAACCAAAGAATTGTATAGTCTCCAAGGGACAACATTCCCGCACGATTCCATTCCTGCGACGCACAGGAACAACTGATACTTTTGGCAGGCATCACAGATGACATGCTAACACGGTACCTCTCCAAAAAGAGTCTTTCTGAAGCAGTCAAAGGTCCCAGAATAGAGCGGGGGCTGACCAGGCTGCGGCTTAGGCTGGGTTTGCAGTCTGACCTAGTAAGAAGGGATAGGAAAACGTTATTGTGTTAAATACTACTATCTAAACTTTGATCTAGAGAACACCTCTATGTGACTATCATGGTGTAAGTTTTGTGACTGGACTTTATGTCTATATTGGTAGAGATTAACATCATTTTAGCCCTTCACAGAAGAGAAGTGATGGAATTTTAATGTATTTAATAGTTCATATATTTAATTCATTTGCTGGGATGATGTCAGGATAATAACCCCACCTGAACACTGGTAACTAATGCCGTGTCACTGCACGGCTCAGCGTCCTCACGCACCGAGCGCGTGGGCGTACTCTCCTCCTGCACCCCGATTTGCGTGAGTCCCCGGTTACCCCCGGCCTGCCCCGGCCCAGGGGCGCTGGGGACCCCCGCCGCAGCACGGGGCTCGCGGGAGCAGCTCAGGCTCTCGCCTCCTTCCAGCTCGGCAACACCGACGCTCTTTTTCTTATTTTTAATATAAACCGTCCGCCGACGGGACCCGACGGCCGCCGCGCCGGCAGAGGGCGCCCCGCCGCACGGACGGCCTGCCCCGCGAGGCACGCCGGGACGCTAAGCCCCGCCCCCTCTCCCGCGGTGCACGCCGGGAGGTGTTGTCTTCCTCTGGCTGGCCCGCAGCGCCCGCCGGGACGCGTAGTCTCCCCACATCCCGCCTCCCCGCCGGGAAGCCTTGCTGTTCCCCGCGCAGTGCCCGCCGGGAAGCGTAGTCCTCCCCCGGCTGCCCCGGACCGCACCGCACCGGGCCTCGGCCGTCTCCCCATCCCCGCCGCCCTGCGGTGCGCGGCGGGCCCCGCGCTGCGCTGCCGCCTCACCTTGATGGTGTCCAGCGGGTGCCCCACGAACACCAGACAGACGCCCCCGAAGCCGCCAGCGAAGAAGTTCTTCACGGGGCTGATGGGCTGCGGCTGCTCCGCCATGGTGGCAGTGGCGGGGGAAGAACGGGACCGGGGCGCTGCGTCCCCGCTGAGCCAGTGCCGCCCCCTCCGCCCCGCGACCTTTACCCCAGTGTCGGGCCGCGCGGCACGCCGGGATACTGGGGGAGGTGAGCGCGGGGCAGGCCGGGATAGCGGCGGCCCCTGCCCGCAGCGGTGCGGGGGCGGCGGTAGGCCCTTTCCCCGCCGCGGTGCCGGGCTCGCTGGCGGCGGGCTCTGTCATTTAGCGCTGGCACCGGCCAAGGCCGGGCCGCCAGCGTCTCCTGAGGGTGCTGAGCCGGCACCTTGGGGCGGTCCCGCGCCGCCGGCCCGACCCCCCACTCGCAGTGGTTCGGTTGTTCCCCCCCGCCCCCCCCGGCTCAGCGCAGTGGGTTCGCCTGGCCCGGCCCGGCGGCGGCTCCGGCCCCGCCCGGCGGAAGTGACGCCACGCGGAGGCCGGTGCTTCCGGCGTGCAGGCAGTGGCGGCCCGGCAGGAGGAGCCCGGGGCGCCGCTCCCTGCTTCCCCCGCCCGCCGCGCTCCGCGGCGCTCGGTGAGTGCGGGGGGCTGGGCCACGCTGCGGGGGGGAAGGCGGCGGGGGTTCCCGGTGGGGCGGCCCGTGCCGCGCCGTCCCGCGGTGGTGGGCAGCCGGGGGCGCCCGGTGAGCGCCGCCGCCACCGCCGCCTGCCGGGCCCGTGTCCCTCAGCGGGAGGCGGCGGCGGCCCGGGCGGCGCGGCAGGTCCCGGGGCGGAGCGAGCCCGGCGTGAGGGACGCGGTACCGCTTCTCTGTAACTTCTGCTCAGTTTAGCGCTCCGCCCCGGAGCCGGTGCCGGGCTCGGGCTGCCCGGGCGAGAAGCCGCAGCCCGTGAGCTCTCAGGCCGGTGCTGGCTGTGCGGGGCTCCCTCCTTGCCCCGCCGCCGCTCGGGCTCTCCCTCCACGGCTCCCTTCTCCCCCCGGTTTTCCTGGCTTTTCCTCCCACACGTGTGCAGTGTTCTGGCTGCGTGGGGCAAGTATAGGGTTTAGTCTTGTGCGCGTTACAAAAGAAACGGACCTGAGGTAATTTAAATGAACTGGGTGCCTTTCTACCCGAGCCCAGGGTTGCCTTGGAAGGAGGGCTTGCGTAGGTACGCGTAAAATAACTTGTTAAAAGTGATGATAGATTAGAAAGAAGAGGAATGAAATGGATTAGATGAGTTGGGAAGGACAAGGCAGTCGTGATAGTCTGAACAAAGACTGGGAAGTGGGAGGAGAGCATGCAGATTCATGGGGGATGTGTGATATGGCTGCAAGGAGGTCTCTGCAGAGTCATCTGTGGTGAAAAGGATGGGGGATGTTGTTCTAGTTTCTAACTCTTAGGATGAAAAAATCCTATCAAAAACTCAGTGGAGAAGGAAACAGCAAGGTATGTATGCTGCGTGTGTGAAGAAGCAATTAAGGATGATCCACAGATTACAGGTTTGAGTGACATAGACAAAGATGCGATTAACGTTGATAGCAAGTGTGGAGTTGGGGTTGTAGATGGTTTCAGAGAAAAGAGAGGGTGTCAGTCCATTTAAAGTTTACCTGGATAAGTAGTTCAGGATGCAGACTTGAGTTAGACTTTCTCTGTTTCAGAATTATCAATAAAGAGGTGAGAGAAGAAAAAGCCATCTCAAATGGCTGTGAAATATCAACAGAAAAAGTAGAAGAGGAGTGTCCTCCAAAAGCCTTATTTAGAGAAATCCCACAGAGGTAGATACAGAGGGCAAGAAGTCAGAAAAGAACAATGAGGTGGGACAAGACACGAGGTGGGATCGCGTAATTTACTGTGTCTAATGGTGGTGAGGTCAGAGAGAGACTGATGGTGGCATATTTGAAGGCATTTTGTTTCGAGGCACCTTGTAAAGCAGAACTGTGTTACAAAGCAGGAGTCAGGAAGAGGGCATCTCTGTTGGAGCCGATATGTGGCAGAGCATAGGGGTGGGTGTGTTTATGAGCTTGCTCCTGCGAGGAGGCTGGAGGAAGAGAGGGCATTAAATTGTATCAGTGGTAGTGAAGATGAGGGAGTATCTTGGATGAAGGTGGTAAAGAAGGACCTCATCCTCCCTTGGGTAGGAAAGCGATCTAAATATGGTTTAAAATTTTATAATCTGACTTTTGGGATTATAGTAATTATTTAACTTAAATATTCTTTGGGCTTTTTACCCTCTTTTTTGAGGTTAACATCTTTATAGTCTGAAAAACTAGTGCTATCAAGTATTAGCCATGTCTTGTCATAGTTTGTATTCAGAGAGCTCGTCATTGGGTCATTAGGGTGTCGGGCTGAGCATTAGGTGAGGTGAGTTCTGTTCCTTGTTTTCCTAGTACCCTGCTTTGCTTTGTCCACAGAACTTGTGCCTTAGTCTTCCTCTCCCATTCGCGCATGTCCGTCTGACGTTCAGTTGTGCTGGAAGTGAGCTCTTTCTGAGAATGTTGTGACAGGACTCACAAAAGTTGTCCAGTCTACAGACTCTTTTCTGGTTGATAGATGCCATTTGCCCATGCAAACAGTTCCTCTGTTTGTTCCAATAAGTGTGTTAGTGGCACAGAGAAATGGCTCTACGCTCTCCTGAGCCTCCACTCCCCAGCGACTGGTATGTAACTGCTGAGGTACCGGGTAGGCCCGTTATTCTACTTAATGTCTGAAAACATCTCTTTGCTTGGATGGGACTCAGTATGTGTTGAGGTAGGAAATGGACCCAATGTTTTGGGTTTGTTTTTTTTTTTCCTGTCTCTAAAGTGTGGAATGATCTGAGTGAGTGTGAGAACTTTCCTGACTGGTGAAACTTGCTTGGGCTTTGTGGTGCTCTGAGGTTGGCTGAACAAAGCTGTCGCACACTGGGCTGTTGGTATCTCTGGAGGAACACTCACAGCAGCTTTAGATTCTCAAGTAAGTTATTCCTTTAACATAAGGTTTAACAGGTAAAGACCCGCTACTTTTTTTATGCACGAGGTCAGTGTTGATACAGATTAAGCCCAGAACTGAATCATTAACTCTAAGCAGGGTAGAGGGAGGGATGGACAACATGGGTTTACTTTGTATCTGTCAAGTCAGATTTCACATCTGTCTCCTTCCAGAGAGAGGGAAGAGAGAGAGGGTGCCTCTGAACCGAAGTTCTATGGGAAGCAATGCTATAAAATGTGTGCTACTTATGCTGTGGATAGCTAAGGAATCAAGAAGCAAATGAAAGGAATGGAGACCAGAATTCAGGGGATAATATAATTAGCTGCTAACCTTCATCCTCTCTCACTGGAGGTTTGTATCTGCTGAAATTGCTGCAGCCCCTCAAATTAATTGTGCATCACATCTCTTCCTGGTTATTCTGTGCTGCCTGGTCAGATTACTGGAAACAGAAAACAAACGAGTTGAGGAAAAATAATGAAAATTTATGGTTGAGATTTCCTGTGCTCTAAAGTCAGGATTCTCAAAGCTTGATTATGGTTTCCCCAGCAGCTACAAATTGTGATACTGTGGGAATGTATTTGAGTAACAGAGCTAACAACATAGTAATGCAAACATGTGTAAGAAACCCAATACATGCTGCTTGTGGAAAATATAGCTTTGATTTTATGTATATATTTTTATATGTAAAACTTGGTTGCAGCATTGTTTTAAGTCTTTTGTATTTAATATATTCTCTCTTGAAACTAAATTATTTGCTTAAATGGAAATTTGAGACTAAATATGAGATGACCATAATTCAAGGCTGATACGTGCTCTACTGCTGAACCTCTTAGAACTTGAATTGATGCGGTTTAGTTACACAAACAGAAGGTTTGTAGTTCAGATAAGTAAGGTCAAATATGTGATTTTTCCAATACCAATGAGAATCTAAAAAAAAAAAAGTTGGCTGTTCTGATTCTTCTTGATTAGCAGCAGTCAACACTTGAGCATAAATTTCTGTGTTCAGAAGGTAATAAATTGAGAGAATTTCTTTTATTTCCCCCCTCAGATATAAGGCCCAAGCCACATCACGTCCAGCAGAACCTACTTAAAGGGATTAACTCATTTCACCATTTCTTTTGAGATGGTATTGAAGACTGTTAAATTGGGTGTGAGACATCTGCTTGCTTGTCTTATTTTCCAAAGTCCCACATAATGGCTGTGGTTCTGAAGCAATATGGACTTGTACAGGGTATCACAGGTTGCCTTTCTAGCTACTGTGGTCATAGTTAAGGGATTTGTGGTTTTTTTCCTGTTGATGAAACGGATGTGATGCTTTTCTGCAGCACTTCAGGCTGTTGGTAAGAACTTCACATCATAAATTTAGTTGTAGCTCTGAAAAGATGTGTAGTGAAGGTTGTAGAGCCACTTTCCAAATGTCAGAAGTCTGGGGCCTGCACTGGGGGCTAGGATGCAATGTAATAAGCTGATCTCTGAGGTTTTGGACCTTGCCTGTAAGAGCAGACTTGGCTTTGCAGGCGCAAGAGTTGCAGTGGATCCAAACCAGGGGCCTGCACAGCAGAATCTTCTTTAGCTGGGCCATTGCGTCGGTCCGTTCCTGGCTGTTTGATCACCTGTATGATGTTGACGCGGCCTCTCTTACAATTTCTTAGGCAACAGAAAAAATTGTTTTTCCCCCCCTTAGGAGACAGAGCTCAGATGAAATCAAAAGAACGATAAAGTTTGGAGGAGAAAAGGAACCTGCAATTGCTTTCCTGGTCTGCAGTTTGACAGGGCATTAAGATGTCCGTGGACATGAACAGCCAGGGCTCTGACAGCAATGAAGAGGATTATGACCCTAATTGCGAGGAGGAGGAAGAGGATGAGGATCCTGGGGATATTGAGGATTATTATGATGGGGTAGCTAACGACGTGGAGCAGCAGGGAGCAGATGCCTTTGATCCAGAGGAATATCAGTTCACCTGCCTGACTTACAAGGAGTCGGAGAGCACTCTGAATGAACACATGGCCAGCTTGGCTGCCACGTTAAAGGTGAGGAAAGGTTTCTGCATTAACACAGGTGTAAAATGAGTCTGTGATTGAAAAGGCAAATGCTGAGCATACAGTTTGAAATAAAAGCTGTGGCGATATTACTGCTATGGGGGGTTGGAGGAACATCATTGAAGGTCCCTGGTTCAAAACTGACTCAAAGGTTTACAATTGTTGTGTACTGGTTCTGGGGCCTGAAAAATCTTCCTTACTGAATGTTGATTCTTACAATTTTTTTTACAGAGCTGAGCTTCTTGGCTAAAATTCCTGAGTTATAACTCTTTGCATTAACACAATGCAGAGAGGATATATAGAAAAGAAACAAACCCAATCATAAATGGTGCAGATTGGTACACCTGTGTTTGAGAAGATAACTGACAGATAGGAAGACATGCTAAAACTCTGATTCTAACAAAAACACCTTTCTTTGTTGGTTCTGAGAGAATAATCATAGACTTTCAAAGACAGATCAGCTGTCATGCCAGGTATTAACCCTACTGTTGCAGTGACAGCAATTAAAGTACAATGAACTTGCCAGCTCTTGTAGTGACTAATTCATCACAGAAGAATCACACTGTGAGTCAGCTCCATGGTATTATGCTCAATAAGACTTTTGTGAAGTTTTCTTTCTCTTTGTGCAACTGATTACTGTAGTGCAGACTAGAATTAAGAGGAGGTTCCCTCTCTGGCTTGTCAGTATGCTCGGTCCCAGCGCAGGTCAGAGGAAAGCAGAGTTTTCGAAGCTCTAGATGTTGACACTGGGTTGAAATTACTGATGCATCTACTTTGTAACAGGTCTTCCAGTGCTTGTTCTTCTCTGGAACAAGGTCTCAAAGCAGGACAGGTGACTGCAGCATATAAAAAAACATGTTGGATAGATTTTGATTCCTATTCATTTGGTCTGAATCGAACTTAATTTTAAAAAATGAGAGGGATCTCTGGATCCGTATTTGTACATCAGTGTCATACAGAAATAGTGTAACCATAAAGCCCAAGGACTGTAAAGCCTATAAACAATAGACTGTAAAGTGAACCGATACGTTTTGCTGTATCTCTAGCTGATCTTGCTGTCTATTGTGCTTGTTCCCAGCATTCACCTCCTCAGAAAATGAAGTTTTACTCTTTCTTGACTGTCAAACTCATGTCTGTGATTTCTTCAAAATGTGCAGTTCAAGCTCTGAATGCCTGCTGTTCCCTACAGATTGTAAGAAAAGGGCAGCAAAAGAAAAGAACAAGTGAGAATAGTTGATCAGCACTTTTGATCCAGCTGCCAGTTGCTCTTGGTTCCTAGTGATTAAGTAAAGATTTAGAACGGCTTTTCTGCTCCTTACTGTTTGCCTTCAAATGGAGCACTCTTCAAAAAGGTGACCCTTGCCATATTGTTCTCTTGAAATAAATTAACAAAAGCAATACTTTATTTAGTCTTTAAAATCAGGCTTCCAAGGTTAAAATAAATTTTCCAAGAATTCTGAAGGTCTCACTGAGCAAATATTATAGTTGACCAGATAATACCAATGTGCTAGCTTGAATCTGGCCCCAAATATGACACAAGGAGAGAACATTTTAGATTTCTTTTATATCAAGAATATGCCTGTGTATTTGCTTAAAAATGAAGTGCTACACATTTTGGTTTGTGCATGAGAAGATAAAAATAAATCTAGGTAGAAACCTGAAAAACTGTGATCTTGTAAGCCACACGCTGTCTTTAGCTCTTGAAGTGCCGCATTAACTCTGTTTGCTAGCAACAGTGGTGCAAGAATTGCACTTTTCTTGGAAATCTGTTGTGTATCTGCAGTGTGTGCTTTTTGTTTCCTGGCATCCTTTCTTATAATACTTCAGCAACCCTGTTTCTTCCTTCCCCTCTCTTCCCCCAAGGAAACTTGTCATTTTGCTAGTTTTCTGAGACAAACGGGAGTGGAAAGAATTTGTGTTGAATTAACAAGCATAGAGAAGAAGGAAATTGAATAGAACATGTTGAACTATTTGTTGTCATTATTTTCCATTGACTTAATGGATACAAATAAACAGGGGCAGACTTTTGTAAGAACTGTGTTAACTTCTTTCCTCTGATTTGCTTGAGCTCTAAAAACTTTTCTTTTGAAGACTACCTTTCATAATGTCTTGGGGGTTTTGGATAGTGATAATTGTTCTTTTGGAGCACGCTAGTTCATTTTGTTGATTTCATCTCCTTTCCTTTGCCATAGCTAGTGGTTATGTAGTGCTTTTCAGCATTAGCTCATATTTAAGGCAGATGGATGCCCCTGACAGGGAAAGATGAAGGTAAATTAAAGGCTGTCTTCAGGAGGTACAATGAAGGCAGTGCCTGACATGGTATCTGAGCAATTTGCTATCACAAGAAATGAATATACTAATACAATTCCCTAAAGCAGAGGAAAAATGAATGCAATAAATGGGCTCAAAGCCATGTTTGAATGTTCTGCCACTGTGTATTGTCGTTGCGTGGTTCACTTTCTGAAGGTTAAATTGGGAGGGCTGTGTATTGAGTGTGGTTTTTTTCTGTGACATATTGTCTACACTCTTTTAAGAGCAGAAACAGATTCAGAGCTTTAGGTCTTCATACTTGCAATCTGTACTGTTATTAGCTAATAACAATCTAAATAAATAGTATTGCATTTGCTCTGCTCATTAACCCTCAACATTTGTTCCTTAAACTGTTTTGTTCAGCTGCTTCAGGCTGATTGTTGAATTCCTGTTTTCTTAAAAGCATCAAGGTAAAGGGAGATCTTCCTTGGAAACCCTCTTGGCTACCTTTTTTCATTCCTCATGAGTTACAGCTGACCTTGTTCTCACTCCTACTGAAGCTAAACAGACAACTGAACAAACCTTGCACTGGCTGGCTAACTTCAGGTCAGGTGTGAGCACCCTGCATATGTTTAAAAGTTTGAATGCAACATCAAAAGACACAGCCTCTTTGACAAAACACTTGTTTATCTACCCCAGGTATAGACAAAAATCGGTTAAAATCTTAACTCTGATTAAAGCATGAAACCCAGTATGTAGGTAGATGGATGCCCTTGTATCTCTTATTGTCACAGGAAACTTTTAGCTTGAATTCTTCTGACTTGCTTTTTATCAAGTGGGGAATTCTGAATAGAAAAATTAGTACAAACAAGGTAGCAGTAGGTACAACTAGTTGTGCTGCGTGTCAGGCCTGCAACTACAGTAGTGGCTATCTCAGAACCATACTGAAGCTAGAGAGACGTCGTAACTGGTACCCTGAAAGTTTCTGCTCGTTTTGGTTTTAGTAAGAACTGTGAGTAGATCCTTGCTTTCCAAGAAAAAGAGGAGGAAATGTTTGCTCCTTGGTTAGTGCTATTAATCTGGAGGTCTGTTTGTGGAGGGTTCAGTTAATACCCTGACTAAAATTAGGACAGGCTATCTCTGTTGAAACATGCCTGATGAAAATCTCAAACTAATATTATCCAAAACTGTGATTCTCTGACCAAAAGGCCTGTGAATTGAAGCAGACCACTTTTAATTCTTCAAAAGGTCACTTGACCAACAGTCAACACTTGTTAAAGACAATACTCTTGAAAGCAGAATGGCATCAATTGCCTGCAGACCAGCAAAGGAATTTACAACAGTTCTTCTTAAAAAGTACATATAACTATAAAATCCTGTATCTTTCAAAAATAATGAATTAAAATTGTATAATAATGAGTTTGTTTTCAAGATAACTCTGTCAAATTGTCATTAAGTGATTGTGAGTCCTGGAGTGGCAGTATCAGTACACGCACACAAACAGTATGATACTCAACAGTTGTACGAACAAAGTTGACCCTGTCACTGGTGAGCAATTAAGTGTGTGATGATGTCATATTGTTTTTGTTGGTGAATGGCACTTCCTGGCTCTGCTGAGGGTCTCCGTACAAGTCTGGAATATCTGTGATGTTCCAAATAACTGGCAGTAGTTTCTGTTTCAGTAATGAGATCTTTCTAGTTTTTACCAATTATTTTTAAACTAGTGATCTAAACTATCAGATAAAACAATTTATGAAAAAATGTTACCTGGACTTCAGGTCTTTTTAGAAGCTGATTGTCAGTCATGAGGAAGCTAAGATATTTCTGCACATACAAGATAACAAGGAAAGATAGTCGTGTTGTTTTACAGGCAGTTGATACTGATGTAGTCTTTCCACTAAAACCAAAGGAACTGTAAAACTGAAGAACTTACAATTTTCAGTTTGCTGATGTGTGAGGAATCTGCTAATATTTACCAGGCAGCAAAAAGCTTACTTCCCTTACTCCTTGAAATAACAGCTTGTGATGCGGGGGTTTTTTTTAGCCCTGTCCCTTGAAGAATAAAACTTGGTAGATGCAAAAAGTATTTGATGTCATGATGTAGTACTGAATCTATTAAGCCATGTTATCACTGCTGATCTTTCAGAGATAAACCAATTTTTCATATATTCTTGCTCACCTTGTTGATGTCACGTCTTTTAATGTGACCAAATTAGTATTTGCTCATAAAAACACAGCCCTCTGAAACCGTTCCACACACTCGAATTGCGCTGACACAGAACAGTTAGTTTGTAGAGCTGCTTGGTGAATGCTGGCACCGGTCCTTTTCAAATACCATCTTTAGCAGATCCAGCGTCATGTGCGTGGAGATTGGCAGCCTGTGTGAGCAGCTCTGCCCGAAGGAGTTGGCGCTCACAGAGTGCCTGTTCAACGCGATCGCAAAAAGTCCGCAAAGAGCCAGATGCCAAGACACGGGTGTCTGTGCCTCCCTGTATCGCTGTGCAAACCGCGACCAAGTATGCGGTGGGGGGTGCTTATCTGAGCAAACCTGCGGTGTTGCGTAGTCGTCCTTTTTGATGCCATAATGACTTCATGAAACTTATATGCAACATAAAACAGCAGTCGTAAAAGACTAGCTGTGCATCAGTACCTCAAGTACAGGAGAGGTATTAAAGCCCCTTGAATTATTAAAATGCATATACATAAGAATAGAGTTTGAAAAATTTGTGTTGAAAGTTAGTGTCCATAAGAACCAACATTGGTAAATATTAGTATATATTAGTAAACAGTAAATATTTAAATAGCATTTACTATAAATGGTAGACCCTGATAGACAAATTTGGCTTCTCCACAGAACCCTTATGGTGCTGTTTGGCAATGATAACGTACTATTTCAAAGTACCTGTAAATCCTAGATTAGTCAGGACATGCAGGTTTGTATCTGTACCACGTTCTGTGTTTTAATATCAAGCCAACATTATGTGGGCCATCCAGTCTGATGTTGTAACCCTTAGGAGCACACACGTTTGAGACGTAATTTGGTCCTTTACCTGCTTTTTGTTCCCAAACAGAAAGATCCTGGAAGTTCTGCTATACAAAAGCTGTGGTGTTGCCTACCAGATTCACAATGCCTGTGTTTTAATAGTATGTTAAACATCAAGAGGACATGAATATGTCCATAACCATCTTCAGTGTGTGTTTTATTTTGTCTCCTAAAGGTCGTTTTTTTTCATAGACTTCTGGTCAGCAAGATGAGAGAGCTGGCTGGGGAGCCCAGACCTTTGCAACCTTGTGACACCTTCATGTAGTCATTTGAGGAGAAAAATTAGTTTTGTTCCTTATTGCCCAGGACTGTCGAAATTCTCAACTTGATTGGAAAAATGAGCCACAAATGTGGAGGGTGATTATAGCCCACACATTTCTTTGTGATTCACGCCTTAAGTGTATCTTACAGCCAGTATGACTGCAGTGAGCGAAAAAATCTGTTCACAGCTGTTGATGAGTATGATCTTGGTGGGAGGTAGAGGCAAGACACAAGTCATTAAAAATGCCGAAACAATCTTTCAGTAACTGTTTCATGTTGCAAGCTTACAGCTGGACAACATGATCGCAGGAGTGGCATGAAACAGCTGAAGTGCATTGCCAAATCTGTGTGCCGTGCCTATTAAGGATGGCACAGCAGAAATGAGCTACATTGTGTGCTGTGAAACACTGTTTTACAAAGCAGATGTTCCTCCTCTTCATCTTTTTATAACAAAAGAAAAATGGCCTTAGAAGCTGGGATTGTCAAGTAAAGGACTATGTTATTTGGGACCGAGCAGGGATTACTCGCTGCAGTTACCTGAGCCCTGCGCTCTGCCTGTGCGTGCTGCTGTGGCTGTGTGCACGCACCACTGCGTTCCAGTTCGCGTTGCCTGCCCTGTGTCCTGAGCCACCGGGCACGATCGTGTGGATTCAGGTTATTACCTGCCCTTCGCATCCTCCCTGTGCGTCCTTCCCATCCTCCTTTCTGTCAACCAGCAGGAATTGTCCACTTCTCCTCTGTTTTGCTGGGAAAGCACCTAGGCAGGGGCTGAGCTGAGTGCGGCAGCGGGGTGTGTTGCTGGGGGGTTTGGCAGCGTGCAGGGAGCACAGTGCAGCGTGCACTGGGCGCTGATGCTCTCAGACACCGTGTTGCATTGGAAAGAATAATTCCAGTGAGTACAGCTGGGGAGCCTCATGTCAATCTTCTATCCGTGTGCCGTCTTACAGCTTTCTTGCTGCATTTCTTTTGCTCTAAATCTTTCAAAGAAGGAATCTCATAGCTATTTTGTAACAATGCCTTCTGGCATACCATCTTGCTTAAGTCTTTTTTTTTTTTTTTTAATTTATTTCTGAATCTCCTCAGTAAGAATAGCCTAACAGCTTGAGAAATACGTATGTTGAGATTTCCTAGCTGAGTCCTACTGATCCTGTTTGTTGGCAGCTGCAACTGAAATTGTTGCTGTCTTGCGTAGGAGAGCAGATGAGTTAAAGCAATGTGTAAGTGCAGAGAAGGAGTTAGAATTTAACCCAAGTTCTCCTTTCTTCAGTATGCGGCCAACTAGGTTGTGCACTGACGGCTTCACAAACTGTGTGTGTAACACCGGCAGTATTTGTCACTCCCAAACTGCACTCTGCCTCCTAAATATGCTTCTAATCTTGCAGACTGACACCAGGTTTCTGCATGCCAGAGGGTGAGTGACGGGGTGCAGATTAAAACCCTGCGATGAAGCAGAGCTCATGTAGTGCTGCTTGTCAAGACCTTTCTGTGGTACCGAGACTGCAGCTACAGACTCTAAATTGCATTTCTTTCCCCAGTGCAGCCTGCACTCTGTAATCAGGAGAGGGGCTGAAATGTCAGACAAATTGTAAGCAGTACTGTGAGTGAAACCTAAAGATGGAGGGCTTTTTCTCACGTTTTTATAAGCTTGATTGAACGCAGAAAAAAAAAAACATGGTATCTGATTTTGTTGTAACTTTGTCTTTTTTCTTCTGATAGTGAAATTAATTTGAGTTCAGTTTTGAAAACAGCATTCTAATGCTCAGAAAGCTGTAACAGATACAGAGGACTTTGCCACAAGACTTTGAACACTTGGGGTGTTTATGGCAGGTGATGTTAATCACAGCTCAAGCCCCTGCGACCTCATGAGTTTTCTACCAGGACTGCATATTGGAAGTCTGCTTAAAAGAGGGGTAGATCAAAGCAAAGAAGAAAATGTGGTCCAAAAAAACCTTTTTGGTTGTCCTTCTATTTCTTCTTAATTCCTAGTATTTCTGAGAAATCCTCCAGTAAAAACAGGGCAGTCGGATAGTTTTTCCAATGGGGCATGGAGGGAATCAGATCTACTTTCCACAAGAGAAATGAATGTAAAATAGTATTTTTTCCATTTGTGGGTCACTTTCTTTACCTCAGTATCCTTAAGTAAAGCATGTATGAAGGTATTCTTTTCTTCAGCAAAATTATTTGGTACAAAATATGGTTTCTTTCTGAGGTGTTACTGTTCTCTACCGTGAAGTCAATTCAGTCTCTACTTTGCCTGTAATTGCCCAACAGCAGCAATTTCAAAGGCTCTTGCTCTGTGTGTTTTTACTGTTGTAGAGAATTTGAGTGTATTTTTAGAAGTTTTGATGCAACACACAAACTAATATCTTCCCAAGTTCATCCTTTTCTAGTGGAACTGACGAAAACTATTTGTGGATTAAAAGAAATGCCTCTCAAGATTAATCCTATTTGCTTAAATCTATTTGTATAAAAAACCTTTGATTAGAGGAAAGACAAGAAATGGAAGCTGCGTTTCTTTAGGCCAGGTTTGTGTTCATCTCGGCCAGACATTTCAGTGCAACCCTGATTTAACAGGAATTGTCAGCTTGGTGCAAAGCCACGGTATGTCACCTCCAACCAGATCATAATATCTTCAACTCATTCTGAATTGAATCTCTGAGAATTGTGTGATGATTCTTGTTTTAAATTCCTGATACCATATCTCTGCAAAAGTGAGGACTGAAACACACCTCCAAAAAATAGGCCATCCCTTGGAGAAAAGTGAAATGAACTCATAAGATATGCATGCAACATAAATATGCATGAGCAATTTCTGTAGGATGTAAGCTCTACAAAAGACAGTGGTTTTTTAGCTTTTAGGAAACGTTTCTGTCTGAATTAGCAACTGTCAAAGTGGCATGGTTGAAAAGATTTTCTGCTGTAGAGAGATGAAACTTCAGCTCTTCAAACAACTTAGCTTATCTAGGGAAGCAAGTTGAGACGTAGTTGTCTTAGAGCTCTCCAAACCCAGCAAGGTACCTGCAGAGCTTCTTTGCAAATTCTTTTGATATTGTCTTGTCCTAGAGAGTGCCAGACTCTCTCCCATACTTCAGAAATGTGAGAATTTTGCTTTTCTTGGAGAGTAAAGAACCCAGGAGATAAATGGAGATAGAAATAATAAGAAAAAAAAAAATACTATGCTCTCTTCCAGAAAATGAATAGATGTGTGTTTAATGCGATGGCATTACTTCTTTTTGTTCTACTTTCAGAATCTAATTTTGTCCAGCACTATGTAAATTTTTCAGACTTCTTTTACAACTTCTGTAGAGTCTTTCCCTTATGCAGAGCAGCTTCCCCTTGGCACCCTTCCTGTGTGCATAGACACTGCGCCTCTTTTCCAGCGCAGTGATAAACATTAGCATTTGGTGCCCGTTTCTGGCAATCAGCAGCTTTCTGTCACTGGGAAGTCAGAGTTAAGCTGATGGAGCTTTGGAAGAGGCTTCTGAGGTGACCAAATTCCTGTTTTAACGTGAAGCTGGAAATTGCAGATTGGATGAGATCCTCTCTCTTCAGCTTTGCCACCCCGTTGTGAAGAAAGAAGCCTCGTCTTCAGTTGGAAATTTCCAGGTTCAGATTTGGACTGAGCTGATCTTTGATCTTAAAGTTTTAAGCTGATGGTGAGAAAATGGAGAAATGAGAATGAGGGAAAGAGAAATTTTTTTAGCATGGCTACAGCTTTCAGCTTTCATCTTCTAAACTTTAATAAATTTAATCACAGCTAGAAGAGTTCTGGGGAAGTCAAGCTATGTAGAAGCATTGGCACAATTCATCAGTTGCAGAGAAAAACTAAAATAGGAGTGCAGCATCTAGAATATGCATTCCCTTCTGCACTGTGGTCTGTAGAAGTATTTTACTGAAATGACCTGCTGCCAGCAAGACACCGAGTGGGCTATCTCACTGTCTTTTTTGGGTCTTAGTGTTCTGAAACGAGAATAGGAAAGTTTAAACAAAGCTGACAATTTATCAAAGGCATCTTTTTTATTTGTTTTTTTTGTCTGAGATGAAGCATTATCCTTCCTGGATAACCTGAGATTCTTGTGGCACCCGGTGACTGATAGGGGACTGAATCATAGCTCTTTCTGGAATGTTTTATATGTTTGAGATCTTTCATTGAGTGAAACTTCTGACTGTCCAGGAAATGCTGTATTGGACAGTGCCTGAACAGCAACCAAGGCTTATTTCCTAAGCTGCGAGGCTGCAGTGGGTGCATACAGAGGGGGCATCGATGTCTTCTAACTGAATAGTTCAGCCAGCAGTATCAGCTTCTATACGTTGCTTCTCCAGTACTGTAAGGTAATGAATTATGTACGTATGGACCAAACTTCTGATTGCAGTGGTATTTTTCTGTGATTGGCATGTTTTGGCTCCTGCTTACAAAGAAATACTTCAATTATTCTTGGGTGTTATTGTGGAAGAACTGGCTGACTTGGTACAATCATTCACTCATTGTGAATGTACAATCATTGAAGAGGCTGGGGAGCGCTGCTAATCAATAGAAGCAGGCTTTTGTTAAACACTTGTTTTTCTTCTCACACTTGTTTTCTTGAATCTCTCCAGTAGTGTTGACCCCTGACGGTATTCACGTTTGCCTTCTGAATTGGCAGCCTTGCTGGTGGTGAGCAGGACACAGATTGTAATGTGGTGAGACTCCACTCAGCAGGCATGGCCCCAGCCTCATCAGTTATCTGCTCCTCTCCCATCCCTCTTTCTTACAGTTTGAATGTTATCTATCTTTAAAGTGTAAGAACTAGTACTTCCAAGCCAAGCAAACTGTGGGTATGTTGCTGCAACTGGCTGACTTTGGGACTTCTTTTTTGCAAGATCGCGTGCACTCCAATCAGGTAGTATCAAAAACTTTTCTGCTTCAGGGCTTTTATGAAAGTGGACTCATGTCATGAACCTGGCTTTATGAATTGAAAATGTTTTATTCTTGGGTGCTTTTATGATGAAAGTAATAAAATTAGCACTACAGCTGATCCAGTCAGTGCTTGCAGTTGGAGCAAAATAGGAATGGTCATAGAAGCTTTATTATTCTTCTAGATCTGTTAATCTGGCATCTTTCTGGAGCATTAATTCCACATTTTGCCTGACAAATAATTTGACTCAAAAGCATTTGATTCTGTTAGGATAGTTTGTTAGATTTCAGAAGCGTGTATGCTAGTATTTGTATTTCTCTTTTTATACATTTTCATTCTTGAATGTACTTGGTTCCTCCCCTGGGAACAAGTAACTTCACAGAGTTCATGGAGTCATGATGCTGCAATGGATGCTACACCTCAGGCTCTGAAAACCCAACTGGAGAATACTCATTTTCATATGTTACAGATGAACTTCCCATTTAAGTCTGGTGGTTTGGGTTTTTTGTCAGGATGGTAGTTCTTTCTTACTGCTACTGAAAATAATTTCATTGCTGTTAGAGAAAGATTCATTAGCATGTAGTTTGCATTTGCAGGAAGCCAGTCTTGTAGAGACCACATTCCTGATGCTTGTTGGTTTTACAAATGCAAAATGTGGATGTCTTCCTTGTACAAGCAAGTCAAAGGTGTCTGTCTGGGTCTGCCAGGTTGGGGGCTTAAGAGAACAACCCATCCAAGGCTGGCAGTGCCACTCCATCCGTACAAACGGGAGCAGACTGTGGGTGTTGTCAGCAGCGGCCCTGTGTGCCGCACTCCATCTACTCACAGGCTTCCATGCTGGGAGGGAGGGCAGCGCCGCCTGGGCAGCCTTTGTTTTCTGAGCGTCACATCGCTGGTAAAGTCAAGGAAGGTGACGTACCAGATCTTACTACAACATGAGCTAACGCTTCAGTTCTTCTAGAAAAAGGGTTATTTGAACATTGAAAATTACTCTTTTACTACTGGGATTTCTTAGTGGCCAGCAAAGTGAGCAAATTGGAAAGTAGAGGTGGATAAGAGCCATTTAAAAACCCTGGCTGCATCGTGTATTGGTGCTACGCTGGTTTAGCTCACTGGATCAACCATCCGGCGCTGAGAAATGCCAGTGCAGGGCCAGGGCAGTATCATGTGGCCAGAATAGGTCAGCTGTGTTGTGTTGTGAAACTGCACCTCTTCGGTAGGGTACATTTAGAAGAGTAATGAGTATGCTGCCCGTAGGTGCGCAGAGCCTGTCTGTTTTGTAGAAGGAGCAACTATTGCTTGTTTTTCCTTCCAGGGTTGTGTTGGGGTTGCTGTGTATCTGTATTACCAGTACATCAGATCCTGTGATTCACCTGTAGCAGGATTCAAGAAGGCTTATGGTTTTTCAGCTGATGGTTTGGACTGACAGCTTCTCTAGGGGAAGAAAAAAAAGGAGCTCTTCCTGCAGCTGGGACAGAAGGAGTTGTGTTTCTATATGTGTAGTAGAAAGAGAGGTGCTATGGTGATAGCTTGTCTTGGAGTGCAGGAGGTAGAGCCCTTTGACGTCAGAGGGTGTTTAAATGGGGCTTGCCCAGGTGCTTCCTAGCACAGAGAGGAGTGAGGAGGCAGGGGTTGTGAGCCTTCTGAATCCCTCTGGAAGAGGTGTCTTGTTTGCTGGAGACCTGCTTTGTTTGAACTCCGTTGGCCTGATAAAGGCATGAAGGGGTCGAGAGGCAGGTTGAAGGTCCAGCAGCTCAGCAGATGCCTGTGGTCTTGGTGCATACAAGCCTTTTTGTACTAGCAAACCAGTCTGTTTTCTTCTGAAATAAACTAATACATAGAAGCAAAGGAGAACTTGTTTGCTCATACCCTTGTAACATGACTTTAAATGTCGTGTTGCAGTATTCTAGAGGGTGCTTGGGCTAGTGCGGACGGTGCTAGTGCTTGTAATGCAAGCAACTCTGCATGGAAATAGTCCCTATCACAGTAGCTTTCCATCTTTCTATTCTAGTCCGGCATATAACTTTCTTCTCTACAGTGAAGGCTTGGGAAAATGTTTTGGTTTTTCCCCCTACCCTTTGCTGTCACAGCATGCCTGCGTTTGCAGCTTGTTACTGCTTCTCCAGCTCCGTAAGTGGTATCTGTCTGCCCCATGGTGCCTACTTTGCACACTTAGCAAGGACCCTGATCCCAGTCTAGTCTGGGCCTCGCAAGGGCGACCACAGTCAGGACTAGATGTGGGGCTTCCATGAGCAGTTGAGCTAATCCAGTGAATTGTTGATTCCTTCCCCTCTGTCCTGTTGTGACTAAGTATGTGAGTGAGTTTGGGTACATCCATGCATCATTCCAACCTGTATATTGCAGATGCACTGGCTGTGAACATTACGTCTAGTAGTTTAATGGGAATTGAGTATCACTGGGATATTGCACTGAGTTTGTACAACTTATTAGTCTTATAAGAAGACTGTAGTGCTAAGCAGAGGTGTGGCCTCAAAATATGCCTAACCTGACTTTTTTCCCTTTTATTTTCCATCTAGGTATCACATGCTGTTGCAAAGCTAGTATTAGTTAGTTTCCACTGGCAAATCTCAGAGATTTTGGAAAGGTAAGTGTAAATAGTCTTCTCTCTTCTGCGCTCAGTGCTTTTCCCCCTTGCTTTGCAAGAATTTTCAGGGTGGTCCATAGGTGTCTTTTTGACAAGCATCTTTGAACTTGAAAGCAGGCCACACAGTCTATTCCAGGGAGCAGAGGCAACACACTGTTTTGTTGAGGCTGCATTGCCTGTAAGAAATTTGTAAACAGGGAGAGAGTAGTGGTGGCGAATGTCTTTCAGTCTGGGGAATTATTGTCATGCTGGGAACCCTGTAGATGCATTTAGCTTAAACTTTGAGATAACAGATTGAGAGTACTGCATCTATATTTATTTATTTTAACAAATATAAAGATAACATATGTTCTGTTTTGAACATATGAGCCATAAATCATAAAGGAGCACTGAACCTATGCTGATGTATTCTTTCGTAGTACATTCACATTGAAGTTTTTGCTGCTTCTGAGCTTAAGTGATGTTTTTTTCCATGCTGACTAGCATTTGGAGAGCAGGAGAAGATGATGTGAGAGAACTGAGAAGTGCAGCCCCTTTGTTGCTTGGTCAGTGTCACTGTAATGAAGTCCTCCAGCTAATTTCAAAAGGAGGGTTCGGACTCTGCCCAAACATATACGGGAAGTGTGTCAGGAGGCACTGCTGTCTGGCAGCCCCTCCAGAAAATACTGGCTCAGAATTGAACATTGTCTGAAAATAGAGAGCACATCAGTCTGACTCATTCTGCCATGCCATTTTTGGCCCTGTAGCCAGCAACTTCATCCAGAGAACATATGGGAAATGCATGTCATGTATGGATATTGCTGCAGCATCTTTGGTAACTGGCTCGTTGGTTACCATGCATCCTGTGAAAGCTTCTCTCTGGGGAATGTGGAGGGTGAGATTCGTGCATAGCAGCTCAGGGTGATTTTGCAGGTCAGCTGATGAGATTTAAACAAGAGGAAGTTTGGGGAAGGATTTACTTCTAAAGCTATAACTTTGCAAGTTGTTCCCCAGTGGATCTGGTTCTCAAAGTTCTGTCTTGGTACGAAGTGACATTAGCAAATGAAAGCTCCCTAGTACAACTAAAAAGTGCTAGTGAGGAGGGAGGATTTACGGCACGGTCACAACAGTGACACTGCTGTTTCTGAATTCATTGAGATATAAACATTCGTCTGCAATGGAAATCGCAAACAGCAAAACATGTTTAATTCTAGGGCTGCTGATAGACAGCTTCATATGCCTAAGGGGTGATAATCTGTCACAGAGTAAATACTTAACTAGATAATAGACTGGAGTCAAAGTGAAACCTAACCAGGATAGCTTGATTTTACAAAGGAATAGGAGACAGACAGGAGCCTCACTGGAGTGTGTTGTTATGGGCAGTGGCTTAGAACTGCTCTAGGAGTGTGGATAGAAAATCTTAGCTTCAAAAATAATTTATCAGGGGGAGGGAGAGAGTTATAGAAAAATATTCATCAGGGAGTATGAGGGAAATGTTAATCCATTACTGGGAGAAGTATTGTTTCTGATTTTGAAGGAACTCTCAAAGTTTAGTTGTTGAAAGTTCAGTTCACTATGTGAAGGAGCCTCAGACAGGACACGTTTCCACTCTCCTTGTTGAAACCTACCCTACCATTTGCACAGAGCCTATTATTTATTCAGACAAGAAGGATCAATTTAACAAAGCAACATGTATTCAGAAATTGATTTGATCATTCTTCAATTGCCTTTTCAGGCACAAGTCTAATGCTGCCCAATTGCTAGTAGAAGCACGAGTTCAGCCCACCTCATCCAAACATGTAAGTATGCTAACTATTTTGGTCTGTTCCCTTGGCAGACACCTCTGGCCCACCTCATCGGAGGATTGCATTACTAATGGCATAGTCTGTCCCGTATTAACCCTTTGCAAGCTCAGGTCCAACACCTTAACTCAACGCTGGGTTTACTTTTTAAATGAGAATGCATTCAAGAGGTGTCTAACATTTAAATAGCAGCTTTGCTATTGTCTTGCAGGTAGTGTTCAAGAATTACTTGCCTCAAGAAAATTAAGTTCATTTTTTTGGCATGAGTAATGGTACACAATGGAAGGAGCAGAGTGCATGGGCTTGGCTACCTCTTCCCATTCTGCTCTCTCTATAAAAGACACTCAAGGGAAGCTCTGGCTGCACAGAGTGAACAGAGCTTGTCTGTGGCTGGAACAGAGATTTTTTAAATTATTATTATTTTTATTTTCTTCCTGAGATGTCTGTTTGCTGCACTGCTCTGCTCAGGGATGCTTAAGCCAAATCTCCCAGTGGTGTTGCTGCTGAGCCAGTCAGTAGTGATACTTGAACCAACAGCTTGTGTTTTGCAGCCAGGGCTACACAGGTCTTTAGATACTTTTTTTTTTTTTTCCTTTAAATAGAAACTTCCTGTTGCATATTTACAGGTTTCATTCACAGTGGGTGTCTTGGTACACAGTTACCCCGGGAACACATTGCCATGTGTCAGTTTTTGAGTGATAAAATATTACATCTGAGAAACACTCTTTGCGGGGGGGGGGGGGAGATTTTAGAAGCCTGATTTGGCATCTGAGCTGACTCGTAGCTAGCAGAGAGTGAAAATGCTAAAACAGCTGACAAGAGTAAGCTCCATGGACTCAAATTATCTGCCTAGACTCCAGAAAAAAAATCTTCAGCATTTGACATACCTGCAGATAAGTCCATGTATTTTGAGATTTGTCTGAATCTTGTATCAGCTGTCACTTAAGTACTTTCCACTGCAATGGTGATTTCATTTTGGGAAGAAAGATATTACAGTTAAAAGGTTAGTTTAAATCTTGACAAACTTGGTTTGGTAGGCAATTCATTAGTCTTTTTGTATGTGCTAGGGCAAGTTGCTCTGTGCTTTAGCTCCTAATGCAGAATGATGATGTTTTGGGGGCAGATGCTCATACTGTCAAGTAACTGACCCTACAGGGAGAAGCTGTAGTGGTGACCTCAGAGGAACAGCTTGCGGAGGTTTGAGGCAATGTGCTTGCTGTTCAAGTTGAGTAGTTGATGTAGGCAATCAATGCAGTTGCAGACTCAGTGAATCTTGTTTTGGTCCGTAAGTGAGGCTGCTTAGAACAAAGTAGCTTTATTTCCTTTTTCATGTGGTCGTGCTATAAAACAAGCTCTGCTGGTCATGTGGCTGAGTATCATGCTGCTGCTCCTCTGCATCTCTGGCATGCAGAGCTAGGCGTGGAAGCTGGCGACTGTCTTGCACAGGCTTCTCAAAGAGCAGCAAAGGTTGAAGTAGATGAAAAGCGATCATATGACTTCTTGGTGAAAGGGGAAATAGAAACATAAAAGCAAGGCTCTACAAAGCTGTTAGCAGTTTGATGATGTGCTAGACCTAGTTCTTTGGGTCCCAAGGGTGAGCTGAGATGTGTTAGAGGCTAGATCTGTTGTCTGGGGATTAGTTCTGCGCTACCCAAGGGGAGATCCAGACTGCTTCCCAGTGGTTTGGTGAAGCAATAGCAGAATTATGCCTGACTTGAAACAAACCCTCTAATCCTTTTCAGCTGAAGGGATGATGCCTGCTTTGCCAAATGTAGCATAGGCAGAAGATAGGAGATGTGAGATGATGGTCTGTGAATTTCTTCTCCTTTCTGTATAAACACTGTACACACTGCACCTTCAGTAGCCTTCCCTCTTACCCAAAATCCAGCTATAGCCGCTCTCCAGGGCCTGTGGAACAGTGATAGAGTCTGACCGAGCTAACAAAGAATGTCAGTAAATTCGGGGAAGGACTAACACGATGATGTGTTTCCTCGTTTTTCAAACAAGGCAAGAGTAAGAACCAGAAGAGTAAAGATGACTTCTGAGTAGCACTAGATTAGAGGCAGGAGGTGTTCAGTGACTGTCAATCTGTTGTGCTCCCTGAGATTAAAGAGGTTCATGAGAAGGACTGACTGTCGGGGCCATGCAGCACCCCAACACAACAGCTACTTATGAACCTGTTCTGGCCTGGAGCTCGCCTGAGACTGTTGTCACAATGAAGGTGATGCAGGTGCCTGTGGATGAGGTGAGAATACTCTGGGAGAGCTAGGATGCTTTCACTGTCATGCTGATTTGTCTCTCTCCCAGGCAATGGTACATTCCTCCCATCACTGCGCAGTGTGCATGCAGTTTGTCCGGAAGGAGAACTTGCTCTCTCTGGCTTGTCAGCACCAGTTCTGTCGCAGCTGTTGGGAGCAGCATTGTACAGTGCTCGTCAAGGACGGTGTTGGAGTCGGTGAGTTCAAGGCAGATATGGTACTGGGTCTGTTTGTCATGTTGGCCATTTTGATGATGACTGCCTGAATTGGTGTAAAACATCTCAGTAAGGAGAAAATGGAGCATGGAATGAATATTTGTGACAAACTTAACTTGAACTAGAGGTCTTACCTGAATCCCTGGTTGGTGTTGGCATACCACCAGGAGAGTGCTACTCCTGCCTAACAAAACATGCAAGTCCATAGATCCATTTGCTGCTTTTCTCCCCTTGTGATCTCAAGAGCATGACTGTAACAAGCTAGAAGCTGCAAATCTGGTGCATTTTGTGTTTGCATCTCTCATGGTCTATTGTTGCACTGCCTCTGGAGTGCTGTGGATGCAAACATCTGTTCCTTGTGTGTTAGGTAGAAGCCAGTAGTTGCCAGAGTTGCTTTGGGCTTTTCCTAGCCTGTCTTTCGTGCTGGCATGGCAGTAACATGCAATTTTCTACTTTAAGTATCTGACCTTGTGAATACTGGTTGAAGCACTTACTGGTCCTGGATGCACATGTCCCCTGTCATCTTTCGGTGAAGACAGTTGGGCTTCAGCTTTTCAGCAGCCCAGATAGATTTGTGTCACAGCTGTGTCCCTCTTGCCACAACAACAGATGGCACCTAGGAAGCTGTGTTGAATGCTCTCTGTGCGTTCTCTCCTTAGTATAAGTTGCACTGTGCTAAAATGGTGTTTTCTCTTCTCAGGGGTCTCCTGCATGGCTCAGGACTGCCTACTTCGGACACCAGAAGACTTTGTGTTTCCATTGCTGCCTAGTGAAGAGCTGAAAGACAAATACAGGCGCTACCTCTTCAGGGACTATGTGGAGGTATCAGGGTTTTTTTCAGTTTTAAAATACCCTGGGTCAATTCACCAATGACTTGCAGAAATTTTGTTTGAAGTGTCTTGCATCTTTGATTAGAACTGCAGTAACTGCAGCAAAATTGTTTCTGATAAACATGATGTGGCTTCTCCTGCAGGACAGCCTCACTGACAAAATGCTCTAGCAGGTTGCCAAAGTAAATTCTGCTGTAAGGTCACCCAGTAACTCCTTGGCTGGTGCTTGGCTCTTTTCCTGAAGCAGAATTCTCAGAATGTTGCAGCTGAGAACTTCAAATTTCAGTCTGAGTTTTAAGTCCTTCTTGCTCTTGCATAGATATTTTAGTCCCTCATCTTAGTGTAGCACAACTGAATTGGCTTTCTAAATAACATTTTATGTGAGTTTTTTTAAAATTAAAGCAGCAGTTGTTAAGGTTAAATGTGCAGGAAGTATTCTGGAAACTGGGAACAGACTGAGAATGCTCAAGAAGCAGCAAAGCAGTATAAAAGAGTGGTGTCACTTCTCTTCGATAAGAGACCCTTTGGGAGGGAACAGCCACCACAGAAGAGCAACTGAATACATTCTGGGGCATAAGAAGAGGATGGGGAAAGAGCTCAAATGGAGTAAAACTGTTTGTTCAGTGTCTTGGTGGGATCTTATGGTTGTGTTGCTGTGCTTACTTGGTCTGTAAGTAACCCTCCATTTGAATTTCCTGTTCTAGAGAAGCTGTAAGTAACTAACATGCCCTTTCCTAATGTGGAAGAGGTTTGTCTGCTCTGTTAGCCAAGACCTGGTGACAGTTTTCACTCTTTTTCAACAAGAAATAACTGACTTGTATATATTTGAGGATAGGAGTGGTTAAACTTGGATAATGCTCTTCTGCACCCACTGCTGATCTTACCACCTTGGTATGTTCACAGAGCCATTATCAGCTGCAGCTGTGTCCTGGTGCAGATTGCCCTATGGTCATACAGGTACAGGAGCCAAAAGCCCGGCGAGTGCAGTGCAATCGTTGCAATGAGGTCTTCTGGTAAGAAACAGAGAAGGTTAAAGATCACGGGGAAAGTGTGTGCTGTCCTCAGAGCTACTCCATTTGCTTGCCAGCAGGTTCAGTGTGTAGAAGCATCTCAAATGCTTTGCTAGAGTTGTTTGTAACTTGAGTTAGCTTGAGTAATTGGACACTCAGGGTCTGACTTCTGCAGGTGGTCAGCCCTCCCCTCGCTCGCTAAACTCCTTGGAAGCTGGGTGTTCTGACAACCAGGGAACGCAGGGCTTGAGTAATGAAGGGATTACAAATCTACTGTTCTCATATTTGGCTAGGTTACAAATTTTGGTACAGTCATAGTGACCAGTAGAGATTCTGGTAATGGATGGGGAGGCCTCACTGCTATCTGCTGGTATTTTAAGTTTATTACAAGTATTTGACTCCCAGAGTGTCTGGCGTGTTTTGAGGCTGGTGTGAGAATACATTTCTGCTGAATAGTAATGCTAATGTTCCTTGTCTGACTTAAGTGTGTATGGGACCAGAGAAAAAAAGATAGCTTGCAGGGCTGCTGAAGTGTCTTCTGCTCCTGGGTCTCCAGAATCACTGCTGTTAAGAATGTCAGTGGAGCGCAATACAACTGGTTTAGAGACCCAGCTTACTGGTATCTCCATGCCAATGGCCCTTACTCACCTGGGGCTGGTCAGGTCATGCTCATGCAGGTGCCTGATACCTACCACTGCAGTCAGGCTACTTGTAAAGCCACTGGTATGCCCCAGGCCTCTGCAGTCATGTTAGAGCAGACACAGGTAGGCTCTGTGTGGAGGGATATGTCAGCCCTCAGATACGTGATTTGTCAGAGAAGGCCTCCAGTCACGCTCATCCTGACTCTGGTTTCTGCACAAGAGGGTGGGGGTTTATTGGAGCTCAGCCTTGGTCTTTGCACTCTAGTAATACACAAGTGCATTTGTGTCCCTTACCCTCACTTGGCCTCACAGATTTTGGTCATCAGGAAAACCTCAGTTCTTGAGTCATCTCCATGGAAATTGATATGTCTTTTTTTTTTTTCTTTTCTTTCTTTATTTCTTTCATCCTATTAAGCTTTAAGTGTCGGCAGATGTACCACGCACCCACAGACTGTGCTACCATTCGAAAGTGGCTCACCAAGTGTGCAGATGACTCCGAAACAGCCAACTACATCAGTGCTCACACTAAAGATGTAAGGACAAGCACCTGCATATTTTTTCTTGTCCTCTAGTCCTGCCTGGGAAGCAAGATACAATTCTATACGTATGTAGCATTGTGTGCTGCTTTTTCACAGACTGCAATTTCTCACAGCTCCCTCGGGACTGTGATAGAACACAACTGAATGCCTTGGGAATGCTTTGTGTGGGAAGTCCAGCTGCCCTCCTGCGGTAAGGACCTGGTGGTCCTTATTCCAGACCTGGTGTGAATGTCTTTGGCAGCCAGGTGTGCTGCCCTCCCACGGGCAAAGGAACTGTGGCTACTTTGAAATGATCAGTGGAGATGTATTTAAAATGGAAGGAGAGAGTGTAGTAAGTGCAGAGTCAGTATCAAATAATGCACTAGTGGTGTTTAAACCTGAACAGCTGTGTGGAGTACTATGAACTGGAAGGTAAGGGAGACTTGATTTGGCAAGGACAGCAAAATGAGGTAGATGAAGTCTGTAAATGAGACATTGAAGTACTTCTAGTAGATTTAGACCCAAGAAAAAGAAATAGTATTACATATTGTGCACTGTAGTCTACCTATAGAATTGTCTTTAAAAGTTATAGATATACTACCTTTATCCTCTAGATTAGCTGTCTGCAGATTGGAACTTTTAATGTCTTTTGGGGATTTTGTGGTCTGACTTCAAAACAGTTCTTAGCTGGCATTTGTTCTGCCATAGCCAATGGCAATTGTGACAGTGCTAATTAGCCGTAAGCTTCAGTTGTGTTAGGAAAGTGGGTATTTAGATTGATTAGAGATTTTAAATTGCCTTCTTTCTCTGGAGAAGGTGTCAACATGTGATGGCATTGTTTCTGCTATGCTCTTTTGTAGAAATAAGGTTCTGTTATATTGAGCATTGTCCTGGCATATATTTTGCCTGCCATTAAAATTTATAAAAAAGCAGCAAAACTCACTTCCTCCTTTGTACCTATGCAACCCAAAAAATGGAACTGAACTGGACACTCCAGGGCATCAGTGGACTGCTGATGGAGGGAAGAAGTGTGCAGCTCTCACTGTGGTCAGCCAGATTCTCTGCAGCTAGCTAAGTTGTCACATGTTAGTGGCTGCTGAAGGCAGGATATAGTGCTGATTATCTTGTAGTCTAAGTAGCTGTGGAAGCTACTGTCATATGTGAACTAATTCTGTCCCTATTCCTGAGCAACTGCTAAATGGTAACTCAGTAAGACCTTCAGTTTTACAAGGAGTAACAACTGTGAACTTGTTTTCTTGAGCAAGCAGTCCAGTGCTGCAGTGTCACTTGCCTGGCTTTGCCTTTCTGCCTTCTTTTTAAATGGAGCTGTCAGGAATTGGTGGGAGGCAGGGTGTATATATGTTAATATTCTCATATATATGTATGCATATTTTAAAAAAAAAAAGCAGGACGGGAATAATCATGCAAGTGTTATCATTCTCCAGAAGGCTGCTAGAGACAGAGTTGGATCTAACAAATGCTTCTGTTTCCCCAGTGTCCCAAGTGCAATATCTGTATTGAAAAGAACGGAGGCTGCAATCACATGGTGAGCAATTCCCTGAATGTGTCAGACCTTCCTTGTTCTAAGCAGAATTTTTTTTTCCCCACTTTCCACTAACCAGTGGCTCCTGTCTCTTCTTTTTCAGCAATGCTCCAAATGCAAGCATGGTAAGTAGGATTTGGAAACAGTTTTCTCTGCAATGTTTGTTAGTGGTGATGTTCTTTTCTCTTTTTTTATGGTATGAAGACAAATTGTGAACATTGATTGAAATATTTTTCCCCCTAGTAAAAGGTGAACAGGATATTAATTACAGACTTGTGTGTGATAGCGGTTCCCCCCCTCCTCCACTGGCTGTGATCTCAGCTGGGTTCTGATTCAGTGCTGGTTTGGCTCCCTCTCCTTGACATGTCCATTGTGTAGAGAAGTCTCCATCTCTGCCATTAATATTAACAGTGGAATCCATCTCGGAGGAGAGAGTATTAAATGCTTTCCATGTAATTGTATTTGTCATCAGCTGAAAGTACTGGCAGAACTGAGCCACTTACTCAGATCAGCTTAAGTCCTTCTGCTTAGTGATGGAAATAATGAGCTTCAACCCAGATGAAACTGCAGGAGCTGTGAACTGTTCTGCATAACGTTATCTGTTGGACTTCTCAGTCCACCCCTGTGCAATTAGCAACTTGAGTGTCTTTGGCCCATTGTGTGGTCCTACAAAATGACAGCCTGTTCTTGCACTTATCTTTTCATGGCAGAATTAATTTCTGTTGTCTTGGAGCGAGATAGTTTGTATTCAGCCCTCTAAGTGTGCTACTAGAAAATATTATAATATCAGAACCTTATTTGGAAGATGATTAAAGATTACTGTCCTCTCTCATTTCCTTTGCTTTGGGGTCCTCAGCAGCACTGGACGTGATTTGATGGAGCTCTGTGACAAGGGTGAGCAGGCAAGTGCCAAGGTACCATGGTGACTAGCACTCGAGAAGGCTGGTGAACTCTGGAAATGCAAATTTCAGTCTCCTTGTTATGAGTAACACAGAAGTGATTCCTATTGTAGCAACTTAATCTCCATCTTTTTTTCCTTCCCAGCAGAACACTCACAGCCTCGCTCTGAAATCAGGAAACGGTCACGCGGGTTTTGCTATTGCTCTCTTTCCTCCACTTTCTTCCCAATTCAGTGGCTCCTAACTTGAAGTGTCATAAATCACTGATATCTGAAGTTACCTGTGTAGTTCCCTCCTCAAGAGAACTGAGGGCAGACTTTCTTTTGCATGAGTTAGTTCACTTTTGGATTTGATCATATTTTACTCAGCCAGAGGTCCGCATGGGCCAGTATGCCAGTGGTGGGGAGGATGCAACTCACAAGTAAGACTGCAGCCTGCCTCCTCTTTAATCTAGAGTGACAGCCTGCGCAGAGCGCAAGTACAGGTCTGCCCATTGGTCTTGGCGTACAGGATGCAGCACTTCAGGATTTACTTTCCGTAGTTGCACAGGAGGCTGTACGATGAAAATCTTCAAGACAGGCTGGTATTTTTGGCTCACTATTGTGTTCCGTTATGCAAGATGATACAAAATGTGTATGTTTCTTGGCTTAGCAGAAATATGTGAAAACAGATGGGCTGTGTCTCCTGAAGCTTTTCTTTCTCTGAGGTTTTTTTCTGTGCATCACAGTGGGTTTTTTGCTGTTTTCTGCAGACTTCTGCTGGATGTGTCTGGGAGACTGGAAGACTCACGGCAGCGAGTACTACGAATGCAGTCGGTACAAAGAGAATCCTGATATTGTAAACCAGAGTCAGCAAGCACAGGCCAGGGAGGCCCTTAAGAAGTACTTGTTCTATTTTGAGAGGGTAGGAGACATCTCCTTGGCCAGAGCTGCTGTAGCCTTTTAATGCTCCCTGCCTGGTGCAAAGGTCATTGCCAGCAATCTCCGCGCAAGAAACTGCCCAAAGACAATCTGTGCGGAATTTTCGGGCCCTGTTGTTTTTCACTCAAAATCCTGCCCTGCAAGTCCCATCCAAACCAGTAATGTCGTACCCAAATCAAATCATATTTGCTCCTATATTTCCTTGTGCTAGAGAAAATCAGCATTACCTGTGTGTCACTGTACTGTTTTCCTGCAGGCTGAGTGCTGCTGCAGTAGATAGATGTTGCTCCAATCACTTCCTTCCAGGACTGGGGAACTTCAGTTCCTTGCAGTATGTCCTTATAGAGACAAAGACTAAATAAACTGTTCAAAGCTCCATTGGCTGTAGCAAAGTTTTCCTAAAATTTCATGTAATCACATTTTTAAAAGTTGCAGTCAGAGCATCTCTGTCCACACAGCAGGCTCGATGCACCTGGCCATACAGTGCAATTCTAGAGCAGCATCTCTAGAAGAGAATGTGGTAGAGGTTCAATGCTGCTGCATTTCAGTTTCCCCATTAAAATGAGTTTATTCTTCACATTATGAGCCAAGTCCTTTGGTAAAATAAATGTGTTCATTCCTGGCTCTCCAGACCAACAGGCTGTGGGAAATGGCCATGCTTACAATGTACACATGGATGTTGGAGTTCACTGAGCCCGTGTTAAATGTTAATTTAAACTATTGACCTTTCTATAGAAATCCTTTAGGTAGGGGAATCACCATTATTTTCCATCTTGTTAGACACAAGGTCACTGTGCGACCAGAGGGCATTCCCACTCTGAGGAGCTGGGTTTGCTCCCTGCCCTTTGCTGCTCTCAGTCTGTTGTATACAGCCTCCGCTACTTGCTACTGGAGGTGCTGCCTTGCTGTTCTTTCCCACAGCATGTCTTGCCTTGCTGGACTCCTGCCCCATTTCAATTTCTGCTTGCTAGAGCTTGTGCTTTTACAGCAGCAGTATTCTGGTCTCATGCCATTTTTTCTTTCCCCATCTCCCCACCCCTTGCAGTGGGAGAATCACAATAAAAGCCTACAGCTGGAGGCACAGACGTACCAACGAATCCAGGAGAAAATCCAAGAAAGAGTTATGAACAACTTGGGAACATGGATAGACTGGCAATACCTACAAAATGCTGCAAAACTACTTGCAAAGGTGGGTAGTTGTGGCTTGTTTGGCACAGAGAAGAGAATACACACCAGAATGCTAAATTCACAACACCAAGTGAAGAAGGGAATTCAGGGGTTGTGGGTATGTGGGACGGTACCTCTGGTCCTAGGACATGAACTAGCCAAAAATCATCTGGAAGTGACCTCTGTGAAGTTATACTTTAACTGCACAAGTTCTTCCAAGGAAGGTGTAGGAAATTCCACCATGAAGTGTCCAGTCGTCCTTGTCAGAAGGTAGCTTCTTAGCCTGTAGTGGTCACACAAATGTGGTTGTGCTGACTTCCAAGTCTGAGACTTTTGTCATTCTTTTCTCTCTCTTCCTCCCACTCCCCGACAGTGTCGTTACACCCTGCAGTACACATATCCATATGCCTACTACATGGAGTCTGGTCCCAGAAAGAAACTGGTAAGATGTTTTGCTCTTTTTTTGCTGATAGCTTTTTGGGGTGTAGCTGGCAGCATGCTGGGCTGAATTCCAGAGCTTGGCAGTGTCTGAAATAGTAGTCCTGAGTTTGAGGTAAGGACAGGACAAATAATAGGTGGTTTTGCACCTTTCCTCTTCACTTCGAGTTGACCAGCAGCTCAGTCATCTGATACATTACATTATTTTCCCAGGGCAGCACTGCACTTTCACTAACAAGCAATTTATCCAGAATGTTTTGAGGCTGGAAGTGTGCGTTTGTTCCTTGGTAAGACTTACCACAGTATCACAGTGCTGTGGGCCGTATTTCATGTGAAGAGCTGCTGGAGGATAGCTTTTCCAGCCTTGAATCAGGGTATAGCTTTGCTTTTTACTCCTGCTGTAAGTGCCTTGCTGGCTTGGAGCATCCCATGGGCTGGACATGTCCAAAACTAGCCCTGAATTCACTGAAGAGGTTGTTTCTTTGACTCAGTTGTCCAGTAAAACCTGTTATTCAATCTCTCCCCATAGCATCACATGTATTCTCTGAGGCTGTGGACAGATGTTCTCGTCTGGGTCTGACTGTGCCAGTGGAACAAGTTACTGCTCCCAGCAGTGGTTAACAGTCCCTCTGCTCTGCCTGCAGAGCTGCTCACGAGAGCATTTCCTGACCCATTTATGGCAAAATGAGCTGAGTTATGAGATATTTGTCACTTGCAGTGTTTTTAGGCTGACTGGGTTAATTTTGAGTGATGCAGGTCGGGGAGTGCTTACACAAGAAACTCCTGGAAGGGTTGATGCTGTGTAGCTGAAGGTGGATAAGGAGGAGGCACAAACCTGCTCTGCCAGCACAGCTGGCAGCAGAACACATTTGTCTGCTCCTCACGTGTAGTGTGTAGTATGGAACTGCTCCACTAAACTAGTTTCTTGTTGCTGTGTCTAATTTTGCTCTTTGCAGTTTGAGTACCAGCAGGCCCAGCTGGAAGCTGAAATTGAAAATCTCTCGTGGAAGGTGGAGCGAGCAGACAGCTATGACAGAGGGGTGAGTGTTCTGCTTGCTTGAGCCTGCTGGCCGGATTTTGTTTGTTGGGCTTAACACTTCTGCAGGAGTGCTGAGGCAGTCAAGTGAGGGTTCTGAGAAACTAGATCCAGAAACTCACCTTTAGCCAGAGGATGTTGTATAAGTGGAGTGCTCACTGCCTTACAGGAGAGGAGGGAGGGCTGTAGTGAGTCCTGCAAACTGAGGTGGGACCAACAGAGCTCTGGAGGAAGCTGCGCGTAGCCCTCTGGTGAAGAGCAGATTCCTTAAATGCATAGCTTTTTAGACAGAGCAGGAACCGGGTAACTGCAGAGGGAGCCCATGTCAAAAGGAAAAGGATCTGCAATCTTGTGATCCAGAGTGTGTGTGAAGGTTGGAGCTTCTCAGGCTGGAGTTGAGTCTCTCCCTAAGGAAAATGAGCTCTTCTCTGAGTAGTTCATGCTAACGGTTTGTACCTTCTGTTTTACCAGGACTTAGAGAATCAGATGCACATAGCAGAGCAGAGACGGAGGACCCTGCTGAAAGACTTCCATGACACATAAGACAGGAGGAAGTGACAAAGTGCAGGGGTGAGAGCAGCGAGTGAAGTGATGGCAGCTTCACCAGGATAAGCAGGCACTGCCTCTGGGAGAACACGGCCAAGGACAAAGCCACCCCTCCCCTTGCAAGTCAGACACATGCAAACACCACATCTTAGTCCAGTTTGTTCTCTTATCTTTCTCTTTCTGTTTCTGCCAGGCTAGAGGCCAGAGTTCAGATTGGCATATTTCCTGGGACATTTCCCTCCTGCCCTTGATGGTTTCAGAAGGGGAGGGAGTTTTTCTCTGAATGGCTGTTAATAGTATTAGATCATTACAATTTATGTAATTTTCAACGGTTGTACAATTATACAGACAAACCTTAGAATAACACACAACCCTTTTTAAAAATAAATTGGCAGTGGAGTGTTTTTCCTTAATCCGCTTGTAAATTTAATGGGCTTTTCCCCCCTCTCCCTCTCCCTTCCTCTGACCCAAAAATCCTCCTAGGCACTGAAGGAGGTTACAAAATATCTCAGCTAGATTTCCCGATGCTCCTTTAACCAGAGCATTCTAGCATTGGCATTGCACGAGGAGAGTGGCTGGTGTTGAGTGGCTGCTGCTGTGTCTGACCCGACAGTACCAGCAGTGGCCGTGATTTAGTATGATTACATGTGACATCTCTTTTCATGTAAATCAGCTGTGCAAAATCCTGCTACACAAACAAAAGCAAACAGAGGAATTGTAGGGGAGAGACCAGGTTAACACTGGGGGATATGCCTTGAGTCAGGTCAGATTCTGCATTTGATGAATTTTAGGTCTTCCATGTAGATTTTTGCTTTACTTGTTTTTGTGGGGAGGATGTTGTATTGCCAAAGTGAGTGATGAGGGAATAGTAGCATACAGTTGTTAATCAAGGCTTGGGGCTTTTGCAGAGTGAAACGATCCATGTTATAACAATGCCATGCAGCCTGGCAAAGATTATTTGTGCCTGCTGGGTAACATGGCTGAGAAAATTTGATCCCATTCATCAAGGTGAGACTAAACACCGCTACATTATGAGGAGGAAAGATTATGTACAACACACTCCCTGGCACATGTTGGCAATGTGGACGGGCACTTGAATACAGGTGCGCTGCTTGTGCAGAGCCTGCATCAAGCCAGGCAGAAAATTAACTAGCAAAATTAATTTATTTGTATATTAGTATTGATACTGGTGGGGACTTATCAGAAAATTGATTGTTAGGAGCATGTGGAGCTTTTTTATTAACATTCTTTTTTCTAATGTAAAATATACACTAAAATAAAAATGTGAAAACCTAGTTCATCTTAGTAGGGGTTAACATGAAAAAGGTTACTTAAATGCTGATGCTTGCCTGTTTGCTACAGGAAGCGGGCCACATGTTAAGATTTCACAGGCATGTATGTCACCTGCACCAGGAACGTGTTGTTTGCAGCCAGTAAGGTGGAGCTGGAGTCTGGTCTGAGGAAATCTTCACCTCTGCGGGGAACTCATGGGATTCTCTTCCATGCTGTATGTGGAAGTGTTGCCTTTGATGCATCCCTGTATTGCTCTTTATACAATGTCACTTGGTCAAGATTAAACTGGAAGGGGGAGTAGTGCTAAATTCCTGCCTGTCAGAATAAGCTAACTGTGCTGCTGAAGCCTTTTTCATGTACCTGAGACGTGTGACCCAGGTATTGGCAGCATGTATAATTGGGCAGATGGATTTTAACAAGAGAGATGCATCAGTTTAAAAGAGGAGTAGCTGTCATAGGAGCTAATCCTGTGGCCATGCTTGTTGTACACAGCAGAAAATTTCAAACTGAGAGGCCTTTTCCTTCCTCCCTCCCTTCTCTGGTGTGGGATGTATCCTCAGGGAACGGGGGAACGTCCTGCCGAGGAGCTGCTGGCAGTGGAGTGGAGGTTACAACAGAAGCGGCTGAGGGTAGAGCAGGGTTGCAGAGAGGTGGCTGGAGCCAGGGAGCGGGGCAGGGAGGGAGTCCGCGGTTTCTGGGAGCAGTGCTGCTCGCTGCGCAAGAGTTTTCCGTAACTGTGGCTCCTTGTGTTCCTGCTCTGTCCTGTTCTGGCTCCCCTCTAGGCTGGAGCCATAGATGTAGATATGTTCTTGCTGCAGCCACTGTCTCTTGACTTCATTCCCTCCTCTGCTCCCAGCAGCAGCCTCTTTGTGCCCTCCTCATGATATATTCTAGGGTCAGTCTCTTCCTTCCTCTCCCCTTGCCAAATGATTGTCAAAGTCTGGGCACACTGGACCCAGGGGAAGGGATAACGCGGGGGAAGGCTTGCCGAGACCCAGCAGTTTGCAGTGCATAGAGCCAGTGTTTAAACTGTTCTTTAAAAATGTAATGTGCACAGTACTAATTAGGATAAAAGCTGGTGGTGTTCTTGTCTAAATGTAACTATCGTAACACCTGATCTCTTTGCAGAACAGGTATGTGGAGTTTCCTAATCCCAAAGAACTCTCACTTCTGTTACGTAATTGTCCAGCTTTGAGCTAGATGAGAATGGGGTTTTGTCTCTCTGCCTCCCTCCCTCCCTCTCCCGTGCCCCCACAAAACGCTTTGCTATGAATCCTTGTGTGTAGACAAGCTAGACCATACAGCTGTGGCCAGACTTACTGAACAGACTGCTGAGATGCTTGGCTGAGGAACAGTAATAAATATTGCACAGTGCACCCCCTAATTCTTTCAAATTTTCTGAAACTAGAGCTTTTGTCAGCAGCTCTATTTATTTTAAAAGAAAACAAAACATCCTTTCTGCAGGTGGTGAAAGTCCTGGTTTGCACGCACAGATCCTATTTCTGTACTCTCTGGGAAAACAACAGGACGGACTTGCTTTTGCAGCCCAGGCAGGGTGACTTCTGTGTTGGTGTCATACAGAAAGTCGTAGACTCCAAGACGAAACCTGCAGAGCACGGGACTGTTGGCTCTTTGTGCGAAGTGACTGACACTGCTTGAGGCAGCTGACGGGAAGGAAACAGGAGTTCTCAACGCCAAAAGACAAGGCCAGTTTTTTTCCTTTCTAATAGGTACACGGCCCTATTCGAGTCAGCAAGGTTACGTGAATGTAGGTGAATAGAAAGTGGCTCAGAGCCGTTAATTCTGAGGTACAAGTTTCCCTTTGGTGCTTTACTGCTACAGATATGGAATGTTTGCTCTTTTTCTTTCTTTCTGCGCTCGTTTCCAGTTCCTGCGCCAGCCTGACACCTCTCCATCCTTATACCCGATACTCTTTTATTTCAGCTTCGCTTGTGTTAGTGCATTGGCTGCCTCATCTCCAATAGTCCTCAGGCTTCCCAGACTGTAACAAAAAATTTTCTACTGATAACGTAAACTGCATGACTGCCGCTCTGCGCGCTGGCAAATGGGCTGTGCCCGCGCGGGGACGGGGCGGCAGGAGGTTTCTGTACTATAGTCTTGCACTCTAAATTTTAGACTTTTTAAGCAGGTGAAAAAAAAATAGAACTTTATTTTTAAATGAGGCACTTGTTCTGGGAATTCCTTTCCTCGCCCCGGTCTGGTTCAGGCTGCGGGACAGTGTTGGTGGGGGGCTGCGGTGTACCCCCGGCACGGGCTGGGGGGCCCACAAAGCTGCCGCCACCCCTGGCTTTTCTTCGCAGGCACTGGAGAGGGGCAGGGGCGGCGGAAACCGCCCGGGAGACGGTTGCCAGAGGTGTGCCCTTGGTTTATTTGAAATAAATTGTGACTTTCCGACTTCGGAGGTGTCCTGGCTCTTCTTGGGGGGCGGGAGGGGGCAGCGCCCGCCGCCGCGCCGGCTCCTTCCCGCTCACCTGGCCCCGCCCCCGCTGGCCCCGCCCCGCGGCGCGGTGACGCAGCACGCCGGGCGGTTGCCGGGGTGACGCGCGAGGCCTGGCGGGCCGGGGGCGCGATGGCGGCGGCAGCGGCGGCGCGGGCGGAGGGTCCCCCGCTGCCCGGCCCGCCGGGGGGCCGCCCGCGGCCCGTCTGCTCGCGGCCCTACTTCCTCGTCCTCATGGTCTTCGCCCACCTCTACGTCCTCAACGTGCTGGGGCTGCTGCTCTTCGTGCACCTCAGCGCCGGCGAGACCGGCGGGCCGCCCGCCGCCGCCGCCCCGCCGCCGCCGCCGCCGCCCGCCCGCGCCCTCCCGCGCCTCGAGGGCATCAAGGCAAGGCCGCGCCGGGGGGCTGGGGTCGGGGCCGGGGCCGCGCCGCCGCTCACCGCCGCTCTCCCCGCAGGTGGGCCACACGCAGCGGGTGGAGCTGGTGCCCGGCAGGGTCCACGCCGTGCGCACCCTCAGCCTCAAGCCGCTCCTCTTCGGTGAGTACCGGCCCCGCTGCCCCCCGCCCCGGCCTCCTCCCCGCCGGTAGGGCCGCGGCGGAGACCGGCCCGCGCTGCTGCCGGCCTCAGGCACGCCGGTAGCGGGCAGGCGGCTCGGCGCCACCCCCGGGGCTGGCTCGCGGGGTGCCAGCCCGGCCGTCACCCGTGCCGGGGCTGCGGGCGCGGTGCCCGTGGGTCCCGGCAGGCAGGTCCGGGAGGTTTCCGCCGCCCGCGCTGCCCCGCTGGCTTCCACCGCCGCTGCCGGCGGGGGGGCATTGTCTGACAAGGGCTGGGGGGGTCTGTGTCACACCCGCCACTGGCTTACACCCACTCGGGGGAAAACGGCTTCTTGCGTGTTCGCTTCTCCTCCCTGCGTCGCTTTTCCTTGGGGCTGTGTTGAAATGAATGTGGGTTTGTTTAAGGTATTTCGGCACAGTGTTCGCAGAGGTGACTTGTTCTGGATGGGCTGTTTAGAAGAATTTGGAAGATTAACCTTTGCAGGTTTTTCAGGTTCCCTTTAAAATACCACGAATAGACAGAAGATTGCAGAGGAGGACCTGGGAGAAGCTGCTCAGTATTAGGAAGGGACAAGAGATCCCCAAACTTTTGGTAATAAATTATGATAAAGTAATTTAGTGTTGATGCTTCAGTGCTGAGGAAATGAGTAACAGGAGAATTGGCAGATTTAATGTCTTCCACCATTTTGCGTCCCGTTCTAGATTTACCTTTATTTCTGGCTGCTCGGATACACAACCACATGACATCCGTCTTTTAGATATTTTAAAACCTTCTTTACCTTTCTGTGATTTTTGCTGTGACTGGTAAAGTCTCATTAATTGAACTCTGTGCTCTGAAAATCCACTGAGTATATATAAATTAATTTTTTGGGACAGATGATTACAAAATTCCTACTACTGCAAAGTTGGAGAAAACCTGTTGTCTCTGAAAAGATAGTGTTGAGAGTCTTCATTAGATGCTTTCTCAATAACGTAAGAGGTTTTTTTCAGATTCCAAATAGGTTATACATACTGCAAGTCTGCCCATAAATCAGATAGGTTTCCTTTTAAACTCCTTTAATGCAATAAGTATCTGGAAGAAATATACAAAGTTCTTTTGTCATTTTTACATATGTGGTACTCATGGTTTGCAAATTTCTACGTGGATTTCTGCCTGAGCTTCATTAAACAGACATATCTGTTTACTGGTATCCCATAGCATTCACAAAGCTGACATCATTACCAGAACCACAGTCTGGGGTAATTGCTCTGATTTTTGCTCAGGAAAACTCCTGTTTCCACCTTTTCTGCCCTACCGGTGCCGCTTAAGTAAAAGAGTTGATCCTGGCCTGCAAGGAAGGTGCTGAAGTTGATAAAAGGCAGGTTGGTCCGGGCAGCAGTAATCCCACAACTTTTGACTTGTCGCTCCATCAGTTCCGAGGGACACTTTGCTCCCCGAGGATGGTATCGCAGACGGCGACGGACATTCAACATCTGAGATGCCACACGAGTCTGTTCTCCTTTGTCCTCCGATAGGGAGTCCCTTATTTAGAAACTGCAAGTCGCAAGACAGCTCTTATCTTCCCGGATGAACCTGCCAGGAGCCAGCTCTGACTTTAAAAGACTTCCAGAGACTTCTCTATCTATGCAAACAGTACCAATCTGTATCAGCTGCTTAAAAAAACCTAATTTATTGCATCTCTGTTGTTTAAATTAGTGGAAGTGTGTATCTAACTGGGTTGTGTTAGACAAAACCAGAAGTTGCTAGCAAAGGATGACTCTTGAATTTCTGGGGATTTTACTTAACACAGAGTGTTGCGGCATGCGAGAGCCAATTTAAGAAAATAACTGGCTGGTCTGTGATCTTTGCTTTCAGTAGAGGAGACTGTAGCGGGACTACAGCAGCAGACGGCTCGTTAATGATTTAATGTGAGCTCTGTGCTTTGGAGCATGGCACTGGGCACTGTAGGGGAACTTGCGGTTTGTTTTTAAATGTGGGTAAGTCATCTGCATTGAACCCAAGCGTATTTCATGGAGCTATGCAAAAGTCCCTGCCCTATTTTTTCCCCCTCTGGCTATGAGATGTCATTTCTAAGCTTGCAAGTCAGACCATCTGTGCACTTTTTAGTTAGGAAACACTAGTAATCAAATAACCCCATTAATGGAAAACAAATATCAGACAAAGCCTTTTCAACCTTCAGAGCTTTTATGTGTTCCGTTGTTTTCCAAACGCAGTCTGTTCAGAAGATACTGCCATTGCAGGCACCACCTGGCAGTGGATTCTGTGGATTGGGCAGCAGTTTGCAAGACAAGGCAGTGGGGAGGAATAAAAATAGGAAATCTCGCTGTGTTTTTCTTCTGAGCCTCAGGGAATAGAAGTAATCACTGCACAAATGTCAGGGCGCAGCTGAATTTAAGCGTGAGTGTCTGAGTGCTTGTCTCAGCCCACACTAAATCTGAAGAGGAGATCTCATCATGGGTTGTTGGTGTGCTTTACGAGCACAGGGAGGCAATGTGTCTCCATCAAACTGAGCGGCTGTCTCCACAACTGAGACTGCAGGCATCATGAACAAGGCAGAACGTGTTTCTCCCAAAAGCCTTTTTCCTCTTATTTCAGTCCCAAGTTGAATCCAGTGTAGAAAACTTTTCCATGGACAGTGCTTTCTTAGGCAGCAGAAATCCGACTTGTTTTCTCATTTGGGGATTTGCTGCTTTCTGCTCTGTGGTCTGGAGTGTAGAGCTATAGCTGTGTTTACCCCTGCAGGGAATTGCAGCACTACTTACTTGGGTGAGAGAATGAGCTGCAGAGAACTTGGTGAGACTGGGTTTTGCCGCCTTTTCTGTCTTCCCTGTGTGCAGGGGGAAAGCCAGACAGACGTGTGGTGTTTCTTCTCCCCCGTGTCAGAACTGCAAGTATCTCCTGCTGTGCTGTGGTCAGGGCTCACCTCTGAGGCCCAGCAAAGCTGCTGTTGTGCACCACAGCGGAGGTTTAAACAGCTCATGTCCCGCTCTGCTCTTTCTCAACGCTCTTGTGATATCTTCGGTAGATCCCCAGTTACCAGAATTTTCTGATCCAAACTGAATTTCTGATGTTAAAAAATGGTTTCCCCTGTTATGCAGAAATCCTCAGCTATCTTTGCTCTGTGCCTTTCCTGCTTGAGAACGGCTGTTTCCTTTTACCTGTGCAGATGCTCATCAGCTCTCAGCACAGCAAGCTGAAGGGACAGCCTGAGTGACTGCTCGAGTTTAGCATTCATTTTTTAAGGGGCCAGGCATTGCCAGGGTGGGTTCCTCTCCCCCTTAATTTACCTCAGACTGTTCAAGAGTAAAGTATTTGCTCCATTACACAAAAAGCATCACTTAGCAGTCAGGGAGACTTTCATGTAATCTTGCTGGACAGAAAGCAAGCAGGCACTTGGACAGCATCAATGTCTCAGGGTCAAATAATGAAGCTGAAATGGCTACCAACTTTGATGAGAGCTAGAAGGAACTGTTATTAAAGGTCTCTTCTAGTTTGTGCTCGCCGCAGAGTTCAGTTCAGTTTTGTTGTGACGTTGGATCCTACACAAAGCCGTCCATCGCAAGTCTTGGATCTGCAGAGCCTTGCGAGATTAATATGTTAAATCTGCATCCTTAAGCTCTGTCTCAGTAAAACGGGGATCTGTAGTGAGGCCCTATCTGTGGACTATGACTGCTTTGAATCACCTAAAAATACTGTCTGTACATCTCCAAAACACCAACTGCCAGGGAAAGGAGTTTTCTAGCCATAGGGAAGGGAGCAGTTTCTTATTGTTGGAATGGAGATTTTCAGACCTTCCGGCCAGCCTGTTCAGGGCAGCGGTGATGTTTCCACCTCCGCACCGCCTGGTGCAGGTTCCTGTTCTTCTTCTGCCAGGCATAGGCCTTGTTCACCACCACTTTGTCACTCTGTACTTCGCCACTTACAACGAAGACCCCTGCGTGAGTGCCTCTCATGATGTTGCGGACGCAGGTAGCATCTATGTCCAGCCACTGCTGGAGCCTGGCGGGGATTTCGGTTCTGAGGAGCGGGCCGTGCTTCAGGACCTCCACCCTGGAGGGGTCTAGGTCAAAGTCTGAGATGGTGGTCGTCACATTCTTCCTCAAGATTCGGATTTTCACTGCTGCGGGGGTTGGAAAAAGAGCTGTTAGTTCTGTTTAGTTTTCATAGCTCTTACCTACTTAAGCACACAGCCAACGCAAGGCTTTCTTGCTGTTTCTGTAACGCAGCGACGCATCCATCCAAGCCCATGTAATGGCAGTGAACTTGTAAAAGTTCTCATTTGAGGTTAGTTTCCAGTACTGAACACCATTCTTCTCACTCCGCTTTTCTCGTGAGTGGCGAAGGTGTATCAGCACCGCTGCGTGGGCAGAAACCCTGTAGGAAGCAGGGGCACAAGCAAGTGGATTCATAAAAGTCCTGGTCTCGTGCAAATTACTTGACTTCTCTCTGAGCTGGGATTTCAGGAGGTGATGTGACTGCCAGCTGCCCGGGATTTTTTACTGTTGTTTTTTTCATTAAGGTTGTGTGCCTGAATTCAGGACAGTATCTTGAAAACTTCCTGCGAGCTGATTGAGCAGAGCCAGTGCTGCCACCTGCTTGGGCCGGGAGAGGGGGAGTCAGATTACTAGAACAACAGTATTGAAGTTTGAAATAGCTAACATGGAGTTTGCTAAAGGTTTTTATGGGCATCGATTGAAATGTTGGTCTCCAAGGGAAAACCAGAGTAGTGCTTGTATTTAGCAGCCACAGACCAAAACCAAATTGGAGCCCACAGAAATAAAGCAGGTCTCCACCTTCGGTGCTGCCTGGAGCTGGGCCCTCCTGTAACAGGTAAGTTTGGACCTGAAAATCCCTGGGATGTGCTGTAAAAGCTGCAGTTCCTTCAAGTCACTTTGTTGTGGTGAAGCCATATTTTGCGTGTGCCACTACTTGGCTGCTGGAGGGAACAGCAGCAGCTGAGAGGAAGAGGAGGGGTACTCACCAAAGTCATTGGCGCAGAGGTTTTCCAGGATCTCCCTGGCAGTGCTGGCCTCCTCGAGCTCGCAGTCCTTGCAGCTGGCTCGGGGCACTGCTGCAACAGAAATTTGGTTATAACACCCTTGTCAAGCTTCACTGGAAAAGGCATAATGCAATTTTGAGATCTGCGAGTGGTGGCTTGCTCTTTCCGAGCGGTGCTTCCTCCCGAGCTACCCAGTCCCTGGAGAGAAAGCTTAGGCTGCCAGGGTGGGAAATGTTAAGCTCTGCTTTCTGTGGCTGGGGCAGACGCTGCTTGTCATGCTTTGTTTGGGCTTGTGTTTGTTGCTACGCGTTAAAGCAGCAGTGAAAATGCTTAATGAAGATCTCCTAGTTTGGGTGAAACAGTAAAGCCGTCAGTATGGCCAGACTCCATCCAGTGATGCTGAAATGAGGCGTCTGTTCTCCCCTTAACTGCTCTTGAATCTCCCCCAGTGTTCATCAGTATCTGAGTGTTTAATTTAGTCTTTCAGTCTTAAAAGATTTTTTTCTTGTGTAACTCATGTCTGCAGAGGCTCACGCTCCTTTGTGGTGTTTCCTAATGTTTAAAGAGAAGGCTTGCAAAACATTTCTTTTTGCATGTTTTTAAACCCTGGACACAGCAGAAAGATCAGGGCTGCAGCTCCTTAGCTCTGCTGGAAGCACATCTCACTGCCTGGAGCCTGCACACCACGAGCTCTCATGCTGTGCCTGAGTGTTAGGCTTTTACAGCGATTCCTCTCCCCTGCCCCAAAGCCTGCGTGGTCTGACGGCTCCCGGGGAGCTAATGAATACAGTAGAGAGGGGAACAAGCTGCAGTCAATGTTACACTAATTTTCTAGACACGGTGGAGTTCCCAGAGAGAACAACACTAGAATTTATAAATTTGGGGGTTTTTAAATATAGCTTAAACGCAGAAATTTTAGTAATAGAAACAAGGCATAGGCACATCCTTTTGAGCTTTCAGTGTTACATATGGGAAAACATAGCGGGGGGGGGGGCGGACTTACTTCTCCTGGTCGAGGAATTTTCATCGGTGGAGACTGCCGCGATGCACAGTTCATGATCTGCTGGAAACTTGTTGCAGTTCAGGATTTCAGGCCAGGGGTAGCCGTAACAAGCCATGACGGGTGCGCAGCTTCTCTTGACGGCTTCGCACAGGCTGCGGCAGGGGTAGATGAGCCTGGGGGGGATGAGGATTGCAGCACCTCTGGAGTCCTTCTGGCAGCAGGCTGAGGGTCGAGCCCTGGCACTGCTCTGCTGCTGCACAGGGCGCTGTAGCACTGGCAGAGCTATTTTGGGGTCTTTGATGTGTTTTGAACATTCATTCCCAGGAAGCAAACAACGAATTTCTGAGGACAGGAGGGATGAGGCCGTTGGATGCAGGCTGCTGCCAGAAGCCCTTCCTCCCCCCAGGGATCTTCTTGAGTTGTACAAAGTCTGCTTACCTTTACAGGTGCCTAATTAGATGCCCGATTTCCTTAGCAGCTCTGTACTTTGATGGCTGCACCACAAAACTGGGGATTTTGCTCTGCTGCTGGTACTGCCGGGCTGAGAAAGCCCCTGCGTGGTCAGGGAAGGGGGGCTGCAGGGGAGGTGGGAGGTGAAGCCGGTGGGCACCAGCAGCTACTGCAGTGTGCGAGGGGGGCAGCCGGGGGAGACGGCAGCGGTGCCTGGGGTGGGAGAGCAGGAAAATCCAGAGGAAGGAACATAATGTTTCTGCCTCTGCAAGATGAAATGCTCATGTTTCACTTTCAGAGGGAAGGTCCCTGCTGGGTAATCCAATTGCCCCTTGCCGAGAGGGGTAGCACAGCTTCTCGGGGACTGTGCTGAGATTTCACGTTTCCTCTCGGGACGCAAATGCAGTTGTGCTTTTGGAGAGTGTTACTTGCTACAGCTGAAATAACTTGTAAAAACATCTTACCTGTCCAAGCAGATTGGTGCAAAGAGGGAGCAGAGGAAAATCCTAGCATCTGGGTGGCACTCCCTGGCCAGCAAGGGCAGCCAGCTGGAAGACTGCTGGATCGCTTCTGGCATGGTCTCGTGCTCCAGCAGGTTGGGAATCCTCATCTCGGAGTAGCCGATGTCGTAGCACAAGGCCATGCGGTGTGGAATGGGCATGCAGCTGGAGGATCTCCTCAGGTAGCTCGCCCAGGCTCCTGGAGAGTCCCAGAGCAGCAGGCACACCAGGAGACCCAGCAGCCATGGGCCACCCAACCTCGAGGAGTGCCTGCGGTGGGCTGTGACCATGCTCAGAGCAAGCTGGGAGCGGACAAACGGGCGGTGCACCCTGGACTGAGCTGCTCCCGACTGTGGGATGCCTTTTATAGCCGATGAGCCACCTCTCTGTCAATCCATCCTCATTAAGTGCAGCCCTTTCAGAGCCCTCATGGGGAAGACAATGCTCCAATTTTCATTTGCCAGCGGCCCCGATTGTTTGGATTTTAGCAGGGGTTTGGCTTAGATCAGCAGGTGTGGAAATGAGGGCAGTTGGGGAGGGATGAATGACTTGGCCCATGTGTCTTGGGGCTCTTTCAGCCGAGATTGAATCTCTGTTTGACACCAGTGCTCCAACCCATCCCCTTTCTCTTGCTCCAGGATTAGTCATTATTTCATAAACCCCAATGTTTTCCTCTCTTTTGTTTTTTGTAAAAGCAATCAAGTGTTGCTCAAAGTCAATTAGGAGGCATTTGTTTAGCCGGATCTATTGTTAAGCAGGCAGAGAGATAGGATGGTCTCACAGCCAGAAGTTAACTGTTTCGGAGAGCAGAGGGCAGAGAGGAACTAATTTGCAGCTGTGGAGCCAGGTTGTTTGCAGATGGGATTGGCAGCCCTTAGCTGGAAACCCCCTCACCTTGCAACCTGCGTGACAGAGCGTGCTTTCCAGTTAACAGAATCTTTACTTCATTACGAAATCCCGTTACTACAGCTGAAGAGCAGGATTGTCCTTCCTCCAGCATGTAATTAAGATTCCAGAAGCCATCATTATTGTAGCCCAGTTTGGGGCACTGGAAATACTGGGGGCGTTGCTTGCCAGCGCGCACGGTTCATTCGGACCTGGTGCCGTGCCATGAGGTTCAAACCGGCCAGCGGAAGCTCTGGCTCTGAAGCATCCTCTGGCACAAGGACCCTGTGCTGCCTGTGGCGGAAATTGTTTCCTCGGAGGGTGTTACGGATACAGCCGGCTGCATTGTGTTTCTGGGGCTTCCCAGGAACATCTCATTTTCTACAGGGCCAGTTCTGGTCTGTACTTAGCAAGAAGCCAACTGCTTATTGACAGTTTGAGCTGATAGGGTTGACTTAAGATCATGAAAGTAATTAACTTTTTTTTTTCCCCTTTGAAGATTGCTGCTGTAGTTGAGATATAATGTGTCCTTGGCACATACCTGCAGGAGCTCTAGGGGACTGCAATTTGGAGAGCAGGACCTTGGGCCTAGGAGCACTTAAACCTGTCCTGCTTTGGTGGGTTTTCTTTCCCTATTCAAAAGTCTCAGCAGCTGGCAACAAGATGCCCGTAGCAGTGACAGACACCAGCCAGAAGGGTCTTCTCAACCTGCTGGGCCACAGTGGAGCTGTGCTGTGGAACGGGACCTCGCCAGCGCTTTGCAAGTGCGTGCCCAGTGCACCATGCAGCTAGGAGTCTCTTAGCCTCATCATCATCAGTCACTTTCTCTGCATTTAAATTTGCTTGGGATCCTGGTACGGCCTGATTGCTGCTGGTGCCGTGCTGCAAAGGAAAGCTGGTGATACCGGGACGCGACCTGGGTATGGAGCGTGGCATCCGCCACATGCGGTGTCTTCCCCTTTAGTATTGCATTTGAAGACCATTTTTAGTGAGGGATCAAGGGAATGAGTGGGAATACGTTTGGAATTTGTCTCCTTGCTGTTTGGGTTTCATAGTACAGCACTGTGCCAGGTTCCCCTGAAAGGCGTTTGGTTTTGTGCAAAGTGCTGTCCTCTCCACGTGAGAGTAAGGAAGCCTGAAACCCCGGCCATCGCCGCTGCCCGACGCAAAGGTTTTGGGCTGCCTTCCTGTAGAGCAGCAGTTCCCAGACTGTGATCCACATGTCACCTTTGAAGTGATAATATGCAGTGATATGCACGTGTTTGTTCACTCCTTTGTCCATTGTTGCATCTGCAAGAGAGTTTAAGGGCTTGACCCCTGGATCCAAACACTTGGGAACTGCTGCTGTAAAAATGCCTGCCTCCAGCAGCTCAGGTGTGTGGTGTATGCTCTTTTAGGGCTTTTCTGGTAGCAGGGTGAATGTGTTTGAATGTCCCAAACTTAGGCAGTTTCTAAATTCCCTCCCCATGTCTTTTTCTTTTTTCCTTGCCTTCTGAGTGGCCTGCCATTGGTATGGGATCCCACTGTAACAGGTCCTCAGTCTCTGTTGCTGCTCACGCTTTTGCTGCAGAAATTCCTGACTTCCTGACAGAGGAGGAGTGCAAGCTCATCGTCCATCTGGCACAGCTGAAGGGGCTGCAGAAGAGCCAGATCCTACCAACGGATGACTATGAGGAAGCCATGGAAATGATAGAAATCAGCCAGATGGACATTTTCAATTTGCTGGACCACAATCAGGATGGGCAGCTGCAGCTCAAAGAGGTAGAGTGCAGGACAGACTGGGGAGGTTTGCTGTGGGACCCTCTGGCAGGTCCCCTCCTCAGATGGTCTCTTGATTACTCGTGTGCTTGGGTAGGGCCAGACCCCAGTATATACTGATCAATATTTGCTTAATTTTATGTCTCAAGACTTGTGCTGGCCTTCAGCATGGAAGTTTCTGGGGAAATGTGCAGTAGTTGTCATGCTGTTGGGAGGTAGCAACGGTCCTTGGCTGGAGATGTGTGTTTTGAATATGCTGGGTAAAATGTTCCTTGTGCTGTGGGTTTCCTCTTGCTGGATGTCCCGGGAAAGTGAGTTTGTAGCGTAGGCACTGCTCTGTGCAGCCTGTGTGGAGCTGGCTGTGCTAATTGACAAGACACTGGCAAAGCCACCCCTGTTAATGAGCCCGGAGGGGGATAATGAGCACCTTGTCCACAGCACTTCAGCACCCTTGCCCTGTATGGCAGGGTGCATCGGGGCAGGCGCTGGCAGTTCAAGGATGTCCCTGCCTGGGCTCCCATTTCAGGTGGGGCTGGGGATGTGTACTGTCCTGTGGGCAGCGAGCGCTGTGGAGTATGGGGAACTGTGCCGGTGACAACCCAGGGCAAGGCTCCTTTCTCTGGAGGTCAGAGCCTGTTCAGAGCTCTCCAGGATACTGCATCTCTCTGTCCATGTGGAAGGGAAGCGTTTTGTTCCAAACCCTTATCTTGGACAAGTAAAAGCATTCATTTTTATTATCAATAGCTTTACTTTCCCTTCAAGAGAAAGAGCTGTGCCCCCTCCACCTCGGAACTGGTTAACTGAGTCCCAGCAGTCATTTGCCATGACCTAAACTGGAAATAACAGCACTCATCAGCCACACACTGTGTGTGGCTGCCAGATGATTCTCGCTGCAATCTTCTTTCTGCAGAGATGTGGTGACGCCTGGCTGGCCGATGCTCTGCAGAGGAGAGCCTGCTAGGCCTCGAGCAGGGAATCCGTAGGGTTTCGGTAGTACAAGAAACCAGTGCCCAGTGTTGATCCATTTATGAATTTCAGGTGTTGACCCACACCCGGCTTGGGAACGGCAGGTGGATGACCCCTGAAAACATCCGGGAGATGTACGCTGCAGTCAAGGCTGATCCTGATGGGAATGGTAAGAGCAGCTCCATGGGAATCCCTTCGCCCTCAGCATGCTGGACGCCTCGCACAGCCATGTGGGGCAGAGCAAGAGCCGTGTCCCTGCCCAGGCCTGTTTCTCTAGCTGTGTTCTTCAAAGGAAAGTAACACTGCTTTAGAAACCTTTGCAGAAAAGTAAAATCAGCGTAAACTTCTTATCGCAGCACTCCTGCCCCTTCATCACCACTCTAGCAGCAGACTAGTTCCACCGCCACAGTTTGGATCTTGCAGAATCAGGACCAGAACACAGCTCTGCACTCCCTCTCCCCTGTCAGACCTGCCTTGGTTTGTGCCCTGCTGTAACAGGACCTTCAGGCTGCAATTCTGCTCCCGTGGTCTGAGAGACTGCTCTGGCTCTGACTACGTAGCTCTTGTTACCTGGGCTGCAGGTTTTAAGGTGCGCCCTCCACTCCCCCCCTGTTTTCAGGGAGACTTCTGCAGCAGGCTGGGAGCCCCGCATCACTGGCAGGGGAGAGCAGAACAAGGGGAGGTGAGGGGGGTCTTGTTGGTCAGCCTTTGTTGCTGAACCCCCCTCTCTGCTGCTGCAAACTCTCTGTATTCCATGAGGCCACTTCTGCCCCTCCTGCCCCCAGTCTCCCAAGGGCTCCCGCTGGTCCAGAGATGGACTCTAACCTCTGCTGCTCTAATTAGAGTGGCCTCAATTAAGCAACTCTCCATTTCCTAATCAAATTAAGTGAACGCACAGGCTCTGCACACTCTTTTCCAGTGACCTGGCGTTGAGAGCTGCTTAGGAGGAGCTGGTTTGGAGTTGAAGCAGTACCCGTGTGAATGCCTAAATATCCGGAGGGCACCCCATGCCCCGCTCCTCCTGGCTGGTGTCATTCTTGGCAGGGGTCGGAGCCTATGACTGAGTCCTCAGTGGCTTTTCCACTGTTCCGGACATTAACAAATGAAAGGTCTTGTTAAAGTGCTCTTGGCAGGACCTTGTTTCCAGAGAGCTGCTTCACTCCATCGTTAGATTGGTACATGACACCGAGAGACCAGGTCACAACCTGGATGTGGCACTGTGTCATCAAACACCACATGGAGTAAGGGGAAGTGGGGACAGGGAGACACTAGAAATAATAATGATGTGGATAATTTGGTCATGACCACTGGCACCTGAGGAACTGTCCCAGGCTGACCCTGGTGGCTGGTCCTTCCTCCTGCCAGAGGGTGCTGTGTGCCCAGGGAGCAGAGCTGGCACCACAGCAGCACTGGGTTTGCTGCCCGAGCGAGCTCCACTCGCAGCCCACGATGGGTGCTGGCTGCCGGGCAGCACACTGCAGTGCTCTGCACGCTCTGCTCGCAGGGACCTGATCCTCAGTGCAGGCCTTCCCTTCTCCAGAAAGGGGAAACAACAAACGTGAGGATTTTTCTGAAGCTGACAAAGGCAAAAGTTCATCCTGTGCTGAGTCCAGTTGAGTGCGAACAAGAAATACCTGTTTTAGTAGAAACCGCTTTTTACCTCTGACTTTTCTGTTATTTCTACGTACGCAAGATCATACTCTGTTGTATTTCTTGCTCGTGTTTTGCAATTATACAAATGCAGAAAAAGGTACCGCTTGTTTTGGGTTTGGGTTTTTTTAAATTGCCATGCAAGGTCTTGTAGAAAATGCAGTCTGAGGTGTGCCATTCTGCTCTTAAGCGTGTCTATTTAAATATCTAAGTAACAAGCCCTAAGGGATCAGGTGGCACAGGCTTTTTAGCTATGGCATTGCATATGTTAGAACTGTAGTGGCTATTTCTCTTTTTTGATGGATTGGTTTGTGTGGTTTAGGAGCTTTTTAAAGTTCAAAGTGGTATTTTGCCTGTCCGGGTTCTGCTAATGCAGCTAATGGTTTGCTTTTGCAGGTTGCTGTATGGCCTTTACTCTGGTAAAGGCGAGAGCATTGCTGGGGTCTGTAATCCTGCGCGTACGGGGTGCAGCCCGTGGTGGGCACAGTGGTGGACCCTGAATGGGGTTTGTTTGAGGAAGGCAATTTCTGCAGTGCCCTCAGCTGGTGGTTTCTCCGAGTACAGGATGCCAAGAGCTATTACCTGCGCCAGTCAGCCAGCCTTTCCTCTCTTCCCGTAGGTGTGCTGAGTTTGGAGGAGTTCAAACAATTGAATATCCGTGATTTCCACAAGTACATGGGAAGCCAGAAAGTGAAGATGAGTGACTTGGTGCGCAACAGCCAGCACACCTGGCTGTACCAGGGCGAGGGGGCACACCAGGTCATGAGAGCCATACGGCAAAGGTAAGGGCCAGGCAGCCGAGGGGCGCTTGGGTTCGTGTAGGCACAAGGACCACCTGTGCTGGGAGAGGCAGGGGCAGACTTGCTAATATTCACACTTCCTAATTGTGTGAAAGTCTTTGGAGTATAAAGAGCAATGAGCGCAGACACGAAATGGGGAGAGGAGGTTTTCATTAGAACAAGAATTTGTATTGTCCCATGGAAAAGGAAAGAGAAAAATCAGACCTTTCAGCGTCTCGATTCACTTTTGGGAACAGCCCTATAAAACCAAGAAGACTTGGCATTATATGAAATAATTCATTCTAATTAGTAAATGAGCTTACTGGGAGAAACTGCCTGTTTCCAATGCTGTCTGGGTGCCAGTAGTTACTGTCATTTGCTTTAGTTACTCATGCATTTCACTGAAATCTGTCTTAGCTCTTCAGAGCTGACTTTTTAACAAGAACGACTTCATCTCAAGTAAGCTGAGTTAGTTTAATTCTCCGAGCACACATACCGCAGAGCAGCTCATGGCAGATGGGAGAACCTCTTGCCTTTCCCTTCATCTCAGATTTGGTACTGGGAAGCGTTGAAACTCGGCACACAGGCCAAACCATTTAGCCGTGGTGAGTTTCAGATAATTGGCTGGAGACTCTCTTGTTCTTGTGGTGCTGGTCCTCGCCCAGGACATGGGTGGGTAGAATCTGTCCCGAGGCTTGAAAACGGCTGTTGGCCACTCCTTTTCTTCAGTGCATTCCAGCGGGAGAATGGGGTCGCATATTGCCTTGATTAGAGCAGACTGTGGCTGCCACCTTCTCTGTGCCAGCTAGCCAGCACACACAGGCATAGTGCTTTTACGCTCTTCAGTTGGCCACTGTTCTGAGGACATGAAGACGTAGCGCTGAAGGAGGCTGTTACAGTCCTCCCTGGGACCGTGCGGTGCCTGGAGGGGCTTTGCCATCCTGCCTGGGTGCCGTGTTCCCCTTGCACCTGCCCCGAGGGCTTCACCGGTCCGCATTCTCAGAGCTCTGAGTGTTCTTTGGCAGGTCTCGAGAGGTACCTGCTTGCCTTGGGGATGATCTCAGATGTAGCAGCGGAAAAATCCCAGAGCAGGAGGGCTCCGGTCTCCTTGGTCACTTCCCGTGCCCCTCTGCCCTGGGGGGAGGCTGCTGAAAAGGCAACAGGGAAAGGTGAGTTAGGTGACAAGAATATTCCTAGAGCTAGTCTCTCGTTCGCTCTCAGCAGAGGCCCTGTGCTTTGCTAACTGTCCCCGAGGTCTGAAGGTGGTGTGCAGGAGTCCAGAGAAGCGATGAGATGGCACATGAAGGCTCCAGGGACACACACAGAAGGGATCTTTCTGAGCAAGCTAAGTCTTCCTGAGAGCAGTCCTGCTGGAGATGCACCCTTCGGTTTTGGGGTTTTTTATTAACCTTGACGAGGATTTTCTGAGCTGATGCTGATGGTCCAACAGATCTGTAAGGACCTAGTTATCTCTTGGCATGCTTGCTGCAGCCCATCCGTCTCTCCGGTCTGTTGGGGAAGGGGGTTATCTTTCTCTGGATTTATTTGGTGCTTGGGAGTAGCAGCCGACCAGGGTGACAGTGCTTTCCCCTCACCTGCTCTGCTCGCCTCTTCCCCAGGGTAATGCGCCTGACTCGCTTGCCCCCCGAGATTGTGGAGCACAGCGAGCCCCTCCAGGTTGTGCGGTACGACCAAGGAGGGCACTACCACGCCCACATGGACAGTGGCCCCGTCTTCCCCGAGACTGCCTGCAGCCACACCAAGCTGGTCGCCAATGAAAGCGCTCCCTTTGAGACCTCGTGCCGGTAAGCTCTGCCTTGGCACGATCTGGAACACACTAGAGAAGGGGTGTGGAGAGCCGTTTTGCCTCACCTCGCGTGGGCCTTGGTGCTCAGGTTGTGGGCTCGCAAACCAGCTCTGGAGATCACTGGCGTGAAGGGGTTTGAAGGGGGAGGTGGGTGAATCCTGCGGGTCCACGTGAGGAGGGCAGACTGGTTCTGCAGAGCTGCTGGGCCATCCCCACCAGAGGCTGGAAATGCACCCTCACCGTTGCAGGAGGAGATTTTCTTTGTTGTTCTTGCCTTGTCCTTGGAGAAAAGCTGATGATGTAGATCACGTATCGTGTGATGTCTTGGAGGAACTGCTGTATGTGTGGTAGAGGGGCAGGGTATGGACAGCCCCTGTGCGTCTCTTCCTGCTCCGGTTGTGTCCCCTGACAGCCACTCTGCCTTGCAGGTATGTGACAGTGCTGTTCTACCTGAACAATGTGACTGGAGGAGGTGAAACAGTCTTTCCTATAGCTGATAACAGGACGTACGAAGAGATGGTAAATGAATCTCACCTACACGTTATCCCTGGGGATTTTGAGTCCCTCTTTGAATGTCTTTATTTGCTGTGGCTGCAGAAGGGGTCCAGCGCGTGAGGTTGGTGGATGTTAGCCTTTGTAGGCAGAGCATGGGGAAGCTGTGCTCTGCTTACGGTCTCTTCCCTCTGAGGCCAAGGGAAGAGGCGCAGGGCTTTGAGAGCTGCAGCTCTCCCCGCTCAGAGGCGTGAGGGGCCGTCTGTTGGCCTTTCTGCCATAACACGGGTTCTGCTCACTTCTGTCTGGGCAGGTTTCCTCAGACTAAGTCTTGGTAGGTATGTTGTGCTCCCGTCAGGCAATGTGTTAAGGAATGGGCGGCTGCTCAGAAACAGGTCATGGACCTCCAGGGGGCTGAAATTGGCTGCTCCGGGTGGGTTGTGAAAGCCCTGCCCTGCCCAGCGTCAGCCTTGAGCTGTCCCTGTGGGGCGTTCAGGCAAAGGGCAGGATGACGGCTGGCAGCAGAGGCAGCCGAGTGCATGTGCTTTGTTCCAGCCCCATTTGCGACACCTTCTCTGTGGTTTCTTGCCAGTCTTTGATCCAGAACGATGTTGACCTGCGAGATACTCGGAAAAACTGCGACAAAGGCAATTTGCGAGTGAAACCTCAGCAAGGCACTGCTGTCTTCTGGTACAACTACCTGTCAGATGGAGAAGGTATGGTCCCGTTTCAAGACTCGGCTCTTGGGAGGGGAAGGACTGCAGGAGGTGACAGCCGTCGTCTTCTCATGGCGGCTGAGAGCTCAGAAGAGAGCCAAAGGGTGGTAGCTGCCTGCTAGTGGGAACTGTGGAGTCTACTTGTCACCAGCTGGGTAGGAGCTTCCTGACTCTGAAAGGCCTTTGTTTACAGGCAGTAGGTCAGTGGCTCCTGATGTCTTTGGGGGACGGGACTAGCTAGCAAACAAAGACCTTGGCTGCACTAGCCATCGCCAGCTGCCTCCCATCCTGCTGTGCAAGCTGAAACTCCTGCTGGAACTTGGTCTGCAATTCAAAATGTTTCACTGATGTGGTGTTGCCCAAAGGGGTGGGGAAGGGAGGTAGACAAAGGCACGGCCATCAGCTCTGCAGCACAGGGAGGCATGGCCCGCCCTGCGCAAGGCCCTGCCGTGCTTGGGGCCGACTCCTGCTTTATAGCTCAGCCGCAGCCTGATTGTATGTGTCCTTGGGGCTGTTTTTCTCATGAAGCACAGCACGGTTTTCCCTGACAGCCAGGCTGGGGGATTGACATGAATCTTCCAGGCTGCTGGTGAGTATCACTCCAGAGTGTTTCGATGGCAGATTTTGAGCAGTGGTGGGAGGAAGAAGTATAGCATCCCAGCTCCCCTGGTAGCAGCCCATGTTTCCATCTCTAGAAAATCCACAGAGAAGGTCACAAGACGAGTGTTTGGGCTGTTGGATGATAACATCAAGACCATCACCCTCCTGTAAGAAGAGCCCTGTTGTGTTTTTATGAGCAAATTGTTCCTAAATGGAAGGCGGCCGCTGATGCAAGTCTGCCACAGAAAAACCATGGGACCTCTGTAAAGAGACGGTCATTAGAGCTGCTGAAATGCAATCTCTAATATAGCCGTGAGCCTCTGACTTCCACAGGCCTTCTAGCAGCAGCACCCATTTCTTCCATGCCAGCCTCCCCTTTTGAGAAGACTTGAGAAAAACAGCAGTTGTGGTGCAGAACGTGTAGACACAGAGGCAACCAGCATTTTGCACTTGGGGAGCCTGCCCTGGTGAACCCCTCATAGGTGCTGGGGTGGGATAGCACTGAGATGGAGGGGTGCCAGGAGGAGCCAGCTCCTGCAAGATGCATCCGAGCTAAAATCCAAGCAGGTGCTGTGGGGTGGGACAGCGGGTGTCAGCGTTCACTGGCCGTGCCTCCCTGTGCGGTCCCGGCTGTGCCTGCCTGTGCTGCAGCACTCCTCGCCGCCTCCTAACGGGGCTTTTTTTGCTCCGCAGGCTGGGTGGGGGAGCTGGACGACTTCGCCCTGCACGGGGGCTGCCTGGTCACCCAAGGCACCAAGTGGATTGCCAACAACTGGATCAACGTGGACCCCAACCGCCGGCGGCAGCTGCAGTTCCAGCAGGAGATGGAGCGCTACGCGGGGGCCGGCGCCGGCGCCCCGGGCGAGTGGACAGTGGACAAGGCCTACAGCGGGGTGCACCTGGAGCTGTAGGGCCGGGGGGCGGCGGGCCCGGCCGCGCGCACGTGGCCTTTTCCCGCGCTGGGCGAGGGGGCGGGGCCGCGGGCCACGTGCGCGGCAGGGCCGCGTCGCGCGCCAATAAAGCGTGGAGAGACGGGCGCCGCCTCCGCGTGCTCTGGGGGCGGGGCGGCGGGGCCCGGCCAACGGGCGGCCGGAGGAGCGGCGGCGCCGCCAAGATGGAGTCGGTGGCGCTGGTGGCGCCGGTGACGGCGCTGGAGTTCGCGGGCGGCGTGCTGCTGGCGGGTGAGCGGGGCGCCGGGGCGGGCGGCGGGGCCGGGGCCGGCGGCGGCGGCTGACGCGGTGTCCCGCAGGCACGGGCCCGGAGGTGGCGGCGTTCCGGCTGAGCGGCGGCGGGGCGGCGGCGGCGGCGGCGGGCCGGCGGAGCGTGCTGCGTGAGGCCAGTGTGCAGGGGCTGCGGGCCGAGCCCGGCCCCGGCGGCGGGGCGGTGGTGCGGGTGGCGGCCTTCGGCGGGCGCTGGCTGGCGGTGCTGGCGGTGCGGCGCGGCGGGCCGGGCGGCGGGGCGCGGCTGGCGGCGTGCGGCGGCGGGGCGGCGCGGGAGCTGGGGGCGCGGGTGTGGGAGGCGCGGTGGGCGGCGGGCGGGCGGCTGGCGCTGGCGCTGGGCGGCGGGGCCGTGGCCCTCTATGAGTGGCGGGGCGGCGGGCGCTGGCTGCGGCGGGCGAGCTGCGGCGGGGCCGGGGCGCTGCGCTGCGCCGCGCTGGCGGGGACGGGCTGGGCGCGGCTGGCGCTGGCGGCCGGCACGGCGGCGGGGGCCGTGGTGGTGTGGCGGGCGGCGGCGGCGGCGACCCCGCGGCGGCGGCTGCTCGGGCACCGGGGCGCGGTGCTGGCGCTCTGCTACGCGGCGCCGCGGGGGCTGCTCGCCTCCGCCTCCGAGGACCGCAGCGTGCGGCTCTGGGCCGTGGGCGAGCTGGGCGGCGGGGACGGGGACGGCTCCTGCCTGCTGGTCTGCTACGGGCACGGGGCGCGGGTGGCCGCCGTGGCGCTGCGGGGGCCGTGCCCGGTCAGCGCCGGGGAGGACGGCGCCTGCCTGGAGTGGGACGGCGGCGGCGGCGTGCGGCGGGCGCGGCGGGGGCACCGCGGGGCCCTGCGCGCCCTGGCCCTGCGCCCCGCCGGCGGCTGCCTCGCCACGGGCGGCGACGACGGCGGTGTCCGGCTCTGGCGGCCCCGGCGGGCGGCTCCGGACGCGGCCCCGGTGGCAGCGGCGCTGGGGGCCCCGGGGCGGCCGCGGGCCGTGCTGCTGGCGGGGCCGCGGCGGGCGCTGGCGCTGGGCGAGGCGGGCGGGCTGGCGGCGTACGAGGCGGCGGCGGGGCGCTGGGTGCCGGTGCTGCCCCCCGCCGCCGGCGGGCCCCGCGGGGTGCTGGCGGCCGCCCCCCTGCCCGGCGGGGACGAGGCGCTCTGTGCCCTGGCCGGCGGCGACGGGCGCCTCCTCCTCTTCGCCCTGAGCCGCCCCGGGGCCGCCGCCGCGCTGAGGCTGTTCGAGGGGGCCGTGCGCGGGCTGGGCTGGGCCCCCCGCCCCGGGCTGCCCCCCGACGCCGCCGCCCTCCTGGCCTCCGGGCCCGACGGGGAGATGCTCTGGCTGGACGTCACCCACCGCCCCGGGCAGGCACCCTGGGCGCGGCTCATGGGACGGTACCTGCTGCCCCCCTGCAAGCAGCGCTGGCATACCTGTGCGACCTTCCTGCCCCAGGGAGGGCTCCTGGTCTGTGGGGACCGCCGGGGCTCCCTCCTCCTCTTCCCTTGCAGCAGCTCCCCAGGGCGGGCTGCGGAAAGCACCGGCGTTGCTGATGGCGGCACCAACCCGGTCAGCGAGGACTCCGGCAGCAAGTCAGAGCCCTCTTGCTTGTTGCACAAAGGGGCTCTTCCCCTCGAGAGCCCGCTGTCTGTGCTCTTTGGACTCCACGGGAAGACGGGGGCGACCTCGGTGACCTGCCATGGGGGCTACATTTACAGCACCGGCCGGGACGGCTGCTACCGCCAGCTCCGCCTGCAGGGCCAGCAGCTGGAGGTCCTGCGGAAGCACAGGCCCTGCAAAGGGCTGCAGTGGATCGAGGAGCTGCGCTTCACCCCAAATGGGGACCTGCTCGTGCTGGGCTTTCATGCCGACAACTTTGTGGTGTGGAGCAGCAGGACCAGCGAGAACCTCCTCTGCATCCCCTGCGGCGGGGGGCACCGCTCCTGGAGCTACTGCAGCAGCCCCGAGGCTGAGGCCTTCGCCTTTATCAAGTGCGGGGACGTGATGCTGTACTGCCAGGAGGCCGAGCCCTGCGAGCAGCAGGTGCTGCTGGCGTCCCTGCACGGGCGAGAGATCGTCTGTGTGCGGCGCCTGGGGGCAGTGGAGGTGCCTGGCCACACCACCCTTAACATCTTTGTCACTGGCAGTGAGGACACCACGGCCTGCGTCCTGGCGCTCAGTGAGCACTCCCGGGCAGCCGTGCCCCTCGCCCGGCTCAGTGACCACATTTCCAGTGTGAGGGCACTGGCGCTGGCCGGCCCCGTGGCACCTGACGACGAGGGCTTTGGTGATGAGGGCTTGTCTGCCCTGCTCTTCTCTGCGGGCGGCCGGGCGCAGATCGAGTGCTACCGGCTGCTGTGTGCCGGGGACCCAGCCTCCGAGAGCACTGTGGCCTGCCAAGTCATCCATGTGGCCTCCCACCGGCTGGACGAGCACTGGGAGCGGAAGAAGAACAGACACAAGCTTGTCAAGATGGACCCGGAGACGAGGTGATGCTCAGGGACTGCCTGAGGCAGGGTTAGTGGTGACCACGGTCAGGGAGGGTGCTGGGAACTGTGCTGGACTCCGCTGCCATTCCCGGTCTGCATGGCTGTGGGCTCAGCCGAGGCGGAAGGAGCCAGTTTGGCTTTAGGCGCACGTCCTTGGTGTCCTGTGCCCAGCGGTTGGGCCTTGAGGGGGCTTTGGGGGTTAGGGAAAGGCTCAGTCTTTCCTCCTGCCTCCTCTGAGTGCTCGGAGCTGCATCCCGCACTGAGCTCAGGCTGCTCTGCTGGGCCACCCGCCTCCCCGGGGCCGCAGGTACCACCGAGGCATCGGTGAGCGTCGCATGTTTGCTGCAGGTACATGTCCCTCTCGGTCGTGCCCAGGACCAGCACCAAGCAGCTGCTGACGCCCTGGAAGTTCCTGGCTGCTGCATGCAGTGACGGATCAGTCCGGTGAGGAGCCGTTGTGGGGCTTGGCGGGAAAAACAGAGCTGAGGCTGGCGACGGAAGCAGAGCAGGCTCACAGGGGAGGCTGCTGGTGCGGACGTGGCCGGCTCCAAGCCTGGAGCAGGATGGCACGTGGTGGGAAGCAGGGACAGAGGCACCAGGAGCCCCCTTCTCCCATGGCTGACTGCCCTCTGCTCCAACACAGGGTCTTTGGGCTGCTGGAGGCTGCCCGGAAGCTGGTGCTGGTAGCAGAGTCATTTCACCACCAGCGCTGCGTGCTGAAGGTGGAAGCGTTCCTGCACGTGCGGGCAGGAGGGGAGAGGTGAGCAACGAACACTGTGCTGCGACCGCCAAGGCTCTGGGGAGAAGCGTTTGTCCTCACAGGGACAGCACCCGGCAGCTCAGTGGGTGGAGGGAAGGGAGAGATCAGTCCACAGGGGCTGTTCTGCTGCTTCCCTGGATCTCAGTGGGGACGCTTAGGGCTGTCCGGCAGCAGGGCTGCGGCTGGAGGCTCCCCCACACCTCCCTTCTAGGAAGCATCTCCTGTGCAGTGCTGCCACCGACGGCAGTGTCGCCTTCTGGGACATCACCAGCCCCATCGCAGATGTGACGGACACCCTGCACTGCGAGGAGGGAGAGATGCAGCCCCTGGGTGGGTACAGCTGCCGGTGGCTCTGCTCTGCCTCCCGAGGGAGGCCACCACGCTGGCAGCTCCTCTGCTCCCTCCTGCCCGGGTGAGCATCACTCTCCTGACCGAGCCTGTTTTCCCAGCCCTGGGCGCCCCGCTGCTCACCATCATGGCCCACAGCTGCGGCGTGAACAGCCTCCATGTCCACGAGACGCCGGAGGGACAGTACCTGGTGGCCAGCGGCAGCGATGATGGCTCCATCCACGTCTGCCTGCTGGAGGTGGCCCTGAGCGGGGGCGAGGCTGCGGCGGGGACCTGCCTGCGCGTCCTGGAGCGGGCGGCCAGGCCCTGCGCCCACGCCGCCCACGTGACGGGGATCCGGGTGCTGCGGCCGGACCTGCTGCTCTCTGCCTCGGTGGACCAGCGCCTGACGCTGTGGCGCCGGGGCCCGGGCGGGCTGGACGCGCTCAGCACCACCTTCTTCCACGTGCCCGACCTGGCGGAGCTGGACTGCTGGGAGGTGGCGGAGGCTGGCGGGGAGCTGCGCTACTACTGCGTGCTCTGCGGGCAGGGCCTGGAGATGCTGTGCGGCACGGCCCCCGCCACCCCCGCCAAGTCCCCTCTGATGGAGGTTCCCCAGTAACAGGGCAGGCGTGTGGCACACCCCACTCCCCGCCTGCCTGGGGAGGGCACCCTGTATTTGTGCTCAGCCCATCACCGCAGCCACTGTCCCAGACGGTGTGCTGCTGTGTCCCCTCTCAAGGGGACAGGCGTGCGTAGCCCCTTTGGGGACAGCACAGCCTCATCTAGGGTGCTTGACGCTGGTGGTCGCGGGGGAGAAGGCAGATGTGGCCCATCCTGGACAAGCCTGAGGCTCCCTGGGCAGTAAAGGAGTAGGGTTGTCGAGGCCCACCCTGCCCAGGAGAAGTTCCTCCTCCCCAAGGTGTGAGGGACCCATGTCCAGGCTTTCCAGTCCTGGTCCCAGAGAGGAACCTGCTTGGGCGGGTGCTGAGCGCCGTGCCCAGTCCTGGGAGCTTGAGGGCAGCAGGAGGCCAAGAACGGTTGGGTGCTGGTGCGGCACGTGGCAGGCTGCAGCCTCGCGCTCCCTGGGATGGGGCCCTGTGTGACAGCCTGACCCCACAGTGCTGGGGACGGTGTTGAAACGAGTGGGGACACTGATCCTCCGCAGCAGCACCCTGCAGGGTGAGGGGCAGCAGCCGAAAGGGTGCTGTGCCACCACCCCTCACAGCAGCCCTTCAGCGCTGCCTCAAGCCGAGCGGGTTGTTCCTGTGCATCAGCAGGCGCCGGCGCAGTCTGAGCACAAAGAAAGAAGGACAAGAAGCTGCACATGGCCCCGGCCCCGCGTGGGACAAGGTGCTCTGTTGGGGTCAGACACACACAGCATTTGTCCAGCAACAAGTGTATTGGGGCCTGGCCCAGGGCCTGATAGTGGCCTTGAGCCTCAGGAGCTCCCTGCCAGCACGGAGCAACCTTCAATAAAGGGCTTTGAGGGAAGCAAGGTCGGTGCCTGGCTTTGTGGTGCTCTGGTCCCCGGTTCTGCCTTCCCCCAGTGCTCCCCAGCCTGGCTCGCAGGGTGCCACAGACGTCCTCCCTTCTGCTGGCGGGGCTGTGGCAGGCGCGCTCATCTCCCACACTGGGCGCAGCCGCGGGGTGCGTGTAGCCAAACCCTCAAAACTCATGGGCAGCGGGAGGGGAAGCACCTGCGTGGGGCTGAGGCGTCCCCTGGCTCGCTGCCTGACGGTAAGGCAGCCCTCGCCCTGCCAGGGAGGATGTGCCCTGTCCGTCCCCTCGTGGCACATTGTCCTGGTGCCTGTCACACGGTGGTACAGCTCTTCAGTGGTGGCTCAGATCTGGCTGAGAGGCGGGAGGTGCAGAGTCGCCAGTGCGCTGTGGAACACGTCCCTCACCGCTCCCAGCAGCCGGAGGCGGGCAAACATCTGGTCAAAGAGGTGGGGGAATGGCTCCTGCGGGGAGAAAGGCAGCGACTTGGGGCTGGTGGTCCTACTTCCCCTCAACGGGCTGGCCCTAGAGGCACTGCTGCCTCTGCACCCTGCGTACGCATCCCTGAGGGGCTGGCGCGGGGCTGCATCACACCACTGGCACCGCAAAGCCCCACAACTGCAGTCCAGCCCCTGGGAGGGCTGCAGGGCTCCAACCCTCCAGCAAATGGCCCAGGACATGCGACTCACCCCCAGGACATGGACCCGGTTGTAGTAGGAGCTGAAATCCATGCTGAGCTGGATCAGGAATTTGCACACCTGCAAGACAGAGAGCTGCTGCTGGCATGATGGGGTCTGGCCAGTCTTGGGCCCTTCCCCACCCCAAGCACAGCAGGAACAGCCCCGGGGTGTTGCGATCTCTTCCCTCTGCACCGCCCCTGCATCACTGACTGGTGGGCAGCACCCTGCCGGCGCACAGCCTTGCCCTGGGCTGGGACCGTTGGAGCAGCACCCCTGGGTGCTACGGCACATGGCACTTACTGTCTCTGTGTTGGCTGTGATCCGGATCCCCTTGCTGGGCGAGGGCAGCTGTGCTGCCTGCTGCAGGACTTCAGGGAAGGGCAGGAGATAGTTGAAGAGCAGGAGCCACTCACCCTGTGAAAGGATTACGTGTGTCAGAGAGGGCAGGATCCTCCTGGCCAGCAGCATCCATCACCGGAGCTGAGGGCGCGCAGGTCCCTGCAGTCCCCATCTCAGCACTCACCTCTTCCCGGAGGCAGGAGAAGTTCAGTTCTGATGCTGGTGGCAGAGGTGGGTACGTGCCTGGAAAGGAGGTGGGAGACTGTTGTTGTGCCCAGAGAAGCCCTTGTGGCTACAGGCATGAGGAACAGCCTGGGGCGGCTGTTAGAGGAGGGTCACGGGGCTGGCGCTCACCCCGCTCCACAGCCTGCTGGTAGGTGTTGAAGAGCGTGGCCAGCCGGGCACAGTTGTACATCACGAAGGCACCGCTCTTGGTTCCTTTTGTGGAGATGCTGCTGTCCTCCAGGTCCAGTGTGATCTGAAGGCAGGGAGAAGTCACAAGCCAGGTTGCTCAGCACAGAGCCACTCTGGCATTCCCACAGCTCGCCTGCCCCGGCTCTGCACAAACCGCTGTCCTACCTGACTCCGGTGGGCAGTGCTCAGCATCTCAAACCTGATGGCAGCCACTGTGAGGGTATCAATCACCTCAGTCCAGGCCTCATCTGCGGAGAACACAGGAGGCATCACACACAGCTCGCTCCATTCCCATGTACTGTCACCCCCAGTGCCCAGGCAGGAACCCCTCACCGTGGCCAGGGGCTCCCGCAAAAGCCGGGGACCATCACATTTCCCTGGCCCCCATCTGCAGGTGCTGCCCTTGGCCAGTGCCCCGGTTTGGATGCCTTCCCCCAAGCAAGGTCAGCACCCGGCTCTGTTGCAGAGCAGAGAGGGAGCACCGTGTCGGGGAGAGCATGTGGAGATGGGGATGGAGCAGCAGCAGCCATGTGTGGAGCCACAGAGCAAACCCTCACCTTGCGCAAGCTCCCCGTACTTCATCACGGAGGCTTTGTACATCTGGCGCTTTCGGAGCCTGGGAGGAACACAGACACTCACAGCCACCACCGCTGGGCTGAGGTGGCCCCAGAAAGCATCCCAGCTTCCGGCTGCTCGGGGCATCCCAGCTGCAGCAGCGACCCAGCCAAGCAAAATCGGTACAAAACCTCCAGGAGCCGGGCAGGGACAGCCACAGCCAGCCCCTTGTGCTGTGGCTTGGAGAGGGCTGCAAGGAAGCCACTGCACCAGGCACAAGCTCTGCCTTTTGGCTGAGAAAGGGTCACCCCCACGCCAGGGCCATCCGCTAAGGTGTGAAGGCAGGGAGATACCACCCTGCACCGCTGCGGCGCCCGGCTCCTGTTGCTGCCTTTCCTCCCGGCAGCACTGAGAGGGCCAGAAGCAGCACTGCTGGAGGAGGCCACTGGGACTGGGGAGGGCTATGTGGCCTCCATTCTGCACCTCCAGTCCTCTTGAAACAGCCCTGAGCCACGGAAAAGCAGAAGGGAGGGACTGCACAGAACTCTCCGTGCACCACCAGCTCGCTCAGCGCTGCAGCACGGCTGCCTGGGTGCCCGCGGGGCCGAGGCAGAGCACAGGGAGCCTTGGCAGGCGAGCAGCGCAGCGGGCGCCTTGCTACACACCAACTTACTGGAAGTACTGGTCTGCCCCAATGGGCGACGAGGGGTTTGTCACCTTCACTGGCCCACAGACAAGGTGTTTCTGAAAGAGAGGAGAGGCCGGGGCTGGGGTCAAAGACTCAGAAGCTCCACCAAAACGCAGGGCAGGAGAACCTCTGCTCACACCTATGGGAACAGGCATCACCGGAAAACGGGAGCTCAGAGTTGGAGGCTGCTGAAACGCAGCAGTGCATGCAGTTAAAACCAGCCCTGTTCTAGCTGTGTCCCTGCAGTCTTCTCCTGCCCCTCCTTAGCGCTGAAATCTCAAGGGCAGAGAGGCTGCTCCACCGCCTGGGCAAGAGTGTGGAGGGGCTGCCAAGGGAAAGGGAAGACTCTCAGGGAGGCAAGGCTGGGCCTCAGCATTCGCTGGGGGGACTGAAGGAGGCTGGCTGAGCACAAGGGTGCTGGGGGCCGCAGTGAGGAGGGCAGGAGGTTCCTCACCTGCAAAGCCGTGTGGGCTCCTGGATCCAAAATCCTCCAGAGCAGATCCAGCTGCTGCTGCTGGAATTCCTCCTCGCAGCTCACCACGTGCACGATGCTGCAGTGGCTCCCCTGGCCTCCAGCCTGCAGCAGAGCACAGGAAGGAGCTTTAACGCTATCGTGTGACAGAAGGGAACAATGCCTGGAAAGTGAGAGGCAGGCAGCACCGCAGGGTTACTCACCATGCACTGCAGAACAGCTTGCTGCAGCTCAGCCACAGACCGCAGCTTCCCCTCCGTCACTGAAAGAAGGAAGGTCATTCAGAGCAGGAGAAAAGGGCTCGCCACCCCCCCCCGCCATCAGGTCTCCCCCAGGCTGTATGCACTTCTGGCTCAAACCGGATTGAAGTGGAATAAGAGGAGAAGGCAATTTGGATCTAAATGCCCCTTATTTTCTGTAAAAACAATTGGAAAAAGGAAACAGGCCTGTTTGCAGCCGATCACGCCCAGCTGTCACACTAGAGCTGCTGTACACGTGAGGCTCACCAAGAAGGACATCTAGGTTGGGGTCGTAGCCGACCAAGCCCTGCTGCTCCACGAAGCTCTTCAAGTGCACTTTAAAGATGACATCCTCAGGCAGCGCGCCTGTGCCCGGCCCCTGCCTACAGGCTGCGGCACAGGGGGACCGACCAAGCGCTTGCTTCAAGGCCGAGACGGCATCAGGGAATGCCGAGCCGCTGGAGACGGAGGGCCAGTCGACACGGAGCTGCCGCAGGACCTCCCGGCTCCTCTCCTCGGCGAGGGCAGGGACCAGGCAGACGCCGACCCTGCGAGAGAGGCGGGTGCTGGCAGCACGGAGCCGGGCGGCTGGGCGACGGGGCGGGGGCAAGGCACTCACCCCTGGGCACGCAGCAGCTGGGCCAGGTGGTCGGCCAGCAGGAGGGGGCGGAGGTGGCGGGGCCGCAGGGCGGCGGGGCCGCGCAGGGCCGGGCAGTGCAGCACCACCCACCCCGCCTGCGCCCCCGCCGCGGGGGCCGGGCCGGGCGGCGGCCCCAGCAGGCGCCGGAAGGCCTCAGGGCGCTGCACCTGCACCGCCAGCCCCGCCGGCGTCTCCTGGCAGCCCTGCACCGCCAGCACCCCCGCGCCTCCCAATGACGTCACGCCCGCCACGACGTCAGCGGGCACCTGCCGGGAGAGAAGGCGAGGAGTTAGTTCCCTGTCCGCACGTGGCCCGGCCCTGGCCCCGCCCCTGGCCCCGCCCCCGGCCTACCCGCGCCGCCGCGGCCTACCTGTCCCCCGGGGAAGGCGGCGCTCAGTGCGGCCCGCGGCGCCAGGAAGTCCCGGTGCCGCAGGTTGCGGGCGCCGCTCTCCTTCACCCAGAGCGCGGCGGGCCGCCCCAGCGCTCCGTTCAGCGCCCGCAGCGTCGCCGCCACCCCCGGCCGTCCCTCGCCCGTCTCCATGGGAGCCTGGCCGCCGCTTCCGCCGCGGCAAGCCGGAAGTGACATCACTGGCTCGCTCGCCCTCCCCGGCTCTCGCAGGCGGCCGCCATGTTGGGCGCGGCGCGCAGTGCTCCCGGGCGGCCATCTTGGGCGCGGGCGCGTTGGACGGGGCCGGGCGGCCATCTTGGGGTAACGGGCGCGGGGCCGCCATGATGTGTGTGGCGGGCAGCGCGGGGCCGCCATGATGGGTGTGGCGGGCTGGGGTGCCCGGCGCCTGGGGAGCGTGGAGGGGGTGGCCGGGACCGGGGACTGGCGGGGCGGTGTGCCCAGGCACTACCAACCTCCACAAAGGTGTCTGGGGGGGCCCAGCCCCTCACAGGCCCCGGCATGGTGTCATCCTAGCACGGCCTGGCTGCAGCAGGGCCCCACAGTGGCACCCTGAGGGGAGGCCATGGGGGTGATCACCGGCAGGGCCCAGCACAGGCTGCTGGGGCTCCCCCTGCTCCCCTGGGTTGGGGACCAGGAGCTGCTTCAGCCCGGAGAGGCGGGGGCACCGTTCCTCAGCCCCCTCAGGGCTGCTCCTGCCTGTCCCCAGGCGCTGGGGGGGCCAGAACCGAAACCACCACCAACGAAGCGGAAGCAGAAGCGCCAGAGGCTGTGCCGGGGTTAGACAGGCCCAGGCGGCCGCTGCCGCTGGGGAGGAAACGGGGCCACCTGGGGCAATAAGCGCGGCCAAGCCGCCGGCGTGGCACAGCCCCACAGCAAGGCCCGGGCTGCTGGGGGCCACGGGGCAGCGAGGGGCTCTGGGAGTGGGCTTGGCAGCCCCACGCGGTGGCAGAGAGGTGGGTTTGGGTGGACTGGAGGGCGTAAGGCAGACTCTGGCTGCAAGCACAGAGCCACCCCACGCTCGGCAGCTCGGCCTCAAGGCCCCCAGGGCTTGGCGGGGTGGGGCAGGCTGGCTGAGGAGAACCAGCAGCACTTGCAAGGTGCGGTTTGCCACCGCAGCTGGGCTCTGCACAGCAAAGGGTGATGAGTGGCCATGGGTTCATGCCCCACCGTGCTCTCCTCTGAGCCTGCTTGCTGCCCCAGCTCTGGCTGCTCTGCTGGACCCAGTGAGAAGGATGGGTGCAAAGAGCTGCCCTCCTGCCCAGCACATTAGCAAGAAGTGTCACGCTCATCAGCCCTGGGAGGAAGGAGGAGGAAACGATTAGATCATGCCATCGTGGTCTTGATTACATCTGCAGAGCTGAGCTCCTCCGCAGTGGTGGTGTCTCAAAGGCAGATTTACAGAGAGGGGGCCCACACTGCTGCCTGGCTCCCTGAATGGTGCAGGCAAGCAGGCAGCGGGGGCTGCCGCTCCCCTCCAGGGCTGCAGTCAAAGCTGCCTCCAACCTGGGGATGGGAGCAAGGGCCCAGCATGCACCCAGCCCCGTGCCCCCGGGCCTGCTTGGTGGGGAGTGGGTACCCAGGAAGCACCGACCCCACCGCGGCAGCGGGGAGCACGTGTCCCCGGGGAGCTGGGGACCTTCCTCCCTGCCCTTCCCTTCCTGCCCTCCCCGCAGGGCTGGGGGGGCCGCTCTGCCCGCAGGGCCCAAACCGGTTCCTCCAGGGCTTATGGCGGGGGGGGGGCAGGCTGGGGCAAAGGCAGATCCTGGCAGCACAGCCCATTGTGTGGGCTCTGTGGGGAATGCAGCAACTCGTTTCGGGGCTCTGCGGGCAGCTCTGATGCCGGGGGCAGCTGCCCGCAGCCAGTGTGAACCTGCAGCCCTGGGGCAGGAGTGGGGATGTGTCCCCCAGCTGGGAAGCGGCTGCGTCCCCCCCGGCAGTGCAGGGCCGTGCTGCGGAGGGGTGCTCCCTGCACCACCCACAGCCAAGAGGTGATCTGAGAATCGCTGCTCACACCAGACCAACTGCTGACTGTCCGCAGGGCAGGAGCCGCCCGGGACCCCTGCCCAGACAGCCAGGGGGGGACGCACCGGCATGGGCTGGGAGCACGCTCAGAACTTGTGTCGCTGCTTGGGGGGGGTCCAGGCTGGATCCATCCCCATCCCCGGAGCGCTGGGAGTCCCCGCAGGCAGCCCGCACGAGGCCTGGCAGTGCAGCGACCCGGGGAGGGGGCTCTCGGAGGTGCCGAAAGAGCTTTGGACAGACACGACATCCCCGATGGCTCTCTGGCTGCCCGCTCAGCGGGAGTGATCGTGTCATTCCAAAGCCGTCTCTCTCAGGGGGACGGATCCTGCCCGGGCACCGCTTGCCCCTGCCAGCACTGGGGGGCTAGGGGGGCCAGGGAGAGCCTGGCGCAGGCCAGCGGTGGCAGGAAGCTCGCGCAGCGTCTCTTGACCCGTGCCGCCCCAGTGCAGGTGGCCACATCCATGCTGCGGCCAGCAGCCGGGGCTGCTGCTAAGCACGCTCGCCCCGGCGGAGAGTCCCCAGGAAGCAAGCTGCTATTTTTAGCCGTCAGTGGCACGAGAGCGCTACAGAGCCCCCGGCCCCGGCGTGGGGGGCTGAGCGACGAGGCTGGGCACTGGTGATCCCCCATCCCCACATCCCCTTCTCCCAGTGTGGCCCCCACACGCTGCCCTGGCCCCACGGAGGAGTTGGAGTGGGGCAAGCAGCTCTCGCCTGGTGCCAGGCTCGGCATGGGGCGGCGGCAGGCAGCGGGGTTGGGGTGCATGGGGTGAGGCGGGGGCGGGAGCGCGGGTAACGAAACCCCAGGGCAGCTGGGCGCAGCGGGGACAGCTGCTTTTGGGATTCCGTTGCCCGCGCCGGCGCCGTGGAGGGACGGGCACAGGGGCCGCCACCATGCCACCCTGACCCTCGGGTGGCCGCCACAGCCGGCGGGTCAAGGGGAGAGAGGGCGACTTACCACCGGGGACCGGGGCAGAGGAGCTGCGCAGGGGCCACAGCCAGGCCGGTTGTGGCTGGGGGTGCCGGGAGAGGCTGGGGTTGTGCCGCGGGCTCCCCCCGCGCTACGGGCTGGGTGCCAAGGGGAGGGCTGCGCGGCTGAGCCAAAAGGAAACAGCTCCAAACAAAGCCCCGGTGGGGCTGGAGCATCTGGTGCCAGCCCAGCAGCCCCCGGCGGGGCCTGGAAACTCGAGCCGTCCCCGAGGGAGGGCACCCGCCCCGGCACCTGCGCCCAGTGGCAGCACGGCACGGCCCCCGCTGCTGCCAGCACCTCCGGCCCTCTGCCGCCCTGCCCCCTGCGAGGAGGCCCTCGGGCACCCGCCATGGGGGGGAAGTGAAACCGTGTGGGGAACCCCACCGGCTCCACGCGGTGCTCACGCGATGCTCGCCCAGGGGGACCTGAGACCCTGCCGTCAACTGACGGCTGCCCATCTGTGGGGTGCTGGGGATGCCTGACACCTCCCCACCCCAGCATGGCATGGCATGGCGGCGGGAAAAGTCCCATTGCTGACGCTGGGGAGCTTCCCGGTAACCCCCGCGGTGTCGCGGCTGCCCAGACTCCGGCTGACCCCGGGTGCGTGGCACAGGGTGGGGGATGTGGCTCCCTAGCCCCAGGGTACCCCCGAGCCCCCGGCTCCCTGCCACCTTCTGCCACCCGCTGCCACCAGCCACACCGAGTGTGGCACGGGGGAGAGGGGAACCGGAACCCGGCAGCCCGTGGGTTCGGGGCAGAGAAGTCACGACAGCGGCTCGGGGGGGCACAGCCCGGCTCAGCCGCCCCATGGCGGGACACCGTGCTGGGGGCACAGGACCAGAGCCGTGCCGGGGGCGCAGCAGGGAGGCCGGGGAGCCGTGCTGAGCCCGGGGCACCGGCGGGGCCGGGCAGGCAGAGGGGACCCCCGGCGCCCCCTGCACCCCGGGGCCGGGCGCGGGGACCGGCGGGCGCCCCACGGCTGCGGGACGGGAGCGCAGCTGAGCCCCGGTCCCGCTCCCTCCCGCCGCCCGGCCCGGGCCGCCCGCGGGGTGGCGGGGACCCGGGACCGGGAGCCGCCCGCTCCCCTCTCACCTCCGGCCCCGCAGCCTCCGGCGCAGTAGCCCGGGCCGGTTCGCGGCCCTCCCGGCGGCGGGGGTCGGGGCGCTCCGGGCGGGCCCCCCGTGCCGCCAGGGCAGGGCCGGGTCCGGGGCAGCACGGGCGGCACAGCCCGCGGTGCCCCCGGCGCCCCGCACCCGCCGTGCTGCTCCCCGCCCCGCCGCCGCTTTCGGTTTCGCTCAGGCGCCGGCCCCAGCCCGCCCCGGGCGCACCAGGTCGGGGCGGGCCCAGGCCTGGGGGAGGGGGTGGTGGGTGGGGGTGGGGGTGTCCCTCTCCACCGCCCCCCGGCAGGAGGTGGGAGCCCGGGGGGCCCCGGGCCGGCCTCGCTCCCGCCCCCGGTGCCGCTGTCCCAGCCCGGTCCGGCCGGCGCTGCCCGCGGCGCCGGCGCTGGCCGCCAGGGGGCGCGAGCGGGGCGGGGCGGGGCGGGGCGAGGGGCGGGGCCGCTGTGCGCTTCCGGCGGCGGCGGCGGGACAGCCATGGCGGTGGCGGCGCTGCGACTGCTGGGCCCGGCGGCACGGCGGGCGGCAGGCGGGTACGGGCACCGGCACCGGGGCCATGGCTGTCAGCCTGGGGCTGGGCGGGGGAGGTCCCTGTGGGGCCCCGGGGGCGGTGGCCGTGGGGCTGACGGGGGATCGCTGTGGGGTGGCCGTGAGGCGGCTGTGGGGATCGCTGTGGGGCGGCTGTGGGGAGCGCTGTGGGGCTGCTGGGGGGTAGCTGTGGAGTGTCCGTGGGGCTCGCTGTGGGACGGCTGTGGGGCTGGCCGTGGGCCCCACGTATCCGAGCCGCTCCCCGTCCCCGCAGGGCGCCGTGCCGGGCTCACCGCCTCACACCGGCGGACGATGAGCTCTACCAGCGGACGCGGGTGACGGTGCTGGAGCCGGAGTCCCCCAACATCATGTTCATCGAGGGCTACACCAGCCGCGGCTTCACCATCAGCGGGGACCTGGTGGTGGGGCCCTGCGCCATCCTGCCCCGCGCCATCCTCCAGTGGAACGTGAGTGCCCGGCGGCGGGGCAGGGGCTGCCCGGCCCCCACCGCGCGCTGTGGGCGAGCACCCCGGGGGGTCTGTCCCCGCTCAGTGCCCTCGGTGTCCCCGCAGGTTGGCTCCTACAGGGACATCTCGCCTGAGAGTCTGTCGCTGTTCCGGCTGCTGGAGCCCCAAATAGGTACGCGGGGCAGCCGGGGCCCTGTGCTGTCACAGCCTGCCCGAGCTGGCTCCTGAGCTGTGCCAGGCTGCTGGGGCCCGGCCACCCCTTGGGGCCAGCACAGCTCTGCCCCAGCCCACCCCACAGTGCCCTGCCAGTGTTTTGGGGGAAGGAACTGCTCTCTGACATCCTTCTGCTCTGCAGCAGCTGGAGGGGCGCAGTGGGGCAGAAGGGGCGCAGCAGGGCAGGCTTCGCCCTCAGTTGGGCTCCTGTAGGGGCAGCTGTGGGGGAGCTGTTGGTCCCTGCAGGGAGGGCAGGTCTGGGCCGGGGTAGCCTGAGTGCGGCCCTGCCAGCCCTTGCCTGTGGTCATGTCCTGGTTGCAGAGATCCTGGTGCTGGGCACAGGAGACAGGGTGGAGCGGCTCCACCCTGCCATGCTGAAGCAGATGCGGGAGTGCGGGATTGCTGTGGAGGTGCAGGACACGGTGAGGAGGGGTGTGCACAGGCAGCACCCCAGTGAAGGGGGGTGGTGGCACTGGGAGTCTCCCCCTGCGCCCCAGGGCTCTGCCTGCCTGGGGATGGGCAGGAGGGGGGGGGTGTCACATGCCCTGTGGGGAAGGGCTGTGTCTCCTGTCCGAGGGCTGGGGCTTCACTCCCTCCCTTTTCTGTTTCACAGCCAAATGCATGTGCAACCTTCAACTTCCTAACAAGTGAAAAGCGTGTGGCAGCTGCTGGGCTTATCCCTCCGCGGGGCACCTACATGGGGATGTAGGCACTGTCTGCTGCGGCTGCAGGCTGAGCAGCTCTTCCCTTGCCTGCCTGAAGCCCCCGAGCATCACCATTCCTGGTGGAGAAACACTTCGGACTAAACTGTTGGAGCTGCTGGCCGGGAGGTGGCTCTGCACACAGGAGGCTGCTGTGAAATGCGTGGGCTCGGCTCCGCCCCGAAGCCCCTGGCTTCTCAGCCTCCTTGCCCAGTCTGGCCTGGGGGCTGCAGGGCACGGCACGAGGCATAAGCGTTGCTGGCAGCACCGCACCCGCAGGCCTGCCGTTCTGCCGAGGTGGTGCCCGGTGCCCTGGCAGCAAGAAGCTGTCACCCCGAGGCAGGGCGGAGGCTGGTGAGGTGAGTTGCACACCCCCGGGCACGTTTGAGGCACCACAAGGAAAATACATGTAAATTGGAAGTACAGAGATGTTGCGTGGTGGTTAATGCGCAGCAGAGTGAGGCTGTAACGCAGCAACGGTGTGCGTGCTCGCTGCCCCGGCAGAGCTGGCCAGGCGGTGAGGAGGGGGCTGCGGGTCGGCCGCTGCAGCTCCCTGGGCAGCGCGTGTGGTGCCAGGGTGCCACCTGCCCGCAGCTCCCTGGGCACGGCCAGCACCGGCAACTGGTGCGTCCCAGGCGGCGCTGGCCTGCCCGGGCTCTCCCGCGGGGTTTTGTACCGCCCCACAGCGCCGGTGCCCCTTGTGACGCCTCGAGCTGCAGTCAGTCCCCGGGTGCTGCACCCCACCTCCCCGCAGGCTCAAGCAGGGGACATGGAGAGGGTCACTGTCCTGCCCCCCCCCCCCCCCCCCCCCCGCTCCTTGCACTGCCTCGTGGTCGTGGATGCCACCCCTGGGGCTGGGGTAGGGGGTACGTGTACCTAATCGCAGCGTGCCCCAAACCCCTGCCACCGCTGCACAGTGACGCGGCTGCAGTCCCCAGCCCCGAGTCAGGCCCTGGGGTAGCTTTGCTTAACGAGTCAGCTGCCTTAATGAATGTTTGGCACAGACACAATTACGTTGTAACTCGAGGCTCTGGTTTTAGCATGTGTACATCTAATTTGACATCACCATGCTGCAGAGTGACTTTTTTCAGTCAACAACATTAGAGACACAAAACACTGATGGTAAAGACGCGCTCTCCAGCAGGACTGACGTTTGCACGTTGAGGGGACACGCACGGCTGATACAGGTGTAAAATACCTTTGTCACCTGGTGTTGCAAGCACAGGTGACGTGGCCGAGGCGGGGAAATTTGCACTGGTCAGGCGTCCAGAAAGGCAAACGCCAGCGCCTTTGTAAGCCCGTGCCCTTCCAAGTTCATTGTCCACACGCCTTCTGGCAAACAAACTGTACATGAAGCCTGGGCAAGTGATCTGTAGCACCTGCACCAACCACCCAAGGGGACAGTATGGGATGTTTAGGGGAAGAAACAAAGGGAAGGAGGTAAGCGGATTGGTGAGGACCAAGCATGGGAAAATGCAGGTCCAAGGGCCTGGTGCACAGAAGCAGCTGCAGCGCGAAGCATTTCCAGGGTCGCGTGGGTGGGTGTGCACACACCTACACAAGCACCTACATGGTTACTGCAGCAGCTGGACGAGGCGCAGGGTCCTGCGGCAGCCTGGGTTGGGCAGCTCCCAGCAGTAGCTGACAGCCCTGTAAAATCCATTTGCTTTCTTGCCCAGCAGCCACTTGTTTTCTGCTCTCGGGAAGGTTTTTTTTAAACAGCCCACACTACATTATCCACTCAGCCCTGCGTGGGGAGCTGTCCCCTCCCCATTCCCCCTCACAAACAGACAGTGTCCCTTCTGGGGACATCAGCTGCTCCTGAGAGGGTGCAGGAAGGGAAGGAGAGCGCCAAGGAAGGAGAACGAGGGCAGTTCAGAAGGAAAAGGGGCTCCAGGCTGACACCGATTGCACATCTTTTCCTCTTTTATTGTAAAACACGGCCAACGCGTGCAAGGTTCCAAGCGCCAGCCCAGGATCGCTACTCCTGGGTGGCGGGTGGGCCCTCTCGGGTGGTGATGAAGCAGCCAAGGGACACAGGGAGCTCTAGGCAGCCCACAGAGTAATGGCACTTGTGCAGCAAGAGCAGCTCCCACACGGGGTGGTGCAGGGCTGAGCAGCACAATGACAGACACGGACAGACCTCCTTCAGAAGAGGCGCTTCTCGTACCTGTGAGAGGAGCAGCAAACCAGAGAGCCCTTTTACTGACCCACCTCACCCAGGGCAGGGACCAAAGGCCCAGTTAGGAATGGCTGCTGGCCTGCCGGCCCACAGTGGGGAAGAGCCCTGGCACACTGGCAGCGAGCAGCTCACCTGCTCGTGCCCCGCGGCGAGAGGAGTGCTGGCCTAGGGCAGGCGAGAGGCTGCGGCTCAGCCCAGCTGCGCAGTGCCAGGTGGAGCCCGCAGCATGCCAAGCCAGCGGCACGGCAGCCGAGGCACAGGACGGCTGCACTTAACTCCCCCCGACACCCACCCCGGGGAGACGGGGGTCCTGCCAGAAGCACTTACGAGTGGAGGCCATGCACCCCTCCTTCCACCTGGGCAGATGTCGTCCTCTTCTCAAACTTCAGCTCTCCCGAGTACATCATGGCTCTGAGGGGGAAGGACACCCGTCACAAGCCAGCCGAGTCCAGGGAAGACAGTGCTCTGGCACACGTTCCGCTGGCGCAGCTGGGATGAGGGACACCGGTTCCTCCAGCTGCGGCCAGAATGGTCTTTGCTGTGCTCCTGAGAGCCAGGCAGAGTAAGGTAACCCCAACATTTCAGGCCCAGCCAACCGAATACACCACAAGAGACCATGCTCCTGCATCCCTGGGGCTGGCAAATCTACGATGCAGTGCCCCCTGGAGATGAGGGAAGAGGGCTACAGCGAGGTCAGACCACGCAGAACACGCTGCAGCTTGGGTACAGCTCACTCAGGGACCCCACATGGCAGCACTGTGACCTAGCCAGGGCACAAGCGAGGGGAAGCACTCACCGGACTTGGGTCAGGCTCTTGGCACCAATATCCTGGCAGGAATGCTGGATCCCAGCAATCAGGTACGGAATGAACTTGTGGATAGAGCCCTTGTCCTGTACTGCGCCAGAGACCCCCTGGGCCACTTTGATTTTGTCTGTCTCGCTGCATGGGACCACAAATCAAGGAAGTTTGTGAAGAAGAGAAGCCCCAAAACCTTGATCTGCTGTCCCAAAGGACCATCTCTTACCTGAAATACCGGTTCTGGCTGCCCAAGTTCTTGTCCATGGCATCTAGCGAGCCCATGCCACGGTATTTCTTCAGCCTAATTCCATCCGAGAAGAAGTATTCGCCTGGGGCCTCCGTGGTGGCAGCCAGGAGAGAGCCCATCATCACTAGCACAAGAGAGCAGCAAGAACAGCACGTCAGCAGCAGGAAACCCTCAGGGTCCCCGGGCACAGCACTGTGCTGGACCCCCCAACGCCCCCAGCCACCTGCAGGTATACACCCTCGTGCCCCGAATCCAATGCCATACAGAAACCCTTCCTAGGAGACTCCCTACGACATGCGCGACCCGGCCGCCCGATGCGCGGCTCACCTGTGGAGGCCCCGAGTGCCAGGGCCTTTGCAATGTGCCCAACCGTCTGGATCCCTCCATCTGCAATCACAGGGACGCCGAATCTCCTAGCGTATTCGGACACCTTGTACACCGCCGTGGCCTGGGGGCGGCCGCACGCCAGCACTACAGGCGGGGAGAGAGCAGAGAAAGGGTCAGCTCCCAGGCGGCAGCGCGTCCCCTCCCCAGCAGGCCCTTTAGGCTTCCAGCACACACATGCTCCAGCACTCGGGAACGCACAAATCCCTGGATGCTCCTTCCCTAGGCCGAGTTGCAAGAGAAGCGGATGCCCAGGAGATGCCTGCTGGGACATCCTCGCGGCCCGTGACTCCAAAAAGCTGTGGGTGACCTTGGGATTGGGGTCTTTGACCAAATGCCTGGGATCAGCCGAGACTCACGGCTTGTCCTGGTGCACAGCAGGCGCGTGGGGAGCTCGGGAAGGAAGCGGAGCAGACTCCAAAAGCCCCTCTCCAGAGCATCCCTGGCACGCAGCCATGTCCCACTGCTCGCTCCCTCCTAGCAGTGCCAGACCCCTTCTCTGCATACCCAGCAGCTGTGTGATGTGCCTCTTGCATGGAAAGGCAGCTGGCTGGGAGAGAGCTGGTATGTATATAAATATATCTATACATATATATATATACATACACATCTGCACGCACACACACAAACACACATGCAGCAGTGGAAAAGGAAACGGGCAGGATGATTTGATAGCTTATGGGAAATAATTTATGTTCCTGCCCTGCAATGTAGCAAGGGTTCTGTCAGGTTTAGCTGCCCCAGGGGAAGGGAGTTATTAGCTTCGGATTTACCTGCTCTTCCCAGTCGCTAGCAGTTAGAGGCTTCCCATTGTGCGAGGGAAAACCAGCACAGGGCACGTCTTGTAACACATTTGCCAGCCACAGGCATGCAAGTACGCCGAGAGAAGCTTCTCTCGGGGAGACTTCCCTTCCCCACAATTAACTGGAAGCCGTTTCTCCAGTCACGGTTAGTCCGATACACTGGCCATGCAGGATTAGTACTTTGGAGCGTGAACTCCAGGTGTGGTTTAGCCTGCCTGGCAGCAGCGCTGGCAGCGCACATCCCTGGCAGAGGTTTGCTGAGGCCAGGAGTCTGCGGCTCCTCCGCTCCCAGGGCTCAGCAGCAGCTGCTGAGAGAGGGAAGCCAGACTCCAGGCTGAGATCGTGAAAGAACTGATTTTAATTGAACAAAACTCTGCGTTAAGCTAGGGCTCAGCCAGCCAGGGAGTGTCTGCCAGCTGTAACATGAATGCCGTTAGTCTTAAAGAGATGGTCTCGCTCGGTACCGCGCTGCTAAAGGCCACATTGCGGCTGCAAAACGCTGCAAGGAAGAGCTCTGTGGAGAGAAGCACCTGATTTTGGAGGGTCTAGAGCCCAGTGTCTACAGGATTGCGCCATAGACAGTGCAGGGCCTGCAGAAACCTCACAACAGCGACCACGGAGACCAGCCCTTTAAAGAACAGCTTGGCTCAGGGCCCCTGGGAGCATCGCACCGTTCCAACTGTCCCAGTGCCCAGCGCCACAGCTTCAGAGCGCAGGCTTCCAAAGCAGGGTTCAGAGCACACAGACGCCGAGTGGTCAAGGTGAGGGTTTGTCTTTTTTAGTGTATCTGCAAAGGGTGGCCCTACAAGATCATCCGCTAGAGAAAACCTTCCAGGATCTTCAACAGAAACCTCTTTCCCTTTGAGGTGTGTCAAAACCAGGAGAGAGGGCAAAACCCAAGGCTCGCCTCGGGTGGTTGCTCGAGCTGGTAGCATCAGAGAAGTACAGAGCAGACACGCTGCACCCTGCAAAGAGCCCTTTCTCTCCACACGAGGATCAGGCGTCAGTGGGGAAAGATGTGGTTCTGGTACACAGCTGCCAAGGTGGCCATACGCAGTTAAGTCCCTCTGTAACCCCAGGGGAGCGAGCTCCAAGTGAAGCTTAGCCAGTGCACGACTTCTCCACAACTGGGGCCAGATTTAGAGCAGGATGGAGGACCGCTCAGGGATCGCCTTCCAGCACTGGATCAGCCGGGGCACGCCCAGCTAGAGATCCAGAAGATGCAGCCAGAAAGCCTGGTCAGGCTCCTAACTGGATTTTGGAGTGGAAGGTGGACAGGCCTGAGTGCCCTCAGCTTTGACAGTTCAGACCCTGCTTTAGGAATTCAGAAAGGTTTCTCAGCTTCCATTTCATATTCAAAACCAGTATCCAAAGCCACAAAACCCCAAGTGCATCTACAGCTAAATTATTCTCAAACAAGCAGTAGGGCCATGTGCAGCCAAATCAGGGTCCTGCTTCAAGACACATAATTAGGGTTGGGAACAGGGCAAGTGACTTACTATAGGTGCCCGTGACAGTAGAAGGGCATTTGGGGCTGTGGGACTTTAGGTCTGGAGGGATCTTTGGAGCAGCTAAACAAAAACAAACACACACATTTTAGAGACAGAAGAACAGCAGCAGAACAAAGGACCCCAGCAGTGACCTGCTACTAGGCAGAGCATACGGTGTGGGACGGAGCTGACCTTGCAAACCCTTCCTAGCCCGAGCCAAGCCAGAGGCCAGATCCAAGCCAGCCAGGCCTGGCTGTGCATAGCGCATGCTCGCCCTACCCCAGCAGCCATCCACAGCAAGGACCCCCCCTAACCCAAAGAACCAGAGTTCTTGCCCAAAGAGGGCCAAAAACCTGGGGAGCTGCAGTTAAGAGTTTTGCAGCCATGTCTCCTGCGAAGCGCCACGTTCTACCTCTGCTCTGTTCCTTCCCCGAAACCAGCACCCAACCCCACCTCCTGCAGCAGCTGGGAGAGGCACCCTCTGGAGACATTCACCACGCTGCAGAACAGAGCATGCCTCAGCGGGTCCTCTGCCTCAGAGCCAGAGGAGGACACGTGCGTCCTGGTTCTGCTCTGGCTATGGAAGCATCAGCCCAAGGACACCACAACCTCCCTAGAAAGGTCACCCGAGACAGACTGCCCTGACTGGGAAGCTCCCCGCAGCCAGCACTCCCGTGGCAGGCAAAGCAGCCTGGGTCCAGGGCTGCTCAAAGGCTCCATGCTGGATTTGGCAGAGCTAATGAGGCACCTTTAGCCATCAGCTACCCTCTTGCTGCCTCCCATGGCAAGGACCAAGGAGCAAAGCAGAGAGGGGCTGTGTCCGTGGGCTGCAGTGCCTCGCACCACCTCTCTGCACCTTGCCTGCCAGGTTCAAAACATGAGGACTGAGCCTGTCCTCAAGGCAGCCCTTCTCCAGGCCCTGGGGACACCCCTCTCCGCCTTTTAGCTAAGGGCGACACAGCCTCTGCCCTGCACAAGCTCCGGCTAACTGCAGAGACCACGGCCAGAAATCCCATTTCGGCCTGGAAATTGCAGAAAGGCATCGAGCCCAGCAGACCAATTCTCAAGCATCACGCACACCGCTGCCAGAGGGAAGGCGAGTGCAGACAGCCCAGTGCACTTCACCTGTCAGCACGGGGGATCCGGTAAGCCCCTCTCCCTGCAGAGCTGCCCGCCAGCCCCATCCCACACCAAGCCAGTGGCTCCTCTCGGGCAAAGCCGCACGTGCCACACCTGCTCTACTCAGTCTCGGTCAGTACTGGGAAATGCCTTTGCTGCTGCTGCCACCCCAAAGGTTTGACCCAGGTGATGAGCACGTCCTGGACGAAGGGGTGAAAGACGGCTTACTGTCGGACACTGCCCTCACAACGGGAGAAGTCCATCCTGGCTATGCTGCTTTTCAGCAGGGAATCTCTACTGAACAGATGTCTTCAGCCTATCTAGGAGACAGCTGATCTCTCTCACCTTCCTGCGTGATGCAGATGGAGCCACTGCCCATCCCGACTCTCAGGGCATCAACCCCCGCGTCAATGAGGTTCTTGGCCTGAGCAGCGGTCACAACTGTGGGGAGCAGAAACTGGTTTGAAGAGAGACAAGCAGATTTGCGCGCGACACTGCTCCGCCCTGGTGCTTGCCCCCGTGGCTGCAAACACCCCCCACCCAAGGCACCAGCCGTACACCCGTGTCAGAGCCAGGCCTGGCTGTCTGCTGCTACCAGGGCTATCTGCAAAAGCAGCAGTGAGTTCCTGTCCCCGCTGTCCCCAGTGCATGAGGTGACGCTGGTCCTTTAGGCTACTCTGCAACACGCTTGCACCCAAAGGCTGCGGTAGCAGAGGTCCCCGCGTGGTGCCAAGCACTCTTTGGGCCACGCCAGGTAGCGAGGGCAGAGCACAGGCTAACGGCAGCACCAGTAACACACCAGCCAGGTAAAGACAAGGACTGCTGAACTCTGCTGTCAAGAGGCAAGGAAATTTTCCTTTAGATTTCCACATTAAGCAGTATCCATTATTATTATCCAAAATTTTAAACTGGTGTGTAAAAGAGGTTAATGTGTAACGGGCTGCAGAGGACTGTAGCACACTGTGCTGCAGAACGAAGGTTTCAAAACATTTGCAGGTGTGGCAGCAGCAGGGTACTGCCCTGCGTCTGCAGAGTGGTCTTGCTCTGTTCCACAAGCCAGAGGAAACCATTTTAAGTTCACAGACATTTACCAAGAAGATCATTTCATCCACATCCCTGCAGCTCCCTCTAAGATACAAACATAATTTAAAGACAAGAACAGTCTTCAACACACGCCTACCGTTTCCTCCAATGACCTGTAGGTTCGGGTATTTCTCCTTAATATATTTTATCATATTGATCTGGAAGATGGAGTTCCCCTGAGAGGAATCCTGCAACAGAAAGAAAACCGATTTCAACCAGAATTTCTGCAAAAAATGACAAATACAGCTCTGGAAGAGCCTCAGATCTTCACTCTGCTTACTGGGGTCTCTGCTAAGCTGAATAAATGGGCAAAGCGACTCCCCAAACTGAGTGCAGAACTAGAGGAGAAGCTGCTGCCGAGACAGTAACGTACCTTCCCTGTGCAAGGCAGTTTATTGTAAGACTTCAGTAATATCCTTCACACTTAAATCCTGCAGCTTCAACAGTAGGCAACAAGCAGCACATCTGGCTGTGGCTAAGAACCGTCTGGCTCTACCACCAGGACACCATCAGCCCTGCCTCAAACTACAGGTGAAACGGTGAATGTTCCTTGTGAGACCCCGAAGGGCTCGCAGGGGGATGCATCTCTCCCTGCTGCACAGCAGAGCAGCTGAAATACCAGATGTCGACCACCGAGCGCTCAGGCCCTGCCAACCTCCGTGACCCGGCTAACTCACAGCATCTGTTAAACATTTCCAGCTGCAACGCTGCTCTGCCATGCCCTCAGAGCGCGGAGGACTCGCAAGCTAACAATCGATGAGAAAACAACGTGCAAATACAGGCAGTGACTGCTGTGCCCGAAGGCTTACAGGCCAGAAGGGGAGACGAGCAGAGCAGCTCTGGGCTGACCACTCCTGAACATCAGGCGGTTCAAAGAAAAACACAGTAACGAACACCAAACAGTTGAAGGGAAACTGTAAGAAGCCAAATATTCAAAACGAGTTAGGAACATCAGAGAGGATGGCGGCAGATTGCAAGAAGCATTTGTAGAAGACTCTGTATTAACTGACAGTGTTTCTCTTCTCAGCCTTTGGGGCTTTGATGCACCTTACATACTCCCCTTGAGGCCAAAAAAGTTCCCAGGCAAGAGGAATCCCTCTTATTTGAGGACTCCAACATGAACGAGACCGAGAGGTCAACAAACTGCCATATTCTAACACAAAAGGACCTGTAACGAAGACAGTAAGTGCCATGCTGCTGCCCCACTGTCAGATTCATTCAAAGCGGATCTTCAGCCCACTCGAACCCCCCAGGCCAACATGATGCCTGTGGGTGGCTCACCAGCACTACCGCATCCACGCCAGCCTGCACCAGGAGGTCCAGCCGGTACTTGTCGTCTTCGTGGGTCCCGATAGCGGCACCGCAGAGCAGCTGCTTCTTGGAATCTTTAGAAGCCAGAGGGTAGTCCCTGTTCTTCTTGAGATCGGTGCGGGCAATTATAGCCACCAGCTCGTCATCTTCATTAACAATTGGCAGCTTGCCTTGAAACAAACAGAAAGAACATCACTGCAGATTTCTGCGGGAGACAGACGTCAGGCCAGAGCAGTGCGGCAGACCAGGAGCATCAGGCAGGCAGCACCTGGTACAAGGTGGAGGCTCAAAGAGGCGCGTTACCAAATCTTGCTTGACCACGGATGCCAGCAGCCTGGCTCAGGAAACAGAGCAAGGAGTTTGCAGGGCTGGAGAAGGACTCAGTATTTTCACACTGACCATAGAAAAAGCGCATCTTTTTTAACAATTAAACCCATGACACCATGTTAAAAGTCGAACTACCAAACCCTAACAGAGCTGAACTGAGTGCCAAAATATGAAGGCCAAGGCAGAAAACTGAAGACGTGTGGCTGGACAGTCAGGCGCTCTTCAGCTCCTGGGCTGCCAAGAATCCCTCAACTTCAAACAGATTTGAGATGAACGTATGTGAACTCTGTACCCTGGCAGAGGGCTGCAGGCACTCTCTCCTCACCGTCCCCTCCTCGTGCTGGAACGCAGCCCTCCCATGTTCCACCCACGCACGGATGCGTGCCCACATTCACCCACTACTGCTCCCAGCCCAGTGCTTCCAGAGCTCTCCCTCACGTCACAGACATTTGCAGGTACCTTTTTTACTCCTTTGCAGAATTTCATTCGCTTCTTTCAACATTACGCCAGCCGGGGCCACAACAAGATCCTCCCGCTTTGTCATAATCTAGTGGGAGGGAGAAGATAAAGTCACAAGAACTCCTTCGCACTGATCTGAAAATACCGAACCCCTCTGCCCACGTGAAATGCTCCGCAGCAGCCGTGTGGGAGGGCTCTACAGACAAAGGAGCCCACAGCACAGCAACACACCTCCAGGAACACACAGGAACAGCCTCCAATGTGCTGTCCCCGTGGAGGCAGCGGCCATCAGCCCCCAAGCCCATCGGTGTAGTGAAAACAGGAGATGGCAGAGGGCCTCAGCAAGCTGAGGGAGAGCACCTAGAAGCAAGGGACTACTCTCAGATGACCCTTGTTTGGGATGTCACCCAAACAACCCTCCCTTTTAATAGAGCGCAGGCAAATAAGTGCTGGAGACACCTCCAGAGTCCCATGCTGTTCTGGCAGAAATGCTACCCCCAAGCTCATTTTCAGGCAGCGTTCCCCAGTGCACAGGCTCTGGAAGGGCTCTGCCCAGAATAACCCACTGTTGCTGCTGGCAAGGTCAACGGGGCAAAGGAGTCGCTTCAATCCAAACAAACAAGCTCACCCACGCTCACTCTGACAAACAGGCACCAAAACACAGCAGAAAGGCAAGGGGCAATGGACACAAGCTGGAACACGGGAACATCTGACGTGGTATACAGAGAAAAGCTTTCACCACGACAGCGGTCAAACACTGGAAGAGCAGCCCAGAGAGGCAGTGAAATCTCTCCATCCTTGGAGACGCAGACTCAGCCCCACGCAACCCGCTCTAGCTGAATGTGCCTCAAGCAGAAGGCTCGACAAGAGACCTCGAGGTCCCTCCCCAGCCACAGCATTCTGCGATCACACAGTTCACGTGGGTCACTCAAAGGAGGCCAGGCAAAGCTAAAAGGGAACGCTCTCTAGCCCTCAAGGAAGGTAGATTAGTTGCACACAACAAAGAGAAGAGGGAACATTTTAGTTATTTATACCACAGACATTTTGCATCAGGAAAGAGGTTCACCTCACCTGCATCCACCCAAAATCCTGTCTGTGACAGAACCCACATCTCAGGAAAAGCCTGAGGAATCACAGACATATCCCAACACACTCCCTAAGCCTGTGGGATCCACGAGCTTCCCGAGCTACAGGAGACCTGTGTGTTTAACTGGATTGCAACAAACGGCTCAGCAAGATGACCGCTGGATGGCGAGTGGGGAGAGATCTAGGAGACCTTTCATCTCCTTACCCTTGCCTGGTGACAGAGGCAAGCACCAAACGCTAACAGCAGCAAGCTTCCAACTTTGCAGCACTGAATGATCCGCATAAAGGATGAGAGGAGATTCTTATCTGGCACTTCTGAATGGGCCAGCATCGCTTCAAAGGGCCATGTGCACTTTTATAACCTACTCCTGGTTTAAGACTCCTGTTACAGGTATTTATAGGTGATTTCAAACCAAATGGGGATGAGCATGTGATACCAGGTTTGGTCAGCAAGAGCTAAAAATAGTCGTGACTCAAGAGCGGAGCCGGGCCGAGAGGCACCGGTGGCGCAACCTGACAGCGCCGCAGATCTACAGTTACACAGCTCGTGTAACAGGAACGCCAGAGCTAACGGGAATCAACATCGGCATCGCAGAGAACGTTCTCCTGTACGAGAGGAGTTTGACGGTGTAGCACTATAAAGGCTAAACTGCCAGTCTCCAAGTTCAGGGGGTTATTTTAAAGAGCAAGTAGCCTAGAGGGGGCACACAGGGAAAGGCAGTCCAGAAAAGGAAGATCAGCACTCTGAGGGCTTGCTGGGCACGGCGCAGCTGCCACAGCCCTGGCCAGTGCCAGCGTGCTACGTGGGACCGCAGCAGCAGCCAGGAACACCAGAAATTAATTAGTGAACCAGGGGAGAGCACCAGCTGTGGAGAGGATGGCTCCCACAACACCGAAAGATAACCCCCAGGAGGAGTCACGCGAACGCTAACTGCACGGCCACTCTCTTGTATCTGCACTGCAGGAGGTGCAGAGAGAGCGCAAATGAATGAGACACGCTCCCCTGGAAATACAGTTAAAGACAGAGCCGCAGAACTAAGGTGGAGCTGCTCCCTCCCGCTGGCACAGCATCCTCCCAGCCACGTGCTCACCCTTCTCCTTATCACAAGCCACACTGCTTCCTAACGCAACACTCGCATCCATCGGGTGCTCGCAAGCCCTTCTCACCTCGCCGAGAGGCAAGTCATGCTCCGACTCTTTCAGGAAATCAATGTCTCGAGATGAGATGATCCCAACCAGCTTGCCCCCCATCTTCCCGTTGTCCGTGATGGGAATCCCACAGAATCCGTGACGAGCTTTCGCTTCAAACACATCTCGCACTCGGTCGTTGGGGCTCAGCACCACGGGGTCTGTGATGAATCCTTGCTCGTATTTCTGAAAAGAAGCAGGTTCAGCAGCCAGGCTAAGCGGCACCGCCAGACCGAGCAGAAGTGGGACACGTGCCTGGTGGTTACGGCGGCTGCTCACAAAGGTCTGCAACCACCCAACCTGGCCACGTGCTCACCGACAGGATAACTCCCAAACCAGCACCAAGGCTCACTCCAGTAGCGTTAGATTCCCAAGAGTTCCCAGGCTAACCTCCTTCCTGAAACAATGGGAAATACTCCCACACCAGGAGGCCTGGCAGTTCTCAAATCCCAGGCTGCGCGTGGACAGCGCCTAACACACAACAAGAGGTTTGCGCAGGCAACCACGGCAGCGTCACACCGTTCCGAAACACCACAATCTGGCGCATTGTACCGGTCTCCTCTCACAGCTCCTTCAGCAGGGCCAAACCCCACCGCTCGCCTCCACGAAGCGCCCTCCGAGTGCGGTTCTTCGCCGCCGCTCCAGCCACTCACCTTCACCTTCCGCACTTCGTTGGCCTGGAACTCTGGGGTGCAGTTGTGGTGGATGAACCCAATTCCCCCGGTGAGCTGGTAACACAAAGGCGCCTGTAAGTCACTGCAAAAACCGCCCGGCCCTTCACTGGGCGGATCCAGCAGCCGGGCACGGGTTGCTGGACCACCCAGGCCACCCTCGGGGAGCCAGCGCGGCAAAGCGGGGGACGAGCGGGGTGCCTGCCCGCAGGCACGGCTTCCCTGGCCGCAGGCACGGCTTCCCTGGCCACGGCCTCAGGGGGTGCTGGGGAGAAGCCCGGCGGCACGGCTGCACCCCGAGGGGGCTGCAGGGGGGTCTCTGGAGCACTGAGGTGACCCCGGGGCAGACAGCCCGTGCCTCGCACGGCATTCCCACCCCCGCCCCGGGCCTGCGCCCGGCCGTCCCGGTAACGGCGGCAGAGGGGACCCGCCGGGGGCGGCGGCAGGCCACGCCCGCCCCGCGGGGCCGCACTCACCGCCATGGCGATGGCCATGCCGGCCTCGGTGACCGTGTCCATGGGGGAGGAGACCAGCGGGGTCTTCAGGGTGATCCTCTTGGTCAGCGCCGAGGTCAGGTCCTGGAGGGGAGGCAGGCGGCGGGCGGGGGGTGAGCGGCGGCCCCGGCCCCGGCCCCCGGCCCGCTCCCCCGCCCCGGCCACTCACCACCTGGTCCGCCGTGAAGTCGATGTACCCCGGGAGAATGAGGAAGTCACTGGAGGTAACGAGGGGAGACGCGTCAGCGACCGCACCGGCCCCGCGCCACGGCCCCGCGCCACGGCCACGGCCCCGGCCCCGGCCCCACTCACTTGTAGGTGAGCCCATCGCCGCAGCTGAAGAGCTGCTGCGCCGTCAGCCCGTCGTCGGGCACGTAGCCGGTGCCGCCGCTGATGAGGTAGTCCGCCATGGCGCCGGCCCGCCGCCGCCGCGTGCCCGCCTCACCGCCCCACGCCGCGTCGCGCCGCGCCGCACCGCCCCGCGCGCCCCCGAGCGCACGCGCGCCCCCACGGCGGCCGCGAGGGCTCAAGGCGGCCCCGCCCAGCGAGAGCGCGGCCCAGAGCGGCCGCCGGAAGGGGCCGGGCGCCGGCCTCGCCCCCTCCCGCCCGGGAGGGCACCGGGCGCCCCCGGCCGCGCGGGTCTCCCCGGGCTCCCCGCCCCCCCCGCCCCGCCCGGGGCCCGGCCCGGCCCGGCGCCGCCCCGCTGGGCGCTGTCCCACACGCTGGGGCCGGGCTTAGCGGGCCCGGGGGGCGCAGCCGCCTCCTGCCCGCGGCCCAGCGACAGAAGGGGCTTCACAGCACCGGACCCGTCGACGTCCAGCCCGGTGAAATAGGACGTCACGGGCCACAGCGGGCCTTTTTTTGTCCAAGCCGAGCAGCTCGTTCAACGTATAGGAAGGAGGCAATAAGGAGAGAGCTGCACTGCAGGTGTGGCCCAGTACAGCCCTGTGTGATGCTGCCCGTGCTCGCACACGCACGACCCGCGTGGTGTGACACGGGCTTAGAAGACAACCTAAAAACCCGCCCTGGATGCCCTGCACAGAGAGAGACACCGCCCGGGGGGCCCAGCGGGCTGGGGGTTGAGCTCAACGCCACGTACTCCAGCAGCTTCAGCGGACGGAGGGAACGTGCTTGTCGGATCTGCGGTGGATGCGGGGCTGGAACACCAGCAGAGTCCGAAGCAACTTTGCAAGCCAGAAGTGATCAGCGAGAAGGATGGGAGTCAGGGGCAGAGCGAGGCAACAGTCTAGCAGCGGGAGGGGGATGGAAGGCACAGGCGAGAGGGGATCGCGCGAGGCAGCAGCCCCGCAGGGAGGGTCTGAGGCGACCCCAGCTGGGCGCTGGCCTCACGAAGCCCCCTCTTCCCAGAGCCGCCAGGCCAGGCCGCGCACACAAACGCTGCGAAGAGGGCGGCTGCGCTGTACTGCGCGCTGCAGGGGCTTGGCCTAGCACCTTCCTGCCTGTGCCGCGGAGGGCGGCCGGAGGGAGGATTTCGGAGAAGAGCAGCAGCAGGAGTAGGGAGGACTGTGCCTGCAGGAGAGGATCGGGCACAGACACCGACCTGCCTAGAGTTGCAGGAACCAGTGTTCAGCTGTTTCCAGGATGAAGATGTTCCCCTCCCTGCAGACCCAGCTGGGTGTCAGGAAGAATTCCTGTACTACGGGCTACAGAACAACCTCCTCTGATGGTTGGTTTGCTTGTCGTGATAGACCAGATCTGGCCTCGGAGCACCAGGGAAATGAGACGACCAGGCCCCTTCTCACCTGCTCCTGTATGACACTCTCCAAGCCAGCCCAGTATTTAACGCTAACAAGTTCAGGAAACTGAAGAACAGTGCTCCTGTACCTTCAGCTGTCTCACTGCAGTAGATTAAATCCTCATCCGAAGAACAGCAAGTAACTTTAAGAAAACATCAGTGTTACTCATCTTACCCAGCTATAGGACACAGGAAAGGCGAACAGAGGCATCTGTTCAGGTCTCCCGAAGTACTCGGAAGCAAATGGCCCTTGTATGCTGTGAGGCTCAGGTTCAGTCCTGTAGTTCGGACAAACATGTTTTGGTCCAAGTAAGGTTCTCCAAAAGACAACGCGGAGTTTAGAGAGAGACCAGTTAAGCTAGGCTTTGGTAGATGCTAATGTCAACTTTTATACGGAGGGGAAAAAAAACCCGAATGAGTGAACCATACTGTGGACAGAAGCAGGACTCTCGGGTGGCTTGTTTGGCCTCGACAGCAGTAATCTGCACAGAATAGAGGCTGCGGCTTCTAAAAGTTACGGTTGTTTCCCAGTAGATTGTGGGTTTGTTTCTAGCAGGAAGGGCAGGCGCACGCCTCAGCGCAGGGATGCTCACTTTGCTGTGAGGAAGGGGATGTGTGGCTTCCAGGGGCCCTCACGTAACTAAGGAAGGGCAGCCCTTGCACAGTTAAGAGCCAGCAACAAGGATCCGCAATGCCACTTAAAACTTTAAGCCAAGAGATCAGTAGCGATCCTGTTACTCCTGCTGCGAATGGCAACATCAACGCCATCTCCCTACAGCCACGAGTTAAGTGCTTGTCATTATGCTACGCTCTGAACTTCACAGGGTTTCAATTCTTGTTCCCTCACAGTCTGCTAGAAGAGATTGCATTTCACCCTGGTTTTACTTCTTTACATAATTCCTGGGTCAAGTCTCAGCTAAGAGTCGATTTCACCTATCCCGACACCGATTTCCCATTGTCTGCAGTTTGCGCGGGCCATGGAGCTCTAAGGAAACCACCGTCCCGTGCAGTAAATAGTGTCTAGGCTCACGCCACCGAAAGCAGCAGCCAGTGAAGGCACCGAGACGCTCATCGCGGTGGCCGGGCTCAGAAAGGCTGCCTTGCAAAGGAAAACGCCACCTGCCAAGGACACGCACTCTCGAGTCAGCGTTACCTGTCGCAGGATCAGCACAACGGGAGGCATGGTGCCAGGTCACGATCAGTTTAACAGGTCTCACTACCCTTTATTTTAAATAAGGGCAGCGCTAACGAAGGTTTGCTAAGCCTATCTGGGAGGCACACACCGATCTCGGCTGTTCCGCTGGAGCACGGGCACAGCAGTAAACAGGCGGGTTGGCTTCTGTTCCAATAGAAACACCAGACAAAGTTTAATGGTTCTCAAACAGACTACAACAAAGGCTGCAGGGAAAAACATTTTATTTCCAAGCAGATTACAAAGAGCAGAGAATATAAGAGTAAAATTAAATTAAAAAAATAGTTGAGTGCATCTCTTTAAAATGATTTGTAGTGTGAGTTACTCACGGGGCAAAGCTACTGGAGAGTTCTGAAGGTCACTTTGCAGGATGCCAATCACATGTGCTGTTTAGACCAGGGTCAACACGGGAGGGACAGACAAGACGTATTTTGCATACAGGCTGCACACTCACTATCAAGCGAGGCTCTGGGCTGCAACGGGACCCTGCCTTTCTGAGACATCCCCTCCACCTCGTTCTCTCCTGCAGTTCCCTCTCAAGTTCTAGACGCGGTTTATTGCTGCTGTGAGTGGGTTCAATCTGCCTCCCCATTCTGATGAGCTCGAACGAGAAGGGAGAAGCAGGCAAACGTGGCTGCCATGCACAAGGTTATAGAGGGAAAGTGACTGCAGTGCTGAGAGCCAAGCTTCAGCCACACAACGAAGGGAACTGACAAGTAGGGGACACAGCAATCGCTTCAGAGACTTTAGGGCAGCATGTCAGTGAGACTTCTGGAAGAGGATTCGAGATGCTCCTTCAGGTAGGAAGATGCTCGAGCTGAGAAGGGCTCTTTCCTATGCGTTGGCACCAGTGAAACAGAACAGGCTGAAACATCAGGGTAAGGTATGTTCCCTGTAGTATTTGAGAGGAGCAGCTCCAGCAAGAAGATGGGGAGAAAAGCCCCGTATAGGGTGGAAGACAGTTTATATCCCACTTTAACAGTGATTTAAGAGTCCAAACACTAATTGCAAGTCAGTCGCTATTAAACTTGGATGAAAATGCAGTTTGGTTGGACTGTGCAGAGCCAATCGGTGTCTAGCAGCACTCAGACCAGCAAGAGGATGAGCAACTACAGCATCAGCAAGTCCTCCGCCCCACCTATGCTCAGAGGGCTCTCTTCTACCACTTTTGGATCTGTTCTTATCACGGTGCAGGAGGCCTGAAGATGGCCTAATCCATTCTACATACACCAAGGCTGAGAACAAGACTGTCTTAATTTCTGCCCTAGGAGCAACAGTGCAGAAGAGGATTCTTATTTAGGGATCAGATTAAGTCTTTTTTCACGGGGCCAAGGCAGAACAGTTCAGGAACTACTTCAGACCTTGTCTCCCATCTAAAATCCAGGAAGGAGATCTCTAGGGGTGAAGCACCCAACAGATGAGAGCCCTATTAAGTTACTTAGACCATTCCCTTTACTCACCGCTCCAGACAGGAGTGAAGAACCACTCTCTAGTCTGCTCTCCACTGCTCCAGCCATTACTACTTAGAGGAAATGCTTGAACTCTTCGAAGTGAATGAAAATCTAACAATGCTGTGGACAAGTGTGTAAGAGGCTACAAGTTTCCTTAGGAAAGCAGCGCTATTAGTGTCAAGAGACAGGACAGTACACGAGTCATGTCAGAATGTGAGGTGCTTTACGATAGTCAGGCATGCTCTGCTTTCTGTGGTTCCTTTCATACCCCCGAGACAAGATGGGCAGAATTCGAAACCAGCAACGCAGGGTCTCTAGCTTGACTTTTCTCAGCTTTATTTATTTAGAGATGAATGCATTTTCAGCCTGTCTCATACAAGGCATAGGGCACGGAGAGTTCTCATTTAATATATACAGGCATACAAGAGCTAGCGGTTTGGCACTCTCAGAGCCGAGGGGGAATGCCCTTTAAGCAGCAGTCAAGCTGGTTATAGGAAAGTGTTAAAAAGCTATTTTACATGTTTGACTGAGAACATTTCCCAGAACTTGGATAGCAATCCTAAGCCACAGCACTCGTCTGTGCTACTCTGTGCACGTCTTCCTATGAGCCCCTAAAAGGGAGCAGATCATGTTCTTCACTATCAAAGAACATAGTATTTATAATCTAGAAATACTGTACCTTTTAAACTAGCTCCAGAGAGCCAGACTAGAAGCCAGGTCCAGGAAAATAATCCTTAAGTCACAGTATATCGATTGTCTCTAAAAATAGGGAATGAAGTTAACACAGTGGACGTTCTGATGAGACAGTACAGAACAGTACGGCAGTCCACTTCCACATCAGCAAATCCCTCTCCTATGTACATTCAAACAATGAGAAAGTAATGGAAACACTTGTCTGTCAGGACAAAACCAATCATCAGGAGATCTCCACAGCTCACCATGTGCCAGGTTCCCCGCTCTTAAGCGGTATACTCCAAGATCAAGAACTCTTTCCCTACAAAGATTTTGGATCACCCTGCAGTTAAGGGTAGCAAGGAAAGTGCACAATCTAGAATTTGTAGGCAACATGGAATTCTGTTTCCTCAGAAAGCTCATCTGAAGTATCTGTTCACCCCTAACCTGGAACTGCCCTAATATTCTGTTAAGTTATTCCAGCTTCTGGCAGTTTTTAGAGTAAGAGGTGACTCCCAAAGCCACCTCATGAAGTGACCTGTACACCAGGTATCTGGCAGATGACTTCAACACCCACTGCATTTCCGATGGAGATGGACGAACAGCAGGCTCACAGAGGTGCAGGCATGCTGGAGCTACCTTCCCTTGCAGTGCTGCGGGGCGCACGCTGGGACTCGAGCACAGGTGTCTGTGGTTTCTCTCACATCTTTGCAGCTCTGTCCAGAAGACAGGACAAACTGCCCAAAAGAATGGGAAATCCACTCTGTGCAGGCCTGTTGGGCATCCTGAGCAACAAGCACACCCAGCTGCTTGAAACAGTGGGAGCTTGTCCCTAACTACATCCTTAAATACTTAAATTGGGGCCAGAGATGGACATTACAGTCACTAAGATGGTGAAGGGATTACAGGCTTCTGACAGCTGAAGCAGTCAGCGATCCCAACAGCCACCCTACCAGGAGGCAACTGCTGGCTCCCAGCGGCTGAACTGAGCTGAGGGTACATGTTGCCAGCACTACACACCACCCGGGCACCATCTTCCCAACTTACCCACTGGGATCTGGGCACCAACCCCAGGATGTTTTCCCCCAGCACAACTCTGAGGGCCAACACTGAGCTACGAGTCTACCTTAGAGTACAGGTATTAGTAAACAACAGTGTGTTGCTACTTCACCTCTCTGCACTTATTTGAGCACAGAGTCCTATACAGGGAACAAACTGCTCATAGTGACAACCAGCTCAAGCACAGCTGCTTTCTCATGAACACCAACGTCAATATGAAGCATCAGACACTTGAAGTCTCTCTAAGCCCACACACCTCAACACTGATCAAGAGCACAGAGGCAGGGAACATTATGGCTACTCTCATCCTATGTGCAGATTTACATTGTGCACAACTGACAGGGCAGACCTTCCTTCTCAATACAGACAGGTGCTGGTCAACAGAAGCTTCAGAAAAACCACTTGCCTGTACACAAGTTTCAGTTCTTTTACTGTAATATATATTTAAATATATGTATCTATATATCTTGGAACAGGGAAGGGACATGAGATGGAGAAGCAGGGAAGACAAGTTCAAGAAGCAGTCATCTCTCCACATCCAAGAAGCTGGTGGCACAAATAACAAGCCTGGCTAGAGTGATCTCCCATTTCAAGCACGGTTGGCTACCCGCTGGCTTCAAAAGAGCAGACTATTTGTTAATGATATAAAATACAGCAACCAGTTAAGATGCAGCAAGGCAAGGCTACAGGGCTGGGGTTTATGATCATGAACGATGCCAGAAGCTACACAGCTGCGTTTAAAACTGTGAAAAGGCTGTTAAATGGCAGGAGTAAGCCACATGCTGCTCCTGGAAGGCCTTTTCCCTCCAACACCCCTCCATCATGCCGTTGGTGTGATGCGTTTGTAAAGGTGGGGAGAGGGGGATTTGCCTAGGGGTGAAGCCTCACAGGCTGGCCACAGAACGTTAGGACAGACTGACGGTCTGATCTGGTCTCACAGATCCCATGTGCCTAGCCTGACACTGAGCTTCCATCAGCAAGCAGACATTCAGGTCCTTCAACAGAAGTTAATCCCCTTCTACCTTCCTAATTTGTAGGGGTGAAAGGAGTCCAGCGGAGTCGAGCTGGAAAGCACAAACAGGGATGAAAACAACCAGTTTGCATACTGATCTTTGTATAATGACCCCCCCACCCTCACAGCTCACTCTTCCCCAAATAAAGACACATTGTTCAATGGCATGTTGAAAAGACGTGCTCGTCATTCTTAATAAACAACTAGAGTAAGAATACATAAGAGAAACAGGGTGGTATCTTTATATGATACACAAGTGTATGTTACAAGAATTCCATCAGGCACAGGAGCCTCAAGGTTTAAGGCCTCAATGTTAGGCCAAAAAGAAGAGTGTGGTAAGTTTGTACTTTTAACATCTAAAAATGTCACTTAAAGGTCTGAATAGAAATTGTTGGTTTGTTTTGTTTGTATAAATCACAATTGCAGTTCACTCTCTCCTCTTCCTTCCAAGATAACAGCAAATTAACGTCCAAGCACAAGAAAAGAAGATGCCTGCCTCTCCTCCACTGGCTGAGCAGGTCCATCCATCATTCTGTGCCCTCTAGGCTGCACGTGCTCCAAGGAGACAGAGGCCCCAGCCATCCAGGCCAATCCTGCAGTTCATGTTTTCTACATCATAAAAAAAAACCAGAGTCAACCAGCAGCTTTCCACAGCTCCCAGCTCGCAGGGGATATGCAGCCTCCAATGGTTCCAACAGTTTGGTGTGTTGGGTAGGATACACAATGGGTAGGTTTTCCTTTAGATTCTTTTAAAGAGAAGAAGCCTAAAAGGGCTTCATAACTACACCAATAAAAAAACCAAAAACTTAGGCATCTCCTTTAGTGTAAAAGTCTGTACAATTTATCTTTGCTTGTCCCTCCCCCGTCACCCCGCCCCACCCCTTCTGAGCCAAGAAGGATGCCTTAGTGCATGGTGCTGGCATTAGCCACGGCAAGAGCTTCCTGAATCTCTCGTATCACCAGGATCCGGGTGAGCATCTGCTCCATCTGCTCTCTGCTGATCGGCTGGATGGAATACCAGATAGGGCTGTTGGGGGCCACCACTGGCTCCGGTGTCAAGTAAAACGTGTCATTCCGGCCTTTCACACTCTGGGGGCTGTGTGAGGAAGATCAGAAATAACGAGACTAACAGAATGTCCCGAGAGGGAGAGACCGCCACTGTCCTCACCCCAGGCTTCACAAATCCTGACAGTGGACATCTGGCTGATGAGATATGAAGGCACGGAGTTACATCTAGGGGCGACAGTGGTCCCTAAGTTTTTAGGCCATGCCAAGGTTAAAAAGCCATGGTGACGACTACAGGAAAGTAATTTTTATTTCACACTGGTAAGTATAACACACACGGCTTTAGAGGTTTTTCCAGAGTGAAGCAAGGATGGGGCATTTTCACATCCAGGCTAGCTGCAGGCCCATCTGTGCAGAGGAATGTTTACATTAATTATCAGAATCATCATAATTTAGAGGCGAGTCCTTTGAGGCTCCCCCTCCAATCTCCATAGCAAGTCCTCATTTTTGATCAGAAGCCGATTTGAATAGGACCCTAATCTCATCTCAAGTAGTGGATGCTTCCAGATGACTTGCTCGCAAGTCACAGGCGGAACAGCGAGCTCATGCCAACACAGCAAACCTCCAGAGCGAGTACGAGATTAAGAGCAGCCAGTTCACAAATCAGGATTTGTCTCTTTAAATACCACAGAGGTTCAATTTATGTGCCATCAGAGCAAATCCCACCCTCTCACATCAACACCCCTCCCCATTTAAGTAAATTTATGCAAATGTAGAAACTGTGCCAGCAGTAAAACACAGCCCTGAAAACTACGCCTGCTACAAGATGCAGCTTAACAGTCACAGAAGACAAGCAACCATACACACAAACAAGAGCTCTCACCATTTGAAGAGGTAGAAGTCATACAGCTTTATCGGACACCTCAGGGGGTTCTCTGGATTCTCAGTCTGCTCTGCATACATGTCATCTGTAACTACAAACCAGCCCCCCAGAACTCTGTCAGACACTGTGTAAGTACAGCAAACCAAGCAGTGCCATATGGCCTCAGTGCTCCGAAGCACCTCATCACCAAGAGCTGGCAAGAGACACTCAGCTGTTCCAGGGCAGAGGCACCTGGTTGTAAGTGCTCAAAGCATTATATGGAGAGCTTGCTTTATCCCAAGGCTACTGAAGATCACAACCCATCCATATCCTGCTTTCCATTTCTCCTCTACCTGCACCCAAAATGAGAAATCTCACTACTGAGACTGCAATGCCTCAGCTAAATCCTGAGTCTGTGCTTTTAAGAGGACAGATTGTACTTACATATGGGTTCACAAGTCAAGATAAGAGAAGCCCTCCCAAAGAATTTTCTCCCTCTGTTCATAAGCGCTTACACCCAATAGCCCCTTTGCCCAGAAAAAAAACAAAAGTAACAAAAAAGTTATCCTTAGCTCTTGATGAGTCCTGTATGCCTCAGGTAAGGTACGTCCCCAGGCTTATATTAGAAGGTACTACGCTCTCTCAGACAATACGCACAGAAAACTCATGCTGCTAGGCTGAAGGTAATTGGCAGAGCCTTGGGTTCTCGTGGCCCTACCTGCAGATATCTCCAGGTTCATCCACTTCCTTCAAGCCCAGTAAGTAAATATTCCCAAAGAAAACTTCCAGACACTACCTTTCTGTCCTGTCTGGTGCATGCCAGGAGCCTTCAGGTAGCGGATACTCGTGCTTTTATCCTTGGGGTTAGAAGGGTTCTTCTTGGTCTGCCTCAACACCTTGGAGAAGGCCAGCTTCATGTGCTGGTCTACTGTTTTCAACAGGAAGTACCTGAGCAGTAAGAAGGGAACACAGGACATTCAGAGGCAAGCGAAGGATACAGTTGTGACAGTGAGGTAGTTATCTTTACTCATCACAAGCCAGCTGAAGCTCAAACCAACACCAAGTTAGAGACTGTTCCAGCAACAAAGCAGGCAACAGCCACAAGTTCAAGTTTCCCCACTGCTAGCTCATTTACTTGCATCTTCTTTGCCTGATGGGGCTGCAAGAGGGTTCCCCATGTGTGCGACCATTCGAAATTCATGATTTTACCCTAATCCAGTGCAGCAGTTTCCTACCAACCCTGTCAAGGCGTTTGAAGTTCTTTTAATCGCCAAGATTCCCAAAGACCTAAGTACTTACTTTGTATTAAAAAACATCAGTGTAGTGAGCAAGGTGGAAGGGGAGTGAGCTCCTAGCTGCTTACACTCCCACAGCATCTCTTCTGTTACATGACTGGAGAGGACATAACCTGCAATAATCAGAAGTCAGCATCACGCCAGGAGACAGTCACAGCAGGAACACAGGCAGCATTTTATAGTCCGTAAGTATTGGAGAACATATAATCTTAAGGGGAGGAGGAGATCCTCACTGATGTCAAGATTCACTACTGTGCAGATAACTTTTTAAAGAGCGGGTACAGTTAGGAAACACTTGTATACATACGTCAACCTCTAGTTGCGGAGAGTATGCTTCTGCAATACGCCTATACATTCCAGCCCAGAGAGAAATAAATATGCACTTAAACAGCTTTTAATTAATGGCTCGACTCCAATGCAGATGCTCCTAATCCAATAATATGTGAGAGTAGGCAGGCCAGTGTAACAAATCAGCTCTTGGCCCTGCGCGCAGCTTTAGTCAGCACACAGTGCCAAGTGATGTATTTGGACACATGAGTAATCCTTTGATTCTCAGATTTTTTTTCCTTTGTGTAGAAGAGAAATACTATACTCCAAATACGCAGATAAACAGGAAAAACAGACAGCAGTATGAACTCCAGGGTTTGGGGAATGACAAAGCACAGATCAAACAGCCAGAGTGAAAACAAAAGGATTCCAAAACTCACGGTGCTACTTAGCCATCTAGCCTGTAACATCAGCTACTTTTCTGAACACAAGCAATACCTTCTTCACTGACGTCTGATCAGATCAAAGGGAATGAAGTAATGAGAAACCAGGTTTCTGTGCTCTGAAAATGCAATTCTTAATCTAGTTCTCATACACAACTCTGTCAAAATCTGTCTCTTCTGGAACTGCTCTCCCCACCCCTGTTGCCATCATCTTCTAAACACAGGGCTGAGACGAGCTGCATTTGATTGCAGCATTCGAGGCTCTAATCACGCATTGTTTTTTTCTTTGACACTTAGTTGGTCCTGCAGACTGTATCCATCTGGCTACATGGCAACATGACAGTGGTGTATTATCTCCCAAAGTAACAATACATACTAAAGGCAAGATGTGTTAGTACGTCAGATGAGAAAGCTTGATTCAGATCAAGGATCAGCTGGCTTCCAAGTAAGCCAATCTCATGACACTACAAAGTCCCAACAATCTGCCTTCTGATGGGTGACAAGTGACAGACAAATAATCCTCAACGATGATCAGGGCTAGAGCCTGACACGTGCAATAACCCCAGCATTCGTTGCAGACACATTTTTCTCCCTGACCAGCATGAGCTGTCCTAGGGACATAAAGCACTTCGAAAGGGTTTCTATTCAGACTACACTCACACTGTAGTTCACTTTAAACATTCTAAACTCCAGAAAGTTTTAAAGTTCTTAAACAAAAGTACTTACCAAGAGGGGAAATGCGGGGCTGTATGTCCTTGAGAACTTCATGCAGCCACTCAGTGAACCGAATATAGTAGAGATCTGAGAAGATGTCATCTACTCGGCCATTTTCAAAGAGATACTGTAAGAGATTCACAACACAGTCCAGTACAGTGGTAGTAAGTATATTCTTCAGACCAGACCTTAGGATAAGAGCCCACCTACCCAGTTAGTCAAGCATTTTACAGCATAGCACTGAAGACTAATACATTCCACTTAGAAGAGTGAGGACCCTTGCACCAAGGCCAGTACAAGGTAGGTAATCTCAGTTACTATCATGGGAATGCTAAGACAGAAAGGAAAAACCATCATAGAAAGTAAAGCTGGCTGGACTTCACCTTTTATTTCAGGTGTGTTCACTGCAAGTTATTTCACATGACTGTCCTTTGGACACTAGACTTTTTCAGCTTAAGGAGAGAGATGCTCAATTCTCCTATCGGAGTTTAGCTCTGTTCCTGCAGCTCTTCCAGAAAGCACGCTAATATTACCAGCTCAGGCTTCCCACACCACACGAAGCTAAGTTCTTGCCTGTTAAAGCTTCAACTAGATCAAGTTTTGACATTGACAACTTCCTCAAACATCATCCAACCCTCTGCCTCCCGCCAAAAAAACTAAAAGGATTTATTCTCACCATGATACTGAAATCAGTTATTAACAATTTTTCACAAACTTAACTCAGTAGGTGAAAGCATTACTGCGCACTAATTAGATTTCATCTCTTTTTTTTTAAGCAGAGACTTTTTTCTTATGAAATTGTTGGGAAGCTTAATAGAAGCCCCAGTCTCCATTTTTATAACATAGGATCCTCCCTATATATGCTGACAACATGCACAGCTCTGCTGCACATATAGCTGTCCTCCCCCTACCTTCTGAATACACAGGAAGATATAGTAGAGCACATCTGGATCATAGGGTTCACCATCACCATTCCGAGCTTCTCGTGTCATTAAGCATAGACCATAATTCAGCTCAGCCACAGCTGAAGAGATGAGATCTTCCTGGAACCTCAGCAGCTGACGCCCTGGAAAAACAAAACAAAGCCATATTGTTTAAGCCATAGAGCCATATTATTTCCCAATCTTTCAGGAATGATTTCACACATCTCCGGCTTTGCCATTCTATCTGGCAGGCCCAGTACTACTTCATTCTCCCAGTATAATAAAGAAAGCTGAAATAAATCAAGATCTTAGGCTGTCAGATCTACTAAAAGATAAATGGGCAAGAATCCGACAGGAAGACTCTCTGCCCTGCCAACTGCATGACTATTGCCTTCTTTTACCATGTCCACAATGAAACGCGGCCCTGCAGCAATAGGAACACAGCAACTCTGTGACTGCTCTACCAGCCTGGCTGGCATTCACAGCCATTTTGTTTGTCCATGCACCACAGTCATACACTGCCCTTTTCTACTGCTACCAGCCTGGGTGCTTAAGTTGGCTCAGCATAGAGCCAATACCTCCCTTGGAACATGTCCTGTGGCAGTGGGAATGTGCAATAATTAGTACTGCAGAGTAAATCAAATTTTAAATTTGAAAACAATCCTGGATTAAACAAAGGTGTTTTCCAGAGCAGTAAACAGCTAACATTTTAGTCACTCCTAATCCTACTTGAAAGGAAAGAAAGGCCATGTTGTCATGACACATACTTCCTATAGGTGCTAGCCTATTTTGGGCTTCCTTTTCCAGCTCTGCATTCTTGGTCTGTGCCCAGCTTTTCCACACTTCAAGCCCTTCTTCTGGCTTCAGAGAGTTTGGAAGTAGAAGTTCAGGTGAAGTCTGTGGCTGTGGCTGTGGTTCAACTTCAGCAACCTGAACAGTTTGAGCCTATGAAAGAAAACATTTCAGTTTACATATACACTTCGACAAAAAACAAGTAATGCCACACTATCTCTAGCCCCAGGGTATCAGCCTTCTACAACACTCCTCTCTAACAAGAAATTAATCCAAGGAACACAGCTTTTGCTGTCTAACCTGAATTGCTGCTCGTGAAAGAGTATTCATCTATCCAAGAACACTTTTAGTTTGAATGGACATATCTATAACCCCTTTAGCAAATCCACACAACTTGCAGTTTGATGCATTTACAAGTCCTGCAGAACATCACAGGAGACCTAAGAGCCATGAGCCATTCTTGCTGCAATACCATTAAGCAGCTAGCCGGTCTGTTCAAAGGTAAGGATCTTCATAGGGCTAAAGTCCTCTCAACAACAGACTTCTGGTCTCCCCTCAAACACTGAAATAGAGGACTATCGATTCTGAAGCCCTGTTTGCTCCAATGCATTTTTCTTGGCTTCAGCTAACTTGTCACTCTGAACCACCACTGAAGTCCATCATCTCACTACAAAAAGAGTGGCCCAAAGCCCCTCGCAGACACAGTAGCTAGAGAGACCACCAGCCCCTGGCAGGGAAGAACAGCAAGGTGCCATCAGCCTTACTAACCACTGCTGCTCCAAAGCGAGACTGCCCTGAGCAAGGTTCTGGGTACGACTGCGTGTTGTAAACTGCTAGCATCCCTCCCCACCCTTGCCCACCGAGAGCAGGCTCTCTTCATTATTCAATACATAACAGGCAGACAGAATAGATATGCTCTGTTCTTATCATCAAGAACTGATAAGATTAATTCATTTTAAGAGGTATAAATTAACAGGCTAGAACACCAGCATCAAACCATTAATTCAGTTGCAATGCAATCCTCTCAAACTACCAAATACTGCTAAAGAGGACTAGCTACTGTTCTGTGAAGAGTTACTGTATGACTTACTATAGACCTAAAGGGTCTCCACACCCTTTGGAAGTTTACTTTGCAGCAGAACCTTAAGTCACCAAGAATTACTACCTCAAACTGAGACTTACATACAGGCAACTGATGGCACCTATCCAGAAAGAGCAGTGGGCCCTCCAGCTGCACCCACTCTGCATCTTTCACTACAGCTTCTCAATCCCCTGCCACAGAAAGTCTCATGGCTATGTCAATTAAGGAGATTAACTTGAAGCTTTACAGCCCTTAGTCAAATTCTCATTGGCACCCTGAATGTTACAGAGAGAGCAATTCTTACATCAAGAAGGATAAAGCAAAACGGTTTTAAGAGCCACCCCAAAAAGCAAGGCTTTGTTATAATGAAGTGACTTTTCCTTTGATACTGCCAAGTGTCAATCATCAGTGAAAGTTCCTCTGACAGTACTAGAGACCATAATGAAAATGGCATAGAGACTTCAGTAATACCTGTACCTTACTTAGTATAACAAAAAAACAGCTGAAGAGGCAAAGCCTGCAAGAGCCTCATACCAGAGCTTTCTCACTGCCTCTGGTTGGTTTTTCTTTTTTTTGCATCAGCTCTTAATAGCTCTTTGCTTATCAGCCCCTACATCACGAGCAGGGCTGACCACAGCTGCAGAGGGAGACTATGACTGAAAGGGCTCAGCTTTTATCAAGGCAGACGGCAACAAAGTTTGTCAAGCAAGCCTCTGCCTTAAAGAGGACAGGAGTCCAAGGGTGAACTGACACCTCATCTTTGTAGAAGCTAGGACTGTGGCTCCGCTCTCCTCCAGAGTGCTGTCCCGTTACTCTCCAGAGAGCAGAAAGCTTTTCAGAGCCAACCACTTCCATCAGCCCAACCTAAGTGGCAATTTTCTGCCCTGACCTCGCAGACACCTTGTCCAGTGAGAAGGCAGGCACACAGGCTGAACTGGCAGTTGCTTCTTAACTGATTTACATTTTACACAAATAGAACAAAATAGCTGCAACTTGCCCAGATCCCACAGCAGTGCAACACCAGAGGACAGTGTGGGGCAAGCAGGCAAATTCCTTCTCAATCTCAGTTGTGAGAGGGACAACCCCCAAAAGTTTGATGTTCACCCACAGTAGCTTTATCGCCCTGTTAGAGGAAGAACGTGTACCTCCTGGACTTGCCTCTCTATTTAGGGGCTTATGCAACACCCAGCACTCCAGAGAATTGGGATCAGAACACCATCTGATACCCAAGAATTGCAGACCACTGTGCACAGGAATACACAGCTTTACAAGTAACCATTAAAGAAATTATGGAGTTAATACCTCGGAAAGGATCCCAAGAATGTGGCTCATGCTCTTAAAAGACCCTAGAGTAAATCTAAAAATCCTGTTTAGCAGAAAGGCAAGAAGTTCTATCAACTTAGTTTGTTCAAGTAGCTGAAAGTAAATGAAGTGATCTCTGAAGTACGAATACAGGGAAAAGATGAGCTACAGAAGGCTCTTTGAACGTGACAAAACAGAAGAACCCCAACCAAACAAAACCCCATGCATTACAAGGCCCATAAGCTGTAGCTTAAAGTACAGCTTTATAAAAGAGGGCATCCAGCACCTGCAAGTTATCTAGAGATGTAGGGAAGCCTTTTCAGTGAAGACCTTGGTGGGCTATAACCCACAATCAACTCAGAAACAATCAGACATGACTACAGAAAGTAATCCTCCTTGTCTCAGTGCTTACTGATGAAGTAGAGTATAAAGGCAACAGTGTTATTTATAAACTGGAAAGAATTTATAACAACATTTATGCTAGCAGACTTGGATATTTTTGCCCTCATTCCATTCAGCAAAAACAGGCTCTGACAGATCAATCACTTTTCACTTTCTGGTAACAAAAGACAAATTACATCCATTTGCACATATAAGAGGGGCCATTAATAGCCCTAATTATTCAAGTTTTAAAAGCAAATTCAAGATAATCTATGGCTTAAAGTTAGCAACAAAGCCTTTAAAAAAACAGCAGCAGATTTGGCTGCCAGGTTTACCAAGCACTATGAAGAGATGCTTACTTGCCACTGCTTGTCACTGTGCTCTTGCACACCAGGCATTTACCAGAAGCTGGACGTGGTGTTACAGATAGGTACACCTGATCCATGAAGTTTGCTCACAACTAGTCAGATTTTGACACTTTACCCAGGCACTGGATCTGCTGTGGACTCCACGTGCTGCATACCACAAAGTAACTGATAACTAGGTGACTAGTATATTTGCACACCTTACTTTGCTGCAATCATCCCTGCCTGCCCACTGCAACCCCTAGAAGAGCTCAGGAGAAGACTGCAGACCTCAGAATACCTGCTATGAAGCAGCTAACAATGAGCACGTATTTATTAATTTATACTAGAAAGATCAGGACTGAATTTCTTCTGGGAAGTTTTACATCCTATAATTAAGTACTAACATTAACACACTGCAGTCCTACACCTATCAGGAGTCAAACGCCCCACGTCACGCCCAGGCTACTGGGACAGACGCATCTCTGCTTCCTAGATACCAGCTGTCTGCTGACATCCTCCCTCTCCACAACATTCACAAGTTGTTAATCACAGACTGAGACCGAGAAGCAGTTTTAACTTACTGAGCAAGTGACTTGTAGCTGCTGCTGCTGCTGCCCCTGCTCTTGGGGCGTGGGCTGCTGCTGTTGCTGCTGCGGGTCCCATATGTGCACTGTCTGTGCTGTATTCTGGTACGTCCCTGCCACAGCCTGCACTGCCACTGGAATGTGGATGTTGCCATTCATAAACTGCGCTGGAAAGAGCGAATTAGCAAGAGTCTGCACCACTTCCTCGTGAGAGTTCTTCACTACTGAAGTACTTCCCACCATCTTATCCTTGTCGTCTTCCAGCTTCACAGTAGCCAGTGTCGTTGGCGAGCCACTGACGTGGACGGCATTGTAGGCCTCCTGAGGGATGGCGATGTGGGTTATGTTTTGCTGCTGAAGGTCACCACGTGGTTGAGCAGAGTAAACAGGGATGGTCCAAGTCTCTCCAGTGGGGCTAGTAATGGTCCCAGTGGCACTGTACAGGTGGGCACTGTCCACTGTTAACAAGTCTGGCCTTAAAGAGACGTAACTTTGTTGCTGGCCCTGAGGAATGGCCAGCACTGTGGCAACTGGCTGCCCTGAAATAGCATACGATACAGTAATAGGCATATCCACTTTACGTTTCTTCACTGGCTGAAGGACACTAGCAGTGCTGATCCGCCGCTCTCCCTCTCGTGGAGAGCCTTGTTGAGAAGGTGGAGGTGACAGTGCCCCAACTGTTTGGATCTGTATCTGCTGGCCACCAGTAATGGCCTGTCCTGCCACAAGCTGGGCCTGGATCTGCTGGTGTTGTATGTGTTCCTCCTGTATCTCCGCAGCCTGGATCTGTTGGGCAGTCTGCACGTGCTGCACTTGGATTTGAGCTGCCTGCAGCTGAGATGGGCTGGGGCTCTGAAGAGATTGACTCTGTATTGTCTGGGATGCCTGCTGCTGCGCCTGGCCTTGGATCTGCACTTGGACCTGTATTGGTTGCTCCGAAGCCTGATGGACAGCGAGCTGTGGAGAGAGCTGCTGGGCGGAGACCTGCTGCGGTGACTGCTGGACCTGGACCTGAACCTGCAACGACACCAATTCAGCAGTTAGAGATGAGCAAGCATCAGTGATTCAACAGGGGGGCCACCAACAGAGATGGTCCGTCACTGGAGGTCTATGCTCCAGGTCTTTTATGCTCAGTTTTAGAATTCCATATATTAATCCGTTAGTAAAGATCTCAGGAAAATGAAACCAAGTTACTCTAGAAGTGCCTGGTTGACAACAGCGATAGAAGTAGATGATGCATTTGCTCAGCATTGCACATGACCGTACTTCTCAGCACAGAACAGCACATGAGCTGCACCTCCCTCCTCAAAGCTCTGTGGGCTCAAGCCAACAGATTGCATCCTTGGAAGCCAAGAGTCTTCAGAGCTATTTGCATTGCTAAAATGTTATTCAGCACAGGCCTTGCAATAGCAAGACTTTAAGGTCACACACATTACCATTCTGATGTTAAGTTTATCTTGCTACAAAATGCAGGAGCTTGCCTCATTCTCACTATGCTCTAAAGATTGTTTTACTGCTTTCAGCCCCAGTCCCCCAAATGGCCGCAGGATCACTTGCCGGTGACAGGCAGTAAGAAATATGGGTAAGTTGAAACCGGCACTTGGCTCTTTCCACATAAAGCACAGAAATATTATTTTGAAACCAACTGCTAATAGTAACGCTACACAAGCGGTGTCAACATAGAAGCTGCAAGTTTAACCTGAATCTTTGTCATGCGCTAAGAGGCAACACTGCAGCATTTGTTTTTTAAACTTCAGAAGTATGTTGTTTTGGCAGTGATAATTAAAACCAATTCTTTTTTCATTATTTACTTATTCCACTCAATTCCATTTATTGTCCAAATTACTCAGTTGTATTTTCTAGCTCATGCACTTACACAATGCTGAATAACATGGACAAAATATGTTAAGACTTGGATCCAAACAGTTCCTTTTATTTTAGGGGAAAAAAATAAATAAATCACACCCTCTCACATCAATGCTCATTTGTCCAAGGTCTGTCACACTACCTAGCAGCACTCCAAGAGCAGACTTAAGCTAGAAGTCAGAGGTAGCCCCCAACACAAAGTTCAGGTCTCAACAACTTCACGTTCCAGGCCTCGAACCCAACCCAGCTGGTATCTTCACACCCAGGGCACCAGGTGAGGTCTGCTCCCCTCGTCCAGACACTTCACCACTTGTCCCCCACATTTACACGCCACTTTGCTGCATTTGCCTTGTCCTAGATAGAAGCGATATCCTAGCTTCCCATGATCATCTGCTTCTCCAGGCTTCCTTAACACTGTATCTTAAAGAAAAGAATTAATTACTCAGCCTCTCCTTTCAAATCCAACTGAGAGATGTAGAGCTTGATTAGTGGCACCTATGAGGGCCATATGAAGTTTGAAGCCAATACAGATTTATTTAGTTGCAAAACTATGTCTTCCTACTCATGTTCTCTTGCCCTTTTCTACCTCACTTTCTGGAGTCAGTCGAGCCAACGTAGCATTTGCATAGAGATGCCACACTAGCCAGCCTAACAATACCAAAAAGAACTACCACGCAGGTCTGCACTGCACAGATACACAAAATCTCACTTCCCAACATCACCTCTAAGAAGTCTTAAAAAATGTTAAGGATTCATTTGCAGCGAATTAAGAGTTGCTAAGGAAAAAAGTGGCATAGCAGAATGCACCACTTGCAGACCAGTTTTATAAGTCACCTCCTGTTAAGAACTAATTCTACTTCCAGGAATAATAGGGAATTTTACAGGTTCCTGCTGGGAGCTATATGCAGTATACTGTAATCCAGATGACATGGACTTTCTATAATAATTTTCTGCAAGGTAACAAGAAACATATGACCTTGTGTCAGCATGACAGCTAAAAAGCTGCATCAATGAGTGATTTGATCAGGCAGTTAATTGAAAAAGATGAAGTCACCTATGGGATGCTTCTTCAGTTCTATTTGATATTCTTATCATACTGCTCTACAACACGAGTACTGCCTTGGGCAAACAGGGCCAAGCACAGATCCCAGTTAAGAGTTCAGTTTAAGGAAGCCAGTTTCAATTACACCTTTCAGGCAAGTATTCACCAAAATACTCTACTCTAAAAATCACTAATATAGTCCTTAGTAGTAATTTAAGTCCTCGTTCAAAAGATTACCTGCAAGCCAAAGGCCCAAGATTGGACAAACTAAAATGCATTATAGCACTGATATTATTTTCAGTTTCACACAAGAAACACTTGCTTCATCTTCTAGGATTCAAAATCATGTCATAGAAAGAGGTAAACGCATCATTTATCCTGTACTTCTGCAGTGCGTTTTCAGAATCTGCACAGGTTGACTGAAAACACCTTAAAAGTACCCCCACCACCTTTCCATACAAAATTTTACATTACAGTTCCTGTTACTGCTTAACATAAACAAAGTAAAGACTATAGTAAGAATTGAAAGTCCACTCCGGTGCTGAAACAATTTTATCACATAAGTGCAATTAGAAAGGTAAAGGAATAGGTTTAAGCAAGAGGCATTGTCAGCAAAAGAGGCATGGTCTAAGAACAGACCCGACAAGACAGCATTTTCTTCCTTCCGCTTTTATAGAATAGCACAGTTCAGTTGGAAGGGACCTACAACGATCATCCAGTCCAACTGCCTGACCGCTTCAGGGCTGACCAAAAGTTAAAGCATGTTATTAAGGGCATTGTCCAAACACCTCTTAAACACTGACAGGCTTGGGGCATCAACCACCTTTCTAGAAAGCCCGTTCCAGTGTCTGACCACTCTCTCGGTAAAGAAATGCTTCCTAATGTCCAGTCTAAACCTCCCCTGGCGCAGCTTTGAACCATTAACCGTTTCAGAGCCCAAGTCTACAGTCTCTATAAGTCATGGGCAACTTCCATCACTTTCTGCAGATGAGCAATCATGGCCTGAGGCCCTACGATACTCCTCCAGGACTAAATCCTAACCCCTACAACTCAGATATCTGGCTACTGCTTTAGAGTTCACACAGTGTTATTGTTAACACCCAAAGAATGAGTCCAGACCCAAACAAGATGAAGAAGTCAGACTCCAGAATCACTGGAAGTTCTCCATGCTGCAAGCTGCAGACATCATGCTTCTGACTAGAGACTGTTCCTATTCAAAGGAATATTGGACCTCTACCTACTGCGCATTACGCATCCCTTGTGAATTACACATCTGTTTTTAACAACCATATTTTGCAGTAGATCCCTCCCTATTTTCAAGTAGGTTGTACTCAGGAGTGCTACAAGCATTCATTTCACATTTACAGACTTCAACCCAGTCTGAGACCAGAGCTGCTTACGTTGACCTCATTTTCTAACTTGCTAGCTGAGAAAAAAAAGGACAAAGAATTACACTAAACATCATCAGCAGTTGACTTTTTAAAAGACTCTGTACAAAGAGGAATGCTTTAGATTTACCAGCCAAGACTAACAGGGACGACTTTAAATCTTCACCTTATGCTGAAGATTAAAGCGAGAACATGTTATGCTGGGAATTCCTGGATTATACTGGTGCAAGAGAGGGACATGCCAAGTTACCAGTACTGAAAAACTACTTATTGCCAGAAGTTTGGATCTAACAGCATGAAAAGAATCACTTCCCAGCAGGCTACCATCACATAGAGAAATGCCTTTTTACCATAAAATAGCTAGAAGTTGGACCAAGTACTAGCTGACTAGAGAATCAAAAGCGTTAGAAGGCAGTCCTGCACCATAATAGGAAGGCAGAACTAAATTTTTAAGACTCCCTTAAAGGAACTCTTCTGTCACATTAAGCTCAAAAACATATCCTGTCTAGAACTGGGCACATGCAAAGAGAAAATAAGTAACTCCATGAGCATGAAAACAGCTGAAATCTGGTTTCCGAAAGTTTTTTTTTTTTTCCCCCTTGTGGTTGATAGACTTACTCCGACAAACTTTCAAGTAGGATTCATAACACATCTGCCCTGTGCGGATTCTCTGCCCAACAAGGAATCAGACTGCAGAACTGCAGTTCTGAAACAATTAGGTTGAAAGACTTCCTAAGCAAAGAAAATCTCATCTGTGGACTGACTGGATTACCTAATATTTCCTAAAACCTAACTCCAAATAAGCATGCATACCAACTCTTGCCTGCATGGATTTTCTGATATCTAGCTTGCCCTAGAGCACCTGACAGGCTCTTAAACGCCTCTTTTCGCAAACATGTCTTTGTTTCTGAAGCTACGTTTACACTAGCAAGCAGTAGGATACACCACAAGCAGACCTTCAGAGCAAGACTGAAGACCTACTAACGTGTCCACACTATCCATTCCAGAAGACTATTTCAAACTTAGGTCTAGTCTTGCCCGTTAGCCAAGCTAGACAAACACCTAGACACGGTAAGACTGCATCTTATGGCTTAGCTTCATCTGAAGGCTCCAAATGACAGGCTCCAAACCTAGGAGAAGTAAGTGGGGGCAGGTGGCAAACCTGCTGCAGGAAGTATGCTCCAAATCCCCTGCAGAAGTAACATAGGTGCACCTCAAACTTCCACACCTCAGCAAGCCGACAGAAGTCAAACACTAGGACAAAAAGTTAGTGACAGCAGAAGAGCAATCTCATAATTGTTTTTTTAGCCCAATTTAAGGAAGGAAGGCTTAAAATACACTTCCCTCAACAACAGTCCTAAGGTAAAGCAACTCCAGCATTAAAAACTACCACTGTAATAAAGAGTTCCTTCTAACGTTATGCCAGAAAGCATACATACAAGCACAAACCAGATCTGAAGTACAGAGTAGGTGAAGAGACTGATCACTGAAGTAGCAGGAAATGTTGGAACTTGTTATTCAACTACTTTACAGGAAGTCCTTTGCTATCTAAGTAAACAAGGTCTACGGGGAGTGTACAAGTCAGCTTTTCAGAACAACTGCCAGACAGGTTCTCCCTCCAGGTTTTTTCCTCTGCTCATTTATCAACATCAGAGAGAGAATTCCACAGGCCAAATTAGGCCTTGCATGTGTTTGAACAGTTACAATATCAAGATTATGTTGTCAAGCTGTACACTAGGGCAGGATTTAGGCCTAAGACAGTTAAAACATGTGAAACAGGGAAAACAAAGCAGCTTACCTCTCAAAGAGGAACCTACTTCCACATACAAGAAGGTGGTACCTTGAAAACACTGCTCTTGAGTATAACTGTTCTTTGAAGTGGCACACTCAGCCCTAGCAAATGCTAATTAATACTAGCTGCTACACTAATATCTTATCGGGATGCTTTTCAAAGGATAGGAGCCCTACCTCCAGGCTAAACTTCAGAGCCAAGACTGAGGCGGGGGAAGCTGCATCGATCAGAAGTGAGGGAAAGGTGTATCCTATGCAGAGCCAGAGGTAAGATTTTCTTCTGAGCTACTTAAGGGCATCTTTCCCTGCCTTATGTCATTAATAATGCCCAGCTTCCTACAGTGGTCTGAAGTCACAGAATAGACTGGGGGAAGACTGAAAAAGATGAACAGTAAACACATAAGGAACTGAGCAATTAGAAAGGCACAAGCCTTAACTGAAAGACATTTTACACAGGCATTTAACCATTTCCTATACAGTTCTGTGATCTTGCTCACCTGTAGCATCGTCCTCTCAGGCCCTGCCCAAGAAGCTCTAGCCACCTAGCCATCAGACTGTCTTAATAAAAAGCTGCAACTGAGGATCTTCCCCACATACCCTGTATGTATCCTAAGCAAAGATACTTTCTGTTCTCTGTTATTCTTTCAGTTACATCTTCTTGCAGAAGAGGAAGAGGCGCAAGAGGTTTACTGACCTTTGCAGAAATACCATATTCACTAAGCAAGTCAGCACTAACACCTCTTCTCACTGGCATCATCAATTCGATGGCCTCGATGCACAAGACCAACTAGCAACAATCTCACCAAAGGCAGAGCCCTTCCCAGCCACCCCCTGATGCAGCACAGAGTATGACAACTTGACATACTAAACTGTGACATTCTTAAGATCGCTAATGGCACCACAGTGATATTGGGCATGGAAGCAGCTCCAAGACACTTGTACTGTAGCACTGACTAGTATATAACCCAACAGTTGCATCCACTCAGCCTTTAAAATAAACATGTGGCAACAGTTTGTTGAGCCTTTTAGGCAAGAAAACCCTAAGGTGGCAACTTCTCCAAACAGGAAATTTATTTTGCCAGGATAAATAAAAGCAACAAGCAGCCACGCACTGTCTTTGGTTGTTCACAGCAAGTAAAATCTAGGATGAAACCTGAGCACTGCCTGTCTATCTTTATGATTGTAAGGTTGTCATCAGCGCTTGCAACCGTGAGGTCATCTGACTGGTCATATTATTAGTCACCTTCAGCACCACTGTCACACTGCCAGACATAAGCGTAGTCATTCAAAGGGTCTTCCACTGATTTGCAATTGGATTAGCAAGAACTAAAAAGATTATCAAGTCAAGTACTGGGATGACACAAGTTTGATCAAAAGCTAAGAGGCTTCAGTGGATGACCAAAATTTCTCATAATACAGCACAAGTGGTATGTTAGCAAAGGGAGCCAGCTGAATCAGGTGCGCTGCTCTAGTGGAACACTCACCCCCAGAGTCACAACAGAAGTCAGCTTTGTCAGACACCGTGCTCTGCTACTGCTGCCACAGTGACAGTCTTGAGACAGGTGAACACTAAATCATGGGTTTAACATAAATCATGTCTCAGTAAGAAATCTTGAAAGACAGGAAAACACTCTTGCAAAGGGGTAAAGACATTCCTCTCCACCCCATCCTTGCAAAAAAAACGTCAAGATAGCTCTGAGCTAGCTGCTCAAATACACGTGAATCCAGCTGCACTGCTGATGCACAAAAGCTGCAGCCATACCTAGTATCAGATGTGCCACCTAAGTGTTCTGGGGGTTTGTAACATCCTAAAGCGAGTGGCGGGGTAGGCAACACAAACACTAATTATGACCTGTACCGACAGATGTGAAAGCAGATATTTTAAAGCAGAGTCACATCAAAAACAAGGGGGAGAGTAGACAACATTCTTTAGGAAAGTTGCTGAAATCTTAACTTTCATCAGATATTTTTCGTGTTCAGGGTGCAGGCCATTCAGTTCAAAAAAACAAGAACAGGTCTCTGGCAGCAACTCTACGGTTATTTTCAAGAAGGTCAGGAGATTATTTTTCTCTGGAACATATGATATATGACCTCCCTCCCTATCTCTGTTACTAGAAGACTTGCAAGGGTCAAGCCTGAACTTTGAGTAGCTCTGAAAGGAAGCAGCAGTAGGGAAAAAGGAAAAAAAAAAAAAAAGATACATTCCTTCGGACTTTTACAATTGGTTTGGGGGCCTTCCACATCTTCAAGGTTGAGGCACCCAAAAAAGCCAACCCTCCTAGTTCTACTGAAAAATGAAACTTCTACCCAAAAATGTGCTAGCTGGCAGAACCAAAACCACCCTTGATCAGTTTTAATAGACTCACGCAGAGATCCAAGTCATGTCTCTGAGACAAGAGGCTTTTATTCTTCAAAAGCCTCGCAACACACTGTAGGGCAACAGGTTACAGAAGTCCCAGTTAAGCATTCATTTACTCAATAGAGAGAGTAATTGGAGACGAGTTACCCAGTGAAAGAGGGAAGTTTGTCTTTGCTGTAGGATAAAAGCATGCGAGTGAGCTGTTAGCACAAGTCTACTGCACTGCAGCAAGTTCACACTACCTTATCTCCAGTCATTTGTGTCTCCATACCCTCATTTGTCGCAAAAGAAGAGAGTTCACAACTTTACGTTCATGCTACAGAAGGCAGAGATTTATATCTGAAGTGAATCAGAATTACAGCTGTAGACACAGTTCAGCTGTTTGGAGACGTATCATAAGAAAACCTTAGTAAATGCCCTGCTCCCTATAAACTCTTCAAATTAGGAAATGTGTTTGAGGACCAAAGCAGTTACCCTAAGTTATATGTTTGGGGGTTCCCCCCCCCGCCCCGGTGCTGGATTTGCTCATTTAATACATCATAAAAATTACCATAATGCCTGTTAAAAAAAATGGAGATACTCCTTCCGCTGTGCAAAGGGATAATCTGCCTTGACACATATGCATCTTTTAGAGTTCCTTTCCTGAACATCTTTTCCTGGTTCATATCATAAGTTGACTCCCCGGCATTTCCCCGACTTAAAAGCCAGTTCAAGAACTACAACTTTCAGAATGTTCATGCAAAATCATTTTAAGAGTATTGATTTCATTAAAAAAACCTGAAGGGGAGTTAGATCCCACAACAACCCTGAACAACCAGATAAAGCAAGACCAGCAGAGAGGGGTGGTATTTATAGCAGCTTCACGCAGAGTGCAATGCTTGGGAGAGCTGTGTACATGCCAGAACTGTCAACCATTTCTCCAACAGGTTACACCACTACATTGCTATGTGTGCTGCTACTCCTGCAGCGGGGCTCAATGGAGACACAGTCAAGAGAGAAATTTACTACCAAATTCCTTAAATGAAAGGGAAATAGTGCTGTTCTATATAAAGTTAATTGGCCCTGCTTCTTAAGTGCTTGCCTGTGGTTTCAGGTTAGACAGTAGCTGGCTCTGAACACTACTCCATGGGTTAGCAAGTCATATATACATTCAGAGATGATGTAAGATGCTTACCTGGACTTGCTGGGGTTGCTGAACCTGTATCTGCTGCTCTGGCTGAGTTTGCTGCTGGACACTGGTTGTCACAGGACAAGCAAGTTCAAGCAAAGACCCAGCCACCTCTGTGCTGTCTGTGTAAATGCAGCTGCCACCCTGTTGATACACCATCGTGGTGGTGGCCGTCTGCTGAAACTCCTGCAGAGCTTCTGGCCCCTTGGAAGCAAGGGAGTCCAGAAACTCCTTCATCCTGTGCTGGGGGATCGTTCGCGCCTTCACACGGATGTATTCTTCAAAGGAAATGGTGTTCTCCAGAGAATTATTCATATTGCAAGGTCCTTAGGGTTCCTTAAGGAAAGAGACAGTAAAAGTCTTAACTACAGCACTCCTTTGATGCAACGATATTCCTAACTCCAGTAACTAATTTATCATACTAAGTACCGTATGAAAACTAGCAAACATGCATAGCTAGATGCCCAAGACAGATGCTTTAGTTTTAGGAGGCATCTTGTGCTACTACACATTTCTCAGATGAACCCTTAGCAGCCCAGAAAAGTCTGAACGATAACCAGGTGTAACTGTGGTACTATTCAAAGAGCTCACTGCCAAGTAAAATCTTCTAGCGTTGTACTTTACCCAGACCAGGCGAGTCCCGTAACAGACGAAATCAAGTCATACATTTCATTTGTTTGCAGCATGCAGTATTGGTGAGAGAAGCTTAGAAATCAGTATCTGTGGCCCTGCTTCACAGCCACAGAGCTGGGAGAACCGAGCAGTATGTTCTATCAGGCCATGCAGTTCTATTCTAGGCAGCTAATGGGAAGCACAACGGAAGAGCATCAGATGCAGCATTCAGCCCCCTGCTATTAGGACTAGGACAGCCTTATCGATTCAAACATAGCAAGCAAAAGGAGAGTGCTGGAATCAAGAGATTCCTCAAACGGGGAACTACACACATGGAGAAGCAGAGCTCTGGAAATGACAAAGGCAACAGCAGCATCAGTTCTTTATGTCCTTTTAATATAGGAAGAGGTTAACACGAAACATGCCATGTATGAAGACAAAAAGAGAGACAGAAAAAGAAACCAGATGATCAAGGAGGAAGTGAGAGCAAGGAAAAAGAAAAAAAAAAATACACAACAAAAAAAGATGACTCTACCTGAGAACATTAGAAAGCTCTAGGGTATATTCTGACAGCATTCTTCTCTTATTGACTTATCTTGTTTAAACCCACAAATTGTTTCTGCAGTGAGTATACTGGTTGTTTCTAAGGCACTAATTAGTCTTGATAAAGGATAAACAGATTTGAGCTATAACACTACCAGATACTGAAATGGTTGTGAAAAGATGTGAAGCAGCACAAGATTAGGACTAGAAGAGGTGATTCAGTACTACTAGATCAAGCTACAGAAAGGAGGAAAAAGGGACAAACATCACTATACGTACATTATGACTGTAGTTTTAAAGAGAACAGGTACAAAAGCAGAACCTTTTATATCATTTTACCATGATTTAACAAAGCGTAACCAAGACAGAAATATGTGGTTGAACATAAGACTGCAACAGCCTGTGTGAAAATGAGAGTTAGTTCTAGGCTCTCAGCGGCGCCCAAGCGTATTCCACAAGTCCAGCTCCAATTCCCACCAAAATCAGTGGGAGCCAGAGCAAATTCTACCCACTCTTTACTGTTATGTGACAGCAGTCTAAACACACAGAAGGTTTTGTTTACATGGAGTAGGTTCATGGCTAGTGCATTGGACCAGGCTCACAGGAGAAAGAATGAATATCAAAGGTAAGGGGAACACACGTGAGGCAACTTGCACTGTATCTATAGTTTCTGGAGTTATTAAGCAACATTAGTTGCTGTATGACACTACTACAGAAAATGTTCTTAAGACATGCATCAACGTTTAGTAAAAAGCACCAGCTAACAGTGTTCACTTAGTAAATCCAACAACTCTAAAAATACAGAAGCTCTGGTAGAGCCCACAGCTGGGCAGAAAAACAATTCTCCTGCCTTTCAGAGATTCTGATCTGACACATTTTCAAGCCAGCTCCGCGTGATAGAGCCAGTAAGACTATTCACTTGGTTGCTGAGTGAGGTTTCCTCCAGGAGCCACCCAAGAGTACTCTACACCGATACAGCACACATTATTAACCCCTCCCCAGGTGACCATACGTCCAGGGTGAAACCAATGGAGAACAACATTGTTAATGCATCCTCAGTGACTCAGACAGGACCTACGCCAGGCACACTCAAATGCATCTTGCATCTAATTGTAAGAGGCTCCGTTACATACACTGAAGCTGGAAAACATATTTTGAGCGATTAACCTGTCCCGATTTTCTACTTGGAACTTGCAAATATTTGACTTCAACACACAGCGAGGCTTTCAGAAGAGCATAATCATTTTGCATGTCCACTCTGAGGTGCACTAGCAGCCACAGCTTTCAGAGGGAAGACTCTTCTGAGGAATAAACCTCAAGGATGCCGGGAACCCAGATGTGAACACTACAGGTGCTCTTTGAGATTATATGCTCTTTGACAGCTAGCGGCTGCTGAATAGGATGGGCTCACCTCTCAGCAAAGGTCCTGCCTTCTTCCTTGCTCCAGCATTGGTGCTTATTCTGTTGGAACAGCTCAGGGAATTGCTATTCACCTTCTGTTAATCTTGTCAAGGGAGAGAGTGGGGAGGTCAGCAGGGCCACTGTTTTCAATGGCAGCTATCCATTAGCCCTCACTTTTACTTTTGGAACTCCAACCCTTCTATCAAGAGCTGCTCACAGGTGCATCGTGCTCCTGTGCAGCAGAGACCAGAAGCCATCAGAAACCCAGACGCATAAGCAGCAAGCACAAAGATCAAGAAGAGGTCCACCACCAAATTGTCACCTACCTCTTCCAACCACCCAGAAGCAGAACAAATGCAGCATGAATTCCTTAGATACAAATCCTTGACCCTGCTTGGCTGCTCCATCTTAATTAGTTCTTTTTAGCAAGCATCAAAAATCAAGAGCCTACTAGGCCAATCTTCCCCTACTACTGAATCTTCCCCTGTTCCAAGGAAGCTCTCTTTTCCTCTCGTCTAGTACGGAAAAATCTTTATATTTGCTTGAAGTTACTACGCTGAGAGCCACTAACACCCAAAACAGTGAAACGCTCATCTGAGCCACTGCAGCACTTGAAGTCCCAGCCATGGATCAGAACCCCACTGCACCACGTGGTGTTTGTTCCTCCTCCAGAACAGCAGTGAGATCTTCCTCTGGCTTTCCCTACAGCTCTCCAACTCTGGCAATCGGAAAGGAGCTAAAGACACCACAGGTGACAGGGCGAGCTGGACTAAGTTTCCCCCAGAGTCGTTCCTGTTGGTTTGAAGGCTGCTTGGGGATACACTTAACTAAAAGCACTGAACCACTCAAAAATGCACTTGACAAAAACCCTATGCAGCAGCAGAGGTACCAGGTCTAGATGAAGATTCAGAAAAGTAACACTGTACTCCCAGAAATGTTATTTATTAAAACTAAACCCATCTGCATTTATGACAGAAAACCTCTTGAAGGCTCAAGTGCACATTCAACAGGCTTTTGTAGGGCAACATACACAGCTTGCTGCTGCAGTCACCACTTTTACTGTTAGTTATTAAAACATACTAATTTACGCATTCCATTTATCCCGTAGAGACGCATTAGAAATAGCGAACACCCATCCTCACTAGATCTCGGTAGCATGTTTTAATATTGCATTTAAAAAAAAAAAAGAGCATCCAAGCACTAAGCTTTTGCCGATAAAGGGAGGTAACTCCTCCCTATTCAGCATAACTGCATTTTTTCCAGGAAATAAGTTCAAGAAATTCTTTGAAGATCATGAGCACATACGGTTAGTTCATAAAACTTAGACTGAGGTTACTGAAAACACACACACAACTTGCAGCATGTGGACAATCTGGACTCACCAGTCACCATGTTGCATGTATTTCTGCTGCTCTTGTCCTGAGCTCTTAGACTTGTAACGTTCTGGAGAAGACAGAACAAAGAAGCCCTTTCCATCCCCAGTTCCTCTTTCTTTATTAAAACCATTTTATTTTTAATATGTATTCCATTAAGAAAAAAAAAAAAAATCAGGGAAGAAAGATACGATCATCCACACAGCTAGCAGCTCCTACTGAAGAATTGTGAGATGCCCAATTCCTAACCATTGTATCTCTCAGCCTGGTGTTACTAGGAATGAGTGTGTGAGCACATGTGTCACAGGGCGCAGAGCGCTCACACCGTGTGGCGACAGGCACAGCGCAGCCGGTGACACCGGAGTTACTGGAAGACAGAACTTAGAACAAGGCAGCAGCAGTGACCGTATCCAGAAGTCCCCCCTCCTCCCCCCGCAGGTGTTCCCGGCCGAGCGGCCGCGGCCCGGCGCTGCCCCGAGGCCCGGGACAGACGGGAACGACACAGACCGCCCCACCACCCAGCCCAGACGAGACGAAGCTCCATATTTAGCCCCTGAGATCATCGGCCGCGGCTCGGCCTCTCCCCTGCTCGAGCGGGGGACGCGAAGCCCGCGGGGCTTCCTCCTGCGGCACGGCCGGCCCCCGCCCGCGGGGAGCCCAGCGCTGCCCGGGCCGCTCCCCGCCGCCTTTGTTCCCCGGCAGGGCGGCCGGGCCTGGGCCCGCGGGAGGCGTCGCGCCGCCCCCCCCGCCCCGCCGCAGGAGCCATGTTGGGGGCTTCGCCAGGGACGGCGGCCGCCGAGGGCCGCGACGCGCTGAGGCGGAGGCCGCGCCTTCCGGCGCGCGCTGCCGCCGCCCGTGCCCGCGCGGGGAAAGGGCCGCCCCGCGGGGGGGGAGGGCGAGGACGCGCCCGGTGCAAGGGGGGGGAGGGGGGGGGCGCGCCCCGCGCGTGCACGGCCAAGCTACGCGCGTCCCCGCGCCGCCCCCTCCCCTCCCCCTCTCCGCCGGGCCCGCGCCGCCCCCGGAACCGCCGCCGCCTCCCCCCCGCGCCCGACAGAAGGCCCCGCCCGGCCCCACCGCCGCCGCCGCGAACCCCTCCGGCCTGGCGGCCCCGCTGCGCCGCAGCGCGTCCCGGCCCCACCTCACCCCGGCCCCGCTGCCGCCGTCGCCTCGCGCCGCCGCCGCCTCGGCCCCGAGTCTTTTCCCCTCACAGCTCCCTGGGCGCCATCTTACATTCAACCCCCCGCAGCCAATCAGCGCATGGCCTCGGCCTCGCGAGAGCGCGGCTCTCAAGTCCCGCGAGAGCTCGGCGCCCGGGCCCTCCCCGCACCTTAAAGGGGCCGCACCCTGGCGGGGAGGGGGCGGCCGCCGGCGGGACGCCTTCCGCGAGGGGACGCGCGCGGGCCCGGGGGGTCGCGGGGCCGGAACACGCAAGGGGCGAGGACCTCGACGGGAGTGGGGACAGCCCCTGGTCGCGGCCGTGGGGCTCAGGACACCATTGGCACGCGTGGCCGTGGGGCGCCGCTGGCTGAGGGGTCCCACGCAGCCACCCCGCTGCTCCACGCCAGGCAGGGGTGGCCCAGCCGCGACCCCCACGCAGCAGCCAGGGCGAGGCCCCGCGCCGCCCCACGGGTGAACGAGACCCCAATGTAGGGGCTCCCCGGGAAGGGCGCAGGGGCCTCCGCGGCCGGTACCGGTGGAGGCAGCGCCCTGCCCCCGGGCGGGACCGTGGGGCGAAGAGTCCGCCGTGGGTGCGAATGGTCCCCCGCACCGTGGGACCGAGCTGGGGCTGCTTTAACGTGCCCATGTGCTCGGCGCGGCCTTCCCGTCCCCGCTGCCGCTTAAGGTGGCCCGTGGCGCCGGGCAGAGCCTCCCCCCACCCCCGGCAGGGCCGAGCCCCCGGTCACGGGGCTCAGGGCAGGGGGGCCACGCCGGTCCCGCGGGGGCACCCCCCTGGCCCCCAGCCCGGGGCCAGGCAGGGGCCACCCCACTCGAGTCCACCTTAACGGGGGAACAGCGCGCGGGCGGTGTTTGTACACAGTGCGCACACCGTCCTGCCTGCCTGCACCCTGCCGCGCCTGCCTGCGCCCTGCCTGCACCGGCCGCGGCCCACGGCCTCCATCCCCTCCTCCATCCCACCCCAACACCCTCACCCCAGCCCAGCCTCGCGGTCTCGGGTGGGGGCAGCTGCAGCTCCCGTGGGGGCACCAGCCCTGCAGGAGCAGACCCTGAGCCCCTGGGAACAGGGAAGACCCCCCCCTCCCACCCCGGCACCCCAAGGCTGAGCGGGGGGACAGGAGGCAGTGACAGCACAGGGACAGGGCTGGGATGCTCCATTTATTGAGGTGATGCTGTGGGGTGCCCCGGGGGGCTGCGCCAAGGCACGGCAGCGCTGGGGGTGCACAGGGACCCCCGGGGAAGCAGCACCATGGCGGGGCGGCAGCAGCGGGTCCCTCAGGCCTTGCCAGGGTCCTCCTTCAGGGTTACTGTCCGATTGAACACCATCTGGGGAGAGGCAGAGGGTCAGCTCGGAGCCCCACAGCAGGCAGGGGGTGCCCCACGGCAGGCAGGGGGAGCTCCACTGCCCCCTCCTCAGGGCTCACCTTCCCCTCCTCGCTGTCAGGATCCACAGAGAAGTAGCCCAGCCGCTCAAACTGGAACTTGTCGAAGGGCCGGGCAGAGAGGACGGAGCTGTCGACCAGGGCATTGTGGACCACGCGCAGGGAGGCCTGGCAGGGGGAGGCAGGTCAGCCAGCACCCCCAGCCCCTCTGCCGCCTCCACAGCCCCGCTCCCCCCAGCCCCTTTCGGGACACAGCAGGGCCCTGCCCCAGGAGGGGTAGGGGTCGCATTGAAGTGGGTGCCTCTGGCGTGGGTGCAGGAGGTCCCCAGCTCCTGCTGCTACTCACAGGGTTGAGGTCGCTCAGAAATCCACCAGGCACCTCCGATGGGTCCTCAGGATTTTTGTGCAAAAACCTGCCATAAGACAGAGTCTCATCCCAAAGCCATCAGGCGAGGGGACATGGGGCAGCAAGGACGTGGGGCAGAGGCTCTCAGAGCCCCACAGCAGCATCACCCCCACCAAGGAGCCGGGCACACCCCAGCAGAGCCTGCTGGCGCACAGCCATGCCGCTGAGCTTGCGCCCGCACGTCTGCAGGCAGCCGGGTACTCACAGGCGCTCGTAGAGCCGCACTTCACACGCCAGCGGCTCCGACACCCAGTGGATGAAGGCTTTGGGCTTCTCTGCCACGTCTGACTTGGTGCAGGTCACCTCCAGCTCAATCACGTGCCCGCTGGCATCCTGGGCAAGAGGAGGCAAGATCAGCAGTCAGGCAGTAGCCCCATCCTGCAAGGCAGCCCTGGAGCCGAACCACCAGCCCCCCAACTCAGGGCTACCTTGCTCCCCGCTGTGCGAGGCACAGGGCTGGCAGGAGCTGCTGCACAGGCAGCCTGGGCCCACGCTGTGCCCACAGCACCCGGCCCGAGATGACCATTGCTGCCCTTCCGCGGTGGGGCACAGCCATGTCCTGACACCCCACGGCCCAACCTCATGTCACCAGTGCCCAGAGCCACCCACCTTGATGACGTTCTGGACGGTGATGATGTAGCCAGCATGGCGCAGCCCCACCGGCTGCCCGGGGGCCAGGCGCTTGTAGCCCTTGTCCACCTCCTGTGAGACAGTTCATGAGTGTACGAGGGGCCCCAGCACAGGCAGCAGGTTCCCCCTCAAGCCTCTGTCCCCTCGACTGTGTCCCCCCACCCACTCCTGCCATCCCAGGCATCAGGGCGCCCACGGCTGTTTGCACCCCTACGTTGCTGCTGGACATTCCCCAGCGCACAGGCCAGGCGTGTGCACCATCGGTTGGACACGTCCCGGCTAGGCTGAGGGCAGCAGACATTTCCCTGGTGCCCTTCAGAGCTGCTGACATGTTTGGGAGTCGCAGTCAGGTGCCTAACACCTGCCTGTGCCCTGTGCAGCACCAGTGCCCCTCCCAGCGCTGCCAGGCTCCCGCTGCCCAAGCCGCAGCTCCTGGGGGTGAGGGGAACATGGCCCGGCTCACCTCCCTGAAGTCCGTCTCCTCGATGTAGATGGTGGGCTGGAAGGGCACTTTATGGAAACCCCGGCTCTCGTCGGCTGGAAAGTTGGGTACAAGGACCTCAAGTGCCTGGGGAGAAGGAGGGGATGAACGCTGACCCTGGGGACCCCCACTCCCACCCCAGCCCATGGCAGTCTCACCTTCGGGGCAGGGAAGTTGGTGATGGTGATCTTGAGGGGCTCCAGGACGGCCATGGCACGGGGGGCCTGCTCGTTCAGCACGTCCCGCGCACACGCCTCCAGCAGATGCGGATCCATTGTCGTCTGGGCCACTGTCACACCGACCTGCGGGACAGCCTGCCATCACCACGCTGGCCAGGGGACGCATCCGCCTGCCCTGTCCCATCCTGTCCCCAGCACCTACGCGGGCACAGAAGTTGTTGATGGCCTCAGGGGGGAAGCCTCGCCGGCGCAGGGCTGTCAGCGTGAAGAGCCGCGGGTCATCCCAGTCCCTGAGAAAACACCGGTGTGACAGCCAGGCGCGCCCCGGGCAAGACCCACCCTGGCTGCTGGCCCCGCTCTTACCTCACGGCACCCGTCTCCACCAGCCGGATGATCTTCCTCTTGGAGACGACGGTGTAGAGCAGGTTCAGGCGCCCGTACTCCCACTGCACGGGGCAGTAAACATCCAGTGCGTTGCACAGCCAGAAGTAGGAGGAGCGCCTGCAAGGGAGGCACAGGCACAGCCCGGCTCAGCCTCACGCCTGCCCACAGCCCCACGGACACACTGTCCCCCAGCACTTTGGCAGCCGCCCAGGACACGGCCAACTGCTCCCCCCCAGAGCTGCCCTGCCAGGTCCGGCTCAGCCCTGGGCTGTGCCTTGCACGGTGCTCACCTGGCCTGGAACTCCTTGGTGCAGAGGGAGTGCGTGATGTGCTCAATGGAGTCGCAGAGGCAGTGCGTGTAGTCATAGGTGGGGTAGATGCACCTGCAAGGCAGACACAGTCGGCCCCAGGGCAGAGCCCCGTGCTGCTCCCCTTCTGAGACCTCCCCGCTCCCAGGAGCCGCAGGCCCTCCCTACCACTTGTCCCCGGTGCGGTGGTGCGGAGTGAACTTGACGCGGTAGGCGACAGGGTCCATCTTCCCATCCTCCATCACCAGCTTCATCCGCAGCGTGGCTTCCCCCTCCCCAAACTTGCCCTTTCGCATGTCCTGTGGAGCAGGGGGAAGCTGTCAGCTGAGCCATGGACCCGGAGCCCACGGGCACGCAGCACCTGCTCCCAGCCAGGAGTACCTCAAAGAGCAGGAGCGACTCCTCCACAGGCCGGTCCCGCCACGGCGAGGGCGGTGGGTTGTGGCCCTTGATCTCCTCGACCTTCTGATGGCAGACGTACGCCTGGCCCCTACGGAGGAGAAACACCATCACCAGACGTGAGCAGCCCATCCCTTGGGCAAGGGGGAGTCGTGGCCACGGCACAGGACATCCGCACTGCCCCAGCGCATCCATACTGCCCCGGCACGCTCACCTGCGGATGAGCTCCAGGGCCCAGGTGTAGAGCTGGTCAAAATAATCTGATGCGTGGGTCACTGCGTAGGGCTGGTAGCCTGTGGGGACAAGGAGACAGTGGAGCCACCCCCGGGGCCTGGCAGCAGGACCTGCACGCAGAGATGTCCCCAGCAGCACCTGGCCTGATCCTGCCCTCCCCAGCCCGAGCCGTACCCAGCCACTCCACCATCTCCCGGATGGCTGTAAAGTACTTCTCCTCCTCCTTCTCGGGGTTGGTGTCATCGTAGCGCAGGAAGCAGACACCACTGTTGGCCTGGGGATGGGGGGACAGTGAGCACCCACTCCTCGAGGGACCGCAGGGCCAGGCCAGCGGCCAAGCAGCGGGGGGAGGCAGGGGCCAGGGGGAGCTGCCAGCAGGGCTTGGTGCTTCTCACCTTGGCGTAGCCAAAGTTGAAGTTGATGGCCTTGGCATGGCCGATGTGCAGGATCCCATTGGGCTCAGGAGGGAACCGTGTCCGCACCTGCAGGGGGAAAAGGGGACAATTCTGTCCTTCAGCAGGAGACTCTCCCTGCTCCCTGACCGCGGGGGCACTGACATGAGCCCCCTATGATCCCACAGAGTCCCCCATGCCAGGTGGGTGCTGCCTCTGGCCGTGCCCATGGTGAGCTGCGTGTCCCCCTAGCCACCCCACCCACCAGGCTGGAGCCTGGCAGAGCAGCGCCGCCCTCGCAAGGAACCGCTGGGCTGGGGGATGCGGTCTCACCTGCCCACCCGTGACTGCCAGGTGCTGCTTCAGCAGAGCCATGGTGTTGGGCGTCACCACGTAGCCCTCCGTCTTGTAGTTCTCTCCTGCGGGCAGAAGATGCTCAGGGCTGCAGCAGCACCCCTCCAAACCGAGCCAAGCCCAGCAGCCGGCAGGGAAGGACACAGGGCTGGGCCAATCCCCCGCAGTACAGAGAGCTGGGGCAGGGCACAGAGCCGGTGGAGCAACCTCGCACATAGCAGTGGCTTCTCGTGCTCACCCGGCTTGTGGAACTTGAGGGCTTCTCCACGCAGCTGCTCCAGCAGTGACCGCGTCTCCACGCCCTCCTCACCTGCAGGGAGAGACGGGGCTGAGCAGGGACCTGACCGCAGCTCCCGGGGCCCAGCTCAGAGGCAGGTCCCGGCCAGGAACTGAAGGGCTGGGGAAGCTGCCCGCAGGAGGACAGTCTCTTACCATTCTCCACCACAGCCACTTTCTGCTTCTCCACTAGGGCTGGCCGGGCCTTCACAGCCTGCAGGGACCAGCACAGCATCCTGAGTGCCCAGCCCCGGCGTGCACATTCCCTTCCTGGCCCGGCCTGCTGCCCCAGCCCTCCCTCGGACCCATGCCCATGGCGGTGGCTGGGCCCAGAGCAGCTGTTTGGGATCCTGCCTGGACACTCAGCAGGGAAACACCACCCCAGTTCCCAGCCTCCCCCTCCTCCTCACCTTTGGCTTCTTTTCCAGGTCAGCTTCTGTCTTTGGCCCCAGCAAATGCAGCACCTGGGAAAGAGACACAGACAGGAGTAGAAAAGGCTCCCAGGTGCCCCAAGGTCTGGAGGTGGCCCTGTTCAGCTGTCACCCCTCACCCTGCCCGCACCTGCCCGGGACAGGCTGTCCCCAGCGCTGGGCCCTCCCATGGGACAGGCCAGCAGGTCCCACACCAGGCATGGCATCAACAGGGGACACCAGCCCAAGCAGCGCCGCGCCCGCTGCCCTTGCACCCACCTGCAGGTCCACCTCGTTCTTGATGGTCTTTCCGTCCGCCCACCGCAGCCGGCTCCGCGCCTCCCCTGCGGACAGGGCACCCCATAGGCAAGGGGCACAGCCCAGCCCGGGGGGCTTCAGCCTGGGCCACTGACGCAGGACGCCACGGCCAGCAGCTGGAGGCAGCCCTTGCCCCAGGGCTGTCCCTGGCACAGGCCACCACAGGCGGCTGCCACCCACAGCCCTGCACACGTGGGGGACATGGCAGGACGTCTCCCCTGCGTCAGGTAGGCTGCGGCACAGCGATGCAGCAGCTGGGGCTGGGGCAGCACAGGGCAAAGGGATCCAGGGGAGAAGGAGTGACAGGCAGGGGCTGCCCTGGTGCCCCACACTCACCCATCAGCAGCCCCATGTTGAAGTGGTAGCGCTCCGCCAGCAGCTCTGCTCGGTGCTCGCTGATCACGGCCTCCACCTGGGGAGTGGGACAGGGATGCAGGGGTGAACGAGGCAGGCAGGGAGCGTGACGCCGGCCCATCCTGTCCCGTGTCCCCCACGCTGTCCCCACGGGGCAGGCAGGGCCGCAGCCCCACTCACCGCCTCCTCGATCTGCTCAGGAGTGACGCACACCCCCACGCCGCAGGCCTGCTCAAAGTCTGCCGCGTCCAGGGGCTCCAGGGGGTGGCTCTTCACGTACTCCAGGGCGGCTGGGGACAGAGAGGGGGTGAGGAGCGGGGCCCTCCCCTCCCCGCCGGGGCCGGGGGGGGTCCCGGGGCCGCACGGTACCGCTGAGCTGCAGGTCGGTGAGGATCTCCCTGCGGGCGATGTAGCCGACGAGGAAGCCGAGGTGCTTCGGGTCCCTGAGGCGGGCGGCCACATTATACAGCAGCGTCCCGGTGGCTTTGTCCAGTGCCGGACCCAGCGCGCTCCGAGCCTGCCGCAGCCCCGGGGAAGCGTCAGGGCCGGCCCGGGGCTGAGCCCCGGTGAACCGGCGGCCCTGGGGCGGGGCGGGGGGGAGGGGAGTGCCAAGGGCCGAGGCCGCTCGGCAGGGCCAGGAGGAGGCAGGGCTGGGAGGGGGTCCCGGGGAGGGGGCGGGGTCCCGGGGGTGACGCCGCCGGACCGGGGAACTGGGACCGGGACTGGAGCGGCGGCGGGCGCACCTGCAGCACAGCCTGGCGGAGCAGCGCGCTCAGCGCCCCGTTGCGCAGCGTCTCGCGTGCTTTGGCCTCGCTGAGGCCGATGCCGGTGAAGAGCCCCAGCGCCTCCTCCGCCTCCTCCGCCGCCATCGCCCCTGCCGCCGCCGCCATGCTGCTGCTGCCGCCGCCACCGCCCGCCCGGGGGGCGGGGCCATGCCTAGCCAATCGAAGCTGCGAGGGCGTGTCGCCGGCGCGGGAGAAGCCAATCGGCGGCGAGGGAGGCCCGCCTCGGCCAATGGGATGGGGGAGCCCGGCGCCGGCTCCGCGAATAGGCGCGCAGGAGGCGGGGCCAAGTGTGCGGCCGGTTGCATCATTTAAAGAGACCGGCTGCGGTGTGAGCCACGTGGGGGGCGTGGCTGGAGGCGGGCTCGGGGGCGGGGCTCCTCCATGTACCTGGCCCCGCCCGCCCCGCCCCGCCCCTCCTGGCGCCCACCGCCCCGCGGCTCTTTGTCCTCGCCCGGCCGCCGTAGCCCGCCGTGAGCCCCGGGGCTCCCGCAGCCCCGGCGGCGGTCCAGCCCCTCCCGCGTCCCCGCGTGTGTCTCCGCCTCCCCCGGCGGCCCCGAGGACGGTCCCTGCGACGGGCCGGTGGGGACACACATTCCCAAACGCCGGGCAGGGTGGGGCGCGGTGGCAGCCCCAGCCCGGTGTGTGCGGGGCCACGCCAGCCCCGTGTCCCCCGGCTGCACCAACCCGACGCCCGCGGCCCCCCCGTTTCCCCAGCCTGGTGTGTGTGGGACCAGGCCAGCCCGGTGTCCCCTGGCTCGCCCAGCCTGGTGTCCCTTGGTCCCCCCCCCGGCCCAGTGTCCCCTCGGCGGCCCCAGCCTGGTGTCCCCCCGACAGCCCAGTGTCCCCCCCAAGCCCAGTGCCCCTGGCTCCCCCAACCCCGTGCCCCCCCCAGCCCAGTATCCCCCCCAGCCCTGTGTCCCCCCAGCCCACTCCCACTCCCACCCCAGCCCCAGCAGCAGCAGACCGGAGCGGTTGGGGAAAGGGGTTTATTGGCAACACCCGGAGGGAGGAGGCACCATCAGGTCCTGCCAGCCGGAGTCGCCCGACGCGGCCAGGCACGGCAGGTCCCGGCTCCTCCGTGGGCCGGGCAGGCAGCGCAGGTGTCCCCAGAAGTCCCACACCACTGAGGGGACGGGGACGGAGACGGGACTCGGCACAGGGACGGAGCTATAGCTCCGTCCCTGTGCCGAGCCCCGTCTCCGTCCCCTTGGTGGCTGCCTGCTGCCTGCCTGCAGCCGGCAGAGGCTTCAAGCTATAGCGGGCACTGATGTTGGTACCCGAGACACTGCGGTACTCGCCCATCTCCGTACGAACGGCTTCGTTCTGGGTGATGGTGAGCAGGACCGGGACGGAGAGCGTCACCTCCTTCCGCAAGACTTGCATTCTGAGCGCTGTGCGCGGGGGGATCTTAGCCGGCAGCTGCACCTCCACGCGCTCCCGGCGGGTGCTGGATTCACTGCGTCCTTTCTGCACCGTGAAGATGTTAGAGGCTTCCACGGTCAGCGTGAAGGAGAGCCCGGCTTTGAGGCTGGTGGCGTTGCTGAAGTGGAAGCTCTGCCAGAGCGTGGTGCCGTACTCCCGGCTGCTGCTGGCTGCCAGCACCTGCTCCGACTCCGTCTCATTCACCCCCTCGATCTCATCCACCAGCACCTCCCGCTCTGCCTCCACACGCTTCTGCTCCCAGAGGAGACGCGCCGAGACCTGGGGCTTCCCAGGCCGCAGCGGGCGCAGGTGGGACAGCCGAGCCTGGAAGTTCAGCTCAGGTTTGTAGTCGGCGAGACGCTCGCCGGGCCATGCCAGGCAGTGCCAACCGCCCCGGCCGGGGTGCTGGTAGAGCAGCCAGACGCCTCGCTGCACCACATGGGAGGCCACCCGGTCGTTGAAGTACCCGTACGCCAAGTTGGTCTCCTCCGTCACCACCTTGCAGGCGCCTTGGAAGTTGGGACGTTCATAGAGGGTGATCTGGGGGTCCCCCAGGTCATGGTGCACGAGGCGCAGTGCCGAGAAGCTGTTGGGCCGCCCCACGGAGGGGTACTCGCCCTCCTCAAAGGCGTGCGACTCCCCCTCGTACTTGGGGTCCGTGTAGGCGATCCAGGGCTGCCCCACCACCTTCAGGGAGGCGATGCAGTCCCCAAAATCCAGCTCATGCAGGTCGGGCACGTCGCAGGTGAACTCCCGGCTCAGCCCCTCAAAGTTGGCACGCTCGTACACCGTGATCAGGTTCATGATGCTGCGGGCGCCCGCCCCTGCGAGGGCACAATGCACGTCAAGTCCCCTCGTGTGGGTGCTGTGGGAAACCCGTGAGGAAAGCCTGGCCAGCAAAGGGCTCCCCGGCACAGCCGTATCCTCTGTCCTCTGCCTCTCCTTTGCCCACCTCTGCCCGGTCCCTGCGCTCTCACCGCCTGTGCCGGCAGCGCCCCGACGCCAGCCCACAGCTGTGCCTTTTACGAGCGGGTGATGGGGCCAGGGCGTGCTGCGGCACGAAGCGAAGGCGATGACAGTGCTCGCCCGCGCCCATCCCCGGCCCCACTCCGGCAGCGGGGAGCCAGCGAGGCCCCGCACGGCCGCACAGCAGCCGGCGCACCGGGATGCCAGCCGGCCCCGCAGACCAGCCCTGCCGGAAAGTCCTGCCGCGCCCTGGGCATGCGGCGCTCCAGCGCTAACGAGTCACCGCCAATTATCACTGATGCTTCCGCCCTGCCTGCACTAATTACGGTGTGTGTTGCCGGTGGGGCAGGAACTGCCGGCTTGCCCCAGCGAGGTGAGAGGGTATCATGATGGGGCGAGCCGGCGCCCCGAGACAAGCCCCTCCAGCACCCCAGTGACCTCGGGTGCAAGACACGGCCCCCCTGGCATGGCACTGCTGCCCCAGCCCTGTGCCCACGGATGGCCAGGGCAGGTGGTGGCACTTCTCTCCCCCTGTCCCTCCACGGGCAGGATGGCCACGGACCACCTGGGGTGGCCACGGCACTGCTGGAGGGTGACGGGTGCCAGCACTGGGCACAGCGGGACACTGACGCCCAGCCAGGGTGCAGGGACGGCTGACAGCCACCCTAAGCACAGCGTGCCGGGGGCTTCCTCAGGGCACCATGCGGGTCCCCATGGCACGGACTGGAGCTGGCCTCCCCGGGAGCTGCCGGTGTGGGGCGCGGGGCACGTGCACCCCCCGGCTGGCACCCCGTTGGGACCAGGCTCAGGTAACTTCAGGGGTCTGGGGCAGGTCGAGCCTCTGGCTTCTCCGGGCTACGTGCCCTCGTCCCTGCAGCCCTCCCCAGCCCAGGGCTGTCCCTGCCACACAGCGCAGGGAGCCGAGAGCCCCAAAGTCGACACGAGCAGCTCCCAGCGAGGTATGGCTGGATCCTGACCAACCCCCTGCAGCCCCCACTTTGGGGTAGGGACAGCCAGGACCCCCAAAGCCTCTGGGCTGAAATCTGCCCCTTGGGGCTGGTGTGGGGCCAGCCCTGGCTGCGTGGGGCACCCCAGTCCCGCAGGGGAACCTCGGTTCGGTACAGCCTGCGGGCACCCGCATCCTGCGGTGGAGGAGGATGGAGACCCCACTGCTCCCGCAGCCTGTCCCCCCCAGGCCACCCCAAGAGAGGAACCCAGGTGTCCCCACATCCCTGAGCCCTGTCCCCCCCCCAAACCCCTGTCCCCTGCAGGCAGGTGCCACCCCACATCTGACCCCCCCATCTGCCTGCTGCCAGTGCCCCCCTTCCTGTGCCTGCGGCGTCGGGGCTGCCAGGGTCTCCCAGTTTATTGCCAGATGTTGGGGCGGTCGGGGTTACACCAGACAAACGCTACAGGAAGCGGTTAGTGAGCGGGGGGCCGTGGGGCCGCGTGCGGGGGCCGGGGAAGGGCTGTCTCACTCACTCCCCTGGCCCACAGCCTCCCCGCCAGCCCCCCCGGGCTGCCGCGCTCCCCCGCGCCGGGGACCCCTCCCGCTCCCCGCGGCCGCCCTGGCCCCGCGGCCCGCAGCGACCCCCCACCTCGCCGTTGTGCACCCCCCCTGCGGCGAGGCCGGCGGGCCAGGGCGGCGCGGGGGACGCGGGGCAGCGTGGGTGGGAGGCGGTGCTGGCATTATTGCTATGGCAGGCGGGAGCAGCGCGACCCTCCCCACGCTCAGATCACAGTCTCGAAGAGCGTCGCCTTCTCCTTGGGGGGCTCCGGGGCCAGCAGCTTGGCTTCTGCCTCAGGCGTCAGGTACTCCAGGTGGTGGTGGCCCCAGATCGGAGTGGTCAGGAGCTGCCAGCGCTGCGGGGACACCGTGTCAGCACCCGGGGACGGCCGCACTGGGCACTGCCAGGACCCAGCATGGTGCATGCCCCAGAGCACAGGGATGGGGTGGGGACAGGACTGAGGTGGGGACTGGGGTGGGATTTGGATGGGGCCGAGACAGGGACAGGGAAGGGATTGAAATGGGATTGAGAGAGGGAGAGGGACAGCATGGGGACAGGGGTGAGATGGTGATGGGGATGGGACTGAGGTGGTGACAGGATTGAGACAGCGATGTGAGCAAGGATGGGATTTGGGTAAGGTTGGGAGTGAGACAGTAACGGGAACAGGGATAGGGACAGGGATGGGACAGGGATGGCAATGCGGACAGGATTTGGATGGGGCTGAGACTGGGATGGGGACGGGACTGAGAGGGGGACAGGGACGCGGATGGCCGAGATGGGGTGGGGCTGGAGGCAGGAGGGCCCCCGCCGCGCCGCCCTCACCTCGCGCAGGGAGCCTTTGCAGCGCAGGAGCTTGTAGAGGACAGTGCAGGGGATGCAGAGCATGGAGGAGAGCGCCAGGACCCAGCCGATGGCGTCCCCCCACCACGGGTACACGTACGTCTTGTTGTAGGTCAGCGGCTTGTAGTTCACCACGTGGAACACGAAGATGCCCTGGGCGGAGAGAGGGGGGTGAGGTCCCGCGGGGCAGGGGGCTGGCGGCCCCAGACCCCCCCCCCACGCATGTCACCCCGTGGCTGCCGTGCCCAAAGCAGCCGCCTGGGGGAGCCCGGTGCCCGTGGCACGGAGCCGGGGCAGCGGGCACACGCACGCACACGCGTGTCCCCGCGTGGGGCGGCCCCACTCACCACGCAGACCAGCGGCGTCACCACGGCCCAGCACCACTTCATGAAGGGCAGGGGCCGGTAGCCGATCATACGGGCCACGTCGTCCATGAAGCGGTCGGCACCTGTGGGGAGAGGGGTGTCAGCCAGGCCCTGTGGGTCCCCCCCGTGTCCCCTCGTGTCCCCCCGGCCTCACCGTAGACCCAGGCGATGACCACGCACTCCCAGAAAGCCTGCCACAGCAGCGTGATCCCGCTGGCCGAGTAGTTGTCAAAAAGCTGGAACACGTACATGCCACCCTGCCGGGACGGCACCACGCATCACCGGGGCTGCGCTGGCTGCCCCACGCTGGCACAGGCGCCTCCACACCGGCACAGGCACAGCCCTGGCACCACCGGTGCCCCACCTGGCACGGACACCCTGCGTGCCACAGGCACCCTGTGCTCCCACAGCACCCCATGACAATGGGGACCCCCTGTGGCCACCGGCACCCCCACGGCAGGGGGACCTCCACAGCTACAGGCACCCCCACGCCATGGGCACCCCCCGGTGCCATGGGTGCAGCAGCCCCAGGGAGCTCCCACCCCACGCTGGGGCCCTGTGGGACGTGGTGTCCCAGGGGCAGGCGCAGGTGCCTGGCGTGGGGCCGGCTGGCCGGTGTCCCTGCCGTGTCCCCCACCTGCGTGACCATGGAGAGGTCGATGAGGCAGCAGACGATGCAGCAGACCGCAGCGGTGAGCTCGCGGCGCAGCGAGCCAGCCCCCGGCTGGGGGAACAGGTCCAGGATGCCCGTGATGAATCCCTCCACGCCGACAAACTGCGGCAGAGAGTGGGGCTCAGCGAGGAGGTGTCACCCCATCCCCTCCCCGCCCCTGTCCCCCTGCCCACCGCCGCACCTGGCTGTCCAGCCCCAGCACAAGGAGCATGAAGAAGAAGAGCGTGGCCCAGAGCGGGGACAAGGGCATCAGCGTCACTGCTTTGGGGTAGGCGATGAAAGCCAGCCCGGGGCCTGCAGGAGAGTGGCATCAGCGGTGCCACCCCAGGGGGGGGACACAAGGGACACCGTGCCAGTGAGCACCCACCGCCCAGCACTCACCAGACTCGGCCACCTTGGAGATGTCCACGCCTTGCTCGGAGGCCATGAAGCCCAGCACGGAGAAGACGACAAAGCCGGCGAAGAAGCTGGTGGAGCTGTTGATCACGGCCAGGATGTAGGCGTCCCTGCGGGCAGAGCGGGTCAGGGGGTGCTGGGGGGCACGGGGAGGCACTGAGGGGGACAGCGGGGGGACGCCCCGCAGCTGGCACAGCCCTACCTGTAGCAGTTGTTGTGGAAGCGGTTGTAGCTGCCCAGCGCGGTCAGGGCGCCCAGCCCGATGGCGTAGGAGAAGAAGATCTGGGTGCCGGCGTCAATCCAGACCTGGGGTGCGAGGGAGGGTGTCAGGGGGCGGGAGGGTGCTGGGGGGGTGCCCAGCACTCGCCCCTCTCCTGCCCTCCCCGCTGCCTCACCTGCGCCTCGGCTAGCTTGGACCAGTCGGGTTTCAGGTAGTAGACGATGCCGCCCAGCGCCCCGGGCAGCGTCACACCGTGGACCAGCAGCAGGATGAGGACCACATAGGGGAAGAGCGCCGTGAAGTAGACGATCTGTGGGGAAGCGGGTGCTGGTGAGACCCCACAGCCGGGGCGCGGGGCAGGGCTGGAGCTCTCTGTCATGTGCCACAGGTGCCCCAGCGGGACCAGGGCTCGGGGATGTCCCCAGGTGGCTGGTGGCACCTCCCAGACTGATGTGGGATAGGGGTTCTTGCACCCCCACGGGCTGCGGCACAGGAGGGCGGGAGCTGGCAGTGCCATGTGCCACAGTCCCATCCCCACATGCCAGTGGCCCAACACATCCTCCCCCTGCCAGCGTCACCTTCCCGGTCGACTTGACGCCCTTCCAGATGCAGAAGTAGACGATGACCCAGGTGGTGATCAAGCAGAGGATCATCTGCCAGTTCATCTCCCCTGGCTCGCTGAGGTCCCCCGAGAGCCGCAGCACCTTGTTCCTGCAGAGCGGGGCCGTGCTGAGTGCCAGGGCGACCCTCCCGGCCCCGGGTGAGACCCCCCTGGCCCCACACTCACTCCCAAAACTCGATGACGGGCGAGCGCTTGTTGGCCAGGTCGGCGCAGCTGAGGTTGAAGGGCCCGGTGCCGGCGCTGGCGTTGGCGCTGCTGTTGCGGCAGAGCTCGAGGTGGAAGAGCTCAGCGCACTGCTCGGTGTTCCAGGCATGGCCGCAGGTGGCCCAGGGCAGGGTGTCCGTCAGCGAGTGCACCAGGTAGAAGAGCCCCCACACCAGGATCATGATGTAGTAGGAGTTGCAGAAGAAGACGATCACCATGGAGGCCAGGCCCAGACCTGTGGCACGGCGAGATCAGAGCCCACGGGCGCCCATGGGCACCCGGCAGCCCCTGGGGGAGCCGGCGGGGCGGGGGAGCCGGCAGCCTGGGGTGGGATAGGGGCTGCTGACAGGGAGAGGGCAAGACATGGGGTGCTGGTGGGGATGGCTCAGGATGCGGGGTGCCAGGGAGCTGGCAGCCTGGGGAAGGACGGGGGGAGCTGGCAGCGCTGGGCAGGATGGGGTGAGGACAGCCGGCAGCATGGCACAGGACAGCGGGGAGCTGGAGGGGACGAGGGGAGCCCATGGGGCACAGCACAGGGAAGCCGGCAGGACACTGCCGAGGTGGGGATCCAGCAGCCCCTGGGACACCGGCAGCCCCTGGGGAAGCCGGCAGGAGGCAGGGAAGCCGGCAGCACATAGGCAGGGAGCCACAGGGGCAGGCAGGGCTGGGCAGGGCAGCGCAGGGTGCCACGGGGCACGGGTGCAGGCAGCTGCCACCCTTGGCCAGGGTGCAGTGTAGCAGTGGGATGAGGGCAAGGTGCATGGGAGCAGGCAGGGCGTGGGCAGGGTGCCGCCAGCCCGGGCAGGCTGCAGGCAGCCGGTGCCCCGGGCAGGGTGCCGGCAGGGTGCTGCCAGCCCTGTGCAGGGCGCCGGGGGCCCCCGGGAAGGGTGCAGGGTGCCAGGGGCCACAGGCAGGGTGCAAGAGGCCACGGGCAGGGCGGGGGCAGGGTACAGGCAGGGTGCGGCATTACCCTTGAAGAGGGGGGCGATGTTCCAGGCGGCGATGCCCCCCTGCTTCATGAACTGCCCCAGGGCCACCTCCAGGAAGAAGACGGGGATGCCACCCACGAAGACGATGAGCAGGTAGGGGATGAGGAAGACGCCTGGGGCCGGGGGGGGGCACGGGGCTGGCTCAGCTGCTGCCGCCCCCCCCGGGCCCCCCCGGGCCCCCCCGTCCCTCCCTGCGCCGCCCGCCTGGGCGCAGCGAATGGCGAAGGCGCCTCTGCGCCCTCCCCTCGCTGCGCTGGCCGATGTAGGTCAGGGCGGGCAGGTGGCGGGGGGCTCCCCACGGACCCCCACCCCAGTGGGTGACACCGGACACAGGTGGGGTGGCCCACGAGCTCCGTGGGTGGCCCCTTGCCCCGGTAAGGTGCAGGGTGGGCTAGCCCACTGCGAGGTGACCCCCCCCCACGCTATGGAGTGGAAAGTGGGGTGCTCCCGTGTTCCGTGGAGTGCCCCCCCCCGCCGTTGTGCGCTCCCCCCCGCCGTGGGGCAGGCACGGGGCTCACCTCCGCCGTTCTTGTAGCACAGGTAGGGGAAGCGCCAGACGTTGCCCAGCCCCACGGCGAAACCCACGCAGGACATGATGAAATCCATCTGCCGGTCCATGTCTCCCGCTCGGGGGCGGCTGCTTTTGGGGGGCCGGGGGGTCCCACCAGCGGCGCTGTCACTGCCCGCTCCTCACCCGCTGTGGGGGGCTCCGCGCCCTCCGCCTCCCCGCGGCCCTCTGCCGAGACAGGGGGGGAGCCCACGCTGCCGTCACGCGCGCCCGCGGGGGGGTGGAGAGGGGGGGAGGCGCGGGGGGGCCTTCGGTCCCCCCGCGCCTCCCCCCCCCCGCGCGCCCCACTCCGCGCGTGGGGGCGTGACGTCAGATGTCAGGCCGGCACGTGACGTCACAATGCAGAGCAGTGACTCACCCCGCGGCGGCGGGAGGGGGCGCGCCGTGGTCGCGCGTGGCCGTGGGCTTCCCCCCCCCCCCGGCCCCCCAACCTCATCCCTCCCCAGCGCTCCCCGCTTACCGGAGCCCGCGGGGGCAGCGGTGGTGGTGGTGGCGGCGTCACGTCGCGGGGCGGCGGGCGGCTGCGGGGCGGCCGTGTCGGCGGGGACGGGGGGCATGTCGCGGGGGGCCGGGGAGCGGGGGCGGGTCGGGGGCGGCTCCGTGGCCGTGGGGGGGGGCTCAGAAGCAATCCACGAAGCACTTGAAGGTGAGTCGGAAGAACCTCATTGAGGGCGGCGGGGCGCGGCGGGGCGGGCCGGGCCGGGCGGGCGGCTCAGAGCCGGGCTGCGGGGCCGGCGCCGCGCGGCCGCTCCGGGGCTCTCTGCGCCGCGGCACCGGGCGGCGGCGGAGGCAGCGACCGGCCGCACCGCCCCCCGAGCCCCATTGGACGCGCCGCCCGCCCGCGGCTTGACGGGACTTGCAGTCCCGCCGCACCGGCACCGGGGCGAGGCGGGGGCAGCGGGACAGAGGGCGCGCGGGGAACACCGGCGAACGGGGCGTCGCCAGGGGATACCGGGCACTAGGGACACCGGGCGATACGGCACACTGGGGGACACTGGGAGATGGAGCGCTCCAGGGGACTCCGGGGGACGGGGCACACCACCGGACACCGGGCATTAAGTTATCGGGACTTGCCGTCCTGCCACACCCGCCCGCAGCGGGGGACGCCGGGCGATATGGCACCGGGACTTGCAGTCCCGGCGCACCGGCGCCAGGGGACACCGGGGGACACCAGGCACTCAGGCACCGGGAGTTACAGTCCCACCGCGTCGGCACCAGGGCCCACGGGGAGGCACCGAGACACACCAGGGGCACCCTGCGGGCAGCAGAGCCCAGCGGGGACAGGGAACTGCAGGGCACACTCAGCGCCAGGGGACCTGGGGGGGCAACGGGGCTGCAAGGAGCACCGGAGGACACGGAGCTGTAGGGTCCCTGGGGTGCCCTGGGACACCGGGCATGAGGGCACCTGGGGCAGCAGGGTGCTGGGGGAGACGGTGCCCTGGGGGGGGGCTCACCAGGCACCAGGGGGGCCCAGGGGACAGCAGGCAGCAGAGGCAAGTGGAGTTCAGCAAGTTTAATGAGCGCAGGACAAACCCTGACACCCCCCCCCCCCATCCCCCCCCCCTCCGGTGCCCAGCCCAGCCCGCACCCCCCGGGGCAGGCACCCCGCGACGCCCTAGTCGACTTCTTCCATGCTGCTGTAGGAGGGGGCCGGGCGCTCGGCGGGGCTGGCGAAGCGCTCGGGGAGGCCTTCCGCGGCCAGCGCCGGGGCTGCTTCGGGGGCCAGGCCAGATCCGAACGGCACCGGGGGCAGTCCCTGCAAGCAGAAGGTGGGCATGAGAGGGAGACCAGGGCCCTGCCCACCCAGTTTCTCCCTCCCCGCTCCCGGGGGGCTGTGGGGCACCTGTGGGTCACAGCCCCTCGCGGGGTAAGGACCCCACGCAGCATGTGCGGCCCCACGGCCCGCGCAGCGGCAGCTGGTGCCAGCCCCCAGCAGCAGGGCAGGGGGGCGGCAGCCCCCACCTGCCCGCCAGAGGAGAGCCAGGCTGCAGCACGCTCAGCCCAGCCCCGGCGCTGCCGCCTCTCCCCAGCCCGGCACTCGTGCCCCCGGGGCTGCCGCGGCCAGGGCCGGTCTGAGCAGAGCCCCGCGCCCCGGCACGGGCGCCCAGCCAGCCCGGGCGGCAGCAGCGAGCCACGGGGCAGGCTGCCAGTGCCTGCCGGGGTCTGAGGAACGGCGCAGGACCAGAGGGGATTTCCAGGGCCGAGAGTGCCTCGCCTGGGCCTCGCTGCCGGCCACCCACCTCGGGGGAGGGCGGGCAGGCAGGTGCAGGCAGCGGCTTGTGGGCCCCAACCCCAGGGTGCCAGCGCCAGCCGGAGCAGAGGTCACCCACCGGCGCCGGGCACTGACTCAGCCCCACGAGGCCAGCGCCGTGGGCGAGCAGGAGAAGCCACCGAGGCCCAGGGCTGCAGACAATGAGGCAACTGTTCCAGGACCGACACCTCATGACCGCAGCACGGCCCCACCGGGCTCCCCAGCTGGGACCTGCTCGGCAGGGAGGACGCTGCGGCGCACGTGCAAGAGGGGCGCAGGACAGAGGTGGGGGGAGCCCTGGGCTCCCCGCTGTCTGCCTCAGGCCCCAGCCAGAAACCCGGGTGACCCCCTTCCCTGCCAAGCATCCTTCCTGAGCCAGCCAAGGGCACTGTCGGCGGGACAGCAGCGGAGACGGAAAAGGAAGTCACAGGGCTCTGAAGTCACCTCTCGCACCCAAACACGCCAGAGCACTCTGAGCCACGCTCAGCCAAGGACAACACGTCTCAATGTCAGACACCGCCGGAGCCACAGCCCGTGCCCCGGCCCTGCGGGACTGCACGCTGCCGGCCCCGCCGGGCTCCCCGCGCCCTGCACGTGCCCCGCAGGGGCTGCTGCCCCACAGACAGGGAGCAGGAGCTCAGGCTGTGCCCCACAACAGTGGCAGGCAGAGCCCTCCCCAGAGCCTGCTGCCACACAGGGTGTACCAGGCACCCTGCAGAGCCCAGGGCAGGGTCCCCACGCCAGCTGGGCCGGAGAGACTCTGCAAGCAGCTGCCTCAAGCACAGGAAGGGCACCAGCACCTGCCGATGTGCTGGAGCAGGCTCTGGGGCAGAGTCCCTGCCCCTGTGCGGGGGGTCCCATCACACAGGACAGGGATGCTGCATCTCTTTGGAAAACCTGGCTTTATTAACACACCAAGGTCCTACCTGCGCTCCCCGACCCCACGCCTCTCCCGCAGCATGGGCAGCCAGTCCCCTCGCAAACGAGGCGCTGCGCTCCCCCAGCGGAAACCCAGCCTCCCCAGACACAGCCAGCTGGGGCCGAGCGGGAACAGCCCACATGCCCCATGGCGCTGGGGGCTGGTGGGAGCCAGCAGCCCATGGAGGCGGGTGCCCACCATGGGCACCCCAGCCCAGCTTGCCAGGCTCCCCAGCAGCTGCCCAGGGGAGAGGAGCCGCGGAGGGACCGAGTGGGGAAGCACGCAAGCCCTTGGTGACAAGCCCGTTTGGTCCCAGCATGGGGGTGCAGCACGCGCAGCTCCCGGTGCACGGGCAGCTGGCACCAGGAGGGACCGGGCTGGCCCAGGAGCCAGTGGTTGCGCCAGCCCCGGGGAGCACAAGGCTCCCACAGCAGCACAGCTGGGAGAGGCGGCCAGACCAGGAGCTGTGTCAGGGCATCCTGCCCTTGCTGCAGCCTCCCAGCAGGTCTCCGCTTCTTTCCTGGGAGCTGAGCAGAGGTGGTTGATGTTCCTGGGGGGCTCCCAGGCCCTGGCCATGCTGCAGCAGCAACATCCCTTCCTAAGCGGCAGGCAGCCACGAGCTCTGCCCTGCTTCCAGCGGGCAGCAAGGGTGAGGGAGGGCTGAGGGGCTCTTGGTTCTAGGCTGCGCCTTGGCAAGGCAGCGGGCTCGCCATGCAGCCCTGCCAGCTGGCACAGGAGATGCCAGAGCAGACAGGCAGGAGCCGACAGCCCAACGCTTTCCTCGGCGAGTCCTTCCCGGCGGTTTCTGTCCTGCCGCCCAACGTCTTCATCGTGTAGTGTCCTAGGACGGCGCGTGCCCCGGCAGCCCTGCTCCCGCAGCTGGCCGCATGCCCACACCTATCTCCAGCGGGTCTGGTAAATGAGCGGGTAGAAGACATTCAGGAAGAGAGCCACAATTGCGGCCGTGGTGGCCAGGACGAAGTATCTGACGCAGCCTTCATCTGGGTGCTGGGGGGTGCCCGGACTCCGCTTCTGGCCACGGGGCCTCCAGGAGTTTCTTGTAGGCCTTTGGGGTGCCTCGAGCTGCAGCTCTTGTTCTTCAGCCTCCAGTTCCTGCCAGATCAGAGAAGCCTGCGATGTGGAAACCTGCGTCAGCACTTGGAGAACACAATGGGCAACACCCCTCGCCATCCCCCGGGGCAGGCGGCTGCCTGCGAGCCCAGCCCCGTGCCCAGCCAGCCCGCCTCCCCATGCAGCACCGTCGCGGTCGCGCCCGCCCCCGCGGCTCTTCGGGTCTCCGGTGTGTGGGGCGCAGCCGGGCTCCGGCGGGCGGCTCTGCGGGAGGGAGTGTGGGCAGCTGCCAGGCAGGGTCTTCGTGGGGCCACGGGGAGTGGAGCAGGCAGCCGGATCCCGATGGAGCCGATGCTCTGGCATTGGTGGGTTCAGGCAGCGCGGGGGCAGGCAGCAGCCAATCACAGCCCAGCTTTTGTGATCCCAACAGGATCTTTCAGATGACGGCCAATCCAGAGCCAGCTGGGGCAGCAGGAGGCACAGTCACGGCACAGCCACTCACAGCTCTGCTTCAGTGGGTGGGGATGCTCCGACAGCCAATCGTCGCTCAGCTTCCAGGAGGACTATCCACATGCAGCCAATCACTGTGCCGGTGATCATGCAGGGCAGCCAATGAGGGTGCAGGTCTCTGGAGGGCACCCGGTGCCCAGGACAGTGCGGGTGGTCTGAGGCGCTCGGGGACCCGCTGAGCCCCGGCAGGATCCAACGCACCCCAGTGCTGCAGGGGATGCAGCGCTGCTGGGGGCCCGATGAGCCCCGGTGCCATGGGGGGCCCAAGGAACCCCGGTGCTGTGAGGCGTACAGCGAGCCTCAGTGCCGCCCGGGCCCCCAAAGGCTCCCACCGCCGGCGTGGGATGGGCAGCGCAGCCTTCCTGTTGCCCAGCCCACCCCCAGCGAGTGGGGCTGCTCCAGGACACGCACAGCCCCCCAAGGACAGGAACAGCCCGGGCAGGCAGACACCAACGTGCCGGACACGCTCTGGCCCAAGGGACAGGCAGCTCCTGTCCCCAGCCGAGAAGGCAGAGCTGGGATGCCTAACCAGCGCCGGGACGAGGGCTGCGCGAGCCAGACGGGCTGGGAGAGCAGGCCAGAAGGGCCCCACGGGGCACACGCGTGCAGCCGTGCCAGAGATGGGACGAGCATCGTCCTCAGACCTCGCGGGACCACGGGGGTGCCGAGCGCGGAGGGAAGGGCTACAGCACAGTGACGCAGGGGGGCTGGCTAGGCGGGCGCTGTACCGTGCCCCAACCTGGGCCTTCATTTCTGACGTTCACACAAAGATCAGCCCCACCGTTCCCCGCTGGTGCGTACCGACAGCACTCTGCGGGCTGGCCCACCCCTCCCTCCCGGGTGGGCCGGCAGCAGAGCTCGCTCTGGCAGGTTTCTCTTCAGCACCCTGCAGAGCCTGCCAGGCCTCTGGCTCAGCGCTGGCATTTGCCTTTTTTGCACCTAGCTTGGCCCCGAGCTGGGCCCCAGCAGAAAGCGTCCCCCACCCTGCCTCGAGCATGGCTACGGAGGGCAGGTCCTCACCGCTCCCGGCACAGCCAGCTCCTATTGCACCGCTCACAGCCTTCCCCCATTGCAGACCCTGGTGAGGCCAGGCCCCCTCCTGCCTCCTCTGGTGCCCTCCCACCCCGGCAGCTGGAACCAGCTCTCCTGCGGTCCCTCAGGGCAGGGAACGTCCCAAGCTCAGAGCGAGAACAGGGCAAGACAGGCCCCAACACCCGGCTGGCACAAGCTCTTCGGTGCCGAAGAGAGGCAGGCACCACACTGCACTGCAGCTGCACCAGGCTCTGCGGGTGCTGGCAGAGGCAGGCCGGGCCCTGCGCGTGGGCACATGTCAAAGCTCTGTGGCTCCAACAGTGCCAGAAGGGATGCGAGCTCTCACCTGGCTGGCAGCAGCTTCGGCAGAGGGGGTGCGCTCGGCTCGGTGGTCTGGGGGGTGCCCTGGCAGGGGTCTCTCCACAGGAGAGTTCCTCCGGCGGTAGAAGAGGACATAAGCATATCTGGTTACCACCTGGCTCTCATCCACGGTGGTGACTGTGCTGTCATCGAAGAGCCGCCAGCCTGAGAGGAGAGAAGGGTTAAGCAAGCAGACAGGCCACAGCTGCAGGGGCGGGGGAGCGGCGAGGGCGGCAGATCCTCACCCACGTCGCTGCGCTGGCTGTTCTTGTCGTTGGGCAGGCGAGCGTACGCTGTGTAGTGCCCCCCAATCATGCCTCCGTAGTGGTTGATCACAGCGTACAGGTCATACATGGGCAGCTGCTGCTCGCCCTTCCGGCCAATGCAGAACTTGCTCAGGTCCAGGCTCCTGGGGAGAGACACGGGGACAGTCGGCGCAGTCGGCATTAGGCAGGGAGAGGCCAGACTGCAGGGCAGCACAGGCAGTGCCAACCCAGGCACTTCATTCCCCAGGCTCTCACCGGACGGGGAAGTCCACCATGTCGTTGATCTTGTCCCTCCAAATAAAGCTGCGGAAGGAAAGCGCTTGAGCTGGATGATGAGGACATTGGGCAGGCGCCACAGCATCAGCTGCTTGGAGGCCTCGCGGTGCTGCTTGCACTTGGGGCAGTACCTGGGGGAAGAGTGTGCTCGTTACTGGTGTGGGGGGAGCCCCAGGTCTTGCAGCCCGGCCCTAAGGTCCCCCACACGTGGGGCTGGCAAAGGGGATGTGGGAGGTCTCAGCCCTCACTGCCAGGGGCAGAGCCAGCACAGCCCTGCGGAGCGCTGGCATTGCTCCCTGCTGGCTTTTAGCCTCCCTCCCCAGCGCACAGGGAAGGCCAGCCCAACACTCCTGGCCACCAGAAGAAACAGCGTGCAGGCCCAGGCGGCTCCTGGGAAACTCCTGCTGCCGCCTGAACCCACGGGCTGGAACCCACCCTGCTGCCTTCCTCACCACGCTTCCTCCGGGGCCAGGACCTCGGGCCTGGTGAAGAGATTGAGGCACTGCTCCAGGGTGAAGTGGCCAGCCCGGGCTGCTTCGCTGGCCGAGCCCGGGTCCTCCACGCACTCTAGCTCCTTGGACTCCACCAACACAAACTCCTTGAGGCGCTCATTGTTCTTCCACACCAGGGCGAGGGAGCAGTCATCTGTCAGCTCCAGGGGGGTGTCACCTGCGAAGAGGCGCACATCTCACACACCTGCCCCGCCAGGCTAGGCCAGGCCACCTTGCTGGGGCTAGGAACAGTCTTGCCTGCTCTGGCTCAATACAGAGATCACACAGTGCTGCCAGGAGGGGACAAGTGCCCCTGTGGGGCATCTCCATGGCCACAGTCAAGTTCACCACCCCAGGGCGTCAGAGTCCCACATCCAGCGGGGCAAGGCTGGCACAGCCCTCTCAGCAGCACCTACATAATCAACACCAGATGTGGGCGTCCCATTCAGACACGAGGTGACCCAGAGATCACAGACCCTCTGTGGACGCAGAAGGTTGAAGGGAATTATTTGCTGAGGAGAGCAAGGAATGTCATGCCCAAGAAGAGCTTCCAGGCAGCAGCCCTGTGCAGCACAGCCCTCTCCTCCCCTGTGCCAGATGCAGCTTCCGCTGTCCAGCCTGGGGCCACTGTCACATCTGGGTTCACCTTGTGCCAGGCAGCTCTGGCACCCTGGCCAGGCAGATCCACCACCCTGCCAGAGGCCACGAGGGATGAAGGTGGCGCTTTCCGGGGCTCTGGGCTCACCTTTATCTTCCAGCTTGTGCTCTCGGTTGGCAGCATCGATCTTGTTGATGTAGAACTGCGTGGCGCGGGCACTCAGCGAGTCTGGAGTGTGCTGGTACCCAGGGATGGCAGCTGCGGACAGGCAGGGACAGATCTGTGGTGGCACTGCTTGTCTGCCCTGTGTAGGGGCCAAGAATTTGCAGTGCCCCCACCCCCACCTCACATGCTACGGCCTTGCAGGGACACAACCACGTGCCCCGTGTCCTTGACTATTTTTAGCAGGCGCCTGCCCCTGGCAAGCCGCGCTCCTCTGCCTGCCTTGCCCCTTCGCTGCACATTGCTGCCATCCTGAGACGAGTGTCTGGAAACGTGACAGCCAGGCAGCCGAGCGCAAGAGGCTGCTCCCGTGCAGCTGAGTCAGAGCGAGGGAAACGCTGCACTCACAGCCCCGAGGGGCTCAGCCCGTACTGGGCTCTGCCCTCCCACGGGACTCAGGAGGCTTCTGCCAGCCCCTGCCTTCCCACACCAACACAACACTCCAGCCTCTTTCCTCATCAGGTCTCTGCTCTGCCCCATGGGCCCGGCCAGGGCAAGGCAGAGTGTGGGTAGGCAGGCATTTCAGGTGGGGCAGCACCGCCAAAACAGCTCCCAGGGCCTCACGTATGTCCCCAAGGGTCTCCAGACCAAGCTCACAAGGGGAGACCAGATGCTGTGGTGGGTGGTCACCCCAAGGAGGGAGAATCACTCCTGTTTTGTCTTGGGGCTGCCTGGGCTCCTGGCACAGACACAGCACCACAGTGCTCTTACCTTCTGGCTTGAGGGCTCTCTCATAGGACGGTTCCTTCTCGCAACAGCTGTCGCCCTGTGACTCCATGTGCTCGGAGAAGCCTGAATCCAAGCTCAGCAGGGAACTCCTGGCTGCCAGGACCTTGCTCCGGACAGTGCTGGTATCCCCCAGCTCCGGGTGCAGCTCAGGTACAGCTGGCGAGAGCGGGGGCTCTTGCAGGAGGCTGGAATTCCTGTCCCCGTCCCCCAGCTCAGGGGCAGAGGTGGCTGCGGCACAGCTGCTCTTGGCCAGGGGCTCCAGCTTGTCTGGCAGCAGAGGCTGCAGCCCCTGCTCCGGCGACATCCGGCCCAGCTGGAACGGAGGCTGGAACACGCTGACTGAGTACCTGGGCAAGGAGGTGGCAGTCAGAGCTGGACAGGCGCAGGGCTGCGCTCAGCTCCGGGGCGGAAGCACCCCCCTTCCCTGGGCCCTCACCTTGCGTAGCCCTCCAGCAGCTGGGCCAGGCGGGCGTAGGTGAGGCGGGACTCCGGCACACTGATGAGGAAGGGGAAACCGATGTTCTCGGGGCGGCACAAAGCCTTGTGGTCGGGCCAGTGTGTTTTCTGACATGCCCTGTAACACATACAGCCCCTGCTGAACCCAGCATCCGCGACCACCCTGGGCAGGAGTGTGGCAGGGCCAGAGGGGCGCGCTGGGGACGAGGGGAGCGCCGCGAGCCAAACTGGCTCCCTCCCAAAGGCCAGGCCCATCCCACCTCCTCCCAGTGGGCTGAGTTCTCCCATCCATTCCTTCAAGGCAGGACACCCTCCCCCTCCCTGCCAGGCACCAAGCTAACTCACACGTTGCAGTAACCGACTCGATAGCACCTCGTGCAGCGCCTGAGCTTCTCATCCTCCGGCAGCTGCTTCTTCTGGCAGGCTGCACACTTGGCGACGGGGCCGCTGGGCACCTGTGGACGCTGCAGGAGAAAGGACCCATTGGGCAGGGAAGGGCACCCGGGCAGGACAAGGCAGCCTCGGCAGGCACTCGCGCTTGCTACAGCTGGTCACCCTTGCGTGCAGCTCTCCCCCTCCTGCTCAGCCCCACTTGCAGGCTCAGCCTCCCTGTGTGCCTCCTGGTAGTGCCAACGTCCCCTCTTACCTGCTGGACCTGCAGCTCCACCACCCGCTCCTTGGCCAGCTCTGGGGACAGCACCTCGAAGCAGAGCAGCAGGTCCGTGGGGGAGACCGTGTCCAGCGAGTTGGATGGCAGGAACATGCGGTGGAAGCGATTTTTGATCACCTGCCAGGACAGCAGTGGAGCGGGGCCATGTGAGGGCTGCCCCACGCTTCCTCTCCTGAGAAAGCCACAGACCTCAGCCCCACAGTGAGCTGCGAGGACAGCAGCACCATAGGGATGCTGTGCTCAGCTCACCACCCTGCCGGGGAGGATGGACATCCCTTGCCCTGCTGCGGTGGCCCAGCCCTCCTGAGCAGGGATCTGCCCGGCAGCACCCTGTGCGGGACACTGCCGCCCACAGACAAAATCCGCCCCATGGACATGCTGGATATGGGCAAGTGACTGCCAGTGGCCACATTCCCTGCAGAGCTGTGGGAGCCGGGGCACCCACCAGAGCAGCCCACGGCTTGTTCCCCAGCTTGAGCACTCTCACCTCTGCCAGCCGCAGGTTCTCTGGTTTCACACGCACGCTGTGGGCCACCGAGTCAAGTACCTCCATAGCACTGGAGTTCTCCTTGCTGATACTCACGAGAAACTGCCATGAAGAAAGTGCCACATCAGTCACACCATACCAACACACGCGGACCCTTGCTTAACACAAGGCTCAGCACATGACCAGCTGCCTGGGGCACCTCCAGGAGCCCCCTCAGGCTACCTCCCCAGGGTAGATGGTGTCCTTTACCTTGATGGGTTTCTTGTGCGGCTCCTTTGCAAAGTAGTAGACAGTCAGCACCTTCTGCTTCTGTGGGAGGGGCACTGGGAGGTACAGGAAGGGGTCGAAGGTGATGGACACCTGCAGACAGGAGAGCACACTCAGTTGTGGGAGGTGCTTGTGGGTGAGATCAGGGGGGCAGAAGCCCCAGCAGCCCCGAGATCTGGCCCTGCCCTGTGCCCTCTGAGGCTCGGGAGCCTGCTGCACAGCCAGAACAGGGACAGAGCCACCAGGGCTGCCCTACCTTGGAACACACTGGGCACACCAGCTTGGATTTGTACTGGCCCTGGAAGAGGTCCACAATGAAAGAGTCATTCCTCATCTTGTGTCGCTGCCAGGCCTCCTCAGCTACCACCTGCGGGGAGAAAGGGCTCAGCACTACACTAAGCCACCCAGGCCAGGGCTGCTCTCCCAGTGGCTTTGGGGAGGGACATCCTTACCTCGTCGGGCCTCCCATCCGAGTCAACAGTCTCTGTGTAGGGCTTGTTCTGGATGCGGTTGAGGTCCTCGTGCAGGCCATCGAGCAGGAAGGCCATGAACTCCTGAGCGTCGTGCTGGGCATAGCCAGTGAACTGGCTGGCCTTGCTGGCCACGATTGCCTGGGAGAGCACAGTAGTTAGGGCTGGCCAGCAGGTCCCCGGCAGCACCGCCTGTCCCACGCACAAAGCCTGGCTGCACCCACCCACACCCACGTAGCTCTCAGTGGCACTAGCAGGGCAGCCAGGTGCCCACAGAGGGGTGCTGGGGACCCACAGCAGCTCCCGCTCAGTGCTGGTGCTTACGCCCCTACCTTCAGTTTAGAGGGCTGGAAGGCATGGTGCGTGCCCTTCCACAGCGCTCGCAGCAGCATGGCAAAGCCGATGGCCAGGCGTCCCCCTGTCCCCAGCGGGTTGTTGTAGTTGATTTCCGACTCAAAGGACCGATCTGTAAGAGATGCAGGAGAGCGAGTGTGGCTGCTGGCTGCGCGGTCCGAGTGGCAGAGCTCTGCTGGACTCCCAGCATATGCTTACCGTGGAAGTAGTCACGCAGCTCCCGGGTGTTGGACAGGGACTGGATGACACTGTTCATGAAGCAGGTGTTGCCCAGGTTCACCAGCCCCGTGAAGCCGGGCAGGCACACCTTCTTCTTCTCGTCCTCATCCTCGTCGTCCTCCACGCTCTCAGTGCTCACTGGGCTGTGCGTCATTGGTGGCACCATGCATGTTGGTTTGGGCTGCCAAAGCAGAGGGGAGCGTTAAGGGTGCTGCGCTTGGGGGGGTGTGTCTCTCTGGGAACACCAGGGGAACCTGACTGCCCAAGGCACCCCTCAGACGCGGCTGGGCTGGAGTCACCACACCGTCTCCCACCAGGACTGGGATAGACAGGCCAACCGCTGCCCCCAATCCTGCCAGCTATGACTGAGGAGTGCTGGCTCCTCCTCCAGGAACAGTTTGCCAGTCCCCAAAGCAACACCGAGGAGGCAGGGTCCCACGAGAGGGACAAGCGGGCCCCCTTTCCCCCCACCCAGGTCAAACCTGGCATGGCCCCACTCACCGAGGGGATGTGCGGTTCTTGCTTCACTGCCACATGCTCTGGGGCTGTACGGGCTGCCACACCATCCAGACTTCCATCTTCCACGCGCGGCTTCTCTTTGTCGCTGGCTCGGGCCTCTTCCTTGCTGGACAAGGGGTGCTGGTTACTGCCGGGGGGGTTCTTGTCCAGAGGGGTAGGGCCTGTAGGCATGGCAACCTTTGCACCACCCACTGCACCTTAAAAAGGGGGAAGGGTGGGCCTGTGGTTAGCAGCACCACGCGCTGCCCACGGTGGGGCTGAGCTGCTCAGTCCACACTCACACACAGGCTCTCTCTTACCCCTCTTCCCCGTGAGCAAGGGGAACAGCAGTGCCCTTCCCCTAGCACTTGGCTCACTCTGCCCCACACCCCTCCTGTCTCCACCTGCTCAGCCCCTCTCCTTCCCCACAATCCCATGCCGGAGGATCCGGCACCATCCGGCTGCTGCCAGCAGTGAGGAGGGCCCATGCCCCACTGGGGTGCGGCAGGCAGGCAAGACAAAGAGAAGGCAGGGTGCAGACCTCGTGTGGCTGGAGCCTCCAGCCCCCCCCAGCGCTGGCTCTGGCGTTTCTTCAGGCAGACATCAATGCGCGACACTGTGAAGTTGTACGTGCACTGGTCCGGCTCAATAAGGTTCCTGCAAGACACGCAGCAAGTCAGGAGTGCCCCAGACCTCCCAGCAGCTTCAGACATGCCAAAGCCTCTGCAAGGCAGGGCCACGGCCTCCAGGCAGTAGGGACCTGGCTAGCACCGATCCTGAGGTGGCCCTGGCAAAGCAGAGCAGAAACCCTTGAGCCTGGCCACACTGAGCACACAGAGGGCCCCTTTCCTGGCAGATCCATTCCGCTTGGCTCCACATGCCCCCTCCCACTGGACATCCCACCCAAAGTGCACACAGGCTGGTCTGGCTCTGTCTCCAAGAGCTCTAGAACAGCTGGGGGAAGACCGCAGGCAAGGAGACACTGGGACTTCCTCCCCTGCGAGCCACCAGACCGAGTCAAGGCAGCTCGGGCTTGGGACATTAGTGCAGCATGGTGTAAGGGAGACCCCCGGGTACAGAAATGAGTATGCCCTGTGCAGACCGCCAGCAGGGACTGGCTCCTGCTCCAGCTCTGCACTCTCAGCTCCCTTGCCCTGGTGCAGGCTGGAAGGACAGGAGCCGTACCTGAGCTTCACCTGCCACCGGAACACCGTGTGGGGCCCGCAGCCAGGATGGAGGCGAAGGAAGTTTGTGTCGCTGCAAAGAAATTGGGAGTGAGTGAGAAGAAGTGAAAAAACAAGTAGCCATGAGCTCCGCAGCAGCCTGGCACCGTCCCGAGGCACGCATGTACCTTGTCTGGAACACCAGCGTGAAGTCCTGCTCCCGGAACAACACCTTGGATGTCTCCTTGTGGATCTCCTTCACGTAGACATGCACCACCACCAGGTCATTGCCCTTCTCGTATGAGTCATTCTTGACAAAGGTCAGACTCACAAAAGGCTCTGGCTCTGAGCGAGGAAAGCCGTGGAGAGAGGTTTTACCTTCCTTGCACACCGCAGTAGTGCTGCAGACTGACCCAGGAGACATCCTGAGCAGACGGACCTTCCCGACCAGGCCAACCCCTGGGCTCACTCACCATCAGCCGCTGCTTCCAGAGCCACATCATCCTTGGACCAGTCCCTCTTCTCACCGTCTCTGCCCAGAGGAGGGGTGGCTGCTGGGACAGCCTTAGAGCTCTCTCCCAGGACGGGCATGCAGTCCCGGCCCCGCATGGCCTCAGCAGGGCTGCCTGGCTGCAGGACTCTCTTCTCCACACAGGTGGCAACGCGATGGGGGAACACCTCTGTGGTAGCCGCAAGAGGTGGCATCTCCACGGGAACGGTCTCCTTGGCCAAAACCACAGCCTTTCAAGACAGAGGGTAACAGTAAGAACCAGACACCGTCATGCCCGAGCTGCCCTGGCCCACCCACTGTGACTCCTGCCAGCCAGGCAGGCACAGCCCCATGCTGCCCGCTTCCCCCGTACACCCCATGCTCGGCTCGGCCTCGTTAGCACCAGAGCACATGCTCAGCCCAGCGACTGTGGGGTCCTCACGTCACCCTCTCCTCCATCACAGCCAGGCCCACGCCAGCCCTCAGCACCACCCACGGGACCCCAGAGCCCATCTCATCGGCAAGGATGGGTTCCTGCATGAGGGACCCTGTGTGAGAGCATCCCCTGCGCAGGGGTTGAGGGAGCAGGGGTGCCCCATTTCTGCTGGATCCTTGGGTACCTTCTCCAGTGGCGGCGCAAGGTCCGTGGGCGCATCGATCTGGCTGGCTCTGCCATTGCGGCGGCTGCCTGCCCTCCCGCTGTGCCCTTTGCTGGGCTCCACGCTCCCAGTGACTCTGGCATTTGGCTCCTCTTCAGTGGGAGCCACTTTGAGGTATACTGCCCGCTTGGCGCTGGGGCCGCTCTGCGTCCCTGGGCTGGCTGGGCTTTTCCCTCCCAGGGCCTCACTTCTTCCCGGAGCGCGCTTGGGGTTGGAGAGCTCCCGCCGGAATCTCGGTGGCTCTGTGCCTTCAGCCTTTGGCTCTTCAGGGGCCAGCTCTGCAGAAGCAGCCTTCTCCTTCCCGTTCTCCCAGCATGCGGCCCCTTTGGCCAGCTCTTTGGATCCGTCTTTCCTTCTCTTCTGTGAAAAGCAGTGCAGCACAGTGGGAAGGTATCCAGGTAGCAGCACTTCTCATGCTCTCTGCCAGCCCCCACCCTCACTCCCCCTTCCCAGAGCGTGCCAAGACTCTGCTCCAGAAGCTGGAGGCTATGTGGCAGGCAGGAACAGGGGTACGATGACACTCCCCTCCCTGGGACAGAGGCAGCTGGCTCACTGCCCTCACACAGCACACGGATGCAGGATGTGCCCCACGTTGCTCCCTAGGCAGCTCAAGAGCAGGGAGTGAAACCCTCACCCCAGCTCCCCTGGGCTCCGTAAGCTCCCTCAAAAGGCAGATCCTCCCCTCCTCACCAGAAGCGAAGACCAGGTATGGAGTGGGATCTTCTTCTGAAGCACAAGCTGTAGAAAGTTGCCCTTCTTGCACTGGACCTTGCTGCAGGAGCTCTCAATTTCCTCGTAGAACTGACAGCTCCACTGGCGCCCATCTGCAAGCAGAGGGGGACTGCACCTCAGGCAGCGCTCCAGGCAGCTGTCACCTAACCCACAGCCTCCTTTCACCTGCCCCAGGGATCAAGGGAGTACTCATGCAGAGCCAAGGAGGCTGCAGGCAGGCTGCCACCATACCCCAGGAGCCTTCAGGGTAATGCCAGCTTCCCTGGATTTGCTTTGTACATCTGGCTGGCCTCCTTCCCAGAGGGAAGGCCCTGGACCTCCCTGTCCTCAGGGGCACAGTCACTTTTCCAAGGGATACCCAGGGCCGACTCAGTCATCCCAGCAAGCGGGGCACTGAGATGCACCAACGCAGCAGTGGGCACTTGTCCACTTGGCGCAGAGGCCAGCTCCTGCCCTCCCCAGCTCTACCCTTCTTCTTTTACACTGCTCTCGTATCGGCCCTGCCTGCTGGCTGAACCTGTGCCAGCTGACAGCAGGGCATTGCCTCTGAAGGAAAGGTTTTATGCCTGACTGGATCAGCCCCACGTCTAGCCCAGAGCTGCGCCAAGCCCCGCTGGAGAAACACCTGCAGCAGTTGCTCCGTTCCCCATACCTGGTAGTTTGACCACACAGTCCGTGTCTGTGAAAGCAGCATCCACATCCTCCACCTTCAGAGCTCCACTGCCCAAGTTCAGCTTGACGATGATCTCGTCAGCATTCTGCTTCCAGTCCAGCAGCAGCTCTAGGAAGAGGGAGGGAAGTGTCACCCACTCGCTGGGGCATGAGCCTGCAGTGCCCACGCCTTGGCTGGGGAATACAAGCCTGAACACACGCTCGGTTCAAGGAGGTCAACAGAGGGGACACAGATCGTGCCAATTAAACGGGATGCTTGCAACCTGCTCTCATCAGACAGGCCACAAACAAGAGCACATGTTGCAGCAGGGCAGATGAATCCTGGTGGGAACCGGAGAGATCAGAAAGGCAGCACTGCTCTCGGCCCCGTCACGTGCAGCAGCGGCGGCTGGGAAGAAGGGGTGGCTCCTGCCAACTACAAAGCAATTGCTGCTTTCCCAGGGAACGAGCAAGCCACAGAATTACTCTGGGGGATTCAAGTGGGCTCTGACCACAACCAGAAATTGCCACTTCCCCTTTGCATATGCAAACCAAGCAGCCCAGCTGCAATCACCAAAGCACTGTACTCCTGCCAGGTGAGCACTGCTAACACGGCTGAAACACGGGCAGGCCTGCCACCCAGGCAAGAACGCTGCCCCCAGGGAGAAAACAGTGGGGCAGCATCACTCCGCTGCAGGCAGATCCCCCATCAGGCGCTCGCCAGGCTCCAGGTCTGGCCCTGTGGTGTCCTGACGTCTTCAAGGCAAAAAGGTGATTCGATCACCTTCATTTCAATTGGGTTTGTTCTACCCTCTGTGGCACACGGATGTCCTACTCTGTCCTCAAAGCAGGCCTGGACCAAAGCAGAAATCAGCCAGCAGCACCTGCTGGGTGACATGGCTTGGGATCAACCCAGCCCAGCACAGCTCCCTGCTTGGAACCAAGCAGGATGGATGCTGGTAGCAAGATGTCCCAGGGCCGTGCTCAGTGGCACAGTGGCACCCGAGTGGGAAGCAGCCTGCCACGTGCCCAGGGCCGCTTCCTTGCGGACAGCCCTCCCCGGCCACAGGCACCCTTCTCCGCCCCTGGGAAGGCCGCGTCCTGTTAAGACAAACGCTGGGGCAAGGGAGCACTCAGGTTAGTTCTGCTCAATGCTGGAGCATGGGACAACAACAAGGTGAGAGCTTCGGATCCCTTGGCAAGGGCACTCTGTGGCCATGCACTGACAGCCGGTGCACACCTCAACTTACCCTCTTCTGAGTCCTCCTGGGCGGTCTCAGCCTGCTCGAGCTCAGGGCGAGACGCTGGTGGGCAGAGAAGCAGAGCGCGGGCAAGTCTGTCATTCTGTCACCTCAGAGCATGTACTGGCAGGCTGATGCCCAAAATTTCACACATCACCTCCTTCTCCCCTGAACCCCTGTCCAGGCCTTTGATCCTGCATGTACTGCACATTTCCTTCCTCTGCTTCCTCACACCTCTCCCTTCCCCGGAGCCCTGCCTGCAGCACCACGGCAAGTCAGCCCCCAGGACGGCTGCTCTGGGCCACACCACCATATCCCGGTCTAACCAGCACCACAGTAGAAGCAACACAACATCACTGCACAGTGCAGACAGCGCTGCTTTGAGGCATGTCTCAGCGTCGAGCTTGTGGTAAGCGGGCTGTGTGCCCCTGCCCAGTGCACCAGGCCCTCAGCTTCCAGCCATGCAGAGGAGTCCTGCCTTGATCTGACAGGGAGAACCTGATGTTTGGTTGTGCTGTAACGAGAGAACCATGTGGCCCAGCTGCACTTTAACATTCCCATTCCTGCACAAGCTGCCAACGTCCACAGCCGAAACCTCCTTCCAGATCAGGCTGGGGAACCAAACCGACCTGACACCTAATCCCTGCTCCCCACAGGATTACCTCGAACAACCAGAAGTGTTTCAGGGCCTGCTTCTCACTGCTTCAGGGCAGTGAGCTCTGCCAGGCAAGGGGCTCAAAACAACAGCACCTTGTCCTGGAGCAGACAAACAGCAGCAACAGGAGCTGTGGTCTCCATCCCGGAGCGCTCAAAGGGCTGTCACTGCCTCCCTTGACAGGCTACAAACCGGTAGGAAACCTCTGCTGACCACCACAGTCACTGGTGCAAAGGTGCCGGTGGGACTGGCGGCGTGAGAAGCGCTACAGCGGCACTGCCTGGAGGATCTACAGCTTGCTCCAGCCCCTCGCCACCCCTGCACAGAGGGGGCGGAGGCAGCGCAGCCGCACCGCAGCCGCTGGGAAGGCAGGAACCCCCTGCGTCAGAAGGTGCGGAAGGTCAGGCCTTACTGGAGACACAGCACACCTCCCACGCAAGAGAAGACGCAACGCTGCGCGCTCTGCACCGTGGGGTTTCGCATCAGGGACTGCAGCCAGCCGTTCCAGCACAAACCTCAGCAAGTGCTCATTTACCTTGCCCTATAAAACACCCTGTGATTTTGAGGTTACAACAGTCATAACAGAGCAGGCACAGAAATCAAGCAACTTTCCAGGGCCACAGGAACTCTTGCCTGAATCCTGCCTGCAGGCATTCCCTGACCCACACCTGAGCCTGTACCTGAAACATCGGTTTTGTCATCGGACACAGAGCAGCTATAGGGGGAATTACTCCACAGCAACTACTCCCCTTGAGCCACACCTTGCCCTGACACAGAAGCTAAAGCACCAGCCCCAGCCGTAGGCCCCGCACTTGGTGGGCACTGTCAGCACCCAGTCGCTTCCGCGTAGCATCTGGCCCCCGCAAACCGATGGGGAAGCGGCACCGCCTCCAGCTGCAAGAGCACCGCAGGCTTCAGTCCCACTGCCTCTGGATCAGGGCAGCTCAGCCCCAGCCAAAAGCAGAGTTTAGGAACAACCACTGAGGCCTGCTTCAGGCTTAAGCTAAAAAGGCCACAGGCCCGACCTTTCTCGCATAGCTGGGGCTAAGTAGCGCCCGAAGGAAGGAGGTTACAGGTCCAGGGAGGACACTGTGCCGAAGAGGATCCCACATCACACGGGTTACCATCAGCTGCAGGAAGCGATTAGTTAAATCTGCTTATCCTGCAGCAGATGGCTGCGAGGCTCCCACCCTGCAGGGCCGAGAAACCACAGGCCTGCTTGCCGCAGTGCTGCCGAGGGGCTCTCACCTTCCTTGCTCTCCTGGTTGGCTCGATCCTTCTGCTTCTTCTTGTTGGTGGCATCATCCAAGCCCCGAGACACTCTCCTCTGGCCAGGGGCATTGGTGCTGCTGGACATTTTCAGCCGTTTGGAGGACACAAACGGCCCGCCGGGGTCGGTAATGGAGTCTGGGTCAGGGGTGCGACGTTTTCTTCCTGGCCCAGCTATCTTGGCGACTCTCTGTGGTCAAACTCTCTGGCAAGGAACTAGTGGCCTAAAGAGAGGAGAGAGCGAGTGTGGCAGGAGGAGCAGGTGGAGAAGGCCCAACAGCATCAGGATCCACTCTCTGCCCCAGCGCCGGGCCCTCCCAGAGCCAGTGCTCTCACATGACCTTCACTGTGGCGTTTACGGGAAGCCCCACGCAGCACTCGGTGAGGAAACCTACCTCATCACAGCTGTTACAACGCTTACTGCCAAAAGCATGGGCTTGTCAGAGCTCCCAAGATACAACCGGGGGTCTTCCATATGTGGCACACATTAAAAACCTGGAAAGCAATTGTCATGCTCATGGCTCCCACTACAGCAACACTGGCCCAGAGGAGCCGCCGGCGCTAACAACACCCGAAGGCAGACCCAAGGGTGAGGACATGGGGAGGCCCCAATATGCAAAATCGAGCCTCTGGGGTCAACTGGGGCAGCCGCCCCACGGCTCGGGGCAGCAGCTATTTCAGTCAAACAGTGCCCCATGTAAGAGGGCGGGAACGGGAGTGAGTAACACCCTAAGAAGGAAGAAAGGGGAGAAGCAGGAGCAGGCCCAGGACAGTCTCCTGTGACAGATGAGAGCAGAGCTCCTGGCAAGAGGAGAGTTCCTCCCCCTCCGCCCACCAGCTGGGAGCTTAACCAGCACCACTGCACCTTGCATATTCATCTCCCCGACTTTACAGACAGCGCCAGCGGGGCCTGGCCTGGAAACAGGACACCTCTGCTCCGTGTGCCCCAGGGAGAGGGCAGGGCAGGCAGGGCGCTCACCGCTGCCCCCTTAGACATGCCCTCCCAGGCAGAGCCAGCTCCCCTACGGGGTGTGGGAGCTGCTGGCCCAAGGGCTCGTCTCAGTTTCACTCTCCGGTTTCACCCCCAAGTGTTCATGGCTGAAATAGAGGAGAGCTGGAACAGCTCGCTGAAAACGGTCCTGCTCGAGATGCCTCCGTGGAGGCAGTGAAAGCAGAGAGCTGGGAGAGCTTCCTCCCTCGCTGCCCCAGCTGCACGCCCTGACCCCGGTAGTGCTTGCCTGTCTGCAGGGCTTTGCTGTGGGGGAGCAGGCCCAACCACACGGATCCTGCCCACCCCCAGGTGCCAGCAGCCTACAGCAGCTCCCAGTGCACTGATTCACACCTCATCCCGTGGCCCCTCTCCTGTCTGAGGACACAGAGCTGAGACTGACAGCATCTTGGTCTAGCTCAGCTCCACTGAGCCTGCCACCTTCAGTGGGAGGCGAGCCGTGCCCTTGGGAAAACCTCGTCCTGCCCCCACCCATGTACCAAGCACAGACCCCACAGCTCCGCTCGGGCATGGCCAGGGGCAGGAGGCAGCTCCAAGGGAAGCACTCGCTCGGAGGGAACATGCCGGCAGCTCTGTGCTGCCAGCCCCACATCGCCAGGGCAATTGTGTTCTAGAAATGCTTGGGGCAACAAGTAGCCACAAACATGGAGTTGTAGCCACAAACTGCAAGGGACCCCAGAGAGCAAAGCAGTCCTGCCCTGCCCTCAGCTCTGTCAAAGCCAGCCCCACAACAGGCACTGTGCCCAAACCATTTCTCTTCAGGCTAACCCGCCCTCGTAACCAAGAGCCACCAAAGCCAAGCAAAAAGCTCAAGCACCGAGTCCAGCCCGGCTGCCTGGCACAGGCAACTCCTGCCACCTGCGGCAGAGAGGCCCGAAACAACCTAGAGACCGGGATGCTGAGAGGGTCCTGGCATCAGCCCCTGAGAGTTTGAAAGAGTGGGGGTATGGGAGGACAGCAGTGCCGTCCCCAAGCTGTGCTGGGTCTCCTCAGGATGCAGCAGCGCCTCTGGCTGCAGAGGGAATGGGAAGGGCCCCTCGCAGCAGCAAACGCGACTGTGGTTAGCAAGGCTGGGCCTCTGACAGTGGCAGGCCGCTGCTGCCAGCCGCACACCACTGCTCAGCTCCAATCCCCACCAACACCAAAACAGGCTGGCTACAGATGCTTCCCGGTGCTGTGAAAGCTAACCTGGGCTCGGCAAACATGGGAAAGCATTTTTTGCTGAATTTCTTTTGCCTCTAGGGTGAGAACCCCATGAGGAGCAGGAGACAAGAAGCAGCAACTGCTTCTGCAGGGCTAGGCTAGGCTCCGTCGCCTCCTTCTTGCGCCTCCGGAGGGGTGGCACAGGGTAACTGCTGGGCAGGGTGACACCAAGCTCCGAAATGGGTCCTGCAGGGCTGAGAAAGGATTGTCCTCTGCCCGAGAAGGGATGAGGATGAGAGACATGGCTGGATGTCTGCTGTCACTCCTCCAGGAGAAGCCTGCTGCTCTCACGCCTCACTGAGGGCTCGGCTCCCTCGGGCGCTTTGCCGACAGTTATTTCTAACGGCAGACAGGAACCAAGCAGGGCTGGGGCTCTGCCTGATTCCAGTTGCCAGACTGATTGCAGCCCAAGGCCACTGTCGGCACCGTGGGGTTTCGGAGGAGTGCAAGCAAAGCACAGGTTATTCCCATTCATCTGTTCTAACCCCCAAGACTTTCTGCTTCTCTGCTATCAGGAAACGTGCAGCCAGGCAGGACGTTCAGCCCCTGGGTGTGCAGGGGCACGGAGGTTTTGGCACCGCGGTTACAAGAATATCGGCACTGTGGGAGCTGCTGCAGGAGAGAGATGGTAAAGGCCGCCCTGGCTGGATGCCAGGTGTACCTCCGAGAAGCACCCGACGGGCTGGGCACTCATACAAAACCTTACTCAATCCTTCCTCGAGCCAGGAAAGCCTGGCCACGCTGCTGAGAGAGGAGGTGCCTCCTTCCCCTATGCTCTCCCAGCCTTTGTGCCGGTGCGAGCACCCACGTGGCTGCAGCGCGTACCGGATCAAGAAGCCAGCCAGAGCAAAACAGCTTTCTGCTGAGTTTGTTTTACTCTAGGTCAGTTCCCCAACCCAGTTCAATCTGGAGCTGCACAAACGCTTTTGCTGGCCCGAGGAAAAGAACTCAGGAATGGGAACAAGGGGCCGGGCAGAAGGGCTGCCCCTTCCCACGGCAGCACCAGACCGGGCCAGTGTAAACACTCAGGGAATGACAGCAGAAGGCAGACAATAAGATGCAATGTGCCCCCTGTGTTTGGGGTACATTTAGCACTTGGCAGGAAGAGGTCCCCTGGTTGTTGCCTGCAGCACCCCCTCCTCAGCACCCAAAGGCCTTTACTGGGGTAGCTGTGAAGGAGGCTGGCTATGCCCCCGCCTCATCCTTCCATGGACTTTTAGCTCCTCCATGTCCTAAATACATCCGACAGAAACACTTCCCTCGTGAGTACAAGTACTTTTAACACCTTCTGCTCCCTTGTCCCCCTGAGGGATCAGAAATCTCAAGACTCAAGCTCATCTCTTACTTCAGTTTCTCGGTGCGCCTGACACACAGGCTGAGCCAGGACAAGCAGAGAGCCACTTGGGGCAGGCACCCAGCCCAGCGCTGCCCCATGTAACATCTTCAACCCTTGTGGAAATCACCATGTCCCCAAAGCACTGTGACAGCAGCGAGCCCTTCCAGCTCTGCTGCGTGGGGAGCCTGGTGAGCCCAGCTCCCCCCAGCCCCTGACAAGTCTCTGGGGAAGATGAGCCTGATCAGGCAGCAGCCGGCAGCGGGCCCCTGGCCTCTCCTACGCTGCTGCCCGGACTCAGGCATTTGGACAGGGGAAAGGGACAGGGAACGGTGCTTCTGCCCAACCGCCCGAAGGTCCCAGGCCCCAGGCGGTGCCCCCACGCGGGCAGAGCATCAGATCGCAGGCAGCGGCCCAGCCCCGCGGCTCCCGCCGGAGGCTGCCGCGCTCGGCCCGTCCTGCCGTGCCCCGCGCCCCGAGGCTGCGCTGCCTGCCCCCCGCCGCCCCCAGCTCCTGCCACACCCCAAGGCCCCTCGCCTCAGGCCCCTGTCACGCTGCCGCCGCCGCCGCCATCCGCTGCCCCCTCCCACACCGCCTCGCTCCCCACCGCCCCGGCCCTGCCTCCCGCCCCTCGCCCCCGGGCCGCATCCCGGCCTCCCGCCGCCCCCGGGCCCTGCCCGCCGCCGCGGCTCTGGCCCTCCCGCCGGCCGCCGCTCCCCGCCCCGCTGGGCCCCGCCGCCGCCCCGGCCCGGCCGGCCCCGGCCCGCCCCGCACTCACGGCCCCGCCCGCCGCTCCGGTCTGTTTTGTTTCGAGCCGAAGTTCCGAGCGGGCCGACTCAGGAGACAGGCCCGAGCCCGTGACGCACTTCCGGAAGCCGGCGGCCGAGCCCACGTGACGCGGAAGCGCGAGGGGGGGAGCGGTCATGTGACGCGAGACAGGGCCGGCCGCTGGCTCGTTCCCTCCCCCCCGGGCCCGGCGGCGCCATGGCAACGACGCCCGCCGTGACGTCAGCACGGCGCCTGAGCGACGATCCGCCCCCAAGGGCGGGCAAGGGCGCGACCCGGCCCGCGGCTGCCGGGGCGTTCCCATGGCAACGGGCCGGGCGGCGCCGCCTGGCCCCGGCCTGCAGCGGGTGTCCCGGGCGCGGCGTCCGTGGCCCGGGCCTGCTCCGTGCGTGGCCCGGGCCCACCGTGTGCCCTGGCCCCAGTGCTGCTCCCACAGCGTGTCTCCTGCAGCGTCTCACAGCCTGTCCCCCAGCCCCCCAGCCCTGCAGTGGCCTACAGCAGGGGCTTGGCAGGGGCAGGCAGCAGGCTGCTCCCACCCCGGGGGCTCAGGGAGGCCACTGTGGGGCCACCCGGGCGGACGTGGGGGCCCACGGCACGGGGCAGAGGCGAGGCAGCCTTGCTCTGTAACTTTATTCACACAGGGGGGTGCCCCACAGCCCCCACCCTGCCCACCGCTCCAGGGGCGGGCAGAGGCCGGGCAGGGGGAGGGTGCTGGGGGGTCCAGGCCTCTCCGGGGGATCACTGGCAGGTGTTGTAGATCTGGACCTGCTGGTTGATGGTGGCCAGCACCTCCCTCATCCTGGCCTCCAGCCCGCCCAGCTGGGCCGCCTTGGCATCCAGCACCCGCTCGTTCCGCTCGTACGCCTCCTCCAGTGCTGTGGGGATGGGGGGGACACGGGTCAGCCTGGCCCCCCGCGACCACCATCCCCCGACCCACCGCCCCGGCCTCACCTCGCAGCCGCTGCAGCTTGCCCTGGGCATCCCGCAGCAGCCCGGCAGCCTCGTCCCGCAGCCGCTGTGCCCGGCTGCCCGCCTGTCGTGCGCCCTGCGCCCGGTGCTGCACCAGCTCCTGCGCTGTCCGGTACTGGTCCCGCAGCGGCCCCTCCAGCACCTGCCGGGCAGTGGGGCCAGTCAGCGGGACCCCTGTAGGACCCCCACTGGCCCCCTGCGCCCCTGGCTCACTCACCTGCTTGGCCTCACCAGCTCGGTCCCGCGCGGCACTGGCCGCCTCCTGGGCGCGCGTGGCCGCCAGGCTGTTGTTGGCACGTTTCACCTTCAGTGCATCCGTCTGTCCGTCCAGGAGCCCAATCCGCCCCATGGCACCTGCCAGACGCTGCTCTGCGCTCGCCGTCTGAGCCTGCATCTGGGGACCGGTGGTATGGGGGATGGGCACGGTCAGGGTACCTGCATGGTGGGGACGGGGCCCTGCCTGTCCCCATGGGGCTGAGGTCATGGGGACGGGGCCCTTACCGTGCCGAGGGCTCTCTCGCTGTGCTGGATGTCACCGGCGGCATGCTGCAGCGCCTGCTCAGCCATGCCCTGGGCTCGCTGTGCCTCCTCCAGCGCCTGCCGCACTGCCTCGGCCGTGCCCCGCACCCCCTCTGCCCGTGACCTGCGGCCGGGGTGGCACAGCCTCAGCGCCAACCCAGGCTGGGGGTCCCTGGGGGGGCTGTGTCCCCACATCCCCGGGCTCACCTGGCCCGCTGGGCGTCCTGCAGCAGCTGCCTGGCCTGGCGCACGTCGCCAGCCGTCTGCTCCAGGATGGCATCCACGCTGGCCAGGCTGCGCACCCGTGCCTTGATCTCCTCGGCCAGGCGGTGGATCTGGGCCGGCGCGGCGGGGAGTGACAGCTCCAGCACCCGGCTGGCTACCACCTCAATGCTCTCGGGGTCGGCCCCCTCCTCTGCGGATGGGAGCCATCAGTGTCCCCCCCCGCGACACCCCAGGATGGAGGGGACAGCTGGACCGAGGGTCGGTGGAGGCCATGGGAGGGAGCGTGGGGCAGGGCAGGGGATCAGGGGACAGTTGGAGGGGCACGGGATGGTTGGAGCAGGGCAGGGACCATGCAACACAGCGCGGGGCAGGGGCTAGGCAGTGTGATGCCAGGGCGGCACACCCCACATGCAGTGTGGGGACCATGCAGTGCAGTGCAGTGCAGGGTCAGCGCAGTGTGGTGCAGGTGCAGAGCCACACAGCGCCGGGCAGGGGCGGCCAGCCCCCCCGGCACGCTGGCACTCACGGCTCAGGAAGGCCTTGACGTGGTTGATGAGCTCCACGCAGCTCCTTGTTGGAGCTCTCCACGCGGGCCCTGGTCTGGTTCGCCCTGTGCAGGGCTGCCTGTGCCCGCAGCCGGGCCTCATCTGCCTTCCCCTTGGCCTCGGCCACCTGGGCAGGGGCAGAGACCCTCAGCACCAGCCCCAGGGCCGTGAGGGCTGGGGGTCACAGCCGTGCTGCCCGCTCCCACCAGCGCCCATGTGCCACGCACCTTGTGGGAGAGCTGGGCTACATCACCAGCGGCCTGCCGCAGCTCCTCCTGGGCATGGCGTGCCCGGTCCAGCGCGCTGTCGGCCGTGGACACGGCCCCGCCACAGCTCAGACCCCCGCAGCGCCGTGCCCCATCCTCGTCCCGGCACCCAGCTCCCCCGCAGGGGCTCTCGGCGCAGGGCACATCGCCCGCTGCCCCACAGACCTGCAAGGCAGCGCGGGCTCGGGGCGGCTCTGGGTGCCGTCCCCCCGGTCCCCTCCCCGCATCTCACCTTCTCGTTGAGCGGGTGCAGGCTCAGCGCCCGCGCCACTCGCCGCCAGGTCCATCAGCGCCGCCGGCTGGCCGCGTTTTGGCGATTGAAGCCGTCCCTCTGGCTGGCCAGGAGCTGCTCAGTGCGGTGCCGGGTGGCCACCGAGGTGCTGACAGGGCTGGGCACGGCGCGGGTGGAGGCGTCCGCCCGGCGCTCGGCCTCCCGCGACTCCCCGTGGGACTGGCGGATGCTGTCGTAGGCACCTGGGGGCAGCAGGGGCACTATCAGACCCCCGGCTACAGCCCCGCCACCCCGGCCCGGCTCTGCGGCGCGGCTCACCAAGGAAATTGGAGGTCTTGAGGGCATGCAGCCGCTGCTCCAGGTCCTGCAGGCTGTGGTTGAGGGCACGGGCACCCCGGTCCACCGCGCTCAGCACGTGGCTGGCATTGAAGTTGGCGTCCTGGGTGGCCGTCAGCTCCCCCTCCAGCCGCGTCAGCCTCTCCGTCGCCTCCTCGATGTGACGCCTGCAAGGGAAGGGGGTGACAACCCACTCTCAGGGCCACCCTGAGAGCCATGCCCCACACCGGGTGCTCACCTCAGCCCCTCTGTGGCATGTGTCAGGTGGGTGGCGGTAGCAGCGGTGGCATTGCGGGCGGCAACCACGTCACGCACGGTGGCCAGGCTCTCCTCCAGCCGCCGGAAGGTGCCCTCGAAGGCGCTGGCAGTCCCAGTGTGCTGCAGGAGGCTGGCCCGCTGCGCCAGCGCCCGGGTGCGGGCGGCCAGGTCCTGCACCACCCGGTCCCAGTCTCCGAAGCAGGGGTGGCAGGGGTGGCAGGCAGGGAAGGCGCCGGCGAAGCCCCGGGCGCACTGGTCGCAGCGGATGCCCGAGATGCCGGGTCGGCAGTCGCAGTGACCACTGCTGCGGTGGCATTGGGCGCTGGCGACGCCGCGGGGGTCGCAGTCGCAGGCTGCGGGGAGAGCAGGGTCAGGGCGCTGCAGGGCCCACTGCAGACCCCCCACCAGCACCGGCCCTCACCTCGGCACTGCCGCTGCGGGTTGCCCCAGTGGTGCTCCTGGCAGTCGGCGCAGGTCCGGCCCCCGAAGCCCGGCCGGCACGAGCACTGCCCTGTGAACTGAAAGACACGGCGTGGCCGAGGCAGGCACTGCTGCAGCGCGCCCCCAGCCCCGTCCCGGCCCCCCGTGCCCCTGTCCCTCATCCCCGTCGCATCTCACCTGGTTGCAGGCGGGCGTCAGGGCGTGCTGGGGGTGGCAGGCGCAGGGCTGGCAGCCCTGCCCACTGCCCAGGTTCCAGAAGTTGGGGCTGCAGCGGTCGCAGCTCTGGCCCTCCACATTGGGCAGGCAGCGGCACTGCCCACTGTGCCCATCGCACTGGCACTGCTGGGGCCCACAGGTGCTGGGGTCGGTGCCCAGCGCGTTGCAGGAGCAACCTGGAACCAGATGGGTGCTGAGCGGGGACAGAGATGGGGATAGAGATGGGGTGGCTGAGAGGGAATGGGGACAGGATGAGGACAGGGACGGGATGGGCATGAGATTGGGATGGAGATGGGATGGGGGGTGCAGATGGTATGGGGACACAGGCAGGGACGGGATTGGGATGGCAATGGGTGAGGGTGGAGGCAGGATGGATACAGATTGGGCAGGGATGGGGTGGGGACAGGATGAGGTGAGATGGGAACAGCATAGGGACCACTGATGGGGATGGGACAGAGATGGGATGGGGACAGGGTCAGGATAGAGATGGGATGAGGATGGGATGGTGACAGAGCCAGGGTGGCAGCGGGGATAGGATGGCAACGGAGACAGGAATGGGTGTGAGATGAGGATGTAGATGGGATGGGAGGAGTTGGGCATGGGGACAATGATGGGGATGGGGCCACAGTGCTGGGGCTGTGCAGAGGAGACAGCCCAGAGCATGGCAGGGCTGCAGGGACCCCACAGCGCTGTGCACGAGCAAGGGCAGCCATGGGCACGCATGGCTCCCAGGGACGTGCTGGGCCGTGGAGGCAGGTCTCGGCGTGGCTGTGGGTACTCACGCCTGCAGCTGTGCCGCGTGGCATCCCCGTAGTAGCCAGGCTGGCACTCGGCACAGTGTGGCCCTGCTGTGTTGTAGAGGCAGCGCAGGCAGCGCCCCGTGCGTCGGTCGCACGCCTCAGGGTCCGTCACGTCGATGTTGTCGTGGCACTGGCAGGGCAGGCAGCGCCCGCCGGGCTGCAGCGGGTCCCCGTAGTACCCAGGGGCACACTCGTCGCAGCGGGGACCTGCTGGCACAGGGCATTGGGCAGCGCCCGAGGATGGGGGACCCCCGAGGGCACTGAGCATGCTGCAGCGGGCACCCACCTGTGTACCCAGGGCTGCAGTGGCAGACAACCTGCCGGGAGCGGCTGTCCTGGTAGCAGGAAGCGGCGAAGTGGCGAGGGCTGCCGGGCCCCTCGGGGCAGGGGCAGGGCCGGCAGTGCTGTCCGGAGCCCAGGGATGGGTTCCCAAAGTGCCCGGCCGCACACCTGCGGGCAGGCAGTCAGTGAGGGCCAGGGTTGCCGGCAGCACCCTGTCCTGGTCCACGTGTGTGCTCTGCTTACCTCTGGCACCTCTCGCCGTCCGTGTGGTCACGGCAGCGCAGGCAGCTGCCTGTCCGGGGGTCGCAGTCCTCGGCGTGCCCGTTGCACTGGCAGGGCCGGCAAGCAGGGAAGCCCCAGTGGCCCGGCTGGCAGCGGTCGCAGCGCTGGCCGTGGGCACCCTCACGGCAGGAGCACTGCCCCGTGGCACTGTCGCAGACGGTGCTCACCGACCCCTCGCTGCTGCACTGGCACACTGAAAGGCACAGCACCCACGCTGTCTGCCCCCAGCACGTGGGACGCCTCCCTCCCTGGCCCCCCAAGCCCTGGGGTGCCCGGGCTCCTCTCTGGGCTGGGGTGGCACAGCCCCACGGCACTCACCTCGACACCCACCAGGCCCGAAGCCAAAGGTTCCTGGGGAGCAGCGGTGGCAACGTCGTCCCACGACATTGGGTTTGCACCGGCACTGCCCACCCTGGGGCTGGCACTCGGCGCTGAGCGAGCCCTGGGGGTCGCAGAGGCAGGCTGCGGGCAGAGAGCACGGTGAGCAGCAGCAGCCACCACCGGGCATGGGACGGGGCGCGGGATGGGGCTCAGGGCCGTACTCACGCAGCGCCCCGTCGTGCAGGATGGCCGAGAGGCTGTGCAGGAGGCTGGAGCAGGGCTCGGCCACGGGCGAGGGCCCCGCGGCGTGGAAGGGCTGGGCACAGCGGTACCGCTCAAAGGTCTCCCGGCGCTCCATGGAGCCAGGGTCACCCGCGATGAACATCTCCAGCGAGGAGTAACGGGGCAGGAGCACCAACTGGGGGGGGTGGCAAGTCAGTGGGATGTCACACCTGTCTCTTCCCTGTCCCCTACGGCCACATCCTGCCCCCACAAAGGGTTGGTGTCCCCTGTCCCGCTGCCCAGTAGCCCCTCACCGAATCAATGAGCACACTGGCAGTGGGATCCTGCCGAGCAGTGGCACAGCCCAGCTCCAGGCGGAGGGTGTAGGAGACACCGCGTTCCAGGCAGATGGGCTGCGGCAGCACCACGTACCTGGGAGGGGCAAAGCAGAGCACAGGCAGCCAGATGCCTCCTGTGAGCCCTGGTGCAGCCCGGTCGCGGCGAAGCACTCACCTGGCACCAGAGGGGAGGCTGGTGGAGAGCTGGTCGTCAGCCGGGATGGTGTTTCCACAAGGGCTGCTGGCGGAGACGGGGCTGGGACGCAGCACCCTCACCCTCACCTCCTGCCAGGGCTCCGGGTGCTGCCAGCAGAGAAGAGTCTGTGCCAAAAAGCCTCACCGTCCGGCGCTCCCCACTACCACCTCCCAATTTAGCGATACATCCCACTGCCGGCTTCACCATCTGGTGCTCACCTGGGGCTCATAGCGGATGATCACGTCATACTCGGTGGAGAAAGGCACGTTGCTCACGTGAAACTCCACCCAGCCGCCTTCCAGCATGCGGGCAAAGCCCGTCCCTGTCCATGAAGCTGGGTGGCCTGTAGGGAGCTCACGCTCCACCACCGAGCCCTGGTGTGAAGCGAGGGTGTGAGATGGGACCCCAAAAATTACCTTGGCCAGCAGGTACTGTTCTACTGGCTTGGGGACCCTGCAAAGAGCCACCCAGTGCCCCGCTCTGCCTGATGTTCCCCCCCCAGGGACGCCTTCTTCCTTTACCTGATGCAGCCGAGCATCCTCAGCCTCATAGGTGTAATGGTCCAGGTTGATGTGGTAGAAGCCGGGCTCCACCTGGCTGCACTGCCGTCCCACCAAGTGGCTGCGGCACCGGCACTGTCCTGTCTCCACGGTGCACCTGGTACCCCAGCGACACCATCAGCCCCGATGCCAGCAGGGATGCCCCTCACCCCCTGTGTCCCCGTGAAGACTCACAGGTTGTCACGGGCACCTCCCACGTCGCAGTCGCAGGGCCGACAGCCCGGGAGGTCGTGGCTCAGCCCCCAGTGCTCGGGCTGCAGAGGGCAAGGGTGTCAGGGAGCGTCCAGCTGCGGTGCCATGGCCCCGAGCACCGTGCATGGCTCCAAGCTCCATGCACGGCCCTGAGCACCGTGCACAGGCCCCTGAGCACCATGCACAGCTCCCGGCACAGCCCCACTCACCAGGCACTGGTCGCAGTTGTGTCCAGTCACCAGCCGCTTGCAGAAGCAGTCGCCACTGACGGGGTCGCACCGGCTGCCCTCGGCCACTGTGCCACGGGGGTCACACTGGCACCCTGCGCGGAGAGCCAGCGGCGTCCGGCAGGGCCGAGCCACGTGCCCGACCCCAGCGGGTGCCGCCCCGGTACCTACGCTGGCAACCCTGTGGGTTGGCGGCACTGAGGCCGAAGAAGCCGGGTTTGCAGCGGTCGCAGCGGGGACCAGCCACGTGCTCCTTGCAGCGGCACTGCCCCGCAATCAGCCCCCGGGCTGGGTCGTCGGCACCGTCGCACAGCCCCCCGTCCAGAGAGCCCTCGGGGTCGCAGTCACAGGCTGGGGGCACAGGCAGGGTCAGCACCCCGACCCCCCCAGCCCAACCCCATGCCGCGCACCCCCCGGCACTGACCTCGGCACACCGCGGGGTCTCGCAGGTCCTTGCTGGGATCCTTGTAGTAGAAGGGCTTGCAGAGGTGGCAGCGGCGGCCCATGGTGTTGTGCTGGCAGCCGTCGCACACGGCCCCGCTGGTGTTCCCCGTGGCCAGGAAGACGGCCATGTCGAAGTGGCACCGCCGCGAGTGCTCGTTGCAGTCGCACCCTGCGGGGACAGTGCTGCGGCACAGCATGTGGCACCCCAACCCCCCACCTGGCAGGCAGCACCCCCAGGGCCCAAATTCCCCAGCCCTGACCCTCCTCACCCTGGTATGCAGCACCCCAACCCCAAACCTCCCCAAACCACAGCAGGCAGCACCCCAAAACCCCCGACAGCCGGTCTGCAGGATGCCAGTTCCCATCCAACCTCATCCCCGCATGCAGCACCCCAAAACCCCTGGCATGGCACGGCCTGCAGCCCTGGCACTGGGATCTCTGTGCCAGGAGCCAATGCCAGCACGTGGCACTCACGGCGGCAGGCGTTGGTGCTGGAGCCTCAGCCGGGCGCCAGGGCAGGTCGTGGTAGAAGTCCTGGCAGCGCTCGCAGTTCAGCCCCTGCGTGTGGTGCTTGCAGACGCAGCGCCCGTGCACCTGCCGGGATGCCACAGTGAGGGGCTGCGGGACCGGGCAGTGCAGTTACTCAGCTCCGGCAGGGCACGCGGGGCCGGCTCGCCCTACCATGCCGTCGGTGGTGGTGGGGGCCCCACTGAGCGGGGCGCACTCGGAGGCGTGCCCGTAGCAGAAAGCAGTTCCACGCAGCACCAGCTCGTAGAGCGCGTAGTAGTACTTCTCCCGGATCTCCCGCCGCGAGTCCAGCAGGTTGTCCCCAGCGTGTGCAGCTTGGTGAGGTTCACCCGCAGGTTGGTGACACGCAGCAGATCTGGGGTGGGGAGAGACGCACATTGGCACAGGGTGGCCGAACTTGTCTATGCACGGCTCGGGTGGGCTGTGCACGGCTCGGGTGGGCTGTGGGTGGCTTTGGCAGAGCTGGGCATGGGGTGACCGCGCAGGGCTGCACGCCATCAGGCTGGGCTGTGTGTGGCTTTCTATGGCACGGCTTATTGGCACAGGGCTGCGCGTGGTTCGGCTCACATGCACGTGGTCGCATGTGGCCAGGCTGGGCTGTACGTAGCCGCAGTGGTTCAGCTCCCATGCACGTGGTTGTGCATGGTCAGGCTGAGCACGGGCCGGGGCCCTGCAGGCCCCCCCAGCAGATGCGGGCTGGGACCCCACCAGTGCAGAACAAGCACCCTGAACAAGGGCACCTTTCTGGGCATCAGGGCACTCACCGCTGGGGGCTGTGCCCGGAGGACGGCTGTACCCTGCGGGCGCAGCCTGGGGGCCCCGCAGGACAGGACGGCTCCCCCGGGACTGCAGCTTCCCAGCAGCCCTGCCCTGCAGATTCCTCCCCTCCTGCTCCCAGCCTAAATTTAGCCCTGGGTGATTAACCCGCTGCATCCTGCGCCTGGCCCGACTCCTCTGTCCGTCACTGACCCCATCCTGCACCATGGCCACCGCTCGGCGCTGGGCTCAGCTCTGGCATGGTCGTCCCCCTCCGCTTGACCCAATGCAGCCCAACCTCTAGCTGCTCCCGTGGGGCAGGGAGCAGGAGGGGCCCAAGCCCCCCCAGGCTGGATCTGGCCCTGACCCCACTGCGGGGCTCAGAGCAGGGAGACAGCAGCCAAAATAGCTGCGCCCAAAATAGAGCAGCCAGGCAGGAGCCCAGGACGGGCGACTCACTCTGGATGGCGGGGCTGTAGGGGTCCCGGATGGGGATGGCAGGGTCCAGCACCCGGTAGATCACCTGGGGGGGACAGAAAGGCGGTGAGGGGAGAGCAGGGGGTCCCCCGACCCTCGTGGGGTGCTACCAGGGCCTCACCTCCCCCTCGGTGGAGGGCTCGATGTCAGAGTAGCGGGACTCGCAGATGACGTCGTCGACGCGGCGCGGGGGCCCGCGGGGGACGTGGGGGAAGGCGGCGGCGCAGTCATAGGCGAAGTAGCGGTAGACCTTCCAGCTGCGCCCGAAGTCGGCCGAGCGCTCCACCAGCATGGCCGCGGGGCGGAAGGTCTGCGGGACACCCAGCTGGGATGGACGCCTGCCCCACAGCCCCCACAGGCCTCATCCCATCACGTACCGTCCTGTCCCATCCTGTCCCGAGTACCCGCGTGCTGGGACCCACCTTGAAGGTCATGATGAGGTGGGTGAAGTGGAACTCAGCCTCCAGGTCCAGCTGGATGCTGACATGCTCCACACCTGGGGACAGCACATGTGACTGTGGGGAGCACGCACCCGCGCGTCCCTGAGGCTCGTCCCCCCAACCCGGCCGTGGTCCAGGGGCGCGTCCGCAGCCGCCGGCTGAGTCACACTTCCTCAGCGTGGGAGGAAGGGAAGGAGAGCCCCCCGGGACGCCCGGCCGCCCCTGCCTGACGCTCACCATTCTCTGACTGCCACCAGGCTTTCTTGGGGCGGGGGGCGAAGGTGGTGACCACATTCTCGATGCGGTGGCTGTTGGCGTTGGCACGGGCGTCGTAGGGCTGCCGTGAGTCGCAGATGAAGCACTTCTTCTCCTCCTGCGAGTGGGAGGCTCGGCGGTGTGTGTCCCCATCCCCGTCCAGTTCCCCCCATCCCGTCCAGTCCCTCTGGTCCCCCTGGTGCCCATCCCGTCCCCATCCCGCTCACCTGGAGGTGGCTGACGATGCAGTAGGGCTGGGGCCGGCGCAGCCCGCAGGTGGAGGTGGCACTCAGGCGGGGGGCTCGCCCCACCAGCAGGTCCCCGGTGGCCGGGTAGCAGCTGCCGCGGGCGCAGACCTGGGGGGGGGTCGGGGGCCGGGGCCCTCACCAGCCCTGCGGGGCAGCGGGCGGCTGAAGGCGCTGGGGGGGAGCCGGGGCCGGGGCCGGGGCTCCCCCCGCCGCCGCCCGGGGCCCCTTCTGCGGCCGCCCGGAAACAGGACGGCGGGGCCGGGCCGGACCCTGGCCCCCACCGGGCCCCGCTGGGGGGGGGGCGGACTCACCGGCCAGCAGCGGCAGCAGCAGGAGGGCGCCGGGGCTCCGCATCGCGGGGGCGCAACCGGGGCGCAAGGGGCGCGCAAAGGGGGCGCAGAGGGGGCGCTCGGCAGGTGCCCGACGGTCTCGTCCCGTCCCGTCCCGTCCCGCCCCGCCGGTTCCCGTTCCCGTTCCCGTCCCCGTCCCGGTCCCTCCCGCCACCCCCCTCCGAGCTGGGCGGCGGGCGCAGCGCTCGGGGCTGCGCGGAAAGCGCGGGGCGGATCCCGGCCGGAGCGGGGAGCGCGGGCGCGGCCGGCCGGCGGGCAGGCAGGAGGCAGGCAGGAGGCAGGCAGGAGGCAGGCAGGCACCGGACACAGGCAGCCGCTGTTCAGGGCTTTATTTGCAGGCGCGGCCGCGCTACAGGCGCCCGAGGAGGGGGACGGGACCCCCGGGCTGCGGGGACCGGGGGGGGCTGCGGGGCAGGACCGGACCCCAGACCTCAGTCCCCGGCTGCGCCGCCGGTCCCTAGCAGGTGGCATAAGCGTTGGCCCTTTCCCGGATCTCCTCCAGCAGCCCCCAGACCCGCTGCTCCAACGCCTGCAGTCGCGTCGCCTTTGCCGCCATCGCCCGCTCGTTGGCCCCAAAGTGCTGCTCCAGCTCTGTGGGACGCGGGCACGGTCAGGGTGCAGCCCCCCACCGTGTCACCAGCCCGCGTCACCCTTGGGGCACCAGGTGGGACATGCCCAGGGGGACAAGGGGAGACATGCACGGGGAGGTGGGCATCGAGCGGGGTCGGGATGGTGGGGAATGCCCCCCACCACATGCTCCCCTCTCACCTTCCAGCTTCCTCTTGCTGCTGCTGGCCTTGTCCAGGAGGTCCTGGGCCTCTGCCGTTAGCTGTGTCACGCGTTGCAGGACCCCACCGGACACCCCAGCCAGCCCACTCACCCGGCCCTTCAGCACCACGTAGCGCTGTGTCACCTGTGCCAGGTCCTGGCGGCACAAGGGCATGGCGAGGATGAGCCCCCCCAGCACCTGTACCCCCTCAGGGCCGCACTGTGGCCAGGCAGGGTCGGGGCTCACCTGGCTGAGGGTCCCCGAGGTGGCAGTGGCACGCTGTGCCCCATCCTTGGCTTGCTGGGCCATGCGTCGAGCGTCCTGGCCCTGCTCCTGCAGGGCGGTGACGCGCTGCGCCAGCTCCCGCAGCCGCCGCTGCGCCCGTGACTCCTTCCCCTCCAGTGCCTGCAGCCTGCGCTCCGCCTGGGCAGGCATGGGCACCGGCTGCTGGCAGGCACAGCGACCGCCGCATCCACGGTGCCAGCCCCACTGCCTTGGCAACCCACGGCACCCGCCCCACACCATCCACATTCCCCTGGCACCAGCCTCGCTACCCTTGGCATGTCTATGGCATCAGCCTTGCTCTCCACGGCACTGACCCTATTGCTCCCAGTGGCCCCATGGCACCACCCTCATTGCCCCCAGCATGCCCAAAGCACCATCCCCACTCCCCAGCCGTGCCGGCGGCATTGGCCCCACTCCCCCAGCCCTGCCGTGCCGGCAGCCCTGGTGCCCCTCACCTCCTTGGCTCTGCTCTCGGCTGCCCGGATGGCGTCCCTGGCGCTCTGCAGGGCGCTCCCTGCCGCCGTCACCTGTGCCCGCGCCACCTCCAGCGCCTGCTGTGTCCCCGCCAGCTCATCCCTCACGCCCTCTGCTCGCTCCCTGTGATGGCACGGGCAGCTCCAGCCCCTGCCAGCACTGGGAGACAGACCCCCACCTGCTGCCCGCCCCGGCAAGTCCCTCGCCACTTGCCTGGCATCCTGTCCCCGCGCCAGCAGCCCCCGTGCCGCGGCCAGCCCCTCCGCCGTGCTGTTGAGCACCGCGTCCACCCCCTCCAGCTGGCTGATGCTCTCCTGCATCTCTCGCAGCAGCTCCTGGATCCGGCCAGGGCTGCTGGGCAGGGAGATGTTCAGCACCTGCCGGGCCACCAGCTCGATGCTGCCCGGGTCGGCTCCCTCCTCTGCGGGGACACAGGAGCGGGGTGGGCTCAGGGTGGGCGTGCTGAGCCCCGCCGTGCCCGTGTGCCCACCCCGTGATGGCGCTACCTGCCAGGAAGGCCTTGATTCGGCGGATGAAGTCCCGCAGCTGGGCCGTCGCCTTCTCCGCGCGGCTGCGGGCGGCCTGCGAGCGCCCCAGCGCATCCTCCGCCCGGCTCCGCGCCCCCCGCGCCAGCTCCTGCACCTCCTGCATCTGGGGGGCATGGGGCTGAGCAGGGGGCATGGGGCAGCCCCGGGGAGGGGGCATGGGGGGGCGGGCAGGGGGTACGAGGGGACATGCACAGGGACAAGATGGGGGCAGGCAAGGGGGTGTAATGGGGTGTGCAATGGGGCACGGAGAGCATGCAAGGGGACATGAGGCGGGGTGCAACAGGGTACAAGGAGGCATGGAAGGGGTGTGCAAAGGGACACAAAGAGAGTATGCAAGGGGGCGCAGCAGTGGCCCAAGAGGGCACACAAGTGGCACAAGGGGCATCTGCGAAGGGGCACAAGAGGGACATACGGGGGGGACATGCTTGGGGGCATGGAAAGGGCACAAACGGGACATGGAAGGGGACATCAAAGTGACATGGAAAGGGCACAAGTGGGCCATGCAAAGGGGATACAAGGGGACCCCGAAAAGTGCCATGGAGCCACCATCCCTACCTTCTGTGCTACAACACCCAGCTGCCCCAACGCCACCTCCAGCTGCTGTGAGGCGTTATGGGCGCTGCTGAGGGCTCGAGCCGAGACGGGCAGTGCCCCTGTGCACCCCGTGCCACCGCAACGCCGTGTCCCCGCACTGTCCCGGCACAAGGCTCCTCCGCAAGGTGCTTGCTTGCAGCTCCGGTTCCCAGGCACCCCACAAATCTATGGTGATGCCAATGGTAGAGATGGTAGCTCAGCACCGAATGGGGGGGGAGACCCCTGTGCCACCCCAGCACGGGGATCTCCCCCCATGCGCCTATTTGCCCCCACTGGTCCTGCTCTCACCTTCTCATTGATCCCAGCAACGCTGAGTCCCATCACTCGTTTCTGTGCCTCCCGCAAGGATTTCCGTGCCGCGGCCGTGCTGCGTCGGAAAGCATCGCCCCGCTGCCGCAGCACCCGCTCAGCCGCCCGTCGCGTTGCCTGTGCCCCATTCAGCTCGCTGGCCGTGCCGTTGGCCACCGCCTCCGCCTGCCGCGAGTCCTCCGCCGATGCCAGGATGCTGCGGTAAGACTCTGCGGGTGCTGGAGTCAGGGTTCGGCCAGGATGGTTGCCACCAAACCCCCCAGTCCTCGACGGATGCTCTTACCGCCGAATCCGGCCGCCACTACAGTGCTGAGGAGGATTTGGAGGTGGGAGGCGGTTCGGTTGAGACCCCCCAGCTCGCGGCTCAGCCCGGCTAGCCGGTCGCGGTGCTGCACATCTGCCTGCGCCAGCTCATCTAGATGTTGCTCCAGCTCTTGGAGCTGCTTCCAGAAGTCGTCCAGCTCCATCCTTTGTGGGGGGAGAGGGGTCTCAAGCCTTTTTGGGTGACAAAAGGGGGGTCCCCCATACCCGGGGTCCCCCCCACCCCAGACCACCATGCACACTTGCCTGGTGCCGTCCAGCTGCCTGGGCAGCTTGTCGAGGAGGGGGCTGCCGGGGCTGCCCCCCTCGCCCAGCAGCTGCTCCACACGCCCCAGGGCCTCCTCCAGCACCCGCAGGCGGTGGGGGCTGAGCGGGGGCACGGACCCCCCCTCCCGCAGCGCCCGTGCCTGCGCCCCCAGGTGCCGCAGCCTGTCCCGCAGGCTGCCCAGGGCCGGGTCCCAGCGCCCAAAGCAGGGGTGGCAGGGTGAGCAGCGGGGGAAGGCCTCCTGGTAGCCCCGCTGGCAGCGGTCGCAGCGCAGCCCCCCGAAGCCCGGCCGGCACTGGCACTGCCCACTGGCCTGCTCGCACTGCGGGCTCTCAGCGCCCAGCGGCTCACACTCGCAGGCTGCGGAGACAGACGGCGGCATGTCCCGGCCTCCCCAGGGACCGCTGTGTCCCCAGAGTGCCACCATGTCCCCAGGGTCTCCGATGTCCCCACAATCCCACTATGTACTCAGGGTCCCCTGAGTCCTCCATGTCCCCAGAGACCCACCACGTCCCCAGGGTCTTCCGCGTCCCCAGCATCCCACTACAGTTCCAGGGTCCCCCATGTGTGAAGGGACCCACCATGTCCCCACGATCTCACCATGTCCCCAGGATCTCCTGAGTCCCCTGTGTCCCCAGCATCCCACTGTCTCTCCAGGGCCCCCATGTTCAGAGTCTCCCACTGTGTCCCCAGGGTCCCTTAAGTCCCCAGGGTCCCACCATGTCCCCAGCGCCCTCCATGTCCCTAGAGTCCCACCATGCACCCAGGGTCCCCCCACAGCCCACATCCCCAAGCCCTTGAACCCCCGGTCCCTGGGACAGGCCCCCACCTCGGCACTCCCGCTCGGGGTCTCCCCAGTGATGCTCCTGGCACTGGGAGCAGACGCGGCCCCCGAAGCCGGGCCGGCACTGGCACTGCCCCGTCACCTGCAGCGAGAGTGGCGCGCTCAGCGAGGGGGCTCACCGGGTGCCGACAGGGCAGTGGAGCCATGCCAGGGTGCTGGGGGGGGGACTCACCGCATCGCAGGCAGGGTGCAGGGCATGCGTGGGGTGGCAGCCACAGGGCTCGCAGCCCCGGGGCCCCCCCAGGCTCCAGAAGTGGGGTGCGCAGCGGTCGCAGCTTTTGCCCACCACGTTGGGCAGGCAGGCGCAGGCGCCTGTGCCGCGGTTGCAGGCGCAGGCACCGGCGGCGCAGTGGGAGGCCAGGGTTCCCCGTGGGTCGCAGCTGCAGCCTGTGTGCGGGTGGGTGGCCACGTGGGGCTCAGCCTGTACCCCCCGCCCAGGCGATGCCCTCCTGGCACCTGGCCCCAGCGCCCCAAATCCTCCACCTGGCCCCAAACCCATGCACAGCCCCAACCCCCTTGATCCCAACACGGCCCCCCCCCCCCGACCCCGATCCCTGTCCCCTAGCCCAGCCCTGACCCCAGGCACAGCCCCAAACCCCCCTCAACAGCCTCAATGCCCCCCCAACAGCCCCAAACCTCACCTGGCCCTGATCCCACCCAGCCCCAGACACCTCCAAAACCTGCCCAACCCAACACCCTTTCACAACCCCAATCCCCCCACACCTCAACACAGCCCCAAGCCTCACCCCCATCCTGAGCCCTTGCATCACACCCCACACCCCCCCCATCCCCAAACCCTTGCATGGCCCCAGCCCCGGCACAGCCCCCTGCCCCGCTCACGCCGGCAGCTGCGCTGCAGGGCATTGCCGTAGTAGCCGGGCTGGCAGTGGGCGCAGCGGGGCCCGGCGGTGTGGTACAGGCAGCGCAGGCAGTTCCCCGTGCGGGGGTCACAGGCCTCCGGGTCGCTGGCGTCGATGTTGTTGTTGCACTGGCAGGGCCGGCACACGCCCCCCTCCGTCTCCGGCACCCCAAAGTATCCGGGGGAGCAGCGGTCGCAGCGGGGCCCTGTGGGGAGGGGGAAGCTGTGGGTGCTGGGGTCCCGCAGCCCCCATGCTGGGGGGTCCCCGCTGCACGGCACCTGCTCTGCCCCTCACCGGCATATCCAGGCGCGCAGAGGCAGACGATGTGGTGGGTCTCCTCGTCAGTGTGGCAGGCGCTCCCGTGGTAGTGCCGTGTGCCGGGGTAGCCAGGGCAGGGGCAGGGCCGGCACTGCTGCCCCGAGCCCAGCACTGGGTCCCCATAATAACCGTCCTGGCACCTGCGAGGACGAGGGGTGAGTGCCCCAGGGGTCCATCCCATCCATTGTATCCCATCCCACCATCCCATCATATCCCATCCTGTTCCATCCCATTGTATCCATTCCATCTCATCTAATCCATCCCATTCCATCATATCCCATGCCATGCCGTGCCATGCCATGCCATGCCATGCCATGCCATGCCGTCCCATCCCCTCCCCTCCGACCGGGCTCACCTCTCGCAGTGCCGGCCAGTGGTGTGGTCGCGGCAGCGCAGGCAGCTGCCTGTCCGGGGGTCACAGTCCTCGGCGTGCCCGTTGCACTGGCAGGGCCGGCAGGCAGGGAAGCCCCAGTGGCCCGGCTGGCACTGGTCACACTGACGGCCCACGGCGCCGGGCTGGCACCGGCACTGCCCGCTCACCATGTCGCACAGCTGTGACACCGAGCCCTCCGGGGAGCAGGCACAGGCTGCGGGACAGCACAGCTCGGGTCAGGCACGTGCGTGAAGGACACAGTGACGGACAGACAGACAGATGGGGGACCAGCACCCAGGGCATGCCCAACCCACAGGCTATGGCACAGGAGGGCTCACGTGGACACATAGGTGGATGGATGGAAAGACAGATGGACAGAGGAGGAACTGGGACCCAACCCACAGGCTGCAGGACAGCAGGGCTGATGTGGACACATGCATGGACAGATGGACACAGACAAATGAACAGGCAGACAGGCGGTGAACGGGCCTCTGACGGCTGGATGGACAGACAGACAGGAGGGACAGGGATGCCTGGCAGGCACGGATCCCGCTACTCACGGCTGCAGCCCAGGGGCCCGAAGCCGTAGCTGCCGGGGGCGCAGCGGTCGCAGCACCGGCCGAGGACGTGGGGCTTGCACTCGCACTGCCCTCCCTGCACCTGGCACTCGCTGCTGCGGGAGCCCTGCGGGTCGCACTGGCAGGCTGCGGGCAGCAGGGCCGGCGTGGGGCCAGGGCTGCCCTGCCCGCACCCTGCCTGCACCCTGCACCGCTCCCCTACCCACACCCTGCCTGCACCCTGCACCGCTCCCCTACCCACACCCTGCCTTCATCCTGCACCGCTCCCCTGCCCGACCCTGCCGTGGGCATGGCCTCATCCTGACCTGCTGCACCGGGTAACCCTGCCCACCCTCATCCTGACCCACTGCAGCAATCATGGCTACACCCTGACCCACTGCCCGGGGTACCCCACCCACCCTGCCGTGGGCATGGCCCCATCCTGACCCACTGCCCGGGGTACCCCACCCACCCTGCCGCGGGCATGGCCCCATCCTGACCCACCGCACCAGGCAGGGCTCCACCCTCGCCCGCTGCCCCGGTCACGTCCCCCAACCCTGGCAGGGTGCCCTGCCCGCAGCGGCCCCACTCACGCAGTGCCCCGCCATGCAGCAGGGCCGAGATGCTGCAGACCAGGCGGGCGCAGGCCTGGGCCAGGGGGGGTGGGGGGGTCATGCGAAACGCCTCCAGGCACCGGTACCGCTCCAGCTCCTCCAGGCGTGCCGCTGCCTCCGCCCCGTGGAAGCCCGGCAGCTCCAACACCCGTGGCAGGAGCACCAACTGCACCGGGCAGCAGGAAGGGGAGAGGAGATGGGGCTGGGGGGGCACAGCCAGCCCCCGCCGTGGGACCTGGCCCCTGCTCCCAGGCTGGATCCATCTGCCCCAGGGCAGCCTTGACCCTGCTGGGGGCTCAACTGCCCTAGCCCCATCAACAACCCCAGCTCCGTTGACATCCCCAACCCCATCAGCATCTCTAGCCCCATTGAATTCCCACCCAAATTGCCGTCCCCACAGGCTTCCTTATCCCCATCCCTGTTGACATCCTTAAGGCCAACCCCAACTCCATCAACGTCCCCAGCCCCATTGATATCCCCTTCCCCATCAACATCCCCATCCCCTTTCCCATCCCATCCCATCCCATCCCATCGCATCCCATCCCCATCCCCTTCCCCATCCTCATCCCCATCCCCATCCCATCCCATCCCCATTCCCACCCCATATGCAGCCCCAGATGGGGGTTACTGCCCACCCCAGCCTGTGGTCCCCCATCCCTGCCCCTCACCCCACCCCTGCCAAGCCCCAGGCGTGGGGCACAGCAGGACCCCCCCTCACCGAGTCGATGAGGATGAAGGCGCTGGGGTGGTGCTGGGTGACACCGGCCCTTTGAAGCCGCATGGTCACCTCGTAGGGGGTGCTGGGCTCGAAGCAGAAGGGCCGGGACAGCACCACGTACCTGTGCAGAGGCAGGCGTCAGGGCACGGGCACAGCAGGGCCATGGGGACAGCCAGGGGACAGCAGCAGGACCCAACCACCTTCCTTGTCCCAGTCCCCATCCCCATCCTGCGCCTCTGTGGTAGGACTGTCCGTGTTTCCACCCCATCCCCTTCCCTCAGTTCCGGGAGTGTGGCAGGGCTGTCCTTGTCCCTGTCCTATCCCAATCCTTGTCCCCATCCCCATCCCACCCCACCCCATCCCACCCCATCCCGTCCCCACCTCTGGCTGTGGGGCAGGCTCTCACGGTACATCTGCTCGGAGGGCAGCAGGTTCCCGCAGCGAGGGCTGGTGGGCAGCGCCCGGGAGCTGACGCTGACCACAGCCTCCCAGTCCTCGGCCGACTGCGGTGACAGGTAAGGCGGCATCAGGACCATGCCGTGCCATACACACCGTGGCCGTGGCCGTGGCCATGGCTGTGCTCACCTCAGGCTCGTAGCGCAGCAGCAGCTCATAGTCCATGGGGTAGGGCACGTCATCCACGCGGAAGGTCAGGCCAGCGCCATCCCGCACCCGGGCGAACCCCGAGCCTGTCCATGTCACCATGCGCCCGGTGCCGTCCCGCACCACCTCCTCCACGTCCGGCTGGGCAGGGCACCGGCACAGCTCAGCCCTGGCTCCCCTGGCTCTGCCCCCCAGCCGCCCCCGCAGCGCCCCGCCATGCCCCTTCCCACCCTCCCGGGGCTCACCTTGGGGGGCTGCTGGCGGCCGCGGCGCGAGGGGGCGCGGGGCTGGGAGGTGCGGGGGGGGGCTGCGCTGGTGCCGTGGGCGCCCCTTCCGCCCCCCCAGCTCCCTGGTGTCGTACTCCAGGCAGTCCTGGGGCACCTCCGCCCGGACGGCGCCCTGCGGGGACGGGGTCAGGGGATGGGTGGCCATGCATGGGGACAGCTGTGCTCGGGGACAGCCGTGCACAGGGCATGGTGACAGCCACATGCGGGACAGGGTGACAGCCATGCATGGAGCACGGTGACAGCCATGCATGGAGCACAGTGCACAGTGACAGCCAAGCACGAGCCCGGGCTGGGGGCGCAGGGACCCCCCCCAGGAGACTCACCGGGAGCTGGGGGTGGCTGTGGCCATGGCCGGTGGCCCGCTCGGCCTCGTAGGTGTAGTAGTCGAGAGGGGCGCAGAAGAAGCCAGGCTGTACCTGGTCGCACTGCCGCCCCATGAGGTGGGGACGGCAGGGACAAGCCCCGTCCTCCATGGAGCACCTGGGGGTGACCATCCTGTCCCTCTGTCTGTCCTTCTGTCTGGCTCTGTCCTCACCCATCCCTCCTTCCATCCCTGTCCCTATCCCTCCATCTCTGGGGATGGAGATCCCTCCCTCCCTCCCTCTCTCCATCCCTCCATTCCAGCCCCCTCTATTGCCCCAGCCCTGTCCCCATCCCTCCACCGATGTCCCCATCCCTCCTTCCTCCCATGCTTGACCCCCAGTTCTGTCCCCACTCCCGCTCCCCAGTCCTCATGCCCCGCCGGGCGCTGTGCTGGGCCCCACCGGTTGCTGTAGGCTCCCCCGAAGTCGCAGGCGCAGGGCCGGCAGCCCCCCACGTCGTAACTCAGGCCCCAGAACTCAGGCTGCAGCGAGAGAGGGGTACATGGCGTATGTGTGGGGTCAGTCTGGCCCTGGGGGGTGCTGTGGGGCTGGGGAGAGTCAGGGCCACGGAGCATGGTGTGGGGCAGGCTGTGGGGCAGGCAGGGGCACTCACCACGCACTGGCTGCAGGAGCGCCCGGCCACGAAGCGCTTGCAGTAGCAGTCCCCGCTGATGGGGTCGCAGGGGGAGCTGCCCGCCACCGTGCCCCGCGGGTCACATCTGCACGCGGCCCCCCCCCCCCCACGCACCCCCACACGTGAGGGGCTGCCATGTGGCACTGCAGCCCATGGGCTTCATGGCTCTCCCTCCCCATCCCATGTCCTGCCATCCCTCACCCCTCCATCCCCATTTCTCTGTCCCCATTCCTCCACCCACATCCCTCCATCTCCATCCTTCCATCCTCGTCCCTCCATCACCATCCTTCCATCCCACATCCCTCCATCTCCATCCCTCCATCACCATCCCTCTAACTAACATCCCTCCGTCACCATCCTTCCATCCCACATCCCTCCATCTCCATCCCTCCATCACCATCCCTCCAACTAACATCCCTCCATCCCCATACCCATCACCACCTCTCCATCCCACATCCCTTGATCTCCATTCCTCCATCCCCATCCCTCCATCTTCATCCCTCCATCCCACATCCATTGATCTCTATCCCTCCATCCCCACCTCTCCATCATCCCTCCATCCTCATCCCTCCACCCCACATCCTCCCGTGCCCATCCCTGGGTCCCAGCTCACGCTGGCAGCCCTGCGGGTCGCCGTGGCTGAGGCCGTAGGCACCGTGCCGGCAGCGGTCACAGCGGGGACCAGCCACGTTCTCCTTGCAGCGGCACTGCCCCGCGATCATGCCCAGTGCCACGTCCGTGTGTGCGTCGCAGGCGCCTCCGTCCAGCGAGCCCGCCGGGTCGCAGTCACACGCTGCCGAGAGAGAGACCGCGGGGAGCTGGTGCTGCCGGCACCGTGAGCCGTGGGGCCGGGGCAAGCCATGGGGCTGGGGTCTCGTGGCACTCACGGGCGCAGGCGGTGGGGGCGCGGATGTCGGATCGGGGGTGCCGGTAGTAGAAGGGCTTGCAGAGGTGGCAGTGGCGGCCCATGGTGTTGTGCTGGCAGCCGTCGCACACGGCCCCACTGGTGTTCCCCGTGGCCAGGAAGACGGCCATGTCGAAGTGGCACTGCTGCGAGTGCTCGTTGCAGTCGCACCCTGCGGGGACAGTGCTGCAGCATGGCATGTGGCACCCCAACCCCCAACCCCCCTGCCTGGCAGCACCCACACCCCAAACCTGGGGATGCAGCTCCTTGATCGCAACCCCTCAAGCCCCAGCCTGCAGAATCCCCAGCCCCACATCCCAGCAGGATGCACCCCAACCCCCCCCAATCGCAGCCTGCAGCACCCCGACCCCCTCAAACCCCAGCCCCACGTGCAGCACCCCCAACCCCAAAGCATGGCACGCAGGACCCTCAACCCCCAGCTCCAAGCCACGGCCCCCAGGATGCTGAACCCTCCACACACAACATGCAGGACCCCCATTCCCCCAACCTGGCGCGTGGGACCCCACGCCCCCAGGCACAGCATGGTGCCGGTGACGGTGCAGGGCACTCACGGCGGCAGGCGTTGGTGCTGGAGCCCTCGGCCGGGCGCCAGGGCAGGTCGTGGTAGAAGTCCTGGCAGCGCTCGCAGTTCAGCCCCTGCGTGTGGTGCTCGCAGACACAGCGCCCGTGGATCTGGGGGGAGCACCCAGCTCAGCGTGGCTGCCAGGTCCCATGGGGCACCGTGCCGTGCCGGCGGTTGCATGCGCCTCACCATGCCGGGGACGAAGGACGTTGGGGCACCGGGTGCCGGGGCGCAGTGGGCGGCGTGGCCGTGGCAGAAGCAGCTCCCACGCAGCACTAGCTCATCCACAGCGTAGTAGTACTTGTGCAGCACCTCCCGCCGTGTGTCCAGCAGGTTGTCCCCCAGTGTGTGGAGCTTGGTGAGGTTCACCCGCAGGTTGGTGACACGCAGCAGGTCTGGGGGGGGGGGGGGGGCAGCACTGTCAGCACCTGCCCTACTGCTTGCCGGCACCGTGGCCCCAGCACCCCCAGCCACACACCCTGGATGTCTGGGCTGTAGGGATCCGCCACAGGGATGGAGGGGTCCAGCACCTTGAAGATGACCTGAAGGGAGAAAGGGGTGGGTGAGCCCAGACCCTCAGCCCCCCAGCCCCCCTCCCCGCTGCCCCAGCCCCACACACCTCTCCGTGGCTGGAGGGCTCGATCTCAGAGTAGCGCTGGTCACACAGCACCTCGTCCACCAGCCCCGAGGGCTGGCTGGGGACGCCGGGGAAGAGCTTGGAGCAGTTGTAGGCGAAGTAGCGGTAGACCTTCCAGCTGCGCCCGAAGTCGGCCGAGCGCTCCACCAGCATGGCCGCGGGGCGGAAGGTCTGCAGGACACCCAGCTGGGACAGGGGGCCGGCCCTGCAGCCCCCACGGGTCCATCCTGTCCCATCCCACCCCATCCCAGGCACCCATGTGCCCAGACCCACCTTAAACTTCATGATGAGGTGGGTGAAGTGGAACTCGCCCTCCAGGTCCAGGCGGATGCTGACGTGCTCCACACCTGGGGGGGCAGAGGGGATGGCCGAGGCCAGGGAAGACCCCCCGGGTCCCATGGCCACACAGACCCAAGGCACACGCACATGGGGGCAGCGCCGCTGCTGCCCTGGCCTCACCATTCTCCGACTGCCACCAGGTCCGCTGGCCACGGGGGCCGCTCAGGTAGATGACGTTCTCGATGCGGTGGCTCTCAGGCAGAGACGGGTCCCGTGAGTCGCAGGTGAAGCATTTCTCCGAGTCCTGTGCCAGGGAGCGGCACCATCAGGGACGGGCAGCTGGAGGCTGCGCCAGTGCCCGGCTGTGCCGGGGCCGTGCCAGGGCTGGGTGGGCTCACCTGGAGGTGGCTGACGATGCAGTACTCCTGGGGCCTGTCCAGCCCGCAGGTGGAGGTGGCACTCAGGCGGGGGGCTCGCCCCACCAGCAGGTTCCCAGTGGCTGGGTAGCAGCTGCCGCGGGCGCAGCCGTGGCTTGGGTCGGGTTCCTGCCAGCCTCCTGCCGCCGGCACCCCCACTGCAGGGAGCACGAGGGCACGGGCTGGGGGCTGCGCCAGGGCCCTTGGGCACCCCCCGCCCCCCCCGTGCACCCCAGACGTCTGCCCAGCACCCTCCCCGCCCCCAGCTGTCCCATCCCATCCCGTCCCCGCATCCCGACCCACTGATGCAGCATGAAGCTCCGTGACCCGGAAAGGTGCTGGCAGCAGCACCAGAGCCTCGTGACCGGGGGGCAGGGAGCAGGGCCAGGCGGGCAGCGGGGGCGAGCGGGGGGCCGGGCAGCCCCAGGGCGCCAAGCGGTGCCAGGGGGGAGTCGGGAGCCAGGTCAGGTGCTCCCTAATCCCTCCAGGGCTCAGCACAGCCTGGATTCCCTGCTGGGATTTGTGGCGGTCAGGCCCTGGCTGCTGCCGGTCAGGGAGCATTGCCATCTCCACCGCCTCCACTGCCTGGCACCCTCTGCCCAGGCTGGGGTCCCCAGGTCACCACAGCCCCCGGCACCGCGGGTACACAGGGCGCCCAGCCGCATGTGGTGCCCCACCAAGGCCAGCGCTTACCCAGGAGGAGAGCGAGTGCCAGGAGGTCCATGGTCAGCCGCGAGCTCTGCCTGGGGGGACACGGAGACGGCACTGCAGCAGGGGGCAGGGTATGGCACGGGGCGCAGAGTGGCCGGGGCCTGGCCTCTCCTGGCTGTGGCACGGCCATGCACTCTGGGGTGCACCCACCCAGCTCTGGCATGGCGGTGCACCCCAGGGACAGCACTGGAAAGCAGGGTCAGGTGGGGCAGTTGGGTCCCAAATTCCCCCAAGGTGGCACCCAGTGCCCACCCCCGTGGCCGTGCCCCAGCCCTGCATGGCCCTGGGGGGCTGCAGCACACAGACTTGGGCGCACGGCCATGCCCCGCACCCCCAGACCCCACATGAGCTGTGCTGTGCCCCATCCTGCCCTGCTCAGGGCGGATCCATCCCTTCGAGTGTCACTGGTGTCCCTGGGGGGTCCCAGCACCGGTCCAGGGCCAGATGGGGAGGGGAGCCAGGAGCGCCGGAGGTGGCTGGGCAAGGGCGTCCCTGCCGCTGGCCGGGGTCCCGCTGTTAAATTTAGGCTGGAGCTGCCTTTTGTGCTTCCTTCTCTCCCGGTACCGCCTGCTCCCAGCTTCGCAAGTGCTGGATCAAAGCCTGGCCCCGGCGCTGCCCAAACACATCTTTCCTGTCGCCGCACGGGAGCCAGCCCGGGGCAGGGGGGCTGGGGGCAGTCAGGGGAGCCGCGACTCTGCCCCTGCAGCAGCCCTGCTCGAAGCCGCGCCAAGGTGGGGGGCGAAGCGGTGTGGGGCCACATGCTGGTGCGGGGGTCCCCGAGCCCTGTGAGCCCCCAGTACCTGGCGTCCTGCGGTGTCCGGCGGGGCCAAGGCCAGGGGCGAGGGCGGCGTGGGACCCGCTGCCCCCTGGGCTGGGCGCGCAGAAATGAGCCGGGGCGAGGGCGGCGATGGGATGGCGGCGGCCGGTGGCCCCCCTTCCCCGTGCACGATTCTTATTCAAATGGGCTGCCCGCTGAAAGGGACGGCGGTCTCCAGGCTACGGGAATGTCACTGCCGATTCCTTCTGCCTGGAGGCCCCCACCGCCCGCCCGCCTGCGGAGGCCAGGCCGGCCAGGCGTCGGCAGCCCGGGCACGCCCCGGCCCCTGGGTGGCACGGCGGGCCCCACCGGCGAACAAAAGGGTGCCTCGTGGGCCAGCGAGCCAGCGGCGCCACGTTCCCCGGGCTCCCGGCACGGCACGGCAGGAACGTGCCTGCTGCTGCTTGCAGCAAGGCGCGCAGGGCGGCACGGGCACCCGACGCTCCGGGAACTGGCCAGTGCGGCTGCACGGGGGGCCGTAGCGCTGCTTTTTGCCCCAGCTGGGGATGCCCCGTGGCGGAGGCATCAGCACGGCTCGGCTGCAGGCTGGAACCACATCGGGCATCTGCCCCACCAGGAGCTCGCCCGGGTATAGCCACGATGCCGCCGGCTGGGCACATTCTTCCCGAGGGACCCGGCCCTTCCCACCGCCACGGCTCCCCGGGCAAAGTCCGGCACGCGCCAGCCCCAGGAAGCGCACTGCGGGCGCGGGGGGACCCAGCCCGTCTCTCCCCGGGGACCCTGCTGGGTCCTTGTGTGCTGCCTCGTTGCCGGCTGCCGGCACCCAGCCTGTGCCCTAGCGCTGTGCCCTGTGCCAAGGGCTGTGCTGTGCCCTGGGGCTGTGCCGTGTCCCAGGGCTCCCCGCCGGCACGCCGGCTCCTACCTGTGCTCGTGGGGCGTGGGGCGCCGGGCAGGTGGCTGGTGGCCTGGGTGGGCTGCAGAGTCGGCCAGCTCAGCCCCGCTGGGCTCGGGCTGGGCTCGGCTGCTGTTCCTGGAGGAGGGCGGCCGGCGCCTGTCTCCTCCTCCGGCAGCCGTGCCAGGCGAGGGGAGGGACCTGCCCGCACCGAGCTTTAGCCAAGGTGAGGCAGAGGCCAGGTACAAGCCGGCGGTGGCCCACGCGTGGCACGATGGTGCCCTGTGCCCAGGCTGGCTGGGAGCCGGCATGGCAACGCTGCAAGGCTGCTGTGCCCGGTCGTGCGGCACGTGGGGCCGCCGAGATAGGCAGCCCGGCCGGGACTCGCCCTGCACCGCACGGGCCCGTCTGTGCCTATTCAGGGCACGTCTCCAGCAGCGGTACCGGGAGCCCCGGGGCGGCACAGCAACCAGCCGCGCTCCTCTAGCACCCGTGTGCCGGATGGATCCTGCTCCCCCCCCCGGGCTGGCACCGTGGGCACCACCATGCCCCGAGCCAGGGCCCCACTCACCCTGTGCCGGTCAGTGCTGCCTGGAATCCTTTGGACTGGCCGGGCCTGGTGCTGGGCTGGCAGGCCCAGAGCCCTGCGGGGAGCATGGCCGTGCACCAGGGCCGGGCTCAACAGAGACCTCGCTGTCACGCAGGGATGGTGCCTTTTATTAGCCGAGGCCGAAGGAAGGAAGAGGAGCCGCATGCTCTCCACACCAAGGCTGCGCTCTGGCCGCCCGCCGGCAAGCAAGGTCGCAGGCAAAGCAGCAGCTCCCCAGGCTGCTGGCCATGGGGGTGCCAAAAGCTGTGCCCCCAGGGACACCCCGACACAGCGCAGAAGCCTCCCACGCACCTCAGCAGGGCAAGGGATGCTGTGAGCAGAGCCCTGCCAGCTCCCCATGGCCGTGCTCTCAGCAGGCGCTGGGAAACCCAGAGGAAGGGCAGGGCTGTGCCCGGCGAGGCTCCAGCGGCGCAGGGTGGCGGCCGGGCACCACCACCTCCTCGGCTAGGAGAGCTGGCAGGAGGTGAGCTGACAAAGAGCCATTAGCACTGGCCAGCGTGTCTTTATCGCAAGGATCTTGCCAAGCAAACCTTATCTGCTCTGAGGAGATCCAAAGTGGCCTGATAAAGGTGACTGTAACAGGATCTCTGGCCTTGAAAAGCAAGGTAAAAGCGGGAGGGAGGGGTAAAAGTGGGATCTGAGGGACAAGTGAGGTGTCCCGGCCCACGTCCTGGCACCTCCTGGCTCCCCTGAAGGCTGCTCTCACTTCCCACCCCGAGCTGCAATCCCCTCAGCAGCCCCACAGCCGAACGTGTGGGGTGGCCCGCGTCTGCCCGGGGAGATGACATGTCCAGGGGCAGCTCTGCTGGCTGGAGATCTGCCAGCAGCTCTGCCGCAGCCCTCCATCACCAGCATTTCAAAGCTGCTGAGCATCTCCCGCTCCCTTGGGCACTCACGGCTCCGGCTCCACCAGCACCTCTCAGCAGCAATCAGCACACTGTCGCAGCAGACCGAACGGCTCGGAGGGGCAGCAGTGGAAACCAGCAGTGCTCACCGCTTTGGGGCACGCAGAGGAGGGGCCCCCCAAGCCTCGGCAGAGCCCCCGAGCTCCTGGGGCAGCCTCTCATGCCTGGCCAGCCCCGCTTGGACTGACTTCAGTGCGCTCAGCGGGCGGCCAACACTTCCCTGAACATCCTTAGCAAGCGGGAGAACCGCTTAACCTCTTCCCTTCCCGAGGAATGAGCTCTGGCACCGCAGCCACTGTCTGCCCGGGGCCACGGTCTCCCCACCATTAGTGCCAGGGCAGCGCACTGACGGCCCTGCGGCACAAACCGGATCCAGATGGCATGTGGGCGAATAATGGCATCTCTGTTGAATCAGCCGGCCACAGGGTCCCGGCTGCAGGACGGGCAGACCCAGAGAGAAGTCGGAGGGTGGGCGGGCAGGCAGGAGCTGGCAGAGCGTCTGCCAGCGCAGTGCCGACCCGGCGCGTTTCCAGGAACTAACCTGGAATGCGGATTTATGCCAGTTTACACCAGTTCAGCACCAGTAGCACTCGTCTGGAGCATTTCCCATCCCGAGTCAGGCATTCCTTAATGGGTTTGGGTAATCCCAAACCTCACTGGGGTGAACTGGGGAGAAGAGGTGGTGGTGGTCTCCAGCTGAGCGGGCCTCATGCAGCAGCCAGGCGCACGGGAGACACCATCCCATGGAGCTCACACGGGGCCGGGAGCCGGAGCCCAGGGAGGAGCAGTCTGGTGGGGCCCAAAGAAAAGCTGGACACACTGGGTGGTTCTGAGCACCATTTTACTGAAGGGCTGGACACCTGCTAGGACTTCATACCAAAAAGTTCACTTCATTTAAGAAAAAAGACAGTCTCGTTTTTGTCCTGTTCCCTCCGAAGAGCGGAATAATACTAATGCTGTCTTTTCACTAAACATTGCCATTCCAAAATATACAACACTGAGCGTGGAGCCGCCCAGCCTCATCTTAAACATTAAATATTAATATAGCTTCGGAAACATTCTACACAAACAAATGAAACAGTAAAAAGTTCACTCAAGAACAAGATGGTCAGTTGTTGTAAATTCACCATACAAAAGTTTGTTACTCGCCCTCCCGCAGGCTGCAGTCGCTGCTCCCCGGCCGTCGCTCGGGATCCCCGAACTCCAGGGGATGCCCGCGGCTGAGCCGGCAGCGCCGGTCCCAGACGGAGCAGTCGGTCATGCTGCGGCGTGGAGACGGCTCTCTTAGAGACGGTGGTTGGCAGAGACGAGCGCGAGGGGCTGGGCAGTGCCCACCCAGAGTCCCCGCGTCCCTCGGAGCGGCTGCTGTGCCTCTGCTCGGGAAATGCTACTCCTCAGGAGTGCTGCACCGGGAACCAGGAGGAGGGAACGGCATCACACACCGCACCTTCCCTGCCACAAACACCACTCGTTTCATCCCGTCCCAGGCCTGGGCAGCGTGGTGCAGCAGGGGCAGGAGGGGAGGTATTTCTGGGGGCAGCTTTGCAGCACCTTCTCTTTTAACAGCACCGCGTGCCTGACTGTGTGGGAATCACCAGACTCTCACAGGGGCTGCCTGTAGCAACAGGAACGGAAAGGGCTAATTAAGACAACAAGGAGAGAGTCCCAGACGATAATAAGGCCTTTAAGGGACTCCCTGGGGCAAGGCCTAATCGTCCTCACAGGAGAAGGTATTTTGGATGCTCACCGGAGGAAGTGCTACCCCCCTGTGAGGGCGTCCAGAGGGTACAAATCAGCTCGCATGCACGGGGGGGGGGCTCTGCAAGCCGGGGAGCAGCTTACCTTCCCCACGGCCACCCAAGCAGGGCCAGTTTGTGCAACCAATGAAGGATGGAAACCAAGGGTTAGGAGGGGCACCTGCTCCAAAAGCGCACCCCCTCACCCGTGCCCCAGAGCCTGCAGCACCAGTGCCTGCGTAGTGCTGCCAGACAGGGCAGGGCAGGCTCCGCCAGCCGGGCAGGGACAGAGTGGAGGCAGTGCTACGGTACGCCACAGACCTGGCTCCTGTTTGCAGATCTCCTCCTGCAGCAGAAGCAGAAGCTGGCCAGCCAGGCGCTGCTGGCGTCTTTGGTTTCCCCTAATCCCAGCTTCTCGCTTTTTCACCAGACCTCCTCGGTCTTCCTAAGCAAACTGAGGGGCCCGGCCTCAGCACCACGGCCTTGGAGGCAGCAGCTGGCCAAGCTGCGAGTGCTAGCAGTGTCACATCTACAGAGGGGTTCACTCAACACTCAGGGCTGACCTAGTGACAAGGGATGGCTCTCCTGCCTTCTGGGACAAGACCTTTGCTCCACCAGCCAGCAAGGCACCTGGCACCTTCCTAACAGCACCCAGCTCCAAGCAGGAGCAGGCTGTGAGGAGAGGTAAACCCGAGCGTGGTGCTCTCTAGCACAGAGTCACAAATGCGAGGGCTTGGGAGCAAGCTGCCCTGCTGCCCTCTCCACGGGTGGTGCCAGCCCACCCAGCTCGCAAAGCCAAGGGCTGCAGCACTGTCGAGAAGGTGCGAGGTGCCCCAGAACAGCTGTCCTCTCCTCAGGCCACCACTGTCCCCATCTGACCACAGGAGCAAACGGGCCGGTGCCATTTTGAAGACCAAAACAGAAACTGCCACTTCCACACAAACCAACCAACCTGCTTGAGTGGCAGGTGCTCCACACAGCCCGGCACCGACCCTGCCAACCACGGCCAAAACAAGGATCCTCCCACCTAAACCTGCCCTCCTGCCTGGGAGCTGCCCAGCTCCCGTCACACTGTCCAGCTGCAGCCAAGAGACAAACCTGCTCTCCATCCCCACACGTCCCTTGCACCGTGGCCAAAGGCCCAGCTCCTAGACAGGGCAGGGAACTTGGACCCAAGGGGGGAGAACAGCTGGAGTGGCTGCACCCCCCACACACACTGGCAAGGTCTGGCCATGAACACAGCACAAGTCACAACTGAAAGGGCCCAAATTCTGTGCTCAAGCCCCAAATCCAAAGCCCCCCAAGCCCCTCCTGCCACAGCTGGAGCCGGGGGACTTCCACCAGCTCCACCAGTGAAGTGCTGCTGGTGTACGAGGGGGGCCCGGAGGACACGTGGCAGAACAGGGGCAGCTGCAGAGCAGGGCCACAGAGCCGAGTGCACAGCATCACCCGCCCGTGCTGTTCTGCTCCCGACTTCCCTGCGACGCTCTTAGCTGGCGACTGGCTGAACTCTGTGCAAGGGAACACCAGGCAACGAGGGGTCTCAGCCCACTGCCCCCCGGCCCTGTGAGTGTGAGCGCTGCAGGCTGGGCGGGTGGTGCCCTGGTCTGAGAAGTATCCAGCTACACCAGTGCTCCCCACGCTCCACAGAGCACACCTCCTCCTCACACTGAAATACCACTAGCAGGCTACAAAACAGGAGTAACAAAATAATCCCTTCTTATTTTGCAGAAAGTGCTTAAGAAATTCTGTACAAGGATTGCTACGGCAGCTGGCTCTGCGGGGGGGAGGCAAACAGTTTGGAAGCTGCAGCACCACGCTACATGGCTTGCAGGGAAGAGGCCAAGGAGAAACTTCTCCAGCTGAAAGTAGTGGCAGAAGGTGAAATCTGATCACAGTGGACATGAGCTTCAAAACATTTCTACCAATTAACAATGTGGTTTCAACTGGTATCTGATGTCAGCTTCCCCTTCAGCTGCCTGCCGGACAAGCTGCTCTCCCCACGGACCTCGCTGACGGACATCTGAAGCACTCAGGAAGCTCAAGGACCTTGTCTGTTGGAGGCGAAGCATAAACTCTCGCTTCTTGGCAGCTGAATAAAAGGAGAAATGATTTCCACAAACTCAGTCCGAAGAACAGCCCTTTGACCTCCGGCTGAATCATTTCTAGAAGTGACAGTGGCACAAATCCATGTGGTAAAAGCATTCCTAAGAGAGTATCCAACGCTCTCGGCGGTCGTGGTGCCCAGGAACAGCACAGTCCAGGTCAGGCACTTGAATGAATTCAAAGTGACTAATACAGAAACAGGTCTGAACAACCTGCAAACAGCACGCTCAGCAGAGACCACAGCACTCCAGGCAAGGCATTTCTATATGCCCTGCAAGTTACTGCTGTGCAGGTCCCTGGAAGGCAAGTGTTACTCTGCTGTCGCAGAATAACAGAGGGTGGAAGGGACCTCTGGAGGGAGATCTCTGGTTAGATCAGGTCTTAGGCAGGTCTGGTTTGATCAAACCCTTCATCTTCCCTAAACACCAGAAAGCAGCGTCCACAGCACAGCCCCTTCTGCAGCCTCCTACACATCAGTGTCGAAGGCCCAGGACGCCAGGAGCACCCGCACCCAGCCCCGAGATGAAAGACAGCGGAGCCAACCACCAACAGGCTGCAGGCACCCCGTCTGCCAGCACTGGATGACAGGCAGCAGTTGCTGACATTGGCACTGTGAATAACAAGCTGCAATCCTTCCAGCCAAGTTCCCAAATCACGACGGGGAAGAGGAGACATCAGGGAACCGAGCTCCAGCGCTGCCCTGTAGCTCAGGGGCCCTGCGGTCTGTTAGAGACGTGCAGAAGAGCTGACAGACTGGACTGATGACGGGCAAGTCCCTGAGCACAGAGCTATGGGGTGCTCGCTTCCCTGGCAGGAGCCTCAGTGACACAGAAGCGTTTCTAATGCTCGTCTCTCCCTGTGGAGCAGAACATCTCTTGATGGTGGCCTGGGAAGGACACCGGGAGAGCTGTCGCCACCAAGCATACGCAGAACTCGGCTCGGTGCCGGGAAAGGCATGGCAGCGCTGAGGCAGTATGTTCTGCTGGATGTGTTAAGCAACAGTACAAGCCAAGTCCTTGACTGGCAAAGACCCAAGCTGTGAAAGACAAGAGGTGACGGAGAAGAGTGGGGAGGCAGGCAGCAGTGCAGCTGGGCGAAGAAACACAACGAAGGGGAGGGATGTGGCCCGGTAAGCTGGCCTCAGGTGCTCAGCTTCCTGCTCAGGCTGGAGGAAAAGCAACCTCGACCCAAATTCAGCCTTGTTGATGCACGGTTGTTTTTCCCACTGGAGGCCAGGCGCTCAGCTGGGATGTCTGCGCCGCACAAAGAGGCTCCAGAGACAGCTCTCGGTGCCCTTATAAGGGGCTGGGAACAGGGGAAGCCACCAAGCAGCCTGTCAGACAGCGATACCGCAGGCAGGAGTTCAGAGCCCTCCTCGGGAAAGAGCCAAAAAGAGAAACTCCAGTGCAAGACTTCCAGACCTGGCATTTGAGAGCGTGGGAATGGGAAAGGTCTGAAGGGGTGGAACAAAAGGGACAAAGCAATTTTTGGCTGGTTAACAGTGATGGAGGGTCCCTGTTCATCCAGCATCATGTCAGGACAGGGAACTCTCTGCCAGGGCATTTTAAAACACAGAAGCAGAAGAAAATATTTCCTCCTCCTCTGCAGCCAACCAGCGGCATTCACAGGTCAGTCTCAAACACTGCAAGTTATGATCTCTGACAGCAACTCAGATACGCACAGTAAAACCACACAGAACCTGCGTGTGTGATTCAGAGCCTGCAATCGTCCCCCGAGGGAGAACCTCCACCCTGCTCTACCTGGGCAAGGGGGGAGAACCCCGGCTGTGCCTCGGGACACCCAGCTTCCCTGCCCTCTCACTCCCTCACGAACCTCCTCTCTCCTCTCCATGCCACGGTTTTCCTCTCTGAGCTGGGGATCAGACGCTGACCCCTTTTACAAAGCGCTGAAATCCAGCCAGGTGCTAGGGAGGAGCTGAAACATAAGGAGCTGGGGCTTCCCAGGGGAGCTCATCCCTTCAGCCAATGTCCACAGAGATTACTAGGTCAGACTACTGGTATTTTGAGCTGGTGAGAGAATGAGTGGATTACCAGCCCACTGCTGCAGAGATCTGAACGTACAGCGGCGTACAGAGCCGGGACTGTGCCTGACCTGATGCTGCTTCCTCTCCCCAAGCCGCCAGGTTCTGCTTTTGCAGTATCCCAACAGAGATCGTCTCATCAGAGACCATCCCTTCCAGGTGACAGCGGCAGCACCTACCGCTCCAACACGGTGTTTCTCCTGGAGCTTGCAGATCCCTCCCTGTGGAGAGCAGACCCGACCTCCGCCAGCGCACAGTCTGTGTTCGCATCCGACAGCGTGCCCCCGGCGCAGGAAGGCTAACGCAGCCCGCCTGCAGCGGTTCCGCAGTGCCTCCTGGGGACGGGCAGAGCCTGCGCTCCAGGAGCTTTCACACCTGCCACACACCTTCTCACAACATACCAGACGGCACAGCAAAGCTGTCACCCATCGCAACGCAGTGCCGATCTCCCCTCCTACTGCTTCACCTCCACAAACTGACAGAAAGAAACTCTCTACATTTAAGTGCTGGCATATATCCTCTCAACTCTTCCACTTTTCTGCTTTAATTCAGGCTGAAATATCCCACTGAGCTCTGGGACTGGCAAGATGTATTTAATACATTCAAACACAGCCTGTGTCTTCTCTACCGGCACCTAGAACCTGCTCCTGAAACATCCAGCAACAGCAAAGCAGTTACGTGGTGGGCAGGACACTTTATGCAATTCTTATTAACAACTCCAGCCCTTCGGCTCTAACAGTCACAGTTCACGTTCTACGTTTGCACCTGGGGTACAGGAGAGCAGAGTAACACTGGGTGCTGAGGAGGAACTGCTCTTTGGAGGCAAACTCCTACCATGAGTTCAGAGCTTCTGCTACCAACGAATGGAGGAGGCACCTAGAGACGTCAGGCAGACCTGCAGGCAACAGCCCCGTAACGCTCCCCCACTTATGCAGAGGTAATACCGAAAATATGATTAAAACTACAGTCAACTATCAGCTGGTAATTCTCCAAATTGCTTGGCATTTCTGGAGACAAACAAGTGGCTATAACTCTGCCTGCCTCTGAGCTGCTCAAGAGAGCCCAGAACAGACTGTCAAAACACTGAATCACACAGAAAACCTGGCACCTTTCAACACAAGACTGGCTGAAGGGAAGGGGGAACAAAAGCTATCAAACCCAATCCCAGAGGGATGGCTCCTTCACCACGAGGGTGGTGAGGCACTGGCACAGGTTGCCCAGAGAAGCTGTGGGTGCCCCATCCCTGGAAGTGCTCAAGGCCAGGTTGGACGGGGCTTTGAGCAACCTGGTCTAGCGGAAGGTGTCCCTGCCCACGGCAGGGGGCTTGGAACTACATGATCTTTAAGGTCTCTTCCAACCCAAACCATTCTAGGATTCTACGGAGGAAGTGCATCTTCCCACAGTTCCTGGGCCATATGCACATATATGGATATATATAGATAATAAAGTTATAAAATTTGATCAAAATAAAACCAGTAAATGTACAGCTTGAAAAAGAGCAATATCACAGTGCATCAATGTCATGAGAAAGTCCCGTGTTCTCCCCCTGCACAAGAGCGCAGCCTGCCACGTTCAGAAGAGCGCCCGCAGGAAGCGAGCCCTCCAACCTGCTCAGCTCGCCGCGGGCGAGAGTCACCGTCCCGCGTTCCCGAACAGGTTTTTGTATTTCTGCAGTCAGTTCTGCATAGCAGTGGTAGACAGGCAGAAACAGCGCGAGAGCAGGCTGCTCCGTCTGCAGGTTAGTCGACATATCGTCACCAGGCACCAGAGATCCAGAGTCGCTCTTAAACCTCTCCATGCTCTGGTGCCGGGCTCGTATTTACTTACTTACAAAAAAAAGTGACAAAGTGAAGAAACTCAGGGGACGCTGTGAGAGTGGGACAAGGGCTGAATTCGGATCACGGGGGACAGGTTGACCCTAAGAATCTTCTGTGCTCTCCTCCTCACTTCATCGTCAGAAGAAGAGTTGCCCACCTTGATGGCCTGGAATTTCAGCAGGTTCAAAGTGCTCTGAGCCCGTCGAGATTTATTTCGGACAGGAATGGTATTTGCTTTCTTCCTCTGCAGTGCTTCTCTTGCCTCCGTGGCTCTTCTCCTCTTCTGCCCAATGGTCTCTCGGTAAGTGCTGCTGTCCTTCCACTCTGTTTTCTCCATCAGAGCTTCCTTATCTTTGATTTTCAAGGTCTTGGACTGTGTTGCTGTTGTGCAGCCCTGGGACGAGCTGCCTGTGACTCTCCCGTTGAGGACTCCCGAGGCTTTGCAAGCATTGCTCTCCTGCAGCACTCCACCCTTTGGTCCTTTCAGAAGATTTAAAGCAAGGGTGGCAGAATCTGGTGCTTTCTTTATCAAATGCTTGTACCCCTTACCTTCTGTTATTTTAGTTGTCTTGCCTGAAGAAAACTGCCTTGGTGGACTCGAAGCCTTGAGGAGTTTAAGGTCTGAGGGCGAGATCCCAAGACGCCCTCGTGTGTACTTGGACTCCAAACAGGACGCGGTAGTTTTCAGCGGCACCAGAGCTTCCAGAACCACCGACAGTCTCATGGCTGGGTACACATCAGGATACATGCTGGCAGGGAAGCCCACTGCCGCGGCCTTGGACGTGCCGGATCTTGTCTGCTTCAAGGAGGTCAAGAGGAGATTTGTGGAATCCCCTTTAGAAACGGGCTGAGCAGAGACTTTCGAAGAGTTCACCGAAACGCTGGTGGGCGAGACAGACACCTTTGCCACGGCTGCGGTGTTTCTAGCCGGACTCTTAGCGGACTCGGTGGCAGCAGCACAGTTGTGTGGGGTGCTCTCTTTTGTTTGACTAGGTGTGTCTGCCGTGCACGAGCTGTACCCGTACACATCCTTACTCCTCAGAATTGTGGGCTGGTAGCCCTCCTCCTTCAGGCCCTGAATGAAGGCTACCAGCTGGGTCTCTGTGTCCGAAAGGTCCTTGGACATCGGGTTGAAGACTCGGAGGGCTTCCTCCAGCACTTTCTGTCCTGCAGAGGAAATTCTCGACCAGGAATGGACAGCTTTTTCTTCCACATTGTTCACTGCAACATTCATGGCATTAGGCAAGCAGACGCTTCAAAAAGGTCCAAATTACTGGAAAAACAACCCTTGACACCTCAAAATGAGAGAGAAGACAGTTAGCTTACAGCAACTGAAATCATCTCGCGTTTTTAAGTGGGGACTTCAAACCATTAAGCCCAGGCATGGCTACTCACAAACATCGGGTCAGATTCTGGGCATAACCCAAGTTAGAAGCATCATCAAGAAAATCCCATCACTGATTTCTTTCTGAAGTGGAACTAAAACATCTCTTGCAGAAATATCCTCAAACCTAAGCAAAGATTTCAGGCAATCCCAACCAACCCATCCCAAGATGAAGGGTTCCAATGAAAGGGTTCCAATTTCTCAGTGAAATCTGCAGCTCATTTCCAGTTTGAGTTTGACACACCCCAGCTCTGGGTAACCCGATCTCATTTTCCCTTGGTAAAGCAGCCCTTCATTGAACCCTCTCCCTGCACACGCACCGAGAACACCACAAATGCGCCATCTCAACACTAAGCAGCCTGAGCACCTCAAATCTATCCCAGCACCAACGTTCAATTTTCCAGCTTCCTAATTGATTCTGCTCCAAAATTGATTCTGAGTCCCTGCCAAAGTGGCAGCATCCTCCCGAAGACCTGACAGCAGAGCTGGAGGCTATTTCAGTTGTGCTTCATTGATGCTGAACGCTGTGGCAAGGCAACATCGCTCCTTGCTGTTCCCTTGTTTGAACAACGGTCTGCAACTTGCTGTCACAGCAAACTGGTGTTGATCCAAGGGCACTCGCTGCCAAGTGAGGAGGAAGCAGGAAATTCAAGCAGGGCGGCATGAAGGAAACACACATCACCGAGGCCAAGTGTACAATGCCCTGAGGGACTACGCTGGGATCATGCTCAAGGCACTACACAGCTGTCTGCCTCGGACAAAAGCATAATTATTGCTTTAAATAAAAAAAAAGGCACCCAAGAGCAGTCCAGGAAGGACTTTGTGATGCACCCAGGAGAACTCTGATCCTCTCACACTGAGCTGGTGACCCCGCCAGCTCTGCAGCTGGACGCTGCGCCGAGAAGTTAGAAAATCTTTAGCTTCTTTGACACCTCTCAAAATAATAAGGAGAATTCAGTGAAAAATCCTTTTCAGGGAAATGCAGAAGGCGTTGGAGGTGCTATTGGAGAGGGCAGTGCGCAGGCAAGAAAGCTGTGATGGAAAAGTTAGCGCCTGAGCAGACAGAGCGAGGAACTACTCGTGTCCAACGTTCCTCCCAGAACTCCGGTTTCACTGCAGCCCCGGAGCCTGGGAGTGCCAGCCCCAGAGCGGCGCCCCATGCCGCCGCCGGCTGCACAAGCAGAGAAGAGACACAAGCCAAAAGCAGCTGCAGGAGGGAAAGCACAGGTCAGCGGGGGGGTAAGAGCCTCCGCATGACAGACTAATCTCACTCAAGTGTTCTGCAGACGTCAGGGCAGAAGAGGGATTTGGAGGAGGATAATGCAGTTGCTCTGTGACACGCGGGGGGTCTCCCATGGAGGAGGGGAGGCAGGCAGGGAAGTGCTCCAACAGAGCCACGGCCGGCGTCATCGGCCAGCGGTGAGATTTGCCACCTCCAAAGTGAACAAGAGGCAACAGGCGCAGCGAAGCCAGCAAGGATGTAAAGCTTAATCCTGATCTGATAGAGAGGCAGAAACCAACGGAGAAGCACAACTAACAACATGCTCTCAACCAGCTGCAAAATGCATCATCTTCAGGCTGCAGCGAGCCCAGGAACAGCTGGGACACCTTAAGGGGGTACTCTGATGTTGAACGTAGAGGTTGTGACATCCCAGCGGGGACAGGACATCTCAACATCCATCCGCCCGGTCTTGTTTTGTGCAGCGCAAGTTGTAGTAGGAGCGAAAGCCGGCCACAAGCAGGCACATCCCCAGACTGTCCACCCAACAAGAAGTTCGTTCACTTGACACGCTACCGGGGGACGTGCCCTAGCTAAAGTGCCATGGGGCCACAGGCCCGCAGTGCTCCTGGCACGGGTGCAAGCACAGCACTGGCCGGACCCTCATGCAACGCTCAAGCAATGCCAGGCCCGGCTGTCCGGGCACAGAGCTCAAGGAAAGGGCTCTGCAGTGCCTCTCCGGGTGCACCGGAGGGGCAAGCCGGCTGCTGGCAGAGCCAAGACGCGGGGCTAGGGCAGCCCGGGGAGATGGAGGCTGGCGTGGAGACCCAAGGAGGGCTCGGTGGGGGCCGCCGGGGCGGGCAGCCCCCCGGCTCAGCCTCTCCTCCTGGCCCACCCCTCGGTGGAGGAGATGTCCCTTCCCGAGCGCCCGTCCCTCGCTCCCCTCGCACACCCCCCCCTAGGCTCGGCCCGGCCCGGTAAGGAGGGGCCGGCGGGAGCCCTGGCCGGGCGCCCTAGGCCCGCCGACCAGAGGAGCCCCGGGCGGGGAGAGCCGCCCGGGGCCGGTGCCCTCCCTACGGGGCTGCGGGGAGGTGATTGGTGCAGACAGCGGGTGCGGCCCCCCCGCTCGGCCCGCGCCGGCTCCCGGGCCCGGCGGGGCGGGGGCCGGGGCGGGGCCCTCATTGCCGCGGCTCCGCCTCCGGCGCCCGGGGGCCGCCCCGCCGGGCGGCTCGGCAGCGCCCTCGCCCGGGAGCGCGGGGCCTGGGCACCGCCGGCCCCAACCTACCGGCCGCCGCCAGACCCGCACCCGCCGTTGCGCTGCGACCGCCGCTCCAACATGGCCGCCCGCGGAGCGCCGGAAGCACCGCCTACTTCCGCTTCCGGCCCCCCTCCGCGGACCGGGGCCACGCCCACAATCACGGAGCGGCTTCGGCCACGCCCCCACCCGCGGCGCCCCGGCCACGCCCCCTGACCCCGACCTCCGCCCCTCCGCGTTCGCGGTGTCCATGGCAACGGCGGTCGGGGCGCCGGTGGCGGGCGGTGCCCGCGGGGCAGGCCCGGGCCGGCAGGGGGCGCCGGCCGGCGGAAGCGGCGCGGGCGGAAGCGGCGCCGTTTCCAGGTAACGGCGGCGCGGCCGGGGCCGGTTCCGGTGGCGGGGCCGGTTCCGGGGCGATGAGCGGCGGGGCCGGGCGGCGGCGGCTGGTGCTGCACGTGGACCTGAACAACACGGTGGTGGCGGCGGACGCGGTGTCGGGGCAGGGCCCGCGGGCGGCGCTCAACACCTTCCTCAGCACCGTCACCTGGGGCCGCGCCGGGGCCGCCGGTGAGCGCCGGGGCCGGGGCCTGCGGGGGCCGGGCGGGCGGCGGGGGCGGCGGCGGCGGCTGAGCACCCTCCTCTCTCGCAGGCGAGTGGCAGTGGATGAGCGACCGCCCCTCCCTGCGCCCCCCCTGCCCCGGCGCCCTCAGCTACTACAGCCGCCACGGCCGGGACCCCGCCTTCACCGAGGCGGGCCCGGGCCGGTGCTTCGGCGGCCTCCACGCCCGCCACCTGCAGCTGATGGAGTGGCCGGGCCAGCCGCACGACGTCTTCTCGGTCCAGGGGGAACGGAGCAAGCGCTACCACCTGATCCTGCCCGCCTTCTTCCGCCTCCTGGACGGCCTGCACCGGGAGGGGAGGGCGTTCGCCGTCGTCTTCAGGACCTTCGGCACCGACCTGCCCCGCGCCCTCCGGGCCGTCAGCTGCGCCCTGGCCGGGCAGCACCCCCAGTTCCCCGCCCTGCGGGATGTGGTGGTGAGTGGCACCCCGAGGGCCCGGCGTGATGGAGAAGGGCAGCAAGATGGCCTGCATGGAGCTCCCCACGTCAGGCTGCTCTTGAGCCACTTAGCCAGCCTGCTTTGAAAGCAGCTTCTGCGAAGAGGAAACGCAGCCAGCTTCTCGGGAAGAAGCTGCTAGCCGGGGGAGCACGGGTGCATGCAGATCCTGCATGGGAAAGGTCTCCTCTTGGGGTATCCCGGGTTGGACAGAGCACCCCTCCTCCTGGAGAGGGGCTGCTGCAGCAGAGCGGGGCTCCCTGGCTTGGAGCCGATCTCAGCCATGCTCTCCCCCGGCAGCACACTGGGCAGGAACGCAGGGAACGAGGTTCAGAAGCTGCTTTGGATGTTCCTTGAAGCTTTGATAGGGAACAGAGATTGAAAGAGGGGCAGTGTGCAGCTAGGAGGTCATTCCTTTCCATCCCCGGGGAGGGGATGATTTTTGGTTGGGGGGGTTCCACGCCTCTTCTTGTCTTCTCTCCAGCGCTGTCCTCCCACGCTGCGGTGGTGGGGAGTCTCCACCCTGCTACTTGTCTCTGCCAGTGCACGAAACAACCTGTCTGCTTTGGAAAGCTTTCCTCTCCTGCTTTCTGTGATCATGCAGCTCCCTGTGGACCTCACCCCTGGCCAGATACGCTGCAGCAAGCGAGAGGTGGTGCTGACAAGGGGAACAGAGCGGCTGGCCACCTGGGAAGATGGAAGAAAGCTTTATGACTACTTTAGCTCTTTGGAGGGAGTTGGAGGCTTCCAAGACCACTTTGACTGGTGAGAAACAGGTCACTGAGGAAGTGGATTGAGCTTTTCTCCTCTCCCGTGATTCTCTGAGCTTGTCCTGGTCTGATACAGCTCCTAGTTTTGAGGTCTTTAACTTGTTGGAGCTCCTGTCACTTACGTGCTCCCCGTTTTGCCTGTGGGCAGCCTGATGGGGCTCTCGCATCTTTCCTCAGGTCCCCATCCCCTGGTGTACCTCCTGCTTTTCTCCAAACACCCTCTGATTTGTCACCTGGCTGCAAAATGCTTCTCTTTCCCAGGAGGCAGCAGTGGGCAGAGGGACAGGACTGTCTTCGTCCCGCTTTCCCGGCTCACAGGGTTGCCCTGAGCCCACAGTGCAGCCTTGCCTGCCTTTACCCGAGAGCTGTCGTGCTCTCCCTCCCCTGACTGCTCCTTGTCCCGCTTGCTGTTTCAGGTGGGCCAGAAATCAGTTCTCTTCCCGGGGTGGGAAGCCCCTGTGGATCGACCCCCATGATCCCGGCGTTCACCACATCTTCATCGATGACAACATCCGGCTGGACGATGCGGACACCATTGTTCATCCCCAGGTAGGCGGCTGAAGGCCCCTCCAGTGCCAGCTGCCTGCGCTGGGGGCGTCCCCAGTGAGGCCAGGCACGTTTTGTCCCCTTTGCATGAGCGTGAGCCTGCAAAGGGGAATCAAAGCATAGCCCCGGTGTCACCGCACCCTGCGTGACCAGCGTCGGTGGTGGCGATGTGCGGGGCTGCCTGTGGGGAGGGTGAGATCGGCCATCAGCAGAGAACAGCAGGTGCCGGCTGCCTGCGCTCGCTGCCGAGCGCCTCTGCTCTGCCGGGGTGAGTCAGCCCCGCTCCCGGCAGCAGGCAGCCAGCCTCGGCGCGCGGCCGCGGCTCGTCTGTGGCACCGAATTGAAAGGGCAGTGTTTGCAGTGGGGTGCGCTTGAAAAAGGGAACATTTATGCAGATGGAAATGTTTGAGCATCGACAGTTGTCCGACTGCCAGGCACAAGAGCCGCAGCTCCACGGGCGAGCCTGAACCCCTGCCCATTTCCATCTGGGAAGAGACAGCATGGGGGGGAACCTGCGGCAGCCGGTGAACAGTCGGCAGTGTTTGCCAGGCAGCTGGGGAGTGGCAAGGGATGCTCGCCGGATATTCCCCTACAAGCTCTCTCAGCTCATGGATTTGTAGCTGGTGGCAGGAGTTGTCACTGCCCAGGGCAGACCTGTCAGGAATAGGCTTCGGTCCGTGCTGTGCCTGATTCAGGGGAATTACTGCGGACGGCTCTGCTGAGAGCCCGAGGCCCCTGCGTGCAGCAGCTGCTGCCTGTGTGTCTGCAGCAGCCGGAGCATGGCTCACGCAGCTCCACTCGCTGCATGTCAGCCTCGGGCTGTTTCCCTGAGTTCCTCCTTTCGCTACCTGTAGCCGGCACAGCTGGTCAGTCGGGCTGCTCAGCTGGTCTCGGGGCAGCCGAGCAGCCAGCCCCAGGGCTCCCCCCACACCCGATCAGACAGGTAGGATCAGGTTATGGTGGCAGCAGACCTCGTGGGGTCTGGGCGGCAGCCGAGCATCTCGCCAGCAGGGCTCGTCCTTGCTGCCAGGACTTTGCTGTCCTGCAGCCAGGATCAGTAGGTTGGACACCAGCTTCTCCTCCTCTTGCGTCACCAGCTCCGCAGGGCTGTCCCTGTGTCAGTGATGGTGACAGAGCAGCGCTGGGAGGGAAACAGATTGCCAGGTGGCCTTAGGCAGAGATCAGAAGGTGAAGTCCCTGTTCCCTCCTGTGCTGTGGCAGCCAAAGGAAGGGCTGTTGGCAGAGGTTTTCCTGGGGTCAGCCGCTCCGCGGAGCCATTTTCTTCCAGCTGCGTGGTGTGGCCTGTTCCTTAGGGGAGGCCCAGCCGTGTGCTGTGACGAGCTGGTTCTGAGCCAAAGGGGCCTCATGGGAGGGAGGGAAAATCTGGAGAAACCTCATCTTCTGCCACTGGAGTGGAGATGGGAGCCCTTGCCCTCTGCCACCGACCTGCTTTGCAGGAGAGCCACAGCCAGCGTGGAGACGCCTGGCCGAGGAGGAGGGCTCTGCTCTCCGCTGCCAGGTGCTGCGCTTGTGCCGGGCACGGCCCTGGCACTGCTGCCTGCGGAGGGTGCGAGTGCTTCTGTGCGCTGCTCTCTCCCCGCAGGTGTTTTCGGAGCGGGGCAGCAGCAGCCCCAGGCGTGCTCCCACCTCGGAGCTGTATGACGTTTGCCTGGTGCAGACCGACCTGCTGGAGGCCATTGCCGACGAGGACTATTTCCTACGCTGTGTGAGGAGGTGCGAGGAGAACTACGACCGCTACCTGGCCTGCACGGAGAAGGACACCCCAAGCCAGCAGTGGGATGGACAGTGATGCCACCTCGCAGGGCCGAGGGGCTCTGGACTGGGACAGCCCCTGCTTCCTGCTGCAGCAGGCAAAGTCCTGGGCTGGGTTTCTGCTTCAAGCTGTCCCCTCTCTGATGTGTGACGTGCCCGCTCGGTCCTGCCAGGAACCTCCGTGCCTGAGCACGAGCGTCCTGAGAGCTTGTGTGACGGGGTCCCTGGAGGAAACGGCTTTCCTCTCCTCGGCAGCACTGTGGGGAGCCGCCTGCCCGGCTGGCAGGGCAGGGGCAACGCAAGCAGCCACGCTAGCGTTCACACCTCCCTTCCCGCTCCCACACCGGTGGCTGGTGCAGGGCAGGTGCCGGGGTAAGCGCAGCGTTACCTGCGGCACGCCCAAGTGCCATTTGCGCTGTGGTGTTCCCCTGGCAGAGCTAGCGATGCTGTGTCACTTCTGCCGGTTTTTAAAGCAAACCTTTCTAGCTTGGTTCTGGTGTGAGTTTCCTGCCTGCCCTTGGCTCTGCCTGTGCTGGCGGGTGGAAAGTGCCTTTCCCGGTGTGTTCGTTTGTGGGGCTCAGCCAAGTGGGGACGAAGGTGATGGTAGAGGGTTTGGGACCCGTGGGCACCGTCCTGATGCTGCTGAGAGACCCCGGTGTGGTTGTGCTCGGAGTGGGGCTGAGCTCACGCTCTGTCCCCGGCAGCCCCGCAGTGGTGGTGGGCAGGGGGTCCTTTCAGGGCAGGACGGCGGTCCCTCAGCTCCGTGAGCCCGGTGCCGGGGCAGCTCTGGCGGCATGCGGCTGGGGAGCGCAGAGCTGGGGGCCCCGCTGCCGGCTGCCGCCGAGGGGTCTCTCCAGTCCCTCTTCTTGCGGTGGCTCCTTCCCGGCGGGCTGAACGGGGCAGGGGCGCCGAGGTCCCCGGAGGGCCGGGCGGAGGGGAGCGGGGCCCGGCGGGGGGGCCGGGGCGGGCGCGGCGCCGCCCCCACCGGCAGCGGGCGGGCCCGGCGCGGGCGGCGGCGCGGAGCGGCGGGGAGAGCAGCGGAGCGAGCGGAGAGGTGAGCGCGGCCGCGGTCCCTGCCCCGCTCCCGGCAGCGGCAGCGGGGCGGCTCGGGGCGGGGAGCCCGGGCCCGGCGGAGCGGCGGTGCGGGCTGCGGGGAGCGCCGGTGGGCGCGGGCGGTGCGCCGGGAGCCCGGGGAGCGCCGGTGAGTGCGGGCGGTGCGCCGGGAGCCCCGGTGGGTGCGGGCTGCAGGCGGGAGCCCGGGGAGCCCCGGTGGGTGCGGGCTGTGCAGCGGGAGCCGCGGAGAGCAGAGGCTCCCGTGAGTGCGGGCTGCGCGCCGGGAGCAGGAGCCTCGGGGGGTGCGGACGGTGCACCGGGAGCCCCGGGGAGCAGAAGCCTCGGGGGGGTACGGGCCGTGCACCGGGAGCCCCGGTGGGTGCGGGTTGTGAGCTGGGAGCCCCGGGGTGCGGGAGCCCAGGAGAGCAGGAGCCCCAGTGGGTGCAGGCAGAGACCCTGGGGAGTGGGAGTCTGAGTGGGTGCGGGCTGTGTACCGGGAGCCCGGGGTACGGGAACCCCGGGGAGAGGGAGCCCCAGGATGCAGGAGCCCCAGTGGGTGCGGGCAGGGAGCCAGGGGAGTGGGAGTCCCAGTGGGTGCAAGCTGTGTGTTGGGAGCCCCGGTGGGTGCAGGCGAGGAGCCCGGGGCGCGGGGGGCTGTCACACCGCCGAGGGGAGTCGACTCGCCGGTCCGGGGAGCGGTGGGTGCCTGGGTGCTGACTCGGGTGCTCTCCCCGCAGGAGGCGGTGGGCAGAGCCGGGCCAGCGCCAAGCCAGGCCGGATGGGCGGCGCGGCGGGGCCAGGGCCCGGGGACCCCCGGGGCGGCTGAGCTGGCCCATGGCGGCAGGCGCGGGCGCCTTCGCGTGGGCCGCCTTCCCCGCCATGCCCACGCGGCGCGTGTACTGCAGCGCCGCGCACCGCGACGGGCAGCTCTTCGTGCTGGGCGGCTGCGGGGGCAGCGGGCGAGCCCTGGGCGCTGCCGAGGTGCTTGACCTCCCAGCCCAGCGCTGGACCGCGCTCCCGCCGCTGCCCACGCCGCGGGCCGGTGCCGCCACCCTCGCCCTGGGCAAACAGATCCTGGTGGTGGGCGGTGTGGATGCGGCGCAGAGCCCCCTTGCCTCCGTCGAGGTCTACCACGTGGATGAGGGCAAGTGGGAGAAGAAGGCGGCGCTGGCCCAGCCCTCCATGGGCATCTCAGCTGTGCAGAGAGGTGAGGGCTGGGGATGGGGCTCGGCTGCAGGTACCTTTACCATCGGAGAAGTGGGAATGCAGGGGTTGGGGATGTACAGGTGGGATTTGAATCCTGCCACTGCTTGGGATGCAGCATGAGGCTTTCACCCAGCAGCTGAACTTGCCACTTAACAGCAGGGTCATGCTCCTGCCCCAGCAGCCCCGTTGCAGCCCAGGGCTGGGCAGTGCGGAGTCCCTCCGGGCATGGGAGCCTTCCCCAGCTGCCCTGGCCAGGAGCCGTGCCGGGGCAGCCGAGCGCCCTGCTCCAGCCCAGCTCGGCGTGCTGTGTGCCGAGCACATTGTGATTCCTGCCCAAACTTTGCTGAGCAGCCTCCGAGCCTTGGCACAGCCCAGCAGCCTGCGGGCTGGGGGCCAGGGTTGGTGCCCTATGCGGTGCCCGTGTCTGCTCCCTGGCTGGGGACGCCGCGGCATGGCCCTGGGCTGCAGCGGGGTGGGCAGGGCAGAGGGGCCGGCAGGGCAGCGGTGGGAGCGGGCAGGGGTGCCGTCCGCGCTGGGAGCGGGAGCAGGATTTGGCAGCATGGCTGTGTTGCCATGGTGTCTCCAGGGAGATGGTACTGCCGAGAATAATTAGAGACGATGGCCTTGTGCTCCGCTCTGCGCCTGATAGATGGGGTGGAGAGGGGGCAAGGGGGTCCCAGCGGGGTCAGGGCACTGCCGGGCTCAGGTCTGGCTGCGCTCACCGTGCCTCGGCCACCCCGGAGCGACGGCTGGCCGTGGGGCAAGGCAGTGCCCGGGCTGCCTGCCCTGGAGGGCACAGCGGGACTCCCAGCCCCGCAGCGCTGCCCATGGCCGTCCCCGCCTCACTGCCGCCTCTTTTGCAGATGGGGCCGTCTACGCACTGGGGGGAATGGGTGCAGACACCTCTCCTCAGGCTCTGGTCCGTGTCTACGAGCCGGCAAAGGACCACTGGCAGCCCCTGCCCTCCATGCCCACCCCCTGCTACGGGGCCTCCGCCTTCCTGCAGGGCAACAAGATCTTCATCCTGGGTAGGTGCCGCTGGGGCGAGCCGAGCATCCCCCCGTGCCCCTGCCCTCTCCCTCCGCTGCCTCCTCAGACCAGGGGGTGACCTGGTGCACCCCAGGGCAGCTCCGTGCTGCCCTCCTGCCCCGGCACTGCAGCTGGCGGGCCCCATCCTGCTTGCTGAGCCCACCGATGGTGCCGGCTCAGGGCACCGGTAGCTACAGCATCTGGTCTGTGCACAGGGGGTCGGCAGGGCAAGCTGCCCGTCACCGCCTTCGAGGCCTTTGACCTGGAGACAAGGAGCTGGACGCGCTACCCCAGCGTGCCCAGCCGCCGCGCCTTCGCCGCCTGTGCCATGGCCGACGGCGTCGTCTTCAGCCTGGGGGGGTTGCAGCAGCCGGGGCCCCACAACTTCTACTCCCGTCCCCACTTTGTCAACACCGTGGAGATGTTTGACCCTGCGCAAGGTGAGCTCTGTGTCCCTGGGTGGGGTGGGAGTGTTCCCTGCAGGTCCGGGATGCCTCCCTGGGTCTTGGTGAGAGGTGTCAGTGCCTGAGGGACACTGTTCATCTGGGTTCTGAGCATCAGCCCCTTGCACCCATGGCAGGTCCTGCCCTGTGTTCCTGGGGTGCCATTAGCCCGAGTGCCTCCTGGCCTCTGCGCACAGAGACGCCTGCGCCGCGGAGAGGAGCCCCAGCGGGCGATGCTCACACCCTCTCGCCCCCAGGTGTGTGGAGCAAGCCGAGCCGCGCCATCCGCATGAGGGAGAAGAGAGCCGACTTCGTGGCCGGCTGCCTGGGAGGAAGAGTGGTGGCCGTGGGTGGCCTCGGTAATGCCAGGGGTAGGCGTGTGGGCATGTTCCAGTCCCTGTCCCTTGTGGCACATCAGTGACCTGTGTGGCGACAGGGAGGTCGGCTGTGCAAAACCACAGGGGTACCACAACGCCCTCCACGACTGCATGGCCTTAGCTCTGCCTGCTGTGTCCCTCCTATGCCACCCGTGTGCTGGGGGACCCTGCTGCCCTGCCCCACAGGCTGTCCCCTCCAAGCCGCTTGCCCATTTCACCCCCCAGCCAGGCTTTCTTCAGCTCATATGCAGTGTGCCGGGCTCGCATAGCCCATGCCGGCTCAGCCCCGCCGCGCAGGGCTGCAGCGCCGCATCCCTCTCCCGAGAGAGCTGGGGAAAGGTTACTGCTGTCACTCATCAGCAGGGATGCAGCAAGGAGGGCTGCCCGGGGAGCGCAGCGCCGGCCACAGCACCCCCAGCCCTGCAGCAAGGGCTGCCAGACCCCACCGAGCTTAGCTGGGGCGAGCCGGACCTCCTGCCACAGGACAGGAGGAGGTGATGGGGAAGGCGAGCGGTGCTGGCTGTATCCCTGCGGTGTGGCGTTGCTTCTGAGCGCTGCCGGGGCTGGGGCTGCCCTCCCTTATCCCCCAGTGATGGCTGCGGGGTGCAAAGCCTGCAGTGCGGCATCGGTGCCGACAGCCCTCCCTGTGGGGACACCGCTGATCCTCTTGTGCCCCTGCTAATTGCCTCTGGGATCGCAGAGCCCCCGCAGCCCAGGACTCAGGGACCAGCCACCACTGGGGGCTCCGGCTGGGGTGTCGAAGGCGTGGGAAGGGGGAAAGGCAGAGCCTGGGGTGCGGGGAGGGCTGCGGGGGGCTGATGCCATCCCATCTCCTGCAGGGAATCAGTCCTGCCCGCTGGACTCAGTGGAAGGGTTCAGCCTCTCGCGGAAGAAGTGGGAGCCGCTGCCCCCCATGCCCACCGGCCGCTGCTCCTGCTCCAGCTGCCCGGCGCCCAGCCTGCTCTTCGTCATCGGCGGGGTGGCCCAGGGCCCCAGCGGCGCCGTCGAGGCTCTGTGCCTGCGCGAGGCGCCCTGAGCGGGGCCCCGGGGACCAGCCCTGGCCGAGCACCAAGTGCCTGAAGACGGGGACAGGGTGTGCACGCGCCCATGTGTGCGGGTGACCCAGCTCCGGGGAGCTGCCATCCCGTGAGGCCGGGTGCCAGAGCAGCTGTGGTTTCTCGCCATGCTTCGGAAACCCCTCTCGGCTCCTACACCGCTGTGGCAACGGAGCCCAGGGCAAAATCCTGCCTGGCGGGAGGGCCGCGGCCGGCAGCGTGGAGGGAGCGGCGTCGGCAGGACTGTCGCTGGGCACCTGCCCCGTCCGGCCCCGTTCGTGCCGCGGCGTGTCCGTGCCATGTGTGTAGCAGTGAGTGCTGTGTCGTCGTAGACCCAGTCGATGTCTCATGTAGCACAGAGATGCCCTGTAGCTCAGTGCCTAGGAGGTGATGTAGCACCTCGAATAAATGAAACACGTGGAATTTTAGCCTGCTGGAGTCATGTCATCCCTGGTTATCCTGCTCCAGGCGGGGACGTGCCGCAGCCTGTTGGGAAAAACCCCTCCCAAGGGAGAGTCTGGCCAGCCCTTCCCCACTTGGGGTCCTGTGCTATGGGGCCCCATGCCATGGGGCAGGGATGGCTCTTGCTCCTTTTCTCACGGCCAGGGCAAGCAGAGCAATGCGATGTAGGGATCCATCCCTCCTTTCGGAGAGGGAGAGCTGAGCGGCAGCTGTCCTGCCTCGGCACAGCCTTGCTCCTGCTCGGCCTCTCCTGCGGGCAAAGGGGCTGCGGGGGGCGAAGGCAGCAGCAGGAGAGAGCCGGGGTGTGAGAGCAGGCAGGGAATGGTGAGGGCTGCCAGGATGCTGAGAAATAAGATGAGATGAGTAATGATGCCAGGGCTCCTGGGCCCCATCCAGCACCACAGTCCTGTCTCAAAGGATGGAGCACGGTCTGGTGCCTGGGAGAGCTGGATCCAGCTGTGCCCAGCTCTCCCAGGCAGGAACAGCACATTTCCCACTTACCGGCACTGGGAAGGGAAGGTAAGCTCCATACCAGTGGCATCTGTGGGTGACATTTAGGGGTGCACGGCGAGACCAGTGGGGGGTGACCCACCAATTGCCCAGTGCCATGGACTTGCCTGAGCCTCGTTGGTCTTGGCTCCATGCAGAGTCACGCGCCCCAAAGCACAGAGCGGCAGTCACACACACAGGCGAGGGATTCGATCTTTCACTGATACAACATTAGAAAGATCTCACAGGTCCAGGTAAATATCAAGCGCAGATGCCTGACCTTTTGGAGAAGACAGCCAGCGCGATCCTCGGGTGGGTAGCGAGGCCGGAGAGGCGGGAGGCCAAATCCCGGCAGAGTGCAGCGGCATCCAGCACACTGCTGGGGCAGGCTGCACCGTCTGCCGGGGGCGTCACGGCGTGGGGAAAGTTGGAAATGATTTAGAGAAGAGTATTCACAAGATATTTTCGGTGTCATTGCCCCATCCTCTCCACTTCCCACCCAGTGCGGTGACCCCGGGGTCCGTCCTGATGTGCTGCGTGGCTGTTTGTCTGCATTTCGGGAAGAACATCCTGGGATACCTGGGCTGGCAGTACCTCGGCTGAAGCCATCCCTGTATCCGCCTCTGGAGTTGCCATAGAAACCACCGCTGTGCCAGAGCCAGCATCAACAGGGAGCCCCGAATTAGTGATTGAGCCGTACCTCGGCAGCCGGGGGATGCACTGGCAGTCAGAGAAGGTCAGCAACTCGTGCTGTGCTGGGGGGGCTGGAAAGAGGGACCCCCTCCTCTGAGCACAGCGCGGCTCCAGCCTTCTCCTGTGAATATTGCAGCAGCGCCCCATTTTCACAGCGCTCCCTGATCTGTGCTCAGCCCCGGTGGGCTTTTCCTTTCCGGGGTCCTGGGAGGCGACAGACCCCTCAGTGCCGCCGCGGGCTGAGGTACCTCTCCCCAGCCTGCTAGCCCTTTCCAGAAGCCACCAAAGTACATAACAACTTCACTGTCACCAAAACTTTAGTCACAGGGGACCCTAAATCATGGAGCTGCACTGGAAACGCAGACCTGATTAATAAGCTTTTCCCACAGGAGCATTGCATGGATGGGATAAATCAGATGCTGAGTCACCGGCAAATTGACATCCCTGCGTGCCAACTTCCCAGCTTTCCCCACCCCTTTGCTGACGGGGTGCCTGGTGCTGCTTTTACCAAATTTTTACCTGGAGATGCTGGAGGGGGAAGCTACAGCTTGGGAGCCTCTCGCTGTCATGTCCCCCCGCTACGGCGGCGTTTCCAGCAGTGTCGGTGCCCAGCCCAACGTGGCCAGTGGTCCCTGTCCCACAAAGAGTTTGCCCCTTTCTCAGCAGCACCTTGCCTCATGCACGCAATTGCCTGGCACATCAACCCACCGCAGCGCCGTTTGGGTTGGCTGTTCCACCCAAGGTGAACAGAAGTCCATGACCTCTCCTAAAAGTGTAGTTTTCTCATTCTTTTCTATCACTTCCACTTTCGGGCACAGGACCAGGATCCCATCCGAATAAGCAAAGGAGAGCAGCCAGGACAGTGGCCAAGGACATCTTGGGGCAGAGGGAGAGATCTTCAGGCAAAGGGATAATGGCCCTGACCGCCCTTGAAGACCGACACGTTATTAACTGAAGAGCTCCAGTGAGTTTCTAACAAAATGCGCTACGGAGAAAAAAAACGTTGAGGGATGTACCAAATATATTGCTGTCCATCTCCTGGCAGCTTCTGCTAATTTTTACTAAATGAAAGGTTTCAAGTATCTGGCCACACTCCCTAACGTTAGAAGCACAGTCTCTTACTTCAGATATAAGGAGAGCTACGAGCCAGCGCCTGGCAACGTGGCTAATCTCCCCAGACCGTGTTATGGATGAGGGAGACTGGAAACTGGAGGTAGCTGTCAGACCTATAATTAAAAAAATATGTTTCCTTATAGAAATTCCTTTCCGTTGTCAGGAGAGATGGAAATAAAAAAATCTCATTTATCATATTCCACAAACTCGGTAGACACTCAAACCAGAAAGCCCCAGCCACACCAGAAATAGCAATAGCTCTGTATAATAACCTAAAATAACACGCCGAGCCTTATCACCGATACGCAAAGCACCGGCAAATCCTTTCCTAAGGGCAGTGGAAGTGCTGTAAACGGGTACAGGGCTCTGTGGTCTCTTCTGAAGGGAGTTCTGGGCCAACTTTCCAATTACGAGCAATAAAATGATGGATAATCAACATTTATGATGCAGGGCCATATAGGACCTGGACGCACAGCAAGGCTTTTGGCAGCAGCGCTATGCACCAGGCTGTACAACGGAGCTGTAGGCAGTTCAGGAGCAGAACAAGGCTTTTATTTACTCAGCAAGCGCAATAAGCGTTAATGTTCCCATCAGCACCGCTCTCCGGAGGAAGGTTTGCCTTCCAGCCCACGGCTGCCTTGGACGGCCTGGCCATTATCCCATCCCTGCAGCAGGAACACGATCCAGGCTGCGATTCCCCCCTCCGGTCCTAGAAAGTCAACCTGCTAGAGGCTCATCGTGCAGCTGAGAGTTAACAAGCCGCCACGATAAATCCGAGCTACTTATACCAGCCCTAATGCCATAGGGACAAGCAAAAACAACACAGTAAAGTCACTCCAAGAAGTTTTTTATGGGTAAAAGTCCAGAATTATTATTTTTTATAAGTGAAAGCTTTATTTCTGTGGGATTTGATTAGGAAACCATATATATACGTCAAGAAAGCCATTATTTTGACTCCTCTGAGCTCCAGGCTGCCTTTAATACTAAAGCCAAAAGAGCATAAAGGGGAATGGGAGTAGTTCTAATCTATCCATGAATTTGTATCATCAACCTTATTTCTACAGTGGTTTAGTGCTTACGGAGTATCTTCAGAACCAGCAACCAAACATTTTAACCAGTATTGAAATTGTTTTGAATTAAAGGAGAAAAAAAAAGGCAAGTAAGTGTGCCCATTTTCCATTCCTGAAGACGGAGGATAGAGAAGCACAAGGAAAAAATTCCAGTAAAACCATATTTGAGAATCTTTCCCCGGGGAGTGTTTAGATGATGGGTTATTTTTGTTATACTTCTAATGGGTGAAATTAAATCGTTCTGCATTTCTGTGAGATGTATTTACATGAGAGACCACACAGCCTCTGGACACGAAGTAAATGGGCGCCGTGGCCACCGCGCTCCCGTGGGACCAGCCCTCGGCGCGCCAGGCTCCGAGCCTCCTCTTCCTCCCCCTGCCCCACGATGTCCCCCGTGTGCCCGGGGGTCTGCTCCCAGGCGGAGGGGTGGCGGGCAGGGCCCGGCCGGGCGCCTGCCCTGGGCAGCCTGGGGAGAGGCTGGAGCTGGGGCTGATCCTGGGGGCTGCGGCCCTGGGGTGAGAACCAGGGACCCCCACCCCAGGGTGAGATCCAGGGACCCCCAGCGCCGGGCTGACCCCAGGGACCCCCAGCCCCGGGCTGTGAGGCCGGGGCCCGCAGGCTCCCGCCAGGCCCTGTGGGGCGGGCAGTCCCGGTGGGTGGCTGCGCCCGGGCCCATGGGGAGCCACTGGGCCCAGCCCTGGGGCGGCCATGTCGGTGGGGCCTGCCCTCGGCCTGCAGGGCCGTGCTGCCCCCCAGGGTCCCCCCACAGCCAGGGGGCACAGGGGGACGCTCCCCCCGAGCCAGGCTTATCCGTCTCTCTCCGTTTTCCTCCTCCCTGCAGGGGAGCGTGGCAGCATGGCCGCTGCGGGGTAGGAGAGGCCGTGTGCGCCGGAGCCATGGTGAGGGCCGGGAGCTCCCGGCGAGCGTGTCAGCTCTGAAAAAAACATGAATTTTAACGTCTGGAATATCAAGGAGATGTTGAGCACGCCGACAGCCGCCGGGTGAGCTTGGGCCACGGGGTGGGGAGGAAAGATCGTGAGGAAATTGTCTATAAAATTAAACACTTCGAGTATTTGATAGTGATGGGGTGAAACACGTCTAGAATTGCTCTCTGGTTAATTACGGTCTGGTTAATGATGGTTAATTAGCCTACTCCATGATCCTGTTTGTGCCTGCATTGCTCCCAGCCTGCCAGGCACCGCGATAGATCCACCATTGCCGGGAATTTAAAAACCAGCATCCGCTGAAAGCTGTTCTCGGGTTTATTCGGGGAAGTCCTGTGGCCTATCTGTGTCTAATTAGATGAGTTAAACGTTCCCCCTTGCCTTGTGCAGAGGGTAGATAAAATGAATCGTGATTTGCAATATTGTTACACATTATGTAACTCCAGAATTATTCCATATACTGCATTTATACGCACGGCTTAATTTTTTCCCGGCAGAAGTGAAAGAGCAGCTAGAACTCCCCACATCTACAACATATAGTGAAACAGCAGACACTATTTGGATGTAAACATCTAGAGAGCAAATGCGTAAGGCTGCATTTTTTACAGCAGAGCATCACCTTTTGCATCACATAGCTAAAAAACAGAGCAAGATTTGTCCCTTGTTTGACTCTGGAGAAGCTAATTGATGAATTTGGGCCTCTGAGCCTCTGTTAGTTAAATAACCCATTTACATAACTAACTGTTGTTCAAATTCACGTTTTTAGTCATACTGTCTCTTTGGCCTGATGTTACCACAATGATGGATGATAATGAAAACATAATAGTAGTTTCCTTGCCCATTATAAAAATACTTGTCTCATATATATGAATTAATTGAATTTTGCACAGATGCAGGGATCGAAGGGGAGCCAATTCAGGGGAAAACACGTTTATATCTGTCCTGGCTTTGTCTTTATAAACACGAGTTGCATAATTCTATTGTCTTCTTGGTACCTGCAGATGTCTTTCTTTTTAATTTGTTTTCAAGAAGTTACTTCTAAGTAGTTTGAAAATCTGTGACTTTCATTCTGGTCAGAGACTGAGCAGGGGAAATTTAGAGAATATATATAAAATTATATATAATTTTTTTATATACATATAAATCATTCTGTGGAGTCCTGCAATAGGAAAGAAAATAAGTGGGAGGAGTACAGGTGCCTGTTTGGAAAGGGATCATTTGAATTCCTTCCTCTACCAAAGTATCCTGGCAGCTACAAAGTCTTCCCTTTTAACTCACTTCTTGTTAATGCAGGAAAAAAATACAGACAAGATTTTAACACCCACTCCTCAGCATTCCACATTTTTTGCAAGTGAGTTCAAAGGGGTCAAATAGGGCATAAAATGTTACTGAAAAATGCAGCTGGGTTTTGGGGGGGAGTTAAGAAGGGGGAGAAGGTTCACAGGAGGCGACTTAACTTTTTCTAAAGGAAAAAAATGTTACTCATAGGAGCGTGTGCATGTGTGTGTGTATTTGAAACAGGGGGAAAGGTGTTGATTACTTTTTCCCGACTCACTTCTGTTACTAGAAACCTTTCTCACCACAGCAGGGTATGCTGTGTAATCCCCAGAATACTGTCTTTCAGGGAGCTTTAAAAATGGAACATAAAATCAGCATATAATCGAGGCAGGGTATGAATCACACTGTGAGTTCTTTGCAAGTTTGAGTCAGGGTGTTACTTCTGAGAGCAGCTGCCACCGGGTCCCTATGAAACGCAGAGCTCCAGTGACACAATACCCTCATGGCCGTGGCCCTGCAGAAGCCCAAGATTGCTCTGGGTTTATTCGTTATCTCTCTGTCAAACACACACGTGCTTCCCTGTAACCGCTAGCAGCCTGAGAAATAGGGTGGGGGAACCAAAGCCCCTGTTTTACCTGGTTTTATGTATGACTATTGACATAATAGAGATCCTAGAAATGCAGGAGAAGGCACATTATCTAGTCGGACACTGTAATATCAGGGTGCCAATTATTTAAGAAGGTGGGAGGGGGTCATGAGGATAGAATGACAGCTATACAGTGGAGAAAACTTAGAGTCAATTTAAGTGTATCAACAAACGACACAATTTTTGTGGATTGAAATGCCAGAGTTAATTAGGGAAAGTGGCGTGTTAGAGCAGCGCTGCTACCTGCCCAGCCAGAAGGGCAGGTGAAGAAAGGTCGCGGAGGATGTGAGAACAGCAGCCGCAAAAGCAGTGATGCTTCAATCAGCCTTCTATCGACTGGGTAAGCGTCGCTGGGGCGTGATGCTGAAAGTACCATAAACACCTGCCTCGGCTGGGGAACTCCTGGGGGGAAGAGACACGTCTTGCCTTGGCCCTGAGCTGAGCACAAGATCCGCGTCCAGGGTTTTACTCTTGCAGTGCTGCCCTAAGAGTGACAGTGAACTGGAGTCAATGTCTCTGCAGGAGCAACAGAAGCCAAAAAAATCCAATACTGTTTAATTTCAAAAAAGACATTGACGTAGTAATAAGGAAGCTCACCAAAAAGAAATTAAACTGGATGGCCAAAAGGCTTAAATACTTGCCTGAGGCATAGAGATTATTTAGACCTCATGTTGAAGCTCAGAACAAATGTGTACCAGCTGTCAGATCTGACACGAGAAGGACCAGGACCAGACTGGCACGATAAAGACCACTACTGAAAATGAGAAGGCATCCTTCAAGAAATGAAAGACAATAAAAAATAGAAAAATAGAAACCAATATATTATGATTTTAAATTGAAGTCACCGGAATTTTCTTGTTCCATGAGAAAAACAATAACTTGCTAAGGGCATAATAGCTCCCTGTATACCTGCTTCCAAAGACATCAGAAGCAGAAAGCCTGCCAGAGCATGTGTAAGGCCAATATGTGATGAAAACATTAATGCGGCATTCAAAAGAGATGCTGTAAGTTAAGGCCTACTTGGGCCATTACTCTCTATGGCTTATTTCTGCTGTTGAGAAAAATTTCCAAATTTGACAACCTTATTCAATCCATTATTCTATGAAATTCCATCCCACGTAGCAGGGCCACATATTTTGAAGTCCCCTTAATGTCCCACAATAAGCAGAAAATTAAGGAGACTGCCAGGACAAAGACTGAGAGAGCAGCTGTAAAAATCCCAAGCCTGAATGAGAGAATGAGAACTGGGGCTGTAAGTGCAGGCTGGAAGATGGCTTCGGACGGGGGGGGGGGGGGGCAACCCCCCCTGTCTCCAGATGTCTAATTCTTAATATGGTCAGGGATACCTTTTGTGTAAGTAAACAGGGCTACTCCGCGGCAATCTCTTAGCACCCCTTCCCAATCTCCTCCTAAGGAACAGGTCCTGCGAGCCCCTGTGACCGGCGACTGGCTCAGGACAAAGGGTTAACACGGTTTCCAAGGTGAGAAACGTCTGGGCAGTATTGAATCACAGCCGAATGAATAATGGAGTGGCTCATAGAAAGTAAAAATGACCTTGAGGAATTAAAACAAGACTAGAAGGACCCTGAGCCTGAAATCTGGAAACTGAAGGCAGTGTTTGAGCTGAATAACCAAGAGGGATTTCATTGTGGTTAATGCATTAGGGCCAGTGCCAAAATCTGTTTGTAGAAATTCCTTTTAGGATATGGTGGAAGTGATTTGCAGCAAGCAGGTCACGCCGTTACAGAGGACAGAACGCAGAAAAATATTTTTATGCTGTGGCCATTCCCAGCGAAGAGATCATAAATGGCTGGAAGCTGCAATAGCAGCTAAAACTCCTTGATTTAAACTCCTCCAGGCCCCTGGATGCTGGAGTTCCTCTGCACCCAAAGCCAACGCTGATCCTTGCTCATTTGCTGAACACATTGGCAGGCAGCACATAGCGACGAAGAGCGCAGCATAGCAGAGCTAGAGACAGTTCCTATAGATACAGACTAAAGCCAGGAGGAAGAGCAGGTGAACAGGAGCTTCCAGAATTTCAATTGGATTTGTTGTGTTGCAGCCCTGGTCACTAAATGAGGAGGAGCAGAAAGGGCTGGGAGATTTTCTGGAGGGGAATCAGGAGAAGAGGAACTTTGGCACTGATCCTACTCAAGATTACTAGCAGCAGAAAAAGATCTCTTCTTAGGGAAAAAGGCTTTACTGCACTTTGAAGAAATATGTCAGGAAGGCGTAAGTGAGCTTCACCCACAGTGCTTGGGAAGGAGAGGGATGTTGGCACAGGTTCAGTGGGGATGAGAGAACCAAATAAAATCACTTACAGCAGCACCGCGGATAAATGTTACTTTGCAAATTGTAGAAGACTCAGTTTGCTTTTCCAGCTGACTCTTAAACCTTGGTGTTGGCACGTAAGGATGGCGCCGTGGTTTAACCCCAGCCAGTAACCCAATACCACGCAGCCACTCGCTCACCCCCCCCCTCCCCAGTGGCGTGGGGAGGAGAATCGGAGAGAAAGGGAAACTCGTGGGTTGAGATAAAAGCAGTTCACCAGGACAGCAATGAAAAAGATAATAATAATTATATTAAATAATAATAATAATAATAATAATAAACAATGGTAATAGAATATATAAAATGAACAACACACAATTTCTCACCGCCCAATGACCAATACAGCCCGTCCTGAACAGTGATCACAGAACAGCAATTTTCCTCAGCAGCGATCTCAGAACTGCAAGTTCCAGAGAGAGTGAGCGAGGGAGTGAACAGCCGAACGAACAAACAAATGAAAAGGCCCAAACGAACGTAAAGAGGACCAAACAAACTAAAAGAGGACTGGCCCACCAGCCAACCTCCACTTACATACTGGGCATGATGTCTATGGTATGGAATACTCTCTTTGGCCAGTGTGGGTCAACTATACTGGCCATACCCCTCCCAGGTTTTTGCACCTGCACATTAGCAAAACCTGCAAAGCTGGAAAACATCCTTAATTGCTTAGCAGCAACTAATAACATCAGTGTATTATCAATATCCTTCACATACCAAATCCAAAACACAGTAGCTGCTGGAAAGAAAATTAGCTCCATCCTGGCTGAAACCAGGACAGATGGATCCAAACAACAGAGTAAAAATTACCGATTTTAAAAAAGACCGATAAGGCCTATGACAATTTATAGTTACGAATTTTTAGCTTGTCAATGCACCTAGAAACATCTAGGAAACACAAGAAAAGGGTATTTATCGCATGGTGTGTTTCTCTTGGTGTGTTGTATCTGACAGCTGTTTGGGGGCAAGGCAGAACCTTTGAATGAAAGGTGAACATCTGCGTGTGGTTGTGCTAAAATATTTGGAAGTGGAAATCAGAACTTAGAAAAATGAAAGAAGCTCCCAAAAGATCTAACTTCTCTTGTGGAGGGGGAATTCCCACTGACAACAGGGAAACTGAGACTGCGGAGAACTAGCTGACTCCCCAGATATGCAGAGGGTTGCAGATTTTTAGATCACACTCATATTACAGAAAGGGTTGGAGCTGCCAATATTGCAATACCTTGCCTAAAGTTAGGTGGGAAAAAGAAACCATTCCATCAGCCAGCAGAGGATGACTTAGCATTTTTTGGAGCTGACAAGAACTTACAATGGCACTGGTCTTACTTATCTAAAGCTGGTTTTGCTTTGGCCGCACACGCTAGTGCAAATACCACAGGAACATTATGGGCACAAATGCACGAATGACTCGGGGAGTGGCTCGTGTTAGCAGAAAGCTAAAAGTTCTCCTGAGATAAACTATTGCATCACCTAGGAGGGACTTCTAACCCAGACTAAATATCTAGGATGTCTCCTCGCTGTTTATAAGGAAGGGTTTATATTTAGGACGGAGCGTGCATCCCAGCAGCTCAGGCATCCTGAAGGGAATGGCCAGGTGGTTAGAAGAGCCGTGGTTGCCTGATCATGGATCTGACCACAGATCTGATCACAGATGTCTGATCTCGCCATCACGGATAGGCCTGGGCCAAGCGTGGCCGGGCTGATGTCTTGCCCAGATGGTTGTGTTAGTAAATTAATTGCCGGCAGCGTTAAGCAAGAGAGAAAGACATCCGTTGCTCGGGAGAATGAGTGTATTCAAAAGAGACATCTGTTTCGCCTCCCCCCCTAATTTGCAGAATTGCCATCGTTCCTAAACCAACCACTGAGATAGTGGACTTAGGACAGAAAAATTAGGCTCCAGAGCAGCCGACAGCGCCTTTGGTCGTAGTGTCAGTGCAGGGTGAGCCTGGGAAGTCATTTGGCTCATAAAGTCCTCTCAGCTCAATACTCCTCAGAATACCGGTCATAAAACTCTTTGTTGTAGGAATCTTGTACTTCAGGCATTGAGTAATGTGAAGGGACTGAGAAAATGAGCAGGTTGTGGGATATGATATTCACCAGTTGTACCAGACACTTTCAAAGGCGGTTTGACAAGACAGTACAGCACTTAAAGATTATAAAAACCCTTCCTTAAACTAAGAGGGAGCTTTTTTGGCTAGAAGACAGGAGGATTTAGAAAACTGGTGCAGGAGATGTGATACTGGCATTGCAAGCAGGGGTCCTGCCCGTGTGGGGTCATGGCAGCCCGTGTGCTCACATCTCTCCCTGACGTGCTGGCTGTAGATCAAGAACTTTTTTTTTTTTTTTTTTTACAAAGCTTAGCTGAGATGGAAACAAGAAGCTGTGCTAGTAAAAGCTGTATTCAGATTTCTTTCTTAGTAGATTTGGGGTCCAGAGACAGATCAAGGGAGAAGTTTTGAATTCAGACAGATTTATCAGGCTTTTTGAGAATCCAGAAACCCATACCTCATCTATTTTTGCCTGCGGCTCAGTGTACTCGGTGAGCTTAAAGTCAAAAGTATTAAGACGATATTGTCACTGACACCTCTATATAACGAAGAGGGAGACTGAGCGGTTCAAGCACTGCTACTAAATCCCTTCCCTGTTGTGTGTATGATGTTTGGGCTCCTTCCAAAACTGGGGATTAACCAAACACATCACTGCTAATAAATGTTGGGGTGATCATCTTTTGTTATACACATTAATTAGTCTCCTGTTCCTTCTCCTTTACTTACATGATTTGATATAGAAGCAAAACCCTGCGTAAGAGTCTTTTTCATTAATTTTGATCTATAATTCCCAGTTCCAAAGGCAGCAACACATCTCTCCATTTTAGTAGCTTAAAAACCAGCAGGAACGGAGAGTAAAAACCTGGCCCAGCTTTTCTTATGTTTGGACCCAGCCTAAGCACTCCATCAGACCTTGTGGACATGGAGCAATGGGATAGTGATCATGTGAAAAATGCAAAAATCTGTATCTTTGCTAATAAAAGAATGAAGCCAGCCTCTGACAGAATGAGAAGCAGTGCAGCTGTGTGGGGAAACCCTTGTCTGAGGGAAGCTGGTACTGTGCCACGATCCTAGTCCAGAAAGCAGTAGAAGCCTTGTCTCTGAAGAGGAGTAGAAACAGAGCAACATAGCACAAAGTCAAGGCTGGCTGGAAAAGGTTTATATGGGTGACGCTCAGGGGAAAGAAGAGAACTTTTGAGTAGCATGTTATTATGTTTGAAATATTTCTAACAATTCAGATCAATTTGTCCAGCCATATGCTACCTATTTATTTGTTGTTCCAGTGTGTCAGACTTAAGGCATCTGGAGAATAAATGCCCAAGAAATGTCAACTATCAGTCAGAAAGGTTTACTCTGTTGGAACTGCCTTCCAAATAAGCCGAGCAGCATGAGTTACAACAGAAATTATGATGCAGAGTAGTGAAAAGGGAGAGACCCAGCACTTTCTACGAGCAAACCCCAAGGTGTCCCTTAAACCAGGGCTGACTGACACGGCAGGTAGGATGAACTGAGTTAGCTGGCCAGTCCTGGTTTTGGTCTTCTGTTTGAAGGACGTGCTGGAGAAACACCTTCACCCCTGCAAGGTGAGTGCAGAGCTACTGCACTGTGTTCATATGGATGCAGCAATTTAAGATAAGCCAGTTGGCTTTGCCTAGCAAAACTGCATGCTGTTAAACATTATCCAGTTATAGGGATGGTACCCTCCGAGCGGAGAGTGAAATGAACATGCTGGGGTGGGCCATGCTTGAATGGTTCCAGCAGGTTGTGTAGGGAATTCTGTTTGGCTTTTTAATTGCTCGAGACTCATTCACAACCTGCTTTGCTCTATTTCAGGCCTAATAAGTTTTCCATCCGGAGCAGCGCTCCTAGTGACTACTCGAGTTTGAGCGATTCTCAGCTACTCTTTGGCTCCCAGTTCTGCCCGGAGAATGTGCAGTCGGCAGCGGCGCCACTGGAGCTGGGTACACAGCTGGGACAGCACAACTCCCAGGACGTGAGTCTCACTCTCATTCAGCCCTGTGCAGGCACACAGACACCATCTAAAGTTAATGAGAAATTCTGAAATCAGGTGGTAACATTTGCAAATGTTAATAAGTCCTGAAATCAAGTTATCTTCTTGATACATATTTACTGTGACTAGACAAAATAGCAGCCTGGTCGGCTGAAAACCTAGTATTTATAACAGATTACTATCAATTATTATGGGGATAGGTATTATTTTCTTTGATCACATTTTTTTAATTACTAAAATAATAGGAAATTATTCTCAAGCTAATGTCTTTAAACCAGCTAGCTAAGGTAGAATATTCCATCTATTCCTTCTTTGAACAATACTGTTCTCTTCATTAGCTTTCCGCAAGAATGACAGAGGTATTCAGTATTTACCTCCATTGACTGAAAATTACGTTGCTGTATTGTTGTTACGGCAGCTGCTTGAACGATTTTGGATGAAGAGCTTCTATGCTCAAAATCTTTCTCCTATAGCACATGTTTCTGATGCTAGCAGCCTCACTAAAGTAGTTCCTGCGCCACTAACAGATAGCACCAGATCCAAATAAAGACACCTGAGAGCAAAGATTAGGAAAGAGCAGCGGTGCCAGCTCAATGGCCCCAGGCTGTCCTTCAATTCCAGATCCTATCTGCCATCCTCTGCATTTTGCTGGAGATCATGTCCATTAACTGCAGCAGCTTTTCATCAGACACAAAAAAGGAAATTCACTCTTCACGATGAAAAAAGACAATTTAATGGAGTTTGCATTTTCTTATGTTTTAAGGAAAAGGCATTTCCATTTTGGTGACACAGTGTCTGGAAAGTTTGTAGAATGAGGATCTTTACAGCTTTCATATGAATATTAAATTTCTTGTTCTGAAATGTATATTGAAGCATGTGAAAAACTGATCTACAGTCTGGTGACGTTGCTAGTTGGCAGCAAAATGAGGTAATCTGCCAGGAACTTCAATAGGCTTTTCTTTCGATTGGTGTACAGGGAGCTCCCACTGGCGTCTTTAACTTTTCCACAATTCCAAGAGCACTGGGATTCATTTATAGTCTCTGTGTCGAGCGTACAGGAAAAAATCTGCACACCTGATGATCGCAACCAACTGAAAATCCTCAAGATGAGAGAAAATCCTGAGTCTGGAGGAATTCGGGCTAGGTTTCAGTTCCACAGGGAGTCGATCTAACTAGGCACACTAAGTGAGCCATAATCTCGTGAAATTCTTAATCTCCTCGTCCAATCTAATCTGTCACGTCCAATCACTGTGATCTCTGTCTGCAAAGCACTTGGTACACAAATGTTTTTTGCTAATTAATCTTCTGATTATTTTTATACTTCAACATTTTTGTTTCTTTTGTGCAACAGAGCGAGCCCAGTATTTTTACCAAATACCAGACAAAACCACAGTTATTTGATGAAGAAACAAAAGAAAAAGTTTCGCTTAATTTTGGTGCAGGAAGAGTGAAAAGTGTCTTGGAAAATTTTGAAGTGAATAAGAACAAAATAAAGGACAAATATGATCGGTATGTAGACATCCATTGGAAATTCTGTGCTGGTGGTTATCACTCCCTGCAGCTCCTTCTTCCCCTCATGAAAATCAGACATGACATAGTTGCATATTCCTCCAAGAAAAGTATATTTTCAGGTTTTAGATAATCTCTGTTTGGAAAAACTCACAGAATAAGAGAATAGGGTTTATTTGCAATGCGATTTATGTAATACACTCAGCTGTAAGCCACAAGGCTCATCAAAACTCTAACCTGAATTTACCTTTGTCCTTCTTTATCTAATCAGCAGGGTTTTCTTCTGTATTGATTCTCTGCAGAAGCCCATATTTGTCAAAATTTTGTAGACTGTATTGGGACTGATCAAAGGGCCTCTGAGGACGGCCTTTACATTTAGGCCGGATGAGGAGATTGGCAAGTATACTTGTGTGCGGTGGAAGATGCAATGATTGCACCTTTATAAATCTGCATGTATCTCTAGAATTTTACTTGTATACAAGCTTTTTATATCTTGTGGTTTTGGTAACTGACAAGTGTAATTTGCTAATGTAATTTGCATCTGCTCTTTGTCAGATGTTTAGAATTAAATGTACGTGTAGGTCCTAAATGATTTTAAGGAACAAGCTCAAAAATGAAAGATGGCAAACTCCCCAGTGCACCTGTAATAAATTCTTAGCACTCTACATTTTGTAATGTAACATCCAAAGTGAAACGCGTTTTTGTTAAAAGCCTTTGATCAAATCAGGCTGTGTATCTCTTTCTCTTTTGCAATGGGCACTATGCTTCTGATAAGGCAAGACTTGATTCTCTAGTGCCTATTAGAGAAGAGGAGGATTTTTGTATAAGTGAATTATGAGAAATGAGCAAATAGTTTTAAATGTTTAGACAGAACTCTTACTTATCCTTTATTTCTTCTTTAAATGAATTATGCTCCTTCCTACACTCCAGACTCACTCCCAGGTTAGAAGCCTGTTTATAGTAATAGCTATATAATCTTCACAAAGATAAACGTATAATTTATCAATTTGTATCCCCCACAAGTTTAGCTAATAAAATGAATATCTTCCTTTCCATAAGGGTAGAAGGATTTCAGAAGCCCTGCCTAATTCTCATAACTAGACTCTACCTGGCCTCAACTTTTTTGGTTGTTGCAATGTGGATCACTAAATGATTGATTTAAAATGACCTGAATCTTCAGAGAGGAAATAGGTTATCACTTTGCTTAGCAACCGTCCTTGCATTTTGGTTTGATAGGTTACTCATGAATATAGCCTGGTTCCTGATAGGCTCGCTCAACTTAAAAGGATGGATAACAGAAACCACAGGCGTAATCTCAGGAGAAAAGGATTTGCAGTGTTTGTTCTTCCTGGCTTGGGCTTTGTTGATGCTGAAGCTTTTCCCATATTTTTCCCACAGTTATTTTAGTCCAAATACAACACCCATGTATCCCAGCAACTGGCACGTCACCTCCGCCAAGGCTGGGTCCTTCCGGAGCAGATAGTGCGGTAGTAACACCCCAGCAGCTAATGGACAGTTGTGTAAATGCCAACCAAAACTTTCAAGAGAGGCACGAATGCTAGGCCAAAAATGGGGCAGTTAAAAAATACCCCACAATTTAATGTATATGATATATAGATATGCATGTGTATCTGTTTTTTTTTCCTTACTCTACATAGCAGAATCCATGCTTTCCTAAAACAAATAAGTTGACTTCAAAGGGTTATGCCCCCTGAAGTAAGCACATTTCTGTGCTTACACTAGGCACTACGCTATGCCTTGCAGTGTTTCATGTCTCATGTTTACTGTTATCTTTTCAGTTTCTGTCTATTTCAGTAACTTACATGTCTGGTTTATACTTGTTGGTTTTTTTTTTCATTTTAGTGAGGTTTTAAGCACCTTTATTTCCAGTATCAAAGACAGGCTTCAAGAGGTAAGTTAATTCAAATTCAGAGTGCAGAATAATGAAGAGTTTGAAATCCTACAGAACATTCACCTTCTCTCATTTACTGTGCTGATATTTGAATTATTACACTGTTTGTCTTGAGCACTCAAATACTTTAAACCAACAATTGTTAATTTTTTTGCATATACCATTGTCTTTGTGGCCTGTCCTTGGGGTCAAGGTCTTCAGGGCCTTGCCTCAGAGTCAGCAGTGGAATTTTTCTGGGTCTCAGGAGCAAGAACAGGCTGTAATGGCTGTCTGCAAATATAAATTCCTTTTTCCTTCTGCCTGAAGAAAGTAGCCTACTCTCGGGAATAAGTCAATGTGGTCTTACTGTCTGAAGGTGAAGGTCTCTCCCCCAACACTTTTATAATTAATTTGATTAATGTTGTTATTAATGTTTTTTTTATAGATTAGTATCTGTATTTCAAAATCTGTTAAGACTTCTGCAACATTTCATGAGCCTTTTGAGAAATTCCAGATCTCCTTTGGGGTTGCAACCAACAGCTGGACAAACTGTTTCAAGCAACAGATAAATAACTATTTTCAGGCTGTTCCATTCCACGAGTTGCAGTCATTGTTCTGTGGCATTTGGGGATGTGTTTTTGCAAACAAAGAAAGGGCAATGTATTAATTTTCTTATTTATCTTCATTTTTGCAGCTGCAAGCATGCTTGGACAAGTTTGGAGAAATGTTCGATTCGAGAAACAAATCCATTTTGGATCACCTGGAAACCATTTCCAAGACCCGTAAGTCCTTTCTGTATTTCTGTTAACAGCAGAGGGCACAGTCAAACTGCTAAATGTCAGCATGTTGTCTCCAAGCTGGGGTGAACTAGGCAAGTCATGCCACTCACAGCTGCTCTTCGTAAGGGAGAAGAGCAAATAAGACTTATCCATGGTATGGACATGTCTATTTTTCCGTTCTTACTCGGTTATACTCTCCTTTTCTCTGCTCTCTTGTACTGTGTCAAAGAACCTAGGTGTTGCGTGATTAGATGCCATGCACACATAGATAAATGCACCTCTATGTTTTCATGTTCTGCCTGGAGTATGATCATTTTTAGACTGTATCTGGAGCACTAATGGAATACACAGTAAAAATAACTTAGATATTTATATCCTGAGTATCCAGTTTCAGTTTTTAGGGCTTTCTCAGATTTTCACATGTTAGTTTGAAGTCTTCCATCTCTCCTCTACGCTTGAAGTGATTATATTTTAGGTATGAGCAAAACTAGTACTGCTCATTTCTTAAGTAAGAAGGACATAGACAAAAAGCTGACTTCCCAAAAAAGCCAATAATGTAAAATATTTTTGAACAGCTCCATCTCTGAAGTGGCTAGTCACAGCAGTCTTTACTGAGGGAAGGTGCTTCAGAGAAATTGTTTCTAATTTGGCTTAGATCTGAGCCTTTGAGAGTGCATTAATTTTTAATGCTGGCATTATTTTTTATCAACACCCTGTCAGGACTCTGCTCTGTGCTTGTCCTGCTCTGTGCAAGAACAAGAGGCCAGCTTCAATACATGCAAGAAATGTGAAGTGAGTTATACCTTGTGAGTTCAAGGGAGCAGACCTTTGCAAAAGCACTGTAACATTCACTGTGCGGTAAAATGAGGCCTCCACGAAGCACAGCTTTGACAGATACCCTTAAAGTCAACACAGCCCTCGCAGGCAAAAAGAGTGGAGTCTGGTGCATTCTGCACGAGGCCATGATAGCCTGTACATTTGAAATACCAATCTTGTTATACTAAGAACACTCCCTTGCTGTGCTTGGCAAGTGCTTTTGGTGGGACCTTAATGTAAGCAAGAATCTGTCTGCTTTGGCCAGCACAACAAGCTTCCTATTACGCGTTTGCCCATCTCCTAATTACTTCAGTGCCTCAACTTGTCCACTCTGCAGCAGGACTTTGCCTAATTTCGTATACCTCTTGCACAGAAACTGTTGTCATGGCACTGAAAATCAAATCTATTGTTCATGATTCCCCCTCTTCATTCCATACCATTTGCTCAGCTGTCCTGTTTCTTCTCCGTACCCATTTTAAATAAATGTGCCTTGAATGAAATGAGAAACCTCCCAGAGGTGCCTGCTGCTAGATTTTCAAAGCAATTCAAAAGAAAAATTGGCACTTTCTGTAATGTATCATGCTGCAGAATGTTGAATATATAATGAAATCATCACACGCTCCACAATGTTGTTCTTTTTATATTTCTGGGAGGTTCATCTGTCACTGGTTAATTGCTGATAAACACTGCCATTTGACTGGTATCACAGTGATGGATAATTAAGTTCCCACTAAATAAATACCTGCACTAATGCCTTGAAAAGATCCCAACTGAGGCAATTTCCTTGAAAAACTGACATAAAATTCCTAAACTCAGGTGATAAAGAGCTACATTCAGATCTGATAAAGCACTGAATGCCAGTGGCTCATGATACAGTACCTGGGGATGTGGGTGACGTGGTAGAGACATGTTAAATCATCGGCAGTGGAGGATTTCACATGTAGGAGAGGAATGCAGAAGGTGAAGAGGCTCTCTTCAAAGAGAGTAGTAGTACACCAGGATGTTCAAACAGCTGTGAAAAGCAAAGAAAGGTGGAACCTGAATTCAAGTCTGTCTTCATTAAAAGCTTGTAAGGAGTATCACAGGCCTCATTTAGAGCAGTGGGTAGCAAGCACATTTGGCACAGTCTGCATAGCCACTGGGCGAGAACAAAACAGAAAATATTTTTCAAAATACATTTCCAAAGCATTTCCAAATGCTGTTGGGCTGGCATGCTTTATGCAGTAAGATTTTAAAAAAATGTTCTCTTTTGAGTGTTTGTCCATATGTGCTTACACACAGCAGATAGAGCTGTGTCTGGCACTGGAGAGGAGAGAACATTTGCCTGAGCAGCTTCCACAGAGGCACAGCTGCTCTATTCCTTGCACACATCTCGGTGTGCTGTGCACAGAGATGTAAAGAGGCAAGCAGACCCTATATCCTCAGTTCTTCCACCTTATATAGAATTTCTCTGGTTGACTTGCCTGCTCATCATTTGCTCTTTCCTTCTGGTTTCAGCTCCTGCAACTCATTTCTTTTTATACTTTTCTCATTTTCATTTATATACCCACACTTCTATCAAAACTTTCTATTTTTTTTAATACAAATCCCGATTTTCACAGCTCAGGCCTCTCTGAACTGCTTTGCTTTTCTGGTATCTGGTAGTTCCAGCTGTGACAACTCATAACAGCCGTATCCTCCGCACCACCTTGACTTCATTGCAAATGAGGAGCATGTTCCCAGCCAGCATACCACAGGCATTCCTCTGACACTCCTGCCAGCAAGGGTGACAAAATAATGTGCGATATGTCCCTTACAAAGGTACAAGCTGATGCAATTCTCTGACAAAATCCGGTGCCTGGTGGGCAGCTTTCAAACGTGACTTGCTTTGAGACTCCTGAGGCCCAGTAGTTGCTGGCAAGGTTTCTAGGGGAATTCGCCGTGTTTATAATGGTGGGATTTGAGCTTGTTTACTGTGAACAGTACAGTCCAGACTGGGACACCCAGGCAGTCCCCTTACTTTCTGCATTTGTAGAGACTGAAAAGACAAAAGATTTAAAACAGATGAAGGAAATACACCTTTCCCATGCAGCTGCTCACGAGCTGTGCAGTGACTGGCAATGAAAGTTGCGGAGATGAGGAACTTAACCAGACTCCAAAACACCTCGGCATGGATGGCGAGAGGATGTGTGGTTGTCGTGGTGAATACTGAAACCCCTCATTGTCACACTTCAGGGCTTCGGGCACTATCTGCCGTAGAGGAGGCTGAGATGGGGGCCGGCTCCTCCCGCAGTCCCCTGATGCAGACGTCTTCTGCCGTGCTGTGGAAGGGGACCCAGGCTAAGCAGGCACAAACCTGCCAGCTGACTGCTCGGGGTATGTCCGAGCAGGATGCATCTGGGACAGCCCAAATGTCTCACCCGCTGGCACAGCTCAGCCCAGGGAGAAAACGCAGCGCTCTGCTGAGCTCCATAGCTGTCTTCCCTGCCCATGTCTCACCAGGTTTATACCACCTTCTGTTTCCGCTACTGAACCCGGGCGTGGGGGAACCAACCTCCCTCCGAAGTGTTATTTAAAGCCTCTGCGCTGTCAGTGCCAATCTCAGGATGAGTCGCTTAGACAATGATAGATAGGCATCAGAAGCAGTTGCTGTTTAATATTCCTAGGCTGGGCGGCTGATGCTCCCTCCCTTGGCTGCTCAGACTGTAGTTTCAGCTGTTGGGAGTACAGCTGCACTCCAGCGTAGGCTGATTTGTGGGGAACCCTCTGCAGCACAGCGTGGCAGAGCAGCCCACTCGGCAGGCCTACTTAGGACCTACCCAGAGGTCCTACAGCCTTTTATCTCATGCCAGATTTCACATTCCATATGTTATTAATGTAAACCAGTAGCATCCAAAGACAATGGTACAGCAAATCAAAACACAGCAATGTTCCAGGTTGTAAAAAACTGTTTTGTTTAGAGTAAAATACCTTAAGAGAGGCACAAGCCCGTGCATAAGCCACCCATTAACTGAGTAAAGATTTTCCCTCTATGATCAAGTTATTCAATAACTATCTACTGTGGGGTTTATTTGAAGAAAACTTTCTCTGAAGCAGCCATTCTTCATCATTTTCAAAGATAAGGGACTTGACTAACAGGGTCCTTGATCTGATCTAGTTTGGCCGTCTTAATGCCTTTTTTTTAAACTCTAGATTAACGCCCATTTTTATTTTGTTTAATAGTGTTTGACAAGTCTGAACACTCCTCTGGTATGGAAGCCAGAGAGGGAAGGAGAGTGCCCCTCCTCTGTACCGAGGGTTTTTTTTCCTGCAGAATACTCCTACACGTACAAACGAAACGCGTTCAAAAGACTGGCTGTTGGTTGCTTGCCTGCAGCACGCTGTGCTGAGTCAAACGTATGTGCAAATCACAAGCCCAGTGGATGCAGTGCTATTTTTAGACTGAGGATACCATGTTGTAGAAAAACAGACAGACTAGGGAAATCAGAAAGTTTTAAAAATAATTCTGAACTAAAATTAAGCATATGGGGAAGAGCAGCAAGCCGAGGTAAGCTTGCTGATGCTGGCCTTCCTATAGCCTCACTGTGTAGAGATGGAAGGTGATGAAGTGGTGCGAAAGGAGTTTCGTCCTTTGGTCACTGCAGCTTTCCTCGTCTCCATAGGCTTGCAGGCCAGGAGGGGGCTGGCAGGCTCCCCAAAAACCTGCTCTCAGATTGCAGGTAGCCCTTAGGTCTAACCAGGGAGATGCAAAGTCTAAAAGGGCCCACTCAAATGTTCACTCCACCGTTACAGACCCATTCTGCAAGCCACAACTTTTCTGCGGTGATTTATAAAAAAGTCTAAATCTGTCAGAGCAAAAGACTAAAAGCTTAAAAACGTCAGTGAGAGAGCAGGGACAACCAAATTGCCTACAACAACAGAGAGCTTATTAGTTGAAATATGTGCAGATAATCCTCAGAAATCAGCCACGCTCCTACGGAGAACAAGGCAAAGCCACGTGGTAATGAGCATCCTGAAAAAATGGAGAAACTCCCCCCCGAGCCTAGGTCTGGGAGGTGGTTTAACTCAACGCGTGTGAGGAAGACACATGGACGAGGCGACTGCAGGGTTCCTTCTCCCAGATGACAGCAGCGTGCACTGTGCCCAAGCATTGCTCCTTTGGAGAGGGCAAATAAAGATAAAAATACAGCCTGGTACAGGGGTTCCCTGCTGCTGGGGGGCAGCTCTCAGCAAGCACCCGTCCCTCGAGCGTCAGCCTCACTACACCTGAGCAGTACCTCCAGCCCCGTGCCACCAGATACCTCTGGTTTGCGTGGCTGAATAAGCCAAACGCTTTCAATCTCCTTTCATAAGAGGAGATTATCATCTAAGCACTTAATTATCTCGTAGCTTTTCTCTGCACGTGTCCCAGTTCAATCTCTTTTTTTTTCCTTGCACGTAGACGGCTAGGACTGCGTTGGCTTCCAGCCACCCCGGGGTGCACAGCAGTTCCCGTTAGCCAGAGCCTGCACGCCGCTGCACACCGCACTGCCCTGTCTCACCTGTAGCCCCTGGTGCTGGCATTTACATCTTTGTGTCACCTGCTAATTACCTAAATGCCCACTGGCTTTTGCACCCAGGTGACTACAGCAGATTTTGAGCAATTCTTGAGGAGCACCTTCCAGAGCCACCTTGCCCCCTCATGCCACCCCTCTCAAAAGCTGATGTTTTCCCTTTAATTGAGGCTTACCCACTTAATTTTTCTCAGCTTCTTTCACATTACATGACGACTTCCACTGAAAAGCTTTATTTGAATCTACAGAAAGGCCACTGCATTGCCTTTGTCTAGTAAGTCACCTATCTTGTCCTAGCGTATTACATTAGTCAGGCACAATCCGCCTTTTACAAAATCTTGTTCCATTTTATTCCATTTCCTTCCATGTCTTTAAGTACTCTTTCCCTTAAGGTCTATTCTAAAACCTTGCACAATATGAGAACAACCTAGTAAGCCCATAATTGCTCAGATCTCTTTCCTTTCTTCCTTCCCAAATGTACCTTTTTAAAATGTCCCTGGTTTTTACAGAAACAAAGCCTGTACGATCACTTTCTGCCTGCCTCTCCCTAATAGTTTTTAACTCTTTGACGAATTCCATCTAGAGTTTGACAGAAGGGCATACCTCACCAAGAGAATTAAGTCCCCGCAAGCTTAATGAAAATAGCTGGGCAGGAGGAGAGATCGCGAGTGCTCTGCGGCTCTGCAGCCTGTGAGCCCCCCTCTCTGGGGTGAGAGGTGCTACACTGAAGAGCTGAGATAAATACTCCGCGTGCCGGAATAGCTTCAGCTCCACCGACACCAAAGTCAATCAAACGCATTTGATCTGTAGCAAAAGAGGATTAATTAACTGCAGAGCTCTTGTAGCTACTTGTTGGAAGGTAGGCTTTATTCTGACTTTTCTCGGGCAGGCAGTGCTAGTCCAGGACTCCAGAGTTTCACTTATCCCGGCCCGTTGGCTTGGCAATGCTTTGTTTTAGTAGGAGTGCTTTGCATCCTGTTTTCTTCCGACCGGCCAATGTTCCACCCCAGCCGCACCATCTGTACACACCTTCCTGCGCTGTTCACAGGAAAGACCAGACATGTTTAGCAAACAGCTCTTTCTCTCCATCCTAATTAATGATTTTAAAGGAAGACCTCTGTAAGATTGCTAAGGATTTTTCATCTCCACATACGCTGCAGACTGTGTTCCCATGCGGTAGTATATTAGGCACAGCAGTGGTTCCTGTAAGAATTGCAGCTGTGTGTGGGGAGTTATATTATTGTCCAACCACATAACAAAAATTCCTATTTTTTATCAGTTTTTCAACAAGACTGACTGAAGCCAAGAGCACCTTGCTCCAATTCAAAACCCTTCCAGGGGGTCTGTGCCTGCACAGGACACTGCCGGGACCCCCACTGCCTTCCAGCGTTCCAGCTGCAGCTGCCCAAGCGCTGGGCACAGCTGCCTGGTTCAGACGTTTTCTGGCCCCATCTCTTCCTCTGCCCAACAAGTGGAAATCCCAATTCTTTGCACACTCCTTCATAATTTCCCACTGTCCCTTCAGGTAGCTTTCCTTCGGTTACCAGCCTCCTGCGCGTTTCTGTCATGTAGTCTCTGGTCGCACTTTCTTAGCCACGAACCTCCTGCATCTCCTTCCTGTTATCACAATACTATTCTGCCCGTCACACGTCCAGGCTCCCATTTGCCATCAGCTGGTTCCAGAAGAGGGTTGGTTATACTGGGGTGGGTCAGATATTTTGGGGTCACCCTCCCCTGGCCATGCCTGTTGTGAAGTTGGCAGACAACTAAGCTTCAGCCTTCCTTGCGTTGAGCCAACCAAGTTTTGCAGCTTCCCGTAGCCTTTCATCTCCAGCTGCCATATTAATAGAGTGCAGTAAATGAGGTTTGGCCTACACTCATCTTATAAATTTCAAGTGCTTTGCATTAAACACCCACCCTATTGTTCATCGCTTGGGGCTCGAGGAGATCTCAGCGGGCGAATCACTATGGTTGCGCAGCACAGTGAAGTATTCCGTGCCAAGCCGTGGAGGAAGTAGCAGTAGTATTGATAGTACTTTATTCACATTTACAAATGAAAGACCAAATGTGTTTTTTATTGATTTCCCTGTTTAGTGCAAGATGCTCTTCAAAGTCACTGTGGCTCAGTGCTGAAAGCTCTGACAGATAAAAGCCAAATGGAGCAGGCGCTGCTGGAGATGGAGAGGAGACTTGCAGCCGTAAGTGCAGAAATTAATCTTTTATTCTGAGTCTTCATTCTGAATTTCTCCCGCTTCTTCAAAATACTAACTGAATATTAAATTGCCTTCGAATGCTGGATTATAAAGTAGACTGCTTCTGTTATAATGAAGGGGGAAAGATATATTAAAATGCTAATTCTAGGCCAGATACTGACTGATGCTTTCCCAAGCGCTGGTTAACAGTGCTGTGAGCTCTGATGAAACCCTGGTCAGTAAGAGGGGCGCCCAACAGTGCCCTGTCGTGGCAGCCCAGGATGGAGCCCCGCTTCCTCGCCTGGCACATGCCTTCGCTGGTGCCGTGTGTGCCTGTAAGGGGAGAGCACTCGCAGAAGGGCAGCGCCTCGTCCCTTCAGCTGGAGGGTTTCCCAGGGAAAGGAAAAAAGAGGTCAAAAAAGAACAAGTGGGTGTCAGAGACGAAAGAATGAACTGTCAGGCACCTCCTGGACAGGTCTAGTTTCTCCAAAGACCCCGCTGCAAGGATTGCTTTCAGCAAGGATGTGTCACGCCAGCATGTGAGCGGCGCTCCTGGGAGAGGGGGCACCCAGTGGGTTAGGGGTATGCCCCAATCCCAAACCTCTCACTTTTGAGGGGCAGTTTCAGAATATGTATTATACAGGGAGATACAAATTGCTGATCTTTGGGTCGATACCCAACTTAAGGAGTCTAACTGAGACATAGTACCTAAAAGTTTCTTGTTTGAATACTATTATTGCACCTTTTAATGTGTTGCTTACTGCTGCTCTGCTCGCTGTCTCCCCAGAAAGATGTGGAGATTTTGGATGTGAAATCCAGTATCCAGCTGCTGAAGGAGGGTCTGGAGTCGCTGCCAGCTCAGCTGAGTGATCAGCACCTGAAGCTACGTGAAGAACTAGGCTTCCTGAAGCTCCCTAATGCCTTAGCTGAGCTGCACACGTTCGTTTCCAGTGCCAGACTCCCCCCTCACACGGCAGATAACTCTTCCCAGACCTCCCCTGGCCCATGCCAGGGCCACGTTCTGGGTGAGGAGAACGCGTGCTGGCTGCGCTGCCGAGGCAGGGGGGTTTGCAGCTCCTCGGCTGGGTCTCAGCCCCCCTGCATGGCAGTGGGGGAGCAGCACGGAGACTCCCCCGGGAGGAACCAGGTCACTGGGGATGGCACATCTAAGGGTGACCTAAACACAGCTTCAGGGCGGGAAGTCAGCCCCACTGCTGCAGCGGTGTGTGGCAGAGAAAAGACCTCTTTGCAGGAGGTGAAATCGGGTTTGGAAACACAGAGCTGTGCTAACCACCCTTGCACGTGCTGCGCTAACAGTCATTTTTTGGGGATTAGTCAGAAGAAACACTGTCCTGTACCACAGGAGGTGCCTCTGCCAACTCCACTGAGGAAGGCGGTCAGGAGAGGCACCAGAGGATTTGAACCCATGACACCGTCTCAACAGAGGCAGCCTCAGGTTTGCCACCTTTCTGTACGAAAAGAAATGCCTGGGCGAAGAGACAATAACTGGGCCACAGACCGTGAGATGGAGAATGCAGCTGTAGGGAGCAAAGCAAAACAGAGGCCAGGAAGGATCCCCTGGAACAAAGCAATGGGGAGGAAGAAAACGTGCCCCGCTATGCGAAAAGGCGAGCTCTCTCGATGTGCTGACGGTGGGCTGAAGCAAAGGAAGGCAAATGGGATTATTGAGTTGGAAAGCTCCAGAAAAAATTGCTTTCCCAGATACACGGTTGCTCTCAATTTAGGAAGCTCTAACCCGGTTTCTGCAGCTCCCGATCAGCAGATCCTCAGCAGCGCTCAGCCAAGGCTTACAAAGAATTTCCCACCAGTGCCATGCTCCAATAAAAGCCTGCAACAACTTGCAGAAAAAAGAAAGAGAAGTTTGGAAATTAAAAAAAGAGCAAATGTTTCCAGTGTAAAAAGGAATCTCTGGGATTCCTCTCCCCAGGAGAATATCTTTTCCCTGTGCGGCACAACAGGTGAAAAACAGATGAGCTGCTTCAGTCTCCGAAGCCCTGCAGGCTCCAGGAAACCACGTCCTGTCGATACGCTGGCTCAGCAGAACATGGGCTGTTGCTCTTTAGTTTTCGATAGCGATTATTCCGACTGAGGGCTTTTGTTTCATGTTCGGAGCCGTCGGCACAGGCTTGGCCATCTCAGTCGCAGTTTATTCCTCCAGGTGTGTTACCTGCTTAGTCAGACAAGGCTCGTGCCTGGATGCTTGAAAGTGTTATTGCCCGCTGTGATATGTTGTAAGGGACTACGTGGGATCTGAGGGGAAGCTCTCCCATACCTTGGAAAGCTGATGGGATCTGGATTACTTTACCTCCCCGCTCCCGGCAGAGACGCCACAGGCTCCAATTACCGTCATATTTATGCAGCAGAGAAGTACCTGCAGAGCCTGCCGAGACGTTCACCGGGGAGGAGAGAGCTGGCAGGGCACAGACGCGTGGCTCAATCAGATTTAGCACTGAGATCTACTTCAAACTTTTCAGCTAGATAGATGTAATAATATCTCTGTGGCCAGAGGCTTTACTCTGTTTCTCGCTCGTAGTCTCTATGTTGGTTTGTATGTGTAGAAGTTCAGCTTTTTAGCTCCCTAGGCAGCAGAAGTGCTGCTCTGGTTGATTTCGATAAGGTTCAGATTTGTCCCAGGAGTTGTTTGTGAGCTTTGGGCGGGGACGAGTTTAGTTGAGGAAAGTAGAGTCCCAACCTCTCAGGTTTATTGACTATTGCATTTCTTCTCCTTTTAGGCCGAAATTTCTTGGTTTCAGGAAATGCAGGAAATTATTTAGTTTCTACTTTATTTTTACCTCATAACTAATCAGGCAATTCTCCAGCATACACTTTTCAAGGGTAGTCATTCTCAAACAGAAGCCCAAAGAGGTGACGTTCAGATTCAGCAGATGAAGTAAGTGGTGGATATTTCTCATCCTTCAGAAACCTGCACCTCTCTAGTGAGGAGTCACTCCAAAGTTTTCAAGTCAGAAAGGACCAGCCTGCTCACCTAATCTGGTGTACACCGCAGCGAGATCGTTGGGCAGCCCCAGTTCCTGCGGAGCAACTCTTCCAGGGTACCCAGCTCCGACTGTCAGCCGCTTCTGCTGCTTCAGACATTTGTATCACGTTTGATTTCTGATCTGAGTTGTTACTGGCAAAAGAAGCATTTTGGTGTTGATGAAACAGGTCTATTGCCATAAATCCAACCGGTCCAGCTTTGTCATCCCAAGGGAGAAGACTAGGATCTCTTTTTCCTGGCTTTAATAAACTCATTGTGTCTTCACAGAAGTCCAGTGTCTTTGTATTGGTTTTTCGGGAGAGGCAAGATCCTGTTTCAGTGGGTGAGCAGGCGGCTGCTCTCCAGCTGTTTAACTCCCCTGGGTCGTGGAACTGGGAGGATTTGTTTTTTCAGTTCCTCTCTGATGTTTAAAGAAGGAAACCTCCGCCCTTCCAGTTTAACATTGGTTTGGTGACCTTAATAAGCAAGGCGAAGGCGGCGGGAACAGGTGGGGGGAGCCCCCAGAGCCTTGGGACCCCCCCAGCTCAGCGGAGGGGCTGGGTGACGGCTGCCGGCAGCAGCGACCATTCCTTTCACATCGCTCTCCTGTACCCGCCTCCCCAGCAGCCCCAGCACGGCCTTTGCTGGGCAAAACCTGCTCCATGGGGCTCCTTTGCTGGGCAAAACCTGCTCTGTGGGGCTCGCCACCCCCTGCGTTTCGGGGTCAGCGGGACTGGAGCAGGCCCCTGCGCAGCCCCTGTCCTGGACGCTCACCCCGGCTGCGCCGCCGCCAGCCCGACAGCGCATGGCTGAGCTTGGAGGGACCTCTGGAGGTGTCTGCCGCAAGCCCCTGTGCCGAGCCGGAGCAGGCCCCGGCTCCCCGGCACCCCGAGGATGGAGCGCCCATGCAGTGGGGTGCAACACAGGGCTGCCCTGGGGACCCCTGCAGCCCCCCACCGCATGCACACGATGGCACACAGTGGGATCACGAAAAGAATCCCCAGTGAAAGGAGGTGTAACGGCAACAGCAGCCAGAGGTGCTTCCCCCCGTGCCAGCCACCACCCCGGAGGAGCAGGGGGAAGCCCCGGGGTGCCACCCTGGCCCCCACGGACCAGCCCCACACCCGCTCCCGCTCAGGGTCTTCTCTGGGGTTTTCGCTGCCAAAATTTGTCCCAATATGGCCGTGACGATGACAACTCCTATCCCAGCCTCGCCGGACAAAAATGGAAGTGTGCGTGCTGCCAGCTCTGCCTTGGCGCTGGCATCCCCCGCCGGGAGCCACCGCAATCCTGCGGGACGCAGCAGCCTTCCGGCAGGCACCGCGCTTGCACCCCGGCGGAGCAGGTCCTGTCTCCCAGCCAGCATCCCAGTGCACACGGCCGCCGAGCTCGCGCCTCTGGCTCTCTGCCGGAGCCAGCCATGCCGCCGGGCGTGTGGGGCCCTGCGTGTGTGGCTCCTGCCGGCCTTTGCTGCCGTGGGGCTGCCAGCACATGTGTTTGTGGGATCTCGTCCCACCCTTCACCAAAGGTCCCCGGGGAAGATGCTGGGGGTGCTCCCCCCAGCAGCGCAGCCAAGGGGGACTGTGGCAGGCACGGGGCAGCACCGTAAAACACACACAGTGGTCATGAAAACACAAAGGTGGGCTCCAGGCTGTTTGCGGGCACTTAATCGGGGCAGTTTTCTCCTAAATTGGGGTTTGATCCTGCTTCCTTGGGGGAGAGCCCAGGAAAAGAGAGGGCACGTGGCCAAAAGCAGGGAAAGCCGGTGAAACCCAGGCGCCCGCAGGCACGGGGGTGTGAGAATGCAGGTCACATCCTCTGCCCGGCGTCCCCGGCCGCGCAGGCAGGCAGCCGCTGCGGTGGCAGGGAGCAGGGCACTTCTTTTCATCTGTCAGTGAGTCACTTGGCAGAGGAGGAAACCGCTGACAGCACCGAGGACGTGGAGGTGGCTGCTTCACCCCTGACTTGTGCTAAAGGCGCCCCAACGAATGTGGTGTACGGGACACAGCCGGCCCCTTCCCCGTGGCCCCGCCACACGCTCGGCACCGCGGCGGCCCCGTCCACAGGGTGAGACCAGCCGGCTGCGGTGGTGCCCGGTGCTGGCAGTGCCCAGTGCGGTGCAGGCTCGACAGCTGCCCCCCCCGGGCTCTGCTGCTGCCCAGCTCTCCCCCCCGTGTGGCCTCCCCAGCACTAATCCCCGGATTAGCTGCCTGCCCTGCCTGCTTTGTGGGGGCCGGTGCGCCGGCATTGCCCAAATTCCCAGCCCCTGTGCTCAGCTGGCTGCCGCAGCCCCTCCAGCCCCACTGCCTGCGCCCAGCCCAGGAATGCCCCACGCGCCCGCGGTGAGCCCCGGCCCAGGCACGATTCCCCGGGGGATGGAGAGGTGGCGGGGAGCAGGAGGGGGGCACTGTGCTGCTGCCATGGGGACCCGAGGTGCCACATGTCCCTGCTGGCCTGGGTGAGAGGAGGGTGATGATGGTGGCAAGGGTTTGCCAAGGCTGCAGTGGCTCAGGTACAGCCTGAGGGAGCCGGGGTGCAGGCGGGGAGCCGGGGTGCGTCACCGTGTGGGGCAGAGCCCTGAGCTGGTGTGACTTCGTGGCACTGTGGCCGTGTGGATGCCAGGCCAAGCCCTGGCAGGGTGGGCAGCTCTCCAGCGGGACGATTAGCTGATTAGCTAATTACCTGTGCCTTGGCCGGGCCCCAGAGCCCAGCGGCTGCCAGGGTGCTGCGCGCCCCGTGCAGGGCGGGCCGGAGGCGTGGGGCAGGCGTGGGGCAGGGGGGGCGGCCAGGGCCACCCACGGACCTTCCCGGGGACCCTGCTGGGGGGTGCCTGCAGCCCTCCCCGCCTGCCCCGTGGCTGCCGTGGGACCAGACTCGGCAAAAGCCCTGCATTGGGGGCTGCCTGCCCTGCCTGTCCTGCCTGCCCCACAGGCAGCATCCCCTCTGCTGCCCTGCTGTGTCCTGCCCCGTGGGGATCTGCCCTGGTACCCCACGAGGCCACGCCCCGTGGGACTCGCCGCACGAGTGCGGCGTAGTGCAGCTGAGCCCCACGGGGTTGTGCCCCACGGGACCCACCCCACGAGGGACCTGTCCCCCAGGGGAGCCCACCGCAGCTGAGCCCCACGGAGGATCCACCACACGGGACCCGCCCTGCCCCCGGCCCTGCCCCGGGTCCCGTCCCCGCACGGCGGCCCCAGCCGTGCCGGGCGCCCCGCGCCCCCCCTCCCGGTGCCGGGCGGGTTCCCGCGCGGGTGCCCGCGGCTCGGGGCGGCGCGTGACCGGCTGCCGCCGCCGCCGCCGCCGCCTGCTCCGCCGCAGAGCCCGGCCCGCCCGCACCGGCACCGGCACCGGCAGGTCAGCGGGGGGGCTGCGGCCGGCACCGGCACCGGGGCCTCCCGGGCTGCGGCGGGCGGCGGGAGGGGGCTGGCCGCACCGCGGCCCGGGGACCGGGCACCGGGCACCGAGCCCCGAGCAGCGGGGCCGGCCCGGCGCGCTGCAGGCGGGGTCTACGGGATGCGGCGGCCGCACCGGCCCCGCTCTGGTCCCGCACCGGCCGCGGCCCGGCCCCGCAGCGCAGCCCCGCCGGCTCCCGCACCCGCTCCGCGGGGCCGCCGCCGCAGCCGGGCGGTCCCGGCCCCGTTCCCGGCCCGGCGGGGCTGAGCCGCGTGTGCGGCGGCGGAGGGGGGCGCGCCGGGCCGGGCATCCCCGCCGGGATGCAGCCGGGGACGCGCCAAGGTGAACGGTGCGCACCGGAGCGGGGCCGCCGGCAGCGGGGACACCGGGAGGGGCACCAGGGACGGGGACACCAGGGAGGGGACACCGGGGAGAGGGACACCGGGGCGGGGACAGTGGGGATGCTGGGGGTCGGGACCACTAAGCACCGGGGACACTGGGATGGGGACCGGCAGCACCGGGGACACTGGGAAGGGGAAGACTGGGAATGGGGCCCCTGGCAGCAGGGACACCGGGGATGGGGACAGCTGGGAACAGGGCCTGGGGCCAGCCCAGGCAGAGACAGCCCAGCCGCTGGCTCCCTCCCCGGGCAGTGGGCTGCCATGGGCACAGCAGCCCCATGGCCGGTGGCGTGAGCCCCTCGGCAGCCACCGCAGGCCCTGGCTCACTGAGCCCCCTGTCCCTGCAGGGCCAGCTGGGCGCTCACCATGGCTGCAGCACGGCTCGTCACCTGGGGGCTGCTCCTGGCCGCTGGGGTCCCCGCTGGGGCCCGGGGGATGCTGCTGGCGGGACTGTCCCCAGGTGGGACCCTGCAGCAGGGCAGGGTCCCCCTGCATAGCCCTGCCTGGGGACAGCAGCGGCCGGGCCCGTCCCCTGCCTGGGAGGCGTCGGGGGAGCTGAGCGGGGCCGGAGCCCCTGGGAGCGAGCGCTGGGGGGGTGGCAGCCCCATGCACTGGTTGCCACCGCTGCAGGCAGGGGATGCCACCGGGGCACCCCTGGGAACGGAAACAACCATGGCAGGCGCTGGCACCAGGGCCTGGCAGGACGGTGGCGCAGCCCCAGCTGCGGCGGAGAAGCCCTTCATTGCCTGGCGAGGACACGAGGACGAAGGCCAGGACAGCCCCCAGGACAGGACCTGGCTGCCCCATGGCTCCGCGCCAGGGACACCAGCCCCCAAGATGCCCATGGACATGGGGCTGGGCTTGCCAGGGCCACCCTGGGCATGGCAGAGCCCGTCCCCGGCTGGGCAGAGTGCCGCCGGGCCAGCCAGCACCCCCAGCCCTCGGCCGACCATGTCCACCATCGCCCTGACCCCTGTGCCAGCAGCGGGAACAGGGATGGGGACAGCAGACGCCCACGCAGAGGGACAGCCAGCAGCGGGGGGACCTACGGCAGCCCCAGGCCTCCCTCGGGGCGCACAGCTCACTCTGGCCAGCAGCCAGCCAGTCCCACTGGGCACCGTCCCTGTCCCTCACCCCACGGGCATGGGGCCAGCCCAGGGTCCCCACGCCAGCCCTGGCTCCACGCAGCCGGTGGGTAGATGGGGGGACCTCGAGGGGCCTCCCAGCCCCTCCCCGGCTCTGCCCAGCTCTGCCCCATGGCTGCTCCGCACAGCCCCGTCCTGGGGGCTGGCTGAGCCCTGGACCCGGGTGCTCCCGGCCCACCAGCGCAGCACCCGGAGAGCCCCGCTCAGCCGTGCCACCGCCAGCCCCGGGGACGCAGCCCCTCGCACGGACCCTGGGCCAACGGGACAGCGGGGACCCCAGCTCACCCCAGGGGCTGCCCTCGGCACCAGCCCTGCACCACCACCTGCCTCCAGCACGGCCCCCCCTGGCACAGGTAGGAGCTGGCGCGGCGTGGAGAACTCCTCGGCAGGGACCGAGCCCCCCCCAGCTGCCAGTGCCTGGCTCTGCCCTCTCTCGCAGGGCTGCTGCCTGAGGAGGACGTCGGCTCCCCACAGCGGGTCCGGGGCGCCGTGGGCCCTGTGAGTGCCCCAAATGCCACTGAGGCCACCCCACGGCCGACAGTGCATCCCACCGCAGGGACGCCTGGGACCAGGCACTCAGGTGATGCGGGGCCACAGCCAAGCCCATCCAGTCGGTCCCCAGTGGGAATGCCATGGAAGCCCATCTCTGGGGAGTCGGGGCTGGGGGGGAGGGGGGGGTGGCAGCTATCTTGGGCCACCATCAATCAGGATTGTGCCCGGCGATGGCCCTAATCTACTCGTAAGATTAGTGCTAAGTGCCAGGTAGGTGGGATCTTCCCCGGGGAGTCGGGCACGTGCCCAGGTCCCTGCCATCCCCTGCACCGCAGGTCCTGCCAGAGACCCCCGGGGGGTGCTGGTGGGCACAGCCCTGGCTGACACAGGGCGTCCCCCCGTGCTGCTGGGGTGCTGTGGCTGATGCAGCCCAGCCATGGGGTGCAGGTGGGGGCCAGGTGTTACTGAGGTGTCCCCCCTACTCCCCACTGACCGTCCCCCTCTTTCCTGCCCGCAGACACCCCGGGGATGCAGCCCCCCACCCACGGCACCCCAGCCCCCTCGGCCACGTGGCGGCAGGCAGGGGTGACGCCGCAGCCAGCCCCCCAGCATCCATCCGCGCCGCAGCCACAGCCCAGCCATCCCTCCCCAGCGCCGGGGGCCAACAGGACGGGGCTGCAGTGGGCCGAGCTGCGGCGCCAGCTGGGCTTCGCCTGGGAGGCCCACGTCTACGGGGTGGCCGCCATCTTCCTGCTGCTGGCACTGGGCTGCCTGGCCGGGCTGGTGGGGGCGGCCACCCTGCATCCCCCCCACTTGCCCCACATTTTAGGGGCCCATGGGCTGCTGCTGGCCGCCTGCCTGCTGCGGGCCACCTTCCTGCTGCTGGACCCCTATGGGGCGTGGGGCCGCCTGCCCCCCCGGGCCCTGCTGCTGCTCAGCACGGCCCCCTTCCCCCTGCTGCTCGGCACCTTCGCCCTCCTGCTCCAGCGGCTCCAGCGCCTGGCCCAGCTCCGGCTCCTGCCGGCCTGGCTCCGGGGGCTGCCGGCGCTGGGAGCTGCTGCCACCCTGCAGTGTGCGGTGCTGGGGGTCGCCGACCTGCTCCCACCCTGGCTGGGCCCCGCTGCCGCGCTGGGGCTGCAGGCGCTGGGCTGCGGGGCCGGGGCTCTGCTGCTGCTGGGGGGGCTCTGGGGGTGCTGGCGGGTGCTGCGGGCGCCCCGGCAGGGACCGGGGGGTGGCGGGGGGCCAGGGCTGCAGTGGGGGGCCTGGGCGCTGCTGGTGGCAGCGGCAGTGGGGCTGCCGGTCTGCGGGCTGCAGCTCTACAGCGCCCTGTGGCTGCGGGGGGTCCTGGGCCCCCCCGGGCGCTTCTCCCAACCCGGCTGGACGGCACAGCTCTGGCTGCGGGTCGGCGAGCTGGGCATGGCACTGGCACTGCTGGCGGCCGCCACTGAGCTGCTGTGCTGCCGGTGCCACCACCGGAGCCCTGCCGGCCACCCCTGCTGGGCCAAGGCACTGCAGTACTTCTGTGCCAGCCACAAAGCCGAGGCACCCGAGTACCCCAACAACTGCTACGACTGGGCCGGCGGCAGCACCGGCCCGGAGCGGGCACCCAGCAGCGACATCTCCAAGAGCCTCATCCACAACCCAGCAGAGCAGCTGCCCCTGCGGGCGCTCAAGGACAGCAACGAGGCCTGGGCGGCCACCACCGGCACCGCCGGGATGCCGGGGCTCAGCCCCAAGCGCCCCAACGCGGTGGCCGCCCGCTCCTGTGCCGCCTTCGAGCAGGGTTCATCGCCCTCGCTGGGGGAGCTGGCCTTCCGCCCGCCGTCCCCCATCGACCTGCGCCGCAGCATCGACCAGGCGCTCTGCCGCCGGCACCTCCTGCGCGACAGCCTATTTGGCCGACCCCGCCGCGGCTCCGGCGCCTCGCTGCACGGCTCCCCGGCCCCTGCCGAGACCCCCGAATTGGGGCACATGGTGCGGTGCAGCTCGCTGACGGAGCTGCCCGGCCCCCGGCAGCCCCCTGGCACCGCCACCGTCACCGTCACCGCCTCGGCCAGCTCACTGGAGAGCAGCTCGCTGAAGATCAGCTGGAACCCCTGGCGCCACGGGCTGTCCTCACCCGACAGCCTGCCCCTGGACGAGGCGCCCAGCCGAGCCCCCCTCCTGGTGCCCGCCGTGCCCCCCGGCTGGGAGCGCGAGGGCCCCCGCAGCTTCCCGGCCCTCGGCAAAGCGTCGGACACCCGCAGCCTCTCCAGCGACACCATCGAGCTCTGAGCAGGGGAGATGCAAGGACGGGCAGAGACTGGAGGGTGCAGGGACAGGCCCGGGGGGGTGAGCCCAGCGTGGGGGCCCAGGGGCCTGATCCTGCGCCCCTGCAGGGCTGGGCAGGAGGGGGGAGCTGGGCTGGGCCAGCTCCGTTTGTGCCAAACCAGAGTAATAAAAAGTTTATGTTGGGAGGAGGGAGCCCCGTTGGCATGCAGAAGTGGTGGTGGGGAGCAGCACACCCGGCCCCCCGCGCCGAGCAGCCAAACTGGGTGTGCAGAGCTTTATTTCCTGAGATATGGACACACGGACAGATGAGCACACCCTGACGGACAAACCACAGACAAATGCAACGGTCACGCTCATGCACCCGGCAGGGTCCCCCCCACTGGCACGGCGCCCCGTGAGCAGTGAGGGGCTCCCCCAAACCCCTGCCCCACGGGAGCCCATGGCCCCCCCAGCCTGGGAGGGGCAAGATGGGCTCTGCCCAGGGACGGGGGGGGGTGGGGGGGGGCAGCTCTCCCAGCCCCACAGCTCAGGGCAGAGGGGGGACCCAGCCCCCCGCTGCCCCACAGGGAACAGTCTCACGGGGGGGACACAACGTCCACGGGGCCAGCAGCCCCCAGCCTGGGGGGCGCTTGCTGGGCAGGCAGCAGGGCTGAGCTCTGCCAGCATCACCACCCCGGCACCTGGCAGTGCCAGAGGACCCCCTGACCTGCCCCCACGCCTTCCCACCCGCCACGGTGCTGGGGCTCTCCTCCAGAGCACGAGGGGCTGGGGCAGCATGCTGTGCCCCCCCCCCGCCCCCCATCAGTGCCACACTGCTCGGGGTCACTGTGCCGGCTGGGGGGGGCTGTGTGGGAGCCCCCAGGGACCAGGCACCCCTGGCTCATTCTTCAGGGGGGAGGTGAGACCCTACGCTAACGGGGCTGGGAGACGCATGCAGGGCACAGCACCGCGTGCAGGATCTGGTCTTGGCAGCCAGCCCCTGCTGGGGGGGGCAGCCCCGCACCCCAGGCTGAGCCTGCCCCCCTGCCCATGCCCAGCAGCCCCAGAGCTATCTGCCCTTCATGAAGCCATCGAGGACGCGGTCGCTGCGGTCGGAGAGCCAGTAGCCGGCCATGGCAGCCACGGCGCCGATGAAGATGGCAGTGAAGACCATGTCGCCCTTGGCGGCCAGCGTGGCGAGGGCGCAGATCATCACGCCGAAGAACATCTGCTGCAGCACCACCACCTCGTCCTCTGTCACGTCGTCAAAGAAGCCCTTCTCTGGGGCATCTGCAAGGACAGCGCTCGTGGGGGAGCACGGCCAGGCGGGCAGAGCCCCCCACTGCCCCCCACACCTCCTGCCCGCAGCCCGTGTCCCCTCACCACATCAGGCCATACCGGGGGGCTTGTCCTCCACGCAGTGCCCGTCCCGCCGGACATGGCCGCGGGCGCAGATGCAGCGGTAGCTGCCCTCCGTGTTCTCACACACCTCCTGCGCCCCAGTGCACACCGGCTCCTCGGCGCTGGCGCACTCGTCCACGTCTGTAGGGGGAGGCAGGGCTCGGGCAGGGTTCGGCAGCGGGGAGGGGGCAGAGCCGCCCCCCCGCCCGCGGGAGGCACTCACCCAGGCACTTGGCTCCGTCCCGCCAGTAGCCCTTGTTGCATTTCTTGCAGCGAGCCGGCCCGGCGCCCATGCAGCCGATGCAGGCCGTGGAGCAGTCTGCCGTGGGGAGAGGAGCTGGAATCGCTGTCAGAGCTCCCTCCCAGCTCAGCCAGCAGCAGCCCAGGCCGGGGGGGACAGCCCCGAGCAAGGGGGAGCCACCCGCACAGAAACCCCCCTGCCTCTGCCTGACCTCGGCACTCGTAGGAGCCTTCTGTGTTGACGCAGAACTGGTTGGCTCGGCAGTGTGCCATCTCCGTGCCACACTCATCGATGTCTGGGGAAGAGATGGGGACGGCCCTGCTGAGCCCCGGCTCCTGGGACGCAGCCCCCCACGGCCCCGAGCTCGCCTGCTGTCCCCCTGGTCCCACCACGGCCCTCACCAATGCAGCGGTGCTCGTGCAGCACCCAGCCCCTCTTGCAGCGAAGGCAGCTGGAGTCCTCCGGCCCCGTGCAGCGCCCGCATGCCCGGTAGCACTCTGCAGGCAGGGGAGAGCGGGCGTGGGCACAGGCAGGGGGGAGCTGCCGGCACCCAGTGCCGAGACAGCACCAGGGCAGACCCCCAGCCACGTAGTCCCCCTCCCTGCCGGGCCGGACCCCCACCTACCGGCACATATCAGCTGGCTCTTGTTCCGCGAGGCCTCGTAGTAGCCGTCACCGCACTCAGCGCAGAAGGGGCCACCGTAGCCCGGGCTGCAGACGCACAGGCCGGTGCCGCGGCGCGTGCCGTCGCCGTCACATCGCCCATTGCCACTGCAGGGCTGCCGGGGCCCGCCGGCGCAGGCTGTGCAGGGAGAGACCAGCCGGCTGGCAGCCCGGGCGGGGGACAGTGTGGCAGGGGGCCCCTCCAGCCCGGGCAGCACCGCCGGCACCCCGCCGATGCCACAGCTACTCACGCCGGCAGTCAGGGCCGTAGGTGCCGGGCGGGCAGCAGAGCGCCAGCCTGTCCTCGCACAGCCATTGGAAGAAGTCGGGGTGCTGCTGCCGCCTGGGGAGGGGGGGACATGGCGCTCAGCCACCTGCCATCCACCTGTCCCCCTGTGTCCCTGTCCCCAGACTCACTCGTGGAACCACCACTGCTCCACGTGCTCCTCGCTCCGCTCCAGCAGCTGGTGGCAGGTGAAGTCCGAGGGGGCGCAGACGCCCTCCAGCACCTCCAGCAGACGGGTCTCGCTGCGGGAACAGGGGGGTCAGCGTGGGGACGTGTCCCCTGGGAGCAGCTGAGCCCCTCCAGACCCCCCCCGGCTGGGGGGCACCCACCTGTGCTGGTACTTGGCCAGCTTCTCCTCCTCCCAGGCCGTGTTGCCCCCGCCGAAGCCCTCATGCTCCGTCCGCTCCAGGCCCTGGGCATGCCGGGGGGGGGGGGCAGCGCAGGCGTGGGATGCCCCGATAGCCCCCCTCCCTGTAGGATCACCCCTGGGCCATGCCACCCTCTCCCCTTCCCAGAGCCCAGCTGCTGTGCCCCCCTGGGGCCCCCTCCATTCCCCAGGGATGCTGTGGGGAGGGCCCCCCACCTCACCGATGCCCCCCCGGGCACCCCTCACTCCGCAGCCCTGCCACCTCCTTGCCCCCCCCAGCCTGTGCTCCCCCTGGGCCCCTGGCCACATCACCCCACCCAGGACCCCCTTTGTCCCTGCTCATCTGTCACCCCCAGACTGCATCACCCTGCACCGGGCCACCCCCCGCACCGCAGGCCATGTCCCCCATGCCTGTCACCCGTGGGCCCCCCACACCACTGATCCCCGCGCCCCCGGCTCCCCCCGCAGCAGGGGCTGTGTCACCCCATAACCCCCTCAGGCCCCATCACCCCCCGTGCCCTCCCCCCTAGGCCCTGCGTCCCCCCCACGCCACGGCCCCCATCATCCCCCGTGTCGCCCCCGCCCCGCACCCTGCTGAAGCTATCGGCGAGGCCGCGGCAGGCTCGGCAGGGCTCGGCCTCGGCCCCGGCCCCGGCCCCGGCCCGGTCCGGGTCCGGGTCCAGGTGGGCGCGGGCGGCCGCCAGCAGGACCCCCCCGAGGAGGGCGGCCCCCAGCAGGGCCCCCCCCAGCCCGGCCCCCCCCCGCCGGGCCGGCAGCGGCAGCAGCGCGGCCGCCAGGCGCCGCCGCGGCCCCATCCTCCGCCCCGCCCCGCCCCGCCCCGCCCCGCCCGCACCACGTGGGCCGCGCCCGCTGACTCAGCGCCCGCCGCCCCCGCCAATGGCCGCGCGCCCGCCGCCACCGCCCCCCCGCTCCCAGCCAACCCGCGCCGCCCGCCAGGCCCCGCCTCCCCGCGCCTTAAAGGGGCCGCGGCCAAGGGCACCCGGCGGGGGGGGCGCTGATGGGCCGGGCCGGGCCGGTGACCCCGCACCAGCCCCGCTCCTGCCTGGCCTGGCCTGGCCTGGCCGAGCCGAGCCGAGCCGAGCCGAGCCCTTCAACCCTCGACTCGACTGGGCTGAGCCCCATCACCCCCCCGCTAGGTTCAGGTCACCTTCCCCCTCCAGCCAAGCTGGTCCAGCTCCCTCTCATCCCCCCAAATTGGCCCAGTTCCCCCCCATCCTCCCCTGAACTGGTCCAGTTCCCCCTCACCCCCCGAACTGGTCCAGTTCCCCATCCACCCTCCAACCAAACCAGCCCAGTTCCCCTTCACCCCCCAACAAGCCCAGACCCCCCTCCTGCCTCCACCCCCCTTACCTCCCCAGCACCCCTCGCCAATCCGTCCCAGTCCCCATCCCCCCGACACCACGGGGCTGGACTCATGCTTGGCAAAGGCACCATCATCGCTTTATTCCCCCAGCGCTCGCTGCAGCCCCTCAGCCACCGCCGCCACGTATGGCTCTGGCCACCGGCCCCGACAGCGACCTGGTCCCGCCAGCGCCCGTAGGAACCCCCCCATCTCGCTGGGCAGCGCAAAGGCAGGGGCTGCCCGCAGCGCCGGCGGCACTGCCGGCACCAAGGCCTCTAGCCGGGCCACCACATAGCGCCCGTTGCCTGCCGCCAGCACCGGCATGGTGCAGGACAGAGCCGCTGCGAACGCCTCGCAGGGTGCTACGGTGGGGACATCATCGGGGCCAGGGCTGTGCCGGGGGCCGGGGCTGCCGAAAGCGGCCTCGGCCCTCGGCACGGCTCTGGCCCTGGTGTCCCACTGGTGTGCGGCAGCCACAGCCGCCGGGGTGAGGAGAAGGATGACGGTGTCACCGTCACGCAGCGCCCGCTGGTGCTGGGCGTGCAGCCAGGGCAGCGGCCCCCATGCCGCTACCCCGCTGCCGCCTCCCGGTGCTGCTGCCACCGCCAGCCCCAGCGGGCGCAGGGCTGCCGTCAAGGCGCACGCCGCCCGCTCTGCCGCTGGCTCCCCCGCGTGCACCAGCAGCGCCCGCCGGCCTCGCAGCGGGCCTGGGGGGGTACCATCAGTGCCTGAATCCCCCCTGGGCACCCCATACCCACTCTATGGGGCAGCCATGGTGGGAAGCAGGCTGGGACCACCCCAACAGGTGACTCACCCCCTGTTCTGTCCCCCTACCCACCCTAAGGAACAGCCATAGTGTGAAATAGGCAGGGACATGCCTATACGGGGGACCCACCCCCTGATCTGTCCCCCCATCCCTGCAGCACCCTCCTACCCACCCTAAGGGACAGCCACGGTGGGAAGCAGGCAGGGACCACCCCTGATGGGGGACCACCCCTGATGGGGGACCCCCCCTGCTCTGCCCCCTGACCCGTGTGGGAAGGGGATGGACATCACTGCCTCCCTCCCCCAGACCCCAGGCTCTCCCCACGCTCACCCTCGGAGCCATAGTCCGCCCTCAGGGACTTCAGCCAGCCTGCAGGGAGAAGGGGTGGTGAGGGGGGGTCCGGGGGGTTGTCCCGGGCCAGGCACGGCCCGCAGGTGGGCACCACTCACCTTTCACGTCCTCCTTCTTCAGCAGAAGCAGGAGCAGGAGACAGGCGGCCCCCAGCAGCACCCCCATCCACGCCAGTGCCCAGCGGGTGCGCAGGTCTGCAGGGCAGGGATCAGCACTTGCCAAGAGTCCCCAGCACCCACCAAGGGTCCCCAGCTCCATGGGGTGGGTGCCCTCCCTCGGCCCCGCACCGGCCCCCCTCTCCCGCAGCCCCCCTCTCTCCCAGCGCGGCCAGGGACACTCACACTTGTGCAGGGGACAGGCCCAGAGCGCGATCCCAGTGCTGTTCTCAGGGTGCCAGATCTGCAGGGATGGGGACATGTCACACACTGCCTGATCCGTGCCTGCTGCCCGCTGGCTGCCCGCACTGACCTGCCTGCACTGCCCCGCCGCCACGTCCTGCCGCAGCTCCCGCTCCAGCAGCCCGGGGCGCCCGGCTCCCTGCAACGGCAGCAGGGGGTGAGCCGGCTGTGCCGCCGGCACCGCCGCCCCCCGGTACACAGCGGTGTCTGCCCCTTACCGTGCTGGTGAAGCTGGCGAGGGGCGTGCAGGCGCCCCGCTCCAGGGCGCACAGCGAGGAGTTCCCCCTGCGCTCCCCGTGTTCCAGCAGCAGGAGGTCATTGGCACGGCCAGGCAGCGCTCCTGGGGATGTGCCAGGGGATTGGGGGGGGGCAGCAAGGGGAGGCCAGGGGGTGCTCACCCCCCAGCCTGACCCCCAGGTTGCCCTGCCCTCCCTCCCCGACAGTACTCACGGTCCCGCAGGCACTGGGTCAGCTGGACCTGCCCGCTGCTCCACACCTGTCCCAGAGATTGGGTTAGCAGTGCTTGGGGCTGCTCGTGGGGCAGCCGTGGGGCAGCCATGGGACGGGGGGATGTCCTACCTGCACGCAGAGGTTGGGGTGCGGCTGCAGCCCCTCAAACTCCTGGGGTCCCTGTGGGCAGCAGGGATATTCCATCAGTGCCACCCACATCCCCGCTGTGCCCCCAGCGCCCCACAGAGCCCCACTCACCTGCCCCACGGTGGGCTGCTGCAGGCCTGGCAGGGCTTGGCAGGGCCCGGTGGGCACCGGCTGCCAGCAAGGCACCAGCTCGGCCAGGAGGTCGCAGGGGGCCGAGAGGGAGCAGCTCAGCACCTGCCCCTCAGTGTGCAGGACCAGCCGGCTGTGTGCCCACAGCCGCTCCCAGGCCTCGACATCTGCAGTGGCACCGGAAGAGGGGTGTCACCCCCGTGAGGTGTGCCCTCGGGTCCCCCTGCGTCCCAGCCCCACCACATGCCAGCCCACCCCAGCCGCGCGGCATGGGTACCGTGGGAGAAGGGGCACAGGGTGGCCCGCGGCGGGTCCTGGGTCTCTGGCCAGACCTGGAGGAGGGGGAGAAAGAACAACAAAAGGATTTGGGGTGCCCAGGTTGTGACCGTGACCCAGCTGACCCCCTCGGGATGCCGGAGGGGGTCACGCAGTGCCCGGAGCCCCTCTGCTTTGGCAGCAGCCCTGCCACCCCCGCGGTGCCCAGCGGGCGCCCACCTGCAGGCAGAGGCAGGGCAGGACCTCGTCGGCCGGCAGGCTGTAGTTCATGGGGCCGCTCTGCCGCCGGGAACCAGACGTGGGTCACCCCGCGGCAAATCGCTCCCCAGCGGGGTCACCCAGCCCAGGGGGACCTGCCCCCGGGGGACCCTCTCCCAGCACCCTGCCTGTAACACAGACACGGCTTCCCGGGGACGGGGGCGGGGCAGCGGCCGGAGCCTGGCCAGGGTGGGGGGTCAGGGAAGGGGGTTGTACTCACCGCGGTCACCGCGCGCCCTGACCCGCTGGCGCCGTGGCTCTGGTTGTGGTAGAGCCGGAGGGTGTAGCTGTGCCCCGCCGCGGCCCCCTGCACCTCCACGACCACCTCCTTCGGCCCCGGGGAGACCTGCAGCCTGGGCACTGCGCCGGAGGTGGCTATGGGCACCTGGCACCGCCCAAAGGCACCGCGGCACAGGGCATGGCACCCCGGGGGTCACCCTCTCCCCCAGCACCCACCACCCAGAGCTCCCCAGGGGATGTGCGCCAAGGCAGGGGGGTCTCAGCCCTGCCGCGGCCGGGGGACGCCAGCACCTACCTTGGCACTGAGGGACGGCAGCCTGTGCCGCGGGCCATGAGCAATCTGCAGGGACAAGGGGGTCAGCAGGCAGGGGGGACAGGGGCCGCCACGGCAGGGCACACCGGGGGCTCACCTGGCACCCGCTGCCACTGGCTCAGCCTCCGGCGGCCACGCGAGTTGGTGTACGCCGTGACGTGGAGCTCGGAGCCCAGCGGCGCCTCGAAGCACCGGAAGGTCACCCAGCCCTGAGCAGGAAAACCACCACCGTGCTGCGGTGAGGCACCAGCACCGCCGGCACCCGCCTCCCCGGGGCTCGGGGAACAGGATCACTGTGCCACAGAGAAGCGCTGGTGCCAGCACCCACATCCCCGTGCACCACAGTCCCCGGGGACTGCCGGTGGCAGGGACACTCATCCCTGGCGTCCCACACCTACGTACCAGCGATCGGCTGGGCAGTGTGGGGGCCAGGGGTGCCCGGACCTCCACGGCCACGCAGCGGGAGGAGGCGTACGCATGCCCGGAGAGCAGCAGCAGCCCGGTGACATTGAGCTGGGACGAGGCAGCCCCATCCATCGGTGACCATGGGCCCGTCTCACCGCTGTCCTCTGCCCCAGGGATGCCCAACGGCACGGGGCGGCGGGGCGCGCCGGTGCCAGGCGACAGGGCCAGGCGCAGGCGCGCTTCCAGGCAGGGCGAGCAGGCCATGGGCCCGGTGCAGCGCAGTGCCGGCTCCAGCCGCAGCCGAGCCAGAGCCAGCCCGTGGCCAGGCCCCGGCAGCTCCGTCCCACACAGCACGTCGGTGTCTGGGGGGAGACGGAGGGTGGCCGTGGGTGTGGGGTCCCGCGCCGTGGGTGGGCCGGGGGCCGTGGCAGTGGCACTTACCCAGGAGGCGGCAGGCGAGGCCCTGGGGGGAGGCGGGGGTGAGGCCGGTGCCGGTGCCGGGGTGCCCGCTGGCCCGCGTGCCGGCGACGCCAACCCACCTGGGAGCAGGCCAGGGTGTCGCGGGGGGCCCCGTGCCCCACCGTCGCCCCCGCCGCCAGCAGCAGCAGCAACAGCTGCCCCAGCGCACGCATGGCGGGGCCGGGGCCGTGGGGTGCCCCGGCCCCACGCCGTCCACTCCCGACGGCCCCGCTCCCGGCTCCACGGGCCCCACCGCCGCCGCCGGCTCCCGCTTCCTGCTCCGATCCCGGACACCCGGGTCCTAGCGCGGCGCCGGCGACCGCCCCGGGGTGGGGCCTCCCCGCGCCCGCTCCGACCCACGGACGGGCTCCGCGCCCCGGCACCGCCGGGAGGGCTCGGGGCCCCACGGGGCGGCCCGTGGCTCGGGCTTGGGGCCTGCCGCTGCCCCGCGGCGTGGGCACGGTGCCCAGGCCAGCCCCGGGGAGCCGGCAGCGGCTGCGGGACGTGGCGTGGCAGCCGCGGCGGGCAGGGCTGCGCGTCCCCTCGCCCGCCGTGCCGCAGGGGGGCACCGGGCCGCCCCACCCCCGCGGGGCTCGGCCGAGCCCCGGCACACCAGACGGACGGCAGCGCAGGGTGGAACGGTGCCTTTATTGCTCCCGCCGCAGACAAGGTCCCGCTGACAGCACGGGAGCGAGGAGCAGGGCCAGGCTCTGCCCAGCACCTGCCCCCCCCAGCCCCCGGTGCCCCGGGCAGGGCAAGGAGCCCCACCACCACCCAGCTTCTTCCAGCGCTGCCACGGCCCCTCGCCCGGCCACTGCGTCCTGAGGGGCCTCCTCGGTCCCGGCTCTCCTCCGGAGCAGGTCCCTGTGTGGAAATGAAGCTGCCCCTGCCCAGGGCAGCACCTCCGCTCCTGGCCCCAGGAGCTGGCTGGATACTCTCCCCCAGCACCTGCGGCACATCCATGGCCAGGGCCAGCCCTGCTCAGGTCCCTGCGGTACCCACGGCCCCTGCCCAGAGCACCCATGGGCACCCCACGGGCACCCCTCCTGCCACCGCGGTCGGCACGCTCAGCCGAGCCCCGCATCTCCGTGACGGGGCCCCTGCCCTCGCTGGGTGGCTGTGTCCAGCCCCACCAGCCCCGCAGCAATGCCCAGCTCAGACCCAGCACGGGCCCTCAGGTGCCGGTGGCCGGCCTGGGGGGCTGGGGTGGGGGGCTGCCCTCCCCGGCCCCTGCCTCCAGCAGCCGGTGTAGGAGCCCCTCTGCCCTGCCCCGGCAGCGGCGGGGGGCTGGGGGGCTGCCCCGCAGGGCACCCAGCAGCCCGGGCAGTTGCCGGGGCAGGCGGTAAGTGGGCAGGGGCCGGAGGGGCCGGGGGACGTCACGGGGGCTGCAGAGCCGGCTGAAGTAGGCCAGCACCCAGCCGCCGCCGCGGCCCGCTGCCCCCAGCTCCCCGTGCAGGCAGGCCATGGCTGCCCCGAAGACATCATGGGCGTCCCCGGGGGTCCCACCGGCCGCCCCGACCTGCCACCGGCGGAAGAGCCGGGTGCTGCCCCGGCTCCAGAGGAGGAGGACAGTGCCGCGCTGGCGGCCCACGCGGCCCCGCTGTGCATAGAGCCAAGGCAGGGCGCCCACCCGCCCCACACCACCCGCTTCCCACAGGTCCAGCCGCACGTCGCAGCCCAGCCCCGCGCGCAGCCGCTCAGCCAGGGCGCACACCAGCCCCAGGTGCTCCTCCGAGTCCGGCGAGTACAGCAGTAGCACGGGGCGCCCACCTGGGGCACCTGTGGGACAGAGGGGACAGCAGTGACAGCCCTGCCCCAAGCCCCCTGGCCTCACCTGGGGACACCCCGCCATCCCCCAAGGGCACTCCAGCATCCACCATACTGCCCCAGGACCCTCTGCAGCCCAGGGAGCTGGCACCCCCTGGGACCCCAGCCCTACAGCCACTGCCCCCCGTCCCACAGCCCCCCCAGGGTGCCCCTCACCAGCAGCCGGCCTCCAGGCACCACGGCAGTTGAGGAGCAGCACAGTCACCACCAGCCCTAGTGCCAGTGCCAGCCCCAGGAGCCCAAAATGCCTGCGGGAGACTGGGAGAGGGGTGGTGAGGGGGGGTGTCCACCTGCCCCCGCCGTCCCCCGCCACCCCTGCCGCCCCCTGGGACCCCCGCTCACCGTCAGGGCAGAGCAGCTGCTTCCGGGCAAAGCGCACGTCCGAGCGCCACACCTGGGGAAGGGGCTGGGTGAGGGGGGGCCAGGTTGGGGTCCCCCCTGTGGTGCAGGTGCCGGCACGAGGGTCACCTTACCAGCACGCAGCTGCCCAGGACCTGCACCGGCAGCAGCAGCGCCAGCTCCCCTGGGACAGAGCCCTCCGGCTGCAAAGCACAAGGGCAAGCTCAGTGTGGCTCAGTGTGGGTCGGTCGTCCCCCCCGCCGTGACCCCCCGGCCCCCTGCCGCTCACCTGCGTGACGGTGTAGAGGGGGGCCTCAGGCTCGCACTGCCCGCCCCGGTGCTGGCAGAGGGCTGCACTGAAGGCTGCGGGGATGCTGGAGGTGAGGCGCAGGTGCAGCTGCAGCCCCCGGGCGCTCACCGAGACATTCCAGGCAGTCTCTGCAGCCACCAGAGAGAGAGGAGGGATCACGGGATGCCCAAGGGGATGAGGGGTGCAAGGGACCCCAGGGCAGGGCTGTGCTCAGCCGTGCCCCCCACCCACAGAGCTCACCTGGCCGGTGGGGACACTCCACATGGCTGCTGTTCCTGTAGGAGAACTGGGGGGAGCAGGGGTCAGCAGAGGGGCTGGGTGAGTCGCTGTCACCCACCGCTGCCCCCCAGCCCTTTCCCAGGCGGTGCCCACCTGCCTGCGGGGGCTTACCCGGAAGCAGAGCTGGGGGTGCACGTCCACCTTGTCCAGCGTGTACGCCTGGTATGGGCAGAGAGCGTGTCACTGTCCCCAACCTGCACAGCCCACAGGCACCCCAGCACCCGCCCGCCACCCTCGACGGACCCTGAGGCCGGCAGGTGCCCCAGCCAGGGGCATGGCCCTGCACCCCTCTGGGCTGGTGCCCTGTGGCACCCCAAAGCCAAGACACCTCACCTGCTCCTCCTCGCTGGCTGTGGAGTTGGGGACGTCGTGGCAGGGCGCAGTATCGGCCGCCGCCTCCCTCCAGCACAGGGTGGCCCGGGGGTGCAGGGGGCAGCTGGTGCTCAGCACCATCGCCATCTGGTCCTTGCTGCTGGCGCTGTAGTCATGGAAGCGCACCGAGGACCACAGCTCGGGACCATCTGGGGGCACCATGTCAGCGAGCTGGGGGGACAGCTGGGGGGACCCCTGGGACCCAGCTCTCCTCCCTGCGGGCACTCACAGGCGTCCGGCTGGTCGCGGAAGGGGCAGCGCTTGCTGCGTGGGCTGTCGTGGTGGGGGTAGGAGGCCTGGGGGAGCAGAGCGGGGCAGTCAGGGCAGGATGTGCCCCCACCCCTCCTGCCTGCCCTCACTGCACGGGCAGAGAGAGGGGCCCGGCAGCCGCAGGGAAGGGCGACACACCTCGATGCACAGGCAGGGCACCAGGAACTCGTATGGCAGCGAGACGTGGCAGCCCCCCGGCACCAGCACCTGCAGGCACAGAGGCAGCGTCAGCTGGCGGGGAGCACAGCCCCCAGCCCGGGATGGGGGTGGCCGGGGGGCTGGAGCCGTTACCTGCCGGTGGAAGGGCCGGGGCAGCTCCTCGCACTCCAGGGCCAGCTGGTGGCACAGCCGCACCATCAGGGCAGGGCCCTCGGGCACCCACACCTCGATGGCCCGTGCCTTGGGGACCCAGGTGTGAGTGAAGACAGGGCCTGTGGAGCAGGGGGGGTCAGCCGGCGCCGGTGTCCCCCCGGGACACCTCCCAGGACACCCCCCGGGGTCCCTCCCAGCCTCACCGGGCGGCTCGGCGGTGACCAGGTGGCTGCGGCTGAGGGCCAAGCCTCGGTCAGGGATGGTGCGGAGGGAGACGAGGACCTGCCGCCCGCTCTCCACCGGGAAGCAGTCGAACTGCACCTGCCACTGCAGGGAGCAGGGGGGTCAGCGGGACACCCACGGCTCCGGCGTCCGGCCCCGGCCCCGCGGTCTGCCCCAGACTCACCGGCGAGCTGCCCGGCGCCCGGTGCCGCCGCCACACCTGGAGCCATCCAGCCCGGTTGGAGCCCAGCTCCAGGAAGTTGAGCTGCAACCCATGGACACCACCGAGCTCTGCGAGAAACCAGCGTGGGGTACTGACACGGGTGGGAGGACGAGCTCCCCACACCCCCCCCCGGGGGTGCCCGGCCCCGCCGCCCCTGCCCGTACCTGCGGCGGGGAGGGCCAGGCGCACCCGCAGGCAGGGCTGGCAGGGCTGCGAGGGCAGGCACAGGCGGGCCCTGCTCAGCGCCAGGGCGGGTGGCTTCAGCGGGGGCCCGGGCCGGGCCGGCCGGCGGCAGCGGGGGCGGCTCAGCGTGCTGTCGGCTGGCGGGGGGAGAGCAGAGAGGGGCGGCCGTGCGCCGGGGGTCCCGCCTACCGCGGGCACCGGGAGCCCCGGGGACCGGCAGTCCCAGGCAGGGGGAGGTCTGCACCCCGGGAGCCCCCCGCACCGGGATCGCCGGGGACCGGGAGTCCTCAGAAGGGGAGAGCCCCGCGCACTGGGAGTCCCGGGAAGGGGGAGCCGCGGGGACCGGGAATCCTCGGAAGGGGAGAGCCCCGGGAAGAGGGAACCCCGGGGACCGGGAGCCCTGGGCAGGGAGGAGTCCCCCCCACCCTCCAGGACCAGGTAGCCGCGGGCGGGGGGAGCCCCACCATCCCGCCGCCCCGGGAGCTCCGCCGCACCCCGCAGGACCCGGGCGCCCCGGGCAGGGGGAGCCCCGCGCTCGCAGCCCTGCCCCGATCCCTCCCCGCCGCTACTCACCGGTGGCCCGGCAATCCTGCAAGCAAAGAGACGGGGTGAGCGCGGCGCCGCCCGCCCCCGCCTCCCCCCGCCCGGCCCCCACCGCCCCCCCCGGTGCTCACGAAGTTGGCGGAGACCCGGAGGCGGGTGACGGCGGCCCCGGCCCCGGCCAGCAGCAGCAGCGCGGCGGCAGCGGCGAGCAGCACCGGGCGCCCCATGGCTGAGCCGCCGCCGCCGCTCCCCGCCCCGCCCCGGGCCGGCCCCGCCGCATTCCTCCGCCGGCACGTGCGGCCCCGCCGCCCCCTCCCCCCCCGCCCCGCTGCCAGGCGGCGCTTCCTGCGGCGCAGACACGCGTGGGAGCGTGGTTAGTGCTTTATTTCCATATAGCAACACGCGGAGGATGGGGCACCACACCCCAGGGACCCGCCACGGCCTGGGAGCTGCCCCAGCCCCGGGGTCCCCCCCTGCATGCGAGTACAGAGCCGTGGCGTGGCTCAGACACACACGTTGGTCCCCGGGGACCCCCACCCACCGGAGCTGCGCCAGCGCCGCCCCACAGGGCCCAGCCGCAGAGCTCCAGCCCTCACGGAGCCCACCCGTCCCCACTCATTTCTTCTTCTTCTCCTGCGTGCTGGTGAACCAGGAGTCCAGCAGCTTCTTGCTGTAGTAGAGCTGCCAGCCGTGCACCTGGGCGGCCACCACCACCACCAGGTACATGACGGAGACGGCCGAGAAGCCGAAGATGAAGCGGTAAGCTTTGCCGTGGCGGTAGAGCTGCTGCGCCATGGGGAACATCTCCATGGCCCCGTAGATGAGGGGAGCCACGGAGAAGAGCCCGGTGCTGATCATGGGAGAGCACCAGGTAGCTGATGTTGTTGCGGGGGAAGGAGAGGAGGCCCAGGAGGGAGGGCAGGATGCTGAGCAGGTAGGGGTACTCCCACTGGTAGGGCATGGCCACCTGGTCGTGGGGCAGCAGCTTGAGGTGCCCCACACACATCTGGGCCAGCAGCAGCAGCCAGATGCCCACGTGCGTGTAGATCAGCTTCTTGATCTCCGACTTGAGGGCCACGCTGGGGAGAGAGGGTGGCTGTCAGCACCTGCTGGCGGGACCTGCCCCCCCCGGAGCGCCGGGGAGGCCGCCGGTCCCCGCAGCGGCGGGACACCCACCTCATCTGGTAGTGCGAGGCCACGCGCTCCCGGTGCTGGAAGTCGCTGCCATCGGTGCCGGCGGCGCGGGGGCCCCCGCGGGAGGCCATCGTGCTATCCTGGGGAGGCACGGCGTGAGGCGAGGGCGGGCCCCCCCGGCGCTCCCTGCGGTAGCCCCCCGCCCCCCCGGGGCAGCCCCGGCTCCCGCCCGCAGCCGCAGGCTCCAGCCCCCGGGGGAGCCCCCCGGGCTTCCCTCCCCCAGTGACAGGCCCCCGTGACAGCCCCGGGACCCCCTTCCCGTGACTGCCCTGCCCCCGCCCGACCCCCCGGGACCGCTCCCCGGGCACCCCCACAGGTGACACCCCCGGGGCCCCCAGCCCGCCGCACCCCGCCGCGCCCTACCTGCCAGCGGGACGCTCTACCCGCACTTCCGCCTCTCTATGGCCGCGGCCGCCGGCCCTGAATGCCTGGGCGGCCGCTCCGCGCGCCCGGAGGCTCGGCTCTATGGCCGCGGCGGGGTGCTCTCCTTCGGCCCCGCCTCCGCGCAGGCGCAGTGTCGACATGGCGGGCGGGGGCACGGCCGCGCGCGTGCTGGCGCGCGCGGGACACGGGGCGCGCGCTGGGGGGTCAGCGGGGCGCGGGGGCGCGCGTGGGGGCGCGTGCATGGGGGCGCGGGTGGGGGTGGCACGCGGGCGTGCGCGGGGCTGCGAGGGGCACGCGGGGGGGTGCGGGTACGTGGGGGCGCTCACGCGTGTGCACAGGGGGCTGTGGGGGCACGTGGGGATGCACATGCGTGGGTGCAGAGAGGTTATGGGGTGGGCGTGGGATTGGAGACACGTGCGGGGTTGCACATGCGTGAGCACAGAGGGGCTGGGGGCTCAGGGACAGGTGTGGGGGTGCACACGTGGGTGCAGAGTGGCTGTGGGTGCAGGGGCACGCGTGGGGGAGCAGGGCGGTGGGTGTGGGATCAGATTTGGGGGCACACGTGTGCGGGGGTGGGGCTGTGGGGACGTGCAGGGTGGGTGGCTGGAGGGGGCTCACCGCCCGGGGGGGGTACCCACTGCCCGGGGGGGGTTCCACTCGTGCCCCCTGCCCACTCCACCCCCCGCAGGTGGGGGCGGCCGCTGGGCCCCGAGAGGACGCTGGGGCTGCTGGAGGCCTCCGTGGTGCACCGGGAAGGTACCGGGGGGGGGGGGCCGGGGGCGTGGGAGGGGCATCAGGGTGGGGGCCGCATCCTGACCAGGCGTCCCCTCGCCAGGAGCCCTGCTGGCGCTGAGCAAGCCCCCCGGCCTGCCCGTCCTGGGTGAGTGCCGACAGGAGGGTGCCGGCTCGGGGTGGGGGGTCCGGCTTGCGGGGGGCCCAGTGGGCGCTGACCCCCCCCTCCCCAGGGCGCTCCGGGGAGCTGAGCCTGGTGGCACTGCTGCCGGCGCTGAGACGGCGCCTGGGCCTCCCTGCCGAGCTCCACGTGGTGAAGGCTCCCACCAGGTACGGTTGGGAGGTGCTGGGGGGGTCAGGGGGTGCCAGCCCCCCCCCACGGGGCTCAGAGCTGCCACATCCCGCAGGGAGTGCTCTGGCCTCGTCCTCCTGTCCAGCTGCCACCGCACCACCGAGCAGCTCCAGCAGTTCTTCACCGATGCCCGCCGGAGAGGCCAGTACCCCGCCACGTACCGGTGAGTCCCCGGCACCCTGCCATGCTGGCATGGGGGGACCTGTCCCCTCCTCACCCCCTCTCCCTGCAGCGCCGTCACTGTGGGGGTCCCGGCGGAGGCAGAGGGCGAGATCCGCACCGGGCTGTGCTGGCAGCAGCAGGGTGACACCACCGTGGTAAGGGGGTGCCGGGGGGCTGGGGGTGTGGGGGGTGCCCCAGGAGGGGCTGAGGGCTGTGACTCCGCAGGTGGTGCCGGTGCCGGCCCCGGGGCGCCGCAGCCTGGCCAGGAAGGAGGTGAGGAGCACCCTGACGCGCTACCGGGTGCTGGGCGCTGCGGGAGGCTGCGCCCTGCTCCAGCTCCAGCCCAGGACAGGTGAGTGGCCCCCCCAGCACCCCACCCCCCCCCACCGGCACGGTCCCACCCCCCTGTGCCTCCCCAGCCTTCCCGGAGCAGCTCCCGGTGCACCTGACGCTGCTGCTGTGCCCAGCCCTGGGCGACCACGAGCACTCATCCCGCGTGGGCAGGGTGCTGGGGGTGCCCTTCCTCCTGCCCCCCGAGGCCACCCCGACCCGCACACAGGTACGTGGTGGGGGTGGGTGCCGGGGGGGGGGCTCAGCACAGCCCCCGAGGACCCTGCTGAGCTGCCCCCCCCGTTGCAGGTGCTGGACGAGGAGCTGCTGTGCCGGCTGGGGCTCTCCCCGCAGCAGCTCCGTCACCTCCCGCTCCACCTCCACCTGCAGCAGCTGGTGCTGCCCCAGGGCCTGCTCTGCGCCCCCCCGCCCCCTCCCTTCCTGCGCACCCTGCAGCGCCTGGGGCTGCCCGGGCACCAGGAGCCCTAGCACCCGCAGGGGACCCCCACCCCAACCCGCTCCCCTCTGCCACCCCATTAAATCCCCACCTGCTGCCAAGGTGGCTCGGTGCCCGTTTCTTTTCTTGGCACACGTGGGACGTGTCCCCCCCCCGTCCCCACAGACATTGCTGGGGGAACCAGCCCCCGCCCCGAGCAGAGCCGGTGATGGCAGCCCTGCTGCTGCCGCCCCCGTGCCTGACCTGGTTCCCACCACCGCAGCTCTGGCGGGCGCGACCGCAGGCAGGCAGGAGCGGAGGCGCCTTTTCCTGCCTGCTCTCTGCCCCCGGCCGAGGAGCTGCCACGGCGGCCCCGGTTCCTGCCCGCAGCCCCGTCCCAGGTGCAGCCCTGGCCATGTCCGCGCCCTCCCGCACACAGAGAGGCAGAGCCGGGCTCCCTGTCACAGACGTGTTTTGTAGCCCCTGCGGGGGGTGGGCTGGGTGCCCCCACCCAGCGATGGGGTCTGGCTGGGGTGATGGGGAGCTGGGTGCTGCTGTGTCGCCCCAGCTGGGATGGGCAGGGTGCTGCCGAGGTGGTCCCTTCCTGGGTGTCCTTTGGTGTCGCAGCTCTTCTGCGCCCCCCTGGGAGCCACCGCAGCAGCATTGGCTGCCCCAGGCAGGGCCATGGGGTCCAGGCACCGGGTGCCAGCCCAGGCGGGCGCAGCACCTCGGCAGGAGAGGAGGGGGGGGGGGGGCTGGCTCACGGGTCCCCAAGGGCTGCCGGCTGGCAGGGGCTCCCCGGGGCAGCGAGACAGGCGCCCTGGCCAGGGGACGGACACTAAGCCAGGGCAGAGCTGCCTGAGGCTGCTCGAGCAGGTGGTTGAGCTGTGGCAGCCCCCGGCTGCCGGCACAACAGCCCAGGGGCTCCGGGGGGGCTGGGGGGGCTGAGTTGGGGGGGCAGCGGCAGTTCCATTGCCCCAGAGGAGCTGACATCCCCTCCAATGCTCCCGGCTGGGGGAGCGGGGCTGCCCTGGCCCGGGGGCTGGGACGCACAGGGGGCGTAGGGGTGCCAGCCGCAGTGGTGGGGGGCTTGCGCTGGGATCGGCGGTGTGCTGGCTGGGGCTTCCTCAGGGAGCAGCCTTCCACCATCAGCTTCAGCCCCATGTACAGAGGCATGGGCACAGCCGCCTGCAGGAGGACATGGTGGGGAGTCAGGGCTCAGGGTGCCCGGGGGCTGCTGGGTCCCCAGCCCCGGCCCCCCCAGCCCACCTCCTTGTAGATGAGCTCGAAGGCACCAGTGGGGCAGGTGGGGTTGTCCCTGCGGTCGATGACCACGCGCAGCGTGTCCCGCTGGACGCTGGCACACAGCTGGCTGGTCACCGCCGAGGAGGGGGCCATGGTGGGGCTGGCATTGATCTCCAGCAGCCAGGGCTGGCAATCCTCCCCGAAGACAAAGTCGGCCCCGTAGAGCTCGAAGCTGCCCTTGCGGGACCCCACCAGGTCCTGGGCGCTGCGCAGGGCACCCACCACCGCCGCCTTCATGCCGGGCACCATCACCTGGTGCCAGGCACCTGCCTGCCCCACCTGTGCCAGGTACGCCTGGAGCTGTCGGCAGGACCAGATCTGGTCGGGGGGCAGCTGGGGGTGCTGGCCCTGCGCTGGCCTGCACCGCTTCTGGACAGAGACGTTGCAGAGGTGCCGGGCGCTGGGGTGGGGAGAGGACGGCTGGGTCAGTGGGGTGCCAGTGGGTGCCGGGGTACCAGGGTGCAGCACAGGCAGCACTCACGGGTCCAGGCGGTGCAGGGAGAAGGGCCGGGAGCAGAAGCGCAGGTAGCTCTCACGGTAAAACCAGATGGTCAGCGGGTTCCAGTCGGTCACCAGGAACCATTGTCGGATATCGAATTTGGTGCCAAAGATAAGCAGCAGCTGCTCCACATACTTCTGCACCACCCACTCACCCACCCGTGCTGAGGGTGCTGCACAGCCCCCTGCCAGCCGCAGCACCTCCTCCAGCCGCGCCGCGCAGACGATGCCTGGGGACGTGGTGACAGTGGGACCCCGCTCCTTGGCAGAGAGCCCGTGCCCCCCGCTTCCCCGGCCTTACCCCTGCCGCGGGATTTGGCACCAGGTTTGAGGATCCAGACGTTGCGGTTGCCCTCCATGCCGAGCTGGGGCAGCCGCCCCGCCAGGTGCTGCAGCAGGGTCCGGCACCGCTCCCGCTGCGCCCCGCTCAGCGCCAGCCCGGCCCCCTTGCTGCAGGGGGATGCGGGGGGCTCAGCACCAGCCCCGCCACGTTGTCCCCCCATCCCGCTCAGCACTCACTGCACCACGCAGTAGTAGTCCTGCAGGAAGCGGTCCCAGTCGGTGCCCGTCATGCGAGGGGACCGGGGGTCCCTGTCGATGTCCTGGTGCCCCAGGCTGCCCAGGTGCTGCCCACAGACCTGCAGGGCCTCCTCGACCAACTGTGGGGGCAGGGGGGCCCCCGGCCCTGCTGTGGATGGCATGGGGTAAGGGACATGGCTCCTGGGGACCCGCTGTGCCACCCTCAGGGTAATGGCACAGAGCCTCCCCGTGGGATGGGTGGCTTTGGGTGCACAGGGATTGGGGGGGGGGGGGAGGGAGTGGGGGGGTCCCAACCACCAGCCCCGAGCAGAGGCTCAGCCCCCAGACATGTCCCTGACTCCAACTCTCTGTCCCCCTCCTCGCAGGCCCAGCTCCACACGCTCACCTGGCCCCTCACCAGATTCCGGGGGCTGCTCTGTCCCCAACGGCGCATCCCCAGCCCTCTCCAGGGCCACTTTGAGCAGGCTGCGAGCCGCCGTCAGGCGGAAATCCTCTGCAAGGGGGCATCATCCCTACCCCGTCCCAAGCAGGACATGGGGTACTGGGAGCACGGGGTGGGGGCAGGAGGGCAATGGCCCCGGGGGGTCATGCTGGCCCCAAGCTCACCGATGAAAGCTTGCCGCTCGTCTGCAGCCCCCAGCCGGTAGCACCGGGGGAAGAAGGTGTCGGGGTCGGCTTGGTCAAACCAGGGCAGGTTTCGCAGGTTGAGGCACAGCCCCTCCTGTTTAGAGAAGGGTAGCAGACCCTGCTGGACCCCCCCACCCCTGTCCTGTCCCCCCCCCGGGGGCTCCAGGCTCCCACCTTGGTGGTGAAGGCGCCCACCTGGGCGTAGTGGTTCACCACCTGGTCCTGCCGCAGCAGCCGGCAGTCCACGGCGCCGCAGCGGCTGGTCCAGATGAAGTACGGCACCTGGTCCCGCACCAGGCAGGACTGGGGGGGGTTGTGGTGAGGCATGGACCCCCCATCCCACCCTTGCCCCCTGCCCCAGGCTGTGTCCTGTGCTGGGGGTCCCGGGGGAAGGGTGCTGGGGGCTGTGGCAGAGCTCAGCCCTAGCCCCCTCGGCTAACCATGAGGTCGTGGATGCCATCGGGGTCCTCATCCCACCACTCTTCTTCCTCCTCTTTCTCCTTCTCATCAGGTGGCCGTGGGGAGCACAGGGGCTCTGGGGTCCCCAGGGAAGGCCGTGCCTCACAGCATGCTGGCCCGGGCTGCGGGCCCAGCACTGCCTCCCCCTGCGCAGCTCCAGCTCCAGCACCTCCCTCCTCCTCCTGCAGCTGCTTCTCCTGGCTGCCACGGTGCTGCTCCGGCCGGTTGCCCACCCTGCCCGCGCCGGGGAGCTTCTTCTCCACCCAGCCCCGGGCCCGCAGCAGGCTCCGGATGACGGGGTAGGGGCCCTGCACCATGAAGATCTTCTTCTCCTGGGGAGGGACCCGAGAGCTCAGCTCTCACCCCTGAGCCATAAATGCAGTAAATGCAAGCGCGTGGCATGTTGGGGGGTGCAAAATCAGGCCCCTCACCTTGATGGCCCTCTCCACGTGCAGCCTGGCCCTCTTCAGCCGCTCAGGGTCGAGCGAGGGGTAGTGGCAGCTGCGGTGGCCAGCGGTGGCAGGTGCCGCCTGCCCTGCGAGGACAACCCTGGCTGACCCCATGTCCCCAGCCCCGTGGGGCGGGCAGGGAGGGGGAGAAGGCGCCTACCTGCCTGCTTCTGCCTGACCAAGCCAGGGGTCCCCGACGAAGCATTCACCGACCCGCCAAGCCTCATGCTGGTGTCCTTGCTGCACTGCGCACGCCCCGGGATGCCCTGCTCCCCCACTGTGCCCTCGTCCCCAGCCTGGCAGGCCGGGGGACAGTGGGGACGTCTCCTGCTCCGGCAGCAGCCCCCCAGCCGAGCACTGCCCCTGGCCAGGGGCTGTGTGCCCGCGGTGCTGCTCTCCCTGCGGCACCGTCCCACGGTGGCCTGAGGGCGAGGGGAGGTGTGGGTGGCTCTGCTTCCCCCAGGCGCCAAGTGGGTCCCCGTCCCCTTGCCCTGCGGGGGACTGAGGTGGGGGTCTGGTGCAGGATGCAGCCCCCCGATCCCAGCATTGCTGTGATGGCAGAGCGCCGGGCCCGGCCACCACACTGGCTCCACCACCCCCAACAGGGGACGAGCACCAGCCCCCCAGTGCCACAGATGTAACACCCTGGGCCCGCACCCCCTGCCTACAGCCCCCCCGGCCCCCCTGCACCAGCTCCCCCCCCACTCAAATCTCACAGCCCCGCCCAGCTCCCTGCACCCCCTACTCACCCTTTCGTGCCCCACACCATGACACCCACCCCCCAGCCCCCTTGGTGCCCGCAGCCCCCCCCCTCAAACCCTTTAACATCCCCCCCCCGACACCCTTCATACCCCCCTTCCCACCCCCGGCCCTGCCCGCGCCGCCGGGGCCGCCCCCGCTGTTTGCCGTTGCCATGGCGCCCCGCCAGGCCCCGCCCCCTCCCGCCAGGCCCCGCCCCCTCCCGCCAGGCCCCGCCCCCTCCCGCCAGGCCCCGCCCCCTCCCGCCAGGCCCCGCCCCGCCCCGGTGCCGCGGCTCCCGCCGGTGCGGCGGGAAGGAGGGAGGAGGCGGGAGGCGGCGGTTACAGCAAACGAGACCGTTTAAAAAACGAGACGAGACAGGGGCAGCGGCCGGGGCCGCTCTGCCGCAAGCGGGGGCTGCTCCCAGCACGGCCGCCCGGCCCGGCGAGGGGCAGCAGGGCCCGGCCCGGCCATCCGCGGGGGCAGCGGGAGCAGGCGCAGGCACGGTGCCCGGCGGGCACAAGCGCTGGGGAGCCACGGGGTCCTGCACCACGGCCTAAAACTGCAAGGCGAGAGGAGAAGACACGCGGCCGTCAGTCCCTGCCCGCGGGCGCTCCTCCGGCCCTGCCCACCCTCCCTGGCACCAGGGAGGGAGGCCGAGGGCGGCTGCCGCTCAGGGAGCTCCACGCTCCGCTTCTCCCGCTCCCTCGCCCGGGCACGGCACATCCCATCGCAGCAGCCACCAAACAGGCTACATCCCTCCAGCTGCTGCCCGCCCCTGAGCGTGCTCTGGGGGTCTCAAAGGGGGCACTTCAGAAGCAAAGGGGGCATGAGCACCCCTGGGCATCCTCCCCCCCATCCTCAAGAGGTTCCCTGGGCAGAACGTCACCACTGTCCCCACAGACGGGACAGAGCAGCTCTGGGTACAAGTGCCATGGCGGGTTGGAGCCCCCACCCCACTCCCAAAACAAGGGACCCGCCTCCTCCCGTTTCAGAGCCTCACGTTTTTGAGGAACTCCTCTGCCACAATGCGAGCTCTGGCATTGACAGAGAGCTTCATCTCGCTGATCTCCTTGTCAATCTCCTCCATGAAGTGGATGACAAAGTCCACCAGCTTGTGCTTGTACATCTGCTCCGTGTGGAAGTTTGTGATCAAGAAGCTGATGTCATAGCCCTGGGGAAGAGAGAAGCACCCTGGGGATAAGCACCCAGGCCACCAATCACGCAACCTTGCGTCCCAGTTTTGCACTGGAGACCCCTCCGGTGCCAGGAGCGGAGCTGGGAGCTTCTCTGCCTTCTCCCTGTCACCTCACCTCCACAGGCTTCCTGCGCAGGATGAAGAAGTTCTCAGCCCTCATCATCATGAAGCGCATGAATTTGTGGCACAAGATCTTCTCGATCTCATCAGCCTGGGGAGAAGAAAGGGAAGTGAGGCTTCCCCCGCGCCAGGCGTGAGCTGCCAGCCTGCTGCCCGTGTCCCCCACCTCACCTGCTTCACAGCGATGCTGACACGCACGGAGTTAATGGAGCCCTCGATGAGGACCTTCTCCTTCTCGTTTCTGCTGATGATCACTGGCTGCAACAGCAGCTCTTTGCTGCTTCTACGGACAGAGGAAGGGCAGGACTGACTCAGAAGGAAGCATTTAGTGGTCAGAAATGGGGATAGGGAGCGTGCAAGCGGGGAGCCGCAGGGATGACAGAGATGTGGAGGTTTTGCTTCATGCTGCTACATGATGCTTTCTGCCTCCTGGAGGTGTGCATCCCCAAGGTGGATCCTCCTTCGGCCCCAAGCCAGACCCCCCCCTCCCTGCAGCTCCTCAGCTCCCTGCCGGCACCAGCCCTGTGACTAAGGGGCAGCAGCCGGTGGGTGCGAAGGCCTGCCCGGCTGCGCAGCCCCCTCCCGCCAGTGCTCAGCAAAGGCAGCGGTGCTACAGGGGAGCTCTTTTGCCGGCTGCCCAGCACACCGGCAGGTACGGGCAGCACCGCGGCAGGGACCGCTCCCCCAGAGCAGGCAGCCCGGCAGGGGCCGGAGCAGGGCTCCACCGGTGCCTCCCCGCCCTCGTACCTGACTTCCACCTCGGGCTTGTTGTGCCGCTCCACCACCTGCGAGGAGAAGTTCTCCAGGCACAGCGCGGCCTGCAGCGTGGCGCGCACCGCGTTCAGGTACGGGCGCAGCGTGGCGGTCTGCGGGGACACGGCGGCATCAGCCCCCGGCCCGGCTCAGCCCGGGACCCGCCGCCCTCCCCCGCCACCCGCCCGGCTCCAGCCCCCTCGACCCGCAGCCCCCCGACCCCACTCTCCCCGACCCCCTCATCTCTGGCCGCCGCCGCCCCCTCGGGCCCGGCCCGGCGCCCCCCGCCCTACCATGGTGGCGGCTGCGATCCGGTCCCGGCAGGCGGAAGTGGCCTGTTCCCTCTTCCGGGATGCGCGGGACCTCCCACTGCGGCGGGAGGGAGGCGGCGGGAGGCCTCCGCCCCGCGTCCGGGGCCTGAGCGGCGGCGGAGTAGCCTCTCAGCGGCACAGACCGGGGACGCGACGGCTCTGGGGAGCGGTCGCGGCGGCGGCGACCCGCAGCGGCGGCGAGAGCCCGCACGGCTCCCCCCCGCGCCCTACTGTGCTTGGTACACTCCTGTCATCGTTTCCATATTAGGGAAGGGAGATGGAGAGCGGGCGGGACCAATGAGCGGCGGGCGCTGGGCGCGGCTGGGCCAATGGGGTAGCGCGGGGCGGGGCGCCCGCCGCCTGCGGGGGCCGGAAGGGCGAGCGGCCTAGGCCGGGCCTGGCCCCGCGGCGCTCCCGCCGCCCCCGCCCCGCGGCGCTGCCCGCCCGCGGCACCCGCTGCCCTGCCGGCGTCCCTCCGGGCCTCCCGCGGCCTCCTCAGCGCCCCGGTGCAGAGTCCCTCGGTGTCCCTCAGCGCCCTGGTGCCGCCCCCCCCCCTTGGTCCCCTCAGCGCCCCGGTGATCCCCCCCCGGTTCCACTCAGCGCCCCGGTGCCCCCCGGCTCTCCGTAGCCCCCCTCTCCACTCCCTTTCCTCTGAGCTTCCCCTGTCCCCGGTTCCCCTATAGCCCCCCGTGGCCCCCTCGGTTCCCCCATCGCCCCCTCGGTGCCCCCCGGTACCCGCCGCCATGAGCGAGCTGAAGGACTGCCCGCTGCAGTTCCACGACTTCAAGTCGGTGGACCACGTGAAGGTGTGCCCCCGGTACACGGCCGTGCTGGCCCGCTCGGAGGACGACGGCATCGGCATCGAGGAGCTGGACACATTGCAGCTGGAGCTGGAGACGCTGCTCTCCTCCGCCAGCCGCCGCCTCCGCGTCCTGGAGGCCGAGACCCAGGTGCCGGGACTGCAGCTGTAGGGTGGCTCCCTGTCCCACTCCTTCCCGCCGAGGGGCTGCCTCCGGTCCGTCCCTGCCCAGCGCCGGGTGCGGGATCCGACGAGGCATTGCTCTCTTCCAGATCTTGACGGACTGGCAGGACAAGAAGGGTGACCGGCGGTTCCTGACGCTGAGCAAGGACCACCGATGTGGGCACCTCTGTCAAACACGGGAAGCCCAAGAAGCAGAAGCTGGAGGGCAAAGGTGGCCACGGGACCGGGCCTGGCCCCGGCCGGCCCAAGTCCAAGAACCTGCAGCCCAAGATCCAGGAATACGAGTTCCAGGATGATCCTATTGATGTGCCCCGTATTCCCAAAAATGATGCTCCTAACAGGTGCGTGGGTGTTGGGGGGCGTTAGGATCATCCGTCTCCTCCCTTGCAGCACCCGGCGCGAGGGCTGCCTCTAGCCCGAGGGAAGAGGTGCCCCAGGGGGATGGGGGGTGCATGTCAGCTCCCACGAGGTCCCCTGCAGCTCTCCCTCACAGGTCATCCACTCTGTCCTCACAGGTTCTGGGCATCGGTGGAGCCGTACTGTGCCGATCTCACCAACGAGGAGGTCAGAGTCCTGGAGGAGCTGCTCAAGCCACCAGAGGATGAGGCTGAGCATTACAAGGTGAACAACTCCTGAACCCACCCGGTGCCCCCCTCACCCTGTCTCCTACCCTCTCTCCCCGTTCCCTCCCAGCCCTCGGCCGCTCCGTGCCCTCCCACAGCTCGCAGCGAGCGTTCCCGCCTGGGGATGATGCCGTGGCGCCGGGCGGGAGGCGGGAGGCGAGGCGGGGGCTCCGGGAGCTGTGCCGAGCCCTGCTCTTGCAGATCCCGCCGCTGGGGAAGCATTACTCCCAGCGCTGGGCCCAGGAGGACCTGCTGGAGGAGCAGAAGGATGGAGCCCGGGCGGCAGCTGCTGCTGACAAGAAGAAAGGCGTCCTGGGGCCGCTGACCGAGCTGGACACCAAAAGGTGCCTCCGTCCCCACCTGCCTTTGCCCAGAGGGGCTGCGAGCCCCGGCCCCTCGCCCCGCACACCCCCCGAGTAGTGGCTGACCTGCCCCCACTGCTCACCTCTGCCTGTTTGGGGCTTTTTTTTTTCCCCCTCCTGCTTTCTCCCAGACGTCGATGCCCTGCTGAAGAAGTCGGAGGCCCAGCACGAGCAGCCGGAGGACGGGTGTCCCTTCGGGCCCCTGACGCAGCGTCTCCTGCAGGCCCTCGTGGAGGTGAGGGGGCTTCATGGGGCCGTGCCAGCGGCCTGGCCTCAGCGGGGGCAGTGCCGCCACGGCCCGGCGCAGTGACCCTTCCCTCGCGCTCCGGTCGCTAGGAGAACATCATCTCCCCGGTCGAGGACTCCCCCATCCCTGAGATCGCCGGCAAGGACTCCGGAGCCGACGGCGCTGGCACATCTCCCCGCAGCCAGAACAAGCCCTTCAGGTGAGTGGCTGAGGTGGCCCAGAGCTCGGCACTGCCGTGGGGATGCCGAAAGCGCCGGTGGCTTCCCCATCCCGGCAAGTTGGGGGGAGCAAAGGGCGTGTGGTGGGCAAGCAGCCGCTCTCCGCCCCGGCAGCGTCCCCCACACCAAGTCGTTGGAGGGGCGGATCAAGGAGGAGCTGGTGGCCCAGGGCCCTGCTGGAGTCAGAGGACCGGCCGGCCGAGGACTCGGAGGACGAGGTGCTGGCCGAGCTGCGCAAGAGGCAGGCCGAGCTGAAGGCCCTCAGCGCGCACAACCGCGCCAAGAAGCACGAGCTGCTGCGGTGAGAGCGGCAGGGACGGGCGCGGGCAGGGGCTGCCCGGCGGGCACTGACACCCCCGCATCCCCCTAGGCTGGCCAAGGAGGAGCTGCACCGGCAGGAGCTGCGGCAGCGCGTCCGCATGGCCGACAACGAGGTGATGGACGCCTTCCGCAAGATCATGGCCGCCCGGCAGAAGAAGCGCAACGCCCACCAAGAAGGAGAAGGACCAGGCCTGGAAGACTCTGAAAGAGCGGGAGAGCATCCTCAAGCTGCTGGACGGTAGCGGGGGCTGAGGACCCCCCTCTGCTGTGGACCCTGGCAGCGGGGGTGGTGGCCATGGCCTTGTCACCCGGGGGGTGCCGGCATGCCTGCGCCCTGCCTGCGCCCTGCCTGCGCTCGCCCTGCCGGCGTGGGACTGAGGGGGTGCAGCCCCCCACACGCACTGGGCCCTGCTCGGCCTGCTTCCCCTGGGTGACAGGTCCCAGCTGCTGTCCCCTCGCTGTCCCCTGCCTGACGGGGTGGTCACCGACCCAGGCTGGGGACCCCGCGGAGGTGTGGGGATCCCTCGCGGGAACGGCCCCCCCCGGCTGGCACTTCCGCTCCTGCACCCCCCCGCGCTCCCCCTGTTATTTTGGGAGGGTGACATCAGTTGGGCCGCCGCAGGGGCGGATGTGGTGGCTGCTGTGGTGCGGCTCCCACGGTCTCCTGTCCCTCCCCCCGGCCCCGGGGGGGATCCCAGCCCCCACGGGGTGGGCTGGGGGACGTGGGGGGGGAAGGGCCAGTGGGGGGGCGAGGGCACAGCGGGGGGCGGCCGGGCTCTCCCTGTACCCGTGGTTTCTGCTGCCCGTGTGTGCGGGTAATAAAGGCAGCCTGGTGCAGGCGGTGGTGTAGTGGCCTCGGGGGTGCCGTGGGGCGTGGGGACAGCACTGCCGTGGGGCAGTGGGTCGGGGTGGGGTGGGGGGAGTCCTGCTGGTGTCCAGGCTCAATTTGGGGGGGGGGGGGTAGAGCTGGGTGGTGCCCTGGGCTTGGCGGGGGGAGGGGGAGTGCCGGGGCTGGGGCTGTCCTGCAGCCCCCTGTGGGGGTGCCCCACGCGTGTCCTCAAGGGAACCCACTCGTGTCTACCCAAGGGACCCACTCGCATCCCCACAACGGACGCACTTGCCCCCGCCGCCGCGCCACGCGTGGCCGCCGCCCGTCGCCCCTCCCGCGTGGACACGCGCCCGCGGTCACGCGTGTCCCCCCTCCGCGGCCAGCCCCCGCCCGCCGCCCTGCCATTGGCGGCCGCTCGGCGTGGCCCCGCCTCTCCCCGTGACGTCAGGGCTGTCCGGCGGCGCCGCGCCGGGAGGAGTCGCCGCTGCTCCGCGCGGGGCCGGGGCCGGGGCCGCCGCAGCGCCGTCGGTAAGGGCGGGGCGGGGCGGGGGCGGCGTGCCCACGCGCGGAGCCGGTGCCCACGCGAGAGCCCCACCGGCGGCGGTTGTAGGGGCGCACCACTCGGGGAGCGCAGCCGTTGCTCCCACGCGTGTCCCGCCCGGCGCGGCTGTACCAGCTGGCACGCGCGCGGGAGTCGTGGGTGGGGACCCCCACGCACCCACGCGTGTGCTTCTGCCCCTCCTGCTGCCCGCCCGCCCCGTGCCCGCCAACGGGCGGGCGTGGGGCAGGTGGACAGCGGGAGGGGTCCAGTGTGTGTCCCCCGTGGGCATCCCACGCCAAGACTCCTGCATGAGGGGGCTGGCCGTGGGGCCGGAGCAAAGGCACAAGGCTTGTCCCCATCACCCCACGATGACAACCGTCTGCCAGGTCCCCTTGGCACCCTGTCACCCCCGTGTCTCAATGTCCCCACGGCATTCTGGCCCCTCAGAGCATGGCTGACGCCCTGTTCCCACCTCGTGTCACAGGTGGGAGTGGGGTGGCCCCACGGGGCACCATGCCGCTGGGGCAGGATGGGCCCAGCTGGAAGAAGAGGACCAGAGGACATTCGGCGCATCTACGACTTCCGAGAGGTCCTGGGCACGTGAGTCGCAGGCGGGGGGACACCGGTGACAGCCCACTAGCGGGGCCGGATCTGTCCCCCTCCGGCTTTACCAACTCCGCCACGTGGAACCGCGCCAGCTCAATATTGGCCCAAGGCGGGTGCCACCGCCCAGCTGGCACACGAGGGCCGGCGCTCCGGGGGTACGGGCAGGGGTCTGCGGTGCTGCCTGCCCTGCCTGCCACCTCCCTGCGGCGCTGGCCGGTCCCCCCGTGCCGGCAGCCCTCCCCCTGTGCCGGACACCGCGCCGAGGGTGCCCATTTGGTGGTTCCCCGGCTGGCAGAGGGCGCCCGGTGGTGCCCGAAGTGCCGTAAGGCTCTTAGGCTGGATTAGCCGGTTAATTACGGCAAGGCTTAGGGCCCGGCGGGGCGCGAGCACGCTGCCTGCCACCTGCCCCACCTGGGCACCGCCGACGGCTCTGCCCCGGCTCCCGCCGGGCACCTCGGCCTTTGGGGGCCCCCCCCACCCCCCCGTGGGGCCGGGAAGGGTAGCCCTGCTCGCCGTGGGTGCTGCAAGACGGCTCGGCACGGGGCTGCCGAAACCCACCTGAGGACTTGTCCCCAGCACGGCTCAGCCCCAGCTCCCGGCAGCGCCACAGTGTTATTCTGCCTGATAAGGGGACGGTGCAACCACACCAGGGGCACCGGGGGATGCCGGGCACCCCATCCCCGGCAGGGCCCGTGTCCGGCCGTCCTGGCGGGCGGCTCCCGCTCGCTTTTCTCCTATAAATAGCTGGACTTTCTGCCCGTCGCCATGGCAATTGCGGCGCGGCATCATCGGCGGCTCTGGCCAGCAGCACCCCGTGTGCCTGGCTCACCCCTCGCCCCCCCCAGGGGGGCCTTCTCCGAGGTGGTCCTGGCGGAGGAGAAGGTGACGCGGAAGCTGGTGGCCATCAAGTGCATCGCCAAGAAGGCGCTGGAGGGGAAGGAGACCAGCATCGAGAACGAGATCGCCGTCCTCCACAAGTAGGGGCTGTCCCAGCGCCAGGGTGGGGGTCCTGCTCTGTGCCCCCTCCCGGCACCCGGCACGGCTCCCCGCTGCCAGCACCCATTGCAGGGCGTTATCGGCAGCGCCCAAAATAGCCGGTGGCGCGTGATGCCCCGCGGGGCCGAGCCTGGCTGCTCCCTGTCTGGTGGGGGCCGGGGTGGGGGGCAGCCGGGAGCCCCCTCACCCCCCTGCACCTCCTCCCCACAGGATCAAGCACCCCAACATTGTGGCCTTGGATGACATCTACGAGAGCAGCACCCACCTCTACCTCATCATGCAGCTGTGAGTGACATCAGGGGGTCTGGAGGGGCCCGGGGGGGTCCATGCTGACCGGCGCTGCCCGTCCCCGCAGGGTCTCGGGGGGGGAGCTCTTCGACCGCATCGTGGAGAAGGGTTTCTACACCGAGCGGGACGCCAGCACCCTGATCCGGCAGATCCTCGACGCCGTCAAGTACCTGCATGACATGGGCATCGTCCACCGCGACCTGAAGGTGACTGGTGGGGACACAAACACAGCCCGCCATTGCAGTGGTGGGGAGGGGACCCCCGCGTCGCCCCTCCCTGACCCCCCCCCTCCCCGCAGCCCGAGAACCTGCTCTATTACAGCCTGGACGAGGACTCCAAGATCATGATCAGCGACTTTGGGCTGTCAAAGATCGAGGGCTGCGGCAGCGTCATGTCCACAGCCTGTGGCACCCCCGGCTACGTGGGTAAGCGCCTGCCACGGGCTGCCACCACCGTGGGAGTGGGGTTGGGGTCCCCCCTCACCCCTGCCGTCCCCCCCAGCCCCCGAGGTGCTGGCGCAGAAGCCCTACAGCAAGGCGGTGGATTGCTGGTCCATCGGGGTCATCGCCTACATCCTGTACGTACTCCCCCTCCCGCCCTCCTCCCCTCCGTGGGGGCCCGGCCCCCTGGGGCCACCCAGGGCCAGCATCCCCCTCCCCGCCACCCCCCCAGGCTCTGCGGTTACCCCCCTTTCTATGACGAGAACGACGCCAAGCTCTTCGAGCAGATCCTGCGGGCCGAGTACGAGTTTGACTCGCCCTACTGGGACGACATCTCGGACTCGGGTGAGCCGGGACCACCGGGGCGGTGGGGGCCGGGACGCCGGCGCGGTGTCGTGGTAGCCGGGGTGGGGGTGGCGGGTGCAGGCGCTCATGGCTGCTCCGCGCCCCGTCCCAGCCAAGGACTTTATCCAGCACCTGATGGAGAAGGACCCCAGCAAGCGCTTCACCTGCGAGCAAGCCCTGCAGCATCCCTGGTAAGGGGGGACCTGCTGCCATCTTCCCCCCTCCCTGGCTCACCCCATGGCAGCCGTGGGGCGGGGGGCCCCCGTTGACCCTCTGTCCCACCCCAGGATCGCTGGGGACACGGCCCTGGACAAGAACATCCACCAGTCAGTAAGCGAGCAGATCAAGAAGAACTTTGCAAAGAGCAAGTGGAAGGTGAGCGCGGGGTGCCGGGGGACGCGGGGAGTGTCAGGGGGTGCAGGGGGCCCCCTGTGCCCCCCATGGCAGGTGATGAACACTGTGGGGTCAGCAGCAAGCCTTCAACGCCACGGCGGTGGTGAGACACATGCGGAAGCTGCAGCTGGGAACCAGCCAGGAGGGCCCTGGACAGATGACTCCCACCAGCCCCGGCGAGCGGCTGGGGGGGGGCACCAGCAACGGTGAGCCCCAACCCGCCCATCCCCATCCCGCACCCCCCCGGGCTGCCACCAGGCTCTCACCCCTCTCCTCCCCGCAGGGTCGGACTGTGGGCGCCTGCCCACGAGCAGAGCTCAGCGCCTCACACCAGACTGAGCACAGCCCCACACGGCCGCATCCTGAGGTGGGCTGGGGGGGTCCAGCGCTCCTGTGGGCACAGCGTGGGGTGGGGGCCCTGCAGTGCTGGAGCATGGGGGGGACAGCACGGGGGTACCCTGTCCTGCTCGCCCCATCTCCCAGCCCCGGGTGTGTGGGCTGCCCCCCGCCGCAGGCTCGCTGCAGAGCTCTGCATCGGGGCAGGGGCAGCCCCCAGGACCCCCCCCAGCTCGGGGCTGCGTCCCAGGCCCCCTCCCTCCCTTCCCCCCACGCCTGCCCCAGCACTACCCCACACCCCCCCAGCATGTTCAAGGAGAATTTTCCAAATGGATGTTTCTATTTTATTGCTTGTAATAAAGGCAAGAGGCCAACGCCACTTGGCTCGGTTCTGCCCTGGGAGGGGCTGGACACAGCCCTGACCCCCCCAGCCTCACTGCCCGGGGCAGCAGCTCACCCCACGCACAGAGTGGGCAGAGGACAGGCAGCTGCCCACACCCCTGCACATCCCAGGCTGGGAGCAGGCGCAGTGATTGCCCCCAGTTGCCAACCCAGGGGCTCTGTCCCTCCTGGGGTGTCCCTAGGGGGGCCCATCCCCGCGGCTGTCCCGGCTGCCTGCCAGCTCCTGGCCCTTGCGGAGGTCGGCACAGAAGAGGACCTGGTGTGGGGAGAGGCGATGGGGTGGGCATGGCCGGGGTGGGGGCCAGGGCCGAGCCGTGGGGTGCCTGGGAGGGGGGTACTCACCGCCTGCGCCCAGCCGGCGCGGGGGCCCCACAGCCCCCGGAAGAAGTCACCTGCGGAGAGAGGGTGAGCGCCGATGCCGGGGGCACTGTCCCCATGGGTCCCCGTCAGGGCCCAGCCCTGCCCTCACCGATCTCCTGGTGGGCCCTGGGGGTCAGGCTCCTGCCGCCCAGCGCCGCGCCGTAGCGCTGCCGCGCGATGCGCCAGACGTGGGTGTCCACCGGCACCGCCTCCGCCTTGTCCAGGGCCATCAGGCAGACGCAGTCGGCGACCTGCCGCCGGGCAGTGCCGTCAGCCCCGGCCGCCGGCCCCGCTCCCCGGCCCCCCCGTCCTGGCACCCACCTTGGTGCCCACGCCGGGCAGGGCGCACAGCACCCTCCTGGCCTCGGCGTAGGGCGCGGCGCGCAGCTGGCGCAGCCCCTCGGCACCGAGCCCCTCGGCGATGGCCCGCGCGCTCCCGCTGACGAACTTGGCTCGGTACCCGAAGCCCAGCGCCCGCAGCCGGGCCTCGGTGTCAACGCCTGCGGGGGGACAGCGGGGGGACGTGGGTGGGGGGCACGGGGAGGCCGGGGCGGGGCGGTGGCAGGGCAATGGCGGACCTGTGAGCGCCGAGAGGGAGGGGAAGGCGTGGAAGGGCCGGGCGTCGAGGTGGCAGAGGTGGCGGCCGAAGGCCTGGCAGAGGCGCTCGATCATGGCGGTGATGCGGGAGATGTGGTTGTTGGAGGTGCAGATGAAGGAGAGGAGGCACTCGACGGGGTCCTGCCGCAGCACCCGCACCCCTGCCGGCGGGACGCGGTGAGGGGACGCCGGGCGGGTGGGTGCCACGGCTGTCCCCCGTGGCCCCACGGGGCCACCTCACCTGGGAAGTCCTTGGCCACCTTGCGGAAGAAGGGGTCGGCCGCCCCCCAGGCGCGGTACAGGGCCGGCAGCCCCACCTCCAGCTGGAAGTAGTCGCGCAGGATCTGGTCCGTCTCGGCTCCATCCAGCCTCGCCGCCTTGGCGGGACGCCCATCCTCCTCCTCCTCCTCCTCCTCCTCGCCGTACACCGTGTACCACAGACGGTCCCGGTCCTGCGTCAGGGTCCAGACGCGCCCCGCCAGCACACCCGTCCAGGCCCCCGGGCTGCTCTCCCGCCACCTGCCGCACACGGGGGCGTCGGGGCCGGCCCTGACCCGCCGCGCTGGGCCGTGGGGGGCCGGCGCCCCCGCGCTGCCTCACCGGAAGGTCTGCCCCGACGACAGCACCAGGTCCAGGCGCAGCTCGGCCGGCGGACAGGGCAGGGACCGCCACAGGGCCGGGCAGGTCGACGGGGCGTCCCGCAGCTTCATGGGGGCCGGAGGGGCGCGGCGGGGACAGGCTGCGCCCCCCTGCCCCACGGACGCGGGGGGGTCAGGCACCGCCAGCCCCCCTGCCGCGGCTCCGCCATGCCACCCCAAAACTCGCCCCGCTCCTGCCCGCGGCCACCCCGCACCCCTGCCCCACCGCCCCAGCCTGCCCTGGCCCCCCAGCCCGGCCCCACGCGCGGTGCTCCCGGCCCCACGCCGCACATCCCCAGCCCCACGCCGCGGCCCCGCCGCTCCCCCACCATAGAGTTCCCCTCCGCGCAGGCAGAGCGCCCGCCCGCCCGCGACGCTCTGGGCCCAACTTCCGGCCGCGGCCCGGAAGCGCGGCCCCGGGGCGCCCGCACGTGTCCGTCCCGCTCCCGCCCGCCGCTCCCCGCCCGCAGCGGCCGCGGCTCCGCAGCGGAGGTTTATTTTCTAAGAATCAATAGATTTTTCTTCCTTCAAAATAAATACAAACAACGTCCGAGCGCGGGGCCGGCCGGGGGCTGGGCCTGGGCCCGGGGGCGGGGGGGGGCAGCACGGCGGGGGCCGCCCCGGGGCACGGCGGCGGCGGCAGCGGCCAGAACGACATCCCGGGGAGCTGCGGGCTGGGGGAGCGGGCACCGGGAATGTGAGAGTGAGGGGGGGCGCGGGGGGGCCGGCCCCCCCCTCCCGGCCCCCGGCCCCGGTGGGTGCAGACCAGCTGCACGGGGGGGTCCCCGAGCCCCGTTTGCCCTGAGATTCGGCGGGGGAGCGGCCGGCGGGGGGCCGGCTCAGTCGCTCTCGCTGGAGTCGCTGCTCTGCTCGCCCTGCACCTTGTTGCGGTGCTGCATGGCGCGGTGGTAGGCGATCTGCACCGACTTGCGGATGTTGGACTTGCGGCCCTCCAGCATCTTCTCCTTGTCCAGGTCCTGGTTCACCCCCAGAGGCACCAGCTTCGTCCGGGGCAACCACTGCCTGCGGGGAGCGGGGGGCCACCTCGTTTGAGGGTTACAATCGTCTCCGGACACCCCCCCCCAAAGCCCCCGGCGCCCCGGCCTTACCAAGTGCGCTTGTTGTCGAAGAAGAGGACAAGGTAGAGGTGCTCGCGTGCTTCCTGAGTCATCTGCTCCCCCAGCTTCAGCACCTCCAAGGGGGGCACGGGGATGGGGACGCCGTGGTGGAACATGCCTTCCCGCGGCATCTTGGGGTCGATGATCTGCCGGAAGAGCGGGGGAGGGCTGAGAGGGGATGGGGGACCCCAAGGGCCATGCTGCGGGAGGGGGACGTGGGTTGTGGAGGCCCCGACAGCGGGCGGGAGCGCGCGGCCGGCGGTACTCACCAGTGCCGGGTAGGAGGGGTACCCCCGGCACTTGGCCCACACCAGGTCCAGGGCATCCAGGGAGGAATCCTCGTCCTCGGACAGCCACCCCGCGCCGCGCCCCATGCCCTTGCGCACCACTGTGCCGAGGAGAGGGGAGAGGGGAATCAGCCGCGTCCCCCCCAGGCGACGGCGCCAGCCGGGCGCGCGGCTGCACGGCCACGGTACTTACTGCCGTGCCCCACGCCTCGCCCCGTGCCCACGGAGTAGGACTCGTTCTCTGTCCCCGACGTGTCCTCGCTGCTGTCCTCAGGGAAGTTCACTCGGGAGAAGGAGGGTTTCCCTCTGCCCTGCTTGGAGGGTGTCGTGCTGCGGAGAGAGGGAGCGGAGCTGTCGGTAGGAGCCACGTTAAGCTTCCAGAAGCAGCTTTTGAGAGGGGCAGCCTGGCGGGACACCAGGGCTCACGGGCTCCAACGGCCAGCACCGGCACCGGGGAAAACTGGGCAGAGGGTACCAGGAAGAAAGGTGGGATGGTGCTTCTGCCGGGCACCGGCCGGACCCTCACCCCGGTTTTACCCGGGAGAACACAGAAGTCATGCACTGACCCGAGTCAGAGCCGCAGGCCGGAACCGGCTGGAGTTGGCCGTGGAAGGGCCGGTGCCGGAGCAGCCGCTGTGCCAGGAGGGAATTCCCCGGCTCATGTACCCTACTAGCCCTTTGCTGCACACTCACGCCTTTAGAGTTTACATTAAAAAAAGGCACAAACCCCGCAGCTTTCTAGGGTTTAGTTAAGAGCTGCCAGGCCGCAAGAGAGTGAGTGAGACAGGCGCCGTCAAACAGGCTCCTCGTCCAGCAGCTCAAGGCTGCAAGCCGCCCACCGCCACCCCGGGCAGCACCAGCGCCGTCGGAGCCGGGCCGGGCACGGTACCTGGTACGGTCCGAGGCGGCGCTGCTGCTGCTGCTGCTGCTGGACTCCGAGTCGGAGCTGCTCCGGGGAAGATTGCAGTCGTTGCGGTACACCAGGAAGCTCTTCTTCACCGGCTGGTTCCCGCTGCTGAAACCGTTGGCTGGCAGGTCTGCAAAACACCCCACCAGAAGAGCGTTACAACCGCGCGGGACCCCACCGCGCGCTCCCGGCAGGGCCGCTGCCGCTGCCCGGCTGCGCAGGGGGAGCTGCCGCACCCACCCATGGGAGCGTCTTCGGTGGACTTATCACTGTCACTGTCCGAGCTGGAGCTGGGGCGCGGGCTTCGCCCTCGCTTCCTCTGCCGCTGGGAGGAGCCCATGATTGGGAGCTGGGGGGGCCCGATGGGGCTGTTCCCGTGCCCGGGAGTGATCTGGCTGTCTCGATTCTTCGGGGGGCGTCCTGGGCGTTTTGGAGGGCCTGCAGTTTTAGGGTTCTTCTTGGAGAATAGCACTGAGGTCCTCCTGCCAACTTCGTGTGCTGGAGTGGAAGAAGAATTGGGACCCAGACCTGGAAGAGGGAGGAGAAGGTGTTGTCTGCAGCCCGCAGGACCTGGCAGGGACCATACAGCAGCCAGGAACAGCTTCGTTTCTTGGGAACGTTATCTCAGAAGATCCTCCATCCTGAGCTCTGCCACGTCTGTGCCTATGGCATCAAACTATCCGGTCTGCTGACAGTAAAAGCTAGACGGGCACACCAAAGAACACTCCACCAGCCAGAAACGCCCTCATTTTTCCCAGGCAGCAACCTCACAGAAAGAAGTCAAGAGCAGGCAAGCAGGAATAAACCTGTCCCACAACACGCAGCAGCTGAGAAGCTCCGCTGCACCTTTGAAAGACAAAGGCCCTAAAATGCTCCCAGCCTGCAGAACGGCCTGCTTTTCCCGGTGCTCAAGAGGCCAGGACTGGGGCGTAGAGGTGGCAAACCCCCAGTGACACCTGGCAGCTCTGCCTGGAGCTCAGCATCTCCGTCCAGGAGACCAGGGAGCTGGCAGCTAGCCCGCGTTCGGCTCCCAGCCCTGGGAGGGCATCTGGAGCTCGGCAGTCAGTGCTGCTGCAACTCCCTCCTGTGCCCCCAAGCGGGAAGGGACACTGAAGGCAGCCTGCTCCGGAACGCCCCTAGAGAAACCGGGCAGTGCGGCAGAGCTGGCAGGGCCTGGCAGGAGGAAAACGATCCGTCTCACGCCCCACAGCACACAGCTGGGACCCTCACGGCAAAGCGCTCGTCTCTGGAACGACATCCAGTTCCTCAGCCGCAAGGGAGGCGAGCTCACCAGGCGAGCGCTGACCGCAGCTGCAAACACCAGCGACCTGCCGACCCTCCCCAGAGGCAAACGCACACCAGGCTGCGGCTGTTGCCGACACAGGAGGCAGCCTCTTTCAGCTGCCAATGCCCCCTGCTCGGCTGGCACGGCTCACTACAACCACCCAGCGGGGTACCATCCTTGGAGCCCCGGGAGGCGCAGACGTCGTACTCCGCACCCACCCCTACGGGAGGCACTACAGGAAACGAGGGACCCCCAGGGGAACGGGAGATAAGGGACCGCCCCCCGCAGAGGCCATCTGCCTGCTCCTAAGGAGGAGCGAAGAGCGAGGCGTGCGGGGAGCTGACCACGCAGCCCTCCTGCCTCAGAAGGCACCTGGCAGGGCGGCCTCTCCCCCAGTCAAGCCTGTCCAGAGGCGGTTCTCCACCGCTCCCCAAAACCAGCAGTATTCTGGAGGGACCAGTACCTTTGCCAGTCTCCTGGCTGCTGCTCTCTTCTGCAGCGCTGTCTGTCTGCGGGTCCTTCTCGCAGGGGTTGTGTGACTGCAGGACTCCCCTGGCAGAGGAGCCGTGCCGCTCCAGCCCATCTCGGCCCAGGTCCCGTGGGTGAGCGAGTTTCCGCCGTAGGACTGTGATCTCCTTCTTGATCATCTTGGCCCGGCGGGACCGTCCTATGCTCTGCTTGCCAGCGTTGACCTCATCCAGCCGCTCCAACAGGATCTTCAGCTGCTCCTCCAAGGGCAGGTGCTTCTGATTCTCCGAGAGCAGCAGCCGCACGTCTTCTGGGGGAACAAAGAGGAGCAGATGGATGAAAGAAATCGGGAACTCTTTGGAGCTCCTCTATGTGAAAGGGCATGGGGCAATCCAGGTTCCCCACAGGAGGGAAGTAGCTGACATGGTACCAAACACCTGTAAACACGGGAAGTTACCCTAAAAGACATGGGAGAAGGAGCCCTGTGGGAAGCAAGCCAGTTGGGACTGCTGAGGAAGACAGGCTGATCAGCAGCTTGGAGAATGCCAGGGTTCCCATCGGCTGGGGCAAGGACACAGCAGGAAAAAGAAAGGGGGTTGTAACAGGAAAAAAAACAATAGCCAAAGGGATCCTGAAGCATTCCAGAGCAGGGAAGTTCCCCTGACTGAGCCTGTCCCGTGCTGGAGCAGGGAGAGGGGGTCCCTGAAAGGATCCTTCTCTGACAAGCTGTTCCTGGCGGTGCTCCCCACTGCCCAGCAGAGACAAGCAGAACTACAGCCCCGGGGCCAGTGAGATCTGGTTGAGGGCTATCGGGAGCTGTGTGGCAGCCAGCAAAGCCGCAGCTGGGGAGGGGGGGGCACACAGCTCTGACCAGGGGGAGTCAGTCCTTCTAGCCGGGCAGCACAGCGGGGGCCTCAGCAGCTCACAGGCAAGTGGCAGTGCCCACGTGCCAGGCAGCCCCCTGCTCTGACCAAGAGGAAGATGAGGGACCAAGGGACTGGCAGGACACACAGAGCCCGGACAAGCCACTGGCTAGAACCAACTGATGGGGCCAGTAGGTACCTGGCTAGCAAAGCCCCCACCTCTCCAGGGAGTGGGCAGACACAGCCCAGGTGTCCGACTGACCCTCCCGTGGAAGACAGCTCAAACAGACCCCGACTCTGCGTGGGCTTTACCTCCGAGCAGCCCTCGTACCCCAGGACAGGGGATGAGTACCCACCATCCTCTATGTCTTGGACCTGAGCCTCTTCCACCGTCACACAGTGGGGGAAGTGCATGCCTGTCTCAAAGTCAATGCCCATCTTCTCCGCCTGCCGGCGAGCCTGCCGGAGAACGGCGCCTCCCTGCTCCCGCAGACGGATAGCTGCCCGGTAGAAGATTGTGTCTTTGGCATTGTATTTCAAACAGTTGTTGATAATCAGGTTGAAATCCTCCTCAAAGTCATCGAAATTCAGATAGCGATAGGCTTCCAGGTTTTGTTTCATTGTCTGAAAATCCATTGGCTTCTTGATGTGATCCAGGTAGTCTGGGACCTGCACGAGGAAAGAGCCAGAGCTAAGAGCCCATGAGCCATCAGTTAGCATTACCTGCTCCAAGAAAATGATTGTTAGAGGAATCGGGTATCATTCCCTGCGTTCTGCCCAAATGCACATCGGGGAATGCCGTCTGCTTTTGCAGCTTGAGGAAAAGTAACGCCTCCGGACTAGGGAGCCCATGTGCTTTACGCAGCATGTTAGAGCAGATACGCACTCTGAAGCATTTTTAAGGCTCCAGTGCACATGCCAGCATCCCATCCTCTCCTCCTGTCTGCAAGCAGCTGGGATCCAGAACGCTACACAGCATTCCCTGGGGGAGGAAGCCGCAAGCGCAGTCCCAAGGGGTGAAGGTGAGTGCAGACAGGTAAAACAGAACTGTCCAGGCAGCAGCAATGGCTGCAGGTGGGACCACGCAGCCTTCCTCCCCAACTCTGCCAGAACACCTCTGTGCCGACCTGCTGCCAGAGCTGCACAGAGCCAGCACGGCCTTTCCCCACCTCCCCAGGCGGGGACTCGATGACGGCCTCGGGAATCATTTTCCTTGCCCCCAGCAGTGGCAGTCTGGGGGTCAAACCCGTTTCTGGGCTGTGCTCAGTCTGTCACCTAGCAGAGGCCTTCAGGAGAGGACAGGTGAGAGCGTGCCGCCTGCCAGGGGCCGGCATTCTGCCTTTCCCAGGGGGAATTCCCAACCGCTCACAGACACTGGGGAGTCACCAGCAACACGCGCAGAGGAGGAGCCGAGTGCTGTGCTCCCGGCCAGTACCAGCTCAGCTGTTCTGAATTCAGCTCACCCAGGAGGGGTATCGCTGCACACCCCCCTGGGGTGAGCGGTGCTGGGATGCGCGAGCCAGCACCAGGCTGCCCAGGGGAGCTCCCGGACCAGAGCGCGCCCTGGGCAGCCCTTGGCACGAGCAAGGGACAAGTTTGAGTGAAGTAGAAATCTGGGGGAGGGGGTTCTTACTTCGTAGATTTCTGTTACCTCAGACAGAGGGACCGGCTCGCTGAAGATGTTGCCCGTGTCTTTCTCCTGCAGCTGCTCGAGCGTCTTGCGGAGGAGGATGAGGAAGGGGGTCAGCTGCATTTCCAGTGCCACCTGCTGCACTTTGATCTGAAACAGAGGAACAGAGTGGGGCTGAGCCCCCGGCCCGGCAGCCAGGCAACGGGGACAGTCTCACGGGACAGTGACACCTCTCCCTGCTGCTGCGAGGGGCAGGGACTGCACCTCACCCCCGTCTCTGGGGAGCGGAGGTGTAACACCGGCTCCAGCACCTGCGCGTCCCACCTCAGCCTTGCAGAGCAGCCACCTTTGCTCAGAGCCGCCGGGGCAGGGCGCAGCAAGGCCGAGGGGACCCTGGCACACGCCCTACAGCACTCTAAAGAGCCCATGCTCATGCCCACCCCAGCAGCTCTCCAAGGAGGGGCAAACAATCGTTACCGTCTCTCTCTTGAGCTTCTCCCGCTTGCGTATCAGCTCCACCAGCAAGCGTGCACGCTCTAGGTCATGGCGGAGGCGCTGCCATGACTTCAGCTGCTCCTTCAGGGCCCAGTTCTTATCCTCAGTGTCTCTCTGCGGGAACATCAGAGACCATGAGCTGACAGGAGATGTGTTCCCATCTCCACCTTCCTGACCGTGTGCCGGGGCTCTTCCCTGGCAAAAGGAACCGGCATGCCTGACCCGCTGGTTCAGCAAAGGTGCCAGTTCCCTTGTTGTAACCTAGGCGGGTGTCTCAGAAACACTCCAACCTCTGGCCAGAGCTGAATACCTGCTCTTTGGTCACCAAGCACTCAGGATGCCAGGAGGCAGACATCCCAAGCCTCTGGAAATACTCTTCCTAACATGACCGACTGCTTGCAGCTGCCCAAGAGCACAGATCAACAATACCAGTGTCTGTGCTGCTGCTCAGAGCTCTGGTGAGGGGCAACAAGGCAAAAAGGAAACACGGCTCTGGTTGCTTTCACTTCTGGAGCACCAAAAAAACGCCAACTTTTATTCTGCCATAGCCAAAGATGAGCAAAAGCAGTCTCAACTCTTCTCCAGCAAATAAAATGAGAGGGGGCAAAGGCAGGAGGACCCCCTGCCTGGTCACAGTCTTCAAAGGGCTCAGAAACAACGATTTAGAGCTCAGACGGGGAGCCAGAAGAAAAATCTTCCTCTCTGGCACCAGAGACTTCACATCTGTGAAGCGCTGACTAAGGGCTGAGGCAGACAGTGGGCTGGAAGCAGCACCCACAGGGAACGCTCCTGGAGCGGTTTCAGAAACTGGAAGCGAGGCCTTGGCTCCTTCCAGACTGTTTCTGGAGATCTCTGGCCATCTCTCTCAACACTCGCTGACGCAGAAGCCTCACACTAGAGCCATTTCTGACAGGTTTGCCATCGCCACCAGCTAAACGCGGGCATGAGGAAGGAGCTAACTTCTGCGCGGCAGCATGAGAGGGCAGGATTCCCTTCCTGTGGCAGGCTGCCAACGGCGTCGCTGCCTGGCAAGTCTCTGAATGCCGAGAGCGGAGGAGAAGGTGAAGCAGCAAAAGCAGCTGGGGTTGCCCTTTCCTCATCTGGGAGCTCGTACCCCTGGCCCCCCTTCTGCGCCTGCAGGCACCGCATGCAGCAAAGGCTTTGAGCCCACAGCTCCGAAGGCGCAGGAAGCACGCGCGTGCGCACCCGGGATGCCCCGCAGCCCCCCAACGAGCAGCCCTTACCTGGTCGCAGTTTCTTTGTGACTGCAAGTGCGTCTGAAGGCGGCGCAGCAGAGGGACACCGTTGCGGGACTGTCTCTTCAGAGTCCAGTAGCTGTGCAGCCTCTGCATGAACTGGCTCTTCCTCTGGATGGTTAAACGGTTTGTAATCTTACTGAGCCTGAAGAAGGGAGAGGAACCACAGACCCCATCAGCAAGGCAAGCCCGGCTGCTGCAGGGGAAGCGCTGGCTGGGGGGACATAGCAGCAAGGCCACCCAGGAGCAGCTGAGCAGCTCCTCGGGTGGAGAACACCCTTTCCCGTGGCAGGAATTTCTGTAACGCCAAGTCAAGCAGGGCAGCAGCACCCTTGAGACAGCCACAACAGAAAATGCCTGGAAACATCCAGCCTTGCCTCTCCAAAACAGACTTTTCCTTTCTACCTCCTGCCAAACTTCAGGCAAAAGCCTGGGGCAGGCTGCACCAGGTCGAGGTGCAACACAGCTGCATCGGGGGCTGGACCTTTAACAGCTCCCACAGTCCCCACGACTGCAAGTGTTTGGTGCTGCTATCCCAAAGCCACTATTTACCCGGCTGAGGGCCACCCACGGTGACAAAGGCCCGGGCCAAAGGTTACCAGACAAACTCGAGCCCCAAGGAGCCGGTAACTTGGCCAAACCTCGCAAAGCGTGATGAAGGAACAGGAGGCACAAGCACAACAGAGTTCCTATCCAAGCTAATGAAGGACTACCTTCAACAGCCCAAAACACCACAAAAGGGATTCTCCTACTCTCTACGACAGCACAAAGACTGGAGGGGCTAGGACAGCCTCGTTCAGCAAGGCCGGACAGAGATGCCCAGCTAGCAGGGTGCCGAAGGGACGAACCCCCAGCATCTCCATGTTTCACAGGGACAGCTCTTCGCAGGGGATGACCTGACCTGCATCAGCCTCAGCTGAAGGGGCTGGGGAGAGCAGCCTCATGTGCCATGGCCGGCCAAGCACAGCTCCCACAGGAAGACATTTGGCATTCTGGCAGCAGCCCTTGAAGAATAATTAATCCCAACAGGAAGGCCTGGGGAGAGGTTAACAGCTTCTAGCTCAGTGTGGGTTTCACTGCAAGCGCAAAGATAGCAGCAAGAGCCTACAAACCGCCTGCCAATGCGTCCGCACATGAGAAAAGAGGCTCCGGCTACAGAGCGAGCCCCGAGTGAGCAATAACATAAGGTTGGGACATGAACAGACTGTGGCAAAAAGCCAGCAACCGTGTAGCAGAGACCTGCCTCCACAAGTCACCAGAACGCTGCCCAGAGAGCAAAACCCACAGCTTCTGCATGCTCCCGTCCGACCGCACAGGAGCCCTGGCAGTCTCGAGGGTCTGCAGGGAAGTGGCAGTCCCACGTCCCTGTGCTGTCACAGCTCGACAGGCCGGCAGGGACGGAGCCAGGGCTCCACAGGGTTACGCTCCCGGCACAGCTCCTGCCGCGGGGAGGAGGAGAGCTCAGGGGCGGTGGTTCACAACCACAAAGGCAAATGCTTTCGTGCCCAACCTGTGATTCGACCGTGCGATGCCTGCTGCAGGGTGACAGCAAGATCCAAAACCGTCCTAAGATTCTTCTACGTGCTTTTGCACACTGCCAAGGACGCCCAGAGTTATAAACTACACTGACAAATTCTGGCAAGGCTCTTAGGTGCTTTTGTTTCGGGAGTTGCATGCCAGCCCAACGATCAGACCAGAGTGAGACACATGGCTCTCGCTGTAACTACCTGGTGTTCGCACCTTCCCGTGAGCCCTCAGAGTCGGGCCGTGACAGAAACACGACCCCTGGCAAGGCCTCAAGCATCTTCCTGACAGCACCTACACTGCCCTTGTGCTGTGAAGCCAATCTCACGTCAGTTGTGCCCCTCAGCAGGCAGGAGTCCTGGTCCTCTCCAGCCACCCCTCGCAGGCAGCTGTGCAGAGGCTTCCTGTGCCCCATTCCTGCTCAGCCCTGCTCCGGCAGGCAGCACCGAGGCAGAGCTGCTGCCCGCAACCAGCTGCACAAAGGGCTGAGGAAGCCCAGCGAGGGGTAAGTGGTCACTGAGATGGAGGAGCTGTGCTCAGCAGGGCACAGGGATCCCCCCGGGGGGCCGGATACAAGACCTCTCCACTCCAGAGCCCAAACAACCCCGGGGTAGCCCATTTCCCAGGCCTGAATCGCTCCTGCACTTCCCAGCAGGACCATCCCTCTTTCCTTTGGCACGGCCCCGGGAGAAAACAAACCTCGGCAGAACAGAGAGCAGCCCCCTCCTCCCTCCCCGGTTTACTCTGGCACGTGAGGTCAGCACGACAGGAAAGGAGCGTTGGGAACCCCCAGCTGCTTCCTGACACGTCCGGCCAAGTTCGTTCTCTGCCGTTAAACTAACAGCAGCTATTTCCTGCCCCGCTGAGGGCCCAGACACCTTTGTGGGGCAGCGCATCACCCTGCCTCTCTGCAGGACTCCCAGAGGAAACCACCAACAGCCCTCTGTGAGAACAAAGCAAAACGTACCTGTGCAAAAAGCTAAGGAGAGGAACAAGATAACGCCCACGTGGAAAGCGGGACACGAGGCACAGAGAAAGGGAGAAGTTTCTCCACAGCCGAGGGAGGGCGGCGGGTCGTACCTGTGCGGGGGGATGCAGGGCACAGAAACCACGGGCGCTGCGGCTCGTTTCTCCGCCAGGATCTTCCGTGCCTTCTTCATCTTGATCCTAGACTTGGCCTTTGCTTTTTTCACTTTCTCGGAGCTCCAGCCCTTCCCCTCCTCCTCCTCCTCCTCATCCTCCTCTTCCCCCTCGCTGTGGGAGAGGGCGGGAAGCCGGCGCACGGAGCCTGGCGGCGTGTGGATGTCGCAGTAGGCGGTTTTGCGCACGCTGAAGGAGGTACCGTTGGCCCCCGTCTCCCGGACGGGCTCCATCTTCATGTACAGCCCGGCCTGCTGGGCACAGGTGACGTGGAAGGCAGTGTAGCAGTTGGCTTTGTGACACTGGATGCAAGCCCCAGAGCCACGCTGCTTGCAAATGTAACAGGTCAGCTTCCAGCGCGCGGGCGGGATGTGCTCGATGCTGTCGATGGGCTCCAGGAAGACAGTGTTGGCAAAGCACACCTCCGGGATCCAGAGGGCACAGACCACGTGTGCCCAGCGCCCGTCGTCCGTCTGCTTGAAGGCCCCCCCCTTGTTCGGGCAGAGGGCGCAGTCCACGGCTCGCGAGGGTGACTGCAGGCAGCGTCTGCAGAGCCACTGTCCCTCCGGGATGTAGGGCACCCCGTAGCACTCCTGATGCACAGCCAGGTTGCACATGTCGCAGAAGAGGATGACGTTGCTGTTCTGGCACTCCCCGTCATTGCAGATGCAACAGACGGCATCCTCATCCACCAAGGCGTTTGGATCCCCCTTGTTGTGGCTCTCGAAGTAGGACTCCTTCTCCAGCCGGTCCATCAGGTACTCAAAGATCTCCTGGGGAATGGGGCTCACGCCTTCAGTCTTCCGCCGCTCGTTCATGATGTCCAGCCAGATGTAATCTTCCTCGTCCATGTCGTACTCCACCTCCTCATCCAGCTCCTCTGCCGACTTCTCGATGTACCTGGAAGGACAGCACGGGAGGGTGAGGGCACGGCTGGCGGGGGCTCGGAGCTGCTGAACCCTAACTCCTGCAGACCATGGCTCAGGGAACGTTTACACGTTGCAGCCAAGCCGTAAGTAAAAAAAACCCCAGGGACAAGGCAGGAACGTGCAGAAGTGGGAGGTGCTGCTGCACCCTGAGCAGCGCAGCAGCACAACAGCGCATTGGGCATGACACACAAAATAACACTTGTCTAATGGGCGAGGTACAGGCCTTGGAGACTCATCAGCGCAAGACGGGAACCTGCATGAGCCACCAAGCAGGTGCCAGATGCTCTGGAGACAGCGGCCTCATGCCCAAGACACTACAGCAACCTGGCATGGAGGCACCACGTTTCATTAATTCTGGCGAGGGCAGCTGCGCTCTCTTCTCTTTCACTCCCAGTTGCGGGTGAGGGGATGTTATTTAGAGAGGAAAGAGCTGGAACCCTGAGGCTGCTGCTCCAGAGATGGATGGCAACCACCCCCCACCATCGGAGCGAGCGGCACTGCAGACACCTCAGGGGGAGGCTTCTTTTCCAACACCCTGGCACAAAATAATGTCATTATCCTGTCCCTGGAGCCCGGTGCCGGTTTCTTAGGGCACGTGGTGACTACAACGGCAGGGGTGGCCGCACAAGCCTTACTTTGGTTCGGTATTAACTCCCTGCTTGAGGTATTACTTTGGGCCACTGCGCTCGCCAAATTACACATGGGAACACCGTAGGACAACAAAGACACATGAAGCCTGCAAACAGACACATCTTATGGGTAAGCCTTGGTGCTGGGGGGCTCCAGAGCTATCCCAGCATACCTCTGAAGAGCGGTGGGGAAGGCAGGAGGACATACTCGTTTTTTGTCGTAACTGTACCTACTGTCCCAGCAAGGAAAGAGCGCAGCAATCCAACTGCTGGCAATGACCTAAGCAGTGACCGAGTGCTCTGCAGGTGCACGGACCCCTAAAAACCGGGGCGCAATGCCAGACAGAGCTCTGATAGCCTGAAGCCATGGGATGGCCAGCTCTGCAGGACCCGGGAGAGGCACACAGAGGCCATTTCCACGAGCCACGGACAAGCTGCCTGCACAGAGCAAGGCCAATTCCGCCTCCAGACCCAGCGCATGAGCTAGAGCTGCCTGGGAGCCTCCTCGCGCCCCGGCCACGGACAATACCTGTAGTAAGAGGTGGGGCGAGGTGGGGCGTCAGGGGTGTCCTGCTCCAGCTCCCGGTACACCACCTCAGGGAGCTTGGGGGTGGTGCCGGCCGAGGCGTTGTGGTGATGGTGGTTGGAGTCCTTGCGCTTCTCCTTGTTCTTGTGCTTGCCAGATTTGGGCGGGACGCTCTGGGTCTCCGTGTTCTCTTTATTGCTCCCGTTCTCGGGCACCTCCTCAGGAACCTCCTCGTCCTCGGACACCACGTCGAGGTTATCGAAGATGCTGATGCGATGGACGCGGCCGTGCAGGTCCACCTCCACCATGCGTTGGGCCTGGGCGTAGGTCATCACCTCGCGGCCCGGCGACTGGGAGGTCTCGGAGGGGCTGGGCGACTGCTTGTTGGCGGCGCGGGCCTGGCGCCCCTTCTTCTTGTGCTTGCGCAGGGGGGTGTGCTGGGGCGGGGGGGGGTTGTCGTGGTCATAGTGGTAGAGGTGGTACTCGATCCCGCTGTAGCTCTTGTAGATCTTGCGGCAGGTGCCCACCGGACACTCGTAGGGGGGTTTGGTGGCCCGCAGGTTGTGGCAGAAGGTCTTCACGTCGAAGTCTACGCCCATGGCGTCGCCCGCCCGAGCGGGGCTGAGGGGGCCGAGGGGGGCTGAGGCGAGGCCAGGCCAGGCCGGGCCCCCCGCCCCGCCGCCCCCTCCCCGGGCCCCGGCGGCCCGCCCGCCCTCCCTCCCTCCGGCCGCGCTCACCGGCCCCGGGGCCGCGCTCAGCGGGCGGGCGCGGGCGGCGGCTCCATGGGCGGCGGCGGCGGCGGCGGCGGGCCCGGGCCGGGCCGCAACAATGGAGGCTGCGGCGGCGCCTGGCGCGGGGCGGCCGCTGGGTAAAGCGCCGCGCCGCCCTTAGCAACCGCACTTTCGGCACGGCCGAGCCGGGCGCGGGGAGCGCGGGGGGGAGATGGCGGCGGGCGGCGCAGAGCAGCGGGAGCGAGGAGGGAGCGAGGAGGCCCCGGGAAGGCCGGCGGGGGCCGGGCCGCGCCGCGCCGACTGAGGCGAATCTGCCGCCCCGAATCACAGGCACCGCCGCCCCCGCCCGGGAGCCCCGCCCCGGCCCCCCCGCCCCGTCACGGCAGCAGGCCCGGTTGGAGCAGTTTATTTACAGTCGGTAACGCGGTACAGACCCCGCCTGCCCCCCCGGCACCCCTCGGCTCTAGCACCCCTCGGCTGTGGGGCCTGGGCCCTGCTGAGGGCGGAGGGGCGGGCCGTGGGGCAGGCCGGCCAGCGCCGGGGCAGCGCGGTGCTGGCGCCCGGCCGAGCGGCAGGGTGCAGGCAGGAGCGGGGCGCAGGCAGGAGCGGGGTGAGGCCCCCTGCCCCAAGGAGCCGGCGGGGCTGGGACCCCCGGCATGCACCCAGCCCCGGGGTCAGCCTCCTCCCCGGGAAGGGAGCCAGGCTGCCCTCCCGGGGGGGCAGCACCGTGGCCCCCCAACAGCCTGTACCCAGCCACCGGCCCTGCCCGCGCTGCCGCGGCTGAGGGACGGTACAGTCTGCCCCAGCCTCGTGTGCCGGGGCATCGCTGCCGGCCGGGGACGTCCAGCCCCATGGTCTCGCTGCCAGAAGAGGAGGGTCCCAGCCCCATTCACCGGCCGCAGCAGCTGATTATCGCCCTTGGAGCGGCCACATCTCCACAGCCAAGCCCTGGCCACCGGCAGAAGAAGGGTGACACGTGTCCTCGCCCCACCGGCCGGCCCCACGGCCCGTGGAGGCGCTACTGGGGGTCCGCCCGGCGAGGCTTGATGTCACGGGTCTTCATGTAGGAGAGCAGCTGCTCGGGGATCTCGGCCAGCACATCCTTGGCCAGGCGGGCCATGCTCAGCACCTGGTTTCCCGAGTCGTCCACGTAATCCCGAAATGGCACAAACTTCGAGGGAAAGAAGTTTGCAGCCCGGTTGGAAACAAACCTGCAGCTGTGGTGGTCAGCGAGGGGCTGAGCATCTCTCGCCTGTGACGGGACCAGGTTCAATGCCGGTGTTACCTGTACGATGTCCCTCTCGGCGTAGCGTCCCCGGGAAGACACCCGTACTTCGTCACCATCCAGCTCCTCCATGGCTGGGGGGTGAAAGCCAGTGTCACAGCCTTGGTGGGGTGGCCACCGGGGACAGAAACACCGTCCCATCCTCCAGGACGCCGGCGTCCCGGAGGATGGGACGGTGTTTCCGTCCCCCTTCCCTGGTGTCCCCAAACCCCAACTCACCCTCAAACTCAGCTGGACCCACTCCCACAATGATGATGGACATGGGCAAGGCGGAAGCCTGTGGAGCAGAGGCAGGGTGGTAGCCGGGGCAGCACCCGGCGTGGGGTGAACTCACAGCAACAGGGGTGCACTCACGGTGACAATGGCTTCCTTGGTCTGCAGCATGTCAGAGATGACGCCGTCGGTGATGATGAGGAGGACGTGGTACTGCGAGCCATCGGTCACCTGGGCGGCCGCCCTATGGGAACAAGGGGTGCGGTCCCTCCAGCAGCCCCACTGGTGTGGGGCAGCCGGCCTTGCTGTGGGACCGGTGGCATTTAGGGATGGCAAAGGGGACAGAGTCCCCCAGCGCTCACCCAGCCACCTGGTTGATGACGGGGGCAAAGTTGGTGGGACCGTAGAGCTGGACAGTGCGCAGGCTCTGGAGGTAGGACTCCAGCACACCCTCGATGCCGGCGCAGCTGGGGTTGTCCGCGTTGTTGTTCTGGGGGACAGGGACAGGCGCTTGGAGGGGGACCACAGCTCCCAGTGTGTCCCCCCGGCTGCGGGATGCCAGGGCAGGATGCAGCCAGGGTGCTTCCCCTCCCCACCAAGCTGCTGTGGGCACCCCACGGCCAGCCCTGCCCCACAGCCGGGAGATTTGGGTCCACCCTCAGCCCTGCCCCATGGCGGGGTGTTCCCCCCCACCCTGGGGCGCACCAGGGGGAACTGGTGGGAGATCTTGCCGTCGGGCGGGAGTTTGGCACCGAAGCCGTAGGCGGGAAAGAGCTTGTCGCTGTCGTAGTCCTGGATGATCTCCCCCACCGCCTTCAGTGCCAGGGCGTAGGCGCTCAGCTGGTAGGGGCTCGCGTAGTGCAGCGAGGTGGGCTGCGACGGCATCCCTGCGGCACAGCGCCTGTCGGCACCCGCCCCACAGCCGGCCCCACGGCTGCGCCAACGGGCACCCCCCCACGCTGGCCGCACTCACCGTTGGAGGCCGTGAAGTCAATGGCAACGGTGAAATTCAGCTGCGTCCTTGGGGGGAGAGCGAGGGAGGCTGCCGGCCCCACGGCGCGAGGATGCCATCTTCCAGCCCCATGGCGTGGCGTGTCCTCCCTCCCCGGGACCCATTGCCTGGGCCCCCCTTCCCCAGCCACCACCCCACAGCCCAGGGCCGCTGTCCTGCCCCCCCTCCCCAGCCCCACTGCCCCCTTGTCACCCCCAGGCTGCACCTGCGCCATCACCGCTGTCCTTGCCCCGAGACCCTCGCCCATGGGGGGGTCTCAGGGAGCCGGGGGGCACCCGGCCCCCCACTCACCCGCCCCGGATGTAGTCAACGAACGTGAACTCGGACTCGACAGAGAAGGAGAGCAGCGTCACCTGCGGACATGGGGGGGTCAGACCTGGACCCCCCCTCCTTGGTGGACATGGGAGGGGGATCAGACCCAGCACCCCACGGGCAGGAGCCCCAGGAGTGCCCCAGCCCCACTCACGGTGCCGGAGTTCACGTATTTCTTCTTCTTGCATTTCTTCCTGGGGTTCAGCACCTGCAGGCGCAGGGGTGGGTCGGCCCCAGCGTGGGGTGCCCCCTGGCGCCTCACCCCAGCCCCCCACCCCGGCCCCCCGCCCTACCTCGTACACCGTGAACTGGCTCTGCGCTCGGGAGAGCTCCCGGTAGCTGGTGGCAAACTCTCCGATGAAGTCGTGGCTGCAGGAGGAGCGCGGGGTCGGCGTGGCCAGGCACCCTGGTGAGGGGCACCTCGGGAAGTGGCAGCGGCACCCCGATGTCCCCCGCCACCCCACAGGCATGGCCTCACCTCCCATCCCGGTCCCAGTCGTACACGTCTATCTTCACCGTCCTGAAAGCAAAGGCGGGCAGAGGGTGAGCCGCCAGCCTGGCTGGCACGGCCCCCCCAGCCCCCCTGGTTTGGGGACACCCAGCCCCGCAGTGCTCCGGCAGCGAGCACCCTGCCTGCTGCCGGCAGAGCCGCCCCGTCTGCCCAGCCCGCATCTCTGCCGGGAGGGAAGCGGGAAATTTGGGTCATGGCGGGGGCCCTGGAAAGGAGGGGATGCCTTTATGTAATTTGGGTTGCAAAAGAGGAAAAAAAAAACCAATAAGGACCCAATTCTGAGCTGCCTGCTGCTGCGGGGCCAAACCCGCGAAGGAGATGCTCGTACCCTGCTCTGGCCCCACGGCTGCCCCTGTCCCCGTCCCTGTTCCCGTACCGGTCGTAGTCGCCGTTGCAGAGGGCGCGCACGGGGATGGTGAAGGGCTGCCACACCGGGTTGAGCGTGTTCTTCACCACCTCTGTCTTATGGCAGATGGTGAAGCTGCAGGGACAAGGCAGGGTTGGGGCATTCCGTACAGCGATGCCGGCACCCTGCCTGCCCCACCGGGCCCTGCGCTCACGTGCCGTCCTCATTGCTGCGGTAGAAGACGAGGAAGGGGTCGGATTTTCCGAAGAAGTCCTTCTTGTCCAGCTTGTTGGCACACAGCTGCATCGTGATGATGTCCTGGGGACGGGGACCGTCACTGCCAGCCGCCTCCTCAACCCCAGCCCCAGCAGCTGCCCGCGCTGGGGGGGCCACACAGGCCCCACCTTGCCGCTGCCGGGACAGGAGCACTCACCCGGCAGTTGCTCAGCTCCTCGGCCAGCAGCAGGATGGTCCCACACCGCTTCCCCGGGACCCCCCTGGGACCAGAGGTGCCTGGTCAGCACAGGGACGAACGGGATGGGACAGGGGCAGGAGGTGGGGTCGGGGTTGGGGCTCGTGCCCCACGGCTGGCGCTCGGCAGCGTGGTTGGTGTCCCCAGCAGGGGACATGCAGGGAGGGGTCCCATGGGACGGGTGGCTGGGGACACGGTGTGGGACGCCCCCCTCGCCCCGCCACGGGGCGTGACTCACGTGAGGGCTCTCTCCAGGCGGCCCCGCTGGGACCCGATCACCTCCCCCAGCGCCACAAACGCCTGTCCCAGGAAGTCCTGCGCCCCGAGCACAGCGCTGTGAGACCCCGGGGGCTCCTGCCCCAGCCCACCCACACCCACCCCTCGCCCTCCCAACACACCCACAGGACCTGCCGCCACCTTGCCTTGGGGCCACCCCAAGAGTCCTGAACCCAGCCTGTGCCCCAAGAGCCACCCCCCAGCCCAGGACCCATCCTGCACCCCCAGGACCACCCCAGGTGCTCATTCCATGTGTCCTGGACTCATCCTGTGCCCCAGGGCCAGCCCACAGCCCTGGACCCACCTTGTGCCCCCCCAGAACCACCCCACGTGCCCTGGACCCATCCCTCCAGAGCCACCCCAGGTGCCCTGAGCCCATCCTGCACCCCTCAGGCCACCCTACACCCCATCCTGCCCCACCAGGCATCCCCACAGGTTCTCAGGGCAGAGGAGGGGCTGGTGGTGTTGGGCACCTACCTTCTGCCAGTCCCCATGGGGCACAGAGAGATGGAGAGCGCGTTAGAGCCCCTCGAGGTGAGGGGCACCTGTCCCCCCTGACAGCACCCGCACGGGGCATGGCCTCGGGGTGCCCCACCACGGTGTCACACCGGGGTGTCACCGCGCATCCCCCCGGCACGGGCTGCGCTCACCTGCTTTAAAATGGAGCAGCTCTTGGAGTCCACGTTGTAGCTGGTGATGGGAGAGCAGAGCCCTGAGCCGGTGCCTGCGGGGATGCCCCGGCACGCAGCCCTGCTTCCCCCACCCGTCCATGCTTTTCGCTGCTGTATCCTTATTTATTATCATTATTTATTATCCTTATTTATTATCATTATTTATTACCAACTTGGCACTTTGTTCCACACCAAGCTGGGGCCGAATGCTTCCCCAGCCGCCCTACTCACACATCAAAGCGGAGGTTTTGCTTCTCCTCAAAGTAGTAGTCAAGGACAAACTTGCGGACGAAGTCGGGGTTCAGGGTGTTGTCAATCACCTCGGTGCGCCCAAACTGCGGGGAGAGGGATGAGGGCGGCCCCCCCCACACCCGTCCCCATCACAGCTGCCCCGGCGCTAATCCCGGCGGGGGGATTAGTGCTGCCAGCGGGGCTGGATCATTAGCGTGGACGTGGGTGGCCATATGGGCCCATTTAACCCAGCCGGGGATTAGCCAGGAAGGGGGGCACAGGGCTGGGAGCCTCCCCAGGGACCCAGCGAGAGGGGGTGCGCTCACCTCCTTCCACTCGCTGCTCCCTGAGCCCTGCACGAAGAGGACCACCACTGCGGAGAGAGGAGCAGAGCCAGGCTGCTGTGCCATGCCATGCCATGCCGTGCCTGTGCCGTGCCCCCTGCCCGGTCCCACCACCCACCTGGGTCAGATTTGGAGAAGGTGTCCATGTCCAGCAGGTTCCTGGGGGGACAGAGCCAGGTGTGAGCCACCCTGGGTGCTCTAGCAGGTCCCCATGTCCACCCCCCTGATCCGGGGACAGCACCATGCGGCAAGGCCGTGCTGGCACCCGGGGCCAAGAGCCCCGGCACCCCGGGAGGACGCACTAGCTCCCACCGCAAGGTTCAGTGGGACAGCGGGGCGAGCAGGGAGCAGCGTCTCCAGTGCTGACAATGATTGAACATGACAAGGAACCCATTTAGAGGATGAAACCTTCCCCTGTGCCGCTGGCACCGGCTGAGTGCCTGCTGCACCCCGGCAGCAGGAGCATAGCTAATGGCGGGGCGCAGAAGTGAGAAGAAAGGAGACACTTAGAGCAGGGGCTGGGCAGCCGGTGGGGACCAGCTCCGCGCCCCCGACACAGCCGCCAGCAGAGCGATTGATCCTCGTCCTTTGCACGGTGTGACACCGGGAAGTGCTGGGGGCTGCAACCGGCTCTGCTGGGATCCTTCCCGAACCCCTGGGGTGGCTGCATGGGGTGAGCTGGGGCACGGCCAGGGGCTGTGGGGCTCAGCCAGATCCCCTGGCCCCAGTGCACAGGGCTGGGGGCGCAGGGGAAAGACCCCCAGGGCTCCCCCAGCGGCCCTGGACGGGGCTGAGCTCTTGGGGGGCTGCGAAGGCAAAGCCTGCCCCTGCCCTGGGCCATCTCCAGGAGCGACCCCAGCCCCTGCCCGGAGATGCCAGGCCCCACGGCCCCACAGCCCCACTGCCCAGAGCGGGCAGGGGCTCAGCCGCAGGGAGTGGGCATGGCAGCCCCTGGCCCAGGCTGGAGTTTGCAGAGCTCGGGGCCATGCCAGAGCTGCCCAGCCGGGCAGGGGCTTTGCGGGGCCGGCCGGAGGCCTTCCCTGACCCTCGGCACAGGGGACGCTGCTGCCCAGGAGGCCGCTGGTGCCGGTCCCTGCGGGCAGGACCCCTCGGCCGTGGGCAACGAGGGCAGCGGTGCCTCTGCCGGGCTATATTTAGCCACCGACAGAGCGGCTCGGCAGCCGCCGCTTGCCTCGCGGACCCCGCCGGGGGCTCTGAGCAGCACCTCTCCCGCAGCCCCCGTCCCGCCACGGGCCAACGCTGACCCACTCCGGGCCCTGCTGCCTCCCACGGGGCTCGCGGAGCCGGGCAGAGCCGGGCAGCCTGCCTGCAGCCAGCATCACCCCGCGTCTCGCCAGCAACACCCCGAGCGGGGCCGTCCCGCACCCCAGCCCCGGGTGAGGGCAGCGGGTCCCTCCAAGCAGCCGTGCCGTGGAGCCGTGCCCGGTGCCAGCATCCTCCGGGACCCCGCGGAGGGGACGGGACCTGTCCCCACGAGTGGCAGCCGGGCAGAGAGAGGGGCGTTGGGCACACGCCGTGGCACCGAGCGGTACCCGGGGATTGAGGGGGACCCGCAGCCCACCCGCCCGCGGCCGGGGGCTCACCGGCGGGCAGCGGGATGCTGCGGGACACGGGCACCCCGCAGCGCATCCCCGTGCGTTTCGCACCCACCCGTGTCCGGGCACCAGCCCCCGCCCGCACCCCGCCCCGCTCCCGGCTCACCGGCAGGACACGGTGAGCTCCACCTTGGTGCCCGGCACGCTGCCGGCCGCCGGCTCCAGCGTTCCCGGAGACGCCATCCCCGCCCGGGCGCCGCCGCTGCTCCGCGCCGCCTCCTCCCGCGCCGCCGAGGCGGGCGCGCCCGGGGGCGGGCACGGCACGGCACGGCACGGCACGGGCACGGGCACGGCAGCGCCGCCCGGGGCACCGGGGGGCTCGGCACCGGGGACCGGCCTGACCCGCGACGGCTCGGCTCCGGGGACCGGCACGGGACGGCGGGGGCTCAGCCCCAGGACCGCGTCCCGGCCCGGCGGGGGCTCAGCCCAGCCCCACCGGGACCTCCCGTCCGGGGCTGCGGACTCGACTCAGCTCCGCTGCCCAGCCCGGTGCGGCGGCGGCTCAGCCCCGACTCCCGCCCCGCCGGGGGGTCCCTCCCGGTCCCGGCTCAGCGCTATTTCGGTGCCGCCGCTCCCGGAGCGTGGGCCGGGCTATTTATAGCGAGTGGCGCCCCCGGCGGAGCGGCTCCCGCCGCCCGGCTCCTCCGCGCCGCCACCCCCCGGCTCAGCCCCGCCGGCCGCCTCCCCCCGCCCGCAGCCCAGACAGGAGGCAGGAGCGGGCACAGCTCGGGTGTCTTTACTGCAGAGACTCGTCGGAGCCCCCCGCGCTCCCCCAGCCCCAGGCGGGGGGGCCGGCGGTGGGCGCTGGGTGCTGCAGGTGCCCGCATGGGGAAGGGGGTCCCGGCCCGGCCAGGGGGACCCGCCAGCCCCGGTTCTCCAGCCAGGGGCCTGGGAACGCTGCGCTCAGAGCGTGCTGCTGCCTCTCAGTCCCACGCCCCGCACGAACTGCTCGAGGAGGCCGCCGATGGCCCCCGAGGGGCTGGGGGGCACGGCCTTCAGGCCGATGGTCCGGCTGTAGCTGGCCAGAAAGGCAGAACGCACTTCTTCCAGCCGGGACTCGCGGTCGCTCGCTGACACCAGCCTAGGAGAGAGAAGGGAGAGGTCAGCAACTGCAGCCATCCCTCTCCCAGCCCCAGCTCTCACCCCTGACGTGGGGCAGGAGGCTGGCAGCAGGGCTCAGCTGGCTGCTGGGGCCGAGGCAGCGCCAGCCCCAAAAGGCTCCGGCTACAGCAGCTCCTGCTGCTGCCTCCTTACCCAACCCAACCCAACCCAACCCAACCCAACCCTCTCCCACGGAGCCTCTTGCAGCCCTAGCCTTCTGCTCTCCCCTGGGTCTCTTCCTTCACCAGCCCCCCCAGTTTCTCCCACCACCACGCTGCTCGCGAGGCCGCGGTTCATACAGAAAGCGCTGCTTTCGCCAAGCAGGTGCTGGCTGACGTCAGCCCCTGCGCCAGCTCCCTCCCCTCCTCGCACAGCGTTCCCAGGTGGAGCCTGTCCACATGTGCCGCGCCTGGACAGTCGCTTCCAACCTATTTGCGACTGTCCCTCGCTTCCACCGGCCCCAGCGTCTTGCACTTGTGCCAGCACAGCCAGCTTGAGGAAGGGGGGGGATGAGAGGGGGCAGACGAGGTGACAAAAGCCCCGAGGAGCGCTCCAGCCATGGAAAGAGGAGAACTGAGCGGCGTTTTACTTCTGCTCCCCGGCACGGCTGCTCTCTGCAAGCAGTAGGGCTGCCTGCAGAGTAGGGCACGGCTTCCCCCGGGACCTGCTCTCCTCTCCAGCTGATCCACGCACCTGGAGAGGGGCGGGGGGAAGAGACAGGAGGGAAGGCGATACTTCAGCCGAGGGAGCAGGGGAAAACAAGACTAGGGTTCAGAGGCAGCTGTTGCAAGCGCTCCGGCCTGAAACGGTCCTTGCTGTGGTGCCTCTGCAACATGCCGGTGGTTCCCAGCGAGAATAAGACATTCCTCAAAGGTCACTCCAAGGGCATAGCGCAAACCTTCCCCATAAAAAATTCTCTTTAATCTCTCCAGCGCCTGGGCTGGCTATAAATTGGCACAGCTCATTTGAATGGAAGTGTTAACCACCCACAGCCAACAGCTTCGGTCCGGAAACAGCAGCAAGAGGATATGGTGGGAGGCCTATAAACAGCAAGCGATGCCGAGGCAGCCAACCGGGCCGCTGTTTACAGTGTCTGATAATAAAGAGAAGCCAGAGGGCAAAGGAAAAAGGCAACGTATCTAAACACATTAAAAAGATGCTTTTTTGGCAACCTAATTAGGACGTGGAAGTCGCAAACCTGCTAGCATTAAAAATAAGCTACATGAAAGCAGGACTTACTTGCACCCAAGTACAGTGATCTTAAACGTCACACAGAGAGGTAAGCGAGGGCGTGCAGCAGTTATGTCCCGCGTCTTCTGGCTCTCACACCTCTTTGCAGGGCAAATTTTGCATTTAGACTCTTAGGTTTCTTTCATGGAGCGAGACACTCCCAGGCGCAGGGTCAAGTGGCCGGCCACTGCCCGACACCAAGCCCTGCAGACCGGCTGCACCATTTCACTCTGAGCAGTTCAACCCCGGAGGCAGGTCGCGCTTCCTTGCCAAATCCACGGTGCTCTGCCCCGCTACACTTCCTACGGCCTGCCCGCTCGTCGGCAGCTTGGGGTGCAGGATGAGAGGAGGCTGTCAAAGCCCCAGCTCTAAGAAAGCCCTGACAAGCCCCACACAAGCACAAGAAGTAGGCTGTGAAAAGCGTACCTTCATCAAGCTGCTGCCAGCTGAGATGTAAAGTGGGAACTTAAATGGAATTTAATTTTCCAAAAAACTCCTATGTGCTGGGCTGTGAAAAACTGGGATAAAACCACAATGGGCTCCTGAGCAAACAGAGCTGACGCAGAGCAGAGAGTGCGCGGAGGCCCTGGGTCAAGCTCAACCCAACATCCTTGCGAACTCTTCATTCCTTCCACACAGCACCAGGTCCCAGCACCCGCAGTCAAGCAGTCGCCAGCCCCCGAGCACCCCACAGCTCCAGTGAAGAGCTGAACAGGGCAAAGCACCCGCAGCATCTGCTGCGCACCCAAGGGAGAAGCACCACCGCTGTTCCCTCCCTTTGAACCCGGCTGTCCCAAGCAGCCCGACTCCAAATGGCACAAGCCTACAGCCTCAGCACATCCAGTGCTTCAGAGCTCAACTTTAATTCACATTTCTCTACTGAATTCCCTATTCTGATGTTAGATCCAACTCGAAGAAGGGCAGCAACGAGTTGCTGGCGTTCAGCAGCCACCAAGCACAGCCAGGTTCAGGGCACAGTAAAGCAGTTGCTACTTCAGCCACCCATCCTTCAGTCCCTTCTGCTCCCTCAATGATCTCCAAACTGCAGGAGCAGCACAGCGTGTCTTCTTGAAAGGAGGAGAGCAAACCCCAGCCAGGCCACGTCTCACATCCCTCACAATTCTTCGATTTGCCAATTCACGGGTCTTGTAGCTTAATTGTAACTCGGAAGCGGCTGCTCTGCTCAGCAGCACAGCACACAGCCACATGAGAAGGCGAGCCAGGCCAGCTAGCCTGTCTCACAGGGGACACTGGTTTTCACGTCGCTTGCTCTCTGCCTCCAAAGCACGTACTCGGATCTCAGTAAGGGACCGCAAGCGTTTGGCAGCGCAGCTCCAGCACAGCTAGCTAGCAGCAGCCCCTGATCTGCCATTTCATTTTCTTGATTGAGAGTTTGCAGCCTGAAGGCACAAGCCAAGGTTCTCCTCTAACAGCAATTAAAGCGCATCTCCTGTCTTTCAAGCTTCCACAGAGGTGGCTTTTTATTTGGGGAGGAACATTTGCCTCCCAGCCATTTTACACGGCAAGATGCAGGGTCTCCGCTGCTCTGCACAGGCCAGATGCAGCACCTGCAAAGGATGCTGCTCGTGGTCAGACAAAAATCGGGGTGACAGAAGGAAAGCCCCTCTTACTGCAGAATCTGAACCCAGCAGGGAGACAGAGACAAGCAAGATCCAAAAGCAAGAAAATCTGGGTTACCAGTCCTGTCCTGACAAGCATGCATCCTCAAATGCACTCAATTATGCCCAAATTCAGTGTCTTCAGGGAAGAGAGAAAAGCCTCTTCTTCCTACAGAAAGCAAAGTGCCCCCTTGTCATTAGGCAGAGAAAATGCCAGTTTCTTTCTGAGTTCAGCATAAGCAAAGAGTGCTCAGTGACTCAATTTTTGGATGGAAAGCATCAAGGCAGGGAAGACGGGACAGCTTGTTATGGGCTCCCAGGCTTCTTCAAAAGTGCCAGGGTGATTAAGTTCCAGCGCTCACAGCCAGCCGAGAGACCCAAGGAGAGATCCTGCATTTGAGACACTTACAGGCAAGTGCTAGGGAACTCATCCGGGAAGCTGCAAGGGAGAGAGGCGTCTGCGCTCAGGATTGCCTGCTCCCGAATACTGCCACACCCTGTCACCATCTGCCAGCTGCCAAAGTCTGTGGAAACGGAAGATCCGGGCAGAGAATGGTCCGCCGATCTGGGGCAGAGAGAGAGGGAGACGGCGTGATCAGTCAGGTCATTCAGCCACATGCCTTTCACTAACGCTGGTGCCAGGGACCCGCCGGGAGGACCGCCAGCAGCGCCTGTGCCAGCAGCTTTGACACTCCTGGGACCAGGGTGCAACGTGCAGCTCTGGCTGGGCCCCAGGCCAAGCCTTTCCTTTGAAAGCGAGGGGAGAGCCAAGCTGGCTGGGGCCGACAAAGCAGCAGGAGCGCACCGGGAGCCGGACAGGACAGAGCCAGCAAGAAGCAGATGGTCATGCAGAACTGTGAAACCCGTTAGCGCGATGCAGTGGCACGTCCTGCCCCGAATCCCTCACAGATGCAGATGCTGTGCTGTACAAGGGGCATCCCCCTGTTGCTTGTTGTAGCTGTTAGCACATCCCAGGGCAGCGGCAAGGCCTGACAGAGAATCAGGGTTGTGACTTGGTTAGTGCTGAAGAAGACTTAGAGATCCTTGATCTAGCAGCCGTTAGAAAGCAGATCACTCCTGAGGCATTAACACCAGATCTGAACAGAGCCAGTCACTGCTCGAGAGGTCCCCAGGGCACCCACCCCCCCCCAGCATATGGAGATCTTTTCATTCTTGCGTTAGAAGAATGGACTGCGCCAGAAGCCAGGTGGCAAAACATCTCTAGGACAAGAAAAATAGCCAAGGGAGGATATTTATTTGATGTATGCAGCCTCCCACCAGGAAAGGAGGAAGCATGAAATCTCATAAGTGAATCTGAGGATTCCCTCCAAAATCTCAGAGAAGAGAGCACAATCACTTGAGACAAACCCAGAGCTCTTGGCTTCCGGGGAGCAAGCAATTACTGTGCCCTGCTGCACAGCGGAGCGTACATAGCTGGAAGCACAGCCTGTGGCTGAGCTACTCAATTACACAGTACCAAGATCTTCTGGATAATTTATCTGAGATCTGCTGGGCAGATAGCAGTGCACCAGCTCCAGCTCTGCTGGGCCAGGTACTTGCACGCTGTCTTTGCAGCTAAGAATAGCAGTGGCGCACTGCAGCTGCTCCCCAAGAGACCAGGAGAACAGCTAGCAAGACAGGATCTCCCACAGCAAGAAGGACCTCAGCGAGACTGGAAGGCGAGGATGGGGGAGATGCATAGCAGGAAACCTATTTGCAATCTCGATCTAATACCAAGCCTGCCATTTAACTAGTCTGATCGATACGTCCAAGTTTGAGAAGCCTGAAATGTGGTCCTGAGTTGGCTGCACAAGCGGAGGAGGGGAAACCACACAGTTCCTTGCATGTGAGCTTCCCATCACAGTGCTGATGCTCCCACAGCTGCAGTTTGGGGGTACCACCACTGCCTGGAAGTTCAGGCTCTGGAAGGGCATCACAGCAGAAAATGGGAGGAGCAGGGCTTCACCTGCTGTGTACAGTTCTTGTTCTCTGGCTGCTCGATGAACTGAGGAGTGAGGTTCAGAGAGGTGCTGCGAGTGTGAAGTATTGGCAGAACCCCTTCTTGCAAAAAGGTGTTTTTCCTAGAGCATGTAGTGCTGCAGTCAGAACGAGGGCATTTCATTGAAAGCAGAACTGCAGCATATACTCTTAGAAAGACCTTTTGGAGATCAGACAGGGATAACCTTCCCTGGGATGCAAGGAATTCATAAGGGAAAGGGAGCAGCTGTTCAGTGCCATCTACCCCTCCCCCTGCCTTTGGAAGATAAAGCCGAGGAAGTCAGCGTGAAGGAGGAGAGCAGGCAGAGGTTTGGGCCCAAAGCACGGTGCCGTGCTGGAAGCACAGTGGGAACAGTGCAGGAAGCCAGGGAGAAGCATAGAGGAACACTGCTTCAGTGCAGAGGGAAGAGGAGGATGTCACCTCCCCGAGAGTGCAGCACAGCCAGACAGTGTCACATGCAGTGACAAGAATTTGAGCTAAAGCAGTAAAGAGGTCTATAGGCAATGGGCTTGGCCTGCAAGTAGACAGGGACATCATTCTGTCAGAAAAGTAATGAGTTGCTGAACAGAGGATGCGTTTGAGGCTAGGCAAAAACAAAGGTTTTGAAGAGGGCAAGTCCGGATGGCAGAGGAGGGCTTGGGCTATGGCAGGATGTCCACATAAAGGTGAAGAGAACTGAGCAGAGCTCTGCAGTTCTTGCAAAGGGAGAGTATCAGGAGCCTGCCTAGGAAACTCTGCCCACGTGGCAAGCAAAGGAGCAAGACATGATCCAGGAGACCAGGGACAGTAAAAATGTCCCTCTGCCCCGTATTATCAACCACACTGGCCAGATGAGTTTGGGCTAAAGAAAGTGAGTAGAAAATTGTTTCCTGCTTTGGGTGTGTGGCCTTGGCTTCCAGCTGCTGAGTCACCTTCCATGATTGTCACCTAAGATTAGACTGATCCTATACCACCTCTTGGAGGTGGATCAAGTCACCTCTTGAATCCTTTCTTGAACAAGCTGATAAAAGCATGGTGTACCTCCTGCAAGACTGACTCTTGGTGGCTCTCTAACCCATCCCGAGGTCCCTGACCCTGTCAAGCAGCCATGCAAACCTGGCGATGATGAAACATCACGCAAACAGGTCAATTCCTTCTCAGCACTGGCCATGCTGTAGAGAAGGGCAGGTGCGTAGGACATGCGGCTCCGTGACTGGCCCTGCAAAAAAGGGCCATGTGTTCCCAGGCTCCCCGTCTCTTGTCTTTAACCCACCTGCAATAATGGGGAATCTGATCCCAAAGCACAGACCCCAGAGATCGCTTGACTGAGTCCATCAGTGCTGAACTGCCACACGGCACGCACTGCTCCACCCTTCCCTTCAGGCTGCTCCAGGAATTAGTCAAGTTACATCTAATCTAATAGCGCAGGAGTCTAGGAGTTCAAGGCAGCCAATTCTGTCTCTCACCTCCAGGCAGCAGAATAAACACTTGTCGATTAATTGAATAAACTGATTGACTCTGCAAGGAGTCCAGGTCATCTCTCCCCTGGCTTAGATATCTGAGCCCAGCCAGCAGAGCTAAGATATCGTGGCAGACTTTCCCCTCCATCCCCAGCGCCTTCTCAAGAGAGGCTCCTGAGGAAGTGTCACAACCAACATGCATCTCGAACAGCCTCGAGAGACAGCAGGGGCCAAGGCTGGGTGAGACAGGCGGGGAAAGCATGGCATGAGAAATCTTGTGTTTGCACTGCAAGGGCAGCAGAGCTTCTTAAAAGCTGAGCTTGGCTTGAGCCCAAGATCAGATCTCTAGGGTGACTGTATCCCAGTGCCATCCAGTCAATGCTAGAACTGAAAGCCTCCCTGTTATTTCTGCCCCTGAAGGCTCCTTGTAAAGTCTTGCTGCAGAGGGTCAAAAAGGGCTTCAGGCCCCAGAGCAAGTTGGGGCTGCTGGGACACCAGGACCAGTCCCCAAGCCTGTAAGAACAACAGGTTTGCAACACATTTCAGCCATGCCAGAGGCTGGCTAGCTGCGAGGGCAGTGCGGAGGGTCTCGGGAAGCAGCCGGATGACTACAGCAGAGCTGACATGGTTAGGGGAGATGAGATACAGTAAGTCTTCAAGTTGCTGTCTCTGCCACAGACATCTAATGGCAGACAGAAAGAGAATGAAAGTGAGCTTCACACACCCACCTCTTCAGGTCCACGAGTGGGAAGAAACTCCCTCAAAAGTGCAAGATTAACAAAATTAGATTAGCAAAACAGAGATGAGCTGCAAGCTGTTCCTTCACACAACGAAGGACCTCTAGCAGGCCATAAACTGGCAACTCCTAGCCTGGAACGGTTCCTTTTAATTAGGTCAGTGCTTCCCATGCAACATGCTGCACAAGATAGAGTATTTCAGAGCACACGGACACTCGCCTACCAGAGGAGAGCCAATACCGGAGGCAAAGCAACAGTCAGAGATCCTTCCCTTTTTTAATACGTAACTGAGATGAGTGCCAGGTGCCCAGCAGCTAGGCTCTCATCCTGCCCTGTGCTGCCCCCGCTCACCTGCCATATTTCTACACACCTAGGACTATTTGGGAAGCAGCTCCTTTGCCAGCATATGCTCTGTGCCTCAAACTGAAGCGTTAAGTAGGTACTGTACGCAGAGGCAGACTGTGACAACCTGGAGTAAAGGGCAGCCCTTCCCACCTTTGCGTGGGAAACATTGGCAAGGAGTACTTGGCAGAGAGCTGTACCGAGAGCCCTGGCTGAATCCCAGGCAGGTATCTACAGGCTGTGTTAGTGCCATGACAGCCTGAGCAGCCAGTCCTCTGCGAGCACAACCATTTTTGATTGCAGCACAGTCATGTGCCAGCCGGCAAGCACACTTTGTGGCACAGTCATGCAATAATTCCAGAAAACATTCCTGTAAACAATTCCTGTCCTGCTGCAGTCGCTATCCCAAGTTGTCACATTGCAGATACAGCTTCCAAGCCAGGTGGCTGTAAGGAGCAAGAGACATAGTGCGCATGCAGTCTTATCACTACCAACAAAACACCCAAAGCCAAGGGACAGCAGCTTCTCTGTCCCTCTCTCTGCTCACTGCACTCCCTCCAGACCCACAGCTGAACCATCTGCAGCCCTTTAAGTAAGGGAGTTCTCTGTGGCTGTTGACCAAAGCAGATCTGCCATGATTTAACTCCTGCAGATCACAGTACTTTGGGGTTTGTTTAATTGACTTAGCAAAAGCACATTCAACCAAAGCTTATCCAGCTGCTAATCCACATTAGTGCTATGTGCACACACACTAAATCCCTGACACAGATACAGGGTTTTTCTGCAGTGTCATGGGACACTTAGACTATTAGTGTCAAATGCAAACACAGAACATGGTTTGCAAGCTGCTACCCACTCGCATTCAGGGATTTTGAGTCAATGCATGCTATCTGCCATGCTCAGAACTCTCAGTTTGTAGAACAAGCAGCACCTTGTTCTACTTTGCAAATAATCTATGCAGTATCTTCATGCACGTTTGCCTTCAGCAGATGTGATCTTACCATTGCGTTGGGATAAGGTAGAAAGACTGCTAGGAATTTGCCTTTGTACTGCTTTGCCTAACAAGAACCATCCCGGGATTTACGGGTACCCAGGACCTCTGGATCAGAGCAGGACTCAGAAGATGGGCTGGTGAGGCGATGTCAGCAGCAGACTGCTGACATGGCCTGGCCAGGAGAGGGGCTTGGCTCCCACCAGCTGAGTAGGCATTTGCGACTCTTTCCTTTAGGACACCCCAGTTCCCCTCCCCAGGTCCTGCTCATCTCTCTCTGCCAGCTTGCCTTCCCGTTCCCTCCGGAGCTCCCCTGCCTGCCAAGCACACGGACTGGGCTGTTTACGTGAACTACCTGAAGGGTGCCTGCTGGCATTTTACAAGCAACCATTTTTCCTCAACTGCTGCTGCAGTGGTTAAGTGTTTTGTTGCTATGGCCACACAACCAGAGGATTAGGAAGTCAAGTACAGTAGTTTCTCCATCTTAAGAGCCTTGGGTGTTAACCCGCCAGCAGCACTATAGAGATAAAGGTGTTTTTGGCATCACAGTCTCTGTGCTCCAGCCTTTCTATCCTAGTCCCAGCATTTTTCAAGGGGTGAAGGGGGAGAATTTACCTCTTCCTTCCATCACAGATTCACTCCTCCTCCACCCAAAATGGGACTCCTCCTTTCCTTCAGGATGGAAAATGGTGACTGAAGGTACTGTGATATATCCATTACCTGCACAGAGCTCACCAGACAAATTCAGACTAACACAGTCCAAGCAGGGAGACCAAAGCCATGTGGAGTCTGGCTGATCTGGCAATGGACTAGGAGGCAAAGGAGCATGAATGTGCCAGAAGACTTGGTTTGAAAGAGAAACTTGGTTCAGCCGTTGCCTTGACAATTCTACCCACTCCCTGCAGGGTCTCTAGGCTTATTTTCTCCAGCCTGCACACAGAGGAACAGAGGAAACGCAGGTGACACCAGAGATGGAGAGCATACAGGTGCACACAGTCTCCAGCCAGCACGAGTGTAGCAGGCTAACCATCTTTGCATGCAGCTGACTTCACTGCTTTGGCCTTGCAACTGCTACCATTCTCCTGTCCTCTTGGTTTCAGGCTGTGCAAGGGTTTGCTCCCTTCCTATCCCCTATTCCTCCCTCATGCACTCTTTTCCCACAGTCCAGCCCTTCATGCTGCCTTGTTCACAAAAGTTAACAGGGATTGGGGGTGGACTGGTGCAACTTTGCTGCATTGAAGGGTTATAAAGGCTTTGTGCCATGGTAGAATCTATCGTAAAGGTCAGAAAGAAATGTTTATAGTGGAATTCACGGAACATTTACCTCTTACAACAACAGAATACTGCAACTCCTTCTCAGGTTATTTATTGGGCATAGGGAAAAGCCACCCCTGGGAAGTCTGGCCTGGCAGTAACAAACTTGCCCACCATGCTTGCCTGCTGCCTCAAGCTCTGGGGGTGCCAGTTCTGAACACCTGACACCACTGGGCACTAATCATCCAAAAGCTTATAGACACCTCATCCAGACACAGCCAGAGAAAAGATAATTGCTGGCTTTACTAACTCTGAGCCCCTGGAACGCATATCCCAGGGACTGTGTGCTCAGCCCTTTCCCATGGTGCTGTTCTGCCTACTCTGTCTGTCCTCTGTGCTCTCGCAGAGCGGAGTCCGGCTGAAGCATTATAAACAGCTTCTTCCACAGCACTGCTGCAAGCTCGCTGCCAGCCCAGCGCTGAACAGCCTGTCAGGTCTTGGGAATGGCATGCGACCACACACAGGAACTGTGGCATTACCGTCGTGAACAAAAGTAGCCCCCAAGGCAAGCTGCTTTCTCTCCTGTATTTTGTCCTCTTCTTGGTAGATTTGTTTCACCTTACAGAGAATGTAGAGGTGGGCCCCAGCAACAACTCAAAAACATCCTATTGATCTCTTTCCCCAGGAAGAACAGTTAGCATCATTTATGAAAACTGTCAGACATCAATTTTTTTCTGGAATCAAGAAACTTGGTAAGAAAGTCTTAGAAATTTTCAATGCTTTACTTCTTTTCCATGTGATGAGAGAGTAATCAAATTTGGCTGGTGGCTGTTTCTGAAGGGAATCACTAGAAAAAGACTCATCGGAAAACCTGCAGAGACTACACAAGTGTTTGATGCTGTTAACAGCAACCTCTTATCTAAGAGCCTCTTTATCCCCTGTCGGCCTAAACACATGGTGTTTGCTCCACAGGCTCTGTTCTTTCTTCCCTAGGCTCGCTCACCGCTCTGCTTTGCCCTACCACAGCATCAGACTCCAGAAGGGTGCCAGAATATCCTTTGTTATGGCATGAGATTAGGCTCAGGTCCAGGGTCCCCATTCCCTGGTTGCACAGTGGGAACACACAGCCTTCCGGGCGAAATCCTTTGCGCCAGCACAGCGCTCGCAGCAGGTTCTACCTCTGCTTGGCACCAGCACCCAGAGTTTTTCCACCCTGCAGTGTCAGGAAAGTCAGCAGGTGGAAAGGGGGACAGGATAGATGCAGAGTGAGGTCTGCTCGGTTTGAAAGGCTTCCTCCTCCACACAACACAGCCATTTCAAACCCCAGTGATGCATTTGACAGAGAAAGTGCTGTGAGCTCCGGGAATGCAGGATGCAGAGATGCCAGAGCTCGTGGAGTTGAGGCATGCACTGAGGACAGGCAGAACAAACACCTAGCTGTTATCGGCACGGTTCCTCACTCCTCTGCATGGGCTGAGGCAGGAGTTTCTGTGTTCAATGGCCAGCATTTCACACAAAGTCAAGCTAGAGAGGAACAGGCCTCCTGTGGCCCATTTGTAGATACAAACCCATGTGTTCCAGGGTTCTCGGAGACACACAAGTGCAGCCCTGCACTTCCTTTACCAGACACTTGTTTTGCTGAGAAATGCTCTACTCTCCCATCTCACCTGGATCTGGGCACTTCCAGTGGGCTGCTTCCAATCCTCAGGAAGTTATCAGAATGGGTTGACGAGGAGGAGCTGGAGGACTTGACTTCGAACATCCCTGTGGAAGGCAGCCTGTCTTCAGACTGCTGTGCCCTGCTCCAGAGCACAGCTTGTGGCGACGATGCACGGCTCCTCCTCCTGTGGGATGGAGGACTTGGGTGAGAAAGCTGGCTTTGCCACGTATTCCAACTAGGAAGCCTTTCCACAACAGGCTGGATTTTACCCCAGCAGCTATAAGCTCTTGTTCCCACTGAACCTGCCCTCCTCCCTCCCGAGGAACCATGAGTCACGGGTTGCTGCTCAGTGGCAGGGGTACACTGAGCTCAACCCATCTTAGCCCATTCTTTTATAGATCACCATCCACGTGACCTGGAAATCAGAGACAGGAGAATGCATCAGCCCACACACATACAGCGATTGCTTTGTTTAGTCTAGCTGTAAAAATGCCTCAAGCAAGGGGCCTCCCAGCAGGGAAAGACCATTTCAATCTGCTCTAAAGTCTACGGAGTGTATCAGCCTAGGAGCTCAGCCCAGGTGGGCATTCGTGCACACTGACGAGGGTGACGGGGACACAACGCCAGTGTTATTTTCCCTTTTAGTGATTCCCTTCAGGCACCACTGACCGCACTTCTGACCATGTGCTCAGAGCTGACAGTCACTCCAGATGTAGGTGCATTTCAGTTCTCTCCCTGTCTGTGCTGGCAGCCTGGAACTGCTCTGGCTTCTTTTCTAGCCAGCACATTAAGACTCGGGCACGATTCACTGTTCATTGCTGCATCAGGCCTTAGCTTACAGTACCATCCAGCTACATGCCAAACAGGCACACATATTTGGGACTCATTCACGTCACTGCTGCTCCACGTTCAGAAGATTTTCTTTCTTACATCAGCTTTTTTTCTGGAAGAGTCCCAAGAATTTTTCCCCTTCCAAAACCACAGTGAATTGGACAAAGACCTCCCTATGTACACAAGTAAAAATGAAAAGTCTAAAGCAAGCAAATTCAAGGAGAAAAGATGCTGTTCTTCCTGGAACCTGGAAGGGCACCTCAGCTTTGACTGAGATCTCGAGCCCTGTCAGCAAGTGCAGCTAAAGACAGGCTCATCGTACAGTGGGAAGCACGATATCCTCTCTTCACTTCTTGAAGCGTGTCCACCCTCAAACATCACACCACAGCCTTTCTCAAGCATTATTCATCTCATGTTATCATAGCTGCCAACATCTCCAAGCACAGCCTGCAGAAACAGGCTTGTACAGCTAAAAACCAAATGCCTCTCCTTGCAAGAAGACCTCGAGGCCACCTGTTTTCAGGACAACACAATGAAGCACTTCCCCTCCTCTCCCCTCACACTACGCACAGCCCAGCTCACCCAACTTGTAGCAAGCCCTATCTGTTCTCCAGTCTACGCAGCCACAGCAGCCTGCAACAAGACATCCGTGCCCAGTCCCCTCGCTAAGCACTCATGGCAAGGCTCACAACCTTCCCTTCCCCAAGCTCATGCCCACAGCATGGGCCCGAACCGTCACTGTGATAGCAGCAGCTAACCCCAACACAATCTGCCGTCTCCAACAGGAATGAAAGCAAACCAGAGTTAGAAGACATGTCACAAAATCAAGCCCTGATACACACAAGTGCAGCAGATCTCTTCCAGCATGCTCTGGCCACTTCACATCTTATGAAGATCACGTGTAGGTTTCGTGCTGCAGGATCTAGACTGTATGTCCTGAGCACTCAGAGCAATGTAAATGCTTCCAGTTTACTGCCCTGTAGCCAGGCAAGTGGAAAGATGTTCCCTACTTGCTGCAGTCACTTTGCTGTGGATAGGCAAGTGCTGTGTGTTAAAGAGGACTCTGTGCTGCTCACTTGGCAAATGCAGTTTGGGGCTCCCCATCTCCGTTTTGTGATTCTGCGGGAAGACTCTCTCTTCCTTTCTTCAGTATTTTATAAATTGAATCACAATGTGCTTTAGAAAGGCTGCTGCCACTAGCATGGCTGCAGGCTCAGTCCCAGAGGACTTCCAACTGCCTCCAGCACAACCCAGATTTAATTTAAAATAATTGCAATATAAAATAGCATCTTCACATGTGCTGAGGGAGAGGAGAGAAAAATTAAACTGAGAGGGGCAACCCTACAGAAAGGTTCTGAAATCCCCAAACAGCACCAGAAACTCCACAAGCAAGCACAAAGCCTGTCCCAGAGCAGCAGAGTCACCAGACACCTTCCCCAGTCCCCGCTTCCAGACAGCCACCTGCATCCCCAGGCGAGTCCTGTGTGACCCTCTATCAATAGGGAGCACTGGGAATTTCATATTCTCCCCCAGAAGTATCTCGAAGCAGTGCTGCAGGCAGCAAACCACTTTCAGCTGACACACCTTGTGCTGTTAGAGCGGCTAAAGTTTAGAGGGGATTCTTGGCCACCCAGCCCACCTTCCACTAACTACAGACGCTTCCCTCTATAATCTCTTCCATAAACTGATTAAGCTTCATTTTAGGGCAGCTAAACTTTGTCTCTATTTTTCCCTGGGGAGGATGCTGCCAAATGTCATTTTTCTGGTAGTTTCGAACCATCTTTTAAAAGTAATGAAATCCTTTCTGGATGAAGTTTAACAGCGAAGCTGATGAAAATGAAACAAAGCTGCTTTACTCTCATCGGGGGCAAACTTCAGGAGCATCCCCACAGAAGCCTGACACAGTCATTAACATGGAGTGGTCTCCAATTTTTGGTGCAGAAGTTCTGTAGCACAAGTTGCAGCAAAGCCTCTGACAGCCAAATTCCTCCCTCCGCTGTAAGGAACCCTTGCCACAGAGAGCAGACCTGGAGAGCGAGGGACTTTGGAAATATCTTTTCTCCTGTGCTCAGAGCCTGTCCCTTTTGTTCTGCAGCCCACTGAGAGGTTCTCTCCTCACCATGCTGCCTGAGCCTGTGCTCCCGCTGGCATCAGCTCCACTGCTTCATAGGTGAAGCTCCCAGCTGCTCCAGGGGAACTTTCCATCCCCAGGGAGAAGTCGCTGCTCAGACTTGTGGTGCTGCCTCGATCTCTCTGCTCTAGAGAAAAGAAAACAGAACTACCTGAAGGCCAGCTTGGTCTTGCTCATTTTCTCTCCCTTTAAGCAATACACTTTCCATTTGCCCCGGGGCCATGTTCTTGCGAGGCCCCAAGGGAAGCATACCCATTTGTAGTCACCTTGATGCTGGGAACCCAAGCCCCCAAGCGATCAACCATTACCAGCACCTAGGGGCGCTGATACTCGGCAGCAGCACTCACTGAGCATGCAGATCTCTTCCAGGGTGAAGCCAGGTGGCAAACTCTTCCTTCTGGGGAAGGAAAGACAAGGTTACCTCAGCCATGCTACAGGGCTGCGTGGAGGCTGGCTACAGCCAGATCTCTGTAGCACACAGCAGAGCAGGGCAGTGGGAAGTTAGCTGTGCAGGGGCAGAGGAGCGAGGATGGGGCCAGTGTGCAGTATCCAACCCTCCTAACAGTCCCAGCCCACATGCCCCATGTTTGAGAGGGTGGCAAGAGGCTGCGGGCAGACATGTGCTTACTCAGAGCCTGCAGGGTGGGTTTTGTTTCTTTCTGCCCCTCCTGAAATAGGAAGGGGTTAATGTTTAGCGGTCTGTTAAAAACCAGCCACCCCGCTCCCCCCCGCAGTGCCTGATGGAGCTTGCTGCGCAGCCTGCTTGAGCCAGAGCACACATCTCTGGGCTCATCCGTGCTAAAGCAGCCACGGACAGTCATTAAGCAGAGAGCACATTTCAGCATGGACAGTTTTTCAGAGCACAACGTGGCACCTCACAAGCCTCGGCCCCATTTTGCAGCCTTCAGAGTGCAGAATAAATTAAAGAAAACTGGGCCAGGACACCAGGGCTTCCATCTCCCCAAAGGAACAGCACTAACAAGCTCCCTGGCTCTGCAGCCCATGCAGCAGCAGGCACAGGCTCCTTACCTCTGCGACTTCACAGCAGAGAACTCCTCAGAGGTGATGTGCTTCAGAAAATTGAAGCAGAAAAAGAAAATCTGAGCAAAAGGAGAGAGAAGAGCGGTTCAGGAATGAACCCGAGGCTCCATGCAGCCTCTTATCTTGGTGAGGAGGTGCTGTCAGAAAGGAGATAGCAAGAAATCTGCAGCTACCAGCCTCCAATGCGCCATGGGCTGTCACCATCCCATCCTGGGCCATTTCTTACATATTAAACTGACCCTCTGTTCCCTGCCACAGGGAGGCCCAGAAAGGAACATGTACGACAAGTCTCCTTATCAATGCCTTGCACACATGCCGCAAGCACACAGCAGGTACTTATGCCATCAGTGCAGAATGGAAAAGAGATGGGCCCCAGCAGCTGCTTATACACCCAGGTAAGCAGCAAACCCAGCAGGACTAGCAGGGTTAGAGCCACACACTCCACCTCGGCACCACAGCTGTATCACACCTGGAAGCACGCGGTACCTGCAGCGTCTGCGGTCCCAAGCTCACACCCTGCCATGTACCAGTCTGCTCTGCAGCATTCACCTCGCTGTGCCTCTGCCACCCCACCCACCCCCACAAAGCTGAGCCGAGCCCTTCTCCTCCTGCAGTGGGGAGCAGGGAGTGCTGGGGGCAGCCATGCACCCCCTCTCCTGTTCCAGCTACCGACTCTGCCCTTGGCCATGCAGGTACCAGCGCAGAGCAGAGCTGCCAGGCTCGAGCCAGCAGAGCTCTAGGAAAGGAATGAACATGAGGAACCACACTAATACAGGGGGGTCCTGCACCTCTGAAAGATGGAAAATAACCCAGGGTCTCAGCTCTGCTGTTGAGAGGCAGAGGATTCCCTAAGTGAGGTGAGAGTCCAAGGAGTAGGGGATTAACAACAGGGTTAGACATACTCCCCACCTCTTGATCTCTATCCAAAAATGATATTGCAGTGTACTGCAACTATAGTCAGAGCAATCATTTTTTGCTGTTAAACAGTGAAAGATTTGAAGAGAATTATTTCCACTAATCTTAACTGCCTCCCAGACCTGTCTGCGTACGCACAGATACACGCCGCCAAATACACACACTGGAACCAGCGCAAGCTGCTCCACGAGCCCGTGATGACATGCAAGCCACATGCAGCTGCAGCACCCAGGCAGGAGGGCTGGCACTCAGGACAAGCACACAAGACCATACAGCTTTATTTCCAAGCTCCCAAGAGTCACACACCTTAAGTGTCTCCTCTCATTGCTGAGCTGAATAGCAAGTCCTAGCACCCTTTCACCAGGGGCCTGAACACTAATGGCACAGCAGGGGAACTGGCAGGACTGACACCCATCAACCAAACTAGCCTGAGAGAAAAGCATTCCCACACCTTATGCATCAGGAATTGACGGGACAAGGCTCCTACCTCGTATTTCCAGCACCTGAACAATCTTTTCAGAGCCCAGCTAGACCACTGATACTACCAGAAGCAGGCAGTGAATGCTGCTACCATAAACAAGTACCCTGAGAACATAAAGCAGTGCTCAGCCACTGCCCCAGACCAGACACTCACCTCTTCTCCTTTGCTGAGTCGATCGACTAACATGTGCCTGGAAAGAGAGCAAGGGAAGCTCAGTCACACGCTGGAAGTCAGAATCAGCAGAAGAGCACAAGCTGTCAAGAACAGCCAGATGCCTGAGCCTCCAGGTAAAAAAAGGCATCAGCCCCTCTTGTCACAGCTCACTGAGAGCTGCCCCAACATCCACCTTTGGTTGTGAGCAAACACCAAAGATGACCCCCTGAAGGCTTCTCCCTTGCTGCGCAGGGATGCACATAGAATCATAGAATCATTTCGGTTGGAAGAGACCTCCAAGATCATCGAGTCCAACCGTTAACCTACCACTACCAAGTCCACCACTAAATCATATCCCTTAGCGCCAACATGCAAGTAAAACTTAGTGTGCCTACCCAAAGAGAAACCAGTCATAGGCCACTGTCAGGTAGAGAATCTCAGACGGCTCCAGGGACGCGTGGATCAGCCCATCCTGCAAAGCAAATGGGAACAGCTTTCAGGCAGCAGCCCTGGGGATCCGGACTTGGGAATTCACAATCTACTGAAAACTGTCATGGTGATCCAAGATGCCCAGCTTGCTCTACCTGCCTGTGACACCATGCCTGATGGCAGGACAGCATGTTGGGCTCCACATCAAATCCAAAATCCAATCCACACCCTCTCTGAAGCCAAGATGGTCAAAAGGAACATTAACAGCTCCACCACCACTTCCTGGTGACACAGTCACTCACCCTCCAAGTAATCACCCCCAGAAGCAGAGCAGGTCATCCAGGTACTCACAGCCCATAAGGAGAGGCGCAATAAGGAGATGAAGAGAGGAGTTCGATCCCAGCCGGATATACAGTGCACCAGGAGCCCACTGTCATCTGTTCCAGATGGGGGTAGGAAGGAGAAGGAAAAACAAGGATGTTGTAACAACAGCAATGGCTTTTATTTATGGCAAATCTGTAGCGACAAGCTACCCTCCATCCCCACAGCCTGGGCTCAAGAGTAGAACTCAGCCACCAAGCCAGAACATTTTGTCTTGAATACGGCAGCCAACAAATTGCTCAGAGTGTCCTGGGTTGTCAGCAGCCCCAGCTGATGTGCTGTCCTGGTCCCGACAGCTGCTCAGAACATGAAGTCACTGGGTATGAACATCACTTTGCTACCCAGAACATATACCTACCCAGCTGCAACCCACTATCACAATCTATCCCCACATCAGAGAGAAACCTGCTCCAGCTGAACTTTTTTTCAGTCTCACCAACCTTCCTACTGATACCCGTTGAGCAGAGGCACACATAGGGCACCATTCCCATGCTCTCCAGAAAACCCGCGGTGTGCCCCAACACAACAGCTGCAGGAGAGTCTGCAGTTGGCTGTGCTGGCAGAGCCAGACACGGCTCCATCTATCCAATACTGCTAGGTACAAAGTCACAGTGCCCAGCGGGAGTGGGATGCCAACACAGAGCAATACAGGCCTTTCGAGGAGTTGGGGTGGCTGTGATGACAGAGGATGGAAGGGGCTCTTAAATAAGCACCTAATGAGACCCCAAGGTTGGGGGGACAAAACACAGATATTCAGCAAATAAAGAGCAAGAGTTGACAAGGAGAGGAACAACCATTTGTTCTCTTCAGCTTTAAAACAGTAAAACTTTAACTAAAGTTTTCAGATATCCCTCCACCTCTAGGAGGAGAGAGTCTTCAAGGGATCAGCAAGGTCCCTCTCTCAGGGGGGAGCTGGAGCCTGGAGATGCTAGGACCACCACCTGTTTTGAAGGGAGAGAAGTAAAACTCTATAAAATGACTGTTCTGTATTGGGAACTGATCCACAGCGGCACTAATACCATCAGCTGTTCTTCCGGAGAAAGCGACTGCTCCAGTTAGACTGCTGAGAGCATGGAGTTTGCCTTACCATCACTATTGATGATGGAGATCAGCAGCTTCAGGTAGTTCTGTGTCTGCTGCACGAGGTCCCAGCTCTATGCAGAAAGAGAAATGTTGATGGTAAGGGTCTGCCCACAGCAAAAGGCTGCTCTGCAGTTCAGAGCCTGCCACGGTCTTGGCTTCTCTATCCAGAATAACAGCGAAGCAGAAGTAACCCCATGGCCATTCCTCAGAGTGACAGACTCCCTTGGTGCTCTAACTAATCCTCCCATCCTCTACAAAAGGCACTCTGGGACAAGAGAATAGGCAGGGGAAGAAAAAAATAAAAGGCCATCTCTCCTGTCTGTCTGTCTGTCCGGCGCAGAATCTGCTTGCCTGCAGCCGCAAAGCTCCAAGCAGACCATGCTCAGAGAGACTAATGTGAGCCAGCAAACACCCGCGGAGCACTGACCCAGTTCTGCAGCCCCCCACACGCGTGCACTTTACCAAATGGCTCAGTAGCCATGTTACAGCTGCGTACGTGATGCAAGTAGCACGATGGGGTGAGCAGGCCAAGGTCAGCAGCCCGTTCCCGCAAGCACTTTGCCCAAAACTCTCTGGCCCTTGTAAATGGTCCCAGCAGGCTGCCTGCGGAGCCGCTCCCAGCTGCTCCAGACAGGGACTGGACTTCTGCAGTAACGCCCAAGTAGCAGCAGTACCACAGAAGGGCTCTGAACTCGAGAGACCTTCCAGCACTACAAGAAATGCAGGTGAAAAACATCACAACGAGCTCAAGTGTGCCCCTCTTGATCTTGAGAAGACGCAGGGAATTTCAGCAGTCTGATCAGAGCCAGAACTAGCTCAAGGAAAATGGGATAGCAGTGGCAAGGAAAAGGCAAGGAGAGGGCGACATGTTTCATCATGACAGTGTTAGTGATATAAGTGACATCTGACCCCCAGCAACAGAACACTTGCTGTGCGCTTGCATGCATGCACGTGTGCGCGTAACCACACTTAAGACTACTGTCAGACAAAGAACATATTGCCCTGCTGTGAAGCCTGCACAGCAACAAAAGAATAGGGAAATGGAGAACACATTCAGCCCAGGGCAGAAAAACACATCCTTCCGAAGTCTTTTATCTGCCCAATTCAACCTGATCTTGTGCTTATGCCAGAAGGAATCATCTGATCATCCAGTGTGATCTCTACACCACAAACCAGAAAAGTTTTGTTCAGTTGCCCCATATACAGCCTGAAGCTTGCACTTGGCAGCATCTCTGCCCAGAGAAGCACCTCAACTAGGGGTGACAGTTCATCGCTCCTTTGGCAGCATGTTCCAACAGATCATTCTCAAAAATAACATGCAAGACTGCTTTTCCTTATTTGAAGGTCTGATGTCAGACTGCAGATATTGCTTCCTGTACAGCTCTTCTTCCCCAGATTGAAGAGTGCTTTAGAATTAGTATTTTCTCCCTGCAAATGTACTTACACATTAATCAAGTCAACCCTCCATCACCTTTGTGATTACCTAAACAGACTGAGAACTTCAGCTTTAAGTGAAGCACCTTCTCCAGTCCTCAGATCATTTCTGCATCTATTTATTACGCCCTCTTCAATTTTTAATATCCTTTTTAAAATACTGGCTGCTCAGTATTCTAGTGAACAAGTTTTTAGCCATAAACAAGCTGTGGTCTCATTAGTTCTGCTTCAACACTGCAAGCTACTTTTCTGTGATTCTGCTTATGCTGGCACTTAAACATTATTTACATCACTGACTGACAAACATTGGCCCAGCACGGGGAGCTCTGCTAGTTCTGTGGCGCTTCCAGCCGCAGCACATAGGAGCGTGACACGCTCCAGCGCAGTCAATCATCACAAAAGCTGGGGGGATTGGTAGGTCCACTGATGTGTGAAATGGAGCACGCTAATCAGCAGTATAAGGTGATGCTGCCTGGTATGAACAGACAAAGGTAAACCTCAAAGCTTGGGCAAACAGAAGAGTTCAATTATCATTTGCAATGCTGTCACAGTAATAAGGAGTGAAGACGTGCTATGGTCAATTAGGATTTTCTACTCTCCTCTCATAGGACAGGCACCTTGCACACCCATGAAGGAGGTGTCTAATCACTTGGCTACTGCTCACATAAGGGAAGGCTGACCTTTCTCAAGACTCTCCACAGCCAAGGAAGTCTGCCCACTGCAGGCACGTGCCTAGCAAGATTGTGAGCACGTAATGCTGCTTTCCGTTTGCTGGCATGTTCCTTACCTTTGTCAGCGACATATCTCCCTAATGGATTGCAAGCTTTACACAAGCTGCAGAAAAAGATTTGCCTGTTACAGTCAGCTGCCTCGGGACACACCAAGCCGTGGAGCTTTTGGGTAGAGGATTTCCACTGCTATTCTGAACAGTCAAGTCTGCAGTCCCACTCCCACTGGGACAGTATGAAGTGAGCCAGATTACAGCAACAGCAGCAAGTCAGACTTCAGATCTTACTGATTCTTCCTGACTGAATCTCTGACCTCCCACACAGACGCCTGTTTGCTCACCTGGTACTCGCTCCAATCAATATTTAGAGATTGGGTCAGAGAGGCTGGGATACTTAATGGAGCATCTACGTAATCCTGAAAAAAAAACAAAAACAAAAACCAAACACAATTGGTCAGAGAAAAGCCATGACCTGAAGGCAGCAAGTTCCAGAAAAAAACCAAAACAACAAATGCCAAATGGTGCATCTAGAAGAAAGTGCCTCAGCAAAGCATCTTTGAAGAAACCTGCTGCGGTAAGAACTGACTCATAGCCTCTTAGAAGGACTAGTGGACAAGAGGAGCTTTTCTGTGCTCACAACAGTGAAAGCCAGGGACAAGGCATGTTAGTTTCTGAAATCCTGTAGGGCTGCTCCACTTAACCATCCTCCTCAGCAGGAGGCAGAATATGAAGACAGAACTGAGAACAGAGGCTATCAATAAGACATCAAATTAAAAACCAGGAGCAACCCATATCCCCCATGAGAGGTCAAGCATCCTGGACTTCAGGACAATGATTCATTTATTTTACATGCGGATTTTACAATGAATAATTTAGTACATTCACTGTCTGTTTTGTTTGTCCTATTGGTTTCCTTCTTGTGATCAGAAATAAGTACATGACATATACACCATCACTCAAACTCTGAGGCAAGACTTAAGCCCGGCAAAGCCCACAGCTCTCCATTTTGTAACATCCATGTACCTGTTTCCAGTTAAATATGAGACCTTCAGCTGTATAATCCCGGTCTTTGTACTCCTTAAAAAATTCACAGCCTGCAAGAAAAGAGATAATGAACAACCGTTCAGCTAACTGATATCTAACAACTGAAGTGCCCTGTGGGACTGGAAGTGCTGGCAGCCCCCGGCTGCAGAGCACCAAACCAATCAAAACTGCTGCCTGCAGGAAGAGAAGAGCAGTAATCATCAGCACAGTGCGCAGCACGGCCTCCCAGCAGCAACAACCCAGAGCACTCAGCAGTGAACATACTCACACAGCAAAGGGCGAACTCCAAACACACAGCAAATGTGGAGTTTGAGGGACTGGTTTCATTCTTTCCCAAACAAGAGTTTCACCAAGGAGCTATGCTTTCCAGGGCCACTGGCTTTTGCACAGATCTAAGGCATCAGCCTGACACGCTGAGTGAGAAGGAACCGGCAAAAGGAGGTGTTGGCAGAGCCCTGGGGAAAGCCAGCTTTCACAGGGCATCTGCTGCAGGTAACAAGAAAGGGCTCTGTCAGAGGCGGCTGTGATTTCTCTCACATTTAAGTCTCCTCTTTCAAACATGCGAACTGCCCTATCTGAAGGAAGCAGGTACATAACCACTTCCAAGGTTTCCCCCAAGCCCCCCCCTCTTGAAATTTGTCCTTTGGCTCCGTTCTTCTCAAACAACTGTTTGAAGTCTCTGCTGCAAACTGCAGTCACTTAGTCACAGCTGAGCAGCACTATTAGCACTGCGGCTGCCTGCAGGCGACACGAAACACCTCTCCCAATGTACTGCGTATGCCCCAGCGGTGCCACAGTGCCCACATTACCAAGACACTCCTGTGCCAGGCACTGAACACAGGCAATCATTCCTACCCTACAAGTCGCAAGTAACTCCAATGGCAAAAAAAATAATCTTTGTGCAAGGACAGGACCAGCCCCCAAAAAAACAAGCAGTCAGGAAGCAATCTGTCAGCTGAGATTTAACTCCAATTAAACAACGACTTAAAGCAAAGAATGGAGGATTATGGCAGTAACTATTGGCATCTACAAATGTCAACTACCAGTCAAATGGAAAAGAGGGTTTTTCTGCACTGGAGAGCACAAAAGCTTCTACAGATACCCCACTTTAACACAAGCCTTTCACCCTAGACAGTGCTGTCTGGACACTGCCTCGCTCACCTAAGACAACAGGATCTCAGAATAACTTTAGAGACAAATTACAAACCAGAAATTCTTTCAATGCAAACCTGGAAACATCAATACGAATGTATCATGGCATTTGGCCAGGCACTAGAGGGGTTACTGATCCTTAGATGTGTACGCCTTAGATGTATCAGAATGACAACATTCCCTTATGGACCAGAACTGCTGAAATCAGGCAACATCTGCAGGGAGAATTTCCAGTTTTAAAAGGTTTGCCTCTAGCGTGGCAGTGAAGAGCTGCTAAAAGAAAGCAGCTATCCCATATGGCAGAAAAGGAAGGACCATCACTGAATATTGCATACAATATGCAGATCCCCGTACAGTAACAACTCTACAGCTTAACTCTATAAGAGTCACTTCTTCCTTATTCTTTACAAACCCTACAAAAGACCTGTGTACACTGTCTCTCTCATGTTCTAAGTTTGGTGAAGCATATGGCAGCAATATATACCTGTGCCATGTGCTACAGAAACCAGTAATACTCTTATTTCTGTACACCTCGGCAATCTGCATGGCAAACTCGATAGAAATCTTCATGCAGCTTCTCTGAATTGTCACTAATTTCTGTATGAAAGGAAATACACCTTTAAAAAAAAAAAAAAAGAAAATATTTTTAAGGGCAACAACTAGTAATCATGGAAACGTTTGGGTTTGGATCATCCACAACAGTTTTGTTGGGTTTTGGGTTTTTTTTTTTTCCTCCTCTCCTTTTCTTTGTGTGCAAGGGAGAAAGAAGACTCCTTTCTTGCAGACAGACCTCAAGCACAGCAGTCTCACATCCAGTCCTATCACCGAGCCTGACATCAGCAGGCAGGCAGCAATATTCAGCTCATCTTTAAGAGCGCAGCAAGCGACCCAGCAGTGGTTGCTAGGCACAGGGACTAATATAGCCAGGGAGACAGGCTGGAGTGGTCTGCATCTCAGTCGTACATTGCGGGCTCAGGTTAACAGTTCTGCCTCGCACTGAGGATATCTCACAGTGGTGCTCTGAAACACTAGGACTAGAAAATACTCTTAAGATTTGGGGTTTTACATAACACAGAGCAAGATACATATTTTGCATCAAGTAGTAGTTTGGAGTTGCAGGGGCGTCAAAGGGCATCTTAAGCCCAGCTCCACCTCTGGGACTTTTTCTCCATGCTTGAATTAATTAGAATTGCTGAGACACTATTTTGCCACCTCAAAGAGTGCCTGATGCTGACTCACACTGCCAGAGCATCCAGATTCGTTGCACTGTTCGCAGTGTAAAAGAGCTTCTCTCCAGAGGGAGCACAGGAAACATTCAGCAAGCCACAGTCATTTCACCACACACGCACACAGGTAGTTCCCAGTCCCCAGAAACGGATTGTCACCTGTCCCTTGGGGATCCCTCTGGACATCAGTCCTGTACCTGGATATGGGATGGAGAGAAGCGTGAAATCAGCATAACGTTGAGCTTTGTCCACCTTCTCAGAAGACGTCACACTGCACAGGACAAGAGGAAAACAGCAGACATTTGTATTTTTCACGGAGATACTAGTACCCAAAAAGCTACCTGTCGCATCTCCCTGCACAATGACTTGACTCAGTAGTGATCTAGGGCAGAACTTACTCGACACATCCAAATAAACAGGTATAGCCCAAAACCACTAAAGCTTTCCTCTGAAAGAAATACCAGGAGAAACATCTCCCTCTGTTCCTACACACAAGCAGAGGGCTCCTTTACTCTCCCTTTTCTGAAGGGGTGACTGTCACAACACCGCAAGCTCTACAGAGAAAACCTAGTCAGACTGCAGAAGACAGACGAAAGCAGCTATTTTGCCCATTGACACTTTCTCTGGCCTAAAACCTTGGGGATTCTTTTTACAGCATCAACTAACTGATCCTGCTGTAGTACTCTTTCAGGGACTGCTCCCAGGATGCCGAGTGAATGCCCAATAGCAATTCACACGTAAGGAGGGCTACACTAGCTGCAATCCAAAGCCTGCAGAAAAACAAATGAACCCAGACTCACTTCAAGCCAAACTTCACCTTCTTGTTTTCCACCATCAGGTCACAGATATATCGGACAGACAGGTATCGAAGCAGCTTGATGTCGTGCCCTCTGACCTTGTCAAACAGCTGGGAGTCTGCATTTCTGCAAGACACAACAAGGCAAAGCAAGATGAGCATGGAAGACTGACCACTTTGAGTCTGATTCTTTGCACAATACTGCCACAGTTCTTCCCTGAACTGCTCCTAGCCCTAAGCTGCATAACATGAGCCTTGTCTCCACACGTCAGAGTCAGACTCTGCAATGAACTGGTACCGCAAACTTTGTGCTTAGGGTCCCTCCCCACGTCTCACTCTGTTCTGCAACAAGCACGTAAGATACAAAACAATTTCTCCAGCCTGGAGGTGTACTTTTTGATGAAGTAAACACGTCTCTGTAATTCAAACGCCTTTTTAAATGGCTCTATATATTACTGTCTCCAGGCCTTCCCTCTGGCAAGAGATTAGCAGGCTTCAGTTACATTGGGTTCAGCCAGCCATTAGCATTCAAGACTCTTTTTTAAAAGCAAGGAAAGTAAGTCTCCGAGCTTGGTGATGGTCTCAAGCCTGTACCCAAAGCCCAGCCTAGGAAAAAGCAGAGCTGAGTGGCTGAGCCAGTCAGCTTTGGTCCAAACTCCCTTTTCCCCATCCCAGTGACGCATACAAACCTAAGTGCAGAATCTTCCTCTGAAATGTCTTCTGCATCTGCCCAAGCATCGTCAGAACCTCCTGCAAGGAAGGCATTAAGAACTGAAGCTTGTGTAAACCAACTCAATCCCCAGTCTGACAAGACATGCATGTGCCCAAAAATGTGATGGTTTGGTGCCCTCTCTCCACACCTAAGTGCTCTCAATAGTTCTCCACATCTCCTGTCTTCTAATGTAGCCCACTCTTCCCTTGTCATTGCAAAGGACCTAGGCAGGTCAAACCCATTACTGACAGCCAGCAGGACACTCCAATAGTGCTACACGGTGCTTTGTTAAGCCAAGCTTCAGCTCCCACACTACAAACACCCAATACTCCCCTGAAGAGCTTTCCCTAGAATCCACTATATCTCACCATTAGCAGGATTTGATTCCCAATGATTAGCCAAGCAACAGCAGGTTCTTATCCTCTTTCTTCCACTACTCCCACCCCTGATGTTTGGGAATCAGTACCCTGAATCCTTTGGGCTGCCTTACTTGCCTACACGCTTCCCATAACTCACTCTTCAGCCTCAAGTTCTTTTGTCACTACGTGTTATGAGCTATGGCACTCTGTCCTGTAGTGGTGCTTGGAAACGGACACGAGATTTCAGTCTTTGCTCTATTATGGAGGCCTGATACAAGCAGATCCATGCTAGAGCTCTGCATCGGCACTCAGGAAGAGCTTGCTCTCATGTGTAGGTCGCTGTCCCAGCAACAACCAGCCTTACCAGGCAGACAGTGACAAATGGCTCCTTACTCACCTGAGAAGATATAGTTGTAGCCAGTGCGCCCATAGAGCTCTCCCCAGCCGGCCAGTGTTGCTGATCTGCAAATATGCTGGAGGAAGATTTTGTTATTAACCATGCATGCTCCAGGAGTCTTTCCCTTATCAGGTCTTTGGCCTGTTTTCTGTCACGTTACATAGAAATGGTTGGTACCTACAGCTACTGCCTCTCAGCAGTCTCCCCCACCACCCTGGTCCGGATTGAGTTCTCCAAACACATCAAACTCCCAAGTGCCTTTATCTGTAGCTAGTTTTTAAATCACGTTTTCATCTCCAGTTCTCCGATTCACTAATACAGTCAATTCCTGCCAAGTTAGCAATGTCCATACTCTGTTAATACCCTGCTTGAGCCTTTTTCCACATTTCTGTGGATAAGATTATGGATGGTCCCAGTACGACTCCAGGCAGTTCACTCCTGCAGAAAAAGGTCAGCAGGTTCAGCCCACAATGGCTTCAGTCAAGATAGATTAAAATTGCACAGGTATGATTTTGCTATTCATACAGTGTTTCTAAATTGAACTAAGAAAACTGAATTAAGCTACTTAAATTCTAAATGAGACTACTCCTACAGGGCTTCAATATAGTTTAAGTAATCCACATAAAAACGAATCTAATTTCACTTTCTTACAGATCCCCTGGCAGACAAGCCCACACATTCGTAAGACCATTTATGCAATCTTTCCTCCCCAGGGAACAGACAAGGGAAACTTCTCTTCAGAGAGAAAAGTTATTCACAGGGAGCTCACCGCTGGGAAGAGTAAGGGCCAGAAAGTGACAATAGTTGTCTTTCCCCTCTCAAAGACCAAATATCTTTGGTCCTTCAGAAGGGACATACATATGGAGAAAATGTTAGCTCTTTGGTGCAATGCTCATGACACGGTGAGGTAAAACAGCCTGAAGTCCCCACAGACGATTTATGCAGCCTAGACAGCAAATACTACCTACTGCTACAGGCTGCCTGCTTGTACCTAAGAACAGATTTTTACAGCATTCGGAAAAGTGAAGACATGGCTGCACAGTTCAAACAGCAGGGAGAAAGGCCATTTTCTAAGTTAAGACAGGTAACCCGTGAAGCTTTACCTTTCCCTTGTACAGAATGACTGGGCAAACAAATCGTCCTCTACACCTCGCCATCTTACTTCGGTTGATAAGGTCTTGCAGTTTGCCAACCTGCACAGTGCTCTCAAACCTAGTGGACAGAGATTTGGTTCAGTACACAGATCATCTTCTCACATGTCTTTCAGCGAAGCTGCTACATACACCCTGGGCTGTAATCCCTTTCGCCTAGAAGCAAGCTCTGAAGTTAGCAAGCAAGAGGACACTTCTTTAAGAATTGCTTCCGCTGCTAGACAACATGTATGGACGCTTTTCTCTTTCCTTTTCTTTACTTTTTAAAGACCAACTGCACAGTACATGACAGGAAGCATCTTCAGGAGCTGGCAATATGAGTACCGTCACAATGGTCTGCTACAGAATAACATGGATTACTAATGAAGGACTACCAGAGTAAGCCAGTGTCTACAGAAATGTATCTTCTGCTTTCCTCCCCACCACCTATCCATCAAAAAGAAGCTCAGCACTACCGTCAGAGTGAATTCACTATCAGAGTGATAATTTTGCAAGAAAAAATAAATAAAATACAGAATCAAAGCTTGAACACTCAATGAACCTTAGTTCTGGTCACTTGAGCATTTGTGTTGCTGCGTAATTAGACAACTGTCTGTAAATCAGCAAGTGGGTTGAGCAGGGTAGTTAGATTAATGTCAGCTGCCTCTGCATAACTAAATTTTGTTTGGTTTTCTGATTAAAGTTAAAACAGAAATGTGTTCCAAGTTGGAGACATTTTGGAAACAAGTTAAAATTGCTGCCATTTGTCCAAGTACCAGTCTACATTTGGTCGGAATCCAAACTGACTTCTGAACTACACAGACCTTCAGGAGGAACCGTCAATGCAGGGAGGACTAGAGTTTCCACAAGGAGTTGGAGAAGCATCCAGACTGACGTAATAGAAACCAGATGAAGTCTGGACATACAGAACTGCATGGCCGTGCACTTAGAGATGATTAACAAGAATTTCCAGTTAGCCCTTTCCAGTAGTGGAGCTCAGTAGAAGAGCCTAGATGAACTGGTTGATCTCTGGATGCTTGTACATGATCAACACGGTAAGTCTGAAAAAAAGGGACAAATAAGATCACAGGAAAATCTCCAGTGGGATGGAGAAATACCAGCATTACTGTGCAGAGCACAAGATCTCAATTGAGATAAGGCATCTGATTCTAGCGACCTACCCACGCCTGAAAAGGCAGAGCAAGATGATTAGGATGGCCAGGGGACAGTCTATGCTGCAAGAGAAACCACCATGGACTCATCGGCAGAGCAGATGAAGTGAGGACACAACAATATATGCATTACGGTGAAGGAGAGAACTTACAACGGAGGGGGAGAAGAACTCAAAGGCGAAGGACAATGCTGGCCTAAGAACAAATTAATACCTTTATGCTGGAAGTTAAAAGAAAGTTGCTAAGCTTCGGAATCAGTGAGAGTGTGGAGCAACCTACCTGGAGCTGCCATTCTGGGAAGGATTAAAAAAATTAATCTATTATTAACATGGAAAGTGATCTGTTTATGGAAAAGATTACACAAGGTGGTGCCAGTGGAAGCAGGGAAACAGCAAACAAGACCTTCAAATCTTACGTTTTTTTTAAAAAGGATTCAATTCTCAGAATTCATAGTGGAGGCTTAAGATTTTTCACATTTCCCTACATACACAACTATTTTGGCTGTCCAGCTCCAAAGAGCCTTGGCATATATCAGAATTTAAAGAACAAGAATCCAAGCTAATCTTCTTTAAACGTTGTGGACAGGAGAGCACTAAGTGCAAAGACAGGAAAATACTAACCCAATATACTTTACATGGGAGTACGTGAGATTGTGTGCAGGCAAGAGAAGTATGCGCCCGATCAACGCAACCCAAACTCTGCTCGTCGCTGTCACTGCAAACAGCCAAGAGCTCCGCTCTGCAATGTGCTTCTCTCCTCAGAGAGCATGTGAATAACACACACTGCAGGAACACCCTGTGAGCACTTTGAGAAGAGATGCTTTCGTGTATAATTCCCAATACCAAACTATTTTGAAACTTTGAGAGATTCTGACGTACAGATTTGGTTGTGGGGTTGTTTTTAAATGAATACACGCAATTAGAAGACACGTCCTGCACCCTGCTCCAGCTGTCTCTATGTTTCCTTTGCAAAAGCAAATACAGAAGGAAACAAGAACTTTGACACGGTGTTACCAGAATAGCTCTGTGGCACTGCTTCTAAGTCCAGAAGATGGGATTCAGCAAAAATCAAATGCCTGGAAAATCAGAAATTATAAGAGAAGCACCTCGCTAGGAGCTGAGAGAAGACACCAGGTTTCACGTCTCTGCACACTAACTGTGCTTTCCGGAGAGGCATCGCAGCACTGGGGAATGAGTCCGAGCAGCTTGGCAGGGACCTGGGACACCGGGCGAGTGGGAAGCCCAGCGCCCCACTGAGGCCACAGAAGGATAAGCCCCTCTCCCAGGCTCCTGTGCCTGCTCCCTGGGAAGCCTGCACGCGCACCGGAGAGATCCGCTCTGCTATCCATCACGGCTGTGCTACAAACAGGGCTCTCAGATCTTCTCCTCTCAAGAACCATCGTCAGTAAAGCTAGAGATAAACATGAGCTAGAGATAAACATGGTAAATAAACACAGTTGTACTGAGACTACTGTAGTAAGGGGAAAGGCTGCTCTGAAGGACAGGTGCAACGCTCTTACAAGTGATTAAATGCAGCATAGGTAGGAGTAAAATCTACTGAAAAAGGTTCAGAAAACAGGGCGCTCTTCAACAGCAGTGTGAAAGAACATCATCAAGGCTGCTTGGCACAAGGTAGAGAATGAGGTGGAAGGAATGACATGTATCTTAACTTTTTTTTTTTTTTGACTTTCAGGTGTTTTGGGTTTTTTTTTTCCTTCAGAAGTTTGTTTTGTAGAAGATACTGCTGGGCAACCTTACCTCTGTATTAATTCCCTGCCCACCCTCCCCCCAAAATCAGACCCCAAACCTGAATGAATCTTTTTAAATGCAAGGGAAACATTTCCTAAAAGAGCAAGCAACTGTTTTGGCAACCGTATATTTCAGCCAGGCCTGAAGCAGAGATGCTTCTCTTTCGATAGCCGTAACAGCATTGGAACCAAAGCATTCCTCTCACATTGTCAGATTACGTGCAACTGTGATCATATGTGTTTGGAGTGCAGACACCTAACAGGATTGTCAGGTGAAACCAAAGACGTGGCCTGTGTCTGAGATCTGGATGTTTTCAATAAGCACAGTCACAGTAACTCTAAGACAGTAAAGAACTGAGCGCATCTCTCCGTTTCCATTGCCTGCAGCATCTGCCTGCTCTTTCTATGGGGACATCAGAGATTTCCAAGCACAAGAAGACGCTCCTGGCTGGCAGACGTGCTCTACTACTTTCTGTGGCTCCTCGCGAGCAGTACTTGACCAAGGGGCACACAGGCCAAAAGCACACACCAAATTCCTCCTGCACCTGCCTGGATTTCGGAGTACTGTTAGCAGACTTCGATGAAGCAACATCCTTTCTTCCGCCAGCTGCCCAGCCACAGAGTGAACAGGATCAGGAAACTGATCTGGGTTAAAAATACCCATTTTTTGCTAGTTCCCCGCACAGCTTCAGAAGCGGCTGTACCAGCAGAACCAATGGGGCAGCACAGAGTTTGCATAACTGAGAACTGCTCCCAACAAACCTTGGTATTCTCAGAGGTGTGAAGCATCCTGCACGCCTCAAGGAGATCTTATCAGCTGATTAAGAACATTACAAAGATGAAAGGCAGCCAAAGACACTTGGTCCTAGAGGGAGTGTCTGTTCACTGGAAGAGGTTCTTGCGTTCTGCAACACAAGAGGTGCAACAGTCTCTATTTCATAATTATTCCATAGAGTACAATGATGAAACTAAAAACCGGATTTGTCTAAAAATGACTTAGAGGCTTTTACAGAGATTATTGCCCAGAAACCAGGAGGAGAGGGATGATGAAGAGTAGTCTGTTTCAGTGACTGAGACAGCAAATCAAGACTTGAAAAGAATCAATATTTAAAATACTAATTGCCACTGCTGGCTTGCAAAAGTCTCAGGAGAAAACAGGGCACCGAGTGTTAAGTATACTTGTTCTGAGTACTCGTCAGAAAAATTAAGCATCCTTTCCTCTTGCAAGAACAGGAAAAGCAGAAGCATTCAGTTTCTCTTCCTTAAAGACACTCCTAGTTACATTTACAGCTTCAGACTTCAGCTTCCCTTTTTTTGCAAGATGGGGTTTAATCTTTTCTATTCCGATCTAACCGTTAAGCAGAAATTCTCCCACCTGATAATCGGCTGTGGCTATTTTCCAAAGACCCCCCTCCTACAGCACCCGGCCCACGTGCCAGCGCAGCAGCTGACAGTTTGCCTTCCTCACGCAAAGCAGCTGGACATGCAAGGGGAACTCGGTGACCACCGTCCTTTTGAATGCCTTACTCTTGTCATGGACACAGTTAAGACTGCAAAATTGCATTATGTTTTGTTGGAAGAGAAAATAAAAAATGAAAGGCTGTCATTAGAGCTGCAGGGAGCAGCTAACGCTCAGCCAGAAGCGAGACCAACGCGGTTCTGAGCTTGCGGGTCGAAGTCCAGAAACGCATTGGCTTAGACTTGCACTAAACTGCAAGCAAGCACTTCCCATTAACTCACTAAACCTCAGCGCCCACTGACCCACGTACCATGGTGGGGGCAGATTACTTCTGTCGAAATTGTCTTGTCTGTCCACCCCTCCTGCCCCGAGATGCTTTCCAGACTAAAATTGCTCTAATCGGAGGCCTTCCAACAAGACCACGGGCACTTCATCAAGACAGGGAGAGCATCACACAGTCCTGCTCCCAACCACGGGCTCTCCGAGTCTCTGGGTGAGCTGAAGCACAGCAATCATTAGGATCCAATGCTGTGCTCAGGTTGACTGGAGGACAGCATGCAGCAGAGCTGGCGCTGACCTGGAGCACCCTGTTTGCTTCGCACCCCTCAAGTTACAGGCTTGGCTTAGCAGCTTTTACCCAGGAAGCCCAAGAGACTTGGGGAGCTCGGAGGAGCCCCACGGGAGCTCGGCAGCGAAGCGCAGCACTGGCAGGCAGCGAGGGGCGCCCCGGGAGCGGCGTGCCCAGCGGCTGACACCGCCAGCTATAATTAGCCACAGCGCAGCCTGGCGGGGCTTCCCCCGGCCGGCGGGAGCCCCGGAGCGGCAGCGGCTGCCAACAGGCGCGGAAGCTCCCCGGGGCAAAACGCGAAGCCGCCTCCGGCGGCTGTCAGCCGTGCGGGGCGGGGTGCGGGGCGGGGGGACCGGGGGCCTTACGGGTCTCGGCCGGCGCCGGCATCGCGCTCCAGGAGGACGATGTGCCGCGGGTAGTGGGCGCAGACCTCGCCGTGCGCGTTGGGGATCACGCTGTAGCGGTAGTCGCGGCCGAAGAGATCCAGGCACCGCCGCTCGATCCGCTCCACCTGCGCACAGCCACCCGTCAGCGCCCGCCGCACCGCCACCGGCCGCCGCACCGCCACCGGCCCCCGGCCCAGCCCCCTCACCTTAGTGGCGGCGCCGCCGCCGTCCTTGGCGCGGTACTGTGCCCGGGAGAACTCCAGCAGCAGCTCGGCCAGGGCGCGGTCCCCGGAGCCCGCCGGGGGGCAGCCGCGGGCCGCCGCCATCCCCACGCCGCTCACCGCCGCCGGCCCATGGCCCCGCCCCGCCCGCCGCTTCCGCCCGCCGCCGCCGCTTCCGCCCGCCCAGCCAATCACCGCTGCGCACGCGCCGCGCCCCTTCCGCCCGCCCGCCTACGTCATCGGGATGCGACGCGCTCTCGCTCGCTGCGTCCCGCTCTGCTCCGGGGCCGCCGAACGCCCGCTCCAGACCCCCTGGCCCTGCCCTCCCTCACCGAGCAGCGAACGGCCCCCGCCGAGCCCCCAGCGGGTGCGGAGCCGCCCGGCTCTCGGTTCGAGCCCGAAGCGGGGCCTGGCGCAAGGGCTGGGCACGGCCAAGGCACCGCAGGCGTGGGGCGGCCCTCGGGGGCGGGCTGTGCTCCCCAGCACCGGAGCTGCGAGCCGCCGAGGCTTTGCACAGAGCACGTTTAGGCCCGCAGAGAGACAGGGCAGACGCTGGCAGGCACCGCTCAGCGGATCTGACCGTAGCGCTGCGCTTCACAAAGAATCCCGAAACGGGTGTTCCTTAAAGCAGCCCCGGCCGGGGTGTGACCGCACGCCCTAAGCCGGTCGCGGTGGCGGCTGCGAGGTGAACAGAGCGCGGTAGCGCAGGCTCCGCAGCGAGGCCGTGCGTGCTTGGGAGCGGCAGTGGCTCGCGTGCCTCGGGTGGGAGCGGGGATGGTGCCCCGCCGTCGCGGAGGCACAGAGCCATCTCGCGCCGGGGTTAACGGACACCACTGTTACGCTGCCAGAGGCACGCGGCAAACGGCTCCTCTGCGCTTACGGGGGGAATACGGAGGGGGGTTCATCTGCGTGTGTCCGATTCCCAAATCAGCTGGGAACTTTGACGAGACTTGGGAGCGGATGGGGCCTCTGGAGCATTTCACGAGGGCCGAGTTCAGCAATAGCGGCAGCTAACACGGTGCATCTGAACTGCCGCCGTCGGGGCACGCGGGACGTGCCGGATCGGGCCCTGCTGCTCCCAGTGCCTGTGCAGCCCACGCTGGCGGTAACTTACTTGCTCCGGCCCCACCAAGCGGGTCGGGAAGGCCTGCTGCCCGCCCGGCGGGCTCCTCCGCCAACCCGCAGGTCTCTCCCGGGGTCGCGGGGGGGGGGCCGGGAGAATGAACGCCCTCCCTGCCGGCCCGCTTCGGCCAAGCACGCCCACGCGTGTATCTGCTGGCATCAACCGGGGCGGCCTCGGGGGGCCGGGGCCCTGCCCCGGCGCTGCTCCGTGCGGGCCCTGCGCGGCACGGCGGGGCTGAGCAGCCGCCACCGGGAGGGAGCAGGCCAGGGAGCGGCCCCGGTGGGCCGGGGTACCGGAGCGGGCACGCCGCCGCCTCGGCCCCACCTCACCGACCCGCTCCGAACCTTGCCGAGGTGGCCCGAACCTTTCCGAGGCGGCCCGAACCTCGCCGAGCCGCCGTGAGGCGAGCCGAACGCTGCCGAGCGCGTCCCGAACCTCGCCGAGCCTCCGGGAAGCGGGCCGAACCCCGCCGAGGCTCTCCTCGAGCGTGGCCGAGCCCGTCGCGAGGCGAGCCGAACCCGGCCGAGCCCTCGGCGGGCGGAGCCGAAGGCGGCCGAAGCGGCCCGATCCCCGCGGGGCGCGCGCGGCGGGCTCGGCTCCGGCTCGGCTCCGCAGTGGCGGGGGGCGCGCGCCCGCGCGCGCGGCGGAGGCGCGCGCGGGGCGCAGAGGCGGCAGCCAAGATGGCGGCGCGGGTGGCGCAGGGGCCGGCAGCCCGCGGGCGCGCCTAGGCCGCGGCCCCCCCCCACCCCGGGCGGGCTCCCCGCCGTCGCGGCCCCCCCCGCCCTCCGGCAGCGCGGCGGCCGGCAGGATGCTGCCCTCGCAGGAAGCCTCCAAGCTCTACCATGACAACTACGTGCGGAACTCGCGCGCCATCGGCGTGCTCTGGGCCATCTTCACCATCTGCTTCGCCATCATCAACGTGGTGGTCTTCATCCAGCCCTACTGGGTGGGCGACAGCGTCAACACGCCCAAGCCCGGTTACTTCGGGCTGTTCCACTACTGCGTGGGCAGCGGGCTGGCGGGCCGGGAGCTGTCGTGCCGCGGCTCCTTCACCGACTTCAGCACCATCCCCTCGGGCGCCTTCCAGGCGGCGGCCTTCTTCGTGCTGCTGTCCATGGTGCTGACGCTGGGCTGCATCACCTGCTTCGCCCTCTTCTTCTTCTGCAACACCGCCACCGTCTACAAGATCTGCGCCTGGATGCAGCTGCTGGCAGGTACCCCACCGGCCCCGGCCCCCGACGGGCCCCGGCCCCCCACGGGCCTTCTCCGGGCATTGGGGCGGGTGATGGGCGCGGGGGATGCGGGGTTTGCCGGGACAGTGGCGCCAAGTGCAGGCAGCGGGCGCTGGCACCCGGGGAGTCCCAGGCACTGGTAGCAGGGCCCCTGGCCACAGGGAACACCAAGGTTGCTCAGGGAAGCTGGGCCGGGTCCAAGCACTGCGGGGCCATGGTCCCAGGAACCAGCCCCAGGGTTTCCTGGGACATGCAGGCCAGGCACTAGCACTGACAGAGCACCAGGAACAGGCACTAGCTCTGGGCACTGGCACCCGGGGCTCCCCAGGCACTGGTATCGGGGCCTCTGGCCACAAGAAACGCCAGGGTTGCCTGAGAAAGCTGGGCTGGGTACAAGTACTGTGGATCCAATGGACATTCCAGACAGAACTGGGCCCAGGATGCCCCAGGGCTTCCTGGGATGCCCAGGCCAGGTGCTAGCACTGACAGAGCACCAGGAATGGGCACCAGCTCTGGGCACTGGCACCCAGGGCTCCCCAGGCAGACGTTGGCCACAAGAACACCAGGGTTGCTCAAGGAAGCTGGGCTGGGTACAAGCACTGCGGAGCCATGGGGCATTCCAGCCAGGAATGGGCATCAGGGCTTCCTGGGGACACCCAGGCCAGGCACTAGCACTGACAGAGCACCAGAATGGGCACCTGTTCTGGGTACTGGCACCCAGGGCTCTCCAGGCAAGATCTGATCCCAGGAAACTGCAGGGCTCCTTGGGACATGCTGGGAAAGCTGGATCGGGGACTCACCTGAGGGGACCCCAGAACAGGCACCAGCCCTGGGGCTCTTAGGCAGCCTGGGGCACCGCAGGACACCCGGGCCAGGCACTGGCCCTGAAGCACCCCGGGACACCTTGGGCCAGGGATCAGCTTCGGGGCACCCCAGTACACTCCAGTCAGGGACCAGCTTTGGGATATCCTACAAGGACTGTCCCACAGAGTCAGGGACCAGCCCCAAGGATGCCCTGGACCTGGGACCAACCCCCTGGGGACCCAAGCCTCTCGGGGGACCCCACATTAGGGACTAGTCCCCTCTGAGCCAGTGGGGGCCAAGAGGCCCAGTCTCACTGTCTGCCCAGCCCCAAGGGCACCCCTGAGCAAGCCCAGCCCCCAGGGGATATTCACTTTAGGGCAACCCCTAGCCCTGAAGGGACCCCATCACTGGCAGGAGCCCATGTATGGGCCCCCCAGCCCTGTAAAAGCCCCTGTGCACAGACAGACCCTCCAGCTCCCCCTTAAAGAGGTGTTGTGCCCAGGCCCCCTCCCTCCCTCCAGCATCACGAAAGGGCTGCGGGGACAGACCTTCCCCAGCTCTCTGCGTAAAGAGACCCTGAATACAGCGCTTCCCACAGAGGGACACCATACATTTACCTTGATGTCTCCTCAGAAGTGGCCACAGGCTCAAGCCCAGTCATTCCCCCCAAAAGTGGCCCTGCTTGTAGATCCTCCTTAGCTCCCTCCAGAAAAGAAATCCCACCATAGATGTACCCCAACACCCTCACAGACTCACTCCTCAAAGAGACACCATACAATAACCCAAACTTTTCCCCAGAAGGGAACCTGATGCGTATATTGATAAGGATCCCAAGTATCCCCTTGTGCGCCGACCTCCAAGCTCTCCTCACAGAGGGTCTGTCCTTTTGGGAGAAAGACCTTGAGAAGAGATGCTGAGCTTCCCCCGGTAGTAGGACCCCTCACTTCCTTCTCTATCCAGTTTTATCAGGTGTGGAAAGACATTGTGTTACTCCCCACTGCATACAAAGTGTGAATAGACCCAGAGCTTCCACCAGAAGGACCCAGAGCCCCCCATATTCCTAATGAAAGGACCCCAGTTCACCCCCCCAGGAGAAGGGCCCCAATCATGATGTGGGAGGGTACAGCCCCCCCCATGCTAGGGGCTTGCAGTTGGCCCGTCCCTCTCTCTTGCAGCTGGCTTGGGCTGGAAAGCCTGACCTCTCCTCACCCAGATCAGGACCACAGCCAGACCTGGAGCTGCCTTGGCTTATCGGGAAATTCCTTCATCTTTAATTTTCCCCGTCCCGAAGATTTACTGGTTTAAGGCAAGCTCAGAGCCCAAATCCTACCGATTGTCAGCAGCTTAATCAAGTGGCTTGGAGCACCCCGGCCAGTGCTGCTGCTGCGCAGGGAGCTGCGTGGCGGAGGGCACTGCACTGAAGGCAGCCTCAGGCCTCCTCCCCGGTGCCTTCTGCCTGCCCCAGCGCAGGGCATGGGTGGCCAGGGCAGCACCCTGCGGCTGTCACCCCCCAGGTACCCCTCGCCCTGCCCTGGGACTTGTCCCTGCTCTCGCTTTGCACCTTGTGGCTACACTTGTGTTGCTCACAATTGCGCTTCTGAGAACCCCGAGTGCACGGCTTGCTGGGGCCATGGGCCGGCTCTCCCGGCCCCAGCTGGCCTAGGCTTGGCTCAGAGCTCTCCCAAAGCAGCACGGCTACACGGCCTATCTGTGTCGGGGAAAAGTCCGAGGCAGCATTTGCAGAGACTGGCCGTCCACCCTGCCCTGAGATGGGGCAGCATGAGAGAGCTTCTGTCCCACAGGAGAGGCTGGTGTCACCGTCAGGGAGGGCCAGGACACAGAGAGGCGGTGGCGCGGTGCGTCCAGCCGAGAGGGAGCCTTGTCTGGGGGGGACTGGGCAGGGCTGAACTTCCCTGGGCATGTCAGAGGCAGCCGCAGGTGGATGAGTTACCTTGCGCATGGAGAAGGAACTGCCGTGGGCTGAATCCCACGGGTAGAGCAGGGATGTGGCCCGACGCAGGCTCCGGCACAGCGTGATAGCAAGCTTCGGAGATTCACCTGCCTGGGAGGTCAGAGGGTCGTGCCAGAGCAGAGGGCTTGGAGGGGCAGAGAAGGAAAAAGTGTTCCTCCTGCCTGGGTGAGGATTTAGCTAAAGGAGGACTTGCACCACTACGGCAGATGCAACAGTGAGGCCCAAAGTTTCATGGTCTCACTGGTGAAAACCAAGTAAACAAGGTGAAAGGCAGAGAGATGGGGCAGAGGTGAGTCCACCCTGTCCCTACGGGATGGCCGGTGCAGAATACAGGGCTGCTGAGTGAGGGCATGAACGGGCTCTTCAGAGGAGAAAAGTCAAGAGCATGAAGGTGGGGGAGGAGGAGAGGAGGAGGATGTGGAATTCAGTATCTCTTTCAGAAAAAAAAGTTTAAATCATCAATGTCTAATTAGTGGACGACAATCAAGGAAGGGTTTAATTAGAGCTTCACAGAAAGCTCCAGCTCAAAAGCCACTGCCCCCTAGGAGGAAACTGGATCTAATTAAGAGGAAAGACTCTGCTTTATCGCAAATAGAAATGTAGCCATCTGCCCTGTTCAAAATCCCAGTAACGCAAAACTGGAGATTTTGCTAAATCCTTCTGTTATAAACCAGAAATGGGCCTTTAACATGAGCACGTCAACAACTGTGTGACTGACAGCACCCTGTTGCCACCCCAGTCCTCAAATTGGCAGAGGAGCCCCTTCAGAAAGTCCCACGGGATGACGCTTACTTGAAGAGAAATGGGCTGCATGGGTCATCCCTCTCGTCCACCCTCCATGGAGGGCAGGTACAGGAGCGAGATGAAGGCAGCTGGGCTGATTTTGTGGATGCCTCCGTTCCAGCGACCACATAGCAGTCATCTGCTGGAGAGCAGAGCACAGGAACTCACCACCACCACCACCACCACGCACTGAGGAGGCTGCTCAGGAGCCTGAGCATTTCCTCCGGTTCCCTAATTCTCTGCTGTCACGTAAGACACAGTCACCCTGTGAGTTAGCTCCGTGCTTTGAACCAAGTGTCCTGGTGTCCGGCACTAATGCCGGAGCGAGAGACCCCAGCCACCTCTGTGTCACACCGCACCCACGTGCCTCGCGTGAGGACGGTCACTCCGAGCAGGTCCGGGCTCTGTTTCCAGGGGGGCTTCGGTTTTGTACTTACAGTCTACTGAGGGTCAAAAGAGGCAGCCAGCTGAGCACACAGTCCCCTCGCACATGGAGGAGGTGACTGGCTATGTTTGAAGGTGTTTCCCCTGTTACTCCTGCTCCTCTGGCAATGTTTGAAGGTGTTTCCCCATAGTCCATGTCCAGCAGTTGGTGTGGTGAGACCGTCCAGCTCCCTTAGGCCGGGCACAAGTGTGACACATGGGGTGCCTTTCCACCCGTGGCCACGTCATTGGGCCTGGGGTTTGTCTTTATCCGTGGCACTTTGGAGTTAATTATGCCACATCCAGGCACCTTTCCCAATGGAGAATGTGATAATACATATCCATCTCAGCCCTTTTCTCCTTTGGGAGACCCCCCTTTGGAGCTACACTCGCCTCTCGGATGGGCCCTTCCCACCCACCAGCGTGTAAGTCAGGAGCAGAGGCAGAGCCTTGATCAGTGGCTTCATCTTCTGCACCTGAGCTGCATTTTCCACCATCTGAGTGGAGACCCCTCATGCGATGCAGCTGCACAGCATCGTTTCGGCACGTTGGTGGAGAGAAGTGGTTAGGAAGCCTGTTGCCAACTGCTGGGCTGAGCACGGCTGAGCTGCGTGGTTTGGCGGTGTGGCTGCAGCCTTAAGGGAGAGCAGGGTCTGGCCCGAGCGAACACCACAGCCCTGAAATCCCCCTGGTGCTGGCAGTGATGCGGTGGCTCTGCTGAGCCACGTCTGAACGGGCTTGTCTTCCCGACTGGGACTTCCTGGAGAGCCAGCTCCTCTCGTGGGAGGGTCTGAGGTTTCACAAAAACTGATTTCATGGATATAGAAGTCATTCACTGAAATTCTTAATGAAAAAATGAGAGGTGGATACCGCTGCTCCAAACCAGCGGGGAGCATAACTGGGACAGCTGCTGGGAATGAGGACGAAGTAGCCTCAAGCCCTTCCTCTGCCCAAGGGAGAATATTGTCAATACATGATCTTCCAGGTGAACCGCTTCCACCTGCCAACTTCACAGCAAAAAGAAGACATCACTGAAAAAAAATTTTGCATTTGCTGAATTGCCGGCTTCTGCCCCCAGAAAAGCTTTCCCAAAGATTTCCCCTCTCCTTCCCCTGCCACCCCTGTCGTGCAGCGGGGACAGGAGCAGCGACGCAGCGCAGCCCTCGCGTCCGTCCAGCGCCTTGTGCTCCGCAGCAGCCAGCCCTGGGCTTAGGAAGGCAGCGTAAGCCTCCCATAGTAGCTGCTTAATGTGCCTGCGGACCCGCAGGGAGGGGCTGAGCTGGGTATTTCAGAGCCACTCGTGTCCTGGAGCTTACATCCCTTAACTGTTGTTCCAGATAAAGTAACTGTCAGTTCTGATTCATACAAACTCGTAACTCTATTCTGAATCCCGCTAACTTTTTGGCACAGAAACAGCCTGTGGAGCAAAATGCCGTAAGGGAGCTCCTGTCTGTGTAAATGGCCGGTGCTAGCCGTCCCGAGCATGCTGCCTTTAATTTTCATTTATTTTTGAGGGATTTCTATTTTTAAGGGGGAGGGGAGGGCTGTGTTTGTTCCCTTTCCTTTCGGCACTCAGCTCTCAGGAGGTTTCTAGTGGGAAGCAGCCACTCCAGACCCCAAAGCCACAGCACTGTCCCCGTGCCCTGGGGGGTTTGGGGCTGGCACGCGGTGCCCAGGGGCACTGTGTCGGGGACCCCAATGTGCCATCAGCTTCGCAGCCTGTGAGCGGTGGCTGGGGGCACAGTGGAGGACACGGCACCCAGAGCATCCTCCCCCTCCGCACAAGGTAGATGTGAGGGGGTGTGTTGGGGGTGACCGAAATACCCCCGGCAGAGAGGCGTGTCTGCGGTGAAGGTGGGAGTGATGTGCACGAGGGCAGGGGACAGGCAGCTCGCTGAACCCGAGGGAGGGCAAGCCGCTGCCCATGGGGCCAAACGCCTCACTGTCCCCAAGCCAGGCTTAACAAGCCCCTTTGGGACCCAGCAGTTGCTGTTTTTCCCCCCAGTTACCCCCACATTTCTGGTTTTCAGTCCCTTGGGAGTCCTTTGGCAGTGCGGTGCTCTGCGTGCCTGTGCTCGAGGGGAGGCCACGTCTCTCAGCTGTAGGGCACCTCCTTAGCCCCTTCCACCCATGGCAGGCGAGAGCAGTAAAAGCCAGTCTTCACCCAAACCAGACTAAACCAGACAGCAAAAGTGATTAAAAAATCAGGTTTGAATCCTACAGGCACAGCTGCACAAGACTGGGGTGGCGCTGGGATAACCCTGGTACTCAGCAAACACGCTGGTTACTCAGACGGTCCGGATTAGCTAAATGCACGTTGTGCCGGGGGATGTTATCCTGCCAGGAGGAGCCTCCTCATCTCTCTCTGCTAAAATCTCGCTCCAGTGTTGCAGCCCGAGCCATAACATTGAATTCCCTTCAATTAATTTATTTTGCCAGGATATCAAAAGCCCTTGAGATGCCCGTTTCATTTCTAGGGGGCCCTGGCAAGGGAGCACTGAGGAGTGAGAAGCCACGAATCAGCTGCAAAACAAGCTGAGAAATGCTGGTTTCCCCGGGGCCAGAGCCCCAGCCCCAGCAGGATTCCCCGGGGAATCCTGCAAAACGGCAGCCTCTGTGTCCTCCCTCCGTGTACACCCTGCTCCGGTGGTCACCGAAATGCCCAGTCTCAAATCCATCTTTCCAACTGGGAAAACTCTGGAAGAGGGAGTTGGAGCTCAGGGCCTGGGTGGTGTGACAAAGTGGCCAGCTGTCCTCGGTGCCACTGGCGTGTGGGGACCGACACCGTCCCCTCAGAAGAATGAGAATTAAAAGCAAAATGGACAGGAGTTGGGTTATTTTTTTCCTCTTTGATAGCGGCTCTTGTAGGAGTCATCACTTGGTGTTTTTCATGCGGTTGCAAGGTGTAGAAATAGGCTGTTTTAAACAAAACCCAAGGTTTTCCGGCAGGTCTGCAAGGGACCTCGGGGCGTTTGGAGGCAGGTGCTGGCAGACAGGTGCTGCGGGCAGAGGGACAGGCAGGGAGGGCCCTGTTCTCGTGCGCTCAGGGACTTGTTGAAAGGGCAACGCCGAGGCCCGTCGACCGTGCAGGGATCCCCCCCTTATTCTTGCTCTGCGATTCAGTGTCGCTCCTTGCTGCGAGGCATGGGAAGGTGTTTCCAGGACATCAGGCGGCCTGGGGACACGCGGAAAAGGGAATTGCTTGTGACAGAGGACTCGGCTTGTTGCTGGGAACACATAGGACAGATGGGGAGAGGAGAGCGCTGCGCTGCTCTTCGCTGGAAGAGGACCTGCCTTCGGTGGCACAGCCCCGCCGTGGCCACTTCCCGAGGAGCTGCACAGCAGCGAGGGGCTCGTGGGAAGCGGCCGGTCGCCCTCGGGCAGAGGCGTTTGGGTACACGCAGTGACTCGGGAGTGCTCCTTTGCCCTGGTAGTAAATTTGTAGTTTAATTCTCTCTGGCAAACGGGCTGTGAGATCTCAGGCAGAGCTCCTGGAGCTGCTCCGCGGGCCAGGGCACAGGCTCCCCTTGCCCTGGTGCCAGTGCAGAGCAGGCACGCGGGGACAGGAGGGACCAGGGCAGGCAGACACAGGCTAGAGCCAGCCCCAGCGGTCCTGGCAGTGACCATCGCTGCCTGTCCCCCGTGGCTGTGTTGTGACGACCCGCTGCACCGGTGGCTCATGTGCTGTGTGTTTTTCCCGTACCTTTTTGAGCTGCTCTCTGCTTTCGGCTTATATCTTGTCTCTTGTGTCCTCCCCGAGTGCTGTAGCCCTCCAGCATGTTGACCCACTGCCTCCTGCATCACTGCCCCGTCCTGCCATGTTTGGGACCTGCTGATGTCCTCAGGGTCCCTCACCCGTGCAGCTGTGGTGTTTGCAGAGCGGCGAGCTCTCGACAAGCCTCCGCTTTACCTGGGCGGCTGGATCCACCCGGAGCCCAAATAAATGCTCAGAAATGCAGAGTCCAGGGAAAGACCCAGGGGCTGCTGTTCCACTCCTGCAAAGGACTGACCGAGGGCTGTGCACAAAAGCTGGGCGCCCGCCTGAGCCCCTGCTGGTGCAGGTAAAATTGGCACCTGATTTTTTTTGTTTATTATTTGAGTTTGCCTTCTCCTGCAGCCCTGTTCTCTTCTGGGCTGAGAGGGGCTGTCGCTGAGGGCTGCTGCCCACCCAGGCAGCTGGAGCACTCACCTTGCTGCTCGCCGTGCTTTCCTCCAGCCTCACCACACTCTTTTCTCCTTCTCACCGATTTTGGCAGAGCTGTTAGAGCCGTACCCATTTCCAGTCTGGGTTCTGCCAGCCTGACCAGTGCTGCGGGGGCAAAACCACCCCCTCGCCAGGGATGGCCACAGAGCACCTTAGCTTTTTTTGCAGCTGCACTGCACCCGGACCTCAAGGGGTCCTAAAATCCTCTCGGCATCTCTGCTTTCCCGAGGAGAGTCCCCGGCACAGGTCTGCTGCTCCTCCTTGCCTTTAATTCAGGCACTCGGCTGAATTAAATGGCATCTAGCTCGAAGGTGCCCAGGTCAGCAGGCAGGCCAGGTTGCTGCTCACCATTTACCACGCAGTGCACAGCGTCGGTGCTGATTATATGTTTCTTTCCAGAAGGGATGGTTTTGGTTTGGTCTGGTCCCAGTGGACAGGGAGTTCCCCCAGATGCAGCCGTGCTTGGCTGGGAGTCCCTGGTGAGGACGCGCTGGAGATGCCGGCTCGCCGACTCCTCGAGGGCACGTGCATCGCGCTGTGCAGCCATGCGATGCCGGGGTAGCACCAGGGCTGTGTGTGGTTGTAAATCAGTTTGCAGAGCTCGCCTCTGTCTGCAAAGACGCTTTTACCAAGCAGGTTTGTAATGTGGACGTAAGAGGCAGAGACCAGGCAGCAGCTGGCGGGTGGTATTACGTGCCGGCGTGCAGGCTGCCGAGGGCGACTCGCCTCGGAGTCTCTGCCCTTTCCCAGGGAGAGTGGTCGGCGCAGCTCATCAGGATGCAAGGCTCGTGCCAAGTCCCGGTGCGATGCCCTGTGCCAGCTTCCCCCCTCCTGGGACTTCCCTTCCCTACCCAGAGCAGTTAAAAGCGCGCTGTTAAAAGCAGACCACTGGCTGCCAGTCCTCCGGGGCTGCCGCTGCGGCAGCACTCGGGCCTGGCAGGGTGTTTGCTGTCGCTCCAGCAATAAGGGACGGGGAGGCACTTTGTCACTCACGTGGGCACAAGCCTCTCAGTTCTTTCCTAACCCAGGACAAAAATACTCACAGCACACCCCAGCTTCTCTACAACATCATGAATATTTTTATCCTTCCCAGCTGATACGGGGTGAGGAGCTTTTGTACTGACTGCAGTTAGAAAAAGCATCTCCTCCTTACCTTGACAGTCGTGGGCTTTATCTCAGCATTTCCCTTCCTGTTCATCCTGGTGCTCCCTGACGTCTCCCTGATCGGCACGGACGGAGGCACACTGGGCAAGCGAGCCCCCTGGGCGCGGAGCTTGCAGGGCTGCGAGGCGGTTGGATGTGGGTACTCCTGGGGACGACGACCCTCTTGGCAGGCAGCATCCCTGCCCGCAGCGCGCCGGTAGCTCCTGCCCACGCGCAGGGAGCCCGCGGTGATGAGGAAAGCCTGTGGGGAACCACCGATCCTGCGGTTGGTGCTCGAAGAAACCAAGCCCCTCATGTCCCCATTTGTGTGTGGGCCAGGTTTGGGGCAGCCACATGCAAATGCAGTCCCCCGGGGCTGCCGGGGCAGCGGTGGCTGTCACCTGCCATGCTGCCCGGCTGTCGTGGGGCCAAGGCAGACACAGGCTGCACTCGTGCACTGACCGGGGGGCTCAGCGCCCAGCACTGCCACCCCCGAGCCCCCTCTGATGCTTCCCCCTCCTCTCGCCTCCCTGCAGCGCTCTGCCTGGTGCTGGGCTGCATGATCTTTCCCGATGGCTGGGATGCAGAGACCATACGGGACATGTGCGGGGAGAAGACGGGGAAATACTCCCTGGGCGACTGCTCCGTGCGCTGGGCTTACATCCTGGCCATCATCGGCATCCTCAACGCCCTCATCCTTTCCTTCCTGGCCTTTGTCCTCGGCAACCGGCAGAACGACCTGCTGCACGAGGAGCTCAAGACAGAGAGCAAAGGTGAGCGCCGTGCTGCCGGGGGTCCCGGGGCCCTGCACCACAGCCCTAGGGAGGGATCCTGGGTGGGAACAGCCCGGGGGGCTCGGCCCCTCCGGCAGCCTGCAGCCGCGTGAGGCTCCCGCGGTCTTAACTGCCGCCTGCAAAGCGAGGCAGGCCGGGCAGGGTGGGAGCGGGCTGCCGAGCCCCCGCCCTGCCTGACGCCCTCTCTTCTGTTTCCACAGATTTTGTCGGCACTGCGGTAAGTCCTGAGTGTCACTGTCCCGTCCCCTAGCCCTGACTGTGCGGTGTGTCTGGGTGTGACCGTGCTGGGTGGCCCCGCGTGGGATGGGGGGACCCTGGCTGTGCGGGACAGTGGGGCTGGGGGCAGTGGGGAAGGGAGGCAGCAGGGATGGGGACAGGCATGTGCATGGCACATGCTGGTGGCATGATGGTGGAGCCAGGCCTGCCCGACGCCGCCCCGACCCGCTGTGCTCTCCCCGCAGAGGATATAAGGCCGAGCGCCCGCAGCAGGACCCTCTTCCCGCGGCCGGCAGCCTGGGCACTCCCTCCCCATCCTGCCCTTCGTCTGCTGCCAGTGGCCACGCAGCGTCCCGCGCCGCCCCCCGGGCCCCGCCGCCCGCGCCGGGGATGTGCCGGCCGCCCGCCGCATCCACGGCCACCTCCATGTCCACGCCGGCACCGCCATCCCACGCACCCCGCCAGCTCTGCACCCCCCACCGCCCGCAGGCCGCCGCCGGGGGAGGATGCCCCAAACCCGCTTCGTTTGAGAACAGCGTCCAACTGCGGTTTTGTTTTGAAGAAAAAACAGTCTCAGAGTTTTTAACAGATTTCTACATCCCCAGGACTCCTGACCCGCCGCCTCCCACCCGAACGCGCGCTCAGTGACGCCCCGCGCCGGCTGCTCCGGGCCCCAGCCCCCTCCCACTCCCATTTTGTACAGCTCCGAGATCCTGTCTCCACGGCCGGGGGAGCCGGCGGCCAGGACGGGGCCCAACCCTACTTTTATGTGTAAATTCATATTCTCTGAACAGGGTAAAGTGACTTGAGCCCCCTCGCCACGGGAGCCCGGCCCCAGGATGTGGTGTTTCCTGGCACGTGGCCGGGGCCGCAGGCTGCCACTCGCTCCCCCCCAGCGCAGGGACCGCAGGGGCCTCGCTGCCGCCGGCTGCTGGGACACCCGACTTGCGCCACCGCTGAATGTAAGCCCTGGTAAGTGGGAGCAGCTGAACATGCAAAAACCCCTGGGTGGGCACAGGAGGACCCCCCCACCAGCCCCCTCCCCGAGCCGGCCGCGGGCTGTTGCCAAACGCCTTCCCTCCCCATCCCCATACGGTGCTTTATCTCCACTGGTGACGGCAAGGCTCTCCCTGCCACACAGCATGGCCGGGGGCACCGCTGTGCCCACCCTGGCATCCTGGCCGCGTCCCCTGGCTGCACCTCGCTGGCTCATGGCGATGGCCCACGGGGAGCCGGTGGCGGCTGCCTGGGGCAGCGCTGAGCCTGGCGGCCTCCGAGCACGACCCAGCCTCAATCGCGCACATGCAGCACCCAAGAGCCGGCACTGAAAGCCCCGGCACCCTCCCTGGCAGGGGCGGCCATGGCCCGGCTGCGGCTCTGCTGGCCAGACCGGCATGTGTGGGCTTCCCCGGGTCCCGGCCGCGGGGAGCTCGGGTTGCCACAGCCCTTGCAATGCAATAAAGTCCTCAGCACTGGCGGCGTCTCAGTGCGAGTAGCCGGGGGCTGTTTGCAGCACCCCGACGGGCCGGGGGGCTCGCGGGGGCCCTGGCAGGGCTGGACCCGGGCGCTGGGCAAGGCCTGGGAGCGGGGCCGAGCCGGGTGCGGGGAGCAGAGCGGGGCCACGGCCCCAGGACGGGCAGCCCGGGGCAGAGGAGCCGCTGCCCATCCGCAGGCAACAGGGCAGGGCCACGGCGCATGGAGGCTGCTGGGAGACGGCAATGAAGGGCTCTGCAGGAACCACCACCCAGCCCTGCGAGCCGGGGCGCCTGGGGCTGGCCGGAGCCGGTAAGTCGTGCCCTGAGGCCCTGTGGGGCGGCGGTGAGGGACAGAGCCATGCCAAAACACCGGCCGGGAGCCAAAGTCACCCGGGACAGCGTGGGGGCCGGCGCTCCTTCTGCCAACGGCCTCTGCCAGCCACAAGCCCGGCGATGCCCGCGTCCCTCCGGCAGCACCTGCGTCCCTCCGGCAGCCACCTCTCTGGAGTGGGGCCGGCAGGAGCCCCCCGCACCCAGCCCTGACAGCGCCCGGGTCTTGCCAGCTTGTGAGTGCTGTTGCCGGCTGAATTGGAAAAACAAACGAAGAAAATCAGTGGAGAAAAGAATACAGTAGCTGTAATATATCTGTATTTTAGTACAAAGTTTGATACGGTGTTTCACAAAACCTTATTGAAAAATATAATTCAAACCAGACGAGCTCGGAGCCCTGTGGTGTGGGGGGGACCGGGACGGGGTCCTCCGGGCACTGCTGGTAAAGACGAGATGGTTTGCAAGGAGGTCGAAGGACCCTGTGTGGGCACCGGCCAGGCGGGGTGGGGAGAGCGGCTGGGTGGGCGTCGGAGCCGTGGCAGGGAAGGGAGGGTGGGGAGCCCGCCCTGTGCCCAGTGGGGCTGAGCCTCCGTCCATGCAGGCTGGCACGCGAGGTGGGCACTGGTCAGCAGGAGTCCCCAGGGAAAGGGTCCGTCCCACCCCGTGGCAAGGCAGGAGCGGGGCGGGGGGCTCTCTCTAACCCTAGTAGCGTTTCAGCCCTCCCGTCCTGCCCATCCACGGGTCCCCCCGGGGCTGCGGTGCCCCATGGGCGGTCTGTCGGCTCACGGGCTGACACAGGAGCCTCCTGAAATCCAGCAAATTCCTGTGTCTTGATGGAAAAACAACTCACATGGCTTGTCAGTCCAACGGCACACTCTGGTAGAGGAGCGGGGGCCGCACGTTCCAGGCTGTGCGAGTGCGAGGGCAGGCTGGGGACCTCTGGGGCATCGGGAGAGCTTTGGCCAGCTCTGGCCTCCCCGGTACGGGACGCTCACAGCCCGGGCGAGCCCCGTGCGGGCACGCGGCACGGAGCAGAGGCTGAGGGACGGGCTCAGTCAGCCTCCGGGAGAGAAGGGGAGAATTTGTTGCTGCCCACAGCTGCTTTGGGGGAAGGCATAGAGGAGATGGAGCCCGACTCTTCTGGGGGACGCACAGGGGCAGGACAAGCCACAACAGACACAGCCCCCCTGGCGGGCCCCACTCCAGGCTCAGCCCATCTCCAGCTTCCCGAGGAAAAGGCCAGCAGTAATAAAACTACAAGCCGTGGGCACCAGTGCACCAGAAAGCAGGTTTTGAAGCAGGTGAAGTAGTGCAGGGGACATCCTCCACCCCATCCCCTCCCCAAATGAGCTTGAGCGAGGAGAAGAGCAGCAGCGCAGCCGCAGTCTCAGCCCCAGCCAGGAAGCTCAGGGAATTTCCCTTTCCTCAGGAACTGTGGCTCCCGGAGCAGCCCCTGGCTTCAACCGAAATGCTGGCAAAAGGGAGGTCTGCGGGGCTGCTCCTGAGAGGTTTCGCTTACCCTGCGGGGACCGGGAAGAGAGACCAGCACGCACCCCCCTCGCCCCACGACCTGGGCACCAGCGCTGAAGGTGGTAAGGAAACAAAGGGACTTTCAAAAATACTGTTTTTCAAGTTAAGTATTTTTATTATCAAAATTATTACATCTCTTGTGAAAGTTCAAATGTTACAGCATGGTGTAAAAACTCCACTAGAGTAAGAAGCTACAGCCCCCACCTTTCCAAGAGCTTTCCAGGGTCCCTCCCTCCTGCCCCCCTGCTGCGCCCAAAGGTGCCGGAGCCTCTTGACAGGGCCCCCCCCGGCCCCCTCCTGCCGCCCGGCAGGGCAGAGCCCGCCTGCCCCGTGCTGTTCAGAGCACGGAAGGGGAGGCTGCACCCCCAGGGCTAAGCCGAGTGAAGTTTACACCTATTTTATACAGTATACAGACACCCAACTGCGGGGTGACAAGTTCCATCCCAACACGCTCACAGCCAGACAGTGTGAGAAAGTTACTCTTTGTTTCAATATTTTAAAAGTCTCCCCTAGGTTGAACAAACACCTGATTTCAATTGTGAATTAGAGAAACCTGTAACAGTCCTAAAAAAAGGAAGAAGACTGTGCATCTGAAAAGACAGGGGAGACAGACTCACAGCATATGTTATCCAAGAGAAAGGAGAAGTTCCACTGCAGCACCAGGGATGACACCTGTCGTATATTAGCTAACCTACTATGGTTATAACTGAATATAAAATTAGATAAATAAAAACACGCCCGATATTACAGTAAACAAGTGAGAAAGAAGCTGGCAATCGTATGGAATCGAACAGACAGCGCACTGTGTCTGGGCTGGCTCTGCTGCCACGCTCGGCGGGCGAGCGCGGCTGGGAAAGATCCCGCACAGCACTGCGCGGGGAGCCTCTGGCTCGGCACGGACCGGCGTCCACCGAACACCCCCCACCACCTCTCTGCAGCCCCCCGCTCCTCAGCCAGGCAGCCCCGCACGCCGCAGCGTCACTTTGCCTATCGGGCCCCCGGTCACCCCGCGGCGTGTCTGCGCCCCGGCAGCAGGGACGCCCCCGGCGCGGTGGCACGTGGCAGCGCCGCCCCCAGCAATGCTCCCGTTCACAGACCTGCGACGGACACGGCGATCGCGCCCCGTCAGAGCAGCACGCGACAGTGCATCCCAGATCCTTTGCAGCGACAGGCACACGCACTCCAACCCCCCCGTGCTAGTTCACATTTGCGGAGACTCTGTTGTCCTGGAAAGAGCTCCGACCGCGGCAGTCATGACCCAGGCCCAAAGGCAGCCGTGTGCACTCGTCTGCTTGTGACTGGAATGATCGTAACGGAATTAAAGCCCTCCCCAGAACGCACTGAGAACCTGACCTATCAAGAGAGCTTTGGGATTGGAGTTCAACTTCCCCCAATGTTTTCTTTAAACTGCTTTCGTATTCAAAAAGATGTCCGTACTGCTTGAGTGACTATGGCCATGGGCACGGACAAGAGACAGAGGCTGCACCACAGTCATTGCACTTGAACCATTTGCTTTTTTTTTTTTTCTTTTTCTTTTTTTGCAATGTACCCACGCATCAGGGAACAGCTTTGCTACAGTCTCTGCCTCAGAGAAATCTGCATTCTCCTACAAGGCCAGAGGCCAATACTGCTCACAAATCTCACCCGTGCGTTTCAGACCTCAGCCTCTGACCCCTGGCACCCCAGCATCAGGTGCAAGCTCCCAACACTGGCCCAGGAGCCACTTCCAGAGGCGACTGGAAGGAGCTATGGGCAGTTTTGTCCTCCTGGAGTCCAGGCAGCCCTAGGAAAGTCCTGTTTGAGTCTTTACTCCAGAACCTTGAAGCTGCTGAAGTCTGTACTGATGGACACTGCTTCCCCCGCGGTGCGGATAGTGTTGTGCATTGGAAATCACTGCCCCCCGGGAGCCCTGGTAGAGAACAGACTGCCCAGAATTCGGCAGACTGATAGTCCGCAAGTCTGACTGTAGTGACCTAGCACTTTGGGGAGCAGCGGTGGAGCCCGACACGCCTGTGCAGGGCTGGGAGCCCGACTCGGAGGAAAGAGAGTCCACAGCCGTCTGCTGTGCTGGGCTGGCAGCAGCAGGGCAGCTCTTCTTCAGGAGGCTGCCGCTGACGCTGCCAGAGTGCTGCTGGCTGCTGTAATACCCCGAATTCCCTGCAAACAGGGCAGAGGAGTCTGTGGAGACCGAGTGGGCAGGGCTGGAGTACGAGGTGGAGGAGAGGGATGTTTCCGAGGAGCCATGAGAGAGGCTGTGTGCTGTCCTCTGTGCTGCTGCTCGATAGCTGTACCCAGGAGATGGAGTAAGGTGTCCTCTGTAGGGGGAGGAACTCTGCTGGAGAAGGGTCTGCGATTCTGCCTGGGGACTGTCAGACTGCAGGAGCTGAACAAGTCAGTGGGGGGAAAAACCGAAAGTCATGTCAGACTGACTTCACCGTTTCCTACCTCCTCCTCCTCATGCTCTAGCGTGCTTAGTGCAGCAGGATTGTGAGTAACTGGCAGCCAAACCCCATTTCCCCCTAATGCTGTTTAAAGCTTAATTTCAGAATGGGCAGACAACACATGCAAGAATTTACCTGGTAGCTGTATCGAGAAGGACTGTAAACTGCTGGTCCTTTGTGGGCTTCTGGAGTGTCTCCTTCTGCTGTGTCTGCAATGTACAGGCAAGATGTTAAACCTCACCCTCTGGACTGGGGCCACAGCACTTCCCTCTCAAATGACACCTGCGCACACCCCAGCCGTCTTGTTCTGCATTCAGCTACCGCTGAGACAAGAGCGGCTTCTCCAGCCATCAGCCTTTCGGAAGCTGAAGAACCCTAGCAAAAGGCAACTGGAAAACCTTAACGTGCATAAATCAGCCATACACGTTACGAACCGCTGCTTCCCTTACCCCAGCTCTCTCTGGTTTAGCACAAAGCTCACCTGCCTTGGGCCAGCCTATCTGAGCTGGTGACACTGCACAGACACAGCCTGGGCTCCCTTGGCTTTCCAGAAGGATATGAGAGGCAGAAGAGAGTTTCTAAGGACTCAGCAATTCTCCACTCAGCCTTGGTCATAGGAATCCACACTGGCTGCAGCTGGGGAGATAAAACTGGCCCTTCTTAGATGGTTGTCAGCAGGATCCTGCTGCAGGCATTCCTCAAAGGCAGATCCAGACACTGCCGAAGACCGAAGTCCCGCGCTGCCAAGGCCTGACAGCACCCCTGCTGCCGTTTTGGGGATTATGCTTTTTAAGTCAATTGAGCTGCTCCAAATGGAGTTACTCTTAGACCTCAGAAATGCCTATTTCTGAAACAAGCCAAGATGATAAAAATGCTTTGAGGTTTGAAGAGTAAGAGCAGCACAGTACACACTGATCCACCTTAGTTACGTGAGAGATCAAGAGAAATAAGCTGCTTCTTGACAGAGCAAGCCTTTCTAGCACCTGTATCTTAGAGGGCGAGTGAGCTCCTTGTCCTACCAAATAACTGAACCTGAACTGGGGCAGGCACAAAGCACTTAGTGCCAGTGATCCAGCCACTCTGCCACATGTGTTTTTCAGTTGCTACTACTGTAACCATGGGGTTGAGCTGGCGATCGTGCTTTCTTTAGGAGGGAGAGAAACCGGTGGGACGAGAAGATTTCACATCAGAGTTATGTTGCAGGCTAATGAGACAGAGCTGTTTATCTGCAGCATCTCAGGGATTCTCAGCAGCTGCGTTTGAAATGCCTTGGTGAAATAGTGTTGGTATTGGTATCAAATTTATATGACAGATGTGTCTCAGTTATGAAACAGGACACGCTGCCTTAGTCTGCTCTGTACTTCTGCCAGACAGGTCTGGCTTTGCACCAGACGCACTGGCACAAGCACCGGTGTCAGCAGCGCCCATGGCTTGGCTGCGGCTGTCCTCTCTGTGCTACATCACAGTTGCTGGCTAGCTAAACGGGAATCTGGATAGAGTCGTCTTGTCTGCTGTTGAGGCTCAGAAGCCTTCTTTCTCAGGGCACAAGACCTGCACAGAGACCAGGGTGTGAAGCTTCCAGCACGTGTCCTGTGCCGCCTTCCATTTTCTGAAACTACCTCTGATGCATCAAGAAGCTGCTGTAGGTGACGTTCCGCGTACTGCACTGCAGAAAGGCAAAGCTTGGAGGTTGGGGCATGTTTTGTTAAGCAGTCATGCACAGAGGAGACTAACTGTTCAATCCAGGAGATTGTTGTGATTAACACAAGTTGAGTATAAGAATCAGAAGAAATCTAAAGATTTCTGGAAGAAATTGTTTCTTAAAAGGCCAGGCACACCAGCAGGGCTGCACAATTTACTGGCAGTGCCTGTTCATAGAAAAAAACCCTTGACAAGTTAAAGACCATTGAAAGACTCTAAATTACAAAGGGTAAATAAAATGTAACCTTCCTGAATTTGCTTTATGTAAACTTAAAAGATAAAGCCAACATTTCCCTCCCCCATTTCTTAATACCTGCACAAGGAAAGACATAAAGCAGAACTGCTTTTCTTGGCAGTACTGGCCTGTGTCAACCTGAAGCATATATGAAGTGACAGCTCTAACTGAGAGCAGCTGCAATTCTCAGAAGTGTGGCACGCACACAAATTCCATTTCATTCCTACATGCCCCATCAGCAAACCATCCCAGTTTGGGGCTTTTAGTTCACCTCATATTATTATCCATTACAGCGTCAAGTAAACGTGTATCTTCACAACTCCTACAGGTGATACCAGGAATGGCAGGGACTCAGCCACTCATTTGTTTCACCAAGAAGCAGATGAGCAACCAGGGGAGGGAAGGTGGTTCACAGAACCTAAACAAGAATCTAAACAAGCTACTGAAGAAATTGCCAGAGTATGCAAAAGAAGAAAGAATATTTTGCTGCACTAGGATGAAAGAGACAAGAAGACTTCTGTCAGCTACAGCATTAAGTTTTCACAACTTGGAGTGGGATGGGTTTTATGTAACAAGGAAGAAGAATAGATCGATGTAGCTGAAAGTCTAAGTCCTGTCTAACTCTTGGGTGAGACTGAAGAGCCAGAGCCGTGCAGAGTACAGCGGGCAAAAGGCCTGTTGCAGGAGTCTGGATTTTGCCTCTCCTTCTAGAAAATAACCACTGAGAAAGCCACTTCCACTGGTACGAGACAGGAAACAGGCTCCCAGTGGGGTCCCATGAAACCAGTGAAATTCTGATAGGGTAGAGGATTCCCTCTCAAGACTACATGAAGAAAAGGCATTGAAAAGAGATGTGCTTAGGTGGACAGAGATAGCAAAACCCAGATGAGAGGCCAGTTTTCAGAGAGTGCTCCCAAATACACCTTACTGCAACCGGGGAAAGTCTTATTTGGAGTGAAGTAAATACCTACTCGCCCTAAAATGCTCAGAAATGAGATACCCCAAAGGCAAAAGCTGCTGTTGCTGCTGAATTACCCAAAGAGTGCTCTGTGCTAGCCTGGGTTAGAGGCTCTAGTCTTTCCATGCCTAAAACACCACATGGCTAGGTTCTGGCTTCCAGAGAGATTCAGATCCCTAGTACAGATCATCAGCAAGCTGTAACCATATCAACCAGGAGTCTCTAACAACAGTCCTCAGCCATAAGGAAGTAGGGGCTGACGGCAACAGACAAAGTTATTTAATATGATGATCCATCGCTATAAGTCCCAAGTGCGATCAGGGTTCTGAGGGCACTATCTGTTAGGGAAAAACAATCATGTTCAACAGAGATTGCAAAATAAATAAGAGAAAAATAACTCCATTTCACAGCTGAGAAATCAGGCAATGATGAAGTGATCTGTCCATCTCTCAGAAAGTCACATCTCACCTCTAGACCACAGATGGACAAAAGAGAGGTATAATGTCAGCTCAGGTTACGAATACTCGCTGACCCTGCATGCTACTTGGCGAGGACAATGCTTTATTCAGAGAAGAAAGGAACATCAGCACCGAACTGAATTCATCTCAGCAAGGAGGTGCATTTCACAAAACTGACAAATATCCTAACTCAGAGAATCAAGTAACTTCAAAAAGAGCTGAAGTAAGGCTTGGAAGCTAAAGTAGTTCTTAGCACTGCCTAAAGCCTACACCTGCATTTTAGTGCGATAATACATTTATCTGGATGTGCAGCCAACTAGAATTACTAAACGATAGCACTTTCAACCCCAGTACATAGGGGCGATTGAGGCAATGCTGCTTAACCCATCTGTCCAAGGACAAAGAAGCTGTCCCTGCCGGAGCCAAGATGCGGGTAGTCTTGAATCCAAACCCTGGATAAACTTGGAGGTCTTCCAAGTCTAACAGGAGAGGGATATAGGCTCAGGCAATATCTGAATAACAATAAAGTATCATTTGCAGAAGGGTCTATAAGGCATTGATAATGTTTAAAGATGAAAGTACAACTAACTTCATAGACAAGTTTGCAAAGTTATCCGAGCCCATCATTTCCCACCAACCAAGTGTTCCAAAGTTTCATCTTCCTACCTGCATCTCTCTCAACAGCACCGTCACAGGTAGGTGAGGATTCATTTCTCTGGGATACCTTTGCACCACTTCGCAGCACCTTCTCAAGTATGCCTCGGCCCTCTCGGAGCCTCTCCACTGACGTCGGGACCATCCTGCAACAAAAACCCCGGTAACAGCTGAGGATTGCTATTACGCAGCCGAGAGCAACGTGACCAACGCACAAGGGGGCTGTGGGGTCCTTGGTGTAATCACAGGCCAGGTTTAAGTTTCTGCTTAAATTCACTGGTATGATGTTAGTGCAAATGCAAACCCCTACCAGAGAAGGGAGGGATCAGAGACCGCCAGCTCTCTAGACAGATGAAGAACAAACTTCTGCACTGCTTTTGCAATGTAAATAACCTCCTGTGGGATTTTAGGACTGCCAGTCACTGGCTACCACAATAGCACTGCCCTCAGAAATACAAAATCCTTACTCTTATCAAAAACACGGTATAAACATCCAGTTCAGCAGATCACCTGATTACAGGACACCATCTCCCAGAAAAATTGTTTTGAGATTCAACAGCATTTTGAAAATCCTGGCATTGTTTTAAAATTAGGTGCAGTTATTTTGCATAGATGACTTTTACTCAAACTAAAAAGAAGCAAGACCAATACCTTTATGATAATACAGTGTCAAGACAGTACAGTCAGATAATGCAACGTTCCTGGAGCAGAGCTAGCTTGGCCATTTTGCCCATTAATGCTACTTTGTCCCATTTATTTTGTAATGTGAAAACTCTCCGTTCAAGATTGGTGCTAGATCTTGTTCCATTATCTATTACAAGCGTCTAGTCTGAGGGTGAAAAATAGGTGAAGTGGCTTTCCTAAAGCCAATCTGTAGAAGAAAAACAGAGCCACAGACAAACCCCAACCCCCTGGGTCAATATTCAATCTACCATGCACAGGACCATCCAAATCTCTTTAGAAATATGTGTTTTAACCTATAAGATAGTAGCACCTTGACCAGGGATTCACAATGCCTTTACCCTACACACTGAAGAATATGCGCCTTAAAAATGCCCGAATTTAAATATTTAATATTGTACTAAATGCACTGCATACCATGTAAGCATGCAGCTTAACACCATAGTTACAGGTTTCTGTATTTAATTCTCTTTTTAAAGATACATTGAAAACTGTGCTTACATTAGCTTTTTTTTTTTTTTTTTTTTAAAAAAAATAAATAGCCCAGACATTGAAGTTCACCCCTCACTGAAGCAGAAGGGAGAAGGGGCCAGAGTTCACACCTCATGGAGGTGAATGGGGTGAGGGGGTGAATTCACACCTTCGTTGCTGCTATTGTTTGCTGGAGACAGTTTTCTGCAAGGCTGGGTTACTGGGCAGCAGCACATCTGTTTACATTGTGATGGCTGTATCTTGGCAACTGAAAGAGACAGAAACTTATTTTTTTTTAAATGAAAGCTAATGGCAATTATTGCAGAATTCAGCAAAAATCTGGACAACTCTAAAATTAAGGCACATAATTTTAGTTCCCACCATTTTTTTCTATCCCTAATATTATATTATTGTAAATGTCTGGAAATGTATCTGAAATGTAAGCACTCGGAGTTAAAGTTGAAATTGGGTCACAGCTTTAACTCAGTAACATGCAGTTTCTAATATATTTTTTAAAACTAGAAGGTGACTGTACACTTGTTAGCCTTGCCCATTAAAACACAGGAAGAACAAGAATTTTAAAGGCAGCAAATCTGCTTAAAACCATTTCAAAATGTATCAGCATGGTTTCAACTTTATATCCAGTGTCCCATAACAATATGATCTTTATTCCCACACAATACTTACTCGTGAAACTGTGTGAGAAACTGAGGCCGGAGCACCTGCTGAGGAGCAGATGAAGCTCACAGAATATAAAACATGGTACTAGAGCAAGGCTGACACACTGACACCTCAAACTGTTTTTTTTCATTAAGCTAGGTTTTTCTTTCATCCTTTTGCAGGCAGAAGGAAGTGGCACAGGAGGAGAAGGGCACGGGATCAACACTTGCACAGAATAATATTTGATTATAAAATAATGATTATAAACTAATAATCAGGTGACTGCCTCAGCTGCGACCAGTCCCAACATCTGGCAGAAGGTCATCTGGTAGACAGAGTACTGTCAGAGCGGTACAGGACAAATTATTTCTATTAGTCTCCACTTGAAGAGTGATTGAAAAGGGAAGGAAACAAGACATTCTTAATCCTGAAAATTCACCCCAAACAATGTTTCTCAAGCACTTTCAACATAGACTTCATGCTTCTCACTGCCTTCAGCATTGCTTAGCATCTCTTCCCTTGCCATCCCCCTGCCATTCCACCAGCAGTCACAGCTGTGTATGTGGAGAATAGCATTAAGACAGGTATATGCCTTTTTGCCTGTGGTGTGCGTGAACAGGACTTGAATACAAAGCAGCAGAGCCAGTGTACGACATGGCTCCAATCAGCAGAACACCCTAACCATCACTGCAGTGACGCTATAATGCAACACTCCGCATTTCAGTGCTGCAGTATTTAATTTTTTGGACCAGATATTACTATCAGGTTCAAAAGTTTTTGAAGACCAGCCTTTCCCCTTATCAAACCTTCTCATGGTAACACAATAAAGGTGTTTTTTCCATGCCTTTGGCAAGCCACTGACTGCAGGCTGGTAACTGCTATTCAAGCTCTATGTGCAAGGCATTAGGAAAGCTGGAGTAGTTTCACTGTCCCTGCTTCTCACATGCAAAGTTGCAGAGGTCTGTGTTAGCTTTCATTCTGAATAGGAGTTGACTTAGTATCACACATGTCCAAAAAGAGTGGAGGTTCAGCAAGAAAAGACCTGGATTAAATTCTCATCGCAAGGGCAAGACCTTCAAACCCGAGACCGTAAAAGGAAACTGGTGGAAGAGAGAGATAACTGCTTAACTTCATATCTTTCTTGATAACTTCATAGATTTTTGATATCTAAACCAAAAACTAAAGGGCAGGCTGAGAAGGCTGCTGGTACCCTTCACAGTTGTTTACAATTACAAAACAGAACAATGCCAAGAGACCTGACTGAATCCATCCAACTGCACTTATTGTTATGGAAATGCCCTCTAGAGAGTTTGGTCCTTCTCTGTGGAGCAATCTCAGGCTTGCTTGGAAGGATAACACTCACCACCTACTGCTGATGTTCTCCTGGGATTTGCTGAGTGATGTTGAGGAACTAGCCCCCCTCGAGTCTGGTGGGCTGACGTCCTCTACATGAGGCAGGGAGGGATGAGAAGGGGAGAAAGCCACTTTGTGGGGAGGACGGGGTTCGTACTACGGAGCCCGGCAGGCTGTTGCCATCTGTGTCAGTCACAGAGCTGCTGCTGCCCTGTCGGGTAGGAGTCCCTGTACATCGCACTGAATCGCCTCCCTCCTTGGCTTCTTGTTTCCGCTTGCGGTATTCTAGTAGAGATACCTGGGAGAGAAAAATACAGCCATGAGTCAGGGAATGCAATGGACTAGGATAGGGGGAGGAACACGCCCACACACCATTTTAAAATCTATTTCTCTGGGTTTGCATATAAAACTTTAAAAGGTATATTGGGATTATAAAGTCTTCCTGAATCTGCAGGCACTCTGGAAAAAGAGCAAAGTGGTACAAATTTGGACCACTCATTGACTGCCATACTCACCCACCTTTTACTCTTTATGACCAATACTTCAGCAGAAATATCCAGCTAGTTTGCTTCTCTAACAACCTAAAATTTCACATTACTTCAGTATATGCTTGCATATTCAAGCATCAAGCCTCTATACCTTCCTCCTCTCAACACCCTTCACTCACTCTCTCTGGTTTGTGACTTTATATAAAATGTGTATCAGTATCTGTACATCTCAAAAACAGATAATAAGAGCCTTCTTCACAGAACTGATATCTTCAGAGAGTCCTGTTCATCTGTACTAGTTCAGCCACATGAATGCTAAAAGCTTGGTAAAGCCTTGCACAGAATTTTAACCTGCTTAGAGCAGGTTCCTGCTATGGTGGTATTTCAAACTTCCAGCACTACCACCTAAACAAACTGCTTCTAGCAAAGGTAGAATGTATTTTGTGCAAAGCAGTCTCAGATTTGCCAAAGACACAGACCAAAAGGTCCCAGATAATGCAGTCTCATAGCACAGGGACAGCAGAAACAAAAACACACGAGTATTTCCAGCTGAGCACTTACCTTTCAGTGTGCCTTCCCCTTAGAGTTACAAGGCACAGAGCCCATAAAGGACTCACAGAAGGCAGTTCTGCTGGAGAATTTATCAACTATGACTCAATGCCTTTATAGAAGGCTTTACGATGCTAAAATATTGAACAGGGTATTTCCAGAAGTAACACAACATATGAAGGTTTTAAGATAAGTGTAACTTTAAAAGAAAACCAAAGGAAAAAAAAAAATCAAAATCCTTCAGAAATGGGATGGAAATAAGATATTCCATCCAGCTGGACACGTATACAAGAGACCTGAGTTACTACACTTGGAATTAAAAAAAACAAAATCCAAGCACAGGAAAAGGCATCAATACACATCTACACAAGCGTATGTTTATTTGTCCCATGATGACCTAGTTTTATCATAACAATGCCCGACTTGTCATTTTCACTCAGTTTTAGTCCCATGAGGGTCACTGGCCTGCTATTAGAAACCAATACGCATTTGCTTTCTTTAAACAATATTCCTGTGTTTTTAGTTTCAAAGGGCTAAAATTTAAGTAACAACCTTCATCTACTTTTCTTGCAATGTTACTGTGTTTCCATAGTAACGGAAATGTTCTAATACCTTCTAATAAACAGCCTGTGTGTTCTTCTGAAACACTAGATCCTCTTTCCTAGTAAAGACCCTTTTCATCCTGATAACTAACACCTCCACCAACTAGTACAGTTGCACTGCGTTACTGCTCTGGGTCTTGTCTCAGTTTAACAACGGTTATGAAGGCTCTCTTTTCTGTGCTCCCAGAAGAGGTATTTTCATTGTGGTCTTTTTCTTCCACCTCTCACATCAAAATCTTGCCTAAGGGCAGCTCGCTGTCTTTTAACAACTTTTAGACTGTGGCACTGGGTGCCTGGATTACTCGCCCAGTCTATATTTTACTTGTATTCTGCTCTCTTCATTCTTCCTCCAAGTCCTTCCCATGGTGCTTACCGTTCCCACTCAGGTTCCTGCAATCCAAGAGTTTCTTTTACAAGAATACTTGCCTCTTCCTTTGTGGTGGATTCTGGGGAGCGGATCTGACGCCTTCACAAGCCCTCTCGCTGCAGGGAGACATGGATCCATGCACTGTCTCTTTAAGCAGCCCTGACTCGTGTCTGCTGAAATATCCTTCGGCAGGAGAGCTGCAGCATCCTGCTTCCGAATTCATTGGCTCCTCTCTCCCAAAGAGCAGATCCCCGCAACAACCCATCTACACGTGGCATAGCGTTCAATGGGGAGAAGGCATACATTAAATAAACTCTGTCCGAAAAGCTGATCAGAGCTTCGTAGCAGCATCTGTGCTTCCCCCACTTTTCCCTGGGAAGTTCATCTCTGAAGTAGAGTTTATGGAGGGTTGTGGAGCCAGATCAGAGGATCCAAAGCTGAGCAGCGATGGTCGTTCTGGGCAGGTGTTTGCACTGGAATCCAGGTACCCACCCTCGAATCAAGGTCGGATCGGAGGCAGAGCTGGAAAATCCAAGAAGGTGGAAGTCAGGAAAAGTGGCAGGCAAGGGTGGGGAGAGAAATTAATTCAGAAAGTACTCTGTACAGTGCTGGCTTATTGCTTTCCAGTCCCTTTCTGATTACCTCTTTGGTCCTTTCCTGCACTGTTCTGCTCATTCTACAGGGGAATGACTGAGACTAAATAATAATCAGTTTAGCTGTCCAGTACAAGATGCCCTTTCGCCTTTAGCAGTCTTACTGCAGCAAGAGGATAAGGCTCAGCACTATCCCTGGGCAGTCAATGAAGAAAACCCAGCATTTTCAACTGCCTCATCTATCCCAAAGTTGATGTTAACACGTAGTACTAGCTAGGTTCATTATGGGGAGAGAAAAGAAAAGATCTGCTGTCCATTTGCTGTTTTATTAGCCAAGTTCTTGACTGTCCCAAGTCAGTCACTACTAACTTCCTAACAATAAAACGCCCCAGGACCTCCAAGCATTTGTTTTCACTTATTGTGAGCTTCAGAAATCTCTAACAATAGTACATTCATTTCATTTATACCGCATTTCTGCATTTTACATTCTCTAACAAAACCATAATGGCATCATCTTTGCGCTGTCACAGTTTCTGGAGCACTAGGCACTGACACAATGGTATATCCATTTATCTACTTTAAGTGCCAAAAACCTCCAGGGGCAACGGCATATCATCTCCTTCACCATGTTAATATGTCAGGATCTCAGACAATGAGCATAACTGGACACGATTTCACCCCCTTTGCAGGACTACAGTGCTAAGGGAAAACATAGCAGCACCAGGCACCAGCTCTGCCCTGCTGCTGCTGCTGAGCATGTTTTCCTCTGCTGTACTGCAGCTCCAGTAAGCTGCCACATTGGAGATGAGTGCTATTTTCTACTATGAAACAGTATCAGAGCAAGGTACTTCCACTCATGTTTTACAACAGGTCAGCAGGTAAACAAAGTACTACTTTCTGGCATCTCCTCAACATTTTAAGTCTGCAAGTGAACAGGTGATAAATCAAGGCTGAGGAGAGCAGGTCAGGTGCCCCCCTGCATCCTTGTAAGGCAAAACACATAGTGAATGCTTTCCCTTTTCTCCCCCAGTAGTCATTTTGCTGCTACTGAGTAAATATCACACACCACTCCACTTATCTGCTGGGCTGAAGTTGATGATGGTATTTCCAGGGTCCCCAGACCTCTTGCTTTCAGCTCAGTAGCTGAGACATACAGGTCTTCACACTGCCTGTTTCCCACCAGTGTCAACAAGTGAATAATAAATTCCAGTCTTCAATTTGTTTGCTCTCTTGCGATAACCCCGAAAACTCCCCCTCAGCCTTATTGTGGACTAATGCTCCACCTTATTTCTCACTTGCCTCCGCACTTCTCATCCCTCCCCTCCACCGCAGCCTCAAATACACACACAAGCACACACGCCCCGGCCTCAAATGCAATTGAGGACGGTACGATAACTACCTCGGGTGACATGGACTCGGGCCTATGCGCAGGGGACTCTCGGGGGAGGATACGTTCTAGAGAAGGGAAAGCATTTTGTTATTCATCTACTTAAAAAGTCAAGAAGCAAATTAAAATTCAATTAAAAAACAAGCACAGAGGTTAGCCACGGCTATTTTTAAACAAAGACTATCCCAGGAACTGGCCCCAGCCTGGACGGCAACTCCGTCTGTTAACTGATTTCTAACGCTTCGTGGGAAGCACAGAGACAGGACTGGGTTACTGTGCTTCACGCTATAACTTAGCACCCAAACAGAGCACATAAATGTTAAGAAAAGAAGCATCTATTCTTTGTATTTCTGATGCTGTCAGATACAGAGTTGCACCATGAAAGACAGAGAAAGCTATTTATAGCGTTTAGTATGAGGACACAGGAGAATGGAAAACCTGGTTTTGCCCAAAGAAAAGGCAACTAAGATCCCTCAAACACTATAGTGAGCTTTCATAGACTTTATACTACAAAACAAAAAATCTTTCTGTTCTCTTCCTACAGTGCCCACAGGACTGAGGTATAAAGCTTTACACATGGCGAGACATATTCGTTCAAGTTAAAATTGACGACAACTAAATGAAACAGAACGACACTAAACCAGAGATGTTACGAATGAGCTGCATTGGGGAAATACAAGAGTCTGAACAAAAAGCCTATCGTCTATCAAGCTGTTAAGGACTCTTTTACTAGAGGAAAAAAAAGTGTAAAAGGGGCAAGTAAGGTTATAGATGCTCAGTGAAATCCAGGCTTCCCATATCTTATCCACGGCAACAGAATATAACTAACGCTACGGTGGGACAGGAATCAGTGACTAGACTGTGGAGGTACACAGCAACACTGCCCTGACCTGCCATCCCAACCAGAGCAAAGGTAAGGATCATTTCACAATCAAGCTCTGTGCCCTGAAACAGTCTTTCATCCTCTCCTCAATGCTCCACATGTCGTCCCCACTAACCTCTACAGATTCGCCCTCTCAGACAGCTTACAAGAAAGGGCTCTCAAAGGAAATAATCAAAAGCACACTAAGCTAAAATACCACAAAGGACTGTTTGCCCTGTTGCAAAACAGATGAGGGATTCTTGCCAGTCCCTAGTATGGAGCAGTCTGCACCAAATGGTTTTTTTACTGGTTTTAACTGGCAGAGTGTGAGTAGCAGGCCTGAAGAGTTCCATTTTCTAAATAAAAATATGCAATACTAGAAAATATAATTAAAACAGCTAACAGCATGATTCCCTATTCACAGGCACAGAGCAGCAACACAAAGTGGAAGGTCCTAGCTGGATGGATGCTGATAAATCTCCACAGAGTTCAGAGCAAGGGAAACCACCTACACAGCCTGCTCGGTACTTCTGCAAATTTTTGCAAAAGGAAACTATAATGAAATCAAAGGTATAAGGTATTTTCTTGCTACACCATCAAGGGAAAGGAAACCAAAGAACATAGTGGAAGCTGACGTAAAGTATTCATACCATACTTGGGGTTACTGAAAGCTGTTTAGGGAAGAGGAGCCGAGGATGTCAGACAGCCTTTGTGACAGTGGAGCACTCTTTGGAAGAGGCAGGAAACCACATTGGCACAGAGATTTGAAGTGGGAAGACGACTAAAGAACACTGAAAAGCCTGCAAAATTTGGGAGCTACTGTGGAGAAATGAAGGATTCGACTAATATTACTGACAGCTACCAAGTGAGGGAGGCTGAGCTCCAGCAAGGTTTGACATTTAATAGAGCAAGAGATTTGGTATGACCAGAAGCGGAGTAGAGGAGCAAGGCAGCAGTGCTCTTGAGAGTCTGACACTATGGTGCTGCTCAGGAATATACTCAAAAAGGAAGGTGTCCCTAGTGCTACCTCTGCTGCAATATTCCCGTTCCTCCCTTTCTGGCATTCCCTGTCCCCAGTCAGATTTACTCAAACTGTAGTGGAGTATTGCAGCGACTAGCAGCCAGAGAAGGAATTGGTGAGAACATCATGCCGTAACCGTTGCGACTCTCTCCTCTCCCGGCAGCGATGAGCAGGGTGTAGCCAGCTGTGGGCTCGCTGAGCCAGGACCTGAAGGGACGGGAGCGGAGGGGTGACGGGAGACAGCGGCCTCAGCAACTTCGTAACATTCTGCTCCATCAAGTAGCGAGACTTCCATTTCTTCAGGGACTCAGCAAGTCTGAAAAACAAACTGAGTGAGAATAGGGCTGCACCATTAACTGTGTACAAATTACATGCTGTCTCCTTCCCCCTACTCACCAGCCCAAATGGAGCCCATAAATCTCCAATTTGACTATGGAAGATTCCTAAAAAATGAAGTACCTCTGAAGTACTTCTATACCAGTCTTGAGACATGTCTAAATACAGATAACAGAACAATACCTAATCAGGAACATATGGTGAACAAGGAAAGGAAATATTTCAACTAGAAGTAAGCACAAGAGGGAGCTAGGGGAAAGGAAGACAGGAAAGGATAAAAAGAGGCACAAAAAGAGGAGAGGAGAGGGGCCAGAGGACACGTCACTGTCACTGCTATGAACAAACCACAGGCAGCTCAGTTATCATTACCTGAACCTAATAGTTCCCTATAGGTCACATCAATAGAGCCCGAACACATTTCACTCCCACAAAGGATTAATCCTTTTCCCTCAGGCCTACCCCTATTCAAAATAATGTCTTTTTTTTGATGCTCAGTTTAAAAAAAAAAAAAAAAAAGAAATATTCAGTAAATTCTGCAGTTCAGTTGTTTGCTTCTTCAGGTCTTGCTCGGGGACGTGCATTTATTGGTTCTGGCATTCTGTTCATTTCCTATTCATCTAACTTCTCAATAATCAATTCTGTATTATCTGTGTGTTGTCTAGCTTCCTGTCTGTCGTCCTTGGAAACTGATCCCTGACTGGGCAGGTCTTCACCCTCTTTCTCGTAGAAAGATTCAGACACAATATTTAACCATTCTGCTGCTTTACTCACAGATTTTAGCTTCTCCATCTTTGAGACTTACTTAATCATTCGCTTATTACATACGTGCCTGTGAGACTTTGCTATATCTTCCTATAGTCAGCAGACATTTAGTTGTCCATCTAACAGCATCCTGCTGAAAAGAGATGATATTGTACTCTTCTTTTTTCCCCCCTCTATTGGACAAATGATCACACGGCACTGAGGTTGATGATGCAAGATAAAGTGATTATCTTTTCAGAGGAAAATACTGAGAAATTTTTACACATGCTCAAGCTAGAATGGGCCTGCAGAAATTTGAACGAATGGCAAAGTAACATTCTCACCTGCCCTAAAGCTGTGCCATCAAGCAGCAGTACACACTAAGATATCAGCCTGGCAGCTGCCTTTGTTATTCAGCAGCTTCCCCAGTTTGACTCAAGCGCCCACGCTGCCCTGATGGTGGTGAGCACCTACCTGTGTCATCTTTGCAGATGCTGGAAGAACTGCTGTTCTCGTTACTTTGGTATAGACATTGGGTTCTGTTCTCTTGTGGAGCTGGTGAGGTCTGAGTCATCCCCTCTTCCAGGGCTTGTTTGATCCAGCGCTGAAACAGAACGAGACTACATAAACGTGCAACCCCTCTGGTACTTTCTATGTAATGTTGCAGGATGTACTCAAACTCCTACACTTCTGTGCAGCAGGGCAGACTGCTCAGAACACTGATATTACCTCCTTCGCGTGCGCTCAGACAGGAACCCGTTAGAAACACAGCTGTTAGCGCTGAGTCTAACACTACTGTGATGGGGCTGACTATGTGCTCTTGATGAGATGTATTCTGAGGATCAGCAGTCTTCAGCAATAACACAAAGATAAGTAAAGAGCAAATTATAAATAGATAAAATGCAAAACTCTGGCAGCTAAAAACTATTAAAAGCAATCTTAATTAAAAGAAAAGGGAGATAAATATGATGAACTATCTTAAAACCCTGATTTTTGCAAAAAAAGCTGTTTCCTGCCCAGGAGCACAAACACACTGTCCCCCTGCTCCACTAAGGCATATCAGAGCTTAACATAGATTCTGCTTTAACAATTCCAGCAAACAAATGGATGAGTTTAATCACGTAACAATTCTTCCAAGACCGTGCTTGCTGCCAGAGACAAAGAGCAAAAAAATCTGATAACATGCAAGCAGCGGTTTTCAAGGGGGCTAAAACAAGAAGAGAATAAAGGCAAATATTTTCTTCAGCTACTAATAAAAAAGATAAAAGTCACAGTGGTCTTCTGAACACAGACAATAAAGAATGTTTCACATCTCACGCAAGTGAACATGAATTGAAGTCTCAGCAAATCAGCTGCTGCAGCGGGTGTGCTAGTCCTGTATCTTGATACAAACTGACTCCTGATGGCAGGAGGGAAACCTTTGCTTACTTTACTGTAAAAAAGAACTGCCGCAGTATAAGGTAAAACACCCAGGTGATTCAGTAAAATGACAAACTGCTGGAAAAAACCCCAAATAGTAATTTGCATTTGTGTAGTTTACCCAAGGGACTCATTTTACTAGCCTTTTCTTCTCCCAGAGAGGTTTAAAATCATAAGTTTACCTTTCAGTAATCCACAGTTCATCTGCGTGCCAGTAATATGTATCCTATTAGAGATACATGTATATGTCTTATGACTCCTCAAAGCTATCACGAAAGTGCATCAGAAACTCAGTGGCCACAATCCTCAAAGTGAAAACTTCAATGCGAGGATGAAGAGCAGGTGACAGGATCTATTTTGATGGCCTTCACTACTGTACAGCAGACGCTTCTTCTCTGTTCAAATATATCTCAATGGATTCCACTGCGGCCACCAGGAAAAGTGAGAAGTGCCAGCCAGTCTGGAGCACCGCTACCTCAAATGCAGCATCTCATCTGACAGCCAAGTCACTGTACAAAGCGTGATTAACGTGAGCAGGTTATACAGTTCAGTTTCCTTGCGAGGTTCAGACATTGGCATGCTTTGGATGCAAACTGAGATCATCAGCTGAGGTTTTTTTGGCACAGTCCTCAGTAGTTTAAGGAAGAGGCCTGCTGACAATCCAAGAAAATAGGTGATCTATTTCAACAGCCTTTACAAATCAACCTTCCTGACTGAGTAGTCAGAAGCAGACAAGACAAAGATCACGTCTTGAGAGAGCAATGTCATCAAGTCTGGACCATTTCTAGACCTCAGCTGGCTGAAAAGGAAGTTTTCCCTGTGAGAGTTTTCTAAACATTCCTGAACATGAGAAGCAGACTTCTATGCCTCCAGACTGTTAGTGATAAAACCACCGAATGCTACCAAGCATTTTCCATGAAAAAGCTCAGGAACTCCTACAAAGTGGATGAAACCCCTTACTAGAACAGTTATCGATTATTTACTTTCAAAAAGGAGAAATCTAACAAATTACTTTCTGCAACACCTGTTCTAGACACAGAAGCTTTCAGTATTTAGATAATGGAACAGGCAATGTACTAAGTTTTCAGATGATGCAACCTGGGAGAAACAAGGACATGCTAGAAGACAGTATCAAGATTTTCCTACTAAATTGGGAAATGGATGGGGAAAAACAGGACATAGGTCAAACAGGCTAGAACAAAGTACCATATAAAGCTAGAAACAATCACTTCTAAAATTACAGGCTAGAAAACTAATGGGTTGTTCTAACAACAATAGTAAATCACAAACTGAACATGAGTCTAAATCAACCTGTCAAAGAAAACTCAGTCATCATACTGGGATGCACCAATTGGGTATAGGCTACAAGACACAGAGCAACTGTCTGCATTGAAAACGTGCCAGCTGCAACACAAGATCCAGTTTTGGACACTCAGCTTCAGGGAAGATGTGGACTAAATGGAAGTCATCCATAGTGAGACTAGTCCCCTTCCCTCTCCAGCAGTGAGAATTATCCTATGACTAGAAAACAGCCAAAGGTAGCAAGAGATTGACTTGTTCCGTGGTAACCGTTTTCACTGAACTGTGAGCTTGCTGGCTGGTTGTACAGCAAGTGTACCACAAACAGAGAACTCGAAATAACTCTGCCAACAATGCTCTGGATGCTTCTCTCTTCCCTGAGGCTCAAAGACAGTGTTAAGGAGTCAAAAAAGCAGCTCAAACCTTGCAGTTCTCAGCTTAAAGATGCATGGGGAGATCGGCCAGGCACACGGTAACAAACATGGTTTTGTTCATACGAGTACCTATGAACCATCAAGAGCTTTACCTATGAAGGAAATACCCAAGAGAGACCTTAGCTTCTTTTTGTAGGTGCCTGTTAATGCACGACAACAAATTGGCTGAAGGTGGAAACAGCAAAGTCTAAAGCTTCTCTCTGGAAAAACTCCCTCAAAGGAAAGCAAAGAAACCAGGACATGGTACCTGACTTTGAAAGCTACTAAGACTGGAAGATCAGGAAGGATTTCCATAAAATTGTTCTCAGGTAATCAGACAGGAACTGGAAGAGCCTCTGAGCAAAGCTGACAGGTGATAGGCAAGACGGATTCTCATAGAAATCTGACTGAGCAAACTAACCTGAACTACTGTTTCCCTGCAGATGGGTAAATGCAAGTATTTACTGGCCACATACCATCTCTGGAGGAATGAAGTCCTCCGCTGGGCTCAGTTCAGGCTTCCTGCCAGGGCCACAAGTATCTGTTGCAGATAGACAGTCTATGATCCCAAACAAAGAGCTATGGGCTTGCTCTTGTGAACAGGCAAACTCAAAGGTTTGCTGAATAACAAAGGTTCTCCAAAGACAATGGATCTGATTGAGGCATCACTCAACACACAACACTGTCCTATCACACAATGCCAATCATCCTCTGACTGTGAAAGTAGTGACATAGCACATTCTAAGGGCAACAACTAAAATCCCTGGGTAATAAACAGCCACTGAAGATTTGAAAATACATGTTTCTAAGAAGGGAGCACAGAAACAGTTGTTCTGCCACAGTAAGAGGCAAGGATGAAGACTGAACCCCAGCTAGGAGAGGGTCAGCAGTCATAGCCCGGAGACTGAATCAACACACCATGCAAGGCCAGCTCAGCAGGAATACATAGAAATAGGCTCAAAGAGGACACAACAGCTTTACAAAGGTGCCCGTAAGAGCTTGATGAGTATATAGCCCCTGAAGGTAAAGACATGAGCAAACATACCTTTTTACAGGAGCTGTAAATCCCATCCAACAGAAAGGGCCTTCGACGTCTCTCTGGGTTGAAAGGTGAACCAAAACGAATGTAGTGTTTAGGTGTGGTACAAATTAGCGGGGAGTGGATGAGACCTGGCAACATATTTAGGGTAGTTGCCAGAACTGTTGGGTCCGTAGTAATGCGCAGAGGGGCATTCAATAGGGCACTCCTGCTTTTCTGCCTTGTCATTCAGCCATTCGGTAACAAGATACTGAGGGAGAAAACACACATGTCAATGCAACCAGCACAGGTGAAGAAGAAAAGGCAATATGGCACAAAGGCATACGGGGGAAGCGATGCTCAGGTCAGCCCGCACGCCTCAACAGGAAGGAACACAGCCAGGACCTCCTGCGTCAACCCAATTCTCATCCATTGCAGGCACAACAACAGGTAATCCAGTTTTACAGAAGTAGTTTGATTTTATGCTCCATTAATCTTATTAGAAGGTTCTCCCAAACTTGATCACCTTGTTCAAAACTAGTTTCTAGCTGCAAGCCTAACTGTATTAATGGCTAATTATGCCAGTATGTGGCAGCTGCCTGCTAGCTTCTGCCATTTTTCTTCCTTTCCCTTACAAGTTTCTCCAGCTTGCACATTATAGTCCGCAGTCACATTCCCTCTTGGTCTTCAAATCTAAGCTGAAAGCTAACCTCTTCTACTTCATCCTAAACAAATACCCCCAGCCTGCCATCCCACTCCATCCCCAAAAGATACTGCCACTGATTCCCACACCAAACACATTTTATGCCGTTCTAAATTTATTTTTAAATTCCACCTAATCTTTACTACACAGTGGCTCCACTTTTCTCTCTTTGTTCTCTTGCTAGTATACACAAGAGAAGCTTTGTTTTGCTACCCTTCACAAGATGCAACACCCTAGTTATTTCAAGGTGGGTTTGTTTTGGGGTTTTTTTGAAGCAAGTCCTCACCTACACCTCTATGCTGCTTGATTTAAGGTAACTTTCTTGGTTGACCGTTGTCTTCTCCTTGCTCCCAAGGACACTGGGAATATGCAGAAAACTTGCCAAGATCGTATGCATCCAACCTTTTTTAATAAACATCCGTTCTTTTGGGACCAAAAGCTAGTGCTCTCTTCCAAGCAATCAGCATCTAGTTTTTAAATGCCAGCTACCCCATCAGAGTCGTAACAACCACTTTTGCATGCTGCCGCCAAAAGCTTTTGCTAGCTTACCGTGCATAGATCCAAACACATCAGCTCTCCCCATTTTTCTATTAGTACCTTGTTCCCCTGCAGGAACCACACAAACAGCTTGTTCTCCTCGTGGCCTTTGCCAGCCACTGCCTGAGCCTCTCACTGCCCTCCACACCAGTACTGAAACATCTGCTTTTTGCTTCCCGCACCCAGGGCTCAGGCTCCATCACCCAGCCCCTTATGTTGCCAAGCCCCTCCAACCTTTCTCTCCCAGGGCCCCTCAAGCTGGAAGCAGTTTATTCCCCGCATACACAGAGCTCTATAATTTGCCTCTTTCTAGACTCTTTGCCGTAGCCAAAAGCGAGACGCTTCCTGTTGCACCTGTACCACCCTGTTGGTATCTAAGGTCTATGTAGACTTGCTGTAACGATCAGCTAATTTCTTTTTCTGATCTTTGTGTGTACAGAGCTGAGCAGCCAGATTCTGACTCACGATGAGGGCTCTTAGTCACTATAGAACAAATAATACAGCAAATATAAAGTCACATAATTCCAACTATTTTGAATAACTGTTTCCCCCGAGCCAACTTTTCCCCAAAGGCCACACAAAACCTCTTTTTTCCCCTCTCCAGTTTGAGCACTTGATCATACGTACCTTTTTAGTTTTGGGGTACTTTACTGCAGCTCGATTAGACTGAGATCCTGCAGCCAGGATAGCAGTTGGGTCAGATCCCGTCAACTGTCTGCCTTCTCCCGGACCTTCTACATTGCTGACATCTGTTGCGTGTTACCAAGCTGGCAGTGCTTCCTTCCTCTGGGACAGCCTGTGCGAGTTCAGCTTGCTGGGAAGTGGCTTGTTTCTGCCTTCTCAGTCTTTGCGCTGAACTGGTCCGGTATCGAGAGAAGCGACTTTTGGTCGGGGCCTGGAGGGTTGTTGCTGGAGCTGGCTTAGTAACTGTTTTTTCGGTGACAGCATCCTACAATATAAACTGTCATTACTCCGAGCTCCTCTAAGAGTATTCCTTTTCTCTGCATACAGGATCAAGGATTGAGATTTATTATTGACCACTACCTAACTGACAAAACCCGGTTGGACCCTGTTTGTACTGACTCGTAAGATGGCTTTGGGGACCCTTCTAAACACTGGCACATTATCATTTTGTCTGCTGTGTTCTTAAAGGGGTCAACCAGAACATTGCTCTTCAGGAAGCAAGCAGCAGTATGAAACTTGCCACTTGTCTCAAGGTAACTGCTCTTACTCCCGATCTGACATGTATCATTCCAGGTGAGTATCTGCGCCCTGCCATATAATGGGAACACACGTATCCAAAGTAGACTGGGCCAAAAAACCAAAGAAAAAGCAAAAGAATTCCTCAATCACTGCAGTTACGCATCCAACTGAAGCTCACACCAGTACAGGAGGGGCCCACTGGGTGAAGGAGCTGGGCTTGTTCAGCCCGGAGAAGAGAAGACATAGGGGGACCCTAATAGTAGTCTTCCTACATCCAGACTGAAGCCACCAAGAAGACACAGTGGTGCATCTGAAATGAGAGGTTCAGACCAGATACAAGGCAAAGTTTTTTCACCATGAGAACAGTCATAAATTGGAAGAGGTTTCCCAGAGGGGTTGTGCAATCTCCATCCTTGGAGGCATTCAAGACAAGACTGGGTAAAACCCCGGTCCACCTGTTCCGACCTCAGATCTAACCTTGCCTGATGCAGAATGGATTAGAGGCCCCATGACAGCTCCTCCCAACCTGAATGATCTTATGATCAGATATGCTGCATCTGAGCTTGGTACAAGCTATTGAACAGTTCTATCTTCGTCTTACCACCACTTGTGAAGACCGTCGTGTGTTCACCCCAGTACTGCTGTTACTGTTAGAAACATTTGGAGCAGCAGCACTCGGCGCTGAACTTCCATCTTCAGTTTCAGGAGTCTCTGTTTTTATTTCCTCCAGCTCAGGAGCTTCAGGATGATGTTGATTTCAGCATCAGTGCTGTTACGGTCTGAAGGTTGCTCTCGTCTCCTCTTTCTCTTTTCCAGGTTTTCAAACATGTGCATGATGGCTTCTACCTTCCTGTCTTCCGGGACTAGAACACAAGAGTAAATTTAAGTCAGCACTGCAAATTATGCACATAAAGAGGAGGAGGCAAGAACAGATATGGGATGCAACACAGGAAGGAGAACAACTGCCAAATAGCAATGACAAGAGCCAGAAAGGGGACAGAGAGAAACAGTTCTTTTCAGATATTTGCATTTTTCAACATGGCAAATTTCCCAGAACAACAACAACATAATCATGTGTTCATAGAGTAACTAGAAGAACTAGACTTTGTTCTTAAATAGGACCACTTAGATACTACTGAGTTATATTTATAAATAGCCACAAGGAAAAGTGTAATTTTGAAGAACTAAAACCATAAGAAAGAATAAATAGAGTGAAGAGTCGACCTTGAAACAAATAGAACTACTCGCTAATGACCAAACATTAGAAGCAAACAGAAACCAGAGGCAAGAGAAGTAAGTGAATCAGTAATTTTGCAGCAAGAATAACACACCACACAAACGACTAAAATGATCCAGGTTCATTCCTTCCCTGATCTCAGGAGATCACCCAGCTCAAAAATAAAGCTCTTGTCTAAGCAGCTTACATAGTGGATAAGAAAAACAGAACATGAGAGAACAGAGAGGCAAAACGAAGGTATTTATTAGGTAAACAGAAGGACAGGAAATTTTAGCATCTAATTGTGTCAGAAATAATTGGTAATTATGTATGTAAAAGGCCCAGTACAATAATGCTGCAGTGACTGGCAGAAATCAGGCTGAATCAAGTGAATTTTAAGAAGTGGGGTCAAGTGCGTCCTGAGATTTGTCATGGAGGAGAAAGTATCTTGATGTACACAGCAGTACTCAATCACAGCAGCCTGGCCTTTACAGTTTTTGGTTCAAAAATATTCACTACATACACAAAAAAATTTAAGAGACTGGGAAAACTATAGATACAGGTATTTACCTGGTGCCAAGTATAGAAACCCAAATCTCATTAAAGGAGATTAACTGGTGAAACGTACAGGAACAGGGCTTACAGGCTGATGGGAAACTAACACTTCACTTAGTCTTCTTGAACGATACTGTCCCAGAAAGAGATCAGCTTCCCTGCAATTAAAATGAAATCTTCCCTCCAAGCTTAAGGTCAGTCTGATGGAAGATTGCTCTTATTCAAATTCCAATAGAAACTGACTGCTTTATCTTGCCTGTTCTAAAAAATCCATGGGATAATCCAAGGATCTCTCTGCTGGATGGCCCTCGGGTCTGCAATTTGCTGCGCTACCTTAACATTTAAAGCATTCTCAGGAAATTTACACGTGGAAGATCCGTATCTCTGATCAGAGAAAGAGGGGTACTGGGTGAATAAAGGAAAAACAGCGAACTCCTAGCTCCAAGACATTTGTTGGCTGGTAGAAGGATGGGAGCACTTTTTCTTCCTTGGGTTTTTGTTGGTTGGTTGTTTTGTTGTTGTTTTAATTAATTTATTTATTTATTTATTAGACCAGTGAATTAAGTAGAGCCAGAACAGCTCCATTCACACGCATAAAACCTTCTAATCCAGGGAGCAATCCCAGGTGCCATAAGAAGCACAAGAAAAAAAACCCCGGCTCTACTCAGTACAGAAGGCGGCTGAGAAGGGACTGTGTTATTAAGGATCCAGAGCACTAAGAAATATTTTGATCAAGAAGACTGATTAAGACAACAATGATTTGGGAGCACAAAGGGATTTCCTAATAAAGAATATAGCAAATTTGCTGACTTGTGCCAACAGTGCTGTTGGCGGTCTACCCCTCTTATCAACTTTTGCCACTCGATCCTACCCTTTTCCCACATGGCAACATGTTTATGAACCCATACAGGGAACAGAGATATGTTAACAAACCTAACCCAGCAAAATGGGTCAAGTTTTAACAAGAATCAGGTTCTGGTTCACCATATGGCTCCATAAATTCCTGTACTGGCAAGAAGGAAGGGCAGCAGGAACATAAAAGGGTGCAATTACCTTTTTTGAACCTGGTGCTGATTGTCTTGTTAATGGTATGGTTTAGACTATAGAATAGCCCTGAAAGTAACAGTTAAACCTTTCAATCAGGAAACAAATATGTTGTGTAACTTCTAATCTGCAGTACCCTAACATAAATCCTGTGCTATGGAGTCAACCTGGGGTTTTTTTTTGTGTTCTGTTTTGTTTTGGTTTTAAATCAAATTACTGAAGGCCACTGACAGCTGGAATTTGCATTGAAACAACTGAAATAACCAACTGGACCTGTCGGTCACTGCACGAAGGAAGTCCTAAGGGGGATGATATCCAGACTGAGAAAAGTACTTGCCCGTCGGCTGTGGACCAAGGCTCCCTGTTCATCTACAGGCTCCTCTTTCTCCCCCTCTTGTTTCTCCTCCTTCTCTGCCGCCTGAAAGAGAAGCCCAGACTTAGTATGTCAAAGAAAATCTGGTACTGTTTTAAAGATTCCCATGGTAATCTAAGGTACTAAACGTTTTAAAAAAGACCTCCTGTAGTGTCTGAAGATCCCAGTGCTGTATTGGATCAGATTCCACACCATTGAATGATAAAAATACATACAAAGTGTCAAGGGTTTTACCTCATTGTCACTGACTGCTGCAGGTCCCTCAGGAACTTCCTCCGTTTGTTGACTGCTGTTCTCATCCGATGCAATGCCCTGCTGTTCCATTTCTAGTTCCTTTCGACGGGCTTTTCGTCGGCGTGTTTCTGCCCCAATCAGTGTGCCTAAAACAGGTGGAGGTAGGTGTTCTGCAGCATTTGGGCTACGTTTCTGCACAGGGCAATTCCGGTTCCCCTTGTGACACGCACAGTCCACTTTATAGTTGCTGCTCCAAAACACAAACATAATTCGTGTCACTCTTCATTTCTCAACCCTTGTACAGAGACATTCAATGCATCTCCTACTAAACATCTCACCACGTGCCAAAGCAAGGACAGCAGGCTACCTTATGGCCTCTATTGGAGAATATGCCAGCAGAACTGGACAGAATAGCCGGAAAATGCAATTCAGTAGAAAACGGAGCAAAATGTAGAATGCGAGGAAAGGGCTGGAGGAAGATGTCCAGTCCAGGAGGGCAGTGGAGAGCTCCTGGGCGAGGTGAAGGACTCACCAGATGTTGTACTCATAGTCAAAGGCGATGGTAACCTCTGTGTCCTTGGCAATGGTGGCAACAGCATAGATACACAGGTGGATCATCCCATCAGCAATCACATGACGAACCTTGTTAAACAAAGCAGAGAGAAACTAACATCTCCACAAGTTGCACTTCTTACTTCCAAGAGGGAAGCCTCCTTCTGCAAAGTAGCTCTTATCTATTCCATGAATAATTATCCTAAATTCTCCATAGGGAAAAGCCTGCTTCACTGCTCTTGTCTCATCCTGTGCTTTTCCACTTACACTTACTACCACCTGCTTACCCTAACTTAACATTCTGCAGCCAAAGGAAAGCCATAAAAGAAACCTTTTACTTCCAAAGAAAAACCTCATGTTCCCAAACTTTCTCATCTTCCAAGTACAAATCATCAAACAAGCACAAGATGCACAGAATTTACTGCATTTACTGCATTTTAAGTTTGAATATTCATAAAAAGGGAATGCACTAAGCCTGTGTAAAACACGTATGTGCAATTACAGTGATGGTGAAGAGAGAATTTACCTCTGCATTTGGAGTGCAGGAACGCCTGATGAACCTGGCATCATTACCAAAGGTGCGGGCATCAACACACATTTCAACGCCATTGAACTTGGAGTAGAACAGCACAAAGGGATATGGCCTGGAGAAGTAACAGAACGTCTCAATCCCAAAATACCCAATTCCCACGGCACTTATAACAGGTATCCCTCACTTCACTGGAAGCAGCGCTTCCATCAGTGCTATTGCTCTGGACGCTTATGCACTTCCATCATCAGTTTAACAGATCTACTTCAGAGGGGTTTGGTCCATAAGCAGAGCATCAAGCTGAGGCTGTATATTTGATTTCCCATTTCTATGGATGGCACAGCTGACAAGGGCCCTGTAAGTGTGCATCATCCCATAGAGACACTAGTCTCTCCGTGCCATGATGCTCTCATACTAATCACTTCATAGTACTCTTACTTTTTGAAGAAATGCCCATTGACCTCGAATTGCTGTCGTAACATAACCTTCCCTCGATACTCAATTATAAGGGTATCTAGTGCCAAGTCTCTTGCTGCCCTCAGGATCTTCCGGTGCTTCTGAACCCGAGTCACCCTTCCCAGCTGCAGCTGTAACAAAAACCAGAGCAAAAAACGAGAATTTAAACCAAAGGCCTCTAACTCATGAAGAATATTTTACCTACATGAAAAGAAAAATTACTCTAGTAGCAACACTCAGAAACTCTGCCAGGCTAATATATTGTTTATTCTGTAACAGTTTAGTAATGACCAATGACCTTGATAATATTTATCAAAAGCAAAGAGTATTTATTCCCTTCCTTCAACAGTAAGTCTCACAAATCTATCAAACCAAGTATTCCAGTCTTGCAGCTAGCAGGCATAACCAGACCTGTCAGTTGCTGCTAACAGGGAACCGCTCTGCAATTATGGCCACTTTCACAGCCAGAATAACTCAAATCTTCCCTAAATTGTGGGTTGTCACATGTTCAGAGGAAAAAACACAAGCTTTTTCTTCTGCAGAGGATGGTAAATTCTAGCTAACAAGCCAACGACTTAAGCTGGCAATTTCTATCTCCATCCAGAAACTTCTCTTCATCTGCCTGCTCAACTAGTGCTGTGGATTTTATTTGTTTAAAATGAAGAAATAAATTTTTAATTAAGTAGTGACAGTTTGCTGAATCTTCTTTATGTTAAAGTCTACAGCTCTATTACAATGGATTTTCACAACGCGTTTTGCCAGTATGAAACCACAACATTCTTCAAGCACAGACATTCAAAGACGACACATTTTATGGAATAATGGAGGGGATATCATAAGCACTAGGGCATAGGAAAGACTTCTTCCATAAAAACAAAGTACTTTTCTTGTTTAACAGGTTGAACCTCTCTTCAAGTAAAAATTATGTGAAGATGGCTGGCTGCCTCACCACAAGAGCTATGCCTGCTCTTTCCTAAGCATGCTTTCACTGTGCATAAGGACCCGGTTTTGATACTTTTCCGGAGTGAATTGAGGCATAAGTGTTCTTACTTCAGTAATAATGACAGTCATCTGTCTAAATTAGAAGTAAACCACAAGATTTTATTAAAAACAAGCTCCCAACTTTTCCTGATAAAACTCACTTGCTAGAAACAGCTACTGAGCAGTTTGCTCGAATGGATAAAAATCACATTAGCTTAAGAAGGGGCTCAGACTGGACAATGACAGAACGCATGACGTTCTAACCTTGTGAAAATAACGTTAATGCCTTAAGACAGCACTCAGCACTGGGAACCAAACGAAACTCTTGGTACTGACCATATGAAAGTATTGAACCACAGAAATTTGTTTGGTAGAAATCTTGTATGTGCTCTGAATTAAACTGCTTTGGGAAGATGATTTTCATTGTTTTAATATGACATTATACTGCAGATCTTGGATCAGACAGTAAAGGAAGATCCGTTTGTTGACTTCTCTCACTCAGGTCTGGGATAAAGATAGCTTTATAAAAATATTCATTTGAAACCTATGCAGATGGGAGTAATGGTCTTGCTACTCCAGATCTCCTCTTAGAGATATAGCCAGTGCTACATTTATCGTGCCTATGGGGTATATCTTTTTCATACCACTGTATCTGCCTGCAATTGGAAAAACCTGCATGTATGTACGGGAGACTGAAAAGCCTTGCAGTGTGTCATTCATCTCTTCGTATCTCAGGTCCTGATAGGAGCTCACAGAGGATTCCCCAAGTCTACTGAACTGGCACAAAAGAAACATGTTATTTCCAGACTAAGAAGCCACACTGCTGGCCCTGATTTCTGATCAACAAACCCATGACACAAGTGAACTGTAGGATAAGACTGTTTACATTGGCGAGAGTAGTGGCTAAATTCTTTTTAAAACATTAGATAGACTTGGTACTATCCAACTGTGGTAACAGACAATAAATAAATAGGATGAGATCTGTTAGTGTGTGACAGAAGAAGATACGGAGAAAGTATCTGAAGTTAGTAGATAAATTAGAACTGAGACACAAGAGTGTCTCCAGTTGAATAATTTTGTTTCTATACTACCACTTGTTTGCTGTTACAATCAGTTTCTCATCTAAGCTGGCCCTATGCAGGAGGGTTGACCAGATGACTTTCAGTGGTTCATCCCAATCTGAATTATTATACTACTCTATCAAATTCTCTTAGTATCTTTCAGAGATGCGAGTTAATGTCTGGTAGCCTTCACTCTCACCTTTGGCCCATGACTGACTTGTATTACTGTTCACCTGATGCTGGAAAACAGCTTGGGGAACACAGGTGGGATAAGGTGGGGTGGCGGGAGGAGAAGAGAGCCCATGAAGGAAAGAGAAGCTCCGCATCTGTAAAACTTAACAATTATCTGAGTTTGGTAAAACAGGAATGATCTCATAGCTTTTCTGATAAGACCCTAGCTCAGCTTGTTTTCGTTCTCTGAATTCAGAAATATGAAGAGCATTAGCTGCCATGCTTTCATGTGTGAAAAGAACAAATGATTTTATTCATGTCATAGGCCAGGGATTGCTGACTGCTAATCAGACAAAACTGTTCTGGTATGTTTGCAGAGCAACATCTGCATAATACTCAGTGGCTTTATTTTATAAAGGCCCCTTCAGAATGTGAAATCAATCAGGGGGTTGAGCTCAAGTCAGCAATTATCAGAGGCAACAAAGGGCAAATACTGACCCTGGGTTTGGTTTGGCAACAGCAGGCAGAAAAGTGATTCACAGCTTTCAGTTTGTCAAGCATCTGGCAGTAGCCAGCACTAAGATGATTCTATTCATGACACTGAACCGCTTCATATTTTCACAAGTTTCCCTTTGCATCATTAGGACAGTTGAGAATTGGTTTAGCCAAAACATTCCAATGATCAAAATCCCATATGCTGCATGTATAACTCTTAACCCAGCCTTCCCTCCTCCTCCTGGCTTGGGGAAGCTTTTAGGTCACACCTTCTTCTCTCTCTTTTTTTTTTTTTTCACAGTATACATTTACATCATTGTTTACCCAAGCCAAACAGCGCTCTCAACTGTGAGAGTATGCAGGGCATATAAAACATTTTATTTTTATTCCTTTCTCCTCTCTCCAGAGTCTTCATGGCCAAATAGAGCAGTTATGATACCCATCTTCTACGCACAGCTGCCTCCTGCATATTGACACGACCTCTCTAATTTTTTTTCTAGCTCAAAGTACCTATTTCCTTATCTCCCAGAAAAGCTATTTTTATGTCCAGTAGTGATATCTAGTTAAAAGACAACTGATGCAAACCAAGAAGCTTTCTCAATTGGTCTAACAAAGATGAGACAAACGAGTGGAACAAAAATAGAAAGCCCAGGATGCGAGACCACGCGCTCCACACCTGTGCCGGCTCTCCTCCTCGCAACACTCCACAGCCATCTGCTCAGCAGAGAAAAGGACGACATAAGGGCTGATGAGCAGCAGCCTGGGACAGCCACTTGGTCTTTCCTCAGTATCCAAGAGGAACTACAAAGCCACTAAGCCCCTTTCCCAGGATGCGCAATGATGGTACCTACCTACAGCTTGTTTAAAGTAACTGCAGCTCTCTATGAAGTTTTGCAAACTGTCTATCTTTTGTTTCTTTGGAATATATCTATCGCATTTGGAGGCTTCTGATTTGGAATGCTGGCTGCTTTTCCCTGTGGGAAAACCTGTGTCTGTACAGGGAAGGGAGAGGGCAAGAGAGCATGACAAGAACAAGCACATTTGATATCTTTTATAATCATCTGTCCTGATGTACTCTGTAAAGGTGATAAAAAGAAATAGCATATGTTTTATTACTGATTTCAGGACTTTGCCTAAAACTCATGTGAAGGAGATCGAAGAGTTTACATTTAGACTTAGAAAATATTAAGATTTCTAGAGAAGCAGAACTTTTTCTTCCCTATATTTCCTCAGTTGCTCTCTTTAGGAAAGCTACTCACATAGCCAAGTAGAAGGGTTTCTCCCCAACCCCCACAGAAGTTTTATTATTGCTGAACTAGAGGCAAGAGTGGAAGGAAGTTGGGTGCAAAGTCCTCTTTCTGCACTCTCCCTTACTGGCAATACCTGTGCTCTGCCTGACGTGCTTCACCTGCATGAAAGCAGAGGGAAAGGTGGGAGGGAGCACGTGAACTTCAGAGCGGTGAGTCAGCTGATATAAACAAGAATGATTCAAGCACAAACATATACCTGATATTCAGGTTTCTGACTCTGCTCCCCTTTTACAGAAGAGGTGCCCCACATCTGTTTTGGAGCCCATCCTTTTCAGTTGCACTTATCTCCATTCTCCTGGACAAGGAAGCCCCACAAAGCCTGAACTGAGTGTGAATGCTGCTCTCTGTTCAATAAAGCATGGACCATATGAAACATCAGCTGAGAAGAGTAGTATGGAGGACATACACCACACAAACACATCCTTTCCCTGTTTCTCCTTGTCTACATGCACTCCATAAAGCTGGCAAAACACCAATCATTGCACATCTCGAAAGAGAAAAGTTAGGGAGAGACAGTTCCCTAAAATCAACTGTAGTTGTGCAGTATTTGAAAGTTACCAGAATCCAAATAATCATCCAAAATATTCAAATAATGTTGAAATGCTCTTTAAAATAGCTTTCCATACAACATGAGTTGGGGAAAAACAAAAACAAAAACAAAACCACCACCACCAAAAAAAAAAAAAACCAACCCCACAAAACAAAAACGCCAAAAAAACCACCCCAAAACCCCAACAACAACAAAACACAAACAAAACCCCAAAAAACCCACAAGACAGGAAAACTAATCTGGAAAGCAGGAAATTTCCTATCTCCAGCAAGTGATAGATCTGGTTCTGCCTCAAGCCATTCAGTGACCAAAAGTACTTAGGGTAAAATACCTGTGCACCATATCACAGAACTGTACAAAATATCCCCAACTTAGCAGCACTGATTTGGTTGAATGCGAGTGTTTCTGGATCTGTCTTGGTACTGGCATCTCTTCTGTTCCCTTTCATATCAAATCTATGCCTATTGGTCTGAAATTATATGACCAGCTACAATACTGCTGCTCACCCGTGCCCACACCTTACGCCTAGATACCAGAGGACCTGACCTACACAATTGCTCTTACCTGCATCTGGGACCCAATGACAGTATTATTGCAGGCCAGCTCGGTTTTGTTGATTGTGTCTAGCATAGCAGTTTTGCCCACATATTCTTTATTAGAGTTTAGATGACGCTCCAACAAGTTCTGTACATCGGCGCTGTACTGGTTAGTAAAGGCTTCTTCGTACTGGTCTGTCCAGAGTCGTATTCGATTCTCCCACCCTTCAGCTGTGTTTTCGTCCAAGGCATGCGCTTCAGAAGGGGAATTCTGCACCAAACAGCAAAGGGTGAATGGCTACCACACAACAGGAAAAACCTATCCACAGTGCTCTGAGCGTATGAATATGCTACAAAAAAGGGAAATCTATTCCAAGCTAACAAAGCATCAGTCAAGAGGACACCTTTTTCAGAACCTGCATCCTTCAAAACATTGTACAACAGTGCCACTTAGGAATCCATGGAGAACTCTGTGCAGGACTCTCAGTCTCTTGAGAGTTGATACTTGGCACTGTTACATACAAGAAAATTAAGCTAGTACATGGCCAGAAAAAGTTTTTTAAGTCAGTTTGGAAAAATAATTAAGTAGATTAAAAAAAGCAAAGGAAAAAAACACACAAAGGCAAATAAATCTCATGTAGGCTTGTCCTACAGTCAACCCACTCGTCCAACATAATGCTAGAAGATGCTGATTGCATCTCAATCTTTGCAGTGACTGCTCCCAAAATACTTATGAACTCTCTAGCTAAATGGTCAGCAAGGTCTCAAGAAACTGAATGTAAAGCATAAGCTAATACCCAGAGGGTTAAAACTGCAAGTCCCAAGCAGTGTAAAGAGAGGGCAAAAATCAGGTAATTCATTTATACCATCTTGTAAGGGAGGGAAAAAAAAGAAGGTGGTAGAAAAAAAAATTAATCTTCATTCATTACTTGACAATAGTTGAAGTAATTCAACAAATTATATTCCAGAGGTCAGTAACTTAACTGGCTTCATAAGGGACTGACACATACGTGACAGTAGTGACAAGGACCACTGAAGAACAATCATTATTTTCATCATATATATGAAAAGCATTAAGAGTTTTCATGCATTTTTACCCTCTCAAGCCACTTGTGTACTACAGAGATAGGTAGTACAGACCCACCACAGGACTGTCCTGTTTCCTCTGAGCCACCTGCTAGGAGCCACTGTCAGCTACAGTCCTGGGGTCAGGTGGAACTGAATGAACCTTAAAGCAACTCTTGTGTTTCTAGGAACACGTTTAGCTCTAAAGTGCAAGCCTATCTTTTTGTCAAATAAACTTTCTATTAGATAGCCACACCTACCAGCACTGCAGAAAGTCAGAGATAACTATATTGTCCCGTCCATCGCTAGTGAAAGGATGTTGAGAGAAACAAGGCAACACTGCTAGGGACACCCAACATTAAACTTGTGTGCTACTTCGATGCCCAAGCTTAAAATATCTTTGATGCAATCAAATGATAAGTGACCTCACAGAAGGGTGGCCACAACCAGTTGTACATCCCTTACATCAAACACCCCACTCTCAGGTGTCATGAATCAGTCATATCTCTTGGAACTGGATGACATTAGCTTACAGAAAGTGATGAGCTATCTGAAGCAAAAGCAAGGTTCAAGGTGCAATTCCTGTGATACCCTTTTGGATAGGCCTGCTTGCAGTGCATGGTAAGGCTTGGGATTACTCTGAGGCTGGTCCCACAATCAGAAATTCCCCAGGCAAACCAAGAGAGGCACAAAGTTACGGGGCGGGGGGGCGGGGGGAACCCCACCATCATCATAGAGGCTTCTCACTTCCACTCACCTTCATCCTCAGAGACTTTCGTGAGCCCTCTCGAAATGCCTGTCCCCCGAACAAGGAAAGAGAGAAAAAACAAGAAGTATTATGTAACCTTTCCTCGGAATTAGGGTCCCAGAACCACACTAGATCTTACTCCAACAGACCAACCGTTAACAAAAGACAGAATTACACAAAGACCTACACAAGAAGCGATGGACTTGAACAAAAAGACTCTGCAATACAAATCCAGTGGAAACTGTTGAAAAGCTTGATGGCCAGGATTTCTGAACCCAAAAGGCCCACCTCATACTTAGTAAAAATCTCACGATCAAAACCAAAACTGTCCCGACTAACCCCACTTGCTTTAACAGAAGAAAGGGCCAGCAACAGAATCAAGCTGGTTCACAACAAAAACCCTGAAGACCTCACATGGCTCCTGCTCTCAGTCTTTTATTTAATCAATGCCTACCAGAAGAACTTCAAGGGAAACCTAACCTAGGGAAAATCATGGTAAAGCTAGCAGATGATGGGCAAGAACCAGCTGCTCACACACTTGCATTTCAATATAGGCAATCCAAAATTATTTCAGTCCCCAAACCCTCACAAACACAAGACAGTAAAGTCATCCCTCAACAAATGTTCATCACTACCTACATAGTTCTCCACACAGGCACTATCTCTGTCCCTGAAGAACAGTGCCAAGAAGCTCTGCAGCCCAGATTCCTTAACATAGCCTGCTAAGAAATGCCACGCTCCCTTCATTTTTCATTCCGTTCACTGACTGCCCCTTTGCCACAAACAGACAGATTCCAAAAGCTATTTCCCCAAATCCTAACAGAGCAGGAGGGAAAACATGTGAGTCCAAGCTCTGAGCATGAATGGACAGCACTGGGAAATAAGAGTGGAGTTTCAGTAAGGTAATTTTTAAACCAACAGCCATGTACTCTAGCAGGTCACAAATACAAGATGTCTCATTATTACACCAGAAAGATCCTTACATGACAAAAGTTTCTGTCTACTGCCAGCTTGTCAACCTGCTCTCAACAATACACCACACAGCATTTAGCAGGAACTGCAGCAACCTTGTCTCACTCCACATACCTTGATCTTTTTGGCCTTTGGAGCAGCGCGAGCTTTTTCTGTACTCCTCTTCCTCTTCTTAGGTTTGCTTCTACGGACACGGTTGACAGTCAGCGTGATGCTTGTAGGGGTGTGCTGCGTGGCTGTGTACAGCACTGTAGAGGGAGATAGTTCTTCATCCCAGCTCTCAGTTGCACTGCTGTCCCCACCTATAGAGAGGAGTACTTCGTTAGCAACGTTTTTACTCATCCCAGAGAGAACAGCTTACCCTTATGTCCGTTTTCATTAAGATGACTAGATGACCCTGTGTAGCTCTTCCCTGAGAAAGCTACACCACCTCAGTTTTCCCACCCAAACTGGGAACAGGTCTCCCAAACTTCTGATATCTCACAGAATGGCACTGATGAACATTTCCCTTTTCTTTTCACAAGATAATCCGATTTTCCCAAGAGCTAACTGAGGTGAGACGGAAGGAGAGGAGAAAATTCCAGTGAAGAGGCAAAGAACATTAGCGGGCACTGATCACAGTTAGATGATTACAGCAGCCAAAAGACAAAGGTCTCGTAGAAAGCAAGCAAAAGTCACCATTATCAGAACTATAATCTCAAGCTCACCTGACACGTTGTCCTGCTTCCGGCGGCGGAGTCTGATCACCTTCCCCCTGCTCATTCCTCTGCCAAAGGAGAATGCACAATTGAAGCTGGTTTGTAGGAGTAAAGTCACTTGAAATTCAACAGGATGTCACAAGATGCGTGCCCTCAGTGGGGCCCAGGATGATAAGAACATCGATTTAACATCCTCATCTCCACTCCTGGTGCCACCAACACTTGTCAGGCTGACAACGCAAAGGAGGAGGGTCAATACTAGGTAAAGCACTGGAAAGAACGCTCCAGTTAGCAAAAGGAAGTCCGTCCCACAGCCCAAACGTGACACGGTTTGGTATGAGAAGTCAACACGAGGAGCAGTCCAGATCTGCACTGCACCAAAGCTTACCTGCACTTTTCGCACTTGAGGAGGAAACCATCTTGGGAGACACTGCAGTGGCACCAAGTGGGAATTGATTCTCCTTCTGAGGAGCTCTCACTGTCCCCGGAGTTCTCCTCATCAGGCGAGTGCAGGCCGTTCAGTTCTGCACGAGGTATAATGGTCTGGACAGGAGGAGAGGCTGGCGGCGTTGGAGGAGGAGGGGCTCCATAATTATGATCCTGAAAACGAGTATTTGCAGTACTACTTTTAACGTGAAGATATGATGCCTAGAAACTGAAGTCTCAAATCCACAGTTCCCAGGTTATTATTTAACAACTGGTGTAAAACAGTAGCCTGAATTCCTCAATCTACCAATAAGGTAAAGCAATAGCTCTGAAAGATGTGAATGGTTTTCTTCTGCACCAATGAATTAAATTCAAAACCTGTGAAAACAACTAGGCTATTTCAACATTAACTGTTGTACTGCTAATAACCTGAGATGACATCAGTGGTCAAACACTGGAACTGGTTGCCCAGAGACATTGTGGAGTTTCCGTCTGTTGAGATATTCAAAACCCAACTGGACACGGTCCTGGGCAACCTGCTCAAGCAGTGCTCAGAGTCGGCTTGAGCACGGGGGTTGCATTATGTGATCTCAAGAGGCCCCTTCCAACCTCAGTGATTCTGTGACATCCTGTTCCACCCACAGTTTCAAGCCACGCTCCCGCTCTTCCTGACTGTTCCTTGTTTCTCATAGTTATAAGTTAACAATATGAAAATCTGCACAGTTGAAACAAGTACAAATAGTGCACAATAAACCAAACGAAGCATAAAATTACCACCAGGAAAATACTGTATATTCATATATATTCACACTTCATTCATATACTTCATTCAGTTAAAAATCTACCACCTAGAACACTGAGAAAGCTTGCCAGAGTATGCAAGACTTCACAAACAGTAAACACACAAATGCAAAAGGTATGGCAGAACTCAGCTGTAACTCAGCATTCCCTAATAAATAAGCCAAAACTCCTAAGGCTTAACAGGCAAAGAGCTATGGAACAAGGAGAAAAGAATAAGTAGACAGTAAAGAGCTGATTCACTGCAGAGAGAGTACTCACTGCGTAAGGCAGCCCGCGATAGCTGTGTTTCTGGGTGGCCCCATAGCCGTGGCTGGAGTACACATTCTTCTCACTGACAGCTGGACTAGCTTCCACAGACTCTGGGCTGCAGAAAGGGCCAGAAGTAAAACCCATCAATATAACATCATTTTTTTAGTGCCAGTATTTCACTGCTCTTTTCTATTCAACACATGAGCTCAAAATGAAGAAACTTCATGAAATTGAGGCGTTACTATGAGCTTCACCAGGCATCATGTGTGCGGAAGTTGTACAGGATGAACCTGCTTTCAACAGAGGGAAGCAACTGAGTAAGGGCCACCCTGGATAACTCATTAAACTGGGTCTCAATCTGGGAAGTTAAAAAGATAATTAGCAGGTAAGAAGCTCAGTTTCCTTATAGTTAAGGAAGTTGGGTCTAGTTCAGCATTCACATCTGAACTCAGCTAGCCTAATCTCAAAGCCACTGAACAGTACTGCCATGTTATCTCTGCAACAGCTTATTTCAAATAGCAGCTAAGCAGCTTTCCTGCATCTGTGCTTGTCCTCTCTCCCTCAGATACCAACTGTTAGCCAAGTCCAACGTCCCGTGATAAAGTCTGCATGAAACCTGCAGCTAGCCTGACAGCAATGACCAGGAGTTGGAGATTCCTGTTACAAAGAGGCAACAGAATTTATGACCTGGACAGACAGTGGCCACAGACAAATCAGATTTGCCCTGTGCTTTCTATGCAGCAACATGGTGTGCAATGTGCTGAACAGAAAATTTGCTGCTGAGGTACAATGCACTCTTCCACCACATGGTGGTGAAAAAAAGCAGCTAAAAATGAAAGGTATATCCCTTAGCAGAAGGTTGCAGAAACCCTACTCAGAGAAGGGACAGCTGCAATTCAATGCAGGGAATATTAGATAACGAGGCTACAGAGAGACTACCAGCAAGGTAACACAGTCTGTTACAAGCAGGAGATACAAGTCAGCTAACCTCTGCACAGATTAGAAGTAGGGCCCATATCAGAATACAGCAGAATATTACTGAATCAAATCTGCAGCTCAAATCTTCTTCAAAATTTTAGCAGGGAGCTGAGCAAGCAAGAAAGAAAAATACAGGAAAGGAAAACTTTACCTTGGACCTCTGCTGCTCTGGTGAGATCTCGCAGGATTCTCAGTGGGTCCTATATTGTCAGCGTGAATCGGGCAGTACTCAAACACCAATGGCCAGTGGTCACGCGTGGGGCAGTGTTTAGGCACCACCCAAGAACACTAACACTAACCCCTGTGCCCTTTGGACTTCCTATTAGCTCTTGAAATCTCTGCTGCACCGAAGTTTGCCCCACCCTGGCACTAAACCTGATAGACTCTCCAATGCACTAACCTTCTGAGCTTCTGGCTTTTTCTGGAGTAATGCGGATCTGTCTTTGCAACATAAAGCAGCAATAATTTATTGTGCAAAGAACTGCAGAAAGTAGAAGACCTTAAACTATGCAAACCCCACTTCTGTAGCTCAGGATTTAGGCGCATGACACGATAAATTCAGTTCATTTTCAGTGTAACTACAACCAGCTAAATTGTCAAAAGCAGGAGATATAGGTGGCGATACCTCTCAGAGGATATACTTCTTAATAAAAGACATTGTGTAGAGCTTGCCACATAATCCAGCCTTGCTGGATCTCTGCAACAGTCCTTTAGGACTTCCAGATTGGTACAGAGTTAAATCCATTCAGGTTTAATCGTATTTTCAGAAACAATATTAGAACGAAAAATCCTAAACAGCCTAAGCAGCAGATTCGTCCTCTGTCCAAGTCACCCACATTCCTAACTACAGTCAGCCTGGAATACCAGCAATGCTGCCGCAAGCATTAGCAATAAAACTTCAAGACTGTTGGTGCAACGGTGTCCAGGGGCAACAACGCTGGGGCCCATGCTTCCTCAGCAGCAGCCCGCCAAGGACCTTCAACAACTTCCAATACGCAGCCAGACTAACACAGCAAAACTACTCTGCAGCCTCCGTGTCACCCTCAGATGAACGCAAACACCCTTCAGCATTTTCACTCCCCTCTGTATCAGAGGCCAGGGGAAGATGCTAAAGCTCAGCCTGAAAAGAGGGCCAGCTAGTTTTCCTTTTCCCTTCCCACTGCCTTCGTGATGCACATCTTTGAAATCAATCCCTTGTAAGAGACAAGAAGCTCAGGTACCCTAAGACTTCATGCATCAAACTAGCAGAGTTTCAAAGGAGAACTGGAGGACAACCTTAACTTTGAACAGACTCACAAAGGACACTTCAGCAGTAACAGTGCATCAATGCAAAGCCTGGAGAATAAAGTGCTGGCATTCCCAATTTTTAGAAAACAGACAGAGAAACCAATTCAGAAATCTTCAAAAGCCTTTTTTCAAAGCACTCCAGCCTAGCCTCAAGTTGGACCTACAAATTTCTTACAACCAGGGAAAAAGAAAATGCTTTGCAGAAGGTTTACTGACAGTCTTTTTGATATTTAAATGTTACAAGGGACATGCGTAGATATATCTGGCTCTCCTCTCTACCATGCTCAGCTCTGAAAGCAAAGTGCCTAGTACACAAGTAAACTATTTAGCACTCTTTCTCCTGTCATAAACAGTTTAAAATTCCTGCATGTTGAGTCTTTAAAGTGCTGGTGTGGGAGAAGCATGGTGACAAGCAATATCGAATGTTAAATCTTGAAAAGTGAAGGATCATATACCCACTGCAGATGAGTGACTTACTAGATTCTGACTCCCCGTTTAAAAACAATGTGTAAAAATATGGGCTTTAGGATGGAATGAAGCATCAAGAAGAAGAATGCCTAGAATGAGGCCACTGCCAAGACAGACAAAAAAGAGCATTAGCAGTCTTGCAGAGAGGGCGACTGTGTAGTCAAACTCTGTGCATAGTCAAATCAGGGCAAGATGGAAGGGAAAAACAATGATTCATACCTTAGCCCACTGCTCTTACAGCTCAAAATTAATAGAGTCTGGAGCAGTATCTGTTCTACACTGATCAATCTGACATGCAGGTATTTGCACAGTAGGTACCTTTAAATAATACACGGGGGAAATCTATCACCAAAATGTCCTTTGTAAATTTTTGTAAAGAGATGCTACAGTCCATATTTCAAAGAAGGATGCAGGAAAGCAGGAGGTAGAAGCACACAGAAATAACTTGAGCTCTCCCTCTCGCCCCCGACAAAAACATAGTACTCATCTGAGCTGACATCATTCTAACAAGGGTTTTAAGAAAACATCACAATGCAATATTTTCTGGATTTGAAATGTTCCTGACTCCTGCAGAAGCAGTGTCTTTTAAAAGAAATGGTAAGTCCCCTCCAGCAGGCCTCAGAGATAGGACTGCAGTGAGAGCCCTGCGCAGGGTCCTGTGGTGGGGACCCTGAAGGATTGCCCGCTGAGGTGTACTTCTTAGAACCTGCTCAGGGGCAGAAACAACATAAAGGTGTCTACATGGGCTGATGCTGTCTCACATCTCTGGCCAAGCTCCAAAGGGGACCAGAAATCAGTCATGTAAGATTGGTACTGAGTCTGAGCTAGTAGGCTCTACTAAGAGGGAGGCTCAGCACACTGATCCCTCATATAATACAGCTTTTGGAAAAGGAGCTGGCTTGTACCTTGCCAATGTCAAGCATGAGTACAGAAAATGCATGACTGCCTGCACTTGAGTATAGACTTACTAGCCAAGCTGATATAAAACCCATGGTTGAGTGCCTCATACTGTTGGAATTCTCCTTTTGCCCATCTCCTGTGTCAAACTCACCAATTTCCATAACACTGCATTTGTTAAACACTCAAAGTCTGTCTCTGCATTCATCTCACACAGCCAGCGGACCAGCACCCCCTTCCTCCTGAGAAAGCACCAGCACCGATCCTGCAGCCCCACTCCGGGGCAGCCCTCCGACACCCTCCCCTCCTCCTCCGTGGGGTAACACTCACTCCGATCCTGCAGCCATGTCGGAGTAGGACGTATCTGGTGTGGTGACTCCCAGAGGGATTGCAATGCTCATGACGCCCGTCGGGGATCACGGAGTCCAGAGGGCAGCGACTGGCCGCTCCGAGGGCGGAGAGGAGCCGCAGAGCCTCGGCCAACACGTCACGGACATGGGGAAACCTACCAGAGTAGAAACAAAGCATTGCATCTCCGTTACAGGATGAGGTCTCCCTGTATATCCCCCCAAGAAGGCTTTCACAGCAAAAGAAGAGCAGAAATAGATTTCCATCAGTGACATGCCACATCATTTTTACTTCATTTTCACTTCATTTTCATATGTGGGGTCAGGGAAGAGGTAGATAGTAGTAGTTTCGCGGGGGGGGGGCTTTGTCTGGGTTTTGTGGTGGGTTTTTGTGGGGTTTTTTTTGTTTTTGTTTTTTTTTGTTTTTTTTTTACAGTGTTGGATTGACATGCAATGAGCTGCTCTGCCATAAAGCCAATAATGACAGTTCCCCCCTCCCCCAACTAAACTTAGTCCTAATTATCAGATAAGCAATCTATTAGCTCCTTCTGCATATAAGCAGCAGCTGTCACCTATCACCCACAGCCCTTCATCAGCATTTCCTAACTCCTTCCCCAAACAAGTTGCAGGCAAAGCCCCATCTGGGAGGTCAATGAGACAGAGCCGAGGTGGACCGAGCCGAGACCTCTCGCTCGAGATCAGCTTGTATTTGCATTCACAGGGCGCACAGCACAGGCAAGCGCGACCGGCAGAGCGGCTACCCCCGCACCACCGACGGCCTCCCCTCGGCAAGCGAGGCCCGTCCTGGATTCTGCACCGATTACTCAGTCCGGCGAGCCCTGACGCAGCGGGCCCCGACTTTCCGAAATCCCAGCTGACACCTCCCCGCAGCAGAGCCACGTCAGACATCTGGGTGCTCGCGCATAGGCCGCTCCGACGAGAAACACGGCTGGGCCATTGGCTCGGCGCGGGGAGCCGGGGTGAGTCACGGCGGCATCACGGGGCGCAGCCGCCGGCCGTGCTGGGGCCGGCAGGGAAGCCCGCGCCCAGGCTCCACCTTCCCTGCTGACCGCAGCGTTTTGCTAAGGCAGCGAGCGAAATCGCCGATAAACACAAACTTCCAAGGGTCGGATGGCGGACGGAGGTGAAACGGGATCAGCTCCTCGTTATGTAAATAGCCTCAGTAACACAGACATTCATAAAGGAGCTATTATTCTACATGGCCCTAAAGAAACCCCCCACCATACAGACCCAGGCTGCATTTCAGCACATAGCAAACGTAGCTCCAAGCCCAAAGAAAAACGGTGACAATTTAGCCATCCTCTCTGCACGTTAAACTTTAAGGGCAGCCTTGGATAACTTTCCGCAGTCTTTCCCTGGCTCCGGCAGCGCGGATGAGCCAGCCTGCGCTCGCAGCCAGCCGTCACATGCTCCCCGGCATCTCGGGGGCTCTGCCAGCAAACCCTCCTGGGCTACAGCGAGGCCGCGAGCCAAGTTTTCCTGTGGGTAGTGAATTTCTCACAGGGAACTGCCTTTGGACACCATAGTCCAGCCATTGTTTAACACACAAAAAAACCCAGAAACGCAAAAACACACACTAACTACAAGGGCAAATGAAGGAAGAGTGAGGGAGTCAGAAAGTTTAAATGCCGTACCTATATTGCCTTTTCCTGTTTTAAAAGACAGGCCACTTCTCTTAGCATGAGGAAGTATTTTCCTTCTTCAGTATACATCCCTAAGAGAAATCTCTTTTTGATAGTATGACAGGCATACAGTGAACTACAGAAGTAGCACGTAAAGATTTCTAAGTGGTCTGTGGCAATTCCCTGTTATGCCCCAAAGCAACGGTCTCATGGGGAGGTGGGAGATGAAAAAGAAAACAGGCAGGACTAAGCTCACAAACAGCTCAAACCCAAGACAGCCCAGGTGTCCTTGAATGTGTTTTCTTGAAAAATAAAAAGAAAAATAAAAGGACCTTTAGGAAGTGTCTCATTTACCCCTTCTCATGCTTGTGACAGAATTGTGATTTCTACACTGGCACCAGATGAGACAAACGGCTGCTAAAATGCAGCTAAGAACCATGGACATCAATTCCTGCTTCAACCCAGAGTCACACAAAACTGGCAAAAGGTTAACAGAAATGGGACAAGTTTCTCAGTGTCTGAAGCACCCTTCTCCCTTTTAAGGGAGAACCTCCCCTCCTCCCCCCCCCACCCCCAATCTTTTTAAATACTCGCTTAGGGTTGTTTTTTTTCCCTATTGATCTCTTGCCTTTGCCATGACCATACCCAGCTGGCAGCAGCCCGAGATTTCATCAGGACAAATTCCAGCCTCCTGCCTGCTCGTGACTCAGCAGAACCAGAGGATTTCAGGTGCATCTTCTGGTCTCAAGAGTCACAGGATATCTGGTCAGTCCTGGGGTAACTGGGACAAGTTCTCAGCCACTTTTCATGGCAAACCCTCTTTCCATCAATGCTGTACAAACACCAGACCGTTTCAGTGCAACCGTAACTCCCACTTTTGGGAAAGAGATTACTGGAGAAACATGAAATACCAGAGAGGTTAGACTAGGTAAATTCCAGTTCAGTCGCTTTTGTGTTGACCCAGTAGCACTTGCCCAACCATCATCCGCGCTCAGATTTTGCTGTTTGTTGCTGCTGTTTTATGCGCACTTTCAACTCTGACAATGTAACATTCAAAACGAACTGCTGAGACCATTCTCAAGTGCTGTCCAATACCACACCACCTTCGGGCTAGATTGCAGTCTGGTCTTCATGAAACCTGGCCTGGTAACACCCAAAACATTATCCTGCACAGAAAATACTGAGGTTGAGATCAAAACGTTCACCCATTGAACTGGCTAATTTCCTGTATATACAATCCCCAAGCTCCTTTCTACCTCTCCCCCCAAAAATATACAGCTGTATCAGAGAAAAACGTCGCACTGTGTTCTCTCCAGTGCGACCGGAAGACGTTTTCCTAAAATTCAAAGTCTTAATGCAAATTTGTTGAGCTTCAGACCACAGCACAAACCTATCTCTGTTATGATACAATTCTTCTTGAAATCAAATGGAAACAGGAATTTTGATGGCCTAACAGGTAAATAATACTTAGCTGGTTTTGAAAATAAAGGATTTAAAGATTTTTTTTTTCCCCCCACATTTGGCATCTACACTCCTACCTCCTTAACCAGTCATACCAGTATAAAGACACCTGGTCTTCCCCAACATCATCAAAACAGCCCAGATGAGCATCCACCCGCACAGCCACCCCAGCGTTGGTATCCCTGATTCTCACTCAGCACAAGTCACACACCAGGGACTCACCCACCTTCAGACCAAAACCGTAAGTGGTTGCCTTAACTAAAATGTAAATATATGCTATTAAATTATTTCAGGTAACATCCTGTATTGACGGAAAGGATTGTAATAAATCCAAGCTTGCCAAGCGAAGGTTAGGCAACACCTGCTGTAACAGTGAATTTCATTTTCCAAACTCTGTTTAGGATGCAACAGCCGCAGCGCTGCATTGGCTCACTTCCACAACCACTGCCGTCCATGTTACAAATAAAGCAGATGCAGAAAATTTACTGCTGGAAACTCTTTTCATTATTGTGGTGTTAAAAGTCAGTATTAACAGGGACAATCAAGCACGGTCAGTCAAACAGCTCGCTAGAGCTTCCTCCTTCTAGATGTGGCTGTTCCTGTTTCACTACTGCCCTGGTCTCACAGACACCTCTGGGCACTCATGGCGTGCAACGCTCGGTGACAGATTGTACAAAATACTTGAGAGCGCCGTGAAAAATTCACCCCTGGACAAAACCGCTGGGCACAGCCTCACAAACGTGTTACCTGAATTCAGATGCCCAGGCTCCACCACAACCCGGTGCTGCTCAGGTGGTGTTGGACAGTCTTGGGGGGGGGGAGCATTCCCCTTGCACCCCGCACAGTCACAGGCTCAAGGGGAAGGCAGTTACCAAGCAGGGGGAGGACAGAGAGACTCAGCCCATTTCTCCGCAGTGTCAGCGCACATCTGTGAGTCTGTCTACAGAGGACTTGAAATATTTTAACGTTGTGCATCCAGTGTCTCATGCATTGCAAGAAAGGTAAGAAGGTGACGCTGGTACAAAACACATCGTGGACAAACTGAGAAAAGCCTTTTCTCATTATATACAAGTTCAACAGGTGTGCCAGGGCAGGGAGGAGAGGGAAAGCCCCTCTGCCTGCACTGACAATGGCCACTTCTCACATCTCTCTTGTTCACAGATAGCAAAGGACAAACAAGCGCTTCCTTTACCACTCCCTACACCTCCCAACAACTCTGGTTAGTGAAGCCCCAAAACTGGATGCAGACCCAAGACTTTTGACAACCCAGGATTTCTAGCATCCAAATGATAACTGCCATCCTCCTCTTCGTGCTCGGCAACAGGCCTGCAGGTCACCTATACAGGATGAGCTCCATATACAATGAGCTGTGCATCTTTATGCTCCCAAGCCATTACCAGTCACAGAATTCAAAGCATGTTTTTCTCCCGTATCTCACACTGCCATAGGCCAGAGCTGGTGGCAAACTGGAAATAGCAGCTCTGCCATGCAGCCTTTCTTGGCATCCTCTCCATCAACCTCATCTGGGACAGAGCCAACGAATTCTGACCAGTTCATACTTAAGCTGTCATCTGCATTAGTAGCAAACCTCTCTGCAAGTGGAGCAGTACAAAAAGTGTTAGCAGACTTATGGATCCTATTCATTCATCTTTTCCCCTAGAAATTTCAGAATAGCCAAAATCTATGGGACATCTAATGTAAACATGAAGTGCTTTAATTACCATACTGAACAAGTCCTGTCTCATCAGCCAGTGCCACCCAAATACGAGCGCAGTCCACCCGAGTCCCATCAAGCACTGCCCGTTCTTCCCAGCGCATCCATAAACCTCATGTCAAGGGCAAATCCTCACAGAAGGGCAAGCATCGTCAGTGCAAACAGAATCAGATCAAGGGTTTTTGCGTTTAAAAGAGCTAGCTGAAAAAAATGCATCAAATTCCCAGAATTTCAGACGTGCTGTTCTGTAAGGACACCTACAGAGGCAGGGGCAGAGCAGACAAATCCTTAAGTCATTTAGCTCCAACTTACTCTGAAACATACAGATTCCTAAAAGTACTTGAATTGTGCCTCAATCTACCAATATAAATGTTTAGCTCTGCTCTGAAAATAAGCTGGGTTCACTAAGCAGCAAGGAAACAACTGTGTCAGTTTTAAAAAATGAAATATTGCCATAAGTATTTACTATTATCGTTAGTACCATATATCATCTGCTAGCTGACTGACAAAGCAAGACAGGAATCCATCCATCCCGTGGGATCTGGGAGAACTCGGTCCTAGTCTACAACAGAAAGGATCAAAATAACAGGCAACACAAGTATGCATTACTAGCTAGGTACGCATACCGTGATAAGCAAATTATTGACAAATATAGTGCAATGGTTGAAGACTTATCTGTCTTAGAGCTTTCTTAAGACTCTCTCCTGTTTTATACATAAGTGACTATATGCAAAAAAAATGCTTGTATGTACACATTTGCTTCAGAGTTCATCTTGCTCCTTGGGATCTGGAGAACCATGATAAAGCACCGCCAAGCTCTTAGAACAAGAACAACAACATTTAAAAATTGTTAAGTGTGTCAAAAAGCAACAGCCCAGCGAGACCTGATCCTGCTCACCATGCTGCACAAGGCCTGGAGTCAAGGATCGGGGAAAAGTGAGACTGCTGCTCTTAGGACATGGGTGATTTCGAACAGCTTTTGGTATCCACGGGCCTATGCATCGGTCAAGTTGTTCCATACAAGATATGAAATCATATTAATGATTCCCATTATTCTTAAAGTACTTTATGGAAGCACTGGAAACTACCTCAACACATGTCTACGAATACACCTACTTAGCTAAAGTCAGCGTGATAAAGCTGTTCAGTGAAGGCTACATAAGCCACGTTTAAAACTGAGGTACGAGCAAGTTAAACTGAGTTTGATAAAGTTTGGTAAACAGCTGGAAATTAAAAATATTTTGATTAAATTTACTTAAACTTTAAATTTAATTAAACTAGGTTTAAGCTATTTTAAGGCAATTTTCATCATGTCCATCCATGGGATTCCATCATTTTAGCTGATGAAGAAAACATCAATTTTAGTTAAACTCCTCTGCAAGCTACACCCTAAGGGACTACAAACGACGACAGTGAGCAACTGAAAGAAATTAAACCACCAAGCAGAGACATTCCAAAATGCATAGTCAAGTATTCTCAGCAACTGACCCAAGACTGCAGAGATTACTCAGGAAAGCAAAAAGAATAACCTCAAAACTTTGCTGCTACTTCAGCAGTCAAGAAGTTATGCAAACCCTCTTTGTTTTACAGACAAAATTAAAATTTCTTGTGTTTTTCTTTTGGAATAACTAAGGATTTCAGGTATTATGATAAGAAATAGAAGAAAAAATCAATAAGAGATAAAGGAAGGGCAGATATGACTTTGCTTCCAGAAATACCTTCTACTGGACAATTCAATGATATTCTTTATAGTCCAATACACTCCAGAGATGGAGACATCAGACAAGGGTTTGCCTGGGCTTTCTGAAAACATCTAATTTGCATCATGGAACCTTACTGGAAAGTTTAATTTATATTGATTTGAAATTGCTTGAAGAGTCATACATAAGGATAATTCCATAAACAAACACATGCCAAATTAGAAAGGGGAAGCAAATGACAGAGTAGCAGTGATCTGTGGCAGACCAAATTATTCTGAGATACGTTGACATGGAGAGGTGGCAGGCAGACACCAGGAAACTCTGCCTGTGCCCCACGCTGATGAGACGGGACCTGGCTGCATTTGCATGGCCTGCACTCACAGTCTGCTGAGCGGGACAGTGAGAGAGATGTTGTTTTAAAGGAATAACAACCTCAACAAAAGGGAAGAGGACTATCCCAACCGAGAACTTCATATCAAAGTCCTCATAACTTTAAGAGCCATAAACAGAGGATCTCTTCAAGAAAACTTCACAAAACAATACTTCGAAAGTCTAGCAACCTATATCAAATAGTAAAACCTTAAAAATGTTACTAATCAAAATAAAACTTAAATAATAATGGTAATAGTGGAAAAATGCCAAAAAAAACCCTTAAACTCAGAAAAAATAATTCTTGGCCCCTTTCTATACTAAAAACATTGTTTTACATTGCTTCTATCTCACAGCTAGAATTATAATAGAATATATATAGATTAATTCTACCTATATTATAGATAATATATATAATATTATATAGAATTATAAGATAGTTTGGGTTGGAAGGGACCTTTAAAGGTCATCTAGTCCAACCCCCCTGCAATGAGCAGGGACATCTTCAACTAGATCAGGCTGCCCAGAGCCCCGTCCAGCCTGACCTTGAATGTTTCCAGGGATGGGAAACCTGTTCCAGTGTTTCACCACCCCCATTGTGAAAAACTTCTTCCTTGTGTCTAGTCTACATCTCCCCTCCTCTAGTTTAAAACCATTACCCCTTGTCCTACCACAACAGGCCCTGCTAAAAAGTTTGTTCTCATCTTTCTTATAAGCCCCCTTTAAGTACTGAAAGGCTGCAATAAGGTCTCCCTGGAGCCTTCCCTTCTCCAGGCTGAACAAGCCCAACTCTCTCAGCCTGTCTTCATAGGAGAGGTGCTCCAGCCCTCGGATCATTTTTGTGGTCCTCCTCTGGACCCGCTCCAGCAGGTCCATGTCTTTCCTGTGCTGAGGGCTCCAGAGCTGGATGCAGCACTCCAGGTGGGGTCTCACCAGAGTGGAGCAGAGGGGCAGACCTGCTGGCCACACTTCTTTTGATGCAGCCCAGGATACGGTTGGCCTTCTGGGCTGCGAGCGCACATTGTGGGCTCATCTCCACCTTTCTGTCCACCAGTACCCCCAAGCCCTTCTCAGCAGGGCTGCTCTCAGCCCCTACATCCCCCAGCCTGTATTGATACCGGGGGGTGCCCCGACCCAGGTGCAGGACCCTGCACTTCGCCTTGTTGAACCTCATGAGGTTCACACGGGCCCAGTTCTCAAGCTTGTCCAGGTCCCTCTGGGTGGCATCCCGTCCCTCAGGCGTGTCCACCGCACCACTCAGCTTGGTGTCATCTGCAAACTTGCTGAGGGTGCAGTCGATCCCACTGTCTATGTCATTGATGAAGATATTAAACAGTACTGATGAAGATAATAAACAGCATAACAAGTCATCAGTGAAGATGACAAATTCTTCAAATACTGAAGCACTTATATTTTCAAAAATGAAAGGAAGGTAACCCCCTGAAAACACTTATTTTTACAAATATTGTTTTTTATTCTTTCCTGAAAGATATACAGCAATATAAGAGAAAAAAAAATGATGAATTATACATGAGATCCCACAGAAATGATCATACAAAAATTACCAAAATAAATGAAACAGATAAGAGTTCTACAGTTCTACACACTTGATTTGGGACAGTTGCGGGGGAAAAATAGTCTGCAGCGAGAGGAACAACACATCCTAATTGCTGTGCTGGTTCTATACTCTGAGGTAGTCGCACTCTCTTCCCACAGGGTAAAGTAGAACAGTCAAATGTCTGTATGTCACAAAAATAAGAAAATGCAAATAAAAAAGTTCAGAACTGATATTCTGAGGTTAAAGGCTTGACAAGTAACCTCCAGTGAATCCAGCTGTGGCAGCTGACATTACTGCTGCGACTGTCCCCTCTAAGCCTTTGCCAAAACAGCTGGCAGGAAGGAAACGTTGCCATGTCTCATCAAGTGCAGTTGATGCCAAGAAGACTGGACTAAAAGCAGAAGCAGGTAAAATGCATATTCCCTTTTAGATACTGTTACAGGGGCAGTAAATTTCTGCAATGAGGCAGAGCAGACAACTAGGAACGGCAACGCTGGAAAGCATCGCTGCTCAGTCCGCCACACCTTGTCCATATAAATCCTGTATTTTCAGATTCAAGAGGCCTGCCTCTACCAGAAAACAGCTACAGTTAAAGTAAGATTCAAGATTAATTTCAATAACGTAAACAACATTGGTTTAATCCTAGCAGACCAGAGTGTTTCTTTGTTCTAAATTTTGTTGCTTGTGAATGTAATAGTATTCACACGAATGGCTATACCTGTGTAACTATTAAACTTTCCTAAGTAGACAAACCCTAATTTAAAAAGGTTGTCAGACAACACCCCCCTCAAAGAGAAGAAACACCTTTAGACCTTGAAATTGTGTTTTGAAGGTATTTCAGAGAAAAGCCTATACCACATGCAAGGTCAGAGGGAAACAGAGCAATAAAGGGCAATAACTAGGATCATATCCAAACCCATAGAATTACAGTTCCCATGAGAATCCGGACAGTCCAGAGTCACGGGAAGTCACTGAATATAGAAGGGGAATCAGCAGAATTTACTGGCACGGAGCAGCGTCCCGAAGTTGCAACCAGTGGAAGGCTAACCACAAACAAGTTGCCAGGAGTAGGATTGCAACCTCCAGTCCCAGAATTGGAAAAAAGATTTCTCTGTAATCCCACTAAATACTCTCTGCCTCGCAGGTCTGCCTGTACGTCCTTTATACATCTATTTAAGGCCCCCACGTGATGAAGGCTGCCTGCCTGGCCACTCCCAGCCGGGGCAAACAACCCAGCTCCGGAGGAGACTCCAGCAGCAGCTTCCAAGGCAGACGTTGCATCAGCCAGGTGTGCAGGAAGCGGCGGAGATAAAGCAGCTGTTGACGAAGGGGCTCTCGGACGGAGGCCGCTTCAGGAATCCCGTGGAAAGGACGACAGGAAGGAGAGAGACGCTCCGCACACAGAACAAGCTTCATCGGCTTCAGAAAGCCTTTGTGCTGGGGCTCCGGACCTGGCCTTTCTCCCAGAGATGATGCAACACTGAGGAACAAGGTCTGTGCCAGAGAAAACTATTCACAGGCTATGCAGATGGCAACGCAGCCAAAGGCTCGGATCAAAACACGCCGGAGCCCATCCAGGCCCAGCGAGCCCCCCCAGGCCTCCCTCCCTGCCCCCCCCAGATCCTCCATTTCACATTGCCACCTCGCTCCTAGCGCGACCACGGCTTCAGGCAGAACGAAGGACCTTACGATAACGAGAAAGAAGTAAAAGGGGGTTTTAAAGTCCTGCAAAAATCACAGCTCATCCTCTGATCTGTTGGAGGGAAGAGACAGGGGAGAAACTGAGCTCAAAGCCTCAAATCTCCAGGCCAGGGATCCTCCCGTCACCGTGGCTTGCCAGCACATGCCTGAGCTCCCTAAACACGTAGGGCAGCTCTCCGCTCGCCGGCAGCCTCGGCCCGGCTCTCGCACACCAGGAAACCACGCAGGGACAGCCCGGGCGGCCATGGCAACATCACACAGTGTGGCAATTATGGAGCTGTGGCTCCCAAGCGAAGGTTCAGTCTTGCTTTCCATTATAGGACTCGTTTTTAACCCTTCCCCCTGGCTCAAGCCATCACTGAGTGCCCTCCTGGCTCCAGCCTGGCCTCTGCGATTTGTGACCAGCGAGTTTTGCAGCCTTGCACCTGGGCTCGAGATCACGCAAATACATTTTTCTCCACGTTGCAAGGAAGTTACTCCAAGCTTATGTAATGCTTGTGTGCTGTGTCCCAACAAACACTGGTTTGTCTGACGCGCCTCGAGTGGGAAACTGGGCTACGAAAACACCTGCAACCTGCACCCGCACACAGCGAGACAGTCGGATACATTTACTAATTGAGCTATGTAATCACTGAGAAGCATTAAAATACAGGGAATTTTACACAGTTAATAAGGATTTCAGCAATCTTCCAGCATTGTGGCAGCTTTCAAAGCTCAGCCTGCTGCACTGCCTCACTACATCCCCTTCTCAGGGACATCTTTGTAGGAAGTGCCACTGACTGTGTGTGGCACTTGTCCAGGCACTGGTGCCCAGTGGCACTCTTGGTCATTTAAGACAGTTCTGGGACCCCTATAAAATTCACACATTTCCTGCAGACCTGCTTTTCCCAGCACAAAACCCGTTAGAGAGCAGAAAGAGTCAGTAGGACGGTGGTGGAGACCAATCAAGGTGCAAAGGCAGCATACCCGCCAAAAAGCCTTATTTCCCCTTCTGGGGCTTCTACCCACTTGCAGATGCTGAATTATGTTCAAGAGATGTTCTTTATTGCAGTTCACTTTTCTGGCTTACTTGCATCTCATGTTATATTGCATTTTGGCACTGACAAGATACGCGCTGATCCCCAAATGCAGGTTCTACCGACACGGTGGCATGCCGTGCCCTGGCTCTGCATGTCGGATCCTCTGCGCAGGGTGGATGCTCACCCAATTGCAATGTTACAGCAGTCAGATTTACAGAGTAAGCTGTCAGCCAACAATATATTGGACCATCAAGCTTTAAGGAATATAAATTTTGATAAGTTATTTTGATAAGTTTTTGGTAAAACAAGATAATCAAAGACTTGCTCTCACAACCACAGAGAAGAAGTGTGACACTCGGGAAGCTCCCAAACACCTGCTTCACAACTGCCAGCAAGAAATGCAAAGCTCAGTGGTACAGACAGTGCTGAGAGCCATGGTCACTTTTTTGACTAGCCCATTTTTTGTTAACAAGATGAAAAGCGGATAATCCAGTTGAACGCATTTTCAAAGTAAATGCAGATGACCAGAAATCAGCAGTCACAAACCTGCAGTGGGTGACTCAATAAAGACAGCAGTCACTTAAACCAGATTTATTTCTGGTGACTTGCAGATAAATTAGTAATTTCTTCCTTTGAGAAGAGCTCCTCTATGAGCGCACAACGCTGCAACCAACCACCTTAACTGCACATGGGTGGTAACACAGGAGTACTGACATCAAACAGTTGGCCAAGAGTGCTTGTCATAGAGCTCACACGAAAGCAATGCTGAGCAAGTAGTTCTGTAACACATCAATAATGAAATGCTATCTGCTACCGCAACTGCTGGGTTTTCTGAATGTTGAATTATGAGCAGAGTAACATATTGAGGACGTTTTCATGACTATCACAAACAAAACTAAGCACAGGTTATGTACAACCACACGATGAAACGAAGAGGTTGAAACATGAGAGTTGCTCGTGCTGAAGAGGCTGACAACCCTTCTCCTGAGGGTTGTCTCCATCAGCCTCTTGATGCTGGGGAGAGGGGGATGATGATACAGCAGAGAGGGAAGGCACGGAAGGGGGAAGACTTCTTTACTGTGAAGCCTTCACAACTTCTTTTGTGTATAGCACTTTCTGTGAGTAGCTTTTGCAGGTTAAGACAGATAGGGCTGTCTGGACAAGGTGAGTAGCAGGGATTGCTGCACTAGATCTCAAAGCTGGAGGCCTTTGCTTTTTACACCGTGTAGTGCCCCAACACGTTTCTGCAGTTTGCTATCCCTTTAGCCCTAAGCAAGGAAACTTGCAGTTGCTAGACAACCTCTTTCCCACCTCAGAAATTGCTCAATTTACGTAACAAATCGATAGGCTCGGTGTTCAAAAAGCTACAGAGTTTTAAGCTGCCTTTTCTTCCTTAGGACACAAAGTGTTTCCTTACTGCACAGCTGCAGAGATGAGAGCGATGGGGCTCCTCCCTGGCTGGACCCGGAGGAGGAGGAGAGGAGGGGCAGGAATGCAGCCACGCAGGAGAAGAGGCGAGAGCAGCCCAGGTAGCTCCATGTCCTCCTCTGCGCAGGCGAGGACGAGCATGCACACCGGCAGGGCCGACCAGAGCTCTACCTGCACAAAGCAGCAGATTTTGAGAGCTACCAGAAGGGAATTTAAGAGCTCTGCACATCTGCAAAGGCATCTGGAACAAGGTAATCTATGGAAATATATAGAAACTCAGCAGCCATTGAGGGAGCGGTGGAACGGACAAACGCAAATAAAAAGTAGAAGCACGATCTGGAGCCATTACCAAACTGAGTCACTCAATTCCCCAGGTGAGTTTACAAAGTGAGGGAGGCGCACAATTGCTGAAGTACTCTCATTTGGATGGCACCAAAACCAGCAAACAAGTGCCATTAGAATACTGCTTCTGACAATTATTTAATACTGTTTCAAACACGAATAAACTTTCTGAGTAAGTCCAGTTAACTTGAGAGACAGAGAATATCCTACATTAATTTAAGAATGAAACCTACCAGGAGAGCTTGTGCTTACTTTGCCTCTCAGAGGAACTGTAATCATATTGCCATTGTGCAATATTTTTAATACCATTTCTAAAAAAGGACGAAAAAGATTTACAGACTTCTGCTGCGGTCAACTGGAATTCAGAAACGCTCATCTGAATACAGTGAGTGTACACAGTTACATCAGGGCTTCTCTGTAGAGGCTTTCAGAAAGCCTTAACCATATCTTAAACATCTGAAGCAACGCAGTATGGGAAAGAACCGAGTTCCAAAGATGCAAGCCACAAAGCATTAAATTTCAGAGTTCCCTTCACATCTTATGTGTCTTACGCAAGGCAGTATTCTAGCATCAGGTTAACTATTTCTCCTCTAAATTAAGATGAATTTCATGATCTTGGCTTTGACTGCGAGTGCATGCATCTGAACTTGCGCCAACTGATCATGGCATGAAACCTTTAAAGATTCTTAAACTCCAGTGTCAGGAAAGGACTATTATCATCATTTAAAAAAAACCAAAAAAACCCAACCAACCAACCAAACCATAACACAACATATTTTCTCCAGAAAGAAATGAGTTGGGCCTATTTTAAAAGACTAAGATGAACATTTGTTGTTTGCTCCTTTCCCCTTCCCTGTAAACCATTCCAATGTTTAATTATTATTATTGCTAAGAAACTGTACTTCTCGATTGAAATTGTCTAACCTCAGTTGATACTGCTACGCCTTTGTCAGCAAATCTCACAAGTCCTTTTAGAGAAAGATCAAGTCCTCTCTCAATTGTCTTTTCAATAAGCTGAGTAAGTTGAGCTCCTTTAAGCCTCACATCATGAGGCTTATTTTCCAGTCCCTGGATCATTTCTGCAGCTGTCCTTTGAATTCTCTCCAAATACACTGGCATTCTTCTTGAAGCATGGAAACCAAAATTCAATTCCAGTATCAGTCTCAACGTTGCTGTGTTTATAAGATTACTTATTTTTGTTTCACATTCCTTTCCCCCACTTTTTTTTCCTCCTCAATATGCCCAAGAATCACATTAACCCTTTTAAACAAAATAGTGGCCCAAGTACCATGTAGAGGCAGCTAGCTGTAAAGACCTTAAAGCCCTTTGAGTTACTGCTTTCCAAAATGCTGTTTCACAATGTATAGGTGGGTTTGCAGTTTTGCTAACACCTTGCAATTGGACGAATTCACACATTTTTTGTGGCAAAACAATTCAGAGCTCCCTAAACATACTTTATTACCCCAATAGTGTCTCCCTGATGGAAACTTTATCAAGTATTTTATGCTATCCAGATAAAAAGGTTCTAAAGAGCAGTAAATTAACAGCTGATTTCATCTCTCAACCTTCTATAAAGCTAGGTGTGTCCTTTCCAAGTTACAGTCCCAGATATTTTAGATCTCCATTGCTAATGCAATTTCTCTAGCACAACCATTTGTACTGTCAGAGTATTCTGCCTTCTTCCTCCTAACTCTTGCCCTCTCCACCCAAACCAGGCATGCCCCCCACACCTCCTACCCCCAGTCCAACTTCCACAGAACCACAGGATAGTATGGGTTGGAAGGGAGCACTGAAGGTTAACTAACGGAAACCCCCTCCTCTCCCCAAAGCAGGGCCAACTTGGATCAGGTTGCTCAGGGCTTTGCTCATTTCTTCTCCAGGGCCACTAAGTGTTTGCGTAACTATGCATTTTAAGGCCAAAAATAACCTCCTGATGATCTGACTTTCCACCTCACAGACTGGAAAATCTCACCTAGTCATTTCTACACTTGGCATCGCAGCTTACAAACGAGCTAGACCATGTTTGTCAAGCACAGCCTAAAAAACAGCGTATGGATTTACCACAATTCTTTGGGGGGAATTTAAAATCATGCACAGACTGCAGCCTAGAGGTCCCCAGACAGCATCAACCCAAGCCATTAAGTCTTCACAGAGAGCACAGCACATTTGCAGTTCCTATGAAAAAAGTGCAAAACTTTTTTTAAAACTAAAACTACATCAAACACTTTCTTAGAAGCCTTTGAAGAATGCTTCAAACTACCCAAGTGAAGCTCCAGCTCTAACTACCCCTTCGAAGGAGACTGTGCTTCCACCGCATACGTAGGTGACTTAAGATCTTAGCTTCCCCACAGTTTCATGAAACATGTATTAGCGACAAATGTATTGATATAATTTTAAATGTTATCTTCCATGTCCACAGTGGTAAGATTTATCAGCACCTATCTTTATCGACACATTTCTTTAACAACACACTCGCAGCACCTGTTTCCTTGACTACCTAAGTAAGGATGTCCATCATCCCTTAACTAGCACAGAGTATCTTTCAACTCGCACATGCCAGTTCCTACAAAGCTTGCCAGTTCTTGCTTCAGTCACTAACAAGAATCTCCCCCACCTCTCCAAAAACCCCGTAATTATATAAACAAAGGATTAATGTGGACATATATTTATCCGTACAAAAGCATGTCATAATAGTCAAGTTATCCCCCTTTCCTTAAAGAATAGCTATGTGAAATCAAAGCGACTAAGAGCAAGGCTGGATTTAATGTAACAGCATGAACTACTACACTGAAATTAGAGATGTTAGCCAAGACCCTGTGATCCTCTCACCTTACATTCTTCCCTAAGCATCAATTTTTGGCCCTGTCAGAGAGGAACAAAACCTTCAGTCTGACTCGGGAGAGTCACTCTTGTTCTCATGTTACGTTCTCTGCTCTCCTGTCCGGGATTATCAGTGCTGTATTCCCTGCCAACAGCAAGGAACCTCTTTAAACTTGGAAAAATTGTGAAACAGAGTTTAAAAAAAAAAAAAAAAAAAAAAAATCCCATCACATGAGTAAATGAGGCTTGACAGCATGATGGATGCTGCAGGTTCACAAGTGTGAAGGCACTCCTAAGAAGATGGCTTGCGCCTGTTACAGCTTCACATAAGCATAAAAGATGCTGGTTGCCGCATTCAGGAGGGAGATGCTCAACTATTTAGATTGGACGCATTTTATGTAAGACTGAAGATGACTAAGTCACAGCTGGACAGATTATGTTCTAGAAGAAAGCTATGCGCTCCTCCCTGTACCTTAAACACCAGCGTTTCCTAATCTGCATCTTTTCTCCTTTCCCTTTCAAACACAAGACACTGAATTCTCCCAAGAAAAAATCAGCCAGAGAATATTCAGGGCAATGTGCTTTAACCGAGAGGAATTTCACATGCACCAGTCATCATAGGGCTAATTTGATTTTGTCATTATGGAAAAACTGAGAACTATCAAGACCTCAGCTGGGTAACAGTTGGATAGGAGAATGATCTCAACGCAGGAGGAAAAGAGCACAGACAGGAATTATCTTCCTGAATAACGCAGATAGACTTTGTGGGCACTGAGCATCCAAACACAGTTTGCCAAGATACTCTGAAGGCCCCTTCACACAGTTTATCAGTCCTGATGGCTACAAATCAGTAGCAACTTTGTTCTTAATCCAAACTATCTTGTAGCATTACAAAGCTAGTGAAAACAAGCAGGAAAAATACCCTTGCTCAAACTACCATGCTTCCCCATCAACAACTTGGAGATTTTTTTTCACCTGTATCCACTACACAATGTACTCCCCAGCACACCTATTAACATCAGTATTAAAACCACTGATTGCTTTACTGAAAGAAACCAAAGGTATATACAGAAGCAACACAGCACTACTGAGGTGAGCATTGGCGTGGGTGAGACAGCTACCTAAAAAAGTCCAAGAGAAGCAATTTGCACCACTAGACCAGGAGTCAAAAAAATCCCTCTTTTACCTCCACGCTGCCTATAAGATGTCCTATGCAAGCTAATCCTTTTGTGCCTTAATTTTCCTACCAGTAAAATCAGAATACTACTTCTGCACTTCTACACATGAAAGCTAGAGCTAAGTCAACAGATTTAATCAGAACAAGAGTGGGGACAAACTGCCCTGGCAGAACTGCATCTTGAACTTCTAGGTGGAAAAAAAACACCTGAAAAAAAAATTAAATCACTGTGGCCATTTCACTTGTTTCATTCATGGCCAGTACAGGCTAAGGACCCACACACGCATCCCGGGTGAGAAGTGACGGGCCTCCCAAAAAGCAGGGATGATCAGTTTAACCAGAGAGATTTTAATCTAAGCTAAATTAAACCTTCTCAATACTAACAGAACTCCATAGTAAGTCCCATTGTTCAAGATAAATTTTTACATTTTAAACCCACATACCATTTCAGTAACAACCATCTTTCGTAACAACTTAGGTAATTTTGTTTTACAAAATGCTGAAAAGTTTCCATCATTTTTCAAGTATGTGTCAAGGCCATTTATTTCCTCCCTCACAACCTTCTCTTCACGTAAAACTGAAAATATCAGAATTCCTTGCAAATGTTGCCCCAACACAGTGACTCTCACGGGAACAGCCTACTTCTCTATCGCTCAGAAAAAGGAGTGATGCCTTAAGCTCCGACACTGGAAGAGCAACAGAAAGCTACAAACTTTGCTCGCAAGAACACCCTGCTCCTAAATCACCCCCATCCATCTCCGCTGTGTGACATGGTTTAAAAAAAAAAAAAAAAAAAAAAAAAAGAAAGAAAAGAAAAGAAGGAATTTTCAGTCAAAGGATTTCACCAAAAGGATCCTGGTTACATTTTCATACTGTTCTGCAAAAACCAGAGAAGTTACATCAACATTTGGACACACCATTTCATTTTCCCTGCTCCTTCAAGGTCCTCTTCTCCACATGTGATTCAGCAAAATTCTGCTGACCAGTTTCAAGCTGACAGTCCCAAGCTATGCCCAAGAAAGGCCTAACCGGTGACTGCAGGTTTCGATGTATAGTCTCGCTTTTAGAATATGCCAGTGCCGCCTTCTTTATTAATTTATTACTTCTGTCTGCATATGTAAGACTTGGAAATACAGGAGCAGGAAATAGGAACTGTGACACATTAATTTCACTCTTACGTTCCCTGGCAGCTTGTGGGGAAAGTCTTTTCCCAGTTTGTGAATTTTTCATCTTCTTACAAATTCTATATCTGAACTTTTCCTAAAGGATATTCTGAACCCGCAGAGGCTGAAGAGAATCCACCAAACAGTGGACTTGTGCCGCCAGATGCAAGCACTTCTGCGCTCGGCTTCTTGAATTTCTCCGATTGACCCACACCGTGCTCCAAGCGTTTCAGGACTAAGCTGGAAAGGTAACAAGCACCACTCTTCTAGCAGCACTAACAGCTATTTCCACAGGTGCGTAAAGGCTGCCATCAGCTTGGGACTTCATCATCTAAGTGCTTCCCACCTCAGCCAGAGCTCCCAAGAACAGCCTCTCTAAACAGGACCATCGTGGGGCAGCGTTAAGGTATTTCCTTTACTTACCTCACAAGCCGTAGTTTTAACCTCAGCAGAGGTCTTCCTACTGACAAGACACTTACTAAAGGGACAGGTTTGGGATGGCATACCCTGAAATACCATGTCTATTACTTAGTGAAACTTCTACCTTCTGGTAGCGCGCTGTCAGGTAAAGGATGTGTCGCAACCCTGGGCGCTCATCTGGGGGCACGGGCGGGGAGGTGGACACAACCGTTCAGATGAAGTATACAGGAACTATACCTACATATGTCACCCTATAGCTCACCTAGGTATTCACTAGTAACAGATCCAGCTACCACACTGCAAAGTCAGAACAACTGCTATCAGCTGTGAAGCATAAGACAGCAAATACAATCTGCTTAGTTCCCTCATGGCAAAGTGACTGATTTGGGGCTATTTGCTAAGGCTTTCATTAAATAAAAGATTACCCTCGCAACAGATGAGATTTCTTGCTTATGAGACATACTGCTCATGCCCAACATGATTTTTTTGCACAGCAATATACATGTGGAGATGTCATGACATGCTAACATTTAAGTAACTTTATTCAAACACAAATAGCCAAAATGCTGCCTCAAGTTCTACTAGACCAAATAGTCTCACTAGGTATGAAACTAAAAGCCTCAGCTTGCAGTGAGCAGACAGAGCAGCACACACTGGGATTTGCAGTACACAGACAATTACTCTATTTCAAATATATGCTGCTATAACCAAGTTTTCCATATTAAAGAAATAGGATTCAAGTTTCTGCTGCAACTGGCCTTGGCTGAATTAATTTTTTGCGTTGTTCCAGTCACACTCATGCCTCTATATATTTTCAGCAAAGTTATATGGAATTCATGCCATGACTTTTTTACTACTATATTTTTTAATATGTTTGATTGACAGTGTATCTTCAGTAATTCATAATTTTCTGCATGCCTCAATATCTCACAAGTCCTAATGACTGGCAAGTAAATGCAAAATAAAGACTTTCTAATTGCCAGGTAAAAAAAAGGATGAGGAACATTGTGTGATGCATTTGCTTACACAGATTTGTAATACTTGCATACTAATTAACATTTTGCCATCTTCCAAAATGAGACGTCAGTCCAGCTTTCTACTGTATTTACTTTCTGCAAAAGTATACCTACAAGAATTTGCTATTCTGAAGCAGTTAAGCACCACGCTTAGGTTGTAACACTATTCCACCATCACAGATCAAGCCTACGTTAAAACTCACATCCGACCAGCTTCCCGAGCAAACGAGAGCAGATGAAGGAAAGACTACACCGCCAATTTTCAAGCAGGGAACTAAAGGTTTGTCTAAAGAAAGCACTCCATGCACAGCAACCAAGGGCACAAACCCACAGTATTTCACAGATTGCTCACCACGCACTCCCCTTTAAAAGGAGCGTGAAGTTACAGGGGACAGCCCGAGCTGGCCGCACTGTGTGCTGCCACCAAAAGGCGGAGACCCTGCTCCCCTTCTCCGGTCCCCACCACATCCTCTGCACTTCCACCCATATGCTCTCCCCTATTTATTTTGTGAGGGCTCTGGATGCTTGTCAAACCTCTTGGTGAGCCAACTCAGTTCACTATCTTGGCAAAAAAATAATCCAGCAAAAACCAAAACATAAAATAACCCCAACATAGCTTTCTGCTGGGTTAGCAAGCTGAAGGAGCTCAGAAAAGGGATCCAGTAAGAACCAGAGCTGGCAAACAGAAAAGGCAGAAGTCCTCGTTGGGTGGGAGAGGAAGGGGGAGCAAAACTTCCCCCATTCAGCAGCAGAGCTGTTGGATGTACTCAGCTGTCTCGTGTAACTTCACCCGGAGTAACCTCGCTTGCAGGGTGCAGTTCTGCAATAGTTTCAAGCTGACTTCAGCTGGCACAGCTTCAGTGCAGCCTCCCCATCCCGTTCTGCACTGGTGCTAACCTGACCCCACAGTCAAGCGGTTCAGGCAGAAGCCAGCAGAAAACTCTTACTTCCAAAACTGAAATCCACTTGTTTTCGTCACGGTAGCCTTCCTGAATAGTTCACTACCGCGGCAGGCATGGGCCAGAACAGAGGTAAAGTGACAGTGGGAAGGACAGCAGGGCTGTGGCAGCAGCACATCAGGTCAGCTTGAATTGCCATGGAGCCATTCCACTAGTGTGCACTGAAAACCTGCACAGAGCTGTGCAAAGAATATACAGTGCATCACAAACACCCATTCCAGTTTAACACACAAATTTCCATATACGAGCAAACCCTGAGGTGCATTTTAGAAGAACTGCACAACAAAGCGAGTCTGTGGCAAGCTCAGAACCTGACTTTCACCCTACAAGTATCCTTGTTCCCTGTTAACCTCCAGGCCATCCTGAACTCCAACATCCTTGAAATTCATGAAACGACAAGAGAACTTTTAATCAGAAAGCCAGTCTCCTCTACAGTCAAGCAGAGCATACTTAACTTGATCAAGCAGTCGTCCTTTCTTCAAAGGTTCACTTTAGCTGTATTTATACAGGAAGCTTCCAGATCTTTGCTGTGGCAAAAGTTAATCTACAGCCACATAACTGAAAGCATTCTTGTAGCATGATTATAAGTTATTCCAATCTAATGCCACCAAAACACAGGAAATAATTTGTTTTGGTATCTTTAGTTAAAGGCCACATGAATGCAAAAGGCTCACATATTCTTCCAAGTATCTATAAATTGATACTGCAACTCAGGTTGAGACATGCTAACTATTTTAAGGGCTCCACGCTGAACCCCCAGGGCACTTCAGTTTCCTAGATCACTGGTTCTCAAATTTTTCCCAGTGTGTTCCTTCCTGCCTACAAGCAAGGATACACTCTCACCTCCTCACTCTCTCCAATAAAAACACATGAGAATTGCTCCTTGGGAGCAGCTTCCACACGGGCATCCTGAAGGGGTAGCAGTCCTAGGGAGCGACCGAGAGCATTGCCAGGAAGATGTAATTTGGGCAGGGGCAGAGCTGGGAAACAGGGCCACACCGAAAAATACTGCTCTGCTCCCACTCTCTGCACTACCTGGAGCTGCGATGAGAATTCTGTCTTCCCGGTCCCATCCTCCCACCAGCTGTCACCTCTGCAGCTCCCATATTCTGCTCCCAGAAGCAAGCTGCATCTTTCCCTCCTCCAGTCTGAGCCACATTGTCTCACATGGGCTTCCTTATCCAAGTATTTCCATGCAACACATTCCTCAAAAATCCTCCGGCCACTTATTTTCATGATTCAAAGTCTATGCAAAACCGAGAGATTGCATTATCTGACACCAACAAACTAAAACTCCAAGCTGCATCCTGACTTTTTTTTTTTTTTTTCTTCTTTTACTGAATCACCACCAGCAGGCATGTTCTGTTAAGAAGTCCGATGGCGGGGTCTCACACTCCTTCCCTATCAACGACTTGCATTTCAAACTGCTCGCTTCAAAGTCAAGAGGATTCTTCTCAGTATCAGAACTTCAAACCGTTTTCTGGGCTGCTGGCACAGTCACTGAAAAAGTTTTGTCCTGTAAATCAGGAAGGCTGCAGAAGAAAACCCTGGTACGAGCTCCGTGAGGACAACAGGAATAAGCCTGAGTCACTAAATGAGCAGCTACCAAATCCAGACAATATCTTCTTGTCAATGCGTATGATTGCAATTGTAATCACGCTCTAAATATGAGCACATCAAAAGCACCGTGACCTTTCTACTCTGAAATTACTTTGAAATATTTTAGGGCTTAAGCATTTTGGTTTTAAAACTAACTCACATTCTGTCTCAAAAGGCTGCCTGTAAGAGAAAAAAATAACTAAGCTCGTTAGAACAGGATGAATAAACAAAAAAGTTTGCTGCCTTGAAAACTGCATAGATCTGACTGCCTGGATACCTCCCCTTTGCTAAACTTAGCCCTTCCGTGACCCTCCGGGAGGAATGCAAGACCTGTCTACGTTATCAAGTTTATAAGGATTAAACTTTAGCATAAACAACAGATCACTTCTAAACTTCACTCTAAAAGCCAAATTCCTGACTATTTCTCAATGCCACTCTTCTATGTTCCTCCCTCTTCATTCCCCCTTTTTTCTTCGTGTTTCATGAATGCGGGACTATTAGATTCCTGACCACAAAAGAAATTACTTCTCCTGCTCACTAAAAGCTTGCCGCTCAAACTGCTGACAAGTCCTCCCACATTTTTCCACCTTGAAGTCTGAGCACATCAGTACACTTTTTTGAATATTTCCCATATTGCTCATTAAAATAATTGGGTTTTGTGTGTGTTTGGTAGGAGGAAAATAAAACTCACCAAGAAAGCTTTTCTTTCCCAAATTTATTATTTAAAAATGTAATTTGTTTGTTCTACTGTTTAAGCATTTAAATTAGATTTAAGGATCAGAAAGTTGCAGATTTACAATTTAAACAACAATATTGACGCTCCTACAGGGCTTGTGGCAACAAAAACTAGCGTTAAGGCTATTATTCACTACAGATTTCTTCTTTTGGGCTACAGCTTTTCAAGTTCAGACTCATCAGTTGAAGTGAGGGAAAAATCCCTTTAGCTATTTTTGTTACAGGAAAATAATACTTCACCAGCTCGGGCAGGGGGGATTGGGGACGATGAACAAGAATCTCCTGATTTGTCGCGTAGATCATCCTCGAGACAAAGAGCATCTTTACTAATTATAGAAGAAAAAAAATTTAAACTAGGAGCAGTTGAAAAACTGTTTCTCAGCATGCTCAGTGGGCATTAGCTGCGATTTCAGCAGCTTAGCAAGTCCCACCCCTGCATGAGATCAGCAGGGAGGCCAGGAGCACTGCACATTCTCCCTGCTCAGCGGGGACAGGGGCCGCCGCTCGGCTGATTTGCTACAGGAATACTGGAAAATTGCCACCAAAATGGCAAATCCTGTGAAAAAAAAAAAAAACACACCAACAAAACCCACACAACAAAAAAAACTTCAACCCAAAAAACCCCCAAGAAATCCCCCAGCAACTTCAATAAGGAATTAAGAAAAAAGTGGAAAAAAACTCCTCAGCTCCCACAGTTTCAAGATGTTGAACTCTTGCTGCATTATGGTGTGGGGCTTTTTCCATGATTAAAATAAGCAAAAGGTTTAGGCTAAGCCAGACTTATATTGTTAGACACAGCTTTGTACAAGTGCAAACTTACTGTGCACTAACTCTTGCCACAAGTCAGTTATGGAAGCCGTATCAAAGACTGGCCGGAGAATCTGCAACAGCCTTAACATCCATAGCCTTTTTTTTTTTTTTTTTTTTAAATTCGGAAGAGAAAAAACTAAATAGACAACTAAAATGCAACAAAGTTTATTTTAAAATCAAATAGCAGCTTAAATTTCATAGGGGCAACTGAGACTTAATATTTCACATGCTATAAACATACATTTAATGCTTTCAACTCAAGTACTGCTACTACATTTTGTATATATAAGAAAACTTTGCCTATTGCAACCTTTCTTATATACTGCACATAACACGAGATTTCACTGGCAAGATTTCAGAGTTACACACACAAGCAGCGCCAGAGTAAGAACACAAATGTGCATCTGTAATACAGTAATATTGCCATGAGAACCATGATTTTTGAAGTTTCAAACCTCTGAACGCTTATTATGTTCGTTTTACTATTGCCAGAATAGATAGAAACATTTTTATCTCATCACATCATTCAAAACAAGTTTGTAAAAGTCTGATCACCCAAAATGGGGGAAAGAAAGAATAGACCGGTCAGACTAATAAATTACATGGCTGGGACATCACATATTTAGTTCTCCCTTGCATGCTTCACACCTGGAAGTTTGAATTAAAAATGCCCCCCCTTTTTTTTTTTAACTTCAGGGAACATCTGGAAAATTTAAATCAGTAGCTGTTGTTAGATTTTCCTCCCACCCCCCAGAAAGAGAGCATAAACTTTTGCACATTCTGAGATGCCAGTTCAATGCCATCTCTTTCCTACAGGTTTTTTTAACTTTGACCTATCACTTTTCAAAATAAGATCTGGCTGTAACCGAGTCCTCTTTCTAAAAAGAGATTTAAATGTACATGGGATTTCACCGCCTCACCTTGGGGTGGTGAAATCGCAGACAACATTAGCTAAGGAATATTACTTTCAGGTCACTTGGGATATGGCAGTAAAACGAAAAGCCAGGGCCTTGTCAAAGCGGTGCCAGTTATTCCACAGGATGCGAGGCAGCAGATTAATTCCCCTTTATAACTTACAGAGAGACTGTAAACAATGTACAGAGAGACTGTAAACAAAGACTAAGGGGCCATGAAGATCACTTGCTGTATTTTATTAAACCGAGGAGCTAGTTTTCGTACTCACAAAATCCTAAGTTGATTACTGTTGTCGTGTCACTCCGTGCCAGGCAGCAGGTACCACGTCCAGCCCCAGCGATGGATGCATTTCAGGTGGGTTAGAAGGTGCTCACCCCACCTTGTGAAACAATTTGGATGCTACAGATCCTCAAATATAAGAGCTACTCAGAGTTTGGCATCTACCACACGATTGCTGCCAGTCAAGTGGATTTAAGGGCATATTTTAATCTCTCTCACATTATTCTGGTCCTGGAATTTTTTGCTTCAAGCTCACAGTAATTCTGAGTCTGGTATCTCAGGCCAGGGCAAGGGGCTCCCCATTATAGGTGTTAGTTTACAAAGAGGGCAGTTGTTTTCTAATGCTAATGTATTCCCATTTCCCATACTGCATACCTCAACTAGCAGTTTCATCTTTAACAAATGCACTGGAATACACTGATAGCTCCAAGTCAACAATACAATATCATACAGACAGCGGCCAGTGCCAAATGGTTAGTTAAGCAGATAAGAAAGGCCCTCATTCTTCGTTAATTAAAAAAAAAAAAAAGGAAGCTATCGCAGTCAAGTAGACAGAGTGTGGATAGAAGCTGGCAGATTCCACAATACATAGTCACGTCAAAAATGGCCTCCTGCAAACTGTTCCTTCATCGAGCATTTGAGTCAACCGAAAGAGAGGAATCTTCCCCATTATCCACAGGAGGTTTCACCTCCCTATTCCACAGCAGAGCAGCATTTTCTACACATTTTGCCATACAACCGCCTAAGAAGCGGCAGAGGATAAATTTTACTCTGCAGCAGGGGTGAACTCCTCTCCCCACTTTCTGTTTCCAGTCCCAAAGTTGAGCCGGGCCTTTATTTTGACTGTTCCCTGGTCTGTGAATGGAAAATCCCTTCTCAGCACTAGCAGGCTGGTGTCTGCTGCACACACCCACTGCACACAGCAGAAATTCCAGTCAATAAGGCAAGTGGGGCCCAGGCGATGGAAGGGGAGGAAGGAGACATACAAACAATAAGAAAAGCATCTGGCTCTGTTACTGGCTGGAAAGGAGACTGGAGTTCAAAAGAGACACGACTGCAGCCTTCACTTAACAGGAAGATCGTATCAATTCTCACTGTCCTACTTTTCACACAGACCAAAATATCTGGAAAGGGTAACTCGGGGTTTCCAGCCCACATTGTAATGCAATTCCATTAACTCAAGAACAGCGATGAAACTCACCTTGTAGGTTTTTGTCCCACCGGACCAAAACATACCCCTGCTTCTGCTCTGGACAGTGGAAACAGCCCAAAAAGCAAAGCCCTTTGCTGAATATGAGCCAGCCATCTCTCCACCACCACGCTAATGGAGGCTGCTCTGCTGTCCTTCCCTGGAGATAGCAGCCAAGTCTACTGAAGCTTCTCTCATAGCAACCAGAGCTCCAGAGCCAACAGCAGCTGCTGTCACTGCCTTCAACGCTTACCCACAGGATCCAGAGCAAAGCAACACCCTCCTCCCTGCACCTCTAGAGCAAAAAAACCCAAAGGCTGGCGACAAGATGACTTCCTGGGTCAACCACAAGAAGAAAGAAAAAACAATCCTAGTATTTCCTATCCAAGTGAAAAGGGGAATCTCCTATTTCTACTGAAGAAATAGGAAATTCCTTTTCTGGGTTTAGGTTCTGGCAGTAACACCCAGTCAGGGTGGGGGGCAACCGTCTGAAATCCACGACGTACCGGCACACCATCAGACAACCAAAATCAAGTTGAGACCCAGCTGCATCCTTCACACAAGGAAGGGCATTCGCCCCCTCACCCCTCACCCCAGTCCGGCCGTACCCTCAACACTCCCATTACATCATGGCCAGAGCCCGCAGCAGCCACCGCAGCCCTGCAGCACCCTGTGCCCTCCACAGACCCGCAGACCTCACCGCCCCCCCCCCCCCCCCCCCCAAAAAAAAACCCGCCCACCCGGGAATCCTTCTGGCAGAGGAGCGTGGGGACACGGCCGGGAAGCGGCTGTGACCCCCCCCGGCCGCTGCACCCCTTTCCCCGCTTCCACAGGGCCACACGCGGCCTCGCACCTCGCCTCCTTCCCTCCCCCCGGGGACGGCGAGACGCTGCCCCGCGCCGCTTCCCCGCCCGACCCGGCGGTGAACTCCGGTCACCGGCACCCAAGGACGAGCCGTCGGGCGACAGTGACCTTGCCGGTGCCGTCGGAGAGAAGGCGGAGGGAGCCGGGGCGCGGGCAGGGCGGCCGGGAACCCACCCCGCAGCGGCCACGCGTGACGGACGAGGAAATGCAGGAGAATCCGCGCTGCAGCCGCCGGCGCCGGGCGGGCCGGGAGCGGGGGGTTACGGGGGAAGACGTCGCACGGGCACCATGAGAAAGCAGAAAATGCAGGTCAAACACCGCCTCCCCCGAGGCCCGGCGGCGCAGGGCGGGCAGCGACGGCGGGGGCAGGCAGCGGCGGCCCGGAGGAGGCTGCTCCGAGACGGACAACGACCCCCGAGGCCCCCCGGGACAATAGGGGGGAAAAAAGGGGAGCGGAGGAGACCAGCCTACAGCGGGGCTTCCCGGGCGCTCGCCTCCACCGACAAAGCCCCGCGGCCGGGCCCGGCCCCAGCCCCGGCCCCACACCGGCCTGCCACCACCGGCCCGAGCCCGGCAGCCGCGGGCGGGAGCGCACCACCGGGACGGCCATGATGGCCTGCGCCGCCGGGCCGTGCCGTGCCGGGCCTCCCCCGCCGGGTCGGGTCTAACCGGGCCTCCCGGGCCGCTGCCCCACCGTCGCGGCGGGGCCCTGACGGCCGGGCCCCCGAGGCAGGGCAGGGCGGAGTGCCGGGCCGCAGCCCGCGCCAGGAGCCCCCCGAGCCCGCCCTCCCGCCCGTCCCGGCATTCCCTCCCGCCAGCCCCGCCACCGGGCACGGCCAGTCCCCGCCCGCCCGCGCCTACCTGGCCGGCCCGTTCCCCGGGCCCCCGCGCGGCACTAGGCCCGGCTCAGCGCCACGGCGTCTCCTGGGCAGCCGGCGGGAGCAAGCCCTCGGCGGCGGCGGCGGCAGCGCCAGCCCCTCCCCCTGGCAGCAGTAGCGGCGGCTTCTCCCCAAGCCGGGCGGAAACGGCACTGGGCGCACGGGGATCCCCGGCGCCGGCGCCAGGGGCGCCCCGAACACGCCCACTCCCGCTCCCCGTTGGCTGCCACGGCGCTACGCCCCGCCCCGCCGGGACGCCCGCCGCCGCCAACGCCCCACCCACCCACGCTTGCCATTGGTGATCTTGCCGCCCGGCCCCCGCCCGCCCTCCCACCTCATTGGGAGCCGCGCGTCCTCCCCGCCGCTCGCCTCACGGTCCTGGAGTTCCATTGGCGCGCCGAGCTGCCAGTCGGCGGGAGGAGGGGGGGAGAAGCGGCCGCCAGCGTCTACGCGGTGCAGCCGGGCGGGCTGCGACAGTGGTTGCCGGCTGAGCCGCGCTACGTGCCGAGGGGCGGGGCCGGCGGGGCCCGCCCCCGCCGAGGCGCCGCTCTCCGCGGGGTAACTCCCGCGTCGGGACACGTGGCAGAAAGAAGGGGCGGCGCGGGCGGCCGGGATTCCTGGGCGGCAGCCGGCGCGCCACGCATGCGCGGGCGTGGATGGGAGGGGGGAAGGGGGCGCGGGGCGCATGCGCGGCGGTGCGGGCGCCGGGGCCTGCCGCTCGGCACGTCCGCGCCGCGGGGGAGGGGGCGGCCGCGGGGCCGGGGTCCCGTCAGGGGGGCCGGGGGAAGCAGCCCGCCAGCCCGGACCCCCGCGGGCGCGCTCCCTCGGCGGCCGCCACCCCTGCTTCCCCCTCAGGCCTCGCGGAGCGCGGGTGCCGCGCCACCGAGCTGCTCTGCCCCGGCGGCTGCCTTCCCCCTCCCGCCCGGCGGGCCCTCCTGAGGCGAGCGGGGCAGGACGCACCCGGACCGCGCCTTCCGCGCCCCCTCACAGGCCGCGGCCAGCGGGGAGAGGTGCCAGCACACCGCTGGAGCCCAGAGCTGGCTGGTTCTCCGTCCCCGGAGCCCTAAACAAAGGCGTAGGGCGCTGACCGCGGGGCCGGCTGCGCGAGGCGGAGGAGCGGCCTCTGCGCGGGAGGGGTGGCGGGAAGGGGGGGCGCGGGTGCGGGAGGCCGAGCCCCGCCGAGCTGGGCAGGCAGAGGGCCCTGCGGCACGGGGTCGGTGCTGTGCCCAGCCGAGGGGCCCTCCCTGTGCTGGTGTCCGTGTACTGCGTCTCTGTGGAGAGGATGCGGCGCGCGCCCGCCGCTGCTCCGCGGGAGGTGGCTGCGGAGCTACCGGCCGCCCGCCTGGCTGGGCGGGGGAAGGCAGGTCGGCTGTCCCGCCCGCTGCCGGGGAGCGGGCGCCTTGCAAGGAAGGCCAGGCGCAGGCGGGCACGGAAACGCCCTCCCTGCCCTTATCCCCCCTTAAGCAGCCTTACAGACTTCCAAGACTACAGGACATTAATTACTACTTTCAATTAACGCTGCGTACGAACTAAAGGGAAGTTTAAGGAAGGCGAATGGAGCTCGAGTGCGGGAGGAGCTGCGGAACAAAGCTGGAGGCTGCGCAGAAGGGGCGGCGGCCGCCACCGCTCCGCTCCCGGGGTCGCTCGGAAGAGGCTGGGCCGCGCACCGGGGGTGGCGGGCGAGCAGCCGCGCCGAGCCGAGCCGAGCCGCGGGAGGCTGAGGAGCCGCCAATGCCTGAGGGCCGGCGTGGCCCCGCCGCCATCTTGTGCGCAGCGCCCGCCGCCCCCCGCCATGGTAGCCGGCCCGGGCCCGCCCCGCCCGCCACCGCCCCCGCGGGAGGGCGGTGCCGGCCGCTGCGGCGGGGCCGGAGCGCGTTCGCGGGGCCCGCAGAGCTCCGGGGAGGCGGGGTGGTGAGGCGGCTCCGGCGCAGGTGCCGCGGCTGCCTGCCGGGAGCTGCCGGGCAGGGGCGGCGGTGCCCCCGCAGGGCCGGAGGCGAGGGGCCGCTCACGGGGCGCCCAGCCACGCGTGCTGCAGGCACTGGGCGGCTGTGGCGCGGCGCTCGGGCGCGTACTGCAGCGCGGGCAGGAGGAAGCTGGTGAAGGGAGCGACCTCGTGTTTTGCCCAGTTGTGTCTGTCCGCCAGGACGCTGTGGAGGCTGCGGGGGGAGAGTCTGGAGATCCGCAGGAGAGCACCTAGCAAAGACGGCGTGAGCACAGTACCTTAATTACACTTGCAGGACTGAGGGGCTGCAGCTCCTCACCTCACACAATTCATCCAAAGCACCCTGAAAGATCCCTTCCTTCGCCTCCGAATCCCCCTCCCTGTAAGCTTCACCTGCACTGTCCCTTGCAGGTTTGGCTCTCGGGTGTTTCTCAGAAATCATCTTTCCAAGCTAGTGTTTGGAGTCTTCCCCGTTCCCGAGTACTTCTTAGATGAGAGCGTGCCAAGAGTGAATGAAGCGTTCCCAGAATAGCCATGCCAAAGCCATTGCTGCTTGTTCCCTCTGCCTGTCCATGTGCAACCCAGAATGTGTCGGGTCATTTCCGTGCCAGAGCTCACAAGACACTAGTGTTTAATTTGTTTTGTGCCTACTAGCCCCGTGGGGCTCAGAAGAGTGCCGCTACTGACGGAAAAGCTGTCCTTGTCCCCAGGAGTACGTGGTGTAAATGTAGTGATTCAGGCTAGGCACGTGTGGTCAGGCCAGTTTGGTTCACACAGAGAACGACTATAGAACAAGAACTAGTTTTGACTCATTTCTTTTGAGCACCATAGAGGGAATAAGTGTGAGCAAAGGATGTGGAAGTGCAGGGAGGTGCTTGTGGAACTGCAGCATGGGACTAGCGCTCAACACTGAATGAACTGCGGGTCGGCTGAGGCTGGTGAGCGTGACAGCAGAGAAAGAGGACGATAGACTAAATTGCAGAAGGATGGAGTCATGTGATGCCTTGAAGTCCAAGACAAGGATTTCGAGCCCAATGAGTCAGAGGGAAAGGAATTGGGGAGAATAAAACAGAATAGACATTATAGTTGGGTCAGAAGACTAAATATAGCAGCCACGTTGGAAGGATATGAGTGTCCCATTCCTGACCATCATTGTTCTCTGCCAGCGAGCGGGTGAAACCCAGCCGGTTACGCACTCTTTTCAGCCTTCCTGCCATGTAGCTATTTCCTGTCCGTACTTCCATTCTCTCCAAATCCAAAGGGGAAAGAATGGAAGTGTTTTCCCCATTGGGTGTTTGCTATGATCATTGTTTCAGGATTTTGCATTCGTCCCTGGAACACTCCTGGATTGGAAAGGTAGGCAGGGCAGGAAGTGTTACTGCTCTTTATGAAATCTCCACTGTCTTCTGCCCCTGCTTGTAGCCTGCGTTGGGTAACATAGCTTTTGGGGTGAAAACTGCATGAGCTGAGTAGGACCGTGTCAGAGATCCACAGTGGTTTTTAGAGTAGACTGACTTACTCCAATTCTTACCTGGCCTGCTGAAAAATTTTGTTGACTTGTTCCAGGAGAAAGCAATTTGAGGAGGAATTCTTCCCAGGAGTTCAATAATACGAGCAACGTGATCTAGACAGAGGGAGAGAAAACACATCTAGATACAAAGATTGTGACACTTCTGTCAGTGAAATGAATAAAACTGATGGAGTCCTACCGTCATCTCTGGAGAAATATTTCCCAGGTTGAGGATCAAATAGACGCTCCCCAGTTGCCATTTCAAATGCCTAGAAAGGGAGCAGCATCGTTAATTCACTAACTGACCTGAAGGGTTTTTTCCCCATTAACTCTGATGGTACCAATTTCCCTTCCTATCACACAAAATTCATCCTAAAATACGGAAATATTCACACTGCTTTGAGCCGTACCATGGTGAAACAGCACCTTTAGCTCCATCACAATGAAAAGCAGTATGTGCCTGATTCAGTCAAGGCTATAAGTTAACGTACACGGAGCGTGCATTGCCTTATAGCTTAAACTAATTAAGAGTGAATTTTATCAGGAGCATACTTTCAGTCCAAAGTGAACGAATGCAGACAGCCCCTGTCTCCTCAGCACGGAAGGCTTGCTCCCCACACAGCGGGTACAGGCGGTGCCGAGGACGTGCTGCCCTGGCCTGTCAGTGCCAGTCACGTCCCAGGCGCGCACAGCGTCGTCCCCTGTCCTATCAGGCAGCCCGCGCTCCAGACATCCGCAGGAGTGCCGTAGTCTAATCCAAGCAGCACTTCCAGGGCACGGTACGGCTGGGTCTGTATCTCCTTGGAAAAAGGCTTGTACTGAAACGGAAACAAACTCCCTTTGGTTAGCGTCCGTAAACGAGTAACGGCAACGCGTGTGGGCACAAGCTTCCCGCACGGCGAGGAGGACGCTGCGGGGCAGAACTGAATACGTGTACTAAACTCTGCGCAGGGCACGGCAAGCACATTCTCAGCCCAGGGTGAATTTATCCATCTCCCAACATTTCACGCTGAACACGGGTTTGAATTTGTAATTGTAGGGACTAACTGCAAGCTGAAGAAACGTCCAAAGTTGACAGTGTCTCCAGGAGTACAGGGCCCAGCTCTGAGCTGGGAGTGCTGAGTATAACACCCCCCGAAATTGGCATCTCTTTAGCACACTGAAATAGCTGTTCAGCTGTAAAAGGACAGACACCCAAGGTGGGATGGAAAGAAGCATGCAGCATCCCGCATCATCATGGGATTGAAACTCGCAGCAGACTCACTGTCCAGCACGCGTTGCCCAGATCTGCAATTTTCACTTCTATGCTCATTAAATCCGATTCTTCCAATCGATCACCAAGATCACCTCCTAGATGGAAAGGATAGACAGAAATCAGGTCTTTCCAAACCAACAGGTTTGCATCACTTACCACAGGAGAGGCATGTATACCTGCCTTTAAAGTTTTTCAACCTAAAAGGTCATAAACTGCTTTTTATCATCAATAAAATGCCACCTCTGTTTTTTGAGGAAACACAAAGGAAGAGCTGGTATTCAGTCAAAATCTAAGAGGATGTTCGGGAGGACAGTAGCTCGGAGTGGAGCGGTGTGACCACGTATTCCTGTCCCGCTGCAAGGTTCCTCTAGCACCCAGGTTACTGTGGGCTCAGAGGAGAGCACATCCCACCAGCACTAGTCAGGCACTCACCATCCGTCATGCCTCCTTAGCCTTCAGCAATCCTGGCTGTCACAGACCTCGGACACAGCCGGCTTGGCAAGCACCGTAGAGGTTACATTTTCATATGACCCCAGAAAAGGGTAATTTTTGGTTTACTGCTTTACAGTGAGCTGTCAGTCTATGCCTAATATTGTGCCTTTCTGCTCCAAGCAAGACTCAGTCACTAATTTGGCATTCCCTGATTGCCCCAGAGTTTGAGAGACAAAACAGCACCGTCATGGGAGAAATGCTCATGGGAGAACATTGTGCAAGAAAAATATAAAGGGTCTCATTGCCAGGAGATGAGCTGATCTCTCGAGAAACTCTCCAGCCCTCCAGTCTTACTCAATATTCACACCATTCTCTGCAAATAAATTATGTCTCAAAAGGCCTTGAAGATTAGCAGTACATACAAGTCTCCCACAAACCTCAGAAATACGGGAAATAAAGAGCAGAAGTGTCATACAGCTTTTTGATCAAACCATTTTGTACATAAACCTTTCAGTGGCTGAAAATACCAGACACAAGGGAACTATCCTGTACCTAAAGCCATAAATGAAGGAACTCCGAGGCTGTGGTGGGGCTGTTAACAGATGCCCGTGATCTGTAGTCGTCCTCCACACAAACCTACCTTTCTGTAGGTGCCTTGAGTAGCTTGTAGCCGCTCAGCCTGATGTTTGTATTAAGCAGAGATAGGAGAGGCCTCTCAGCAGCGTAAGCTGGCTGTACTGTTTTGTACTGGCCGTTGCAGGAGATGGGAACTTACTCCGAAGACATCTGTACCTGCTCTACCTCTCCATTTCCCTCCTGGCAATAAACACATAAGTCCCTTTTCTTGTTAAAAAAACCCTGGAGTGCTCACCTGGTCCCTTTAGCCTCAAATCTGTTCTCTGGCCGCAGTCGAGCGTATCGGGCAGAAGCCTTTGGAGGCTTTTCTCACGTCCGTACAGCAAGACGTTCTCCGGTTTGATGTCGGCGTGGATGATGCGGCAGCGCTCGTGCAGGAAGCGCAGCCCTGCCAGCACCTGGGCGAGCAGGCGGCAAGTCACGTCAGCGACGCGAGGGTCCCCACCGCCCCCCCGGCCCCGACGGCTCTCGGTGCTGCCACAGCAGACAGGCGCAGCAGATAGGCAAGCTGTGGGCGTTCCGGCATTGAAGAAAGGGGGCACTGATAATGGCTATCTGCAATCAGTGGCTTCTGTGTAGCGAGCGCCCCGTACTAAGCTGGAGGTGCAGCCGGCAGAGCGTGGCGTTGGCCGGGGTGGCCCTGTGGGATCAGGCCCAAGGGGTTTCACCGCGAGAGGCGGCAGGAGGAGCGGGTGCCGGAGCCCCATGTGCCCGGCACGCCGGGCGAGAGGGGGCCTGGGGAGCCCAGCGGGACGGGGCTGTTTGGGGAGGTGGGGGTGACACGTGGCAGAAGGTGGTGTGAAAATCCACAGGCGTCAGCGTGGATGGGCGAGCCCGGAGAGATGCAGAGAGGATTGGGCTACAAGGAGGCATTACGATCACAAAGCCAAACTTTCTCCCAAAAAACCACTCCTGTTCATGTGGCCGTGACGTCCTCGGACCACCATGCCTTCCGGCCAATTATCGTTCGAATGGAAGCTGGGGGCCGGTTGTAGAGTGACATGGCACGGGACGGCGTCCCGTCGTACAAGGAAAGACAAGGAGGTGCAGCATAACCCAGACAGGAGGAGGGAGAGATGATGAGCGAGCGTGTGTAGAGAGGCCTTAAGGGTAGCGCAGGAGAGCCATGTAGGGAAAGAACGGCTTACGACGGAGCAGGGAGAGTCTGGCCTGTCACAGGGAGAGATAAACAACGCCTCCCAGAGAGAAACAGTCGCTATCAGAAATCAATAACAGCGAAAACGCTGCTGGGAGGTTTATACATTTTTTTTAAACACTCTGGTCAGTCATAAAGGGCTGGCAAATATTCTCTGTATTATCAAATTCTATTCTGGGATGAACACCAGCCACGGGGAAATACCAACCTTAAATGGTAACTGTGAAACGTGGGGAAAGATTTAAATAGCTAAACTGGAATGAATCAGAAGTAAATAGTGCCCCAGTGCTGATCTGAAGGGGAAAAAGGATTCTGAGATTTTACAACTAAAGCAGATAAGGGAATGGATCAAGCAAAAGGCTTGGGTGTGAAACGGGGCACGGAGATTAATGCCACTACTTTTTTGTATAACTTATTCAGGTGCTAGTGGAGCTTCTTTGGAGGAAGAAGAGGCTATTCAAGGAAGAAGAGGCTATTGCAGAAAAAGGATGAAGGAGGAAGCATTTTTCTTTCTTAGTGTCCCTAGAAGGGCACAGGAATCAGGGCAGCAAATCTTCATCTTGGCAAGTGTGCAGACTTCTGATAAATCTCAGCATGAGAGGCAAAATGTAATTGTAACTGTTCTGAGGCCTCACTCGGGTTTCCCATTCCTTAGCTATTCCCAGCCAACGCACAAGAAACTCGGTTTTCACGATCTGTTTGATCAGCACACCACATCCTTACAGGGGATGAAGGAAGAGTTGGCTCTGAGCAGGAAAACCTCAACATGGGTGGAGGACCAGCCAACCGAACCAGCAATTTAGAAAGCCCTGGAAAGACATGAGTGCTGAGGGACACCCCGAGCAGCCTTTGGTGGTACCGTGCAGAAAGCTGCCGGACCTGCCAGCGCTACCCACGGCTAGATGCCGAGGCGAATGCCAGCGGCCTGGCATTGCTGCCAGAGGGGACTTCTCAGGGCGGTGGGAGGGCAGAGAGATACACGCTTTGCCCACAAGCAGCAGAACTATGGCAGGCTGTTTGTCCCCCTGCTACTCTTGTGAGCAGCAGAACTGCTGGAGAATTCAATGGTTATTGAGATGATGGGAACACAAGTGCCACTCCTGAATCCCTGGCGCGGGTCTGCAGGCTGCTGACTCTTCATGGTGGTGGTCCCCACTCCTTCCCAAACCTGATGAGACTACAGGCTTGGGCAGCAATGCACACTGCCCCTGTATGCATGGGAATGTGATGACTTCCCTCTCTGCATTTTATTTAATGTTTTCTCTCCTTTACCCAAAATAAATAGTTACTGTTTTACTTAAAAAAAAAGCATGCCTTGGGCACTCACTCTGTGTTGCAGATGCAGCCATGGAATTCATGGCAGCTCACCCCAGGATGAAGACTACGGCATGTTCCCCAGCCAGCGGTCCCGTGGTGCCCTCACCCAGTTCCAGCTAAGTTCTCACCTGCTGTAAAGACTTTTTCACAAAAGGCAAAGGCAGTCCCTGGGCTGTGTAGTCACCCATCAGACATCGCAGGGAAGGACCCAGCGCCTCAAATACCAGGCACACATGTGGGAAGGAGTCAGGGATTCACCAACAGAGAGAAGATGCTACCACCAGCCTTTTGCCCTTCACCAGAGCAGCCAAGTTTCTCCTTGTCCAGCCTCTCCCCTCCAGCCACCTCCACGTGCCCCAGTCCAGCTACTGCCCTGCTCATCCTCCTCATGGGAGCACAGTGCTCGGTTTTACACCATCCTGCGACTCTCCGAGGCAAGCCCAGGCTTTGCTGACCCAGAGCTGCAGCACTCCCAGCAGAAGGATATGGAAGCCATTCTCTCCAATCATTCTGAAGTCGTCTAACAAACAGACGATGTTTTCTCCTGCCCGGTCCTTCTTCTTCATACTGCTTACCTGAGGGGAAGGATTCCAAGAAAGCTGCAATTAGAGATGTATATATGCACAAGGACGTCTTGCGCCCGTTTTATCCCATTCTACAGACTTTCTCTTCCATAAGTTGGCGCTTCATGACAAATCCCATGAGAACAGCATCAAGAAAACCAGGCTTGTGCTGGAAGGGAATTCCCCCAAGACCACGGCTCCCTGCTCCCAGAAGCAATGACTGTCCATTTCCTTTGCCCTTCTGCAGCCTCTGCTCCTTGTCCTCAGAGTGGGGAAGGCCCTGTCCCTCCCCAGCTGAGAGGAGCAGGCTGGGACATTGCCTTTTAAAACCCACACCTTCCTTTCAGCAATTTCTCGCAAGGGGTTGCAGAGAGGCAGAGACCTCGTGTTGTCTTTGGCCACTCAAAGGCTGCCTGTCCTACCAGGGTAGAGAGCAATTTCTGTATCTGGAGGAACCCAGCGAAGTAGGTCTCTTTGGGCTGAAAAAGGGTTGGCTATGGGCGAGTACTGCAGAGATCTGTAAGATACGGAGTGGTGGCAGAGGGTGTGAACACAGATCTTTCATACAAGAACCAGGGGGCATCAAACCTAGCACGTGGGGGTTCAAAAGCAAAGCAGAGGAGATGGTTCTTCACGCAGGATGTGGGTAATTGGTGGCAGTTCTTGTCACAGGGGGCTGCCGGTGCTGAAGCTCGGAGGAAAGCAGGGCAGGTCTCTTGAAGGTAAATCTACTGAGAATTACTGCCCACACAGACATCGCCCTTGGCCTAAGAAATCAGCTGGAAACTGCTGTAGGCCTGGGGAGCATTCAGGGGGGAGCAGCACCCTGTGCTTGGCTTGTCCTTACACCCGTCTGGATATCTGCTGCTGGCCCAGGGTGCTGGGCCAGGTGAGCCCCCAGCCTGCCCAAGCACGGGTGCTACGGCACCGCCCGCTCTCGCACCAGCACTGTACGCCTGCTATCGGGAGTTTGCTCCCACAGAGCACCGATCCTGGTACAGCAAGTCATACTTTTTTTTCTCTTCACAGCCATAACTGTCGGGATTTTGGTTTAGCGTGTTGGGCGGTTGCCGGATCCACCTGCACCAGCGCCAGGAGGCGCGTGCTGGCACGACAGAGGTGAGCAGCTCTGGAAGCAGGGGGGACCAGATCGCCTCTCCTGGCAGGTCTGCAGGCACCGACCACCCTGTGCCGGTGGGAACGGCCCTGGGAACCAGCTGTATTCTGCTGAACGGAAGGCGTGTCTTTCGGAGAGAATTAGTAATAAATCAAGGGTAAGGCTCGGTCTATACGCAGGATTGTGCTGATGTGTGGAAAAGCAGCCCTCTGATTACATTAAATTAGTGCCACTTGGTGCTTCCTCTTGCATCACTGAGTCTGGCTCACGTCCCTTTGGATCTGGCCTACAGATTTTAACAGGTGTGAACTAAACCTTTCTCAAACCTGTTGGAGAAAGACCTCAGAGTAATTTGAAATGCAAAATTTAATGGCTTTTACTCATCTAAAGCTGATGTAACTTTGTATTTAGGCAAACTCGAAGAATTGTAACCACGAGCTTTCTAGAACTAGCAGGTCAAGCCACCTTCAAAGGCAACTAGCTGAGACCCAGATACAGGCACCTAATTACCACATCCATTAGCAAAGGCAGGAGGAAGCTTTCTGACTTCAGAGGTTTATTATATTTTTGCTACCTCCTGCTTTTTTTTTTTTTGCAGATATTATTTCCTTTTACTTCAGTATCAGCATTGTGATAGAGCAATGCCCTCTGAGCTGGCAATGACACAAATACAGTGGACACACTCCCATCTCCTGCTTAAGAACAATGTTACCACTGTTTTCTGTGGGTTATCCGCCTTATCCTTCTGCAGGTTCTTCCTATTTACTGGATTTCAGTCTCAGCTGAAAGAAATGGGCTGTCAGGGCAAGTGGGACACAGCCAGCTGTCCCAGTCTGACAGAAGGAAGAAGGTGCCTGTTTCAGAGGCCAGCACTGAGCCAAGGTGATTTCCATGAATTACCTAACTCCTGTTTTTTGTTTTCTGTTCCCCACCCAGCTCCTCAGACCGAGACCTGGAGGGAGAAGGGATGATGAGGCTGATACGCAGACCTGAACTCAGTGGCCGTCCCTGTGGAGCAAAGCACAGAGCCCCAGAATATACATACACAGCGGAGGAGAGCGACCTCGTCCTGGGCAGCCTCAGCAAAGCTCTCCCTGCTTTTCAGGACCTTCACAGCTACATGTTTCTTCCTCCTGGGAAACGAATCACAGCTGCCAGCCAACACATGCCAGTGTGGCCCTAACCAGAACACCTCCCCTTCTCCCAGCCACCCAGCCCTGGGCTCCGCGGGGGGGGGTGCTGCCCTCCTGCGACCAGCCTTGCACGCCAGGCCCGTGGGCATCCCTCCTGGTGACGCTGCTGGCGTCTGGCAGCGCAGCTGCCCCAGGGACCAGCAAGGGACTGGAGAGAAAAGGCAGAGCATGGATACTGCAGGGTCTAAACGAGAAGAGCAAACGCAGAGCAAGGGCTGATCCCACCTCATTTACGTTCTTTGGTTCCCAGGGACCAGCTCTGCTCCTTGCACCCCACCAATCTCGCTGCCAGGTTTACCTTGTGCTCGGGGGATGCCGATGTGCTCCCAGGCAGGCAGCTGCGCTCTGCTGCTGCTGCGAGAGGGCCAGGTCCAGCCCAGGAGATCAGCCACCCCTTCCCACCTCCCCGAAAGGCGGTCAGCCCCTCACCTCGTGTCCTGGCACAGCCAGACGGTGGCAAAGGCGCCGCAGCCCAGCTTGCGCAGAGCCTGGTATCGCGTGTTGAACACCTCTCCTTCCCGCGTGGGGTGGTGGCCTCCTGTGGGGGCCATCGCCAGGAGACATTACTGACATCTCTAAATGCTCTTAGACTGAAAGAGCAGCTGAGCTGAGGACAGCCGCCCTCCTGGAGGAACAGCCGGACAAGTCCCGGCGGCCTCCTCTGTCCTGGGAAGAGCGTGGCACGATCTCGGCTCTGGAGCCGTGTGCCCGAGGACTGACCTGTGCGCTGGGCTGCCGGCACCTCCTCCTGCACCCGCTCCTCCATGGCCCAGCGGCGCAGCAGATCCTGGCACGAGGGGACGGAGGCAGTGGGGAACGGGTCGTGGGGCACGGGCGGTGCGATCTTCAGCACTTTACTCCTTTAAAGAGAGTTGGGGAGCTGCAGGGCAGCTGTACCTCTGTGCAGGCCACACACATTGGTTCCCTCTTCTACCCCTGCTCTCCCCTCGCCCCCCTCCTTCCCATCCGCTTCATCAGCCCCTGGAGCCGGGCTGTTACAAACGCTTTTGGCACTTCACAGAGGCAGGGATTATTTTAAGAATTCAGAGGAGGAAAGCTGGCAGGCTGGGGCCGGGCAGGGATCCCGGCGGTGTGCGGCCGGGCCAGGGCCAGGTGGGGAGTCTCAGGTTTCCCTGTGCCCGGTGTGGATTTTCGGGGGCTTAGCGAGGACTGCGGGATCTGCTCCCGCAGCCGGGGAAAGCACCCGCTCCCCATCCCCGTCCCGGCTGAGGAGGGGACACGTCTGGGCTTTCGCTGGCAGGAGCAGCTTCACGCTCCAGATGGGTGCGAAGCAGAACCTGCGTTTTAGACACTGCAGTGCTGCACATCCGTCCGCAGCCCAGCCCCGGGCCGGAGCACGGGTTTATCACCGGCCGTCCCGTGACGCCCTAGCAAGAGGCTGTGACGGAGGGGGAGGCTGTTCCCAGGGTTTGTTACTATGACAGCCCGAGGTACAAACACCGAGACAGTGCAGACAGACCGATGCAACTGCTGTCCCCACGCCCCGCAGCACTGGGGTAGAATTGGCTTCAGCACCGGTCACCTGAAATAGCAGCCCAGAGCCCGTGTTGCTAATGGAAATATAGATGTAAGCTGCCGTAGCTGGGGTACTCCCAACCCAGCCTTTCATAATTTGGAAATGTCACTTGCTGTATGGCCGAAGCTTCAGGCTAACGCACGTTGCCAGAGCTCGTGACGGGTGATAATAATCCCAGTAGACCATTAGCACGGGTAGAAATATTGACCTTTAAATCCTTCAAGTCGGGTCGCTAAAGCTAAGAGTTCATCTGCACCGGAGGATTTTCAGAAATAGTTATAGCGGGCTGGCGGTGGTGGTGGCAGCGGGAGCCGCGTGACGGGGGGTTCTCCTGGGACAGTAACGCCTTCCAGGTGCTGAGACAGAGCCGTGACTTCCTCAAAAGGCTAAAGTTTCTTTCCACATGCTGATGCTCCTCTCCCAGCACAGCAGCCAGAGACGCAGCCTGCCTTTGGGCACCCAGCAAGCTCCCAGCACGGTCTAATTACGGGTCAGGCTGGGCTCCAGACTCCGATCCTCTCGGGGACAACCCGAATTGCCAGAGCTGACATTGCTCTGTTCACCCAAGCACGTAGAACAGTCTGAAAGGAGCTCAAAATCCCGCCCCCTCCTTATATTTTTACACCTCTAACCGTAGCATTTACACTGTTCCAAATCACTCTCTTTTAGGCATAAGCCTCCAGGACACTGCATGTCTGTATGGCCACTCTTTTCAGCAAATACTCACTAATGTCTTAGCTATGAAACGGGTGAAATAAAAATTTTCCTTATTTGTGCACAGACCAAGCATATCGGTAACCTCGCAAGCTCCTGCACCACCAGAACCTACCCAAGCCCTCTTCGCTCCCATCACACGGACGGCAGGGGCTGATCTGAGAGCTGGGTAACAGCCTTGAGGATTTTATTATGTCGCTCACCATTCACCTGCCAGAGGAAAACTCCAGAGTGCGTGGGGATGGGAGTTCAACAGCATCCGCCCTAGGTGGATTGTTATGGTAACAGGAGACTTTGGTGGGAAAGCAGGACCCAAAGACAGACTCGGAGCGTAAAACGCATCCTAGCAGCAGGGCTGATGGAGCTTTCGGGCAGCTCACTGGGCCCCGGTGTCCGTCTCGCTGCGGAGGCGAGGCCCGTCCGTCCTTAGGCGTGCGAGACTTTACCTCCATCCACCCTAGTCAGATGGATGCACTGGCAAAGGACGAGGAGCGTTGCTATGCAACTTGCTATAGGAGAGTGAAACGTACTTTTCTAAGCTTTGTGATAAAGGACAATCAATGCTTTAAAGTCCTTCATCGCTTGATGTCTTTATGTTAAAAACAACTGTTATTTTGCTTTTGGCATTCAAAGCTATGTTGTGCAGAACGTACTGGCTTGCTGCAGGCCTGGACCAGGTCAGAGAACTTCAGCCCAAAAACATACTGGTCCTGCCTGGTCCGCGAGAGCCCCGGGCAGGGAGCGGTGCTTCGCCTCTGGCTGGGACAGCTCTACCTGACCTGCACGGAGGGACGCAGGGAGCTGCCCGCCACCAGTCACGCCTTACAACGCCTGCACCTCTGGAGTTGCAGAGCTCACCAGAGCAATACACACCTTCACCTTCTGCACGAACACAGACCTGGCAAGCCCTCGCTGAGCGCAGCATCCCTGCAAGTCGTAGCACGCAGCGTAAAAGCAGCCCCGTCGGCATGCGGGGCTCCGAGCCCCAGGGGCCCTGCACAGACTTACCGTGCAGCAGCTCGCGGGCAGGGCACGCCGCTCCGTTTGTCATCTGGCTCATCCTGGAGCTCCCCAAAGTGAGATACCAGCTGGTCCTGCTCTCCTTTTAGTCTGCGCTGCCCGGGAGGGGTGTCCTTGAGCAGACCAAACTCTCCTGCATTGCTGGATGGACGTGGTGAGGAGCGGGGCAGGGTATCGGATCACAGCACCGCTTCTGGGAACAACCTTGGCTCCGGGATAGCAGGAGACCTAGGACAGCTGCGGTGGATTCACTTTACTGCTGGCCTCTCCCTGGCTCCCCCGGCTTCCCTGGCAGCAGGTCTGTCAGCCTGCTGTGGCTCCACAGTCTCCACAGCAACTATTTATAGAGGGAAATTCACAGCTCTACTGAGATGGAAACAGAGAAATCCTTCCCCTCCGCTCCACCATCCCCAGAAACCTCGGGCAGCCTGGCACTCCCCGCTGCTCCCGGCAGCGTGTCGGCAGGACTCGCGGCCCAGCCTCGCTGCTGCGGCACCGTCTCCCGCCCGGCCCAGCCGTCCCCAGCCTGTGCCTGGCAGAGGGGACAGGCTCCCCACGCCCACGCGTGTGCCACGCTGCCCGACCTGAGGCGCCTCAGCTTCCCCCAGCAGTGCCCACACGCAGCTGGACACAATCGCAGCGCGGTGCCGGTGACCAGAGCCCACGCTTCCCCGTTCCCGATCACGACAGCAGCATCTTCCCTGCAGCCCTGCTCCACCGAGGCGGGACCCGAGCACCCACGCAACACTGAGAAGCAAACGGCCACACCGTAAAAATCACATTTCCCCCCTGCCGCACGCTGCAGCCTTGCACTGGGGCATGTCCCAGCCTCCCCGCGCTGGGGCCCTGGGTGCTGTGCAGCTCGGCTTTCCTCGCCGAGCCTGCGGAGACCAAGCCCCAGCCCTGAAGCAAAGGGTTAAGGCTGCCGAGCAGTAGCTCTGCTGCAGATCCAGGCTGCCAAAGCGAGGTCGGGGCCTCCCGGAGCACGTCTCCCCTTGCCTGTGCCCCTCTCCTCTCACCTGCCTCCCTGCACTAAAAATAACCGGGGGGGGCAGAGGCTGCGCCAGGCTGCGAGCTGAGCGGGCCGGGGGAGCACCCGGGACAAGGGGTTTGTAACCCCTACAAGGCCAGCAAGAACACACACGTCTCGGAAGGGTGGGACTAAGGCAGTGACACTACATAGATAAGAGGGGGGAGAAGCAGACTGTATCCAAAACTCTGCTAGTAAAAGAAGGGGAGGGAAGAGTGAAAGACAGGCAAGATGGGCCATGAGCCAGCTTTATGTCTGGGAAGAACTGTGCAATTAAGAATTAAGTTGTTTTGCTAATTTAGGAACATTGGTTCCTGCCTCACGCTGGTGGACAACAGCCATCAACATGAGCCGTACCTTCAGCAACCCCCTCCCCGCTTACCCACGGGGGAAAAGCACAGCCCGAGCTGCCACGTGCCCGGCTCCTGCGGGCAGGGCGGGATTTGAGCTCCGGCCACCGCAGAAGTGCCGCCATGTAGGAGCCAGCGGTGGAAGGCGGCACAAGGTTACCTCGAAGAAACACAGCTGATACCTGGCAGAGGATGGAGGGGGCAGGAGGGAAAAGCCCCACGCTCCTGGCAGAGGTGCCAGGTCCTGGTGCTCAGGAGAGCACAATTGCCACTTTGGAGGAAGAAGAGGTGAATAGATGCTGGCGATTGCATCATTGTGCAACACAAGCATGACACGCAGGTTGTATATTAAAATTTATTGAATTATTGTGTAAGAATTCTCTTTATTAAAATCATTTGGACTCTAAACTGATTATTTACAGACAAAACCTCTTATATCACCAATAGATTCCTACATCTCAGAACAGTATCTACAAACAGTTATTACACTATGTAACAAATTCAGATTCTTTTTTCAAGCTTTTTATATTAATTATTAATTCCAATTTGAGAAAGACAGTACCTCGGGTGCTCTGAGCAGAACTCAGGCTGTGGCAGGGCATAAATGCAGGTCAGGCCATACCGTAACAGAGAGAGAGACACCAAGTCACAAGGCTGGGAGAGGGCAGAGTCACCAGGACAGAGGACTGGGAGAAAGACTGTTAGAGCAAACGCGCTGGGTGTTCTGGAAACCAAAAGAATCATCCCGACAAGAAAGGCACCAAAACAGCAGCATCTCGCTGCAACCGGGGCACACCCTGAAAAAGAAATGGCATTCCACTGAGGCAGCAGCATCCGAGAACCCTCTGTTTTCATTAAAAAAAACTAGCCATCATTTCTACCAAACAAAGCAAGCAGCTTCCAGGTACAGCCTAAATATGCCACCAGACAGATGAAAGCAAGCGCTCTCACATCTACATCGCGGGGTGCCAGCGACTCTTAGTTGTGCCAACAGGAGAGACATTCAAATACACTAATGGATATTTATCTTAATACTGATCAGTTCTCAGCGTTTCATCCAGACCACGGTGGAAGCAAGTTTCTTTCTCTGGCTGCAGTACTAAATAAATCTTAATGCCTGCCATTCACGAACATCACCTTTCTGAGAACACGATTAAAGCAGCGACATCCCCTTGCTGCACTTGTGTCTTGCAGAAGGGGAACGGTTGCTGCGGCAGGGCACTCTCAGCTGGTGCCCACAGAACTTGCTACCTGTAAAAAACCAGGAACATCCAGAGAGGATTCTCCATCCTTGGGAAGGAACATCCGTCTCCAGAGCATCTGACAAGCTGGTCATGGAATCAGGCAGAGACTGGAAGAAACTTGGAAGGATCATGAGAAATAAATAAGTCAGTCTTCCCTACACTAGGGAATTTAATAGTAAAACCTGCTTTGTGCAAATTTAAATGCAACAGAACCCTGTCGTAGTAATGGATTTTGCCACAGGAGAGGGGCATGGACGGAGAGAAGGGGGCCCAAGTTGATCCCAGCGAGGGGCCTTCAGTGCGTGCCGTGCCCGCAGGGGAGGAGGATGCTGGTAGCTGGAACACCAAGGACAGGCGGATGGGAAGAGACGGGCACTACCAGCTTTCCACCCTCACTGCACCTGCGCTGGGCAGTGCCTCCTGCCCAGCTACGCCAGGACAAGCTCAAGATGTTAAATAAATCAATCACCTATGTTTAGCTCTATTTTTAAGTCTTGATTATTGCTCTAGTAAAAGCAGACTTTCACAGATACACTCGGAGAAGGCAGATCATTTCCCATGTCCAGGAGCACCACTGAGAAGCAAAGAGGACATGGAGCCCACTCACCCCACGGCCTAAGTCAGCCGCGTGGGCAGAGGCCGTGCTCTCATCAGCAGACACCCGGACTCCTGCCACTGTGACTCCAGGAGAGCCCCCAGGCCTCCCTCCCTTTGCCGATGTGAGGTGGATCCAGAATTAAGCCCCAAGCCACCTTGTTCTGGAAAAGCGCAGAGGTAATTCTGCAAAAATAGGGGCTTTGACAGCCTGCAGAGCCATAAATCCAGCAGAGAGCCCGTGGCTCCTGGCAGACGCTCAGCAAGCCGCAGAGGCCACAAACTACGCCGTGCTGCCTCGGGCAGAATGTCCCCCCATCAGCGCACAGGGGGACAACACTGCTCTGCCACTGTACCTGCACCTGCCTCAAACCAAGGAATCGCCTCCTGCAGTTCCTAAGGGAACGGGCTTTACAAATGGGCACAGTATCTGCTTTTTCCCCATCTGCCAGTCCTTTCTTCCACCTAGCTTTTTTCGTGCTGATTTAATCGGATTTGGTCGAGACAGAGGTTTCAGAGATGCTAAGTTCCCATACGTTTCATGGAGATGAGTGGTCAGGCAGGAGCGAGACCCAACCTGGTGCCCACCTGGGGGAAAGGAGGAGAACTCTGCCTCTGCCCCCCCTTTCTGCCTGGCAGCAGCCAGCCAGCTCGCCTGCTGCTCCGTACGGCAGGACAGGAGCAGGAGGTGGCACAGGGATGCTGGCCATACTCTGAAGCACACAGAGTGCCTGGGAATACTGCTGAGACAGGGTCACAGGAGAGAGCTGGCTTTGTGGGAAGAGAGGCCAGCATTAGCTTCTTGCTATATTGCTCAGAGAACAGTTTTGCAACTGCGCAGCACTTGCACAAAGCCACAGGGCTGATCTGACGGGCCTGGAATTACCGCTATATGCACTGTAAAGAGAGGTAGGGACATGATCCTGCCCTGGTTTAGCTCTGGTCCCTCCTGGCCCGCACAATCACCACCTCAGGGAAGTGACAGAGGAGTCAGACCTGTCTACCTGCCCCAGGCACACAGGACATCAGCCTGGACTTAGCAGCAGGGACAAGAACGAGTAGGGCACCCTTATAAATAGAAATTCCCTCCCAGAAGGGCAGAGCACTCTGCTCACAAGGCGCAGGAACCACCCTGAGCGCTCTCCAGGGGGGAGCGGCAAGGAGCTGCCCAGGGACAGCTGGGAACTAACCGTGCTTGTGCCTGCTCCAGCCTCTCCTTCCTTGCACGAATCATTCCTGTTTGCAGGACACCTGACGCTCCTTGGGAACAACACAGTTGTGCTTCATGGCTTCCTTGAGTTCACAGCTCGCCAAATAACCCTTCTATGTGCCACGACAGGAGAGTCTGGGAGGTGAAACCGAGTAAGGTGTAAGGCAAGCCTAACAGAAGAACACACAGCTAAGCCTTGAACTGAGCTGCGGGGAAAAGCAAGCTGCTGTTACAACAACGGAGACATCTACGAGTTACCCCTGCAAGACAAAGCAGTGGAGAAAACTTTGCTCCAGTGCTGACAGACGTTTGTCAGTAGAAGTGCACAGAGATGCTTCTCCGAGAAAAGCTTTGTCTCAAAGCCACAAAATTAAACATTCTCCTTTAGCATTTAAATACATTAACTTTCTGAGGGTATTTACAAGTCCAGTTCAGAGCAGCAGAACAGCCAGACACCGGAGGAAGGGGAAGTGGCACAAGGCATTGGTTGTGCTTTTCCAAAGAGCAGGGCAACCTCTGACCACAGGGAACCAGGAAGACGGATCCCGAGCTGGGTCAGTGGAGACTGAGGCGAGCCAGGCAGCGACTCTCACATGCCGAGTTTGTCCTGAGGGAAAGGGTGAGGGGGTGCTGTCCATTTACAGTAGGCCCCCGGGCAAGCGCGCATGCTGGTGAACACGTTATGTCCAAGCAGGTGTCGCGCACGAGCTGTCAGAGACATTGGGGAGCAAGAGACCTTCGCCATCGGACGCTCTCCTTTCTACATCCAGCATCCGGAACCAGTGGGGACATTGCTGCAAGGAAGTTTCTCAGGTGGGACACTGCAGGAGCGCTCGCTAGCCAGGGACAGAGGTTAGTGCAGCTGTCAGCCTGGGAAAAGCTTCCTGCGTCCCGCTGAAATGAGCGGCTGCAGCAGGGGAGTCTCCCAGCACTGGCAAGGGCGTCTGTGCAAGGCAGACGACTCCACGGACACGGTGCTCAGCATTGTCACCTGGCTCTTCAACAACGTTGTTTGGAAACTTGGCACATTCACGTAACATCTGTAGGAAGGAGCTGTGCGGTCCCCCGACAGTCTGCCAGAGGAAAACCAAAGTTCTTTTTTTTTTGTTTGTTTGTTTTGTTTTGCTTTTAAAAAGAAAAGACTGTAAAAAAAATATTCTCTGAGATGCAAGGACGCTTGTACTTTGTACTGCCTTGGCCATCCCTGTTCATGTCACCCGCGGGTTCCTTGGAGAGTCTGGTTCCAATGGCAGCAGGACACCCTGTGTATAGCTAGGACGAGCACTGTCCCCGTTCAGCCAGGGGAGAGCAGTCTGTCTGCGCCTGTCACAAATCTGTGACTTTATTCTCCACAGCTGCTGCAATCTGTTGTAGTCTATATCCGAGCTGCATCTTCTGTGCCGTTGGGTCTTCTTCCAAGGCAGTAATGATCTGCAACGAGACAGAGCTCGCGGGTAGCCTTTCTCCAGCACACAACACCGTCAGCCAGCTCAACTCCATGCACAGTGGAGAGCCCCAAGCTGGAATCCAGTGTGCTGCAAGACTGGAGTGGGTAGGTAGTAATTCATCTCAAGTTAACCACAAAATAAGTATTCTAGATTCATCCTAACAACTTATAAACTTCATAGTGCAAAAAGAATGCTAAACTTCTCACCTGAAAATGGTATCTTTAGTAAATGAATCTTTAAGCTAACTGCATTTCATTTTTAAGTAGAATATTTGGATACCAGAGTCAAAAAGAAAGAAATGTACATGAAATCCCAACAGCTTCGAGGTTAGAGCTAAGCCCTTTTCTGTGATTTCCTCCCTCCCTCTTTGATAAGGATAAAGCAAACTTATGACATGGACATTACACATGCCAATGAAACAATACACAGCGTTGTAATAGTCTGGCTGCTCTTAATAATTAACTTTGGGGGTTTTTTTGCTCGGATGGTAAAAGGAGAAGGGCATGTTCATACCTGCTGGAAACACACACTCACCTGGTCATAGTACTTATTGATGTATTTATACAATTCATGTAGAGCCACCAGGGAATTGAGGTCACCTGAGTAATTCTGAATAAGAGAGAAAGTTAGACAAAACTGAGACACCTAACAATTGTTCTTCTAAATTCTGCATCCTCACAACTCATTAGGAAATGCACCTGTTGCACAAAGCATCAGGAAAGGGAATGCACCAGCGGTTCCTAGAGAAGGAGAATCACACGCACTCCTTGCCCTGAATCGTTGACTACACTTTTCTCTTCAGCACTGGCTGGGCAGAGCCTCGCCCTCCTTGTGGTGCCACAAAGCAGAGCAGCCACTGGGAATGGCCAGTATGTCCGAGCAGAACTGCACACTCAGCTGGAATATCTCATCTTTGCATTACTAACGTTCTATTAGATGCACAGGTGAGGGACCAGGGTGACTTGTGAAATAAACAATTTTATTTACCCGTGATAGCTCAGCCAGGGCAGAGTTCATCTCCTGGTCACTGGCAGAGATGGTCTGACGAATGTCTGCGTAATACCTGTACAGGGGTACACCAGCAGTTAGCGTATTGTTCCTCCTAGCCTCCTTCTGCCTGCTTAAACTATGACTCCGCACGTTCATTACTTACCTTTCCACCATCTGCTTGTAGCGAGGAATGTCCCGGGCATAGAGCAGCTTATTGATCGGAGAGTCCTTGAACATCCAAAACCAGAATTGATTACAAAAAAAATTCCTTCATCATGCTGTGGGCTAACCTTAGCGGGTAACACCAGCACCACTATTCTCTGTCATTCATTCAGGATCGGGAACTTTTGTCCTCTGCATGGAGAGGCACTGGGCTCCCTTCTAGTAACGCAGTCTGAGGAACCGTGAGATGTGCTGGTGAAGGGACCTCTGGGATCTCTAGTCCAACCTTCCACTTGAAGCTGGGTGATCACCAGTATAAGATCACATTGGCTATGGCTTTGCATAGCTGATTCCTGAAATCCTTCAGAGATCCACCCATCCCACCCCTGGTGGCCTGCACAGGGCTGCTCCACCCTCAGCACAGGGCAGGTAGTGGTGGTAAAAAGTTTCCCAATGGCCAACCTGAATCTTCCAAGATGCATCCTGTGACTTACAGTCTGCCACAGTCAGCTAGAGTTTATTTCTGTCCCTCAAGTAGCTGTAAGCTGTAAATAAAGAGCACCCCTCAACAACTTCTTTTGTATGCTAAACAAAACCAGCTCCTTCCTCCTCTCTTCCCAGGAGTCCCCACAGAGTCACTCTCCAGTGCTCCAGCAGCACACGGGAGCAGGGAGCGGGCACGGTGTCCCAATGGCACCACGTAGGCATTATTGCCTTCCTGGGCAGCACTGCTCAGCTGTCCGTGCCAGCCGTGCTCCCTTCTCCCTCTGTACTTACCCGCCCTAACTTATGGTCAGCTATTGTACAGGAGTCCATGAAGGTCTGTGCAATGACCAGGAGCACAGCATCTACGTTATCTGACGTCTGCACATCAAAAACAAACTGGGGATTCTTGATGATGTTGATCCAGAACCGCAGGGGCAGGCTGCAGAGAAGACAGAAGCGCAACAGGGTATCAGCAAAGGTAGCAGCTACGGTGCTGAAAGATATTCTGCACATTACTGCATCGCCCAGCTTTGCCCTCCCAGCAAGACCAGCTTTTCACGCCATGCTCTGCTGCCTTGCACTCCCATTTTGCTCCTCCTCAGCAGGCAATGGTGGCTGTCACTTTGCAAGTGATCAGCTCTGGGCAGCTTAGCAGTGCCTCCTCCGGGGCCCACAGGAACACCACACCTGTTTGTCTTCCAGATATGGATGGTCTCGGGGTCTGCGATCCCGTAGTGTATCGCCTGCTCATCCAACAGGTCAAAGAAGTATTTGACTGCCAGAGGGACAGGGCGGTTGGTACTGAGGATCACCTGGAACAAGTCATCCACAAACTTCTGCAGAGTGCCCTGTGGAGAACCGAGAAGGACAGAGTCAGCACAGGCAGAGGAGAGTGGGGAGCCCAGGCCTCACGCAGATGAGAGGTTACTCTCTGCTGCTCAGCAACCTCCCCTCACCGGTCCAAAGCCACCTCTCTACTGCAGGGAACAGCAGCAAAGGAGAAGGGAGGCCCCAGCAGTTTCTGAAAGAGGCCAGGGAGAAGCTCATGAACAAAGCAAAATGCGGAGGGAAGTCAGATGTACTCAGAGCCACTGCAGGCAAAGGGGGTTGCTACAGGGGAGAGCGCTTGCAACACGATGGAGTGGCACTGAGCTGAAGAGACTGCCTGGTGGAGGGGGACTGCTGGCTGCCAACAGCTGTGTTCAGCCAGGCAGGAACAAGGAGACGGGGTTTGCTCAGCAGCAAGAGGAAGTTCAGTAAACGTGGGCAGAACACAGGCACTGCCTGGCAAAGTGCCTGGGCTGTCCCTTGAGGAACTGTACTACTGCAAGCAGGGCATTGCTGGGGAGCCTGGATGCCAAAAGCTGATCCTTTCTTGAGAACAGAGCAGAGGAGCAAGTTCCTGGGCCAATTTTTTAACAACGACACAGGAATAAAGCAAAAGGGAGAACGTAAGCAGGCACTATGCCTGATTTATGACTGCAGCTCAATCTCTACATGGCTGGTGTGTACTATTAGCATCATCTTGCGGCAGCAGGTGACAGGTCAGTCCTATCTTCTTGGCCCTGGGTGGGGTGGAAGGTGAGCAGACATGGCAGCCCAGTGGACACTACTGCCAAAGAAACTCTGCTGCGAAGGACAGGGTACCTGCTTTTTTCTGTGAGACACACAAAGACAAACATGGGGTGGACACAGGGACAAAACCATTTCTCACTCTCCTAGATGCTCTGCAAAACTTAACCCATTAGTAGGAGTAAAAGTTTGGCACTGCAGTGCTGGGATCTGAGGGGAAACAACCAGCACGTACATCAACCCAGGCAAAGGGGCTCTTCATCTTCATACACATCCCTGCAATCTGCCGGGGGATAGGAAGGAAGGCTAGATCCCAAGCACAACACAATCTGTGCTGCTTCTCACCTTCATTGAGAGTAGACGTGTCAGATAGATCTCCGGGATTGCCTTGGCTCGCTCCCGATCCCTTAAGCTCCCACGCCGATGCTTGGGAAGCTCTGGCTCTTCTGTTGGTTTTACCAGGTGCCAAAGTTTGATCCCACCTTCATCTGCATCCTCCAGCATTGGTGTTTCTAAAACAAGCAATTGTTTAGAGACGAGTGTCAGTTCTCTCGCAGTAGAGCTTGGCCAGGTGAGCCCCAAGGAAGCAAGATTTCACGGTATAATGGGAAGACAAATGGGAAGGAACCTCTGGAGGCCTCTATCCAGCCTTCTGCATAGAGTACAACTGTTGCTAGCACTACAGCAGGTTGCCTTTGTCCACCCAAAACCTTCAAGGTCTTGGAAACTTCCCCAGACAGAGAGCCCCTACCCCAGTGGTCTGTTCCAGGGCTGCACCACTGCTTTGCTGAAGAAGTTTTTTTTCCACATCCAATTTGAACCTGTTAAGCTGCAGCCTGTGGCTATTGTCCCTCAGGCACAGGAGTATCCATGGGGCTGTTTGCTCTGCCAGGCAGTAAGGTAACTGCTTGGCATCCCATCACCACCCTCGGGCCATGCTCAGCACCTGAGGGGGTTAAGATTCCTGCAAGTTGCAGACTGCGCTCAGCTCTAGAGAGTCAGAACTAGAGAATCGTGCTTATCCTGCATTCTCGTGCCCAGCCTGGCTTTCCTCTGCTTTTACACTCTCTTGCTTTTCTCTCATCTCACCTGCCCAAGCTTTCAATTTCCTGGCAATCCTATGAGGGTCCAAATCATGTATCAGCCTTCTATAGCAGCATAAAGCTGGGGCTGTAGCAAGAGTCTTGTCCCACTAACTGGCAAGTGCTATAAAATCATTTTATGAGAATGGGACATCAAACTCACTCTCTCCTGGGATGTAATCCTGATTCTCCCTGTGGATGTGCTTGGTCAGGCGTGGGACCAGTGCTACTGTTGCTCCATCAGGCACCTGCACACAAGCAAAAATCAGCATTCAAAACAAATGGCATGTTTCTCATTGGCACAACAGGCAAGTGCTTGTAGACCAGAACAGACTGTACCATTACTAAAAATAGGGATAGAAACAGGGATTTGGGGGCACCGTCACTGTCTTTCCTCATGGTGGGAGAATCTTGTTTGTACCAATTGAAGTGATGTGCAGAATACGATGAAGACGATAATACTCAGGGACTGAGTTCATTCACATCTAGAACATGTTGCAGCAAGATATGACATATTGGTGCAAGGTAGCTAAAAAACCCCCGTTTCCATTCCTCAAAGCTACGCTGCAGATCAGCGTGCCATCACCTGCTAACTGATTTGGACTGGAATGTTAACAGATCCAGCAGCATCGCCTTCATTGCAACAGCCACCAGGCACGAACTCGTGCGTCTCCTCCCAAGCTCTACGCCTGCCCACGTCTCAGGTACAGGTTAAGGAGGGGGCTATGCTTGTTGAAGTCAGAGTGCAGGCCACAGCACGCACTTAATCTGAATACGCTGCTGCAAGAAAGCTCCAACCTTTTGACAATGATCCACCAAGAGCCAGAGCCACAAATAGAGTGTAACAGTCCATAGAAGATGAGAGGGGAGACAAGGCAACGGTAGACTGAGTTCTGACCTTGTAATGCTGAAGAGTGTTCAGGCGTTTCCAAGTTCCTTGAACAACGGATGTCACATCCTCATCGGACAGTATCAGATGACCTGCCAGCCCTGATCTCCACTCTACAGCCATTAAAACACAGAAAAATGAAAAGATAAACTGTTAAGCTGAAGCATCTCTGAAGTCTGTTGTGCTTCAACCTGAACTAGTGGAACTCTATGACAGAGAAGACTAATGCTCAAGCTACATCAGCATCATGGGAGGCCAGAGTTCATCAACCCAACAGTCAGGGAACAGGAGAAAGTTCCCAAGGACACACTGTTGTGATGCACACATCCAAACCATCTGTGTACCTAAACACCCAGGATAAATTTTCTGCACGTAAATCCTTTGTATCTACTGGCACTGAGTTTTTTACCCGGTTATTGAATAACAAAATTTTCTTCTGCAGCTTCTCAGAGACCACTTCAGGTTTGACCGTCCTGAATAAAAAGGGGCATGATTTGCCAATTCAGTCTATCCACCACCTTGAAGGAAGAGGATTAACAGAAAAGTCTGTAGACTCTTAGGAGTTAAGGCCAGAAAGACTTTAATGTCAGATATTTCTCTCCATTTATAAAGGCATTGAGTCACATATCAGGCCTCTCTCCAACAAGCTGAAGATGTTAAGCTCTTTAAACCCTTTCAGGTTTGCTTTCCATCCCCAGGATAATTCAAAGTTCTTTACGCTTGTCCCTGTTATTTCCACGTTATCCTGGAGAATGAACAGCAAAATCTAGTTCTAGTAGTGGTCCTGCCTCAAAGCACAGCACCTGCGAGATCGCTGCCTTGCTCTGACCTGCCACATCCCTTGTTACACCCACTGATCCTGGTGAACCTTTACCCATGCTGTTTCACAGACAGCATAATCTCAGCAAGTACCTGTAACAACACAGTCCTGCAGCCACAGGACAGTGTCCCAGAGCAGAGGGACAGGCAGCCACCTGGCTGCCCAGGTCTCTCACCTGACACTTGCCAAGTTCCTACGAATTCTATCGGATTGTGACCCTTCAAGCAGGTGATTCAAACCACAAAAATGCACCATAGTCCTTATTACCTGCTATTACCTGCTCATCTATAAATGTCACCACTATTCAGCAACAACCAAAGAATGAAGAAGATGGAAAACTGAGTGGTTTCACTCACAAGGCAAGTCCCACCTTTCATTAACCACTGTGGGCAAATCCTCCCTGACATACATTACTGAGATGCCGCCATTGACTTCACTGGCAGGAAGAGCCAGTCTATGACTACAGCATCTCTGCACCACACTCAAATCGTCCTCCCCTCCTACACATCCTCCATGCTTTTCTTTTTTTCCCTGCGTCCCCTTGCCCAAGCCATTGCCATGGTCCAAGTTTGGCAAAGAACACCATGAAATGGAAGGGGCTAGACCCAGCTGCTTCTTTCCCACCCCTACCTCTTGCTGTTAGCCTCTTTCCTGCATCATGCCCTGTTGGGTCCAGCCAGAGTGCAAGATCCTTGGTCAGTGACTCTGCACACTCAGCAGAGAACGACAAACGCTGTGCATGCCAGGGTGCTGTGCACAGACAGCAAACGACCACTCTTCCACTTCCTCACTGAGTTTTGGCACCAAGGAGTTCTGCTCACCGAGGTCCAGGGTGTCTGGGTCTGGTCGGTGACAGTATGGCGTCCCTTTATAGATCTGATCTAGGATTTTCTCCTTCACTTGTGTTATGGTGTCACAGTCTAGCACTTTCGCAGAAATCCCTTGGGAGTCCTCTGCCCCTCCTGCAGCAACTCCTGCTTGCGTCAAAGCGTTTAAGGTCTGGGGAAGAAAAGAAAAGGTCACAGCTACTCAGCCGATAAGATCACATCTGACACATTTACTCCTTTGACGGTTGGCATTAAGGCAAGTTAACAGCTAGTCCTTTCACTGGAAGAGTTTCAGAAAAGACATCACCACAGATGTGTTCTCAATCTTGTGTCAAGAGCTGGAAGCCAGTTCAGCAGTGCTGGGGAGAGGCTCCCGTGTGCCATTGGCTATTTCATCCCCTTATTTCTGGACACAGAGCACAGCACGTACACCAGATTACTGTGGTGATGGGTCCCATCAGCCTAGGGCAAAGTGCCTGGTTTAGCAGAGCTCTTGCTCATCTATGGAGTTGTGCTGCTGCGATAAACCTGGCTCCCAGGAGACAGTGGCAGGACGCTGCACTTCTGCCTCAACAATAGGAGGCGGCATTCAGCCCTGTCCCACCAGAGAGCCCAGAGGGAACAAAAGGTTTGGTGCTTACCAGAGTCCGGTACTCCAGGTCCTCTCTCAAAAGGCGGTTGTCATTTAGGGTATATTTGGCTTTCCCTGTCACCCAGTCGACTGGCCCTTTGTCCACCTGGTGCTTGATTCCTCGAAACAGCATGTAAAGTGGCTCCCCAACAGAATCCTGACACAGAAAGGAAGGAGTTTCACCTGAGAGAAATTCAGCTTCCTCCTCCCAGCAGGGCCCAATGGCTTGGAAACATGGACACCCAAGCAGAGGAGGAGCAGGACTGAGGACACAGCAGCTGAGCCACAGTGGGCAAAGACAGAGCCTCTGCCGACAGCTCCTGCTCCAGGCACAAGGAAGGTGCACGGGCCAACTACCAGGCGGATGCACAAGACCAAAGCATTGCTCTGCCTCCGTGCCACTAATCTGAGAGACTCTCCTTGCCACCCCCTCTCCAGGAAAGGAATTAGATCAGAGTCTGTCCTCCCCACACACAGACCAGCCTATGGCCAGCGTGTTTCAAGATAAAGGAGCTACACTGAGCCCTCCATGATTTGGCACGACATCCTGGAAACAATGAGTGGTATTAACACCGATTTAAGCACCCCTGTCCCCAGCGAAAAGCCTCGCTCTCTCGTTTCCCACCCTGAAATACAGGATGACTCTGGCACTATTTCAGCTACGAGCAAGGCACAAAGCAAAGCTGTGGCTGTCTCCCCTCTTTTGGCCCCTCTACACCACACAGGGACAAAGAGCTCACCCTCACAAACGCGTACAGGCAGATGGACATCCAGTTGGTTAACAGCTTCTCTACCACTGTTTCCGTCCTGAAAGAGAGCATGAGGTTGGTCACAGGAATATGGTGCAGAGCAGTGAGGGATCTGGAGATAAAGATCACTCCTCTTGACAAAAGAGCACACTAAATGATGATATAGGATCAAGGAAGAGGAAAAAAGGACTTTAGAGACCAGTAAGGTTAATGCTTTTGATACTACTTATTTGAGGCACTTTTCAGCCTGAAGGAGGCACCAAATTACAGAAGTGGAGAGACAGGCAAGCAGGGAACAGAGGAAAGCCTCTGGTAGGTCTCAAACAAGGGAAATCTGTTCAGATCAGAAGGATGGACCAGACAAGAGGCTAATGGTGATCCAAACACAGGAGATATTTCAGTTTAGCTTCCAAACATGGCACGACTGCGAGCTCAGGGACCTCTAAACAGCAAAGTGAGATTAGCAGGCTTGGCAGAGCCCTAGTACCTGAACACAAGGAGAGAGTTAATGTACAGCAGCTTCAAAGGAGGAGGAATTCGGGGTGGATAACTCCAGCTTCCTACTCTTTTCACACCTTTTCTGCTATTTTCCCTGCCAGTTGCTGACTGGGGAGAGGGGTATCATTTTTACTGCTTCCTCCCGTTTGACGTGTGTTGTCTAGACACACGCTGGTCTTGCAGCTGCAGCCCATGCCATGTTGTTATCCTACCTACAGGAGTTTCAGAGCTTGCCAGCTGGGCAGAAAGGCTCTGTCCCCTTGGGTAGCTAGCAGTGGGACCATGGCTGGCTGGCTCACCTCCGCAGCATCAGCTTGGGGTTCTTGGCCACATACTGCTCCACAAGGTCATTCAGGAGTGTTTTGAGGATGTCAGTGAAGTACTCCAGCTTCCCATGCAGCGACACAGTGAGCAATGATGCCACATAAGCCCGGTCTCTCGGAGAGAATGTGCGCTGGATTTCCAGAGTGTGGATGAACTGGTGGGGGGAGAGAGAAGCCAGTGTGTGAATCTGCTGCAAACAAGGCAGTCACAGCTGCCGGCTCTTGGAAGATGTGGTGCTGCAGGGAGCTATTCAGGAACGAACTTTAACAGACACTGCCCGCTTCCTGCCACCAGCTGCCAGTAACGTGGCCCTGACCCCACAGCAGGCTGCAAGCAGAGAGAGGGACGTTACCTTGGTGAGGAAGAGCTTGCTGTTGAGTAGGTTGGAGAGCTGGACCAAGCCCTGCTCCACAGTTTGCCGCCGGCACTCAGGGATGTCCAGGTCCCTTTGCAGTGGTGATTCACGGTGGCCCGGGAAGAAAATGCGCTCTGCATAGGACTTGTAGTCCAAGAAGGGGATTCCTGTGCCCACAAGGTCACTTGTGAGGTCCATCATCTCAGTCATCAGGTCTGAGGGAAAGGAAATGCCCACGAGGTTGACTACATGATCACACAATTGGTGGTGCAGAGCATGAGGTGAGTGCAGGAACTAGGGGCAGCAGGATGGGACTGAGGAAGGATGTTTCCTGGCGGAAGAGGCACATTGGGGTCCCATTGCTAGAACATTTAAAACTAGACTAGACACTAGGAGAAACTGCTTTAGGAAGCTTCCAGCCTGGGAGGAACTAGAAGGTGAATTTGGTGATTATTCTCATTCACATTTGAGGCCTGGATTTCAGCTTCATAAAGAGGAAGCCACTGTTCAGCACAGATCTGTGGTTACAGGCATTACCTACATCAGAGAGAGAGTATTAGAGGTCTCCTGCTCCTCTCTGCTTCCCACATTAGTTGGAGATTACAATCCGAGTCACCTGCACAGTTTTAGAGCCCCAGGTCTCCCACATGAGGGCTCACTGCTGTAAGCAGCTGAAGTACAAGGTTTGCGGGCCCAAAATATGGGGTGTAATTCAACTTGCCCTACACAGACTGGACTAGCTCTCCTTAAGGTCTTTCCAAGCACGCTTCCTTGACCTTTAGATCTTCATCTGAGTCTGGAGGATGAACTGGAGAATCAGAGGGGTCAGTATAGATCACTGTGCTCTGAATTAAAGAGAAGAATTAAAGATGGAAAAATTTGGCTGTTTCAATGCATTAGCACAGGATAAAGTTATTGCCTGGTCTGTGCTACCCAAACAAGTATGCAGGAAGGGAAAGTGAGGTAGGGCTGAGAGTAGTTCCTCAAGCTTCGCTGAAGCTGCAAGAACCTAGGAGCTCTGTGACTGACCTGTGAATTCCTTTTTGCATCTGTCCCGAACGCTTGTTTCCAGATTTTCCAGCTGGATTTGAACTTTCTTGTAATCCCTCAGAGCCTGTTTGCTCTTCCTCCTGCAATAAGAAGCAGAATTGTTCCCAGTGGCTCTAGCCCGGGGATCATCCTTGCCAACTGTTGTGTTGCTGCCACAGACTCCAGGGCAATGGGTGTTGAGTTGATTTCTACTGAACATCTCCCTTACAGGATACCAGTGTTGTGTAAACTAGACGTGTCTCTTGGAACACCCATTAGGTGGGGGCTCTGAATGAACCACAGTGCAGGCTGTGACCAGCAGGTCATGCCTCACACATCCAACACCACCAGGGGCTCAGAATTTGGCAAAAAATAAAGAAAACTGGGGCCTTGTTTAGACCTAAGATGTACAGGCTTGGCCACATCCACTGAATAATGTTGTAGAGCAACTTAAAGATCTCATACAATGCCAGAGTTTCTTACCTGTATATGAAGACGATGACCAGAACAATCAGTGCCACAAAGGATGCACCAACACCCAAACCAATCTGTGCCTCCAGCGGGAAGGTGAGCTGGCTTTCTGTGTCATACTGCACTCGGCCCAGGAGGAAGTTCAGGTTTCCCATCTGTACCTGTAAGAAAGCACGTGCCACAACGTTAGCTCAATCCAGCAATGAAAAGCAAAGCCACAGCGCTTCTCCAGAATGGGTACGGGTAGCATACGGCTCTCTAGCAAAGCTGTGTCCCACAGCATAACTCCTGAATCCAGCTATACCATCTGCTTTCAGGCAATGTTTGGCACATAAGGATAGAGTTGAGAACAAGAGCAGCTCCTTGCCACCCCTGGTACTTCCCCCCGTGCCCCACCAGGGCTTCTGCCTTTCCTCCACTTCCCGTCCCATTCCTTGCCTCCACCACTACTTGCTTGTGCTTCAACAAATGACAGGATTGCTTGCAGTACTGCTGATTCCCTACCGTGAACTCTGGGAGCAGGTCTGTGCCCTCCCGCTTTGTGCGGTGCCGCGGAGCTGGCTGCTCAGAGGGAGGCTCACAATAGAGATGATTCCTTGTTAGTGTCTTCACCACGCAGATTCCTTCCCCAATCATGGCCATAACTTCATCCTTGGAAATAGCCAGATCTAGATTTTCCCCCTGGAACAGATGTGGAACAGCACATCAAATTGGGGAAAAAACAACTCCATGGCTCCAAAGAAGATGGAGGAGACCAACACCATAGGATGAAAGCAGACTTTTTTCTTCTCTGACTAGGCTCACATCTGAACTGGCTGCAGAAGTTAATTTTGTAAGCTAAAAAAATTCACTCGCATACGATTCAGATTATAGCTTTAGGACACGTACCATGCTGCGTAAGTAGAGTTATAAATAGCCTGTTGTCTTAAGGCTCTTCAGCCCCAGCACGACTAAGCTCAGCTCTTCACTTTGTGTGTATATGCATAACACACAGTGTGTACCTATTTAAAAAGGTAGCCTCACGTCAGTTAACCTACACACTCAGGTGAGTCAATCAATGCCTTTCAAAGGTGTAACATGTTTATGCTATTGTTCTTATCTCCTACACAAATCTGCTTTAATTTGGGGGGATTAAGACCTTTTCTTTTTAATAAAACCATGCTGACTGATGTTAATTACAGTTTTACGTTTTAATGCTTTCTAAGCTGAATCCTGCAGCAACATTTTCATGCTTTTGCCCAGAGCTGTGTCAGGGTATCCTGACAGGTTGGTAGATCAACCTCCTTGCTCTTCGAAAGCTTGCATCTTGTTAGTTCTCTTTCAGTCTCCTCAAATTGCCCTACTCTCCAAGAGGTGTGCAATCCCAATGGCAGCACTCTAGACATTTCTAGACTAGTACATCCTCACAGTTTTCACCCATGTGTGAAAAAAGAGCAAGTGGAGAAAGTGCATCTCCAGCTGCAGCCATTAACTTTCTTATATGAGTACTGGACTAGAAAGTACCTTTCCATAACAAAAGATACCTCAGAGCCTTTTTCTTGCATGTACAGAAAAAAACATTAGCTGCTCTGCCCTTCCGCAACATCTTTAAAGAATGATTTTCCTACCTCCACCTAGTAACAGGTCTTCCCTACTGCCGGGATTCTTTTACACTTAAGTTACTTCTAGAGGAATCTTAAGAAGTTATGAAAAAGCCGGCAGCTGAGAATAGGATGTGGGGTTTATTTGGTACTAATATCTCATATACAAATAGTTTATTAGGATTAAAAATAAAAAGCATGGAAGTTTCCACAAGCCCTATGAAGCCCTTAAAAATGATTTATGGGCTCAAGAGGTTTTTTTGATGCACTCCTTTTCTTATGTACCATTTCTCATAGGCCAAAGTAGATGTGCTGTGACAGGTTGTAAGCCTGTCAAATGCTTTGAAACCTGGGATGCTGCATGACACCAAATTAAAACACCCAGGTTAGAAACAACTTTGTACAAGCAACATTATGTCCAGCTAGTTTTTGTGTTACCTCCACAGAGATGACACTTCCTGGCTTGTGACGATATGGTTTGGCGGGGTCTTCGGCATTCAATGGTTTTAGGATGGGATTGACTTCGTAAGAGAAGGGCATGGGATGCAATGAGTTGAAATCAAAGCTCAGATTATCCAGAATAAATTCCAGTTTGATATGGACACTCCGCAACAGCAGGTTAATGGCTGGAGTTTTGCACAGGATCAGGTAGGAGGAGTTAACAAGACATGGTTCTTCAAACTAAATGCGAAAGGCAAAAAAAGTGTCAGTAGTGAAACGCTAATGCTGCCCCTGCAGCTTTGCAATACTTCCCAACCTTGAGCAATCTAGGGCCAGTCTGCATTCCTCTCATCTGGAGCAGTGCCAGAAGAACTATGCTTAGCTGTAGAGGGAAAAATCCAAGATCTGAGGAATTCCCCATGTTCCTCTAAAGGAAGTTTTCATAGCACTGGTTTTGTCGCATGTACCTAGGTCTTAGCAGTGGGAATCGGGTCTGACATTGCCCTGGCAGCAAATTCTGGAGAGACATCAGCTTTAGATCTCCCTGCTCTGACAGAACAGGACCAAAAGACCTTCAATGCAAGGCTGATTTCCCAGCCTGAATGTTTCTGTGAAAGAAGTGTTCCTTCATCCCGTTGGATATGTTTTATATGTTTTGTGAAAGTAATAGAGTCAAATTTTTTTCTTCTCCCCTACAGCCACAAATGTTGTCCTAAGAACATGGGTAAAACCAGCCATTATTGATGCATGTGCATCAGCAGCATATTCTCCAAGTTTACATACAGGAAGCCCTCCATCATTTGCACTAATAATGCAAATCCTTTGTGGTCCTTTGGCTACCAAACACCCTCTACCTCTGCAAATTCTGCTGCATGCTCTTGATGATCACATCAATACCTCTGCAGTGACCCGTCTCAGGACACTGGCAGCAGGAGAGCAGAAAATGTTGGTGGAACTGGTAATTTCACTGAACTCTGCCTGGTTTTGTGTCTCGGAGTGAAAGAGAGCCCAGGGGCTATAGAGACAGACTGAACTGTGCAGAAGGACATGTTAGAGCATAGACATGCTGAGCCACACAAACTCTCTGGCTCAGCTGTAGATTTCTTTCTCTCTACAGTGCTGCCCTGCTGTCTCTCATCACGAGTCCTGCACATCTCTAAGCAGAGGCAGACCCAGCTCATGGAAATGTTTGTGAAAGTGCTTAACCTCTCAGTCTAGCAGAGAACACTTCCACTTGGCCAAGACTGTTAGTTCGTACAATCCAAGAAGATAAGAGCAAGGGGTCCAGAAGCCCTCGGGACAGAAAGCCCACCTCTGCAGAGCAACACATCAACCCTTGCACACCCGCAGCTCGCTGAGCACTTTGCCATGTTACCTGCTGGATGCTGCACAGAGCATCCTCAGGGCACTCGGTGTCTGGGATGATTCTGCGCCATCGTCCCAGTCCTCGGCGCCGGCGTTCGGATGGAGAAACTGTAACTCGGATCTTCGGTTTCTGTACAACATCCAAGTTGTATCCATGAACTCTGAGCACTCTCCCTCCACTGAAAGAGAAAAGTAGCTGATCTCACCCACCTATTATTCATTAGCTCGGTCTTGCCCATGCTCCCACCCTTCTGCTTATGCACATTCCTACAAGCTTGGCTTTACTCCAAAGTGCCACTCAACAAGCAGATGCCATCGGTGCTGTAGTACCTGCCTCAGCACACGGCCCTGGGGAAGGTGCACTCAGTCTTTCTACCTGAGGAAGCTTTTAGGTGGCTCTGCAAAAGTGATGTTGGGATCCAGAGTATATCTGAAGAGGGATCCTTCCAGTCTCCGCTCTTGGTCCCCATATTTGATAGTGACTGGGAGTTCTGTGGACACATTGCTGGGACTTGTCTGGCATGCCAACTGATCCTCCGTCATCTCAGAGAGGCTTGGAGAGACAGAGGAGAGAACAAGGAATTAACACAGCCACTGCAGAGACAGATTTTATAGTACTATGCCTTGCTCTTTGCAGACAGCCTGCAAACCTCTTCTGGTATTTTCCCCAAGTTTAATGCTGAAAGGTCTTGTGCCTTATCTAAGCAAGCAATAATTGCTGGGCAGCTGTCAGTGAGCAGCAGGTACAGCCACTGTCCAGACTGAAGAGACTAGAAACATGCTACCAAGACACGTGCACCTTCTCACCAGCAGTGCTGTCAGGTGTGTGTGTCCCAGGACGCAAGAGAACAAGCAGCTCAGTGTTAGCCTGCAGGAGCCAACTGTGTCTGAGTTCCCCATCAGCAAAAGCAGAGGTGTCAGGATGGGGTATGGTCCTGTCAGGCATGCAGAACAGAGGCTGCGTAGAGCTGCCCACGTGCAAGGGAACATGGGCAGGAATGCAAGATAGTTGAGGTTGCTGCCATGACCCTCAAGGGGAGGATCTCCTGGGACACAGAGGAGAGCAGAGCTCCAACAGCCTGTGCTAAGGGCTCAGCCAGGCAGCATCACACCCTGCAGGGCTCTGGGAAGGACTCGGGGCAGTGCAGAGCCAGCACATCAGCAGGCTCTGATCTTACATGTGGCAAGGGAGGTCTCCAAGCAGGACACTGATCTCACTAGGATGCCCAGTCAGCAGTTTTGAGCCCAGAAGAGTAAGGCAGGTTCCTCCCGCTTTGGGGCCCTGAGTTGGAACAATGGATTTCAGCTCCGGGTTCTAGAAGAGGGGAAAAGGAAAAAAAAAAAAAAAAAAAAGAAAAACAAGGAGGTGAGTGACAAGGACCCCAAAAGATAAGGCAAGGAAAGAAAACAGCAGAACATATTCAGTGACCTCCAGTGCTCTGAAAATAGAAGCTATAGATCCCAGTCAAAGGCAGGCCTCAGCTAGGCTCCAGCAGCTACCTTACGGAGCAGAGGCAACAGACGAGGGATCAATCACACCAGCAAGAACCACGAATTGGGGACCAGTCTTTCCACAGAATGCAAAAGGCAGATGATGCTGCCAACAGCAGAGCTGTGACCCTCACACACAAACCCTAGGATTAACAATTCAAAGGGATTGTTCAGATCAGTAACTGGATTAATGACTCAAGTCAGGAAAAACAAGGTAGCAAATAAACTGTCTGTTTGTCTAGCAGATGAGGAGATTACCAGCAGGGAGCCCTAAGAATTTGTGTTGAGACCTGTGCTGTTAAACATACTTGTAGGTGACCTGGAAAGGGGAAAAGAAATTTGATAAATTATTCAGAGTAACAAAAACTTAGTACCACTGAGGAGCTGCAGCAAAATTTAGAGGAACCAGGCAGAGTGGCACAAGTAAGTCACTGCTGATAAATGAAGAGCAAGATACATGAAGTGAGAAGGAGCAGGGAGACTACAGCAAAAAAGCAGCCCAACCATATATACACAGTTGTGAATTTCAAAATAGCTCCTGCCCATTCGAGAGTGCTTTGGTACCTGTAACAACTCTACCAAGCTGTAAGCACAGACCTCAACAAAAACACACCAAGTGTTAGGAATTACTGGGAAGGGAATTAAGAAAGAAGATTTTTATCCCACAGTAAAAATTCCTTTTGCACTCGCATCTTGAACGTAGTATGCGGTTCTCATCACCCTGCCTCAAAACGGTGATGATAGAACCCAACCCAAGAGAAGAGCAACAAGCATACTCCAGTATATAAAATGGTTCTATACAGCCAAAAATGAAATAGCCTAAGACTTTTCAGGCATCTCTTTCCCCTTCCCATGGGAGAGGGAGACATGCAACAAGGTACACAACTTTAAGTTGCACAGCAAGGATGAAAAGCGAGTAATTGTATCTAAAAATGACTTAAATATTATTTCATAGTTGCTGGGTTTAAGATACCAAAAATTATCAGAAACATGTCTAAAAATAATAGGAAACATTTCTCCATACAATGCACAGTAACTTTGGACTCGCTGCCACTAGCTGCTGAAGGTCAGAAGCTAAAAGTGTGTTCAAGCAGCAATTTGCAAACTAATAAAAGGAAAGTCAGAGGTCTTAGTAAGATGTTAAGTCACCAATAAAAAAATCTGCAAATCAGAAAGGTACTCTGTATTTTTCCTCTTTCTTTAAGCATTTAATGGTTGCCATGGAAAAAAAAATACAAAAATCACTAGACTAGAGAGTCTTTAATATTACCCAGTAAGCTGTTATAATTGGGGGGAGGCAACAAAAAAGCCACCCCCAAACACCATACAACACAAACACCAGAAAAAACAGATGAAGACACCAGCAGCAAGTGCCTAGCAGAGTCCCATAAGTTCATGCAACAGACAGCCGTTTAGCAGAGGTACTGGAAGAACAGGGAGAGGCATTAAAGAAGCAATAGTTACGTTACCTGATAGGTAAAAATATGCCCAGAAACTCCACGTCCTCCTCCAGGCACTTCCACCACAACGTGCCCAAATCTCTCTGTCCAGCTCCCACCAGTGACGCATACGATACTGCAGGGCAATCCAAGAACAGTGTCACACCGTGGAAGAGCAGATGAGCTGTATCCATTGCATCATGTTCTAAAACCATCTAGCAACCACAGCTCCCCTTTTTCAGCCTTACCACATGCTCAGAATATACAACTGAACACTGAGAGACACCTTTAAAAGCTGAATTAGGTGCAGCAGAAAAAAAGCAGGGGGCAGTTCCAAATGGGCCCATCCTATCCAAGATTATTCTCTCCGGGACAGACAGGATGAAGCTCACTGTATCACAGATGCACAAAGAGGCCAAGAACTCTGCCACCATCCAGAGCTGATCAAATCAGTCACATCTGGAGTGACCCCAGGTTAGCAGTGGTCAATCCACACGAGTGCTGTGTCTGATGCAGAAGGAAACTCAAGACTATAGGTTTAGCTGGCACTAGTCTTCAGCCAGTGGCCTCTGGGATCAGCCAGCTCCCCTGATCTGCACCTCCCATTCTTCCCAGCCCTTTTCCCAGCTATAATTTGGTATGGGAGATGCTGACAAGGTGAAAAGTCAGGCTGTACTTAGAATAGGGCAGCAAGGAATCCCATGTTACAGCATTGATTTGCTAACATAACAGAAAAACTACTCTGCAGGAGACTTCCCAGCCTTCCTACACAGTAGGAGATTAATTTTGTCCGGGCCTTGCTCAGGAGTGGGTTCCAGGTTCACAGCTATATCCCCTCAACCAAAAAGGCTCAGGAATTTGAATTTAGGCAGTGCAGTCCCAAGCCAGGACCCTGTGATGCCAGGTGATTTACAGATACAGAACAAAGACAGTGCTAACCCCAGAAGGATTATGCTCTAGTTCTAGGATGAAGACAGAAAGCAGATGGATCCAGACAAACAAGGTGCACAGACAGGACAACACTGCTCAACACAGCAGGCCGCTTCCCAGCAGGATCTTACCTGGCTCCCAGAGGGAAGGGTGCTACAAGTACTGCTACCATGGAATGGAAAAATGGGTTTGTGATAGCTCTGATGAGAGGTTACTCACAATTGCTCTCCTCTTCTCCTGCTGGTTGCTTGGCTCCTCTCCCTCCCTTGTCCAAGGCTCCCACCTACCTGCCCTGCCACAGGCCAACTACACAAATATTCCTTTCTCCTTGCTTCCTAGCTCCCACCCAGTCACACCTCTCAACACCTGACTACACTGCCTCGTTATATCGTCCTTCCCTGGCCAGGCACACCAGCTACCTAGCTCTCTATCACTGACATTAGCTGGATTCAGCAGGAGAGGTCTTTCTGCTTTCTCATCCTCCTCCCAGCCACTACTTCTACAAGCATTGTGTGGCCTGCCAGGCACTCCTAGCCACCAGAAGAGTGGCACAGGGCGCAGCAGGACTCCCTGGTCTGTCCCTGGTTGAGAGGGTCCTTTCATTGGGTTTGTTCCTGGGACATGGAAGTCTGGCTGGCAAGTGAAGAATGACAGCCTAGGGGTGCGCCCACTCAAGCGGAGGCAAGAATCTGTGCCGTACCTCCAACCACGTGTTCCCATCCTCACCCTGTGTTAACATGGTCAGGATATTTTCCTAGCAGTGACACTTGCACAAGCTATGTCCTTCGCTTTATTGAAATCACCCTGTGGCTGGGAGAGACACCCATGAAACTTCATGGTTCTGAGCCTGTGACGCCCTGAGCTGGCTGGCCTGAGGGCTCTGGACTGGCAGCATGGTCAGGATACAGCAGCACCGTTTGGCCATCGCCTTGTACACAACCTTATCTCTTTAAGGGCGCTGCCTGAGCAACTAATCAGTGACCTTACTCAGGGGGCGCTCCCTGGGGAACGGGCAAGACTCAATACCTGCTACAGCAAAGCCAATGACATCTCAGGCTGGTGTCAGCAGCCAAGGGAAAAGCCAGCGCCTGCCTCTGGGAGGAGGTTTCACAGATACTCTACCTGCTAGAGATCTCATACTCTTGAGCATCTACGGCACAGGGAATTCCTGCAACAGTGACAGTTTCTGCAATGTCTTGATGTTTCTGCCCGAGGTTTGAGCCAGTGATGGTGATTCTAGTGCCACCTTCCACTGGTCCAGACAGGGGGTACACCTGCAAAGACATCCGCGCACGTGTAAATGTCACAGTATCTCAGACCTCTGCAGTCTGGCAACTGATCTACGGCACAGGGCCCTTCAACTGCCCCATTACAAACTGCCTGGTTGGGTCACTGCTATGGATTCCTTTTACTGGCTTGGACTAGTACCAGGTTGCACCCTCATCAGAAGAAAAGCCATAAAGAACACCACAGTTGGAGCCTTCTTTCCCATACCTCACTGTTGCCAGCAGTCCCCCCCAGAGGTGATAATCCACTATAGACTTCTAAGGCAAGGACTGCCTTGCTTTGGCTTCTCATCAACATGCTGACCACTCCATAGGGCATTTCTGCTGAAGAGTGGGAATGCACAAGCCAATCCGTGTGACTAGTATTGAAGCAGCAAGCACCATTCCCCCCTCAGCATCAGTACGACAATGAATTGCATGCTGCACAAACGTCAAAGCTCTGTCCCTGAGCAGCATCCAAGATAAACTAAGACAAGATGCAGCACATGGATGTTGTGTGCCACCGGAGGGAGGACAAGCTGACAGCAAAAGGGACACACGGCTACAGACACTTGTCATGTGGCAGTTAGCAAGAAACATTTAAAATAAACAGACAAAAATAATTCCAGTAACCTGTCATGCCTTTACTATCCTTGCTGTGCCGTTATCATTAGGTTTTGCCCTCCTTTGCTCCAGGCTCAGTTGGGTCAACCTGTTTCAGGGTCTGGCTCGGGACAGTTGGAGGATCCAATCTGTGGACCCTTTCCCAGCTCCTGAACGATTCTGCTCTTTCTGGCATGCTGGTTTCCGCTTGCATGAGATACAAATGCATCTTTCCCCACTATTCTCTATCAGCAAACTGAAAGCCCAGCACAGAAGTCTAGCATCCTCACAACACCGAAGGATCACAGTAGAATAGGACTAACTTGCTCTTCAGATGGCCAATGTATTACTGAGCTGCACTGTTTGCACTCCGAGTTCACAGCTCTTTGATTTCACCTGGAGAATGGAGCCCTCCTTGCCCCATGTGCAGTACACTAGCAAGCAAGTTACTCACAGAGTGAATGAGAGGTGCTGGACACAGGTCTTCTATCTCTTCCTTGCAGGAGCCCCTGAAGATACAGCTGGGGTTGTCACCTCCACACCACACACAGTTGTACTTTGAGTCAGCTGTTTGGCAGCGGCTACAATCAGTGTGTCCCACAGAGCAGTTGTAAAAAGTCACTGCAAAGAAGAAAAATTCAGAGGCATCTGCAAACATCCCCTAGGGCACAGAATAATCCAGCAACTCGGCGTCTTGCACAGAACCCTCTCCTCCTCCCTCCCCTGTGACAAGCCACAGAAATGAGGCTGTATGTTTTCCTTAGTTTCTCTGTGATAGGACTACTACAGATGCAAAAAGCCTCCTTCGAGGATTTCTCTTCCACCTCATCTGCTATCTTTTTGCTGGGGAGGTGTTGCACTCCTACCGTGAAGATCTGCAGCACTGTCCACTCGAAGGTGTCGCCGCCTCTGCACGAACACCACAGCGTTGAATTCGAGTTGAGGTGCTGTGTAACTGTACTGCAAAGACAAAGACCATCAAGACAAAGGGCTTAAGAGGCACAAACAAGCCAGCTGAATAGGCAAAAAGCATCAGCATCCATCCTGCATAGTGCATTGGCACATACAGCCTATACGGAGCTTCCCGTGAATGTAGACAAGGCAGCGTCAGCTGAGGCAGTAGCAGCACAGCCCCATCCTCACTGGTTCACGCAGTCACAATTCTGCTCTAGAAAGAGCAGCAGGCATTGGTTCACTGCGATGAACACTGAAAACAAACGTGTGCTCGCGACAATACTTGTCTAACGTCCTAACTGCATTTCTAAATGGCTAATTCCTATCTACAAGCTCAGAAAACTGCTGAAGTTGGCTTTTCTGCAATTTCAGTAGAGCTGAAGATGTAGGATTACAATTGGTCTGCAGGGCTCGTGTGCACAAGAGCCTATGTTGTTCCTGTCCCTTAACTATGGGAGTTTGCCTCTCTCTGCTTGCACATCTTGCCCTAAGTAAAATCCACACATCATCCATAAATGTACATGGCTGTTTTAATTTTGCCTGTTAATCTTAAAATCCACAGGCTAGCTTCCACCACTAAGAACAAAATTGGTATTAATAGCATTTTTCTTTTCACAAAAGAACCACCATCAAAGAAGAATTCACGATCCACAGAACCATGAACAACAGTGCAGAAGTGGCACTGTCCTGGCAGGTTGTGATGAGTGGTGAGTCAGAGACGGCATCATCCCGTACTACAGCAAATGCAGCAACAGGTTGCATGGCTCAGACTGCACGATCTTTCTGCACGTTGAAGATACCAGTACCACCAGGCAGCAGCATCACAGATGAGGGCCCCATAGTGCTAAATATTGTACAAATATTTTTGCAAAATATGCTCTTTTGTCCAGAGAGTTTGCTTTCCAGCCTACTGTTTTGCTGAGCAAAAACAGCACCAGTGTGAACTCTGAAATGGCATCGTATTCCAAGCACTCACCTGGTTCATCTGGCAGGTGATATAACAGAGGGACTGGTTTGTTTCTTCTCCTTCCACATAAGCATCCATCACCACTGTCCTCCCCTCCAAATTCAGGACACACTCATAGTCCCACTGCTGGTCCTGCAGAGAAGATACACATGGCACCATTTCTCAACTACACAGAGCTTCCTGTCCCGTGACAGCGTACTCCTGCCTCTCCAATTCAGTACCTTTTACCAAGCCACTTACTGTGCAAGCAGTGTGCTCCTCTCATGCCCTTCGTTATCCCAACTCTACGCTATATTCAAGGGCTCTCTATGCTGTCACTGCCTCCATGTATGAAAGGTAAACCAACACAAAACAAAACACCTAGAAGGGAGCACGTGTATGTCAGTGCAGGGAGAACTCGGCACAGGAGGAGGAATTAAAGAAAAACCAGTGGGACTGTGAAGTTATGCCTGTATGTCTCTGTGAAACACTAGCTTGGAAATGAAGAGTGGAGTACACAAATTAGGGCAGTGCACCTCAAAAAACACTAAGTGTATTTTTCTTCTCTCTCTCTCCCCTGTAAATCTTCCACTGAATTGCTTAGACACTTCCTGTAAAAAAGATGGATATGCATCTGTAACCAGCTCTGCTCCTCTGAGCAGGGCAGTATATCAGGTTTAACATATGAAGTAACAATTAGCCTGTGGGCTGCATGTTCTGAGGCGGTTGTTTGTAAAAGGTTACTAAATCAGTCTTATGTCTTGAGAAGCAAAGAGAATTTTTATCAGAGACACACCCAAGAAACATAGCTTTCGAGGGTGGTTTTCCCCATTGCAGAAGTTTCAGGTACGACAGGAATAGCCACATTAACATGAGCATGCCAGAAAGGAACGGGGAACAGATGACTTATCTTTAGCTTATGGAGACAAAAACAATCAGCAGAGATTCAGCAGGACGTTATTCCAAGAACTACCATCTGCAGCACAGGTGCAACTTAATCCAAACGCATGCAGATCTTCCCCAGCAGGCTGGTGCACACCTGTACTCTCCCTTTCTCTGGGTGACCTCCTACCCACCAATAAATCCAGCTATGTAATTCCTTATTCACAGAAGTAGGTCATTCCTCTAAGTGTTTCTGCAAACAGGAGAAACCTAGGCAGAGCCACAGCTGTGTCTTAACACATTTTTAACAGTCCAGTGGACAGGTTGCCCAAACAGTGCTCTGCATTAATACAGTTTCTCAATGCTGATGGCAATGAGCTGACTACCTGATAGAGGTGGAAGTTCTTTCCCAGCAGGGTTATCTTCCTCGCCACATTGACTGGAAACAGCGAAGATCCCTGGATTCCCTGCACACAGGGACATGCATCTGGACCCCAGCTAAGTTCTTCATTCTGAAAACAAACACAGGTCTTCAGAGAAGGAGACCCCCATGGCTCTGATAATAGAGGGAATCAAAGCCTAACATGCCAACAGAGAAACAAGCCCTGCCTGAATGAAGACACAGTTGTGCTTCTTTACCATGAAGTTACAAGAAAGCAATGCAAGAGCCCAAAGAGGTGAACAGCAGAAAGCTGTGAATATGCTGGACATCACAGCAGCTGCTATCTTCAGGCCAGCAGCATTTCTACAAGACCTGGGAACCTCGCACACCTTCTTCTTCCTCAGGCTGCCACTTCTCACTCCACACGTTACAGCAGGCAGCTTCTACACCCTCAGAGGGAACAACCTCTCCTGTGTGCTGAAATACTAGATCAGCAATCTGTCTCAAAATTTCAAAGTGTTACAGCCTTAGAGTGTGGTTACCAAAGCCCACCAACTTACCTCCTCCCACAGCTCAGGGGCATCATACTGATAGTCAAGGTCGGGGTGGAGGATCCTGGGAAAGTCAGGGACATCCCTCTCTGAAGAATCACCATCACCCGACAGAAGAGTAGAAGCAGAGAAGGAAGATGTATCATTCTCAGCCTGCAGCAAATCCATCCAGTCCTCCGTGTCCTGGAGCTCTGTGCCTTCCCCCAGCAGCCAGTCTGGGTGAGCTGATGGCGGGAGCTCTGAAGAAGGCAGTTCAGTTCCCAGCAACTTGGGAGAGTCATCAGAGGCAGCAGGGCCCCCCGGCACCTGGCTGGGGGTTTGGGGAGACGGGATGGCAGATGTCAGTGCCTCTGTGGTAGGAAAAGAACTTGGAAGCCACTTGAAACCAGTGACATGAGGGGAAGGTGTTACTGCTGCTGCAGATGTGTGCAGAGGGCTACCCACTAGGGTGGTGGGTGGGTCAGTGTGCCATGGCTCCTGGGCAGTGGCTGGCCCTTCGGTGGGCAAGGCTGCGTGATCCACATTTTTGGATGGGCTGGTGAGGACAGGTGCAGCGGGAGAAGTGGTCTCTGGCACAGTGACGGCAGGTTTGTCTGCTGGTGGTGGTAGAGGGGATTCTGTGATGGCCTGGAGAGAGGCTGCTTCGGTTGAGAGAGTCAAGTACGTGTAGCTGAGGGTTTCTGTAGGCTCAGTCGTCATATCCGAGGCTGCGGAGAGCGTGACGTGGTTGGGCTCTGTGGGGGGCACAGTGCTTGGAACCACACGCACGGGGGGAGTGACGGGTTTTGTGGCCACAGTTGGAGCTGTGGTAGAGGACTTGGTGAGGGGAGCTGCTGAAGAAGGAAATACACTTGAGGTTGGGATCTGGGCCTAGAGAAAAACAACATGGTGGGGTGAGAAGAGAGAAAACCAAACATGAATAAAACCCAAGCAGTAAAACACTCCATATTCCTCCCCATAGCAGTGTTGACAAGAGGCTGCCTCACCCTCTGGATTTCAATGAGAGCTACATCTCATGTCGCCTTGTCTTGGGATAGGACGGAGTGGGGCTTACAGTGCAGAAGATCAGCAGCATAGATGCCTGTACTCGCCTCCACTCAGAAGGAAGTCTGCCTGCCTTCGTCCCCCACAAAACTGCAAGGCCACCTGTGGCAGCCACAAACTGGGCATCTGTTCCACCTCCCCACTCACAGCCTCCCTGCCAGCGCGCTCTTGTCCCTTGCTTTGAGAACACAGGCTGGATAACCCCAGGAGAAGGGTGACCTGCTTCATCTGATGGCACTTCCCCAGAAACCTGGCAAGGCCTTGTAACATCAGGGACACAGAGCCTTGTGTTGCTCCAAGGGGAAGGAGACTCTGCTCCAACAGCTCACCTCCATGCTTGATGTGGCTGACAGCTGCTATTTTACCTGAGAAGCGATCTGACTCACTGAGACTTACTGAGGCTGTTATAGCATGTGGGACTAAGACTGAGTAGGAGACGTACCCTTTCATTGTAGATAATGGTTCCTTCCTCACAGGCTGCTTTGTGGGTGCAGAGGTGCTGCTGGATGCACCAGTTACATCCCCAGAGACTGCTCACACACTTCTGGCACCTGGAACAACGATAGAAAAGCAGCTGCTAAGACGACCCAGGAAGGGACAGCCACCCTCCCTATAACTACAGACAAGAAAAAACAGGTGCTCACGGTGCCGATTTCCACAGCAGGGCCACTGCAGCACAGTCATAGAAAGAGAAGTCCACAGAAGCAATGAAGATGTCATGGAAACGCACTACGAGCTTTATGGTGACATGATCTGAAAATGAAAATAAAAATTTCTTAGAAATGGAGCAACTGTAAGTCTGCCATACTGTTAAGAGACACAGCAAGCTTTAGGAAAGACACTGTCAAACATGGAGAGGCTCCCTTTATGCTTCTAGCATCTCAATCACCAGAGTATCCTACGGACACTAAAAACGGGTTGGACAAGTTTGTCAGGAGCAGTTTATGACAGCTCTTGCCAACCCATGGGAAGGAAGACTAGTCTGAAGGTCCCTCCATCTTTATCTGCTATAATTCCACTGTCATCCACTGTATTAGAGGACGTAGTAACATTCCAGGCTCAAAGCTGATTGTCTTCCTTCATCATCCAACGGAAAACTAAACCCTTAGAACTGACATGCCCTTCACATACTGCCTTTACCTTGAGAGCTTTGTTCTATGTCCAGACTAAGTAGTGAGTCAGTGAAGGGGTTTACAAGACTTGTAATCTCACTTGCAATAACTGAAGGCTTATCTGCTTTAAATCCAGGTCTCATGTCAACTACAAGCCTCAGGAAAGCCCAGTTCTCTTTGGGAAGAGACTATCACTGTTTTCTGATAGACTAAATAACTGCAGAGATGGTCAAAATTTACTGCAGCTGATAGCATGAGCCTGAAGGAGATATTTTGCATATGACAGTTCTAAACCAGCTAATTAATCTTATTCCAGACAAATGCCCCCACCTCTAGAGTTGGGCATTAGGTCTCCAAATAATGGAAACATATTGCATGCTCTACTCAACTCCAGGAGCTGCCATTTCTCCAAGACAGTTTGCTATAAAAATAAGTAACAAGAAGCTTGTCCATCATTCCTCTCACAGAATTCAGACCTCCTCTTGCAAGCAAGCTCTATTCGCAACAGAACAATTAACATGTCTGGTGGAGGATCAGTCAGGCCTAAGCTGGCTTCCTGATAGGATGGCAAGTGAAGCAGTGTGGTAGTAAAATAGCTGATGATGGGGTGTGTATGAAAACCCACAATCAGGAGAAAATAAGGGTATCTTATGCAGCTGGAGGCCGGAGTCACTGCAGTACTGGCAACTCCCACCATTGTCATAGAGGTGATTACATTTGGCAGTGGTGAAAGGGCTAACACCTCCCAGGATTTCAGGGCTATGACACCATATTTATAAATATTCCTTTCTCCAAAAAGGTCGTTATTTCCCATGGCTGCCAATAATGCTGTTCAGCAGTACAGAAGATGAGGTCGAGCACTTGCAAACTGAGAGCTATCAACTTGGAGCTCATCATCTTAAAGTGACAGATGAGCTGGTATGCAACGTTTAAAATAAAGCTGAAAAAGGGGCAAATATTTTAGTGAGCTAGGAAAAGTATTATAAGTAGGAATAGGAAAGTGCTGGTATCTAAGGCCCTGATGAGACCTCACTTAGAAAACAGTCTATGAATCTGGTTACCAGCTTCAAATGCATCTTAGCAGAGCACAGAAGCCACGCAAAGAAGGGCTAGCAATACAGTGAAGGAGAGAGGAAGTCTGAGTAACAAAGGAACACGAAGAAAAAGTTGGCACAGTTAGCAAGGCAAAACTCTGTGCTAAGAATGCCTGGCCATAGCTTATCAAGCAAGCTGTGGAAGCAAAAGGACAACACAAATAGATCAAACAGACACAAACCATCCATGAGCAAGTTTAGGCTAGAAAACAGAAGCAACTTGTTAAGCCTCAGAGATGCAATAAGAAAATAACATAGGTAAAGCATCCATGGAGTCTTGAAATAAAAGCAAGACTGACTTACAAAGGAGTCAATAAGAATATGTGAAGCCTGGAATAATGAGAACTAGACTGTGGCTTTATCTACGCTGATTTTCCACAACTATGCTTAAATTTAGGCCCACATTTGCAGAACTAAACAGGGAAGCCAATCCTGCCCCCTCTGCCTGTAATGGCAGTGCATGAAGCCCTTTCCCTTTGTGCCTGACCACCCTGAATGGAGACCTGGTTGGTTTGTTCCAGACTAAAGCAGTGTGAAAGCCAACAGGCATAACAATATTATAAATAATATTGAAAGCGAAGGAGTTGGAGATTGAATAAGTGTGTTTGCTGGGTTCTGCTGTAATGTTATGTCCATGAAGATTACTTCAGACCTATTAGCCAGCTGCATACTTGCATGGAAAATCTGTTCAGCCATTCAGGTGAATCATGTGGAATGTTTCCCAACTGGCACCTGCCTTTTACTTCAGATGAACAAGCTCTTTGAAGAGATCAGCTCATCAGAGCTCACACCGACAGGCTGGGTAAAATCCAATGCAAAGACTATAAACTGAGAACTTCCCAGGTTCTTTAGAGTGGCCAATTAGCAATACTCAGCCAGTTATTGTTCACAGTAATAGAAGGCTGACTATGTATTTTCTGAGGTTATGCCGCATTGCAGATTAACTTCTAACTTTAAGGACAGTGGGTCTCTTCTTGCCTTTCCTTACAAGTACTTCCTTCTCCCACTACTATGTGGATTTTGAGAAGGTTTGCATTTTGTTTGATTTAAATAACAAAGCAGTATTTGAGAGAGTTCTCTCTCCAGATTTATGACAAAGCTGCCAAACCAGCCACCAGTCTAGATTGCATTTCAGATCATATTCAGATTTGCATACAACTCTTCAAGCAGGATCTCCTTTCCAACTACCAGAATTTGGCATTGGAATTTGGCAACGGCCCAAAATAGCACAGAATGTGTGTGACACACAAGTAGAAAGCAAACTGATATTATGACAGAATGAAATGAACACCTGCTGACAGACCACATACATTCATGGATGTTAATCCTGGCAATCTGATGGACCTATAACGTACTTTCTCCCAACAATGTTATCAGAGCTATCATGCTCCATTTAAAGCATTTCACTGACCTGCTCCTGTTGGCAAAGCTGGTGCTTGACTGGGATCTGGAGAAGGACACATGATTCCTGACTCGGTCAGAACTGCTGGGCTTTCATAATCTTCAAAGTAACATGAGTAAAATTCTTCCTCATGCAGAGAAGGTAAGTCCGAAATAGCCAGGAATATCTACAAATTCAGTAATATCCAGTAAATAGTTTGCCCTCTAACACATTCTTCTTTATTTAATCTAATTTTCTGGTTCTATTTTTTCAAAGTAAGAGCCCCATAAAGTAGTTATCTACATATACACCCATTTTCCTATAATGCCTCCTAGGACTAACTGCTGCATTCATCATCTCTTGCCGTTCCCAAACTGAACTTGGCATCCACCAAGCAATTGGCAACTTCCACCTTTGCTCAAGTCTCTAGCAAAAGACAGGTTCTTGCTGCCTCCTGATACAGACTTCAAAGCACTGCAGCACCTTCTTAGCTTTTCTGCCAGCTCTCAGATGCCAGACTGAAGCTGTAATTTTGGGTAGCTCTTTTCAGATCTTCCTGACAGCAAGTGTCAGAAACACTGTGAAACCACAGACACGGGCATCTTATAGACACTCAGCCAAGGAGGGACCTCACCCAAGCAGCCATCAAATACACAGTAACTTTTAGCAGGCAAGCACATTTAGTTTTACGAGAAAAAACAATGAAATTATCTCCTGGTACAGTCAAGCTGTTAAAACCCTTATGTGAGGCAGACAATGTGCTTGAAGGCTCAGTGATTCAGTACCCCACTGAAAGCAACAGGAAGACTTGTGACTCCTCAGAGTTTGCAGGGGACTTTTTACATGCTCGAGCATCATCAGAGGATCATCACCACTCACATTTCTCTTTTCCTCTCTGCTGATATTGGCTGGAGTCAGTGACTGCACAGACAGACACTGCTGTGTAGAGTTAAAGCTCCAGAGCCACTGCTCACTCAACCTGGACCGCAAGCACTCAGAGCGACGGCTGCACCTGCGGGGAAATAGCAAGAAGCCCTATGAGAGATCTGTGCAGCCTTAGCAGGACGCGTTCGGCTTCCAAGCTGACACTGGCTGTCTGAAGCCTTGCTAGCGTCTTGGGGAAGCTGCTACACAAGCCATGGAAGTCCCAGCCTCCCACCACCTTCAATAACAGGATGAACTGTTGCCAATATATAGACAGGTAGGCACTTTTTGGGCTTCAAGGGTAATAAATTAGTTCCTACGGCATTCTACAGGGAGACAGAGCCAGCAAGCAGACAGACATGCTGAAATAAACCATGTCTCATTAAGCAACACCAGTAGGGGAGCAAGAAGTGAAAAAGCATGCTAAATAAGAGAGTGACACCAGAAGCAGAGAGAAGATCGTTTCTCTACGTTTCAAATGAGACAGTTTGAGCTGTAGTCAGACTAAAACCGGGCTAAAATCCACTGGACAGAAGCATCGTGAGTGGTGACCAAAGACCCAAAAAGCAATGGACAGATACCCCTGTGTTCAACTGTGACTGCTGGCAGTGTTTTAGGGAGGCAGACAGAGGAACGGTAAGTTAGAGAGAATATCCCATAAAGGAACTAAAAATAAACTAAATCCAGACACGCTGACACAAGGAAGAGTAAGTGGAGACAATCCCTAAGCACTATCCCTCCGAGATCCCTGGTCACCTGCAAGGATTTATCTTACCGTCCTTGAAGGACACACCAGCCACAGTACGGATCTTTCAGTGCCAGACAGGATTCACAGTCCAAGTACAGGGAACATTCCAGTATGGGAACCTTTACCAGCTGTCAGAGAAAGAAATCAGTGAAAAGAGCACACGCAACACTGGCCCCAGGTGTAAGGCTGCTTCTCCCTAGCTAGCAAGTTCCATCATCTACATGTTCACTGAAACTTCTTCTCAAGCCCCAATATTGCATAAAACTAAAGAAAAAAGGACCAAGTTTCCAGAGCCCATCTGAATGGCCATTTCACATAATGGTGAAGGACATCTAAACATCAGGCTGTACAGAGGCACTGAGGCAAGCTAAGTGTATTGCTATTAATGGGTTATCCATGACACTTTTTGCAAGAAGGAGACTTTATTTAGTGATAAAACTATATTTTAACAAAATAAATCAAGGAATAGCAGACTGAACACCATTCACTCTTTTGCTTGTCTGGACTCTGTCATGGGAGATCATCTCTCTTGACATGTAGGTGACTGAAGCTGGACACAGCAGCTCCAGCCGAGGCCTCTGAAGGCATCTGCACTATTGCCCAGCTCTATCTGGCAGAACTATCATTTTGACTGAAAGTAGACCAAGAAGCTTTCATCAATGTGGAACAAAAACCTTCTGCCATCTGGGGGTAAATTTCACTTGCAAAACACTCCTGCTTTAACTTACTATCCTTGCTGATTTCAGCCTCTTGCCCTCTCTTTAATCCGCTACTACACTTCAGCTACTATGCTGTCAGTTACTTTAAAATACCAACTTCTAATCCCCGACCTATTACTTTTGCTAAGTACATGATGTAATTTGCATTTTTTTATTGATAGAACAATTACTGTTAAGGATATATTTCAGATTTCCCTAATCTTCTTCCACTCACAGATTTCAACTTCTCCTTTGAAGTGTTACAAAATTTCTGAGTATCTCAAAGTGCAGTGGGGGGGTGAATGGAAGCAGCGGTTTTCCAGCACACTCATTTTTTGTTTGTCCTTTCCTTCAGAGTAACTCAAGGACTGCTTTTCCTTTGCTACGAAGATCATTTTCCTTCCAGCTCAAGGAGCTGATAGGAGTGCTGTTGAACAAATCCTCTCAAATAAAGTATCCACAGGTGGATTACCTATTCAGCAGACACCAATATCTCAAGAGCCTGAGGCATCGCAATGCCTCTTCTCCTCCAACTGCCACTGGGCACAAACAGAATTACAGAAAGCAGAAGAAGAGGGAAAGGTGCCTCACATGGTTCCTTATACAGCTTGATTTCATCTGCAAGACTGTTATTATATACCCAGTCAGAGTGCACCTCTGCTATCTGAAGACATTTCCCACATATTTCTGCTTTTTGTAGGTTACATGCCTACAGAAGAACAGCTTAATCTTTTAACTGATTAAAAACAGGAGAAGTACCACAGTTTTAATTACACAAAACCTCCCTTTTCTCTTTTTAATCTTTTGCAAAACCAAGACAGGTCACATTACTTGTGAACCCAGGAGGCTCACATTCTTCTGCTCAGATAGAGCTGCAAACTGTTGTCTAAACAGTTCCTGCTCAACACAGAGGAGCCCAGGAATTTGCAGTCCCTTGTCTTCATGCCAATAGAGCAGCCTTTTCTAGCCTGCAGTTCACATTCCTCCATCACTGCTGATACAGACTGACTTATGGAAATGCACATGCAAACAGGCCATGGTTTAGGGTAAGGAGACTTCCTTCACGCTTCCTCCAGCTTTTGCAGAAGGCCAGTCCCCATCCCTGTAAGCCAGACTGGCAGGCAGCTGCTGCCCAGCACAGGCTTAGCTACACACACAGTTTCTCTGCCTCCCGCACTCCCATCAGGAGTTCATCTGGACCTCACATGCTTTCAACTCTTCTGTGGAAGGGATTTTACTGCTCTTACCATTGACTGGGTCATGACGAAGAGGTGCTCCTGCAACTGGTCAAACAGCAGGTCTCCACTCACCATGCTGTTTAACTGGATAGCTAAAGAAGCGTATATGTGTGCATCTCCCATTGCTGCTAAGTACACCTGCAAGAGAGTCACAGTGGTATGCAGACAGATTCACGGTAGGAATTGGGGGCACCCATTCCACATCAGGAACAAGTTGGAACCACTACCGTGTACGAGGATTTTGACCTCCCACCAAAACCTCAATGCAGTGACTTCAGCCACATGAAGCACGTGCCTAGCAATACCTGCAGAAGCCACGTAGGATGCACCAGCCCTGATGCTGGCTCAATGCAGATGTAACCAAAGGCAATGTGACCACTGCTTAGGGCATTCACATTCTCAACAGTCAGTACAGTGTGAGAAGAGACAATCTGATAGTAATGATCTTTAGTAGAAACCTGATTTCCCAAGGGACAAGAGAAATTGCCTCTTTTCCCCTTCCACCTGAGCATCCCTGATTAGTTTTATTGTCTTTGCTTCCTGTCACATCCAGATCATACCTTGTGCAGTCTCCCTCTGCTGTCTCCCAGAAAAGCAATGGTGTGGCCATCTTCCACATTCACTGCCACAGCTGTCAGACGGGCCTCTGTTTTCTCCAGGAGGGGGGCTGCTTCCAAGGGTACCCGGCTGGCCATAGGGCTGGGAGTGTGGTCAGAGCCGCAGGGGTATGCATACAGGGTGTCCTTTTTCGGGGAGTGGAAAGATCACAGAAATCAGTACAAAAAATGGATACAAGGAACATTAGCACCGTTAACACTTCCCACCATCCTCTTCCACCCAAATTCCTTAAACAGGTGCCCCAGAAGTGAATTCAGCTTTGAACCCCTCTAAGTGTTTTGACCGAGAGTAAAAAACGGCTTTTAATAATTAGTTTAGGTATGTTGGCTGTTTGTACCCCCCCAGAATCCTGCAGACATTTCAGCAAGTCCATTCAGCACCAGTACTAAAATGCAGCACCAGTACTAAAATGCATCAAAACTCTACTAAACCCTTAAGTTCTCCAAAAAAAATTACTGGCTATACACTGCCATGGTACAGCTTTGGGGAAGATTCATTGTATTTTTCAGAATACAACAAAAAGTTGAGAATTCCTGCTTCCAGTGCAAAGCCACCTGGTCACAAGCATCACCTCCAACAATTAGCATGGTTTTGTTGTATCACCTACAAATTCTAAGCCTGAAATATAACCCCAAAGCATCAGGACATACATAAACGCAGGGTGGAGCACAACCTGCTCCAAAGAGCTTACTAACTACACACAGAAATCGTAGAGTGCATACAACCAGAGACCCACAAAAAGTCAAAACAAGAGTCATCTCTGCACACTGCTTCGATTCTTCTGAGTCTTGTGAGATTTCTGAAAATTAACTCCACAGCACTGTGCAAAAACAGTCATCCTTCTGTTCCAGTTAGATCCCTCCCAGTCCCACCACACCTTCACTTACTGAATTCTAAAGGAGAGAGAATGAAAGCTGCCAACTTATTTGCTATTCGTATGTGTAGAGAGAAGATATTCCATTATGATTCATCTTTTTCCTAAGTAACGAACTCGGTCTTGTCTAGGATAGTTCCTCTGTTGCTTTACATCTTTCTTGACACCTTCTTCTGTGTCCACTTTAATTTTGCAGTATCCTTTTGGAGACTGAATGCAGGATTGTTCACCCAACAATTACTATTAAAACCACCATTTTTTAATCGATCAGTGGCTTGTCTTCAAACAACGTGGCTTGTATAAACTCATGATTTTCATCATGAAATCCCTTATGGATAACATTTTCACCCTCCTCTCCAGCCCCTTACTAATTACTCTTACAAAGCTGCGTGTGGAGCAGAGGCATTAACTGCGCAGTCCACACTGACTCCAGCTCCCTCTCTTGCCTCGGGCAACGTGGTTGAATTTAGACTCCTTGTGAGCAGCGTTATGTGTTGCTTCTGTCTGATGCCCGTGGCTTTGCATTTGGCAGCCCTGAGCCGCACAGTACCGTCCGGCACCAGGCAATGGAGCCGCCCCCGCCACAGGTCAGCGATAACGGCACAACGTGGCATTCTTAAGGCATCTGCTCATCTCCTCTCACCGACCCCATCGAAAACCTGACCCTTTCCTCCCCCTCTCCTCCCATTTCTCTGGTTTTTTTTGTTGAGGGTTGGTTTTTTTTTTTTTTTTTTTTGCCTGTTTGATTGTTTTCTTATATGTGACTGCTTCCTGGAGAAACTAAAAATGATCAGGAGCTTTTGACAAAGTCTGTGGAAATCCCACGGTAAAATATATTTAGCCTGCTGACCTCTATGCACTTCTCAAATGTATTGCTATTTTAGCAGGGAAGCAAGGCTTGAGACAGTGGTTCCATGTAAGAAACCATGCGAGTTAGACAAGCACTACTTTCATTCTGATGCTTTATTGTTTTCCTTTCAAATACTAATTCAACTGATTTTCTGCATACTAGGCATAAGGCTCTGACTTAAGGCCTCAGAGGAGGTTACAATATTAATTTGTTAGTTTTTACCATCCTCTAAGCTATCATTCATTTTTAGTGATAGATATATTTTTCTTATCAGCTCTGTCGCTTGATTCTTAAGCTTCTTCCAACCACCTTCTTGTAACTTAAAGACTTCTATTTCTCCAGTTGTCCAGTTCCTGTAAGATTTATTAGGAAGTGGGTCACAGCCAAATTTCCACACTCAAAAGCATCAAGTGTTTATTTTGAATGGGATTCTAGCAACCTTTGTATCAATTTAGACAAACCCTGGAGCCTAATGGCCTCACTACTGAGGCCGATTTTTCAAAGTTTGCTTAAAAAAAATGCATTCAAGTCAGAAACAGTTGTACCCGAGTTGTGCTCAGCACTGCTGTTGCCTATATGTGATGCCAAAGGCAAGTCACTTCACACACAACATTTATCTACCATAAACCAACGTGACCTGTGCAAGCTCTCCCAGCACTGGCACAGCCTGCTCGCAGCCTCGCAGGGACTGTCTGCAGCGCAGTTAATCACAGTCAAGAGCTGAAACTTGTTCCCTTCTACAGGATTAAGACCATGATAATTGTATAAAGTGCTTATATAATTCTACGTAGAAGCTGTTTGAATTGTTTTCAGTGAATAACATCTCGGCAACGTAGCAGAAAATACACTTCAAGGACCATCCAGTGTCCTACCGTGATGCAGCAAGTTCGGATGAAGCTGGTGCCGTGAATTCTGGCGTGTGCTTCCTACACCGCGCAGGTGAGAAGCAACAACAGGACAAATCTGCGGCTATGCATGAAGAGGACTGAAAGCTCGGTGCAAAAGGACAAGTCACATACCTTGAAAACTACACCCACAGAAGATATGCAGCCTTCCCAAGCCTTGCAGAAACATGTTTCACGCTTCCGATTATCAAGATGCTAACGGCACCTACATAGCCTCCTGCATCCCAAGACTAATGGATCTCCAGCAAACTAGAACAAATGAACTGGTTCTGAAACTCTTATAAAAGCAAGCATTTTTTTCCCAGTTGAACAGATTGTATTGAACTGTAAAACTCAATCTTAGCCTCTCCTGACGTGCTAAAAATAGGAGGCAGTGCTAACTAGGGAAAAGGGCATACCTCGCACACAGGCTGCTTTCGAGGCAGAAAAACGTGAAATTAATTAGCATTATCCTTACATACAGCACAAGCTGCCACCATTGAAACCGAGTTAAAACTGTTCCTGCATAAAATGTTCATTGACAGCTGCTTCCACTCAGCACTGAATGGAGCAGGCTGGAGCTGGCACAGACCCTTACGTGTTGTTAGATAGAATCTTAACGACAACCGCTACCTTGTACTGAATGGTGAAGGATAAAGTTTGTTAGGACATTTACATATCATTGGACACACTTGTTAATAAAATGCCATACGTTAGTCAACTCAACTAGTGCCAACCCGTGCAGCTGGGACCCTGGGATCATGCGCCAGGAATCACGTAGCAGAGCCTGGCCTTTTTCTCCCACCATGTGCACCCACTGGATCAAATGGTACAGGGGGACTCTACGTCATTTTGAATGAAGGATTCTTCTAAACTGCTGACACCAGTTTGACGTTGAACTCCCTCAAGATGCCCTAAAAATCACCTGTCACAATTCCTTCCATGCAGCCCCACAAAGGACACATGGGGCATGGCTAAGAAATACAGTGAAAGCAGGACATCAAGCTGGGCAGCCTCTTGCTTCCCAACTCTTACGTACTCCTCCTGACCTTACATTTGTCCTGCTCCAAGTCTATTCTTTACCCTTCCCTTGTCCCACAAGTATTCTACAGTCAGCTGTAGCTACTGAAAGGAAAACCATAATTTTAAAACTGGTTTTGGACCACACATCCAATCCCAGAGACTTCCAAAGCTCTGTGGTACCACTTTGCTCTTTGTAGCACAAGGCTGGGAAGAGGCAATTATCTGGACAGCCTGTTCTGTAGAAGGAAGACACAAGATAACATGCTGTTCTGCTAAGGACTAGCAACGCCCTCGGTGAAAACAGGCTACTCGTGACCACAGAGCCTCATGCCGGGACACTGCATCCAGCACCGCCCCAGGAGACACTGCTGCTCTGCGTTTGTGTCACCGTCCCCGATATCGCAGCACCAGCCAGTGTGGTGGCAAATTCAGTGTGGCTGCGAGGATTCAGGGTCACAGCCACTTCAATGCACATTTTTATCCTGCAACATCCCATCATACCTTTGTTGTAGAATTTAAAGGATTATCACCTCTTACAGCTCTGGAGACAAAGAAGAGCCAGGTCAGGAAAAAGTCTTCCTTGGGCACAAAATTCTGCAGGACTAATGCAGTCTATAGGAAATTAGGATTTTGTTGACACTTGTTTTTGCTTATGTTCTTTTTGGTTCCTGGGTGCCCTTGCAGGAAAATGTTGTGAGGTGCACCTCACCATAAGCAACAGGGACACAGCACACCCCTTAAATTCCCTTCCCGACACACAGGTGCACATGCACATACTCCTCTCCTTCCTGCAGCGCAGACCAGGACATAAAGTTACTGATAAAGAACAACCTGAACTGCAGCTTCAGTGCTCTTGCCTGCTATTGCCATGAGACGGGCCTTAGGGCCAGGTCACGCCAGATGCCCTCCCCATCGCCATACACAGTCCATCTTTCTGCAAGGAAACCTGCCCACGCAGGGCAGAGGGCTGCAGCAGCAATGAGACAGACTGTACCTAAACAGGACGCAACAGTTCTTGCATCGCATTGCTGCAGTAGCAAAGAAACAGCCTGAGCCCAAAGGCTTTCAATCCAAACGGATTTCAACATCCGTCTGTGGGTTGACTTCAGGAACACAAAGCAACACAAGAACACGCTGCAGACTACTTTTTACCCTGGCAAAGGTGCAAAGCCACTTACCGCCGGCAGCTGGACGCAATTGGAACTGACATCATATTCAATATATGCCACTTCTGTCCCTTCGTCTGACTTCCCATCTCTCATGTAGCAAACATCCCTAGTCCAGTTGGTCAGGCGATCCACCTCCTCCATTGCATAGACACAGAGCGCAGACTCCTCGCTCAGCTTGCCAGAAGAAGCCTGCCAGGCAGAGAAGGCTGCAAACAGCACTTCTCCCTCGGTGTCCAGCTGCCCCTGGGCCAGGCCTTTTCCCGGCCGGGTGACGTAGGCTGCTTGCAGGAGGCTGTATGTATTGGCTTTGCTCTGGCAGAGCAGAGGTAACTCCACATACGAGTAATAATGAGAGTCATCCAGGCAGATGCGTGAGATGTAGGTCTTGTACTCACGTGACTGAGACTTGAGGTCCCGACGGTAGAATAGGAAATAGACACTTGAGCGATAAGTGAAGGACTTAATGAAATGGTGGTTGTACTCGGAGAGCCGGCCCACAGCCAGTTTTGCTGTTTCTTCATAGGAGAAAATAGAGTGAGAGTCTGTTGCTTGAATATCCCCTCCGTGGGCCCTGAGATTTCGGGTAGTGATGGGAGGAATCCCTCCTCCAACTCCTCGGCTAGTGTACCCTCGTCCCACAAACAGCAAGGGGACCTCATCCTTTGAGTAGGCTATGAGTCCCACAGTGGTGATATTGGGATCATTGGCAGCAACGTACTGAGTGTCACCAGGGCTCTCTGGTCGGAAGAGGACATGGTCGATGGACGCGAGGCTCCTCTTCTCACAGATTCCCTGGTGCACGCTGCCACACACAATGAGCTCCTTCTGCACCGCGTTCACCAGCAGCAGCTTGTTGTGATTGTCGGTGTGGTGTGCCTGAGGGCACTCCAGCTTTGAGACCGGGGGGAGGCAATCTTTACTGTCCAGAACTGGCCCAGTCTGAACCATGTTCTTCATCAGCAGGTCAGATGTCAGCTGAAAGAGAAAGTTGGTGGCCCCCAAGTAAATGGTCCCAGATTCCAAGTCCATAGACAGGTGGAGGAATTTTGTAGCGTTGTGCGAGAACGTGACATACTGCAGTCCCCGTGGAATCACGGCTCCCAAGAAACAGAGAACTGGAAGGAGGAACGTTTCCAGAGGCATGGTAAACACTCTGCAAGAGAGGAAAAGCTTGTTATAACTCCTCATAAACCAAGAGTGAAGATTAACACTCATCAAAATCCTTCAATAGCACTCTTATTATGAGAGGTAGGCAAAGAGGACATGGATAACCATAGAAAGCTAGACACAAAGAGCCAACACAGGACATTCGCAGAAACATCAACAGAAAGAGGCCTGCAGGAGTATCAGATACTTTATCATCTCCATATCAAGATGACAGGCACAGCATCTTCAGAAGCAGCTGGAATACTGCAAGTAATGTTCTTGGGGGCTTTCCCAGACTGCTGGGGGTGGTACTGGGGAAAGCTTTCCTTCGTGAGCCCAGGACTTCTATCAAACTTGCTGAATAAACAGTCCAAAGCACAGATTCATCAATGCAGGGACATAACCTAAGGAGAATGGTCCTATCTATGCTTTGACAGAAGGTGCTTTAAACATTGAAGCTGATCACTATTCTTGTAACACCAGAAAAAGCCATGTTTAACTACACTCCTGCACAACTCTTTCCTATGATGCTATATTGGAAGTTCTCCAGGACAGGACCACATTCCTATAGCAGCCAGCACATTGCACACACTTAATGAGCAACACCACAGTAAAACAAACCACTGTCCAAGACAAACACAACCTGCAGGACCATTGTTTAAATAAACTGTAGCTGGGATCCAATTCAGAGCAAACTAATAACCCCTCTGCTCTGTATTTGATCTAGGTGTCATAATTAATCCTTCTCTTTGGGTGGGTGTTAGACAGACCCAGGGAACCACCAGACCTGTTCTGCTCCTCTCTAGAGGATGTTTAGATCAACTCCTCTTGAAATCCACCGTGACCCACCCAAGCCATGCCACAGATGGGAACAACTGTCCTGAACAGCATGGAGAATCCCACAGCATGGTGGAAATGTGGTAATAAGTACCTGCAACATTTAGATTAATGCTTTCCCCACAGAGAAAGGACAGCAGCTGCAAGTACTCATAATTTACTATGAGTACCACATTATTTGAATTGAGAAGTAGGTGGTGATGCAGCTGTGAATCTACTCCCTTCCCTCCCTCTTGCAGACAAGGTATCAAGGCTACATACAGCTACACAGATGCCAAAGCTGGGCCAGGGGCTCAAGAGAGCTGATGGGTACAGTATCTCCTCCAGAACTGATCTGTAATCTGCTGTGCTCATTTTGGCAACTCAGCTTTAACTACAGAATTTACATCACCCCTGAGAAGCTAAGAAAACTATCATCACTTCCATCCTACAGCATCATCCCTCTTGGTAAGCTCAAAGTGCTGTTAGCCCAGAAGTGCTTAGAGCACAGAGGTGGAAAAAGATCTGCAGCATCTCAAGAGACTACCTCCACATTTACTGCAGGACTTAGCCAATTTAGGTCACGAACTTCTCACCACACAAACTGTGTCTTCTGCTCATTCTGTACAACATCCAGCACACAGTGTGCAGAAAACACAGTAGCAATGGTGAGAATAACTGTAAGACTGTAGATCCATCTTTTATTTCACTGCTATTGCAAAAAAACCCCACAAAAAACTATTTTCCAGCTCCTTTGTCAGTAAACCAGGCATATTTGCTCTACCAAAAGACCAGTTGAGAGGATTAGTCTACTTGTGAAATCCAGCGGATGGAAGGTATTATAAATACAACACATTATTAAATATAGGCTTTGTGAAGCTCTGGGAAAGCTCCACTTCACATGGTTATTGTAGGTAAGTAGGTAGTACTGTCAGGATATACCCACATGCAGGAATGCTAGCAGCTTTCCCCCAGAGCACACAGCTGCCGATTCACACCGTACCAGCACTGTGTTTAGGTTACCTGCACACTAGGGCTTTTGTTTGCCCTGATAATGGACACTTAGTGTTTTCTGCTCTCAGTGCTATGAACACACTCTGCTTCACCCAGATTTGCAAACAGCCCTGAACTAGCCTTGGAGTGTCTTTCCAGGGTGGTGAGAGAGTGCCTTGTAGCACTTGACAGAGGTCCTCATCACGCGGGAGATGTTATCTGCGAAGTGTGATGAGGGATATTTATGAAGCCGGCAAGCAGATACATGTAGACTGAAGGATGGAGCTCTAACTTAACTATATCACCTCGGGTTTATATCAGCAGAGCATATCTTGCCCCAACTCCAACATGTGAGTTATTTTTTTATGCATTCTCACCATTTTTATTGAAGAAAACTTTATTCAAGGAACTCCTTAATCACACAACTGCCTTGGTACCTCTGCACAGCCATCATGCAGACATCACGATGGCTTGTTGTGCAACTCTGTCTGGAGTCTCCTCAGTTTCAAAGCTTAAAATGCCTGCAAACAAAACAATAGGCTGATGACCATCCAACAGCAGGAGCTTGACCATGTTGTGACAGAGCCACACTGACATGGAGAAGAGAGCCTTTGATCTGGAAGCAGCTGAGGATCACAAGACATCATTACACTACACCACTTACAGGAATCTCTAATCTTCTTTCTAGCTAATGCAACCTTCCTATGCCAGCACTTACGCAGTAAAATCAGCTGTGCCTTTAGAATTTATGAATTCTGAAATACTGGCTTTCTGGCTAGAGGTCATGCCTACAAGCTGCAAGACTCTGCTCTGCCCACCACATACTATCACTGACAACTGCTGGGGCAGAACTAACGCTCATACATGCCACCAGCGGTTGAACTCGAAACCCAGCGCATGACACCATTCTAGCAACACAAATCTTTTTACAAGCTCTCTGATCTGTAGTTGAATCTATCCCTAACGTTTTACTGAAAGCATTTTACCTATTGGAGTGCCTGTGCTGGAAAAGACATGGAAAAACAAGTAGCCTTTCATTCCAGCAGACCACAATCAAAAGTAGATCCTGCTGTGGTCAAAGCTCTGACCTGAAGCGATTCTTCTTTCACTCATCAATATCCCCCTAGAAATCACTTTGTTAAGAGCTAGTCCTCAAAGGTGTTCCAGGTAAGAAGCCCCTACCTAGTCCTCATGACTGGGAAAACAGAGGGCAGCTAAGATTAAAAAAAAAAAAAAAAAAAAGGCAGTACAGCATGTTCTGCAAGCCAGTTCTAATCGCTCTGAGCGATGGGTAAACATTGAATATAGTGCTCTTTGTTGCTCTTTGCTCAAGAGCCATTAGCAAATGAACTTGTATTTATTGCTAGGTGAGCAAACATACATTAGAAATGAGCATGAGTCTGTGTGGCTACCAGTAGTCAGAAGCATTCCCATTCTATGTGAAAATTGAGATAAAAAAGCCAGCAGTGTCTTTTGACTGAATTTTCCAAGTTGTTTCTTAAGCATGGGCATCACTGCCTTTTTTATTCTTGCTTTTCAGTTAAGCCCATCACAGCCCCTCTGGGCGGACAGGAAGGAGGAGGATAACCTACATTTAAATCTGATGGTTTCATGACAGGCTACACTACTGAGCTCTTTATGGATTTACTGAACTGTTCTGCTTCCTGTGCTCACTGCTAGCGTATAACACAGCTGTTACAGACAGATTGCACTAAAAGTGTGTAACCTTTAATTAATTCTGAAGGCAATTGCCAAGGCTTAAAGATTCTTTTTAAATATTCCTTTTTTTTGATGAATTCCCATTAAATAGGAAAATGCACCAGACAATACTCTGAACATTGCCTCTAACGCACTGTAAAATATTAATATCCAAATGATACTTCTGAGTTTCATTTATTTAATCTGGATCACAACAGAAGGGCTAGAGGATTAGTCAGTTCTGCCACAAAATATTTATATCACATCCACAAAACAACAACCAATGGCACTATTCTGTTACTTGGAATTTGAAATAAGACCGTGTTTTCTGTAGCACTATTTTTACATCTCTGACCTCACGTATCCCTCTCAGAGACTTCACTCATTTATTAAAGAAACAAACCCAGAGCTCATTCGGACACATTTTAACAGCATATCAACACGTAAAGATTATTTCAATCCTCACAGATTATTTCCCTAATACCACATCCTATCCCCCAAACACGGTGAGGTCAGATAATGTTCCAACTTATAGGCTAGATTTCACACTCAACACCAATCCCCGCAGAATTATCCTTGGAAAAAAGTGGGTCCCTGAAATTTGCACCTGCAATTTCTGCTGTATCATTTGCAGAGCCAGCCCACAGTGAGAGCACTAAAAGATTTAAAAATTAAAAGCATAATTCTTCCAGCTGCACGACAACCCTTGTGCTCCAGCACATTCAAATCACCCAGCAGTAGGAAGACGACCACTGCTGTGTTTTCTGCACAAAAGCCCTAAATTACAGCCCCCCTTCCAAAGTTTCATATGCTCAACAGAGACTTGCTGTTTTCTGCTGTGAAAGATGACATTCCCATTAAATAAACAAACCTTTTTCGGAGTCTTTACTACTACCAGTCCAGTTCCCTGCTCTGCTGTTTAAGAACACTTGCAGCAAGCAGCTCTGGCGGAGATGAACATAAACCTCTGTTTTCCAAATAAAACTGACCCCAAGGAGGATCCCGAGTCCGAGCCATCCTGTCGGAGCAGGACTGGCACAGACAAGGGAGCTCTGTTATACCAGATGTGAGTAACACCAAAGCTAAGGTCAAAATAACTTAAGAAAACCTCTAAAGACAAAATATCAAATCTGCAACAGCGAGGGAATGTGGCAGAAAACTTGTACTTTCAGGCTGCAAAATTAGCAGCATTATTAGATAAACACTTGGGAAAATTATGTTTTCTAAACCCTTGAGAGTTACTGCTGACCATTACAACAAGGGTACTTTTCTGGATGGGGGTTGAAGAAGTTATACTAAAACAATATTACACAAAATATTTTGTCAACTTTGAGATACTATTCCCATTTTAATGACGCTTGTTCTTTGGAAAACCTGTAGAAAGTGCTGCTACACCCCTGGCCCTACCTAAATATTAATTTTAGCCATATGGGAATTATTTGATGACAGAGGACAAGTATTTCCCCTGAACAGCTCTAGCACACCCAATCTTTCCTCTTGCAGATATGAAAATACATTATGAATACTAGTTTAAAGTTTCCAGTACAAATGGTTAATGATTAATACGTTAAATTGTGAACTTTTTATGAATCAAGACAAACTACAGAAACGTCTACAAGGAATACAAAGCAACCACAAGCTGCTCACCACTAAAAGACTTTTTCTTCATAGATATTGTATCATTGTAAATTGAGGGATGACTTCTCTTCACCATCCTCTCAAGCACTAACAAAAAGTGAACTCAAGTACCATGTTGTACATACATTTTTAAAGGGGGAAATCAAGTCAGCTGTTAGTTTCTCAGTATCTTAACACAACCAAAGGATAACTTTCTGCCTGTGCTATACATTTGAAGATTAGAGTCCTTTAGGATCTACTCCGACTTTCTGTGTAATCAAACCACAAAACACCACAAAGCAATCACTTCTTTTAGCTCGTGAGCTCCTGACTAAAGTCTCACAGCGAAAGCAGATTTTTTTTCTTAGGGCTCCTAAATTACAGAAACTACCACCTTAACCCAGCAAGCTGATCCCTGAGGGTTATTTACCCCAAGTAAAATGACTTGTCATTTTGTCTAACTTTGCTTGTCACAGGATCTCCGAGTCAAAGAAGCGTCTAGTCGCTTTTTGCATGAACAGTTTGAAAACTAATCCTTCTTCTTAATCCTCCTTGGGCAAGCAGATAACGACAGCTATTCTCCCTCAGACAGAGGTCCACCTACCCAGAAACCCTGGCTCCAGCAACAGACAATAATAGATGCCTAAGAAGAAGTATAAAGGCAGACAAGCGTAAGGCAATCCCTTCCCCTATATGTCCTGCCAGCCTTGCGCCCTCCTGAATCGCAGACTGCAGCCACATGTAATACTTTGGATGGATACATTAGGTGGCCTGAGCTTCTTCAGTCAGAAAGAATTAATTTTTCCTGTAGCTCTTTGAGCCCTTTCCAGTTTGTCAGCATCCTTTTAAGGCACCTGACCTGGATGAGCATCCCCTTTTCACAGCACCTGACCCAGGCACGCTATCCCTTGGCTTTCTAAGGCTGCACACAGAGCAAACGTTACTTTCTCCAGTTCGACCCACCACCCCTCCATCTACCTGCCCAAGAACCTCTTGCTCTTCTAGCCATCACATCACATGCCAATCTGTATCCAGTTGAAGACCATCAGTGGCTCAAATATTCTTCCAGTCAACTAGTTAGGAAAAAATATCCAGTTCTCTAGCCTTTAATGTGTAGGGTACATCCAGAGAGCCTAGATAGGTTTAATCCAACTGTAATAGAACCCTGCTGGCACAGCAGAGCTCACTGAAGTTACCCATCCGATTCACCTTGCTGAGCAAATCCACCATTTCTACACTAATCTACATAAATCTAAGACCATCACCTCTGTAGAAAGAAATTTGCTTGCAGAAGTTCAAGAACCTAAGTGTTGACCAAAATACAGACTAACATTGGAGCAGAGAGAAATCCCTGCAGTATTCAGGAAATTCCAAGAGCAGATTTCCCATTTCCAGTTAATTGAGATCCAAGAGACAGTTTTTAATCTGTTTAATATGAACTAAACTGATTTTAAAAGAACTGTCAACTAAGGCTCTTGAAAAAAAAGTAAAGCTATTGTGAAATTAAAGTTACAGGCCCTATCATGATTTAATAAGTAGTTAAAAGACAGGAAACCAGAAGTGGAATTTTCCCATCAGAGGAAGGTTATCAGTGAGATCTGCTAAGAATTCATTCTGCAACCTGCTCTGTTCAATATCTTCACATAATATCTATGAAGAAGAATATGTCCAGAAGTGGCAAAGTTTATTAATAAAAAAACATTAATCACGATCAAATTCAGAAAAGATTGCAAAAAGTAATAGAACTCACGCGCTCCTAAGTAACTACACAATAAATACCAAAACCCCCACAAAATATTCTAATTACATAAGCACTACAGGATCCAAATTAGCTGTTATCACTCAGGAAAACTTTGGAAACTTGGTAGGTCAGCTCAGTATTTAGTGTCAAGCAAAAAGGCAAATACAACCTTTGGAGCGATTAGGAAAGAAAACACGTGTCACCATTATGTTGTTGAATGCTGCAGGCAGTTCCGATTCCCACGTCTGAAAAAGGAGACAGAATGACAAAAAGGACAACAAAGATGATCAAAAGCATGGAGCAGCTTCCATATAAGGAGAGATTGAGTAGAGTAGGACTTTGGATGGACAAAGAAACAACCGTGGGGAAGATATGGAAAATTTAAGAGACCTGAAACATGACATAGTGTCAAGATGAAAAACATGGAATAATCGACTACCATGTCTTACAATGCAGAAAGAAGAGAGCACCCACTGAAGTTACAGATGAACTGGCTTAGAACTAAGTTAAGGATATTGTCACTGGATGTAGAATATTTTAAATAACATTTAAAATGCATAATTAAATTGTAGAGCTCACTGCTGTAGGATGTCATGGAGACTAGGAACATAAACAAGGTAGAAGAGGGATTACATAAACTAATGAAGAATAGATGTAGTCGCAATCAGATGATTAGATACAACTCCTGGCCAAGGAGGGCCCTAAACTGATGATGGTCATAAGCTGGGAGTCAAATGGGGGTGGGACCAAACCAAACCAAGCAAACCCACCACATTATACATGCCCTGTTTCTTACAGTCCTCATTAAGCGTCTGCTTCTGGCTCTTGTCAGAGACAGGATACTGAGCTACACAGAGCTTTGCAATTTGCCCCAGGATGACAGCTCTATTTAAACTTCTTATTTTATGGTACATTTATAGATTGTATTTATTTTTAAATATTAAGAATGTAACTTTAGCCCTGCCTAATCGCATATTTAGGAAGCCGGAAGCCTAACCTCATTGACTATTTCTAAAGGCATTATCCATCATATTAACATTTAGATACCATCTCACCAAATCCTGACAGCGCAGCACAAAGTTAATGCGCAACACAGCAGCAAAGCAAGTATCGCCCTCCGCAGACTGGGAAACAGAAGCAAAGGCCAGAGCCGTGGTGCACAGAAGTGGCAAAATTGGGTTTAACGCACCTACAGCGTCTCTTCCAGGAACAGCTCTTCCCTGTCTGCTAAATATTTGATGGAAACTTCTCACTCAGTCATCGACTGAGCAAAACAGATAACGTGTGTGTGCCGTACGTACAGCTGAGCACTGGGTAGCGTTCCACAGAACTGCTATTGCTAAAAGTAGGTCAGGACTGTCCGTTCTAACCCGGGAGAAGGGAAAGCTAAAGCACGCCAGACTGTTCGGCCAGGTATTACAGAAAACCTTCATCTGGGATTTCATCACTACTTCAAACAGATGTGATTCATATTTTACCGGCCTCCACCTCAACAGGGCACGCCTTCCCCACCACACTGCCCTCCCTGTCATTAGGGGCACCTCTCCCCAGCCTCAGCCAGGATCCTCCTGTTCTCAGCTCTGGCTCCACAGGCTATGAGAGCCGGAGCCCTGCTCGGCACCAGCTGCCTTCGCTATTCCATGTTGATTTCTGTAAAGCAGAAATGCCCAACTCCAAAAACAGCCAGGACAGCACACGATCTTCTCAATGTAATCGCTTCTGCCTGAGAGCCTGTTTTCCTTGGCAGGGTGCCCTCCAGAAGGGCGGGAGGAGACCTCCTGCAACCAGCACATGCTTCCCACAAGACGGCACCATGACCCCTAAACCAAGCTCTCACGTCCCAGAGGCAAAGGTCACACTCCCAAGGAAAGTCCTTTTGCATATAGCCTGGCCTTGGAGTAACCTAGCAAGAGAGGAAAGGAGCTTCAAACATCCTGTGAAAGGAAGCTGGTCCCACACTTGCACCCCAAGAGGAAACCATGGTCTCCATGCCAGCATCAGCCCTGCAGGATTGCACAGTGTAAGGGAGAACAGAGAGACCTACCACAAAAGGAGTTCACGCTAGCAGTGTTACAGACCACAAGCAGACACACAAGGACCACATCCCGAGCTCCACCATCCAGTTGTCAAGATGCAAATCAGAACCGTTAAACACTGGTGCCTGCCTTGAATAAATCCTTTTGCTCTGCAGGCACTGAGCAGTACAGGGTGCTCTGGCCTGTTAAAGAACAGCATTTCCTCGACACCCTAGAAGTCTTCAATTTTAATACCACAACAGCTCTATAAAGAATTAATACGCCCTGGGTGGACAGGAAGGAATTCTTCTCCTTGGAGTTTTCCTTCATTTCAAATAAAATTCACTTTTCTGCCCTCCCCAGTAATCTTCTGGAGAACCATAGAGCTTGACAGCAGTTCGACAGTCTTCCCCCATCACTCCAACAGTGTCAGCAGTTCTGGCTACAGCCACGAATACAGGCAGTAACATGCAAATAAATTTAATACAATGCAACCACATGAGTAGCATCTATCCCCTCCCACCCAGAACAGACAGCAAAATCAACAGCATTCCACATCACTACCACAATCTCCTTGTGGTTTGCCTTCAAACCAAGTTGGGGTATAGTCTATCTTGTATGACTCAACTTATTTTAAAGCATTATCACAAATGAAGCTTTGATCACTTAATCTTCCATAAATTAGTACCTAAGCCTGGAAGGCTATCAGTAGTCAGCTACAAACTATTAGGCTCAATATTCTGGTAATTAGGTTACACAGGTCTGCAAGATAATGATTCAAGTTGAGGTGGCCAGACATTTTCTCCCACCTCTGCAAGCCAATACCAAGGCTTTCATAAGGCTAAGAACAGATAGCAACACACCAGGTCATTCAAACAGCCCGGGGACCTTCCCGAGTTGCTCATAACAGGTATAAAACATAACAGCTCCCACTGCACTACTGAAGACGACTGAACAGGCTGGGTGCAAACTTGAGAGCCAGGATCAACTTTGCACCAGTCAACAGCCCTGAGCAATAACCCTCCCACGCGGGCTGGGATCTTTGCTATCCAGTGCTCCCATAGTCCAAGACAGAGTGGTGGCACAGGAACCATCCATGAAGGGCTCTCAAAGTGCACATGGTCAAGGAGCCACAAGCTGGCAGCAGCGATGCTGCGTCTTCTTCCACCCTACAATCACAGCCCTCCATCCCAGACATTGTCCGTACTTGGAAGTTCTTGTTTCAAGGATAAAATTCAGAGCACCAGACTGCATACAGATAGGAGTGGGAGGACTACTTATAGTGCATGGGCCATCAGGTAACGCTCTTCATTCATGCTGCTGTGGGTCCACAATCTGGAGGAGTGAAAATGAGCAACGTGAAAAATCAAGCAGCAAAGGAAGCAGAAGCTAGCACACTGCGAGATCTCATACTTGGAGAAATAAACCATCTGAAGCAAGAGTTCTCCAGTCACCTTGTTAACAGGCAGACATCTAGTCACACCTTACCCAAAATTCACCACAAGAAACTTTAGCACCATCAAGTGGCTTTGCAACATGAGCTTCTGTTCTTATCTGTACACTCAGATTGAGGAGATCCTAACTTTTTTCTAGCAAAATATTCGAGCTCCTGATCCTTTTCAGGGCTGAGAAAGCTTTGGTGCTGTCCTAAAGGCACCACAGTTCAGAACTGGCTACCTGTTCATGGCAGCCATGAATTTTAAAGGCTTTTCGGTTGAGACTGTCCTCCATCTGGTTTGCTACCCTCCTACCTTCACAGTCTGGCAGCCACTGGCTGGGCAGGACCAACTGGCTCTTCCCTTTGCCTTTCAGGGAAGCCCAGACCTTCACCCCAGGGCCACAGAGATGCACCAACAGGTCTGCTGCATAAACTGCAGTGCTAGTCTGAAATGCAAACTGCTATGAGCAGGAATTGCAGCCAGTGTAACTGGCTGACTGTCGGCATTTCAAGAGAATGCTACCTTGCCAGGGTCACCCCTGGGCAAAAGTGCCTAGAATACAGGAAAACCAGATTTATGGTAGTTTGTTAGGAATAGCACTGGGTTTTCCATCTGAGTGGCTGCTCTTTTGTTGGAAGGAACAGCTAGACAGAGCAGAGAGGCTGGTAAGGGGAACAAGGAAAAGGTATGCACATCTGTGCTGAAAGGATAAACCATAGCCTGTGGTCAGCATGGTTCCTTTTGCAGACTGTCCCAGTTCCAGGCATCCTTCCTCTGTCATTTTAAGCTATATACTCCACACGGCAGGGACCGTGCCGTCCCCTCTGGGAAAGGAAACTGTTCAACTCTGCCAACAACATAGGTAACTAATCAAAATCCTATAAAAACACGGCTCAGGCAGCACTTTTAAGACTTATACATGAACCAAACTGAACAATTGGCCACCTAATGTCAACCCAGGAGGCCACAGTGGGGCTGACACAAGTTTAGCATCATAAAAAAGTTTTAAATTAAACCTTCTCAGGGCTTAGTGGGAAATACACTAGTTGAAACCATGGACCAGGTAGGAATAGAAAAGATCATACAGGCTAAAGATGGGTTCAAACTAAGTCTAATCTAGGCAGACTATCTGGAGAATGGCAGACAGGCCCAGCACTCACAGGAACAGGCTGAAAGAGAATCACTGCTGGAACTAAACTACCGATGAAAACAATAATTGAGAAACAGAGTGAAACAGGAAGGATGCTCTCTGAACGGTGCAACAACTGAGCCCATTGCTACTCTGCAATGATGAGACCTCTGGTTTAGGATAAAAGCATCTTCCTGCATCAAACAATGGACTAAATAGGTGCAACACGTCAAGATGACGGGAACAATCAACAGGAGGTGAACTTAAACCCACTCCACCCAGTCCCAGTCTTCCCCAATGTGACGCATGTCCCAGTCCTGTGTGTACTCCACCTGGCTTCTCGTCTCAGCCCCAGGCCTGTCTGCACTCCTCGTGCCTGCAACCTGAGCGCGCGACTTCTCAGCCAGTCCATGGAGTGACTTTCACTGTAGGGTATGAGGCACAGACAAGCCAGTTTCTGTATCCTTGCAAAGGGGCTTTAGTTTCCCAAAATACATCAGTTCAGTTGTTTTCAGTCACAAGAGCATGCCTCCAAGAACATACATCATCTTAGTTCTGCTGCCGGTCAGCTTTCCGTAGCTGTTCCCCAAGGAACACAGCAGCAAAGTTAGTCAACAAGAGGTTAAAAAAAGCACACTATCTAACAGCAAAGACCATGTCGCTAAGGACAAGACGACAGATAGCCCAACATTGTTCTCTTCCTTCTGGACGAGAAAGGAAAAGTTCAAAGGAACAACAAGGGCTGTTCTGTACTGTGCCCTCTGCAGATTTGGGTAAGCATCTAAAACCAAGCGCAAGACCAGACTTCTAAGGGCGAAGCCCTATTTTTTAGTTATTTTTAAATGTTTAAACAGGACCTAAAATAAGACCAGTGTTTTGAGTACTTCTGAGGAGTAGGAACCTCACGTAGGCCATGACATTTTTAGTTTGAAAACGCTTTGGAACAGGGATTGTACTGTTTATACATCTGCTTATCACCCATTTTAGATCAAATTAAGTTACAGTCCATTACCAGGCAAGAAACACTCTTTTAAAGGGGGGAAATTCACACAAATAAGATTTAGGCTACCAGCAGTAAGACAGCCTCTATAACTCGGTAAAACATGTACCATCTCAGAGCAGCAGGAACAGTATATGCCACAGAGAAAGGGAAGAAAGTCAGCTTCTCTGCTTAGAATATTTGTCTTCACACCACCCTTCCTAGCTGCATAGTTTCCAGAAATATACTCTCCACCTCTCCTCAAACTCAAGTCAACAGTCTGCAGACTCCAACAGCCCACAGGCAATGCTTTTAGCAAGTAAGAGGTGCATGCAGTACATCACAAGCAGCACAGCACCAACCTAGACCACAAGCTGTGTCGGTCTCTGTTTTTACAAGTTTTATTTGTATCCCCCCCTCCCGCTCCATGCTGACAAACCAGGTTGCAGTTGTCTGGTTCTGGTAAGTAAGAAGTAAGCACGTAGTAGCACTTTACCTCCCTGAACACTCTCCCAGGCTTCAACAATGTGCAGCTTGGGGATTTCTTGGGATAGAGGTGGTTTCTATGCATTTAGTAACCTTCAGTAGCTCCTTCTTCTATGGAGCTGCCCTGTGTCCTCAGATACACACAGATGTTTGGCGTTCACAACATCCTGTGGCAAGAAGCTTCCCAGGTTAACTGCACACATCAAGGACTAAGTCTTTATTTGTTTTTAAGCTTACTACATGCTGGCTCCATTCAATACCTATTCATACTTGTAATGGAAGAGGCAAAAAAAAAAGGTTGTTCCCCCTCTAACCTTTCCATGCCACTCAGGATTTTGAAGATGACTATCACTCATCGCTTTTCAGGTGGAAGAGTCCCAGTTTACTCAGTTGCTCTTTGTATGGAAGGTAATCCTCACCTCTGGTCACTGTTGCTGCTGTTCCATTTCTGATAACTGAAGATACCTTTCTTAAGATGCAATGGTTTTCCTAAAGCTGTAGAAAACTCTACTTCCATAAGACCTGGAGACACTAGCGTGATGGTTATTAAATACAGCAGGGATTCCCAACTGCTATAGTGAATTGCTAGTCAGGTATTTCTCTGTTAAAATATTCAGCCTAACTTCTTAAAATGAGTCTGCTCAAAAGCAAGTTTACTTTCAAGCCACAGCATCCAGCTACACCTTCTTCCTCCAGAATAGGGTGTATTTTTCAAAAACTTTCTCTCCCCATTAGTACTTTGAAAATACAAATAACCTTATACTTGATTTAGCCTGCCCTGATGAAGGCTATATCCCTCATGACAAAGGTTGCATACCAGAGCTTTATTTGGTCATATGTTCTTTATGAACATTTCAATCTATCAATTTTTTCCTCAAGTATGGGCACAGTATTTAGTGATTTCCCAGTGCTACATAAAACAACAATATCCTTAACTGGACCTTGTTCTTCCACAGAGTCACACAAGAATATTTGGGTTTGGACACTGTTTTGATTATGATTCCCTCAAAATCCTGAGCAATTTCTTCCACAAGTGAAGTGATCCTAATCGCTCCCTACATTCTTGATCATCAGATATAGGACTTCACTACTTATACATGCTTAGCTCACTAGCCAACCTAAACTTTCCTGTCGGGCTGAAATATCTGGCTTTTCTCTGTCCTCTGCCAGTTTCACTGTTAAGAGTCAAACAAGCATTTTTTTAAAGATGCAGAGATGTAGAAGTGTAACTGGCATTAAAGAAAAAGAAGTGAGGCCATTAAAACCTAACAGAGTTCAAGAGAGGGGAGATGTATTACCTAGAGTTACAATACTCAGTGCTACCAGCATTTTTAAAAATATAAACCTACTTCACAAGTTAGGGCTTCGAACCATTCTCTAAGGCTTAGAAGGAACACCTCACCCCACAAACGGCCCATAACTCGTTCTGATCAAAGGGGAGAACCCTCCTTTCAAGGTTCTAAAAGCACCTGCAATGCATTTAAAGGCAAAATGTAGAAACAAATTTGGAATTTTATTCTTTACCTCACTGTGGATATGTGTAGGTCTGCCTTATTTTTCCACTGAGAGAAGTTCAGATACTACCAAAACAAGAATCTAGCTGTTACAAGGTTAAATAAGTAAACAAATGGAGCACATATACCTAGTGAAGAAGAGTGGAGCATGCAGTGGGAGACATCTCAGAAACAGAATTGCAAGACAACAAGATGCAAGACCAGAGAGCAATTTGGGCTAGTCTTTCACTGAAATACCACATTTGGAACTGGAGCTGGAGTTTGAGGTAGCTATGCAGAGGCTTTACATCACACATGAAGTAGTACGTGGCCCCAGGACCAGAAATACCCACCCCCCACACTATTCTGACCACTTTGCAGAGAGCACACTATACAGAACTGCTTGTCAGGCATAGGAAGCAATGAGAAAGAAGTGTCTACAGCCAAAACACATCACCACAGTCTCCTCATTTGGAAAAAACATGCCCTCTACCCCCTGAAGGTGAAGGTTTCTCCTGAAGAATTCCTGACTTGCACACAGCACAGCAGTTGTATGTTTATTCTTACTCTAAAGGAGAAAAACAGGTGGGTCATGGAAAATATGGCAGAAAATCAGCCTCTACACTGCTTAAGAAAGAGGGGAGAGAAGAGGAGGGGACAAGTAACACTCTCCTAGGTAACATCAAATTGCTACTCCGGCTGCACAAGAATGAAGTAGAGCACGACTCAGATAATAACCGTAACTCACATTTCAGAAGTTAGTTTGTTCAGCCATGATCTTTTACACTTAAAGGTACTAAAAAGCATGTCCTATAGTGCACTTCTGCTGGAGCACTTTTTCAATAGGACCTGGACAGAATCAGCTTGATATCTCAAAGAATACAACATACAGACCTCTGTCCCCCTTACGGTCTTATTTTTTATGTACCCTGAAAGCATGGATCCAGAAAAGACTGGCCTGAATTCAAGTCATCTCAAGTACTTACTCATTCCGTATTTCAAACAGCTTTGATTTAGTGGTTTTACTTGAACCACCCAGAGCAAAGCAGAGCTGAGGAAACCAGACTCGCCAATCTTTGCACATGTGTTATATGTACTCAGGATTTATTCTTGGAGGCTCCAGATTGAAACAGGTTTTCTGAAAGCTTGCTCTTTACCATCCAAGAGTTCAATCCAGGTCTACAACCAAACTGAAACCACACAGGCTGCACACACAGAGAAGCCTGGGCTAGGGGTTGCTGTCTGGCTTTGTTCACTGTTTTTACTTCTGCTGAGCTGTCCTGCTGCTATAGCTGCAAGTTCAACAAGAAGACATCCTTCTGATGAAGGGCTCCTGTACTCCCGGTGCTCTAACACGATACTCCTCTCTCCACTGCAAGAGTCAGTGACTCATCTAAATCAGCACCTAGTGTCCAGGTGCCAGGGTTTCACTCCCCAACCAGAAGTTCATGCAGATCTTCAGATCTCCAGCAGCTCATTCCGTCTGGGATCTCTGCTGTACCACCCTACATCTGATATTCAAATTCCCGTATTCAAATTCTACACATTCACTTACAGAGTGCTTTGCCAGGCAAACTGAAATAGGAGTTGCAGCTATCCTGTGTAACAGGAAGCAGCCTGAAAGGAGAACTCCGTTTCAGGGAGACATTTCTTCAAGGGTCTACAGCTGTCAACACCAGAGCTCAGCCAGCACAAAGCAGCTCATCACACTGCAGGGTGATTGACAGCCAGATATGAACACTACCCCTGCTCCAGGAGACTGTCTTCAAATTTGGCAACACTCACTGGCCCATTTCTGGCCATAAATCACCATCAGAAAGTAGCTTTTTTGTTTTGTTTGTTTCCATCTATAGGTTAAACTCATTCCCTTGTACAGAAAATTCAAAGTTTAAAAGTTTTTTTACATTGCAACAGAGATGGACGTGCAGCACCAGAGGTGCCAAGAAGACTCTTGCAAAAAGTGTACAGTGGCCTGACTTAGGCACCACTGCAACCCACAGGTCCCAACCAGTCCCTCAAGTAAGGGGAGTGCAGCTGGGGAGGAGGACCAAGACAAAGACAAAAATGACAAGCAAACAGACAGGCAACCTTTGGAGTAAATACATCTGCTTACAGCAGAACTCTACAGATCAAATCTTCTGTTGAAGAGATGCCCTCCGTCCTTCACAGGATTTCGCTACATAAAGGGAATGTTCCCTTTGCAAAGGGAAGAAGTGCACATTCTCACATACAGCCACTCACTCTTTCCAGAAGACCACGTGCCTGGTGAACCTACTCGTCCAGCTAATCACAGGTGGTACAGCTCGTCAGGTGGGTTCATTATGCAGCAGCATCAATCAAGAGGCTGCCAGCATTACACTGGCTGCACAAACTGAGATGATCAGGAACACGGAGGAGCCCAGCGGGCTGCAGCAGTCCGTGGGCGTCCCAGTGTTGACTCCCGTCGCATTTTGCTTACCATCTGGACTCTTGGGAACGTTGAGACACCTTCATTTCTCTTATTGAAGAGTGTGCCTCAAGCTGGAAAAAACAACATAACATGAAATGCAAAGACTATTTTTCCAATAAATTAAACCTCTGTTGCACTTGACTCCCGCTGTGGTTCCCTTCCCCCTGAGAAGGCAAGGTCTGGCCAGCTGCACAAAGTCCAGGCAGCCCTGGGAAAACAATGGGATCTTTTTCTTGCCAGAACGAGCCTTCCCGTTCACCCTTCTAACCATGGCATGGAGGACACCCCCAGTGTGTCTGCAGGGGAGAGGAGTCTGTTGGCATAGCAACAGTACACCCTAACTCTCTGCTAATGAACAGGGATAAAATGTTTTGTTCTCATTAGGAAAAATACAGACACATTCCTGATTGGTGAGTAATGTCTCTGCCTCTGGGAGATTAGCTCAGAGCTGTGCAGCCTAAAACAGCCTCAATTCAGCCCACTGCAGCGTTCCCTTGAACAGCCACTCTCCAAGGACCGCACGTCTCTCAAGGGCAAGCCTACAGAGCCTTCTGTAGCACTTTGCCTTCAGGCCTGAGACAGCTCAAGGCAAGAATAATGAGAAGAGGCTTGACAGGAGCAAACCGGAACAGGCACAATGGGAACACACCCCCTGTCCCCGCAGGAGGCACAGCAGAAAAGCCAGCTCTCACTGGTGCATTCGCTGCACCTGGGTCCCAAGCTACTGCCACAGCAGGCGAGAGTTTCTCTTTGTGCATCCACCGCAGGTCTGCCTCGCACAGCGCTCAGATCAGACCAGGGCTCCGGCTCCCACTCCAGCCACATTTCCCATTGCCGGGCGAGTAAACGGCCAGAGGAAAGAGCTGCAGTATGCTCAAAAGCAGGGCTCAGCAACCATTAGGGGTGGACAGCCAAACATGGGCTGCTGCCCACCAGTCTTTATTAGGATTTTGGCATCTAACAATCAGCAAGATCCACCAGGAGGAACCTCTATATACTTTGGTGTTTGCAGAATATTTGCACAGACACTGTTGTTTCATCACTCATGTCTGTATCGGGGTGCTGACCCAGGCTATTCCCTTGGCTTTGCAAGAAGTAAAGCCTCTGCCCCACACAGACAATACTGCTTCCCAGACCCTCTCCCCTCCAGATCCTCCTGCCACAGGAGCCAGCACAGCAACCGGGCGGATCACAGGACTTCAGCCTTTGAAAAGAGGATCTGGGATGGGAGCAATGCCAGATATCCCAGGCACAAACAAAAATCCAGTCTCTGACCACACATTTGCCATGCTTTTTGGCGTAACCTGGTGTGCACAGTGCAAGCACAGCCCCAGCAGAATTAAACTGTGGAATTGCACTCCAAGCCCATGGCCCATAGCCCTTTATGCTACTACTGGCTCGCACTCACTCACACCAATTTGCCTTTCCTTGAGAAGCTGTTGAGAACAGGGACTGCACATCTTAGTCCTCAGAGAGGACTTCAGAGAGTATTTCCAGGGGCTGAACAAGTACTCTAACTCTCTTCTCCCTCTGCTGGGACACTGGTGCTGGCCAGGATCAGTACCCCACGCAGAGATACATCGAGCTCCAAAGCAAACCGGGACACAGGAGAGCCCTCTCGTCTCCCAGCCCCCTTCAGTGCTGATGGAGAAATGGTGGATTTGGGCTCCGAGCACCCGCTAGCTCCCTTCCCTGGCCCCTCAGACTTTCACCTGCTCTTCTCCCTCCTCCCCAGGGCTTCAAACAGCTCAAAATGGTATAAGAGGAGAAGGTGGAGTCAGCATCAGGAAAGAAGGGCCCTGCTATCTTATGCCCTTGAGAAACTTGCACATCCTGTAGGGAATTATGCTCCTTCAAACGCTGCTGCTCTCGCTCAGCCACAAAACCCATATGTTAACCTGTGCTGTGATCTGCTCATGGAACTGCTGGGACTTGATTTCTACTTTACATCCTTCCAGCTGAGAAATAATTTATTTCAGTCCCCTAGGCAGGAACTCAACTGCCTGCAAGCCATCTCGGTCTGCCTAAAGGAGGGAAATAAACCCATGATCTTACCCAGCGGCCGGCTGAGCAGCGACAGACCCCGGCCTTGGCCAGAAGCCCCCGTTCAGCCTGCGGTGAAGCTCAAATCCCTTCCAGCCCAACACAAGGCTGGAGGGGCTGGGGTGCTGTTTTCTAGCCTGTGGGCATTTTATTTGTTCCAGGAGCAATCCCTCCCCCAGCCCTGGTCAGAAAGGAAAAGCCGTGGGAATGGAGCTCAACACCCTGAGGTAGGCTCACCCCCAGCCGCTGAGGAGCGCTTAACTCCCTCCGCGCCGGCGGGCAGCCCTCCGCAGAGACCGCCGCCGCAGGGACGCCTTGCTGGCAGGCCCTCCAGCAAAGGGTTACAGCTCCCGGACTGGCCCCATCCTGCTCCCCAGGCCTGGCCCCATCCTGCTCCCCAGGCCGTGCTTCCCCAAATTGCCAGGCACTGCACAGGGGTCGGCTGGCTGGCACCAGAGCCCGCAGCGCTGTGCCACGAGCGGGAGGACAGCCGAGGGCAGACCTGCCACTCACCCGCCACAGTCCCTTACGCTTTCCCGGGACGCCCGTCGCTCCTGCTGCCCTACCTTTCAGTGTTTCCAGCCTCTACCAGCACACAGAGAGCAAGCTGCAAGAGGAAAGCACTCTTTCCATCTTTCCACACTCCCAGCAACTCCCAGAGGCTGCCCACTTAACAGAAAGATATCTTCATCGTTGCACCAAAGCACATTTTCTTCCTTTTGCTCTCCATGCTGCTGTATGAAAGCCGTGCTGCCATACAAAGCAGCCCACGCTCCGCGCAGAGCACACGGTCAGCAATCAGCCGGCATGTCAGGAGTTAAGTTAGCATTTCCATTCTCCTGACCTGCACCAACGCTGGCTGAATATCGAGCTATTCTTTGCAGCTTGATAAAGCATGAGAAAGCTGAAGGCCTCACACACTCCTCTTTTCACAGCTTGGCCCGCTGCCCACAAGCTGTCACTCCCTGGCACCCAGGGCAAAGAGAGAGAAGGAGGCCAAACTGCAGCCAGCTGCAATGAATCACTTGCTCCCCCCCCGTCCCCCCCATCCCCTCCTCCCCAGGGAGCCTGGATCCCTCCTTCCGGCAAGGGGATAATGTTTGCCTGGCTATGCTGGCTTCTTTCATAGAAAAAGCCATCCTTTTCGGGGGGGGGGGGCTCCTATTGCAAAAGCTGCTGCCACAGAAAAGCGCAAAGCAGCTCCCAGCAAGACCGAAGAACAAGGATTTCTGCTCAGCAGCTGGATGGGAATGCACTCCTGCAAGTGTTCAGCACAAACACCACTTAAAAATGTGATGTTGGCCATTTGTCTAAATTGCAGGAAATTCTGGAGGAAGGCTCAGGCACAGAATCTGATTTGAAGGAGACTGTTTATCCCTTCATGCCCCACTCATGCGACACTTATTTTGTAGACTGATTCCCGCTGCAGTCCCTTCCTAGCTCCCCATCTCCCCCTTGCTACAACATCCAGCCCAATTACCATGTCTCATCCAAGCCCTTCCAACCACCACCACCACTATCCCCTCATGTTTATTTTGACGGGTTCCATCACACAAACTGCTTCTCCACGTTACAATTCATTCTTTATTTTTAACACGAAGCAGCAGAGGGAAACGCATCCAAATCTCAGGGTCAGTGGAGTTCGAGACAAAAAACGCAGCTGAGAAGGCACAGGAACACCAAGATCATTGTGTGCCTTCCTTGTGCTATAGGCCCAAGTGTGGAGAGCAAAGCCTTTGCAAGGTAAAGATGTCAGCTGTTTGCTTTCTGAGGAAGGGAATACTCACCGATACAACACATACAAACTCAGCCCCTCATCGTCAGCCTAAGCATGCACCAACCAGCGGCACACGGGTCCACATGGGATACTTCCATCCACTCATTTCTGTGCTGCGGCAGTTGTTCACCGCACAGTAGGCAGTCCCTGCCTCAACAGCCACATCTCTCCCAGTATAGCGAAAGGAGCTGCAAACTGCAGTTTCACTGGGAGAAGGGTTTAACCCCAAGCCTGGCAAAGGCAAAGTCTCGCTGTCCCCAAGGAGAGAGGAGAGGTTGCCTTCCCCAGGGCACATGCTGCCACCTCCAGCACCCCTCTTCTCCCACTAGCAAATCTGTAACCTTCCCCATCCCAGTGCCTCGTATCCCTAACAGCCATGCAATACTGTCTACCCCGCTTTCCTCCGTGAAGCGGCCATTTAGGCTCCAAGTTCAGCATACCTGTCGGCTCGTAGCGTGCTTCAAATTCAGCCAGTGCCAGGGGAGGATTATATACATTTCTCTTATCTCTTCCTGCACTTGCGGGGTGACAAAGGAAGAGTTGCACAGTTCCCACCTGGCAGCCAATGTGTATTCAAACAGTGGGAAACTCACCAACTTTGTTTGGGTCACCCAAGCGATCTACAGAGGATTTCTTTTATGATTATTGTTGTTTGGGTTTTCACGGGTTTTGTTTTTACAAAATCTGGAACAGCACAAACCAAAATGTAAACCATGAAAAGAAACTCTCTACTTTCATCACAAACTAAATTGAGTCTTAAAAACACTCTTTCAGGGGCACAGGCTGTCAAGAATCACAAGTAACCACATTCAATACCATTTTATCACATACTCTGTCAAATGACACACTACGTATGGATTTATCCTTTACGATACATTTATAGCACTTTGTAAGGTTTCTCTTGCACTCCTATACATCTACATCAATAAGCGCCTCCTCCACAACACCTGCAGCTACAAAACTAGTATATTGAAAAGATTATTACACTCAGCATCCATAAGTTAGCAAGCTCTGGAACTCAGGTTATCCCTTGTGCAAATCAAATACAAAACACTCCCTAACTGCACAGGCACATACACACAGTTTCGCTGTGGGAATGCTAGCTCATTCAGCATCACCCTCCTCTGCCAGAAGGATCTCTAAACGCAAAGCTTAATAGAAACAGTTAATATCCCAAGCGTGGCTCAGAGCCATCTGAGCTCTATATGTAACATAATCAGGTTCATAATGCTCAGAATAGCACTCTGGAGTCCTAGTACAGACTAAGACCTCACTGTATTAAGTGTTGTGTAGATAGTTGTAGCAGTGACGTTTTCTCTTCTGTAAAATTACTGAGCACCATATACAGGAACCAACTGTAACCCATATTGTACAGAAGTTAGGACACAGGAGAGCAATGTATACTTTTCAAATGTCTTTTTTTGGCAGCTAAATCAACTTAATATTTTCACAGACGCACTGGGGGAGGGAGGAAGTGGAACACTGAGGTTACTCTCTCTCCGGAGCAGACAGGCAAAAGCCCAGTTCAGCCAAAGCTCACTGAGGCTCTTTATGTTCCCGTTCAGTGACAGAGGTCACTTGTCGAAGACTGAACCAGATCTGGTACTGGGCTGCCTGCTAAGCACGCTGGCAAAAGGATCTGAGCTATACCCTTGTCTGCAGTTGTTTGCGTTTCTTCGGGAACACCAAAGGCCTGGAGTCCGTCCCAATGCTGCCTGCACCACCTTTGCTAAAAACAGGCCTTTGAGCTCCAAAGTAAAACTTGCCTTAAATTCCTCATGCTCTGAGGAAAGGAAGCCCATACGCAGGACATATGGAGGAGGTAATCGTGTTTGCCAAAACACTTAGTTTACGCAAATTCTAATTCTTTTGGCACAGATTTCAGGATATTTTCCTACCATAAATACAGGTTAGATCCATGTTTGAGCTGATCATCCTGTGATCCTCTTCAGATTCGCGTTGTGTGGCGGGTGCTGCAGTCTGCTCACACTTCCCAAGCATCCAGAAGTCACAGCTCTTCAATTCATTGATTTTTAAGAGGCATCAGGTCACGCTGTCTGGCCTTCAGTTGATCACAGTTCATGAGCTTTCTGCACGTTTCTGGCTTAGGAACTATATGTGTTTGAAGTGAATAGAGACTAGATGCCTTTTGGCAAGATGCCTGAGGCAAAGGCCTCAGGAGAGAAATCCACCATTTCCCAGGCTGATACAAACGGACAGGCATCCCCTCACTTCAACTTTTATTCCCTATTTGTGAAAAGACTGAGGGAGCTGGCTATTACAAGGGGGAAAGGAAGAGCTGTAGGGTCCGACACAGTTGTAAGCAGCGTACTCGAAGAAACATCTTACAAGAGGAAACAGAAGTAGGCAGCTGAGTACTTAAAGAGGGGAGCCCTCTGCAGAAACAAGGCAAATACCACTGCAGAATAATCTCTTAATATAGGTTGCTCCTTCAGATCTGCACTAGTCCGAATGCCCTCATGCAGTGAGAGAAAACGCTATATGATGGGGAGCAGGAAGGGGCTATGTATGGGCATGAGCAGGAGGAAGCTACATATGAAGAAGGACCTTCTCCTCTCAGCTAAAAAAAGCCGTGATTTTCAGCGCTGTTTTGCCTTTCCTCTGCTGCGTTGTTTCCCAGCTGAGAGGAATCCCGTCAGCCCGTTGCACAGCACCCGATCAGAGCCTGTCCTGCCTGCTGCCCCTGGCACGGGGCTCCCCAGGGACGGCTCGAAGGGTAAGGGACAGAAGCAAGAGGGGGCACTAAAAATGTGTCTGCCAAGGCTTGGGTGCCAGCATGTTCTCCTGAGCTCAACAGAACAAGTGGGGAGGCAGGAAGAGAAACTTTCACAAAGCTGCTTCTTAAACCAGATTTACAGGGATACAGTGAAACAGAGTAGGGTCATGGGTGAGGGGAGATTGAACAAGTTAATAGCTAACCACCAAGACTGCCACAAGAGACCACAACCTACAACAAATTTTTACAGGGAAACACCGAATCCAAAACTGTCACCTGCAGACTAACTGGGAACTGCCACTGCCTCTGCTCTTTCTGTCCCACTGCAATGCAGTCACAACTACAGTACTATCCTTCCCCCCTGAAGTCCCTGTTCCTCTAAGAGGAGGTCATACTCAAAACCATCTTTTCTCTTTTTTTGTGTGCCCTAACTGATGAGGATCTGAAAGTCCAGGTTTTGGCAACTAAAGTAACTGCTGTGAAAATGTTACTGAAGATTTTTGCCAGAACAGACGAGAAGAGCTTTCCAACTTCTTGAAAAAATAGCGTGTACAAAGGCAATCCGGTGCAGAGCTGCAGGGACAGCAAAAAAGGAAGTCCCACTGCTATGGTGGGCATTTCCAAGGCAGTCAGTGTGGGAAAGAGGATGAAGCTGGCTGCCGCTTTACCTGTAGACAGCTTGTCTCCTGAGGGACACGACCTACAAAAATTCTGGTCGTCTCACGAAGAGCAGTTTCTAGGGGGACGATTTTTCATGAGGATATTCTTGTCTGTTGGTTGAATAACTTCTTTGTTCCAGACTACAGCTAAACAAAAAAAAAAAGCACCTTCCTGCTATTGCTTTGCCATTCAAGACGTTGTCATTGTCACCTTTCAGATGTGTAAGCATAAGAGACAGCAGCAGCTGAGCTGTGGTAATTAGGAGGGAGAGATGTGCAGGCCTTGTCTCGCATCTTTCTGTTAAGATGCAGTTTACACTTCGGCAGGTTTTACAGTCCCCAGTGAAATAAGCCATCTGCATCTACTCCAGCAGACCACCCTTATTTCTGAACCCTTCAAATAGTTCTGGAAAAATCAGCATTGCCTCCCCTACCCTGCTTTCTCTCAGGCCCAAATGCAGTCACAAACCATTCATTCTCTTATTTACAGTAACACAGGAGCACTGGCTCTAGACCTGTTTGCAAGACATCTACTTCAAAAAGTTTCCCATTTTATTCAAGCGTATACTGAGTTCAAAGTTTCACTGCGCTCTGTACTTGCAGCAGGGAAGCTAAGAAGGACGGGACCAACCTCATTCAATTCTATTCACAAGCACCCTTCCTGAAGAAAGCCAATAACTTTCGGAGAGTCTCTGCAGACTTTGCTCCACCGCTTTGCACACTGAAGAATGGCTGGTTGGTAATCCTCTTTTCACTCAGTGAGCACAGACCCAAAGGTTTTCATCTCTGTGAGCTCAGAAATTTCCATTTCATTTGAAACAGACGTTTTCCTGGCAGTTCTCAAAAGATGCATTTGTAAAATAGGAAACAACCTCAAGGAATGCTAAAGCAAAGGAAGAAAGCTGTACGTGGACAGTCTTTCTACCTCAGCCAGGAAAGGAAATTCCTTCTCAGCACTGATGCCCCATAAACACAACCTACTCTGCAACTACCAAATACTTGAGCAACACAAAGTGACCGGCTGTCCACCCTACCCTGTACAAACACCCAACATTTTCCTAGGTTTTTCGTTTCAGATCATCTGGGGCAACAGCCACCAAAAACTCAAAAGAAAGAAAAAGTCCAGAAACACATATTTGTGTGTGCATGCCAGACAGGAAAGGAAAGTAAGGGGTGCGTGTCAGATGGCTGGGACAAATTACAGAGAGGTGAAGGTATTGTAGTGAACTCACTACAGGGAAGACACACTCCTGTCAGTGATTTTTAAACTTGTAGTCTGGAGACTTTTGTTGTCTGCAAAGATAATTAAAAAAGCAAATCCATTGCCGTATCTCTATTGGAAAATCTTTAGAAGTCTGCAAATCCAAAGAGGCTGAAACTTGCTTCTTTCAAGTGCAAAACATTTAGGTGGCCCAAAGCCAAGTCCCAGAAAAAAGCCCTAGTCAGTAGCTCAGGAATGCCAGCTCTTAACACAAACCAAAAGCATACAAACCCTCTGGTCGGGCAATTCACAGTATCGTCTCCCACCAAAAACTCACTTAAAATTGCACTCTTAAAATTGCAGCTATCATCCACCTCCTTGATTCTACGCCAGGGAAACCTAACCGAAGTCTCACTTTGACACCCTCCAAAGTAGTCAGCTGAGTGAGCTATTTTTCTTACCTTGCTTTGGGGAATTCCTGCTTAGTGTCTCTGTAAAGAGAAACAAGAAGGCTTCATGCTGCATCAGGCAGGATCCCTTCCATCACTCCCAGCTCCTTAGCAAAAGCATTCCTGAGGCGCACTGTGCCCTAATAAATCAACACAACTGCTCCAAGTTTCCCCGGCAGCTGGAAGCTGGAATTCTGCAGTGAAGGCAAACACCTCCCCAGCTAAAGCAAACACGGCGGCGGAGCCCCTGCTGAGCGCCCACAGCTACTGTCAAAAGAGGGACGGGACAGAGAGAGAAGGTGGAGATCATAAGGCATCTGGCTGACAAAAGGCAATCCAACTTAAAGACAGAAGATGGCCATGAGTCCGGCCCTGACCTAGGCATTCCTCTGTGCAGGCATGTGCTTGCCAAAACATTTTATCAGAGCAAAACCGCAAAACTTCATTTTTAGAGCAATGACCATCTTGCCCCTGACATGGATGGTAGTTTTGCCTTTAAGAGCATTTATTTTAGCATTTAGGAGACTCATGTAAAAGATCCTGCAAAAATACAGAACAAAAATAGACCCGTCTTAAACAGCTTATAGCTTAACTCTAGAATAAACGAAGACAAAGGAAAGAGTACTACTGATCAGTATGAGCAGCAGTCAGCTCAGCAGAACAAGACGACTGCTGTTTCCAGGGGTAAAGGGAGTGTTTGGGGTTTTTTTTTCCTTTTTAAACTATAACACAGAAAAGACCTGATGAAAGATTTTAGAAAAGAATTATTAGGTGGGTTGGCATACATTTATGGGCCAACCACCTCTCACACAGAAACCAAACCAGTATTTTTCAAAAGCAGCACAAGGAAACAACAGAGGCTAATGTTACCAGACAAACAGCAGCAAGAGTCCAACTTCCAGCACTGACATTTGCTAGATTGCATACAAAAAACTAGATGGGCGGCTTCAACACCTTATTTTCAGTTGCACTTGGCAAGTAAGGGGAATAGTCAAGGCAGGGCTGAAACAGCGACAGTAAAAGGAAAGTGAAAAAGAGTTGACTGCCTCAAATGCTGCTAGAACAGGCACAAACCCATCAATACCTTAAAAATAAATCTCATTTACTAAAAAAAGGCATCTTCCTCAGAGGCATACTGAGAGCTGGAGTAAATACCTAGATTTCAACATCTCCCACTCCCGATGGTTATGCTCTCCCACGGGGGGTTTCCAGGCAGAGCCTTCAGCGCACGGATGGGAGGTAGTGCAGGATAAGCATGGACAAATCCCACTTATGTCAGACCTGATCCGTACCACAAACCCAAGTCTTCAGCTTCCACGGCAGCATTTGGAGCCCTCACTTTGGGACCACTTTAAGGCATATTCTCCTCCCCACTCCCTTGAAGGGCCACCAGATGCCAGTCTATAAGCGACTATTTCCTTTAAGGGAAACGCTGGTCTACCTACACATGGTTAATCGAGAGACTCACATGCCAGGCAGCGAACAGTGCAGAGCAGTGGTGGAAAGCCAGCAGACCCATCAGTAGGTGAGTGCCAGGAGCTCCCCCCACCCAGATCATCCCCCCCAGCCCCCAATTAACAAACTCGCAGTGAGATTCAGCCTGCAGTGCTGAGCGCTGGTTGGGAAGGCCCTGAGTGAGTGGCAGCAGGGCACTTAGAAGCCCTGGGTCTCAAGAAAGGAATCACTGATGAATGTGTTGGGTGAAGGACTCGTACATATGTATATGTGGAGAGAGACAGACACAAAGGAGGGAGGGGGGTGGGAGAGAGAGACTTGTCTCCAGGCCTTGTGCTTATTTTGACCTTTCAGTTAAAGATTCTCCGAAAAGGCACCGTTCAGCCCCAAGCCTGATTAGATGTCTTGGGAAAAACAGAGCACAAAGCATCACACATGAATAAGCACAGAGCCATAATACGATCTTGATATTCCCACCCATCCATATGGCCAAAAAAAGCGAAGTTCTTCAGTGCAAACATTGGCAGCAGCAATATGAAACTAATGTGTTAATTAGCAGACTTCACAATCCAGCACAGGACAGAGATTGCGGATGTTGGCTATTACATAGTCAATCAGAAGCCAAACAGAACAAGTACCACATTAGTTAACCCATTCAGTACACAGTTAATCATTTGCTAATTGCAGGTTTCTGGAGTGAGCAGACCAAGGTCTGTTTTTTAAACTTCTTTTCTCAGAGATATCTTAAAGTGTATTTGGTATGGCAAGCTCTCCATCACGTGCAACTCTTCTCTTTGTTAACATTCAGTTTCCACTTAGACGTTTAGCTTAAATTCAGGAAAGCCCGCTGCTGTGCTTTACACATCAGACTAAATGAGCTCAGTGACTTGTCTGGCCTTACAAAACTATAAATTAGTTTTCAGCCTGTAAACAATCATTGACTAAATACAATGTTCATCAGATTTACTTCTCATACAGGATTTCCACATTGAATACAAGAGAAGATTAATGAAAGTAACTGAAATTACTTAAACGCAATTGGAATTTAACACTGTTCCTCGGTGTATATGGGCTTACACATCAACTGCTTAATAAAACTCTACTTTCCTAGAAAGTTTAATCAGTAAAATAAGTACCACAAGACAGGTCAGATAGAAAGATCACCGTAACGGTGAAAGAAATATTGTGAGAAATATAAAGAAGATTTCATTCTCAGGAGACACCTGAAGTACAAACCTCAAGTTAACACTCCTGTCATAAACAATATTTTTCATATCCAGGATGTACCACTTATGTTGCATAAAACATTTAGATGTGAACAAAGTTTGGGAGGAAAAAAAAACAGGGATGAGGAACACAACTGCATTAGTCTTGAGGTTATTTCTAAAGCATAGAACAACAGAAATCAATTGCAGCAGGACTAGTCAGAGTCACATAATTTAAGGTAAGACCACTCCGACTTCCAGCCTAACACACAGGCGCCATTCCATTTTATCCACTCACACCTCCACAAAACCCATTAAGTGGTTCTGTGAAATGTAGTGGTTTATGGCATCTAGACTAGAGGCCTTTGGAGGTCAAAACAGAAGTTCACTACTCTCCTAGTAGTTTGCTCCAGCAGCTCTATCATTCTTTCTGGCAGCAAGGCCAGTCTAATTTCTTATTTGTTTGCCTTCTGCCTTGAGCCATTAATTCCTTCCTGCTGGATTAAAGAGCAGCTCCTCAGAGTCAGTTATGCATGTGCTTCAACCACGTCACCTCTAGCTTTTTTGGCAATCAGTAGATCAGTCCTGTCAGTCCCTCATTACGAGGCACCTTCTTGAGTGCTTGAACAACTTATAATTATTTTTTTTAAAATACCAATTTGATTGTCATCCTCCCCTCCTCCTTCTTCAGGGTCACTGCTTTGGTGAGGCACACAATCGGTGAACGATCAGCATCTCTGGCACACAGAAGCCTATACTTGCCTGTATCAAATGGATGTTATTTCACCAGACCCGTTTTACAGCATAATGGAGGAGCTACAGAAATCATGGACTGCCAAGATTATATCAGTCAGCTAACAGTCAATTATATGACACTACTGAGTGTAAGGAGTTTGTATCTTTCTTAGTCATCATTTAATCATTTCTCCAAAAGCTCTACGGAAAACTTCACTACCTGATCCCCATTCTGCCAGACTGACATACTATTCAGGATCTTCAAGCAAGAAAATCCCAATAGACCTGTCATTTCCAGCCATGGTTTTGAATTTGCCCTTAGCATTGCCTGCTTCTCTGCTGAATCAACATTAGCAGCAGCTTTAGATTTATTTCCAGAATACTGATGAACTACTGAACAGCACAGAATACAGTACTGATGCTCACTGAAGACACCTACTAGGAATACCACTTTCTGACACATCCCTAGTAACCCATGATTTCAGATGCATCAGCCTTTTTTTTTTGTAATTAAATAATTATGAGGTGTGCTGTTGATGTTGGCACAGATCAATTATTCATACCATTGTACAGCTCCAAGTCAAACATCCTAAGAAACACATTACATGAACACAGTCACCTGCTGCCATGTGCTCACCTGGTTCTTTCCAGCTGCTCTTTCTTACTATTAACACAACTGAACCCTTCAGAGGTATATATCCTCTGAAGTATACATCAAAACCAATAACTCCCCATCTCAAATCTCCCCAAAGACCTGAGCTATTCAAGATCACTGCACAAAAAGCATTAATTCCTTTTAGATGTTAACCAGGCACTCCATATCACGAGGACTAGGACCTCCTACTACTTCTGTTCTAGCAGGAGGCTCATTGAACTTCCCCCTCCAACCAGCGTTTCCATTTAGTGACAGTTCTTATTTTGTGTTATACGTCAAATGCACATCTAAGCTCGCAAAGAGCACAAGGCAGAGAGCTTATGCTCTGTGTGCAGGCAGGAGCGCAGGCCAAGGTTTGGGTGCAGGTCAGTGATAGCAGGAAGGGCTCTGCCCATTATATTACTCAGAAGAAAATAATTCCAAGGCAATAGTGTAGAATAAGACACACGACTTTTATCAATCCTTAACTTGGTATTTTCAAAGCAAGAAACTGACTTGCCATTGTGAACCCCCCAGCCCAGCTACTCAGGAACACTAATACCTGGCTGTCTATCAGGGACACTATCCTCTTGGATGAGATCCTCAACGTAGCTCCAAGCAGCAGAAACATACAGCCTATGGAAAACTAGTGGCAGGGAAGGCTACCCGTCGGTGTTAACAGCAGAAAGTCTGCTCATATTTACGCACGACCGCTCAAGTGAACTGGGTGACTGCTTTTGTTGATCTGCTCTCAGCGATCTATTCTTTCAGTAGAAAGACCAGGAGGAAGCCACGCTGGGACTGGGCAAGGGAAAAAACCACCCTGTGGACATAGTGAATGGGACAGAAAATTCCCCTACAAATTCTGTAAGTTTATTTGCAGTGATGCTCTGCATTGACTTTTCTAGCAGCTTTTTGGGACACCTTCACACATCAAAGCCCAAGCCACACCACAGTAGTCATTTTGACGAAATCTACTCCAGAAATTGATTAGACCATTGATTCTTTTCATAGTTTAGATAGAGACAAAGTGACCTTTCCATCCCACAAAAACCAAAGGGAATTAACACATGTAAACAGAGTCTTTATTTTAAAGGAAGTGTTTTGCTCCCTTAGAACAAAAGTTCTGTAATACTCTTTTTTTTTTTCCTTGCAGTTCTCAAGAGACCAATTCTCCTTTCCTCACTTGAGCTTTTCACCTTTCTGTCCAAAACAGGCCAAAAGGACACAACTTCTCAGAGCACACACAGAAGAGCAGTCTGAAGACAAACACAAGACACAGATCTTCCTATAGGTCACTGAGTGGTAAAGAAATAGTACCGATTTGTAGACTAACAGTTCTATTTGCCTTACCACAAGTGAAGCAGCATCACAGAGGACAGTTCCCAGTACAGAGAACAGTTTCATAAGCACAAAAAGTTTAAGGATTTCTCTACACAGAAAAGTTTTTTGAGATGTACTCTTTATTACACAGTGGAATAACAAGGATGTTCCATGTGTTTATATTGGTTGAAACTATTTCCCTCGTGAATCACTGCATGCATATGATTTCTACCTGCTTAAAATAAACACATTGCATTTTGGGCAAAGTTCCACCACTAGGACCTTGTGCCTTCTGGTGCCTCCTACATGGTGCACTTGGGGATGCAGATTACAATGCTAAAGCTGAATGACCAGGTGCCATTTGTGTTTTGATGATCCAACAGGCTCTGGCAGCCTGCAGAGAACACAGAGCACTGTAATTGTCACTGGAGCACTCGTTAGGATTACACTGTGCTGGCAGCACTGGGAGGAAGGTAAACAGATGCATAGCCCAATGGCTTTCAAACATTCGGGAGGCAATACAGGCAAAGGAAAAGGATGAAACCTCACAACTGCAAGTGCAGGTCATTCTTCCGCAACAGCTTTGCTCAGTGCAGCACCATCCTGGGACTTGCGTGCTGCTGCTAACCACCTGCACCAGACGGACACAAACCTTCCATCAGCAACAGAACATCAAACTACAAACCTACTTAACCAGAAACGTTCAAGTTTATTGGGGCTGTGTGAGCAGAACGCCAGCATACAAGTTCCTCCCAGCAGGACGTCCATCAATGTCATCATCTGGAAGGTAGACACTATTTAGATATTATTTGTCTGTAGCTAACGAGTTTGGCATTCACAGATCCACTGCAAGAACTGTTGCTATAGCAGGTCTGTGATGGTGGGATGCTGTAGATGTATTCGAATGGTTGGCTCCAAAATAACATGAGTCTGCAATATGGCCATCAGCTTGCCTACTCTTTCTACTCTTTACAACCTTTATTTGCAGACTTCAATGAAGACAGCTCTCCACAGTGTTGTGGAGTCTACTTATGCTTTATGAACAGTGGCTGATATCAATATGGGTCGTTAAGGAAAGCTTCATGATGCCACCACCCTGCATGTACAGGCCTCGGTACCGCAACGAAACAGAATTTGCGAGACTGTTGATGGCAAGCAGGCCTTCCGTGTTTTGCGCACAGATAATGCATTTACAAGCTTTAAGCATCCAGAACACAGTACTGTTACTACAACACACAGGAATAGTTTTAAAACACAATAACCAAGAAAGCACGATTGTCAGAAGTACCCCAGAAGTGCTCAGATCTGTGGCGCTCTGCTGAGCTTGTTACTGAGGCTACTGACACAGGCTTTCCCCTCCCCTGCAGATTAGGTCAGTGCTGAGAAGGAAGGGGCCATGGTGACTTGCACTATGAGGACAGAGACTTGACTGTCCCAAGCCCAGAAAAAGCAAACCAGGCTAAATGGCTCTTTCATCTGTTCCTGTGCAGCTGCTCATATGGCCACACTGCCAGCACACACAGCCCCTACTCCCCATCTCTGCTGCTGTGGAGAGTGACCTTGCAGGTAGCTGCCCTCTTGACAGTGCAGAGAACAAGAACAGCATTTGTAGGGCAGCTGCTCTACCTCTCCGCTCCTTTTTCTTTAGCTCTACATCATCTCAGCAGTGCTGGGCACAGAACACAACCAGACACTCCAGCGCTGGGACTCCAACTGCCTGTTACCATGGCCAAGGAGCTCGGCATACTGAGTCACTCGGATGGCAGTGCCGCAGGGACTGCTCTGCCTTCTTGCCAATTCAAATTTTGCCTGTGCTGCCAAGAGGACAAGCTGGTAGCAGGCACCCAGGGCCATTTTGTAATTGCACGTGCACCTCTGTTGGCTGTCACACATCTGGAGAACATTTTCTGGTTACAAATCCCAAAAAGACAGGAAAAAATCTAGATCAAGAAAGCAAATAAACAGTAAGAGTCAGAGCTACCCGTTACAGCGACGGCAGTCCCCCAGAAGGCATAGTCATGCAAGGGAACCACACCTCTTCATTGTAGCCATGAGAAAGCTGCACTGACAAGCAGGCCAAACAGCAAAAAGCCCTTGCAATCTTTGGCTTAAATCTCTCTCAACAGTTGCAGGTTGACATGAAATGCAATCCAAAATATGTTTCAGCTAAGCTAAGGATCAGAATATAAATTCACAAATGCCTTAGTCTCCCTAGGTCCTTCAACATTTCCACAGTCTCATTTCAGCAATTTCTCTCAAAATGCTAAACTAGCTAAAAAGATCTGGCAAACAAACAGAGCCCCTGGTTACTAGTTCTCTATTTCCCACAGTGGCACACATAGCTCCCATGCAATTAATTCAACTGCACACCCGTTTTGCCATTCTCTTGGGCAGAATCATTCAGTAATGGACTGCAATCTGTATGCAAGAAGTTGAGCAGTATGCAAATACAGATCAAATCATTGATGGCAGTGGGATTCAGAAGTCCGGGAACTGCTGTTGCACTAGAGATCTCCAGCACATACATTTTTTGGCTACACTAAAGGTAGGAGACAGCATAGGACAGGTGAGAAGAGCTCAGGACTCTGGTATGTGGAAGACAGCAGACAGATGATCCCAGAAGAGTTACCAAAATGCTCTCACATACAACAATTTACTATTAGGTAATTCACAAACAGAATTGCTCTCTCCAGCATTTTAAAAAGGTTAGTCTGATGCAAAAAATCTTGGGATCAAAGCTGAAAGTGCTAAAGAGAGAGTTGCTTCAGGGCCATTAACTCCAAGCTGTCCAAAACCCTACACCAACTTCAGTGATAACATTATTTCTGATAAAGTCTGGTCTGGCAGGAGCATCTCTGAAGCCCTGGTTCCTGTGCTTTAAATTCTTGTTGTCTGAAGGACTTCCAGCTGAGCACAGAGCACTTGCAGGGCACTGTCAGGAGCATATTCTCAAGCATTTGCTTGGCCAGCTGTTCACAGAGGTTGGCATTTCTTTATGGAGATTAGAGCGCCCAGAAACTCCTCACAGTCTCACACAGGAGGATGGGGGCATGGCCACCTGTAAGCAACAGAGGGATTTCAAGAGCACACATTGTCCAGGAGTCAGGACCAGAGGGGGGAAAAGAAGGCTGCACTCCAGTTCTTAAGGTAACTCCACACAAAGAATAGGGAGGCCACCTAATCAAAATGTGAAATGGTGCAGTATAGAAGAGCTAAAGGAACAGAGATTGAAACAAAAATAATTTTGAAATAGGCATACATGGGCAGAAACCTTAAGCTGAAAACACTACTTCTATGTAGTAATTTTCAGAATTATTATAATAGGGTAAGATGTCAAATATACCCATTCTATTTATAGAATGACATGCAATTTAGTCAGAAAACTAGTTTCATCAGCACAGACAAAGGCTTGAATACAATCAGCTTCCCCCACCTGCACAGTCCCAGGCACAACTACTCTCCTGCCATGGCAGAGCTGCAGGGAAGGGTAGGATGCAAGAAAGACCGCATTCTCCTTGTGATAACTTCAGCAGCAGTATGAATCCCATCATTGCAACTCAGTTGACAGGCCATGCTACATTACACTGAGATAAGCTGACACACATGTTTTCACTGAAACCCAGAAGCTCCAAAGGCAGCAATGCCTTTAAATTCAGAATTAAGGAAAAGTGCAAAAGAGAATGAGAATGGTGATGACTTGAAATTCTCTGCACCTGCAGATACAAAGCTTGTTAGCAACAGCAATCCATTTAGTTAATACTTTACAGCTGTGTATCCCAACGGCTCACCACAGATTCTAGGTGGGTATTTGGAGCAAGCGGTCACACAGTTCCTGAACTCCAGCCCCCAATACAGAACCAGCCCAGCTAAACCACCACCAGGACCAAAGACCAATCCACCTACAGCCCCTGTGACATAGGGACAAAAGACCTTCCACATGAGACAGAACGGGAACAGATACAAGTAACAAGACAAAATTACAACGTTCAGATACTTCAAGAAGGGAAGTGAATTATGATTTCCTAAAAGGGAGTAGCTATGAAGTTGCAGGAATTTAGAGAGCAGCAGCACTGGTGCAGAGCAGAGGCTGGGGAAACTCAACCCACCAGTTCCACACTGTTTCATAGTTAAACTTCAAAGCCAAAAAGCAATGCTCAATCTCACAAGTTTGCCAGGCCCAGGAAGAGTGTTCCCAACAGTACTTACAGTGTTTATACTGCAAGCAAATAACTAAAGTTCACATGCAATTAAAGTCTGGCATCTGGGAATTTCCTTAGGATCTATATCATCTGAAGATTCACTTCACGTTTTGATCAACATCTAAAATCTTCCTATCAGATCATGCTAACACAAAGTTCTTTTCTACTTCATTTTTCCCCCCTTTTCTTTCTTGGGGGTGGGCAGGCAGGATTTGAAAGTGAAATTCTAACGTTAAATTCAGGATATTAGAAATCATTTAAAAATTGTTTCAATCAAAAAAAAATCAAATCCACCTAAACTGATACTATTTGTTTCTTCCCCCCCAAGCATCGGGAGGCAGTACTTACTTCTAGTTATCGAAAAGGAGACCTAAATTGCTTCCTGCAACCTCAAAATAGTTCAGATGTCTTAGTTACTACTTGACTAAAAAAAAAATTATTAGCAGCGAAAACAAGTCCTCCACATTTGTTACTTAAGCAGTTGGGGAGAAAAAGCAGAGCCTTATAGAGATCACTCCAAAGCACTGTGGTTCTTCCATTAGTCAAGGCTGCATGTTGGTACAGGTCGAAACATCCTGCTTCATGTTTTTGCACCTTTGCAGCGTAGCAAGTCTGAGCTCCGGTGACTACAACCCAGGCCAGTTTATTAAGCAGGGGCGCATCTCGGTTATCACGATAGCAAACCATAGCATGAAGGCTGATCCTATATGGTTCTAGAGAGCTACACAGTTAGCAAAAATCCCTCCAAGCGGTTTCTAGAGAGTCCCCTAGACTCAGCGTGCCGAGGGGGAAGGTCTTTCGGCTCTCACCACTGTGCTGGAGTGAAGACTGTGCAACACACAAGATTACTGCTTCCCAATTGAATTAAGCATCTACTCTGGCTCCTGGAACAATGGTATCATGTCACGAGACTGTGCACATGCTCCTAATGTCTCAAATGCTTGTCCCTGAAAAACACATGCAAGAATTTTCTAAGAATTGTCTTCCAGCACCGAGACCAAACCAGACAACGCTCAAATAACGATCAATATAAATCTTCTCTAAAGACTTCATCACAACCATCAGGTCATCAAAGATGCGTCCAATAATAGGACAAGGAAAATGATACCAGCACAATGAGAGACCAGCTGGCACATTCCCATAAAGGCAAAAGCAGCCCTCCTGTGGTTTTGATGTACAGCAGGAGATGAATCCTTTCAGATACAGTAATCCTGCAATCAGATACTCACAAGAACCACAAATAAACGTGAATCAAATCCAGGGCTTTAACAGATTATGGGGAATGCAAAGGAGAGTCCATAGAATGCACCAGCTTTCCAGCACTCGGAGCACAAAGACATTTCACTGAAGATCCAGGTGAGCAAAAAGGGCACCAGTCCAACCCCTGCTTCCTGAAACTAGCTCGTATCTAGAGGGCTAATTCTTACAAGAAAGCAGGCAGGCTCATGTCTCCTCTGACTGCTACCACCCTGCACAGCCTGCAAGTTGTGATGAATCAAAGTCCTATCATCTTCCTCCAGGATGTCCTTATGCAAGATTGGGAGGGTTCAGCTCAGAACTTGGCTACAACAGCCAATCTGAAGTTTCAGGGGAAAAAAAACAACAGTTACAAACAAACAATGAAAGAACAGATGGAGAGGCTGCCAGGGAGGAGGAGAAACTGAAGTCCTTGTGAGTTTGCTGTGACAGGCAGCAGGAAGGACTGACACAGAGAAGAAGATGACAGAAGAGAAATAACATGAATCTGACTGATTCAGAGGTAGAGCTTTTACCACAAAAAATACCAAGCATCTGTGGGAAGCGGCGGCTTCATCTTCTTCCGAACTTCCCCTCATCCGTTGTTCTCCGTCCCCAGGTGATACTAAACCATAAAGCATTTCTCCTACTGAAAAAGATACCATTCCTCCCTGTACCCAGCACTGCTGGCTAAACAAACCACTCCAGAAAGCAAACGGCAATAGTGGAAGACAGCAAGTGCAATTACTTTTGTTTTCCCGTTGGACAGTGCTGGATAGCACACACCCCACACGCAGGCACCCTGGGTGGGTGCTTTTTCCTTCAGAGCACACCCAACATACAACTGGCATCGCTTATTTGGCAGGCAGCCTCTCTCCAGGCACACGGGGCCACCTTCAGCAGCAACAGATACTTTCCAGACTCGTTCAGTCCTTGCAGTCTCTGCTGACGCTGCCAGGAAAGCCCAAGTGTGCCAGCAGCAGCAACGCTCACAGAAACAGCCCAGCTTTACACAAAGACTGGCACCGAAGGGAAGGGAATGGCTCCGAGCGCTCCTTACAACCCTCTGTCAGCTCTTCCCTCTGCCCTTATATGGGAACATCCCATGGCCCCACTGGCAATATGATGCTGTTGGTGGACATGAAAGGTAAGGCAATACCTGAGCTGTCAGCACACGAGGACAGAATTTTTCTTTTCTGAAAAGCAAGCAGTGTCTAGGAGCCCAAACGCTTTATAACACTTATGTGGGAGAAAGTAGAGATTAGAGTGTCAACTGCTGACAGTCTGCACCCACCTTCCTCAAGAGACTTATGCTGGTAATTTTAATCTTATTAAATATTGTTAATCGTATTACTAACCTAACTCTTTTCACATGTTGGAAGAAATTTAAAGAGAAAATTCCATATATGACCACACTATGTTAAACGCTTTCTAGCCAAATCTCAATTCAGGGCAAGTCCCTGGCTTGCAGATTCCAGTTCTGCTACACACAGGTGTGGATGAGCATGGAAACAGTCTGCTCAGCACCAGATTACCAACAAGTCACCTTCCCCACCAGATTCTTCTCTGTCCATAACTTGCTTTCTTCTCCTGAGATGGCACCAGACGTTCCTGGCCTCTCAAAGCGACACTGTTAAAACCTATGCAATTCTGTGGCTGGTTTGTAACAAACACCTCAATCAAGGGGAAACACCAATTTCCCTATTAGAATGCAAAAGCACGCGGCACAACAGCTCAGCGCATCAGCTTCCTCCCAAATCAGGAGGAGTGCCTCCATCACCAGCTTAGGTCCCAGCATCACACACACAGACACATCATTAACGTAACGCTCATCAATTTCTGCATTTAATACACAAGGCATAACACTGGACTCCTGTGACCTCCGTTCAAAAAGTGAGACCAGAAATGAGCAGACCTCAGTCAGCACTCCATCTTACACAGAATAAGGCCCTTGTTTAGTAAAATACTGACCCCGCTGTTTTACAACACTCAGGATTGTAGCCCCTTTCTTCGTAACTACCACAGCAGTCCAGGTATTCTCTCAGGACTACTCCTGTTCCAGACTGCTGCCCTGAGATAAAGCAGCAGTCATAGAAAGTTTAGATTTGAGAAAAGAAAGATCTCAAATTGCACTGATGTAACAGAAAACACACCTGCTTAGGGGGCCCAAACACTTGCTACATACTGTTGAAAAGGAATGCGTTCAAGGTGGAAAATGAGATCTCCAGAACAACGGGACTTAACCACTCTGTTTCAGTACATCAGTAAAATAAATGCTGAGGGGGGAAAGGTGAACACATGGCTTTCCAGAAGTCAAAGGTATTGTATTTATCAGAAAGGCACCTTCTAACATTTTTTTACTGTTGCCGGAAAAAATTTTGAACAGACTGAAGAAGGCAGACAAGTTAGCCTCCCCCAAGTTAATAATTTAAATGCATTTGTAAGTTAGCAAAACAAGTTTAATTATTAAGCAACTTTGCTTTCCGGAGAAGGAAGTTATTGCTACCTCTGATGGTGAAGTTTCAGGAATATGATGATACTGACTTGTAATGCTATTTTTTTTTTAAACACTGCCTGGCTTCAGCCATTATTTACTGCCACACCATGCATTACCAGCCCTCTAAGCCCTGCTACAGGGCTACTCCCTGAAGACACTCAATTCACTTTTAATCAGCAAAAGGACTGACAAGTTATCTTGAGCTCCTCAAATAACAGCCCCTGAGTAACTCCTGGCTCTTCCCTGCGTTAGAAAGTTCTCAGCATCCTTTGAAAACAGCACCCACATCAAACTGAACACCACACTCCAGCACTGACCCCGCAACCCCACGGCACAGGTGAGAACTCTTTAACAAACCCCGTGTTTGAGCATCACTGAAAACTCGCGTAGAATTTCTTTTTTTTTTTTCCACGTTTGGCACTAGAGCTTTATCCCAAGGCGCCTGCTCGCTGCGACTTCCAAAAGCTTTCCCAGCGCTGCTGTTTTCCAGAACACAATTCCCCCCGTTATTGCTTTTCCCCGGAGGCACAGTTACATCAATGCACACCCAGGTGCGGGGCGAGGACCGGGCAGCCCTTCCAGCGCGGCCTTAGGCCGCGCTGGAAGGGCTGCCCGGTCCTCGCCCCGCCACCAGCCCGGTGCCACCCCCCGCCGCTCCCCTCCAAACGCTGCCAAGGTCGCGACGGACGCACCCGGTCCCGCTAACTCCTTCTTCCCCGCCCAGCCGCAACCCCGCTTCACCACCGCTTCCCCTCGCTGCCGAGCCGGTGGTGCCGGCGGCGGAGGGGGCTCGCCAGCCCCGCCGCCCTCCCCTCCCCAGCGCCCCAGCGGGGGCGGCTCGGGATGGGAGGGTGTGGGGGGGTTACCCTGCCCACCGGAGCCCCACCGGCTCGTCCAACCCCGCCCCGGAGGCCCCGCTGGGCCGCGGCCCGGCCCCGCCGCTCCTGAGGGGCCGCGCCCATCCCCCCACGCGGAGACAAAGCGCGGCCCCCGGGCGGCACCTGCCGCCGGCCGCTGACCCCCGGCAACGCGCCACCAGCGCCCTCCCAGGCCGGGCGCGGCGGCGGCAGCCCGTGCCCCCCGCGCCGCGGCCCCCATCCCTGCCACCCTCACCTGCCGCGGCGGCCGCCCCGCTCCGCTCCCCGCCGCGCCGTCGCCGAGGAGCGCTGCCCGCACCGAGCCGCGGAGCGCGCCTGTCCCGCCCCGCGGGGGCACGCGCACCCTCGCCGCCCCGCCCCCCGGCCCCGCTCCTCCAATAGCAGCCGGCCGCCCCTCAGAGGCCGCGCCTTCGCGGCCGCCCCGCCCCGCCCCAGCCCCGCGGGGTCCTAGCGGAGGCCGGCTGCCCCCCACGCTAGCGGCCAGCGGCGAGACCCCATTGGCTGCAGCCGGCGGGGCGCGGCCCGCGGCCCCCTCAGCGCTGCGGCCGCCTCCCCTCAGCAGCGCCCCGGCCCCGCGCTCGGGCCGCCCGCCGCCGCGGGACCCGGTGCCGGGCCCTGCCTTTGCTCTCCCAGCTGAAAGGGGCGTCAGCTCGAGCGCCTGGCGGACAAGGGGCTTCTGTCGCCTCAAGGCAACGAGCCTCTGCGTTTAGCGAGTCACCCCGACGTCGCTGCCGTGCGAGGCCTGGTGAAGGACCTGGCTGCGGCCCGTGTTCTGGATGCTACCGCCAAAAAAAGCCGTGGCTGCCAGCCGGCCCGCAGGGCAAACTGCTCTCCCAGCGGTGTTTGCAAGCGCTATGTTGAGAGCTGGACTTAAACCTGCGTATTCTGGAAGAAATCACAGCATTTCTCCTCTGTCTGTCTTTCATAGCAACGTAACTTTGGTGTTTGGTGCAACAAGCCTTTGTGCTTGGCTGCCTTCAGCCAAGAGGTGTGGGTGAGCGGGAATCTACAGCGATGCAGCACGCACGGCGCACAGGGAGGAAAATCTGATAGCAAAACCAGTTTCTACTTATTTAAGAATCATCCTGTGCAAACACAGCATGGGGTGGCTGAGATGCAGCACAGTTCCCATTTGCAGAGCACGTGGGAACCAGGACATTAGCAAGATTCAAGAATGTGACAAAAGCATAGCTATCTCTGGTTACAAAAGAGTCAAGAACATGCCATTCTGGCTGAAAGTCAGGGGAGACAAAAGCATCACAAAGCAGAAGCGCCTGAAGTAATATGTGTAATATAAACTGACTGCTGGTTTTGTGATTTTTATTCCTGTGAAGCTGGAAGCTCCAGTCATGAGAAGAACAGAGGCTGGTGCTCTGTATAAGAGACAGAGGCATTTCTTGCCCCCGAGAACTGACTGCATAAAAACCTCTCTCTGAATTAGGGGTAAGTTCTGACAGTAACAGCTCTACAGAGGGACAGAATTAATGCTCCCATTTTTCTCGCTCACACTGTAACTTCTGTGTTCCCCAGATGTGCTGGTCTCTGTTGTGTCGCTGATCAGCAAATGTACAGTTAGTCTAACAACTGACGTGCTATACATGCAGTGACCGACTATATGTACTGAATACAATTACACAGCCCAATGGCCATTTGCCTGCTGAGCTGACTGCCCGACATTTGGAAATCCCAGACAAAAGACGAAGTTATGCCTTTACCACCCACCCAAGTTCTGTGTGGGAAAAGAGGACGTATCTGAGGACATGCAGAAGTGATACAGGAGCTGTAGGTTAAAGCAAACTCTGAGGAAGAGAAAACAGGCACTGGCCTGTATGCCAGGGGTGCCCATCACTTTTCCTTTTTGGCTAGATGCAGCTCCAGAGCTCCACTCAAGACACAAGCTACTCTGAAAGCCTGAATCAGGCTTCCCTCCCACGTGCATTTCTGACATTTCAGAGGAACATAGTTGGTAAAAGTCCCGTGTCCAGAAGTGTCACTAAACATCTACTCTCTTTGTTACAATTCATCAGCCTCTCACACTCCCTCCTCCAGTCCAAAAAGCGACAATTTTATGAAGGAAAAAAGTATGTCTGAAAGCTTAGAGATGCTGAACAGTCCCCAGGATCTGGCAGCACGATAACGGTCCCCCAAAGGAAGGATTATTTCAGAGGCAGGTGCCAGCTGCCTCTCTGGACCTTTGTTGCTTGGCGCTTCGTTATTCCGGGGAGCCCTTGGGGCCCACTGTACACAGAGCCCATGAGGACTCGCGTGAGGAGATGATCCCTTACTTGCTCCTCTCCCCACACAGACAAAACCATCCTATCACCACACCCTACCCACTGAATCGCTGTTCAGGTTAGAGCTCACTAAACAGAGTATTATCATCTCACTCATCAGAAACATTTTAACTGCACTCAAATTGCTTCCACCAAAATCCAGCTTTGGTGACTAACAGTGTTAAAAACCCCCCAATTTTTCTTTGCTCCAACCCATTCCTGACTCAAAACGCTAATCCCCTTTGTGCCCTTCCTCCAGAACCCGTCTCAACCTGCAGCCCCTTCCACCTGGTAAAAAACATCTGCAAGCTTCACTTAAAAAGCAGCAAAAAGCCCCATGAGAGCACATTGGAAAAGAGCACCTTTTCCTGCTGCCCCATGACAGGGCTGGCGCAGGGAGCTGGCTGCAGGGTCTGCCGTGGGAGCAGGGCAGGAAGAGCTTCTGTGCACTTTAAGGATGTTATAGTACCCCCCTGCTACCCCCCTTGCTGTACTTACAGCCCTCCGGAGTAACAAGGATATTGTAAAAACACCATGGGATTACACATTCCCTCTTCAGGGAGGAGCTTTGATTGGTCTGCACAAAAATCTTATCCAGTTCTTAAAAACAAACTAGAGAAAAAGGTAGTTCTCAAACATTACACAGCCAAAAACAGCGTCACACAAAGAACAAACATATTGAGGAACAAATTTGAAGTTTTTGATTTCCATTTGTTCAGAAGCTTTCTTTAATATATTTAAATCCATAAAGGATCCTCCTCTATAAAAGCCCTTGTTTGTGTCTGGTTCTAAGCAGGTTAGCTAAGTTTCTTACGTAACTATTATGATAATCACAAGGGTAGCAGCTGCTTATCCTCCTTTTGATTTTCTTCTTACTCTTCCTCCCCTCCAAGCAGGGGATGAGACGGGTTAAGAAAGTCACGAGGAATATCTGAATACTGTCTATAGCTTCTGGGAATAAACTGCATTTAGAGCAGCAATTCAGGGACCAACAGAAGGCTGACTACATCTACCCTACTATAAATCTGACTCTGTTCCTTTCAAGTGTTCTGTTTGTCAGAACATTTAGAAACAGCATTAAGGTCTTCATTACCCTCATTTGGGCACCCACAGTTTTGCTAGCAGCAGTCCGTTGATGTTTGAGGATCTGCTTTTGAACACGCCTCGCAGCCCATGCGGCCTGAACAGTGCCCACCACCCAGAATCTGCAGGAGCAGAGTAAGAGACTCTCTCAGCACACACCGATTTGCACAGGTTTACTTTCCTCTCTGCAAAACAAGCTTGGGATGCTTGTGACAACCCCTTTATCTTGGAGCTCTGTGGCCTAAGCATTTATGCATGACATGTCAAATGACACCATGAACAAGTTTTCCAATGTCACAGGTGAGAGATCCGGCCACACAGGTTGTCACAATCACCTCCCTGAAGAGCAAGAATCGGCTGTATTTGATGAAGCAGATTACATGCACCAAACTAATACAGAGGGTTGGGTGATCAGCTCACTGAATCAACACAGATTATGTGTTTTGGGTTTTGTTTTTTTTTTTTAAACAACTCTTGAAGCACAGGGAAGTTCCTGAGAGCTTATGATATGCCAGCATTTAAACAGAATGATCTTTAATGGGCCAGCTTGCTTCAGGTAAACTCACAGAAAGGCCAGTGTAGGCTGCAGCCATTTAAAGTCTTACAACAGAAGTGTGCAAAGTTCTGTTTAAAACAGCCTTTAAAAAACCTCCTTGCATAGTGTTTCAAAATTGGTCGAGAAGTCACCTTACAAATTTGATTCTGAAAAATAATTACTAAGGCGATACTTTTAGGGTCATACTTTATTGAAGCTGTGCATACATGCACGCTGCTTCTCTCCTGGTGCCTAATACCACACGGCCCATAGTAAACCGAGCTCTTATTTTCCCAGCACAACACTTTCTCATTCTGCAATAACTTGCACTGTAGGATAACCTGCACTGGGATGACTAGGACATCAAACTGTCCATAGACTCTCCCACTTTATTATTAAAAGAAAAAGAAGCAGCAGTTCTTAGAACAGAAAAGTTTGAAAACTCTTGACTGAATCCATCTTGTCCCAGGCCAGGATCTGTCTATATCTGTATCAAACCTAGTGATATTTATCTAAACTGTTCTTGAAAACTTCCCACAATGGAAACTCCAAAACCTTGCCACAACCATAATTACCTGAAGGCTTAATTCTCCTTAAAAATAAAAACTGTGGCCCAGCTGTTTTTTGCTGTATTTAAGTCCACACCTTCTTAGATTATCCACCAATTGCCAAACACCAGAAATCATACTTCTCTGTTTTATGAGGAAGGTCACGAATATAACTTGCTAGCAAAAATCTGGCAATAAAATACAGTTCTAAATATATTATGGACAAACCCAGCATTGACTCCCTTTTCCTAGCTCATGAACCTCACTCATACTGCAAATCTCAATCCTGTTTCTGAAGTAAACAGGACATCTCTACCGCTCCGCAGCTCCACAAAGATGGAAGTATTTGTTTTTAGAAGGTATTCTGTGAAAGTGTCTTTTCCAAACAGATATTACAATGAAATCAACAGGAGCACCTGCAACTTCCGACCAGGTTCTTAGAATGCTGGAACATTCAAAATTCAAGTGTTAATAAATAATTATATACATCCCGATTGTGACACCACATATAGTTGCTTTTGTCCTGTATTCATAAGCAACATTTGCTAGTCCTTTCATGAGCGGAAGGAATGGCAACTTTTCTCTTCAGAATGCACCTACTGTTAGAAGTCTGCAGTGACCTCATCAGAAGTTATTTCCATAGCCATTAGGCTGTTTGCTTTTGAGTTACTAGTGGTTTCTCATGGAGCACTCAGAACTCAAAATAGCTTAGCATGGGCCAAGCTCAGGCCACTGCCACCCATTTTTCTATAGTTAACGCCTATCAAAGGGCTTCCTGTTGCTCTTACTAGGTTCCCTCTTTAAATTATCTTCTGTATCTTGATGGACAGTGGAATTAACTTGAATCAGCACTGGCTTTCTCTGACCTATACACAACATACAGGTCAGTCCCCAGCCTCACTAGACCTGTACAAACTATTGCAGCCACCACCCCTCCTGGCTGGTGAGCGTTGGGGACACAGGGCTGGCCGAGCCATCCTGCCCAGAGAGGACTTTGCTCACAGAAAGAGCCAGAATTTAAGTCTCGACAGGCCTTAGCAAGCAGAGCTTTCCTCTTGAGGAAAGCTTCAGCTGAGACACTTCATTCCAAAAGTGAAACTCAACTAGCTATTATAATCTTTGTTAATAATCCATAGGTATGCAATGGAACACTTTTTTTTTTTTTAATTAAAATAGCCCAGAAAAGCACAGACAACGAACTATTCATGTAGCCATGGCTGAATCACCAGGAAATATGCACCGAGATGTCACTGTGCATTATGTAAATCACTGTTGGTACTGCAAACGTACCTGAACTGATGTCAGCGCTCAAACACCTCTGTACAGCTGTGCTGGTTTTGTTCAAACTTGTGTATTTGCTGCCTGCATTACCATAGCAGAGATTTAGCATAAAGTACTGAACAGCTTATGTGTATAGTCTATGTCATGGCGTCTTCCTGGACGTTGCCTTCAGCCAGCTGAAGGCAGAGCTGTTACTGTTGCAGCCACACCTTCTGGCTTTGGGGTACACATACAGTGCAGCACCAAACTACACTTTAGATCATTGCCACAATGGAGTGATGATTAATCCAGGATTGAGGGAATATACAAATCTGCCCTCCTAATTGTAGACAGTTAATTACAAGGTTTTTTCCTAAGTGAAATTATTCTGCTGTCACTTCACATACGAGGATTTGGCAAGGAAGAGCAGAAATAAGAGAACCACAGTAGTGGCGGAAAAACCTTTTTTTAATGGGGAAAAACTTTTTAGCAGGGCCTGTTGTGATAGGACAAGGGGTAATGGTTTTAAACTAAAAGAGGGGAGATTTAGACTGGATAAAAGGAAGAAATTCTTCACAATGAGGGTGGTGAAACACTGGCACAGGTTGCCCAGAGAGGTGGTAGATGCCCCATCCCTGGAAACATTCAAGGTCAGGCTGGATGGGGCTCTGGGCAACCCGATCTAGTTGAGGATGTCCCTGCTTATGGCAGGGGGGTTGGACCAGATGGCCTTTAAATGTCCTTTCCCTGAGTTCTGTCAGCTGTACAACACTGCACACAGAATCTATTCCTGGATCTTCAAAACTCCATACAAAGGATGAGATCCAGTTATTTTCATCTTGATACGTATCACACCTTCCAGCTATGCTCAAATTTCAGGCTGTGTATCTCAAACAATCATTTATCACAGATTTATTTGCTGCTGTTCTCATTGACTGACTTTTTCTTCCTGTAACTCTACGTAATGTTAAAGCTACTTACTATCATATCTTCTTTAAATGGGTAAAAAGCAGACTTCTTTAGAGTAATAAACAACCCTTGTTTTTGTATTCTCTTATTTATTGTATACAAGTTTAGCCTCAGACCTCTACTCATTTTTGATGCCACCAAGTACAATTCAGTGAGTGCTGCCTCCACTTTCAAGTTTAGCTGCCTAACATTCAGCATTTAAAAACCATGGTCATACATATAATCCATGCCTTTCAGTGATGCTGAGTATCTAAAATTCAGCCACTTACATTATAAGGGGGCCTAACTTTACATAGTTAAACTGAAGGAAAAAAAAAAACAAACAAAACAGAACAAAATTCTCAGTGACTAGTGCTGGCAAATTACAAATAGAACCATTGTACTATCCCTTCCCCTTTAATTACACACTTGTCTCTGATTTTCATCAAGCTCCTGCAAGAAGTATAACCTGTACAAATATTTGTGAAATGAGAAAATGAAATATGATAGATTTGAAAAATTGTATTGATCTGTATGTATACTTCTTGACGCAGCTGAGTGTATGGGAATTTTTATCGCAGTTCTCAAGCCATCAGATCAAACAGCTTCCCTGACAAATGCTTGTTATTCACTTTACACTCCAAACAATCAATATATAAATCAGCAGTGGTCCTTCCCCAAACCACCTTTTGCATACTTCAGCTCTCTTACAAGTAGTGAATCATCACAGATCTTTCCTAATATTGTTTGTTTATCCGGTCATGTTATAGTAACACCTAATGACACCAAATGAAGTTGGTGCCTCATAGAGCAAATGTCCCTGTCCCAAAGATCTTACAGTCTTAGGAGCTTATAATCAAAAACCTCAAACTCTTAATATGGTTACTGGGCAGAAGAAACTAGAAAGAGCTGTTAGGAAAAAACCACGCCATAGCAGACTGTATACTAAACACAACTTGGTCATTCTGAAACGCTTACACAAAGGCATTGCAGCATGAAGTGAGCTTGTCGCTCCTTTGTCTGCAAAGGTTCCACAGAAGCACTCAAAGAGCAGGAGTTCCACATCTGATTTGCTTATCTGCTACCATCACAGGGAGAAAACTATTTCTTACCACAGCGATACCAACAATTTTGTATGAGGCCACACACAGATACTGATGTTCAGCTGTTCAGACAAGCATTTCTCCTCAATCAGCCATTCTTCATCCCTTCCAGGAAAAACAGGCAGCTGGACCTTTCACTTTTTTCCAAATATTAATTTGGAGTAGTTTGCATAATGCTATTACCATTAACGTACTGGCTTAAAAGCACCTGCTGTAGAGTAGCATTTCAATTTCCAGAGAGGACAAAATTGAAAAAAGAATAAAAACCAGAGAAAGTTCCAATGAGATACTAGTAAGGATAAGAAAGTGATTGCTCCATAGATGATTACTAAACCACAAAATACCTAGCGAAGTCTGTAGAGAAAGGATAATTGGCAGAATAAACATCATCGTACTTAATGCATTTCTGTATTTGAACCCTTTTTCTCTTTCCCTGCCTGCAAGCCTTTAAGACATGGAGCTATCAGTAACAAATAGCTAAAGCTCTGGAAATGCTTTTGGACAGTTCATGATACATCATTGTAAGAAAAAGTTACCACATGTAACTTAAATGTATTTTACATGCAACATCTGGCTGTACAGCCACATTGTATCACGGTGACTTCAATCCTCCTTATTTACACGGCCCTTGCTGTTTGTCACATTGCAAGTCACTGCATTGTATCTAGAATTAAACCAAAACAGAACAGAACAAAAACTTCAGGGCAAATATTTCTACCTGTTTGATAAAATGACTCCTAATGTTTTCTGTATGGACAAACTGCAAAACTATGAAGAAATCAGGAGCAAAATTATAAAGGATTACATATGAAGCACTCAGATCAATGATAGATTAAAAGAATCATTTGAACAGAAAAACACAAATACAGCTCCAGAGTGAAAGTCACTGATTGGCATCATATACAAGACTAGGCAGTAAAAGAGCGAAACAGTGAAAGAAATCAACAGATGAAACCGTGGAATTTCCTTTGTTTGAGAAGTTAAAGACCGCAATGCATGACAAAGTGTTAACATGGAGCCTGCAGCAGTAGATGGACTAAGTCTTTACAAGTTTTCCAAATATACAGGAGAAAGCATAACGAGAAATGCTAACACAGCTTCATTTGGACTTGTACTCTCAGTACTTAGAGCGCAAGTTTACTTTTATTAATCTAGTAAATTGTGGCAATTAATTAGAGATCAGTTCCCTTTAAGTATAATATAGAGTACTGGCAGAGTAATAGCAAACATCGCACATGTCAACGCAGTGCTGTAAATGGAATTTCTCTTGATTTGTGTTTCCAGTCTCCGCTCGGTATCACACAATTCTAAAATCACATCTCTCACAGCAGAAGCCTGGCCCTTACCCTCCACTGAAGACCTCGGCATCACTCTCTCTGTAGGTCTGGAATGGACCGCCAGTTTAACACCCTGCATCTCAGAAATCATTTGCGCTATACTCTCCTGCAGACTGTTAAACTGCTGCTGTAAACTCCCTAGACATGAACTGACTTGCTTAGTGTAGTTTAGCTGTTCCTTTAAAGGAATTAAAAGAGAATCTATTTTTATGGAGTCATTCCTGTCTTCTCTAGTTAACAAAGCACCTTCTTTTATTTCCTGTGATGTCCTCGTTTGCAGCACATTTTTCAGGTCTGCTACGACATCACTGAGCTCCTTCTGCTGTAAGTAGTGACTGGATGCCTGCTCTTTGATGGCTTCTTGCAGATTTATTGGGCCCTTCTGTGCTTCAAGCACCAAGACTTTTAATTCTTGCAGCCTTACTCGATTAACATAGGTGGAACCAAGAACACCTATAATGGCTCCCAGTACAGAACCAATAATAGACCAGTTCTTTGTTTTTTCAGCTCTTGTTCGCTCTTTCTCATGGCTTTCTCTTACAGCTGCGGAAAAGAGAGAGAATTTTTCTCTCTCAGATTCTTCTGCATTTAAATAGGCAGCTCGGTACCTCTTCTCTTCCTGCAAAAAACACAGTGATTTGAAGGAGTAGGTATAATATGAAGCTATAAAGTCTATACTAAAAAAAAAAACCCCAAAGCCCCAGTGCAGATGAAGGAATGGAAATGAAGAACATCCATTAGTTCTGTTTCAGAAATTTTCCTTTTAACGTGGGATTTTCTTTATTAATCCTACTTAAGTCAATGAGACATCATTTTAAGTCAAAACTGAGAAATGGAAAAGGTCATCAAGAATTACAGCTGAAGATCCTCTTCACAAGAATCTGACGCATGCTGATGATAGAAAAGGGGTATGAGTGGGGAAAGTCTTTCTCTCCCCCTAATGTTCACCTTTTCAGCCCTGCCTACTTCTCCAAACACTACCTTTACCACACTTCTTCCTTTCAGTTCTGAACCCCTTAAATGGGAACTGAAAATAGGACTGGAAAGGATGTCTCGGATAGGTTCATCTCATGAACATACACACTTCTTATTCCTCTGCCTTCTATTTCTTACTCTGCTCACAGACAAATGTCTTCCCTTTCTTCTTTCTCACTGGCTTCAGCATGGCAGCTCCTTTTGTAAGCCATTTTACCTCAGCAAAATAGTGGAAGGTTTTCTGGTTGTTTTCCTGCAGTAAAATTCCACTGTTTTAGCAAAGGAATTGCTGCTTTTTGGTAGTGGTGAGCCTGTCTGTCAGCTAACTGCATCTCCCAGAATTATTCTCATTCTTCCAAGCGTGTATTTCTTTTGTAAGACGGCACCACCACCTTACAGACAGTGGTGACTTGAGTTCTACCGTTCTTCATAGTCATGCAGAGCTCTATTCTTCTTTAAGTCTCATTCACACAGACCTGATGCCTTATTTGGACAACTACAACTCTCTAGTTCTTTCCTGATATTCTACACACTGATGCAGGAGCTCAATTTAAGCTCAGGCACGGGTATGCACTCCTTGCCTGAGCTTTGCCATAGGTGTACCTGTTTCCAGGCCTGTTCCCTGCTGTTCCTGCAGTTTCATCTGGATTTCCTGGATTGACTTCAGCTGCTACCTTGTCTTTACCTCTGATTGATGCACTGTAATAAACATGTTCCTGTCACCAGCCCTGCTTGGCTCATCCAGCTGAGGTACCGTAGGACCGTGTCCTGTTGGTGAGGATACTGCCCCAGCCCGCGCTGTGGTCAGCCTCACCTTCTTGCTTGCCCTCCCTCATGGAGCAGCCTGGTTCTGGCTGCTCTCTGACAAAAGCTTTAGTAAATTGCCTGGGTGTTGCAGCCACATAGAAGGCAGCTGAGAGAGTTTTCATGGATTAACAACCAGAAAGGAGCTTCTCTCAGCATGTGGAAGGTCAATTCATTGAATTCCAGCTTTTTGTTGGCTACTCATCTACAGGGCACCACTCAACTTTCTAGGCTCACTATCTTCAACTTTATTCTCCAAATTTACTGCTCTATTTTAGCATTAATATATACAATTTGCATAGCAGATCAAATAATCTATAATAATTAACTAAAACAAGTATCATCAGAAATTGACTTCAGAACTGAACTGCATCTGCAAAAGCAGTCACTAGTGACGGAAGCAAAGCACACAAATTTTCATCGTATTTGCCAGTGCTCAAGGACCCACAAATTACCTGCAGCAACCTGTGTTCCAGAGTAGCCAGCTCTAAATACTGGGTGTCATCCCGAGAGACCCTGTCTAAGCGGTCCCGAATTTCCTTCAGTTTAGTCTGTTGGGCTTCTACGTTTTCACGAGCCTCTCGTACTATCCCTCGAGCTACCATAAAGACATTTTCAGCCTGAGAAGAGAGAGTATTTATTTTAGAGACTTATTATCAGACAGATCTAAATCACTAATTATATGATTTTTTTGGGGAAAAAACCCCAACAAAACAAACCACACTCCATTTCAATCTAAGGGACAAGCTATATTTACTAACATGTATGGATTAAAACACTCATAGCATCTGCATAAACAGTTAAAGCAGTAAAAAGACATGATTCTCCTTGGAGGCTCTTCTTTTGCCTCACAGCCAGTGTTTATACTTCACATAGCTTAACTCATAACTTTTAAATTTCCACATTATCTCCATGTTTACCTCTGTCACTTTTCCCTGAGCCTCTCGAACTTCATTAATTCCAACAAACTCTTCATATCTGTCCCACCAACTCTTGCATGTTGCAGACATTTTTTGAAGAGAGTTTTTTCCCATAACGGTCCCAGCTTCTGTCAGCCGGTTAAGATGACCCATGGCCATTTCTATCGCAGACTTGGCTTCAGGCCTCTTAGGTGCTGGTGAACAGTAAGTCCGCACTATGTGTAAATTCATTTTTGGACTCCACTTTACCAAAGAATGGTGATATTGCAGACTACAGGACACCGAGGACACACTTGACTTGTATTTCATTGGTCCCATGTCTTGAATTTAATCACTGAATAAAAGTTCTACAAGGATGAAGAAGAAAAAGAAAAGTTATTGAAGTATGGCTGATTAATACCTCTTAAAACTACACATGTACCAAACCCAAGAAAATTCAAGAATGGCTAAACCATCACTAGTTTTACACCATTACTTACCTAGAGAACTTTCCACAATTTTCAACAAAGGGCAGTTCTGCCACAGATTCTTGCTTTTCTGCTGTTAGTAAGTACTCCCACCATGCTTCTTGATTACTAATTCACTCACTGTGTGAATAGTGATCATGTGCAGATCCAGTACCAGCAGGAGTAGCTTCAGAGTAATTTAATGCTTCAGCACAGAAGTGATTGCCATATGAAATTTTGCCTTGTGCTTTCACACGTGAGTTTGGTGTACCATGTCACAGGTACTAACAATTCTGCAAAAGAACAGAGAAGGAAAAAAGACAGAGAGGGGAAAAAAGTCTTGATAAGAAAAGAAGTAGGGCTTGATCATTCCCTTTATCTTACACTCCACAGATACACAAAGTGTTGAAGAATGCAAAGACAAAACCATAAAGGACAGAGAGAAAACACAGAAGTGCTGAACTGAAAACAACAAGTATTCTCATGAGACTGCCTACAAAAGTAAAACATAAGAAAGAGCCACAAGATCAGAAAAATATCAGATAGTGAACACACAGCTAGGGCTGCATTTTAAAATGAGCTTAAAATTCTTGCTTACACTGCAAAAGCAGATTACTAGTTACAGTTTGTTGTCTATTGATTCGTAAATAAGATCTTAATTTTCTACTGAGCGCATTGCTCTAAAAACTGTAATGAGGAAAACTTTCAAATAAGGTTTTATATGAAGTTTGAGTATGACTATATTAGGTTTTGACTAATACAATACAAAAACATGGATTATTGAGAAAGCTTGATAGCTGCTGCATAGTTTTTTAAAATTATTTTAAAACAGTTTTCCATGGTAATTTAAGGTGGCTAATGACATCATGTATGTGCAAATACAGGCATCTCCACAGGAAAGGATTCTTCCTACTGGAAGACATTTTTGATCAGCTTTTAGCTGGCTACTGATTCTACGCCACAGGCTCATTCCCTGTTAAGCATTTCTAACAAATCGTAATAACACCAAGCAGCATTGTGAAAATCTTACCAGTTGTTTTATATGCATAATAATATGGTAGATCGAAACCACAAGAGCATGGAAATGAAGTAAGTTCTCTCTCCTTCCAGCATGACTCATACATCTTGCCATTACAACACCTACTCTACGTCGCAGGCCATGTACTAAAAGCTCAGCTCAACTTTGACCATTCTAGACTGCAAGATTTCCCTCTTTTAATTGCACTACTACATGGAGAGTTTTACCAAATATTCAGGCTATTGAGACAGCATAGCAAAAAGAGAGAGACAGTTGAGATTTTTAGAGAATTTCTATGTAGACAGTTGCAAACAGACTGCAAAGAAAGTAATCTCAGTCTGAGCTAAAAGGACCTAAGGCAGTTATGAAAGCTTCATCTGAGATAAATGCCTTGTCCCTCTCTTGTTTCCCCTTGTAAGAAAATGAGTTTCCTCTGCCTGCAGTCGTTGACATAAATATTCTTTCAAAAGGTTTACACCCCAGCTGCTACACACACTGGACACTGGTGGCGAGTAAGACTAGCTTTTATGGGTCCTAGCTTATTTTGCAGCAGTGTCTTTTGTCACTGCCAAAATCTAAACCCAGAATTTCCGACGCCACCACACATTCACAGCTCTACTTCTCACGCTTGAGGGGAGAAAAACTCTGGTTTTACCCCCTGACCGACCCCTTCCCTGCCGGAGGGGCCCTGGCACCGCCCGCGGGGCTACGCTGCCGGCACCCTACAGACCAGCACGGCGAGACCGCTACCGCCTCCGGTAGCCACGCACGGGCCCGGGCAGCAGCGCCGGTCTCTCCTCAGCCACAGAAGGCGACCCGCGGGAGGGAGCGGCCCGCCGCGGGGGCTCCCACAGCCAGCCCCCGCCGAGGCCGCGCCCGCCAGCCAGCCCCAGGGGCGGCCCGGCGCTCCTTCCCCCCGGGCAGCCCTCCCCGAGGAGCCCGCCGGGACTGCCGGCTCCCGCCGCACCACCCAGCCCCGGCAGCACCTCCTACCTGCCCGGGGACGGGACCGGCCCGGCGCCTGAGGCGGAAGCGGCGGCGGAAGCGCTACGGCGGCCGCGCGGGGCCAGGCGGAAGCGGCCGCCCGGCGGCGCGAGCCCGCGTGCGCGCGCGGGTCGGGCGAGGGGCGGCGCGGCGGAGCTGAGCGGAGCGGGCACCATGTCGGGCCGAGAGGGTAAGGCCGGGCCCGGGGCCCCCGGCGCCGCCCGCCCCTCCCTCCCGCCCGGGCCTCACTGTCTCCTCTGTCTTTGCAGGCGGCAAGAAGAAGCCGCTGAAGCAGCCGAAGAAGCAGTCGAAGGACCTGGACGAGGTAGGGCGGCGGGCGAGCCCCGGGGGCGGCTGCGGGGGCCCTGCGGCACCGGGCGGGCACCGCTCGGCTCTGGCCTGGGCCGCGGCCCACGCTGCTGGCGGGGCTGCTTTCCGCGCTCACGTTACCCCTCAGCTCAGCTTTCCATAGCAATACGCATTTCACGAAACGTCAGATTTTACGAAGCGTCTTTCTGACGGTGAAACTCACGGTCGTGAGGGACGAAGAGGTGATGCGCTGCGTTCCGCGTCCCGGTTTCCCGTTTTTTGGTTTTTTCTGCTGACATCCAGCCTGTGTTCCTGGTAAATGCGGCAGTGCTGGCTAACGGAAGAGGCTGGAATGGCCTCGCCACAGCAGCAGACTCTGGTCTCAAGGCTAACAAATTAATGCGGCCACAAGAACCTAGCGCAGGATACAAAAAACCGTGGGTTATCAAGTAGTTTAAATAATTGAGGTACTAGTGAATCTCATATTAGAGATACTTAAACATAAGGGCTCAGAGTTTGGGTGCAAGGTGTTATTTCTGAGGATTGTGGAGGATGGACGAGGCACCAGTGACTGGAAAAAGGCAAATATGATGTCTCTTTGAAAAAGGAAAAAAAAATTCATAGCTTTCTAAGTAAGCTGTATTGTTAGAGAAACGTTAAAACCAATTAAGTGTTTACAAGCATCCAGGTTGTAATAATGTAAAAAGTAATAGCCAGTATGGATTTTAGTAAAACTGTGGCCAGCAAAGGAAATTCTGCTCTGTAGCAGAGCAGTGCTTTGTGTATGAAGAGGAAAACCGTAGGTATGAGATTCTTGCTGCTAGCTCATGTAACGTTCTCAAATGCAAGGCAGGAACAGGCCAGGAAGGAAAGGTGGTGGAAGGTGAGCATGCAGCTTGCTGGAATGCCACGCTCTAAAAGCAGGTACTAACAATTCACCGTCTGACGGCAAGGACGTATTGAGTGGGGTTTTGCAAGATTTTTGTCTTCGATCAAAGTCTAAGTAATATTTTGATTAGTGCCTTGGTTGGCTGGTTGACTGACTGACTGACAATACGGCTTATTCTCTTTGTAGAAAACGGGAAATTTGGAGGGCCCACAGAGTGTCAGAGGACAAGACTAGTGGTCAAAGTAACCTTAACAAATTGGAGAAAGTTTGACAAAATGGATTAATTTAATTAAGCATGTATGCTAAACATGTATGGTTTTGGTAAGACAAATCAACTTATAAAATACAAGGAGAACGACTGGCTAAACTCTAGGTCCACCTGAAAGGATCATGACTTAGATCATACACTGAACATGAATCTGCAAAATCAGGTGTTGCAAGAGAAGAAAATCATACAAGATGTATAAAAAAAATCTTGTGTGTCAAACATGATGTAATAATGTTTCTTTTCCTCTCAGCACTGCAATACTGCAAGCACTTGGGGGCAACACATTGCAAGAAAAAAAACCCCACAAAAGTGGATAAGTGGGAGGGATTGATTTACTAGGAAAGACACATTAGTCTACAGGGGGGAAAAAAAAGCAATCAACAGTGGAAAACCTGGAGAGAGAAACAGAATATTCTGTTCTGTGTGGGGCAGGTCGGGGAAGTAATAGGTTTACATTGCAGCAAGGGAAGCTTTAACTTAAGGAGCAGGAAGACTTTCTAGTTATAAAGGTAGTTGAGCCATGGACTGGATTGGTGAAGAATCTATAGACTCTCAGTTGCCAAGGTCCTCTAGTTACCCCCAAATCCTGAGTGCCGAGGAGAAAGACTGTGGCCCCTTTCAGCCTTGCTGTCTACGAAGAGCTTGCATCTAAGGGATAGAGTATGTCTGAGCTCTCTTGAATTCTGGAGGCTGTTCTAGCAGGGATGCCCGGCAGCTGGCTCGCCTGTACAATTTGCCAGCGGTCTCATTAGATTTCTTGGAACTAATACAAATGTATTAAACCCGGCAAAAATAGTGACATATGCGTGGAAGGATTTTTTTGAAATTAATGCTTTTTTTTAAGTAAAAGCAACCTTTTTTTCTTACATCCTATATAAGCCAAGTTTTATTGTTAGCGCTTGTGCGCTAGGCTCCCAGTATCACTGGTGGCATATTAATGAATGGTTTTAGTGCAACCGTCTGTCATTCAGAGGGCAGAATGAGATTATGCCATAGGAAACGATACTTGTTTAATTTCAGAAAGATCAAACATACAAAGTTAAAGTTCAGTCATTGCATTCTGGTACAGCAAAAAAACTTTGTCATAGTTCTGCAAGGTTTTGCATATTCAGTAGTATTCAGCCATCTTGCATCAGTTCAGTCAGGTTTTTATTGCTGTTAGAACATTACAGTTGTTTCTCATTGCTTGTCAGTTGTTTTTGATTTTTTGGGGGGAGGAGATGTTAACAAACACTGTTGTTCTTTTCTTTAGACAGATCTGGCATTTAAACAAAAGCAGAAGGAGGAGCAAAAGAAACTTGAGGAGATGAAAGCAAAGGCTGCTGGAAAAGGGCCCCTCAGTAAGTGAGGTGCCATACTGATAGGAAAAACGGAGGGCTTGCTGGCTTCAAAAATTTAATGGTTTTGCTTGACAAACATAAAAAGGCATGTACCTCTAGGTTATTTCACATACACCAGCAAGTCGATGGCAGGTGCAGATACTAAGTAACAAATAGAGGCTATTTTTTTTTTCTTTCACTGTGCAATTTCATCCCCAAATTACTGATGCAGGTTCTGGTTTAGCAGGTGTAACAGTGTGCCTGGCGTGCTAACCTATTCCGGTGGGATGGTGCAGAGACATTTCTCCTGTTATTTTAGCATACCGTCCTTTTCTTTCCAGATATATTACATGTAGGCTTTGCCACAGTCCTGAAAGTTTTAACAAATCCAGTACTTGTTCTCTTAGAGGATGAATTTCTTCAAGAGCAGTAGATTCCTGGCAGAAAAAAAAGGTGACTGGAAATTAGTCTGGCTTCAACCCTTTTGCCTAAGTGACTGTAAAGTACACTGTGTCACAGCAGAAAGTTTGCAGGGTGCATCTTGATGGTGCGTTGCGCCTCGTCTTTGTCTCTAATAATGATAGTAGGAGATAGTGTTAATGTGCGTCTGCCCACTCGCCTTGTAGTCCTCCAGGGTTTGCAGTGATCGGATTAGAGGTGTTAAAGGGTGCACCCTGCCTATTCCCTCTAGGTGTTTTTGACCTGTGGTCCCATTAGTGTGACTAATCGCTTTTCCATTCTGTGAAGACCTTCACACTTTGCTTCCTTTTCTTTAGCAAGCTTTCAGTCTTGAAAGGTCCCAGAAAGACCTTTCCAGCAATCCCATAGCAACGTAGTTTCACTAACAACCTTTGCTATGGAATCTTGTCAGATGCTGTTTGAAAATATGAAATCCCCTGGATTCACTTTATCCGTACGCTCACTGGTAACCTCTGAGTTCCAGCAGGTCAGTGAGGAGGATTTGCTATGCACAGGAGTCCTGTTAACTTTCACAAGACTGTGTTTATCCATTTGCTTTATTACAGGCTCTGTTATCTTCTCAGAGATCAAGGTCAGACTTGCTAGTCTATAGTTCCCCAGTTCTTTACAGAACCCTTTCTGTGTCTGGGAGCTATGCTGGCAGTCTAGGAGTCCTCTGATATAGTGGCTGTAATGATAATGATAAGTTTCAAATCTTAGCCAGCAGTTCTGTATTTTCACATTAGAGCTTGTCAGTACTGTTGGAGAGAATGCCATCCAGTCCCACTGACTTGGGATATTTCTTGTTTATTTATCTCAAATTGATCTAGCTCCTCTGATTTATCGGCGTACAAAAAATGTGCCGGGTGTGGGACTCAGAATGTCTTTGGTATTACAGACTGATGCAAAATTCACTGAGCCTCTTTTCTGTGTCCTTATCATCCTAAACTTGTTCTATGTAGGGTGCTTCATCTTACAGATTTCTTCACAGTTCTTTCCTGCCATTATTACTCTGCCTTTTTCCAGACTGAATTTCAGTCATCTAGTCCTTGTCCAATGCTTGCCAAAGCAGATAGTGATTATTATGTTATTGTGGGAGGGCTAGACTATTCCCAAGAGCCTCAGCAAGGCAACGCTGTTAGCATCATGTTGCAGTGCAAAGTCTGTTGTTGACCATCAGCCCGTGCAGCCTGTCTTGCTGTAGCCTTGCTATTCTTTTTTCCTTTCCGCTGGTCATACGTGACACATGCTGTAAAAAACAGCATTTACAAAAAATGCTGCACTCGTTGCTGTGTTAATACATTGTGTTCTTTCACCCTGCTTTAGTCTCTTTAATAATAGGGACTGCAGAGAACAGATCATTCCAGAGAACTGGAATTCTCATAATTCCAGTACCTGCTTCTGTAGAGCTTTGATCCCAACTGGGGGATCTGGTTGCTGAAGGGATACCGATGCTTTTATTCCTTTAGCCTTGAATTTGATTTGACCAGACTATAATCTTGCTGTATAAGAAATAAACAATGGAGGGTGTCCATGGGGTAACAAAGGAATTGTTAAAATACTTAGTTCTGTTGTAGATTTATGGGGCATATTTGGTTCCAGGAGAAACTTGGTTTCTGACATTAAGTAAGTTATTCATTCAGAGTAAAGTATGTGAGATCACAAACACAGAAGAGTAACGCATGCAAAAACAATTCACCAGTGGGGATCTGAGTTGTACAGGCTGTCTAGTGGGGATTTGATTTTATGAGGAACTAAATATGTAGCTAAGCTCTGTAACAGTTGTCTAACCAGTTGTGTTGTTTCTTTTGGCAGCCAGTGGTGGAATAAAGAAGTCTGGCAAAAAGTAGTTTGATCAAACTGCAGGGTAAGAAGTGATCGAGTTACTCAATGGATCTGCAGTCTTCAGAGTCATGAAAACTCACTATCATTTGGGAAACATTGTACATTTTGTTTAGTCAAAATAAATCTTTTTTGTTAAGATGTAATATTTTCTCTCTTTACCTGTAGGTTTTGTTTTTAAAATGGCATTACTGTTTTATACTGGAAATGAAACTTTTACTGAAGACCACTTGTGACCTTACGCAGCCTGAGTGCGTCTGCTGGTTTGGTAGTCATTTGTGAGAATAAATTTCAACTTCTGCTCTTTTTTTGACAATGAGAGTCAGGGCCTGAGCATTAAAATCTGCAGTTTTAATCTGGAGGCTTAGGTTTAGCTGCAGTTGTCCAAGATGTGGCTATATCAGCGCATACTCTCGTAAGAGCTGGAAGTTTTCTCTGAACAAAAGGTTGGGTTATACTTCCATTGCCAGCAAAGTGGTTACCTTAGGGTCAACCACTATCCAAAACAATACTCCTTTTCATATTACTACTTAAGTACACTGTGGTGCTATGCCCTATAGTCCCAGTGGCTGCTGAACATACACTTGCCTTTGTCCTACAAATAGTCACCTACACCTTATTTTCCTTGAGCTTCTGCATACGGACATCATTATGGCTCCTTTACGCTCACAGCAATGCCTTTGGCTGGCGGGAGAGGGGAGGGAAACAGTGCTTATGGGACTATAACTAAATTTTTGAAATGAATAGCAGTGACAGCACGCTGGGCATGGAACCTTCAAGGAAGGAATATGATGTTCCCAAGGTAGGCGTTAAGCGGGAAAGAACTAACGTAGAGTGCTGCTCACCTGAGTGAAAGGTAACGGTGGGACGCAGACTGCTCCCTCTTCCAGGAAGGGCAGCTGTTCGCTGCAAGTGGGGGATCGTTTCGGTAAACAACGAGGCACGTCGACTGCATTTGTGGGGTGTTACATGGTAAATCTGAAGACACATTGTGGGCTCCAAGGAAGAGACTGCAGATGTTGGTTGTCAGTGCACAAGGTGCTACTCAAAGGGTTTCCTTGTTGAAAAAGAGGGCTGGGGGTGTTACCTTCTGCGGGGACTATTCGGGGGACGCGCCATTCTTCGTCCTCTTGAAACACGAGGCCCCATTTCAACAGGGCAGGACAGGCGGGTGCCCTCGACGTCTGGAAGAGGAGGGGGCCGGCCTTCCCCTGCCGTCAGGCCTTTCACCGCGCGGGGGCCGAGGCGGGGGGCGCGGGGCGGGCGGCAGCACCGCCAGCCGCAGGGCGGGAGCTGCGCCGAGGCTCTGCCGCCCCCACGCGGTCGCACCGCGGCTCTGCAGGCGGCCGGCGAGCGCATGCGCACTGCGGCCGCGGGAATCCCCGGACGCGTCGCTCGGCAGTACTGCGCACGGCAGACGTACGCATGCGCGGCCCTTGCTCACACCCAGAGGTCGCGGAGGACGCTGACGCACGCGCACTGACGACAGCCGCGCACGGCGGTCCTCGCTCGCTCACATCCTATTACCGCAGGTGTGCGGCTTGCGCATGCGCACCGCTCCCCGCCGGCCGCCCCCCGCCGCGGGAAGGGGCCGCCTCTCCGGAGCTCCCAGAGCGGCAGTGCAGCCCGTCTTTGCTGCCCGCTGCTCAGCAGGGCCACCGCAGTACGACTCCGCGGAGCTCCCACAGCGCTACGGCTGCCAGTGTCCCGGGGCCGTGCCGGGCAAAGCCGCTCGGGTGCACGACCGCCGGAGGAGCGCGCGGACCGTCGCAGTGCGCGTGCACTCTCCGCCTGTGGCAGCTCTGCAGCGTGCGCGCGCCGCTGGCGCCTGCGGCGCGAAGCTCCCGCCTCACGGCGAGGCGCGAGGGCGGGCGGTCGCCCCTCAAGGCCCCAGCTGCGCGGTACCCGCACCCCGGGGCCGCCCGCAACCCGGCGCCCTCTCGCCAACGGTCAGAACATCTCTAGCGTGGTAAGAGAGGGACGCTTGTCTGTAGAGCCACAGCTTTTGTAATCCCAGGCAGCCTGTTCCCTAACATCAAAGAGCCAGGCCTCCCCAGAGAGAAAAGCTTCCCAGACCTTTCCCTCCTGCGCGCTGTGTTCGCTCCTGGCACTATGTGTGAGGCGTTCTCCAGCATCCATGGACAAGGTCTTGGAGATTAGTACTAGAGCAGGCAGACATTGAACACATTTTGTGATGGAATTCTTTAAGGACCCCACTCCTCTGTATTTTTCTAGCACAGCATCTCACCAGCTCTAATGGTGCAAGGGCTTATGTTAATAGTTTTCTGAATGCCCTTTGTGCAGAAGTTAGGTATCCATTTTTTTTGGAGCTGGATCTTCTAGAAGACAGCACACTGTGATGACCCCTTTCTGGTCTAAAAACACGCCTGTATGTTCTTTAAAGCTTTAGGTGAATCAATCAGCTTTGGTGTTGATTTGGTGGTTTTGGAGAGATGGGTAGCCCTGGATGCTATCAGGGAGAGGATCTGTGGTGTTCCTGTATGCTACAGTCTTAGGGAAAGTAGGGGAAAAAGGTCCTTGCAAACATCAAGGGAGGCCTGAGGGTAAACAAAACAAGGGAGATTGTTAGGACAAAAGACAAAACTGTTTAGTTGTTACACACCTATGGTAGATTGGCTCCTTGGTGTCTCTGGTGAAGCTACTCTGGATTTCTTACCTGAGCACTAGGATATTTCACAACCCATATGAATAAATTTAGGTGATTTGCACTATTACAAGTGAAAAGAGCACCTAGAGCAATACAGGATAAGCACTGAATGGTGTTAGCACCTCTGGATAAAGGCTAGAAGCCTCTCTGAGTGATACAACCAGAAGGATCATTCTCTGAATTCTGGTCACAGCTGCAATCTGAGCTGGAAGGTTGTGTAACTGCAGCAGTTATAGTCATACAACACTTCTGTCAGCAAAAGCCCATGTTACCATAAATACATACAAGGTTTCAGCCACTTGGCACTTAAAGGTCAAAGCACGTTAATCGTTGAGTGTGGTGGTGGCTGAACATAATCAGGCACCTCTGTGTCTCAACTTAAATCACCATGTGAGTTCGCAGATGGGCTGGCAGCACACCACCAGAGCAACATCTTGCATCTCCTCTGGATCTCTCTCTTTAAATGAGGCTAAACTCATTTTAAACTTTCCAGAAGTAGTACAGGGATTATTTTTCTTCCTTAGATGCTTACTAAGGATAGTATTTACATCTCTGTGAAAATGGAATTTTATTTGGTTTAATTAAAGAAAGCAAGCAAAGCACTTTCTTAATTACAAAGTAAACTTCCATCTAGAACTGTTAAACTTCAATTGAATTTTTCTGAAAGTTCAAGTTCCTATGGCCTGCTTGAGGCCCTCTCTTTGACAGAGGGGTAAATTAATCCAATCATCTGTATGCTAACCAACTCCTGGTACATTTTTACATTTGTTCTTACCTCTGTTTAACCTCTTTAACTACTTTAAGATGTAAAGTCAGTACCTTGGGTCTTATGGGTCAAAGTTGGACATAAATTTTAGACAAAATTTCAACAGACCAAAAAAAGGGAGAGTAGAGAAGATCTTGGTCCAAGTTTACTACAAGATGGGAGACATTAGGGTCTAGCAGGACTAGATTTTAACAACTCTAGAGCTACTGATAGAACTGGTATCAGGATCAGGCCTCCTGGACACCGAAGGACTTGGAGAGCCCTTTGTATTGAAAACAGTTAATGAGGACAATGTGATTGATACAGTATCTCTAATGTTACAGAATTGCAGCCAGATACTTTTTACCCCTTCTAGCAGCCTTAGCTGACAAATAGTTCATAGTCAGATCCAGATCCCTGCTACCCTCCAAGAGGATGAAAATCAGCCTTTGGTGACACATGGAGTCCTGCCAGCCAGATAGAGCACGTGAAGGTTGAAATTCAAGCATGCTTGAATGCTTTTTGCATTTTGGACAAAGGTAACTTGTGTATCAGAAAAATATTCACACGAAGATGTGGGACAAAGCTGCCCCTGGCTCTGTGCAGAACACTGAAGGCAACACGAGCCACCATGGTACCTCTTGGGGCAGAGCTCAGTTCCAACACATGAAATGCAACCATAGATACAGCGTGCCTGCCATTTTGCATGCTCAAAGAGTGAAAACACAAGCCTGCTTTACTTTACTTACATCAGTCATATACTGAGGGTGGCAGATCCTTACCAGCACAGCCCAAGTGCACACTCATTTTCCGCTGGTGTCAAAGTAGGTAACTTGGGGGTGCTAGTTTAAAATGAGGAGGAAGAGGGAATGGGAGACATCATCCTCTAGATCTGGCCAGAACATGAGAGAAATATAATCTTGGCAGTGTATCAATAAGCAATTGTTTGCCTCAGGAATTACTAAATGAAATGAATGAGGTTGCCAATCACAGTGAAGCTAACCTGAGGTGGTGTGAATGAAATAAGAGTGAAATAGACTGAATAGAAATGTGTGCTCCTCAGCATGAGAGAATACGCAAAAGCGTTTCAGCCAAAAATCAAGACAAGAGGGCAAGAGACCAAATGGCAAAGTGACAGATCGCTGCTGTGGGAGAGCTGTTCTCAATACGCTTTAGTTTAATGTAGACATTGAACTGCCTTCCTGGCCAAGAGTCCTCCTGTGTTTAATATCAGGCTATGGAAATGAAGCTGAACAAAGGAACGCTTTGATACATAATGCTGTGTAATAAATGGCATTTCACTCCTTAGTGCAGCTCCAGCTCAGTGTTAAACTAATGCAAAGACAATATAGCTCCTAAATCACATATATACATAAAATTACCCACAGTCTGAATGGCACAGAAAAAACAAAGCCCAGAAGGCAGTAGGAAATGATTGTCAATGATTAAAATAGTAGTGGAATAGATGCAAATATTCTTTATAGGGAAATCCATCGAAGGATATGATTCCCGTAATGAATTCAAGGTGAGCTTTAATGTTTTAAAGTACTTTGCCCACTCTTTAGAGCTAGTTCAGCTCTGAGGAAATCATACCTTACTCTGAATGACTTTCATGTACTGATTCATGTGAGGTCTTAAATATGAAACTTCTCTAGCGTAAGTCAGCCAGCCTGGAGAACTGGGTCTGAACTTGTGCTCTGCCACAGACTTGCTCTGTGACCTTGCATAAGACATTCTGCATTTCAGTTTTCTTCTTTCAGGAAAATGGGCATAGTGGTATTATCTTACTTCAGAATAATATTCTGAGGCCTAATTAATAAATAATTGTAAGGTACTATGATTCTAGACCCAGAGTGGCTAAGAAAGCATGAAGTACACAACCCAAAACATCCTAAAATGCTTCACTTCTATTGAAATGCAGTTAATTCTGATGTACAGTCCCACAATTATGTATGCATCTAACAGAATTGCTCAGACTCAATGACTTAAAACCCTAGGCCTTTTTCACCTCTTGCTTCTAATTATTTTGTGTTCAAACAATGTCCAAAAAAAACAAGGGACTTTGCTGCTTGTCCCCATCACACTGGGCTACAGGTACCTCTCTGCATTTTAATCCTTTATAATCAAGTAGTAAACATTTGTAATGGGATTTTCAAAGGAGCTGGGGATCTAAATTGCTAATTTCAGAGGATCTAAGAAATAGGATCTTAGGTCCTATAAGGCTGGGTGTTCCACCCTAATTGAACAAGGCAGCTATTTAGGACAAATTTTCATAGATACACAGTTAAATGTACTGAGAAAAATCAGTTCGGTACTTCTAAATGTAATTATTTGCTCTTTGTCTTGCCTTCACAAATAACACAGCCTCTTCCCAGCATATATATACATACAGTGGGTATATCCATTACTAAATTTTGTTTCTTAAATGTAGTTATGTATTCATTCAGGAAGTGTCTTTGGTCCAACTGTTCTACTTACTCCCTACTATACCTATAAAGAACACTACATACAATATAGCAGACCATCAAGGAAAACTAGGGTTATTTTATCCTTCAGTAAGTGAAGACAAAAATAAAGCACTGTACAAAATGGGAATCCTCAGCAAATTAGAGAGCTGCTTTTCCCTGAAAAATAACATTGGGATTTCTCACCCTGAACGTTCAGAATGCTTCAAATCCCATGACACTACATACAGCCTACTCCTTACTGTGAAAGACCTCATGAAAAGCTAAACCAGGTAGCTACCATGCTGTGGTAGTTAGCAGGAACAGGCTTTGGTCTCCATATTTGACATTCCAAGACTTGAGGGGCTGCACGTCACAAGGACCCAGACCTGCCCTGAATCAGCTCTGTGGTACAGAGCACCACATGCCCGCTCCTGCATGCTGAAACCGCACTGCCCAGCGAGCTTCAAAACACTCGGGGAGTTTCTCATGCTTTTGTGCTCCAGTTGATCCTTCCTCCCACAGCTGCCTTAAACAAAAAATTAGAAAAAGGGACACAATATAACACAGAGATACAATGGCAGCTGGAGCACAGAGCTCCTTGGTCTAACTCTGCATGGACCAGCGATTCCTTTGTGGCCTTTAGCAGCTCTGCCAATCTCTATCTTCCATTTCCCTTTTCTCCAAACTGTAATGGTACCGTTTGGACCCCCACCTTCCAAGGGCAGTACAGTGGTTTCTAAGTTATGACCTTTCAAAGATATAAAATATGTGTCAGTTTTTTTCTTTTTTTTTTTTTTTTTCCAATTTTTTTCAAATAGCAGAATCGCTCATTCACTCTGACCTTATTTGTGGGAACCAAGAAACTATAGTACTAAATTCTTTCTTGCTATGAAATTTAATTATGGATTAGTTAAAGCATATCTGGTCAAAAGGGATTGTTTTTCCAACAGATTTCATAAAATACTTCTAAATGCATTACCCGCTTTAAAAAAAACAGTGTTTCTAAGCTGGAAACCAATTCTACCCTGCCTCACACATTGAAATTGCCTGTTACAAGTGAAATCTTTCATGTTTATTCCAGTGTTCCGAGTCCAAACTTGCCATTCACTCACATGCACAAAAGTTACATCATTTGAACAAAGCTTTCCCAGACTGACGGCAGGAATCTGAATGAGGTCCTTTATTTCCTGTGCTGTAACAACCAGGCTGCCCTAATTAAATAGCTTAAACATGACAGTCACTATTAAGTCACTTCTGTCAACACGGTATTAGACATGTTCCAACCCTACCAGCGGATCACACTTAAGCATGAGGACAAAGGTGGAGATCCCCTTGGCGAGGCACAGCAGTGGAATTTGGTAGTGGTTACCTAGGAAATTTACTCAAAGCAGTTTGGTACCATAAAGAAGTATTAGGGTCTTTGCAAATAACTCTAGCTTTAGCAACTAGCTTTTGCCTTGCTTACTCTCTGGGCAACCAAACACTTCTTTACAAAACATTACAACATTTAACATTAGTTTCTGCGTGCAAGTTCAACAACTGGTGGCACTGCAAGAAGACCGTTTTCCTAACTAGTCAAATTTGAAATTTGTGTTTTAACCACTGGCAGTATTTCTGATAAAAAATTCGTAAGACTAGACTGCCACCTCATGGATATTGACTAAACCTAAGATTGTACCAAATTTATGAGGGAAAAAACTTGTGTGTTGAAAAACCTCTGTGTTGATGCTGTCACATTTGGTAAAAACAGATGGGTTTGTAACATCTTCCTCTTCCTTTTAGTCATTCATATATGATCATTATTTGTTTTCATGTTCTTTAGTCTTACTGAAGAGATTCAAGGGAAGGAAGAAATATACACCTTAACGCCACACACAACAGCTGAGTTCAGGTCAGTGTCAGCAGCAGCAAAAACAATGAGCTGCTGCTAAGCTCTCTGTGCATTTCAGGTGGACGTGGCCATTAATAGTGCCATACTATCCTCAAGTTCTAGGTCTGCTGAGAGAAACAGAAACCCAAAGTTATCATAAAGCTCCAGTCTTTTAACCATTTGGTAAGGATAAAAGACTCGGGTATTTTGTGCCTTTAAAATGGTACCACTGGAGCTCTTGTGGGGTGTTATTCCTCCTGTGAGGTGTTATTCCTGCTCTGCAAATTCCTGTGCAAAAGCCAGTGATATAGGAAAGAGGAGAGATGGAAGTGTGTTTACTAGCTAAGGTTAAAACGGAGTTTGGGGACAGTGAATGTGTTCCGCATGTTGCTAAGTTTGCTCAGTCACCTTGAACACGTTGCTGTTCACCAGGCTTTGCAGAGCAGCCTGAGATCCGACTGAAGCAAACAAGAGTAGCACATTATCTCCGTCTCTTTGGCTAGTTCACTAGTTCGTTCAAATGTTCACTATTTTGACATTATCATTTAACTTTAGACAATCTATGAAATTGCCCATTCGAACCTGCTTTTCTAGGTCTTATCCTTGTATGAGCTTTTAAAATACAAATGGGGGTATCTAAATTACCTTCAGAAATAAAAATATTCTATGTGGTAAATAAGTGTTGCTCTCATTTACTAAGATTCTGAAATAAAAGCTTGTTTGGTCCAGGTTAGTCTGCTTTTATATATAATGACTCCAATATCACAGTTTTTGGAAAAAAGTATTAAATAAAGCTTTAAATATAACAGAAAAATGCACTTGGAGAATTACAAGAGCATTTTCTAAACCAGTAAGACAGTAATTTCAGGTGTCAAGACTTCTACTTTAGTGAAGTGTTTATTCTTAGTCTAACCATCATTATTTATTGATTTCTGCAATTTCTCTCTCTAGTCTAATTTGCTTCACAGTATTATGAGTTATATACTTGCCTCAGGAATGCAGAAGCCATTACGATCACGTGAACCACCACTGTTCACTAGATAATATTCTACACTTCCTAAAGGCAGGAGATTAAGTAGGTAACAAATTTCCTAAAACTGTTCTGTATTTGGCACCACTTCAATACTGTTTCTACAGGTATCACTGAACTTGTAGTACCTCCAAACCAGAAGCTAGCTGGAGAGCGACAGAGTAAAGTTAATCTTTTAAAAGAAAGCCATTAATATACCCCAAAGTTCAGGTGTAAGTGGCAAAGAGTTAAAATGAAACATGTACTAAACTAAATAAGTACTGCCAAAAAAAAAAAAAGTCACATAATTTTAATAAAGAAAAAAAAAAAAAAGAACCAACAGGGCAAAAGTACAGCTGTGATGTAAAATAGCTTAGGTCTCCAGGAGATTTATTTTGATCTACTTACAGAAACTTATTTTTCCCAGATGTGGGAAAATAATATTCTTGCTGAGAAGATAATTCTATTTCAGTTCTTTAAATCATGATTCTTGCTTATCTTTTTGCTCAGTTCAAGTCACTTGTCTGTAATAAGACAGCATATCATCTAAACTTTGGTAAAGTGGTTCCTGATTTTGAGTGTCACTGCTCTCGGTCTGCGCTGATGGTGGCACATCTTGGGCGCTGCAGCCACAGGCCTGCGCTGACGGTGGCACATCTTGGGCGCTGCAGCCACAGGCCTGTGCTGATGGTGGCACATCTTGGGCGCTGCAGCCACAGGCCTGTGCTGATGGTGGCACATCTTGGGCGCTGCAGCCACAGGCCTGTGCTGACGGCGGCACATCTTGGGCACTGCAGCCACAGGCCTGCGCTGACAGCGGCACATCTTGGGCGCCGTAGCCGTAAGCTGGCATCGGAAATGGCATATCATGAGCGCTGTAGCCATAAGCGTGCATTGGTGGCAGCATACCTGGAGCGCCGTAGCCATAAGCTTGCATTGGAAATGGCATATTATGAGCACTATAGCCGTAAGCCTGCATTGATGACAGCACATGTTGAGCGCCATAGCCGTAAGCCTGCATCGACGGTGGCACACCTTGAGCACCATAGCCATAAGCCTGTGCTGATGGCAGCATATCCTCATCATCGCTGCTGTCATCCTCCGCTGATGATGGTACATCTTGAGTGTCCCTGCCACAGGCCTCTCTTGATACCAACTCATCTTGAACACTGCTGTTGTAAGCCCTCACTGATGGTGGCACATCTTCAGTGCTGCTGCCGTTGGCCTGCACTGATGGCACCTGTTGTTTTTGTGCCGTCTCTGTTTCCAGTTTTTCAGAGGAGGTTTCAGGACTGCTCAAATTCTGACTTCTGTAATTATCATCTTTCTTTTGTCCCGTAAAGTAATCAGAAGGTGGTGCAAATTCTGGATCTCGCTCATCTCGGAGTTCTTCCTGTTTCTTTGACCATTGTCCAAACATCAATTCTGTTAGAAACAGGGAAAATGGTAGATTGAATATAGATTTCAGGGTCTGAAGATCAGTCAGAAAGGAGGAAAAACAAATTAGCAAACAGAGAAGATGCAGCTGTGAAAAGCCATTTGAAGTTACTTTTCCATTTAGTACTAGATTGCTGGCTAAGCTGACAGTCCACTTTCTTTACAGAGCAGGAACGAAAGCACTGAGCGTGAATCACCATCCTCTATATAACTCATCCCAGTCACTTTAAGATCCTTTAACAACATGGTCATTGGTTATGAAAAACGACTAATTAGTTAGGGGTGAATGAAAATACAAACCAATCAAGGCATTAAGAGCTCAGTTAATAGAAGATGGAGATGATGAGATTATCTCTAGTGGGCACAGGCAAAAACCAGTAACTTCTTTATTTCAACAGAAGTGGCAGATATTCCAGTTACTATGACAGCTGCTGATTTCTGATTAAAAATAGTTCTGAAGTACTGCAATGGAATGACAGCTCAAGATCACCACACTTAAAAAGACATCCTCAAAACCTACTCCAAAGATGTCCCCCAAACATACTCTCTAAAACCATTAAAATTCTTTTCAGTATTCATTTCTATCAAGACTTCCGTAGGAAATTAAGTAGAACATTTTGATACATAAGGGCTACACATTTGTCTGATGTAGCAAAACAGCTCCAATCAGAGCAGGACTTCTTTCTTTGCTTTGGTAAAAATATAAAAAAAAAATATGAAATAGTAAGAAGGAAAGCATCTAAGAGAATGAGCAGTTTTGCTTATCCCTTCTTATACTAATTTAGATGGTTGTGTTACATTTACATTCAGTGAACCACAGTTATTTTACTTCACATTTTAGAGTAAGCTGTCCTCTGCTTTCTGACTGTAGTATTCGTGGTGTAGTACAGTGCTGCTTGGGTGTCAGTCACATACTACTGAGAATTGCTCAGAGGTAGGAAAAAAACAGTGTTGGGCAGGACAAAGATTTAACAGATAGGACCTGAAAGTTTTGGTTTTTTAATGGAACCATGAAGCTTCCCCTCAGAATGATGTTCATTAACTGAACACAAAGAGAGACTGTGAGAAGTAAAAAGAAGCTGGAAATATCAGTATTGCACAGAATAGGAATGCTGCTCTTACAGGAGTACTAAAGGAGGTGGACATTTATGTGCTTTGCCTATTCCTTGTTTGCTTCTACCTAGAAGTCAGACATCAGGCTACAAGAATGTGCATGAGCTTAGATTAATGGTGCAAAATGAGTTAATGGGTTTGGGAAGGATCTGGAAGACAGCAATCACTTGATGTAGTGACAAGGAAGATGCTTCAAGATGGGACATCGGCACTGAAGTGGTCTCTGCTTGCATCACTTTCTAGTATTGTCCTGTACCTGTTTCAGTGTAATACATCCTGCCCTCACGTACCACAAACTACAGAAATCCATCAAGAAAAGATCACACTGAAAGACAGTAAATCTTATGAACTATGAAATTTATCATTCTGTCAACCTCTCTGATCATCCAGAAATGGAATAACTCATATAGAAGAAAAAAATATGGGGGCATTACAGCAGCTACTGGCACTAAGGCATGCCTTGTCAATCACTGCACGGGACACCAGGTAGTCATCAATACAAAGGGAGACAGTATTTCATTGCTTCTCAGTCTTACCATACTTTGTCACAACATAGAGATGAAAGTAGCAGTGTGCACCCTGCTTCCAAACAATGTTTCTGAATCTACATTTCCTTACCTTTGCCTTTATCCCACTCTCGAACATAAGGCACGCCAGGCTTTGTATCTCTTCTCTCCTGGATGACAACCTCGACCTTTCTACTTGCCGCAGTAACTTTCGGAGCTTCCGGTTCATCAGTAACACCTTTCACCTCTATGTTACAGAAAGAGATAGTTTTTGTTAGTAATGGGATAAAATGTATATGAACTTCACAGAAGGAATAGGAAGCAAGAGTTATTTGCATTTATAGAGCTCATACTAGTTATCTAATTTCATTCTAATAATGAAATGCATCTGAGTGGGGAGGTGACTTTTTATTTAATTACTGCGTATTAGTTCAGAAAAGATAATGGGTAAGCCAGATAATCAGGAAGCGTATCTATCAAGAGACACTTCATTAGCTTTCTAGTTGTATCAAAAAGACTACTGAAAATCTATTACCTAACAACCCAAAAAGGAATTGTGCTGAGTGTTATACTGAAGCTAGAAAATTAGGTAAAAATAAGCATGTTATCTCCATTTCATTTACTGGAGAAAACAATATGCATTCTTACTCTTCTGAACAACAGTAACAGTTAGCAGTGGCACATTACTGTTCTTCGTTTCCAGAACACTTCACAGTTAATCACTTGCATAGAATTCTGACACAGTGAAACATTAGCTACATGTTACAGTGGGAGACAGACAGGACAAGTTGACCAGCAGTGTCACAAGGGAGACAGCGCAGAGATGGGATTAGAACTCAAATTCATCATCCTAAATCCTAAAGTCATCTGTATGTCCAATTTACAGACTGCACTGGAACTGTAAGAGTGTATATTATATGATACCAAAAATTAACTTGTTACTACTTTTTATTCTACCTCATCTTAAAAAAGAAAAAGCCAGTGAAATTTCAGCAGCTTTAACCTCAACCTGCATAATTAACCCACGTAATTCCTGCTCTCAGGTTTGAATCAAAAAAAGCCTCCAATGTACGTATCACATTTCTACCTGCATTATTAAGCTATTTCTGGCATGACTTTTTATCTACACACAATTATATGATCTCTATCTTAACAGTTATACTAATTGTATATATAGAATACATAATACCAATATATTGCATGTCTAAACCTAAATCAATTGATTTAGTATGCCTGTGTAATTGATCAAGTACAAGACGAAATAGCAATTATTTAACTTAAAAAGGCAGCAGATCATACCTCCATTCTCCAATTTTTCTGCCTCTTCCTCTAATCCAGCCTCCCTTAACTTCTTAATCTTCCGTGCTCGAAGTTTAGACAGCCTTGCATCTAGAGCTGCCTTCCTTTTTTCTTTTAACTGTTCGCGTTTAGTTCTCTGATCAAGTGTCTTAACAGCAAAGAAAAACATGAATTAATCTTCCTTTGTTTTTACAGTCAGCTACATATCTTCCTTCACTAAACAACTAAAAGCAATCCTTATCAAGTACCATGTTTCAAAAGGGAAAGAGAGGCCCAATTTTTTTGAAGTCAGCTGCAGGCATCACCTAGTATAAGACATACAACAAATCAAAGACAGTGACCACTGAAACTAGGATGCCCTCATACCCCAGTTTGCTCTTTAAACTCATACCTGCTTTTGCTCTTTAAACTCGTACCTGTTCTCTTAGCATATCCAGTGTTGCCCGTTGTTTATTCCTAAGTTCTTTGTCACGAGAAAAGGCAAAGTAACCAACACCAAGCTGTCTGGCCTCTGAAAAGAAGAAGATAAATTTAAGTTACACTCAGTTTATAATTGACAGTAACTACGAGCACCATGCACCCCACTTTCAGGCACTGAATTACTCCCATCTACACCCTGTTAGTTTTAGATGGCTAAAAAGGGCTTGGTTTAGACGATGCATAAAGTGAAGGTTCCTGAAGGAGAACACAGGAGGAGGTAATGAATTTTGAAAAATACAATTTGTGGAAAAATAAATCTAGATTTATGTACTGGTAATATTACATATGTGGCTTAACACATACCTACACTTTGCCATAAAGGCACAAGAAGTAACTTCCCCTTGCTTCCTCTATATCACCAAAGAGATTAGTTTTAAAGATAAGTGATACAAAGTATGGAAGTATACCATTTTCTCGAATGTCCTCATAATGTATGGGTCCCATGGGTTTTCTGAGGGCTTCTTCTTCTTCTTTTTCCCACTGCTGCCTCTGAAGTTCTCTTCTCATGTCTTCAGATAACAGAGTATTCCCATCAGGACCTTGTCTAATTTAAAAAAAAAGAAAAAGTTAGGGGTTACAAAGCAGAAGTTATCGGTTTTACGGTCGCAAACAGTGAAAGTATGATTGGGTCTGATCCACTATTGCAGCTTTTACAAAACATAGATCATTGTAAGCACCATTCAGTGATGCAGCATTGATGACTAAGGTACACAGTGAAGATAGAAATACAAAACTACCTCTGAAAAAAGGTACAAGGAGAACATGTTATTAAAAGACTTAAACAAAATCATATCCTTTCTCAGAGGCTTTATGAAATCATTATCAAATCACAGAATGTGAGATGCAATAATCACTTTTATTGGCATCTATTGGGATTCTAGCAATCACATATAGAAACATCTCAGATTTAACATAAGAAAGCGAAAGGTACTTGAAATAACAAAAAGTTAGCCATTAATTTACCCTAGAAGTCCATGCCAAATATTAATACCCAATATGGGAAATATTTTTGTTTTCCCAAGAGAAGCAGCACAATCTTTTTCTTTTATTGTCTAGCTAAAACGGGTTTTGCTAACTGACTGTCATCCATATCAATGCAGAGACTGCAATTTCAAAGCACTCATGTTCTCCATCTTATGTTTAAAATATAGAGAACACACTAACGAGTTGTTAGTGTGAAAGAATTTTCACTTCAGCAACAGTACAGAAGTGCCTTTAGATTGTTTTCTGAAGACAATTCTCAGTGCTACTGTAATAATTTTAACAGAAGAGCTCTCAAACAGCTGTTTAACAGAAGAGCAAAACCAAACAAATGGAGACCTAACAAATTCACTTTGAATGTTACGATGAATTTGGAATTGCTAAAAGACTATCATCAGTTTCCAGATTAAACAAAACCAGGAATCACTTCTCTGGCATTTTCTGGAAGGTATAATAAAATACAATTTCCATACAAGGACCACGGTTTTAAAAGATGCATCAAATATCTGAGAGACTGCTAAGTCAATTTATTAGAACTTTTCTCTGAAAATTATGCTCTGTAAGTGATGTTTTAGATTTAGTTAGCATTTACGCAAAAAACATCCCTTACTAGTTTATTAAAAATTTCATTTGGGCTTTTATTTACTATCCATGGTCTCCATTCTGTTGCAATTTAAAACCAATACACCAGCCACGTATTTCAAATGGTCAGCTGCCAAGGTGAAATAAAATAGGAGCCTTGGAATACTATATGCATTTATAATAGAAAGTTTTGATATAATCGCAGTCATGCACAATTTCTCTGTAGCTACTCTGTCTACTTTTTAAGGCACAATGTTGTAACCAGCAGAAGTTCGTCTAAAGTAAACCTAGAGAAAGCCATAGCATCAAAAATTCTGGATTGAGAATGGGGTAACAAAGCACAGCCTCTCTTCCTTCTTGTTAAAAATATGTATGCTAAATACTGCCAGGAACATGCACTTCCATTAGAGAAACCACACCTTTTCCCTTGAAGTTCCTGATCCATTTTAAGTAGACTTGGCAGATCCTTCTTCATACAGCGTCTAGATCGGCCCAAGAAATCAACATAATCAACCCTGCAATGAAAGCAAAGGAAATTTGATGCAGAACTTCTATTTGCAAATTTAGAGAACTCAACCAGAAGAAAGAAGCAGTGACACTTTCCACAGAGTATTCATCACCTCTCAGTCTCCCCATGTGTGACAGTTTCTTCAACCTGTGGGTCTGTTAATGGAAAGGTAAAGAGGATGCATTCTGAACAGGGCATATGACAGTTTTATCACAGACATTTACTCAATCTCACTTTGAGATGGCTGTTTGCCTCGGCAACCCGATGGTATAAAAAAAATGTTCAAAAGTTACAATGTCATGTAGCTTTCATGCCAAAATAAAACTGAGCTTAGTACTTGCTTCCCATGGTGAAAATAATGACGTGGCATTGACTTCTTGCAGCTATGAAATTGCTACAATATATTTCAATTATCAGTCTAAAGCTCATTCAGAACAGGCTGATAGTGTTCATTCAACTGGCATAACAAAGGCTGACTAAAATGCAAGCAAAATGTTCCTTTGAAGCACATATTGTGCTTCTTATTCAACTTTTTATAGTACTGAACACTTAATTTATAGTTGTCAAAAAAGCTGTTAAGAGCTATACTTATTGTCCTGTAATGCTAGAAAGTTCTTTAGCATCAAGCTGCCTCAATTATCCCATTCTAAAGAATTGATATTACATCTGAAAAAGTATGACTGGCAAGCTAGTTGCCTAACCCCCAAACTTCTGAAGATCTGTGCTTTTAGTAAGTTAGGTCTTCTACGTAATTTCTAAGGCTATCTAATACTTAGTATCTACTCACTGCTCTTTGGTTTTTATTACAATGTAACATCAGTAGAAAAAAAAGTCTGCATTCTCTATAGTAAAGATGTAACTATGGCTGCAGAATAATTAGCATTAATTATATTAGCACTCAAATATCCTCATTAGGATATGGCCTCACTGAGATGGACAATATATTAATAATAACAATACTACATGTCATTGAAGTGAGATGTAGGCAATGATAGAAAAGCACCATGTGAATGGTAAAATGTATCAGTTTAAATTTCTGACACTTTACGGTGATGAGAGCACAAAGTAGTTCGAGCCCATCGCTGGATCACGGACAGTTTCATCTTGAATTTCAGCAAGATGCTGGTAATGGGTATATCTACCTTTCCGACCTGGCAGTCTTCTGCTACTCTGCTGCATTCATTCTCCCAGCTTATTCTGAAACATTACATTGCAAATCTTATCTTAGCCTAATAAACTGGAGAACAGAGCTGCTCTTTTTCATATCGGTTACTGCTGTTTTAAACTGATTACCAGAAGTAAAATCTCTGTTCCATAAGCATTTTAAACCAATTGGCAAGGAAAACGTTTAGTCAGACTGGTTTCATAATTATTCCTAATATCTTGGATGAAAAAATAGTAGTTACTTGGAATGTCACGGAAAAATTGTCACAGACTATTTGCTGTGCTGCAGTTAAACAGTGGAAGAAATGCTGGAAAACTGTTCTTTTTCCAGTTGGAGTTTCTCTCCTTTAAGAGGAGGTCACACAACGACAACTGCTCATTTTGTAAATCACATGCAATTAGAGAAGGGAAGGTGGATGCAATAAAACCCTCAAGTTTTGCTAAAGTACATTTCAATTCAAAACATCAAAGCATAAAATTGTATCAATACTGCAATCAGAACTTCCATGAACTATGCAAGAAGATAAGAGAGGCTATTATGACATCTCACTTATAGTACATTTCCCTGATTGTTATTTCTCAAAATCCTGGATGTAGATGCTATTGCAGTGTTACCCACATGGAAAGGAAAGTAACATGAAGCACTGTCTTTTAATGAGACATAACATGAAAGAATGTTACCACCTCTTTTCAATGTGTAGTGTTAACAAAGAAAAAGGTGCCACGCCGCATATTTTGGAGAATAAAATTATTTTCTCGTGCAATTGTCAAGAAACAGACTAGTCAGGACAGCTTAGCCCAACCAGTAGTACCAACCATTCTTCGTCTGGGTCCTCGGGCGGTGGTATCTCCACTTCAGGTTGAGTTTCCTCATCATCTTTCTCTTCTTCTGAAGTTTTTCTAGCAGCTTCACTCTGATACAGTTCCTGTACTTCGTGCTGTTTGTCTATGATCTTCTGAGTGAAATCCACTAGGTACAAATCCTCAGTTTCTTCATCTGAGGCAGAAAATCGATTCTTAGAGAACAGCCATGAAAAGAACAGAACTGAGCACAAAATCAATACAAAATAGCCACAATCAGCTTTTCAGCTGCCAGCAATGCCCTTGAGCACACTATTGGGGAATACTTAAATCTCATTCAGTGCCAAACAAACTTGGAGCTATAAATTGGCTTCACAGTGATGACCTCTATTTCTGAATAGAAGTTTTAGGGTATTTTACAGCAATTAATCATTTGTGTACAATACAGAAAAGGTTCCAGTCTTTGCACTAAAATATTCTCTGACCATTAACTATTTCAGAAGTATAGGGTTTGTTATGTTACCGTTCAAATACTTTTTTGATGCTTAACATTTGGTGTGTTGCCAGTAGTTAAGCAGTCACTAGAGTACTTTTTAGAAAAGTAGAGAAAAGTGGTGGGGTTGGACAAAGATGGACACTAGTAAAGAAAACATTAGAGATTAATTGCAAGGAGATTTGGATTCTATTTTAATAATTACTTCTTGCAAGGGGCTGAATGAGTGAGAGAAGAAAGGGACAGATTAGAATTCTCTAACCCCATTAGCTGCATGACTGGCATTCACATGTGGACCAGCCAGACTCCCCTCCTGCTCCTCTTCTCTTCATAAAGGTCCAAGAATGGTCCAAGAATTAGAATGCAGGACAAAACATCAGCAATGCAATGCAAGGACTGCATAATGGAGAATAAATTAATTTTGTTTTTCTAAGATTCTGCATTGAAAAACCAGAATATATTCCACCCACTTAATGAATGAGTGAGTGAAACAAGCCCATAGTGCTTTACTAGGGCAGGCTGTCCTTCAAAAAGTAATTTTATTTTCTCTAGTACCTATATTTTTTCTCCCTTTCAAAGCAGAATAACTCATGTCAATCACTTTGTATAATAACTCAAAAAAAATTTCCCATGTGAGAAGACAAGCAGTGAATTCATAGTGTAGCTGTAAATCACCAGATAGTCAGAAATACCACTTTTAGAGTGAACTTTACATTTTTTTATATATATATATATAAAAATAAAAAATACTCATTTTAGACTAGTCTCATTCACCTGGAAAGTCGCCTTTTGTCATCTTCTCATACAGCTTTGCTTTCTCTTCTAGTTTCTTCCTGAAAAAGAAAACAAAAATTAACATTGCAATCCCACCAATTCCAAACACAGTTCAAAATGGCCAATTTAGCCTCCGATAAACAAAACAGGAAAGTACCAGGAGTGCTTGAAATGTTTACTAAAAGCTGACATGCCTGGTTGTTGTTTTGATCCTTAACTGACATTTCTGAAGAATAGATATCCAGTTCCAGAGTTTATACTGAAAATAATTTTAATGAAGTTACAGCATTAATCTTAAGTGTAATTTGTCAAGTAGGCAGGAACACAATGTAACAAGTATTCCACTTCTATCTTACTACTACAGTCTGTCAGACAAATACTGGAAGCTAGACCATTATTTGCAGGTATGAGATACTGAAATGCTGTTTTACAGAAAAAAAAAAAAAAGAAAAAAAAAAAGAAAGAGCTAACATAGCGTTACACTTAATCTTAGAAACTGAAGAGAAAACCTTAGCTAATTTCTGGAATGGTAGAAGACAATTTTGAAGAGCAAGGAACTGCTTATAGAAAAACAGCAAATGGCTTATAAATTGCATTTTCAACACATATCTTATTGTACAAGTAACCCACTTAAAAGATGAGGTAAATCTTGCAAAAAACTGAGCCATTTTCTGTCAAGTCCAAGAAACACTCTGCTATAGAATTCTAATGTATCACTCCCCTGGCTTTTAATTCGAAAGATGACTTGCAAAAAATCAGTAACCTGACATATTTAGACAGCTGTGATCATGTAAGGGCAGATATCCTTAGAGCATGAGACTGCCGGGATGCAGTTCATACATTACTGGTAAAGAGCAAGGAATTGATGCTGGTCTTACGAGAACTGCCGGTCCAAAACGTGCATAATGTGCCTTATGTGCTCTTCTAAACACTCAAAACCAAGTTCTACAAAGCGTTCCTTTCTTACTGAGCGCAGGAGTTACCTTGATTTGTCTAATATATGCTCCTCTTCTGCCTTCTGCTCAACATCCTTCTCGGCTCGATTTGCAACTCCTGTGTTTTGTTTGTTCCAGATGCTTGGTTTCTGTGGAGTACAATTTTATAACAACAAATAAAGAAATAAATATTGAAATGTTTACGACTAAAAAGCACTTCAACTCCATAATGCAAACTTTGCAAATCAAGCATGAAAGACTTCGAAATAACATCTTAAACATGTTTGACTTGAGACAATACCTACTGTGCTGTAGAATGCAGCAGGTATGTCCTAAAATTACACAGATTGCAGTACGATCTAATAGTTAAGGACAGGCTGAGAAACACAAAAAAAGCACTCAGAAATCAGACAAAATCTATTTTGGCAAAGATGTTAAGGTTAAAAAAATTAATAAGAATAATCTTGCCGATCACTGAAGTAATAACAAAGCTATGAATTGTTTCTATTCTCTACTACCTTCATTTTAGATATAAAATACAATCAGTTTGCCTGTGTACAGCCAAACACTGTAAATGCTGCATGTTCTTCAAATATGGCAGCACTATGATATCCTACTACTAGAAAGCTACAGAATGAATAAAACCCGATGTGCAGCAAAGAGTAAAACACGAGAGATAATTGTGTATTCATTATTATACACTGCGACACAGAGGAACAGAGAGCAGAGCATTTATCAAGAAAGTTCAGTGATTCTGGAAGAGTCTCTCATCCTCCATCCTTCAGGGAACCATACAAAATCTTGGAGAAAGAAAGAAACCTCTTTTCCTACAGTCACAAAAGCTGTGGCTCCCTGGGGAACGAAGACTAAGAGATGACTTAGATGGGAATAAGCATGAGATAAGTCTTCTGCTGTGCGCAACAATCTCACCTGGAAATGAATTGATAGAAATTTAAAGAACATCCTCATTGCGTAGATTTTACCGTTGAATAGCAACACAGCTCCGAGTATTTACTTATTTATTTGGATTTGAATATGAACTTCCTTACTTTAAGGAGAAAGAATGACAAAAACAACAATGGAAAAATATTTCTACCTTATTAGAAGTTTTGGGCTTTGCAAAGATGCCAGCATCTTTCAATAGCTTTTCTTTCTTGAATTCTTCTTGCTTTCGGAAGAGCTCTGCTTTGAGATCTACCAACTACATCAACAACAAAATCAACAAATAAATAACCAAGACATATCACATGCATATACATCAGTTACTGTAATAAAGTAATAACTGTATTTCTAGTAAAACACTCAGGCATTTACAGTTACATGAGCATTCGATTGCATTTTCATGTGGAACTTTGAAGTACTGATCCAACCACAAAGATCACTCTTAAGTTTACAGCAAACGATACATCCCCCCCCCCCCCCCCCCCGAAGGCAAATTATGATTAGGGATTTAACAAAACCACAAAGATATCCTTGATCCTTTGATACATAATGGGAATAAGAGAGACATAATTCATAAACAGATTTTACCAGCCTCCTGATGGTAAACAAATAGAGAAGGATGAATGAAATAACACTACTGAATTTGAAAAGGAAACTTCTAACCATTAGATAATGAATAAAATCCTGTCTCAAAAAAGAACTGATAGTTTGCTTTCATAAAATATACATACTTTCCCACTGTTTTGTATACTGTTTATATAGCCTCAGATTTTTTTTAAATAAATATGTAAGTAGCATTGCCATTTATGACCAACACCAATCTCATCTTTTATTAGGAAACATCACCAGCAGCGGTATTGGCTTGAAGTGACACTAAAAAACCTGGTCTGGAAGAGGATATTGTGCCACTTCCCCTGCAAGTCCTACAGAAGACAAATTTTGCAGAGGTACATTAAATCAGGAAAATGGAAGACTTTGGTATTAATGTTTGCCCCAAACACTAAAGCATTTGCTTTTCTGGTGCCTGTAACAACGATGCAGAATTGTACATTAACCCTTCCACACCCCCCCCCCCCCCCCTTAGAAGGGATCATCCAAAAATTCAGTGTTAAATGTTTCATATACAACAACCCACAGTTTATATTAACTGTTTATTGGGAAAAATGAAGAGTTTGGCAGCAACCTCTTGTTAACAGACTACTGGAGAGCAGAGAGGGGCAGCCCCTTGCCACCCCCGAAAGCCGGAGGTTAATTTGCCAAGACCGGGCCTCCTGCTGCTGAGGGAAAACCGGGACATAAACTCGCATTTCCTTCGCGTGCCCTAATTGTATCCCTGCAGCAGGAATGGGGGCGAATTCAGCCCTGGCCCACTCAGATCAGGAACGCAGCGCGTGCGCTTGCTCGGGAAGGCGAAGGGCTAAACCCCCCACCCGCCGAACATCTCACAAAACCAAGACGCGACATCAGAACGCGTGACGCGCGGCGTTACAACATAAGCCTTTCAATCAGTATTTACGAGTGTGCATTTCAGGGGGCTGGGGTTAGGGCGGGGGGCAGAAAACACAGCCCCGGTGCACTGTTTTCCCTGGAAGCGGCTGGCACCAGCGCGCCGCCAGGCCCGAGCCGCAGGGCCTGCGCCGGCCGGGCCCGCCTGCGGGAGTCCCGCAGCTGCGGCTAGCAGGGCACGCCGGGCCGCCCGCACACCCTCATCAGCCGAGCGACAGGCCCTCCTGGGGAGGCGGAGGGGTTTCCTTCGCTTCTTCCCGGCCAGGTTCGCCCACTCACCGAGGAGGCGGCCACGTCCAGCGGCTTCTTCCTCCGGTCCATGGCGGCCGCCGGTCCTCCGGCAACCGCCTCCGCGAGCCGCCTTCTTCCCCGCTTTGCGGCCGTACCGTAAAGCGCAGCGAAAGCGAGGCGCGATTGCGACAGCGTTGGTGAGGGCAGGCGGGCCCTTCCCCGCCGCCATGTTGGGGAGGTCAGGGGAGGGTAGACGGGTAAGGGTGGGGCGAAGGGCTCCACAGCACCGCGCGGGGGCGCCGTGCGCGCGTGGCTGGGTGCAGCGGTGCACGGGAGCACGGCCCCGTGGCCCCGCCGGCCCCTTTGCCCCCGCTGCCCCGTCCCCGATCAGCCTGGAGCTGGCTGCACGCTGCAGTGACAGGCCCTTCCTGCCTCGGAGCTTCTCGCTGTGGCTGCGGGCGGAGGTGGCTGAAGCTCTCCCTGCCTGTGGCTTCTTTGGCTGTGTTCGAGTTGTGTGTGAAAACGGGGGTTCCTGGCAGGCGCAGGCCAAACTCTGCACGTGCCCTGTTGGAAATGGGCATGTGTGGGCTGGGGGCTGGAGCTGCTGCCAGTGAGAGTGGTGTGGGGTGCCCTGGGGTTGCTGCGCTGGCGGATGGCCACTGTGGCCAGAAATTAAATAGGGCTTGGTCGGATTGCAGGCCTGCCCAGAGCTGGGTTTGGGGCTAAATGAAGAAGCACATGGTTGAAATTTGGTATCAGCAGGAAAAAAAAAAAAAAAATCTCTTTCCTGCCTTAGTTGATACATGTGTGCTATGGAGATGAGACCTGAAATGCTCCCTGGAGCTGGAGACAGCCAAGTCCTTCAACACTAGGCTGGGTTTAGCCCTGTGACCGTTGCCCTCTGGGCTGCCTTGTTTAACCCATGCGCTTGGGATGAAGTGCTGTGGCTGTCCTGCTGTCCTTGGCCCTCTGCCTGCACAGATCTGTGCTGCGGGAGGTGGGAGTTAATGAGCCACAGCTTTGCAGGACTGATGAGCATGGTCCATAATACCCAAATACAAACCCACCTATATGTGCTGGAGCCAGCTCTGTAACCTCAGAGGTGAGCACAGGTGGCTCTTGGAGAGCAAGGTTCAGTGTTCTATTTATACTGGGTAGCTCATTGCATCCTTTTGTCATCCCCATGAAGAAAAAGGACTGTCTGATAGGTTTTAATTCAAAGTGATTCTGAAGATCGTAATTATCTGGAGTTACAAGAGGAAGCTGCCTCTCACTTGTCTTTATTAAAGTGGAAAAATAGAAGGTGCTCCAATGTTGTTGCTTGGCAATGTGACAGCTGATAGAAGCATCAGATACAGTTCTTTTGATTTTTGAAATGTATTGCTTTTGTGTTTGGGAAGCTGGGTCAGGCCCACATTTAAATAGTTTATGGACACAGAATTGCAAAGCTGACAGAAACGCTCAGTTGCTAAGTAAGCTACACCTGTATTCCAGGGAGTGTGAAGTGTACAATTCAGAAAGAGCAATTTCTGGCCCTAGTGAAGCTGTCTTCCTTTTGACTTTTTAAAGGGAGAAGCGGAAATGGTGGGAGACAACAGATACAGAAAAGTGCAGGTCATACTAAAGCCATAAGGTTTACTATTTTAATCTGCGATGGAAGAAGAGAAATGAGCTTTACTGAAAAACAGGACAAAGGAATGAAAACATCTGCGCTGTTCAAATTAAATCTCACTTCAACAAATCATGCATTGTGGCCTGTTCAAACCTCACCTAGTGACAACACTGAGAAGAGAAACCAGCCCAAACCCAACCCAGGGTTGGTTCTGACTAATTCCCACCTTTTATTTGGAGGTGGTGTCTGTGTGAGGGCACATTTCCCCCCTAAGTGCATTAATTCTTCTCCACATTGCTCATATTCTACATTACAGTGACAGGACTCACTTGCTTACCTGTCAGGGTTTCCAATGCTGTAGGTGTCGAGCACTTTCAGGAGCTCAGGAGTATGTTTATCTTGAGATTCTCGTAACATGAAGTGTTCCCGAAGAGCTGATACTCAGACTTGGTCCTGTATATCTCCTTGTAACTGCAGGTGCAAAAACACGTCAAGACATCTTGGTATCTTGAAACCTTGGCCTGTAAAATAGAATGGCCACTGGCTAAGCTGAATGAGGCTCTGGGATAGGAGCCCCACATGACCAGCTTTAGAAATGTAACATTAGATAGCTATATAGGTCCTTCAATGCTTCTTTATATTTTCTGACTGAAATGTGAAATGATACAAATGCTGAGTCTATTCAGGCTATTACTCTGGAAGCCACTTTTTCACCTGTCGGTCATCTCTCCCCTTCAGATGCCTGAAACCAGACCTTTGCTTGCAGGATTCCTTATTCCTTGGCACTGCCTAAGCCCCTGTAAGGCTGTTTGCAGCTCCTTACTGCATTCTGTCCTTGCTGCTGCATTTTCCCCCTATGAACTGCCCATATCTCTTAGCAAATTGCTTGCCGCATCATCCTGATTTCAATTCCTAGTAGCACTTTTCTTCTTTACAAGCAAACTGACCCTCTCTTGTAATGTTAGAAGCATGTTCTCCTTTTCCACATTTACAAACCTGTTGGTTTGTTTGTTTTTGGTTTTGGTTTTTTTTTTTGACTTGCTTTCTCCTTCCTTCACTCTCTGGTTTTGTATTTACCTGTCTGAACCATGCTGGAACAGCACTCTTTCTATTTTGGGTGTTGCATAAAATGGCTCAGTATCATCTCAGCAGCCCTCTGTGTATCGGGTGTTAACTTGGATAGTCTTAGGGGATATGTGAAGATGGAAGGAGGCCCTGGAAGTGTCAGCATCTCTCTTAAAGTGTTCCTTTCTGGTTGAGGGTGAGATGCATGACTAGGGTTGTAAGGAAAAGCCGTGCTACTGAGTGGTTACATGACAGGATGCGGAAAAGGAATTAATCTTCAAAATTGCAAGCTAGCTCATGTTGTTGCTGTGAGCACGGATCACAGAGCTGGCACTTCTGTGCTTGCAAGAAACAATCGACTATTTTGTGGGTAGCAAAGGTCTGGCTAGACATGCCCAAATTGGGAATGAGTCAATCAGTGTCACTGATGCTGTGTATAACTGATGGACTCGTGCTATGAGAGAACCTTTAGCTCGCGTTCTCTCTCAGTTAACGTCAGCAGGACCAGCAGGCAGGGATAAAGGCCGACCCAGACGGAGGGGAGCACCACACTTGCCAGAGCTACGGGGTTGCTCTGCGTGCTGTCGTGTTCCCTTAGGTGTGGGATTCGGCAATTCGGCACCCAAGTGCGCATCCAGACAGATGGCTTTCGGAGCACTTTGTAAACATCAGTTCAGTAGTCTTGTATTTACAGTCTAAGAACTGACAAGCTTTCACACACATGGTTCCCTCAAAAAGGCTCGATGTTGACTCTAACCTGTGGAAGGCTGTTCTGGGCATTTTTTTTTAATCCAGCCCACAGGCATTCATAAAATGCCAATGAGGGAGAGGGAGCTGGAATAAGAAGCTTTCCAAGTTGTGAAGCAAAATCAGCTTAACTTAAATGAGATGAGGAAGGGGAGGAATCTGTCTTTGTGTGTATAGTACAGATTCAGTGTGGCTGTGCTATGCTTATTTCTTATCGGGAAGCTGTATAAACGACCATGTCTGATCTCCGACTGCTGATAGCCCTGAATTCCTGGGGAATAATTGATTCAGCACTTCTCATTAGTATGCCGCTCATTTTAGCATGAGGCCTAATTGTGTTTACTTCCACAAAGCTGCATCAACACAAAAAGCTTGTTTATTATTTTTGAGGAAGATGGGGGATCACAGTGGATTGTTCTAAGGGGATTTTGTACAAAACGGTGGCGATTCAGCATCTTGTAAGACTGGGGAGAGATGCTGCACAAACTTGAAATTAATCTGTTGCAAAGCTTCAGTGTGGACTTCTCCTACATGCCTCCTACCAAAACGAGACTTACAGGAGTCCAAAACCAAATTATATTGTGTCTGAGACTGATTCTCTTATCAGAGACAATAAGGTTTCATTCTACCCTAAGGCTTTGATGTTCTATCTTACTTTCTACATCTTGGCTTTAGGATGAAATAAAACTGTGGGCAAATAATAGCTGGACATTTTGTGAGATAAGCCTTGGTGCAGGGCACTGTGTCCTCACACACTTTCATAGCCACTCGACATAAAGCAACTGATCCATGTTTGTCTGAGGGATGGAGAAATTCCTTCTGGTTTTCTTTTTTCAGGCTCTTCATTGCTTATAACCTCATCAACGCTTATAAATATCTCAAGGGCGGGTGTCAAGAGGATGGGGCCAGACTCTTTTCAGTGGTGCCCAGCGACAGGACAAGGGGCAACGGGCACAAACTGGAACACAGGAAGTTCCGTCTAAATACGCGGAAAAACTTCTTCACAGTGAGGGTGACAGAGCCCTGGCACAGGCTGCCCAGGGAGGCTGCGGAGTCTCCTTCTCTGGAGATACTCAAACCTGCCTGGATGCAGTGCTGTGCAGCCTGCTCTGGGTGACCCTGCTCTGGCAGGGGGGTTGGACTAGATGATCTCCAGAGGTCCCTTCCAACCCCTACCATCCTGTGATTCTGTGATTCATCTCAGAAGTTATCATATGAAAGACTTTGTGATATGTCAACAAATATCTTGTAGAGCAAGAATATTTTTGCTTTGCATAGTTTACATACTGTTGGTTGGCTAGAATACTAGTTTGTTGAATTTGTGTGTGAGGCCACAAACAACTGTGGCACAAGCAAAACTGTTTGTAAACTAATTCTTGTAAAATGAGAGATCCAGCCATTTCTTTCCTTCATAGCAAAGATTACATCTCTTCCCAAGATAAAGTCTCAGCGTATTTTTTTTTTTTTACTTACTTCTGTATATTTTCCTAAAGGCACCTGAAGCATACCCTAGGTTTTTGTATGTTAGCATTGCATTTACAGAAGCGTTGAATTGCTGCAGCAAAACAAAAAAACAAAACCCCTTTGGTCAAAAGTCTAGATGGACACTCTGGATAATTTTTTTGCAGGAAGAGTAAAAGTTAAAATCATTTGGGTATGTAATTAGCAGGTGTGCAGGTTAGGAGAAAAATTGTAATTCTTTGATAAATGCTTGAGGTTTTTTGCATGATTCTAGGCAGAAAGTAAAATACAGAAGTGGTGCTTAATAATAATGTTTGTAACCTCTTCCTGGCACATATGTGGCTCTCCGTTTTTTTGCCTCTTGGGTCACCAGCTGCAATGCCAGACTGCTTTTATGCTGGCTTATTTTTGCTTGCAAACTACAAAATGGGCACAGAAGACAAATCTGATGGTGACTTAATGCTAAATTGAAACGAGATCTAACATAGCCTTGTCCTGTTCTATGGGAACCTGTATTTTATTACAGTTTTATAATGCACTTGAAATCATGTCTTGTGTCAACAATATCGTCCCCTCTTCTCTCTTTGCATGTGTTATGAGAGAGGGAGTGCTGTTATGTGCTACTTCTGTAGAAATTGTAATTCCTCTCAAATGCAGCTAGAAAGTAGGGATTCCCTAAGAACATTAAACAACTTAGATCAGAAATAGGCTTGATGCCATCTTACAACAGAACTTGTAGGAGGGACATAGTTATTGCAACAGGAATTAGCTTTGAAAACGGTTATTGATAGCCATGATTTTTTCAGCAAGCCCTGATGAAAATGGGCACAATGACCCTTCCTCCTTTGGGGAGCATGTGTACATGTTCTTAAGTCTAACAGGCACAAGAGAAAATTGAGTACCAGTTCAAAAGATGAATAGGTTTCTCACTATTTTCCTATACTAAGTGATATAAATACATACATTTTCTAAACTGGAGATATAAGAAGCAAGCAAGTTCCAAAGACAAGCGCCTTATCAATTACATTGGAGGGTGTCTGTGGATATTTTCATCCTCTGAACAGGAGCCCTAAACTATTGGACTATGTTGTGTTGTGAATATATTATTGTCTGTGGTTTCCGTGTGGCTGGCATAAAAGACAAACATGCCTTTAAGAAATTGCTCATCTCCTCGAGATTTACCCATTCATCTGTCCACCCTTCTCTCGCCATCTGTTTCTTTCACTGTGGACATGTGAAGTTGCTCCATCCCTGCAGCAAAATGCAGCCTGGATGTTTCACATTCAGGCTTTTGCATGAAGCAGAGTTTTCCTGTCTTGGCAAGCATGGATGGACTTGCCTCTCTGTCAAGGCGTAGCCCTATAAAGAAGCTGGGTTTTGTATTCCAGCCGCACATCTGCAAGCTCCTTCAAGACACTACAGACTTGTATTTCTTTCTCTCTAGGTCTGGGATGCCGGGCTGGAGGAAGAGCCTTGGTTTTTGTCTGTGGAGAATGCAGGACAGAGGTAAGGCAAGAAGGGAGTACAACAGTGAAGGGGGAGACTATAATCTAGGGGATGCTCATGAGAAGGGATTGGGTTCAATGCTCCTTTTTCTACTAATTGATATTGCTGAAGCTGCAGGATCTATCCCAATGTGACTTTTTATTTAAAAAAACAAAACTGCAATGTAGCTTTCCTGTTAGAAAGCATATTTTTAACTTGAAATCTATTCCTCTTCCAAAGTACTGGTCCAGATCTCCATGAGGATGTTGTTAGTGAATGCATCCCTGCTTTGCTTACAGCTCTGTCTTTAATCTGAACCTGGCCTAGCAGATACAGCTTTTACAGTGGTAAAGTTGTGTCTATTAAAAGGCATCTACCAGAGTATAACAGTTGGGAACTTTAAAGCTCACGTACCTACTTCACGCTCTGTTTTTCTTCTTTTGAAGAAAACACTGGGCTATTGATTGTGTCAGGCAGATGATAGACACATGCTCATTGCAGCTGTATCCTTCCAAAGAGGCTACTTTCTAGCTTTGAGTTTAAACCCTGTTATTTATGTTCATTTAGTGTCAGGGTGATCATGTGAGCTGTATTTATATCACCTTTGCTGCTTGTGGAATGCTTCTGTTTACATCCTGCTGTTTGAGCTGAATTATTTTAAACAGCAGGCTCATGGCAGCAAATTCAGGTTTTCTGACATGATGGCGGGAATCTGGATCCTGTAGCACATTGCTAGACTACTTTGAAGGATGGGAAATAATTTACATTTACTAGTCCTAGCATAATATTGTTGCATTGCTGTTGGTGCTTTTTAAACATATATTGTTATTCGTGGCCAGCAGGAGTAGGGAAGTGATCGTCCCCCTGTACTCGGCCCTGGTGAGGCCGCACCTCGAGTACTGTGTTCAGTTTTGGGCCCCTCACTACAAGAAAGACATTGAAGTGCTGGAGCGTGTCCAGAGACGGGCAACGAGGCTGGTGAAGGGTCTGGAACACAAGTCCTATGAGGAGCGGCTGAGGGAACTGGGGATGTTTAGCCTGGAGAAAAGGAGGCTGAGGGGAGACCCTATTGCTCTCTACAACTCCCTGAAAGGAGGTTGTAGAGAGATGGGGGTCGGACTCTTCTCCCTAGTAACAGACATCAGGACAAGAGGAAATGGCCTCAAGTTGCACCAGGGGAGGTTTAGATTGGACATTCGTAAAAATTTCTTCACCGAAAGGGTTGTCGGGCACTGGAACAGGCTGCCCAGGGAGGTGGTGGAGTCCCCATCTCTGGGGGTATTCAAAAGGCGTTTAGACGAGGCCCTAAGGGATATGATTTAGTGGGGGATTTGGTAGTGATAGGTTAATGGTTGGACCCGATGATCTCGGAGGTCTCTTCCAACCAGAACAATTCTATGATTCTATGATTCTATGATTGAATGGTGCCATTAAAATATGAACTGAGTGGGATTTCAGTTCAGTACAAAGCAGCATGTTGTTTTCCTTAGAACCACAGAAAACTAGCCTGAGGTTTCTCATTCGTCTTCTCAGGCTAGAAATGCCAAAACATGTGTCTGTTCTACGAATAAGTATATATAGTAAAAAAATCTTCGTTCTGTTGGTTATCAGTGATCCTTGGATTGCACTTTGAGATGCAGACATGAGACGCATGCACCCTTTCTGTTTATGGACAGTCTAGTTCTTGACACTGAGCAGAAGATGGGCTGGCACAATTGAGCAAATTATGGCTCCACATGTGATTTCCCAATGCATCTGAACGATTAAATCTGCATACTTGGGTAGCACATATCTCTGGCATATGATCATTTTTACCTTGATGCACTGGAGAGATTTAAATCAGCATAATTGGGTATGGAGTTTCTCTACCATATGGGCATTGGTTACCTAGCAGTCATCTACCATATGCCTGCGTAGATGGCTAAGTGGCAGCTATGATTAATTTATTAAGAGAACAAAACTATTCTGTGTCTATATTCCTTCTCTGATATTCTGGTAGTGAAAAGCTGCTGTTAGACGTTTTAGAACCAAGGGACTTTTTTCCCCTCACTGTAGCTCAAAGCCTTGATCCATTCTAGTTTGGATTCCTCTTCATTTTCAACAGTTAGATTTATCTACAATAAAGTGTTCTCTCACTATCCATCATCCCATCAATTGCCCCCAAAACATGAAGTGGAGGAGGTAAGTTGTCTTTCTGGACAAAGTAGTTGAGCATCATGCATGTTTGAGGAGATGCTCGAAAGACTGTATAGCAGAATCTTCTGCAGGAAAAGAGCTGGCAGTCTCTAAGGAAGAAAGGGATAGCTGTTGATGGCTCACTCCCAGCTTCCCTCTGCAGCAATGTCCCGGAGGTGAGTCACTCGTGCTGGTAACGGGATCTCGACGCGGTAGATGGCAGTACGAGACTGTTATTACAGCCATGTAGTTCATATCTCAGCGGTACCGTGAGCACTTCACAGAGGTTACCTTATATAAATGAGCATCTCTCCCTGCCATTCCCTGTCATCTCTCCAGCATTTGAGGAGTAAATGGATTTCTTCTCCCCATTCCTCCAGTCTCGTACATGTGAAGTTAGGTGAGAAATAAGACAAGTGGAGAACTCAGAACTGCAAGAAGAGCTGACCCTGGATTTCAGGCTGCCAGTTCAAATTCTGTGTGGGTTAGTGAGACTCAAGTTTTGGTTTCTGCTTTGGCCAGCTCTCTGAAATAAAAGTTGGACAAGTGCTTGTATGTTAAGTAGCATGAGCATAGCAGCTGCCACCCTTTCAAACTCACAGCTGACAATGGCTTTACTAGGGATAAGACTAAACATTAAATAGGTAAAGAATTCTCCAAAAAGGCTCTTAGCTTTGCAGGGACACCAAAACACGCACCCTAAGTAAATCCACATTTCTTTTGCTTGAGTGATCCCTGTCCTGTTGTTGAACAGGACTCCAGCCCCCAGGACAGGCCTCCTGATACAAAGATTACTTAAAATAGAAGCCCAGAAGGCACCAAAGTGTTGCTATATGTATCACAAAAGAACGCTTAGAGTGATTATAGATGTTATTTTAGAAATAATTGAGAAAAGAAATATTGAGTCTCTGTACATAGAGAGAGCTTGGAAGTATGTGTGGCACTGCTGCCATTAGTCAAATATAGACAAGTGGAATTAGAATTAGAATAATACTTCAAAATGAATAACTACATCAGGCAAAAATCCAATGATTGCTTTATTAAAGCCTTGATGAGTGCCAAGCAACTCCTCAGCTATACTGGAGCTGTACAAAATGTAAATTCCAATATTTTATGAAACACTGGAGGAAGGAGCCTACACTACATGGAAGTGAAGGGGGCTTTACATTTTCTAACTCTTGCTCACAGTACTTGTTGAAATGGCAATTATTGTCGTTTTCCATCCCCTTTGAACGTACATGCAAAAATACAGAGCATTTCCATTAAGACGAGCAGTCAATGTCAATGATTTGCAACTGTCTTGTCTCCTTCTCTGATCTGAAATAGACTGTAGTCATTAATGTGTTACTGACAGCTGGAGCTGGGTCACAATGAGAAGGACAAGGAAGCAAGGCAGTCATAGTAATGACTTTTAACATATGTTGACGGAGCTGTAGTGTTGCTTTCTGCACGCTGTTCATTTCTCAAACTGCTTCTGTTCACTAACCAGAATAAAGAAAAACATTGAATTTTATCTAGTGGCAATACTGAAAGTAGTCTTTATGAGATGTAAATGCTGATGTTCCTTACTGAGAGATGGATGGATAGTGTTTCTCTGCTTACTATCAAGTGCAGTATTTCCGAGTGGTTTTTGGTGGAATAGATGAGTGCTTAATGCCAGCTCCGGTTTAAGGGAAGCTCAGGAGGGAGCCTGAGACTGTGGTATGAATGAAGGGTGGGTCCAAGCCTGTCTTCATGTCCTGAGCCATCTGCCACTGATACACTACTGAAACTCACCTCACAAACTCGTTTAGCACAGTTCGTGGGACCTGGATGGAGCAGGATCAGCAGGACCAAACAAGTCAGAGTCAAACCTGCCAGCTGCCCCCCTGGATCTGGCTGTCTTGAGCCCCTGGGATGGTTGGTCTTGTCCTCCCTTCCCTTCCAGTGTAGTTGTAAATGGAGTTCTGGGCATGGCAGATACTGCTGTCATGTTAATAGATGGCACAGAAGTACTTCTGCTATGTACTTCTTCTATGGTTGTTAAAAGACACTAAGCTATTCCTGGGAGAAATGACAAATCCCAGGTAAGCAACTTGTTTTACTTGCACAGCTGGTAACCAAGAAAGATGCAGTTTGGGAATGTAGGGACAGCTTAGAGATCCTTCCCCATGTAGAAAAGTTTATCAATTTGGGAATCAAAGCAAAATGTAGAGCATGTCCTAACTGGAAACTTTCCCGGGCTGAGAACTGCCTGGTATCTGGGGTTCTTGGTGGTGCAGAGCTGACTATCCCATACCTGATAACTCTTTCACTTAAGTGATTCGTAAAACTTCCCTGAGGCACCTCTGCAATGAGGAGCAGAGATGAAACCTTATGTAGCCAGAGGCGAATCTTGCTGCTAAGTGAATGCCTGGAATGAAAACCTTTATATAGCAGTGGGATGGTATGGGGACCTTTCCCGTGGGTAAAAGGTGATAAGCACTGTTCTTGCTTGAGAGGATTATGTGAGTCCATGAAGGTGAACACTTGGACACGGTGCAAATGGGTGATGTTTTATTAGTGATGCTGTGTGTGTGTTTAAGGGGAAAGATAGTGTGTGCGAGGGAGAAATTAACAGAAGTGAAAAAGGGAGGGAGGGAGTCCTGAAAGCAGTTTTGAAAGGGAAAGAGCATGTTTCCAGCAACAGCATCTTCAAACACAAGTTAGAAAAGTGACTTTTACATTGCTGTGACTGAGTAAGTTCAGGCTTGTTTTCAAATTCTCCTGTCTTCCTAAGTAACAGTCCAGATCACACAGCATCTTCACAGTAACCCAGACAAAGCTGTCCGCTGGCCATCCTGAGGAGGCTTTCACACAGGATGGGACCAAATAGCGTTGTCTCTTATGTTGTACAGTTGCAAGCAAATATTAACAGTATTAAGCAACTGTGTTAGTTGCTAGTGCTTCAGGCTCTGTGCTGACTGCTTGGATTTGGAGGGTACACAGAATAACATGTAACATACACGGTCACCTCGGCGTATTAAATTTCTGAAACCTGCCTCAGTAGCCTGGAAATCAATAGGCAGCAGCTGCAGTGGAGCTCTGGGCACTGCACAGCCCTAAACCCCCCTGTTAGCAGGGGAAGAGGCACAGACCTCTGAGTCTTGTTTAAACACTGATCGTTTTGGGTGATCAGTGAGGAAGATGCAAAGCTCCTCTGGCTTTGTCTTGCTACACTGTGTAGTCCTCCCAGCACCACCTTGCGTGTTGCTGGGTCACTGGTAGGTAAATGTGGAGCACCTCTGTGGTGGGGCATTGACAGTAAGTGATGAGATTACGTTTGTTTGGGAAGACAAAGTGGACATCCAGTCTAGTGATCTTGGCAGAAAAGGTGTCTGGTGTTTGCGACTTGCTCTAAACAGTATCTAAAAGTTAAGAACCCTCAAAAGAAGCAAAGCCAAAGCTTTGGCACCAGCATCAGCCCAGCAGTCAGGTCAGTGAAGACAGGCCTTGTGCCCAGGAGAAGAGACCTGCTGACAGAGGTGCTGCAGGAGGAGGGGAGCCAAGTGGAGATACCTCATACCACTGGGTTTGCTGGCTGGCAAGCAACCTCACTGCTTCAGCGCTCAGAGCTTGTTGCACACTTACCTTGCAGGGCTCTTGCAGAAGATGACTTTGGAAGGAGGTGAGGGACTGGTCTGAGCCCCTTCATGCTTATGTTGTAATTTCCAAGGAAGGACGTGAGGAACCAGCTTTGGAGCTGACTTCAAGTGTGCCTTTGGGACAGAAACAAGGAGCACTTGAGCTCCTTTCCAGCAGGAACAGAGCACAGTGGTGACCATATCCTCATGGTGCCCGTAAAGGGGGTGTATACTTGTGTCAATGAAATCCAAAGACATTCTGTCTGTCTAAAAGGTGTTCAGCCTTTCAGAGAGATGAGTATCACCCAGAAGAGGCAGAATCATAGAATCATAGAATCATAGAATTGTTCTGGTTGGAAGAGACCTCCGAGATCATCGGGTCCAACCATTAACCTATCACTACCAAATCCCCCACTAAATCATATCCCTTAGGGCCTCGTCTAAACGCCTTTTGAATACCCCCAGAGATGGGGACTCCACCACCTCCCTGGGCAGCCTGTTCCAATGCCCGACAACCCTTTCGGTGAAGAAATTTTTACGAATGTCCAATCTAAACCTCCCCTGGTGCAACTTGAGGCCATTTCCTCTTGTCCTGTTGTCTGTTACTAGGGAGAAGAGTCCGACCCCCATCTCTCTACAACCTCCTTTCAGGGAGTTGTAGAGAGCAATAAGGTCTCCCCTCAGCCTCCTTTTCTCCAGACTAAACATCCCCAGTTCCCTCAGCTGCTCCTCATAGGACTTGTGTTCCAGACCCTTCACCAGCCTCGTTGCCCGTCTTTGGACACGCTCCAGCACCTCAATGTCTTTCTTGTAGTGAGGGGCCCAAAACTGAACACAGTACTCGAGGTGCGGCCTCACCAGGGCCGAGTACAGGGGGACGATCACTTCCCTACTCCTGCTGGCCACACTATTTCTGATACAGGCCAGGATGCCGTTGGCCTTCTTGGCCACCTGGGCACACTGCTGGCTCATATTCAGCCGGCCGTCAACCAACACCCCCAGGTCCTTTTCCGCCAGGCAGCTTTCCAGCCACTCCCCCCCAAGCCTGTAGCGTTGCCTGGGGTTGTTGTGACCCAGGTGCAGGACCCGGCACTTGGCCTTGTTGAACCTCATACAATTGGCCTTGGCCCATCGATCCAGCCTGTCCAGGTCCCGCTGTAGAACCTGCAAGAATGACAGATTGCTTCCAGCCTTCAAAACCTAGTTGGACGTGAGCACTTCTGCAGAAGTCCATAGGATGAATGTATGCCCTGAAGTTCCTAACAAGAAGCAGGCAACAAAATGAGTAAACTGTTTGCACTGCCTGTGTTTAAGGCAAAACATAACCAAGTTGGATTAGTAAGTAAACTTGCTATTAGTCAACCTCTGGCGGTGATAGCAAAATGAAGATAATCCATTCTAAAACTGCCTTTAACCTTCTACCATGACAGGATTATTTTTAAATTCCATGATCTCAATGCTGTTCACTGCTATCTGTGGGTTATGGGACACACTGCTGCATACAGGTAAGAGTGTAGCAGTCATCAGTGAAACAAACCCATCCTGATGCTGTGTTGTGACAGAGATTTATGCCTTATATCCCCAGTCCCATTCCATGTGCCTGGGAGGTGACAGTAGAGGATGGTTCCTCATTAAAGCAGCTGTGAGCTATTTACATGTCATGGTGGGATGGAAATAGGTTGCCCATAGTCCCCTGCCTGCCCCACATACAGTTGTAGGGATATGGGGTGCACTGCTTCAACACTCAGTAAAGTAGCCCAGCCTTGGTAGAGAAAGAAAATTTATCTTTTACTTAATTAAGTCCATGAGAGGGGGAGAGAAAGGAAAAGATTATTCTAGATACCTAAATAGATTTCCTTTGTGCAGGATTACATAGGTCAAAGTAATTTTTAGCTTGATCTTAACTATTGAATGCTGCCAGGCAGTAGCAGTAGGTCAATATGGGAGGGGAAAGCCCACACTCCTCTCTGTTTCCCCAGAGGGTTTCATGATGCCTCCATACTGTTGAAACAGTGTGGCCTTGTGGGGGTGCCGCCTCACTAGTGGTACTCTTCACTCAAGCTGCTGGGAATGGTGGGAAGACAGAACACCACTCCTAAGGGTCTCCCAAGTGCCAGATCTTCACTGACTGAGAACTGGCAAAAGGGGAACTCTTAAATCACTTGGTTTGGGGTTGAAAGTGAAGGTTGTCTCATTTCACTAACTTTCCTCGTTGCAGGGAAGTCAGCTTATTCTCACTGTGGGATGATGAAGTGAGTGACCTTCAAGGTGAGGGAACACAACATGACAGGAGAATTTGCTGGAGATGTCTGGAGGCATTCAGATCAAGGATAAAATGAAAGCTAAAAAGCCTGGACATTCTCCCTTAACCTTTGCAGGAAAATGGGATTGGTACTCAGGAGCCTCCTCTCGCCACACATGCGATATCCCTGTCTGCTCACCACCCTGTGCATACAGTGTGCAGGGGAGTGTGAGATCCGTCTGACTTGGAAAGCCTGGTTTGCATGCTTGGTGACAGGCCTGAACCTTTGCTCAGTAGCCAGCTCTTGAGATTGGAAAACTTGGTACTTTCATCTTTTCTTCTTACATCTGTAGTGGTATTTAAAGCACAGTGGACCTAACTCTGTCCTCTCATATGCCAAAGCAAGCTGCTGGGAGGGAGGTACAGAGCTTGAAGCTACCTAGGACTATAGAGACTATGTTCTTTACAAACCTGCAACAGCAGACCTGCAACTCCAGACCTCTGCTGTCATCCCTCCAGCCCCAGAGAGAGAGCCCAATACACACGCAAGGAAAACTTGCTTTTTGTTCTGAGCCATGCTGCTGGTTTAGGCTGCAGGCACTGCAGGGCAGAGACCTTACCTTTTGCCCAACTTAAAAGCAGCTGGGACTTCAGTCATGCTGTACTCTGTGTGTGTTCCTCAGCAGGGCAAGGACCACCAACTGGCGAAACAGTCAATGCACAGGGCACGGTTAAGTCCTCTGTTGATCAAAACAGGTCATCCTGTCCCAGGGCATGCGGCCAAAGAGGAATCTCTGCCTCACAAATTTGGTTTGACAACCATTTCTGCAGGATGGTACAGCTTGGTGGGAGGACAGCAGTGCCTTCTAAAGTTGTGGCAGTATCTATGTCACCATGGTGCCTAAAATCCTACAGCTGGACATTTCAGTCATACAGACAGATTAGACGTTGCTCAGGGACATGGGTATTCACTTCTTAGGTTTCCTATGGACTTTCTTCTGCTTGAAATATCCATCCATGACTTCCCTCCAAAGATGTACCATAGCATCTATCTTATATTGATTCTGCTTATGAATTCACTACCAGTATTTTTAGCTATGTTTTGTTTTCTCTAACACAGTTTGAGTGTGAGTACTGAAGTTAGGCTAACGTGCAGTGCTGGGGAAAATCTCATCACACTAGCTTTGGCTCTTTCTGCAATAATGTATGTGTCATTCAATTGTTAAAAGCCCCGAGCTACATTTTCAGCTAGTAATGTGCTTGCTATTTTAATGTTTAATTATTTCTGTGGCACCAATGTCCTTTAAAAGTAGTACTGTTGTAGCCATGATGGTCTAAAGAGATTTAAGGGAAAGAGTCTTTTATGAAATCAGCCAGTGTAAATGGCAAAAACAGATGAGCTTTTAGGTAGAAAAAGTGTCAATTTGACCTTACTTTTAAAAGCCCCTTCCTATGTCATGTTTTCCTCAGACTCTCATTCCTTTTCCTGAGAGCAATGTTAGATCAGTAACAATCACTTTTCTGGGAATCCTTTTCTAATGCCCAGAATCTGAATATCATCAAGCAATTATAAATTACAGCTGAGGAAACTAAGGCACAGAAAGGACAGGTGATTTGCCTGTGTGGGTGGTTGAGTCAGTCTCATAACTCAACAGCACTTGTCTCTGTGTGCTGGATTTTAACTATTGAACAAGCATTGTTTCCTTCCACCAGGATGTATGCTGGCTTCAGATTAGTCCTTCTCTAAAAAGCTTCTGAGTTTTGCTGTCAGCTAGAGTATTTGGTGCATATCACAAAGTCCCTATAAATTAGCGTGGCATGCCCTGATCCCACCCAGCTATGGACTTGTGATTTGTTGCGAGTCCCAAAGGTACCAGGTACATTTGCAAGGAAATTGCGGGGGGGCTGTGTTTTTCCCCGAGGAGCGAGCTGTGGAAATGTGCCATATTTAGTGTAAAGAAAGGAGCTCTTTAAGAAGTTGTAGCTGGGTGAGGAGTCAATCCCTACTTACGTTTCTACTCTGATGGTAAATGTGGGAAAAACATCTTTTTGTTTCTGTGATTTTTTCTGTGCTGCTGGGGGGGAGAGATAGGCAGGTCTAAGCTATAGCAGTGCTGCTGATAGTCCTCAGGAAATCTCTCTTAGAAGTGATAGCTCCGGCTGGCTGGAATAAGCCTTCAGGTGCCATCACTCCAATCACTGTCCTTTAAACTGATGGGTAAAACTCCCTGGTTAGAAACACGGAAGGGAGTCAGCCTGGACAGCACTGCTGCTCTTTGCCGTGATGGGAACCCCTCATGCGGTTCCCGGGCATTGCATGCCGCTGTCTACCCTCTGCAGTGCTGCAAACTGTTATGCTTAAAGGAAGAGGGCTGTTCTCATGGGTTTGTGATCATCCCAGCCTAACTTGCTGGGAAAACACACTACTGATAGTAACTTCAAAACAGATCCTGTCCAGCCCAGCTCCCACGTTGCTCTTCAAGAACCTGTGAGGGGGGAATAAAACAATATTTAGTTAATTTAACCATAGGTATTTAACTCAAGTACCTCAGTTAGGATCCTCCTCCCTTCGGACTCCCCCGAAGTCAAGGACTCTGGTAGGTTTCTGCTTTCAGCCCCTTTCTGCAGAAACTGTTTTTCTCCCTGGATGTGCACAGAGCTGCAGGAGGTTGCTTCAGGCAGGCTCTCTCCGAAGTGCCTTTGGGTTGAGCCACCTCAGTTTTCCCTGGGCAGTGGAGAGGTTTCCAGACTCCCGCTGCCCAGCTTGGCATATGCTGTGTCACACTTGGCTTCCCTGTAAACCTGGCTGCCAGCGCCTGAAATGGCAAATGCTCCTCAGATGTGAGCTGTGGGCAGAGCACAGAGGATGGGACTGCTGGTCCTTAGCAGGCTGCTCAGCTGTCCTATGACAACTGCTTTTCATTCAGGTAGGGACAGAAAAGTTGGTCTGAAACTCAAGCTGAAGTCCATATGGATGTGTCTAGATGGACGTATTCCTTTGGCATTGCAGCTGCCCTGTCCAATCCAGGTGGTGTCAGACGCTGGCCTTCTGAAACTGGAATTAGCTCATGCTATCCCAGGGAGAGCTTGGTCCATAATATTTTAGATTATAACAGACATTGCACATAATATTATCACCCTCACAAAGGGAGGCAGAGATGCAGAGTGAGAGCTACCAGCCAGCTAATAAAAGGCCTAATGAAGAACAAAAAAAGCTGCTAGTCACTGCAGAGATATGTTGCCCCCAGGAAATTAAAAACATGAATACCCTGGCATATGCAATAAACATCTCCTTTGTGTCCACGTAAAAGCACCGAAACCTCTGGAATATTAAGAAATGACAAAGATGCTTTTCAGTCCCCCCTACACTTCAACTGCTTACAAGGGGTCTTGAAAAAGATGAAGTAGATCAGCCTGACTGTCGGGCAACTTTATTTACTGAGAACCCAACTTCAGGATAAATACGTGCATCAAGGAGCACACCTGTGTTAGGACTGCGAGACAGCTGCCACTCGTTAAAGGGAGGAGGCACCAGGTTAACGCCGTAGAGGGAATGTAGAACATGAACAGCGTGTTTTCTGTACCTTTCCTGTCCGTGTATTTGTTCAGCATCAGCTGGGGGTTTGGGACCTGCAGAATCGCCAGTATGGGTCAGACCTCGGTGCCTGACAGCAGGCGGGGGCCCATGCTGTCTAAGCAGACCCCACCAGGGGAAAATAAATAAAATATATATATACACACACAATTTTTTCCAAGCACCCCCGCCCCGGCTTGGGCTCGCTCTCGCCATCCGCGGCCGGCGGAGCGCACCTGCGCGGCGGGGCGGGCGGGCGCCCCGCGGGGCTGTGCGCAGGCGGGGGCGGGCAGCGCCGCTCCCCCCGCCCGGCCCCGCCGCCGCCGCATGCACCGCCCGGCAATAAAGCGCCGGGGAGCCCGGCCGCGCTCGGCAGCGCCGCTCCCGCCGGCCCCCCCGGGCCCCTAGAGCCGTGCCGCTGCCCCGGGGGGTGGCAGCGCTGCCGCCCCTGCCGTGATGCCGGGCTGGAGGAAGAGCCTCGCCCTGTGCCTGCAGCGGATGCAAGAGGACGGTGAGCACGGCCGGGGGGAAAGGAGGGCTGGAGGTGCTCGGGTCTACCCTTCACCTCGCCTTTTCCTTTTCTTTCTTTTTTTTTTTTTTTTTTGGGGGGGGGAGGGGGGGGATGGTGGTGGGTGTCTCCCTGGGAGGGGGGAAGGGGAAAATGCTCTGCTGGCGTGGAGCTCCACGAAGGAAGGGGCTGGAGGGGGATGCTCTTCGTGCCGGTAAACTTTGCTGCAGCAAATCCGTCCTTCCATACCCGGGCTTGCTTGGTCTCTGTCCCCCCCCGCCCCTTCTTTAAGTGGTGGGGGCAAGCCTGAGGGAGAGGTGGCTGCGTGGTCCTTTCTGGATATTTAGAGGGGCTTGCAGCATCTGAGCTCTAACTTTCTAAAGCTACCGGTGCTGCTGTTTTTGGTTGGTAATTTTTCCCAGTGCCCACCTCCAACTGGGGATTAAAGGGTTTGCGAATTGCACAGAGGACGTGTTGTGGTGATCTGATTCCTATTGTGCTGCTTACTGTTGCTCGCAGTGACTGTGAATTATTTTGTTTACATGCTCAAGAGTGTGATGTTAAATAAGTGCCGGACCTGCAGCTCATAAAAGACGGGAGCAGACATCCACAAGGTGGCACAGCATAAGGGAGGTTTAAACCTTCCACTCTGGCTCCAGGGATGAGAGTGGTGGGGAAAGTTTATGTCTCCAAAATGAGTGTGGTTCTCGTGTGCTCTCATAAGATGCAGGTGGAGGAGCTGATCCAGGGTGGGCAGAAGTAAGCAGGAACATGTGTCTCACTGACCTCAGCTGCTTTGGTGCAAGTGGTTAATGGCAGGTTTTTCTTTTGCATCCCTTCCCCTGGCTGCCTCTCTAGATTGTGGTAAGCAGACTTACCAAATATCTGAAGCGGCACTGTTGCATGATTTGGTGTGAGTAATGTGAAAATCAGGCAATTCTCTGGTCCTGCTGGTTAATAAGCACAAGGAGAAATCGTGCTGTTAGATGATGCCCTGTAAGGTGTCAGGACAGAGTCGTTAAGCTGCTGAGTCTGATGCTGCTTCCTTGCTCATGCTGCTTTGAGAGCACACCATCTACTTCTGATGTTGGACCTCACTGGGACCATGGCTTCTACATGGAGACTCCAGCCAGCTCAGAGCTGTTAAAAATCTTGTTCTGTAGAAGAGTAAATCAATCCCTTGTTTGACATGCTGAGACCTGTCGGTGTGAGTTCAGCCCTGTTATGGTGCAGTGCTTTGTAATGCTGCCCTGCCGCAGCTGACAGGGATGCTCTTGCACTGCTGGACCAGGGATGGCTTTAGGGGCCTTATAAAATGTTTACAGCAGCAAGCTCTTGATGTACAGCTGTACTGGGTTAGCGTGTTTGCCAGGTTACTTTCTCTGTGACTTCACGTTGTTTGTACTGGCTCTTGTCTCTGGGGTCTATGTAATGCCTTTCCTCCTCATCTTCCCTCCCTCTGACTTCAGCCCCAGCACTGCAGTGACTCTGACTGGTGTGTATCCCTTCAAGTACATTGGGCATTTTCCCTAGTGACATTGCATTTATTTCCATGGGTGGCTCAAGAGTAGTCAGTCTTTGGAAGTTACCATTTAGTTAATCACAGAACTGCTTATCTGGAGGAATAGGTCTTGCAGGCTCAAGCTGATGTGCTGTGTAGAGGAGGAGGTATATGCCTGCTAAAGAATGTGCTGAGTTTGTAGGAAACTTCTTTTCCCTTTCCCCAAGACAACCAGTTTGATGGTTGTATTACAGCATATAGCTCTGCAGGGGTAGCAGAGGAGGTGTTTGGTAATGTTTTTGTAGCACTGCAGTGTTAACAGGTACGGTACGGGGTTTAACTGGATGCTAGAGAAGGTTTTGCATCATGTTGTGTAACGCTGCCAGGAAATCTCTGCAGGGTTCTGCTCAGGTCTTGATTTTGCAAACCAACCTCCAACCAGTCTATGAAGAAATACTGACTTCCGGTTTTCTTCATTCAAAACAAGTTATGTCTGCCTTGTTGGCATCTCCATGGCTATGCAGATGTGGTAGGTTTTGTTTTGGATATCTAAGCTGGGGAGCTTCTCCCCCAGGCATGAGTGCTCTGGCCCATCAGTGTGTTAACTTCCTCTGAGGATGGCGGTATTCAAGTTTCTACGGGAAATGTCCTGGCGTTCAGCAGGAGCACAGTTGTGATTAGAAGAGTGGTATATTTTGGTTACTGAATATTAATGTGATGAGCATCTCTTGCAATTTGCAGCCATTCAGTGCAGGGCTGGAAGCTTCATTAATCACAGTTGGTGCTCAAAAGGTCAGCCATGGTAAGTCACATAGGGAAATGCAAGATGTATGTGAACTGTGCTGAAGTATGATTGCCATTTCAAAACACCACCCATAGCGAGTTTCCTTGTGCGTGTTTAGCCTTAAAATTTCTATCCCTTGGGAGATGGGAGTGTCTCCTGACTGGTGTGGAGAAATGCTCCTTTCTGTAACGTATTGTTCCCCACCACAAGAGGATTGTACATAGGACATGCTACTCCTTTTTTCTGTTTCGTGCAGGAAAAAGAATTGATGTTAATGGCTTTGAAATTCTAGGTGGAAAATGTGTTCCCTCCAGCCTGCATTGGGAACAGCCCTGTTACTCCCAGGTCAGGGGGTTGATTTTTCTTCTCTTTGTGTAACTGTGAGTTGTCTTGGGCCTGGGAGTGGAGGTTAGAGCATCCCGCCTGGCAGTTCTGTCTGTAGCTGTGTATACAGAGCTGTGTGGCCAGATCTTGTGCTGATTTACCTCCCTGATAGCTGGTCCTCTCTCAGGGCAGTGGAAAGAACTGGTTGGCCGTGCCAGACCCTTTCCCATCCTGATTTTCCCCCTTGTGCTGCTATCCTTTATGTGAGGGCTGCAGGATTTGGACTGTATTCTTGCTGCTCCCAGGCTTTCAGTAGCAAAAGAAGCAAAGGCTTTGGGAGCATGAATGTATGTGGGCAGGTGGGAAAGTCTCTTGGGATTTTGGCATAGCTGAGTGGGTGTGGAAACTGGATGCCTAGAAAGGATAAACTGTGTCTGCAGACAGAGCAGTGGAGATGCTTTTATCCTGACTGATGAAAATAAGTGTTACCTAGAGGCATATGACTTGTGTAACATGGGTCACAGTAGTGGGCAGGCACCCTTTGCTAAACTTGAGACATTTTTCTGCTCCTACTGAGAGGGAATGCAGGGTATGAGTGTAAATTTAGGTTGTTGATATAATTCCCTTTCCTCCCCTAGATGATTCTCCTTCAGTAAAACCAGAACGTTTGACTCTCACCTTAAAACTCCAATATGATGCCTTATTTAAAAAAACAAAACAAACCACTAAACCTTAAGAAAGACTTATATAATGGGATTAGAAAATGTGAAGTGAATTACTCACCCCTTGCATAAACCATGGGGCAGCTGGGAAGGAGGTAGGGAAAGGGGCAACTCAGACCTGCTCCAGAAAGTGACAGTATTGCAGGATTGTGTTGCTGCTGTTTGCTTCCTTGCCTTGTATATGGCTCTGTGCTGGTTACCTTGGAAACAGCTGTAGGAGCATATAGGGGCATTCTGCTGCTGTGCAGCTGTGGGCAGAGATGTCCTGTGGTGCGTGGGGAAAGGGAAATCCTTCGTGGTGCAGGTTGATTTGCAGGATGAGGGCAACAAAGTAAAAATGCATTGCAAGATCTCCCTTTCTTGCCTGCCTTGTCTTGGTGCAGGTGCAATTTGGCAGGAGTGGGACCCTGGGGAACACCTAGCAGGGGGGTGGTATTTCATGGTTTTGGCAGAACTATTTAATTTTTTATAATGGGAAGGTAAAAATATCACAGCAGTCTGTCTTGAGGGGGTTTATAACAGCTGGGCTATAAACACCAGCTTTTTATTCTGTCCTCAGAACAGTGTACCAGCATGTTTTGCTCCATAGCTGTGAAACTATGATTATGACTGGAAATGGGATTCTTTACTTAATCACACGCATCAAGGAGAAACATCCCAATAAGATGGAAATTTGCTGGTTTTGTGTGATTAGCAGAAAATTGGAAGATCTTTGAGTTCAATGCTGTTTGTGATATGCACGTGATGTGTAGAATAACTAAAATGGAGTAACTGTTAAAAATAATGCGAATTGTCTTTTGTTCGCTTACCCATAAACATTTTAATCTTGCCAACTGTGTGGTATGCATAACTTGAAGTTGGTTGAACTATTCTGCTCTTGTGTTTGCTCTTGTGCTTGCCGCATCAGAAATAATTCAGTTATTCAGAAAGGAGGTTTTTGTATTTATCAAGTTGTCTTAGGACCATCTTTCAGTGCTAGGTTGAATCTGTTCAGTTTTAATACGTTGCCTTACAGAGTCTTTTTGTCCAAACCTACAATGACATGATCTATTGTACTGGCACTTAATTTTCAGTAAAGAAATTCAACTGGATAGCTGTCACTTAAATAGTGTGCAATTGAACTGTTCTATGGTTGAAGGGCTGTTATGTCTGCTGAATGCAGTGTATTAATATAATCCTGCATGTGATACTCTTACAGTGCATCCAAGCTTTGTCAGAGACGAGGACTTGCACATGGAGTGTTCAGGAATTTATGGGCTCCTGTTTGTTGGTAATACTTGTTATATAGGGCCACTGCTTTTAAACAAAATGTAAAAATAGAAGTTCTGACCCTCCAGTGAATTGCAGTGGGGAATTAGGATTGCTTGAAGGCTGTGGTGGTAATACTTAAGGGATAATGTTCATTCATCAAACTGATAGGACAGCCAGAGCAGATCCTGCTAGACTTTGATGGGGTCTTTTTCGTTCATTAATATGTTCATATGGATTTGGCACTCATCAAGTGAGGGAGTAATAGCTGCACCCGAGCGCTGTGCTTGCCTGCTCCCCTCCTCACTGGCTGTCACACTGTCACGCTGCGATGGCTTTGGGCTGCTGCTTTTGATCCTGTACTTCAGCAATCATAAAATTTAGCTTTGATTGAGAAGTCCTGCACAACTTGGGGATGAAGCCCCAAGGGTTTTACAGAATGACTCTAAGGCCTTGTTGGAATTTCATTAAAGACAGAGATTGATCATTGTTTTGCTCTTTGAAGTGGTCTGCCAGATTTTACAACCTGAATGTGATCCTGTGTTCACAGAATTTGGCTGTATGAAATTGCATGGACATTGTGCAGTTCTGCTGTCTCTCGCTTAAGCTGTTACACTCTGTAGGGCTTCTTGCAAAGGAGTTTTTATTAGCAATATTGAGTGATGGTGCTCAGTGCTGAGCAAATGCATCAGCTGCAGTGGTTTGGCATGCTCTCCCTTTAGAGGTGCCAAGGCTGGAAAGCATGGGGGGAACCTTTCAGGAAGCTGAAGACCTTGATGGAAACCATGAATTGTGGGAGCCAGGAAAATTTCAGAGTGAGAAGAATTGCCAGATCTGTCTGGATTTAGGCCATGCTTATTGTTCTCCAAACCTGTTGGTGTTGCTATGGGCTCATGCCAAGTGTAGTGGAAAAGCACGTGGGCAATTCCCAGGAAGTGGACGTGATATTTGAAACTGCTCCAGTCTTGAGCTGTGATTGCAGCTGCTGACCCAGAGGTCCTCTGATGCTCTGGGTTGCACTGAGATGAAGACTGCTCAGGTTAAGTAGAGCTGTGTGGCAAGTCTAAGAGGCAGATGACTTGCTCTGCCTTTTTTGTTTGCTGTTTGGATCTTCTAAGTAGACACAAGTGCAGGGGAGCTGCTTGGTTGTACCCACAGCCAGACCCTTGCTGGGTGGATAGCCAAAGGAGGGCTTTCCACCAGGGCACGTGCTTTATGCCAGGTCATCTCCTTCTGTGGCTAAAACTGTGTAGACCTTCCTATGGGTGTTGTGTTTTAGAATAAAAATGACTATATTGTTAATTACTTGTCTTAATTATAATAGAATAAAAATCACTTATTTTGAAACAGAAGTGAATTTATAGAGGTGTAACTATAGTAGAATAATTAGCAGGGTATAGATCTGTTGAAATTATCCCTTTGTAGATGAGCCCTGAGACAGTGAGTTGGGCATTTTTGGAGCTCTGCATCACATAATGGAGCAGTCTCTTTTAAAAGCCAGTCCTAGCCCTTGAAGCTCAAAGCAGTGATCTATGCCTGAAAGGCTTGCGTAATGTCTAAAGCAAGTCAAAAACTTGCTGTGTTTTTCCTGCAATTCTGGGACAAATTTCCTGCAATTTTCCTGGGACTTCTTTTCCCAGAGGAGCCACATGTCTCCTGCTCCAGTGAATGCTGGTGATGATCCCACGTGTATGGGCACTGCTCTTGCATGCACGTCTTAGCCCAAATGCAGTTACACTGTGTAAATGGCTGTTTGTGTTCCTGAAACTAGTATAGCTACTGTGGGTTGACGTTGGTGTAACTGGGATTGCAGCATGGGCAGCATTTGATCTGGAAAATAAATCCCATGCTGATGGCCTCTGGAAATAGTAGCTTCTCTTCTGCAGTGCTTGGCCTGGGTGAACCACACACTGGGATAAAACATCCCCTCTTGGAAGGGTCTGCATTTTGTCCAGTTATACTTGATCTTCCTATGGACTTGTCCATTGAGAGGAAAAGTAATGAAGCTTTCCATTTAAAGTTCAAGTAGGATTGTTTCTTTCAGCCCTCTTGTTTTGTCAAGAGAATGAATTGCCTCTATTTTCTCCCATTTTTGCCTCCTCTCTTTGTCTTTGGAGGATGAAGGAATTCAAATAAGATAACTAAAACAAATAAATTCTACAATTATGGTGATTTCTCTGTAACTGACTTTCCCCCTCATTAATGTTAGATGAACTTGGCATCTAGTAATTACTGGCTTTCATTTTTGAGCCAGAACTGTTTTCTGGCTCCAGCAAAATTTGCTGATTCCACTGATAGCATTGGGAGAGCTGCTTTCCACTGGGAAATTAGTTCAATCAAACGTATTCTGACAACTTCAGGTATTTTGCATCAAGAGCACTCTGCATTTAAGAAGGGGGCTACCACGTGCTGTTTGAGATCAAGTAAATGCTGTGCATTAAGATGTGGTTAGATCCATGTCTTATCTGTGTATTTAAGTAGAGGTGTCAGTGACCCTGCCAGTGAAACTGCTGCATCTTGATGAGTAGAAACATCTTGCTGAGGCTGCAAAATAAATTCAATTCTAAACTCTTCAAGTTGTCCATGAAGTAACACACTTTTTTGCTTAACAACTTGATTTCCACTGTGAACAAGGCATTACAGAGCTCTCATTTTAGCAGTTATATTAACCTTGGCTGCTGCTTTGTTGCAGCTATTCTGAGTATTTATTTGGATTATAGGTATTGTCACCTTTTCTTGTACATGTGATGCTGTTAGTCATCTTGGTGACACTTCATTCATCTGTGCAGAGAAATAAAGGTCCTGGCTCACACTTGAGTATTGCCTCATACAACCCAAGAGGGGAGCTGCTACTAGAGGCAAGGATTACATCAAGCTTGAGAGATCTCACTTGGGTCCTGTGGGATGTAGCTGAGATTGGCCTCTGGATTTTTTTTTTTCCCCTCCTGTCTTCCATTAAAAAAAAAAAAATATATATCTTCCTCTCTGTTCTCAGGGCAAAGTTTAGGCAATCCTACAGTGTCCGGGCACAGAGGGCCCCCATCTTATCTTTGGTCCCAGTTTGACAAAGCAGTCGCCACAGAAGCAGTGCATAGACTTGTGGAGGGGTGGGGGCTTATCTTCATTTGCATGCCCTTGCAGCAGAATTCTTGAAGCTTTAGCAACAAATGAGACACAAAGAAACAAGGAGAAAAATACGAGAATAAAGCAGAGTGTCAAGCAGTGTGACAGTTTTACAGAAATTAGCGATGCTGAGTTGCTCTTTTCTTGCTTGGTACCAATGTGGTTTCCTGATGCAGGTTCAGTCTTTTCTATGTGTGTTCCAGGAAATGATAATGTCTCCAGGAGTGGGGACTTCCTCATTAAAACTACCTTGCCCAGATCTGTTGCTTTTGACTGCTGGGAATCTGGGGAAATTCCCTGGAGCTGTCACAGTTGGATGAACTTGGCAAAGAGCTGGGAGAATGAGTTAGTAAATATTCGTAGCAGCTTGTCTGAGCTGTGTGTTAATCCTGAACAGAGGGCGCTATTGGGAATGAATATTTTGTTTCTAGATTAAATGTTTTTTTGCTTGCTTTCATCTTGGAATAGGAGGCAGTCAGCTTCCTTACTGTAAAGGGCAGTCATGTCCATAAAAAAACCCTCATGAACCTCCCTTTTGTGATGGGAGGGCTGGTAGATCTGCATGAGGCAGGGAGCAGCACTGCAGTGCTGCCTCTGTCTTCCTCCCCCTTGGGATCATCATCTCTTCACACTTCTTCCATCTCTGGTTTTCCCCTTCAAGCTGGGGATACACATGTCTCTCTGGCTGGCAGTCTCCAGTGAGTTAGAGAAAACCTCTTGTAGCCAGCATGCTGTAAGGTCTTGTTCCTGCAGGATGCATCCCTCCAGGTCCCAGGAGAAGAGCAACTCTGTGCTTGGTGAAGGATGCAGCTGCTCAGAGCTGGTATGTGGTTGACATGCATGCCTTATGTAGGATTTGGACATAATTGACACTCCTTGCCTCTTCTGTACCTTGGTATCCAGAGATGATGTGGTCTTATGGATACTGTCAATGCTCTCATTTACCTCTTTATTTCTGTCAATGGCTGAGGCCCTTTAAACTGCATGAGTGTCTTTTTTCCTTAAATAAGGAAGTCTTTCTAGACCAATAAGAGGCAATGGGGAGTGGAGGAGCAAATCTTAAAGCTAATGCTCAGTCCCAGGAAAAGTGAGCAAATGACCAGTGGCAGAGCTGCTAGCAGCACTGGACGAGATGAAAGACGAGAGCTGCTTTAACTCTGCAGTGCAGAAATCAATGCAAGTTGCTGGAGAGTGAATGAGGACGAAAGAAAAATAACTTGGTGTTCCTGCCTTTTTTATTTTTTTAAATAACATTTGGAAACAGCTTTTGGCTAACTGGCTTAAATTGATCTTTAACACAGGAGCCACAAGTTGTGGAGGTTCCTTCTCAGTGGGCTGGTAGCTACAGATAGCATGTTTGGGCTCTGTTGCCACACGGGGCTGGAGGCTGGTGTACTGCCTCTAGGTTGTTTCAAAAAAAGTAAAGTTCAGGCATGCTGCAAATCCCATAGCATGCGTTTAGATGAGATGTTGATGCTGTGAACACACTCCAACTTGTCATATTTTGCTACTCCAGCATGTTTCATGGGCTTTGTGTCCTTCTTTACATCCCATCCAAACACCTTGTGCAGTAGCGCCTGGTTGCATTAAACAGCTGACGTGTTCCCCAACAATCAGGTTGTAGTCCAGCAGTAACTACAGCAATTCCAGTGTGGCTGGTACTTATTAATTAGTTGGATAGTATTGGGGATTGAGCTGCAGGCCTTTTGGTCCTGTGCCTAGCTCTGTTCCTGACTGAGCGTAGGACTCTGAACAAAATAAAATTATGACTTTGTTTCTCAGAGTGGTGGGCAATTTTCTTTGTCAGTTGGAATTGATGGGACTGAGAAGTTCTGTGCCACTTGGAAAACCAGTCTGCAAACCTCTGCATGCCCCAGTCTTCATGTCTGCAGACCATGGGTAATGACTACACTTTAAAAGGTTTTGATGCTCGGATCAAAACGGATATGAAAGTGCAGTTACTGAGCACTTTCATGGCTGCCCTCTGCCTGACATCTTTCTACTCAGAATTATGCTAACTGTGCCAAATAATCGGAAAAATGACCAAAATGTGGTAGAAAATGTCTTTCTGGCACAAGGTTGCAAATCTATTACATCACACAGCTGGGCAGAACAAAAAGTTCTGTTTAAGTGTGTAACAAAAAAAAATTCCCTCTACAGTAATGATCTGTGTTGCAAGTTTATCAGCTATCTAATCTAGTTTCCATCCATTCCATCAGGTGATAATCCTCTAGCAAATTAGGTGCTGTTAGCAGCATTTCTGTCAGCCTGGGTCTGGCTGCACATCTAGGCAACCTGCCTTTGAGGAATTTCAAAATTCGCCCTCGTCAGTCATTCTGCTTCCTCAGCCTCTGGAGACTTCATTTCTAATGCAACACAAAGCTGAGCTGTCTGTCTTGCTTGTTTAATTGTATTTATTCTGCTTTTCCTCCCCCCACTACCTGCCAAGGGTGTTTGGCCATGTATAGGGATGGCTCCTGGGTTGTTTTTTTGGACTAGCCATTGTAATTGGCTTTTTGGCATATCCTGTTCCACTTTTAATATAATTCCTTCACTGTCACTGTGCTTACACGGGGGCTTGTTAGTAAGTGGGCTGGGGATCAGAAAGCAAAAAATTTGCAAACCAGGCTGTGATGCTCCATTTTTCTAGGTCTCGCTATCAGGTGAGGCTCGCTGGCTGTAATGTGTCCTTGCCTGGGGACAGGCTGTGCAGCAGCCGTGTGCCTCCAGCTCACACAGCCAGGCTTGCTCCATGATGAACCCTGTGCTGCTCTGGCAGCCGACACTACACCTGCACTTTGGGGCTGCCCCTTGCTGAGGGTCACATACTGCCCAGGAGTAATTCAGTGACAGGCAACACCACAATGGATGCCATCCAGTTTCTGCCTCTGAATAATTGAGGGAGTGTGGCTTTTGGCCAGGGAGCGCTGTCCTCTGCCACTCATCTTCTTCCCTGACTGTTGCTTGAAGCAGCTGCTCCTCTCTGAGGGCTTCCTGGCAGGGCAAAGGGGCACTGATTCCTGGTCACCCCTGATGGCCTTGCCACTGACTTATCTAGTGAGCTTAAAGCTCTCGGTGCCATTTTTCTGTGCTTCTCTTCTCTCCCACAAAATCATGCCATAATGTTTAATTGCAAGCTGCAACATTGGTGCTTGGTTTCATGGTGGTGGTGGAGAGTGGAGGTGGGAGTGAGGGATGGGAGCTGGAGGAGCGTGGAGCGAGGGGGCTTGTTTTGCTGTTCTCTCCCTCTGCAGCTGTGAGTTTCTTGCAGAAATCCATCTCTTGTGCAGCTGGCTATAGGCTGGAGGTGCCATTCAGCAGTGTGCAGGGAGAGCAGTGTTGAATTACGCTGCAGGGAGATCCCTTGTGCTTGGGTCTTGGTGTGATGGGCATGCTGTCAAAGCCCCTGTGTAGAAGTGGGGGATCTTTTCAGCAGGGTGTACGGGAAAAACCACTGACAAAGCAGCCCTTGCCTTACAAGGGCAGGTGATGATGGCCACCTCTGCAGTGTTTTAAAACAGTTGAGGAATTTCCTCTGTAATGAACATGTGCAGAGTTGTTTTGATGTGAATCTAACTCTAGGGTGAATTGGCTCTACAGGCTTTTTATAGCCCCTAAGTAGGTGCAATATCATTTAGTTGTGCCCCTGTGCAGTGGGGTGGTCCAGCATTTGACCTGTTGAACCTCAACACCAACTAAGTGAAAGCTAGGAAAATACCCCAAAGTTGTGACAGCCCCCAGCTTTGCAAACTCATCTCTGGACACTGTGCCCTGCTGCAAACCCAACTTCTTCCCCACCCACAGCTTTCCTCATTCAGAGATTCCTGCTGGAGCCCAGCAGACTTCCCATGATGAACCACTGCTCTGAGCTAATGTGACAGTCTGTGCAACTCCTGTTTCCCATCTACCTGTCACCTCCTCAGCCTGCTGCTAACCAGCAGGGTTGGTTAGCCACCAGCAAGTTATTAAACCCTTAAACAGTTTTGACATAGTGAGTTAGTGAGGCTTGTGAGTCAGATGTGAAATAGGTCCTATCATAAAACACAAATACGTTGATCTGTGCTGTGAGAGTTGCTGATGGTGTTTAGGGGAACGTTATGTGAGTAAAGGGGCAGAGCTCTTTGAAGAGATTTTTTTGGAGATATTTACCTCTATTTTTCATGGATAGGAACTTGAAGTAGAGTGGAGAATAACGATTTGTGTATGGGTAGGGAGGAAAACTCATTTATGCAGCCAAGTAAGCAAGAGAATGGAGGTGGTTTGTTGGACTGTGCCATGGTTGGATGGGTTTATTAGACAGTGCAGCTCTCCTAGTGTACGATATTCCCATTTCACTGCAAGAGAAGACAGACACAGATCTGCCCAACGTCCACAAAAACCCCTTTGTGGAAAGGGGTCCTCTTCCTAGGAGGTGGTTTCTTTCCACCAAGCAAATAAGTCCATCTTCGTGGCCAACTGTGGTGACCCAGCACTGGAAGGGACATCTGGGATCTGCTTTCCCTGTAAGTGAGATGTTAAAACACCAATCATCCAGGATAATACTGTTTCAGGAGCTCATTGATTTTTAGTGGAGGGAAGCGAGTTAAAATGATGAGTCACTGACCTATTCGAAAATGAACAACCTCCTCAGTGTCATTAGGAGCTGGTAATAGATCATCCTGGACAAGGGCTGGTGAGAAGGGATTAAGGGGTCCCCTTGTGCCTGCCATTGGTCTACATTGTCTGTGACTGCTGTTGCACTCACAATTTTGTTTATGGGTGAAGAAGCAGCACACCTTGTATATAAAAAGCCAACAATTTCTTGTGAGTGTAATTGAAATTGTAAGTCTAATCCTTATTAGTCCAGCTATAATTGTTACAGAAAAAGAAAATGATAACGCAGTTAAAATTGTTATGTGCATGTTACCACAGGGGATATGATTTTCATATTGATGGTTTCTTCTTCCCCAGTTAGGATCTGCTTGGAGTCATTTTTTGTTTGCTAAGACACTTTCACACCTTTACTCATCAGTCTGCAGCTCCAGGTTATGTTACAACTTATGTATGCTGGATGCTATTTGTTCTCTTCATTATCCCTACAAGCAGGTCAGTCTGGCTCCAGGTGTGCATTTCTTTAACTGATCATGGGTAAGTTTATAGCTGTGGGTTCTCTAGTGTCAAGTCTGTGCCCCATTGCTTGCCATCCCATGCTGGTGCTCCCCTCTGCTGCATCCTATATCTCTACTTCTCAAGTGCATTGTTTCTCTGCACTGTGTCATCGTGTTGGTCATAAATACTCATTCTTCATAGAATAACTGCTTGTTACGAATGCTATTATAAAGCTATGGTTGTACTGGACAGAGATGTACAACAAAGTCATACATACCTGGTCAATTAGAGAAACTGCTGCCATAGCTGAATCAAGTAGAACAAAGCTGTGGGCAGGTCAAGAAAAGCTCAGACAGAGCAAGCCTGGTGAGGCCCTGCAAACTCAATACAGAGCTTGTGGCCAGTTACTGGCCATGGTGATGCCCTATTGCAGGGCTGCATGGTTACACTGCTGTAAGCAGAGAAGATGCACTGAAGAGTCATTGGCAATAAGGAGAGAGGCTGATACTGTTTTGTGCTGGGAGGCAAAATCGGGGATGTCTGCCCTGTATTTAGGGGTGGCTGTGGTCTTTCTATTGACCTGCTGGTCTTGAATGTTGTGCCTTTGCTGAGGAGATGCGGCAGTGATGGATAGTGGGGCTGGAGCTGGTCTAAAGCACCTCTGCCGTTAGAGAGCCCCTTGTGTGGGGACGTCTGAACTATCTTGTGAGCAAATTCCCTGCAGCTTTTCTTCTTGGCAAACTTGTACCTGCCCTCTTTGCTCCTCCCTGCCTGGGCTGAGGAGCTGCTTGCTTGTGCTGGGCTTTAGGTAGCCACAGGAGGTGTGGAGAAATGAGTGACTGCAGATCTGCCCTCCTTATTAATTTGTAAAATACTCTAGGATCCTTCTTTATGAGAGGTGATAAACAAATGTAAAATTTTGATTTTTAAAATTGAATGATACCGTAATGATTCTTTTGCTTCTTGTAATGTAGACTAACATTGAGCCCACACTTATTTGCTTGCTTGCTATTAAAATTTCAGTCCCTGCCTCTTGATCACTTCTTTCCTATCTCTGATACCTGCATGGGACTTTGGGATAATAAAGTGAAAGTCTGCTACCAAAGTATCTTTTATAGGTTTTATGCCAAGCCATGACTTTGGGAGTTCAGTCAGTGTTGTGTGCAGATATGATCAATAAAGCTCCTAGTTACGTACTTTGCTATTAAGTCTTAGTTCATTGATTTAAGGAGTTACCAGGAACTAGGGAAATAACATGGTTAATTAAGTTAATTGGATTGTAAGGTCTACATGGATTGTGCCTTTCTGTTTGCTCTCTGAAGCACCTCAGACACTCCTGATCACTATAAAATAATGGCTTTTTCTTTCCACACACTGGCAGTTTAAACTATTTAGTTGCTTTAAAACTATTTGCATTTCAAGGCAACTAACTTCTACATGAGCCATGGAGTTAAGGCTTTGTAGCCCTTGGCTTTAGAGGTCCAGGCAGAGATGGAGAAGGAGATTCTTAATAAGGCTCAGCTAAATGATCCCAAGGAATCTGGATCCTTGTATTTGTTTGCCAGGATGTCTTGCTAAGTGGTTACCTGTGCTCTTAGCAGAGAGCTATGGGGCAACTTCTAGCATGTTGGTGTTTTATGTCTTGGCCTTGGAGCTAATTTTAATTACATTTCTCTTGCCATCCGGCAAGGCACGCGAAGAAATAATATATCAGGCTCTATCTAGATCTATTCTGTGGCATCCATTTTTCAAGGAAATAAGTAAACAGATCTCCCCCTGTCTAAAACAGAAATTTATTCTGGGTATATAAAGTGAAATCTAGCACAGAGGTATTCTTCTAGAGCTTGTATTCCTTCTAATTTATAGCTCCTCTTCTTTTCCAAGTGAATTGGAGACTTAAACCTCCTGTTATGCGTCTGTAATTTATGTTTTCAAAATTTTACGATTGTTATCTTTGAGTGTTTTTTATGAAGCTCTGCTGTGGAGGTGCTCAGATAAGGTTGTATATTAAGTATTGGCCAATTCACTAGGAGCAAAACTGGGATTATAAATTACCAGGAACGTTCTCCCTCAGCGTGAGTTTGTTCTCATGTTAATTTCTTTAACCTCTTTTGAAGAATTAGGGAAGGTGAGCTATAGAAAGATGGACTGGATGAAGCTATTATGCAGCAGCTGGAAAACTGTACTTGGGCTTACCTCCGTAGTGATTTGTAGTCACTGTGGACAAACAGATTGAGTGAGATTCCCCTGGCATCTACTGAGGGTCTGGTAAAAGTCAACCCTTTCATTAATGACCTATTGAAGGAAAAGAGAATAGGCTCATTGTGTTTTTAGGATGGCACCAAGTTGTAAGCTGTCACAAAAATATTGGTGAGGGAAAGCATGGACTTGATGATATCTTGAGGCACTTTCAGGAATATTTTCTGGTTCCTGTGACTTTATGGGAAAAGCAAGGAGTAAATGATACTGAGGATGCCTGAGGACTGCATTTGGTCTTTGTATGAATTAGGGCTTCTTGTTTTGTCCTTAGTATTCCCTTAGAAAAAAGGGGGGTGAAGGGAGAAAACACTTTGGTGCATTGCCAAGCAGCACAGATCAAGTGAAGAAAATTCTTTAAGTTGTATTATCTAGTAATTTATCCTGAAACTATCCTTTGAAGTTTAAATTTAGACCTGAGCTATCTGTGCCACCCCTTTCTGGGTGTCCTGGGACTCTTCCTCATGTTTCAAGTCCCACAGGAACCAAGGAGTCATCCAAACCTGGAAGTTAAACAGGTTCCCCACCCCCCCCCAGCCAAAAGCTCAACACACTTTAATTTAGGAACATGTCTGCTGCCCCAAATCCAGATGTGGGAGCAACTTGGCATTTTTCTTTGACTTGGCTGTTGTGTTTTTCCTACTGCTGTTTTTCAAAGTGAAACAAATTGTCATAGAAAACTTTACTATTTCCATAGTGCTATCTGTGATGGTATAAATGACCCATTGCCCCTTTTGCCCCACCAGTTGTCTTGTCAGGAAAGCACTTAATCCTAAATCTTGCTAGCCAAACTTGTGTGTAGTATTCTGCTGGGTGTTGATATGAAGTGGTGCTTTTAAATTAATTTCTATGTGAGGAACTTGGTTTTCAGTATTTTATTTTTAAATTACTGAATACAAAGCAAAGATTGTTTTGTGTGGCTTTTTTTTCTAAGAGGAAACAGTTATTTACAAAAATGCTTTCCTTGAAAAAAGCCAACTTTGTTTCTTCCCAGGAGGATGCAATAACTGCTACACGTGGTTGGTACAAAATCAGAGGTATTAAAGAAATGCCTAGCCCAACAGTAACTGAACTCCATGAGGACAAGTTTTCTGAAGCATCTAAGTATTGCATCATTTGAAGTAGGAATTAGCATTGTGTGTGTGGTTGGATTTTTTCCTGCATGTGGATGTGTGTTTTAAAATCTTGCCTGCAGACACCTGCATTAGCAGAAGCTGGCTGTCACTTGAATGAAAGACTGACTGTTTCCTTGTCTGCTGTGCCTGATGTATGGGCAATCTTACTGTCATCAGTGGCAAACTTATTGGCTGCATTGTGATTAGATGGAGGGCAATGGAGTTGTGCAAGCAGTGGAGTGTACCTTGCTCTCTGTTGCATTGCCATCCCTGTGGACAGGAGGAGCAGGAGAGGGTGCCGGGGCAGTCTGCCATCAGTTCATCATGGTTTTGGGCAGCAAGCATCTATTGCTCTTCACCAGTTCCCTGCAAAGCCTCTATGAGATGCGTGACCAGATATGAGGCTTGCCCTCCTCAGTGTTTAAAACTTCCTAGGTGTTTCTGCAAATACCTCTTCAATTTCTCCCCCAACCCACCCTGAAGTCCTGTTATGCAGGATTATTCCAGCTGCTGCAAGAAGCTCTTGTAACTACTAGGACAGCCTGTCTGCTTTATCAGCTCTTTCCAATGTTAGCAAACCCCTTTTTCTCTAACTAATGTCTGCTGCCCGAATGTTACAGGCTCTCAAATTAGTTTTGAGAGCTTGTCGTTATGTGCGGAGCTGAAGCAGGGTAGGGGAAATGAGGCTCCTGGAGGGCAGGGTGAGGGCTTGCCTAGTCCTCCTTTAGAAACCTGTGGACACCATGAACTTCCACTTCTGTAAACCCAGTGGAATACAAATCTCTACAGTATGGAACAGGGAGCTTTTAGCTTAATCTTCTGGTGTAAGTATTTTAGATCTAAAGAATTGCGTTATTCAGACTGCAATCTTGCAAATTACATTTGGAGCTGAACAGGTCTGTTCCCTTCTTCCTGGGCTACTGAGTCATCTGGGAGGCTGCTGCTTTTCTCTCTCAATAGCTGATAGTGGGGTATAAACTGGTCACATTAAAGCACTTCTGTGAGCAGCATAGGTGTTCTGCCAGCTTCATTCTAATGGTGCATTACTGGTGTGGGCACTGCATTACTTGTGTGGGTACAGCCAGCTTTCAGATGGCAATCCTGAAATCCTCTTTTCTGGTGACAGCTATTGCTGTCACCACAATCTTTATCCCAAGGGACATAACAAGCATAAACCCATTTGTTTTATCCCCCTGTGCACACAGAAATGTCTTTGCTCCTAGATATCTCTCTGCATGCAACCACTGCTCAAACTGCAGCTACATCTCAGGCTGTGAGATGTCCTGGATTTCCACAGTGTGCAGAAGGAAAGGTCACTGGAAACCCCCGTGGGATTCCTGACCTCACAGTGGGATTCCTGTAGGAATGACAGCGCTTGCTTGAGTGTTGCAAATGTTTGTTAGAGGGATAAACACCAGCACTGGAGAAGGGGAAGAGGCCATAGGAAAGGAGACAAGCAGAAGAGCTGGTGCTGATTCTCTTGCCCAGGACCAGAAGCTGCACTAGGCAAAATGCCATTGTGGGTGAGCTATGATGGAAATCCCATGACATCTGGAGGAGGAATGCCAAAGTGCTTCTGGAGGAGAAAGATTGCTGGTGAGAATTGAGAGCTCTTGCAAATGAATTGCTCTTGAGCAAAGAGGAATTCGGAAGTCGAACCCAGTGAAGGGATGCGAGGTCAGGTAGGTGCATTTGTTCTGTGAGCCCCCAGCTCCCCTTTCCTCCAACCTGAACACATACAGCATGGAGCCTTTTGAAGTAGTCATTTTACTTTATCTATATGCATAGTCTGTCTCGGGCAAAACACCAGAAATCCATCCAAAAAAATGAGAAGAAAGAGAATAGTAAAGCAGCTCCAAACTACTCCCAAGTGCTGCCTCTGCAGTGGATACAGCTTCCAGCAGCACAAATCACTGCATTGCAAACAAGCAAAACGGAGGAGCTTGCACCTGAGTAATGAAATAAGCTGCAAAACTCAAAATAAATCCTTGCAAACAGCTCAGCAACAGCTTGTTTAGTTCTTGGGATTGTTTTTGGGGGGTGGTGGTGAAACAAGATTTAAGTGCTTAAAAAAACCTTGAAATAGTCTTTCCCCACTGTGTGAGTTAGTTTGCAGCAAACTGCTTATGTCTGGTAGTAAGATTTGGGTGTAGAGAGAGGGAGTAACAGTTTGAGGCTATTTTGAATTGGCTTGGGAGACTGAGCAGTGCAATGTGTCTCTCTTTCACTTGGAGTTTCAAATGGATCTTGGGACACTTGTCCCTTTTGTGCCCTGCCACCACCTTGGTCTAGCCTTCCAGTGGGTGTTTCAATCCTCCCTGTCCACAGTCTCCTTATCTAGCCCATTGCAGTAGCATTTGTCATCTCTGTGGTGAGCACCAGAGATGCCATTGCTGCCCAGCAGCTCCCACCGCATGGATGAAGCCTTTGCATGTCCAGGGCCACTGTGACTCGAGCAATTTGTCAGCTAGATTGTCTCACTGCTCTGCCTTGTGCACTTATGCAGGGTACTTGGCAGTCCACAACAGACTTTAAAGCTTACCTGTCTTCTGAAGTGTCTGATGTGACTCACTCCGCATTATTCTCAAGATTGTTATGGATCTCTTCTGGGGGAGTTTTCTCATTTTTATGGCTTCTTGTCTGCTAAGGCCTTATGTCATCTTTATCAGTGTCCCAAACCCCTGAAGGATACTGTGACCATACTGAAAGGCCATCTAACTTTCTCAAGAGCTTCAAGGCTGGGACTTGAAGAAATGAGGCAACAGAAGACACAAAGGCTGGGAGGAATGCAAGAAGGTGCAAAAGAGTTTAAATACAAGCTGCTGGCTTTATCTCATGAGGGAAAGGTGGTGGGGTGCCTTTCAGAAGTCTTTGTTACAGCTTGATAAAGTTTAACTTCGTAAAAGTGATGATTTAGTTATTCTGTCCTCCAAAATGGACCACCCTTTCCTGCTTCTTTGCCCAAATAAGAATTGTAAAATAAGCCAGTGTTGAGAAATACAGTTATAGCTCAGGTCAGAGACAAGGAGATGTGGATGTGTGAGGATTTCTCACCCCCTGCCCAGTGTGCTACTCAACTGTGGCATTACCTCGCTGCTCAGGACTGTCTTGGTCTTGCTCTCATGTACCCTTGTTGTTGTCCTTGTCTGGCTGTTGAGCATCATCAGACAGCCAGTTTGAGCTTGTCTGCTGGATGCCAGTCCTCTCCCAGCCCTCCAATAACACTTTCCATCTTTATTTTGTGCAAGGTTTTGAGGTGTCACACACACCAGTATCCTTTCAGCTCATCAGATGCACGTTAGCTACAGCACTGGCAGTTTTCGTTCACTGTCAGCAACACTTACTTCTTGGGTTTCTTTTTTATTTTTCCACAACACTTTTCATTTTAAGCAGATGGTTGGAGGCTCTCCCTGTTGGCAAGCCCCAAAACGAAGATCGTGTAGGATGGGATTTGTTTGCCCAGTTTAGCCTGTCTGCCTCCCTGTCTGCCTACCCTCATTGCAGGAGGGAAATCAGTGGTTTGTCTCCTTTTGCCCCAATTTGGATCCCCAGCATAGCCATGTGAAGCACATCTGCTGGGGCTGCTTCCCCCTTTGGCTGTAAAGGGGAGCTGGGGTGACTGTCTGGAGTGGAAACACCCACGCTGCAGAGTCCAGTGCTCTGGCCAGGCATGGCTGGTAGTAAGTGATGGGTGTAATAAACAGGGCCCAAACCCTCTGTTAAGATGGAGTGTTTTAATGAGGCAGGTGAAGACATCTGCAGAGGGTGGGTGTGCCTGGTCAGGAAACCCCTTTGCTGGAAACCCCTTTGCTGACTTCAAGGCAGGAGGAAATTGAACCAGAGATTCAATAAAAGTGAAATTTGAGTTGTTCTTCAGTGGAGGCTGTGATTAATGACACAGACATGCCAGTCAGTCCATTAAATCCTAACCTCACTTATCAAGTCCTTGGAGACCTCGCTTTCAAAGCAGAAGGCCTGGGAAGGTGACTAAAAGCAGGAGGAAATGAATGAGGGACAGATTTGGTGACCCAAGTTGGAGTGGTGTCTTGGTTGCCTGGCAGATTGCCTCTTTTGTCTTTGGCCTACCCAAAAGACCAACCACTGGGTGTAAATCCTGCCCTGCTGCCTCCTAAAGATCTTCATTTAGGGTAGTCCCTTCTGCCTATGTTTCCTCCAGCATATTGCAGGCATCTGTTTAATTAGAAATAAAAATTGATTAGTGTGGTCCCTTGTGGATCTTTCAGAGGTTTGGCAGCAAATACAAATAATGTGTGTGCAGCTGTTGAGTGAGGGGGTGAGATGGCTGTTATTTCTCTTAAAAATTGGTCAGTGCTATTCCTAGGTATTGATCTGAGCCTCCTGGATAGGAGATGGCTTGTGAGCCAGCCCTGTCCAAGGGCAGGTGGGAGGCAGCTTTTTGAGGAGACTGGGAGAACAGCCCACTATCTGGGAGACAAAAGCTTACTCTTCTTGGTCCTGTCTTGTATCTTAACTTTTTGCCCTCTAAGAACCTCCCTTACAGTCATGCTTATGAGTTTTGGGTATGGAAGTCCCCTGTGTTTAGCACCTAGTGGAAGCTGTAAATGGCACTCTGGCTATATGGATCTAGCACATCTAAATGTTACATATTTGCTTGGTGAAAATATACATTGCATCTACCTAGCATAATTCACCATAGTGGATGCGGGCAGGATGCCACCACACTGAGGAGCTTTGCTCTAGCTTGTTCCAGTAACATATTTAGTTGGTTTGTGACAGTAAATGAATTGATCTAAGTCTGTGTTGTCACTGTGGGAAAAGCAGTCTGTCTGCTGGCGGCTCTGGTGCTTGTCATCCTTTCCTACTGCTCTTCATTCACAAAAGACCATGCACTTTCCTGGGCTCTCCCTAGAGCTATGTGTGTGTCTTGGCTCTGTTAAATAAGAAGGGTGCACAAGGTCTTTCCTAAGGAAGAAATATGCCCACAAAGCAGAACTGGGGAGTCCCTCTGCACTGCTATATGGGATTAAATGCTGCCATACAGCTCGTCTTGCCAGCAGGAGGTCAGAAGTGATGCCCAGTAAACAACCACCTTTGTGTTGTGTATTCCCCTTCCTTGCCACCTCTGTTCCCTCCTGAAAGCTGAGCTTGGCTTTTCCTTTGTAATAAAAGCTCATTAGGGGAAGAAGATATCAGGGAGGGCTTTCAAGTCCAGATTGCTTGATATCTTAGCCAGGCATCCACAGGCTAGTGTTTCCTATATTGTACATCCCCTTTGAGCCCACTCTGGCTGTGGAGCCTCTTCTCTTTGCTTGGGCAGTGCTGGCTTTGCAGGAGGAATTAGCTGGATGCTCCTCCCAGGCAGTGTGTGACTGAGTTGGAGCTGGGCCAGGGCCTGACCTTAAACCACTGTGTGCAGTAACAGCACGATCTTTTTATCTTATGTTGGAAATCCATGTCCAAGTGCTGGAAGCTAGCAGGGTGAGTTGTTGTGGAGGTTTTTTGGTTTTGTGGGTGTGGCTTTTTTAAGCTTGCAACCCATAGTTTTAATCCACCTTGAAATGAAGAGTGAATACATTTCTGTTGTTTGTGCCCCAGGGAAGCGTGTGCATGAAAAGAGGCTAGAGAAAGTTCAGGAGTTCATTGCATGGGATTAGCTGGGAGGCAGATGGGGACCTTTTTTATTCTATTGGTAGTATACTGAGTCTGTAAGGGTAGCACAGTTGTCCCTGTTTGTATCTTTTCATGGAAATTTATCTGAAAATGGACCTATCCATCAGGAGAGAGGAGTGCTGTTGTGCACCTGGCTGCTCCTGCATGGTCAGTAGGAACTGAGCAGGTCAGGTGTGTTAGTAGCAGGAGGGCCACAATACTTGCTTCTGTGCTGGCTCTAACAAAGCTCATGGTGTCTCTTCTGTAGAGATGCCACCATCAGAGTCCCAGGGTGCTGTGGGGATGGGCATGTTGCCTAATTTAGTGCTACTCCTCAGTTCTATAAAGTGGCGTTGCAAACAGACTGGGCTGTAGTGTTTCTAAGCGTGTGGCTCACTGGTGGAGGTGTCCAGCTCTGCATATGTTCCCATGAGTGGTGGGTGATGCCGTGGGGCAGTGCACAGAGCCTGGGTTTCAGCATGTAGAGTGCCTGCACCCAGCCCTGGAGCTGGCTTGCCCTGCTCTATGCTTGGTGCAATGTGTTGATGCCTGGCTCTTACTATGTGCTTGTCCTCCAGCCCTGTGCTCCTGAAGGCATTAATGGACAGTGGGGAGACAGGGGGAAGGGATGCTTTTGGACTTGCTGTTGAGATTTACTGTTGCTCTGAGCCAACAGCAAAAACCTCATTGGACTTGGAGGAAGCAGGACTGGAAGAGAATTTGTGTCCCCAGAGCATTCACTTTACAGCCAAGATTAGTAGTTGAGGAGAGGAAAGTGCAAGCTAAATGTCCCAGGACAAATTTCCCGGTAACAGAGCTTGCTGGAGGGGCAGCAGCCTCGCAGGGGTAGTCAGTGCTAGTGCCTCCCATCCTCAGCATGGCATGAGAGCAGTGCAGGGAGCAGTTTTGCATTGCTGCATGGTACCTCATTCAAGAGACTGCAGCAAGCTTTTCCTTACCTCCCTCTTGTGAGTTTCATGACTGCTAATCATTTATTTCCCTATTCTCTGGATTTTTGGGTGTATGGTTTTTGTGCAAATCTCAGTTCCTTACCACCTTCATGTCCTGTCTAAGATTATTTAATAACCTACAAATATCTGTATAGAGTAGGGCTGCTGGCTTTTGGGTGATGACTGTATTAGCTGTGCTGCTGACAGCTCCTTACATTTTGTGCTAGAGGGTTGCTTAAACAATGAAATAAGCCCCTCGGGAAAGAGGTAGGAAGGCCACTGGTTGATATTTAACACTTAACTGCACAAGGAGGGCATGGAGAAATCAAGCCCCTTGGGAAGGTGCCAGGCATAGGGCCCATGCAGAAAAGGGTGCTGGAGCTGCCTGGGTCATGGGCTGGCCGCCCCCATCGCTCTGTCGGCAGCTTTGCCATGATGGTGAGCACAACCCCTGGGCGATGCTGTGGGAGTGAAATAGCTATTAATTGCAGCAGTCTGGTCCTCGGGTTCTGACTTGCCAGGATTTCGCGAGAGATTTGCTTTACCAGATCAGGCTTCTGGGGTGTGAAGCACAACATCCCACGGTGGGTGGTATCTAAATGGCTAACCTTGTTATGTCATTGTGTAATCTGTTGGGTGTCTTATGTGGACAGTGGGTGATGGTCACTCATACTAGAAAATATATTACAGAATTAGTGAGTATTCAGAGGATGGAATGAGAATAATGAAATGGAAAAACTGTATTGGAAATAAAGACTGAGTCTACCCCAAAAAGGAGGTGTGTAAGAAAGGACATCAATAAAACTTATACTGTAATGACCAGCCTCGAGAAGGCCAAGTGGGAGAGTTCAGTCTTTCTGTTTCGACAATAGGAAACAACAAAAGGGGTGTAAAATCTTAACAGAAGAGAGATGTTTGAGGCTGGTGAAGGAAAACACATCATTAACCATGCACTGGGGCTGTGGAGTTTACCCTCTGAAATAACATCAAGGGCAAGATTTTTTTTTTAACGATTCAAGGAGGGATTGATTGTTGCAGGAGTAGTCAGAATTCATTCTAGTTTGATGTGTAATTAATGAGATTTAGAGAAGAGGGGGGGAAAAAGTCCAAAGAAACCCTCTGCAAGGTTTTAGTCTAGAAGATGCCTCAGTGTAGAAGCACTGAACCATCTCTTGGGGATTAGGACAAGACCTCCCAGATGGCAGAGTATCTCAAAATGGAGTCTTTCCCCTGTGGGCCTCTGAAACCCTGGATTTACCTGGTTTTGTGGTGATGGTGTGCCAAGGAGACAGTGTCTTCTCTGATCTTCCTAAGCGATTGTCTTGCATCCTGAAGTGAGAGATGTGCCCCGAACACCAGCCACAAACACAGGATACCTACTCAGAGTACCTGAGCTGGCATGGTGCATGGCTGTTGAGCTGCACAGAGAAATGCAGTCCCACGGAGCCAAAGAGCATGAATTTCCTAACTGCAATGGGTCCAACACAAGGATATGTATTTCTGCGCCATCTATCAGTATGCTTTCTGCTAATGGCTCACCTGGAAGAAGAGCTGATGTGCCCTCCTGCAGCTTTGTGGGTTGGCTACTGGGTACCTAAAAACCTGGAGGGATGCTCCTAAGTGCTATTATCTGCCTAGTTTCTCCCATTTCCCAACCCAAGTTGGGTGCTTGGTCCCTCATTTCAGTTCTTGGTGCCCATGAGCTGGTGTGTCACCACATGGAGCTGCTACCAGCCCATTTGTTTTAGTGCATCATCCTGTGCTATTTTGGGGATGGAGCTGTTTGCAGTAACAGAGATGCTGAGAAATGGCACTGCTGTATATGGCAACAGAGCACTTCTGTGCGCAGCATCTTGTTTGTTTCTTTTTTCTCCTTTTAATGATATCCGTAATGAGGAAGGAAGGATAGATCTTTTTGCTCTAAGTACGGAAGAAGGCCTGGATGGCTCCTTCCATCAGCAACATGAAAGCCATGAAGGCTTTCATCCTTCAGACCCTGGTAAATCTACCATGAAAATCAATGAAATGGCTTCAGGTGATGGACATGCAACAGCAGGTCAAACCTGACATGGCTGAGTGGTTCACAACAGTGTTCAATCTATTAGCTGATCCATGGCTGGGTCTGTGTTTTGTAGATCCCTTACCACCTACTGGCAGAAAACCACCACTGTGCTCTTTGCTTTCCCTGCTTAGCTAGTTCTCTTTCAGCATGGTGGTAAATTGATCTCTTTCTAGGAGAGGAAAAGAGCCTAGACATCAGGATAGCGAGGAGGGTGCTGCAAACCAAGCAATGCTACTGGAACCAACTTCCTAGGAAAAGTGGCAGGTTTGTCATTACTGAGCATGTGGATTGACAAAGCAGCTGCTACTGAGCCGTGCTGTGTGTGGTTAAAAGTGCAGCACTTCGTCTGTCTTTCTGCACGCTTGATCTTACCTGGTGTTGGGCAGAGTCAGAAATAACACTTTAATGGTAAACTTGCTCCAAAATTTCCAGCTACTTGTTTTACTTAATTATAAATTTAAAAACTCATAGGAAAGTAAATATGGAAGTGTTTGGAAACATGACTCTTAATGTAAGAGTGTGTATGTGTATATGTATTAGAATTTAGGCATTCATCATGTTTAAACTGAACTGAATCTAAGCAGCATGCTGAGTCTAACCTCTAACACTGTCTGCTTACCAGCATTTCTGCTGTGCCTTGTTACCAACACATTTTCCAAACCAGTGGGATGCACCTCACAGGTAGGATGTGGAGAGCTGGAGAGATTTGCCCAGGTTGCAAAGCTGTAACAAGACCTGGTTTCTGATGGTTTAGTAGACCATACTGCCTACATTGCAGGGATGGCAGAGACCTCCTTTGCAGCCTTGGGGTTTTAGTGCAAGGAGGTTTTGCTGCTTTGATCTGGGGGCAGGTTTTGGATGGAGCAGTTGGAGGCAGTGTAGAAACTTAGCAGTCTGGGAAAGAATGTTGTCAGACTGTGGGTTTTCTCTCCTTTCTTCCCTTCTACAGAGCTTGGACTTGGAAATGGCTCCTTACTGAAATAAAAGGTGATCTTGAAACTTTATGGCAGCCACACATACTTAGAGTACTACTATAATGGTCATCATAGCACTAAGGAAACTATAGCAGCTTTACTCTTGCTAGTCACTGAACTGTAAACCTAGTTTATAGCAGTATAAAAAGTGGTATTAAACTGGTCATAAATCACTTGGTTTGCTGGGAAAGCTGTTAGGACCATTCCCATCCCACGGAAGAGGTGCTTTGTTTGTGAGGGCAAGTTTAAATGCAGCTATGAAAAAAATAAGCTGGTTGTGTAGTGCAAGCAGGAGGCTGGTGTTGGCTGGACGGGGTCAGTACTGGCAAGTCAGGAGCTGAAATAAGCAATTTGGTCAAAGTCGCTGAGTTTGTAAATCTTTACTGGGTGTTGCTGTTCCTGAGCATCTCTGGGTTGGCTTCTGCCAGGAGCAGTGTAACCCACCTAGTGCTGCCTCCATGAGCAGAGTGCTCCCATGGCCACTTGACTTTCCACATACAAAACTGGAATTGTATTTTTACCCTCCTGTCACTCTACTCTTGGTACAGAATAAGATGTTTCAGGTGCGCGCTGGAGACGCGTGCAGAGCTCACTGCATCTGCTGGAGCCGCTGCTGCCCGAAGGCAAGTTGTACTGCACTGCTCCTACAACAATTGCCTGCAAAAGGCCTGTCTTGTTTTCTGCCTCCTGTGTGTGTCCTCTTTTGTACTGCAAATTTCAGTGCTAAAAGCTTCCAATTAGACTAACGTGCGCATTCAGAGCTGGGAGTTAATTTGAGGTAGATTATTTAATGCTCACAAATCCATAGCCTTTTTAAATTGTCCTAACAAACACCAGCGCTCTCCCCATCGAGGCTGCAGCTGTACAGTGCATGGCTTGTGACCTCCAGCTTCTGTGCCTGGGCCAGGAAATGTCAATTGCTTGCTGAGTGCTCTTGGGCAACCATTTCTGAACATTATGAATAAAATTATATGTGGATTAAAATAAAATGCCAGCTCTAGGACATGGAGGAAAAGAAGGGGGCTTTTCTCACAGCTCGAGTCTATTAGACAGGTCTGCTGAAGTGCTAGATGCTTTGCTTTTGTCCCAAAAGTTCATTTTTCTCTATGCCTGGGTTACCCTGCTTCATTTAAAATGGGTCTTCAAATCGGTTTTGTTAAATTGCTGCAAAATCCTGTGTGGATGCTCTTCAGTTGATTTAATCTTGGTTTATGTTGATTTAGTTTCTTGCCAACTTTTGCTAAATCCATTTGAGACAGAGTTAAATCAACTTATGAGTGTCCTTGCAATTTAATTAAATCGACTGATGTAGCTAATGTAACTGATTGTAATTAAACGCAAGCAGCTTTTATATAAAGACAAGCCCTAAGGGCGTTCAGGAAATCCCATCTCATGTTCCCATTAGCCCCTAAAAGGAGTTTGCTCACAATTTACCACCTCTGCCTCTGATCCTTGTCCCAGAGCAGAGCTCTGCTGTGTTGGGCCATGCTTTGCATTTACAATAAATCCCATCCCTGGTGGCTCAGCCCCGTGGCTCTGCCCCACCGCCTGCCATCCCTTCCACCACTGTGCTTGTGTGGCTGTGTGCCAACAGCCCCGTGGGGAATGGCACTGGGTTACTTCCTGCCCTAGATGAATAATAACCTGCTGAAATGAAAAATAAGCATGCCCACAGAAAAAAGGATGTGTTCTTTTTTCCTTCTCTGTGGCATCCAGAGTCATCCTGTGAAAAGCCTCAAGTGGTGATCTGCGGGGGGTGTGTGTGTGTGTGTTTAGGGACTGGAACCTTACGAAGGATGCTCATGTCCAGCATGAGCTTATACAGGTTCACTGATGGAGGGATTTTGCTGTCATATTACTTGTTTCCATGTGTTTAAAACCTGTTGTTTCTTACAAGGTCAGTCATTCTGAATATTGGGTTTTGCTTAGAAGTGCATTGTTTTTTTCTTGTTCTCAGCCTCAAACTGGAGGTAGTGGTCTGTAATGATGTAATCTTTCATACAACTGCCAGATCCCACATCCCAAAGGCTGCTTTTTGATGTCCAGCAGGGAGTCTTGCTATTCAAGGGAGCAAAGATCCTGTGTTAACACAAATTTCTGGGGCTCTGAGTGATAGGAGAAGAGAGGACCAGATGGGAAAGCAGCCAGAGCAGGCTGTAGCATTCTGCTCTTTTTTCCAGTGTTGCATGGACTCTCTGCAGTGATAGCAGCAAAGGGAAAGCCAGGGAGTATCCCTCTTCTCCCATTCCCTGCTACTAATGTTCCTGAAAGTCTGGGTGGCAGGGGAGGCACCATCTATGTCCACGCAAGCTCTTAATTTTCTTTTTCCTGCTCTCTTTCCAGCTCAGTTCACACATTAAGAAAACATTAATAGCCTCTGATGATAGTTTCATGCTCTGTTTGCATCCCTCTTAACGAGACCCACTCACATCTGTGGGAGCGCTCCCTCCATGAGAAGAGGTGCCATGTGTGGATGTGCCACTAAGTAACAGCCCCATGAACGAAGAGAAACCCACAGGGATTTGTTGGGGCTGTTCGTGCCCTGGTGCTCAAGGCTGCTCCTTCTTGGGGTCTTCAAAGATCAGTGTTGGGCCCTGGGGCTCCGAACTGGGCTCTTGTGCTGCCTCTGCTGCCAGATGTTCAGATGGGGGTTCTTTTTCAGGGGCATCAGCCCTCCATGGGGTCCACCTTGGCAAGGGCTTCTAGGCTCTCTTCTCTCATCCACCTCTTCTTCCAGCCTGGGGTAACCCTGAATTTTTGTTGTGCCCTATTATCTCTCTTTGCAGCTGTGCCATGCCTGCAAGAGCAGTGGGAGAGTAGCGCTTGGGGTTTAGCGAGCTGAGCAAAGTTCTTGGCTCAAGAGAGAGTGCCTAGGAGGAAATGAAAGGGGAAGTGGCCAAGGAGAAAGCATGTGCAGGGGGTGCTAAGGTGTGTCCATGGCTAAGGAATATGAGCTTCTCTAATCAGGAGGTGAGGTGGGAGCCAGCAGATCTTGAAGAGCAAATCACCCCCTCAGGAGGGGATTTGTGGACAGAAAGGGAAGCGACTGGCTTTAAAAAAACCCCAAACCCTAAAACAAAATAAGCAAATGGTTTCTTTGCATGATTATTCATAGAGGGGAGTGGGGGACATGCCAGAAACAGCTTTTCTAGGATGGAGTTATTGGTGGAAATTAGGGTGATCTTAGAACAGCTGATTGTGAAATCCAACTCGTCTGAAGGCTGGTAAGTCCTAGATCTCAGAGCAGTGTGTCAAAAGAGATAGGACAGCCTTTGGCAGACATATTTCAAGAATGTGTTGGAAATGGGCCAGGCTGGATGGCTGAAGTGAAGCTGACGTCTTGCAGAACAGCTGAGGAAAGCTGAGCAAGGAAAAGGTGAACCTCTGAACCAGCCGGCACAAGGCTGCTGAAAGCCTTTGCGAGGGAGGGAGGGAGGAAGGGTGCTCTGGAAGGCAGTGAACACAAACCATGATATAATTTTTCTCAATCTGTGGAAGTTGAGGGGGAAAAAAAACCTTAAAGGAGGGACAGCCCAGATGTTCATCTGGGTGTTAAGCAGAGCAGATCAAACCATTTGCACCTAGATTTTCTTTTTGGAAATGCTATTTTTATCTCAAAGAATGAGTTCAAAGCACTGTTTTGTGCACTTGTTCAAAATCCTTTTTAGTGTATTCTTGCTCACCCATAAAAATGCATTTAGATTTTTGAGTGAAAAAAATTTGGAAAGTGATTTTGATTATTTTTAATGTTGTTGAAAGAGAAGTACTTGCAGAGAAGTTAATGAAGGAGAGAAAAAAGGAGGTTTATAGCATTTCTCAACCCTCTAGTACCAGGGAGGGTTTTTGTACAGCAGGATCACAACTGTCTTGCTAACTGACATCAAGACAGAGAAAAGAAGCTGTTGGCAGAGGTGCTGCAGAGCAGAGATGGTGGGGCACAATGAGCGTGTGCCACATGCAGTATGTATTTGTGTGATGTGTATGTAGCACTTATAAGACAATTCAAGAGTGCAGTTAAATGATGAAAGCAGCATGTAAATGCTATGAACATGGAAAAAAGCAGTGGGGCTGCTGGTGTAGGGATGTGCCATGAGATATTCTGAGCATTTAGGGCAAAACCTTCTATAGTAGGTTCAGCCTGGAGAAAAACTGGGGGGGGGGGGGGGGGGCGGTGTGAAGAGAGAGGGAGGGGACAAGGGGATTAAAAACCTCCTGCAGTGAGTGCAGAGCCTGCTGAGTGATAGTGTGAAACATCTGGGTGTTATCTTAAACTTTCAATTGAAAATTCTTTGTTTTGAAGATCTTTCTCCCTGAATGTTTAATTTTTTTTAGCCAGAAAATCCTAGGAAACCAATAGCATCAGTTTGCCACAAAAAACCCCAAGCCAGTTTCCTTGGAGTGTTGGGCTAAGATGTTCCAGTTGGTGAGGGGAAAGGAAATTTTATGCTAAAAACTATCATCTTGCATGAAAAGGAGATGGTTTGGGGGGGTGTATGTGTGGTGGGTTTTTTTTTTACTTAAAAAAACCCCAAAATACCCTCTTGTCACTGTGAGTGTATCTTTAATTATCTAGAAAACATGGCCCCATCCTGTGGAGGAAAAGATCCGGGAAATCAGTGATTGCATTTTAAGGAGTGCACTCAATAGATATTTCCTATTTTAGCTGTGGAGATGTGGAGCAGAAGGGAGAAAAGGATAGAGAGGAAGGACTATAGAAAAAAGAAATAAAGGGAGAAATAGGGCATAAAATAACCACTGCTGATATGCCAGTAGATAGTATTTCATTTATTTATTTTTCTTATTCTATTGTATTTCCCAGCAGGAGTTCTCTGATGCTAGAATGGTTTTGAGGAGAGGGATAGGATGTGAGCTCTCAATACTGATATTAATGAAGCTAGCAACTCTGGATTTCATGAAGCAATGATTGAATGAAAGAAGTGGATAAAATCACTAACGCTGACCTGGCTGTGTGTGACCCCCTCATCTGCTGCCTGGTAACAAATATGCAGTGCGCACCTGAGCTTGTTTGTAAAAATTGTCCCTTTGGGATATTTTTTCAGAGGCTCAATATGGTATTTGAGAACAGTTTCAGCAGATGTGGTTGGTGATGGCGGGGGGTCCTCACTTTTTTTGGTTGCAAATGAATCAGTTTGGTTTGGGGAGGACAAAGGTGCTTGGTAGTCTGGAGATGGGAGCCTGAGAGTGGTGAGGCCTATCCTCCTGTCATCATGTGCAGGTTGCTAGTGGCAGGAAGGAAGGAGAATGTTGAGTGTTAATAAATAACATTCAGGGATCTGCAGAACAACATAAAGGAGTCCCAAAAAGGGCAAGAAGATGGAACACAAATCATGCATGCGCACGAAGTGAGCGTACCCTGTGCAAGATGGGAGCATGTGGTCATGCAAGAGCAACTGGGTGGGTTTTGAAATGTAGTTTTATTCCACTAAACTTGAGTGTCTTTCAGGATACCTTCCCCAGCCACACAGAGCCTGTGTGGCAAGCATCTTTGTTTTGCTGCTTGGTAGACTATGAAATGTACTTAGTCACAGTGCTCTGTCCCTGATCACAGAATCATTCTGATCTCCCACTAATATTTTTCAGCGTGACATCTTAATTCCCTGTGGAACAGGAGCAAATATCTATTCCAGCACAATTCTGACATTCTTGGACAGTAATTCCTTTCTTCTCTCTATGCTGCCAAGATTCATAAGACTGGTTTTAAAACTAAAACAAAAGGCAAGGCAGGCTTGTGCAGAGTGTCTTTATGGGGAAGGTCCTGCTCCTTCCTGGAGTGCTGGCTGCAGGATGCTGTTGTGTTTGGTGGGGAATGAGCACTGTAGAAACTGAGGCACAGGCACAGTGTTGACTGCTGGTGGGTAGTTGTTTTGTGTATTCCCCACTGCTGGGGCTGAACTGGTGGGATTTCTTCACAGAACATGCTTAGAATAAGGCTGTAAGTACCAGAAGGCTTGTTACGCTGTCTTTGCCCTGGGTCCTCCTAGAGCTGTGGAAGTCCTGTCTGCTCCTGCTCCATGCACAGAGCCTCCTCTTTAAAGCTGTCTTTGCCTTCAGGATAGACGATGTTTTTATAATATTCAGCTAGTCTTTTCTTTTAGATTTCCAAGCAATGAGATTTTTCCCCCATGCAGGGTACCCATATTACTCTGATGTTGCACTAGGATGTTTTGCAGAGTGGGTCTGATTAATGCAGCCCACGGATACAGTCCTACTAAGGACAAGGTTTATTTTATGAAGGTGTCCAGAATCCCTTTCCCAGATTGTGCAGTTCAAGAGGGAAACTGGCTCACCTTGGCCATTGCAGCATGTTTCTGGAAAGATCTAGTTTTCTTGCAGCAGTACTGCTACAGCAATATGATTTGGCTAAACCCAGAGCCTTGTGCATTGTGCTCACCCTGGTACCCAAACCTGCATTGGGGAAATGATGGCACAGCATGAAAGCCCTACTGGAAAAAGGTATTCCTTTGGTCTTGCAGTTATTTGACATTACATTTTGCAAAACCAAGAGGGTAGAGGTTTGGTGAGCATCTTGCAGGATCTGTTGGCACTGGAGCTGCGCTGCAGCCTGGTGCTGGGAGAGTGTCTGTCATTAGGAGCTGGGGAGGGGTCCCTCAGTGGGGCGCGCTTGTCCGGAGCAGCTTGCCCTAAGGCAGGATGCTGTGAGAATCCTGCTGCCTGTATTAACCAGGGTCTCCTGCCTCCTTGGCCCCAGGGTGGCAGGTGGGTGGCTGCAGCAGCCTTTCTTACATCTCTGTTGAAATGAGAATAGCCAGTGGCTGCAGCAGCAGCCGTTTAACCTTCAGGCCTGAAGCGCAGCCATGAAGGATGGCTTCCCCCAACTGGGGCTGCTGCCAAGGGTTTTTACTTTTGCATCCTGCAGGGGTTGTGGAACTGGTGAAATCTTATCAGTGGGGATGTAACTGCTTTGGGGAGAGGTGACTGGGAGGGAGAGAAGATGCAGCAAAGCAGCAGGCAGAGGTGCAGTGTTGGCTTTAAAGCAGAGGTGAGGGTTGCCAGGGTTGTATCCTTCCCCAGTGTATCAGTCTCTCTGACAGGTGGCATTGCTTAGCCTCAGGCCTGGGGACCAGGTGATGTTGGGGAGAGGATTTTATTAGGATCTTCCAGTAGGTAGGTGCTTTATCTTGTCTGGCTTCCTATTTTGCAAAACAAATAGTGTTTTCCATGTCAATACCTGGCTGCTGGTGCAAAGTAAAAGTGAAGCACCACATTTTTGTGTTTATAGTGTTATCTCTTAGAAAAGAAGACAAAAAGTGACTCAGTAGCACCATGGGTTTTACATTTACATGCTGGTAATGGGAGGGAAGCGAACCCAGGGTGCTGCTGTTCCCAAGCCCTCCCCTCTGGGGTGGCAGGTGACTGCCCTGCAGAGAAAACAAAACCACTGGGTTGGTTCATGGCCTGTCACATTTGGTTTGTGGGGTGATTTTTAAGCACCTGATAGCACTTAGTTTTAGTAACTGTTTCAGGAATGTGAATCTGTCTTCTATTTCTCCACCCCCTCCAAACACTGCTGTTGCTCAGGATTTTATATCAATTCACCAAGAGGTTGAAACAAAGTGAAGCTAAGCAGGAGTAAGCATGGGAATTAGCTGCGAGGTAACCTAATAGCTGTTTGGTAAAACAGTAGCCCACTTGCACCCCAAATTAGAAATGAAATTAAACCAACTTTTCAGATGTGCCTTCTTTCCACTTTGCTCCTCTGGGAGTTGAAATGAGAGAGGACATGACAAAATATTGAGCTCAAGCCTGCTTTCCTGCTGGGTCTGGCCCCACTGTAATTCTAACTGCTTGTGACTGAGCAGTGTTTGAAGACTCACAGGCAAGGGGTTTTTGATGTGCTCTCCGGAGATTCATGTGTGAATGAAGCCTCCCTGGCTGTATGACTCTCAGCTGGTCTTTTATAAAACTCTGATTTGGCTGTGTGGTATCTCCTGCTGCATTAACTGTAGCTCAGCCTGCAGCTTTCAAATACGGATAACTTAATGATGCTGCCTGCATTTTCTACAACTTATGTGCAAATTTCTACTTGGAGCTGAACACTGGTGTATTATACCTTGCTGTTAGAGGCTTAGGTATTCCTGGCCACTAGCACAGCTGTGTTTCCCTGTAAAACTGCATTTGTCCTACCTCCACAAATGAGAAGGGAGCTGAGGTCAGACTATAACTGAACTAACAGCTAGGGGAGGATCTGAGTAAACCTGTTTGATGTAAGGAGACCTGAGGAATGAGTGATGCAGAGAGCCCTTGCACTTGCTCTGGTTGTCTGTGCTGCTGTGCTACTCTCTCATGAGCTGTACAGCAGTGGGTCGCTGCAGTGGGGCTCTGCAATTGCCCAGCTGTGTGTTAACCCCTGTGCCCCTAAAAGGAAGGGGGGCTGCCAGCTCTGGTAGTACACCTGCAACGTATGGGTATATAGAATCTCATGATGTATGGTATCCTAAAGCTTTGCAGAGAAATAAGAGGTAGCTGTGAAATCCTCTGCAGTTGTGGAGATCTTCCTTGAAACATTCCTGGTCAGCCAGGGAACAGTTCTGTGAGCAAGCTGATGACATCCTCTTTCCTATGGTTTGTCTTAAGGTTTGGTCCTTCTGTACCTCCTAAGGGGCTTGTTTATCTGCAGCCTTGCCCGTGCAAAGGCACAGGATTTCTTGGCCGTTCTGCTGCATCTTGTGGGAGCTGCTCATTTCTCTGCTGCTCTGTCCAGCGTGTCTGGATCTGGCCATGGCTGAGAGGTTACTGGGAGGAGTAGGAGGTGCTGATACAGACGTACACCCTTCCTTTGCAAAAAGGGAGGCAAGTAGGAGCTAATGGCATTCAGTTCATGACCCGTTTCATATCTGCCAGTGTGTGTGCAGACATCTGCTCTTTTGATTTAATAGTGGCCACTTAGCTGGACATCCTCTCCTGCCATTTATACTGAAGCTGTGTCTGTCTGGCCATACATGTGCTATAAACCTTTGTTTCCTTAGGAAAATGGGCCAAAAATTGCCTTTTTGTTACCTGGTGTCCAACAAAACTGAGAGCTCTGTTTGGAGCAGACCCACAGTACCTTTGCAAACACTGTTTTCCTGATTCCTTTCTATCATGCCCACACAATATGGATATGCTTTGCAGAGTATGCTCCAGCAGTGTTTTTATAAAAAGTTAAAAATACTTCCAACTCTCCATCTCACTGAGAGCATTTGAATGGTATCAACCAGAAGTCTTGGGGAGCCCATCTCTTCTGTGCTGATTCATGAGCCTTATTGGGGTGGGGGGGGAGAGGTTTATCTTTGGACAGCACCTTCCAATGAATTTTCTTGCAGCCTCAGTGTTACTAAAGAGACTAGTATTGAGACCCAAATTGTCATCAATTTCTTTCATCATCTCTGAGAACACATTTTCAGCTGAATGCCTAACATGCCTAGAAAACTCTTAGTACTTTGTCATATAAAGTGTTATAGTTTGTTAAAGCTGTCTTTGCTTTTAGGCACAACATGTGCTTCCTATCTACTGTGAGGATGATTTCAGTGGTGAGGGGTTTTGTGCCTTCACAAATATTCAATGCATCTTTTTTCTTTCTAACTCAGGACAATATTTGTCTTGGGCCTGTACTGCAGGGGGGTTTAAAAGGCAAGCAAACCCAAATACTCAGTTAACTAAGCTTTGTGAACGTCCCTGTGGATTTTCAGCAGGATTCTTAGATTCTCAGTTCACTTTTGGATCCAAACCCCTCCTTTTTTTTTTTCCTGAATTGATAGACCTTTTCTGCATGACTGGGTTTTGCTGTGTGAGCAGTATAGGAAGTCCTTGCCTGCAGAAGACACTTAGCCAGCGTGGCTCTGATAGGGGCTGGGGTCCTGGGTCTGGGTTGCATGTGGCTGACAGAGGTGGTGACGAAACCCCGCTCCAAATACAAATCTTGTCTGCTTATTGTTAGACTTCTTCAAACCACAGTCTCCTTTTTTGAGGCTAATGAGCTTCAGCCCTTGTTGACTGGTGTTTCTAAGCCCCTTGGGGATGTCTCATGGAAAGACTATCCCTTTTGGGCTGTACAGTGAAATGGAGGATGTTCCCAGGGAATGCTATCCTCTGGAGAAAGCTCACAGGGGGCCAGTCTGATTAGTTCATTGGACATTGTTTTTCTCCTAAGGTGGGCCTTGCAACACACTCTGTCATACAGGCAGTGTCCAGAATTTAATTTCATTACTATTTTATTGGACCCAGAGACAAACAAAACTTCTGCAGGTCATTAGGAAGAGTGGAGGTGAATTGGCCACAAAGTTCTCAATGTGGTGTGGAGAAGTTACTGCACAGAACCACCTGTTTTTAATTAATCTTTTGAACCAATTTGGTTCTAGCAAACCAATTCCATTAACAGGCTAAGCAGAATAATGACAGGCACAGCTGCTATAATTCCTTGTTATGCTTCTAGTTAAAACAAAATCCTCTTTGCATCAGGAAACACTAATCTAATGTCATGACTTTGTTCATTATGAGATCTTTGGTAGCTGAGCACATCCAAATGCTTCACATGCGTTTTCATAATTTTTCCCCTCCCTGCTATATGACCAAAATATGTAAATTATGAGATGACTTGTCCCCAGAGAAGAGCTAATTGGTGCATTAATGTTCCTGAGATAAATCAAATGTAAGTCCCCTGCTATGCTCAGCTATAGGGTAGACTTACATACTAGCTCTAATGTTCTTTGGGATGATTTAAATTTGATTTCAGTCAGTCTTATAGCTCACTTACCAGACAGACATGGGTTCAAATGTTCAGTTGCTGTCTTCATTTCAGAGAACTGAATTGTGCTGTGTTCAGCTTGAATTAGCAAATGTTCTTAGCTGATAAGAAAAAGAAACTTGCCAGACTGGCTATCCCAGTTATCCCATCCCTGATAGTACTAAGGGATGCCCAGAGAAGAGGGACAGGGTAGGTGTGTGCATTGGGTGCTCATTCCCTGCACGCAGTCTTCCCCCTGCTCCTGCCTCCCGGTCCCAGCTGGGTGTCCTTCTCCTTGAGAACTGGCTGTGAGTTGGGTGATGTCCTTTTTGAACCCACCTGTGCTTTTGGCTTCCCTCTCATCCTTTAGCTGTGAGTTTCACAGTGCAGCTGGAAACTGTGCAAGAACAGCAGCCCCACTTTATTTGGGTTAAATGACGTCCTATGAGACATTTAAATGGGGTGCCCTAAATCACCAGAGTACCTGTGTCTCCAGCTAGAAGGTCAAACTGCTCAGGGAGGAGGGAAATATAGCAATGCTGGGGCATGAATGATCAGGTAGGCAAAATGTGAAACCCAAGGTGGCAAGAGGGGAATGTAGGTTCAGATCTGACTTGTGATCCAACACCCAGCTTTTGAATGAATGCTTGCTGTTTGTTATGCTTGCAATGTGCCTGTGCATGTATGTGATGCCTGCTGCTACCCTTTGGAGATTTACAGCTTACCCTCAAGATCTGACGTTGCTAACTTCTGAAGTGCTAGTTGTCCAAACTGGGTTTATCACTAAGAAACAGCTGAGTTTTTATGGATTAGAGTCAAACCATCCATCCTGAGAGAGTGCAGAAAGGGGAGTCCTGGCACAGGCTGTGTTTCCTCCCTCCTGGAGCAAGTGTGAAGCAGGAGCCCAGAGGGAGCCCAGGTCCTATGCCTGAGGCCAGGCACTGCCTCTTATCCATGCTGCAGTGTTATCACTCAGTTCCTTGCCTGTAAGTGGCCTTCTCCTGGGACGTGGTATCTCACTGCATCACTGTGAGGAAATCTTAAAGCTTTCTGGTCTTGTTAGCAGCTGCAGCATGTCTTGCTGCACTGACTTCAGGTCTAGCTGGTGAAACATCCTGGCTGCTAGCTGTGAGGGTTTGCTGGCTGGAGTCATGCATTGGGGGTTTCATGTTCAAAATCTGTAATTTAACTTCAGACTGGAGGCTTTTTTAAACTGCTCCAGTTCTCCTGTGTATTTTTACAGTGCGTAGCCTGTTAGAGCCCTGATGTGCATTTGGGGTTTCTTACCCTTCAAACATATAGTAAAAAGGTATTGTTGAACTCTAAAGAGGCACTGGTTTACTGTGCTGGGGCTCATGCCCTTAGGGATGTGTTGCAGCTCTGCATGTGTGGCTCTCATTCCCTGCTGCTGCATGTGTGGGGTAGCTTGTGCAGTCAGTGACCAGGCTGGCGTTCATGTTAGACTTGCACTGTGCACCAACGTAGAGATACAGGCTCTTGATTTTTGTGCAAATAATTTTTTTTAATGAAACAGTACAAGGGAAGGGAAGAGGGAAATCTAAGCCACTGAGATAATTTTGAAACTGTCTGCCCCACTGTGAGATGTTGCTGAGTGATTTGAGAAGTGACATTCAGCACAGCTTATCAGCTTAGCTTAGTTAGGAGGAACAAGAAATTAGAGGAGTGATGGAGGCCAACCTTCAGAGACCAGCTTTGCCAGAGATGGCAGCTGCCAAGCAGAGCTTTACATAACTTGTGTGCAGTGGTGCAAGACTGTGGAAATCCTTATGGCTCCAATTTTAAGTAGGTTGCTGTAGATAAACAAATACACAACCCTCTGCTGACCACGTCCATCCTCTTGTATAGGGGTGTGTGTGTGTCTGTGGGCACATACGCGCGCCCTCTTGGTAAGCACTTCCGTATCTCAGCTTTCCTGCCTGAGGTAGGTAGCTCCAAACCTGCTCCAGAAAGATAAATGGGGAGGGCAGATAAACCACTGCTGTGGTTGCTCCCCATCCGGACTTTGCCTCTGTGGTGTTAATTAGGGAGATGGAGGCATCCAAGCTGAAAGACTGCTGGGCATTTGCGATGGCAGCGTCAGGAGGTGAGTGCAAGCAGCCGCAGCACCCCTGCAAAGGGAATATCGAATCCAGCTTGATCAGTCCTTGAGTTACAGGGCTGTGTTGTTTCCATGGGATGTGCCTGTTGGCCTTTCCCATTGCTCTTGCTCTGTCAGTGCAGCTTGGGAAATATGTGGAGGTTCAGTGGGGATTGCAGATGATAATGAATCTGCTCTTTTTATGGTTAAAGATCCAGGGCTACTGTCCTCTAGAAAAAAATCCAGGGTAGCCAACAGAGTTACTCCAGCAATATATTTGGCACGGCGGGCCAATTGTGAAATCTGTTTGCTTCTCTGTGAATAAACTCTTGACACCTCATTTCACTAAAACCTCTGGAGGGTGATGTGCAGCTTCTTCTGATAAATACTAGCTGATCAACAAGGATGCTAAGAACAGTGAGGCCATCCATTGCTAATTATAAAGCTGTTTCAACCAGGCTAGTAAAACATGATCGTTTATCCACTGTTTGCTATTAAAACTCACTGTATTTGCCTGATTTGGAAACAGTTTTTAACTTTCAGGTACTTGCATGGAATGTGATGGCACTTGAACTACAGCTCCCAGAGTATCCAGCATAAGCATTGGTCCCAAAATTAAAAAGAAAAAAAAACCCCACCGAACCCACCAATAAAAAAATCCCCCCCAAATGCCACAGTAGCAAAGTAATAATCACTGTTAACATTTCAAGGCTTAATGCTTCTGCCATGGTACTTAATCGATAATTGAAATAGCAAGAGAAGTGTAATGCTTGAAATTCATGCAGTTAATTTTATTGCTAGCACCTGTAATTTGAAAGTAATTCTGAAATCAATATCAATGTGACTTTGCGTGGAATGGGAAAGCCCTGGAGTAGGTTCAACCACACAGTTCAGTATTTAAGTGGGAGCTACTGTTCCGTGAGAGATCAGGATTAATTCTACTCAGTTTTTTTTCCCCAGCTATAAATAAGATCTTCCCCACACCATTTGGGTGCCTTTAGTGTTTCTAAATTGCATAAAGTCATATTTCTCAAAGGTTTTGGATGCTTTTCTCAACTCCTCTCTGCATCCTGCAGGTTGCTCTGTGTGCCAGTGGGGCTGTGGGAGAGGGGAGAGGCCAGGAGAAGGCTGCAAAATTTCCCCCTGCCAAACCCCGCTCTTTTACAGTGAAACATGCTCCTGCACAGCTTTCTGAGCTCTAGCTCCCCACTGCTTCAGGCTCCAAAGGAGGCCAAAATTGAGGCAGAGCGTGCTGGGGTGATTTGTACCTCCATGTCTTCCTGATGAGCTTGTTGCACTGGGCTTGGTGGGGGCTGCAGCACAGGTAAAGTACAAGGGCTTATGCTGGAAAAGCATTGCAATGCCCTGGCTTTGCCTTGGGTTGTTCAAGCTTCTGTAATTACTCTGCACCCTCTGCAAACAAGCAAAGAGGCTGGCTGGGATGGCTGAATCCTTCAGAGATGTCTGTCTGTGCTGCAAGAGTCACTGCACCCCGGAAAACTTTGCCTGCATTAAGGCTTGAGCCTTGGGGTGGCTGGGGAGACTGTGGGCAGTCCTGGAGGGCTTCCCTGAGGAGATGCAGGAGACCTGGAAAGGCAGCTAGGGTGCAGAGCGTGAAGGGGCTGTTGCATGTGTCTTGCAAATACATATATCAGTGGGAAAGGGGCCTGACTCTGGCCTTAGAACTTCTCCTTTGGTAGAGTCCAGCCAATTTCATAACATCCATCCTCTTCCTCTTTCCAAACTGCTGTAGCTTGGCAAAAAAAAAAAAGCATTGGATCCAAAGATGAATCTTAGTGTTGCCACTGTAAATCTTGGTTTCTGTCTTGTTGGCTGGAGGACGCTCATCCCTTCGTGCAGCAGGTCAGATGTGCTGTGGCTTTTGAGCCAGCCCTCCTTAGATGTCACAGTGTGAGCGTTGGCAGCTTGAATACTCTCCATGGTTTGCCTCGGCTTCTCCTGTTCAATACAGCTGCGTTTATGGGCACAGCAATAAATGTCACTTATTTTGCAGACTGTCTTTGTGGCACTGAAGTTCGAAGGTTCCTTTTGACACAAAAATCTGAAAAGATGCATGCCCTGATCAAGAGCTTGAACCTGATTTGTGCACCTCCAGTGTAAGCAGAGAGCAGCACGGACAGGCCCTTTGTCTCCCCTGAGCAGGAATCTGGACCGAATGCTGCCATCCAGGCTGTCTAGCTGCTTATTCAAACTGGCATCCTCTTGATCTCTGTGCGAGCGCTGACAGATTTAAAAGCAATGATTTCTCTATATGTAAAACCACTAAGTAGGCTAACCTTAGAAACAATGATGCTCTGATTGTTTTGCAAAATATCTTTGGTGTGTAACTTCCAATGGCTGGCAGACCTTGTAGGGGGGTTATTTAAATAAGAAAACTCTTTTTACCTTCAGTGTCATCCTTTAATTTATCAAGCTAATTAACTGATCTCACCCAGGGATGCTTTGTTCCTATGCAATGCCCTCCCCCATCCAAGTCAAGAGAAGACATCTGCACGCACAGGGTGTGTTATTCCCATGCTGTAAATTGTATGCAAGTATGCTGGCACTTTCTCATTCATTTGGCTTCCTTTTAATCTTTCTCTCTTCACCCCAAGCTCAGCTGAAGTACATCACAGGTTCTGCAGCTAATTAGCACAATTACAGCTGTCCGCATCAGGTTGGGAGATTGAGTTAGGAGCAGTCAGGATCCCAATGTACTGGAGTCTCATTACTGAGTCTCCAGTGCAGCCACATCTAATGAAATTCAAACAGATCAGGTTAAATTAGATTAGCTAATGGAATTCTCATCTTCTCAGTTTAATGTAATTCTGAACAGTGAATCTTTAGTTTACCTAGAAAATAAATGTTTCTTTGAGTTGGACTTGACCTAACCCTGCAAGCCTGAGCTCCTTGGACCTCGGAGAAGTTAATGTCCAGGATCTGAACTTTGTGGGCTCAGCTTGTTGGTGGCTTTTGGGGACCTTGTGCTGGGGGATCTGGGAGATCAGAGGAGGCTCTGCTGTGCTCGCTCTTGGTGGCCATGGTGTGGCCCCAAGGGACTTGCATGGTGGGTCCCTCCTGCCCTAGGTGACTGCAGCTGGGACAGAAGTGCAGAGCGACTGCGTGTGCCACAGCTGCTGTACCCCCAGTGCAGAAGCAGAGTGGCCAGAAGAAATAGTCTCTGTTGCAGCACACTTTGAAATGTTTGTTGTCTTGTGCTATTTAGCAACTCAAGCCTTTGCCCTGGTACTGCAGAAAGATGAAGAATGGAGCAGGCACCTGACGGGTAACTCCAGCAATTGCCCTGCTGGGTTGATGCTCTTTTTCCAAAGCAGACAAATTTTTGGAAATATAGTAGGACTCGTTTCTTTGGCAAGATTAGGGGATGAAGAGGATATCGTAAAATACTCCTTTTTTTTTTTTTTTTTGTAGAGGCGGTGTCTTGCATGTTCCCTTAGTAATCCTTGGCACAGGCAGCAAAAATAGCAGTGCCAAAGTGAGTTAGAGCAGCCTTCAAAGCTTGACGAGGGCCTGCAAAGTTGTGCAGGACTTGGCAAAGCTGCTGAAGTGTCTTTTGCTGTGACCCCTTTTGTAATCAGCCAGGAAATGGCAAGATGTAATGAAATGTCTCTGCCTGCCTGTTGCTGGCTTGGTGATAGTCTGCGCTGGTGGGAGATGCAGACTTCAGATTCGCCGGGGGTGTCAGGGTACCAATGCCTGCCAGGGGCTGGCTGTGCTGAGTGAGGGTTCCTGGTGCATGGCCGCTGTTAATCCTGGAGCGACGTGTGTGCTGATGGAGTGGTCACAATATTGTCTACCTGGTGGAAATGGCAAAAAACTGCCTCTCTGTTTACTTACAGACCAAATGGTGTGAGTAGGAAAGGATTCATGTCCTAGTACCCCCTCTAGCCAGCGGAGGGCCAGGGAGGCATGCAAATGGCAGGGGGATTGAACAGAGGAAAAAACCTAAACCTGATATTTGCTGTATTTCTCTGTCCTTAAGCAAGCTGCTTCACTTTTTGAACTGTCAGCATGGCACCTTTTGCAAGTGCTAAATTCACTTAATTTGTGATGGAGTTGTGAGTGTAGTTACTTGGCGTCGCTGGCTGACAGTGTGAGGGCTTTTGAAAGGCCATTAGGGCTGCGTGCTGCGTTCAGCTCAGATCCCCTTCACTTGCCTTCTTGAACACCAGGCACTTTTCCTGACTGCATGGTGCCCGCAGCCAGCACACCATGCGGGCGTCTGTACCACACCATCGTGATCAGAGTCCCCCCAGGATCAGATGAAGCATTTGATTCTCTTCCCCATCTTCCAGCAAACTGAACAAGTTTTAGCTAGAAAAAAAGTAACTTTAGGCCATACAGGGACACTCTAAGGGCTTTGAGCTTTTCCTCTGGGTGGCTTTTTTGTCGTGGCTTTGCTTTTGGTAGCATCTGCTGGTTAGAAACGAAGGTCTTGGAGCAAAGGCAGGTGTCGTGCCAATTTTATTTTGTAAGGCGTGCTCTCCTTGCTGCAACAGCTATGCTCTGTCCTCCTGGCGGGTTTGTGGTTTGGCAGATGTATTGTCCCTGTGTGTGTCTGCCTACCCACCCAGGCTGAAGTGCCACGTTGCAGGTACAATATATTATTGCTGGTTTTAGGGTGCTGCCAGGACTGGAAGCGGTTGTTCATAGCAGTAGTCCTTGCTCCTTCCTTAATACATGTTTCTTCTCAGCTGCAAATCCCATTGCCATCATGATAATTGTTTTCATTGCTTCACTGGGAGTAGTGAGGTTAACATCTTGAGCAGCAGCTAAAATAGACAAGAGCAAATAGCACAATAGCTTAATCCCCTGGAAATTACTCTTTTCAGGATGGAGTTATGTTTCCTTTTTATCTCCCCCTCTTTTCTTTTAAAGGGCAGAATTACATTTTATTTCAGCTGAGCCCAGGACCTGTAGTCTGCTGCTTCTGCATGTAGAGTCACTGAATATTCCTCTGGATATCCTTTTCCTGAAGAGAATTTCCCAGCTAGAGGGTTGCAAGACCTCAGTGATGCAGGGAGGAGCAGTTCAACCACGTGGTTTCACCTTCCCTGAACATGGCCCGTTGCAAGTGGCAAATGAGGTCCCTCAGTGGAGCAGCAGCCCTCTGGTCCTGCCTGCAGTGGAGCTGGGAGTGAGTTCAAGTTGTCGCCGCACAGATGAGCAGCTTCCAATGTTCGTAAATATCCAACCCTTCTCTGACTCTATTGCTTTCCTTATAAACAGACATGCAGTCATTTTCCAAGTGAGCCATCTGGGTTTGACAGATGTCTCTGGCTTTTTCTGGGCCCATTGTTAAAGGGGAAAAAGGGAGGGAATATTCTGAATTGAAGGAAATAGCTTCTGATGGCAGTCTGAAATTTCATGGGCTGGGAGATGAACCACCCCTCTTTCCCTCAATTGCCATCAGCTCCATTGATTGTAATCTGCATTTGCAGCCTGGGAAGCATCGCTCCTTGCGGGAAGTGCTGGAGCTGTCACTTTTTGGGGAGAAAGTTCAGGTGTACTTTTACCCTTGATACAGAGCTAGCAGGCTTTTCATACTGCTGAGAGAGATGTAACACTGGTTTCTGAAGACGTATGAGTGAGGTCTTCAGAGCCTTTATCTGGGACTTAATTACCACACTTTGTATGCCTCTATCCATTCTGATCCCAAAGCTTTCAGACACTGGTATGAGGTAAGGTCGCTGCTCCTCTCAGTCTTAGAGTGCCATGTGTATTCGTACGCTCTTAAAAATCTCTTTGAATCATGTTATTTAATTCTTCCTAATGTAGAAAGATCCCTGTGTCTGATCATTGCTGACAAATTGTGAAGTTAGCAAAGTTGACATTACAGCTAAATACCAACATTAAATGTCAACATTATGCTATCTATATTTTTTCATTTTTTCCTTTTGGGTTTTTTGTTGTTCTTGATGAAAGCACATGAAACGCATCAGCTTCCTGAAAGTGAGAATATTAAAAATAGGAGAGGTGTGTATGAAGTGCTTTCTACGCTAAAGGTCATGTGTTTCAAAGAATATATTCAGATGAGAGGTTACAATGAGACTCTCTGCTTCTCCTTTCTAATACCTGTGTGGGTGAAGTCTCAAGCTCTCGTGTTGTTGACACATGCATACAGGTTTTGCTCTGCTTCAAGTTTTCTGCCATTCTCGTGGTGCCGCTGTTGGTGGTTGCGAGGCATCTAGTGCAGAAGTCTGATTGTGTGGAATTGCAGGGCTGCAGGCGTGCTGTCACGTACTGAATGTGAACATGCAAATTACCATAATGCTTCAGTGAGAGCGAAGTCCGAAGGGCACATTTAGGACAGCTTTGCTAAAAATGCAGATTTTGTTTGCTTTTAGAGTTTATGCGATTAGCAGAAGAGGGGAGGAGAGAAGCAGGGGAAGCACTGTAATTATTCAATACTGCATTTGTGGCAGCATACCAAGTGGGAAATTGTCAAAGATAGAAGTTTGGTAAAGAAATCTGTCAATACTGGAAGCCTCATTTCCTCCTCTGTGTTATCTTCCCCCTGGGAGGAATAAAGGGTGCTATTACATAACCCTCACTTTTATTTGCTGTAACAACTTCCCACAGACCACCAATGGCCTGTAGATCATAATTTGGTAATCACTGGTCTAGAAGGTCATGGAAAATAGTCCATGTGACAATACTGCTGTTAGATTTTCGTTTGAGATGGATGTTGAGATGCCTGCTCCTTGAGAAATGTGTGGTTGGGCATGAGAAATGTTGAGTTACCGGTGGTTTGATGGTGCAGAAATTTTGGAAGCACCCCATTGCCCTAGAGGGGGGGTGCCTGCTGAGATCTCCTGTAGCCCTTTGGCAACAGCAGAGCCCATGTCTGGATCCCTCTCTGAAGTGCTTGGTTTTGGGTCACTCTTTGAGAGCAACAAAAATGACATAGCTGATAGGGTCCAGCTGTGTGTACTCTGCATACTTGGGTGCATGTTGGAGGATGTGCTTGATAAGTCTTTGACATACAGATTTATCTGAGGACTGCTGCCCTGTTCTCAGATGTAAGTGACCAAACCATGTGTTTCTCTTCTCTGTTTACACTACAGAAATGTGTTTCCACTTTGTGAGCTTTATATGTTTTTAACACAAAGGTGCCTACCCTGTATTGTAAACATTTCTGAAAAGATTTTGTCCCTGCTGTGTATCACATAGTTCAATGTTTTCTTGCAAATTGTTCTAGAATAGAGCTTAGGTTCATGCTTTTATGTGACTCTAGGGAAAATAGCAATTTCTACGGAAGGGTCTGACTGTACAATAATTGTAAGGGATGCATGGGCAAGAAGGAAAACAAAGAAAGTGGCCAGCATATTGTATCAACGGAAGTTTTCTCACACTAAAAAACTGTTCAAACATCATTTGGATTTAAGTAAGGTGGGATTCAGGGCATGCACAGAGTTTCAAGTGCCTTTCCCCATCTGCCACTTCTGTGGTGCTTGGCACCAGTGGGCCTTTCTGCAGGAGCAGTGGAAACATCAGCTTGCTGTGTGCGGCCACCCTGGTGAGCTAGCACAGCTCCATTAGGTGTGGGAAAGCTCTGGCTTTTTTTCTACTGTCTCTGCTGGACTCTGTCCTGGGGCTGTCCCATCAGCAATGGACATTTCCTATAGCTTCCTTGCTCCTCTCCTACAGCTCCTTCTCTATCCAGCCCCACTGTTGTGCTCCTTTTTTTTATGGCTTGCTGTGGTGCGTGTTCTTGATGGCTGATGGCATGGTAATAATCCCAAAATACTTTGTCCTGCCAACTGTTGGAGGAGGCACCTCATCAGCTCAGGACATTTGCAGAATTGGCAGCTCAGCTCCAAGAGCTGAACACGAAGGGGGTTTCAGGCGTGTACTGACCTGCATGTGGTCTTGAATTGGGGTGAAACATGTGAAACCACTCGGAAATATTTGAATGTTGTGGAGTCAAAAGGCATGGGTACTCCTCAGTACCCAAACTGGAAGGCATGCAGTCTGTAATGCTGAGTAGTGCAAGTGGCATCTTCTGCTTGATACATTTATCTTGCATGTTTAGGGTCTGATCAGCTTGCTGGTGGTGCCTGAAGGCAGGACCTTTGCTGGCCATGCTGAAGAAGTGAATGTTAACATGAAGTTTGGGATTTCCAGTGGGCTCTGTGGAAATTACATACCTAAATCAGTAGTAAATGGTGGCATTTAGCTCCCTCAGGATACTTGGAAAACCCTAGCCCACAAACACAAACTGATTACGGCTTTGTGAAGAGAAGCGTGATAAAGGGGTTTGAAAAGCTCAGCGAGAGACGGGGGGTAGTGTGAGGCCTCTGCAGAAAGGGATCTGTGTATTTGGGAGCTGCAATGCTGTCTGAATTGGCAACTGGATGAACTGGATTTGTTTCAGGGGTCAGTACCCAAATAAATATTTGCAGTAAGACATTCACCAGCCTTTATTAAATCTAGACCGGGACTAGCCTGTACTCTCTGAGGCACTGAAGGAAATAGGTATGAGAAAAGCTTTGCATTAGTACTGATAGTTATGTTTGGGCAAGGATTTTTTTTTTGTCTGTCTTAAGGAGAAGTCAGCTTCAAGAGGTGTTTGAGATGACAAAAGAGGCACTTTGGGACATAAGAATTTATGCAAAAGGAAAAATTAAACCACCTGAAACTAGAAAAGCTTTGCCCTCAATAGTGCCCTGTGAAACTCAGAACTTGCTTTCAAGTGAAAAGACAGCTGCGAGCACGCGCACGGGAAGGCATAGGGCAAACTGCTGCTCTGAAGGAGTTAACAAGTGTGTGGAGCAGAGTGCTCCATTGATAAAGTCTGCTTGGATTCTTTTTTCAAAGACATTTATCAAGGTTCCTCACAGAAGATGTTTAAGGAAATGAAGCTGCTGGGGAAAAAGAGGGGGAGGGTCTTTACTTAAAAAAAAAAAAGTTGGTTAAAGAAGGACAGAGGCTGGAAGTAAATAAGTTTTCCTGGTGGAGGAAAGTCACTGGCAGAGTACTGCAAGGTCTCATGCTGAGACCTTGGATCCTTCAAATACGCTTCAGGGACTTGAAAAAGGAACAAAAAGAAATGAGTCTTGGCAGCACAGCAAACTATTTGGGGTAGTAAAGACAGAAGCAAAATGCGAAGGTGTGCAGAAGGATGCTCTGAAACAGAGTGGCGAGATGCTAAAATGACAGATGAATTTCAGGGTAGGAAAATGTGAAGTGATGCACATAGAAGTGATTCTGTGTGTACACAAGGTGAGGAGCTGTGAGATGCCAACAGGCTCTGGGGGCTTGAGGTCCTGGGTTGTAATGTAGAGCTCTGTGGCAGTATTGGCTCCATGCTCAGCAGTGATCAAAACCAAAATTGAACATTAGGAGTTATTAGCAAAGGCAGTGGGAAGAAAACATGATGCAGCTGTGTAAGCCTGTGGGTACACTGCCTGCTGCTCTCAATCTCCTGGCTCTGGAAAAAAATGGGAGAACTGGAAAGAGGCTCAGAGCAGGGTTAAAATCGGAGATATGTGGTAGGCTTTGTACCAGGAGTTTAAGACAACCAGTATTCCTTAGACTGAGAAAGAGATGGCTAAGGGGAAATACTAGAGATCTGTAAAAACAATGAGAGACAGTGAAGGTAAATAGGGAGTGATTTCTGGCAGTCTGTCTCCATCCTGGTACTAAGGGGCATCATGTGAAGGGTGAGACTGCAAGTTGTGCTTCCAAAGGGGAGCGTAGACCAGGATGTGTAGTTGTAGCAATGCGTGTGAAATAAGGTGCTAATCATGGGTGCTGTGGCCTTTTTGTAAATGTCTAGGAAGCCTTTAATGAAAGGTTAATTGGGCAGTGGATCAGCAGAGGAAGTGTCCAGGGAGAACGGGGTGTTACTCAGAAAAGGGCGAGTGCATGAGTAGAGACAAATTGATTTTATTTGTGTATCTCAGTAGGATGGTAAATCGTGCTGTTCCCTAGCTGATGCTTACTGAAATTGTAAGGCCGCCATTCAGCCTGTGGCTGTCCTGCTGTTGTGGCATGGGTGCAAAGTGGTCCTTTGGCAACACATGCCATTCATTTGGCTTGGTTTGAGGCTGATGGGACTTCAAGCCCAATGGGGCACCTAGGTCTTGGGAGGAGTGTGCCCTGGGAGACCTGAGTGTCTCACAGACCTGCCTTATTGTGGGAGCGTGTGTGATGCTGATCTCTGTCCTCATTAACCTTGTTGAGACCTGTTCAGAGCGGGGCTGGGAAGCAGTGGACTCCACTGGCTTTGCTTCTTACACCACTCACGTCACAGCATGCTGGCACTGAAGAAGCAAAGCTGATGAGATCCTGTTCTTGGAAGTGTATCTGGGTTTTATCTCTGTTAATAAAAAGATAAAGGTTAAAGGAAGCTCCGGAAGGGGGAACAATCTTCAACTTAATTTCATTTTCTAACTAGACAGATATCTTGAAGATCCTAGTGGTCAAATCGAGCTGGGATCTTTCCCCTTGCTCAGGGCAAGTGTTACCTTGTCAGAATGAAATGTTTCTGGGATCTGACTGCCTGCCAGCAATAAGGCTGCAGACCACGTCGGGCTTTTTTGAAGTCTCTTATTTCTAGCATAATTGGCTGCATTTCATGAATTATCCCTGAGGTTGCCTCTGTAGTTTTGTGTTACTAGGCTACACCCCATGCACACTGCTATTTTGTCTGCTGCTCAGTCTCTGATCTCCTTGCTCCATGTGATTACTATGGAAATCTTCCTTTCACCTGGCTATGTAATTATTAATGTGACCATATGCTGTCCTGTTTCTTGGTGCCACCTAACAGCTGTGTGAGTAGGTTGAGGGCCCTCTTACTGGAGGGTTGGCTTTGGCACGAGGGACACGCACTGTGGGGCCATGGCCAACGTGATGCCCTTCATTAGGTGCCCTGGGAGCAGGTCTGTTGTCTTCACCATGGATTTGGTTTTGATAGTGAGGATCAAGTAGAGGTGAGTTGGGTCAAAACTGGTCAGGTAGATGCCAGGTCTTATTTAGAAAATCCTGACTGGTGTTTTGTTGGCATTTAGGCAAGGTAGACACATCTGTATTGATTCTTGTAAATGCTAAGGATGTATGGCTGCCCCAAAAATGAATGAGTATTTCAATGAGCAGAGTTTGTCTGCTCACCTAAGCATTAGACTGAACGGATGTTCAGTGTGTCTGGTTTTGTACAAGGCTGGTATTGTGATCGCTCTCCCATTAGGCTTAAGCTCTTTGGATTTACCCCTTCTCTTATTGCTGTTATTCATCTGAGAATGAATAAATCCAGGATAAGAGTTCAGGAATGTAAGATTTGCAATAGCATTCAATAACCCGCTGGCCTGGTGATGCGTATGGGATACAGCAGAAGGCAGCATTTAACAACATGCTTTTGCATGCTTTATAGAACATCTGCACAAGCAAAGTCATATTCTCTCTTCTGTGCTGCTTGTGGACCAGCAATACTTCCTAAATCCAAACCTACACACCTTAGCAAAGATCCCAGAAACATCCTGGATTTTCTTGAGTTCTCAGCTTTGAAGGAAAAGCCCTGGAAAACTGTATGACGTCTGAAATTGTGCCTTTATTCAGGATGCTCCACTAATTCCCTGATGAGCAACCAAGCTCGAGTCCCTCCTGGTGCAGGCAGGTGGAAGTGAGTGTGATGAGCCCTGATGAATGGTAGCAGGGGGGTTTGGGCCACCTTCTTCCTGCCGAGGTCCCCATGCTCTGTGTCCTCCCGTGGCTCCTGGATTGCAGACTGGAGGGGCTCCTGCACCTCTCCTGCAGTCCCGAGAGCATAGGTGGGACTGAGGGATGTCATACAGGCTGCAGCGAGTCCCTCTGTTTTTAAAGGCATGTTTTTCTCACTGTCAACACCAGCACGGTCTCATGAGCTGGCGCTATTAGCATGTGTGTTTTCCCCTCACACTGTGCAATAATAATTACCCTCTCTTAGCAGTGTGAGTGTTTCTGTTCCCTCTGATTTACGGAGGCAAAGAACTCGTTTGGGAGGATGAGTCAGAAGTAATTGAGCTCCAGGGGGGCTGTATTTCATGGCTTTTCCTCTCTTTATTTTTGCCCTGTACTGTACCTCATGGTTACCAGTGCTTTGGCCTTCTAGGGAACATGCATTAAAGCTTAGAAGTGAGCTTAGGCTGTATACTGTCTTGATTCACATTTAAAAACCAACCTGATTCTGTAACTCAGTGTGACACAGAGATAATCTTTTAAGCTTTACTATTATCATAAATACAATATGATTCATTGAAGGCTATTCCTAAACACTTGGCACCTTGTACAAAATGCAGGATGGGTGAGAGCTGCTGTGCAGGAGCATTCACATGCAGCTGCTGCTGGAGGGGGGACTTTGCAGCTGTTGAGTTGCAGGGAGCAGTGCTGGGTTTAGGTGCAGAGCATGAAAGAGAGGATTGCTAGGTATAACTGAAGTTTCCAGAAAGACTGAGTCATTTAATGGCCAGGGAAAGCTTTAAGGAAGGGTTGATGCTTCTGTAGAGAGGAAGCCAAAGGCGTGCATGTCTGAGGAAAGGAAGATTTCCAGCAGTTTGTGTGCGAGTAATGCTGCTGTTTCATGCTGCTGTTGCTTGAGTGAGTCATGAAGACAGACCCCAAGTGAGCAAGGAATCGATGGCATGGGCTAGGGCAAACGTGGGACACAGAGCCATCATTTGCTGAACTGACATAAGGGATAGATGGGCAGTGGGTATATTTTGCACCTTGCTGGCTAAGGTCTGTGGGGTTGACCTCCCCATGATGTTTTGAGAAGATGTTTGAGTCCCATAGTGGCTGGGTGAGCATCAGGGCAATGTGCAAGACCTGTGGCAGGGTGAGCTGCCGGCTGACCAGCTGGCAGCATGGAAAGGAATTTTTATTACTCTTGAAATAATTCCCATCCTGGTGTGGTGGCGAGCCAGGCACTGGCGCTCACAGGGGCCTCAGTCTCGCAGGCCGGATTGGAGCTGAGGAGCTGAATAACTTCCCCTGTCTTTCTAGAAGGGCATGGCAGAAAGTCAGTGGCAACCAGCTAATCTGGGAGCCTTGGGCAGTGTAATTCAAGTTGGGATGTCTGCATTTTTGCTGGTTTGGTTTCTCCTTCTGCAGGTATCCCTTGTTTTAGTTCAAAACTTTTCCTGCAGAAGCTCTCTGGTAATAAGAGACAGTGAGACGGCTCATGTGGTGCCTGTTCCCCTGCTATTTTGCATGACTCCTTTGCTGTTAGCTGAAACAGTCGCCTGATTCAGCTGCTGGCTTCTCCCAACTTGGGGCTGGCTGATAAACCTCTGTACAAGCCATAGTGGCTGACGAGTCTGCTCTTGCATTTCCATTTCTGTTTACGGTTTAATTTATCCCTCCCTCCAAGTGCTTCTTGAGAACACTTCAGTGGCTTTTTCCTTCAAGTGTAGCAAAACTAAACAAAAGAGTCTGTTTCGTTGCTGGGCTGAATAACTCACTGTTATGATTGATAATGGTGAAACTGGTTTATAATCTGTCTGAACAGTGATGCGCATCATTAAAAACCAAGCAGACAAACTCCAAGTCCTCTAAAAGTCTGATTTGCTTTGAACAGCAGGTGATCTCTGGGGAACTCAGAGTGGGAGCTCTAGCTCCGAGGGTGCTTTGAAGCAAGAAGCTGAGTGCATTGTAAGAAGTAATGGTGAAAACTAAGGTGATGGATCAACAGTTCATTGATTTATATGTGCCTTTGATGGGTAGAATTGTCTGTTGCAAACGGGGTTTGCTAGCTTTTAGCCAGTAATCTCTTGGTTGTCTGCCCTGCCCCCCCCTTATTTCTGCTGAAGAGACTGCGCTGTCTCAGAATTAATCCCATTAGTTAATTACAGTCTTATTTTCTCTGTGGCTTCTTTAGTCTGCAGATCCAAATTGTGAATGGTGGCATGGATGGCATAGTATTTTTCTTTTTCTGTGCTGTGGCCAGCTCAGATTTGGGGTGTGGATGCTCATGGGAATTAAACTGTAAACACCAGTGTTGTGGACTCTTAAGCTCTATTTTCCTCAGGTGCACCTGCTTATGCTGTCTGTCTGCAAGAAGAGTTTTGGGAAACAAATAAAAATACGATGCAAATCTAGTTAGAGCAAAAACCTAAAACATGCAAACCAGCACTTGTGGAAAGTTTTCTGGTGGAGCTGCCAGCCTTCCTAGGACACATTTTGCAAACTGAATTTTCCTGGGAAGGTACCCAAGGTTTGCCATGTACACAGGTTTCTGGCTCTGATCTGCCCTTCAGGGGATGTGTAATGCATCCAGGTGCTTGTTGCTTAAGCAATTCTTATGGGTGAAGGTGGTTCCTGGTGCTTTTCCCCCAGAGCAAGATCAATCTATCTGTCCATCTATCTGGCCTCCATCACTGTCTGGTCTGATCTTTAAAACCATGTAATGTCCTGCCATGTACAGCTTTCACAGATGAAAGGAGTTTTTTCCTCTTTTGCAGATAAAGGCTGGTGGTGACTTACCTCCAGTCATGTTAAATGTTGGGGAGATTTAAACCCAAATTCTCTGACCACTGGCTTATCCTTCATCTCTGAGCTGAATTCCTCTGTCAACAGTTTTGTAAATGCATGGGTTGCTCACTCTGAAGCACTACATCCCCCACAGATGGGAATACGTTCTCGTTTCTCTTTGTCACTTTGGGAGCAGCTGATGTGCTCAAGATGCCAGGATCATCCAACAATTACTGTGTTAATCAGAGCTTATTTTGTACTTTGCTACTTTGAACACAAATATCCCAAAATGTCCCAAAGACACATGGTTGAGTAGCCATATGAAACAACTCCAGCCTTCCAACAAATCCAGAATACAGGTGGCTGCTAAAAATGATGTTGCCTGGAAAAGTCTTGAGACCATTTGATTTACCAAGGGAAGTTACTGCTACCAGACATCTCTGTGGCTTATGTCAAGGGACTTTGAAGGTTGCTAGTAGATTGCAAGTAAGATTAGTTTCTTATTACAGGGCAGTAAAGTTGGTCCCAAGCTACTACTAAATCATGTTTGTTACCAAGAGGAGTAGAGGAGCTGCAGCAGAAGGTGTGGAAGAGGTGTTTTCTGAGTCTCAGCCTGGAAGGCAGTATTGCAATTCAGATGGTGGAGCGTAAGATACCAGATTGCTTTAAATGTGTTGCAACCCTGTGGTGTCAAGAGTTTGATGTGTCCCCAGGGGCTTAGTGACAAACAGCCCCATCTCTGTGCTAGACTTTGGAAACACAAGGTATGCAGGAAGCCTCTCCTCTGCAAATCCCCAGAGACAGGCTGGGTCCTTCAAGAAAATGGATTGCTCACAGCTTTTGGGGAAAGTCTTGTGCTGCTTTTGATGGCACTGCTGGATAGAAGTGTTCTCACTGCTGCTGGCACTGCTTTGCTAATATTGCATCGCTCCCCTGTAACAGGGATTTGAGGATGATTTAAATGTCTTTGTATTGTAATTCTCACACCTCTTCCAAACAGCGAACAAGGGAAGCAGGGTCAGACATATGGGACTGGTGCAGATCAGGCTGGCACCTGCTGCCCAGGGAAGGCAGAGTGGTATGGTAGGGGGCTAGCAGAGGTGGAGATGGATAATGAGGGACAGGCAGCATGGCCAGGGACAATCATCTGAAAGGGCTGCAGGCAGGACAGGCAGCTTCCTTGCTTCTGAGGTGGGTTGTTGTGGGAGATGCTGCTGGACCATGGATACATATCAGTGCAAGACATCAGTCTTTGTTGACACTGAGTGGAACTTACCTTGTCCAAATTCAGACGTCCGCACTGGGAGTGAAAAGCTGGGATCCTTCCACGGTCCCTGGGGGGACAAGCAGCTGTAGAGCTCAGACCTATTTGTCCCAAGGTAAGGATGAAAGGTAAGGTAAAGGGGCCTCCCTCTAGCCCGTGGAGGGAAAGTCCGTGGAAATACCCCACCTCCTGTCAGTGAGGACCACTGAGCTCTGTTGCTTTCTTAGAGGTGGAGGTGTACACTTGTGCTTTCCTGAGAGCTGCTGTGAGTCTGGACTTCTAAAGAGCAGAGTGCAAAAATCCCTTGTGCCTGTTGCATCGCAGTGGCTGTGAGGAAACTGAAGCTTTGTTAAGGAAGTGCAGGACGAGTCAGAGGCAAGCTTGGTTCCTCATCCTGCTGCCAATTTACTGCGTTATGCCTGTGCCTCTGTCTTTCCTGTGAAATGGGGCTAATGCTGCTTGCCGCTGCAGCAGGAGAGGCAGTGAGATGCTGTCAAGGCTTATGCGCTACCAGAGCCTGTCCCTAAGTGAGGCAGGTCCTAAAGAAAACAAACCCTTCTCTTTGCAATCCTATGTGAGAGTCATTTTCTCTCTGGAAAAGCTGCTTCTGAAATGAGAACAGCCCTGTCGCTAACGAGCGCATCAAAGAACATCAGGGGGCATGCAAAAACAGCACAGTGTTTCTTTTAATTCCTTGCACTGCTATGGTAGGGCAAGAGGTCTTTTTAATTTGATTTAAGGTCCTTTTGCTGATAAAGATACAGAATATGAATGCAAATACTCTTTCAGCTGATGACATTTGGAGATGAATGTGTTTCTTCTAGATTTTACCTGGAGGGTATGTTGTTGTGTGTTTTGATTTGTTATGCTAAGTAATTGCAAAATATCGCTGTGCTGGGCAAAGGTTTGGTGTGGTGCCACCACATGCCTGATTACACTTCTTTCTTCTTCCTTTGCTGCCATCCTACATCTCTCTCTTCTCAGTATTGTCCGTGCAAAATGAATTTAAACAGGCAAGTGGGCAGCTGCTAAACCCAGGAGGCTCCAAATGCTCTCCTTCCTGGGAAGGACCTGAAAGCAGCAGTTGGGGTTTTGTCCCAGAATTTTAGGTGGAAAAACAAGGTTGGAAGATACAGTTGTTATAGCTGTGGTATGAAATTATATCCTTTATATCCTTATATATATCCCTTATATCCTATATCAGTTGGATAAAGATATAAATCAAAGACAAAAATTCTTAATCTTGATATTTTATGTCATAAATGCTGGAATTATTTTTTTTTTTCTGTGGCTTGAAAACAGAATTTCCATGTCGGGCAAGGAAGAGGTTTAGGACTGTTTGTTCTAGTGCAAACTGAAATCAGGAGCCTTCACAGCATGTTAAGACTTGAACTGCTAAGATGGGAGACACGTGCTCCCATCTGGGAAGAGGGTGTTTGTGTGGGGCATGACAGCCGGGTTGGAGTGTCCCTTCTGCTGGTTCCCTCCCGCTAGCTCCAGGCCAGGCACAGAGAGGACCTGACCCTGCTTATGCCCATCTCCAGCAAACGGCTGACCTGTTTTTGTAGAGGCACTCAATTATTTCAATGAGCGATTCGCCTTTTGACCTGGGAAAACGTTCTGCAAACGTATCAAACCCCATCAGCTTGACATGAATCGGCAGCTCCATTGGAGATTACCGGGTGGTGTTTTGCGGCTGTGCTTTGCTTTGTGAGGACATTGGCGATTTTAATGAGTCTAGCCCTGAATGAGGAGTGTTTCTTGCAGTTGACAGGGGCCCCTGGGCATGACCTCACTGGCCACCGTGCCCCAGCCCCTGGCTCAGCCTGTTCCCCCACCAGCCTTGGAGTGGCCAGATCCCGCCCAAGGCTGCTCATGTTCTCCGGGAGCTGCTCACTCATCCTTCCCACTCGCTTTCCTGCTGACTGTACCGGTTCAGAGTGGCTTGCAGGGGGTGTCTGTTCTGTCCCCCAACACCCTGCCTCAAGCGGGATTGCTTTGGATTTAGTTATTCAGCAGAGCTGGTATCTCCTGAGAAGGGTTACCCGTGGCCTGCTTCCAGCCTGGTATCTGTGCCCTTTTTATTATTCAAACTGAAATAAGTAAATACATAAAGTGTTTCTTTAATTTTTATTAGAATACAATTGCTTTTCCCTTAGGAATGGAAATAAGCAACCGAAATGTCATCTATATTTTTCCATGCTTTTCACTGTCTTGAGACCACCCCTCCTTTCAAGCTCAGTCCAGTTTTTTCCATTTGCATCTAATGAGATATCTCCCTCCCTTTTCTTTTTTCTCCCCTGAGGAGATTGGCTTTGTCTTTATACTCCAAACCAGCAGCTATTCTGGGGTAGATAATATAGACCAGCACTGTACATGAACTATTGAGTTGTGTTTCATAGATGTGGGTTTCCCACCACCATGTTCCTCTGTTTTGTCCTCTATCCCCTTCACTAATTATTTATCAGCCCTATCACACAAGTGTCTAGAGGCCTCTGATCAGGTTTCCGCTGTGCTGAGCATGGTTCAGGGAATACTTTTGGGATGTTAAATCAGGAGTATGAGGAAGAAGAGGGTGGCTGTGGCTCCAGATAAGGATGAAGGGTCAGGCAGATGAAGTGCATGGTACCAGAGCAAGGAGCTGCTAAACACAGCATGTTCCTGGTGGCATCAGCTTTTTTTTTGGCATGTTTGTGATAAAGATCTCTTGCTAAAAGGATCACTGAAGAGAGTCCCAGAGTTTGATGTGGTCTTGGCATCCCAGTTACCTAGGCATGTACTTGCAGGGCTTTATTTGCAGACTAGCGCATTCGTGGCAATGTGCACTACCTCTGTGGCTGTGTGGATACTGTCTCTGCAAACCTGTACTGCGAACTACAGGTGGTGGGTCAGGACAGCTGTCCTGCTGTTATCTGCAGGCTTGGAAGGATTGGCACAGAGGAAAAGGGAAGATGTTTTGCTTGCATTCATATCTCAGTATCTACAGTACTTAATTTTATTTTTGCATTGTCAATTAAGTGTTTTTTTTGTTGTATTGCCATAACTCCCTCTGGTGGCTAATTTGACAGTTTAAAATCAATCAAAACAGATGGTTATATCTAGATGCAGCATAGTTATGTCTTGGAGATTGCCTTGGATGGAAAAGGTGAGGAGTTTGTGCCCTGTTGGGGTGATGTATTTGCTGCCTGTTCTTGCCGTGCAGGTTTGCCTCTCTCTGTGGTTGAGTAAACCCATTTCCCTGATTAATTGCCCTCTGCCCTACAGCTACTGAGTGCATCTGTAGCAATTGAAATCCCTATCAGAAGGGTTTGCTGAGTCTCTGCTGTGCTGCCAGGCTGCAGCTGGCAGAGCTGCGGCCAGAGATGCCAGCTGAGGCCATGCCTGGGAGTGAGTTGTTCCCTCCTCTGCAAGCACCACTGCAAAAGGAAATCCCAGGTACGATGGGAGCACCGTGCCACGGAGATTCCCAGGAGCTGTCTGACCTAGCTAGCAGTTATTAATGCCACGCTGAAGCTGAGACAGGCAGCTGTGCTGTGCAGGAATCTCTCTCCCAGCTGGAAAACCCAGAGGTGGCTCAGTTTTGGTCTCTGCACTGCTGGGTCACAGCTGTGTGTCCTGTGCCAGGAGCATCACCTGCCTTCATGGGCATTGCTGCTCCGATGGACACCTCTGCCTGCTGGCTCCCTGCCCCACTTCCCCATGGGGGAAACAGTTTGTGTCTCTTCTACAACTGCTTGTGTCCCCAGCCACAGGGCATTTTAACACACTGGCCCTTCTGTGCCTCTTTGACATAAAAATACACAAAAGTTGCCTTTGCCACATAGAAACCACAGAAGAATTGCTTAATGAATATCAGGTCAGCTACAGAATAAGTACTACATTCCTGCAAAGGCATCAGTTGTTTTGTATGTTTATATATATATATGTGCATGCCTTTGCAGGAATTTTGGTGCAAAAATAATAAATAACAGGTTCCCCTTCCCCAGCATAACAGAAAGAAAAGACACATACTATCTCTTTGTTCTCTGGGTATTATTTCTTGCTGCTTGGTATTGAGTTTAATTAAATTCTGCACATTTAACCCTTAAAGTTGATGGATTATGTTTAAAACTACATGCTAGCTAGAAGTATTGTGGGGATAGTGCTGAAATGCTCAGGAGCTGTCAGGGCAGAGCAGTCTTCTCCCTCTCTGGCTCCCATGGACTCCCCTTGATTTAGTGCTGAAGTGCCAGGTCCCTAATCTATGGCTGGGAAGCTGAGAGATGTGGGTGGTTTGGATCAGATTTAAAGTTTGACCCATATCATGATGTATTTTGCCTGTTAAAAAAAAAAAAAAAAACTAAAGAACTTGGGGTTTGTTCCTCTCTCCTTCTGCTTTTCTTTGTGCTGATGTAACTGCTCAACTTGGTGAGCTTGTGTGTATGCCAAGCCAATATAAGAGACTGGGGAAAAAATCGGCCTTTTTGGCACTGAGTTACCCCAGGTTCGTTTTGGTGCAAGGAGAGGATGGAGTTAGCTGTTTTCTCGTGTAACCGGTAGGTGTACCGGGCTGAACTTTGCATTTCCTTACATGTATTCAACGCACCAATGCAACCAGTCTAACCGGGGATGTGTCTGTCCTCTGGGCTAGAGAGTGATATGGGGATCCCCTGCTGCTTCCAGACCAGGAAGCAGCGTGGTCGTCGTGTCCAGGGATGCTGAGAGTATCCTTGCTGCGGACAGTTGGGACTTGTTACCTTTTTTCTGTCTAACTTTGGGCTGTTGAGGAGGCCTTTGTAAGGCAGCTTGGGGAGATGGAGATGGCCGGTGAGGCAAGGAGAGGTAGTACGAGAAGGGGAGCCAAGGAGTGGAGACAAGCAAAGTCTGAGCTGGGAAAAGGCAAGAAGTATCTGTCTTGTCTGGTCAGGGCTGAGCTGAAATCCTCCTTGAAAGATCACCTTTCCCTGGTGAGTCACATAAGGGGTAAGTTACAGGTAAGAGGTTAGGCAATGAAATTCCCTTTCCACATTTGTAAGAACATTAAATCTGCTGACTAAAGCTGGATCTGCAAAATTACAAGAAACACCTGAATAGATCAGTGTGATCCATTGCTTCTGGCAGGTCTGAGATGGCATAAGGGTACCGTAGGGGAGAGCAGTGGTGATTCCTGCTGGGAGGGTTAATTCTCCCTGGAGCTGCTGTAGGCTGACCCAAGTTGTCAGTTCTTGGAGACCTGGGAAACCAGCACTAAGCTGGGCTGGAGGAGATAAAATGCTGCAGTAGCAGCAAAGCTGTGCTGCCTGTCAACATCCCTCCTCAGGGCATTACAACCTCAGATGTGCTGTGCTGAACTCGGGGGCTTGGGCAGCGGAGCCGAGTGCTGGCGGTGCTGTGGACCCAGCCGGAGTGCTCATGTCCCTCTGTGCTCAAGTGCTTGTCAATGTGGGTGCCAAAAGGAGGAATATTTATTGTGACCTGAGTGTGCTTCCACTGGTGGTAGGAAATCAGTGGGCTCCTCACCTAGCCCTTGCTAGATGTGCATCCCATGTTCCCAGACGTGCCTGCCTCTTACCTGTGCTTTATGTGCTTTATCTGCTAGGGGATTTGTGGCTCTAGGGAAACTAGTGACGGAGGAGCTGCAGCTTCTTTGGAGAGAGCAGGAGTTTTTTTGGGTAAATGCCCCAGCACAGTGCTTGGAGACTTTCCCAGAGGGTTTTGACACATCTCAAAAGCTGGTGGTTGAGAACTGGACCTGGAGGAGCTGCCTACATTGCACTTGCTGTGATTTGTTGTGGCTGGGGGGGGTGGGGGATCAAACCTGCAGAACTGGGGAATGTGTTACAGTAATTTACTGTGGGGTGAAGAAAGTGAGGGACATCCTGGGCACAGAGGAAATTAAATGGAAAGTGCTATCAAGCTTATGTGGGATGGAATTGCAAAGAACTCTGTTTGCAGGGTGGAAATTAAATATTGGATTTCGTTGAAAGCTGACCTTATTTAAGAGGCGTGTCTCGGTCTTCCAAACTTTGCCACTTCAATTCTTTGCTTCTCTCTTTGTTAAAGAGGCACAGGTAATGATCTACCCACTGACAGCTCAAGCCAGCTGGGTGAGGCTGGCTTGCTAAGACTACTGATGCTTTCATTCAGGGATGTTTTGCTTTCAGATTAAAATGTTGGTTGACTGAGGGCAAATCAAATCTGTCTGCCTGTTGCCCAAAATGCAGACCCCTGCAAGCCATCCACATGCTGCTCGGTAGCATGTTGCCCTGAACAGGGATGCTGTGCGTCCCAGCAGAAGCAGGGTGAAGAGGACATTGAGCTGACCGTGGGATCTCCCAGTTCCTCCAGGGATGTGGGGTTGCCTGTGCCCTTCTCTGGCAGCCAAGAAAAGCAGTTGCTTTGGTCAACGCTGCCCATGCTTTGGCTTCTCTGACACTGCTGGACTTGAGCATGCTCAGGATGGGACATCCAGGTGGCAAGCACAGGGTGTTTGTTGGCAGCGGCTGGCTCTTTGCACTGGTGACTATTCATCTGCAATAGAGATTCAGAAGTAAAGGATTTGGACTGGTACAGTAGGGATATTATTACTTGCTCTATGTTTTTGTGGGTGTCTCACAGGAGCCCAGATCGTAGACCAGGACTGGTAGGCACTTGTCAGACACAGAAGAGTGTTTAATTCATTGATTGTTCTGCCAGAACCGTGACAGCTGTTGTGCTTTTTTCCTTTTTATTTTTCCCACATGCAGAGAGCAGCTCCAGTGTTTTTCTCTATATGTTGACCTTTGTTTGAAATGAAAGCAAAAGAAAACTGTAGAAAGCCCCAGTGAGAAAGCCAGGAGTCGGTCTCCTTTAATGTACCGCATGGCTTGTATCTCATGGAAAGGCCATTTGTCTGGTTAAAATGTTTTCATCAAAATTCTTTTTCTAGGAGAAATGGTTTTTCAAAGGAAGCAAACATTACTGTGAATTCTTGCTATTTCAGTTTCTCATATTTTACTGAAAGACACATTTGCTGCTCATTCCTTTTTTTCAGCAAATCTGTGGAAAATGTCCAACATTCAAGACTGACTTTGTCGTAGAATGTCCTTCCTAGTTTTCTCACTGTTCCTTATCAGTGCACAGAGAAACTTCTGCTAGGTCGTATACAGAGAGAGTAATAAAAAATGTTTTTTCATAGAAAATTCTGATGAAAAGCAAAACAAAAACAAAGGAAGGAAGTGATGCTCTGCCTCAGTGCAGTATACAACAGCGCAGGTCCTACCTGCGAGGTTACTCTGTCCTCAGAAGAAAACTAGAGCTGCCCTGAAGCTCTGCAAGAATGTAGTTAAGTGGCAATAATAACGATGCAATTATTTTTTCCATAAAAATAGCATTTAGTTGAAAATTCTTCCAAAAAGAAAACAATAATGACTAAAAAAACCATAAAAAAATCTTTATTACAAATTACCTTGGGGATAATGCAGTTAGTGGTGGGAGGTTTCCTTTAGTGCTGCTGTTCGTATGGAAGCTTATTGTGTTTTATTTTTAATGACGAGAATATTCAAGATATATCAGCAACAAAGACCATATTCTCCTAAAATTGTCGTCTTTTGGATGTGCATAGGTTTCCTGCTGGGGTGGAGGATGGCTGGGGTAGCTCTACAATGCAGTGTGCTGCTGAGTTGGGGATCGACTTTTACCGGCATTTTGATGTTGGTTTTGTGTCTCTAATATTTACGGAAATACATTTTTATGTCTGTCTACAGTTGAATAGAGCACTGAGGTGTCCTGCCAGTGTTTCAATATGGGGTTTTGCTGTTTTTTTGTGTGGTGGGTTTTTTTTATTCCCCTCTTTGCCCCTTTACTGGAGCAACCCTGCTGCAATCTTTCTTCTCTCTCTGGAGGAGTGGAACAGGGCTACATTACATCTGTTTGGGGGATGTTACACTCAGAGTCCCTCAGATTTGTTCCCATGTATAATTCAATGGGGACCTGAAATATGACCTGCTGTAACGCGCTTGCTTGGTGTCTGTGGCTCCTTGCGTTGGTTATCCCTGTGCAGTCTCTTGTGGCCTTTTCATGGGATGAAGCTAAGCAACTGGAATAAGATGTTGGTACCTAGAAAAAGGGTTATCTTCTGTAAGATTCCCAAGTGGTCAGATGATAGAGGCAGGTCACTTATTTAACTGGTCACTGGGTACAGCAAAAATTCAACAGACCTCTGATAAACTGTTGGAACTAGTGGTCAGATTATGAACTAAAATCCAACCCTGTCATTTATGAATAAATGTGCTCTCAATACAGCCTGCTTTTAAGATGCAGATGATGGATATTAAGAGGTGCTCCTGAGAAAGTGCAGTGGCAGTTGCCAGCTCAGCTTACTGCTTTCTGATCAAAGGGCTCTGTGCTCAGACCGCTCGAGTGTAGTGTGTGAGGGAGGCAAAGCCTTGCAAGCATTGCTTCAGGCTCGGCATGATTAATGGTAAAGTATGGCCCTCTTTAACATATTTGGAGGGAGTGGAGGAGAGGCTTGTGGCAGAATTTGACAATACCTTAATGAAACGTGTGATCTTTCTTAATGCGCAGCATGTGCTTTCTGAGCCAGTGAGCCCTGCCCTGATCTGCGCTGGACCATTGCTGTCCCGCCGTGCAGCAGGGAGAGACCTGCAGAGGTGAGAGAGACCCCAGACAGGCAGCCGGCGTTGGGCATCACTTACGGTGCCGTCCCCAAACTGCTGGGCTCTGGCGTTTGGGAGAGAGCTGACAAGGACTCCCCTGTGCTGCTTCGTTTCAGACCGTTTTGTTTTGGTCGTTTAAAGTGAATGATGGATGAGCTTCCCATGTGGATTTTGAAGGGTCTGAAAAATGTGGCAGGATTGCTTCCATTTCTCACTTTATATTTCTGACATAAGAAGGGAAGATGAAGAATGTGAGGCGCCTTTCTTTAAATTTGCAAGACTTCTGCCTGATATGGTTAATAATTAGTATTTCTGATAGAAATGGAATAAAGACCTGGAAGCATGGACCCAGGGGAGGAGTGCTGGATAGAGCACACGTGGGAGGGGGATGTGCAACTGGTACAGTTGTTATCCTGTGATGGGAAGGTAGGACGATTTACATGGAATGGCAGGGTGGGGTGACCCCTTGGAGCAGAGACCCTGGTGCAGCTGAGACAAGTTATGAGCCTCCCTAAAGGTGGAACATGTGTGCAGATGCTCTTCTTTTTTCCCTTTGTTAAATCAAAAGAGAGACCCACTAATTAATTTAAACCTTTCCTTTCATTTTACTGTGTGTTTTGACCTGAGAAGTATCAAGTGGCACATCTGGCCTTCTTTGACTTTACCTGAGCACTTATTAGCTATTTTGGTCCAATCCAATGTCACCCCTTGCAACACTTGATTTGAAGGCCTGGGGAGGTACAGAGTTTTTAAGCAAAATGATATTTTTTTCATCTGACTGTGTGCAGTGCCACTGAGTTAGAGGCTAACAAAGTAAAGTAAACACAGAGAAGAGCAGAAGCTCAGTTCTCTGCTGTGTAGAAACCCTTTCATTCTCTCAGCAACTTCTTTCTGCCAGCATATTGGAGACTGAAGTCAGAACGTGTGTGTTTTCTGCTTCTCTTCGTTTAACTGGGATGTATTTCCTTACAGTACAATATTATGAGACTGGCAAGTCCTAACAATTCTCAGTAAGTCCATCAATTTTTGAAATGGTGAAGCTTTACGTGAGCTATGATACAGAAATATGGCACATGGCCATAATTCTTAGTTTGCCTGTTGATTATTTGCACTGAATGCTCAAGTCAGTGTCTTTAGTGTGTGTAGTTGAATATTTGATTGAAATGGGGGGGGGGGGAGGAGGGAATATCAGCAGCAGCTCAAAAAGAGAAAACAAGGTTCAATGCCAGCCTGAGTCTCCTTTCTATTTCTTTCATTGCCTTTTGCAGTCCATGGGGAGTCTTTACTTCAGTTTGCATTAAGATGCCTTTTCCGTTCGCTGTTTGCATCTCTGTTTCTGGGTGTGTTATGTTGGTTACTTTCTGACTGGATTTTTTTTTTTCTAACGTAACATATGCTCACATTTGGTATCTTTTATGGCTGTTTTTGTCTGTTAGTGTGGCTCCTGAAATTGAGACACTAAGACTCAATAATGAACTTCATTAATCACCTTGGCACTGTGTAGGTACTGTACTGTGTGCAGCAGAGGTGTGTGTGCCTCTAGCGAAGGAGGGTACTGTGTGTTCGAGGGGGAGGAGTGGGCACCGGCAAACACTGCCAGAAGCACAGGACGGCGAGGCTGGAGGAGATGGCAAGGCACTGCATGGCCATTGATGCAGCAGTGGGAGGGCAAATGTGCCCACCTCTTCTGCACTCTGTGGTAGACATGGAGATAAGCTTTACTTGACCCGAAGTGGAAGAGGGTTGAACTTCATCTGCTTGTATTTACCCTTGGCGACATCCCTGCGGCTGGTCCAGCTCCTGGCTGTCCCATGTGAGCAACTGCTTCTGCACCCAGAGTGTTTCAAAGCCCAAGACTTTGATTTCCAGTCTAATCACGTCAAAAGCTATCGCCTGCTCTTTCTAGTTCTTTATGCAATTTATCTTATCTCTTTTCAATATCCGTGTCTGAAGTCTGCTCCATTCTGTGTGTGTTTTGTGTGTGGGGACAGGGAGGGTCCTGATGGCAGCAGAGAAAAGTGAGGTGGGAACAAATGCTTTTTTTATTAGGGCTGCAGTTTAATGTAATGAAAGTAAGAGTTGGAGGTGCTGCCACGTGTCCCAGAGACTGCATGAAAGGAAAATGAGAAGGGGAGTTGTGATGCCCTGGAAAAGATTTTTAAATCCTTGTTTAAACTTTACACAGTCAATTAAATTAACATCAGCAACACTTGGATTCTCATCTTCTTGGTGTGCGTCCCTCAGTGAAAGAATACAAAGTTTCTGGAATGAGAACAATATTAGCAGAACACCTCCACCCTTTCAGGCATAATTGCATGTCAAATTGGACCCTTTCCCAAAGAATTGTGAACATGATCAGGCTCCCGGTGGGGATCCTCCTGTGACGTGTGTGAGATGGCTATGGAAGTAATTGCTTTCCTCTTCCCAGCCTGCAAAAAGACCAGATTGTTAGATGAATGTGCACCTTGGGTCAATGATTGATACTAGGGAAGAGAGACAGTTGCTTTGATTCCATCAGTTATAATGATTGATTTTTTTTTTTAAGCAATTACATGTATGTATGTGTTTTAAGATTCTTCACTATTGAAGTTTTCACATTTTTCATTATGTCTGCCTCTCCACACACCCCCTTCTCACTCCCACCAGCCATTTCTTTTTAAATGACAGTAATTTCCTGTTATTGAGCGGCAATTAACGGTGTTCCTGTAGTGGTAGAGAGGTGCTGATGGTGCTGTCAATGGAAGCATGTGGCCAGTTGTGCTGGAAGGAAGCAGAATTTGGCTCCATTATTAGCCCCTTCATAGAAGAGAGTGAGACTATGGGTTATTTCATCTCCTTTGAGATCTCCTTGCATGTCCCAGACTACCCTAACCCATGGAAGCCCAGATGTTTTAGCAACGGATTTTACACCTCTGTGCTGTCCCTCCTTCCTATCTGTTACAAGGATCTGTGGTCTGTCACCATTATCATGCCCCAACTGTAACACTTTCCCCATGACCCAGCTGAAATGTGAATGACATGCGGATCCAGAGATTTTTCTCTGTTTTCAGCTGCTGATAGAAATTAAGATCTCAATTGCACCCCAAAATTATGGCTAGCCAACTAGTTCTTGGGATAGGGAGAATGCTCTGCATGGATTGTGTCCAAAATGCTGCACTGCGATATGTGACAGTTGGAGAGGGAAGTGACCCGAAGTGAGTTGGTGCAAAACTGAAGTTGGGGATGTGTCAAGAGAACAGGAGACTGGAGCTGTTTGGGGCGGGAAGGACATGTAGGACATGGCTAGATTCAGCCCTCCCATCACTAGCCTCAAACAGCTGAACTGCTTTGTAGGAAATCTCACCCTCCTAAATTATATCTATACACAGATATATATGTGCAAGTGTATGTATAGCCTGAGGGAAACATCTGACATGAAAAATGTCATCCCAATCCATTCAAATTTGTTGGAGATTTAAGCAACAAAAGACAGAGTCTTCTAATGGAAAATAGAGTGCTCCCAGCACAGCTTACAGAGTCCAGTGAATTGAGAAGAATGCCCCTTGAGCTGTATTGAATGCATCACGCATTGAACAGATCACGCATCAGCCGTGCTGAATGGATCACCGAGGGCATCGTTTCCAGGTGATGAGCGTTACCAGTTGGTCCTTTCAGAGAGGCTGAGCAGAGGGATGTGTAATTGTGTGGACAGGTATGTAAGCGCCCATGGCTGGATTTTACCTGGCGTAAATCAGCTTAGTTCTGGGGGCTTCAGAGTGGTGTAGGTGATTACCTTGGCTTAGGCTGAAGCCTGTGCTAATGGAGTTAACAGGGAGTGCCAGGCTCCTGCCCTTCTCAGTCTTTCTCTGTCATCATCCCCTGGGCTGCCAGCTCAAAACTCATGGCTGGAGCATTAAAAACTCAAGAGACAGGATTAAAAATGAAGGGATTTAAAGAAAAAAAAAATCTTTTTATTTTAAAAGTAGTTTTGAAACTTTTCTATGCACTTGGAACACATCTTCAAGATTTTCTGTCATTTATTTTGCAAAACTAGAGGCATCTTGTATTTGCTCAAATTTAGAACCACAGAGAAAGTGTAAATATGGTGAGACTTGGGATAAAATTAGACTGATAATGCTGAGCTGCTAACTCCATACTGGGCTAAGTCATCATTATTTGGATTTGCTGGAGTCCAGAAAAGGCTTAGCTCATGTTTTGAGCAAAGCCAGCAGTCACATCCTGCTTTCTTAATTGCTGTTTGATATGAACCATGATAATTTCCTTTATGAAGCCAGTTTTAATTAAGCAAACAAAACCCCTCTGCTTTTCTTTCTGGCCAACTTTTGATGGCTGCTTCTGAGTTGACAGTCAGGTTTCAATGTGCTCTTCAAATGCAGCAAGGTTTAGAAGCTGTAATAAAGCAGAGAACCACGTGCATGGCCTTAAGCAGTAGCTTTGCGTGTTACAGAGGCCATCAGTGCTTGCCACTGGCCACTGAGTAGGACTTTAGCCATCAGTAGGCAATAAGTGCTGCGTTGCTTGGGGGTCTGTAAGGTGGTATGTAGCTGAATGCAGTAATTTAGGGGACCAAGGGGGTTTAAACTATCAGGGAGATGCTTTGTTCTGGGTGCTGCAGCTTCTGCCCAAGACTGTAACTCCAATTACATTGGAGGGAGAGCCATAAATCCCTAATTACTGTTATATTTTCTGATGGAGGGGAAGTCACTTCTGGCCCTTTTTGCAGAGGAACAGTTATAAAACACTAGGCTGTGGCCAAAGTCAAGGCCAAGACTGGCAGATGTTTGAGCCATCTTCTGCATGGGTTTCTATGCTTGGATTAGGACCCCTCAGCATCTTCCATGGGCTTTGAACAAAAGATGTGGGAAATGAAGGTCGGCCTGCCTCAAGGTATCTGAGTGGGCTTGTGGTGCTGCTTGTGCCATGTGTGACCTGCACCCTCCTGAGAAAGCCCCAAAAGATGACTCCAGGAAAAGCAGGGGTCCTATCCAGGTGTTGCTCATCAGGGCATGTAGGGAATGTGGGCTGAGAAAGTCGTTGTGGGGCTGATGAATTGCAGTAGCAGCGTGGGAAAATTACTCGCTGCCAAAGGGTAAGGGGATGGTTTAACGTAGGCAGACAGATATAGACGGCAGGTAATTTCTCCCCATCACTAGTAAATATTAATGGCACATAAATAATATATAACAGAGAACCTGATACCTGAATAAATAATGGCCAAGGTAGAGTTTGAGCAGGCACGTGACTTGTTTCACTTTTTGCTTCCTTTTGGACTAGCCAGAGAGTTAATGAGACACTCAGGACTGACTGACGTGGCTACCTGAGCACGGCTACAGGAATCTTAAGATTTAAAAATCTTTCAGGCCTTCAGGTTGTGCCAGGGTTTTGCAGGAGAGTGGAGAGGATGGTGGTTTCATGTGTACAGCCTGGGGGACAAGGCTGGATGGGTACAGGTGGAGGAAGATTGGGTCTGCTTATATTTCTCTGTATGGTCTCACTGCATCTGTGTGAGGAGGAGGAAGATAAATGAGCATTTGCCAAATGCTAGTTCTCCTTGCACCAGCAACTAAAGTGGTACTTTATTCTTTGTTCATTTTAAGATTGTGGGACTTTCCCCCCACAGTTCCCTGTGAAAAATTTGAGCTAAAGACAAACTTTTAGAGATAATCCGAATTTAACCAGTTAGGATAATTTACAACTAATTATAATATTCCACTGCTTGAGTCCTCCTTCATCCTTTGAGTTGTCTGATGATATTTAGCCACAAGTAGTCTCTTCCTGAACTACTTTTTACAATCCTTATAATGTTAACTGGGTTCCTTCCCACACCAGTGGTGCTAACGGCCACTTTAAATATTAATACCCTTTTACTAATCATATTGGTAATATAGCTGGGGCTGCTTAGTCGTGATCCAGCTGTCCTAGTGGAATGAAATACATTAAGTACCATTCCCTAGTGAGACTGTAATTCATAAGAGCACGGTGAACAGTATGTTGTGCCTGTCTGATGTGTTTTAGAGAACATCTCTGCTGATGACTATACTTTGGGAAATTGGAAGAACGTTTCCCCAGGACATATAAAGTGGCTGTCTATTAGGGACACATAGAGGATGCGTCAGGCTTTTAAGAAATGTACTAGAAAGAGAAATTAGGTTTGAAAAAGCCGATGCACTGAGGAAGGCAGGCAACCCCTTTTTTTCAGAGGTGGACAAATCTGAATTCTGTTTAGGCATGCATGCAATTTTAGAGCTGCATGTACAGGCTCAGGAGGGATCAAAATAATGTTTTCAAGAGGCTGGCAGAACTTGTCTGAAACAATGGTACCTCATTAGCAGATACTGATCCTATCAGAAAAAAAGTAATTGGTGTCTTTTGCCTCACTGAAGAAAATTCTGCCTTAAACCCTCTCGCTTCCTGCTGGAGGAGAGAGGGAGTCTCCAGGCAGTGGTGATTGGGGGTTCAAGCAGAGCAATCCTGAGGGGGACCCAAGGGTTCAGACATGCCCAGGAGACACTGCAGGACTGTTGATCCTGTTTGCTTTATTAATGGGCCACACTGCAGGAAGGGGATGTGTTTGGAGTCCATGTACCTGCAACGCTCTGCTTGGGGAGCAAGCTGGACATGCCTGGTACAAGTGCAGTCTTGCTTTTAAATAGCAGTTGGGTGGCTGTGAGGGGGTTCCCATGGAAGAGGGATGGCGGACTCACTGATGCAGAAAGGGGTGTATGAAGTGCGTTGGACACAGCGTGTGTAAAATCATGGAGGGAAGGAACAGGCTGCAGTTTTACACCCTAAACCTTGCAGTGAAGACACTAGTGCTGAGACTGGGAAGTTACTTTGAATTTTAGTTTTCCTTTTTGCTATATATTTAGTGCAGCTGTCAGCATGGTGAAGGGGGGACAGGCAGATGGAGGAGGAAAAGGAAGACAATTAAGGTGGAAGTCAGGGTCTTGGAGTTGATCTTTCATTCCTCAGGTGTATGTGTAAATTCAGGCCCAGGTGGTTCAAGTTGGCCTTGCTAATAATCGTTCTAGTCAGTTTTTAAAAAAACCCCAACCAACCAAAACCCACAAAAAACCCCCAGTGAATGCATCCTTAGCTGTAAGGGTTGTGGCTCTGACTGGCAATGCTGAGGGGCTCAAGGGTGAAGATTCAGGATAATGAAAAATTCTCTGAGCTCTACCTGGGCTATAAAGGAATTTTTTAGCCAATCTTCTCACCACCAGCAGCCAGCAAATGGGGAGGGAGGAGTAATGGAAAGAGCCGTAGCTGAGTAGGTTGTATTCATGACTGCCTGTTGTGTGGTATGTACCTGTGAGGGGATTCTGCTTGCATCTTCATTCCTTCTCCTCTTAAAGGGTTTCATTAACATCTAATTGCTGCTGCTTTTCCTCATTCAGAGCATCCAGGTGCTGTACAATGCTTTTAATCAAGTGTGAAAAGATCATTTGTCAAGAAAAATCCTGCTCCTTCAGCAAGGTGCTTCTGAAAACGTTTGGCCTTTGTCTGTGGTTATCTAGGGGAAAAAATAAGTGGCAAGAGTCTTGAACTTAACTGAGATCTTGGCTTGATCCTACTAACCTTGTCTCTGTACTCATATGTCACAGTAGTGTAGCAATGAAGGCCTCATCTGAAGGAACTGGAAGTAATTTAATGGGATGATACCGGTGTTGGCCTCTATTGGTGGCTTGCTGAGCAGCTCTTGAGGCAAGCATGTCACTCAAACAGGAGGGTTAGAGACGAGCAATGTGAGGTGTTACTAGAAGCCTAAATCCTTTCTACTGTAGGACTGGGAGACTGGCTGGGGAAATGCATAGTTTTGAGCCCAGATGGGGGGTGGTAATGAGAACAGAAGTTATATGGGTTTCCCTTGGCCTCGTGCATCTTGTTTCAATCAAAAAAAGTAGTGTGAGAGATTCCCTTGAACTGGCATAGCAAGGGAATAGCTCTCATTGATGTCAGTCTTAGGTTCAGACCTCCCCTTTATCTAGCACCCTGTTGGTCCTGTTCAGCAGTACATGAGATGATCAGTGATGGTGGGCTGTTCTCCCACTGGCACATGCAGGGCTTGAGGACTCAGATGTGTTTGCCCACACTGTAACTAGTGACATTGGGGAGCTCGAAGGGTTAGTGAGGTTGAGAATATCATCCTTAGTGAGGAGGGACACATGTTCTCCCCTGCCTGGTTGAAACTCACTGTAGGAAACACTAAAATTATTTTTTTTTTCCCTTCCACCTTACAGAATTAATCCAGTGGAAACAATCTGGATTTAAGCTAGCTTAGCTGGAATCAGAATAAATACCTTATTTTTCTGGGCTATTAGGATATTTGCTAGCTATTGGCCAAAATCTCTGCTGATATGACTTCACTAAATTCAGTGAAGCTTGGATCAAGGTCTCCATTGGCATATTTTTCATCCAGTTCATTAAGCAGCAAGCAGTTGGATCAGACAGGAAACAGAAAGCACAAAACACTTGCTGAGAATGTAATATCCTTCATTAGTCAACTGGGCTTGCAAAAGAGCAGGGAGAGAGTTGTACCCACATCATCAAAGTCATGCAAGCTGAGACACCCACCGAGGGCTGACATCTCCAGCCCCTGGGAGAGAGGTACTGTGGAAGAGCTGTGCAGAGGCAGCTGCACTGATCAGTGGTCTGAGATGGTATCCAGCTTGCTGAACTGAAATGGCGTACCAAGGAAAAACTTCTGATGGAACAATCAGCAAGGGACAAAAAGAATAAAAAAAGATGAGAAAACATATCTATCCCCACAGAAATCCTGTTGATGCCATGTTGCTCCCAGGCGTTGCTGATGGCAAAGGGGAGCAGCAGGGATGGCTTCTGCAGAGCAGCAGACGCAGCACCCAGCAGTCAGTCTGGGGCCATAAGGAAATGGTTATGGTGCCTTTTAAAACAAAGACGTGTTCTTTTTTTTTTTTTTGAGCCAATGCAATTTATAGAGAGCCTCAGCTTTCTTTGGGAGAGATTGATAGTGAATTCTAGCATGAGCTAAACATATCTGTGGGCTTGCAGTGAACTGTAGCAAGTGTGCTGGAAAGGGTAGACATCCCATGTGCCCATCTGAGTGGTGTGCCAGTCTCTGTGAGCCCTTCAGCGCTAGCATCTGTGACTGTGTGTGACAGTGGGAGGAGGCAGAGTGGCAGGGATGCAGGAGGGAGACTGCTGTTCCTTAGAAATGTGGAAAGGAGGATTACACCCACAGCATTTGATATGGGAGAGCAAGGATTACTGCCTTTGTGAAACATTGTGTGGGAGAGATTAAAGTCACCCTGGGCAGGCAAGAATTGGGTGTGAAGCAGGGAAAGAAAGAGGGATTAGGCTGGGAGGAGTATGATATGGGTGGAAGGAGGACTGAAACACAGACAGTGTAAGACAAGAAGACTTGGGTGGTGTGGGTAGCAGGTGAGGTTGCAGCAGAGGTACAAGGACTGAAGGATCTACACGATGGATTTAGTGTCACTTCCAGACCTTGAACTCCTCCCAGGGATTCCTGTGCTTCCAGCTCTCAGAAGCAGGTGGTATGAGGCTTACCAGAACAAGGCTTTGATGTTCAGCTCTTAAGATTGGGGTGATACAGGACGCCTCAGAGTTAATGTGAATTGTAGAACATCAGAGCTCTCTTATTCTCTGGGAACTGGTGATTGCCCTTAGCTGAGAGACTAGAGGCTTTCTGCTTTTGGGGTGGGTTCCTGGTTTTCCTGGGTGTCACTACTTCTTATCAGCTCTATGGAGAGCCTGCTGCCACTGTGAAGGAATCTCTTGCCCATTCTCTTCATAGCTGAGATGCCCAGAAACTTCAAACAAATGAAGTCTCTATTGTGTCAAGTGCTACATTAAAATGTAGTAAGGGATAGTTTTTTGCCTTGAGGACACTCTGCTGTGCCTGGAAAAGAAAAACAAAGTATGGTATAAACCAGCCCCTAAGTAAAGGGATTTTTGGGCTTGTTAATGCATCATCTCATGGATATGAACATCAGCATGTTTGGTATGAGGGAAGACTCTGGAGGTGAGCCTGGTGGGATTTAGAACCTGGCTGGAGTGCTTTACAGCTGGTGTTCATTAAGTGCGAAAGTACAGAGAAAACCATCCACTGAGTGTCTAAGGCTGATGCTCCAGTTATGTTGCACGTAGGGTGTCTACATTGTTTACTTATGTTTAAAATCCAACCATAAAATCGTATTTGGAGTGGCTGTTACACATTTCCTGCTCCAGGAGCAGACTTTCAAAGCCCACAAGAAATATTCATGTACAATTCTGTCTGATTTAAAGGGAAAAGATCTGTAGCTTTGTAGCCTTAATTTGCTCAAACAGCTGTAGATTAATGAAAGTGTTGCTCAAGGCATGTTTCCAGAAATAGCATGTAGCTGGGCCCTCTGAAGTCACATTGGGTTAGGAAATGTGTTTGTGTGTTTAGTGCTGGGAGTGCGCACAGGGGGTGATACACTAAAGCACCGTGGACTCATGGTCTAGCTGGTTGGGTGATGCCTGGAAGAGCTTGAAAATAGTTTCTTAATGGAGTTGCAGAAGTCTTAAGAAGCACCTCGTATTTGGTTGTGCATATTAGCAGAGGGAATGTCAGCCTCATCCCAGGTAGTGACCACCAAGCACTCTGCAGCCTGAGCACTGAGAGCCTGATGAGATTTTTCTGTCCCAGGGAGTTAGAAAGCAGATATAAATCTGCTATTTGAAACACTGAGATTTTGAAAGAATCTACTAAGTTTTTCAGTCTGTAGTGTTGGACACTATTGCGTTCCACAGATTGAGTCTGTATTGTCTTCACTGGAAAAGAGCTCTTTCATATATGTTTTTCAGTTCATTGTCTTTTAATTTGATTGAGGACAGAATGACTAGCGACAAGAGGCTATTTGATAAGAAAACTGTAGTCGTCAAGCGGAACCAGTTCTCATTCCTCTCATCATCCCTCTCGCACACAGAGCCACAGAGACCTCGCTCCATAACGAGCAGTGCTTTCCACAGAGAGAGGTACAGTCCATTAAGTGTTGCTTCAGCCTGCTATATCCCAGCCTGTGATGGAGTAACTGCAGGGATTGCTCAGGTGTGGCGGTGGCCAATGTACTGCAGTTGTTGCTAATGTCATGACAGTCCCTGGTGGCCACTGATGGGTCAGAGTCATGTTGTAGGTATTGGATGTGCGTATGGGTCCCTGGTCAGATGGCCTCATGGTGTTAGGGAAATGCTGTGGGACCACACAGCCCTCCTGTGCAACTTCTAGTGTTATCCTTGCTTTACTGAAGGAGAGCTAGAACACACAAGGAGCAAATGTCCTCCTTGCTCTTGCTGAGATCTCTGGTCTACAGCCTTGAAGGTGGGACTGCTCTTCTCCTGTGAGCCACAAAGATCTCTGGGGGCTCTGGCCATACCTGGTTCAGCTGTGGATACGCTTTAGGGTGGGAAGGTAAACCTGGATTTTGTTTTGCTAGTCCGCATGGCTGCAGGTGGATGATCTCCACCTTTTGGAGGACTTCTGTTGGGACTGACCAGCTTCCCCTAGTCCAGTCAAGAGTTAGTGTCTTCCAATGATGTGTTGTTGAAGGTCATATAATGCCCTGTTGATTGGACACCTATACTGGAGATAACTGAACTCCAGTACTTATTGGCATGCTGCCATCGTTATCCCTTGGGATTGTTCCTGGCTCTGTAGAGAAGCTTACAGAGACTGGTATAAATGTTGGGCTCTGCCAGGCGGGTAGGGACTGCACTGGTCCTTGCTCTGATCATGGGTTGTGGACTCCAAGGTTTCCTGTAAGGTTCAGGAACAGCGCAGGATCGTCCCAAGTGGTACGAGAGCAGGGCTAAATAGGATTTGCTCCCCTGTAAAGATCTGATGATTCACTGAGTTGTGCCCAGCAGTGGAGCTGGCAAGCTGTTCCTGCGTTTGTTGCTGCTCATCATTGCTGTGGTGGAGAGCTGAAGACCTCTCCCCCCGAGGCTGATAAGATGCTGCACTGCTCCCACTTCAATAAAGAAACATCCAGTGCTCTGTGTAAGAAGCAAGAAACTTGCTAATCTGTTCAAACGCTGCTGCCCCACAATAACATACGCTTTTCTTAGACGCTCACTTGATTGGGATTTTTCCATTGATGTGTGGCCTGATTTATCTGTTTCAAACATGACTGCAAATAAAAGCAGCGCTCGTTGGGCTGATCCAATTTGACCTGACAGGGACAAAATGACTAGAGCTGGCTGTAAATTCTCTTTTCCCCACAGAAAATAACAGTGGAAGATGGGGGGACATATGGCTTGTTTGGTATTTTCTACAGAAGTGGTCCACTTCTTTTCTTCATTTCTTTCATGAGCCTGAATAGAAGTTTGATATTTATTTTTTTTCTTTCCAATGAAAACAGGTTTTTTCTCATGGGTGGTAAATATCTCTTTTTTTGGGAAAACAATTTATTTAGGAAAAACAAATGTGATGCTGCTGGAAAGATTTTCACCTGCCTTAAAAAGGTCTAACTTTGTGATATGTGTCTGTGCTGAGTGCATTGGCTCTTGGTCGCATATGCCTCAGAGCAGCAGGCTTCATTCACCCAACTTGGAGGTTTGAAAATACCAGCTGACTCTGCTGCCATAAACCACTGGACCCAAATGCAAGAGGATCTGCAGACGGGGTGGTGGAGCCTCATGTGTTGTATTATTGTCTCTGTAAAGCAAAGTGAAGGTGGCACTCGAGCCCAGAGCTGTTGAGTTGCCTCTAGATGGGGTGATGTGAGAAAACCCTCAGTGACGGGAAAAGGGGCGGTGGGGTCAGAGAAGCAAAATGTGTTCAGACTGCAGAGAGGAATTGGCTCCTGAGAAGTGGGAAGATTGTTTCATTTTTCTGCCTGCTCCTCCATTTCACTGGGATTTATTGCTATGAAGATTGCAACTGTCCTCATTAATAACATTCTCTTCTGTGCTGCCATGGGTCACTATTAACACCTCTGCTGGTGTATGCACGGGGAGATGTAGCAGCTGTTCACATTGTCTCAGCTATGCTCAGCCTTCAGAAACATCAAAAGGAAAATCTCCCGAACTGCATTGAATCCATCACATTTCTTGCAAAATGCCCTTGTTCCCCAAGGATGCTGAAGATTGTGGTGTGGGGCTGCTGGTGCTGGAGGGAGTGCGTCTGGATAGCGTGTGGCTGAGCAATGGGAACACAAAAGGCTGACAGCTTGTGTACTGTACTCCGTGTTTGAGTCATGAAGTGATGAGACTCTTATGGGGCTGACCATTGTTCTGGGGAAAAAAAAAAAAAAGCCCCTGAACTTAACTTTTATTTTAAAAAATATTTGAAAAGACACAACCAAATACTAGCTCCAGTCTTTCTTTGAGAAATTGTCAACAAAATGAATTGTGGAACTTTTTCAAGAAGAAAGAGCATCTTCCTTAAAACAAGTAGCTTTTCTGTGCTGCTTTCTGAGAGAAGTGGAGAGGCTCCTGCTTTGCTGGGGAAGTGGAGAGGCTTCTGCTACCTGCGGTTGCTGCTGCCTTTAAGGGCATCACCTTTTGTGGTGGTTACATTCTGGTGCCAATGCTCATCTTACAGGCCTCCCTGATCTGTCATCAGGCCTCAGGGTCACCCTTTGCAGAGGTGGTGGTCCATGTGATTTTTCTCCTTTATTTTTAAAATAGTTTGTGGCTAAGTCGCGTTGAGGAGAAGCAAAGTTGTTCCTTTTGGCTGGAGTCCCTTGTACTCAGTTTCTCAGTCTGAAATGGAGCTGATGGCAGTCTCCTGCATCCCAGCAGGCTCGATGCAGTTGGCAGGAAGAAACATTGTAAATCAGCAAGTCTTTGGGGTTGCATGGCAGGATCACATCTCGTACATTAATGCAATTTAGGGCCTGATTCTTGGAGGTGCTGAGCTACCTCATGTTCTGTGGGTGTTCAGGTGCTTGGACTCTTCTCCAGCAGCTTCATGTGAGTGTTTTGCTTTACTCCAGGCAGCCCTGCTGTAACCATGGCTCTGAATCATAGTGAAAAAAGCAGGAAAAGGTTAAGAGGCATTCACAAATCAGATAGCCTCTTCCTTTCAGACAGCTTTATAATTTCTTGCTTGCATCTGCAGAGAGCTCATCAGCTCTAAGGTAGCTTGGCTGTGCTGTGCAGCCATTGGGTGCCCTCACTCCCAAACCCATCCTCATCCCACGCAGGAGGTTTCTGAGCACCTAGTTTTTCTTTGGTGATCACCAATCATAGAAACTAATGCTTCTGTTGAAGGCGCTTTCCATCCCTTCCTTCCCCTATGCTGGCAACATATTTTGCAAGCCCTGTCCTGCGTGTCTGGCAAGGTGGATGGCGTTGCTTCTGTGATCCCAGAGATGAAACATCTCTATTATGAAAGCATGAAAGGAGCCTTTGGCTGTGTAGGGCCTTAGCGCTTCTCTTTGGGGTCAGCTGGCACCATGCTTCAGTGGACCTGCCTGCTGTGGCACTTCTGCTGATTTTGACCGGGGTGGGGTGGGGGTCTTATGGCATCATTTGTCTTCCGAGTTTTTCCCACTGTATTCTCAGGCCAGATCTCCCCCTTCTTGCCAAGGGCCAGAGCTAGGAGATCTCTGGGCTATTGCACCTGCTCTGGGCATAACATAAAACCCCCCAACCCCCCCAAAAAACCAAACAGTTGTGCAATATCCTGAAATGTGATTCTCTCCACTCCTAGCACCTGCTGACTCCTGATGTTATAATATAGCCACCATATGACCTGGAAGGGTAGGGGGATGACTTTGGGGATGCTTCTAGGCATATCTGACTACATAAAATAGGAGAGGACATTGAAATGTACCTTCTTGTACTTAAAGCAGAGGTAATTTGCCTGTGCCAGGGACTGGAAGTAGTGTCACAGAGTTACTACTAATAAAACATCCTCTCAAAGAAGAAGTCCTATGGACCAGCAAGGCTGGCAGCCACAAGAGCAGTTGGTGTGAATTTGGAAGCTCTGGGGCTTGCTGAGCGAGCACTGGCTGTTGCACCACCAGCGACGGCAAGCAAGGAGTTGTTACTGCGCTAAGGTGCAGCACCAGACACTGATTTAATGACTTGAGTAATGCCTGTAGGGTGAGCAGGAGTTGGAATGAGGGAAAATTCCCTATTTCTGCCCTTCATTGAGGCTGTTTTGCAAATAATTGAGCTAGGATGCTCGTGGCTGGATGTGGCAGTTTGTCCCTCCACAGAGGGACTGTTCAGAACAACTTAAAGCTGTGTGTGGCAACTGATCTTTTCCAAGGGGAGACCTGCAGGATAGCATGTCTGCTTGTCCCTAGCCTAAGGAGAAAAGCCCCTTGGTTTCAAGGGCATTGACAGCCTTGGAGATGAGTCTACATTTTCAAGACCAGACAGTATTAAAAGATTCATTTTCTTTGCAGAAGTAATGCTAAAAGGACTTACCGTCTTTCCCCATGCACAGGTCACCAGGGAGAGGAGAGGAGAGAGGTGGGGATGGCAAAGAGCTTGCAGAGTTTCATGATGTTGCACAAATCTGGTTTTGCTGTCCTCTTCTTAATGAGAGATTTAATTGCAGGCTTCTTGCTTGCCACTAGATGACAGCCTTACTCTGTGCACCAGGGACTTGGTTGTCATTATTAGGGGACAGGGAAATGACACTCTTAAAGGATATGTCCTACCTGTCTTGCTTCCAAATGCCTTCTTGCAAGGCAGGGAGCTGGCCATAGAGGAGCCTGATGGTGCAGATACACTCACTGAATGGAGAAGATGGTACTTGCATTTTGGCCACACTTCAAATGGGCCAAATCAAAAGGTAAAAGCAAGCAACTGCATTTCTTCCAAGAATGAAAGGATGGATTTGTTTTTAGGAGCAGAGCCAGGTGGTCCCAGATGGCTTGTACCCGACGGCATCACTGGCGTTACTGAATTAATGCCTCCAGGCTGATCCTGAGCACTGGGTTGCGAGCAAGTGCTGATAAGGAGCAGATTTATGGGTGCTCAGTTTTGGTCTTGAAAACCTGGTAACAGCTCAGTGCTGTTTCAGTGCATGTTGGCTCAGCTTGGAAGGAGGGCAGGGATGGATGCACCAGAGCACATGGAGGGTGGGTGGGCAGCCACTGAGCCAGCTCATCAGGGCAGGGGCCCAGAGGTAACGCCAACAAGCACCAACTCACTGCTGCGCCTCACTGCAGACTCGGATGCAGCCTCTGCCTGCAGCACAGAGCCTGCCCTGGGCAAGATGTGCAAGGAAAAGACGCAGGATAATGTATAGTTCCTTTGTGCAGTATGTTACACACGCACACAACAGCAGTGATCTTGTGGTTTGTACAGCTGCTGGATAACCCCTCTGAAACAGCCTTTTCCTGGATGTGAGCATCGCTATCATTTCTGTTTTGATTAGAGTGCTAATACATATTTATGTTTTACTGCTTTCCACCTATCAGCTGAAGAAGGGATGTGCTTTACAAGTGCTTAGTTAGCTGGTTTTAATGGGCATAACGTATAAATAATAATAATGAGAGGGGAAGGAGGTAATACATGGAGTGGAACTCATTAATTACTATTTATTAGTCATTAAGGAGTGAACAAAGTGCCAATTGAAGTGTATGAGCTTGACTAGCCATGAGTGTTTTCATACGGCTGTAAGAAAGTTGCTGCTTTTCAAAACAGAGCATTTTGAATTCTATTAAATATTTTTCCATTCTTGATCTTTGCTGAAGGTTTTTAAGCTATGATGTTGTGTGAAGATATCTGCTAGTAATTTGCAGTAGAACTTCTAGCCTCTAGAAACTTGTTGGAGACTCATCCTTATGTTTTAAGTACTGTTTTGTTTTGTATTTTTTTTCACTAGATAGAACATGCCTGTCTCCACACACAAAAAAACCCCCACACAACTTTTTGTGTTCAGCTGAGTGTCATATCCTTTCTGGACCATATTCTGGTTTTATTCCCACCTTCCTATATTTGCAAACATACCTTATTTACTGACAGAGCTGAAGTTGGGTTCTGTCCCCAGGTGTTCCTGTGTGCTGCTTTCTTCACGTGTGTGCACATGCTTGTGTGCAAATGTCTGTCTTGTCTTCTGAGTCGTCATTGTAGCTGGCATGTTTTGCTGTTTATTTACAGTTTGTTACCTGTCCTCATTCTGTTTGAGGGAATTGCGCAGTAACGTTGATCACTGCTCTGCTTTGCTCTCTGCAGCTGCCTTTTCCTCTTCTGTGTCTTTTATCTTTTTCCTTCTTTCCACTATTTGGATGCTGAATTGGAATTTCTCCTTGCCTGTGAGAGTGACTTTTCAGGCACTAGAATATGTGGCAGTACATCTCTGAGCGTGGTGGACCCGTAGGTTCGCCTGCACTCCCCGCACAAAAGGGCGCATTGTGAGATGCCCCCGGCCTCGATGCTCTCCTGCTCCAATGCTTCTTGACAGCTGCAATCGTGTCCAGGAGGAGCTCTGAGCAGGAGCGCATCTCAGCCCTTTGCTCTCGTTTCTGGCTCTGTTGCAAAGAATGAAGCTTTCCAGTACATTAAATATCCTTTTGGGAAACACGAACAGAAAGTGCCGTCTCCCAGCTGTGTGTCCGGTTGCAATGGCTGAGCCTAGGGCAAGCCTTTGCCTTACGCCTAAGGGCTGCTGTGGGGCAGTTGTGCATGGGTGCAGTGGGAAGTGGTTTTGTTAATGCCAGCAGTGGCTTTTCAGCTCCCTGTGCTGGTGATGCAGCGTCTCCCTAGGCTGTCTCCCTGCTCCCACTGAGCCAAAGGACAGTGGCTGTTTGTCCTGGTTTTGGACAGTGCTCCTGGCTTTTAAAGACCTGGTCTTGTAACCGGGCATGGAGACACCCAGAGCTGTCGCTGGGGAACCCAGAGGTGACACTGACTGCAGAGCAGAGACAGACACTGAAGACTTGCTCCCATTTTCCCAATGGAGAAATAAGGATTTGGATGAAAAACCCTGACTGCACCAAAAGAGCCCCAAATCCGTGAGCGCTTCTCTTTCCCTTCCTGCTTTGGTCCCTTGCAGATGCTTAGGGGAGGAGGATGAGCCCATCTGTCAGTGAAGGGCAGGGGTGCTGTATAGACTGTAATTTGGACAGTGACTGGACTGTCTTTTTTTAGTCCGTTTCAGATCACTTGTAGTATGCAGGATCCTGTCTAGGAGTAGAGCCCCTAGACAAGCTGCCAAAGTTTTGTGCGATCGCATTCCACGTGCGCTCCTTCCCTCTAGCAGAGAAGCAGGAGAATGCCGCTAGTAGGGGCGGTGCAGGTTTCACCATGTCCAGCGATGCGCTCCAAGCCCAGCCGGCTGCAGACAATGAGCATGGTCATTCCTGTGCTGCACTCGTGGTTATGCTAGCTCCTGTCTTTCCTTCCAGATGAGCAGTGTTCCCAGGATTTCTGCGCATGGACAGCCCCTCTTGGAGGAACATCTCCATCTGTATTGAAGTTCACAGCTGGACTCTGGTTGTTCCTTTTGTTTGTTTGTTTTAATATTAGCTTGTTAATTATCCTAAAAAAGAAATCTGTGTGTGTTTTTCTAAAAATAACAAATCTTTAAATGCTTTTGTGCCTGAATAATTTCAATTTGGCGACCCACAAACCATAGGCAGAAGCATAAAAGAAATAATTTTCTTTTCTCTTAGGAACCAGATGGCTCAGTTCAATCTCTGTGACAGTCTCCAAATGAAATTGTGTTGTAGACATTCAACAAGAAACTAATTTCAGGAGTTTGGGAGAACTCTGGAAGGGTGAAGGGACCCAAACCACAAATTATGTATCTCAACAAGGGGACAGGAGAGAAGATGTGGGAGGGAGAAAATAATTATAACATAGAATTTATTCTAAGCTTTTCCTTTCTTTTTTCTCTGCAAAGAAATTGCAAAATTTGCATATTTATTCAGTGCTCACATTTAATAGCAAACTTCTGTTAGTCTGTAATTCTTGGCCTGAAGTTGTTAATTGAACAACTCCTTAAAGCTGTTTGCAATTCATGTTGTGGCAACTTGCTATGTATGTTAGCTGGCGATGCTGCACTTTCCCTGTGTGTGACCACAGCAGCATGAATTTGGAACAGCGTATTTGAACATAATGTTTGCAGATGGATAGCTGTATGGCTGGAAATTCATAGCCTGCAAATATTTGAGTGGCTGAGTATAAATTTTGCTTTTGCCTGAGCATTCACACCTGTAAAGCTCAAGCATTAGAGCTGGCAGTGTGAGAAAGACTTAAGTTTGAAGAAAGGACAGGGAGGAGGAAGAGGATGGTTCAGGTCAGTCATTGGGAAGATCCAGCGCTGAGAGCATCGCTGTACTTGAAGGCAAGAGAGGAAGAGTGAGGATTTAGAGGAAATGAGGGTGTGTAGGAAGGGGAGAATGGGCTTTAGCCTGATCAGTGGTTGCTGAGGGCTGATCTAGCAGAAGGAAACGGCTGAGCTGCGGGGTAGTTAGAGGATCTGGACGTGATGGAGAGGTGTGGGTTTCCTGCAGCCCTCTGGCTGGGTGGGTTATTGCTCACTACTTGCAATGGGAGGTGTGTTTTTTCTGTGGTGGGCAAGAAAGGTGCGCAAGATCAGCAGAACCACAGGGAATTGTGGCAACTTTAAACTGTGCTGAATCTATTGCTTTTAGTCATGCGCATCATATTTTAGCAGAGAACAAAATTGCTGTTTGGAGTAGATGAGTGCTGTGGGAACAGCTTGGTTTTAGCCGCTCCAGTAATGCAGGGCTGGAAAGCAGAAGATGGAAGGAAAAGGCTGTAAAGGCCTCAAGGACTGACACATTTTAAAATGTACAAAGCCACTGAATTGGATCTTTGGCACTTATATCCACTCATCGGTGATGATTTCCATCCTATTTGTAAGGATGCTTTTGAGCTAACTGGGATTTCTGTGTTACTCTGGTGAAAGCAGGGGCTGCCTCTGGTCTCTTGAGCATCCTTGGACAGGTCTGTTAGCCATCTCATGCCTTGGTTTCCTTATGATGGATACAAATGTTGATTCTCCTTTTAGGATGTGTTTTAGCATCGTCCACCATACTACTACAAGGCACTTGTGAAGATAATAAATATTGCCCTGCCACTATGGGGTCTCTGGAGTGAAGGGGATATATGGAGTAGATGATGTCAATGCAGGAGCATGTTTGGTCAGAGAATAAAACACAAGCAGTAGAAGAGAAAGGTGAAGAGTAAAAGAGGGAAATGAAAGTGTATTCTTATTCTCTAAACAAGTCACTATTTTTTTGCTTCTCAGGGCAAAATAAGGTACAATTAACATAACAAAGTCTGACACATTAACAGAGAGGTGCAAAGGTTTGTGAAGCTGTGTAAGTAATTGCTTTGACTCTTGCACTGGAGCTTTAGGATAGCTGAAGAGCTAGATGATGTTTTTTCTGCCACTGTCATTGTCTCCTTGTTCCTGTGCATCACCTAACATAAAACATCATCCCTGCAAGCTTTGGAAACTGTGGCAAATTGTCATCTTGCCATTACTGACTTTTCTTTTAACAGCCAGTTTGTATTTCCATAGCCTGCAGCTGCCATCACGGACTTCCCAAAGAAAGGAAGGAGTGTTTTGTCTATTTGCTCGTCAATTTCTACTTTATTTTATGCCCTTTTCTCTGGCATGGGGGGGGGGGCTGCATTTGCTTCCATGCTGAGAGAAAGAGCTTCCTAAGAGCTTTGTCACTGTCATTACTTTGCTGCAGGCTGGAATCGGTGCTGTGCTTTATGAATTTCCCCCTTTCCCTCCTCTGCTGAGGGCTGTCCTTCCAGCCTGCTTAGTTGGGTGGCCTCTGGAGTAGCCCCTGCACCCCCCTCCCCCCCCCCCCCCCCCCCCAGTCCTTGACAGCATAGAGTTGAACTCTTCTGGTCTGTCTTCCTAAGTCCATCTTTCTAAAAGTAGCAAAAGCAAAATATTATTATCCCCTTTTTGCAGGGGAGGGTGTTGAGGCAAGGAGTTCAGTGGCATAGGTGGAGGCTGAAGCAAAGAACGTATTTCAGGTTAAGGAATGAAAATTCTGATATTGGCTGTCCTTTGTCATCTGGCCTTTCTTCTCTTCTGTAATGAAAGATCATAGAATTTGACCTTCTTCAATTAAAGTTTACAATCTTGTGAATTTTTGGATGGTAAAACAACCACAGTCCTGGAATCCCCCTGCTCTCAGCTGGGAAAAAGGCATTGCTGAAGGTGGTCTATTATTAAGTGTGAAAATGTAGCTCTATGGTTCGGCCTGTTAAGTCTTGGCTGAAGTGTGCCTAAGAAGAGCTGGGCTGAGGCTGTAGTAATCAAAGGTTATAGTATTCAAACTTGGTTAGTTTTGTTAGGTGGTGGCATCAGTGACATCAAAATATTGCACACCCCTTTTGCAAGCTCTCTGCCCAAAGTAGGAGTTTCCTAGGTTTAGCTGTCCGTGTGCAACATCCAGCACACTGAGTTGAGAAGCCCTATGAGATGAATCTTAACCTCAGCAGAAAGGTCTCTTTGAATGGTAAATAAAGATTGAAACCAGGGCACTAGAGCTGACCTGAAGGTTTAAATCCAGCCCTTGTCCCCTGAGTCTTGAAGTACTTCAGATCCAAAGTTATTTTTTATTTTGTGTGGCTACTTGAGTTGTATGCGCCAGCAGCTTCTATGACACAGAGATGTGCCTTTAGGAAACTGAGATGTGTCCTGTGGGCCCATGACATGCCATATCACAACCTGCTATGACTTAAGAGTCATTGCTGTTTGCTCCTAGGTAGTGTTGGACTTTAATGAGGAGTAACTTGCTCCAGAGGTGAGGGAGCTTGCATCTCCTTGTCCCTTCTCTGAGTATCCCATCCTCTTCAGAGAGGAGCAAAAGATGGCTTCGCTTTAATAGCCACTGTGTTCTTTGAAGATGGGTGAAGTATGTGAGCGCTAATCTGTTATTTTTAGCTCTGCCAGGAGGATTTGGTCATTTCAGTTCAATATTACTGATTTTTTTTGTGTGTGACATTCAACCTATAGCTGTGGAATATCTCTCATTGCTGACCTCTCCGAACAGCCCTGCAGTGCCCCATGGCAGGACTGTCTTTGTATGGATGATTGGTTTTGAGTGTTGGTGGCCAGGGAGGAAAAGTGGAATGGAAAACTGATCCTGATGAGCAGTGAAGGATTAGCTAGGGAAATTGTACACTGTAAATCAGCATTTCCTGTCCTAGATAGTCCCAGGAAATGCAAAGAAAGAGGAAGCACAAACATCAACAAGAAAACTAATAGTCTTAAGCTAGTTTTGAGCTTCAAAAAAACCATCTAGCTAGTGTTTAAGGCAAAATTACAGGCCTTGTTATCAAAGCTCATCAGTGCCATGGAGCTGGTGTCTTAGAGCTGTGGAAGAGTAGGTTGACTTCTCTTTGCTGTATATATCATTAATGCCAGAGTCAGTGTGGTTCTGATTTTTTTTAAACATAATGTTTGGCAATGATGCATGAAGCAGAAAGGAAGTTGTTTGATTTCCCCTTCCCCCCTTCACCCTGATAACCAGCCTTAGCTTTTTTGCATGCTGTCAGCTCATGAAAAATCATGTTGAGACTTTAAATGGAGCAAATAGGATGAGAGACTCATTAGGAGGGAAAGAAATAAGGCATGCTAAAGCTGTTTGACTCATACAGTGGTGATGTCTTACCAGATGTTGTCAGTACTGGATGGGAGACACTGTAGGAGCTGGAGGTGGCGACTGTAGTGATGCTGGCGTGGGTACCAGTCTCTTCAAGGTGGGACTGAACTGTTGGCTGCAGGAACAAGGCAGCTTTTCTCCTTGGCCTGAAAATCTGAGGGAGCCAACTGCACGCTAAAGACCACTTGCTGGCACTGTTCTGTCTGCCAGTCCCTCCTGAACTGGTTAAGGGGGTAGTCACATCTCAAACCAGTCTTGAGAGCTCTGTTGTTATCCAAGAGAGAAGTAGCTCCTAAGTAGCAAGGACCCAAGCTCTTAAGGGTTTGAGGCTCAAACCCATAGCCTCTGACTGGGCAAACAGCTGGTGAAGCTTGCTCAGAAGTGAAGCATCTAGAAACAGGGGGCCTAGAAGAAGTCCTAGGGGATCAGTTAAATGCTTCACATAGAAGACATCATGGCTAGCAATGTTTTGTAGTCTTCCCCATAACCTTCATGCTGCTGTGAGCAGGAGTACACAGAAACCAGCTGGTCCTCAACCAAACCGATGTCTCTCTCAGCAGCATGGTGTGGTTGGCAGTATGCGAGAAGCCACCAATCCGAATAAGTTAAATTTTCATCTGTTTAGATCATCAGTCACTGAAACGAACACGGCTTCTGTCCCAGCCCCACTTTACACTGTGTGGCCATTAAAAACTTGTAAGAAGTGTTCTGAGTTTCTTTACTTAGTTTTTCATGGAGGTCATACCTGTAACTGAACTGAACCTTCATCATTTGGTGCTCCATTGAAAGCCCACAGAAGTTGGTGGAGAAACTCCCGCTGTCTTTGAGTTGTGGTTCATGCTCCAGTCTGTTTTTCTTGTTTCAGAGAGATTATGAATTTTGATGAGTTTGGTCAATTTTCTGACTTGGAGACTTTTTTTTTAAATTCAAAAGGATGTAGGCAGCAGAGATATCGGCTCATTCATCTACCAGTTCATTACCTTGGTTTAATCCACTATCACTTTACTCAGCAAAGCACGTTTTGGCAGCTGAAAGGCCTAACCTATTGGAACAGCACTTTCTACTCTTCGCCTGCATCGATTGCCCTTTCGACATTGTCGCTGGGGATGGGGAAATGGGGTGGTAATGCCATGTGAAATGTCAAGCACACAAATGCTCTATTAGTTTGTACAAGCAAAGAGCAGATTGCACAGAGCACCTTTGCTTAAAGGCTACACTGAAAGCAAAATCCACAATGAAGTAATGGCGAGGCTGTGGCATAAACTTACGCTGGGCAAGAAGTTCAAAGCTGCTGCTGCGGCAGGTATCTCCTTTGCAGAGCAGGTTTCTTTCAGTGGCTGGATGTTCGGCCTCATGTGATAATGCATTTAGCTCCTCCTGGGGCATCTGACCTCTCATGCGATGTCCAGGAGAGGTGACGTGGAGACACGGGCTGCCAACACAGCATCGTCCATTGGGGAAATAATCCCATTTCCTCAGGGGTCTTTGAGGGAGGATGGCAGCTGGCAATGGACCATGTTTTAGTGGGAAAGGAAACCATCCTCCTCTTGTTTTGTAGGAGTGCCTGACCCAAGGAGACCTCTGCATTTTCTGATCCTCCTCTAAAGTCAGTGATGGTCACTCTCTTGAGCTTTTGTAAGATCTTTTGATCTTCCACATTCAACTCTATTTTTACTTGTGTAATGCTAGTCTGGTTTGTGTTTAACCAAATCTGGTCACCACAAAGGGAAAGCACAAAACTTGGTAAACTTTAAAATGTGCTTAATGATGATTTAGAATAAACTGAAAAGGCTCATTATTTTATTGAGGAGCAGTGGACCTTGTTAACTCCAGGCACTAGTAATGAGATAGAGTCTTTCCTTTACAGGTTGCCAGGCTCAATTTAGTTAGACTGTATGAAAAGCATGTCCCAGGTAACAGTTCATCTTCTCTCATTCCCACCTGAAGCCAAAATAAATCCTCTGATGTCCCAGTTGTTCTGGCAATGACCAGGATGCTGCTGACAGCCAGGGAAGGTATCAAGAAGAATAAGCAGTAGGGGAAGAGCACATGACTGCTTCTGCAATGGAGACTATTCCTTAGGGGTTCCTACATAAATACAATTGATAGGTGAAGCAGTCAGGCTGATGGTGTGATGCACCAGGGGAATGGGCGTAGCAATGTGTAGGGGCCCCCAGTGACCTTTGGAGTTCAATACAGTGGTGGGGGAATAAGGTTTCTCTGCCTGCAGACTTCTCTGGAAGTGACAGATGAACACCTGTGTGTAGGTTTAGATCCTTGTTTCCTAGACCACGCTTAGCATTGATGCATTTATTCATGGTGGTGGAACCCTGGAGGAGCTTATGCATTTAACATTAGCCAGAATCTAATCTCCACAGACTCCACTGAAGGCCTGACCCATTTTTAACATCAGTCAGGCTGTGTTGACACCTTCCACAAAGGTTCTTACAATTGTGCTTGAACCTAGCAATAGTTTTAGGAAAAAGTCACTGTAAGATGAACTCTCATTTAATTTCTTCCCCATTTTAATGTTCCAGCTATTTGGAGCTTGAGTGTGACGACTGAGCACTTCTAAGTGCTAAGACCAGGTGCTTGTGGTTTCTGAATGGGCTGTTTTCTTGGGCATGAACGTGAAAGACTCCTCAAGGAGGGTGCACTCCCCTTGCACTGGGTAAAGACACTGCAGGAAAATTGTCTCTGCTGGAATATTTTGGCATCTGCCCCTCAATTCCTGAAGTGAAATGCTTAGGGGGGAGAAAAGCAAAATTGAACGTTTCTGAACCTTTTGGATGGGCGTGCTCTGTTTTCAGCCTGAAAGTGGGCAAATGTGTTTTTCTCCAGCACAGATTGGAGGGCACTGGTTAAAGTTACTACATTTGCTACAGTGAAGATGTAACAAAGTTGTTCCATTGGTTAGCTGGCTTTTTATTTTAGCTTTTTAACTTGTGAAATAAACCCACAATAACTTTGCCCTTTCAATAACTGGACACTCTAGTCACTTTGTAGCTCCTTTTTACAGCACAGGTGAGATTGTGTCTTTTCCAGAAAAACAAGCATGTGGTGTTTGAGGTAAAATAGCCGGAGAGGAGGGTATATGACAAAAAAAAGAGCAATTCTGAATCTCTCCACTGGAGGGAAGTGTTTGACATGCAGTGTTGAAAGTATCAGCGGAATTTTTTTTTCCTTAAATCTAGATTTTTTTTTTTGTCCCCTTCAAGTGCATATGATGGAAAACTGTGCAGCAAAAAAAGCACACGCTACTCTTGTCTGCAGACTATTTCAGCAAATCCTGTGCTCCTGCTTTCAGCTCAAAGTAGATGCTATAGTCTTTCAAGAACACCTGTTTGAGATGCTTAAACTTCTGGAGGAGGAAAAAAAAGTCAAAATAACAGGTTTTGGGGATCTGTTGCTTTTCAGAGCTGATTGAATTACTGTCATTATCTCTTTTGACCTAGACCTTTGACATTTGACTGAGTCTATGGCATTTTCTTTCAAGAGATAGTGAAAACATTAGTTATGTCTTCCTAATGACAGACTAATCACTTTGAGACTGAAGGGACACGTTTCAGCTCTTACCTGTAATTGTTCTCTGCCTACCAATGAAGTCCTGTTCCCAAATGTTTTCTCAAGCTGTGTTATCTGGTACTAACATTTCTATTATTAAATCAATTGCAAAAGCTTAAATTAAGAGGAAAAAAATGACACCCCCCACCCCCCACCCCCCCCCCCAGAATAACCCCAACAAAAACCCCAGTAGCCCTGGAAAGTATGCATGTGCTGGATGACAAATGGCAGAGTGTGGCTCACTGATTTTGGCTGAACCCTTTCAGGAATGAAATGTGTGATTTGCCAATTCAACCCAGGTTTTTCTGGATAAGTGGGACTTGAGGTGCCCCGTTCCACATCTCCTTTGCAGGCAGGACTGAGCTTTGGGCAAAATTAACATCACACGAGACTAAAAAACACTTCCAGGAGGTCCCAGTCCCAGAACAGCTGTGTGCAGTGGTGAAACATGATGTTTTCCACCAGAAGGTGTTTGATTTCTGAATGGTAATGAAGGGTCAAGCTGGGTCCAGGCTCTGTTAGTGCATCCTGTGCTGGCGGGAGACATGAGTACACTAGTGGTCACTGTTACATTAAAGAAGCATCAGCTGTATGAAATCTAATAATAAGATGGGTCTATTAGAGCGGTTGCTTGGTTGGTATTTGAGAATGTTGGTTTAATTCTCTCCTTTTTCACAAGGCCCCTCTGACCTTGGATAAATCACCAAGGGAAGCCTCAGCCCCACTTGAGATTTTGCACCCAAAGGTGGTTCCTGGCTGGGTCTACATCTTTGGGGACATACAGCCCAGAGGAAAGCAAGATCTGGGAATGTGTAGGGCTGAATCCAGGTCTTAGCCTCTGTGTTTCAATTACCTGTTTGCAACATAAGGATGGCAGTTAACGGCACTCTCTTGGGAATGCTGTGAGGATAAGTTAAAGATGGTGGGTGGAGAGGGGTGATGCTGCGGAGAATAGGAAGTTAACAGGGGTGAGCTAGAGGAATGCCGGAAAACCAGTTTTAGAATTAAGACACAGGTTAAAAATTTGGGACACATATTAATGCAGACATTTGCTTGTAGATTCTTTCCTCTGTGAGCAGACGGACCAGTTCCCACTTCATAACTGCAGAATTATCTCCTCCGGTCACTGCACATGGAGTGACTCAGTGGTAATTTCTGATTCTGAGGCAGGGAAGTGCTGGACATGCTTTTAGTATGGGGTGAGCAGTTGGCACCGTGGGGGCTGGTGTGGCGTGCAGCGCTGGGAGCGCTGGCTGTGGAAACACTGGTCTGAGCATCTCATCTCTTCTTGTGTTCAAGTTCCAGCAACCTTTTCTTCCTTGTGCCCTCCCTTTTTGACATTTTAAAATCCTAGTCAAGAGCACAAAGGACATAAATGTAGCTGATCTGTTTGAATAGCCCTCCCTTTCCACCTAGGCCACGTCTAGATGCTTTACTTTAGTGGGTGTGCTTTGCATGGCTTTTGTAGGGTGCTTTAAATTTACACAATCGGAGAGCACTGCGATGGATCATGATAGTTTTCAGCTCTTAGCGGTGTCTACTAAAGCACTGCTAGTCTCTTCTGTGCTGTGGCATGAATTTATGCCTTAGTCTCCTGTCTCAAATGAGACTGACATTGCTTCTCTTTGGTGGGTGGCTGATGGTTTAAGTAATTAAGGTGCTATAAAGTTCTTTCCTATTGTGAAAAGTACTGGGTCTGTGCAGATTCTGTTGTAATCTGTACAATATGTAAGTGCTTTTTTTGTTTTTCTTTGTCTTTATTAAAAAACAGCAATAGTTTAGATAAATCTGAACTCTTTGTAGAGGGCAAATGGTCAAAAAATCTGGCCGAGACTGTGCTTGTCAGGGTAGGAGGCTTTCCCTGCAAGCAGTCTGTGTTTGGCTGCAAGGGGCTGTGCTCCCCTGGGCATTGGTGAGCTTTTTAAGGTGGTAGAAGAAGAAGAGGTTGCAGCTTGGGCTGACTTTTTCTGGCCGTCCTGGCTGTGTGCCGCATGGGGTAGAGAGTCCAGAGATTGTTCCGTGCGTTTAATGTGATGCATGCCCACGTGTGTGCCTTGCTATTGGTGCTGGCATTGCTTGGTGTAGGTTATTCTGAGGTTTGGCTTTTGGTAACTGAGGAGCTCTGAGTAGTGAAAAGCCCTGAGAACTTCTCTAAGGAAAACTCGATTGCCTTTGTGTTGGCTACCACAGAGTATTACCATGTAGGAAATGTGCTTGGTCAGCCAGTGGGCAAGAGGCAATGTGGCCTTTCTTCTCTGAACTGTGCAGTTTTCAAGGTATAGCTGATCCAAAAAAAACCCCAAGAGAAAAATCTTGCTTTGGTTTTCACCCTCCAGGTGCAGCAAGGATAAAATTCTGCTCTATGCTGAGCTCTGCAAGCCTGCATGAACCTCCCATGTGACTTTAACACTGTGATGATCCCAGATCTTCAGGATGCTGGGAGTAACCTCAGGAGTGATGCAAGTGTGCCTAAGCAGCAATTCAGCTCCCAGCTGGTTCACAGATGTTGCCTGTGCCCTGGGAACCAGCAGAGACATTTTTGTGTGCTCTGCTCTTCACAAGGGGATGATTTTTCTCATTTTTGTCTCGCAAAGTGGGAAGGCTTTCATCTTTCCGTCAGTGACTCAAAGCTTGAGTCACTGGGAGAGAAGTCTTTACCATCTGATAGCTCCTCTGCAATCTGGGAAGAATAATTTGGTGAGTGTTGGTTTAGTCCCTACTGGGACAGATGTCTGCATCACAAAAAAAATCAATTTGCCGTTTGAATAGAGAGGTTAAATGGACTGTGAAGACTGCTCTCTTGTCAGCTCTACAGGCGATGATGTCTTGTGATTTTCATGATATCAAATGTAAGGCACCTTGATAGGACAGAGAGGGAAAAGATTGCCTTCCCAGGGCACAGTCTGCAGCTACTTTGTGGCCCCAAATGCTCTTTTTTCAACTTCAAATAACTGTGGAGTATGCCAAAAATATACGGGTACGTTTGTGTAAATGTGTGCTTGGGCACACGCATATACACATGAAAGTGTTCATAGTGTGTATGGGAAGAAGAGAAAGAGGAGTGAGTCGGATCCAAATGTTGACAGACTACAAGAAAATTCCCACTTAGTCGAAACATCTGAGGAACCTCTGGGAAACTGACAGCTTGACGTGTTCATTGGTGACCTGAATAAAATCATAGTGCAGACCTGTCTCCCTTTTTATCCCATTTTTACAGGCTTTTATTTGCCTGCCTCATTTTCATGCTCACATCATAGTTCAAATCATTTTAGCAAGACGGCCGTGCTTAATCTGACTCCCTGTGCCATGTGTATCTTGTTGATTACAGACCCTCTTAAGATGCCATTATGAGTGACTCTTTGCATGCCCTCCTGTCAGCAGCTTTTCCCTTCCTTAAGCCTCTTGAATGTCTTTTGCTCACGGGATTATAAGCCTTTCAGTAAATACAGTGTGATTACTGAATTAGCGTAAACTCTGCTCTGGGATTGCCAGTCACTTAGTATTTGGAAAGCAACAGCAATGAGAGGCACCTGTAGATGGTCTGTGCCAATGTCTGATGGAGGCCAGAGAAGTAGCACAAAGATGTCTGTTTCCATGCAAGTCGTACTAGGAATTGGTGTTTGGTCTTGGTTGATGTCTGATATGGATGTTCACACTCCAGGTAATTTGGGAATAGGTGGAGTAACATGGCCCTTCTGGGTGCACAGGGGTCCTTCCTGCTCTCCAATGCAAGCTGGGCTGGGGTGTGCTGGGAAGGCTGGGGAAGGGGAGAGTGAGAGCGGGCTGGTGGACAAGAGGGGCAAATAATTCATTAAGGTCTACCTGTTTCTGCGTCTGTTGTCAAGAGCTTAAATCTTGCAAAGCACCGTGCCTGCAGCAGCTATCAGGATATGCGGAGATGTACATAGTTTAAAAAAAAAAAAAGGCTGGTGGAAAATGCCCCTTTGAACATACTGAGGTAAGTGGTGTGCCTCTGCTCTCTTTCAGCAGCAGCCACAGAAAAGTAGATGAGATGCATCTGAGTGGGCATTTATCCTATTCATTTTAGACCATACTGAACAGATCTCTGATTTCTCCCTGCCTCAGTTTCTTGGGTTTTGGCACAGTGATGTGAGAGGGTGTATTCCAGAATTCCCTGTCTGACTTGCTCTCTAAGATGTCAGGGTTGCTTTGAAAGACTGTACCCACATTTTAAGATAAATCCTGTGCTGGTGTGCTCGAGCAGCTCAGAAGTGCTGTGTTTTTTGACTCCAAAGCCCGACTTTGGTCTATGTCTCACTTTATTGTGCAGGCTATTATTGGACGACATCACATTAATTGCTTGTTCAGATCTAATATGTTACATGTTTTGGATGACACTTTAAAAATACTGAAGCGGGCTAGGCAACAAGTCCCATCGATTCTTTGTGCACCCTGTATTCTTTGACTAGTTGGCTGCTTTTAAGAAATCTCCTAGGAGTGCTAAGAGAAAAAGAAGCAGCAAGCAGGAAATTGCAAAGCAAACACCCAGTGTATCCAAATGAGTAGCTGCTATCTGTTTGTGTTAGGCAGAGTACCCACAGGTAACAGCTAACGGCACAGGAGGCATGGGCTGGGGAATGCACTTTTTTCCTTGCTGGAAATCAAAAGCCAATTGCCTCCCTCTGCCACAAACTGTCTTGAAAATGAGTTTGATTTGATTCGAGTCAACCTTCTGAAACCAATCTTGGTTTCAGGTTGCAGAGGGGAGATGTTTATGGACTTGGACTAGCTCTGTGCACCCAGAAAATGGTTGTCAAGGGTCAGGCTGTGGCAAGTGTGACCCAGCTCGACTCTGTGTGTGTGCATGGGCTGGGGGTTGTCTGCGTGCTACAGGAACATGTCCTGGAGCGTTATTAGGGGGCCCCAAAGACTCATCATCTCTGCAGACCCAAATTCTAGTGGTGCCTCAAAGGATTCCCATTTGCATCTGTTCTGGTCCAAGCCTTTTGTGTATAAGGCAGGCTGCAGCAGATAGGGTTAAACGCTGGAGTGGATGCAACTGAACTTGCACATAGCTATTGGAGGCACTGAAACTGCAGGTGGAAATGTTGGTGTGTGCTTTCCCTTTCATGTCAGTGATTCTGGTATGGGCAAGTCTTCAGGCACATTGACTTTTTGACTATTTTTGACTCTGACCGTGAAGTTAGTAGTATTCTGCTTGGGGCCTATATGCAGAGAAATGTTTGCTTGGGGATGACAGTTTCTTTTATCAAATCAGTGCCTGAGGCATAAAAATAAGTAGCGCACTATTCTGATAGATATTAGTTTTTTGGGAAAGATAGTAGTAGGATTTCTCAGAGTAGGAATCCTTAGTTTTTAGGGGGTCATTCTGTTTAATAATGGTTTTTGAAAATTAGAACGGAAACTAAGTGTTTCAAAAAGATATTTCTGCCGCATTAACTTGGCAGAAAATTGTGAAACTTTTGGGGATGATTATTGCTTTCATTCCACAACAAAGCAAGCAGCCTCCTGAAGCTTTCATTGTAAGTGGGTAATGAGGAAAAGTGCGGGCATGGGTGAAGCTATCTCCGGGTGCTTCCGCTTTGAGCAAATTTCTTGCTGCTCCTTAGCCAAGTGTTGGCATTGTGCCATTCCACTTTGGTAGCTTTCAGTGGTGTTAAATCACGTGTCTCCACCAATTATGAATTAACCTTTTTTTTCCTCTATTCCTTTGCTGGCTGGCTTTTGGGATCATCTTGGGAGGCCAGGTCAGACAGTAGGACAGCTGAGCAGATGGAGGGTGTCAGGGTGGTGTTTCCTGCAGTGAGGACAAGTGAGGTCTTCCAGATCCCACAGGAGACACTAGCTTGTTTTTGGAAATGGCCATTATCAGATGTTTGACTAAGTCTGATTAAATCTTTCAGCTGTGTTATATGTGCCTGTGTAGGTATAATGCGAGTGCAGTTGTCCAGGCATGCTCTCTGAGTATTGTAATGATTTTGTTAATGTAGCAAATACTTCCTATTATTTAATACTTTTAAGTGGTGGGTCTTGCTTCCTGGTCTATATCTTATGGCATTTTGCTGCTCTGTTAAATTGCCCGCGTACCTCTCCTGGTGCATGTTAAATGGCAGACTGAATGGGTTTCCAAAGCTGCAGAGAGCAACTGAGACGAGCAGAACCCCATTTGCCTGCACATCTGCAGTGGCTACAGCCACGTCCATATTGTGTGCTCATACAAATGCACTCTCGTTTTTAGATCAAGATGTGGGGGAGGTAAAAACTTCAGCCTTATGCAAACTGATTTAGTGCAATGTGTCCCTTGAAGTTCCTGCCTGCTGTAGAAACGAGAGGGGTTGAATCTCCCATGTGCTGTCACAGGAGGTGGCTGGGGCTTCTCTGCAGAATCCCTCAGAGGGATTTTTCCCTGGTGATGCAGGTTGGGTCCTGTATCTACAGGAGGCTGGTTCAGAGTCAAATGTTAGCAATCAAGTTTGTTCTTGGTTGTTTTATCCTCTCCTTCCAGGCAGAGGAAACTCTTTACAAGCTATATATAACCTACCCGGTCCCTCCTTCCTGCATCTCCCCCAGCCCCTTTGCTCTTGGTTTTCTTAGAAAATTTCGAGGCTTCCACCAAGCCTGTGCTGCCTCTATTGATTGATGTTTCTCCTGTAGTTGAAGGGAACAGCAGCACGCCTTTGCAGAGCAAAAAGCAACCCTGCTGTGGCAGTAAGAGAGGAGGTTTGAGAAAGCTCCTCTTGCTAGTTCTTTTTCAAGATTGTCTAATGAAACAGCACAGTTCAAGTGTTCCTGTGAAGCAGAGCTCAGTGGCATCCAGCTTGGTCTGAGCAGGGACCAGGAGTGAGATTGAATGCACAGCTGAGCCATACTGATTTATTTTTTTCAATTATTGTTTAAGGTCAATATTGCAACAAAATAAGCTGCAGCATAACTAAGCTAGATGTGAAGGAACCTGGGAGGTAGAATTTATGGTCTAGCTCTGCACTCCTACAATTTGAGCAGACTTTAATGGGAACTGTGTGTGGTTAGCACCTGGGAAAAATCGAAAGCCATCTGCTAAGTGTTTGTGGGAGCAGATTTTTCCTTCTGTCCAGACAACTCAGAGTTGGATTAGGAGCCTGGAAAATGGAGTCTGTTCAGAAGTTAACTACAAATCAACTCAAGGACAACTCTGTTTTGCTAACACACGTGGGGTTTTTGTTGTCTTTGGTTAAAAGAGCCCTGGTTGCTAGCTGAGTTTTGGGAGCTGATCTGGCATCTGGCACTGCCTTTTCATTGTGTCATTTGTTTGTTAGTTCAGATAAATAAGTTGAAAGATTTGGGCACTGTGCTCCCTGCTTGGCCCCTGAGTTTCTAAAAGCTTCGATTCAACTAATGGGCTGATGTTTTGGTAATTGTTGCTTGTGGGGAACAAGGCAGAAATTGTAGAACATGGACTGGGAGAATTGCAAATAATACATTTCAGTGTGGAAGGGAATAGGACAACATTGATTTTTGTTTTCTTATTGCTGACAAACTGATTACAGCATTTTGCTTTCATCATCCCATGGCATCTGTCTCCTGGATGTAACAGGGACACCACTTACTATCTGTGCGTACTGTATGTGGCACTTGGGGGGGGAAAAGCAACTCCTGCCTTGAAAATTGCAAAGAGGCCCAGCCCAGCACTGGGATGCTCAAGGGCCATCGTGCAGCTTTAAATTATAGGCTGCAGTGTCCCGGCGTGACAGACCTGTTTGTTCACACGCTCCAAAGTTGTTCCTTGAGCTCTTTGCCTACCTGTTAGTTTTCAGTGTAACTTATTCCAAAGTGTTCCCATTTCAGTGTGTGGTTTGCAAAGTCAGCATGCAGTTAACATGTTTCAATCTTTGCAGGAAATTAAAGAGGTGAAAATAGGCTGAGTTCATGGAAGGACGAGTAGCAATGGACTGCCTGACTTGAAAGGCTGCTTTTTTTTCCAGTGCTACTGATTTCTGGATAATGACGGATGCTTTCTACTTCAAGGTGAGAAGGAACAGGAGAAAAGAGATAATTAGCTGTCTGAGGGGCCAGTGTGCTTCTGCAAGGAGTTTGAGGCCAAAGCATTCCAGGTTCAGCTTTCTGAAATGAAAGATCTGGAATAGAAAGAAGAAAATCTGAGTTGAACTAGCACCACAATTTGTGTAGTGCTTTTGCACTGTGCTAGTTGAATTCTTTCTTATTTCTTTAAAACTTGAAGGTAATTGTTTTCCCAGTTCTTTGTGCCATCCAACAAGCTGAAATTCTTTAAAGACAGTGTTGAAGAAACACTAAGCATCGCCAACCAGAAACTGGGAGAGATTTATGAGGAAACAGTATGTGAAGCTCAGCAGAGCAATGAGCATTTAAGGCTGTCTCTTTTCCAAGACTGTTGGACCTCTGCTGCCTGCTTGGGAAATGCCTTTGGGAATGAAGGATCTGAGTACTACAAGATCCAGATTTTACATCCATAATAAATAAGGATTAAATGGAAGGTTCCTAATGTTTTATTCTGTCCTATGTTAATGAGCAAGATCTTATTTATAAAGGTGAAGTTTTATGAATGTTCCCCTGGTGATGTTTGTGTTTGCTGGTGTGGTAGTGGTAGGCGATCTCTCTGGCTGGGGAAGAGTGCTCATTACAGTTTAAAGGGAGCAGATAGGTTATGTTTGCTTTTCTCTGTGTACTCTTTCATGTTTTTACTTGGTAATGGGTAAGATGTCTATATTCACTAGATAATGACGTCTGCCTTTGTATGCATTTTTAGAGTGGAACAGTGCTGTTATAAGCACATACAAAATGGAATTTTCCAGTTAAATTTTGAAGTTGCCTCTAGTTTGTGGCTGCATAATCTTTCAGACACATCAGGTCTGGTTTGCAGATGGCAAATGAGAGGCTCTGGGCATCTCCCATGTCCATAGTGAATAGGTCAAAAAGGAACAGGCTTAAAATTGCAGGCAGGGAGGTGAAGGGTTAGAAGGGAGCTTTAGGGTTAGGAAAAAAAGCTGAAGCTTTATTAGTAAAGGCAACAGGTTTTCTTTACTCCTGTGGCAGCCAGGGCAGGCTCACAGATGGCTGGGTATCCAACCTCCAGCAAGATGGGCAAAGGACAGATCCTTATTTCTGTTGTTCCTGATTAAGGTGGGGTCCCCATATCCCCAGTAGACTCTCTCCTAAAAATTCCCTACGTGGCCTGAGGTTAGAGAGGGAGGAGAATAAACATGTGCCAGTTTCCAACATCAATTATTCTGGAATTCAGCCTGCACAGGGCCAAGCAACTGTCCCTGACAACTTCAGAGAGGTCCTTTTTCACCTAGAGACAGCTAAGGGCTAATTAAAATTGTGCCCTCCAAGACTTGGATTTAATGAGCTGTTTAGTGACAAGGAGGAATAAATAAAAAAAAAACAAACCCAAACAACAAACCACCACCCTTCAGTAGGAGGACAATTAAAACAATTTTCCAATGGTTTTAAGATGCATGCAAGTAAAAGTAGCAAGAGTTAGGATCCCATCCTTCTGGGCTCGGGTGTGGAGGTGTCTCTGAGGATTTCCCCCTGCTGTTCCCTCCCTGGATGGAGGAACAGAGTTCTGTGATGAGGATGGGCTTTGCCATGGTGTTATATGCTCTGCAACAGCAATGCTAGTAAAGATGCATTCAAAATGCTGGCAGTAGCACTGGGACCCCAAGTGCTCTTATTTCCATCCCCTGTTTTCGCAGTTACCTACACATAGATTGGACAGTCCAACCCCAGGTCCATGGGTCTGGTTTACTGAGGCTTTGCTTTGCCTTCCCCGTGTTTCAGCAGTGAGAATGGAAGAAAATACTGCGTGTAGCCCAAAAGCACCTGTGTTCTGCACCTCTTCCCCTTAATGTCAAAAATGAAGGTGTCCTCACACTTTTCTAAGGTGTCATAAGAAAGTAGAATGGTACTTCTGGGGATTGTTGGTTTTGATTGAGATGCCCGAACTTTACCTTGGCAGGCGAAGCTCCCTGTGACTGCTCTCCTTTCCATGCCCTTACATCCTTACCCTGTGTAATAACTAAAACCACCCAGGTGTGAATTCCTCTTCTGCCTCCATCCTCCGACATGTTAATGTCTCGCTGAGGCAAACTTGCATTGCATCTGGTTTTACATATAAACTAGAGCAGTTTCAGGGATATGTTTTGCTGCCCATCAAGTGAGCAACAGTGTATTGACATTGCAGTTTTCTCCAGGTCCTCCTTTCCTCCTCGCACCCCGGCTGCAGTGACGTGTCCTGCTTTTATCAGTAAAGACTTGATTCTGTGATGTGTGGAGGGCTGTCTACTCAGCCAATATAAAATGACCAAGGACAAGGTCAAAATAGTGTTTTATGGGAGACGAGGCTCTGGCCTTTTGGCTTCTGGAAAGAGGGAGGTGTGGAGCAGCACTGTGTGTGCAGAGGAGCTGCACGGGAACTGTGGGCATGGTGCCACTTGCTTTGGACTAAGTCCAGGCTATTTTCCCCCAAAGAACTTCCTTTGCACTGTATATTGCGTTAAGTTTGTGTTACGATTGCTTGGAGGGATGAGAGTTAAACCTTAATGAGTTTCTGTCCAAGAGGCATTGTGAAAATAAATGCAGTTCCTCCTTGCTCTCCTCCATGCTCCAGCTCCCCCCACCCCCCTTGCGTCAGAGCAATCACATAATCATATGTTGCTGAATAAACACAATGGCCTAACGTTCTGAATGTGGTGTAAATGGAGCAGTAATGGCAAATGACACAGATTTTAATTTCTTTGATAAACGAATGTGCTCAGGGAGTTAGTTTTGCTCACCAAAGGGACACAGTGGCACTCTTGTCCCTGTTCTGCACTGGTAATGGTGAGGATGCTGAAGGACCAAAGCAATGGGATTGCGGGGTTCAGCTGGCTGCACAACTCTTGCACCACCTGGGTTTTTGTGTTAGCATTGCTGTCCAGTTTCCTTGGGATTGTGTTTTCCATGGGCTCCTTCCTAGCTGTGCAAAGTCTGTCTCAGCTGCCTTTAATTTCCAGGATGTTTCTTTTAAGGTTTGTTGCCAGAAGGACAAAGAGGAGCCTGGAAAGCAGCAGCTGGCATGTGAGAGCTGTGGTAGATCAGATAGAGTATTTATTTCATCATTCTCTTTGCAATTTTTTCACAATTTCATGGTCCCGGATAGGGCAGCAGGAAAGCTGAAGTGTACCTGTCAGTCACAGCGCTTGCTGAAGGGCAATCAGGAGTGACAAAAAGTGAAAAAGAAGATAAAGCAACATAATCAGCTGGGTTTCAGTGGGATTTTTCATGCTTCCCATGCTCCCGTGCCTTGTTCCTGCCATTATTCCAATCAGCATGGTCAATGGCTGGCCAAGGACCATGTGAGGCTTGCCCAAGTTCCCACCCGGGGCAGCCCCTCTCCCTGGGCAAGTTTTTACAGCTCAGGAGATGGTGGCTGTGCTCCCAACCACTGCTTTTACCCTGTTGTAGAGAACCTTTTCTTAATTTATTAGCCTTTATTTACTTTACTCTTGGCAACCAACTCTAACATTCAGATCAAGTATTGTTCCAAACACCTGCCTGGGAAAGCTGACCCTGGAGGTTATGGAAACTCTTGGGATTTTGGGTCCTTGGGAAACTAAGTGCACTTTGATTCTTACAGATGTTCATGCTACCACCTCTAGCTCCCTGTAAGCGCGCAGTGTGAAATGGGGGCTTACAGGTAGAAACATGCTAATTATTATAGCTGGATCAAGTGTGGAGGGGCCTCAGATCCAAATGAGACTCGATACCTTAATTTTGCCCTTAACTTCTCACCTTGAAAAGTAACTAATGAAGCAGCTTTCCTTCTACTGCTCTGTTTGCTTGTGTGCTTTTTAAATTCTTCAGGGGAGAAAGGAGCCCAGGAAGCTAAACCTCATTTTTTTTTGTGACAAGCAAGTGGGCCTGGGTAATGGCTAAATGTTTCTGTGTTGAATGAACAATAAAGAAATAGAGAATTTGCTTAACTACATAAAGATATAAACCCGTTAGCACCCCACTGTAAAATGGCTATGAATTGCACGGGTGCCTCTGTGCATTGCATAGCTGTGGGGAAGCCATATATTATGCTGTCAGGATGAGTGATACCCTGTTTTAGGAGGAACAACAGGAGTCATTCATTACTTCGAGAGCTCTTTTCAAGCAGACAAGGTGGCAGCCTGTGCTTGCAATAGCATCTTTTAAAGCTGAAAATACCCTCCTTGTGCTATCAGAAGAGGTTGGACACTTAAAGAGCTTCTTCCTGCTGATTTGGCATTGGCACTGTTCATGGGGCGAGCGCCTTGCTGGCTCTCCCGCAAGTCACTGCAGGAGATGGAGAAGAAATGGATGGTTTTAAGGGTTACTGCTGTGTTTGCAACCTCACCACAAACCCTGATTTAAAGGCAATGTTTGCAGAAGTGCAGAAGCGATTTAGGAACCTAGGTGGCACAGAGTGGCAAAGGGCTGCAGCACCAAAGTTATTTTAGAGTTTTTGACATATTTTATCCTCTCGCTATAAGTGAAAATGTACTTAAGGATCTCACTAATAATTATAGAAGGGATAAGGACTTTTGGATGTTTGGCTTGGCAGTTCCTTTTCAAAAAGTGCTGTGTTGCAGGAATCGGGTCTTTGACCCACTGAACTGGGGATCCAGAAAATAGCGGTGTCCAACATCAGTGGTGGCTCTGCAAGGCTCTCCTGCGCTGCAGACCTGCAAGCAGGATGGAGCCATCTGTGCAGGAAGGGGGTGGCGTGCAGCAGGAATGCCAACCAAGAAGTGGAACAGTGGAGCTGTTTGAGAGGCAGTGATGAAGCAGTGTGCTCAAAAGTGAGAAAGCACCTCATCTTCATCCACTGCTAATTAGTCCCTTGCTTGCAAGAACACCAAAGTAATAAATAATGAATTAGCTCCTATCAATGTGCTGGACATGTAGATGCTGAAGCACCCAAGTAGCTCCTTCTGGCTCTGGTAGCTCTAGTGTCGATGCACAAATGCTTTACAAACATCTTTGCATGTTCACCTTTGCCTGGAACAACAATCCTTCTGGGTTGCGTAGTCCTGAATTAGAGTAAGAGGCACGTGGTGTCTCAATGTCTCTCCTCTTCTCTCACTGACGTTCTGCACTGCCTTGTGTCTCCCTAATATTTTTCTGTGTTTATTAGTGCCTTTAGAGCTGGGGAAATACTTTGAATTATGCTTTTTGAGGCTGTTCACTCACACGCAAAATTCAGCTGCCTTTGACTCTTTTTCCACCTTTCATTTTCTAGTACTGAAATATTCTCCTGAATTAATTCTCTTCAGCCAGATTTGCTGTCCCTAATGCCTCAAAATGTGAATTTAGATGTTGAATTATTATTTCTTTTCATAAATAATACATTTGGAGTCCTTGATGTGAATTATGATTCCTTAGCCTTTAAGCCACAGTCAGTTTATGTTTTCAGAGCTTTTTTGTTGGTAATTGCGAAGTTTAAAAGCGTGGCTTTTTCAAAAATGAAAACTGAGATTCTCACATAATTACTTGCCTTCAGGAATTTAAAAGAAACACCAAATGTTGTGAGACTCCCAGTAAAATCATAAGACTTGGCCGCTTTGGGAATATCCTCAGATTTTTAATTTGACAGGTTAAGTGCTGACAGTCTTCCGAGTGGTGCGTTTCATCCAACAGGAATGAATTTTAAGAGGTTTGTAGGGAATTTTTTCCAAAAGTGAGCACTGAGGCTTGCAAATATAAGTTCTTATGTGGGCAAAACATGTCCAGTCAGCAACAGAGAGAGAAATAGAGCCAAGCTGGGAAGAAACCTGTGAATTCACTCAGAGCTGGCCTGCACAGTCTGAATATTGAGAAGTTCCTTGCAATAATTTTTACTTCTGGGGGCAACCATTGTTCCATCTTAGTCAATGTCAGAATCCCTTCGGGCATCACTGGAGCACAGATGTCATCCGTGTCTGCTGCCTCTTCATTTCTTATGTAAGAGCGTTCAAGTTCTGCAGTCGCAAGCTGTTTTCCTTGGTGTTGAACAAAAATCAAACAAAGACCCCTTCTCAATGGCTTTGTAAAATTATTTTTTTTCCTAGATAACTAGATTCAATAGCAAGGCTTCAATAGAGAGAACCTAAATAATAGAGGCTGTGTTTGATAGCTTCCCCATGCCTGTTTATTTTCAGTTGCCTGATATTAGGTCATTTGTCAGCATCTGCTGCCTTCATCGCATGTGACATCACGTTTCTCACACTGTCATGTACCATCAGAGGTGACAACGGCTGTGCTAAGAGTGGGCCAACAGCCTTGGTATGTTTGAACTGAACATTTAGCGTGTGACCAAACTGCTGTGTGGCTTAAGGGAGGTTCTCTTTGATGCCTCTGGGAGATTTGTGTGCTTTGGGATTTGTCCAAGACTTCTGTCACATCCAAAAAAACCCCCAACCCTTCATCCTGCAGAGCTTGGCCCATGGTGGCATTGTCTGGGCCTTTGGACCTCCATAATGGGAGCTTCATTTTGTATGAGCTGTATGTTTGTTCTAGGCTTAAGAAGCTTTCATAAAACTCCTTACTCCTTAAAGCAGTCCTTTCTGTTTTATGAAAGATGGTATAGAGAAAATAAATCTCCTTGTGTAATGTTCCTGATCATTAATCCTACTGCCTGAAGTGTTGACCCATGCTGTGCACCAGCCCACTGGGTCATTTCTAAAGACACAGAAGCATAAAATGTCCCCTGAGGTTTCTTTTTTCTTTTTGCTCATTTCTGTGAGAAATCTCTTTTCAGGTTTGCAGAGCTGGAGATCTTTTCTAGATTTTGGATGCAGTGAAAGAAAAGCTCATTTATTGCAGAGGAATACCTAGGAAGAGATAGTTAAGACGATAATGAACACACAAACGATGTGCCCTTGTGGACTGTGCTACAAATAGTATACTATATATAGGTATACACACGTGCATATCTTGGCACTGCGGAGGTCAGAGCTATTGCTCTCGAGATTTTTGTGAACTTAGGTCAGCCTTCAATGGAAATAGTCATTCTTGTATCATTTTAATCCTGTTGAAATCTGAAGTGACCAGGAACCTAAACTATATGATAGAGTTTAGACCTGGAAATTTGAAAGTGAAATCTCCTTGATGCTCCAAAGAAACGCTGAGCCAAATGACCAGTTTTATCCAATCTCTAGTATTTACAAGAGAGAAGAAGCATCAATGTTAATTATTTCTTCTTAGCATCAGAGTAGGAGGCAGATTGCACAGAAGTAGAAAAATAGCTGATAGCTTATGGACGATAAAATAAAATTGCTGTAAGAATTGCCATAAGTTGGGGTAGGACTTTGTGTGTGGTGTGTGTGGTGTTTTTTTTTTCTGTGTTAGCTTCATGGTGTGACTTAAATTGAGCTGAACTGAAGGGAAAATACTGAAAAGCAGAGGAAGAAATATGAAAACCGGTATTGAAATGTGAAGAAGATGAGAGGGCACAAAGAAAATTAGTCTTAAATGTAGTGTCTAGCATGTGTGCTACAACTAATGTTTCTCACATGTGCAGTCTTAACAAGAGAGGGGCCTGGATTTGGGCTGAAGCTGACAGAGGATGCATACAAACCTGAGAAACCTGTGCAGGCCAGCCCATGTTTGAGCTGCACACCTGGCCAGGCTTGGATATCAGCAGAAGTGCCCAGAATAATTATGAAGGAGGGAAAAAATGACCTGTAGCAAGCCATTTCTTTCTCTTTCTGATGGGGCATGTTTAACACTTACAGCAAATTATTACAATCAGAATCAGGTTGCATTATCATCTACTTCTTCAAATTGCATCCAAATCTCCTCAAAGCCTACCTCTTCCCAGTTAGATGGAAAGAGATCTCGCCCCCACTCCCCTCGATTTTGCTAAATCTGCTGTTCCCGCGTCTCACTCCATGACATTTAACATCTTTGCCAAATTCAATTTGTGCAAAATCAGCCACTTAGCAGGACTGTACTCAGCACAAGTGATTTTAGCAGCATGTGGACACCGTGGTGATTGACACTGCAAGAGGCAACCCTGGGGCTCCTGGGAGAGACTTGCCAATCCCGCATTGCTCTGTGCTGTGCTTACGGAGCAGACCTTGCTGTGTGGCTAGAAAAGTTACATTCTCAATTGGCAGAGAAGCCTATTTAACTGGTAAGCTGAGGAGGCTGCAGCTATTTCTCTATGGCCTGGCAGGCTGTAGGGTTTGGGTATGTATAGGTGGGAAGTGTGTGTGACTTATATTTTGGCTGAGTGTAGTTGTTTTTGTCATATTTGCTGGTGTTGAAAGTGCATGTAGCAAAGAGCAGATGTGAGTTGGTGAGGGAGGAACCTGTGGTTGGCCTGAAGTTTCATACTCAGTTTGCAATACTGACTCTTCTGTTGCTGATGCAAAGTCATCTACTGACCCAAAAGCTGGCAGTCGAAAGGCTCACTGGTCTGTTGTCCTCTACCAACCATGCTCACCCTTTGTGCGTGGCAGGGAGACTTTGTCACCTCCCTTCCCCAATGGGGACAAACTGCTTTGTGCTCTTTGTCTGTGCACCTCAGCATCAGCCCATCTGTAGAGAGGCAAGACCTGCTGATGCTACAGATCCATTGTGCTCTTAGCCCTTGCCACTTAGCTGGCCAAACGTGATGACATATGGCTGTTACTCATGGTTGGATAAATCAGGATGTGGAGATTGTAAGGACATTTTCAGATCTTTGTATTTGCATCTGTATGTGTGCTGTTAGCTCAGATCTGCCAGAGGGCAATCAGCTGGAGGAGCTTTCCCTGCTAACCTGGCTCGTAGCTGAACCTGAGATGCTGAGGTGGCTACTGAGGTACACAGATTTCAGCTGTACCAGTTAGGAAAATGTATTCTGTTTCCTAATTACAATTGTTGTTATCTACTCCGATTCCCCTAAATAGTTGTTCTATAATTGCATTTTTTCCTGAATAAATTTAGAAAATGGTAAAAGTTAAGGGTTTTTGTTTTTTGGTACTTAAGCATGTCCTTGCAGTATCATTTGAAGTAATCTAGAGGTTTGAACAACAACTTTTTTAATAATTAAAGATATATATGGTTTGTTTTGTGGGTGGTGTGTTTTTTGGTTTTTTGTGGGTTTTTTTATATCAGGTCCTGCAAACACAGAAACACATAAACTATTACAGATGCATAAAATGTTGTTACCTGTTTACAGTCTTTGATTTTTATAAGATACACAGACTGATTTGGCTGTTTACTTAACCATCACAAGATCTATAGGCATAAAAATAATTTATCTGATTTGTAAGATGGATGTGATCTAACACATTCAGGCAACATTCGGTTTGCATCCAAGGGTATTAGTCTAATGGGTCATCCTGATAGGACCAGAAAATGTCATATATGCCTCTGTGAAAAAAAGAGAAGGTCACTTTGTATGAAGGATTTGAGACTATCTAACCCTTCCTTTGCATAGAGATAAATCTCTCATCTGGCCATTTGTCATGAACATGTGAGAGAGAGGGAGAGGTTTAGAGAGATTTTATTTTAGATGGGTTATATTAGCCAGTAGCTTAGCCTGCAGCAGATGTACAAGTCAAGTCCTCCTTCCCCTGCCACCCCGTAGTGATGGCCGAACTTCAAACTTTGTCTTACCAAGGGCAAAAAAAGCACCTAGATGCTTGGGTACCCCTTCAAGTATTTATCTGAGTCCCTTTGGTTTGCTTATCAAAATGATTTTGCAGTGGCTTAGTTACAGGATATAAATAAGTACTTCTACTACAGGAAAATACTGGATATTAAAAAGCTCTTGAATCTAGCAGAGAAATGCATAACAGGAACTAATGGCTGGAAGATGGAGCTGGATGAATCTACAGCAAAAGGGAGATGAATGGTTTAAAGAGTAATTTTAAATAATCATTGAGACCAAGGAGGTAAAGAATAGAGTGGAGTCACCATCTCTCAATACCTTCAAATCATGATTGAACGCCTTTCTGAAAGATATTTTTCAGGAAATTATGCGCTGCTGAGCTCAGTATAAAGATAACTGGGCAAAAAGTAATGGTGTGTGTTAGAAGAGAGTTGTCACTGGTTATCGAATGGTGCCTCCTGGCCTTGGCTGTTAAGAATTGCAGCAGTTGAGGACTTGGTACAGGATGGCTGCAGTTCAGTTGGCTGTGAAAGGCATTTCCTCATAATGTTTCCAGAACTTCTGTATGGGCTGAAAGTACAGGTAGAAGTCAGTTCTGAAGAGGGGGGAACACTTTCACATTAAAAATTTTTTTTTTTTTTTTAAAGAAAAGGGTTGAATGGAATTTCCATTCAGCTTTTTCTTCTTTTAGCTCTAATTCCTTAGATTTTAGGGGTACAGTGCGACAGGTGAAGAGGAATACTTCTACCATTCCTTAAAAGTTAGACATATCTTTTCTGCCAGTAACACAGTAAACCCCCTTGTTTAGTACTTAAAATTAAATACTGGAGCTAGAGAATAATCTGAGTTGTGAATTAAACCTGATGAGCCTGGACTAATCACTTATGCTGATGCCTCTCTTGAAATATAAAGTATATAATAATTTAGGACTTCTTTGTAATTTGATGGTTTTTTGAGATCCTCTATTTTATAAAGATTTAATTTTACATTTTTATTTAATATTATAAAGGTTTGTTGCTTTGCTTTGAGATCCTTTAATAGAAAATCTCATATAGGCAGAAGGCATCACAAAGGGGAAATCCTGCATGGTAAAAAATAAAAAAAAAAAATCTAATCTGTGACAGCATGTGGTATCTGTCCCTGGGGATTTTTTTCAATGGAAAGATGCAGTGAAACTAGAAGAGAGAGAGAGTATTAGATGTTTGACTAGTACCTGAATTTCACACTTGCACATAAGTGATGGCGGGGGGCCTTTCTCCCACTACTGTTTGAAGAAGGACCCTTATTTCACCCTTGCGTGAGAGGGTTGCAAATACTCCTTCCTCATGCCAAGTACCCCACTGGTGGCATCACGGGGGCGGAGATGAACCCTTTCATAGGCTGGTAGAGGGTCTCTTGCCACTTCTGCTCTAAGGATGCCACCTCCAAACTGTTTCACATGTAATTTTTCTGTGGAACATTAAAGTCTGTCTCTCCTAAGACCCACCACATTGAATTCCTGTATTTTTTCACTGAGATGCTCCCTTCAGGAGCTTCCCTGTCAAACTATCAAATCTCTGCAGAGACACTGGCTTTGCTGTAGTAATCCCTTCTGCCAATTCTTGGGACACATGTGGATCTGAACATTGTCAGAAAGGACAGTGATACGTATTAGTGGAAAATGCTTCTGACAGAGCAGCAGGTGTTGTTCAATATAATCTTCCCCATGGAAATCAAGAAGAGCTTGGTGTCTGCAGAAAATGGTGAGATAGCGGTTGCTGGCAGAGTCCAGCGCTGTCCTCCTATCCCAGACATCTATGCAAGTACAGCTTCCTCTTGCAGCCTTGCAGAGCAGATGTTAATTGAGGTGGATATATGAATATATACTGGGGAGGAGTGACTGGGACTGAAGGCAGAGATGGAGAGGACTAGTTTCCATATAGGCTTGTCCAGTTTTCATCTTTTTTTCTCACGCAAGGATGTGTTGTTGCTGTATAAGAAGGGATGACGAGCTAGGGGACCTTTGATCTGCTGTGTATTAACCTGCTACATCAGCATAATTTCTGTTGATGAATTGTTAGCACAGTAGCAGTGAAACCCCTCATCTTTCAGGAGCAAATAATCGGTTTTCTATTCCCATGGGTGGCGTTGGCTGGCTGTGACACTATACCTCGTTGCTCCTAGTTAGGCCTGTGCTTTAGTGGATTTTGTCTTATGAGACTTGGCATCGAGACATTGCAGTGATGGAAGTAGTACCAGTCCTTTAGGCAGGTCCAGCCATTCACCTGGAAAACTATGATACCAAAACAAAGTGAGAAATTTTGTATCTGGAAAATGAAATTTTGAGAAACCTGGAACTGTAAAGCCAACACATCTCTTACGGAGGTGCATGCACAGGGGCTGGTTTTCTGCTGTCTTTGCACTGTGCGTGCCTGCTGTAGAAATCATGTGATGGAGAGCCACCTTCCCGACGATTATTTATACACGCAGCAATGTAACTCAGCCTCTGAGTGAGGTATTTATACCAGTGGGATCCTAGTGCTGTATAAATAATTGCAGCGTTGCAAGCATTGCCTGCTGACTGTATGGCATAACCACACTATTTTTATGAATCTGACAATGTAACTATAGCCATGGAAGACGATTTAGATACAGCCAATGAAGTAAGTATACCCTTAGGAAGGTATAACTAACTACACAGATAATAGTATCAGGTAACTATACCCATAGGAGGGTGTAAACATACAAATAATAGCCACAATGTAAGTATAATATGGAAGTCAGAGGGTCTCAATATTGATATAATAGCAGGAGGGTAACTTTACTCAGAGGAGAGGAATATAACTGTCTGAATAACAGCCGCAGCCTAACTGCAGCGATGGGAGAGGGTAGCTGGGAGAGTTATAGCTGTGATATATACCTCTCCCAGTAACAGGAGGTCATCTGCATGTGGCCAGAGCAGTGTTTGAATTTGAAACTTTTAAGGAACTGGGACTTGAAGGATGGGCAATTAACTGCCGAGGGGGTCTGTTCCCAGGAAGCAGAGTGCTGGGGAGGGGGGGAGTTGTGTCCTAGCACGGGAGGATGGTGGATGGAGGAGTGCAGTGGATCTGGCATGCGAGTTGCTGCTTTCCTGGTCACTTCCCCAGGAATTCAACTGGAGAACAGTTTTAAGGTGAAACCAGACATCCTCAAAGAGAAAGGGTTTCCCAACATGTGAAATAGTGACAGGCCCATCCAGCCGCAGAGCAGCGGCATCGCGCTGCATGTGCTGGGTATGGGGTTAGTAACTTGTGCCGGAAAGAGGGGATGGGAGAGCAGAGGGACTCGAAAGCAGCAATTTGTGCAGTGACAAACAGCAAACATAAAGGGAAACTGTCAAAAATAATGTCTCAATTTGATCTTTTTTTATTTTTTTCCCCCAAGTTTGTCTGACTCTCTGAATATAGATGACTATCTTTTTATTCCTGTGCCTCCTAAAGCTAAAAAGAGAAATAAAAATCATTGCCAATTACCCTTTATTTGTATACAGCTCTATAGCTCTACAGCAACAAACTCTTCTGAAGAGACAGCCGGAGCAATCCTCTTTCCCATTGCCTGCCATGTTAGATTGAGGCTGGTGCGGTGTTCTCCGAGCTGTGTTCAGAGAGAAATTGGATTGAGTAAAATAATATGACTGCTGTCTCCTCTAGACCTTCACATAGGCTTTATATATTTTTTAAGATGTGTGTTTGACAGTGGAAGGGGAATGACTTGGTTTTAAAATAGAATCAGTTTAACGCTTCCATGCAGCACTGGTCTGTGTATTGTTTGAGGCAAGAAACTGGGTTTTGGAGTGGAGGTGGTTTTGGAGTTAATTTTTTCATTAATTGTTTGGAAGATGCTGATTATCAAAACCCAGAACTGAATACCTGGGGACCTGTGTTGAGGATGAGCACTGAAACACCACCAAGTACAGGGCACTGTGTTTCTGAGGTCAGTAAATCACCTGGTTTATTTTTGAGAAGTTGCTTTGACCAGTTCTGATTTTTAGAAACAGGGAGCAAAATAAATTCCTTTATCTCTTTGGAAATGTAGTATAACTACATCATGATTAGATTGGTTTTCCTTTGTCCTGGGCATAATGACAGCTGTCTGAATGCTAAGACAGCTCCGTAGGAGTTGCTGCCTGGGACAGACCAGTGGTTGTCCAAGGGAGCATTGTGTCTTATGAATGGCTCATTGGAAATCTAAGAATAATCTCCATTAGAGAGGTGAGCTGAAGTGTCTGGCCACCATTTACTTTAATGTGCCAAGAATATCCTTTACTCTGCAAGCAAGATGACCAGGAAACACTTGAGGCTCAGTATTAAATTCCTACAGGGTGCAGGGATAAGGGCACAGGGTGCAAAGACTAAATGAGATAAGAGGTAGATTTTCTGCTTGAAGCTTTCCACTTATGGGAGGAAGGACGTGCACTATTCCCTGAAGGAACCTTCTTTAGGAGGGTGTCTCATTAGCAATGCACATTTCCTCTTTTTAAAGTTCAACCTGGGAGTCTTTCCTGATTCAACATGACTGGAAAGCGATGGGGCAGAATGCTGTGGGCTGGGCACGGGTAGCAAGAAGCCCTACAGGTAGAAGCAAAGGCCGCCAAGAAGGGGAGGGGGAAGGCAAGTGATGCTGAGTGTGGAGGCATGTCAGCTACACTATTTACTGATTTCCTTCAGGCCAGCTGTGAGACGCATGTTCTGCTCTGCTGCATTCAAAAATCACCATGGCGAGTGCTCTGCGCAATCTCCCAGCCGATTTAACAATGCCAATGGATAGATTTACCAGATGGTATCAGACATGAGTAGCAATGTCTGACAGGCCTCCATAATCACAGTTTATATTGATTGAAACCAAGGTTTCTGGAATGACACAAAGTACTTACATATTGGTTGCATGATCTGGTTGGGTCTAGTCCTAATCAGAATCCTGAACAGGTCAGTAGCTGCAGAAATGAGGCAGACTTGAGGACACATCTGTTGTAAGAGCTAACAGAGGACTTTTAGGGGTTCTTTTCCTCCATTGTTGATGCAGGCATCTTAACCTCGTTCTGAGCTTTGGCCCTTTCTCCAGGAGGTACCTATCTAGCTCTTGCATTGTTAAAAAGAGTAATTATTGATGATGGGCAAAGAGATTTTTTTTAAGCAAAGACTAATTGTTCCAAATCTCTGTGAGAATAGCAAACAAACCAAAGCAAAACCAAACTGCTCCTGCTAAATAGAGCCATAATTGCCAACCTGTTGGAGGGTCTTCCAGCACAGGCAGTGTTCACGCTACCGAGTTTCTGTTCATTTAAGCAACTTGGGTATGTTATCTCTCTGGAATTGCTCTCAGGTTAATGGAGGGGGAGTACTGTTCTTTGGAGGGTGATGTAAGGCATGTCAGCAAATGCCTAATTATGGTGTTTTGAACCCTCTGCCATTTTTTCTATTGCTTCTCCCTTGGTGATTGGTGAAAGCATGGGAAAATTGGCCCATAATGAACACAGAAGAACTGAAGCTGAAGAAAGTGTCAACACAAAAGGGGAACGAGTGATGGACAGATGCTTCTTTTAGCAAGTTAGCTTATATAATTAAACCTTGGTAGGCTCAGGAATCTCTTTTTTGTTACAGACCAAATGTATCCTATTTGCCAGTGAACGCCGTGGTGTCACTGAGTCACTGATGATACACAACTGATGGCATTGGCAAGGCTATTCATCATGGCTTGTGTGGGGAGGAGTGTCTTCACCCGTAGCTCACAGGTTCCTGTTAAATGGTGGTGTCTTGGCAGCTTCTCTGACAATCTCAACTCAGTTATAAGTAGATTGGGACAGTCAGTAGTGCTCTTATTGACAGTCCTAGCAGGCTGAGCATGAGGGACTCTACATGGAGTGTGAACTCCCTTCTTGCACCTAGATAAGGCTCTTCCAGGGCAGGCAGAGGTACAAAGACAAGCTGGTGCCATACTGCTGGGGAAATTATGCTGGCACTGCTGTGATCAGTAGATGGACTTGTCAGCTTTTCCTTAAGCACAGGTAGAAAATTAATAAAACAGTTGCTTGTCTTTCACAGGTTCTGGCACTAATGAGGTGAGTGCTCCTCTGTGTTTTTGCAGTGTGAAAATAGTGAAGTGCATTGATGCACTCTGGTGGTACTTCCCATCTGGAGAGGCTGATGTGCTCAACTGCTCAGCAGTCTGTTGCTGCTGAAGGCATCCATTAACCTTGTTCACTGTCGTGGGGCTGTGCATGTGCTTCATATTCCTCTTCAGTGGCTGATACAGTTCTGAAAAAAGGAAGGAAACATAATTTATTTTTACTGATTTGAAAAGTTACTGTTCTGAGAAACTGAGATTTTTGGTGGTGCTTTCAGCCTTGGCCATATAGCAGTGAAGCGCTTTACTCTTGCTGCTATCCTGCTAAGTTGCTGTTTTCCCTTTGAATCCCAAGATAACTTAGGGGAAAGTTAAAACTTGGTGTGAATGCTCATTGGTGCAAACAGTGTACTGAGAAGATCTTAGGTACCTGTGAACAGGAGTAAGCAGAGTGTAGTTGCTCTATCTGGAGTACTTGGTAGCAAATACGTGGTTAAGATTAGGTTAGAGATGATGTAAGGAAGTTCTGAGAATGCTTTAAAAACAAAAATTATTTAATTTTTATTAAGTAGTTAGTTTCTATGCCTATTAAAGTCAGTGGAAGTTCTTAGTGTGACCTGTGGCTCTAAGTCTTTTGCCATTCTATTATTAGTTTAGCTTCCCATAGCAGCTGCCACTGTAGACTTACTGGGTTTGGTTTATTTTATTTTGTTTGGATCCAACTGACAAGATCGGTTGCAATTTGTTGTCTTTGTTGCACTTATCCTTGGTGATTAAGGAGTTCAATATGCTTCCATTTAGCTAATGACCAGAAATTGTGCATTATAAGGTTTCAGTCCCAAAATTCTATCATATGATACTTTTTTCCGCAGCAGTCAGCTGCTTTGTGCCAGCCTGACTTTCAAAGAAATGTAATAACAATTTAATGGTAATGGTAAAACAGTTGTACTTCATTAAATGCAGTTGTCTTTTCCTTTAGAATTTCAGCATTGCAAATTTTACTTGACTCTGACTACTGTTTCATAACCACTCTCGCTTAAGGCCATTTCAGAATATCTTGCCTCAACCCACACATGCTTTATGAAGGTAATGGGCCAAATTCTACAAACAAAAAGAGGTGGTTCATAGTAAACCTGTAGAATTCCTTTCCAAAGGATGTTGTAAATGCAGGAGGTTTGTATAGACCTTCACAGACCTCCTCTCCATACACATAGGAGAAGTGCCTGGTAGAGAGATGCGCTGATTAAGATCAGGCTCAGAAGACCCCACAGCAGAAGATATTTGAAGGCTAGGAGACTGCTTGGGGGTGTCATATATAGCTGCCCTGTTCTTGGTCTTCACTGGATGTCCTCTTGTGCCCGCTGCTGAAGACGGCACGTCAAGCTAGATGGATCCTTAGTCTGGGTCAGTGTGGCTGACACTGCATCACCTTTGTTGGCCACTGTGAAGCTTGAGTTGCTTTTGGAATAGGTGACTGAGTTTACGATTTATTGAAATTTTTTAAAAACTTTTTTGTTACTTTTGCCACTGAACAGCAATGACCCTCTCCACCTCAGCTGGCCTCCTGGCAGTGGTCACAGCCATGCTCCCCTCTCACTGCTGGTGAGAGGCAATGGTAAAGTTCAGTTAATCTCAAAGTGTTGGAGATTTGCTGAATTACTCAGTAAAGGATTAAAGTTAGTGTAACGCTGTTGTTTGGATGTCAAGTCCTTCTTAGTTGGTGGCTGTTCTTAGGAGAAACTGGGAAAAAGGGAGAATTCATGTCAGTCAATAGCAGTTTTCATTAATATCTTAGAGAAAAACCTATACTAAGCCTGTCTGAAAAAAAGCAGATACATTTCTCCCCCCCCCCCCCCCCCCATATGAATTCTGTTCATCCAGTGTTGTCTTTTTCTTTCTGTTGTGAAGTTTTCTTTCTGTTATGTTTTCCAGCTGGCCCAAATACAGCAGTGCTTAGTATAGCAGCCTCTTTTTGACTGAGACCTTTCTAGCATTAATTTCCCTTGTATTCTTTTATTTGGAAATACTGCTGTTGCTATACAAAATTGCTCTAAAAATTATCCTGTGACCCAGAGGTTGTCCTTTGTTGAAGGCAAACTGAAATGCTAAGGATATATCTACACAAGGAGGGGAAATCTGCATTGTAAATTGCAATAGTCTAACACGTAAAAATATCAGTGTTTCAAAGGATTTGTTGCTGAATTGATGCGTTTTCAGTCTAGGTCATTAGCTTATTTGCAGGAAAAGGTCCTTGCCATAACACGGCTGTTGGGTGGTTTGTGTGAAGTGACATGGTGGTCTCCATTTGGTCCCTTACAGACAAATCCATATGTGATAACTGGACATACTGACAGGAGAGGCAAAACACTGAGCGAGAGCAGGATTTTGGTGCTGGAGACCAGCGTTGGCTGTGGCAGGCGAGGCACCGAGCGTTTGTCTTGCTACTGCCTCTGCCGCAGGTACTGTAGGATAAAGTTTGTCCCTCTGTGTTGCCAGCCCAGTAGAGTTCTTGCATGCTGAAGTTTAGTTCAGTGTTAAAAGGAAGAAAAAAGAACAGTCAAGGGAGCGTGATTCTTATGTAATTTGGCATGCCATGGATGAGGGAAAATACTGCCCTCTGCACTTTGGCTTTGAGAGTGTGTGGGGGGCTTAGCACTACTTTGGAAGAGCAGAACTTCATGACGCAAAGAGGTGGGATTTAACTCACTGGTTGGTCTCCTTTTTCAGTACTTCTGTGGCCTTTCAAATCCTTTGTCTCGAAGCTCTCTGCCAGGCGAGAGACAAAGTTATCTTGAAAGCCAGGAGAGGTGTCTCGCCTGGGCCCCTCTGGAGAAGTAGCTCACTGCTGAAGATGGCCATTACTGCTTGTCTCCTCAGTGGATCCCCATGAAGTCAAAGCCCTTGTCCTTCCCTTACTGGTGCTCAGAGATTTGTGTGCTGAGCTGTGTCCCTGCCTGAAGCCAAGGTGGGTTTTCCTGCATGCAATTTATATAATATTTTTGAGCTGCTGGGAGACAGTTCTCCAACCCAGTTTTCCTTCTAAAGTTCATTTCTGCATGAAGATAAAAAGTGTTTTTGAGGATTCCCTTGAGGACCAATTTAGAGTTCAGTTTTGATTAAATTAGTTGGATGTATGTAAATAGAATCACGCATTTAACAGAAACCCAGATGAAAGACTCTTTCGGGAAGGCTCGGGGCAGATGTCGTCAGTTAGCCTGCAGCAAGCACCTCAGAGCAAATCCTGCACTTCTCCCTTTTATTGTGGTTTATTTCTTTCTCCTTCACATCTCAGTCGCTGGTGAATACTGTTGTTGTGAGATGCATCACTGTTTTGGGCACTTGTGCCTTAGATCTACATTGGGTCTGTGGCTGGCCCCTTTTATATAGTTGTGGGCTGCAGAAAAAAAATGCTTATGTGCTGTTCCTGAAGTCCTGGTGTTTATGGATAACTGGAGTCTTAAATATGGATGGCATTATTTGTTGGCATGAGCAGGGAGGGAGGCAAAGATTAAGGAAAACTGCTTTAATTAGCTGTCTCTGTGTTGGGGGACGTGCACCCTGTGTGTTGGCAGCCCGGAAAGGGGGATGTGGGATGCCTCATTACCTCCCTGCTGTGAGCATGTGGCTGATGAAGAACAGCTGCCTGCAAAGCTGGTGGCACAGGCAGGGCACAGGCAGCAGATGCAGTGAATGGAGCAGGGGCTGAGAGTATGGCTGAGGTCATAAAGGGCTGCATGGTCCCGCATCTCCATCACACAAATCAGGAGTGCAGGGACTGGCAGCCAACTTACACCTCAGCTCAGTAAGCCTGGAGCGCCAGGCTCCGCTCCGGACACGTCTCCTGTGAATCGCTGAGGAAGGTGACTTCCAAGGGCTCACCTCTATTCCTCACGCTGAGAACCTTAATTGCAGTCTTCTTGACTGGTAGTTATTCTTCATCTAGGTACCTCACGAGGTCATAACATGATTGTATCGCTGCTTTTGCACCCAAAACCACCCATTCATCTTCCTGTGGGATGCCATGGCCTCTGCAAGAAGTACCTGCTGGGCTGTAGCTGGGAGAGGCTTGGGACCACTCCAGCAAACAGGCAGTGCTTGCTGCTGATGCCCAACCGAGAACACAGGGAAGGTTGTGAGTTACAGGGGAGGACAACACTCATGCTTTCCTAGGTGACTTGGAAGTGACCAGCTTGCTTCCTTTCCACCACAGGTCAGGAAGGGTCCTTAATTTGTGTTTGCAAAGCTCAGTGCTAGAAGCTGGAAAAGGTTGGACTTTCCATTGCAAAGAGGACTGTGCACTTAAATATAGATGTATATAATCAGCTGTGAGACCAATTCTTTCATTTCAATCATCTCATAGAAGCACAAGCATCCCCAGTAACAGCAAGGCTTTTTGAGCCTTGTATGCAGACTAATCTTGTCAGTGCTGCACTCACTTGTAGCTGTGCTATTTAGCCAGGGCCTAATCCAGTTCAGATGCGTCTATACTGCTTCTCTGGTATGTCTGTATGGCACGTGGTGCTACGCAACCAGATACCCTGCATCACTTTTAAAAGCAAAGTAAATAAGACGCTGTCCCTCTCCTCCCTCCCACCCCTAAACCTGCCTGCCCGCCTCCCTGAATTTTGGCTCTTGTGAGTTATTTAGCTAAAGGCTAAATCACATTATGTTGTACATATTAACTGGAAACAAAGCAAGTCTCAGCAGACACCTGAGCAGATGCCAAATGTCAAGTTTGATGGAAAATGCTTAATTACTTCTCCCAAACCTACTTTCCTCCCTCCCTCCGCCGTGTTTTTTGAAAATTCCTCTCTTGCAGTGTAAAATGTCCTCACTGTTTCAACTCTCAGTTCAGCTCTCCAGGCTAGGGCTGCTTGTTTCCTGTGAGAAGTTGGGAAACTTGGATGAGGGAGCTTGGAAGAATGGGATCATTTCAACATAGTCTTTGCAGCTTATTTTTATTCTCAGTTTCATGATCAGCTTTCTTCTATAGCATTATTTTGGGGTTTTGAGGTTTTCTTTCTGCTTTCTGTCCCTCAGCTCTTCTTTCCAGTGGATTTTTGCACCATATGTCTTTGGCTGTGTTTTTACTACTTGCTGTATTCCATGAGAGTGAATTGCAGAGTGCGTGGTGGTGATGTGGTAAAACCTGGGGGTAGAGGTGTTTGTGAGTGTGTCTCTGATCCTAGGTGAAATTACTTGTCAAAGTGAGATGGTGGGAGTCTGAAATGCTCAAAAACTTGTCATAGGAGCTGTGCATTATGTGTATGAAATCCAGGTTCAATTCACTGTACTAAAGCTGGTCAGGGCACAGGCTTAAAACTCGCTTTCCACAGCCAAGGTGAGTGCACTGTCCACGAGGCTATTTTTTTTTTCTCTGGTTTTCTCCCTGCTATTTTTTGCTGTTGGTCTAATGATAAATTCAGATGGGTTTTGTCCCTAGGTGGGACAAATGTGTGTTTATGAAATCACAGTTACTCTTGCAGGATAGAAAATCCCCCCTACAAAGGCACAGCAGTTGGGTGTATAACCGTTCAGAAGGACAGCAGTGAGGATCTGAATGCATGATCTTAGGCTGGTGCTGTTTCCAGGAGCTGTATTTTAGCTATTGGAGAGCTTTATGTGCAACGAGGTTGAGCACTGCATCACCAGCAGAAGCTTTGCATATCCCAAATGATGGAGAGCCAGGGAAAGGAGAGCTACAGAAACCAAGAGAGCTTTTGGGAATACAAACAGTCCTGGGGATGCTGAAAATAGCTCATGCAGTCCTGTTCCCTACGAGCAGGGCAACTGCTGTGCCTGCAACGCAGGTTCAGTGCTGTGCCACCACAGCTTTGGGCTTGCACCAGCGGTAGCAGAGACCTTCCTGCAACACTGGCAACATGGCTGTGGTTTCTCCCTCATGCAGACAAGAAGGAAATGATGAGCTCAGGGGTCTCCTGGAGGAAATGGGTTTTTCTCTCTTTCTAAGCAGCTGCCCTGTTTCCAGGTGTTCTTCACCCTTTTCCGTTTCTTGTCCCATCTGAACACTGAGGAGTGCAGTTGCTGCAGAGCACGGACAAGGATGCATAGTGTGTATGAGGAGCCTGTTGATGGTACAGAAGTGAGATGAATGAGTTGTGTTTTTTTCGTATTTGAAATCCTTTCTGTGATAAATGAGTTTCCTATGCTTGGATTTCACTGCTTTCCAGATCTGCCTGTGTGTCTTCCCCTAATATTTTCCACTTGTTGAGGCTCCCCTGTCCCACTGGGCCAGCCCAGCAGCAGTACAGCTTTTCCTCGCACAGGATCTCCCAGCGCACAGGGACCAGTGATTTGGGAGGAGGGGAAGGCATAGTGGTGTGCGCACTTATTGTAGTAGAGTTTCCACAGAGGTGGGAACCTTGATAGCACGGTGGACATCTACAGGACCTGAGAGATACTCTTTCGCTGCACGGCAGGGCACAAGCAGCCTGTAGCATGACATTATCATAAAAAAGGGAACTGTAAAAAGAAGAGAATGAAATGAACTTGTATTTGCTCTCTTTTTAAAGGGTAGTTCCCTTAATGTCCCCCCTGCTCAGGATCCCCAAGGTGCTCACCTGCACCTGAGCAGCCTTTGCCATCTTCAAGCAGCCCTTGCCCACATGAGTGTTTGGACTCGCACCAGGGCTCAGATGTCCTCTCCTGACGGGCTCTGGTGTTTGGAGCATCCTCAGTCCCATCCAGAAACAAACCCAGAGCAATTCACTTTGATGTGTAAAGTCTGAATTAATGAAATAACTGAATTAATGTTTTGTGCCTCTTGGGGAAGAGAGCAAGGGGAATGCGTTGGTGTATATTTCATCAGAGGAAAATACTTGTTTAATTGCACGCACAGAGCCAAGATTTCTTAGACTGTGTGGTCTCTAGGTTGCTGAAACGCAGGATCTTCCAACCTGCTCCATTCCCCATGCGGCAGCTTTCTGCTGACTTGTAAGCTGCTGGCCAGAACAAGGGCAAAGTTAAACTTTCTTTTATTTCTTTCCTTGAATGTTGAAATGGGATTTTGAAAAAGAAGCACCTCCTCTGGCCTTTTGTGGCTGTGTGCAGCGGGACCCTGCTGGAGAGCAGAAGCCCCCTCCTCGCTTCTGAGGATCATTGTGAAGTTCAATTCCTTAATAGTTGTGAAGCACTTGGATGCTGCAGTGATTAATGCTATAGAGAAGGCATGGCCATGGGAACTCGGGACCCTGGATTTAGAGCAGGCTTTGACTGGGGTGAGGTGAGTTGGGTGCTGAGAGCCCCCTAGCTCTGTGCTTTCATCAGAGTGTGGAAGGGCTGCCTGTTTGGTTATCACAATTAAACCACTGAAGGGAAAGAAGAGACTCTCTGCTAAAAATAGTACATATCCTATAATTAAAAACATACACCTTCATATTTATGCACTCAGAGGCTGAATTAAGGTAATAAAAACACTCTTAAATGTTCACTTCATAAGGCTTTTATCATGCAGTTTATAGTTTTAATATTCTTGCACTCGGTTCTGTTTTTCTATGTGATTTTTATGTGCAATCTGTCTGGAGTGGTCAGGGACAGGGTACAGGCAGCGACAGTATTTGCACATGGTTTTCTGAGCACAGAGAAGCGGTAGCTGGCAGCCCCGGAGCTGCGTGGGGCCAGCCTGTCTGCCAGCAGATCAGGTTCCCCGTGTCCTGGCATGGTGGTGCCTTGCTAAATTATGATCTGAGCCCGCTCCACACAAGGCATGTTTTTCCAGCAAGTTGAGCGTATCAGTTGTTCAGCTGAATCTCAGCTGGACTCTCTTCACTTCATTGGAGAGGGCAGAGCACTTTACTGTCCCAATTAATCATTAATTAGGGGTGTGAGGTCTTAACATGCAATGCTTGGTGTGTCGCAGGAGCTGCTCAGGATCTTGCAGAATTAGCCCCCAACTTGTTTGCTCAACTCTAGCACTGAGCAAACTGCAAATGGGGAGGGAACAGGAAGATTTTCCTTTTTTTTTTTTTTTTTTGAGAAACCAGGTCATCTTATGCCTTCCCCATACAAAATAGCTTTGAGAGAGAATGTTTTTCTGCCATAACATTGATTATTTTTCTGCAGTGCTTTCCATAGAAAAAATGCGTTGCTGTGGTTCCTGCTCAGTGTTTTGGCAGGGTATTTTTTAAATTATTCTTCTCTGTGCAAGGTGCTCTTGGGAATTGATCCTGAATCAAAGGTAAAGAAACAGGGCAGAACTGAGAGGGACAAAGCAGTAAGATTTTTGTCCATCTGCAAACTTTCCTGTATTCTGCCTGGTCCCTAGTATTAGCTTTATTTGGGTAGAAGCCCATTGAGATTACAATCTTGTCTTCTAGGATGACTTGTCCCAGGCTCTTGGTTTTGAAAAACAACACTGTGGTCTCCAAACCATCTCAGGGGTGACGGTCTGGCTGTTCTCTTTTGCTACTTGCAATCTGTTATGCTGCTATAGGAAGCTGTAAATGGTTTGTTTGTTTGCTTTTTTCTACATGGCTCTCGTAAATCTTTCCTCCCCTGCTCAGGGTGTGACTTATGACTTGTCAGAGGGTTGGTGAAAATCACCCTGAAAGGGATGGGAAGTACCAATTTACTGGTCAAACAGCCAGTAAGTCATTTATTTATAAGGGCAGGGAGAAACACTCCTGGAAATCACAACTCTGTTCCTCTTAAGTTGTCCCTGCTGCTCGTGGCATAGCAATGGTGTTGATTGTATCGCTCGCCTCTGGTGTGGGACGGCCGATCGTGTGCCTGCAAAGACCTGGGCTAGCAAAAGGACAAGCAGAGGGTACAGTGCCAACCCGTGTGCAGATCCCTTCCCTCTAGATCCACCATGAAAAGGGGCTTGGCAAAGCTTTGACATCAGTACTGGCATTCCTGCTTTCCCCTTGCATAAAAATAAGCCCCCGCTGCCATGGCTCAGCTTGGGGTCTTAGTCCTAAAAAGTGAAATATTTTCCAATAGTCCATAGCACTGGCAAACCTGCGCATAGGTGATGTCTTCTGATATTTTCCCATGTGCAACTCTGGGCAGGCCTTGGACCTGCAAGGTAGGACTTTGCCACACCAGGAGTTTCAAGGGAGATGTCTGCCCTAGCAACAAATTTTATTTGGGTTTTGCAGTGAGAAAGCCTTTAAAAGAGTGGGAGGCTGGGTCTGACTGTGCTGATGTCAGTCTGGATTTAGCTGCATTGAAGGGAATGAGGTTAGTCTAGATTGACACTGGCATAAAAGGAGGGCAGAATTAGGCTTACAGTATCTAAAAAATGTCTTAGGTCCTGATTCATCAAAGCACTTAAGCGTGGCTGAATTCTTCCTAAAGCCCATATGTTAGCATTTTGCTGACAGGGGACATTTATTTTTATTCAGAAATATCAGAAAGGACTAAAAGGAACACTTTTGAAATGGCTTCCTTCTGACTAGAAGCATAATGAGCTCTGAATTCGGGGGCAAACACAAGAAAACATGTTTTAGGCTGAGAATTTTTTGTATGTTAAATAGTATATTTAACTGCAGAAAGCAGCTTCTAATGAAAATATTGTCAGTTGTGATGACAACATTGCTTGTACAGTGGTGTAATTATTATTTTTGATAATGAAAGAACACACTATTATTTTAAGCCAAGAAAGCTACGGAGTGGTCATCATGTAGGGATTTTTTTACTGGCAATAACCTATTTCTATATGATGATATAATCATGGCATAATCAGTCTTGAGATGCTACAAGCACTTGTCTGTCCTTTGTGCATCAAAATACCCTAGAGATGTAATTGTCTCATGGCTACTACATTTTCTGACAAGTATTATTGCTTAAATATTGCAAGCCCTGAACACTGATATGTACAAAAAACATTAAATATTCATTTGCTGATACACGTATTTATAAAAATCCCATTTCTCTATTGAGTGAGCGGTGGTTTTCAGGTCACCCAATCCAATAGCTGTGAAGATATTTGAGGACTCAGGGATTCTTGCTCATTTGAAGTTCTGTAGTTTTCTTTTTCTTGGGCAAAATAAATGCAGTAACTAGTTTGCTAGGAAACAGGAATATATTTCTTGCATGGTTTGTTCTGCTAATAGTCCCTGAGCACTGCATGTGCAACTGCCCCAGCCTAATTCATATACATCCATACAAATATATAGCACCCTGTGCAAAGCTGCAGCTCCTCATGTCTTTTGCAAGGCGCAGACTGACCTTCCACCCTCCTCGCGCCTCGTAGTTCATAGTGGGGAGACAGACAGCCTTGGTCGGGCTGCAGGAGGGGAGTGAGGTTTCCATTTCATCTCTTCTGACTCCCTGAGCTTGGTGAGCAAAACTTCATTTTTTGAATTGTTACAAAGTGCTCGTCTTTTCTGTAGGATGAACAAATCCACCACTCTCCCCACTAAAAGTATCCTTTGTTTGTGTTGAAGCAGCGTGTACCTCCCTGGTCATTTCTGGCCACAGCAACCCCTTGCATTGAACCTGGTTTTGGCCAGCTGGTGTCTGGGCGGCCTCAGATACAGAAAGAAAAATGATCAGTGCCAGCAGCAAATGTTAGGAGATGCCTCAGCTTTAAAAAAGCAAAACAGTTTGTTCCCAGTCTGTGTCAGCACAGAATTGTCCGATTCATATTTCAGAGAGTGGATGTTAGTTATGGCTATGTATAAACTCTGTTTGTGTGAACTCATGGTGTCCGTATTGCATATGTATGAATGTTGTGCATACCCTGGGGTCTCTTTGGAGTCTGTATCTGTGTTGCTCTGGCTGCTGGAAGTGCCAAGTTTGCTCCTTTCAAGCTGTTCAGGATGAGGAAGGAGCCAGGGATCTCTCCGATGCGTTCTGCTCTCAAGTTTCACCAGCAAGAGCAGTGCATTAGTGTCACCTCTGATACCAGTAAATGACCTAGGAAAATTAGACTGAGCGCGCCAGCTCTCACCAGTGATTACAGGGCGGTGCAGAAACAGGCAAGGAAGCTGTAAGAGGTACGCGTACGCCCAGGTGCTCCCCTGCTGGCGTGCCCCACTGAAGTGATAAATCCAGGGGCTGCACGTTCCTCAGTGACAAATGAAATCTTCCCCTAGTACTTGCCTGAAACATAACTTCTGGTGTTTTGGACAAGCTGAGCAGTTGCACTGCTGCTTGTGCTTCTCCAAAGGGCCCAGGCAGCGAGGGGTGCTTTGCTTGAGTGTACCAAATACTAGTAAGGGAAAGGAGCCAAGACCCAACGTGTGCTGCTTTTTTCTTTTTTTTTTTTTTTAAAGTACAATGAATCCCAGGTGGTCAGCCCAACTAGCTTAATGCCTTATTTCTTGCACTGACTAATAATTCGTGCTTTACAGGAAAAATAGATTGCCTGCTGATGTACTGACTCATAGGGGTGTTATGTGAGGGGGAGAGGTTCTCTGTATCCAAGTAGCCAAACTGCTTCTAGCCTGGAGCTTTGTCTCCTGTACAGGTGCAGGAGGAACCTTTGAACTGAGGAGAGCCTCCTGTGCTGTCTTTACTGTAAATAAATTAAAAAAAAAAAATATATATATATATAAAGCCCTGGATTTGCAGATGTGCCATGGGTCAGGTTGGGGTGGTCCCCCTGCAGTGACTGAGAACTGTGTGGGTTTGCAGTACCAGTCCACGGTGATGCTTTTGGAATTTGTTGTTTTATTTCAGTCCTTCTGCAAAGCCTAGCTGTCATCCTGCTGTTATGTTACTTAAAAAAAAAAAAAAATTATTAAGTAAGGGTTCAAAATGCTGTTTGTGTGTTTTTTACCTGTTCAGCCCTGAGGAAACCTGCTATCGCCCTCCCTCAGGTACATAGCTATTTACCTGTTTTTTGAAGGAGAGTGTCACTTTTATGCTTCATGTACTTGAAAGGAAGTTAAATAAATAACTCCTTTACTCCTTTTAGTTTGTCTTGGACTCTTCACCCCTAAGAAAATGTGAAGCCAAGTGGAATCAGGGAAGGGCTATATAGCAAGCAGTTTGTCCATGAAATGCATTTGTTTTTAATTGCCTCATTAAGTCAGTTATGATGGATTACATGACCTTACCCAATGCAATCTGACATAATGGGATGCTGTCAGAAGTTTTGGAATAACAGAGTGATATTCACTTGACTGGGGTTTGCTTGCTTGCGTTTATAGCCATGTCGATCACTCGCAGAGGTTATATGCATTAAGAACGCCTTGGCATGAGAAAAGGCAAGGTCATTAATGCTTTTTGTCATGATTACTTGATGGGCTTGTTGTTTCACGAGGAATTAATGCCATGCTGGTAGCACAGGGAGGAGGCATGGGGCTTTTGTGCCGTGGTGCACCAGCGTGGGTGTTGGGCTCACAGAGTTCTGATGGTGCCTTCTAGGGCTCCGTCCATCAGCTGTTATCAGGGATCGCAGCTGGTAAGAGCACAGCCATTCCTTGCAACCCACAGATTAATTTGCAGCTGAGGATAACTGAGATATTTTAAATTCTTTGGTGTTTAATAAACATGGCTTGAATAGGCCCCTCCACGCTGCACGTCTGTTTCAGAGAGGGGTATAGCAAATGGAGGTGTCATGTCCAAGGCAAAGCAAGCTGGCTTGGCAGCTGGGGCTGGCTTTGCTACTCCAGCCACGAGGGAACAGGAGCCCTCTCATTTCCTGGCTTGTGTTGGTGGCTCATGTAATGGAGAGATACGAGAATTTCCTCTTTTTTCTGCAATAGATGAGTTTTGTAGGTCTCAAACTGTTTAAATAAGACTTTTGGCCATCTAAGAGCTCAAAATATCTCCTCCAAAAAAGGAGGAAAAAAAACCCCCCACCCTCAGGTAAATCATTATGTTGCATTTGTTTTCCAAACCCTGTAAAAAAGAAAATAGCAATTTTGAGTACAATCCTTTTGCCTTTTCCATTTCTCCCTTAGAATCTCCCAGTTGTTAAATTAATTTTTGGATTCAACCCAAACTTATGAATATTTCTTTGTCCCTCTTCACTTATCCCTCTCTCCTCCCCATGCTTTTCCAGAATAATTTCCAGTGCATGAAGTTTTTGGAAACAGTATTTCCATCTATAGGTCAGAGTCACCCAGCACATCTTTCCTTAAATAAAATGATACTGGTGTGTTTTACATCAAGGGTGGTTCTATTTAATTACCAAGAACTGGACCGTTGACTTGGATGAAGCCCCACTATGTGTAAATGCTCTTACAAGCATTGATTAGGATGGCAGTTTTTGACAGCTGAGTCAGCCAGAAACCTTGAAATAAGCCATTTGGGGCTGTTTTTTGGTGATAATGAGTCTCAACTGCTACAGGCTTTATTTATTTATTTTTTTTTTCAAAAGTTTAGAGCTTTCTCCTTCATCAGGACAAGGACATTCTTCAGATTCTCTTAAAATGGATGCAGCACTGTCTGTTCTCCTGCAGTGGTCACTGCTGTGGATATTTGTGAAGGAAATAAGTGAAATTTAGGAAGTGTTTGGAGATAAGGATGTTTGCATTAAAGCTTACTGAGAAGTTGATTTCCGTAATCATTTTTGAGGTTTGTAGGACAAAAATGAATTCTGCATCAGAACACATCTAAACTTAAAAATTTTCTCAAGAACTTGAAATTTCACGGTATTCCTCATGAAAATACTGAAATGTGTTTCCAGGAGTAGATTGCTGTCTGGCATTTCGGTGGGACTTTGGCTGAACTTGGTGTTACTCTTGTCAGCTTCATTCAAGCTTATCAGCGGGAGGCGGTAGGAGACAGAAAATTCACGTCAAGTCCAATTTGCAGTAGTTGGGGCTTGCAGCCTCTGTGGCTCCGTGGACCTTTGTGCTTCTAGGCCAGGAATGAACTTGCAAGTATCAGACAGGGCTGAGCAGGCTGTTTAGCCCCACAATTAGTTTGGCCACCGTGGTATGTGCTTGTAGCTTACGAAGTGAAAACACAACTGCACCCCTTTCTCGCTCAGCCTCCAGCATCCATCTGATGCAGACTCCCTGCACAGCCTGATCCATGAGACAGCTGACTCCATGCCTCCTTTTCCTTATTGAGATCGCCCTGACAGACCTCCAAACCAGTTTGTTTCTGAGCATTGTCTATGTTGTGGCTACTGTGGACTTGGAAACCTTGGAGAAATGCAGCAGAGCCAGGCAGTGGCAAGGCTCCCATGGATGCCTGTGAAAATGGAGCTGCCTTTATCAAAAGTTTTATTAGAACTTGCTAGTCCTTTGGAAAAGCTTATATTTAATCAGAAACCTCCTTTATTTCTGTTTCTCCTCTCTCTACTCGTTCATGTCCTCATTCCCATTCCTAGCCTTCTCTTTGCCTCTTCCTTTACTTCCATCCTGAATTTCTGGTACCAAGTGCTGGTATTGGGTTGCCAGCCCCTCGCAAGCAGCCAGAGTTGGCGTGTTTTGGGAAAATGCAAGCTCACATAACAGCATGGAAATGTGAATGCTTCTCTGGGAGCACAGAGGAAGCTACAGAGCTAAAACCTAGTCCTGATAAAATCTGAGGAGCTTTTACTGTAACGAAGTTCTTTAGCCAGAACTGTTGTTTGTTTGGAGCTGCTGTGTGGTGATTTTTTTTTTTCAATCATCAGAGCTTCAACTTAACCTGGGCATATCTGTAATGATTACAGGACTGAACCTAAATGTATGGGGAGAATATGCTAAACTTCACTGCCGTTGGTGACAGGCTTCAGTAATACCTACCTCCGCAAGCCTAGGGGTTTAGACATCTGCTTTATTTGGGCTTCCTGCAAATTACACCCTCAAGGAGCTTAACGGAGTGAAATAATCTGTACTGACAGTGCATGGTGTGGAAATGTCCTTCCTTAACTATCCTGCTGATGCATGACTTCGACGTGGAAGCAAAGGCAGATTGATGGCAGAGAGCAAGTGCAAATCACACTGAGGTTTGGGTTTGACCTGGGGTAGACACTGGAGAAGGAAGTAAATGGAAGAGGGAAATGTGGTCCAGAAATGTCATTCTTTTTCTTAACTGTCTGAGATGCTGGTGAGGTAACTCAGCTTCTTGTACCAGAAGCACTGCTGTGTATTGCTCTGCTTTGCAGTGCCATCTTTTCAGAGTATTTTATTTCAATTCCCTTAGTACCTGACTGGGAGAGCTGAGCCTCTGAACAGCTGTAATAGGCCCATGACTTCATTTCCAAAGGGTTTCTCTGGAGAACATTAAGAAGGTGGTGGGGTTTAGGAGCAGTGACCTGGCTGCTTCTCACTGGGGATGGCAGCTTCAGGGGTCAGGAGACACTGTAATTAATAGGGAGTGATGAGCCAGCTGGGAAGCTCTGGCACACAAGCTGAGATCCTGGGTGGAAGCTAAGGGAAGATGGGGAAGGCAGTGAGAAACTTGGGAACAGCCTTCCTCTTGTAGCCCTCATCAGAGCTGAGCCCTGGCCACAGGAATCCTTAATTTGAAGGAGCAAATGAAATTGGTTTTCCTCCTAAATAAGCTTAGATCCCTGTATTGCAGCCCTGATCGCTGTGCTGTCTGAGCACTGAGGTCTTGAATGTATTTACATTCTCAGGGGCATCTTGATGGTGGAATGTGCCCTTATCCCTGTTTTTAGCTTGGTGGTTGAGGTGGAAGTCCTGCTGATTGCAAGGGGTTGGCTTGGCACTGTGTGGCATGGCCCATCACCTCGCACGTGTCCAGAAGCGATGCCATTCACCTCTCCTATTGGTAAGCCATGGACTTCCCTGCCAGGAAAAGGAAGGGTGTTTTGGGGCCATTTGGCAGCTCTGAGGTCTCTCCATGATCTGGCCAGAGGTCCTTACAGCCCTGAGCATTCTGCTGCTTGCAGGAGTCTGCCTCTGGCCTCTGTTTCTTGCTCACAGCAAGGCAGCGAGAGCTATTTCAACTTGAAATGCTTGGGAGTAGGCTTTGAGAGGCTGATTATTCAAAGTCATGCCTGACACTACTGGAGAATAGGGTAGGGTTTGTTCCTCTTCAGCTTTCTGATCTGCAAAATAATAACATTTGTTGGTGTGAATCCCCTGTGAGGCAGTGAGCTTGGAGCCTGTGTGTGAGGTGTGGTGGTAGTTTGAGTGCAGAACAGATACGGTTTGGAAGGCAGGAGAGCAAACTGTGCCCACCTCATCCCCCTGAAACATGCGGCTTGTCAACACATCTTTGGTCTGTTGCAGAGTAAATCTCTTCCTAGTTCTTATGAGCTGCTGAATCCCCTGCCTCAATCTGAACTATCCACCAAAACGCACACCGTTTGTGAGAAGGGCCATATTTCACCAGGGTTTGCACCGAGTCCCACATCTCATAACCAAAATCCCCAGCAGTTAATGCCTCTTCTGCGTGGTGCCCTTGGGCTGAATTCAGACTGGCAGGGCAGCTTCCAGTTCTGTTCCACTGATGGTTCTCCAGCCACCCTGTCTTAAAAGTCGTGTGTAACTTGACTCTGCTGTTTCTTACTGAGTGATCTCTCTCAGTACTGTTTCTTCTTTCCAGTCCTTCACTTACGAGCCTCAGGGATTCAAGTGAAATCAGAATTTTGGACCCATGTGTTTGTACACCTTTTTCCTCTGTGAAGGGGGTAGAGATCATCCTCTGCTAAGAAACCATCATTAGAGGATCAGTCCCTTTAGGCTCAGATACTACTGTGCCACTTGTGATACTTTATGGTACTGAAAAACTCCATGTTTCTTTGAACTTGCTTCCTTCTGCAGCTGTCTGCCAGCCTGCATTTGGCACATGATCAGTCTCGTTACCTTTCCAGGTTTCTTCATCAAATCAGAACAGAATTTCAGAGAGGCTATAGCATGGGAGTGCTGAGAAAATGGTACCTGAAAGCGTGAAGTTGTGTCATTGTGAAGCTGAAATTAAATGAGTGGTATCTTGACATGTAATGTTCAAACTTTCACAAAACAAGACCCAGAGCTTTGCTTTAACAATTTTATGTTGGTCTCTCCATTTCCTCTTCCAGTAAAAAGTGTCTACCTACGTGTTCCTGGGCTTGGCTGCAGCATACACTTGGGTCTCTAGTCCCAGGGACACCTAGGAGATGTCAGTCACCAAACATCATTTTACCCTGCTTTTCCAGGGCTGTGGCTCTCACCCAACCTAGTGAGGCTTGATGAAGACTATTTAATAGTGCCATTATGATCGCACAGTAACCTTCAGAGGCCAGAAGGGCACTGTGGGTTTTGGAAGATTTTGTGAACTACTATCAAACAGGCAAAAGAAATGAATGTAATTGCAGGAAAGGACTTGGGAAAGAAAAAGCGCAAGTCAGATGTTCATATTTTACCCAGGCATGTTTAATCATTTCCCATGATAAATGGCCACCGTCTGTTCCCTGATCTCAGCATTGTTATTGTCACAGTGAAAATACTGTGGCCACTGTCAGGCACTGAAATTTATTTATGTGGCTGGTATGTTTTTTGTTGTCTCTACAGCAATTACAGCCCTTTATTCATCTACAGATATTTTTGAACAGATACATGTTTTCCTGCCCCAGAAAAATAAACAAAAAGTCAAATCTGCACATGATAGGGAGGATTTTTAAAGCCATCTGAGCCTTTTTTTTTGGGGGGGGGGGGGGGGGGGGGGGGAGGGGGCAATTTTAATTCTGAGACCACATTCGCTTGAAATAAGTATGAACTTAGCATGAGTGGTTGGAAGTATCTGTGTGAATCCTTAATTGCTCTGCCAGGCCTGTCTTTTCCCTTGCTTGAAGATTTTGAAATCCCCAACTTTCATTTCTGTAGCTGCAGTCAAGCTGGTAAGATCCTGCGCACAGGTGGCAAACCTCCATCATTGTCCTCTTTCTCTGTTGCCTTGATTTATTGTCATGTTTATTATTTTGTAATAAAGCTAAAAGCCCAAACTAATTCACTTGAAATGCAGCAGTTGCAAGACACCAAGCGGTTTTCTTCTCAAAAGCTTCTCATGATCTTTGAAACAGCTGGAAAATATCTAAGGGAAGGGAGTTAAATGGCACAGTGTCAGCAGAAACTTGCAGAGGGGGTCAGTGCCATAGATTGCTGTTAAAACAGTTGAAGACTTCATGACATGAAGCCTAACAGCAGTGCTGCATGGTGTGATTAATAACTGCAGCAAGCGAGATGGTGTTTTGTGCTGTTTCTAGCCTCGCTAAGCCTAGCAGAGACTCAGGCTTACACAACAAACAATATATTGTGGTAGAGAAGGATCAGGCAAGGGCTTACCAGTGAAATAGAGCTTGGAGTAGGATACATCCCCTAGTTTTGGAGGTATTTGCTCAGTGTTGAATGAGAAATGTGTCTCTACGCTGCAGCAGACCCATGTGTTGCATGTGGTTACTGAGAACCATGCTGCAGTAGTCGGTGGTACATGGGTTGACCTGTTGGCTTTGGGAACTTCCAAGCACTACCTCTGGAGAACGATGCTTTCAGTTTTGCCCGAGGGGTGCCTGCCGAAAAACAGACCAGAGGTTGGGGTATGCTTAAGTCTCTCAACTGTGACTGGAGGGCCTGGCATAGGCAGACAGGGCTGTGTTTCTGCATCCCTTACTCCTTAGGGTCTTCCTGCTGAAAACCTACCTCCCTTTTGTGTTTGTGGCAGATGCGCTGAGCCTGTATTTTATAAAAGTTAAGGGCAATCGCATTGGCTGCTTTCCTGTTTGAAATCACCTGGGATGCTCCAATGCTGAGGAATACCTAATAATACTGTTGGTGAGGGAGCTGCCTCTTCTGTGGGGCATAGATGGCTCCGCTGTCAGGGTTAGGATTAAACAGGAGCATGAAGGAGAGGAGGATTGACTGGGCTGAAGCAGAGCAGGAGGCTGTTCTCGGTCTCGTTGGGCAAGAGGCAGCCGCCGCATGCTGCTGACTCACGTAATGACCCTTGTGCTAATGCTGTTCCCTATCATTTAACACAAAAATAAAACTGCTAAATTGAGACCAATTTGAAACATGCGTGGTTTGCTTTGGAAAACATTTAATAGCTGCTATACTTTAACTCTAGGACTGTGATTGGAAAAGGAGGGAGAAATAAATAGTTTGGATTAACTTAGCAATATTAAACTGTTACTATTGAACTTTCCTAAATTCTACCCAAATCTTGTCTCAAATCAAACAGCTTCAGACAATTTGTGAGAAGCAGAAGGTGAAGCTAAGCGGGAGTAGGACATGAAAAGAGTATGTGATTACCTGAATGGAAACTAAAGTGTTTCTAGTACTCACAGTAGTTGGTGAGTTGCTTTGAAGGATTTTTCACCCCCTAAATCCTCAGTGCTTTGAGGCAGCGATTTTGGCCTTCAAATGAGTAGAGAGCAACTTACTGCCCTGACTGCGGAATAAATTTTGAAAGCAGTGTGAGTGCAATCTACAGGATTAACAGCCAGGCTGGCCATAAAGCAGAAATCTTTCCAAAACAGGTTATTAAAAGATCTCATGATTACTTAATCATGAAAAAGTAGCCTGTAAGGCCTGGGTGGTTCATGGTGGATTGTTGCCTTTTATAGTGCCCAGCGAGACCCTGTTTTAAGAATGTGGACACCAACCTCTCTGTTGCAGACAGCAGCAGCTCTACAGGCGTTTGCACACTAAGGCAGACAGTGACATTGCATCAGAGACTACTTTTCTTTATCTATGTGTATGATGGGCCACACGATGCTGTGGCAGGTGGGGAAAGCACAGAATGGGCTGAGGGCAAGTAGCATCTGCAGTCACGGGGGACGTGCAAGTTGTATCTTTGGTCCCTGAGAGCTCATCTCAGCAAAATGCTTTACGTTGCTCCACGCTGTATTGCTTTCCTGCTGCTCACTGTATTGCTGCAGCTCTCTAAAATATTAATTAGATGAGAAGGGGGTTGCCCTCACATGAACCTCTATAGCATCGCTTGCTGGATTGAGAGTCTGGGCTGCAGTACAGCCTCCAATCCATGGTTTTTTTTATAGGAGAAGTGGTAATGGTGACTCAGTATGGACAACAACTCAAATTGGTTATGTCAGCTCTAACTAATGACATTGAAGACCAATAAAGGGACTCTTAGATTGGTTTGGCATTATTAGTCTCATTATTAATTATGCAGACATGACAGCAGCATTAGTGCTAGTACTAACCATCAAAATAAAATGGAATTGTACTCATAAATCTCATTGATGAGGAATACGTGAAGGATTACAGCTATTCTCCAAAGGAAAGGAGAGGAAATGGAGTGAGTCTGGGGTAGGAGTGAGAGGTGGGGGAAAGTTTGGGGAATGATACCAGTATGCTGAAGATTGTACAAAGAAGGAAGCCTGAGCAAAGGGGACCAAGGCTAGGGGTAAAGTCTGCCCCTGTCCTGGGTGGATAACATTGGGTTCTCCTGCATGTTAGCAGGAATTACAGACCCTGTCACCCTTGAGCCCTGCTGCCTGCATAGTGCTTCCCCCTTCCCTTTGGGACTCTGGTGCCAGCTTGATATCTAACCTGGGAACCACCGCAAAGGGTTTCTCCGTTGTGCGACACTGGGACAAGCACCCTGCCTGTGTCCCAGGGTGCTTGTGAAAGCCTTAATGCCTGCGAAAAGCACGGGGATCGCAAATGGCAGAGACCAATGCAAACTGGGACGAGCACTTGCCAGGAGCAAGCTCTGATTTGGGTGCTGCCCATGGACAGGAGGAAAGGGAAGCAGGCGCATCCGTCCTGTCCTAGAGGGGAGGCAGAGAGATCTTTACTCAGCAGAAGAGCTGCCTTTGCTTCTGGGTAGCCGAGCCAGCTCTGACCATGGTAAACTGCTGAGACGAGGCAGTGCAAATTACCTTCTGCTCTGGAGACAGGTGGAAGAAGAAGAATTACGCCTCAGAGAGATGCATGGGAATGGCCTCGTTTCCTGGGATGGTGCAATTTGCACAGTGCTGCTTGTCTGGGGCCATGTCTCATTAAAATCTGGGCCTTAATGAGCTGAGAAGGCTGCATCTGCCAAAGCTTGCTGTTGGGGTCTGCTCTGTGGCAGTGCCAATGTGGCCACGTCTGGGTGTGAGAGTTCAGGCCTGAAAGGGTTAACCGAGGCTGGCGGTGGCTGTCGCTGGTGGGCCATGCTCTGCCCTGTGCTGGCCTTTGCATGGGGGTGGCGGGCGTGGGTTGCATCTTGCTTAGTGGTGAGAGTAATGGCTCTATTTATAATGCCTTAAATGAAGTGCATGATAATTTAATCTGTCTGTCCATTAATACTATCTACTGCAGGGTTTGTTCTTAATTACATCGCTCTAAACGGAGTTTTAGGTGTACTAATGGGCTCTTGGTTCTGCTGCCAGGCACAGCCATATCCATCCCACACATGGATGCTTGGAGAAGGACCTTTCCATTCCACTAACCCTACTGTCCTGGTTGGAGAGGGGTCCTCCCAAGCTGACAGTCATTGCCCCAAAATCACCTTTCCTCCCTGAAATGGCCAGGAGACAATCACAATGGATATTTCCTTGACATCAGTGTGGGAGATAGGACAGTGTTGACTCTCTGCAGGGCCTGAGGGCAAAGAGGTCCTGTGGGACCTGTAGCCCCGGGGCCAGGAGCTGCATCAGCTCCCAAAGTTTTCCAAGGGAAGCTCATTCTGCAAATAGGAATGGGCCACCCAAATACCTTTGTAGGTTGGCCCAGGGTTGACCTGACTATTAGTGAACTGATAATCTGCCTCCGCCATTGGTTCCCATGGGTATGAGTGGGTGTCCTGGTTTAGGCTGGGACGGAGCTAGTTTTGTTTTCAGCAGCTCCTGTGGTTTGGCTTTAGTGTGAGAAGAATGGTGATAGCACACTGATGTTGCTGGTTGCTGCTGAACCACCAAGGACATTTTGCAGTTTCCCAGGTTCTGCTAACGTGCAGGTACAAAAAAACTTGGGAGGGGTAGAGCCAGAATAGTTGATCCAAACTGCCCAAAGAGTATTCCATACCATAGACGTCATGCCCGGTGTAAGTGAGGGTCAGTCGGTGGGCCACAAGGCTTTTGAGACCCTTGGTGCCTTAATCCTTAGGCTTCCCTTCAGGTTGTTTTTTGTTTCCCTATTTTTCCTTTTTGTTTTTCGTTTGTTCGTTCATCTGTTTGTTCCCTCGCCTGCTCTCTCTGGAACTTGCTGTTCTGGGATAGCTGGGGGGGGACACCCCTGCTCCCTGACTGCTGCTTGGGACGGGCTGTATCGGTTGTCGGGTGGTGAGAAATTGTGCGTCGTTTGTTTTATGTATTCTATTATCCTTATATGTATTATCATTATTAATATATTTTTATATTTTTCCTTTGCTGTCCTGGTGAGCTGTTTTTATCTCAACCCACGAGTTTTCCTTTCTCTCCAATTCTCCTCCCCACCCCAACAGGGAGCGGGGGGAGAGAGCGAGCAGCTGCATGGTACTGGGTTACAATTTGGGGTTAAACCACGACAGTGGGTTAGGAAGTATCTACCTTAAATCACATCTCATGGTCTGATTTACAGCTGAGAAGCCAGCAGTAAAGGTGTGTGTTTGTCATCTGCCTGACTCATAGGCAGCCTTTCCTAAGCACACAGGGTTATTGTCCACTTAGCCTCCTGACTCTGAAAACTGTTGTTTACCAAACAAAGTGACTCTTTCAAGGAGAGTGCTCTTCTTACCCACAACCTGTGCCTCGGTTTGCAATGCCAGGATGGCAATAGTGGTAAGGGACTCTGAGCTCTCCATTTTTGGAGATTACAATGGATGGGAGATCATGTCAGAACTTCCTTCTTGCATCCTTCTCAGTGGTTTGGTGGTGTCCGAGAGCAGCTATGGCCCTGGGTGGACACTGCAGGCTGCACGTTGTTGTCCATTAAAGTCTATTTAAAAATATCAGAGGGTCATTTAAAAACATTTAGAGGCTCTAAATTATTTGAAAAGTTTAGAGAGCGTAAACTTTTGAAATAGGGAGAGAAGCTATTTGCAGGGATGTATTTAGTGCTTGTGCTAAAAATATCTTGACTAGCCACTTCACCTCTCAGTGCCTCAGTTCTGCAGGAAACTGGGGAAATTACTTGCCTCTTTCTAAAGATGTCGGTGAGAAAGTGATTGCTGAAAGGTGCTGGATAAATGTGAGTAATTATGCAAGTCCAGGAAAGTCAAGGTTCTTTCCTACAGACTACATAGTTATTTAGCGTTTCTCATAGATGCAGATATTATTTGCTGTCTGCATTAGCTATTTCTAATCTTGAAATGAAGCCAGAATTCTTTGAGTCACTGCTTTTTCTGAGCTGATGCTGGCTCTTTTGCCTGAGGAGCATTTGAAATCTGCCAGAATGCATGTATTGTTGAAAACAGAAATTGAAAACCCTCTACAGGATCTGCTGCCCCTGTGAGTTATGAGCTTTCCCAGGACATCAGGGAGAAGAAATGCCTGTTCTCGTTGTCTGTAATAGCTGTGGATGGACAGAGGCAAAAGAAATCCTTCTGTCTCCTTCCCCCCTCCTGCTGCCACCCGAAACTCTCTTTGGGTGGAAAGAGGCTTTTGACACAGACACACGCATGCACACACACACGAGTGCTTTTGTGCCTCCCAGTGACCTGCTTGCTTCTAGCTGTCCCTCCTTCCCCGGGAGCTGGAGCTGCTGAGACACAGGAGTCGGGGAGATCCCATCCCCTCTCTGCGGCTGTGAGACCAAATGAATAAAGTGAACAAGGTTTTGAAGATCCTTAAGAAGTCATCGAGGAGAAGGAAGAGATGGAAAGAGGAGCTGAGGGTGGAGGAGGAAGGGGAGAGCCAGGAACTCTGTGACCCGGGTGGTTTGTGCCGCCTGCACCTCTGTACTGGTGGTAAGGAAACAGGAATGCTCCTGCTCGCCCAGAGATAACGTGCCTGTTTGATATCCATTGCTTACGTGACAGGAGAGCTTCTTATAGCTAGCCACTGCTGTCATGCTTTTCAAGGGCTGAAAAATATTGGTGGGAGAAGTGGTAAGGGCAGGGAACTGGGACTCTTGGGTCTCCTTTATAAACCTTCCCTTACTTGCGAGGGTGGTGTTTTGCACATCTGTGGGGTGGAGACAGCAGGGAGTCTTCTTTCTGGTGGGATGGTGTTCTTAAAAGTGCAGGGAGAACGTGTAGCTCATTGAGATTTTTGGTTGATATGTGGTGTTGTGTTTTGAGGTACTTAAGCCTGGATCTTTATTATATATATTTGTGCAACAGAAAAGCAATAGGAAATGGGCAAATTTAGGTTGCTGTTTTTCTGAGGGATGTTTTTGTCTGCAAAAGTGTGCTATGGCCAAAGTTGGTCTGGACCCAGGTCTGTTATATCCGTCTTTATCTTCCAAGCAAACTATGCTGTGGCTGTAATATCATTGAAAATGATTCTGGTTTCAGTCTATAAAAAAGCCAAATGAGAGAAGCCCGGAACGTGAAAAAGGGGCATTTACAGCATTCACTGGCATGTCCCCAGCACGCTTAAACTCTCTGCCGGTGGCTGTGACCCAGCAGAGGAAAATGTGAAGGGCTGTGCACTTGGCCATCAGGCTCAGCTTCCTTCATTCTGCATTGCCAGCATCCAAGGGATATGAAGTGCTTGTGAAGCTACACTTCAGATGAAGCTACGCTCGTGGCTAATGTAGGTCACTGTTCTTTTCACTGTCACATTTGGTAGTTTGTTTGCAATAGTATTGTTGCAGCTTTTGAACATTTTATGGACTCGCTCTTTTTCTTTCTCACCCACCTAATTCTGTTGAGCTGCTTTTCCGACCCTGTCCTGGAGCATCTGATGGCCCTGTTCTTACAGGACCCCGGGCGGCTGGTTGGTTTCATTTACAGCTGGAGACGTGGGGCACAGAGATGTTATTGGACTTGTCCAGGGTTGTGCAGATTGGGGCAGGGCTGGACATTGGCCTCTGAGCTTGAGGTTCAAGTGAGTGCCCTGTTAAGCAACACTTGTGACTATCCTGCTCTTGGCTTCACCTTCTACGTAAAAAATGATTTCTACTGAAAATCTGCATTGCAAAGGTGATTCAGATCAAATGGGTGAGTGGTAGAAAGCCAGCAAATACTGATGTGAAGGTGGCATGTACAGCTTAGACCAACCCCTTGTGCTTTCGTGTGTAATGCCACCTTTAATTACACCATGGCAGTCAGGAGATCGTACCCTAGCATGTCTTGCCATCTTCTTCTGTGACCTGGATCAGGCCTAAAGCCAGCCAGCCTAGAGGGCATTTAACTGGGCTGCCCATAACCCTAGTGGGATTGAGCCACGGGAGGATTCTTTAGCAACCTCTTTCTTGGGGGTCTCTGAGGTCTCCCTGCTTCTTTCAGCCATACAGGATATCCTTCCTAACTGGGTCATCTTTGCTTGTAGGATTTGATTTGATTTAATTTACTCATCTAGTCATTCTACTTCCAGTTGCCCAGACTTTCTCCTGCCTTACCTCCTCAGGGTAGTTCAAGAGTCTGAGATGTGTTTTTGTCACGATTTTTCTAGTGAAATATACTCAAATATTTTTGCTTTAACTTTTCATTGTATTTCTTTATATCATCTTTAGTTAGAAATTGATCAACAGCTAAGAAAGGAAATTAAAAACTGAAAATATTATGTATCAGAAAACAAGGAGGCAGTGGAAAATGTTAGCTAGCTCTAAATTGACAGTTATTACTATTGTTAACCCTGTGTGTATTTTACTTATCTTTTTAATAGGTAGTTGTCAGCGGAGAAAGTTCGCACCCAGCCCTGAGCTTTCCTCTGCCTGGGAACATGGTCTTATCAGGGTTGAGTTTCACATTCAGTCCACATCCTTCTAACCATCTGCTAAACTTTTGGGTGCTGACCTGAGAGATTGAGTGCTTTAGTTTTTTTATTTATTTGGTTATTCTTTTTATCAAAAGAATGACACAGATCTTTTGAACCTGTAGTTAATGCCAACTTGTATGTGCAATACTAGTTAGATGGCCTGGGTCCATCCCGGCTGGATGTACGGAGTGGACCTCTCCCTCTGAGCTGCGTGTCCAGGCTGCTTAGCAGGGAAAGGAGAGGAATTGGTGCTTCTCAACACAAAATAGACGTCTCAAACCCACAGGATGAATTGTCCGGAGAGCCTGTTCCTCTCTGTTGACTATAAGGGAAGTATAAATGACTGGCTAAGATGAAGATGTCTCTTGTGGGCTGGCTTCTGTGTGGCTTGTAGGGTTTTTGGGACGTGAATGTGTGTCTACCTAAGAAAGTTTTGGCTTTACTTGCCTAGATATGCTTTAGGTGAAGAGCCCCTCTTTTGCAGTCTCTGCTGCTCTAACAGTTTGTTAGCCTGAGGCGTTGTAAAAAGCTGAACCAATGGCTTTTTTCCTAAATACAAGATAGGTAGTGGGTTAATGTTCCTTCTGCCATCTAGACAACAGTGATAGAGATGGATTGCCAGAAAAAAAAGCATCTGTTAAGGCAAATGGGGAGAAAAATAGTGCATTCCTGCAGTTGGGTTCTCTGCTGGCAGTTATTCCAGCCAGTTATATCTCCACAATAAAATGTAAATGAATGCAATCATTTATTTTGCAGCCTCGAGGCCTAGTGGTATGAAAAGATAAGAGAGCGTTTTCCATTGTTTATATGGTGGAGGTGGCTCTTCTGTGTCTGCTACTGTCTCTCTGACACCTTGGCAGCATCTAAATGTTGCTTTTATTATTAAAAACACATATATGGGAGTCTAATATCTTAAACAGATTAACATGGTGTTTACAGAAGCGTCAGCCAGCCCCCACTCCCCGCAGGCTCTTGGCATTCATGTGCCTTCTTCAGGAGCAGTGCACGGAAAGCAGAAATGCCATCGGCTGGCCAAGGACTGGTAAAAAAGCAGTTTGTGCAGAGACACAAGGCAAGGAGTGATGGGCCTGTAATGTGTGCGGTTGTCGCTGGTCGGAGGGACGAGGAGGAGGGATTGGGGGACACCGGCGGGCTGCTCCTCCAGAGGCTGGAGAAGGGGGAACAAAGGGGGAGGGTGGAGAACAATAGGATGCAGCAGTGGCATTTGGATAATCTCTGATCGTATTTAGGCATGTTTAATTGGCCTGTCAGTTTTTCACATCTCATGCATTTTCATAAGGATTCCTCCTTGCCTCTCTTTTTATCTTCTTGTAGCTCCTTGGATTTTCCTGTGGACAGTTTCTCCAGATTTCTTTGTTTTGTTCCCCCCCGCAAGCAGTGCTGAGTTGCCTGGCTTTGTGGTGTCTAAGCAGAAAGGCTTCAGCGAAGGGGCTGTTTGGGAAAATCTCACATTATCCTCAACAGAGGAAGAAATTTGGTACGGGAGGGGGGATTGTCAGTGACCTAGACGTGCGTGCCATCTATCATAGCTCTCTTTGCACTGGACTAGGGCTCTGAATAAACACACACACTAGTCATCTAATTCTATGGGGACTTAAAATTTATACTGGAGATCTTTAATTCCCCCCCCCGCCCCAGTCCCTCTGAAAGCCAAGATACATTTATTCTTCTGATTTTCCCCCCAGTATTGTCTACTTTAAAAATACAGAGCTACTCAACTTCTAGGTTAAAGAAATACATTCAAAGGGATGTTGCTCAGCCTTTCAGATCATCTGTGTTAAACTCCTACCCTTCCACTGCTAAGTGATGCCAGACCTAGTTGCTTCATCCTCCCACAAGAAATCCCCCAGGCACATAATTAAAACCAAGCCATCCTTGTAAAGCCACTGGCTGAGCTCACCAGAATTGTTCCTGTGTTCTTGTGGCTTTGAAGTTCATGAGCGCTGGGGCTTGGAGGGACGTGAGGACCCACGGAGATGCAGCCCTGGCAGGCAAAGGAGATCAGGAGCTTCGGGGATCACTGACGGGCTCCTCTCAGAGCGAGTTTTGTCCCACCTGATCCCTGGGGTGAAGACAAACAGATAGGTGCCTGGCCCAGAGTGGGACCACACCAACAAGAGTCCAAAACTGTGCGGCCAGGCTGTCCAGAGGGTTTGGGTGCTTTAGGTGCCTTTGGGCCTGATGAAACTTGATAGCCTTTCACAAAAGTCTCACCATCAGGATTTAGGGGTTGGTGCTCTGGACATCATGGGGCAAAGCTCATGAGAAGCCAGTGGGGTGTCCCACTGGCAGGGAGAAGATAGAAAGAGCTGCAGGTGGTGGTGGAGGCCAAGGACAGGTGTCTCCCCCTTGCTTGCTTTGGAAGAGGCACCTGTACCTCATGCCAGCAGAAGAACAGCTGCTAGAAGGCCCTCTTTGTCCCATCAGCAGAGTTGTTTTCACATGGCTTTTATGCATTTTATGATGACAGTTTGGTTTGTGGCAATTTATTGTCCTGCAGGGTTGTCTCCTCTGTTTATATCCCATGGGTCTCGTTGTACAGCAGTAAATCATTGCCAAGCTGATAGTTTAGTTTCCAGCCATAAATTCAGATGCTGGAAAAAGAGATTTGTGTATTCCTGTGCCTCTCTTCTTCGAATGTGGCTGTTCATAGAGCTCTGTGTACCCCCAAGTGTGAAGATGATGTTTGGTAAAAGCGGCAACAACTAAAATAGTGTCTTGAGGAACCTCTAAGTAAATGCTTGCTTTCTTATATGGGAATGCAGGAGGCGAAGTGATTTGGACAAGGCTGTACATCAGGGAAGGGGGAGAGATGGGAAAGGGAAAAAGATGCTTTTGGCAGAGCATTGGCACCAGCCTGGGTGTATGTGTGCTGCACTATCTGGTCGTGGTCTGGGGACGGTGCTGGAGTACTGCAAGCAGCTGTCAAGCAGCTGGAGTTTAACCTGCTGCAGGTCCTGGGACAACTCTGAGACCTGGCACTGAGTGTTCTGCTAGTGGGAGCAGTATTGTTGCTGGTGGAAAAGGGCAAACTGGCGAGCAGGAGTTAACGCGTGGTTCTGAAGAAGTCAGGGTTAATAGCATTGAGGCAGGGATATTTGTAGATAAAGGCAAAGGATCCTGAAAAAAGCAACAGGCTGGGGACCCCAATAATACCCTCTCCGCCTGTGCCCTACGGTAGTGAGTGTACTGTAAATGAAGCAGTTATTAGCAGTTATGCTCATATCACAAGATATAAACTGGTCTATTGAGCTAGGAAGAGTTGCCCTTTTTCAACCTTTTGAAGTGATTTCCCTTGTGGTGACCAGGAGAAGGAGAAAGCTGTATTTCCTAAGTGGAGCCTGGTGCCCTTTCAAAGCTGCAGCATCTCCAATCTCCCTCTTTGCTAACGGGGTTGTGGAGCTGCATTATTTATAGCTCCTCCTGGGCACCCCACTTGCATGTCCTGCAGTGGCTGTGGAAAGGGGATTGCTGGTATACACTAGAGATTCAAAGGTGACTAAAAGGTCACAAATGGTTATGGGATCTCTAACTTCTAGCAAAGACAACTGTACGGAGAAAGCTTTTGATCAAACAGAATCAGTCCATTGTAACCAAACACAAATTTCGCTGTGAAAATATTCTGTTTCAACATTTTCAGCAATTAAACCCTCCTTCATCCAGACTGTTTGGTGCTAGAAATTAATTAGCTGATAACATCCTCTTTAGAATAAAGACAAATGTTTTCATGTCTTTGCTGAAGGCTAATATTTGCAAAAAGAAAAAGAAAAGTAGATGAGTTCCTTAAATCTTTGTAATCTTGGTCCGATAAATATACTTCCTTACTGTTAAGCTTTCCATGAATTTCTGTGTACCTCTTTCTCACTTTTCATATAATGCTAAGTGCTAGAGAGTGGCTAAATCAAAGCTGCAGGTTTCAGCTTTCAGAGTGATCAGATTCAATCCAGTCCTTCCATCTAGGGGTCACGGTAATAAACGCCAAGGAAATGGGTAAGAGCGAGAATGTATAACGAGACAGATGATCTTTTTCTTCAAGAGCAAGTACATGAATGCTCATGTGGTTAGAGATGGCATCCACACCTCACTTGCTTATCAAATAGTTGCAGAAGCTGGGTAGTTTAGTCCTTTTTGCATCTGGATCTTGCATTAGTCTGTGGATGGGACAAGCACAGGTGAGCCTGGAGGCCAACTGCTTGATTTTCTAGGGAAGCAGAGACAAGTGCTGAATTAACTTCTCAAACTACTCTGCAGCACTTGCTTTGGCAGCTTTTTTTGCAGTTGAATAATAAAAATAAGTAAGCAAAGCCGGGCAGCATAGGGGTTTTAGAAAACTCCAGACACCACCTTTCCTCTGATCAATCTGAAGCCCCACCTGTATGGTGCATCAGCACTGACTTTGGAGCAAAGTATTTTCCTGCTCATTCACCTGATGTTGGGACCAATCCATTAATAAGGAAATGCAACTAGAGAGTGAGAGTTTCAGACTCCCTGACTATAAAATGCAGCTTTGATATTGTTTTTAGACATCAACATAAAATATAAGGTAGGGACTGAATTGTAGCCTTTGTGAAGAGCTGAGTTTGGCATTGCTAGAGAAATGAACGTGGCAATTCCTGAATGAGGGAAATGTAGGGTATTGGGGTAGGAAAGTACTTCAGAAATAAGGATAATAAATAAAGTCTGAAGACAGTAGACACGGGAGCTGGAGTTCTCCAAGTCTCCCTTGGACGGCAAAAGTAAATATCTCCCTTAGTGGGAAGTTTTAAACTGATGGCAAGTGCTTTTCAAAATACCACCTGTCGGTGAGATTTCATCCATTTTTAATTATGCCATCATGATGATAATTACAATGATTTAGGCATTTCCCAAACAAGCCTCTAGGTAATTATGGGTGCAGGCAATTCTTGGAAGAGGGAGCGCTGGGCCGCCTCTGCGATGGCACAGCTCTGGGTCTGATAACCATAGGGGCTGGCAAATCTGCACCTACTGTCAAATAGGGTAAGAAAATCAAGCCTTGTGTGAATGGAAAAATGCTTAAAGTAGGAAAAATTAATGATGAGTTTTCAGATGGATGTATGCATTTAACTAGGACTGGGCCCAGTTCCCTACTCTGCTGTTGGCTCCCAGTACAATACTGGGCAAGCCACTGATGGGCAAGTTTTCTGCCAGAGTAAACTGGTGTGGCTGTTTTGCAGACAAGAAAGCAATGCCAGTTATATGCGGCAGTGGATGTGGTCATTAGATTTGATGGTGGACAAGGATAATTTAGCTTGATGTCCTGTAAAAACACAGGCCAAAACCTTCATCCGTGTATCCCTAGTAACTTGGACAAGACCAAGGCAAACCTTCTGGTTGGTTTTCTGGAAGGCAGACATCTGGTTTTGATTTAAAGAGACGGGAACACAGATAATGTGCTCTTTCCTCAAGTAATTTGTTCTTCTGAGTGAAACACCTTTATTGCTATTATTTCAGAAAAGGGATCTGGCTATAACAGTTTACAACAGAGAGAATTGTACTTCTCTTGGCCCGTTCTTTCTCTGTCTCCCCTATTCAAACCGCAGTCAGTGTGATATGGGAGCGTTTGTACAATGCAGGCAAAATGAGCCCCCAGGTGAGGTCTATATAAGCAACTATAATATTGATGCAGTGTGTTTAATGCTAATAATAAAATCCAATTTCATGGGTCCTTAAGACCTCTTGAACACTCTTCTATTGATTAGTAATCATGTAACTTGGAACTTTCAATCTTTTGCTTAAAAAACAAAGTAGTTTTTTATTGGGTGCTAAATATCAGCAACAGCAAGTCTACTAGCACAAACATGCTACTTAAAAAGGTACATATATTTCCTAGCAGAAACAGTACTGATTCTGCATGTTTATTTTAAATTTCCCAATATAACATGTCTAAAGAGAGGCTGTTTAATTTCAAAGCTAAGCTGTGTGCTGCAGTGACCGCAGCTCTCCTATCATCCTTTTTGGGGTTGGGAAGACTGATGGCGCTCTGTAAGTAACAGATTTGTGTATTATCTTTTAACTGTGCTCACAGTAAAAGACTGCAGCTGGGACTTAAACTGGGTAACAAGAACCTGCTTAAAAGGGAAATGACTTTTGGCCTTTGGCACACTAACTCCTCTCACGGGCTATAACTAGCTAATTGCTTCATTAGCACAACAGCAATGTAAAATACAGTGAGAAGACTGTGGGGAGTACATACATGAAGGCGTAGTGTGACCCCTGTCTAGGCTAGCGTCTGCAGCCAGCATTTGCAAGAGGCTTTTGGTTCTTCCAAGTAAATTGGCAGTCAGAGCGAGTGGCAATACAGCACATGGAGATAAGACTATTTTAATTTCTTGCTTCAGGAGACTCAGCTGTCTCCTTGGAAAGACTGATGCCCTGTCCATGGATTCACAGATTGAACAAACATACTGTACCATTTAATTATTAAAGAACGGCTTCAGCATTTCCTGGCAAAATAAAATATGGTCTTAGGCTGAATCCTGGCAACAGTGTTCCACCTGCAAGACCACGCTTCTTACCATGGGCAATAGGCAATATCCCACTTTGGGATAATACAGCTTTCATAACCCCATTTCCAAATGTATACAATATTTTATTGCAATTAAATAGCTGCTGTTATTTACTACTTATTGCGGCAGCATTTCCAAGTAGGGACCTGACTTCTCTTACACTCTGTTGTGCAGAAGCAGGAAAAAAAGGTGGGCTGAGCATCAAGCGCCGAGCTTTTGGTTTGCTGTGAATGCTGATAAGACTGCAGCATCACCAGTGACATACTACCAGGGAAAAATATAAGAACACTTTTACATGTGAATTGTCAAGATATTCTTGTCAGCTGATAAAATAATGAAAGTAGGAGGAGATATCTAAGTAATACTGACGGGGCTCAAGTTAGAAGCTCAACAAAGGAACATAGATGTGAATGTTTAAATTAGCCTTCTTAGCTTTGGGACACAATCCAAATGCTATTCACCCACCTGAATTTCAGAAAAGTGCCCATAAAATCCTACACATTCAGCCCTCCTGCCAATCTGGAGTGTGAATTATGGAGGGGACAACTAGGAAGACATCATCAGCACATAGCTTTCACCCCTAGCTTTCACTCATCTTTAGATCATCTTCCTTGAATTCAAGTTTTAGTCTAATCTAGATGCCAACCATTAGCATCTCAGTGGTTTGGGTTGGAGGTACAGTCCCCATGAGTGTTACTTTTGAATCTGTGGGAGCGTGGTGCTTACACATGGCTGCATTCATGGTCTCAGCAAATGTGATGGTGAGAACTGGGCATTTCTCCAAAGATCCTTTTGCTGGTTTCTTGCAGCTGATGCTACAGAGGGCTGAGGGTCTGGAGAAGTTCTAGTTCAGGGAAATAATTGCATATAGCTGAAAATTAAACATGGCATTTCTCATGACATGGCCTTCTGTGAAGCTGGTGGGTTTGAAAAAGTTGCACAGGATGTTCAGAGCATGTGTCAGAGAAGTCACCTGTGGATGCAAAAAGAAGGGCTTTCAAAATACTGAGGGCGCAGGTTAATGACTGAAGCCTGTTTGTCTACTTAGCTGAACACAGTTTCATGACAGACTGTCACCTTCGTAAGTTATTGTCAGGGTAATTAAACCTAATAGTGCCACATCAAACTTCCCCCCCGATGTTACTCCGTTGGAGGCTGTGGCATCACACAGGGGAAGGCTGTAGCCATGCTAATTAGGACCAGGCAAGGTACTTGTAAAGCATAATTTAAACCATTTCCTTTGGGGAATTGTCTACTAATTGAGCATGGTTTCAATGAAATGGTTCATTGTTCATGCTGTCACTGGGATCATTTATTAAGGGTAATCAGTTAAAGCTGTACAGGTGTCAATGTGGGCAGAGCATCTTCTCCCCAACCTTTGTTACTGACAGTGTCAACACATGAGGAGAAATAAGTTCCACTTGGCTTTGCTGAGCTGTCAATTTGACCACCCACCCTCCAAACTAACAGCATTTGTTAGCAGCATATGTGATTTAACAGGCACTGAGAGGCAATAAACTTGGAGCGTGGGGTCTGTTCAGCCGCTTTGGGGACGGGTGAGCACCTCCTGGCTGCTGGCTGCCCTGGTGCTGCTCTGCTCTACATGGAGTATATGGGTATTTCTGCGGGAATTCACGCGTCGGGACGGAGAGCTTCATTGCTAATGCACGGCATCCCGTGAGTCTATGGGAGATTGGAGTTTTATAGATCAGCTCATCCTGAGTTTAGTTCAAGGCACTACTGTATTGGATTTGTTGTTTCAACATTGATCTGACTTGCTTATCTAAGGCAGACCTTTTGTCTCCAAATGCTTTAATGCCGCATTTAGCCAATGTTATTTGCTTCTGTAGCTCTCAATGAGCTCCTCAACTCTTAGGGGGAGATCTGTTGTCTGTTAATTGCAATGGCTTATCTTAACATGCACTATGAGATGAATATTTTTGAGACATACATTGGCCAACGACAGACTGAAGGTGTTTGATGTATTTTTACTGGATGGAGTTATCCAACAAAATCTGTTTAGTAAGGGCAAGATTTTAACAAAGTGCTGTAGTAAAAGAAGGCAGGTTGCTTCATATCTTTTGTTACTGCTACCTGAAATTATTCCGATTAGACGTTACTCATATGCTATTTATAGAGCACAACCATCTGTAATGAACTTTGTTTATTTTGCTTTCTTTTTAAATGGAAGATGTACACCGGTTAGCCAGTTTAATGTAGTCTGATCTATAGTGATGATAAAAAGCCTGTTAGCCCAGTATCTGGTAATCTCTGTTTTTACTTAGAGCAGACAATGTGCAAATACAAAATGAAAAGAAAAAAAAAAAGGTTGCCTTTCCATAGAAATCTGCAGTTTTCTCCCCAGAACCCGTTCTATGGGTCTGCCCGCTGACTGTACCTATAGTCATACAGAATTGAAGCGTATATAAAGTAAGGTTGGAACATCCTTTAAACTAGTAAAGAGAAGCTGAAAATAATCTGAACAAAGTCACAAAGACAGTATTATCAGTATTTGTAATATTAATCCGTTCAACCATAAGCGTACCTGTCAGTAAGGAAATACTGCCTTTTAAAATGCATTTTAGTACAGTATGTAATTTTCAGTATATATGTATTAGACACACAGGATTTTGCATTATTATTCTTGAGGAAGGAAACAAACTGTATGGCAACTTCAAGGGAAACACGAACTAATTTAATGTGAGCTCTACTTTGAATAGTTTTTGCTCTTTTAATTTTGTTCTCATACATATTTTTAAATGTCTACATGAATAGAAGACTCTTTTTTTCCTCCTTACCATTTCTCCACAGTTTGCTCTTATAGAAAAAGTGTAATCATTGCCAGACAGATAGATGCAGCAGTACATACGTATATTCTGAATACTGTATATTCATTAATCACACGGTGTTTTGCTTTATTTTTCTGATACTTGGTGTATATCTATTTTCATTATCCTCTTGCATTATTTGCAATGGATTCTATGGCTTGGCAGAGCCACTTCAAATACCGGACATGATAAATGGTAATAGATTTCCCATTATACAAACGCTTTTTTATCCTTTTAGTTTAATTACTGCATTTCTCACTCCTTCTATTGTGCACTCTTGATGACCAGTGTCCCCACAGTCATTTCCTTAGCTGAAATGAGGATTAGGTTTATATGTGGGAGAGCTGAAAACGCACTTGTTTTGGTATCAAAGAGAAACAGCTGTGTTTTGTTTGTGCCTGGAATTTCCTCTGAGGTAAAACCAATTGTCTGGGGACATCCAGGCCATTCCCCTGGCTAAAGAAGCTCTCTGAGCCTCTCAGAGGAAGGTAAACTGGGTCTTAATATTCAGGTTTATGTCTGAATGTGCTTAAATCTCAGTGATGAACCTAGAGAGAAGATGAAATGGTACAGTTCCTCTAGTTTTGTGTAGACTAGTACTTCAGCATTATGAAAGCAGGCAAAATCTGGTGCAAAATGATACTTTGATTGGGAAAACTGTATAAATTCCTCTGCTACAGCTTCAGCAAAGTGAATTGGAGATCCATGTGCTCAATAGCAGTGAGAGAAGAAAAAGCAACCCGGACAGAGCAAGCAACTTGTGTGTGGGGAGCTGGGGATCAGCTCTCAGGCTGTCTCAGAAATTGAACATTTGGGGCTCTGTGTGATCTGATCATCCCCCTTGGGCTCTCGCAGCTGTGGCAGAAGCAGGAGGAGAAGCCCTGTTGCTGGGCTCCATCCTTCAATCCGTCGTCAGCCCCACGTGTATGTTTCTCACGCAATGCAAACATGCTTAGGTTTTTCATCTTCTGTACGAGGCTTTAAAGACATACATTACATCTAAATTTGTCTATACTTAATATACATCTACACACCTGTCAATGGTTTCAACTCTATATTTTAAAGAAAACAAGATAGAGTCAAGAAGAAAATCTCTCATGCTGTTACGTAAAGATTGATCTCTAAAGCACTGAGTCTTTATTGAGTTTTGAGGATCTGTAATTGGAATTCTTGAATTTGAAATTCTGTGTTAGCTCCTCTGGGATTGCTGTTTGTGCTGTGCTGCTAATGCTGCCGCGTGTTCAAAGCAGCTCTCTTTTAGCCCTTTCCTTGCTGGAAAGCTTTCTGGGTCAGTCTATGTAACGTTTTCCTTTGGTTCCAATTGTACACCTTTGAGTTTGAATTTACCAAACTGTGCATGTGTCCTTCCAGCCTGAACAGTGGGGGAGTGACCCTGGTAATTAAGTGCAAAGACTTAGTGGCAGAGCACTGCTGAGATTAGGTATCGGAGGTGAATTATTCTGTGTCATGTCTCTCAGGGTCCTCCTAAAAAGATGCAGCGTGTTGCTGCCTGCAGCAGTTGGTCTGTGGAAACAATTTGCGACCCTCTAAGTCATCTGTGGGATCAGCGGAAATGTTGGCTAGAGAAAGTGCCCGGAGATTTTGTGTTGGTAAACTCCCAAATGTCCATCTATTGTGAGCAGCCTTTAGCCCTTGGGTATTGACTTGGTAATGGGGTTTTCTTCTATAAATCCAGAATTTCCCCATGGGTACCTGGAAGGCACCTTTGAGCTCCCCTGGGATCATGGTGAGAAGCAGCTGAGAACCGCTTCTGCCATTGACTGAATTCCCATAGAGAGAGTGAAGAATATTTTGCTGCTTCAGCTGCTAAAAAGCACGGGGAGAGGCTCAGCTCAGTAGAAAAGACCAACCAAAGGGCTACTCCTGGTGTGATTTGGTTCTAAAAGTCAGATGAAAGGGAGTAGTAACATATTGGTCAGGCAGAGTCCTCAGCAAGTGCCCTTCTCCCAGAAGAGTGTGGGGATGAGCAGGGCTGGGAAGGCAGTGAGACCAATGTGCCATCACGAACCCTTTCTGAGGTCCTTCCACCCGAAGAGAGTGGGAAAAGTCCATGTTTCTCTGTGTGATCCTCCCTGACTTGGGAAGCGTGCTGTGCGGAGATGGAGAAGAGCAACAGGAGTGTTGGGGGCAGAGTGTATGGGTGTATGAACGCTAATGCGCGTGGCTCAGACCTAAAAAGTCCTGCCATGGAGGGGCAAAGTACACCCTGTTACCGCTGACGCTTCTCTGGCCCAGGGATGCAAGTAGGGGACTGCGCAGTCAGAGGATAGTTCGTGGAACTGGGGGCACAGAAACCACAGTCCTAGTTTTTGTTGAACACAGAGAAAATTGTACCTATGGAAGCTCTGCAGATTATTGTTTTGAGGCACTATCGGGCCATTCAAGTCTGTGTTTACCCCAGTTTGAAAAGACAACTGAATATGACCAAGCTTTGTAAACGCTTAGTGGTAAACCTCTGCTGTTGTTCTCTCCTATTAAAATTATTCCTTTGGAAATCGATTTTTGGTGATAACGTGAGAAAAGCGAGATTGATCTCAGAATAGTAAGCTGAATAAAAGAACAGGTAGCACTGTATCTTCTCAGCTAATATCTCAAATGGCTGTTCCTTAGGTAGATTTATTACACTAATATATTGTATATGTATGTCACCCCACTGTGCTGCCCATATTTGACAGGGGGTAACTTGGGGCCTGTGAACCATGTCTTGTCACTGTGTAAACCACAGGCTTTTGTTTGTTCATGCCCCTTCAGTCACCAGACCTGACTGGACAAAGGGACCTCTTTTCTTCTAAGTGCACCAAATCCACTCTGTCACGCTGGCTTTGAGTCCTTGTATGGGTCCCTCAAACTCCTTTTTATCGCACAAATTGGGCCCTCTTGAACATCGCTGGTCCCTCCAGGTGGGGGCATTGGGTCTTGCCAACACCCCAGTCCCCACAGACCCTCCGGTAATACAGCTGGTAAGAAACACCTGCTGTCTCCCACAGCACGAGTTCCTGGTGAGGGTTTGTATGGGGCTGACTTCTCATGGGGACTCAGAGTAGTCTTGCCAAGACTGAGGCATTCGTTTTGCCTTCCCCTAAATTCCCTGGTAATTCTGTGCAAAATAAGCCTGGTGTTTTCTATTACTCAATAACCCCTGCTGAGAACCAGCTGTGTCCCGGGATGCTGCCTGGGGCTGCCTGCTGTCCTCTGCTATATGTAACAGCTTATAAAAACAAAAGCTCTCTGGCAGTTTTGAAGGTGCAGCCCTGAACTGCTCCAAGGCTGTTCCATCCCCAGCACACATCTCCAGGATGATCCATCATCCCACTTCTGCAAGTAGGAGGTGGGACTCAGGATACACCAGGTGTGTAGTTCAGGGAGCTGATGTTCAACAGGTGACCTGTGTGTCCCCAGGGTGGTGGCTTCGCTCTCAGGTCTGCGGGGCATCGTTGATGGTTTATGCAGACACAAAAAGTTTTTTTGCAGAAGTTTCTTTACTGGGACTTAACGCTGCCAGGGCTGTTGCCAGTACATAGCCCCATGGCACGTGCACTGATGCTGGGTTTCTGGTGAACTGTTCCTATAAAATTGAGGGCTTTTATCTCTTTTGCTTTGGTAAGCTCTGGATTAACTTTCTGGTGAAGTGCAAGTGTGCACCCGTATGTGCTAAGGAATAATGTTACTTTGCAAATTATTATGTTAATGTAGTACCAGATTCCCAGCCCTTAACAGCAGGAGACTGGTGATAGGTTTATAAACATCAATGAGTGATTTTATTCATCTGGAGAAGATAACACGACAAAACAGCCCCGCATTGAAAGTATTGTTGGAAAGGGTCTGTGCTCCCTCTAGCTCAGTTTCTGCCATCCTCCACCCCAAAACCCTTCCCTCTCACTCCCTCTGCTACTACATAAAGCACGACTCCATTTCACGGTAATCATAAATTAATTTTGAGCCGGCAGCCCCTTGCAGAGCCCGGCAGAGGTGTGGAGGGAGAAGCGGCACAGAGCCATGTGAGTGGAGCGCTGGAGGCTGCGGTCGGGGAAGATGTTTGCTGTTTCGCTCAAGTGCCGGCTCGGGGTGGTGAGACGGAGGAATAAAGGTACGGTGAGAGCGGAGCAGCTTGCTCCTGCCCGCGAGAGGGACTTGGAGGGGACTTGCTTGAACATTTACTTTTCCTTAGCCGGACAGGAGGAAAAAAGCTACATGGTCTGTGATTGATTTTTCACCCTCGGTGTGCAATTGCAGGGGGGAATAGGATTATTTTACTTTCTTGCATGTTGTATATTTTTCAAAGGTTGATTTCCCCCTGCCCCGGTTGACTCTCTGGATTTTTATTCTATCCATCTGCCATGGTTATTATTGAGGTAAAGCAGATTTAGGTGTGCCTCAGAGTCTCACAAGGTTTCCCTCCTCCCATGCGGGAGCTGTTACTTTGTTAGGGAGAGGCACTTGGGTGTTTGCCGGACTCCACCAGACTGTTCGGGAGTCCTGATGGCTGTCCCACCCCCGTGCTCCTTCCAGGAGGGGAGTGGGTTGAAAGGATGAGAAACCTGGGAGAATAACAGGGAGAAAATCAACTTTGAGAAGATTTGAGAAGCAGTAATACTTTAAGTAGGTCTCACAGTAAATTAATCTGAGACAGGACAGAGTTTCTCTTCTCATAATCCTGCAGTGTTGCATGCGATGAGAAGTAAAGAAGTTTTTTGTGCCAGACTGTGGTCCCCGAGTCCCTTGCTCCCGTTTTAGTTGTGTGAGTGCTAGATGGGTCTCTGAACCTGTGTGGTGGAGGCTGCTGTAACTGCAGAGCTCCTGGCTCACAGGGCACGCTGCAGCTGGTGCTCAGTCCCGTTGCCTTTGATTTCTGAAAGGTTTGCATTTTAATGGGGCCTGGAGCCGTTGCTAACGGCTGGGAGCTCTGCTCTCCTGTGCAAGCCCCTGCTGCAGGCAGCAGTCCTGCAGCAAATCAAAGTCCTTTGGCGTAAAGGAAGACGACCTGTGTTTTTATAGGGACCTCTAAAGAACAACAGCTTTTAGGGGCTTGGTGTAACTTCGATATTATTGATTTCAGGCTTCACTAAACACATACTCAGCTGTTAGCCTCTCTGAAGGGGAGAGAGACTTACTTGCTGGTACGCATGGGAACTCTGTCAGGACACTGGCAGGTATGAAACTTTGGTAGTAAACGGAAGGGCCTGAATGCAATGCATACGTTTCTGAGGTGGGCTAGACCTTAAGTCTGGGGTGAAATTCCTGCGTGTGACTTGCCTAGTAAGAAAAAAGTATTTGCTCAGATCAAGGTTGCAATTCTATGGGACAGACCCCAGTAAAGAGCAAGAGCCTGAGGACTGCTACACTTGACATCAGTTATTGGGGTGCTAAGAGAGCAAGGGCGCACGTGGGTTATGACTGCCTCGCCATGCTGCTTCCTTGGGTGGGCATGCTGGCAGTGCCGGGCACACAGAGGCATCAGCAAGACGGTCTCCGTGCTCTTTGCCACACAGAAGGGCATGTTCACCCTGGGGTTACTGTCCTGCTGTGGCAACCTCGGAGCTGAGCTTATTTTGGATGTGTGAATTTGTGTTTGGCATCATTTGCCTTTGACAGTTTATGCTGGTGCTTCTTTGTTTCTTCTCCTCTCTGATTTGGAGGCTTCATGGGCTTCTCTCTGTACTGGAAGGAGTTTCATGTTCTTAATCAAACAAGGTGGCACAGGCAGGATTTCCATCTTCTAGAGTGGTGCCTGGAAGTGCTTGGATAAAACACAGCCCTGGGGTCCTGTTTAGTGGGGAGATAGCAGGAGAGGATTTGGTGCCTTGTTAGTTTTTCCAGTTCTTTTCCCCGGCGTGTTTTTTTGCTCAAGCGTCCTAAAGAAACTGGCAAAAGTGTTGTATCATGAGGGTTTTTTTTTCTTATGCTGCTTTCCAGGGAGGTTAAAAAGACTGTTCTGACACAAGTAGAGTAAGTGCATTTGTGCCTGCAAAACACTGTGAAAATGCAGCCTGAGATTGTAGTGAAGGTTAAAAAAGTGTTATTCCTCTACTACCCGATTCACTGAAACACTGAAAGTTTCAGTGGCTTTCACTGAAATATTTAGATTTGATTTAGATCACCTGCATTTCTTAGTGACAGATTTAAATGAGAGAATCACTAATCCAATGCTAAATTGTACTGCTTTGATCAAGGATTAAACTGAGCTGGAATTGGCTTTTGGGACTAGGGCTTTGAAATGAACAGCCAAAGAGAAATGTCGTTACTTGTCTTCTATATTTTGGGACAGCTGATGTTTAAAGTACATCCCTAAAAGATTCAGCAAAAATAAATGATGCCTAGGCACTGGTGCTACTAGAATGAGCCCATCATGACTGGGCAGCAACCAAGGATGGGAGCTGGTACGAATTATACTAGTGAGTAATGAACTCTGCTGCATTTCCCATCTGTAAATGCTTAAAAATGAACTAGCTATCTGTTGCATCCTAGGAGATGGTCAGGCCTGGGAAAAACATTTGTTATTTGGCACTAAAAATCCCAACCACCTTTGTTTCAAAGAGAGAAAGGAAGACATAGCGAAGGGGCTGCAGAGGGATGTGTAGAAGAGAGTGGCAGACACCCCAGCCCAGGTATCTGTCTGTCCTCTGGTCCAGGCATTTATGTGGCCCTGTGTCCCAAAAACATGTTGTGATTCGCCTGTAGTTTTAAGTTTAAACATCCTCATGGAAATGAGGATTGATTTCCCTGTACTAATTGCTACTCTCTGCTTCATAACAGACCCCTTCCCACAGGCTGGCGCTTCTTAGGCAAGCCTTCCCCCACCTCTTTCCTTTCTGCTGTATTTTCTTTTCCTTCCCTCAAACTCTAGCTGCTCCTCCCCAGCTAATCCTCTCACTTCAGAGGGCAATTCTTTCTGTCGGTCCTCTTGGATTCCTGCTTTCCTTCTCTCGCTGAGCCCTTGAGCTTTTCCTGGCATGGGTAACATTCACAGTTAATCCGGCAGGCATTTGGCTGGCCAGGGGCAGGCAGGGTTTCCCTGCCTGCAGCTCAGCAGCCGCCTTTGGCCAACACCAGCTCATACAGCTACAGGGCTGCTCAGTCCTCTTCAAGGTCCCTTGATCCTCTGCAGAAGGTGCTATTCAAAACCCCAAGGAACAAACAGTCACTGAGTCCAGTTTCCTCAGTATTAGTCATTTTTTTCCATTGGAAAAGCTAAATGACATTAGCAAATGCTGTGGATGTTACATAGCAAATGTCTGTTTGGAGGGTCGTCCCCCCGCCACGCTTGTGTTACTGCCATGCATCCCGCTGCTGTGACTTCTGTATGGCCATGCCTGATGTTCAGCTGAGCTCAGATTGGACTATTTGGAGAGTGGTGGTTGGTGGTTGGCTTCCCTGATAGTCCCCAATTACTGCAGCAAATCAACTGTATTTTATGAATAAGTAAACAGAAGTGGTGAAGATCCTAAATCATTAACCAGATACATGTGTCGGCCTGAAAAGTAGCAAATGAGGCAATGTAAAGGTGTCCTCACTGTTCCTTCTGCTTCCCAAAGCCTGCAGCCCAAGGGAGAGGATGCTCTGCAAGAGCTGGTGAGACCAGGAGCTGCCTGAGCCACTGTCAGCGCACACTGAGGGGCCTGGACCCCGCTACTGTGGCAGAAGAAAAACCTTGGTTGCTTGGTTTGAGATGCTCAAGCTTAAAACATGTTTATTTTTGTCCACTCTAATTTCTCCCAGTGTGTGGTGTGAATGATGTTAGAGTCATAAAAGTCATTTTGCTGTTCCTTTGTCAAAAGCTGTCATTTGGAACATGCCAGGCATCAAAATTTGTAAAAGAAAATATATGTTCCGCTTTCCTTTTACTTACCCCTCTGTGTTTTTCAGCCTTTTAAGCTTCACTGAGTCATGTTTACTACCTTTTTTTTTGTTTTTGTTTTTGGACTAGATGCTTCCTTTTACTTTTTTGTTCTTCCTCTCTTGTGTTTGAATGGGAACTGAGAAAATAAGTACGGAAAGAAAAACCACCTCAAAACCCCCAGGAACAAACTAGAAGAATGTGTTCAGAAAAACTGTTAAATAGTGTGAGACTTGCAATAAAGTTATCAGTTTTAGCACGGCAGCTTTTATACTGATATCCAGATTTTCAAAGATACCACATTTGTGCTTGTAGGCGTCCTGACTTGTCCTTTAGACAGAAGTTACTGCATCCTGTTTGGTGTAGAAAAATGTTCGGTTTTATTTACATGTTTTTGTTGGGAATAGTGTTGTGAAAATCAATCCCAGGAATCGGGAACAAGCTCTCATGCCACGTTGCCTTGTTTGTTGTACAGCAGCATCGCGCCGTAAAGCATCCTGGCTGTGTTTCATAGTAGGGAGCGTTTCTGCGACTGGGTTTCTGTCACCAAAAGATTTGCTCACTGCAGAAAACCAAGAAATATTTGTGATCCCTTGTTGACAAGGAAAAAATAAAAAAAAAAAAAAAAAAAGAAAAAATCAGGTTAAGCAGATAAACTGTTTCCATCCTGTGACCTGGCTCCAAGTCCAGGGCACTGCACATTTAGGTGTCAGAGTGAAAAGTCCTATGGAACATCTACTCCTGGAGGAGGCAGCTGTCATTACTACTGCATTTATCCTCTGGGCCTGGAGTAGCCGGTAAAACAAAGCAGTTTTTATTTAGCAGATGGGCAACCAGCACACGAGAAGCCAGACTTCTCCCCAAAATGCAGCTGTGGCACAGAGGTTGAGCCCATGGTCTCAGAAACCTAAGGCTGAGCGCAGTGCTATAGCCTTCGCTAGGATGATTGTTGCCTCCTAGGATTTATCCTCGCCCACATATTTCATAGCGGAAGACATCTCGGAGGCTGCTGCAGTGAATATTTATGGGGTTGTTCCTTCTGCAGTGACTAAAGCCGGGCAGTGGTGAACACAGAAAAGCTCCCTAAGCCCAAACCCTAAGCTGTGATTCCTCTTCTGTCAGCATGGCTATGCTTCAGCCCTTTCCATATCTCATTAATAACTCATGATCAGGCATGTTTTATTTATGTCTCCTAATGAAGCCCATTTTTCAGCCTGATGCTGTAGCATCCCAGGTGACTGTCACCTGCTCTGAGCGCTGTGTGGCCCCTTCGGCCCCAGCTCATCCCTCATCTTCCTCCGGGCTCCAGCAGCAGAGAGGATATTGATCTCTTAAGGGGGTAATTGAATGAAAAAGGGCCCTTGCAGCCCAGAGGCAAGTGATAAATCCTCGCAGGGAAGCCGATGTGCAGGACAGCGTGTCCAAGGTGGCATTAACCCTTCCTGACAGAAAGGTACAGCATGTGCTGGTATCCCAAGGGCAAATCCTGCCCAGATCCCATGTGTGCTTTGGTTTCAACAGGAATGAAAGCCCACCCTGCCTTGCTGTGAATACATTAAACAAGTGCAGTCACGCTGGCCTGTGTGACAGGCGTGCTGTTCCTTTGCTGCGATGCACAGTGAGTGCCAGGCTGTCTCTGGAGCGGTTTGGAAAATTTGGGCTTTGTTGTCCCTAGCTGTAAACTACTGCAAAAAGGAGTGAATTCCTTGTGCCCCTTGTGCATGCCCATGCATCCTTTCTGTTTTGCATATAAAACCATGTAGGGTGGGTGTCCTGGTTTAGGCTGGAATGGAGCTAGTTTTGTCTCCAGCAGCTACCGTGTTTTGGATTTAGCGTGTGAAGAACAGTGATAGCACACTGATGCTGTTGGTTGCTGCTAAAAGACCAAGGACATTTTGTAGTTTCCCAGGTTTTGCTAATGTGCAGGTGCAAAAACCTGGGAAGGGCAGAGCCGGAATAGTTGATCCAAACTGGCCAAAGAGAGTATTCCATACCATAGACGGCATGCCCGGTATAAGTGAAGGTCAACTGATGGGCCACTTCTCTTCATGTTCGCTTCTCATTCCCTCCTTTTCCCTTTTTTTTCATTCGAGCCTTTTCATTTGTTTGGCTGTTGGTTCCCTCGCCTGCTCTCTCTGGAACTTGCTGTTCTGGGATAGCGGGGGGGGGATACCCCTGCTCCCTGACTGCTGCTCGGGATGGGCTGTATCGGTTGTCGGGTGGTGAGAAATTGTGCGTCGTTTGTTTTATATATTCTATTATCCTTATATGTATTATCATTATTAATATATTTTTATATTTTTCCTTTGCTGTCCTGGTGAGCTGTTTTTATCTCAACCCGTGAGTTTTCCTTTCTCTCCAATTCTCCTCCCCAACCCAGCAGGCAGGGGGGAGTGAGCGAGCGGCTGCGTGGTATTCAGTTACCATCTGGGGTTAAACCACGACAGTGTGGTTTGTGGGGTTTTTGTGCATTATTAAAGCTAGAAACAGGGGTTGGTGACTTTGTCCAATACTTTCCATTTATGTTACCACGATGAACAACTTGTGTGTGCTGGGAGTTTTAATGGCATTTATTTTTTCTGTAACAGCTACTCTGGCTGCCCCAGTTGAGACTCTGGGGAAAAGCCCAGGATGGCGCTGGGGCACGTCAGGGCTAGTGCATGCTGGCAGTGCTTGAGAGGGCCCCGGGACGGGAACAGCGAGGGGACACTGCGGGTCAGCATTGCAGCGGCGCTGGCAGAGCCATAGCAGACTGCAAAATTAGTTTTTTAGACTGACCTTATTCCCCTTTGCATGGTGGGGATGGGATTTTCCAAGAGGTGGCTGGTATTTAGGTGGCTAAAGGTATAGATAGATGCTTATTGGAAAAAACAAACCAAATGAAGAAAAAAAGCACCCAAGCTCCCTAAATATTTTCATTGCCTGAGCCCTTTTGATTTCACAGCCTTATGGCAAGACAAGTTGACTTGCAGCCCGAAGAGGCAGGAGGTGTTGTTCCCAGCAAGGCTGCATGAAGCTGTTGGAGGGGTTTCTGTGCCTCAGATAAGGACATTTCTTACTGTGTCCCAATGACCAGATATTTCTAGAACTGAGAGGGAGATTTCTAAAGGTAGCTAGCAATTAACATCTCCTTAATTCCAGCAGAAGCTAGGAGCCTAGACAGACTCGGAAAGCTGTTCCTTGATGGCCAAGACACTTAAAAATATCCTACCCACATATCCCTGTTTCTTTAAACATCTCACTCAATGGGAAAATCTGATTCTTTAGCTTCCCCCCCCCCCCCCCTTATCTCAACCAAGAACCTTTTGGTTGAACTATTTGTCTCAAACCTTTTTTTTTTTTTTTTTTTTCAGTCAAGATGAGTATTTTCACCAGAAACAGCTTTCAAAAGCAGAAGAAAGGCAGTTTCTGCTTTCCCCAGGGAATACATAGATAATGGACTTTTGTTGTTGTTGTAAATAAAATTACTTGTTGGGTTTTTGACACTATCTCTAGTGCTTGTGAGCTGGGGGAGTGATCTGCCCATGCTCTTGCTGTGGTGAGTAATTGGCAGGAGACTCCAGCTCTTGTTGGCAAGGGGTGACCTACAGTTTCCAAATGATGTGGAGAACCCTTCACAAAGTTAACCTGGTCCTTTTCTGCTCTGCGATGAGACTGCCAGACCTGTTACCTGGCTGTAATTAGGAAGGACAAAGCCTGTCCAGGAGCTGAGAGAAGCCTGTTAATGAGGATGGGGTAAATGAAGAGCAATGAGCTAACGGCAGAGGGAAGTGGTAAGGGGTGCTGGTTGGACGAGGATTGCTGCTATAGGTGATGCACCCTCTCATGGGGTGATGCTGGGAGGACAGATGTACCTCCCAATTCCCACTCCATCACCAGCTTTTGCTATTTAATTAAGAGCCCTGTGATGTTCTCAGGGTTTTACCTGCAGGGGTTGTTGTGTGAGGGGAAACGACGTTTCTGTCTCTTGTGGTAGCAAGGAGTAAATTTTGAAAACATGTTTTTTACAGCCCCAAAAGATAAACAGTTGCTTGTCTTACGTGGGCAGACTGTGATTTAATGCTAAGCTAAAGATGGGAGGGAGGTCAGGAAGACCTGATTCCTTCTGAGCACTGACTTTGACATCATATCTGTCTTTGTTTCAGCCCCTTCCACCCTTCAAGTCTCTCAACTCACCTCCAGGCGCATCCTTCCTCTGTCCTTGGGCAATGGGTCTTTTATTGATCCTGGATTGTGCACGATTGGCAGCCTTGCAAATTAAAGGCAGATCTTGACAGGGGGACAAGGAGGGCATAGAGGCCCCACTGATGCCGTTGGGAGCATTTGCTGTGGCTCCAGTCGATGGGCTCCCTGCGGAGGGATGCAGTGCTGCAGCAGTGGGCAGCCTGGCAGATGGGATCAAGACCTTCAAAAGCAGTCTTGAGGAGTCATTGTAATAGTACTGACTGTAGCCTGGTCATAAATATGTTCTTACGCTTCTCTTTTGACGACTTAGAAATATGAATGGGGCATGGCATGCAGGAAGTCTTGCTGCTGTATTGCCGGGAGGTCCTGTTAGCGATCAAGGCTTGTTTAAATGGGTAGCTTTACCCATTGGATGCAGGGCCTTGAACATCACCCTCTGCCCCATGTGTCCCCTGGCGCAAGGGCATGTGACAGTGACGCACGGGCAGCCCCTGAGGCTGGGAAGTGCTGCTGATTTGCATCTCTGTCTTCCAAGCTCAGCCAGGTGTTTTTGGAGAATGACGAAAAATTTCCTTGACTCAGATGACATTGTCTGCTTTACAATATAGAGAAAAATCAGGCCTTGAATTTGGAAAGCTGTAGAAGGTCCATGAGGTCACCACTGGCCAATGTGCAAAGTGTATGAGAGAAAGAAATGCAAATTCAGATGATAGCGTGGTTTGACAATTGCCATTTAACTATTTTTTAAATAAAACATAGTTTGCCAAAGTTTGTAAGATGCAGTCAGCTCAGGGTCAATATAAACAATATTTTTTTGATATTATTTCAGAATTAGCATTATTCTGCTTATCAACTGTCTGAAGTTTCTCTGTTTCCATTGTGTACATGTCACCAGAGAGGGCTTGGATATTAAAACCATGGATCTAAAGTTGTTTTCCCTGCTTAGTAACTGAGATACTTTGGTTCTGACTTGATTCCTTACTCTCATGGTTTAACCACAGCCAGCAGTTTCACGGAGTGAAACTGAGAGTGATGTCGGAACGATCCTGAGCAGCGATCTCCGAACAGCGATTTCCCAAGCAGTGATCTGAGAACTGCGAGTGAGAGAGAGGGAGGGAGGGAGAGAACCTGGCCCACGGGCCGACCCCCACTTATATTCCGTACCATAGATGCCATGCCCGGTATACTTCCTTTGGCCAGTTTGGCTTTCCCAGCTTTTTGCACCTGCACATTAGCAAAACCTGGGAAGCAGAAAAAAGTCCTTGATCTCTTAGCAGCAGCTAATAACATCAGCGTATTATCAACATTCTTCACATACCAAATTCCATACTAAATCCAAAACACGGTAGCTACTGGAAAGAAAATTAGCTCCATCCCGGACAAAACCAGGGCACTTACATACAGCTATGTAAGATTTTTGCCTACTTCTTCTAAGTCAGTGAATAACACAAAGCAGCCTGGAAGCCAGCATGTAAAACAGGTGAGGAAATACCTCGATCTCCTATTCCTCTGTGCCTGTAGAGCTTTTTATCTGTATCATCTCCTCCCTCGTGTACAGGCATCTGACTTTGCATACTCACAGGGATGTGCCAAATCACACTTCTTCATTTATTTTGGAACTGACAGGGGATCTGCAGTAGGTCCGTCTGGAGGCCAATCTGCTCTTGTGCCCCAGGGCCATGTCAAGGAAATTGGTGGGGTTTTTAACTCTATTAGCTGCTTAGTTGATCTGCTCTCTGTGTGGCAGGAAGTGCTTTTGTTTTAATTGCAAAAATCCACCCAAATTTGTCAGACTTGAAAGTCTAAAATTGCCCCGTGGGCACCCCCAGTAAATTTTGTATAATGCTATTTTCCCTCCTTGTGACAGTTTCACAAGTCAGGGCTCCCACCAGGCTGCCCTGCGCCTCTGTGCCTCTGGTGTGACGTCTGAAGCAACCAGACAAAATTATAACCCCACATGGGTAAAAATGAATTTTCTTCCTTAACCTCTTTCTGTTAATATTCACCTACAAAAATAATTAAAAAAAAAAAAAAATCCAAAATCGGGTGCTAGAAAGGCAGGAACTGAAGTTATCTGCACACTGATGTTACTAATACAAAATGTTTTTATATCCTTGCTGGCAGATCTAGACTTTCTATCCTGTCTCAGTGTAAATACGTGGCAAGGAACAAGGTTTCCATTTCATACTTTGATGGAATTACTTTGAATGGTAATGGATAAAATGAAATGGCTTTAATTAACTAACAAAATATTTTAACAGTACATTGCAGAAGAGTAAGAGAAGAAAAATAATGTGAAGTGAGGTTTGAATGTTCCAGCTCTGGTGTGGAGTCCTGAGATGATAACAAGACTACATATTAGCAAGGTTTAAAGGTCTGTATTTTAATTTATATTTTTGTAATCTGGTCAAAAAAAGAGATGTTTTTATGAGTTACAGATACAGAAAGCTAAACAACGTTGGCTCTTGCTGTAGGCTAAAATTAGGTAATTTTTCAATTAGTTCCAACAAATCTGGTGGTCACCAGCTGCTCTGCTAATGCAACAGTTAGCTAATAACAAGAAGTGCTTCTCTAGCTTTCTGCTCCCTCCAATACGTTATGCTGGCTTGTTTAGCTCGGGTAAAAGGAGCGATGTGTCTCCTTGCAGAGTGTGTCAGGATGGGATCTGGGCAGGATCCCTCCGGTCACTTTGGTATCTGCTGTTATGAGCTAGTTGCATCACACTGTACTCAGGGGAAGGAAAATAGCACCATGTGCCTCATCCTTGGGTCTAAGTCCTGGAAAAAAACCCTATTTCCATGGTTTTCTTTTAATAAGGCTTTATAAAAACTTTTCTCCAGATGTGCTGTGTTGTGCATTTGAGGCTCAGCGGGTCTGACGCACTGGAGTTGGGGTTGTGTCCTCGCCCAGGCTGGCAGCCTAGTGCTGAACTTTTCTCCTCTTCTTGGTTTCACTTGGACCCTGAGGGTTATTGTAACCTAGTTTTTTGTGAGCGATTTCCTTCTCTTTCTCTCTCCCCAACAGCAATGTGTAATTCAGAGCTTGATAACTGATAGTGGGAGGGTGCAGGGGAAGGGCTGTGCTCCTTACAAAATCGCCACATGATTTATCAATCCCCAAGACATCTGTCTGCGTTTTCTTTTTTACAATCTATTTCAGGAAGCACAAAACAAAAGAAACTAACTGACTTTTCAAATAAATTGTGTATCTTCACGACCAATACGTCCCTTCTCATCCGAGTGCATTGGACTGTAAAGGAACAGTCATGAGATAATGTTTCCTCCTCGTACACCCTCTCTTTTTTTCCACCAAGAAAACATGCCTGAGCAGAAAATGAGTGCTTTGGACATTTGTCCAGACTATTGCTACTGTCGTGACTGTGCTGCCTTGGGTAGATTAGCATCCATTGCACTGGGGCCAAACACTAAATAAAACAATAAAAGTGATTAAAAAGCAACACTTGCTGAGCTATTTGTGTGTGAATGTACTTTTCACCAAGGTACCTCAGCCTAAACGTGAGTTATCAGAAACTCAGTGTCCTGGTTTCGACTGGGATGGAGCTAATTTTCTTCCCAGTAGCTACTGTGTTTTGGATTTAGTATGGGATTTGGTATGTGAAGAATGTTGATAATACACTGATGTTATTAGTTGCTGCTAAGAGATCAAGGGCATTTTCCAGCTAATGTGCAAGTGCAAAAGCCTGGGAGGGGGTATAGCCAGTATAGTTGACCCAAACTGGCCAAAAAGAGTATTCCATACCATAGGCATCATGCCCAGTATAAGTGGGGGTCAGCTGGTGGGCCAGGATCCTTTGGTACTTTTCATTTGGTCAGTCCTTTGGTTCATTGGTGCTTTCGTTCGTTCGGCTGTTCGTTCCCTCGCTTGCTCTCTCTGGAACTTGCAGTTCTGAGATCGCTGCTGGGGAATATTGCTGTTCTGTGATCGCTGCTTGGCACGGGCTGTATTGGTCATTGGGTTGTTGGGAGGTGACAAATTGTGCATTGTTCATTTTATATATTCTATTATCATTATAAATACTAATATATAATGTAATTATTATTATCTTTTTATTTGCTGTTCTGGTGAACTTTTTTATCCCAATCCACAAGTTTCCCTTTCTTTCCGATTCTCTTCCCCACCCCACCGGGGGGGAGGGGAGTGAGCGAGTGGCTACCTGGTATTGGGTTACTGGCTGGGGTTAAACTACAACACTCAGCTTTTTCTATGAGAAGACACAGTCTTTTCTCTGCTGACTAGCATGTAAGCAAGAGGAAGTATCATCCTTTTTCAGTCAAAGGCTTTGCAGATAACTCTTGGTGTTTTGGTTTTTCTTTCCTCTCTGCTGGCTTATATCTTGTTTTGTTTAAAATATGTTTGCGTATCTTTAAAAGTTTTGGGAAACTAGGAATGCAGCTGGTATGTCTGGTAGCAAGGAAGTCAGAGTCTTTCTCTCCATCTAATTCTTCCCAGGTCTATTGCAACCCATGTGAGTGGTCCAAGAAATGGAGGTAGTCGGGATTTTTTTAGGGGATAGTTGGGTGGTTGGGATTTTTTGGGGGGATTTTTTTAGGGAGAGTCAGAACCCAGAGATCCCTGGGATCTGCAGAGTTTTGATGTAGCTGCCATTAGAAACTCCTTCCTGAGTCCAGGATGAGCTTTCTAACCACAGTCAGACTAAAGAGAAAGAGACATTTCCCTGAGAAATAGGTAATGACTGGGTGGTTGGGACATTCACATGAGCAGAAAGATCCCCATTCAGATCACTGATGTGCCTGACTTAGATCTGGAGCTGGAACTGGCATTTCAGGTTATTTTAGGTTACTAACTATGATATGTACAGCCTCTGTATCATCAGAGAGAAAAAAAAAAAAAGTTCAGTTTGTGCAAGACAAAAAAATACTTCCCCTCTCAGATCTGCTGCCAGTGCCACAAGAAGTGCACACAGAGATATGAATCCAGTAACACAGGTCTCTCTTCCTGAAGTAATTCTTCCTCTGCCTGTAAGTGAGGGCTCCAAGGCTGAGCATCGGTTTATCTGGTATCTCTTCAGTGATCCCAGCTGGAAAATAAAATAGTGGCCAGTTAGTTTACTTATAAGCCACTGTCCCTATATATTAGCAACACCTATGGTCTTACATCCCAGAGATACTGGCAAGGTCTTTTCTTTGACAAACTCATCCCAGATCAGTAAAGCAGGAGGAAATAACTCCTTTCTGTTTCTATGATATGTAGCTGAACATTCATGAAAATGAGTCGTTTTCAGAAAGCAAAGAATTTAAATAGTAATAATACACTGTATTCCTTCTGTAAAGCAAGCATTGCTTCCTGGAGCAGTTCATTTCTTATGCATTTTCTTTCTTTGAATCCATTCTCGTGTTTTCTGATGAACTCCCTTCATGCCCTGGAAACAGCTATAGCTTACAGTTTTGTCTTCAAGCAATGATCATAATAATAGGTATTAAAATGACTCAAGAAATTCAGGTACTAGAACACCTGCATTTATGCGTTCCTTTCTGGGAAGAAAACCCAAAGAAATATAGAGAGGGGATAAAACAGACTGATTTGAACAACAAAAAGCAATTCTAGCATCCCTCGCAGGGTAAATTGAAATGATTGTAGTGTTTCTGATATATTTTTTTTGGAAAACAGTCAAGAACTGAGCTTTTGTCGAGTAAGTTCAGACTTTGTGTGTCTGTCTAGCTAAGGTGGTATCATTTGGCGCAGTGGAGTAGGCTGGTTTCAGGTCACAAGCAGTGCAGGAGATGTGCTGATAGTTAAAGCCTTAGTGGCCAGGTCCATCCTGATTTTGGGAACCTCAGGGGGTGAACTAAAGCCTGTGCAGCCTCTGCCCCAGCAGCATGTCCATGTTGCTGCTGGTAAATGCAGATGGATTAGCTACAGTCTTAGGCTCGTGCTCCCTATACTGCACAGGGACATACCCAATGAGAGAACAAGAGCTCGGTCCCTTTCCTACTTCTAGGCATCAAATGAAGTTCAACCCGAGGACTGAATATCATCAGCCTTTAAAAGCTGTTGGGAGTACACATGAAGAGACCTGGAGACGTTACTGGTGGAAAACAAAGCCCATTGCTGTGTTGGTTTTGCTGTCAAGTCATGCAGTCCTGCTTCATGCAGGTTGGGTGTGTTGAGGAGCTGCTTTTCGGGCAGAGGGTACATGGCTCATGTATCTGTCTGTGGAGACAGGAGACAGGCCCCAGGTGCCCTGGGGCAGAGCACCTGGATCCAAGAAGACTGAGAAGAACCAAATCTGGGAGGTGGATGGGGGACATAAAGTCATCAGGTGGCTGGTGTGAACTTCTGTCATGGTACTGAATTCAAGGACGCTGTGACTGCGTTGGCCTGGGATTTGCTCCAAGACTTGTTTTGTTTAGGGGCTTCTTTTCAAACCCTATATTGGACACCTGTAATTTGGCTTGAGCCTTTCAAAGCCTTAAAGTATTGAGCCGGGTCTAAGTAAGGTTGTCCATCCAATGCTGCCTCTTCCCCAAAGGGAGCTGTGAAATCCTGTCAAAGCTGAAGGTCTCCAGAGGCAGCATTGGGGTCATAGAGGGAAGTTTGTTCTCATGTGTGTCCCACTCATGTATGGGTCGGTGCCTGGATCCTCTGTGGTGACTCCTTGGGGGCCCTTCTCAGGTCCATGCCAAGTGTCTCCCCACCACTGCCACGAGCAGCGTGGCTCAGAGCAATGTTCCCTGGAGGGAGCCCAACGCGACCAGTCTGACTTGTGGTTTGGCATGATGTGGAACAACCTCTATCCCTGGCTTTAGCTGTGTTCTTGGGAGATGCTGGAGTTACCAATGTCAGGTTGCCAGAACCCTGCTGCACGCAGAGTATTTGCTAAAAAAACCTCCCCTTTATCTGCCACTTCTACTGTAGCTTGGGGTAATGTGATATTTTCATTTTCCAACCGTTTCACCACTTTTTCCCCCTGCACGTAAGCATCAAATGCTGTTTGCTGAATATTTCACTTGTTCTTATGTGGACTGAAGGTTTCTGTTACCACTGGCCCTTAGGGGACCAATTTAGCTGCACTGAACCAGTTTTGGTGTTCAATTCCTTCTTTTCAAAGAGCTGCATTTCCACATCAGTTGAACCCTTCGTACGCTGGCATCTTCCATACTTCCAGCTCAATGAATGTTTAAAAAAGATATTTCTCCCTCCTGTCTATCCTCACACGTACATATGCCTCTGCTATCTAAATGGTGGGGGGACATGAAAGTCATGCTGAGAAGCGGGGGAGATTTTAATGTAAATGATGTACCGCAAGGGACACAACCTCATTCTGGCTGAGTGAGATTTTATGCACAGAAATGCAAAATATTCAGCCCATGTATCATTAAAATGTTGCAGCAAAGCCTCTCCTAGCCAGCACATGCTTGCATAAATTCTGAATTGTGGACCGTATCTCAGCTCTCTGCCCCAGCCTGCTCTGTGATACTGTCTTTCGCAATTGCGAACACATCCTGCAGCATCCCGTTGTTTGTAGAGTTCTTGTCCCAAGTAAATCTTCACCCTGTTGGTGTCTTGTGGCTTTCATACCTTGATGGGGAAGCCTGCAAAATTCCCTTTGCTCTCCTCCAGTCTTCGTAGGAGTTGCAGACAGAGGAGGTAATTTTGTAGTCTGTTGTGTTTTTCTGATAAAATACACAGGATTGAAGATAATAGGGGTGTTTTGGTGCCCATAGTATTATGAAATAATGCTTGGAGACTGGAAATGCAATAGGTGTGAGTATTGTTTTAGGTTATGACTTTCCTTAATTTAACCAAAGTTTATGATGTTGATGCCATGGTGGAGGAGAGAGGGTTTTGTGTTTTATACAGGGAATTTTCAGAAGCATCATACTGACTTCAGCACATGGGTCTTTTCATGAGGCTGGTGCCCTGCAATCACACAGATGCTTTAGAAAAGCCCATCTCGCTGTCTTATTTGAATCATCTTCCCACACTCAGCTGTACAGGAATCAGGATAAAGATACTAGAGCCAAAACAAACTCCTGGAGAAGATTGCTGAAGGTGGTGTGTGCATCTATCCTGCACTAAGTGTGCAAATACCCCTAGATCCTATGTGTTTCTTCTGGGCCATTAAGAAGGATCCTTATTTCCTGTCAGATTGTAGCATCTGAGTGATGTGATGGATTGCGGAACTCTGCCTATTGCCTGCCTATCAGTTTAACTTCTCAAAGCCGTTTTGGAAACCGTGGTGCTGTATAAGCAGAAGATACAATTATTTAGAGTTTTTTTTGCTGTAGCCATTGGCACAGTGGAGTCCAAACGGTCTTTTTCACCCTAGTTGGCACAACCCTTTCTCACTGTAGGATGGAAAAAGCCCGATGAAAATAGGTCAAGGGACTGTGAAGTAAATATTAGTCCTTAAGAGCTCCTTAAGAAGCTGGTGTAACACAGCATCTGCGCTGGGTTGGCAGGGTCTGGTGTGTAGTGTGCTGGGGAGGTATGTGTTTTAATGCTGGTACTATGTAAACTGTATTATACTAGTTGTGTGTTAGTATTAGTACATTATAGCCCTGTAGCCTGCGCAGGGATATACCATGTGCAGAATTAGACAAAATTTAAACAATTGAAATCTGTGTCCTCAGCATGGCTGCCTCAATAGAGCAGCCAGGAGAGAGATGTTAGGCATGTTCGTGTATTTCCCTTCCCATCTCGTGCACAGGCTGTTCTCCCCGCCAGCTCCTGTTTACTGGATGCTGCTGCTCAATTCTGCATAGTCAGACCCTGCTACTTAGGGATGGCACTGAAGCAGCCTTATTTGCTTGCTTTTCCCATTCCCTATGCGTGTCACCCCTTTCCTTAAAGCCACAGAGAGAGCAGGGCAACACATGCAGAAGACCTCTGCCTGCACGCTTGGGCTTGCAATGGCCACTCAAAGCCCAGGACACTTTGCTCTCCCAGTTCTCCCCTGTGCAAAACACGGGTCTGAACTGGTTCCATGCCTGGTGGCAAAGGAGATGTGAAGCTGATCCCCAGCACAACCACAAGTCATCAAGGGCTGGGATCCATTTATTTATTTTTGTGGCATATCCTCTTGTCTTTGGTAGTTGAGTTATTAAAATGAGGCTTGTCAGCACACCAAAGAGGGGTGGGGGTGGGGGGGAGTTGTATCTTTCATGCAGTTTGATCCTGCTCAGCTTGTTAACACTCAGTTGCTTTTGTGATTAATTATTTAATCCTCTCCCTCAGTACTGGGGTATAATAGCACAACCCCCATTTCTGCCGAGATTCACAGTTCTTTGCTTTTCCCTTCAAGCGCTTTGCGCCACCTCGAAGTGCAGAGCGAGGAGGTCTGGGCTGCGGCGCTCAAAGAGCCCGTCAGCTGCCCGAGCTGCTGCTCGCCCTGCGGCACCGTCGGGCAAGGACCGGGGCTCTGCCTGCGGGCGGCCGTCAGTCCCAGCTCGTGCATGTAGCAAAGTCAGTGGGGAGCACTGGGGAGAGCTGTCCCTGAGTGCTCTGTCCCTCCAAACACGACTCTCACTCCGATGGGCACTTGTGTGATGGGGAGACGTCAGACGAGGCTGGCGTCTACTCCAGATGCAGTCAGACACAAGAATTGCAGATTGGAGGCAAACTTGTCAGTAGTGAGACTTTCTTTGGGGAGCCAGGCTTGGCAGCCCTCTTCCCTTTCTCTTTCAAATGCCTTTTGAACAGCTTTCAGCTCAAGTTTTTGTAATCACTGGGGCGTAGCTTCTTCAGCCATTTTGTTTTGGGAATGTTGCTTGTTGCCTTGATTTGTTCTCTGAGGCCACACATGCAGAGAAGTTTGCCAGTTCTCTGCACCTAGTGCTCAGGCACCTGCTTGCACGTAGCAGGGGCTTGTGCCCGTGGTGGGCGGTGTGTGGTGCCCCCTGAGCATGCTGCCATGCTGCTGTGTGTTCACACACTGCATGTGTGTGGATGGGCGTACGGTGTACTTGTGGTGTATTTGCAGTGGGTGCTGCAGTTGTCGTTACTGGGGCTGTGTTTCAAGATGGGTGAGCTGAGTTCTTGTAACATCCGAACCATCGCCTGCTCTCTGGGGCGTCAGGGCCCATGAACTACATGCAACCGGTGGCACAGGGAGGGCTGGCAGGTCCCCCCAGCTCTGGAAGGTACCTTCCTCCCTCCCGAAGCATCCTCTGCTGCGCTTCCTGCTTGAAGCCCCAGCTGCTGGATAAGGCGAAGCTTGAGGTCTGAATAATTAGCAAGGAATTAGCTGTGTTTTCTTTGAGACCATCTCCCTGGTTCCTCTGATGTTTGCATCCTTCTCCTTTCATCTCGTGCCTCTGTCGCAGGCGCCTGCGCAGCCGCGGGACGTGTGGGAGGCTCTGCTGAGGGGCAGGCGGGCGCATCCCAGCGCAGTGGGGCTGGTGCTCCTGCCTCAGCCCTGCAGATGTAACTCGGAGGGTGTGGGTCTGGCCTTTGCCCCGCTGCAAACTCCCTGTTTGCTGCTGGACGAGCCACCCCTCCTTTGGGTCTGTTAAATAGTAAAATGCCAACTCCCCTCCCCACCAAAGGTGTTGGAAAAGCTGATTACTTTATGCTTAGGAAACTGATGAAGCATTAGCCTGGGTTTCTTCATGTTTTATTGGGGTCCATAAATTAAATGGAAACTCACAATGATGAGGAAAAGAGCCAGGGAGAGTATTTGTCAGGAAGACATCATGACTAATGGTTTTGCTACATGTTAATTGAAAGCGTTGGAAGTTTTAGCAAGTAACACCCAAAGGCAGCTGGTACTGAGCGTATAGAGCAGATGATGACGGGCTGCATCACTCACAAACTCGCTGTTTAGAAAGCTTGGCAGTAACCAAAAGGTGTTAATCAAATAGCATCTTTAAGACTTTGAGCCAGGTGACTGAGCCACAAAGCCCCAGTCCCCTGAATGTCCCTGTGTCTTTGTTTTTAAAGCTCAGGCCCCTACCTGCAGACCGATTTACCATCTCCAAATGTTGTCTGTGCTGCAGTTTCCTCATAAGTTATAGCTTTTGAATGCGTAATCCCTGCCGGATCCATTGGGGATGTTTTGCTTGACCTCCCAGGGCTGTACTTCAGTGTAAATCTGTGCAAAATCTTCTTTGGGGCTCCCTGTGCAGATGTGGAGTGCAAAGGCACACGTGCTTATGGCCTCTGCCCACGTGCCCTCACTGTAAAACTTTCAACTTGCAGATCCAAGACCTCAGACACCTCCCAGGCGGGCGGCAGTGGGTCCCTGTGAGCCCTGGCTGCCCACCACGGGGTGGGGGGTCTGTCACTGTCACGGTGCGGAGTGCCACTGAGGCCATCCCCATCCCTGGGGCCAGATCCAGCTTGCGGGAATGACGTCTCATTTCCAATTGGAGGATCATAGTGTGTGCCTCCACCTCCGGTATCCATTAATAGCACATAAATAACCCGCTTGGGTCAGGGATGCTGAGGGTAATATGTAAGCTGGAAAGAATCCAGAGCGGAGGCTGGACTTGCTGCCGTGGTAATTAGATTATACTGAAAATAAAATTCAAGCCTAAAATGCCCTTTTCTTTTTCAAATTCAATTGACTCTTGAAATTACACTGAGCCACACCGTAAGTGTAGGTACCCCAGGTATAGTTTTTCCACAACAAAACAGCATTTTAAGACCCCAATATCATAAGCATTGAGCCATACTGGTCATATTATTTATTAATAGTTACCATTTCAAGGGCTGGGTCTTGACATATAAGCTTCAATTTATACTGTTGCTTAGTCTACTTAATGCCCATGGAACTATTCATGTTAAAGGGAAACTAACATACATGATAATTTGTGGGATTCAGACTGTACATAAGAATGTGTTTACCTTCTCATTTTTCAAGAAATTAGCAAAAAAGATAGTTCTGTAATAGAAGAGTATATGAAGTTAGGAAGTTTAAAATACACTTTATATACAACATCTTGGTAAAGTCCCACTTACAAAATTGCTAAATCTCTCAAATTATTTTAATGTGCTTTATTATATTCTGCAGTGCCCTGAGCACCTTGACTTCATAAATAAAAGAATTATTATGTAGAGCCTTTGCAATATGAAAATTAATGCTTAAATGCTTGGAGACTTATAAAAATTTCAGCAGGTTTTCTAAGGCTAGTGATGAGGGTTCATAAACACGCTAATTTTTCCACTCTCAAACGTTTCGGGTCAATGGAGTACAAGAGGAGATGTTAACAAAACCTGTGCTCTTTTAATTAGGAGACTGGAGTGTTTGGAGGGCAGCGTACCCAACTGTTATACTGCAGCACTCTCTAATAACACCTCCAGACACTGCAATAGCAATAAAGCATGACAGGATTGTATAATAACTCTATTAATCACTTTTTCCGGTAGCACGAGGAGAGCAAGTTATGGCAACCAGCTAACCCCCACCCCCTTTTGGTGCCTCAGGAAATTTGGGGCAGTTATTGCAGAGGACCACCATCCCTTGTTTTAGGCTCTGAACTCGCTTTAACTCAGTTTTTGGGTGGTGTGTGGTGTGTGTTTTGCTTCTTGGAAGGAACTGGGAGCAGGATGTACACATGCGTCTTCCCACCTGCCTGCCAAGAGAAGCTTTGGGAAGGGAACAAAGCCAGTTTGATGCAAAGGCACATTAAACATTGTCACCCAGGCTTTCCTCCTCACTTGCATTATTTTCTTTTCCCCTAGCTTTGTGGCCTGGGGGTGGGGCAGGAAGAAAGCTCTGGGGTGGGAGCACCTTTGTGCTGGGTTTATGGTAGGAGCCCGTTGCAGGGTGGGCATTGGTGCTCTCTCCAGCCTGGGGTTGGGTCTCCTGAGCCCTGGGCGGGATTGGTGGCAGCATCCCTCCCGCTGGTGTGGCTCTGCATCACGCACAGGCGGATCTGCACATCACCACTGCACGTTCCCTGGTGGGGGAACTGCTCCGAAGTCCTCAGTGGCCAAAGATTAAATGCTACAGGCAGCCTCTGGAGGGATGACCCATTGCTGATTAAGCACACAACGGGGAAACTGTGGGTTCTTTTCCCCGTGATGTAAATTTGCAAATCTAACTACTGCTTGGGTAGCAGACACATAAAATTGGTTTGGATGGAGAGGTTTCCAAAAAGATGCTACTTGACCTCTGCCACCCACACTTCCCGAAGCTCCTTGGTAGCCAGGAGGTGTCCCAGAAGAAGATAATTAGGCTTATGCTATTTCAACCTTCTCGGATCCCTAAGAAAGAGTTAATTACAGTCTTTTCCCTCTTGCTCAAAGGTGGCTGGGTTTTATCATCAGAGCTGTAATTATTCATGCTAATTACTTATTTGGAGAGGGAGAGAGAATGAGAGAGAAGCCCCAGCCTCCACCTCAGTGATTAGCAGAGCAGACCAGGTGCACTTCGTTAGGGCTGGGCCGAGGTAGTGCTGAGGGGGTGGAGGGAGGCTGGGGATGCCGGAGTGTCTGTGAGCGAGTGGTGGAGCGGAGCCGGTCCTGCTAATGCTGCCACCTCCTCCGGGACTGCGAAAGAAGAGCATGCACTTCTTGCAGACCTTCCTCCGGTGGAGGGCACTCCGAGGTAATTGTACAGCTGACTGGAGTCTTCATTTGTTTTGTGGCTTAATTAACCTTTCATCATTTTTTTTTGTTTTGTTTTAAATCTCCTTACGAGGGAGCAGGGTGGGTTGTGAGATGCACGTCTGAGGTTTGTGTTTAAGCTCTTCTGCAGATCTTGTGGCTGATATTTCATTAACCGAACAAAAACTTCTATGATCCCCTGACTTGCCTCGGTGTTGGTGCTTTTGAGTTGGGAAGGGGAAAAAGTGGTGTGTCTGTCCTCTTCCCTAGTTATGGGCTTTTAATTATAAGGCTCATTTCCTTTGGCGGCTTATTCCTGTACCCAGATCTGGGGCTTGCCTGCTAAAAGCAATGGATTTAAGCTTTACTTGTTGGTGGCTAAGGGTATCTGAAGTGTGATGGTCCTGATTACATGCTTTGAAGGCAGCAGCATGGTAAAATTTAGCATGCTGCAGAAGCTGGGACTTGGTGGGAAAAGGCTGTGGGAAGCTGTCTCCTTGGGTGTGCCTGGAGCGGTTTGGGGATGGTGGTGTGCCGTGAGCGTGATGGCACACGCTGGCTTCTTCCGAAGTGACCGAATTGTTGGTGAGGTGGGAGCTTGTTGTGAGGACTTGAGTCATCCCTAAGAAGTAATAATTTTATTTTACTTTATTTTTTCCTGGAACAGCAGGACCATGTGTCCTGCTTGACTAAGGTTGCAAACTGCTCCTGGTATCTAATCTTTGCATGAGTCAGTGCAGTGGCGAGCGGTCCACTGTGGCGTGGGTTGTTTTCTGTTGATCTTTCTGTTTTCTCTTAAGCCTTTGATTCCCGCTGTTCTTAAGGCTGAAAAAAACAACCTTAAGAAGCACACTTATAGGTGACATGAACTATGCATGACTAACAAAATAACTGGAAGGAGCTGCCCCCTGCCAAATACCTTTGAATGTTCCTCTATCCTTTTTATAAAGGTCTCTCTGCTGTTATCCTTATGGACAGCAGCCACATGCTGTGCTGAAAGCCAAACCGAACTGCTCTCTCTTCTGGAGATCTAAAATTATTATCCTTGTGCTTTAACTTCCTAACTGGCCATAATTATGTTTTAATGTACTGAATAATCTTTTCATCTGGATGTTTTACTACTTACTTAAATTACAGAGGCTATCCGTGCTCATATCCTCTTCCTGACAGAGGAATCGGTTCAAGTACAGCGAGGCAGGAACCAAGGACTGCTGCTGCAGGGACTGCAGTCGTCCCCATCCTCTGGGGTGGGAGGCAGGGACAGGGATGGGGAGATGCCTCCCTCTAAGTATTGGGAAAGTTTGGATTTACAAAAAGGTCAGAGGCTTGAATCACTATTCTAACGGGTATTGTGTTGCTGAACCCAAGCTGAAGGTTTATTTGTAGTTTTCTAAGCCTTTTGCATGCTGATTATTTGGAATGCTAGACACATAAGAAGGCGAGGAATCCCAATTTACAGAGGTGGTACAACAGAAATAACCTTTAGTAAACCCATCACAGTCCATCCAAATCTGGATCCTCTAAAGGTAGCAAATTTTTTACTTCTGTTGAACTCTGGGAATTAAGAGCCTACGTGCTTCCTTAAGGCATCTGGCCAAAGTGTGCCGTGGTGGGTTTTTTTATTTCTTTCCTTTTTTTCTCCCTATATCTTCTGACAGTTGCTACTTCATCCTTTGCTGTTCTATTCCAGAACAGCGTAAGTGTATGCTGTCCAGCCAATTGCTACTTACTGCTTTCCTATGGACCTTAGATTTCCCAAACACCTCCTAAATAATGCTGCTGTAGAGCACTAATATACCTTTGCGTGCTCCTATAGCAAGCTTCCCGTGCGCTGCCAGCAGCGATTGCTTCCTGTCTGCCTGCAGTTTATTCTTTGTGGTGGGGTTGCAGGATTATAAATGAGTGTTGACCTTCTACCTGTGTCACTCAATAGTTCAATTTCATGTGTAAATTGCCTGGGGAGGTCAGAAATTTTTGGGCTGTAGACCTGATCTTTGCTTTACAGGGGTTAAAGTAGTGGGTGCTGGTGCTGTTGAGGAGAGCGAGCAGTATCTAAGAGGAACGTGCTCTGGAGGCTACCAAAACCCCTGTGGGCTCTCTAACATGGATGCAAGGCATGAGGGAAATGCACCCCTCCATGAAGTAACTACATACGGCAAAGAGCACATAGCTCTTATTGAGATCCCCTGGTTGTGGGGCTCCGCAGGAACTGAATTTACTTTGAAAGGCTCCGTGGGCCATGCCCTATTCAAGTCATAAAGGGATTCTTTGATGGATTTTTGTCTCCCCTATTTCTGCTTTGAGATCAGAGTTAGAGTATGTAGGTAGGGGAGAACTCTTAACTATTATTGGATGTTTTTCATTAAGCCGTTGCTGGTAGGGAAACAATTAAAAAGACCATCAGACGTTCTGCTCAGAATGTCTCTGTTGGTGTGGGTTAACGCTGGCTCTGGGCAGACTGGGGCTGAGCTATCGCAGTGCCATGCGTTCATTCCTGTCCCCCAGGAAGGGAACTGACAAGGCTGACAAGAGCAACTTGCCCACTCGGTGCTCGGTGTTGGGAGCTGATGCTGTTGTGTGTGTTCAGATGGTGAGGAGGGTGACCAATATGCATCCTAGGGATGTTAACCATTGTATCGGTGGTAATAATAAAATAATAGCAATAATATAGCCTAAGTGACCTGGAGTGCCTTGTGTAACTAGCTGACCTTGTGCGCCATAGGAAAAAGGATGTAGGATGTCTAACGTGGGGGAGTCCCAACCAGAGATGACACTATTGCCCTCAACCTGTTGACATCCCAGTTCTGGGTATGTGAGTAAAGAGGCTTGGAGCAAGGCAACAGCAAGTGCAGGACTGGGTAAGAAGCTGGGCAGCAAAGACTCATAGCAGTTTGGTGTGTTTGCTAAATGCCTGCCTTTCATCTGCTGTTGACCCATGTTGGAGTCGGAGCTAATCGGGAGATATACAGACAAGCCTTTTGGAAAGCAGGCGTGTCTAAGCAGACTTCATGTGCTTTGATCTGAAAGGCTCTCCTGTAAGTGCCAGCCAGCCTTTCCATTGATTGCTGTGCGAGAGAGGTTTTGATGGAGCGAGATGGCACAGTTGGGTTTACTGGATTTTTTTAACTCCAGTAGTTGAGATCAGAAAATGTAGAGGAAAGACTGTGTAAGAGCCTGGCTTTGGGAGCAGGGGGATCAGGGAAGCTGACTCTCCAGTCTACATCAACTATTGCAGTAGTTTGGGCAGTGTTATAATTTTCCTCCTTTTTCCTGACAAAATCCATTAATTAAAAGGCTACATCAATCAGCACTCATTGAGTTTGACAGACCTGAGACTCGATGCTAATTCATGGAGCTGCTCTGCGTGGGGGGGGTGTGTGTGTCTTTAGGGGCTAGGGCAGCCAGCAAGTAATCATCTGTCAGACTCAGTTCTTGCTCCATCTCCCCCAGTATATCTGGGTGGGCGTAAAAGGGGGAGAGGAGGAAGAGTTTACAAAAGATTAGTGAAATTTGCAGAAAAAAAATCTATACATTAGCTATCAGAACAGCAGAGCTGAGAAAAGGTGTTTGGCCAATGACCAAATTAGTCTTCCCCAAAAGTACCCTTCTCCATGGCGAGCCCGAGCAGGCCTCTGGGCCAGGCCTGAACAGCGTGGGACTGTGCAGCTGTGAGAGCAGTTTTTCTAGAAATTAGTCCTGGGTAATATCCCAGGTAGAAATCAGTGCCCCAAAGTGTAACCCCTGCAGCAGGTGATGTCCCTTGCGGTTGGGTTTTTCAGACAGCTTCTGTTGAGGTGCCAGTGCTGATTTTAATTTTTTTTTTTCTTCTTCTTGTGATACTGCTACTTCCTTTCTTTGCCCTCATAACATTGATGAGGGCATCCCCCATTATCCTCATCCCCAGCAGAACTTTTAAGCCCTTGCTCAAATCTTTCTTTGTCATTTTGTCTAAACAGTGACATGCAGTGGCGATATAACGTGATAAGAGATGTATGTAATACGCTTCTGTGGAGAAACATATGTAGGTATATATGTGTGTGTATATATTTTGCTAGCATTTAAATGTATTACTGGTTTCTCCCACATTCCTTTGCTGTGCAGCAACCTACAGTGGAGATTTCATGGGCTGTTCCCAAGCTCACAGACAGGCACATTGCATCTTTCTTTATATTCTCCTTTCCATGCTGTCATGATTTAACCGCAGCCAGCAACCCCATACCACGCAGCCACTTGCCCCCCAGTCTCAGCGGCAAATTGGAAATAAAGGAAAACTCATGGGTTGAGATAAAGACAGCTCACCAGGACAGCAAAGAAAAAGATTATTATGTATTAATAATGATAATAATATAATGATAAAATATACAGAACACACACATGCACCATTTCTCACCACCCGACACCTGACGACTGATACAGCCTGTCCCAAGCAGCGATCGTGGAGCGAAAACGAGAGCGGTCTCAGAATGATTCCGAGCAGCGATCTCAGAACCACAAGTTCCAGAGAGAGCAAGCAAGGGAGGGCAGAACAAAGGAACGAAAGCTGGAATGAACAGCATCCAGCCCACCAGTCGACCTCCACTTATATACTGTGCATGATGTCTATGGTACGGAATACTTCCTTTGGCCAGTTTGGGTCAACTGCACTGGCTATAGTCCTGCCAGGTTTTTGTACCTGCACATTGGCAAAACCTGGGAAGCTGAAAAACATCCTTGATCTCTTAACAACAACTAATAACATCAGTGTATTATCAACATTCTTCACATACTAAATTCCATACTAAATCCCAGTAGCTACTGGGAAGAAAATTAGCTCCCTTCTAGCCAAAACCAGGACATGTGCTTAGCCAGAGTTACAAGGTTCTTTACAAGGTAGTGGTCATTTTTCATTTTCCAACATATAACAACTAAATATTCTTGATAGTATTATCTTGACAACAAATAACCTGTGCTGCTCTTGCTTTGTGCTGTGTTATTCTCTCACCCCCCATTGCACTACGCACGTGCACACATCCACGCGCGCAAGCCCACTACAGTGTTTTCTGCTGAGGTCCCCACCAGCTGTAAAGCTTTACTGCTGTCACTGCACGAGGGTCTTTTGTATGTCCGTCACCAGAAAATGAATGGGCAATGATCTAGTAGGGATTTGGTTGGGCAGGCCTGTGTGTGAGGCTCAGCTGGAAGTAATGCTGTGTAATCTTAATCCTAACATAATCAATACCATAGTGCAGGAAGCTTTTGTGTGAACTGTCTGAACCCTATCTCCTTCTAGTTGGCAGCTCTGTGCCTTCAAAAAGGCCTGACGTATATTAATTTATTTCTTTCTTTACTCTTTGAGAGGCTTAATTCAAGTTAGCACGTGAACGTTGTGGCTTGCTGAGTTTACGCGAGGGGAGAAGCAAAGGCAAATGTCAGAACAGGATCTCAGTTCCTGTGAAAAGTCTGGGAAAGGAGATGATAAGGGGTATCCAGTGCTTCTACTAGACTCATTTGGAATACCAACAAAGTATTATGATGACGAAGTCAGGCCCTCCTGGCTTCAATATCTGACTTGTGACTCCTGAAGAGCCTGGTGCAACCAGGTTGAAATCTGTTCTGAAGCCTGATTCTCCCTGATGCCTAGATTTCCTGGGTTTTTGTGTGTGTGTGGTTTTTTTTTGTTGTGTGTTTTTTTTTTTTTGTTGGGGTGTGTTGTGTTTTGGTTTGTTTTTACTGTCCAGCAGCTATTTGCTCTGGTAGGTCAGCTTATACAGACACCAAAGCAAGAAATAATCAACTGTGCATTGCAGCAACACCTTCTTTCTAGCAGGGTAACGCTGTGACCATCTATATGTGTGTGTGAGGATAAAAACATTAAACTGCATCCCTTCCTGTCCCTGTTCTCCTCCCCCAGCCCTGCATTAGCCATTTTAAAAGGAGTTGTGGAGTCCAACACTCTGAATTGAAAGTGCATGCTGCTCCCTCGTGGAGCACCACGCATTGCAGGCAAGGCCCGGAGTACAGCGCTGCTGTGCCTTGCAGCCTTAGATCGCTATGTATGAAGGACATGGTCTAGCGGCTTCTGAAACAAGCGATGCTCCTTTTAGGAAGAGAAAATAGGATTTTACGGATGATGAAATGAGGGCTTTTCCTGTCTTTGTTTTCTAGCTAGCCCCTGCCTTGGGATGGAACATGTGGGAATAGCTTGTGGAGATGGCTTGGTTTGGAGGGTGGATGAGTAAGGAAGGGTGGAGATGTGGTGGTGGGGAGAGGTTTCTCTAGCCTTTTTAAGAGATGAATTGGCCCAAAGAGGCTGACTTTGTGAGTGCAGATAGCCTGAATGCCTGGGACATTCGAGGCTTGCCAGCATGCCCAGTGTGCTCCCTGCAGGCAGCCCCATGTCTGCAGTGCCGTGGCCTAAGGCAAAGGCAAGGTGCTGGGCACAGCTGAATGTGGGGCTAAATACCTCTTGCAAGAGATGGAGCACACCTGAGGTCTGAGCTGTTCCCACACAGGAGCAGGAATTGCCCCAAGTGCCTCCTGCTCTGCTGAGGAATCCGCTAAATCCCACCAGCAGCTTCCGACTCTTGGAGAGATCAATAAATCAATGGTCCTTATCGTGTCTGCTAGAAGTAGGTACTTTTTTTTGAGAAAAGCCCTGTTCCCTTCTGATGGGGAGGTGGGAGAGGTTTGAAGCCTGGCTGTAATCACAAGAGGGCAGAGTTGGCTCATGGGTCCTGAGCTCCTCCAGCTCATGGACCCACCAAGGGGCAGCGGGAGCTGGCCTTGCCCTTGGCTGCAGCCGGAGCTGCAGCAGTTGCTGGGCTGTCGGCACAAATGTGACTCCATCCCTCTGACTGTGCCCTTCAGCACCAATATTACCTGGGGGGGATACATAAATAAGATGAGCATATCTCTTGTGACCCTTTTCTAGTTGCTTTGAAAGGTCAGCTATACCCGTACTATACTTGTGGATGTCTTGCTATGGCATTAATAAAAGCTTCATATTAATATTGACGTTAGAATTGAAAACATAAATTGATTGTTAATTAGCAGCTGAACAGTGGCTCAAGCAGCACTGGTAATGATGCATAGAGTTTGACTTCCCAAGCAGTGTCTGCTCTAAACCACACAAATGGCATAAATGCAGATCACAGGTCCTGTTTGCATTTAAAATAGCAGAGGTGTCATTGCTAATGAACATGTCTTCCTAGCAGATGCTTAGCAGGCTACTAGTACTGGCACGTTTTGAGAGTATCTTTTGTGACATTGCCTGGAAGGAGCTGGAATGATCATGGTGGGAGAGACTGCCTCTTGGTCACCTATTGGTGGTTGCTCTCAGCACTTTCAGGTAATGCAGAAATGCGTAGTTTGAGGCTTTAAAACAAATTTTAGATTTAGATGATGGGAAGAGACAGTCTTGCATCATCTCTTTTAATTCCAGGGGAAAACAGTTACCTGGATTAGTTCAGCCATTGCCTCTGGGAACCTGCCTGGAGACTGAAGTGTAACACAGTGCAGGTACTTTTTGGAAGTCTTCCTTGCTGAGGAATGAGCTGCTTGTCTCCCTCAGAGGTGCTCTGGCTCCCTGCAGAGTATCCTGGGACAGAGGAGGCTTGTGCTCTAACTTCACCAGCTCAAGAGCAGATCTGTCAATACACGTGAGTGCTCGCACATGAGACATTGAGGTCCCTGAGTTGTGGCCACTTGGATCCTAGACTGGAGATAAAGCCAGCGCTGGGTATCCAGGCTGCAAACACAGCCTAAATGCTGAAGCCAGTTCTTCAGAGGATGAAATAATTTGAAATTGAAAATTTGAAATATCTCGAGGCTATATCTTGTCTCAGAGCATGTGTAGTGGTGTCTGGCTGAAGAAAACGCACAGGTCGTCTCTCCCTGCCTGCACTGCTGGCTCTCTCAGCCCGTGTGTATGGTTGTCTGTCCCACGGAGTGGCATCCCAGGCTCCTGGGCTCCCGAGTGCTACCCAGGAGGGATCTGTGAAGGTAAGAGATACTATACAAGCTGTCTGCTGGTATCAACCTCAAGATGAGGGAATCTGTAGACTGTCCCCAGGACAAATGAAATAGCGCTGCTCACTTCTACTGGTTTTTACTTTGCTTTTGGAAACCTGTCATGGGGAAAGGTACAGCCAGCCAGTGGTCCTGGGGCTGTGCAGCGCCGTGGTGGAAGATCGTCCCTGTCTCCCGCACTGTGACTCCAATTAGATCAAAGTTTATAATGACAGCTGATGCATAGCAGAAACATCTTGTCCCTGGGAGCTTAGTGACTGAGTCACGCTGCCTGTGCCCCTCTCTAGCTTGGGAGCTTCTCTTCCTCGGAGGCTTTTTTTTTCCCTTTAAACTTGGAGGACTTTTGCAGCTACATGGCAGAGAAACAACTGGCCGGGCTGGATTGCTGTACTTCAGTTCTCCCAGCTGTGAGTTACAATCTAAAGATCATTTCCTTGTTATTAACAGCTTTTCCTGTTGGCTGTTTCAGTCTCTATGCCAAGGAAACACAGGTTTCTCAGTCGCAGATTTAGGAAGCAGACTATCTTACTGGGAAACAACTAGTGACAACTGGTTAGGCTTAGTCAGGGTTGGAGGCTTTCCTTCACTTTTTTTCCCCCTTCTTTTTTTCTTCCTAACTGGAGAATCTCAAACATAGTGAACTGTCTGGAAGTAGTGTTATCCTTCTGAAATGTAACTGAACTGTAGTGTACTCACTGAAGAGGTACTTGCTGGGTTGTGGGAGGGGGTTTGCTTTATCTTGTGCTTGATGTTCTGGATGAGGAGTTATCAAGACGAAATCTTGAGTCTGTGTTGTTAAGGCTGGTTTGCGTCAAAATAGAAATCCATTGCACAGTTCTACTGAACAGTCTGAAATGTGGAAATCAATGCAAGTGCGACCAGTATGATTTTGAGGTAAGACCATGCGTAACCTTCACTAGAGCTTTCTGGGTCTTATTGATGCCATCAAGTCCAGCACTGAAGTTATCTTGAATGGACAACTTTACATTCTGTGGGATGTCTCTTGGGGTGGGGGAATAGGGTGGCACTTTTGTTCCACTCCTCCAATTAAATTTCCTGGAAAGAAAAATTGGAGTTGTAAAACTGAAGACGGAGCCACCATCCAAGGCGTGCTGGCATCTCCCATGGCCTTCCCCCTGCTGTGAATGGGACTGAGGAGTAGCTCTTCTATGCAGCCTCGTTAGGGCTCATAGTTAGCTCTGCTGTCTGTCAATCCATTCAGCATCTCCACTGTCAGACTGTGCTAACCAGGTGCAATACTGGTGTCTGTATTACGGATTCTCCTCTAATGAGGTGACAGTAGGTGGCACATACCATTAACCTTCCAGGCTGCTCTAATTACTCAGTTTCTGATCAGACATGACTTGTGTATTAGTATGTGATGGCTAAACTCAGTAGAGAGTTGTCGGAGCGTCATAGGCTCTGCTCTCCAGCAGACTCCTCTCTTCTCTTCCCTTGTTCCCCTGCTCCATGCATGAGGAAAGTAAGACAGAAGCACAGTCTTTGGGAAAGGGGTTGGGGGAGGGAATCTGGGCCAAAAACAACCAATAAAGCAAAAGCAAACTGCAAGAACCTCCCGGGTTTTGTGTGTGTTTGCACTCAGTCATTTTCTGTATCTTTCTTCTCAGTCTTCATATCTTTCCCCTAATTTTTACCTTATCAATCTTAGGAGTTGCTTTGAAATGGGACTTCCCAAATTTACACCCCCACCCCTCACTTATTTAATTCAAACGCTGCTTTAATCCTCTTTTGGCCCTACCTGACCCCAGCGTTTTCACAGGAAGAAAAGCTTATTTCACTGGTTAGTTGTGTTTGCTCTCCAGTTTGCTGACTGGGTGACTAACTCCTCGGTTTTGTAATCCATAAAGAGGTGGTGTCTTGCTGCACACAAAAGCGGTGCTTAGGGTAGGCTGTGCTAGCACAGGCACGCAAACGTGTCTCAATAGCTCCTGGAGCAGAGCCAGCTCCCGGCAGCACCAGCCGGGGCCAAGGGTGATGGGGTGTGCTTGTCTAAACAAGCAGACACTCTCCTCCAGAGCTGGTGGGTACTCACGGTGATGCAGGAGGGACCGGTTGTGGGGCTGACAGCTGTGGACTCCAAGTCAGAGCAGCGCAAGAGGGATCCCAAACCCTGGGCACTGGGGTAGCTCTTCAGGACACACTGCAGAAGCAAGAAGTGGTGCTAACTTCTCCCATCGATCCAACTTTTGTTGTAAAGCCAGAAGAGAGATTTTTCCCAAGGTACTATGGGTGAGGTGACTGGGAATTCCTTTTCCTTCTGTATCTTCCTGAGTGAAGTAGGCACAGCAGGAGGTATTCAATTAGCAAGGGAGCTGGGGGTAAATGTTGCCCTCATCTTGATGGGAATGCATAGGGAACATATGTGTTGGCACACTTGGCTTGGCTTAACGTGACTGAAGAGCCTCATCTAAGGTGGAGAGTAATGCATCTGAAGTTGCTTAGATCTGAACTTGTCCCAAGGCAATGACATTTGCCTCAGTGAAGACTCATCTTGTGCTGTATGTTTATTATAGCTGAATTCTGTTTAAGGATGCTCATAGTAGAGCATCCCGTAAAATAAAATCAATTATGCTTCAGCCATCTTATCTCTGCTAAGTGTAAAATGGGGATTGATTGTGCCTCTGAGAAGAAAATGCCATGTAACACATCTCATCTGTGTCTAAATCTGTTCCTGGTAGACCAAAACCACTTAGAAACAGCTGTAGCATGAGTAGGATGCTGGGGCTGGATGGGAGCTGGTGCTGTCTTGTCCTGTCCTCAAAGATGATATGGGAAGAGCCCTATATTGCCTTAATACAGCATCCTTTTTGCAAACGCACTTGAACAATAGTCTTGGGAACAGCCCTAAACCTAATACCTGATCAAATCATGCTCTTGGTGCGTCAGATTAGCTGCAGATCCAATGCTAAAGCAGTCTTGTTTAATAGATTTTTATCTTCTGTACTAGTGGATTCAAAGGGATGAAAAAGATCCAGAGTGCTGGGCCACAGCGTGTGGGTGGAAAGCAGCCTCTGAGTCACTGGTGGTTATTAAATGACAGCAGAACTGAAATGCCTCAAAAGCCCCAACTATGCACTCATGTAGGCTGCTAATTGTTGATGATCTGCAAAGGCAAAGCCCTGACTGAACTTCCAAGAAAGTCCTGTTTCCCTAAAGAAAAAGAGGATTAAAATGGCCTTTTTGCTGGCCTCTCAGCTGAGCTACGAGAGCGTGTATGACGCAGAAGGCACGGCCTCCCCTCGGGCTACCGGCTGAGATGGGACAGCAGCGCTGCCCTGGGCCCCCAACCGGCACGTCTCCTCCCGCCTCTCCTGCGGCACCAAGCTGAGCACAGCGTGCTGCCGCTGGGGTGGTCTGCGGCTCTCCCGGCACCTTGGCGGTGGTTCGTGGTGCCTCTGTAGATGCAAGAACCAGGGTGCAAAGGATAGTTGTCCCCCTCTTATTCTGCGGGGAAATGAGTCCCAGGGATTGATGCTGGAGGGGCAAAGGACTCCTGGATGCAGAGCTGCTCCTGCTTGTGCTGAGAGCCCCTTTTCCTTCCCAAAAGGGCGAGGGTGCTTTGCTAGGATATAAAGTTCCAGGCTCAATTGCCCGATTGAGAGCAGTCTTTTCTAGCCTGTGTTTCCCTCATCCACTAGGTCTCTTGCTTGCAGCTGGCTTTGGTTCACTCCAGGCTGTGCCGGAAAGCTTTCTCGTCAAGGCTGAGGAACATCAGGTTTAACTGGAATGAGGTATTTCTGTCAGATAACAGCTCTCCCTGAAGGATTTTATTGGAACAATTTCTCAACCTGTACAATTCTCCTACAACCCTGGTGCTATGAGTGCAGGAGGACCCGAGCACTCGCAGCTCTGTGAATCACTGCTAGGCGGGCACCGGTGGCCGCAGGGACCTGATGGAGAGGAGCTGTGTCGTGGAGGCAGCATGCAGGGCACTCCTTCGCTGTAGCGTGCTGTCACCAGGCTCCCCCAACAAAAATTGCTGTGCGTGCCTCGGGTTGAGGCACTGCGTAACGCCAGCTTTGCATGATGAGAACATATGAATTAGGAGCTTGCAGCTCACTTTAAGGTCAGTTAGAAGAAGGACCAACTTGATCCTCCCTGCTGACAGCCCCGAGAGATCGTGACTCTCATAGCTGTGGTTTAACATGACTTTTTGCCCCTAAAACTGGTGCTGACTAATTCTACAAAAAGACACAGCGGGGCTGTAGCTTGGTGCCTGGGGAGATGATGGAGGTATTAGTAGGTCACTGGTTAAAGCTACATAAAACTTGCCAGGGCGTAGTTTGAGGTCAGGGCCTTGTTCCCAGATGTGAGACCCGCTTTCTGTGCGGCGGGACTCAGACACAAATATGTACCTGCCTCCCGGCTCCTTCGGGTTCGCGATAATGCTGACTCCTTCCTTGCTGTCCTCATCAACTTGTTCATGTGTAAGAAAACACAATGCTTTCCTAAATTTAGCTACATAAGTACTGTGGGCGTTGTTTCTTCTCCCCCCTTCTCCTGTTTCGAAAGCCATCTTGAAAACCGCACAGCGATTTAAATGGCAGCTTGATGGGAATCCGTAGCAAATGACTCTGCAATTAGTAAATCTCTTCTATTGTGACAGCTCTATTATTAAACTGACATAAATGCCAGGCTATTAATCTGCCGTCTCCTCAATCCCCATGCTTCTCCTTCCTTGCCTGTCCTTTTCACCATTTGATTTTTTTGTTGTAATTTTTTTTTTTTTAAAGTTTCAACTGCCTTCCAGCAAGTGTTTCCAGGGAGGGGGTGCCAGGTGGCACTTGCAGGGGAAGGAAGGCTTTGTGGCAATGTCCCTTAGGAGCTTTTCATCTGTGAGGCAGGTGAGAGAAAGCCCCAAACGGTCACCTCTCACTTGCTTTGAAAATTTTGCTACTTCAAAACCAAAGACTGTGAAACTCCTCATTTGTAAAAGCCAAAGTTTAGCCCTTAAGGAAGGCCCTTTTGCAGGAGGCAAAGGAGTAGGGAGGGAAACTGTGACAGCAAATGGGCAGCAATATTGTCTAAAAGTCATAGCTGTCCCGACGGCCGGGTGAACTTTGCAGCTGCCGTTTCCTCCATCCCGTAATATAGATGGGCATCTCATTTCTTAGCCCATAAATCTGCTCTGTCACCCCAGGGCTCGGAGACAGGTGGTGCTGTAGGCAATGTGGTGGGGCAGGAGCATGCAGGGCTGCAAACAGCAGTGAAAACAGAGCCTCAATTTTTACCCCAGACGGTGCCTCCGTAGTGCAGGTGTGTTGTGTGTTGGCAGCGCACACTTGCACACACTCATCCCAGAGGCTGCCTAACCGGGGGCAGAGGGAGTGATAGCGTGCAGAGGAGCAGCTTCTGTAGCGTAGGACTGGGGTGACAGGGAGGTTTTGCCTTTAATCTCAGCATTGAGATTGTCCTATTGAGGAGGCAATGCTGGCACCTCTGTCCTGGGCTTTCCACTAGGGAAGGAAATTGTGTCCTCCTTGCAGTGGTGTGAGGATGAGCTTATCGCAGGGCAGTGTCTGCTGGCTGGCAAGAAAGTGCTCGGGAAGGTCCCCGCTAGCCTTAAGTCTGTGACCTCTTGGCTTACAGCCGCTGCTTGGGATGGTGCTGGTCTCAGTGTAGACGTCTGCCACCCCTGCAGCTCCCCCGGCCCCACGGCGCTCTGGAGAGGAAGAGCTGATGACGGTGTTGCCTGCTGCTGCCTGGCAGCCTTGCAGAAAATCTGGATGTATATTTAGAAAATGTGCCTGTACAGCTGTCCTGTTCTTCTCCACTTCAGTAAGAAGCAATACTGCCCTGTAACCACTATGCTTTCACCTGCTGCTTGGAGGAGAGTGTATCTTGCAGTACTGTCTGGACTAGGTCTTTCCGAAAGCTTGGAAATTTGGCATTGTATGGACTTCTAGCAGCTGAGTATAAAGAAAGTATCCATCTCCCTCCTTGGCAGAGATAACAGGAAAATGACCTACCAACCCCAAACGTGAAACTTAAAAACTGTTGTGGGGATGAAGTGATGAGCAGCAAAACTCCGATAGGGAATTGCACCTTATTTTTTCAGCCTTTTCCTTCGACTTCAGTGACTTAAACATAGCCACGCTGCTATAAATCAGCTGTGCCGTGTAAACACCTAAATTCTCTTTGCATCCCGTTGCTATAGAAACTTCCCCAAAGCCTGGGTACCCGCACAGCCACTTTGCTGCTCTGGGAACATCGGATGCCTCCGAGCTGGGGCATCTGGTCAAGTAGATCTGCTGTGGACTTGGCCCATTCTGGGGAAGACCTTTGTCTGCTGCTGCTTTGGGGCTGCTGAGGTATTAAAGAAAATGAAGATCTGCATCCACTTAGTGCCAGCTTTAGTCCCTTGTGAGAGATGGGCTTCCGCCGAGCATGCTGCCCTCTGTTAACTGTGGGTATTTAGGAGGCTCTTAAATACAGTATTATACTTCTAATTATGCAGAAATCCTTCAGTCTGGCCTGTTTCATCTGGAATTATGCTCAACCGTCAAATCCTGCCAAATACCACCTTCTTAGAGCGAGGGAGGCTGGTGCATTTGGATTGCCCTCTGCAGAGAGGCGAATCCCGGCCAGGAGGCCAAGCCGTCTGGCCCTAGGCAGGATGAGCAGATGCGAGAGCTGCTGGCGTGGATGTGCCCACCTCCCTTCTCACAGCGGGGAGCAGGTGCGGCCGTGGGCACCCACCTTCCCAGCCCTTCACCCCGCATGGTCCCAGTAAATGCTTATGTTGTCAGGTGCCTCCCAAGCAAAGGGAGTATTTTTGTGTTTGTCCATGGGGTTCCTTCATGGCAGCACTTCCAGAGGAGGCTGGACGGAGGCTTTCACCAGAGAAGATAGGAGAGAGTGGCTTTGGGAGAGGACTGATGTGGCAGCTACAGGAATGACTAGTGAAGAGCATTTGCTCCGTCCTCCTCCAGCACCCTTCTCCTCTGGCTAAATCACTTTACACCAGGAATGAGTTATTCTGGGGATAACGAAGGCTGCATGGTGCTTTGTATATTTAATAGTGTATTTAATGTGGCTGCAATTCAGGTCGCAAACAACCTTTGCAATGGTGTAACTACTGCCTAAAAAACACCCCGACAGGGTATTGAGGCAAATACTGTTTCTAAAGGAATCCAGTTCTTAATTACATTGGAAAATCACAGAAAATGTAGATAATTGTCAGCTAGTTATGCCCAGACCACCATCTGCCCAGCACGCGATGCTCTTCAGGAGCGTGCGGATACTGCAGGGGTGCACCTGAAATCTTGCAAGAAAGCTTTAATGCCCCCTTTGTGATCCATCCCTCAGGTATTGCTTGTTGGTTCAGAGCACCTGTGAACTTTATTGCTTTGCCTGATCATTTTGATGAAGACTTATTTTCTTATTGTTTCCTCCCCACCCAACATACATGCATCAATTCTCAGCTATATAGAGAGCAACCCTATAATTTTCACTCAAATCTCCACATCCTACTAAGCCTTGCACTGCTTCTTAGCAACGAATTAATAGTTGAGTGAAAGGGTTTTATAGTACAATATATTTTAGAGAATAAATATTCTTAAATTACTATTCTGTAAGTAAATGGACAGAATATTTCTGTTACAAAAAACTTTTTCTAGGGACCTCTTTTAAACCTGTAATGCTAGTTCGGGTTCTGCAGTAGGTCTGGTTATTACTGTGTGTCAGGGATGTCAGCTAATATGAAGGTGGGAGATAGCAAAACTAGGTTTTCATAGCTCTTCCTGTAGCTCTCAAAATAATTTTCTCTCTGTGCTTCTTTCTTTTTTTTTTCTTTGAAAAAAAGGGGGCAGTCAAACCATCTTTTTGCCAAGTGTACAGCTTCAAAACTTGGTTTTCTTGGCAATAATTCATCCAGTGTTGATTCTGGCCTGGATTCTGTGTGTTCATCTTTGTGGAGTAATAAGGTTTGCAGCCGTGAGCCTTTCAATATTGTTCCCAGTGGCCCTTGCACAGAAGTATACTCTTGGAGTAGGAGGTGTAGCTCTGGAGAGTGAACTTCTGCACGGTTCCTGTGCCTTTGAGCAGCAGAAACAGCGTTCAGGAAAGCACAGGGAAAGAAGATACTGAGGGAACAGCTCTGCTCTAAATATTGCTCTAAACTGTATGGCAAAAATGAATAAATCTCTAACTTTTAATGCCTTATTGCACAGGTAACTACTGTGTTTCAGCATGCAAATGGTTGCTGAGGTAGCAGAGAGTGCGCACTTGCTGCCTCTTCTCACATGTAATCAAAAGGTATAAATGTGAAGGTGTCTTTCTCATAAAATGGGTCACTGGGTTAATAGAGTTTTGAAAATATCCCCTCCTAACCCGTGCCGTTAATATCTCAGCATCCATCTAGATGTTAATGCTGTCATATGCCTGTGATGTGTGTGTCTGTCATCTGCTTGCTCTGAAGGTTTTCTCCCTTAGTTGAGGAAACACTCTATGTGATAGAGATCACTGCTGAATGCAGTATGATGCTTTGACTGGCAACAATTCATCTTCATTTGAATGCTAAATATTCCATTTCTCTAGCTAGTGAAAGGCTTGATTCAGGATAGCAGCTTAGTGACTATTCCAGGCAAGGGTTTGAAAAGGCAAATATTCAGCTGAACTTTACACAAATTCAGTTTTTAAAAACTAGTTGAGCTTTTGGTGTTTCTGTGTCTGGTACCCGTTCCCTGGACTCTTGTGTCTCCTGCTGCCACGGTTTTGACTGAGACACTCGTGTGGGGGTGGTGTTTGCACCGCTTTCTTGCTGGGTTTTAGTATGTTCCCTTTGATAGAGATTCATCAGGAAATTATAGGTTTGGGGGGAGGAGGAATAGGGGAAGCAGTTAATGAGCTGTATTTGCTGTTCTGTCAAAAGAGATGGAACTTCTCTCTTGTTAAAAGATTGCTAAAGTTAGGAACTTAATCCGAGGGATTTGAGATGGACCATTCTTTAAGAAAAGATGTCTTTCTCCTTGGCCATCCTAGAGGAAGCCCAGGTGATGCTCTGCTGTTAGACAGCTCATATAGGTGGGGATGGATCCCTTTCCTAGCGCCTTCCTGAAAGGTGCTGCTCTTGTTCTGAACAGCACTGCTGAGACTTTATGACATAAAATGTTAGCTTTACTTTCCTATCGATTCAAACATTAAATGCTTCATCCTTCTCCCCATCCCTTTTGTCCCCGGGTGCTCTGTTGCTTTTCTCAGCTACAGTCTGGGTAGAGTGGTTGGCACGCTGTTACTCCTAATGGTGTGGCCTTCCCCGATCTGATAATGGGAATATGAAAAAATGCTTTGCTAACGGGTGTGTTATCCCTTTTAGACTCGTAGTCAGGATCTTGCAAGAAGGCACCAGATGCCTGGTTTTCTGAGCAAGGAGGGTGCAGATTTCATGTGAAGGAGGGCTCAGTCCTCCTTGCCCTGTAGTAGCAAGAGCTGAATGGCCATGACCTGATTTTGTTCATTTTCAGATGTCTTTGAACGCACTTTTTCTCCCTCTCCTCTCTTTCTGAGAATTAGGGGTCACTCTGCCTTTGCTATTAGGGATCCTTCTCTCCCTCCTTAAGTGCATCTCTCCCAGAGACATCACACAATCAAGCCAACCCCTTTTTCTCATGTAATGCAAATCCCATCTACTCCAGGTAGTCAAGATTACCAACTAACTTTGCTCGCAGCCTGTGAGAGCGATAGATTGTGGTTGCTGTTACGGTTAGCAAAACGAAAGCAGTTTCTCTCTGCTTAAATGGAAGGCAGTTGTTCTCCCCACCAGCTCCTTTAAATCTTCTCCCAGCCTAAATAGCAGCCAGGTCCTCACCACCCTGAAGTCTGTGGGATCGCGCTCTGACTTCTGCAGGATAATGACTTTTCTGCCCATGTCCAAATGACACCAGCTACCAGTTACGAAAGGAGAATGGTAAATTCATCTGTTAGCTGCTCTCTCTCCTGCAAGATTTACTTCCATCAGGGATTTTTATAGGCTAATGCTGTGTCTTTCGTGATGGCAATGTGTGGTGGAGAAAATTTATTGTTCCCTTCCTAATAGGTGGCTGTAATTTCATTTAGGAACAACCACTTTATGTGCGAGAAAGCGATTCCATTATGCCACTGCGCAGCGTTGGGAGCATCTGTGGCAGTGGGGGCATTTGGATTAAAGAGAGTAAAGGCTGCACATCTGCTGCCCTCCACCCCTATTCACAGAACAGAGTGTTAATCCTAAAGAAAAGAGAGCAATTAGCTTGTAAACCCTTCCTGAACCCACTGGAAGATTAGCCATTTTCAATTAAAGCTTTTCAGCTGGAAAGATAATGGGCTAAAATTTCCAGCTTTTAAAAAATACTATTATTGACCATGTGGTTTTATTTCTGTCAATTTACATCCTTTATAATTAGCTACCCTGGGATAATTAGGACTGCCTTGCACCATACCCTGTTCCTCACTCTTTCCCCTTATAATGCAAATGGCAAACTGGCTTTGTGGTCTGTCTTCTGGCCTGTTGCAACTAGCACAAATCCACTTGTTTGGGCCCACGCTGGTGATGAGCTGTAAGCAGTACTTTTGTAGGTTCCTGTAACTTACAATTAAAAGGATAAACCTTTACATACCGCTATGAGTGTGCTGTAGCTGCTCCTGGGGAGTCCGGATGGGAGGAGGGAGGCTGATCCCATCTCGCAAGCCTGCAACAACAAGCAATTTGCAGTCCCTCAGGGAGCTCCACACACTGTAAAGCCAAAATACGTCTTTATGTATCACTGGTCTCAGCACTTGGGGGTTACCTGGAACTGTGTGTGGCTCTGCTTTGTCCCATCTTGGGAGGTAAAACTTCACAAGCTGGAGCTGGAGCCAAACCAGGAGATGGAAACACCTCACCCCCAAACACGTGGCTGATCGACTCTGTCCGAAGGCGTCTGCATGTTCGAGCACTTCTGAAAGCCGCATCGCTCCTCAGGGCGTCTGGGTAGAGCCAGGAGCCTTCCTGCAGCAGCAAGGGAGTCTGACCTGGTTTCACCCCGTGTCAGAAAGCTGCACACCAACTGCTGCGGCATTGCGGTGCCTTTTGGGTCATCTCTGTTGGCTTACTGTGATCTGCTCCCCCGATGTTTCCTGCAGCTACTGCACGAGTGCAGTGCTGGCATCGTTCAGCATGGTCTGCGCTGCAGAGCCAGTGTGGGTGAGAGGCTCGGGCAGGAGCAGACAGCCAGCTCGTGGTCTCATCCAGCGCTGACGACTGTGGTGTCTCCCATCAGCCGGGTATCCCCATCTGCACCACGTGTGCAGCCTTGCATCCCCTACTATCACAAGCTAATGTGATCAGCTGTGTTTCAGGGTACTCGTGGCTTTGGTCACTACGTGTGGCTCTGAAACACAGCCATGCCTGTGCTGCTGTTAGTGGCTGTGCTACATCCAAGCAAAAAAAGAGAAGAAAGGCTGATCTTTCAGGGAACTGCTCGGCTATGTAGGCTGAGGTACCTGACATGGAAATTAGCCCTCTGGCCATGACCAAGGACTTCTGAATGAGGTAAGGTCTATGAGCTATCTGAATGCAAAACCACCCGGAGCTCTGACTTCTGCGTGCAACGTGGGCTGTGATTTTTCTGAGTCACCAAAATTACTGGTATTGCTCCTAGTTCTTGGCTGTCTCCCATGCAGACCTTGGCCGGGTCCCACCTAGCTTTGCCTTGTCTCTTCTAGAAGAGTTGCACAGCGTAGATACTGCATGGTAGTGTGTAAGAGTGGATATAAAAGCCATTAAAGCTTTTTTTGTGTAAGGAATATGGCTTGGTGCTCTTGGGATCTCGCTCACCTTATCATGCTACTGATACTAACATCATCTTTTTGCAGTCAGCGCTTTTCCTACTATTTCTTTGTTGAAATGCATATGAAAATATGCCTTGGAAAATATTTTACATCTGAACTAGTTAATACAGCACCTTGGAGAGAAGGTATCTGATGCAACAGAGTACAAATGAAGCCTCATTAAGCAGGAATTCAGTGATTCTGCTGAATGCCCCAGCAATTAAATTTCATCTCGATTCATATGCAGGTCAGGAGAGTTTGGAAGGAGAATAGAGGAAGCAAAGCACTGTGGCTCCGTACTATGCAAATTAGTGTTAACATGGCATTTCATTTATTGTTAATGCATTGTTACACTGCTACTCATTGAAAAGAAACTGTGTGACAACTGCTAAGACTGATGACCCACTTGCTTATTTTTCCATCTGCGTTGGCAGCATTGCCTCTGAAAAGACCAGTGCCAAGATAAATCTTGTAAGGGGAAGATGCGGAGGTTTTTCTTCCCACAGAGAGGAGTGGAGTTGGATGCTGACTAAATGTTAAGACCTGTCCTTCAGGCTGCAGTGAGCTGTAGCGTTGCCCCTCTCTCTCCTTTGGGGTGAGATGTGGCATGGCCCACATCCCTGCTACTGGAAGGAGCCTTTGGGCTCAAGCGCTGGGTCCTTTTGGAGCAAGAGGATCAAGTCTTTAGTCCCTGCTATTGCAAAGACCTGAGCTCTTGTAGCACGTAAGGTAGTAAGGGGTTCAGGGATGCTGACATGCTTTGCAGCCCCGTCAATGTGTTCACACCTCTGCTCCCGTGGGGCAGCTCCCTGCTGTCGCTTGGGCTGATTGAGCGGTGGGGCTGCTGTCCTGTTTTTGGAGGGCTGAAGTGCCAGTTCCCCGTTTTCTCTCTATATCCGAAGGTCCACAGCAGGATATGTTTCCTCTCTTCTGTTTTTGATTAACGTGGTCTATGTGATGGAGCTTTTTTCATCTGAACTGCCTACCCATAGCGGGGAAGGAGGGTTGGATACTGGCTGGCTGCTAATGCAGACCCATCACTATTTTCATTCTTGGTGATATTAATAAAATGTAAAGAAGAAAAAGCATTTCTGCTGAAGAGGAGAGATCCTGAACAGGCTCTGCTAGAACAGCACTGGTGCTGATATTGAGGTGCCAAGTGCAGCTGCCACGTACTCACTGTAAATTTGAGTGGTTTAATGATGTTAAAACTGGGAACCAGTCCCATCACTGAAGAACTTGGACACTTATTTTCCCTCCATTTTTTTAGATGTAAACAACTTGCTGTCATTCTGGCGCATTGATCACTGAAAGCTGAGAAGGTGGGAGCTATTGGGCATTTTGGTTTCCCCCAGTTGCACAGCGTGGCTCTTGGTCTCTGTTTCTGTATGGTTCCTCCATTCACACGTAGTTCTTTGCTGAGCTGGTTCAGTGCGTGCTTAAGAGGATTTTACTTCTGTCCCAAGGCTGTTTGATATCTGCTAGCTACAGTGCTATGAAAGATTTGAGGGGAGGGGGAGTAAAGCCAATTAGGAGCATCCCCAAATGGGGGTGTGTTTTTTTCCCAGAAAAAGTGCTTGTTCTGTACAATACAGCCTCAGAGATAGAGACAAATGGGAGAAATATGCTCTGTCTAGCTGAAAGTGACGGACCCACTTTCAGACGCTGTGCATGCAGCTTCCAGAGCTCTGTTCCTTTTGGAGCAGGTCATAAACTCCCATCTTGCCCTGGCATGGCTGATGGTTGCCGATAGATCATTAACCCTCCTGCTGCGTTGCTTATTGCTGTGTCTTGTCAAGCTCATCTCCATTTGGCTGGGGGAAAAAAAAAAGGAAAGCTGAGGTTCACTTTTGTTGGGATGACCTCTGCTAACAAGGTCCCTGAACGAGCTCTTTTGTATCATTAGAGCTGGCCGGGAATAAGGGATCTTGTACTTTGCTGCAGTCTATTTGTCTTCTACTGTTTCTCTCTTCATGCTGGAGTCCCCAACCCTGTAGTGTCCTACTATCATTACCCAGATCTAGAAATCCAGACCCTGGGGTAAATTGTGGGATTACTCCTAGTGTTCAGTGACTAAGAAAAAAATGGCATAGCATATATGCAGTATTAAGGGAGAAAGACGTGCTCCATGCTGCCCTGAGGACCCACTCTTCGTGGCCTCAGCTAGGGCAATGTGGCTGGGGCTGCTCTTTGCATAACCCGAAGTACAACTGAAGGACCTGTAAATGCGATTGCTCCCCAGAGTTCAGAGCACTGCCTTCCTCCCACGCAGAGTGAGCATTAGAAATCCTTTTACATGGTTTTGGACCCGTTTTCACAACTTCAGATCACCGACTGAGGTATTAGCTAAAAGGGGGCAGTAAGGAGGAGTTGCCTGGAGGAGGCAGGTTAGTCAGTGAGGTTAAACACAGAAATGCTGGAAAATGCTTTGAAGTGGTGTGAGACCATGCCCTGGTGGGGGCATGGCTTGCAGGCATGAATTGTGGTGACGGTGCCTGTTATTTACGGCTCTCGACTCCTGTTTGAAATGCCTGTTTTACCCAGTGGTACGATGTCCCCTGGCAGATGGTTGCAGAAAGCACAGACCTGGCCCCGTGGTTCACTCAGAAAAGCCCCGGTAGTAAGACAGACCATGGGGGAAGGGAGGCCGGGAGAAGGATGAGAGGTGTGCGTGAAGCCACCATCAGGACCGTGGTGGTGAATATTTTTGTAGATCTGAAAGGATGTTGTACCTAAAATTGTTGAAAGAAACCCCAGTGACTACTAAAAATGGTAGCATGCTCTTCTCATTTGGGTTTTGGGTTAGAATTTTTTAATTCCCAAATCTGTGTAGCCATTTCTCTTCTGTGACAGTCCCTCTCATGTAGTCCAGTCCCTTCAATTTGTTGTTGATAGTAATGATGCTGGTATGTCCTGTCTTATTTGTTAGCCCAGTGACTTGACCCTTAAGTTTTACTCATTGGCACGTTCTCACACATTTATTTCTCTTGTTCCACAAAAGAGTGTTTGCCAGGAACACACACAGAGAAACCAAACATAAAGCATCCATGAACGTGTATTTGCAAGGTGAACATACAGACTCTTAAAGTTCAGAGAACCGCTGTGCTCTGTCATCTGGCTGAGACCAGCCAGTGAAGTTTTTCAAGGGGATGAAATGTAGCTCGTTGTTCATTTTGGTGTGGAGTATGGTGACCTCTTTCTATATGAAGTTGAGAAAAGATGTTTTCTCTCCTCCTTTTAGCTAAAAGTCTTCTAGGTAACTCACCTGGCTTTTAGTTACTTGCAAAAGAAAAGGGCTGAGCCATCGCAGGTTATAATTTATTGCCGGGGTCTGATGGAGAAGACTAGACTGATTTGGAGAGAAAGGACCAGTGCTGTCCCAGACACAGACTCACTGACTTGGTTGTAAATTTAGCAAGTGGACATTCAAGTGCCTGGGCTTGCCTCTATGTGCCATAGGGAAGGAAATGTCCCCTGCTGTTAGGAGAGAGGGAACTCTGCTGAGGTTGGCCAGGGGACGTTGGTCATTGGGAACAGGCCAAAAGTTTCGTTTTTTAAAAACTAAGACTTCCAGTTACTATAGTTTTTGCCTTTGTTTCTTTCCTAAACTAAAAGTCTAATACTTTGGTGTGCATTTCATCCCAGTTAGGGATGCTGGCGTACAGGTGAGATGCGTAATCAGGGAATGCCGAAGCGCTGGTGTTGCATGGAAAAGGGGTCAGCGCAGCACTTGTTCTTCCCATTGCTCGCAGCTCCGGGAGGCACCCTGCATTCCCCACCGTCACCTTCCCCCCCCGCTCCCCCGCAGCGCTGTCAGGCAATGACAGATGTGGACGTCTCTTTCTGAAACGGTTAAGCAGAAAAACGTACAGTGACTGTTTTATTGTGCTCTGGTGGTGGAGGGAATGGATGGGGGTCTTGGAAGTACCTCTAGCAGCTCTCTCCGTCTCGGTGCTCTGCGTGTGTGTGTGCAGCAAAGGCTCTAATTGCCTACTGGATGGGTCAATTTATCTTGCGGTGTTCATTACCTGTAATAAATTAATGTGAAGGACTGACTGGTGGAATTTGCACTTAAAGCAAAGAATAATCAAGGACGACTTCCTCTGACTCCATTATTAAACTGTTTAAATACCCTTTTCTTTGAAGATTTTTTTTTTAAGTCCATTCTCCCTTTCCCATAAAAATATATCAATAAATTAGTGTGTCACATTTTGGGTTCGTGTGTGAAAAACAGGGCATCTGCTTAGGCCAAAGATGAGCCCCGCTGCAGGCCTCAGGCTGGCATGCAGTTGTTTGGGGTTTCTAAATAAGCATAACTACGTAAAATTGGAGCAGATGAAATGGAGCAAATGTGCAGCCAGTGGATAGCTATCTGATGCAACCAAAAATCAATCAAGGAGGGATGCAGGCTCTTGATTTTTGTGCAGAGATGAGTTGGAGTTCCCAGTAAAGACTGGTGTTCCCAGTAAGACATCTGGAAGCACTGGGTCTGCTGTGCCAGGAGCAAGCCTTGACAGGGTGGATGAGCAGGAAGAGGGGTCTCCAGCCCCAGGCAGACCCCTGAAGTGCAGGCATGTATTTTTAAACGGAAAAAATAGGATGGGGAGAAGGAGATGGCAATGTAAAATCTTAATTTAAGATCTGAATTTAAAAGAAATAGAAAGCATCTGCGTCATTCTCTTCTGAATCTTCCCTAACCCAAAGCAATTTCTGTTGCTATTAATATGATTTTTATATGCGGTTAGAACTTCAGTGTTTCTCTGTGTGCTGTAAGTGCGTGTGGTTGGGTGTTTTTCCTCGTCGTTTCCCTGTGGCTGACTGTTCATTACATTCATTCAGCTGTCTTCAGAGTCTCCTGAGACTTCCAAATGCGGAGTGATGTAGAATCCTCTCCATGTTCTCCTGGGCTCAGAGCATGTTCAACGCTAAATGGTCCATTTCAGGATCTTGCTGAAGTGTTCCACAGCCCTGTGACTTCTGACGAGAATGCTTTTGGATGTGGTTAAATAAGTAATGGTTTAAATCGCACGAACAAATACCCGTCAAGCAGTGGACTAAATCATTGATATTCTGAATAGCCTGTGATCTTCTCTCTGCTGTCCTCCCTGTCTTGTTTGCATAAAAGTGTATTCTGTAAATGTCATCCCAACCAATTTAGGCCATGTAAGGTTTGCAGCTTCGCTCCCACTGAGGTTCTGGGAGGATTTGTAAGTTAGCTCTGGGGAAAGATATATTAAGTTCAAGAGCAGGACAGTATATCGGTTACAAGGAATGATAAACCAAGCACTAGTACATGTGTGTGCATGTGAGGGTAGCTACTCCTTACTTACAACAAATGAATTTTGCTCAAAGGTCAGCCTGTTCCTGGGAAGAGTGAGTACCCTTTTCTCTAGACCGGTGGCCTATTGACTGGTATCACCTCTTTAGTTGTGTGGATGAGAGCCAAGAGTCTGTGCAGAAGGATGTTTCCAGTAGGGACCACCCAGAAGCTGTTCTCACCATGGACCATCCTCAGCCCGTGCTGTCTTTCGGCTCAGCATTTTATACTGAAGGGGGGCCCAAGAAAACGTTCCCTTATACCCTCTTTGCTCCTAGGATGGTAACAGGAGATCAGTATATGCCAAGAAAGCAGAACTGAGATTTCCCCCCCCCTCCCCACAAAAGGCTTTTTTAACATTCTCCCCGGCCCCCCAAATTGACTTCTTTTTCCAGTGGGCACAGTATGTGGGTAAAACCCAGACATTCTTAGGTGAGGTTTGTGTGTAGTTGATATAGCCAGAGCGTTTTTGGATAGCTGCTAATTCCAAGCACACAAGCATGAAGTTAATGTGAAGAGGTACAGGAAGATGCACAGACTGTTCATGAAAAATCAAAGCTCTACGTACTGTTCATCGAGTTTGTCAAGCCATTGCTTAGGTTGATGCCTCATGCTCTTTTGTGACACCTATGTATTTTGATGTCATAACATACCTTTTTTGGCTGCCTAATTTTGTTGATGTGTGCAGTGTACCCTTTTCCTTCCCCATTAGAAACTCAAGATGTTCACTTCAACTGGTTTTAATATAGTGCTACCTGAAACATGAAGAAAGTGTTGTGTTTATGGGTTTTGGCCAGAAACCATAGTGTAAACATCTTTATCCTCTCCAGGCTCCTGGCGCGCTGGGCTCTTGCCAACCAGCTCAACAAATGCCACAAGCAATTCTGGGTTTGAAATGCTAAAATGCCTCTTCTTTCTCCACCAGTAGCAGAGGAATGGGGCAGCTCCATCCAGTTCTTGCCCACAAAAACAAGCAGCTTCAACTATGTAGTAGACCTGCCCTCTTGTACCCTTTCTCAATGCAGCAGATATTCTGGGAAGAATTTTATGGTGACGTAAACATAAATAATTGCTTTTAGCTTTTCTTTAAAACATCCTAGTGGAGATGTCCATTTCATGGCATCCAAAGCAATGGGCTATTCTCAGATTAGCAGCTTCTTGTTGTATTTGTGGTGCAACTGGAGATGTTTTTTTCCTTTAAGATGAGATTTCTCTGCAGCAAAAGCATTAATAGCTGTGTGAAAAGATTTCTAATTACAAATTTCGGCTCAATTACTAATTAAGTATATTGTCAGACTGAACAACTTCTTAAAAACAAATTATGGGCCAAATATCTCTTTTGTAAGTAGGTTTTTCTTACTTAGTAATTTTATTGCTTTTGTATAAGTTGTCTATGCATGAAACAGCTGAGTTCAAACCAAAATAGAGATGTTGCTGCATTTCAATCCAAGCAAGAAATCTGGCATTAGGCTGAAACCCAGTTCTCCTCCTCCACATGGGCCACACAGAGTTAGGGTCCCCAGGTCTGCAAAATTCCTGCTGGCACATCCAGGTGTGTTCAGGCCCTTTTGATTTATCCTGATTTATTTCCTATGGAAACAAGACTTAACCTTGCTGCCTCTCCATGAGCTTCCTTCTAAATTTGTAACCTCTTGACCACTTTCAGCCAAATCTAGTAGGAGTCTCAAACATGACTGGACCCTCCTACAAAAATGTAGATGGGTTTTGTTCCTTGGACCATGCTTGTCTTGCTCTCTCTTCACCATTTGTGGGTATAATCTTGCCATTAGAGATGATACCACTTCCCAAAGGAATGCCACAACTATGGAGAAAACTGCCTTTTGGATGTAAGCTGTGGGCTGGTTGGTACAAACAGGGTTTGTGTCTCACAGCTTGACTGAAATGGGGACCTGCATGGTGCTGCAGGCGGGATGCGAGCCCTGCACGCACCCTTGCTGCCTCTGCTGCTGTGTACCCCAGGGCTGGGACGGTAGCATCACCCCCATGCTCTGTATCTCCAACACCAGTCAGCCTACATTGTTTTTCTTTTTAATAGCAAAGGAAGCAGAGACTGGTTTCTTAGAACAATTTCCTTCTAGTCTGGTACCCTATCTCCACCCACGGTGGAGGACCAGCTGTTTTGGGGGAAGCCATGAAGCATCCTGTCCTGAAGGGCAGGGCTCCCCGTGACCCAGCTGATGACCAGCATTACCCCCAAAGCTTCCCCTTGCTGCAGTCCATTGCTTGCCCAAATCCGAGCACAGGGCTTGCATGTGTTTTGCCAGTGACGGTTCCGCTGCCCTTCCTAGGAAAGGGTTAAACTGAGTTTTAAAAAATGCTGTAGGCAGGACATAAGACTGCAGCTTCATACTCCCTTACGCTGTGTGTGTGTGTTTGGGAGGCAGTGTAATGCTTTGACAGCAGCTTGACATTGCCTTGAAAGGTGCTGGAGGCTCTGCAAGCACTTGCCAAGAGGGGGTGGGGGAGAGGAAAGTGTGTCAGGCAATACTGCAGTCACAGCCTCTTGCGCTCAGCCCCGCTGCTGCTGCTGCTGCAACTTGGAGGTTTGTGCGAGGCTCCGCTGCCGGCCAACTTCTGCAGCTGCTCTGAGCACGGTGCGGAGGGCAGCGGTACCTCTGCTGCAGCACCAGCTGCCTGCGTTTCCTTTTATTTATTCCTTCTTTTTTTTTTTTCTTTTTCCCTTCCCCTGCCTGAAATCCCCATGAAAGCCACAGAAGGGTTCAGGCAGGAAAGGGCCAGCACATCTCAATGGGATGATGTCCGCTCTCGACTGGCGGGGTGCGAGGTGGAATACCGCTGGGAATGAAGTGCACGCTTGACATTTGCTGCATCTGCCGGAGAGTCAGGGTTCAGTGGCTGCCTCCCCTTCAACCAGCTGTTCATTTAATCACTGCGCTTCTAACTTTTGCTTTGCAATGCCTGATGGCCAGCTGAGCCGAGAGAACTAGCACAGGATTTTTAGGACCAGCTAAAAAAACACCTTAATTTTCCTATGTCTACACAGGACTGGCGAGTCACACTTTAAACAGCCATGTAAAGACATTTCTTTCTAAAAGGATTGCCACATTTTTGAGTTCTCGCAAACTGGAGTGCCCAGGACGATTTCTTTTTTATTTTCCTTCTGTGAAGTGAGGAGCAGCGTGTGCGTTGCAGCCCCGCTCGGCTGTGGGAGGCAGCCTGAAAGTGAGCCTGAGCTGGCTGGAAAGTGATTCCAGCACAGGCAGGGAGAGAGAAAGGAGCGGCTGTTGCAATTAGTTGAATGATTTGATAGATAACAGCAGACATGCTTTGTGGACTGAAAAAGGATTTGCAGTCAGATTTTGGTGAGTGAGCCTGTCTGTATTTCCACCCCGCTCCCCTCCCCCGCAGTAGTTTACTTTTGTTTACTCTGATTTCCTTTAACCACCTTAAATATCATTAACAATTTCATGTGCTACTTTGAATGGGGTTTTACAAATCCAAACCTTTGCATACAAACTGTGACTTAATTGCTTTGATTTGCAAAATGTGTCTCTGCTTCTCCGGAAAGAATTTCTCCCTGTGACCACCGGAGAGTACCCTTCAGGCTGGCTCCCTCCTTCCCCTTCTCCAGCTGGAAGACTGGCAGACACAGGGGCTGTTCTTAAGGCACCCAAGATATTGTGGAGCCTTTACAGCTGGGTTGTTTGTTTGTTGGTTTTTTTTTGGTTTTTTTGTTGTTTTTGTTTTTGTTTTTTTTTAAAAAAACCCCAAAATCTAAATGTAGCTCCTTTATTTTTCAAGACCAGTGTGTGAATGGGCTGGGCATTCAGCAATGGTGAATAGAGGGTCGGGGAGGGGGGAAGATGGGGGTAAGGGACTCTGCTGAACATGATGGGATCACTGCCATCACCCTCACCTCAATGTAATCGACTACTACCTTGTCTAATAAATATTTCGGCTGCTGCTAGAAATCTGCCATTTGAATGAGCTGCTAACCCCTGTTGTAGAAACCTGGGGTGAGCAATTCACTATTACTGTGCAGTATAAAAAAATCTATTTCATTTCTGCAAAAGAGTGGGTAGATGAGTGTAGAAGGGCACCTTTACAAAGCGCACAGTCACCAAATCCTGGCCCCAGTCTTTCCAGGATGGATAGGCTCTGATATTTCTAACTGGGTGCAATATTCAGGTACTTTGTTGCATGCTGTAGATCTGCTTGTTGCAGCTAGATATACTGCATGGAGCTCACTCTACTGCTGTGATGCAAGTGTTTCCCTTCAGAAAGCAAAGACATTGGAGTTGGAAGTACAGAGGGAATTGATGGTTTCTGAATCATTTTACATTGCCTTATGTGATGTAGTGGGACTGACTTTGTCCTCTCCTTGGCCCCAAGATGCCCTAAAGTATGAACCTAACTTTAGAAAATGGTTTTCCTTCCTAAATCTGAGAGGTAAAATAAACCAGGTGTAAAGCATCTTAGCCTGGCTGCGTTGCCTAATCCCATGGATGGTGACTAGATGCAATGGCCCCTTACTGAGCAGCACAGCAAGGAGCAGTTTGGGGGCTGGGGCTTGTTTTGAAAGTGCCTGAGACGTGGTGATGAGTCCTGGTAGGCAGAGGGAGTCTTGGGCGTGTGATTTAACAGGGCAGGAATGCAGCCGTTCCATGAAAAGATCAAAAGACAACTTGGCAGGAGCTCCCATCGCTCTTGGGGCTGAGCCATAAGCTGGGCCCCTAGCTCAGAGGTGGCTGACACGGACTGTGCTGGAGGAGTCTCCTGGATGCCACCAGCCTCAGGGGGGATCGTTCATTCAGTTCCCCAAACATGTCACTAGTGGCATCTGGTGCTTCATTCATGCAAGTCCCGACGATTGCTGCATTGCTGCAAATGGTGATGCTTGTCTGGATGTTGGGTGACCAAATGAGAAATATTCCTGATCTCAGCCCCAAACCTTTCTTGGAGAACCTTGGGTTAATGTGGTGTGTAGCTCTGTCATGTACAAGGGAACGGTGCAGTCACTGAGCTGGTAAGGAAGCCGCCTTCGCTCTGGTATCAGGCCCTTACAGCTTGTGCTCGTGGTGCTCCTGAGGCCCAAGCCCGTGCTTTCATCACGCAGTAGGTACTGGTTTCCTCAGCATCCTGCAGATGAGGCTGTCCTTTGCATCAGCCACAGAGCAAAGACAGAGAGAGGGGTGGGCGACCATCTCATTTCATGTCTGCCATCCCTTTTCTTCTTAGTTATTTTAGTGCATGGAAAACAGCTTTGAGGGGGACTGATTACAATGCATTGGGTTTGCTTTTGCTGAGGCTCAGTGAAGCTCTCTTTTGGTCACTCAGCTGGGTTCTTAATGTGTGTTTTCTCCTGTTGACCTGACTTTTTCACAGGACTCATCTCCTCATCTGGAAATCATCTGAGATGGAAGCAGTAAAGTGAATTGCTATCATATCACTCATTCTAGCATTTTAAGTATGATGGGCAAAACCAGAAACCAGATGGATTGTTTCAAAGAGGCATCCAAATGTTTCAGAAGTGCTTCCTGGGCCTGCGACCATTAGGGTCTTGGTGATTTCTTGAAAGTTTTCTGATGGGACATTTTAATAATACAGAGCTTTTATCTGTCCTTTAGAATGGAAGGGTCAGAAAATGCAAACTAGAGGTGATGTTTTATGGAAGGTGGGGGGAGCATTTATCCTCTGGTTAGAGTAAACTTGTGTGTGGCTCTGCTGATACCAGTGTGATAGTGTGTTTCCACAAGACACCTTGCAATTAGAGGACTTCCCTGAAATGCTTTATGGCCTTTCTGAAGTCCAGGAAGACCCTATATGTTTTACTCTAGCAAACTTCATGTTCAGTTAGTCCTTACTGCAGGATCACTGCAGGAGTGGGCAGAACGACAGAGCTCATTAAATCTCCTTCGTGCTGCTCCAAGTGACCAGCTGAGGATCCCATCGCAAACCAGCCCAAGTTAAATGGCTAATTGACTACAGCACAGGTAACTTCAGAAGACCCTTTGTATTTCAGATGTATGCATTTGAGTGACTTCATTGGTTTTTAAAATATGGTTTGCATAGAAGGCAAAGGAAAAATAAAGATAGTAGGTGAGGATGTTCAGTGCTTTTCTGTTTGGGTTTGTTGTTTGGTTTTAGGGGTGTTTTTGTTACCATCAGAAGCCATGCTTTTAGCATAAGTGAGATGGACTCTCTGCAGACCAAGGAGAGCAGTGCGAATTTCCTGTGCCTTCTTCCTGACCAGCAAGCTGCACCCTTTATTTGCAGGGTGGGAATGGCCAGGGAAAGCGACTTGTTAATAGATCTTTGCCCCTTCCTGCTTGTTGGTTTTCAGGGGATCAGGTCCTCTGTGCTGTGCTGTGCTGTGCTCTCTCTGTGATAGCCCCAGATCCTTCCCTGCTTGCCAAATAGGCAGGGGGAGAAATAGAGGAAAAAAAAAATATCTGAAAGGGATAGAAAACTAATGTGAGGAGCCACAATAAGATAGGAGGAAATCGTCATAGATAGATCTCCTAAGAAGAAAGATTTTATCTTTCTTATTGAAGAATTTATCGCAATAGTGCTATTTAATATAACTCCTGCTCATCAAGCTGCTTGCGTCACTTGTCAGCTTTACCTCAGTGGCAGCAAAATGAAAGATTAAAAGAAATAGTAACTGGGATGTGCATACCGAGACAGACATCTCTGGGTCTGGAGCTGAATCACAGTGATCTTAATTTCCTTGAGCCAAAACTGAGCAGAGAGAGTTTGTCTGGACCGTTCCTCTGCCCTAAGCTAGTGTTGGCCATACCTTGTGTTATCATCCGTCCACCTTGCATTTGAATACATCCGTGCTGGGAACACCGCATCAGCTCAAATTCATTCACTAGACGTAAATATTAAGGAAAAGTTTTCTGCATCTGCAATTTTGGTGCCATTGCTTCCTGTCCTAACACAGATGACAGATTACTCCTTCCCTCTGTGCATCACTCTTCTGGATGTCTGAAGACAGCAATAACCCCTTCTCTCTCCTCCCTCTCTTCTCGTTAGCATAGACAAACTCATTCCTCTCCCCAGTCTCAGAAGTTGTGGTCTTCTAGATGTCTGACACTGATTCAATCTGAATGAACTTCAGCTGGACCACATCTTTCTTGAACTGTGGCATCCAAACCTGGGCACTCCATTCAACCTGAGGCTTTTATCAGTGCTGAGTATAAAATCAAAGGATGATTTTGCAGATCTTGCAGACTATACCTACCTTTATATGTACCAGGGTGTCACCTTTTCTTGCATATGATATGGCGCTGTGGAATACATTTGGTTTGCAGTCCACAGTATCTGTGGAGTCCTTCTGCAACTGTCACTGAGATAGGTTTTTCTCCATCCTTTATTTGATTATTCCTGCCCAGGTCTGGTAGCTTGCGTGCACCTCTACTGAAATTGTATATTTGGTTTTTTAAACATGTATGAATCGTTCTGGATTCAAAATTTACTTTCCAGCCTACTTTCAGTCCCTCATAGCTGGTAGCTGCCAGTAAACTTACTAAGAGCAATCCCTCTGCAATCATCCAGGTCATTTCATGAAAACCTGGAGTCTTACCAGACTGGGGATGGGCCCCCACAGAACTTCGTTTAATACATCCGTTCCTTCTGATTGTGAACAACCTGTGAATTTTCTCAGTGTGTGGTTTTCCAATCAGTTTTGCATACACTTCATAATCATCCGTATCCTGCTTCCCAAACATACTTACAAAAATAGCATGTGAAACAGTGTCAGAAGCATTTCTAAAATTGAGCTATAACAACTTGCATTTTCCGTCTGCCCAGAAATGTTGCTCTGTCATAGAAAGAAATTGAGTGGGCATGACTTGTCTGTGGTAGATCCAGATTTGTGGTTAGTCCTCCTCGTTTTCTTTTAGCAGCTTACACACAGATGGTCAGTTCCAGGAACTGAAAGAGAAGGTGATGAATTTGTCATTCTCTCTCCCCCACTCTGATATCACTTCTATTTGTTTTGTTTTGTTTTTTTCAAGTTGAACATTGAATTTTGCTCTTCTGTGGTCTTATGATGTCTTGCCCAACCTCCACAAAGTCTTAAGGATACCTGCTGATGGCTTTAGGACTTTGGTGGCCAGGTCTTTAAAGTTTTATTGACTATGTTAAGCGTAAATGAGCTGATCTACATAGTGGAAATGAGTTCTTGCTCTTTTCTAGAGATGACCCGTTCCACCAAAATTGCTTTGTATAGAAGAAAAAAGACTAAAGTAATTTCCTACAACTTTGCATGGCCTATAGAAATGAATTATCTTTTTATTCCATTTCCCCCTCCTGTATGGAGGTTACAGAGGGTTTTTCCCTTAAAAGGTGGTGCTCATGCACATCTCATTAGTACACTTTTGTTAGTAGGAGGATGTTTTTCAATGCAAAGGCCAGGCAGATTTAATAAATATGTCAGTCCATAGTGTCGGTTGAACAACTGCTGTTGAGGATTTCTCTCCAGCATTAACTGTTGGAGTCCAGTTTCCAGCCCAGACGTTTACCTCCCTGCCAACCTGCTTAAGAAAAATCTCATTACTGTTGGAAGAGGTGCACTCTGGCTTTGAGCAACGCGTTGTAGGGGACTGAATTTCATGTGGTGTGTTAAGTCTTACTTTTGGCTTTATGTCCAGGTTCGTTGTTCTTTATAATGTTTGTTCTATTTTGTTAATCCATGTAAGCCAAGGATAACCGTACTGCCAAGGTGTTTGTATATGTTAGGGCATGTAGGATTTGATTTATTTTGAAAATGAACTGTTAAAATTGATACTTGTATGTGGATGCCAATGTTTATTGCTTGTGGTATTATCTACTTAACTCAAGGATAGAAATCATATGGAGTTTTACCCAGAAGGTCAGAAAAAGGTGTTGGGCAACTTGGAGGGAAGGGTGCCTATGCTCTTCTGTTTAGGCATGTGTACGTGTTGCAAACAAAAGAAACAATTAAAGCTAACAAGTAATAATAATCAGAAAGAGGTGTTGGCGCCGAACTGGAGGAGAGAAAGTAGAGCAAAAATAAATATTTAGCAACGTTCATCAATTGACAATTGAATGCTACCAGGCATAAGAACATTTAAGGCTCTTTTCAGCTGTCAGTTCAGCTACTGCATAATTTTTAGCATGTGAGTAATCCCATCGGGGCAGGCACAGTCTTAAGCCTTGATAGGACAGGACCCCCCGGTCATTGTACGGCTGTCTGTTCAAGGTGGCAGAGTACTGTTTCAAGACAAGCGTGCTTACATGAGAGTTACGAAATTCTGGTTCTGTGACAGTCTGACTGCCAGTCTGCTGCTGATTTTTTTCTATTATTATTATTATTCTGTTCATAACAAAAAAAATTACTAACCAAGCTTGATGTTCTTAGCTGCCAAATTTATTAATCTGTGGATTTACAAATCAGTCTGGTAACTTAAGAGACATGCAAAATCACACAGGATGAAGAATTTCTCTCCTTCCATTCCCAACAATTGCCATCCTTGAATTTTTTATTTCAATGAAAGTATTTTTTTGGGGGGTTTTGTGTGTGGTGTTTTTTTTTTTTTTTCCTTTGACCGTGTGTTTTTGTTCAAGGATCTGATAATTACATGCTTGGAGATGATGGCCTTTCAAAAGCATCTTTCCCAGCAATTTTCAACTGGAGATGTGGATAAAAATATCTCCCCAGTTTTTTATCAGAAATGTTTTCAGTAATGTGCAATTATGAGCTCTGCCTTCATTCAATTCATCCTGGAAGAATTTGCTTCACAGGGAAATTCGTTTCCTAGCTGCTGTAGATGCCAGCATAGTTGGCAGCTGCAGGTTTTTGTGGGGAGGAGGGAAAAAAAGGCCCAGAAATGAAAATTGCTGTGAAGTAAATTGGTCCCAACACCTGGAAACCATGAAAGGATGGCATATCATACTTTTTTGTTAAATCATTGTTAAACTGCTTTGCATGTCAGTCCCAAAATGGCCTTGTAAATTATTTAGTATAGCTGAGAGATGAAGAGATGATCCCACTTAATCATGCCTCACAACTGATCCGTTTCTTATTGTGCAAGTTCATGAAATCATGCTAGAAAGGTGGAAGGAGTTGCGGTTTTCTTCCCAGCAGTACTCTAGCTCACAATCTCAGTGTATAGTTGTCACTCACTTGGTATATCCTAATGAAGCTATAAGTTAGGAGCTGGCTCAGGTTTGGGGAGAACAGTGTTGGCATTGAGGCGAGAAGGGCTGTGAAGCAGTTGCAAAAAGAATAAACACGCTTTTGTCCCAGGAAGCAGGAACTTGTGCTGGTAAGAGTAAGATCTGGCTCGCTGCAGCCTTGGTGTATGGATGAAAATGGGATTTGCTGCATCCTTCTGCTTTGTTGCATCCTCCTCTTTCCCAAAGGAGAGAAGTGGGTCCCTGGTCCAGCATCTGCTGCTGTTTTAGAGGTTGTATGCCAAGTTGTTTGCAGCTATTGAGTGACCCAGCTTGCTCGATTTCCCAGATAACTCTTCCCTCCTAGCTTCTACTCCCTCCTCTGAGCCTTCTCGGTGCCTCTGGAGCCTGCAGGTCCAGCACACCCATCCCCTGCCCAGCGGGAGCTCTTGCCGTAGCGAGGGTGGGATGGCACAGCTCCAATCAGCTGCTTTTCCCAGCCCAATAGCTGAGCTAAGTCATGGATCTGCTCCTCTATCTTTGAGCAACCGTGTGCATGACCGTACCAATGATGGTCTGAGTCAAACCTCTAACAGGTCCCCACTGTTGTGCCACCAGCCTCGGTGGAGTTGTCCTAGCAGTAAATCTGCTTCTCTATGAGGTCTCAGTGGAGATCCTCTCCTTCTGTTGGCATGATGGCTGATCCATACAGGGTTGTTACTGCAGTGGATGGTTCAGCCTGAAACGTGAGGGACGTGGCCTGCTCCTGCCCCAGTGATTTATAGAGAATAATTTCTTTGTGGAATGCAGTGCCATTTGGGTAGGATTAAACTCTTGGCATAAGATGAATGTACATGTTTTGCTAAAGGTTTTTTTCGATAATGTAATGCATTTTCCATATAACCCACTGTGTAAACAGATCGTGTTCCTTCCTGGCATGAAATGCTGTGCTCTGTTGCTCATGCTGCAAGAGTGCCTCGAACCTGCAGCGCAGCAGCCCCCTGGGTGCGGGGGGAGGATCCCTGGGCACATTCTCTGCAGGCCCATCCTCAGCCGACTCCTCTGCAGCATGCCAGGAGTGGGGATCAAATGTTTGTGAGTGAGGTCGGAATGGACTAGATGGGGTCCTGGGACAGAGCAACAGAGATATGCTTGAAATCTGGGGAAATCAGTGGGAAGATGCTCAGGTATATATAGATCTAGATCAAACAGCCCAGGTGACTTGTAAACCTTGTACCTGTGGAGTTAAAATCAGGGTGAAGTTAGAAAAGCTCTGAGACAGAATGCACATCACTCGTTGCTTCCTGTTTTGCTCCAAACCCAGGTTTCTCTCTGCGGTCCGTTGCTCGCTCGCCTGCCCTTGCTGTGTAGCACATGGCTCTTTTCCCTGCCGCTCCCCTCCTGTTGCTGTAGCTGGGCTGTGCGAGGTGACCGCTGCCATCGGGGTGGTGGCAAATGTCTCCCAGCTCCAGGTTGGCTCCAGGGACGGTCCAGATAGCTGCTGCGATTTGTGAGGCTGGGTAAGAGGCATGAGAAAACAAAGAGAAGTTGGTTATTAATAATAATAACTTAAAAAAGAATCAAAGCAATTCCCCTTCCCCCTTGTGTTTCAATTTACCCCCTACCTTCCTACTCAAATGAGCTCGGCAGAGGGACTCCATCACTTAGAGGGGAGATAAGCGTTCACCTTGCAGAAACTGGAAAACAAAACGTTTTGGAGGCTGCAGTGGAGGCGAGCGAGCAGAGTTCCGATGGTTTTCTCTCCTTTCTATAAGTCCCTTTATCATTCAGCAGCTGACTCAAGCAGTACCATGAGCTATAATAGGCAATTAGCTCCTAGCAGATTTATGTGACACTGTGTTTTATAAGCAAACAATCATGTGTGTTTAATCATTAAATGGATCTGCTGTATCTAACATTCACGGAGCTGATCTCTCCTCTCGTCTCCCTGTGCGCGCACTCAGCTCTCTTGCACCAGTATAGACCTATAGACATTCACACTTGTGCAAAACTGGTGGAAATGTGTTACTCGGCAGCTGCCTTTGGTTCTGGCAGGCAGTGGCAAGAGGTAAGTACTTGGCAATATCTGCTCTCGGAGATATCCAGACTCCGTAGAGGTTAGCACGGTGGGAACGGGAGATGCCTGGTGTGGGGATGTTCCCCCCCCAACCCTGCAGACCCTCGGTGTGGTGAGGGGCTGGGCAGGTGCCTGCGCAGCACCTGCCAAGTGCACGCATCCACTGATTGCAGCATTCCCCAGACTTCTTGAGGTTTGGAAAGCAGTCAGTTTTAGTATTTGTAGTTAATTTTAGAAATACCTGCACATGTTGCTCTTCCATACATCTATTACACACTCGAAAGAACCTGCTGGTTTTAATTTTTATTAGCACAAGTGCCTTGTTGAATCAAAATTAAGTGGGTATTTGGGAAGCATAATGTGAAGCATTACACTTAATGGTCTGTGTTCCTGAGTGGAGAAAGGCTATCGCATGAGTCTCCTCTCTCCCCGAGACTCTGCGGTCTTTAGCTACACCTGAATTTTCCCTGACTTCATTGCCACTTCCTATCCTCCGTAAGCTGTAAAATTCCCAGCTGCGTCTTTTCAGGTGTGTTGCATCTTTTCAGACATAGGCCCTTATTAAGATATACACACGCTGGGCCTCGGGTTGCGGTGCGTGGGGAAAGGCAGGTCTGTGGGGTGCAGGTGGAGCTGTGCTGCTGGGGCTGCTCAGCCCAGCCCCAGGAAGGCTTCCTGCGCTTCTGCCCAGTTCTCATCCAGGTTCAACTTGAGACCCTCCCTGTTCAAAGGGGGAGCAAATATCTGCCTGCGGCAAAGCAAAAATGACTTTTTCCCAGTCCTGGGCAGAGTCTGCTATGAGCCAGTCCCTCTGGCTTCTTGTGATGCTCAGGAGAGCTTGGGCTCTCACTGAATTGCGAGCGCTGTTCTAACCAGTGTCCCTATTTCTCAGCCTCTGTCTTCTGCGGCTGGCACCTCGCTCCTGGCTAATCCTTTGGCTGGGATGATTTTGGATTTTAAGCATATTAAGAAAACCCAAAGGGAAAATTAAGCCACAGAACTGTGAGGCTCAAATTCTGCACAGAGCAGGATTTCCCTGTGAAAATCCCAAGGCTGTGTCCCTGTTTGCTCACAGGTGCTCACAAGAGTGAACATCTCTTGTGACCCTTTCAGAGGATGGCAGAGCCCAGCTTGCAGCAATTTGTTCTGATTCTTACCAAGAGTTTCCATGTCTTTTGGGAATTCTTGTGCTGGCTGTAGTTGAGACTGAGTTCTCCACCTGCTTTGCATCACCCGTGCAATGTGAAGCAACTGGAAACCAGCAAATTGGTTTGCATGAAGGCAGCTACATAAAACAGCTGGAGTGCATTAATAACTCTGCTGGAGAGGGGTCTTATCCATCTTTCATACTAAACAGATGTTTGCTTTCATCGCGATGGTGCTGTGCTGATGTTTGGACACCAGCCTGTTTGAAGGATGGGATGCTGGCAGAGCCTGCAGCCAAGGCAAGGCTTGATGGGAGGCAAGAAGTGGGGCAAAAACAGGAGCAGGGCTTGTTGGAAGCAAGATTTAATGGGCAATCCAGGCAAATTTTTAACAGCTGGTTTGACGGGGTCAGACTGCACCAGTTCCAACATCAAATAACTTTGAGCTTTGAAACTTTCTTATTTCATCTTGTTGTCCTACTAAATCTGATACTGCCTGGCTCTTTGATTTCTCTCCTCCTCCCTCCCTCCTTTCATTTTAAGCAAGGCTCTTGCTTAAACTTTCTTTAGTCTTTTAGCTATAAGCTTATTCCATCTCTCACACAGCTCCTGTGAATCCTCCTGACACAGTTGAGGATAAAAGCAGCCCAGCCGTGTACACGGGCCATTGCATAATAGATGGTTTGTGTGTCAGAGTCTAAAATCTACATATGTTTAGATCGGTCATGAAGTGGGAACATCTGTATATATTCATATATAATGGCTTTTACCACATGAATGAATAATCCAACTCCCACGATTTGGTATTTACTTTTTTTTGAAATATTGCTACTTAGCTAAACGCTGAGGGGAGAATCACATTCATGGGAATTAAGTCTTAGTAAGGTTTAGCGGAGCTTCATGGATAAGCTGGGAACAAGTCTAAATGGGGTGCCGGAAATCTTTCTTTTCAAATAGTTAATGCTGTCTGGAACTTCTTCCTTATTTCTTGACTCCCACTAGTTTTTAAGCACTTTGCGTCAGAAGTGGTGCGAGTCCAGGATAAAGCACCTGGTTTGCAACCTACTGCGTTGAATGTCTTCTCATATGATGCCAATCTTCCAGCAGTACTAGCTGTCTTTGCAGTCCTCCTAAAAGGGGTTCCCAAACCTTGGGGGTTGCATTGCGAGTTGGGGGCCCCAGCTGGGGGATTGCCCCATTCCAATGTCGCTGGCAAACCTGGCTGTGAGAGACCTTGGTGCACTGGCCCATGGACTGATGGAAAAAGCTGGTGAAGATATAGCCGCCCTGCTTAAAAGAAGCCTGGGGACTTGCTACTTCTGCTCTCTGCTGGGCCAGGCTGGTTTATTCTCTCCCGGCAGTCGGCGAAGCCTCTGAGCCTTGTGCCAGCCCTGCCCGCACCGCGGCTGGGGCTGAGCACGCACCCGGCTGTAGGCTACGGTTAGCCAGGGTTGTCCTGGTTCACCAGACCGCTCTGATTTTTCACAGCTCCTTTTGAAGCCGTAGCCTAGTTGAGATGATAAGATCAGTGCAGTAGCAAACAAGGTCGCGGACAGCTTTGATATCTCCTTCTCATAGTTTATTTGACTTTTTTATGCTAGTGCTGATGGCATCCTTTAGGTTTTATATAAATCTGTTTTCTCACTTCACCCCTTGATCCCTGGCTCATGCTCTTATTAAATGTTACTGCATTGAAGTGCATCTCTTCTGTTGCCTGATTTGCCTGGGGTTTTTTTGTTTTGTTGGTTTTGTTTTCTTGTGGTTTGCATGGATTTTCTTATTGCTGTTGGCACTGAGATTGATTCACACCACACATGGACCTGTATCAATCTCAGCCACCTCTTGAACTGGCACAGCAAATCTCCCAGATTTGATTCCTCATTTCATTTTCTGGGCCTTTTCCCTGAGCAAGAGCAGGCTTGCAATTGGGACAGAGAGAGGGTGCTGACCTGGACAAGTGGCGGGGTGACCTGTGCAGCAGCCCTGCTGGGCTCCCCTTCTTAAATCTTGTTGGTGCAGGGGCTGCCCATGTCAAACTGATGTTGCTCCTGGAGATCAGCAGGGAAGCAGGATGTGATTCACTGTAAGAAGAGGTTTTCCCCAACTTCTCATCTAAGGAGTTATATTTTCTAGCTGGTTTCCTTAAGATTGGTTTACCACTCTTAGTTGCTCTCCACATTGCATGCTGTAAGTTTAGCACAGGTGCTAAAATTTTATGTACGCTTTTGGGAGCACTTTATTTACTTGCATAACATGGGCTCTCTTGGAAGTGCTATAGGAGTAAAACAAAAAAAAAAGGTATTACAACTGTAGTGAGTCCCTCTTCAAAAAGGATTACCAGGCTGAACTTGGCACGATGTCTTGTTGCCACCTTGTCCTCCCTCTCTGCTGAATCCGGTGGGTTTTCTCTGCCCTATCTACTGCCTGCTACAAGAGATTTGCTCTTGGCTGTGTCCCTGCTGAACCGGGAGAAGTTATCCGGCTGTAGCAAAGCCCAGAAGAAAAAACTGTTGTCTCAACCCTCTAATTTACAAACACAGGGATATCCAATGATAGTTTTTGTTACTCCCACTTTTATTTTAAAACTCATGCTGTATGTCTTGACTTCCCATCTGTGTATATGTCGAGGAGCAGGTATTCCAGTTTTTCTCTGTTTGAAACAGCATCTTTCAGCAGAAAAAGGTAGTGCAGAGAACCTGGGTACTACTCACTGCCTTTTGGCTCTGTTGCAGAAATACTGATGTATCCTCCTGCTTCATGTGAAGGTGGGATCTCAAACTTCAAGCTGACCAGAATCACAGAAAAGACTTATTATGGACAAAAATGACCTTTTCACTGAACTGTGATTGTCAGCCAGCTTCTGTCCAAATGGCATGTTCACCTATTCTATTTTTTTTTAGACTGGGTTTTTTTCAGCCCCAGTGAGCCATTCACAATCCAGTCTCACTCCCTGCGTAATATGTGTCAAAGAGCTTAGCCCAATTACTGTGAATCACGCCCCGAATCCCCTGTCTAGGGGGTGCTGAATGATTTTTGGAAAGATGTCCATCCGTCATGACAAGACATCCTGTAACACAATGTCCAGGAGGTTAATTCTTCTCATAGGGTGGAAAGGGAGGACGCACACATGTTCCCACATATAGGATAATCTCTACAGCTTTTCTTCCCCACTTCTGGCTCTCTGCTTCCCCATTGAAGAGTTATGTGCTCTCCTGCGTGCTTGTGCACCAGATCAGATTGCCTTCTGCCCTTCTCTTCAGTACAGCACTACCTTGTGCTTCCGAAGCTCCCTCCCTCCTGGGAAGTTAACAACCTATTGATTTGACAGATCTCTTATAAGATCTTGGAGGATGGAAGCCAACAGGTACCATTTTTAAAGCAAAGATCATAGGGACTAAAAGGCAGTTTGTAAAAGGCAAAAGAGGTCAAAGAATTTACTATCGCTATCACTGCAGCAAACTGATCTCCATTTCAAAAGGTGGAAGTCCTGATGTCTACCTGTTCCGTCGTTCCCAAGCTGCTGACCTGTGCTGCATATTCACAGCCAGGCTGTGCACAAGGGTGCTCCGTTATTGGCACTGCCAATGGCACCCGAGTCCTGTCTCCCCATCTCCTCCCTGGACCTCTGTGAGTCCATGCCCAGTGGTAGGTAAGACAGAAAAAAAAAAACCCAAACACAAAATATCTTATTATATAGACATTGATAAGATTTTTTTGGCTTTAGCTATTGATATGTCAAATGCTTTTGCCTGCTTGGGTGTGCCTTTTGACAGACCTTCCCAGCTGGGAAGCAGCTTAGTGCCAAACCTGTGCAGTGAAAGCAGTCATGAGGGTTTTCGTTAAAACAAAGCTTGTTTTTGCTTTTTGACTAACTGCTTGTTTAAAAACCCTGCAGGTAATAGTGGCCGCTAGGTTTAGGTGGCACCAGTGATTTGAGTGCTAAAGTCTAATAAACTGGCAGTATTTAATTTCATTTGATTGAAAAGCCACAATAGAGCTGTCTTTTTTTTATTTGATTTCACTCTACAGTCACTTAGCATGGCGTTTGTTGCTTAAAAGAAGGAAAGTCCCCAGGGTTTGGATTCAGCAGGCTGCATTTCTTATCCATCTCCATATTCAAGAGAAAGTTTGGAAGCTTGCGTGGAGTTAATAGGGGGAATTGTATTCCCTTGCCAGCTAGGATCTACTGCTGCCTGCTGCATAGATTAATAAACCCAGTTGTATCTGGAGAGGCATTCTTCCCTGGAAATGGCGTTAGACTTATCGGTCATTTCTCACCGTATTACAGTTGCTGACTTGGGATAACTTTCATGAAAGATCAGTCTGAAAATGTGTCTTATTCCTCTTTAATTTTACTCTTGAAAGGTAGTTTTTTCAGAGAACACAATCAGTATATCAGCAATATTTCATCTTCCTAGCTTATTGTTGGACTCTCCCAAGTACAGTCTACACTGCTTAATAAGAGAAATTGCCAGATTGACTGGAAAATGTAACTTTAATAACATCATTTCAGGCACTAGAACCATTGAGAAATAATAATCTCATTGAGTTGATTTCTGCACTATTCTTGTCCCTCATGCACAAAATTACCGCATATAAGTGTGTGTGTGTGTCTGTGCGTGCAAATGTGACCTGCAAGGGGGTGAGAAACTGCGTCGTTTCCCCTGCCACCCGGTCGTTTATAAATATAAACCGATGAAGCTGTCTGAAAATGCCTGGGAGGGTTAGAGGGATTGTGGGAAGGGAAGTCTCTCTCCGTTTCTCTCTTTATTTTTATTCTTTAACACTAGAAATTCAAATCTTGGGGGGGGGGGGGAGTCCTTAAGAAAAGCAAACTGGAGAGGGCTCACTGAGTGAAAAGGGACGTTTTTGGTATGGACTTTTTTAGAGGATGCTTTGGAAGAGATGGATAGAAGTGAAGATGTTTGGATTTTGTTTGGGAAAAGCTATTTGTGCTGAAGACCCAGCCTATGCTATCCTTCAAGAAGCTCTTAATAAGCCTAATGTAATGCACAAAAGCACATCCTCACCAGAATGGGGAAGGAGTTGTCCCTGATATTTTTAAATTAAAGAAAGAAAAGAAATCACAGGCTACTTCAGAAGAACAACGTAAGCTCCTCTGTGAGCAGAAGAGCAAATGAACCCTTATTTTCAACAGTTTTGCATCCAATATCCCTTGTTCTCCTCCCTACCATGCAAAGGAAAATGAGTGGTGAAGCTGGTCTAGAGCTGGTTTGCACAGCAGCTCTTGCTTTGCTGAGAGCAGTAATTTGGGTCTTTCCTACTCAAAACACAATTTTAATGAAAATTACAGGACTATTATCCTCTTTCAGGCTGCTTTCTCTGCCCCCAGGTTGATGGATATTAGCGACTGGGTTCCAGCGGTGCAAAAGGACAGGAGATGAATGGATGTACAGACGGCATGTGAAGTTAATTTTGCAGAAAACCAAGCAAAAAAAATGGAGCTGGGTTTAATAAAAAAATTCTAGTCGCTTTTTCAAGTATTTTTTCTTCCATCTCTCAGTATGGCTTGAGTGGAAATTAAGAACTGCTTCCAGGTCCTCTATCGCACACTCCCTCAGATGTGCTGATTAGATAAAGTTCCTCCACACTGGCTTCCAAAGCAGTAACGGGTGACAGACAATGCGTTGTAGCAATGTCTCTGGTATATAAAAGACATGACTGTAATGGCAGGTTGACTGCAGATTCTTAAATCATGTCTTTTTCATTTCTTCCCCTTTTATGCTTTTTTTTATGGAATGCCATGTATTTAAAGAAAGCATGAGGAGTACCAGATTTTGGCATTGCGAGCTGGGTCCAGCATTCATTCTTATCAGATGGGACTTGGATCAGTCCTTGGGAGGTGTTTAATATCCTGTGAAAGTTGATGTGAGTTAAATCTTTCCAAAGCCTGTCTTCTCTGCAGAGCCAAATTAAATGGGCTTTGTGCACACGCACACACACAAAAATTAGATTTTCTTCTTGTTTACCAAACGCTGAAATTCTCTTCACTTCTCCATGAGAAGCAGGAGTCGTCTTCCATCAGTGTTATGTATCTGCTGAGGGCTTGCAGGGGGGAAGAAATATGCTCTGGTATCCCTTGGAAGCCAACCTGCTTGATAACAGAGGCATGTTCTGGCTTATATCTTGGTCTTGTAAAGGCTACTGCTATGCAAATAACTATCTAAATAATTTCTGGTTGAAAATAGTTGCTTGAAACAAATTGTTCCTTTAAAAGTAATTTCGGTTTCTTATTAAAAAGAAAAAAATAGAAGAACAAAGCACAGAGTTTTCTGTTCAACAATAGGCTATTGTATCTTTTATAGATCTGTTTCCTGTGAATAAAGCAGCAGGTGGTTATGAAATTACACATGCCTTAGAAGGGTTGGTAGATAAATTAATACAGGCTTTAGAAGAAAAGAAGGGGAGATGTGGAGGGTGTGGGGAGATGAATTTCATGCTGTGTGTATCGGGGAGAGGAAATTAAGAAGTACAACTTCCTCTTGGAATAACCTTGAATTTTGGACAAGTTCTCCCTGGCTCAGATGCCCGGAGCACTGACTGCACAAATGGATAGAGGAGATGCCACAAAAACCTCTGACGGCACAAGAAGCTGCAGTCGGTGGAGCACGTTCCCAGCCCAGGAAGGGATCGCAGCATTGTTGCAGTGGGGCCGGCACGGGTGCTGGCAGCAGGCTGATAACGCTCTCGGGATGGCTTTTTTTCCACCAGAAGTAGCTGGGAAAATGGGAGAAAGTTCAGTCGTCGTCTTTGGGGCAAGGACGTTGTTCCAGCCGGCGCAGTTATTGTAACAGCATGGCTGTGCTCTCAGAAATTTGTGATAAGAGAAGTTGAAGAGAAAACATTTCCCAAGCTCTCATTTGTCTTCTGTGTAACTCAGGAATATGTTCTGTGAGGGGGTTTGTTGCCAGTAAAGGGAAAAACATGAGGGTCTTCTTCGCAACAGGCATTTGTACCACAAATTTGTTGGTATGTGTGTTTAAGAATTAGGGAAGCGCTGCTCCCAGACTAACTCAGTCCATTCTAGTCTGAGCTTGCTGGTAAAGGAATCTTTTTTTTTTTTTTTTTTTTTTTTTTTTAATCTTCCTGATGCAAAGGAGAAGAGAAGCATTTCAAAGTCCTGCTTGGGTCTGAGTGGCTCCTGTGAGAGAGTTGTGTTGAGGGTGCCCTGTGCTGATGGAGGTGGAGATGAGATCTGTGATGGGCTCTAGGTTTTTCACCCCCATGCTTCCAAATGCCCCACCCCACCTCCTGGAGAATAGAAAGCTAGAAAACACCGGGCCTTTTAAAGGTTGGGGTTTTTTTGGATGCAGTGAGCAAAACAGTCAGCGTCATGACAATGAAATTGTGCTGCAGAATCCCAAAGCAAAAGTGACATTTTTCTTCTTGTTTTTAAGCGCTTCAAAGGAGCATGGGCTGTCTTGCCTAAGGATTTAGTATATTTGTTGCTGTATGCTTGGGCCAGTTTTACGTAGGGCAGGATCATGAACTTGAGCTCAGCTTTTGCAGTGTTCTAGGAAAAGCAGTCTGGAGATTACTGGCAGATGTTTCCATCTGTTTGTTTGGGTTCTATTTATTTATTTTCTTTAACTTTTCTGATACAGAGCTGGGGCAATGCATTTCTGGAGATGGGAAAAGAGCTGAACATCTGTATTGGGCTTAATGAACTCATGTACAAATTTTCCAAGGGCCTAAGGAGCTTTGGATTTAGTTGAGCGGGAGAAAATGCAAGCCACCTGCTGAGGAAGGCTTGGGGAAGGTGGGATCTTTTGTGGAAATAGAGACTCTTGCCTGAAGCGGAGGCATGGGAGGAGCTCTCAGGCTGTGGTGGACTCTGTAATGAAGTAGCGTCAGGAAATCATGCAATCTGTTTGTAACAGTATTCAAAGGGGCTTTTTGTTTTCCTGTCCTAGCCTCTCTAGATCTACTTGTCTCTTGTGTTAAAGGCTAAGTGCTTTGAAGATGGGAGGCCACCGCTGTGCTGCTCTCGTGCAGAGCTGACACAGCCATCTCCGACCTGCTGCGGCAGTGCTAAAATAATCCAAACTGCCCTTAGGGGGATGTGCTGGAGGTTCGGTTGTGTGGAGCCTTGCAATCAAACCCAAACCTGTTACTGGTGCATAAAATGCCACCGGGTGTGATGCCATGTGGAGTGCTGGCCTGGGGAGAGGTGGGAGGGATTACGCTCCTGTCCTCCTCTAATGATGCTACAGCCCCTGGCCAGGCTGCAGCAGAGGCTGTGTAATTTGGGAGCTAAACACCAATTTGAGATTCAGAATGTGTGCGCTTGGATATATCTCTTTTTCCCTCCCCTCCTTCTAGTAATACGACAACTTTTTAAGGGTGATTAGGTGCCTAAAGATACAGATAGATGATTATAGTCTGTTTTTGAAGTACGTCTGCATCTTCAGGCACTCAAATATCTTTAAAATCGCAGGCCTTGGAGACTAGCTCCCAGGAGGCTGCAGTTTGAATCATCACTAGCTGCCTGATCCACTCTCACGTACCCCTGACTGCTCTTTACCTGACTACAGATAAATGCCTCCCCTGACTTACAGAAATAACTCTCCTCAAAACGGATCACATCGCGCTTAGTTTTAGTCATTTGGGTTCCTGCTTCCAACCTTGTGCTTTATTCTAGCAAAAAATACTGGCTTGCGTTAGCCTGAACAGCTTTTGGTTCTTAACGCTGTTTAGTATTCATTTCTCTAAACAAGGAGTGCAATTACCCTATGGTAAAATAACTCTCTCCAACTGTCTTTTTCCATTAAACAAATGGGAGGTTTTACCTCTTGGTCTTCCCACAAGATTAATGCACTTTCTCTGCGGGAACTGTCTTAAAACGATCCAGGAATCTGAACAACTTGCAGACAGCAAGCTTAATTGTCACAGAATCTTATTTAGCCAATGCCGATTTTCATTAAGAGGTGATCTCTGTTAATAACATACACTAATAACTCTTCTAAATGAAAAAAACCTTCCTTTTTTCCCCCCACAGGCAGGGATAATGAACTCCTAAATCAGTGCTCTTTCTGAGAAAGCTCCCCCCCCCCCCCTTCCTATTTTAAGAGAGGTTGGCTTGAGACCTAACTGATGTCAGGAGATCTTGATGCCTGTGCTCACATCCCACTGGGAATATTAACTAAGAAAAGTCATGGTGTTATCGAGATCGGTTTTGCTGCTAGTTGCTACAGAGAGAGGATTTGGCCCAGGATGTCTCTGCTGGCTCTGTGAGAGCTGGGGGCTGATGGGGTGTCTTAGAAAGGCAGCAAGTCAACCTTGGTGAGGGTTCACTGACTTAGGCAACAAATGGGTCTGTGTTCTGGAAGCCCAGTGATCCCTGATTTAGGCAAGTGTTGTGGTTTAACCCCAAATTGTAACCCAGTACCACGCAGCCGCTTGCTCACTCGCCCCTCCCCGCTGGGGTGGGGAGGAGAATCGGAGAGAAAGGAAAACTCGTGGGTTGAGATAAAAACAGCTCACCAGGACAGCAAAGGAAAAATATAAAAATATATTAATAATGATAATAGAATATATAAAACAAATGATACACAAATTCTCACCACCTGATGACCGATACAGCCCGTCCCAAGCAGCAGGCAGGGAGCAGGGGTATCCCCCCCCAGCTATCCAGAACAGCAAGTTCCAGGGAAAGCAGGCGAGGGAACAAACAGCCAAACGAGCGAAAACCAAAAAGGTAAAAATAGGGAAACAAAAAGCAACCCGAAGGGAAGCTTAACGATTAAGGCACCAAGGGTCTCAAAAGCCTTGTGGCCCACCGACCGACCCTCACTTATACGGGCATGCCATCTATGGTATGGAATACTCTCTTTGGCCAGTTTGGATCAACTATTCTGGCTCTACACCTCCCAGTTTTTGCCCCTGCACATTAGCAAAACCTGGGAAACTGCAAAATGTCCTTGGTCTTTTAGCAGCAACCAGCAACATCAGTGTGCTATCACCATTCTTCTCACACTAAAGCCAAACCACAGGAGCTGCTGAAAACAAAACTAGCTCTGTCCCAGCCTAAACCAGGACAGGAAGTTGTGGATTTCCTAGGAGTTAGGATTGATTTAAGTGTATGCAGCTGACCCCTGTAAATCAACCAGCTGGCTGCTAGGTGATTAATGGGCAAACGAGCATCTTGGTTAGAGGAGAGACTCCTGTTTGTACCCTCAGTCAGAAAGCAAAGGTGGGGAGGTAAATTCAACCTCACTATTAGACCATGTCAGACACAGCCATGGGAAATCGGAAGACCAAGGTCTGACGCTCATGGAGCAACTTGTCTTTTCTACCAGTGCCCTGGTTCTTAATCCAAAGAACCAACAAGACCCGACGCAAAAATGCAGATTGGGTTGGCGGCTATCAGAAGGACAGACTGTGGGGCCTGGCAGACAGGGAGGACATTGCACAGATCCACTTCTCCCCATGCTCCTGGTTAATTGGGTTTATTCCCTTTCTGTTTGGATTGCAATTACTAACAACTGTTATTCCCCTCTCCTTTCTTGTCTTCTCCCCTAAAATAGGGGGTAGAAGTAGATAATCCCCAAAACATTAAGTGGTGAAAAAGCAGGGAGAAGTGGTGGTGCTGGTGGCAGAGCAGGTGACAGGACATTTTATGGCCCTGTGGCTATCGCTGGAGCTGAAGTGCTGAATGTGCATGTATGAAGCAGGCAGCAGAGCTCTGGCTGAACACCCCATGCCAATTAATCACCAACAGACTAATCTCTGGGTAGCCCTTGCTCTCCCTGCTGCTGCCGGCACCCCTCCGGTGCCTCCCAGTGTGATCTGGGGAGGGAGGGGAGGATGGCTGCACCTCACAGCTGGGGAGCCTGGGTTCCTGGGCAATACATTCAGTGGTGAGATACTAAGCCAGGGAACGGGAAAAAAACCCCAACCTGAGTAAAGCAAGAGCAGGCAATGAAACAGTTCAAATGCCCTCTCAACCTTCCCCCCCCCCCCCCGCCTTTTTTCCCCCTCGACTCCCTGCTTTGTCCTGTGCACAACAGGGCTCTTCTGGAAACAGACCGGTTTCTCCTACAAGGCTGAGCCACCTGCTCCGTCCGGGAGGCAGACTTGGTCTGATCTGGGCCACCTCTTTTGCAGTTGCAGCGTTCCTGTGCCAGGCTCTTGCTGCATGGCTGAGCGGTTTTGCAGGGCAGGAGCTGCTCCTCGCTGCGCTGCCCGGCTGGGATTTCCCCTGTGGAGGAGGCAGAGGAAGGCTCAATCTGCCAATTTTATTTTATTTGGGTGTAAGTTCCTGGCAAATACCTGTATTTTGCTGACCTCTCCCACCACCTCATCCTCCCTGGGAAAACCTGTGCCATTTTCTGTGCTGCCTGTCAATGGGACCGTGCCTGCAATGGGAGTCTTTAGCTCCTGGGTTGACTTGCCTGGAAACCTGGATGCTACTGGCATAATCTCAATTAAACAGGGACAGCATAAAATATTACAGTGCCCTGGCTGGAGGTGACACGTTGCACTAGGGCCACTGAAGTGCCATTGACTACAGGCTGCTGAGACCTGCCATTAACCGTGTGGCAGCAGGGTGGGATGTTGGAGTTTGCCCTGACCTTCCCTTCTTCCTGCCCCAGGTACTTCAGCTAAAGCAAGGAGATGTTTTTCCTACTCCTTCATCTGTCTGGTTTGTTTTTGAGGGAATGACATGGGATTATCTCTTCTTTTTTTTGTCACTGTATGAGATGTGTACTGCTGTAAGACACTGTTGCTGGAGGGGAGGAGAGTTCAGGGCCACATGTGTCGGGGTCGGGACTTGGGAGCTCTCCTCTCCCTGGTGTTAGTAAGATATTGAAATGGCAAAAACTTATTGTCAAAGAACTTAGAGGAAATTTTCTATATTGTTACAGATTCCTATGGGATCAATATATGGAAAGTGTTACGCTCTCATTTTTATTGAGAGCTTTATTGGTGAGCTTTTCTGAAAGATCTAGAGCCAGCATTAACACCACTGCTTGAAAATCGCCAATTACACAATTTTTTCCTTTGGAAGATTTTTGGCCCTCTTGGTGCGAGAGAAAAAGCTTGAAAAATACACCTCTAATGGCTCCAGCACTGATTGCTTGCAAAAAGAACCCGTGCAGTTATTTTCCCAATTTTAGGGAGTAGAGAGATTCATGATTTTTCAGTGCTTGGGTTGGTGCTGCGATTTGGGCTGACTGAGCAATCAGGCTAGTTACCAGCCTTGCCTCTGCATCGATGCTGTGCTGGGCAGGAGAAATGACTAAGAGCACAAAGAGAAGGAATTTCTTTTTTTAAAAAACAAAGTGCTCCCCCCCTCCAAAAAAAAAAAAAAAAAAAGAAACCGTAGAAAAAAGTGACTCCATTAATACCAGCATGAGTGGCAGAGCAGGAAATCGGCTGAAAATGAACAAAGAGCCACGCGGCAGGGATGCTAATGCAAGTAAATGCCAATTCACACTTCGGCAGGCGGCGTGTGGCAGCTTCCTTTCCTGTTCAAACATTTTAGCCAGATAATGAGCGAAAAAAACAAACGTTTTTTGCATAATCAACTGAGTTTGGAAGAGAGAAGCAATAGAGGAAAGGGAGCTGTGGTGCTAATTATTTGCTGGCTGATACGGCTGTCAACGAAGCAGCGCGGGACTGTGCGGGGGGGGTGCGTTGCTAATTGCTGGCAGCGGCTGTAGCTCAGGTCGCTGCTCTTGGCCACGTGGCTGGTGGTGCAAGCTGTTGTTAATGCACGGGCAACCTGGTTGCTTGCTGAAATGGAAGCCAAGGTATGTTTGCCAACAGCTATTGGGATAGGGAGGGTAACCGTTAGCGAACCGGGGTTTCATATCAATATTGATTGGGGTTGCAATGTGGAAATGAAGCACAGAAGGGTGCTGTGGCTGTCTGGTCCAGAGCGCTGTGTTTATGTGAAGCAGATGGTTGACTGCTTTACTTTGCCAGCAGATTATGGAGTTGGCTTTGAACCATCTTGCGTGGTTTCCCGGGGAATGCAGGGATCCCTCCACAGCAGAATGTTGCTGCCTTGAGCACGTTACCTGGGGTCAAAGCTGGCAGCAATGCTCTCACGGGGAAGGTGGCTGCATGCTGGGGTGGTCCTCACCATCCGCAGTGTCCGGTGTGACCAAAGGCACACTGATGCTCCAGTGGCATTGAGAGGTTCCAGCCTTGGATGTCCCAGGGCATTTTGCGGGTGCCTTTTACAGACTTACCACCAGTGCTGAAAAAGCAACCTCATGCTGGGTATCCTGAGTTTTGGGGTTCCTCTTCCAATGTGCTGCTGCACTTGGGAAAGAAATAAAGGGAGGTTGTAGCTGCTGGGCTGAGTGGTGTGGGCAGGGAGTAGTTGGATCCGTGTTGTCCTGCTGCTCCCCCGGGAATTGCCCCCTTGCTTTATACTCCTAAACCATCCCTGTTTTCTGACTCTCTAGTTTTACAAGTCATGAGGTGACAGAGAGAGGGTAAGGTGGGGGATATTAGGAAAAACCTTCCAGAGAGAGAAATTAAGATGAACATGGCCAGCAGTGGCAGAGATTGAAAGCTGTGAATCTTTATTGCTATCAAACAGCTACTGAAGAAGACATGGCATGGGGCTTTGCTTTTTTTTTTTTAAAAAAAATTGGATGCTGGAGCTAAACTGTCCCACGTAAATTAAACTTCTTTCCAGAGTCTTTAAGTCCAGATTAAACTTGACCCTGGTCTCCTCATCACCCAAAGAACCATTGCTATTAAAAATGCAAATTTCATTTTCAAGCCTTCCGCTCTTAGAGTTGATGCCAGGCTACACCAGCACCTATCTGAAATCACCGGCTCGCCTTGGTGCTTGCTGTAATTCTCTACAGCCAAGTGCTGCTGCTTTCACGGTCAGCACTGAGTAATGCTGCGAGACCTCCATGGTGAGGACAGTGCTGTTTTATCCTATCTGTTCTTCCCCTTATTTTTTGAAAGGCAGAGCTTCGTTCCACTGTTTCACAGAGGTCCTGGGTGCTTGGGTATCAAGGTTCGATGTGTTTTGGCAGCAATGGCTTGGTGTAGCTTGGTGATGATCTAGTGCCGAGTGATAGTTCTTGCTTCATTAGAAATCTTCAGTTTAGTGGTGATGGAAAAGCATTTAAACTGACACAGGAGAAGAGTCCAGGGTCTGGATATCTACATTGTCCCTCTATGGGCTGCAAAATTTGAGCTGAAAAACTAAATGGTGTTTATTTTTTAGCTGAAACTTTATGCTTGAAAGTGCAGATTAGAGTCAGCCAAAACTTTTCACTGAGTTTTGTCAACTTGTGAAGTTGCTTCAGTTGGGGCAACAAGAATTAAGACTAGATAATTTTTTTTCTTTTTTTTGAATTACTTTAGGTAGAACCTTATTTCATTTTACTTTTAAAAATGCTCAAGCCTTTGAGCAAAATTTCCCTCCTAGTGGTTGTGTAACCCACGTGCTTCAATTTACACCATCATTTTTCTGTTTGTGGGGAAAGTGGGCTGCCAGCAAACTGAACATTGGTTTTGATTTCTCTGTGTACAGACCACTGTCTGGAATGGGGCTGAACAAAAGGCATTCCCTTTGTACGCAGTGAGACAAAGACTTCTCTCTAACTTAAATATAAATTAAGGGCTGCAGACAGGAATAAATGGATAAGATTTTCAGTAACCTGTATTTATACTATCATGTACAACTTCTAAACCTTCACAGCTAATGAAGAATTGGGAAGGTCAATCCAGGAATGTGACCACTGAGAACGGGAGTTATTTGATACTACATGGTTACGGGAAATTATTGATTGAAAAAAAGCGCCAGCTTTTTAGGAAATGCCATAAAAATAGACATTTTAGATGGATGGCAATGAAATCTGGAGAAGCACGCTCCCTTCTTTGCAAATAACCTCTGTACCATATAGGAGTCTTCTAATAGGAGAATACAAAGATATTTAAATACTTTAAATTTCAACTTATGCTGGGCAGGGCATTTACGGTGCATAATACTATTTCCTCTTTCCTCTGACTTTTTTTTTTTTTAAATCACTTAAGAGAAGGTGCTCTCTGTATTGTACAGAGGCTGGAGCAGCAGCAGGAAAAAGTGACTTTGAAATAATGGGATCTATAAGAATAGGCAGTTTCGTTCAAGTATGGTGATTTAGTGCCCTGTTAGTGTCCTGATGTATGACTCCATTTCCAAAGACCGTAAGTTTCTTCACAAGCATAATGACAGGCTTAAAACTTCTGAGACTAATGCCACAGCTTTCTCTGTCCTCAGCTGTTCCACATAATTACAGGAGTAAGGGAATGTTGTTCTCTCCTAATGGATTAGCTCCAAAAGGAATAAATCAGATAATTTTATTGCTTTCTTGTTTCTTTCCCTCCGTCTCTAAAAAGCAAGATAGCCCACACGGTGCAGTGCAAAGCCAGGGCTGGTAATGTTTTTTCTTGCCTACAGTCTGTGATCCCAATTCTGGTGTCACCAGGACAAACTTTTTAACGTACTCTGGTTCTGTCGTTTGTTGCTTTTGGTACTAATTTCAGCTTCTGTGTTTGCTCTGCTTGCAGACGATGGCCCTTACTCAAAGGGGAGCAAGGACTCCGGTGGGATGGACACAGCCCTGGTCTCCAGGAGGCAAAGCATCCCAGGTAAAGGAGAGGATCAGCTCCTGCTCCAAAGCATCAGGGTACCCATTACACTTCACCTGGCTACCCCTAAAATGGGTAAAACCCTCCAAACCACCCATTTTGGTGTATCTATCAGCAAGGCTTTTGCTGGAGGGCAGAAATGGGTGGTAGTAACTGGTCTCAGTGAGTGGTATGTTACTGGTGCAATCACAGTCTGGCGTGGAGCTGTTGATGGGGGTTACAGGGAGCCAGGAAAGGACTGGTTCCTGCGCTGGGCTGACACCCACAAAGAGGAAAAGAGCGGCAAAGGAGAGAGGGAAGAAGTGCTGCCACATCTGAGCTTGCTGGGCGGGGAGGGAGACTGGCAGCGTCTGGCAAGCTTTGTATTTCCCACGTGTGACTAAGTTTGTTTTGATATTTAGTCAATCACAGCAGACTTTTGTGTGAGATAAACCTTCCCGTGCAGAAACACCCCCGGGGGCTGAAGAGGGAGTGGAGAAATGATAGTACGTTTGCTGCTGGTGGTGCTGGGCTTTGTCTGCCAGCAGCACACCAGCAGGTTTGGATGGGCTGCTTTGGACAACTCATCTCCTTCCTAATAAAGCCCAGGGCTTGATTTTGATTTCTGACTGTTAATGACCTGGTCACAGGTTCGGTTTAGTGTGTTGTAGGGGATGGGGAGGAAATGGGGCCATTGCTTCATCATTCGGCAATTTTTCTAGGGGATATTCTGCATCCTCTGGGGCTGCTGAAACACATTGCCACAGTACCACAGCCCTGATGGAGGGAGGCTGACTCCCCACTCACAAGACCCAGTCTGTCCAACGACCCCAACTGAAGGCATCTCAATGGAGAGAGCAAAATTCAGGTGTGCTCTTCCTGCCCTGGGATGCTTTGAGCAGCAAAATCCAAGCATATATGTCAATAGAAGAAATCCAAGACTACTCTCACATGTCACGTGAAGACTATGTCTTGAAGGACCAGATCCTGCTTAACCAGCTTGCTTTTACATCTGCGTGTGTCTGTGATAGTGGCAGTAGATTTATAGAGGCATTGGTCAAAATCCCTTATTGCTTACCTTGATAGATTGATCTCAGGGACTTGCCTTTTTTTGGAGCAATGATTTCTCCTTGAACCCATAACAATGGGTAATTGCACTCTGGGAGTTCTCATTTTAAACATTTATCAAGGATCAAAGAGCTAATAATCTCCCCTTGTGGCACCATCTGTGTTGATCAGTCATGTCTGTAGTTGAGAGGAAATTTGCAGGATAGTGCCGGATGGGGTTCCTTCCAGCACGGCGGGGAGCCCTCTCCAAGTTTCTGGCAGCCCCTGCAGTCCTGGGTCGGTGAATTGAAAACTAAGTTACTGTAGCTGGTAAGGGATCAAAACTGAGCTTAAAAAGCAGAAGCATTATGGACCCGACGTTTTACAACAAGCTGCCAGTGCCACGTTAAATGGGTGCCCAGCAGTGCCTGAATGCCTTCCAGACTGGCACGAGATTGCAAAGAGGTTCCCCACTCACGTTAATCAAGTGCATGGATTATTCTTGGAAGTGCTTTACAAAACAGGTAGTGCATGGCAGGACTTAGTGAGGTGCAATTTCTGGTGTCACGGTGGCATTGCACAAGGAGCAAAGTGCTAGTGATGAGGCACCACAGCGCCAAATGACACCGTGTTTTCTCCCAGTGAAAGAAGATGGAGGGGGAAGCCCTGCACCAGCATGGATCTTCTGTGTCAATATGTTATTTAAGAGATCCTGCCTTGCTCTGGAAATCATAATGTGCAAAAGGTTTCAAATGTTCCCTCTCCAAATAGAGCATCTCATTTAAGCCTGATGGGGTTTGCTGTGCAAACAACCTCCTGGACCATTTGCAGCGTGGGTTTTGGTCCACAGCTGTGGGACTGCTGTTTGCCGTATGCTGCCAATGCTCATCACCACCTTCCCCTGCATGGTCTTGGATAAAGGCACCCTGTGTGAGGGAGACTCTTTTCTTCCTGTAAAATTGTGGGAGATTTCAATACACCAGAGACAGTGGAGGTAGATGGGTCACGTTGTATACAAATTGTGCAAAAGCTTCTTAGAGGAGGCTCTGGCAAGGCATGAAAGCCATCTGATTTGTCCCAGAGCTAGTCCTCCTTTGAGCAAAGGGTGCGAGTGCTGTCACGTGGATTAACATGAAGCTGCCTTTTGCCAAGTCTGCAGAGCTCTTGGTCTTTCCTCAGGCTGGTGCTGGCTCTCCTGCTGACTTACTCCCCTCTTCCATGTCTAATCCAGAAGTTGGAATAGTTTAGGGATCCTGTTTTTGTAAAACCCAGAGATGAGTTGTAATGGGATCAAAACTGGCATCAAGTCGGGCTTATATATAGGTGCTGGACAAACAAGAGTGTCATCTTGGACTAAAGGAAGGTAAAATGTATGCTGTCTACAGCAAACGGAGAAGTGGTACTGGTGCAGCTGGCGTGCGGTTTGCATCCCTTAAGCCTGACCCCTGCCATACGTATTATGGCTTGCAGTGCATGTGGAACCAGTTATGTTTTAAAAGTGACTTGTGTCTTTAATTTCCAGCTGTAGGTGAGGTGGGTTATGAAGGAAGTTTAACTTAGACCAGATGCAGATGGACAGGGAAACTGCTGTGAATGAATGTTCATGCCTCCCCCCTCCTTCCCCTGCTGATGGCAGGATCCCACCCCCTCTCCATGTTATGTTCTTTATCTCCCAACTGTATTGATGTCTCGTGATACTTTTTAAAATCACAATATTTTAAGAGCCACCCTGTTCTGTCCATCCAGGCAGCTACTGCAGGTCCACAGCACCCTCCTACCTGGTAGCTGTGACTGCCTGTCATGCAGCCCTCCTAACACCCACCCCACTCCATATCAAACATAATTCCTGAGCTAGTGTCCCTAGACCACTGCCCAGATCCCATCACTCTGGTTTTGAGTCCTTCTACTGCTTCCAGCACCTTGAAACAGTTTTTATCCTCTCAGAAGCCCTCACTCCTCTGTCTTGTCCTGCTTGGTCTTGCCTGCAAGACATGCATACAACGCTTTCCCTTCACTGCTGCACGTCCACCAGGACATGCTTCTGTTTTACAACTTCATTTTAAATAAACTGAAGCTAATTGTATATATCATCCCAGGTCTGCTGTCCCACCACCTGTAGGAAAAGGGTGTCCTTGGGGTCGGGAGGAACGTGCCTTCCGCTGAGGTGTTTGTCTTTATTCCTGATCTTTCAGAAGAGTTCAGAGGGGTCACCATCGTGGAGCTGATTAAGAAGGAAGGAAGCACCCTTGGGTTAACCATTTCAGGTGGCACAGACAAAGATGGAAAGCCAAGAGTCTCCAATCTGAGGCCAGGAGGACTGGCTGCAAGGTGAGAAACCGAACTGGGGTGCAGAGAGCACAGTAAAAATGGAGAGGAATAGTTGTATGTTCTAGCTACTGAATGAATATGGTTATAATTAAAATAGTTGGCACCCGACTCCCTTTTTTCAAGTGCCCCAGAATGCAAAGTTGTTGCTTCAGTAAGTAGAATGTCTTCTATTTTGAGTTATTTCCCATGCTCTGTGCAATTATGCTCTGAAATTTTGTGTAGGGATATTTGGGATTCTGTGAAATTAGGCAGCCTTGTCAGGAGAGCTGCATGGTACAATACATCTTGATCAAGCTAAGTGGTTTAATATTGTATCTGTTCTGAATACTGAGTGTGTAAGTAACGTTATTGGCTCAGAAAAGGAATGGGAGAAGAAAGGCTTCAAGAAGCAGAGAAAGGGAAGGAGTAATTGAACAATTTGCAGAAAACAGGCAAAAGGAAAGATGTTTTCTTTTTCCGTGCTGGATCTTTTCTTCAGACAGGTCTTGGTATGCTTCTCTTGACTGATTGCTCTACATGAATGGGAACTGAGCAACAAAAAGAGAGGTTGTGAACACGTATACTGCAATTGTTGCTGTATGTACAGATCTGAACACTTGCCACTGGCAAAGACAGATGGCTTCGATTTTAGCACTTCTCTCTGACAGCAGGCACATGCAATCAGACAGCTAAGATCAGCCCGACGTTGGTGGCTTGCTCAGAGGGTCCCCCAGTTCCCAAAGGTTCACCAGGCACGTCCAGGCTAGGCGTAGCAGAGACTTTGTGCTACAACTGCTCTTTTTTTTTTTTTTTTTTTTTTTTTAATTCACAGAAGTGACCAGCTGAATGTCGGGGATTACATCAAGTCGGTGAATGGCATTAACCTGACCAAGCTGCGGCACGATGAGATCATAAGCCTGCTGAAAAACGTGGGCGAAAGGGTAGTGCTGGAAGTGGAGTATGAGCTTCCGCCAGCCGGTGGGTGCCTCTCTGATAACGCTACTCTCTTTTCTTGCCTGCATTTTGTCCTGCGGTACAGATGGGCTCGCTCGTGCGTTAGCCGTCATGGCCAAGGCAGTATCCAGGGGCATTTTGACGTTCTGCCTTCACCTCCTCGCAGCGCTGCAGTGGATGCTGCAGAGCTGTGTGCAGTCGGAGCAGAGCGCTTTTTCCAGCACAGTGGGTGCCTGTTCATGCACACCGGCGGGAGATGGCTGATTAGGTCTGTCTTGCCTCGGAGTGACTTGGTAGCACAGGCCAATCTGCCTCCTGATGCTGCTTCAGCTTGTTTTTCTTTTTCCGTTTTGGAGCGTGGCTACGGGAGGTTTTACTCAGTCTTAAGCATGTATTGCCAGACCCTCTTTTCTGAACTGTGGCAAGTGCTGTTATTCCTCAAGATGCTTTGAAATGTGATGTGTTTTCAGAAGGGAAGCTGAAGCGATCTGCTTTCCAGCTAAGGGGCCCCGGCAGAAGCTGGCAAGCCCAACGCGCGCAACCAGGGCTTGTGTCCTGACGTGGGAGACTGTGTGGTCTTGCCCCGATTTGTTTGTTCTGATTAAAACAAATTCCTCGATACAGTTTCTCATCACAGTCTTTCCATTGTGCAAACGATCTCCCCAGTTATTACTCATTCAGTTACCCAGATCAATCGGAGGATAATTGGGCAGAAGAAATAGAACAACTAAAAATAAGACGACAGGAAAAACAAAACTAATGAAATCTAAACGTTTTGCCCCAGATAGGAAGCTGTCTTACACTTCATAGCTTTGCTGTAGCTGCTGCCTTTATGTGAAAAGTGTTGTGTATATAAATGACCATATAAAGCCCCACGAAAAAAAAAATCTGAATTAGCTGAATCTCTATCCATCGTCCCTCTCTGTTCTGCTGTAAATGTTAGTTAGCTTTTGCATACAACCCTGGTAAAACAAACGAAAACCCTGTGGTTCAAGTTTTCCATGTTCTCATACTCACTGGAGATGACAGCTCTTAACCTTTCTCCTTAGCGGTGAGCCTGGCTGTCAGGAACCTGATAAGCTGTACTTACCGGCTAAGGAGCGGTGCCAATACCGCATGGCTCAATCAATAGCAGCAAGATGTCCCCACCTCTGACTGAGCAGGGAGAGCACGCTGAAATAGTGACTTCTCTCCAATGAGATTATTGATGCTGTTTATGACTAATCCAAACAAAGAGGCACCGCAAAATACAGGGAATTGTCAATTATTGCCTTGCTCCTGTTCACTGTGGGCTTTTATCTGTGTAGAGGGTTTGTTATTGCTGTGTGGGCCCGCCTCTCTCTCTCTCTCTCTTTCCCTGGGCAAAGAGCACAAATAGAGCGCAATTCAATCGCTTGTGCTTGCGGGTTTGAGTCTTTCTCCCCATTTTGTAATTTCCTGCTTTGGAAGAGACCTTGCAAGTCCAAGTCTGGTTTTCAGGCTACTGTGTCATATCATCCCTTTCGTAAATAAACCAAGCCCTGCATTAACACTGGCTTAGGTTTCCCCACTCCCCACTGATCTTACGAAAGGCTGTTGCAGAACTTCATGCTTGAATGCTTAGGACAGAAATTGGATGGTTTCCGAACTCATTTGTGGATGCTTTGTACCCTTTTCTTGGTATGTGAGTGTCACCCATTAGCTGGGAGCCTTCTTGTGCCCTGAGCTTTTCCATTCTGGCATATTTCTAGGCTGTGCCCCTGTTAGCGGTCTGTGCGCAGCAGCAGGAGCAAAGCGGCTGTGTGGGGGACAGTGTTTTGGGGGTTTATTTGGCCTCACTGTAGCCTGGTCCCCAGGGCTGCCTGCCTGCAAGGCGGTACCATCACTCCACTGTACGTCTTTTGGGTTAGTTTAAGGGTTAGTTTGACCCTAATTTGGGTGCAGGTTGCAAGCCCTCAGGGTGCTTGGCAGTGAGGACCAATGTGGTCAGTGAGGAGATTTGTTTCAAAAACCCCCTCCTGAGCCAAGGGGAAACGCTAGCGCAGACGTGCCTGGGGAGCCTTCGGCTCCGATTTGCCAGGTTGAAGTCAAGCTCTTAGTCTTTTTTCTGATTATCCTCGCGGCCATTCATTGCACTTGGTTTGAAGATTAGGAATTGATCTTTTTGGAGTGGACCAGGCTGAAATGCCATGTGCCGTTCTGGATGGAGAAGACTTGGGAAATTGTCCCATATTCACTGCAGTAGCTAAATAAATCATTAAATAGCAGGGGATAGCAAGGGACAGAAATAGTTTTCTTTCTTTTTCTCTTTACTTTTGTACATTAAATAGTACTGTGTATTTAACATAAAATTACTGAATTGCCCCTAGGATCAGTTTAAAGGATTCACTTAATCTTCTTTTAAAGTCAAAATATGAGAGGTAAGGGAAAAAAACCCCAACCTTTTGCACTGAGGATTTGGGATTTTCATTTTCTTTAAGGTCAGCTGGTGACTTCATTCCTTATACTGCTGCTGTTTTTTTTAAATAAGTTTCCATCTGCGGCAGAAGCTTCTGGATTTTGAGTAATGCTGAACGCATTAAAGCCACTTGATAAACAAGACAGTTTTACTTGAATGTCAGAGTATTAACCAAGACAAATTTGAGGGGAGATGCACAACACTGAGCTGGTGAAATCATCCCAAAACACGATGGTTGCTTCTGATGAAGGTTCACATGTCCGGGTCAGGCTTTTTTTTACCAGGGAAGATACAATATGGGTATGGGGCTAGACTTTCATTTCAATGCCTTTTGGATGGGTTTTGGTATTATTTTGCAGGGTGGTGTAGAAAAGGCTTGTCTGGGGTTAACTGGGTCTTTCTCTCATCCTTTAGTGCCAGAGAGCAGCGCTGGCATTATTCCCAAGACCATCGAGGTGTCCCTCTACAAGGAAGGCAACAGCTTTGGCTTTGTGCTGAGAGGTTAGTGGTGTCTCCAGTGAAAACCAGAGAGGGGACAAGCACTGGCAGAGGTGATTTGGGAAGCGGGAAAAGTAAGATGATGAATGTCATAAACCTCAGCCGAGAAGTGAAAGCGTGTCCTGGAGAGCATCCCGTGCAGCCTTCAAGGACTGCCAGCTGCCTAATCCAGGGCAGCCTTTTTGCTTTCAGGCTGCGTCAGCTGTTATGTGATAAATGTCTCTCCTTTCTCAGCACTCTCATTCAGACTTTCAAATCTCCGGTGACTTACGGCTTTCCTGGTTTGATTACAGGGGGAGCCCACGAAGACTGGCACAAATCCAGACCGCTGGTGCTCACCTACGTGAGGCCAGGTGGCCCAGCAGACAGGTAATGCTCGTGTTGCACCTCCAACATTTGCCTTCACAAGACAGACCAGCAGCTCTCGCCATGCTTTGGGACATGTGTGCTGCTTGTCCTCCTTGCTGGTGCCTCTCCAAGGCTTCTTATGCTGGTGGTGTGGAACGACATAGGGGGTATGGGACCCGTGATGCGTGGGGAGGATGGGTGCGGTGCTCATAGGCTGACCTATGTGTAGATGTTACAGCTACAAGCAGAAACTCCTCTTCCAGAGGCAGCCACTTAATTAACCCTATGCAGATGAAGAGCTGATGCTGTGTTAGAAAGCAGGAGGCAGTCTCTATCTATTCTCATGCCACTAATTTAATATGATGGGCCTGGCACTATAAATAACCCAAACTATTGTCCCAAGGAGTGTTCAGTTCCTACAGGATCAAAGTAATTGACTTTTTAACATATATATATACATCTCCTAACACACACATATATGTACATGCACACACACACACAAAATATGCAAGTATATTAAATAGATATACAAAATATAGATATATATAAAAATATATATAGAAAATATATCTAAATATAAATAAATACATATAAATATGCACAAAACCCCCTTTTGCCTGTGGTTTCCTACAGGGAAGGGTCCTTGAAAATCGGGGACAGGCTGCTGAGCGTTGATGGGATCCCGCTGCACAGCATGACCCACGCTGACGCCCTCAATATCCTGCGGCAGTGCAGCCAGGAGGCACTCTTCCAGATCGAGTATGATGTGACCATCATGGGTAAGGCCAAGATACTTGTGGTGGCATTTTCTCTGACTGCCTGGAAAGTATGTGCGACTAGAGACAGCAACTGGGATACTCAATTTCAGTGGAAAAATTGCTGAGCAATGCGCCGCCAACATGGGTGTACGGGGTAGAGTTCAAAGCCGACTTAGTTAAATGCGTTTGAAGTGCCCTTGTCCGATGATGTGTCTCAATGGGAATGATGACTGATTTTAGAGGAGGGGGAAAAAGGGGCTTTTCTAATGTAGGCAAAGAGGGCATAGGAGAAGTCAGAGTTAAAGGGGGCTGGAATGCCAGCGCTCCGCCAGCACTGCAAATACCGCTATTAAATGTGTGCAGGGGAGTGAGCTGCAAGCAGGCAGAGACTTGATGTGGCTGTGGCTTCGGTTCTGAATTTTGACCCTGCTTAATTCTAGAGCTATTCCCTTTCTTAGAAATGTTAGTTCAGAACTGCTGCTGAAATAAATGAGAGGTGATCAATTGATTGACCCCAAAGAAGACAGAATTTACTGGAGGGCAGAGGATGGGTATTTCTAACCATGTTCTACACAGTAGATATTAAGTTTGAGGGTTTGGAGATTTGGGTTTTTTTTTCATTTGATTTTCAGTTTCAAGCTCTGGGAAAGGGTTTATTATTAGCTACTGTAAAGTCATTTTGAGCTGGCTTTGTGACACACAGCTGTTACTGCAGGGAGTGTCGTTAATGAGTTTAAGGTTACCACAGAGTCCGAAGCTGTGTTGTCACTGGAAGCTCGTTGAGCTGTGTGTTAGGTTTTGATGTTGCATATACGTCTCCAGAGGGGTTTCTGCCTCTGCTGGAGCTACAAGCTGGACTAGGTTGGAGTCTTTTCTGCAAGTCTCGCAAATGAGTCCAGCACATCTGAGCGTAGGATCCAGTGAGGAACAGGAGTCCGTGATACCAGGTTGTTTTCTGACTTGCCAGTGAGGGGAGAAATCAAAAGGATCTGCAGCTGTGAAAGTTTAATACCGTGCTGTCCCCAAGGAAAGAGAGCTGAGAACGCCAGAAGTTGCTCCATGCAGTGTGCAAGAGGGTTGCACCAGGATAAGGGAGCTCCTTGTGCCAGCCCTGCAGGCTTTCTGCTTCCTTTTGAGTCTCCTTCCCCCAAGCTTTCCCCTTCCTTTCAGCAGAAACTCCACAAGCGTGGACATACTGGATCTCCCCGCGGGGGGAGTCTGCCAGGACCCGGGCAGCTGTGTGCCACGCAGATACGTGCTCTGCTGGGAGAGCTGGAAGGAAAACCTGATGCCTCGGCTGTTGCCTGTATGCTGCCTGGCTTCTGCTGCGCTACAGGAGCCACTTCTCGTTTAGAAATTGGCTGGTATTCATGAAAAAGAGGAAATGCTTAAATGATGAAAACCGGGAACTACCCAAACCCCATTTTCTACCTTTCTATATGATTGTGATTGTGGTAACTCTGCAGCAGTTGGTAAGAGATGTCCATTCCTCTCCTTGCAGGCTGGCTGGGCTGGCAGCCCCTGCCCGGGGAGGGGGCAGGCGGAGTTAAGGAGGGATTTTGCACAGAGCTGTCAAGTCTGAACAGTAGCAAGGAATTAATGGTGCATGGGAAATGGGCTTTTTTGGGGGTTTTGTTGTTTGTACAGTCCCTTGGTGCCTATGTTGCAGAAAGTTGATTGTTTTAAAATCTGACTTGGAGCAAAAATAGCCACGAAGGTGTCTTGGTATTTCCTCTTGAGTAAGTCTCCCACCTAAAACTGTTGGGGTTGAGTGAACACAGAGCGATAGCAGGGTTTTATGTAGTGATTCTCTATCTTGTGTTGCTATACAGTGGACCACAGCCAGATATTTCCCAAGATATAAAAACAACCCCTTTCTTAGATAGTTTCTGCATAGAGAGTGCTTCTCCCCAACCCTGTAAAGGGATATACTTGCCCTGCTTTCTTTTAAGGCAAGGTGATGCAGAATGTGTAGTTTAAAACAATCTCTGCAGACAGTTCTGCCAGGCAGCAGCTAATAACTGCAACAGGAGATGAGTGCATCGTCCCCAGATCACAACTATTACAGACATTCTCTTTACCAGCCACAGGAAGATGATGAGGAAAGGGAAGAACAGGTGCTGGAAGTAGTGTGAGGATGTTATTAGCCTGAAGGGAGCACTCCTAATTCCCATTTTGAAAACTTGATGAAGGGGCTGGAGGGGACAAGTGGCCACACAGTTCTCTTGATTCATTCTAAGAGCTGGGGAAACCACCATGAAGTGGTGCTCGGCCTGTTCATCCCCGGGGAAAACAGATTTTTGCATCGCGCTTGCTCTCCGCTGCAGCCGTACCTGCTGGGGTGGTGTGGGCTGACCTTCGAGGAGGGAAAGTTTGTTTTCCACCTCTGTCCTCGGTGAGAGACAAAGGCTGTTGTGGAGGAGTGTTGAATCGCGGCGTTCCCCAGATGGCTGCGTGGTTTCCCAGTCAAAATTGTGCGCTGAGGATGAGCTGCCTGGGGCCAGCCCTGCTCTCGGCGCGAGGGACGCGGCAGCTGCTTGCCACCACCACTGAGCATCCCCCAGCTGTTGGGCTTTCACCGGGGAGGCCAGTCTACAACGGGGCTGTGGCAGGCTTTTAATCAAATTGTCTGAGATTTCTCAGGGCCACCGAAGGAATTAAATTAATCTGCCATTTCCATTTAAAAGGAGTGTGAACTGGGCATGTACCTCCCTCGGGCATCGGGAAAATCTCTGCCCTTTGTTGATGCCAGATAAACGTTGCAATGAACAGATGCGCTCCTGTGGCGACACTCTATCTTCTGGGCCTTTTAAAAAAGGGTGGGGGAAAGTCAAAACCCAACAAATAAACTGATCAGCCAGAAACTGGTGGCATTTGAATAGTTACTCTGTAAATAAGCTGTGTGTGCCATGACACGAGGCACTGGGCTGCAAGCCCTTAGGGTTGACTCATGGAGGGGTGAAGCTCTCTGCCAGAGATGACGAATGAGCAAAGCGATGTGCTGTGTCCTTCTCCTCCTCTCCCTTCCCCTGGCTGCCCCTCTGCCCATTTGGTTTTAGGCTGGAGATTTTTAGGCCTGCAGCGATCTCCTGCTGATGGAGTGGAGGGCTGGTAGTGTCCCACAAATGGGTGACCGCTTGGTGTCTGCTGAGTGGTGGCAGGGGGTAGGGCCTGAAGAGGGGCCCATGACGTCTAAAGCCTCCATATGCCTCTGAAGCCAGAGGGATCACGAGCTGCTGGGCTGTGCCAGGAAGGAGGCACCTCCCTGGTTTGGTCCTTCTTAGGAGGTTTTGGTTTATTTTGTTTGCATTTGCAAGGGGTGTGCTTTCCCCCCTTAAAGTGCATTACAGCAGGGGAAAAAATCTTCCCTGCCGGAGCACCTCACTTACCCCTGGGCAAACGCTCATAACACTTTCCAGCCTGGTTACAAGAGCATCCCTCCTTAGAGAGGTGAGCAAAGCCAGGTGGGGCTCAAGGAAATCTAGTGCAAGAAGGAAAAAAGCCCCACAGTATTTCCTCCAAAATAAGCTGTTGGGAGAAAGATCTTTAAGAAAACACCTGCCAAACCCCAGCTTTGAGTGGTGGGTAACCAGCTCTCCTGTACCTTCAGCACCAGAGTGTCTGACTGTTTGGAGCAGACTGCTTCCCTTGTATCTATCACAATATTGGTGAGTACTGCTCAAGCGTATGGGTGTGAGCAGTTTTTGCACAGCCCTTTGTGTCCTCCTGGGGTCAGCCACATGGACAAAGTGATGGGATTTGCTGTACTTGAGCAAGTTGTGGTGGGCTTTCCTCTTTCTGTTTTGGTAGAGAAGGATAGAGGTTGATTAGATTTGTAGTGAGTCACCTGGTGGCTGCTGATTTTCCCCCTGAACATTTTGAAATGGCTGGAATTTGGATTTGCAAGGAAAAATGCAGGCAGGATTTGGGGGCATTTGTTAACTGATTCAGGCCAGAGCTTCTGGTACTGAATTTTAACAGGGTCCTATCCAATTAATTTATGCTATTCATTAGGCAATGCCACCTAAAAAAGAGCAGACGTCTTCAAAAAGGTGGAGGGCTTAAGGGTTTATTTGGTTACTAAAACTATTGTTTCTGATGGTGGATGAAGACAGCATATGTGCTTTCCCCCCAGCAATGTCAGGAGATGTAACATTATTCATCCAGCAGAGGGGAATGAGAGAGGTATCCTCTTCTGGACCCTGTCTGACTACCCGCTAACTAAGCATGTATTCTTGGACAAGTTGTGTGACAGCTGTGCCTCAGTTTCCCAATCTGTAAAATGGTACCATCCTCCTCTGGGAAGCACAATTCATTGCTTGAAAAACGCTTTCTAACCCTTACATGAAAATCTGCATAGCCACACAAGGCAACGTACACATATGTGATTTTTCTGTTCCTTGGTAACAAAACCCTAGAGAAATGATGCAAGCTGCTGTGTTCATATTAAACTCGGTGTCACTGGCCTCAGTGATGCTTGTTCTGCAACAGTGTGACTTTTGGCCCTCAGTACATGTTGAGCGGCATTTGAGTTGAATATCTCATGAATGCCGAGTCTCCAGAACAACTACTTGGAGTCTTTTGGCTTGCGAGAAAGGATCTTGCTTTAAGTAAGGTGAGATTTGCTGTGAATGCAGGAGAGCCGCGGATGCCTTTTCCACAGACGCTGGGTGAGGTTGCAGATGTGCCTGATGGTCAGAAACACGTTGTGGTACCAAAGCAGCAACACCAATTGACTCCCTGCAGTAAGGTGATTGCATGGCCTGCCCTGGCCTCTCCGTGTTTCTTTTTTAAATTACCTTGGGTGTAATAGCCCCATGTTAATCACGCCTCACAAATATTGCTAAATTGAAGGCTCCTGACCTTTGATTTGAGCCAAATCTTTCCCTAGAATAATTAATAGAGGCTTGGCTGGTATTTCCTCGACAAATGCCTCTATAAAATGGATTTGGAGCAGTTCTCATCTATGCCACTGGAGATGAGAATTAAAAAGGGACGGTAGGGTGGACTGTGCTGTGTGTGGTGGGAGGAGGGACTGTGGGCTGGAGGCAGGGCTGTGATTTCCTACAGCCCTACACTCCCTGGCATGGGAGTAGGTACCCAAAGCTCTTTCTTCTCACCATCATGCTGAGACTTCCCTGGGAAACACTTGGCAGAGCCGAGAAGCTTGGACGCTGGGTAAAAGCGAGAGGAGTAGGTATTTTCCTGTCAAAGAAAGGTGCCTACCACTCCAGCAAGCTTTTTTTCATGATTTTTTCCCATCTCCTTCCCTTCAGCTGGAGGAATATAAGTCTGTGTCCCTCTTTAAAGAATGTGTGCTGGGCTGCAAAACCAACGTGTAGCTGGTGTTTGCTGTTGGAAGAGATCCTCAGTCTCTTGGTGCTTCCTTTGCTAATGAAGGCTTAAGTGCACCTTCTGCAGGACTTAGCTGGGTGCTTTGTGCATGTTTTGATTGAACTGGGGCTGTGCTTTTTGCCAGGGCCTGCAGGTCTCCGCAGTGGTGCTTTTCCACAGAGAGTAAGCAGTGTTTTATCTGAAGCCTTGCATAACCTTTAACATGGCTCTTTCCTCCCCCTGGGAAAAGGGCACTGCGAGTAGACCAGAGTCTGAACATCCTCTGGCCAATCCCCAGGGGAAATTTCCAAGGGAAATTTCTATCTCCAAAGACTCAGCATCTTAAAAAAAAAAAAATCTCAGGAAAGACCTCGCTGCAGCTTAGCTTCCGAGGTCTGCATCAATGCTCCTGTTTATCAGAGAGCAAGAATGAGCCATGCATCAAGTTTTGGAGCCAAGTAGCATCAGCATTTTTAGTGGAGCATAGCTTTGGAAGAGAAAAGCCTTACTATGAATAATTAAGGGCTGAGGAGGCATCAAGCTCTCAGAGGACTCTGCTGGCCTTTCCTTTGAAGTGGATGGCTGGGTTTCCATGAAGTGCTCTTGTGGGGGGGTCAAACTACACATGGGGTGCTGGTTGTGGGTTGTGTGATGGTGATAACACGTTTGTGAATCCAGCCTTTTTACGATAGCTTTAAGTAATCCGGGAGCAAACGTGTATAATAGAGGCAGAGGGAATTTCTGTCTAATCAGCCAGAGACACAGGCTTTTTTTTCCTCCCCCTTCCTCAGAAGAGATGAATAGGTGTGGTGCAGGCTTATGCTAACAGGTGCAATTTTGTAGGAGTTTCATAGTCTCACTTACAGCATCTACTAACCTTATTGCAGAAATGCATTTTTTAAACCTGAGTTACCCCTGTATTGTCTGATGGGAGGCTTTTGTAAGCATGCAGGTAGGTAGCTCTGTGTCTCTGTTCCTGCTGTTGCACTGGAGGAGCTGAAACAAGCAGTTGAGGCGATATTTCGAAGCTGGTGCTGAAGCGCACAGGAGTTGACTGACTTGTGTGCTGGTCATCAGCACACACGACTCCTGAGTACTTCAGAAAGTGGGATCCTGTCTCTTTGTGCCTTTTCTTTTTTTTGTTTGGGAAGAAGCCTGTAACAGTGATGTCCTTCTGATCTTCCTTTTTTGGGCTTTTAATACTGTTGATGTTACTGCTGCACAGCCTTTGAGCAATCTCTTCCTCAATCTTACTATTTAACCCCAAGAAAAGAGGCAGGGGGGTTGTTTCCGTGAGTGAATTGTTGTAATATCTCTTCACTTCATTATCGTATATATTTTGTGCAGAAGCAATTTTGCTTATTGAGTTTACTTCTTTGTTAAGTTACCATGTGACACAGACTGTAGGATGTCCAAACTACAGGTTTGGTGATACACGTGGCAAGTCAGCACTATTGGCCAACCCTCTGCATTTAGAAATGGGAAAGGCTGCATGAGAAGTGTCTTCAGATGCTCTCTTGTTTTGCAGATACTGTAGCAAATGCTTCAGGTCCTTTACTAGTAGAAATAGCAAAGACTCCGGGGTCTACACTAGGAATCACACTGACGACAACCACGCACCGGAACAAGCAGGTCATTGTCATCGACAAGATCAAGCCAGCCAGTGTGGTGGACAGGTACAGATCTGAAGAGGCTACTCCTAGCTCTACTTTTCCCTTCTCTGCTGCTTTTTTATCCCCTTGTTAGTTATATGCTATTCTTGCCTTGAAATGGCCATGTCCATGTGTTCTTAGCACTAAGTGTACTAAAAATATCTGACCCAACGTGAATGGACACTCCTCACCGGGAATGAATGTAACTCGGTGCATGTGAAAGCTGAGCTCTGTTTTAAAAACCTCAGATCTGACTGCCCTGGAGCTGTGCAATGGCAAACACCTATTCTGGAGACTTCTGGCTAGAGCCTTTTCCTGATGGGCAAGTCAGCTAGTCACCTTTTACGTGGGGATGCAGAAAGACAGACCGTTATGCAGCCCTAACTGTGGTTAGTTGTATTGCTGAGCTGAGCTGCTGGCTAGTAGGACTTACTACATGGCTGGGTGAGCCCTCAGCTATCCAGACTAGCTATGAGTGGGCACTATTAAAAACCTAAAAGATCTTTCCTAAGTCACCAGCACCACTGACTCAAACATGAAGCATCTTAGTTGGTATTTTGGGCAATGCTTGAACCTAAGGTTCAAATTGGAATTAAAAAAATGAGATCTGAAAAAGAATTCACATGAATTCACACAGTAATTCACAGTTGGATTTTGTATGTTTCTGCTCCCAACTGTAAGGACATGGATTTTGGCCATGTGTATAATTACCTATCTTGCTGTTTCCTTTGCAGGTGTGGTGCGTTGCATGTTGGTGACCATATTCTCTCCATTGATGGCACGAGCACAGAGCACTGCTCCCTATTAGAGGCAACTCAGCTTTTAGCTGCCACTTCAGAAAATGTCAAGCTGGAGATATTACCTGTTCACCAAAGCAGGCTGCCTTTGAAGCCTCCAGAAACAGGTGTGTCCTCCGTGCAAACACTTGTTGGTTGCCCTCAAAACTCACTTGAAGTCCCTACTGGGATTCTTGCTGCTTTTGAATGCTGGTAAAAGACTCCAAAGAGAGACATCTGTGGAGGAAAAAAAAAATGATGTTTTGATGAAATGCATGTGATTAGATGACGTTCTTCAAGGATGTGAATAGGAAAAAAAGGTAACATCTGTGCTTGAATGGGGAAATTGGAGTTGGGAATCCCAGGGTTTTGCAGTGCTGAGTGCTGTGCAAGCCGCTTCCTTAGTACCACAGATAAGAGACTTTAATGGAGACATTTGCACAGAACAACTTTGGTGCTGGCAAATATATTTCCACGCTCAGCTTTTATTTGCTGGTGCCTGGTAAGGCTTTGCAAAGGATCTATCAGTAGTTAGGCAGGGTCCTGCTGGACTTCCTTAGGAAACAAAGCTGTAACACAAGTGTTCATCTCCTGGACTAGCCTGTTTGAGTGAATGCATCTATAGCTGCTGCTTTCCACGCCCCCCCCCCCCCCCCCCCCCCCCCCAAAGAAATACTGGGAAAAAAATTCTGGCTCCAGTGAAATCAAGCCCAAAATGCCTGTAAACATTGTTAGGAATTCACCCTGGTGAGCATCCTTGTTGCCCACCTTCAGTTTTTCCTTCCATGTGAGGGGCCGGCTCAGGCTCTCATATAAACTTCATTGTGAACATAGCCTCAGTACTAGTAGATTTGTTGCAACTCTTACCTGCAGTTTTCTTACAGTCCGTACTGGTAGTCTTGTAATTCAGGTGTTTCAGGTGTGACTGTTCAGTACCTGCCCCTTTTGCAACCATTTTCAGTCACTTGTCTCTCGAGGACATGCATTTTAATAATATTGGTGCACAGTAGCCCTGGGCACGGCTCTTCTTTCCATTCTCTTCTAGGGTGGTTTGGGGAAAGGAGGAAAATACCTGTTTTGCCTTCTTTAGTATGATGCAGTGAAACATGAAATCTAATAACATCTCCATGTCTAGAAATGAATCTCTTGCATGTCCAGTCCAATTTGTGCAGAATTAAAGCATTTTAACAGAGGATGGATGACTTGACCTTTGTGCCCAAGAAAAAAAGGAACGTTATAATCCTTTTTGAGTGGCTGTTAAAATGAGCTATTCTCCTCCTTCCATTAGTGTCCTGGTCCTAATCTTCTTTCAGAATATATGCATTCAGCAACAGCTCAGGAGAAGGGGGATCTGTGGAAGGACGGCTCGGTGTGTTCAGAGCCTTTTTACCCAAACCTCCGTACATCAGATCAGTTTGCTGTGGCAGAAATACAGAACACAAACTTGGGATAATAATTGCAACGCATGAATAAGGGATATAACAATTGTTTCTGCTTTTGATTAAACCCTTTAACATGTGAGGGATCATAGGGAAGGATGCTGTTCATCCACACGGCTGTTAGGAGGCAGAGGTATATGGTTGGAGACCAGCGCTTTGGCTTGAACCTTCGCCAGTGCTGATGGAGATGGGAAGGGGAGGTGGTGGGGACAGGAAGGAGAGCACTTTGGGCAAGAGGAGCCGCTCACAAAGCAGTGGTGTAACCAGCCACAGCACCGTGCAGCCCATGGTGAGCAGCTGAGGAGCTGCACCAAAGTTGACAAACTGCGTTTGGACCTGGGAGAGACACTGCCTTCTGCTCCAGACACTGAGCGCCAACCCCATAGGCTGCTTTTTCTGAGTTTAGGGAAACAAACAGGGGCAGTAAGGAAAGATGGGCCATGCAAAAGCAAACTATCATGGTTGGCAGGAGAGTGAAGCCCAGGGAAAGCAGCTGAGGAGAGGAGACCGTGCAGACATGTCCCTGTTCAGCACTTGCATTACTGAGTCCTTCCAGTGTGTGCCTGCATGGGGCTTGTCATTATATTTTTTTAAACGTGGCTTCTTGTGCAATCAAAATCCAGTTATTGAGGTGGAGAGGGATCTGAAGCTGCAGCTGCCATGTAAAAATATAGTCTAATGCTGAAGCACAGGATTTGTCAAACTGAGTTTGCTTTCTCTGTGGCTCTGGGGGCGTTTGGAGAGTTTGTGGGAGGATTAGGCCCTGCTCACAAGATCAGCGGGAGCGGATGGTGCTCAGGAGTGGTGCTGGGATGGATGGGTTTCCTCAGGCAGGGATGATGTGCGAAAGCTTGGGGAAGGCTGTTGTAGGTTTTTATCACAGAATTGTCCAAAATCTCTTCTCTTCCCCAATGCGCTGACAGCTGAGTTTCAAAGGCACTTTTTTCTATTGTCAGATATGAGCTAAGAATTTATAGACAAATGGGAGAGTTTTAATTACTATAAATGGATTAAATGATTTTGTATATATGCCCATAAGCTCTGTCCCTCATGTTCAAAGTGTTTAATTTTATTAAGAACTTTCCTTTTTGTCTAGATATAGCTATATTTATTAATTTGATTTTTGTTTTTAAAAACTGCCTGGCTCTGAATTTACTTTTATATCCACAAAATAGAAGCTCCAGAGCAGGAAGTCTATTTTTTAAGAGCTTGATAGACTAAGTGCTAAATTCACTAAATGTTTAGCAAAGACTAAATATAATCACTATATTGGCTGGAAAACCTGACCTAAATGATTTTGATGCCTGTGATGCATGCACACAAAATGGATTTCCACTGTTAAAGGCACTAACAGATGACCTTTAGATGAGATGTCTGGATGGACTCACTAAATAAACTGAGTCCCTGTGCCAGGTTTGCACCCTCAGAAAGCTCTGGTAGTACCAGCGCTGATGGCGTTTCTGCCTGCTTGCAGGACAGAGAGCCTGGAGGAGATCTCACCCTGGGAAGGCGGTTGTCAGTCAATGCAAGTGGTTGTGAGGTTAAGAGCTCTGGGATAACTCATGGCTGCAGTGATGCTCCGCTGTGGGATGCTGTTCATGCTTAGCTGAATTAAAGAGACACTTGCAATCTTGCTCTTTAGCCAGCAATTCCTCTCAGAAGAAAATAGATCCAGACAGCATGGTGCAGAGATTCAGGAGAGAAAACCCAGTGCTGTTGGGGAAGGAAAACTGAACTGACCCTGTGCTGCTCAGGGGCAAAAGGAGTGTCAGTGAGAACAGAGAAGGGATCTGTGCCTGGGAGGGGTGTTTGAGGCACTTCAGAGGAGATTTGTGGCATTGTGACCTGATGTTGCAAAGCCACAGTTCCTGGGACAAGGGATTTCCAGGTGATGGATGTCATGCTGCCGCAGATTTCTGCCAACATGTGTTGGACTGGGGTTAGGGTTGAAGCTAAAGCAGTTGTGTGCCCTTGAATAGAGTCTGCTGCGTTGGTGCCATGTTTTAATTTACAGTTTGCCACAGCGTTGGCATCCCTTCCTGTGTCGGTGGCCCTCTGTAATTGCCTTTAAGCAGCGGCGTATAAAATCCCTTTTGTTCTGGTGAGCTGGAGGCAGCCCTCTGCTACTTCTCTCTTTGATCCATATGCGCACCCTGCAATGGATTCCCAGCCAAGAGCAGCCGCTGAACAACCAAACACTGAAGCCAAGCAAAGTGCTCAAAGCAGTCCCGGGCACGTGCGGAAGGTGTTGTGCCTTGTCCCCAGGAGGGCAGCTCTGGCAGCAAGGTGGGAAACAGCAGGAGGAGGTTTCCCCGGTGCTGTTGGATAACACTGATGGCCTCTGCAGGAGACTTGTGGCTGGAGGGAGCTTCTGCACGTTGGACAACAGACTGCAAATGGTAATGACATCTGTGCACTGCCAGCATGGCTTAGTCAGGCCATTGGCTCAGGATGCAGAGTTTTCTATGGGGAATGGGTGGATTTCTGCCACTTTGCATCAAGTTGTCATGAGGTTACGTGGGGATGCATTTTTGCTGCTGGTGCTTGACACACTGTGGCTGGGTCCCGACTTGTTCAGAGCCAGTATGAGGCTCTTTTCTACAGTCTCCTGGCTTATGCTTCTTACCTTTCCTTTCTCTCACTTCTCCTCCCTGCCTGTGGTGTTTTCTGCTCCCCTGGGTGCCATCAGTCAAGGTGCAGAAGAGTGACCACCACCACTGCTGGGACCCCTGTGTCAACTACTGTCACACCCACCACCCCGGGCACTGCAAGACACCCACTTGGAACCAGACGTCTGGACAGGATTACTGCAAATGTAACCTCAGCACACGCTGTTGCCCCCATGCCTGCATGTGTTCGTTCATGTTGTGCCCCTCCTTTTCCTTAATACCCGACTCCATAGCCTGGCTTGTTACTCGTTTCCTCCTCAGGCACCTGGGTCTGTTTCCACAGGTCCCGTGCTGAGGTACAAAATCAGTATCTGCAGCTCAGCACACACAGATCTGGTAACTGCAACAAGAGCAGTGTGCTGGCCAGCCCCCCGCTCCCATCCTCTAACCTCACACCCCGGTGCCGGTTTCATATGGCAAAAATGAGTTGCTGTGGGACGAGGAGGGCATCTCCTGGTGATGTGTGGGAATGTGATACAACAACACATGCAGCTTAGCCCTGGTGCCACACAGCACGTTAGCAGCAGGATTATGTCTGCTTCAAAATCTGTAAACCCACCTCTTGCAGGAAGCAGGCTCTGTTCAGCCCCAAGGTCCTTGTCTTACGGGGAGGAGGAAACATTGCACTGTGTCCGAACAGTGGGAAACAAACAGGGCAGTCCCATTGCCCAGCAGCTCAAGTTCAGGCTGTGGTTTCTCTTTGTATGTATTTAAGTTTCATTAGTGCCATCGTACCAACATGCTGTTGGCTGCCCTGCATCCATGACGCATTTCTCACCTGGTGGCGTGGATGCTGCAGTGACAGACAGCCCAGTCACAGGACTCACTGCACACCAGAAAGCCATGTCCATCTGGAGTCCAAGCCCACTCTCTCGGCTCTCCTGGAGCTGCACGCCCAGGAGAAAGTTCTCACCTTGTCTTGAGCCCTGGAGCTGGGAAGAAGGAGCTAGTCTGAACCCATTAGGTGTTTGATGAACACCCATCAGTTGTTTGGTAAACACCCATTAGATGAACCCACTGCGGCACTTCTCTATGCATGTCCTTAACACAGCCTGTATTTCCCCAGCTCTGGTGGCTGCCAACTTCTCGTCTCCCACCATGAACACGCAGGGCTTCCCCTGCCAGAACTCGAACACGCTACCTCGCAGCTCCCACCCTATGAGCCCCCGCACCACCATGCTGAGGAGGAGACAGAAGAAGAAGGAGCATAAGAGCTCACGTAAGAGTGATGGTGGGCTGGGGCTGGGTTGGACGGGATGTGCATGCTTGCCTTGCTGTCCTTATTGTTGACTGTTAGCCGGAGTAGGACCACTCATCTCGCCACTGTCAGTGCCTCCTTCATCCTCAGTCACTGTCCCCATCACTGCCAGACCGAGGTCTGTGACCAGACCAGCTATGTTGACTGTGGCTACCCTGACCTTCTGCCTCTCTCCTCCTCTCAGTGTCGCTGGCCTCCAGCACAGTGGGTCCTGGCGGACAGATAGTCCACACGGAGACAACAGAGGTGGTGCTCAGGGGAGACCCTTTGAATGGCTTCGGACTTCAGCTCCAGGGAGGCATCTTTGCTACCGAAACCCTGTCTTCCCCACCTCTCGTCCGTTTTATTGAGCCTGACAGCCCGGCAGAGAGGTTAGAGACCTTGCCCTTGGATGCTGATGGTGCTGCTGCTGAACATTTCATGGTTTGGTTTGTTTTCTCTCCTCAGAGGCTCATTTAGATATTTACTATCATCCTTGTAATATCTCCCATTCTTCACTGGGCATGGTTTACTGTCACTGCCATTTCTGCACTCGTCGGCTGACCGCGGCCTCCCTCGCATCCCAGGTGAACGTCTTGGCACCAGGCTGCGGCTGTTCTGGGAGGAGGAGGAAGGGAGCGTGTGTCTGTGTGAGAGAGCCATTCCCATTCTTTTTTTCTTTTTTCTTTCTCTTTGAAAGATAAAGCTTTTGCCTGGGTGCAGAAAGGGAAAAGGTCTAAAAAAGTAGGACCAGCAAAGTGTTTTCTGCCTGGTTTCATTGTAGTAGAGCCCAGCTATATAAATTGGCCTTAAAGCCAAGGTTTTGAACAGCAGAGGAGGGCTCTGGTTGAGGAGAAGGTAGGTGCTGCATTTAAGCACTGTTGTTTTTGCTCTATAATGCTGGGAAAAGAGCAGAATGGAGAAGCATCATTAACTGCTGCGCGTCACCCCCCGGAGATACTGGGAGCAATGACTCCTCCAGCAACTGAGCCTCAGCTCAGGAGCTCTGGCTGCTCTGGCTAAACTTTTCCCAATACCCTTGCTGACTGGGTCTGCTCGAGTGCCTGTGCACTACAATGTAGATGCCATCTAGCAAGGTTTTTCTTACTAAATAGACCCGATCCCAGCAGGGCTTGAGCTCTTGTGGGGCGGAAAGGAGAGCTGGTTTCATTAGGCAGATGAAATAGTGAGGAGTGAGTGAGCTGGCACTTAAGCCTCTGTGCTGGTTTCTCTTCCCACCTGTGATTTCCACTGGTGGTCCGTCCTGCCGAGGGGTGCTGGAGGTGCGATGAAGTGGCCGTGCTCAGTGCCTGCTGCAGATCCTTCCTCGGGAGGAGAAGTCTCCAAGGGCCTCATCAGCATGTGCTGATGGTTGGTGTCCCCAGGCCAGCGCGGGAAAACAGCATATGGATCAAACCCATGGGGGAGTCGTATGGCGGGGAAAGCGTCCGCAAAAGAAAATGCAAGTCCTTGCCATGCAACGGGTGTCTCTGTGCAGTAGCTTCTCCAGGCAGCCGATGCAGAGGCAGGGAGGAGCATGAGTGCCTGGTGCTTGTGTCTATGGGAGGACAGGGACAAGGGACTGGCACAGGAAAAAGAGTTGCCTGAAGTGATGCAGGTTAAGAGAGATTTCGAAAGCCTTTTATGCCTTTGTTTGTTTGTTTGTTTCCAAATAGGGTTTATAAATGAAAGTGATTGTGGTTTGAGTTTTTTATGCTCTATTACCAGGGTGAATCTGGCTCACATTGCAAAGCACCAAACTCCTTTTATAAATCAGGCGGCAACAAAGCCTGCTGTCCCAGGGGAGGAGGGAGATGTGCAGAAATCTGCCTGGCTTTGTTTTATCCTCTTGCCAAGCCTGGAGTGAAAGCAAAGACTCGTGGTGCAGTCTGCAGTCTTGCTTGGCTTTAATGTGTCACACACGCTCCTCTCCCTCTTGGCTGCTCACCCAGCAGGATTCGCGCGCTCCTGGCTGCTGCTTTCGGGCGCCAGGGAGCAATCCTCTCTGCGTTTGCAGCCTGGATTTGATTTGGGGATTAAATCTCTGCGGTGTATTTCTGCCTTTCCTAGACTGTGCTGCTCTTCCTGGCTGGCAGGGAAACACTGTCTTTCCTCCCCATCTTGAAGTGATAAGTGCACTGGGTTTGCAGCGAGGTGAAAAAGGCAGTTTTATGTTTTCATTTCACTTTTTGTTTCTTGCTGTCCCACAGAGCTTGTTTGCTCTATCCTTCCTAGATACCTTATTCCCTGCCCTTGAGAGGTTCTGCTGTAGCTGCAGCCCAAGACATTAGAGCCATTTTTCTCCCTTTTACCAAGCCGGGCTCTTGGCTGAGCTACACTCTTCTGCTGCAGTTGTTGCACCTTGCAAAAGAGGGTAAGCGGTGCGGATACAGGGATCGGGCTCAGCAGCCTGCGTGTTCACACACTGCTGTGCAAGACCTGTGAATCTGACTGTGCTGTTGCACAAGGGCGTGATCCACAATCGCTTTGTCCCTCTGGCTTGCCATGGAGGGGCTGCCTCTTGGGTGTCTAGCAAATTTGAGTGCTGCCAGGGAGGAGGATGGCATCGCCCTCTTTTCAGGGAGGTTGAGCTGCCTCACATCTGTTATCTGCTTTGTGCTAGCTTGTGGCAGGCGGTTTGAAGCAAAAGCTCTTGCCTCCCTGACTTGTGATTTGTTTTACAGACAATAGCCTCTAATAGACCTCCCTCCCCACCTGTTGTTTTGTTTCCTGGGTGCAAGATGAAGCCTTTGGGCTCCAATGAGACAGTGATTCAGCCCCTGTTATCAGCAGGGAGGATGGAATAGGAAGACGCCCGATGTCCCCTCTTGGCTGCCTTGAAACACATAGCTTTTGTGTCCTTCCTCCTCCAGCTGTCATTGACAGCAGTGGAAGAGTATCTGGCTTCTCCATCACGGTATCCAAAATCAATGCTTCCTGCTGAGTTACGTGTTTTCTAGCTCTGCTCAGACACAGTTGTTTGATCATTGTGTTTCTGGCTTTTGAGTATGAATAGTTTGTAAGAGGAAAGTTTAGGAGCTGGGTGAAGCTGTCAGCAAAGCTTTGATCTTTTGGGGGCTGGGACCCACCCACCAATATGCAGGCACGGATGTACAGACATTCACAGCTGTGTGCATCTGACCTGTGCAGGCCAACTCGGGGGTGTGTAAGGGCACGACTGATCAGTTTCTGCAGCCAGCAATGTGGCTGTGGTCGCAGCTGCTGCCACCCCACAGCTGGAGTAACCACACAGATGCTGATGATGCTGAGTGAGATCTTCAGTGCGTATCCTGCCCAAGGCTTGAATATGTGCTGCTCTGTGTCTAGCCAGACACCTCCGCTGCTCAGTTGCAGTCTTTGAGCCCAAGGAATGAGTCACAACAAAATGCAAATCTCTGCAACCCTAGGGAGACATTCCCATCATGAACTCCGACACATACGTAGGGCTGTCTTTCACTCTAGGAGATGCCTGTACTCTTATTCTTTCAGATTTTAAAGCATTTCTCCTCCTATGATCTCAAAGCCCTTTGTGAGCTCTGATGTTAGACTCTGCATCTCTGAGACAAATGCTCTCTCTTTGAGAAAGCCACCCAAAAGGTTCACGTAGGATCCCACAGCAAAGCCAAGGAGAGGTCTGCAGGAGCCTTGGCTCCCAGGGCCCTGCTCCCAACACAAGGGCACATGACAGCTGGAAACTGGTTTCTCTGGAATTATTCTGAAGGGTCAACAAGGCACATCGGGTCTTGCACTCATGGAGGGAGCCAGAAGGTTGTGGCTTCACTCCACAAACTTTTATAAACCTACAAGACTGGGGTTTAAACAACCATGATTGACTGAGGCTAATAGTAAAAGAAATAAAATACTTGTGACCTAACAGAGGTATTGGCTGTCAAACAGCCAGGGAAATCCACCTTGAGTGAAGAAACACAAGAAAGGGTTGTTTTGTGGGAAGGTAGCTCTGGTGGGAAAGGTGGCAAATGTTTGCTTTGATGCTGTGTAAAAGTATCCAGTGACCTCCCAGCCCTTGTGGCTGAAACAGTGGTGCCAAAATGGATTGTGTCCTTGTGTGACCTTGAAATGACAGTGATGTCTCTGTGATGCGGCTGTTGATCCTTCCTTTCTGAAGGGTGCATTGTGGCCATAGCAAGAGAGCTCTCGGTGCTGGAGAAGGCATGTCTGTCGTACTCCTTGCCATCTTCATATTTATAAGCTGGTATTTCCAAGCGCATCTATGTGGCTGCATAGCCACAAGTCCAGTAAAGGACTGTAATTAAACTTGATGTAATTTATTTGCAAGAGTGGATTCATTTATACACCATGGAGTTGTCTGTCCTAATCCGAGTCTCCTTGAACAAACAATTCTGAATTTACATCTCATAAAATAGCCAGCGTTTTTCCATGGATGGCATGAACTCAGGCAGCAGCATAAATATACTGCAAGTTTAATATCTTCCTACCAGTAAAATAACCTCCCTAGGCTCTCTCCAGACTTGCTCATATCTCAGCTTTTGATGGGCCACCGGCAAAAACTGTCGTGCTTGTGCATTTCTCTTGAATTTGGATGTGTGTATTTTTTCTTGATAACCTGGCCTTTTGTATACGTCCTGTTGTCTGGAGGTGAATAATACAGCCAGTGTCCATTGCGTTTGATGTTATCTTCGTGTGCCCAGAAGCTGCAGTGCCGTGTTTTCTTACAATTGGATCAGGTGTGAGTGATGAAGAGTGGCTGGAAGGATTAGTGAAAAAACAAGCTGTCTTCTGTGAAGTATCAGTGGAAGCTGACATCTAGAAAGGAGAGGGCAAAGGATGTGCTTGATCATTAAAGAGCAGGGGAATAAAGATTCACTGGAGAAGGCTCAAAACAGGATAGCCGACGCCTTCTGGGAAATCTTTGTGGTAAAGTAACTCCAAATGTAGAGGTGAGCCTTAGGCTTGTTCCCATAACCCTCAGCCTATTTTGGAGACCACTCTGTAGCTTACGTTAATGATGGATGAGGAATGGTTTCTTAAGCTGTGCTCAAGTGGACAGTCTTATAGACAGGTGGTGGGCAGAAAATCTGAAAAGATGTGGTTATAGTTAACAACTGATGAAGGGTGTGGAGGAGAAGGAAGATGAGCCACCCATTGCCTGTGGCTAGTCGTGGGGAACACTACAGTCTTGATTTTTGTAGAGCCATGGGCTAGCTCAGTAACATGGAAGATTGTCTTGCTGGTGTTACGGTATATTTAAAAAAAAAAAAAAAAAAGGAGGGGAGGGGAGGGGAGGCTGGATATTGAATGTAGTGGTTCATGTGTGGAAAAAAAACTTGCTTATAAATACAGAGGGGTCCCAAGAGACAAACCGTGCCGTAGCAGTATAACTCCAACATAGCCTTGCCATCATTTTTTTTCTTCCAAAGTAAAAAAAACCTGCTGATCTATGCTCTTGGAAGAAAGCAGGTCTAAACCAAAAACCCCAAAGTGCCAGTTGTGGTTATATTGGCAGGATATCACATCGGAATAATATTGGCCTTTCAAGGCAGTTAAACAGTATCAAAGTACATTTGCCTTCCAGAAATGCAATTACAAGGGATAAATGATTATCCAGTTTGCTGAGACATTTCAGTGAGTTCATTGGATTGTCGCTTCAGTATTAGCCATGGATTAAGCAGAGGAATCCGTGCAATTTTCAGTGCCATTAGTTTGGGTTTCAGAGGGTGCAGGCACATGGAAAGAGCCATATACCGTTACATAGGGTAGGAGGGCACATGCCCTTGCATTTATCACTCTCATCTCTTGGCCGTTGTGTTGGCTTTTAGGAAGGTGATGGTTACTTTTTTTTTTCCTGGAAGTTGCAGGAAATATGTCCAAAAATGGTTATTTAGAAGCAAAGTATGTCTGAACTTAAGCAAACTACAAGAGTTTGCTGCCTTGTGACCTTCCAGGGGCTCTCGACACTGGGATGGGCATTGCAGAATGAGTTATCTTGTCTTTGGGCCCACTTCTGCAGGATTTGTCACTACTTTGTGTGTCTTGTAACACATTTGCCTGGCAAAAGTAACTCATGGCTGGTTGTGGGGTTGTTTTGTTTCTCCTTTCCTCTTTTTCCCTGCCTCCTTGTCCCCTTTCCCTCTTTTCCCAACGTGGACTGCAGGTGTGGGCTGCTACAAGTAGGAGACAGAGTCCTTTCTATCAATGGCATTGCGACTGAGGACGGGACTATGGAGGAAGCTAATCAGCTTTTGCGTGATGCCGCACTCACGAACAAAGTGGTGCTCGAGATTGAATTTGATGTTGCAGGTACGTTGCCAAAGGAATTGCTGCTCCTTACTATCAGCTGGACTGTGCCGTTGCCTTTGCTAACCTGCAGGAGAGAGCGTGTTCACACAAATACATGGGATTTTTGCTAGAGCTTAGAGGGAAGAGTGAGAGGACCCTGTGAGGAGCTTTTCCATTTCTCGTCGTTTCTCTATGTACACCAAGATGGAGGGTCCTTCTTCTGATCCCTTCATAAATGCCTTGTTCTCACCACTTGGCTGAGATAAGCCTAAGGAGTAGATTAAGAGGCCACCTGCAGTTTAAATATTTGTCCATTAATGTGAATAATATTTATATTAATTTATGGCCTTGAAGCAAGGAGGGAGCCAAAACTATTGGCTGGGGCTAAAGTGCAGCTTTGTATTAAAAAAAAAAAAAGTTTTTTCCTTTTACATTGACAGAGCTGCCTCAGTCTTGAAGTACAGCATGATGCGAGCACTTCACTTGACATTCAGAGCATGTATTTTTAGTAAGAATCCAAATTTTAACCTGAAGTCCACAGGGCCTCGAATAACAACCTTATTTGAACCAATAAAGCTGAGTTTTGTGGGCTTGTTTTTCTTGATTCCACATAAACTATCGATGTAACTGAAAACTCTCTCATTTCTCCTATTTTCTTTTTTTGTCTCTTTTTGGTTTTATAGAGTCTGTCATACCCAGCAGCGGTACTTTCCACGTTAAATTGCCCAAGAAAAGGGGTGTAGAACTTGGAATTACAATCAGCTGTAAGTATTGCTCAGACTTGCACTAGCAGTTGCAAGAGCCACTGCTTTCCACGCTGGCACGTCAGAGGGGCCCAGCAGAGAGAGAGAAGATTATGTGGGGTTTCCTGGTAGTGTTTGCAGTGCTTGGAATTTATCCCAAACTGAATCAGACGTGTGGTTCCTGCCTCCACGAGCTGGTGGACACAGAGAAAAGCAGCTGCATGAAGCGTTCGGGCAAAGGATGAGTCTCCACTGATCAGCTGGTCTGTGCTGCAGACTACTGTTATATTATATTATATTATTAGTAATATTATTTTTATTTCCTTGCTCACAGTTGTATTATGTTCCTTTTAAAAAAGAATTGGCTGGGTCTGGTGGGACCCTCACAGGGAGAGGTGGAGGGAGGAGAGCAAGTGTGAGGTGAATCCACAGCTTGAAGGGCAGAGAGGGGAATCTGCCAAGAGGAGGAAGAGGATGAAGAGGGTGGCTGGCCTTAGAGGTGAGGGGAAGACACTTCAGGGACAGGAGGGTGCTGGGCAGGTTTTGCCAGGAGTCCTTACATTGACTAACTCCAGCCATGGAAGAGGAGATCCATGCGCCAGGACTTGGTGGGCACTGAGAGAAAGAGACATAAACCTTTTTCTTTCTTTTATCTCTTCTCTGCTCACTCTTGATTAATTATCTTTGTTTCTCTTCTGAGGCGTATTTTTCATTTAGAGACCTTTTGGCCTCTTTGGAGAGGATGCTGTAAGGGGATGACATAGTCAGATCCATCCCAAATTTCTGGCTAACCTGGGGTCTCGTTATGCCTTACATCAGTGCATTTTTCCTTTATGGCAAATGTGAGCAGGTCTCGTGTCACTCATCCCTCTTTCGCTGCTGGGTAAACTGAGTTGAACCATCTCAGATTTGCCATGCTCAGAGGCTGCCACCACCTCTCAGCTAAAACAAAGCAACTTGTGAAACTGCAGTAATGGGATCTTGCATCTAAGCCCTCAGGAGCGCGGACCCAGCTGTGTCTGGGGAATGGAGTCGCTAGGGACGCTTTAAAACTAGGTTTCATTAAAATAGATAAGCTATTTGCAATTGCCTCTTGGCATTTACAGCATTAGTCAGTGAGTTAATTGGAGGTGTTCTGGTCTAAGTGGAGTGATTCTCAGGAGTGACAGGGTTGAACATCAACAGGGTGATAGCTTTGCACCCTGTGTTACTTCTTTTCCCTCTTCCCAGCTTCCCCTCTTTGTGCCACGAGGATAATCCTGAGAAATAACAGCACAGTATTTAACATTTGGCTTGGTAGCAATTACTGTCTGAAGACACCAAAGTGCTTTCGAAAGCAGCGGCGTACCCGTACCTGCATTTCACTGGCGGGGGAGCGGGGCACGGTGCAGCAGCCCAGCCTGCGCTGGGTTCCCAGCCTGCTGCCCTGCCCGCTGCGTTGGCATCGCAATCGCAGGTAGCAACCTAGGACGATGGATCTGGTAGCAAAAACCTGCTGGCTTTTGAGCATGGACAGGGTTTTCACCCCATTTAAGCTTCAAAGCTTAGTTTATGTCTGGGGCCGGAGAGCAAAACGAACCTGGGAATTGCTGGCAAGAATAATAGTTTTTATTTGTGGAGTCTCACTTAAATGGGATCTACTTCAGATGTGCATTTACACTTCAAACGTATTTTTATGTTGAAAATATTTTCACTTGAAATTTGTTTTAAAAATTGATTTCACACACTTTTTTGAAACCACCGCTAAATAAAAAGAAACTGACCCCTGGGTTTTAAATAGTTAGACACCCATTATCCAACTACAAAGCAGTTTTTTAACAATATAATAGATTGGATCTTTTTGATTGTTGAACGTGTTTGCAGGACATTGTTTAAGTAATGCATATACATAAACTTAAGATATATTTCAGTCCTTTGCTGAGTCAAAGCTAAAATTATATTTACAAATGGAGCAAAAGACAGCCAGCCAGAAAATGCGGTGGCAAAGATGAAATGCTAGTTGAATTCTAATTCTGTTTTTGTATATTAGTCTGTATAAGCCTATGTCCACATGACCCTTAGCAAATTAGATCGTAATTTTGTCACTCTGCCTCTGACCGGGCAGATAAGTATACCAGTTTCAAACATTAAAACCAAAGCAAGCAGCCTGATGGTAAGTACCTCCTGCAGAGACATGATGTGCATGCAGGAGTGTGATGCAAGCAGCAAGAGAAAAGAGGTAAAAATAACTCTGTTTTGCTCAGTTCCTCCCAGTTCTGCTGATTTGAATGCTTGTATAGATCTAGACACAGCTCTTACAGCTTTCCTTCTGACAAGGCAAAGCGTATAACTACTGTTTTGAAGTAGGGGACTTGGTTTACTGGCCTCCCACATTGGATTCCCATTCCCTACTCTGTAAAACTGGGGCAGGTCAAATAGATGACAAGCCAGAGGGGTCAGTAGAAGACCCCCTATACTGTTGTGGCCACAGAATTGGTTTTGTTCATAAACTTTGTGGTCCAGCTACACTGTAGATGAAAGATTAGTTGCTTTTGTTGAGTTTTACCTCTCCGCTTCAGCAGGCTCATCTGTAGTTAATCCCTCTGTCTAGGAAGGTTTGCCGCTGCCTTCTTACGCAGGCAGAAAGTGTTACAACCTCATCAGAGGAGCACTACAGAAATAAAAGCGATCAAGTTCTTGCTGTGCTGTGGCTCTCAGAGCTAATCGGGAGATGGGCTAAGTAAAGGGAGGGAGAGCAGGATTCGTGATGGATGCGTTAGAAGAATTCATGTAATGGAGCTGGCTGCAGGAGGAGCCATAAATCTGATGGAATGCCTCATAAAAGGGCTGAAAACCCAGGAGGTTTTTGTATGAGGAGGGCAGGTGCTGCTGGTTCTGGGATGAACATACAGAGAGGATCCGTGCTTGCTCCTGGTGAGGGGCAGATGTTTGCTGAGGGCATTTCATCTTTGCTGAGGTCTTAGACTTTGCTAGAAAGAAGGCTTGGGCTGGACGAGCCCCTGGTTGTGGTCTGTGCACATGGCTGTGTGCACGCAGACAGGTTTCTTCCCCCGGTCAAACACCACGTGGCAAAGGGATGCAGCAAATTAAGACACATGATGCAAATATTTGCATATCGCATTGTTTCCCCTTCCATTCCCCAGAGGATGAATAGGAAATCCAGGGGGTGAGTCTCTCACTGACTCTGCTTTGTATTTCTGTGGCACCTCGGTGCCTTCAAGCCTTATTTCAGTCTCCTACATTTGCTAAATGAAAATTAGCGAAGTAAAACACCGAAGCTGCCCGTGTGCACTGCTCCCTTGCACTTCGTCCAGGGGTGAAGGGACAAGAAGCCAGCAAAATCGCTCTCATTTTCTCCGTACCACTACCTCGGTTTCTGTCCCAGGGCGAAGGCTGTATTTGTTTGTAAAACAGCTGCTGTGATTGAAGGCGAAGCGTGCTCTCCTTTCTGCTCCGCGTGGTTCAGCGCTGTGTGGGCTGTGAAGCTCAACTGTTTGCCGAGACCTCTGAGGTGCTCTGAATGGTGGGGATGCAGAGACGTGCAAACTGAGGTTTTTGACACAGGGATGTGAAGATTTGGCTCTTGTTAGCCTGAACTACTCATCGCCATTAGCAGAACACGTGCCATAAGTGCTCTGATCTTGCTGGCTGCATTCAGTTTTAACGATACAGTTATGCCTTTGTAGGTTTTCTGTAAATCTCTTACAAATTAAAATCTCCAACAGTGCGAAGCTAATAGTCGTATGTTCTTGTATGTTCAATACCTGACCTCTTAAAATAAGATATGGATTTGTTATTAGCCTCTGGAAAATGATAGTTGATTACACAAAAGATTGCTTTTTGTGGTTTTGGGGTTTCTTTTCTGTCTCAAATATCCTCTCCAAGGGCTAGTTGTGGAATTCGCTGCAGGGTACAGGTGTGGTGTTGTTGCCGTTTAAACAGATATTGAAATTACTGTTCATTGTAGCTATGCATTAATGCTTTATATAGTATGTTTATCAAATTACCTTTATATATCTTAACAAATCAATTCCTGTGCCCTTGGCGTGAAGCACTGCAGATAAGGAGTAGGTAGTATATCTGCTTGCAGGCGATAAAACCGGAATTTGGATAGATAGATAACTTCGATTAAGTCGCTTAAGCAGTGTAATCACTGTCCTAGCGAGAAGATGGATCTGTGAGCCGAGCAAATCTAGCTTTGCTGGCGCTGGATTAACCTGGGACCTGCCGCCAGCCCGGCAGAGTGCGTCTACAAGCGGCAGTGTGCCCGGCAGCCTCCTGTCCTACCCCCTCGCTAACATTCCGGCTTCAACAGAGATTTGCAGCTGATCCACTCTGGTGCTTTTACCGAAGTGAGATATTCTATGCTGGTTTTGCTACCTGGAGATTTTGAAAGGAAATAGATCCACGGTGGGGTAAACATCCTGCTGGAGGCACTGATAATTTATGCACCTGCTGCTAAAACTAATGAATGATAGAGGAAAAAGTTGGGTACTGAGGATTTGATTTTCACTGATGCTTTTTGTAATCAATTCTGATTTGCTTTTGTTCCTCTTCTAATTCCTTAGCTATCCTGAGATTATTGGGTTTCTGATTTTGTTTGTTTTTTCCCCTTTATAAATGTTTGCTTTCTTAAATATATTCTTATGGCATTATTACAATTTCTTTAATTACGTGTTGGCAGAGTGCTGCTTTGGCTTGGTCAATAATGAAGGGCATTTATAACGGGTTGGAGCGTTGACGCGTGTGAGATACGTGCTTGTGCTCCTTGGAGGGGAATAATTTACCAATATGAGTCATTATGCATTCTATTAAAAACACAAACCGGACATGTGTTTCTGGCCTCGTCATCCATCACAGAGTAAACGCCGAGCGAGCCCCAATCCCAGCAGAGGTGGCAAGAGACTGAAAGCAATTTATAAAAAGTAAATAACAGTATTGATCAATTCACCTTTTTATCACTGCCCTGTCACCGCTGCCAAGCAGTGTTTTCAGTTTGAGTTTCTCCCCCACCCCATGCTTCTACCTTCACCAGCTCTTGATTTATGGAGCTTTCTCTGGGCCACTGGAGCAGATTTGAACTATCTTTTGTACTGGTACACCCCCCCCCCCCCCCCCCCCCCCAAATACAAATGTGTCTGAAAAAGGACCTACTTCCACCTGAAGTGGTTTTCCCTGGCAGGTGGAGGCCACAACCAGAGCGCCTGCCAAGAGAGAGCGTGAGTTTCTGCACAGCACCTTCTGCCTCTGTCTCTCCATCCATCCCTTCCCTCGACTCCCTTTGCTGCTGTCTCTGTTTTACAGACGCAAAGCAAGACCCAGGGAGGCAACGCTGGGGCATCTGGCCTGTGTCTTCCTGCAGCAAACAGAACTTCCCAGACAATGTCCTTTGAAGAGAAATAACCACATTGACAGCAGAAACGAATGGATGAAAAAACTTTACTCATCTGTGCTTGTCTTAACTCCAAAGACCACAGCCCTAATAAAATAATAATGCAGTTTAAGGGGGTTTTTTTAATTGCAGGCAAATTGGAAATGGTTTAACCAAAATCTCACCAGTGATGTACATATCTAATGCCTGTGACCTAGACTGAGCCACCACTTCAGTGAAAATGCAGCGCTCTCGCCTGTAGACAGGGCAGCCGTTACACAGAGGCACGTTCTCGCCCTGCGTGAACAGCCCAGGATTGTTAAAAATGTGGGTGCCGGGGTGGCTGGGGCGGTCGGGAGCAGCCTGGTCCCAGCTGACGGGCAGAAAGCCCAGCTGGTTGTTCTGCTGGGGTGCCGGGAAGGGCTTTGGGGTGCCAAAGGTGCATTAACGGAGTTAGTAACTCTGTTTTTTAAAATGAACAGTAAGTGACTGTTCTGTGCTTTGAGATTTCATTATCTTAACTTTGTACCTTATGCCTCTTGAGACAGAATGATTATTCATTAAGTTTCTCTAACGTACCCTTCAGATTTGTGGGTGCTGACTAATAATGATGGTTTTATAAAGCCTTTCTGTTTTATACTAAATGTTATTTAAAACAGAGGGCGGCCATTAATTAAAGTTTGGGTACTCTGATGGTAGGGACAGTTGTACGCAGTTGTACGTGGCTCTTCCATTTAACTGAAGTCTCAAGAAAATCTGTTTGGAAAGCACAACTCCCCCCAAAAAACCACAAACAAAACCCAGAATGGTTTTTCCTTAAAAATTCCTTTGTTTCCTAATGGACAAAGCACTTGGATTGCCCCCCTTGCTTCTGATACGGGAAGCTTGTCCTGCGTCCAGTGCTGACACCAATTGTGGAGCTGCAGAAGGACGAGGTCTCGCTCTCTGCTCAGAGACTGACCGTGGGCAGGATCCCCCCGCATGTTGCAGGGCTTGTAAGGCAGACGCTGAGATAAACACCATTTCTGCAGAGCTCGAGGCATGTTGTTGCCTATACTTGTGTGGGTTTTTTTCTTTCCCCCCTCTTTGCTCTTTTGAGTGTTCATGGTCTCTGGACATGTCATTCCAGCTGTGGCTGGGTCAGGTTTAGAGATGGCCATCCCCAACCCACCACCAGGACTGTGGAGAACCTCCCTAACCCCTTTCTGTCACGCTGCCTCTGCTTTGAAACTAGTAAACAAACCTTGCAGTGAAAAGTATTTTTACTAACCTGGATCGTTTTGACAGAACCAGGCTAGGGAGTGATTAACATGCAGCGATGCCAGCCCGACCCAGGGCTCAGGGTGTGCTAACAGGGTCTCCCATCACCACTGCTCAGACCACCGCATTGTACACCTCTCTCGGTAGCAAATACATCTCGTATATTGAAAAAGAGAACAGCAATAGTAATAACAGGGTGATGCATCTCTGTCCCCTGTGCTCTCAGTCCATGTTCTGTGGCCTTCTCAATCAGAGGGGGTATTTCTGCATTGATTTTAGCTGCTGCACCCCATCCTTCCCTCGCACCGCTCAGCTCTGCCCAATGCGTGTCGGTCTATTTGCTGGCTGGTCCGTGCCGTGGACAGTTTGAATATAGGCACGAGCCCTCGGTGCATCTCCACAACCCGTCCACTTCTCTTTGACCTACGGCCGCAAGCTGAACATGAATGCCCAGACCAAAATTGCCTGGCACCACGCTCCAGTAAGACATGAGGAAAATAATTCTTCCAGGCTCTGTATCGTTCAGCAGTCGCATTGCTGCGACTATTATAAAATCAGTCACGGTCTGCTCTTCACTGTCTGACCTAACTTTTATACTCAGCCCTGCTACAACTGAGACTGGCTTTTTGCTCTGTTCAGTACAGGAGGTTTAGTTATATCTGGGAGAGGGTATTCTTAAAGGTGATGGGTTAGCACGTATGTTTTTAAATCTCATAAATGAATGTAAGCAACAGAAAAAGCTAGAGCAGAGAGGTTGGTAAGAGGAAGCACTTATTCCTTTATGTCTGACTTTCTGCGGTGCTCTCTAACTGCTGTTCAGGCAGGTGGATCTCTGTGCGGTTGATGCCACGTGCCTCACAGATATTTTAATCCCTGACCTGCACCTGATATGTTCAGATGCTGTGAGTTTCTTCCTTCCCACACAGTTTTTGCTGAGAAGCTCCATCAGCTTTAAATGAGACGATGCAATTCCCATAGCAAGGCAGGGAGGGAGTGACGCGGGGTGAAAAAGATGCTCTTGGCATATGTTTGGTGTGTGCATGGCAGAGGTCAGGAGGGGTTTGAGTCATAAATCTCACTTTGGTTTCTTAAGAGAGCAGCAGGTCTTGCAGGCAAATTTGAAAATGCAAATGCTCCCAGAGATGCGTACTCACATCTCTCATGGGCTGAAAAAGTTATCAGGGTCAGGCAGGAGAGAAGAGTTGGAAACCACCCCTTCCAGCTCCAGCGCTGAGACCAGCCCTGATTTATCTGGTTATGTGATGAAGTGGCCCGGGGAGCTGAACCAGCCGGAAAACAGTGTTTTGTCTAATTCTTCCTGGGTTATTTTCCACCTGGAAAATTTCTCAGCCCACTTTACTTCAAGAACACAGAAGTGCTTATATTAACCACAGCGCTGAGCTAGGTACTCCCTAGGCAGCCGTGCTGATGTCTGACTACTGCCATAGCCATTGACTCACTCGCTGTCTCGCGTCAGAGGTGTGGGTGAGCAGGTGTTTAACAGTGCTGGGATCAGGCGATCCCACCTCTTGCTGCTGGGCACCATGCGTCCTCCCCTTCTTCAGGAGGAACCAAAGGTAGCAGCTAGCTGACTTGGGCAAAGGGCAGCCACAAATGTTTGCAGGGTTTCACTTCTTTTGTGGTAGGTTTTTTTTTTCCTGATGTGTCTTCCAGAGTTTGAGTGTGAAGCATCATTTTGTCAAAGGAATGTAAATTTCCTTTCCTTACAACTCTTCCTCCCCATTAACCATCCCTGTCCTAGATAGCAGACTCAATACTAAGCTTTGTATCCATGTGTCCCTTTTGCAGCTGCCAGCAGAAAGCCTGGGGAGCCTTTGATCATCTCTGACATCAAGAAGGGGAGCGTAGCCCATAGGTGAGTGCAGAACTTCCCATCTGCCAAACCCATTGCAAAATGTCCGGCCCAGTAACGAGAGGTAGAATGAAGCCAAAGCAGGAGCACTTGAGTCTGGATTTTGCCAGCATCCAGGGAGATCTCAACCCTAGAGGTTTGCCTTAGACCACAGTAGGGTTTGCAATAAAAAGTGTCTGTATTGAAGCAAGTAGAGTTGAGCTAATGAAGAAGGTGGCCAGGGCAGTGATTCAGAGGTCTGCTGACTCTATAGGAGATGGATGTTTAGCATTTAAGAGCATGTGGTAAAGGGCTTCATATATCCCATAAGGTGCTATGGCTCATCAGGTAGTTTGCTCTGTCTCAGCTCTTGCTCAGGTGAACAGAGTGAGTGAATTGTGGGCACTGGTGGAGAACTGTGCAAATAATTCAGCATTTATTGACTTCACCTCTGATCCCAACACCTCATAGCAAGGCTTTCAGAGGAATTTAGTGCTGCCGGAGGGCTCGTTTCTATGAGTGCTCATACAGCAGTTTCCATAAAAGGTAGAATATCTGTCAGTTAAACATCAGGCATTTTTCAGTGCTGTAGGTTGCCCAGGCTGTATATCTAATCTTCCTGCCTTGTTCTGTGTTGATGCATGCTCTACACAAACTTCTTCTCTGTAAGTTGTAATTGTCGCAGATTCTGTTCATGGTTGTTTCCCAGGAAAGATCAAGGACAGTAAAAAGTTAATATTGTCATCACCACTGCAGGACTGAATGCATCATGGGATCTGAAAGGCAAATACAAATGTACTTTTAGTTTTCTTTTCCTTTCCACATAGAACTGGAACCTTGGAGCCGGGAGACAAGCTGTTAGCCATTGATAACATCCGACTCGACAATTGCTCAATGGAGGATGCTGTGCAGATTTTAAGGCAATGTGAAGACCTGGTCAAATTGAAGATTAGGAAGGATGAAGATAACTCTGGTACAGAAATCCTGATGCAAACTGGTGCCTGTCCACTGTAATGACATTTCCCAATAGGTAGTGCAAACCAACAAAGATAAGGGCTGCCGCCTGTCCAGTTACCACTTTCCAATTGATTGTAGTCTATTTTTGTTATTCTGCCCTTAAATGGAGTTTGGCAGGTGAAAATCCTATTTGGTATGAGCACGGCTGAAGACCTTGGGCTTTTGCTTCTAAATTCTGCAAGTCTTTCCTATGACCTCTTTCACATGACTAATTAAAAGATTCAGCATTCCTCTTTTCTCTTTCAGATGAGCAGGAGACAACTGGTGCTATTATATACACAGTGGAACTGAAGCGATATGGCGGCCCCTTGGGAATAACCATCTCTGGGACGGAGGAACCTTTCGACCCTATTGACATTTCGGGCTTGACTAAACGAGGGCTAGCAGAAAGGTGAAGTTTGGGGGCAGAGAGGTTGAATTGATGTGGGAAGGGATCTTGAACATTGCAAAGTTTCCTCTGCTGTCATAAACTCTTCTTCGGTGTTTTAGTCTGCTAAAATGGAAAGGTGCTATGAAGGGACCAAGCGCTGTGAAGCAGGGACAGCCCTGCTGGTCTGGCTCTGCAGACCCACGTGCAGGACGTGGGGTGGTTGGGACTGTGCTGTCAGGGCAATGAGAGAAGCTCAAAGCGGGGCACTTCTGGAAGAGTCAGATCCAGTGTGTCAGTTGAATGCAGCAGCCAGGAAAATGTGTTTATCTGCCCATCTTCCACAGAGGTGCTTCCTGCTCTGTGATTTCCAAGGCACCTGTTGTGTAGGGAGAGTGCCCAGCCTGCCCACAAAACCACCGTAATCTCCTGTCCAGGTCTCACCTATTCCTAAACTACGGCTTACGGCCACAACAGTGGCGTGTCCTGCTGAAACCACGGAAATTCAGGAGTCTTCTGACCCATCCTTGCTGGTTGCTTAGCCTGTTACATGTGGAGGTATCTCAGTGCAAGGCTGGTGTGCCTCAAGAAGCAGACTGCATAAATGTAGGTGCAGATTTACCTTCAGCAACCAGGAAGGCTGACTGTGTATGTGCCTGTGTCTGAATATGTGTGCATGCGTGGGATTTAAAGGATCAGGACGTTGCTGAGAATATAAGGTGGAACTGAGTCATACACCGTATCTTAATTAATCTGTCTATACGGTAGCTGTGACTTGTAAATAGATCATTTCAGCAGCCCTGACTCATGCTTCTTATAGGGTTGCTTTACCCTGTGCTGCCTGACAGGCAGAACAGCAGCAAAAAACCCCTGAACAAATAGGTGTAAAGTGCTAGACCTTGGGGATGTTTGACTGCAGATCTGGCCTTTTGGTTCTTTCTGTTTCAAGGCCACACTCCTCTTAGCTGGACTGTAAAACAGCTCAGTCTCTCTTTCTGCATGGGGTTGCTCGAGCTCTCACGACACACGCTGCTGCACATTTCCATTGCTTCCCTTTGGTACAGAAAGCAGAACATCGGTGTCTCCCAAGAAGTACGGAAGAGGGATGGACTTAGTCATTAGTGGTTCTTCTCTTTCCGGATTTCATGTCACTGCCTGCCCCTGTAGGATTCAGTCTTTTTCCCTAGAAAATAATAGCCACAGAGTATCCGAGGCTTTTCTGCATAGCAGTTCTGCACTGTACCTGCAGCTCAGCATGAGAGAGGTTAAGGACAGAAAGCCCTGACGCTGTCAGGTGTCAGAAGACAGTCTCGTACCCTTGTTGCTCTCAGTTCCCTTTGCAATGCTGTGGCTGTTCCTCCTTCGAACTCGGATACACATCAGTGACTGCTTCATGGAGAAACGTAGTGCAGGCAAGTGCTGCGGTACTATTGAATTTTGATCAGGAGCTGGCAGGCAGTAAGGAATGAAAAGCCTTTTGAGAGGAGCGATGGAGCTGTTCAGCATATTCACCGTAGCAGATTAACAAATAACAGTGCCTGTGCAGAGGAGCGACATGGGGACAGAGCGGCGCGGGGATTTCTCTGGGTAACCTTGGCTCCCTGTGGGGAGGGTGAGGAGCGCTGGGATGAAGGCTGCCTGCAGGATAGGTGCGTATTTTTCTGCTGAGATGTACATATTTTTCTCCTGGGAGTAACAGAAGGGAGTGGCTTGACCTTGTCAAGGGAAGAGGGGTGGTCCTAATGCTATCCTCAACTGTCCCTTTCCTGCTGTCACTACGCTTCCCTGTGCCACAGATTCCCTTAGCCAGGGTCTGAAGGGTGGGACAGGTTTCTGAAGGACAGGTTTTTAAACCCAAATCTGTGCCCGACTTTTGCTGGAGCACAGGACATATTTCAGCAGCACTGGCATGGGGTGGACCAGATCCCGGCGTCTGATAGCAAGGACGTGCTGGCCACTCTCGTAGAGGCACGAGTGAAGGTCCGCACTGCGGCTCCGGCTGCTCGCTGAGCGATGGGGAAGGCAGGGTGTCCTCTAGGATCTGTCACATGTCTGTCACAGCAGGTGACAGGCTGTCTAAGCTGAAAAGGCTCCAGGTTCAGACAACTTGGGTTTTATCTTGACCTTGAACATTCTTCTTGTGCGTGTCTGATCCTGTAGAAACCTACAGAGGCACCTCAGGCTGTTGGGTTGGTGTTGAGCAGTGGCTCTCTCCCATGTTAGTCTCTGTTTCCCCTCCTGCAGCACCTGCAGGTGGCTTTAGCCTGGGCCATGGGACTTGTTTTCCTTCTTCTTAGCAAAGGGACCAATACTGTTTGATTCTGGCCAAGGTGTAATGGTTCTCCAAGAGCAATTTTGGGCTATCACTGGCATTTTTAAAGTGCCTGACCAGCCTCTAATGCCACCTGGTCAAGTAGCTTGGAGTGGCTGCAGGAGAGTTTTGTCCAGGAGTGCTCAGCGCCAACCCATGTTGGCAAGGAGGAGAAGGGATGGTGGCCCTGACCATGCGCCAGGTAAATCCCCATCACGTGCATGCAGCCACCTCTTCTCCAGCGCTTGCCAGAAAGTGCCTGTGGCCCCTTTTAGACCTTGTGACTTACCTGTTGCTCAATTCTGCTCTTCCATGTGTTCTTTGAGCAAGAAGGGACATGGATCATGCAGCTCTTTGGGCTGGTTTGTGTTTGAGGTGAATTAAGGGCTGTTGGTGACGATGGAGAGGCACAAGGGTCATTAGCTAGAAACAGCTTTCTCTGTCATTCCTGCTTGGCTTCTGTCTGCTTGTCCTCACAGGAGTGCCTGGAGGTGGACAGATGAGGGAACTGGACTTTGATTTACTTTCCCCCTTTGAAGAAAAACACCTGGCTGAATGTGACCTTTCTCTTTAATTATTTCTGTATTTTTCCCTGCTGAGGGACTTTCACAGTTTCTGCAGAGCAGTCGTGTTGTTCAGAGGCGGGTGGTTGGGCTGATGTCTTGGATAGGAGATGCATCCCCATGCTGGGTTCTGTGCTACAGCAGGAGGCCCTCAAATGCTGAACCACTGCAGCAAGCGAAGGATCGCCTTTAAACTGCCAGCAGTTAGACTTGATTTTTTTTGACTACATAGATGAAACTTTTAAGACAAATACTCCAGTTCTAGTTTGATCTGTAATTTATTTGAATGCACAAGTTTTCCCTGAGGGCTTTTTCAGGCTGATTTGGATGGGACAAGACGGACATCTAGTGGCTGGCTGGGACTGCCAGGGCACTGTCCAAGGATCTCAGCAGCAGGCTGAATGGTCCTGCCTGCTGTTTGGCTACATTTCCCAATTTGATGTACTTATAGTAGATGTTTCATAGCAGTGTGTCTACAAAAGTTTTGTATTTTGGGGAAAGACAAGTAGCTGTTTTGCCTGTGATGGTATACCAAATCCCAATTCAGCAGGAGCAGCAGTCCAGTTTGGAGATGTAACCTGAGAGAGGCATGTTGCCATGGACAAAAAGATATTGCAGTCCAGATGTGCATCTTCTCCTGGCTCGATCGCATGGGTTCCTGATAGCTAAACCTCAGGGCACTGCTAGAGGAGGAGAGGATTGCTGCTCTCGCTTGCTGGCATTAGGGAGCTGGAGGGTGAGTGCGGTGAGCTTGGTCGAGCCAGCAGCGAGCACGAGCTCCTGCCTCCACTGCCAGCTCTGGCGATGGACACATCCTGTCCTGCCTGCTCTTCCCGGAGCTGCAGCAAACACCGGGAGAGGTAAAGTGAGCCCCTGCCTGTGGGCAGACACGGAAGGATGGAGGAGACGGAGACAATTGCCATGACTTGTTAGTTTGTTCCTGGCTGTTGCTGAAGCCTGAGGATTTATTTAGCTGAGAGCAGAAGCCAATGCTGGAATGTGGCTGTGCAATAAAACACAGTAACGTCTTCTAGAGCACTGGTCCTGATGGAGAAAGCCACAGTGGCGTAACTGTGTAGGGGTGAGCTTTAAATGTATCATGAACTGATCTGCAACTGATTCAGCTCATGCTTGCACACACAATCTGTGTGTGTTGGACCGTTTTTGGTTTTTTTTCAATGACTTTCTAGGTTTGTCTCATTATTTCTTTCCATCAGTGTGAACATACCCTTCAGTTCCATGTGTGACAACCGGTGGACATCACACACTGGAAATGCTTGTGCTTTTAGCACGTAGACCCCCTTGCTTTGAAGAGTTTTGACTGTAAGCTGGTCTGCAGTCCCAGTTCCTGAGGGGCCTGGGGCCTGAGGAGTGCATACATTCCTGTGCGTATATGTATGTATATACACAGGTGGAACATGAGGGGGAACCCAGATTCCTGGTAGTGGTGATGAAGAGGAAATCACGAGTATACAGCGTACCAAGGGGAAATCAAGACATATTTGAAAGTGCTGAGTTATTATGCTATTGCTTCAAGCAACAACTTAATGGCCTGTCTCGTAGAGGCAAATTGCTTCTCTGAAGTTTCTAACAGTGCCTTTTCTCTCCAGAACCGGAGCCATCCACGTCGGTGACCGGATATTAGCGATTAATAATGTGAGCCTCAAGGGCAAACCGCTGAGCGAAGCCATTCACCTGCTGCAGATGGCGGGAGAGACGGTCACTCTGAAGATCAAGAAGCAGACGGAGAGTGAGTTGGGGAGCCTGGTTTGGGGTGGGAGGGCGAAGGCGCGCCCCAGCAGGAACCCTGGGTGATGGAGTAACTGTGGGTTTTCCTTCATGTGTTGTGGAAGGTGAGACCAGGCAGTGTGGTTGGGGCATGGCTGGGGACAGAGGGAAAAGGTGGGCGTTTTTTGGACTTCTGACTCAGAGATTTTAAAAAAAAGCAACCCAGGGGCTCTCTGTGGTGCTGGGAAGAGATTAGACAGCAGGTGTATGGGTGATAATAATTTTTTTTCAGATTGACACTTTGTGCCATTGGTGCCATTCCCTGTCTGTGTGGGTGTTTCACACAGAAGTGAAGCAGAAGATGCTTTTAAAAATAGAAGAGTGCAGTTGTTTTTTTTTTTTTTAAAAATATAAGCCCCTCAAATAAGTAAGGGGACTCTGAGCTGGTAGAATCCATGAAAAAAAAACCCCAAACAGAAAACCCACCTTCAATTCAACTTTTTGAAAGCGATTGGCAATAAATCTTTTACACCCCTTTTCCTGGCTTGGGGTCCTAAGATCATCTTTCAAAGCATCTACCTTCACTCTAGAAATCCCCTTCTCATTTCCCTGGCAAACTCCCTGTGGCTTTGAAGCTGTTCTTCTTGACACAGCGTCAAAGAGCAGGAGCATTCTTAGTACAGGCAGGCCACTTTTTGGGGGGACAGAAAGGGGGGATTGGCAAAACCAGGGAACATCTAAACTTTTTCTCCCTGACTGCATAATCATAGCCAAACAGAGGCTTTTTCATCAAGTTCAGAAAGTAGCTGGTGCATTCTGGCTGCACTTCTGTCTGTCCCCACACCCAGTATTTTCTGTCTTTTTTGTGCCATGCTTCTGCAGTCTCTAGATTTAGCTGGACCTACCCAGCCAGTGGCCCACAGTGCTGCGGGAATTGGAAGAAATCAAGTGATAAAGCTCTTCCAAGCAAGCATGGCCAATGGGATGTCTGTCCTGCATCTGAAAAAGTGGCATCACTCTTAAATGTAGCACTTCTGTAGATCCTAACGCAGTTTGCAAGTGTGTGGCAATGCACCTGTTTTACAACTGGAGGAAGCTCAGGCAGGGAGTGGTGACTTAGCAAATAGAGGTGGAACTGGGGAACTGGTTCCTCCTCAAGAAACCCCAGTCTTGTTCCCTGCAGCCAAGTGTCTTGATCCTTGGTCTGAAATACTCTTCTTTTTTTTCCCCTGCTGACACTTGGCACTGTCACAGCCACACACTGAAATAATCGACATGCAAGTGCCAGTTGGAGACTAGTTAATCATTCTGAGAATGAAGCAGGTGTAATTGAAATTTCAAGGTAATCTTGAGTTAATCATGGTGAGCAATCTTCTGAATGCTTGGAAAATAGGGACTTTCAGGACACTGGCCTTTGTTTGGTAAAATAATCTGTCCTCATTGACAAATGCAGACTTTCAGAGGGCTTTTTATCCCAGCCTCTCCGAGTCGGAGATCCAGGGCGTGGATGGCTAACACGTTATCTAATCAACGAGGACTTTAAAATATTCAGTACAAATAAATGCTTGTGCTGAGAAACCATTCCTTGTATAGCTTTTGCCTGAAAGGGAATTTGATGTAATGATAATAAGGGCCTATTATTACTAAAGTAATGAAAGGGAAGGTCTGAGTTTCATCATCCACATTCAGCTTTCCGTTTTCCAATCACTAATCAGGTGAAATTCAGCCTCAAAATACCAGGCCCAGGAATTCCACCATTGTCGTGAGGCTGTGTGGGAGACTCTTAGAGAGGTGGTGATTAGCCCTGAATTGATACGAGGTTGTACAGCCTTGGAAGGGGGCTGTAACTCATCTGCTGCAGTTTGGGACCAGATTGCGTTGTTGTTGGAATCTCATTGAAACATCTGCTTATAACAGAAAGTTTGCAGCCAGCACCCTGACTACGTGCTGCTCTGGCACTGTGTGAGTCCTGTCCCCAAAGGCAGATCATGCCAGAAGCAACTGGCTGGAAGCACTGCTAATCTGAGTAAAAAGGAGGCTCTCTGAGACCAGAGAAGCTATGGGCTATTGCTTGCAAAGGCCAACACTTCTCTGGGCAGGGCTGTTCAGAGGAAGCTTCCAAAAGCACAAGAAGATGCACTTGTGAATTGAGATTAGGTCCCAACTCTGTCGTATTTGGGAATCCTCAAATCGCCATGGTTGCTCCTTATATTCCATGTGCTAAAAACTCAGGCATTTTTTCTCGGTTCAGCTTGAGATAAGAGTACTGCAAAAGTCCTTTCAACTGGAATGCACAGGCCTTTCTCAGCTACTTTTGAAGAGCTAAAGAGGTTCTTCAAAAGACTTACAGTGCCTGGGCTTGCTCTCATGTCAGCATAAGCCTTTCCCTGAAGCTTGCTCTTTGTGCCTGCTAAAGAGGCATGTTCTGGTTTCAGAATCCTATCCCAAGAAGTCGGGGAGTTTTAATGAAGTGAGCGACCCAGAAGATGAACTGACAGACTCCCAGAAAACTAGCAAGCTGTCTGAGATATACTCCACCACAATTCCTAGTGTGGACAGTGCTATGGAGTCCTGGGATGGCTCTGGCATTGATGCTGGGTATGGAAGCCAAGGTAAGCCAGGGTTGTCTTTTTCTTAGGGGTGTCTGGGCCAAGGTGAAGATAGGCAGAGCCTCGGAACCTGTCTGGAGACTGAACGTGAGCCTCAGATTGTGGTCTGATAGCATTTGCATGGCTTCTCACTGCCAGCAAGGAACAAAACGTATTTTACAACGCACTCGTGTGGTGCTCTGAGTTGATGTATCTGTTTTAGGTTTTTATTGGCACATTTTTTCTGGCTTATATGGCACCATACTGTTCACAGCATTTTCAAAGCCATTACAGCACTTTATAATTCACATAATCAGAGGAAGTATACACTGTCCATATGTCTAACAGAGTATTTAGTCCATAGCTCACTTTTAATTCTCCAAAGAGGCCATGCAGGACTTATTAATCCTCTTCAGGATGTTTTAAAGTCCACAAGAATGCCTTGTGACTAGAAGCACTCACTTAACAAAATAATTAAGATAATACTACAAGAAAGTATCTCTAACTCTCTAGTGAGTGGTCAGATGAACACATGTCTTCGAGGCCAAGTTTATTCAGCTGTGGCTTCTGGCAGACATATGGAATTGGGATGGAGGATGCTCTAGTCATGGGAATAGATTTTTACTTGGAGGGAACCACTGGAAAATAATTATTCCAGTTCAGATTTAGTGACATAAGCTAGTATTAGCCCATGTTGAAACAAAACAAACCCCTGAATTACCTCTGCAAAAGGAAATTGGTGAAAAGACTGCTGCCCGGAACAGAATGTGAAAACAGGGAGGGATGCTGCAGGAGTGGTGTTGCAAAGCACCTTCAATGTGCTGAGCAAGGTGCGTGCCTGTGCTCACTGCTCTCTTACTTAGAAAAGTTCAAAGGAGAGCACCGCGCGCGTCTCTTACTCCATGTCTGCGTCTTCCTTCAGCCTCCGTGGGTCTGAAGTCTTAATCTGGGAGTGCAGCTGGGACTTGAGGCTTCATTAAGGAGGAATCCCCTGGCCTTCATAATGCTGCAATCCTTTTCCATCTAATTGAATGTTAACACAAGTTGGACACTGGATTTAGCAAAGCGATTGCTTTTACCGGTAAATTGAAAACAAGTAATTGAGCACAGAGTCCTGGGTAGTGGGGCTGATGCCAAGTTGCCCAACATCCGCAGACTGCACCTTTGCTTCAGGGGCTCTCTAACCTTCCCTGGTAATTGCATTGGGCTGCATGGTGGTGTGCTGGTGCTCACTGGGAAGAGGGATGCTGGAGGGTAGGGAGAAGGATGAGCAGGGTCGCCCATGGGATGGGCAGGGAGTGAAAGATGCAGGAGACCTGGGATGCACAGAGCCTAGAGATTGGAGTTTACACCCCAAATGGAGAACTATAAATTGGGCTCTGCAGCGCTGTGGACTTTAGATTCATCCATAGCTTTAGGCAAACACTAAGAGAAGGGTTTGGGCAAGGGAGCTGTGCTGGGCCTGGTGGGAACATGCCACCAGGTGGCTCTGAATCCCAGGGATCCAGCCCATCTCCCTGGCAAGAGAAGGTGAAACTGGTGGCACCCAAGTGACAGGTCTGCACACATAACCCTGCGGTCAACTGCCCCCTGTACCCACCCCAAACCTGCTGCCCACCCGCTGCAGGGACCTGCATCCAAGGTCCTTGTTCTGCTCTGGCAGGCAGCGAGCGCTCCTGACTGCTGTAAGATGTTGGCAAGCACTTTTCTGGGGCTCTCTCCAGAGCAGTCTAACCTTTAAAAACACACAGAGGAAACACTCAGCTAAGTGAAATAACAGGCCTTGGCATTTTCAAAGAAAGTGCTGGCGTTTTCTTTGGGTATTTCCAGCGCTCTTAGCTGTTTGGGAGGTCAAGTCTCCCTTAATTATGTGTTTCTCTGTTACCTCTTCCTGTTCGCTTGGCACAGCGTGTGATGGAAGCGTACGATGTTTCTTGGAAAGGCTGTGAGGATTTCTCTGAAATGCTGAATGGGCAGCGGGAGGTGGGCAGGGGACTCGGGAGATTTATTTCCACTGCAGATGGCACTGACGCCGCTGAGGAACACTCTGTTTTGGAAGGTTTCTGTCCAGGCAGCTCCTCGTGAGACCTGGGGATCTTGTGACTCAGTAGTGTTTGATTTGCCTCTCTGGAGTAAGACACCACAGTACAGGGGAGTCCTTGGGGGCAGACATAGCGAAACCTGTCTGATTCCATCCTAACGGTCCGTATTGATCTCCTATCAAACGTGATACAGCTGAGCCTCCCCTTCTCTGAAGCCAGCAGATTTTTTCCTCCTGTTCCTTGCCTTTCACGCACATGTCCCTGAAGCAGTTTTCCTGCGCACATGTACCTGCACCAGCTGATCCCGGAGTCCTGGGACGGCTCTGCCAGCTGCAGGAACTGGCCGGCAGTTCTGGAGATCGGGGATGGCTCTTGCTCATTTACCACTGCCGAGCACGCTGGAGCTGGTGACCACCACCAGGTACCCTCAGCACCATCGCCCCTGCTGAAGGGAGGCTGTCACATCAGGCTGCTCTGGATGCAGTTTCTTTGCTGCTGTCCTTCTATATCCTATCACTTTTTTTTTTGTGCTGTCCATTAAGTCCCAAAGACAGTTGAGAATCTAAATGAAGATTTTTTTTTTTTTTTTTTTTCCCCCTAATAGAAATCAGGCTTCCAAATCCTTCAAAATGAATGGGGTTGGGCGCACTGAGGGAGGCTTGGCAGCATCTTCTCTTTACCCTTTGAAGGACTCACTGTATTTTAAAGGTGGTTGCTTCAACAGCACAATTTTTGTTGGGTTCAGTGTGGAAACAGGAGCAGTTAACTAAGGTTGGAGCTGGCTAGGGGTAGGGTCTGCATCTGTGGCTATGTGTAGTCCCAGGTCTGTGGATCCCAGAAGTGGGAGAGCAAAGGAAAATGGGGCATTTTATGACAAGATCCTGAGAAGCTGCTTTGGTTAAAGCAAGAAGAGATGGGAAGAACAACCTCCTCTGGACAGCTGAAATGGAAGCAGTATATAAGCCAGACGGCCTCAGGTTTGGGACTTGGGGAAGGAGGCTCTCCTGGCACAAGGTTTTCTGACCAGGTATTACCCTCTCTTCCACCATTCCCCGCCCCCCGCCTTGCCTCCCCTAGGTACGTACATACCTCAGGCTGCGGGCATAGCCCTCCATCCACACGAATGGAGACACAGCAGGCAAAAGAGCAGCACCCCTCCGGGGGACCCCAGGAAAAACTACCCCTACATGGATGGAAGCTTCAGCGAAGATGACTGGGACAAGCCCAGCAGGTACGGAGGGGTGGGAGGAGGCAGGGAGGCACATCTGCAAATGTGGGTGTTGCTGTGTAGGGACGAGGGGGCATGGGAATGTGGTGGAGCGGCTAGCGATGTCCCCATCTTGGCGTCAGGCAGCCATGGGGAGGGGTGTTGGGGTGGTGATCTGCTCTGTTGAACCACCTCCACATTGCCAGGTTACCTTTGTGGCACCTCTGCCATGGCCAGGTGACATTTGTGTCCAGAGTTAGGGCAGTCTCAGCTGCATGGACCACAGGTTTTTACAGTTTCTCATACTCCTGCAGTATTTTAATAGTTTAGGTGTAATAAATAGATATGGTTGGGGTTGTCCCCGCATGTGTTGGCCAGACTTTTTCCAGGGAACCACAAAAGCCAAAAAGGCCAACCAAAGCTCTTGGAGGAGTGGTATGAAGTTGCATGTCCAAGTTAAAATATCGCAAAGCTGTGGCTGGATGTATCTCTCCGCTACACTTTGGCCCTTCCAACACCACAAAGGAAGCCACGCTGAGTGAGCATGGTTGAGTTAATCCCCCGGCTCGGCCAGTGTGGGAGAAATCCTGTAACACCTCCCAAGCCTGTGGAGGAGGCTGCAGCTGCCCCTCGCTTTGGGTGAAAATCCTGCTGGATCTGCCCTGGCCAGAGGCTGCCCCTCGCTGAGCCATGCATGGTGGAAAAGCCTTGTCGCTTCGTAACTAACCCTTCCCTCGACGTCCTCCAGAGTCCCCATAGTTGTGTGTGTCATGTTGTTACTGTCGGTTCTTTTTTTTTCTTATTTTTTCCCTTAACTTTTGTTTGTCCAAACAAAACCCTTAGAACATCTCATGGCCATTTCCACCTATTTAAAGATGATCAAACTGGCAGGAAGGCTGGCAGCAGCGGAGACTTTGTTCTTGTTTTGCCTCTCAGCGAGAGCCGGCTCGCAGAGGTCATTGATCCCTCGTGGCCCTCCCAGCGAGGCTGCCGACAGCTGAAGTTAGCAAATCTGAGCGCTTGAAGCCCTGCGTGTCCCTAATGAGGGCTTTGAGCCCTGATGTCAAAGTGCAAGTGAAACAGTTCATGCCACTGAGCCCTTTTTATTAGGGAGAAAAACAAAATTTCTCTAACCCTGGCTTGCCTTTAGCCTGGAAAAACCTGCTGACCCAGTGGTGTGAGAGCCCGTACTGATTCATCCACGTCCTGGACATGTTTGTTATATTGCTGATCTGAGAGGCAAGAAACTGGTAACTGGAAGGGACTTTTGCCTCTTTGGGAACCTGGGAGCAGAGGAAGGAAATGAGTAAGGGGAAAGAATCAAAAATTCCTTTTGGAGGGAAATTTTGGTTTGTTTTTATAAAGTCTTGCTGGGTGTTTTTTTGACCTTTCTGCCTGGTGTAAAGGCTACTGTCCTTTAAAAGCTGATGAAAGGTAGAGGGGAAATTTAAAATACAATAAGACGTGTCAGATACTGCTCTCTCCAGGCAGGCCATGATCCCCCAAGGAGCAAAAGTGTGTGTGTGTAAGTTTATGCCTGCCACAGACTCCCGTTCAAACCAGTGGATGGAAAGCAAAGAGTGTACTAAAGACTTTGCAGTTAATAGAGATCTGAAAAAATCTCGATTAATAGCCCAAGGGGTCATTACATATTTAATGGAGGCCAACCTCTCTTTGACTTGTACTCAAGTAAAATGTTTTGACTTTGCTAAGTGGCTCCGGTGGATGAGCATCCCTTCCCATCTGCGGCACTGATGACCATTAAGCCATGAGAGATGCTGTCAGATGTTGCAGAGGTGGAGCCTCGTCCATGCAGCTCTTAATTAGATGTGTGGAAGATGCACTAGGGCTCTGATGTCACTGTCCCCTTGGAGTCTCTCCCCATGACACATTAGTGGGTTTATCGTGACCTTGATTTAACACCATGGAGAGTTTCCTTCAAGAGGCTCCTGTTAAACTGAGTGCTGATGGTCTGAGTTCTGCACAGAGCCTGGTGGTCAGTAAGCAGTGTCTGGTGGCACCTACTTCTCTGGCTTGTTCAGAGGACTTCAGCATGTTTAATTGCTGTTTGCTTTAGAAGTCTAAAAATTGAATCTGGCTTGTGGTCAGAGATAAGAGATGCTAAAACTGCCAAGGTGGGAAATTGCACAACCCCCAGCAAGACATGCACGGCGTGCATGTTAACATGTGTTTGTACCAGCTTGAGAGAGGTTCTCTCTATCCTTACTCTCTGTTGTAGACAGAACCGGTGGCAATCTTTACACAGCTGTAAGTGCCATGACTGTTATATAGCAAAAAAAAAAAGAGACACCTCCGGAAAGTAACAGCTCAGTTCCCTGGCCATCCCAAAGCAAAGGAAACTCGGTTTGTATGGGTTATACACAGCACTGTCGATATTGCTGGCTGTAGCGTGCGTTTACTTGTCCAGCCCAGGGCAATCATTTTTATATACATCTTTGCATTATTTACTCTCATAGAGACCTAATGTATTTATCATTTTCTCACCATGTCTGTTACCCTCTGTGTTTTTCTCTCTCTTCTCAGGTGTTCTGTGTCTCAGATCTGAGCTCTATCCCATCAGCCTTTGTACTAACAGTCTCTGAGGCTCCTGGTTTACCCATAACGCATCCTTTTTTCTTTCACTTCTCTATTTCACCAAAACGTCTTCCTAAACCTACAATCTTCCTACAGGCACTTTTTAATTTACCCTTTGAACTTTGACATTACTACACCAACTTAATTCTTCCTTTGAAGGACGCTTGCCCCGTTAGTAAATGCATGGAGGTCTCGTATTCGGACTGTTGTCTGAAAAGTTCATATTGTTTGCTTTTGTATATGAAGACTCTTCAAGTCTCTGCTTTTACTGGTGAGACACTTGCTGTAGCCTCGCGGCTTTCATCCCGCTGCAGAAGAGTGCTGACAATGTTTGGTTCCTACGTTACAACAGATACCCCAACCGCCAAAATGGCCTTGAGACCACTCATGAGGATAGTTTTTGGCGTGTTTTTGGAGAAGCTTTGGAGGATTTGGAAACATGCGGCCAGTCTGAACTTTTGAGGGAGATTGAGGTAAATCACTTTACAAATTTGCTGCTGATCTGACTGTTTTGCTCTTGCCATAAATGTTAGACTGTTTCCTTGGATCTGTTAATTGCCCGTAGCATCCCTGTGCTGCCAGTGGTGTGAAGAAGGGTTCAAGTTTAATCCATGTCAGTGTTTGTGCTAATGGATAACTATGTCTCATTAGACAGTTGCTTGCGTGCACGTTTCCCCTGAGCCAATGACTTACCCACCAGGAACTTCAGGCTCTTTTTGCAAACTGTTGCTGGCCAGCAATCTTCACGTGACTGTTGGCAAACCTTCCCTATCAAACGGTAAACTCTCTGCTTGGAAAGATATTGTCTGTCCAAAGCACTTAAAGGCCAAGCAAAAGGAGCCCCCCAAAACCCCATTGGGACTGAAGCTTTGGCTTACTTCGAATATAGACAGGCCCAACATACATCTTGCATTCAGCTGTCACTCTGCCGGAAACTGTTTCAGTGAAATAGGTAATTGGAAGCTTTTCAGCCAGCCTTCCCCATGGAAAAATCTGAGAAAGTAATTGTTTCCTGCAGAAATAAAGGTGTTTCCTCTCTTCACAAACCACTTTCTCTTTTCTTTATCCAAAATGCTTTGGAGGTCATGTTATTGTGTCCGGTTATAGGATGGGGAGCCTGGATTTCTAAGCTGTGGGATGCAAATAAAGGCCTCCCCCGAGACCGCTGAGCAGCAGGAAGCAAACCTGCCCGGCGGGATGGGACCCGTGCTGCTCCCCTCCCCGACTCGGCTCCCGCCGCTCGGAAGGAGGAGCGGGACCCCGTGAGCTCCTCTCTCCCCCGGCCTTCTGGGTGCAGAGGACTGGGGAGAGCTCGCTGGGTCGTGCCCTCCACCACCCCCAGTGGGACTGGTTTTATGCACAATTGCATATTGCTTAGGGTTCAGAGAGACAAGGCAATTTCTGAATAATTGGAGGTGGAAAAGGAAAGTCCTGTTTTGGTCTGTATGTGAAAATATTGGTGACAAGGGACTTAATAATTACTCTTTCCTCCTTGATCCTGAGCAACTGTTAGCGGGGGAGGAAATCTCAATTAAATTTATTGTGCTGAAGCACGAAATGGTGTATTTATTATCTTAATTGTGTAAGAAAATGCTGACTTAAAGAAAAAACCACAAAACCACACACAACCCCAACCCCCCAGCCCCTACAAACTATAACTTCTTCCCTTGGTCACTTATTTCCTGGACCTGAATGTATTTAGAACTTAGTTTAGGCACCCATTATGAGCCTTTCTGAACTGTTGTTGACTGCTTAAGAAAAGGTACCCCTCTGAAAGGATGCATAGATGTTTCTTTTCTGCGTAATGGCTGGCATCTAAATGCGAAAGAAGGGATTTGTTGGGTTACTGTGAAATGCCAGGACAGAGAAAATATCTTTCTGCCCAATCCTTTTCCTTCTCCAGGCATGCGTGGGCTTTTGATTCTTGCTGGTTTGAGGCTTTGGAGCTTTGACAGATATAGCAACGCTTTAAAAAACGTAAAGAAATTTTACAAAAAGCTGAGCACCTCTAGGGTTTTGGTGTATTTAGCACATTTCTACAATATTTTGGAAAGTTCTGGGGACAAAAGGAAAGTGCTGTGTTTTTAGCAGAAGTCTGGTGGGTCTCAACTTCCCTTTTATCAAATCCAAAGTACCACTGATCTGTTCCTCTCTGTGGCCCCATCTTCCCCAAGGTGTGGTGTGGGAGGTACAATGTTCATTGGGGCTCTTGCTTTCTCACAACTTTCTAAGCCCCAGCTCCTGGCCTCCTGTGATTTTATGACAGTCACAGATTTTGTGTTTTTTAAAATTTTTTTTAAATTTGACCCTTCATGCTCCACACTTGAAAAAGAATAAGAATCACACAAGATGACCCAAGATAGGCTGTAAACAGGTTCGCACACAGTAGCAATCCTCTCCCAGACTGTGGGATATGGGTAGAAACAGGCTTCTTCCAGTATGTGTAGCGGAGCATGTATCCCCGCTTTGCTTGGAGGGCAACCAAGGCATGGGGAAAAATAACGTGGGGCAGCCACCCACTAGAGAAGTCTGGAATTGCCCTTTCTGCTCCTTGCACTTAACCCAAACCACCTAGCAAATTGCTTATGATGCTGCAAGGAGCATTTAAATACCTTGAAGCTAGAGAAGGAGTCGAATGCTGTAGAAACAGCATGCCGTTGGGTACCGGCCAGTTTCGATATTTGCAGCACATGAGGGAGGACAGGAGCACGGCGTGCACAGACCTTTCTGTTCTCCTCCCTGGCTCTGCAACGCTGGCGTTGGTACGGCATGGCACGATGTTCTGGGGAGTGTTGAGGCTGCCTGAGGTCAGTGAACAAATGTACCCTGCTTGGCTATACTGCTGTTTGTTAAACTGCGTTTCAGGTATGTGGTAACTCAACGTCCTTCCAGCATGTAGCAGGTATTTGAGTTTTGTCCAAACTTGAGCTGATTAAGTCATTTTTGTGTGAAGACCTGAAAAGCGCAAAGCTAAAAGGTTTTCTGTATTCTGTCCATCCCTATTTGGGATAACGTAGGTAGTGCTGGCATTTTTATACTGCTACCAGAATTCACTTTATTTGCCTTTGTTGCGGCTTGGAGCAAAGAGCTGGAGGGCCTTGATTTAGAGATTTAGTCAGATGATATTTCCTCTGTGCACAGGAGCAATTGCTCTTTGACTTTCCCTGTTTAGCATTGCTGAATTTTGCTATCTGCTCCTTACCTTTCCTTTTCTTTCTTCTACCTTTTGACATTTAATGGGACTGCAGACCCTTGGAGCCTGAACTTTGAAATGACAGTTTTCATTATGCTGTTTAAATGGACTCTGTGACCTGGAGCCAGTTGAGGTTCCACAGACTGGATTCTTGACTCCTTCGTTAACTTCGATCAATGTAATGTCATTATTGAAAAGCATTGCCAAATGGAGTACAATCTACTTAGGGGCATCTTTTAATGGATGCTATCAAGGATGACCAGGCTTAAATACTACTTAATTTCATATTTTTAACTCAGTTTTGCTTAGTGACGGCTCCCATTTACTGACAGATAAAATCCTAATTTCTCTGCTGAATTGGCCTCAGTGGAGTCCAAGGTATTGACTTCCCTGGGCCATTGCCAGCACTGTGCGGTGCTGATGGTGAGCTGCTGCCTGTAGGGTAGGCTGAAGAGCCAGGCAGACGGTGTTTTCTCTGCGAGCCCCCCAAGATTGGGATGTTCATCCTTCTTGACTGCCAAGAAGGTTCCTGCACAAGATGAGGCCTACCTGGCCCTGTTTGTGTAGAAGGGGTCATCAAAAAATAAGGAGATGCTTCACAAATGTTTTCTTCTGAGATAAAGCTTGATGTTGGTGTGGGAGAGCACACAGCAGGTCAGCAATAGACCTGGCAGCAAGCTCCTGAGGTCTGGAAATGGGTTTTGTAGCTAACTGGAAGAGCTTCTTTGTACTTTTCTGATCAATGAGCACAGTGGTGCCCCCCTGTTGTTGTCTGTGCCACTTCTGTTGCTGCGTGCTCCATCTCTTCCTGCTGCTGGCTCAGCAGAGTGACTTTGTGCCCTCGCCCTACAGGCATCCATCATGACAGGGAGTGTGCACAACCTGGGCCTGGAGGGCAGCAAGCTGCTCCTGGACTCTGTCAACCCATCGGGATTGAGCCCATTGCGGAAAGCAAACTCCAGCTGTGACGATGGACAGACCGAGGGCACCAGCTCCCCTGCCAAGAAGAATGAAAGGAACCTGGACATGAAGAAGATCGAGAAGGAAATGCAGGAAATCATGTCTCCTACCCCCCTCGAGTTTCACAAGGTCTGTGTTGCGAAGGGTTAATCCGGTTGTGGCACTGCGGTACCTCAATGGTAATAACTGTAGAAGCTTTGTAACCTTGTAGAAAATCTCTTTTGTTCAGAGGGACCTCCGGAAAATATTCCTTGTTAAAGCTGTCCCCCACCAAGGTTTGCAGCAAAGGTTTCCAGCAACTCAGATTAAGAGAAAGGGGCCTCTTCAGAAGAGTAACGGCCGTGCTTCGGTGGGGTTTAAACCTGTGCTTTGCTGTCTCCCTTTATTATATGTGAGATTTCCAGGTCCTTGTGTTCTGGAGTTCATTAATTATTGGTGCTACAGATACAGGCGAGAGAGCTCGAAGTATGGCCCTGTGGAGACCCATCAACCCTTTTCCAGTGGCACGCTCCATTCAGTAGGCCACTTTTCTTATTAAGAAAACCTTATAATAACTTAAAAATAACTTATTTTCCCTTTCCTTCCACTCCACCTCCAGCCCTTCCTGAAGGGACACAAATGGTAGGACTTCAGCAATGGGATACTTGTTTGAATTCAGTACCCAGCCGAACGTAGCCAGTTTAAGCATGGTGCAAAGCAACAGTAATTAGAAGTAGTAATTAACTGTAGAAGCTGCTGATGCAGAATGCAAGCAGGGAAGGAAGCTGGAGAGATTTCAAAAAATTTGATTGCCTTTTTCTTTCCTAGTGTGACTTTAGAACGAAACCTGCAGTTATGGTAGCTGGAAAAAACAACTTTTTCATGTTTGATCTGCTCTTGTCCTTCAGGGCATGGCAAATGTGTCTTTAAATAAAACTCCTTCGTACCTGAAGGAGGAGAGCTGTGTAATTAGGTATGTTATAGGGTGACTCTTTGTTCTGCTGGAGCATCTGGTGTTGGCTGTGTTTGGAGATGAGGTTGAGGCCAGGTGGGCTGCTCCTGTGCGTCATCCTGGGCACTGGTCTTCCCAAGGACCACACATCCATGAGGCTCACCCAGCCAAGAATGCAGTGATGGCGTTAGAGCCTCACGGTAGATACGCACTCCCGGTTCATGGGAGGCAAAGGGAGATTTTGTTGGTGTTGGGAAATCAGTTGTCCCTGGCTCCCAGTCTTACCCCATGGCAAGACACACTTCCAGCAGTGCACCCCTCCTTTAGATTAGGGCAAAGCATGACATGCTCAAGGGAAGGGCGATGAGGTTATCCAGTTCTAGTCCTCAGTACATCAGCACTTATTGATACAAATTTTCTGAAAAGAACTCCTGAATAATATGGGGAAGTTTAGATGTTCTTGCTGGGTGATGTATTAAAAATGACCTGTCTTCACATTTGACACACTATATTGAAAATTCTCTGTGAACATGTGGATTTGTCATGTGCTGGTCTGGCATACACAGAGGATGCACAGCATAACTTGGGCCGGGGAAGGTGATGCTCCATTAATAACACTTGCTTTGTTGCTCCTTGGGTGAAATACAGCAGTTCAGTCTGTATTATGCTGCTTGCGTTTCCTTCCACGGCCAAGGGAGAGGGGCTGCCCTGTGGCTGGTTATATGCCAGTCACCAAAGCACTTGTCCATGCAATCTACCTAAATTGATGGTATCTGGTAGAGGAGGCTCAATCCATATTTGGCTGCCTAGGCTAAGAAAAATCTGCCCAGGAGACCCAGAGCAGAATTGCTGTAGGTCCACACACGTTACCTATGATATTCCTGTCCTGCCACCCCTGTACATCTCCTCCTTCCTCTGCTGCGTTAAAACACGTGTTCTGTTTCTGCTCCTCCAGATGACACTCCACAAAGACCCAGAGAGCGAAGACTTTGGATTCAGCGTGTCGGATGGCCTGTTAGAAAAAGGTGTCTATGTAAATATGGTCCGTCCGGATGGGCCAGCAGATCAGTGTGGCCTCAAGCCATATGACAGAGTGCTTCAGGTAATAAATGCAAAATGCAGTTCTGGAGGCTGGGACGGAGTGAATGAGTGGCTGAGAGGAAGAGAGAAGTGAGACCCATCCATGGCAGCACTAACTTTAATGAAAGGTAATAGTTAGCCAACTAGGTGAGCACTTAGCCACCAAGCGCTCAATGAGACCTGTGTTTTATAATGGGAAATCACTAGGTAGTACCCCCAGGTGGTACCCCTAGGTTACACCTATTCCAGGACACAGCCTGCCTGGCACTGGCCTTTTTGAGCTTGGGCAGCTCAAAACAACCGAAAAGCTGTGTTGCTTCCGCCTCTCACCCTCAGTCCTTTTCCTGTCATGTGAGAGGGTGATTTTTGGATGAACTAGACTGTGTTGACCAGTATGTGTTCCTGCGAAACCCCATGTGGAATTAAGTTGTGTTCATGAAGTTCTATGCATGCCTTTGACAACTAAGAGAGTTTTCTAGGAAACACATCCTTCAAGCAAAGTGCTTTTCATGGATATTTTTCTTTGAAAGATACTGAATCTGAAATAGCTGATGCAGCGACAGAATAAAAACTCTGGTCAAAAGCACAGTCTGTAATAAACGTGACCTGGGCGTATCGGACTACCAGAGGGACAGTAAGAGCACGGTGAGTTCTGGAGATTGGAGAGGATCTTTATATGGATGAAGAAAAACAACTATTTTAGCTTTGGGGCAACTCAAACAGCAACGGAGAAAGTGCAACCCCAATGGAAAAATTGCCACCATTTGGAAATGCAGATATTGTGACCATATTTGGAAACACCCAGAAAGATGTTTAGTTTTACTAATTTCTAGGCGGGGGTTGTTAGCAGTAGGATTAGAGCCAATATATTATGTACATCAGGTAACTGGAGAACTGGCAGCGCTGTGGGGATCCTTGTTTAAGCTTGTTATGGTCTCTAGCCAGTTGGCTGCTATACAATTATTCCTTCTCGGCTTCAAATAAAAGATGGTGCAAGAACGAACAAGAAGCTAATTAGGCTCTGGGCTGCCTTTCTGTTGAATGCTGGATGTGTCGCTTTTTGCGAGTGCCAAGTGCTCTGGGAGGTGTGCCTGAAATCCTAAACAGAGCGTCGTGGAGACTTTCGACACCCCCCTTCCACATGCTGCACCGCACAGCTTACACCTATGAGAAGACGAGGCGATTGCCATTGCATTGACGTGTGGAGCTGTGAATGAGGGATTGCAGACCTGGTACAGGCAACTCCCGTCAAGAAGTACAGAGATGCATTGCTGAGGATGCTTCCCAGCGCTGCTGATTATGGGTGTGACGGCCAGCGAAACATCTTGTCCCTGCTGTAACAGACCCTCTGCCTCTCGGCTGGATGGATTAGCCGGAGCACGGCATTGCACTAATGGCACTTCTGCCCTGGAAAAGTCTGGCTGGTGTAGAGCAAAGGCAGAGCAAGCTCCTGGCTTCTCTCTGCTTGTCCACGTACGGTCTAGAAATTGTCCTTAGTTACTACACTGCAAGGAGCAGCATTGGGGTCAACTGTGTGGACACCAGCTAGGGCAGGGGGACACTGCTACCGTCAGAGCCCAGCTCCGTGCTCATGCATTAATGCTGGGAAAGGGTTTTGGATGGAAGGGTTGTATGGACTCATCCAGCCCCTCCCCAGGGCAGGAAGCAACGCCTGGCCCCAGGGGTTATGTTCGCTCCAAAGGTGGGTGGGAAATTCCTTTCTCCCTTCCCTGCTTCCCCTCCCTGTGCTGTTTGCCAGCCCCCTCCATCCTGGAGCTGTCATGGCACCAAGCCCAGGTGCTCTGGTAGCTGTAGGCGAGAGCACTGGGGTGGTTCTTGCAGGTGACCCAGTCTAGAAATGTGCTTGAAGGTCTGCAAGGGACAGCAATGCAAGTGCTTGCACTGCTGAATCCTGCAGAGAGAATTTGCAGCCGCCTCTGAGCCCATGTGAAATGCATCCAGACTCCTCTGAAATGAAGGATGTAAATGGAGAGAGCAGAAGCAGAAACTGTTCAGTATAGTCTCAATTTACTGCTGGCTGAGCTGGAAAATGGTTGGCAGAAGCTTCAGGGTCTGAGCTGTATTTGTTTTCTAGGTGCTGAATACCCCACATCACAAATTTAAGGCCGGTAAAAGCCATGATGGCAAAAAATCATGGAAAATGGCAACCTTTCTTCTACAGGCTTGAACTGGAGAACTGGTTTTGAGCCCTGCAGCATTTAATACTTGTAATACTGCCCCAGACACTGGGGGTCAGGGTTTATGCCTGATCCAGACTTTTTTTCCCCTTCCTCAACCAGTTGTTGCATTGTTTCTCAGCTAAGCAAGGATGTGCTCAGCCTGAAGGGGTGCCCCCGCTCTGCTCTGCTGTGAACCCGAAATCAGGGACCCCCAAGAGTTGTGTGTTTTCACAGGTGTGGGTTTAGCACCAACCTTGCATTTTCTGACTAACAAACATGGTCTTTCTGTTGTTCCTCCCCATGGCACATCCTAAATCCATCCCGGCAGGTAAACCGCATCCGAACGAGAGACTTTGACTGCTGTCTGGCTGTCCCGCTGATTTCGGAGGCTGGAGATAAGCTGGACCTGGTGATTAGCCGAAACCCCTTGGCACTGGCTGCCAACGCTCCCCCGGAGGGGAACAGAGAGCTGCCGGCACAGGCAGCCCGCGGCGCCGAGGTCAAGGCGAGCGTCCAGACGCTCTGAGCAGTGGGAGCAGAGCGGATGGTGCCGGGGGCCTCTGCTGAGCCATTGTGGTATTTGGGGTGTTTTTCCTGTTTTTTGCACTGGTATTTGTAAACGCTGTGTGTACCATAACCTGCGAGTAGGGAGGTGGGTCTTCAGTGAGCTGTTGTCTGCAGACCGCCAAATATTGCTGGGAAGGTCAGAGCTGGATGCGCATGTCAGGCCGTGGGCAGCGCTGGTGATGGGACGAGCTGCCCACGGGAGGAAGGAGCATCCACAGCCATCCCCAGGGGCAGGGCATCCCCCTGTGCCTGGCCGTCGCGGTGCATGGGGTCCTGCCTCTGACACCCTCCTCACCCTGAAGGCCTTGGCCATCCTATAAACACACATGGTGCTATTATGTTTCTTTGCTCGGTTAATCGCATACAGCAAGACTGAAACGCCTTTCCTTTTCTGTTGTGCCCAGCTCCATCCTTTAAACACTCCTGATAAATCAGTTTCTGCAGCCCCTTGCACTCCCGGTGCAGGGCTGCGGGGAGCCCTGTTTAAAAGACGTTTTAAAATGTGCTTGAGAATGGCTACATGCAATTCTTGTTCAAAAATTGATATTTGCAACTGTGTCCTGCCGGCCCCATCAGTGCTCCCCACCAGGGCTGGGGATGAGGCGCCTCGTCTCGCCGTCGATTCCTGTGAGCAATGCGGTTACCTGTGCTGGAGCGGTTATTACAGAGCAGAAGGCCGTACCTAAGGCTAAAGGTGCTGAATAACTGCCCAAATCCTCGGCCACCTTGTTTGTCTGGGCTTTACGGAGATGCTTGCAAACCTGGCCTGTGCCCGCAAGTAAATAGCCAACTAGCGATCTTCCCAGGGCTGTCCCTGATGTTTTGAACTAATAACACCTTGTTGTCTCCTGTCAGGCAGTGGCATGAGAAGCCCTTCGTTAGATGGAGGTTGTGTGTCCTGTGTCCCGCGTGAGCTGGGCGGTGTGTGCGCCCACGCGGGTTCGGCTGCTCGCCCCCGGTCCGCCCGCCTTTGCCTGTCGCTGGCCTCTCCGTGGCTTTGCAAGCATGATGCCCCGTGGTCACTCCCCTCCCTCCTGAGAGCCCCCAGCCCCGCGGGGAAGAGGGGCTGTGACGTTTGCATCGGTTTCCTCATCTGCCTGCCACGTTTCATGTATTAGCACTTTATGACGATGTTCATGTCCTGGTGGTGGCATGAGCCTGGCATCACTTTCCCCGGGAAGGCTCGGGCACGGCGCGGACGAGGAGCTCGCTTGGTCGGGGATGCGCAGCCCCGGCGCCCACCGCCCCCGTTCCCCGCTCGCCCTTTCGGTTCCTCCCTCACCGCCTGCATGCTGGTGGTGCGCGTAGGGTGTCGGATGGGTACACGCGACACGTTCCCCCACCGTCTGTCCCCAAGCTACTTTGCGACTCTGTCCCTCTGTGATAGCGCGATGTATCAGGGTGTTTCTTCCCGACACGTGTCCGGCCCCATCCAGCTATTTGTCGTTGTAGCCATTTTCTCTTCGAGTATGCAATATCCCATACCATTGCTGCCACAACTAGATAATGTGCCATAATTGATACTGTGGAGCATTGACAGTGCAGCCGAAAGTGTTTTTATATGCAATATTCTGAGCAGTGGAAGCTCACTGGGGCTTCTCATAGGTTTTTTTAATGAAGACTTTTATTAAAGGCTTTAAAAAAAAAAAAGAAAAAGGAAGAAAAACTTGGTCCTTGTATCCCTTCCTATGCATTTTGAATGATATGAAGATGAAATGCATTACTTAAATGTGTATTTTTATCCATATATTAGAGTGTATTCCTTGTAAAGTATTTTTATATGCTAATTTTCTTATGTATCTATGAAAGCACAATATTTAAAAGTACAGCATTTCAAAGAATATTTTAGTCCTGTTTTGGACCTATTTGTAAATCTCTGTATTTAAATGGGATTGCAATGACTTTGACTTTTTTTTTTTTAATTAAATAAAAGCAAATGAAATGCATTTGTTTTGCTTCGTGTCTCTTCTTGCTGGAGGATGACAGTGAGGCAACACTCTGCTTCCAGCCCTATTTTAACGTGCCAGAGGACCCCCAGTTAGGAGACACCTCGAAGGACGAGGCGCAGGGCACGCAGGGGGTTTTGCTGGGGGGCCACTGCTTGTAGGGCTACTGGGGTGGGGCTGGGGTTGTCCCTTGTCACTGTCTGGCAGCAACTTCGGGCCAGTTGCTTCCCCCCCTGTGGACATGGGGGCAATTTTGTTGTAGCTCTTAGCAATAAGGGCTGGAGATGCCCGTGCATGTGGTTACAGCATCCCTTGCAGCTTCACTTGGCCATATTGGAAATCTTAGAATCATAGAATTGTTTAGGTTGGAAGAGACCTTTAAGATCATTGAGTCCAACTGATCAATGTTGGGTTAAACCTTGGCTACTTCAGGACAAGACAGCGATGCAGCAAAGCATGCGGTGGCCGTGACGTGGCCGTGGCAGTGTTTGTAAAGCTACAGGTAATTCCTGGGGATGGGTTAGGAAACTGCTGGAGGACGATGTGCTGGCAGTAGGTGGCCCATCCAGCTGTAGTGGGGTGCCCTGGGGAGCCGTGCTGTGGTAGCCAAATCACCCTACCTCTGAAAGCGGACGTCCAAAGAAACGACTGCCGCAAACCCAGAACGTAGTTCCTTGTGTCCCTACGTTGAGCATTTCTTCCCTCTGCTCTTACAGAGGGGTTTGGGGCACCACCAGGCTCCCGGCACGGGAGTGCAGGCTGGGACGCTTCCCGGATAAGGCCGTAGGGAATCTCTGCTCACTGGCAAGGAAAGGGTGAGCTGGGTTTTGCAACCCTTCATGGCCAAGTGGGTAACGCAGGAATTTTCAGAGGCTGAGCGTGGTATGGAAATGCTCCTGGTTAGACCTGGGGAATCATTGCCACGTAAACAAGCCTTATCTGCCATCTCTGGCCGCCCTCCTGGGACGCAGACTTCAGAACAAGGCCCTTCACACGTTTGGCACTGGGGACTTGCCAAAGCCGTGCGGAGCCAACCGAGGCGCTGGGGCGATGGCAGGTTTAACGAGCACCCCAGCAACGTGACCGATGGGGTTTCGGTGCGTACGCCAGGTAAAAGGTTAGCGCAGCGCTGCTCCCTGGTATGTGCTGCCGGTCGCCTCGGTGGGCAGCGAATCCTCCCAGTAATGTCACCTTGCGCCCCGTGGACCGCGGCTGAGGGAGCCGGCCGCAGCCACGGGCAGGTGACGGCCATCCATGGCAGGTACATGAAGCCCTTCGGCAGCAGCTCATGGCACTTAGTGGCTTCTTTAATTATTTGCTTATTTATTTTATTTTAACCTGAGACACGTTGCAGTTGCTGTCTGTGCTGGTATCAGGCTGCTCAGCCCAGGCATTGCAGGCTTCGCCGATGGGAGGAGAAATCCCTGACAAAGTCCTCAAATTGCACCCAGCAAAATAACCAAAAAACCCCTAAATAAAGACAGCTGTGGGGCTAATCCTGGGCACGGGGCACCGGAGCCTCAGCAGTGATTAAGGCCTCATGCACAAATGCTGAGCAGCTTTACATTTCACGAATAGTAGGCACCAACATTTTGGTTTTTTCTTTCCCTACCTCAAATCGGGACTTAAGGAAAGGCCTCTCTGGTTTAACCTTCATCTGCTTGACTGAGCAGGCCATCAGTGAGCCTCGAATGACCAGTCCCATACACCAGGAAAACAAATGTCGGGTTTTTTTTTCTTCTTTTTCTTCCTGTTGGGCTTTTCTGATGTATTTGAACCCCCAGCGCAGCGGTGCCATGCAGCCGAGGTGGTACGGACAGCAGCGGGCAATGCCCTGGGATGGGCCGAGTTGGGGCGGCTCAGCCCAACGGCGGGAGCTGCCCGGGAGCGGCTCACAACGCTGCACTCGCCTCCCCGTGCCCCTGCGACGGGGCCGAGGAAACCGGCGTCTGCAGGGACGGTCCTGTGAGGACATCAGCGCCCTATTTTCAAGGAAAGAAAATTAAAAAGAGGGAAAATGGAAAAAAAAAAATAAAGGCGGCTTTCTCGGGGCCTTGTAAGACTCAGCACGTGCCCAACTTGATGAAGAGTCGGTCTGGGGAGAAGGAAGCACCAGTGAAGTACGGCCACAGGCTGGGCAAGACCGAAATGACGTGGGTCGGGACCCGCACCGACCCTTCTTCACACGCAGCCAAATCGTTGCTGAGGGGGAAGGAAAAAACCAGCCCAACAAACCAAACCTCCGTTGCGGACCCGGGGGTGCGTCAGCTCTTGCTGAGCAGGGCTGACACAGAGCCACGGCCACGGCCCACCCCTCCAGCGAGGAGGCTGGGGGGGCACACGGGGCTGGGAGGGGACGCAGCCGGGACAGCTGACCCCGCCTGCCCGGAGGGATGTTCCGGACCGTGTGATGGTGGGTGCAGAAATAGAACCGGGGAGGGCGGCGGCGGGCGGGGGCGGCCATTGCGCGGGCACTGGCCGGGCAGCGGTTGGGTAGTGGTGGGAAACCGTTTTCTTTTGCATCACTTGTTTTTCATGGTTTTGTTTCTCTCCTCTTTTTGTTGTTTTTTCTTTCCTCCTTTTTTTAATTATTAAACTGTCTGTATCCCAGCCCAGGAATTTTTGCACTTTTACCCTTCCGACTCTCTCCCCATCCCTCCGGGCGAGGGGGTGAGCGAGCAGCTGTGGGGGCTGAGCCACCGACCAGCGTGAAACCCTGACAGACATCAAGGCAGACAGTGTGCTGGGCCAAGCAGCTGAGTGAGCTGGGCGCATATATATATATAAATGGAATATTTTATAAAGACAAAAACACCCAAACCAACAACCCCACAATAAAGAATAGGTTTAAAGAAAGAACTGAGCTACTCCAAGACCAAAAACAGCATCCAAGAGCATGGCTGGTTTATAAAGGAAAGTTTTATTTTCAGTTATAAGGTGATTACAAACTCATCTAAAAAAGCAAAGATGACTTAAAAATATCCATATACATTTTATTTATCTAAAAAGCAAAACAGAAACTGCAAAATACAAACATTTACCATGTACACAAAGGCTAGGGTTCTTAGGATTAAATTACACTCCAAGATTTTTTTCAAATACAAATATTTTGTTTTGGAACACACAAAAAATGCTTTAAAATGTTTTAAAAATATTTTTAAGGTTTTTTTTTAAAAAAGTTCAGATGACATTTTTAAGGAGGCCATCGTCGACATCGCCTCCTCGCTGTATGTGCTACTCGTCACGTTACTGTAGTCACAGTTGCTAGGAATTTAAATAATAAAAAAACCACCGTTTTTTAGCCAAATACATCAAACAAGATGAACCACCTCTTACAACGTGAAGTCCCTGGCAACGTTATCAGGTAACAATCACAACATTACACTGGAGAAAAACAACATCCTATTGAACAACGAGCACTTCAGAACAGTACTGGGATGCTGCGATGCTGAGAGACCGTTGCTGGCTTCCGGGACAGGAGCAGATGGCAAAGTAGCTCAACTTGCCTCCTCAGGATTTTTTTGTTCAGCCTCTCAACATGATTTTGCCACTGTTCTCATTTTTTTCTTTGTTTATATATTGAAAAAGAAATCAAATCTTTTTAACATCTCAACTGCAGAAGCCGATAGATTTAGAAACAATATGTATCATGCTAACATGTACTACACTACAGGACCGAAGCTTTCCCCTGCACATGCACGCACACAAAAGCACATGTGCACAGCTCCTTAGCATAACCGTCTCACTTTTTTTTTTTTTTTGAAAACACCCTATTTTTTTCCCCATTATTTCTTCTGATTTTTCAAGTTGGGTTCCATTTTCCCTGTGCTGCAAATGGGAAAGGGCGCAGCACTGTCCCGCTGCGCACCAGAGCCAAACCATGGGGAGGAAGCCTTCAGAAACTCGTCCCTTTTAAAAATGTCTTTAATTTGCTTTACTCCTAAAGCTCAGGGCTGTGTAACGCTTGTGGTGATCAAATTCAGACACTTTGACTGATTATTTCAAACTAGCACAGAGCAAAACACAGAGGCCGTGTCCGTGCTGTCACCCAATAGCCCAGCAACACCAGCAGGGTCAGGCTCTTTTCCAGTCCCGAGCCCTGTCACTGAATTTTTCCACCTTTGATGGGGATGCGGGAGTGATTTTGATCTTGCCTCTTTTTTTTTTTTTTTTTTTTTTTTTTTTTTTGGTGAAATGGTGTCTGAAGCTTCTTCTGTCCTTGTTTTAGGACACAGGTAAACTGAAATCACCAATTCACACTGACAATTGGGAAAAACACACACAAAAATCAACCTTTTCTGTTCATTTTTTAACAGAAACAAACAAATTCAGATTTTCAATTTTTTTTTTTTTTAGCAGAGAAGCATTGTCCATGTACAGGCTTGTTTTGGGAAGGCAGAAAAGAGCCATGATCTGGTGGCGGGTGCAGGGCTGGAAGGGGTGGTTTTCCAGCTGGGGCTAGTGCTGGTTGTGCTGGAAGCGTTTCTGGAGCAAGCTTTCCAGTAAGCTCCAACTGACCATTGATACCAATAGAAAATTTTTGTGCCCCAAGTATGGAGCTCATGGGGCCTTTTTTTGCACTGGTTCATGGGTTTCTTAGGTGTCAGGTGGCACCGAATCAACTGAATACTTTCTTTCTCAAGCTTATCTTTGATTACAAGAAATAAAGCAAGCTACTAGGGTCTGACAGTTCCTGACCTTTGCTCATGCAAATACACAAATACACAGCTACATGTCAATCCTAACCACAAGGCTTTGGATGCTGATTTTGGAGAAAACAAGTCCAAGGCAGCTGCCTGAAGCCACACCACACCCAACCTCCCATACCAGGAGCCACGTGGTGCTTATAAGGAGCCAGGAGAGTTTTCAAGGCTTCCTTGGAGGAGCCACAGTCCAGGATTTTGTGGTTACTTTCCCTCTTCCACCACCCCAATTCAGGAAAGGCCATGTGGACACCCTGGCAGGTTGGCTCTTTGCAGGCACGTGGTGCCTAAACCTCCTCAGTCCTCATCCTGAACAGCTCTGCAAGACTCACACATGTGATCTGCAGCCTCGGAACAGGAGCAATGTCCCCATTTGTGTGCGTGCACATGAGGGGGAAAGAGTTCTACTACTAGTCTACTTAAACACAGATTTTTTTTTTTTTTTTTTTTTTACTGAAAGTGAGCAACTTCCACTGAATTTCCCGGAAATGATGTCAGGGTCATCTTTCTTCCAAGTGTACTTGAGCTGCTTAACTAACTTGTCCACCCCATTCAATACACAGCCTATGTAACATTTTATATACATTGTGCCTCCACGAGTGATCCTGCAGCGACCACAAGACGTGGAAGATAATAATCAGTTATTCAAAAACGTTCAAATCCTTCTCCCACGGATGGAGTTTTGCCATTGACCCAACAAGTGGGAGCTTTGAACCCAAGTGTGACAAGCACGACCTCAACAAAACTGCAAGTCTCCTTTGCAAATAAAACCAGAGTGGGAGGAGACTTGTGAAAGACCTATCAAATGGAAATGTCCATGTGTCTTCGGATCTACTCAAATTGTCTAACGCTGAGACAGAGGAACCAGGAGTATCTGCAGTCGAGAAAGGAGGATGCACACAGGACTGAAAACAGCTGCAGAAGATGCTATCCTGACGGTGACATTAAAGGCTCTGCTGATGGTTGTTGGGGGTTTTTTGTGTTACAGCAACTGTAAGGCTGCACCTTCTTTTTTGTGTTTTCCTCTTTTCCTCCTCTCCCCAAGAACAGCCGTGAAAATCAGTTTTGCTGAGCTGTTTTAGCAGATCATTCCTAATTCCCCTCCACTCCAGGAGCTGCGCTGCTGCTCCGGGGTGACCACCAGCGTTGTTCCAGATGGCAAATAGGCTTTCGTATTTTCATTTACAACACACGAACAAATCCATTGTGAACCTACGATCTCACACTTTAAAGAGGACTTTTCTAAGTGTGCGGATCTGTTTGGACCAGATGAAAAGGAAAGCTATGGATGAGAAGGAAAATGAGAACAATAACAGCAATAAAACCCAGTTCTATTTATGAAATCATACTGTTTAAATACTGAAATACAGAGTACTGGTAAAGTCCCTTACAATAGATGCCCATTCCGTGAGATCATAACTAGTGACAGGTGAACTGGAAAAGTTTGGAAAATTGCAAAAAATAAGAAACAGGTTGGAGAATCTTGCAGGGTAAATGTCCCACTTACATTTCTACTATCCTTGATTTCAGTTCAGCTGGAAATAAATACTGCTGAAACTCTGCTCTTTTCAAGCCCAGAAGAACCCATGAATACAAAGGTACATGAAATATGAAAAGGTGTGGGTTTTGTCTGGTTTTAAACTCAGGGATCTGGTTCTAAAGATCTCATGCAAAACTGCACTAACTTTTCCCTGGATCCAAACCAGTTCATCTATGACTAGTCATGATATGTTTAATATACAGTTCCTCATTTACATAAAACAGGTAAAATAGGTCACAAGTGTTTAAATAAGTAAATTAGGAAACAAAATCAGTTGTATTTGCAGTCAGAAATAGGTAGAAAACACAGACTTTTTAAAAAATTATGTTTTAATAAATTTGGCAGAGGATCATGTTGAAATGCAAGTTTATCACCAAGAAAAGTTCAGAAATCCGATAAAAGTGTTAGGAAAAAACTCCAAAATTGTAAAAATGTGAGTGTGCTCATTGGAACTCAAACCCCAGATAAAACAAGAAGAATTAAGGGGGTTTTTTTGAGGGGAGGGAAGAGGAGAGAGGAGAACTGTTTTCCAGAAGCAGTAACTTCTTAGCTCGTTGTGAGTCCCAGCCCTCCCTTGCAGTCACACTGAAGAGCAGAGCAGGGCCAGAGAAGTTTACACAGACCACGCTTCGATGAGGTTGTTGCATATGTGCGAGACATTTTCACTTGGTACATGGAAGCGACTGATTTGAATGGCACAGTTAATATTGAAATGGGGCTGGGTTCTGGTTCTCTAGTAGTTGCACTTCGAAAGGTGTAGTATTAGCCCTCTGGTTCTTCACACAAAGATGCTCTCCACAACGTGGGAGATGGCTAAATACCCACCTGACTCGCTGGAGACATCTCTGATGTAACCAAACCATTTTTTTCCCTAACTAAAGCTTGTCTCAGCTCTACAGAACGAAAGTGATGTGCAAACTGTATCTCAAATGTAGTTGTACAACAATGTGTATATATATAAAAAAATAAAGCAAGCATCAGTGTTTCATCTGCACTCACAGAAACCATTAATTTAGACCCCTCTAACCTGCTTCTCCCTCCTCACCCAGGCAAGCGTGCCTGTTTACTGCAGACACTAATGGTAACTCAAAAATGAGGGTCCAAGCTGAGGCCCACTAAGAGAGTTATCTTTGATTACCTTTCCTTGCCTTTGATGGTTAAAGGCTATTGGGAAAAAAAACCCACCCCTAGCTGTATGCCTGTTTGTTTATTTTGGGCACATTTGATGACTCCCACTGGCTCACAGAATTCCTCCAGTGACCTTCGGGTGGCTATTGCCACTGGCCCATTAGATGTTTGCCATCTCCAGCTGTGGAAAAGTTTAATTTATAACTCTCATAATACAGCAACCAGAAAAAGAAAACAAAAGCAATTCTGCTGTGGCTGGTTTTGTTGCTGCAACTCAGCTACCTCTCTGATGTAAAAATGTGTACAAATTCAAACTGGAAAGATTTTGAAAGTTATAGATGCAGCCACTTCTTCCTTTTTTTAAAAAATTATTTTGGTCCATCTCTTAGTTTTAAATCAGTTTTTTCTGTTACAGGAAAACCAACAAGCTAATCAACAAGTGTTTGTGCTGCTGCGGCCAGTTAGCCCATGGGACAAGCAAAAATAAAATAAAACTACTGTGTAGGAATGTTAAGAACTGGATATGTTCCTGTTCAAACAACAGACTCTGCCCTGACAGACTAAGCTGACAGCAGAATAAGCAGATTCAAACTCTGCATTTATCAAGCGTTTCCTCTCAATACCTTCAGATAGGCCAACTGTGGTATCATAAGAAGAAAACCCCTCTCCCTCGAATACAATGCCCACAAGAAAAGGATGAGTTTTGCCAGAGAACCTGTTCCCAGCACAACCTGCTCAAGTTGTTTGTTTTTTGTTTTTGTTTTTGTTTTTTAAAAAAAAAAAAGAAAAAGGCTTTTGCCCATATTTTGGACAGTCTTCAGGGAGCAATTTGCCATGGAGACATCCCCCCTGGCCCACACAAAGTGGAACCCCCATTCCTACACTCCTTGTAGTGGTTTCTCTTCACTCCCCAGTCTAACCTGGAACGGTACGCAATTCCTCCTGACCGAATACAATACATTTCACTGTTACATGTTCCCTTTGTTTTAACTTAAAATTCCGAAAGCCCTGTTTCTTCAGCAGATAAGATTCATAAGCCTCATAAATATGTCTGCCACCCTCCACCCCCCTAAACAAACAAACAAAAATTACGCTTTAACTCAATGGCGGGCAACGAGACTGGGGGCCCTCGGTCCACTGCTGCAGTACGGGACAAGGGATGTAGTCTTTTCGTCTGCTCCCCCAACGGTAATCAAGCCCCCCCAAATAAATAAATAAAGCAAATCCTGGTTACCGAACTTGGTAAAGCATTTTTGAGATACATGGATGAAAAGCACCTGTTTGCTGAGTGATATTATTATCTTCATTACTACTATTATTATTAACAACGTGTCTGTTACAAATACCGGTTACACCAGGTGTAGGTGAACAGTTTTGTTCCTCTTGTTGGGGATGACCTGGTTTGTGTTCACCTTTGGACGGTCAAAGTCCAGAAGGGATTCTTTTATTTTTCTGCCCGAAACCAAAGTCCAACAAGTAACACGCAAACAAACGAGCAAGCGAATGTCTGAAGCCCCAGGAGGGCAGGTGCTGCTCTTCCCCTCTCAGCTCCCGGGCACTCGCCCCTGCTGCCCCGGGGACAGGCTGCCCCTCCCAGTTTGCAGAATTCAAGTTTACACCAGTGCCACCACACTAAAATATGCTTTGCTGGAAAACTCATGAGCAGGTACTCAACCTCCCCGCTCACGCACAAACAGCAGGCATTTCACTTGAGTAAAAAAAAAAAAAGAAAAAAGAAAAAAAAAAAGTGAACCATGCCAAATCCTGCAAACATTGCAAACACCTTCCTAAAGTCCTCCTCTCGCCGGTGTGACAGGGTCCCAATGCCAGGCTTGGGAGAGAGCGCAAGGCTTTTCACACCCAGCTTCTCTGCCTCCCTTGCAAACTCTCTGCTCCAGCTGCCCGGCTATATCTTTGTCCAGGGACTGTGCTAAACATAACTGTACCCTCTCCTTAATGTGACCCTGAAGCCTGTCGTTTACCACAATTGAACCAGAGGGTGGAAATACTACACCTTTGACAATTCCCTTGAAACAGCATATTTTTTGTAATTATATCTCTCAACAGAGCTCCTTTTGTGTGTTCTGTAGATTACCCTGCTCCCAACCATACCAGCACCTAAAATTGCCTTCTGAGACTTGAATGTATTGCTGGCAAGACAATCAATTCAAGTGGTAAGGTGTATAATATTTAGAGATAAACAGATCTATATTTAAAAAAACCCCAATATTAGTAAATTCCTGTAATATGTCTAATCTGATATGAAAGCCGTCCCTCTACAGAGAGACATCTGCTGTGATTACCTTAGAAAATACTTAAAAAAAAACACACACAAAGAATAACTTTCTCTGTGAGAAATAAAAATAAAACCTAGTGCAAATATAAAGCTCTGTAAACCTGGTCCTATGAGAATCTATGGTTAGTAAACGGCAGTTAAAGCAGGTTTATCCTCTCACAGAGAGAGCTCACATCATGGTTTCCACAATGATATGAGTTGGCTTGATCAATCCGCCATTTGAAGTTCCATTGGGGCAGAAGGGGGTGCCACTCTCCGTTTCTTTGGACCACCGATTCACTTCCTTGGGGGCAGCCACCGCTTTTATCCTCTGAAAGAAAGAAGAAAAGCAAAGATTAGAAGACCAAGCGGCCCCTGCATCTCCATGTATAGGATGGAGGACATGGCAACCCGAGGATGGGGACGGTGGCCATCAGAGACGTGCATATATATCGTGTGGCTCTGCAAGGATGTGGAGACCCGGGCTGTGGAGCACCGTGTTCAACTTATGCTCGGCTGCAGAGCCTGACTTGACGCAAGCAAGTCAGACATGAGAGGGCATTCAAGGCATTATCCAGCATCGTGCGTGCTGGGCTTTCAGCGCTGCAGCTGCTGCTCACATTACGTGCGCTCGCCTTCCTCATTTAGAAACAACTCTGCCTTTTAGCCCAGCCGTTCATTGCCAAGTGGCAACTTCTCTCCTACATCTCAGTTCACAAAGGAAGAACTAAATGGCATCTGACCAGTGTTTACTCTCTTTCCTTTCCTAACATGGTCTTTGAGGAGTGTTTTGGCTACTTTTAGACTTGTCTCTCAATAGATGGTGACAATGTAGGCAGGAAAATAAACACTCATGAAAATGCTCTGGCCGCAGCTGAAAAAGACCATTAACACTTGGAGGAAAACAAATGCAAGCATTTGTGCTCTGTGCTCTGGGAAATGTTCTTTTTTATTCTATTCTCTTTTTTCCTAGCCTGAAGTGTCCCACTTTCTCCTCCAAGAATACCCTGGGCTGCATTTAAGACCGTCTCATTAGGCAAAAACAAAACTAATTTGAAACCTTAGAAGAGAATTGCTGTTTCGCGCTTGCCCAGTCTCTAAAAACTTTCCACTGGAAGAAAAACAAACCAGGGGAACCTGCACTGAACTGCAAAGGGCAAGAGATTGCCTGCAAATCCAAACCCAAGAGAATCAGCACTGTCAGGTCTGAATCTGACCCAAAGTTTTCCAAAGATCAGGGTGATCTGGATCCAGTGTTCTGATGTGATTCATTAGGAATAAAAAAAAAAAATTAAAAAAGCTAAAAAGTGAAGCCCACTGGCAGAAAGGTTAGACTTTTATTCAGTCCCCCAGAGTGAAGGCCATGCTTGAGAGCCACACAACCCACAGGTGGATCCAAATGAGCTCTTGACAGCTGGGGTTGACCCAGTTCACACTCTCTGATTTTCTCAGTGATTTGTAGGATGATGCTTCCTTGTCCCCGTGGGCTGGAGAAGAGAGATCTGGCACTCGGAAGCACCCCAGTCCTTGCGTGCTTGTCTGCACATGGAGGCAATGATTTGCCAAGCTAGAAACTGCAGAAGTGGGACACAAATAAAATCACCTGGTGTTTCTCTGAGGACAGAAGGCTTCATGTTTGTTCTGTTTCTACTGTTTGCCCAAAGGACAGGTGATCTTTAACAGTCTTATTTGCATTCACTGCAGGAGAGGCACCCAACTTGGCCCTGCCTGGACAAGGTATCAGTTTTCCAAGCATTGTGCTTATTTTGCATAAAACACAGCAAGTCAAAGCTCCCTTTCTCCTCTAGACAGACAACCAGTTGCTCTTACCTCAATGAGTGACCCATCTGACTGTATGATGCGGATGACCATCACCATAGGGATGCAGATCATGGAGGAAAGGGCAAGAACCCAGCCCAGGCCAATTGCCCAGTCTGGGTATGTGTAGACCTTGTTGTAGGTCAGTGGTTTGTACTTGGCCAAAGAAAAGATAAAGCACCCCTGTGGATGAGAAAGGAAAACAAAATGAGGCTCAAAAAATGCTGAACGTAGTAGGGCTCTGGTGCTACCACTGGCCCTAAGGAGGACAGGCAGTGAAGGGCAGAGCTGATGGATACCATATGCATTTTAAACCAACCGGGGAATTATTCTTCCATTTAAATTATTGAAAGAGCATCTGCTTACAGGTAAACTGTTGCTTGACAATAGGGTGTTAAGTGATGGTGCTGAACAGCTGCAGTACGCTGCCTGTTCTTTTTCAGGGCTCAACTATTTGCTGTACATTGCAAGGAGCTTACTGGGATGTTCTTCGCAGCAAACGGAATACTTAGAGCTGAGTACCTGCCTCAGACTGCTCAAGTCTTTTTGTTAAAATGGCCTACTAGTCCTATCACTTAAAGTAGGGACTGTTCTTTGGAGAGTGAGTCTTCTGTGTCATGAATGTAATATTTTGCCAACCCTAAGAAAAATCCACCCAACTGTAACCAACTGCAATTTGCCCTGGCACAGCAGAGAGCTGTCACATTAACAGCTAACATCTGAGAAGATGATGTCTTTGAGGGGTATGTTCAGGCCTCCAGCATCTTTTCACACATTGGTCTGTGAATGCAACAGCCTTCACTTGAAGAGAAGCCGTAAGAGGCGGCTCAGAGCTGCTACGTGGAAAACTTGAAAGAGCCCAGGTCAGTACTCACCACGCAAAGAACTGGTGTGATCACAATCCAGCTCCATTTCATCCAGGGACCAGGTCTGTATCCAATCATATCCTCAATGGCATCATAAATATTATCAGCGCCTGTAACAGATAGTAAGTGCATTTATCAGAATTGAGCATATAAAAGCCATGTAAGGACTCTGGGATTACAGCTGCTTTCCTACTCCCCCAAAGGGGTATTTAAAGGGAAGATGGGGGTGTCAGATGTATTGTTCAAATGCTTCCCATGGCTGTGAAGTTCAAGATTATTTTCTCCTTGAGAAGCTCAAAGGTTGGGATCTCTTTCATCCTACACACGCCTCATCATTTAGATGTGGGAGTGCAATGCTAATCCCTCCTGCCCACTCCCCTCCCCAGACTCTCACTGATCTTGCCAGGGGGATCACCAGGGGAAGGACACGAACGCAAACGGCACACCCTGCTTCTACAGAAACTTGACTGATGCAAAATGAAGGCTTTGTTTGTTTTGCTTTCCTAAGGAGATGGAGCACATGAAGAATCACGGAAATGACCAGTTCTAAGCAGCAAACATCTTCTGATGGTTCCTCAGCTACCGTCTCAGGCAGCCACAGAGGCTGCTGTCAGACCTTGGTACTCGGCATCGCCTAAAATAATGGGACAGAATACACTTTTCTGTCAGCTTTCTTTTTGTATTTTCTATTTGGTTGGCTTGCCCCTTGTGAACATTGCAGCTCTGAAAGGAAATTCTCTGAGAGACAAACAGAAATTTTCACGGATGGCCAAACTTTCGTCTCTCATCTCTAAACTTAACACATGTAAATGCTTAATTGTGCCTTTATTAATTAGCAATGGAAAAATACTCATTTTTGTGTGGAAAAACACTGGAGGCTGGCTTCATCTCAGATGCAAATTAGTCTCCAAGAGGTCAGTGCAAATTTATATTAATGGCATGTGTCTGTTGCTGGGAAGAAGATTCTGGGGCGGCTGATGATTAAATCTTTGGCTAGCAAAATTGTCACTGACTCATCAAAAGGTATCGGATGAAAGGATTCTCACTTACCATAAACCCAGGCTACAGCAATACATTCAAAGAATGCAACCCACAAAAGGCATACACCACTAGCTGCATAGTAGTCAAAGAGTTGAAAAACATACATGCCACCCTGTAAAAGAGAGATGCGTGGATTAGGATCCACCAGGAAAAAAAACCCGAATATTTCAGGCCCAGCTCCCAGTAACATCTACTAACATATCTTAACGATTGCTGTCTAACAAGAATAAATATCAAGCAAGTAGGTAACGTAAATATTTGGCATTACCTTCCCCAGGGAATATGCATGTTTACTACAGGAAGCATTCCAAACAAGACGACAATTAAACAAAATTAAGCCACTTAGTATAATCTACTGAGACACTTAAATCTTTCCTTCTTAGAAGTATTTTAGGATGGGCATTTATAGAAACAAATGATGTAAAGAAATAACTGGTCACCTCCTAACATTAACTCCTCCAAAATACTAAAAATGGAAGTCAGTTCATCAGGAGGGTCTTCATTTATGAATTGAATGGAAGGACTTTTTTCATGAGAATAGTTCATTTTTTTCTTTCTAACTCTCTAACTCTTTGCTCTCACCACACTGAACGGTATATGCCTGCACTTTTACTTGAAAAACTGTGTTTGTAGGCACCTCTGTTACAGGTGCTATTTTAATTCCCACAACCATGCTCTTCCAGTTGTTTTTAAAATCTGTCTTGGATTTTATTTTGGAGATAAATATCACAACAGTGCAGCCACTGGAACATATTCCCGTCTTGTTTATACTAGAATAAATCCAGTGGTATTTAATTGATTCAAATCTGCGTAACTAAGATAAAAATCTCTTTCCCTGCATGCACTGGATGGATTCTTAATCTGCTCTGCCGAAGGTTCCCCATGTGTTTCATCATTCCGAGCCAGATGTTAATGTTCATACTCATGTTGATTAGTACCTGAGATCAGATTGAATTTAATGAGATTTGATTTCTCTGTTCCTCTGACTGAAAAGGGGGGAATATATAGCTCCCTTTCAAAACGCTTTCAGATCCACAGATGAAAGATGCTCTGTAGATCTAAAGAGCACTGCTCCTCTGAGTGGCTCATTCTGTGCCGTCTCGTTCATAGCTAAAATTGGTCTAAAAACTGGCTAAAAAAGAAAGTAATTTCCAGCATCGGTGCTACTTACCTCAGTCACCATAGTTAGTCCCAGAAGATAGCTAAGGAAACATACTATAGCGATGAAGATTTCCCGTCGGTAACCCTTCCTTAGGAAGGATGGGTGCAGATCAACTAATGACGTGATCTGTCCTTCAACTTCAACAAACTAAAGGGGGAGAAACAAGAACAAAGAAACATGACTTGAAAATTACCTGCCATGCACTTTATCTGGCTCATACTTGAACAAAGGCTCCACAGCAACACCCTGACTGTACTCTGTGGCAAAATGCTGCTCTGAATAAATAAATGGGAAGCCATTCCTTTGTAACCCAGAGGTTGAAGCGTGGGGGTAGTTTTCAGGTTGGAACAAGCTTTCAGAATTGCCGTTCATTTCCTAGCAGCCTTACGAACTACCGAAGGGGCTCTGCAAACCCAAGCCGCAAGGATAAAGGGACTTAATTTGATGACAGGAAGGCACTTATGTGGCTTTTATGCTGTAGCTGTTCCAGATGAATACAAGACGTATGCTAGAAAAGAGGCAGAGAGAAAACACTCAAAAAAGCCTAAGCTAGGAGAGTACCTCCCAGCCTTTTTTTGATGTGCCAGAAAACCTCACAGGTACTAGTTCGGTTAATTCCACAATCGGATATAATTCTACTCTTGGGTTCGCTAGTGAAAATCCGGCCAAGGGAAAGCAGACTTTGATGTGAAATAGCAGCACTTCTTGACTGAACTTGTCTTTTCTGAACCTGTGAGCAGAGTACCTCTGACTGAGGTGGTGGGCTACTTCTGCAGCAATAACGGAGCTGCTGATACAGTCCTCATACACAGATTTGGTAAACTATTTGCACGTGTAAATGAAAAATGAAGCTCTGAATAGATGAGCTAAAAACCTTACTTTATCTGGTTTCATGATAACTGTATTTGTACTTACTTGCCATTGGAAAACTACATGTAAGATGTGTGACTTGAGCTAACCAAATAACCCAAACCGGGTTTGAATAAGAGTTTGAAGTTAATTGAAAACTGGATGCATTTCAACCATGGAGAAAAGTGACTACTGAACTCCTCCCAAACAAATCCGAAGAGGGATCATTCAGCTGATCAGTACTTTCAGCCTGGCGAGGTACAAAAGCACCAAGTTCACTGAAGACATGAGGATACCCGGGAGAACCAAGGCTGCCTCTGTAGAAGTCATCTTCACTTTAAGTGGATACATCATCTTACAACTAATGAATTCTCACGGGGAGTCTATGAAATAGCATTATTTCAAGAAAAGCTACCTTTTCCTACCCAGTATCTGTATTGCTCTCAGAGTGCCCAGAAGTGCCCTGTAACAACTCTACCCTCTTTGACCACGAGCTGAAGCCCCGTTTTGGAAATACTGACCGTCCTGCAAACACTCCACCAGATTTTGTTGCCTCCTGTCTTGTTACTTTGACTTCTGCAAAACTAGTTTTCTTTTTAAATGCAACCCTTTCCTTTGGGCTGATTTGATCTTAAACGGCTCCGGCATTCCAGAAACCTGCTTGACTGCACTCCAAAAAACCAGAGGGGTGGAGGAGAGAAATTAAGCGCTCCAATTAGTTTTAATCATTCTACGCAGTGAGGAGCTTTTTAAAATTACTAGACAGCTTCCAATTTGCATAAGCACAGGGTTGTTGAACCACGGCATTGGGCACTTTTACATTTACTTTGGAACGACTGAAAGTTGCTCACTAGGGTTCAAAGATTAAGCTGTAAAGAGCAATGTAGGGCAAATGGAACATCAAAAATGTAAGAGATTAAGTACACAACAACTGGGTAAAAATCCATTACAGATCTCTCCTCATAGAACAGAGCATTTAGCCTAAATGAACAGTTCAGCCTTACCAATTGGGTTTTTAGAATCTGAGTGACTTTCCATTTGAGTGCAGAAAGTTGAAACTTTGGCAATTTTGAATGCGTAGTTACTGCATAATCCCTGGTCACCCATGTTTCCTTGTAAGTGAACTATCTAGAAATGATTTACAGGTTCTTTTGAGGTATTTAGTCCAACATTCCTATAAGCAACCACTGGGAAAAATAACCTAACTTCTTGGACTGAACTTTTTGATCCTTTATGCTCACTAATTAATACCAGCATGTGCTATATAATTAGTACAGCTGGAACCCGAGACACTTTCTGGCCTGTTTGGAGGTACTGAATGTGCGCTGGTGACGTGAAAGTCAGCAGGATCCCACATGGCTCAGCAGCTCCAAGCCTAAGGACACCGAAAAGGCTGCGGCTTTGTCCTCTGACCGTTCACGAAGCCACCCTGGCTATACTGTACAAAACGTTTTGTGCTTTTTGTGCCTCATGATGGCTATGCTTTTCTTTTTTGGCACTTGGCAACTATCAAAGCCCGTATTCTAGTAGTTAGTAATTCTTACAAAGTGTTTTAATGATGTATACACACTGCAGGTGATCACAATGGCACAAAGTACTCTGTGGAACAGACTGTTGTAGTCTTCTATGTTTTAAAATTATTAAGCTCTTCTCCAAAGTAGGAAAACACTGCACCGCGACCAAAATAGTGGTATTTTGTGGCCAGACTGGGACTGATATTTAGGTTAGGGAGTACTGCCCTAGTTTTGTGGACTCCATTAACTCCTGATGACAAAGACTTACTGAGCAACACCATACTATGAATCGACAGTCACAGATTCATCAAATGCAGTCCCTGCACTAAAAAGCAACCCAGATGAATTCCTCTTAAGCAGCATTAGAGGTATTCTCTTCTTAACTCACGCCTGTAAAACCAGCTTTTCTCAGTCAGCAGCACCAGACAATAAGCCACATATCTCTTACCCATCGTACTAACCTGGCTATCCAGTCCAAGCAACAGAAGCATAATAAAAAAAAGGATTGCCCAAAAGGTGGGCAGCGGCATCATGGACACAGCTTTTGGGTAGGCAATGAAGGCCAGGCCTGGACCTAGAGAAAGAGAAAATAGGAAAGGGGGAAGGGAAGGGAAGAGAAATAGTAAGTACCAGCTCTTTGGTAAAGGTAGCCACACTCAAATGCAGGAATGCCTGGTTCCGTTCAGATAAATCCAAACGCGGCTGGAAATACCAGAAGTGAAACAGTTTGGCTCTTTTATCTGAAATCGAAGCACGCATGACTACAGCAGAAACCACAGGCAAACCCCCGAGGCCATTGCTAACACATCACCAGTTTTAACATCTGTCTCAAACATGCCAATAATGGAGGTGGTCCTACACCTGCCCCGCACAGACACAGGACAGTATTGGGGGCAGGGGGAGAAGGGGTGACCCAGGGGAATGGCAGAATCCCACTGCTAGCCCACATGGTCACGATGAAGATGATGATGATGAAACTCTTTTGCATGCAGGGAAGGGTCTCTGCTCCAAACATTCCCTGGGATCTTTTGCTAATGCAACCACTGCCTTCCTCTGTAAGCAGGCTCCAAACCCAGCATGGCTTTTCTAGAGCGGGGTTTGCACTCCAAGAGTCTGCTCCTTCGCTTCTGCAAACCCTCACCGCTGCACTGAAGTGATCAGGCTACTCCTAGTTATATCAGCTGTGGGCCCTGAAAAAAATGCCTTCTGCTGTTAGGAACTGCTGGTGTGTAAAATCACTCTGTGGAAAATCGCTTCCCCAGGCTGTCACATCACCTGCCCCTATCCGGCCAGCCTAGGCAGACCTGCCACGGTGACACCGAATATGACCAACATGAGCCCCAAGTGCGGGACTGCAACGGCCTGGGAGCGCCGGCGGGGCTGGGACAGCGCCCGGCTTCCCTGCTCTGGAACCCAAAGCCTTGTGTGCGAGGGCTCATCGCTGGACGGCGTCTCACTCACACCCACACACCGAGCACACGCGCAGTGCTCTCGCATGCTGACCTCCAAAGGCGCTCCCACCCGGAGCCAGGTGCTATCAGCTATCGCTTACGCGAGCTTTTGTCGAGAGAGAAAGAGCCCTCTCCAAGTGGGAGACAGGAACACCGGCAATCCGGCATTTACGGCAGGCTCTCAAAGTGGCCGTAGAAATTTGGTGAAGCCGACAAAAAATTCTGAGGGCAGATTTAAATTCAGATTAAACCCAGGAATGCCTGGCTCATCTGCTTGCTTGTTTTAAGGAGCCTCAAAACCCAGCATTTTCCAGGATTTTGAAGTTGATTCAAATAATTTTCAATAGGAAATGGAATTTTTTTAAACTGCTGCACTGTGGGGACAGAAATCTTATCTCTGATCTGTACGGAAAAATCTCTAACACTGCTCTTCCTACCTCCCACTTTTCCTTTCCAATAAGAAAGATGGAAAAAGAAGCAAGAGAAAGAGGTAAAAAAAGGATGACTTTTTTCAAACTAAAGAAAACTTTAAGTCACTGAAAATATGTGAACAGAAATAAATACAAATTAGCCAACAATTGAGCAACTAATTTTATTTAAAATGAAACACAACTAAGATTTTATACGACAGAAGATACCAAAAAAATGGTGATTTTCTCAAATTTTGGGGGGCTTTGCTTTTTTCCCCCCTAATTCAGTGGATACAGTAGATCCTCCCTGAGGGACAACTGCTACCACATGGCATTTGCAGCTGATCTGTGCAATTGATGAGACAGATGTAAAACTGCTCTCCTCAAAACTTGCTGCAGTTCTGTACGCTTTGGCCAGTGAAACTGTCCTTGCGCTGTGATACAGTCTAACACCAAGTGCCCTAAGCCCTGTGCTAGCTTTGATTTTCCTTGGAAACTAAGTGTTGAAATATAAAGAGAAAAGTCCATGTGAAAGAAAATGTTCCTGGCATCCCCTCAACTGAACATAAATAATCTAAAATTGTATTTAATTTGAAACTCTGTTGCTCTGAAGGGTGTTTTGCAAAAGTGAAGCACTTGTGGCTGCTATTAAGAGCTAATTAGGACTGCCACAATCCCAGCCCACTCGCTGGCCGCTCGCCGGCGAAGCGCCGCAGCACGGCTGGAGACGCACCCCGGGAGCAGAGCACTGCGGAGGCAGAGACCGGGCAGGCATTAGGAAACCCAAGGCACGATAGTCAGGCCTGCTTAATCTGAATTTGTTTGCAATCGGATTAAAAAAAAGGCAAATCTTGTGCTGTTTTAACACTGCTACAAATCGCACAGGCGGTATTTCTTCCAGCCAAAGAGAGGCGCAGCACAGATTAGACAGGACTCGCTATGGCTTTGTTGAGCCTCCAATGCTTTCCTCTCTGCCTTTAAAAGTATTTCTGAACAAAATCAAGTGCTATTTATCAAAAGTTCACCTTCACTGGGAAGTCAGAGGGGTCTAATTTAACTGTTGTGTAAACCTACTAAAGCCAGGCAAGACTGGCAGCAGCACCCAGTGTTTTAAGGGGAAGCCAGCCCTCGCTGACGAGGCTGTCCCAGGAACACTGCACCAAGGCTGAATTTGGCACAGGTCAAAAAATGTGGCCATGAGATTCTGCTGTCAGCAAATTTGTTGACGTTCCCCTGCCTTGCAGGAGGGCAAACAAGGAAACAAATGGTGTCATGCGTAGGGCAGGAGGGATTTAACTCGCTGGGCAGAGATGGGGGAGAGCAGGAGGTCCTGGCCCCACGGACAACGTCCTCTCCCCGGTGCTACGGCCAAGCGGCAGCGCCTCTGCTCACCTTTTTCCTGACCCAGGGGAGCGGTTCTGACTTTGCGACACAAGAAACCAAAAAAGGCAAGCCCCAAAAAAGCGGCTGAAGCGCCTGCTGAATGTGCTGAGAAGTCAGCAGTGGGGCAGCAGCGGCAGCGAGAGCCTCCCCCACGGCCCCACGTGGGTCCCGGGACGCTCGTCCCAGGGGGACCAAACAGTCTCCAGTGGTTCTGTGCTTGATGTCTGCTGAGAAAGGCAGCGAGGAAACCCATGGGAAGTGGTTTGGATAATTTTGGTAATGCTTACTGTCATGTAAAAATGTCCCTTAGGATTTAGCTGAAGACCAGCCAGTGATGATGGGCAACCCGCTGAACAGCGAGATGGTGGCAATCTCTGGCCATTAGTGACTACGGCTGAATTTAAATAAAGTAGAAAACCTGAAGGAATTGACAACAAAATATGCAAGAAACCGAAAACCAAATTCGGAAGCTAATCAGTGCCCTCGTTGTCCCTATAATAAGCTATAAAATCCCTTGTTTAAAAAAATACTTTTTGAGCTGTTGATGAAAAAATGCTATGTAAACACTAAGTCTGTTTGTTAGTTAAGTTGTATTTAAACATTACTTAACAACCTAGTGTTACTATAAAATTGTTTAATTCTAAAAATGTCAAGCAACAGGACTATAACTGCCTGTTTATCAGAGATTTAATAATAAAAATTAGAATAAATATTGACCAGATAAAAACCTAATGTGGAAATACTTAAAAATGCTACTCTTGGAATTGGTCCACCTACATTTAAAAAAAAAAAATGGGGCTATTTAAGATTCATTCAATAGGATTATTCCCTTGCTTCCTGTTTTCAAACAAAGCAATCAACTTCCGATCAAAATAAGCATTATGGCTAAGACCGTTAACTAATTGCATTTGCAAGAGTTATGCCCATTGCAGCCACCCAAGAATCCAGCGGTGCCACCAATTTCATTAGCCCTTGTGAAGTGAGACATTTTTCTTAAAGACTTTTAACTCCCAGAGCCAGGTGATTAGAATATATACTGACTTTTTCTTTTTAATAGCATGTTTGCAGAGGAAAGCTTTCAAATATTATGCAGGTGAATTAAAATTGCTCAAAAAAATCAGAAAGAAATGCCAAAAGTGCACTCGGGTGACATTGTTATTACTTGAATCTGATTAGCTTTAAGCCTCATGGCTGTTGAGGCCTGACTCATTATTTTTGAATGGTAATTCCCATCTAATCTGTGTGTTCTATGTGAAAATACATGGTTACACCTGCCCTCGTGGACAAGACATGCACAGAGGAAAAAATGTCATCTGTTTTGTCTGAGATACATTCACATGCTATCAGGATTTAGCCTTCTTCAGCTGCAAGTGCGTAGCTGAACGATAATGGGAAGAACACTTCTGAAATAAGGGAGGAACCTAAGCGTACATCCAGTTTCCAAATGGACTTCTCACAGTTCTGTGAACCTCACCCTGAAGCTACAGAGGACAAATGCAGGACTGCAACAACTAGAGTTCCTGTGGATGAAATGGTGCACAGAACCCAGGAGATGGAGTTCTCCAGCTTCTCTTGCCTGTCAGTGAGACCTGGGAATACCTGCGTGTATGTCCCTTCCAAAGGCCAAGGTAATATTCCCACTGCAGCGCTCCGCTGTGAGCAAGCAAAACTAAGCTATGAAAAATACATAAAGACTGGCTATTTGCATTTGAATGAAAATAAAGGTAGTCTGAAAAGAAGGATGGAATAAATTCTTGAATCAATGACATTCTGGACCCTAGATAAAGGTGTACTTCTCTTAACTCTAACCTCAACTCAAATGGATTAGCATACTCTAGGCAATGTGTTCGCTGCCCTGTTGATCAAGACAGAGTAAACAATACAACCCCGGCTAACCCTCACTGCTCTAGATGAAAGCCCAAATCAACAATGTGCTTATTTTTCTGGAGATTACGGGAAATCTGGTTCTGTTTTTATTGCTTAGATGTTAGCTGATTGAGTCTGCAGAACTTTGCTCACACGCTAGGCGGCAGTGCCCACCACCACTGCCACCAATACCATCGTACCTGACTCTGCCACATCAGCAATGTTCACCCCTTGCTCTTGTGCCATGAAGCCCAGGACGGAAAAAATTGCGAAGCCAGACACAAAACTGGTACCACTGTTCAGGCATCCCAGCAGCAAACAGTCCCTAAGTCACACATATGTCATGGAGCAAGTTAATTAAAAAAAAATTAACCCATTGTCCCTACTTTATTTACATCATTTAGCTAAAACACTAAACCCCCTTGGATGGAAACTTGCCTATAGCAGTTGTATTTGTACTTGTTGTAGCTCCCCAGGGAAGTCATTGCTCCTAAGCAGATTGCATATGAGAAGAAGATTTGTGTCCCTGCATCTATCCAGACCTAAAGGGAAAGATGGAAAGACTGTTATTACCTGCATCACTGCATTGCAACAGTCAACGCAAGCACACAGTTCAAACTATGCAAAATCAACAAAATAATTGCTTCCATTGAGGGTGACAGCTAAAGGATCAGGGAGAGAGGGAAAGAGAACATCACATTTGCAAGTTTGGCTTTTATAGGGAAAAGAAAATTGTTAGCGTCAGAGCCCACAAGAACATCATCTCTACAACAGTTCCTGTATCCCCTCCCCAGAAATGCTCAGTATTTCTAGTTTCTTAGTCATTCAGCCGATCCTTTCTGTTGGTGCAACAATAAACGTGTTTCAGCGCAACAGGAAATGCAGAAGTATTTATAACATTGCTCATTTCTGTTGTAACTCATTTCAGTTAGAATCAGTTGACCGAGACACTAAACCGAGGATGTGAAAAGCTTGAGAAACAGATTTGTGTATTTGGTTTGTTTATTTTTCTAGCTTTCTGGTTGTTTTTGTATGTGTTCAAATGCAAGATAAAAAGCCGTAGGGGTGGGGGGACAACAAGCAAAATACAATGCACTTTATAAGATGTGTATCTGATCTTGGTCTCATTATTCTTTCTCCTGATTACATTAAAAAAACATATACAGAGTGAAACAACAATACACTATCAACTTCTCAGTTAGTAAATACGTAGCAAGCTATCAAAATGCATCCATTGAATCCCATCTGTTCACTTCTTCCTGCTAATGCAAGTCTGCTAACGCCAGTAGAAACCACCAAGGAGTCTGAGTAAGTGAGAATTAAGACTGTAGATCATTACACCTCCTCCCTCCCACCATCGCTTTCCAGCACCTTGCCGACTGGTGTCTCCCTGGAGATGATGCTTTTGCTAGACCGTGGGGGGAGCTGCCAGCTCACATGAATCTTTTCTACATTATCGGCTGATACTTTGGGCTTAGGGCTAATAGTAGATCATAAAAATGATAGAGTCTCATAAAAGACGATTCATTCATAAAATATAATGTCTCCTATAAAGAGGGCAAGACTAGAGAATGAACTAAATTTCCACAATGTTTCTTTCAATTACACTTTTCCTACTTCAGTTATTTAGCTACCGTTGGAGTTTCATTTTAACCAAATACTCATTAGAAAGAAATAGCAAAGAAAGGCATTATTCCCTCTCACCGTGACCATCATTTTGTTATTTTCAAAGATCCTTTGTTTTCTTTTTTTTTTAGGGGGGGGTGTATTGCATTTTCTTTTGTATTTCTCACGGGATCACTATTGGCTGAAATGATGCGGGTCTGCTCAAGTGTCACATACTCACACTCTGTGAGCACACAGAGGAATCTTCATCTAATCACAGCCTAGAGAGAACGAGTAAGCCTAGCCCCACTAGCCAGGACGAAGCGAACGGTAGCTCCTGTGCCTCAGAAAGCATTTTTCTCCACCTCTGCATGGGTTTTCACTCTTCTGTCATTTCATTCACTTCTTTCCCAATCTCCTCCTACTGAGCAGTGGGAGCTAAGTGACACTGGTACTCACAGTTGTCGCTTGTTGTTCCATCTGTGAAGCTCACGTGTCTCTCCTTTGAAACTAAAGACTATCCTCATTAAAAAAATGCATCTCCCTTACCTTACCAACAAGAAAGCTGAGATTGTATAACGCGACAGAGTCTACAGCCTCAGAGTCCTTTGACACAAAAAAAAATACACACGCATACACACACATACATACACATGGAAAGACGCATTAACACATATAACAGTGACCTTCTCAAGCAGATCTCTGGAAAATATAACCCAGCATTAATGTTCATGCTATATTTGGACCTCTAAAGACCGTGGAAAAAAAATCTATTGCCATTACATCACCACCATCCCCCTCCACCATCCCCCTTTCCATAGGAAATCATCCCGCTCCCCACTCCTGGTTCTGTACCTGTGGGTCAGCTAACCGTGAGATATCGGGATAAAGATAAAACTTGATGCCTTCTGCAGCTCCAGGCAGGGTCACACCACGGATGAGTAGAACAAGGAGCATGATGAATGGGAACGTGGCAGTGATGTATACTACCTGGCAATAAGAAAAAAAAAAAAGGTATATTTAGTCTGTGGCAGTCAACAGTACACCTCCAGAATCAAGAGAGATTGAACGATGGGAATTCAAAGCCCCCTCATACCTAAAAAGGACCTGACCTGAGTTTTGTGTGTACTTGTACTTTAATGATCTTTACCACCTTATTGCTTTAGGCCTGGAAACAATGCAGGTTCATTAATCCCTCCAGAGCCCCCCAGACAGTGGTCACGTCACTCAGGCAGAGAACACGCAGGATTTTATACAACTCATGACTTTTGTTAGAAATTCTGCCTTTGCCCTGTTTGTCTTCCTCGCATGACAAGTGCACCTCTGCCAGGGAAGCTGAAGAGATTTCCTCACTGAGGCCGCCTGAAGCATTACTTCATTCTTTATTTGAACTTAAAACCTGCAAACCGTTTTGCAAGCTCTGCTGCTACCTCTAACTTTGCTGTGCAGCCTCACTACTGCTCCTACAGGCAATTTCACGAGGCACGTCTTTCAGAGATGAAGGTAACTTGGTCTGTGCTCCTGTGTCTCCCTTCCCATCGCCTTGAACGCATGAAGCCCTTCACGTTGGCATCAGCCTCACCAGTGGTAATCTCCAGTCCCATAACTTCATTCTTGCCCTTGCTGCCTATTCAGCAACATCATTATTGGAAACTAAGGCTCTATTCATCCAGTTTGAGAATATGTCTTCATTATCTTTAACCTCTATTCCCACTCTCTTTGAATAACAGCCTACTTCTTCTCTTCTTGTTATCTCCTCATTCATTTGATGAAAGAGCCCTTTGCTTTAATCTCCAGCGCGAGGGTTAATTGAGCTTGCATTTGGACAGTTCTATCTTTAGACCCACACTTTTTGACCTCTTAACATTTTCTTTGCTCATCAGTGCTTTCTCTCATTTTTTATATAACCACTGTGTTACAGTAAAGAATCACTACTGGCCAAGAAAGGGCATTTTTCATGGAGTCAGATGATCCCCCCAGGTAATTACGGTTTGCTGCCATGAGTTAAAATGTATTTTTGTTTTCCAGAATTTGTTTAACTACAGCAAAGCTCCCGGGATGCACCATTTTTCTTCTTAAGTGTGTCCTCTGAGAATAATGAGGAGAACTCAAAGCCTACATTGCCATAATAATTCACAGAGCCGGCCTGATTTCATAAAATGAAAGGAAATCTTTTTATACACATCCTTTTTAATTCTCTCCTTGAATTTTGTGTATATTTTCCACTGACAAATAATGTATATTACACATTAGCCCAGTTTCACCAAAACCAGAAGGATAAAAGGGGGATTTCTGTGCTTTCTAATCTTTTTTAATGTAAGCCAGGCCTATGAAAAAGCAAAGTTTTCTTACAAAAAAAAATATGCCTTGACACATTTGCAGGAACTGAGTAAACGACACTCAGAAAGCAGCCTTTGCGCTGCAGGTAAAGATTCTCTCGTAACGCTGGAGGAATTTTTAAGATCAAGCACATTATCCAAAGCATAAGCACAACTATTATTTTTCCTCATGATTTCATGTTTATTTATCCAATACGCTACTACGAGATTTAAAAACTATGTCTTTTTTTTTTTTCCTGCTCTCCAAAGAGCCATTAACACGCTGGAAAGCAGGGAAGTGCTATAAACAACCATCTACTAAAGTAAACTAGACTTCTCAAATAATTCAAGTCCTCCATTAGAGTTTACAGTTTACTTTTGTTTGACCCCAAAGTTAATGGAGTCAACCGGAGACTTTCCAATGGTTTTGTTGGGCTTTGGCTCCACACCCGCACGAGCTCAGACGCTGCGGAGAGGAGGCAGCGAACTCCTACCAACCGCTGTGCCTTAGAAACGAGACCATTTTGCTGGATTTCCAGAAAACACAGATTTTTAGATAACAGATTCTAACAGACCTGTTTTCAACCTGTTACCTTCACAGGGGCTTGAAATAGTGTCCCATAGGGAGCTTGGAAAAGCCTCTCAGAGCTACTGTAACCTTTACCGAGCAGACACCCGGCTCGCCAAAGGCACTGCAGAAATGCGCGCTTCCGCTCGGCTGCTGCGGGAGATTTATTGCGTTCACCTTTACTATAAAACTTATACAGTCACCTCGTCGGGTCACATCAATCACAGGGAACAGAGAAGCAACATATTTGTCAACGTATGCTTTAGAGGTGTGGCAGCTGTTCTTTGGGGCAAAGCTGGTAGGAACCCAGGGTAAGGCACCAGCGTGACTTTAACGAGGCTCCATGACAAATATCACAGAAAGCAAGACAGAAACGACAGTAAAGCAAGTCATATAGTCAACAGTGGAACTAATGAGGTCTGATCTCCTACGGAGTTTTGTCTCCTGGTTGATTCTGCAGTGTGTAACAACGTAAAACTGCTAAATGATGCTTTTTCTGCGGTTGAGGCATTTGCAATTGCTCACTCCTCCTGACTTCTCTGGGGGCTGATAAAAGGTGGGTTCACACTGTGGCCTTTTTCTCAAGTGGGACAATAACGCGGTCGCTCCCTTCCACCTAGTTGACAAGAAACGTGTGGGAGCTTAGTATCTTGGGACCTCTGTTAGATTTGTCTGAAATGCCGCCTCAACCAACAGGTTTGAAAGCTAAGAGCCACACATAATGCAATGGCTTCAAAAGCCTCTTCTCATTAAACTAGGTTTAAAACCACAACTGTATGCAAGGGACAATAATATCATTCTTCGTGTTGTTAAGTGATTGACCAAGATTTGCTGTAATTTGTTTCTTGCACTGGAGTAGGATGAGGCTCAGGAATGATTTAACTGTTATCCTTTAGAGAAAAACATCATTCTAAAGAGCACACGATGAGACTGAAAACACAAACTATCCAGGATGTCTGTTAAGGAGAGTGCTTCTAAACGAGTACCTAAGTTTAGTCTCCTATGTCTGCACAGAGCTCTTCTGTAAGTGAGCGGCATTTCAAAAATGCTATGCATCCAGCAGTTTCCACTGGCTTAAAACATCCCTACCACAGCTATGTTAACATCCACCCTGCTGCACTGAGAGTGAACTTGGCTGCTGTGAGAGCATGGACAGGGAGTGCAGAGCACCACACATCACAAGCCTAAGACCTTCCATGCTCATGACATGCATCAGTGGGACGCTTGTCCTCAGAGAGGCAAAGTGGTACTCGAACTGCGCTTGTAACTGCATCTTGATGCCATTCCAGGCATGGTTACTTGACTTACAGGCATTTTGAGCACTGGCAATGACTTTCCAAAGTCAGCTGAATCCAAATCCCTCTTTTATTCCGTGCAAAAATTCATATTTTTCAAGGAAATGGTGAGTATCTTTAAGAACAGCATTACTTAGTATTCCTAACATCTGCTAACTGCAATGACTATAAAATGGGTAAAAGAGCACTTACTTTCCCAGTGGATTTGACTCCTTTCCAAATGCAGAAGAAACATATCACCCAGACGAGGAGAAGACACAGTGCTAGATCCCACTTGATAATACCAATATCTTCAATTCCTGATGACAAGCTCAGTACATTCCGCCTGAATATTTGAAAGGAAACAAAACAAGAGAGAGATGTAGGAGCTCAGTTGATGCAGGGTCTGGTTGTGACGTCTGAGAGTATACGATGGTGTGTAGGGCAGCCGATGCATGGGCAGATCCCCGCCCTTTGAACGCTGCTTGCTAAGTCAGCATGGCTTATGTGAGCAAAGCTGAGCTTTGCAGCCCTACATCTTCCCTAGGGTTGTGGGACGCTTTTGTTCAATATATTGCACAGCATTTCATTTTAAGCTCTTTTTAGCAGCCCGTGACCACCTCAGTATGAGGTAGGAAGGTATGCTCAAAGCACTGCGGCTTTCACGTTTGCTCCCTTGAAGATGCAAGACCAGCTCACCCTGGCATTGTCACGGACCCCGGCTTTGGAGCCACGTGGCAGCGTTGCACACGATGTCTCCATCATGGACACTTGCAACTGGCCTGCATCCATGTCTTTCTCCTCCTTTTCAGTTCATTAGCCAGACTGCCGCAAGGAGGAAAGGGAAGAAGCAATGCAGGGAACCATCACGCCGTGCGGCTCTGCAGGGCAAAGGCTGGAGCCATTATCCGCTCTCCCCCCGCCGCCCCCCGCACACAAACACTGCCTGGGCACACTGCCGTCCGCCCTCGGCACCGCCACCGCCAGGGTCTTGTTTAGCTAATTCCAGATATTTGGTAAACTTTATTCTGTCACTTAGGTTAATAAATAAAAAGAGATTACTATCGTAAGCTGGGTCTTAAGGGAGCAACATCTGACCATCAAAATACTCTGTTCCCGAGGGGAAAAATTCATTAAGGCTTCTCTCTTTTGGTAACTGCCATGGGTCATTGTTAAATACTGATTTAAAACGATTTTTTTTTTACTTTTGTGGAACGTACACTGTCCTCACACACGCGACAGACCTCGTCATACCTGATACTTACTTCATTTGTCAAATACGTATGAAAGAACAAACTGTTTCTTACTGTTCACTTAGCTGAAACTCCTAATGAACCTACCAAACTCTGAAGAGTTTTTGCAAGGTTTTTTTAAGTCGAGGAGAATTTTGACCTCAATCACAACAGAAATGCCTTGCCCTGACACTAGAGAAATGAACTTGCTACCTAACAAATTGTTAATTAAATTTTATTTTCAGACGACTATAAAAATCAGCCACTTTCCTTCACCTGAGTCGCGGAGAGCAGAGAGCCGAGCAGCCTGGGGTGCCGTACCGGGGTCAGGCCCACAAGCGTGGCGTGCGCAGCTTTGCGGGTGGATCCAGTACAAGACAAACCACGGTGGTTTGTTTTTCCCCTGAATTAATTAAATTCCTTTTTTTGTTGTTTTTGCTACTACCAAGGAAATAATAGCGAATGAAGTCACCAATGGAAAATTTGCAATTAGTTTTTGGAGAAAAACCCTGGATTGACCAGTTTAATAGAACTCAAACTCTCATCCATCTGTTTTTGTGTCTCTGTTTGCCAAATTCACTCGGATTACCTGTGTGAATCTGTTCTCACACCAAATGCTTTATTCTCTCCAAACGTGTGTGTATTTTGTTATGGAAAAGGACTAATGGCACCAGGCAGGGTAAGTCTGCCCTAATCAGCACAGCTATTCAACAGTTACGAGAAACCCCTCGGTAATGAATATTTGGCATAAAGTTGCAGTCCTGGTTCACCTGAGCCTAAAGAAACCAGGGAAAACCTGCTGTGCATATACAAAAGAAGAAAATACATTTATAAGACGACAAAGTTCAGCTGCAACCTTCTGTGGCTTTTTTAAAAATAAATGGCAATTTTCCAATCTAAGGGGCAGTTCATATTGAAAAGAAAACCTATAGAGCTAGCTCTCAGGAAGCAATGAATAATTAACTGCAAATGCGTTTTGGAATAGGGAGCTCTATTAATGCATTCAGCTAAGACTTCTCTCCTTTTTATTAGGGAACTAAAAGCAAATGGTCATCTCACCTAGAGTTTGCCCCAGCAATCCTTTCAAGCTTTTTCGGAGGGCACCCGGTGAGTTACTGGGAGCCAGATATGTTACTTTTCTATGGTGAGGCAGCAAGTGCGGTAAGTGATGTGCTGGCTTTCTCTGGCCTGGGTTATCTCGGCTCACAAAGACTGACTACCTCAAGGAATCCGCTCAGAATTACCAGGGGACCCTCAATGTTAGAATTGTTTCATGAAATCTAACCCAACATATTTTTGCAGCAGAAGCACTCAACCTGGATTTGCGATATCCTGAAAATTCCAGGTCAGGAAGGAGCACGAGCCGGGCTATGCTGATAGCTCTTCAATTTAGTTACACAACCCACTGTTGCTTAGATTCAGCCAAGCCTACTCAACTAACTTCACGTCATTTATGCATGAGGTCGTTACTAATTCTAATTTATAGTCTTGATGCTGTCATTAACTGTCACGCATATGTAATCAATGGGACAACAGGCTGGGGCTGAGTTTGTTGTAAACATGAGTTCTTGAACCTTGTTCATATACTAGTGTGTTCTAGTGATGTGCAATATGGAAATGTAATAGGAGCCGTAACTGGCTCTAGAACATAAACAAAAATAAAATGAGGAGAGTTATGCAATCCTTGAAGGATATTCCAGCTCATTAATCAAGTGAATGCAGACAGGACCTTTCGTACCAGGAAAGGCGAAGCACCCTTTCATGTTGGATGGACAACAATAACTAACACTGAAGCAGTTGTACCAGAAGACTATTAGAAGGAGAATATGAAGCAATTTTTAAAACTCTCAAGTTTGCCCCCAAAGGCAGAGACAGCTGCCCCAGATTTTGTTTAGTTTTTGCGTTGCTCCCTTCGGGATTACATGCCATTACCATGTGATGGTCTTTCTTGGGATTTGGACGAATAAAGTCTGCTGATTACCAAATATTTATAAACACTTGGCCAGCACCAGACAATCAGAGGTTTTGTTCAACCATAATTACCCCATAACACTTATCCCATATGTATTAATACACGTGTAAGCCTTTAAGATTTTGGACTTTAAAATAAAATCTTCAGAAATAAGACCTAAAGCATGTGACACCAAGAGGTAAGTCTCCTGATACAAAGCCAGATTTGCTTAACCCCCTTTTATTGCTGCTCAAGCAAGCATGTGATTTGCACAGAACATTAATTCAAATGAACTGAAATGTCAGGCTGTACTATATGTCCAGCCGGGCTGAGAAGGATATGTGTGTTATTCAACACGAAGAGGTTAATGCATCAACGTGGTCAATTATATCTGGGCAGTGTTAGTTTTACAAAGCAATACTGATGAGGACACTACATAGATGTCCCACAATAAAAATGGCATTGGGTTTCAGAAACCAAATACTCACAAACCCCTGAATTAAATCAGAATTAATTGTGCCACAAAGCAGATGGATGTCTTCAGTTAAAGACTATTTATTGACCTGTCCTTTTGATGCGGGTAGCTGGCTGCCTTGCAGCTGGCATTGTCTATGATGGCAAAGTACCTGAAAGTTCTTGAAATGATTTTCAATTTCAGAACTATAAAGAATAGTAGCATGGCTGGGCAAAAACTGGGGATACTAAATGCACCATGTAAAAGCTACGTTACTTTAATTACAACAGTGCTGCGTGATCTCTGTCCTTACTTTAAGACACCAATAGCTGTTTATGCAGAGAAAACAGCTATTTTTAATACTTCTGTAAGTGCCATGAGTCCCGAAGGCAGCTTGCTCTGTTAAGGGCAGTTTCGCTCATGATGAAACAGTGAGCTATGGACAGTATGTCTGTCTTAGTAGGATTACGGAGCCAAACTCCCTCCTAGCATGACTCCAGGGAAGAGTTCAGTTCACAATGTTTAAAACTGTTATTTGAGGACAAAAGTTAAAGTGGCTGCAAAGTGCAAGGAGAGCCGCCTCCACGAGCGTTCATCGCTGAGCAGCCTTTGCTCCGGCTGCGCTACAGAAACAGTGAGGGCAAGCTGGAGGGAAGGGGAAAATGCTGTGAGGATCAAGGATTTGTCCTCCAGCCTCCGGCACCTCCAGCCTGACTGCACCCATTAGGCTGTGTCTACAGGGGGATTTGGCTCAGCTTGCAGGGGAGTTTTGAGGACAGAAACTTGGTTTCTTTTAGAGGAAACTTAACTAAAAGCTCCACCTCTGATGTGCTCCCATGGGGACATTGTTCCCCCAACCCACGGTCAGGCTGCCCTGCCATAAGGCACTTCACCGTGTATGTGCTGTGTCGTTACCCACGGAAAGCTCTGGTGTCCTCTGAGGTCCTGAAGCCCCCCACTCTTTCTTTTACAACCCGTTTTCCAACTCCCAACCCTATTTCCTTCTGCTATGGTATCTTCAGACTCCTGGGGCCCCAAGGAGACAACACAGCCCATAAATCTGTGCATTACAGGAGTAGAAGCTTCTGGAGCAGCAGGACAACCCCGTGGCCACATCAGGAGGCTGCTAAGTTCATGGCTGCCCCCAGGTACAAGATGTCCTGCCAGCAAAATTACTGCACAAAATTGAAGATGAACATAGTGCTTTTGAAGTCCTGGGAGAGTAACTCTATTTCAGGGGCAGCACTGTGGACGCGTGCTTCTTAGGGAGGCCTTGAGGAGACCTTTGACCTTCCTACCAAGCCAGTCACTCATTTGCATTCAAGGCCTTCAGTCCCAAAGTCATTGTGGGAGAGTCCAAAGGAGTGAGAGTTGCTTCCTCTTCTACTGCAACTTGCCTCTAAGTTCCCCTAAAACATCCAAAGGTACCATTTAACAAACCTTCTCCAACTCGCTCCATATTTACAAGGGAGGAAGCCACCCTGGCAAGTATCTGTCGCTCAACTTGTAAATGCAGTGCTCATGGCATGGTGAAAACGACTGCTCTTACAGCCTGCACCCCGACGCTCACACCAGTCACCACTGCCTTTCGACAAATGGCTCATCCCAGATCCAATCTGCTCTTTGTATTTTGGCTCTTGTGTTACAAATTTTAGCACAGTTCATAGGATTATTTTTTTCTAAACCTAATGCGTGCCAAATATCTTCAGCATGAACATCATTCCTGCTGCTGCTATTGGCTGACACTTCTTTTTAAAAATAGAGAAGTAGGTACAAGTTGATCAGGGACCAAACTGGACTTTAAACATGCTGAAAAAGCCAAGCTGGGTCAGAAGGTAATTCAACTCTTAAGTGACCATCTGAGCAAGCCAAAAAAAATTAATTTCTTCCTAAGCTATTTGTCGACCCTTCAGATTTAAGTTTCCCTACAGGTGTCTTCCTCTGCTGCTATGTTTTGATGCCTATATAAACACACAGAGATTTGAGGTCATGCCTGTTCAGAAATCAGGTTATGCAATATAATTTAAAACTTGAAAAATAAGAGAGAAAGGGGAATAAGAAGCTTAGGCCTGATGAAATCCAGGCATCTGGCAAAACAGAGTCTCCTCAGAGACTGCAGAGAAAAATGATGTAACAAAGATGACCTGAGAAACCTACAGTACAGGACAACATTCACCACCTCTGTCAGTTTTATTGCTGAGGTCAATGCCTTGCATCGTTGTCAGACAGATAAGAGATGTGTTATAGCTTCACAAAGTGTACTGCAAATGCTAACAGCTGGGGAAGAGGGAGAGGTAACCACAATGGGGGTGATTTGTCACTGTTTCTATTGTAAATCCCTGCTATCAGGGCATCTGAAGTGACTTGTTTCTGTTCTCATGCTGCATTCAGAGAATCCCAACCAAGAAGGAAACAAGTTTTCTTCCAAACCAGAAGTTGCACTGGGCTTTTAGGGCTCCCTGTACGCTCTAGGATGAATGCAGTTATACATCTAACACCTTCCTCCACCACTCCCAGACTTACCAGTCTGTCTCAAGATGGGTGAGAACCAGTAGCAAACATTGCTCAAACAACTGACACTCAGACCAATTTTCTTTTCCTATCTAACATTCCCCACGGGGCTTCCATAAAATCTCAGGCCTGACCTCTGCCATGCCACCTAAGCACCCCAAAGGCACCGCGAAGAGGGGGTACTTACTCCCAAAACTCTGTGACAGGAGAGGTGAAGTTAGTGGCATTCAGTGATATCCAGAGCGTTTTGTTCTTCCTGAGAGTGTCTTCCACGCAGGTCGGTGTGTTCCACTTCTGGTGGCAGTGCGCCCACGGCAGGACGCTTTGGAACGACTGGAACAGGTAGTAGAGTCCCCAGGCCAGGATCACGATGTAGTACACGTTCAGAAGGGACACAATCACTATGGAAGCATAACCAATTCCTGGCGAGAGGGGGAGAGAAAAGAAATACGTGCAGACGTGACAGTCGCTTCTTGCCAGGGTGCCTTGTGATCTCGTGGAGCTGGTGCTATTCCCGCTGCATCGTGGACTTGTATCCTGCTCTACCACACTGCTGTTGGAAACTCGACTCAGCTCAACTCAGTTACACATAAGCACAGACCTGCCACCATCTCTGACTAGCACTGGCTGTTTCTGGCTATGGTTTGCTGACACTGGAGGCGAGGTCTGCAGGGCCTCTACCCAATTTAACACTAACCCAGCTATTTCAAGTTTTATTACAAGGAAGCCAAGGTATCATGCTTTGCTTATTTGGGGGCTACACCATCTCACTTCTTGGGTACCTACGTGGGCAACCTCATTCTCGCCACTCTGTCCCGCACGCCAGCTTCCTTGGAGGCAGCTCGGCTGGGCAGCCCCTGCACCACTCACACTTACTGCCTGGCTCGGCTCAGCCTATGTGCAAAAAAAAAAGACAGTTCTTGAATGAGTTAAAAAGGAAAATTCCAAAGCTATCAATGTGAAAGCTGCTGTTTCTGCCCCAATTTCACTTGTGCAAAGGAAGCATAATATTTGCAGTTGTTATGGTTAATTAGATCAATGTTTAACTCTGCTATCAATATTTGACAATAACAAATGTTCCCTGTTTTTTTTTTCATAAGCAGGGTCATTGGCAGATAAGGGCAAGTCCTACACGACTTCAGGAGGTGGCGGAATGCTGTTCCGGAGCAGGCTTTAACTAAATACCACAACTGTTCTCCTGAGCCTGGTATCTCTCTCCTAGCTCGGCAGTTTAGCTCCACCGGCAGATTCATACTATGTCTTAAGTCAGAAGCAGTCACTAATTTTTAAAAGCTTTTAGTATATAGAATGTTAACCTCCAAAAAGCTTACAAAGTTTGCCATTTAGGAATAACAGGAAAAAAAAGAAATTTCCTTTAAAAACTTAGAGCAGTCTCTTACAAGAGGACAAAAATCCTGTGAGGTTCCCTTTAACATCATCTGACGGCTACCCCAGCACCTGGGATACCTGCCTCATATTTTACAGTTTCAAACCTTATTGCACCAGAGATTACTTTTATGCCAGGTGAAAACAACCAGAGCAAGTGCTATTTATTCTGTACAGCTGCATTTCATTCAGGATATACGGCTAGTCACATTATTAGAGCTACAGTTTCTCTTTATGGATGCTTGGGAGACTGCTATTTAAACAAGGAACATTCCTTCCTCCTCCTCCTCAAAAAAAGGCTTCATAAAAGTGAGAGGAGGAGGAAGAAAATGGAGCTAAAGCAGCACAATTACATCAACTTCAGCAGCGTTCTGAGTATTAGGTGGGAGTGTGAGCCACGGAGAAAGCCCTCGCTTCTGCCTGGGGTGACTTAAGGGGAGAGAGATGCCTGGAACAGCAACAGTGGCAGAGCTAGAGACACGTCAGCGTGAAGCACCCACTCTTTGCAGAAGGGATTTGAAGAGTGCCCCTCCGTTTAGTGTCATTATTCCAAATGATTCTGCCTGTGCCGTCCAGCTGCAAAGGGTAATCTATACATAAGACAAGAATCCTCAGTAATTTTTCTAACATGTCTTTCATTTTTCATTCTAGTTAAGTTCCATAGCGGCATTCACATAGTTCCTGTGAGTGGTGAGTGATTCATCATTTGCTGGCAAAGGCCCTTGAATAACACCAGACCAACATGTGTGTTTACCAGGACCTGCTCAGTTATCACGAAAGTCTCGTTCCTGAATCCTACCACAAAATGCTGCCCAGGTTTTGGCTGTATCAGTACAGAGGGATGACGGCAGTGGTAAGATTTCACATGGCAGAAGGAGTTTCATTTCCAGACCAGAATAATATTTTGAAGATGCTTTCACTAAGGCCATGTAAAAGGCTCTAGCCTTCCAAAACAACACGTTCTCTGATACCTGTGAATAAAATGTGCAATTGCCTTTTTAAGGCATAATATGCTATTTCTTTCTTGCTTATCGGCAGTTCTGCCAGTTAACAAGATGATAGCATCAAAATCAATACCTTACTTTGTCCTTCAGACTCTCTGACTTCTACCTTTCCAGGAACCAATATCATACCCTCAATTACTATAGCAAATAGCTGAATTAATGGACATGAGGGGAACAGTGTTGCTGCATATGGTTTAGAGAGGTGTCTTTAAGCAGTAAAGCACAACAAGATGTACTAACCAGTGAAAATAGGGCAGATCTTTTCCCAGCATGTAATTCCACCTTCAGAGGTATACTGTCCTAGCACCACCTCCAGGAAAAACACGGGAAGACCTCCCCCAAACAGGAAAATGAAATAAGGTATAAGAAATGCACCTGTTGAGAAAATACAAAAGTACAAAATTGAGATGAAGTGAGTGACCTTACACATGATCACCTAAAAAGTGGTAATAGGCATATATAAACAAAGAAACATGGTTGATACTTTTATATCAGTATACAATAATCTTATTCTGGGGTATTTTTGCTCATATTGAAACTCTACAGGAGGAATGGGTATATACAGCTGGAAAGGGCATTTTCTTACCTTTTAAAAGTGAAAATCTGCAATAACAATGGGGTTAGGCACACGACAGTTTCACGTAGCTCAGAATGCTCTTATTCTGAAATTCACTGGTCTGAAATCCTACCAGTCTATATTAATAGCATATCTTTTGGTTCAAACTCGGACTCAATTGTAGCAGAGGTAAAAGAGCAGAAAAGGTTCAGTAGTACAGAATTTCAAATTGCTGTTGTTTTTCCCTAATTAAGTTTTAACAAAAACTATTAAGTAACAAAACAATCTCTCCTGAAGACTGGTGAAGAAGGCAGGAAACAGATGTGTGAATATTCTTTTTAAAAATTGGGTGAAGGCACTGAAAAGTAGTAAGCATAAGGCAGATTGATTCATGAGAATGAAATAAAGAAATACTCACCTCCGCCATTTTTGTAGCAGAGATACGGAAACCGCCAGACATTGCCTAAACCAATAAATCCACCAGCCACGGACAGCAGAAAGTCAATCTTGCTCGCCCACTTCTCCCGCTGGGGTGGCTTTCCTTCTGCCTCATCCTCAGGCCGTGTCCCCGGGCTCTTGCCGGGGGAAGGTTTGAGGATGTCCTTGTGGAAATCTTTCAAGCACTGAAGCTTTTCCTTTGTTGCCATATTTCTGCTTTCTACATAGAAAAAAGAAAATACACTGGGTTTATTAAACAGTCTTTACTCGTGGAGCTCTCTAACACTGCAAGAACTGTTTAACCAAACTCAGTTCCCTAAAAAACAGTGCTGTTTATCAAGCTGAGATAGGAAAATACATCTGCTGTCTTCACTGACCAGGGGAGACAAACCACCCCTGGACTCTGCGGTCACCTCTTTGCAGCCAATGCAACGTAGGGGATAGCAAAGGTTTGACACCACTGCCTGCCTGCTGGCTGCAGACCAAAGGTGTATAAAGACTGCACACTGCATTGGCGTCAGCAACGGGTGTTACCGAGCAAGGGTCTCGTGCTGTTTCCATGCCCATAATAAGGTAGAAATCACTGCATCTGATTCCTTCTCAAACATTTAAGTGAAATACAGCAGAATAGTAAATCTCACCTTTCCAGATAAACCCCATTCCTCTATTTCCCAATAACCTGAACCATCCTGTATCATTTATTGCCTGCAATTTCCTTTCCCTGAAGTATTATAAAGCTTTCAGAAAACTATACATTCATAAAAACTGGAATGGAAAGTCATTTGTTCTAATCAACCTGCAGGAACTGAAGGAATCTTTTCAGTTTATTCCATTTTCATAACTGCATTGTTTTCCCTTGACATCAATAAAGGGACAAGAATAAACCTTTATATTCAATTATTGTCTTACGCGCACCTATGCAATTGAACCGTTTGCCAAGAATGATGGCTCCTTAGTTAATTAAAAAGTCAGTGGCGTGAGTCACCTGGTGCAAACCCCAAAGCATATTAAATCATATCTGGTTTTATAATTTATACATATAATTTATGATGCTCAAAAAGCACAGATTGTGTAAAAATAATAACAGAAAGAATTACTCTAACAAGTGCCTTTTTATCCAGGATTTCCTAACGAAAACAATTTAGGAATAACTTGTAGCTTTTATGTTAACTCATATCTCAGGCATATGAGGCCAATTCATTCCCCACATAAGTGACTTTAGCTGGATCTGACCAGTTATTTTTGCATAGTGTTTTGATTCTGAAAAGCACGTGAAATTTTCACCAGAACCAGGCAAACCAGCAAGTTTATTCCAGACCACAACCATTCCCTGCTTGTACATGTCATTATGGGTGCACAGTCATAAAAAAATCATGCTACAGATTATCCCATTTGATAGCTGCAAGCCTCCCTCGTACCTGCTTGCTGGTTTTGATCTCTAACCTGATTTAGCTTGTGGCAGTGACCTGAAACCTGAGTTGACATTAGCTCTGCAGGAAGTTTTTAATCCAAACGTGGTTTTGAGATAGATATACATCACTGTACCCGTAAATCTTTCCATCCACCACGGAAAGTTTCAGAAGGCTAACATTTTTGCAAACCACAGCAGCTCGATATTCGCCCCACTGACATACTGGTGGCCTTTGCAAAGCAGTTATTGCGACAGCAGTCGCCTATCAGGCCCGTGATCTAAAAAGGGACTTTAATCTTCACAATGCTAATCATTATGACTTTCTGTTTTTTAAAAAAGGCCACTGCTGACTGCACTGCAGAACAACTGCAATACCTCCTGCTCAACAGCAGAGAGAGCTCATATAGAAGGAGAAAGTTAATCACAGGGTGATGGATCATCACCACCCACTGTAGGGCACGAGGGTAGGACACATATTCCTCTGAAGTATCTCCTGTTGGTTGCTGTTAGAGACGTAGTACGAGGTAAAGCAGTGTAGTAACTGAATAAAAGTGGTAGGGCTCTGTAACAGCCTTTAGGCACCCAGTTGCTTTGGGGAAATAATTCACAATAGCTAACTCATATTCCTAGTATCACGCATGGAGACTAATGGAGGTGCCTCCAAGAGGGATTCACAGTAGCCTTAACCTCCCTGGGACATCCACATCTCACTCCAAGCCCCAAACTGATATCACCCTGCATCATCCCCTGGAGTCATCTCTTGGGGGAGAAAAAAAAATAAGTAGGTGCAACCGCTTTTCTTCAAAGAGGTACCTACAGGTGGCTGATGTCCTGCTCTCACTGCAACAGCAAGCGGGCATGGAGAAAGCCCAATTTCACTTTCTTTTGCTATTTATGCTGCTTGAATCCCTATCTTTCATCTTGCAGGAGACTGTCATAACCATCAGGCAACAGGCTATTCTGGGCTGAGGAATGGAGGGCATTCGGACCATCTCTCATGGAAGCTGTTCTTCGCAGGGGTTACCGAAATACTCATCAACAGAGGAAGAAAGTGTGCAAAAGAGAGAGTAACTCACACCTAGTGTTTAGGTTATGCTCTTGTTTTTCAGACAATTTTTCAGTGAACTGCTGGGGTGGCCTTAAACCTGCCTAACAGGGCACAGAGATATATAGATTTATATATCCCTGCAGGATTAAGGTTTGAAATAGGAGCTTAACTGCTCCCCATGGGCATTGATACTGGAAATACCCCGAGACACACCACTGAGCACATGGGCAGCCTTTATGTCAAAAAAACGAGGGAACCTATGAACATTGGCCACCTCCGAGACAAAAAACTCTTTCAGGATTGCAATTTTTTGCAATCTACTTTTATCTTGCGACAGAGTTCTTTATTTTTCTGCCAGCTCTAATCTTCTTGCTTGCAGACCCAGGTGCTAGTTCTACCCAGAATGTGCAAGCCTGGCCAATTGATTGCATTCTGTAGACTCCAACTCTCCCTGGGACAAGGTGATCACCCTGTGGTTTGTCCTAATTACCCACACGCAAAGTGTGAAACGGTGCCTTTTCAGACTCCTACTTCGTAACTGCGTGGGACTGCATTTTAAAAAGGGATTTCTAATTTGCCTTAAGACACCCCAAATTAATGGCCACGCTTCAAAACCTAATTACTGAGTGTAAATTTTGTTTCAGCCTTAGCTGGAGCGTGAAGATGGATCGTGATCTTTCCCTTAGCCCGCAAATGACAAATCTTCAAGGTCGCACTTGCTTTTGAGGTGGCTGTTTCACCGTACGGGTGCCGGGAGATGGACCACCACGACTTTGTTGCAAGTCAGCAGCTCCAGCTAGTGGCGCACGGTACAGTACCTATCCAACGCCTGCACAAAATTAGTAACAGCCCAGTCTTCTGTGTATCTCTTATCTAGTCTTGCTAAAATCCCGATTGTGTTTCGAGGGCCGGCAGCTGTGGCTGGCAGGCACGTACCGTCGACCAATACCATAGGAATTGACGCTAAGTGGCCACCTGGGACTGCGGTCCCAGCCCATGTCACGTTCAAGGGATGTCAGATTTATCCCCCTTTGCTGCCAACCACTGGTGTCCACCCAGCCATTCCCAATTACAGGAACTGTCTACAAAGGCTGACAGGGTGGGGGGTACAGGCGATTCTCCTTGGCGAAGAAAAGCCAAGAAAATCAAGTTTGTTTAGTGAAAGGCATTGTCTTTTTCCTTAATGGGGTTGGAGTTTCATTTCCTTTAGTTATGTCCCACTGGGTGAGGTTAAAATGGCTCTTAAGGGAAATAGTCTGACAGAGATGCTGAAACAATATGTTGTCACCGCCCAGGTCAGAACCAGAGAATAATAGGTTATTTTTACTGTATCACTTAGTGGGGATGGTATCCGAGATCTAAGTCCATCTGATTCCCCCAAGGAAATATATTGTAAGAAAATGCTCTTACAACCACATAGGCCAAAAGGAGTGATCCAAGTCTGAGGCATATGTCTGCCTCCCGGAGACACACGTCTGCCTTCCAGGAGCCACATCTGCCTGTGAGAGTACACCCTCCAGGAAGCTTTGGATGGCCCCAGGAAGCTCTGGTTCATCTGATGAACTTAATACGGATAAATAAAAAGCAGCAGTCAAGCCTGCCACCGGCAGTGTGCTACGAGGCTGAGTCCAGCCCAACAGCTAGAGCCTGATCCGAAAGCAAGGGGAAAAGGGGTCCGGACTGGGCCAGGCCCAGGGTCTGCTCTGAAGTACACTGATATAAACCCTAATTAACTGAGGATGAAGTTATCGATTGTCAAATCAATGCTGGTATAACATGGAAAAATAGAACAAGGGAGCAAGCACGGGTGCTTTGTGCTTCTCAAGCATCTGCTCCCTGGTGCAGCCAGGAGCACCTCAAGGGCTCCTCTCCTTCTGCAGGAGAATCATGCGTCTGTCCCCTGCGCCTGGTGCACAAATTGCCTCGTGTGAAATACCCCTGCAATAACCCAAGCTCTCTTGCTGCCCCCCGTGACGGATTAGCCTTTGGTGCACAGCTGAAAATACCAAAAGATTAGCCATAAGCAGAGTGCTTTCGCAGCCAACCCGGCTTGGGCCATCTACTGTGCTACAGCTATCATATCTTTGCACGTACAGCCTGCACCTCAGATAACCCATACCCTTTAAAAAAATACTGGCATTGAAATGTAATCCTTCATAACATGCAAAAAATGAGGGGTAGGGGGTGGGGGAGGCACTGGGCGGAGGGATCAGACGATGAGAGATGCAGATGGGGGAAGCCCACCAGCACGGACAGGACCTGCGGGTTGTCAGAACAGACACAACTGACATTACTGCTGAACCACCAACTTTTTTTGACAGACAAGCCACAGATTACACATCTGAAAATACACTGTTCAATTTCTGCTTTGGGATTACAGTAATGATCCGCTTCAAGCTTCTCACAGCCAGCGACAGGTGACCAACACAGGGTCACACCTTCCAGGAGGAGCCCTGAGGACAAACTCATCGTGGATGCTACCTCACTTAAAAATCTTTAAAAATCAAGTCTTCAAAACAGTGGTTTTCCAACCCCTGATGGAAACATGAAAATCAAAGTCTGCCTGTACACATAGATATGCATCTGTAAATATTTACGCATGCTAAAATGCATGCCCTGGCTTGCATCTGAAGATCAGAAACCACAGCAAAGGAGCTACTTCTTTTTTGGTCAATGCATATAAACTTTGAATAGGGATCTGACATACTGAATTGGTGACTAGAATCATAACTGAATATTTGTTTTCTGCCTCCTTCTTCCATTAGAAAACTAAAAGCAAAGTACCTACTCGGAGTGTCTCTGACCTTGATGGGAATGCTGCCTGAGGAATGACTGTACGGCTGGACTGCTGATTTTATGGGCTATTTTTGCAGTGTGATGTGTACCACCACTACTTTTGCTTTCAAGGACCCTTTTCTACTACGTTCAGCCTGTGTAGGCTGTATATCTTGAGTTTCTCAGTGCTCTCTCCTTCTCTTCTGTCTCAATGGCTTTTGAAAAAGACATCTGTTTATCACTTTATAATTAATTTTTCTAACCCTACTTAAGCTCACTGCCTCTTTACATATTACCGTCTCTCTTATTTTTCTGCCATTTTTTTCTTTCATATCTTGGAAATCAAAGTCAACCTCCCTCAAAAAATTGAGCTTTTCTAGATCTGTCAATCTATTTGTGGGTTGGTTCTTATTATTATTATTATTATTATTATTATTATTATTATTTTATATTCATATTCATGAATATTACAAAATTAGCTGCACTGATTGCTGGATCAGAGCTGCTCTTCAAATAAGCAGCTTCCACTCTCATTGAGAGCAATGGAAAAGCTGCTATTGATTTCAACAGTAGTAGGATCAGGTCCCGAATAAAACTGCATTTATTATGTTTGGCTCATTTCCTGGGATTACTTAGAACTTTGAAAGCTGTAATTCTTGACGTTGACAGCTTTCCCTCCCTCCTGGAGCAGTGTGGTTAAGCCAATCAATACATGATTAAAATAAACAGCCCCTTGATCAAACTTATGGCTTTAGTGCAAGTCTTTCCGATCTGCAGAAGAAAAGGCCTTTATGTTTGGCAGCCCTCGAGGCCACACCAGTATCCAAAGAGCACCTGACTTCATTTATTGTCCTTAACTCATATCCAAGTTCTTTCTGCTTCATTGAACAAGATACCTACGTTTTCTGAAAAATAATACCGCTCCCTTTATTGCACACATTGTCTCTCTTCTTAAAAATGCCTCCAAAAATTCCCTGAACATCTCACTATTCTCTTTGTCTTTAATGGACTCCTCTTTTTCTGATTACTTTTCCCTGCGTGTGGCTATTTATTTAAACATCTATCCATCTGTACTTTCTTCTTTCTCAGTTTTCCCTCCACCTTTCGCTATCTCCCTTCTCACTCCTTCATCCTTTCCTTTTCTTTCACTATGACACTTCTTTTAGGCTTCTACGATTGACTGGAAAATCTGCTACTGAAAATTTTCCAGGAGCAAAATGCACTCCTTTATAAAGCTGAAGTCTATTCTGAAAGGAAAGCCCAGGGCTTAATGCAATTTCTTTTTCATCAGTTGTGGTCTGGACAAAAGGTATCTTTTTTCCCCCACATACTTCTTTCTCGCTGGTGTTTCCATTCATGCTCTTCAAATGCTTCAAATAGGTACCGTGTCACAGCGCAGAGCTGTTACAAAATCCTGCATCTTTGCTCAGATTTCAGCAGCAGAAAATCTGCAGTCACGTAATACTCTAGATGCTCATTTTGTTCTACTTATTTATGTGAAAGAACAAAGCAGTTACAACTAAACCCAGAACGGGAGGAAATTAAAAACTCCTTTCCCGTTGTGTGGGGTGGAAAGGAGGATAATGAATATCCACAAACTCCAGCAGGTTTCAGAAGGAACATGATCCTGACCCTAAACACAGGGGCTGAAGCAAAGATGATGCTTCCCAGCCTCGGAGGAATGGTGCCTCATTCCCCAGGGAGACGGCCCAGGGCAGCCCTGGCCCCCGCAGCGGTAAGCGAGGACGAGCATGGGATGCAGCGAAGCAGAGGACTGGCACACTGCGTCACACTGGTTACGACTCCATCCTCCTGAAATCCTCTGTGGGCACAGCGTCTCCTGTATCCCAGTGAGAAACCAAGCATCCTGCACTGGAGAGTCGTGGTCCTCCTGCTCTGACTCCTCCTCAAAGAAGAAAGCCCAAGGGTAACTCTTGCAAAGAGGACCACAGGGCTGGAGATCGTGAAAGCAAGGGTTGGTGAAGGCAGGGAGAACGAAGGGAAACTGCTCATCCCTAGTACCCCGTACTGGTAATTATGTGCGGGAGACCATCCAGTTAACACTTGGTTTTGTCCATGTGAAGCCAACTGCTGACCTAATTTAATGCCTCCGGGTGTGCCAGCTAGCAGCCTCCTGACTGTCAATGGGCTGGAAAGAAGCACCAGCTCCCTGCTGCTTTCCTGGCATACTCCCTCCGCTGTACCAGCTCTCCTACTGTGAAAGTGAAAAAACATTAATTCACTGGGTGACACCACCTCTCGAGGCCCTCGTCTTTAAGAGAGGGCCCTTAACAAAATGAGTATATCCAAGTGGCATGGCAAGGTGACGGCTTTCCGAGCGAGATGGGCATTGTCGAAGATTGAACAAGCTATGCACATCCTCGACTCTTCAACCACCTTGTATCCTGCAGTTATACAACTTTTGACTAAAGGAATAAGAACTTTTATATTTTGTTTTTGATTCTGAAGGTCTGCCGTTGAGTGGATTGCAATTCTCTAGTAAGTTTGGTGTCAATTAAACTAGTTCTATTGCCACAAATAAACCACATCAAACCTATAATTGATGTCCCTCATCCTGCTATAAAAAAAGCAAAAAACTGAAAGCCCACAAAGCTTATGAACTTGAATAGTCAGTGGTGTGCACTGTGCCTATTGAATTTTTTGCATGTGATTGATTACTAACGTATTGATTCTATGTGACACATCTGCAAGGCACTTACAACACATGTTAATGTCAGACAGCAATCTCTGTGCTACGATAACCGAGCAGTGCTCCAGTTCAGGGAAGAGAAACAATAAAGTAGCCATTTGGTGAAGCAAATGTGCAATAAAATGTATGAATTCGTTATTACAAACTAATTTTTTCTTGGGGATAAATCATTCCATCCTCACATGTTTTTTCAACTAATTATAAATTTAGCTTTAAACTTACTGAATGTACCAACGCTAGTGTTCAGGGCTTTCTCTTGATTGAAGACTACTGTACTTTTTCAGTATGTTTTCCAACTAAGTTAAAAAACAGATATATGTATAAGATTACATGTTTTTGGAAAAAACAAGCGGAGTTTTCCATACCCACTAATGGCTTTGATCAGCTTTGTAGCCAGGCTGTTGCCATACCTGCCTAGACCACCTCCACACAAAGACAGAGTGGCATTTTTATTGCCTCCATCCATTCATCTTAACTTAAACAATAACGGAGGACAGATTTCCATCCCACCTGTGGCAGCTGTTTAAACATGTCATACAGTACCTTATTCCCACAAATCTAGATCCCAGCACCATCGGTGGAGGAGAACAATCTTTTCTTCTTCTTTGTTCCCGTGCCTCATCTGCATAACACCTGATTTTTTTTTCTAGAATACATTAATGGAAGGAAGAGTTGTGCAACACAGCACCGTGGGCGGAAAACGGCCAGCCAGCTTGTACCAGGAAAACAGCTATTACACGCACGCCATCAGCCGCGTTAGCCCCATTACACAGCTATAAACTCTGAGAAGGTTACAAAGCCCTGAGGACACAGCCACGAGCTCTAAAACTTCACGACAAGACTGAGCTACTTTTGATTTCAGTCTTGACTTCTCCTCCATGCTGACAGTAATTGTTAGCAAAAATACGATTCAGTGACGGAAACAAGGCGTAGACTTTAAGATGCGGAGCTAAGGCGGAGCAACGACCCTTGCCACCGAGCCGCGGCACTCGGGTGACTACGGTGCTCGGCCAGGGCACCGCTGCCCGCAGGCCTTCAGCCAGCAGAGACTTCCTAAGCACCCCGAGGTTTAATTTACTGTTGTTTTCTTTCCTTCAGGAAAATAAAAAAAAGGAACAGAAACGTTAAGCATATGAAGTTTCACACAGGAAATGAAATCGAAACTACTCATCCGGCAGAGCAAAACAGAGCGCGGGGGGGCTCTGCAGAGGATATGCTAAAAGACGAAGTGGCAAAGTTGATGAACAAGCTCACAGAGAGCGCAACTCTGCAAAACAGGTCGGTGAACTGTAGACTTTCACACATACAAAAAAAAAAAAAAAAGCGAAGCTGTGTAGACACTATGTATTTATTTGCTTTCATGCAGCTGGTGCCAGGTGCTGGCTTGCACGGCTGGACACTGGCATGTTTTGTTTAATCCCAGAACAGCCTTGGCTCGGGCTCCAGCTGCAACTCTGTCCTCAGAGCTTCCACGGCCGGCCGGAGCCACTCACCGGGCTCCTGGAGAGCATTTCAGAAGGAATACTGCTATGTCCTACAGGCCTCTCAATGGGCATTATTTGATCAAAAATCACAAATTTTTGATCACTGCCCATCTGTTTTGAAGGTCTGAGTTGGAAGTCAAACCTTTGGTATTGACTACTAAACCAATATGCTTTTAAATATCACATGATTCAGGCTGATTCCCAATCAGAGGCGTATTTTCAGTTCGCTTTTGCCATGGACCTCTGACATCAGCTTTCATATATGGAGAGCTGCGCTTGTTTTTATGTCAGGAGATATGAAAACCAAATAGCACCAGAACAAATACTTCACTTCTCCAAGGAAACGAACATATAAACCACTTCTGCATACCACAGTTTGCAAAGTGCAGAGCACACACCAAGCACAAACAAAACCCTGATCCCACACACTACTTGGACAAAAGCCCCACTGAATTCACCCTGGAACTGCTGCCTCCGAAGGGAATTTCATAAGAGCAAAGCTGACTCCAATACAAGAAACAAGTATCTGCAGTCCTGCCTCTGTGCCAGCGTCAGCCCCACAGGCTACAGGTACTTGCTTTTCTGTTGGCTTTTGCAGGTAAGCATCCCCAAATATAGCATGACAATATATGAACAGCCCGAGTATTTTTCTCCATCTCTTATCTTTTCAAACAAACACCAGCTGATGGTTTTCATTGCAGGTTGCTTTTATAGTCCTAGCTTGACTACTGTAAACTTAACCTACTCCCGTTGACCAGTTCAGAGGCGCAGTTCATAAAGCTGAACAGTTGAGGCTCTTTCTCAGTGCAATTTCACCTAAGCGAACATGCTTACACTAGGTACCAATGTGGCACATTAACATTTAATATCCAAAGCTGTTTTCATCATGACTACAATTGTTTTTCATTAATTTTTTGTGTGTGTGTGCAAAAGCTAATTACAGACAGGTGGGAAACTGTTTGCAGTTCCACCATAAATGATGGGTACGTGACAAACAGCTGAGATAGCCATAAAAACACTCCGTATGTAAACTAACTGCAGAAAGCGAGAGAACTTCCTTTGGTTTATTTTTCTGGATTTTTGTAAGGAAGTGACATGTGTACAAGAGCTACACGAACTTCTGATCGTTTTGCAGACGGAGAAACCTAGGTGATTCAAAGTCAGACGTATTGCTTTAAATTCCTCATGTCAATATTATCTGTCTACTAAATTTGACTTGTAATCTACAGCTTGTGTACTGCAGGAAGAGTGGAGGAGAAGCGACCTTCAACCCTACCAAGCAACAGTACCTTCTGCTACTGCATTTCCTCTACACGGCACACCACCTTTTCGACACTTGAAAGCGCAACCTTCTACATCATTTAAAGAGGATCTCTATGAGGAGAGACAATTGACGTGGTTGCAGAAGAGGCAGGGTAGCGGTCACTAGAAAAAGTATATGAAAGCAAGTCTGTCCTGTTAAATCTTGATTTTAGAATCCTGCCTGGCATAAAAAGGGACAACAAAGGCTTTTGTTTCCTCATATTTAGCCTTTCCTCAATCCACTACGGTAGCCTCATTTGTAAACTTTGCTTTTGACAGAGCCTGATGGGAAATAAGCTGTTTGCGTAAGCAATATACTTCTTGCTGATAAAGGAGAGATATGGAGGAAGATCACGTTGTTTTGGCAGACTTGACAGAGCAACCTTATAAAACTATTCTCGTATTCCTTTTTCCTGGCAATTGGGAGTTTCTTTCTTTTTTTTTTTCTGTAATAGCTAGATCATCATTGAAAATTCCCTAGACTGATACGGTGAATCTGAGCGTAGTTTTGCTTTCTTTCAGCAGAATTAAAGTAACATTATTCTGACAAAGGGCATTTTTTGGCTAGCATATGGGCCAACCCATGAAAATTAGCTACCCTGCGGAGCTCGCAGACGCCCCTCTGCACGTCCGAAGCTCTTTGGCAGACAGCTGCAGGGCTGGGAAGGCGTTTGGCTGAGGAGCAGATGCTCTGTGCAGCATTAACTCCCTCACGTGGTTACAGCCGCATGAGGAAACCAGCACGTAACGGCAGAGCGAGGGCAGTTGGTGACTCACTAAATCCTAAATACCCCAAAGCTCTCTTCAAGGCTTCTAGAGAATGAGACTTGTAACTGTAAGAGAAAAAAGGTGATCTTTACTTTTTAAATAGTTATCGTTCTGATATAATTATGCACCAAACTCTTCAACTGATAACTTCAATTGGCACTTAATGAAGATTTGAAGAGATCTCAAGTGAAATCCTGGTAAAAATTCCAACTAATTTCAGAGATGATACCCAAATTTCACTTAGTAAGCTCGTCTGAGGTTGCCATTACATCCTGATTTCGATCCCACACGAGTAAAATCACTGTAACTTCACTGACCTTCAGGAGGTCACTCCTGTTCTATGCTGGTATGAATGAGAGTGACTCCAACAGGGAGTGGGGAGTTAATGACACACAGCACCACGGCTGAATCAGAACGGGTATTAATCAGAACCATAAAATAATTCAGGTTATAAGGGACTTCTGGAGGTCACGTAGCCCAGCTTCTTGCTCAAAGAATGGCCTACATGAAAATCAGACTGGGTTGCTGATGGCCTTATCTGGTCAAGCTCCGAAAACCTCCAGGAGTAGAGACTGTACAATCTCTGAGCAACCCGTCCCACTGCTTCGCTCCTCTCAAGGTGAACGTTCTTTCCTTATAACCAATCTGAATTTCCCTATCAGACAAAGAAAAAAGATGAGGAGGAAAAGGGAGAAGAGGATTAACACAAAATGACAAGACAATACCGAACGGAAGGCTCAATCTTCGTATTCTGCTACTGCACACATACAATACAAGCAGTTGGAAAGAAAAAGATACGGAGGGTGTGTGCGGTGAGTGACAAATGGGCAAGCTCCAGGTTAAGTACAAAATAAGCAACAGTCCCTGGTGGCAGCATATCAGACGATACTCATTTTGTTGCAGAGTAAAAACATATTCCTTTAAGAAAACCAAACAAAAACCCTACTGAATGTTACAATGCATGCCAAGCAATTATTGCTTTCCACAATGTCCTGTGACTCACTGTGCCACAATAAATTGGCATATGGTGCTCATTCAGGGTATATAACTCACACATTTGCAATAGCTCTAAAGAGCTAATAGTTACTTGGACTGTAGTTAATTTTGGGGGTTTTTAATTTCCCCGTGGCAATGCAATAAATGTCATGCTTATTATTGTATTATTATTATTTTTTAAAAATAAAATAATGCTTTTAGTGGCAGGCAAGTGTCATTAATGCCTGAAATCTCTTGTATGCTAGGGAAATCAATTCAGACAGCCTCTGGCATGCGAAAGCACATAAATAATTGGTAAATACTACCTGTGGTCTTCTGGGTCCAGATTTGCCTGATGCCAAGAGCAATCAACTCCTTTTTGGCTGCAAAGGATAGGAGGGCACTCAATACCTTGCAGAAGGCGCTCAGTACCTGGCAAAAATCAAGCTTTCCGTGTGCCAGCACCCCATGAAAGAGCAAACCCTGAAGCACATATGACAGAAATGGTTCTCTTCTCTTATGAGGGAAGGCAACCTCCTAGAGAGACATAGAGCCAGCTCTCTATAAGGTGCCGAATACTCTCCCTGCCTGGGAAAGGTGCACTTCCTACGCTTACCCTGCCTAAAAACCAGCTCCAACTCCCTTATCGAAGGAGAAAAAAAAATAACAAAGCGTCTGTCTTTCAGCGAGTCTGCCCAAGAGCAGGTGGAGACTAGAAATCCAGTTTTTGTCATTAATAAGACATCAGAGATGCTTAAAAGCAGGGATCGAGCAGTGGCAGAAGAAACTGTGTGTGATTACAAGAAAATTCTTCTCCTGTAATCAAGATTACTCGAATGAGCCCGGGCTACACCATGACTTGTGAGTACCACCAGGAGAATACGGCTTCAGAGTGCTAATGGAGTTTTCCATCATACCGAGATGATTTAATGGGGGAAAAAATTCCTATATAGACAAGGTCTAACACTTGTATACATTTGACACAAGTCCACTGAAGCCAGGGCTGTTCATTAGCAAAAGCGGATCAGTAAGATCAGAAGTGGACCACTGGGATTTTGCCCACATAGGGACTCAGAGCTACAGCAGAAGCGCCACGGGTTTCAAGGTCAGCAGGACTGATTCCTGAAAAAGGAGGTCTGACTTTCATCCTGTTTATACAATGATAAAGCAATAGCAATGCTACTGGAATCAACAAAGCTACGCTGGAGTAAATCTGTTGAGAATTAGATCCTGAATTTGTATGTCCTTGCAGCTAATTTCACAGGTATTAAACAACACTTATGTCTCAAAATGTGACTTGGAAGGAATAACATAAACAAACATCTCGACCTACAGCTCTATTGCTCCTCAATCCCTGAGGAGGCAATTATTCCCCCGGTGATGTTCTGTACGGGCCAAATACAACGACTGCCAATATAAATATTTTGTTCCCAGGGTTTTGCTTTATAAAATGTAAATTTGGACTGTGTGGCCTCAGGTGTTTTCTGCAGTACTTAACACAACAGGTTCCAAATGGCACTTGGGAAATATGGCCATGACCTTAGCATGAACAGCGATGGTGAACAACGACCTCCTCTGCCTATATCCTCACCTTCAATCTCCTGAACTGTTTAATTGCGTGGAAGACAGTTGAAACTGTGCCTGAACAAAGATCGCCAGGGTCTGGCCCGTGCTCTTTTATTGTTATTCTGTGGATTCTTTGCTAGTGCTCACAATACATGCTCCATCTCCTCAGAAATATCTTTGATTTATTAACATGTTTGTTGCATCTCCCTTACCTACCTTTCTCTAGGAATGTACTCAAGAAAGTGCAAAAGTACATAAAAACTAAGTAGAGCTCAGACCTTTATGCAATCAAAAGTCAGATTCGTCTATGCAGAAATGTCAATGTCTTCATTTCATCCAAGGAAATAAAACCAGTGTTTAGGTAATAACCACCTTCTCCTCGATGCAAAGACCTTCCCTCCAGAGAAGGAAATGCTGTCTTTGTCCAGATCCCATACACTCACTCTCTTGTTGGTTAATTCATGACAGCGTTAGCTAGATTTTCATTATAGGGTATTATTTGTAGCTGCTGTTTTCATGAAGCAGCTGTAATAAACAAGCGAGATTTATGTTCCTTTTTAAATTGCTTGAAATAATTAGGGTTGTTAAATTTAGACTCTGAAAGAACCTACAGATTTCTCTATTTTTTTTAATAAATATGGAAGCTACAAAGCGATCTACCACCACCATTCAGGCTTGGGCCAGAACAGTATGCGCTCCATATACTATCCAAAATGTGTTTTAGATGAGTTCTCCAAACAATCTTTTAAAAGCAAATGATGGTTGTGCTGAATTGTTTTAACAACTGCACTGTGTGTTATTCTTCTCCAACCCAAACTCAGAAAGGACTTTTTTTTATTCCTAATCGGTCTATACAGGTGCAAACGGGCACCCTGGATCTGGATCACGCTGGGAAGCTCAATGGAAAATAGAACCAAAACTGAGACCCAGACCCAGATGAGAATTTTGCAGCTAATTTCCTAGCCTGACGATCTATACTGCATCCAACTATTATAAAAGCCGTGACCCATGTCAGGCATTCAAATACCAAACTCGGAGCTTGTGGTTTGCTCTCATCTCTGCATCATTTACTTTTTCCACTCATTCCCGCTCAACCGCAGCTTGCTGTATTGACAGTCCAGATACTTATTTAGAATAAGTAAACATGATGCCCCTCCCCAACCCAATTTGGCCATTTCACAGCTACTGCTGCATTTCAGAACCTGACCGAACAACCCTGCTTCATTGCAGCACCGAACGAACAGCCTCTAAAAAGCTTTTCACTCATAGAGGTTTGGTTTGGTTTGTTTGGTCAGTTTTGATTCATCAGCCTTACAGTATTTTTCTTGGTGCAGGTACCACCATCCCGGCAGTCCAGGTTTCCTCAGTGCAGTGCGAAAGACAAGATGAAATACCAGGGACCATGACAGAACTTAGCCTTAATGGTTCTACAAGAGGGGACTGATGTTGAGCAGACGTTCAGCTGACTACCACTCAAGAAGAGGTGAGGAAAAGATGACCTGCTGTGGGGAAGACTACATCGTGCCATGCATAGAGGAGATACAGCAACAATATTCTAATTGTATAATGAGAAAAGGTACAAAATGAAGACAAGAAGGCAGCTAAACCAGTCAGTTTTTACATTATGAACTTTTATAACTACAGGAGGGCAAAGTTAGGTAAGGTACGCAAACAAGAATGCTGGAGCTGGGAAAGGAGTCTGGAATAATGTGCAGAATACAGTTGTAATAGGTATCAAAATATAAAATTGTAAGTACTTTGCTCTATATATGATAAAACAGTAACAACTTCTACGTAAATGATAAAATCCCAGAGCATTAAAATAAATACACAGGCATACTGTCTTAAATCATTCCTGGGTAAGATGAGTAAGTGGCATGCAATGGGATGGGGATTTAGTGCTAGGAAGTATAAAGCCCTGTATCTCAGGAGAGCAGTGACATTGCCTGAGGAGCAGCTAGCTGCAAAGCCGTGAATCCAAGAAAGACCTAAAGGTGACTGCAGGTAAGACTCGCCAACGAATACAGTCTCTCTGTGTGATGCTACTGAGTGATGCAGGAGAAGGGTCAAAAGCTAAGCTATTTCTGGATGTGTACATATGAAGGGATGATATGGAAATCTAAAGCATAATGTTACGTCAAAACAACCACAGTATGAGCTGTTCAAGTCTCCACAGATTAGAAAGAAGACAGAAAAATTAAAGGAAATACAAATAAGGACAATAAAAATGATCTAAGGAGAGAGTAAGAGAGCTAAATTAATATGGTCTATAAATGAGAAGACTCCTGGGCTGAGATCCAGCTATAAATACCTTGGAGGTACTGTGTGTAGAGGAAGGTAATTAATCTAGCTCAAAAGATAGCAGGACAAGAAGCAATTGCTCGAATTTAGGTATGGAAAAAATCAGGATGTATTAATAAGAAAAAGTTATTTGAAGAGACACATTTGCTCAACAGGGCAGACTCCCAAGGTGGTAGCCAAGGCACACTTACTGTATGCAACCGAGAACAGGTTGAATAAAGGGCTCTGGGAAATGCTGCAGTCACAGCTTTCCACAGTCCAAAGAGATTACCACAGACCAACTTATCGAACTTTATTCTCTTTCTTTATAGGTTATCTGAAAGACTGCTGCTCTATTTAAAAAAAAAACCCAACACCCAAACCTATATATCCATATAGTGACAACACATCCACACCAGAGCTCAGGAATGGGGGTGTGCAGCACTCCGATGTGCAAGGCAGGCAACAGCAAACCTCTCTAACTCTTCTGGCTACTCAGTGGTGTGTGCAACGTGAGTCTGCTGGGTGCCGGGCAGCACAGTGTCAGCAGACAAAAACTGCTGACCCAACCGGCAGATTATTCTGAGTATCTCAACATCAAGGTCAAAGGCTGAAGTGGGAACTACCTCTTGTGATACTCGTGGTCTTCCCCAGCCTTGCATTAAGAGATCCTGCATGAAAGCTTTCAATGTCACTGCATAAATTATGTACTTTGATTTATGATTAGCTGAAAACCAACACTAGCAGTATTTAACAATCCTCAGGAGCTCTAAAATACACTTGCATTAAGAAAATAAAATAAAAATCTCAAAAACATTTGCAACAGGCCTTACAATTTTCAATGACAAATGGGTATACACAAACGTGAGGAATACAAAACCCAAGTACCGTTACACCCCCCCTTAAAAATATCCCATCCCAACTGCACTCACCAATCGGGACTTCTGTCCCCTCCTCAATGTAGATGGGCAGTGGTGATTCCTCCATAGGATGAGGCACTGATGGAAAGTAATGAATTGTAGTAGTATTTGTCGCAAAGTGACTACAATAAGACGGTCCCTTTCTTATCATTACAACTACATATGGCTGGTTACTGTCACAAAGAGTCCTTTCTCAAAGCGGTCACCTCCTGTCACGGTGACCGGTCCAAGTCACAGTCCTGAGGGGTTAGTCCCCACCGAGCATTCACCGCCACAGGAGTCAACCTGCTCTGAACGGGACCCGGGAGAGGTCCCTGTCCTGGATGCTTCACGATCCTGCCATTTCGCTATAGCCTCACTATTCCCATCCCTGGAGTTTAACTCCCTTTTGGAAAATCACACAGTTGAAGAAGCCAAGGGGAGCCAACGCACAGACAGGCACAAATAGAGTTATCGAGTCAAAGTTGTAATATTTCATGCACAGAACCAGAAGAGAGAGGCTCTGATGCTGAAAGCTTGCCGTTAGCTGTTGAAAAGCCACAGCAGGTGATGGAAGGCTGCACCGCAAATGGCCTCTGGACCACAAACTTTTCATTACTCATTCATTTTGGAGTATACGTATTGGACTTGGAAGCTCACAATTATTTCTTTGTGATACTGAAATCTCCAGAAAAAACTCTTCAGATCTGCGCTGCACGCTTATTCTGCAGTTTCCAGACACCACACAGTCACTGCTGTAGGGTTTGTCTGTTTGGGTTCTTCTCTATTTGGGAGCTTCTTCCCTTAAAGGTGGTTTTGTTGCACTATTTCCCGTTTAAAATCTCTGAGAAGCATGTGCTTCACAGGCTTTTCAAGAGGTTTGAATTTCCTACACTAGAATGAAATAATGAGCTACAAATGTTGACAATGGTCATAATTAAAAGCCTTCTCCGTTACCTTTTAAAAATGATGATGTACCTTCTCAAAGATACAAACATTTAAGCTAGTCTCAGCTAGGATTCCAGCTGCAGGAAAGGACGATTCTTTAATCCTTTGTGGGGTATCCTTCACTTACTACTGGCTTTTTTTTTTTTTTTAAAGATTGGATAGCCATAAAACCAGCCAAAGAACACTTGTGGTTTAAAGCTATTAAATAAAGCGTCTTCCAACATTTCTGTTAGCAACACAACCAGAATAAAGAGTGTTTTCAACAGATGCTTGACTAGCTTAATATAAACCCCACACTGGTGCTTTGCGGGATGCAAAGGGCTGCCAGTTCCCTGCCTTTACCTAAGCCCACCCCTCGCTCACGCGGAAGATGAAGGAAAGCACAAGGGAGAGGAAGAGCAGAACACGGTTGCCTACAGAACTACCGTACAAGCCACAGAAGTCATGGTCTACCGGGGCGCCTTGCGCAAGCCACTTTTATCTAGAAGCTGAACTAACATTCCAGCTCAACAATAGCAAAAAAACATTTGTTACCACACGGCGTTTTGCTACATATTAACCAGCAGTTGCTACGCAAGCATAATGGAGTGCTGCAATTCCGAGATATATGTTATTTAAAAAAAAAAAAATGTTGACTTATGGGAAATCAGCCTGAGGTGAGTGCTCGTGGGCTCGCCATGCCACCGGACGCAGTACATGCTTGGAAGTTATGCAAAGCAGGCCCTGCATTGGGAACAATGCAGTCGTTTTCCTTGCTAAGCTAATTTTGCATTAAGGCAATGAGAGTCTTCATCTATGCAGCCCCTTAAAATATTTAATCACATTTATTTACTAGGAAGGAATACCAGAGCAGAGCTTCCTATGCTACTCAAGAGTTTTCAAACCTGAGATCTGCAAGCAAACCAGGTCACGAGATGGTGCAGAAAAAAACTATTGTATTTTTATGCCATGCAGCTTTCTTGGTCCCGTGAAGAATACTGTACCGGGCTCACCCAGACCGAGCAGTCAGTCTGGAGCCAAATGCTTTCACAAAACATTTCAACAGTATTCACCAATGGCTGGTGGCGTTTAGGCTTATTTTAACGGGTATCACCACAGGTTGTGGAAAAGGCCTGCAATACCTATAGGCTGTTTGAGGCCAAATACGCGTATACACTCTCTCTTACCCACACGTATACATGCACACACTAGTACACATGCACGCAAACAAATGGCTCTAGAGGCAGAACTTGGATTTTGTAGGATCCAAGGCAGAGAAGCTGACTCTTGTCACAGGGTTTGGGAATCAGGGGCTCTGGGGTGCTAAAATGAGCTCTCACTTGCAGGTCTCCTCTGCTTTGGGCAAACCCCTTTAGTATTATCCCTCCAGGATTTACACACCAACCTTATGGGCATGCTGCTTAAATGTCTGCAAAGTGCTTTGCAAGGGTTTCTAAATTCTGCAGTGATATGCACAGAAGAACTGCACAGATAGGTTTAAGGTAACAGTTGCTGAGCAGTATTACTGTATAACTATAGCCTATTTTTACATGCTCTATACTTGGTTTCTATGAACAGATGGTAAATGTTCAGTATTTTAATGTTTTAATGATCTTCATAATCCTTTTGTAATTTCATAAACAAGCATAAATAACACTTACATGAAGAAGAGTCTCTCCTGAATGGATTTTCTCTTCCTGTTTGGAAAAAAAAGAGAAAAAGAAAAGGAAAAAAAAAAAAAATCAATCTCTTCTCCCAAGTAACAGGCGATAGGACAAGAGGAAATGGCCTCAAATTGTGCCAGGGGAGGTTTCGATTGGATATTAGGAAACATTTCTTCCCCAAAAGTGTTATCAAGCACTGGAACAGGCTGCCCAGGGAAGTGGTGGAGTCACCATCCCTGGAGGGATTTAAAAGACGTGTAGACGTGGCACTTAGGGACATGGTTTAGTGGTGGACTTGGCAGTGCTGGGTTAACGGTTGGACTTGATGATCTTTAAGGTCTCTTCCAACCTAAACAATTCTACGATTCTATATTTTAAAGGAAAGAAATGGGTCCAGCAAGATAAGTCAGACATGTTTCATTGTTATCATGCATGCTGTTTTCTGAATTTCATCAGTATGAACTTGTATTTTGAAGAACATCAAGACACTGAACATAGTGCCAATCCCAAACTGGAGATCATTTCTCACCTGTTTCATCCCATGTAAAATATCACAGAAAATTTTACTATGTTTGTCTCAAAAGCAAGGAAATTACACTGCAGCAGTGAAATAAAATGCAAATGCCATGTGATCTGAAGCAAAAAGGAAGAACTTTTAACCACATTCCAGCTCACTGATAACCCCGTGGCTCGATGTACGGGTTGCTCTCCTACCTACAGGCACGGGCAGCCTACCTACACCAGCACCCTACAGCAGGGCACTCCCGCTGTGTTTTGGCACAGCGTAATTGTTTTTCCACGCCAGCGCTCAAGCACCGACTGCATTCAAACGCAGGTCGGGCAGCCACGGCAGCGAAGGCGTTCTTCGAGGCTGTGACCATTCTGGGCGACAGAGAACCACAGCAGGAAACCTAGTAACTGCTAAAGCGCAGGAGCCTTCCCTGCAGCCCATGGGGCTCAACAGCCACCTCCCGCGGGCGCCGGCCACCCACCCGGCTGCCTCCCACCTAGAGCTTGCTGGCAGGGCGTGGATTTGATTCACACTCCCCTTCCACCAACCTAGCTGGTGGGTTTGGTGGATGCTCTTGGGGCAGGGTTTAGGGGCGGCACTGAGCGGCTTTTTGCTGGTGTAAATCTAGACACACTGAAAAAAAAAAAGAGCGCGACTCGTGTAAATATAGAAGATGCTGCAGGATACCAGCCACAGTTTCAGAGTCACAGACTGGCAGCATGGTAGCCCTTCCAATGGCAATTTTAGGGAAAAAAAAGGCAATGAAGAGTTGCAGTTTCACTTAATTTCTACCACATTATCTTCTATCAATATTAGCTACTCTGTAAGCAATTTAAAGGGTATTGCCTAGAGTTTACACGCCTTGGGATGATACTCAGCTAGCACAAATCAATTAAATCCATGGCACTACAACAGCTGAGGATTCAAGTAAATATGCACGTATGGAAGAAGTTCAACAAATATTAAATCACTGCATTTTCATCCTCATGCTTTTCTTCCAAATGCCAAGGAGCCAACCCTGCAAGCAGCCCCCCCGCCCCCTCGAGTGACATTAGAACAAACTTGAGTTCTGTGTACGGAGCACTTAAGAGGACTGGACTCAGCATTACTTTAAAAAACATAACCCTGATCCATTCTGGTCACGTAAATTAAGTTAGTGATGAGAAGACGTCGAAGGCACTAATCCTACCGGGTAATCTATTCAAAGCTGCACTTCTTAAATGATCTACAATTTATTAGTATGACCAATCAAATAAGCATTACTTGCAAAAGGCTTTAACTACCATGGCTTTCCCATCCATTTTTATGTGCTGTAATACGGTTAAATTTAAAAGAAGCAAATCAGCATAATCTTTTCAGAGCCATTTGCCAGCATGATTAAAAGCCTGGGCAGGGCACCACTGCAGAGACTCCCCTTACTGGTGGAACTGGGAGCAACATTGCCGTAGGGGCACTGGGGCAACGCTGCCCTATTGCCCTTCGGGGCAAAACTATAGGGCATTGGAAAACCTAAAAGGGGCAAATTAAAATAACAGGGAGTTGCTGCCGAGTCTTGAGGTGCATTGATGAAAATCCTGGGAGCATCACTGCCCGGGAAACACGGCAGCCTGCTGAAAGGCTGGTATCGGAGAATCTCTTTGGGAACACTCAGCCCACAGGACTTGGCAAAAGCCACTAAGACGTGTGTCAGTCTTGGTTAGGGAGAGTATCGATTTAAGGAAAACTCATTGAAATATTTGCAATGATTAGCTTTAAGACAAGATCCCTGAGGCTTTACAAACAGAACTGTGCCTGGGCACAGGAGGTTTCCCAGGCACCGTGCAGCAAGACTAAGGCAATCTAAAGTGGCTCCATATCTTTCTATGACAATGTTGCACCTCTTTTCATTTGGCATTTCACGCAGACTGAAGCCTCCTGCCACAGCCCCAGCATTTCACCTCTGACGTTTAACAAACCTCCAGGCAACCTACCCAAAAGCTACAAATTAGCGACTACCAACACAGAGCAGTATGCCAAATTTTGCTCCTGCTTACAGCAAAGTAAAATAAAATAAAAATCGGTAGCATTTGAAGCATTCCAAATTTCTACTGGATTCTAGACCTACGTCCCTAAACAAACAAACAAAAACCCCCAGGATTTTCATCTAGCACCCCCAAGCACGCAACCACCTTCTCGGTACCTCCAAATATCACAGTGCCACCTGCAATCTCCTGCTTTTTGCAAAGTATGACAGCAAATAACCCCGGCACCACACAGTAAAAGGTGCAGGTTAATAAATTACAGCAAGAAGCGGCCTTTCCTTTCTGGCCTGCCCGCAGGCTGGGGGTCCGGGTCCCGCCCCACCCGCGGGGCAGCCCCGGGACCCCACGCAGAGGGAAAGGTGTCTGTCGCCCTCCAGTGGGTGCAGCCTCCAAGCAGCCCACACCGTGCGAGGTGGGATGGAGCAGAGGTGAGACGCAGGCAAACAGAGAAGAAGAAAAAAAAAATGATATGCAAAGCAGAGAAGAGACAGTTGTTGAAGAGGAAACATGAAGATGCTATCTCGGAAAGTGCCAAAAATAAAGTTTCCAGTGTCAGCCTCACCAGGGCAACAAAGACATTGTCCCGCCACACTCGTGCTTCAGCCTCGACTTACTCCGGGCGAGGGACCCCATCACGCTGCTGGCTGCCTCAGCTGCTCACACATTTTGCTTTAAAAAATCCAGCAACCTTCAGGGTAATCTTTCCGTAATACTCGTGCAAAGGTAGGCAATGCCAAAAAGCAGTCAGCGCGCCCAAATGCAGACCCAGAGGTAAACACCCGGCTGTCAAAAACATCAGGGTTTTCACCAAAGCCTCTGCCCTCCAAATTCCACAGCAGCGGGTTTTAACGGGCTGATTTACCCTCAAACCTAAAGCCATAAAATCTAAACCGGTAGCAACTGTCATCCGAGCCCCGAATTACACAGCCGATGACATGTCCCCCGATCAGGGCTGCCTCACTTTTTTGCTAGTCCAAAACTCGAAACATTTCGACATGCAAGCAATAAAAAAAAAACTATGCAGTTACCAAAATAGCACTATGAATGTAACCAGCTCCTCTCGGCACATTTTCTTAATGCCTTTCCCAATACGGTTAAAAAAATGAGAACTAACCAAAAAACTCCATCATTACACCTTGGCACAAACCGTGCTGGAATACGTGTGGGGTTGTATTTCTTCGTGTTTTTCTGGATCCTCTCCCACTACTTTTTTTTCAGCGGTGCTTTCCTTTAAATGTAGCTCTTATTAAACAGCAGAAATCAGCTTTTACAATTTCTAAATGCAAAGTTTTGCCACTCTCGGAGCTGCCTAAGGAAAACACAGCTTGCCTTCCATTTCATAAATAACACATACTCTGCACATTTCTTCGCCTGTGTGAAATAAATTCTCCCATGTTCTTATATGGAAACCTTGCAAGTCCTCCCACATGCCGCCTGTTCCAATATCAGGCAGAGATGGGCATTCATTATCTCAAAGCCAGTGGGTGAATTTTGGATCCAAGTTACCCTGAGATGAACCCAGAATTATCGCCCCTTCGCACCAAGCTGAGCTGGGTAACCTGCCCTGGGCAGTCCCCGCGTTTTTCTTCCAAGCCCCAATCACAACTTTGATTGCAGCACGCCAAGGATCAACAAAATCGAAGGAAAACGAGGGGGATGAAAAGGAGGCAGCAGCCGGCGGTGTTACCCACCAGGTAGGCCCATGAGCATCGGAGGTAGCACTGCCTCTTCACTTGAGGTTAGCGCACCGCAGCCAGAAAAAATGCAGCGGGGAGGGGTGGGACGGCGAGAGAAAAGAGCAAAAATAGCCGGGGCGAGAAGCGCGCTCCGCCGGCGTGCTGCAGGGCCGCCCGCAAGCGGGTAATTGCTGCAAACTGTTATCGCGAAAAAAAGTTACAGCGGGGGGGGCGGGGGGGTGTGTGAAAATAACCGCCAGGGGAGGAAAAACCCGCGGGGTAACGAGACAGCTGGGGAGGAGGGGGATTGAAAAAAGAAGAATGAATAAATAAATAAAGCGGGGGGGGGGGGGGGGGGGGAGCGCGCCCGGGGGGACCCCGAGGCGGCGCGGACAAAGGGAGGACGCCGCCGCCCCCGGCCCGGCTCGGTTCGGCTCCGCTGGGCGCGGAGCGGCCGCCCTTTGTTCGCCGCGGCAGCGGGCGCCCGCTCCGCGCCAGCCCCGCCGCCGCCGCCGCAGCCCCGCCGCCGCCCGCCCGCCCGCCCGGGAGGCGCCGGTACCTGCGTCCGCTGGCCGCGGTGCTTGCGCGCCGCTGCGCCCCTGCGGCGGTGCGGCGCGTCCGGCGGAGCGGTGCGGCGCGACTAGCAGCGCTGAGCGGGAGGAAACGGTAATTTATAAGCGCTTTCTTCCTGACCTCTCGTGTCTGTTTGATGATGGAGCTTTGAGCATCACCCATCATCCCGCTGAGTGGAAAAACACCGGCACGGCCTCTTCTTTGGTGGGGAGGGGAGAGCCTATAGGGGTGTGGGGAGGAGGGGCCATACCGCAGACACGGCGGCGGAGCCCGGGCTGGCGGGCGGCCGCGGGGCGGCGGGGAGGGGCGGGCGGGTGCGGGGCCGCGGCCTCCGGGGGGGCCGCCCCGAGCCGCCCGCCTTCCCCCGCGGCGCCTCGTGGGGAGCGGGGCCGACCCCGCGTCCCGCGGCTGCCGGGGCGGGGAGCGGAGCGGAGGGGAGGGCTGTCTGCCTGCCGCGGCTCTCCTCGCGTTATTTTTTTTTTTTTTTGTATTTTTTTTTAATTATTATTTTTTATCTTTACACAAAGAGCGCCCTTCTCGCAGACAAAGCATCCCACGGCGTTGTCACCGGCGCTGCCCGTCCCTGCGCCCGGGCCCTGGCTTTGCTCCCCCGCGGCCACTTTTCCCCCGGGAAGGGGGGGGGGCGGCTCGGACTCTGGACCCGGCGTCGCTCAGCCCGGCCTTTGGGGCATCTGCTCTGGGCGGCCGTCTCCTGCGGGAGGAAACACACGGGAGCGTGGCCTGGCAGGTGCCCGGGAGACCGGGATCTCTCTGCTCTCCTCTGTGTCCTCCCAAAAGGGCAGTCCCCGGCACCGGTTAGCCCCCCTCACAGCTGGAGAACAAAGTACGGCTGGGGCGATCAGCAGGAGAAATGAGCAGGGCAACATTTTGTCCTGCGTGTGGTTTCATTGCACCGAAAGCTGGTGCTTTTCTCCAGCAGGTGAACGGGTATATGACTCAAATATGTCTTTGCTCTCCTACCCACATCTCCTCTAGTTCTGTTAATAAAAGGATACAGCAGCGTACAGGCTCACTAGGCATTTTCACATAACCCCTGCTGAAGACTTAGTAAGATCTTATGTACTGGAAAAATACCGTTTGCATTGTGGGGCAGAGTAGCGGGGAAAAGGAGACTTTGGGCCATCTGTGTTTCGCAGAATTCCTGCGGTACTAACGTTGCGCACTGGGAACAGTGGACATGGGCCAAAGAAGAGCAAACAGTCCCCGCAGCCCTGCTCTCCCAGGCTTTCCCAGATACAAGACCCTACCTTCCTGCACCCCATACTAGGACGGCAGTCACTGGGCAGCACACCTTTGGAGCCCATCACCTATGCATAGGCTGCCCAGGGATCAAATTCCATCACAGCAGCCTCCAGGAGGTCTCTAGAAAAGGCTGATTTCCTTGGCTGGCTCATGCAAAAGCACAGAGCTGCACCCCTTCTGCACACTCGTTGCTGGCAGCACAGAATGCCAAACACCGTGTGCCACGGGCAGGCAAGCAATTTTCCCTGACTCCAGTGCGCTCTGATTTTCCAGCATCCGAGCTGATGTGCAAAGTGAGTAAGTCTCTTAACTGAAAAAGAGATGCAGGTATATGATATACGCAGCTAATTGATGACATATCTCCCCTAAACAGCCTGGTTTAAACTAATACCATGATGTAGTGTGTGCTGCCACCTACGTCTTCGGATTCAGGTTTCTTGTGTACTGCAGCTTCGGGTTCGTAGGCATCCTCTGCAGAAGGCAGCGAGCATTTTGTGAGCCTCCGCGAGGGACCACGAACACAGGCGGCTCTGGCCGCACTAGGGAACGAAGCAAAACATTTCTCACCGGCGCAGCCACTTGTTTCAGTTGCCTCGATGCAGATTCGGAACCAGCAGTCACGCCAGTGAAATGTAAGTAGTGGCTGGAGCCTCATCTGTGCCGAGGATCCTGCCAGCACAGCTGTACCACTGACAGCAGTGGAATATTTTGCTCAAGTTCTCTAGAGGAATCAAAGCCTGTATTTTCTGTCTCTGGCGCTCTCTGGTTCTGTTGCTCCTCACTCATTAAAAGAAAAGTCAGCCACACACAAAGCACATGGTTGCTCTCTGTGTTTGAAAAAAAAAAAAATGTTTGGGGGGGAAAAAACCCAACAACCAAAGCTGTTTCGAAGTCAGAGGCATGTAAACAGTACCTGGAACTAAGTGGAATAATAATAATAATAATTAGTCCTTTTGTGTCATAAATATGTGCATCGCTGTCTGCTGTTTCATTATGAGACAGGACAACTTCTGAGAATGTGCCTGATGAATATTTGGGGGAACTCTGCCTTCAGCTGCAGCAGCATACGGCAGCACTAATGCCTCTGGCTCCTCCGGCTCTCTTACGTAACCGAAATCACAAGTTAGAGCCCAAATTACAAAGCATAATCATGTGTATAATATTAAGCATATAAATGGTGCCTGAAATTACTATCCTTTTCCCGTAGGTCTGGCTTTAATCTATTAGTATTTTTACTTCTGCAGTTCTATTGATTACAATGTGCGCTGGTGCCATTCATAGTGTAATCAAGCCTAACCCCCTAAAAACCCCACCATGAAGGCATTAACCCAAACTTAACTAAGACAGGCCAAAATCACTCTGGCTACAGGTAGGTGCAGTTCAAATGACTTGTATACCAGATCTCGAGTGTATCCAGTATTACGATGCTATAGAAAGCAGAATACGTCCCTGTGGCTGCTGTGCAGACCGGGCAGAGCAGCAGGTTTTTGCACCCCAGCCCAAGGCACAGGTTGGCAATCACCTTCCTTTGCATTTTCCCTCTTTCTTAGAGACTATTTTCGCCATGAACATGCTGAGCTGCTTTCTGGAGTTTTAAGGTGTTGGGTGCTGATACAGTGAGCGCCTCTTGTATCTGTTTAATCCAATAACCTAACTCTTTTTTAATCTCCACGTCTGGGTCACAGGGTTTAAAAAAGACACTGGGCCAAATCCCCAGCTTGGCTGCAACGTGTGGAAATCTACTGAGAAGGCACGAAGTGATGTGCTGCATTTGCACCCCGTAAAAGAGGTCTCGAGGCGCAGGGATGCGAGTGCCTAATTTCGCAGATGGATGCATATTAACGCAAGTGAATGGCAGAGTTAGATCAGATTTCTGTCAGGTGAGGTGGATGGAGGGAGGGATATCATGCCAGGATCTAAAATATGCTCATCAGCAAATTCTCATTCATTTTAAAATTGAAATGGATTTAATATTTCTTCCTTTTTCAGGAGAAAAACTTGTTTCTTTTCAATGTGTGGCTGCTAAAGGGAACATGATGTTTCATGGACTCAGGACCAAGGCAGGGCAAGAACAAGGAGAAGGTTTTGCAGGGATTGGGAAGATTTTACATATAAACATTAAAATAAAAAAGGCAAAATTTATCCAGGCACAAAGTCCAGCAGAAATCTAGGGAAGTGGACAGCACTATCTGTAAAGAAGGGTGTAAGCAAGAATGGCAAAAAGGTGCTCTGAGTAAGTCCATCGCAGTATTGATTCTCCAAACACACATTTCTTATACAAAGCTATATGGGGGCAACTTTGGGGTTCCCCTCTCTGGCAAAGGATCCTGAGCTTGAAAAACGGTGGCAGATTTTGTGAGGGATTTGCACATCATGCAGTGACTCTGGATTGCAGATTTTAAGCATTACTAAACTGGGGAACAGAATTGTTGCTATTGCTATTACATACCAGGACATCTCACTAATGCACGCAATCCACTGAGTTGCTGTAGTTTTAGTCTGTGTTTATTTTAGATGAAATTATGGCCTGGACAGTTAATTTTTCTTAGTTTATCCATTTAAATCATATATAAATAAGATATCAAACAAAAATCAAAACATGACCTGTGTTTTTGGTACGCTCCCCATCATGTGAACCTGCCAGTGATGGAGCCACACATCTAGTTTACAAGTCAAACACAAAGACAACTAAAAACCACAGGTATTGTGGAAAAGTAGCCCCATTGGCTTTCAATTCTATGAAGAATGTGATTTTAATGCTACGGGTGGCCTATTTTGCTTATATTTGAGACTGCCTAGCCATTATGGGATTGCCTCCACTAGTCCTTTCCTTACATCAGGCTAATTACATATTAACTCGAGGCGCATAGCAAGTCTGAAAGGATGGAGCCAGTCCTTTCCGAACAGCAGTCGAGTTTACAGTTCACCAGTCGAGTTCCTTTACAGGTGCTGATTCCTGAGGTGAGGGGCAAACCCAGAGGAACCAAACAGCCTGGAACCAAAGTGGTCACGCTGGCTTTTGGAAGAAGTGAAGTGTCCCAAGTTAATTGACAGTCAGTTACCTGGAAATAAAAAGCTCTCAGATATCCAAAGGTTTTCACTGGGATTGTCAAGAACTCCTGAGCAATTTAAAGTTCTTGAAAGGAATGTACTATAGAATGAAAAATATAGGTATTATTAAAGAATGTCTCCAATCTGAAAGCCAGCCAGTTTCATAAAAATGAGCTGAAAACCAATAACAGGTACTCCGTCTCCTGCTGGATGCTGTATGGACCGTATGTTTTGCATTTTTGAAGTCACTTCTAAAACAATGGGGTTTTCTTCACTGTTGCTATTGGGAAAAATAGTAAAAGAACTACGCATAAATGAGGTTAAAGTAATCTAATTAAAAAAATAAACAACATGCTTTCATCTTTAATTCACATCCAGTCATTTGGGATCAAACTTTAAAAAAAAATAGATAAAAATTCAGAAAGGATTTTGAAGGGTGACTGTTTCCCTTTAAGATTAATGATAAACATACTTGTGTATTCAAGGGAGAATAGATCCAGTGTTATGTAACAGGATAAAGAAACAAAATCCTTTTTCCCTAAATTAAAATAACCAGTATGTGTGTGGATTTTAGTCAATCACCGAAAATTCAGGAAACCCATTTTCTTTCACAACTGCATTCCACACGCTAAAATTGACATCTTGTAACTTTTAAACAGAATCGCAACAATTAAAGACAAAAAAGATTTGTTTGCTGTGTTTGACCATGCTTTGCCAATAGAGGATTGTTCCCCGAGGAAAATTCTGCAGCACTTTCCCTGTGCAAAAATCCAAATTTCTGCTCATCTTTTTATTTTATGCAGCATTAGTAAACCCTGTTTTTGCACTTCCCAGTTTTTTTTTCTTTTTAATCCGCTTACCTAGCACTAGATGTATGGTAACTTATCTCTTTTAATCATTTTTTGCCTGAACTAACTATTACATAACAGTTCTTAGCAAATCTTGCAATGCCTGCCTAAATTTGCCACTTAATTTAATGGGACGAGATCAACAGGTAATAGATTTTTTTAATGTTGGCATTGTTCTTTGCTGGCTCAATCATACAAAATTTGAAAAAAAAAAAAAAAACAAAAGAAAATCATTTTCTACCACGTAACCTGCATCTCCCACTTCTGTATTTTACAAGAGCACTCATACCAGGAGTTCTGCATCAGAATTTGATACATAAAGTTCCTCTTTATCACATGAATTCAATTTTCCAAAAGAAGGCAAACGATACTATTAATAACCAAGATACAAGCCCTGAAAAGGCTAAGTCTCTGAATGTACTTGCTGCAAAAAAATGTCATCTTGTTGGATCTAATTCTGGAGTCATTATTTGACACAATGCAGAACGGTTTGAGATTTGCATAGAAAGGCACTGCTGAGTTAAGGTGATACTCACTCTGGCATGAAAGCAGCCTGTATGTGCTTCGCTGCGCTACTCGGAGCTTTGTCTGCAGACCAAAGTAAATCATGCTTATGTTGGCATGTCTTTGCACATGTCCACACTTAACGTTTCCAGTCCTGAAAGTAAAGCTTCAAGTCTGGACAGTTTAAGTGACATTCCCCCAGTGGAGTAAGTCCTCTGTTAGCACTTCTCAGTAGCACAGGGCGTGCTTGGAGACGATGCACATTTTGAACGTGCCTCTTTCCCTGCTAATAACATACCCATCATGCTGCAGCTAAATACCCTGCTGCTTTGTGGCCTGCAGAGACATTTCCTCAGCCTCATGAGCAGAACAGCTCCGGCAGAGCCGAGATGGTTACACGGGCGCTGCAAAGGCGATATGAAAGCTGGGAAGCCGTCGGAGCATGTGGGCTACGAGATGGGGAAGAAGTTGTGGCAGACCAGCTCTGAAAGCCATAAAAGATCAGCAGGGTCTGAGGCTGCCGTGCAGAGCCGCTTCCATTTCTATGTGGAGCTGGTCACTGAGCAGGGCAGGCTTGGCCTGACCACATCCCAGGTGACAGTGGGCATCGCAGTGGAAAATAGTCCAGAAATTTATGGTGGGGAGCTCACTGATGCAGTCGAGCCCTCTCGACTTACGTGACTAATCCAGACAAGCCGATAGATTAAACTCACCAAAGAAGAAGAAGAGTGATCACTTGAGTGAATTCATACATGCTCATATTTCTTTTTATTTGCTTATGGGTCCCTCTGCTCCCTTCCCTCTCAAAGTGATGGTGAAACACTTATGAAGAGTGTATAAAAAATGATTTTGAAATGCCTAGTTTATTCTGAAAAATTACATTGGCAGGTGTAGGCAAACACTAAGAGAAAATACTGTAAGAAACAAAACCATTCCCAAATGCATGCTTTTACCGGTTCAGAGAGAGAGAGTTTCTAGCTAGGTGAATTAATGCACTGCAAGCAGAGAGAGAAAGGGCATCAAATGCTTGAGCATCCAGAAAAAATAGAAAATTTCAAATAAACCCTGCAAGCTATCCAGTAACTGCTCATCCAGTTACATGATTTTAATTAACAAAACTGGAAAGCAAACATGTAATATAAACTTAAAAACACAGCGCTTCGGTTTTCCGGACTACCAGTCCAAATGCAAAACAAATTGCTTGCATCTGGTGGCAGGGGAGGCAGAGCCGGTTTTGGGAGCTTCGCTTTTAACCGGCAGAGCGACGTTGCAGCATCCGCTGTACTACCCAGCTACGGTGGTTCAGACAGCTCCTGGCATGTCCATGCCCGCCGTCCTCTGGCACAGCCTGGGCACGAACACTTTAAGCATTGCCCGCATGCTCCGAGGAGGATGCCTCGGCTTTCACCTCCGCGGCAGCACGTCGCTCCGTGGGGCAGCAATGTCACTGAGGAGAGGCCAGCGGCTTGCAGGCTTGGGTGACCTTGAGCCTCCCTAGGCAGTTACCTTTTCTGGGCCTTTGGCATGCTCTCAAGTGATCTTTCAGCCAGAATCTCCACTGCTTAAAATAAATTCAGCAATATTCACTGCGGCATCCCTGCACTTCTGTTTCAGGATACCTGACTCTTATCTCCCAACCTGGGCAGACACAGGTTTTGGAAAGTTTACCCGGGTGCTTCCTCAGCAGCGAGCTCCTGACCTGGCCCGAGGCCAGGGTGACACTCTTGGTGGTGTTATGAGGAAAGGCAGAATTTTAGGGAGTTTTCTTGCCGGTCCCTATATGCTAATGGTGGGCATATCTGACATGTTTTTTAGAGATGGCCTTGACAACGGTATTTTTACAAGGCGTTTCCTCCCCACCTCCTGAAAGACTGACCCATTTAGGAAGAAGAGAAGCTGGAACAAGGGGGATTTCTTCTCTGACCTTTTTCAAGCTCTCGGCGCAGGGCCTGTGGTAGAAGGGGCTGGTGGCGAGGGCCAGAGCTGCGAGGCAGCACGCCCCCGGGAGCCACGTGGCTCCAGAGCAAGCAAACACAAATGCTAAGGAGACAAAAATGCCCAAAAACTCGTACGCTGGCGGCCTCCCCCTGCCTGGCCAATGCACACACGTACATGTTGCATTCCCAGCCTTCATCTTGAAGGTCCAGCATATCACCATGGAGTCTCTCCTCTGTATAAGCCCAGACAGAAATAAGGAGATTTGACAGGACTGATGGACACAACCCAGGATTCAGGAGCAGCCACCAGTTTGTGTTTGGCTCCTTGCTGGTTTTAGAAATACAACTCTTTCTGAAAATCCTGAGTTATTTACTGTTCCTTAAAAAAATGACATCTGATCTTCCCTTCACATGTGGTTCATAAAATTTGCCAACAGTTTATTTAAAATGCCCATCTAAGCAAAGTAGCATGTAATCACAAAGCTGCATTAACGCAAAGCAATACACAACACGAGCTTGTAAGGCCTCCATCGAACTACCCAGGACTCTCTCAGTTACCTCGGGCTCAGGTTTGTGGGGTGCACAGGAGCCCCTTTGCCCCACTTGGCCCTGCAGCTATTATGTCAAACACAACACAAATCGGTAATGACGGAGGTCTTTGCCACCCTGAAATCCGTCAGCACAGGAGATCACACCGAGATCCTTCCAGTCTGGCAACTATGTGTTCAGCTAGGACTGTCCCCGTAACGGGCATGTTTTCCCTGCCAGGTACCCACTACTAGTCCTGTGAATCAAGAAAGCGAAGCACCGGCTGGGCCAGCGTACGGCCAAGTGGCCTGACCCTGCCCAGCAGGCAATACCAACCCGGCGTTGCGTCCTTGCAGAGAGCGGCTGCTACCTGTCTCTCCCAGCCAGAGCAAACCCGCTTTGTTGTTTCTACACGGGAGGACATGGAGAAGGGAGGGGGGGGAATAGGCTCAGCGCGAAGCACAAGAAATCCAGATTTGTGCCTCTAAATCTGTTTGGCCAATGCTAGTCAGCTCTGATTTGTATCAAAGCCCAATCTTATGGCTTGCTGATTGTTAGATGGGCCACAAATGGTTAATATTTTGTGCACGGTTGGGCACAGGCTGCCTGTAGCACCAAGCAATCTTCTCTTACTGTTTGTGTCAGCCAAAGACCTGAACTTTTCTTATTTTTACTCCTGCATGTTTGCCTGTTGGGCTCATTAACTTCATGGAGAGAAGTGTGAAAACTTGCCCCCAGGCTCCCACATTTCCTTGGGAAGCACATCCCAGTGACCTGTGGAGCAGCCAAAGCAGGTTCGGGATGCCCTCAGCGCTCACAAACACACCCTTGGTCGGTGTCACCCCAAACTGAGTGCCAGCGGGGGGATGTCGGCAGTGCTGCTTGGCGAGCCGGCGGAGGAGCTGCGTGGCCAGGCTGGGTTGTAGCAGCGACAAGGCATCATCTGGAGCAGCGAGGCCCTGGGATTGCCCGATGACAGAGCCAAGTAAATCACGGAGCAGAGGCACACAGTGGAGGGTGTGGTGGACTCCTGGGAGCTTTTCCAGCCAATTCCTCTGGAGGTCCTGCGAAGCCATGTGGAGGGGGGATGGTGTTTATCCAGGCACATCCACTGGCCTGCCGGAGCTCAGGGCACAGACACCATCTCCAGCCGGAGCAGTGGCCGCTGCCACATGCCCACCCCACCTGGCTTAAATTTAGGCTTTCCCCACAAGCTGAATTCATGCCACCCCGGAGCTCTTGGCAGCTTTGCAAATGTTGCCGCCTGAATTTCACTTCTCTACTGGGAGACTAAGGTCCCAGTTCCCCCAGTAAGATACAGGTTTGAATCCCGGTCATATTTCTGCTGTCCTCCACCATCATCACAGCTGTTTTCTCCAAACACGAAGATATTTTTGTAAGAGCAAAAGCATGAATTATTTCAAACTTGCCTCGGGATGAATTTTCAAGGGTACTGCGGAGACTGTTTCCACAACAAAACGGGAGCTCTTCTCCTGCTGAATTGTTCATGTTACTTTCATGAATGCTAGAAAAAAGGCTAGCTTTTTTAAAATGTCAGCAGATACCTGGAATGGGAATTTGTTTCCATTAAATCCTTTGGAAGCTTTTGTTGTTGTTGATGTTGTCTAATCTGACTGAAAGTTCAATTTGGCAATTTTTATTAGACCTTGCTTTTAGGTATAGGCAATTAGCTTAACAAAATATCAGATAGGATCTCTGCTGTGTTTGCAATGCCTGTTGCTCTGATTCTTACCTGGTGGGAAATGCCTTTGGAGGAGCACAGCCACGTCTTTGTAGCTGTTTACATCACATTTCTGATGGAGCTCCACCCTGCTTTCCCCATTTGTACTTTGTTTTTCATGAATAAAGGTCATGGCATTGGCATCACAAAAAATATTGTTGCTGTAGAAGGAATTCAGCTGTCCCCTCTGGGTTATAAAACAAATCACATGACAGGACAGTAATGCACTCAAACGTCAGCAGGGCAGAAACCAGAGATGGAAGAGAAGCATAAGACCCATGGAGATCTCTGCAGACCTCCAGCATCTCACAGGTCAGCTGTCTCCCCGCCTGTGCTGGGCCACTGCATACTGCATAGTCTCTAATATTTTGCACAACCTAGTTTTAAACGTACACCAGCTGGTAGCAGTGGGTCTGTTGTGGGTACCTGCCTCCCCACCTAACAGGTCACTGCTGGAATTTCTTTTCTAATAGTCAGAGGGCGTTTTCTTTGCATCGATGTCATACCGTTAGCCCAACACCTTCCCACGACTGCTGCTGGGCTGGGAGATGTGGTTACAAGCCAGCTGCCTTGGTCCTTTGGTGTGCTGGACAAGGAGGTGCTGCGGTGAGGGCGCCTTGGTGCCAGCAACCTCCTTAAGTCCCTGGCTTGTGTGGGACTCTGACCTGGTTGTATCCCAGCTACACAACACACCTTCTTGGCCATGTTGTATCTAGATCAGGGGAGAAATGCATAGTAACTACATCCCTTGACCCAGCTATAAAGTAAATGAGGTCTTTCCCATGTTTCTGTATAAGCTTCTACACTGACCTTCGTGTTTGTGCTCGTGCCAAAATCACCACTTGTCTTTTGGTTCAAAAGCCATTCTTCTGATCTTTCATTAGGGGTGAGTCTGTCAAGCTCTCTGATGTTGTCTCTTCAGTCTGCCGATACTTCCTAGCAAGGTGATATTTTAACTAGCTGCAATATTCCAGGAGTAATTTCATCACCAGTGCTTGCAGAAACGCAGCCCCAAATTTATGGTCCATGTTTTTGTGATTCTCTTGGCATATACCAAAATCTGAATTGTTCTGAGAATATGAGGGGAAACCAGCAGAAGTTGCTGTATTATTGTTACAGCCAAGGACACGCGACAGCCAACGAGCAAAAGTTCAACATCAAAAGCACTGGGAACGCTTTTAGCAGGAACACTACTCAAGCAATCCCCAATTCACAGAATTCAGTAGGAAGTGTATTGGAAAAGAAACTCCAGGTTAAGCAGACCTTGAACTTTCCTTCCCAGGATCACACCAATACAATTGAGTAGTAAATCAAATTCTACAGAAATAGTTGGGGATTTTATTAGTGAACAGCCTAGATGTGAATTCCTTATTTTTTCTTGGCTAAAGTCTCATGGAAGATATGTTTGAAACTGAGAATTGTCTGAATAATAATGAATACTAGTTTTTACACAGTATTTTAGTGTAATCCCAGAAATTATAATTTAAAGAGTGCAGATCTTCCTTGTCGCAAAGCCCTTAGGATTCATGCGGCAATAGCCAGTAATTAGATAAAATAGAAGCAATTAATAAAGTATTTCATCATTAGAAAGATTTCCAACACCGGAAGATTTTGCAAATCACCCAGCAGGTTTTGCACATCCTCTGGCATTTGAGATTTTGTCAGTAATGAAAGCTAAATGAATGGTGAACGCAAGTATAAGGCTTAAAACGATGTCACACAGGCTCAGTGTGCACAGAAATAGTATTTTAAGGCAGTTGTTCAAATTTAAACAAAATTGTTTCTTTTCTTTATAAAGCAGCCTCCTCTTGATTATTAACAGAATAAAAGTTGCCTCAAAAATAAAGAGATTTTTAAATATAAGACCACCACACTCCTATTTTCCCTTAGCATTGACTAAGAACTGGCTGAAGTTACATCCTCATTTACAGTTTCCACACATCTTAGTAATTTGCATTGTATTTCCTCCATGACATTTCATAACTTCTGCTAACTATGTAGGCCTGGCAGCCTGCAGAGCACATCCACGCTCTATAGGAAGTGGTTTTGATGTTGCTCTAGCAACCTTAAATCAGTACTGAGTAAGCAGAGGTGCTGCTGAGCGGAGAAATAACATCAAACTCTTGTCTGTACGTCCTCATAATTATTAAGAATGGAGGCAGCAGTTATGGCGATCAAGCCTAATACCCTTCAAGGAAATTGCAATTCTGTCTCTTTTATTCCCCCCCTACCTTTTAATTTGATAAAAATGCTAGTCCTCGTGCTGCTTGTTGCAGCACACTCTTGATGACTGGGGAACCGTTCTTTCCTTTGCTCAGTGTCCCCAGATATGAAGTAAGAGGGGATAACAAATCCTTTGTGACTCTGTGGTAAGGTAAAGGGAGAAGGATCTCACCCACTGGAGAAGCCAGGTCCTCTTTTACTTTACTCCAGAGCTGACTGCATTTTGGGAGAAACAAATTAATTCTCCTTTTTTTTTTTTTTTTTTTAGGTTTTTAACGTGAAGCTCTTTTAATTCACCCTCCTAAAGCATTTGGGGATCATCTGATGAAAAGTCCTAAAGAGACACAAGGTATCCTTGCTGCTTGGGTTGCAAAGCTAAGGCTCAAGCTCTGAAAAGAGAAGTGTGCTTAGAACAAAGAGGTTTTGAACACAAAACCAAGTCATGGCGATGCACGCTGACAAACACTTCATCTGCCTGCTTCCGTTTACATTTTTCAAATACACATGGAGTACTGTTAAGGAGCTTGGCTACCTTTGTCTGTCACCAAGCCAACTCTATTTAAGCTTTCTTCAAAACTAGTCCCTGCTGCCACTCAGGTATTTCTTGCTGTTGCTTTTGTTGCTATTCATCTTTGAATTGTTTCCAGCCTGCAAGCATCCTTCTGGTACCAAAACTGAACAGAATATTTCAGGCATTGAGAGAAAGTCTAAAACTCCCTCCTCCATGACTTTCACATAGTCAACCCATACCCTTTTGATTTCAGACCTTGTTTTAGGTCTACACAAGAAAGGCTTTGCCATCTTTGATTGGGTTTGGTTGTTTTTTTCCCCTTTGGTTTTGATTTTTTCCAGTTTTCTGGATAGATTTCCCACAGCTTGCCACCACAGCTCTAGTGGACAATAAAAAAAAATGTATGGGAACTCCTCCAAAGTACGTGTTTGCAAGGAGTGCTATGCCAGGAACATCATTACCAGAGTCCCAGTAACTAATCCAGAACTGATGCCATAACTTTTATGTGTACCAGGAGCACTGAAACCCATGCTGAAATACTTGGCAAGTCTGCCCTTAAATTAGGATATATTCTATTGATATTGGCTATGATCGACCACAACATTCCTTGGTTTTGAGGTAGTATTTCTGAAGGGGGAGGGTTTGCGATGCCAGTTCTTGTCATATGTTTTCCTGTCTCACCCTATCTCCAAGCGGAGCTAATCTGATGATATCCAACTGTCCTAATGAGCTGCATCTACTTCTAGACTGAAGCGTTGACAGCTGCCTGTCCTATTGCCAACAAAAACTTCTGAGACAACTGTATCTCATTCCTGCAAGTACGCAAATTGCTTAGTTTCCAGCCCAAATATGAGACATAACGATACTTCTTTTCATTGATCCAGGTCTAAAAAAAGGTGTGTCAAGAATGTACTCAATCATTTCCTCACGTGCAGTTTAATCCCTCAGCTGGAAATGAGGTTTCTATCTACTGGTTACAGAGGAGAAATCAAGGGCTCGTGTCCCTTACAGCAGAGGTACAGTCACATGGGCTAAGGTCAGTGAGAAGGACATGTTCCTCCAATTAATGTTGGCATGTGTTTACTTATATTTTTATACATTGGTAATTCTTCCATTTGCTGCTCTTGGATTGCGAGCACACGGCAAGAGCTTCAGCTTGTTCTTATTCAGGTAGGATTTAACGCCCTTAAATCTTCACCACAGACCTAGCCCGTCTCATGCACGTGGGATTCGCTTTCTTCCCCACAGATCAGGCCCAAAGCTGATGGACCCGAAAGCTCATCAGCCTTTCCTTCCCCTGGACAGCAGGTCAAGGGCACCGAAACTGGGTAAGAGGTGAGCAGATAAGACCAGGCTCCCAACGAGCCATTAAAAACTAGTCACAGCCTTCTAGAGAGAAAGCTATCATCTGAAACAGAGACTGAATTTGCAGGATAAATTTTGTCTTGGGTGACTTCAGTGTCCACAGGAACAGTATACAACAATCACCAGACAAAGATGGAGAAGAGACACACAGAAATGCTGATCTTGATCCAAATGTGGTCAGAATAAATAGAAGCAACACCTCCACTGACAGCTGATCAGGGCAACTCGTTTCCAGGCAGAAATAATAGTTTTCCTTGTCAAAAGAAAAACCCACGTCTACCCTCTGCCCCTCATAACTTTTACGACTTGCCAGATTCCAGGAATCATGGAAAACACTACTGAGCCAGGGGCCAAGGAGCAGAAAAACTAGGGGAAGCACATCTAGTCCCGGCAGACTCCTGCAGCAGCCCAGGTCACCGTTGTGGCCTCTCCCATGCCAGCCTTTCCCACTCTGTTTTCACAGCTGAAGGTAGGACCCATTTCTTCAATTCAGCTTTTCCTCAGTAAGTTCCTCATACACATACAAGCACAAAACCTCAAGAGTCTATTAAGATCAGGCTGGGAAAGAAGAAAGAAAGAGTTTGTTATTGTTCTAGGGTTTTTCTTTTTTTTTTTTTAATTCTTGGGATGTGCTCAAACATTATAACGGTGGAGACCATATAAGTAGCTAGATTAGAGCAACAGACATAACAGTGGTATTGGATACAGAAATAGCAGCCATTGCCAGTTCCATGGAAAGAGAGGACAAAGTAATAAACATTGATCATAACATCTGAAACCACCAGGCTTGGAAAAGCCTCTTTATTTTAGGAATAATCCACTGAAAGATGCCAGGGCTAGATCTGACCAGCTCTGACTTTTTCTCAGGAGTATAATTGTCATTGAGGAAGAAAAGGATGTTTGAGGATGGATAAATCCAGGAACCTTCTATGCCATCATCTTTTAGTCACTAAGCTCTAGGGACAAATACAAGGGTTTGTTTGTTTGGTAGGGCTTATTTTTGTTTTTATTTTAAATCTGTAGTTTTTCCTAAGCACTTTTTCCAGATGTTTTTCATGCTGAAAAATTGCATGCAGTCCCAGGATGATGTACGGATTTGCTTGTGAAGGCAAGCAAAAAATCCAAATAGGTCTATCTCTCAAAATCTCTTGAGCACAAGATGGTCTCACCTCTACAGGATCTCCTCCCCTGTTAACAGATCTAACACACCATCAAGAATAAGGCAAGGAAGAATCCAGAAGAAAATGGTAAGCATGTTGACTGAATGTCAGTGCAACTATACTGTAAGTCCTGTCTCAGCCTATGGGGCTGGAAAGGTATTTTCAGTGTCTATAGTGTTACTTAGGAAGATGTTTCTGAAGGAACACAGGCTATGCCGTTCTGGGGAGGGAGGAATTGGCTTCTTCGGGATTACTGAAAACTTACTAAATAAAAAGCTTTCTGTATTTCCTCACAGCTGGAGACCAATCATTGCAACATAATTAGAAAAGCTGGAGGCTGAAAGAAGATAAATTCTCTGATTTGACCCGAGTTCCTTACATTATAGCTGGTGTGTGCAAAATGCGTCTGCGTTCCGTGAAATACAAGATACTGAGTATGTCTGTCTGTCTCACGAGTATTTTGAGCTTTACATTGAGCTGAATGCTCAAATCCTGGAAGGTGGCATTGGGAGGCCAATCCCTTGGGACATCCTTGGTGTCAAATTCTTTGAGGATACTTGAGTAGATTATGCAAAGGGATCACTTAATGTGTCACAGGGAGGTGACATCTACCTTCTATAGGGCACCAAGAAGACATACATTATAAAACTGTGCCCAATTTTGGTTTCCTCAGTAAAAGACAAGTACTAAAAAGTAAATCCGAGCATAACCGTAACACAGTTTTAAGAGGCTTGAGATACTGATTCAAGATGGGGATGCCTAAAATATACATTAAGGGTGAAATGCTAGCACCATGAAAATCAGCAAGAAAATCTCCTAGTGACTGCGTCGGGACCGTATCCATACAGTTTATCCAGACAAAGACAGTATAAACACCAGAGGCTCAATTGTCCCTGAGCTAACAGTGCTCAGTTGTTTAAGCGCAGGAAACGGCCCACCCTTTTCCCACCTTTGTACACCCAGGCAGGGGTCAGACACAGTGTAGCTGCCACAAGGGCAAGGCCGATCCAAGTTAATGTCTGGCATGGGGTGACTGAGGCAGGCAGATGGCAGAGCCGCTGCCCTGGAGCTCTGCGAATGATTGCAGAGGTTGCCACAAACGGGGCAAATGTACGGTCAATCTGTGAAAATGCCCTGGGGCCGAGCAGATACGCTCCACCAGTTGTCTTGGAGGAACTGGCTTAAACCGCTGCTCAAGACACAGTTTTCTTTCGCAGAGTATAAAGTCAACACTCAGGTGAAACAAAGGTTTCAACAGTTGCCCTTATAAGGGGAAGAAGTCCAAGGAAGCAAAAGTACCACTGCCATCGACACAATACATGCCACCTCCTTCCAGTATCTTCTGCCACCATAACAGGATCCTGAAGTAGTTGTTTTTAATTCAGGATTGAGGTGATTTCATCCTTCACGTTCATTATCTGAGTAAGCGAGTACATACTTCTCTTGTTCTTCATATTTGTCTTGATTATTCACCCTTAGTAATGGAACATGTAACAGGAGAGGGAAGGCGTGAGTGCACTGCCAGGGAGTGCCTCCGCAGGCAAAATGAAATGCAGGTACAAAACTCAAAAACCGTGATGGAAGAGAAAACTATCTTTTCGTTTTTTCTTAACTTAAAAACTCAAGGCAAGATAGTTGCCCAGTCCTCTACAGGAGCTCTCCACAGATTAAGCGTTGTGAAGCCCTTACCTTGGAAGTAGCGGGAGGAGGCATCAGAGCTGAATTTCCATGCTACATAGACATGCACACATTTAATCTGCTGGTGGTTTTTTTAATATGCAAAGATCCTAAAGTCAGCTCTGATTCAACTCATCAGTTCCAGCCAATTTTCAAGCTAAGGGCTCTAATAAGCAGACTCAAGAGCATTTGGGCAAATTTAGCTCCAACCAATTTGCCTCTAGAACATCCTTTGAACACATTTGCATAGTCTGTGTTCACAAAGCTACATAAAACATGCCTTGCCAGCTGCTGGCTGGGCCTCTCAGCCTGGCATGCTGCTGTCGCTGCTGAATATCCACTAAAGCCTTGACAAAGTGCTCACAGTCATTCACCTTTCCTTTAGTTGATATTAAGTGTACCCCTGAATAATGGTGTGCGACAAATGTTTGGAATAACGATGATTTAACCACTGGACAGGCAGCACGCAGGCAGAGGGCTCGCTGCCCCACCTCACTGTGCCACAACCTTGACCCAATGATAGGATATCTGAGAGTAAGAATGTAGAGCAATCGCTGCCACCCGGACTTGGCTTTCCTGCTGCAGCACAGTGCCAAATTTGATAGTCTCTTTGGTGATCCAGGCACATGCCCATTAAGGCAAGTTTATTTTAAAGAGGTCAGGTAGCAGCTGATGGGTGGTGGGAATCTTTTAGCATTCCCAAAACAGGCAGTGTTTGAATGAACAATCTACAGATGCAAACATCAGCAGATGTATTGGCAATACCCTGTGCTACAGTCTTCGTGAACTTTGAGTACTTGCTGTTTGGTGCCTAATTATCGGCCCTATAGCAGTTCATTACTTGCAGCACGTTGGGATCTAGGGATCCCAGTCAGATTCCGAGTCCCTTTGTGCCAGGTGCTGCGCAAACACAAATGCCAGTTCTGGTAGATCATATGAGCCAAGGCCGTGCAGACTCTTACCCATGTGCTGAACTTTCTGTACAGCTGTAACTTCACTTGGTTCAGTCTGATCTGTGCAGATATGCAGTTCTATTGTGTTCTAGTTCATTATCTATTTAACACCTATTGAACTCTCTGCAACTGCTTAAAAGCATAAAGTAAATCATGCGCATAAATGTTTGTAGAATGTGGGGCTTAATAAAGACCGGCAGCAATATACGCAGAGGAAAGCTTGAGAGAGAGGGAATATAAAAGTAACCATAAAGGGAACTTGTGATTACATAGACTAGCTCCATATATAATTTGTGGGCTTTGTGGTTTGGGAATTCTGTTTGTTTGCTTAATGTAAATGAGCAAGAGAATTTAAAGAATCTCTGCCACCTACTGAAGTCAAGAACTGAAACGTTGCAGGCCTCACCCAGTGCATTTATAAGTCCTTCCTTGTTCAGCAAAACACTTGGCCACGTTTTGCACTCTAAGAGGAGAATACCAAATAGCGTGTTTTCTGCAAGAACTGGGGGCTGCTTGCCCACAAAGTGCAAACCCAAATAAACATGCTGTCCCCCAAATACTCCTGCACAACGAACATAAGGAGGGAGGACTCCTGTGAGGTTTGGGGGTGTTTTTTCTTTCAATATTTGTGAACTCTTTTCTGCGTTACTTGACTAGCTCTAACCAAAAGCCACCTTTGGGAATGTTCTGTATTCAGTGTCTAATTTAGATGTACCCAATTTAGATGCAAGTTCTCACCATGCATCACTTTTAGAACAAGTTTCTTTGTAAGCTGTTGACAGAAAATGTTTATAGTCCTATTATACTCGAGTAAAAAATGCGAACTGAGTAATGGATGTAATATCTTTTCCTTTGGTTTACTGGAGTTTATTTCCCTGTTGTGCAAAGTTTTGTCCAGATTTTTTAAACAAATTCACTTTGTCTTGACTCATGCTTTTTATTCTCCATGAACAGTTTAACAAGCTGAAGTTTGGAGAGTTTGCGAATGCGTCTGTTTTGGAGTGACAATATTTCCAGGGAACCAGGATTCCTAAAACCAATTATGTTAATCAGAAATGTGTTGTAACTCCTCTGCTTTGGGAACACTGAGATAACAGATCACCTTTAACTTACTGACACACTTTGAATCTTGACTACTGAATACTTGCAACAATCTACACATCAAGTATCAGCTATTTGTAGCACTTGGCGAACAGAACAAAAAAGGTGAAACTCTGAATGATTTTTTATCAGTTCTCTGCAGGTCTAAAAGTCTTATTTAACAAAGTGTTTCTATACTTGCTGAAGTTAAGCATACACTGAAGATAAGCATAAGCCTGAAAGCTTTGCTGAATTCATACTCAGTTAGGTACGTTTTTGCTGGTTTTTGCTTAATCTGGGCCACAGCTAACAGCTGACTAGTGATACTGAGTGTAACAACCGGGACTCCAGGCAGGGTGCGGATGCTATTTTTGACCCACTCAAATTGATTGCTATTCAAGTTTTGTGTCAGTTACAACATGTTACAAAGATATAGAGACTCTACAAACAGGCCTAAGTTATCTTCTTGATTTAGTGACACCTCACGTTCTTATAGGTCTCCAGAGCCCATTAGCTTTTTACCTTGCGAGTGGCTTGCTTTTCACCCCAGCGTGCCAAGTCGGCTCATCTCATTCATTGAATATTGATATGTGAAACGAACAAGCCTTCCCTTTATTTAACATGGGTCTTGTTTGCTCTTCCTGGCATTGGATCATGATTACGTCTGCAGGGAGGGTTAGCTTTTAATCTGCGTGTTGTTGTAATGCGTCTCCATCAAGATAGAGGCATGCCCCAGCAGGACAAGGTGCTGTGAAAGTTCAGGTTGTTGCTGTTAGCTTCCAGCAAAGGAAATTATTTTTCAGCCACCCATGTTGAATTGCCAGTGGCCAACTCAGAAACCTTTTGTCGAACAAAAGCTTCTGGACCACTGATATTTACAACACCTAAGAAGTAGCCCAGCCAGACCAGCAAATCAAAGGCCAAATCTTGAATTTCCTACTGAAGGCTTGATGTTGTTAAGCTTGACTCACCTAAGAAATCTTCCTCCATTATATTAATCCTGTTGATTTGAACACGAACCCAATACTTTTCCTACAGAAATTCCCCCTGAATAGAGTAAGGAGAAGCCAAAACTTGTGGATTACACCAATGAAAGAATATACTACGAGTGGGCATTATGGGCTTTAGAAGGAACAGAACAGAACAGAACACAGTACACGATTATAAATCACAGGATCATGCTCTTAAACCAAACACGGGATCCTTACAAACTTCTCTCTGAAATGAGCAGGAGGGAGGTTGTCGAGGCTTAAGTCAATGCTGTATTGCAACACACCTTTGCCATAACTTCGGCTGACAGTTCTCCCAGCGTACCTGCCTGTGGACAAACCACACTTTCCAAAAGCTTTTATGACCTTCACATTAGGACCTTGCTCTTTCCAGCAAAAGCAAATGAAGCTCCCAGCTCACGAGGAAAGACACTTAGATTATGACAACCTGCTGACATACATGATAAAAGTGTTTTTTTCAACTCAAAATAGCCAGAATACCCCTATGAAATATTCTTTCTCACACAACATGCTGTTTTCTCATTATGTGTGTTGACATTTTTCAGACTGACCTCAGCTAGATATTTTGTTCCGGAGTCCCCATTTAGTGGAACATTTAAACAATAACACTTTGAAGCATGCTCAGTCTCTCTTTTGAAGTCCATTCAGGCTCTGCCCTAGGGTCAGCAGGCGCATTCCAGCAATGATGCACGGACCATCTGCTGTACAAGTTTAAATCCCACTGGTCCTATACCTAGAGGTACTAACATGTTGCATAACTCGCACTGAAAAACAGCCTGTCAGTTCAGATGGGGTTTGGATTTATTCCTATAGTTCTCTTACCCTCCTGCTGGAGGGCCTGCGCACAGTAACCTTTGAGTGTGGTTTCTGGGGACTACAAATTAATGAGATAAATAATAAGAAATGACATTAAGTTCTTGCATTCAAAACTTTTATTTTCCTTTGCCCATCTACACCCTGGCTCTGTGATTCCCAGAACTCACTGTCTGGCATTTCATTTAGCTGCCTTCCTATTCCAGACTTCTCACTTAGGTGGGCTCTGGCTAAGTTACCCTAAATAGCGCTCCATGGCTTAGTGTCAGCTGCTGAACAAGGGAAAACCAGGATGGTGCAATATGAAGGGTGAGTTTTCCAAGACAATGTCAATGATTCAGATGACCAATGACCATTTACTTGGGTAGGAATCTGGCATCAAAAACATGACAAAAATCTCTGCCAAAATATGTCTTTGTCTATATATTTTATCCATTGTGCTTTAATGTTAACTAGTCATTATTAAACTTAACAATGCATTGGCTAAGGTTAATGTATTTCAGACCCAAGCACTGTTGGTCTTATTGATGCTATGTAAACATAGAGGAAGGAGTGGTCCCTGCCCTTGGGAGTTTAAAATCTAAACTTGGACAATACACTTCAAACATATGGTATATCCTGCAGGCTGAATTACCAAACTTCAATCAACATTAGCCTTAACAATTAATTTATGTTGCACATATGTTCTGCATTTGGGGGGCATTAGCCCTGATGGGCCCCTTGAAGGAAATGTGAGTGTATGTATGTACATGCTGACCTTTTAATGATGGCAGAAGGACACAGCAACAAGCAGGAGGAGGCCAGTCAATACCTGTGGGATGGAGCATGGCACGAGGGCAAGCACGGAAGAGGGACATAAATAGGGTACAAAAGAGAGAGACTTGGAAGTCGTGTAGCGTAAGTGAAGGAGAACAGCCATAGCAGAGCAAGTTTTTCGAAGAAGCTCTAGCACTAGTTGAGCACCAAAATAAGTGGGCGCATTTCCACTTTTGAGTATCTGTCACTTATTTAGATGACTCCTTGGAAACTGAGCTCTCCGGAAAATCTGTCCTCAATGGTGGGTGCTGAGCACAAGACAATCTGGCCTGTTCATTTTCTCAGTATGTGGTTCATCTGTTCTAAGGAACAAGTCCTTCTGGAAATGTAAAAAAAAAAGGCAGAAAGAAGTGTTGGATACAGAAAAGCACGCAAGCTGCCTCATGGGCTAATGATCAAGAAAGGCAGAACAAGCAAAATTTCATAAATCAGATGAAGTCAAATGTCTAGTCACCAGGACCCCTTACAAACATTGCACTAGTCCAGGAAAGAGGGTGGACATGGGTTAAAGCACTGAGTAGGAGTCAAAAGACACGAATTGGCTGATTTGCTTCATTTCCCTGTTCAAAATGTTCTTATCTGTTCAAAAAAAGCAGTGGAACAGGAATATCTGCCCCACTACCCTACAGGAGAAAACTGTAAACGTTAGTTAGGATCAAAATATGGCCTCAGATGGAAGAAGCAGCCCATGGGGTTGAAGGGAGATCCTCTGAGGCTTTCTGCCTCCACAAAAAACAGCATAATGGAGCATGAAGGGACGCAAAGCTGAAGAGCATCATGTGGGACACGCTCCCATGTACGCAGAAATCCAGCCCCCAGCTGTGGAAGGACATACATCTCCCATTTGTTAGCCATGCTTTGCGATGGAGTGTGATGTAGCGCTAGCGGTGGCCAGTCAATCTTTTAGTTAGACCTCCTCAGACCTTGCTGTCACCTCTGATCCCTGTGAACCAAAGTGGTTGCCTTTTGCATAATGCACCTCTCTCTTTGCGTCACCACCAAACTTGCCCTTGAGCCTCCCTAGTGGGATCCTGTAAGAGGATTGGGTAGGCCAGGAGGGAGAAACTCCATTGTTTGAGCACAGAAAGCCACGTTCATTAGTAGGCAGGCATCTTAGAACCAGTCATGGAAAAAAAAAGAGTGGATTTGCCATTAAATCGGATATTCTTGGAGGTTTTCCTCAGCACAACTCCCTCTTTTAAGCTAACAGGAGCAATTGAGAGACCTGCCCAGTAATTCCTGAGTTCCAGTCCCAGCTCTGACATTAACTCTGAAGCCAATATAATCCTCTTGTTCCCTACAATAAGGCCTCAATCCTCCACTGCCATAAATCAGCCTAACTCCTTTCACGTAAGTTAGTGTTACCCCATTTGAAGATTTGGTTCAGAAATTAAGGCACCATGGGGTAGGGTCCTACAAAAATACTCAGGAAAATCTGGTCCCCAGAGAAGTTTACTCTCCAAAACAGCAAGACATGTACTTGTGAGCTGTTCTGGTGACATTTTAGGCCCACAGAGTGGTTACCTCCTGACAGGACATGTTCCTCTGAGATCCAGGCTTACGAGTGATGGATATCTCTCAGGATAATTAACCGTCTTCAGTTGCTGCTGCCAGAGAAGGGAGGGAGCTTTGCAGTGCCCACTGCACAGCCATAGATTAACTCTACAGAGGAGCTGCCAGAGACTTGCTTGGTTCTTGATGCAGTTCAAAGGGGCCAGGTCAGGAGCTGGTAATTACCCAAAATTTAAACAAGGTTCCTAGTTCACATTCATTGCCATTTTCTGGTTACGTTTGCCCTCCTCTTGGTAAACAGCAAACATTTTCTTGGAAACAGTCTCATTTCTTATGCCAGTGGCAAAATAAACCCCAGCTCATCATGGATGTGTCCTTTCCAAAGAATTACCACAAAAATGTCTGAAACCCTATAAAGGCTGTTAATGACTCTAAATCTCCATAGGGCTTTTTTCCCCCTTCCTCTTCCCTCTTTTCTCCTTGCTCTGACGAGCTGGTGAGTTGGGAATGGTTTAAAATACCACAATAGCTATGGCAGGACATCAAGAAAGAAAAAGGAACAGGGTTTTGAAATATTTTGTGTAAGGCTCCAAGCACTTGAGCTGGTGCTTAACTGACTGGACTTTACCACGCAGCAGTCAGATGATCTCTGCAGCTTTGGGAAATAGGAGAAACTCTGGAGAAGGGTGGGGGGGAAACAGTCTCTGCCACATTGGTCTTTATTGTCTTATGGATTTTATCACAGTATTGTTCTTTATTTCCTGCTATTTATAGGCTCTCATGTTTTGTGCTGCTTTCATGTTTGTGTTATCTGCCTTCCCACGACATGTTTCACCCCAGCCCTTGCCTACAGCTGGATCCATAAAGGCCAGACCAATGGTTTTGAATGGCACATTAGGGCTCATCTTCTTTCTCTGGGCAATGTGCGCAAACTGCCCTTTTCTGAAGTGCTAAGCAACCCAAGATGAGTGATTTAAACAATGGTGGTTGCTCTGCATACTCTTGCATAAAGGAGACAGGAGTTTGCCACTGGGCTTCTGGGTATCAAGCAATGACATGCTTTAAGAGCCCCAGTCAGGGATGCTGGGGCTGTTTCCTCTGAAGTCCATGCTTTACAACGGATTTAAACCATCAGCTCATCAGTGCATGACTTGATGATAACCACTCTGGAAACTTCACCTGAATTATTTTATAACTCTCGTCTTTGTGCAAGGTACTGCAGAGAGAGTGTGCTACAGGGGCTGTTCTTGTCCCTGTGATTTAGGGATGTAACTCCACCGACCTGAATCAACAGAAGTGAAGTTAGTTCTGGTTTGAACCAGATGATGAGGTTTGTAAAAGTCAGGTCCCTGCCCTAGTAAATTTACTGCCTAAAAGTTGTAGGGATAGAAGTAAACATGAGAGGGGTGCAAAATAATGCTGAAATCACCAGTCAGTGATTTAGTCCTACCAGCGTCCTTGGACTTCACCCCACAGCAGTTTCCAGGCAGCCGAAACACCAACTCCAGGCACAAAGCAGAAACCAGGCTGCTGGTTAGATGGGCTGGAACCGCAGGATTTACCCCCAGCAACGGTCCCTTTCCTGCACTTAGCGAGTGACAGCAAGCCTCTCGCATCGATCCACATCTCCTTGCGTACAGAGCAGTCTGTCTTGGAAGCGACCATGCAGCTCAATGCCAGTAACAACAAGGAAAAACCCTTCACCTAAACAGAGAGGAACAGGGAGCCCTGCTTTGGGACCCTTTCACAATAAGTATCCAGCAGCAGTGCCTGCTACAGGCTGCTGGAGAATTACAAAGAAAATGAAACACTTGCTTACAGATGGAGCCAGGCCTGGCCAGCTTTTGCTTATAGGATTTTTAGGCAAGTTGCTCCCTACTTATTTACCTGTGAGTCCATGCAAAAGGGCCTCAGAACATCATTCTTCAGTGTTGCAGAGCAGCATAAAGGCACCTGTGTGTCAATGAGAGTCGTTCCATTTTGCCTCAAATTGTACCTATTCTGGGAACATCCCTTGGAAAAAGAGGCAGAATTTTTCTGTATGTAGCGTGAAGTGCAGATTTCTTATTCAGGCAGTTTGACACAGGTTTCTGTAGTTGTCCTTGACTCTCTATAGCAGCCAGACTGAAAGAGGAGACATGATGGAAACAGAAAGTGTCTATGATGCATCAGACTAAGCAAAGACAAAGCGAGGTGCAAGGAGAATGAAGAGGTGGCCAAGTGCACGCTCACCTTGGTGAGTCCTGGGATTCTTTCTAAGGTGATGCTAAGAAGCAAATTTACGTCAAGCCATGAACATCGCTAAAGCAAACACCTTGCTTCCCAGGTGTGAGTCTCAAAAGCCGCCATTTAAAATTTTTAGCGGCCATTACAGTGAAATCATCCATTTTGCCACACGAAAACAATGTGGGGAAAACTATGCGGCAATCCTTTTTTAGGGTGGGAGGAAAAAATTCGCCGCTAGGAACTCCACAACACTGGAAACCAAAGGCCGGACCAACTCTCATCCCGCCTGAGAAACAATTAAAAGTGTGAAACCAAAGGTTTCCAGCAGAGACTGCTGCAGAGGCTTAAAACATAGTGGCTCTGGAGCAACTGCTGTAAAAACATAGTCCCAGCCCTCCCAAAAAGTGCCAAGTGCCTTGGTGTCCACGGGGATCAGCGTGAATGGGAGGTGTCACCTCTCCCAAGCCCAGCAGTTACATTCTCCTTCTGCCCTTTGTTTTGGTTGATGAAAATCCGACTGTTTTCAGCTCGATGTCTGGTACGAGCCAACTCCTGTTTATCTCCTGAGACGTGCTTTTCAGTGTGTTGTCAGATGCCCTCTCGGCCACCATCTAAGGCGCATTGACAGGTTGCGGTAGTTTTCCAGTCAGACTCTGAAATGGTTATTCACACTTTTATCGTGGCAAGATTAGATTATTGTAATTCTTTATTGGCCGGCTTCCCAAAGCGGGCTCTGCACAAACTCCAGATGGTGTGAAATGTGGCCGGCAGGATTTGAGTTAAGAAGGGACAGTATCATCCATTCTGTTAAAACCTCCACCTTGGCAACTGGTTAGACAGCAAATTGATTTCAAAACTGTCCTTTTTCCCTCTGCGCATGGCTGAGGTCGGGTGTCTGTCAGCAATCTTATGATTCGTTATGGTTCGGAGTATGTTACCCAGGCTCACACTACCTGGTAAATAATTCTCTGAGGAGTGATTTCAAGGAGGTGAGGGTAGTTTAAACCCGATTTCCATCTGCTTGTTCTCCTCTAAAGCCTGTGCAAAAGCTGGGTGAGATACCGCAATTACACCCTTTGCAAACAGTAGACGAGGGTGTCAGGGAGTGATGGGCTCTCCTGCTCTTATTGCACCAAAACTGCAGCCTGAAGACCTCTCCCTCCACAAGCAACTGCATCCTGGAGTAAGGCAGCAACCACAGCCCTCCTTTGGGCATGGCTGGGGAGAAACGGTGGTGCCATGAAGGAGGGTGCCCGCCTGTGGTCATCATCTGCCAGCCTGATCCCGCAGAGGCAGCCATTGAAACGCAGCACATCCCCAAAGCTCTTCTAAATTGCAGGTGGCTGATCTTGCCCCTTCTAACCCCAGTGTGAGCCACCAAGGGGACGCCCGGACAGCGGCCAGGCTCCCCGCTCCTGCTTTTTGCATTGCAGGGCCTCATCAGAAAACAGGGACTGCTGGTACGTGTTCTTATGTGCCATCTTTTACTTGTGTAAACAGTGGCTACACAAACAATCGATAGGATAATAACTGGCTTCATACAGACCAGTACAAATAAAACCTTCCGGTGTTTTGGCCTTTTGTCTTCTTAGAACTTTCTTTTTCTGGAAGAGCACAATACAAAAGGTGTATTCCTTTGTATTTGATTTGTTTTTATATTCAGCTCAAGAGTTAAAACCTTCCCTGATTTAGCTCACAGTGGCTAAATTCCTACAGGCCTTTCGTGCAAGAGAAAAGTCTTGGGCAGGCTGTAATAAGACTCTAGCAAAGAGAGATCATTTAGCTTGTTTTTATTAACTGCTATTTACAAAGCAGTATGTGATTTGCTGCATAAGAGGGAGAAAGGCGGGGGACAGCTTTTGCTGTGCAGCGGAATGGCAGGGCAAACACGGCGTGCTCTGAGCTGTTTACCTTCCCCGTCACTTCTGCAGGGAACCTGTGACCTGCCACTCATGGACGTGGATATAAAAGCTCATACTGTTTTGGTTGTGGGGTTTTTTTTGTTAGTGCAAGACAGCTGACACAGACTGTTTGCTTTGGGAAAACAACTGAACCCTTTTGTTTTATGTGAAGGGGGTGAAAAAAACCTGTATATAAAGAATTGCACTGACTCTGCAAACAGCTACTGCATAAGGAAGGAGAGTGGTGGTCAGCTCTAGGGTCACGCTGACTGTCATTTCAAACCTACAGTGCCACCGTCATTTTAGAAATTCAGAAGCCTGGGGAAGCTGTTGAAGACACACAATATTTCTCCATATGGATAAAAATACATTATTAAGAAAAAACAGCAGTGTGACAGAACAGGCAAAGTCAGGATGGTTTACTTGAAATCACGAGAATTTGGTGTTCAGATAAAATGAGATACAGGTTGGTCTCTGATCCTTGAGCTTAGCTGATCTGCATTTGCCATGGGACCGGGAAGTACACAGGGACCTTCTGTATCACTTTTATACACCCACCATGTCGTGCTGGACCAGATGTCTGGCCACCTTAACACAAGAGAGCTAGTGTGAATGGCCTCAGGATCACCGCAGCTTGTACCACCCCGAGAACAGCATCCAGGGCAGGAGTTACTGCAGTCGAAAACCAGCACTTTGATACACACCTGCCTCAGTCCTGCCTCGGGCATGATGTCACCTGCGAGAGGTGCTAACACACACCCATCAGTCGCAGGTATCCATCCATCCCATTCCCAAGTTTCCCCAAACCAGGAGGCCACTCAGCTGCTGAGTGACGGTGCCAGCCCATCTCCTATCAGTACTGAGGGCACAGCCTTAGCTTTAATCTGGAATGAAAACACTACTAATTTTACAAAGGATCTTTTGATTTCCCAACATCTCATTTTAAAGACAAATTTTATCAGTATTTGTTCAGCTGAATCACTTCACCAGTGGGTAGGCTTGAGGTGTCTGACTATAGGCATCTAGAGCTATTTTAAAAGCTTGTGATCACCTGAGGCACCTGCATGGGGCTGGCAGGTAAAATGCAGGACCTACAGGAGACCCACATCCTCTTTTAGGGACAGATGGAGCTCATGTGGGACACGTGGAGGCACTGTAGTATATCACAGTATCTTATATAGTGCCAGACGCATATGGGTAGGCAACTCGACTGCCTCCTATGTGAATCAACCAGGTATTTGCAGAGAACGTGCTCGCAGCTTCTTTTGCTGCTGAGAACTGAGCCACAAATCCATTTTGTGCATTTCAGAAAACTGTCCAACAGGACTGCTGGGAAAGGTAACGCCTGCTTATTTTATGTAGAAAATCACAGACAGCCTACTTGTATCTCCGCACGTGGGCCTTATTCTAGTGGGAGGTCACCAGAAAGGTCTCCATGACTCCAGCTGCCATGGCCTTGAGCAGCTGAGCAACCTGAGTCATGATCTGCTCAAGTCTCCATGCACCCAAACATCAATCCATTCAGCACATGCATGTGACGGCGATAACCATCCGATGGGCCACATGATAGACTGGAGAATCAGACAGCAAACCTCACCCCGCTGTGTGTCGCATAGCCCACCAGCCCAAACACGTGCCATTTCAAGCCAAGTTCTTTACCAGATGAAAGGAAGACTCTCTTGATCAGATAAACAGCATAGTAAGTGCTGCAGCCCTCAGCTGTGAACACTAATGCTCAATATGCCAGGTGGCTTAAGCTGCAAGCATGTAATCTCCTGTCACTGTGTAGCTTTCAGGCACCCTTCCATGTTCTTAATTCTTCTGATAAACTTGGAGAGATTTGTTTCCAAAGAACACATTTTCCAGCAATTCATAACATAAAACATCACACATTATGAACTCTATCTACCCGCCTACAGCCAAGAGTGAAAGAGCTCAGATGTCCCTAAAGAGCTGTTTTTGAACAGCTGGGGAAAAGCACAATAAAAAGTTGCATGCTATATTCTCTATATACCGCCACTGTGACCGTAAGTGTAAATGACTACTTGAACTTCAAGTTATTTGCAAACCTAGCTGAAGAGCAAGTAGAAAAATAAATAGACCGTAAACATCCATACAGAGCCTTTAATTAGGGAGAAGAACATGGCTGTCTGCCTAGGAAGGCCATATCTTCACATGGCGCAAATCAACGCAGCTCCATTACGGAATTACATCCGTTTGTGCCAATGAGGATTCAGTCCAGATATGCATATGAGGATGTCTGCCTTTACCATGGAAACACAACACCTAAGCGAGGGACTACACGAGCACCTTAGCAGCAACTGTATTAATACTTGACAGGGCAGGAAAGAAAAATGAAAACAATTGCTCTAATTGAAACTACGGGGGGTGTGTAACTAGGGCAGAATGCACAGTAATTACCTGAGTTGGAGTTGGGCCAGAACACCAACACCAACGCTCCTGCTCTATGGGACTGCGAAGGAGCCTGAGTAAACAGGATTTTGGTTTTCCATCTTTGGCTAAAATGGTTGTTTACACAGAAACAGAGAACTGTGTAAAAAGACCTGGTGCATGCTCAAGTCAGAGGAATGAAGCAGGGCTGCAAGCTGAGGAGCTGAATTTCCACCCACACTTGCACCGAATGGCAAAGAGATGTGGTGCTCCCTGGGAGAAATGCTTCCTGCCCGGACAGTGCATCTGTGCACGGGCGCAGCTTTGTCCAGCTGTGGAAAGGAAATGCCAGGTTACTGCAAATGAAATCAAGGCTCTGTTTACATGAGCGTTAACATGAACCTTCTGGATATCCTCAGGCTGAAGGTGCTACCAGCTCCTAGCTCCCTCTCCCACAGCTCTGCAGCAACCACCTCTGCCTCGCTCACCTCCCTGCAGTCCGCTTGCCATGTGCCTGCCCCTACACCTTCCTCACAGCCATCACCTGCAGCCCCCAGGCCCTGCTCCTTGCTCCTCACCGCATCCTCTCCATATCACCTGCAAAGAGAGGCAAACCTGCACGGAAAGCTGCCCAGAGACCAGTTCCTAAGGTCACTTCCCACACTGTGGTGGATTCCCGGCCATGGGGTGCACGAGAAGCACGAAGACAATGGACAACAGCAAAACAAGGGTCCACTGGTAGCATGGGTGGGAGATAACCTGGCCTGGTGTGACCTAGGACTCAGCTTGAAGTATCAGTTGAGAAGGAGCTATAGCATCTGTGGGAAAGACTAGACGAAGTCCTGGAGGAACAAAGCTCCTTTTCCAAGTAAAAGCCAATGGCTTACCCAGCAATCCCCATCCGTGGTCCAACAAGCATGTCTTCTTAGTCATACAACGGAGGAACAACTTCAAGCATCTACCCCATACTCAGTCATTGCTTCACGACTGTGCCAGCTCTGCCAGCAAGCAGCAACCGCAGCCAGCCGCCAAGCCGGCGTTACAGAGCTGCCAGTCCGGCACGCTACCAACACACACGTCTGAACCTGTGACCCATAGGTTCTGCAGACCATCACAAATCCCCCGAGACATACAGTTCCCCACAGCCTTGCAGGTTGTTTTTAGTTCGACAAATTCAAATGGCTGCCACAAAAGCTTAATCTCTTTCCAGCCACACTCACGCTGAGTGTCAATAGGAAAAAGTCCTATGAATACGCTTGATAATTACAGAGCCGTGGCTGTAGCAAAGAACAAAGTATAATGCAGGCTTGAATACTCAGGAAATTGACTGCTGATATGTTTCCATTCATTGTTTTGTTCTCTGTTCTCAGTGTTATATTAAAATCTCCTACTAAGAATGAGCTTTCTTGTTTAATGGAACTTGTCAGTTAGAGGAAATCTGCTCGAGCTGTTTGATCTATTCTTTAAAATAATATTAATTGCAAATTTAGCACACATCCCTATCTTAGTTAGCAAATAATTTGAAAACTAAAGCTGATATTTTTCAAACGTTATTCGTTACCCAGAAGAAATCATGGCCCATTACTGTCTAACTCTAAGGCATTCACCATCCCTTTGCTCCGACTATTCAGTCCTGGCTATTCATTAGATATGTTGATCGATCGTACCAGTCACCTGACATTGTTTTCCTGACTCTATTAGTGAAAAGTGATAGTAGTGAATAGCAAATAGTAAACACGGTGTGAACCTCTGGTCATGAGAAAATTCATGAAACTGCAGTTTGTGAGCATTTTCATAAAATCCTGACAACCATATCAATTTATTCAAGTGCGACCTCACATCTACAGGAAATCACGCTCAGTGCTTCTGTCTGTCTCTCCGTTAATGGAACTAGCTGTCTATTTTGATTCCATGTGACTCCTAATTAAATACTGAATTTGCATGTTTGCTATTCATCCTGATTCCCAGCATGTGCACTCACAATAACAAATCTTAACTTCAGGCTCTGAAGCTGATGTGCAGCTGAATCTGGATTTGCAAAGTCTTACAGTTCAATTATATTTAAATCTGGAGGTTTCACTTGCTTACTTGCAGACATAAAAGAACCATTTAGAAAAATCAGATGCAGTGGCCAGTTTAGACTTTATGTAAGCGAGCCAAGTCTGTAGGATTATTTCAATTTGCCGGTTCTGAACCTCCAGTGAAAAGCTGCAAAAATGGGTTGCATTGGGTGGCTCACAGAAACAATATTTCTTTTGTGAATGTCTTCCTGCTTCCAATTATATCAGAATGATGGAAGAAAGGGGAAATAGCCGATTCCAGGGTTCATATAATTAGATATAATACACTCTATCATCATCAGTACTTGATGCCTTTCTTCAGACCATCTCAAAGACTTTCGGAAATGCTCAGAAACCACTGTTCACGTCAGCATGAACGCAAGTGCCGTCACTTTTAGGAATTTGACTTTACAGGCAGAGAAGTGGTGGTGTGAGCCCCTTCCCCAAGAGGCAGCAGCAGCAGTGCTGCACACAGACCCCGAGCATCTTCCCTTCCCCTCCATCTTAACAACTCCGGCAGGCACCGGGAGATGCCTCCCTTCTCTGGTGACAGCAGGTTTGATTGTACTTGTGCTCATTCATGTAATTTGCTTCACCTTGGCCTTGCTAAAAACATTGCCCTGGTGCTGCACACCTCCGTCAGTCCTGCAACGCTGTTTGCTGACACAGAACAGCCGACTGTGGATTAGGGGCAGCGAGACACCCCTGCAAAGGTACCTTAATGACAGGACGTGCCTCAGCCACGACTGTTCATGCTGCCGGGAGAGCCTGAGCTCCCTGCCTGTGTGCCGTTTCTGGACATGTACTATCCTCCTCTGCTCCATCTCCCCTACTCCTGGCTAATGCAGGCAGCTCAAGTCACAGGGAATTCCTCTAAAATAAAACCATTCCTCCCCCGCCCCAATCCTTTCTTAAAACAAGGGCAGAATTGTTCAAAACAACCCAAGGGAAGAAATCCAAATAGGAGGTGACCTCCTTCCAACCCTCAGTGCTGGGGGCCGAGGTGTGGCCCCCCCCAAGCTCCCAGGATCATTCCAGCACCTTTGTCTCATTCCCTCCTGGAGTAACGCCCTCCCGCGACGCCTCCCACGCGGCTCGTGTTTTCCTGTGGCCCATGAAGAGCCCTCTGTTCCCCTGTGTGAGTCATGCCCGTGGGCTGTGGGCCAGTGACATCAGCCCCTCCGCAGCCCTCGGCGGGGCCGAGCACGCCGGCTGCCCCTCGGCATTTGTTTGGAGCTTTGTGCAGAGCATAACGGACGGGACTGTTCGTCGGGGAGGGCGAGGAGCCGAGAGCACGGCTCAGCACAGGCCAAAGGCTACAGCAAGCGATCTGTTGTGGGGGATGCCATCCAGCGAGGAGGAGCAGCCGCAGCAGCCCTGTTTTTCACGCCTGCTAGCAGGCAACCCCTCTCCTGGCTTCCCCGGGGCGGTGCCGCACGCTAAAGCCTTGCCGGCTGTCGCTACCTGCGCCAGCCGCCCTGGGACACCGACACACGCTGCAAACACCTCTTTATTTGATGGCGTTGGCACTTCATCTGAGACCAGGACAGAGAGGGTGCGGCTGGTTTTCAAGACTGCTTTAAGACTACAATAAGAGCTCTTTATGGGCATAAAATTACCATTCTGCAATACTGGCAAACCATTCTCTTTTCCAGGAAAGCTGCTTTGTAGTACCGCAGGAAAGTTACCCTGCCGGTGTTGCAAGCTACACCAGCAGCAGTGCAGTCTTGTAGCTCTGACCAGAGGCTACTACAGGTATTTCGGTCAAGGGATTGAACGACTTTATGACCTTGATGGATGCAGAGTCAGCTCAAGAGCGCTCAGCTGTGCAAACAAAATGTTGCCACCTCAGTGATAAGAGGGGAGGGTGCCCATGCCAGGGCAGAGGAGGGGAGAGGGAAGGATGCAGCAGATAATGATGAGTCGAGGAGACTGCTCCAGCTCTGGGCTTGCCGTTTTGAGGAGATAGGCACCCCACGTGCTTCAAGCCAGTCCCCTTCCCTCCGTGGCAGGAGCAGCCAGCCTGGTTTGCCAGGGCTTTGCTGTAAGAAAAATGTGTGATGAAACATTTTTCTACCTGTTTGCTTCTGCTAGTATTGCTGGAGATTAGAGCGGTCCCAGGGTGGTTTGCTCACCTACAGACTTGGTTTAAGCTACACCAGCAAAGCCCTCTCCACGTCCAGCAGGGAAGGGTGCTGGGTGAGCTCCCTTTAGCATTGCTTTAAAATGTCAATAAGGCAATTACACAGAGAGGCACAAACCAAACTTCCCCGTTCCAGTGCAAGGAGAGTTCTGCTTTTGCTCTGAATATTTGATCTGAGCTCACTATTTTGGTCCTGTTTGAGGGTTAGACTGCAACTCTGACCTGCAGTTCTGCTTTAGACTTGACTGAACATCCATGAAAAGGTCAAATACGTTTATGAGATTCCAGCACAAGAGATGGGAAACACCTGATGGCTGCTACTGCTTTCTGAGGCCTTTTTTGTCCACAAGACTTCAATACCCTGAACGCAAATCCTTCCCCCAGCTTGTCCTCCAACCCTGGCTACGTACTCTGTAGCCAAACAACATCCCCCTTTTTTTTTCTTCTACAAGCACAGCAGCTGTTCTGTTTTGCTGCTGAATGAAGCAATGTTTTACAGGCTACGGTTTACTAATTTGCAGATTTTGGTGGCAACGCTGTCACAGAGTTCCCACCATCAGCCCCTGCCAGCGTTTCCCCCCTGCCACACGACACTCAGGCCTTTCAGCTGCGCCAGTGCAGTTGTTCCCGGGGGCCATGCCGACTGGGGAACTGATCTAGTCGAAATAAATTGCAAAAAGCAAAACCCAAAACAAACAAAAAAAGGAAGAAAACAAAATCCTTCCTATTTTACAGCGCGTTTTGTTCATGGTTTTTAACACCCATCAGTTCCCTGTTGCGGCGCGCTGCAGAGTCACACAAAGAGTTATTTGGGCACAACTGGGAGAGGGCTGAGCTAGAGCAAAATGGTGGGAAAAACAGTCTGGGATGGGAACATCTCAAGGTAGTATTACTACTAAAGCTTCCTTGTCCTCAAACCGTGGCCAAGGTTTCTTATCTCGGACTAATGTTGTCCATGAGATCACCATAACTTTCCAGTAAACAACCAATTCATTTCACATTTTAAACATCATTACACATCCTCCACATACCAGAGAATTAGCTCTACAGACTCCTTTAGGGCCTTAAAAGGATCCTTAGGCTTCAGTTTTCATTTTTAAATGAACACAAGCATTCAACTGAGCTGTAAACTATTAAAGCAAGACATCACTTCAGTGATAAACAAAATATTTTCCTAATAATTCACTTAATTGTCCCATTCATGGACCTATGCCTTTGGAATGGGACGTGCTTTAGGATTCCAAATAACGCAAATAATAACAACAATAACAACAGCACGTTCCATTTTACTGAACCAAACAGTGATATACCAAAAGGCTGGTGATACATTATCACTGACTGTGCAGGAGTGTGGGTGGGAAGCAGGAGGCTGCAAGAAGAGACAGATAGAACGGCTCCTGCATGTGACTTTTTCCTCTGTGCTGCTATTTGCCTTTTGCTCAAGTGCAGCAAATATATTAACACCCGCATGAAAAATGAGCTGAGGTAATTCCATCTATGAGCATGTGATCGGTCCCACTGCCACAAATGTTTTCCCTCTAGGTCCGTATCTGAATCTCACATAGACTGACTCACGCTGCAGCCGCATACGTCACTACTACCTGGCAGACTGTCATTTGTTTCCTTTTGGAACGGGATGTTCTATAATAGCTCCAACTCCCACTCAACAGTTTATGAAATGCAGTTCTTTCTCATACCTCCTTTGTTCCTGAGCAGCAAGGAGTTTTCAATTTGTTTCTAAGGTGCTAAAACAGGAGCAGAGAGTGGCCTGAGCTCAGGGATGCCTCACCCGAAACTCTAACAGGATGTGTCTTTTAATAGGATGAAGGTGCGATCGTTCTCAGTGCGCTGTAGAGCTCGTTCTTCAGGGAGACAAACAAGGCACAGTGCAGAACTGTTGCTTCGAGGGTTGCTGCTTGAAGTACAGCCCCACGTCTCGTTCACAAGGCTCCTTGTCCCGCAGCCAGGGAGAGACTGTCACAGAAATGGAAGCTGAAGCTCTGGACATGCTGATGGAGCCATCAAAGCAGAACCAGCCCTGCTTCAGAATGCCTTGCCATGATGGTCAAACATGCAACATTCGCTTTTCAGCACTGACTAGTTTGATCCTCTGCTCCTAAAATGCTAATTTACATCTGTGTCTTAGCCTGGATCAGGAGAGTGCTTCAGAAGTGAACCCCTGACTTACTGTGCGTCGGTTCATACTGTGGCACAGTTTCAGAGCTCAGTCCGTAGGACTAAGCTAGTGCTAGTCTCAGGTTAAAAACCCCAAGTGTCAACCAGCACCAACTGGTCTGTTCTGCTGGTTTGGTGCTCCTGTTACACCAAACTACCTGCTGCTACTGCTTGCTACTTGCGTTTTGGAGCCAAAAGTCCTGGAGTTGTTGGATCCCCATACACAATTGCAAAAAGAGGAATGTGATGTGGTTCCAGGGGTACAGCAGAAGAGAGGAGGCTACAGATGCCCAGCAATCCCTGCCCATGTAAAGACCAAGTTCATAAGGATACACTCTTAATGCTGCCAAGTTTCCTGCTGGGAACATCCCAACAGGCAGCTGACACGCAAGGACAAAACCAGGGAGCGGAGGGTGAAAGAATGAAAGGGTGCAAAAGATGATGGTGTTTCTCCTGCTTACTTTTGGGATGCTGCTATGATTCAAGGCAAGCTAAAATGGATTTATCTTCACACTGGGTGCACAGTAAAATGGATGCATTACTATGCAGAATCCAGTGTCTCCTGCTCCCCTATTTATCAAAGAGCTTTAACCAAGTGGAGATCTTAGATTACTTCCTACAGGTGCAGCCATTCCTAATGAGGACATCAATGCCAGCTTCAAGTGTGGTAAAACCCGTATTCCTAGCATTCTTCAGAGAAAAATTATCACTTGTTATCTGCCACTAGGAATAAAATGGGAAGCTTAAAGATGATCTGGAGAGAATTTGGAAAAGTGAGGCTTGTATTTGCAAACTGCGCATAGCCTTTCTCTGAGAAACAGAGAAGTTCCTGCGGCTAGTGCCTGCAAGAGGATGCCCGAAGAGTCTCTGAAGATGTTTATTCTGACCTCCTGGACCTTTGTCCAATGTACATTCATTAGGGTTAAATAAATAAGCATTAACAAACCCAAAGCTCCAGACTGTCCTGCATTGAGCCAAGATCTTAAGTAAAGAGGCTTAAGTCACATTTATATTTCCTTCGACCTAAAGACCAAGCACAGCTCAGTCCATCCCAATTATTGAGTGAAAGGACCTTTATGGCTACACTGCCTTACATTCAGCTGCCTGAGAAATCTTTAGAAAGCACTGCGAAGGCAGATCATCGCAGCCTGGCGTTCCCTGCTCACTGCAGACACCTTCACAGGCAGCACAGGCTGAGGAGAGCAATCAGCACCCCAGCCCTGACTTATTTTCATGACAGCCCTCAGGAATCCTCCTGGTACCGTCTGGCCAGCTTTAGGTAATGCTACACTGCACGAATAACATTGCTCAGGCTCTCAGTGCCGGCCCTCAAGCTTAGGCAGCCATCAGTACAAAAGACAATCTATAAATGCAAGTCATTCTCATCTTACAGACATCACCTATAACTTTACCTGAACTTACCTGGGTTGATGTGGAGGGCAGTGTTTCTCTTGACATTCAAAATGAACGCGTGCACTAAAGAATACGAGGCTTCTCGTACACAGGGTATTGTTCTGGATTTCGTATTTCTTCAGGGTTGTCTTGGCAACGAAGAGGGTTTGCCGCTAGAGGTGTGTGAAACACTGGGCAACAAAAAGCAAAACGACTCCCACTTGTTTCATTCCATCACCCAGTTAAACCAGACTCTTTCAACCTGCTGGGATGTTATTAGTGTGCTCTGTGCTGGGAGGGGCAGCACTAATCAGCACTGGCTCCTCCACCCCCCCCGAAACACTGTGATTTTGAAAATAGCAAAAAATGGTATTTTTCATTGGGAAATGATGTCTGTTCAGACATCCTGACAAGCTCTGTTCCCTTTCTCCCTTCAACTACCCCCTTCAGGAGTAGTTCCCTGGAACGCAATGGAAGTGATTATGGATGGTTTTAAGCAATATTAGTTTTGGAGATGTTTTTTTGTTTCAATTATGGAAATTTTAAGTGAAGAGAAGAGATGCTGGACAGCTAATGCTACACGTGCTCAGCAAGTGAGTGGTAATGCCCCACTTGCCCTTCTGGCTCGGCTCCTTCCACGGACAACAGACCTTTATTCACTGTGGATGAGGTCCAGGAATTATTCTGGAAAGTTTTTAAAGCATCTTTGGAGGCAGTTTCAGATCGCTTATTCATGTCACTTGCCTTTATTTTTACTTACTGAAGGCATTAAAAAAATTAACCCAAACAGCTGTTCAGATCCCTCTATTTTTTACGTAGCAAAGGGAAAAAAACTGTCTGAACAGCTGTGTCAGTAAAACACAAGCCAGGTGGCCTCCCTAAGGCAAAGTTTGTATGAAATCTATAAGATAATATTTTTATTATCTGAGTTATTGTATTTCTTTTTTATTACTTTGCTCTTGTGGATTCTTAAAGAGGTATTGGCCACTTATTTCTTATCTTCATCCTCTTCCCTCAGCGCTTGAGCTGTACTGTAACTCAACACAGATGTTATGGTGATTCAGCCATCAAGGGTGGAAATTGCCCTTTCAGCGCAATCCTCCTAAATCTATTTTGAGGACTTAAATGGGATTTAAGGCTGGGTGAGGAGCAATTTTCCAGATCTGTCCTTTCTACGGGGAGAAACTCGGGCTGTGGCACCAAACATGTCTCTAGGGATGTGCAAGGGACTGCCCACAAAATGCTGGCGGATGGAATTTGTTTTCCATTTTGTAAAACTAAGTCACCCGAGATGCACAGTTTTGTTCCGGTTCCTTGACAAGGTAGCTGGATCGTCCTCAAGTAGAGGCTAATGAGTCACAATTTACACAACAGTCTGCAAAACCAGTTGTTTTGTACTCCAACGTGTGAAACATTGGGGATTTGTAAGCTGCTAGCCAAATTCCCAGCCGGGTGGTGCTGAAATCCATACAGCCAGATGGATTTACACCACAGTTGCCCCACTGCTGTCCTCTCAAAGCATATCTCTACTGACAAAGGCTCATGAAGAACTTCCCCTACTGAGGTTTTGAATTCCTCAACCAGTCTCCCATCCTGCACAGAGCAAATTTTAGCCTTCAAAGCTCTGGTGCTCCTTCCGTGCACTCGCTATCACAGTCTTGCCATGAGAGGCTTCCAGACGCCGGCTCCGAGCCCCGCGTTTCATGGCACCACACTCCATCTGTGCTCCAGGCCATCACACCATGGTCCAAACCCTAAGCCCTGTCCAGCCACCCAGGGCTCATCTGCTAAGTCCCTTCCATATAAACCCTCCTAAGAGCGTGCTTCGATTGCTGTAAGGGAGCTTGCTGATTTATGGATATGTTTTCCATAAATTGCTTATTGATATTTTCTTCCTCGACTTCTGTCCCTGGATTAGGAACTCTGTAGAATAAAGTGAAAGCCCTGAAGTGTCTGAAAATCGCCAGCCACATCGCAGGTGTTACAGCAAATGATATTCATAATAAGAACAGCAATGATAATTGTAGTAATAATTAAATCATTTGTTGCTGTTATTATTCCTTCTCCTACTCCTACAATATTTGACAAATACGGGCTCCAAACAGTTCCTGAGCCTGAAGAAACATTTTCAGGTGACACAGAGTGCAAAGAAAAGAGAAAACAGTTTTATATTATTACAAAGACATACACAGCTAATATTGTTACATATTATAATATAGTGATTTTATATTAAATTATTTTGCTGAACTTTCTAATTTTTAAAGTTGCTTTTCAGCTTATAGCATAATGATAATATATAGCTAAATACCTGAAATTTGTTTATATACCAGTAGGATTTTTTTCTTCCTTTTTTTTTTGGCTCAAGAAAGAAAATATGTAAAAATGTCTGTACATGAGAAGGACCATCTTCCAGGGGAAAACATAGCAGAATCATCACTGAGTCTAAAGGAGAATTTCATTATCCTCTAAATCATTCCCTTTTGGTATGTTTTCTTCATATTTAGTAGCTGGATGCAATTCCCTCTCTATGTGCTAAGCCTGTGTTATTACAATTCCAGCATGATATATGTTTATTTGGAGTCTAACAAGATCATGAATCAGGAAATAGCGCTGCACTTTATATTATGTATTTATTTATTGTGTTAGGATGAAATTTACCTGGGTCCAGAGAACAAAATTAGGCTGTTACAGCCCTTGGTTTCATATAAGTTATTTTCCTCTCAATGCCTATGCCCTGTGGACAGAAATTTATTTCGCCAGCACTGAATGAGAATTCTCCCATTCTCTCACTGCCTCCAGGTATGATTTCTATACCTTTCCTCCTGCTTCCAATTTTGTATCCATTACTCGAATGCTTGAAAACATGAAATATAATACCAACAATCACAGAGCAAGAAAGTTTGCAGGGAGACTTTTTTGTTCCTATTCAATCCTTTTGTAATTAAAGAAATCCTACTCAGTAATTTGATGTCTTCAGGGACATTATCATACTTCTGATCTTAACCCTTCAGCTGAATTTTCAGGGCTGGTTGGCCATTAGAAAGAACTATTTTGCAGGCCGTTTATGGGATGGAGATTTGGAAGATCTCAGTTCTTCTCTGAAGTATGTCACACACTGAGCAATGAAAGACGACACTAATGGAATGTGTACTAATAAATATAAATATTGAAGTGGAAAATGACATCACGGAATATAAGAAAGCTCAATGTATTTAACAGTACAACAGTAATTATCTTTAATAATACTAAACATATCAGTGCAAAACATTACGAGAACTTTATTAAGTGTCCAAATGTGTTCTGATTGCTGTATTTCATAACTTTGCAAGAACTTAAGTCTCAAAGACTTGAAGTCTCTGTGAGATTAGATAGTATTCGTACACAAAATGCAGGAGAGAAGTTAAATGAACAAATGGCAAGTTTACCTCACGTAAAAGAGTTATAAAATCATTAAGCAAGTAAAAGTTTATTCAGTTAATTGGCTAAGGCCCAGCAAGGATTTCACAACACTATCAGCAGGGTGTTGAAATATTAAAAAAAAAAAACAACCCAGCAACCAAATGCTCAGTTTCAGAGAAGTGCTCTCATTTAAGAAACACTCTCTTAAGTATTTCTTAGATAAGGAGCTGTTTATCAGCCTGTGTGTATGTTCTTCCTGGAATCAAGGTCCATGCAAGTTTTTTCACATACACCAACACTCTCTCGGTGTTTTGTGATTTCTCCTTGCTCAAGCACCAGGAACACAGGAAAAGTGGAAGTAACAAGCATATACAGTTATGAAGAGGTATGACATATAAATGTTATTTATATTTAGTTAGTGATTTGAGCTAAGATAGAGAGCATCAGAGTGTAACGAGTTAACCAACAGTAACTGCTGTCACTTTTTCTTGTGCACAGAGAAAAAAATCTCTTAAGAACGCGGATGGACAGGAATATGTCAAAGCAGGAGCACGAGGAAAGGTAGCTCATGCAACTGCTGATACAATAGAAAATTGGAAAGCTCTGAAATAAAACATAAACAAAATTAGAAGTGTAACCTATGTAAAGACAGTGAAAGATGTGCTCTGGACATTCAGTAAAACCCCGGTGTAATTGTATTGATCATATAGCATCCTTTGAAACTGAATGTTTCTGAATTTCTGCTCTGTGATGTATCTTTTCTTAGGAATAGTCTGGCCATCTAGGAAATATTTCACCTTACCTTCCAGCACACACAGAAGCTTAAAAACAATGAAAATGTAAATACTTGCTGGTGCCAAACACTTCATTTGCCAAGAAGAAATGATGCGTTTTGTATCAGGATTACATTATAACCAAGATTAATTTTTGTCTTGTCTCTGGCAATTCTTTAACAAAAACATGTCCTGATGAAACACAACGTGTAACTCACAGGTTTTGTATGTTCAGGGAAACTTCTCTCAACAGCTGACTTAGAAATGTTCACACAAGCTGCACTGTAACCTGTTTTTAATCTAACTGCCGGATACTACAGAGGTAATGCCTTGGGAGATGGCACCAGGCTTCTGAAGAAGGAGCTACCCAGTGATAAAGATCTTACGGAAAACCAGAACTTTTTAACAAAACCAATCAATGAATATACCCTAAATTCTCTTAGGAGAGGGAAACATCTCACCATCCTACTGTTAGGCAACCATCATCCAGTAAGAACTCGGGTCAAGTCTCAAGTGGTGCATCACAGTATGAATTATATTATAAAATCACTTGGTGCAACTGCACAGATTGACTGATCACAAACATGCCTCCAGCTTTCATATCCAGGTCTGCTCTCTTGCTTAGTAAAAGAAATCAACCCCTGTAAAAAAGCAACCACTTTATATATCTACCTTTGTATACGTAGATTCATCAATATTCAAAACCACCTACTATAAATTCAAAGATTAGTTCTGGGCACAAAATAGGCATCATCAAAACACAAAACCAAGAAGAAATAAAAGGGAATAGATGAAAAGAAGGGATAGCTGACAAGTGGTAAAGAAATAATAAGAAAATATTTGTGAATATGTTGGATCATTATCAGACGGATCTTCCCTTGCATCCAATCTTAGTTACTTTTGACAATAGCCATGTGATTAAAAATTTGCTCATGGCTGTCATTCTCAAAAAAAGCCCTCTATGTGCAAGATTCAGCCCTGGAAAGCAGACAAGCACAAGTATCATGCGCCGTTTGAGTCTTGTTGAATCCTACCATGACAAAACTTTTTGATTAGAAGTAACTTTCACTGACTTTGAGTAATGCAGCAGACTCTCCTTCCAACAACCAAATGATACTTTTCTGAGTCAAATGTAGTTTATAAGGCTTAAGTCATTACGCATGACTGAGCTGACCAATCACGCCACACGAACACGGACTCATCAGCACTAAGTGATGTCAAAAAAATAACCACATCAAGAAAACCAAAAGCTTAAAATTTGGAACAGCACAAAGACTGAAAAACTTCCGTTTCTACACAAGCAATTTGTCAAAAGAAAAAATACTAAACTTGACAAGGAAATTCTTTTGCTGAAAATTACATGCTCAGTTATACGATTACATTGCTGGTGTTCCCCCGCTCTTCTTCTTCCTCCTGAGTTTCTATCTAGGAAATATTTCCAGAACTTGCTGGTTCAGTTACCTCTTTCAGAGTCTTGGCATTCAGAGGTTCCAGCAACAAAGCCTTATTATTATAAATACTTCAGCTATAACATTTCTAAGGAAATTAGACTGAGTATCATCTTCTCCTGCTGACTCTCACCTAGCAATTTTAAATCCGCTAGTCTGGGAGAAGGCTCTGAGGTCAAAAAGCTAATTTTGTTATTTCATTAAAAGCAAAAGAGGAAAATTAGAATAAAAATTCCAAAGCCTGGGAAGGGAAGTCAGGAAACAGCAAGACAAGAGATGATGAAAACCAGCACTACATCGATGACTCCGGAAAATCCCAAGTTGAAGCACATCACAAATTTTGTTTTGGTACAAGAAGATGATAAACAGTACACTTGGGTTGCACAGAGTTTTAAAAAGTTTTTTTTAATCTCTCTCATTCATCCTTGCACTTGAATAACAGCCCATTCCTGAGCTTACAGTCATGCAAATTCTCCTCACTCACACATAAAGTTACACTGGCTTCCAGAAGATTACTTTTTGAACGCAGACATCACCCCTGGACATTACCTTCTGTCCTTCAAACTTGTCCCATAATATCTGGTATTTAGATATTAGCTACTATCTAGAAATGAGCAGTTTTGACGTGACCAAGCTATTTAATCACCTCGCAGAAGTACATGCAATGAATCAGCGGTAGCACGAGAGATGCTCTGTCGCTCTCTCTTGCACACAGCGTTGCTTTACAGAATGACATAGTATCGAACATAATATCCGTGCTCTGGAACACGTAAATCACATAGTAACTAATACAGAACCATTAAAGCCAAAAGCAATTTTCTCTGCCCCCTCTGAGAATTGTAACCAACACTATAGAAAAGGCTGAATGAAACCTTGCCGAGTCCTGTGTGGAGCCCGGTTGCAAACCAGCAGTGATGTAAGATTTGCCTGGAGTTTGAACTGAGCCCTCTGCATTGTTCTGAGACCTCACCATTAAAAGAAGAATAAATGTTAGCAATAAAAAGTCCAAGAGAATGAACATCCGCGAGCCTAGTCTAAAGATCTGCAAGGGGTCTCATAAATATATAGTCAACATCCTCACTGATGGATTCCCCAGAGAAAAATTCTACATTACCCACAAAGCACATTTTTTACAAACTGCTTCTTTCTGTCTGGATACAAAGAAATGAAGTAGAGCATTTAACATATAACTTATAAAATTCAAAGTTTAAAGCCAAAGAAAACAATCAAGATTAGAGATGATCAGCAAAATCGTATGTCCCTTCACATAGTTTCTTTTTATTCTTATAATTTCTCAATGAACCAGCAAATGAGACTCTTAACTGTCAGTGCTGTTAGATATCATGGACTTGGGTGCACAAAGATAAATTAAACAGCATGGGCTTGAAGCATGTCAACACTACAGGCAACTGCTGTGGGTTTTGCCACTCAATGTGTTGGTAAGGGATTATGGTGTTTGCTGTAGATTAGTATTCCGGTGCCCTAAGCTTTGAAGAATGCAGTAGGTCCTGGCAATTTTTGTTGGCTCAGGTCCCTCATACATGGGCCATGCGTGACCAAAAGTAGCTTCTCATAAAGAGCACAGCAGAAAGTTGAGTGTGCTCTGCCAAAAAGCCCCTGGGATGCAGAGTTTGTTGGCACATCCCTACCTTCAAGCAAGCAGCCAGTGGGAGTGCATCTTGGAGTTACTCAGCTCCAGGCAAAAATGGCATAGGTCTCTTCTAAGGCAGAGTCTAAAAGCAAAATTACAGGGGATATGACTGGTAAATACACGAAGGGAAGACAGAAGAAACACGTACCAAAGCATATGCACAGATACAATGGGAATTTCATGTTCATCAATGCTTATAAATATCTCAAAGGCAGGTGTCAAGAGGATGGGGCCAGACTCTTCTCAGTGGTGCCCAGCGACAGGACAAGGGGAAATGGGCACAAACGGGAACATAGGAAGTTCCACCTGAAAATGAGGAAAAACTTCACTGTGAGGGTGACAGAGCCCTGGCACAGGCTGCCCAGGGAGGGTGTGGAGTCTCCTTCTCTGGAGATATTCAAAACCCGCCTGGACGCAGCCCTGTGCAGCCTGCGCTGGGTGACCCTGCTCTGGCAGGGGGGTTGGACTAGGTGATCTCCAGAGGTCCCTTCCAACCCCTACCATCCTGTGATTCTGTGAATGTCTCTTTGTTACCAACAGCATTCACATATAGAAGATTCTGCTGCTTCTCCAGGCATTCAGCCCTGGGTGGTGAAACAGCTGATGCTCTAGGCTACAGTGTTCTGTCTGTAAGCACCCGTAGCTCTGGCGACAAGGACTTGCAAGTCAAGGTGCCTGCCCCCACAGAGGTGCTCAAGGAAGCCTTTAGCTGCTGAAATTCCTGCTGCCCTCACATCTACTCCTTGTCCTCTCCTAAGCCACAGCAGAAAAGGCCATGGATGAAACAGAGCTAGCCTGGTCATGGACTACCTCTTGGGGTCCATCATGTTAAGACCCAGTATTCTGGAGCTGAAGTGAGATAATGTTTCAGAAAAGGAAAAGAAAACATGCAGTTAAGAGAAAAAAATCTGGCATAAACCACATAGAACAGCTAAAGAAAAAGAAGTGACAACAAACAAGCTCTGCAGTCAAGGAAAGGGTAAAATCTTGGCCCTACTGAAGTCAGTGGAGTGTTTGCCAGAAAGCTGTAGACAGCTTGTTTTATCCAGGATTTTTAATTAGTGATTAAATGATTCAATGGCAAGTTGGCTGTTTTAAGAAGGAAAAAATCATAGAACAGCTCCAGCATGCCTCTCCATGCCCCGCCTACCCCTTGGGAGGTACAGATCATACACAGCTTTTTATGGGCGACTTGACAGGTATTTCATTGAACCTTAGTTAAAATCTGTAGCTTCCCAGGCCCTGCCTCCTTCCCCAGTTTGGGGATGAAGATAGGAAACACCTGCTAACGACACCAGAAACATAGCAAACAGCAAAAGTCATGTGTCAGCAGAAAGCATATTGGAAGCCTGGCCTCTCCAGTACAGACACAGTCTATCTGATGGTGGATAGCATATCTGAAGAAATAGGATGGTGCATTCATTTAATTGACATACATTTGAGTGGATTTGAATTATTCTGGAGTGATATACCCGCAAATAAATAAGGCATCTTGCCGCATTAAGGCGTAAGTCACTGTTAAAAGCCCCACGACCCAAATGATCTATTCATACCACACACTTCTCTTATTCTGCTTGATTTTTCTGCTTTTCTCATTCTCCTTCTGCTTTCCCCTCTCCAAAGTACGTCGGTTTCTATGGAAACAAAACACATCATCGGAATGGACAGAACTTGGTGACGTCCCCAAGTGCAGATAGAAAATGCAATTTAAATAAGCATTTTGCAATTTCTAACATGAGCTGAGGAAGGCGATGGGCGATTATCCTGCGCACGTGTGTGTACATGTGTTGGCGTGGGCGGCTGCCCGTGCGCGCACGCACTCCCTCTCACCATGCGATTTACACACATGCAACGCCACCGGCTTCCCGGGATGGCACGCAGCAGAAGGCTCAGCAGAATCCGTCCCATCCTATTCTGTTTTAATATAGCTGAAAATTGCTTTGACAGCTGAATGGTTTCTTTGTTTATAACTCATTCTTAGCTGACTCTGCTGCATTATGTAGCTTTGTAAAGAGATTACTTTGTCAAGAACTGAACATATATGGTCTGAGCATGAACAATTCGGCATGATGAACTGCATTCATTTTATATGACGTACGGGGCTGCAATCTTGCTGACTTTAATGTGTCTGTTTTTCTCTGTGGGTTCTGTTTTCTGATCTTAAGTGTTTTTGAAAATTTTTGGGGTCTTTGGGATTATCTTCTTTACCCTTTCCTGGACAAATCCAGAGAATTTTCAATATGTCAAATCTCAATATGTTGTATCTTGCCCTAGATGCTGCACTGAACCAAGTTTTTGGCTGCACATAACAGGAGATCATCATTATCCAGTTAGCTAATTATCCACCTGCAAATATCCTATTCCTGCCCTAAATTGCTACAGTTTCGTTAGTATTTGAATTAGCATTTCAGTACAGCGCTGCCCCAGCAAAGGCTTAGAAAATGGACCCCACTATAGGGAACACCATATGGAACATATACAGCTTCTTACCCCGTCCCTTCATCCCCAGCCCTAAAAGCAGTCCTAAGTAGGCAGATGTCCTGCTCTGCATGACTTCAGTCCAGCTGCAAATGAGCCAGTTCCTTGCCTTTACAAAACCTTACCAAAAACATTAAAGCAAAACCAGCCTGCACAGCATGACTGGCGCTGTCAGGGCCTCGCACCATGCACTGAATAGCTTTGCAGGCTCTGCTGGCTATCGCCTTTGATGGTGCTTGAGTTGACGGCACTGGTGGTCTCTTATCACCGTTGCAGATTCTACTTCTAGCCATGGCTTGTTTAAAAATTACATTATTTCAGATTCACTTTGTGCCCTGCCCGGTAGCACAACACAGACTCAGGGCATTTTTCTCTGGTTTCTCCTGCCTTTTTCCTCTCTCCCTCCCTCAATTTTTAAAATAAACACCATTAATTCTGATGGGTAAATGATATGGACCAGTATAAAGATGACTAAGAACATTAGTTGTCCTAACGGCAAAATTCCTGTTGACTGTGTAGTAGGCATTACGTTGATTTTTTGTGGGCTGGAGACTGAGGGCTTTACTTAGAGACATCACTGGAGGCTTTTCTTGTGTGGGACACAGAGCTGGGCCTTGAAGCATCTTGCATTTCAACAGTTTCTGCTCAGCCCATGAACTGGCAGAACTCCAATTTACACTACGCCCTGCATTTTCCACTCGGTGGTATTTTACCACTTCTGAAAATACCAACCTTCTCTAAAAACAGAGGGGAAGTTTGTCAGACAGACAAATCCCTCCTTATCTCTTAGTCATAACCATGATCCACTTCAGATCATTTAAAGAGCTTTGTACATATTTACCTTTAAAAAAAAAAAAAAGAGAGACAAGAAAAAGACTTCTTTGCAAATCACTGTTTGAAAACAGAAGCTGCAGAAAGATTCCTCACAACCTTATTTGCTCCCACTCATACTCCTAATGTGCACATATTTCACAAGAGTTGGCACACTACGTGCTAATTTGTTGAATACATATATATTTTAAATTCACCATCTGTGTGGAAGTTCTTTGTACTAGAAACTAGTGTCTTGACTAATGAATTCCTTATCTTCCACCCCTTCAGCAAATGATGGACTGTTGTCTCTCACTGACAAAAAAAATGCCACTGACCACGCAATATTCAGGTAAGTGATGAAAGGCCGCACAGGCGGTTTAGAAACAATTATTCTCCTTGTACTGGCAATTTTCAGATTTAGCAAGAAGTCATGAGATCTTCAGAGAGTCAGTAAATTTCCACAGATGGTTTCTGTTCTTCACCCCCCCTCGTGGCAAACCTAGCTGAACCACCAAACATGTCTCAATCGGTCTGCAACCTGCTCTGCCGCAGGAGCCCTCGGAAAATCCCAGGCCAGCAGACACCAGCTGTATCGCATTACGGTAGGTGCCAATAAAGGCAGCAGCGATTTGCAGTGTCACCGATCGCGTGCGTTGGTGGGAGAGGGTGGAAGTCAACTGGATGAAATGCACCAAAAGCGTCGTGCAAAAAAAGCGCATGAGAGAGAGAAAAGGATAGTCGTAGTTTGCAGAGGAGATGTAAATAATTTCTGAGATCGGAGGACCTCGATACAGAGAGAAAATGAGAAGCAGAGAGGGGAAGGAAGGTGCGTCATCAACTTGCAGCATGATCTTTCTAGAGTAAATAAAACAGCTTTCTGTATGCTAAAGCGTGCCCCTCACTTTCCTTCAGGGAGAGCTCCATATTGTTAATATCCTAGATGCTGGATTTCCATGTTCATATATCTTCTCATTTCAGTACTGCTGGTGACTAGAAATCTGAATTTAAGTCTCTAAAAACATCTAAAATCCCTGTCTCTGACTCTAGTCCTAGTTGTTCCCTGCCAGTGTATGAACGTGACTATCCTTCTATAAGGTAATAGCTAATAATAAGCTAAATATGTCCCACCTAGAGGGTCGTCCATGGGCCATTGAGTGTCAGACTACAATTATATAGGAAAACATGAGAGTTTATTAAAGGCCACTTTTCCAAAAAGGACCTTAAATTTTGCATCCTGACGATGAGTCAGTGCATAACCCCTTTTTGACTAAAGGCACATAAGTCAGATCAGGTGTTTCAATTTGGAGAAACACAAACATTTTGAGCAGAATATCAGTCAAGAAATGACAAATAAAATTCAGAGGAACATGCTGCAATTTAAGGAGGCAAATAACAATACAGAAGAATCGGGCAAATCCAACCATCAGTGGAACGTTGAATTTACTCCATTGGGTTTATGGCCTTTTTGTGTTTTCTCTCTGGAACTGTGCCAGGGAATACTCCAGGTCCATGCCACTTCTGACTCCTCACTGGCTCACCAAGGTTCAGATGGTTGACTTGCATCAAGCTCCTCTCAGGCATAAGAATATATTTACCCAGAAAGGAGATTTTGTACTTTCTCATTTCCAGAAAGATGACTAAAAATGCAAGGGCTGATGCTATTAGCAGACTGATACATTCGTTGTTCAGAGTGCTTTCAGCCTTTCATACTTCTTGGAAAAGTGGGCATGGTGGCAGCAGAACCACAGGCCCAGCTCTCAGTGCCCGTACACCGATGAAGGCAACGGTGCTGGGCACAATAATATAATTGGTATTAGCAGGTCAGACCGCTATGGATCAAAGCGTTTAAGACTGCATCGACAGAGCTGAATAACTCATGGAAGTCCAAGGCTATTGCAAATGGATCTTTAATATCAATGACAAATTTTTCATAAGGATTGGCAAACTTTCTGTGGATCTCAGGCAAACAGTTTCTAAAAGAAACTTTGGAAATCCCAAACCAGAAAGAATCACCCCAAAGAAACTCTGATGTGGTTTCCTTTGATGAGAAGGGATAAGGATAGGTGCAAGAATTTCCTCATTCTCTCGTCTCAGAGACAGGCAGTGTGATTTTCCACAACCGCAACAACCCGGCTCAGCCATCCATGGGGCATTTCAAGTTCTCTCTCTCAGCAGGGCAAAAGTCCACCTGAAAAAGCAACGATGGGGAAGGAATCCCCAACAGCCGCTGCCCTAACCTGAATGCTATGAGGCTCTTCCAGTCCTGCTCTGTAAACAGGAATTGCCTTTGGACCCTTAAAAAACACGCACAGTATCATTCTAGAACGGCGTTAATCTCTGTTGTGGAGGTCAAAGCAAGCTTTCTATTATAAGCTCCGTGAAACACACCTACTTCCCAGCCACTCACTTGCAGGGAACAAAATCCAGTTGGCCAAAATGGTCTGTGTGTAACAGGACGCCGGAGCAGGCACTTGAGGCAACATGGGCAAGGCATTTTGGAGCTGTGAGACCTCCGAGCTGGAGGCCGAGCCCTCGGTGAGGCAATACCGACTCAGTGCCACAGCCAAGGAAGCAGAAGAAACAGTTTTCTCTTTGCTTCCTTGAAAGGACAATGGTCTATTCACAGACAACATCAGCTGGAGAGGCCACTGCCTCACCTTCCACCCAAGATCCAGCAGGGCCTTGCCACAGTGCTCCCCACTAGCAGCCACGCTCCTTGCCTGCCCCCGCCATGCTGTCATCATCCCTAGCACCTTTGCAACAGTCCCTTTTCATCCATTTCTATAGCACTTACAACAGCAGAGCCCAGGTAAGATTGGGCCTTGTGGTTATGAGTGACAACATCCCAACCTTGGAGTCACGGTGGCTGGAGCAATGACTGACATGTCCCAACACATGAACACTGACACCCAGGGCGTGGTTAGCTGGAGGTTAGCTGAGGACCCTCAGCTTCTCTTTCTTTAACACATTTTCTGTGTATTTTCCTAGGGGTCCAGAGTGCACATTGGCTTTGCTGATAAACTTATCAGTAGCAGAGTGAAACATCCGTTTCATTTGTACTGTTTACACAGAGCCTGTTTCTCCAGTTGGTAAGTTGGGATTGAGCAAACAGGGTGACCCTGTGTTTTCTTCCTTCCCCCATCAACATTGCTCCTAGCGGCGTGCTATGCATCAGAACATGGGGGAGAGATGCTGTGTCAGGGGCCAGCCCTCCCCCACCCCTATCCTGGAGGTCTTCACCTCAGTGCTGGAGGTCCTCTACCCCTATACATCATTCCCAGCCCCAACCCAACCCCTAGAGATGAGGAAAGGCTATGGCACAGTATGTGGATGCCGATTACATCTCCAAACAGGAGGAACACACAATCGGTGGGATCCGCCTGCTTTCTAGCCCCTTTGTGCTCAGGGGCAGAAATACAAATAAGCCTCAATGTCTTTTTCCTGCTTATGTGAACCGAGATCCGTTTTTCAATAGCAGGCCCGGGCAGATAAGTATTCCCTTTCCTCGGTATTTATTTTTTGGGAGGGAAAGCCTTTCACTGGCTCCCATGACACTCCCCTCCAGCACTCGGGAGGTGCAGTGGGGCAGCAGGTACGGCTGTGATCCACGGATGCTCCTACAGGCGCTGGAAGCTGGTGTTGCCATGCCAACCCCGCGTAGCCTGTGCACAGGCAGCCCAGGGCACAGCGAGCTGCTGCAGGGCCTGCGCTTCTGCAGACAGATGAGTCCCAGGACGCCCCAGCGGAGGATTGGGTTGAAGCTTCGTGCTGTGATGGTAGGACAGGTGATGGTGTCCCTGTGCACTCTCAGCTCAGCGGCTCATCTCCCCCCATCCGGCCCATTTGCTTGTGTTGTCTCAGAGAGAAGAGGACCATAAACTTTATGAGTGAGTTTTCCTCCTAAATGAGTTACATAACACAACCATTGCTTACAGCTCGTGTTGTTTCAGAGGGACCACAGAGACAGAAACGGGTAGGAACGGCAACAATCCTCCCAACAAGCCCAGGCACCCACTGGCAGCAACCGCACCCACCCTTCACCCGCTCAGCATGTAACGTCATGCGCGGTGTGAGACAGCAACCCAGAGCCCATCTAAAGCAAAACACACAGGACACGAACAATTACCTTTCCTCTGCTTAAACTCACCAAAAGGGATATTTAAAAACCTGTTCTTTCCGAAAAGCGCTAAGTGACAAATCCAGCTCTGTGCAAAGCCAACAGAGGTGGAGGGCCCTGCAGACAGCTCATAGGACGAAGATTCAGGTTTGAACTTTAGCGTCTTATTGCACCTGGAGAATTTCCTGGGTATTTTCTAGGTTACTTCCTTATTGCTCTCTGGGTAAACTAGGTCCAAATGCTTGCCTTGTCTAAACCTCGGTTTGTCAATATATAAAATGAAGGCAATGCGACAAGTTGTCCCCTGCTTTTTCTTCACGGAGTTTGACCTTATGAAAAGGCCATACAATGCCTCTCTCTTTCATTAGAGCCAGGAAGGCCTTTGAAATCCCCAAATTCACAACAGCTGAGAGAAGCACTGCATGTTGCTATAGGCAGCTCAAGAGGAACATGTGTGAAATGTGGACAACAGCTAGCTGATTAAAAAAGACGTGCTCAGGGTTGGGTAGCTTTTTGTCCCTAAGAGCAAAAAAAATAGGGTGCATCATCTATAATTATTTTCTCTTGATCAGCCTGCCAGCTAAAGTAGGAATACCTTTACAGGTCACAGTATCTAAAATCTCAAGCAGCACTATAGGAACAAAGAGATTCCACCACCCACTATGCTGCATCCCAGATCCAGCTGTTCCCTCCTGAGATACTGCAGTACATCCCGGCCTCGTTGGCTGCCACTCTGTACACACCGTCCGTTCACCTGTGCTGACCTTCTCAACCAAAAGCTGAGCATTTAAAACCACTGCAACGGCTGGGGGTCCTCCAGCATGCATAGTGGGATCTGATAAAGGGAAAGCTACTGTGAACAGACAACGCAGACAAACATAGAGGCTGTCAAGTGTCTTTGAGCCTGAATTGATACACATGGCTATCAGGTTTCCCTTAGCACAACAGGGTAGTCTACAGCACCACAGTATGAAAGATGAAGTTTCTTCGAAGGCAGGCGTTTTTTGAATCGGATGTCTGCCAGCAACAACGTTTTACTGCATTGTTAACATGCAGGGTAAAACTAACACCACCACCCAAGACGTGAGGCTGTTCTTCACAGAGTTTCTATATTTCAGTGTCTGTGTTAAATATGGCAATAAACCTGGACCAATTTCTATGCAGCTACTACATAAGCCCGAATTTCAGTGTACGTTACACTGCATCAGCACTCAGACACTATCTATAGCTTCCCATCCTTTCTCATATAACAAAAGCCAGCAGTCTGGACAGATTTTTGACTTGAATGACTCCCTATTCCTTTAGTGTTTTAGAATTTGAGGGTAATTTGGTCATCAGGTCCTTAAAAATGTATCCACAGTCTTTTCAGGGGCAGAGAGAACCAAAATTAAAAGTTGTAACTTAGCAAGACCACTACAGGGAGACAGAGGAGAAAAGCTGTTGTCACAGCAGTATGGGTGGGACTGTTGTTTCCTACAGCATCTTTTGGCTGCTTTCCACTCTCTAAGTGCCCCTTGCCTGGCTCCTCCTCCTCAGTTGTCCCACCTGTAAGCTATATATCTTCTCTTTCATGGCCCTGCACAGGCTGTCTCCATTTTATGGTATCTTCACAAGTCATTACTATGACTTACATAGCCAGGCTCAGTACACAGGTTCATTAGTGCAAGTCCTTTGAACCCCATTCCTCAAGTCCACTTTTCATCCCATTATCAGATTGGTACTGAATAAAGGCCAAGTGGAAAATCCCAGTATGACATGCACTCCTGTGGCTGACATTCACATAATGCCTATGTTCAGAAAAGGTTTGGTAAGTTACTTCACCATATACTAGACTATGTGAATTGTGTGTGTTTAGTCTAGTTTGAATGATTTCTGGTATCTCAGCATCAAAGTCTCACTTTTCATAGGTAAACATTTTAGAGGACTCGTATATTAATGACATATCACTAACCAGAATCAGAACTAGTTCCACTTAGGCAGTTACCTTGGACAGAAAACCATTCAGTCAGTGACTCTGAGACATGAACGGGCTCCAGGCCTTAAAATGAGGACCATTTGCTACACTGCCTAGCTATAGCAATTGTACAGCCAAGGTTGGGGATCCAGCACAACAAAGCTACATGAAGATGTTAGGAAGGTCCCTCACTGCCTGCTGGGAAAAAAAAAAAACACCACCAGCTATTTTTTGTCAGTTTTAAAGCTTCTTTGCTTGCTACAGTAGAAGAAAAGAAAGTGTCATAGTGATGGCTGTGGTCATCTGATGATAATGACCTTCGGCCACACCAGGTCCTTTAATGCACGTGTGTCTTGTGCTGCACTGAACAGAGCCTATAGATGCATGCATCCAGGAGGACCCGTGCACATACGGTCCCCAGAGGGGTTTTGCAAACTGCTCATATGAACTGTTGCATTAAATTATATTTAGCTTGAGCGATCAGCAGCTCATCGGTTGACCTCTGGCTCTGATTCTCAATAACTAGAAGCATCTGACATAAAGAAAGCCCTTAGAGAAGGCACAGGAAAAGAAATAACGGCACTAATTAAGCTATGCAAAGTGCCTTGGAGAAGAGTGCTCCACTTCAAGGATACCCTGACATTTCTGACCCATTGCAAGTAGCAGCACAAAAATTTCAGGAATTTAATGTGGAGTGTTTAATTGAGACATAGAGGAAAAGAAAACAGTAGAATTTAAAATCAATTTCTCCCTTGCAGCTAAAACATGTCAATTTGGAAGACTTAGTAAATACTCTTAGCCACTAATGTGTCTTTATTTTGATTGCATAGGAGGTAAATCATACTCAAACATGGTGGAAAACCACGTTGGCCTGGCGCATTTATGATGAATTCTTTGCTCACAGTGCAAATGTAAATGCAATAGTCCTATTACCATACCCTGCTTAGCACTTAAAATACCATTTTTTCTAATTTATTTCCAGCATTTGAACTTAAGGGCACAGAGGAATGTTTTGAATTTTACATATGATAAATATTTGTTTCTGAGAGTGAACCTGTAAAAATGCAGCCCATTTAATAATACACTAATATCTTTCATATCTAAAAAACCCAACTTCTACAGTATCCTCACAGGAAACATATATTGGTTTATCCATTTTAAAAACATGTTTAAACTGAGGCCTGAAAAAAAAGAAAGTGACTTATCACGGTCAAAATGCATGTTAGGTACAGAGCTGGGGAGAGGAATCCTGATTCAGATTCCTAGTTGCCTACCAGTTTGATGGTATTCCTTTCCTTGCCTATATTCAGGAACAGATTATCCGGATGTCCCATTCAAATAAAAGATATTGAATGGGAGATACCTCTTCTTCCTAGGATGATTTGGAGCCATCCAGAAGAATTTCTAGTTGTTAAAATGAAAATGTGCGAATTATTATCTAATTTGGGTAATAATTTCACTAGTAGACAAAATTCAAGCCTCCTGTATTGTAAATAGCTCTCATTTTTAATTTGCCCTATAATCTGCTACCTGGCATCTGTGTCTTCATCCAGATTCACCACGTCACTGAAGAGAACCTGGCAGAGTCCCCCTTTTTCTAGCTATAAAGATAAGCTCAGAGTACAGCCCAAGCTCTGAATATTTGGGAATTCGGAGTTTAGTTCATACACATCACAGGTGACAAACTGGAATAGCTTTTCTGTACTTCTCCATGTTGCTGAAGATGAAATGAATTGGTTGTGATTAAGACAGGAGGATCACAACTAATGAAAGTCCTTTCCATCCAGGTATTTTTATTCAGTGTCTGGAAGAAGACATGAATACTTGGTTCGAGGCTCTCTAGATACATTTCTCAGTTTTTGCTGTTAGTGGGAACACAGAGGACTGGATATGCAATCTCCTAACACTCCGGTTTGTGCCTCCAGCTATATTTAATCCATATACCAGGCCAACAGCTTGCTACTACTACTAGCTGCAAGAATTACAGTGGAAGTGACTGATGAACCTGAGAAGAATCAGAATAAAGACAGCCTACAGTTACAGCAGTATCTCCCTCTGACCTCCTAACCAGAGCAGTATCCTGCAGAGAGAGAAATCTAGATCCCATTGAATGGGAGAAAGTTGACCGGGAAAGGCAGCAGCATCCCTTTGATGGCAGAGCCAAGGAAGAAAACTATCTAACACTTCCATTGCAAAGTTTCCACTGGACCAAAAACAAACCAAGCATTCAGTTTGGTTACCCTTGAGACTGGCTTTTTAAATACTTATCTGGGCCTCCTATTCTTTCTCCAGTTCTGGTCGCCACATGCTGCGCCCTCGTGCTTCACTCCTCTCCTGCGGCCGTGCAGCCTGGCTTGGGGAAACCTCTGTGCTCTGACTCGTGCTGCTCTGCGTTTCCTAACGGTCTCATGTGCTAGCCTAACCTGCCTTATAGGGTAATAAGCTATTTCCAGGTTTTATACGATAAGGAACAAGAAAGAATATATTTCTGTTGTTTTATTTACACAAAGAGCAATGTAACTGGCTCTCCCTGTCTCAGTCTTGTGCTATTAATAAAGTCCATGTGAGGAATATACAAATTTACACCATGTGTGGAACCTGTCAACATAACTAGTCTCTAGCTAGAATACTTTCCATGCTGTGTATCTCCATATAGCCCATCTTTCTGGGACATGTGACCCAGAAATGTGTCATCGGGACACATGTCACTGGACCGATGAAAGGAATTCAAGGGAAACAGAAGCAACAATGCTGCTTCTTCCAACCTCCACTCAGCTTGTTGCTACTGCTCTCTGAAAAAGTTAGTGAGACATGAAAAAGATGTCGTCGTCCCAAGCTTGGCCCTGGTTTTACCTTTCATACAGCAGGCTTTTATGCAATGACATATTTTTCCAGAGATTACTAAGAAAAAGGAACTAAAAATCCACATGTCAGTTTTTAAAAGCAAATAATCACTCCCACGCAATGGCTGAAAGGCAAACTTGTACCTAAAGACTTGCAACTGGCATCACTTACATTTTTCATTGTCCAATCAAAATGTTAAAAATAAAAATAAACAGAGCCCACAAAGAGAAAAATACACTGGATTTTAACATTCTTTCACAATTCATAACCAAAGCTGCGGTCAGCAACATGGAGCGAGAAAGACGTTTGGTTATAAGTCATGACTTTAATCAGACAGTCTCACTGGCGTCTCGTGGAAATCTTCCAAATTAAATGGATGTCCAAATTAGAGACATTCAGACTAAAGATGAAACATCACAAATAAGTTCTTTTGTCTAGAATAAATAGAACCAAAACAGTCAAATGCTCAGGAAGATAACTGATACAACATTGTTCCCTTGGGCATCTTTGTTAGTGATTAACCCAGTGTGTTTTAAACGCCTAAAACAATGAAACTAGTGGACAAGCTATTCTAGTCCTCTGGGCACAAACCGTCCCCCTAATCTCTGCTCACCAGGTCTCCCCACAGCCACATCCTTCTAACGCCCTGCTTCTTCCTTCCAGCCTCCAGCTGGTGACTCACTCTATTTAATCAGCGCAGCCATCAGGATATTCGCCTACCAAATCAGAGCAACCCTTGATCTCGCTGCCGTGACCTCTGCCGTGCCTATTCCCAACTTCTGTTTGCTACTTTCACTCATTGCGCCAAATCTAAACTTAGACTGCCAGCACTTTGGGGCAAAGCTCCCGTCATGCGTGGCACGAATCCCCCCCCTGTCGCACAGTCTCTCCACACCTCACGTAAGCATCTTAACTGCCCAAAGGGATGAAGGAAAGAGAGGACCTGCAGTCCTCAGGCCTGGCTGGGTTTGAAATCAAGGGTGAAACTTCCACTGGCATCTACAGTGCTGGATCAGGCAGGAAGGGACTGATCCTGAAGGTACTGCTAAGTGCCTCTTGAAGGGTCTGCCTCTTCTCTACAGTGAGGGATTTCATCTTGCAGATTAAAGCCAACAAACAATTTTAATGAGAACTGTGAAACTCCTCCCGCAACACTTGAAAAAGTTACCTGTCATGAAAGACACAGCATTAAGGACTCTTGAGATGTAGGGGTCACCAGAGGGTATTTTATCTTTCTCTCTGTATTTTCTCCAGAAAGAATAAAGGAGACAGAAGATAAAAAGTGAGATTATGTCACAGCAGAGGAATGTCTCTACTTATAGGAAGACAAGCCTTTTCCACTAAAGTCGAGTAATCTTCAAAAGATGGCTATAAGCTGCATTGCCATGCACTGTACACTTTTGTACAGTCTCTCCACTGTCTCATCAATGTTATCCTTGTATTTTATATAAAAACACCACATTACATAGCTCAGCTGATCTTAAGTTCACCTCCAAGTCCAGTTGCTAATTAGAATGAGGAAGAATATCAATGTAAGCGGCAGGACTTTTGATTATGTCAGATTGATAAGGGATACTGTAAGAAAGAAAACAGTCAAATCATGTCTTGGACATAGCGTTCGATTATCCATGGATGGATTACCTGGACCATGGATTGACCCACTCCGTCTTCCCCCTATAGCGTCGGCTGCAGCACAGCCAGGACACACTCTCACACCTGCTGGCAGTTTCCTGGTGCCTAAGGTTATTTATCCCACTGCTCTAAGGAGATGCACTTACCACATTTTAAAGGATGAACACACTGAATAGTCATCGTCTCACTACACATATTTTGCATTAGCTGTGGGTGATCTCCCACCTACCTCTCCCTGCCCTTCATTATCTGGATAACTGGCTACAGACCTTCTCTGAAAGAATGGTTTGGGTTGTCATCACAGGGGTGTATTATGATAGAAGGAGCTCAACCTTACTAATATCTTAATTATAAGAACAGAAAGGCCACATAACATGAAGTTTCTGCCTTCCAGACCCCTGTATTTCAGATCTCATTCTGCATCTAGCAGTCAACGCTGACACTTCTACACAGGCCAGGCTCCCTTCTCTGCAGAGTTCATCAGCCCGAGGTTTGTCTGGAGGAAATCTGCACTTCAAACATGGATTTTGGTGAAGTTTGATGATGCAAAAATGTATCCAAGCAGCCACCTGCAGAAAAGCAGGGTACGGGCAGCAGTGAGCTCCAGTTTTCTTTGCAAATGCCCTGTTGCAAAGGTCCCCTATTTGTATTTATGTTGATACGTGACAGGGGGGCTCCAGGGTGTTAAGGCACTTTTGGGGCTCTATAGCAGCAGGAACTCCTCGCTCAGTGGGGTGGAACTGGGAGCCTCAGGCTAAAAAAACTGGCCTGTCACTATCCAGACCACAAGGATTTCAAAACATACGGTACCCATGGGCTGGATCTACCCACTTGCAACACATTGCTTTCTCCCTATGCCATCTACTCCCTTCCAAAAATCCCACAATTGCTTTTATTGTGACTTAGCTCAGCTTCCTTCTCCGAAGGGAAAAACACATAGCACTTTTGGACCATAGCTGATGTAATGATTCTCTCTGTTCACAGTTTCTGAATCCTCCTTTAACCATAGCCCAGGGAGTCAGCAAAGGCATAAATCACACTGAGCTGCACAAACACCTTCTCCACACCGCATTCACAGGCATCGATGGAGAAAGAGAGCCCACACCCCTCCAGTCGCAGGATCTGACTCAGGGCTACCTAAGAAGAGTCAGATGATGCACCAGGGCCGCCTCAGACCTGGGGAATTAACCTGTTTCACTGGAGCTGCACAAGGATCTCAAACCATGCAGGCAAGGTTAACAACAACAAAAAGTGTATCTTTGCTTTATTTACCCAGCGACATAACCATATATCACATTATTTCAGGATACCTCTTCTTAGCTATACTATCCTCTGCGGGAGATGAAAGAAGCAAGGCTTACAGTCATTTGGGAGTAACAGGAGGTGAAGAGTTGGTAGGAAATGCACATCTAAGTTAGTAGCTAACAGCAGACCCTTCCTTTCCTAGATCCTACTTTCCTGATTCTGGTAAAGATCTTCCTTCTGTTACACAGTAGTTTGCCTGAGATTCGCTGCTTTACTTAGCTATTAACAGTCAGGTACACAAGGGGTTGTACTTTTTTTTTCTACTGGATAGGGTCACTGTGAGCTTCCAAAGAAAAGTCCCCCCTGTATCAGTTACCACACATCCAGTTCGGGACTGTGACTTCTCTGAAATATCTAGTGATATAAATTCTTGGAATAAAGGGGGAAGGAGCCTTATGCCAAACATATGGGAGCATGGCTACACAGATAACACGTCAGCTTCAGGAGACTTGTAACAGCAAGGTTTTTTTATTGCTTTCATCATCTAAATGTCTATATATGGGGTGTTACTGGAAATCATGTGACTTCCTGAAGTTTCGCTTCCCCTGCTTGTAAACATGTGCAAGAATTTCACTTTCTGATTGCTGGAAACTAAAAGTGAGGTACTTCTCAGTAAACTTTTGCTCTACAAAAAAAAAAAAACCAACCCAAAACTTATGTTCATGAAAGTAATTTTCTTAACTTACGCTGATGATCTAAAACTGCAATATGCAGCCATAACCTTCCTTTACAAAGCTTGGAGGCACTGACATGAAGGTATGAAATTTCATAAATTTCATTATTTATGATGACTTTGTCATCAACAACAAAAAATACCTAAATGAAATGATAATATTAACTGCACTCAGCTGCATTTTCTCTGAGAATTTCAGCATGCTCAGTGTGGGAGAACTGACTCATTCTTTATGAGGAGAACACAGTATGAATCCTGCTAATTATTTGTGCTGAGAGTGGTATCTACAATTCATTTATTACATGAGAGTTACAGGGCTCTGTTACTTTTTCAGTAGAGTGCCATTAATATTGCAGCTGGCTACGCTACAGACACTCTGCAAGACCTTGAGAAATCATGTTTCAGACTGGATGGAAATACTTTAAATACACTTTTGTTCACCATATTTTTGTATTTCTTCTTTGAACGTACTCCCTCATCAAATGAAACAAATCTCAGCAACTCCAGCAGGACCAAAAAGAAAGCCTTAGCTGCAGCTGGAATTCAGAAATAGATATTATGCAGCACCAAGAAATATCGTGCGTTGTTAAAGGATTCTTTGAAGGAACACAGGACTGGAAATGACTCCCCTGCCATTTATCAATCCCCTATTATTAATGGCCACGTTCCAGAATAACTCTCAGAACTAGCTAACAGGTTGTTAATTAGCGGTCACTACTATATAAAATTAGAAACAAGGGAATAACAACGCAACAGAAACCATGACACATGTTAGACCCCACCCAGACCGTTTCACAGATGGCCTCTGTGTCACGAATACTGCCCATGCCCGGATCTGCCATGAGTGTGCCCAGTTCCACCACTGGACCAGCCACAGCAGAAAAATCTACATGTAGCAGCATGTGCTTGTATAAACTAAGAAAAGATGGCAATATACAGGGAAGAGGAAAAAGGAAAGGAGATGAGGAAAGCAACAAATGAGATGATGCAAATTACATCAAGCTTGAAAGAACTTGTCAAGGCCTTATCCTGCTATAGAGCAGTTGCTGTAGTTAGCTGAGCTGCTCTGCCTTTCCGATAAACTGAAATGAATCCCGCTTAATTTCAGTGCCATTCGTATCCAAACTTAGTGCATGTCTGGCTGTCTCTAGGATATACATTAGGAAACTAATGGAAAGCACCTGATAGCATCGGTCAGATAAGATGGCTGATGTTCCCTCTACAGCCCAAAATGTTGTAAAAATATAAAATAATATTTTGGGCTGAGATAACTCAGAAATCAGCATCAACTTGGAAGGCCCTAAGATGTTTGCTTCAAATAGTATCTTGGTAACAAATTCTTATGTCACACTCACATACACAAATCCATACATCATGAGATTAAAGGTCACAGCTCCTTAGGAGAAGCCCTGTTAATACTGAAATACAAAAAAAGTCTGCTGTCTACAAACAGAAAACTTATAATCCAAAGGCGCTTCATTAAGTGAATTGATCTGTTTCTACAGCTCTGCTCTGTAATAGCCTGTAGCCACAGCAGCCCCTTATTTTTTTTTTTTTTTCAGGTTTTTTTATCTGGCATATGCCATATGCCTGGCTTTCAACTGGGAGCATTAAATTTTGGGTAAAGGACTTATTCTGAAGACTTACAGATTTTTGATAGGCTGAAAACAGGTTTGGTTTTTTTTTTTTTTGGCCAGGAAAAGTTCCCTTTGGTATCTAGGAGCTTCATTAGGAGGACAGGAATAAGCCCTTCCATTATGTATCAACCACTGACATATGAACCTGATAACAGTTTACATTAAAGGTGCCATCACAGAGATGAGCTCTATAATTAGCAGTAATAGGAAGAATTAAGAGTGGGAATAGACTGCATGTGAGAATCAAAAATTCCCACCAGTCCTCTAGAAAAATTTCCCTGCACAGAGGATGCCATATACCTCGAGATGCTTACAGATAGTATCAAGGAAAAAAACCAAACAAATCTACTAACAGAAGTACATTGGAGATAAAGTGTACCTAAAGAGATGGACTGGGTCAGCTATAGGGCCAGATTATTACTGTACTAAAGCCACCAATCACTTGAGTCCTGACACAGCCTGGCCATGAATATTCTGTAACATGCCCCTAGACCCTTTCTCACCTTGCATGGTCACTAGTTGCATGTGAAAACTATGACAATTTCAAGCACGATGAGATCTGTACTTTTTTCCCATGGGTTATTTTGCAGACTGGAAAAAGGTATTTTGGGAAATGTTTGGGAAACTAAAGTCACATGCCTTGATGTGAAAAAACAGTCTGCCTGAAATTATATATTCTGAGCTCAACGTTAAACAGAAGTTATCAGTTTCTTAAAAGAAAGCACAGTATGCTTTGGAAGTTGAAACAAACTTCACATGATTGGAGCAGAAACCTCATACTTGATTTCTGTGCATTTGACATGAAACACAGAAACCTCTGATTTAGAGTTCAGCATGTTTCAATGGATTCCAAATAGCCTTAAGGGAAGCTCCAAAACTAAAGGTAATTATGAAAGTAAAACCTCAAATTTCTCAAACAAACCAAAGGCATGGTTTAAACCCTGAAAAGAAACTTGTGGAGACTGGTCCACCAGGTCACGTCTGAAGCACATTTGTGAACAATCTCTATGGCTTGCACTTAAGAGATAGGCACATCAAAGCCTTAACTGAGTTTTACCTACAAATTCAGTCCGGACCATCCTGCAAAATTAGATGCCTTCAAGAGCAAAGCTCCCAGCACCTTTCACACAGAGGCCTGAAGATTAGGCATCACTTCCTTGACCAATTAGCTGCTATTTGAAGCTGTACAGGCTTAGCATAAATTCATTTACTCATAAAAAGGTTCACAAAGTCTTTATCTTGCTAGAAATAAGCAGCAGGAGAGAGCTTCCTTGCTCAGAAGTGCCTAAGTCTGCCCTGCCAGTGGGTTTAAGGCTCAAGAAACCCTACCTCTCCTTGCTTTCAAGATCTCACTCACAACACTGGTTCCTGGCTTCCTCTCTCTCTCTAGCATCTATGGCTCTGGGTCAATGTTTTAGTGCCTGGAATAGTAATTGGAGCAAACAGGCAACTTGGTTCTGCCTTGCCCTGTGGCCCGCGCTGGCTCGCGGCACCTTGCTCAACATTGGAGCAGGACCAGTCCCTCCATCTTTGAGCCTGAAAGACAGCATCCAGGAAACCCACTGGCTGCAGCTGGCTGCAAATACCTCCTTGTCCATGAATACCTCTCAACATAACACTATTAAATAAATACCACACAATGGTATTGACTTTACCTCTGCGTTGTACCTAGCACGTAGCCACAGCTAGGTATTGCACCACACAGACCTAATGTTTGCTTTTCAATGATGGTCTGTGTTGGCTTACCAACCTCCAGGCCCGTTTTCCCACCCCTGACTTGAACCTGTGCTATTGCTATACTCCCTCCTAATTACCCAAAATCTATTGCTTGTCTCCTCCATGCCCTGGGATTGTTCAAGATATCCATTTCATGGTGCTGATGCTCCTCTTGTACTGATGCTAGTTTGGTATTATAAAAGCCCACCTGACTTACCGGCACTCTGTTTATTTTCTGTGATTTCCAGAGGAGAGTTCAGCAGGTTTCCACAAACCTCAAAGGCTTGGCTACAAGGAGACTTGCACTGCCAAGACCCTGACATGGGAGGTGCGACAGCAATCCAATGCTCACAAGGTGGTTCTGCGGGGCTTTCCGAGAAATAGGGCTCCCGTCAGCAACTTGAGGCACTGCGAGTCCCTGGTGTGGGCTTAACATTTACACCACTAACAACTGCTTATTACTGCTGACATGAAAAATCTCCGATATTCAACATTTAGAGACCTTTACCAAACATTCCTAAAACTTAAAATGTTTTTCTTAATTATGAGAAGATACAGAATTAGTAGCATAAGCTACACTGATTTTCTGGTCTGCTTGTATTTTCCATTTTTTTTTTTCAAAGTATGAGTATTAGAAAGTAAACCACTGAAGTTCCAAATAACAGTGGTTTACTCTTAACACACGTAAATTCAGGGCCTAGCTTTGGTAGCTTTTGAAACACAAGGACAGTAAAGGAGGCCATTTGGAGACTCACTCAAAGACAACTACCTTATTTCTGTGTATACATTAGCTGTACAGACCTTACTCTGGCCACACATTAATTCCACCAAAACCTAGGTTAGCTTCCACACCAAGGTATCCAGCCCAGCACCAGGGGCTTCTCACAGAGGAGGAACGCAAGCACGTCCCTCAAACCTCTTGTGAGAAGAATTTGACCTTCTAAGTGAGACTCTAAAACTTCACTACAACCTTAAAAAGCCTCCATCTCTTCCCATCGACACTGTTGAATCTTATTTTTGCTTGGCAGATCCTGTTTCCCACAGACCTGCCTCTCCTCCCCTTCTCCTTGTCCCACATCCTTCCCTCTAGAGCTTTCCTTGCTCCCATCTCCCTAATCATCTCGGGCTCATTTCCAGAGATCTACTTTTAAAAATAAAGCAGCATGCTATAAACAGGCTAGTCTTGTCAGCTTTAAAACTCACTCGAGTTACTGTTTCCGAGGCAGGAGAGGGGGGAAAGGGTATTCCAAGGGGACCCCCTTGACACAACCATTCATCTGTCTACATCAGCAGTTCCCAAGCTTGTCGGCTCGCAACCTCATTTCCGGGCTCGTGACCTCTCTTCCATCAGCGCCCCTCGGGGTCGCAACCCTAACTTTGGAAACTTCTCGTCTGGATCAGTCAAAAGTGACGCCTCAAGAATAATTTTCCAGTCCGTGCCATGTTTGTTTATGCTCCTGAGTGGCATGATTACCCTAAAGTTCAGGTTCAAACTTGTCTCTTTGCTTGTTTGTAAGTCTGGAAAGAATTTCTGGGTGTCACTCAGCCAGCAGATAGTGAACTCTGTAACTTTTGACTGTTCTGGTTAGGGATGATTATATCCCGAACTGACCTGGTATGGCATTAAGCACTCGGCTGCAAAGTTCAGCTGTGCCTGGCTGAAGCAGGGATTTTGCTCCTCTGCAGAGCCTGGAAACATCACTGTTTTCTCTACTTGCATGTCACCATCATTCAGGTATAACAGTTACTATACCCAAATCGCTCCTTATACAGTAACATGGTTTCATCTACCACACTGTGCATCCTCACTGCCTCACACACGTGTGCAATTGGATGAACTCTCATAGCCGCTTTTCTGCATATCAGTTTGCCCTTCTCTTTACGGTCATTGAGAATGTGTGGTTAGTGAAAAATTTAATATTCAGATTTCTAACTCTGCTTTGTCATCTTTTCCCCCCATCCTTTTACCAGTGCGCAAAAAAAACAACAGCAAAGTGGTTTGAACAGATCTTGAAAATGCTACTAAAAATGCTAAACTTTCAGAATATTTGCAGTTTGGATGTGCTACAGCTAGTCCTGCTTTGGAACTTCCCTGGAATTAAAATAATTGGTAATTTTTCAACCACCTGTTTCTCCTACTTTCACATCATATCCCTACTCAGCCTACATACCTCTGTAGAGGTGGTTCCGCTTCTGCATTAAAGGCCAGTTCCTTTAGCTTTGCTGCTCACAGAATCTTCCTCACCTGGTACTCTCTTACTCTAAAGCCTGAAGCAGTCAGTTGACTTTCTATTTGACCTCAGTGTATTTCAATGTTACTGTTTTTCAATTTAAACAGCCAAGAGATATCTGCCTAGACACACCAAGCTGGAATTTGGGGAATGTAAAGTGGAAGCTTAGCAGTAGTGGCAGCACCTGGGAGCAGCCAACTTTCATACCTGCCTTGGGAAAACACAGAATATAAATCTTGAGCCCAAGGGAAACAGCTAATACCAGTGCATGAAAGGACTGTCCACTATCCATGCAGCTGAAGGGGATCAAGTTACTGAAGATCAGTAGAGGAGACAGAGAGGAGAAGGATATTTGGGGTCTGTGGCTTTGCACCACTCAGGCACATGTGAGTACACGAGGCAGTCAGGTTCAACCCCTTTTTGCAATTATTCAGTCTCCATATGAGGTTTAAGCATCTGACTTTGGTTGCTGCCAATAAAAGAGATGAGGCTGAAAACGTTTCAGCATGAAAGGCAACCACGGAAGCCAACATCAGGGCTTCTCTTTCCCTCAAATATGAGGGCAAAGCCCCGCAGCCTGGCAGTGCAGGCCAGCAAATGAGGAAAATGAAGTCATGCTTTGTTAGAATGAAACCTGATGAGCTCCAGAGCACATCATCAGCAAGGAGAAGTTCCTGTTTGAGCCTGTGATGATTTGCATGAGACCATCACTTGTTTGCTGCTGTACAGCACTTTCAGAGGGGTTGCTGATCCCTACTGAATTGCAAATGGTTTTCTCTTTCTTCCTGTCTTTTGTTGACACGCTGTGCTTATAAGAGGGCACCAAGGTCAGGTTTGCCTTCCGCCTGCTCTTGTACCATTATGAAATGGAAAACTGGTGGAGATGTCAAAGTGATCAGGCTTGAGAAGCTTGTGTGGTTATTGCTACAGAGTTGAGCATACTCTGAAAAATCTCTGCTCGAGACTTCTCCAATTTCAGCCAGGGGTGTTCAGATGGACAGGAGATTTCAGGTTTGTGGGGAGTTGTCTGGTTGTGGTTGGATTGTGCCCCTTTTTTTTTTTTAAAAAAAAAAAAAAAAAAAAAAAGGATTTGCTTCAACTAGGACAGAATTAAAAATTTTGCCAGAGAGGATGAAGCATTGGACAGATCCCAAATCTGCAGACACTAATCCAACCTCATGGTTAGAAAACATGCGTCTTCATGAATAATGTTCCACATAAAGGAAAAACTGTTAAATGAAAAAGAGATACCAAAATCAAAATAATCTTATTCATCCTGGTAATGCACATTAAAGAAGGACTGGTAGTCCCCAACTCTACATAGACTAGATGGAATTTAATAAAAAGAGGCAGGTGGACAACTGAAAAGATTTTGACCAGTATAGGAGATAAACCTTCCTTTTAAAGAATAGGCCCACTATCAAAGGTTCATGGCTGAAAAAACTGACTGCATCATAGCTGCTGTAGCTACATGGCATCTGTATAATCAGGTTAGACTCCCATTTGATTTATCAAATGCACAGGCTCTTGTTTCAGTGCTGTATGGAAACACACTTTGAAGTGCGTATTTTATATCTGGATAAAGTTCCAATGTGCAGGTGCAACATTTGTAAGATGTCCAAGAAAATACAAAGGGGCCTTTTAAGAAAGAGACTCCTCCAGCTTGGAACAGAGGTTCTTCTCTTGAAGATTACAAGACCATTCAGCTAATGTTTGGGCTCTTCCTGCTGATCCAAGGAAACAAAACAGCATGTGGAAGTGTTGGAAGGTGGCAGACTCAATCTCGTCAGATGCATTCAGGATTTTTTTCTAGTAGCAAGGTCATATGCTTTATTGATTCACTAGAATATGACACTGGCAAATATTTTTGAGAAAAGGTGGATGTCAAAGGGTAAGGGAGTGGAGTTCAGCTAGATCGCCATCATAGCTTTCAAAGACACATATAATCATAGTGGTTCATGTCATTAAATGTTCACAGGTCTCTCCTACCACTGCCAATGCAGACAAGACTCCAGCAGGTATCTTCAATGTATGTGTTTTAGACTTCAGGGTACCAGAAGGCCTACCCTAAACAGGAATAATTTGGGGGTGGGGAGATTGGGAAGGTATGTAAAAGATGAAAGTGCTATTGAAAAAAAGAGAAACCTTGCATGCAATCCCATAGCAGCCACAAAGCAAGGGATGAAGAGAAAGTCTAAAGTGAACTCTGCTGGCCGCTCCGACAGCCCTCCCAGAGGAATGAGAGTTGATCTGGCACGTCTTGGTAAGGCTCCCACTGCCAAGGACTGTACACAAAATGATGCTAAGGGACCCATTCTGCTCAATTTATTACAGCAAAGATAATCATGTTTTCTCATTTTACTCATATATCAGTTCTGAATCTGTGCCCATTAACCATATAAACTATATAGAGGGGAAAAAACAGCTGGTGAAAGAATCTTGCAAAGTGGCAAGGAAATTCACTAAAAATCTGTAATTCTGAGTAAGAATAACTGTCAGAAAGTTCATGGGGCCTCCCGTGTGATCCTGTATCTGTCAAAGGGAAAGGATCTAGACAAAATAAGATCTTATTTGTGAAACTGAAAAAAATCTACAGTCCTTGAAAGGAGGGGATGAACTCTTTGAAATAATAACAAGGATGCAAAGGGAATAATTCACCACAGTTTGTTACTTCTTGCCCTTGATTGGCATATGATTCCCTAAACCAGCCCAGCAGAAAACAGAGACATGCAAAATGAGTGCAACTAGGCATCAATATGAGAGCAGCAAGTCTTACTCCACCAATTCTCAAAGTAAGAAGCTTAACTGTATTATAGGATGATAACCGATCACATCTGAAACACCAAATCTTCAATCCCAAAGACAGAAACATTTTATCCACATCTGAGAAATGACTGTGATCCTACAAACTTGGAGGCTGATGAAATTAAGACAACTTTCTTTGAAGGTGCTGAAAGGCACAAATGCCAAAACAAGACTAGGGAACCTGAAACCAATAGTGCACGAGACTATATGAATCAACAGCCCAGTGATCCTGGAGTCAAGCTGCTAGGAAAAAAAAAAAAAAAAAAAAAAAAAGGAGACCACAGGCTATGGGTATTTGAACGTGTATCTGAACACATTCACATTCAGTGTAGCATTATCCATGTGTCATGCACAAAAGCAGAACCTATTTCTGTGTGGTGCCCTTGAGGAACGCTGCAATATTGCCTTATGACATGATACTCACTCACGAGATGGGCACTTCTCTAAATTAAGTGTTTTCTAACGCCAGATAGTCTTTCAGACTTGCTTTTTTAAATAGCTTGTTGTCCAGTGACTTGGAGTCACATGCTTGTGCCATGGATCATTCAGAGAGTATTTCACAAATTCTTTGGGAAAATACTCAGACTTGCCTAGATAAGTAACAGAGCTATGCCTGTCACAGAAACTCCCTTCTCTGCCTGGAAGAAACTGAAGACAGGGGGAGATGTTTCCACAGTCAGCACCAGAGCTAAGACTAAGGAGTGAAAAGGTGCTCACCTGTAAGTTGTAAGTAAGGGCTATTGCTAACAAGCAGAACCACCAGAATAAATGGTCAGTGGATTAACACAAGTAAAGACATTTACTACATCAGCATGCAGAATTAGAAAAGAAGGCTGGGATTAAATCTGGCCAGCTCTTGTTGTTTCAAGGAATGCATCTCTGCAGACAAAGCAGCAGAGACCAGGCAGGGGACACAGACTAACCATACAGACAGAGACAGACCCAGCCAGAGCTAAACCCAAGACGGTGGCAGAGATTGCTGGGTGGGCTCAGTCACCTCTCGGGAAGAGCAGCGGGGCCTCCCCTTGCCCCTGGCTAGTGCCTGGCTGTGCCCGGTGAGTGTGAAAGGAGCTCACAGCAATGGGATTTGAGTGAGCTGCACTGGTGTGCTTTTAGATCTTGTGCTTTATTAATTTCCAGATTTATATATCACTGGTCTCAGAGCATCAGTGTATCTGTGGAAAGGCAGTTCCCTGTTCCCAGCTATCCTAGTTGCATATGCATAGTAAGGACAGAAAGAGGGGCACAGCAGTTTTAGAGGCACAAAGTGATTTTTGGATCCTTGCAGGTCCCTTCCTTTTCTCCTGCATGAACTAGAGCACCCTGAAGACAGCTCTAAGATGTGCTCTGTTTCCTAGCATCCACAATGGGCCCCGCACTGCAGCGCATTTCAGATTGGCCCATTTGCAGGGCCCCCGCACAGTGTTTCGTGAGCTGCAAGGAGTATACAAAAGGGGTTGTTCTTGCCTCTCCTGCCCCCTTTCTACAGCCTCTGAGAGCTGTCAGGACAGCACAGGAGAGCCTAAGCGCAAGTAGGAGTCAAGTCCTGCCCCAAGAGTGACTGATAAGTTTGTTAAATTAACTGGCTGGTAAAGGTGACTGGAAAGTCTGATGCGCACAAGAGCAAATCTTACAGGACAGATCATCCCTGGAAGGAAACTACACACCTTCAGTTACATCCGAGACCACCACAGACCTCAAGCAAATACTCTAAAAGGCACCAGGCACTCACTAATATGAACAAAAGCTGCTCCACTGAATCCTGCAATCCTTCACAGCAAATTGCCAGAACTAAACCCCAAAATGCTTCGGCAGCGCTGACCACGCAGCCGTCTGCCACGTACCACCGAGGCCCGGGAGCCTCACCTCCTCCACCTCAGGCACCACTATGTAGGTGGCCTGACTCATTCTCTTAGGTGTACCTGATGGACTTAAAAGAGGATTTAGGCACCCAGAATTAGGCCTCAAAACTGCACTGCAGTTAAAGGGCACAAACAAATGGTGCAAACAGCCCTTCTCCTCGCTGTCCAAATGTGAGAGAGGAGGCAATGGAGGACGGTGAGTTCTAATGCATGACAAGAAGCTGCTGTAAAATTTCTTGCGGAAACAAGAGATCTATTATATTTATCACAAATTTGCTAAGTAAGGTTAATACCCTGGCATTGACCCTGCCTCGTATGCCCTTAGTAATACTACCCTGCTTTGTCCTGTTAAGGTTTTACAGCAGAAGAGATAACACGCGGTCAATAACCCATTATAAACAGGTACTTTTCTTCTTCTCCCCATCCTCACAGCCCCCACCCCATTGTAGCGGGGGAAGATAATGCTCCAGCCAGAGAGCTTGTTTCCAATGTCAGCCTGTAACCAGCTTACGCCTGAAGAAAAAGAGACTGATCAGCCATTGTGGTCTTTATCCTGGCAGTTGAATAGCCTGTGTGAATATCAACATTATCATAAATCATTCAATTGCTGAAAGTCATCTTACCATCAGAAGGAGCTGAATAGCAACCATTTCTAAATCCTTATGTACATCCATTTACAGCAGCTGAGCTGTGGGAGTATGTAGACCTATTTTTCAGCTAACACGATAATCAAGCCATTCCTCATTTAAGAGTGAATTCATTTGCCTTGGTATTAGTCCCAAATAACAGTTCCAGAAACTGATATGTAATCTCCAAGTAAAACTCAGATTAAGCTGAGACTGCCAAACTCCTTTATTCCTCAAAACACATTTAAAGTCCCCAGCCAGGTTCTGATCTTGGTGTGAATCTGAACATACTGAATTAAATTTAAAAGCCACTGCTTTAGACTGGTGTTTCTCAGTAGCCCCAGTGTAGCCATAAAGATCAGAATCTGTCCTTAATATCTCTGCACACTGGTACTTGTGCAGAACTAGCTCCAGACTATTTATAGCTCACACTATATATACACACTGCAGCTTCCAAAAGCTTATTTTATCTTTTGGGAGGACAATGCTTTCAGAAATGTAATAAAAGGCAAAGTTTTGTCAAAAAGAAAAAATCTGCTCAAACCCTTAACCTGGAAGAGTGGCCCCACACTGCCAATCAGATAATAAGCTTAATTCTTACATCACACTTTATTTGTAGCTCACTGTGTAGTTAATGGTTGCAGCTTATCTAACAGGAGAAATGTGAAACCAGAGTTTTAGAACAATAGAAACAAGGCTGTCACCAGCAGGCTGCCAATGAATCACGTCCCTGCAGTCAAGTTCTCCCAGAAGGTCATTTGTAACAGAAATACAACTCTGCCTGGAGCTGGCAAAATGCTGAAAAGTGTTTCTCAGTTTTACCCTAATAAAACATCGAGGAGATCAATTATCAGAAGAACTTCACCTGGTAGTATTTTTAAGTTCTGTTGATTGCAGGACTTATTAGTAAAGGTTACCAAGTGAGCAGGCCTGCTTGCTTCTGTGTCTGGGATTCTAGAGGTGGTTTTACCTTCACCCTAAATTCAAGGTATCTCAAAACCAACCTTTTACCAACCTTAAGACAAAAGCGATATACCGTTCTCTTTCACATTTTCAAAAAAAAAAAAAAAGAAAAAAATTATTTTTAAACACTAATTAACTTTCTTCCATACCATTCAGAACTGAAACCCTGAAACTGATGAAAGACAGTGAGCTCTGTAAAAAGGATTCACCAAGAAAGAGAAAGCAGCACCGACATTCTCCCTTTCGTGTCCAGGGAGATCTGCAGAAAAAGGACAAGGAAGTACAAAAAAATCCCCCAATCAAGTACTACCTGTGTCATAAATACAGAAGCTGGTTTTGCACACACATAATTATTTTAAAGTAACTGCTCTATCTGCAGCTTAAAGGGAAAAAAAAAAATCTCTTCTGCTGCACTTGCAAAAGAGCTCCAGATTTTCTGCAAGAGGGAAAAGAACAGATGATGGGGGGAGCTATTCTTTTAAGACGAATGTCATTGGCACAAACAGCTGGCAGTTGGTGGCGTATTATTTATATGTGCAGTTGCTCATGTTTTTTAACAGATAAGAAAGCAATATCTCACTTGCAATTCAGGTGAGGAACATGCGTGGCTTTACAGCACTACTGGCCCCTGGGCCACGTTTCTTATCATATCGGAAACATCTGTCATGGTGCAAATAATTCCTTATAAAAGCATATCAAATGTGCAGTTTCAGGATGAGACAGCAGTCCGTAAAGAAACCAGAAAACCAGCCTTCCCCTCTAAAAGCTGGGATGGTCTGTCCCATATTCTCCCAGTTGGGAGGAGGGCAAGCACTAGGAGGGATAAGGGGGAGAAAAAGAGAGAGAAACCTTGGAAATGTCATGATTATAAATTACCCCTTCTCTACGAGACGACTGTGTCTGAGAATGGGCTTGCTCACGAGGGTGTGGCGGTTCACACGCAGAGCGTGCAGACATGCCGTAAAATGATCATCACATCACTCCACGCCGAGTCCTCTGCTCCTCCGGGCTGCAAACAGACCTGACTGTAATCCTGGCCTTTCTGGTCCAGAGGACTTGAGAAAATAACAATGGGCTGAGGTAGAAAAGATGCGTGGGGAGGGGGTCAGCATGGGGGTTACCATCAGAAGTGCACTTGCGGGGGCTCGATGCTCAGAGATGGAAATGAATCCATTTTAAGGGCAGCTGACGATGAGATGATAGGAGCTTCCATTTCCAGGGAAGGCAAGGCGCGTCTTTGATCCGTGCTGAGAAAAAAACCACAGGATGGTTTGGAAACTGCCCACACACCTGTGTTCATCCCTGCTGTAATGCTGGACCTGGCACAAATCTACAATGCAACGATTTGTAATATGGGCCATGTTTATCTCTGGTGGTGTTCTCCACGGCTGGGTCTAATACCCCTGTGAGTACAATGACGTTTTTCTGCTCCTCTTTAGCAGGGACGAAGACAACTCAAGGTGACTCCAAAATCCCTCATGCCTGGAAGAGGCCTAGAAACGCCTCCGTAGCTCTGGAAGCAAGCGGCTGCATTGAGACCCCCATCTGTGGCACATGAGTGCCCACTTCCTGCTATGCCTTCGGGCTTTTATTAAAAAAATACAAGAGAAAAATGACTGTCTTTTGTCCTTGCTCAGGAACCCCTCTGAACTTCAGCTGATGCACAGGGGAAAACTATGGACAGACCGTGGGCTGGACCGTTACCACTTTAGTCCGTGCACAGCAGCCAGGCACACACTGCCTTTTCTGTCCCATCAGAGACCGCTTTGGTGAGCTTATACGGCTGCTGCTGCAATTGCAGATGAAATGTGAAACACCCTCGTTTTCTCCCCAAGGAGTACTAAAACCAGGCATGCAGCTTAAGAAAAATAGAGGAAAATACCTATTTTAACTTTGCTTCTAATCACAAAACATATTTTCTTAAATATGCATACATCAGCAGAAACAGCGGGTAAGGGCTCCCATTCTAAAACAAACAGAAACATGCACTTTGAGCCCTCATATGAAATGGCAGTAAAAGCCCAACCCAATAATTATTTTCCTTGATTTTCAGCCAGACGAGGCACAAGACAAATAAGTCATCAAGGACAAATAAAAGGAGGTTCATTCATTGCATTCCGGGCTGGAATCTTTAATGGTCACCAAATGAACTAAGATAACTAAGTAACCATTGTAAATATTAATCTTTAAAGGAAAACAATACTCCCAACAACAGGAAGCCTGATAAGACATTGGATGTTGCCATCAGTGTTATGGAGTCTCTCTAATTTCCTTAGTTTTTTCTTATGCCTGTAGAGGGATCAGGAAGGGGAGCATATGGTATCTCTCAAAGGAAGTAAATTAACATTATTAATAGCTAATGTGGGAGAGGTGAAACAGTGATTGTTCGTGGTGGTTGTTATTGTGCTTTTGTTGGGGGGAAGCCTGCCTGCTAGTGAGTTTAAGCACTCAAGCCAACTTCAAAATCTTGTATTTATAAACAGAGATCTGATATCAGTTGCCTAAACATCCATGATGCTTTGCCAGCGCACGCATGTTGAGCTGAGCTGAAGGGACTGTGTCTTGGGGTTTGTCCCGGGAATTAGCTAACGCAGACCAGAACTTATGGTGTGGTCCCTGTTCCCGAGTAACTCCTTGCATGGACCCTCACATTCTTCTTTGCATTAGTTTAGTCTGAAGCAGAAGGAACAAGGATGGGTAGACCTGCACTTCTGAGGAAAAACAGCTGTCCTCTGGCAACCACTGAGGCAGCTGATCAAGGGGCCATTGAGGAGGTGGGTTCTCGCAGGCAGTGGTCACTGATGTAGGACATCTACCTTCAAGCACGCAGTGATGGCACCAGTGGGTTTCCGAGGGCTGTGCAGCAGTGTGGTATGTAAGTGGCAGGATTATTTTGTTGGAAGTGATGACAACTAAGTGCTGTATTAGGATGGATTGAATTGGTGACCTGGAAGGGAATCTCAGAGTCCTAGGATCCCTTGCAATTTCCCTGCACTAAGAGAAGAATTTACCTTTCTTAGGCCTCTGCTTTCATCTCTCTCCTAAATACTCAGAAGATAGTATTTATTTACTCTAAATAACATTGACACTTACAGAACACTTTGTAAGCTGTGGCTACTCCAAAGGGTGGGACCCTGATCCCAGCCTCAGCTCTGTTTGTCCCAGAGCACCTGAAAGCACAAAATGCATTCCTCATTTCTTTGAGAGATCCTATACTTCCTACTTTCTTCCCAATCATGAAAGCCTGAGGCAATTCCTAGCTGACCTAGCAGAGGTGGACTTCATGACACCTTTCATGCTGAGACAATCTGCAAAATAAATTTGGTAGGTCTTGGTAAAAATGAGAGGACTTGATTAAAATTACCCAGTGAGCTCAGTAGATATAAGCAAGTTTTGGGGAAATTGCTCAATAAACTCTTTAGAAAGAAAACAGTGGATTTTGGTATAATTAACTCACTGGATCTTAATAAAAATTGAGTAGCCTAGTAAGAAAACCTCATGCTTCAGGGCACATGGTGATTGCTTTATAGAGACAAAGGAATTCCCTCTGCCCTTGAAAGCTTATACTTCAACTGCAAGTTGACAGCTGGATTTTGGTTTCTAGGCCTGAAGAGGACAACTTGAATATCTTAAGACAGTACAGACTTTAGTTGAATTTAGACAGGTGCAACCGCTCTGTAAGGAAACCCTTTCCCTACCAAACAACTCTACTTGAAGAGATAACTCAGTAAACTCTGATTAAGTTTGTGTCCTAAAGCTGGTCTAAAATACCTCTTCCTGGGTGATGATGGGATATTTTATTTCTTAAGAAACTCATCACGTTGACCAAAGAGTTCATGAAAGGCTGACAGAGCTGTGCATTGTTTGCTGGCGCTGTGGAGTTACATGACAAGGATAAATTGTTCTCTGTGCTGAAGCCCGGGTGGTTTATAACGTCGTGAAGTTTTCCACACTGCCAATTTTAGGGCCCTTTAGTATTTCAAGTTATGTAAACTTATAATAAAACTGTTCCTACTCAGCTCTGAAGAATAAGACTTTCTGCTCAATCAGGACAGGGCTGAATTACAGACACGAAAGGGAGGATGCTTTCATGATGGCTTAGGAGAGGACGTTTCCAAAACATCTATAGCAGTATGAGAAGACAGATGTTTAGCCAGGACAGTTCTACAATCAGGTGAGAGACTACCTCAAAGAAATTAAAAGTGTCAAGCCAGACTCTTTAGTGATTGAAATACTTTCTGAGAAAGGTAACAAATCTGCATATCTTCATAATCGTAACTACCAATACAATGACATCACCCTGATGATTACAACTCATTACACTGTGGTCACACATTCACTTCTTGTTGCCTGTCCCCACCTTCCATCCACATCAGGCACCAAGTGTGGTTGTTTGGTGGTGGCAGATGAAAACTACTCTACTCTGAAACCACCACAACCTCAAAAAGAAAAGCAAGTTACAGTGTGCTTCCAGGGAATTGCAACACCAAGTCCAAAGGTTTAGAGATGTCAAAAGACAGGTAAGGTCCTGTCTTACCCTGATATCAATGGGGTCTTGGTGGATGTGAGTCTGCGGCAGCTGGAGAACATGAGCAGCGCTGGGCCATGCAAAGGACACACACACAGAGTTAACCCCTGCACAAAGCTATCACTCGCTTCTGACCCATTTTCTATCCTTATCACGTAATTAATCACACTTTGTGAGCTTCGTGGAAGGAGTGAGTTGTCTGGAGGTGGCTGTGATTACTCAGTTGTAACTTGGACTCTCCACCCAGGCAGGGGAGTGTGGGGAAATACAGCACTCCCTCCCTCCCCACTCACCCCCGTTGGACCTTGGGCCTGGGGATGCAGGGGCCGTCCCTCTTGCCCCGTGGCACACGAAAGCAAAGGGCAGACTTGGCTTCTGCCCTGCTCTTGACTGGAGCAGCAGCACCCGGAGCAAGACCGGTGACGGTAACAGGTCATTTGTGGTAAAGCTCAGCAACTTGATTACTAATCTCTGGAAACAAGGGGGAAGTCGAGGAAGGATTTTGACTCCACAGTGTCTCAGCTGGCGCGGGCACACACTGCCTCCCAGGGCCACCTCAGGGAAGCGTGCCTCCAGGGCACTCCTCCCCGCACCCCAAGCCAGGGCATGCCTGTAACTGCCACAGGACAATTTATAGGCCAAATATTGAGGATAATTAAGGATAATCTCTGCTTTAGGTGTCTTACAAAGAAGGTCAGGTAGTCTCTTTCCTTGTCAGATGTGATGAAGTTAGGCAGCTCCCATTAATAGCAGGTACTTGTTTCTCAGAACAAATAATAATAACCCCCCCTACCTAGATCCTAAAGATTTTCTAGATTTAATCTTCTCAAAACTCAGACAAGAACATTACAGTAAGTTCTGCCTCTAAAGAGCCATAACAGTGAATTGCATTACCAGCACCAATCTCCTGCTGGTATACGTTTTCCTTATTGTACCCATGCTATCAAATACAGAGAGGTGCTATAATATTTGTGTCCTGAGCTCAGACAATAACATGGTTTCAAACAACTTGGCAGGCCAGGGTAGATTAGATAGTCACATGAAAGCAAAGGAGGAATCTGCCCCAGCAACTTCTGCTATTTTTTGTGGTCTGCTGATTTCATAATATTTGGTCATAAGATGTTGTTTTCGATATTCACTTACTATCATGACGGGCTTCTTCCTAAATAGCCTTTGGGTAACAGACATTTACATCACTGGCAAAGTAGAGAAGCTGGTACTAACCAATTCCCGCTTTTGAAAGATCCCACTACTCCCCACCCAAGGGGACTTGAGAGGGCATGTATTGCATGATCTCTTCTGCCTATGGATCTGACAGCTGACACAGGAGGAGATCTGGTAAACCAGCATGTCCCAGCCTCTGTTTCATAATCCTTGTGCACCTAAAAGCCCAATTTCCAAGAAATTAGAGTAACAGCAGTTCCCATCCCTGTGAAGAAGGGATATTCCTTGGCAACATCTATCTTGTGCCATCAGAGGCAGGACGCTGAAGGTGAAGGACCGGCAGCCAGAGGAGGCCAGCTGGCCTGTGGTCAAGCCAAGACTGTGCTTAGACTTAGAGGCAAGTTCAGTGATTTCTGTGGAAAGATTGATTCAAAACATAGGAAAAAACATGTGGCAACATAGACACTGAGAGATCACTGTTACAGTCCAGCCATTTGTAGCACTCCTGACCTAGCAATCCCTTTACCGTGCCTTCATGTGTCTATCTCTCCTTTTACATCTAGGCAGGTTGCCACATTACTTGAGCGGCTTCAGCAACATTTCTGACATATCAGCCTAACTATATTTTAATTAAGCTTATGGGATTGAGAGCAGCATTTGATCCTCAAGGCTGCATACAGCAATTGAGCTTTTACAAATGACCATGCCCACATAATTATGAAAATAGGAACTGAAAGAGGCCTTTCCATGCAGTCCAGGTAACTGCAGTTCAACGTACTCCATAACGTTGAAACAAATGCATGTTATTTTATCTCTGTACTGGTCTGTGATTTCACGATCCTTTGAAAGCTCAAAGATTAACCAGAGTCCCCTGAAATGACCTGTCTACGCTAGATCAAAGAATAGGCCAGGAAGAAACCCTTGCAGTGTTAGGCCAGTCAAACTGTTCATGGCTGCAAGAAACTTCTCCCTAAAGCAGGCTTGCCCCCACTTATCCTCTTCATGTGACACTTCAGCTCAGGCAGACTAGCCCTAGTTCCCTTACTGTGTGTTTCCATTAAGCCCCAGACAGCTTTATAAATGAATGTACCAATACAAGCCCCAAGGTGTGGCCACTGTCAGGTTAACAGTCTAAATGGGCTATTGATCCAGCCTGGCACCTGCCACCGTCCCTGTGACCTTACAGTCTGGTAGAGACAGAACAGAGCAGAAATGGCATCCAGCTCCAAACTCCTCTTCACCGGGGGGAAGGGGGGAGGGAAGGAGCCTGGATCTCTGGTTTAGTCCTCTCTAGCGAAGTCAGGCTTAGTGACGCACGGGGCCTAGAGTGTGCATAGGCTGAGCACACCAAGAAGCCAAGGGGTAAGCTCACTATTGCGCTAGATACAACAGCAAGGCCATCACGTACAAAGCGGAGAGAACAGTGTCACCGTCACTTTTAGTGATAACACAAACTGTCTCTGCTTTGTAATGCTCACTCATTTTTACACAAGCCAAGCAGCATTCCTCAGCTCTAGCTCAGCTGGATCTTGCCTTTCCACAGAACTGTCATGGGCAACAAGTGGTGAGTTCACAAGGATGCTCCTAGCAATGAACAGCATCTCACAAGCAAAGCCCAAGGAGCAAAGCTGACTTGCTGCATACTAGCCTCCAGGTTTGTGGTCTTTGTTTTGGTGGATGGTGGGGATGCCTGGAACTGGAGATGATCCATTACATAATGCTAGCTAAGAGCTCCAATCAAAGCCTTACCAGCATCACATTAAAAGCCTCTACAATTAATCTCGTATTTTGCTGGCTCCCAACAGGGTGCAATGACAGGGCAGGGGGCTGGCACTACTTTTAAACTCTAAGATACTGATCTGAAGCTTGCCAGATTTGCATTCCAGCTTTTTAATTCAACTTGATGTGCACTGAGTCTTCACACCAACTGTGCCTCATGGAATAGATGTTTGCATTCAACAGGCTGCTGTGCCAGACTCACCTCCATTCTGTATCTCCCAGGTACCAACTACATGACCACAACTTAAACCTGCAAGCAAACAGGCAGAGAAAGACAAGCTCTGACACCCTGTCCCCCTCTTGGGAGCCCAGTTCAGCTCTGTTTACAATTAATTTTGTATTCAGGCACTTAAATGCACTTGAGCTAGAGAGCAAAAGAGTAGGGCAAACAACAGTATCACTCAAGGGCTTCTGACTTGCAGTTAGCCCTATTGTTTGGCCAGTAATATTATAGATCCCCCCAGTACATATGCAGACCTTTCAACTCCTAGACCTTAAAAGAACTACTTATAAAAAGATAGCTACCATCATATTACTTTACAGATTGGAAAACACAGGCTTGAGAAAAGTATCAGATAACTTGTCTAGAATTCCATGACAGTAGAGCTCAGAATCACACCTACAGCTCTCTGTTCTCTAATGCCCAACTGTGCATAATTTTCAGTCTGGCTCTGCTGAAATCTTTTGTTGTGACAAGAATCTAAACACTCTGTATCCTTTTGACTTATAAACTACGAGATCACATTAGTAAGATGGAAAACTAAGCAATATATCCAAATTTAAAGTTTTCTCAAAGCAGAATAGAAATGTCTGGAACTGTAAAGATGGGGTGGGCTTACACTGTCAGAAAGAAAAAAGCACTTTGTATTCAACATAAGCACACATTCAGCTTGACAATGGATCTGTCAAGTCTGACTTTTGCTCCTCACCCCATATCCATGATGAACCAGATTAAGTATTTTGTATTGCACCTCTTCCTTAAAGGGCACTAGAGGTAGCTAATAACCCAATGCCAGTGGCAAAGCACGCTCATACAAATAAGTCAAGTGGCTAAGCCTGCAAAAACCACATGCACCTGCTTGGAAGCACTACTGGAAAATTTGGCTTCTACCTTGTTTCATGGCTGTGATTTTTAAAAAGGGGCTAAGAGCTGAACACCCAGTCAACATCAATGCACAATGACTGCTGACTGCATTTTCTGAGGTCTTGAGAAAATCCCAGCCTACGGTACCAATTAATTTAAAATATCAGCCAAGAAGAATAGTTCAATCTGTAATACAATCATGTAGTTATATTAATGATAATGTCATACCATTAATCCCAGACTGACAGGGACAGTGCAGTATATACAGTAGCCTAGAAATGCATCAGGTGCAATACGGCCATACGGCAGAAGTGAGTTCTTACCATAGGTGCCTTATGCACAAAGCTGCATCAGGCTTGGTGCTCTTTGAATACTCCCTCAGCACCATCACATTTAAAAATTTGGGTTGGAGCCCTGCTTATTCATCCATAATGAGAAAGTCGGACTGATCTCTGTTGTTCCATCCTGAGCCCAGCTTAACTTCATTAGCTATCAGAACAAGGTCATGCTCTGCTAAGTTTGTACTTTCACATCCCATAGTAACTTTGAATCATCCTAGCTGTCAATGCACTGACATTTATGGTCTTCTACTATCACTCCCTTGTTTATGTTCAAAGTTCATTCACTGCCTTCTTCCATTAAGGATCTGTAACACATTCTCTGCCCTAGTACCTCCCGCTACCTTCTTCTTACTCAAACCATCCAAAGTTTCTATCTGTCACTGAAGAAGAGGCAGTTTCCATGGAAACTCTGAAGAACAGGCTAAGTTAACGAGGCATAAAATGAAGACAGTGTCCTCAAGCTCACCCATTTTGAAAATCTAGGTCAACAATGTTTGCTTAAAAACATTCCACTCTTCTAAAACCATATTCACTTGACTGTTAAGGATGTAATAAAAAGAGAGGCTCTAGCATACCCCCAACTTAGCATGTTTAATATAATACCGTATGTCCACGTGAATAAACCATTCTTACAATTTCTCCCAGCCTGTTTTTTCTGTTCAGTTTCCTTGGATAATCAATAAGCATTTAGTTTTATCATCCAGTTACTTATCTTCACCAAACATGTATTCTGGCCACTATAATCCGACTTTCAGGTAGTGTTCGAGTAACCTGCTATGATCTCACCGAGGGCAGGAGGTATTAGTTGTGTCATCCATTATAATCTCATTTAGAGAATCTACAGGAACGACTGTGCACATGAAAGTCAAACTCAATCTCAACTTGAACAACACACAGGCAGAAGCCAAGGAACAAAACCAACGCTGAAATTCTGAAATTGAGTTTGCTTACAGTTGATGCTGACTGATCTCAGCCACCAATTACAAGTAGCAAATGCTGATCTGTTGAAGCGTAATGGACCATGCTACAGTAAATGAATTAATTGCATTCAGTGGGTTTCCTTAGTGAGAATCACAGTTCCTCTCAGGAGAAGAAACAGCCATACCAAGTGTTAGTGCTAAAATATGCTGTCAAGTACATAAGGTTATGGAAGGCTGCCTCAAAAAAACTGCTGTGGAGGGAAGTAACACTGATGATTTGCTAGTTATTTCCTCTGCTAATTAAAAGCAGATGTAATCAGTTGCAGTCAAATACCTTTTGAGATGCAACTATTTCACCACCAAAGATACCCGAGTTTTCAGGCATGTGTCAATCTGATCTCCACTATTTATCTCTATAATTTATGCTGACTGAGGGCCTTCAGTGCTTTGGATAGCTGCTTGATGACCTGTTCCCCTTAAAAGGTAAGGTCCCATATAAAGAGGAGCTTTGCTTTTTCTGTCCACAGTTGATGGTGATGGGATTTCAGCTGTTGATGACAAGCAAGAAACAAAGGTTAAGAAAATACCTATAACCTTATGACTTCCTGACAAAGCAAGGTGCACACGATGACAGCTTACAAAAACAATCTCCTAGCAAAAACCTATTGCAATCCATACTATGTTCCTTGTGTTATTAAATATCAAATTTGAAGTAAATCAAACATTTTTCTGGCCAATGCCCTTTTCCCTGCCTAAACCCCTACATAATGTGTTGGTTTAGGAGTGATGTACAGTCAAGACAGTTTGAACAACTTATCTGAAACAGAACAGCAGTCCCCAAAAACACTTTCGTGTAATCCAATTACACCAATTAAAATAATTATTTCCACTTAGCTTGTTAGTGAACTGCTTGCTTGGCACATCTAGAGTCAGCACAACCAAAGGTCAGGTGCAGCCTCTCCAAAATCAAGGGAGGACAAAAAAAAAAAAAAAAAAAAAAAAAAAAAAAAAAAGGAGTGTTGCAGGATACAAGTCTCTAGATGTTGGTGGTGGTTTGGTTTTGCTCAAGTATGTAAGTTAACAACAGGCAGGTGGAGAGCTCTGACTTGTTTCATCTTGTCTACACACATCATGCTTTCCCCCTCAGCTCTTACTCCACTCCTCTGTTGTGCTGCAAACTGAATTCCCAGCCCAGGAAGTGTTCTCCAATGGAAGATCTGCTGAAACTTTAGAGTTTCTCTGCAAATGGGTACTTTGTGGTGCTGATTCTAGAATAAGAATCATAAGGTAGACAGCTTGCCCTCTAAATTTGCAATTGAAGCATCTGTTACTCATGCGTACATCTTTTACAGAATCTCTGAAGGAAAAAGCAATCCATTTTAGAGAGGAAACAAAGAGAGACATAAGTGTCAAACTTATTTTCTATTTTTTCAGTAAGCCTAAAGAAAAGTTTCCTTCAATTCACTCCACGTTGCCAGTATAGCTTTGTCTCCATCACTTTACAATTTTCTAACATGCCTCTGCTGCCAAATCCTTCCCTTGACACAACCACAGAATAAAAAATCCTTTGCTTCCCTCACTTGAACCTCCAACAAGCCACAGTGGCTTTCTTAACTACAGCCTTCTACGAAGAATCACAGAAAGCAGTCCTCAGTCATTCCCACTGTACAACCATACAAAACAGCCTGATTTTTTTTTTTTTAATTTGTATCAGCACTGTAGACCTCTGATATTACCTTGAATAATGCCTCTAACTGACTACCTCAGCAAGCCCCTTAGTCTTTCAAAGGGCCACCATTCCTCTTCCCCACACAAGTCAGCAACCCATTTTCCCCCTTTGCTAACCCAGGACCATGGGACTGCTGCCTCACCATCTGCATTTGGCCAAAGCAGACATAAACAAAACTGGAGTTTTGGAGTTCCCAAAACAACAGTGACTTTGGTATAGCAGATGCTGCTGTAAAGGAACCTGGTGGCTACAAAAACTGGGGCATCGGGGTTTTTCCTCACATGACGTCATGTTCTCACTCACTGCTCTCATCTATATCAAAAGGACAAGGCCACAATGCGCATTACTATCAATATTTCCCTGTGCTTTGGATTGTTATATTCTGCTGACATCCGAGTCTTTATGCTGCGCTTGTGAGACAACGTCATGTGCCTCTCAATGACTCCAGTAAGTGTTATGTCAGGGTATGTGTCTTCGTGCACAAAATATATGCCCAAATTTCCAGATGAAAAACAGATGAGCTTGGATTAGCTACTGTTTTAACTCTTGGGTGAAGTTAAAGAATTGAAAAGCGTAACACAACAAAACAAAGTAATACAGTCACCAGTCAGCTCTCTGATGATGATGATGGGGAGAAAAAAATTAGCCTGTTCAGTAGATCAATAGATCTATTGATCCATCTGGGGAGAATGTAAATAATGGAACATATGCCAAACACATGTGGATAGAAGGCACAGAGTAATCCATCTCTGAATGGCACTTGCTGATTTGCTGAACATATAAAATATGCCCTTGCAATCTATTGATTGCCATGGAGTTAGATCAAAACACTGATCTCTTAGCACTGGCAGTAGTCTGGCCAGGGCCCAAAATATACAACAAATCCCAGCTAAGAATCTTTTAGGCTCCATCTCTTCTGTCATTCTCATTGAGAGGGTTTTCAGTGGATTCATTTATGTTGCTCCAGAATCTCCGGGTTATCTTTAATCGAGGCTTATGCTTTGATGACAAACTGCATTCCGTCATTCAGATGTCCTACTTCTATCCCAGGAATGCAGCTAGATTAGAGTTTGCGTTATCCCAGGGAGACTGTGAGATGCTAATCCATTCTTGTGTTACATCTTGGCTGGGCTCCTCGCGCTCTTTGCTGACAGCTTTAACAGGCAGGGCCATGAATTTATTGCAGCTTAATCCAAATTTATCTGCAAAAGATGCCACCTGAGACTAAACATTCATGTATCATTTCGCCTGGCTTTAGATCCCATCAACACTCTCCCCAGAAAAGTGTATTGATATTAACAATTTTCTCTGTTAATGCTTATTGCCGTTCATTTGTCTGATCCTCTGCATAGGCATACATTGCTCCAGGCTCATCCTCTCACTTTGCTCCTGGTGGACTGATTTAATGATCTGAATGAGAGTAGAGGCATACTAATTAAATTCAGATATTGAATCTAAATCAGGAGGTGCTGCAAACACCAGGGAAGGCAGGGAAAAGGCAATTCAAAAGGAGTTCATAAACCTAGGGACTAAATGGAAAAACCTGTGAGAATGCAAACAGAAATGTTTGGGAAAAGGGGAATAACATGAAAGATACTTTCACAGCAGAATCACTGCAAAATGTTAATCTTAAATGGACTGTAGAAAGTAAATCAGATCAAAGCTTGGAGTAAAATATGGCATTAATGAAAACAACACATGGCTAAAGAAACTGGAAGTTTCCTTGACCAGAGGCAGGACACATATCTATATTCAGCTTAATCCCAGGATGCTACAGGCCAGAAATACAGCCAAAAAAGCCCAAGGGTGAGAGGAAAACCAAAAGTGATTTATAAGGATTTATAAAGAAAGATATAAAGGACTAAATGTGAGTGGCACAGCCAGATGGATGGGGGAGGAGTAGAAAGGCTGGCACGAGCTTGCTAAGAAACCTACCATGGAAGACAGGAATTTGCAAAAGCTCAAGGGGCTCAGCTGGAAAAAATGAAGTCAAGCTTTGAAAAAAAAGGAGGGACTAGGGTTACTGTCCAGAAAACAGTGACGTCTAGAAATCTGTTGGCCTGAAATATATTCCCCAAGGAAGTAAAACTGATGGCTAATACAAGTCAGGAATGGGCAATAAAACCAAAACATTACTGTATTTTTTGTGCATAAAATTGCTAACTTTTTAAGCACCAAGGAGCAAAGCCTCAACTGAACTAGACGATTGCAGCTTCACCAAAGCCTGTGCCAGTTTACACCAGCCAAGGTCAGGCATTCTTATCATAACTCATATGCTGAGTTACAAACTGTAGTTTACTCTGCCTCCACTCAGCAGAGTTCCCTTGCCCTTTATATTTGTTTTAGGAATACAGGGCTGGAAGGACCTTCTGGATTGTCCAATCCTGTCTTTTGCTATTACAGCAAGCAATACCCACTCCAGCTGACAAACTATAAAATGACCTTAGTTGCTTGCTCCCACTGCTCTTTAAAGAAAGACAGACCCCTTTATACCTCATATCAAAGGGTTAGAAAACCTAACTTTATGCTTAAAATTACTAAATCCAGTTTAAAAGCTCCCTCTTTCCTTTGCTAACGAGGTTCTCCTCTTACCCTGGCATTTACTCCTCCACAGTGAAAGAGAGGTAAATGCCTCCTCTCATTATGGCTGATAAATTGGAAGCAAGGTGAATTTTGCTAAAGAACTAAAGATGTATCTGTAGAGCTTCTTCCTGATCATTTCCCTTTCCATAGGTGATGCGTTGAACTAGACAATACTCATCCGGCCCCAGAATGGCCATGACTGCCAGGACTAGTCATGACAGCATTTTCTTTACTTTATTCAGAAAGTCAATAGCATTGAGTGGCTGGAGATACCAGCCTGAAATCCTGATCCAGTCGAAGTCAGCATCAGTTCTGCCACTGGCGATGATTTTGCTGTATCCGCATGCCTCAAATGATTGCACCATCTGCCATTGCTCCTCTGCACCAGAAATCCCTTCCCCACCTGAGGTTCACACCAGCAAAGAGCTGTCATCCCTCCCCATTCCAGCCTTCCCACATCATTTCTGAAGGCAAAAGTGAACAACCTTTCACCAGGCCAGAATAGCATCCTCCACATTCAGTGGTGCCTAATTTGCCCTGGGTCATCGCCAATAGGTTTTTCACAGGGTTAATGATTTTGGGAAGCTCTGCTGAAAACCATTAGTGCAGAGAGCACAATGGAAAACTAAGTTCATGCCAGCGAGAGTCAGAAGCCTCCTGAGACTGGCTTGACTGCCGCTATCCCAGGAAAAGGACATTTGCCCCATCTCAGAGAAGGGGGGGGGAATCATACCCCAGCTTATGGAAGGTAACAAATTTAATTGGAAGAAACATTTTACTTTACATGCAAAGAATAGCATGGACCAGTAAAAATCTTTATATGGCAGGGCACAAGTTGACTGTGGTTAAAACTGGGGAGCAAATTCACCCTTTGACACTGCATCCTACCATGTACGAGCAAATAAAAGGCCTATTGAAAACCATTTTCCCTGCCAGATATCTTCAGTGACCCAGTTTCAATCAGATTATCAAAACAGGTATTTCACAAGATACTAGAAATCCAACAGATTCATGGGGAATGATAATAATAGATCAATTGATACACGTGGAAAAGCAAACAAGTTTTCAAATGAGCCCTTCTTCAACTCTGAAGCAAAAGCCACTAACTTAGCACTAAGCAGAGGCTAGGAAAGCTTCTCCAAGCTTACATTTAAGCTCAGAAATGCACCTTTTTGAAAGGCCTGTATTGATTTTCTTTTCTAGGGCAACTTTCTGCTCATTTCAAGGCCTAAGCAGCATCACACACTTTCTTCTGCACAGGCTTCCCCTTCCTCCCTCTTCTAAAAGGGCAAATCATTGTGAAGAACAGAGTTCAGGCTTTGCTGTTCCTGTCCAGCAGCTGAAGATAGGAGAAGCCAAACAGGAGAAGGTTGCTGTATTATGATATGTAGATTAGAGAGGAAAACCAGCATCCTTTATCAGGTCATGCAAGTTAAATAGGAAGGAACTGGCTCACAGTACTTAATATGCTGCATGTCCGTGAATGCCTTGCAAATATTAACTAATCCTCACAAAACCTTTGTGAGATAGGTTAATGTAAACCATTTATACGTATGCAAGCAAACGTCGAGAGTGTCCTGAGACTGCCTGTGTGCTTTGTTAGTGATTCAGGAACTGAAGTAGTTCAGTCAAATACACCTTCTGTCAAATACATCTTCTAACACTCTCCAGTCCATCTGGCTTTGGTGTCAGCAGAAAACATGACCAATATCATGTTGAAGGTTCAAGCATGGCCCAGCCCTGTCAGACAATCTGGGACCTAGAATTTCAGGGAAATCTGTGCTGGGATTATGGGAGGAGTGCAGTTTTAAAGGATTGGGATGAGAAGTTAAGACAAAGGCTGACCATTTCAGCTCAGCTTTGGAAATTTTGGGGTTGGTCCAGGTGTGACTCAGTAAAATTTGGGTGTGTGGCATTCACATTCACACAGACACCATAGAAATTCTCCATTTAGAGAATTCTCACCACCAGGACTGACAGGCTAAAAGGCATTTTCCCATGAAAGGCATGTCGTCCTTGTATGTCTAATCCAGGAATTTAATACAGCACTTCAATAACTAAATTTACACCCTATGTTCTGTCTCCTCAGCTTTATTTAATTTCCCTGATTACTAAGGAATGAATTCCACTCCTTATTTAAGCTTGTGAGCACAGCGAAATGGCTTTTTTTCTTCCTTTTTGATAGAAAAGGCTTTCATTGGCAACAAGAACCTGGCCAGATTTACCCTATTTTCCTGCCTGAACTATGAGACCAAGGGAAAGTGGAAAGAGAAGTTCAGCCTCCCAGCCTACAAAATCCAGTCTCCTGCAGCTAGGATTGAAGTGGGGCAGCTGTGACAGCAGGGACAGTCCAGTGCAGCAGAACCAAGGGAGTCCTTAGCCAGCTGAGATTAAAACAAAAAAATTGATCTATACTTGACTTATAGCTGACAATTCAAATACTTCAAAAGAAATTACCTTAGCAAGGGAAACGATTGCTCAGAGCAAGGGAGGCACATCTAGCAATTTGATATGGGGATGGGATCCAGGATTCCCGGTGTCTGTTCCCAGCCTTGCCACTGGCCTTCTACATAACTGCAGGCTAGCAATCATTCAACATCTTTTCCCTCAGTTTATTCTTCTTTATAGGGTGTTGTAGTACTTAAATACAGGACTTCATAGAAGATGCATTCCTACAATTCATTATGTGGGATGCAATGAACCAGCTTGCTGCTTTGACATCATAGGCTGAATAGTGACTGAATTGCTCCAAGCCTTAGTTTTCCACTGACATAAAGAGAATATTCAAGCTTCCTCTCACATGCTTTGAGATCTTGGATGGAAGAGAGATGCAAACACAAAAGTGCTACTCTTCTATTGAGAGGAAGAGACAGGTTAAATTCTACCCTTTGGTTCCCCACTCCATTGGGATTGGCATGAAAACATAAAGATGACAGGCTGGGCCCCATTCTATTAAGATTTAAATTTAGCAAGGAACTGGAAAATTACTGGGAGCCTTATGTCTAACCTCTGCCTCAGTTAGAAACAAATATGCATAATTCTTGTCCCATAGCTAAATTTGAGTGAATTGTCAAATGCCAGGCCAATAAAAGAACTGTCCAATGCAAACCTTATCTGCCCCAGATGCACGTATCTGCTTACAATATCCTTTGTTAGTTAAACAAAACAGAATCATTGTTGCTAAGAAGTTAATATTGTTTAAGATTCACTGGCTAACACACAGAACACTTTTTCCTGAGTTCCCCCAAACACATTCCTTTTCTATTCTCTCTTAGTTTCTTACCCCTTTTTTTCTTTCCTTCTGACTTGTCTAAGGCTGAAATTTTCTTTAGGTGAACTGGCTTGCCAGGTGATATGAACTTTGAGGGAGGCAAAGATTTCAGTTGATGCAGTGAAGGGTAAATAGCTGTTCAGATGAGAGCAAACAATTAATTTGAAGAGCAGAATATAACTAAAGTAATTCCCCAAGCATTAAACAGAAGCCTATTTGCTCTATCTCCTACCAGCTCACCTTTTTTTTTGATTATCTCCCTAACCTGCTTGTAGCCTTTTAAACCTGCGTTGCCAGTGCCCAAAATTCCTTCATCCAAACAGTGAGTTACCGTGGAATAAAACCAACCATAGCATTCCAATGCCCCTATGAATAAACATCCTGCAATGCTTTGTGATGTATTTTTTAATTTGATCATCTTTTCTACTGCTGGGACAGTAAATGACACAAATATCCACATAGAACTGGAAATAAAAAGGAAGACTTTATTACCAGAGCAATATCAGTCAAGATGCCAGATGTAAAACATGTCCCTGGCAGAAGGACATGACTACGCCGCAGGAGCAGAGCACTGCTAATGCCCGCCTGGTGATATCAAAGTTGCACTTCATATTGATCTGCTAAACCCATCCCATCCTCTCCCTACATTTCCATGCCCTGCAGCATTATAAGGCTTACCATTGAAAATACACTTTTCTCAGGATAATTTCACCTGCCCTGTAGGTGTCTGCCAACAGAACTCTGCCCACCCGACAGGTTACCACTTCACATCTCTGACTGCTGTAGCGTACACCAGCAGAAATCCAGAGAGTCAACTGGTTTGTAAGCTGTGATAGCCCTCCAAGATCCTCGCCTGCAGCTATCTTGCAGAAAGCTATGCAGGGTAAACGAGGTCACGGCAAACTCTATGCCACTGTAACTAGACATCCTGAGCATCTCTCCACGAGGCTGCAGCCTGCAGTGTAGGCAGGCACAGATATGCCGAAGGTATGTAAGCGAGACATGCTTACAAAACCCAAGAACATCTTTCTGCTTTCACAAAGACAGCATTGATAAGAGTCACTTTTTACACCGTGTGCTTCCCTGTCAGAGGTAAACATCTCAAATATTTGCCTTTCACTGACTACCAATTTTTCTAGCCTAAAGACTGATGAAAAACTTTTTTGACAGTCTTAAAAATGAAGTCTTTCATTTCACACACAAAACAGGCAGAAAATTGGAGGCAGCAGTGCAGGCTGCATTATCTAGGGATCAGTCTGAGTGTCCATGACAGACCTTTAAAAGGTTTAATTCCAACAGGCTGGCAGCGAGAAACCCCTTAAGCCATAAGCAGTCCTTATAACCATACAAACAGCAAACTCCTCTTCAGCAAGCAAGCAGAAGGGGACTGAAGTCCAACTAAAACTTGTGGCCCATGCACAAATTCACTCTGAATTTCTGCTGGCATCAAGTAGGCCTCATTATGAGGATAATGTTCAGACCTAAATGTACAACACAGCCAAGGGTGACAGGTAAAGTGGGCTATCTTTCTGCAGTGAATGCATTTGACACCATTTCCTAACTCTTTAAGGTAGGAAGGCACGAGATATGGCCCAGCATAGCAGAAATGGCTGTCAAAAGTAAGATATGACCATCAAATGTTTTGACTGAGTTTGTTCTGCAAAGAAACTTTAAGTCTGGCTGTCTGGGTGCTCCTGAAATAACATTTTCCAGAGATTTACAAAAAACCTGCAATAAAATAGTCAGTGAAGATGCATCGTTGCCCCATACTAGGAGGAATTAGAGTCTTTCACCGCATGTCATGAACCACTACAGGGTGACTCTTCCTGGCTGAGGTGGTAGGGATCTGTGGCTTCAGAGCACAAGGAATTCATCTGCTGCACAGTTCTGTCCACTGTGAAATCATACATGGCTGCAATATACAGCACAGACCAATTGTGAAGCTTCCACCTGACCTTGAATTTTGTTTTTTTTTTTACGTGTATCAACACAGAAAAAGTCTCAATTCACGTGTGAATTTAAGAGCTAGATGGAAGAACCTGTTCCTTTGCAGACCAAGGAAGATCAATCAACAAAATTAGCTTAAATGAAACATTAAGTGGAAGATTTCCAAGCCCGAGAAGAGTGATGCCAAGATCAAAATAGTATCTCATCTCAGAAATACCTCCTTACCCCTCCACAGTTAGATACAATCACAGAGCAGAACATAACTAAGACGACTCAAAGCATCCGTCAAAAGAGAACAGCACCCCAGACCTAAATTGGGGAAGGACTATTCTCTCCTGCCTTCAAAACATTTCATAGTCTGCATTCCTGATCGATTGGGATATCCTTTTTCAAAGCTGCAGAGCACTCACACTTTTTGGAACCAGAAACCAAGATAAACCTCCCAGGACCTCAGGACTGTCACAAACCTCCCACTTGCTGATCCAAAACATAACTCTTCCAGCAGCTTTCTTGGCCATAAGCACAAAGGATTATAGAAATACACATCACATGCACACAACTAAAATCTTACAATGACAGGACACTTCACAGCACAGACAACCCATCCCCGCAAGGAGCACAAAGGGAGACGGGGTGACACGTGACAGATGGACATTACTCATGTCACATCACTGCAAGGCACAGTGCTGCACCGGTGCTTGGGGCAGAGGGAACAGCAAGGCAGGATCAGACAGGAGGTTTCCAACTCCCACTGCAGGGTGGTGTGTACTTCCACAAACCCAGGCTGGGAGTCTTCCTTTACAAATCCCTTCCTGCCTTACTTCATCTTAAGCTGCACCCATCCACCGCTGCTCCGCACGCAGGTTCATCTGCCATGGACCCTTCCGTGCACATCCAGTCTAACTTTACAGATAGCCCCTATAAGTTTCCCCTTTCCTCCACCTCAGCTTATATAAAGCTACTACCTACCTACTATTTTAGATTATACATAGCAACATGATTGGGAAAACAGAAATAACGAGTTTGGGGATGATTTCCCTCCTTCCCCTCTTTGTTTGGTTTTCTGGAACTACTTCATCCCAAACATTTGTAAATAGTGCCTGGAGTTACATTCCAAGTTCCAGCAGTAAACACTAAACTAGCTAATATATATGGAAGGATCCCTGTTCTTCCAGTGTATCCAGGCAACCTTGCAATACAAAGTTAAAGCACAGCTATTTGTTCAAAAAGTGTTTTCACAGTTATTTCCTCTTCCCTCCCCCTTGACTTTTTCCACTAGGCACTACTTGTATTTATCATCTGGAGATTCTGTTCCCTTTTTCCTTTTTAAAACCTTTGTAACAGCTCGTTTTAAGAGCAGCAAAGCACAGACATTTCATTTATAACACAGTTTGATTTAGTTTATGAAGAATGAAAGAAAAAGAGCAAAAGTTTCACAGGAGCACCTGAATATAACTCCTCTGTAACATGCTGTGGTAACTCGGGAAACAAGATCATTTCCAAATGCTAAGGAAACCTTAGAAAGAATACTATAGGAAGACAAAAACATTTACACAAACACTAAAGCAAGCTGAAAAGGTGTTTTGCTATATCGTACCTAATACTAGTTAAAGTTTTCAGAATAAAACAAGTTCCCTCAGAGAACATAGGTGAGGCTGAACTAAAATTTATCCAAAGGAAAATATCAATTTTTATTAAATTTTCCAATTGAGTGCGCTTTGGAGTAAAGCCAACATCTCAATAGGAAGTGTTTTTCATTTCAAAATGTCAATTCAAAATGAAAACTGTTACTTTGACATATTGGGCACCTTCATTTTGCTAGGCAACGTTGATATATTTTATGTTGATGTTTCTTATTTGAAAACCTCTTCAGAATATTTTTTCTACTATATGGCTCAAAATTTCAACTTTTGCTTCCTATTCTGATTAGAAACCAATTTTCCTACTATTAAAACTTTCTGCTGGGCTAAAGAAGTCTCTTTGCTGAGCATTCCCTGCTCTCAGTGCCGTTCTTTTCTCATGAAGTGCTCTACAGTACATCGTTGACGTTTTAAAATCTGAATAATAGTCAATTAAATAATGCTCATTTTAAAAAAACATGGAAACATTTATTGTTTTCCACCTGGGGGGGGTGGGGGGTAGAGGGAGAAATAAGGAAAAAGCTCCGAAGATGCAACAACAAATTTTGGCAATAACATTCTCATGCCATTTTTTGCAGAGCAGCCTTAGTGTATTCCAGCTATCTTCGTGTGTCCCCCAAGCTAAATAGTGGGTGACACCAAAGTTACGAAATCAACTCGTACTTCCTCTACAGAAGCAAAACCCGCTTCCTAAATGACAGTTTTTGCCTTTACAGAATCTGCAGATCTGGGGTCATGTAGATGAACTAGGAAAGCCAGCCTGACATGAGGAAGAGCGGGAAATGAATTTGCCACATTTATTAAGTACGGAGTAGTTTACACATCTCAAGTGTCCAGAATGAACTCTCATTGCCTTTTCCAAGCAACTCAGCTTCCAGCTAAGTGTCTCTTCCAGAGTGCTTTGCTCCTCAATTTACCAAAAAGGAAGCAATGGGTGCAAGGGCAGATGCTGATTTAGTAAACGCAGACTCCTATTGGGCAAGTTGCTTTTCCTGAAGTTGTTTATGCTGAGAGCTGACTTTGAGAATCTGAGGTCAGCAAGGGAATATAGTTTATGGTTTGGCCTCAGAGTTGCTGTAATTTGTCTTCCAAGTCCTGGTGTTCAGAGGAAACTGTTTTCACAGTTACTGCATTTTTCCTCCCCTCAGTACTAAACCTTGGCTTGTTCTCGAGCAGGTGAAGATCTTAGATGATTACTTACTGCTTGAGCCCATCGGGTGATATCTAAGACTAAAGGCAGCAGGTAAGGCCTACTACAAATTTCTTCTCATTTTGAAGAATTCCTTAATTCTAACAGCTTCACAAAAGAATATGGTGGATTCCACTAAGGTTGATGGGACTGGTGAAACAAAACTGTTAATTGGTGATTTTCATGTCAGTGGTACCTCATAAAAATTAACCCCTAGGTCTTTGATGCTACATTGTAACTATGTAGTTCCAAAGGTAACACAAAGAGAACATCACTAATTTCTTAAGTTCAATTGTGAAGTACCGGGCAAATAAAACAGTGGTACACTAATAACGATACAAGAAAGATGTTGTTACAACACATCAATTTTCAGGGCCCTGATTACAGCAATAGTAAAGTGTAAAAAAAAGCAATAAGAACAACCATAATCATGTGTAAATTCCATTTTCCCATTATTTCCTGTTAAAAAAAAAAAGAGAATATAACCCAAATAAAGCAAAACATTTCTAACAAATAAGTTTCCAAAGGTCTCTGAAAGATGTCAATGGCTGTTCAACCACTGCAACATACTTCCTATTTCATTGCTCCCATACATCAAGGGAAACAGTGGTTAAAAGGAACAACGTTCTCATGGTTATAAAACACAGGACTGAGCCAGAAATCAACAGCCCTGTTCATGCTTCCAGTGCAACTTCTACATAGCACTTTCTCTTTGTTTTGATTTCTCCTTTTTTCTTTTAAACAAAAATAGTCATGCTGAACAAACTAGCCAGAATGGAAGGGAAACAGTTCAAAAGGTGTTTTTTAAATGACTTTTCCATCTCAGCTGGACAGCATGGCAGAAATACATAGTATTACTTGCAGCAACAAGGCTGGGTGAGTACAGGCTGCCTTGTGTATTCCCAAGCACATCAGGATGGCAAAGAATATTGGTTTTGCTGGTAACAAACTTTTGTCTTGATGGGATCAGGGCTGAAACATTTGCCACCTTCCTTCTAATGTAAGGTCGTTGCTCAAGCATTGGGCACGCACAAACATCACCGCCCTTAAGCTTTGGGTAAACAACTGTCTTGGCAGGAGCTCACATTTCTGGATTACCTCTGCACAGAAATATGACTTCATTTCCTTAAAAGCAAAAAGCAGCTAGAAGGGGGTTGGATCTTGTTTGGTGATTAGCTCTGCCTTTTCCCCCTCTCACCCCCAAAAGTTGGATATAAACAGAAAAATAATTCAGACACAGCCAAAATAATAGCTTGGAGGGGTAAACTTTTCCAAAAGGAAAGAGATTCATCACCAAAGCAAGGCCTAGTTCTGTGGTGGGACAGGACAGTGTGTTACGATGCTCTTCCAGTTATCTGAACTCAGCAAGTATTACTGTCCTACGCCCCAGGAGTTACACTGCATCACCCAGATGGGCAAGGGAGGGCAGACCCACTCTATAGGCTCCAGCTGTCATTCCCACTTTCCCCACAGGCGGGCACTTCAGCACCCAAAGACCCTTCCCAGCAGTGGTGCCAGGTACTACTCTGGAGCCACGTGTCTCCCCGTTTTCTAATGCCCCCTTCCACAGACAGCCTGGCCTGGTTTCTGAAAATAGGATCTGGTCCTCAAGCAAGGACTTGTTCCAAAGCCTCGTGAAATAACATATGACCTTCAATTATTTTGGGCCATACCTACTACAGAAGGCCAACTAGAAATGAAATCCTGAGGACATAGAAAAGCCCTGCATCTAGCAAGAGTAAAAGGGTGGGAAAGGTGATCTCGAGTTTTTGGCAGAGGGACTGATTCCTTCCCCACTCTGATTTTTCCAGCTGTTGCTGTTAGATGCTCCTAGGAGGGTGTCAACTTGGTAGGTTCACAGACCAACAACAAGTTTTCCCAGTCATGGAAAACAACTGCTGCTATTGTAGGACAATGGTGAAATCAAAGCCCTCCAACTCCTGAAAGTCAAGAGTAAAATCCACAGACCACTTGTAAATCAAGGAGACAAACCCAAGGGGCAACCACTTACAACAGATGGACCAGATCTGCAGTGTGACTTGGATACTACCATGTCAATTTATACCATGTGAGGGATCCATCCTGCATATTTTAAAACAGCAAACTTTGACTAGATTAGGCTGGCCTCAATCACGAAAACGTTCTCTGTAGGGAATGGCTGTCACCCAAAAGAGAATTAACAGAGCACAGCCATTGTTAGCAGGAGAACGGAGGCCAAATGCTTTTCTGGCCAGCCCCTGTGGAAGGGTTATGAGGTCAGAAGTGAGAAAGAAGTCTCCTTGCTAGCTCTACTGGCACTCCAGCAGGACTCCAACAGGTTGCAGAGCTACTTCTCCTCTAGACAGGACTGCATAAGCTCCTTCAAAATACATACTTGTCAGAGGGAAGAAAACTTGGAAAGGAAGCAAGAGAGATTCGGAGAATTGAAACTCGGACTAAGCACCGTCTCCGCACACTCAGCCAGCAATCTGGAACTAACTTATCTGTTAGGAAAATGTAATTGCTGTCATCAGCAATCCTCATAATACACTTCAGCTGCCCCAAACTACCACATAATTGCATGTTCCTTCCTTCCTTTCATGTACCAAGTAGCCAGCAGGTGCACACCCACCCAGCTTTCCCCATGTGAAATAACAGCATGATTCCCCCAACAGCAATCACTCCCTTTCCACCAAATCTTGTCTCCAGGATTCTCAGGTGTACATAATATACACCCTCAATGGTGACATAAGCCTTTGCCACCCTTCTCCATTAAAAACCATGTGGAATCCAGCAATGTGGTTTGAGAGAAACAAGGCAAACGTGCAAGACAAATAGAGACATCGTGCCAACTGCAGAGCAGTCTGGATCAAGACATGAGATTCATCCAAGGCACAACTTCGTTGCCTTCATTTGGATTATGCAAAGAATAGATTTGGCCTGGAGACCAAATTGATCCATCTGGGTATAAGCTGATAGCAGTAATTAGAGCTGGTATGAACTACTGCAGCTGCTGGCATCTCTCTCCCCTTGGTTCTTTGCTGCCCAGCAGTCTAGTTCAATTCATCACTGTATTAAATAATGAAGCTTCAATTCTTAGCAATAGTTTATCCTGCCCAAAATATCACATTCCAACCCTGTGGCAAACCTGGAAAGAGTCTAGAAACAGGCAATGAAAATGTGAGACATTTTCCTACACACAAAGGCATGAAGGAAAGGCCTACACAGTTCAAGGTGAAGACAAATTACAGGGGACATGACAGAGCTATACAGACTAGACGACAGCATAGGGAAAGCTGGCAATGTCACGTACCCACAGGGGAAGCAAGAGCAATCAAAGTCTTTACTTATACCACAAGCATTTAGCTGCAGTCAAAAATAAAATTATCTTCCTCTTCTCCAAAACCAAGTGTTAGACACATGGATAATAATGCAGAAACAAGCAATAACGTTGGAAAAAGTTAGAAAGGGTCATAAGTTTGGGTACTTTAGATCCTATGAATAAGAACTTGATTTAGAAAGAAAATTCCACCTTTAGCCTCGTTGTTCTGTTATCTACAGGATTTCTTGGGTCTGGCTCAAAAAATTTGTTCTTTGGAGAAGGGATGCTGGTCTTCTAGTCCTTAGCCTGTCTTCTTTAGGACTTCCAGTGCTACACCCCCATGCTTCATTCGTTGGATGTAGAGAGAAGGTGGGTCCAGAAGTTCAATAAAATAAAATCTGCAGTTAGAGCATCTGAAAATTCAGGCATATTCTGACCCGGGGACCTATTGAAGCATACTTTAACCCAACTCCTCAGTGAAGCAAGGATGCCTACTGACTTTTATGGGATTTGAATCAAGCTCTTTATGTGACTGTCTCAACTAGATTTCCCCCTCATTCAACAGTACTCTACTCTCCATCGCATTGCGTAGTTACATTTCAGCTCCACTAACTGCTGTTTATCACACTCCTTAAGCAGCTTTCAAAATGTTCCAGATTTCAGCAATTAGAGGTCATTCCTGTGATGGGGCCTGGAATTTATTCTGCTCCTTCTTGTTAAAGCCCTAAACCAGTTCTTCTAGTATCTTAAAATATGGAAGACCTCCTTGCTTCTTCTCATCAGATGCATGGGGTTATTCCAGCCACAATAGGAGAAAATTCAAGAAAATTTCTTCAGGAACCACCGTACCTATAAAAATGCTCCTTATTAACTTATAACTTTAGTCTTCATTCTAGTTTTAGGCAAAACCGAATCTGCCTCTTGCAAGTGCTGGCCTGCCTGAAAACCAGATCTAGTTCAAGGATCCCCAAACTGTACCATTTGCAGGAGGGCAAAAAACCAACCAAACACACACTGGGAGAATTTTAAAACATGAACATTTGTAAAAGAAAGAGGGAATGGGTGAGGCAAAACTACTGACTGGAAGATAAAAAAAACAGGTCATGCATTGGCTTGGTTGTCCCATCTGACGTGCACTGTAACACAAGAGGAATGGTTAAGTTCAAGTTGGAACAAATTTCCTCTGGAACACCTCCCTGCAGGAGGGAGATGAGCTGCCACGTGCTCAGCCCCTGCAACGATGCTGCCTCTCAGAGAGCGGTTGGCATGCTGAGGCCTGGCACGCTCCTTGCACATGTGGAGGTAGCAGTGCACATCAGAAGTAAAGTGCTGAGTACGCTCTTGCCAGCAGCAGCCTGTGAGGAGGGACATCCACGAAGACCTCACCTGAAGGCCCTTGGTGCTTTTGCCTTCCTCAGCCCATAGAGCCAGCAGTCACTGGCAGACCAAGGGTGGGCTCCAGATGCTTCCAGGTGGAGCCCACCCACTGCAGGTAGGCTAAGCAGGAGCCCCAGGGCCTTTGGTTTGTGTAAGCCCTCCAGTAATTCCCAGGAGCTACATAAGGAGTGGCCTGGCCATGCATTTGTGGTCTCCTGTTGGGTTCAGCTGGGTAGGCAGCACCTCTGACCACAAGCACTTCTAAGGAAAGGCTCCGAGTTATCAACGGGCTCAAGTTGTGTTTAGTGAAGAACAGGGTCCTTTGCCCTCTCCTCATTGTCATTTTCCAGGCAGGCTTCATGCCTGCCTGAAGCCTCCTTAGTCCTTGGACAACTGCTCATTTGGGTCAGTCAACTTAATAGTTTGCATCAGCAGTCTGGGACATTGGCATCAAGCTGTCCATTAGCATTGTGTCCACCGGATATTTGGATAGCACTGTCATGAAGTGACTTATGGCAGGTTTCAGATGAAGAGGATGTTTCTGAACACTGCAACTTCTGTTTCCAAAATATTTTTGGCTCAAGTGGTAAAGTTCTCTAGAAAATACTGTTTATGCTGGTGTTGTATAAATACATCATGATGCTACTCTCTAGCAAGAGCAAAGGCCAAGGATCCTACTATCATTAAGAAGGTGCACCTACTCTGTTTTATTAATATTGATCAAGTACATATCAAGGTCTTCAAAACATCTTCAGTAATTTAGGACCAGAGTTCATGAGCAACCCATCATCTCCTTATGACTAAGTAAGGAAGATACTTGGAAGAGATAGTTAGAAGAGATCCATTTCTAGCAGGACTCAACAGTTCTGTGCTCATCACTCTGAAATTCCTTTCTCTGCTTAATATAAACAAGAGCATGCAGAGGACATCTATCCAACTCATGTTGTGCACACACTGCAGGAGTAAAACACAGGTGTTTGAAAAGCTTAGCTTCTACTCTAGTAGAGCCACATCACGCGATGTAGTTAATTGCGTTTACAATTTCTTTTTGGGGGAGTGCCGAGAGGTCCCAAGGCCTTATACTTTATCAGTACTGCTAACAGCTGAAATTCAGCTTGCATGGCACCTTTCAATACATGTAAGCCACCAAACTTTTCTTTCTTCACTTCTTACTGACCACTATAGAACCTGGAAGGCCATGCATGGGTCTCTGCATACATGGGCATGTGTGTGAGTGCACATGTGAGTGAGTGTGTGTTCGTGTGTGTGCACGCATCTGTGTGACCAATGCCCTCTAGAGGGAATCCATGTCCCAGCAAGACAGTTGCTCTGAAGCCACAGGTGCCAGAACTGGGTACCACTGGCCACAGCTTCTGAGACCGCTCTCATCACTGATATTCTCAGCTAAAAGCCTACTGAGAAAGGTATTCCATGAAAAAAAAAAAAAAATGTTAAAAGGGGGTTGGGGTTTAAAAAAAAGAAAAATCTAGGAAGTGCCATTCTCTGGCAATTACTAAGGGCCCCCTTGGAGGATATCTGACCAAGCTGACTGCATGGTGCATGAGTTTCCTCCCCAAACACTATGCTGAATACTGGGGCCAGGGAGGCAGAAAAGATGAATCAGAAGCTAATCCTCATTTGATGAGGCCTTTGCAACAAAGGGCTGGTTTAAGAGCACCAACTGCCTTAAGGTCCTTTCCTACCAGCAGAGCATCTTTAAAGAAGCTGGTCCACCACTCAGGATGTGTCTGCATTTGGGGGAACATGTATCAGCTGGCCAGAAACACAGGGAAGCACTGAGTGAAACTTAAGTGAACTCATTTCCTCTACCAGTGGACCCTTTCAGCCAGGTCAGAGCAGGCACACTTGTAGAAAAGAGATAAATGCTTTTGGTGTCGCTATCCTTCTCTGCCAAGCCAATGCATGCACACAGCACACCCCTTCTCCAGGTATTTCTGAACACTAGTTAAAGAAAGGGAGCATTTATCTGATTTGCCCTTCCTGAAAGGGAACTTTCTCTCCAAATGCAACCTTGATCTAACCTTTCTATATATGACTTTGATCTATAGACCCTGACATGAACACAGCTTTCATCAGGGAGCTGTCATTTTGGAGGAAGAACCCAATGGAATGAGTGTATTTATATCTCAACACTTCGTAAAGCTGTTACATACAGTACAGTCTATTCTCTTCCATTGCATATGTATAAATAGTCTCCTCCTCATCTAGGGGTCAGTTGAGCTTGTATCTCAGTGCCTGATCCAAACTCAGAAGCTCACTCAGTGTCTGCTTGTGCCTATCAACTGCTCTAGGTACATGAGTGTCTGCTGTCACACATGCTTTAAATCCTGATGCCACAGATTTTTAAAGGAGCCTTGGAGGCTCCTTTAAAACTAAAAATCAGGTGCTTGCCTGAAAATCCCACCTGTAAAACCTCATATGCCAGATACTGTGAAAACATCCTGAGTTGGGCCTGCCACAGAAACCCCAGCTAGGAGGACAACAGTCAGAACACTGACTGGCTTCCGTTCCTATTTCAGCCAGTAATTTTGTGGCCAAGAGCACATTACAGGATGTGGGCAAGCAGAATTCATCCCTGGGCTTCCTCGTTTAAGGCCAGGGCTTGATTCCAGCTTTCCAGTGTCTGTGCATTTACTTGGCATAGTACAGCCTAAGTCCCGCTGCAAACCCAGCCCTTCTGGTACCACCCAACTGAAAACACTGAAGTATCTTCCTTCATTTTCTAGTCTATTCTATTTCTGGCTGCCAACACTGGATCCTTCTTATTTAGCGCACACTTTACTAGCTCCTGAAGACCAGTATCCCTGTTGAGGTAGAATCTATAGTCCTGCACGATGAGAGGGATTCAAGAGTCGAATGGTCTCAAAAGACCTTTATTTTATCAGGTAAGACAAAAGGCCTCCCGGCTGGTGGACATCCCACTCACCCCAGTCTTTTGTTGGGATCAAGAAAAGCTGTACCAAGGAGCTGGACCAAGGGTGATGCTAGCTTAGAAATGGAGGAACCTCTATGGGCTCCTGCAGTGTTTATCCTCCCTCTTAAACCCTGCACAGCCTTTATCTGCCCTCCAATGCTTTGTGCAGTCTGGCTTTAAATGCCTCGAGCATTGAAGCTCCTTGAATTTAGACAAACCAACAAGCCAGCAATTAGGAAACACATTGCCAAAAGTCAGCTTACATATTGCCTTTGCCTCATTTTTATCATCTTGCTGCTCTTGTTCAAATTGTTTATCCCTCGAGGATTTTTTTTTTTTAATGCTTTCTTTTTTCTCCTCAGAGTGGGACTTCATTTCCCAATGACTACTGGACCTTAGCTTAGCATTTGGGAAACTTAACAGAAAAATCACCCAATTATGTTTTACAGTTATCAGTAAAACTCCTAATGCTTAATTTCAGTCATTCTTCAACAAAAGTGCAAGAAATGATCTTTCCAAACCTCTGGCCAAGTCTTCTGGCCAGATTTATTTATACATGATCCCAAAATCCTGAAATCATAATAATTCCAGGGAAAGAGAAAAAAGGAAAAGAAATGCGCTTTATGGCATCTTCGGTTGGTGAAGTCCACATCTATTTCTGCTCGATATCCAAAGCCAGTTTGAGCTCCTTGACCACCATCATTCTCTGTTTATTAGACTTGTTTATGTAATTTCTAAAAATAGAGAGGAACTATATTTTTGTTACATTAGAACATGAGTTTTTCTTAAAGACTAGGATGTTAAAGAAAGAAGCCATTAGGGGAAAAGGCAGGAAAAAGTTAAGAACATTTCCTTCGGTCAGCTTCTAAAACACAGTGTGCGTTTCCTCTCCGCATGAATTGGAGAACAGTTTTGGAAAATGGTTGTTTCTCACACACTTTCATCTCACAGCTGGTTTCAGAGACAAGTATTTACAGCTGCATGAAACAACTGAGAATCTGCTATTTGCAATTATTATTCTTTTCTTGATCTATAAGAATCTGGAGTGATTACATATGGCTCCTTTTGTCCTTTCAGTCCCATTCCTGGCACCAGCCTGCTGGCTCTGTGCTGGGCTGCCCACGTCTCACCTGTAGGACTTCCCCCCCAGATACAAAGCTGGCAGGCAACCACATCCCTGCCATTCGCTCTTGCAGAGGGGTCCTGAAGAGTTTGTAGTTATAGCCAAGTCATCCTGTGCTCTTCAGCTATCTCAGTCAGCTCCATGGACACTATTAGCAGCTCAGAGTCTACAGCACTAAGATCCACTGGTACCAAAATTGCTTCCCTTTTCCACTCGTCTATTTGCTGGAGACAACAGACTACCCGTAATTATGTTTGCTTTAAATGTAAGCAGAATCAAACATTTCACACATGCTTTCCTACAAAGGTACTCTGTATTTAGGAATGTACATGGCAGTTGCCCTCGTGGGGATTTTTAAGAGCTTTGACAACAGAATTAAGCTTCATCATTCCTGAAGCTAGTAAATGTTAGAACATCTTTTTTTCCAAGATGTGCAACTTGAGGTTCAACAACTGGTTCAAGATTATACACTTCCACAGTATAAGGTGAGAAAAGCCCTGAGACTGAGTGTAGAGCCTCATTTCTGCTGCCTGTGAGCCATAAGGCACTTAGGAACAGCCCCACTTTTCTCCCTGCCTCTCTCCCAGCAGGGCTCAGTGAAAAACATCTCTCTCATATCTGTAGACACCACAAATTATACCTATCAACCTTTGGAAATACAAGTTAACCCTATTTCAGAAACATGTTCTTTTCCTGATGACTGTTCACTTGGGGCTGTCACTGATGTCCTCTGCTGTGTTTTATGTGCAAGTGGGAGGTTTGGCCATGTCAGACATCAGCCATCACATCCGGACCTCTTGCTCATGCAGAATAAGCCCTTGCCATTGCACCAAGAGAAGGCAAGGCACTAAACAGCATTCACAAGAGTATCCAAATTTGGCCCTGAATGAGTGTCAAACACCCGAGACCTGAATATGAATGGACTAACCTCAAGGAAAACCCATGTGTTAAACTCAGCTATGCTTCCCATAATAAACATGAACTCACAGGTCCTCCAGCAGGTCAGATCAGGTATCCATATAATGGTAACAGGTGGCACTAAGATGAATTACCTTGCTCCTTAAACACACATCTCCCAGTAAGAAACCGGGAGTTTTGCGTACGTACACCACCGTACGCGACACTAGGAACAGAATTAACATCCCAGCAGTGTATTCCGAATGTGGTACTTACAGACAGGAGGGATAAAAATCCACCACTAACACCAGACAAAACTCCCATGCCTCGTTTGCCCCACAGATCACTTTTCTGTATAACACCAGCCTTCATGCTCTTCATACTATTCCCACCCACCCAGGAGTCCTGAAGGCTGTGTGATGGGAGCACAGAACTGGACTGGGTGAAACAGCCTGACTTACACCAGCGTACACTAGCTGCTTCTTCTCATCTGGGTAATTTATCCTATCTTCCACCTAAAGCACCTCCAGGACCCTGCAAGTGCACACGTGCAAGAGAATAAAGGTATCTGTCATGAAATCTGCAGGCACAGCATTTACCAGGTGGGACGTGAATAATCGCCAGACAACACTAGAGACGTTTCTTTGTCTTCTGGATAAGTACCTTCTGAGTGCCAGCAGAAGGGCACGTAGTTGATCTAAGTTTGCCAGGTCAGTTTTTAGCACAAACTGCTCCCATTTGCCTCCTCCTCCCCTGTTCAGCATGTCTTCCCTTCCTGGCACGCAGCAGCCTTGAGAGGAAAGTTACTGTGCCCAGAAAGGGCTTGGCACCACACTAATGTACATTGACAGTGTGTTTTCTTCCCTGGCGCCCGGCCATGCACAAATCCCTTTTCTGAGTCACTCCCAGTGAGAAAACCAACACCGGTGTTCTGCTCTGTTGAAATGGTAAGGCTGAGGGAGCAAACATAAAAGAAGTTGCCTATCAGAGGGGGCTGGGGATGAGCCGATGTCTGGAAGCATTGGAGGCAAGGGGAGGGAATTCCTATAAATGCAATGTACTGCTGATAAGGGGGGGGAAGAAAAAAAACCACTAGTAAAGGATGCTGGAAAAATACCACTTGGCAGAGAAGATGATACACACTTCCATCAGTGACCTATAGTGAAAGTCAAGCCTCACGGGCCAGATTCTCACTTTCTACTTTTCCTCTTACTATTTTTATTGCCATAACATTTCTCGCAGACATCGAGGCCAGTTTTGCCCTGCTCTGTACAAATGTGGCAGATGCTATCTTGGCAAGTACCAGGGTTGAAACAGGGACCAGCACAGCAATAAAAGCAGGATTCTCTGCAGCTTGAGGTGGAAAGCCAGGCCAGCCAGCTGGGAGCTATAACAGACCAATATCCTCTGCAGATCGGGCACAGATGTGGACATGTAACCACAGGCCAGTGCGTTACACAAATACGTCATGTGGACAAACCGTGCCTTGAATGCTTACAGCCTAAACAGGCAACAGAGGAAGAACAGGACAAGCAAAAGATTGCTAGCTAAGGTAAGAAATGAGTCTCTAGTTTTCTCAAGAGAGCAAGATCAGAGCATAGAAGTCAATCTAGATCGCTCGGTTACTAGAGAAGAGTCATATTCACAAAACTGCACTACTTCTTTGTGTATGCAGGATCCAGAAATGGAGAGGAACCTGAGGTGACATTTTCTCAGTAACCTAGTGGCCCTCAGGCTGCTTGGCCAGAGTTATTGAAGTTATTAGTTACTTTCCACTGAAACGCAACAGGTGGAGGGGAGTAAGTCAGAGGCTTGCTTGGCTAAAGGTAACCTGTCTTCTGCCTTGGAAAAAAAGCAGAACAAATGTCAGCGGGGCTCCATTCAAGCACTCCAATGACTAAGTCATCTCGGAAACCTTTAGATGCAGCCTCTAATACACATTTCCGAAGGCAGAAACATGGCAGTGCATACGAGTCATAGGTCACCGTGTGAAGCCACCTCACTTTGAGCCAGATGCTAATAACAGGAGCATCTCAGGCGTGTTTGGAACCACTTACAGAATCACCAGCTGGCAATTCCTTCCCGACCTTTTCCTCACAGCAAAGGCATAAAAAGCAAATACATAACCATGTAACTCATTACACTTACTGCATACTTGAAAGCAATCCTCCAGGCTGCTGAAAGCTAGGCTGAAGAGCAGATTTCTGTTTCCAAAGCCCTCTCTGACCAAGTAGTAATTAGATGCTACAAAGAGAGGGTCCTTGGCTCTGTCTGTAAGCCATTTCTCTCAGCCCCTCCTTCAACTCCTATAGCCCCTAAAGTTGCTTCTAGCAGCCACAGTTGCTCTTCTTTCTATAGAGATGCCTTGTTTCCCCCTCATCCTAATCCAACACCTCCTAGGCCTCCTGTTCTGTGTATCACCAATATTTGACCAGTGTTGAATGCGTCAGCATTAGCACATTAACATTCTCCCAAGACAACAGGCAAAGGCATTGATATCATAGAAGCATCAAGACGTGCTATAGCAGGAAGCAGGAGCAGCAGCTGCCTGAGGAATCACCATGACATCCTACAGCATTTGTACCATCAACTAGTTGCTTGATAAACCAGTAATTGTTGAGGTGCTTGAAACCATGGCTGTACTAAAGCATGATGGAGTCTGGATGCATTCCTCTTTCTTTCCTTTCAGATACTCTAAAATCAAGAGGTGCCTTACTTTTAAGACTTCAAATGCACTGTGAAACTTTGAATTTGAACAGATGTAGCCATCCAAAGTTATTGCATCAGAGACGGAGGAAAAACCACTAGCATATTATAGCCTTGCAAGGAGAAAAGGCAGATGAGCTAACCTATTTCCATAACTGCAGTGTCCTGTGCTATACACCAAACAATATACAGTCCATACACAAAGCTATATACAATCTCACACACAATAGATCAGGATGCCCACAGGATTAAGTATAACTTGGTGGTTTTAGGCAGATACTCCAGTCCACGCAATTGAGAAGCAGCGATTAGTGGGATAAGTAAAAATATGAGTGGACATTGAATGACTTCAAACACCCAGGAATAGCACAGGAGGCTAAACCTTTATCATGTGGCAGCCACCATGGAATGGGATGTATAAAGAAAACTAAGCAAAAATGGAGGTTGCACACAAGACATAAACTCAACAGAGTTCAGCATCTCCCAGGATCAGGTCTCATACTGGGCACTGGTGATACAACCACAATATCACTAGTACCTCTCCCCAAAGCAGTCAGGCTCATCATACCTCCTGACACTATTTCATGACAAGAGCATCTCCCCTTGTGCACATTCATGCTCATGTTTAAATGCATCTGTACAGCACAAGTGCACAGCACCAGCTCACGCAGGCCCTCACAACCAGTTTGTTAACAGTTGCACCTACAGAATTTGTTTTGGAAGGGGGATGAAGCAGAAATAGTTAGCACTGACCAAATCAGGATTACCAAAACTACTCAGTCCATATAGAAAGTGCAAGAGGAAAGCGTACTTCTGATGCATAGTATGAGGCTTCACAGCACTTCAAATTATATACTCCAGTCTGCATAAACAAAGAGTCACTTGCTCCTAGAAACAGAGTTGAGGTGCAGAAAGAAGTTGGACTTATTGCCAAATCTTATGGCTGAGGACCCTCAATTGAGCTTGGCGCTGTGCAGATATTTTCTTGCCTTGCTCTCCTTCCCCAGCACACACAGGCCAGCTTGGTATACCCTGTACGATTGCTCTGGGACAAAGCCTTTGTTTTTTTCCAAAACCTGGCTTCAGACCTAAGAGATATATACACGTGCACAAGTGTATATCTGTACATAAATGTCTGTGTGTGCACACATACACATATGCACATACATGATGCTCGGGACTGGTCCTGTTGAGTCAGTACAGAACCACCACTAGAGTTAGGCCAGTGCTTCTGCAAAGCCCAAACCATGGACTAGGGAACATCTGTAGCAGAGATGAATCAGCACAGATACGACCTTTTCACCACCTGAGGATCTAACACTAAGTGCCACCTTTGGGCTCATTTAAAACAAACTGAAAAGACAAGTTACAGCTCCTGGGAAAGAAAGCACATGCTTATTTAAAGACATAGCTATCACCTCCTCATGCTAACAGCAGCACCAGGTGCTAGAGTGATATTGCTACCCTTGAACTTATCCTTGCATGAGTCATCTCTGAGATTGCTGAAGCTGACAGGTTGCTTAAAATCACTGCCCATGGATTACATTCAAAGGGAGCTTTAAAATACTTTCTAATTATTTTTGCTTCCACTTCACTGAACATTGTTAATCAAGAGCTATTTCCAAAACACCCTGTATTGTAGCAGTGCTATACTCCACAGGAGATGCACCAATTGGGTTGGACACCTTCCAGCTCAAACTCTCAGATGACCAAGCTGTTCTCATTCTTTGAATAAGGTGCTCTTTATGTGCAGGGAATTTATATTTTCTCTTTACTTATGCAAAAGCCAAAGGGAAATGCATAGCTATGGGGAAATGAAGCTGCCTAGCTGGATTTTGCATTTTGATGTCCATTCACTACCAGTGACACAGGTAAAACTTACTTTTACTCATTTGTTCCTTGTTTCATTTCCCAGGGTGTTATTTCCTCAGGCTGCGCATAAAGACCTGGCCTGTACTCTGCCCATGCAGGCATGACGACATGCAACACTTGGACCCTTCTTGTGAGAGCAGTAGGAACAAATTGGAAGCAATTTTGCAGCTCCAAAGCCTTGGGATCCAGCTCCAAGTCTTGCATTGATTGCTGGGCTTGGCTACCACTGTGTGATACATGGCAGTTTCTGTTTGCAGAGATTTCACACTTCTGGTTTTCCTCTACTTTGCATTCCTTTTTTTTTTTTTTTTGCATCCAACGCTCAGTATGGGGGAAAACATGAATACAACACAGAACAAACCTCAGTGCTTCAAACAGAGTTATCTGAAAGTATCCCAGCAAGTGCACAAATCAGAACAGGTTCTAAAGAAAAAAACAATTTCAGATTTGTCCAAAAATTGACCCTCTTCTTTTTGGAAGGTTTCTGAGCTTCAGAATCCTTTTCCTGACCTCCCTAATTTAGAATTGGTAAGACACATGAACTTATCCATGTTTCATTATTTTGAAATTTCATCCTAAAAAACGTTGGGAAATGTTACCATACATTGCTAGTTTACATTAGAACTGTTATCAGTGTGTAGGGACTGTATACAAATAGATCAAAAGTACTCGTTAAAATATTTTCAGTAAAAATGGCACAAGATTAATTTACTCTGAGATGTTCTAAAAATTAATCACTTAAAATAGTTTATTTTCTAAGCCTCCCAACTGCTTTTACCAAAATAAAATCTTTTAAAATTAATCTTTCCTCAGAAGCTTTGAAAATTTGTATTAAGAGTTTGAACCCCCCCTAAGTTTCCTTTAAAAAGAAAAAAAAGTAGTAATACTTCTGTTAACTAACCCATCAAGCAGCAGCTCTGAATCTGATGAAAATAAGTCCAAGACACTAAGTGTATTCTTAGATCTGGATTCTTCCAGAGCTCAGTTTTCCCCCCATAGCCACACATATTTTCCTGATCACCAAAGTAAGTGCAGAGATCCACAGCTCACCAAAAAAATTCACATCTTGATCCTGAAGATCATGAACTGTTCCAATCTGGAGTGTTTGTTCAGTCTTACAACTATTTTTATTGATTTAAAGAGTGTTTTCACACTGCCTCTCCTCCCAGGCATGTTTAAACAAGCAGCAGTGTGCAGTGCCAGAACTCAACAGAAACATGTTCTATAGACAAGTAAACAAAATACCCAATGGCTTTAGCTACCCACACCACGAAGGGATTTTGAGCAAGTCACTCCAAATTGTGTTTCAGTCTTTGGACACAAAGCAGAATTGGTTTAGAGTTCTTCAGCTGTGTTTTGGGTTGTGCTTCTTTTTATTGTTTTGGTTTTTAAGCCATTGGCTGGCCCACACTCCCCAAAGATGTGGTCTATTCATTCTGTTCCAGCTTAAAACTCAAACTGGACTTGATTTCAGTAAGAACTGTGTGGCATGTAACGTGGTTATAATTTAGCCTGCAACACAGGGAGTCATCCCGACAATGCATGGCTTGTGTGCCCTGTGACTGCAGGCTAGACCAGCCAGCCATCTGAACAACCAGTCTAAATAGACTCGTTTTGATAGGTCTTAATTAACCACACCACTGGTCAAAGAGCCATGTCGCAGCCGAGGAAGTGGGAATCGCAGCCCTAGGGATGGCGATTGGTCCAGTCACACTGTAGTCAGGTTAAAAAAGAAAACTAAGAAAGAAAAACAGCAGCTTTCCCTGAGAGCCAAGGTTAGTCTTTGCCGTAAATCTGCTGGCAGTGGCACGGAGTGACATACCACCTCCTCCCGCGCGGAGCCGGGGCCAGCCCGCAGGAAGCGGCCGCCTCCGTGGCAGGACCGGGCAGCTGGCTCCCGCTGCCATGCTTATCCATCCCTGGGACACTCCGGCAGTAAATTTCCTGTCGTGTGACAGTGCAGGCAGGAGGGAGGAGAGCGACCCACACGTGGCTCTAGCAGAGATCACAGCTTTGTCAGCAAGAGCTGAAAATACCAACTAGCTGGCACTGCTTCAGAGACACATCCCCCCTGCTTCGCCCTTTCCTCCGCAAGCACCTTTCCTGAGTCACATAGTAGCACAAGGGGCTCCACCATATCCATCGATAAACTCTTCCTGGAAGACTAGCACGCCTTGACCTGGGATCAGCTATTTCCCCCATCACTGGCATTTCTTCTTGCTTTTTGTTGATGTTAGAATGATCCTATCAAAATTTCTTTTCTTAAAAATGGATTCTGAGTCTTGAAATGACTCTGTCGGAGTCCACTGTCTTCTGCATCACCAGCACCCCAGAGAGCACGAAGTACACACAGGCCATAGTGTGATACCTGCGAGGAACATGACTGTAGCTTTCTCAGCAATAGCCTGCAAGCTTCCTCTCGCGGTCCTGTTCTAACAACCCAGCGCAAGAGCTGACAGGAGACTTCATTTCACTACCCCACAGCCCAGCTGATGAGCTAGCTCTACCCTACCACAACCGTGATTCTGGGCTCTCCAAGGCTGAAGGTCTCAGCTGCTGCTGAATCTGCTCTAGAACAGCAATTGCAATCTCAGCTCCACGGTGGAACGTGCTGGCAAGGAAGGAGGTGAAACTACAACAACCTGTATCTAGTTCTCTAGCACAACTATTGGCAACACCACGATAGGCTGTTGTGGACACCTCCCTACTGCTTCTGTCAAGATTTTTGCTAGCAGGCACTGCCTGTACTTCATGTTGAAGAAAACAAGTCTGCTCCAAACCTGAAGGACCTCCCCCCCCCCCCCCCCCCCCCCCCCCCCGCTTCATTCTTTTCTCTGAGCTCATGTCTCCCTCCTGCAGGGATATTTACTGCTTTGACATCCACTTGCATCAAGAGCCAGGAGGCATCTGACAGCATTTCGTCAGCAACAGACAGCACATCCTTCTCATCTGGTCCCTATTTTGTGAAACACTACTCTCTCTACTTGAAGCAGACCACCACAAGTTCAGCATTTAGAGCCTAAGCACCACATTAGATGGGAACATTAGGATCTTCTGCTGTGTAAGATTTTGGCATCTCCTCACTTTTATGGTTAAGAACTGTTGACGGCATAAAATAAAACCTAGAGCTGAGGTTCAAGATGTTTATTATGCTGAGGAAGAGAATTCCATGGTGTGGGAAGTTTCCGATACAGATAATTACGACCATCATTTTGAGCCATGGCCACACTGTGTTCCAGTTTGGGCTTGGGTAGATTTTGGTACATGACGGCATGTCCATCAAAACCCACTGCACTGTGCGCAGCAGTGATATTGAGAGGACTCACATTAAGTGTACTGGATTCAGAGTCCTATGGCAAGCTCAAGAGTGTCACTGGAGCTATAGAGGATAGAGGAAAAGGTGATACAGCACCATGACAGAGCATTTGAGGAGCTGGGCAATCATTAAAGGAGGACAGAGATGACTGGAAAATAAAAAGTCACTGAAGGACAGCATTTCAGTGGGCTTTCCCTGCACCCCCTCAAGCTTTTTTGGCATTTTTCAAGCAGCACCAAAACATATTATTTTAAAAGGTACTACTACTTCTAATAGTTTCTTTATGGCCAAAGCCAACAACATATTCGCCTCCTTCCAAAGGTGTTTGCACTTCATCACTGCACTGACACTTTTCAGGTGAACTGGCTCTTTATTGTGGGGCTATTCTAGGGCATACAGTATTTTGTTGACTAACTGTTGCTGCACACAGAGGTTTATTACTGTAGGGTTGCTCATAAGTACCTGGTTTTAAAAAAAGCAGGTGGGTTATATTTTTGAAGGGAGGTAAAAATATTATTAGAGCTTGGAATTTCAAAATAAGCCACACTAAGAGTGATTTGAATATGAGCACCAGGCGTTTACTTTTAGGGCCCACAGTTATTTCAGTGTTGCACTTTTACTGTTCCAGCCAACAGATAGGAAAACAAGGTGTTTGGAGCCTAACTAACCTTCTACATGTCTCTAAATGAAAGCAATACACTGACATGAAATGCCACATTTGAGGTCTTCTGTAAATAGTCCCATTTAAGCCCTCCTCCCTACTCTACAAGCTCTTGCCCCCATCTGGCTAAAAATACAAAACTTACTCAGGTTTAACGGTGCCACTCACAGTAGTAGAGTTGCATGGTGTTCAAGTTTCAAATCTTGCATATACTTTTACTGATGTGCTTCACTTCCACCTGAAAATGACCACAGCTGGGCAAATAGCCAAGTTTTCCACCCAGTGCAAAATGGAAAAATCCAGGAAATGCAATTTCCGTTGACTCAAAAGATTTTATTTAAAAAAATAAAGAAATTGTTTAACAACTTTTTTAAAGCCAGAAATATCTCCAACTCCTCCAAAAGTTCTCTCTTCAGGTTATTTAACCATACTGAAAGCTTGTTGGATTGGGGTTTTTTGTTGTTGTTGTTTTGGGGGGTTTGGGTGGGGGGGGGGGTGGGGGGGGTGGGGGGGTGGTGTTTGGGTTTTTTTTTCTTTTTGGGGGGGGGGATAAGTAGCAGGAAGGAGAGGCTGTTTGTTCTTTGTTCTAAAGACCAACTCATCATTAAATTTCAAAAATGTCAAGATGTTTCGGCATTTCTGTAATATTTTGTTCTGAAAACACTGAAGCAGAACATTCAGACTTTTTAAAGTAATGGCTCTTTTCAACAGAAACAATTTGTAAACAACAATCTGAAAACTTGGTGTTTCAGATACAGGGAATGGAAAAGTCGAACAGAGACTCTCCTATTCCCTGGAAGACTCTGTCCCCCTCCAGAAACAAAAGCTCAGCATTTAAGCATGTGAATATGCATATGTTACACCTTTAAAAATTTGAAGGCTAAGGACTTACAGAATCAAGCTATATGTGAACCTAATCTGTAGATTAATTATTGACATCCTAGCATCTCACAGTACAGGCATTCCCAGATAATTATTGCATCCATGGTGTCATTTGAGTTGTCTGTGAAACAATAAATCCCATCTTGATGAAGGACAAAGCAGCATGGTTTCTTCTCATGAGTTTCATGCAAATAAAAGCAGAAACCAAACATTTTTCACACATCAACCATTTGAAAGCATCTATTCGCACTGTAAAAATGGTGCCATTCTGTAGGCAACAAACGTCCCCAGGTTTTTGCCATCCATCATCTTTTCTCTTGTAATTTTACAGATAATGACCAAATCAGCAACTTGTTAACCTCACAACTCTGCAGTTCTCTATGGTAGAAACCCCTGGATCAAAGATCCAAACAGACCATATGCACCATCTGCTACATCCAGTTAACAGAACATTTTAAATTCAATTAGTGGTGCACACTGCATTATCCAACTTGCTCACAAGTCGCAGTAACTCCATGTGCAAATTAAGCATGTAATTGCGCTAAACCTGCATCTCGCTGCTCTCTGCAGAGAATGGAGTGTTTCACAAAGCTAAGGACATGGTGGAAACGGATGAGTTGTGGAGCCTACCGGGAGTCCTTCTCCCACCTTACCACCATCCATCTCTAACAAACTGACCTGAGCATACCTCTGTTTTACATCTATAACCAAAGCTCACCACTCCCCTGCTCCCCCAAATAAGAGAAAGTGACCCCATCTGTGCCTGGGGACCTAAGCCTTCACTTATTTTGCTCCAGGTATTTTACTTATTTCACTACCCGGCAAGTAGATACAGAAGTCATCAACCAAGCCACCTGCCTACATCTCATTGTCCAGTAAACAAGAAACCCCGGCGGCACAACAGCAGCAACACAGGAGCCTGGCCACTTCTTTCTACAGAAATAACTACAGCAAAGGAAGCAACTCTAACCTTCTGCCATACCATCCTGCCAGTGCACCTGAACTTTAGCCTTCAAAGTTTCCCTCATCCCTGGCCATTCTGTTGAGGCTGCCAATAAGGGCGACAATTAGTGTCAGTTATGATGGAAGGATCTGCAGTGCTGACATATGACCCCTCGGAAACTGGACTGTGCCCAACATTTCTATTTCCACAGGCCATTAAACAGCTGTCAAAGAGTGTTGACCTATAATTCCTCCTATCCTATCCCATGCAAATTCCGAGTTGGTGACAAAATGTGAAAGGCTCTAGGTACTCGCAGTCACCCAGGCGTCTAGGATGAGGAACCGTCTAATCCACAGTGCCGCCTGTTCAATGGCCGAAAGGATTTTCGGCCAAAGATAAACACATCTCTCCAGTTTCCAGCCAGCTTTAGCCTCAAGGGCAGGCAGTCTTCTCTCCTGCTTTATACTATGAGGAAGGAACTGGTGGTTCTTCAGGAAAGATGTCAGAAATCCAGCTGCCACCACCTACCAAAACAGATCAGTCACCTTTGATTCTGGCAGAAATCTCCCCTATCAAGGGCGTGTTTACGTGGCTTTCCATCCCTTGAATATCAGCCTGCCCCAGCAAATTCTTTCAGGCCAGGTGGTACTCTCATTTTAATGTTGATATTCATAAATGAAAAGAAAAAAAAAACCTGCAGTTATTTGGCAGTGATAAAATGCCTTTTAGAACACGGGTTTCAGCAGCAAGTTTTTTCCCCAGCAAAATTCAAGTAGACACTGTAGGATTGAAGGTACAGCATCTTAAGTAACAAGCTCTTAATCTCCCACAGATTTTTTCATTTATTTCATTTATTTGTTTACACCCAGCCCTCTTTCCTCTTCCCATTTCTACATCTTTTCTTCCTCCTCCTCCTTCCATTCCCACCCTTTACTATACGTACATATGATATGTATGTATTAAGGAGGATCCAACATGCAGATAAAGACAAACCTGCTCTCAGGGCACACATTAATACTGAAATTGGCACAAAAAATTCACCTCCTAACCTCTGTCTTTAAACCACTACTGATTGTGCCCTGTTCCCTTTACTTCTTGTCTTCCCACCTCTGCTACACGTGATAGGAGTTCCCCATGCGGGTGGATACAGCAGTGGCTGGGACAGAGCTCCTCACAGAGCCTGGAGATGAAAGCCTGTTATGCATTTATGTCCTGTAAAATGCAACGTGCAGAGTTACATATGAGACGCCCTGTAAACAAGCCGAGGGCCAGTTACTTTATACAGCATGGAAAGTTTCTGTTTCTTGGAACAGACAGGTCAGCTTGGAAGGAAATCAACCCTCAAGGTCTTTCTCCCTCTTTGGGGCTCATCTGAAACACCAGCTAACCCAGAGAGCACTGCCCAGGAGTTAGGAAAGCCAAACAAACAAACAGATCAGTGTAAGGCACAGCCTCAGCTGCGGGGATGTTTCCATTTCTTGACTGGCCAGGCACTCAGAGGTGGGGTCGTGTCGTCAGACCACTAGTATTTCCTCAGCTGAGAGGGTCAGCAGTCTGGAGATTTCTGCTAATGAGATGCACAGCTGGGACTGGCAAGCAGCAGTTGTCCCAGGGTTAATATATGCCTGTGTGCCTCTCCTGACAGACCTGGGAAACCAAGGAGATAAAACCTGAGAACTGTTCCAGAATTAGATCAGGTGGCCCCAAGCCTGCTTCCCAGCGCCGGGTACCCAGAGGACAGGGGGAGAGGCTCAGATGTGAGTTTCACACTGATGGACAGGTCCAGCACCAGTGAGGGTGAAGAAGAAAGTTCATTTGCACCTCTGCTCCCCTTTCCAGCTCACCTCTTGCACCAGCTGAGCCTACTCTTTCTGCTTCATTTCCCCTCCTACACCCAGCACTGCTCTGACACACCACACCCCCCCCCCGCTAACTCCCCATACCTAGTTCAGCTCCAAGCTGTCACTCAAAAGGATGACACTTCTGAAAAATATCCAGATGCTTCAGCTATTTCTATTCTGCCTGGCATAAGGTGAATATCTGAGTCAGTTGGCTGTGCTCTGTCAGGTCTTCTACAGCCAGCATCCTGCCCCTCAAAAACACCCACCTAATTTTGGAAACATCAGTTCTAACTTCGGTGCTCCTGATGAGAAGCAGAAAAACACACTCAGCTTAATCCCAGATGCAGAAAAGGATCCAGAGAAAGGAAGATGCCTGAATAGGAAAAAAATACTAGCTCCTGCTCACTTACAAACATTTTATGTAGTTGTTATGGGAGGAAGATAGAAGCCTCTTGCCAAACACGTTGTCTTGGCATAATTATTCCTCTCTCCTCCTCCCCTCGCCAAGCTAACCTCCCTCTGAATCAGGCCATAAAGAAAGAATGGAGCCAGACAGGACTTCTACACATCTTGGCTCGACATACTGCAAGTATAAGCTGTCAGGCAGCACTGTAGCAGCAGAAACACGTTACTGAATAGTATGGGAATATTAATAAGCAAGAGATGAACACTAACATCTGTCACAAAGAATCCTTCAGAACCACAAAAAGAATAAGAAAAGAAAAAGAGACAAAAACAAACTAATCTGCCGTTCAGGGAAGTACTCCCTTGTTCCAGAGAGAACAAAGTTACCCCAGGCCAAAAGCTTCAGCATCACAGTGGTCATTTGAAGTGACTAGTAAGGCTGAGACTTGCAAAATTGGTTTAACTCTGCTCCCGCTGACATCAAGAGTGAGATATAGCTAGATTTCAGTGGAAACAGATATAAATCAACAAGAAGCACTTTTGAAATGTTCACTTTTATATTCCAAGCCCCAAAGCAATCAAGAAACCCCCTAACACCAAACCCCAGCTCATCTCATTTCCATGCTACCGGATTAGCTCTACCTTCACCATGCCTTATCAGCACTTCTCCAATTGCCCTTAGAGCTTTGCAATGCTGGAGGCTCTGCACACTCGCAAGCAGCCTGTCTCAGGACTTCACTGCTTGAAATCCTATCAAAACCTCTCCTTCAGCAACATAAACCCATTCCTTCTTGTCCAGTTTGCCACAAAACACAGTTTGTTCCCTCTCTTTTTGCAGAGGTTTCAGTAGGAAGTGGGTTTTTAGTATCTGAAGGCTGTAAAGGCTGTGATCAGTTATCACTAAAACAATTATGTGCAGCAATGCTATGGTCTCACATTAATAACCCCTAGAAAGCAACAAAATACAAACAGCAATGAATTCAAGCCTGAATGTCAGACCACAACACTTTCGATGCTCATGGATAAGAAAGCTGCTGTGGGGTGCAATAGTGAGAAACAACTTTTGGAGGCCCCACCACAACCATCAACAATGCCCCAGTTTCTAGGCAATTAGTCTCTTTTACTTACTAGTGACATATATTCAGCTACCAGGCTCTGCTCAGACTCTGAGACATCTTTCCCTTATAAGACATAGCTTGTAGTCCCCTCTTTTCTAATAAAAAATAATAATGATAAAAAAAACCCATAGCAAATTCTCAATATCACTCACCCTTTACAACACAGACACCTCTTGTTGTTTAGTGGTGTATCTGCCTTCAAGCCAAGTCTGCAAATGAAAATTTCACAGCCTTGATCAGAGAAACAGAAGTTTCCCTGGGCAGGGCCTTTTAGAGCTGCACCTCATCAGGTTAACGAGGCTGCCAAGGTTAGGTGTGTTCTGACCTTTCCCCAGAGGTACGGTGGGGACCGCAGAGCTGGATTTCAGCATACCTCTTCATTGCCAACTAACTATTCTGTGGCACTTTGTGGTTTACAATTACAGTTGAAACCAGAAGGAGCCTGTACGCTATTTCCACTGTTTGGTTGTGGATCTTCTGGTGGAAAAGCGCTGTATATTTCTAATCTTTGAAACTCAGGCTTTAACTCTGAATCAGCTGTGAACCTTAATTCAGATCTGAATCGTGGTTCTTCGTCTTTTTCTAACTAGTATTATCACCTGTCTGTTATTGGCATGTCAAACAGTTGTTGTCTGCCATTAAAAGTGGATCCTGCTTTGTAGTTTCATCAAAGTAGTCAGGAGGGCCTGCCCTGTGTTAGCTAGGGAAAAATCAGGAAGAAACTCAGACCTTATGATCTATGCACAGTGCTGGGGATGAAGTACTGCTGTGCTCTTCATCGTGTTAAGACATCGTTTTGGTGTCACTGAGAAAATCAGTTAATATGTCTCTGCACCTTCTCCTCTTGAAGATCATCTTCTCCATATTGAAAATAAAGCCATTGCCTTCAGTTATCCATCCCTGCAGGGGGTGGAGGAGGAATCATGTTTGCACAGTGCTTTGTAAACCTACGTTTTTAAGAATTATCTGCTGGCACCAAAGTCAGAAGCCATAAGTCATTCAACACCCTCCAACTAGGAAATTAGATTCTACTGACATCCCTGGGAATGTTCTCTCTGGCTTGAAGCTGTTCTTATTTAGGTATCATCGTAAGTGTGTTTTGTAGCCAGCGTTGTTTTGTGGCCAATACTATTGCTATAGCTCTATAAATCTGCAGACACTCTGCAGGAGGAGTGTAGTGCCAAAAAAATGCAGAGTTCCCTGCTCTGTTTCCAGTTTGGGAACACACGCTGGAGCAGTCCAGCTAGACAGATGTGGCATGCTGAACACCTGACAAAGCCACTCAGTAACTGGAGAGGGACTTCTGCATGTCTCTCAACTGAAATGATTTTTTCTGCTCAAATGTTACAGCAAATGAGTGGAAAATAAACAGGACGCATTGCATATTAGTATTCCTAGAACCTATACCCAGAAGAGGTATAGTTGGCAGTCACTGGGGGTGTCTGTGTATTCTCAGTCTTTCTTTCCTCCCCTGCCAAAATCCACTACCACTCTTACTTTCCTTTGTAGTATGAAGAGGGTAGCCGCATGCTGGAAGACTGCTTACTGCAGGAAAAGCAGCCCTTTTACAGACAGGAATGAGAGAACAAGGAACATCAATCCAACCTGATGGGGCCAAAGGGGACTTCACAGTGCTGCAAGAGCCACCTTCCCGTCTGTGCAACAACTGCAGCAGAGAGCTGGGAACCCCAGGGATGCTCTTTCTTGGCACCCTCCCAGGTTCTCAGCTGGCTGCTCTGCTCCCACTTGGTGTGAATGAGGGAAACTCTGGCTTCAGATGCTATCCTGCCTCTTTCCAAAACCCCGCAGTCTGGCAGGAAGGGAGGTGCTTTAGCAAGAGGAACTCAAATTTATTCAGTGCAATTCAGCCTGCTGAGGAGGACAGCTCTTGTAGAGCAGGTGGCAGTATTACAGTGATAGGAGTACCTATAATAGCTCTGTAGCAGTAATTAGTATTATGCCAAAACCCATAACGTGCCACCTCCTAGGCCTGTCCTCTCCACTAACCCGCGCTGCCACCCACAGCAGCCAGGGCACCCATTCTACCACCCACTGTGGTCCAGCTCCAGTATCACTACCAGGTGAACAAGTCTGTGCCTATTATAACCTGTGACCGTCCTGCCTTCTCCAGGACACCATCTGCCAGGCAGATGTTCAGTGTTCCTCCCCCAGGTCAGGTATTAATTGTCCACTGGATAGCGGCAGTGCTGTCCTTGGAGCTGCTACCTGCTTGACGAGATGGAAAGAGAAGAGGATGGAGAGTTGCCAGAGCTGCACTAACACCAACTCTCCGTGTCATGTGCTGTAGCCATGGGATTTTGCCCTTTGGCTGGCTCTTAAATGACTGCTCAGCTGGAGTGGGCTACTGTCTGGCCTTGCAGCTCATAGCGCAGGAGGGAAACTGAAGAAAAAGGCTGTTCTACTGCTGAGATGGGGACAGTGGGTTGTTATTACTTATATTGTGGTGCTGCCTAATATGTTCTGGGTGCTTTCCAAAGGCAGAGAGAAACATAGGCCCTGCCCCGGAGAGCCGTGTATAATTGAAAGAGCAGTCAGTGCATTATCCAAGCTGCGGGCGCTACGAACAAGCCATTCCTCCCATTCAGAGAATTGTTTGAGGCTGAAGGGAGTGCCGGGGATCATGCAGACCACCCCAACTACTGCCGCGGACTGGGATTTATTTAATATTCCCAGAGCGACGGCTGGAAGCTTAGAAAAGATTCCACAGTGTCCCTTGATAGTTTGTTCCAATTGCCATAACTCTTCTTGGAATTATGAATTTTTTTCCTAATATTTATGCTAAATGTTCCCTGATGCAGCCTCAAGCCATAACAGCATTTTCTGTCATTTTACTAATAAGAATATTTGATGTGTGCTCTCCCACAGAACATCCCTTAATGTAACTGAGCACAGCCAGCCTGTCTCCTCCGCGGAAGGAACCAGCCCAGGGCTCCCAGCATTTCCTCACAGGCCACAGCACTTTCGTGGGTCAGTGCGCAGCTCCAGTCAGCTTGCCTGTCTTCATCTCAGCTTGTACAAATGAACATTAAACACAGGAATCTCTTTCTCTGCCTTTCTTAATACATACCACATGGCCAATGCTCACAATGCCTCCAGCATTCAGGCCCTCTGAGCTCTTTTGCAAACCATCATTTATGAGGCTTCACAACCATTGACACAATGTAGGACTCTTTAGTTGTAATTGAACTCTTTTGTTACTGAAGCAGAGAGATTAAGTGGGGTTTCATAAGGTGTTTCAGCAAAACAGTGGCAGAACTAAGACTGCAATCCAGAAGTGCTGTGCATGGACCTTTAGGCAACACTCCCTCCATTCTGCTGCACACAGTTCTATACATACGGCTGAAGAAACATACTGATGTGACATCCTGCTCACATAGTCCTGACAAATCAAACTCTTAGACAAAGCCAAGTAATCTCTGAAGCAGACCTTCACGTGGTTATTCATGAACTGGGGAAAGATATTTTCTTTCAATTTCTCCCTTTCTCTTGTAGATAACTGGTAAAAGCATGTATGTTGTGGTCTTAGCTGTGAAAAGTAGATTAATTATTTATTACAAGTCTTCCTGGGCGAAGCCTCTCAGAATAATTTTCTAATCTCTGGTGCCCCAGCTGAAGCCCCTGGCAAAGGAACTTAATTTCTGGGAGCATTGCAAGGCCTTTTATTGGTGTCTGGGCACCCAGAATCCTAATCCCCTCTGAAAATATTGGTCATCATTAGCAAACAACTGGTTAAAGTGTGCAGCAGTGGCCTGAGTCCTCTGCTCTGGATACAGCTACATAATTGTGGTATTACCAGGAGGAGTCGTGAATGGCAAAGACTAGATGGATGAAACCAAGACTGCACTTGCTGGTGATTTATCTTGATAGACATGTATCTATGAGGAAAGAAAAAAAGAAAGGAGAAAGAAAAAAAAGATAAGAAGAGAATCCAGGACACAAGATCGGTAAGAAGGATGTTTTGCAGAGTTTGCTATGAGGTTTCGGGTGGCCTTCCTTAATCCTGACTCAGAGAATGCATGAATATTCCTGGCTCTAGGAGGACAGAATTATCTTGCATAATGTTATTTTCTCTGAATTTGCTCTCTGAAATGCATGCATGGGCTTCATTGATGTTCTACCCTTGATACAGTGTTTAGTACTCATACAAAAAAGTATTTGCTTTTGTCAGTTTTACCTGTCTTCTCCTGGGGTCCTGAATCACATCTTAGGCAAGCTTATAGGCACTCAAGCAGGAATAATCAGTAACTTTAATTGGCCATTAGGCTTAAGTATTTAGGAAGAGCAGTCAATTAATAATCAAGATCTAGAGAATATTCCCTTGATTTATTTCGAGGGCCCACCTTGAAATTCCCCATGCATTTAGGGCTTCCAGAGTAGCTTAATGGTTAGAGAAGCATAATTGGTATCATAAAGTCTGATATTTCTTCTCAGCTTAGTGCCAATGTGTCCATGTAAACATTTTATATTGCATTTGGCTGAGCACCCGAGATGAATCCCATTCTGGTCTTGCTGTTCTCCAGCTACAGAAGTGTACTAACATATCACAAGGCTGCTGGGAGCCTTTGCCAGCCACTGTGCACATCATCATTTGCAAATCTAAGTGTTTATACCGTGCAATGTTTCATAAAGAAAACTAGACCTCAGCACATAATCCCAAATAACTGAGTTGACCTGAAAGAGACTGGAAGCCTTTAAAGGGAAGCAGCAAGCTACTTTGTGACCAGCCACAATGATAAACATGACCATCATGATGACACTGATCAAAGGACAAATGGAAGAGGCAACTATGGGCACTCACTGAATATCATCTACTCTGAGGACGGGGAGATGAGGAACTGCACTGCCCGTGGAGCCTTGTGGGGACCATGTGTGCTGCAGCATGGCAGGACTCTCAAAATGCCAAGGCAAATGAGACAGGTTGTGCAGCCAGCGGAGCCAATGCACGGCTTCCACTTTGGAAGAGGAAAGGATGCTGGGGTTTGGGTAGCCCCAGGACCAAGAGGTTGCAGCTGCCTCACTGTCATTTGCTCTGGGTTAAAGCTGACAGCTGCAAAAACATTCCATGAACTTGCTGTTCTTTGCAGCGTTTGTCACTCAAAGCCAGCGTTTGGCCGGACTCGGAGGAAATCATAGACTCTCTGTTTCCAGCACGGGGAGTGAAATGAAAAGCCATAGCTAGAACAGCTGCTTCCTTCAGCCTCCCTGACCCCTCGGGTGGAGACCAAAGCAAGTTGCTTCCCCTGTTATACTCACTGGCTCAGAGGGCAGCCCTCACACATGCTATTAATTCTTAGTAGGGAGGAGGACCTCCTGGGGGACCTCAGGTAAAGTTAGTGGAAATCAAAAAAAATCAAAAAAGTGAGGTTTCAGCAACTGTTTTTGTTCTGCACAAGAATGAAATGAGACATGCAGAAATCTTCCCTGGAAAATGAGTTTATCCTTTGCTGAGAATAGACCCTATCCCAGGTGAGTGCCTTCATGGCTGGGCAGAGAGACCCAAGATGCTGGAGATTTTCCAAATCAGGCTGTAGCATTATTCTTTCAGTTTCTCGCAAGGAAGATATCCCAATGGTTAAAAGCATGAGTGCCCACTCCACTGTGGTGTCCAATACTGGGGGCTCTTCCTTTCTCTCCTCCTCTCCAGCTTGCAAATGAGAAACTTTCCCAACAGCGTGTTGGCTGAAACTCCCCTGGGAGAGTTGGTGGAAGAAGGTTGACAAATACTTAACGCGTGACTGGACAGAGATGGAAAATGGGCACCGAGATGTTCTGATGGGAGCGTGTTTAGAAAGAGCATTGGGTATCTCAGGTACTTTCAGATCAAATGAGAAAGCAAGGTTTAACTGCTTCCTTATGTTAGGTGACCACTCACTGAGGGTAGTGAGTTCAGAAGTGAGCGTTCAGTTCACCAAAACTCTTATTCAGCTGCTTAGATCCTTAGTGTGTTATCTGAGAGCATGCAAGCAAGTTGGAAAAGGACGGGAATGAAACCCAGATTCCCTGTGTCCCAGGGCTCTGTTTACCAGATTGTCATTCCTCGCAGACGCATTGCATGTGACTCATATCTACAATGTCAGAAGTGAACCAACACACCCCAGTAAATGGAGGAATGTTTCCAGACCTACTGTGACCTAAAGTTCCTCAGAATTTCAGTCTCCGTAAGAGGGGAGGCAAGAACAGACAATATGGACAACTGAACAGCAACAGTCCTCATGCATCAGAGAAAATCCTTTCATAAAATGATCAAATGTCGTCTCAGAAACAGATGATTTACTTCTACTGAATAGTCACTCCAGAACTGCACTCTTCTGAAAGCTTGAAAACTTCTCTAATTCCTAGGCTAAACATATATTTTCAGTAGAATATAGCAATATTCTTGGCCAGTTCATGCCCTTCTACTTCTGTGCCAAAGTTGATCTTCAACTTAAATAGGTTTTAACACCCTGGCTCTGTGTGCCAGAACAACTGTATCCCCTCTTGGCCTCATCTTCTTAGGCATAATAAGAAAAGCTTATTTTAACATTTTAAATAATAGCTTCTCTACTGGGACCAGCCTAATAGACCACTTCATTCCCATTTGATTTCCTGTTTCTCTTCTGCATTGACATTTTTTCCCAGCTTTGGCTTATCATCAGATTTCACTGCGATACTTTTATATGTGTCATTCATGAAGCTATTAAGATGAGCATCAAGCTTTTCTTTGAAGAATTGTACCGGTAACTTCCCTCCGTCCCTTTTTAACATTACCCTCTGTCACCTCCCCTTTAGCCTGCTCCTTTTCCATTTTTTCACTCTTGTGGTAATCCCCAACTTCTCCAGCTCTGCTAAAAATTCCGCATTGTGACCTTACACCTTTATTGTTTCACTGAAGTCTAGACAGATGTGATCTACCACATCTCCTTTGTCTAGATCAGTTATCAAAGCAAAACATGAGATTAGTCAGACATGATTTATCCTTGGTAAACACTTGTATTTTATCCCATTTTTCCATTACTTCTTTGCCTTTAATTATTGTTTCCTTCAAAAATTGTTCTGATAGCCTTATATGCTATTGCGGTCTGACTGATAGGTTTATAATTTTCCAGATTGCTTCCTCCCTCCAGCTTAAGCATAGGTACTACATTTCCTATTCTCTAATCATATAGTACTGCCTTTAACTTGATGGATTAATTAAAATATTTTCTAACAAACTTGCAATTTCATGTACCAGGTCTCTTAAAATTTGAGAGTGAAGATCATTTGGTCCCCCAGCACAGGTCAGTTAAGCACCCTGCATTTTTTCCACATTTAGTATCTTTAAAAGGTACCTATTACATGTTTGGGTCATCCCTGGACTCTGAGCTCTAGTGACCCCCATCACACCTCATGCACACATAGATTGTGTCAGGCATCCACTTAAAAAAAAAAAGGGGGGGGGGGGTACACCCACCATTTTCTGCATCAAATCATTGTTACTGCATCTCCAAATCTTTGACTCGCCTCCCCTCCTCAGCTGCCACCCTTCTATTTTATTCCTCCTCTTTGCCTTTAAAATAAGAAGAAAGAAAAAATTCCTTATGCCTCCAACAAACTCCCTTTGCTGACTGTTAGCTCGTATGTGCTTAGCTCACCCGAAACAGCTTATATTAAGAGAGAACAGAATAACTCCTAGAGCAAGCGGGAGAAACTGATTCTGATTATCCACTCTGAAAGGAAAGAAATATTCTGGCTGCTGGCAATGCCTTCCCAGAACGCTTCTTGACTGTCTATAGGCAGTTCATTTTTACCTCTATAAGTTGAAACCAGTGTTATATTAGATGACAACTTGATTTCAGCTATATGTGCAGTAACATCCAGAAAGGGTCCTAAAGTGAGACGTACAAATCATACAGATAAGCTCAGTCTCCCTGTTTTAATTCCAGCTACAGGATCTTTGAGAACACCCTGTCCCTTTCCCTACTTAGAAACCTTATTAGTAAGTGGCCTCCGCTCAGTTCAGATGGGTTTGTTGCCAGATGTCTCTACAGGCAAGATTGCTTGTTAACCTCATTCTAATAATAAATATGAACATTGCTTTCACAATACCTTTCAGCATGGGAATTCAGTGTGTTTTAAATATGTTGAGCATTTTAACAGCAATGAAAAACAAATTTTGTAGGTTTTGTTTTAACCTTGTAACAGCAGATGAAAATTAACACCGGGAAGAGTATAAATATAATGGGATAGCTTTGCCTTTCCAATCGATGATAACCTACATAAGATCTTAGGACAAACCTCATCTTTAATAGCCTTTTTTCAAGCTCATGGTGATGCCACTGAGATCCCCTTCAACCAACAAAGATGGCTCCCAGAGAGCAGTCTGTATAAATGTGCTCTATGCAACCACTGAATAGCATGTCTGCACCAAAACAAGGGAAAGCATCCCCTTGGACTCTCTTACAGTAGTTTCATTGCTTTCCTGCTAGGTTTTACTTAATATACAGTGAATCTGTTAAGTTGGTGTTTGCTCCTCAGGTATGTCCAAGAGCTTCGGGGAAGACCAAGAATAGGAGGTCATCCCACATAACAGTCTTCTTGCTCACTGCCAGACTTTTCTCCAGGTAACCAGAGTGCTACTCTGCTCCTGTAGTGATTTGCCTCTGAGTTCAGCTGCCCTCAACATCCTTAAGTAGTGAAGCCTTGGCTTCTTCAGATTTTCCTTATCCGAAAGAAAACGTCATGGGAGTGCCTCGGGACCCTCATGGCCCTCCTAAGAACTTGTGCTGCCTGAGATGATAGGTTATCTAGGTGCTGCCAATAGCTGTACTACTCATTCTCCAAAGGAGATGTTCTGCATCTGGAGCTGAGCCATCCATGGGATTAAGTCCATCTTTGCAAAGCACCTGTGCCTAGTACATTCTGGCGAAGGAAAGACTTTTTTCCAAGCAAGGCGTGATGGCTCAAATCAACCAGCCAACTTCTCTCTGCTGGAGGACAAGGTGTGAACAAGGGGCAATCCAACACCCATGATACTAGAAGCTTTTCACACTGATCCAACACTCTGGAAACACCGCAAGTTATTTTTTGGGCACCACACCATTTGTATCAGTGAACTGCCTTTCCTGCAGAAGGGAAGAAGGTTGGAGCCCTAACCCATGTTGTGAGCTGCAGGACTCCCAAATCTGCTTGGTCTCCTGGATGTGCAGCTTGGAGCGTGGAAGCTCTGGGAGCCCCAGTTCAGCATGGCAGAGCTACTTGGGAGCCACAGACCCTCAGTGCCTGCCTGGCTTTCTGCCAGTCATACTAGCAACCAGGCACATATCCAGGGGAATTTAGCCTGTATTTCAGTGGGAATTTATTAATTTAGATGAAACAGAGTTTGTTTGTTTTCAGTTAATCATTGTTTTCCGATGAAGAAAACATTTTGTCAGAGAATTCCCAGCAAACTCTACCCATGATTCACTTTCTAGATTTCAGCAGTGAAACTCAAAATCAGCTCTGATGCCCTCTCCCACCTCTGCACGCAAAGCTCTCTAATAGCCTTTGCCTCTGCGAAGGTCCCCTCACGGCACACTGACCTTGCTGCAGTTCAGTGGCACTGGAGAACACAGCACCCACGGAGAGGGGGCATGCTTTGAAATTTGGTTGTGGTTTTGCTTCTCTAGCTCATTCCCTCACTACTTTGTCTTCAGCATTTATTACAAAGCCCAAAACATTATTTTCTCTTCTGTCTCCTTCCAGAATTACACTGGCATGGCTGGTCTGCTCTTTTCTGAGACAGTAAATTGGCTGGAGACCTCAAAAGTCCAAAAGTGTTGGCAGCTGCCACCATTTTGTCACAAGATTCTAAAATCTACTGGTTTTCATACAGCTCCAGCAAGCAGACGGATATGATAAATACAAATTTTCACTTTCTTTTTCTTTTTTCCCTCATGGTAGTAGGAAAAAGTTGCAAATAATTGAATGGCAAAAAATGAGATAAAAGAAAAAAGAAAGAACTCCAAGTCCTGAGCCTGATAGTCTAAAAAAGTAGGGCTTGCAAAGGTCTCAAAGACAGGAACTTCTTACACAGTTTGCAGATAAGCAGATGGTGATGGATAGATATCCTGTTAGTTCTCTCTGAGGGAAGCTGTGGCAGGATTCAAACCTTATTAGACATGAGAGAATGCACACCGACACTCAACCAGAGGTGCAAACCCACCAGGTTCCATTAGTTGGTGTGCTTGTGGAAACACTTGTTTTCCATTTCATTATTTTGAACTCAGTCTTCCCATGTTAAGGAAGGCAGATTCTCAATGTTTTAAACAGAGTCAGCCGTAGAGATGGTGAGAGCTCACTTTCTTTTTACAATGGCAGATTGCTGAATTCTTTAATAAGCAAAGATTTTTGCTCAGCTGTTTATAAGATGCTTAACAAAGGGAGATGTTAATACAAACAGAAAATTTAAACGGAATATAACTCACTTCATCTCTCAGGGCTTGTGGTTTTCCCTACCTACAGGTTCTCTAGCTGTCCTCAGTCTTTCATGAATTATAAGGTAGGCAGGGCACGAGCTGCTAGTATATGCTTAAAAACCTTTAAAAAATCAAAACCCAATATACTTTTGGCTTCTTTTCACTCCATAAAGAAGAAAAGGAAAAAGAGTCTGGAGCCTGCTTTTTTCTTTAACACCATCTTATGGAAATACACACCAGCCCTGTGGCACTTCAAGCAGACCCCTTGCTTTACACGAGGCAAAGATTTGGTGCTGTGTGTTTTGCCCTTTGAGTGTGGGAAAACACCACAGGGGAAAAAAAAGTGCTAGTGATTTCCATTTCTTGCATTAATCCTCTCAGCCTGCAGAGTTATCATTATCATTCAAATAAAATGATAACAAACCCAGCCATCTGCTTAAAAAGCCCAGGCTGGATATAAATCCACTGGGTCCCTTAGATTTAAAAGAGGGGAAAATGCTTCGAAGCAAACAGGCTCTTATGCAATGCCAGCCCCCTCCCTGGGAGTGCTGAACCTTTAATCGCCTAAGGAGGGGGAGACGCACCGAGGCTGTGGAGCCCCGCGTCAATATTATTCCTCTTACATAACATCCGCTTTATTTGCTGATTGAATGGGCTTTTTTTTTTTTAACTGAACTTGTCCCTCAGATGCCAAAAGAGCTTAGTGGTAAATTGCAACCCTCCCCAGAAGAAAAGCAAACCTCACCCGCAAGCAAAAACAAAACACCATCACAGATTGAGATTTGTTATCTAAAAATAAACAATCATTAACAACAAATAATCCAGCAAAGAAGGTACAACAAGCAATGGGCACCTTGCTGACACAGAAAATTAGGGCTAGCCTGGCAGAAGAGAAAGACAGAGCTCCCCCTCTCTCCCACAAACCTGAATCACCTGCTACATATTTTCTTTACCCTCCTGCAGGAAAAATGTTTTATTGATAAGGCCTCTCCTAGGCTTGTGATTAACCCCCCCAGGGCTGAGTGAGATTTGAAGCTGGTCAGCTTGACATCATGTCTAGACAGTCTCTTTCATTGGCAAACACTCAGCACACCTGAGAACAGTCCAGTGAGCCCAATAATGTGGAAAAGGGGGCAGAAGGAACCTTTAGGGGCATGTTGGACACATGAGGAGACTGCACAGAGATGCTCACATGTGTGTGGACCACAGGAAGTCCTCTTACATGGGCGCACGCACAGCTCTGCCCACGCCTCTCCAGGTACCCAGCTTTGCACAGTTTGACATAATAAAAGCACTATCCATGTTTCCTGCAAGTAGATGCGCAAGCACAGCCACACGCACAGCAACAAAGCCGCCCTTGACGCATATGCACACCCGTAGTGCCAGCGGGGCAGCTACCCCCCGCATGTCCCTGTACCCCCACGGCGGTGACTTGGCAGGGGTGACTCACATCGTGCTAGTGCACGCAGTGCGGTGACACCACAAGGCACATCCAGCTCTCTGCCCTGTGCCTGTTGCATCGGTAGCTGAACTACTTGGGAAATCCTCCTGCAGTTTACAACCTGATGCTTTAAGGCAAACAAACTCAGAATCAGTTTTCCTTAAAACACAACAGCTTTGGACCAGCTTTCCCAAAGCTGGAAGGGGAAGGTACCATATCTGCCTTCCAGTGAGGACTATGGTCCCTTTTATAGCAGATCCCTGGGGTCCGTGATCCAGACGTGCAGGTGCCCTCTCACTGTGCATGCTTGCATTCAAACCACCACATATTTGCACACGAAAACAGACCTACATCCCTTGCCCTGCCCTGTCCCAGGGTAAGCACCCCCAAGCACCAGCGCTTGGTCCATCAGCCCAGCGCACAGGGTCTCTCTTCAGTCTCTCTTCACTGGCATTCATGTGCAAAAGGAAAGGGTGGAGATCTTGAGATTCCCCCAGGACAGCTATGCACTACGATTGCCCTTGTCATCTTTTAGGCTTACATGATAAAGCTGCTGTCTGCAGACCAGGCCCACGCCAACTGAATTGTTGTCTAGGCTAACCAACACCCACAGGGCCCAATCCCTTTTGTGCTCTCCCTCTTTGAACTGGGTAGAAATCATCTCAGTGAAAACCTCTGGTATTTTTAGGCCAGAGCAGAGCTGCCTGAATGGCTCATGGCTGGTTCCCTGCTTGCCCCTTGGGAACGGGGCATGCAGAAGGCAGGGAGGAAAAGGCACGGTCACAGCATGCTGTTTTGCAGCCGTCCTCAGCTGCCTGGGTACCACAGAGAGCCTGCGGGCAGTTTATTCCACAAATAATATAGGTCTGAAGAAACTCTACATATAGGAGGAGTTCAAAGGTTGATCAGATCCACCTTTGCTAAGAAGTGGGATCGAAGACCTGAGAACAGCTTCTCTCTGGTCCTGGTTAGCAGCTGGCTGACTCAGCCGAACATCCATCATGCAGCGAAACGCGATAATTGTCTTGATCTGTGCTCCCCAAACCTGCCAACTGTGGCTGATGGCCACTGTTAGCAAATCCGACCCTCATTATCTGCTCTCCACCCTCATCTTTCCAAGGCGCCGAGCACTGTAGTGCGCAATTAAGCACCCGCCATCAAGTTGCTTCTAGGCCTATTTGTCATCGCCAGCATTTGTTTGGGAATGTTTGTTGGGAAGCACATGGTGGCAGGGTCAGTGGATGTTGTTGAGGTTTTTCCTCTCTGTGCCTGGGGGCCAGAGAGCTTTGTGCATTTCTCAGTATGTTAAACTCAATTAAAAAAAATAAAAAAAACAACATCAGGATAACTTAAAGCAGATGTGAACACAACAAGCCTGAGACCCTTCCGAGCACAAACATGGCCATTTCATTGCAATTCCAAAAGGCTTTTCTGGCAAGCCTCCCCTCCATGTCCTACATTCTTTCATTCCAAGGAAGACAAACAATTCAGACTGGAGCAGCAAGGCATGTTTTTCAAATAAACAGGTTCCCTCAAACAATTTTTGCCTTCGTGTCACCCCAATACACGCATTCATCTCTTAAAGGATCTTCTGGGATGATCTAAATGAGAATTTGTGTCACACCTTTCATTTAGGGAGTTCAAAGCACCTCATTCAGACCGTGCGAGCCTCTCACATGGAAGTGTTTTCACCTCCGTATCCCAACACAGTATCTTTGTGATCTGAAGTCACAGAGAGAATCTGTGGCATTTGTGGATGCTAAAACCAAAAATCCTGTGGAGCCTTTCATTGCTGGAAGAGGGACGTGGCTGGAATGTGAAGGGGACTAACTGCTAGTGACTGGGGACCAATCCTCTGGAAAGTAGTTTGCTTGATGAGCGGATTTCTGCTCATCACTACGAGGTCTGTGGTTTTTAAGAACAGGTAAACCCTATTTTACCTTACAGGTCTTTCGATGGCTCAGATACAGGGCCATTTTTGGACAGAAGTACAGTCTAACAAGCATTACCCGATTCACTTGTTACCTTGATTTAATCTCTGTCATTTTCCCCTGTGTCCCTCAGTCTGGCAGCTGCCTTGATTGAAGTCACTCATTCCTTCCTTCCTTCTAGCTTCTAAGTTTCATGCTTACTTTGCCAGCTACTTTTGACTCTGGCTTTGATTTCTCTGACTAATTCCTGGACTCTGCTCCAGCCCTGCTCATGAGCTCTGTATAGCTCCACATTGCTCCACCTGTCTCTTGATGGGGAAAAACAATGCCAAGTCTGGGAGGATTTTATTATTTCCAAGTTTTGTTTCATTATATGTTTTCCATAGTCTCCTCCATGAGAAAGAACAGAGGTTGTCTCTGGAGAACATCTGGAGATGGTTGGAGACAATTCCAAAATCTATACCTGGGATTTAAGACTGTTTCTCCTAGGCCTTCCACATACAAGGAAACAAAACCGAGGCAGACTCAGCTTACAGCTCTAGCCTTTACCCAGGGAAAGCAGAAAGAAAGTCAGTACTAGCAATCTTCATTTCAAACCAAGATTGCTTGGAAATACATTGAGCTGCCCTGTGTGGGCAACTTGAAGGATTTTTTTATGCCTTCCAGTTGAATGGCATTTAGATTAATAAAATAGATCGTAAATAATAAATAGTGGATGTACTAAATATAATAGGAGATAGTAAATAATAAACAGTAGATAATAAAATGGATTGTTTCACACAAAATAAATAAAGAGGGATTGAAACAAAGAAGGAATGCCTTCTGCAATGTGAGCACAGAGGAACGGCTTGAGGACAAACAGGAGCTCAGTCCACAAGTGAACACTTTCAATCCGTACCACTTTCTCCTCCACTACAACAGATTCATCACAGGTTTCAAAGCTGGACTAAGCACAGTTCTGTTCACTTAGTGGGACACATGTACAGATGTGATGGTTGATATAATTGGAGCCTAGTGACTCCAGTGGAAGGAGTGAAGCAAAAGAAATGAGATGGCCTTCACAGTCCACCTCTTACAGGCGGTGGGTTGTTGCATCCTCTAAGAACAGAAATATCTGCTTCATCCTCCTAATAGGATTTTCATATTCCTCATGAGCTTAACATGGGAAAATATGTACAAAAAATAAATTGATCATTCCAAATCATGATGATGAAAAATCTTTAAATCTCCCAAATCCCTCTAAATCCCTTTACAGGATTCTGTATTTCTCACATTAAGTTCCTTCGGTTAATTCTGCCACTGAGTTAAGATACCCAGAGGAGAAATAAAAAAGCCATGCTTGAAAAACATTTTTCTTTGACTGCTGGACTTCACAGGACCTGAAAAACCAAGGGACAAGCACTGCACATCAAGGACAGCTGCATAAACTTCCTGAGCACAAGAAATTAATCATAATAAAAGGCTTTTAAATTTTTTTAATACAGTTAGGTACCAAAGATAAAACGGTTATTTCCCAGAATTGTTCCTGTTTGGCACGGCTCCTGATTGCTTAGATGAAGAACTTTTATTATTGAGCTTTTCATAACCTCTACCCTCAAAATCTGGGGAACGTCTTACATGGAAAATACAGAATGCACTAAAATTGCAAGCATTCCTGGCTTTTGCATTCCCTCACACCAATATTCCTTCCTCCTCTTCAGCAACTCACCCCAGGGCCATGCAGGCAGCAGTGTCTGAAGGCTGCTTCCAAGCTGACTTTTGGCTAGTAGGAACGATTCTGAAAGTTGGATGAGACTGAAAGGAGCAAAGTAAATCACTGTATCAGCCTACCTATATTTGCATCTACTTGCTTAAGATGGTAAATTTTGTGCTTAAGGGTTTCAGGCTTTTCCCATATTGATTGATGTTTCAGATATCCCTGCCTACAGTGCCCAAAAGCTGTTTGCTGCCAATATTGGTTATGTGTTGCTCTCTAGATGGTTCTACAACACAACCCCATGCCTCCACTCTGCTGCATGAACAGATAGAAAATGACAGCTCAGTGCTTCTTGTCTGGAGCCAGCTCCACAAAGTGACTTGGGAATGACAGCCTAAACCCGAGTAGCGTAGTTTCCACTCACAAACCAGGCTCCAATTGAAGCTGGTGCACAGGAGGTAGGAGGAGGCAGAGGAGAAATGCCCTCCTGCCACCTAAATACAGTATAAACACAAACACTGCAGTCGCTTTACACCTGTGTTCACCCTGAATCTTCAAGCAACAGGGAAATGAAACTAAACTGAGAACAGGCAGAAGCAAGTCCTGCCCTGTTCAGGCTGGGACTGGCAGCACAGCTGGGACCCCATCAGATGACATTGGAGCACACATCACAGCAGCTGGTCCTGAGGGCGGAGGGATGGGGGAAGCTGCCTCCATCCCCATCTGCCAGAGCTGTGTCCAGTTCCATGCTGTAATTGTATTATTTCATCACGTACAAACACTGATTCCAACTGCTAGCTCGTCCCATAGGCTATACAGGCAGAAAATAAATTTTAGGGACACACTTGATCTGTAATGGCCTTTAACATCAAAAACAAACATAAAGCTATTAAGTGCAAGGTGGGAAACTGATATTTGGGGATGGAGGAAGAATTGCGGCTCAATTCTACGGGGCATTGACTCAGAGGAATAGTCCCTTTTAAATTATCATGCAAATCTGGAGGCTTTTCAGTAATTTCAGCTAAATCCTTCAGGCTTGTGCACACAAAGAGGTTAATTTGGTTTCAAGCAGTATGGATTAAAAGCAGAACAGTTATTCCTGATTAATTTCCTCTGTGGTCGCTCCTGTTTCAGAATAAAAATGCCTAACTATGAACCAATGCAACTCATCCCCAACCTGGTTTAAGTTTATGAAGACTCAGTCCGTCTTTTCCAATGAACAGTGTTCATAGAGACAATGGGTTGGGAACAGTCAGGAATCGCTTCACAGGCAGTCAAACTTTTACTAGGTCAGTGAAAACACCTGAAATGTGGTATATTTACTAGATCAGACTCAGATACCAATTATATCATTAACAAGTTCAGGATAATTCTGTTTTCTTCCACGAGCCAACTTTTGATCTAACCCAGTGTAACCACGGTAAGAATCTGACCACTGACTTTAGAGGAAATTTTTCCAAGAACTGGAGGAAAAAAGCATTATCAGACCTTCAGCAATGATTCAAGGGGAGACATTTGCACAGGAAAGGCTGACAGGACCGACCCTTTATTTCCATGTAACTAGTTTAATAATTTGTGATTCAGAAAGAAAGTTTCAGAGGAGGGAAAGCATTGAAGGCCTTGAGTTGCTTGTAATTTATTTTTTTAGCTAGAATTTGTGTTTAATCTGTTATAACAACCAATGAAATGTTTTATGAACTTTTTCTGATGCTGATGCAGACTGTAAGAAACCCAAGCACTTCACCAGTCAGGAGACTAAAAGTGCAGAGATACCTCGAACATTGAGGAGCCAACTGAAAGGAGTGTTAGAGCATAGCCAAGGACAGCCAAAGCGGGAGGTAAGCTGTCAACAAACTACTTGTGAGTTCAGGGGACGCTCTGGGGCCTAAATGCGAAAATACCTAGAAACTGGCCGCTGGGCTGCAGAGCTCCCAGAGAAAGCGTTGCCTCCGCACCTGCCTTCTGCTCAGGAGTAAAGCCTGCATAGGCTACGTGCAAATCTGCGCTTCTATAAATCATCAGTTTCCCCCTGCAGAACACAGCCACCTCCAACAGGGAGCATGGCAACTCTTTGAATGCTTATGGCAACACGCCAGGGCAGGCTGAGACAGAAAGTAAAGGAAGATTATCTAGGATGGAATAACTGGTCCTGTAGCAACTCATTCAGACAAACTACAGCAAAACATCTCCCTCCTCCTGCCCCGCAGGCAGAACATTTGCCTACCAAATTCACATCTCCCTCTCACCATGAAGTCTTTCCATCGCCAGGCCAAAACCACGCCTTGCGCAAACTGAGTTCAGAGAGGCTAATCCTAAAAACTACCTTTATAAATCTCTGTGTAGTGGATGAAGAAAGGAGGAATTAATTACCTGACTAAAAAAAAAGTGAGCAGCAATAAGGGAATCTTAAAAAGCTGGAAGTTTTAGCCCACAGCACCTTTCAAGTTTCTGCTGTCACTCTCAGACTGGCTTGCTGCTGTTTCCTAAAAGACTTTGGGATTGTTAATAATATACATCAATTTACAGATCTCTCAGATCAGGCAGATTAGACTAATAGGTAGATTGAGTAATTTGAAAAAAAACCCAATTAGGATCGTTGGGCAGTAGACACCGTATAAACATCAATCACATCAGGCACTCTTATTTACTACTTGTGAAGCACAGCAGGGTACACAGAATAGGGCAAGAGGGGGCCCGTCACCGGGCTGCAAATGGACAGAGATGCCAAGCTATAAATATGCTGATATATTTTTACATTTGTTGTTGCAAAGTCAGGATGGTCGTTGTGATGCTGGGATGTTGCTGGGGCTGTTTTCTAATTATAATTAGATTCTGTTACTTTTCCAGTGTCATTATCAGAGACACAGTCATGTGTGCTGGCTTTTAAATGCTACCGGCCCTACTAATTATTCTGGGCACAAGGGAACTCCATAGGCAGAGGGGAAATAATTTCAGTCCCGGGAGCGCCTCCTTCCGCTGTCAGATGGTGGGTACTGTTCTCTGTCTGATACCATCACGGTCCAGAGCAGGGACATGCTGGAAGATGCTGTGACTGATTTCCCGATGACAATCGCAGCGTGCACCCCTCCAGCAGCACACCTCTGGGGGTGCTGGCAGTCCCTCCGCAGGTGCTCTTGCCTTGCCCTTGCTGCTTGCCCTTACATGCTGGTGCCCTCACGTCTGTAGGCTTTTTTGCACCTGTGGATTCAGAGGCAGGATTTGAAAGCAAATGTACTGGAACATTTTCAGAATCCAAAAATAAACGACACCTGTCATTAGAAAATGACTTGCTGAAGCAGCCACGCTTGAACGTCTGTGCCTCGTCAGAGTGCCTGATGCTGAAAGGATTTTTTGTTGTTGCTTGCGGTACCCTTGCTCTGCATTCCACAAGTGCCACTACGGGAACCTTCCCAAACAAACTGCAAGGAGCTGTGCCCAGGAAAACCAGGACCCTGGGATTTGTGGGCAAAGCTGATGTGCAGAAAGATTCCAGCTGAAAGCACTACGGGACTTAAAGGAGCAGTTCCTCACCTACAAATCCACAGAAAAGTGGAATTAAATGATTGGACTTGACAGCTAGGGAGAACTATGCTGTCTCTGTTTAATCTTCCTTGTAGGATAACACAACCAGGATAAGCGAAGGAAACAGCCTATGACACTAATACAACACCTGAGGACTTTTTTTTTTTTTTAATTGTATGCTACCAAGGGCATTTCTGACATTAAGCAAATAGTAGGAAGAAAATGGAGATGGTTCAATACAAATGTACGAACGCTCCCAGAAGCCTTGGCCATACCACCCTGGGCAGTGCTCTGCCTGATCAGGTTTGATCGATGCTCAGGTACCTCAGCATGCACTTCATCTCCTTGACAGCAAGCTAGGAGATTCCAGATTCCAGATGCTGCATCTGAGCCATTCCCAGGATGCCTCCCGTGCTGTGCAATGGCCTCTGCAACTGAAATGTAAAGACTCGTGGTCCATCAGACCCTGCAAACTTCACTGGATTCATAGAGATGCATCTTTAGGGCTGATGCATTCTTTATGTTTGTGTCTGAACGAATTGTTGGAGCTTCAGAGGGAAAAAGCCTTCAAGATTATCCACGGTACTGCTTTTATTAGCTGCAGGCTGTTCTTTACACGTTCTCTCTGTGTGTCAGAGGAAGAACTGCCTGACTTGACTCTTTCATTCAAACTTCCATAATAAGTATTCCCCTTATATAATAAGTATAAGATTTCCCTACTTACACTGGCTTTATGTCCAGAAAACAAGGTATTGGTGCACAGCGTATGTCTTCCTTTGCTATACTTAGCTCCATTAACCTTACTTTATTTAGCTGCTATACTGCAAGGCAAGATGCTCCCATCAAATAACCCTTCACCTTCCCTGCTGTCTGAACATCAATTACCCTCAATCCAAGGGATCAGTCACCTCTGCAGCCTGGGGTGCTCCACAGGTGGGCGCAGGACAGGGTGATGGAGGAGAGCATTTCACCCCACTTTACAGCTTGGAAATCATAGAATCACAGAATGGTTTGGGTTGGAAGCGGCCTTAAAGATTATCTAGTTCCAACCCCCCTGCCATAGGCAGGGACACCTGCCACTAGACCAGGTTGCTCAAAGCCCCATCCAACCTGGCCTTGAACACTTCCAGGGATGGGGCACCCACAGCTTCTCTGGGCAACCTGTGCCAGTGCCTCACCACCCTCAGAGTGAAGAAGTTCTTCCTTATATCTAATCTAAATCTACCCACTTTTAGTTTAAAGCCATTACCCCTTGTCCTATCACTCCATGCCCTTGTCAAAAGTCCCTCTCCAGCTTTCTTGTAGGCCCCCTTGAGGTACTGGAAGGCTGCTAGAAGGTCTCCCTGGAGCCTTCTCTTCTCCAGGCTGGACAACCCCAACTCTCTTAGCCTGTCTTCATAGGAGAGGTGCTCCAGCCCTCTGATCATCTTCATGGCCTTCCTCTGGACTCACTCCAACAGGTCCATGTCTTTCTTGTGTTGGGGGCCCCAGAGCTGGACACAGTACTCCAGGTGGGGTCTCATGAGAGTGGAGTAGAGGGTCAGAATCACCTCCCTTGACCTGCTGGTCATGCTTCTTTTGATGCAGCCCAGGATACGGTTGGCTTTCTGGGCTGCCAACGCACATTGCTGGGTCATGTTAAGCTTCTCATCAACCAACACCCCCAAGTCCTTCTCCTTGGGGCTGCTCTCAATCCATTCTCTGCCCAGCCTGTATCTGTGCTTGAGATTGCCCTGACTCATGTGCAGGACCTTGCACTTGGCCTTGTTGAACTTCATGAGGTTCGCACAGGCCCACCTCTCAAATCTATCAAGGACCCTATGGATGGCATCCCTTCCCTCCATCGTGTTGACCACACCATACAGCTTGGTGTCGTCAGCAAACTTCCTGAGGGTGCGCTTCATCCCACTGTCCATGTCACCGACAAAGATGTTAAACAGCGCCGGTCCTAATACCAACCCGTGAGGAACGCCACTCATCACTGGTCTCCACTTGGACATCAAGCCGTTGACCGCAACTCTTTGAGTGAGACCATCCAACCAATTCCTTATTCCCCGAGTGGTCCATCCGTCAAATCCACGTCTCTCTAATTTAGAGACAAGGATGTCATGCGGGACAGTGTCAAATGCTTTGCATAAGTCCAGGTAAATATAGGGAGACAATCCAAAAGAATCCTTTTTGCTTTTAAGAACACTATTCATCCTCTAAAAGAGGAAAGCTAATTGACTGGCTGCTGTGACAGTATTTTCTCTTGGGAAAAAAAGTTACACTCCTTCAACATTCAGAACTTTTTAATCCTGGTGCCAAATGCATTTCTCTGAATTAATATTGGTGGAATGAAAAGGCTTTCTTCTCTGCTTCAGCCTTCTCTCCCAGGATAAATCTTTTTGGAATTTGCTTTATATATTGTACTTTTGAATGTTCTTTTAAATGTTAAAAAATGACTGTGTGAGAATGTCGCCTTCTCATTAGCAAAATTTACTACATATTTTCCTCCATTGTTACCAGTACAGTTCCAGCAGTGTTAACAATGGAGACCCTAGAGCAAATGGTCTGGCACCAGCACTTGTAATCTAACTATGGCTGGTCAAAAATGTGTGTGAACAGTGGTTTTGTGTTTTTTAAATGTGCTTGTTTTGAGTAAGCATTTCCAAATGAATTTTTAAAATTAAAAAAATCCAATTTTTAGTTATATTTTAAATGGGAAGATATTGGAAGTTTTGCGCTTTTTGGGGAAAACCTATGGTGGTGAGTAAAGGAAAGCAGGTACCCCATTACGTGCCTTTCTCTTGACTGGGGGGAGGAAGTTAACAAAAAAAGACCAGGAGGGTATGATTTTCTTCATCAGAAAGAAATTAAGCAGTTCTTTTTTAATTCAAAATTTCTAACAAAATGGAAAAAAAAATCATAAACCTTCTGACGTCTTTAAAAAAGTTATCCTAGTGTATATCCCTTCTCTTTGTAACACAGATAACTGTCAGTATAATAAAGCCCATCGTGACAACAGTGTGCAAGCAAGTTTTCAAATTTCCACGAAGCTTTCAACACTACAGGTAAAGAGACCTCAGCTAGATTCAGCATTGGTAGGAAATGTTTAAATAGTGTTTCTAGCCCTGGTGGGAAGTGTAGCAGCAAAGCTCTCTGGTGAAAGCTCTGCAGAATTCAGAATGGTCCCCTCTGATATTAAAACTTGGTAATCTACAAAAGCTGCTTCCATTCATTAGAAATTACTGCTACTTTTTTCCCTTTTGCAATTACTTAGATCTCCTTTGTTACCACAAATCTTTGCTGTAACTAAAACACAGCAAAAGCACGTGCTCTGAAATCCTTCAGCTGTGCCTTCCTATAGCCATGGAAACAGAGTTTTGCATGGTCAGGGCAAGGCAAGGTGGATTTGTTGGGGTTTTTTTCTTGCAATCTGTCACAAAGTCTATTTGCTTCTCGTGAATATACAAACCAAGATCCTGGACTGAAGCATTTTCATTTCAACTCAGAGCAAAGGTCATACCTGGGCATGACCTGAACTTGACCAGCCTCCCTCGGTGAACTGTTTTTTATACTGTTCTCATAATGAATTTAAGTCATCAGCTGTTAATACTTCTGCAAACCTACTGCTTCCTTCCTGGTGTTAGACAAGGATTCAGAGGACCCAGTTAATACTCACAGCTCGATCCAATTTAAGAAGAGGATTTGGAGCTCAATTAGGTCGCTTATTGGCTGCTTCTCAACCTGAGCTGGGACTAAACTGTGGTAGAACCTTCCATTGGGTCAGACCAAAATAACCCAAGATACGTCAGCACACCTGAACAAAAGCCCCTCTCCGCTTCCCATTTAATGCTCTACATTCCTGGTGGTCCTGCAGAAATGCCTGCATTTGTATAAGAAGTTACTCACTGACAATGCAGCCTCTTTTATCTGATGCTGGCATAAAGTGATATTATTAATAGTTTGTGATCTACTGCGCCTTTCATCTGAGGATCTCTCTCAAAGCATTTTAGGAGGCTGAATCAATTTTCAAAACACTCCTGTGTAATACTATCCCCATTTCACTGGAGGGAAAACTAAGGCAGTGGGAGGCAATTTTCCCAAGGGTTCATTGGCAGAGTCAGAAATAGAGCCCTGGACTCACACTCCAAATATAGCCTACATTCTCATCCCATGGCTGAAAACTGAATGCGGGAGTCCCCCATTTCAATACTAAACATACCTTCTGCCTGGTGGTTTATGCTTCCGAAACGGCTGCCCGTTGTCATGGGAACTGCAGTTCAGATCACTGGACCAGATTTGCTTCAGTTACATCAATGCAAATCATAAGCAAATTCATTGAAATTAATGGAGCCACTCCAGATTTCCATGGGGGAGGCAGGATACAGAGCAGAATCAGTTCCCCTGGATTTGATATAAGAAGGTGGTGATCTCCTGAGAGTGGGAAAAAAACTCTTTGATCATTACAGGGGGGAAAAGTACGAAGGATACCTTACAACAAAGGTATAGAAAGTAAATCTGAGAACTTGACTTTACCTAGGGTGACCTGACGTTCTCAGACCTACTTCTGACCATTAGCAGTAGAAGCTCCTAGAGTTCCCAAACAAGTGTACTGCTTTGTCCTGCACTGAGCAAAGACCAGATTCATGCTTTTACTGCCAGAATAAGGGATGGTGAAGAATGGAGTCAAAGAGTCTACAAACAGAAAGTGGAAAGGACCAGTTTGTGCTGGTGTTTGCAGGACGGGTCTCACAGGGATGAGGGAGCATGGTTGCCTCCCTGTGGCCTGTTCCTGGAGGGGAAGGGAATGCCTGATGGAACAGGAACCTGAATAGACAAATGATTTCTTCAGTGTCTGCCACAACACCACAAGGACCTGGACTGCTGCTGACCAGGGAAATGGAAGAAATGTGGAAGGCAAGACATGATAGAGAGAGCCTTCTTCTAGCAATAGTAACCATTGCCCTGTAGCTTCCTCGTTACCCTGCAGCAGCTCAGCTCTCTAGGCCAGAGAGCAAAAATCGGGCTGGCACAGCCAGTGTCCCCTCCCAGTCATACGCTGCTTTGTGCGCAGCAAGAGATGGAGGCTGGCACTGGAGGAGGAAGAGTATGATATACTACAGGGAAGGGGCATCTCAAAGGCTTGGAGGCTGGTCACTTGTGCTAACGCATGAAGTCTAATTTGAGATGAACTTCTCCTATGATACTGGAAAGCAAACTATCCTGTGTCTAAGGCTGAGTAAGCAGCTACTGTTTCATACAGTTCACAAAGATACTGGAAATACTCTCCTATAAAGCTCAGTCTTTCACACTGGCAGGGGATATGCTGTTAATCTTGCTGGACCTCAAACACTTTAATCTACAGTTATTTAACTTCATAAATTAATACTCAAACTTCCCAAGCTGCCAACCAGGCAGATTAGATTGTTGCTGACCACCCAAGGGAAACCCTTTGGATCAGGTAGATTCAGTACTCAAAGAAGGTGTTATCACTGCAGCAAAACTGATGCAGATTTTCTGAGTGGAGACTCCTGAACATCCAAGCAAGAGATGGGAAGCCTATGAGCAGCAAGGTTTGGCACCATCTGCTGTTCCTTATGGCAAAAAATCCTGCAGATCTGTTTAGACATTTACACGACAAAAGCTGTTCTCCTGATCTGGGGTCAAGGGGCACCTGGCAGTGACACTGGACACTGGTAGGACTCAGCACCCAATTTGGAGGACTGCAGCCACCGTTCCAGGAGGACATTGCAAGATTGACCCTTGCGTATGTTGAAGATGCAGCAAAGACTGACTTTGAAAAGCAGAACTGATCAGACTAAACATTGTGGCCTAATAGCATGGTGACCCTCTAAATGTCCCAAAGCTGGATCTGGGTCATGCACAGTCAGCCAAGCCAGGTTTTGGATACATGTTTCAAAAGCCTCAGTATTTCTTGCAAAACAAACATTATTCTTTTGCCCACCTCAAAATAAGAGGTCAATGCTCTGATTCAGTATCTCATCACATGCTAAAATTTGGATTTGTCCCATCATTTTATCATAAGCCTGACCTGAGGTTCAAGCTTTTAAAGAAATCCCAATGCTCTGATTCAGTATCTCATCACATGCTAAAATTTGGATTTGTCCCATCATTTTACCATAAGCCTGACCTGAGGTTCAAGCTTTTAAAGAAATCCCCTCCTACATGTGAACATGAGGTTCAGGCTGAGGGTCCAAGGTGAGCACTTTCCACACCTGCTGCTGGAACTGGTACCAAGCAAAACATGACTGGAGATAATACAGAAATTAAGTTTCTGTGTTGCCAATGTTTCCAGTTTCTTAGCTCCAGTTTTTGGGAAGATATGAATCCCAATTTTCCTTTTTCTTTTTTTTTTTTTTTAAAAAAAAGCAATTTTCCAGTTCAAAAGATTGGGAAAAAAGCTTGAAAAAGCAACTTAAAATTGAGTTGTCATAAGACTAATAACAAATTGTGTTCTTAAAAACAAATTAGTGATTTTTATCTCCACTTCGTTGAATTTGTGAAGGCCCAACATACAAGATTTAAATACTTGAGGTTAGTAATACTACAGCTGCCACTACTATGAGACAGCAATATCTATTCATGTAGGATAAGGGCAACAAGCCAACTTCTCCCCTTAAGTTAGACCACATTAGTCTCCCACACAATCCCCTTGAAGACTTATACTCGCAGAATGGAGACTCTCCACTGAGTCTGGGAGTCTCACCGCTCTACATGATTACCATACTTTGAAGGGGTAAAATGTTTTCAAGGAAAGGCAAAAATTCTCAAAATTTGAGTTTGCTGCTCTTTGTTAGAAGTTCAGAAATTAGGCAGTCGTATTAATATTGGAACCATACTTTGTAAATAACTGCTTGAGAAAGGACATTAGTCCAGTAAAAATGGGATTATTTCTAGGTCTGATGGAAGCATCACAGAATGAGTATTTCCACTTCCAGATGATCCAAATCCGCCCATTTTCTCAGAGATCTCGGAAGAGGAATATTTGAGGATGACAGTCACAAAAGTTTCCAGAATGAGCTTCTGCTCCACACACTGTTTTTTACAGACATAACTCTGCTGTACGCTATACGCAGTAGCTCTAGACATGGCAAGTCTTCTAAGCATGGCAATGAAAACCCTTTGGATCTCTGTTTTATCAATACTTTTTGGAAATAGAAATATATCATAGCACAAGGCAAAGAGTGAACAGGTAACATCCAAATGACAGAGTTTTCTAATTTTGTCCTCCCAGGCAATTCTGGCCATGAACCTACACCAGAATACCTTACTGGGCTTCGTCCCCCATCCCTCATGGCTGCCTGTGGAAGCTGGAAACCTGCAGTCATACCAATCCATTGGACCGAAGTTATAAAAGGTGCTTTGCAAAGTCAGAAAATAGCAGAAGACAGAGCTATGATTCCTCTGTGAAAAGGCCTTATACCAGTAACTTTACCAATACGGCTTGCTTTTGCTGACTTTATCCTGGTTTTTTTCAGTTACTGTTCGCTGCCATTTTTCAGACTACATAACTCTGTTCCCAGGGGCAGAGATCAGTTACAGTAACACTCTGAGCTCAAAAGGATGGAAGCTGAAAACTCTATGTCAGCTAAATATAGATACAGTTGGGTTTGCATAAATGAACTTTACCTGTAAAAGTCAAAAGTGCATAGCACACTGTGATATGTAAGTCCCTGACTACCTCTCCTCAGTAACGAGACAGATCGACAAAGCAAAAACATCCACAGACAAACCAGGTCCTAATTACATGATTGTGCCAAAACTGAAGAGCCATAAAAAGGGAGCAGCAGTAAATTATCTCAGCTGCTGCATGAAAAGAGAAAAAAAAGTGTTTGGCTACATGTTCTCTAGCATGGCTTTCACTTTGCTAGAGTTGGTGATTTGCCTGTTTTGCAAAGCTTTTTGGCTTTGGGAACTCAAAGTTCTTTTCTTCCCCCCAGTCAAAAACATCCTGTCCTGTTCTCATGGTCCCAGCACGCAAACTGCACCCACCTGCAGAATGGCCATGCAATGGAGAACTGTGCAGAGATCCCTCAGCTAGCTGAGACCTGACAGGCCAAGTCCATGCAAGGGTTAGCATGGGTAGAGCTAACTCAGGTGCCACCCAGACATGCCATCAGTCTCCTTAGAAGAGAATCCCTCGTAGTGAAAAATCAGGTTCAGATGAATTAAAGTCAGTCTAACCTGGGTGCTTACAGGCAAGAGTAGGATGCTGTGGAACAGGGATGCTTTGCTGAATTCCACGTGAATTTCCAAGTTTGGACAAACTCATTAACCTCCACAAACCTCTGCTTTCCCACATAAGAAACCAGGGTACAAATGCTCCCTTTCCTCAGAGAGAGGCCACATGGGTAAACCCCCTTACACTCCCAATAGGGACCAATTGCTAAAAGTTGTAAAATATGTAAAAAATTCAGTCCCATTCCACAAGCATTTGGTCTTCATACTAAATTAAACTTAGGAATAAAACATAGAAATTAATGGCCAAAAAATGGGGAGTTAAAATCTCAGTGATCAAAATGACGTCAAAACATAAACCTACTAAGGAAGGACCAGTGCTGCCTGTCACACAACAGCTACTCCCTGCACTCTTCCTCTGGTGCAGAGCCTGACCTACTTGATACGTGTTCCTGCACTAAGGCCCCAGCACTAAGTATCTTAGACCCCTCAAATCGCATTCCAGACTTATAATTGCAAAGCAGCTGTCAGCCCTGAGCCCTGCCATGAACCTCCCCATCTGTTCAGCCCATCTAGCATTACAGCAGAGGACAGCATGAAGGCTGAAACTGTATCGTAGGTGAAGACAGAACCTGCTGCACTGCCCACAGGGCCAGATGAGATCACTTGCTTTCATGGTCTTGAAATCTTTCAGGCTTCAGAAGAGTAGTGGGCAGAGGCTGATGAGAAGAAGGGAGAAGGGACACGGGCAGAAGGATCGAATTCTGCAACATGACTCTGGCAGCTGAGTCAAAAAGACAGACATCCTTAGCTTCACGAGGGAGGCGATGTTTGACTTCTGGCAGGGCGGAGAATCATTTGAGAGCCCCTTAGAGGAAAACCTGATACTGTGACTTTCCCCAAACCCTCCCCCTCCACATCTCTTGCTATTAACTCTTTCTGTAGCAGTTGATTTTACATAGTCTTAAATCATCTGACCTGAAATGTATACCTTCAGCAAAAGCCCTTCCTGAATTTGTCTGCTATTCCTTAGGCAGCGTGTTGATGGGAGAGTACTTGTCTCTGAGTCAAACTAAATAGTGAGCCCTGTCTTACAGTCTTTACCAATAATATCACCAAAGCTGCAGATGAAAGCTGATCACTTTTCAATCTCAAGAACAAGCATGGAAGTGTAGAGGAAGGACTTCAAGATTTGGCTCCAGCTGATTTGCACTAATTCAGTTTCAGGGGAACATACCATATTTTGTCTGGGACCTGGAAGTGCTTTGACTTGTTATCTTGCCAACACTTAGACGGTGAACAAGCAGTGTATACAATCTGCATCTCCTGACTCCCAGGACGTTTAGATCCTCCCTAACTCCAAGCCCTAAGCCACTGCAAGTGGTCAGCAGGTGCTAAGAAGATGAGAGGAACAAAGCATGGTGCCATTCCCCTCCCACTGAAACTGAAGAAACGTGCTGTTGCCCTCACAGTACCACCTATGCCGAGTAACGGTGCAGGCAGCTCTGTGCTGAGCTCCAGTGGTCCTTGTGCTGACAGATACTCATGCTCAGGGCTACTAGGGTCACTTCCCCCACCCTGCCTTCCCAGCTGGGCGCTCCTCCTTTAACCCTGCTGCTTATGCCTCCAGGTGACCTAAGATGCCCAATTGCTCTCAGGGTAAGCAAAATGTTTCCGGATGATCTTCCTGAGGAGTTTCTGCAGGCTGGAACCTACCCCTGAGAGACCCAAACCCATAACACAAGCAGCATCTCACTGACCCCATCCCCATCCCACGCTCAGCACAGCCAGGAGGCTCCATGACCTGCTGGGGCAGCAGTGCCTGGAGCCCCAGTCTGCTCGCTTCAGTCCATGTGAGACCGCACGTTGCCAGAGTAACTGCGCCTCCGAGTAGTTCTGTGTGCGTGCCTGCTTGTGTGTGCGCGCACACGTGCATGTGTGCCGGTGCCTGCGAGCGCCAGGCTCCCACATGGCAGCAGATTGGAGGCAGAAGCTAGCGTCTCACAAATTCATTTTCTGGCAGAGCATGGATGGGGGAAGGGACAAGCGCTCTTTGTCAGCCCACATGTTACACTGAGTCCCAGCCTGAATAAGCCAAACCTCTTAAAGGCACAAAATGTGTGTGCTGCCGGCAGCAGCTCTGCCTTAACTCCCCTGGACCAGCTGGTGCAAGGGCAGCTGTGAGTTCAGCAGCTGGGGCAGAAGGGACGCTGACGCACAGCACTGTATCTGGAGATCTGCTTTAACGTTTTCTGTTTTAACCTCTGAACCTTTGGGTCCTGAGGGCCAGATCCTGAGCTCTGGGCATGCCCTCCCTGTGAAGCCCTACAGAGACTGGTACAGCTACTGGTGATGGTTCTCATCAAGAGCGGGCTTGAGACATTGCTGACCAGCCAACAGGGATAAGTGTCATCACTGCCACCGGATGAAAGCAAACCACACATTGCCCGAGTGCGTTATCCCTCAAAGTGCTCCTTTGGATCCAGAATCTGGACCCATGTAGTCAGAGTTGTCAGCCAGGACTTTCCGTCTGGGGCAAAGCAAACTGTCTCCGCAATTTACCTGCAGTACTATGCCAAGGCTGCAGTTTGGTATTTTCATCACTCTGGTACGTGTTTTCTCCCTACCTACACACTGGCATATTCAGAAGCTTTTGCAACCTATCCAGAAAAAATATCCACCAGAATAAGAGGATACTGCCTTCCTGAAACCCCTAAGTTAAGAAGGACCAACATTTCCCAGGTTACTGGTAGAATCTCACTTCTGACTCAGGAGATCTCTAATCTCAGACTGCTGGAAGGCTGGACGGCATACCAGGCAAAGGATCACTCTGCGCCTCTCCTGATGTTCTGTCTCCACCACTGGCTAGGGCTGAAGACAGGATACAGAGCAACACAGATTTTTAGCCTGGCCCAGAAAGTCTGTTCTTATAACAAATAAAGGGATATATTTTACTGCCTGGACAGCTGTTGGCTCCACACATGCCTCCCTATTTCAAAGTGGCAATTAGGAACAGAGCTGAAAGGGCAACATGTCCTTTACTCTATATCTCCAGCCAAGTCCATAGGCACAGGTTCCACTCACAGACAAGCAGGAATGCTCACATGGACACTCAGGATATGAAAGCAACACATGTAGCAACACGTGACAAATCTGCAGCATAAGAGGTGGTTTGCTAGCACATGTAGACTGACATCTCCAAAACACGCTAGCAAAAAACAAGCACCACCTAGAAAACACTTGCATCGGATCATTCAGACTAATAGTTTTGGGTACAGATCTTCAAGGACATAACATGGGGTGCTTGCAGCATGGGGAGCTAGCATGACCCAGACTAAGTGGCTAAGCAGGAGCAGGAGGACCAAGAGCCTGGGTGTCTCTCATCTCAGACACGCTTATCCTGGAAGAAAGAGCAAGTCTGGCTCTAAAGGACGCACAGCTTAGGTTCCTGAACAAGTAGAATGGCAGCATGGACTGTACTGCTGAAACAGAGCCACAAAAGGCCGCTACAGGCCAGGCTGGACACTGGGGGAGAGCAATGGTATCTCATGGTGCCAAGCTTAGTTTGAGAACTAGCACCAGACATCCAACACATAGGTTCTGAAAATATTCCCTGATACCAGGTACTCGAGCAGGAGAGAGGAAAGCACCTTCTGCCATCACAAATTAGGGCACAGGGCTCAACTGGACTGTGCCCAAAGAAGCATGATGGTCACGTTTGGTGACCTTCAGAGGACTATGTCAGTCCACCAGTAACAGGTAACTCAGGACCACTTAATCAGCTCCTTCCACAATGATTCCTGAGGGGCCAGCCTTTGTTCTGAACATCTATATTGTATGTCTACAGCAGCCTAATGTAGATACTGTGTGCATTGTCTATTGTGCATTCACTCTCCTCTATAAAGGCATATGTAGTCCTCTCACTTGGAAAAATATTACTGAGGAGAAGGCAGTTTGAAATTCTCATCTACCAACAAGTCATGACACAGCCCAGTCTCCAACCGCCTGCACTTGGCTTGCTAACACACAAATAGGAAATATCTTTCTGTCTTCTTCAATAGGATTTTAGCTCATATTAACCATCATCTTTTTTTTTTTTTCTCGTAACGACAAGTCCTTTTTGGAACGTTCCAAGGGTATCTATCTAACCAGTCCTTATAAGGCCTTACCACCTTAATATTGGAGATGGCATCTTTCCTAAAGATCAGTAACAGTAATTTTCACCAGTATAAAATACACAGTTTTTAATTGCTCACTTTACAGCAAAGTCTAAACTGGCAGTTTTATAATGAACTCTAGAAGCTGAAATTAGATTGCTCGTTCAATAAATACCAAGAACAACCGACCTATGTCAGAGCAAGATTCCACCATTTTATACTTTGAATATCAAAAATACATTTGTTTCCAACTCCCAGAAAAGAACGGATAGAAAAAGAAGCCTGGAACTGACCTACTTTCATTGCCAAATCAGTCTGTTATTGAGCCAAAAGTATTCTATCAAACTTCTTATTGTTCTTAGCAAAGCAATGCCATTTCTATGAATTCAGAATGATTTGTGAAAAGCAACCTCTCATTCCGTGACCTGCAAATTTCTACACAAATCTTTCAAACAGTTCCAGAGCACCCAAACTTAGGAAATTGCCCCTGTGAGACAATTTCTATAATCTCCTTGATCCTTCCCACTTCTTAAAGTGATGGTGGTTATGGCTGCAGAGTACAAGCTTGCCAAATGTCAGGGTTTTTTCTATGGCCCCCTTAGTATTTGATAGTTTTACTAATCCCCAGCTTCTAAATTCATGTGATAAACTGAGAATTTCTGCTTTGGTAAAAAAATGAACAAAAGATTTTAGCTCTCTTGATTGCAAAGTGCAGCTTCAAGTTATGAACCCTGGAGGCTACAACACCAGACAATAAATAAAAATAAGTACCAAATCATTATTATTTTTAAAATGTAAATGCAAATCTCATGATTTTCTGGAGCCCTATGCGTGATGTTTGAGTGCTGAGAGTTGGATTCAATGAAATAAGCTCATTCCCAAACAACTTTTCAAGAAACAAGATGTTTTCACCCTTCTCGAATGATCTCATTTCTCAATTCAAGAGTAACTGTTCACAGGCAGGAACTGCTTTTCAGGCAAGACGACGGGGTGTGGGGGAGCAGTCTTTGGGCACAAGTGTCCTTCTTCCCGCTGCCTGGGACAGCACACTCTCCATAGCTGTGCCAGAAGCCCTCCCTATCAGCACTGCAGCTACCCCCGGCCTTTCGTATCAAGTTTGATCCTCACCCTGTGATTATATCTTTCCACCTACTGATGCCAACTGCTAAGTGGGTCACTGGAGGATCTGAATAGCAATCATCACATGAGTGATCTTCTTGATACTAAGGAGGGAGGACTCAGGACAGTCCCTCTTATAGCTAGGAGAAGGAGGAAGCTACCATCAAAACATCATGACACTCAGATAAAGATGAGGGGGAGACAATGGGATTGGAGGTAGGATCACTTGGGAAGGTATCCATCTCCCTGGAGAAAAGAACCTCAGAAGAACTTGGCCTTGACTCTGACCCCAGAGATGCACATCCACAACAAGCTACACTTAGCCAGATGTCTCACAAAGATCACCAGCTCTAAAAATTTTTAACATTTAAAAAAAAGCACACACAATAATTTTTGCAAAACCTTTCCAACCTGAAGTGTTTCTTGGCTCTATTACTCATTTTTGGGGGGGGAAACTTTTCACTCCCCCTTCCCATGTCTAAGAAGTCAGTAAACATCTGAGTATTTCACTGCACAGATCCCCTTTCAGGATCTTGTTCCAGTCTTGATTAACCCATAAATGCTTTGTTGGAAAAAAGAATGCTCCTAGCATCCTTAGCCTTTGACCTCAGAAGTTTGTTTTGCATCCAATCTCCTTGTACATACGCACAGATAACACAGAAAAATCCTAAATGTAGCTGGATTTTGCTGCAAAAGAAGCAGAAGGTAAGCAGAGGGTTGTCAAATGACATGTGCAAAAAATAGGATGCAGCTTCAGGACACACTGTCTTTACAAGAATGAACTTTTTTTTTTTTCTTTTCTTTTCCTTTTGGCTTTTAAACCAGCCTACGCAGAGCACAGCCCCTTTTAAAATCCCAGCAGGAACTTCCAAAAAATTAAACCTGGGCTTGTTGAGACCAGGTCCCAGCTTCACAGACTCCTGAAGTGAAATCGTGCTCTGTGTAGGCTGTCAGATGCAGTACACAACAAATTCAGATGTTCAGAATTTACCAAGAACTTGGGACAAATCTGTAGAAACCAAAACTGTCCCAATTAATTGGGATGCCTGCCAACTGTAGCATCACATGTTCAGACCAATCGTGCAGCATAGAATACATTTGTGATGGCCAGATCTCTTAGCAAGTGGTTTAGCATCAAGAAGAAAACCCTCTTATCCTCTCACTATTTACAGTCTACAGACAGGATATAGAAATCTCTCTCTCTAGATCTGCTTGGATAGACAAAAGCAAACTCGCACATCACATCATGGGCATTTGTGCAACCCAGTGTTCTGGGATCCTGGAGGAATACAGAGCTACTGGGAGTTCTGTTAAACAGGCTGAAAATACACAGCTAAGACTGAGAGGAATCCTAGTGGGGGCAAATGCTAACACCCTTACTTTTGTCCTGAGACATTTGTGAGTAACTACTGACCCCAACAGAAGCTGCAGCTGTGTGCCTGAGGACAAAACTGGACATTATTTTTCAGCTCAGTATTCCTATTTCTGTGCCAGGGCATTTCCAAAGCACCGTTTTCCATTAAATTTTCCAGGTTACGATATTTCCATAAATGAATGCATAGCTCAGAGAAAGCCCTGAGGGATCACAAAGAACATCTTCTATATCCTTCACGTACCACAAAACTCTTGCTAATGCCAAGGAGGACGTGTGCTGCATACACCCACAGGCCTGCACCATGGACGTGAAGAAAGACAGGCAAGTTGATGCTGCACACATCTACACTGAAAGCCAGATTTTCAGGAATGTGTGCACAAACACTCCTTTTGCACTTTCAGGAGTGCAGCATTCCCAGGTCTCCCAGCTCAGTCAGCGTGGCCCTACCACAACTCCATTCCTGCAGCTGTTCACTTTGCCATGGAGCCACTTGTGTGTGAAAATAAGTTACAAGCCCAGGCTCCCACCAGGAATTTGCAGTGGGTGTCTTAGGGCAAAGAAAAATGTCCTAGTTCTCCATGCTAATTGCACACTTGTGATCCCCAAAAAGAGCAGCCAGGCGACAGCTCCATCATGCTGACTGCTTTGCACTTCTTTTTTTTCCTCCCCTTTTTCTCCAAACACATAATTTACTCTGCTTGCAGGAGCCTATTGAGTATGTATCTGTCTGTAACAAGCTCCTTCTGGGAGCAGCTGGACGGGTACACGCTGAATGGAAAGGCAGCCCACCTCCTTTCTGAGAAGAGCAGGCAAAGGAAGGGTACTTGCCGGGGACAGGGAGTTCAGCCGGGCTCTGGCGTGCGGTGTTGGCACCCGTCCGTCCCACCTCCTCCTCCCTGCGCTGCTTGAACATTCTGTGCCGCTGCTGGCTGCCCAGGATGTCACCATGAATAAGTATAACTGTCAGATTAAATCACTGCCTGGGTGGGATCTGCTGAGCCTACGACACACATTCTGGGCACCTAAGTCAGGCCAGGGAATCTGTCCAAGAAAGAAATCTAACTGGAGCCGCTTCACATGGCAAATCAGCTTTGGGGCTATAGGATGAAAGTAGGTCCTGCCCTGTGTCAAGAGGGCTAGAGGGGGTGGGAGGAGGCAACATATAGACTGCCTTCACTGCTAAATGCACTTGTAGAATAACTGTATTTAAGTCCCCAGAGACTCGGAAGAGGAGGATGAAGTGACAGCTATTGCTGACAAAGCAGAGCTTTTTGTGGTGGGAGCACAGTGAGCCTGTGGGCTCTAAGCAGTGATGGTCGGAGGGGTGGCAAAGGTTTATTGCTGCCGCCCAACACCCAGAAAGGGCCAGGCTTTATCTAGAAGCCTCTCCCGTTGACAGTCCCCACTGCAAGTTCTAGCTGCTGGGGAGAAAGGCATAAATTAGTTCACCCTACCAAAGTACTCGCAGCTGCTGGCACCATGATGGTGCCATCCTCTAACCTAGCCTGGGATCAGGGCATGTTCTCCAAAATTGTCCTTCTGCGGATTACTGGCGGGCACACAGCACAGAAAGTGCTCATCTGGCCAATCCTCTCAGCAAAGTGGACGTATTGATCTGCTTTCCTAACAGCTTCTGAAAGGTTTGGCCCTACTTGTCTGCACAGCTCTGTCTCTACCACGACTCCATTTCACCAATGGTTCACCAGAACTGCTCACACCCTGATGCTCTCCAGACATTTCATAAGATCTCAGGGGGAAAAAAAAAAACCAGAGTGGTAAAAAACATACCTGTTGAGAAGATAAGGAAAGGGAAATCATGTATGGACATTCTCCCTCTCACTTGCAGATTGCTTGCATAGGGAAACACGAGCAAATTTATTCTGTGCCTGCAGTTTCAGCTACAGCTACGTTACCACCAATTCTAAGTGTACTAATGTCCATAACATTTTCTGTTGATCTCTTTTCCTCCCACTTTAAATATTTTTCCTGTCACCAAGAGTTTTTGAAAACCACGCTGCTCTGGAAGCTGGGTTTCTTACATACATTTGCCACCTCCCTGTGAGTGGAATGCTAATTTTTGATGGGTATTTACTGCCGTGCCATACCTTAGCATGGGGAAAGAGAAGCCCTGCTTGCCCTTGCTGTGACCTTTGGTGACCGTGGCACCAGGCCAAAGATTCATCTCTGAGTGGCTTCATTCATGGCCGACAGTTTAATCAAGCAAAGCAGCACTAGTTTAAACAAACTTCCCTTGAATGTGCTCACTGAATGAATAGTAATGACCATAACACTTTATGCTAATATTGTGTCTTTCACCCAACGCCATGCCAATGCTTCACAAGAGGGGACAAATTTATTTATCTTTATTTTTGTGAAGACAAGTGTGGAAAAAGTGAAGTATAACAAGGTGAAACACTTCTGCAGAAGGCATTGGCAGAGACAATGGTGCAGAACCCAATGGGAAACACTGCCAGTCTCTGGCTCTAACCACTACACGTTACTCCCCAAGCTGACAAAAAAATGGATGCTCCCAGACCTAACTTCAAAGCGTACTGCTCTCTTAGTGAATCTCAACGCTGCCACTGTTCTCTTACTGTCACTGAAACAGAGTACAAACAGTACTGTGGCTGTGGCTGTTAGCCTAATCAAAGACCATGAGGTCCTTAATTAGGACAACTGAAAGGCTGACTGACCTTTAGTCCTCCCTAGCATCCCACAGGAAAGACCTTACCACTAAGAAGCTGCTTTGTGCTCCCCAAAAGCCACCTAAGAACCTGCCTGCTACCAGGACTAAGCTCCTGCTCTGACTGTTGGTGGCTCTCAGAGGTGAGAAGTGACATGTATTCTCGTGTATTAGCCACACTTCTCTGCTTTCTCTGGATTTGGTTCAGCAGCACATGAGGACTCACCTTTGACACGCTGAGCAGCCATGTGGTGGGTTTTTGTGAGTGTCCCGGTTTTGGCTGGGATAGAGTTAATTTTCTTCACAGGAGCTGGTATGGGGCTGTGGTTTGGATTTGTGCTGGAAACAGTGCTGATAACACAGGGATGTTTCCATTACTGCTGAGCAGGGCTGACACAGAGCCAAGGCCTTTTCTGTTCCTCACCCCATCCCACCCCACCAGCGAGGAGGCTGGGGGGGCACAAGGAGTTGGGAGGGGACACAGCCAGGACAGCTGACCCCAACTGACCAAGGGATATTCCATACCATATGATGTCATGCTCAGCACATAAAGCTGGGGGAAGAAGAAGGAAGGGGGCATGTTCGGAGTGATGGCGTTTGTGTTCCCAATTAACCATTCTGCATGATGGAGCCCTGCTCTCCTGGGGATGGCTGAGCACCTGCCTGCCCATGGGAAGCAGGGAATGAATTCCTTGTTGTGCTTTGCTGGCGTGTGCAGCTTTTGCTTTCCCTGTTAAACTGTCTTCATCTCGACCCACAAGTTTTCTCACTTTTACCCTTCCGATTCTCTCTCCCATCCCACTGGGGGGAGTGAGCAAGCAGCAGTGTGGTGCTTAGTTGGGGTTAGGCTTTAACCTTGGCTAGGGTTAAACCACAACAGTGAGCCAAGTCAAACCAAGCAGCATGGTGCTTTTTGATAAAGGAAGGAATAGGAAGAAGCTGATTGGGAATATGCAGAAAAGAAGGCAACAACAAAATAAAGAGGGAGTTCTGAACCCAGAGGGTAGATAAAACTGGGATTAAAAGGAAGAAGAACTACAGATGCAAAGAGAAACTCAACACAGATCTGCACTAGGCACAGCACAGGTCTCAGGCTGGGCTTTGCCAAGCCGTCAGAGTGAAGATCCAATTAAAACGAAAGGCAGAAGACTGCTGCCTTCAGTGGAACACTACTCCCTCCCTATGAGATCACTCAACACGCGTCTGATGCTGTCACTGACCCTACATTGTCCCGACAAAGTCATTCTCTGTGACACCCTGTGGAGGAACAGTCATTTGTAACAGGCTGGGGGGTGGAGGGAAAATGATGGGGCAGGGGAAATATTGGGCCCCACAGTGGGAGGCATGAGTAACAACCAGACAAACCAAAGCATCCGACCTCAGAGAGCTGTGCACAGGGGACACTGGGACTGCAATTCTCGCTAGGTTTACAAAAAGGAATGTAAGCTTAATTTGTGGCAGTGGGAAGCCTCTAGGGATTTAGGGAAATTAGTAAAACGAGGTGTTGCTGCGCTACTTTATAGGAACTTGACATGATGTTCAAATGCTGTCTGTTGGGAGCCTGGATTACTTTATTATTATTTTTAATAACTCCGGAGGGCTTTCTTTTGCAAAGGAACTCAAGCTGAGATGGTGTGTTTGTATGTTCACTGTTCATTTGGAGGGAGAATTGTTTGATGGATGCTGAAGTTTATGTTTCTTTTGCAATGAGAATTGCTGGAATGTTTTGTGGCCCAGATCTGTGTTCTCATTTTCACCACACAGTTATGTAAGACTCCAAAATAATAAAATAATGCTGGCGTTTTAAAGGAAAGAAATGGTTGCATGTGCTCTCAGTGTGATGGCCTGCGTGTGGTATTCAGTGAACAGCAGAAGTCTGATCTGTAGGGTCCATTCTGACGGCTCCCTGACATACATCAAGATTCTTTGTTCTGCTGCAGGGAAATGAGAAGGAATCTGTGCTGCAGAAGCACAAAGGATTACTGGATTTGTGTGTGTGCTCTAGACTGTATAGATGTGAATTAACATCAAAGTGTACATCTCTCATTGCTCTGATGTGTGTATTTTGGGGGAAAGAGAAACGGGACATTTTCAGCACTGAGAGGATCTGGTAATTTCTGCTGTTCACCTGATTTCCCTTGTGTACATTTATTCTCTTTTTTGAATGCAAGGATATTTTATTTTACAGAGGAAGGGACATAAGGTCATTTAAGCTGAAATGAAATATTAACTTGTCATCTAGTCCAAAGCACTTCATCATGCACAGCACAACTGATTTCTTTATCTCCCAATATTCTCTGAGATGTGCAGGTGTCTAGTCAATCTCTGAACTCCTGTTATGCTGATTCCACAACTTCGCTAGGCATCTTGATCCACAGCTAAAGTACTCTACATAAAGATTTACCTAATGTTTAGTTTAAATTACCTTGCTACAGACTAAGTTGATTTACTTCTGTTCCCTCTTCATCGACTAACAAGTATAATTGATGCTACATTTGCTTTTCTCAGTAGTAATAGAAAGTTGCATAAACTGTTTCCCAATATACTGTGATGTAACATGATGGGCTAACTAGGTAGTAAAATAAAGAGCAATAAACAATTTAAGATAAGAGATTAATATTAATGCACTGCAAAGACTGGGAAATTAAGCAACAGAGAATCAGAAATTCTAAAGTAACTAAATTCTGTTTCTGCCTTTCTTTGAATGCAAATTCAGAGTGACTCCATTAAATACAAAGAGATTTGAGATGAAGATGTGCCAGGCTGAAAATCTGAATTACAGTCCCAACTGTCGTACAAAAATACAGAGACGATTTTTTTTTATGAAGCTTTGTTCCTTCAGCGAACTTCTACTGACTGTAGTTGGTCTGTTACTCAGTTAAGCTAAATGAGTGTAAGTACATCCATGTAACAGAGATGTAGCGATTGGGGAAATAATTTTGTTAAGTCTGTGTAGTTTCTCTGTGTAGAATGACCCTTTGTGTAAATGAGGCCCCAGTGCCTCAGAGTACATGGGAGGAAAATCTCCCAGGGTTCTCACATGCAGTATCCACCAAACACATCCCCAGGGAAAGCAGATTTGCTGCTGCTTTCCAATAGACAAGAAGCAAGAATCAGCTCAAAGCTGATCAAAACAAGAATAAGCTGCTGCTGCTCCAAGATCTTGGGAGGATACATCTAAAATCAAGGCATCTATAATAACAAGGGGTTCTGCTTTTATGTTGCTTCCAACTATGCTGTGAATATCCCCAAGATCCTTTGCCAACATGGCTGTGATGAAATGCAACAGATAAGATTTCCTCTGCCCTTTTAAGAGAAAGTTTGAAAGCCCAGGGAGCTCTGCTGGAAGATAATGGGACCCAGGCTGTCCATTTTCTCCAAAGGATCAAGATTAATGACAGACAGATGATTAATTCAAACAATGATAAAAAATTCCACTGAATTGTTACAAGATTTTATAAATTGGCTTTTCCGCCTTTACAATCTTGAAAATCTGAAAAGATCCATTCTCAGAAGCAATTAAGATCGCAATCTGGTCCCTATCTTCAGGTTTCGTCAGTTCCCATTCCAAATCCATTTGCACACAAATATTGGGAAGCCTGAAAGAGAAGCTGTTATATTGTAAATCAATCAGCTATCCTGTAAGACAGGAACTGAAGCCTCTGCTTTTATTAGTAGAAAGAACTGAATCATTTGCCATGACTACATGCTTCTTGATATGATTTACTGCTTCTGCTGATGATTACAGAAAAAACCACAAACCAGCGCACAGTGCCTCCCTTAAATTTCAGATCAACATATATTGAGAACTAGAGATGGACACGACTTGATTTTTGCATCTGAACATCCTTACAAAGTTGGACGTGCCTTCATACTTTGCAGCACACGTCTTCCCGAGCCACAAGAGAAATGTGAGACAGGTTGTGACACAGACCCGAAGCAACGGACAATTTGTCTCAGAGATGTTGATTTCTTCCTTTCATACAAATAACTCTTTCTGGACCCTCTGCACAATGATTCCTTATCCTTGCTTTGAACACTTAGAAGAGGGACATTACATTTGCCCAGAATATGACTAATTGTATACAGAAGTTCATGACAAATGAGAAGTAGTTCAGGGCTCTCTCTGGAATGACAGGGGAAAGAACTGGTGAACAAATGCATTGCCATGAAGAAGATTGCTTAGCAAGCTTCAGTCAAAGAAACCGACCACAATTTGGTGAACACAGCCGGACCACACAGAGCTACCATTTCAGAAAAGGTTGTACTTTGACTAGCAAGTCAGTAATGTTTTACATTATTGCCCTATTGGTAGCTATTGTCTTCATATTAATATAACAAGCACCACTGAATTTTCAAACAGCTTCCTAGAGTCATATTATGGAAGGTCCTGCTTATAAATTATATAAAATGTGGCTTTAAGAGCATATTCTCAAAACACGTAACTGAATCAGTCCACTCATTCACACCTCCTGTTCCCACCTATCTATGGTATTTCTTGGGTGCTGATGACCTTGGCAGTTAAAAGCTATTTCTATATACATGATACATATGAAACACATAAGAATGTTCAGGTTGTCTCATCATAACCTCATCTGCTAAAGACATTACTCAATGCTATCTTCCAAGAATTTGTGCTTACAGGACTCAAGGTGAATCACTTGCCTGGAAACTGTCCTTCTCTTCTTAAAATGGGAATCTTGTTTTGGTGCACTCTCATGCTGAAATAGTTTGGCTGGAACTATGAAATGTAGATTTGAATGCAAACTTCAACTACCTTATAAGCTGTTGAAATCTCAAGGTTTGTAGACAGCCAGGATGACTTGAGCTCAAATTTCCCTAAACTGTGATTATGTTTGGACACAGGGAGAGTAACAGACTTGTTTAATACACCATGAGCTGTTGAAACAAATCTGGATCAAGCATGCCCCACTGGGCCTGCTACAACTGTACCTAGAGGAAGTGAGTAAGAGAAAACAATTTCCCTGACATGATGCTTGTTCCCGTACCTCCAGTTTGGACTGTTTTGTGCTGAGCTTTGCAGAGCAAAAACAGATCGGTAGCTGCCTCAGAGCAGTAGGTGTGAATTCTCTGAACTGATCCATGCACTCTCCATCACAGTGGCAGAGACTGGAGAGTGGGCAGGCCAGAGGAGGAAAAGAAGGCAATGTCCAGTCCTCTACCCGCTCCTCAGCCATCCCAGAGGCCTGGTGAGATCATCAAGTGCTTAAAATCTGCTACATTCCTTTGGGAGCCCAAGCTGAGCCTCCACTGCTTAAGGAACAGGAAAGGCTGGGTATCTTTGCTGCCTCAAATGAAAGCTTACTGACGTTGATCTGTTCTGTGGCTATTGTTTGAGCCCTCTTTCCATCAAATAATTTTCTCATCATAATCTAATGACCTTATTCAGCCTAACAGAGTGATACTGAAATTCATTTCCCAAAGAATCTCACACCCAAACAGTATTGTTACAGGTCTCTGTGGACTTGCACTAAAATAATTTTTCCGTGTAAAGTGACATTGTTGCTTCTCCCTGCAGACTTGCATTGAAACCATTTTCCTGTTATATCTCACTTATTATAGTGCTGTTGGTCTCCACAGATCAATTCTCTTTGGAATAGCTTTCCATGGAATTTCACATTTTAAATGCCATAATCAATAACCTTAGACTAGCACACAGTTGTTCCCCCCTAAAATTTCACATTCAAACAGCATCACTTCGGTTCCCTCCAGACCTGCATTACAATCTATTTCCCATTCTAATGACATTGCAAAGGAGACATTTTAGTTGTTGGTGTTACATTAACGTTGTAGGCAATTTAAACTTCTGTGACTAGAAATTGCCATTCAGAAGCTTGAGCCATTTATGAGTGCAAGTCCAAACAGACAAAATACTGACCCTTACAAAACAACATTCATAATGATATAGGACGTAGCTAACAGAGTAGAGCTGCAACAACTTCACCAATAGCATAGGAATGGCAGGCTGTTAACTCCAAATGATCTTATTTTTATCATGCTAAAATTTGCCCTCTTTTTTATGTTGTTTTTCTTTCAGCTTACTGAAATCCTTTCCCTCACTATGAAGTCTTCAATCCCTCATTCTTCTCTCTCCTGTGCTGTATACCACTGGTACTTTCTCCCTTTCTCCCACTACTGTTTTCCATTTATCCATTAGAATGTAATTTTAAAGACATTTGCTGATGGCCTTCTCATTTGCCTCTTTGTCCTCTTGCCTTTCAAAAGGAAAGCTCAAATTAACAGCCTATCCTAGAGCAATATCAACTCCAGTCTGACAAAACTAGTGATGTGGGTTAAAAATCAGGAACCCTTAGATTTGCTTGTTTGCTTTGTGTTTTTTTCTTCTCCCCCCCTTCAATCTGCCGTTATCTGAATCATTAAGGAGATTTAATTCCTAGATTTTTCTTTGCAAACTAGGGCCTAGAAACTTCTGTTTTTATGAAAGTCAAATATCACATGACTTAAGGGGCTGCAGCTTTAAGAACAACATTAAATATCTTGAAAAGCGCAGCCTGAGGACATCATGAGAAGTGACTATGCAGGGACCATAACTGGCACGGTTAGAAAGTTTCCACCTGTTTCATACCCAGCGAGCACATGAAGTATTGGGTTGGCTCCAGTATTGCTACCCCTTATCTACAATTCCATGAAACCCTGGACTTAATAATCCTGTCCTAGTAAAAAAGCCTCAGTATCCTGGAGAGCAGGAAGCAATAGAATGGGCTTGTTTAAGGTTCGAAATCTGAAATACATGGCAGAGGGGTGAAAAGTCCGATAAAACCTGCTCTTCTTTCCCAGAATCAACAGATTTCTGTTGAGGTGAAAAAAACACCTCGGCTGCATCATCCAGCATGTATTTCAGTATGCTACCATGCCTGTAAGGCTAATGTTCCTTAGAATATATTTGGACAGAAAAATTTTCTGTTGACGCAGCTGTACAGCTAGTACTACAGGTTGTCCTGTATCAAGCATACCTCCTGTGAGCACTGAAACTATGCAAGTACTTGACACGGGGTTTCAGCCAGCCGGTTATTGTGTAAATTTCTAAGGGTGATGTTTGGGTCCATACTCAAATCCCTTTGGATTTGAACGGGATGCCCTCAAATCTATGGCACTGACCTCTTACACTGAAACTATAGGGGCAAGTCCCTCAACTGATAGCAGGTTATTGTTTGCTGGCAAGCGATCAGTTCCAGAGGGCAATGATGCACTGTGCCAATGTGCTTCATTTTCAGCCTGAGGTCCCGATCAGGGTCAGGGTCTCACCGTACCTGGCATTCTACAAAGACGGAGTAAAGCAAAGCCTTTGCCTCAAAGAGCCTACTCTTTGTAAGGGTTCAACAACAAGCTGAAAAAGCCAAGGCTAGGGGCTAAGAGGAGAAGGAAAACACCGATGACTAGAGAGCTCCACCTGCTCAGTGCTCTGTGCGCTCACGAGGAATGGGGAAAACACAAATTCAAGCCTTTGCTCTGCCTGAGTCAGGCCTAGGTCTTGTCCCTGGCTTACCCCAATTAAATGTCCCAACTATTATTTTTTTAATCAGTTTCTGACCGAGTCTTTCTATTTGGGAATTTCTATTTTGTACAAATAATTTAATACAAATTGGGGCAAAGCTAGTGAGAGCACATGTGTACATGTGATACTATTGATTTACAGCCTGGCAGCAAAAAGCCAAGCTGAAGCCCCTCATGCTAATTAGACAGAGTTGGATTTGAATCCTGGCTCAGTCCTGTTGCAGGTGAGTTCTGTAGCACTTTTTCTACCAGCTAAGTTGGGGTAGGGCTGACTTCCAGATCTGCTCCAGCTGATTCTTGACAAATCAGCATTTTTGGAGGAAAAGTGTCTTGTCAGAAAGCTCCTGATGAGTTCCTTAATGATAAGCCTGCACAGCTGGACAGGTTAGCTACTATCCAGCTTAATGTCTCTGAGTAATGTCACCTCATCTCCAAATGGTACTCAATATAGCATCATTAGTTGGTTGATTTCTCCCAGGCATCACAGTGAGAGCACAGCTCTAGGCTTGGATTTTGACAAATTAAGCTGAGTCTTATTTTTAAAAGCAAGGTAATTAGCATAATACCTCTGGTGGGGGAAACATTCTTGCAGTCATTCAAAGACATGCGTCAAAGTTTTCCAAACCCAACAGATGTGCTTTAGGTAACCTTTTGTTTCATCCTGACCTATGCATTGTATGCATAAGTTGGACCCTTTGATTTGCCCCCTCTTCCTTCAGTCATTCAGTTTGTCTCTTGGCACAAAGTGCACCTTAGGCAGTTCTTAAATATCACAGCACTGCGGCAGAGCTCTTCAAGATGTACATGCAAATATCTAGTCCCCTTCATTAAGATCACAGTTCAGATAATGACCTCCCCAAAAACTCACACTGATCACACGCTTAATAGGGAGAAAATCTTAAAGATTAAATTATGCAGATGAACATATTAGCTAACAGTGTCTGAAATTATTCTATGAGAAGTCCTAGGGAGTTTGAATTAATAGGAGAAGCAAAGCATGTGAAAAAAACCCTCTCAATGTCATTTTGTGCCGAGCATTCAAAAACCACACACAAACAGCATATAAACTTGGCAAGTGCTTCAAGGGGCACAATCACCATAAATCTGGGATAACACTCTAGTCTATTCAAAATGATTTTTTAAAGTACTGTTCTGTTGATGATGTCTTTGTTTTATTTCATCCGGCTTAGACCATTCTAGACTGGCGATGTTTTTCTTTTGTTTACAGAAAGCGTCTCAAAGCCATAAGTCTCTGAAAGTCATCAGGATTATTATTTCTGTGGAGACACAGCTCAAATGTGGATAGGCTGAGTATACAAGTGTAAGCTGCAAATGATGCACATGTATCCCTTAGCAGCTACGGGATTCAGTTCTCACACTTGTGCTCCCTGGAAAACTCTTCAGTTTTAGACCCCGTTCCTCACTTATTAAAATGGGTTATAGATTGGCCATATCGTTATCTTCACTTTTCCTCTAAAAAGATGTGCATTTTTTTTTGTCCTTGAAATACTACAAACAAACCCCCCAAATCCATTCAGAGCAGATTTAAAAAAAAATAGCCTAGTTACAGAAACTAAATACCACACTCAAACCCTTTCCAGTAGTGCATTTCCGGGTGACGTATTACACTAGATACAGGTTAGGATAAAATCAGGTATGGACAGAACATGACACAATACTGCACAGTGTCAGCATCCAACTCCAAATTCTGCATTTGATGGCTTTGGAAGGATATTAGAAAGCATCAGAGTGATAAGCAATATGTGGGGAATGAATCACATTTTCAGGGTTGTTTATGGCCATGGAGAAAATTAAACATTAAAAGTGCCACACAGGTTGCACTCAAGAATCAGCTTAGAATAAGAAAAGATGCTATTTGTCTGTCTTTAAAATAAGAGCATGTATGCCTTGGATTGTCCCTAAAGGTACTTAACTGCAGCATCTGTAACACCTACCACTCAAGAGCTGAGTGTATCAGTCATAGGGGAAGAACTTCAGATGCTTTCTCTTCTTCCTTATTGAGAGTTTGTAAACAATTTTCTGATCTTCTTTAACAAGAAGAATATTACTGTTTGGAAAATACAGAAATGAATGAGCAAAGAGATTTATTAATTGCCCAAGTCCTTCCCCTGCTTGTGGATGAATGGTTTGGTTTAAATAGTAATTTTTTCTGCTGTCAAACACATACAAAAAATTGAATTGCAAATGGGGTCCTACCCACCAGCAGCTCACTGACAGCTGCAATGTTGTATCTCATGCCAATCAAACGGAGCAATGTAGGAGATGTAATATATATTTAAGAACATTTGGATGCTTCAGAACACAGTCAAGTGAAGAAGATAAAGAGGGCAGAGGTATCCTACAAATACACGAATATGGCTACAGAATATATGCAGTAAAAGCATATACTATTTCCCCTATTTAAAGAGGAAAAAACGTTAGCACAGTTTACACAGTTCTGCAATAGGATTACAAGTATCTTAAGGGAGTTGGTACTGTCCCTGCAGGAGCCTGCGTACTGAGGCAACAGAAGAAACAGTGTGATGAAAATGAGGAATATATTTGGAGACATCAGAGAGCAATTTGAACAGATACTTGGTGAAGCAAATGATTCCCAGGACTGATTGCCCCTCATTGGGAGTGCTACCATTGTACTCTGTGAGAATAGAATTGGCCCTGAATGCTTTGCACCAATGAAAAGGAGATGTAATCTCCTCTAGCACAAAATGTAGCGTTCGGACTTTTTTATTGACAAACTAAGTGTCAGCCAGCACAGCCAAATGGAAAAGGCATTGAACGAAGGGTCAGGAACCCCTCCATCTTACTGACCTTTATGAAGCGGTTGAAGATCAGTGAGTGAAAAGTGGTCATTCCAGGTATGATCTATGGGGGATAAGAGAAATCTTCTTTTGAACAGGAACATGACTATGTGTCTGAAGTGGCATGTTCTAAACACTTTTACAGAGGGACATTCTTGACTTTTATTTAACCTATGAAGTACTGAAAATTACACTTTTTTTTTTTTTAGCTAGTATTTCCCTAGAATTAAATCATTATCATTGTTATCGTGTGATGAAAAGAAGCTGGATCCAATGCTCTGAGACAGTGTAATTACAATGCAGGAGTCATGGACAAAATGTCAGGGGAGTACAACTCAGGGACAAAGATTGTGTTTGAAGTCAATATTTTGTTAAGATCACATGAAATTGGTAGGTAGAGACAACAAATCCATCATTCCTAGAGTTTAAAGCAATATTTACATGAAATATTTCTGCCAACTGCTGGCAAACAGTGTTGAAAACAGACAGTAATTTAGGAGAATACTCCACTTGGTGTCTGAAATCATTCTCCTGCCCAGGGCCTCTGTTGTCCACTGCTACTATCTTTAAAAAAAAAAAAAAAAAAAAAGGGCAGCTATTCACAGGGAAAACCAGGAGGCATGCTACTCTATTCTTTGGTTAGTCATTATTACTGAAATCTTACATCACTCATAAATTGAGCTGGAAACAATGGTTTTATTCTCCTCTAAAGATTAATCTGAGTCACAAAATTAATTCCTAGATTTATATCCATACCTAAAATTTCCACAAATTTTGGACTGGTCAGATAGAAGTTTGGTTGATTCCAAATATGTACTGAAGGTAGTCCTAAGTTTCAGTTCTGAGTCTAGAGAGGAGTATGAATTTTCCTTAAATCTGAAGAAAGGGGTTACTTGAATCTACGTTACTTATGACTACATTGAAGTAAAAATCTACAGTATCTGTTTTCAGAAAAAGAAGTGTCCTGATAACTTAAAACAAATCAATAGGTAAGGTTTTTTAAACTATTGATAGAAGAAAGTATTACATAAAACTAAGCTGATCATAATCAGCCTTATATAGACTAAAAGTTCTATGCCTACAGGGACTGCCATGGGGTTATGAAATTTTAAGGTGACAGATGAAAATCCACTGAAACAAAGGTGTCCTTGGGAGTCATTAGAAAGTGGCTTGGACATTTGTTCAGGTTGTTATTGATAATTTGTTAGTTCTGTTTTGAGGAAAGTATCTTCTAGGAAAATACAGCCATCCCTTCAGATAGAGCTTTAAGTCATTTTCTTAGCCAAATCCAGATCAAAGAGAGAAGGTGTTGAAAACTGGGGTTCCTGGGTACCAACAGAGCTGTTAATGCTGCAAGCCTCATGTGGCCTGCAGAACTGATTCCTGGGCAAATCAGATTGACTGAAGGGGACACCAGTCCATCAAAATAATAAACCTGATAGAAAAAAAATGGTAGATTTCTCGGTCTTAAATTGTTGCCACCCTTTTTTCCTAATTTACCATTTTATCCTACTGTATTGTGTCTCTCTTTTGTCCTTCTTTAGCCTCATCAACTGACTTTTCCTACATATTTGCTATATTCAGTGCTGGAAGCTGATGGGATATAAGCACTCCAGCACGTTGCCACAAGATGGAGAAATGAAATTAAGTTAAAGATCTGATGAAGTGTCAAGATATGTGGTCTGCATCACACCTATGAATGAAGTACTGCAGGCAGAGCTTCTCTCGTAAGTTGTTCCTTTCCAGTTTTCTTTTTTCCTAAAAACAAGATTAAAAACCAAATGCTGGACAACCAACCTTTTAATTCACTCTGCAAATCGATTATGCAGCTTTTGGACTCTGCCTAGATCCTTTTGTTCTTAGCATCTGTAAAAATTACACAGGCCAAACAAGGTTTTCAAAGACAGTCATCCAATTCCAATGCCTTGAAAATAAACCCCATTGATACCTTAGTGGAACCAATCATAACTTAGTAAGCAGCATCCTAAAGGAGAAATTCTGTCCAATTACCTCTACACTGCTTTGGCTTTTAAAGAAAGAACAAGGCAAAAGGCAGAAAAATGTGTTTGCTTTCACTGAGCCCGTAAGTCTGACTATGCCCAGAAATCAGTTGAATGGGAAGATCCCATTCTGGCATACCCCCTTCAGAAGACATAGCTGCATTTTAACTGAATACAGCTCCTGACTCTAATTTTGGTTTCCTTGCAGTTGGTCTCTGAATTATATCTGAAAACCAATCTCAGAACTCATCATCGCCTACACATATACACACACACCCTCAAAATTAAGATAGGCTCAGCTTTCAATAACCTTTACCCACAGATACACCGTGTTCATTTTCACTGCTAATATTCTCACCATCAGATTAGTGTTACTTAAGACTGGAGAGTGACATTTTCTGTTTCTCTAGAAAACACTGCACAGATAACAGCAGTCCCAGTTACCTCATCTTCCTACCATCTCTACTGATTTTGATCTCGATTGGATTGCTCTAATTGACTAATATTCCTATTATCTTAGGAAAACGCTTTAACTGTGGCATCTATTCCATGCATTTTACTACAGTCACTGTTGCCAGCAATACAATACACACAAACAGTGCCTTTACAGGTGCACTCAAAGTTCAGACTAGTCATGAATTACAACTATGAATGGGAATTAAGTAGAACATTCCTTTCTAAGTACTTAGAGGTTGGCAAGTGAGGCTTCATTTAGTAACAAAGGTATTAAGCCTGAAGGATTTGGCACTAAAATGGAGCTTCTTTCTGGGGCAGAGATGATTTTACTGAAACATTTGATAATTGTACTTATTATAAGCAAGGGCTGGTAGCATCAATTATTACAAAGGTTGCTTGACACTTCCCATTCATTATAAAATCCTCTCTTCAATTGCTGAAAACTTTGCCAACCTTTAGCTATCCAGGCTGAAATTTTCCATGCTGTGTGACTCTCTTAGACTGATTTATTTATTTAAAGGAAAGTTTTAGCCAAAACAGTCTGCCTTTTCCAAGAATGAAACTGGAGAAAAATACATCCTTTTTACCATGTTAAAAAAAACTGGAAATCTCTATACTTTGGAAAAGATCCTGAAGAAGACAAAGTTCTTACCACGCACGTGTCTCATGCTGTTCCTGTGAAACTCAGAAACTGTGTTTCAAAGACTTTAATCAATATTTCTTGAAGGGAAAAATATCTGCAATACTAGGTAAAAGTTTGTAAAAAACAAACAAACAAACAAAAAATCCATTTTCACTACAGATCTCTGCTCCCCGGCAGCACCTACATGGGAAAGGTGTGCATGTGTGTGCCAGCCCACTTACACCTCTAAACTGAGCATGCAGCTGTTAGGACTATGTTGCTGGAGCTGGTTTTTTTTCTGTGTATTCTCATTCCCACCCATTTGATACATCCCAACATTAAAGGGCAGCGGAAGGCCCATGACTCCCCTGTGCTTTTCATGATGACCTTGCTCCCAAGCCAGTAATACTGACGGTGAAACTGTGTTGACATAGAAGGTAAAAAGTACAAGACTAATAGGAAGGGAAAGAAACTGGTTGAAACAGAATTTGGTGAGGCAAAAACTAACCGCAGGGCTGTTTTGGTGTAAGAACTGGGGATGGAGGGAGGGGGAAGAAGACAAAATGGCTATTGGGACCAGGAGCCTAGAAATGCACTGAGTGGGGCTTACGAGCAGCTAACAGAGATGGAAACAGAGGTCATTTACACTGAGTAACTTCAGCCTAGTGAGGATGGTGTCCCTCAGGTCCCTTTATGGTCAATGGGGAAAGCACTTGCCCGACTAGATTGGTCACAGTGACCAAACTAAGCTCCTAATTTGAATCGCCCTCTGCAGAAACCTTTCTCACCAGGGAAATAAGCCTCCGGAGGGTAAAGTTAGACTCTGTGAAAGAGAAGCTGTGACAAAGGCAAAGATGAGAGATGATTCGTTGCCAGAGCTCAGCTGGAGAAAGGGGTTTGGGAATTCATCTGGGAGTAGGGGAATTGAGTCTCTTCTCCCTCTGCTTATCAGTCCAGGTCTCTCCTAAAGATGTATAAATGCTGCTCCTGCAGAACTGGACTCCACCCTACCCTCAACCACAGTGTTTGTATGTGTTGCTAAGCAAATCAATTAATACACATTTTTACAGCTTGTCCGTCATCCTCTTAGGGACCCAACAGGAGACCCTAGAGTCTGATCTGCAAAACTGCTGAGCATTCACAGCTAGAACTGAAATTGGTAGGAACTATGATTTGAATATATAAAATATTTCGCAGTGCCATGAACTCAGGAAAAAAAAAAATCAAGTCCCAGACACTCAGAAACCTTTCGCAACGTTTTCTCATCATCTCCATATCTCTGTTTGCCATCTGTCCAAGTGGGGGTGCAGTATCCCCTCACTTCATTGAGGCGTTGTGAGAAGAGATTATTTCATGTCTGTGAAGCACCCAGATACAATAACGATGACTGCTGAAGGAAAGCTCCCAAGGAAATTAATAATTCTGTATTCAGAACAGGCTTTGAATAGTGTGCAGTAAATAAGCCATGGGGTACACACTGAACAATGAAGATAAAAGAAAATATTAAATAGCTGCTCATTAAGTGAGCACTATCCATCCTGCACTTTAAACAGAACAGAGATTTAATAGTACACGAGCTTGTGATTAAGCACAATACCATAATGCATATGCACAAAGGCTATAGTGAATTTGTAGCAATAACTTAAATTCTTGCATTTCCCAAGTTTTGCATGTTTGGCTTTGGCCACTTTGTGAGAATGCCAAATTCTCTTAATTTAGCTCCACACAAAAAGGGACATAGATCAATAAAGATTAGAGAGGGGGATGGGTTCCAGAACTGGCTCAACACAAAGTCTAAGGGTGTCTGGATTCAGTTCATATTAGAGAAGAAAGCTGACCACAGCTTTTTATCTGGATCCAGATGTCCTCAAATTTCAGGGCTAATCAAGACTTGATTCTGCTTTGGCACGCTCTCTACTGTGATTTGTTCCCCCTAAGTTGGGAAAGTGTTTCTATGGACCTCTTCATTATCTTGACGTTTATAAAGGTTGCAATACTAATCCTCCCATTACATTCTACTTATCCTTGGTAAGTATAGAGGGTCTTGTTTAGCAACATCATTAAAAAAGTGTGAGGCAGGTACAGGTCTTCCTAGACAACTTGGGTAATACAGGACAGAACATGTACTTTTCACTGTGAGACTATAGTCAAAGGATAGGACAGAGGAGATTCTACATCAGGAGCAGAGGGCATCCTAACAGGGTCAGAATGGAGCAGGAATGAATGCAGCCTGTTGGAAGAGGAAATCTCTGAAGCCTTGCAGGCATTCTCATGTCACACCTCCTAGAGTCCTCCAGCCACACAGAAACAGTGGACAAGAGGAAACCCAACAAAAAGCAATGGAAATGGCTGTACCATAGAGAAAGGCATAGGAGTATCATAAGAAAGTGTATTCAGAGCCTTGTCTTGACCAACACATCAAGAACCTAGGTGGCATAAACTGCCATCCAACTGCCCACAGGGAAAATGGGAAAAGCAGAGACTCAAAGAGGTGGGAAGTCAGAGGGTGCAGGTAGAAGGTCCCATTTCCAAGGCAGACAAATCATACAGCCGCACCTGCTATTACAGCCTGCAGCATTACCCTGACATTTGCTTCAGCTGTACCAAGGGAAGCCACAGACAATCAAGAGACCACATGCCATTTCACATAACAAAGCATTTATATTTGTGTCATCCTCCAGGCTGTATGCTTTTAAACTTCCAGGTACACAAACAACAGAACCTGCACGCAGGCAGCTGTGCACTGGGAGTTATCACAGTGCTAAGAAAGTACTCAGTCCAGACATAGAATCACACCATTCCACACATGCATGCTCCTGAAGGACTGCTTTAACAAAGTATTTACTCTTAAAAATTTAAACAAAATGGAAAGCAACTGTAGAATTTTCTTTTATACAGTAATTTATCCCAAATGTCTTGAAAAGAGTCTGGCAACAAGAAAGATCAACTGCAACATTTTCCACACTGTATAATAAAGAACTTTGTTTTATGATGGCTGAAAGCATTTGCTTTTATCCAGTATGAACTTGTCAACTGTCAGGAAATTATATAGATGTTTCTTCTTAAGTCCTGAGATAGAGGTTAGATGCTCCTGATCCACTTGTCTTGTTTTATTCACTATTACATAAAAACTTCACTATCTGCCCAGAAATGATAGAAACAGCATGTCAGAGGAAAAGGGTATTGACATAACTGGGAAAAAAGCAAAATCAATTCTAATCTATTCTGGTTCCACTGGATTGGCAGCCAGAAACTTCAATATGCTAATCCTGGCCACTGAATCCCATTTCCCACGTGAGAACATGGCCAACACTCCTTTCTAATACCTGGGATGCCACATCTGCTTAAAACCTAATTCCTGCTCCCAGGATGAAAATGTCTGTGTTTTCAAAACTACAGACAACTCACACTAGTCTTTGAGCCACCTGTGAGGAATAATTGCGTTATATATGTGCACAGGAATGTAAAGAACTCGGCTGTTACACAGCCATGCACCCTGAACTGCTACTGCAGGTATCACAGCAAAGTTGTAACTCCGTCCTCTTCATATAGACATTTCCATTGACATGTGGGAATCCGGAATCCTGTCTGTAATCCCAGATCAACCAGCTGACACATTTGCAGCACTTCTCAGAGTGTTTTTTCATTCTCGGCATCTCCCTATGCAGTTATACGGCAAATCCATCAGACAAAGCACCTATTTAATACTGAAGTCCTGCTTTTGCTCCCAATGTCACGAGCAAAGCACCCAGGGCTGCCGGAGGCTCGGGCACAGGCCTTCTCTAGCTAACTTGGTACAACACCGTCATCTAGTGGGGGCCAGCCTGGAGAGCAGGGAACCAGCCGTGCTCTTACAACGCCACATAGCTACAGTGCCAAGTACCTGGTATGAGAGGACAAAAGTAGCCACCCGCATCTAACGAAATATCAACTTGCTTCTTCTCACTTATAATCTGTCGCAAATATCAAACAGGAATTTCATGCTCTTCATTCTTTTTTATTCTCATCCTCCCCATAAACCCATTTTGAAAACGGTATTAGAAACAAAACACGTTTACTTCTGCCTTAACTGGAAGGTTCTTCAGAGCAACTGCTGGAGGTCTGTGATTCAACATGTTCAAGCACAAATACTTCCCAGTGCTGGGATGTTAGTACATCATGAATAGGCAGTTACTATGCTTTGCTGGGCAGAAATAAAACCTGACTTTGTATAGAGATGTTCAGTGTGAGACCCTTAGAACATTTTGGAAGTCTTAAGCAGGTCTGTCTCCTCCCCAGATGGCAAAGAGGAATATTAGCACCCACTTATAGGTGGTGAAATCATGTTGCTAGGATCCCACTCCAGGTTCTTTAGAAGATCTGTTGTTTAACACAACATCCAAGTTTGTCTCTTCAGCTTTTCAATTTGAGTAGCCCACTTGAAAAACTTCATAACACACCTTCTGATTGCTCATTTCCCTTGACCCTAACCTAACGAAGTTGAACCTAACGAAGAAGTTGGTCCTTGCTACATTTGAAAGGTTTGTGTGCAGGTGTTTCGTGGGGGCAAACCCAAATACAGAAGCAATGCACATCAACACCTAGCAATGGCTAACCAATTTGCTAAAAAAGGGGTACTATTAGCAGAATGGGTCCAAGTCCTTCCTTCTGTGTACCTATAGTGAACAGAGCCACATCTAGGTTTGCACTAACCTGCAAACCTCATTATCTACACATCATGACTACTGGTAAAATTAACTGCCCAAGATCGTCTCAACTGAAGAAAAAACTTCATTATCACACCCTTCATCTAAGTTACAAAGTTACTTTTTATTTGGTTTTCAAATGCCAGGTTTTTTGCACCGATTCCTCAAGCCAATTTAAAGTAGAGAATATTTCAGAAGGAACATCACAAAAATGCAGATTGCTCTCAGAATTAAGGTTTCTCCTGTAAGCTTTACATAGCTTGTTTTAACAATGGAAGCTCAAGAGGATTTTGTGTTCTTCCCTCCCCTACTTTTACCCCAGGGAAGGCAGCATTGCTAATAAAACCCACAAAGATCAACCCTAAAAATAAATATCTGCTGTTGGTCTAGACAGCTCTGGCTCTTGAAAGAATTTGATCTGGGTGGTAATTACACTTCACTTTCGATCCATATATGAATTCAGTACTGGCAAGATGTGTCAGACTTATCTTTCTACCCTCCCCTGATCCATCCATCAGCATTTACAAAGCATTCATCATAGCAAAAACAGTGCTGGAGACTGAAGGCCTTTGTTCATTCACACCGCAAACAGCACAGACAACAACAGTGGAAGCTGCTTCTTTACATTACCCTGCTATCGTTCTTGCACCATGCCCAGAGAGGACAAGTTTAAGGGTGAGAAAGCATCCCTTTTATTCATCAGCTTATGTTATAATTTGCCTACTAGATTCTTTTAAGGTCTCTCAGGGAAGGCAGAGTGTACACACAAATATCTAATAAAAGATATCATCTCTCTCTGAATGCCTAGCTTCCATTCTATCCTTAGACCACCATGACTTCAACACAGCTATTACATTACTAATAAGAAGTAGACTGGGAGGTATCAATTTTACAAGAGAATACTTGTCTGATGATAACACCACTAAAATCTGGTGAACACTCGGTTTAAACAGAAGAAAGAAAAAGCAAGTCCTTTTACCACTCATCTCCTCTGCTACTCTAGAGACTGTTTATATGTTTGCCTCCTGGCCTTGAAGAATTAGCTGGTGAACTTGCTGGTGAACAGATTTTTGTTCTTTCAACTGATGGCCTTTACCAAGTCTTGTCCTGAAGTTCCCCGTTCTTGGTGCAAAAATAAGTTAACAATGACTATTCCAGCATCAGAGACTGAAGAGGCATTTTTACGATGACTGGATTTCCCATTTTGATCACAATGCTGTCCTGTCTAAGTTTGCTTTACTGGCTTCTAATTAGCCAGTTGCCAGAAGATAAGGATCTTCTTTTGGATACTTAAATCATTCTGTCCCTTTTCCTATTGTTCTTCTAGCTATTTCCACCACCACTATTGTGAAAACAATTGAAAATGGGGTAAACCAATCTAAGTCTAAATCCTTCCTTTGCCTCTCCACAAAACTGAATTCTCCTCTTTCATGGTAAAGATTTTCATTAATTTCACTTCAAGGAAAGAATTTCAAGGGAGGAATAGTATTACTCATTTGCCTGCTGTTCTTGGCAGGCAGTGACATGTACAGAGCGAAGCCACAGGTCGTGTTATTGCCTTCAAGTTAGAGAAAGAGAGAAAGAGAGAGAGAAGAACAAAGGCATTGCTGTTTCAGAGTTAGAGAGGAATGAGTAATGGATATTTTGTGGGTCACACTAACCTGTACGGACACTTCTGAGTTACTCTTTGAATCCTGAGGTCTTCAGAAGGTCACTTGTTTATTAAGCATCCATTTACAGTAAACTTAGAAAACATATAGCTCTGGATAAAGTGAATCTCAATTCTCCTTCTACTTACTATTGAAGATTGGTTGCAGTCATGTCAGGATCATTTGTCTAGTTTCAGGCTCTGTTGTGACGCTTTATATCAACATAAGGCATTACAGACTAAAAAACATGTCTGAAGTGGTTTCAAAAAGTGAAGAGAATGTTCCCAGTCTCCAAGAAAACATATCTTTGGGAAAAACCTGTACCTGAGAATGTCCACTATTTTCAGTGGAGCTATGACAATTTGTATCAGTAGTCCCTTACCTTTAGTTTCCATTTTCATTTCGATGCTCCTTGCTGAACTCAAGAGACTGAAAATGGAAACACGATGTGTGTGTTAGCACAGCACCTAACACAATGGAATCCCAATCTCAGTTTGGGCTGTCAAGCGCTACCAGAATACGCACAAGAATACTTAACAAAAAATTAGCACGTTTAGGGGCCTTCTGACTAGACCTGAATACCATGGCTGTCTAGATCAGAGAACATTACAGCCTACAGACTGTAACTGACCTATGGGATGAGTCTGTCCCACTCCCAAATGATTTTGCACCGTAAGGTCTCTGGCTTACGATCAGAAGTGGATGTAGCTGTGGGAGCTGAAGCAGTTATCATTCCCATCTGTTTACACCATTTTTATGCCAGAGTTCGCTGGTCTCACAATGAGAAGGACTGAATGGTATATGTAGTCCTATTCAGTTATTATGCAATACAGCTTGTTTTATTCATGTAAACTAAAATTAGCTGCAGTCTTTGCTAATATGATAGACTGGGAACTGTGATAGCTCAAGAAAAGAAAAGAGGGAAGACAGAGGGGAAGGCAGTGATATGTCTTCTGCTGATGACAGCCAAACCTGCCTGTAACTGTAAAGCTAATGCTTAATATAGTATTACATGGTTTAGAAGCCCTCCAAAAGTGCTGTTATATTATTTGGCCAGAAACTTGACATTCTGTGTCTAGATAATCCTAATTCTGGTTCACAATTCCTTCACTTGTACCTTAAGTAAATCACTTCATAGCCATACTTCAACTTTGCATATCAAAACTGCTTATTGCCAAAGCATTTAGGAGAGAGCTAGAAGGGAGCTGTGAAGGTTAGTCAGCATTCATTTGCTGCTGAATCTGAGCAATCTCCAGTTCTTCTGAAGGTTTGTCATTGATTCAGGGGAGTCAGAATTTTATGGGTAGAATTGGTAGCAACTACAGACCAGCCCTTCTTGAGAATTCAACCCTAGGCATGCTGAGACAGGAGTTAGGGAGTTTAGGAAGGGTTGTGTGGCTATGAATACAATACAAGGAGGATTAATAGTGCTATGAGCCACACTATTAGGGTCTGAAATCAGAAATTTTCAAGAACCTGGAACACATGAGAACATAAGAACAATCATGCTGAGCCAGCTGACAGCTCCCTTTAGTCCAGTGCGTTGTTTTCAACAGTAAGGTAAAAGAGTATAAGAAACAGTGTGTGTATATAGAGCAATTCTTCCCCAGGGACATCCTCCTACTCTCCAGCAATCAACAGTTTAGGACTGAGAGATCACAGCAGAACTATTGTGTTTAACAGTCACAAAAGGACCTACCCTCCATAAATTACCCTAGTCCCATTTTTAACCTACATAGACTTCTGACCTCCACACCATCTCATGGCAGTAAGTGTCTAAATGTAATCAGGAGTTACACAAAAAAGTGCTTCCCTATTACTAGCTGTAAACACAAAATTTACAGCTGTAAACACAAAATTAGTCAGTGCCATCCAGCTACTGGCCAGAGCAATACTCATTCCTGCACTAAGTACTAGACTTCATTAACATCCTGGGTAATTATATGACACCTTAGACCGTTTAAATCTTAATGATTAAACACAACCTTGAAAAAAAAAAAAATGTGTTTTCAAGAGCAGGCAATGCTGAGTATCATCCAAACTGCCTCCTCCAGCAATACTCCCTACCCACTGTCTAGACCAACGATATTCAGATAGGAATCTGAATCCTGATCACTACACTGGAATCTTAGGCACGTAGATCACCACACATCGCTAGCCAGAATACCTTTCTCTGTGCTACATGCCACTGCTTTTAGAGCAATGGGACAGCATGCTGCAAAAAGCTATATTAAAATCCTGTAACAGATGGAGGGAAAAAATGCCTCCTTTGCCTTCTGCGCACAATCCTCTCAATCTCTCCCCACCAGAGCTGTTATGTCTCAGAGACATAAGGCAAAAGAAGGCTGCACAAGCTGTGTTCGCTTCTGTGGCTGCCTACAGCAACCCAGTGGCTAAACAACAGCCATTTCAGCTGAAGAATAAGAAAACCATCTAAGTGCATTGCTCATTGGTGGCATTTCCAGGGGAGTGCAAAGTGTCACAGGACAAAAAGAAAAGCAGAACCTTCTGCAAATAGAGATTTCAGCATCTGCACAGCTTGCAGGAGTATTTCATATTCAGCATCTGTCTTTGAAGGTGAAACATTCTATACTGGTCACAGAGGGAACAATTACATGCAAGTAAACCAGCTCCATTAAATCAACAAGGTCTGAAACATACGGGGACAAGCCAGTGGACTTTTTTCTTCCAGAAATAAGCCGCTTCTATCATGGAAATAATCTTAATGTTTGCTGACACTGTAATTAAGAATTAAAGCTGCAGAAAAATGTGAGGTTTGCTAGAACACAATAGATATCTTTTATCCATACAATATATGGCACCAAAATATTCAGTGTTCTGGGGAGGATAATTAATCAGTGTTCTCTTGCTGAAGTTCTTTTAATTGTCTATGATGGGTTGTGTTGGGGGGGGATTATTGAGTTTTAATATGGAACAAGATCAGGCACCATGGGGAATATTTACACAAATAAAGATTGCATGATCAAGATCTTTGATCTGGGAATTGCTATTCTGTAATCATCTGTAAACCACCAGGAGTGCCCCTGGCACTGTATATATAATAATAAACGATTAACAACAAATCACGTAATTAAATCTTCACTTTGAACATTCTTTTCATAATTCTTGCCTCAGATTTAAGTTCCCACATCAGACATATTAGGTCCTCATAATATTATTAAAGTTCCTACACTTCAGCTTTCAAAATTCCCCTAGGGATCTATTGTTTCTTTGTTTAATGTGTTTATGAGCCAAAGGCCCCATTAAATACAATAGGGAAACTCCCAGACCTTTAAAAACTTTGCCACCAGAGGCATTTCTTAGGAAACAGGACCATTTTTGTCATTCCATCATGTAACTATTGGAAACTATTGATCAGAGAAGTTCCAGGAGGAAAATAGGAAAAAAATACTCCCCCCCAACCCAGATCATCAAGTCATTAAGGCCACCAGGCTAGCCAAGGCAGAACTGCTGCACCCATAGTTTTCCTTCCTCCATTGCATCTGCTTATTCACATAACCCCATACTAAGAATATTTGTATTACATTCACTCTTTATGCCTCATCACCTCTGTAGATGCTTTCTGTAAGGACAAGGAAAAGACAGTCTCCTTGTATTTCCTTGGTCTGGAAGATAAGGGGATGGGCAAATGCTTACATTCATCTAAATCCAAGCTGTATATTGTCCCCTACAGATTTGAATGGAACATCTGAGACGGGATATTTTGCCAAAAACAGTAGAAACTGAGTATCAAACACTGACTTTTAAAAGTGAATTCCCATCCACCTTCAAAGGGACTTCTTAACAAATACAGAGAGAGACTGTCTACAGACAGCCGGAGAGAAGGATGAAGCCACTGTCAGTATGCTGAAGAAGCTGGAGTCTACCACAGACAAACTTCATGGTCTGAACCCTTGTTGAAAATTATTTGACATTGTACTCTGTAATTCAGATAACCCCTCTAAAATACACCAGAATTCACTGGTTATCTTGTCTAGCTGCAAGGCTCTTCTCAACTGCTTGCCTCATTTCTCTAAAAAGTAAAACTCATTCAGAATTTATTTAAGTCTCCTTGTTGAAGCCACAAAGGATAAGCTGGGGTGCTGTGGTTTATCAATTCAGCCTCAGGATTCAAAGAAGGCACAGAGCTAAGTGCAGAATTCACACTTGTGTAAAAGTGTACCCAAGGGATAGGCAGGGTTACTGTGCAAAAGCCGAAGTCTGAAGTGAGAAGGCCTGGCATCAATCTGAGCAAAATCATGCCAGTAAAGACAGTTCATCCACAGTTGAGTTGGCAGCTTCTCAACATAAAAAAGAGCTTAGAATGAGGGTTAGTGTGAGCCATTGGTGAAATGGAAATTCCTTTGGCCTCAACTAATGCATTAAGTGACTCCCACTTAGGGTCAGATAATGACAAGTTCTATTTTGTTAAACAGTTAAAAAAACAAACACAATCTGTATTAGGCTGGAAAGTTCTACATTCCAGTGAACATAAGGGATGGTGAACATAGCCTGTGGGCCAAACACAGCCCACGCAGAGTTTCACACTGTTGAAGCTTTTATCTTCAGCACCTCGAGGTACAGCCCACAGACTATAGGATCTCAACACGCAGTGCTCCCTCTTGCTCCAACCTAATGCATATCACATGCCAGGGCCTGTATCTTCTGTGAGCCGTACTGTCACACCACAACCAAGGAGGCTCCCAGCTTGCTGTATCTTTAAGTACTTGAGGGCTGGGGGGCTTAGTTTGGATTTCAAGAGTGAGACCTAGGTGTAACTTATGTAACCAGCAAGGTTCCCACAGGGCTGCTTCTTGTTCAGAAGTTAGTAATTGACAGCGTACATATTCACCCATCAGTTTGCTGATTCTTGATGAACTGCATTCTCATGTAATGTATGTCCTATGCTTGTATTTACAAGTCACTAAAAAATACAAATCAAGTGTGTTTCCCTCCTACCTCGCCAAAATCTAATGATACACAATCAAAATCATACAGAAATTGAGTATATGCCTGGTTGTAAAGATGTCCGAAAAGACAGCAAGGAATAAGGTCATGCAAAGTTTCACATAAACAAGGGAATTTTCATGGTAGATAATTTATATCATATGACCCAGTGTTAAGTAACAAGGAGTGTTAGAAAAATGAAGCTTGAATAAATGCAGTTGCAGCTGTATCTCTAATACCTTTACAGGACTTTGCTGTATAACCCTAATGAAGAGACCTGGTAGCATAATCTGACTTCCCAGATTGCCAGTGGAAAGTTATTGTAATTAATACAGATACGGTATCGTACTATTAAGAAGTGTTACGGACAAGTTCTCAATACACCTGTGAAATAGCTAAGAACAGACTGAAATGCAGAGACACAAAGAGTTCATGTGCCAAGAGTTTCAATCAAGTCAGTTTACTGCCTAGTGTAGATCCAGAGCTACCAGTACAAAAGTCCTTATACAAGCATCAGTTGTGCTAATGACACCCAAGTTATTTAGCTGTGGCAATAGACTAAGAAAGGATTATAATAAATTTGTAATTTCTCATTCCCAAATCTTGGATCAAATCTGAGGATCACATCGCAGTTCTTAGCTTAATATGCTACTCTGTCTTTTGAGTTACCTTTTGTTGACTGGAGCTTTACAGCAGTGTGATCAACCACTATCAGCTCTCTGTAGAGAAAGAGATTGAGTTATTCAGGATATATATATTTTTTTTTTAAGACTAACACTTAAAAATATATTTTTATCTTTTCATCTTTTTAATATTAAACCCATATAGAAATCTTAAAACTAAAACTTATTTTCTACTAACATTACTTACTTTTATTTGCATTATGTATTGAAGGAAACTATATTTTACCCTGTAGGTTCAGTTTAATTCCTCCTCCAATACCTTCAGTAATGGAGGTACCAGCTTCCTCCATGTTACCAGTATAATAGTGGAAACAATGATCTATGTACTCATGGTGCAGCCTGCATTACTGGGCTCTAGGATTTAAGAGATCCTTTACAGAGGACAGCAATGTACCCCATTTGCAGCTCTGCCACAGTCTCAGCATGCAATCTTGAACAAAATGTTTAATTGCAATATCCTGCTTTCTTTTCTTCAGATGAAAGAAATTAGATAATAATTTATAGCCTCTTTTGTAAATGCTCTCAGATTTATGAATGAAGCATTCCTCCTTCCCTTGCTATTGCATTCCTGCAATGGCTTTCTGTCTGAAACAAAGGATGTTGGGTTAGAAGGGTAACTAATAAGCAACCTAAAACCAAAAGGAACCTAGGCCCAAGGTCAGCATGACCTGCAGTAATTGCTTCTGCTGCTCTTAGACACACACCAACGATTAGCAGTCACCCTACACAACTCCCTAGAACAGCAGAACAGTAAAAAAAAAGATAAGACAAAGCCTCTTGTGCCAAGCTTACTGCTCAAAGGACACAAAATACTAAGTTCATTCCTAACTTATAAAGAATATTTATTTGGAGAAAACTCTGGGAAGGAATACTATGGAAATTAACCCTTCCTTCTCTGGATGCTATTACCACATGCAGAACTTGCAGATCTCTCCAGAAATTCCTAGTCCTTAGAAGCAGAAAGTGTTCTGACTAGTTTCTCACGTAACCATCCAACCCATAAACGCCAGAGCCAGACTGAAGGGAACAGTTATGCAACAGGGCCCCATGGAAGAGAAAAAACTGCTCAAGGCAAATTGGCTGCTTACATCATATATTTTCACGCTCTGTTTACAACCTCTCTGTATAGGAATCTCACAATTCTGCTGTGTAAGACGGGGGTGAATATCTTCTGATGAAATAAGAAAAAACACAAACAACTTATTGAACATTCATCTCAAATTTCAATTGAACATAGTCTTTTAAGTGTCACATGTTTAGCTGAGGGGTTTTTTGTTTGTTTTTTTAAAATGTCTAAACCTTTATTAGGCTAAGTATGAGTGGGATACCTTCCATATACCCCCTGGGAATTCTTTTTGAGACCACAATTCCCACCACGTCCAGTTCTTCTGAACGCTCTTGTATATATTCCTGCTCCACATCAGTACTAACAAGCTGAAGAGGGGACTCAAACCTCTACTCTTCACTAAGGGGACTCTGATGTTACTTTAAGCAGTAGCTTAATGAACATTTTTCCCCAACTGCAGTGCTGGCTTAAGCAGCTCCTGTTCCCTGAACTGACCAGAGAATTGATTCAAGTTAAAGCTACAGATCATCTTCTACCTGTGTCAGTTCCCCAAGTTGCTCAGGCACTGCAAACAATTCCTACTTAGGCCCATCAAACACTTTTATCAGCAAGCACTGAATAACTTAAAAATTCCTGAAAATTCTCCCTCATCCATCACAGACTTGCACCTATCAGCTAGGCATGCAGGAGATGAACTCAAGCAGTGCTGTAATAGTGGGTTTCAGGACTGGAAACACAAACCCAAATTTCATCCAAGACTAGAATATCCCTGAGCAGACTAATGCAGGCAGAAGGGGGTTCAGCTCCAGCTAGAAGAAAATACTATGAAGACCACATATGTGTTACATCTCTGGACATTCAAAATTTTGTAGCCAGATGCAAAAAAGTTTTCAAACATTTTGATGTACTTTTGGCACACAGAACTCCATGGCTTTAGATATTCAGCCATCATTTAACTCTCATCAGAAATAAAAATCCTAGGGATTATTGACTAACATTAGCAGAATGCAACTACTAATGCCACAGGCAAGGCTTACATTAAACAAAAAAAAACAAGTGGGTGGACAATTAGTTCAAAGGATGCTCTGCAACCCACAGCCTAACACTTTCCCTTCAGCATAAGGAGAGGACTTCCTAGGGTAGAAACACCTTGAACAGAAAACAAATGCTTCAGAGATGTACCTGCATGTTTTGAACAGGCCAAAAATTAAATCCTTCTTTACATGGCTGCACTTCTTCACAAAATAGCTCATGGGAATAGGTGTTTTTGAAGAGGAAGTCATGTACCTGACATTTCTCCTTCTAGTAGGTTGAGATTATCATCAGCTCAAAACTGCAACTGCAGTTTGTGACTCTAGTTTAAAAAAAAGTTTGAGATTTGCTTGATGTGGCAGAAGATGTCCACTAATGCCAACTTTACTGACATGTCTTCTATGAGATCAATGCAGTGTCTACAGAAGCTTCATCAACATGCAGATTTTAAGTGATCACTGATGTTTAAGATTGCTTTTTTTCTTTTAAAAAACTAATTACTAGTTAGAGGAGAACAGAAGAGAAATGAAAAAACTATCAGTCACAATAAAGAACATACCAGAGTATATTCTTGAACCTGACAACTTAACTAGCTATAAGGCTACAAAAGAAGGAAAATATAAGGGAGATTTGGTCATTGTTTTTGTTTACATCCTAAATTTACTTTTTTGTGATCAAATGAGTCGCTTGTATTGAATCAGATGTATAGCTTGCATCCCTTTCAAAAAAGAAATCAAGAATATAAGAAACAGAACTGTACTGAAAGAATCCAGACAGTAGAAGAGACACTGGATCAAGAACCAGCAGATCTCTGCTGCAAGTGTGATGATACTACTGTTTCTCTGTGTGACTGTCTTCTCTGTGCAGCTGTGCCAAAGAACAGTGCTTGCCCCCTTTTCAGAGCTGTGTATCAAGACTGGTACCAGAAAGATAAGAGTAAGATGGAGAAATGCCTGTCCAAGAAGTTTGATCCCAGAGATGTCCAAGCCCTTCACAAGAATGAAACCTTCTAACCTTTCTGTGGGACAACAGTACTGAAGAAAACCCAGAGGAAAACAGAAGTAATGGAAAATTATACAGTAAACTTCATATTTGACACCTGAAACACCACATGTAATATTTCTCCTTAACTCATGAGACTGCACAGGAAAGGGGGGGGGGGGAAATCATTGTATAGATATCACACTGCCTCAAGAAAGAAAAAATAACTATGACAGCTGGCTTTAGGATTGAGTACATTGGACAAGGATCTCTTGCATTACCCACAGGATGTTGTGAATCAGGAAGCTGTGTGCCTATAGCAATGCTGGGTTTAGGCTGGTTTTCAGGGAGTGAATGCAGGACAAAAGTTCTAAAGGCTTAACGTTTAATCATGAGGAAAATCTCCATTAGCTGGTACTGAGATTAGAGCCTGTGCTTTCTGGATGGGACTGCATTAATACAGAAACAACTCTGAATATTTCAATTACACCAACAGGCAGCAATAACAATCAGAACGTTTGGTATAAAAAAAATTGTTGTGTTCAGTTAACTATAGTGCATTCTCCTGGGCTGCAGCAGAGCTTTGGATCTCTTGCCTTTTATAAGCAGCACCTTAGTCAACAAGAATTTAGCTTGGAGGAATGCATTACAAATGTAAAACAAATCAAATTAGCTCTCAGATGTTATCTGTTGATATCATTTCTTCCTCAGACTTCTGCTAACCACTGGAATGCAACATCTGGGCAGCTGGGGAGGCAACTGTGTTACTAAAAAGTACTAAATATAGGTGCTACAGAACAAATTACAACACACTGCTTCACCACACCACCTACAGCACAGGATGAACTAGTAACAATCACCTGCTGCAAAAAAGGTAATTAGGTCTACCTAGCCTGTGTCACCTTTACAGCATAAAAAGCCTACTTAATCAGAGCAATTATATGCAAGGATGTTACAGTCATCTGTTGCAGGGGTTATTTGAAGAAATCAAGATTTGGAGCACCATTTACTTGTTTCAAATTTTTTCCCTGCTACTGAAATTTGAAGGCTCTGGAAAAATTCAGTAATGCATTCAAATATGACAACCATAGGCTTTACACTTAATATTCAACATATTTTAACTTTAAATTTGAGTAGCATACTTTCTTCTTTTTTAAAGTAAAAAGTTTGCTTTCATGAAAGTTCTTTATGATTTCCATAGAACAGACTGAGGAAGGGATTATGTGACTTTCTCGGTCAAAATTTTACACATCATTTCACACTGATTTGTGTTAAGTGACAGGCTCCAGTGACATACACATTTGATGCAATGACTTGATTTACACAGAACTAGAGGTTTTACTGCCCAACAGTTTAGCAGATTTGAGAAGAGCAAATGAAAATTTACTGTAGCAGAAGTGCCACAACCACAAGTTCTATTAGGTAGTGATCAGACTATGAATCATTTAATAAGCTGTGCCACTGCTAGCAAAGGTTTTTGCAGCCTCCTTACCAACAAAGATAACCTTTCTGTGCAACCACTGAGTGCTGTGAGAAAGGAACAGGACTAAGGCTGCAGCACTAAAGTCTCCTTTACAGGCCAAAATTGACCCACTATTGCAATAGAGTTTATGGAATTGAGACTTCCACTTGTCAAACAGTTTAAAGACACTGGTGCAAGTGCCCTGCTCAAATCATCTGGAAACAGGCTGGGCAAAACACTAGACCATCTACTGCAGAGAGCAACTATGTACTGACATGGGCTTTGCGTGACGTGAACCAACAGACTGATCAAAGAGCGTCATGTTTAGCTAGCACAGATGCACAAAGCATAGGTCTTTATCAGACAATTAAAAATCTGGTTCTAAAAACCTAGAGCAATTTTCATCATTCAAACCAAAGAGAAACTGGAAATGCATCAATTACCTGAGGTATTAAAGATATTTTATGATCTAAATATAAAAGACAGATTAGGCTTACTGAAATTTCTGGAACTATATCAGTTTTCAAGAACTATTTTGTGTTGCCACATAAATACTTTATTATCTTCACAAAGAAGAAAATTTATCTTTTCCATTTAAGGTTTATGCTGCCCCTTGCTTTCAGAATACAAAAATGTGTAAGACTAAGGAACACTCTATATACTCTGGATCAAATAACATCTCTAATTCACAAAATGTGCTTACGTTGGAATATTCTGATCTCTTCTGTAGATTCCCATACACCCCTTGAGTAAATAAATCTCCATGTTTACCATGTATCATACAGAGGAAAACATTGCTAAACCCCCCGTTCATGATCAGTCATTACCCAACTCTTCCAAAGGCTTATGCAGCGTTTTCTGCAATAGTTCATCCACCCACACAGACAGTCAGCACGCCTAGTCCCTTGCTGTTGCAGGCAGTCACATCATAAACCGATCAAATGCCATTGTAAAACTAAATAGGCTTTTTGGCCTAAGTTTCCAAAATTTGGGAGTGGGCCTCTCTTCCATTCAAACTAATTTGGGTAACAATGAAAAAATTCACTCATAAACAGGGTTTCTGACTACATCTTTTTCCGTCAGTGGTTCTTGTTTTCCGCTCCAACCCACATCATCTATTCTCTTCCTTCCACCCATTCTTCCCTCTCCCCCCCAAAAAGGCTGGCTTGGACACTATGCTTCAATTTTCTGTAGAACTTTCTATTTTTCTTTCCCATTCTTTTTGTTTAGTATATGAAAGCAGCTTCCTGTTTAGAAACATGGGAGTCCTACACCCTCAGTAATGATGTATTCAACCCATCAATGATCTTGGCATGAATGCTTTAAACCTTAATAAGCCTGATGGGATTTTCTGCACATGTCATCATCAGTCCAAAAAACAATGCACAACGTTTGTCATCTTGCACTGAATCAGCTCCCTGTAAGCTACAGTTCTAATAAGAATGCTAAGGGCTTACAAGCTTCCTTCTCTTAAATATTTCAAATTACAGATTTCCAGCGCCTACAGAACAAGAACAGAAACACCAAGAGGAGACAGTGTTGTTGCAGAACTCCCAACCTGATCAATACTGTTCTGCTTTTCCAGCCCCGAGTCCTGCAGAAGCCTGCCATTGCTCACACTGCTCAAGTCTTACTATAACCTATTATCCAAATCCTAGGCTTGTCCTGTGCTGGGGAATAGGAATGGAACACATAATGTAATCTCTGCTCAACTTTAAAACAACATTCCCCCCAAACCCTACATGACCTAGAACAAAATTCTATCTTGTTCAAATACATAGACTGGATCAAACCCCATTTCTGTGGCTTCGAAAAGGCAGCAGCATTGGTGACTAGAAATAAACTGAAATATTTGTCACTTGGAGTTGAATGTATGTACGTTCATAAGTACAGGTTGTTCCCCCTGCTGAACTGGAACTGCAGTGAAGTTCTCCACTGAAGTTACTGGACAACCATACATCCAGCACTTGAATTAGTGGGTACAGAAGCAGCCTTGTAGACCGCACACAACAATGCGCTGTTCTCATCCAAGCAGTGCTTAGCACCAAAGCGGTTAACCACAATTTATTCTATATGGCATAATTCTTCAGCTAATGCTACTAGCAAAGCTGTTAGTCTGGAGTTCGTGCATTTTAAAATCTGACAATGCAAGGCACACATACTGTTTCACTTTAATTCTTTTGGGGGCTTGGTCTGTGCCTACAAAAACATCAAAACATATTTTGATCTTTACTTATGGGTGAGCAGCAGAGTTAATTTAAAACTGTCAACAAGTGCCATCCTAATTAAAAACAAATGACTAATTGTACAACTACAGGGCCTGTTGACACAGGCTACATACATCAGTCAGGCAAAACCAACCAAGCTTGAGTTTGAGGAAATGCAGCACCACCTAGTGTCCTACACGAGTTAGAGTCAAAAATCAATTTTACCATGGGTCCACATAGAAATTTCACAGGTAGCTGACACTCTCACAAAAGCAGTAAGACATCAGAGGTCCAACTATACCAACACTTCTGAAAAAAGGAATTACATAATAAAAATCTTGTTAAAAAAGAGCTGCTGAGAGTCAAATGTTTACAGGCAGAACAGAAATTCTTTAAAGACAAATTGTGAAATTACTCTGCCACCTACCAAAAAGATGCAGGCCAAAGGCTAAAAACTACCAGAAGGCTACTACTATCTATAAAAAGCTACTAGAAATGAAAAGGCAACCTTCAGGAAGCTGAGTAATATTAAAAATTCTGGCAGGCTAAATATATAAGACAATATAAAAAGGCATTTGAGAAATCTTGAGAAATTATTTGAAGAAAATTAACAATAAATTCTTTTTCAAACACATCAGGAGCAGGAATCTTGACAAAGGGTTAGTACAGCCAACAGATGATCAAAGAATAGAAAGAACAGTAAGAAAGAGACAAGATTGCAGAAAAGCTTCTTAAACATATATTTTTTTTAGTCCACATTCATCATGGAGGAGCTTAGACCAGCTCCCGCTCTGGAGAGTTCATTTCAAGTTGGAGGGTCAGTAAAAAGATGCTACTGGACATTTCATGGACATAATAATAGATCTTTATAATCAGACAGTAAATACCCAAGAAATCAATTAGACAAGAATTGAGCTAGCAACCACCATGCATAATCTCTTACTTAAAACTTCAAAAGAAGCAGAAGGTGACAAATTAGACAATTTTAGAGTTCTACAGGGATTCAGGTGAGCTATGTAGGTGAGCTACCTCTTTCAACCATGCTGATACTCTGCAATATAGAATTACCGGACATAGAGATAAATGTGTTATACTGGCAAATACGGCTCAAGTAAAGGAAATGTAGACCTCACATCTTTATTATTATTCTCAGAGAACCTAACAAGTGTTATTAACAGTTATTAATTCTAAAATTTATCAAGGCATAAATTCCTGACATACCAACACCTTGTGTACCATGTCAGTCCTCCAATACAAAAATCATGTAGTACAAAAAGGAATGGAGACACTTTTATAAAAAATGATTATAGAAAATCTGTTCGCAACCTGGAAAAGAGAAAACTGAAGGACAATTAGGAGCAGAGAAGGTGGAAAGGTATATTGTATACTCTGCTATCTCTGAATATCACCAAGCCAAAATAGTCTCTCACACACATGAAAGTGACAGGCAAGTTCAAAACCAAGCCCAAACCAAACAAAGCCAAACCCAGAAGTATTTCTTCAGAGAACACGTGCTCAGCCTGTGACATACCATAACAATACACAGCAAGGGGCTTACCAGACTCCCAAAAGGATGCAGACTAATTAATGGAAGAGAAATCCCTCAGGTTCTGTGAAACATACTCTCTCCCTTCCCAGATGTGCAGATCCTTGGGAACTGCAGGACTATCACTGTGTTCGCCTATTCTTACTCTCTCCCTCTAAGCATTTATTCTGGCCTCCTAGAGCGGTAGGAGGTAAGATAATAGACTAAAAAGGATCTCGGTGCAGTCATCCTTGTACCCCTTCCAGAAGAGGAATAGTTGTAGCATCACCAGCTTTCTTCCAACATCATTTGTGTATGCATGGAACAGGAGTTGATGCTTGCTGAGCTAACTCGTGCAGAGATGGCACGCTAGGAATGGATGAGATGGGCATCACGGAAAATTGTTTTCATCCTAGCCCAGGCCAACTTCAAGCAAGGATGGTACAGCGAGGGAAGTCTACTACAAAGCCACTGCATACCTGTTCTTCATTCAAATAACGTTTTAGTATTAAGTTATACAGATGCTTTCTTCCTTCATTTGCATACAAGGGACCTATATACAAAACCAGCATCGTGTATAGGTTTAAGATAACAAATTCTTGCGTGTGTGTACAAGTGTAGCGATTTGTCCTTTCTAGAATGAAGTGCAAGGAATATGGTAGCAAGCCTCCACGTGATTAAAAATTTAAGACTATAATTGCTACTAACACACTGTCTCAGCAATAGCTTCACTATTTCAGCTTCAGCTATCACTCCCATTGTCCTCATGCTAGAGGACATTACATGAAAACAACACAGAGTATAGACACCACCTAGAAGCCAGAGCAAATTTTGTATCAGTCCCTGCTTTCCTTATTTCAAAGAGCATGAAGTATACATTCATCTTCTGAGTGTATATATTTTACTGCCAAAAAAGTTAGCATTCCTTTAAGAAGAATCTGACCTGGAGCTTACCACGGCAGACCTTGCATTCCTCACCACTGTCACAAGCTATGGACGTAAATTATGAAGATTTTAACTGCAGGAGAAAGTGCCAGAGCAAGCTGCTTTTGCTAACTCTACAGAGCATGCCTAAGAACCTAGATAAATTAAGTTTATTAAGTCACAAGTCAAGCTCTGTAGGAAGTGTCCCGGTGTAGACCTGCATCTCTCATATGCCTTTCAAACATACTTATTAAAACATTTCATAGCATAAGTGCCTTTTTTTTCATACAGAAAGGAGAATAAATTGCAAACAGGGTGGGCCTGAGAAAGCGTATACCAAAAGAGAGCTTTGTTCAGGGTTCTAGCGCACCTTCACTGCGGATAACTAATGAGCATCTTAAGCATTCAGCAGAATTTCATGTACTCAAGAACTGAAACAGGCTACAGACAATGGGAAATGAATGCATGCAGCGGGCAACTCAACAGCATGTGAGGCAACAATCTCAGTCTCTACTTATGGCCTTGCAAACCATAGCTCTGTTAACAAAGGCACAATAAAAACATCTGAAAACACTGTAAAGAGGCCCATCTTCTTCACATTCTTAAGTGGAAGATGCATATATATACACATGCTGTTTCCCTGCTACAAGGATACGCATCAAGAATTTGAACACAGAAAAGCCATAAATTATAGCACCGTAGATTCATGTAGTATTGCCCCCTCAAACATCAATCTGCAAGACTGATATTAGTAAGGACAGAAATCAACACTACACACAAAAAAGTTACTACTTTCTCAAAGTGAGGCTACATGCTACAACTTAATATTGCCCTAGCTCTATAGCAGAACATAAGAATAAAGTCTTCAACATAAAAACATGACAAGTCAAATCTGAAAGATAAACCAAATTTATTTAAAACAAAAAATCAAGACAGTGCTATTGCCAAGATTGAAAAAACGAAGGATTCTTTTACTGATGTAACAAGACAGCCAATTTACAGCAGTTACATTAATTCTGAGAAAATCAGGTTGCGTTTACACTGCTTCAATTGACTATATGTACCTTCTGCAAGACAAACTGGTTCCCCTTCCCTCCCCCTTCCCAAAAGAACAGACAAAAACATCCTATAAAAAACATGTACAGAATTTTGAGACACATGATCGAAACACGAACCATTGTCCAAAAGCCTGAAACTTTCCAACAAGGTTAAATCCTTTGTTGCTTCAACCAACCCTCAACGGGGGAGCTACAAGCACAACGCCGTCACCTCTGACAAAGAGCATCGGAATATTCCTTTTGGTAGACTACGAAGAAGGAAAGAAAAGTTTACATTTAAAAAAGGGTAGTTTACAAAACATATCTGCTAAGCATATGACCAAATTCAATCAACAAAACACCAGAAACAACTCCAACAAATACAAGCTCAAACATGCAACGTTCTGGCATGCTGAAATACAACACCAAGCCTTTGGATATCCTTTGTACTTTTATAACAATTTGCCCAAAACTTCTGTTAGAGCTTGGTTCAAAAAGTAGTCAGCAATAAACTACTTTAACAATATAACATAGTTTAGTTTTTAAAAAGTTTTCTATGGGGATAAATACACTAAGTCCTTACTTTATAAATCTCTTCGTAGGTTTCTTCATCAATCTCTATTGTAGTTACAGTTTCTTCCACATCACCCAAAATCATATTTAAGTGCTGATCATATGCCTGTAGGAATGAAGTTAGTTTATTATTTCTTCCAAAATTCAAACATGAGCTTATTAAAATGAGAATTTTCACAAGACTTTCAGACTTAATTAGTTTAGCCTGATTTTGACCAAAATATGCCACTATGTCAAAACAAAGTACTGTCAGTTATAGTTATAATTCCAAACAAATGTCAACAAATTGGTACTCTCCAGCATTAAAAAAAGGGAAGATATTTATATTTCATGAAACGCTCTTCCAGGAAATAGCTCCAAAGCATTCAGTGAGAACACATACAAGAACTCAGAGACGGAACCAGCTACACATTCTCTGCTGCGAGTCCAGCCTCCTGGAACTGATTGCCTGGGACCAACTTAAAGGATATGAAACCTATAATTCATACAATGCTACAAAAATGTAAAATAAGCACATGTTCCAAAAACCTTACAAAAGCATGCTGCAAACTACTCATGTGCCTCATGGATCTCTCCTGATATTTGTGTTCCCAAAGGAGTTGAGTCCCAGTTAACACATGGGGCAGCTGGATCATTCCCCAACACAGTACAGCACTCTGGAAGGATGACTAACTTAATAGCAAGCAAAAGTCTCTTGTCAAGAGACATACAGAAGAAAGCACTTCAACAAATGAGATTTGCAGAGAATCCATCTGAGTACATATCCCATCATAGCCTCATAGGGTGTGTCTTAAGAGATACTTCTTTGATAATGATAATCCCAATTCTTAATTCAGTTTTAAAGAGACCTCAGGGTACTTCACAAGAAGAGGCCTGCAGTGTTATTGCTTATTTCACAGACACAGAAACAGAAGCCAAAAGCAGTGGAATGAATTGCTTGGTACCATTCAGGAGACAAGAAAAACAAAATACATCTCTTGACTCTCTACAGAAGCATTTAATAACAGACAGAGTACTGAACAAATTAGATTTTTCCACCAATCGCACTACATTTTTGGTAAGAGAAAGGGTTCAGCCCTTGTTACTAAGATGATCTTTAACCTACCTTCTCTAACCACTTCTGCACTTTAAACCATGACATACAATTATTTGTGGTTTTAAGCTGATTTTTTAAACAATCAATGGAATATTACAGGTAAACTTGTGTAATACTGTTGTACACAAAAAAAAGGCTGCCCAGTGCTTAGCTGAATAAGCATGGTAGTGTTCTGAAAGTTTTACTTACGTGTAGTCTGCCTCTAAGCTCTCTGTCATTCCTCATTTTCACATAGATTCGCTCATCTAGACTGAGTCTGATGAGATCAAGTGGCTCCTCTACAGTATTTGTTGTTTGTTGCTAAAAAAAATAAAATTAAAAAAGCTATTTGTACAGAAGAAGCCTGTGAACTTTTCCATTCTTTAGTGTTTGTAAGACAAACAGGTAAGAATATAGATGCAAATACTCCAAATCATTCCTTCACATCCCATTGAACTTCAGCGCAGCTGATATTACCACTCTATGGATACTCACCAGCCTGGGCAAAATGAGTTAAAAGACTTTGGTTTAGTTTGCAGCAGATCATGCCTCATACATACTGTCGTATAAGCTATATTCCTTATCAGCGCCCACTGTCAATACTGCAGCAGAAAGCCCAATCTGCATGAACCAGCACCACACCTGTGCCAGGACATGGCGCACGCTAGAACACACTCTGGCATTTTTGCCAGCACAGGTCAGTCAGGTGGGTGACCCGCTGCCCCTCCTGCCCCAAACACACACCTCTCCTTGAAGCCTAGCTCAACAACGCAGCAGTCACGCCAGGCCTCAAAGCACGTTATAAACCTGAACGCACACCGGGCCGCGGTCTCTTTGCTGTGATAAAGGCGTACTTTCAGGATCACAGCTAAAACGTGCCAACACCTTTGTGCTTATCCTGCAGCATACTACCTATTTCCTTCTCAGTGAGGCACAGCCAAGGGTATTTTCCTCAGTAGCTTTCCTCCGTTTCCCTCCTCCGGCGGTTCCTGGGGGATGCGGGCCTGAAGCGAGCCCTGCCCGCCCCCCGACCACCCCGGCGGCCGCACAAGGGCCGAGGCGCGCCGTGCAGTAACTTCATTTCACACAGAAAGCGCTCCCGCCGCGGGGCTGCGCCTCACGAAGGCTGCCCGAGCGGGGGCTTTGCCGGCAGGTACGCTCAGCCCCAGCTGGGCAGCCGAAAGCCTGCCTCCATCTTAGGCCCCTCTAGCCGCGGAGGCCTCCCCAGGCCCGTGGAGGGAAGGCGAGAGGCGCCGGGAAGGCGGGAGCGCAGACCCGGCGCAGTGGGGAAGGCCTCGCCGCTGCCTCCCGCCCTGAGGGAAGCAGGGAGCCGCTCACCTGGTCCACCTCATCCGCCATCTTTCAAACCGCCTCCCGCGCTCTCCCGCGAGACTTTATGGCCCTTCCCCTTCCCCTCCGAGGGGGGCGGGTCGGGGGGCGGCGGCGGCGCGGCGGGGACCGCGGCGGGGCAGGCAGCCTGCCAGCTGCCGGGGGAGCGCCATGGCCAGGAAGCGCAAAGCATCGCCCCGGCCAGCGGCTGCCAGCAAGAGGCGCTCCGGGGGGCTGGGGGCGCCGCGGGGCCAGCCGAAGGAGGAGGAGGAGGAGGAGGGTGAGTGCGGGAGGGAGGCCGTGGCGGGCCGGGCCGGGCCGGGCCGGGCGCTGCGCCATCGCCGGGGCTTGAGGCCGCTCCAGGCCTCTGGTGTTTCGGGGGGGTCGTGAAGCAGCGGGTGTCAGCTCGCTCTGAGCGCGGCGCTGGACCGCGGCGGCCCCCGTGAGGGAAGGGGCCGCTGCCGCAGGCCGGAGGCGTGGCGCACTGTTGTCCGCAGCGCCGGGGGCGGGGCGGTCGGCGTTCAGCGGTGGGGGTCACATCCGCGCGCGGAGGGGGCCCCGCGCTGTCCCGAGGCGCTGACGGCGGCGGAAGGTCAGGCACCGGGCGGCCCGGTGAGGCTTTGTCCCGGCCGGGGGCGGCCTGACGTGCGGGTCCGTGTCCCAGGAGCTGCCCTGAGAAAAGTTCTCCAGAGCAGCTTCACAAATTAGTAATTTCTTGTGAGTGGCAAGTACGATGCTTGTTTTTCAGCTGATCCCGTTGGTAGGACTATAGGAATCTTTATGTACTTCTTGTCCACTATATTATTATGAGTATTTTCCTTTAATGAGTCTCATTATTCAATTCTGATGTATTTATTCAGAAACAATGACACGCTTGTCATTGTGAGTGCTCACTTTCTCCTGTGGCTGGCTGTAATGAAGTCCGCGGAGGTGTTGTTTCTGATTGCCATGGAGAAGAAACTTCATCTTTTAACATATCTTCCTTTCTTCTGTCCCATGAAGATGTTTTTGAAGAGAAAAAGCCCAGTATAAAGAAGAATGTCTCAAAAGCTCTGGCTAGGAAGAAGGAAGAAGATTGTGATACTGGAGTTTCCAACTCAGCAAATAAGCCTTCAAAACAAAAAGGGGCAAAATCACTAATAAAAGAAACAAAAAAAACCCCTAGAAATAAAGGGAATAATAACAAAGAGGAAACATGCAGGTAAGTTTACTTATTCAAGTCTATAGGAGCTCCATCTTCATGGTTACATTTATTTTTTTAGGGCCCAGTGCTGCATATGTGCATGTGAGCAGTTTATTTTAGACTGTCCGTCCAATTTAGTACATTTGTATCACACAGCTGAACAGAGGTACTGTCTTATTCATTGCAGAGTCAGTCCTGAGGAAAATAGTCTGTATGGGAAGCAAATGTGTGAGCCTTTTCAAATTCAATGGTTTAAATATAAAATTTTATTTAGTTTGTTATGGTTTTTACATGGGACTAGGGAGGCTTGATGGAATCTAGCATGAATAGAAATGTTGGCCTGAGATTTGGGTTTAAAATGATGAGCAGAAATCTTTAAACATATCATTCTATGGTGGTTTTTGGAATCCAAATATTATATCAGCACAGTCTGCCCATGGAAATTGCTATAGCAAATGAATTAATAAAAAGAAATTAAACTGATTGGTCTAATTTCACTGGCCAGCCAGAGCCTTTGGTATTAGTGTAGTGAAACAGAAACAGTTGCAATTTCAGTACACTTTGAAGGTTCAGTAAGAACAAATGATTCAGTGAACCATTTCTCCAAGGACTCATTTGTACAAGCTGTTCTGAAGGATGGGGCCTTTTGTAGGTTCAGGCATCTTCCTTCCTAAACATCCTTGCAGAACCAGGACCTGAGTTTGCACTGAAAAAGTCTTGCTCCGTTGAGCCCATGGCTATTTATAGCAAAGACAGTTTGCTTTACAGAGACGGTATCTGTGGTTTAATTGTCAAATACTCAATCTGTTGTTACTGATGCAGAGGTCATGCTTCATTTATTTCCCTATTTTTAGTGTGTTCTTTCTCTGTTTTTCTTAAATAAACAAGCACCTACACTTCCTGATGCTAAAGCCATTTTGATAATTTTAACAGTGACTCGCTGAAGCGCCCTCAGAAGGAGATAAAGTTGAAGAGAGAATCTCCTGTTAAAAAAGAGATGGATGAAGACAATACTGATGATGATGATGATGAAAGTGAAGATGAATGGGAGGATGTGGAAGGTAACAGTTACATGTTTATTCATTTTAAGGAGTAAATATTCTTAAACACAATTTTTTTTTTTTTGTGATTTGATTTTTGAACTATTTCTTATTTGGATTCAGGTAAATATATATACTCTGTATACCTAAAGCATGCTCCATGTGCATATCTGTATCTTTAAAAGCTCGTATCTCACATTACTTTTAGAATGGTTTCAAAGTAGAAAAAAACCAGACAACTACTGACCTGATGGTAGTGCTTTGAATTTGACTATTTGTTGGCTTACATTAAAATTATGCTGTCATGCACAAAGCACTTTCAGCTGTTTGTGTTGTCTAATATTGAGCAGGTAAGAATGAGTCGGTTTGAAGAGTCAAAACTGCAGCTTCCTAGTACAGGAGAGTGAAGATGAAACCAACTGAGCTGTTTGATTAGGTGGCCGGCAACAAACTGTGATAAGAATCATGATGATCATAATCTTCATATTTTGCTGCTCCAGATTTATGACTTCTAAAGTGAACAGTTGTCAGTTTTATTCTTTGCTACTCTACAAGTACCCTTCAAGTCACATCTGCTTCATTCACCTTTCTCCTGATTGAGTTTGCCTGTGGCAGTCACCTGCCATTAGACTGTGCTGAGCTGATTCCTCAACAGCAGGTGGCTGGCATCCCACAGTTATTTGAAATAACTGAGCACACACAGTGTTATGGAAGATCTAGGAGCTGGTAATTACTGGGGATGTTCTGTTTGTAGGTTGGTTGAACACTTGAGAAGGAATAGGTAGGTTCTTATCCCATTGTCAGACCTCCCTGGGACATCTATTCCATGTTTACTTATCATTTAGTAATATTTTATTTTTCCAGAACTCCAGGAACCTGCTACAGATAAGTTAGAAGAAGCTGCTGTTCTTCCGGCAGTGGTGCTGCCAAGCAATCCTGTCGAGATAGAGATTGAAACCCCAGAGCAGGTGAAGAAAAGAAAGAGGAGGTAAGAACAGGGAAGGCAGCAGAGGGCCATTACAGGATGAAGTTAAAAATAGGCTGTCTTGACTGTCACTGACTTGCTCTGTTCTGGGTGGAAATCCCTACTTTGTGCAGACCGTTGAGTTGGAATGGTGCAAGGTCATGGGATAGAGAACAGTTTGCACACTGACAATTTTACTAAAAATCTTCAGTGGAAGTTGGTGGGAATGGAGGTTTTTCAGCTTCCTTGAAAATCAAGTGTGTAACTTCATTGTCCTTTAATACCTACATTTCCAAACCAGGGACAGTAGTAGCTCTCTGCAGGGGGAGCTGTGGGTGAATGGCATTGTCGTACTGTTAATATCTCAACAGCTCAGGTGGAAGCCTCTGTGTGCCCATATCTGAGGTGTGAATAGGTGGGTCAAATGAATGCCCTTAGCATCTGGGAGCATTATACCCAGGAAGGCTTGCTTTGTGTGCCGGCTGGAGGCCTGATGATGTCTCATCCTGTTACAGGGTGGGCACTGTCCCAGGCCAGCCCTTCATAACAAAGCTACCAGAATATCTATTGCCTCTAAGTTAAAAGACATCATCAATTAAGAGAAAACCATTTTTCCGGGAATCTGAATGGAATGCTAGCGGTAATCTAAAAGTCAAACGATTCCAACAGGGAATTACAGGTTTAGTGTGGAGCTGTCCAAAGCTGTCTGGTAGGAAGCTGTAGGCACATAGTGTTAGGTAGAATTTAGGCCATCTGAATATACCCAAGCTCTCAGTAGTCAGGTACTTGGAGTTCACAGTTTATTAGTCATACGCATTCTGCATGCCTATTCACATAGCCAGTAACTAAAGTTTTGTTAAGTGTGCGCAGAAGATTGTCTGGGATGGATTCTCTTTGTGAGCTGATCCAGTTTAGGAATCTAGAAAGGCAGGTCCATCGAAAACCGACAACATCCATTTCTTTTGTAATCTTATGCAGAGAAAAGAGGAAAGCTGAGTTTGAGATGTATCTTCGGAGAATGATGAAACGTTTCAGCAAGGAGGTTCGTGAGGACACACATAAGGTATTGGTCACAGAGGACCCTGGTGGAGAAAAAATTGAGCATCAAGATGTCCGAACTGATTCGTAATGAAGAAGAAACTAATTTTGATCAAATAATGTGGGGCCATGGCTAGAAGTGAAAAAATAAAAAGGCTGTAGTCCTGAAAAATGCTCATTAGACTTCTCCTAAACTGTAAGTTAGAAACATCAGTGACTGCATTAGTAAAATTCTAACTCAAAGCAGATGTGAGCAGGGTGTATATTTGTTCATTGAGTGTGTATCTGCTCATTCTGTCAGGGTTAAACTGTCAGTCCTGTAGAGCAGGAGACACTGACAGGGACTTCAAGGCTTTGCTGTCTTCTGATGGTGGTCTGAAGACAGCCCTGTGTCCACCCTGTGTGTGCTTGGGAGGCTTCATTGTTGCCTGTCTCTGTTAAAAGGAACAGTAAAGCCTTCCTCGTCTTTACCATGGACAATAGTTCCAGCAAAGAAAATCTCTTGTGAACTCACTATAGAAACTTTTTTCTCTCAGGTTCACCTCTTGTGTTTATTAGCAAATGGTTTCTATAGGAACAGGATCTGCAGCCAGCCAGATCTTCATGCCATTGGTCTATCCATCATCCCCACCCACTTCACAAAAGTGCCTGCAGACCAAGTGGACCTTCTCTACCTTTCCAACTTGGTGAAATGGTAAAACTCGCTCTCCTAATCTCTACATAGACTGTAGAGCCAGGGTTCAGGGAGAGGGGTTAATGTAATTACCAATTTTCAGTGATTTTTCTGATTTTAGATACAAGGGTGAGAGTCTGTCCTTTTTACAGAAGGAAAGGATGAACTATGAAGTTTAAGAATACAGTCACCAACAGTAGACAATAAGTAGGTGTCTCGTATTTCAGGTTTGTTGGAACCTTCACTGTCAATGATGAGCTTTCCACTGAAAAAGGAGAGCCCCTTCAGTCAACCTTGGAGAGGCGCTTTGCCATCTATGCTGCACGGGATGATGAAGAGTTGGTTCATGTAAGTGACTGGGAAGTGCAGGGTCGGTTGCTGAGTTGGGCTGCTAGATCAGTGCTGTAGTGCTGTCAGGTCATACACAAAGTGCTGTTTGAGAGATGGATTTGAAGAAGACAAATTGGTGACTTTTAGGTGATTCCGTGGCTTTTTCTTTTTGTTGTATTTTTATCTGGAGTCCTTCTGCAATTAAATTATTCAATTTGAACTGTGCCTAACTGGAGCCTCTAGTTCTGGTTGGTGTCACTGTGTGCTCCGTATTCTACTGTGGATTGCTTTATGTATAGTGTAGAGAGCTGTTTGTTCCTAAGTGTGTTTTGGCTTCTTTATATTGCTTTAGCAGTGTAGATCAAAGAAAACCAGCTTAATAGGTTTCTTCTGAAATACTAATTTGAGTGAGGAAATTCTTGGGCTTACTTGCAGCCAGAGAAACTCTTCACAGATCTTTGAGTTGAAGGTTGGTAGTTTGTTACTATGAGTCACCACTGAAGGCCAAAGAAATTGCAGTTTGATTTAGAGCAGCTCAAGGCCAAGGCTTCAAAAGGACTTCACCTCTACAGTCATTTTGTGGTGGAATTGGATTAAGGGAAGAAGTGGGGTCAGTTTCTTCAAGTTACACAGAGTTTTTGTAAAACAACTGAGGGAGGGGGAAACACAGGAGATCAAATTGACAGGGGACATTTGAAAGAGCAGAAACAAGCTGCTGCTTTGCAGGTGCATGGCTTGCAGCTCTGCCCTGTTGCTGGTAAAGTGGGATGTTGCAGCTTCTCTGCTGCAAAGCAGGAGGCGGTTGTTGTGGTGACTTTGCAACCTTGCTGTGGAAATGCGGGGATGTCACTTCCTGGGACAGGAGGGAAAGCCAAAGCAAGCCTTGCTTAGGCAGCTTCAATTGAGTCCCATGCAAGAAGGCAGTTGTCAGGTCACAGCTGTCAGCCACTCAGTTGTGACTCTAATGACATTCTCTGAATGGCTGGTGTTTCTGCTGGATTCAGCTGATGGTATGTGGTTGGCTTTGGCCACCTTTGGGAGGCAGGATTTAGAGTCATCTTACTCAGTTTTCCTCAAGAATGAGAGACCGATAGGGTAGATGGGATTTGGGTGACTTACTGCGTCTGCTCCAGCAGGGTGGGTCATTTAGCCTCTTTAGGAATTGGTTCCTTATCTGTGAGTTACCAGCAGTACCCCTGTCACAACAGTAACATACATAAGATCCAGAGAAGACTGTGCGGTGCTTTAATACTATAGCAACTGGGCTACCTACACATCTGTGTCAGTGTATACAGCACTGGGTAAAAGGCAGGAATGAAAATGGTTTGTGACAGAACCCAAATTGTAAGAGTTTCAAGAGGTTTTTTTATATACCTTGAAAAAACGTTAAACATGTTTTATTTTTTCTTTTGCAGATATTTTTAATTATTCTGCGAGCATTACAGCTGCTGTGTCGCCTCGTGCTGTCTTTTCAGCCTATTCCTCTCAAGGAGACAACAGCAAAGGTAGTTTTTGTTGGGTGTGTGGAATAAGTCACTGGTTTAGAGAGTAGCATTGAAAAAACTTTCTGGCTGTTGCAGCTTGAGGTGAATCACTTACTGCGTGAACCAGGGTGATGACAACATTCTGTCTATAGTGCAGAAGACACAAACACTCAATTTTTAGGTTTCTTCTTTAAAAAAAACACCCATTTTGTGTGTTTCAGCAAAGACTTCTTATGCTTCAGTGGTTTTATATTTCTTTAAAACTTAGACAGCAAATGCTTGCTGCTTGAGTACTTTGCCATTTGCCTGAAATTTTCAAGTCCCCGAGACATGCAGATTGACCATGCCTGCCAACCTTTGGTCTGCGTGCACCTCGTGCTGATTTCAGTCTTTTTTTTTAACATGTTCTTAGCCATGGTGATAGAAGTGACCTAGCCTGTTTCTTTGCAGGGAAAAAGCTCATCCAAGAGGCAGTCTCTCAGCGGTACCTCTGAGGGGCAGGAGAGCTCTGCCACAACACCCAAAGCTGTGGCAAAAAAATGCCCCTGCAAAAAAGCCAAGCAGGGTGAAAAATCCTCAGAGAGCAAAGAAGACAACAAGGAGCCAAAGAAACCCAAAACTGCTCAGACCAAAAGGACACGCAAGTCAAAGTTGACTACAGGCAGCCAGGAACAGAAGGCATCTAGTAATGAGGAGAGCAGCTTAGCGGAAAAAGATGTGCCAGTCAGGCCCAAGAATGATCGACGGAGACGAGTGGCCTCCAAAGTGTGTTACAAAGAAGAGAGTGGAAGCGATGAGGGCAATGTCTCGGACTTTGAGGTTTCAGAGGAGGAGAGTGATCTCTCTGATGAGGATTTTGAAACTGTCTCTAAAAGGCGGAGGAGCTCACTGGGCTCCCAGAAGTCAAAGGTAACGGCTATAAAAAGCCCAAACCCTGAGGCTTCAGAATCGAGGCTATCCAAAAATTCACGTGGAGCTGAGCCTCAGCCAGCAAAAAGTACGGCCCCAGCCTTGCCTCGCACACAGAGAAACAAAATAATTTCTAGTGATGAAGATGATGGACAGCAGGAGGTAAGGAAAGCCATGGCCACAGACCAGTGGCTGGAGGTTTTCCTTGAACGTGAGGACAAGTGGGTGTGTGTAGACTGTGTTCATGGCAACGTTGGCCAGCCCCAGCTGTGCTTCACATATGCCACAAAGCCGCTTTCCTACATTGTGGGATTTGACAACGATGGGAGTGTCAGGGATGTGACGCAAAGATATGACCCAGTGTGGATGACCGCAACAAGGAAGAGCCGTGTGGACCCTGAGTGGTGGGAAGTCACGCTGCAGCCGTATCAAAGTCCCTATGTGGAAAGAGACAAGAAGGAGGAAAATGAGGTAAATGGCAATAGGTTATTCAGGACATTCAGTGCCAGGAGTCCAGTCCTTGGATTCTCATTCAGGGAAAAATCAATGAGGAATCTTTCCATGAGGAAGGAAGTTTGTGTTTGAGCTTGAAATGTTCAGATTGAGCATGTTTCAAAGGAAATATACAATGATAAGTTAAAATAGCAAAAGTACTGGACAGCCCATGCTGGAAACTTACTAATGTGGTTTCTGTACAGTTTAGCGTTACCATTCTCAGAGAGTCTTTAAAATACATAGATCTGGGTACACACCTAAGTACTTATTTGCAACAAGAATGCTTTGGTCTGTTGCCTCATCTGATTAAGTTTCTGGTGTTTTTTTCCTTTGATCCATACTATACTCATTGTTATTTTCTTACAAAGGGTGGTGCAAGAGAGTCGTGAAATCACTCTTTTTTGTATAATTCCTACAGTTTCAAGTTAAGCTTCAGGATCAGCCTCTACCAACAGCAATTGGAGAGTACAAAAACCACCCTCTTTATGCACTGAAGAGGCACCTCTTGAAGTACCAGGCGATCTATCCTGAGTCAGCTGCTATCCTAGGGTACTGCAGGGGAGAGGCTGTCTACTCCAGGTGAGTCGTGCACGTGTTGTCATGTGCAACTGTGATCTTCGTAATGAATTTAAGAGCTAATTTGTGTGAAGACCATGATGGTATCAGCAGTAGTCTCAGGCCACATGCATAGACATGGTGAGGCATTTAGCTGCTCAGACAGCATTTGTGTATCACTTCGATACAGCTTTTTTACCATTCCTAATGTGAATAACAGTTTGGAAGTCTCTTATGGAGCGACTTCAGAACTCTTATGGTTGCTTCCTTCTGACCTTTTTAGAGATTGTGTACACACGCTGCACTCCAAGGACACTTGGCTGAAGAAAGCTCGAGTGGTGAGGATTGGAGAAGTGCCTTACAAGGTAAGAGGGTTTGAATTCTTCCTGTGCAACATGTCTGCCCTCTGAAGTTCAAGCTCAATTCTGTTTTGGTTTTTGCCTTCTCTCTGTCAGCAGATGTAGATTTCTCACTTGCTTGCATGGCTTGTGGTAGCTGCATTGTGAATCTGTCTGCTTACTGTGCCTGTAGTTCCTATATACTACTCAAAGCCCAGCTATCTCCCCACCCCAAGAGTATCTAGCAGAATTGCACCCTTTTCATCTTCTTTAAAGGAATCCTGGTGTTTTATATGAACAGCAGGATCTGACTCCCTGTTGCATACAGTTGTCATGAGTTATCATTTATAAGCAATGGATACTGAAGCTAGGAAATAGGCACTTCTCTCCCAGAGCCTTCTCCTTTGATGTCCTAGGAAAGTCTGAAATCATTGGCAGCTTCTTGTTGTGGTGTTACAGGCTTGGTCATTGTATTTGCACAGATGGTGAAAGGATTTTCCAACCAGGCGAGGAAGGCACGCCTTGCAGAGCCTGCAAACCGGGACAAAGAGGACCTGGCACTGTTTGGTCGCTGGCAGACGGAGGAGTATCAGCCGCCTATAGCAGTGGATGGAAAGGTAGCTAGGAAGGCAGAGGGCTGATGTTAAAGGAAGTGTTTCGTATGGAGCTGTGCGCTTTATTTTTCCAGAAGTTGGATGTTTCAGAGGTGAGATCAGTCAATAACATCTGGATTCAGGATTAAGAATTCAGAAGTAACTGTACCCAGTAGGAAATGGTCAAAACTTCACTGAGGCCTTTCTTTCCTGAGTACCAGTAATGAGTGCTAGCAGTGCAGACTGCTAACTTTATAATTTCATTGATGTAATTTTCCTAGCCCATGTTTGTTTTGCTAATTCTCTGCATTACAGCCTGAGTAACAAGGCCTGGGCAGAGAACATAGCTAGGAGATAACCATGCGGCTAAAATCTAGGCTTGTGCCTTGTCATCTTAATATTAATCAAATACTGGAGTGGAATGTAGCAGGTCAGAAGGAAGGGAGAGTCCCTGAGTTGCAGCAGGGATTTTCATCTCTCTCCAGAGAGCAGGAGTGTCACCATTTCTCTTTAATTTTGCAATAACAGGTTCCTCGGAATGAATATGGAAACGTCTATCTCTTCCTGCCATCCATGCTACCCATTGGCTGTGTGCAGCTGAGACTCCCAAATCTGAACAGATTGGCGCGGAAGTTGGACATTGACTGTGCTCAAGCCATCACTGGATTTGATTTTCATGGCGGCTACTCACACCCAGTGTACGTAAAGCTGCTTTGTTGCAGCTGACAGATGTTGATGTCCTGCAGAAGTTGTATACCCTGTGTTAAGGAGTACCAGTGACGAGTTACACGCTCAGGTCCTATGAGACAGACAGTTCTGTCAGTATTCAGTAGCTGTTGGTTTGGCTGGGTCAGCAGGCATTTGCTCCCTTTCTTTTTTCTTCTAGTAGCTGACAGAGGATTGTGTTCTCCTTCCTAGTACCGATGGCTACGTTGTCTGTGAGGAGTATAAAGAGGTCCTCATTGCTGCCTGGGAGAATGAACAAGCAGAAATAGAAAAGAAGGAGAAGGAGGTGAGAATTATTTTTGCAGCTTCCTTATTGTTACATTTATTAAGTAAATGTCATTGAAACTGTGGACAGTCAAACAAGGGTGGGCTGTGTAAGCAGCAGACACAGCGCTCTGTGACCGTGAGGGGCTAGTTGCATCCCCCAAATGCCCCATTTTGGGCTTGCTGTCTGGACTGCAGTGGGATGCAATACAAGTGTGTAGCAATAACTGAAACAGTGCATACTCTGGAATAGTTTTCCATGGCTGCTGGGAAACAAAAATGAGGAATACACAAAGTTTGGGAGGTGGTTCTGGTGTAATTTACAGAGTCAGGGTGCACATTAGAAAGTGACAGTAATTCATGTCCTTAGCAGATAATTGGACACCAATACATTTTACTTTTAAGAATCCTACTGGCCTATAACCTTTTAATGTGACACATTTAAGTTGGCGTGGTTTTTTTAATGGCATTCTAAAATATTCAAACTTCCATTTTCTGTGGGCATAAATACATCGAAACTTAAAATAGTAAATTTTTCTCTTTTCAATAACAATGCCACACAGAAGCGTGAGAAAAGAGCTCTGGGGAATTGGAAGCTGCTGACAAAAGGACTTCTCATCAGAGAGAGACTGAAGCAACGCTACTCCATCAAGGTATTTGCATTTCTATGAGTGGTTTCTGTTTCAGGATGATATTTCGCTACCAAGAGGTTTTTTTCCAGTCTTTCCAATGTGTTATGTTCCCAGCTGTAGAGGGTAGAACTTCCAGAGTGTAGTTGCTCAAAAATCTTCTTTCCTGTTGTTAGCATGTGAGTAGCAACTAGTAAAAAAAACTACACCAGAAATTTGATGTGGTCATGTCCATGAAAGATTCATTGTTGTTTAACAAGAGATTAGTGTTTCCTAAAGCATCCTTTTTTTGGTATTATTTTCTGTTTCGACAGACCCCCTTCCTAGATTTATTCCTCCAAGCCAAGCATGTAGCTTACAGGATGGGAGTGGGCTGCTTTTTGTCAGATGTTTTCATTCTTAGTCTTTTCCCCATTGAGAAAGGTGAAAAGCATGATCTTATTACAGCAGGTTTATTTTTATTCTTCTGTCGTCAAAAATATTTTGCTTGGGTTGAAAGAATGCTTGACATCTGGGAATAGAAACACACGGCTTTGGGTGAGAAGCCCAAACCAGAGCAACCAACTTTGTAATGTCATTAAGCGTCACTGTGACAGACAGTGACCCCTTTTAGAAAGGGATAGTTACGAGTGATTTCTAGAGCAACTTTTCGATTTTCACACATTTTTTCCAGACTGAGCCGTCAGCACCTGAGACAGAGAAAGGAGCTGGATTCTCTTCTGATGAAGAAGGTCCGAGTTCAGAGACTGCAGTAGGGAATGTGGCCATTTCTTGGCCCCAAAATCGCCAGTTAGAGAAAAAAAAAGAAGAGAAAACGACCAGAAAGAGCAAGAGAGAAAAGAAAGGAGAAGCAGCACAGTTGTTCCCTTTCGAGAAACTGTGATCAGAACGAGCGTTTCTTTGCTGTTTCCAGATGCAAGAACAATAGTCACAACAAGAGTATCCTTTGCCAGTTAAGGACTTAGTCTTCCTGTGCACTTGTGTTCCTGAGCTATCAGGGACCAGCCTAATTCAGTATCAAGAGCTTCTGTTGCTATCACAGGTAATTAGGTTCACCCTTTTATCCTTGGACTTAGGAGAAGCAGATGTGCAGTTGTACCTTCCGAGAAGATCACTTTGTGCTGTTGGGGTTTTTTGCTCTCTTTTGTATCACTCAGCACTAATAATTCTGTTTTCTGAGGCATTCCTTTCATTTGCACTGTCTTTTCCCATTTTTCTCCTTTCCATTTTTTCCTGCTTGCTCAGAACTGAAGTGTGCAGCTGCTATTTAACGGTCTGTGGCAAGCTGGCCAAAGGACTGCTAATGCCCTCTTTTTTGATTCATACCTTATCCAAATCAACGGCAAGGCAGAGTTCTGGTCTTACTGTCTCATCGTCACAGAAGGGGAAGTGCTTCCTCTAAGGTGTAAAGAAGCACACAGTCAAGGTTTGGAGGAATCTGAGAATTTACTTTATAAAGAATACCTGTCTTCTGTGAAAACTCAATTTTTCAGCCTACAATCTTCCTTTACTTTCAGAAATCTTGTGCATTAGAAGGGAGAGGCCCTGTCCTCATTTCAAACTTAAGGTTAAATATGTCTTCTTAAATATTTTGAATATATACATATTTGTTTCAGTTTTGTTTTATCAAGACCACATGGATATCTTCTGGAGCAAAACATGTAGAACTGGCTGCGTGTCCTTGTCAGAAACGAAACTCACTGAAACCAGAGAGCTCTTGTAAATGTTATCCAGTACCTAAGCATTTAACAACTGTTAAGAGAGGAATGTTAAATGTACACAAGCTTTTCCTGCAGTTTTGTAGTATAAATGCTGATCTGTCTTTTGCAGTATTTTTATAACTAAATTACACTGACACTGTCTCTTTAACAGTAGAGGGGAATACAGTCTAGGCGTTGGTGGATGTGGGCACAGAGGAAAGACTGGAATGGAAGAAAATAGCTTACATTTAATTATGTTCAGAAAAAAATCTATTTTTGTACTGTATTTGTAGAACAAAATAAAGTATGGAAAAAGAGGATGTTGTCCGTGACACCTCCCCTCCAGCCAGCTCATTCCTCTGTAAGCAGCTCTGTTTCCCTGGAAGGGCTCACGCACACCGTAGTATTTCCAGAAGTCACAGACTGGGTCCCAGGGTATCCCAGAGCTGCCTGCTTGTGAATTGTTTTAATGTTAAGGGTCTTCATGCTGAGTTTTTCAGTTTTGCTACCGAATTCTAAATAAATTGGCAGTGCTGGGTTAACGGTTGGACTCAATGATCTTAAAGGTCTCTTCCAACCTAAATGGTTCTATGATTCTAAATAAAGAGCAACTGACGTCGGAGGCTTGGGGAGCAGATATGACCTGTATATAAGGCTTCAAGAAAAAAGTTCTAAATCTTGCATGAGCTGGTAAAACTGCCGAGGGCGCAGAGGATGTAGTTCCTTCTGCGTTAGTCATTGTGCCAACGTGCAGGATACACCCGAGATGAGCACTTTGAATGCGAGGGGCCCAAGTCCAGCTCTGGCTGGGATCAGTAATTTTTCATCTGCTTAAAATGGGAGCTGGTACCAGGTGTACCAAAGCAGCTCCGCACTTCCTAACTTGGGACGTGCAACACAGATACGTGAAGTTATGAGTCTAGGGACTATTTATAGTTGTCAGGGAAAGAGACAATAACATCTTCAGAGGGCAGGATCCTACTCAGCTACGCAGGGAGCCGACTGTCCTAACCTAAGCACACGTCATGGTTTAACCCCAGCCAGCAAGCAAGCACCACGCAGCTGCTTGCTCACTCCCCCTTAGTGGGATGGGGGAGAGAATCGGAAGAGTAAAAGTGAGAAAACTCGTGGGCTGAGATAAAGACAGTTTAACAGGGAAAGCAAAAGCCGCGCACAAGCAAAGCAGAACAAGGAATTCATTCCCTGCTTCCCATGGGCAGGCAGGTGCTCAGCCGTCCCCAGGAGAGCAGGGCTCCATCATGCAGAATGGTTAATTGGGAACACAAACGCCATCACTCCAAATGTCCCCCTTCCTCCTTCTCCCCCCCAGCTTTATACGCCGAGCATGACGTCATATGGTATGGAATATCCCTTGGGTCAGTTGGGGTCAGCTGTCCCGGCTGTGTCCCCTCCCAGCTCCTTGTGCCCCCCCAGCCTCCTCGCTGGTGGGGTGGGATGGGGTGAGGAACAGAAAAGGCCTTGGCTCTGTGTCAGCCCTGCTCAGCAGTAACAAACACCCCTGTGTTATCACCACTGTTTCCAGCACAAATCCAAACCACAGCCCCATCCCAGCTACTGTGAAGAAAATTAACTCTATCCCAGCCAAAACCAGCACAGAGTGCAAAAGATGAAAGAACAAACATGCTTTAAGGGAGACCAAAGCAGAAAGGGAAGATGACTGACAGATCAGGTACATGTTCTGTCAGATTTTGGTATGGAAGCAAGAAAAATACTGCTTCAGTTGTTTCTATAGAAACTTTGTGTACGTGCAATGAAAGCAAGGCTTGGCTCCACCAGCACGCCTGGCCTCAGAAACACGAAGTTATTTCTGTCGAAGGAGTCTTACTTTATTTTGCATCATTCCTGTGCACACACTGATACGTAAGACAGAAGTATTTTAAGCTCTTGAATGCATAGGTAGACCTCCAGTCTCTTCAAAAATACAAGATGCTGTATCCAGTCAGGCTGAACCATCATATTTTTCAAATAATCTTAAGGAGGCAGGGAAATTACTATTACTTAAGTCGTGAGTAATGGGGAGTAAAACCACGGTAGGCTGGAATCCGCCTTTCATCACGCAGAAGTACACAGAGCAGACAGCAGCTGGGCCGTTACTGGGAACCTGCTTCCCAAAATGGGGAAATATTGGCAGGCTAAACAAAACCCAACTGCACGTTTATCTCAACCAACACAAAACTAATTCATTGGGAAGCTGCAAACTAATCCTCCATGCACCTGGACACTATTTCTGGACATAAAAGGTGCAATACTTAATGGTAATTAAAAAAAAAAAGCCTACAGACCAACCTTTTGAAAATTGTACTTTATTAAATATAGAAAAGCTCAGCACTTATGTAGAAAATTGTATCTTCATCTCTAATATGGTAATGCTGGTTAGTTCCCCGCATCACTGGTAAAACAGCAGTCCAACACTTGTTCTCCTCCCCAGAGGAGCGCGATTCTTCATTGCTGGAGCAAAAGTTGGTGCTAGCGAGCAGCAGGAAGACTGCGCAGCATCGCTAACACGTCAGCTGCATGCACGAGAGCACTTGTGCCTCCTGTAACCCTTCACTCGCTCCTACTGCTCTTACCAGCAGAACCGAGCCGTGAGACTGAATTGACAACATTCAGATACCAGAAGAATGAAAACAATTAAGGCTAATAAAGTAATTACTACTTCTCAAAACATTTATGATTTCTAACTCAGTTCTCTATTTCAGTACCATTTGTAGCAAACGTTGGCTGCTACGTATGTTCAAGTTAAGTTCCTTTGGTATGTGGAACACACTTCTCCTGATGGTCATAACTGGATTTCATAAATGAAGACATTATTTTTGTACTGAATTGTGCATACTCACAGAAAAAACCCCACCGTAGTGTAGGGAGGGCACATCTGGAAGCCAGACTCTAGCTTGGTGGAGAGAGACTTAAAACCAGTACAAGATAGTCTCTAATCTCAAGTACTGGTTACAGCAGAAATATGTAAACATGAGCCATCACAACACAAGAAGGCATTCCTCTAACATGATATAAAGCTCAAAATTTAGGCTACTAAAGTCTGTGAAATCTAATCAGGCAAAAATGCTTTCATTATTTAATTTCATGGAGCGTGTTCATTGTCCTTACTAAGCGAAATTCAAGGAAGAAACAGTATACACAGCAAAAAAACCCCAAGTATTTTAAAGAATATACATTCAATTATGAAAGTTAATTTTCTTTCAAGGCAGCAGGTTTTAAACGTTAGGGACCTCTGAGTATCCCCTTAAACAAGTGCCATTTGAAGTTAAATTTTTGAAATAGTTATGCAATGGTATAGTCCGCGCCACCATTTTGGATGCTTAACCAAGAACAACTTCAGAGACTTCTAAAAAGCTGGGGGAAATCAATGCTTTCTGACAAATCCGCCCCACCTCAGAGCACTGCTAACCTGGCCACTCATTATTTCAAGTTACTTGGAAAATCCTCAGTCCAAAAGCATATATTTTACATACGTATTGTGTGAAATTCGACTAAGTTGTGTTTTTTCTTTGAACACATACACTTCCAAATGCATCAGCCAAAGAAGTGTACATGACTGCGCATGTAAGAAAAGGCAGCGGGGGAATTAGTAAGCGGCAAGAGGTGCAAATCTGCTTGTTCACTGACTTATAACCAATACAGAAACTCCAAAATGCTTTTTCCCCCAAAGTCAATGTCATTGACTTCCTACAAAAGGCATCCTGTAGTCATACTTTCCATGGATAATGTGTACCAACAACCACATTCGAGCCCCCTCCCCAACTCTTGGTGCACACAGCTGAACTGTGCCGTGCTGTAAGCATGCTGCAGGAACCGGGACAGAAATGCACTTGAAAAGTTTCTAACCAGGATTGAGCGCAAAACCCGACCAGCTCCTTCTCACTGCTGCTTCTTCGGTGGAACACGAGATTTCGCAACCACAATTGGAACTACAGAGAGCAGCCCGATCAGCAAAGCCCAGAGAGGGCGGTAGAAGAGCCAGCCAATGGAGATGGTCAGGAGCGACAGCGAACTGGCTACGCAGAAGGCAAACGCTTTTAATCCAATGTTAACGAGATCTCTCACAACGGGAAACCAGTCCACTGCAGAAAGAATTAAACAAGGGACAAGGCAGTTGACAAGATGATAGTTTAAAAGGAAGTCTTGTTCATGCCTAGGATTTGCACCCTAACTACTGCAATCAAAAGACAGACTCAAATTATTTATCAAGAGCACTGGATAAGGCATTTCAGCAGAGTATCCTCAAGGCATTTGATAATTAAGCAACAGCTAAACATCTAAGAAAAGGGTATACTCATCTCTGCAGACAGGAAATAATCCAAAATTAAGTCTGAAATCTTGTCCAAGGCTTGAGAGGCAGAGTAGACTGACAGCCTTGCAGCTATGGAACAAGTCTACGGCAACTGATACAATATGCTAGCACAAAAATTAACTTCTGGCAACAATAAATGTTGCAGTAGCATGTAGATGGATAAGTAAGTAAGGAAAAAAAAAAAGAGAGTGCACCACTACAAAGCAAATGATAGCTTTGATGTTTGAAGTTTATACAAGTTGGAGGCACTGTCCTGCTTTTCTCTAAGTTTTTATTCCAACACTTTTCTCTGCTAAAAGGATAAACGAAAACCTTTTTTGCTGTGTGTTCACAGTAGTGTAGAATAACCAGACACAAAGACATGTTACTGTACAACTGCTAATTAAGACCTGTTGGGGGGACCCCTTTTGTATGGCTGTAGAAAGCAACGGGATTGCAGCACCTTGAGTTAGACTTGAAAGAACCAGCCCAACACGTGCTTCGGCCTCTGATTTTGGTAAGCACTGGGCTGAGATCTTCTGAGACTGGCAACAGATATTTGCATATTTTTTTTCAATGTTCACAAAACAACCATCTGGTTCTGGGATCCTGTTTACCTGCAATTGCCCACAGTGACTTTCAGATCAAATCCAATCTGAGTTCAAACCAGATTCCTCCTGACCTCCAAACTAATTAATTGCATACATGAGCAAGAGAGGACCTCTCTAGGGATTACGATCCTATTTCTAAATCATTTTACCTTTCTGTAAAAAACTTACCCAAAGTGTAAAAGATTCGGGTCATTAGGCTGATGCCTACGAACATTGCGAGCCAACCTGCTGCACGGAGGGCCCAGGTCTTCATGGTGTTACTCTCATGCTCTTTCTGAAACACTTCCTGAAAGCAAACACCATTATATGCACCCTGTTTCTCAATTTCTTTCGAGATCCTCTTGATTCCAGTGTATTATGAGCAAATCAGAGCCAACAGCGTTTTAGGAGTACAAATTCTCTCGCAGAAGATAGGTTGCAGCTCATTCTGCAGGGTCTTTTTGCGCAGTATTGCTGCACACTACAATAGATTTCAAAGCGCAGCACAAGGGAAGCCAGCATTTTTGTAAATTAAAACAGCTAAACAAGCACCGTTCGACACACTATAACCACAGGCAGAAAGCACACAGTTTTGGCTGCAAAGGGATACATTCAACATTACTGTGGAAAATAAGACACTAATAAGTAGGTGTAATAGGGAGGAACGATCTGACTTCACTATGTTTGGAGGAAGAGAGAAAAGGCAACAATATCCACTGCTGGCTGAAGGAAAGGTATATGAAAGCAAGCAAGCAGTATGCAGGGCAGAAAAGATAAAAGGTATGTGTGCATTGCATCAGGCAAAGCAAAGCATCTGTTTGCAAGAATTCTGAGTAAGACTCTCTCAAAATGGGTTGTGTGCCTCTCTGGCTCTATAAAATGCACACGTGAACATGGCTAAGACATAATAAAGCACTCCATGGGAAAAGATGTGTAGGATTGATTGACTACTTGCACATACAAGTACTCTACGAATTATTCATTTGTAGTGAGTTAATTTCCAATGAACTAAAATTCTGTCTAATGAAGATTCAGACCTCACAGCAGAGAGCTGACTCTACTGCTACTCTCTTTCAACTCAAAACAAAAGCCTTTTTAACGGCTTTTGGGAGCTCCTGTAAATTCTTGACATCTGGGTTTTTTGCAGCAGGGCATGAAACAATCATTAATGGAAACAAACCTACTAAAAGGAGTAAATGAATCACCCAATTGCTGGAGCATGCAGGATTTATTGGAGCATAATGCTCTGCCTGAAGGTTCTTTCTCAGCCAGAATAGCAATAAACATTTCAAACAAGCCTAAACTCCTGTTATTAGAAGCTGAAGAGAGGATAGCTCCTACGGTTTGTTTAATTAAAGCCTGATTTTTACTGTTTTTACATACAACCTTTTCAAAAGCATGTGCTTGCACGTGTAAGTGGGAAACTACCAAAGAGCAAATGAAAGCAAAATCAGAAGGCACAGAAACAGCCTTTAAAACAAACAATGTTCAGCAGCAGCACAAGGGGATTTTAAAAAAATAAATATATAGCTACTTTAGCCACGATTCCTTTTTAAAATTTAAAAAAAAACATCAGGAATAACTATAGCCAAATTATGTACCGCTAGTGGGCGAAGTACGGCATTTTGCTGCAACACAATGAACATGCAGAAACCTGGAAGGCAAACACAGGCTCTAATGTATCATAGAATCCTAGAATGGGTTGGGCTGGAAGGGACCTTAAAGATCATGTAGTTCCAAGCCCCCTGCCGTGGGCAGGGACACCTTCCGCTAGACCCGGTTGCTCAAAGCCCCATCCAACCTGGCCTTGAGCACATCCAGGGATGGGGCACCCACAGCTTCTCTGGGCAACCTGTGCCAGTGCCTCACCACCCTCATGGTGAAGAAACAGAAACAGAAAAAGGAGAGAGAAAAGCCCATGCTTACATCAAGCATCTCCTCCTCTAGAGGTCTGAAGGAGAGTGAGAGCTTACTCCCCTGCTGCTTCTGCACTACCACCTCCAGTTTTAACCCTTCACTAGTACAGCGTGGTATCTCACCTCCACAGAGAGATCCCCAGGGTACAGAATCTGCAGGACATCTCCAGACTTGGTACGATATGGAACCAGTTGATCGCCTCGCTGGCCAGCAATCACAGTCACCTTGGAAGAAAGGGAAAAATATTTCCCGGTTACCAAATGGGAACGGAGTTTGCAAAATACAGAAACAGCTGAAGACTCACCTTATCAGCAGAGCCCAAATGGGGGTCATCTCCACTCAGACCTGCATAGAAGAATGAGACACGAAGGTCTCCTACCTACAAACAAGAGAATATTGGAGGTCAGGAAAGATTTCTTTACAAAGCAGAATCACAAGAAAGACAACTCTGCATGGGAACACCCTTTATGTATCAACACTTTTTCTGAACGTTTATGTCAAGCCAGAGGATACCCAGAATGATTTCCAAGCTGTACTTTTTTCAGGCCTAGCTGATAGCCAAAACAGGATAGCTCAAATGCTGTTTTGCAATACCCCCTCTGATTTAGCTGCAGGAGCACATTAACACCAATGAGATCCTATGTTCATCCCTTCTCATTTCACCTTTTGGCAGAGGAGGGCAGGCAGCACAAGCTGACAAGAAGCTATTTCATTGTACTCCGTCCAGTATGGCAAGGCAGAGGTGGAACCCACCTCCCAGCACCACCCCGTGTCCTTCTGTTTAAAAGCATGGCAGACTCAAGAAAACAGAAGACAAAGAAGCAGGATCAGAAGCTTCCTGCAAGAGAAGCACTCATGCTGAAAGACTGTACTAAGGGTGTCATCCTGTGTGATGGTCTGCACTCCAATTTCTACATATTTAAATAGAAATTGGACATGCCCCAACTTTCTTTTTCACATAATAGTAATCACTGCTTTGGTTTATCTTTCTCATCTTACTTCTGGACGCCTGGGGTTCTCGCTGTGGTAAAAGTAATTTCCTCCTCGGGTGACATCAGCATGTGGATCCTCAAGGTTTGACAAGCTCAACTGCTTGAAGTCATCAATTTTATCCACAAGACCTAAGCAGAATAAAGAAACAAGCTCAGGTCCGGTGTCTAACTTAGAACAGCCAATTTCCTGGCTGCCTTCCTGATTATCGTTTGAAATGACTGCCATTGTGGAACGAACCAAAGTCCACTGCTGATGCAGCAGCAGACACAAAGCCAGTACAAAGCAATCCTTACCCTTGGAAAGAACAAAGCTGCCAACCTGGACGTTAGGAGAAACAGCAGTGAAAGACTCCACAGCCATGGCACTGGGGAACAGAGAAAGTCCCCGATTAGTCCCAGAATTACGATCAAACTCTTGATTTGCAGTATGCAATACACAGCACATAAAAGGTACTATGTCAAACCTCGGGAGAAACTCAAAGAGGTAAATGGCTGTCATGATGTGAAAACAAATCCATCAGGAAACTGTGTCCAGACTTCATAGTGTTGGAACCATTACAATAAGTTAAGACAAGATATGATTGTCTCATCCCCTGGCCTGACCTTCCATTCACACTATCGGATTTCACTATTTTTTTCTGTACTGAACCTATAATGGGCTGAAATGGAGTTCAGCTCTTAGGAAGCTGTTCAGTGGTGACATAGAGGTTTTGAGTGACAATGAATTTAATCACATTTCCAGATGAATTCCTGCAACATTCAACTACATTCATAAATGCACTTCCTAGCCTGAATTTATTTAGCTTCCGCTGCTGACTGCTAGATCTTGCCTGCTAAATTAAGAAACCTAGATCATAAACCTTCTCCATAAAAAGGTACTTCTACATCATGGCCAAGTTAATTAAATTCCAAACTCAGGAATCCTTTACTTAAAGACTTGACTTCGTTGTCATAAGTAGTACTACTAGAATCTCCTTGGCAGTAAACAACAAATTTTACTTTCACACATGTCTAAGTTGCATAAAAAGATAAGATGGATGGACGGAAGGAAGAAGACATGTAGTACACACTTAAAATAGAGTCTCATTAATGCTAGGCATGAATTCTAAAGTTCAGCATGTCTGCATACATCGTGCTGTCTCAGGCAAGGATCCACCACAGTTATACTCATCCTCCTTGGTTTGTACCAATATGGTCAGATGAAACGTTCTTAGCTGCAGCACTTTTTAAGTTATGTACTGCAATAGCACTGAATCAAAAATGTTTCTTAATCTCAGTTGGAGATTTGCATTTACTGGAGAAGGCCTGGAGAATTTTCATTAACAAAAAAGCATGCATGGGGAGGAGAGACAAAGCAGGTATGTCATCTGTGCATCCTTTTTTCCGTTGTCTCTCGTCTAAACAAGTCTACTAGTTGGGACTTATAATCAAAAACACATGGATCTTTGCTTTCCTTCCTTAAGTAGTACTTCCAAATAAAGGACAGTGTATTTGGATGAGCCCACAGAACCAAAACAAAGTTCTGGACATTTTGCAAAGTTCAGACTTTTATTGAAATCCCGGTCCTACTGTCTCTCCGGCTGTAGTTTTCACTCACACATAATGTTTTTTGCCAGATGGCATCCTGCATCCTAAGGAACCAAGCAGGTGCTGTGAGAATGACAAGCTAAAACTCAGCTTAAAAATGACACATTGTAGTGTAACTGAAATGCTGCAGATGAGAGATATACGAAACAAATTATATATATGGGCAATTGCCACAAATAAGCCTGTGAGCTCATGCATGCTAGCTTAGAAAAAGCAGCATGCAAGTGGTGTGACAAGCTCATGGGATGCCTGCTGTTCTAACCCTGTACTTGTAATAGAAGGAGGAATTAGTAACAGACTGCACTAGCAGACAACAAAAGTCAGAAAGGAACCCATTCAAGCTCTCCTACATGGAGACCACATGGTCCAGAGGTAATATAATAATAGCCTGATGTCCAGCCATTACTAACGGATAGCTTAATGCTGGTTCCACCAGGCAGCTTTGAACTGCTCTCCAATTTCTCCATGCCAACTACCAAAAGACCAACAGTTTTCATCTACTTCACTGTGTTGTGAAGATTAGTCATTTATCTTTCATCTTTGAGCAGATACAGTAACAGAATCTAGAGGGACCGTGCCAGGTGGTAAATTACCTAGGGTTTTTGTGTCCAATTTCTCGATCAAAGTTTCTGCTGTTCACAACTTCCGATTTCCACTCAGTATCTAAAGAAAATTATATGAAGGTTGAGGAAAAGACAGAAAGAATTGCCACTCAGATCTTAGTTACTGAAGACACCTCTCAATCAATTAATCAGTTCTAAGTTAAACTTCTAGCAATACTGTTTACATTAAGGTATGTATGTGACAGTCTGTACTGATACTTAAATCCATCCTCCTAGCACATTAACAACGAATGGCAGGATTTAGGAAAAAAAAGGATTTCAGAGATAAAATTGTAACTCAGCTTTGCACACTGGGAGCTTTGCTGTTGGCATCTTCCATCATCAGGCTTTGACTCCTGGCTCCACTCTTTAGGAATAATCTGTTTTTGTGAGGAAAGGCTGCAAGCTCTGCTGGAACTAGCAGATTTCAGTGCAGTCAAGCAACAGATAAAGATGGCACCTGTATGTGCCACTGTCAAAAATGCGTAACGCTGCCTTTGTTCAGGCCACAGCAGCCTTCCCACATCCCCACAACAGACTCCAGTAGGTTCCTTATAACTCCTACAAAACTAGAGTCCCTTTTTTGAGCAGCTTCCATATTAAATATAGCTTGCTCTACTTCCATGAAAGAGCAGAGAGGAAGGAAAGGGAGTTTGGTTAAACAGTGGAGTAGAGATCATTTTAAGGGATATTCTGGTGTATTTGGTACATGGCAAGATTTTGGTAGTGGGGGCATGCTGCAGGGCTGGTCTCTGCGGGAAGAGGTCAGAGGCTGCCCTGTGCTGGACACAGCTGGCTCTGCAACAGACCCACAGCAGGCCACAGCTGAGCCCATCCGTGAAGTTCGGGGCACTTCTGTGAAAACATTTTTAAGAAAGGGCAGAAAACACCAAATGGGGAAAGGAGGGAACAAAAAGGAGTAAGAAACAACAGAGGGAACATCAAAGTCAGAGGAGGAGGGGCTCCACAGCAGAGCAGATATTCACTGCAGCATGGGGAGAGTCCATGCTGGAGCAGGGGAAGAGTGTGAGAAGGGAAGAGTGGCAGAGAGAAACCACTACGTACTGACTGGAAACCTCCTCCCACTCCCTGCACCGATCGCTGCCCCACTAAAGGGAGTGAGTGCAACCTGTGGCGGTAACAGGGGCGGGGGGGACAAGGGGAGAGGAGTCTGGAGTGAAGTTGAGCCTGGGAAAGGGTGAGAGCAAATGTGTTTTGCCAACACCCAAATCAGTAATTAAATATTTATTTTAATTGACAATAAATTCAGTTAATTTTCCCCAAGTCGAGTCTGTTTTGCTCACAATGGTAACTGGTAAGCAATCTCCCTATCTTTATGTCAACCCACAAGGTCTCTCATTCCTGTTCTTCCCAATCTCTTCCCCAGTCCCGCTGAGGGGGAGTGTAAGCAAGCGGCTGTGCGGGCCCTTGGCTGCCAGCCAAGGCTCACCCACCACATCTAATAATATACAGACTTTTACTGGACAGAATCCATTAACCTTGAGAGGGCAGCTGTTTCTTTAAATGGCATTTCTTTTTGTTCCCTGCAGCTGTAAGGCTGTTTTTCACAGCTCACAACCACTTGCTTTGCTCCTTATGTATCTCCATGCTGCAGGGTCCCATGCTTCACTGAGCTGGGGTATTTTTATGATCACACCCAGCAACTGCTGCACACCCACATTACACATCCATGTGCTTTAATGAGAGATAAATGAAGCACAGAGACCAATCTCCAGATACACAATGACTCAGAGTATTTTTCTGCCACTGGGTAGATCAGAATAACGCTCTCAGTTCTGCTTGTGCCAAAAAAGCATTTGGCAAAAGCCACAGTGCACATCAGAAGGCGCTGATGGTTCTCATTAGCTGGTATCAACACCTAAACAGACTCTCAACAGGCTGTCTTACAGGCTGGAGCTACACTGTTCTTCCCTGTCTGTTCTCTTCTGCTCACACCTGGCATATGCTCCACTTCTGGAGAGGAATCTCAGGCACAGCTTTGAACACACTTCCATCTCTGCCCATCTCCTGTCACTGAGGACCTTATGGGCCCTATCTCCAGAGCATCCTGTCCCTGGATGCTGCTCTGAACCTCTATGAGTTCCAAGACAAGACTTTCCGTAGCAGTTGCTTGCTAACAGCACACCTCCTTTCACCGCAGTTACCTCAAGAAAGGGAGGTCCTGCCCTTTGTTTAGGAAACAGAATTTTTGCTTATTTCTTCACATTCCTTTCCTTCCTTTCCCAACAAGAAAATACAGGGTTTACAACAAAAATCAAGATACACACACATAAAAGTCCAAAGTTACATGCACAAAAGGGACTTTCTCTTGATCAACTTACTGTATGAATACTTCGTCTCTTTCTTAATCTCACCATTCTCTTCATATTCCCTGCAGAGAAAAGGAGTGGGATGAGAACCAAAACAGTGCACACACACCCCTGCTCAGGGCAGAATCCACTTTACAACTGAAATGCACAGCCAGCTCACTGGCAACACAAACTTATCTTTACAAGTAAACTAACTCTTCTCTGAACTACCTATTCTGAAGACAGATTCTCTGTACAAGGAGAAAAACACACACAAACACTAAACAGCCACAAACCTTTTACTCCCATGTTGCCAACACAGAGGTGTCGGCTAGATCGATGTGGAACAAGCACTACTAAAGACAGTGAGACAAGCTGACCTAAATCAACAAGTCTTTTACAGATGCTGCACCATAACCATGTTAAAACTGAGAAGTTACTTTTCACACCTTCACAACCTCTGACTTTTTTTTTTGTATGACACAAAAGACATTTGGAATGCGAGTTCTGTGGAGTCAGACCTATAGAACAAATATATAGCAAATGACTTTTATACTACTGTCAATGGAATTATTATTAACAACAGAAACATTTTTCCCCTTCTGCTTGCAACTATTAGCAGAGTAGCTAACATCTCACTACAGTTTTGTAAATCCCCTTGAAAAGGTACCTAGACTGCAATATTACCTACTATAAACTAATCTGAGCATCTCTCGAGCAACTAAAATTTGCAGTTTACTTTCACAGCTAGAAACTAATGTTGGCTTTTGATTATTAAGGATAAGGGGTAGCAGAGTCTTCTAAAAATCGAGAAATCATGTCTTGGTTTAATTAAGTACTTCAATTTGCACACATATGAAGTACCAATGAAACTAAGAGATTTCCCTCATAGTCACATGCCAAAAAGTCTCAAGTGTCCACAAGTCTGAGAAAAGAATCTGACTTCTAGATTCAATTGGATACAATAGGGTTTTTTAATTGCTTTGAAATATTCTAGTGTATGTTAGGCTGTAGGTATCAACCAGGCAGTTTCTGGGTCAATGGGTTTATCAGAGTTTATTCTATAATTCATAATTGAAATCGTTGGGTTCACTTACTTTTCTAACAAAAGTTAAGACCTCTCTGGGAGATTTAAAAAAAAAAAACCAAAACAACCCAGACAAAAACCAACCAACCAAAAAACCCAACAAGTAAATCATTGTCATTGTGGAAGAAAGGAAGAAAGCCAAGGGAAAATATGATGAAGTTTCTGGATTCAGAAAAAATCTTTTTGTATTTTGTTTTTGAGGACAGGGAAAAAAAATTGGCTTGAGGCTCCATGATCAAGTTTTAGAGAATGGCAGCAGGAAAGACTTAGCAGATGCAGGGAAAAAGAGGATTATAAAGTTTTATTTGAAAAAATTCAAGACCAAGTATTTTGGGACAATGGTTTTGATTCTGCCAATCAACTAGCAGGCAGGGAGTATTATGGGGTGGAGTTACAGAAATCCTGATGGACAGAAAGTACATCAATAATAAAAGAAGCTTCAGGAACATTAGAAAGGATAGAAATCAACTGAGTGTTTGGGAAAAACATGAGTGGGTTTTTTTGTTTGTTTGTTTTTTCATAAATTGGTAATGATCTTTGAATTCTGTTGACAACACATATGACAGAAAATAGATCAATGGGCTCTGAGGTGGCCCAGCATCAGACAACAATAATGAAAACAAAAAACCACAGCTGCAGCATGGAGGCCAAGAAACCCCATATGAAGTTACGCAAAATCAGGAAGTGGAAACATTTGATGAAAGGCCTTGGATGTTACCCAAATTTTATCAGATGCAAATTCTGCAGCACTGACCATCTGCAAGACCTGACATCTCCAAGAAAATTAAAGTGACTCGCTAAAAAACCCAAGAGCTCTAGAATTCTCCTGCCATAAAGACTTGGGTTTTTTTCTTTGGCGGAAGATAGAGGAAAAAAAATGTGATGGGATCCTGTTAATACAACAGCTTTATAAACAACTTTTAAAAATTTCTTTCACTTACTTGGAATCTTCATATTCTACCCATTGGTACATTTCCACATTACGCTTAAGTTTGACAGCCTGGATGGAGAGTCCATAGCTGGGATCAAACAAAGGCTATTTAAAAATTAAAGAAAATACAAGTCAGTATAAATGTTGTACCTCACAAACTTGAACACTGTACTTTTATTATCAAACTCATTTACATACCTCACTGTACATAGTTAGTACACGTTAGACACAGTTGAAATAGAATAAATGTTATGAAAGACAAAAAAGGAGCACCTCTTTATATCACTGATAAATGTGACCTAATGAATCATCATCAAAAATTATTGCCATAGTGAAGAATAAAACCAGAAATGCTGGCTAATGGTATGCAGGCTTAAGTGTCTAAACCAGGGGGAGATTTCATTTTGCTGGAAGCTACCGTGCTGTGTTACCTTCTGCAATGCAGGATGACCAGGGAAAATGTCATCACTACAGAAAAGACAAAACTTGCAGAGCCTCTGTACGGCAAGAGCCTGAAGACTTTACAATATCATGAATACACAACAGGGTCCCTGTACAAAGGGGAATTGAAATTATCCACCAAAGGTAGTGGGAGGATAAACACAGCTAGATGTAGCATCTTGCTTGGGAGTAGGGAGACCAAGGCCAAGAACCAAAGCTTGGGTGGTAGCTGGCAATGCTTGCAGGGGAAGAGAGAAGCTACGTGTCTTCTCCCGGGATATCAAACATAATTTTAATTGGCAAAGACTTTTCCTTCCCTCCAAGCTTGAAATACTCATATCTTCAAGATACGATCTTATTTACCTTAGATGTACTCAGAGCGCCAGCTAAGTGCACCAATCTCCCTTCATTCTGCTGAGACACACTGTGGATGCTATCAAGAGGGATCACAAGAGAAAGGCCCTCATCAAGAGATCTGGCTGTCCTTAAAGCTCGTCCCTGCAAAGAAAGCAAAATCAAGTTGTGGAGAATCAATGGTACAGCAGCGTTTTGTGAAAAAGGTTAGCAGACAAGTGATCTGAAGACCGCAAGGAATGCTTCTATACTCAGCCTCAAGGCGTATTCTCAAAACACACTTGTACTTCTCCACTCTCTCCTTCTCTGTGCCTGACACAGTTTGGGACGGTACTTCTTACCCATGCAGCAGGACCACTAACATTGACTAAGCTCCTCAAACACACATGGATTATTCCTACAAGGGTCCAAAGTTATTGCTCTTCACCTCTTACCTTGTTCATTGTTCACGAATGACTGCAAAAATTATGCCAATTATGGTCCTTTATCCACAGACCCATATGACTGCTTGGCAGAACTTGCCCTTACCTTACCATCCTGTTACAGTGTGCTTTTTCCTGCAAAGTCATTGAAATTGGGAGTAGTTCTCTTTCCTCTTGTAGAGGTATAAGAGGAAGTCTTAGGCAAAAATTCACAGAATTCTGTTCCCCAGCTCCAAAACTGCCAACAGCATGTATGTTTGCAACAGCAGGGTGTTAGGATTCCCTGCTTACTTTAATTATTTTTTCAGTCTAAAACCAAGACATAAAATAACACTGAGAAGAATTAACACCCTCAATTTTGCAACATGGAGTTTAATTCCTTTAACGCAATTATAACAACACCAGAAATGAGAACCTTACGTTATCCCAAGAAAAGAGAGAAGACTGGGACGTGGCTGGCTCATACAGCCCTCTTTCAATAATACTACAGCCTGTTTCTGCACCAGCTCACAGGTTTTGGATCTTACCTCTCATCACACACTACCACTGTCTCTACCACACTCAGTTCTACAGAAAGACTATCTGTGGCCCAGTGATTTTACTCTTCTGTTATATCCCAAGGATAAGCACCAGACTCTCCAGACATAACATCCTCCTCTCACGGATGAAGTAATAAAGCTTTAACACGATCATTTTAGCAAGCCTATAAATGCAAAACTAGTTGAATGTCACTTCAGCTGTGACATTTTAAAGCTGTGTATAAACACTGGCGATATTTCACTTACTTCATTGGTAAAAAGAAGGTAGAAAGACAGAAGAAATGTCACAAGTCCCATCAACATTCCTCCAGAAGTCTCGCTGAGCCTCTCCAAGAACCCTGGTTTGGACTCACTTGTGATTTTAACATGTTCTTTTCTGCTGCCTGTGTCAGAGAACTGTTGGAGACAAACCAAAAAATGCAATATTGCTGTGACAGGGGAAGGCATTCTCTTTCAAAATAAGTGTTTTAGCTTTGTTAATACTGCTGCTCTACAGAGTAGCACCTCTTGCCTTGGACCAAAACTTTTCCACACTTATTAAATGCCTGATCCCACTTCTGATACCAGAAATACAGTCAATAAATAAAACTCAAGCCTAATGAAAAAAACAATTGCTATTATAGTGCTTCAACATGTTACTTCAAGCTTTCTTCAGTCAGTCGCTAGGTTCCCTATTTGGTGTCCACACCCCGCATTCAGGCCATGACAAATTGAGTAATACTCCTGAATTCCAGACCAACTAAAACATAGCTATAAATAACAAGTTACATTTTACCTCACCAGTGGCAAGTGCCTGCACACTTTAAAATAACTGCATCTAGAGCAACAAAGAGAGACAGCTTAAAACACAATTGCTATTGCTGCCCTAGCCAGTGCCACATTAAAGCAAGAAAGCCCAGGGGTTTATCTGTATGTACGCTGGCTGTGGGGAATGACCAAGAAGTGACTTCAGATTAGCACACGTAGCCAGGACAGGAGGCGAGGCTTCTCTTTTGCTCATCTCGAGATGCCAGGCGGGATGCGACAGCGGCCCCTCCGCTGCACCGGGCGCTGCACAGGGCCCCTCGCCTCAGCCAGGCCACCCCGGGGGAGCGGCCGGGGCGGGAACGGGCCTACTCAGGGGACCGACCCGCGCAGCGCGGAGTAACGGCAGGACCGGTCCAAGCAGCACTTACATTCCTCGACATCTTGAGCCTCTTGCCCTTGCCGGGTACCACCCCAGAGAGGCCGCAGGAGCCGCGCACCGACAGCCGCTGGCAGCCGCGCCCTCCTCCTCAGGGCTCCGCCGGCCCTCCCGCCTCCGAGCCGCTCCCCGCCCGGGGCGCCGCCGCAACGCATGCCGGGACACGTAGTTCCCGCCCGGGAAATGAGGCCCTCCCCTCCCTGACAGAGCCGGCTGCTCCCTCCCCCGCGCCGGCGCTGGGCCGCGGTCGGCAGGAGGTGCGTCAGCGGCCGCCGGCGGGCAGGGAAGGCGCTTCCGGAGGCGGGAGGTCACGGCGTGGTGCAGTGCGCCGCTGCCCGTTGCTGTGGCGGTGGTAGAGGAGGAGCGGCGAGGGCGGCGGGGCCAGTCTGCGCGCGCTGCGGGGGAAGGCACCGGACGGCTCCGCCATGTCCTACTGCAGGCAAGAAGGTGCGCCCGGGTGTCCTCCCAATGTCACGCCGCCGGGACAGCCCGGGCGGACTCGCCCTGAGGCGGCCGGGGGGTGGGGACGACGCGGGGCGGCTGCCCGCTCCTCAGCCCGTGAAGGGAAGGCGCAGCCTGAGGGGTGAAGAGGCGCGAAAGCCGCCCGCGGGCCGTGTGTGGCGGCAGGGGGAGGGCTGCCTCGCCTCCTTCCCCCGATCTTTCTCCTCACGGTAGGCGGGCAGCCTCGGCGGGGCGGTTGGCCATGAGGCGGGAGAGGGCGCGGAGGGCCTCCGCCGCCCTAGGGGCCGGCCTGCGCTGTGGGGGCCGTGGGGCGAGGCGGTGTGCGGGACGCGCTCCGGCAGCAGGTGGCGGCGGGCGTGGTGAGAAAGTGCCGCCCTGAGCGGGTTGGTGAAGCATCCCCGCGGCATGGCCGGAGCGGAGCGTGTGTGCGCCTCGGGGCTCGCGTTTTAGCGCGCCAGGCTTTGCTGCGGAGTGGCTGAGGCATGCGGGCACGCTCCCTGTCGCGGCGCGGAACGGTGTCCTCCCGTAGGGGTTAAATTTCTTCCAGCTTAGCTGAAGTGGCCAGAGGTGTGGGGTTTGGGGTTTTTTTACCTTTTTAAGGAAAACACGGTAGATGGACAGGGTGAGTAGAGTATGAGCTTTATGCTTCTGTATCTGTATAAGGTATTCTGTTGTACGGGTTGTGGTATTTACGAGGTTTAACCACTTCATATCTTAAGGGATATATTCCCCCCCTTTCAGTAATGTACAGTGACTAAATGTGAAGTTCCAAACTGGAAAAAAAAGGCATTCTGTAGTTCTAAATGCCATTTTGAAATTACAAACTTTGGCACACTGAATATCGATTGTAAACTGTGGTGAGGTAGTCGCAACCTATGGACCTCTTTGCTTTATGTTTTTAATTTATTTATTTTAACAACATCTTGTATCTTTGCAAGATCTGTAAGTTGTCTTATGGCATCCTACATCCACCCAACTCTAGCAGGGGTTAGAGTTCATATGTTTCTGGTTCCTTTTATATAAGAAATGACTCGGTATTCTACGTTGTAAAGTTTGCTGGAGTACAATGCAGAGATGACAGAAAATTGTTTCCCTTTTTAAAAGGGTTTAGATTTATCTGTTTCTCAGACATGTTTAAATGCATATTGGTTACTAGCAAAGTAAAGGGAGTTGCTGAACATGTGCTAGTTGAGGTCACATTGACGGGCAAGAAGATACTAATTGCTAATATGCTAAGTCACTGTAGTGGCCTTTATGAATTTGGAGAATAAAAGGAAGTTCTTGGGGAACTTACCATTTTTTTTCCACTCAACAAATACTCAGTTGTGTGTTCAGAAGAGTTTCAGCTAGCTGTTCTTTTCTGCTTGTGTCTGCCTTGGTGTTTTTTATAGTTTTACAGAGTTGTTAGAAAACTCTACTCAGGTTTCCAGCCAAGCCTTCCCCCACCCCGCTACAGAACCTCTTTGTTAAATCAAGAGTGGCACAAGAGCAGGAAGTACGCTGTGTTGGTTTTCTGTCCTTGGTAATGTCCACAGCACCTTTCAATATAGTTGATTCTACACTGTTAAGGTGCTCTTCAGTATTTAATTCAGATGATTACTGTAAAAAAATTACACCAGTCTTTAATGGAGAGTAGTGTTATTAATAAGTATCCTATTGAACACTTTCCTATATAGTTTTTCTTTCACTCTTCCTTTTTTTGTCTAACCCCTTCATCTGCGTTAGTCCTGGTATTGGAATAGTTTGAGCTTGTTTTGAAACTGCTTTTTAACTTCACGGTTCAATGAAGTGTACTGTGATCTGCAGCCATTACAGTATGTTGCTGTGAAAATTGGAACTTCAGAAGAATAGAATTTCAGTTGTGTATGTGTTCCTCTGAACCAACAACTGTTCTAATTGAAGGTGATTGATAAGTACAACAGAATTCATTCACTATTAACATTAACGCATCATGTTGAATATCTCATTGCCTTGTGGCGTTCAGCAGCTTTGTAAATGACTCCTTCTGTCTCGGCTTTCTCTGAACTTTTGCTTGTTGTCTCCTATATGGTAGGAAAAGACAGAATTATTTTTGCGACCAAGGAGGACCATGAGACACCAAGCAGTGCTGAGCTGGTTGCAGATGACCCAGATGACCCTTATGAAGAGCAAGGTCAGTAGTAAGCAGAAGAATGGAAGTAAGGAGTGATACATCACACATATCATATTATAGCAATCTTAAAAAACAAGAACAACAAAACCCAAACCTTGTATGAAGTAAGAACAAGTTATGCATTTTTAAAGACTGAGGGCAGCTGGTTATTCAGTAGATAAACACCCAAACTCTTAGCAGTTTTAACTTCCAAATTAGGACATCACAAATGACATGTTTTCCTTACAGTGGGTTTTTTTTCTACACGTAATGATCTTGCGGAGTGGCCTGTTGAAATACATCAGTTGATGGCTTATAGTTTTGGTTAGTCAGAGATACCCAGAAAAAACTTTTCCTTCCTTTCTTTCATTAACAAAGTTAGAGCTTAACCAGTGAAAATTATGGTTGTTTTTTCCCTGTTTTAAATGATGAAGTGCAATTTTCAGAGAAGCTGCAGTGAGTTACACACTGCTGTCGTTGATGTGAGTTGCTCACCTGCCTGTGTGCAGCTGAAATTACTTAATTTGGTGATCTCTGAATATCCAATTTAATATAAATTATAAGTGACTAATCCTGTACTATATTAGTAGCAATATGATTAATCACTAGTAATAATATCTTTCAATGTCACATACAGGTAAGTTCAAATTACTCAGTTTTCAACTGTAACCATCTTGCCTTGAAAAGATGTAAGTTCAAGTTTTCAGTGAAGATTACGGTTCTTATACAAAGTAGATCTAGCCTGCAAGTGGAGATTTAAGAGATCAGAATATTTCTGAGATCAAGATTTGTAATATTGTGATTGCACAGAGCATACTTTAGGTTGTTTCTAATGGGTAAATGAAATAATCTTCCTATCATGATGATTAAGTAAATTTTGCCCTAGGTTAATAAATTGTCGAGAACATCTGTGAATTCAGGTTAAATTTTTTTCTAATTGCCTTTGTGCTTACAAGTCTTTTAGCCTCTTCACTTTGTGTGAAGTGATCTCATTGGTTTCAGCTCAGCTGAGATTGAAGTAAATGCTTCACCCTTTTTGAAATTTTGTTAAAGTTATGCAAGTGGCTCTGTGACCTTTAGAGGGCAGTATTTACGCACAGTTTAGCAGCAGGAGCACACAGGGTGAATTTGTTAGCTGATACGGTGTGTACTTTAATTTGAACCATATCTTCCTATGTCATTAAAATAACTCTTTCATACATAGATTTGTGTTGGAATGATTTTGCATTTAGCTGCCTATCTTGGCTTCATTACAACTGTGTGTAGTCAGTAGATCTATCTAAATGTTTTGCTCATCAGCAGTGATGAGTCCTTTCAGTTTTATAATGACCCAAATCAGAACAATGAGAGAATTTCAATTTCAGAAGTGTGTTTAAAAACTGCAGTTTAGTATCTATCAGGAATTCTTCTACCTCCTATTTTCAGGTAGGTTGTTTCGCTGGCTAAAAGCCAATACCCAAACTGTCTATTTGGTGGAAACAGTCTGCTTTGAGATTTGTCATCATCTTCACCATGGGAATGGTGCTTCAGCCCCTAAAGATTTCAAATAGAGACCCCTACAGGCAGTAAAATCCACGTGGCACTTGTATCTGTTACTGCTTTGACCAGGATGGAAGATGGAACCTACAAATGATTCATGTAAAGTAGTTCATGCTTAGGTGGAAAACAGTGTCTGAGGAGAGCTCATTTCTACGAGTATTTACTCCTGTCAGTATGCTATCTGGAAGTGAAACAAAATCAGAGTTTTTAACTCCTGTCTCAGGCAAATTTAAAATCCATTATTGGTCTGTTAAGCAAAGAGTTAACAGCCTCTAATGATCAGATGGTGGAATTAAGTTCCCCATTCCTTTTCTGTGGCTTTCTATTTCCTCTGAAAAAGTGGAGACTGCTTGCAAAATAAAGCAAAGATACTTTTTCTAGATATCACATCTGGAGAACATACAAACCCTTGGAGATTTTATCATTCACTGAACTGTTAAGTCACCTTTGTGGTGTAGAGCTAAACAAAGTGGCTTGCTGTTTAGCTAACTAAATTCATGTATGCAGTCTGTATTGGTGTTACATGTGGTTGTTTAAAGTTCACCTGTCTTCCCCCTTATAATCATTCATGGTCTTTGGTGATTATTAAATATTCTGTTATTGTCTATCTAGCAACAGCATGTGGATGCGTATTGGTCTTACAACTAAGCATCTATTTTTGACACTGGCTTTTAAGAGGAAAGGGAAGGGTGCCCGCCTCAGATCTAGCATAGTAGAGAGACATACTACAATGGCTTGGAATGTGAGTGTAGAAGATTATTCTCTTGGTACCTCTAAAGAGGGGATTCTCTTCCTTCTGTCTCACACTCCACCCCTCTGCTCCAAATTATTCTTTTTCTGGTTGTATGTATGCCACAAGTATAGTCTTGTGCCATTTATTTGGGTAATAAACTAGGTAAAATTAAAAGAGCCACTTCTTCCTTGTTTAAATGCCATATTCATTGATTCCTCTTACGTGTATTTTTTTGGATATGGGAAGGCCATGGTGAGGACTAGAGGTGGTGGGGTTTTTTCTAGCAGTCCTTATTTACAGCATATTAGATCACTTGCTTCCTAAACTACAGAGCAGGGAAGAAAACAGAGAAAGCCAGAAGCTAGTTATGTCAGGGACACCTTACAGTGAAAATGGGTATCTCTGTGATTCAAAATGAGAAACTCTGTAAACTCTGTTTAAATACTGTTAGCAAGTTGAGGCTGGGGTTTTTTGTGAAGAAAAAAAAAAAAAAACTTACTACATGTAAGTTACTGCCATGTTTTAAGGGTTCTCTGAAAACTTCTCACTTGAATGATCTTGGGCTACAGTGCATCAGATCAAAACAGAGAAACAATTGACATATCACAGAATGTAGCTGCATCTAATGGGAGTGAAATTTGCGGGTAGGAAAGACATGGGCAAAATGTTTTGGAATATGTTAAAGTGCAGAAGCTCTGGCTCGTGTCATTTTTATTTAAAATAAAATTGGAAAGGGCTTTGCTGTACATAAAGTAACATGCAAACTTTTCTAATTTAGCTTTTACTTTGAATAGAACACTTAGTTTCCAGTGTTCAACTTCTGTGGCGTAATTCACTGTAATGACTCTTCATCTTTTCTGCTGTGCTATGCACAGAAGAGTCATATCTGGGAAAGAACAGATTTATTATATAGATATACCATAATCTGTATTGTTTTCTAATACAGCTGAAACTTTTATTGGAGGTTTTGTTTTTTTGTAGGGGACTTTTTCATACTTAAGATGGAGATTTTATCATTTTATCACGTAATTTGGTGGTTTTGGATAGTTCTTATTTTGCTTCAGGCATTAACAGACATTAGTCTTTGAGCAGTCTACTTTAGTCAGTAGATCACTCAGGAAAACTTGTGCTCTGTTTCCTTTGGGAGAAAATAGAGTTGTATAGTATTCTTTTTTATTTCTATCAGTTACGAGATTGATTTATTTATTTTGTTCTATCAATTAGGAGATTTTGGTAGGCAAAATGTTAATGTCTCACTTTAAGCCAAAAGCATTGAAAGAAATGAAGCCATGTGAAATGGGAAGGCAGACAAACCAGGGTAGGTTCAAGTTAGCACTTCATATTGCAGCATATCTCAAAGTTCACTGTATGTGCCTTTTAACAGCTGGTGCTGCTGGAAACAAATTAAGAATTAATTTGCAGCGGTTTTAAAATAGTATTCTCACTGTAAAGCTTGTTTCTGGTCTTATGTGTTGCAGATGGAAGAATTTAAATGTGAAAGATCTCTAGTTTTCATTGAGATCTTTGCTCCCATCAATTAGAATAATTTCTTATTTTATTAGGCTTATACGAAGGTGGCACTGGTGAGTTTTATGCATGAAAAGTAATTTTTATTAGCATTACAGCTGTGATAGGAAGGTTGGCTAAAAGTGCTTATGGAATTGCACCTCAAACACAGGTGGTTGCTGTTCTCTCCCTTCTCTGTTTCTCCAGACTTGTTCCAGTCATCCTGTTTTAGAGACAGTGTTGAAATTATTTCCACAGAGGACTGATGAAGCAAAACCCTAATTCTTTTAAGAAAGAACTTGATGACAATCAGATGTACAGGACAGTTTTTCTGACTGATGATGTCCCTTTCAGTCCTGCTTCCTACGTGTCTGTCATCTTACATTGTGAATCATTGGCAGATAAACTTGTTATTGGGATGTTTGTCATATAACAGGGAAGAAACTTTTCTCAGAACAACAGTGGGACTTCATTACAGCAAGTACAAAGACAAGCATTGACATAAATGCAGATGGACCTGCCTTCATCCATGATGTTAACAGGTCCCATGAGCTAAGAGAGATTAGGATTAGGTTGTGTGATGTCAGCAGTTAATTGCTAATGCAAGCCTTGATCTGCTATGACGTAAACAGGGTTGTTTTTAATTCCCCAAGCGCAGGCTCAAGTAGGTTATGACCCACAGGATCAGTGAGGTTCAGGCTGCATTTGAAAGAAGTTTTAATTTAATTTTAATTAAAAATAGTAATCCTGTCTATTGCAGACATGCAATTCAAGGAGAGTGATGGATAAAATTGTTTCGGTTTTAACTGTGTTATAAGCTAGCTGATACACTTACTCATTGAAGTGTGCATTCTGCTGTAATTATCAGTGAGAATGCTTGCTTTATTCATCTGGGTTTTTATTTTGTTTTTGTAAAGCATGGTTTCTGTGCAAATAACAGAAACCTATTTCGGTGATCAAATGGGTGCAAATCAATGCTGATGTGATATACAAGAATGTATTGTTTATGGGATAACTCTTACATTGTTGTTAAAATTTGCATGCTTCCAAGGCAATTCTGGTTCTAAAAGGAACAATTTATTTTAAGAGAATTATTTTACAGGTAATTTTATTGCTGTGATGCTTCAGGAACATTTCAGAACTCTTCGTTTATTTTTTCTTTTTGAAGTATTAGAAAAATGACTGTTTAAAATGACTGGTTGATGTTAGTGAGGAGGAATATAGGACTTCAAAATCTAGTTTACAAAGCAAGCCATATTTCTTCTACACTGTATGATGAACATCTTTCTGCTTTATGTCATCCTTGGCAATAAGGAATCTGGCACCAGCCATCCATTTCCTTGTCTCAGAAGTTCTGCTTTTCCTCCAGGCAGCTAGAGATGCCATGATGCACTGTACTAGGTGTATCTTCTCAGTACAGTGATTATTACAGATATTTTACAAAACTATCTTGCCAAATAAAGCATGACCTATGAAAAATGACAATATTACTGTAGTTGACTAAATCATGCTAAGGAGACTGTTACTTTCTGTAATGAAAAGGAGACTGATCAACACTGAGATTTGACTGACTCAGTGTAATTTTCTGCTGAACTGCATTGACTGAGTTAGAGCATATCGTTGAAGAATTGCAAATCAGAGTGAAATTTTCCTTTCATTCCTTTTAATATAGCAATAAATATGATTGAGCTGCTTTTGCTGTACCAGTACATAAGTGTCATGATCTTGTGGCCTAGTGTCCAAGCAGTTGCTAGTGGGAGCGAAACGTATGTCTGGAACTTCATGATCCCACAGGACAAAGACAATAAGTAGGCTTATTGAATTCTGTGGGAGTATTTTAGGTAACATCAAGTTACATCAGGCGCTAAATATAATTTCACATTCAGATCAGAATTAATGCAACTTTATTCTCTGACAATGCTATTTTCATACCTGCTTCTAAAGGGAAACTACTTAAACTTCAGGTTTATGCACATGCTGTTAGCTTCTGCAGAAACTCAACCTGGAGATGAAGTTAGGGAAGTCTACTAGAGAGGAGGAGAGCAAACTGTTAAAGTGGAGAAGAAACCAGCTTGGATCACAGCACAGTATTTATCTTGTTCTTCATAGATGAACGTAACTGCATATACGTTCATGCAAAATAGAGAAAGGGAATGGAGATGTATTGCTTTAGAGCAATATATTAGAGACTCTAAAAGCACACACGAACAAGTCCTTGACAATACATTTCTATACCTGACTGTTTAAAAGGTTTTCTAAAACTAACAGAGGAAATGAGTTCTCTGGCTTGCTGCTTGAACTTCGTTATGCAGATCAGTTGATGTCTCAAAAGAACCTATGCCCATTTAAATCTCCACCTTGCTATTCCATCACTGAAGTATTTCTGTGATGACTTTAACCGTTGAAGAGCAGAAATTTACAGCTGTTCTAGTTTAGAGTCTAAAATGAAACCTAACTCACTTTCAGTTGTGATCTAAAGCACAATTTGATTTCTGGGAACCAGACAGACCATCATGCTCTTGCTATTCTTTGTGTTCTCTGTCATGTGACTTAATCTGTGTCTTAAAAATAAAGTCATTTTCAGTTTTGTAGTTCTGGTTTTCCTGTTCAAATTTTAAGGGAGAAAGTTGTGTGTAGTATTCCAGAGTTCATTTAAAACAAGAAGAAAAATGCATCCATCCAATTTGACTTAAAAGAATTCTATTCTTAATACTGGAATTAAATTCTTATGGCTTGTATGACACGATTTTAAAGCTTGCATGTTCCCCTGACAGAGTCTGGCAAGTGAATTGACTTGACTCTGATCTGTTTTGCAGTTTCCTTAGAATATTCTCAGTGATCTGTAGTCTAGGGAGAAAGACTTAATTCAGGCATGGATATAGAACTGATCTCACTTGTGCCCAGTAAAGGATCATACAGATCAGAGATAGAAGCAGACTGGCCAGGAAGTGAAAGGTGTTTAGCACCCTTGAAGCTACAGAGCTAACGTGTTAGTACTTCAACTTACTCCTGCAACCTAGCAGCTTTCACTGAATGAAGTCAGTTTTTGGAAGGAGCGCTTAACTTTTCTTCTCTCTTTTGTTTGTTCAGGATTGATATTGCCCAATGGAGATATTAATTGGAATTGCCCATGTCTTGGTGGAATGGCTAGTGGTCCCTGTGGGGAACAGTTCAAGTCAGCCTTTTCTTGTTTCCACTATAGCACAGAAGAAATAAAGGGATCAGACTGTGTGGACCAATTTCGTGCCATGCAGGAATGCATGCAAAAATACCCAGATCTTTACCCTCAAGAGGATGAAAATGAAGAAAAAGAGAAGTCAAGCAAAGATTTGGAAGCCACTCCTATGGAGGCTTCTGTTGCCAAAGAGGAGAAGGGATCTAGCTAATGAAGATGCAAGGAGGCTTTTGTCTCCCTTTCTCATTTTCAGAGACATGGACTTTTGCAGTATGTCTGTCTTCTGAGTCATCAAGAAATGTTTCACCATTGTTCTATACACTGTATCATAGTAAATAATTTATTGTCGAAGGAGAAATCTCAGTGCTACGGCCTTGCAAAAAGAACGAGTATGTGTATGTCCTGTGTAACCTGCTGTCAGACACAGTTAATACTTTAACAGCTGTTTTTTACCCTCAAGTTCTTCTTGAGTTTTGACTGAATAATGTCTTTAAATAGACAGCTTTCAACTAAAATTCCACTAGCACACCATGTCTGTCTTCATTTCAGTATGCTCTGATCGATAGCTGCTCTTTTTTAATGTATTCTGTTGTACTAATAGAAATTGCATTAAATGATTGCTTTTCCTTAAAGATTTTTTTTTTCCCCGGAGTGATACAGGACACTGAAAATGGCCTAAATCTAGAATTTGTAAAATAATTTCAAATGATCTTACTAAACTATGGTTTCATTTTACTACCGGCATCGGGTAAGGACTGCCAGAAAAATGTTGAAATGCATATCTCCTTTGATTTCATTTACTTAAAATGTTGTGTTGTGCAACCATTGATAAAGATGAATTGAACGAATGTTGGTCACTGGCTTTATTTTTGCTCTGAAACCACAGTTTTTGGGTTCCTTTAGTTAGTACCTGCTCCTTCAGTGTATAGACACGCTCTTGTAAAATACTTTGAGACTACAATGAAAATGTTACCTGGTGTAATGATCTCAAAACAGATACTGTGACTTAAGTGCATATTAAAAAGAAAATACTTTTTACCTTCATTGAAAGCTCCTGTGTCTTTGTGGTGTGTTTTTTTGTTAACACTGCTTGGATTTGAGATAACTCTTCTGCACTGTAAGCAGACATTGAATCAGTGTGTGGGTTGTGAAGATCAGTTGCTCCAGCTTGTCAGATTTTTATTCTTGTGCTGTTCTTTTCTCCCCAGCTCCAGGCAGGAAGGCATAAAAAGTGTAAAGCATTTTCAGCAGCTATAGTAGACTGGATCATGAACCAGCACTACAGAGGACCTGAACAGCTATTAAAACATTTGAAAGTTACTTTAGAGGTGCAAATAATTCAACAGTAATTCACTATAGTGGATAAGGGAATGTTACATTGTTTTTCTTTCCTAGCAAAATGTAGGCTGAGAGAGTTGTATTACAAAACAAATTGTACCTGTGGCTTCAGTAACTCTTCATTGCAGGGTGATTTTTTTTCTTTTCCCCCCTCTCCTTATGTATTGGTTAACTTAACCAAAGCATAAAAAGTTGTAGTGGCAGTAATGCAGCCCAGTAAGTCTAGTAGTGTTTAAACACTTGCCTGTATCTGTGGGCAGCAGTCTTGAGTGCTCAGCGACATTGCTTCCATATAACATTTTGGTATCTTGTTTGTATAGAGGGAACAGAATAGTTTGGTTGGAAAGGACCTACAGCAATCATATAGTCCAGCTGCTTGACCACATCAGGGTTTCAGATTTAATGAGCAAATAATTTTTTGTATTATTTTTATTGGGGTGAATTCACCCAAGTGAGTTAACTAAGGCGTCTTGAGCAAGAAGTGAGGGTTGACTCCAGTTATTCAGAGTTAGTCAAATCTAATTCCTTTCCAGCTGGACCAAACTGAAGAATTAGAGAAAAATTGATTGTTTATCATAAACCAGCCCAATTTTCTAACTTCCAGTTCCTTTATATTCTGGTTTGAGGCCCATTAGTGTATTCCTGCATTTATTTTTTTAATCATTATTGTGACTGTAAGGAAGAAATATTAATATCAAAACTGATACATTCATCTGTCTTCCCAAGGATTCCCTCTTGTGCTAATTAAACATTTGTGGTGAGAAAAGATTCTCTATTATGGTGATAATGTTTTGCAGTTCTGCTTTACATTCCTGTTCCTGCTCTGATACAGTAATTGTTTTGTTACACAGAATTTCCCCTATGTAAGTACTACCTGTACCATACCAGTTCCTGAAGATTATGTGTACAGAATATCACATGATAAAAGTCACTATACAAGGAAGATAAGCTAGTTAGTCTTAAAATAATTTTCTGTATGCTTTGGGGACTTCTAATTCTATATGCACATTTCTGCTCTTCCAGAACATTTTTAATTCATCAACAGGGGAAAAAAAGAACAACAAAAAAATCTGTTTATAGTTCATCTACAGTGAGCGCATGGTCAGTAAACTCTGTGCGCTGTAAGTTATTTCAGTGTTAGTGATGATGCTTCTGAATGTTTGAGGGGAATTTCTGTTAAATCTTACAGTGTGTTTGAGTTGTTTATATTTCAGTACAGCTGTTGGAGCCTCAAAAAAAATTGTAGGCAATTAAGTGGCTGACAACAACTCAGTTCTGAGGGCACGGATAGCAGGTACTCTCAGCATCTCTATGCTTTTAAAAGAAACAAAGTGTGACAGAGCTACTCGGTGTGACTCACTCAGGCATAGGAAGACAAATGCCAAGTTAACCTGAGTACATGGGCACAAAAGCAGCAGTGATAAACCTTGGCACTTAGGCAATTGGACCATGAAAATGAAATCTTAGGCAATCAGATAAACACTGGGCACCAAATAAAAAAAAAAAAAAATCACATGCACCCAAGCTCTTGGTTGTTCAAATGGAAATCCAATGCGTTACTTGTGAAGAAGCGAGAGCTGTTTGTGAAGGGGTGCTCTGTTCTAAGAATGATTTGCTTCCTATTTTTTTCAGCTGTCTTTTTCTTTCCCACGTTGCCTTAATGCTCTACAGGTTTTGGATTTATCCTCTGTAACAGTATTTATAGCATCTGTCTAGAAAATGTAAAATGCAAGAATCCTGGTCCTACAGTAGCTAGGGACCTGAACTTAATACTGACAGAGGGAACTTGCAGCATATAATCTAACATATTTGAAGGTGTGTTTAGGATGGAGTTGCTTCTTTCTGACTCTGCTGTGGCTTGGCAACCTGTTGTGCTAGGTCCAGTACAAATACGGAATATGTGTAAGGGCCTTACATCAGAAACTGTGAAAACCACTATGTAATGTGTTTGAGGTGTTTTGAGAAAGGAAGTCATGGCTTCCTAAATCCTAAAGAAGTCTCTGTGGAAATTATCACTTTCTTTTCCTCCTATCCTTGTCAAATTAGAAACTAGCATAACTATCATCACTTCACTGCATTTGCGTTCTGGATAATCCCTTAAAAGTAGAAGTGATGTAACTTGGACTAAAAAAAAAAAATCAAGTGTGTCTCTCTCATTCTTCTCACCTACTTTTTTTTTTTCTTTATCCCCCCGCCCTTGCTTCTGCTCCTGCTGTGAGTGCCAGCCTGTTCTATTTTTGACTGTGGTTTGGTTTTTTTTTCACCATTAAAAATTTAAAATAGTAATAAAGATAGTAGATTCAAATGTTTTTGAGAAATTGCTTGCATGGAGTCATTTTGTAATGATTTTATGCATGGTGTATCAGGTGCTTTTGTATGTCAAGTCAGAAGTAGACATTGGTGGGGAGAAGGAAAGCTTTCATTATGAAATAATTGCTCTTTATTTAATTCTATGCCTTTTAGTTGATCTCTGTCCTGTAAAACCTGATGTGCTGAGTATGATTAAATGCTTATTAAAGTTTAGGTAAAAGGAGCTGTTAACAAGGCATGAAGCACTTCTAGATGTAATAGAATATGGTTTTAATACAAATTACTTAGCTCAAATAGTTTCGTGCAGATATAATCCCAGTTGGATTTTATCCATTTCGTTTTTAGAATAAAAAGAGGTGGTTTTCATTGTATTTGTCCTACAGACTTTTATCATTGCTTCTAAAATACTGCCTTGTACAATATTAGTATGTAATACTTCAGTTTTCCAGTTTTAATCGCTCTTCAGTTGTTGCACACCCCTGTAATGCTGGAGTTAATGCAGTGGTGAAACAAGCCATAGTTTTGAAGGCTGGGCAGGGCTGGTATCAACTGGCTGGAACCCCTGCACGATGCAGGCCACAAATTCATATATAACTTGTGATAACTTGCTTGTTAGGATGGGGTTGTTCCTGCAATCAACTTAAACGTGAATCAGTGGAGCATGTGTCACTTTAAAAATTACTCATTAATTTTTTCTGCTTTTCGCTGCAGTGCAGCCTACCTGCATTTCAAAGACCTGACTTTAACTGGTGTTTAGTAACTTTTGTAGAGAGATGACCTTGCTTCAGGTGTGAAAATGACCTTCTTTTTCTCTTTCTTCCCTGCAACAGAAATGATGTACGCAGCAATGTCTAGAGGGAGGTGTTTATCTTGCAGTTTATTCTAAGGATCGTCAGATCTGGGGATCTGGCAGGGCTGTGCTGGAAACAAGATCTATATCCTGTGCAGTTCTTACTGAGATTGTCCTTGTTAAACCTTACAGCGATGTCTCCTGTTCATCTAAGGCACTTATCTGATCACACGTCAATGAATCTCTTTGAGGAAAGTTGTAAAATAGGTAGAACCTACTTTCTTATTCCTAGGGGGAAAAAAAAAAAGATATTATATGCTGCTTAGACTCTTGTTTTACTTCTCATTAAAATTCTAGCAGTGTTAGTGTGGAACAGTACAGAGAAGCTACCAGCAGTTTGTCATTTATTCTTAATCAGCTCTATTCATTGGTCATGACTTCATTTTGTTGAACAGGCCCAGCCTGTCTACAGTTGTTTTTCAACTGCTTTTAACCCCTCTGGAGCTGATGTTTTGTTAGTGATATTGAGAACTTGAGAGAAGACCCACCCAATAGAGGAAGAGCGGAGAAGGTGCAGCAACAATTCTAACACCAGTGTTCTAATTCTTTCCCACTAATGCAAGATAGTACCTAATATGGTTCATGGATCAGTGTGAAGTTATTTAAACCAAGGCCCAAGGGACCATCTCTCCTTTCTCCTTGCAACATAAAGAACCTAAACTAATGAACTAGGTTGGATCCAGCCGATTTTCTTCCAATTTGGCCCTGCCTGGAACAAGCAAAGGTTGGCAGAATTTGATAGTTGGATGCCATGCTTGTAGTTAGCATTTCCCATGCTGTGTGTGAAGCTGCTGATTTAGAATTGGTCCAGTTGATAACCATTATATTTTTCTATTGGGAGTGTGTAACAGATGTTATTAATGGGTGTTACCTGCACAGTTAACGATTGAAATATCCTCAGTGCTTGTGATGTTTCTCATAAAGGCCATGTTACAAATGAATTGGAGTTAATATTTTCAGAGCTAGACTCACAATTTTTCAAATGCACAAGAGCGGAGGGCCTGAGAATCTGGGCTCGCAGAACTTGTACTGTACATTGTCCCATGTTGGCCTATGTTACTTGCTGTGAAAGCACTACACCTGACATAAAGCTGCTATCTAGTACCAATATACAGGGATAGTCTCCTGTATCAAAATTCTCTTTTAAGACTCAGACCTGTGCATTTGCAAGTGGTACATCGTAATGTTTCTCATCACTAAGCTGCAAGACAAAAAGCACGATGGCAATATTTGTCATGTCGTTAATGTGTGAAGAATGAAGACTGGGTCTTAGAGGTACAGTTTTCTCAATAGAAGTATACAGGTAAGGTAAGAATTTGTACCGTACTCTGAAGAGTAAGTGCAACTATAATGTAGAGTTGCAAGGGTAAGTCTCTGTAATACACTGGCTTGATTTTAAGTATTGAAACCAATAGGAGCAGACTTCTATCTACCTAAGTGCTGAGCATTTATAGGTAAGGCATCTTCCACCTACCTGTCATGCATTTCTATTTTCATGCCTTGCATCTCACAAATCGACTGTGTGTAAAGGAGCAGTTTTAGGACCTGTTAAGTATTTTTTAGACCTCATTAAGACCTGAAACCAGTAAAACTTCATGTGTGTATTTTTTAGGGGAATTAAGTACCTGCAAGTACCTACATGTAAGATTTTGCAGGATTGGGTTTTGATCAGTTATTGAATTACCATGCCGTTTACATAAATTAACTGTGCCTGTTTTGTGTTTCTAATCTGTACATGTTCTCATACCAAATGTACATTCTTTTGGTAAGTTGCTCAGTAGAAAAATAACATGTATCATGGTTGTCTTATTGACTAAATGCTTTTCTCCATTTGCCTGATGCTATGCTAACATAGAGTCATTGGAATGTTTGTGGTTTAGTAACTTAAAAAGAATTAATATGCATGTGGTTTGAGGATTGCATGGTTTAAAATTTTAAAAATAGATCCCAAACCTCACATCAATATAAATTTCTGAGTATTTTTAATGGAAGTTTTAAGTACAAAAAAAAAAAAAAAGTGCTACAACACATAACAAATAACACACTAACTTTTCCAGGTCTGGGGGACTTGAGGGAGCACATCATGTGAATTATATCAATTCAAAGAAAGCTTACATCAAGCAGCATGGAAAAATTATGAGACATGGTAAATGCTACAGAGAAAACGTAACTCTTTATAGCAGTGAGCCTCTCTCAGAAGAGCAGTGCACAAAGGTTGTGCATAGGTACATTTTCCTTCTTAGCTGCTTGCTGAGAGCAGAAGCTGGAGAAGCATTAGTAGCTATATGTCAATATGTTGGAGTTAGGGCTCAGCACTTACAAATGGCCATTTAATGAACTACTTTGATGCTTTAAGGGTCCATGTTGCCAGAATGATGATGTATTCATGGATACATGTGCTGCACAGCTGTTAGAGAGAGCTACTTTGACCTCCAGCAATCCTGAGTTTGCTGCTATCTGTGGAAAGTTACATGTGCTTCTGCTTCAAGCTGTCACCTCCCCTATTACAAATTTTCCACAGCTTTCCAGACTTCTTGTGGGTAAAGGCTTTTATTTCATCCTTACGCAGGATTACCAAGTGATACATCATTGCTACTGTTTGGTACCTGGTTGCTACTGCTTGTGAGATACCTTGTCTGTTTGGGTGCTGTAGGGTTGTTCATGTGGCCATTTTAAAATCGGGTCGCATTTTAGATGTACCAAAAGAAGGTGTCCAGCCACTTCTGTATGGGGCAAATGCATCCTTTTTTCCATGTTAGTAATCTTTGTATTACTGTCCCACCTAAGACACAGTCATGGAGAGGATCACAAGGTATGTGATTGTTATTATACACAGGCCTACAAACCAATTCTTTTTTCGTACAGGAATACCATGCCTTCTATGGTAGTTCATTTAATTTACTATGTATGACCTTGTTTGCTTGTTCTGAGGAGTAAGTAAAACAGCTTCTACTAGGAAGACAGTTGTTATCTTGCACTGTCTCATGCTTATCTTCATTTCAGGTACCAGTACACAAGAAAATAACTTTTTTCCTTTCCAAAGTCTCATGGTGATCAATTTGAACTTTCTCATCTCTTCTTTAATCAACAGCTGTTCTAACTTGAGCTATGCAGTTCATTTCTATTTAGATAGCCTGTCTGAAAATAACTACCTGGATTGTAGCACTGCAGAACAAAGGGATTGCACATGGTAGCTCTGTGTGAGTTGGAACTTTATTCTTTTATTTTTCTTCTCTGTGAACTCAGAGATACCTGATTAGCACAAGTAGTGATACCAATAAAAAGTCAACTTGCAGTGCTGACTGACCCTAAAGTGCTTTCATTTTTCACTTTCAAATTAAATTCCATGCTTACGGAATACCTGCTACTCTGTAGAGCAAAACCATTAAACAAGAGCTAGTAGTTGGATCAAAATGTTCAATGTTTCTAACTAATGGAGGGAATGAAGTAGACTTAGCTATACAGGTACCTGCAAGTAAATTAGAGAGTCAAAAAGAATGGGAAATTAGAAGGAGGAGAAGAATCAGCTGAATATTTTTGGGTTCCCCTACTCACTTTACACTTTTTTCTGAAGTGTGTGTATGTATGACCTACTTTTGAGATACCTAAAATGTGTGATATATTGATGACTATCTTGTTTGCATACAACGGTATTTGCATTTGGTAGTCATTAATCACTGTATTATAGTAGGCTCCAAGAGAACACACCAGGGTACCAATATTCTCATTCCAAATAGTATTTCTACTAGCAGTAGCTAGAAATGCTTGTAAATGACCATGTTAAAAAATAACTTTCATCCACAGAAGGGAACCGTACAGATGTTTACCCTCCCCACAAAATCACCAATCTGGCACAAAAATTGGAATATGGGAGTTTGCTTTAATATGGTACTGACTATAAACCAAAGTGGAATACGATCATCATTAAATAAGATCCCCTGCAGGTAAAATGGCCTGTGTTGAAAAGCGTGTTCCTTAGCTTAGTTCTAAACCTACACTTGATTTTCATTTATTCTGAGAGACCCTTTGAGAACAGACTGTAAATTCATGTACACATCTTTATTTTTATTGATATTTGAAACAGAACTAGTCAATCTTTTTGTTGTGAGACGATTTTTGGAGACAATAAAGAAAGCAGTTGCTACGCTCTTAATTTCTGTAAGCTGACATTTCAAATTAAGCCAAATTCCTTGGTTAAAAAGTGTTTTATTGCATTAATTAAATGGCTTGTTGGGGAGATGCCACATTGTTGGATACCACTTTAGGTAACAACAAATAAATAATGAAGTGAAAGAGGGAAAGCAATGGAGGAGAGGAGACTTTCTGAAAAGGAGGGAGGAAGAAACACTGTTTTATGCACTGTTGGGAGAAAAGTAGGGCTTTTATTTTGTAAATATCTGCCTATTATCCCTTTCCAAATGAGCTGAGGATTTTTCTGCTGTTCAACCAATATGAAGTTAAAAGGAAAACATCAACAAAGGGAATGAAAGAAGCTGTTTTTTCAGATTCCCAGTGACAAAGAGAACAAACTGATGGCCTACGTTGTAGACTGGGATTTCCATCCTTCTGCATTAGTATTAGGTTTTTCTAGATGCTCCATGTGCCAGTCAGACAGTGCTAAATGAAGATCTCTCCTCTTTCCTGAGAGCATTACAAAATTATAGACATGGAATAGAAATATGCAAAAGTAGCATGTGTGCATGCTTTTTCTCTGTAACCCCCTGAAAGAATAGACTGACTCTTTATAATTTCTGCTTTACTTGATGAGGGAATGTGTTCCGACCAGCTTCATTTGATCGTGAGTCCTTAAACAGGGGACACAGGTATTAAACTACCGTTTCCTCACAATATTGTGTTAGGGAATGATTTAAATAGCTAACTCTTAATTACTATAGGGTAGGGTAAAATTGATTTAGAAAGAATGCTTTTGCAGAACAGAACTATTTTTACCTAGAGTGCAGATATTACCACTCCTATACTTCCGTGGAGGGACAAATAATCCTCAGGCCCAATGGGCAGGAAGCCTAGCTTCAGTATCTTAACCCGAAGTTTGACCAAGAGAAATAAAGCAGAATGAAAGCACTAAGTGCAATCAAATGCCAGTGGTCTTGAGCACAGTTTGAATAGCCAGGTTGCTCTCACAGTAACTATAGCTACCTCATTTACAACACAGTCCAGCCAATCCATTTACCTCCTCCTGCTTCTGCTTTGTAGCTTTTGTAGTGTTACAATCTCAACATTAGAGCAGCTACTAGTTCCTCACATGTTTTGGCTCTTTCAGTGGTAATTGCTGTGAAACCTTTGTGGTGCTACAGACTAAAGTACAACAGCAAAGAGCAAAATGACCTTAGAGAGCAAGGGTTGGATTTGGAATCAAGTTTGAGCCAAGGTGCTTTCTGCAGGAGACCTCAGCGCTAAGCACTGGTGATAGCAATGTACATCTATAAAGGACCTTGTCCCAGGATAATTCACATTAGTTTGTTCTGTTCAGCAATGGGATAATATTGCCTTCTAGAAAGCAACCCGTTATATTGGCATAATTGCAGCCTGATGTTAAATCAATCTGAGCTCTTTTAAATAAGTATTATTTGACATGCTTGTTTAGTATTAAGCCACTTGTAAAGCTGAAAGAAATTGCTGCCTGTTAGTGGTCACTTATAAAGAAAACTACACCCAAGTAATGAATGCATTATGTGAGCAGCTTATACATATTAATAACAGGCTCTGACCTGAAGTATGGAAACACTAATCCATGTCTTCAGTTTTGCCTTGTAAAATGATTCTCTGGCTGCATGGAATCAGGCTCAAATTAAGAACTGACTTGTAACATATATATGATGCACTAGTTAATTTTGTATGATAAGGCTGTGCATTTTTTGAAAAAAGTAGTCATATCCCAAGTTTCTTGTCTAAGCACATGAAAGGAGAAAGGATGGGAAGTCTGCTTTCATCACTTCAGCTAGGAGCATGTTGAATGGGAACGCATGAACTAACTACTCCTTCCACTGCAGTGTTACTAAAAGGCAAAGTTCAGCGCTGTAACTTCTGAAGCAGAAATTATTTGCACCCAGTTCGAAGAATATCTGATACTTGTTTTCCCAAATATGCTTTCCAGGGTTTCACCAGGCTGTTCATGTTCACAAGGAGTTTGCTGGTCCTAGAGTCCTCCTGGCCTGCTATAAGATAGTCAGTACCTAGTTTAAAAAAAAAAAAAAAAAAGAAAAAGGAAATTAAAAAAAAGGGAAAAACTTCAGTCAATAAATAAAACAGAACTAAATGCAGAATTTCTCTATTTCATATTTCATAAGCATCTGGCATGTAGCATCTTAGCCAGCTTCATCCAGTTTATGCCATCGTATGCGTAAACATACTTTCATGTGCATATTGTCAATGCTGATTCTCCTGAGCGCACAGGTTCAATGTTATCATATGATTATGCTCAGGAATTACAACTACAAATTTTATTTAGTTCCAGTGGCCTTACCCCTTACAAATTCAACACCTCCATGTGCAGGTGACCAGGTTTGTGTCTGATCTGCCTGACCTTTGTTTTAAGCCATTGTAACTCCATGTGCTTCAGTAGCATTACTCCTGGCTTGTATAGGTATGATGAGTAGCAGAATTCGATCTGAGCAGTTGTGGAAGCTAATATTATATATGAAAATAGTAAGCCAGACATCCTAGATTGTAACCTTAAGATACAGGTAGCAGAGCCTCAAAAAAGAGGTCTGTGAACAAAAAAGTAGGTAACTATACATGGAGAAAAGAAACAAGTAATACTAATCATGTCACTGCCTTAGTAGATGTGTAAGCACGCTTTGTTTTGTATTAACTGTAGTAAGTAGAATTCCCTCATTGATGAGAATTTAGAGAAATAGAGGCGCACCCATGGCAAGTTACGTGTGAGGATCTGTACGCAGATCTGCAGGGATCTGGTGGCTGCCACTTATCCCTTTGTCCCCTCCTGCCACTGCTGTCCTCCTCCTTGAAAGTTGTGTGCTGGGAAGCAACTGCTGACGCTTGTATAGAAAGGAGGGTGTAAAAGCCCCAAGAAGAGTGACAAAATAAGGTTTCCACCACGAGTCAGGGCATACTGTGATCTTGGGGCAGGGGTTTAGTCAAACAGTATGTTGAAATCTGCAGAACTGCGGTGATGGGGACCTGTTCACAGCTTTAATTTGTATCAAGAGAGGATGGCATAACACCTGTATCTCTAGCATCTGAATTTCTGAGCTGTGTGTCTTCAGCCCTATGTTTCTAAAGAGGTGCAAAGTAAAGCTAGAGAGGTGCAACGGAAAAAAATGTCCTGTGATATTTTCGTTCTTCAAATATCTGTGTGGGATCAGATGTACTCTCATCATATTTAAGCAATATGTTTTAGTCATGTCTGGTAAATATGTACAACTGTGCCACTGGAGTTTAATTAAAGGAAAACACCTTATTCATTTGGACTACATTAAGCCGAAAATTTTATGTGCAAATTCAAGAACTACCCCCAGAAAGAGAGTTCAGGGTCCATATTACACTTCAATGCAAATTCAGATGCAGTCTTTCACTTGATACAGATAATGGATGACAAAATTTGTTTCTGAGACAGTAAAGTTCATTTTACCATAACAGGAAAAAATCGTACAGAGTTTGATTTGACACAGCCTTTCCTAAAACAGCTGTCTCTTGTATGTGGCTAATTTCAGCTGAGAACTTGTCTTAAAGGTTAGATTAAACCTTACATTTTTAAGTGAAGCACAAAGAATTCCTTTCACTCAGTGGATATGTTTTTCATCTGTTCAGAGGAAAAAACATGGGGTAATTTTTCTATCAGGTGCTGCTTTTAGAATGATGGCAAATCACCATTTTCTGTGGTGCAAGGTTGAATAATGAAACATGATGTGAGAATACAGAGTGAGGAAGAAAACTCTTTGAACATAAATGTACAGGGATTTTTTTTTTCTCACAAACATTCTTCTAGTCACAAATATTCTGGAAGATCAAATAAAGTCACTGAAAGTAAAACATTTCCAGGGAGGTTTGGGCTTTTTAGTAAAACTGTTCTCTGGTAAGAAAATACTTTTTTCTGCAGCTGTCTATTGACTCCCTCTTTGGTGTGGATGAATCAAAGGACTCTGCCCTGGAAAGACTGATGGGAAGTGTTGAGTAGCCATAGCTAATGTTCACAATGAATTGTCACCACTGATTATGGGGGAAGGAAAATACCTAGTAAGCATTTTGTCCTTACCAGGATTGAGAATGGGACATGTACATCCCCTGTTGGTCCAGGATTCTGGGTAAATGCTTCTGTTGCTCCGAGCAATTTTCACTTTGCCCGATTTCAGGACCTTCTTCACTTTCACAACAACTTCTGCATGGGTCCCTTTGTCATGAGCTGATAGGATTCTTGCTTTTATCACTGCCAGAAAACATGAAGATAGAGACCAACAATGAATTTCTAAATGAATTTTGGTTTATGCTGCTAAAAGGTAGAATTTTAACAACTTGAAAGAAGACATGAAAAAACACTGCAGTTATACAGAAAGTGTATTCCAATGCTCGTCCACTTCAGTCATGGTTCTTCTAAATAAATTTGGAGAAGAAAAACTAGATTTTTCTATTGAAGTAGTTAACTGATCCTTTCACCATCTTATTTAGCAACTACTTTTTAATGGGCTGATGTCAAACGCTTGGAAATCATAGGAAAGCACTTGTATGTATACATAGGAAGGGTGGAAAAAACAGATCAGCAGCTAACAGTCTGATTTTAAGTGCATTGATTCTAGGCTTTATATTTTGCAGTTTGAAAACTTGTGTTGAGCTTTAACACTGGCCTCTCAAAAATTTTGTCCTGTGGGAAGGGACTGTCTGCTCCACAGGAAGGAAGTCAGGAAGTTTCCCATCAGACTGCAGGCATGTCACATGGCTAAAATTCCACGATTGCACAACAAACCAGAAAAAGCATTTTTGTCTCGTGGCCCAACATCTAGTTGCCATGATAAATTTCTATTCCTTTAATTTAATAGGATCCCATAACTTTTTGGCAGGGTAGTCTCATCTAGATTGGCCCCACAAGCAGGCTTTGTGTCATGACACAAGCACATCAAACCTTCGGATCCCAGAGCTTTCCTTTCTTGCTTCATGTGATGGCATGAACCAGGTGTTCATAAACCACAGTATTAAATACATTCTTGGTAAACGAGCATGGCCATTTGAACCTACATAATGAGTGCAAAAACAATGGCAGTTTAGATGCAAGGTTTTTATCATTTATTCTTGATGTAGAGGCCAACCATTCCGCTGAGTTACAATTCTAGCACTCCTGCTGCTGTAAAGAGGGAAGCTAACTGGGTGGAAAGGAGACACCAGAGCGCCTTGCATGAAAAATGCTATTTGGTTCTGATCAGAAGTTGGACATGTCACTAGACAAAAAAGGCAGGAGAAATCCTACCTCTTATTTCATGACTTAGCCAGTCCTGTTATTTTTCGTAGCTATCAGCTAGTAACATGCATAGAGAGGACATTGTGAAATTATCATACCTTGAGGGCGTATTACCCACTTACCATAAGCATATTTCATTTGGCAGAAGTCAGTGACGCTTCCAAGCACCTTTTCTTTGCACACACACTTTTCTAGCAGGAGAAGCGCAGAACATAATGGATTGGAGAAGGGCCAGGATATGAGAGAGAAAAGAAAAGCAAATGATACTCAGTTATAAAGTTATATGTATATAGCTCCCATAATCTGGATGGACCTTAAGAGTAAGTTTGAGAGTGAGCTCAGTTATTTGCAAATCTGTTTCTTGTTAGATGATACAATAATTATTCTGAAATCTGATCGGTACTGTCAAGTAAAATGCAGCCTTCATGGGGTCTATTGTACCGTTAATAAACTGATACTAATAAAGAGATTTGTAAGAATCAGATCCAGGTGTAAATCATGTAAGTAATAATACCCTTGTTCGATCCCATAAGCTAAGAAATGCTGATCCTTGCTGGTATTAAGGTAATATCCCTCTCAAAAAAGTCAAGATATGCAATAGGTGGCACTATTACCTCTGGGTCTTACAAAGCCATTGGTGCTGGTAAGTGCTGACCTTCACACATGGCAAGCAAAACAGAGAACTATTTAAGTATTAAAGGCTCCACCTCATTCTGTAAGCCTACATACTTTGTAACTTTAGCTGGATACAGTATACTTTACTTTCTCTCCTGAGCTGTTGTGCCATGAGGAATATCTTACTCTTAAAATCTCTTGCATTCCACCCCAGAGGTGGTGCATTTCAGCAATGGCTGACGCGATCTTTTTACAAGTAGCATTTGAAGTTCTGAACACCAACTGAATGCTTGAGAAGGAGCTGTGTAAAATCGTAAGCATTGTGACTATAATTACAACAACAAAAGGAGAGTATTTTTTCCACATAGTCTTATTCATGACTTACCAATTTCCAAAACCAAAGTTGAATAGTACAGTTGGTTTGGAAAATAACAATGTAAGTGTAACGATAATCTACATAGTTCAGATTAGCAGATGTTGCCAGCGGATGGGGGACAGACAAGCTAGAGATGAGTGGGGGAATTTAAGTCAGAACGGAGAGAAGAGCGAACTGGCACTGAGTGAAGTTACTAAATGTTCCCAGACTCTGGGCTGTACCTGGGTGCCTCAGTGCAGAAAATCCCTGCTCATGGTCATTCCATTTCCACTCCTCTTCACTCTCGTTGGTTGGTGTTTGCACAAGGTCGGGGATTCGCCCCCCAATGGGGATGTTAAAGAATGGTTCATTGTCATAGCTGGGGGGACACATAAAACAAAAGACTTGGTTAGGACATGAGGTGGGTGGGAAACAGGTGTTTGTAGCATGTGGCTGTATCCAGACAGATGAGCTTGCTTTCTTCAGGTTGGGAGTGCAAATAAGAGCAAGACTTCATGCCATATAGAGGGATCACAAGATCTAGGCTTTTACTTAGGCCTTACCGCTGCTGACTTAGCATTTTTTAAAGTAATTATGTATTGGGCCTTTTTTTGCTTTTGTTTGTTTGTTTTTACTGAATTAAGTAACTCAAAGTTAGTGACCACTTGTTGATGCCACTAGGAACTGAGGACACATGCAGGACCCATAAAACTGCAGTCATGCAGCAAATCATAGGATTTCTGTACTGATTAATGCATGCTTGGGGTACAGATGTCTGCCCTCTAGAAACAAGAGGGAGATCTTGTAATTCATTTTACCCTGGGCACAGATGAGAGGCAAGCTCTTCAGACTCTTCCATCTATTTCCAAGGCAAACAGATGTATTTAAAGATGTTGTACATATTTCCGTGGGGTTGTGGAGTTGCCTATTATTACTGCAAAAAGTCATCATTTCAAGATTGCCTTGGATAATACAATGGACTTAAAAGTGTGCCAGCCACCAAATGGAATCAAAGAAACCTTTTATGATTTACAGCCACCTTTTCAAATCATTGTGCACCCTACAGCATCCTCCAATTACTGTCATTGCTGCAGTATTTCGATTAATATTTGTTTCATTTCACAGAATCCCATCTCAAAGTGAACCCAAAGGAGGGCTTCTTTACCCATTCAAACAGTTTCCAGTATGCTGGTCGCAGTCTCTGGCACAGTCACAAGGGCGACAGCCATTTTCTCCAAAGCCCCAGTAGCCCATGAGACATCTATCGCAGTTGGGGCCCGCCACACCTGGCTTGCAGTAGCAGAATCCCGTCTTGGGGTGGCATCGCCAGCTTCTGCTGAAAGTTGCGTTGGCTGAACCCATTGGCTGGCAGGCGCAAGCTATGGAGATATGGTAAGAGGTGACTGAGATTATGTGCCCAGGGGTCATCTGGTTAAGTAACATTTTTGCAAAGCTTATAAACTCGTGCCCTCTTCCTTATGCTCCGTAGTTTTAAGTCAGAACTGGTAAACGTTGCATTGTCAGGCTACATTTGCAATATTATTTTTCTTTCTTTTTAACTCATTAAGCACAGCAAAACAAGTACAACTGGGACCCATTTATGTGTAAAAGTCAATTCTTCCCTACTACACAAATCTTGACCATACTGGGTTTTGAAGGGCTGGCAGGAAGCCTCTACTGTCTGTTTATTTTTAAAGGGGCTTGCAGGTGATTCACTTTGAAAGTGTTTTGCAAAAAGATTCACTAGCACAGATGAGGTAAAGAATGATAGCTATTGCCTACGTTGTCTCTTCTGTGAACACAAAGGTCACAAAACTACTGTTTCCTCTGGGGCTAGATGCAGCTTATGCACGTGGTTCAGATGACCTGAAACATTCTTTTGATTTCTGCCTCTAAAGAGTCCACAAATTTCCTTCAGTGTGAGTTCTAAGGGTCACATCTCACCATGCAGTACTGTACGTATGTAAGGAAGCTGTTGAAATTTTTTGTACAAATACATGAGCAGATTTGTTATAAAGAAGGTGAACAGAATAAGAGAAGATCTCTAAATTTACTAGATGTATTTTACATGGAGCTGGAGATGAGCAAATAGGAGGAAAAAAAACCAGATTTTTCTAATGCTATTGCCAGTTTGACACCAGCCTGGCAACTCAAGGCAACTTGGCAATAAAACAGATAGTTACAGCTCCTGTGGGCAACTCTGCCTTCACAGACGATAAATTGTCATAATCCCACGGCACCAGTACATTCCCAATGTGACAGCATCAGGGAGTGAGGTGGAAAGTCATATATATATAGTGGTGCAAAGCCGACACAGTTGACTCCTTCCCATCAGGGCAGAGGCTAGCTGAGATGGTCAAGCCTTGTGCCAACAGCTCTGCAGAGGTAAAATACAAGCAATAAACATACCCGCTCATTTCTATATTCAAACAAGTTTGATTAAAATGAGAACTGAGCTGAACTCCAAGCCTTCATATTTCAGCTCTTTTTTGTATTAACAAAGCAGCGTGCCCTGGCTTTTGCTTGTAGCAGAGACTGAAATGGAAATGCATCACTACTTCATCCATCTGGAAGAGGGCAAAAATAAAAATCTTGTGGCTAAGACCAGCTTTAACATAGATTTTCAGTTAAATGTTGGACACCCAAGGTGTTTAGATAGCTTGGATCAGGGGGCAGCCTTTTGGATGCTTATCTGAACCAAACATGATCTCCAAAGCTTTTGAAGTTTGCCCATCATTGCTTCTAATCAAACTACTTTTCTTCATGAGCTCACAGATAAGAGACCAAATGAACACGCTGATTCCACATATCATTTTCCAAGGGGAAGGGGCAAGTATATGACTATAAAGAGTGTTAAGTGTAGCAGGGACAGATTCACTTTCATTGCAACCTCATATTTGATACTCAAGAAAAGAAAATATCTTTTGAAAATAGTACAAGAAAAAGGGTGAGCAATTTTGTTTAAAATTGCATTTCTCTTATGATCTGCTTACTACATAGTTATTTTTTTCACCATGCCCTGTGTTCTTTATGCCAATATTTTAATAATATTATTACACTCTGCTGTAGACAGATCTCAGTCCGTTGTTTTCAAGGGACACTAGCACAATAGCCTAAGGACAGAAAATAAGCGTGCTGTCATGGGCAATGTACTCAACACAATGAGCTGGTTGGCGGATGGCAGCAGGCTCGCCTGTTTGTCACAAAGCAGTCTTGACTTTGGGAGCAAACCCAGGGATTTTGTTGTCAGTTCTGGAGAGCAGGTGTAACAATGAAGTGCTCATTAGCACTGACAGTTTCAAAGGCAAGTTCTGATTTGTTGCTGCTCAACTTGAATCATTTTTGCCCAGATTTTTGCAGAGCTGACTACATCACCCTAAAAGAGGAGACATTAAGTTCCATCCATCCCCCCCAAAAATGAATGTCATAGATTTGGGGATAAGGAGGGGAAACACATGCTTCCTTTACCGTAGACAGGTCTGAGCCACAAGTAGTAAGAGGTTGCCAGCATCTGGGTTGACTTGAATCCAGGTTTCTGATTTCACTGTAATATCTCTGTATGTAGAATCTACCTGTGGAGTTTTCACCTGAAATTTCTTGTATTTCTGCAACTTCTGGATCCATCTTTATTCCTGCCTTATTTCTGGTTTTCAGGTTTCATCAGTTAGGGTCACATAACAGATGGGTAAATCATTAGCATCATTAGACTATCTATCACCAACTGCGACTAGATCCTGATTCAGGAAGATGAGGCCTTCTCCCATCCTGTCCCTAAGGGAAAGTATTACAGGACAGTGACTGACAGCATTGGCGGAAGCTGATGAGGAGGTAGGAAAAAGTGCTTGCTTTTTTTTTTTTTTTTCCCCTTCCTTTCTCATTTTGGGGCTACAGTTCAGGAAAACTAATGTTCCCAAATGAACTGTGGGGCATATTCCCCAATTAGAAACTGGGATAGCTTCTGGTGGATCGGAAAGCAAGCTGAATCAATAAATGTACACCACTTTCAGATGAGTTATACAAGTGGCTTACAAACGCTTTACTCAGTCTGTGTTTATTTAGCATTTCAGCTTGGGTGTATACATTGTCTGGCTTCCAGAGTATTACGGCCAAAATCCCAGTTGTGCATCTAAGGTAACTCCCAAAATACGAGCCCACATGTCACATGCTGAAGGGGCAGCTGTTGATGACTGGATTTTATTGGTTTAATAGTGCCATAGATTTGCAGATAAACCTCACAATTAAAGGAACATAAAAGAAAGTTTCCAAAACCTCACCCTTTTACATTTCCCAATATTTGACAACACAGCATCTTTCCCTGCTGATTTTTGCTTCTTTTCTCTTGGCAAACTCTAGTTTTCTCTCCATCCGCCTCCCTGTCTAACAAAACACCAGCCGACATGACAATGGCCTTGTTTGTCAAAGGCATCATCAATTATGTTAGGGATGGTGTGCAGACAGTTCTGGCTCAGAGATGGCTGGTTTATTTGGGTTCTCCCCTTGACAGCAGTGTAATGAAAAATTTCATCATTGTACTTTAGAATTGGCTATCAGTCACAAAGTATCACAAAGCATCCTCTTGCCTTTTAGTCTCACTCCTATACTAAGGGTTTTTTTTGTCAGAAACTACTGTAAAAAGGAGACAAGGAATAATGAAAAATGAATAATTCATACAGCAGTCTCCACTCAAGTCCTCAATAAATCTGTCTGCCCTCAGCACAGCTGTCTTTCCCATGTAATGAGGCACAGATGTAAAATATAATATTGGTTGCAACAATATGGTCCCAACTTACAGGAAAATAGCAAGTGCTCCAAGTAATTCAGTGGACTTTGAGGTATCTTGCCTTAAACTTCTGTCTAATAATACTGCACAAGATATAGCTATGAGCAGACTCTGGCTATGTGGTGAAAAACAGGCAAAATGAAAAAATCAAACAAAGCCTTTTGAATCTGAAACATATACATGTGCATCTTTGGAGCATATGACCAAATCAGGGCAATTTTTCAAGTATGTCAGATGTGGGGATTGACTCAGCCAGTGATGTTTCTTAAATGAAGGAAATAAGATAGACAGCTGTGTGTGTGGTCAGGGCTGGTTAAGACAGACTTTGAACCAAGATGTGATCAGGCCTTTGTGATACTACAATTAGAAGTTCACTCCCTCTGCTCAGAAGTAAAAGGATGAGAAGCAGAGCTTTTCAGAGTGTGTGTGTGTGTGTGCGCCTGTGCATCTGGGCACATTTTAATTTTCAACCCTTGTGCTTAGAGTAAAAAAGCTTGTTTTCCTGGAGGCCCTTTTTAATGGGTCTACATGCCTGCATTATTTTTTAAGCTAAGCAAAGAGTGAATACAAAAGAGGGTGCCATTTCAGAAGGATCCTTTAAGCCTCCAAATAAGCCACAGGAAAGAGCCAAGGATACAGCAGCTTTTCTGACCATTGGTTAGGAAACGATTAGGCTTCCGAGTCAAAGCTCCCATACAAGTCTATATCCAAACTACTTAATCCTCTGTTGTCACCCCCAATAACGGGCAGGTGTGTGCCTTGCTCTGGGGCTCTTTTCATGCCTTCCTTTTTTTTTTTTAATATAGATCTAAGCAGTGTCAAAACAAGGCTCTGCACACAACCTGGCTCTCATTCATCCCCAGCTGCTAGGAACAGGAGAAGCAAAGGGATCAGAGGCAGGCTTCCTCTGCAGACAAAACGGAATAGCGGATTCACACTTACATACCAAATTTCAACAGATTATTTCTTTCAAGGGAATGTCTTTGCAGTCTCACATTGGAGGGTCAGCAAAGGGTGGTTTGGATAGTGCCAGGACACCCAATTGTTATACAACTTTTTTTCCCTAGCAGTGATTAAGAGAGAATGCTGTTCATTATTATGACTAATGCTTAAAGACTCTTTCTGGGCCTGGGCAGTGTCCTGTTAACTTTCTGGGAGCCTGAGGGGGATGTCACAGCTGAACCTAGACTTTGCTCTGGATGGCAGAGCACTCTTCAAGCGTGCTTTCTCAAAGGGATTAGCACAGCATTTCATTCAGCTTTTTCATCAGATTTCCTTTCCCAGCTCAGTATCTACTGTACACAAGGGTCAAGTTTTGATCTCCCATTGAGTTTTTTATTTTTTTTTCCTCTGAGTTCAAAATGGGAAGCTGAGGACCAGGTTGCTCTCACCAAAATCATCCATTCAGTCTACTGTTTGCGGTTTATTACTGCTTTTCAGCACTTGCCCAGTGGGTGGGTTTTTCATTTAGTGTTGTTAGTCTGGTACTGTTTGCGTGGTTTTCTCAAAGTGAGATGATGCCTTGGAATTGGTACATTTAAATCCTCACAAACATGCTAATCCAGAAGTGGCAGCTCTTCAATTTATGATCAGCAGGCTGAGGTATGAGAGAAATGTACCTGGTGGTCTAATTGTCTAATTTCTTACGTATTAACAATGCTCAAAACGATAACTATTTTTTACTGAATAACAAGCTGGTTTTAGGGTCACTTTTTTTTACTGAATAACGAGTTGTTTTTAGGATCGCATAACCTGAGCAATTCACTCAGACCGCACCAGATTAAGTTTAATAACAATGAAAGTTTTGCAACCTAAAGGATGGAGAAGAGAGCCTCTATCTTGTGTCCTGCATGAGGCCTTTCAGTTTAATATCAGCTCTAGGCCTAAGGAGCTGATGATGGTCCTGGAGGTGAAATCTTCCATCTATCAAACTGAATCTAACCAAAACAACTCTGCCTGTCTGCACCGGTGTTTCTGGTTTTGCTGTCACTGATAATAACCTAAGCAGTGAAACGTTCCCTGAAGATTCTCTCCAGAGGAACAGCATAACATGAAGTGCACACTTATACACTGCCTGCAAACCACATGGGGAAGTGTTTGGGGATCGGTTCTTTCATCATACAAAACACTACTCTATTAAGGTAATTTGTCAAATGTCACTGTGGGAATTCTCCTCCTCACCTTAAATAAAAGATAAAAGGCATAGAATAACCACTCCCCTCCCAGGTTTCTCTTAACTCGGTAGTTATAACTGCAGTGTCTCTTCCATTTTCACACAAGTACAAGCATCATGCACACATCAGTCTGCTGTAAAAGCTGAGGCTCCCTAGAGTGAACTGCAATACCCTTTCCTTATATCCTGATATGGCAAGCATTCATGCATGCCTTTACATGCCCGTGAAAGGTCCCATTGACTTGACTCATGCACAGGTAGCGTCATGCTTACCTATTTGCAGTAATGCTGAATCAAGCGTGTTAGATTCATCTCAACCAACAGAAACTCTAGTGCAGGGTAGTGATCCAGAACACCTCTTAAGTCAAGGAAAAGAAATAGATATCCTCTAGAGGTCAATTCCGCTCATCTATCTCAGGCATCTCCGTTAGACTGCAATAAGCCATTCCCTAGAGGTCCCACTGTTTCTCCACTGACTGTACAGGGAGCTTAGAAAAGACATATAACTTTCAGGTGGCTAAAGTGGGATGGCAGCTATCTAGGCCTGAGCGTGCAAGTCAGAGTGGAAACAATTGCATTTGGGGGCCTTCTGCTGGCAGCAGCATGTTCCCAGGTGAAAAGAACATTATTGTGCTTGACAGGCACGATAGGAATAAAGCACAGTTTTTCTTTTGCTATGCAGAGTATTGGCAGGAGGTACTGAGAGGCCTGTAACCAGACCAGACAAAAGAGGCAGAGGTAGAATCAAGGTCTGATTTCATCCAGGCAGACTGTTCTAGGGTTTCCACACAGATAGGCTGTATTTTCAAACAATGTTTTTTCCTCTTCGCTGCTCTCCAGTGCTCTGTGACTTTAGCAGTTATCTAATATTACACATGATGTTGGTTACCACACCATCATCCTGCTGTTAAATACAAGAGTTCATACACAGATTCTTTCAAGTACTATGAGACTGAAAACTAATCTTCTGGCACAACAATTTATTCTCATTACAATATTTCCCTGTAGCAAATCTGCTCAGAGTAGAAACAGGACTAGACAGGAGCCACCACAGAACACTATGGGATACAGGGTGAGTTAGATAAGTTCACTCCCAGCCCTGTCTGCTGATCAGTGTTGTGATGAATGTTGTGAAATCGAAAATAAGGGGTCACATGGAAGCAGTCTGTGCTGGCACTAAGATCCAGTGGAAAGAATACAAAAGAGCAGAAACATAGGATGTGTTGTGCACAGAAAGTTTAAGCAATATCAGAGGACGTACAGTCCTAGGGAGAGGAATGTTTGTAACCTGAGCGTTTAAAAGGAATCTTGAAGACCAACATCAAAGGGTCAGGAAAGCTTCAAAAGCACATGATGCCAATGGGCATGAGTATAGATGACAGAGGATGAAGTTTTCTGTGCTGGCAACTGATGTCTGAGCTACGGGGAAGGAAAACTATCCAAAGGGAGAAATGAAATGATGTATATTGTTGGAAATAGCAACCTCCCAAATAGATGTCAGATGGAATCAGATGTGTGAAGCCTGGCAGGATACTCAGGAAATGTTTACACTAAGTAAGGGAGATTTGGACTATGTTCCAGACTGGCCGGGTGCAAACTACCTTGATCCAGAGGTTGTACACCCACATTAGTGCCTCTATGCCCTAGTTACTTCCTAACACATCCTGCTGAAGTGTTAATGAGGCAATTAATTTGGGCAGAGCACCCCATAATACAGCTGTAGAATCCAGAGATAAGTCTGATTGAGCTCTGATCTACTTGTTCCCAAGTGGATATGCATGGTCTCATGCTTCCTACACCTCCTGCAGCCATTGTTTTATATATTTATGTGCACAGATGTTGCACAATCAAATGGAATTTAACAATAGCTTACACATAGTCTTGAGAGATACAGAAAAAAACAGCTAAATAAAATGTGCCTCAAGAAAAAAGGAACCATATTATTTTAAATGCAAGCACAAGAAGAACGTACCTTTCCCCAGAATGCAATGCATTTGGAGAACTGTAGCAGTTATCACAAAAAGAAAATGTGTGTTACTAGGGGGAGACAGACACAGAAAATCAGAAGAATGACCTTTGATCAGAAAACTGTAGTTTCGAAACAGAATACATAGAAAGGATAGTAATACTCATGAGTTACTTCTACAGGAGTTATTGATTCTGTAAGAGTTGTTGATTTATTTCTTTTAAGGATTCTTCCACCATTCACTTGTCTTCACCACACGTAACAATAATCACTTACGTTTGCAGACCTCCGTAGAAGACAGGGGTTTTCCTCTATCTCGATAATACCCTGGTTTGCACCTTTGACACCGATGTCCCTCTGTGTTATGCTTGCAGTTGTCACAGACTCCACCACTGCGCTTTCCTGATGCCAGCCAAACACTCAGATCAAAATGGCAGCTATCAGCATGGTTGTGACAGCGACACTCTGGTGGGAAACAGGAGAATGTATTTCAGGCTTATAGAATAGACACAGCAATACTATTCAAATGGTGTCATTTTCCTACTGTGAATAATGGAGGAAATATCTGAATGTAACACATTTCATCTGCCCAAAATCCTTGCTTTTCATAAAAACTAGAAATTGCAACACAGAGTGAGAGTCCCAGCAGGTTCTGAGAAGCTTGGGTGGTTTGTGAGCTGTGTGGTATTCTTACATTAAGACAAACCAATCTGATGGTATCGTAAGCCCTGCACAAAACCCTGGAATGCTAAAACACACGAGGGGACATAGCTGCATGAAGAACAGATCTCTGCCTTGTAAATTCCACTTCCCAATAGCCCAAACAGGTCAGCTGTAGTAAAACAATGTGCATACTGAAGTTTTCCATCAATGACCAGCAACTTATCCCCAGTTTCTGTAATGGCACCATTAGCGTAAATCGACAGAAGTTTTTGTTAGGGAACTTTGCCTGCTGGCACAGTGAGTGCTCAACCTGAAAGCCTGGATCAGTAAACTCCCTCCCACTTACTTCTGCATTCATTTGGCACCCCTGTTTTTCCATCTCCTGGCTTCCAAGGCTGATCATTGTATAGCGGTGCACATTTCTCACAGTGGTCCCCTGCTGTGTTGTGTCTACACACACACTTCCCATGGACCTGTCAGGGGAAAGAGAATACATTCAAATAGCTACAAGCAAGAACATGGTGGAGTGCTCCAACAGCCTCATGAGGAGGTGGGACTTCTCCTGCACAACTCCCACGCGGCTGCCTGGCTCTCTTAGGAAACCCACAGAGCCTGGTGCTTAAATGTGTAGCTTTATCTCTTCACACAGTCACTCATGATGTAGATTTTTCCTCTGTCTTCCAGTTTAAATGCATGTGGCAACAATTTAACTCTCCAGTTGGCTATTTTACTACTACATTGATGAACAGCCTCTAGACTATTTAAATTGCATAAGCTAACACAGCTTATTTTGATTTACAAGTTCAAGACAGGAGCATTCAAAGAGCCTGAGCAGGTAGTTACCTCCAGGCAGTGTCAAATACACTCTTGGCTAGCAGAGTTGAGTCACAGGAGAGCACGGCCTAACAGAGGATGCTGGACCCTGTCCTATTTGACATTAACAGTGGTCTGGAAGAGAGAGTAAATATAGGGCAATGAAATCACCGTGAATTACTAAACTATAAATTGTTAGAAGAATGAGCAAGTAATCCTGGACCTCCTAGCACAGCTAAAAATGTAGCAAAAATATTAAACCTTGAAAAATACCGACCAGTATACCCACAGAAAAACAATCTAAACCACATATTCTGTAAGAGGAAAGCACTGATGTTTGAAGATACTTAGGTTCGGTAGGCACCAACTTACCAACTTACATATGAATATGCAAGGAATAGTTTAGCAGAAAAGGCCCAGTAAAATTTTGGGCTGTGTAACTAAGAGCACCATTACTCCGAGTGGATAGGAAATTGTACCTGCAACACTATGTTCAGTTGTGAACATGTTATAACCAGATAAATGAGAAATTGGAAGATGTTCAACAAAAATGAGTAAAAGCCGGCATGGCTGGAGAATGGGGCTGATCTACAAGCACTAAGCATATAAATCCACCTAAGCTAGGAAACAACAGTTTACAAAATATTTGTGGGGGAAACAAAGAAAAAAGTGCAAAAAGTCTTGACTAAAACCGGCTGAATAGTAGAGTTAGAGTTCTCTCTGTGAGACTATGTGCTTGAAAAAATTACTTGAAAAAAGAACTTGCTTCCTCTGTACTCGTCTGCCTTCATTGGAACACAATAATGAATTTTAATCCTTAAAATATTCTAATACATGTCAGTTTTGGAATCAGGTATTCACACCAGAAACCTGACCTTGGAAACTGAGCTAGTCCAGCCTTCAAATGGGAAGTTACTGTTGAAACTGATTCTGTTCTCAAGTCACTTCACACACCAGGGATATAATAGCCAGTTCCACTATAGACTAATTTGGTACACAAGATTCTGTAATATCAAGCTACATCCAAGAGGTGCTTTACAGCAGTCTTTTTGTTGTGGGTTTTTTTTTTGTTTGGTGTTGGGTTTTTTTTGTTTGTGGTTTTTTTGATTTGTGTTTGTGTTTGGTTTGGGGGGTTTTTTTGTTGTTGTTGTTGTTTTTTTTTAATTAAGAAAAAGGATTCCAATATCTGTTTGCAATGCCTCAGAGAAAGGATGCCCCGGAGAAATTCTTTGAGGAAGTGTCCAGCATAGGGAGTAGAAGAAAGGGAAAGGTGGGACCATAGGTCATGTTCTACACCGATCACAAGAGAAGCTGCTAATTAGTGGTATTTCACATGCAAGAGGAGGACACTTGTACTAAAGCAGGAAATGCACAGAAATGAGGGACTAGACCGCTCTCCCTCCGTGCATGTTGAGGATGCTAAGCTCCATAACACCACTGTCACAGCTCTGGCTGGCCCACTGCACGTTACACAAAAAGCAGAGACTGAGATTTCATTATGACTGGGGTGTGAATTGAATCTAATCCTTTAATCTCACCACTAATGTGAGTTATGTTTCTCCACAGTCTTTCCTGAAAGTCAGGCTCTCCCTTTGCAGTCCCCCCTCCCCAGTCTCACGTAGCAGGTAGCTTGGGATCAAGAGAGAAATGTTCAAAAGAGCAGTTGCGTGAATGTGCTCCCCTGCCCCCAAACCCGTCTCCCTGCAGCAATTTACTCTCCGCTCCCCTGGTTTCTAATCCTCCCAGACCAGATATGTCATGTAGCTAGCAGAGGGGATAGGCTGCAGCTGATGCCATCGCCCCTCTATGGCCAGCTGGCAGATTTGCTGCTGCACAGAGCAGTTGGCTGCCTCCTCACGGAAGACTGAGCACAGACTTCAGGGTATGCATTTCTGTCAGAGCTCAGCACCAGTAAACCTCAGGAGGACACAGCATGTAGCACGTTATGCGATGCCTCTCCAGACCTTTGTACAAGAAAGTCATCCACATTCAAAGCACTAAATAGGATGACAAATTACAGAGACAACAATACTAATAAGCAAGTGTCGGGCTTCTCCCTATTTGAGTTTGGCTCTTCAGGCTTATAAATGCCCCTGTGGACACAGTGACCACTTTTCAGAAGCCATACAACAGAGAAAAGGACTAGGAGTGGGGAAAGATAACATAAGCCTGACCCAGAATGGTAGATTTTAATGTCCCCAAACTTCAGACTATGTGAACTTTACAGCTCATTCCAAAATGGACCAGAACCAAAACCTTGGATACAGTCACTTCCTAGGAAAGTGCTAGTGTATTTCAATGCAAAGTTTGTAAGTTGGCCCATTGGGCTTTTTTAGAGATATATACACAAACTATGCATTCACTATATAAAAAAATACATGAAAGAAATGCTGAGATCGTACAGTTGGGAAATGGCAGAATTAAACTATGCAATCTTGTTTTAGCCTTGAATGACATGATCAAATATTCATTATTCCACAGGACCCTGTGCTTACAGGGCACAGCACAGATGGTGTGAACACTCATGAACAATTATTCAGAAAGTAAACAGGAAAATTCAGTGAGAAAGGAAGAGTCTGGTTGTTCTTTGGAGGTAAGTAGATGTGTTAGTTTGCTCATTGCACACTGGTTTGTTGCAAACTGTAGTTTGTGGAGGCTATCAAGGAATGGCATGTTGTGAGTAGGACATAAAGGCATAAAGGAAGCTTCCTGCCTGTGATCCCTGCTATTGAACAGTTTACCAAATATATGTGGAAGGATGACTGGCAAAAGGGTTGAAAAGCCAAGCAGCCAGCAGACAGGAGAGCCACGGAGCAGGCAGAAGTAAACAGTGGAGCTGGCGCGGAACTTTTTCTAAAAAGTGTTAGGTCTGAGGATTAACATTTTTTGTATAGGTTTAAGAACACAGAAAAGAGAATTGATGGGTATTGGGGCAAAGGTAAAGGATAACTGAAGAGAAAGCAAGTCTGCCATGTGTTATCTGTGGATAGGTATCTCATGGAAGATATTTTCCATAGCAAGTAACCTCATAGACAGCATTCATATGTGAAAACAGCTAAGGAGAGTGCAACATGAGGTGACAATGAAGTACAGAAAGGAGTCAGATAGGAAAAGAGAGCAGAGACAAAAAGCTCAAGTAGAACACACAAGAAAGGCAATTCATGGATGTAAGTGGCTGTTGCAGAAAGACTGGTTAATGCAGGAGAAACTGAGTTGTGGAAGAGACCTGTTACACTTAAGAGTGAGGTGAAATAAGGCTAGGTAAGGTGGCTGCAAGTAACAAGACAAACAATTTCTTCTGTTAGAGAGGAAGAGATAGGAGAGGCAGCCAGAGACCAAAGTCCAGGAAGGAACAAGAATGAAATACAGGAAGCTGTCAGATAAAATAGGAAATGGGATATCTGCTTAGGGAAGGGAGAATGAGAGAGTTGCACTCAACACCAACACAAAGAAAGCAGGCATATCCCTGACTTGTTATTCACTGCTGAAGTAAGCCCACATCTCTCTCACAAAAGTGGGTCCAAAAAACTAAAAGATTGTGCTCTTTACCAAATGCAAGAGCTCAGGATGCCCTGGATCTCACTGGAACACAGACATGATCATGCCAAAGTAGATAAAATAGTCAGAGAAGTACAGGTTCAGGGGAACAACACTCACATTTTTCTATGCCCTAGAAAGCAGGGTCAGAATTGCAAGGAGATAATGGTGGTTAAGGAGATGATTGTCAGGGAGCAGCAGGGACCAGTTACTCTTTAGGGGGTGAAGAGCTATAAGCTGAGGTTTACCACAGCACAGGCTGTGCCCTTACTGAGGGGGCACCATCCTGAGCACAGTGGGCAGAGCAGGGAGCTGGTACCACAGTCCGTTGACAGCCCCAGACACAGCAAGGGGATGGACCAGGGTCAAGTCAGGAGCAGCAAGAGACAGGCCCAGAAACAAGCTCACAACATGGGTTCAAAATCCATTCAGGAGGCAGAAGGAGAGACAAGCTACAACACACATGAGGGGGTCCACCAGGAGGGAAGCTACCTACAGCATAGGCCCAAGGTCCATCCAGGAGGCAGGGCCAGAGGCAGGGATGCAGACAGGTACATCTACAGCATAGCTCAAACAGGGACTGACAGCCCAGGGCTGAGCTTAAATGGATCCCCCAGGCCAATGGACAGAGAGCGTGGGTAGGAGTCCCAGGTGGGGCTGGTCAGGACTGTTAAAGTCCTTTTAGTGCCTTCAGGACCCTGATAATAGTACTTTGATTGCCACTGGATTAATGTCATTAGAAGCTTTAGGATATCTGACTACTAGGAGGCATGTGAGGAAAAAATACTTCAGCTTTCTAGATTTGGAGCTCGCAATGGAGCGAGCTCCAGGTGGAGGGAGCTTGAAAGCAAGGTGAGGAACAGAGGATTACATGAGGTTCATACCATCCATCAGGAAACCTAGCCAGTTTTCAGCTAAAGCCCGATTAGTTTATGACACAGATTTATATGAATACATATAAATGTATTGGTACATCAGGAGAAAGATAGAGATGCAAGAGATTTCTGTCTCACATCTCTCATATTTCACTTTATCCTCAACATTCAGTATGTGACACTGCATCACTCAACATATACTGATCCTTAGATACAAAAGTATTTAGGCCTGTATGGGCTTTTCCACACTGCTCATTGCTGCAATAATTGAGTACTTCAGAAATATTACAGAATTTATTTTTATGACACCTCCCTTCATCTGCTTCTCCTCGTTACTGTGGTAACTCCAGTTGTCTCCCAGGATCTTTCCCATTCATTGTATTGAGAGTTCAGTTGCTCTGACAAATTTTTTTGAAACTGGATGGTGCCTTCCGAAGTTATTATGGGGAATGGATCAGAGAAACAGATGCACTGGCAGGCAGGCAGACTGTGTTATCATATAAACCTCTCCATTTCGTAAAACCAGTCTAAAGTACTATGTGCATAACCTGTAATAGTTTGTATTCTTGCAGTCCTGCTTCCTGAGTGCATTCAGCTGGGGTTAGTCATGTCACTAATGCATGCTATGAGCTTTGAAAGATGAAAACCGTTGCTTTAAATACTGGTATTCTGCCTGCATCAAGCTTCCAGTTTTCTAATCAGCTTTTGCAAAAGGTAGAAGTTTATAGGCTGACATACTTGCAGTTAGAGGACATTATTAGTCCAGGAAAGGAACAAAAATGTTATGCTATACTCTCAATTACCATCATACTGGCTTTCATGGCTACTTGAAAGCAAGCTCTGCTTTTGTGTTTTGGTATAGCAGCTATGTTCTCAGGCTGTGGTTTCATGATGTAAAGTCTTTGGGGGCAATCTCGATTTGAGACATTTCTGCTTTTCTTACTACTTCTTTCTATGCTATCACCTTCTGCATCATGCCCTGAGTCGTGTAAATTGGGCTGTGAAACTAAACCATGTTAAAAAAAAAAAGTTAAAACTGCTTTTTTTTTCCTTGGCACTAGTATTTTTAATCTGGATTAATTCCCTCATCTGCCTCACAGTACAGTCATGCTGTTACAAGTCTGCTATTGCTGCCAAAGGCTTTGATCTGTACATCTACCACCTGAGCAGCTTTGAATCGGGACACAGAGGAGGTTATAGCTTCATGGATTTTAATGCCAGGATGATCAGTTCCAATCATTAAGCTTGACCTGCTATACTAAGACATGAATTTCATCCAGTAGTTCTTCCATGGATTTCAGTAACTTCTGGTTGATTTACAGCAAATAGTGTAGAACCATACCCTGCTTCCATACAACAGTTCTGAGAAATGACACTTATTCAAGACATGATACTTATTCACCTTTGACTGCTCAAAGTTGCTTCACCTGAATTCTGATCTGCAGCTGAGAGAGCAAGTGGAAATTTTCTATCTGTTTTTTTATTTTTTAAACTCTGTTCAGCTTTGTATTATACCTGAAGCCTATTGCTTTCTCTCTGCCCATTTGGTTTCTTTTACCTTTTTTCCTTTCAGTAAATGTTTTGGTTGTTGCTCTTTCTCCTGGGCTATTCTCAGTCTATTTTGGGGCTTTTTTCCTAATGAATGAAAGTTAAAGTTGGAAGCCTTCCAGAACAGAGCAACTGTTGCTGATTCGGAGAAAATGTTTGTCTTTGGGCTCTGTATTCACTTTGTAATGTCACCAGAGAAATTTTGGATACAGCAGTTTGCAATGACATCAGAGGCTAGTCCCTTACCTGCTTTTAGTAAAACAACTCTTTCTGGGTCATTTTGAGTGGTTAAATACAAAACAGTGTCTGCTATTCTGCTTTGTTTCTCTTACAGTTCAAATGGGCTCTGTTGCGTTTGCAAATGAAGAGATGTATCCATGCAGATTTATAATAAATCCTTCAATACCAGGTCCTGGGGAGAGCACATATGACTTTTAAGAGGCCAAATTAAAAATTTCCTTCAAGTTTTTCAAATTCGCAAAGACCTAAAAGAATGGGTGGCTTGGGAGTAAGTCCCAGACTACAGTGCCTGCTATGGGTAGATTGACAGTTCAAATTCTTGCTCTAATCACAAATGAAAAAAGCCATTATTTTCCTGTGTCACTTGCTGGTTTCTGGGAAAAGGTCTAATAAGTGTATGTGTCTAAAAACTGGTACACATATGGGTGTTTTCTGAGGGAACTGAATTTCTGGCTCATACTTGGTCACTTTGGTAAATTAAGTCTGAGGGAACTTGGCAGGGATAAGTAGAGCTGGGACACTTGCGTCAAGGCCACCTGAGCCCATATAGGTTTTGGTCTCCACAGCAGTGAGTGAATGAGCTGCCTCTGGTTCCAAATTCACTGAATAGGTAATGGTGAAGAAAAATCAGTGATAGTGTTTAGTTGAATATTCAGACTGGCATCACTAAGACCTTTTTGAACAGTAACAGAAGAATAGGATAAATAGACTAGAAGAGGTACAAAATGCATGCTTCATGTGAGGGAATATAACTCAGCCCATGACAGTTTCAAGACACAACTCCATCCTTTGCCTGAATTCACCTCCATCAGTCTTTAAACACACATCTGGCTGTGCCTTAGCTATCTGAATGCTAGCTTGATTTTTATTCTGAATGCTTTTCTTTCTGAATGCTAGCTTGATTTTTATTCATTTTTGGGCTAAGCTGTCCTCTTACTTTTACCTACAGTGCCAACAACTCCATTATCAATCTGTAACAAACTGCATACCAGGAACAGGTGTCACACTGAAATGCAGCCCCTGAGTTACAGCAGGTCACCAGCTCTTGGTGAGTGTCTTAAGAATGGAGGAAGCAGAAAGGGAAGCGAGGATCAGTATTTTAATAAGTGAATAGCTGAATCACAGCATAACGAGTAAATACCACCGTTCAAATCTCCTGAAAGTGAATGGCACAAGTGAATTTGGTCTTGTTCAAGGCTGTGTTCCTGATGCCGCTGAACAGTCTGGCCTGACTGCCAACCTTTGCTGTAGAAAGACCCAGAATTAGTTTTCAGGGGAGGAGGAAATGGGAGAAGCTCCAGGTTCTGATGTATGGACAAGGATTTGTGGATTTACAGGTCAGGCATAATGGGTTAGCACACTGTGAGCTGTTCAGAGAAGTTTGGACACGACCTGTTCATTCAACAGGCAAAATAATTCCGTCATGTACTTTGTAATAAATCTGGCTAACTCCAGCAACTGTCTCGACTTAGCTGGCTTTCTACTGGTTAATCCACAGTGGCTCTAGGGGTGTGTGATTGAAAATCTACTCCCAAAGTGGGCCTGTGAGCTCTTCTCTGAATTTTTACCTCTGTATTGAGTGAATTTGGCAGCCTGCATAGCTCCCATTCAAGTGAAATTATGTTGAGTAATGGAATAGATGAAGCCAAAAGAAAAATAGTTTTCTGCAACTTCTCTGCAGATGGCTGCAGCTTGGAGAGTGGGGGAAGGGCAGGGCCGAAAAAGGTGCAGGACCAGCCAAATTTATAAGGAGTCTGGGAAGCGAGAAAAAGGGCGAGAAAGTCCATGATTTAGCAGAAAACTTGTGCACAGCAAGGAAAGGTTTCTGAACACCTAAAGGGTGCAAAGCTAATCCCCAGGATCCTTCCAGCACAGTAAGTGAACCAAGGCAAGGAAATATATGTAGGATTTTATAACTTTTGCACTGAGTAATATGGAATTTGTTTATAATCCTGTGCGAATTTCTCCATATTTTGTGTGCACCTGCTGCCAAAGCATTAAAATGCAAACTCCGTGCACCTGCAAGGTACAACTCTAGAAATATTCACTTAAATTGCTGGGAGATTTATTGGGGATGAGTGAACTGGCTGAAAGGCCTTGAAAAGCCTTGGTAAAAGACTGAAAACTTTTGTTCTAGTAACATGTAGGTGAGCTGAGGACAGAAACAACATAGCAGTCTATTCAGTCCCAAGGGAGCTTAAAAACACAAGGACTTAATATATGAGGCAAAACACAGCAGCTCCTATGATTGTCACATCACAGCAACTTCCTCGTGTTGGTGGCTGTGTCAAATTCAACTTAGAGAGACAAAACAGTATATAGTGCATGGAGCTTAAATGGAAGAACCTCAGAAATATGCTGTACTATGAGACATCAGAGAGGTATTTGTAGCAAGTGGTGGCTGACACCCATGAGATGAAGCTATTTCTCTCTCTTAGACACACACACACAGACTATTGTAGCTTTAATGTGAAAAGCAATCCTTAAAAGAACTATAAGTCATATTTTACCAACCCTAAAACATATTTACAAGTGTTTCCAATCGAATGTTTCTACTAGCAGGGTTATTATGGTTCTTTCACAGAGGTGAATGTAGCAGAGAACATCACTTAAGTGATTAAAGCAACAAAAAACACTATTAATGACAGCAATTAAGCAATAAAATTAAAATATGTTTAAATAGCTCACCCATAGCCATTGCTTTTAAGAAAAGCTGTGTTTGAAGGCTAATAATGTCAGATAGGAAATTGTTTGCTACCCCATCCCACAAAATAAGAGACGGTTTCCTACAAGTAAGATGAGTGTCTGCATGGGTGGATCTGCACTGAGCCCAATTCAGGAAAGCTTTTAGGCATGTGTTTAAACTCCATTCCTGAATAGGCATGTTTTTCTGATTTGGACTTCAGTAGTAGTAAAAGACATTTCCACAACAATAATAAAATGCAGGAAAAACTTGTTGACTTTATAATTGCAGAATTCCTGCTGACTGAACCACTGTACGGATCATACCGTCAAAATTGTGGTTATTCTCTAAACCATAGATACTCAAAACATCATGTTGATGGTATGAATGCCAGATGCTCTGGCTGCAAACCACAGGTTCTCAGTAGAGCTCGTGGAGAACCTGCATGGATATCCAGTTAAACACACTGATTATAATCAGAAGGTAGAAGCACAGCCCACACACCCTATGCGCAACAAGCAAATTAAAGATGCAGTATGCCATGGTATATTGTCAGGGTACACCAAAGTAGTCAAACTAGCTATCTTTCATAAAATGAAATAGCACTCACAGACTGATTTAATTTCAGAGCTCAACAGAAGGCAGGGTACGTCCTCTCTAGAAGGGAGCGTGTTGGCCAGTGCGGGTGGATGGGCCTGCACAGCAGCACAAAAGTTCTCCTGCTCTTGCCTGCACTTCAGTGGGCAGTGCTAAGTGGAAAGGCAGGGGGTGGGCAGAACCTTCTACTGAAACACCTAGGAATGGTCTCTGGAATAATTTTAGACCTAACATTACCTGAACCTTACCTGCATGTCAGTTCAGAACTGGGTGAACTACTGCTTACACGTGTCCCTGCTATTCCAGCTGAAATGGCTGTAATGCACAGTAGTGCTGATTCTGTTGGGAGGGGAGGACAATCTTGTTAAAGTCTGAGTCTAGTGTTGCAGAGCCAGCAAAACCAGAAATGTTCACAAAAACTATGAAGATGAACCCAGATTACAGAGCCTAAATCTGCACTGAACAGGACTCTGAACCTTTAAGATCTTTTCATCAGGACTACTACTGCAATTCTGTGCAATTCTAGGAGATACCTGATGTAGCATCTGAGTTGAAACTATAAGAAACCTAACCAGAATGAATACATTTTTTGAAAGGTAACACCCCAGACACCAACCCGGAGGTATGCTCGAATTTGGAGGATACAATATATCTAAACTAAGGGTGGAATATATACCATATTTTTCCTTGGATTCAGATTTTTAACAACTCAGAAGGACAGGGGTGTTGATTTTTGGATTGGCCAAGAACCAACTCCTGGCAGTAATGGAGGCATTACTTTAATGTGCCAGTCTTCCTCACAGTCACTCTGAAACAGCAAGAGAAGCATGGGATGTATAGGAAAGCTCTTTTTTAGATTTATTTAGATATTCTTCAGTTAAAGTTTCTGGTGACATTTGTGAGAACGTGATAAGATAGGATCTTCTGGACGTGACCTGCAAGATAAGTCTGAATATCCTTTTCCAACTTTTATCTAAGTAATTGTTTGAGAACTTAACTTAGAGTCACAGTTTTGACGCACATCTTGCCCTAGGAAACGAGGAACTCACTAAAACTGTCCACTGAAATTAAAGAGAATCTTTCCATGATGCTCCCCTGTCAGCTTCATTGTCATCTCTGAACACAAATATCTGAAACTTTCTCATCCACCTACATGTTCCCACAAGGATTCCTGTGAAATGCTTTGGTCCACTGTGGGTAGTGAAGGTGTCAGCAACACCACTTTCTTTTCATGTAGTTCATGTAATTCATGTCTACTTTTTGCTCCATAATTTATATGGTCTTCTTCTATGTTTTCAGATCATTATGGGCAGAGCTTGAAGTCCATATTCAGTTTTAATTTTTGGAAAAAAATCAGCACAGGGATCTGTTTCTAGAATTTATTCTGACGTGATCTAGAAGCTCTTGTAATCCCTTTTTTTGTTACATTCTTGATGCTACTCACATAGTTGATATACACAGGGTAACTTTTTCTTAAACAAAACCTATTCTTTGAGTAGCCAACTACAACAGAGAGCACCTCCTGCATCTCTGAGTGCTGGACATCATACAGACTGGCACAGCTTGGATCAGATAATGTGAAAACTTAGCTGGGGATTATCAGTAGAACTACACAAGACATTTGAAGAGGAGGTAATATTTGCAAGGGATACAACAGCCAGGTTACCTAGAAAATTGCTGTAGAAATACAAGTTTTACCTTATGTAACCTCCATTATGCCAAACAAGGAATCTTACTTGGGACCAGATCCCACTCCCTTTGAAGTAAGTGGAAAACTTTCCATTTGCTTCATTGTGGAGGATCAGACCCACAGGGAGTCTAATTTGTCTCTGTAAACAGGATAAAGAAGCAAAAGAAACATCCGAGGCAACTTGTAAGAATTTCCTGGCAGTGTAGGTACCAATAATTAACAAGTAAAAAACCCCTAATGCTTTATAAAAAACATTTTAATCCACATTCGCTTTCCTCTGTCCATACTTACTTCTCATGGACAAGAAAGAGAATTGTGAAACGTTTGGCAAACAGAAATGACTTTGGTCTAGATTCTGTGTTCTGTCCATGTGTGCTTTCTGCTTTGTAAACTTTGTTCTGGAAGCACCCCTGGATTCAGCTAAAAGGTGTCATCAAAGCAGATCCTAAACCTGACAGCTCTTACTAACTTTGTTGGAGCTTAATAAAGAAATAATTTACTGTAGAGCAACACATAACTTTATACATCTTGCAACAGCAATACCTGGGACAGGATTATGTTCCATTGCATCCAATGGTAGAAGACGAGCAGATGTATTCAGGTGGCCAGGTCCTGGCAGTTGTTTCTCTTATAACGGTGTATTAATGCCCTCCATGTAAAAGAAAATACTTCTCTGTAGTTTTTGTGGCAAAATGCAATCTCAATAATTTCCCTCACTGACAAAGGAGCTACTTGTAAGTGTTTGAATAATACAGGCCGTGAAATTCAGAAAAGAGAATTTTGTCCTTAGCTATCATAAGAAGCTATTTAAGTTGGGTCTGACATCTGTGTCTCTTTTTTTTTGGTCTGAAGAAAGGAAATAGAAAACAAGAAAACATCACTGTCAATAGCAACAAACCCCAAATTCAAGAGATGTTTGTCCAGAAGTTTCTTGCCTATTGTTTATGGCTCCCATCTTCTTTTCTCAAAGATTTTCTCCTGTCTGACATGATATTCTCAGTAGTTAATAAGGGAAGTGTGATCTAGATGATAAATTTTGTTGAGGTGGGTGCACGGCTTGTTAAAAAAAAAAGGCCATATTGAAAGAGTAATTATACTGGTTTGCTGCCAAAATAAGAAGTCAAAGGACATTTCCATTGGATCCTGTGGAAGTCTTCTTTGAACCTTGCAGTACTCAGTATTTTCCCAAATGACTTATGACCAGAGGGAATATGCATGAAACTATCTAGGATTTCAAGCTATGATGTACCATTTGGAGGTTGGTTCTACAATTTGCAGTTCTCTTGTACCCATTCGTTTCTACGACACTGTGGCGCCTGTGACATTACTTCTCATAGAGCTGCATTTCTTATTGGGAGCCTCAGCGGAGAAGCCAGAAGCTGAATGCGTTGTCATGACTGAACTGACAGATCCACAGATAAATTGATCATTGACAGATCATCTAGTAGTCACAGATCATCTAGTCCCTCCAAAATGGTGTTGAAAAGTGTTGGTTCAAAAGTGTCAAGAAATTTCCTTTAGTTTTCTCCATTCTTTAGCCTCCATATAGTATCAGTCTAGCAGTGTTAGAAGTATTACAAATGGAACAGATTTCTTTTAAAAGTAAGAAGAACAGACTTACAAGTTAGCACAACTATGTCTCTTCCAAGACCTAAGTGCAGAATGATCTCAGTTTTTGGGCCAATCTCATGGCAAACAATTACAGTTGTTTTCTACATGGACTTGCTTTTGTTTTTGTTAACTACAGAAAATAAACACATTGTAGGAGGACTCTGAACTCTTAAGAGATTGAAACTCCTATTACTTAAGCCTTTTTGTGGAGGTCTGTATTTTTCCAGCATTTCATTTAATTACTTGACAGCAGCCCAGGAAACATGAAGCTGCTCTGCCTTCGTGCTGTGATATCACCCACACTAGCCACATTAAAAGCTATGTGTCTTGAGACTTGCTTTGCCCATGTGTTCATTAAATATTAGATGCGGCCAGTGGAATGAATCAGATTATTTCTGGACATGCAGTTTGTTTCTAATAGCTCTTTTCCCCGTCCTGTTTCAGTTACCATGTAATGAAAGCAGAGCACCTTCCCTGTCTCTGCCCAGAAGTTGCAAGATGACAGAGATTTTTGTTGCAATGTAGTTTGGCTAATGTAGTTAGACGTGTCATTGGTGTTCACCACTCAACAGCAAAGGCCTTTTTCTTCTGCATGTAGGCAAGGAGATTACCATATTGTAAGATGCAAAGTTATACACTTATATAAACTCCCTCATGCTAGCTATGTGTAAACCAAATCCTGAGATCTGTACCTATGTGAACTCTCCCTTCACCACTACAATACCATCATTGGTAAGTATTAGATAAAATATAAAAGGATCCAGGAACCTGGCTCATCCAGGAGTGGATTTTCATTGCGTACTTGAGAAAGAGCTAGGGTGTAATGACTAAAGCACAGAAAAGAGGAGCAAAATAGCATGATCATCTTTACTCCAGACTTGTATGACCTGGGAGTAGACTTTTAAATTTTGACCACCTAAGGTTTCACACTTCTCTAGTTAGTACAAACCCCCCAAACTAAGGAAGGATACAGTAAGAAACTTCCAATCATGTCTGCAGAATGGGGATCAACTGCTCTCCATGATCATTGGGGGAGAAGGGACAGGAAGGAATCACCTTAATTTGGAGCAGAGATTATTTAGGCATGCACTAAAGAAGAGCTTTCAAAATGTCAAAATGGGAGAAACTACTGAGGGTTGCTGTTGAACCTCCTTCATCAGAGATTTTCAAAAACTAGTTCAACAAGCATTCACTAGTGACTGGCTCAGGTATGCTTGACTATACCTTTATGCAAGGACTCAGACCAGCTCACTTACGATCTTTTCCAGCCCTCATCTAGGATTCTAGAGGTAGTTAAAGCTCTGGAAGGCTTTTCTCACTGCTGCATTTGAATCCCTGCTTAGGCAAAGACTTGCTAATATCTGTGCCTATGTGAATGATGTGATGCATCCACCCTCTTGTCTCCTGGGACATGAGTCACTCATGAAGTGCATTTCATCAAAACTATTTCATCTTCTGCCCCATGAAGTCACTGATGGCACAAAAAGATTCTATTCCCTTGTGACTAGTGGGAAATAAAAATCCAGTCATAGTTTACAACGGTTGTGCCAGTAATATACACAAGATTGTGTTTTTGTTTTCTGATGGGTAGTGTTTGTTCTTCTACCAGCTGTATTCATTTGGCATGCTATTCATCTATTTGGTTTCACTATGTGTATATTTAAAAGTTTGCGATAGGGAGGATGCACTCTTTAAACAGCTTTTCTCCACACAGTTATGTATTAAGTGAGTCTATATTTATAGTTAACTGAATCTGACAATATCACCTAGTGCTAGAATACTGTAGCTGAATCTTAGATTTATACCACAGATGGAACTGATTCAGAAATGATTTTGCAAATATTGTGAAACTCATACAGTCCTAATTATCTTACAATATCTACCTCTGAACCTAGAAAAGTTAAAAGGCAGACAATGAATACACATTCCAGAAAAAAATAAACCAAAATGTCAAGTGTACCATATATTTAAAGGGACAGAAATTAGCTGAGGATGTGTTTCTTGAATCTATTACGTCAGGGTGCACCAGGGACTGAAGTTCTACGGGTTACTTTGGTTTTCAAAACCCATTACAGAGACAGACAGCCTTCTGGAACCAGTGGAGCCATTGACTAGTTTAAACTGGTTTGAATTCTGTCTGTGATGTATGTGTTTAGATGTACCTGGATATTTGGTTAGCATCATTTCCCTGTGACTGTTCTTCTATATAACACTTGCAGCTAAATCAAAAAGGAGACAGCAGTCATTCCCCCTGAATCACAACTTCTGAGTACGCATAGAAACACAACTCACATGTTCTGCACATCCAGGGTCAAATGCAGACAAAAGACTGATCAGGGAGGGGCTAGTCATAGTACTATAGAATAATCTTCCTACAAGGCTTGGGGTTTTTTTTTTTAAATATTCTAACTTATTTTAAGCTGAATGGGTAAAAGAGGGGGGGGGAGTGGAAATTATTTTCACATCCTGAACACTGCTGTCTATGTAGTGAAAGTAACAAAACCACAGAAGGCTGAAAACATAAAATTAAAGGCTGAAACCCTAAGTATGACAGAACTGCTCATGTCTCACAAACTCAGAAAATCTGAGATTCGAGATCTGGTGCTGAAATTCTGGTCACGGCAGTCTTTGCATCAAAAAGATTATTCCAGTTCTGTGCAGGCATATAGGTAGGAGACTTCATTCACTGTATTTGGGGTTGGATGTCTGTTCCAATTACAAAGCCCCTTCACAATTTATAGGTATTTTGAGGTCCAGACTTTTTAGAAGGACCCATCTCTAGCAAGGCAATTAATACACATGGAACTGCAGCAAGGGTTGTAGGAAATCTTTTCCCAGAGTGGTTTAGGTTTCACTAATGTGGGTTGACAGGGCTGCCCTTTTTTACATAGGCTTAGGGAGGCTTGGACAGGATGATACACAAAATGTACAGTTAGGCTGAGAAAGCACAAGCAGGTGACAAGTCTAGTAAGTTAGTGAATGTCTAGAACTCACCACGTTCTCCATGACTCCTGTTCTGTTGGCAACCTCGCATTCCTCTGCATGCCCATTGCAAAAGCAGCTTCCCCGAATGATCAGGTCATAAATAGCATAGTGGGCAAATCTCTGAGGTTTCTCTACCAATCCCAAACCATGGCACGGACATTCTTGTCTTTTTAACAAAAGGAGGCGGAGGTTGGTGAGTTTCAGCAGATCTTGAGCCTCAGGACTGTAGGGGTCTTCAATCTTGTTAGCCGGACTTAAGGCACGATAAATCACCTGAAAGACAGAAGATACACATCCAAGAATAGATATAGGACTCTGCATACACAGTAAACATCCCAAGGCAATGTTCAGGAAAAAGTAATAGTTCCTATTTGGAAGACTCTGAATAAGCAGTTGTGGGGCTGTGACTGATCCCAGAACATCACAGCTGAGTTACCACCAGCTGCCCAAGCCACAGCAAGTGACTATGTACCTGCTTTCATCCCGTCTCAGATGTGAGACAGGAAATGCCTTAGCTCAAACATGTGTCCCTGGGGTTACTGAGCCCAGGCACTGCTGGCAGTTCAGCCAGTATGTGGTAACTTGTCAAACGCTGGTTGCTTGCTCGTGTTTCTGAGCCAAGTGACAACAGTGTCACTCAGAGAAATGCAAGGTTTATTGGCATAAGTGCAGTATTAATGCCATCCAAATTTCTCAAAGCATTTTAGGAACATGGCTTTAGCATGAGTTCTAGAGTCAGGTAGACTACGGCACTAAGGGGATCTGTGAAAGAAGTGGAAACTGTGATCAGACTTTTGGCTTGATCACTTGAACTGCGTGCTAGAAAACACAGCTTGGCTTAGGGTGAGTAAGCATTGAGAGAACCCTGTCTTCAAACAAAGCCAGCCGGTTTATTCATTAGGAAAAGAGAAGGACCTACACTGCGGTGAGCTTACAGGACCAAAGGCGCTTTGTGCCTGCTGGCTGTCTGCGGGTTGCTACTCTTTTGTCAAAGCTTTTATGATGTTTGATAGTTCTCCAGAGCAGCAACAGTTTGGTTTTGAGTATCATGGCTCTAATGTGGTGTTTAACAGTGACTAAAGGGACCTGCTGTATTTTAGCTCATGCACCACTCTTCCCTTCTGTATCTCTCAGGGTGTGTTTGTTTCTGTTGCTTTTGGGGAGAGGGTGACAATGGAGGCCTGCACCACAGTCCGTGCCAGTGAACTAGAGAGCTGGTTGCATTTGTTCCCAGGCTTAGATGACCTCTATGGATATGCTAACTCCAATTTGAGAGCTATTTTCTCCTCTGGTTGAGTTTTTCCATTATAGCAGAGGGACTCGCCCTCGGGGTTCTTTGGCCCTGCTTTATAAGTGGTGACAGTGTCTGTCTGACTAACTCCGTTAGCGGAGTGAGGGCTCTGTTTCCATAGGGATTCCCTCTTTCTCTCTCTCTGTGTGTTTTTCTTTTTCTTTCTTTCTAGTGAACCGACCAATTTAAATACTTGCAGCATGTAAAATACTTCTGCTCCTTTTTGCTTGCAGGAGCCAGAAAAGAGCTTGTGGTACATGCCTGGAAGATAATTCTGTTGCATGTTGATGGCACATGGGGAGCTAAACCCCCTTAAACTAACAGAATCAGCTGCCAGGCTTCGCACAGAGCTACACCTGGCAGTACCACAGCAAAGGCAGTAGTAGATTTCCCACCTGTCCACAGCATTTTCTGTTTGGTTAGCTCTGTTCTTTTTTTCTTTTAATTCCCTTCTCTTATACTGTCAGCTACTTACAAAGCTGCAAACAGCCTTGTTTCGTGAGATCAGAGGTGCCCGTATTTCCTTGTTTGGTAGAGCTATGGGCAGATTGCCCAGGCTGTGCAATGCAGGTGCCTACATTCCCCTGACCAATGAAGCCATGACAAAATAGCCCAGGCCTTTCCACCCCAATGTCTGCATTCCCCCAGTCAATGGAACCATAAGCAAATGGCCCATTCTGTTTTGTCTAAGTGCCCGGCATTCCCCTTCTTGATGGATTCTTGGGACAAAGACCAGATCTCCTCTGTCAAGTTCCCCTAATCCAGGACGGTCTGATCTTTTTAGTGGAAACCAGTTTTATGAACCCATTCCCCTTCCCAGTCCCCTGTGGACCACGCAGAGGTGGAGTGGTTTCTCAGAGTCCTGAGCACCTGGTCGTGTACAGACACACACATCGTCCTCCCACATGGTCAATTAATCTAGGACCAAGGCACTGAACTGGATGGAATTGTTCTATAGAGCCTGCTAAGCTCAGAGATCTCAAAGCAGGGTTAAAAACTAACTACTGGGATATTAATGGTTAAAAGTCCTTGTGAAACTGTTTTAAATTGGCATAAAACAGAGGAACTAAGAGTAAAGCAGTCTTTTCAGTTACTGTTTTTTATAAGCTCTATTGTCACACTTCTGGCTGTCTTGTTTATGGCTTCTCTAATATATATGCTTAGTAAAAATGGTATCTCCTTTCAGGATAGCTCTGCAGAGGATACCTAACAGATCACTGGCTTGAGAACATAAATGCTAGAGGTACTTTGCTCCTGGAGAAGACATCTGAGAAAAGGTAATCAATATGTCCTTAGCTTCTGCAAGATCTGCACTGGTCCTGCCAGTGACCTCCTTATACAAGGCTGGGCAAGAGGCTTAATGTCTCTATGCCCCAGAGATCCCAGTTGTGAACAGCTATGGATCTCCTCACAGGAGACAGAGGAAGGGTGAATGAGGTGAAGAACAAGACTTTTTACTGGGCCTCTCTGAAAGAAATGACTAGATAATGGCCAAAGTGTTTCTTTTTACTCTATGTCTCTGGCATTATACTTCTGCTTGATGACAATAGTCTTGCATTGTGCTATGTTAACTGTGAAGGAAGTCTTGTGTATTGTATTGCACTACTAGAAACCTATTTTGTATACAGTATAATAAGTTTAAAGAGATGGATTCATGTTTGGGGATCTCCAGTCAATTATCCATCCTCCCCATGTCTTAATTGGCATCCAGATAGCACTGAGTTCTTTAGGCAAAAGAACAACTGTTGGGTGCTCTTCTCTCAGCATAGGGCCATTTGCTTTCAGGAAGCTGTATTGTTTTTTGTTTCTTTGCTTGACAGCTTGGAAAAAGGTTGAGTTTCCTGTGGGTTTATTGTTTTGTAAATATTTTCATTTCTGGCCTTCCATCTCTTGAGGGGAGTTGCTTTGGCATTTTCCATATCCCCTTAGAACTCTGAACATTATTTGTGAGTGGAGATGTTAATAGCTTGGATGTCCCATAGGGACTGTGGCATCCTTTTAAGAAAAAACAGTATTCCATTCCAGTTGAGGTACAAGAGTTTGCTTGTATGATTAATTCATGATGCATTTCTGTCTGGAATAAGCTCAGTGGTGAGACTTGATTTGTTTGTCCCCATCTCCCCCAAAGCAAGACTTGTTAAGTGTTAAAGATCTGATTTGGGTGACACAACACTAGTGAAGTCTTTTGGGAGTGGCATTTATATATTCTTCTTGGATTCAACAACCACTAAGGAATTAGCCTTCCTTAACTTTGTAAAAATCAAAGATATTGAGGACTTACTTAAACAAAGACATTTTGAATCAGCTGAGTCAAAGCAGATATGTTGTGCAGATATATAGGTGAACTGCATTTTGCACAGAGGTAGCACAATTTTATTTAGTATTTAAATCAGTTTAGCAGCATTATTTCATATATGCATAAAACTGGAAGATTCCCTTCTGGAGGACACATTCTCCTTGAAACACTGGTGGTTAAAACCCTTGAGCACAAGGAAGGATATAATGTAATCACCATCTCTTGGCTCTTTTTTAATATTTGATTGGATGTTTCTTCTCACATTAAAGTGCCAGTCATTAGATCTTCCTTAACGTATGTGTTGCCCTACTGTCAAGAGCAATACGTTACAATCCATAAGTTATACTTATTAGTCTACTATGTGTATTGATTCAAAGAATTGTAAAGTGGGATGAATTTTTAAAACAGATCTGGTATCTCACCTTACATGCCCTGAATTATTTTTCCATAAATGCATAATTTACCTAAAAAAAACCCCAAAACAAACCACTAAACTTTTTCCTATACTAAAAATACATGATTGTATTTTAAATGCATGCATTTGAGTTTATGGTTCCCTAAGAAAAAATTAATCCTAAAATAAGGAGACAGATTGGTGGTGGTTGTATATATGGGTTGATAGTTTTATATGGTACGGGGAAGAATTTTATTTCTGTAAAAAAGGAAGAGGTGTCACTGTGACCAAAATACAGAATTGGGAATGTGACTATTTGTTCAAAGCACCAGCGCAATTGTTCAGTATAATGTTCATCAAGTAAATTAAGCCTTATGCTGTTCTGAATTGCCAGTGAATTCAGTAGGAATAGGAGAAGTCTGTTGTATGTCCTGCTTACTTTTCTTAAAACAGGATACAGGTATTCAAGTACTTCATGGAATGGGAGGAAGATTAATAAATTTATATCTGTAAAATTATCTGAGAATCCCTAGAGATGGATGTTCAATACATGCAATTTTAATAATAATAGGTAAAAGATAAGAATTTGGCCATCTCAACCATTTCTGCATAAATGTTTTAAAGATTAGATTAGCAATGGATCTAAGCATCAGTGAACTCCTAGAGTCATGAGCTGTAGGAAGAGACACTCCATCTTTTCACTGTATTATTTGTTATATTCTTTTTAGTTCACAAGGTTTGTGTTTCTGAAGCCTATGAAGCAGATTCCTTCTATACAGATAGACGTTTACTTCTGCTTTTTACAGAAAGGCAGAAATATGATTTATTTTTCATTTCCCCGAGATACTGTGCAAATTTGCAGTTTTCCATTATATTCATGTAAAAGACATGTAGAGAGTGTAATGAAAATAAGAAGTGTGTTCTTATAATTAAGATGCAAGCTCTGAAAAGAGCTTCCCATGATGTTCACTGTAAAGCTATTTCTCATCTAATTAAATCTCTATCTGGTATCAAGCTCTGTGGAAGCTCTGTTCTTTTTTTTCTGTAACAGACTGCTCCGAAATCTCCTAGTCGTTTCTCTAAACATCAGTGTGCAGCTTTCATAAAAGTAGCATATGCACAGCTGCAGAAGAAAATCTGATGGTGATTAAGTCTCTAAAGGCCGGGCAGCGTAAGGACACCCTAGAAATCTTTCTGTTTCCATTGAATTGGATGGAAGTTGAGGGTATTCAGCACCTCTATAGTCTCAACCCTTTGTGGAAATACATCCTAGATCCTGAGTTTCCCTTATAATCAGGAGCTGACACTGGAGCTGAATGCTGAGTAGGACATTCATGCTTATCTGCATATCTGCTATCAAGCGCATATTTGTCATTCTCATTTTCAAAAGTCAATCAGCTGCGCCTCAAAAAGATGGTCACTACCCTGTCCTCTCCTGACCTTTCTAAGAGCAAGGAAGTTTGGAGAATGCTCTAAGTGTGCAAAGCTAAAAAAGGTAGCCACTGTTAGAGGACTGGTTTTGCTGTACACAAGTTGGCACAGCTTCACAGGGGGTGATGTTTTATCGCCAGTCAAGAGATCATCTTCATTCTGGAGACAGTGTCTCAGATTTTTGATTTCTTGCCATATGCTTTGCTTCTCCATTCTTGATGCAGATAATTCTGTTTTCTTAGCATGATCTTCCAGCCAGTGTCAGTCAGAAAAGATGTGGACACAACAAAGTTTCCCCCTTGCAAGCTCATAGCCTAAGGTCAAGGAATATGAGTCATAAATGGAGGGCAGTGCCCATGCATTGCCTCCTACAAAAGAAGATCCTTGTGCAGAACAAGAATTTGATATTACAAATCATCCTTAAGCTATGTTGATCATGTTGCACACAATCAGGTTAATGAGGTCAGAAATGTCTGTGTGCTTATACTAGGCCCATCAGAAGGAAGCTGCAATAAAAACTCCCATCAGTCCTAAATCCTCTTCATTAAGAGATTTTCATGTGAGTTGATTTTGTGCATAAAGGAATAGTAAACAATTGTCTCAGAATTTTTCCTACCCAGTGGCAAATATCCTCTGATTTATTTGATGGAGCCTCTTGACTAAAACTGATTCTTCTATCTTGGGATACAGTAGTCTTTACTAAGAAGTAGTCTTTTTCCTGTTTTGAAACGCTGTTCAGAGCACAAAGGAAGTCTAGCTATTCTCTTAGCTATTAGAAGGCCCATTCTGACAATTCATGGAATAGTGGTTTTTAGTCAAGCTCCACTACTTTTCTGTCCTTCTGGAGAATAAAACTTAGAAGCCAGTATAGAATATGATAGTTTGTTAAAGAAATAATTGTGCATTTGATTTTTTAAATTTCTCTGATCTGGGTAAACTCAGCTACTACCAAGACAGTGCCATCTTGAATTCATTCTGTGTTTTCCAAAACAGAAAGGGTCAATGTCCCTTCAATTTGCATTTGGTTTCAGGTTATTCCAGTAATCCAGTCAGTGTGGCATTAATATTAATATTTAGGCATTGTTGCCAATATGATGATGGGGAAAGACTGCACAACTGAAGTTAGAGCCAGACAAATCTGAAGAGCCATGCAGACTTTTTCTCTTCCTCAAACAAAATGTATTCTGTAGGTTATCCACAGATGTCAATCTCTACATCTGTGTAGAAAGGCAAGGTTTGTAGGGAGAAGTAGTATCTTCTACCAAGCCAGGTAATGTAGCTGGAGTACAAAATCTGGAGTATTGGGCACAAAAACCTTCAGCTTGCAGTCTGTATACAGGGAATGGACAAAATTCCTTCCATTCCACACATCACCACCTTATGTGAGGATGTGAGAACATTTCCATGCTCCCAAAAAGTGCAGTGTCCTTTTTCATTATGAGGAATTATACTTGCTCTGAAACAGCGAAAGGCGGCACGAGGAGTTCTGTGATGCAGACAGTCCGACTGGGAACTGGATTGAGAACGAGGAGACTCATTTCACTCTGTCTGCTGAATTGTCAGGGAAAGTTAAAACAACCCATCACCGTCAGTGTCAACCAAGCTGTATTTTCAGGAGAGAGCATCCATGCCTTATAAGTGATCTTGGCTGAAATCTTAAACACGAACAGACTTAGCTAAGTGTATAGTCTCACCATGACAGTGATGTGTGGACAACTGTAGAGCAAACAGTTAAGTGTTCTTTTGCCTGGAGTTTGAAAATTACAACAACAAACCTCTAAGATTCATAGCATTTAGACAAGATTTTTTTCACAGTTGAGACTTGAAAAAAAAGTCATGGCTGCAACTCCACTAAGGTTTTATAAAACAGGGTGAGAAGAAAAATTAATTTCATATCTGCTGCCTCATATGTTCAGGAAATGTAGAAGCAATGCTCAAAAAAACCCTACTGTATCTTTCTGGCTTGTTTACAAGGTTCCAAATGTTTCTGAAATGGCTCATTACAAACCAGGTCAGAGTAGGACACTTGGTGCCCTCCTGAAGTTCATTTGCCAGGGATGGGAATGCTGGACTGGTCTCATGTCAGTTCAAATTCCCTTCAGAGACAAATCCTTGAGCCCCTTAATTCTTCCTCCAGGGAAGCAGGGCCTGGCAGTGCTATCTGCTTGTTTACACTGCTGGTGTTAACTGCTTCCTCTCAACTTGCCTCTGCATTTTATCTCCTCTACAGTTCAAGTTAAATGAAATACTGAACAGACGGCCCTAGTCATAACATTCCGGCGCTTACCTTCACTAGTGACTAATCCCTCCTGGAATGCTTTCCGGCTGGAAGTCGGAATAACCTGAGCATCATGCAACTTTGAGAGGCCAGTCTTGATGACTGTTGGACAATTCACTGCAGTGCGAGACCCTGCCCTTGCCTCTTAGCTACTAGGAATTCAACCTTGTGATGTGCTGAGCATATTTCTTTTCAATGACCCCACTGCCATATGAGATCAGACCTTTAAGAAGCCACTGAAGCCTCAGTGGTGACCTCTTGAATTATTGATGTTGCCACTTAATGAGGTATGTGTGTGTGTGCGCGGGATCCTCTTTGTTTATCAAAAGGTTTGGCATGAATACAGTAAAAGAAAAGCCTGAGAAAAGACAGCAAAACATGTAGGTCCGTGGAACAGGATCATGTGCATTCCACACAGAGCCCTGGCCTGGCCTGGTTCGGTGTCTGTGTGTAAGTGGTCCCCCTCTGCCGTAACTGTTGCTCAGGGAGTCCCTGTAGCTCGAGGAAGGCAGCAGAGTCTTCAGTGTCAGTGCAGAGGAAAAGGCCTTCCATAGGGTTGACTGTGGCTTCTGTCTGAACAACCTGGTGGCTTTCGAACGAGAAAGAACTGCATCCCATCACAACATGTCTTGATCTGACATTCACCGAGTGTGTTTAGAAGAGTGATTAAAAGTCTTATAGCTACAAAGCGAGTCCACTCATCTTTGACAAAAGGCACTGCTGGGGACTTCTGTCCCTAAAGAGGTCACCACAGGATACAAAACGGTGAATGAACAGGTCTTCTGTGCAAGGCACACTTAACATGTTGCCATAGAAACCAGTTACTTAATTCAGGCATACACAATTCTTCCAGCCCCCAGTGAATTCCAGTAATGGATTTATTATATCACACTTCATTGGTGTCATCTGCCACACAGACACTCACATAAATGAACCAGCCTTTGATTCAAAACTCCTTTCCACTAGCTAGACCCGATAGGGGAAGGGTCTGCTTTTGGGTCTAGTGGTTATAAGTAGGTCAGTGTTCTACCCTGCTTTGCATGCTAACGTCTTCCTTTAATGCAAACATCATCTTCGATGGAGTAGAACATTTGTTTTCATTTGCCGATATTCCAGTTTATTAAAAACATGCTCTTAACCTCTCAGATCCGTGAGTGCACGTGTTGTCAGGATGCAGGTTGAAATATTTTGGTCCCTGTTTGCCCCATAAGATGTTTGAACTGTAAGTCACGCTAACATCTGATGCAACGTTGTGGTAATTTCTCCTTTTGTTTGGGCGAGAGTTTTGATTTACATTAGCTGACCTGAAGGTTCGTTTTAGGCTCCATGACTATACTGTACAGTGTTTTGTAAATTAGAAAAACAGGTGGATGGGCAAGTAGGTAGAAAAGGTCTCAGTTGATGCATAAGACCCCATGCAAGCATTGCATGTGGATGCATTTACACTAGACCTTAAAAAGATGGAGTTGTTTTTAGTCCATGATGTTGGAGGTTGGCATACTGAAGCTGATGAGCGTAGCAGTAACTATTCTCCCTTAAGAATAGTTAAGAATATTCTCCCTGAACAAGAGAATAAAGATTAGAAGCACTTGTTTCCCATTTAATATATAATTTCTTATAGTGATAGAAGTCAACATAGGGTACTTAACAGGTCAGTCAGGACTTAAGATGTGCTAATGGAGGATTTTCACTGAGAAGTGTTTATAAGCATAGCAAGTAAGGTGTTGGGTTTGTAGTGCTTCATATGAAGCAAATGATGTGGAGGCAATAGGCGGTCAATGAATTGCTCTGCCTCCAAGACCAGAAATCATCAATAGAGCAAGTTTTTTTTGCCAGAAGAATTAAGATGGGGGAACCTAGGATCTCAGATAGAGAGATTCTAGCTGCAGAAGTACTCTGAATCTGAATAGGAGCAAGGGATTTAGTAAGTGCTGGGGTAAAAGAAAACTGCAAAAGGGACATTCGGGAAGTCATCTCCTTGCATTTCTACAGGACTTGTTTCCCAGTGCCTGACACCTTCTGTCTCAGCTGTACCTTATCTGAGATGGAATGGACATGTGTGACCCTGTCAGAGGTAAAAGATAAGGGATAATCTACCACAGAGATACACCTTAACTTAGTGATACATTGTGTTCTGTTGTGACATTGTCACATCACTCACTCAAATCTCTTTTGCTTTCATTCTAGTCTGCTTGAAGTTTCTCTTCTGCCAAGTTTCCTGTCATGCTCACAGGAAAAGCCTCTTTCAGTGGTCTTGAAGGACCACCAGAGTGTGCTGACTCAGGGAGATGCATCTCAGTTTATACATGCATGTAAGTTACTGCAGCTCTACCACTTTCTTTCTCCTTTCACACCTACATTCTCAGTTCTGGAAGCCAGTTGACCTGAAATCTTGTTTCATGATGTGTCCCACATGGGTTTTAAACCTAAGTGTTCTTGGTAAGCCACGTCCTTTTCTGATTCCTTTTGTGCCCTGTTAAAAAGGAATTTGTGTCTTTTCTCAAAGTTAATAGCACAATGCCCAAGAAAAGCCTGTGTCATGCAGTGGAAATTACTTCAACCCCCTCAGTAGGGAAAACTGGAATTTATGTCAGAGCATTAGTTAGCATTTAAGTTGGAAGCAATTTTGATCATTTCAGAAATGTCAGTTTGTGATGTGAGCTCCTCAGCAATCCAAGGCTTAGCCAGCATCAGTAATTGGATAGGTCACAGTGGAGGTGAAAAAGCAGCAGAGAACACTGCAGAAAGTAGTGGTGGGGTTTCAGTCAGCTTCGTTCCAAGTTAGTTGTGAGCCAGTGCTTGAGAGGATGCCCTGGTCACATTTGTGACATCTTTAAAATAAGGTGTAAAACTGCAGTTCTGAGATGCGTGGGCAAAGCTTGTAAGACTTGCAGTAAGTGTAGCAGCGTCACTCCAGCGAATCTAATCAGGTATCACTTTAAATAACTACACTCTGCCTTCCTTTATTTTCATTCACAAAAGAATCTGCTGTGTCATATTGCTGACCTGAAAAGCCTGATGCTTCTGCACCCTTGCCATAGTGGCATTTCATGGATTGATTAAGAGGTCTCTGTAACGTCTGTCCAGAACTTCAGAATCCTTTTGGGTTAATGTGCTGTGAAACAGTATTTGCCTTGTTCTCTGTTAAGTTGCTGTACAGATTCCTGTGTGCTGCTTTAAAGCTTCAGCTCTCCATCCCATGGAGGAAGTGACCTCTGTATGTATTCAGTTCATTTAACAGTTCAGGAAAGTATTTGGGATCTGCAAGGGTATGACCTGTAAATACATGACTGTTCTTACTATTACTATTGTTTTCTAACATATACTACCACAGTGTAGGTTGATTAAGCATACACATATTCATTTCAGTGTAGTTGCTGCCCAAGTTGACAGAATCATTTTGACACTTGTAATCACAAAGGCTTGTGTTGGATGAATGTTTTGTTATTTGATTTTCTGCCATCCACTTCTCAGATTTGTTGTAGCAGCAACACATGCTCTTAATGATATTCCCCAAGGTTAAGTAAGCGAAAAGCCAACATAGTGCAGGGCAACAGGGGATACTCTACTAGAGAAGGAAGAGTTGTTCTGCATTTAAGGCAAAGCATTTGCCTCAGACCCTGTATTCTATTCCTTACGCAACCAGAATTGTTCTATTTTACCATGAAATGCTTCACCTTTCTGTGCTGCTCTTTCCCCATCTCTGAAACGGCAACAGGACCATTGTATGTGTGCTGAAGATCATTAATCAGATCTTGCAAAGTACTTCCAGATTTCTGATTGGAAGGCACACATGAATGGAAAATTATGTTAGTTGCCTAGATTATGTATTGATGTGGCAAATTGTAATCTCTGTACAGAAGATATTTGGATGTATTTGACTTAAATGTATCATAATAACTGACCAGCAGAATTACTACTCCAGGAACAAGACAGTTTAGTAGTCAGATGATCTTCTCCAGATTTCTAATATACAGAGATGTTCCCAGCCTGTTGCATGAAGATGAACTCAGTCTCTCTTTACCGCTGTTTCACTGTCTCGGGTATAGTACACTAGGTTGTTTCTTCTCAAGTGCATTTTGAAGTGCACTGCTGAAACCACTGAGTTTTTGAAGCCTATCTGGACCATTCATCTCACACCTGAGCCTAATTTGCAGCAAAGTATTACTGCCAAACCTGCATGATCAATTCCAGACAGGGAAACCAAGAAGGTTGTGACTTCTCTAAGGAAGAGAGAAGGAAGTGAAAGGACTCCAGCCTCTGTTGTGACTATAGGAGAGTCTTATAATCTCCCTTTGTGCCTTTGTCTCCTCTATAAAAAGATACCAATGATATTTATCAGCTTTCCCACCTAAACTGTTTCAGGATTGATGAATGAAAAGGGTTATAACTAAACTAAGTATCTGATTACTTAGCAGTCATTAATGTTCTTGTCAGAGGAATTTATCAGAGCAATTGTACGTTTATTTTAAAAGAAAGCCTTCTGCATATGTTTAATAGCATATCAGAATATTCATACCAAAGGAGGGCCTTTTCCCACTGTGGAATAGTGAAACCTGCCTCTCGCTTCCACTTCCTGTTTCTAATCGGTTCCATTTCTGGAGCCTATGGCTTGATACAACCAGAGCTGTCACCCCCAGCAAGAAAAGGTACATTAAACTTAGGGGAAGAATATATTTAAAATTCATCCAATCATCTAGGACTTTTTATAAGGAGAAGAAAAAGACAGACCATACAGTTCATGTCATCCTAAAGTAGGAAAACAGTTTGGATAAATCAGACTGTACAAAGGTGTATTTCCCTGTATCTATTTTGTTGGAATTCTAGTTCAGTCATTGGCATCTGCAATGTAAAATTAGGCAATGTTAATCCTATCCTGTGCAACTCTCATGAAAGAAATTTGTTAAAGCATTTCCATTCATTTTCATTGATACATAATTTCTCTTCTTCTCCTTAGTCCAAACCTCAGTTATTGCTTACCTCTCCTCTGGTGCAGGGCACTGCATCTGAATACCTGGAAGTGCACATGGAGCCCTCCTCAATGAGATCATCCTGGAGCCCAAAAGTCGCTGTACAGTTGACAGAGAAATACTTGTAGGGCCTCCAAGTCTGCCCATAGTCCTGGGATCTTTCCAACACCATCGCAGCTGGGCGAGGTGACTTGAACACAGCAATGACATGGGTCAGGTAGAATTCTGTTTCAAAGTCCAGTCTGATTTCTTCCCTGGGTACCCCTTGGGCAGACTGCCACCAGGAGATGGGGTTTGCAAAGAAATCATCTGTCATGTCAGCAGGGAGATGGGAGTTATCAGGCTGGTTGGCATTGCATTTGGTGCAGCGAGGCTGCCCACAGCCATGGGATACCTGATGGAGGAGATTCTGGTCTGGGTAGAAGCAGTACAGTTCTGTACTGTTCTGGCCACACGTGGTGAGAGTGACTGGTGTCCTCCCTGTTGCAAGGTTTCCCACCGGAGGGTTGCAAGAACGGCCATTACAGCGGAATGCTCGTAGCCTCATGGGATCTGAAAGACAGGCAAAAGAAACACAACTAAGTAGAATTTCTCAAATAGTTCTCAGGCTGTAGTACATGTGACCGTGCAATGTTTGGAGTCCTCATCTGGGGATTGGTGTCCAAGAGGATTCCTTCTAAGGAGAGCTACTTCATCTTTTCATACTAAGTTTGGAGGGAGTTTCTCAATAAATCTAGTCCTTGTTTTTGGTGCCTAACTCAGAAACTGAGGTCTTTAGAAAACTCATGCTTATGGCACGTAACTTTGATTTCTGTTGAAAATGCAGTTACATTGGTCTATTGAATTTTATGTTTAACCACAGAAATCTTGTGTTTTCTTACTTTCACTCTAGTAAAGCTCCGTATCTGAGGACTGAATCTATTCAATGCATTTATTTTCATTGTTATCAGAAAGTAAAGTCCTGTAAGTACTTTACTGTAAGTAAAGTACTATACACTGTAGATACATTAAGAAAAGAGATGATTCCTGCCCAACAAATTACAGACACTAACTGCACATACAAACATTAAAAAAGCATATATTTCTATAGTTAGGCATTACTGGCATGATTTTGAGGGGTGTTGAGTTTCTACTGCTCCTATTGAGATCAGCTGGAGTTGTTAATACTTAGCAGAGCTGAAAATCAAGTCTCTCTTTTGTTTAAATACCTTGACCTGGAGGTAGGTGACTATAATCTGTTTGCCAAGTTTGCAAATACTGGCGAAAATTTGATATCTTCAATGTATATATCTACTTATTTCTAAATTAAGAGAAGGTAGGGATAACTACAAAGTCTTAATATTGTTTGGAAATCAATAGTGTCTTGTGACACTGGATTTAAAGGTCAGTCCCAAAACCTTATTACTATACTGGAGAAAGCTGCTTTCCTAATGACATACAATGTCCTCTTTGCAACTTAACAGTCTAGAAGGAGTTAAAGACTGACCTTGCAAGGTCATAAATCTAATCCAAGAGGTCACAAGTCAGATGACTCGATGTAAGTCCTACAGGAAATGACCCTTCCAATGAAACATAGGATGACCATAAACCCTGGGTAATCTAGGAGCAGTTCAAAGGTCAGCTATTAGTTCAACATTCTAGGTCAAATTTTAAAATCCCTACTTGGTTTATATTCAGCCTTTCCTCAGGCAAAATCAGTTTTAAAATCAAGTTAGGTCAAAGAACAGACTTTCTAATTCAGCCTTATACTCAAATCTTAAATGTAGTTGGATGAAACTGATGTCCCTCTTTCCAAAAAGAACGTTTAAGGTGAAAAAATGTGTCCAGTGTGCATGGTTTTGCCTCTGAGTGGCTTCTGTGCTTAGTTCCTTAGTGACATTTCTGCACAGGTCAGAAGAGAAAGGTCAGAGATGGACATTGTTTTGGAAAACACCTCATACATTTTGCTTCCCAGGATTAGGACATAAAACGAAGTTGCTGTATGTGCACTGAATCCCGTTGACCAATGGTGTGTGCCATTTTAGCTTACATTCAGCATAAGGTAGTCTTAAACTTCAGATAGCAAGGAAGCAGATCATCCAAAAATGCTCTTGATTACTCTTAGAAACAGGTAGAAGCCACCTTCAAAGGAACTTGGACTTAATGTGTTTGTCTTACAGACATTTTAAGCAGTAGCCTCAAGGAAAGAGGGGCTATCTGGAGACACAGTAGGTTTACTCCTGGTGGAGGTGGTCTTCCACCAGTGGCTGGAATAGGCTGGCCAAGATTTTTTTTAGTATCCCAGTGAAGTCCTAGGAAACTGGCAGAGCTTAGAGGGCAGCAGTGCCTGAATTATATGTGCACCTAACAGTCCTCAGATCAAAGGAATGCAAGCTGCCCCTCCTCAGTCCCACCACCACTCCCTGTGCCAGCACAGAGATGAATTTTCATGAGAGAGGAGTTGTTGCAGAAGTCAGCTGGAGAGGAAGGGAGAGAAGATGGGGATGTTTGGCCCTATCAGTTTTGTTCTTTGCTCCCCAACTTCAACTGAGCAGGTGATTCTTAGCACTACTGGAGATCCTCCACCAAACCCTCACACCATCCTGGCTGCTTGATGACCATTTCAATGTATTTTCTTTCTGATTGTAAACTTACTCCATCTAAGCCTAGTACAGTTACATGGGAACACCAGGAACTTCAGAGATTTTATCTGGGAGGTTTCTTGCAATTTCTCTGAGTCTTTTTGTCCTGAGAAAGGACTCAGGTTTCCACAAAAGTTGTTTAGAGCTTCCTCCTTTTTGCAGACCATCTGAAATTCCAAATTTTTGTCTGCTCTGGAGGGTGAATTTCACTGACTCATGCAGAATTCTTGAAATAAAGATAAATCTATCCTTGCAGGTCAGCAAAAATATAATGAGCTACAACTGCATGCCTCAAGAATGTCTTTGCAAGTGGCATTTAGGTGCCCACATTACCTGGTCTGACTTGTTCATGTCCAAGCTGTTTGGTAAAAAATTACTGGAAATAAGGAAAGCACAGCATTTTCTGTGTTTAAAGTAGATTGGATATTAACTGATTTTGCTCAGTGCTGCAGAAGGTGTCATCTTTGCCTCTAGAGAATTTAAGTGGGACTGGTCTTACAACTGAGCTTTGAACAAGCATTAGCTCTAAGAGTCAGGTTACTTAGTTTTGATTAAGAATGGGTCCATGTTACAAACGCTATTGGATTATGAATAAATATACCATGTAATTAAAAGAAAGTCCATCTCTATTGATGGATCACAGCACTGAAGCTTTCATAGAGGAAATGGGATGCTGGAGTTCGAAATTTCAGGAGTTATATAAGGGACGCTTTGCAGACAAGAATGTGAGAAAGTAAAAAAGGAAACATTTTTTAAAGGGAATGGCTGCTTTTTATATTTCCCATAAGTGGGCTATTAGTCTTGTATTGAGTTTTTCGGGTATTTTTATCTGAACCTGGAAAAGGAAGAAAAACATGGCTGTTCTCCTGAACAACAGTCACAAGAAGGTTTATCTGCTCTGTCTGCTAATGCAGCAACATCAATAAACAGTTCCTGTCTGAACTGCTGTGTCATTAGGAAAATGGGAGAAGAACAAAGTGCAAATTAGCAGAAGGGAGTTTGAGAGAAGGAGAGAGGTTCAAAAACAAAATCTGCAGTCGATTAAAAGCTTTGCATTTAAAGAAATCAATTGGCAGAACATTGCTTGGCCACAAGGATAGCACAGCCTGTCTATCACTCACTGATTCTGTGGAAACAACATGAAATGTTGAATCTGGACAGTGAGGGGGGACTGCTGCAGAAGAGAAACAGCGGCCAGGCGAGCACACAACTTACCCCAACTGCCAGGAGGACTCATTGAATAATTGATAAAGAACCAAACAGTTTGACTGCGCAGCGGCACTGCATGTTATTATGAAGCTGATTAGCTTTTACTCCATGGAGGATGGCTTGGCTCCATAAATGGTATGATTAATTTATTTGTTTGTTTTCTGGTCCCTCAGAGCTGTACCACAAAGCCGCAAGTCAATGGCACATGCCCAGCATGTGTTGCAACAATGGTGTTATCCGATGATTAGGGAATCATACAGTTCAAGGGAGGTCATACTATTGATATTCCTGGGACACCATTTCAAACAGAGATCTCTTACTTCAGGGCCTTGTAATGCAACAGAACATTGTAGACATTAACTACAAACAGGTTCAATTTGGGGGGGGGTGGGGGGGAGGTTCACCCTCCATTGGATACCCAGCAGAAGAAAGGTCATATGGCAACTCAGTCAAAGCCTGCTGATGTGACTGGAAAGATGCCTAATATTTTCTGAGCGATTTGAATTGGAATTTTCATTTATTTTCTGTATGCAAATTTATGATTTTATGTGTTCGAGTCTCCTACAACGAGACAGGAGAGCAACTTTCACAGTTCTGAGTGATATGTAAACACTAAAACTTGTGAGCATCTTCTGCTATGCTTTTGATGGAGCAGTTTCAGCATGTATGTCCAACCTGGATTTCACTTGTTCTATATGTGTTTAACTTTTTTCTTAATAACCAAAAACTTGTAAATATTCTTTTAAAACTAACCACCCTGGGGACATGAGTTGCCTGAGTTTTTATTAATCAGACCTAGAACTTTACCCCTTAATGCTGGTTAGAGCAGAAGTGCTGTACAACCCTTTGGTTTGTCTGGGGCCAACAGGCCATAAGTTTGGCAAATCCTCATCCATTTCTGAGTAGCCCAATGTATTTCTGCATTAAAATAGCCCTCACAACTGGATCTAATGACCCAGCCTTCATAAATACCTCAAAGGTGAAGTTCTGAGTATGCTACGAAACCAAGCTGCCTCCATGACCCGAGGCATGGACAGAAGGAGAAGAAAATCCCAGGTCTGGGCTCTGTTCCGTTGTGGCCAGTTGCAGTCTGCCTGCCTGCACCCCTCCTGGAGCAAGGGTGGGCTCCAGCACCTACAGCTTCATTTGCAATGGGCTGAATAACGCCAGACCAGAGGAAGCCAAACCCTGTTGACAGTCAGGTCCTGTAACAGCTTTGAAGCTTGGTGCTCGCATGGCCATTTTTGGCCTCACCACACCCTCTTTGGGAGGGCAGCTCCCCGGGGGGCTCCGGGGCCGGCTGGGGCTGGAGCAAGCGCCCAAGCTGTGGTCAGAGCCGTTAACTGTCCCAATATGCAAGAGCTTTCGGGCCACTGCAGAGGTTATTTGAGGGGAATAATGCCCTCCACCTGCATAAGACTAGAGGAAGGATCGTCCAAGTGTCACATCTCACAATATAAACCCTAGATGACTCCTCCAGCCTAACCACTAAGGGGTTTTTTCCATCAATTTGTTTCACTTCTGATCAGGAGGGACCAACTACAAGGCTGAAGAGGGAGTTTACTGTATAGGCTAATAAGGTATGTCAAAAACATACTTCCCTGTACACCTCTCTGCTCAGGAAAAGGTGGAAACTTCCAAACAATTTTACACAGATTGGCTAAACACTGTCCAAACTAACCTTAGTCTGGGCAGTACTGAGCCTGCCTGTAACAGGAGCTGTAAAGATTCAAGGTTAATTCAAGATTTTTATATTGCTTCTAAAAAAAAAAATCAAAACCACCAAAACCTAAAAATGAACAGGTAACCCTTGTGCTTTCACAGGGTGATGGATTGTGCAACCTTTTGACGAAGCAGCATATATTTATTCAAAGTGACATTGAATCCTTAGTGTCATCACCTTCAATATCCAATTATTTTGGTGTTGTTCACTATGTCCTACACCATTATTCTGAGCGTGTTTTGCTCCATACAGAGCATACTCCCAACCCTCAAATTCACTTTCCAAGCAGTCACCTGTGGGCTGTATTTCCTTGAAGATTCATTTTCACTTTGTGAACTGGACGCAGGAAGATTTAGGCTAGTTTGTATCAGGCTGCTTTCTGCAACAGTATCAGCAACTTTACAAGACATCTCTGTAACCTTTCTGTGCCAACATATGTGTCAACATATGTATCATATAGGGAGAGTCCTAGCCTGGGAAACTAGTGCATGCCCATGATAAGACACTAAGAGGACTAAGGTACATGTCCTCCCGCCACTCATTCCCTGTCACGTTGTGATAGCCAGCCTTTTTCCCAAATGAGTCACTGGATAATATGACAGGATTGTAAATTTATGAGCTGTTTTCAGTTTTTAAGAAAATATCTCCTGCAGTTATGGAAATCTGATGTCTATGTTATCAAAAAGGTTTTAGCTAGGGAACGATCTGAGCTGAAGCCACCTGGTCTGCCTTTGGCTTCACTGGAGCTTGCAGGGCAGCTGAACGCTTCAACTGCTTTCAGATCACTGCATGAAGAGTGTTGGTCCTGTCCTAATACCCCAAGCACGCAGGTGAAATTTAAACCACTGGTATGCTTTCCTGTACAGAAAGAGAGATCCCAAGCCAGTATCTCAAAGGAAAAGTCACCAAGGATGTATTGTTGTTTTATCAATACTTGTTTTTATTTTTCTGACCTGATCTGTGTAATTCATCCCTTTTAAACTTAAAGATGTATTAAACCATAGCAGGAAGAAAACAATCTAATGCTTTGCTTCCTTTCCCTTAAGGAACTAGTCTCCATCATAATCCAGGTATTTTTAGGACCCTATGTAAATACCATTACGGCTGTATCATTCCTATATATGTTTAGTTGTACACACACAACTAATCAACTTCTCTTTCTGCCCTAATCCATTATTTCTCTAGTACTAATTTAATGTTGTCCACTGAATATGAACTATTAAGTCAGGGAATACACTGAATGAATGGACTGTCTTGGATAAATAGTAATTCCTAAAGTATCTCTGACTTTTAATGATGCAAAATGAAGTTAACAGAGAATAATTCAGATTCCTACAGTGCTGTCCAAGGATGTTGTCATTTCACTCTTGTCCTGCCTAGGAAGGCAGTGTTTCATCCTCAAAACTAATATCCAGCAGATCTCAATCCATCGACCTCTTTCTCTCTTACTTTTCTTTTGTTCACAAAAATAATACACTTTTTTCTTTTAAGGATGTATGAAACTGTACATCCTATTATAAGTCTTTGGGAGGAGACTGAGCTATAAAGCTGTGTATTGCAGGGAATAAAAAGCATTTGCATACATTGACTAACCCAGATTCCTTATAAAAATCCAATCTAAAATAAAGATGTTGACATAATTTTTTAACAAACATCTAATTTCTATTCCCTTTCCCCTTGCTAAACTTAGGATAAATTGTTTCATGAATGGCAATATTGATTTATTTTGCTTACCTGCTTCCCCATGGCCAGAAATAAAATAGTCCAAGAACACAATCAGCATGATGCCTTTATGCTGCATGGCTGTCAGTAAAATATCTGTCCTCAGTGAAGCAAAAAAGAGCTGCAGTGATCTACAGGTTTGGTGCTCGCATGGCTTTTCTGTATTTTCTTTCTTTCTTTCTGCTCACCTTCCTCTCAGTGTACGGTTCAAGGCTGCTGTCTCATTCTTCTTGTTCTTGTTTGGGTCCAGAGGTGGTTTTTTTTTTCAGGGCTCAGATGCCTTCTGGCTGTCACCCGTACATTGCTTCCAATAAATAAATAAATAACAAGGATTTTCTGTGTCTTTACCCCTCTCCATGCAGTGGGCCGGGGATGTTCACATCCCTGATGCAGCCCCTCGAATGCACCATCGAGGGCTGATGAGACGCGGAGAGCTCTCTTCGGTCCGATCCTTTGCGGTTGTTTGGATGCTATTTCGAAACTTTCATTTCTGCTCCTTGCTTTTGGTGGAGCTTCGTTTTGGCTTTGCCCGGGTTCCCCCTGGCAACCTTCCCTACCCCCCGCGCCCCCCGCAGCCTGCTGCTAACCGTGGTAGCGATGGGGTGCGGGCAGCGTGAACCCTGCTTTGTTAGGAGGTCTACCCCAGTACCTTCTTTCCCTTTGCTCCCTGCGGCAGAGGGTCATAAGAAGAACAGAGTTGGCTTTTCTGCCTGAGAGATGATGAGAAGCAAGTGCTTTCTTGGCTCTTCTCTCTTCTTATTTTGGTTTGTTTTATTTTATTTTATTTCCCTCCTCCCTCCGCTGTCACAGAAGCCACTTCTCCCCCACCTCCAGGGGATTTGCTTCACACAGCGAGCGCCGGGGGATAAGAGTAAAAAACAAGCCCAACGCCGGCTCGCCGGTGCCGGTGCCCGGGAAATCCCTTCCCGTCTCTGCTGCTGGACCGCGGCTTCTGGCCGGGATCGGGGGCTGCGGTTCACGGGGAGGGGCGGGGGGGCAGGCGCGGGCAGGGGGCTGCGCTCCTGGGGTGGAGGTGCCGTGCCCAGCGCCCGGGCGAGAGGGGGAAAGGGGAGGGGGGTGGAGGAGCCTTTCTCCCTCCTGCTACAGCAAGGCTTAGGGCTGGGGGTTTCTCCCCTCCCGGGGGCTGGTTAGTTATCGTCAAGTTTTGTCTCTGCCTCCCTTTCAGCCTCTAGCACATCTCTCAGTCCTAACGGGGCAGTTCTCCTCTCTGGTCCTGTCTGGCTGCAAAGGGGATTATTATAACATGTGATCTTCTTCCTGGTCTTTATATGTGCCTTTTTTTTTTTTTTTTTTTGTTTTGTTTTAGGGTGGAGGAGGAGGAGGAGGAGGATGGGTCGGTTCCGCACCTCCTCGTCGGCTGGGCTGGTCCTTGTTGCGCTCAGATGCGGGCGTTGTTTTCCAGCCGCATCTTCTCCTCCAGGAGCCGGTGCGTGCGTGTGTTTCTGCGTGTGTTTCTGCGTGTGCGTGTGCGTGTGCAGGGCGGGGGCAGCCCGCGCTGCCCGCCCGCCCGGTGCCGGCCCTGCAGCACCCTCTGCCAGGCCGCCGGCACACGACAGCGGCCCTGCGGCGGGGCACTGCCCGGCGCCCCGGGGACACGGCCCCCCCAGGCCCCCCCAGGCAGCCCCAGGGCGCGGGGAGAGCGCGGGGGCTTTGGGGTTTGGTTTAGGTGCGGCTCACAGGGTGTACGAACGGGCACATGCATCGGGTTTCTTGCCGTAACCGCAGACGTGAGCTGGGACAAGCCAAGCAGCGAGGGCTCTTGTGAGCTCCCGGAGAAGCTGGGGTGTCTGCTCTGGCACCGCTGACACACGTGCCTGCCCCAGCCAACACCGGGCATGTCCCTGAAGTCGGATTTGCTCAGCTAACTCCAACACAAAGCTCCCAGGGACCCAGAGAGGCTGCAGCATGTAGCGATCAGCGGGTGAGAGTGCTCAGCCCTAGAAATAATTTTAATTCAGGGAGTGAGTTCGCCCCTCAGCCTCATTCTCTCTTTCTTCAGCTTCCACAGCAGTGTAACGCCATTAACTTCTGCTTGCTGCCACAGAGGGAGGCAGGTCTGATGGGAGTCCAAATGTAGACGAGGTTATTCTCGTGGCCGTGTGTGCAGGATCAGACCTTAGAGGGATTTGGAGAATGTGGGTCATACAAAGAAGAATAAGGAAAGATTTATTTCCCTTTGGGGTGGGAATGTTTATCTAAGGCTTATGTATTTAGCTAGGTTTTGGGGTAGAATTTTCTGACTTTACCCTTATCTTCCTTTTTTGTATGTTTTTAGTAAGAAAACCCAATAGAAAATTTTAGAATGTGAAGGAGGCTTTTCCCTCTCCTTTTTGTCTTTGCCTTTTGTTTGAAAACAGCTAAAATACTGTATAATTACAAAACAAAATTCTCCTGCCATAAATGACAGTTAGTATCCTTCAGAGGGTTTGAGCCTGCTGTGCGCTCAGCTCCCCTGGGATGTTCTGAGCTCTTTCAACTCAAGCATCTTCAGTGGGAGCTGGGGATGTGCAGTATGTCCTACAGCTAAAGCCAATGTGACATTAATGAGATGCTGTCATTTAATAATCGTGCTTTGTTGTCATTGCTTGTTGATTGCTGCCTTTGTAGGAAAACACAGTATTTTTTTATTCCCAAGTTTTAGGCTCATTCCTAACCAAAATGTCTCTCCCAGTTAATTTCACCAGGCTTAAACTGTGGCACTTGAGAAAATTCCCTGGCCAAGAGTTGTAGTTCCGTGGATGTAATAAGGGTCAAGAAGCTTCTGTATAATTTAAACAACAACTCAAAATGGAGAGCAAAGTTCATGCACTGTAAGTGGAAAATCAAAGTTAAGTATATTCATTTACTGGTGATGTCTGGATGGCAGTACCATAAGACTTTCTAGCTGTTGTTGACTGTAGGGTATAAAAGTGACTTAGAACTGAAAGCCTTAATTCTTCCTGTCTTGGGAAAACCACTACCAGTGCTAATGAGTAGATTTCCAGTTTAATACTACTAAAATCCATTCATGCCTGTGAGCGAAGAGGAGCTAACACCTAAGGGGAAAATTTTGCTGTTATCATTGACAACCGCTGTTGTCTAGAAGACGAATTGATGAGATCTGAGGAACAGCCCATACCTAGAGGTGTCAAACAGAGAATGCCCATCTTAGCTGAACAGTGTGTATGAACAGTGACGTGAATAATAATTATGAATTTTAGTTAGTTCCTAAACCATAGAAATGTAAATGCACAATCTTTGCGGTCTCAGGCAAGGTTCCTGCTCCAGACCATGACTCTCACTAGGACATTGGGGGAATCAGATGATTTGGAAAGTGACTGAGTTTGCTCTGGTGGCTTAGCAGGGCACCAGCTGACAAAGCACCCAGAGAATAAACAGTAAAACTGTGAATCATTCATTTTGGGGGAGGAGGGAAGAGCCAATGGCATGGCACAGAGTGGGGAGGTGTGTCACCTGTGCCGCCTGCCTTCTCTGCTTGACAGGCCTCTTTGCAAAAGCCAGAGGACAGGCTGTCCTCTTTGAGATCACCCCAGAGTGGTGGAACATCTGAATTGCTTAGCATCTTTCTTGCCTGCACTGTTTGTTCCCTGTTCCTTGTACCTCTCCAGTTTGCCTTGCCTTTCCTCCTCGTATTTCCTCAGCAGCTATGACGAGCCTGAAGGAAATCTGTCGTGGCCTTCCTCTATACCCTTTGCCTGAAAACAGAGGTCGGAGGAAAGGAATACCCCATGCACCCGTGAGAACCCCTAATCTCACTGCTCAGGAGAAAAAGGTAACATGGGGTTTCACAGGACCTCACTTCTTTTCCTTTCAGATAAATGCAGCTCGGAGCAGCAGACCTGATTGCCTCAAATGCTTTTCTGAGTGCACACCTAACTCTGTGGCAAACGTATTTCCTCGGTGTTATAATTTCAGTGGGTAACGGGACAAAGTACTGCTAACTCCTCTGCTTGCTTGCTTTCTTCCTCCCCCAGAGATAAGCGGGTTGATATGAGGGAGATTTGCTGCACAACAGCTTCCATGACTTTAAATGGCTAAACAAGAGGCATTAGACTTCAATGCTGTCAATCCAGCATTGTTCCTTGGAGATGAAATTATGAATGCTGTTGCCAAAACACTGCATATGTATGGGAGTGAAAGCTAACCCCTCAAATACAATAAACATCAAATGTGATGAATCAGCATCACGGTACGAGCTACACATCTGTATATTTGCATAAAAGATCCAAAGATAATTTATTTTAACCAGTAGTCTGTGTGTCCTGGAATTTAGGCAAGTTTGTAGAGAGTTGAGTTAATTATTTGTCTTTAGTTGTGTGATTCTTTTCCTGTCTCTTTTTGTTTGAATAGTCTACATACACACTAAAGTAACCATTGCATTATTTCATGTTAGAGATTAAAAAAAATCAGCAGTAGAAAATAATGGTCAATGGGTGGAGATCCTTAGGAATTTGTGTGGGAGAGGACAAGGTGGGTTCCTTAGTTTAAGAGTCTGTGCTTCATCACATGTAACATCACTTATAATGTGACATTCTGGTCAGAACAAAGAAGTTCCTTCCCCACTAACAAGTTGCACGCAACTTCCTTGCCTTCGTGGGAGTTCCCCACTGGCATTAGCAACCAAATTCTTTCAAAGTCCACTTCCACAAGCAGAGGAGAGCCTATTCAAAGGGTAGGAAGAGGAACAGCTGTGAGATATCCAAAGAGAATTTACTTCGATGTCAGGAGCATTCATGGCTGAGGCATCCTGTCTGTGCCTGGGACAACTCAGACACATGGAAGTGTGGCTACTAAGTGTGCAGAAGAGGGCTGTGATGATGGCTGTGAAGATAAAGGAGTGGGGAGTGAGCTTCACTGCATGTCAGAACATTGCCAATCATGTCCATTTTATCCCTTGCCTTTGCTAAATCACTTTTCCCCAGAACTCTGCTATAGCATGAAGGAGTCCATGTTGCAGGAGAGGAGATGGTATCCCTCAGAAGGATGCCAAACCTTACTCTTTGCCTGGGGAAAGAAAGGTAATGACAAAGTCCTCTCTCCCTATATATAGAAACTGGAATAGTTTCCTGCCTCCTTCAAGTGTTGCAGGAAGATGGCAGTAGACTGATTTTCTGGCCTCAGTCTACTGTCTAACATCCTACCCTCATCTCTCCTTCTTACCTACCACATGTGATAAGAGGTCATGCTAGCTGGGTTTTTTATCAGACTGTTAAAGATTTAAAAGCTTCCTTTCTGATTTATTTTATTCTTAATCTTCCACCTTAAACTCTTAACAGAGTTAGAGGCTCAGCTGGTATTTATTTTATATCTGAAAGTTCAAATCTCTTTTTTTTTAAGAGGTGTTCCACGCTTAGAAAGGCAAGTAGACAGAAAGGTTGTCTGTCTATAAGGTTTTTTTTAAGTCTTGAGACAGGCTTCCAGATTTTGTTGACAGTGTGTAATGCTGAGCATATTGCGAGGCTTGTCTTTATGTATGACACTGTGTTCATTTTCTAATTGAAGTACTCAGGGGAAGATTTGACAGAAGTGATGTTAATAATGCTCTGCTGATTTCCTCGGGATTTGTCCCTCTCTTCATATGCCTTCATTCCAGTTTTAGCCCTTTCTACAATCATAAACCTTGGCACTGCCAATGTTTTATTTTATTAGGCCTCCTTTTGTAGCTATAATAGAAATCCTGTAAGTGAGATTTATAAAGTTCTGTGTGATTTGGGGCTTGCTGAAGAGGTATATAATTCTTCCTGTCATACCAACTTTAATCTTCTTGGATAAATCAAGCCATTTCTCAGAACTGATTCTGTTTATATGTTTCCTGAGTTCTCTTCCTTCGGCATTCTTTGCCTGAGGCCTGAAACAGCCACATCCTCTCTCTTTCCCTCCACAGCTCAGGAAACTATTTTTTCTATTTCTCAGCATCTGTATCTTAATGTAAATATGCTACAAAGAAACTACCCTTAAAATCTTATGCGTGGTGTGTCCTTTGCAGAACAAGGATGTTGCATGCTCAATACTCATTGACATTCCAGTAAAGCTGGAGCAACTTGGGAAGAATGTGCACTTCTCAGTGTTGCTCAGAATCAGAAAAAAATGGTACGCCTTCATCCATGCAGCAGTTCCCTCATGTATCTTAGAGCCAAGTCATGTTACAGCCTTCCTGCTACCCCAGCGTGATCATCTGTTACCTGATTGCAGCATCACTTGTGTTTCCATCACAGGGTCGTGAAGTCAGTAATGGGCCTTGATGACCTTGACGAGTGTCACCTGAGATCCCCACCCACACCCTCTCCCCATAGGTTTAGGGGCTTCATTTAAGCTCAGGCCTGGGACTTCAATCTCAGTTATGTTGGAGATGTGTCTGTCTCTAGTTCTGTCACAGGGTGTCCCTGTGCCCAGCTGTGGACCTCATTGATCTAGTCTCCAACCTGTGGGCTGACTTGCCACTATGAGCCTTCCTGGTGATCTCTGGGCCCTATCTCTCTGTAGTAACCATCACTAGACCTGAACCTGACTTGTGCATCACCATGATCTTGCCTGATGACCTGGACTCCTGGTGGAACCTGGCTGCCATCCCTGGGCTGCTCTGCTCACCTCCCTCAGGTACTATGAGGCTGGACCCTGGCTGGTGAGGTGCCTGTCCTGCTGGCTGTGTTACTCTGCTTGGCTCCCTGTCCCTTAGGGAGCAGCTGAGCCTTGCTGCTTCATGACATCCTTGTACAAAGAGCTGAAAACCAGAGCCTGTGAAGTCACATAGCATCTGAAGTTCGTCTGACTTTCTGGAGAAGTAGGACCTTATTTGACCTTAATAGTTACTTTACACATCCAGAAATGAGGCCACTTCTAAAAGTTTATATGTGGATTGGGAAGGCCAACTTGTTGGCTCCTATTTGGGAACATCTGGATGACAAAGAACTTGGTTAAACTTCCACAGCCTGTAGGGCACTGCTAGCAATGGCCAGCCAGAAATCACCATGTTTACTCCCCAACTGAGCTGATCTAAACTGGGACCTATCAGGAAGAACTGAAACAACAATCTTGCTTTTACAGTTGCTGTTTAGAGAATAGTGCCACCAAAGATTCTGGGCCTGGATATCTTCAGGCAGAAGATGACAGGTGGGAGGCAAGCAACATCCCCACTGGAAAAGGGGCAGAACTGAGAATGAAACTACTGTAGAGTTAAGCTAGTCACTTCCTCTCCTTGTGCTTCCCTTTTCCTCAGTAAACAGGGAGACTGCAAATCTTAGTGTTTGAGTGTCTCAAGATCCTTAAATTGGAAGTCCTGATGATCTTGTTAGAAAATGTAAATGAATGGCATTCCTTCTGAAGAGGCACTGGCTCTTCAACAAACACCAATTAACAAAGAGGTCGGTATACTTGATTTCTCAAGAGAATCCCCCAACAAAGATGCTTAGAGCTGATCGATTGGAGCAGGATTTCATGGGTTGTTTTGATTACATTTTGTTGACATTGAGAGGTCTGAATCTTGGTTAAATAGCAGCAGGATCATCTTTTACTGTATAAATGCCAGTGAATACAAAAAAAGACACCCTAATAGTGACTAGAGCTCAAACACAAGAATCAAGTGTTAGCTCTAGCTGGCAGATCTAAGAGGAAGACTTTGTGTCTGATGCTTGCATTGCACTGAGCTGAACTGAATCAGTAACTCAGCAAATTCAGAGCAAGTTTTTTAAAATAACCTATCAGGCTCAGGAGTATAAGTGCAATTGATTATTTTTTTTAAGACACCAATGAACTGTTTTTTCAGAGGTGCTGAGCACATGCAGCTTAATCTTCTGTCAGTGGAAGTTACGAACACGAACACCTAAAGATAAAATGCACAGTGTCTAATATTCAGAATGCAATGTGGCAGTTATAGGTAAATCAATCCTACTTAAAGGTTAGAATAATGTTTTATATGGTGCTTTAATGAAATGTAAGGAATAATGACCTTGTATTGCCTTTCCACAAAAGCATGATGATCAGCCTATTTGAATTTGCTCCTTGAGTGCCTTTCTCAGGTTATTCAGTTTATGACTCAATAATGAATATGCAAAATTCTTCCTGATGCACATGGCAATTGCTCTTTCATAAAGCAGTCAGGCTCCATCTAAGCAATTTTAAGTGCCCCAGCTCTCCTATTGAGAGACTGTTTCAGAATCTCTTATATTTAAATTCTTCTGATTTCAAGACTACATTTTTTATGGCTAATTCACAGCTATTTATTCCTCTTCCAGCATTTCCCTGAAGCTCCTTCCTGCTTTGACATTTATCCTGCAGTGAGACAACAATCAAATGTCACCTTTGTTCAGCTAAGCTAAACAAGCCACAGTCTTAGTCCTCTTTTATAGGATTTCTATTGTCTGTGCAACCAAGGTGCCCTTCCCACCCTTCATGTAACATCCAAGTTCATGTTTCATTAATGTTTGCATCATCAAAATTCAGGCTTCTGCTAATGTGTAACATTAATAGGATAGAGGCTCAGTCTAAGTGAATTTATTTGAAAATCCAAACAGATTTTGCTCGATTGTATTTTTAGGGTGAAGAAAAATATTTGCCCATGAGTTTCATTATAATACAAATAATATATTGATCAAAGACTGAGTGATCTTTGCCAGACTGGAAGCAAAACACTCATCCTGATAGTGCTCTGTAGTTCTCATAGGCAGCCAAAATGCCAAATGTGGCAATGTTTTCCTCTTGATTTTGTTGTTGTAAGGGGTGTAGGTGATTTTATCCTTACTTTAGAAATTTCTTAGATCTAGAACGCACTGTGATGGCTGCTTGCCTCCGAGACCGACTTTGAAAATCCGCGCATATTTTGTCATGGTGTGGATATAGCTGGGATTTTTGTGTTTATTAATAACATGCCCTTGAAAAATGACTGCTTGTCTAACTGGAGAAGACTAAGGTGGTATTTGAAGATGGAATTTGCATTTTCTCATCTGGTAAATAGGTTTTCCCCCTTGTCATTCTCTGTGTGGAATGGCAGATCTAATGTGTAGAGTTTTGCTGGTCTGATCCTCAGCTGGTGGAAATCAGTAGAGCTTCACTGATCTGAAAGGGTCTGACCCATATGCCTGTTCAGTAGCAAGTATGCCAATAAAAACCTCTCTTAGTATGGAGCATTTTTAGATTTAGAGATACTCTTCTTTCAGTGTGCTCTACGGTATGTGAGACCAGCATGCTCAAATGAAGGGGCTGGAGACCTCCAGCCATAAGGACCAGACCGTAGTCATGTTGAATGAGAAGGTTCACTACTGAGCTGAGGGCTTTATAGAGCTTTTACTTCTTACCAGGATGATATCTAGACTGGATGGTTCTAGACGCCTTTGTTCTAGATACCTGTACTACAGCCCACCCCTTCAATTCCTCCAGAAAATACTTGCTTCCATAACTCTTTGAAGTGCCAACGGCAGGTGTCACAAATATGGGGTATCCTTGCTATACTCAGCCCTCTCCAAAACTGGGCTTTCCTGGTTGTTTTGTAGACTGTTATCAGATTTGGAAGCAAGCTTGATCTCTTTCGATCCTGTCCACAGCCATTAAAAATCAACCTAATGAAGATGTGAAATTCCATATGGTTTGTGAATCTCTTCAACTAAAAGTCATTTGGGTAGTGTTGCCATTTGTCGGGGAACTTACAAGGTCTTTTAGCATCTTCGCATGAAACTGGCTTTTTAAAGATTACAAAATCCTTATTCTCATTATGGTTTTAATCAAATGGAACATGGAATACAGAGGCATGACTTAACAGACTGTTACTAAAGATAGTGATTTATTTATGGTTTATTTCATCCAAAAGGACGTACTGTACTTTGCAAACCATGGGTAATGTCTTTGAAGGCAATAGGCAGTATAAGCCACGTAGCATCATCTGCAGAATTTAATTCAGTGCCTAGTAATCATTTAGCTAATTTGGAAGTGATACATGTAGCATCAATAAAATAATGTAAACCACCACCCTCTGCAATACATTAGGATGCTAAATGTAGTGAATCTTTAATAAAACTTATCCCAAGAACATCTTCATCTGGGAGTATGTCACGTAACTCAGGGCTAAGATTCCTTTTTTGAATGGAAAGTACAGTAGGGTCTTCAGCGTCTCTAGGAGTTCAGGGTCTCAGTCTAAGGATTTCTGAACAATGTTTTCCTTGGTAGTTCAGTGCCCCCTAGCATGGTGAGAGGGAATTTGTCCATGTTTGATATTGATAGGATTGAGCACTACTTAATGAATCTCCAAGGTCTCTCCATGCAGACTTGGGGGGGGGGGGGGGGTACATATGTACAGCAATTGAATCTACAAGGAAAGATGCAGGTGGAAACACTTCAATAGGAAAACAGGAATGGAGCTCCCCTGGTGTGAGCTTGGCCTTTTAAATTATATCATCCTTGTGATAGCTTAGGCAGGCTTCCAGCTGAGCCTGATTAAAGTTCAGGGCCACCCACTTACCTCCATTTCTCTTTTTTTTGTCTCTCTTCATTTTTTTTGGCAGCTGGCTTTGCGCAATGCCTTGCGTTATTTCCCCCCTGAAATACAAAAGAAGCTGGCACTGGAATTTGCTGAAGAACTCAGGCTCTACGGCCATATCTATATGTACAGATTCTTTCCAGCTATTGAGATGAGGTAAGGACTGGATGGTTCACATTGTATTTGGCTGCCATTTGCTTACCAGCTTTCACCTGTGGAACTGAGCTTTAAATAGTGGCATTGCCGTGTCCTAATTTACCTCTTGTAGAAGTCATGTCATAACATATTAACGAAGTGCATCATATGAATAAATTGGATGTTCTGTGTATCATTAGATAGCAGTGGTTTCACTTCCAGCGAGGGATACTGCATATTTTGGGATGCTCTTCTATAAAGCTGCACAACAGTGGCCCTTCATCCTCCAGCTTTCATCCTGTTCTCTGTCCTCATGAGAGTCCCATGGGACTAGTAGGGAGACAGTGTGCACTCTTCTGGATAGGCAGTGGCAGGGCCAGGACAGTCTTGCTGCTGGAAAGCTCAGCACCACTCCACACAGGGATAGGATTGTGCAAAGTTGTGTGCTTGGTAATGCCAGCTTTACCATACACAGAGATCCCAAATGCTCTGCCCCATGGCAAGTCTTAGTTTCTAGAGGCCAGTCATTACTCGGAGACCTCTGATTGCAACCTGGACAGAAAACTTGCAATAGTCCTGAGCTGCTGCAAGTCAAGTCTCAATGGAACCAAGAAGCAAGATGAGATGAGTGGATGGCTTGAGACCTGCTGTAAGTGGCTGGTTGTTTCCCAGTCTCACAGAGAAGGCTTTCTGGGCTTAAAAGAAAGACAGTACATTTTTCCCTCATTGGAACCTGTATCTGACCCTGGTTTGTGATATGCTGTGCCTGTTGATCTTGGAGCATCACTTCATTCTAGGGCCAATGGGGCTAATGTTTGTGAAGCAGAACAGTTTTAGAGAGGGCTGCCAGGGGCTAGCTGCTTTTTTTAGACTGATTGATTCCTTTTTGCATCCAGCAGGGGCCTGGTTAATGTCTATACAGAAATCTGAATAAAACAAGCACTCTGATTTCCACAGACATCCATATTTCTGTGCTGTCCATACTAGTCTGGGGTCAGCTCTTGCAGAATTCAGCTAAGGGGAGGACAACTGGAAGACTGTCCGAAAGATATTGCAGGGCTGGACTTCAGAGGGCCCTAGTCCTGAACGACAGATGAGGACACCTTCCAAGTAGGCTTGGATGAGACAGTCCACCAGCTTGTTTCCATCACTGGCATCAGTGACTCTTTGATAGCTTCAAATATTTTTTGCTTTGTGACCATTTCACTGATCACTCTTTCTAATAGATTCTTACAGTCTCAGATTAAGAAAATGCCTTTTGTTCTCTGTAGTCTGATAGCATTTGATTTTTGTTCTGTATGTCCCAGGGAGCACAGTCCAACTTGGTTCTGTTCTATTTAACAGCCATGTTCCCATACCAGCACACTCAGCTGATATCTGAACTTTGGGTTTCTTATGTTCTGAGCAATATTAGGCAGAAATATCTCATCTTGATGAATTGGTATCACTCCACAGAAATCCTGTTATTTTATCACATCAAGCTTAGAAAAGCAGAAAACACTAATAAAAAAACTATTGTGGAAAAACTCAAATGCTTTCCCTCCTGGTTTGGCAATGACTACAAGGCATTTGTTTTAGTATCCTGATGTAAAAAGCTACGATAAAGTGCATATGATCACGGGAGGAGCCCATTTGCTAAATCTGTAGAATATACATTCCAGATCTTGGCTTATGAGCTGGTCAGCGGATGTCCAATTTTTTTTTGTAGTTGGCACTCTGTAGCCTAAGCTTTTTGGTGTAACTGTCTTCCCTGTACAAAGCAAGTGTGCAGTCACTGAAGATCTATGGTCCAATAAAAGGAAGATCATTTAGAAACGTCAAATGATCCTATCTACCTTTAGGAGTTTCCAGCGTCTGTAATGGTGGTGGTGCTTACAGAAAGGGAAAGAGCAAAAACTCTTGATCAATGGTTATACTTCCTTTTGGTATCCTTTGAGGCCTTGGAGGCCTCAGCACAATTGTACTAAGACCTGTGCAAACACAGCAAAGGAACTGTCCCTGCCCTGAAGAGCTGCAGTATAAATCTAGGACTAGAAGTTTTAGAGCAATTTGATATGACAAACAGATGGTGGAGGGGAAGATAACAGTGAGATGATCGGAGCAGTTGGCATTGAAGTACATTAGTGCTAGGAAACCTGACTCAGAGTATGTGTGTGACTGTTTCCCATACCTCACCTCTCAACTTTCTGGATAAAATGCATCTTCTTCAGTAAAAAGGCCCATATTTCTCCTAACTAGTTCAGTTTTTGAGAGCTTCTTTGGGACTGAAATTCAAGCTGGGTGTTTTTTCTTAGATAGGATCTTAAATAACAAGGGCTGATGAGCCTGAAGGCAACTTCCACTGATGCTGTTTTCCTTGGCGTTGCAGGACTTAGCTGCTTGGCCTGGCAACTGCATTACAGAGGCCAGTTCCAGCATCCCTAAAATAATTCAGTTAAAAAACAATGAGAGCTCTTGGCCACCATATTTATAAACAATTCTGATTAACTGATTCAGCAAATCAGAAGCTGAATAAAATTTTTTTTTCTTTGCTTACTTCTAATAACAGTTAAAACCTGATTTGCCGGTTAAGGTGCGTATGTTATTTCGGATCTGCACTTTCTCCTTTTTTTTTCCTTCCCTCCTGAATGAAAGCCTGCAACTCAAACGAATGTGTTGGCATGCAGGGATAGTTCTGTGGGGTATGTTGTTGTGGTTGCGCTTGTGAGTCAGAGTGTCTCTCCTAAATATTTGCGACTACCATTTCAGAGCGTACCCCATAGGAGAATACCCTTGTAAGACCAAATCAGCTGCTGCCATTATGTTGATGATCATGAATAATCTGGATCCCTCAGTGGCTCAGGTAAGGCACAGTGAAAATAAGGAAGCTGAATTCATAGGGCAGCAGCAAATCTGCAAGTTACTTCCTGTATGTGCTCTCACGTGAAAACTGAAGAATTTAGGCATATAGGTGAAATTAATCCCTGTGCAGATGATCCTCCTTCCATGGATTGAATAGGATTTTAGTTGTTCAAAGGCCTTTTGCTGGTTCTGTGCCCCAAGGCACATGCCAGCCCCGGTACATGTAGAGCTGTCTCCTGTGTGTGTTAGCTAAGCAGGCTAATTTCAGCAGTGCCAAGGCAGCCTCCTTACGGGGCAATGTGCTGGAACGTCCATCTCTGTGAGGCTAAGCCTGCAAGGGACTAAAGGTGATTCTATACTTTTCTTGTCGTTATGTTTTCATTCCTGGGGTTTGGGGTCTTTTGTATTAAGTTCTTTAGTTTCCTGCTGTGTGCAGTTCTTAATTCTGCACAGTGGGTCCCGGTCCTAACGCAGACCTCTGAGGCCTCCTACAACACCAACAAGGCTCGCTCCAGCTCCCACTATATCAGGAGCTTGGTTGCTGTCTGTGGGGTAGGTACAGCTCAGCTCTTAGTACATTGCTTCTACAACTTATGTTGAAAAATTAGTGCTGATGCTTCCTGAATCTTTGAAAGCTCATCCCTCAAGGATGGATTGACTAGATGATTACAGGACCAAAGTCCATCCTTACAAGCACTATCCAGTGGTGTAATGCTCTTTTTGCAAATGGCAGGGGAGAGGCCATGCAACTATGCCCTGCTGGTTGTAGACTCTTCCAGTTGTAAAAGCCAGTGGCAACCAAACTATAAGCTCACTCAGTCCCTCTTTAAGGGAGTTTACTGGGATGTCTGTCTGATACAGAAACTGCAATCAAGGAATCACTTTGTAGCATTCTGCATCCAAAATACCATTGTCACAATAACAAACACCTCATTTTGAAAAATAATTTCTATTTTTTTTCTTATATTATCACTTTTATGATGGTACTTTCTGATTTCAAGAATCTAGAGGGTGTTGGTGCAATAAGTTCTAGAAAAGATTTATTACTGAGATTAAAAAAATAGCTCAGAGATACAATGAAACATTTCAGAAAAGTGCTTGCCTTATTATTGTTAAATTGCCTTTTTCAGTTTCCTCAGGAGCTTGTCACTTATGGAGGAAATGGGCAGGTCTTCAGCAACTGGGCACAGGTAGGACATTGCTGCTTTTGCAACTTGTTTCACAAAGCCAGTTTCACCCTCCCCCATGCACATTCTGCTTAGACAGTTTGTGATAATTCTTGGCAGTCGCTGTCTCAAAATACTCCAAAACATCCTGTCTGGGTAGAGGAATGCTCAGTTATGAACTGCATAGATGGGGAGAGCTTTATTTAGTAAAGAGAGCACAGACAGCCCAATAGAAATACCAAATATAATACCATAAACATACCAAGCTATGTATGATGATGTAAAGACCAGTTCTTTATCTTTCTCTGATGCATTTGTATGTGCCTAGGTATTTTGCATAGATAATTTTAGAGTCAAAATGAATTCTAGGAAACAAAAAAGGTGTATCTTTTGCTTGCTTGTTTCTGGTACTTTTGCAACATTTTTCACAATGAGTAGTGGAATTAAAAAAAAGACTTCGATTAAAGAAAGTGCAATCCTGAGGCTTTTTCCAAGCAAATCAGATTAGCTGTAAATATTTACGGGCTAACTGGCCAGATCATAGTGCACTTTACTGTCAGACCTAGCAACATTATCCCTGATCTTTTGAGAATAATGGCTGGTGGGTAAAAGCCTGTCTAAAATCGGAGCTGGGATGTTTAAGGTGCGGTTGTATAATCTCTGTTCTCCTTCTCTATCAAAAATGGCAATAAATACACTTGCTTTAATCCTAGTACTGCAAAATGCATGTGGGAAACATTTTCAGGAGATCTTTGGCATCAGCAACATGTTTAAACTTCAGTTTTGTATGAGCTCAATTTATTCTCTCAACAAAACAAATGCTCTGGGTCTGAATGGTCTACAGGTGTGTGGTGGCAGGGGGAATGTTTAATGAACAATCATCCTGAGTGTCTGTGGATAGGCACAAATGTGGTTATTGTGAATGCCAAAACCACGTCATCGCTGCAGCCCCTGGTACGCCCCGAGGCCACAGAGTGGGGACAGGTGGAGATGTGCCATTGAGTTTTGCAGTGCAGAACAGATAAGGCACAGGTAGAAAGCCACCTCACCCTGAAGGGCAGCATCACTCCTGGAGGCTGGGAAGATCTTGATTTCTGATTCTGTAGCTTACATAAGCAAAAGCTGACTTAAGGAGCCAACTTCTGTCATAAAGGGTCATGTATGCACCTTGTGGCTTTACCTGGAATCTGGCCTCTTGCTTATTAAAAAGTCCAAGCAAAACTAATGTGTAAATGAAGTTCCTAGTTAGGGGAGAGGAATGGGTTCCTTGCTGTAGCATGGAACCTAGAGACCTGGGTTTTCTTCCCAGTTTGACTGTGATTTTTCATTTGTGGCTGAGAGAACTTGTGCTTCAGTTTCCTAATCTGGTAAATGGGAGTTAAACAGAAGTCTTAGGTGGCTTTTGGGGCAAAACTGTTCTGACTTTAAAAAGAAAGGTACCATGACAGTGCACACCATTTCTTTATTCTGTGTATTAATTAGTAAATGCCAGTTAACTAATGCCTGTTAACTGCATGAGTTTTGCAGCATTTCTGATGTGAGCAGTGCCAGCAGTTTGTATAGTAGCCTTTATTGGACTGACATCCCTTAGGCAGATGCTGGGCTGCAAGGTGAAGTAGAAGTGCTGCCAAAATCAGAAATATTCTCTTTTCTCTTGTTCTCATCCAAGCCAGAGCTATGACCTGCAGTTGTTTCACAGCAGAACAAACAAAACCTTTTTGGTTTTGCTTACTTAGAGTAGGAATCACATGAATGATTCACTTATGACAGAACATTTTGTTCTGTTTGTGGCTTGAAAACAACATGCTTTTTGGAAATCTGTCATTGCAAAGTTCCTAATGAAAAGATTCAGTTTGGTTTATATTATCCATGCAGACCTGTGCTTTCTTCTGAATAATTTTAAAAGAAAGAACCATGTCCAGAGCTAACTTTACAAGCCTGCAGAAACAGAACTGTTCTTTAAGCTAGGAAAGGCTTTTGCCTCCTTCTTACTAGTTGTGGCTTTCAATGCAAAAAGATCTATCTTACAGCTCCTAGTTTTATTACAATGTTTTTCCCAGCCTGCTAAAGAGTTGAGAGTTCAGCTAGTTACCTGTTCTGTCCTAGGACCAGAATTTGATTATTCAAATTTTTTCATGAAACAAAACCAAAATGTAAAAAGCAAGACAGTAACTCTAGTAACTCTTTCCTGCTCAACTTAACTTGCAGCTTGGAAATTAGCTGGCTTAGAAGGGACTGGCTTCAAATCTACCATTTTTAATTCAGATCAAAGACAGAGAGGTTAAGTGCCCATGACAACTGATACTGCTGTCTCTTTGATCAGCAGTTCCATTTTTTCTCAAAACTTTCTCTGTGTCCCTACAGAAACTCTAGTTTCAAACTACTGTTGAATGCCAGTATTGCATGGGAAAGCTCCTCTCAGGCCTAGTTGTCACATACTGAAAGTCCCATGGAATATAATGGGCTTTGTGATAGACAGCGATGGATGTGAGTCAAATCTATAGGCAGCTTAGATGGTCAAAGCCTATTTTTTGGCATACATCAAGAGTAACTATTGAATTATGCAGACAAAGATGAGATGCATTTATTTGTATGCTCCTGGGTGCCTTAAGGACTTTCTTCAGTGTCCATAATGAAAGCTGAATTTTTTTCTTTGAGAAGAAAAAATATTCAAGTGCACATTGTAATATCCATTTGTTGAAGAGATGACAAGCACCAGAAGATGCTGAATTATCCATTTCAGGTTAGGATGAACAATATGCACGAGTATTTTAATCACTTTTATGGGGAAAATTTTGCAGTTTGGCTTTGGAAAGATTGCCAGAAAAGTGCCAGATCCAAATGGTTAACCTCAAGATAAAATTAGAATGGCTTTAAAAGTGAAGGATTTCTGGGGTTTGTATTGGAGAAATTATTCTGGAACTTATTCAGACTTTTACTAGTTGGTGATTTATGTTTCCTGCTGAGTGATGTCTCTTAATGGACTTTATTAAAAGCAAGAATGTGTTGAGAGCTCTGGCTGTTATTCCATATGCGAATATACCTCATTATCTCTATAGCTGCCTTTGTACTCAAACTTTAGCAGCTTCACAAAGAAACATAAATGTCAGATGGAAACAGATTCCCTCACTTTCCTTGCTTTTCCTTTCAGTTCTGGTTGGTAATGCACTATTTGTCAGAGATGACCGAAGAGCAAACACTAGTAATGTACAGTGGACATCCTCTGGGACTCTTTCCCAGCCATCAGTATGCTCCTCGATTAATCATTACTAATGGCATGGTAGGTATTAGCATCTTAGTTTCTCTTTTTTCTCCTATTCTGTTTAGTTTTCAAGTGTTTGCTGAATTAAAGTATTATTTATACTATCTGAACTTACAACAGCACACAGGAAAATGTGAGGTCCAAATTCTGCAGCATTTATTCCAGTACAGTCGCTCTTGCCTCAAGTGTGCTGATCTGCAGTGATGGAGGGAACAATCTTACTAGATGACTTCTGTTCTAACTGAGCCTGAACTGTACCTGTTCTTGACCAAAACAGTTCGGCTAGGCTTGGTTTGGAAGATTTAAAAGCCCTCAATAGGCAAACAGGATTATTAATCAGATGCTCAGATATCTGGACTGCTTTGCTTGGGGGAAGGTAAGCTGGACAAGTGAACGTACTGGTTCATTGCCAGTCTTGTGAGACATTCAGTATCTATCTCTCTGCAAGCTAGTTTTGTGGCTAGAGAACTGCTTTCCTTAAAACTTGCATGACAGTCACACTGCCAGAAAGATGAGACATCTTTGTTCTAATACTAGAATGCATGGAGTAAAACATCTGAATTACTCCTCCTGTTTTTCACTGTTTTTTCTATGTGTGTGACCATAGTTAGAGAAATGTAGGCTGTTAAAAAGCTGCTTAAAACTCTAATTTGTTTATCTGTGTTTTCTTTTGATTATTTTCTTAGGTTATTCCCAACTATTCCACCAGAGATGAATATGAGAAGATGTTTGCTTTGGGAGTAACAATGTAAGAAGATACCTTACTATTAAAATATATAAAATACTTAACTAAAATGTAATTCAGACATCAAGCAGTGGCTGGTTAAAATTTCTAATGCAGATGGATTTCAACTGCGCTGTGTTAAGTCCTGATGCTGCAAAGCATTAATGCACACTAAAGTGGAATTACTTAGGAGTTTGAGTTATGCTCAGCCACATATATAAGGATGTAATTGAGGTCTGCTAGGAATTAAATTAGTATTAGGTTTATGTGTGGGACTTGGCTGAATTACAGCCTGAAGCCTTAATCATAACCTACTTATAGCACTGGCTAGTTCCAGTTTGCAGTGGTTGTTTTGCAATCTACAGAAAACGCAAGTTATGAAACACTCCTTCGCACTAAGAGAAAGCTTTGAAGTAGAAAGTTATAATTTTTTTGTATTTTTTGAATTATTATTTACCTGCTTTTTACTGCTCACCTAGTTGATGAGCACAGGATTACTATTCTGTTGTGTACCATGGAGAGAATAAATTAAAACCACTGGAGAGGTAGGTGTGTTCAGATAAGGAAGCTGGAAGAAATGAAAGGGCATGAATAGAGAATGTCCGTTGCCAGTTTCCTGGGGATTTCATAGGAATGTGGACAACCGTTTTGGGCTAACAACTTCAAAAGTGACTATGTGACTTAGAAGCACGTGTGCCACTGAAAACCAATGGCATAAAGATGCCAACAATGTGAAAAGGAGTGTCCTTGTGTCTTAGTGACTATGCTAAATGTCAAGACAAGTTTACACTCAGGTTTTTTGATCCATGCATTTTTGAACTCAATGTAATGAGCTAAATGATCCTCCGAAAACATGTTGGTGCATTGCTAATGAAGAATTCAATTAAGTTGTGAATTTGATAATAGCAGATCTTTAACAACAAATTGAAACAGAGATTTTTTTTTTTAATACTAGAAACATATGTAGACATGTACAGAATTCATTCCAGCCTGAGTAACATGTGGTATCATTGTGTTTGTTGCTATTGCTAGGTATGGTCAGATGACTGCGGGCAGCTACTGCTACATTGGGCCTCAGGGAATAGTCCATGGGACTGTGGTAAGAAACTGGGAAAAGGTCTCTTAGTCTCCTCTAATTGGTATTGACAATCTCCTGCAGTGGCTGGTGACTGGAGTGCAATGGATTGCTGTGTGAGGATGTTCTGGCTACCAAAGAAATTCTCATTGCCTGCTCCTTAAAAAAATGAGTATCCTTCCACTAAGATAGTCCATGGCATCTTATCCAGAACACAGACCTGAAGGAATCTGCAATCAAGGTCTTAATCTGAGCTCATATCTAGCTACAATAAGTGAAGTATGAATTGACCAAATGTGTAAGATAAAAATGTTTTCTTAGCTGTTTTCCTTAGCTGTCTTTTGCAGCCATCCTGAATAAGTCTCTATGCCCCAAGAACAGCATGTTGGGAACTACTGATTATTCTATTTCATAGTGAGAGAAATAAATATAACCAGGACAGATGATTTCATAGCATCACTTTAACATGTTTCCTTCTTTAAAAGATTAAAGCAGTTTCATGGTCCCAATGACCCCCCAAGTTTCAAACTGTTTGCAGAAGAGACAGATGATCTTTACATTTCAAGGACTCTAGGAAAAATAGCTCCTGATAACTGTTATATTGTGTTGTGTGCAGCTCACAGTGCTCAATGCAGGCCGTCGCTACTTGAAGGCAGAAGACTTGTCCGGAAAGGTGTTTGTTACTTCTGGTCTCGGAGGGATGAGTGGGGCTCAAGCAAAAGCTGCAGTCATTGCTGGCTGTGTGGGCATCATTGCAGAGGTGAGAGCAATGCTGCTTTCGTTTTGTTGTCTCTCTTTCATGTGCTGAATCTCCTGATCTGATGTGTTCCTCGAGTAACTCTGACAAGCCAAACTCAAAAAAAGATACTCTTTTCTAAGATCTGTCTGTCCTTTTTATTGCTGAGCATTTTTCACTGCTATTCCAATCTCTATTTGTTCACGCACTGGATCCCACTGGAAGGATATGGACTGTAACTTCTCATGATTGCTTCACAAATAGAGCAGAACGATGCTGTCGGATGAGCCATTCGCAGTGCTTGAGCCACCCTCATTTCATGTGTGAAAGCGTGTAACTTCCACAGGCAATTCCCATGGGAACTGCACCCTCTTATGCCAAAAAAGTCTATGTTAAAAAGGTGTTAGTTACATTACAATTAATCTTCAATGCCTCCGGCACACTTATCAGGTGCAATGGAAAGTACCCGTTAAAAATGTTGGTATGATTCTCTCATCAAGATTGGGACTGAAAGGAAGTTGCTTGGTGTTGTGATTCTTTGAAGTCAATGGGATTTTGTAAAACTAGGAATTTTAAAGTTGACTTCAGTACGAAGATGGTGAGGCTAATTACAAGCACTTACGAGAATCCCAGTTTGTAGACAACGAAGGTAAGTTCTTCTAAGGGAAAATGCTGATGAGGGAGAAATTCTGTAGTACCATTTTCCCTGTTCCCTGACACTCACCCACAGCATATATTCTTTGTAGAGAGTCTTGCATCCTGATGTAATGTTTCTCTGTTCCAAATATGTTAAAATAGCCCAGCTATTTCCTCCCATACACAAAGAGGATCTAATCACGATCTTTGATTCAAAGACTGCTAATGTCCAAGCAATCAGAATAGTGTATGATAGGATCCACTGGATCCACAGATATCCCTAAGTATCATACATAATGCAGAACACCAACATCATAATCTTGGTAAATATATATGCCTGTAAGTTTTGAGTGAAATACATTTTCATATAAAAAAGTAACATTAAGTTCTCCTAATACCTGCATTTTTCAGCTATTATGCTTATTGTAGGGCTCTGTTCTAACAAATCAGATGGAAGGATGGACTACAAAAACACTGCAACAATTTTTCAACAGAAAATGTTGCTCTGCAATTCTGTGTAAATGGTAGTGAATGTCTTTAATGACATTGACTATTGAGAAACAATAAACACTTCCATGCATTTCTGTCCTCATGACTGCCTTTGAATTCAATACACTGGGGAAGCATTCTTGGTGGAGCAGATATAGGACTGACCAAAATACATTGAGCTCGTTTGACTCTCTGTAGGGGATGAGCTCTTGTTACTGCTCCAGAGGAAGAAAGATTCTGAGAACTAAACTCCAGTGGGAGTTTAGCCTTCTCAGCCAAAGTCGTTTATAGAGACAATTAGCTGGCAGACCTCTGCTATGGGCATGTCACTTGCTGCAATGAAAAGGGTAAGAATATTGCAATCTGACCCATGGTAATTATAATTAAACTTCAAAACATAATAGGTCAGACTGCCCATGTGGCATGCAGTAAATCTGACCTGCCCTGGCTAGCTCGGGTCTTATTCATGGCAAGTTAGGGTTTCATCTGTTTTACAATGATGGTGCAAAAGTGTTTTTGCTAGCACATGAGTTTTGCGTGTATTTGAGATCTTATCAGGTACGCCCTGCAGATGAAATACATTTATTCAATTTATTATTGAATAAATTATTATTGAATAAATCATCTTTAGTCAGACTTCTACTCTGTCATCATGATCTTTCAAATGCTAGAATACAAAGGAAAGATTCCAGTGAAAGCTATTCACAGCAGTCCTTTGTCCTTTTCATCTCTACGGCTGCAGATGATTTTGTTCAGGAGACTAAATATTGCCTGTTTTTTATCTCCTGTGAGATGATCCTTGTCGGAAATGAGTCTCAGGAGCACATGTGGATAGCTATATATATGTACATATTATTTATTTAAGGAACTATTTATGCAAATGACATAGATGAATTGTGCAAGAGATGTCATTTTGTCAGCCAGGGCTTCCGACACTCAGACAGAAGGGATTAATGGTGCAAGTCTTTTACCTCTTCTGTTTGACATGAAGCAGACTGTAATTTTATGAAATAATTGTGTGGAGGGCCAGACTATCTCCTCTGAGCTGCACTAAGCTCTCTAGGGTTACACTGGAGGTGACATTAGCTCATCATGTTTGTGCAATTTTTTAAACTATTGAGATGCTGATCAAAAAATGAGCATATTTTTGAAAGTGTGGTTCAAAGGAAGCTAGTTTTCTTGAGTATGCTAGCAAGTCTGTGAAAGACTAAGACTGTCAGAGAGGTCTGAAGTAAAATATGTAGGATGTGGTAATAGATTTAAATAGATCTGATCTGTGTTATGCTGAGCTTTAAATGAACCCAATTCCTGTAATTCATACGGACTATTTAATATCTTTCCTCCTGTGCTGATTTAAATAACTCCCAAAGAAGCTGTCCCCCACAGCACCTGACTTTATTGAATAATTCCATTGGCAGTGACACCGATATTATCATAATCTGGGGTTTTGGAAGCATAGTCTTTATTACAGATGCGGGAAATGATGGAAGGTTTCTCGTGCTAAGAATAATTAGGAAAGAAAAGGTTACCTGGTGTTCAAACAACTCCTGAATATGCAACATATTTAATTTACATATAAATACTTTGTTAATGAGAAATGATAGAATGAAAACGATGGGAGTGGATTATAGAGAAGTAAAAATGCTTTAATGAAATAATAGAAGATATTCAGGTTATGTGTTCTTATGCACACGCACCACTGTGGGTGTTTAAATCTGTTGCTACCACAGAATATTGGCTTGAATTAATTTTCCCGCTTGCTTTATGCCGCTGATAGCTCGTTATAGAAGTCTTAATGATGTGCAAGTTTGAACATTGAACCATTAATATGGAATCTGTGCCAAAGCCTCCACAGTTTGTCTAACCATTTATATTTTTATCCAGCTGTCTCTTAGGCATATACACACTGACACACACAGAAGCTGAGCCCAGAAGAGAGTACGGATTTGGGATTGAGTTTGTTTGGAGCTTCAAAGTTCAAACAAGAGGGAATTAAAGACGTAGTTTTGTTTTGATCCATTCCATTTTTCAGAGGCGTTAGCCAGCTGGGACAAGAAAATGCTTTCCTCTTTTCTTTTCCATATTTGGTTGAGATTTTCAACCAGCAGTCGAAGAACAAAAGTGAGGGTCAATTTTATTCAGCAAATCATTGCTTCATCCTGGGCAGTCTGGCAAAAATGTCTATCTCTGAGCTGATCAAAGAAAATATTTCCTTAATTAAATAGAAATTTTATTTTCACAGAAAATAGCCAGATTTGGAAAATAAATTGGAAACATTTTGGCTTTCATTTTTTTCAATATAATAATGAAAAGTAACAATAAGAATAATTAAAATTGGCAGAAAAATATTACCTCTTGTACAATTTTAATGATAATTTTTGGTTTGTAAAATATTTTGGGAAATGATGTATGAAAAAGTCTTTTTTTTTTTTTCTTGCTTCGAGCCTGGAGTAAAAAAAATCAGAGGTGAAAAATAAGTATTTGGACAATCCCTCTATATTCTTAAGGCCAAGGCAGGGCTATTTCCCTTTACCTATTTGCTACTTTTTCTTGCAGGCTAATTGAGAAACTAAAGACAAAAGTGCCTGGATAGGGGAAACAGGAATTTTAAGATCTCTGCTGTTTCTCTTAGGTTGATGAAGCAGCACTTCTGAAACGTCACAAGCAGGGATGGCTGATGGAAATCTCTAACAACCTGGACCATTGCATTGCTCGCCTTAGGTATGACTTGTAACATAATTCAGTGAGTTTCTCTGCTTCCTCATCCTCACTTTACATCTGTCTGCGTTGTGTCATTTTAGGGGTTGAGGGACACCTCTTCTTATTCCAGGTCTGCTTTTGAATGTGAATCCATCCTTCCAAAGAGCAGCAGTCATAATTAGTGATTACCAGTGCTTGCTGCAAGCCACTACCAATGCTTCAGATAATTTACATGTTAAATGTGTCTTCATTCAGTTTCATAAATATGCATAGAGCAATTACAAATAATGTTACACTTGAAGCATTACTCAAGCTTTCTGGAATCGGTGATTAACAATTACATAAAGGTTGAAAGATCTGTTGCCTAGATGAGTGCTGGAAACCACATATAAACTTTTTTGCTGGGTTTGACTCTGTATGTGATTTGTATGTACATTGCAAGATGGTGAATTCACATGAGGTGCGTTTTCTTCAACCAATCTTTTTAATCTGTTCTAGAGATGCAAGAAAGAATAAAATTGCCCTTAGTTTGGGTTACCATGGGAATGTGGTAGATCTATGGTAAGTAGTATATATGGATAATGGATATATTAATGGTCCTGCTTGTTAGCCAACCTGGAATTAGTTCCCAAACTTGGAAGAGAAGAGACATTAAACCTAGTGCTGAGTTCGTTACTCTAGATGCTCATGAAAAACTGTATTGTCAAAAGAGGGGTCTTCATCCTTGTGTTCTAGTTCCCAGTTGCTTCCCACGCACCTTCTCCTTTCCTTATGGAAGAATGAATTTCTAAGGAAAAGAAATCCCTAAGATTCTTCCTTGGATGAAGAAAGAATTTATCCCTTTCCTTCTAACCTGCTAATTGGATAGCAAGAAAATGTCTTTGACTTCAGTGAAGAATAGAAGTATTGAGGTATTGATTCAATAAAAGTAATCAGATGATGGATGGAAATTCTGGCACTCTTGAGGCTTTATGCAATGGTAAATCTTGCTGTTACACCCTGTACCAGGGGTTGAGACTGACCAGTAAGACTGCTATGTCATGCTAGCATTTGACTCATCTATCCACCATTCCTGCACAGGTAAATGTGAAGTAGAAAAGTTGTACCTAAATCTTCATCACCATTATTTCCCACCTTCTGACTGCTAAAACAAAGACTTAGCCTGCCAAGGGCATACCTTTATAAACAACCTCTTGGGACGGAAGAAGTTCACCTGAAAGAGGAGCTAGAATGTGAAACAACAATTCCTGTTCAAACACTCCATTCATTATCTTCCCTAGGGAGAGGTTAGTATATGAGCTGGACACAACAGGAGAGCTGCTAGTTGATCTGGGGTCTGACCAAACTTCATGTCATAACCCATTCAGTGGGGGATACTACCCGGTCCAGCTTGGCTTCGAGGAAGCAAAGCAGCTCCTTGCCACCAATCCAGGGAAGTTCCGGACTCTGGTACAAGAGAGGTAAATGTTTTGGCAATAAATGTTTTTAACCGTTAAGTTTAGTTGCTCGGCAAGTGATCAGATCTTTGTCTTTCTCACAAGAAGTTTCTGTTCTTTGGTATTTCAGTAGAAATCTGCGGTAAAGCTACAGTACTAATAACTCACAACCTTGTACTTAATACAGCTATCACTCGGAATCTGGCAGACTTCACTTACCCACCATTTTAGGAGTAGTCTCTAGTGGATAAGAAAAGAGGTCTGAACACTAATGATTTATTTCACTTCTATAAATTCCTAAATTGCATTAGGTTTTAAAAATCTGGGACAATAAGTACAATTCCACATAGTCTACCAGTTGGTTTAGGTTCACTGAATATAGCATAAAAACCCAATGGGTAAGACGGAAAGTCCATCTAGCCTACCATGCTTCCACCTGTGGCCAGTAGTGGTTTTTAGGGAAGGATATAAAGAGGGGACAAACTCCCCCAATCACTCCTCCCAGCTTCCTGCAACTGTAACTACGTTCTGTTTAGCATCTTGATTTTGGGGAGCTACTTCTGATTTACAAGTTTGCAAATGAAATTGGAATTGGACATTATAAAGGGAGCAATTTGACATAATTTATATATAAATAAAGAACTGTGGAACAGAGGCAGCAAGCTGTACTGTTCTCAGCTGATACTTTTGAGACTTTATGGGCCCTATTCTGGTTTTGTTCACCTTGAATATTCCTGCTGGAGACTTTTTTCCAGTAGAAGGTAGAATATTTGCATATAATCTATTTGACTTTGGATGAGGGACCTACAAAGAGCTTTCCAGTTTCCTAATTCTGTATCCTACTACTCTAAGACAAAGGTAACAGAAAGGTAAATTGCTGGGAGGGACTCATTTCTAACAAGCTAGGTATGACCTAAATAAATCCAGTTTCATTTGTTAGGTATTGATTTGCCTCTCTAGAGTTCCAAGAGGTTGCACCTATGCATGTACAACTCCATATGCAACTATGCATTGAGATTGAAACTGAATAATATTAAGTGGAAATGATATCACAGAGATTGGAAACAAAGGGAAGATTGGGCTGTTTTGGCCAAGAGAGAGCCCAGAACAGTGATGTTTAGCCATTTTCATTTTTTCTGTCTCTGCTCACTTTCTCTGTGAACTTAAACTCTTTTGCAGTTTTGTGTAGGCTGCTTTTTGTTATCACCTTCCATCCTCAGAGCTGGCTGCATGTCTTTGCTGAAAGACATGACCCCTCTCTGCTAATTAATGAAGTTCCCTTAATGACTGTAAATCACTTCAAGATTTGGGGATACCAGGTGCTACAGAGATTGAAAGCATCTCAAATGATATCTTAGGGGTTTATGTCTGAATTTCTTCGGGGTCTTTCAGTTCCATTTGTCTCCCCCTACTCCCGTGACTTTAGTGAGTTCGTGATATTATTCTTTTTGATATTTTATCAATCTAAAGAATAACTGTTTCCTTCTTTATTTCAGTCTGAAGAGACATGTGGCTGCTATTAACAGACTAGCTGATAAGGGCATGTTTTTTTGGGATTATGGCAATGCTTTTCTCTTGGAAGCGCAAAGGGCTGGTGAGTATATCCTGGAGTTCTTAGGTGGAATCAAGGACAATCCTGCATGCATCTTCTCAGCTGTATATTTGGTAGGATAAGGTTGGCCACTGTGTTATGTTAACTCTTTAGTCTCTCTCCTGAGTTCTCTGAGGCCCCTGACCTTCTCTGTGGCTGAGGTAGAGCCTTCGTGGGAACCCAGGTGCAGTCTGGTTTTACATTTTATAGTTTTTCTTCATCAAGTCACTGACTATTAAAATCCTTTTATAGGTGCTGATGTTGAGAAGAGAGGAGCCAATAAAACAGAATTTCGGTATCCTTCCTACGTTCAGCACATCATGGGGTATGTTGGGGAGAGCTTGGGATAAAGCACTGAAGTGCCTTGTGACACTCTCTGTTTAGGGGGAGAGTACTACAGAGATTCCACTTAGCGCAAATCTTGCAGCATACTATAAATGATGAAAATGAGTCAACTGTAGCAGCAGGAAAATTGATCTCACAGGTGTTATGCCAGAGTTAGTCTCATTTTACTTCACTCTGGAGTAATGCCCAGTGTGGCTTAGGAAGATCTCCTGTTGGCTGTAAGCATCATGCTTATGTTTTCTATCAGCTTCCCTAGAGTTACTCCTTGCATTTTCCTGTGTATGGGGTGGGGAAAAGAAGAGCCACACCTGGAGGCACATGTTGTATGTGATTAACTTAAGTAGGCTCTGACAGTAGAGGGTTTTGCTAATATTTTATCCTGAAAGTCTTGGCAAGTCTTGATAATTGGGTGTAAAGCTTTAACCTTTTTAGAATTAAAAGATCTTATGAAAGCAGACACCAGATGTGTGAACAGTAAGCTAAAACATTGCCAGATCAAAACTCTTCACTCCTTTGCATGAATAGCTGCATTTTCTCTTTTGTTGCATCGGTTTTCCTTAAGCAGTTCTACTCAAGAGAATAGCCAAGTCACAGCCTCAAACTGTAACTATATGCAACTTCACTTCTAGGTGCTAAAAATGAAGAGCTTGTCTCTTCAGAGCAGTAGAGCTCAATTCCAAATTATCAAAACCTATGTCTACACTGAAGTTAAAAGCATGTCTGAAATAGGGTGCTCTTTGGCCCATGTTGCCAACTGTACCTCTTACCCAAGCTGTGCATGCTGCTTGTAGAAAAAGCTGAGCTCAGGAGATCTGCTCAGGGACTGAGTTTGTAACACCTTTTGCCCCTGACTCATGCTTAATTTGCCTATATCATGTGAATAAGACCTTGAACGTAGAGTAAGGCACCAATGAGGTTAGGTCTCTTCTTCTGGAACTCAACTGAAGCATGTCTTACTATTGTGTGTAAACAATGTGGACAGCAAATGAGTCTGGACTCGGGCACTTGTTCAGAACCTACACTTGTCCGATAGTGTAGATGCATTCAGAGTTAGCTTGGGTTAAGGACGAAAGGACCAGGCAGCAGGGAGAGTATATTTGATGAAACAAAAGAAAAATTGCAATTCATCTGATGATGCACTTGTTTGATTGAACTGCCCAACATTCCTATCAAAATTCTGGCCTGACTGTATTTTTACACACCAGTCGATGGCTGCGTGAAACAGCACTGTTTAATTTCTCAATTAATGGTCCCTGATGCTTCTGTTTAGATTAGTTCATTGAAAATATTTCAAATTCTTCCGTCTCCAGCTAATGAAAGAAAAGCACTGCTAGCAGCCAGGATAAACAAGGAAAGAATTTCAACTATCTCTTAATGAAACATGTTCTCTTCCCAGGGACATTTTTTCCCTGGGATTTGGGCCATTCCGCTGGGTGTGTACCTCAGGTGACCCACAGGATCTTGCTACCACTGACTCAATTGCCATGTCTGTGCTGGAAGACTCTATACATCAGGGAGGTAAGACACCATACCATGCCCCCATCACTGGGGGTGCTTTTGGGGAGAAGAGGAATCTGAGAGTTGTACAACATGTCTTAGCTTTTGGCTGAAACTGTAGAAAGCACTCTTTTGCCTGTTCCACAGAGACAGGAAATCTCACTGTTCTCCAAACTCCTATAAGGAGTATAACCAGTAGGTAAAATATAAAAGCACCACGTGGAGAGTTTATTGATCCCAAAGCTATTGTTGCAAATTTGGCTAAGAGCATTTCCATTTGTTACAGATTTTCATGCACTTTGTCACCTTGAAACTTTAAGGCAAACAGTATTTTTCATCAATAAGTCTCCAAGAGTTTTTTAAAGGAGGCAAATTGCTTTGCCCCTGTCTTGCAGGTGGATGACGCATGGGAATCTGGGGAGGGTTTTGAGGCTAGCAAGCAGATCAGTGGCAGGAAACCCAGGTTTCATGGGTGTGGTGCTCCATCCAGTGTCATTTATTTGTGATTACAATTTTGAGGTCTTTCTTTTTTGTCATTTGTTAATAAATTAACAGCTGTTTCTACTCACTGGTGGAACCAATCTGGAATATCTGCATGGCTCTGTATGCTACTCTAGTATCTAGGAATTACACTATCTTTCACTCTTTCATATCCCTGAAAGTGGGTATTACTGTTATCCCCTGCTTATGAATGGAAACTGAAACAAAGCTAATTTTGTGTCTGCAAACATGAATCCTAATCTGGTGTCCAGCCTCCTCTTCTTCCCAAGAGGTGAATTATTGATAGAGTGGGTCTGACGCTGCAAGGTCCTTAGTTCTGTCTATTCTCCTAAACTTTCCTTAGAAGTCATCTTAAAGAAATAGTACTGGAGCATGAGGCGGTTTTAATGCAATGACCCACAAGTGCCTACCCTGTTCTATGGATATTGAACCTTTCATGTTTTTAAACCTGATCCCCTTGGCTTAATTGAAGGGAGGGTGAAATCCAATACTGTAGTGCTGGATTTATCTTCAAAAATTTGCAGTAATTTTTCTGTCATGTACTGCAATCTCCAGTCCACTTCTCTCAAAATTGAATTAATGCATGACCTTTGGATGGTTTGCATTGCAAGACTAGGAAATGAATCAGTTACTGTGTGTACAATAGTATGTGGGTGTTTATATAGATGGTAACGTAAAGCTGTGGAGAGAAGTCTCTTCCACAGACACAAAACATTGAAATCTTGCATATATATTCTTAATTGAAAAGAAAAATGACATTTAAAAAATCCCAACAGGTGAAAACAGGTTTAAGGGCAAGGCTATTGGATCTGCTGTTGAATTTGGCAGGACAATAGTAATAGGATTTCAAAGAGAAATGAAAACAGAATTTGGCCAGAAAATAAACAGCCATTCATGGATTCATGTTCTTGAGTATTCCACTTGCTGTCCACTTCCTATGAGACCCGGTCTTGGACCAAATTCGAGGGTCTGGATATCCTCACACACATATACATCTAAAATCTGAACCTACCTTTGAATTTTATAAAAGAATCTGTTAGGAAGGCTGAGTGAAAACTCCACAGAGCTGAAGTCTGTTGGATTCCAGGTCTGAACTTTTGACCTGGCCTTGAGTCCAATGTTAACCATTCTTCTCCTTTTGTGGAGATGAATTTTTGTGCTTAAACCTCACAAACTGTGGAAAAAGTCCTATGTAGTTTTATTATCTGCTTCCACTCCTAAGGTACCCGAGCTTTTAAGTCAGCCTTTGCACGAGAGATGCAGCACTGATGATTGGAGTGTAACTTGGATTTACGACCTCCATGGTAGTTCGAAGGCTGAGCTGATGCATAACAATTCAAATCTCCCAAGAGCGAAGGGAGCCAATCTCTGTGTTGATGAGGACTATTCCTCTGGGTACACAATGCTTTCTAGTATCTTTTAAACCCTAAATAAGTGCAAGGGCCTATGAAATACCAGAAGCAACACAGTAGCATGTTTGACTTCAAAACATGTTCCTGTTGGGGTGGGGAAGGGGAGGCAGCAGTTCAGCAAATGAGACACATGGAGCTACTCTAAAGTTAAGGTCTTTCTAGACAGAGCTGTAAGTTTGTTGGTTTTTTGGGTTTTTTTTTCAATTGAAGGAAGAAAGACTAATAAAAGGGAGGATTCTTCACTTCCCCAGGGATAACTGATGAAATCCAGCTTTGGACACACCACAGTTTAGGACAGAGAACATGACTGTTTATTGGAGCTGGATGGAAGGGACAGATGTGCTGTGTTCAGATATGTCCTTGTAGCCAGTATTCTCATCTGGCTTCTCTTCTGGATATGTTCTATAGAATTAACAGACAGTAAGATCTTTTCTATAAGCCTGTGCACTGTGAAGTATGAAATATGGTAAGTACTCTCTGAGATAGCTTATAAAAATGACAGAAAGGAACTCATTCTCTATTCGTTCTTCTAGAGTAACTCCTGTAAAATCTCACTAAAAATCTATAATAACCTAAGTGAATACTACCCACTACCTTCTAGAAGTTGCTTGCTTAAAGCTTATGAATGGCAGCACAATCCTACTAGGATAGCACTAGCAGATGTTTCATCTTTCACTCCCTGTGAAGCTAAGAGGTGACATGTTAATCCTCACTGCACAGTTTAGAAGCTATCACTTGGAGCCAACCCCTAAAGCGCTGACAGGTCTTTCTAGGATCATTAAAGCTCTCTGTATGGAAGGCCTGCCTCTGCAGGAATGAGCATATTTTACATTTCCCTTTAACAATGTGTTTAACCTGGATTAAATATAAGTATCTTGTCTTTTCCTATTTCCTTTTTCTAGTTTTACTATGCATATCTGCTGCTGTATTGCCTAGTGGAAATACAGTAGTCTAAACACTCTTCTCAGTTACCGGGGACAATTTCAAGTCAGCAGTGTGCAGTTTCTCCAGTTTGACTGACTTTCAAACATACAATGCTACAGATGGTGCCATGCCTTTGGAGGCAGCTGATTGTACTGAGCTCGCCGTGTATCTGACTGATACGTGCCATATTTCACTGCCTTTCACTTCAAATATCTTTATTCTTACTCGTCTTTGGTTTGGCTGATTGAGATGGAATGGCACAGACATAAATGAGAGGAGAAGCTGGAGAATACAAAACCATTCTATATGATTCTCTTCTTGTGTAACATATATATCTAAACAAGGTGTAGGGTGGATTTCCACATAAAGTAGATACTCTATAGTAAGTTTTTCTGTGCAGTTTGTGCTCCATAGTAATGCAAGGCAACATACCTCAGTTTGTAGGATGAGACACCTCAGTTTTATCTTGCGATAAAAACATTCACGTGGGCCATTTAGTACAGAGCAACTGCTGTGCTGTAATCTATATCCCAGCATTGGTGCAACTTATCCTTAAGGGTGTCTTGCCAGCTGCTTCTGAGAATTTCTGCTGGCTGACTCAAAGGAGTTATTTACTACCTGATGCAAGACTGGACTGTAGTACCCAATGTCATGGACTTTGCTAAAGCTACTAATTTAGCAAAGGCTCGGAAAGGGATTGGGCATTTAGTAGGCAGCAAGCCAGGTGACCAAAATCAAACAGTACATGTAACCCATATTTCAAGGTTTAATTTAGTTTGCTAAAGATCTGAATGGGAGCTGTCACCCAGGACACAGCTAGAATGATATTTCATACCTTCCTCTAAATATATGGTACCAGTTACTGCATCAGCTGCACAGAGGATTCTATAGAGCATTTCCTATATGCGTGCTTGTATCTGAGAGTAGAATTTGACTTCCTGGTGCTGTCAGATGAATTAAATTAAACTTAGAGCATATTGCATTCATTTTCAAACCCTCTTTTCTTGCTTGCTTTCTCTTGCAAGTGAGCACATCTGTGAAGCAGCAGTACCATGACAACATCCGCTGGATTCGGGAAGCTGGCAGGCACAGCTTGGTAAGTGCACAACCTCCTTCAGCACATGTGACTGCTCCTGGTCCAGAATGCAGTTTCTGAGTGCTGGACTGAAAAGCAGGAATGGGTGTGAATGAAAACACTGGCTGTAATGCCCAGGGCTGAGAATTTAAACATCTCTCCACAGCAGGGTTTTAGGGTGAGCTGAAGCAGTTCTTTCCCTTCACTTCCTCATCTGGAAATGTTCAAATAATCCAGCAATATCTAGTCTTATGTCTGGAGTGAAACAAGTCAATGATTCACCCTCCACCTCATTTGTAACTACCTTTCTTTCAGAGCACTATTCAAAACGTCCCTCTTGGCATTGCTTTGGCCCAACCTCTTCACGCCTGTGGTTCCCAGTACCCTTTTCAAAACAGGTGGTGAGGCCAAAGAACAGCCATCTTTTTGCATTGTGGGAAGCAGGATGCCAGTGAAGCATCCTTTGTTTTTATTTTAGGGCAGGGTCTCACTGTGAAGCTAACCGGTAACACTGTAGGGCTCATCTGTGCTCTCCTCATCTGGCAGCCAGATTGGTCTGTGGGGTAAAAGCCGGAGAGGAGCATAGCTGTGCAGGACAGATGTTCTTTGCTCTTCTTTGTCTTCATATTTCTCTTCCCTTCCAGCCTACCATCACCAGTTCCAAATCACTGTTTCTCTGCTGTTGATAAGGGATTTGTTGATAGAGGGATTATAGCCTAGCAATCAGGTTGATTTAAAAAGTGGGATTTATTGGACAGTAGCAGCTGAATACAGAAATACATTTCACTGATTGTGTGAGTGGAGATAAAACTCAGTTCAAAGAGGGACTTTAATTCCTTTTTTTTTCTGGAAGCTGGATGTTGACGAAGAAATAATCTGCACTTTCTCCTACAGAAGGGGTCAATCCTGTGACTCCATTTATCTGGGGCCTGAAGATAAGCCAGTTGCATAGAGAACCTTATCGCTCTGGCATTTTTATTTTCCAGGTTGTTGGCTCTCAAGCCAGAATCTTATATTCAGATCAGAGGGGTCGTGTGTCTATAGCCATGGCTATTAATCGAGCAATTTCCGAAGGAAGGATTAAGGTTTGTCTTTTTTGTCTTAATATGGTCCAATAATTGTGTTTAAGATCTGAGACTGAGGTGGCAGGTGGGAAAGGAGAAAGCTTCAACCAGTGAGAGCAGAAGTGCCTGTCATTTACATGGCACCAGTATTCTGCTGGCATCTATTAGAGCTCAGTCTGCTTCTCTGCCTGTCACCAGTATTGCACTACGTAGTAGAAGAGAGACGGGTTTAGAAACTCTCTGAAATATGCTACCTTTTATTTCATGTTGGGAATCTGCCTTATTTTCTATTTGGGCATCTACAAGCACAACACATCCTGCTGTGATTTGCTGAAAACACAAGGCAGGGACTGTAATTCCTTAGCAGTGCCCCAGACACTAAATGTAACAAGAGCCTGTGCCACTGCCCAGTGCTTCTTACCCTCTGTCCCTCTGCAGTCAATTTTTATTTGCATTGCATATGTGAATGAAGAAAATCATTAGGCTTGATGCTGCCACTCTAGTGCATAACGAGTAGTGTCTTACTCATCTGAGTATAATCCTACTGACCATATATGGTGATGGTAAAAGTATATACTATGGGCAAGATTGTATAGGGATCTTCTCAGTTCTTCATGAGTATTGTAGGTAGGTGTATAATGTGACACGCTGGGCGACCAAAATCCTGAAGGCACCACTCAGTAATTATACTCATTACTTTCTATGTGTACTGCAGCATCAGACCAAGGCGTGCTCACTCATTCGTGTCCATCTCTTTTATAGCTGAATTACAATTACCCTTTTTAAAGAGGCAAACTCAAGTAAAATTTAGAATGGATTCTAGCTAGGAATGGTCTGGGGTTTGTTACTCGGAAAATGTTTGTTAAAATATTTCAAATGCTTTTGACCTTCTCGGGATTCAAAATGAACGTCACTGCAAGCTAGTCTTAAAAAATAAACCTGACCAGACAGAGCACTCCCTTGGAGCTATGACTGACAAGGTCACACTCCCAGGCCCTTCAGATTTTGTTGCGTCCTTTTTTTCGTTTCTGCAAATTTCCATTCCCCTCTCGCAAGCTGTGTGTTCATGTCTATTTTCAATGATTTTCTAATTTACTGCCAGCATAAAACAGAGCCAACTAATTCCAGACCACACCATGCCAAGAGTGAATTACTCTTATATAACCCTGTGCATGGCAAATGATAATGAAGACCTGCAAACTGATCTAGATTCATACTGTCAGTTAAATTCCAGATCAAGAATGGACTTGTTTGAGCTGTATGAAATCACTGATTTTCATTGCTAACTTACTTTTAGTCTTGAATTCTTCCAAAAGAATGAAAAAGTGTAAAATTTCTTACTGGTAGTTTTCATTTCAATAGCAAACAAGAACTGTTTTGAATGAAGATTTTTTGCATACTGAAATGTCTTTGAAATTTCAGCAAAGAAATGCTCAGATGAAGTAACCATACTGCTTCCCCACTTCTCCCTGCCCTCCTTTGAGGATGCCAGCGGCATAAAAACAAGCTCTTGTTCTTAGTTATGAAAGCATGGTGGCTTTCATGAACAGTACGTGAACAACTGTTTTATAATAAATAATAGCAGGCAGAGAACGTGTTTCAGGGGGTTTAGGAGAGGGGACAAAGCTGAGGTTTGAAATGACAGACGTGAATTCAGCAAATAGTGGTCCTCGGTAGCATTGACAGTCCATGAAATATTCCATTTTCTTGGCCTTGGCTTTTTGCAGGCTCCAGTAGTCCTCAGCAGAGATCACCATGATGTGAGTGGGACCGACAGTCCTTACAGAGAAACGTCAAACATTTATGATGGATCAGCCTTTTGCGCAGGTCAGCAAAGCAGCTGAGGTTTGTCTGTCTGGGCAAACAAGGAAATTGCCTTAAAAGAGAAATTGGGGTTTTATGCAACATTTTAAAAATGGTTTTGTTAACCCTTTAATCCCAATAAATCAGATTTCCTGAAAAGCTTTGTGGGATTTAATAGTGACAGAGACATGAATGTGGAGCTAGTTAAATAGGAGAGGTCCAGAACAATACTGAAAATTCAGTGAAGATGCACCAGATTTACCTGAATGTAAATGGAGAGCAGTCTATCTCAGGAACGTATCTTCTGTTTGATTTTAATTTTGCACCTCACCGTTTCAAAGAAGTGATCTGAGCAAAATTACAGCTGTATTTCCTTGGGATCCACAAAATAAAAATCAAGTCTATAATAGTATTTTGCTTAAGGCAAAAAGATCCACAGCTGCATTCATTTCATTGCCTGAGGACTCAAGAAAACAGTCTGGAGTTTCTGAAAGGAACTTTTCTGGTCATAAGGGAACATACTTTGATAGTAAAAGCATAAGAATGGAAGTCAGGCACTCTGGATTAGACTCCAAGCCTTGTTGCTCATTTACAGTGTGACTGTGGGCAAATCATGTAGGTTTGCTATACAAAAGGAGCCTTTAATTCTGTACACCTGACCTGAGCTAACTAGGCTCTGATTTTAAGTTTGTGAAATGGTGCTTTAGAAAAATAAACCCAAGAAATATCAGACTGGAGACCTGAAAAAATGCATGAAGCACTAAGCAATTTTTAACCTAAATCTTCCTCAATTTTCCATCCATAAAGTGGAAATTATGATAATAGCTTTAGCCCAGTAGTGTTTCTGCATGTCATGAACTGACAATCACAAAGTGGTGTGAGATTGGAGGATACAAGCTGCTGTAGAAGCAGAAATTGTGATAGAGGTAGCTGAGCATATTGAATTACTTCCATTATGGGAATTCATAATAGAACCAAATTATGGCTCAATTTTAAGAGAAAAATTCCCTGCTATCTTAACTGGATTTCCTGATGAAACGAGGCTTTTAGCTGTGTCTATCAGTCCCACTTCAATACTTTTTGAGTATGTTGGCTAGTTCTAATAGGCCAGATGGATAGATGCCTCAAAGAATGTTTGGTTCTGACAAGCTGTAAGAAAATGGTGCAGCTGCACAGAGAAGAGCATATGCAACATAAGTGAACCTCAGGCAATGCCCTCAGAAGAGGGCAATAGAAACAAGGGTTGCTAAAAGCCCGTTGCTCATCATGCTGCGTGTTCTTCTTGCATTTTGTGATTTACATGAACCATTTGCCTTCTTCAAGGGGCTTATCTAAAGCCTGTTGACCACTGATTTCACTGGTCTTTGAAATCAGGCCTAACTCTGTTTTACCAGATGAGCCTCTGGAGGTAATAAAAGAACTTCTTAGATCTTCCTCTCTTCCCTTCTTTCCTGTTGTTTTAACACCACATTTGAGCTGGTTCAGGTGAAATTGGCTCCTCTCTAGCACACAGGATTTTCCAGAGTGTTTGCCTGTCTCATTTGGTTTACCTCAGCCTGATCCTTGGCAACATGAGTCATCACTGCTCTGCAAAGTGTATTTCAGCACAGACATTTGCACAGTTAGGGACCTTTATTGAAGCCAAGGAGCAGCACGTTATTGCATTGTTAGTCCATTTGCCATGCTCCTTGTCCAACCTCCACTCTTATCACACTAGTGGTGGAGGAAGAAATCTGTACATTTTTAGAATATGGGGATTTTGATCTCTCCCTTTCCCTCTTGACGGCACTGTAATTATGATAATTGGGTTATTAAAGTGACATAATGCCAGATAAAAGATGCCATAATGGGGCTTTTGACAGGGCTTAACATAGATTGGTGCTCAAGTAAACTCATTTTTCCATCAGACACATAACAACTGTGGGTCTGCAAAGTGGCTTGTGGGGATATTACTGTTTGTCTCTTATTTTTTGCTGTTAAAAGCACAGCAAATGATCTATTAAATCTGTCCTGAATTAAATCTGGACAAACGTTTTCAGTAAATTTTACCCTGTTATCCTCTGTGTGTACCTCTTTCCACCTCTCTGGGTATATGCTTTAGCACAAATTGTAGTGAACATACAAAATTCTGGTGAACATTTCAGTGGAAATCATGCATTTGACATTAGTCAAATTACATTTGTCTGCTAAATTATTCTTCATTTTTTTAAAAACAAAAGAAATCTTCTGTGTGATTTCAGCAGTTCATGTTCAGAGTAAAATTCCCTCCTGTCCAGAGAATCAGGACCAATATCACTTTCACCCCAAATTTGTTCCCAAAATGCAACAACTCCTTAGCTTTAGACTGGGTTTCTGCATAGGGCTGAATTATCTCTGCAGTCTGATCTGAAAATACTTCAGGCTTCTGAGAACTGCAAGGTGTGCAGTTTTCTAGGTGCTCCCCCCCCATTTTGAACCCTCCACGTGTGTGTGTCCAGCCTGTTCTTCCATGACTGAGGCATCCCAAAGGACAGGATTGTATTTCTCTCCACCCTGAGGAGCTGTCTCCCGGCTGAGGAGTGGTAGGTTCTTCAACTACTTTGAATTGGATCACAAATGCGGAAGCACCAGAGTCCTCTCAAATCACAGCGGTGAAATTGGCATTTGCTTCCTCCAGTGTAGGGGCAAAGAGTGGGAGGAAAATCTCTCTTGCCTGTTCCTCCCAAGAATGAGATGTTCATTCTCTCATATCTGTGAGAGAAGCTGTGAGTAAACCCTGCCTCCAACACTACCTTCACACAGCCAAAATCAAGGTGTTAGTGGAAGGAGTAAGCAGAACAACAAAAAATGAACGCAGCACGTCAGAGCCATAACAGCTCTTCTTCCTCCTAGACATGGCAGTACAAAATTTTGTAGGAGATGCGTTCAGAGGAGCGACTTGGGTCGCATTGCACAACGGCGGTGGAGTTTGCTGGTAAGAACTTATTTATGTTTCTAAAGCTGGACTCCGAATCCCATTACCACTGCTTTGTATGTGTGTGGGGAGGGGAACTGCAGAAAAGATGCTGTATTACTGGAGTAGTACAGTGTCATGATCATGGGAAGGATGGGTTTGGAGATGAGGAAGTATTATAAAGGTAAAGTGTGGTGTTGTATAAGGCTTTTTTTAATTAATGCCCATATGTCTAGAAAAAGCGTTTTGGACATTGGCCACAGCACAGTTTGGAGAACTTCATTTGCCATACAAGGACAGTCTGCCATGGTCTTTTTGAACAGATCCTACTTCCAAATTGTCTTCACACATGCACAGCCAGAGTGTTAGTGGATGGATTATGTTTTAGGGTTTCCCCTTAAGCTGTATTTAAATCTGTGACCTTAGGACCCAATATAAATGCCCATGTGCTAAAGTGCAATGAGGGGTTACTGATACAAAACAGCTCAGGTGCCAGCAAACCCCCCCAGTCTTTTTTCTCCCCTTGCTCGTGCCTGGCAGGATAAAAGACCACAGCCAAGTAAGGACTGGATTAAACACCTCCGTCTTCACGCAGATGCAGAACTAAGAGAAATGTCTAAACTAAGATGCAGAGTGAGAGAAATATTATGTATGGAGATGGAAATTAATCTCTTTCATGTACCACTAAAAGGTTAGTCTGGGTTGGCAGAGGTTTAGGGAAAGGAGAGCCTGGCCACGCTGCAGAGTCTTTAGTTCTGGTTTGTTCTTTCCAGCATAGTCCAGCAAAGGCTTCTCCCATTTACAGTCACGTCTTCATTTTGTGGTGTCGCCAATCAAAGGGGATAACCCTCTATTAAATGCTGTAGTGAGCCCTCCCACTTCCCTGTTCCATCCAGCTCTGGAATATGCCAGCAACAGCAAGCCAAAGAACTTGTAGCAGTGTTATCCTCAATGACATTTGATGATAATTTATTACTCATCCGGATGATCTGGATCTAGAAAATATCCCTTCAAGTCAGATGGAGAATTCCCTCTCCTGTACTCTGACTCCTTTGATTTCAGTGAAGTAACTGCTGAATAGAAGGTACATGAGAGAAAAATTGAACAGTGGGATAAGAAGGCTTCCTGAGGGCTTAGACACGTGGATGTGAAAATCTGACTTTACTGATTTCAGCGGTAGCACCCACTGGGCCAGGATTTTATTCACAACTTCCATAATGCTGAATGGAAAATACATACCAGAATATCTTCTTACTCTGGTCATCTCAGTCTCGGACTCCAGAGATAGCAGCAAACTAGATCTGTCTGAATGGCCTTAGCTGAGTTTAACCTTTTAAAAGATCTGCTTATGAAATACAAGCAAAGAAATAACTTTCCGCTACATGTTGTGTAAAATATTTGGAATATCTTTATGATAATTGATACTTACAATTATTAGAATTGCTAAAATAATTGCTTATGCCACAAATGTTCTGTGCATCAATGATGCTTAATTCAAAGGACACAAATGATCATATTCCCTGTCTCTCTCTGGCCTCTGTAAGGCCAATCCCTCCTGCATGTTTCTAGCCCTCTAAGCAATTCAAAGAGAGATTGGCTAAATGGTGAGACTGCCCTTACTTCTGGAAAACTGGCACTGGCCACACTGCAAGTCTGTTATATTGTTTTAGTTGCTTCTTAAGTGGAGTCACATCATTAGAAAGAAGCTCTTCCCCAAGGCAGAACAGAGGTGCTGTCATTTATGTAATGCATCAGAAAATTAGCGTGTGGCTATTCACTGAAATCAAATATCGGTGTAAAAACAGGGTTTGGTTATCCTTTTTGGCGTTTCCTATGGCTGCTTAGTGGCTTGTCATTATGGAACAGTATCTGCTCACCTTGTTCTCGGGAGCAGTCATAGCCCTCTCCGATTAAATTACTGTGCTTCAGTGAAGAATGCAGAGCCTGAAAATTAGGCCTGTCTCTGCATGAGCCTTAATAAGCCACCATGCTGAGACTCAGATGTGGTAACGATGTCGTGTCATTAGATGCCGTGGTCTGGAGAGCCCCCGAAAGCCATGGCACGACAGGTGGTTCTGCTCGGCTTAACTAATCATGGCACCACCCTGACTAGTTAAAGCGCTGCACCCCCTTTGCCTTCTAAGGAGAAAGAGAGGAATAATTTAAAGGTGGTAAAAGGAGAAAACCAACCCCCAACCATAACAAATTACTTTATTTGCCTGGAGGAGACAGATGCCTTTAGGTTTTAGAACCTGTTTTTCTTTTCTCTGGAGAGCTAAAAATTCAGCTGACTTTGCCATAAGAAATCTCCATTTGCCTGATAAAATCTTCTTGTCATCAGCCGATTTGGAAATGTGAAAGTGCACATGGAAGCTTATAATATTTATAAACAAATATGCACATGATTAGAGTGAAATCAAGTTGTCATTGGCAAGTTTCTGTTCAGGGAGTTCAGAAATGGCAATCGCACTGTGTTCAGCTACCAGTCCTCCCTGCAGAGGCTGGGCTTGCCTGGAACTGCTGACAGATCTGCCACGTCTTACCTATGAGACGAGAGAAGTGCCATTTACCTGCTTTGATTTTTCTGTGCTGTAGCCTTGTGGGGCAAACAGAAAAAGCAGGATTAATATTTTTTTAGCTGGAATCTGCATCACATGTGCTGTTTGAGAGACTTAAGATTAACATAGTCTTGACTATAATTACAGCAAATGAATGTTATTCATTTCTTGCTGCCTGTTTATTTGCAGGAGAATGTGTATTAGCACGGAGCCTGAGTAACCTGTAGTAACAAAAAGGCAGAAACAATTTAAGAATTGAACTGCACTGTTGACAGTGTGACATCTTGATTGTGAGAGAGGCCTTGTTTTCTTTGATCACCTTAGGAGACGACATCTGGAAATTATAGGAGGTAGCTTAGGTCAAAATGCAACATGTTCTTTAATTACCTGAAAATGTGACCCAATGCTAATGAAGGCAGAGAGCTCCCCTTTAAAAGTGAGAGGTTTTGCTAGAAATCCATCCTAACAAACATTGGCATTTAATTTGAGTGATTTTTAGACAGTAGAACAGATTCTGATGAGTGATTCTGATTTACACTGGAGTAACTCCATGGGAAATCAATGGAGAGGCTCTAAATTTATGGAGTGCAAGTGAGATCAGACACTCGCTGTTCATGCCTAAGCTTCAAAGGATGCTCTTGGGATGCTGTGCACAAGGGGGATCTTTGCCACTGAAAGAACATCATCTTCCATGTGGAATATCTTTATAAAGCACTGGTCCAGAGGTCTGATTCTCTTATTGTCTGATATTGCCAATTGGCTGTCTTGAGGTGTGCTCATACTGCGATCCCGATTACCTTGCAATGGCATCATCGACGTTCACAAGTGTACTCTAGCTTAGCACTTTGACAGTAATGAACAGTGCTAATTTGGTCTCTGTACACAGAGGCAGCAGAGTATGGTGAGGTAACTGGCCCTGGTCTTGGTATAATTACATTTGTCATTATTGACTGTTGGCATCCAGTCTGGTCCCTTCTTTTGGAGAAGACAGTAACAACATGAGCTATTCAAAAAGTAGAATTTCCAAGAAATGCAGATGTTTGGATGTTTGTTTTCATCCCCAAATGAGACTAAGAGCAAAACTAATGAAAGCTTTCACACTGTAAAAAGATCCCAGGAATTAAATTCCAGACTCAAAAGTGTTGACAGTGTCAATCAAAAAGAAACATTTTATTTTGAAGAGTCAGAGCTTACAATATTGAAACATCTCAACTGAAAACATGACTGTTTCAAATTTTCCTGCTTAAGATAAGAAACTAATTCACTGACATTCTGCACGAGAACTGTCAGTTTCAAGAAAACTGTGCCTTTCAACAGAAAATGTATTTGTAATAATGATATATCTAGTAATGGTAAAGTGGGGGGAATTCACAGAAGGGTACAGTGATGGTGAGATCTGGAGCTTTAAGTTCCTTGCTCAGCTATGTGATAGGGTCCTACTTAGCATACAGGTAGTGTATGTAACTAGTGAAAGGGGATTAACATCACCTAAGTAACAACATGACATTGAAAATGAGAAAATGTGAGTTCTAGTTTCAGGAAGTAGATCTCAGGTCTGTGGGGCTCCAACGTAGCCTCATTTCCCCATTTCCTGAGAAGTTCAAGTTACTGCTGGAAAATATGCAGTAAGAAACGATTCCTTCCCAGACTGGAAGACACCTCACTCCTGTCTGATTCATGGATCTGTCTGATGTTATTCTATGCAAATTTTGTAAACTTATTCAATATATTAACTATAAAACACAGAGGCCAAAATCCTGCCTCTGGGGATCTCCATTAGTAGTCTCTCATAGCATGCGGTGTTGCATGATATGCCCCGTCCCTCAGGTACTGCTGATGCTGAGTTAGAACGCCAAAACGCTCATAGATTTACAGCAACAGATAATTATCCAACTGCATTCACCACCGTTCGCCGTATGCAACGAAACAGGAACTTGAGCAGGCCAGACTCAGCAAGTCAGACAAGATGTTTTCTCTGCATGTTTTCCCTGTCCTTTTAAAACCAGGCTGGTATTTCTCCCAAGTATAATCTGTTGGTTTAACATATTTCTGTTCGTCTTCTGCCAATAAGTCTGCTTCCTGAAAAGTTGGCACTGATGTCTTTAAACATCTATGTATCTCATACAAAATGAATGACTGTTTTTGAAATGATCGAGGCAGATGTGCATTAAGTGGTGGTTAATGCTTTTTTAATAAAATACTTACGCTCTCATTTGTCCCGAGAGAATATAAATAGATCCATCTGCCTGCTTCTCTAAGTACACAGTCCTCCTCACAATCCTATCTATATGGCAGGCTCTAGTGTAGCAAGCATGAAGAGCTTAACCTTTAAAAATACCCTGAGATAGATAACTCTCCAGCCCATCAGGAGCGCTAACCTTTCCTTACTTGTTTTTAGAGCCAGTACAAGTGCAAGCTTAATTTTTGGCACTCCTGCTTGGAGCAGATACTGACTGCTAGCTGGGTATTGCAAGAAAGATGGAATAGGTTTGCTGCAGGTCAGGAAAATAGACTTTTTGCCCAGCTAAATTCCTTTTTTTTTTTTGTTTGGTGAGTATAAAAGGTCACTGATAGTGTCTCTCATTCAGCACCATTTCTATGTTCTCATCCAGTGCAACTGAACAAATTCACTCCTGTGAGTGTTGTGGGATTGCTTTGAATTATTTTGATTTAATTCTCTTACATTTATATTTTTTTTTAGGGGTGAAGTGATCAATGGGGGGTTTGGCCTGGTTTTGGATGGGTCCACAGAGGCTGAAGAACGGGCTAAGATGATGCTCAGCTGGGATGTTTCCAATGGAGTAAGCAAAACTCATTATATATGTTCACTTTAATATTTTCTTTCCTCCAGGACTATGTTTAGATATTCGGGTTCCAGTGCTCCTTTTCTTTTAACTAAATGGAGTATGAGGACTCAGGCAGGAGATTTTGGGAGCTGGCTTTTTGTATCCCAGGAATAGTCCTAATGGGCCAAGTGACTCATTCTATTTACTGCTTCTAATATGGGTGGTTATGAGTGTGATTTCTGTAGAGTCCAACAGGTTGTTTGTTTGTTTTGTTTTTTCTCCAACGAACTTCAAAGGCTTTAAGTCAATAAAAGAGGCTGAATAATTCTTTGGTAATGTGTCGGGACCACCCCCTCTGACTTTACAACGTATTGGAGCCCAATGGTTTCCACGTATCTCAGTGCATGTTTTGCTATTTTTTTAAGCAGAAAGGGAAGTATGCTTACGATAATTTTGTTAGACATGTTGGCATTGTTGTTTGCCTACATAATACAATTGACAACTATAGTGAACTTTAGTCTGGTCTGTTCCTAACTTCTAGATCTGGGTATCTTGAAAGGCATGTGGTTTAAGTGCCAGCTCGTCCAGCCCTGCTACCATTAGAGTTTTTGTTTTCCATTAGTGTCCAGATAGATTCTGTCTGGGTTTAAGACTAGGATCCCATCTCTGAAGTGGCAAGAGAGGTTTGATTCATACTTTGCAGGGAACCAAATCAACAAGACATAGCGATGCACAGCCCAATTAAAGGACAAAACCTGTTGTGTTTCAGTCACGTAACCTCGCAAGGACCTGATGCATTGAGGGAGCTCCTTGCCAATGCTGACGTGATCTGTTCTGCTTTACTTCTCAAGAGGACTGCAGAATTCCTTCTTGCCTTAGACCTAAACATTTTTTTTTCTCTCCCCATAAGACCTGGCATGACTGGGGGTAGAACAGGAGGAGGAACAATTTGCACATATTCCCTGTCCCAGATCTGAAATAACACATTAGTAAACTATTAAGGAAGAAGGAGGAGGACAATTATATTAATTTGTAGATTAGAGTAATGAAGACCAACCCTTAACAAGCACTGTGTATCAGAGACAGCCTATTAAAAACTCAATAAATCTTTTGCTGCTCTGATTTATTGCAAGTAAAAGTTCCACTCCTCCACATACATGTTGAAAAGGACAATCTGAGAATGCTACCCATATTATATACAAGACTGGAAAGAAACTGGAGTGTGCACTGAAAATATACTGCCAGGAATAATCATAGGTGAGTGGCAGGGAAATTGAGTTTGTTGACTTGAAAGGTCATTTCTAGCTGTTATTGCTTTTGATCCTGGGAACTTTTATTAGCCTTACATTAATCGTATGCTTAAATATTTTGCTAAATTGGAACCTAAGTATTTTCTTTCTTGAACAATTTGAGTCTGCATATTTCAGACACTGATTGCAATTCATAATAGAGGGAGATTTGTAAGGCATTGAATACAGGGAAGGACATATTTCCTTTGTGCCAAATCTTGACTTTTTTTCGTCTGGGGAATCTTGCTTGTACACAGATCAAAAACGCAGAGCTCTGCTGTTGGAAGAGGGGTGTACCAGTTCCCTGGCTGTCCATGGAGTTTCATCCTTACATGCTGGCAGAGATTGGCTCCTTGATGTCACAGTTTGAAATGCACTGAGTGACATTTTCCTTTTTAAAATATTTATCCCACTACAGAAACATCAATTGCTTGAATCATACTGTTATCTAAAGCAAGTGCTAGTTTTTACAGAGTGCACAGTTATTTTTAGTGAGGGAAGTTTATAAGGTACCTGGCTCTACCAATGTTACCTGCCCAATAACATGTTTCTGCATGAAAATGTACCAAGTCCATCCAAATACTACTGATAAAATAAAGTAGGTATTACAAAAATGACTTTGAAAATCCGTAAGGAAACTAGAAACTGGCAGAGGGTTGAAAGATTTATTATAATGAAATTGGGTGCCAGTGTTTGCGCAAATGTTGTGTAAGATGCATGTGGCAGAGAAATGTAGGATTTTACACCCATTGATTTCTGGTCTGACAGGTCGCCAGACGCTGCTGGTCGGGTAATGACTATGCTTATGAAACGATCTGCCAAGCAATGAAAGAGAATGCCACATTGAAGGTGACTCTCCCTCACAAGGTGGTGGATGAGAACATGTTGGAGCAAGCCCTGAAACATTAGTGGTATTCCAAATGCATATTGTCCCTTGCAGATACATTTGAAGTTGCTTTCTGATATCCTGTTTTGCTCTCTGGCCAAATGATAAAAGCCTTGCAAATGTCTCTTCCATGTGAGTTCTTTCCCCCCCCCCTTTAACTTGTTATTGGGGGGAAACCTGTATCTGTCCTATGACGGGTCCACTGGTGTCAGGAACAGTCTTTCCACTAGCATATTTGGAACGATGTTTGCAATAAGGAACTATTCATTGTAAGGAAAGGAACTGGAATTTTGTCCCTGAAAAATACAATTAAAAAAAAAAAATCCACTTATCCTTGATAATTCATAAATTAAGGAGAATCCTAGGTCTGGCAGATCAAATGTGGAATGGGAATTGGAATTCTTCATTCTAATTCAGAGTCTGCTGCTATCAGCAAATAGCCATGAAATCCAGTAGCCAAACACGTGGGTGTGTAAACAACTTATTCGGCTGGTGGAGGATGTACTGGTATCGCATGTGCTAGACTCAAGCTTTTCTGTATTGCCATAAAGTTGCTTGGTGGTTGCAACAGAAAGGGACGGCTAAACTGTAACTGGTTAGCGCAGCTAGCCTGCAAGTGTTTTTCCCTGAAATTTTCACCCAAGATTTTCACCACAAGCAGGAACAGAATGCAGTGCCAGGAAGTGGGTGGAAAAGCTTGAGGGCAGTAAGTACTAGACCATTTCCAAACATCTTACAGCAAGGCCAGGAAATGTGGAACAACTTATGATAAATTAGCATGAGCCAAATTCTGCATCAGCCCGAGATGGTGCCATTCTGCCGAATCAGGTATGTGTGCTTTGCTGCCTCATAAGTTTTTTCTTTTGTAGAAGCCTATTGCACTTGAGCAGCTTCTAACGGATGGAAACCTCCAGAAAATCTAGAACCTTAGTGCTGGCTGCTGCTTTTTAATGAAAAGCATGGGCTGCTTACCCATTTGGATGTGAGTGGTGCAATTAGTAAAGCACTATAACAAAATGATCATGTAGATTTTCCTTCTGAAATAAAACACAACTGATGTGAAACAAACTAAAGCACCAGAGACAAGGACAGCGTGGGTTTCCTTCACGCAGAAGTTGATTATAAAGTAAAATAGAGATAGAAAGGCCTTTTTAGTCTCCCTTCTTCTTCCCAGAAGAGTTAGGAAGGCGCAGAAACCCAGTGTGCCTAGATGCAACTGAAAGAATGCATATTTTGCACCTGAACCTACTATTATATTTGTGTTAACAGTAACTCACTGAAGTATTTTGTTCTAATCAGCTGTGACACTGAACCAAAAGTTGAGGCTACTTTGAAGCCCCTACATACATACATATTGACAGATACATACTTATATGTATTTACAAAAATATATTTTACATACACATATATATGTGTGTGTATGTGTACAAAATAATTCTTGGCTATCATGCCCCATGCTAAGCATGGCCCTTGCGTATGGGCCTCATTCAGACATGACATGAGCGTCAGCAATCCCTGCCCCGGTGCGCACGGGGCACTGGACTTGATCTGGCCTGTCACTCAGTCTCCTTGGCACTGTATCTCCTTGGCACTGTATCCGTTACCCCTCGGAAGGGAAAGGGGTTACACAGGTAAACCTGTGTTGCTGCTGCAGATGAGGTGTGATGAGCTGCAGTCCTCAGGACTGTGGGGACTCGAGAAACTATGCAACTGTTAGACCCTGTGGTACTTGCCGGTGAGCGCGCTCTGCAACTCTGTCTTGCCTCTGGTGCCAAGCAAAGGAAATCATTTATTTTGAATCACAAATCAGTTCTTTACTCTGTTCACGTACTGTATATGTCTCCAGATGAATAGTGAGAGTCTGGCATCTGCTTGTAACTGAACCTTCTGTGAAGTGCAATCTGCAGTTGATCAGAATTGCCTTTATATCATGGAAAAAAACACCCACATGGCCAAGTTATACGATTGAGATGTGAATAGTTGTCAGCCAGATTTGACAGCCTCTGCTTTGACATAGGTTATGCATTACCTATTATTAATAACCACACTGGACTGGGTCCCAAAGTTAGTATCTTAGTATTGTACAAAACCACTCTAGTCTTCATAGCCCAAAAGCACTAGGGTACTGTTTTGTCATGAGGAACCACCAGAAAATACACTGGCTTCTCTGTACTAAGGAATGTAGAGCTGCTCCATAGATTCATCTTAATTCTGAGTTGAAAACCCACCAAAGACAAAATGTTGAAGAAATATTTATTATTAATTCTTCACCTTTGTATTGTTTAGTACTGGGGTACTTGTCAGCATGCTCACCTTCACATCCCAGGCAAAAAAGGAACCTTGTTTTCATCCTTGTACCTTTATTGACGGAAGGACACAACCTTGCAAGTATACCTATGTTTAATGCCACTCAAGTCCCTGAGAGTTTATAACTCTGGACTACCTGTAGGGAGGACACAGAACCTGAATGTATGAGTTCTATACAAGAGCTACTAGTTGAAGTTCAGATTATAAAGTCTTTATTAATGAGGTAGCATGAGTAAGGCAATAGGGTTACAGAAAGGCAGTGAACTGATGAGCGGTTGGTCATATTTATGACTATTCACTGTTGTTTATTTTAATTATGCAATATATACAGTTATGTGTATACATTTAAATCTGTTTTGGCCTTTTAACTGCGTATCTCAAGCACTTAACAAATGTGAACTGACTGAGGTTTTGCAATAGCTTTGGGAGGGCACAGGGAAACAGTAACCTGTTACCGCCTGGGATGAAATAGCAGGTGGTTTCCAGCATACAGAACCCATAAACACAGCCCAGTGTGAAGATTCCTTTTCTGAGCTCTGCTGAGCCTTGTTTTACCTGTTCCTACTCGTTTGCAAAGAAGCTGGGACTGTGAATGGGCTATTGTTCTGTGCGGATGCTGATGTCATTTTAGGTAGCTGACCTCGCTGCTGGACAAACCTATACAGGGAGAGCAGTCTTCAAGCCATGCATCTGGAGGCATTGCATCAGATCAGATCCAGACAGTGGATGTCGAGGTAGTGAATTTTCTGTAGTGAAGTCTCAAGCTTGCCACAGGCTGAAGCATCCTTCCTATGAATCTTAGTACCTTAATGCTTTCCTCGAAATGCAGACTCTTGTCCTGAAAAGTTTGTGCCTGGGTGCAGATAGAGGCAAGAGCTTGGTGACAAAGGATAATTAATGCAGGACACTCATATGTCTGTAACTACAGTGGTTTTTAAAGGTATAAGCTGGTGACACAATAGAGCTGTTAGCTCTCCTAGTTAGGGTCTTGTTGAATCTCTCCAGGTTGTGGCAAACATAAGGGATTTGTGGCTTGATTTTTTTTTTCTTTTTTATTTCTCTTTTGTCCTTCAGGTTTGGACATCCCTCAACCAGGGATGCACCCATGTGTTAAGCAGTAAAGTCCTGAGCAGACCTTTCTCTTCCTAGGAACATGAAGGAAGGGACTGCAAAGACCTCCATAGGGAGATCAGGATGGCTAGGGGCAGCTACGAACAGGGATGACCCACACCCAGTGGACACTCAGCAGCAGGGTAGGGGGTTTTAGAGAAGGCTGAGCTCAAGCACCCAGGGACTTCACTCTGCACAGATGGCTGTGGGGGTGCACAGTGGAGCTCTGGGTGTACCTACAGCTCTATGGCAAGAAGTACCAGCCTCCCCTGGAGCCGAGTGTGCCTGGCCAGCAGTCTCCCATCCTCGCTGTGGGAGATTTGATGCAAAATTGCTCTGTGGAAAGGAGGAATAATTTGCCCACTGGAAGGATCACAGCACCATCTGCTGGGACTGCTCATCGGTCCCACAGCAGGAGGGGGCTTGTGCCATTTCCACGGGAAATACAGGAAAATTTTCCCTTTTCCTTAAGTACTGGAGCGCCAGAAGGCAGCTGAACATTCTCCCACAGAAAGCTTTGCCCAAGAATGAAAAAAAATGTTTTATGCATTAGCTGAATTTGTAGGGTTTGTTTTTTTTTTTTGCCTGGGTTCAACTGACTTCAGCATCAACATGCCATTTGGGAGGCCCTTTCCTACCCTCAATCTTTCCTGTCAGTGTTTCTCCTTTTCCCCTCCCTCCTTCGCAGAGTGCTCCCCCTGCACAGCACCGCAGCACTCCTTATTGCTCGCCTTCACTCAGGTCCGCTTCTGCGAGTCTGTCTGTCTCGGGTGATGGCGGGGCACGGCCATGCTTGAACAGTGCTCGTAATGCTATTTCTTGTTTCGACTGAAGGTGCACAGGATATTTTGCTAAAGTATTTACCTATCGCAACTCTCCAAAGGTGGCTGCAAGCTTAGAAGTGCTCTGCTCTGGCCCAGCTTCTTCCTTGCTATTTACAGGAATAAACAGATACCAGAATAATCCCCAAATACTGAAATAATTCCTACTGTGCCGCTTTGGCTACCGAGTAGAATTAGAGGCACAAGCTGCTGTGCAGCAGCTCGCTAATGGACGATCGCCACCAGGGCCGCCTTGCCCCAGGCGAGCGGAGGCCGACAGGGCCGGGCACAGCCCCGCGGCAGCCCCCGCCGGCTCCCGGGCCTCGCTCCGCCCCGTCCGCGACTCCGCGCTCCGGGTTTCCCCGGCGCCTCCCGCGCCGCTCCCGCTCCGTAGCGCCACGCTCCGTGTTTCCTCGCTGGCCCGCGCCAGCCCCGCCCCGCGGCTCCGGTTTCAGCCGCTGCTACAGGGACCCCCAAGATGGAAACGCAGGGGCTGCCCGCCGCGGAGGCGGCCCGGGCCCGGCCCGGCGCCCAACATGGCGGCCCTGCCGCGCCGCCCGCCGCCCCGCGCCGCCCGCCGCCGCCGCCCGCCTGGGGAGCCGGCGGCCGCCGCCGCCTCCTCCTCTGCCGCCGCCAGCACCGCCGCGTCGGGCCTCTACGTGAGCTTCCCGGTGCTGTTGGTGGAGGAGAAGCCGGAGCCCGGCGCCAGCCCGGCGCCCAGCCCCTGCGCGCCGCCGGCGGGGCCCGCGCCCGACAACGACGGGCCTCCTGCTCGTCTTCAACGTGGTGCGCGGCGCGGCCGAGGCCGGGCCGGGCGGCGGCTGGGCGACGCGGGGCGCGCCCAGCCCGGCCCGCCGCCCGCCGAGCCGCCGGAGGAGGCCCCCGGCTCGGCGCCGCCGCCCGCCTCCTCCTCCCCCGCCGCCGCCGCTGCCCCCCCGCCGGCAGCGATGGCGATGGCGGCGGAGGGGCGGAGGACGGCTCCTTCTCGGGGACCATCACCATCAACAACCAGAGCCTGGTGGTGCGCATCGAGAACGGCGTCCTGACGCTGGGGCCCGGCGCCGAGCAGGCCGCGGGCGCCGCGCCGCCGCCGCCCGCCCCGCCGCCGCCACCCGCCGCCAGCCCCGCCGAGCCGCCGGGCGGGCCGCCGGCCGGCGCTCGCCGCCGGCCTTCCCCTGCCCGGAGCCGCGCTGCGGCGAGGCCTTCCCCCGCAAGCAGCAGCTGCGGCCTGCACCGCTCTCGGCGCACGGCGGCGGGGATGACGGCCGGGGGTCGGCGGCGGCGCGGGCCTTCGGCTGCCCGGTGCCGGGCTGCGCCTGGTCCTTCGCCACGGCCTACAAGCTGCGGCGGCACCTGCACTCGCACGACAAGCTGCGGCCCTTCGCCTGCGCGGCGCCGGGCTGCGCCAAGCGCTTCACCACCGTCTACAACCTGCGGGCCCACAGCCGCGCCCACGAGCAGGAGGCGGCGCACAAGTGCGAGGCGTGCGGGCAGCGCTTCCCCCGCGCCGCCCGCCTCGCCGCCCACCGCCGCCGCAGCCCACCTGGAGCCCGAGCGGCCCTACCGCTGCGACTTCCCCGGTAAGCCGCCGCCGGGCCTCTGGGGCTGGTTCCCTCCACTCCCCGTCCAGGAAAAATAGCTCGCCGGGTAAGGATGGTGTCCCTACCCCGAGTCTGTGCTGCAGCTCAGCTCACTTTTCCTCCCCGGTTGCCCCTCCTTCCCCTTCGGATCGCCCCCTGAGTCTGGAGAAGGCTCCAGGCCACCTCAGTTATCAAGGGGGAAAGTTTGCGAGCTGGAGGATGCTGCGCCTTCGCTGGTCAGCTTAGGTGTGGCTTTGTGCTGGTGTGGGGGAAACACCCTTAAGTCGCAGCACAAGTCTTCGGGGGTATGCCTTAAACCGGGCTGTACGTGTTTTGATTAGCTCACCTTGGCTCAATAATTGTAATCCCTGGGAGTGCAATGTAGTTAGGATTGCACTGTTTGATTTTTCTGTGTGCCAGGACTGTATATCCTGGAAAAGGATCACGAAGGTCCCTCGCTAAAAGTTGGGAGGAGGAAAGAATGCAGTTTTCCTGATTCAGCTTTTGTATCAAGCTGATGCGCTGTTCCGTCTCTTCCCAGGCTGTGAAAGAACATTTATCACAGTGAGTGCGTATTCTCCCATAATCGAGCCACTTTAGAGAGCAAGAGCAGTTCTCCTGTTCGTCCCGGGCCTGTAACAAGCAGTATGACAAAGCCTGCCGACTGAAAATCACATGAGGAGTCACACAGGTATTCATGAGGGTGACTTGTACCGGGGAAGTACACGGAAGATAGTGTGTGGGGAGTGGGCTTCAGTTTCACTGGAAAAAACTGAAAGTCATGAAGGGAGAAAGGGTTGACACGAGTATTTGGAGTCAGTGGAAAACATTTGATTCTTGGCCTACTAGGGGGTAGGAGTCCGCGGAATGAACTTGCCAAAAAACAAAGTAGCTATGGTCATGTAAAGCTGTGGCTTTTGGGCATGTGAACTCTGTTCAAAAATTATCCAAGCTCTATTCCCAAGTACATAGACATTCAAAACATTGTGTAAATTCTAATCTTGGTCAAAACAGATGGCTAAAAACTCAGAACACGTGAAATGTATGTACCAAGGTTTGGAACAGCAAGAAGGTAAACTTCAACTCAAGGAAGCACTCCTGACTTGCAAGGAGCACTGCTAAGCTGAAATCCAGCCTTTTAAAGACAATTATGTGTACTCTCTACTGTCCTCTGTTTTTCTGGTTTCATGGCTTTGCAGTGTGGGTTTTGGTTGGTTGTTTTTTTTTTAAAGTGTCACTTTTGTTAAGTGGAAGTTCATAGACGAACTTCACATACTTCACTGTATTGTAATCGACGTATAATCACAGGTCATGAAAACAGGAAAAAAACATTTCGGCTGTGTTTCTGTTTTGAATAATGCTATTATCGGTTATTGAAGCACCTCCAAGACAGCTCAGATTGATATGAGATGGATTGATAATTATCTATGCTCCCTGATGCATGGGGAAAGATGCGATAGCCTTGAATTAAAGAAGACTCAGATTGTAGGAGCGGGAAGGGGCATCACAGTACTCCACAGTGAATTGCAGGAGTGGGTGGTTGAGTCTTCTTGTCTTAAATTAATTCCATTTAAGCAGCTTTGAGATTTGCTAGTAGCAGTGTGTATTTCCATATTAGATTATTAATGTAACCTTTCTTTGCTTAAGGTGAAAGGCCTTTTATCTGTGACTTCGAAGGTTGCGGCTGGTCTTTCACCAGTATGTCCAAGCTGCTGAGACATAAAAGGTAGCCTTTTCTGATGATACTCTCCTAAGTTACTTGCTGTTTATTTTGCAGTACTTAAGCAGCAGTGGGTTTAATCATTTCCTTCCCTTGTAGGAAACACGAAGATGACAGGAGATTTATGTGCCCAGTAGAAGGCTGTGGGAAGTCCTTCACAAGAGCAGAACACTTGAAAGGCCACAGTATAACTCACCTTGGTACAAAACCATTTGAGTGTCCCGTAGAAGGTATTGTTCCACTCTTGTGTGTGCTCACTGGTAATTAGCGTGTATATTGACTAGAGATTGTGTGCCCTTTCCCCAAATGCAAGCTTGTTATAGGATTGGAGCCATTTAGAGCGAGTCTTCTAACAGAGTTTGAAGAGGTAAAACTAAACAGAAGACGTTGTAACTGACTGAGTGATCGTTCTCAAATTTATGGCTTGCGGAGAAAACATTGGTTCATGCTCTAGCTTGATTTTTTTTTTTCTTTATGATGAACAGGACTACTTTATTCTGGAAAATCCTACTTCTGATATTCAGTTTCTGTAGCTCAGCTTTTTCACTTGATCCATCAGAAGTAATGACAAGTGGTCCTGTCCAACACCTTCAAGGGCATGTTTTGCTGTTGTGACATGTCATCTCATCTCGAGTGTTCAGTGGTTGTGCTGTGGTAGTCTCTGCTGCTGGGGTGGTGGATGGCCATGTGAAGAGTATCTGTTGCGGTCATACGGGAGCCTCGCTGGTGCTCCGTGGGTTTCTTAGCACTACCTCCATCACTTCAGGAAGACTTGAGGAACAAATATTTTGGGACTGATCTGGGATATTCTGCTTCATAAAGTAAAGCAGCTCTACTTGGTGATTGTTCCTCCTTTTAATGGTTTTGCCAGCAGTTGTCATGAAGAGTTTACATGTAAGATCCCATAGCAGGGAAAGGTGGTGCATTACACTGAATGATTTAAGAGTTTCTTGTTGTCAGAAACAGGTTGTTGAACTATCCTACCCACTGAGATGTCCTTGATGTAAAACGAGGAAATGTATATTTGGCTTTCTTGATTCCTCTGAATGTATGCATAGGTGCTGCAAAATAGCAAATAGAGTTCTGCAGAGCTGCTCTGTTTGTTTTTTTTTTTGTTAAGATACTAATATGAACATCAAATTGAAATTAGATGAAACTTTAAAGCCTTTTCTATCTTCTTGCAGGCTGTTGTGCAAAATTTTCAGCACGAAGTAGTCTGTATATTCACTCAAAAAAACATCTTCAGGATGTGGACTCATTAAAGACTCGTTGCCCTGTATCGAGCTGTAATAAGTTGTTCACTTCCAAACACAGTATGAAGACGCACATGGTCAAACAGCATAACTTCAGCCCAGGTAAAGTATTTGTTTCAAACTACAGGAGGGTGCAATAGAAAAACTAAATGTTTTATTAAGGAAAATGTGTATTTACTGATGTTGAAACGTGAGCCCCCATCAATATGAATGGCAGAGTCTTCACTAAGACTGGAGTTGGTTTTCCTCTCTTAAATTTTCAGTGGGACCTGTAACTGAGTGTCAGGAAGTGAGACTTGAGCTTGACCTGTGTGAAACAGAAATTGCAGCTTTTTTGAATGAGGTAGAGCTTGTCCTCCGAGCCATCTAAAATATGAGCAAGGACTAAAAGCAGTTCTTTTAGCACTTCTTTTTCCACTCCTCTACAACCTGACTTAGTCTGGACTACCAAAGCATTATCTTTTGGCAAGTGCTTTTGTTACTGAAATTTCTCAGTTCTCAGAACTTACTTCAGTAAGCTGCTTTTCCTTAAATCTGCTTTCAGGGAAGTTGGGAAGTGTTTTAGGAGGCTGAGAATCTAGAGTTTTAAGCTTCCTCCTTTGATCATTCATATTTTTCCTCCCCATTGTCTGATGAAAGGTCTGCCTATAACCAAACCCTTCTCTTCCAGATCTCCTAACTCAGCTCGAAGCAACCAGCTCCCTCACACCCAGCAGTGAACTCACTAGTCCAGGACAGAGTGATCTCAGCAACATAGACCTTGTATCCCTGTTCTCCAACGTGTCTACTAACAATTCTGCAATTGCAACAGACATGGCACTAGTGAACTCTGGAATTGTTACGATTGATGTTTCTTCAGTGGGCTCAACGCTCGGAGGAAACCTGCCTGTCAGTAACAATTCTTTAAGCCAGGCAGTCGATCCGTTGATACTGGTGGCCAGCAGCGATATGCCGCAGAGCCTGGACAGTTCTCTCTTGCTGGGAACCAGTGCAACAGCTCTACAGCAAAGCACTTTAAATTTGGATGATGTCCAGACTGTCAATGCAGAAGCCTTGGGTTCGCTAGCGTCTCTGTCGGTGAGGAATTCCAGTCAAGATGTGCACGGTTTGACGTCCAGCAATAATTTAACAATCGACACGGCCACTTTGACTCCTTCTAGTAGCCTCAGCGGTACCAATGTGCCTGAGTTACTAACACCAACTAAAGTTGAACGGAATTTGCTTCCTAGCTCAGATGTTGTTGGTCAACAAGAGGGCAGCAAAGTAGTGACACAGTTTGTCTTCTCCAACCCTCCAGGGAGCTACAGTGCACAGAAAGAAATGGATCTTGGCACAGTGACTGGCAGCTCATTTTTGGTATGCAATAACTATAGTCATTTTACCCCGAGATGACTGAGACACCCTGACTTTGGGGCTATCCATTGCTACTTACACCTTCTAGGGAGACCTTTCTCTCAGACTTTGCAGATCATGCATTTTGGCTTTTTTTGACGAAGGATGTAGAATGTTATGTTGAATAGTGTGTTGTCAGAAGTAGATTCAGTGTGGTGATAAGTTCTCTTAAGAAATACTGTAATTCTGGTGGGGAGAGTTAAGGGAGAACCTTTCAAAATAAGAGATTAAGAATAAGCGGCCATCTGTCTGAGGGTGAAATGGAACTTACAAGAATACCCAAGAATACGTGGTATGTCTTGTGCATTTCATTTCACGGAAAGATTTGGGCTGCAGTCCTCAGTGTTTTAAGTACTCTTCCTTTTCTGCTTTACAATGTTAACTGCAGACTTCACTGTTATTTACATTACAAAGTAAATGTTTACCTGTTAAAAGCTGAACACTTACAAATGTGGAGCCAACTTCCTTTTGTGTTGAACTCCAGATATTAAGTACATACAGGGAATTACTGAAACTCTAATCGAAGAGCATAGGAAACTAGAATTCAGTGTTTGCAGTGTAAAAGATAAGTGCAACTGAGAACTCATTAGTCTGTATTTATTGTCTTGGTTTGTCCTTGCATTCAAAAAACTTTGCATCTCTTGGATGTTTTTTTTAAATTATTCTTTTTTTTACTAGGAGAGCAGTGGGTCTGCGAGAACAGACTACAGGGCCATTCAGCTAGCCAAGAAAAGAAAACAAAAAGGGAATGGGAGCAGCACAGGTGAGAAGCCATTAATTTTGTTACGTTTACTAAATACAATTATTTAGAGGTTTTGGCAGTGAAATGGGAGCAGGTATCTGAGTACATTCTTAAGTATCCCATCCGGTTTATTGCTAGTTAAAATTATGCATGTGGTGTACCATCTGTTACTTGGGAAAATCACATTCTGTGGAATATCAAATTCACAGTAAGTTTGCAAAGAAATCTGCACCATATGTTTCATAATTGTTAACAAGACACTATCCCTCCATCTCTTCATCTGCTTTTTATTTTCTTATTAAAAAATTTAAGGTCACTTTGTTTTCTGTTGTTTATGCTTTTGGTCTTACCTAGTGGGTTCTCTTTTGCTCAGTACAGACAACGAAAACATCAGCTTCTGTGTTTCACTTAGCAACAGTGGGTGTGCAGTGTTAAGGAATTTATTTCTTAGTTATCTAGAAATACTCAAACCTCTCTCTTAGATTTTAGCCATGTAGAGAGGTCTTGTGCAGGGTGAGGTTTAGGTCATGATTTCAGGTGTATCCTCTTTCTCTTAAACTGTAGTTTGACTCAAAGCTGTCTGATGTGAATTATACACCGTTACTTTGTCAGATCAAATGTGATCCATGGCTCGACTTGCATGAGCTCAGGTGTTTGAGTTGTGTCTACCCTTGGGGCTGGGGTGGAACATCATTATATATATGTGTATATATAACATCACATATATATATGTGTGTGTGTGTATAGTTTAGTTCTTCCTTACTGTCTCTTAATACCTTCCACCTCTGAAAATCAAGGTGATAATTTTTAAGGTGAGTTAAGAGACTGGCTCTGAATTGAGCACTGTTGTGTTTCTGTATTTGTAATAAGGCATACCTGTATAAATGTCTGGTTCAGTGAATCATCACACAGAAGAATAACTACTTTATGAAGCTAGTTCTAAGTGTGCTTGTATCATCAAACATGTCTTTTGGACATCAGTTTAAAAAGATGATTGTGCTTAATCTGCATGTCTTCTAAAATGACCTCAGAAAATTCTTATTTCTGTTCCTATTCAAGACTCTCAGTCGTCTCCTTTTCACCAGCTGTTGCCTTAATGCTACTATGTGCTTCTCAAAGTGGTCTAAAGAGTCTTCTATTTCTAAATAGTTTAACTAGGTTGAACGAACACTGTAGAGGGAAGTTTGGTGTTTAAAAAGAAGTTATCCAAGCCTTTTATTTACTATAGATTTAAAAACCAAAACAAAACAACCCCTGAAACAGCTGACAGGATTGTATCCTTATGTTTATTTTGATCGGGTTTTTGGTTTTCAGCTCATGATACAAGCAGCTGGTTCATCTTGTTTTAAACTGAAAAATGCTTAAGGTTATGATAGTTGTACTTCTGTAGCCTGTTCTACTAACAGTCCTTGAAGTCTTTCTGGAAATAGATGAGCTTCACTATGCTCTTGTTACAGTTTGGAAAAATGATGTACTTCGCTTCTCAAGAAATGAGTTGCAAAATTAAAAATAGAAAATGCAATTCTACTTCCTAATTCCTTTCTGTAACTCCACAAATATGCTGATATTTCTGTGCTACCACAGGGGTGAGCCCTAAGCTTAGCAGTTTGTAATGTGGTTTTAATGGCATTCATGTAAAAAGATGCTCAGTCAGCAGTTGGAGTTCATCAGCTCATTGCTGTCGGGCCTTTTAGCAGTTATCAGATGGTGCTTAATTATATTGCATTGTTCCAGGCATTTGCTGTATAGTATGAATACCTGCATCAAATTGAAAAATACTAGCAGGAGACTTTGGCAAATTGCTTCTGACCATCTAAATATGAAAATTGCTCTCTTTTAGGGGCTTCTGGCTCTGGTCAGAGGAAAAGCAAGGGTGGTAAAGTAAGCCCTACCAACTTTTCATCATCCACTCCTGGCAGTCGACTGGGTGGCAACATAGTTCTGCCAAACGGAGGGCTAACAATAAGGGACCCTACCACTGGAGCCCAGTATGTGCAAATTCAGCTTCTTCAGGTAAGAGCTGAGAAGGAAAAACATGCTCATTGTCTCTGTTACCCAAACTGGCACGTTTATGGAAGAATCTGACTATCTGTGGACTCGGGTACTACTGCCCCTAGATGGGATCTTGAGATCTGCTGTATACCATGTCCATTAGGGCATTTGCCCGCAAGAAGCACTTTCCTGGGAAATTTAATGAACCTGGCTTTACAGAGGTCTAGAAGTGCCTGAAAACAGCTGGTTCAATCACACAACTGCTGGAGGCCCAAACATATGCATTGTGGAAATGAGCAAGATGTTTTTATTTGGTTTAGTACTAATATTCAGTCCAGCCTGGAACATACGTGCACTGTAACTGTAGGGAGCATCCTGCTAGTGTCTTAGGCTGGATACACTTGATGCAGGAAACGCTGTGATGGAACTAAGGCTTTTAGCAAACTTCTGTTTTGCATGTGAGAGTTGTGATCCTTCAAGGGCTTAGGGTTTTCCCAGTTTGGACAGGCAGTTATGAGAGCAGCAAAACAGATGCTACATTCCTGTCCCAAAGTACGGGATAATTGTTGTTCCAAAAGGAAGGATTACTAGTGGGCATTCCCTTAGGGGATGCACGGGAGTATGACTTTTTCCTCCAGTCTTTTTCTTTGTTGACACCCCCCCAAATTTTTACATTACTCCACCCCTCTCTCATTTACAAGGTAAATGAGACCGACATGAAAAGATTCCTGTAAAATGAAGTTTCAGCCTAAACTTTTATTTCTCTAAACTGTTGAAATAAAGCTTAAGATTTTTTTCTAAAAATACTTAGTAATCCATGTGGGCTGATTAGTGGAGCACGGTGGGTAATATGTTTTTGGCCAGGTGTATATCTGTACAGTATCCAGAGACAGGGTAAGTTCATTCCACTTTATTCCTAACAACATATGGTATGGCGAAGCTATGGGCAGAGTTCTCTGTGTAGTTTTCTGACGGGTGTAAATGTTTGTAACTTTTATGTTAAGTATCACCTTCACACAACATGATGAAACTTGTCGCAGTTTTCTGAGTGTTGTTTGTTGGAAGATGAACCATTCCTTTCTTCCTTTCCAGATCTTGCCAGTTTTCCAAGTTGATTATGATAGCATAATAGGTTGTACACTGAGCTACGTTCAGATTTAAGTGGCAGTTAGCTTTCCACGTATCTTTGTGCATCTAGGCCTTACTAGTACAGTGCAGTAGCTTTATCATTTTTTTGAAGATTGTGAGGCTGAGTGAAATTTGCCATATTGTGCTGAGATGCTTGAGGGTCTTGTAATCGCATCGTGTTTCTGTATTCACAGGATGATTCCCCGGGAGAGGGAGACTTGCCCTTTCAGCTGAGCTCTCAGTCCTCCTCGTCACATTCTCAGCTTACAGTGGATTTACCTGTTCACATACTTCAGGTACAGCATGTCAGAGCCATTGGGTTTTATTACCTAACTTGAAGACAGTTTACTGTGAACACTGGTGTTCTGCTTAATGAAAACACTTTGTTTTCCATTGAGAGTTTAATTTCACTTACAAGAAGTAGTAAGCGGAGAGTTGCACTGCAAGATTTATCTTGTGTATGTTACCAGCCTTTGACACATCATAGGTGGTTGTTTTTCTTCCCCAGTTACCGAGCAGTGAATAACTAAATGTTAGTAATTTATTACTGAGGTGCTCCATCCTTGTTTTCCTGATCTCATCCTGCAGATACTAAGTGGGTCAAGAAAGAGGATCAGAATTGATATGTAACAGGCTACAGGAAGGGTGGGAAGTGGGAAATAAAATCTTGAGCCTAGATTTCAGAGCGGTGTATATATGGGACTGGTAGTTAGATTAAAAAGTCTGCTCGCTTCTACAGTCTTTGGTTTCACCACTTGCCCTCGTTAACTACTGAGTGTCAGTGGTGTTTGAACGCAGAAGGCTTCGTACAGCTTCTTGCGCAAACGTTATCTGCTGTTCCGGTAAACTGCATGTTAGTGAGTAGGAGCAGCTGAGAACTGAGCAGCAATGAATGATTAGCGTGTACATAAATCACATTTTCTACTTGACCATGTGGGGCTTTGGTTTTGATAAACTCTGCAATGCAGTTATTCTTACTAAGTGTGCTTCTCCTGGGTAGAAAATAAAGCTTTTGTATTTGAGAGGAGCCCCTTACTCTGCTAAACCTAGAAGTACTAGGATAATTGGCTGTGGTAAAGAGTTAATAGAGGAAAAGCAAATAGTCAGTGATTTTAAAATTATCTCCATTAGTAATGCTCATCTGCAGTGTTCCAAAGAAAAGCTGGAGCGGCACTGTTTGAGTGGGTCCCCGAAGTAGGAAAGCTTTGGGTTTCCTCTAAACCATTCAAAGCATTTCTCTGGTCTTGGATAAATGTCCAGGTAGTCTTATGATAAGCGTTAAACGTATCTAGAGGCGAAAGCACTGAACTCTTCGTGCTGTCTGTTTGCTTTAACAGGAACCACACAATTCCACTGAAGATGATGCAGGTTCTGATAACTCTCAGTTCACTGGAAGCACAATAAACTTACAGGATTTGGAATGACCGTTATTAAGAACAGCTACTTGAAAACAAATTGGGCAATCATGTCTTGACAGAGTGAGAGAACTGTGTGGGTCTTTTCACCAAGGAAAATAGGAAAACTAGGAGTACTGGATTATGGTTGCACTCTTTGCAATTTGCTAAGGACAGTTGCAGCTGAAAGATTTTCTGAAAAAATGTAAATCCCACTTGATGTGCCTGTGTAAGATACCCTGTCTGCCTTGTGGATGGAGAGACTGAGGCAGACTGCTGTACAGTGTTGTTTCAGGGAGAAGTACTGTATTAAACTTCAAACTGAGGTAATATTTACTGTTTTCACAGGAAAGCAAGTATTCTACAGCTAACAAGTACAAATTTATAATCCTGCCTACGACAGTTAAAACTTTCCTTCTGTTGGTCTCCTGCTGGAGCCAGTGGCATCGAGGAATTAAGAGCTAAAATTTGCAAGTGTTTTCACACACAAAAAATAATTGTTTCGGCCCCTGTGTTTTGGCAGAAAACTGGAATAAAGCGTCACATGTAACAAAATTAATGTCCTATGCCATGAAAATGAGATGCTCTAACATCTTTGTTTTAGAAAGCTAGATTCTAAATGTTAACTTAGCTGTGAATCAGTTTGTAGCTCATGTTGAGTTTCTCCCTTTCCTTGCTCCTGCGTCCCAAATACTTTGCTGAATTCTTCCAGCAACTTGAAAAAGAAAACTGCAATAGAACTGTACTCACTGTAAGTGATTAGCTACGAGTCCAACAGCATCTGAGAGAGGTTCGCTTTATCTTTGTGTTCCCTTTTTTGGGAGGAATGTTGACTGTCACGTAAATTTTAGCACCTTTTTTATCTCATATAAACTGCTGCCAAGTTACCTGTAAACTGGCCACTATCTTTTTTTTCAATTGAACACTGTTATCACTTGTTCTTTATTGATATCCCAGAGTGTCACATGCACGTGGAGCTTCCGGCTGGTTTACAGAATATGCAGTTGTCAGAGTATTTTATGAGGGGAAAAATTGTTACCTAGGAAGATTTGCCCCACTGAAAAACTGCAGTTTCTCTTGGGGGCGGGGGGGAGAGGTTGTATGTACTGTACTTACCTGGATTGCAGACACCTAAATGAGTATAGGGTTGTATAGGAAAAAAAAAACCACCTTCGGTTACATTTTAAGGTAGTAATTTAAATGTTTCTTATGGTGATGTACTGAATGCCTATAAAATTATGTATAGGAGTTTGATAAAAGGGTGTATGTACCGTTTTTTATTCTCAATGAGGTGTGTGTGTATGCACGTATGTGTATTTTTTTTACAAAATAAGATATGTCATGCAGAAGAACGTTGTGATCTTTCTAATCTTGCACATATTTATTTATTTTACAGTTATACCGATGTTGAATTCACACGAGGTCATTCAGAAATGCTTTTACTTCCTGTGCCTTTTGAACTATGTATGTGTCCAGATAAATGCTTTTTTGGTTGAAGACTTGGGGAGAAAAAAAGCATACAGGTTACATTCAACTTCAGATCCTGATTTGTAGGCAGTATTTTCCTCTGGTTGAACCAGTTTTTTTTTCTATCTTTAGCTTAACTGAGCATTGAGGTCTCTGTTCCTCTCATCCTGAGTTTACAGCTTATGTCCAGGGAGTTCTTAACCCTCTCAGGTTGGGTTTCCAAACCAAACTGATCGGTAGATGAGACCTTCTACCTGGTAGCTGTGACTGCAGCACGGAGTCCACTCCTGAGAGGTAGAAAGGTTGAGGAGGAATCGCTGAAGGGAGACGACCGGTCTTGCGCTAGTGGTCGCCATGCTCTCCCTGGAAGCTGAGACGCCTCGAGCTCCCAATGCCTGCATTATTCTGTTCAAGGACCATACCAGTTCTTAATCTATTAAAATGGCCAAGGAACACTCCATCTTTTTATGGGACTTGCAACCGAATCTTTCTACTTCTGAAAATGTACCTCACTCAGCTTTGTAAGTGAATGTAAAGTGCTAACCTCTTGGGGCCGAAAATTGGATCACTTGGCTTGAACTCCATTGCTGGCAATGGATACCTGAAGAACTGCTGGTGCAAAAGGGTTAATAAAGCTTTTTTTTATGGTCAGTTTGTCACTGGTATTGTTCTTTGTACGGATGCATCTGACGTAAAGCTAATTGTTAGCATCTTGATTTCTGCAGAGCTTGTGTTTTTCCTTCGCTTGTGTCTTCTTCCCCAGTAGTGGGGTGGAGTCTATAATGAAACCCATCCTTTGGATTAAAGCATAGCCTTCATTTTTTATAGTCCTGCAACAGATTTGTGATGACAATAAATGTCTGGCGGGTGCCTGGCTTAGTCGTGCCATGACAAAGATTGTTGCCCAGGACTGTGGTAAATCTCGCTAGTCAGGTTTGTAGGGATAGTGCTATTTGCGTCAAAAACTGAATGAGAAAAGCATTGGTGCTAGCAGGAGCCTGAGAAGCAAAATGAGAGAGAATTTTAATTTTTTCTTAGGCAAAAGATGAATGGGAGGGGAGAGTGGTTGCCTGACACAACAGCTTTCCCTGGGATCTTGGGGTCGGAGAAGATGGGGAATTTTCATGGGACCATGAAGTTCATCAACTGCGCAAAGACTAACAACAAACTGTAGATCTATGAAAAAACGTTTTTCTAGAGCAGCATCAGCCCGCCACGCTGTGGTTAAGGCTGTGCTGTCAAGTGAAGTAGTAGAGTTGTTCTTCCTTCTCCTTATCCGTTTGTTCTTGGCTGTGCTTTTTCTTCTCCTTCCTGGCAGGTGGGTTGGAACGAAACATCAGCCTCCTGCTCTGCAGAGGAAGAAGAGGCGCGTGTGTCAGTGCTGTGTTGGAGCAGCGTGTGAACTGTGCAGCTACTGGTAAAGCTGCTTCGTGCTACCAGGCTCTCCTGCTGCGAGGGGCCGTGGCTGCTTGCTGTCGGTTTTCTAGGCAGGTTTCAGTGTGTCTATTAAGTGTGGTTTTTCTATTAAAAGATGAGCATCAAGCACCTGAAGGCCGTGCACGTGCTAGTGCTTCAGCTTCTATAAAGTACGATTCCACCTGCAACTGTTTTCTGACTAAAGCCGTATTTGTATGATCTCAGGAGGATGGGAAGTTGGAAGTCCGAAGAAATCTCTGTGGGAGCCTGCAGAACCCTCTTCTTTTACCTCGGGTAAAGGAGCAGGGACGTGGTGCCTGTTCTCAATCACCCGTGCTGTCACCGGCTTGGCGTGTGACTGAGAACTGGGCTGCCCTCACCATCACGTTGACCTGTGAAATGGGCAGCAGGAGCCATGGCCTGAAGCTCCGCACTGTGCCTCCCTCCTGAGGGCCCAAAGCTCAGTTTGGGGTAATGTGGAACATGCCAAAAAAAGTATGGTTTTACGGTACGGCTGAGCTGCTGCTGTTGGGAGTGTCCTGCTGCTGCCCGGTTCCTCTTTTGCTGATTTTCATGCTTTTTTTTTTAATACTGCCAGGTTAACAAGTTGAAATGAGCTTAATGAGAAAATTGGCAAGTAACGGAGGGGACATGTGGTCAAGACACAAAGACAGGAGAAGGATGAAGGAAGGATGCTGAGCTGGAGCATAACTGACTTCCCAGCAGTTGCTTAAGTTGCATCAGTCCTGTAAATTGGGCTACACGTGAGTGTGGGTGCCATCCCACCCAGCTATGGAGGCCCCTAGTAACGCTCTTCCCTTAAACGCGTGGTGTTCAAGTACCCCCAGCTTCTCTGAAGTGGGCTGTTGAAGCGAGGTGTTTCTGTGGGTTACTGCGCTTACTTTTTTTATAGTTGCTTGCGATCTTTCCAGGGCCCGTTGCAATCTTTCCTCCTGCTGCTGCTTCTCTTGTCTGAGCTTTTCCTCTCTGAGCCTTTCGAAGGGAGAAAATAAAGGGTGGGTTAGATGTGGTGTGCAGCTACACCAAATATGCTTTTGACGCACAGCTTCTCTAACAGCGTAAGACCACCGGAGCACGGGGGTTTGGGTAGAGCTGATGCTGGAGTTTGTTGCTGTGAAGGTGGTAAGAGGGAAACACTTGGTGCAGTTGATCCCACTCTTTCTGGAATGAGGGGAGGAAAAAGCACATCGAGCTTTGCAAATGGAGATGTCAGGTGGTTTTCTCCGTTACAGACATGCTCTGTACCACCGTCAGCAGGTGACTTGTGCTCTGCAGTTGGCCGGGATGCTCACCAGCGTTGTGGGTGAACGATGCTCGTTGTGTCTTAAGTTCTCACCAGTGCAACCAAGTCTGTAATGTACAGATGGGAACAGAAGGGTTTTACCTCCATGGAGCTACACTTGGCCTAAATGGGCACAGTGGAGGCCGATACTGTTAACTGGCTCCCATTCCCTACGGAAACACCGCACTGGAACAGAAATGGGCTCAAGCTATTGAACACTGTGGCGGAGAGGAAATGAATTCTTAACCTTGTGATCAGCAGGAGAATTTTTAAATGCTCTTCAGAGGGGTTTTTTGTTTGATTGCTTTTCTTTTTATTTGGGGAGGGGGGTGGGGGGTGTCAGATTCCTTCATGAATTCTTCTCCTCCATCCGCAGAGTACAATAAATATGTGTCTTAATGCTTTGGCAAGTTCAGAGTGCAAAACCATTCACAGAACATCAGGAAAAAACATCACACCCTTTCTACTACAAAGGTGAAGAAAGATGCAGAGAAAGAGAGTAAGTAGGAGGGAAATGTCACTGTTCTGGCTTTAAATCCTCACATTACGTTGTGGTTTTGGTTTTTTTTTTTTTCTATCTGGATCTGATTCACCTGGGGACAGCCAGATACAATCAGCTGTCCAGTTGCATCTTTGCTGTTTGTGAGGAGAAATTTGTGTGTAACCAAGCCAACAGGAATGCGCTTACCTTGGAACCTAAATTTATTGTGTTAAGTGGCTACTATTTTAATTGAATAATACAAGTTAAACTTAAGAGTTTTATAGAAGAAACATTTGAAAGCTGGCACTGCTGACAGATGCCCTTATGTACCTATGCAAATTGTCTTCTTAAAATTATGATTCTCATAATTTAATTTGCTTGGGAGATTTGTGGGGGGTTTTGTTTTGGTTTGTTTTTTGTGGTTTTTTTTTCCTTTTTTTTTTTTTTTTTTTTTTTTTTTTTTTTTTTTTTTTTTTTTTTTTTTTTTTTTTTTTTTTTTTTTTTTTTTTTTTTTTTTTTTTTTTTTTTTTTTTTTTTTTTTTTTTTTTTTTTTTTTTTTTTTTTTTTTTTTTTTTTTTTTTTTTTTTTTTTTTTTTTTTTTTTTTTTTTTTTTTTTTTTTCCTTTTTTCTTTTCCTTCTTCAGATTTTGCCCCAATTCAGGACACAGGCACCCTCCAGGTGTTTTTAATGTAGCTGTGGCTGCTGCTTGCTGAGCATCGGAGATGCGAGTACTATGAATGTGAAATTATTACAGAAGTAAAACGAAATGGATTGGTCACATGGGCTTTCAGACTGCTCGTTACGGTTTCCTGGGTTCATCTGACAAATTTGGCTCTTTCAGTGGCTTTGCTTTTGACTGTCACATTTAAAAAAGAGCCCCATTTCCAGAAGAGGGTCTTGTCTTACCTTAATCTCCGTTCCTTTTTTGGCTTTCTCAGCCTGTTCTATCTTTGCTGGTGGGATTCTCTCCAGGTTGTCCAGTAAATCATTGAGCTGTTTTTCTATCACCATTAGCATCTGCAGTGTCTCCAGGTTTTGCCTCATTTTCTCCTGTGCAGTGGCAATAGACTTCCAGCACCTTCTTGTTCAGGCTTGTGAGCATTTTGTCCTAGATGAGAGAGATACGGTGGCGGGGAACGGGGACACAGGGGGGACGGGCACAAACTGGAACATAGGAAGTTCCATCTAAATATGTGAAAAAACTTCTTCACAGTGAGGGTGACAGACCCTGGCACAGGCTGCCAGGGAGGGTGTGGATTCTCCTTCTCTGGAGATACTCAAACCCCCTGGACGCGGCCCTGTGCAGCCTGCGCTGGGTGACCCTGCTCTGGCAGGGGGGTTGGACCAGATGATCTCCAGAGGTCCCTTCCAACCCCTACCATCCTGTGATTCTGAGAGGCAAGCCTGGGCTCTGCCCACTAGAACCCAACATCCCTCCAAAGCAAAGGAAATCAGTGCACTTTAATTCCCTCAACAGACTCAGTTGCTTGTTTCCCGGTTTGCTTAGCACCATGCCGGGACAGACGGCTGTACTGAGCCATTCCTCTGTCGGTCTCACCTTCCCAGCTTTGCTGTGGCCCGGGCCAGGTTGCAGCTGCCTGGTTGCCTCTGCAAGCCCTACTCTCACCTCATAGCAGCTGCATGGATAGACACATTTGCTTGTTTGCTGCCTCAGCAGTGCCCCAAACCTGCCCTTGCTATAGCTCCATTGCTGAGAAACAGCGCTGATCCCTCCCTGGTGCACCCCTGTCTGCTTCTGGTGGAGAGGAACTGTTTACGCACATGCTAACCCCCCTTGCCTTGATTTCAGCATGTACCTGATCGTCGTCTTTGTGTTCTCCAGAGGAAAAGAGGTGAACTTTGAGCTTCAGATCTGCCACTCTCTCTTCTTCTTTGGCAATGGAGGATTTGAGGGTGACCACCTGCTGTTTCAGCTCTGCTAACTGCTTCTCCCTAGGCCAGAAGAGAAAGGAGGTTATTTTGGAAAGGGCATCTCTGAAACACATGGCTCCTCTGCTGCTTTCCAGCCTGGGACCGTCCCTCCTGCTGCCGGCAGATGGAGTAACACTTCGTGCCATTTCTGGGGAACCTGCCCCCACAACTCTAGAGCTGTTACCGTGCTGGTGCAGGGGAGGGAGAAGTAGCATAGCTGAACGTTCAAGATTTTTTAATAAGTCAAGGGGGGAAGTAGATTCCATTTAAAAACTTTCACAAGAGGATAAGCTGCACTTTAAATGGCAATATGTGTGTCTACCTGCCACTGAAATACTATATTGCAATTACACTTGGTTCCCCGCTGGCTTCCTCTAGGAAGGGTTTGCATTGAGTTGGAATAGGTGCTGGTCTCGATCACTCCAGGACATGCCTTGTTTCTTCCTTTGATCTTTCTTTATGAAATGACAGGATACTTCTGGCTTATGTCCACTCCAGGATGCTAAATGCATCGGTTCCCCAGCCTGTGCCTTGAGGACTAAGGAACTAGTGCCAAGCTCAAGTCCTATCTCCTAAGTTACGTAGATAGGACACTCCCCAGGAGCTCACAAGATGGTGAGTTGGATGGGCTGCAGCTGGGCTCTAAGGTAGGAGAAAGAGACTCTTTGTTGTGTGCTGCGTGAACAGCATTACGTGTGGTCTGGAGCATGCAGCCTGATGGCGAGGTGCTAGTGGGGGGAAGAGGGTGTCACTTATGTTGAAAGCTGGGGCACAGGGGCCCCTTCCCACCACTTCCAGGATCACACTTACATGCTTTCATGTGTGGTAATGAAAGTGTGTTGGACCTTGTCCAAACTTTCCTCAATCTCCTGGGAATTCTGGATGAAGGACAAGTTCTCTTCCTCCATCTCCGTGAAAATAGACAGCAGTTGTTGGGGATCAGTAAATACAACTCAGGCTCCTGGAGTGAAAAACACATGCGATGAGTTTTTGTCCTTCTCTAGCTTCTTTTCCATTGAACTACACGGAGGTTGGGCTGCACCAGCCTGGTTGTTCAAATGCTCTCCCATTTAGAGAGGTCCACGACTGTCCATGTACAAATGTCTCCCACCTTCCTGCCGTGTGCACAGCTTGCGCTGCCTCAGTAGCTCATCCACAAAACAAGTTGCATTTTGGGGAGTAAAAAGTGGTGCAAACATCTATGAGTCGGAAAACTTCAATTTCAGACATGAAAACAGTAACTTCACTAATTTCAAAGTCTCCCCTTATAGTGTCATATCTTGTCGGGATGGCAAGCTTTGAGATGATGGTAGGTTTTTAGAAAGTGGAGGAGGAAAGTTAAACTAAGGTATTTATGATGTGTTGCTAAAACAGAACATTTATGAATGTGTACATTTACAATTAGTGGCTACAGTAACTCCTCAATACCATAATGAATGGTTATAAGGTGAGAGAATTAGTAACATCAGTAAATGACATGGACAACAGAAAGTGTAAATATTTCAACACGAGACTTCTGACCTCATCTTCATCCGAGCAGGTTTCACCTTTCTGCATCCTCCAGGGAACTTCTGAAAAAGTATTTTGTGTATCAGGCCCTTAGAGAGATGGTAGCTCAGAAGAGAATTCGTTAGTGAATTATGAACACTGTTGTTGTTTGCTGTCACTGTTTGCTCCTGAATAGTCTTTTGCACATTCACACCTTTGTCCCCTTGTGGCTGTGGGCTATTTGGGGTCAGTAGGAGCTAGGGGTCACAGATGCAGCGTGGGAGCTACGTCTGTCCCCAAGCAAGCTGCCTTTTGAGCTGCTCCGGGCTCTGCTGGCCAGCAGGGTCAGGACAAGATGCATGAGCCTGAATTGAGGGTGTTGATCCAAACACCTTTAAACTCGATAAGAGGCTTTGGCTCTTGGGCAATGAGAAGGCAGGGGCAAGACCCTTATTAAAAAGGCTCAGGCAGCACAGCAAGTGAAGAAAGCCTTGTGCTCCATGTGGGATGTGGTACTGCTCCTAAACAACATGGTGTGGCCACCATGGGAGTCTGCAGCTTTTACCTGCCCTGGGAGAGAAGGCTGTTGAGTGCTTCTTCCTCCGCACAGCCTACTACCATTGACCAGCAATGTGGCCTCTTTCTTCCCGCTCAGCCCCAGGGACAAGCCAGAGCAAGAGCTGAAAGAGCAAGGCAAGAGGTGCCTGACTGATGATGGCAGCAGAAAGTCTGCTCAGCACCTTCACTTGCACCTGTCACCCCCTGCCATGGAGGGCTGAAGAACCTCCATTTGCATCACCTTGGTGCCAGCCCCACTTGTGTCTGCATCGTTCCTGCCATGTGGCAGCAGCCCAGTAATTGCAGCGGCTTCACAGGGGCGGCACACGGCAGCTTGGGAGGACCTGGCACCTGCAACGCTCTGAGGGGAGGCAGAGGAAATGGCCCTGCAAGCAATGACTTAGTTCTAACTCTATTGATAGCCATTTTTTTTGGCCTTAGGATACTCAGCAGCCACTCATGCTTTGCTTTTCCAGGCAATCGCTTCCTTTACCTCAAGAAGATGGAGCTGGCCATACTGTCTCATACTCCCACCTGCCCCTCTACTTCTCCAGCTGGCCCTGCCTACGTTGCAGTGGTGTTGCTCTGCCTGCACCCCAGCATATACTGTCTAAAGGCTCTTACCGAATGTAGACAGTCAATGTAATGTGGGTCTACAATGACCTTGGACGTTCATTAATGGCAAACAACAGGCAGCTGTTTGCATGGCGGCTGTGACCAACAGTGGGAACCGGTGTCTCAGCCACAAATAGGCCACAGAGAAGCTTTGCTCCAGGACAAATGCCCAAGGTCTATGATTCCTCCTGGGTTACCTCAAGGCCCAGACTCATTGGGCAAGGCTCTCAGCAGAGGATTTGAGGATGGAGCTCTGTTGGAGTAGGTACACAGGTACGGAGTTGCACACCTGATGCCTTTCTACTGGTGTTTTGACTTGTTCCAGTAAGACCCAGATCTCAGCATGCTCACAGCGAAGGTGAGGAGTAGGTTTCCTCTGTATTGACTCCCAGTCACCTGAGTACTTTCTACAGTACTTAAGTCTGTTGTTTGCATTGTCTTGTACTTACACTTTTCTTGTTGATAGAGGCTTCAGGAAGTTTTTGAGCTGTGGCCTGATCTCATGTAATGACCTGAAATCCAAACCTTTTGAAGACAGCAGGGAACTTGGCACATCTATGTAACTGGTACCATAGGGACTGGCAGCATTTGTCCTGGCCGTCAGACCGTGGCCTGGAGAAGAGAAGAGATGCACACTTAGAGCATGGGGCCGTCCCAGCGAGGAGGGCAGCCCTTCCCTACACTCACCCTGCTCTGCAGTGGTGGGAGGCGAGGCGCCTTCTTCATTAGCTTTGGGTGCTGTTGTCAGCTCCTTTTCCTTTGTGTGCTTTTTTCCATGTTCCTCCTGCCACTCTTTCGGAGATAGTTGATAGAGAAAGTCCCTGTACATCTTGTACTCCTGCAGAGTGTTCTTGAATCTGGATATATCACTGGGGTGAGAGAAGTGGACAAAGCTTGTTAGCAGGGAGGAAAGCCCCTGTTTGAACAGGTTCTTTCTGACTCTTGATATTCAGCTTCACCCAGCGAAGGGACAAGAGGGCGCATGTCTTCATGGACATGCAAAGACAAATGGGAACCTGCCCTGCGTGGTCTCTGTGGTTCCTCACGTGGAAGCTGTCTGGTCACATCTTTGGGGCCAGACCCTTGCTACGCACCGGGATTGCTAATTTGGGAATTTTTACTTGAAAATGAATGAGAAATCTTGCCAGCTCAACTCATAATGGGAATTACAATTTTTTTTCTTCTTCTTTCCCTAGGTCACCATTAAATGCATTACTTACTTTGTTTGGTTTTTAATCTGAGACTAGGCATTTAATTTTGGTTTTAGAATATTTACTTTTAAAAAATATCATTAAAAACTAGTTGAGTTGTTCTAGAAACAAAGCCAGCATCTGGAAAACAAAGCTGAAACATTTTGACTCTTAAAATTGAACATTTTAGAAATCTTTTTCCCCAATTCCCTTTTTCCATAAGGGCTGTGAGGTATAGCGCTGCAGGCATTGTTAAAGGCTAGGCAGGAATAGCGTGCAGCCGTTACCTTTGGAGGTTCTCTATTTGGGAAGTGATTGCCTGGATCTCTGTTATTTTCTTTGTCTTTGCTGTGGTTTCTTTTTCGGCACTAGGAAAGAAGGCATAAACATAAGGCATGAAACACTTTAGCAGTAAGTGGGTAATGAGTGGAGATGCGCGTAAAATAGAGAAAAAGACGTGGGGGGAGCGCTAGAAAGCTCTCTTATAGATGCGCTAGAAATATCTCTTATAGATGTATCCCAGGTGATGCGTGGCTCCTGCCTGAGGGCCCTGCTTGTCTTTGCCAAGAGAGTGTGGGGTTCCAGCGACACTTCCAGGTTAGGGCCTCCCTAATTTGGCTGCTGCTGAGCATCAGTTGCTGCTCTGCCCTTGTGATACCTGTAATGGGCCAAAGTGCTCAACTTGCTTCACTTAGGGACCATTCCTGCTGGGGGGGTTGGGCAGAAGCATCTCCCGCTCGTAAGGTGTTGTGAGAAGAATGGAAGTGGTGGGGTCAACAGCAGGTTCCTTGCTGCGGTCAAATCAAGGGCTTTTGCAATGAGGGGATTCCCCAGCTATTGGTCTCCTTTCTCTCTTTCATTGAATGTGTGGGGAGAAAGTGCCACCAGGACTGTAACTCTGGGGAAACTCAGACATAGAGCAGCCGAGGATGGATGCTAGCCAAAACCCTGCGGGGAGGTCAAGCAAAAGGTCTCCTGTGTCCAGCGCAAAAGAGCACACGGGTGGTTCCCTCAATTTCCATTACATTTTCAGGGCTTGAACAGAGTTTTTATGGTTCTCCTTCAGGAACTCATCAAACATGGTAGCGTCCTTCTCCAGGTAGTATTCAGCCTTTTCCAGTTTTCTTTCCTCATTCTTTATTACGTTCTGCATCCTTTGAATCTCATCTCGCTTTACTGCCATGGCATACTGAAATGAACCCAAAAGGCAACACAGTCACATCGGTTGGTTGGTTTTAAAGATTTGTTGGTTTACCTTTATTCTTGGTTACCTTATTACCCTATAGCTGTTTGCAGAGAGGGTAAGGGTCTCAAACCAAGGTATGTGTCTTAGTGCAAGCTAGGTGCATAGAGGCCAGGAGATGTTTCAGAAGTAACACAGCAAATAGCCGTGAAACTAAAGACAGAATCCAGAAGTCCTAGCACTGTGTTAACTCCTGGCTGACAAAGATCGATTCAGTTGTGTTACATCACAATAATAGAGGTAAATAATGGGGCTATTCCAGCACGACTCCCTTATTTTGAGTTCAGAACGGCTCCCAACTATAATTTATGTGTGAGACGGCAAGAGCCAAAAGGGGAGTATATCTGTGCATCTCACGAATGAAATAGTTGCGTGGCTGCTACCGGCTAGTGCGGATGACCTGTGTTCATTTCCTTCTTGGCTGAGGATTGCTGGGCTATAGATTACGGGTGTTTTTAACACAGGTTTTGGACAATCAGTTCATGAGGTCTGATGTGTGCCTCCTCGTGTGACCTCTAGGCAATGGATCTCGTTGGGGGGGGTGTCAAACAAAGCAACACAACACAGAGAAGAATAATTAAATGAACAGAAAGTAACATTCTTAAAGCCAAGTACCTCAAGTAAAAATATCTCTCTTCTGTCATTTATGTAGTCACGGAAGGTCTCCTTTTCTAATGGGTAATCTGAAATGAGGATATAAAGTTGATCAAACTAGAGGGGGAACATGGCCAAGGCAAAATACAGTGAATATGGAGGCTGCCGTGAGCATGGATGTGTTGGTGTTGGAGCCAGCAATACTGATTATTTTATTATAATTTTGACCTTGTTTAGGATCAGTTTCATATGGGCTTTCGTGAAGTAAAAATAGGTAGAATGGAGAATCTGACCTTACAAAGGTCGGTGTCCTCTGGACATTAATGGCAAAGCTACTCCTCATGTCAGAGGCAGAAAAATTTAGGCCCACATCCACTAAAATCCAACTTTAGGTCAGCTTAGTTGAGATGTCTCCATGACACAAGGTCCTGCAAGCTCTCAGCTGGCTCCCAGCTGATTCCCAGAGCTCCCAGCTACTGTGAAGGCCATGGGATGGTGGAACCCAGGGTACTGCGGTGGGGGTGACACATGCTCCGTATGTAAATACATGAGATGGAGATGGCCCAGCCACACGGAGGTTGGCAAGATGCAGCATATAACTATTGCGTCTGCAAGAGCTCACCAAAGTCGGCTAGAGCTACCTGCTACTCTCATCCCCTCTTTGATTTTTGCTTTAGACTGTTACCCAGCTGAGCAGCACCACTACAAAGAGTAACTGTTCCCTACCATTTTGCATGGCTATCTTCCATGAAAGACTCTCCTGAAGAGTTTTCAGTCTCTCTTCATTTGTTGCCTCTTTTCTGCCCTCCTCTTCTTCCTCCTTTTGCAGAGCTTTCCTGAGCCCTTTTTGCTTTGTTTTTATTTTAGTGGAGTAAGTCATTTTCTCATGGATTTTCATGGTCTTCATCCTTTCACGTTCCTACGAGGAGAAGTCAGTTAGGTGGACAGTTTGATTATGTGCTTTGTTTGCTGTGGATTTTAAAGACATGAGTGGTTATTCACAGTTTAGAAATCTGCAGGCTGCTGATACTCTGCTGATGCATGTTTGCCTGGTTTATCTGACTAATCCCAATGATATTATCTCTTGAGGCAACCGAAACACTTGATTTCTTAGCATTTGTTCTCATTAGTTTGTTGATTTGTATTCTGCATCCAGCCACCAGCTGTGCCAGTTTGTACCTACTCAGTGTCCTCATTTTTCCTTCCTGGACTATTCCTGGGAGAGAATGGAAATTTTCAGAGATTCATCCTTCAAGTTCCCTAGTAAAAGGAAACAGGACAGCCCATCCTCAATACCGACTCAGTCCAACTTTCGCAAAGCATGTAAACCTTCAAGTTCAGATTGAGAGGATCTATTCAAACCCACTCCAGAGCTTTCTGGAGGGTAACAGGTTGTTCATGCTCAGTGATTTCACGTGGGCTGAAGTGTAATTCATTACTGTCTGCACACTTTGGGCATGGGCTAGGCTGAGGACATCACTCAGCAGACATCCTTAGTGCACTTCTTCCCAAGCCTTCCCCATACTTATATAGTGACCTTCACTCAAGCTAAAAGACTATCAGTCATCAATGTGAGGAGACTTCCTTAAGCTTGTTTGGAGCCTTCCCTTTGTGATTTAGAAAGACCTCTTGCTTCCACACTACTGCCTGGCGGCTTCTGCAATCATGTGCAACAATCAGACCTCTCAGAGGTGCGACAACCTCTCCGTGACTTCCCACCCCCTTTGGATTGCATGCCCTAAGGAAAGTTCACTGCAGAAATAAGGAATAAAGAGACGTTCCTGAGACTCAGCTCTCTGGTCTGGTGCGTTGCAATTCCTTATGTTATGGAGAGAAACCTAAGGCATGAAACCTATGTTGTCCTTCCTAGGCATTCATTTTGTTGGCCGTTCACAAGAAGGTCACATCAAACATTGGAATTGGAATTGGGAGCTGCCCAAACAGAAAGCCAAGCCTGTTGAAGTGGAAGGCAAGAAATCTTGCACCAAAGCCTTATGTAGCAGTCAATGCTAATAGCACTGGCAGGCATCTTCTCCAGAACAGGAATGAGCGGTAAATCTACCTTGAAGTAAGTAAACAAAGTGACAATATCCAGATTTGCACTAGCAACCACCAAGCCTGTGCTCAGATCTGCTCTTTGTGAAGTTAATCCCTCATTATGGACTTCAGTGGACTTGAAGCTGATCTGGAGGAATCTCAGCTGAATTTGGCAGCTATTGTTTCTCTCATGCACTAAACTTTGATATTATATTGCTTGGTTGCCTGCCCTAGTGAACTGATTGTATATACATTGGCCTAAAGCACGTATACATACCGCCTTAGCCTTTTTCTTTCCTTGTCCCTTATTGAGAAAATATCCATATCTGGAGGAATTGTAAATGGATTTTTCATTGGGTTTTCTTCATCCTCTTCTGGGCTTTCTGCAAAAAATGGATGAGGTTGTAGAAGATGCGAGGCAGGATATCAGGACCCAGTGCAAAGGGACTCTGATCTGCTGCATCATGCCTGAAGGGTGGGCAGATGTGCTCACAGCTGCAGATGTCTAACGATGCTGAATCCAAGAGCGGGGAGCTGGATAGGGCTTATAAGAAGCCAGTGATATAACTGAGACCTCTGTATTATGTCACTTGACCATATCTGCTGATCAACTCAGGATTTCAGCCAGAGATTTTTGTAAGTCTGGAGCTATTTTAACCGGTCTCATCTGGTCATGGGTAGAAGAGTCTAAATACAGGCCCGTCCTTTGACCTAACAACAAAAAGCTGCCGGAGCATCGTGACCTTACCTGACAGCACAAGCTGGGTTTCCATTACAGGTTTGGAAGAGAGACTTCTAGATGTTGACTCTGTATGTGGAGATGGCATCTTTGACCCTGGCCCAAGGAAAACCACAAACAAATCAATCAACTGGGACCTGCCAGTAACTGACGCAGTAGGTTTTACAGCGTGATGGGCCTAGGGCTTTCTGGATCTTAACCACTGAGCCTTTTGTGTCTGTAGGAATTAACAAAAAGCTTCAGTAAACTGGAAATATTTGTGTTCTGACCACAAAAAGGAGATGTTCATCCCTGGCTTATGTGAAAGCTGTGTAAAACACAGTCCTCCTTACACACACAGAGGGGAAAGCAAAGACCAAACAATGCGGAGATAACAAGCAACTCAAGTGCCTTGCCTCCTCTTGTTCACCCACAGCTCCAGTTCTGATCCACACCCAGACTTTTGCATCCTCCCATCGCTGGTTCGTGAGCAGCAGTTTTGCTCCCTAAAGCTCTTACCAGAAATTGCTTCAGCACTGTGGGTTTCTTGCGATAAGGCCGAATGACTGTTGGACAGCACAGACATGCTGCAGGAACTCGGTCGTGTTTAATTTTAGGCTGGCAAACTGTTGAAGGTTAGGTTTTTTTCTCTGAATCCAGTCTCCCTTTGTAGCCTTTGCTATGGGCCCTAGGGAAAAGGCATAATTGTAATGATCTCACTTACCAGGAACAGATAGATCATTGCTAAAGTTATCCTTTAATCAACAAAGGCAGCAAGCTGGGTCCCAGGGAGGTGTTAGTTCAATAGATACAATTCTGCTGCTGGGACCATTCCTGAGCTGCACTGGTGTAAGACACAGCAGAAAATATCCTCTTCCGCTTGCACTAGTTTTAAGGCTATTTTAGAGCATCATTTTTTGCTCTGAACAGCCTCCAGTTTTTATGTATTTTGAGCTAAACTCATCTGGCCTAATTTCCATGTACGTCCTCGGTGCTTTGTGTTTCCTATTGGCTGCGTTTCTGCAGCTGCCCAATTAGTATCTTATTCTTTGGAGGTGTCACACTTTCACTGTTGATGAAGACACAGAGGCTGAGGTAGAATTAGGCTGTTTGATTGCGCCCCAAATGTTTTCTCTCTCCTCTTCTGTTTCCTGAAGTACCTTTTCCAAAAGCCCTCCTTGACTGGTTGCTGAGATTCATGTCTCTCTGAACTTTGCGTAACTTAATCAGATATTTTTCTCTAGGGGTTCCCTCATCTGCGTCCTGGAACAACATAACCCCTGCTGATGGTGTGAGTTTTGAGAAAAACCCCGTCAGGGCTGGGTAGGAAGGCAGACAAACGCCTGCAGCGTTACGTCGAATACACTTTGTGAGATACGCAGAGCAGTGCAGCAAAACACTTGGATGTTCAGCCCTCTTAGCGCACACCTTGACTTCTGTAATCTAAAACCCCTTCTCATAAAATCTTCTTGTTCATGTGGTTGATTTAAATTCCTGCTACAGGGAATGGGACTGAAAAGCAGGACTAGACCAGAGGATGCTGGCATGTGGAAAATAATTGTCAGTGAAAACTCTCAGAGATAAAAGTGCTTTATAATTAATTTTAGCGAAGTATAGGAATTTGTTTCTAAGATTAATTTATAAATATTCATTTTATCAAGGTATTTATGGCTTGAGGTTGTTGGGTTTTTTTAATAGATTGTTTGCACATCACTTTGGAAATAATGCCAAAAAGCTACAGAAGTGCTAGTTTGTGCTAATTATAATTATTAAGCTCAATAATGCCAGTAAAAAATTGCTTTGATGCTAGAGTCATTTGGCATATATTTCACTGCCCCTGACATTTTTATGTTTCAGTAGCTACATACCAATGGCCAGTAGCATGTGAATCAATAGATAAGGCACTCATGGTTTCAATTTACTGAACATTTATTCATGCTTTTCCCTAGCATCGAGCTGCTGCGCAGAAAAAAATATGCCAAAGTAAACATGCAAACGGTTCTAAAAAATAATACAATAAAATCCATCCACCATGTTCCCAGGGTACTGGATGAGTGTATGTTTTATACGCTCAAATGATTTAAATGATTATTTATCATTATAACGCTCACTGGGAAATCACCCCAAGTTTTGAGCTAGAGAGCAACTCTTCCAGGGACAGATGTGTCCCGTTCCCAATACATCCCCCCCCCTCGCCCACGGAGGAGGAGATGGTTAGCGCGCGTGATGCCCCGGTGACACGTGCCAGCGCCTCCGCTTGTCTGAGCGAGACGCTGTATCTGAGGTTGAAAACAGAAAAGAAATTGCTGTGATTGCCCTCACCCCTTTATGTTTTTGGCTTCTCACCCAAAGGAGAGCTCCTCCGGGCTGCTCTCTGTGGGGCGGCCGTGGTCGGGCGCGGACGTGGAGGTGGCTGCGGCGCCGCTGGGCTCGGCGCGTCTCTTGTTTGCACTGCCATGGAAACCCGCGCTCCCGTCGCCCGCCGGCGTCCGACCCGCAGGCGTCGAAGGGCTGCATCGCTCCTTCTGGCGTTAGGCCCGGGCCCCTGCGAGGGGACACGCGCCCCTGCCCCGGCGGAGCGCGGCTGAGCCCGGCGCGTCCTCCCGGAGCCCGGCCGCCACGGGAGGCTCCGCAGAATCACCTGCCTGGCTGCCGCGGAGGCGCGTTGGCTGGTCTCCTGAGCAGGCAGCTCGCTGAAGCTCAAACCAGACCTCTGGATGGAAAAGGAAGAAGACTTCTGTGGCGTGAGAGGTGTCCCTGGCTTGCTGGTTCTTTATTCGTTATTTCAGCCCGCATGGCCTGGGAATTGGGTATTTAACGCCATGTCTGCAAGCAAAGCAGTGGGTGGAGGAAATGGGAGCTGGAGCCCCTGAGTGCGGAAATGAGCGTAATTTTTAGTCGCTGTGGGACTTCGAGCTGTCATTCATCGCCTCTGCCCTGGTCTTGCTGTTTGTAAAGTCTGAACAGTCACCGTTTGGAGACTATGTGTGGTATGGGTGAACAAACTGTCATTTACTGAAGGTTCCCCAAGTCAATACTGCTATCGAATCCCAAATATCATGTTCCATAATACCATGTAATTCTGAAGATGATTTGATAAAATATCTGTTGAAAAAAGGAATACATTTTAAGGGAGGAAAAGATCCTTAATCCCCCTATTTCTCTTTCCTGTTTCTGAGAAGACCAAATCAGTTCCAAATGGATCGTGTTCCTCTCTAGGCTCTTTAGACTCTCTATTAACACAATTTCAGCTTTCTGAAATAGCAGTTTCTTTCCTTTACTGATAGGTTTCCAAAGAGCTTTCTCCATCTGAATAAGTCATGCAGTAAATAGCATGATTTTCTGTAAGTGCAAACTCCCATTTGATTGTTATAGTTCTTTTCTGTAATTGCTGATTATCAAGAGACTGGATTCAGGCAACAGAAGGAAAATGCTTATACTGAAAGAAATTTTTCTTTATTCTGCACATGAATGCTTTGATTTTTAGCAGCGATGCAGAAAACCATAGTGCTATCTTTAGTATGTTTTGGGAAATTTCCCAAACGTATTGGGGAGTATGTATAAAAAATGAGACTATAGAATAATTGCCATTACCGAAAAAATAATTCAGGAATAAATTGTACTTAAGATGCATTTTTCGAAAGGCATAATATCAAATGGTCTTTGTTCAGAAATACCAGTTTATTACAGAATTGCAAATCTGCAGCAGTGGTAACATCACAGAAATAGATAACAGAAAACTAAGCCATTTGAACAGCTCTGGCTCTGTCTGGCATAATCTCGGTATCAATGAATGATACAATGACATATCCATTGCTCTGTTCTGTGTTATCTTTGCTAAACACTTATTTGCTCAAACTGAAACAGAGATTATTTAAGAGCAGAGATGTATTTTGTGAATTCTTGGAATGTGCAAGCTCTTCATACCTTTGGTTCATTGTTCATGTCCCTCACATGCCATAAGCCACTTAGGCTTTGCACTTCCCTGAGGGCAGAGAAATTTTTAGGGCCAGGAGGACATCTGGGGTCTATTCTTACCCACCATTAACTTGGTTAATGAATGGAATAAATATCATGTGCAACATCATGGGAGAATCTGCCTGGTGGCATAGGCTGGGCAGCCGACCCGCGCTGCAGCTCGCAGGGATTTCTGCGTTGTGTAATATCGCTTCAGGGCACCGCAATTTGGGGGCTTATTAAATGTCCGAGCAGTGCTTCCTCGGTGCGCAGCTGAGGAAGACGGGCAGTTTGCGTGACAAGAACGGCAGGTTGCCGTTTGCGTTTCCAACAGAAGGATGTCTGCAGATTCGGAGGCTTGGGGGGGGGGGGGGTGTGTTAGGACATGGGACTGGGATTTCAGGATATCGTCATTTCTTTCCTCCCTTCATTTCTTTCTTGAAGGGGTTACTTGTCTTCTTCGCTCCTTGGTCACGCAGTTTGCGATGTGAAGGGGTTACTCGCCTTCTCCATTCAGTCACCCCGTTTGTGACGCGGGGATGCCGATCCCTACCACGGAGGTGCTGCGAGGGTTAATTAGTGTTGGCAAAACATTTTGAAACGGCTGATTGAGAAACGCTGCCAAAGATGAAAGCTGAATAAGTATCTAGATAAATAAATATTCCTTTGTAGTCTTATCGTTACGGGAAACTCCCTGTGTCGCCAGGATACTGCCCAGGTCACTGAGCAGTCGTCTCCCCGTTGCCTGCAGCCTTCTCAAGGGGATTCATTTATTTAAGTATTCCATTTCAGTTTCTGCGATGTGAGCCACAATACGTACCACACAAAGAGAAAAGAATGGCAGTAACTAGCAACCACCACAGAAATACCAAATGGATCGGCAGTTTTTTCTTTCTCTGGAGCCCTTGTCCCTCTGTTTCCCGGTGAATTGTGTGGCTGCAGAACCTGGAGCATCCCAGGAGGGAGAAGGGGAAGTCGGGGGCCTATGCCCAGGGTTAGACAGAAGGAAGGAGGAGGGATCTGCAAGCAAGTGTCCGCAAGACACTGCCTACGAGAGCTCTGCTGAAGGTAGTGCAGCCAGCTCTCTGCTTCAATGTGGTCTCTGGTGAGCTGTCAGGAGTTGTTTTTCTGCTGGTGGGTCTCTTTGGGACACTGTTCTCCTGCCTTTCTCCTGCCTGGGGGGAAGCAGCTTCAAGTTGGTTATGGAGATCTCATGAGGAATATATGGCTGCTCACACACTTCTTGCAAGGTCTTTGCATGCTGCTGAGCTCTGTAGAGAGGCTGAAAGGGGAAGAAACAGTGACCACGTGGTTCTCCTCCATTTGTACTTTATTCACAGTACAAATTCCTGCATCAGCACCACAGCTCAATGAAAGATGCCAAAAGAAACAGTACTGGAGATGGAGACCATATCCATCCCATCTGACCAAGCACAGGGCCATAACATGTCTCTGGTTCCCTGCAGATCTTCTCCCTTCCCAGACAGCCCTGAAGGCCAGGCTGCACGGCCACACACACAGACTGCTGCACGTGCACAGCAAATCATGGGTCTCTCAACAGTAACATGGATGTCTGCTGTCTCTATAGGTTATGGGACACATGGAAGTGATGGCCTGACAGAAAAAGGGTTACTATGGCTTGAGGTGGAGCCATCCCAAACAGGGGCGAGCAGCCAGTGCAGAAGGTAAGCAGGAGACCTCCCGTGAACAGCGAAGCTGTGATATCCAGTGCCATGGCCCCCGTGGTGTCTAACCACTGGCACTCCTGTTCACCCCCTGCTCCCTCCAGCTGAAGCTCACTTCCAGGAGAGATTTTACCTCAATTCAAGATTTTCTGCTGTAAAAATGTGTCCCGTAACCTTTGCATGGCCAGAGCCAGCCACGAGATGGCAGCAACCTTGTGCTGCCAGGGCTGGGGACCTGGCTCAGTGACCCCCATTTCCCACTCCGGCTTCTCCATGCCCCTTTTGCCTTATCAATGAAATCTCCAGGCTCGACGAGGACCAAAAAAACCTGGCCCATCCTCTGGCTGTTGAAAGAGAAGTATCCCAGAGGGGGTCTCTGCAAAAAGACCTGTGAGCTCAACGCTCATCTTTGCAAATAGGCTGATGGAGCAGGACTCAGGTGTTCGTGTCCTACCACTGATCCTCAGCCCCAAGCGTGTTGTTGGGCTGTCTCATCCAAAATGAATCTGTAGTATTCTTTCAACTGATCTGATCTCAATCTAGCTGCTAAAATCTCTGAAGGGCCATGTGGAAATGACAAGACAGCCCCTGTCATCTCTCTCCTTACTGCGGGTACGCACGGGTGTTGTGTAATGACTTGGATAAAAAGCAGCAAATGCTCAGTGATTTGTATTTCACACTCATTCTTGCTGAGAATGCAGACTCTTTCCTGCTGAGAAGAAGAGAAAATGTTCTGCAATCTTCATCTTGGGACACTTGCCAGATCTGGGCCAGTTTCTTTTGTGATGCAAAGCTTATTCTAGTGTGTGCTGTGATGGCAAGGAGTCTGTCTTGCAGTGACGGTCAGCAGTGTGCTCCTCGGACACTGCCCGCAGGTGAGCTCTGTGCTTTGCTCCAGCTTCCCAGCTCATGCAGCCAATGCCATGAAGAGCTGGTTGACTCAGGCTCGCTGACTTCTGGCTCAGGCAGCGTGGGGACCGCTTGTTGATCGGTCGAGTGGTGGTGGTGTAGCAGAGCCTGATGCAAATGCAGCGGAGGATTGCAGAATCACAGAATACCATTTGGGAGGGACCTCTGAAGGTCTCTAGTCCAACCTCCTGCTCAAAGCAGGGCTAACTTCAAAGTCGTATCAGGCTGCTCAAGGCCTTGCCCGGCTGTTTTGAAAACCTCTCAGACGATGGAGAGCGAGATCTGGGAGGCTGAGCTTGGGCTCAGTGGGGTAGCCCCACTGGTTTGCTCTGGTAAGGATATAAATAAATGATATGGTTGCAATTTCAAGGCCAGTTCTGAAGAACCATTTAGACCTTATCCCAAACTGAAAACTGTAACTAGTTCCAGACTTCCCTTAGAGCTCAGTACTTTTGGGACCTAGGAGTTTGCATTTGGCCCATTGCAAAGAGAGCCACAAAGCTGCAGCCAAGGAGACTTTCCTACCGGGGCTATAAATCCAGGCTATTTGCAGGGACAAACGACTCAGGAACCTGAGGTTGCAACTTCATGATTTTGCATTAAGCTTTTAAGGCAGAGTTCCAGCCTTTTTCCTGGCCCTTGTTTTGTGGCAAAACTACAGCTGCTGTGACTGCATGGGAACTGATCCAGCTGAAAAATACCCTGCCTGAGGAAAAGATCCTTTTTATTATGATCGCTGTAACGGCTTGAGGAAGAGGGACACATGGCTGGGGGAACGTGGAATTGCCCCTTTCAGTGACAGCCTGTGCTTTGATCGTCTTGGGGAGGTAATGAAACTGCAGCTTTGTGGTGGTAAAACAGGCTGATCCTGCAAGCACTGCACACAAATTTCCTTCAAAAGGGGTGTATGGAGCAGACCAAAAAGGATTCATGAAGTTACGGGTTGTGCTGATTTCTAAGAGCTGCAAAAGGAAGCACATGCTTCATGGCTCCAAACTCCTCCTGTTCATGTGGACTGGATTAAAGATAAAACCAACCCCGTTATTCACTTTGCTCCTGAGCTGTTTCAGTCCTGTCTATGTTCTTCTCCAGAGAAGCTTGTACAGGAACTATTGTCTGTGATCCAAAACCGTGGCTCATATCCCCAGGGTAGCTCATGGGATCCACTTCCCCTTGCCAGAGAATGAGGCATCACTGAGTACCAACGCAACGGTTCAGGAATGCCTGGTGCCAGCCTGGCTGTTTTCTTGCAGGATCCGCCTATTTGCATCTCTATTTTAAGTATGGAGTACCGCAGCACAGAGAAGCAAAGTGACTCCGCTGATGCTGTGCAGTGGGTCTTTGATGGGACAAGCCCCAAATCCACACCTTGTAGCCACTTAGCTGGAATCACAGACAGCACAAACGTGCTCTTCACGCAATGACAGCTTTATTACTTGGAAATGCTAGAAAGTTTCCACGTGCTGTCCCTATTCCTTTGCCTGCACCTGTGTGAATGCCCGCTGGTCTCCCTACCAGGATGTCAGCAGATCCTGTAGCTTGTTTTCCACTGAAATGTCTCCTCTTAGGTAAATATTACATCTGGGGTTGCTTTGCCAGTAGCTTTCCTACCTGGAGTTTGTACAACAGGTCAATGCCCTGCTCAGCGATAAGAGGAATACTTGCTGTGAGTGCTGTTTGCTGCTGTGATATGCCACCCTGCTTTTCCCTCATCACCTTCTCTTTTAAAGGTTTCTGAATGCTGCTTAAGTCGTGGAGGTTTTAGCAAAGCGAGGGAAATTTAAGACAAGATGTCAAGTGCCTGGACAGAGCCGAAGGACTTTTTATTGCAACAGCCGTGGTTTGTAAATTATTCATCTGTGTGTAATTGAAACGTGCGGATCCTCAAAGGTCTTGTTACAAGGGTGAGGTGAAGGATCAGCGAGCTTCGAGCAAAACAGGAAGGTAACAGGTCCTGGGGAACCCTTCTCCATCCACCTGCATCTGCTCTACAAAAATGCCTGTTTGCAGAAGAAAATTGAGTTGCCGATAAGTGAAGCAATGCACAGATATGTGTCTGTAGAGGAGAGAGGACATCTGTAAATATCTTCCTGTGTCAGTGGGAAACACAGATTTGAAGCTGGTTGCAGTGAAACGTATACACGGCCTGTGGGCACGTACCAAGTATCAATGCACAACAGGCTCTGGCCTCTGCGAAATGGAGACATTTCCAAAGACCAAGAGAGATCAGAATAGCCAGCTAAGCAGAAAAGAAGCCAGCACACTTCTGCTCAGCAGTTCTGTCTCCAGACAAAACCAGACTTCAACTAATTAAAAAGAGCAGATGCTAGCTGGAACATTAATTGGAACAACTATCATCTTTTGTCTGTGCTTAAATCTGTATTCTAGGTCTCTCGTAGTAGGTTTGGAAAGAGAAAGAGTTAACCCTTTATCTGACTTATTATTTTGTTAGGCACAGCGAGTCCTTAGAAGAGAGCATAATGAAACATCTATGAATAGGTCTGGATACTTTTTTCAGGAGCAAACAATTCTCTGACTAATAATGCAGACCCATCATCACAACGAGCTTTCTCAACCCTTCCTTCTCACGGTGTTGTCAGGAAAGTGATCTTGCTCGGCTTTCAGAGGCCTCGTAAGCAGTGCTGGGCACAGGGCCAGCTGCTGTTCTTCCCCGTACGTATTGTATTAAGAGGATACCTCTTCTTTAACCTGTGCTCATTTGTTCCCCTCAGCCTATATTCCTTCTCATTAGACTTGATGTATGATCTATAGAAAGTGCAAAGAGCTCAGCTGACATCGAATATGCTTATAAATAGCCTGTCTGCCCTGCTATGGTTCTGTAGCTATCCTAATATGAGCAAACACTCGACGTATCGCGCTCTTCCTGGAACTGGGATGCTATCGAAGATTTTCCTCTAAAGCATCCAAAACTGGCCTCTGCTGGAAGCTGGGTACTTGACTGCAGGCACCACTGGTCTGTTCCAGATTGGCAGTTCCTCAGTCTCATCCTAGTCTCCAATTCCTCCCTAATAAATGAGGCAAAGGCATCGTTCGAGTAATGAGGCTCTTTCACTGTTCCCTGCCCTCCCTGCTCCAGTCCCCCGTTGCAGGCAGAGGCTCCCTCAGCACAACTACAAGCCCTGGTCCTTTCCTACCTCTTTGCTCACAAGCCACCCCCAGGCTCCTGTTATTTCCTTCATTCCCACACCCCCAGTTTCCTCCCTCTCCATCAGGGCCAGATCCTGTTTCCTCGATGGGCTCACCAAGTCCATCACGAGTCTGGCAATCCTTGCGGAGATTTGTCCTATCATGCTTTCCTGGGCACCAGTGCTCCCATCTAAACGCAACATGCTCTGGCTTCCAATGGACCAAGACCAGCAAAGACAGCACCCCCCAGTGCAAACTCCTCCACACTTCCTCGGTACATATCTCTTAACCCCTTTTTCTTTTATCTCCTTGAGTGATAACTATTGTCATTTCCCACCCCTTACTTGCACTGAATGAGCCTCAAATTTGGCTCCCAAAGAGATTGCCAGAGAGAGATGAATTTAGGCAGGAGATCTATGGAGGCTTAGGGGGCTGATCAGGATATTTAAGATTATCCCTGACTCATTTTCTTGCAGGTCTGATGCAAGAAGTGAGTCAGATCCCTCCGACACAGTTTGACCCGATGGATGCAGACAGCCGAGCGGCAGTGTGCGGAGCTCATGTTGTTTTGCAAATGGAATAAAGTTCATGTAACACAGCAGGCAGCTGCCTATATCTGCTGTTAATTCAAAGGCCTCTCACCTGAAAACAGCCTGCAGATCACTTACCCCATCACCGCTCGCAGGTGGAATTAGCTCCTGAGAGCTGCCGACGTTGGCGGAGGAGGTGGGTATTTCTGAGAGGTGACCCTCTCTCTCAAGGCAGGGCAAAGGTCCCTTTCCTGCGATGTGGAGTTGGCCATGCTCGAAATGCTCACAGTCCCCAGCCCCTCTGCAGCCAGCACCCTGCCCCAAAACCTCCCCCCTGCTGGGCTTTCTCTTGTAGCAATGCTGCCAATATTAGTCTTAAGGTAACTAACTTTGCTTTTTTGGGCTGCTTTCTCTTCCTAGGTGTGAATGCTGTCATTTAGTAATGACACCCATTTCCCACGGGTCCCTTCAGCCTGTAGGAAAATCCTTCTTTGCCGCCAGCTCAGCTGTAGGCAGGCGTCTCCTGAGGCCGGTGGCTTAGGTAAGTCGCTCCTTCTGACTCGGTTCTTGTTGCGCTGCGCTCTCAATGCCTGTCTTCCTTCTGGATCTGCCTTGTTGACTACTGAGAGCCATAGGTGAATGGCTCACATGCTGACTGATGTTGGATTTTTAGACATTTAGAGATTAGGAGATGAAGTTCATGGACATTTGTCTCCTAATATTTACCTCCCGTGTTCTGCCAGCATCTCCCCTTACCAGCACCCACCCCAGTTTCACTGCCCTCCGAGTCTCTGCAGTGCTCTGCTGCCTGCCCTCTTTTCCCTCTCAGGCAGGTTCTGGTTCAGATTATGCCCATTTTCTTCCAGCAGGAGACAAACTCCTACTACAGCTTCTGCAGCCCATCCCCACCTCTGCAGGGCAGCCTCCCCGTGTTGGGTACGGTGCTCCCCTGGGGCAGCCGTTCCTTTGCGGTCCCCCGAGAGCGGTGTTTGCAGCTGAGCTGTCTGGAGAGAACATCACTGTTGCTGCGTTTGGGCTGGGGGCAGGTTTTATGATTGCTTCTTGAGTTCTTTGTGGTTGCTAACTCTACCTGTACGCCCCAGAGGTGTAAGGTGTATCCCAACCCCAGACTTGTCCCTGGGGAAAACGGGGGCAGTGGTGCTCGGAGCCTCTGATGGGAGTTTCTTTCGGGAATGGCAGCAACCTCACTCTGCTGAATGCAGGCTTGTGCCAGGTTAAGCCATCACCCTTGAATGCCTTCTCTGTTCTTGTTCCAACGCAGCTTCTAAATAGAAACCCTACCACCTGCATATGATATCAACCGGGATTTTGCAACACTGGGAAGCTGAGTCAGGCAAGGGACAAGAGCTATTTCTGCTGCTGAAAGGCTCAGTTGCATTCAGGTGCCCACTGCAATGGTTTCCCTTCTCACCCCACCTCCCCAGGGGTTGTGCAATATTGGCAAACCCACGGGTCAGCTCAGTGTCGGAGGAGCAGCCATCCCAGCCCTGGCAGCTCCGTGGGGCCCCGGGCGCTGGCTGGCTCTGCGGGGACTCTGCTCACTGCCTGCCCATGGCTTTTCCCCCTGTCAGCAACAGCGTGTCCAAGGTAAATTACCTCTTTTTGGAACGGCTTTGGTTTGAGCTCAGATTGGCAGCCTCTGTCTTACTGTGAACCTTTTTGATATAGCAGCAGGACACCATCCCGGTATGGAAAACAGGCTGAAAACGCTTGCCGTGCTGTACCCTCTCCAATGGCCCGGCACATGTGTGTGTTATATGGATGAAAATTTACTGCTCCCAATTTCCCTAGACAGTATCCTGCAGGGAAAGCAATCTGGTGCCTGTCCTTCAGATCCAGCCCCTTTTGCCAGTTCCCGCTTTTTAAGCTTCCTAGATAAAACCTAATGGAGCTTGTTAAGGCTGTTCAGATCGGCGGTGGCTGTGGGAAAGGGTCTTGTAAAATAAGAGTGTTTGGATTTCTGTTATCCTCATATTTAGTTTCCTGTAGACCTTTCAGTGCTTTCGGAGCCTGGCCTGTGGCTAAACCATTCTCAAGGACTAGTTAAAGACTCTTATTTATTTTCTTGATACTTTTTCTAGCATCTTGTAAATCATCTTCTGCCTTTGGCACTGTTAAATGGTGAAGCAAGGAGTTTAACCACTACAATATATCTATGTTTTGTTACAGCAGAAGGAACAGAGCCCAGTTCCTAACTGAAGGTCTCTTAAGTTGTTCTAAGTTTCCCTGTTTTAATATATAGCATCTCCTTGGGATAAGCCCAATGAAACCTCCAGCAGTTTGGCTGATTTACCTTCCACTCCTGGTACACCGTGTTAGACCTCGGACTTTGTGCTATGGTTCTCCTGGGTCACAGTTTGATCCCTTTTCAGAGGGTAAATCCTGCAGCTCTATTAAGGTACGGCTGCTCAAGACAGCCCCTTGAAGCAGCCCGTGTGGCTCCTCAGCAGGCACGTGGACTTGAAGGCAGCCAAAGAAGGCTCCTGGCACATTTTCCTCTTGAAAGTGGGGATGAGGGAGGAGGAGGCTGCAATAACTGAGCTGACAAATTTTTTTGTCTCCTGTCTGGGTCTCAGTGGGCTCCAAAGAGGGTCAAGAAGTGCCAAGCCCTTGGGCTGGCCCTGTCCCACGTGGAGGCTGCCTTCCAGTGTGGCTCCGGAGCCTCTGCTCAAGGTGATTTTTTGGGCATCTTTTATTCCTTTCTGCACCTCTTGTTCTAGGTTGCTGAAGCTTTCCTGCTGGCTTGTATTTTTATGAGGATTCATCTCACTCATTGGGCTCTGATGGCTGGGCCACCTTCCCGTCCCCATTTCCAGAAAAGCCGTATTGTGGCCAGGCCTCACCTGGGACGCCTGGACATGGTCTGGCTGCTGCCCCGGCAGACTGCAGCTTCACCGGCAGCTCAGCTCAGCCCTTTCTGGGAAAGCTTTTGCAGACTGTCATTCCCTTTTTGCAAAGCCTCCGTCTCTCTCAATTCTTTGGTCCATCTGTGAGCCCAGTGGCCCCTTCCTCGCTCATCTTCTCTTGGCTCAATAGAAATGCTACTCCTGCGTGTTCTCCTTGGAGGCGACATCCCAGCCTGAGTCCAGCGTTGAGCCCTCTGCCCCAAGCAGCCAGCCGAGCTGCCTGGGAGCCCTCGGGGCTTTCTCTGCTCCTGCCTGTGTCCAGCTGCTTTGGCTGCCTCGGAGCCTTTTTGCATCGTGTGCTCTGATTTCTCTCCCTCCCATCATCCCCCAAAACATCACCGTCTTTTGGCTTCCTCATGAACCTTCCTCAATTCTCTTACCCCAGAGAAGACCTAAACATCTCCATGCACTCATGCTGACCGACGGGTCCTTGGGATTTTTATAGCCTTTATTTCTCTTGCCCAAGCCCATTTGTACTAGGCAGTGCCCAAACAAAATGAAAAAATCCAAGGATTGTTCAAAGCCTCTCCTCCACCCCGTGCAAACAGCCCCCTTGTGAGGGCAAACAGGTCTTTTGTCCATCATTTTGCTGCTGCACAGTGTTGTCCCCTCTATTTTTGAAAATGTTTTTACCTGAAGGCAAATTATTAAACAGCTTTTTGAGCAGACTTGTACTGATTTTATTGCCAAACTCTTGCCGTTTCTACACACTGAAGGCCAGATCCTGGGGGTGCTGAGCCAATTTGCTGTGAGGCACGGTTATGCCCGATTCCTCAGTAAAGTCTGTTTCAGCATTGCACAATGTGTCTGTTCTCCGGGGGGGCCATGCGCAATCTCTGATCGGGACACACGTCTGAGCTTGATCCTGCTGGAATGACGTCAAAGGTTGCAATATTGTACCTCTTCCCAGCGCTGGCAGAGCCCGTCCTGGCGATGTGCCGCTGCAGCGGCTGCAGCTGCGCTTGAAGCCGCGTGGCTGCTGCCAGTTCGACCCGTGCAGCACAATTAATAGGTTACCAAATGGCAGCACAGGTGGCCTGTGTTGCTTTGCATGGTGGAGATCTGCTCGCACACCTGGCTCTTCCCTGCAAGTTCCTGCTGCTCCAAAAACCTCTGACTGAACGCAAATGGAAATTGCTTTTAAAAGGAGCATCCTCTGATTTTGACCTGTGAGCAGATAAAACTCCCGCAAACTCGCAGCCTTTCCCGTGCTTGGGACTCAGGCTGGCACAAGCAAATGTCATGTATCACGGAGCTGCAGCAGGCAGCACCACAGAGGGTGCCAGTAAATCGCTGGCTGCGGTTTGGCGCTCATCTCCACTGATTAAGAGAAGAGGAGAACATTATCTATAAGCAGCTATTTTGAACGCTTGCTGCTGAGGTCTGCTGAAGGCAACAGTGACAACTAAAGCAGCAGCCTCAGCTTGCACCCAACCAGCCGTGGTGAAATAAGGGCGACAGATACACTGCTACACCTGGCTGTTTGCAATTGGGAAGGTTTCCCGGTGCTGCAGGGAAGGAAGGGACCGGCACGTCCTTGGGGCAGTGCAGACTGACCTCCCCGCGCCCCGAGGCACCCCAGCCTGCGCACTCCCCAGAGGCTACGGCAGGGCAGGAGAGTTGTGAAACGCCGTTGCGCTGCTCAGCAGGACGTGACTCATTGCGACCTCTTGGCATCATTACAAGCATCGCCTGCGCCTCGCCGGCCCTTCGCCGGCCCTACCCGCTGGTAAGGCAGCTGCTGACATTTCACATCTGCCAGACCCAGTTTGAAGCGGGCTGATTCCAGCCCTAGATCGGCGGAGTGGTGTTTCTGATGCGGTCGGCTGCGCGCCGGCCCAAGCCGCGGTCCGTTTTGACAGTTCTGCACATAGGTCAGGGGGAAGGAAGAAGCGTTTGACGGTTTCAATTTTTATATGAATGCCCAGGCAGTTCTTAGGTTCTTCTTAAAAAGGTGCTGACAGATTAAGAACAGCTCCCAAGTTTTGATTTTGGAAATACTGGGATTTTCCAAGTTGTAAATCCAGCAGGAGGAGTTCCAGCGTGCCTGCGGCTCTGTGCAGCGTCCTCTCCGTTAGGCAGCTCGGCACTCTCCGGCGTAGCTGCACCCTGGGCACTGCTGCACATGGCGAATGCCCTGGGGAAAGTAAAAAAAGATGATCTGTAAGGTTAGCAGGAACATTTTTGATGGCTCTTTAAGTGAAGTAACAATAAGATGTGTAAAACTGTATTAAAAAAACCCAGACTTGCTCAATTTAAAAAGATGTGAGAGATTGGTTTTTAACACGTAGGAGCAGAGGTAAGATACCTTTTAAAAAAATTGTAAATTTGAGCTGGAAACAGGACTGAGACAAGTCTTGAAAGTAAATATTTAATTACTGGATCAATTTTGATAAAGACGCAGAGTTTGCAATTGATTTCTTTAGCCTCTGCTGAGCCTACCAGTGAAACTCCTGGTTAGTACTGGTGTTGCTGTGGGTGCCATCAGCAAATAACTTACACTCGTGATTATAATTGATTTTGCATGCTAAAAGCGAAAAGCTTGACATCCCAGAACCAGCATATTTTCTGTCTTCTCTGGTAGTGATAACTATCTTATTTCTGGGCATAAAAGCAAAATTAGTTTTCTTGACCGGTCGCCCTAGCGAGGTTGTGAGAAGAAGGGCTGGTACTGCAATACTTTGCTCTTCGCAGGGCAGAAATTAGCCAGTATTTACCTTAGGGGCTGTGACATTTAGACAAGAATTCCAAAGAGAGTTACAATAGTGAAATTCAGCTAGCCCTGACAAGTGTGCATGATCAATGCTGAACTGTAATAAGAGAGTTGATGATACTTGTTGATTGACAGGAGCCATAGTGCTATCTAGAGCAGCCCTACTGCCTGCATTCGTTCGCAGGATGATCACAATTAAATGCAAGCTTAAGGGGGGGCGGGGGGGGGAAGCCCAGATCTAAACATTGCCCAAGCATTGGGTAGATCGGCTTCAGAGCCAAGGGCAGTGGCTGCGCCGTGCCTCTGCAGCAGGCAGCTCCCAAGTCCACTTGGTCAAATACTGGGTGATGCGCAGAGATTCAGAGCTATCTTTTCTCTAGGAAAAACTGAATTAGCATGTCATTAGGTAGAGGTTAGAGAAGAATGGAATCATTAAATAAGATGTGATGTTCTCTCCCGTTCAGTGATTACAGGTTCTTCTCATAGGAGCTGCCATATTCCCTGTGCACAATTCAGGCACGCTGAAAAAAAGGCTTTGTCGTCATCTTTTTTCTATATATTCTTCAGCAGACAATCTAAGCACGTTTTATGAACGTCAGTTTGTTCAGTACTGTACAATGTCAAGATTATTATCCTGAGGGAACAGGTGGAGAAACTGAAGAGCAAGGAGATGAGGTGAACTGCTTCTGGCCGTATACACTATTAAATAGTAGCAGAATTGGGAAAGGACATGGTTTCCTCTCAAGCAGTGTTTATGGGAAAAAATACATGCTTGTAAGCTGAATTTAGCTCTCCATTATTTCTTATGACACCAGTAGGGATGAATATTTTGCTCCCAAACACCTACAGAATAAGAAAGTGTGCATCTTTAGATCACAGGACGTATGACTAAATTTCCCCCAAACTTTTTGACAAGTCCAAGGTTGGTGTGAATGAAAATACTTGCTATGATCACATCTGTATTTTGAGGAAGAATAATCCAGGTCTGAATCAGTGTTTTCTTCATTGCTTTCATTGCTACTAAGGATTCATTAGATGAGAAAATAGAAGATTACATCACAATGGATCATTTTTTAAATGAGCAATCCATTTGTTTGGGATTTTTTTGTTTATTTGTTTTTAATGATTCCGCTGAGATTATCTGCCCTGTGACATGCAAAGCAGTCAGCTCTCAACAGCAGCGAAATAAATCTCGGTCCAGGGCAACGCAAATTGGGAAGAAGCTCCAGAGAGTGATGCTGTTTGAAATAAATTGAGGAATTATTTTGAAAGCTTGCATGGAAGAACAGAGTTTTGCCAACTATTACAATTGGACTTCAGCGTAACTGCTGAGTGGGTAATTAGTCCCTCAGGAACACGGGAGTCTGGACAAATGTAAGACAGAACAAGAGGGGGAAAAAAGTGTATGAAGAATTAACTTTAGAAAACAAGCTAGAACATTAGTCACAGGAGGGATATAACTCAACTTTCATTTAACGTTTATTTCTGTGATGAACAGAAACGTTGTTCTTAACCCCTGTACTGAAGCAGGAAATAGGAACCTTCTCTCTTTGTAAGGCAGCTGGAACCGCTTTATTGAAGTTCATCTCTGATAAGAGGATGAAGGGGAGGGTAAAGAAATGCGCTGAACATACTGCAAACCCAGCAAATGGGACTTACGCTCGGGTGGGGCAGGGAAAGAAACCAGTTGTGGAACTGGTCAAGACACTATGTAGTGTCTGTTGTGGTCTTCAGTGACTCCCTCATCATGAAGACAGAGCAATTAGCCAAGGTTTGAAAGACAATGTCCCCCTTCAACCACCCCTCCCTCCCCACCCCCAACATGAGTATTTGCTCACGGTCTGTCTACAAAGCACAGCATCATTTTCCTCTGTGCTGAGCAGCACCCTGGCTGCAAGGAGATGATTCACGTACCCGACGTTGGAGGATCTTGCTATGCCTCTTTGCTGGGTTTACAAAGACTTGATGAAATACAACTGCAAAGAAAACTCAAAGCATGTGAGACACTTTTGAGGTTATATAGTGCACATGTGGTTGGTCCTGCCCTTCCAGAGCTCCTGATTCATAGTCCTATGCTGTAACTATTGAACTATAGACTTATTTGTAGAGTTTCTACACTCGGCTTTTGTGGTTCATTGCTCCCATCGTTATCTCAACAGCAGCAATTTGCTAATCAGTCCTCTTCGTAGAATAGGACTAGTATTGCTTTGGGTGTTTGACGTTTAGAAAAAAGAAGAATGTAATTCACCTGACTCTGGAGAAGAAGGAAGCTTCGCAAAAACATCTAATATATTCAGGTGTGAATATGTAAATGGGTCACATTCACTGGACTGTGTGTCTGGAAGGTTAACAGTAGCATCACAGCTGAAGGTTCAGGACCAGACCCCCAGACCCAGATCTTCCCAATTTTGAGGACGTTGTACTTTGGTGCTGTCTCTACTCTATAACCTCCAAAGAGCTTGAGTCAGCCTCCCTGCTGGGCTCTCACCATATTGTTGGCCAACTGATGGGGTCCCACTTGCCCGTTTTGCACCGGTACCTCCAGGAGCACTGTCTGGTGGTGCCGTGGTATTGCATTTCTGACCTGGCGATGCTCTGCTGTGACCTGAGCGAAGGTTAATGGTGTTTTCATGTAGGCTCTGTGTTTACTGTTTAAGGTGAGCAAGAGGCTCTGGATTCCATCGGTTGGGTCATCCTCTCTGTTTCCCAATTCAATGCAAACGGCCAGACAGACAGGCAGCTCTTCCTTGAAAACATTCAAATTCTCTTGAGAGGTGTGCCAGTTTCTGGCAGACGTGGTGCTGGCAACACACAATGAACACAACACGGTCATAGTTGTTCATTCCTGTAAACATTGTCTTCAAAATCACCATCTCCTCTCACCACCTTGAGCCACTTCCCTGGAGTGCTCAGCGCGAGGATCCTGCACAAACACACCCAGCTCTGGCATATTCCTTCCAGGAGAGGGCAGGGGAATACAGTTTATTGCAGATCCACTCCTGAACTGGAGCCAACATTCGTCATGTCCCAGATCTTCCTCTACGTCTTCCAGTCTATTTTGCTTTCCTAAACTCGGAGAGCTAGATGCTGAATCTCCTCGAAGTGAATCAGTGGGTTTTGTCACATTTACAGACCCGCCTGTCCCTGAGTCATCTTCAGGAGGGATAGCTTGGACTAGGCTGCTCCCTTTGCTCTTGAACCTCTCACAATGATCCTCATGTGTCACGTTGAAGACATCGGCTTCTGCGCAGCTTCAGGACTAGGGTTTAAACAGCTGAGCCCCAGCTCTTCTGCTTCATCTCACCATCAAGCGGGGGGAGGCAGTGATGGGACAACTTGTCTGTCACACACTCAGCACACCCATATCCCTGCAGCAGGTGGTCCGATTCCCTCAGCCATTCACAATGTTAGCGGGTGCAGCTCTGGTCGTGGGTGCTTTTGCCAACAGATTAAAATGCAGAGGTTGTGCATAGAAACCCGAGGTTGGAGCTGGACCTGGTTAAAGATGGCCTAGAAAAATACCAGCCAGAAAGTCAGCTGACATTTTCTCTCTCAGTATCCTAATGAACAGAAATTTTGGGAGAAAATCAGCAACTCTCTGCAGCTCCCCACTGTCTTTAAAAGTCCAAAGAGCATTAACATAAAAAAATCCTAAAATGAGTTTCTTCCAACTTATCTCTCCCTAGACCTATGACTCTGACTTGAAAAGACAACAGAATTTCCAAACTAGTGAAGGAAAGAAAAAAAAAATAAAATCAATAAACTGTTGGCCCTGCAGCACAGATGCCCTTGCAAGGCCAAAGAAATTAAGTCCTGAGATTGCTGTTGCCATTTCCACCTTGTCCTGCAGAACCACAGTCGGGGATAAACATATTCTTTGTGTCAATATTTCTGTAGTACTGAGAGAACTTGCAGTCCTTATCTGCGAGTGTCAAGGACTGCTAAGTCAAAGTGATCATAACATTACCGGAGAGTCTGACAGGCTTTTTTGTTCCCTCTGTGTCCGTGTAACTGTTCTGGTGCTGAAAGCTGCAGCCCAGCGGAGCTCGGCCGGACACGGCCACCGGCTCTGCGGCACACGGAAGGGATCCGTCTGCAGAAGCCTAATTAAAAAAAAAATCCCCACATAGAATTTGATCTTCCTTTTAATTTTTTCTTTGCCCGATTATTTTAGCTTCTTTCATTGGAAAAGAGTGGCCTTGATGTGTAAATCCCATGGAAAGGTGCAAGTAATCAATTCAGCCTGACTAACCCTTGTTTTGCCAAGGGGCCGGCTGGCTCACCGGATTAGTAATAGATTGCCGCTGCAGTAAACGGGGAATAGCAGGGGCTGGGGCAGAACTACCACAGGTGACCTCTAAAGACAGCAAAGCACTTCCCCTGTGCAGCACAATCCCTCTTTTTGCCCATCCATGAAGTTCAAACACTTTCCCTTCCAGTCCCCTCAAAAACGAGAAGTAATTTGTAACACAAAACTGCGCAAACAGCGTACAGAAGATGGGAAAACCCGAGGCAGGGAAAATCAGCCTCCGTACAGCCACACGGAAAGGCAAAGTGTGGGCAGAGCCAAATAATGCCGAGGTGCACGCTGTTGAGCGCGGAGCGGACGAGCCTTCTGCTGCCTTTCCCGCCTTTAACAGGTCTGCGCTACGTGGCACAGCAACTCGGGAACAACCTCAGCCTACGGGTTCTTTTTAACTTTATAATGCAGTGCTATTATTATCTCCAGGAAAATGTTAAAAGGCTTGAATGCCGAGGTTTGTTTGCCTTTCCTGACTGGATCTTGAACACACAGCCGTCAGAAAAAGACTATGAAAAGTACCTTAACTTTACGTTAGCCCCTGTGTCTGACTGGGCTGTAGGAATGCTAGAAAGGTTGTCTGAGCAGGGGAACCAGTTTGACCAAAGTTCTCTCCTGAACGGTGGCAAAAGAAGGAATGGAAAATCCCCAAGCAGGACCAAGGCACAGAGGTAATCACAGATTTTTAAAAGGACTTGGTGAAAAGACGAACAGCGGGAAGGAAATCTCTTAGTGATGCACGAAACAGATGGGGCAGGGGAAAAGACACCTGTATTTTGTAGCAGGGAGCGGGGGCTCGGTTTTGCTGCAGTGCCAAATGAAGGATGCTGATGTGAGGCATCGGTCACAACTGCACTAAAGTCATCCCCAAAAGCCTGTCCCAGCCCAACAGTCATTCCTGGTTCTCGTGAAAGGTTGGCAGCCAAAAGTGATCAGAAGTCATCATATTTGTCTAGATCTGTCCATTTCTCCTGCTGTCAATAAAGGCTCGTAGTGTTTCCAAAACCTTGAGCAAAACTTAGATGTGTGTCAATTTGCTTTCACTGTTATGGGGCTCCAAAGAATTAATCAGTAAATCAGTTCACAGCTTGAGAAGTGCATTCAGGTGTCTCGGGGGGATGCAGAAGTGGCTGAGTGCCCAGAGGCTGGCACCTGCCGCTGTAGCTTGTAATTCTCAATTTTGGGTTTAAGCCCTAACGTGCGCCTGCAGATCCCAAAACCAGGACTGTGGTTCGAGGTCCTCACAGCAGATTCACGGATACAGCAACGCGATCATCCTGGGCAAGAAAATTTCTCAGATAAAATCGCTGCTCAGAAAAGGTGCTGCAGAGGATGAAGCTGTGGACATCTTTCTCCAAGGCTGACCCCAGACCGGGCTCCAAGTGGCAGCGACTTTTGCATGTTTTCTCATTAGTCTCCGTTGTACAATGACAGGTTGGTACAGAAGTGAAAGTCTTTATGCTGAAGTGAGATATCAGAACTTGTGCTATCATATATCCTGTTTGTTTGTTTTTAACGTGTCCTTTGTCTCTGTCTAGAAATTTTGTCTGGGCAGAAAAAGAGGACTTTGGATATTTGTCCAGGGTGTCCTGATGTCCAATAGCCTGGTCAGGGCAGTAATTTCTACAAGAGTGCTGGACACCCAGAAATGCCTAAGGCGCAGTCACTGAACATAGGCACAAGGACTTCGCTGAAGTTTCCCAGCGCAGCTGATCCTGTGTGCGTGGCAAAGGGGATCTGGACATAAAGAAAAAGTTTGGTGCATCCAGAACTTGTCACATAGTGTGTGAGCGAGCTTGGGTCAGGGGTTCATCCCACATGCTCTGGACTCGCTTCCCAGGCACTGTGTGCTGCATTTTTAATTTTTTTTTTCAGGGAAATCTCAGGGAGAAACACAGAAGCCCTGGTTACACTTGCCTGCTTATTTCCATTGCATTTTGCCTCCCTATGATCGCTCTGCAGGGTAAGATGCTCTGTGGGGTTCTGCAGTGTAGCTGAGGTTACTCATCCCTGAGCTGACCAAAGTGACCATGAACTGCAGTGCTTTTTCATCCCATGGGTGTCCTTGGGCTCAGACTCACAAGCTCTTCCCCTGATGTAACAAGTTACTACCTGTTTGTCGAAGCGACTGGTCCATTGCAGATGTGAAGAAGCCTCGGATCCCCCCTGCATCGCAGTGTGCAGCCGCACAAGGGCTGGTGCCGGCACAAGGGATGGTGCCTGGACACCTCCTCCAGCAGCAGCACACGTTTGGGTCTGCTTGACCCGCTGAAAACATCACCCCTTCGAATCGCTAGCTTCAGCAACAGCTAACGGCGCGGCCCGGTAGCTGCGTAGTGGGCAACGCACCCAGCCTTGAGCGGCACTTTGTAGGGAAGCGGAAAGGTTGTGGGCCGAGGCTGGATGAAACTTGAGAAGCAGAACTGGGACACACACCATTTTATTTCCATGTAAGGTAAATGTGGGATTTCACTGCCTCTCCAGCAATTTAGAGAAAGTTGGGAACTACTGTAACTAAAATACAAAGAAATTGTCTTTTCCACGTGGAAAAACAAAATTTAGAGAAACCTCTAATGTGTCCCAATGCATATGTAGGTCACAATAACGATAAAATTAAGATTGTAACTTTTGGTTGTTTTCACGGTAACAAACATTGTAAGGGAATTTCACATCTGTACAGCTGACAATTCAAATTCCATTTAAGCCCAGTCTTCAGGGCTTGGGATTTTAGCTGCATCTAAATCTTGTGCCCTTTGCATTGCATCAAACTAAACTTCACCTACTTGGGGAACAAAGTGTTTTTAATTGAGAGAAAACAGTAAAGCAAGGTTTGCCAAAAATCTATTTTGGGTAAAAATATTTAAGGCCGGTGTTTTTATTGATGTAATGCTTTTTAGATCAGTGAAGTTACACTAATGCAGAATTTGGCCCTGATGTATATGTATAAATATAGTATCTAGGAATTTGATGAGCGTGTATTTATGCATTATTCATTGAGATAATGTGGAGAGGAAGAGCGAGGTCTGTGCAGGAGAGCAGAGCCCTGAGCAACCCCCGTCCTTCGGCGATACCTGCTGGGGCGAGGCAGCGCCTGTGGGGTTACCTCTGCGCTGCCGGGCCCTGTCTGCCGTGACGTGTCGAGGCTGAACGTCCTCTTGGGAAGAGGCTGGTTTATGTTTGCCAAACTGTGAAGTGTGTTACTGGCAATTCTGAAGCAATGCAGGCGGAGGCTATTTTTGCCAGTTTAAGGCATTGGGCTGGAGCTGAAAAGAGAAGGAACTGTGGCTTGGTTCTGTCACAGACATACGGTTCAACTCTCTGTGCCTCAGTTTCCCCATAAAGTCATAAAATGAGGATAATGCCTCATTTTTCCTGCAGGACAGCGAGGCCCGCAGGCCCTCAGTGGGAGAGCAGGGACAGTGCTCTGTCCCATGTAGCCCTCAAAAAGGTGCACAGACCTGTTGTCATGAGATTGCGTTGTGGTATCCCGGACGGCACCTTCCCAAGGCTCTGAAAAACAAAAACCTGAATTTGAAAAACCACTAATTGAGCAGAAAAACTTATCACTGCTGCAGCTGGCACCCCTGCATGCTTCCTCAGCTGGGCTTCGCTGCTGCAGGAGTTAAACACGGATCCTGATCCATGCCGAACATTGCAGAACTATAGTGTGTATATATATATATAAAAATAACATATGTATTTGTATAAAAAAATAGTAATGGCTGTAATAAGACTGGGATCATGCCCCAAAATGCAATCCTTTCGAGCGTGCTCCCCATCAAGCTCCAGCAGGCGGGCAGGGAAGGGGCAGGCGGGAGGCCGTGGGGCAGGAGTGCGGGCACGGGACCTGCCGATCCCCGGGGCCTCGCACCCCTCCAGGGGCCTGCACACGGCCAGGCCCTTGCCCGCTGCGGGGTCCCGCACGCCGCCGGGCGCTCGCCCGTGTGCTGACCCTCCCGGGCACCGCCCCGGGGGCCGGGCCGGGCCGGGCCGGGCGGTGCCGCGGCGCCCATTGAGGCCGGTCGCGGGCCGGCCCCCGCCGCGGCGGGGCCAATGGGGGCGGCGGACGCGGTCGAGCCTCTCCCCGGCCTCCCCCGCCGCCGCCGGGCGCCCGTCATGTGAGGGGGATATAGTACTACGGGAGCGGGGCCGCGCTCCGCAGCCGCGCACCCGCCTCCCGGGGGAGCTGCGCCCGCCTTCCGCCGCTCCGCGCTCCCCTGCTCGCCGCCGGGGCCCGTTCTGCTTGTCGTGGGGGCTTCTGCCTTTTGTGGTTGCTTTTTAAGTTTTGCATTTTTTTTTTTTTTTAATTTCTACAATTATTTTTGCTTTTTATTCTTATTTTTGTAGTTTGGGTTTGGTTTTTTTTTTTTTTTTCCTCATTTTCATTGTTGTTTTTGCATCCTGCTGACCGTTCTTGGCGTTTTCTGCCCCCTCGCCGGCTTGCGGAGGAGTTCAGGTAAGGGTGTGCGGGGAGCGCGGGGGCTTGCGCGGGTGCGCGTCCCGCCGGCGGTGCCCCTGCACCCCGTTGCCGCAGCACCAGTAGCCGGGGGGGGGGGGGGGGGGGGGGGGTGTTGGTGCCGCTGCTGCCCGGTCACGGGCGGGGAGGAGGGTTAAATCCCGCCGGCGGCGCAGCGGGGGCCGGGCTGCGGGCAGGGGTGGGGGGCTGTTTTCAGGCTGGAGCTGTGCCGTGCCATGGCGTGACAGGCGGGGGGGGGGGGGGTTACTCCCGGTCATCGCGGCCGGGAGACCACGCCGGGGGCGGGGGGGGGGGGCTCGGGCCCCCAAAGCTTCCTGAGAAAGGATGGAGGGAGCAGGAAAACAACTAAAATAAATAATAATGAAAAACCGCAAACCAAACAGAAAACCCACAAGCCAAAGCCCAAACAAGCCGATGCTCTGCAGCCGTGGAAACCTGGCTTGTGCGGGGGCGGGAACGGGCCCCCGGCCGCGTCGCTGCCCGGGCGGCCGGTGCGCGCGTTATTTCGGGCCCGGGGGGGGCCGCGCTCCGGGGGGGGCCAGCGCCCGCTGCAGATAAAGTGCTTCCTCTTGTGGAAGCCAAAGTTTGGGGGTGGAGGGGGGGTAGTTTCCAGAAAATAAAGCTTTGGGAACGTTTCTGCAGCTTCCCAGAGGCGGTGGGTTTGGGGAAAAAAAAAAAAAACAAACGGGGAGACCCTAAACAACCCCCCCTCTTCCCCCCGTGTCCGGGAAGCAGCGCAGCCACCTTGCAGAAGGGATGAGAGCAAAGGAGTTTCCTCCTGGCTTCTTTTTTATTATTTTTTTTTTAGCTTTTTTCCCCACATGTGTTTCTATTGTAATTTCTTAGAAACGCTGGGCCTGGTTCAGTGCCTGGTTTATGCCTCTGTCTGTGGAGCAGGAGTCAGCTTGAACAGATTTAAAATCTTCTAGGGAACAAGAGAAAACCCTGAAGAGATTAGTCCTAAACTAGAAAAAGCTGTAGCAGTACACGTAAGAAATGACTGTCAGCGTATCTGAGCCCATATACCGCTGTGTGACCGGTTGTGCTGCACTGACCGTCCAGAAATGACAGGCTGGGAAATACGTCCCCATGTTTCAGCAGGTTCCCAGGACGTAACATTTTAATGCTACTCTGAGTCTGAATATGCCTTCTCTGTTGTTTTCTTTTTTTTGGGGGGGGGGTGGGGGGGTGGGTCGTTATTTTTTTTTTAGTAGCGATTAGATGGACAGGTTTTAAATGGAACAACATGTTTCTGGCAGAAAGGACATCATAACAACCCAGGGAACTCGTAAAAGTTGGAGACCGTCGTGCTGCCGTGTGCTGTTGAACAGCTGCTGTATTTCACTCCAGAAGTGGCTGGTTTTCAGTGGCTCAGGCACCGAGGTCCCTCTATAGGTGCTTACATTTCCAGCGTGTTTTCAGGGCTCCTAGAGATGAAAGTGCTTTGTGTAAACAGCATCATTAGTTTTCATAGCTTGCGCAGCTCTGGCTTTTTTTGTTTTTGTTTTTTAATCTTCTGGTTTTGGCTGTGTCTTCAGGCAAAGAAGGGATGAAAGCCTTTTGGCTGTTAGTCTGGCCTTTAGGATAAAATATAGCCCGGGCCCGATCCTGCATTCCAGGCATTCCCCAAAATCTTCTTGGCTGCTCTGCAAGTTTTGAGAGTGCACAGAAAGCAGATCTGGCCCATAATGTGCCTGGATCTATTTGCCTCTGACAGTCCCGTCTTCTTAAAACGACTCTGGTTACACCAAGTGACATTGCTCCTTGTCAAAAGAGATGGGGAAATAAGCGTGCTGGCTGTTTCTGCTGAGGTGCGTTGCTCACAGCAGTTGCTAAGGGTTTGTTGGGGTTTTTTTCCCCCCTCCTTTCAGTCCTTATTCAAATTAGAGTTTAGTTCTATTCTCAGCGAAATATATGGATATTTTGATATGTGGCTTCCTAGTTCTCACTGGCATTTAAAGAAAGCTTGATTTTTTTTTTTTTTTTTTTTTTTTAAATTAAAAAACCCACAACCTTACCCACTGCTTCTGGTGCACACTTTCCCCACACGCACAGAGCACGCCAGCGTTTCTTAGAAAAAAACCCCACTGCAGTCCAGATTTCACTCACAGCACCATTCTTCAGAAGTTCAAGCTGGAACAATGCAGACATAGGCGGGAGGATCAGAAACCATCCAGGGGCAAGTCCTGCTTTCTGCCCCGCATTTCACAGGGCAGTCACCAAGTTTTGGTGCAAGACAGAAACAAGCTGCTTGGGCGAATTCTTACTGGAAGCCAATACAGACTTCTCAGAAGCAGATTGTGTTTTCTGTTTCAAAACTGGGAATAGCTCAGCTCTGAGACTTCTGCTGGAGGAACTTTCCGTCAACGCAGAGATTTAAAAAAAAAAAAAAAGTCCTGTGTGTTAGAAATAGTTCGGCTCTTCTGACTCTTCACTTTTACTATAAGAAATGATTATAGGCCAAGGTCGCAAAACAGAGCCACTAACCTCTGTTTGAACTTCCTCGTGTTCGGCACATGTGGGTATTTCATTATCGGTTCAGAGGCATAGTTGACTGACAGGCAATGCATACCAGGAAAATGTGCAATCTTACTTTTAAGTCTTTCTTTCAACTTGCCCCTACTTCCTCCATGTGCGTATGAAGGAGGAAGCTGTATCTTTAAGAAATATGTTTTTTCCCCCCTGTGAAATATTAATAGATGCTGCCGATGGGATGGAGCTCTCTAAGGGTGTTGTGTAAAATATCTCGCTCCGCGTTCGCTGCAGCACTGAGCACGTAGACGCCTTTTGATTTTTCTCCAGAGAAGGCAAAGACAGGGCAAATTTTGGAGATCAGGCAGCGAGGATGCTCTGCAATAGCAATAACAACCATCTCCTTCCCTGCACAAAACTGGGAGCTATTGACTATTCATGGCAAAGCGTCCAAAGCGCAGCGGCAGAGCCTGTGGAAAATGACAGCGTGTAACAAGATTGACTGGCATTTCCTTCGCGCTGGGTCACATGCCTCCTAATTCACACACACACAAAACCTCATAGGCTGATCAAATGACTTCTATCTCTGCAGTCCACATACCTTCCACAGAAAGAGTTGTTTTATTATGCACATATACAGCTCTGTTTTCAATCAGTCACCTTGAGCGAATGACTGAGGGCCAGTGTTCGCTCCGTCCGGAGGTCTCTGCGTTTGCTCTCTAAGAGGCATAGGCTCCCTCCGTAAGCAACTTATTTTTTTTTTCTCTGGGGCAAGAAAAAAAGAAAACAAATAGGCAGATGCCCCTCCTGCCTTCCCCTCCTCAGAAACCTTTCTAGGAAGTTTGCTTGGCTCAGCTGGGAAAGCGCAGGACGGCCGCCGCTGTCGGCGAGCGCTGCGGTGGGCTGCGCTGGGAAGGCTGGATTTTGCCCTTGTGCCTCCGTGGGGTTGCAGCAGGATTATGGCTCATGTGAGTAAGGGCTTGCGGGATGCTGCCCGCTCGCCGCCTCGACACGGGGGGGGAACCGGGAGAGTGCCTGCCTGCCGTGGGCCACAGCGGATTGAGATGCCGGGGGTCCGTACGAGCCCTCCCGGTTTAGCAACTGGCAGGAGGTTCAGATCACCTCGACCTCCGTACCCGGAGAGAGGGGAGCATGGCGTGCTGAGGTGAAACCAGCCACCAGCTGGCTTGCCAGGACACGGTAATTAGCTCAGTGCAGTGCCAGCCTTATTAAGGGCAGTGCAGGTGATGATGACGTTGGCACACTGATTCATTACATCTGGAGGGGAAAATCCGCCTAGTAAATGCTGAAGCACAGTAAATATTTTTGGCTCCTGACAGATTGATCCTTGCATTATGCTGATTAGCCTATATTTGTGGAACTGAGGAAGTTTAAAAATAAGGTTGGTGGAAAGCTACAAGATAAGGAAAGGATTTGCATTTTATGGCCACCAGCAATAAACTTCTTTATTTGTTTTTTTGAGTGGTAAAAATTTCAACACTTTATTTTTCCCCCATTCCCTTCTTTGGCTCTAGGTTTCACTGTTAGGTGAAAGCCCATAATTTATTTTCTCTTGCCAGTAATATTCTGGAAGGGAGCTGTAAATCTAGAGCGCACACAGTTGGGAAATGATTTCTGAAAGAATTCTTTTGCAAATACGTGGTGCAATCCTGCAAAACGCTTCGGCCCTGACAGTCCTTAGGGGGTGGTACAGATGTATCAAAGCGTGTAGCAGCATGTGTACTCAGTGAGACTGGCTGCTTTGGACTTTCCTGCAAGCTAGAGGGCTTTGCGAGCTTTAGTCATGGAGATAAATGATTAAACGGACTTCTGACTGTTGCTGTTTTGTTTTCCTGCACTCAGGCTCTCACCTGAACTTTCGCCACCTGGTATATGCTGTTGGGATATCCGTAAGAGATCGCCCAGGAATGGTGGATCACTTGCTGCCTACTGATGAATCCTTTTCATCTACAAGATCTTCTCTTGGATACTTTGGGGACATGACAGCGGGGGTGAGGTCCTACCAAATGCTGCCCTCTCCCCTGTCAGAAGATGACAGCGACTCGTCCAGCTTTTGTTCTTGTTCGAGCCCTGACTCCCAGGTTCTCAGCTCCAGCTATGGAAGCACATCCAGTGCGGAAAGCCAGGACAGTATCTTAGACTACTTATTGTCCCAGGCATCTTTGGGGAACACTGCTGCATCATGGTGGGACAAAAGGAGACTTCAGCCGATAGTGAAAGAGGAGTACTTTAGGATGCCTGAATTTGCTGTGGATATGGAAGACTCCGGACCATTTCAGCCCACACTTGAGGAAATTGAGGAATTCCTGGAGGAGAACATGGAGTTGGAGCTCAAAGAAAGACCTAAAAGTGAGACCAAGGACTTGAGAGCTTGCAGCCAAATCTCTGTTGCTTCGCTACAGCAAAAAGACCATATGTTACCCAGCGCTGGTTTAAAAGAGAGTAAAAATGAACAGTTGAGCAGCTCAACGGAAGGTGGCCAGGCTTCAAATGGAGGAATGTCCCTGGAGAATGGGATACCGGTTATGCTCCAAATTCAGCCTGTACAGATCAAACAGGAGTCCAACACGAGCCCTAGTTCCCAAGGACCAGCACAAGAGAACATTAAAATTGCACAGCTCCTAGTCAACATCCAAGGACAGACATTTGCCCTTGTGCCTCAGATAGTTCAGTCATCCAATTTGAACTTGTCCTCTAAATTTGTCCGCATTGCTCCCGTCCCCATCGCCGCCAAGCCAATCGGGCCAGGAGGCATGATCCAGGGTCAGACAGGAATCATCATGGGTCAGAAATTTCAAAAGAACCCTGCAGCAGAACTCATTAAAATGCACAAATGTTCTTTTCCTGGTTGTACCAAGATGTACACAAAAAGCAGCCATTTGAAAGCCCACCTGAGGAGGCATACAGGAGAAAAGCCTTTTGCCTGCACGTGGCCGGGTTGCGGATGGAGGTTAGTATTGGGGTGCAGCGTTGTCCTATCTCCCTACCCCTTTTTTGCTCACTGGAGCTAACTTGCCGAGCAAGCAGGCTTGCGCTCCGATTTATAAACTGTTTCTGTTCACAAAACTTGTTTGGTTGGTTTGAGAATTAAGACCTTTTTCTTCCTGTTAGGTAATCCAGGGACTTTGATAAATTAAATAGCAGAGCATCACCTGCTGGCACCAGCTGTCTGAGTATCTTAAAAAAAAAAAAAATAGTCCATCATAATTTGTATTTTGTTCCAAGAGGGTCAGATTAAGCTTGTTGCCGCGGGCAATACTTTGTGTTCGCATCGGTCTGGTTGCAACACACCAGCTGCAGCAGATGCTTGGCTGGTACCAGCTGAGGGCCGTAAGCGAACTGGATGGTTTAGGGCAGAATCCCCGTGCGTGGCTGCGTGTGGCTCCAGCTGCATGGGGCTGAACGGGATCGCTGAAGGGCTGTGGCGAGCGAGTGTGGTTAAGAGCAGCAGTGTTCTGTGCAGCTTCATAGAAAATGCACTCCATCCCATTCCTTCTGGAAATGCTGGGAGTGACACTCCGGCACGCTCTGGCTTTTATTCTCTGCGTTGATTCAGAAAAATGCGTGGGTGCCACTCAAAGTTGCAAAAAGCTGTCAGATGTGACAACACAACCAGAAGGCTGAGGTGGAGTTAAGTGTTGCTTGAATGGGAGAGTGCAGGTTTGATTGAGCAAAACGTTTCGCAGAGGATTATCTCTTGATTTTTTTTTTCTTTAATACTAGTTGAGAAATTAAAACTTTGTTAAAAAAAATCAACTTTTTATTTTAAGGAAACTTTGACGGAAGTCTTCCTCCATCTTCCCAATTGGCTGTATTACTAGCCTGCCTGCTGGCAAGTGTTAATATACAGCACCACAAATTCTGATGGGAGAAAACAAAATCTTAACTAAACTCCCTTGTATTAAATTAAACCAGATTTCTTTCAAAGAATATCCTGCAGAGCTTCAGCGAGCAATGTCTAATGAGGAAATGGGTTGTGATCACGGGGAACAGACGAGGTAAAAAGTAACAGGAGCGGGTTGTGTAAAAATGCAAGTATGTGAGACATGCAGCAGTTAGAGATGGCTGGGTTGGTTTGAGGGAAAAGGTCAGAATGGGGCTGAATCCGCTGCTCCCCAGCTGGACCAGTTTGAAGTTTGTCTCTTGGCGGGATTGAGGAGATCAATGCAATTAATTTCTTTGGTGATTTTCTTTCCTGTTTCAGTTTATGGTGGCTCTACAAACTGGCGGCGATTCTCTTTCCTTTTGTACTGGTGGCACTTTCCATGAGCCGGGCTCAGTGGCTTGCTGCTCAGGATGCACTAAAATTAAGCATGTTATTTAGCTGATCGGTCCCATAAGCCACAGGCTGGTTTGCTCCTCACCTGTAGTAGAGGCACTCGCTCCTTCTCATTTGGTTGCCAGAGTACGTGCGCATAGGCAGCAGATGTGCCTCCTGCCTGCGAACGTGCCTGTGGGTGTCACGTTGGCTTTCCTTGCACTGGGATGTGAGCAAAACACTCATTTTTGTGACAAATGCACGTGGCACGTGAGGGTTTGCCTGATCCACGCTGAGATTTATACCAACGCTCCCAGTGACTTTTGTGGCTCAAGATCAGGAGCCTGAAGTGTTGCCTGTGCGTGACCTTCTCCAGCTCTGTCTTATTACGGAGCTGGTATTTCCCAGGCTGCAAAACCAAGGGGAACATTTAGGAAAAACACTAGGTGGTAAGGGATGGAGATTCTCCCAGCACTGTAAAAGTGTGTGGAGCAAAAGCAGTTGCAGGGGTAAGGTGGGCCAAGAGAAGTCCAGGTCCCGCAACCTGGAGCGCCCTGAACTGTCACTCTCAGCCGGCCGCAATGTTTTAAAGATGAGAAGCCCAACAGGGATGAGAAATTAATCACCGTAGCTACGAGGAACATGTGTCCTGTCTACAAGGATTGCTGTTTGTCTTGTTGCATTTCCCAGCCCAGGCTGGTACCCCAGTCCCCAGCACCCCCAAACTTCGGAAGGGCTCTGTTCCAAGGGGGAGGTTCATAGCCAGCAGGAGAGGCAGCGCCTGGGGAGCCGCTTCCTGCGCTCACAGCAATCCTTAGCGCCGGCCTGAGATTCCTGCACATCCCCTGTGCTGCTCCCACATCAAAGGCCAGACCCAATTGAGCAGTGAATTACTCAGTCCGCTTTCATCAATAAAGCATGTTTACCTTTTCCAGAAGTTCAGCGAGAGCTGTGATCTCACATGACTTAAGTCAAATGCATCTGGACTCTTTGTTTGCTCCAGTTTTATATCATCTCAAATGAATTTAAGCACTAAAACGCTGCTGGGCTCTGCTTTCGCCCTGCTTTCCTTGCATTCTTGTGCTTGTGTATTTATTTTTTCACCAAAGACACTTAAGATCTGAGCTCACTGAAGACAGTAATTTCGAAAACAAAACAAAGTGTTGCCTAGCACAAAGTGGCTGAGCTGTGGGGGATTAAAGCTTTCCCCGCTCTCTGGGCAGCCCTGCTATGGTGAAGTTGCAAGCTTTAAATGCGCTAAGGTAGGGGTGTGCACAGCAAATGCTTTTGCTAACTCCTAGGACAGCTGGAGAGCCCCAAGGACTTCCCTGGAGGAGGCTGAGCCCTGCTTGCTTGTGCCCTTCCTTGGCATGGGGCAAGAGCTGTTTTTGTCAGGCTGCAGAGAGGCGTTCGTAAGTGGCCAGTGACCCGTTGCGTTCCATACCCTGCTGTACTGGTCAGCGCGCTGATCCGCGTCACGCCAGCTTATACCTTTGGCACACAGCAGCCTCTGGTTAGCGCTGCTCCCGAGACAGCCCCGACCGAAAAGCTGAGCTGCAGCGTGGGCCGGTGCCCAGCAGCTGTGTTACGGCACGGAGCAGGAGACGCTCTCGCTCCCCTGGCGCAGCAGCGTACAAAGCTGCAGTTGGTGTAAGGCCTGGGGGATTAGGCAATCGCATTTAAATGCCCTGCCACATCTGCGGGCTGGAGGCGCTTCCCCGCAGCCGGCTCCGCAGGTGGCAGCGTGCAATGCAAGCTCTGCCCGGTTTGGCGGGGAGGGTTTAAAGGTTTGTAATACATGTGGCCGGGGGCGTGTATGGGATCGGGCAAGCGTGGGGGGGCACCACGTGTGGGACAGGTCAGGGCAGGCATCTCACAGTGGCCTTTTTTGCTCGTGCTGTGCAAAGGGGGTCGCAGGTGTGCCGGAGGTGTGCTGGCTTACCATAGTAGTGCTTTGGGGGTGGGCAGGAGGAATCCAGAGCCTCCCCTCCACTGCGGAGGAGAGGTACAGCCTGAGTCGGTCTCAATGGCTGGTGGCCGTGGTGGGGACCATGGAGTACCAGGCTGAAGCTATTGACCTTTCTTGCCCTGTGAGCCACATAGCGATGTCCTCGCATAGCCAGGAGATACAGGACACATCCTACACATCAGGGAGCTCTAGGATTTGTCTTCAAGGGAGATGTAGTTACAGGTCCTTTGGGGTCCCACCAGATAGAAGGATGAAGGAGACTTTTCTAGTTGCTGTGGGATTGCCCAGATCCCTCCACCTTTCTTTTGAAGGAGGAATCCTTCTGGAAATGGCAGTCACTTGGGATAGCGAGGTGTTCCTTGGGGGTACCTTTTTTTTGTTTGAATTTGGCATTCCCCTGGGATTATTTGCAGTTTTCTTGGGGTGATCTCAGTGCCAGAATGTGCTGCAAATATCATTTCACTGTGGAGCCAGGCCACCAGATCCTCCCAGCTTCCTTGTCCTAACCTTTGCGTTGTTTTTTTGTAAACACACCGACAGCTCGAGGTTTATTTCTGTGGGCTCTGTAAGTCGATCTTTCTGTGACTGCTGGGGAACAGTATTGCAACATTCCTGCCTCTTCAGCTAAGGACATCGTTATGAGGCAGAGAGTATTTTTATCAGATGAACTCATCTGAGCTCCCAGGGTATGAGCAGAGCTGCTCATTCCTGGTACGCGCCTCATTCTCCCCCACCATCCATGCAATTCCTATCGAAATGCACTTGCAGAGCTCTTGTGCAGGATTAGCCGTGTGCTACTGCACTTCTGTTGCACATGGTGACTTTAATGGCCAAGGACATGGGACAAGGCAACTTGGCCACATCTGGTTTTACTCCTTCTCTGAGTGATAAGCCTGTATATAAGAGGACGGTCCTTTGCAAAGGTGCTTTTCCAGCTCTGCTCCCTCTTTTCCCTGGATGTGGTTGTTACCACTGGCCACAGGTCTGTTCCTTGTCCAGCGCTGAGTCCCGCTGAGGCAGAATCTCCAGAAAGATGCTTAGTCCCACTCATCCGTACCACTACAAGAGCATCCCTCCAGGGATGCGGCACTGGGACTAGCTCACTGCTAAGGACTCGGGAGAAATCCCTGGCCCTGCTGCTCCTAAGTCCAGACTGTGGTTTTGGGAAGCTGTGGCTGGAAGGAGCAGAGTTGTTAGAGAAAGCAAATGTGCAAGTACTAGGGGCAAAGAGAAACCCCTGTTGTAGCCTTTACGAAGAAGACTTGTCCCATGCGAGGAACAGGTTGATGGCTCCATTAGGGCATCTGCCTGTTGCTCTTAGTGGTGAATTTGACTCTTTCACCATGGGGACACCAAAGCAAGGACAAGGCAGAAAAGCAAGCGAATGGGTGAAGGAATCTCCCCTAGAAATGCCCCTGGGAGAGATGCGTCCACGCCATACCTCACCCGCGGCAAGTATCTGCGTCTGCTTTGCGCTGGCTGCAGAGCGCTCTCTGGGTAGCATCACCGGACTGAAGAGCTGCAGGAACTGAGGAAACCATTCCCAGCTTTCCCAGTGCCTGCACCCTCTTCCTCAACTGGTGGCGGGAGATCAGAGCTAATTAAAACCTTTATGTGGAAACTTACTTTTCTTGCATGAAGGACTTATTCATAGGAGCCCAGCGGTCCTGTTTTCCCCCTTTCATAAAAATAGCGTATTCACTCTGTTGGTGATGTGATATTTTGCTCCAGAAGGGCACATTTTTCTACATGTTCTTTTCCCCATTTATTCAGCTAGTGCCCATGACTTCATTTATTTATTGTAAATAAACAGCTGATACCATTTCTTGCAAGCTCTCTTTCTGTGCCACTCTTTGTTACTGCTCTGGCAACAAAACACTTAATTGCCCTTTGTCAGGCAGCAAATTTTTTGTACCCATCTGGACAGGGCTGTTTTAGTGTGACATTATTAATTAACCCTGTGGCTCCCAGTCAGGTCCAAACTGGAAATAGAGCCAGCCCTGCTGTTAAGACGAAAGGATTAGCTGATTTGAGTTCAGGAAAGCCTATGGGATTCACGGTGGCTATTTGGGGATTTTTCTGTGGAGATGGAAGGTGGGAAATATCTCATTGAAATGACTCTGAGAGACAATTATGGTAATTAAAGGCTCAATCTTGATTTCAATTTACTCATGAAGTAACTATGCTAATGGCCATTGGGGCCCACCTGGATTTCAGCTGCTATGATGTTGAGCATCTCTGGTACTGAGATGTTAATGCCTCTGTATTTAGCTTGCAGGAGCACGTACAAAAGCTGATTTTTCAGCTGGATCTGATAAGCCATGTAGCTTCTGGGTAGCTATGTCTGGCTGTTATCTGGGGCCCATTGCAAACTAGGTACAATTACTGGATGTCTGTTGTGCTGGTGTCAGTGGGAGCTTGGAGCAGACCTCATCTGCAGGACGTTGGTTGTGATCTCTGCTTGAGAATGGTCCATGCTTGGATTTGCAGGAGAGAGGTTTGGGACTGGTTTGAAGGGGACTGACAGAAGGATCAAGAGCAATGCCGTTTTAGTTGAGCTGTACCCATGTTGTTGGGTTTAGGGCAAGGCTGGTACAAACGTTGCCTCCATGCGTTGCTCTGAGTCCAGAGTTGACATGGGGTGAGGAGGATGATTGTGTGTTTCCATCACTGCTGCTGACTGCCGGGTGGGAACAGGCCGGCCCCACGGTGTGTCCCTTTCAGTTCGCGTGTTCGGGCTTTACTGCAAGCGGAGTCTCCCAGTGGCCTGAGGAGGCTTTTTTTTTCCTGCTGTGAGAGACTTAGCAATGTAAAAACCCATTTATCTGAAAAGGCTTCTCTTCCCTTGCAGGTTCTCCAGGTCAGATGAGCTGTCCCGGCACAGGCGCTCCCACTCGGGGGTGAAACCCTATCAGTGTCCTGTCTGTGAGAAGAAGTTTGCTCGAAGTGACCACTTGTCCAAACATGTCAAGGTGCATCGGTTCCCACGAAGCAACCGCTCTGTCCGCTCCGTGAACTGATTGGTCCCGCTTTCCCCTTCCCGCCCAGCCATCCTATAACACCTGATGACAGCACTTTGCTCACTATGTTTCTAGTGATAATTTATTTGTCTCCACAGAACAGTCAATGCTGTTACTTGATACCACCATGTCTGAGTGTCCCATGTCCTTTAAAGATGATTTGAGAATGAAGTTCTTTTTGGGTCAAGGGAGGGGGGGTGCTTCTTCCTTTTTGTCTTTTTTTTTTAAAGAATGTTATTTTCCTTTCCTTCTATCTTTCCCTCCTTTGCTGCTGCTTCTTTTGGAAATTACAGCGTTTTATTTTTAGCTGTTTTCTGCTGCACAGGAAAATGTAAGAGTTGCTTGCTGCTAGTTAATTATAGCCCTGGCATTCCTAAGGGCTTTGCTCATGTACAGGCCATTCATTGTGAGTTTTTATTAAGCTGCTCTATTTGTCCAGTTTGGAAACAGCAAATTCCTTTTGAAATGAAAACAACTCCTTTGTTTTTGGGTCGCCTGAGCCAAGGATTTGTAGGGGCTGGCCATAGGAGAAGGAACAGTGGGAGTCGGGGACAGGGGGAGGCAAGGCGTGGAGAGCGCTGGAATGCACCTCTGTGCCTCTTTGACTTCTCCGGCTCGCATTTACCTTTTCCTTGGCTAGGGCTATATATAAATATTTATGTATATATATTCATACATACATATATATATATATTTAAGCAAAGGCATATCCCAAGCAAACCCGGAAGCTCAGGCTGGATGGAATGGCTTGGAGTGGAGCCTTTCGGTGTGGCTGAGCGCGTACCGTGTGCATGCTTCTCCCGTCCTGTGCTGCCGTGGGGGTGAAAGGATGCCCGTGCATCGAACGAAACGCTGCTTTCCTTTGGCTCTGGTTTGCAGCGTCCGCTGTCTTTAGCAGAAGAGCTGTTGTCTAGCACGTAAAGCAGCAGGAAGCCATTTGTGAGAATGGCTGAGCTCTGTTCCTGGCTCTGCTCCTGGCCTCTCGTCTCATCCTGGGGGAGAGACCAGAGCGCCAGCCCCGGAGGTGCCCAGTGGTCCTGGTGAGCACCGGGCGTCCCGAGCATCCGCTGCAAGTCAACGCCTCGCTGGTTGGAGCTGAGTCTCCGTTTGTCCGCTGGCCGGCCGGGTCTTGTAGGATGTGCCTGTACCCAGGGGAGCGTGGGAGGCATCACGGCCTGGTGGGACAGCACCAGGAGATCTTCTGTCCAAGGGTGATCTTCAGTGCTAATCCTCTCCTTACCGACAGCCATGTCAGAGCTCCATGCAGCTGGGGTGGGCGAATGGGTGAGAACAGTAGCCAAAAGAAACAAATTGGTGTGGTAGCTGGCTAAGAAGGGAATTTAAACAAATAATCAGATGGTAGCAGGCAAGTGATTTTGTTTGCGTTTCTTCTTCTTGTTTCGTTTTTCCTTTTGAACTCTGGCAATTGTAAGAAGCTTTAGGAGAAAATAGAATTCAGTAATTAGGAACGATTTTATAATGGATGTTGCATTTCCTTTCCATTCGCAGACGGCATCTGTTTGTCTTTTTGTTGGCAAAGTGGGAAATAGGAAACTGCGATTCTAGCGCTAGGCAGAGCAGGAGCCCGCGCTGTGCAAGAACAGCAGGTCTAGCTAAAGCGAATGCATTCCTTTTGTCCTCTAGAAATTAATATAAATGAACTATCATCTATTGACTGGTTTATATCACATCCTATGAATGTATGTAAATAAAACTGTACATAGATGCATATCTATATAAAATATGTTTTAATAACGTATCAAAATTTGTGTAAATTGGAAACAAAAATACCTATAAAGCCAGTGTACATAAGTTACAATTCTGTATATTTTCTTTTGTTCTTCATAAAAATATATTTACTTTGACAATAAAATGAAAATGGAAATTTTAAATCCCTTCTTGAAATTATTATTCATTAATTTCCTTTGTAGCCAGCTCTGTAATCAGGACATTAGCGCTCGAAATTTTGATTCACCTGGACGTAACTTTTCAGGTGCTGGGTAACAGGGAGATGATGGAACAGATCTGAAGTTGCCTTCAGAAGTTTTTCTCATCTCAAAGTTCTTGGGAGGCGCGAGATGTTTCAGCTCTCCCTTCGCCGGAGCCCTCACGCCTCGCCTGGCAGCCGCACTGGGACCCGAATGCCTTCTGTGGTTTCTGACCGCTGTGGAACAGGTCTGCAGCTGCAGTAAAACTGTGGTTAATAAATTAGAGCAAGCAGGTTTTGAGGAAATTCAAGCTCTAGTGGTTAGTGTGAAGGAGGAAGGGCTTCAGAGGCTGCTTGAGACTATGACGGTGGCTCACTGTGTGACGCAGGACAAAGGACTCAATTGCCATGTGCCACAGTTCCCTTTCTTGTAAAATGGGGATAATAATGCGTCATGGTGATACTGGGGGACTTAATTTACGTTTGTGTGATCCTTGGATGGAAGGAGCAAGCAATAAGATGAGTAGTCACAGGATTAGATGGTGAAAGAAAAGCTCAGCACGGCGGAGGTCTTGGTGCCAGTTGGCTCTTCTGTAAATCCCATGTCTGAAAGAGTGATGTGAAGGATCTGTGGTACGAAGCATGCCTCAGGCCTGAGGAGAAGACGTCCTGTCCTGCAACAGCCATTGCTTCCCATTTGTAACAACAGGGGCATGAACATGATGCTCTTGTGATCTACAAGCCGGGACATCTCTTGCACTGTGCTTTTGGTTGCTTGGCCTCCACTGGAAGAAGAAACCAGCAACATTACTGGTGTTAAAAATCACTTCTGAGTCTCCATGGGAGCAATGGTGCAGTGGGTCCAGATCTTCTCCCAGCAAGAATCACTCTGAGACTAATGGGCACTTAGGGATTAAAGTCTCTGCCTGATGAACAGGACCAAAAACGCCAGCTGATGAGCCAGGGATCTCCAGACCCCTGATTGTTTTTCCTAGAGAACCCCTATGAGTCTGGCAAGAGGACCAAGGGATGTGGCAGAGTAAGTTCTGTTCACTCCAGGTTGTTGTTACCTCCTGAGATGTAGCCTGAAGACCAGAGTCGTAAGGACAGCCGTTTTAAGAGTGCTAGTCATGTACACGCTTTAATTAGCAAGCCTGCACCAAGAGGATCTCCGATTCCCTTCTGTTCTCACCCTACCGACATCACGCATTAAACTAGCTGCTTTATTTTAACCAGCGTCGCAGTCTCCTCCCCATCTCATCTGGAGTTCTGATATTGCTGTAACATTGGGCAATTCACCCTGCAAGACACTCGGGGCAGAAGTTGTTATTTTTCTGCAAGAGGCAATACTTAAAGCTGAAGTGGAGTAATGCAAAATACCTGCTGTTGGAGCACAGCAGCACAGAAATCTAATATCTAAGCTATGTTTTTAGCCTGGAATATTTTCCATGAAACACTTATTCTCTCTCTCTCTTTTTTTTTTTTTTCTTTTTTCTTTTCTGTTTTAAGTATGGTTTCTGAGTGTGAGTTGTGTGGGTTTTTCTGGCTAGTACCTGTAAGGAAATTTACGTAAAAGTTGCAACATTTTGCTCAAAAGTGTAGAGACATGTTTGCTGTGAAAGAAGAGTTAGTTGTGCATGAAAATTAATGACACTTTCAGAGGTTTGTCACAAAAAAGTAGAAATTTGCAAAAGAGGATTTTGATGTTTGTTTTATGTGGAATTACTGGCCTGCCTAGGCCATGCTGATTCATGAGAAAAACGTGGCCTTGCCTTAAGCCTGATTACTCTTCACCCACCTGAAGATAAATATGTATTTAAGTGCTTTGATGCCACAGCTGTAGATATCTAAAGTTTATTATGTTCCTGCTTCCGCAACGCTGCACGGCAAAACGCAGCGTGGCATCATTATACGTATGCATAAATCTCATTGACTTAAACCACCCATAACTGAGTTTCTGAGGTGTGACTGGACGCGTGCAGTGTTAGAGCCTTCACATAATGATCGTCATCTGGTTCCTAACACTTGCAAGATCTCTTTAAGTTTCTAAAAGGTTTTACTGGCAATTTCTGTCTGTTTATAGTCTCTTCATCAGAGCTAGGGGTGAAGGAACAATGTTATGAAAGGTGAGGAGCCGTCAGGTGGGAAGGTTGTACTCGAGGTAAGGACTAAGCATAAGGAATAAGAGTAAAGTGGTATTTCTGTAAGGTGACCTGACTTCTGTGACCTGTGGCTAAACACAGAGCAGTGGAGTGATGTGTCTGAGACCACAGAGCCACGCAGAGGGGAAATGGGAACAGAACCAAGAAGTCCCAGATCTCCTTTGCCCCAGACAGTGGCACAGACCACACATCGATAACACACAGCGAGTTACAGAAGGCAAAGAGTAACAGGACACGTAAGTGAGATATCAGATAAGCAAAGAAAGGTAAAGACGGGGCATGAGATAAAGTCAGGCTGCACTGATAACGTCTGCTTTTGGAAAGGATGCCAAGGAGAGAGGAACGAGAGCTCGCTCACTGGTGTGTTGCACTTGGGAGTCACCAAGGTAAAATGCCCTGAAAAGGGTCCTGCTCCCCCAACCTGTGTTACGTGGGGGCTTTTTCCCCTGGCAGGCTCGGGGGGAGCTCAGGGAGCTGCACCCCTGTGGAAAGCAAACCAGCCCATCAATCAGGGTGGTGTGATGAAAGGTGGCAAATCTGGCTCCCTGGAGGAGGGCTTGGGTTTAGACTCTGCAATGTTTGCAACAGTCCCCTGCTTTCCGCCCTCCCCGGGGGTTGTTTCCACTTAAATCCTTCTGCTGGGAGCCTTCTCCTTGTCTAAATGGCCACTATACATTTAATCCAAACAACCAGGTGACTCCAGCACAAAGCCAGTGGCAATAAGCCAGCGTTAATGATTACCCGAGGCCCCTTGGGTTATGTAAGCCTAGATGTGCGGTACCACGGGCTCCCGGCTCAGACATGCCCTCCCCGTCTGGGAGAAATACCAAGGACCTGCCAACACACGTAGAAACCTGTTTGGAGCCAGCTGGGATTTTCCTTCTCCCCTTTTGACAGCACCTATGAAACCCGTTATTCACTCGGTTCAGCGATTGCCATGCTTTGCTCGCTTGTTATTCAGAGACATTGCTTTTAAAGAATGAGTTGTGCTGAGCTCCCACTGACTTCAGCACAAGCCAAGGACAGTGACTGCCGTGGCTTACCCAGGGAAAAAATTTCCCAGCTAAGGCAGGGACCGCGGATCCTGGTGGGCCCTTGGCTTCTCTTGCTCATTTCTTCTGGGACATCTGTGTTTTTGTGGCTTTCAATCTCTGATCCCACAGGTTTTAGTTTTGTTCTTGCTTTTTTGGGGAAGGGTGGGAGTGTTTGAAGGTGTGTGGTGTGTGAAAAATAGATACTGCGAAGAATCGTCGAGCCTTAACAACTAGTGTGTGTTTGCATACAGCTAGAGGGATGGGAATTAATGACTCTTCTGGTCAAATCATCCTATATCGTGAGGTTTGTAGCTCCTCAGTGCTCGGTGTTTTACAGGTCTGAGCTTCGATCTGCTCTGCCAGCTCAGTGCAGGTCTTCCTCCAGCTGGAGCTGGAGCACGTTCTTCATCTCTTGCCACGTTCCCTACCCAAGTATCACTTTTCTAATGGTTTTGTGATTAGGCTGACTCAAAACCCATGTAAGTACTTGATCTACAGAGCAAAGGCTAAGTGAACTTTTTAGGCCTTGGAGAAGTCTGCTGTGGAGAGCTTTCATCAGCTTACCTGTCCTGCCCCATGGAGTGTGTATGCCTTGGCCAGCATCTTGCTGAGCCCCAGCTCGCTATTTAAGCATCCTGCGGTTTAGAGCAACATCTAACAAGGCTCTGGCCATCACGAGCAGAGGGCAGTGTTTGCACCTCTGCTGTGTGCAGCAAGCCAAGGCGTTAGGTAAAATGAGAGTGAAATATGTGAATGACAAGTAACTGTTGCGAAAGCCAGCTCTCCTCTTGCTCGCACTGGTAACTCTTCCTCTGCTCATGTTGGAGTCACAACCGTCCTGAAAGGGACAGAAAATTGAGGTGAATGTCGCATATAGTTTTCTGGAAGGGAGTGGAGGAAGAAAAACAGCAACTGAAGCAAGTTACGGCATAACAGGCACTGTTCTGTCTTTTCCAGCACGAATAGAGTGACAGGCTCTTTTCGCAGAAAGGGCCCTGCTTGTTGGGCAGGAGGAGGGTGGGCTGAGCTAGCAGCCAGCATCAGAGCAGCTGGTGTTCAGTGCTCTGGGGCAACAGCAGCTTTATGGCAGGGAGCTTAGTGAATGATAGTCATAGGGTGTGCCTTGGACAGTTGGCAAACATAAAGAGAAGGGGCTGGGATTGCGCACTGTCGGTCCTTCAGGCCCCTTTCCTTGTATAAGGATACTGCTTTTCTCCTCCTGACTCTGTAGCTGATTCTTGAAGTGGCCTCAAGTGAGTCTTAGCACTTCCCAAAGCAGAAATATTATTTATCCATATGACCCAGATACTGGGAACCTCCATAATTACAAGGCACTCTGAGATCTTTAGTGGAAACATCTATCCAGGAATTGTTTTGCATGTGACTGAGGGTGGAGTCCAGCAACCCACAAAAAGAAAGGTACAAAGAATTACTGTTCTGTATCTAAAAAAGCCTCTGGCATCTGCCTCTCCTATTGAGTCCAGCGGGCACCAGCTTAAGCCCTGTTAGTTATTCCAGCATTATGGTTGCAAATACAGGGACTGGGCTATTCGGCTGAAAAGCGTCCAGGCATTTAGTAAACTTGCCTTCCATAAGTGAAGGAGTGACGTGAACGTTCGAGTTTGGCTGTTGACTGCTGACTTTTTCTGAGAAGTCTATAAACGGCAGCCAGGTAGTCTCTCACTTTTTGTTTCTCTGGTGTGCGTTGTTTTTCCATGGACAACATGTCCTGGACCTGCGAGAGTTGGCTGGAGCTAGATTCATTCAGACCGGGTGTCCCTAGTGGCAGATAATGCATCGGGGAGGGCAAAGGGCTTGGAAATTTCGTTATGTCAGAACGGCCATCCTGCAGCCAGAGAGGCTGGAAAAACACCCGGGCTGCGCTGACGGCGGCAGTGCCGTAGCAAGCGGTCTCACGGACCGGCGCCTGTGCTGGACCTCGGCTCTGCTGTGCCCGTTCTCAGGTCTGACAGGACACTGTGGCACCGCAGAGCCGAGACGCGGACGTGGGCATCCCGGGGCAGGGCTGATGTGGGGAGCTCCTTGCTGTAAATGAGACCTCTCTGCCTTGGCTGATGTGGAAATGGCCTCTGGTACAGGCTCGTCCCTCCTCGAAGTGCCAGATGCTATCGGGGAAGGTCAGCTTTGGCTGGAAGGGGAGCGCGGGGTGACAAGCAATCTGTCCTCTCTCAGAAAATCGAGTTAGTTACAGCTGACAAGTTTGCTGGTAAACTCTCCCTCTTGCTCCCTAGGAATTAATGGCACAACTGGAGGGTGTTCATTTACCTGCTACCCGGGACCTTTAGTCTCCCCACAGGCTATTCCAACAACTGATAAATAAACACACATTAGTAACACATTTCCCTTCAAGAGAGTATGGATTTTCTTTGTCACCAAAGCTCGCAACAGCCCTTCTCAAGCACTGCCCGGTTGCCTGAGCACTTACCCCTCGCGCAGTATCCCTGGCACTGCCTTGTAGATAATCCAAGCTTGTGCATGAGATCGGTGACACCCATGAAAGTTTAATGCAAATCAATCTGTATCATGCCTAAAGGAATGGTTAGCAAATTAGAATTGGTCCTGATGACTTCATGTGAGTTACCTGATACCCTGTGACAGATCCCTAGTGGGTGGAGGACCATGAATCCAGGGAGAGCTGGAGCCACCTTCCTCACTTTGCTCCTGCTTTTTCATGCTAATCTCAGTGAAACAAATTAGCTGTGCTAAATTAATAATAATATTTGGCACTTCTCTAGCATCTTCCAGCTGAGGAGCAGAACATGCTTCCCAGTGGGGAAATAAACCTTTCAAGCCACCTGGAGAGTAGCTGTCACCTTAATTGTGCAAAGTCAGAAAAAGGATTTAAATGATTGGACCAATAGTTCTTGGGGAGCTTGCGGCAGAGCTGTAGAGCAAACCCAAATGTACCAATTCCTTCTCAGATCCAAGCCTTAATCACAGCTTTATCACTTGATGTGATTTTGGGATGTGTACACACTGGTGTATTAATTGAATCATGCAATTAACTGAAGCACACTAGAGGAGAAGGGGGGATGCTTTTTAGCTCTCTGGATAGGCTTAAGACCTGCATGAGTTCAAGCACAAGGATAGACAAACATGTTCATTTTGCTGATGTAGCATGAGTGATGTTCGTGAAGGTGTGCTGTGGTCCTCGCAGCTGCCGCAGGACCTGGGAGCAGTAGGGGAACAACTTGGCTGTGTCTGCTTGTGACTTTTTGAGTCCTTGCAATAGCTCTCGGAGACCTCTGCAGATGGGTTCATGTTCTTCATCTTCTGTGGGGACTATGTTGCCTCCCACAGTAAGTAGCAAGAAGTTCAGCTTGATTTTTTTTTTTTTTCCTGACTTTATCACCCCATAAAGCACTTCCAGGCTGCTTCAGATTTCACCCTTATGGTGTGATCGAAAGGAGGCTGATCAGCACCCTCAGAGGTTTCCCTGCACTAAAATCCAACTTGCACCTTGCAGTACCTTCCTATACATCTACCTACAGTCTTTCCTTCCTTAACTTTGGTACTTTCTGCCTATCAGGACTCTTCTCAAACACATTTGTTTTAAAGAAAATGACCGGCTGCTGATGCACTGTATGTGAGCTCTCTATCTAGCTGTTACCCATTAACACAAACATTTCAGATTGCATAAGAGTGCCTGTTTTGAAAGTTAGTACAGAAGATCTAGTCCAATGTAATCTCTACTGTTAATTCTGATCTTTTATTCAACTTCTGCGACTAGATAATTTGCACTGGATTTAATAAACTCTACTCGTCTTTGCAATAAGTTCTAATTATTACTTTCAAGGCAGTTTATTGGATCAACAAATAACTAGTCACAAGCTAGAGGGATGAGCTGTTGAGAGAGAGGTTTCTACCTGTCTTATCCATAGTGACTAGCTGGGTATGTGTAACCCACAGAGAAACCTCACAAGTAGAGTCTCTGTGTTGTAGATGCAGTATATTTGCAGAGCAAGAGATAGCCTGAGTCAGCCGGCAGTCTAATGATGAGATGTGCAGGACAAATAAAGCACATTTGGGGCTGCCCAGAAAAAAATAGTTCCTTTCATTAGAAAAAAACAAGAAAGCGTTCACCAGAAGATGCGAGAGAGCAAGGGAGCAAGAGAGACAGCAGATTGCTAGGGCGGTGGCAGGCAGTCACCAGGGGTGCTGGCCGTGCCGGTTCAGTTCCCAGAGCTGCTGGATTGGTCCCTCAGCGTGGCCGTGCCGTGCCTGGACCTGCCAGTGTTGGGTGTTTTGAAGTGATGCTCCTTCCTCGTTTTCTTTCCACTGAGGCTCCCCTTGTGAACAGAGGATGTTGTGATTTTTACCAGAAAGTCTCCATTGATGAGCTAATGCTGAAAACAAATAAAGTTTCTAGTGCAAAACGCCGCAGATGGATGGGGGTTTATTTAAGTGAGGTGCTGTTTGGGGACTTGCGGCAGTCATGGAGCTGTGCAGAGAGAACAAGGAGTGGAATCTTTTCTTAGTTTGTCCTTGAGGACCCCTCATGAGGCCACATCTCTATCTACATTAATGGAGGAGCCCTGGGACAACGGGGTGCGAAGGCAGTGGAGGGCTCTCCATAACCCACTTGTCTCTGCTGTCAGCACCTCCTCTCTCCTTCTTGTTCAAGGTCTTCCACCAGTCAAAACTTTTCTGTCAAATGAATTTCATTTTTTTTTCAGTTTTTGTAAAAGATTTTTATACTTTTCTTTTTTGTCAAATGGGAATTTCAAGGAGAACAGTGTGGGCTAGTTCAAACCTCAGCAGTTCTTTTGAAGCTGACTTTTCCTTCATTTTTCAGCAACCCCAGAAATGTGACTTTTATGACCAAAGCATGAACAGCTCACTGGAACAGATTTCTTTCATGTTTGTAGACATTTTTCATGGGACAAAGTCCACTGTTTCCTGCTTGTCTTTGGAAAATATCCACCTCAGAGTCCCATGGCTGCAACCTCTAAATGCAACCGTATGATAAAAGCCATTTGCTGTTCCCCTTGCCTGGCATCAGCACAGACTCCACCCATGAAGACCATCTCAAGGCCATTTTTGTACACCGGGGGAAGTGCAACTCTGAAGAGAAGTGAAGACTCAACTAAAGTTGTTAGAGCCTTCAAGTGAAGGCAGCAACAATGGAATAATATTTCTGATTAGTGTTGCAATGTGACAGCAACCCTCATGAGGGAAAAGATAGAAAAACTCTAACAGAGAAAAGATGTTTAGAACTTCAAGGTCATGTTCTCAGTCATTCTGAAGCTCAGTCATTTTTCACCGTGCTTTGCTTTCTCCGGTCAGTGGTATCGTTGAGGCAATGCAGAGGTATTAGCTCCCCTAATTTTTCAGATGGGCACAGGGACAGAGGCGGACCCCCTTAGCAGAGGTGGAAACGTGATTTGCAACTTTTGACGTCCTGCCTCATGTTTAATCTGCGAGTCTGCGGCTACCAGGTTGATAAGCAGCACATGGATTTGGAGCCTCTCCTGTTCAGGCTTTGGGTGCAGAGTCCGAGACAAAAAAAGGGCTCTTGCCCAGGTGAAGACTCAGCTCTGTCAGTGAAGGCTAAAGTCGTACTGAATTTGTCAGAGCCATGGCTTCTCCCTCAGGTTGTACTCAAGCAGCCTTCCCACTCAGGGTTAATGACTTCGCTGGCTGGGTTGCTCTGGGAGGTAAATGGTATTCTCACCTGGGCCTGGGGGTAATCAGAGGTCTCAGCTGGGGGCACCTCCAAGCTCCCATAAGGGGAGGAGCTCAGGTGGGTGGGTGGCAATGGGGTGCTTATGGTTTGGGTGCAGAGCCCTCCAGGGAGCAATCAAGGAAGGAGACTGTGGCAAGGAGCAGCTGGCCTGTGCAGTGAGATGCTTTGAGGAATAAATCTTCAGCAGGTACTCTGTTAGGGAGGCTGTGATTGACATGGTTGAACCTCTTGGAGTTTTGGGGGGTTTTTTGAGGAAAGAGGCTTGAGGCTGGTGGGTAAAGACTGTTTGCTGGTGTTTGAGCCCAGGTGGTGATGAATTGTGCTTGGCTGGGAGGAAGCTGAGGCGCTCCCTAACCAAGATGTCTGAGCCTGGGGTCCTGGTTGTGTTTGCCCTTGCTTAAGGGGATGTAGGTATTCAAAAGATGTTTAGATGAGGCCCTAAGGGATATGATTTAGTGGGGGACTTGGTAGTGATAGGTTAATGGTTGGACCCGATGATCTCGGAGGTCTCTTCCAACCAGAACAATTCTATGATTCTATGAAGACCGATGCCCTGGTTCAGTTCAGGCGGCCAGGCCGAGGCTGTGCCACAAAGTGCAACTCAGGTGATCGTGCTCCTATCTGGACCTGTTCTTTTTCTCCCCTGGCACAGAGGAGAGGGCTTCCTCCTGGTCCAGTGTCCTAGTGTAAAAATAAACCTCTTGTCATTTCTTTATTTTTCTCTTTTCTGGATAAAAGAGGCTGTGCTCTGAACCATAGAGGCAAGCATACAGGCTGTTTTTTGGGAGGCAAGGAGGAGCAAACACAGTTTAGCCTCTGAGCTAGAGAGTTTCCTAGTACAGGGCACAGTCCAGATTTTTCCACATGTGGGCTTGAGCCCAGACATCACCCTGACAACATGTGGGAACATAAATACAAACAAAAATAATTTCCAGATGAGGGATGTATGCAATGTTTTCTTTTACTGGCATTTATGCTTGCTTATTTGGCTGAAGTTGACAATCAACTCTGCTTATTGCAACAGGGTAGTGGGAGGATGCTAGGAACAGCAAAAGTGCCTGTTCAGCTGTGTCTGCATCCCGAGAGGGGTATGAAACCCATGGCAGCCACCTCGGGGAGGCCCTGTGCAATTTTCAGAGGGGGACAGGGCCCAGGAGCCAGCAGGTCTTGTCAGAGCAAAACTTTTTGGGAGACCCTGACGGATCCATAACTGTTGAGGAGCGCTTGCTTTGTGGCCCATCTTGTGAGCCTCCTCTTGTCCGACTGTGCCGCTTTAGGTCCCCTCCTTGCGGTGTGTCCTCACGGACCTGGGTAGGACTGTGTCCTCAGGAAGCGAGCAGTCCCTTGAGGAAAGGAGGTTTTGCATTTTACCTTCTTTCACTTGCAAATGATATTAGTGGGGTTTTTTTTAAGATGATTTTTGGCTGGGAGAATCCCTAAGGAGCCTGATCTCAGTGGGATCAGGATTGGTTTGGGCTGCATGCCCAGCATATCTCAGGTTTCCTGTGGGGGAAGAAGGGGAGATACTGGGGGATGTAGCCCCTTTTCTTATACTGGCACCAGCTTCTCATTCCCTTCTGCATTGTGTGCCTTACTCATGGGGCTATGCAGTCTGTTTCTGATCTCCCCTGAAGCCGGGGCTATGAAAGCAGTATCTCTAGCTCCTTTTTTATACTAGAAGATAAAATCATGATTTCTCATGTGTGTGTGTATATATACCTATAGGTAGTACAAAAATATGCTGCTCTAAGCAATGCTACCAGGATGCTTAGGCATGATTCTGTACTGCAGCCCTTAGAGGAGGTCCTGGTGTACCTGGCCACTGAATTTCTTGCTGATTTATCCCTAGGGCAACATCACAGAAGACAATAATGACAGCAGCTTAAAATTGGTGAGAGGAAAAAAAGGGCTGGCTGGTGCTGGGTGCCCTTGTAGCTATGTATCCTCTTTTTTTTCTCTCCAGAAAAATCAGTCTCTGAATGTAGCTTGGTTATATTACAATAGCCAGTCCCTGATGTCGCTGCTTTGAGTCTTTGTCTGACAGGTCTAAAAATAACTAAATAAATCACTCAAATGAGGCAGTAAGCAAGTAGATTTGCCCACCTGTTTATTAATAAACACATGCACATGAACCTATATTTCTATATTAGAACATGGCTCTGTGTCTCCTGTGGGTATAAAAAGAAAAACACCTGGCAAAGAGCAAGGGCAGTAAGGCAAGTACAAAGTTTCCACAGTAAACATATTTGTGTTTGCTGAGCAAGTGTTGCCTTAGGAAGGCAGGCAAGGCGAGCAGCTACCGCTTGCTTGCAGAGCCTCAGATTACCAAGCACAGAGAGAGCCGACTCTGACAGCTGCAGACCTGCAGATTGCAGTTAGATCATACGGGGGGAGTATTTGAGAGCAGCGACATGTAGGCATCCTTCCCAGCCTCTCTCCGTGCTGACCGTATGCGTGTAAAGTCCAAGTGCACTTCCTCCTTGGAGCTTGGCTTCAGAAAGCAGCCAGGAGATAGCGCAACAGCAAAGCTGAGCCTTGGTGTGTTGTGGTGGCTTTTGGTTTGGTTTTGTGTTTTGTTTCTTTTTTTGCTGAGGTTTACTTCTTGGAGGCTCAGCGCATACTCTAATCCTCACCCTTGCAGAAATATCTCTGCTGCCTTGCAGAGCAGTCCTTTCACAGCATCAGAGATGATTCAAGGCAAACCTTTCCTGGTTGGATTCACGGTCGTTTACTGGCAGAGTTGTAATGTGGGGGTAAAGGATGAAGGAGGCACACATAGGAGGAAGCTGGGGGAAGAGTGTGCCCAGGGCATGCCAGGGCCTGGCATAGGGTCTCTGGGAAGGGAAGATCAGGGTGTCCTGATGACGAGTGTCATTTGTGTGCTGTGAGGTGGAGGTAGCTAAAAATCCTAAGTGAATGCATCCTTTTCTTGCCTTCCCATTCCTGTTTGCAAGCTGTGGTATACAGCTCTCCCAGCCACGCTGCTATTTCTGCTCCCTCACAGGGTCAGCTGAAACATGCTGAACAAGGGGCAAAAGGATAACAAAAAACCCGCAAGCCAAGTACTGTCTAACTGGGACATGTTAAGATGTGTGGCCAAATCTGGGGCTGTGTGGGTGGGTGTCTCGAGTCTTTGTATGCTGTTTCCTTGCTCTCCAAGAGATCCAACAGTTCAATTAAGCATGATACCACTTTATTATAATTAAATAAATAGTTTTGCATTGGATTAAGACAAAGCCTCTGTCTAACTGCCTCCAGCTGTAGTGGTGCAAAGGAGATGTCAAGTTCACACTAAAAATGGTCTGAGCCCATGACAGACGGTTGCACCTAGGCCTGGCTCCTCTGAGATGTTTATAAAGCTTTGGGTCCCCCCACTCCATTAGCAGTGGCAATAAAGATTGTTTTTGTGAAGCTGTTGGATAACATAATCATGCTTCACAGCTTTATTTTATGTGGTGATTTTACTGACCATTAATGAGGAAAACCTAAATGTTTGAATTACTGGTGTGGTCTTAACTCTGGATTTGGGGAAGGAGGATCAGAAATATGAGAAAGTGCTATGACTCAGTGATGTGTATGCCACTGCATTTGGCTGCATGACCTGCATTTTCTGCCTGGGATCTGCTGATGTTTAATCAGAATCACAAAATGATGTTTAATTAGGTCACAAACGGCAGTGAACTGTCATTTCTTCTGTGTGTTAGAAGCCTTGAATAGCCTGGATAAATCCTGTGAAATAGACTTGCCATCCCCTATCCCTCCTAGAGATAACTCTCTCCCTTTGTGTTAGGATAGGACAGACTTGACAACTTACTACCTTAGTAGTTTCTGGTTGCATCCAAATGTTTTGTGTCAGCAGCTACTACCTGCAATGAGATCTCCCCAAAAGAAACTGTAGGCAGAGGAATATTTTCCAGGGCAAACAAAACCCTTCTTTGAGCCAGGATTGGTAGTAGGAAGTAGAGAGGCATTTTTTCTCCTAGTATTTTCATTCAAAGCTACGTGCACTTGGGATGGGTGTTGTCAGAGACACGAGACCTAGTCTGGCCATATCATAGCCACAGGAAATTACTGAAATCAATGGTTTACTGAGGTCCTTTGGCATCCATGTACTGAAGAAGATGTGTTGCTTTATGTTAGTAAAGTAGGAGCTGATCAAATGAGGTCCTTCCTTGTTCTACTGGTGGACAAGCATAAAGTAGCCCCAGTTAATAGGTCCCTCCTGGCTGTCCACAGATGCTATTTCATTGATGAAAAATAGCAGTTAATACTGAAATCTGTGGAAAGAGTGGTCTGCCAGACATTTTAAACAGCAGTGAGGGAGGCTAGACGTGTTTAAGCAATAGTAGGGGATGGGTCACTTAATTTTGCCACAGCAATCTATTTCCATTTGGTTCTGCCTGCTGGGCCCAAGGCAAAGCATAACACCCCTGGAACAGTTGTCTAAAGGACAGAATCTAATGAGGCTAAAAATGGATCACACTCATTATCCTTAGCTCTTAAAACAATGTATAATGCCGTTAGATTGTGGAAATCGTTAAAAACAACATGCTTAGACACATGTATATCAAGTGATTGTCAGACACAAAAGAGCAGAGGAAATAACTCTCTACCCAAGTATGTTGTTGCATGACCACTGAGGAACTGGACATTATTTGGGACATATGTGAAAATTTCAGTGGTCTTGTGGACCTACTTCAGAAATAGCTATGGAACCATAAGGCAACCGCTAATACAAAGTGAGCTGCATGTTTTTAACAAATAAGAAGATTTAGGTTAAATATTAACTTTTGGTCATTTCAACTCTGATAGCTTTGGCCTTCAGGTTGATCATTTAATGAGCTCCTTCCTGTTGCTACAGCAACTGCACCCCTGGAAGACCTTGATGTTCAAGTCAGCAAAAAAAAAAAAAAGCTTGTCCTGAAATTTGCTTAGGCTTCTATTGATAAGTGTCTGTGCTCAGAGTCAATTGTTCAGACAAACAAGGCTTGGAAATGTACCATAGGGTTTAATGCAATCCTTTCACAATCCCATCCCAATCCATCAGCTCTTGCGTACTGTTAAAAAAAATAAAAAACCCCCAACAAACCTTAAATTTTGTGCCCTCCTCTGGCATGCACTAAGCCACTCGGTGATGTTGTTTTAAGAAAGCAAACGGACTCGTTTGTTCTTCTTGCTGCGTTATCATTGTACACGATGTAATTCTGGTCCATGAACATGCATGCCCTCAATGTGCTGGGTATCAGTGGAGCGCCTAAGGTGTGACATAAGCTGACTTTTGGAAGGACAGCATTCATCTGTGCCCCCTTCCAGCATGTGCTTGTACACAGCACTGTGCCAGATCTCAGCTGCTTCTTTTCTGTCCCTTTCAAATGCAGCTTCTGGCCAGAAGGTCCTTTCTTCTTGGACCTCTCCCAGACTTAAAGCATTCAAAATTTCCCCTGAATGCTGGTCCTATTTTACTAACTCTTTCTGGGATAACTTCTTAGCGGGGGTAAATCAATATTGCCTTGTTGAATTCACTGCAAGCATGCTGTTTAATGTCAGATGAGGTTTTGGCCAGTTGTTTTTGCAGCAGTAGAAACCTCCTCAGTTCTGTCCACTTCTCTGAATGTTAATCTTAACACTGTTGTTAGAGTGCATGTGCTCTCTCTCTCATTTTCAAGGACAAGAATTCTTTCTGTCTAGGCAATTGCATCTCCATCTCTGATAGAAGCAGAGGTCCAGAATGAGACATGCATTTTTCTTTCTAGTTAGAATGCTCCCTCTCTCTCTTATAGACGTATAAATATTTTAATGAAATGTAGGGCTACAGATGTATAGTTGAGTGCTCATCAAAGCTGATAGCAAAACTGCTGTTGCCTTTAGTGTGCAGCCCTGAGGGCATCTTGTCTGAGTCATGTTTCACAATTGTTTTTAAATGTAAAGCTTTATAGCCCGATTTAAAGTACAGCTGGCAGGAAATGTTTTTTCCTATCCTGAAGAACACTTGAAATGTTCAAAAATAGTCCTGCTCCGTGCTGAGATGGACTGACAGCTCCCAAACTGGAGAGCAGAAGCAGCCCATTGAAACTAGCTACAACTCCAGTAATTTGGATTGTCTTGGAGAAGCTGAGACATGTTTAAATCCACAGTTTAAACCTGACTCTGAGTCTCCTGTATCAGGGTGGATGGCCTGGCCAAAAGTACTTTGCTACTTCATGTTTTCTCTTCCTCCTCTGGTACTGAAAAGTCCATCGTGGACCTGAGAAAACATCTTTTTTACTGACCTGTCACTGTGAAAGCTATTCCCAGGAACTGTTTCAATTTCAGTGAGTCTGCATTTTCTGTCAAAATAACATTTTGTCAAAAACCTCCAGACTGTTTCTCATCCAAACCCTGCTGAAGTCAATGAAAAACATTCCTCTTCAAGAGAATTTAAATTACTATTAAGAATACCAGAATAAAAGCATAATCACATTAGGAATTTGCTCTCTTGATGGAGGTGTATTGATCTCTGTTTTTTTCTGCACTAATGAAAAATAGGAATGGGGCTATTGGATAAAGATCTGGACTTCCCTTTGGTTTGAAAAATGGGGTACGAGACTAGTTCATGCCTGCCAGAAAGCATGTGTTTCTTTGATTGCTGGAATAGTCTAGCAAGGGACAGGCTGCCATAAAGGACAGCCATGACCACTCAGCAATACCCTGGTCTGATGTGTGCTAATACAAATTCACTCGGATACTTTTTTTCTTTTTAAAAAAAGCAAAACAAAAACAAACCCTCAACCAGCAACACAGCCCTTTCCTCCTCCCTTGAAACTTTTGGCTGATAGAGCATCATAGATTTTAAAGATAGCTGGAAGAAATTCAAGAGGCAACAGTTGCAACATCATAGTGGTTTTTTATTATTATTTTTAAAAAGTATACAGTTAACAATGAATGACAACAGAAGACAAATGAAATCACCTCTCCACCTAACTTCTTCCATAGGAATGCGTGCGCATGCACACACACACAAAAATATCTTGGTGAGCTATTAGCCTGGAAGTTACTCAAGTCTTAGAGCGATCCAATTCTCTCGGGAAGAAGAAGAAAGTAAAGCTGCCAACTTCATGCATCAAGTGGAACAATAATCCTGAACTAAGAGAAAAGCTTCCAAGTCTTCAGATGGTGAATTATTTATCTGCTGACATAGAACAATACGCACTTTGTAGTTGATGTACGAGACTCCCTATGTGCGTCGCATTAGAAAGCAAGGGGGTGTGGAGTTATACAATTATACTTTTTTTTTTTTTTAATGGGGGAAACACCCACTCCCTCCACAGCTTTAAAATCTATAATTAGTCACAAGGGAATCCAAATGTCTCCTGCAGCCCCTTTTGAGGTGTTTTATTATGTTACTAGGACCAAAGGATGCTGCTGGCAAAAGTTGTTGGAGTCAAAGCCCTGGGATTATCTGTCAGTCCCCAGGACAACTCCAGCAGAGCATCCCAAAGGGCCCCAATTGGTGCATTCCGGTTGCTTTATAATTTTTTTCCCCTTTTCCCCTCTTGTGTTCTTTTATTTCTCTGGCTTTTTACTTTGACTGCAAGCCCTCGTCACGGGGATCTTGTCTCCAAGACTGCCTGTAAAACACCTTTTACCACTGTGCTGTTGGGAGGATAGCAGAAACATGGGTTGCTTCTCCATAGGGAAGAGCCATCTTTGAGAGTGAGTCTTTGTCCCAGGATTGGCAAGCCTTGTCCCCAAAGCTGAGATCACAAGCTGGGAGGCCTGGCTGAAGGCAACTGCTTTTGGGCTTCCATTGCCTGAAGCCACATCTGAGGAGAATGGGGCTCATTTCACCAGGGAGCTACCTGAGCTATTGTGACTTTGCAACATCATCATGAAATAAAATCTATATAATTAGCACCAGTTATCTAGAGGCAAAGAGACTTTGTATCTCATCACCAAACCTTTGAGTCAGCTTTTAATTGCTTTAACCTTTATTGAAGGTAAGGTTTTCTGTGGACTAGTTGCGTCATTGTCTGTGATCAGAAAACTGGCATTGCTCTCTCCAGCATCCCTGGAGCAGGCAAGATGCTGCTGCATGAATTGCCAGAGGCAGACCCCAATACCACCTTTCTATAAAAAGCACCCACCCTGCAGATATCCTCTGTAGGATGTAATGCCAGGTTATGAGCCATAAAAATACTTTAGAGATGTTTAGTGGTGTTAAGCATGACTATCCCCTGATGGGAATAAGTGCACATACACAGTAGACAAATGTCCTCTGCCTGGCCATCAGAGCAGTGACGTTACCTGCCCTCTGTGCTGGCTTTCTCAATGGGGAGGCCCAGTGCTCAAGAGAGAGTGGCTACTGCTGCAGCCGGTTGTGCGGGTCAGGGCCAGGGCACGTTGCGTTGCCGTTGCCTGTTAGGGAGATCAATACAGGACTTCAGTCTCAGCCACTTCAGCACCTTTCGTTGGAGCAACCCTCACATGCATTTAATATGGAAAAAAATCCGGGTGCATCCCAAGTTCCCGTTCAGGGCAGCATGCATGTTTTGCTCAGGTTGCTTACATGTAATGATTCCTGTCTGGATTCATTGCCTCTGCTCCTGGAAACTATGGCTTTTGGTGCATATCCTTCAAAGTGGAAGAACAGCATGAAAAAAAACCATGCATGGGGGAATGAAAGGAAGAGCAAGGATGTGATGGCCCCATCTCACGTTCTAGTGTGAAATAACTTAATGTATCAGTTTCCAGAGAGCTCAGTGAGAAGCACAAGGCATCTTTTAACTGAAATACTGTGGACAGGAGGAAGCCACTGTCAGCTCTTGCTGTGTCATTCAGAACAGGAGAAAGCTGTGTGGAAGTGCAAGAAAAATGGTTTGGTGGTGGTTCCCCCCCGCCCCCCTTGCTGGTCTAATGTGAAGACTAGTTCTCATGATCCATCCAGGGGTTTACCGGTGGCGAGTTGGCAAGACTTCCTTGTGTTAAACAAGACAGGAGACCAGTTCCAGTTATACTAATCAGGCCAAATGTCGATGAAGCTGATTAAATCTATTCCCTCAGGCTCAGCTGCCTTCCTTGGCTGTTGTTTTGCAAAGGAGCATTGATTACGATTAGTGCTGATTACCATTTTTTTGATAAAGGTATTATAAACCACAGTTTTATCTTGTGGTATCAGCTCTAGCAAAGGGAGAAACCACAGACGTGAAACTTTACACTGTTTGCTGCATTCAGTCAACCAGCTTGAAGCAATAAAAGAGCTCACATATATCGCCTTTCAGAGCCTTTGCTTCCTTGTTTCAGGAATGCAAACACCTGCAAAACTCTCTGCAAATATCTAATCACCAGCTGTAATGTGACTGAATGGCAGGACCATTTTCAGCCTTCATCACCTTCACTGTCCTGGGCAGGGATTGCCAAAGTTGCTCTTTGCCTTCACTTTCTTTGAGCTTACACAATTTTGCTGTTAAGCACGTTGCAGAACAGCCTGGTGACTGATGAAATACCTTGCAGAGATGACAGGACACCGTGTAGATCTTCACACTGCACTCTCACAGGAGAGAGCTGTGCCTTGCAATGGGCCAGGGTCTGTCAGAAAGCTTCAGGCTTTTTGACCGACATATTCATGCTACAAACTATGTCACGATCTGGTATTTTGAACAAGGAAAAACTCCTCTGACCTTGCACCGAATTCAGGTTTGCATCCAGAACAGTTGTTCGTTCAAGCCCTAGAATTTTTTATCTTAAGAACTTTCCATCCTGTAAATTAGGGATCCCGCCACTGCAAAGGCATTTTGTGGTATATGTTCAGAGTAACGATCAGTGTGCCAAGTGTATGTTAGGAGTGGAGGTAATGTGAGGGCATTTGGCTTGCGGGCACCATGGAAGACCTCTTGCCCCTGTAGAGCTGCGTGTGCCCAGGTCTCCTTTGTTCAAAATGGGGGAGTCTGGCACATGCCCATGCTTGTGTTGCACTCGTAGGAGCGGCTCGGCAGCAGGCTGCCAGCAGGAGAGGTGTATGCAGGAGCTCAGCTCAACATTGACTCTGTGGCATTCTGTGACTGTACTCGTACTGCTGCTTACACCCTGCCTCACCTGGGCCATTTTGTAAGTGGGTGAAATCAGCATTTCAGCTCCTTGGAGTGATATGTCTTGGGGACTAAGAAGGGAACTGCCTCGGGAGCAGGGGTTTGTAGGAAGGACTGAGATGCTTCTCTGGCTATGCTTCAACCTCATCCAGTTGGTGACATTTCCACACAGGGAAAGTGGGCACAGAAGTAGCTGAACCTGCTATTTTCTGTTATGTTGGTCTTACCATTGCTGTGGGTCGCTGTTTTATAAACAGTTCATCTCCAGGAGAAGTGGTTTGTTCTCCTCTGAGCTGCAGGTTACAGCATGTTGGAAGATGATTGTGCAGGAGCTTTGCCCTCAATAAGAGTAAAAGAGGGACAAGGATTGTCTAGTTTGGCCCAGGTGCTTGTTTCAAACACTTTTAAAGAGATACTCTGTTCTGTTCTGCATTTGTTTAAAATATGGCTAAATTGTTGGCAATGAAACAGTTCAGTGCTTGCTGCAAGGTATCTGTGCATATGTAAAGCAACACAGGTAACTGCCTGATACACACCCTAAGCTGCCTTTTTTATATTCAAGTTATATGAGCGTGTAGGTACCCAACTCCTAAAAGGTCAGAGAGACTGAAAAGGAGAGGAAAGACTTTCTCTTCATCTTGGATTCTTTCCTTCATCTCTTCCCTTTCCAATAATCTCAGTCCCTCCCTGACGTACTTGCTGCCAGCTTCCTCTGTGCCAAACAACAATGATGCAGAGGGAGCAATGCAGCCTGGTGTCACGGCAGTGCCTGCACAGAAATGGGCCACCAAAGCACTGACAGCACCTGCCAGCATGGATCTCCGCTGGGAGCGGCGTGTGGCTCTCAGCAGACCTTGCACCTCTCCCAGGAGCCACGTGGGTCATGGTGTGAGTGGATTTGTTGTGAGTGCCGTGGCAATGCCAGACATTGTCAAATCCAGATAACCTCACTTCTCTGAACTTGGAGGAGAGTGCCTGCCTTCCTAGGCTGAGATCTGGTATGAATTTGATTCCCAATCAGCATAAAAGCAAACAGATTTTTTGCTTCCAAGGCCCCAAGCTTTGGAAATCTGAGCCTTTAATTCTTGTTGGTGTGTGTGGATGGCAAGTCCATTCCTCCCAAGCAAGGCAGTGCCCTAGGACAGCTGACAGGGTTCACTGAACTGGAAACTTGACCCTCTGTAACTCTTTTTGGACCTTGTAACTGCTTAGCAAGTCTTCCATTTTAACCAGTGCACTCATGTGGTACAGTTTTAATCCTTCACTGCTTTTGAAGAACGGTCATTTAAAGTGAAGTCCTGGCCCCAGAGGAGTTGGGAATTTTGAACCGACTTCAGCCAGGGCTACCACTCCACCTCTCACATCCCCACAAGGGCACTGAGCGAGCGGCGGGGAGAGCGCTCACGTGTATCAAGTGCAAAATAAACCAGGGGTTTGGAAGGAGGAAGACAGGGCATTGAAATGTGCATTAAGTTGCTGCTGCCAAGGGACTCTTGCCAAGGAGGGGAATATGCACTTTACATGCCCCATACACACAGTCTCTTCTCGCTCAGTGTCAAGGCCGCAACATACCAAGCGCTTCTGAGAGAAAGCAAAATACGCAAGTAAATAGCAGCAGCCTTTAGCTCCAAACACGTCTCGGGTGGTTGCTCCTGTTTTCTTGTCAGAGGAGTGATTCAGTTAAGGGAAAGGTGATTGAACTATTACCAGAGGGGGAAAAACACCTGTTAAAAGTGAAATAATTCAAAATACTGGAAATGGCTCCCTTGTGTGAGAGGGACTGTTTGCCTTGGCTGCTGACCTGTGCTTAGCAATCCTTTCTCTTCTCTGCTGCTAGCAAAACCATGTTCAAGAGCTCTAGGGTGATTCCTGACCAGGAGGGAAGCAGAGCTGGAGAAGTGTCCTTGTCCATACCAATACACGGGTTAGCTGGGAGAAACAGTGAACAACGACAGGATGTTTGAACCAGCTGCAAATATCTGGAAGAAGGAAAGGAAGGGAATGGGATGCTAACTCAAGTTTGAGCATTAGAAGTAAAAAGCTTAAACTGAGCAATGGAAACTGTAGGTTTAAATGTCAGGATATATTTCCTAATAGTCATTTCTGTCAAGTTGTTGGATAATCCCAAAGGGAAGTGGTGGAAATCTCATACATAGAGATATTTCTCAAATTAGGTTTGGATGAAGGCAGCAGAGAATACATACTTGCAAAAAAGAGTTGAACTAGATAATCTAGGAGTATTTTCCCATCTCTAAACTGTGATTTATGCTATAAACACTGCCAGACCCTGCAAACTAATCTGTTGTACTAAAAGTGACTCAAACACAATTGCTTATATTTTTATACCCCTCATGATGTTAAACATTTGGTTTGCCAGGAAGAGTTGGAGTATCCAGGACACACTTTACTGTGAATGGATTTCATGAACTATAATTACTAGGCAATAAATCCATACAAGTGGGAAATGTCTCAGGTCTTGTGCTAGATAATAGGAAAGGACAGGAACTGACTGTTTGGGGGGGTTACATTTTTGTGTGAACTTGGAAGGAATTAAAACACCAAAGCTACTTTTGAAGGGCCAGTTAGGGCAGAGGCCGCAAAATTGTTCTTTACATTAACAGTAAAAAATGTATTTGCGCAGCTATTTCTTGGATGGAAGCTAGCACAGAGACAGCTGGTTTTAATTACGCAAACAGATGCAATAGCTGAGCAATTACAACTTGATCTTAAGCCCAAGCAAGGCGAGGGGATCTTTAGCAGTCTGTGCTTAAACTGCTTGTGTTGGGCAGGATCAAACCCGTAGATGAGAAATCTTGTGCTCACCACAGCACTCCTAGGAAGCTGCTGGGAGTAAGACTTCTTTCCATGGCAGGCTCCATTTGTGCACCAGCACACCTCGGTTTGATTTGGTGGTGGGTACAGGTCTTGGGGAACAACCAACTCGACTGTGGTTCATTGGCTTTGTTGGCATTTCTTCCTGCTTCCAATGGGGTAAATGACAGGAGAATATGACTAGGTGTATCTCTAGGCAATTCCCTGCCACCATTTTGGGGGAGACTGCAGCTATTTCTTGTGTGTTGCCAGAGGAGTTTGCTACTGATCATTACAGTAATTGCTATCAGTAGTAATGGATTTATTATAATGCTCAAAAAGGGTTTCATATTACTACACACGCATTTAAAAGAGAGTTTCTTGCCCAAAAGAGTTTGAAATCCAAACTCAGATATGTATCTGTGACTGTTTTAGGCACAGATCACCACAGTACCAAAGCACAACCAGGCTTACCAGCCCACTGAAGGCAACAGGACTTTGGCTGTTGGTCGCAACATGAGTAGGGTTAAGCCCCTACAATTTCTGTCTCTCTATTCAGCATCTTTAAGTATTATTTTCTTCTCCCTGTTTGTTAAAGAGGATGTAAAGGGTATCAACAGGCAAGCCACAGCTTCATCCACATATATATACACATACACATATATATAGTACAGACTTTAAAAAGGTAATTATAAGCTTCCAGCTGTCCAAACTCAGCATTATCTTATTAGCATCAGTCATGGGGCTGCAGTGGAACAAAGATCTAGCACTGCTGAGATGGACAATTACAAACTCATCAGAGGAAAGACATGCACTTGTGCATTTAAGGAATTGTGCAAAATCCCAGCCTTTAACTGCTTGTCATAAAAAGCCATAGCTTCTGCAGGGGGTTCCTGTCACCCTCTCCTCTCCTCTGCCCCAGGGCAGAGCCTGTTCACAGTGTCCAACTGAATTGAGAGGAAAGTCTTCTCCTAAGTCAGAGTCCAGTCCTCGGGCTCTTGATCTGACCCTGAAAATAGCGGCTCCGACCCATATGAGGTTGGGCCTTCTTGCCTTCTCACTCTGTTTAATATCACTGACAACTCTGTGTAGGAGGATTGTTTCTGGCATGTACAAGAGTACTCATGAAGCATTGCTCTGCTGATTAAAACATGTGCAAAACAAACCATGTCAGGTCCTGCCCCCTTTCTCCCTTGGGGAAGTCTGCCCAGCCAGGACGGCCGGCTGAGACCCTCTGTGAACCTTTACTAGAGAGAAGCAAGAGTGGGAGATTTCAGAAAGCAGCCACTGTCCTGTGGCTTTTAAGGCCACTTTGTAAAAGACTGACTCAAGCTGCCCCCCCATCAACATGAGTGTGACTGTACAGCCATCCCAAAGCGCTCTGATCTGGCAGTGTCTGGCTTGGTTTCTCTATGCCTCCATGACAGCAAATCACACTGAAGTGGAGCTTGTCGGTGCAGGGTGAGAAACGAAAAGGTGACCTAGCTGTTGGAGGAAAACATACAGGCTCCTGCCCTTGGGCTAGGCATTGAGCCTGCCATCTGGTTGTTAAAATTACAGCTGCGTCCCAGGTTGGCTAGGTTCCCTCCTTCCCCCAGCTGGGCCCGACGCTGGGGGACATGCTGCCTGCATCTGGTTTGCAAGTGTCTCTCTTTCCTCCTCCTTCCCCTGTCCCCTTTAGTTCAGAGCTCCAAATCCTTCCCTGTGCAGCAAAGAAGGGGATGTGGGGATCTCCCAGGCCTCCCCTTCAGAGATGGTTGATATTGTTTTGACAGCTCTGTTCATTCCAGTCTTGTCTCATTTTGCACCCCCAGCTCCATGCTTCTCTTAGGCTGCTCCCTCTACTTCTGTGAGCAAAACACAGCAGGTATTCAGTCTCCTTTTCCTTGTTGTACTCCTGTTTGAAGTCTTCCCCTTATCACAAGTTCTTTCTCTGCCCGTGTCCTCACAAATTATGTTTGAACTACTGCTTTCCCCTCCTAAGCAAGGAGAAAGTGTCCTTATCAGTTTGGTAATGACTTCTGGCCATCCCAGACCAGCTCCCAGAGCTTTCTCAAAGAACCTGAGGATGCTCAGCAGTGCATAAACAGGAGGTGCTGAGCACTGTATAGGATCAAATCTGGTAGGAAATGCTATCATATGGAGGAATGCCTAGGCTTCACATTTGCTTAGTCCTCTGCCATATGGCATTGGGCAGACCCTTAACCTTCATTCCTACCTTTGTGATGGGAATAATATACAGCCCACTTCAAATTAGAGTGGGGACCTCTTAATTCTTTCCAGAATTACACCCTTGCTATGCAGAGTTTGAGTTTTATTACAGATTCTAGACCAACCTTTATCTCATAGCGTTTGATCACTGAATTTTTTCTTTGGCTCAATGCTTTTTCATTGCAACTCCTGCTGTGACTTTCCCAACACTGCCCTTTTTGTCAGTCTATATATTTTTCTGATTGGAACTGTAGATCCCTGTATAAGCAGTATCAAGTATTGCTTTGAATATTGAGCAATTAGATGATAGAAAGCTCCTCCACAAAAGCCAATAAAATGGTCTCTGGTGCACATACAGTTATCAACAGTGCTTTGGTGCTCTGTTCCCTTTTGCTTTATTAATCCTGGCCCTGTGGGCATTGAGCAATGATCCAAATGATATCTGTGCTGCACGTACAGTGCATTCTGCTGGCCACTTCTACATAGCAAGACAAGAGAACAGATTTCTGAAGCTGAATACTTATACTTGCAAACACATTTGCAACATTAGCATAAGTTAGCTTGTACTTGCAAACATCCACGGTGCACGCATGACTATTTAGCCAAGAAATGGGCATGCACTCACACTAACCTAAGTGGGGACAATTTGCCTCTCTACAGTGGCTGTAGCTACAGCAGGAATATTCTGCACCCTCCCTAACACCTTTTATCTGCAATTAGGTTTTTAATCATTCATAAAGTGACTCTGAGTGAGACATTATGCTTTCTTCAAGTGAAATCTAGAGGTTTGTGCTTTCTTTTTGCGCAAGTAAGCAGGGTGTTTTCCAAAGAGGGACTAAGAGAATGATATGGAAAAGAGCTGTCTGATGGGGTAGGGCACATACTCTCATGCAGAAAAGCTTATTTCAGTATCGTGCAATGGGCTTTATTTTTACTTCTGATGGTGTCTTTGGGGCTTTGTTGGCTACGTGACAGCAACACGTGAACGATATGTTACTCATCAAAAGCTACCTGGCACGACTACCCCAAAAAAGAAGAGAGCAGTGAATAAATGCAGCACAGAGGGAAGTGACGACAGCAGCAACATTTCAAATAGGTTAATCTTTGTTTAAATAGTGTTTTGATGAAGAAAGATTAAATGATGTGCTGGAAGTGGTACAGTATGACTAATGAGAGAATTCACAGTTATAAGTGATAGGAGAGGAAATATCAGAAGGGATATAAACCATCAGGCATCTACACACTGGTGGATTGTCAGGAAAAAATTTTGCTGATTGGCAAAAGATATCACTGTTGGCTGTTTTTTTTAATCTTCCTCTGAGATGTTTCAGCCCATTAGAACTATCTCCGGAGGATCCAGAGATGAAAACTTGGGCCCAGAAGTGTCTTGCAGCAGCTCCAGGCTATGGCTGCATGAACAAGCTGGCGTGAGATAAATTGGGGCTGATTTCTGGCTTGTCTGTTCTTCCTCAGTAACAGCCCAGCTGCCCACTTTGACACTGCAGAGGGTAGAAAGCAGCTTCCCATGTTTTCATGGCCAAGGAAGTACACTGACATTTACCTAAGGGTATATCCAACTGCAGACAGGCAGTTCATTGCGGGATGGCAAAGGTGCAGTGAGTTGTTTGTGTAGCTGTACTCAGGCAGGAGGGAACAGCAAGAACGTCATAGCCCCATTGATTTGGCGGGTGAGCTGAAGTTTTCAATTATATGATGAGTATTAACGTTGTGTTGCAACTCTATTTGTATTTCCTCATGAATTTTCCAGTATTTATGAGGCCTCTTAGGCTGGTTACAAGTAGTATTAGTGACATATAATAATAATAATAATTAGTTCTACTTTACAGAAAGTAACATTGCAGCAGAAAAATTATCTTGGCAGGTGCTTAGCTCAGAGCTAGAACAAAATGAGTCCCCAGCAGCTCTCTAACCGAGAAGCTATAGTCCTTGAGATGAGTGAGGTTTTTGCTTTCCAATAGCTTTGTTATTTAAGCCACTCTATTATTTTGGTCTTGGTGCTTTCTGGGCTAAACCAGTGTATAACAAAGGAGAGGACTGAGGAAAGATTCTGTGAATGGCTCTAGACAGTGGCTCCACATGCAGCGTTAGAAAACAGTTTTGTTAAGAGAAGTTGTTCAGCTAAATACCCTGAGGTTGCTGTCCACATCGACCAGTAAAGCTCAGCCCATTTCAGTGGGATATGGCAAAATTTGCAGTAAGGCTCCTTCCTTACTCTGTGAGATTGCGCTACACCCATGTCACTGTGCAGTACTGTTAGCCACAGCCGTGTTGGAACTGCAAGACCTTGGAGATACCACAGCACAAGGAAGACAGGGAGACAGCACCCGGCAGCTCGAACCAAACCCTAGCACCAGTGCTGCAGGGACCACACACAAAACAAACCACCTTTTCTTTCTGGCAGAGATTTTGATCATTGATCCCTATAGCACTGGACACACAAAGGAAAATACCAATAACCAGAAAAATTGAAAAGAGAGGGAAGAGGTCTCTATGCGCTTTTCAGTTCAATTGCTGTATTTCAAGCCTTATCCAAAATCTAATGGATCAGTGGGAATCCTTCCAGTAAGTTCAGCTGGGGTTTTATAAGGCTTTAATTAATGGCCTGGTTGCTATGATTGTGCGTGTTCCTCTCACAGTACCACTGAGGGTTGTGCCTCCAAAAAAGAATTAAGCAAATGGGGCTCCTTGATCAACGTTTTGCAAATGGCAACAAATTAACTCACTTGGGAAGGATTTGATAGCAAAGGTTTGTCTCCAACTGTCTAAAAGTTTTCTATTATAAATGGAGGGAGAAAAAGCCATTTTTGACCCTGTTTATGGCTGAGTTCCAGCTGTATTATGTTTAAGGCTAATTTTCTGATAAGAGGTAAATATTTAATGTTGAGGCTAAAAATGTCTCAAGATCAAGGAGCTCTTTGGAGTTAATGTGAATGTTTGGCATAGGACTGCAAACTGCATCTGACTCAGGGGAGAAAGAGCATGCTCTAGTGTAAAGGTTCGGGCTTCTCCTGTGGTTATCTTCTTCCCCTTGGGCAAGGGACTTAGCGGTGTCGTGTACCAATGCAGCTGCTACCCCTGATTCTCCAAGTTTCTTTTTTCTCCTTGTGCCTTTTGAGGACTCTGTCTCATCTCTTTTTTTTAACCATGCTGCTCATTTGCTCAAAAAATCCTCCCTTTGCTCTCCAGCACCCACTCCATGCCTCATCCCCACCAGTCACAAAGTCAGCTATGTTCCTTAAAAGCCAGACAGGGTTTTAATAACCAGCCAGCCAAGAGAGGCTTGAGGAGCAGCAGCTTGTGGGTGCTCATGTACCTGCTTGCACCCACAAATGAGGCCCTGCAATCCCTGCCTTGTGCCAGAAAATAACTGGGTTTGAAACCACAGAGCTGCAGACACAAAGAGAGGGCTGTGGTCAGGACTGGGCTGAAAGAGCAGTGCCTGTCCTGGAGAAGCTCACTTTGTTTATGACTGACTCTCTCTGGGCTGCTTTTCGTGATGCTGGATAAAAAATGATAGTATGTACTCTGTAGGAGTGTATATATGTGTGTGTGGATGTGTACACCCAGAGACAGGCACATTTATAAACAAACCACGGAACACATTGCAATGCTTGAACACACTCCAGTGTGTCTATGGACATCTTGTTCTCTCCCTCCTTCTGTCCTTGAGGTATCAGGTTTCCTTGTTTACAGTCTGCCTCATTCAGGGTCTGGAATTCCTAAAGAGCAGCAAAACACTATCATGTGACTGAAGACTTATTTCCAGGAAAAGTGGAAGAGGTTCTAGGAAAGGTCAGTCCTCACGTTCTCACTTGCTCCCATCAACAATACAGGATGAAGGAGATAAAGTTGATGTGAAGTCCCTGATCCTTTGTCTCTCTTGATCCTGGGATGAGCTCTAAAGGAAAATCTAATGCTTGTTGCAGACTTACTTACACTCTCCTCATATTTTTTCCCCTCTTTAATGGTTTATTCACATGGGACATTTCACACAGAAGCAGGATTCCTGCTTCCTGGTATGTCAGTTATTTCAGTGGCTTCCTTATCTTCTTGAAGGGTTATTTTTGCATGTGCTGTCACAAGTGGTCATAACCTTGCCTGTGACATCACAAACAAGACCATGGGACAGATTCAGGCAACAGTACATGTAGGGAGAACTACATTAACATAGTAGCAGAAAACAAATAAAGAGGAAAACACAAACAAAACCAACAGCCTCCAGGTCCCATATGCCAAAAGCATCAATGAGAGCATTTCTAGAGCTCTTCTCATTGGGCAAGAGCAGAACTAGTGAACCTTGATTATATGGGGTTATCTGGATGGGTGGCATCTGGGTCCCTGGTGCTGTGCTATAGCTTTCAAAGACCCTGCACTATAGCAAGTCTGCAGTGCCTCTTCTGGCTGTGCCCCACAGGTCCCAGGAGCCTAGCATCTCTCTCCTTGTGATGGGGCCATTTTGGCCTTCTCAAGGACTTGGTCTTTTCAGATGCTGCATTCATGGTTCCCGGCACTCTTAAGGTGTTCCTGGTCCTGGATGAGATAGAGTATGAAGGATGAGCAAGGCTGAAACCTGGTGCTGACGTGCCTTGTTCAGCAAAGATGATGATGGGTGTGATGGAACAAAGTGGTAGAAAATGTAATGAAAATCCCTAGTTACCTAGCCAATGAAAGATGGGAGGACAGTATTCACAGGGTTGGCTTTTGGTACAAGCAAGGTAGACAGTTTCCTACAGTGGCTGTCTGATGGCTGCCCTGCCCTGCAAGGCCCTGTTGGCTATTGCTGCTATAAGGGAGGGACATGTTGTGAGGGACACTGGCTATTCCTGGGGAGCTGCTGCTGAATCTCTCCTGGAGGCTGCAGCCACTGCTTCCATCGCTCTGATCTTGCTGGCAGCAGCAGGAGAACCCTTAGGTGATGACAGATATTGAATCTTCTTCTGATAACATCGTGGTCAACAGCAAAAATTCACATTGTCTAGATTTTTGCCCTGCAGCTGTGTGTCTTTGTGCTTTGAGGTGCTGAGTTCTCTGGTCTAGCTCCAACAAAAGCACGTACAATCATGCTTAAGTTTTAGCAAGAATCCTGCAAAAAGACTCACATGCTTAAGCCCTTTCTTAGATCCAGGCTCAAACTCTCAGCCCCAGGCAGGACCAAGCCCATAATGACTCTCTATTTCTGCACAAATCTGCTGGAAAATACATTTGTCTGGAGACCTGCAGCAGGCTGAGGGTTTAGAGTGTTCCCCAGGCATCCTCCACTTGTGCAACCCGCTCACACATCTCTACGGGCCACCCGCACACAGTCCCGTTGCACTGTGTCAGTATTGCAAGGGTCATTGGTGAAGTTGCAGGCGGAAAAAATATCAACAAATATGCAGCGAACACACTGCAGCTCTACTGCCATGAAGTGAGAGCAGTAGGTACTCTAGGCTCCATTGACTATTCCAGTGCAAATCAATGTTGGATTATGAAGCAAATCCAAAATTTGGAGAAGCAATAGGGAAAATCAGTAACGTCTGCACAGTCTTCATTCCTGAGGTACACTGACTATAAAACACAGATGCCTGTGGCACATGTTGCTATGTTATGAAAAGAAAACTCATGGCTGCAGCATGGTAAATGCCTACAGCACCTGGTGTGGAAGCTCAGTAATTTCAGGAAATTCTGATTCACTGGCTAAAGTCTAGACTGTAACTTAAAATTAGCCATACTGCCTGAGATCAGGGCCTTAGCTCCTCTGATAATGGCCAGTGGTGGGTACTTGCAGAAAGAGAAAGAGAAATGGGTATAGCTAGAGTCTGTCCTTCCTAAGCCAGAAGTTCCTTGTGGGTCTTCAGGTTAATACCACAGATCAGTCATGGGCTGATCCTCTTTTTGAACACAGTTATGCCTTTGGACTCCATAACATCCTGCAGCAACCAGATTCATGGGTCTGTGACGCACAGTGTGAGATATATTAGTGTGCTTGTTTTAAATATATGTACTGGTATACTGTAGTATGTAGCTTTTCTGCATGTTCTCTCTTGCCCCTGTGACAACATCAGGCAGTTGTTCCCCAGGTTCAAGTCCCTTGTATCAATCAGGCAGCGCAGAAATATGCTCTGGTTCCTGTCAACATGCAATCGTCTGGCCACTGGACTCTTGGTTACTCTAAGTATAGGTGTGACTTTGAAGAGAAAGTCCTAGAGCAGAAAAGCCCTACCCCAGAAGATGCCTGCCTTACAGTACTGTGTCAGAGTTTGTATTGAGTGAAGTCTTGGGCCATGCAGTCTGTTTGCTAACCAGAAGGCCTGTGTGCTGCCAGGCTGCTATTCTATGCCAGTTTGAATTAACAAATCTGACTTTTATTTTCCTGAGATCTCGTCTGAGCTGCTATCAGCTTGGATCCAACCTGGTGGATCAATGAAAGTTATGACACTGTACAGATTTGTTTTTCAGTGGCATTGATAAACCAGTGTTGCAAGATCCTCAGCTCAGACTCAGTCTGGCTAACTGAAGGTTGTGAAATTTCCAAAGGCGACAAGGAGAAAAAAAAGCAAAAAACCACTCTCCCCTATGTTGCAACTCTGAGTGCAATCAGTCGCAAACAATAATTGTCTCACTGGACACTCAGATTCATTTTAGTTGGGTCCATGGAAAGTCATTTCTATATATATCAGCTAGATGTCTGACCTGAGGGTTAAAGCAAAGAAGTCTGCTTGCAGAAAAGTTGCGAATGCAAAATTCTGGCATGGCAGTCCAAGTTCTGTCCTCGACTAATACAGTTTGTCTCAAAATTGTGACCATGTTGAGCAATTGTATGGGGAAGGGAAGAACTTAACCATTCTGAAGAACATCTGTAAGCTAAAAAACGAGCAATGAGAACCACCAGAAAGGGAAATACTGGATTAATGAGCAACACTTTAATGAAGATATTGGCTGTGAAACAGCTCCCAGGGCTGCGCTGGCGCTTCAAAGCATTCTTCTTCATCCTCTTGGGCCACTATGGTTTTAGCTGCTCTGTGCCATAGATAAACGAGAAGACCCAATTCCCTTTGCTCAGCATTTCAGGTGCTTTCTTTGACTCAAAGTGTGGGCTAGTGGCTGAAACATGAAGGTACTGTGTTTTATTGGATCTGATTCCCACAGCAACCTACAGAAGCATCTCTGGTATTAGTGGGCACTTCGACACCTGAACATGACGCAAACTCAGAAAGAGTCTAGTGAGTATTCAGTGATGTTGCTTGGATTATGGCAGAGCAGAGAAGCTCTAGTCTTGGGCTGTGAGGGTGATGTATAGGCAGGGGACACGCAGGCAGTCCCTACCTCGATGAACATGGCCAGAGCTCAGCAGGACTTTCCCAAAACACTTCCTTAAGCAAATTCAGAGGAAGGGGCCAAAGGGGAAGAATCAACAAAATTTGCACCTGGGAGTTGAGGAAAACAGCAGAAAGTTCTAGAAAATTCTGCTCCAGCTCTTTCCACTTGGAAGAATGGATTTAGAATATGATTTCAAGCTCCCAGAAATCCCCCAGAATATAGGCCAGAACAAAAATAATCTAATCCAATCCAATCCCGTCTAATCTAATTTCATTTCTCACCACTGTGAAATGACCATAAAAACATCCAAGACATTTTAACTTCTTTTAAATGACCATCTGCAGGATCATGTCACACATACCAGTGCTATATGGACACTGTTATTTAGTGGAATTATCATTTAACTGAATTGCAATATGTTGCAAGAGGAAATCCTTGTTAATGACAGCTACAGCCAGGAGAAGCCTTGTGAATATTTTTACTGGGATCACTATAACAACAATAGGAATATGCCACACTAGGATGATCATTAAATTTTACTCACGGTGGAATTGCCATTGTGGGTGACCTTTCTTTCAGCAAGGGCAAAATGCAGCACAGAACAGGCTCCTGATTCACCTTACCCATACCTCAATGGGCCTGTCTTCAGTGGTGTGCTGGTTTTGGCTGGGAAATTTTCTTCACGGTAGCTGGTATGGGGCTGTGTTTTGGATTTGTGCTGGAAACAGTGATGATAATGCAGGGATGTTTTCGTTATTGCTAAGCAGCGCTTACACAGAGCCAAGGCCTTTTCTGGTTCTCACCCCACCAGGGAGGAGGCTGGGGGGGCACAAGGAGTTGGGAGAGGACGCAGCCAGGACAGCTGACCCCAACTGACCCAAGGGATATTCCATACCATATGACGTCATGCTCAGGTTAAAAAGCTGGGGGAAGAAGAAGGAAGGGGGGGGATGTTCAGAGTGATGGCGTTTGTCTTCCCGAGTAACTGTTATGCGTGATGGAGCCCTGCTCTCCTGGAGATGGCTGAGCACCTGCCTGCCCATGGGAAGCAGGGAATGAATTCCTTGTGCTTTGCTGGTGTGCGCGGCTTTTGCTTTCCCTGTTAAACTGTCTTTATCTCAATTAATGAGTTTTCTCACTTTTAATCTTCCTATTCTCCCTCCCCATCCCACCAGGGGGGAATGAGTGAGGGGCTGTATGGTGCTTAGTTGCTCACTGGGATTAAACTATGACAAGTGGCCTTTCACATGCATGCAAGGAGGAGCTAGGATGATTCCCCATCTGAATCTGAAAGAGCAAGTATAAGACTAGGCCGAAGCCCTTCATACCTTTTAATGCAGTAAATAAAGTTGTATATGTAGTGTAGCAACCACTGAGAGCAGTGCTTAACACCTCAGGTAGTTTTCCATTTTTCCTTGACCTGTACCTTGATCATCAGACTTCTGTATTTGTAACTCATGTTACATTGGACTCTGAATATAAAGACTAATGACAAGAGAAAGTGGCAGTAATTTCTGACTCAACATTTTCATCAATCAAAAACAACCCTAAAATGACTGACATTGCAATTGGCTAGGGCAAGAGTCTGATCCTTTTGTACTTAAGATACTGCTTTGAACAATAAAATCAAATGAGGTCATGTATATAGCAATGTGCATGAGTAAAGGCATCACAATCTGACACGTCTTTTGTGAAGCGCACTGAAGTCCTCCAAAGGGAGGTGCAGTAGAAGGGTGAAGTGTTAATAGTGCATTTGGCTTTTTATGACTCCTGTTTTGCAAAGAGTGATCATGTGCTATTGTTTTGAACTTCACTTGTGTTTGTTCTGTTTCCTAGATCTGCCTTTGTGATGGCCACTCCCAGAGTAATCAACCCTGAAGAAATTCATGTCTGGACTTATGAAGCTCAGTTTTATTCTCAGTTTTTCTTCTACCTGCATTTTTTTTCCAAAGCCTTCCTAATTTAAAGATCAGTCGATTAGTTCTGGCTGCTTTGGTGTCAGCTGTTCCATGTCATCTGCATATATTCTATTACTTCTAGGATCCCAAAACCACACGTGAAATGTGCCACATAGACTTTCTGTTGCCTGGCATTTTGTGTATGGGGGTACACAGGGTTTGTGTTTAAATTCTGAGCCAGGTGTATCAAGCCTGGATTTCAGTGAACCAAAAAGTTGTGATGACACCATAGATACGGACTATAGCACAAAAATATTTAAGCCAGCAAGAGCCGAATCTGCTGCACCTGGTGGTGTTGAGACCAAGGCACTAATCCCTGACATTGGGTTTGCTTTTTGAAGTGGGTACAACACCAGGCCAGTGTTAGGCTACTGCAGATGGCTTCTGTCCATACAGTGTCAGTACCTCTGTGTTATACCTCCCCACACTTCCCATTTTGTGTGCAAAAATGTCTTGGGACGCTCTTCTGCTTGTTGAGGGGAACCCAAGGGATTCTGCTGAGTTCAGTCTGGCTTGGCTTCTCTCTTCCTTTAGGAATGGTCAGCGAATGATATTTTAGCTCCAGAAAGAGAATCCTTTAAACTCCACAAGTCAACGGTAGACTGCGCCCTGCACGGAGCAAACAGTAACAGGCAGACAGGAGGAGAACTAGTGTTATGAAAATGGCCACTCAACACCATGGACCTCATGAAAGCTCTGCGTTCCTACAGAGACAGACACAACTCACCTCCACACCAAAGCACTGAAGACTGGCAGGGGCAGAAGCAGCCCATGCTTGGATGCATGAAGACTCTACATTATGAAAACCTCCCAAAAACAATACAGAGGGAAAAATAAAGTGTTTCAAAATTTGAGCCCAAAGGAAAAGCAAATTGACGTCTAACAAAAGACTGATTTTCTTCTCCCGTAGAGAGATGTCTGCCACTTACTCGAGCTGGCAAGGCAGTGTCTCAAAGGGCAATTTAACCAAGTTGCATAAGGCCTTGGCTGGGTGGCTGTAGAAATATAGGGCCTCTTATCTGAATGCTAGCCACAGCTGTTAGAGATCTTGAAGGAATTATCTCTGTGCCTGTCAAACATCTGCTTTGTAAGCAAACACAGAGGCTGAAACACTAGTGGTGCACATGACACACTGCAGCTCATGAGGCAGAGCCAGGAGGCAGCAAATGGGAGCTTTTTTTCCTGACATCAGAAACCTGATGTCCCATGAGTGACTCCGACGGATGGATAGGCCCTAATCCCTCTGCGTTATATAGACCTGTGCCTTGTCATAGAAAAATAGCCAGTGTGGTCCAAGCACTGATCTCAGTGTCTTCGGTAAGCTATAAATCATCTACAGCTCTCATGAATATTCTGGCATATAGCCTACAGAACTACATTTATTTTCTCTCTCACCACCCAGGAATTGTTCCATATAAATGTGGGTAGACCCAAAAGGGCTGATACTAAAAATCAGGATGTGCATTGGAGCCCTTTGACATTAAATATCTTCTTCCTTTTCTGTCTTCCCTCCCTTAGTCATCTCTATATTTTTCCTCTACAATACAGTCACAGTGCTTCCTCTGTGAACCTAGCTAGCTGCCTTTCCGTATCTCTGGTAGTCTCTTCATTACCAACACCCCCACAACACATAATACTCTTTGAGAGCCTGGCTACAGGGAATGCGGGATGCCTGTATATTGGGTAACCAGAATACTTTATTTTCTCTTGTGTGTGTTATCATGCTACCACCAGTCCCATAAAACCCCTTGATAACTGTCCATTGTTGTGACTCTTTGCATGTATGCATGTGCATCCAGATCTGGTCTGTGTGCAACGTGAACCTTCACTCTCCCAAAATGTAGGTGCTGTGGGGGAATCTAGTCCAAATAAGAGGACCGGCCATCATATGAGGATACTGATTTTGTGTTTTGTCCATTCAAGACTTTCCTTCTTTGTGCTCTATCAAAAACCGCTGGCACTGAAAAGGAGGATGGTGACAGTATGAATGGATGAACAACCAGATGAATGAATGTAAAGGGTTGTCCTGGGGTCTCTCATCTGTTTTTCTCCCAGCAGAGACCTCTAGGTGTTCCTATAATGTGTTCCTGAGCTGTTTATCCACGTCTTTTTGAAAATATCTTAGTTCAAAGTGACGCAGCTTCCCATTTTCTTTATACGTATAATCAAATGCAAACAATTAAGATTGCCTAACTGAACTCTGTGCCAACAGGTAACTACAGTTCAAAGGACCTTTTACTCAGTTAACAGGTTGGACAGCATTTCCTCCACACCCTTCAAACAAAGTTATGGTGTAACATCTAACAGAACTTTCCTGTCAAAATCTCCAGTTCCAGGGTGAGCTCTCAGGCCGACTGCCTGAGGCCCCAGGTCGTGAAGGACACCTCTGGGCTGAGTAGAAAATCAATGCTTGACATTCAATGTTCAACTGAAAAACTGGGAATGCATCCATTTCAGGCTCCATGCAAGACCACAAGGCTATTGCCAGTTCTGTGTGTGTCAGCTGGAAACTAACAGAGCAGTATCACCTTGCAATGAAGACAATCTTATCAAGGACTACCAAATAATTTCCATTCCAGTTATGTTGCTACAATTTTTATCTCATTATTCTCAATGACACCAGGCAGAGGAGGTGTTAATATAAAGGAAGATTGTGTTTCTAGTTACAGCTTAACGCTATAAAGCAGAGAGAGTGGGTTTTGTTCCAAGCTTTGCCATAGATCTGGGTTGCTTAACACACCTTTGCCTCAGGGCTTTTAATCTGTAAAGTGGTGTGAGCAGTTACACTTAGCTGTGAATCTAAAATCATTACTATATTTGAAGTGCTTTTTCTGGAAGAGAGTGCTGGTGCATAAATACCATTGCAGTGCAGGTGGCTTGACTATACTTGTCACAAGAGAGATTACCTCCAAGTGTCTGCTCAGATGCTGTATTTTGGAGATTCACAGTTAGGTTTGTGCTCATCATTCATGTGGATGGCTAGATTTAGTTTAGCTAGGGCTGGAGCTGGTATTTGGCTAGACAGGTGTCTCATTGTCTGAATGAAATCTGAATCTTCAAAGAAAGGAGAGCAGCAAGGGATGGACTCAGCCAAGGACTGGCTGTGAGATAGGGGGCTCTTCAACTCCCAGGTTCAAATCCAATAAAGTTAATAGAAATCACATGGCTTTCTTGCCATTTGGCAGCCAATTGGGACCTCACACTGTATCAGTGAATTTTACCATCAACTTACAGGACAAGTGACTTAATCGGCTCCAAGGACAAGCTGGGAACAGTGAAAAAAACCTGAATAAACTGTATCAACCTAGGGCAGCGGTTTGGTACTTTAAAGGAGTGACGTGAGAGAAATGAATTAAGTCTTAGTCTTACGTCTCCCTTTTTTGACAGAGGAGGATCGACTTTACAGCAGACGAACACCAAGGCTTCTTCCTGGGAAATCAAGTAGGTCACAATCTTCTATCAGCTCTGTGGTCGTTTCCAAGAAACTGGATGACAGTTCTGATGCATCAGGAAAACTCACAGTTCTAACCGCACAATTTCTTTGTTTTTTTTGAGAAGGCAGGTTAACCTCCCTTTTTGAAAAAGATTTCTTTTGTCTTCATGCTCACAGAAAAGATGGATGGGAATACAAGGAAAGGTAAAGGGCTGGTTTGCCAGCTTGGCCGGGGCACCTGCAGAATGTAAAAATGTCCAGCAACTCATGGATGTGCAGTGATATTATAAAACCTGCACTAACCACGTGCAGGCTTCAGAGGGGTTTTTACCTCTGAAGAACTGAACTGGAGTCCTGACACCATTCAGCTCTGGCCTTGTATCACCTCACCATTTTCAAACTGCTGTCACACTTCAGCTGGTGGCCATTTTACAGCAGCCCAGGCCTTCTTGCGTACTGCAAAAGTACAAGCCCTGTGATTTCTGAAGTCCACTTGAAAACAGATCCCAAGGCACATTGCAGTGTACCAGGAGTTTCCAAACGTCTGCCCACCCCAGTCTCATCCCTGGGGAGAGCTCTCATTTCTCCACAGGCTCCAGAGCCTGCTTGTAAAAAGCAATGAGGGACTGGGGTGCTTCTCTCTGTGGGGAGTTAATTAGCAGCCTTGGGTGAAACACTGGGAGGAAGTTGGCTATTTTCTAGCAATTTCTTAATTTTCCTCTTCCCTGAAGGATGCCGCCGGGCAGTGAGGCGGCAGTGCTCAGGGCCTGCGATTGGCTGAAAGCGCCCCATGTGACCAGGGAAGCCATTTTAGCTGGTGGGCCTTGAGGTTAACTGGAGGTTTGTGTGTCCTGTGGTCAGCAGTGGTGTGTGGGCTCAGTTTGCAGGTGTGGATGTTAAGAGCAGCTGTGTTAAATTGTATTCACTGTAGGAACAAGCAGTCTGGGTGCTCTGGAGGTGGAAGAAGTGAAGCACTGGCCTTATCTCCTCATCCCAAAGGCACTGGAGGAGAGTCCTGTCCTGGTGGAGCCTGCAGGGCCTGGTGGGGAAGTGCCCAGGGCAGTAGGTAAGGCTCTGCATGCCTTTTGGGTTTGTTTATTTATTTGCGTAGCATTGGTTTGCTGGTGCAAAAACTGGTCACAGCATGTGCATGCTTCATGTGAGCATATGCTTGCTTCACCCTCTAGGTGTATGTGGAGAACTGGATTGGGCCATCTGCATTTGGAGCTCCTGGCATTTATTTCTGTGATGTCTGGTTGCTTTCTTTTGACTACGCTTGCTTTATCCATCTTAGTTTCCTATTTGTTTCCATTTACCTGGAAACTTGTGGAGCCTCTTTTTGTTATTGCAACAACTCATTTTAGGTAGGGAGATGCATTTGCATTGTTGTCTGACTGGAACTGAAGTATCGAGAGGTCAGCGAATATAAATGATGTAAAGAGAAAGGCCTAACTACAATGTGCATGTGTTTCCTAATGCCTGGGCACAGTCCTGGAGCTGCTTTATTTTCTGCACATTGGGTTTTTGCCCCTCTTTACATTTCACTTTGAGTTTGTGGTTATAGAAGCAGAACTTGGCAGATGCAGCTGGCGTGGTTCTTCCATATGAAATTTCAGGGTGGGAAGAGTATTTCTGGGTATTTTCAGATGGAACTGGATGTCCCAAGCCAAGGTCAGAGCTCCTGGAGTTGTGAAAAAATGTCAGAACTTTTGCATGAAATCAAGCAGTAAATCATGGGCAGTATGTCAGATTAGAACAAGAAAATAAGCCCCCAATGCCACTGTTATCCATATTCCTTCAGGGTTAGCAAATAAAAATTAAACTCATGATTGTGTAACTGGGGAAACTGAGGCAGGGAGTGACCAAGATTACACATGAAATCCTTGAAAGAGCTTGGAGTGTCATCTAAGGATTCTAGGTGTGACTTCTGGTTAGAACTGATGATTTCGGGTGTTTCAATGCGAGAGCTTTAATAGACCCTGGTATGTGTGTGGGTGGTTTTGTGGTGTGGGGTGTGTGTTACGTTTTTTTTGTTTGTTTGGGGTTTTTTTGTGTCGTCCCTATCTGTTGTCCTGTCCCCATTCCCCCCCCTGCTCCGCTCCCTCTCCTCACGCCAGATGTTCACTGCTATAAGGTACCTTTCCAGTGCACAATTTTGGGTGAATTGTCTGGAACGATACGTGGTTTTGAAGAATCCTTACCTTGCATCCACCTCCTTCCTTGAGGAGGAAAGACGGTCTATAGGAAATTGTTCCTCCTACATGTAGAGAGACTAATGTAGAGAAATGTACTTAGCTTTTATCTGCTGTAGTGCACAGGTGAGAATGGGGCTTCCAAATACATGACTTACCATTTCTGAAATATGAAAGGCTTATGCAAGGAACAGCAGATGTAGCTACAAACCTGCCAGAATGTATCTTTCTTTGTGTGACTGGTGCATGTTGTTGAAACTGGGGTCTCACTTTAAGGAAAGAGCAGATGGGACTCTGAGAGGGACAAAGAGAAGTTAAATCTTAGCGTGTTTGGCATGTTAATGAGGGCTCTGAGAGCTCTAAAGGGACTATCCCAGAGGCATGTGTTGATCAGCAGTTTTGGCTCGCCACAGGTAATGGGAGGCTGCACTCATGAAGAACTAAATGTACAAGTTTATTACAACACCAGTAGCCTGTTGTCTTTCTCCAGGATAAATTTCTTGTCTTCTTTCATCACACTTTATAGAGCATGTTGAGACACAATTGAGAATGCTCTGCTGTTCTTGTTCGGAAGCAGGGAGTGTTCCTGTGAATGGGAAAGCTCCATTTGGATTAATCATGGGCGATTAAGCATCTAATGGCCTCCGCAGCTCTTTAGATCTGAGGACCCCAGCAACAGCTGATGCAAAAATGGTGTGTGTGTGACAGTGAGTAAGAACTAGCATGCAAGGGCATGTGTACAGCCCTGTCTATAGGCATGTACATGAGTTCTGTTTTCCCGGCCTTGCAATTTCATACTTTGACCAGGTTATGTCTCACTGCTGTCTGCATGATCACTTATTCTTGTCCTGAAAAACAGCACGCGTTAGTGTTTTCTGAACTTTTTTGGTAATTGTGAGGAACTACAGAGTTGTCAGGAGTGTGTAGAAATAATACCAGTAAAATCATCGCCCAAAAGGGAAGACTGAAACTCACAGATTTTTTTTTTTTTTTGGTGCTTAGTTTTATGAGCAAAAAATGGATTCATTAAAAAATTAACCAGACAGGGAATATGATAAATGAAATCTTTTTCTGTGTGTGTGTATGTATTTGTGTGGGTGATTTTAAGTGATGGGAGGAGAAAACACACTGAACCATCCCTCTTTAGAAGTGTCCCAATGCCTGTTTCAGATATAGGCCTGCTACTAATCTATTCAGTCCTTCCTCTGGAGAGTTTCATGGAAGGTCTTAATTTCTGCAGGTCATCTCTCTTTATGCTGTTCCATGTGCTGCTTGCGAGGGAGAAAGATCTCCTTGTCAGATGCCTAAAAATCTATTTCAAAGTGGAGTAAAAAGCATGAGATGTCTTTTTGTTCTGCATTTGTATACCTTCTGCTCAGCAGGACTGCTCATGACTGAGTTCCTTGATCTCTGTATCAATACAGAAGACTAGTAAAATAAGCTGCTACCTGGGGCAGGCCAAGTTCCTAAATCTGACCAATGCAAAAAAGCAAGGCTCTTTAGATGCCAAATAAACCATCTGTCAACATGTTATGCCAGGTTTTTGGAAGACCAGCAATACAACTCAAATTGTGAAACCCTCTAAAACATTGCATAGTTAGTAGTTTGTGATATGAAACTTTTAAGTTGTGATGAAGCCACAAAAAATCCTGTGTAAGTCAGTCATGCTGTCTGGGAAGGGAGCAATTGGACAAATAGCAGTTCAACTGACTCCCCAAAGCAGCCTACTGCTGACGCTTGGCATATCGCAGGGCCAGGCAAATTGAGGTGAGGCTGATGCATTTCAAAAGACTACGTAGGCTAGTACATTGCGGTCAACTGTTTTATTCATGTTCTTGGAAGGTACCTCTCATGAAAGTGTCTTTACTGAGACTGACTTTAACATGGTGAGTCCCTGTTGTAATGATTCATGTAAAGGAACGCATAGATCCTTGATCTCCTCTGAATACTTGTTTGCGTCCTGATGATTTTTAAGAATGAATAGACTATGGGGTGATCAAAGCTTAGCCCAGGCTGAGTGGGGTGGCGGAAGGACATGTTGCTAAATGAGTGCTGTGCTATTAATTGCTGAGCAGATGCCTCCCAGATTGTAAAAACAGTCTTTTTGTGAGGCTGCCTCTGGGAGGCAAGATGCAGCTGAATAGATTCCAGCCTGACAACAGTGAGAAGGTGGTCACAGCACTCACTTGAAGTTGCTGCTCTGATACCTGAGTTGAGATTAGGAATGCTCTAGGCTTGTGTTTTCCATCTGAATGCTTGTCCTTCCCTCATTCCCATTTGTGTGATTAGGGGCTTAACTCTTTGGGTTTTTTGCTGTAATATGTACTATTTTATACCAACGCTTGTTTAAGTGCCCCAGGTGGATACAGGTAGAAATGGAAAGCTCTTCAGACTGCATTTTTTTCCCTGAAGTAGAGAACCAAATTAAACTGGTCTTGCAGATCCATCCACTGTGGCATTGCCCTTTACCAACAGGGTTTTTTGTTTGGAGTTTCTACTCCAATTGTGTGACCTCTTTCTGCTGACTTCCATCTTGTGGAGTGAGATACTTCCCAGCCTACACTCTAGTGAGAGGCCACGGCCTCGAGCCCTGATTCTGCAGATGGGAGTGTCCTTACCCTAGTTTCCATGAGTGTGCTACAGAAACCTGCTGGTTTCTGTACTAAAATTAAGTACAGGCATGTGTGTTTGTGGAATTGGGGCCCGAGAGAACAGAAGCAGAATGTCCTAGAGAGTGTGTGCTTTTCACTTTTAATCCTGTAATGTGTATGTGCTTTAAATTTATTCTTGAAATGCATTTGCTTTGTGTCTGCTTAGGAGTCCTTTTGCAAGGAAGAAAAGGAAGGAAAACAGAAGTGTTTTACTCTTAGCTTGTGATAGTTCCTTTTGACAGGTGGTGGGATTGGTTTCTAATTTGACAGGGTAATGATCTCTATGTCTTATAGGGTCTTGTCCAAGCATCTCTTGGTGTGTAGAGGATTTATGGGCACAGATCTTCAATGTCAGCAAAATAGTGGGTCTCTTGCGGCACCTTGGATGGCTAATGAAGGGGCCTCCCAAGTCCTGCCTGAAGGAAATTTGTGAAGGCATGGAGCCAGTGTCATTCTGCAGGGTGAGAGGCTTTGAAAAATATATATGTGGCTGTCTTGTGTAGGTGACAAATGGATTTCATGGGTGTAGAGAGACTGCATGCTCAGAGCCTACACTTCGAAATGTTTCTGGAGCTGCAAAAACAACTAAAGGAAAACTTAGGTATCTGGAATGAAGCTCTGAAGTGGAAGACTGCCTTTCAGTAGAGTTTTGTAGATTGGGAAGTGTATAGGATTGTGTTGATAGTGCCCTGATTTTTTTAGTGTCCTTTGTGTGTGGTTTTTTGGTTTTGTTGGTTTGTGGTGTTGTGTGTGGGTTTTTTGTTTTTGTTTTTTTTTTTTTTTAAAGCTAGTGCATATGGAGTCATAAATCACAGTGAGAGTCATACCTCAAAAACCCCAGAAAATTAAAAATTAGTGTTTTCCTTTATTTTTGTGCATTCTCATTCTTTCCTTTGATTTCGCGATTTCCAAGTGACTGAAGTCTGTGTTTCTGCTGTTGCAAGGATGACAATCATTGCCACTAGCTACAGGAATCAGGTATCTCTTACTCATCAGGCCTTCCTTGAGCCGTTGGTGAGGGCTAACTGTGTACCTGCAGGGTGATTCAGCCTGTGCTAAGACCTTTGGTGAAATAGCATCTAGATGTGCCTGTCTATCTCTGTAGGCAATGGGGAACAGTTATCACAGTTCCTAAGTTAGGAGCATGTGGTAGAGATCAGACCATACCCTGCAAAGATCCATCTTCTCATCAGTACTTGTTGCCAGCGGGCACCTTTTCAGCAGGAACATCCTGGTGTAGTGGTGTCCAGGCCTTTTTCAGAAATGTTAGTTTCCAGCAATTCCTGTTTCTGCTCTGATCTTCACTGACCTTGTCCTGTGTTGAGCAAGGTTTCTTGAGACTGACCACTGTACTCCATGCTGACTAACGGGTAGAGAGGTCATTATAGGCTTAAACTGACAGTATCCCCAAGCTGTGGGAAATCCTCTTTAATGCAGTGGCATGCTCAAGTATGACACTTGTTTGATAGAATATGACATAACTCTTTTTGGTGTCTGACTGGATTTGTTTGCTGCTTGCCTCCAGTAATACTGGACGAATTGTGTTGTCTTGTATTTTAGAGGAAGTAAGTGCCTATGGAAGGCGTTGGTGCTGTGGAGACTTGAAGACCAGCTTGCATTGCACAGTTCAGCACTCTCTGGCAGTCAAAAGGGTGACAGAGCTTGCCTGGACCACTCTGGGAAAGGGGAGTGGCTGTGATGCTTAGATCTGCTTGCAAATATTTCTTTCCCTAAATTTGAGGATTTAGATCCTGTTCAGATTGAACTATAGCAGCTCACAGAAGAGAGACAGTAAGGTTACCTGCACCAGAAGCATCCGTCACTCGTCCTTGGAGCCTGGCAGAAAGGGTCATTACGCTGCCACAATCCCAGGTATTAGCACTGAGGACAAGGAGACAAATACACAAGAAGGGAGGGAGCTTTCAGTTACTTTCATGTTAACTTGTTTCCTGTGGGGTTTTTAACGTACAGTGTTTATGGCAGAAACCTGTGACCTAAGAGACAGGAGACGCCTAATTCGGAGCTCCCGTTGTGTCACTGCTGTTCAGGATGCAGCAGGGTCACCTGGCTGGGCAAGAACGTGTGCTGAACTCTTCTCCCCATCTCCTAGAGTTATGTGCATGTGTGCCTGTGTGCACTCGTGCTGCAGAAGCAGCCAGAGGCCCTTCCCACTGTCATCATGTGTCTAAAATAATCTGAAGCTAAAATGGGAGCATTCACTTTCCCTTCCTCTCCAGCCAGAGCCCAAAACAGGCAGCAGAGTTTGTCTTAAAGACTTGCAAGTAAATTGTGCAAGGTCTTGGCAAGGAAAGCATGTGGCGCGTGTCTCTACAGCTGGGGAACTGTTGCAGGAAGGGGTCAGGGGACCCTACGCAGGACTGTGAAAGATGCCCACATAAAAGCCCAGCCTGCATTGCCAAATTACAACTTCTGGGGTGATGGAAAGGACTACTTGTAGGAGCACTGACCTTTGGATCTGCTTTCCTTATGTGTTATGTCCAGCCGCAAGTCTTCAAATTATGTAGAGGAGTAATTTTCCCAAACAGTACACTTCTGTTTTCCAGTGACGCATAAAGGCAGGGTAAATGGTAAGAAATAAAACACGCTTAATTTAATGGGGACGACAGCAAGACAGATGGCTGGTGGTGGATCACTTATTGCGGGCCTGAGAATGCCAGCTTCTGGGTGGAGATGAGCACTGAGAAAGTGCTCAATTAATCTCGCTGGCAGCCAGTGAGCTGCTTGTGCTCACGCTCACTCATGAGCTGCTGTGGGAACTCAACTGCGTTTGTGAACGTGTGTTGTCTCTGAGGATGCCTGTACAGGAGTGATTGTTCTTCATATAAATACCTTCCCTCTCAGGCAAACAAAGCAATTTGTGCTCAGACAAGTGTTTGCGATTCTTCCATTTTGTAATTCATTTTTCAAAAAACATTGTCATTCTGCTGTGGAGAAGAAATAATGCTATCCACCCACAAATAAAGGGCAGCAAACAGTCCGTAATCTCTTCAGGCTAAAAACTGTTTGTTCAAAAGGTTTGGCAACTACTTTCAAATAAAGATCTTCACAAAAGCATGGACTAGGTGATGATTGGTGTGGGATGTTTGGTGTTGGGTTTTTTTTTTCCGGCCTGCTTTCCTTGTACCCCTTAACCTGCATGCATGCTGTGCCCTGCCCTTTATGTGTGTGTCTCTAAAACATAGGACTATTGCACATAGATGACGTGCTTAAGTGGCTGGGACAAGTAAGGGTGATGATTTCTTTTACGGCAAGGAGAGAGCTGGTAGGAGTTGCCCTTGGTCTGTCCCCCTTGTGCCTCTGGAGGCACAATTTTCTGATTCCACCTGGATATGGCACTGGGAAAAGGACTGATCAGATACCTATATTAGTTTACTTGGGCTATGTATAGTGCAAGACAGCAACACCAGCCTGACAAGATAGTCCAAGAAAGCTGATCATAGATCAGTAAGGAGATAGCACAGACTGACATTTATGTGCTGCAGTCTACACCATTGCAGCTAGCGCATGTCTTGTCTGAATTCCTGTGTGCAGATCTGCAGGTGAAGTACCTCCCAGCATGGTCTGCCTTCCAGTGCACCCATTCTTTCCAGTCACTTTATGCATATAATCGCAGAATCACAGGATGGTAGGGGTTGGAAGGGACCTCTGGAGATCATCTAGTCCAACCCCCCTGCTAGAGCAGGGTCACCTAGAGCAGGCTGCACAGGGCTGCGTCCAGGCGGGTTTTGAATATCTCCAGAGAAGGAGACTCCACACCCTCCCTGGGCAGCCTGTTCCAGTGCTCTGTCACCCTCACAGTCAAGAAGTTTTTCCTCATTTTCAGGCGGAACTTCCTATGTTCCAGTTTGTGCTCGTGGCCCCTTGTCCTGTCATTGGGCATCACTGAAAAGAGTCTGGCCCCATCCTCTTGACACCTGCCCTTGAGATATTTATAAGCATTGATGAGGTCCCCTCTCAGTCTTCTCTTCCTCAGGTTAAACAGCCCCAGCTTGCCCAGCCTTTCCCCATAGGAGAGATGCTCCAGTCCTCTCATCATCTCTGTAGCCCTCCGCTGGACTCTCTCCAGTAGCTTGTCTCTTGCTGCTTTTTTCCCCTAGATAAAATGAGGAAATTTCCTGTTAATTGTAGCAAAGTCCAGCAAGACCTTCCCAAAACTCTCTCTCTCCTTGGCTTTAACTATGCTATTTCTAGTGTGTCTACAGAGAATTGTTAACTGAGTTGGATCCTAATTCATTAGGTGCAACCCTTTGTGTTGGTACTTGCCACTGAAGTCTTTGCACTGCTTGGAAGTCTAGGCCAGTTTTGTATGATAGAAGATTTTGAGCTGAGTTTAGTACAGGAGCAAATTTCACATGGAAGTGGGAGGGGAGTATATTGTATGATTTTTGTACTTTGGAAGCAAAATGACCACATACAACTTGAAGGTAACTTAGCCTGAGTTTATAAGAACTGTATTGTCTTGAGTGGGAGCCAGGATTTCAGCAAGAAGCTCAACAGACTATAGCTGTTCAGCTCATCTGAGAGGTATTGTAGGAATTTGTTTTTGGTTGGCAGAGCTAGTCCAAGTAATGCCTGCTCTTCTCCCGTAGTGGTCTTGCTGGATTGTGCCAATTTGACAGTTTGTAGGGCTTCAGTGTAAATCTGATTATTGAAATGAAGCAGGCTAAGAAAACCTATCTAGGGGAAAAAAAGGCATTAGGCATGAAGGGCAAGACTGTCCTCAGCAGCAAAGGCAGTTTATGAAAGTGTTTGCAGAACTTAGTGGCGCCTCATTCTGAAAATTTAGGGTGTTTTATTCCATACAAAGAGGTAATAAAGCAAATTCTTGTAGTAGAGTCTAGGAAACTGATGAAAGCACCTCAGGGACTGGCAGCACCCATGACTCCAGACTTCTGTTCGAAGACCCTGCATTTTTTTTTTTAGTAGCAGTTTATTCTGTGTTGTAGCCTTCTGCAAGGGACAGATTGTTAGCCGAAGAGTTAGGAGACTTGAATCCGGGAGTGGATTCAACCCAGACTGGTCCCTTCTTAAAGGTGATAGACACCAACTGATAGATAAAAGTCGCTCCTGGATGGGCTTGTATCCTCACTGTCTCCCAAGGGAGATGTGTATGTGCTACCTACTTCCTGCTTAGCACAACTGATGGGAACTTATGCAGGGGTTTCTGCTGATTTCAGTTAGCTAAAGATCTTCCTGCTCTGCTGCAAGGGAAGAGTAGGTTGGTGACAAGAGCAGTGTATCCTGTACTGCATAGGTCTCCTTGCTCAATTTGAGTCAGCTGAAAAATAATAGCTTCATGGCCAGAAGAGGGGCGGGATTCCTTGTGGTGCTGGCACTCTGCTCAGAGCAAAGGATTTCCCTTAGAGCTAGGGCAAGCAGACAAGTTTATGCAGAACTTCAGCATGCATCAGAAGGTATAATTCTCTTTCAGGTGATTTGCCTTCGTGGTGAATTCTTCTGGGCTGTTCCTTAAGCTGTTGCACTCGCTGGCTTTGGGTAAAGGATGACGTTTCAGAGTCTAATAGCCACAAAATAGCCACAGCAGTAAAGCTTTGGCGTGTCTGAAGCACAGGAATGCTGATTTATCTCTTCTACCTCAGCACAAGGAATCAGCCAAGGGGGAATGAGATATGAGACACTTTCAAAGACCCAAAAAAAGCAGCTGAAATAGGAAGAATTATGGCCTATGCATCTTTTCTCTGTCCCCCTCTCACTTCTTAAGGTTGAAACCACGACCTCCTTGAAGGCAAGAAGGCTTTAACACCAGAACTGAATTCTTAATCTGGGGAGAGTTATATTCTGAGGAACACTTTTGTGTGCACAATTACAAGACCAAATCTTTGCTGGTATAAATTAACACAGCTCCACTAACTGGCTGTGACCCAGTTCAGACTTGCATGCATCTCCGCTCTCCTTTTACACATTGCTGTATCTCAGTCTTATCAGATCTGTCACTGCCCAGTGACAGAGAGAAAGAAGTCAAATGATAAGAGGGATGTTTCTGTAGTGGCCGTTTGAGTGCTGAGTATCAGAAGCTTCTCTGACTGTTTCAGAAACAAAGTAACTTACTTTGTAACATCTGTCATTGATTATGCAGTCCTTAAAACGTAAAATATACTGGACACAGTAATGTATTGCCTGTACCAGGCATTCCATAGCAAACTGCTGCTGAAATTAGAGTGGACCTCTATGTACTGCGTAGTATTATGGAGTACCGTGTACTATACAAAAGATTACTTAACGCTCCTGTTTAGCAATACCTGATTGAGCAGTAAGATACAAAGCAGCACAAGATGAGATCACTTTACGTATGTTTTGCAAACCTCTAAAGCTATAAGACAAAGTGGGTATCTTCTATTTAGAGTGACTTGAGTCATCCTAAATAATGCTGACTACCGACATACCAGAACCTCAGGCATATTATAGAGGTTACTGAATCAGGACTTGCCTGTGGATACCCTTGTCTGTGTGAGTAATTGCGCTGAAGTTAATAACACTTGTTAACAAAGTACGACTTCTGAAAATTGGGTCAGATCAGGCCTTGGTATCTTATTGTAGGATGTATTGTACCATAACATGTTGTTCCATTAAACGTAGGCTTGTACTGATAGCTTTCAGTGCTGTAATAGCTGTGATTAGTGGCAGCTCTTCTCCGATATAACATCTGTCTTTCCCATGTAGATTTTCTGGATAATTCTCCTGTTGGCTGTTTCCAGAGTGTCTCATGTGAGAGGTGTTCTGCCACTTCTGAGCCAGGCAGATGTGGGAAAACATGCTGAAAAGCACCTTTCTGTTAACACGGCAGGAAAATGTCTCTGCATATGACGCAAAGATCAAAACTTAAATCTTTAGACTTAATGAACTGAGATGTTAATAAGCAACCAAAAGGTGGTAAAGTCTGATAGGAGAAAATATAGTACAGATGAGGTTAGAAGCAAATAAAATGTTCATATGCATAAAGCTCTGCTCTTAAGTTTTTAATGCTGCAATTGCCAGCAGCAGAATAAAGTTGCATAACTAGTGCCGTCCTGCTCAGGTATGCATGCTTTGGACAAGGTACCAACCACCCTGATGTCTCCCTGGATTCAGGGTGTCCTGGCTTAGAACCCTCCATCCTTCATTCTGTTTGAAGGCTCAGCCCTGCGGAAAGAGATGCCAAAGTGCCTCTTCAGTGCAGAGAGGTTTGGGGTCCTTCTCAAAGCTCTGTAGAAATGTCTGTGCTAGGGGTGAAACAGGAAGGTTTTTGTTATGTTGGTTTGCCATGTGGTAGTTAGCTTGTAACAACAGTTGCACAATTGGTAACCCGGCTGGATTTCTGCTGAAATGTGTGGCTGGATCTCGCTTTGCCTCATGTGTCTCTGCATGTTCCAGCTTCACTTGATGAAAGTAGGCTCCAACAGTGCTTATTGCCCGAGTCTTGCATTCAGTCAGCTGCAGCTGTATTTTAAAAGCCTGTGGCCAGATTCTGCTTCCATGTGAAGCTCTCTAGCTCAGAATAGCTCAGCTGATTATCAAAGTGGCTGAGACCAAAGCTGTTGTGCATAGTGCAGTGAGCAAAGGGGTTAGAGGAGCAGCCAGCTGCTCCGAGAGGGCCAGATGTCATTGTGACCTTGCTTGATGACTATTGTATATAAGTGGCTTTTGTCAGGCAAATTAATTCAAACACTGAAATATCAACAACAGCTGAGAAATCACACCCAGTGTTTGCTTAACCTGTTGCTTTGGGGGTCTGCCTCAGACAGAGTTGTCTCACTCTTCTGAAATGAATACTGTTAAGGTCAAATTGTTTAGCTCCTGTTTCATCATTTTGGTCTGTTGGCAGTTGTCATGAGGCTTGCTTCTGTGCCTCTTTGAATTTCTTGATAACCAAAGTGAGATGTATGCGTTGCAGATGGAAGAGGCAGGGAAAATGTAAATATTATAGAAATTGATGTGAGAGCATATTAAGGGAGAAAGCGGATGATTTTGTTGCATATGCAACTTCCTGAGGTTACCCTGCCTAGTGCAGTGCAAGAGAGGGGAGAAAAGTGCTGAAGTGGGTCATAAAGGCTGCTTTGTTAATGAGCCTGCATTATGGCTGACTGGCGTTCAGGTTCTTGCAGTGTGCAGAGCCTTTGTAGCCACTGAGTACAGGTTGCCCTACTGAACTACTGTGTGCAAAGCACTTCAGAGACACAAAATTCTCTATAATTATTTGTGCTAATAGCTTGTGTACTATGACATTTGTTTGCTGCTCTTCTTTCTGATTTTTCCTTTGTTAAACTACAGGCCAAGAATCAAACTCAACAAATTTACCATCCTAGCTGCTTCTAATTGAAATTGGTGAGGCAAAATTGCTCGCAAGACGTGGTGCTGCCTTACACAAATCTGGCCTTCCTACTGCGTTCGTTACTTTCCATTCCCATGTCTTGACTCCTTCAACTAAATGTGTTCCTCCATAGAGCCTTGTTGCATTCTACCCTGCTTTTCTCCTTAGCAGGTACTGAACAGACAAAGCTAAATCTTGCCTTAATCTGATCAGGGAGATGGTGAAATGTTTGATAGCCATTTACAGACTCTCTGAAAGGCATTAGCATCAACAGAGGAAAAGGATTGCTCAAGGAGCAGCCAAGATCAAGGCTATAACTTGAAGGACTTAGTTAAAAATAAATTGAGCAATGGAAAATGAAGGATGTATATCTAGAAGAAAGTTTCCTGGCAGTTAACTCCTTGAGGTTTTACCATTTCCCAAGGGGTAAGACGGACTTGGTTAACTAGATGCGTACCTAGGACCAGGCTGTAAAGCTAGGATCCAAGAACGAAGTTTTCCAGAGTCTAAGTGCTTGAGTCTAGGAGATTGGCTTAGATCTTTCTCTTTAACACTGGACATGATTCCTCCCCCCCAGCAGCACATTGCCAGTGCTATGTTGCTGCTGCAGTGGGCTGAATGACAGAAGGAGGAGGCTGTCCTGTTGAATTTCTACCTTCTCTCTTGTTTCCCAAACTTGATGCGACTCTAAAATGAGAGATCTCAAAGGGACAGGGTGGTAATGAGTGCTTAAACAGCTTCTCCATAGACTTGAGGCTATTGTTGATAGGCCTCCTTTCTTGAGTAACAAAGGCACGTCAGCTTTTCCAATGATGTAAACTTTCCTGCCAAACTAGCTTAATGATAAACCAGGTCCTTGCTATATTTTTTATATTTGTAATTGGTAACATAACAGCATGATAGTTAGCCTAAAAGTTTAAAAAAATGCAGCCTTTTCTGTAGCAAAGACAAGAATCCATAGGCAGAAATCGCCTCATTTCTCTGGGAGGCTGCTGCATTAGGTTGTACTTTGTGGTTTCTTGGAGAAATAGTGGGATGGGAGGGAATTTCAGCCCGAGACAGGACTGTAATCTCCTTCAAATGGTCATGTATAGCTCAACTGTCAGCAAAATGATCAGCTTGCTACTGAGATGTATCAGTGTGCATTTCCCCTGTAGCCAGTTTTATCTCTGATGCCCAGCTCAGAGGCTCAATTTTTCTACGTGATATTGTAGAAGTGATCTTTCTTGGAGTTGCAACCAGCCAAGAGTAAACCAAGACTCTGGCCATCTTTTTCTAGTGATGGGACGTGATGATTAGTCCCTCTAGGATGTTACCTTAGAAAGGGAGAGTTTGAAGACAGCTAAGATAAGAACAAATAATTGGATACCTTGGTTCTCAAACCAAACTTGAATTTGGCACAGTCTTCCCCAGTGTCTGACATTTGCAAATGCGTATTTTGAGAACTAGCCTCAAGCTGTGTCTGGGCGGGCATGGCCCACTGGAGGCTACTGTGGTGGGGAATAGATGTCCCTCAGTCTCTAAACCTCTGCTCAGCTGCCACCAGCGACACTTCATCTGTCTCTAATGGCATGTCTTGATCGTTTTCAGCATTTGCTTGTAAACCAGCAGGCCCACCACTGTTTGTGGATGTCACTGTTTATTGCTGTTTTGCTTCTCCCATGTCTCTCTAGGCCAGGCCAGCCTGATTCTTAGCATCAGTGTGGGTTTGGGCGTGAGAACAGAGTGTAAAGGAAAAGACTGAAGTCATGGAGCAAGCCTACAAACATTGGGTACCCAGTGACTAGCCAGGTGCTCCCAGTGGACCTAAGCAGTTGGCTTCCCTTCCTGCTTTGTCATTTGAGACTGGAGTCAGCGTGTATCGCTGCAAACATGTGATCAGCAATCACCTCCTGGGTTTCTTGATGGGGTGCTTATTCCAGGCATCACTGTCGTTTGAGGTGGGTAGCTCCCTGTTGCTTAGTTGGTGGAGGCTAGCTAATGGCGCAGATACTCCACTGGAAGGTAAGGCTTCCTGTTACCTGCCAAGGGAATGAAAAAGCAGGAGGATTTACAGCAAATCCAGCTGGTAGAAGGGAAGGTGTTATGAGCTATCACAATTATGTGGTGTTCTTTAAATGTATTTTACAGCATCTGCTCCTGTCATTCCCAAATCATGTGTCAGGCTTGAATGTGCCTTAAGGTGTGATCATTTGAACATAATAAATCTGGGCTTCCTTCTCTTTTCTCTTGATACGCTCAGGCTGACAACTTTAAGAGACTGAAAGTAAGTGTGAGCTGTGTGGCACCTCTGATGTGATATGGGGTACGAGCCGGCTGGGGTTAACAGGGCAAGCCCCCACCCTGAAATACCCACAAGCACTGTCATCTTCTCACCTCCTGTTTCTATCCCCAGTAAATTGACCTCCTAGAATGTGCATCAAGAGTAGGGCGTGAGGAAGAAATGAGGGTATGAACGTCTTCTGCTATACTTGGAAGTGGACGTATGTGTAGGGCAGAAGAGGTTATATACTAGGTTGGATTTTCTCTGTTGGCTTATTGCCCCTTAACATGAGGGTTGTAACCATTCAAGATTATCACTGTTCAGGTGATAATAGCTGGTTGGATGCCTTATTGAGAGTGTAAAATGGAGTAATAATGGTCAAAAAGAGAAAAAAGTCAAGAGTGAAATGGTGAAGATCCACACTGGCTTTTAGTAGAAAATGCACACCACATTCAGTAGTTCTGGTGGTGTCCAGGGCATAGGTAGGCATGACTGACCTCTTGTGCCTATCACAGAGCTATTGTTTTGGTGGTAGGGATACTGTTTGAGGTGCTTTTTCTCTTCTGCTGTGTTCTCACCCCCTTAATGCTACAAAGAGGGATGCTCTAGGTCAACAACTATTTCTTCGTTCACTTTTTATGCCATGGCGGATATTTATCTTTAGGCAGGAAGTGACAGGGTTAGTTCCTGCTGAGCTGCCAGATTAACAGAAGCTATTCAGGAGAAATCTGATTTACGCAGGAGTAGCTGTAGAAGGGAATGGGGGCAGAGAAAGGAAGGATGGTTCGGGCTGGGACAAGATGCAGCTACAGGGCTAGACAAAAAGGGGAAAAAATAGAGAGGGGCAAGCATAGCGTGGTAAGAAATACTTCTTGCCCCTTTAAACTTAAGAAGTTAAACTCTATTTCTATCTCGGTCTGAAAAAAGCTGTATCAAGAGGAAATTAATGCTAAATAAGAGGTTTAGAAAGACAGACCTTGCTTTAATATTGACAGGCAAACTGTCTGTAACTTTTGGAGCAGTAAAATTGCAGTCTGAGCAAGATTTTTTTTTTGGTCCTCTCTCCATTTTTTTAACACCCCCACACCCTCCCCAAGAAAAAAAAAAAGGGAAAGTCTTACGCAGAGCCCTGAGAGCAGTAAAGTCAGGAACCTAGAGGACATGTTTAAAGGGCAAAGCAGAGTGGCTGCAGCATTGTCTGCCACTGTCACGCGCATGCTCATGCTGGCAGATGGTACCTTTGGCTCTAGCTTGGAGGGGAAAGTTGGAATGATTTCTGGGTACAGAGTTTGATGAAGGAGAATAAAAAAACCACAGGAGTCGCAGAAACAAAGTGATGGCAGTAGTTTTCTGACACGAGGCGTGTCTGAGGATGCTGTTTCAAACACAGCCCTTCCACAAAAAGAGACTTGTGGAGAAAAGCGGAAAGAACATCCTGTAGTACAGGGCTAGAGCAGACAGCGGCTTGATGTTCCTGCTCAGATCTCTTCTTCCAAGCAGCCAGAACACTAGCGTGCTCAGGCAGCCTTCCTGGTTACTGGTTAATTCCTGTACTGTGCTGTACCTGGAGGCTTCAGGACACAGATCTTCCTTGCACCTGGCCTGTGTAAACAACAGGCGGCCCAATACCAGGGATATGCAGAGCAGTTGTATTTAAAAAAAATTTTAAAAAAGTTAGCTATGCAGTGCATGTCCTCCTCGGCTGATAAATTCATGCCCTCAAAATAATGCCTGATTTAGGGTGTGGGGTCCTACAGAGCTGTTTTCTCCTGGATATAGATTGCCTGCTATGGCTGTCCTGTTTAGACTGGTTCACATTGCTCAGCAGCTTGGGAAGTGTGCGGAAGTCATGGTGATGCTGATGTGTCTAATGCTTGTGGATCCCCCTCACCTGATTCATCTTGATGGGCCATAGCTATGGCAGCAGATCCTGGGGAAGTGGAGGGGACAACTGTGGTGGAAATCTCTTTGGAACCACAGCTTGAGTCTGACCTCTTGTTTTGAAGTTTCTGATAACATGAACCCAAAACTGAACTAACCCAAAACGCTGTTATGTGCTTTGAATAACAGTTTGACTAAAACTTGATGTTCTTGGGGAAGGACTGCTGGTTCCTGAGAGGGGGCCCATTGTTCTGTTTTCCAGTAAGCTGGCTGGGAGTCACGGAACCCATAAGCAGATTCCTTTTTAACCTCTGCTTACCCATAAAATTATTGTTTTACCAGAACTGAACAGGACAGTTTTATCTGGAACTGAAGCTGAATCAGAACTATGCTGAAAGGGCAACTAACTATTCAGCTTCTTGTTATGGATTTATTCTGTCACTAAATATAAAAGCACCTCCACAGGCCTCGCATTACAACCAGGGCTGATGCAGGGAGGTGTTGGGTCTTGCCATGGCTGCTAGGTTCAACTGCTTAGGCTTTCAAGGTGGGAATTATTTGACTGTCACCATCTCTTCAGGAGATTCAACTCACCTGTCCCCTTTATGGGAACAAGATTGGTGCTTCTGGCAGACCAGAGCTTTGGAGGTGATTGTGTGACATGAGAATCTCTTCTCTCCTGTTAACTCCACTGCAGATGATTGAAACCTCTACTTCAAGGAAGGTGGGAGGTGCAGCAACGTTGAACTTGGCGGAAGGCTTGTAGAAGGAAGACTTTGGTGGTGGGTGATTTGGGGGCATTTAGTGTAGCCTGTAGGGCTAGAGTGCTCTCTGCTGTTGCATTGCGGCTCAGAATAGCTATAAAGAAAGAGCTGGTTGAGTTTCAGTCCTGCTAGCTACCCTGGACAGTACATCTAACACAAAGGAGGTAGCGGAGCTTAAAAGGAGAATTATCTGCTCCAAAACCAAACAAAACCAATAGGATGTCAGACAGTTGCATTTCTTTCACACTCGGCCATGAGTAAGAAAAAAAGAAAATGACTATATTGTTTGGAGCAGTAAAGCTGTTCACCCCTCTCACCTCTCACCACAGCTGCGTTTCTTTAGAGATGGCATGGGACTACTTTTAAAGTGACAATGATCCTCTTCGTTTTCTCCTCTTCCTTCATGTTTAAGGGGCCTTCTCACCACTTCTAGCATCGCTGCTAAAGCAGAGTTAGTTACCTTGGAGCTTCCTTGTCTCTGAAACAAGTGTGCTCATTCTCAAGGAGTTGCAATTAATTATTTTGGCTACCTTGAAATGCCTGTTCGCTTGGCTGTTCACTTATTATAGGATGTGGAAAGAAAGATGGTTCTGTCCTGAGGAGAAGTCGGGGAAAACATTTTGAGGAACTTGAAAGCTGCTGGATGTGATACTGGAGAGTCCAATATTGGCATTTCCTTCCTGGTTGTAACAGCGGAATTTCCAGTAGTCTCTGCAGGAACTGTTTATGTAGAGGCTGTATTGAGAGTTTTGAAATAAACACGCATTTTGGCTATGACCTTTTTTTTTTTAAGGCAAGATCTTAAGGGAGGTGGGAGGAATTGCAGTGATGAGATCAGCAGATAGAGAGTTGAAGATTTGGAGTGCTCTCCCTGTTTCTAATCCCAGATTGTAATTTGCATAATCCCATTTTTACTTCCCCTCTGTGTTTTCAGCTGGTTGGAGTACTCTTTGCTTTCTGGTAACAGTCTGCTCTTTATTGCTTCAAAGGTAGAAGAGGAATTTCTGCATGGGGGAGGCTTGCAAAAGCACTCTAGAAAGAATGTCAGAGCGTAGATGCATACAAACTACTATTGTAAGCATAAAGCTTTTCAACTCATCTGTGCGTATAAATCCCACAGTTTTGTACAACATTTGACTGAGTCATCCGCTGAACTAGTTTGGAGACCAGACTACTTGTTGCCAATGTCTAATATCTCATGTGCTTCACGTATGTATTTTTATTGGGCCTGGAATTCTAGCTTTATCTGGACCTGTTCATTTTTCCAGTGTAATTTAGTATGATACAGGTAAAAATAAGTCCATTGTTCTTAGGGTTTTATACACCATTAGTGTTCCTGTGTATCACCTTTGGTACTAAACTGAATCTGAATTACTGAAATTTACAAGATGGACTTTAGACTGGAGGCAGCTGGAGGGAATTCTCTTAATTCTGTCAGTTTGAGGTTTTTTTTAAAGGGAAAGAAGAATTAATTTTATCCTTTCTGCCACTTAAGCTTCAAACAGTGACAATTTGGAACATATGGTAAGCGTAAGGTCCCTCTTGCTGAAGTGTTGTAGAGAGAATTGTATTAAGGTAAATATAAGGGTGAATCATACAAAGACTCAAAAAGTCAGATTTTTTATTTTTTTAAATTATTGTCTAGGAGAATATTGGATCTTCAAAACCATCGTATAAATGAAAAGATAATTTCCAAGTCTAGAGGAAGCCCAATCATTATGCTGTTTAAGGCTGCTCCTGTCATTCCTGGTGAGTAAAATCCACAGTGATGCTTTGCTCAATTAGGAGTAAGTCCATTCCAATAACTAAGTATAGTTTACAATAATGATTTGAGTTTGAAGCATCAGAAAAGGGAAGGAAGTAAATGCCACTTGACACATCAGTCTGTCTTTTTTTAAATCTGCAGGCTGCTCTTTTTCATAAAGGAACAACTTATTTTCTAAAAGCTACAGCTTCTGTGTAGAGCTACAGCTACTAGGAGATCTTAAATTAAGACTTCCTTGTCACTCAGTGACACAAAACTTAGCATTTATATAGTGGCTGTTGCAAAATTGAAAATGCATCAATCTTTTATTCTGCTGTAAATGGGAGAGCAGTAGTTAAAATGTTTAAATATCATTTCAAGTCCTTCTTAAATACTGCTGGCTGTGACTATCGGAACACTGAGTAATGAAAAACCATGGAGGAACAGTGAGAAAAACATTGAAATTAGCTTTTGGAATCCAGAAGGGTTTTCTAAGATCAATTTTTGGAGGAGATATATTTTCCACAAAGCAGGAAAAGCAATAGTAAAGGGTTTTAACTCCAAAGTACAGTGAAAAGAAGTCTTTTTCCCGCAAAGAGTTAAATGTTGAATCCTGTGGCTTAGTCTTTGAACCATTTGGGATTTAAGGGTACCATAGGATTATGTTGTTCTCTGTGGACAGTGAAAATAGACACTGACTTTTTAAAGTGGAAGCTGGAACTTTTTGGTGATCACAAGACTGAGAGCTGATCACAAGCTCCAAGATGAAATCATGAGATTTGCAATGCTGTGAAGGCAGACTTTTTCCCTCCTTTGACAGTAGGATTCAAGTGTTTGATCTGCACCCGCGTGAGATCAAGGACTTTCCAGAATGTAGCATAGCTTTATGTGATTCATAGTCCATGGTAAAGATCCCAGTTTGTTGTAATCTCTGAAAAGGGGAGAAATGATAAATAGCTGAATGAGTCTTCCTCATGGTGACAGTCCTCTAAAATCAAAAGGCAATATGTGAAACACTTGGGTTGTGCCAACCTTATGCTCCATATATCAGCTTCTGTCACGGTTGTGTGCGATGCTTAATCTTGACATAATGCCAAGGATGATGTGAAAAATCTTACGTTAATATGCTGATGTATAATAAATGTAAGACTTATAAATCATAAAGCTCAGGGACTGGCTTAAGAATAATATGGCAATCCAAGAAGAGGTTTAAATATTACTGGTAATGGTTTACCTGTGAGAAATGGATGTGAACACAAGATAGTGTTCTTTTTGATGGGAGCAGTTTAGGAGGGGAAGGAGATACTAGTCCTGGTACACAGAGGTGTGCGTCCCTGCAGACTCTTAATGCCATACTGCTTCCCCAGTAATTATACTGCCTGACAAATCAGCAGTTATGGGAAGAAATTGGACATAAAGAAGATCTGAGCAGGGACAACTGTGTCACTCATCAAGTAGGTCATATTCGAGCCTCTTGTTTTCAGTATTGAAAACATTAAATGTATGTCACTTGGTGGGAAGCTAATTTTGTTTCCTTTAAGCAGTATTTCTCAACAGAAAATGCAACTATACAAAAGAAACTTGCTGCCTTTGTTTTAAATGGAAGTAAGTGGGAAGCTGCGTGTTCTAGCATTTAATTGTTTTCTTTCTAACTAAAATGTCTCATTTTGTTCTAAACATCTCATCCTCTGAGAAAAGTATTTCCAGAGAAATAAGATCTCTCTCCATCCAGAGTTAAGATGATATTACTGCAATGAGTTTTGAAAATTTTCTATTGGGAGGGGGAGGAAATTCTGTCTTCTGTCAAAAAAAATGAAAAATGATTACTTTTTGGCTTGGATCCAGAAGCTTCCTTTTTTTTAAAAAAAGTAATTTTTAATGAGCAACTCTTTCACACAAAAGTTGATTTACAGACCCTCTTTCTCATTGAAAACAGTTGGGAGAAGAAAAAGGCAGCTTGCCTTAATTATGTGATGAGCAAGGTTGTCATGAAATATCAAAATTCTTTTGTTAAAAATAAACCAGAAATGAACCAGAAAAATAGAAATGGAACCAATTGATTGAAATAATTTAGGAACGAAACTTTTGACATGTAGAAGATTTTTCACAATTCTTAGAGATGCAAAAATGTGCACATTCCTCCTAGTACACAGTTTTAGACAGATGCCCTGTGGTATTAAGAGCAAACAGATACAGAAATCTATTCCTCGGGGACATCGGAGTCTGTTCAGGAGACACTAGTGCCTGTGTTAATATATGGCTTGCTAAATGTTCCGTAAGCCGTAATGCTAGTAACTGTTTTGTTCTGTAGTTTCCTCGTTCCCAGAGTAGCAAGTTATTAATAACTCTTCTAAATCCGATTTTTGTGTTTAAACCCACAGATATGATTCACTGTAACAGCTTATCCTATCAATCGTTGTGAATATTTCACGTATAGAAACTGTACACTCAGAAAGGGGAATGTGGCCTACTAAGGTGCAAAATAAATGCCGAGCAACAATGAGGTGGTTGACTGTGGCTATCAAGTGAGGGAATTCTGAGGGCTTTTCTTTTCAAATATTTTTTTTTTCCTATGTCTACCTGAAGTCAAGTCACTTGTGGATCAATCTCCAGAGGAGTTCTGCATATATTGTGATCCCCTAGATATAATACAATGAATAGTCTCTGAATAAAATTTAACACTTCATTCTTTTATCTCAATTTGCATATTGGTATATGATTCTTATATTGGCAATGATTTGTAAGTCTGAAAGACTTCCCAAAATAAATGTCTGTTTTAGTTTTTTTAAATAATCATTCAACACCCCCAAATTATTAAGAGTGATTGTCTTGGAAAAGTGGTGGAGTCTGACTTTCTGAGTCTTTTCTTGGACGAGTTTCGGTGGCCTTAAATGAAAATTTCAAGGTATATCGAGAGGGGAACATACACAAATATAGGGAGTGGAGGAGAAGATACAGACCAGCATGAATACCTACAAATACCAGTTCAAGTCCGAGAGTTCTGTTTGATGAGAAAACACTTAAAATTCAGTATGCCAGCCTACAAATAGTTTGACGTTTTGGCTTGTGCCTTGGCTGTTCTGTAGTCAGAAAGGAGATGTAGAGAACTAGCTACAAAGCAAGAACAATTAGAAAATTATTTGCATAGTAAATAGGAGAAATTAGCCCAGCTGACAACATGCTAAAAAGCTTTTTGACAATGTGAAAACTGAAAGCCAATAGCAATTGTTGAGTAAAGTGCCGAAGTTACTGTTGACTAGAGAAACAAGGAGCCTTAATGATAATGAAACACATTGTTCTTGATGCAAACAGGCACAGTTTCTTTGACTCTGATTTTTGCCAATTCAGCGTAGTCACTAATCTGACGCAGTGACTCAGTTATTTAGTTATTGCTTGGTTTTATGATTTCCAGTTCTCTGTTATTGAGAGTTCTTTGGATCCTGTTCATGTGGGTGCATGTGTATATAAATTTGACCTACAAAGGAAAATCACTTGCTAATAGTTCTACAGCTGGATTCAGTCTGGGAGATGCTCGCATGCAAGAAATCTCTGGTTCAGTCTTCACTGAAGCTGGTTAGTAGCAAGAGTCAAAATGATGACTATGTGCTGTTGTACTTTTGAGATTATTATAGCAGCAAGCTTAATGCTGTGTTTCACTATCTAGTTAAGTCACTTGCTCCTTGAGGACTGAAGGAGTCACTGCCCTGTGTAGATATCCAAACTGAAGACTTTTGTCACATTACAGTAAAAAAAAAAGCTGGATCCTTTCCATTTTTTTGTGGGGGGAAAAAGCTTATGAATCAAATCTGTTTGTGTTCAGTCTCTTATTTTCAATGGGCAGCAGTTTGAACCGGTTCTTTGTTTATTTGAAAATATTGTGTGCTTTCAGAGGCCACTGAGTCAGAGAGCCATACGGAGCAATTGAAATTACAAGCAAATATTTTCCTTTTTCATGCAGTTAAGTGCCTAATAAATCCCCATAAACATGAACTTTGCTAAATGAGACAGCATAAATAGGCTTTATTAAGCCCAGACTTAATTTACTCCACAGCCACTTTGAGAACATCTGGTAGTGAGGACCAGCCTTAAAGTGAATGTAAAAGTTGCTAGTGCTGACTGAGGCCACAGCTGTGTAAGTGTGCCCCAGTATGAACGTGAGCTGGGCTAATGGTCTCAAGCGTGACAATAGGGCTGACTGCTGGCTTCAGCAATAGGTGGTTCAGGAGCTGCACTGAGCAGCAGATGACTTCGTTGCCTAAGCCAAAGGAAAAATTACAGTGTGCTGCTGCAAATAGTCCATCTCCTTCTGCCTCCACAGCTGCTGGGGTTGCAGAATGGTAGATGGATTGGTGCCTCTGCCACTCATTTCCTTCACACCTTGAAGGTGGCAGTCTGTACCTGTGCTCTGTGATACTCTAGCATAGATACAGTTCCCTCCTTGGGCAGACCTGGATGCCTCCTCTTTCCCACTCCAGCAGCTTAGTAGGTCCAGACTGGGAGCTGATGATGGGAAGGGGGAGGTATGTGGATGCCTGGTAGAAGGTGGAGAGGAGCAGGGGAGCAGTCCACAGCTGTTGCATGGACAGAGCATGCTTAGAGGGGGAGGTATATGAGTGTTCTGAGGGTGTACACATAAAGCGTGTGAGTCACTGAGGTAATGGGAAAAACTGAAGGAATAGAGCAGAAAAGACAAACTGACTATAAATCTGATTCTTCTGAAGGTTCCCCAGAATGCTTCCTCAGCTGACATTCCTGTAGGTTCCAATCACTCCCTCCAGAATTTGCTGCACCACGAGAGAAAATGAAATAAATGATCTCTCTCATTCTTGGAGAGGCAAATTGAATGATTCTGTTGCTACTGAGAAAACTACATGCTGGCTCTGGGAGCTGGATTCTGATTTAAGTTGCTGTTGTCTGAATCTAAAATAACTATCTGGTATAGCTCTGTCTTAGTGCTTGAAAGCGTAGTCAAAGTCTGATCGTGACATGGTATACAGGGATGGGTGATGGTAAGGGATGAAGACATCCTTCCCCTTCCACCATTGCTTTTTGCACTCCATCTGGTGCACTCATAGCTGCGCGAGTATGGCCTCTTCCCCTTGCTTCATTTGGATTCAGAGCTGTGCCCAGGTTTTTTACAGCCCACGTTCATGAATATGGACCAAGACTGACTAGCAAAGAACTTGTTTATGTGGAGGCAGAACTTGGCAAGTTTTTAACTTTTCCTCTTGAGAGAAGACCAAAGAGGCAGACAGATAACTATGTTATTTCATTCAGTGCTTTGACACTCAGTGGGCTGGGACCTAGAAGGTATTTAATTGATAACAGTAAAAGATGGCAGGAAGAAAGGTTTTCACACTGGACTGATACAGTGTGCCCAAAATCTTCTGGTCTCTTTTCTGTCTACTTGTCGTTTGTTTATCTTGATTAAATTGTATTCATCCAGGCACTAAAGAAAATGTCTAAGTTGATAAAAATAATTGTAATTGCTGAGATCTTTGCTGAAGCTTTCTATGTGGGAGAAAAGTTTCCTTTTTCTTCCTTCTCAGAAAGGTGTTTCCTACAGCTCAGAGCTGAGGCAGACTGGATTAGGAAAACGCATGCATTTCTATGCCCATTTCCAAGCAAAATATTATTAAATCTGCGGAGCTTCTTTACGTCAGTTGGCATTTTTGTCACAATCACAGAATGTACTTTTAGACTGGCTGAAATGTGCACTTAAGAAAAAAACAAAACAAAACCAAAAACGTGCTCTTTAATATGCAGACATGTAGGGAAAGAGTGTGGTAATGAATTTGGCTTAGTTTGTTGAGTCTGGGCCAAATTCTGATCTCAGTTATGCTGGCCTCAGCTGAGTTGCTCCAGATTTTCACCAGTCTGACTGAAGCCAAACTGTGTTCTTTTGTCCTTCAGCATTTGACTGTTGGTATTAATAGTCTGGGGGCAGGAAGGGGGAATAAATTTTAAGTGCAAGGATTTGCTAGAATCCTGTCCTAAATACATAGTTTGAGAATACTTTAAAATACACAATAGATGTTTTCAGTCACTGGTTACCTGATGTCACAGGAGAGGTGTTCCAAGGCTTTCTACGTTTGTATAGATATCACCTTTTGCGCTCCAATGTCGGTGTATCTGTATCAACTGAGTTCCGTGTAAGCTGTGAAATCTCTTCCTGAACGCTGTCAATAGCTGCCTTATTATAGACCATGGATTAACACATCACTGGGCAATGTATGCTTCTGCATATTTAATAGCTTTAATCTTCCTGGCCATGTACAGCTATTAGGACTTTGCTTTTGAACAGTTTTGTCTTTAAAGTACAATGTTTATGTATAAACTTATCAAATGCAACAAATGAGTCTGTAGCACTAATGACTTTGTAATGTAGAGAATCTATAATGTTATATGTGTATGCTTGTGTACACTTCCCTCCCCCCATACTGTTCATGAAAGCAGTGGCTAAGCTGTTAGTCCAGAGGGGATATTAGCTCTCTGTTATTTTGCATGGGTACTTACACAGTGGTAGCAGGAGAAAAATCACTTAAGTCTTTAAGCCTATGCTTATGCTAAAGCATGTTAGAAATGTTCTCGGAGAAGAAACTCAATCATCTGTGCCTTTATATTACTGGCATTGTCCCTGGCATGCTGTTGGTCATCTAGCACTCTCCCAAACAATTCCTCGGCATGGTTCAGGAGTTAGTACTGTATGGCACCAGTCTGCATGGGTGTGACCAGCCTGTTCCAAAAAGTACATGGATGACTGTGGAAAGTTCCCATGCCATTGGTCCTTGTTGTTAAAGAACTACCCCATGTGAGAAACAAATCAGGCCTTATATTTTTTAATATTCTTTAGCTTTATTTATACTAGTAAATTAATCAAGAATGACTCTTGTCAAGTCAGTGATAATATATGTCTTAAACCAGTGCAGGGTTAAAACAAACAAACCAAAAAAAAAAAAAGTCATGGTACCTCCTGTGAGATGTATTGAGTATCCTTGAATTCCTTACTCAAGATTAAAGTTACTCAGCAAAAAGAGATTAGGTTCTTCAAGGGTAAATCTAGGATGTTAAAGAGATTACCCTGGTGAAACATCCCTTTCACAGAAAGGATAGTAATGATGATGTACTGCTGCATCAGCCAAAGAGGTTGACCAAAATCAGCTGTTATCAACCACAGCAAATGGAAAGGTATTTACCTCTTTCCCAAAGAGTTTACAGCCCAAGACTACTAGAGAAGTTCACTTGGAGGGAGAAAGCATTGCACATACTATATGCATGATCTAAACCCATTTCCTTTTCCTGTACCCCATAATCTTAGAGAGGAGAGTATGAGCATTGAAGGACAGAGTTGAAGACTCTAGAGGTATGGACTAGAAGCTGGGATGCCAATGAAGGGAGTCAGTCAAGGCGGAGAGGAGGGGATGCAAGCAGAGTAGATTGAAAAAATGTTGTTAGTTCATCAGTAGAATAACAGATTTAGCTGATGTAGAATAGCAGGAAAGAAGTTTAGATGGTTGAGGTTGTCTAGTCTAGCACTCCTTTGCGATGGACGAAGGGCAAGACTGAACTTCAGAACTGTGGAAGAAAAGGACATTAGGATGCAGTGAGGTACATGTAAGAAGGAAGACTCAGCTCCCCTGAAGCTGGGCTGAGGTCCAAATGACAAGGAGGGTGGCAACATGGTCAGTTTTGGAATGGGGCAGTGGATTAGGCTCAAGGAAAAGGTTAGGAGTTCAGGGTGGGATGCCTACTCATCGGACTCTGCCTTGTGCAGACAAAGCTGGCAGAACTGGGAGGGGAAGGGAAACAAATGTAGAGCACAGCAAAGGGCAGTGGTTGGTTTAATGATTTTTTTTGGTTGGAAACCAAGTGGATGGCAATGTTTTTAGGAGTTCTCTGCACTCCAGGCCTATGTGAAGATTGCCAGAGGATGAAGCTATAAATAAATGTCACAGATCATCATTCATACTCTTTTTCAGCATCTGTTCTCTAGTTTATGGGAAATGCTGAGATTTGCTGACTGGCTGTTTGTTAAAACATCCTTGTGTAGAGTGAGCATATCATGACATTAGGGAGGTCATCTTTAGTGGTTCCATTTGGTGTTACAAGTATGTTGTTGTCACATTGTAACTGCTCTCCTGAAATGGAGCATATGTTTCACTGGAAATACTTAAAACAGGAGGACTACATACTTGAGCACAGTAATGTATCCTGAAATGAATCTTGGCCTGGATCACAGTAACTCTGAGCACCTCAGCCGATTTGTCTAAATCCAAAGCTACTGTGGTAACCTGCACCGTTTGGCCTTGAGTATGTGAAGAACATGAACATAATGTCTGAGAAATTGTTCAAGAGATCTGTTCTTCATAATACATCCCCAAAAAAGTACACAATGTTGGATGCCACCGAAACCTTTCTCTCCTTCTCTTCCGTGCAACAAGTACAAGTTTATGCATAGTCTTCTAGTATTTATGTCCTTTTTAAAAATTTGAAAATATGGAAATTGAAGGGATAATGTCAACAGGCAGTTGTGTCCAAAAAAGAAGCTACAAGGGATAGGCATAATGTTACTGGTTAAATGAACTTATTCACTGAAAAGGTCATTGCTACATAACAAATGCCTAATGATAAATCTGGTGTGTGCAGAACTAGATCTTTGCTCAAAGGGAGCAGTGCTAATTGAATTATGTTGGCATAAAAGTGGCATAAGAGGAATGTCCCCAGTCTCCTTCCACTTATATCCCACTGTTATTAAATAATCTTGTGAGTTGAGTTTTTCTGGCTTTTTTGGTTTTGTGTTGGTGTTTTGTTTTTTTCCCCTCCTCAGAAAGCTTCCGTTTCCTTATTCTCATCTATTCACTTCCATATGGTGTGTGGTGTGTTTTTGTTTTTGGTTTTTTTTTTTTCCCCTCCCCCTAGTTGGGAAGCACTACAATTGGCTTTGGAGGGATCAGCTGTAAGGAAAGTTAAGAAATGAGATATATCTGCAGGGCTTTTCATCTCCCAAGCAGTCTGAGGACCAAATGGAGGGGCTTCAGGGCCGAGAGTCTGAGTTCCTGTTGGCCTGAGCAAAATTGTTGTCTTGGCGCTAAGAGATGTGGCAGAGACGTGGCACACCAGGCAGAGAGTGTGCATCCTGTCCTATCAATAGGTTACGTATGCTGAGATGATGCCATCTGAAATAATACCACCATAGTCCTGGTGACTTGATCAGCATAAGATATCTGTTAGGCAGCTCAGCTCAGATAATTGAGGTACAGACTTTTCTCCCTGTTTTGACAGAAGCCAGGAGATGCTATTGTATGTGAGGGATTCTGATTTCTGATAAGGAACTGTATGATCTTTGGACCCAATTTGGGCAAACTTACTTCTTATCTAGCTCGCTTCTCCTTGTGTCTTCATGGTCAGCCACATCTTCAGGGTGTTCCACGTAGTGGAGAGACAGTGTAGGGTCTATAGACACTCAGGTGTAGCAGATCTGTACTGCAGGACCACACATTCATCTTTCTCCCTGATAGTTGGCCAGAACTGGCATGTTTAAGTCCCTCTTGCAACATACTGGGTTGGAGAGACCTGACACAATCTTCTAGAGGCAGGTGTGACTTGGCTGCAGTGAGGGTGCCCACTACAGATACTACTGGGGATGACAGCAAAACTGTAAGCATTTATAGACATCAGTGTAATGCATTGACTTTATGGTGTCAGGACAAGACGTAGTTTGTGTTTCTGTCACGTTAGTTGTGATTCCATGTCCCTCTTGTGTACATTCTTATTCAGATGTGCTCAAGCTTCATCTGTTTGTGTCAGAGGACAGCTACATTGCTTGCTTGTTTGCTGCAGACCTGTTATTTACTCTGACTATTTACATAACCTACAGGACTGTGTAACAAATTGTGATTGCAGTTACCCTGGAATAAAACCTGGAGTGATTCTGGTGGAGCAGGTTGTGACTTTCTCAGCCTTCAAGTCAGAAAGTACCCCTTCATCTGTAAGCTAGTGTCAAAGGCAAGGAACTGCTTTCTAGCCGAATTCCTGAGAACACTACAAAACCTCTTAAAGGGAGGTCGGCCAACGGAGAGGGAAATTCATGTGCAAAGACACATTTCCTTATAACAAAGCTAGGGGGTGGTGTTTAAAGTATGAAGGGTCTCCAGATGAGCCTCAGGCTTGAGTATCATCTCCTTGTCTAGACTGATCGTAACTTGTACAGTTCACAAAGGAGTAATCTTGTAGCCTAGATTCTGATCTCACACTTGTATGCTTTAGACATGAAAACTCAATTGGCTTGCAGTATTCCACTGGTGTAAATGAAACCAGAATCAGGGTCAGGTGCTTGAGAACACCACCTGCAAAATGAAGACTTTTTCAGCATCCCTTTCTGCCCTTCCTTTCCTTTCACCCACATTAACAGCTGTGATAGTGTTTACATTCCAGGCTCTTAGACTAAGACACTCTTTACTTTGGGATCATGGATACACATACAAGTGCATGAGAATCGTGTTGATGTTGCCTATCCAAAGAAAACAGTGGTTTATTTTTTTCTTGATGCTGACCCTGCCTTCTTCCTGAGTGTTCGTATGACAGATCCTAAGAAATAAGCCAAAAAAAAAAAAAAAAGGGAATGCAGATAAACTGTGTAGTACAAAATTCAGACTGCTGGCTGTGTGTTTGCATGGAAAACTCCCTGGTTAAAGTTACTGCTGGCTGGGCATGGAATAGTTAAAGGATGTTAATTATAAAACAGTGGAGGCCTCCAACAAAACTAATGCCATCACAAAGACAACACTGAACTAATTAAAGCCAGCTAACAAACAAGATGTAACTCTGTTCTCTAATTGGTTTAGATTTGTTTGTGTGTGTCTGCATGTGATTATTTTTATGTTGTGTGTTAGCACCAGTAGCTGGGACTGTATGAGTGTTTCATTGACCCTCGCTTAAAATATTTCTGCAGTGTCCAGGTTCTCTTCTCACCAGTTCATTATGAAGTGGGCATACATCACAAAACTGTTTAGATCTACCAGTATTTTTGCTTATGATTTAATGCTTATGAGTTAATGGAGGCACGCAGGTAAAAAGACCTGACTTATCTCATAGGGAATGGTATTTTCCTCATGATGAGGTAGCACTGCAAGCAGCTCAGACCATTGTGGGAGTACTGATGCCTGCAAACCTGGACAGGCAGGGTTGGTTGAATGGGTGAGAACTAAAGCTGTCTCCCATGTCAGACCTAATTCTCAGACTGGGAGGGGAGAAAGTTCATAGCTTTTATCGCAGCTGTTTTTCAGTACATGCCCACTGCTGAGGACACAGTTTAGTTGCTCAGTAACATGAGGAAGACACTTCTCTCTATCTGAATGACATGCCAGGTATGTTTAGGACCTTTCCCACTCTACTCCTGGCTGAGTACTGATGCTGTTGGATCATTTTTCTGAGGAGCTGCTGCTCTGCTGTGACAACAGCTGGGCACTTAAACAGGAACCTGCACCGAGACCATGCAGAATCAGAAGTCAGCCAGGCAGCTGCATATTGCAGAATATCAACAGATCGGGACCTTCATTGTCAAAAACAAACCAGAAAAATGATAAAGTACTGCCACACCCTTGTTGGGAGGGTTACTGGGAGGTTTCTGGTTTGCAGGGTTATGGCAGGTGTCACTGATTTACTGGTGACAATGCTATTGCTGTTTCTGTAAGAAAAAGGTGTCATTTTTTTTTGCACAGGCATTTAGCACAGTTTTGTACAAATCATCTTGAGCTGTGGAGGACCTGATCTCTATACTTCTGTGCAGTACCCAAGAAGCAAGAGCTGTCTAAACACCCTTGGGGCCTTTTGCCACAGGCTGTACATCCAAATAATGCCTACTCATAGCAGCTTAGTGTTGCTGGGGAGGAAAATCATTCTAAGGGCAGGTTGTGCTGGATTTTTTATTAAGGACTGTGCTCTGGTCTCTGGCCCCTCTTCTCTGGATATCTTCCATTATTGAACTTGCTTGCACTTATGGTAAAGGAACTGACAGCCAAAGCAATTCAGGAAATGTGCACTGGAGCTGGAATTGACCCTGGAGATTATGGATTTGTTGCTTTGTTTGCCATACTACTGTATATTATCCACTATGATTTTTATGTGAAGATCCCAGACATTTTTGGTAGTAAGTGGGCTTTGTGTATATAGAGAAGTCAAGACAAATGTAACCATAGAGGCTTATCTGACCTTTACAGGCAGCTCTTCAATGGCAGAGTTTAAGGGCACTGGTAAGTTTGTCTTGTAGCTGCTCCCTGCATTATCCAGAGGACATCAGACTCCAGCCAGAGAGCTGTCAAGTTCCCACAGTGCTAGTGTCCTCTGTCCTTTAGTACCACCTCACCAGCTTAGATGAGTTGGGGTAATTTTATTCTTGGGTTAAGTACATTGTTTCTGCCATCTTTCTTGGATATTAACTACCAGTTTAAGAGTGGGGAGGACTTTTTCCCTGTGTTATCTGTAGCTGGTATCATGTAGCTTAGCAGAATTTGTTGCTGTATTGTGATGGACTGCAGTGCATGAAGCAATGTTTGGAGTTCTGGTTCTTCTCTCTTTTGCTGCTGATCTGCTCTAGGAATTTTGAACTTCATCTCTGTCTGCTCCTCTTTTTCTGTTCCCTCTTACTTGCTTATTTAGATAAAAATACCTTAGGGCAGGGATGGCCTTTGCTCTGGGAGAAATCCTGCCTCTGCTGATATGAATAGCAAAACTGTCCTTCGTTTGATTCTGGAGCCCAGATTTCACTCTTTGTGTCTATACAGAGCTTAGTGAAATGAGACCTTGATCTTTGTTGGAGCCTTAAGTGCTACTGCATTAATAATAACAAGGAGACAAAAGAAATGTACGGGAAAGTAATTTCCTTTTGGTTTTATGTTGTGGTGGATGCCTGCCTGTTTCTGTTTTGTTATGGATCTGCTTTACCCTTCTGCTCAGTATTTCCTCTTGAGCCCTTTCCAAAGGCAATGAGTTTCAGCTTTGAGCGTGCCAACGTAAATGTGGAGATGAGTGAAGTCGTTCCCAGGTTACACCTATCTAGCTGAGTCTGCATCTGGGAGCTGAGTGTATCCACAGGGTGCCAGTTTGGGCTGATGGCAGTAAAACTGTTACCCTGTGACATCCAGTGCCTGGAGGAATCAGAGCTGCTTCTACTACATAACATGACTGTTCCTATCAGATACTAGGTACTGTACCAAGGGCATGCTATCAAGGCTCTCACTTTGTTGGGAACATGAATAGGGTAGTTTTTTCTCTCTGCTGCTCCCCTTTCCGCACATTCTCAAAACCTACTGTTTCATTATGAGACACATTCCTTATATTATGGGCCTGTTTCTCAAGAGTACTTCAGTGCATCCTCAGTCTTTGCTGAGCCTTGGGTTTGATGAGTGTAGCTCCTGTAAGAACCAGAGTTATGTTGACCAAACTTATAGCCTAACTGGTGTCAGAAAGAATGTTGGCAGTCTTGGGCAGTGCTACATACATGGTAGATCATGATGACATTAATGGTGATGCATTTTTGCCATCAGTAGTGCTGAATCACAGGTGTTTTCCCTCTCGCGCTCTTTCTGGAAGTAGTGCCTTAGGTGAATTTCAGCAATATACATACTGGAAAAGGCAAGTTCCCTGGATACTGGCCTCAGGGTATCTCTAACTGGGTAGCAGTCTCCGGATTCCTTGGAATAGAAAGTGTGGTGCCCAGGGTATTTCTGCTCTGGCTGAGCTATGTTCCTCTAAATGCCCTCTTGCTGCAGTAGCTGATGCACGATGCTTCTGCCAAATGTGTCTGTTCTCCAGAGCATCGCACAGATTCATTTTCTTTGGCTTTAGTTTGAAGTTGTTTCTCAAGCTACCATCATGCTGACTCGTACAGCGAACAGTCATGGCACTTGTTTCCAAAAAGAAAATACAAAAAAGGCACTCTTGGAGAGCACGAAGGGCAGAACTAGCCTAGCTGGTGGAATCCTGGCTATTCCATTCCTGTTGTTTGTTCATCAGTTCCCAGATTAGTAACAGGAGCTTTGGGGCTGTGACTTCAATCTCTGACGTGGATTTTTAAAAAACGTTCTTCTGACTGCTTCACCAGGCACTTCTAGTCATTCCCTTTCATTCATTGGAGCTTTCGGTAGAAATACCGATTTGCAACATTTGGGTGTCTTTCAAATACTATTTTTAGCTTTGCCTTTTTTGCAAGTAAATATTTCAAGTTGACACACGCTGTTTCACCTATAAGCCTATCTAAATTTTTCATGTCTGTTTGTTAGTTGACTGATGACATTTTGAAAACTTAGTTCAGTTGTGGGTTGGCTGGGATGCTAATTTGACATCAGACAGGTTTTCATGGAGCCATTCCAAACTTTCCCAATGTTAAAATGATCATGTTTGATAGAATACGGACAACAGGTGTCCTGTTTTTGCCAGCAGTGGTCTTTAGACTGGCTGCCAACATGTAGTATTTGCCAGCATACCACAAGTCTCATGCTGGGCTATTTTAAGACTATATTCTGTAAAAGAGCTGAGATGCTTTTATAATACTTATTAGCATCTAATGGAAACTGCACATGACTAGAATATGCAAAGCTGTAAAGCATGGTTGGTATAGCCTTTGTTATGAGTTGCATGCTCCTCCTTTGTAGGGCAAATGGAGTATTTCCACCCTTTTGAACATCAGTTGGTCAAGTCAGGTACTCCGTCCAGAGCAATACTTTACCAGATGCTTCAGAGCAAGGTGTAAAATCCTATTAAATAATTATATGGTATCATTACTTAGAGACATTTTCCTCTGAATTCTGGCGGTTATTGTTTGGCTGGCATCCTGGAGCCTGAAGGTAGATATCTCATATCCTACTTAGTGTCACTGTGAATGTTTTCCTCATTATCTGTATAACTGTTGAATCCTTCTCTCAATCCTCCAATGTGCTTCGTTTTATCTCGTAGTGCTTGTTTTACTTTTATCTTGTACTGTGTGTTGGGAGGAGTAACTTGCCCGCTGGAGAGAGGGGATATATTTTGTGTAGGCAAAAATAATCTCCGCCATTTCAGATCTCCCTGACTCATGATCTTGCTTCGTGTCTCGTCCTTCTGTAACAATAGAAGGAAGTTAAAAGTGGCCAGATGGGAATTGGCTAATTCACATATTTGGGGGAAAAGGCCAGCACCATGAACATTCATAATATAGAGCTGACTGTAAAAGCCTTCTTTAGACCTTTAATGGGTTTCAGAGAATCCCGTTGTCTAAGGGGAACCTATCCGTTTGTATGGGTGGCTACAGGGAAAGCACTGGAAAAATCTTTCTGGCTATGGCATTCTGTTTTCTAGTGAGGATATGAAGAGTTCTGTAACCTTTTTAGCAATACTTATTTCCACAGAAAAGAACGAACTTGAAAAATATTGCATATTTTTTTCCCTACTAACATATTTCAGCATAGAATGCAGGGTCAGAAAAGGGATTATCAACAAGACAGGTGTATTCACAAGTTTATATGTAATTGTTTTAATATGTGTTTCTAGAGCAGATCTTAGCAGCCGCCTTGAACTGAGATTTCCCATGACAAATGATGAAACTTTTATCAAACTGTTATCCTTCCTGTCCTCCATAACTATCTTCTATAATCACACCACAGCGAGTACAAATGAAGAGATGTGTCCTTGGTGGTGGAGGAGGAAAAGAGCTATGAAGACTGGAATCTAGTACAGATTCAGTGAGACAAAATGTAACTTGTAATGAACCTTCTTTGTTAGAATCATAGATTTTTCTGGTGAGGTTGGAAGGTCTGAGGGTTTGTACTTCTAGTTCTGAGCTCGCATCAGTGGAGCAAACTGGAGAATCTGTGTGTTTGAGCCCAGAGAACCTGAGAAATGCAGTGTTTCTGTGTGTTAAGGAGGTTTTATAGGTCAGGCTTTCATTAATGCCATTAAGTTTTCTAATCTCATTTCAGCTGAGCATTTATGTTGCAAAGTGTAGTAATGCCAGAGGATTAGCCAAGCTGGGGTTAGCATTGCAACCTACAGGCATTAACTTCTTCAGTGCCAATGGCATCAGCAGGAATAGGGGAAATGCCAGTGTGTGCCTGGTGTGAGCTCATGTAATGCAATGAGCTCTGTGGTGGTTCATAATGCCAATATGTTGCTCCACAGAGAACATAAAGCTAAATCTGGAAAGAAACATCTTTCTGCTTATTTCTGACTCCTAGCTAGTTGATTTATTTGTTATAGATCGTTTTTTACTATTCCCAGAATGGCTTCTCAGCATTTGAATAAATATTGAATACAACTTAGCTTCAGAAATGAAAAAGTAAACTGTTATTCCTCTCTACTCAGCCCCATTGGTTGTCCATGGAGGAGTCTTTAAAACAAACTGGGCGCATGCTTTAAGTTTTCAAGTAGCTCAAATAGTAATTGCATCGTGGGTTATTGTTAGAATTACAATGACAGAGGCTAATTAAAAAGAATGCTATTGCCTTTTAGGAAGAAAAACAAGTTTAATTGGTAACATCCCAGACATGTTCTGCCAGAGTCTTCCTCTCATCTTTTCCTAACTGGTTTTGATTAATGTAATTTTAACCATAATTTCTCTGTGTAACTTTGCTTCTAAGATTCTTTCTGCCAAATTGCATTATTGTTCTCTACTTGATGGAACTGTTTACAAGTGTCATTTTCAGAATACTGTTGTGGGAAGGCACTGTACTATTGGTGCTACTTAGTGTTCTTTCTCACTAGCAAGCAGATAACCAAATTTAAGAAAAGTAAGGTAAGGAGAAAAAAGCCTCTTTTCTGTGTATCCTGGAGTGTGTACACTGTATTAGAGGCGACTAGTTACAGTGACTGTGTGCACTCTACATTTGTTTTGGTATAACCCATAGATCATCAGTTTAAAGCAAAACCTTGTAACTGAGTAGCAAGGTGGATACAGGCATGTGTTGGGAGTTTAGTCCATACAGGGGGGAATTTACCTCCCTTTTTCAACTCCCTTCCATTAGCTGCCTTTGTTCTGATCCTGCAGCCCACACCAATCTGTTTCCAGGAGGCATGTTCCTCTGGTCCATCCTTCTCTTGGTCCCTTATTTCATGGGGATTATCTTGAGATGTGGGCATCTAGTACCTGGAAAACCAGTCTGTTTTAAAGCAGAATGGATTTTTGTAGTGCAGAATATAGGCGTGAAAATATGATGGTACCTGATACTACTTAGGGAGATAAGGGAAATAGAGTAGTGGTATTGTGGCATGCTATGTTTTGATTTCTAGAGTTAGAAGGGTCTTACCTGTGCTTTAGAAACTGCAGTTCTCTCACTGTAACCTGTAGACTTTGTTTTGCCCCAGCTCAGCTTCAGGAGAATGTCATCAGTGGACTGTGGCCAAACCACAATTTTTACTTAGTCTTAATCCACCATAATAACATCTTCAGCTCAGTTTAACTAACTTGCTGTTGGGGAAATGAATGGCCTTGCTTCAGTGACTTCATGTGTTGTAGATGCTGTCTCTATATGTAAGGTGAGGAAAACCCAAATGTGTAATCCTCCAGCAGCTTGTGACGGATTTCTGTGTTCAGTGTATGCAACTTGCTGGAGTTTTGGAGGAAAAACAAGTTTTTCTTTTTCTTCTGACTTCCAAAACTCCCGCCAAAGTTTAGGTGGGACATAGGCATGGAGCTGGGCTCTGCTGAGCTGGACATCAGGTCTTGCAGTGCTATGGGCTAGTCCACCAAACATATTGGTCAGCATCTGACTCACTTTCCAGGTGTCCAATGTATAGAGGGTATGACTTCTTGGCACATTAGCTGGACAGCACTCAAGTAAATAAGTGTCTTTCCCTTTCCCTGTGTCTTAGCCATGGTGGTGACCTTTGCCCATGCAGTTCCTGCCACATGATATCCTGAAAGCTTCAATAGCGTTTAAGGTATAACAAGTCTCTGGTAGGCCTGCACCCTGTGATAGTGGTTACGAGAGAAGCTGAAACAGGTGATGGAGGTGGTGTGCTTACTAAAAGCACTGAAAGCTTTGCCAGTGAGAAACAGTACTTTGCAGATGTCTGTCAGACAAACAGTGCCCAGATGAGCTTGGTTACTATGTGCTGAGGGAGCTCAAAGAGGTCTTTAGGTAGCATGGTGCTTCCTGGAGCTACCACAAAGCCTAGAGGATCGCAGCTGCTGCATCGGCCTTCAGTGAGGCTGTGCTGTGTGTTTTCTCCACAGCTGGTTACATTTTGAGGAGGGTCCAGATGAGGCCAAAGGTTGCTATTGTGCCTGCCTTTTTAGCTATGCCATTAAATTAAAGAGGTTCTTGGGGCTTTTTCTCACTCTTGAGTGTCCAGCAGGAGCTGGGCTTCAAGCCTCCAAATGTTGGTTCTGAAATCACTTGGATGAAGTGCGCGTGTCTCTGTGTCCCGAGGCAACCAACTTCTTGTTTTGAAGCCTTCCTCGGCAGAGGGAAGGTCTGTGTTTCCAGTAATGAAAACCGTCATAGCTCCAAATGAGTCCCTTGCGTAACTGACAGATGGGTGCAGAGCGGAGCTTGATTCAGCCTCTGAAAAGAAATAATAAACTAAAAAAAAAAAAAAAAAAATCCTCAAAGTCCCAACCGTTTCAAACTCAAAATAAAGTACTGATTAACTGCAAGCCTGCTCATATATATAAAACGCTGTATGACAGCTGCAGCAGAACTTCTTTTCCTAGTAGAGTCATTCCTTTGCCTCAGCCTAATTCCCTTACCAATGGAGATTAACCTTCTGTGGACAGCGTATGCATTTCAGTATTACCTCTGTTGGCAGCCTATGAGATAACATTAGCCCTTTCTTAATCTGAGTTCATAACTGAACCAAGCCCATAGATCCAAACTCTTCTGAACTTGAGGGGTGGGGGAAAAGGAATCGCATGCAAATGCAGATTTTTCTGGCTTGTAGATACCACTAAAGATTACTGGGAACAAAATCTTGCCTTCATTTACGGAAATAATATTTATATTCAATTTTGGGTCTGTTCTGCTGTTGCATAACTCCCCAGGTTTCAGTGGGGCTCCACCAGCTGGGAATTTGGCATGTTTTACCTTAGTGTGTTGTTTTTAATTTTCTTCTCTATGGCTGGGACCAGTTTGAGCAGGCCATTAGAAAATTTGGGGCATATGGGCTCTATTTCCCAGCAGCATGCTGGGGATCTGTGCATATCTGGGCACTACCCTGCACTTGCATCTTCTGTGTCTGTAAAATTTCCCTGTATTACTTAAGTCAGGATCTGGAGATGACCAAGGTGGAATAGTAGGGATAGTTATTACCATGATATGCTGAGATGGTTGCCTCACTCTCTTGAGATCACTGTATGGGTGCACAAGTAGAACGGTGTGTATGCATGAATGGCACCGAACATGCAGGAGGGTGCTGTAGCCCATTGCTTGATAAAGGTTTCTGTGGAGAAAGTGGCACTGCCACATGGTTTTGTGCCCATGCCTCATTTTTTTATCATTCTTGTTCCCCTACTATCCAATATCATCTAGGACCTTCTCTAAGAAACCTTCTTCCATGTATTTCAGCACTACTCAGGACAACAGAGATCAGGCTCTGAGAAAGACCTACAGTGAAAACTTTCTCAGCTCACTGGGGATGTTTTTAGCTTCTCCTCCCCATGTCTCTAAAAAGAGAGAGCCAAAAACAACACTGAGTCACTCCAAGCTTTCTCTTCCCCAAAGCACAAGCATGTTCCCCACCCCACCCACATCCAGAGATGTATTGCTGCAAAGAGCTGTGAGAAGGGGTGCAGGCTGGATGCTGAGCCCATTCTTGATGATCCTTGCATACGTTTTTCGTAGCTGCATGTTGCATGGTTCTTTTTAGCTGTGGCACAACGTCTGTGCAGGTGCTCCATCATGCATTGCAGAGGGGATGGATGGAAAGGGAAGGGGTTGTAAAGATCTCATGTTTAAATTGATTTGGCTTGTTTTTGCCTGGACTGAGGAGCATTCATATGAGGAGCCTGGCTGGCTGGATGTATAAGCAGCTGTGGTACGTTCAGGGCTGCATTACAGCTTCAGAAGGATGTTTCTGGAGTGCCTTGCTGAGCAGAACTGGGCTGTTTGCTAACTGGTTGCCTTCCCATAAGTATGGGTTTAGAGGAAAATTGAAAGAAACCTTCATGACACTGAAAGCAAAAGTTGTTAGCCACAGACGTCTGAATGTTTTATGGACTGCTTCTCCTTCACTCGGAATACCTATAAACTGGATTACAGGGACTTGGTAGAAAAGTCGCATTGTCCAGTTCATGTACATGGCATGGGAGTAGATATGGGCTTGGAATGGGCCAAGGAAAAGGAGCAGGCTTGGTCACACCCCAGCTGCCCTGCAGACAGCTTGTCCGAGGCACCCTACCAGGGGATGTTTACTGCTGAGGATGACTGTGCTTGTGCCTATCTCCATGTATTTGGGGGATACCCCAGCTTTGCCCAGGCCTCTTGAAGTCCTGCAGCTCCTACCAAGTGGAGTCTTTGCCTGGATGTTTCAGTTTGATTCGGTATTCAGTGGCACATGATTTATGAGCTGTGCTCTCTGATTTGTGATCTGTATGGCTGGCAAAGAAAGCAGGATCAGGCACTTGGCTATTGTGCAAACAGGGATGACACATAATATCCAAAGAAGAACACAGGAAAGATAAAATTACACAGATTGTTGAAATACTCTCCTCAGCTGTGTTGCTCATGTGGATGAGTAAAATAAGAATAAGGGTTGTTGGATTTTGTGTGCAAGTTGGTTTTTAACTCCATTTTTTTCTCTCCATTTGTGCTTCGTTCAGCCCAGCCAGCAATGCTGGACTCTGTAGTGTAATTTGCAATTCTGAATTTGGGTATTAACATAAAACTGTTATTTGGGTTTCGACAAACCAGTGGAATTGTTTTATATTTTCCTTTCCCAAGCTCCAAATAAAATTTGCTTTTCTGACACACCACAAAACTTGTGCTTCTGACTTACTGGGTATTTTATTACTTTCTTAACATTTTCCTGAATGTGTATTTGAAGAATCGCCTTTTTCATTCGATACTTGTTAAACCTCAGCAGTGGAGATTCAGCCATGAAGTACATGAGAGGAACTGAACTGAGGAGGGGAAGAATTACAGAGTTGGGATGTGTGCTGTCCTGTGACAGCAGAACAAATTCAAAGTGACTTCACTGAAACTTGTGGTGTAATTGAGACTAGAATCCAACCTCTTTTAATGTCATCAAAGTGACTAGCAAGCGGTTATAATCAATATCCTCCTGGACAGAGTTCAATCACATTTGATCAGTGTCTTTGCTGCTGAGTAGTGTGGCAATCACTGTTCTTTGTTTAATCTTTTGTTTGAATAATAAGTTTCTCTTTCTTTGTTTCTAAGTAGAGATTTCTGCTGAAGCAAAGCACTTTTTTTCAATGCAATTACTCTGCTGTTAAAGTGAAGTGCTTTCCTTTAAATGCCAGAATGAGCATCTACGCGCAAGTGAGAATTAACTTGGAAGTCTGTTTTCTGAGATGATGAGGGATGTAGAGAACAGTTAGTGATCCAGCTCTGGTGTAGTGACACCAGCCCAAACTGTGATCACCAGGAGCTCAAAACCAACAGTCTTGCTTCTGTGGAAGGTGCACTTTCATATTGTAGCCTGATAGGAGGAAGGTCAACATTTGAGAATACCTTACAGGGCCGAAGGTAGGGAGACACAAGCACATAATACTGGTCTAGAAATATATTTGGGATGGTAGGTTGAGGAACTTTGGGGGGTGTTCCAAGGTGCAAGCAATGATCTGGGATATTTAGGCCCAGATTTTTCAAAGGATCCAGCTCACCTTAAATTTAAGGAAGGCCAAATACCTAAGTATCCTTGGGGTTGTGAGCAGACCTGGCATAATGCTCCCTAGGGCATGGGTAGAGTGGGAAACCAGTGCCCAAACAGGGTTAGACTGTTCTTGCAGTGAGAAAGATATGAGGAATACACGGAGTTGAGACAGAAGTAGGAGACCTGGGGCTGAGGGTACTAACTGCTATTCTGCAAGAAGCTACCCTTGCATTATCTGCTATCAGTGCCTGCTGCTCTAGGTGCCTTATGTCCTCCCTCAGCAGCCACCACTGTGGATTTCTAGGGCTGTGACTTAGGGAAAACAAATGCATGAAGGTTTTACCATGCCTCGCCTGTTGTCCTTGCAATTACGCCTACATCTGGCTTCCTATCCCAGGATCACACAAACAACCCTTGTGGGACTGCCCTCAAGTTTCCCTGAGAGCCAGGGAACCTTGCTGACTGAGGGACCCACCCTTCATTTTCTTCCCCACCACACATGAAAAACAAAAACAGTGCAAGTGAAGACAGTAGAATAGAGTCTGCCCTTAACAGTAAAGGTAAAAAAAAGTATACTGCTTACTCTTTGTGCTAACATTTGGTGTCACCAAGATGTACAATGTGGCCTGAAACAAACCGCAGAAATGCACACAAATTGGAAGAAAGTCTTTTTAATATGAAAAATTCTGCTGTGTGAAGGATGCTTTGCAATTGCCCACACAGAAGTGGTAGCGAGTGTGGCCACTTCAGTGACCACTTACCATGGAGGCTGTGTTAAAGATGGCAGTGGGCAGATGTTGAGTGGCAGCAGAAGGGCTAGAGCAGGCCTGGGAAATGAGAAGGGTCCCAGACTCTGGCGAGATCCAAAAGTAGCAGGAACTGGCAGCTGCCACCTTGCGGAGAGGTGAATGGCTGATGGTAATGTCTGCCTCCATGAAAGGCTGAAACTTCCAGCTCTCAGATGCTGTCTGCGAGCATGCCTGTATTGTCTATCAGCATCCCCACCCTCTAATTTTGGAAAGACGACTGAATTTTTTCATGGCGCCCATGAAAGGTCACTGACCTGAGGTTTTAGTCTCTGCTGTGTCATCGACTGGCATGTGGCTAGTAACATTCATTCTCTGTTAGTGTATTAAGGGCATACTTAAGAAAAGTGGAGTGTAAGTGGATCAAGTACTTTAAGACAGCAGCTTAAAATTTTCCATTTGCCCTTCTCTTCAGCAGAAGACTAGGTATTGAACTAAAATAGGTGTGAAAATATTCACTTTGCTTAAAAGTCTTTAGTTGGTTTTTTTTTCCTTGCTGACAAAAGACCCCGCTCCCTTTACCCCCACTCTCTATTTCTTGCTTGGTAGGTGAAAACTGAACTTTCTCCCCCAGGTTTAAAAAAAACCTAAACCCTAAACTTGGAGCAACTGTTCTAAACCATGTGATTTCTGGAACATGAAAGCGAATTAACTCTTCAGGAACTAGCACTTCGCTCCCACAGGCTTCCAGCCCCCTGGGTATATTGAGAACAGCATATACTGTAGCTAAGGTCTGTGGCGACAGTATTTTAGACTTGTGCAATTATCTTGCCAGAGGCAAAGGATATTCTGGGAAATCAGCCAGGAGAAACTTACAATAAACAGGGCAAGTGGTATAAATGTAAGAATAGGGTGGGATGCTTGGATGTGGAAACAGTTGGCCTGGGATTGTGTTCAAACTGCATGGCAGCCTCAGAAAAGGAAGCTTGAGTGAAGGCATTTATAAATGCTAGGGCTTTGTATAGACCCATCCTATTAATATTAGGAAGCTTGAGGGGAGAAAAAAAGACAAACATGTTACTCTTGGGCCGTAAAGACAGTTGGATCAACACATCATCAGTTTCCAAGTAAAAAGGATCTGGCTTTCTTCGGTACTGCTCACATGACAGAGAATAGCAAGCCAAAGCACTATAAAGCAAACGAGGAGGGAACACACGTACCAAAGCAGCCAGGATGTTCAATTTACTTATTAGTGTTCCTTTATTTCTGCTTTCTGTGCTAGAATAGAATGAAAGGGGCAGAACCTCTTGCTCTGGCCAAGTGTCCTATCTTCATTGAACTTAAGCTTTATTATTTTTTTCACATATGCACAGGAGATCCAGTTCCAGCATGGATGAGCTGATCTTAGATCTAAGCGTGTAAGTGCATCAAGCAGGAAGTGACTGCAGCAAGAAAAAGTTAGAGAAGCAGGTTTCATTTTTTTAATGTGTGTAAGTATGGGTGTTGGAGGGAGGATGCATCTCTGCTAAACAGGATGCCAGAGGATGTATTTACTCACATAGAAAACATCACACAAAGTAAGTTGTTCTGCAAAGTCTTCTGATGGAGAAAGCAGCTGAGAAAGTCCAAGGGAATAGAAAAGAGAAGAAAACAAACTCAAGGAATCTGTACATTCCAGTCATAACATCCCCAAAAGGAAAAAAGTTTGCTATAAAAAAAGAAAAAGGAAGGTATTTGGTGAAATAAGGCCTTATGTGTTTCTCCAAAACCACCAAACGCCTTCAACTCCAGTTCCTTCTCATGCCAAGTATGTTGAGGTAACCACATTGTGCTGTTTGAAAGCAAGCTTTCTCATTTATGAACTGTATGCTGCTGAAGCTTCGTGTCTGCTCAAGCCCAGTGTTTGCTGGTTGAGTAGAGGCCCTTCTGCACAGAGCTCGAGGTGGGGCTGGGAACATTCTGCAGCACAGAGGAGTCCCTGGATCAGGCAAGGCATTTGTCTACAGGTTGAGTTTGTATACTTAGCACTCCACCCAGTGTGGCCTCTTGGCTCTGCACCCAACTAGTTAAATTCCTCTAAAGTGTCAATGTCAAGTTCATCTTCCCACACAATGGAAAATGATTCCTGTTCCCACCTTCATCACTTTCCCTTCTGGCTTCTCCCTTCCATTGTGGCATGCACTGGAGAAGTACCCATCTGATGGTCACAACTGCACCCTCACCAAAGCCAAAAGCTGCAAAGAAACGTCAGTGCTAACTCCTGCTTCTGCAGCTCTCTGGGGTATTGTTGGGAATATGCTGGATCTGGCCATGTTTGTATCTGCCTAACTGCAGAGTCATCTCTGTCTATCTTCTCTGCTGTTACTCAGCTTTTTTTTACTTGCTGCTGCTGGTGCCAGACCCTAAATGGACAGCCAGTGCCCAGGGCTGGATTGCCAGGGGTTGCAGCCCCCTCTGTGGTTGCTGCTGCTCAGATGCAGTACTGGTGAAAGATGTTCCTTTTTGATGTGTACTTGGCTACTGAAGTGAGCATGCTGATTTGGTGGGGATTTGGGAGCTGAAGGAACCCGGGTGTTGCTTTCTTTCTCTGCCCCGGTTCCTCTGTGAGAATGGTGGGATGTATGAAAAGCATAAAACCATTCCACAAGGAGTCTTCATCCCTGTGACTTATTCAAACAAGCAAGGTGCAAATGAGGAAGAAAGAAGGAAGAAACAACTGTGTTACTACTCATGTTCTCTTATCCTTCTTGGGAGCTGTGTTTCTCCTGCTCCTTAGTCCGAGTTGATTATAAAGTTAAATCACAATATGCTGTGCAACAGCCTTCATTACATTTTCTCCTTAAAAGGAAGAGATGGTTACAGGGACACTTTTATGAAGAACCTGCTTTAAAGTAGCACAGGAGAATGAGACCAACTTCCCTGCCTTCGAAGCCTCGTCAGAAGTGAGTGTATGAAACCTGTGAGCCTTAAGGGTTGAGGTGGTGGAGTCCCCATCCCTGGAGGTGTTCAAAAGACATTTAGATGAGGCCCTAAGGGATATGATTTAGTGGGGGACTTGGTAGTGATAGGTTAATGGTTGGACCTGATGATCTTGGAGGTCTCTTCCAACCAGAACAATTCTATGATTCTATGGTGGGAGTATTGGCCATCCTTTAGAAGTGTTCCTTTGTATTGCTTTGCCCTAAATGTTTCTCAAAGTAGAGGGGGGGCTGCGTCTGCTCACCATGCTGTGCAACTTATTCAAGTATTTGTAAATTGGAAATACTGTAGCCTGGAACACTGGTTTCAGCTGGTGAATAGATTCTTTCCCAATCCGTGTCCTTCCAGCCTTGCCATGCATCTGACGTCTAACGTAGGTTAACAATCTCTCCTTTTGGTAGTGCAGACAGATGCAAGATAAATGTCTAACAGTTCTGCTATTTCCTTTGCTTCTGACTCTAGTTCTACTTGTTCATTCTTCAGAGGACAGATCACTTCCTTCAACAGTTGTCTATTATATACAGTACATACCAATGTAAGAAGAATGTTTAAGCATTCAAGATGTTCTGTAGCTGTCCATGCTAATTTTGTTTGTGTGCCTCTGACAGGCTGGATTAATTTTTCCCCACTTGTTTTTCATTTTTTGCATATAGTGGCTAATTGTGCATGTGGAAATGCTTGGGGATGGGTGAAGGGAATTATCATCTCCTTTTTGTTGCACATGAAGGAGAAACAGCCATGAGACTTAATCTGGATGAAAAAAAGTGAAAACACTAGAACTACATCCTCTACTCGTGACACATAGCAAGTTCCTCTTTGTTTTGACCCATATTACATCTTTGCTTCATAATAGGAAGTAGGTCATGAAAATAATAGGAGATGCAATTGGGACACTTCTGAAATCCTCTAAATTTCCTAAATCCTTCTCAGATAGGCAAAGCAGATATGTCGCTGATGATACCAGAACATCTGATTTCTACTGGGAATAAAAGAATATAATACTTCTGCTCCTTTTATTTCATCTGTTAGCTTTATGTTGACTACGAAGGACTCACTAGGATACCATGGTAGAAATAAATGGAGTTGTGTTTGGAAGTTCGTTGTTCTTAGGGAGTTCTTAAAGGTAACTTGTCTGCCTAACCCACTACTCCTTTAAGGCATTACTGAGAGACAATTCGAGTCTCTTAGCATGAATACAAGGCCAGTAGAAAAGTGCGTAAAAGCCTTGAACCCTATTATGCAAACATAACAGGTACAGTGGAAGGATAACCCGGTATCTTTCCTGCACCTGGTTAATGGTAACCTGGCTCATGCTTCATCTAAACTCGACACAATCTGGACTCGGAAGAGGCAAGTAGAACATAGAGAGATCATCCTCCTCGGCTCCAGACAAAGGGAGTGCACTGTTCACTTAAGTCTGGATTTCAGTTGCTTTCAGGAGGCCTCAGCAGCTGGATATCAGCATTAGCCCAGATTTCTTTCTCTGCTGAAGATCTCCTCCTCTTATCCATGTCTCCGTTTTCATTAATGCTTTGAATGGGAAGTGATGCAAAGCACATGCAAGCAACAAAACCTCAAAAGCTGTTCTGACTTCAGAGCTTTCCAGGAGTATTTCCAATCTTAACTTAAAAATACTTCAGGATCTTTCTCTCCTTGTTGCACATTTAGTATAAATCTAATCATCCATGCTGAGAAAACCTTGCATACAACCTTCCATATAGTGTTTTTAACCTAGGTTTCTGAAGCAATAGGACTTAGACGCTTGTCTTTGTGTCAGGCTTCATCCTCATGCTAGGACCTTTTGGTTGATTTCAGCTATGATGGACAGAGAGGTAGTAATTTTCTGTCTTTCTACTTGCTTCAGAGAAAGCAACCAGCTATGAGAAAGAGAGAAAGGAAAGTGTGTGGCACTGCTGAAAAGGTGTCAGAGAAGTTGCGTGAGAAGATATTAGGAGAGATAACAGAGAAACTACGTGTCATAAATGATTTTTAAGTGACACCAAGTGATCCGCCATCAGGATTCAATGCTATAGAAGGCTGTGCATGATTTGTTCCAGAGGTCATGGAAGCATTTGCCAGACTCTTGAAAATGTTTACTTTCTTGGGTAGCCTAGGCTTAGATTTGGTTGCCTTCTGCAAAGGTTACTTTTCTTCACAGATGCTTTGTAAGGCTGAATTTTTGGTAATGCGATGGAAGACAGAGACTGAAAGACAGCTTAAGCTGATTAGTTAAAGAGTTGCTGTGTTCCGTAAGTGTTGTTTTAGTGTGACTTGGATGGATTTCTGTATAATATGAATACTAAGGATATTTTTGGTTTGCCTTTTTTTTTTGACCTCTAGCTGCTAGTTCATAGATCCTTGGAGAGGTACTTAACAAGCTGGAAAAAACATCAGAATGAAACAAAAGAAAAAAAAGTGGAAAGGTGCATGCATAACAGAGTAATATTTCAGTTGCAATACAAAGGAGTTATTTACCATGGAGTCATTCTGTGCTGATAATAAAAGCATGTTTCCTCTTGGAACAACCCGTTGCTGTCTGCAGACCAAAAGCATTCATTCATGGAGTTGTTCTTGTTGCCCCTGAGTCTCAGGTGTGAGCATCACCAGGAGCCAAATGCAATCAACACAAATTCTGCTCTTGATCACAGTGATATCAGCTTCACCCAGAGGAGAACTTGGCTTTTAGACCTTGTGTCGCATTTTAAGAAAAATAATATTGACTCACATTATTTCAAAATCATTGTTTGTAGCCAGCAAATTTTAAATTAAAACAGTCAGGCACGTTTTCCTTTTATGCTCATTGCTAAATAAGCCGTGGAAAAGGTTTCTGTTTGCAAAAATGCCCTTTTTTTTTTTTTTTTTTTTTTTTGCCAGGATTATTACATTTCACGTGTTCTAGTTCATCCCAAGATCATGCTATTGTTCTCTTCAAAGTTTTCTAGGCCATTAATCTCTCTCTATTGTTTCCATTTGGCCTCAGGATAGGTCAGCTGGAAATTTCATCGCTGGAGAATATTCTGGTCTTGAGAACACAAAAAAAGGAGCGAGGAGAGCCTTCAAATACTGTCAGTTCTTCATTCAGAGTGTACAACTAAGTAAACCATAAATGCTGTGTTACTAAATCCTTTATCTTCTCAAGGCCAGCAGAATATACTAGGCATCAAGCACCATGTTCAACAACAGCTCCTATTCTCTTGTTTAAAAAGTGAGTCTTTTCACATCCTATTTCCATGCTGCTCATTTTTTCTCTTTTGTCTTTAACTATCCACCAGGGTCCACTATATTGGATATGACAGTTCAAAATGTGTATTTAAGGCTCAGTGACACACAGCTAACGCTGCGGCCACAAAGGAACAGTTATGGCAATTGAACCGTGTGAGCTGCTGTAGTGTTGCAGATCCATCAGTCTTTCCATTGTGACTCCTCCTCACTCCCGGAGGATTTATAGGCGCATTTTTGAGAGGACTCCAGTAACGAAAATAAAGATGTATTTGTCTCCACAGAAATGTTGCAGCCACACGTGTGGCTATTTGGAGAAAACAAAAAAAATTGAAGCCCCATCAAACTCATGCTGTAGTGGCTCTACTGATGGATTTTCAAAGTCTTGTCTTAAAGCACGTGACTTTTTACCTATTTTTATGTCTGTGTTTACTGTTCCTGACTGACATATAGGACAAATTAAAGTGTTTCAAGCAAGAACATATACTCCTTAAGACAGGAAAGGTTAATTTGGCTACTTTCTGAATAAGTATGTAATACAGTCTTTCATTGTTCAGTTTTCTTTCTTTCTTTACATCTCCTAAGATCTCCGATTCATTCAAGGCACAAGGTGGTTATGCTCTGGGGCAGAACTTGTGTTGGGCAGAGAGGCAGGAGCATGTTGTGAGCTGGAACAAGGCTGGGGGTACAGATGATACAGGAGGGTGCCCTTACGAAGGCAGCTGAATAGCACCTTGCTGTGTTGGAATCTATGCCAGCCTTTGCCCCCAAACATCTTGCTTGTCATTAGGGAAGTTATTTGAGCCGAATTTCTTGTGGATGGCCACTAATGGTGTGTTCCTCGCTTCATGGATTGGTCAGTTCAAGGCACTGGACTGGCAGTTACAGCCCAAAGCGAAGACCAGGGGAGCTGTAATTTTAAATAGCACTTTGGACGCTCTATCCAGAAGATCTTTGGCTAGAAGTTGAGTGAGCTATGCCCACATTCTGAGCTGGCTTGATGATGCACTGCCATGTTACAACAGGACTGAGCCTGTGCTAATAAACCCTGTCTCTCAGCAGCGGCTGTGACTTGTTGGCAGACAGATTTCAGTTGTCATGGAACGAAGGGGCCCTATCAAAAGGACATCAGCTGAGGACAAATGCTTAAACTTTCCTGTTAACTGATGTGGTCTAGGGAGAAAGGACACGGGCTCACTTCTGGAGTGCGTGAGTGGCTCCCTGTGGAAGTAAACTCTTGGTGAGGGAAGTTCCCAAAAGGTGCTGAATTCCAGCCATTCCCTACGCACAAACCTCCTGAGAAAAGAGCTTATAGGAGCACATGATAGCAAACCACTTTCTTTTGTATATGCACAAGGTGACAAAGTTCAATTCATACAAGCAACGTTGCCACCTCAGCATAACGTTGTTTTCGTTTTTGGAGGAAAAAAAACTCCCACCTGTTTATTGGTCAACATAACAGAAAGCTCATGTTTTCCATGTCCACTGCAGCAAGTGCATACCTGAAGGCAGTATCCACAGGGACTGATCAAGTACCTGGTCCCAGCACTGTTCGCTGGCAGCTGGAAAGGAGGTCTGCTGAAGTATGTGGGACAAACATGCCCTCTTGAGTCTGGAAGCCTAGGAAAGCTTGGGACTGCTAGAGCTAAGGGACATTTCCCTTTCATTTTGAATCAGAGGCCTGTGATTTGGGAGTCTGAAGTCTAAAGTTCAGACTGTGGTGCTGGGTTTGTGTAGTTAAATCTTGTGTTTTAAAAAAAACCAACCCATATATGTATTTTTGGCCTTCATCTTTATTTAGGTACTGATCTCCAAGAAACACCATAGTTATCTGCTGACTGGGAACTCTTGGTCCTGCAGCTGCAAGCCCCTCTTACCTAGGGGAAGAAGGACATCTGATTAGCTCTTTTAACTTCGTTTGTTATGCCCAGACTGCCAAGAAATGTACTTGTGAGGGAGGCCTACTGCATGCTCCCTGGTTGCAGCCTCAGTCTACAGCCTCCTGTTACATCATCCCGAAACACTAGGCATGTGCCTCTCCCATGCGAGACCTCATGTGTGTGTTTGCATCTGTTCCAGGTCAGACATGCACCCCTCTCCTATGACTGTGTGCATGCAGGGTTGATACCAGCGTTAGAGGGAGGAAATTTAGGGAAATGTGCGTTGGCAGAACTTATCTGGACTGCCCAGAGCGAAGTGGAGATTGAGGCTGCAGACTGTGACTAAGAAGTGGCTGCATCCAATAGAAAGGGGAAAATCTAAAATGTTATCCCCCATCTTCCTGTTCACGGCCTTTCATAAAGCTGGCACAATCTTAAGGATAACTCCAAATTTTACTCCAGCCCTTAAACCAGAACCCCCTTATGTTAGAAGGGGCATAACAGAACACTTAGGCAGACGTTCCACATCTGCTCTGCTCTTCTACAGACCCTTTCCACTGTGAAGTTTGATTTATGATCTATGCAGAAATCCTCATTTGAATCCTAATCTAGCGTTTAACCATGCAATAGTTATTTGTTCGTAGCTCTTCCTAGGAAGGATCAGTCTCATTTAGCCTCCAACAATCTTTCTTTGTTAGTGAAGTACTCAAGTCATCTGGATTTCAGCTGTTGCTCTTCCCCCCCAATTACTGGAGACATAGCTATCTCCAGAAAAAACAGAACGTATTGGCTGTACAGAGAGCCCATTGTACTGCCCAATCAAAGAGAAACTGCCACCATGTGAAATGAAACGTGGCCCGGGGCAAGCACAAATCTAGTATATGCTGGTGTTTGCAAACTTGCTCTTGATCTTCTGGAGCAGATGCAGTTCGTAAGTCAGCTAATGATGAGTTAGGGTCAGCTCACTAGCACCTCTTGAAGTAAGATAATAGTATTTTGGAAGGATAGTGTGATTTGATTTGTGACAAACAGTACAGGTATTCCTTTATGGATTTTTTTGTTTGTTTTGGTTTTTTCTGGTGGGGGTGTCCCCTCTGAATAGGTAGTATGCATCTATGAGTTTGTAACTGATTACCGTGTACTTACAGAGTTCAAAAGAAATCAGGAAGGAAATGTAAAACAATAGATGAGATAAGCAGCATTGTTGCTTGTGTACAGTAACTGGGTTAAATAACTGGGAAGAAGAAACTTCTTAGCTTTAGTGCTGGTAAAATTGGTTTGCCTAAATTGAAAAACAAGAAATGAAGCATTGAACTGTTTTATAACCTAGCCTAGAAAAGGAAAGGGGTAGTGCAGTGAGTTCAGCCATCAGTGAGGCTGATGGACCAATACACCCTCTCACAAAAACTCCAGAAAAATGTGTTCACACACCCTCAGAGTGCAAGCAAGGCAGGCTGGAGGTTGTGTTCATGGGTGCAAAGGGGAGATTGTGAGAGATGAAAGAGTAAAACCTGAGTGTTAGGATTTTTACTGTTTTCACTTATTGATCTAAGTTCTCTGTACCATTGGGAGAAAGGATAAATGCTCTCTGTCAGCAAAAAGTCTGGTTTTGAGATGTGTCAAAGGGCCAGAGGTCTTATGGCTATGTTGTGGTTTAACCCCAGCTGGCAGCTAAGTACCATGCAGCCACTCGCTCACTCCACCCGCGCCCCCCCCCCCCCCCCCCCCCCCCCCCAGTGGGATAGGAGAGAGAATTGGAAAGAAAGCAAAACGCATGGGTTGAGATAAAGACAGTTTACTAGGACAGCAAAGGAAAAGATAATAATAATATTATTATATATCAATAATGATAATAATAGTAAAAAGATATAATTCTACTAGAATATACAAAATGAACAATGCACAATTTCTCACTGCCTGATGACCAATACAGCCTGTCCTGAGCAGCGATCATGGAGCGAAACCAAGAGCGATCTCGGAACGATCCTGAGCGGTGATTTTGCAACAGTGATTTCCCAAGCAGCAATCTCGGAACCCCAAGTTCCCGAGAGTGAGAGGGAACAAAGGAAGGGTACAGACTCTGCCCACCAGCAGATCCCAACTTGTATACTGTGCATGACATCTATGGTATGGAATACTTCCTTTGGCCAGTTTGGGTCAACTGTACTGACAATATTCCTCCCATGTTTTAGCACTTGCATATTAGCAAAACGTGGGAAGCTGGAAGATGCCCTTGATCTCCTAGCAACAACTAATAACATCAGTGTATTATCAACATTCTTCACATACTAAATCCAAAACACAGTAGCTACCGGGAAGAAAATTAGCTCCATACCCATCGAAACCAGGACAGGCTACCACGCCTCTCCGTCCATAGTGCTCATGTGTTCAAGAATGGTGGACACAGCAGCCCCCAGAGCCCTTTCTAATAGTGAGGTGCAGAAAGTTTGGTGTGTTGTCTAGGAGGGTCACTTGCGGGCTCTAAAATAGATCTGAGGCACTGTTTGGCTTCTCTTGAAGATAGCCTCTGACAAGCAAGTGTTGCGAGTGGAAGAAAGCTCCTATGATGGATAAGGTTACCAAAGGTTACAGTGAGGTGGCTGCCTCAGTGTGGTTGAGTAGGAAGAAATAGAGCAAGAAGTGAGCTTTGAGTTCGTTCAGGAAAAATCTCTTGTCCTGTACAGCAGTGAAATTTGGTGGATATGGAAGGTGCAAAATGGAACAGGATAGGAAGAACTTGAGTGTTAGGAGTGTCATCGTGGAGCTCTGAGCTGCGTGTCTTCTGGTGTGCTGCTGCTTTCATGTGGAATAGACTCTCTTTTGGGGCCCCTTCAGTTAATTAATGGCATTCAGAACCAAGTCTGCAAAAAAGCTACAGCCAACAGAATATATCTGTTCAGACAGTTTTCCTGGAATGTCCCTAAACAAAAGCTAATTCCCTGGAGGGAACTGCTTTAGTGTCCTTTTGCTCGGAAATCATCAGATTTCAGTCCGTTCTGAAAACCCATAATTGTAATAAAATTACTCTTTCCAAAAGATACTTGGGTTGTTTTCCACCCTGCTCAATGAGATCCATATTCCATGGCACTGATTGCTAGTGAATGGTTTGAAGATAAATGAATGTCATGTCACGAATGTGTTTTTACTTTGTCATGGGGAGACACCAGCCAATTAAATTCTGAAATAGGGGATTTCTTATTTATTTTCTTACTTTAACACCCCCCCCCACCCCCCCCCACCCCCCAAAAAAAAACCCCAAACTGTTAATCCTATGGAGAAAATGGCATTTTTAACCCTACTTTGGTTATTACTATAGTCTACTTTGGTTATTACTATAGTAGTCTGAGGTAGGAAAGGAAGTTAGGGACAAAACTTCAGTTTTATTTCCAATTGAGACTGTTGAGACTCTAAGTTTCTCTCAGTTTATTCATAAACTTAGCAACAATTTGGCTTAATTTAATAAGATGCTTAAATTGCTTGCAAAGAAGCGTGAATATTTCGTTAAATGAGATGGTATGGTGTGTGCGGGTGTGTATGCGTGAATCACTAGTTTCTAATTTGTGCATCCCACCCCAGTCTCTGGAACTGGGAGGGAGATTCAGGATTATTAGCTACAATGCTTGTTGCTAGTGTCCTGAAGGGCTGTTTTACAAGATGCTGTCCCTGTCATCTGGAAGCGAGGAAGTGGAGAGCAGAGATAGAACCCATTCAGAGCCAAATAACTGTCGCTATAAAATATGCTTTGAGTCACATGCTTCCTGTGGGCACTGCAGAGGCAGTGAGCCTGGATGGAGAGTGTTGAAAGAGATGGCTTTGTTCAAGAGTGCTGATATGTGGGAAACCTTAGATTAAAGGGGAACAACAGAACAAAACCACTTGAGAAACGTCTGCTGAACGAGGAAGAAAGAGTCCCCAAGGCAGGTTGTGGGCTTGTTCTCAGTGCTTGTCTCGAGCTGCGATGGGCGTCCATATAACTTGCTGAGACAAGTTGCCTGACTGATGGTAGCAGCAGCTGCTCTGGGAGCTGGAGGGAGACTGAAAAACCATGTAGCTGCTGCCACGTCACACAGCAAAGACTGATGTGCTAATCAGCAGGTAGGGGCTTGGGAAAGAGCTGTGCCCCCCCTGAGGTTCCCCTCCCTCATACCTGGCCTGAATCAGTTTCCTTTCTGCTCTTAGCTGTGGCATAAAGGGGAAGAACGGAGAGGAAGAGGAGACCTTGTCCCTTCTCTCTGAACTGCAGGATATGTTCAAGGGCTTTGTAGAATCAGGGTCTTCAAACAATATTTAAGTTCAGCTCCAAGAGACCTACCTACCACACCTTTTTCCTTTACCCTCAGTAGATTGCTGTGGGACGTGGGTAAGGTGAACCCCTGCGTAGATGTGATGGCCAGTGGTTCTGAGATCTTAATCCAGAGGTGCAAGGATATAAACTGGAGGCAATATAAAACAGTAAGATTAAAAATCCCCTGTTCTTCTTGGAAAAGTGGAACTTTTATATATTTGGCTTTCCTATTCCCCTTTGCCCTCACAGATCCAGCCTTGCTAAGGCACCCCTCAGCATGAGGACAGTTCCCTGCCCTGGGTTCAATTCAGCTCAAAGTAGAAGTCCCAAATGAGGTGGCTTTTTGTTCTGTTTCTTCTAACCTGAATCAGTCACGAATACTCGGAGTGACCACTTAATCAGAGGCTCCTTTGCGGTTTCAGAGGATTGTCTTCCAGATTTAGCATGTTTCCAAATCGTTTCCTACTCTTCTGTTCTTGGTGCCAGATCATCTGCCAGTTTTGTCAGCCAGGATGAAATGTGGATAGTGGACTCTAGGCATTTTCATCCAAAACTTTCAGATAATTACAAAGTAATAAGTAGATAATTTTCACCATCCTTGGAGAGTTAAGTTTTTACAATTGCTGGCCAGGCTTTTTGATGCAACAAATTCAGAAAAGAAAAACAAGTTTCCTTATGCTGAGGAAGGAAAATCTCTCTCTAGTTTTTGATGGCTAACCAGTCTTGAATAAGAACCGTGTCTGACAAGCATTCAGATATAGCGTCGTGTACAAGCTACATGTTGTTCAGTTTGTAACTCTACAAATCAAGACTCTGAAGAAACTGCTAACAGCTGCCCGGATTTCATTCGGCAGCAAAATTGGAAGATGAGGAGATAATTTAATGGCAAACCCCTTTCTTAGCAGTTTGAGGGCTCCCTTTTGAATTGGATCCTGGAAATAGTTATTCTGGTCCTGGTAATGCTTAAAGATAGACCAAAATATAACGAAATAAAAAAGAGGGGATTGAATTGAACCCAAATCTTAGATCCAAGCTCCTTGAATTTGGGGATTGTTTGGATGTGGATCTAAACTGTGTGTCTTGAGTCCATTGCTGATGAAAAAAGTGGTCCTAACAGCCACTATTACTTGTAACAGAGAACAATCTTGTTTGTTAAATGTCTGAGTTCTCAGTACACTGAGAAACCATCACTTTACATGAATTTATCCAGGTTATTCAAACATAGTTTTGAGTACTCTGCATTGACTTTTGAAGCAACATACTCTAATTTACCTATTGCCATGATGGTTCACTATCTACTTTAATAGTCAATTTTTTTAATACTTAGTTTTTGTTCCTGAGTTATGATCTGAAAGTGTTGCATCCACAAAGGAAGTGGAGAGAGCTCTGCAGCGGTCTGCCAGCATGGCATCACTTAGTGAGTACTGATTGGAGGTGGGCTCAGTACTTGGTTCAAAGTCCCTTTATGAGGCTTTTAATCAACTTCAAAGGACTGGGTTAGTCCCTTTTTTGGTGAACTATCTAAAACTACAGAGCCATTAACAGCATAAGGTACTGCTGACCTTAAGTGACAGAAATGGGCCTTAAGGAAAATGAGAATGTGTATATAGATGAGCAGCATGCTCTGACAGCCTCTGTGAAGCTTTCCTTCTTTCCCTGTTTGAAGAACTGGCTTTCTGATACCCCTCAGTAGAGGAGAACCAGACGAAAGTATATCCAATGAAGGCTACCAACAAAGCTTGTCAACCTGCTAGTGCAGGGGTGCCCCTGTTCCGTTGTTCTGGTTTCTGAGACAGGGTTTCTCAGCTCCAGTTGAGTAAGCATGCCAGAGGGAAATGAAACTGCTGCTGCGTTTTCATACTGAATTTGGAGTTGTTCCTTTATGTGGCGATACCCTGGTAATCTCATTTGTCCCATTTGAAAACCTCTGCTCTACCTGGGAGGAAATGGGAACCAGGAAGGACCTCCCAGGCCTATTATCATGCAGATTCTTGGTACAAACCAGTGCGTTTGCAGTTTTCTGTATGCTGCCTCAGCACTTGAGTGCTGAGGCATGGAGTGGATCCCTTGTGCAGGGGAAGGTGTGTGAGAGGGTCTGCAAGGCCTTACAGAAGACAAGCTCCTAACACCCACCCCTTCACACTCTCTCGGAGCAATGGGAAATGAAACAAAACAGAGAAAAGGCCATCTCAGACAAGGTTATCAAGTGAACTTTGTTCTTCACAGGTGAGTGTGGGCTGGCAGGAAGCAGGAAAAGCAAGTTAAAAAGATTTCCCTGCTGGCAGGATCTGTTGGCTGAGGCTGACAGGAGCAGAGCTACCTTGGCCTCCCCTGGAGCTTGTTCTTCAGGCAGGTTAGGGTCTTCACAGAAAACCAGTGGGGGAGTAGGTTCTTATTGTAAACCCCTGTGGGTATAGAGAGGTGAGTCCTAGGATGACTTTGACCTTTCCAAGGTCTACAGGTGTGGAGAGAGTTGCCATGGGAGTGTGGAAAATAAGAGGAAGTCCTTTTTATTGTGCTCCATCCTCCACACACTGATGGCCACTGTGATGGTTCCCAAGGGAAAAGTGTCTGCCTTCAGAGCAAGGACTTTCCTTGAAGGGAGAGATCTGTCTATGGGCTGGGGTTTCAGGCAAGCAGGGCCTCTCCAGCTAATCCTGGCTGAGTTTAACATGGAAAAATGGTTCAATGACAGTGAAAGATTGCCTCTTTCTCTTGTTAACCATGTGCATGTAATAGGAGGCATGAAGTGGGTCTGTGGATTAACAGAAGGGCTTGAACATGTTAGAGGAGGAAGAGACGGGCGTTTGATGCTTTGGCTAAAAAAGCTATGATATCTGCAGATTTCAAGGGTAAAATTGACTGATTTCAGAAATGTCTGTTCACTTTCTATTCCTTAGTTTTCTTGCCTTGCCCTGAAGATATGCTCCAATAAAATGGAGCATCTTAGGGCTTGTAAATATGAGGAGATCAGAAGAGCATGAATAAGAAACTGCAGAGAAACAGGATGGGAAGAAATGGAGGTAAGAACATTGCTTTGCGACTCTGTGGAGAGTTCGACTTCAGGAAGGAGGAGGTTCAGACCCTGAGATGCAATTCAAAGTTAGTATCATTGTGTGGATGGTGTCCTGATGTAGCTGTCTGGAAACGTACTGTTTTGAAGGTTGGGGCCTCAAGGCTGTAAGAGCTTAAAAACTGTATACCACTGGTCATCTAACTCACCTCTGGAACCAAATTGTCAAGGATGGTGTTTGCTTTCCAGATGAGAGGCTTAGGCTATAGATCTGTGTTGGGCCAAACAGGAGGATGATATACACCTGAAATGTGGCCACTGCATCTAGTCTCTCCTTAAGTATAACGGAATTTTAAAAACATAAAAATGGCTGTGCTGAGGACATGCCAAGGGTCCCTCCAGCCCAATATCCCATCTCTAATGGTGTCCAAGAGAGTATTCAGGGAAGCTCAGGAACAGGGCAGACATACATGATATTCTCCCCAAGGCAGTCCTTCAACTTTCAGCTATTTTCACTGAGGTCTCATGAGCCTTCTGTGGATAGTCTAATTAGTAACCCTCAATGAATCTTTTTCCCAAGTAAATTACTTCTGTTGAGCCTGTGTAAACTTTTTGCATCGAAAACATGCTTTGGCGGGGAATCACACAGGTCAGTTACCTGTTGTGTGAGAAGCCACATCCCCCCTCTGCTGAATTGGATCTGTCTTCTTCAGAGATAAGATACCTCTGGTAAGTCAGGTTGGAGTTGTATTTTGGGAGATACTGTTAGAAAAACAATCTGATCACTTCCTTACTGATTCCACTTTTACAGATGAAGGGAAGATGTGATACAGCTCCATGCCCGAAAGCACTCTCAGTTCAGGGGACTTAAGCTAGTGGGACATGTGCAGCTTGTATGAAAAGTGGGTCTGTTAGACATAATGGATGAGCTGTGGAGTGAAATGAATTGAAGGGGATGGATTCTGGCAATACAAAAAGTTTGCATCAGGTTTTTAATTGCTTTCCTTGTGCTTTCCAACTCTTTCTCCATTTCTATTCACAAGACTCCTTAAAAATTAAATCATAAATTTTCCACTTGCCACAGCCAATATCAGACGTGTGCAATGGCACTGAAGACTGGACCCAGATCTACTGGTAGATAATTAGACCCTAATAAGAAAGTTACTTTTACCAACCTTGGCGGCTTGATTTGTATAAATGCTGGTTGGAGCTGCTGACACAGCAGAGCTTGGAAAACAATAAACCATGTGTCCTCTTAGCAGGAAGGAGTGGTCCTATTTTTATAGTGCATCTTAAATGGCCAATTTTAATTTCCTACAGGACTTGGGAGGGAGACCAGGATATGAATAATTGAGAGTGGAAAAAAAACTAAAGCCAAGAGGAGACGATGTCTGAGACAGACATAGGTGATGCATACAAAGACTTACATTGTGAAATTAAGCACAGGTAGATTTAAATGAGAAATTTTGAAAAGCATTTTAACTCTGTGATCAATTAGACAACGGAATTGTTCGTGAGGGAGGTTACTGAATGTTTGTCAGAGAAGTGTTCAGGTAGAAAAGATGAAACACTTAAAATCTGCTTGAGGTAACAAGATAATGATGGGCATTGTGGAAAACCACTTCTCTGCTCACCTACATCCTCCTGATCTGCCTTGCTATGGCTAAGGAGATACTTGCTGCAAGTAAAAGATAACATATGGAATACATAAAAGGGAGTATTATACAAAGCACCTGTAAGCTACCTGGGGAATTCCTTGCCACCTCCTCCCATTTAGGACTCATTCAAAGAAAGGACTAGGATCTATTTGTCGTCACTGGCAATGCTTGTAGAAGAGGATGCGCACACTGCTCAGCAGGAGTGTATGCCCTCTGTGTTGGGTACTGATGTCCATACAGAAGCTTGACATGTTATTCTTGATGTTCATGATCTGACCTGTAGAAGGTATCTGTCATCTCCAGGGACTCAAAGATTCACCCTTCTCTAAGAGTTCTAACTGCACAAATACGCACATTTAGGTCCATCTTAGACATTTTTCAAATTTGGGGCTGGATTCTCTGCTAATGTACATTGTCAGTGTTCAACAAAGCCAGGAGGATTTACAGCAGCCGCAGATTTGACACTTCTCCCCACCGAGTGCCTTGGGGTTCGGTTCTGAGCTTGACAGGTTGAGTGGTGACTCTTGTGCTCTTGGGCCCTTCTGTGAAGAGGTATTTTAAATTCTCCAATTCATCATCTTCCCTAGAGCTGGACAAAAAACCAAAGGCTGACTTTCAGCCAGGAGGCTGACTGAAGCCATGGCACTTCTAAGCCAGAAAAAAAAAAAAAACACAATCAAAACAGACTTCTGGTTAATGCAGAGAAAGAATAATTATGAAGACTGAAAACTTGTGTACTAAAATGTGTTTGCACATTGAACTTTTTTCACCTGTGTGCTCAAGAGCACACAGCTGTTCACATCCACAAGATGATGTGAAAATCAGAAGGGCTGCAGTTGGCAGTTACTGTATGCAGATGTAAATAACAATGCACAGTGGAAAGCAGAGAAGAATCAGACCTTTTCAGTTAAAATATTTCTCTGGCCCAGATCATAGGAGTTGCCAGCAAAGAACTTGGTGCCAAATTCAGTAAGCGTCTCTAAGAATGTGATGACTGTACTCTTCAACCACTTACACTCCTGTAAATCAGCAACATCTGATTAAAAAACAATGAAGTTACTGCAGCATCAGCTCAACTGAAATAAAAGGATTAGAATATTTTTTGGTTTTCATGGGTATCATTTCTGCAAAGAAAATTCTGAAATAGATGGTGCAAAGGAGGAGGATACTGTTGCAGACAAGAAAAGATCTGATTGCAATTTCTTTATTATTATTATTATTAATTGCATCTTTTCTAGCCTGAACGCGTTTTTAAAACATTAGCCTCAGTCAATGTTCAAGTACATTTTTATTATTAGAATGCATTTCAAAACTGTCCTGTATGTAATTTTGTGTGTTTGGTTTGAGTCAGCAGTTTACAGTTTGTACAGAAGTAACATTTGCAATACCAAGTCCTTGAGGAATTTTTCAAGACAACAAGGTTATTTCATATGAGCAGTTTAAAAAAAAAATCAAAAAATTACAAACATCTGTATTTTCTCGAGGGAGACATAGATTATTGCTTACAATGGTGTGGGCTGGAATGTGCCTCTTTCAGCTGGATGAATCCATGTGCCCATGCCAAGAAAGTTTTACATTTCCCTTTTCCTCGGCTGCTGTATCCAGCCTTGGCACTGTATCTACTTATTATATTTATTTCTTGGATTTGCTGGTTCCAGCTTTGGCGTTTACCACATTTCTGTATTTGTCTCCCCACCCCCCTGTCTGACATCATTCAAGTGAGATCAGGGTGGGAAAAAACCCACAGCTTGGAGAGTCTAGTCAGGTATAACAGTAAAAATAAGAGCTTATGTAGTGAGAAACATGATAGACAGTTGGCCAGGTCTGAGCAGGATTGTTGAGCAGGATTGTTCTCGAGGAGTTTTGCCATTGTTTTCAATGAGATCAGGACTGGGCACTTGGCTGCAGTGAGAGGTGGACCCGGGCCATGTGGTTTTTCATCCAGACCTTCCCAAAACTCGGGAGTGTTTAAATCTGGCCTCCTCTTGGTGAGAGCATGCAATGCTTGGATGTACGTGCACGCGAGTTGATTTTGAACGTGCCGTGTAGGCAAGCCCTGGCGTTAATGTTCCCAAGCAGAAGTTTGCAGAGGGATTGCGATCACCTTTGGACTTTGAACAAGATGTATAATGGTGCCATCTCCTTGTGTCTTCCTTTTTCCCAGCCATGCTTGTCCCATGTAAGGGCCAGGGACAGTGTGGATCACTGTAGTGTCTTTCCATGTAAGGGCCAGGGACAGTGTGGATCACTGTAGTGTCTTTCCAAAGCTGTAAATATCCAGCTGTTATATAAAAAAGTTGGTGCTTAATACATTTTCAGGAAGACAATTCTCTATTTGTGCTCATTTCTTGAACCCTGATCCTGTATAGCTTATATTCAAAGCAAAGAGTCAACACACAAGACTATTCTGTTAGTCACACCAGATTCAGAACAATGTTCTTTAATGCAATAGTTATTCTTGGTCTTAGCCCTTTATAATCTTGATTTGATTTATTTAAACCACTGTGAAAAATCTGGGAGGCTGGCAAATTGAATTTCTTAATTCCCTGATTCATTTTCTTTAATTTTTTAATAGAGAAAATGAAAAGAAAACAAGCCTGAGAATTGATGTATGGCATATACCACAGCCTCTTTGGATGGGTAACATGAATCTGTCACACACGCCTCGGATATAAATCACTCTGCACCATAGGGACATTAAGACTCTTAGTACAAATGTACGTGTTGGGAAATTGTTCTGCAAATGTTACATGTACGTGTGCAGTAGCTAATTTGCAAATCTGAAAAACTTGGCTTGTTTACATCCTCTCTGAAGTAACCCAGGGTGCCTGATCCATGTTGGGAAATGGACTGCTTTGCCAAATGAAGCTTAAAAAAAAAAAAGTCGTCAGTTGGGTGGTATTGTAGCACAAAATGTCCCAACCTGGTGAACTTTTTATTTAATTTTGAGTTTATTTTTAGCACTTATGAATTAATGAGACCTCTTTTCCTCTCTGAGGGTGGAGCAGGGGATTCTCTATGTGGGCAGAGGGGCTAAGTCCTGGCACCGCTTCAGTCCACTGTACAGGGCATGGGGGAGCATGTGTCATCTGCTGAGCGTGCAGTAGAGAGATCTCTGTGCGGTCTCTAGAGACTGTTACAGGCCCAGCTCAAAGAAACTGGACTTCCAGCTTGAGTTATAGTGAAGAATGACTTAAGCTCTAAAGATCTTGTTTTGATCCCTGATATGTTGGTCAAACACAATGTTTTACCAGTCTTTTCACCTAAGATTTACGTAGAAATGTCTGCTTCTGTACAGTTCAAATCTGACTCCAGCCTGAAGCCCTGAATGCTAAGCTTCATTTTGGTGTCTTTTTTTTTTCACAAAACTAGGATTAAATCAGTTTTGTTTGAGAAAAAATAGGAGGAGAATGATTTTGCAAGGGTTTCCTTGCCCTGAGGTGCCAGTAACTAGTAGCCTGTAAATTAAGGTGTCTGTGAAACAGCCGAAAGCCTGGTTTCTTATTTCTGAGGGAACTACTACTAGACTTTCTGGGATATGAATTTATCCTTATTTGATATGGACACAGTTGAACATGCTCTCTGCAAAGAAGAATAGCACGTGTAATAACTATAAGGGGGCATGTCTAGAAAAGGAGTCCAAATTAGCCCCATCCCTGGAAACATTCAAGGTCAGGCTGGACGGGGCTCTGAGCAACCTGATCTAGTGAGGTTGTCCCTGCTCATTGCAGGGGGGTTGGATTAGATGGCCTTTAAAGGTCCCTTCCAACCCAAACTATTCTATGATTCTATGAAATTCAAGGATGCAATGAATGAATCGGTGGTTAATTAAAGTGCTTCTGAAGTATTTGGATGATACAATGGGAGAATAGTTTAAAAATGCTTTTGTCTAGTCATTGCTATCAACTTGTTTACCTGGAAAACAAACATGTACCAACCAGTAGTAACAACATGATTGCTTATACAGTACCTTCATGCTCAGCTAACATGTCTGTAGGTTGAATTGTTCAGTGCACCCCAAATCATAGGGAAGTCAGAGTTTAAATTAATGTCATAAATTAACCTCGTGTGATTGCAGGTGAGTGCAAGGAAGCCAAATTGCAATGTGAGTACCAAAGGTGTTATGTGGGTTTTAAATGCAGTTCAAAGCCATATTTTCTGTTTCATGGCTGAGTGAGGACTAAGTTGGTGGCCCCAAGGTTTTAGATGTTGATAAGTTCAGCCAGCAAACAATGCTTTACGTGTGAAAAGCCCTCTTGTGTGATCATAGATGTTCATAAGTAGATCAGAGTTTTACTTGGCATGGCTTAAAGTTCAGGCCTAACATGTCCGTAGGCTACAATAGTGTGTAACGTGATATGAGGAGGGAAAAAAAGTGAATTTTGAGAGAGATTAGATTTCGGTGAGATCTAAAATACTTCATCCAGTGATTTTAGGTGATTTAAGCACCGAAGGCTTTCAGATACTCTTCAGCATGCTTTGAGTGATGCATGTAGACTGTAGTATTGCATAAGAAAATATTGTGTGGGGTTGAAATAGTTCCCCTTTTAGATTTATAGTCCTAAAGACTTACTCTGTTCTATAATGGAAGTTTAATAACATCCAAGCATGAATAACATGCAATTATGCTTCTGCTGGATTACTTGCATCAAGGGACTATCATAAAATTACAATTCAGTACCTGTCATTACAAAGAGTGAGCATGAACTGATGTTGTAATAATAAAAAGACAATAAAGATTTTAGTTTCAGCAGAAATATGGCAAATTCTGGCAGGCAGTATGGTTTCTAGAAGATGGACGTGTCGTGAGAGGCTGGTGTCCTTTGTCTGAGAGTAAGTGCTGCCTCTCTCTATCAATCTACTCAAATGCCTACGCGTTAAAAAAATAAAAGCAATTTGATTCCCACTTTTGTTTATAAGGAAATCACATAGAGATGGCATTGAAATTACGATTATTCAAAATACCCATAATGCCCCAATGGGGACCTGCCCAAGGAGTTGGACTTTAAATCAGCACAAAGTGTTGAAAATGAGGGAGAACCGTGCTGCTTTTGAGTAAAGTAGGAAGAGGAAGGGAACCTGCACAAGGGTGGTTGTTTCAAGGTTTCCTTATGTCCTTGCCCACAGCGGCGATCCCCGGCTCTCTGTGTAGTCACTGTTTTTGCATAACCCAGCCCTTGTCCTTGTACAGCCATAGTGACTCCAAACTGCTAATTATGTTTTTCACACCCAGTAAAATGCAGCTAAGCTCCCCTCCATTCCCCCTAGCACTGCAGATCCGGTCTGTCATCCTTCGTGCTCCCCACACCACCTCACCCTGGTTACACAAGTCAGCCAGCGAGCCAAGAGAAACCTCTGAGCTCTCTGGCTGTAACAACAGTTGGTGGGAGCCAGGTTTCTGCTGTATCATCCCTCCGAGGGATCGGGCAGGCAGGAGAAAGGGCCAGGGTTGGGGCTCACAGGGGGCTGCTCAGTTCCTGGAGCTGAGATGGACGCCCTCTCCCCAAGCCCTCCCGTCGGAGGAGGCTGCGTTGGCACCCTTTGCAGCGGGAGGCCAGGGGAGTGTGCTCTGAGTAGTATCTGTCGTTTGGGACCTCAGTGGTGGGGATCATGGTATGTGAAAGGGGGAGTATTGAGGCTTTTGGATGTGTGTGTAATACCCCTTCACCAGCTCGGGACTGGTCTGTCTCTCTTTGTAGCTGGTTTGTATCCCTAGGTTTTCCATCATGCTCCAAGTCTCCATTAACAAGTGTTTGTTTATGTAGTACTTGCTCTACGCCACTATCCGCCTAGCAAAGCATAATACACTACATCTAAACAAAGAGAGCAGTGTGGGCTAATTAATTCCTGATTCAGGGAAACAAAAGATAATTCCTAACTAAGTTTTCCTAAAGCTAAGTAACTCTTCCCATCTACTTTCTCTCCTCTTGCACTCCTCCCTGTGTACAATAAAATGGCCACCCATGAAACACACAGCTCAGTTGAAAACATAATGGGCTCAGTTGGGGTTTGGAGGAGCACCAGAGATGATCTTCGGGCCGTGCTGAGGAGAATTTTGCCAGACACGACAGTAACACCATCTCTCAATGGGAACAGTCTAGTGACACAGGCCAACTTGGCCACTGTCCACTGGGAGATGGTGCATTGCTTGTCCAGTGTTTGCCGAGCCGTGGCCTTTGGGCTTGTGTGTTCTTAGAGGTGAGCTCGAGCGCTAGGACTCAGGTCTCCCTTGTCTCTCTAGCCTGCTGTCAGTGGATGGAGAGGCTCCTTCAGTGGAAAATTCAGACTGTCTAATCCCTGTTCTCTATTGACTTTCCTATCAGAGGGGCATATGGAAAGCAGTTTCCTTAGCTGCCTCAGTGCATATTTTCCTTCTCTCAGAATCAGTCTTTGCTATTGTAGGAGCCCAGGACAGGGGATGCAATCAATTCTGGCATGTGCTATGTGTCAGATGTCTGTGGCTACCTGTGTCCACGCTGCGTAAAGAAATGCCTGTAACTGTAACCTCTTCTTTCAGCAGCAGCTGGCACCAGGGCTTTTTTGGGAAGGATTTTATCTGCCTGACACTGGCCAGAGAGGGGAGAGACAGCTGGTCACACCATGCTTGATGTCTTCAGTATGGGTCGAGTGCACATCCCTTCCCTCTGCTCTGCACCACAGTTCCCCTTAACGCTGTGCTTGAGTTTATATTTGTATCCCCAAACTATTTCTCCAGCTCTCTGAGAGAGGCCCACTGGGTAATCTTTACTGGTGACTATAAACTGACTGGGTAGAACTAGGCCTCCTTCTTTCCTTTTGATTCCCTACAGGGCAAATCCTGAAGGCCTTTCTTCCAGTTTCAGTCAGTCCCATAATTGGGATTTCTCTTTCCCAGATTTGCTAGTATCACTGTTGCTGGAGGGTATTCATTAGCTGAACGCAAGATATTGGGGCTGGTCCAGGGATGGCTGGGTGAAATTATATGGGCTGTTTTATACTGGGGCTCAGAGAAGATAATTTGTTTTTTAAAACTTGAATTCAGTGGGAGTATCACCTGTCAGCATCTGGCGCTGTAAATTGCTATGTCAGTTTGTTGGCAGAAACTACGAACGGGACCAGAAGTGCCCCTGATTTACACCACTCAAAGCTGATACTGTTTTTTTAGCATCACAGGATACACAGGCACAGCTAAAAAGCCATTCTGGAAAAAAAGTTGAAGTTAGGCATTTTCTTCCTACTCATGGGAGCTGAAAACTCAAGCTTACTGTAAACAGCCTTGGAAAACATTTTATGTTTCCAGAGTTCTGAATCCAAACATTTCCATGAAGCAGTGACACAGTTTGAGAGTAACACACTTCTCTTTTCATTAGTATATTTTTTTTCTCATAGATATATAAGTTTTTTACAATATTTCTCTTGCTTTTAGGGACAAACATGTCCCTTCTCAGAGCAGATTTTGGTCAGAGGTGGGGAAAGGGAAACGTGTACTTCCTTAAATAAATACCTATATGTGTTTTTAGTATTTCTGGGTATTTTATTTTTCAAGCAGAAGCTTGACTTTTTTTTATAACCATCATTTAGTACTATGGAAAATGTACAGAGTTATTTTGGCTGGATGGAGCAAAGCAGCGGGTTAAATTTTAGCACGTTTAGTAGCACAGGGATCTCTCTTCTGTGAAAGACGGGATTGTATTATGTAACAGTCCGGCTGCCAAATACTTCTGCTGGCAGCAGTCAGCCTTCTATGCACCATTGACATCAAAACCTAATGAGGTTTGATCCAGAGAAGGGATTTGAAAGGACGTCTTGTTTTTCTTCAATCTTCACAAACTGAACTTGTTTAAAAAGGGGGAGAAAAAAAAAAAGATACAGAGTCTTGTTTGATAAATGAGGAAAAACAGTGGTTTTTCTCCAAAGTTTTGGCTGTTTATTGGTTTAACAGCTATTGCTCAGAACAAGTCGTTTCTATTTACGGTGTTTATCATATCAGCTAACCTTGTGTGACGGATCGAGGGGGCTGGAGGTTGGGCCTGCATGTGTTCCCTCCACGGGGGCTTTCTGACAGCTTACCCTAGTATCTCCTGTGCCTAATATTTATACACAGTCATATTGACCATTCAGTAAACATAGGATGAAACAAGTGTCCCACTCCCTATAACGTGTGTGGTAAATAAAATATATCAGCAAGTAAGTGGGGACAAGGAACACAGAAACAGAACAAGACAGTGTGCAGGGGTGCCTAGCTCCATGAAGGCTGCCGCAGTGCTAGAAGCAATATAGCATGATATTTTGCCAGAGGTAATAAACTCTTGCTGAAAAGCAGGTCTTACCAGTTTACCTAAAAACATAAGGGATCTGCTACTGGGTGAGAGCAAAGGTTTGTCTAGCCTGACATCCTCTCTGACAATGACTGGTAACGAAGGCTGGAAGGAAGAGATCAGGGAGCAGGGCATGTGTTGCGTGATCTGTCCCCTGATACAACACCAACCGGCAGGTTAGCCATATCCTGAGTTGGAGATTTAATAGACTGTGACTCTGTGAATGTGTTTAATCCCATTTTGAACTCATATCATGTGGTCACAAGCTCCACAGTTTGTGTTGCATGGAAAACTTTTTCCTCTGGTTTGTTTCAAACTGCTTCTCAGCTTACTTGGACCCAGGCTACTTTCTCCACACTGTCATGTACAGGAACATGGGAACACACGGGCTCATGCAAATGTGGAGCAGCATTAGATCAGACATCTCCCTTTCGTGTTTCTGTAACAGTGGACACGTAGCCGGTTTTGGCGTAATATGAGAAGGTTTCAGCTTATGAGCTTGCATCATCATTGTCATGTTTTAGGGTGATTTGGTGGCAGAGTTGGTTTTAAGTAAGGATTTAAATCAAGAATGAGGTATATTTACAGATGTTTATTAGAAACAGCTTCCCATGAGCTGTAGTATAGTTTGTGCATCCATGGAAAAAGGAATATGAAGCTTCTCATTTGAAATAAATAGCAGAGTTGCCAGCACTAGCAAAACGGAGGCAGGAATGAACATATGGGTAGCATATTGAATATTTCATGCAAGTACAGTGCTTGCCTTGGAAACGTATGGCAGAACATGTCCACTTACCTTAGCCTCACCACCTCTTCCCCTTGAGGGTACTGAATAGTGTTGAACAGGGCTTGGTAGGCATGGGCCAGGCCCCAGCACGTTGCAGTAATTTGTGTCTCTCTGGAATTGCCAGGGTGACAGCATACTTTTTCCAAATATTTTATTAGTTTTTCAGGATTCTGCCCTTGTTCAGGGGTGAAGTTCCAAAACACTGGAGGTGCCCACTGTCCTAGGTACTTGCCCATACTATCCCACATACCCTGCCACTCATAACTATCCAGCCTTGGAGCAGATCTCTGGGTGGTATTCTTAAATAGTTGTTTAACCTTAAACAAGACCTGAAACACATTCAGGAGACATAGCAATGAGAACATGCTGGTTTGAACATCCCAAGGATATTCAAAATTCTCAAGAGCTCTTGTAACTAGCCTGGAGGAGAAGAGGAAGGTGAAGGAGTGGGGGAAAGTGTCCACCCTTGTCTCCCCCATAGATTGGTTCTCTGAGGAGAAAAGGTAAAAAGCGTGATTATTAATAGTTTCTGAGAGAGGGTTCCCAAAGTACAGAGATGACCGCAACGCGTAGTACAAATACCAGATTAGTCTCATGACCAGTAATTTATCATATCATAAGGCAGAGTTACACAGTACATCAAAATGATAACCTTAATCCAGCCCCTAGAGATAACAAACAGCACAACAGGGAACATATACAGAAAGTAAGGTGTTACATAACACAACTCTGAGAACAAGCACAACAACTCTCAGAGCAAATAAATCAACATTGTGACCAGCAACTATTAAACTAATATAATGAATACTTAGAATAAATTTGTTTTAACACGCTCTGATCAGATCTGTCGTTATCTCAACCCTTTGTGCCCCATGTTGGGTGCCAAAAAGGACTGTCGTGGTTTAACCCGACAGGCAGCTAAACACCACACAGCCGTTCGTTCACTCCTGCCCAGTGGGATGGGGGAGAGAATCAGAAAAAAGGTAAAACTCATGAGTTGAGATAAAGACAGTTTAATAGTACAGAAAAGGAAGGGAAAATAATAATTATAATAAAAGAATATACAAAACAAGTGATGCACAGTGCAATTGCTCACCACCCGCTGACTGATGCCCAACTAGTCCCCGAGCAGCAGCCACTGCCCCCCTGGCCAATTCCCCCAAGTTTTGTTGTTCACATGACATCATATGGTATGGAATATCCATTTGGTCAGTTGGGGTCAGCTGTCCTGGCTGTGTCCTCTCCCAGCTTCTTGTACACCTCCAGCCTTCTCGCTGCCAGGGCAGTATGGGAAGCTGAAAAGTCCTTGACTTAGTGTAAGCACTGCTCAGCAACAACTAAAACATCAGTGTGTTATCAACGTTATTCTCATCCTAAATCCAAAACACAGCACTGTACCAGCTACAAGGAAGAAAATTAACTCTATCCCAGCTGAAACCAGGACAGCCAGGAAGTTCAATATCCTTTTGATCATTTGCCAGTGGGGAAGGCGGTGTAACCAGGGGTTAAATACCCCAAATTAAATCACTGAACAAGTCAGTGGCAGAGCTGGGATTGCAGTCCAGGAGCAGTGTCTTTCAGTTACATATTTCGTCTCCTGCCTGCATTTCTCTGAAAAAGTATTTCTGGTCGCAATGTTAGAGGTGTTAACTCAAATGAAGTTTGACAGTTATGCTTGTATTTCTGCTTTCATCTTGAACGTTTCGGGGCTCTCTTGCCTGTTCAACAAGTCCTGTCAAAAACTACAGAACCCAAGATTATGGTTAGTTTTTTCTTGTTCAGTGCTTCAGCTGTTGCCAAAGCTCTCTGATAATGGTTGCATGTGTAGGAACAGAAACAGGCTGATGAAGTCCAACTTTAGTGTCTGTGCCTGTTACCAATGGTACAGGGGTGGAATGTGAATGACAAGCAGCATTGCCACGTGACAGATTGCATTTTGCATGCAGGTCTCAGCATCTGCTTCTCTCCCTTAGAATAGCTCCTGATCTGCCAGGATCCTGAGCAGCTACAGAAAACTGGTTGCCTATAAGGTAACCTATTGGAGGAATGAGGTGGTTTTCCCCTCTCTTCTTCTCTTCCCCTAGATTTTCATTCCAAAGGCCCAGCATGTTTCAGATCAATATTGTGCCAATGAAAACATATCTGCATTTAAAAGTGGCATATGATATCACAACACTGGAGATTTCTCCTGTTAGGAAGGAGTAATCATGCTGAAAGTTTTCTGGTCTAGCGCTGTAATGTACAGAGATGTTGGGACATACACTCAGAAAGAACCAAGTAAGAGACTCAAACCCTGACCTGATTTGGATTTTTTGAAGCACACATGTTCACTTGGCTTTCAGGGAACTGTAAGTCTCAGCATCTGTGAAAACAACGTAAATTAATGAAACGGTCTTCAAACAGCATCTCGGAGGAGGGACTCTAATGATAGGCCATAGAGCAGTGACTGATGGGGGCAAAAAAACCGCTGAGTCCCTTGTAAAAGGCAGGCTGTGCAATCGCATCCATTTTGCTATCACTTCCATATCTACTTTGCTATCCTGATTAAGATAGGGATAAAGAGAGGGAATAGCAGGTTATGCTTTGTATATCCTGAAAATTTTGGGCTTAGTGAGTGCACCTGTATTTTAGCAGCTCCTGCATTTGTAGGAATGGGTTGTTTTAACAACCGATATAGCTGAAAACCAAGCCAGATTTATTTACCTGAAGATCAAATCTTGAAGTTTTCTTGTCCCTTGAGAAAGCTGGTTGGGGGCACAGTTCTAAAACTCATCCTCATTTTCAGGTTGCATTCACAGCAGAATATCTTGGGGTAGGGATTCATGCCCTGTTCGTGGTTTGCTTGAGGTTGTGTGTGGGTTTGTGTGTGGGTTTAGTACAGTCTCAAGGAATCCACACTTGGATTGTAGAGAGTTTCACAAATAAACATCATGGAATGATGGAATGGAGTAATTTTGTAGTTCAGTCTTGTCGTCTTAGTGAAAGTAGAAGTTACTTAGAGGATGGACTTAGTAAAACCAGTGTTGCCTAAAAGCCTGTTTTAGTACCCCAGTTTGGTGTGACTGCCTTGATTGTGGAGGAGTTGTATTCATGTCAAAACGTACTGACAAGAGGATGAATCATGTTCTGGAATTTTTAATGCAGAAAATAAAATTACACAATTTAAGACAGAGTAATTTATAGTATGAACCTATTCCATCAGGGGCACATTTGAAGAAATAAGGATGTCCTCTTGTTTACAATACATGGGCCAGAACCAGAGAGCATGGTGTCCAAATTGTTTTTCACAAACCTGGCATGACACCCTATTTTTGATGCTGCTTGACAAGTAGACACTACTAATTGGTTACATTAACGTATAGTAAGGCAAGAAAATTGTTGGCTTTTGCTTGGTAATTAATCAAAAAATGTTGACGTCTGTAAAGCCTTCACAAGAGATTATTTCAATACATGTATTGCAGCAGAACATAAGAGAGGATATTTGCATAACACCTTGGATGCGCTCAAACTTTTCTCAAATACATATATTGATGCGGCTACCATGGGCTTGGGAAAGTAAAGGAAAAGCACCAGACTTGGCAAAGCCCTGAATACAGGTTTGGCTTCCAATATCTGCAAACTAGCTTTAAACAGTGCCCAATTTTCAAGCCAGGCAGTGTGCCTAGGCCCCAATATTTTGTTCTGCCCTTGTTCTGGGAACGTGGCGTGTCCCAGAAGCCAAGGCAAACATGGTGCTCGCTTTTGCTGGGTTATGTTTGGCTGACATTTCCTGAAGGGCAGAGCTCAGGAAAATAAAAACTTAATTTTTATTGGGCATCATAATAAGAATAATAGCAGCTCATTAAAGAGAGCAGTTGCATTTCTCCCTTTTACTTCTGAGAGGCTAGTGGGAGAAACAGGCAATGCGCATTGTAGTGGGGAGTAGAGATTAATTCTCCATCTATCTATCAGAAAGTAACAGTTTATGCAAAATTGTTTTGGGAACAAACTGCATATTTACTTCTGTATCTAAAAGCCTGCCTAAGTAGCCCAGATCTTGTATGGCTTCTACAGGAAAAACAACTTTCTGTTACTTAGTGCTGTCCTTCAACCATTTAAAATGGCTACTTGTAGCATCTGGCTTCTACAGGGAGCCAAATGCAAGCAGAGTCGTTTCCAGTGCCCGGGGAAGTCGATAGAAGGATGCCATTTGGTTTTGATTTGGTCCTCAGACAAAACAGCTGAGGGGGGTATATTATGTGGCAGTGTGGCACCTAGATTTCATGGTGATTTGTTTATTGTAAATACTGCAGAATGAAAAGAATATAACTGTAGGTGAATTCTGTGTCATCTGTAAATTCATGTCCTTCAACAACACGGATACAGTAGAACATCTGAAAAGGACCATATGTTCCACTAGCAAGACCTGTCTTCCTAAATCTGGGATGCAGTATATCAGTCAGCGTGCATCTCATCAGCTGAATTCTCAAGATCAGTTTAGCAGCTGGAATTATCTGCCCGTTCTCCCGGATGTGCTCTGTTTGCTTTTGCAGTACTATCTTTGTCATTTAGATGCCACCAGTTTTTACACAAGAGACTTACCTCTCAGTTCTTTGTGCTTGCTATGTGAGGAACCCTGGATGCGAAACCAAAAAACAATCAAAAAAACTTGGTCTTGGGTAATTAACCACTATTTTGGGATATTTCTTGCTATGATGCCTCTAGAAGTGTTTGCACAGAAAAAGGATCAGGCGTTAAATCCAGTAAAAGATGCAAACACCTTTGCATTGTGTAATTGTCCTTGTAGCTATTTAAATCCAATACTAACAGCTCCCAAAGGGGGAAAAATTAAATAGTTACGATTTCCTATGAGCTAATGTAGGCAATTCTGCACCAAGCATGGTGGCTTTCATGGATCTCACTCTTGTACGTGCACTCATCTAACACAATATGTAGGGATCCATAAGGTCCCCAGAGGTAGGCACTGCAGTGCTGGCCTTTGGTGTTGGGAAACAAAAGGTAAAATCTTTGTGTTTAGCAAATGTCAAAATAGGCAGGGTGGTAGAACTGCATTCTGGCACTCTGTATTCTGAAAGGAATCACAAATTGATTAGGGAAGCTGGTTTTTTATTATTATTATGGGGATCTGCCTTTAGCAGTACTGTGCATTTATTCTTGGAAAGGTTGCCCTGTTATGATGTTTCAGGTTAGATGCACTGAAATTAAGTCACACTTTCCTCAGCCATATCTTCTGATTTTCAAATGAAATCTCGATGTATTTATAGTTGGGGGGGAACCCAAACCCAGCAGCAACAAATTGTTCCCTTTATGATACAACGAAGGATAAACTTTTATTGGTTTATGGGTTTGCTTCCCCTTTGTCACTTGGCTGCATCTCAGAGTCATAATCAGTATCTTTTAACACCAGAATGAAGCAGATTTGCTCCATATGTTTCATACTGTATATTGCTAAACTATCTGCTCTAGCTGTGCCCGTAGCCCAGTGACTCCCATGTCAATGCTGCAAGAGCCAGTAAATTGCAAGCTCTTGGCAATAGCAGCAACTATTCCCCCTGAAAATATTGCATTATATTCCCTGGCAAAAGAGAACATCTAATGGAGTACAGATGATGTGAATTAATCTTTGAATAAGCATTTAATTTGTTGGCCAAGATCTGATTGCCCTTTTTTTGTAGTATTCTCATAATGAACATAAAAAGATTACAAGATTTGTGAATGTAGTCAGTCCTCTGGAAGCTCTGGCAGCTGGCTCAGCTTTGACTTCATTTTTTTCCCTTAGTAATTAAAAACACTTCTACAAACTCAGAACACAACCATCATTAAGGGCACTTCCAGAGCAAGATGTAAGATTCAGAACTCTATCGCCTCACTTAGCGCCTTCTAGCCAGAGATGCTGAAGAAAAGTATCCTGCTGAGAATTTGTTTGAAAAATGTATTTCTTGCACAGGTCATTAGAATTGAACAGGTTGGCTTGTCTACAAACATATGGATTAAAAGTATTGCTATAGCTGAGATACAGGACACTTAAATTAATCCCTTCTCTTGAGTAAACCCTGCTTTCATTAGGCTCAACAAAGAGCACACTGCAATGGCCTATAATAAATCTCACTCCCAAACCACTTCCAGAATGATGTACAGGATGGCAGAGAATAGATGTTGGTAATTACATAAAACTTTGGTTAAAAATACATGGAATACATTTGAATATTCACAAACTCATTAGCAGATGAGAGAAAGACCCTGTGGCTTTGTGGACAATGGAAGGGTCTTGCACCAGCAGTGCATTTGCGTCATGACAGAGAGGAACTGGGAATAGGGGGAGCGATGAGAGAGAGGAGTAGAAAATCCAAAAGGATTATTTTGAACTGGATCCCAGAAACAATGGGGTGTAGATAAGATTGCAGGCAAGGCTTGTCTTGGATCAAAGATTTACTGGTGAAATCAGGGGGCCGTGGGTCCTGGCCTGGATCCCACTAGCACTGCATTAGACTCCATCCCACGGCATGTGGGATCTCACGTTCCTGATGCAGTTGAATCCACAAGGCTACGTGTCTGCTCTGATGGGGATGGGGCTAGCCCTCGTCTCGCCCTTCTGCATGGGGTGAGAAGGTGGGAAATTACATGCTGCACCTGGTGGGGTCAGTGTCATGGGCAACTGGGGAGTGTCCATGACAGAAGGGGAGTTTGCTGTTCTCCATGGCCAGAAGTGATCGTGGCCTGAAGAAACAGGGATATGCAGTCCAGGCCTTGGCATTTAAAACAAGGAGGTGGTGACAGGAAGATTTGCAGGCAACAGATGTGGAAGGAGGGAGGAGAGTTCAGGGACAAGGAGGATGGTGTGGTTGGTTCAGGTGCAAAGAGAAGGTGGCTGGAGACAGAGTAGCGGGTGCTGGGCCACATTTCAAAGTGTGCTTCGTGAATGGCTGTAGCTTTTTTCTTTTTTTTTCTCATTGTTAGCTCTCCTGGCAGGTTGGCACAGTTCAGAGCTGCATTTCCAGCCGGGGGCTCTTGGTTGCAGGGAAGATTCTCCTCTTGAGCATGTTTCTGCAGGACTTGTGTTAGGAGGTAGAAAAATATGGTCTTGGGCTAAAGCCAAGGAGTGGAGTGAAGATAGCTGGGGTTTTATTTCTGATCCCAACATAGGTGTAAAGTTTGCAGGAGTCATTCCTTTTCCCTTCCATTTCCCTTAATGTAAAACAGAATAATAGCCTCTTCTTATCTAAAAGGATATTTTAAGGCTTAATTCCTTAGTAAAGCACTTCTGAGGTAAAAGCTGCTGGTGAGAGCTAGAAAACATTGAAAGCAATGTTTACACATCCAGGAGTTCTGTCTTTGACTTTTAACTCTGCCCCGAAGGACATCCACGTTTTGGCATCTGTACTTCTGTTTTACAATGTTTGTGCAAGCGTTATGTTTGCTGTTTTCCCAGTCAAACTCACGTGACAAGGTCAGATGGCTTCTTGTCTGATCCAGAAATGTCAGACTGACAGCAGACTGCAGTGGGGCCCGACCATGGACATCAGGTGCCTCGTTACAGATTTCCCCGCTTTGTAGGAGAGTGCTCACGTATGACACAGCTAGGTCTGGATTCGGGGCAGTTCAGCTGACAGGTAACTGAAAACATTGAGGAAAAGGAAGACAGAGCAACTCCTTCACAGCAATTAGGGTAACAATTTACCCATTCTCCCTGTGACTCTCTTATGACAGAAAAATTCCCAGAGCATATGCTGTGTGATTTTCAAGGATGCTGAGCACTCATGTTTCCTTTTGTTTCCAATGGAGACTCAAGCCATTATTTTACTGATAGAGTACTTCTAGCGAGAAGCTACAAGTGGGAGAAATGCAACAGGACCGTGACTTTCACAGATTGACATGATGCAGGAAAATCTTCAACCTTTTGAAGACCTCTTTTTCTGATAAAATTAGCATTTTTCATACTCATCAGCATCCTCTTTGTTCTGCAGCATTGGGGGGATGAAAAAGTAAGGTCAATCCAGTTTACATTATGCACTTTGCTTTGTGTACCTTGCAATGTTATGTTCACCACGTCCAGGACTCTGACAGATTGCTATCCTCTCCCAAATATGAAAACAGCTTCAACTACTGACTAGGCACTGTTGTGTTTTCAGGAGTGGTCAGTGTCCTCCTGACCTGATAACTTCAATAGATAAGAGAAGCAAACTGAGCCAGAAAGAAGCACTTTTGTTCCTGCTATATAAATGGGAGAGAGAGACAAAAATGATGTGACTTGCTTGGGATTGTGCTGGATGTATGTGGCAGAGCTGCACTATAACCTAGACCACTGGGACCTAGCATTTTTACTCAGCCACCGAACCGTACTTGTTCTCCCCTGAGGCCTTAGCAGTGGCTGATAGTTTTAAATCATTACTCAAACAGGTTGATTAAATTCCAGCTATCAGGATCTATTTTGCTGTTAGTAGAGCTGCTGAGTGTTTCTCTGGGATTCCTCTCCTCTCTCCACCCCCCCGGGGTTTGCTGTGTGCAGTTATGTATCCCCTAAGTTTTCCTTGAAAACTCAAGATTCATTCAGTTCCATGAATGCATGATTCACAGTGGAGCTGACACATTTCATTAAGCTCAGCACATTGCGTAGAGGCTTGGCAAAGGGTCGCTGGGCTTTATTCAACACAGACACACCGTGTGACCAGCTGTCACAGATTGTGTTGTAAAATTAGAATAAAACCATAAAACACACTTGAGAGAAGGGAAAAAATTGTCCCTCCCTGGGGACAGCACTTTGAGCTGTGACAAAAGATTCACAGAGCACATCAGACACAGACACACACAAAAGCTTTGTGCAAAACTCAGCTGGTTTCATTTTTCATGCTTGACTATTATACTATGGGTAGGTGCCGTTGTGTAAAGGATTCACCTTGTTCTAGCTTCAGCACAAAGTTCTGCTTTTAACTTTGCTGTCCCGAGCGCATACAGTTTTTGGTAGAACAGTGTATCCTTTTGACTAGGCTACAGGATTAAAAACAACCTGTAAAAACATTGTGTCTTGCTGTGCTACATTAGAGAACAGAGTAAGAGCGGAGAGTTGTGCCCCTCTTTTCCACAAGGGAACTAAAATCTGTTTGTATTCATTAGATCTGCCAGAGTCTGTGTGAGGTAGACATGCATACTGGTTGTCCCTGTTTTGCAGAGCTCTTTTCCCCCCGCATTGCATGAGGCAGCACATTGTGCTATTCTTCACCCAACAGATCCATCTGGGTATGTTTTTTTGGGGGCTCCTCTGGCCTCAGGACCATTGAGTGGCCTAACCCCAAGCAGTGCAAACCTATGACCTCTCCTCTTGACTCTGCATAAGAAACGTAGCTGGGTGGCTGTCACAGTGCATTTAATCCATAGGATGCTGGGTCAGGAGAGAGGGATCTGCACTGCAAGTGTTTCAGGCATCTTTTTGTGGGAACATGAGGCAGGAATCAGCGGGCACATGCAGGTTGTGATACCTGATTAAACGGCTAAAGAATCATTACAGAGTTGAATTCTAGGACTCTCTACTGCATTTGAGGGCTCACTTGGAGGCACTGAGGAATTGATTTGTTGAGTATCTGTGTTTTCTCTTGATGTCAGATGGAGATGTTGCTTGTCTGAAACAGGACTCCACAAATTTGTAGATATGAGGAAACTGTGGCCTAAGTGAACTGGCCACAAACAGCAAGTGAGTAACAGAGCTGGGACAAAACTCCGATTTCCTCACTTTCATCATTGCAGTTTAACCACCAGGCATCATTTTTATTGTCACTGTTAGGTAATTGGATGATGTATAAGTAGGTCATAACTTTGGTAGAGAAATAATTGGAGACCTCAGGGCACTGATAGATGACTACTGTAGATGCTAACAAAATTAGTTAATCAACAGTGATGAAATTATATCATCATCCAGTAAGTGAAGCATGCAACACCGCGACTGGGATCTGTTCAACGCCTGCTGTTTACCTTGATTCATGCCAATTTATAAAATGGGTTAAGCTATTTCCATTCCAGCATCATGTTCTCCATGTGGGAGAAAGCTTGCCTAATGAAATGCTTCCAAGTGAAAAGTTCTGTTCTGAGGCTCATTAATCTCTTTCCTCTGTGATAAGGAGGTGCAGTTCTATGTTCACACTGAATCCTGACCCCTCTGGAGCAGAGATGGTAGTAAAAATGCATGCAATGTGGAAATTAAAATACATGTTACATTCTCGTTTGTTTATGTTTAAGATCCACACATAACCTTGGATAGAACAGCTCCTTGAGGGCATTAATAGGCATCTGCAATGACTTTTCCATGCAGTGCTATCAGTTGCATTCATCTCTTAAAATTGGGTCAGTATGTTTAAAAGGCAGAAAGATGGGGCTGCTGAGGTGCATCAGCACAGTAAATGAAGGTTTGGGTTCAGGTCTGTTCTTTGTTGAACTTGAGTCACATCAGGTCCCTGTTCTGGACACTGACACATCCCTAGAACTGGAGATGGAAAGCACCCACATGCTTCATGATGCCACTGGTTCTGCTCTGGGATGGATGGATGGATGGATGGATGGATGGATGGATGGATGGATTTGGGCCTGGAAAAGGCCAGACAGCTCAGTTTCTATAGGTATCCTGCATTTTACTCTGCCTAAGCATAGTATAGATGCTTTGAGTCTGATTCACAGCAGAGCTTATTAGGCTAATCCTGCATGATTCACTGCGTGGGAACAGATGTGGCTTTTTTGCAATATATAGACAGAGATCCCACTTGCAGCATTATTTTGTTCATAAATGGGTAAAAACCCCCCACCTCTGATATTGGGAAGCAGTAGGCTGGTACTTGGATCCAAAGAGAGCATCTTGAATGCAAGTGTGGGGCTGATAATACGAGGAAAACTAAATTATGATCTTGGGGTTTTAACTGCCTTATTCATAAGGAGGTGGCAATGTTCAGCATCTCACAGGATTTAACCCAGGAAGGGATATCTGGCATTTCCCCTTATTTCTACTGTGCTTCTATAAATTCTCAACCTAAGATTTTTTTTTTTAATAAAGGCATTTTTTTAATGGCTTTTATAAGAATAAATGTCAGGTACAGCCCTTCTGCAAGTCATGAGGCACATTGACACGCACAGAGACACTTTTCCCTGAGGAGCTATGGGATTTCACAGCCTTTTTTTTTTTTTCTTCTTTTTTTTTTCTTTTTTTCCTCTTTCTCCTTATTCCAGCCGGGTATCTGAGGAACAAGGCTGTTTTTCAGGCAGCGTTTTTGTCTAAAGTGGAATGTGACTGGCCTTCCCAATGAAAGGCTTTCAAATGGGCTGCCTGGGGGATCTTACAACGAACTCACCCTCACGGTAATAGTAAAAGAGCGTCTCTGATATAGCTGGCCTGGCAAGGCAAATATACAGAAGCGAAGGCCTCTCAAGGGAGCGAAGCCAGCTGGAGTGTCCTCTTGACTGAGCAAATCGTAAAGGGAGTCCTTATTCTGCTGGGAAGAAGTTGTGGGATTGGCTTTACTCCCAGCCTGTGGCAAGAGGGACGTGTCTGTGGCAGGGAGAGTGTTTTGACCCTAAACACTGTGTGATATGGTTGTGCTCTGTCCTCAGGATGGGGCTTCCTTGCTGGGTAAGGCGACTAGGGGAGACAGAGTTGAAGTGAGAGCAGTCCTAAAATTGCTTCAGTGGCAACAGGAGCTCAATCTGAGGCCCCAAATCTGAGGAGGATGGATGTGCCTTTATGCTACTTTTCCTTCCCTCCTTTGCTTGTTCTTTACTCTCCCAGCATTTGCAGAAAAGCCCTCAGGCTTTGCGTCTTACTGTCCATTTGCTGCTCTTTGTTTTTCCAGGCAGGTGTTTGTATTGATTCTGATATAATCAAGTGGTTATTGTCATCCTCAAACCTGCTATTAGGCATTTTTAAGTGTATAAAACTGCCTGCCTGATGCATGCAGTGTTGCATCGCGTGTAGATTCAGGTGTTTTGTTTGCAGCTTCTGAAACATCTTCCCCAAATAAGTAATAGATGCATTTTTCCCTTTAAACAATACCTTAAAGAAAAAAAGAAAATGCTAGTGCTACTGTTCCCTTGGGATTTTATATCCTGAAGGGCCCCTCACCAAATAAACTAGTACCAGGCTGGGCGGGAGGGTTGGGTCTTCAGAAATGTGATGGCTTAGGTCTTTTTAATGCAAATCTGTGTTTCTAGAAGCTCATTTAAGAGAAAGAGCTCGTATGCAAGCGACATCTTTACGTGCATGCGGTTTTTAAAATCTGTTAAATTGAAAGGTAGTTTAGCTTTGGCAATTGGCTGTTGATATGACAGTTATCACATTTTTCATGGTAATGGCTCTTTTCTTCAGACTGAAAAAAAAAATCATACTTCTGTTAAGCAGGACTCAGTCTAGTATATGTGAACTTACTGATTTCTAATGGACTTTAGAAATGGACTGCTCTCTGAAGTGAGAATTATCACTAGCATTAGAAAATACTTCAGATGAAATTCTGCTCTCAGTAAATTCAAGATTTGAACATAGAGCATGACAGATAGCATTTGATTTACCAATTGCTGTCTAGGTAATAATCCCACTGGGCAAAAAATTGTAGGCACAAAAGCATTTGCACAGGCCTGCTGTGGGAGTAAGGTATCCCTTGATGTGCAAATACCCCTGTAGCCCCCTAAGGCAAGAACACAAATCAAGGTAGGGCAAATGCATGGGAAGCCATGAGCTACATCCATCATTTAGCTTACTGTTTCTGTACCTCAGTCTTCCCGTCTGCAATCTGGGAACAAGTAGCTCTACACTTCTCAAAACTGTTGTGAAACTTCATGGATGAGAATTTATAGAACGATTTGAGGTCCTCTGGCAGTGGGGCGGGATATTATTAGAGCCAGAACTGGGCCAGATATTGAGTTCATGCATGGACCCTGGGGACCATAGCTTGACTTAGATGCTGTAGGTAAATTTAAATCCATGCCACAGTCGCTACGTCTGCAGAGAATGGCTGTTTTCCTTTTAATCTGCTGTTCTTCAATGGGTTTCCAGCCTTTGCTAGCCTGCCTTTGTGAAATGAATTTTCCCCATTCAAAAGCAGCAGTGTTTTATTTTTGTTTTAGCTGTGCTTGGGAATGCAGAGCAATTCAATCAAGAGGAAAATACACCATGAAAAGCTCTGAAAGCCCTGAGGTCAAGGATCTGAAGTTACCCACAATATTAATGACAAACCAGTGGCTGCACCATGGCAACGGACAGAAGAATATGTGGCGTGGAAACCATAAGTAGTGTAGGGCTTTGAAAGAACACAACCACGAGAAAAATGGAAATTACATGATGTTCTCTCTGTTCTGTGCTAGCACAGCCATGTACGGTCTAATCCCTAACGTTGGCAAGTCCAAGACTTTCAAGAGGGCTCCGTAAGAGACTGAGAAAGGAGTTGGAGCTGGAATTAAACTGTTGAAAAGTTTTATTTAAAGGGGGAAAGGTTTAAGTGGGAGCAAGTTAAATGAAGTTCCTTTTAAAAAAAGGATGCTGATGCTATGGGATCTCCATGGCTGGATTCTCCTCTGGGGTGCCCTGCTGGGTCCAAGTGAGTCACTCAAAAACCAAACATTGGTGGTGGACTTTATTAGAAATGTGAACCTCAGCTCCTTTGCCAGAGCTGGGAATTAGTGGCAATAGGTTGTGCTGTTGACTTCAGAGGTTGTTGAGTTTCCTAATTGCGAAGTGAAGGGATTGTTTCCAAAAATGCCACTAGATAGAATAACTTGTTATTATTTACTTTTACTGAAAGGTTATGTTTTTGTGACCATCTCTGCTGGCTTGTGGTACATGAGACAATAAACAGCTGAAGATACGGGGGACTGAACTGTCCATCTCTTGCATCACATGGCAGTGCTAGGGAGCAGGGAATGAGGCAGGGAGAGAGACACAGCTTTGTTCTCCTACGGGGCCCAGTGAAAACTGCAGTTCCTATGATTGTATGAGAATTAGATCAGAAAAAAAGCCAAATAACCTCTCTAATGGCGGTCTTGCAGTAGTCCTGGTGCTACTGTCACCTTCATTCTTATTTGCAGATGAGGCACTGATGGGAGAACTCTCTCTGAAACGTGCGATGCTGTTTTACCTTGCAGAAACCCGCTTCTGCTGACTGAGCAGTGTGGCACCCATGGTTGGTTCACACCAATTTGTAGTGGTCTAGTTCAAGCTTTGACAAACATTTTTCAGTCGACAGCAGTGACTGTTGTAGTTGGCAGTGGTGAAACCAAGCTCTACAAACCAGTGATGATCCACGTTACCGTGGCTTGGCTACCCCAATCTAGACTAAGTGTGTTTTTGTCATTGTACTGCAATGTGTGCTGAACCCTCCGCCTAATCCTCAGGTGGTGTGCGTTCGTGTTATGGCTTGAAATCAATGCTGGCAGTTGCAACTGCATGTTACTCTGCACAAATGCTCTTTTCTTTGGCTATTATGAGCACTTGAGCCATATAACTATGCATGGAGCTTTGTATACATGTGGGTTTTTTCTTTTTTTAAACCAAGCCCCTACTGTTCAGAACACCAGTGATACAGAAAGTGACTCAAAACTGGGTCACGGTAAACTGGATCACTGAACATCTCGCAGTTCTATGTTGTGGTAACATCTGTTGCTGTAGCATTTGTTGTGTACATTTGCAATCAGATGACCTAATTCTCTTTGTGTGAACAGGGAGCACACTTGGGCAGGGAGAGGGCTGAGATTTGAGGAGAGTCCTGTGCAGGAATCTGTCCATTGAATCTAGTTGGCTAGAGGAACTTGATTGCAACAACTGAATGAGAAGAGAGAAAAGAAGCGTATAAGGCTTGGGCGGAAAAAAGGAGGGTAACTTCACTTGGAAAAGGAAATGAGAAACAGAGGAGGGCAGCATGACTTTGTGGAAGAACGTTAAACATCAACGAGGGAGTGGGCAAGGGAAGGAAAGCTGTCTGAAATCAGAGAAGGAGGTTTTTAAAATAGAAAACAAAGTTCCATGGATAAAGGCAAGAACTGGAGAAGCAGTGAACTTGTTGCAGTGAATGCTGCAAAGGATTGCTTAGCGCCTAAAATATGCCCATAAGACCTTTTTGATGGTATGAAAGGCAGTAGCTCAGGAGGTGTTAAATTTGGAACAGGAGGGCTCTGGATCTTCTGGGCACTCTGGTGAGCAGTCTCCTTTGAAGTGCACTCATCACTTGGGAAAAGCTGGCATTAAATGACAGAAGGGAACAGAAAGTTCAGCTGGGACATGTGGCTGAGAAATGTGACTGTGTTTTCTTCAGTCGGTTGGCATTTCTTGGGTACCTTCTAATTTCTTGTTCAATGTATTGTTCAGTGGCTACTCAGCTGACCTTGAGTGTTTTACTTCTGAACATGTGAGAGTTGCATCTTTCCACACTTTCTAATGCTTGTGGCACTGTAGCTCCAGCCATATGGCAAACAGAAATGAGATGAAACTGGCTAGTCGTTAATACTATTATTTCCTGAGGGCATTCTGCTTTCCAAAATAATCTTAACTGTACCAATTTAGTTAATTTTTAACTGCTGCATTTGCATGGATCCTTTTCTCCTCATAACTAGTTTAAATGTCTAACATGGTTGTGAATAGATAGAAATGGTGATGAAGAGTGGAAGAGCGATGGTAAAATGCACGTGCGTGCAGTGAGGGTGATCCAGACTTCAATTTCTGTGGAATTGTTTTGTTAACTAGTGTCTCCAGGGCAGGAGTGTCCTCTGGGTTCCTTCTCCCTTTCTGTGTCTGGCCAGGACTGGCTGGCAGCAGAGTGTAGTGCCGTGGAAGATCTGCGGGAATTTGGCATCTGCCTTAGAGCAAATGAGCAGGACAAGATTGATGGCCAGGTTTGGGGCAGAAAAGAAGTGTTGTCTCTACTGTTTACTGATGGAGGAACCTGTGTGGGTTTGGGGATTTTGTTGCTTCCAAAAACTTTTAACAAAGGGACCTTCCAGGAGAATTTGCTCCCATGCATGGGAGCTGGTGGCAGAGGTAAGTGGAGAGGAGGAGCTGGGTCCGTCCATGCAAGACTGATCTCTGTGCCATTGAACATGGTTAGTGTGATGGATGTCTCTATCCTTTAGACACCCTTAACATAGTCTTAAACTCTTTGAGAGGTATTTGGACGTTCCTGCAAAGCTGGGAGTTGTACAAGTAGCTGGCTACACTGAGGGATAAATACAATGCTGATGCGATGGAGGAAGGTAGAAATAGTGGGTGCCCCATCTTGTGTGACTCTCTAGACAGTTGTAGGAGGCAAAGTGGAGAGGAAGTTTGTGTAGCATTCTTGTTTTCTTGTGCTAGTGCTTTCTCTGAGGGCTATTTTGCTGGTCAAACCAGATATTGAAAACTCTGAGCTACTCTCCCCTCAAAAATGGCCCAGATGTTGCACTTGGACTAAGGAACTACAAATCTCTGGCTCTCTGGCTGCTTACTTGACTCCCCTCATTAATGCCGTGATATTTCTCAAGGTGGTTGTGTGGCTCTGGAGCCACAGCTGCCTCCTAAGTACAAGTCCTCACGCACTGACTATGTCACATAACCAGCAGTGGGGGCCTGTGGGGCTCTGGAGGCTTCTCTGTGACTTCAGATCTATCTGGAAGTAAACCAGGAGGGGGCTAAGCCTGCTATCACTCTGTGCACAGCCTGGTGCCAACACACTAGAGCAGTAAGACCCCAGTGGAGCTGCTATCCTTGCCTGCATGACGTATTTCCAGGCTTGCAGAATGATACGGTGTGTCTTGTGGGTTTTGGCTGCACAAAACTTTTGGTATGCAAAGGAAGGTTGGCCACTGCTGCTCCAGCTGTTCATAGTGATATGTGTCAGTGGTAACCCTGCGTGTAGTATCAGAAACAGCAGCTACAGATGGAAAATCACCAAAGTGCAAGTCGTACTGACGTGCTCAATGCCTGACATCAGATTCCTCGGAAAAGATCCGAAGGAATCTGGGAACCGTGGCACATGATGAATTATTTCTGGTTTGGCCTGTCTCCTCCATGCAGCTTATTTCTGTCAGTCTCTGCTCCTCTTGACAGCTGGAGGGTTGTGGAAATGCGGCTCATCTCTTGTTGTCTTTACTATTCCTGCTCTGCTAACAGGCTGGCGTAAGTCTGAGTGTGACACACGCTAATGTTGATCATATGTCCTAAGGTGACAAAGTCCTGGAGTACAGTCTGCTCTGTTCTTTCCAGCAAGGATGCAAAAAATAATCGTGCATGTTTGCTGGAAGCAAAAGACATGCTAAAACTCCAAAAGACATGCTAAAACTCCAAAAGACATGCTAAAACTCCAGCCGTTATGTTCCTTCAGAGTTTGTAAGCAATTATGCACCAAGAAAAACAGCTTACCATGGGTTATAGAGAAGAGGCAGACTTAAATCCCATTGCTGTCTTCTGATCCCTGCCAATAAAACCTGCAAAGACTGCTTCCAGCTCTTGCTAGCTCACCGAGGGGCATTTTCCAAGTTCTTCCGTCACAGTTTTTCCACTGACCCTGTTGTTGCAGAATCAGATGTTAACAGTCTGCCCAGGAATTGCTGGGCACCACTTGCAAATTGTGGAGCACGGTATCCCCTGGATGCCAAGCCGTCTGCAAGGCTCTCAGCACTGTGCAAGTGTGGGGTGAGACACAGGGAAAGATGTTGTTCTGTGTAATCATGAGTGTAGGGCCCAGCCTGTCAAATGCTAAGTGCTCCTGGCTCCTCCATGCTGCCAGTGGGATTCAGGATATTCAGTACCCGGTGCACAGAGTGGCTTGCTCAGATCTGACCGGAGAGGTTTTTACTGCAGGCTTGGGTGATCCTACTTCAGTGTGGGAGGGATGGCTTAAGCAGCTTCTTTTCTTTCAGTCTGTTTCCAAAAGCTCAAAACCAATATTACCAACTCCATGAAGTTCTTGACATTTCAACTTTCTCCCTCTAAGGATGTCTAGCAGTGGGAAATAACCTGTCCAAACCTTAACCTGAAGAACAGATTAAAAAAAAAGTGTAGCCCAAGCAAAACTGCTGGATGATTCCACATCTGTAATGGGTCAAAAACCAAGGCTGAAGCCAAGTTTATAGCGGCATTTCCACTCCAGATACAAGGTTTCTTTTAGAGTCTTACGTTTATATAACCAGAGTACGCTGGTGGATAGACTCTCTCAGGCTGTGCAGCGATATGTTACGGAGTAGGTATTTTGTATAGTTAATGCTGGTGTCAATATTAACTGGTCAGCCCTCTTAATAACATTGAACTCTCATTTTACTCTGCCTAGTAATTTATTTCAGGGTCTAGGGCTCAGTAAAGGAGTCAACCCATCTTTGGTCTCATTCTCTACAGGATGGTGCTTTTCTAGTAGAGATCCCAGGGAAATAATGGCACTTGTGGGAAGGGTGATTTCACCCTGAGGATTGTTTGACTCTCACTCACTCAGGTAGAAGGAGCAGAGCAAAAGCTTTGGTGGGTTCCTGCTTTGGAAAAGGAGAGGAGCTCACTGCAGAGACTGCTATTTTCTGGGCAGCGGGGCCAAATTTGTTCTGTTAGCAAATCTGCTCTCATAACGCTTGAGACCTTCTAGGTATGCAAAGGGGGCAAGATGAGCCATTAGCTCTTGCAACAGTTCCAAAAAAAGAGCGAAAGTCTTGTACTGCTTGTTCACAGCCTTCCTGGTGTTTGCACAGGGGAAGTCTAATGCCATTCCCCTGCCATATTGTTTCCCATGAGTATCTGCCAAAGAATGCCTGATGCAAAAAATAAACCATGGCAAGTGCCGTCTGTTTCCATTACTGTATGGGTAATGACTGGCTTATGTAACGTGCAGCGTGAAACTGCTGCAGAGATCAAATATAAATATTGCTCTGTTGTGGAATGTACTGGGAGCATAGTTGACATTTTTGTGGCTGATGAAAAATCAAAGCTCATTATCACTCCTGAGGTTTGCCCTCTCTGTGCGTGTTTGTGTGTGGGTCTGTCTGTTTCTCTATATTAAAGGTTCTGGGTCGAATCCTGATATTCTGAGTCTATTTTTACTCGGTTGCTACTCAGGCAAAACTTTCATTGACACTAATTGGAAAGCTGCCTAAGTAAAGGGCGCTGAGGGAATTGAGAAGCTGGCTGTAACTCAACTTGTTTTTTATTTCTGAAACTCCTTTTCTTGAGATTTTTCTTTATATTATATATACTTGCTAACACAAGTTTAAAGCTGGTGCAAATGTACATTGCACCACTGAAGCTGAACATTGATTTTATGTGGTTGGGAGCTTTTTTGCTCTGCATTTGGGATAAGTGTCCTGTGTGTTTGGGGGTCTGTACTTTGCGGGACTTTCCCCATGGAAGGGGTGGGGATATATGGGTGAAGCCAGCCAGATGGCAATGGAGCTATGCTGACTTGCACTGGCTGTAGATCTGTCATGCAGCATATTTATCTTTTTTTCTTTTTTTTCTTTCCCTCCCTCATCACTGGAAGCATTTGGAGTTTCACGGCAGAGATTCAAACGAGTCCACTCCAATCTTGAAGCTCTCCCTGCTTTTTTCCATCTAACCTGCTGCTTCCAAGCTTGTTCTCTCTGAACCGCCGCCACTATCTCGCACAAAGGCGGCAGGTTGTCATTTGACATGGAAGGCCCTGCATGAAAGACACCTGGGGAATAACTGGCTTGTGTAGTGAAATGCATATCCAGCAGATGAAACAATCCTCTGGCAGTGCATTGAAAATGTCTGCCAGGTGGGAACTCTGAACTGGGGGCAGTCAGATAGGAAGATACATTTCCTTTTATCATTAGCTTAGTTTTTGATTTTAGACTTGCTAAAATTGTGCAGTTGCTTCTCAGGAAGCATTTGGGTTGAGGAGAAACACAGACAAGTCCATCCTGGACAGATGGTACTGCAAAAAAAGGGTGGCAGAGAGGTGTTGTGAAAGGAAATGGAGGAGTGGGTGTGAAGCGAGGATGGAGAGAGGGAGTATGTCTGATACAGGCTCAAGCAAGTCTGGGAGGAATGATGTAAACCAGCCCCTGAAGTGAGCAGGGGAGCTTGTGGTACATGAAAATCATGTCAAGAAGAAGAAACGTGTGTGAGTGCACAGGGGCTTTCTGTTTCCTTCAGTGGCACTAATGAGAGTTGTCAAGTGGCAGCTATTTACTGGTCACAGCAAAGGCTTTGTTCTTGTCTTTCTCTCCACATCCTGAGCTCCACTTTCCTGGTGCTACCACTCAAGCTAGTTTGGAGTTTGGGAACTTGGGACCAACCCATGCAATTCCTTTCTTACCACACTATGATCCAGCCTGTGTTTTAACTAATTGGGCCACTTTCTAGCTATTCCTGGAGAGTGTGGGTGAGACCGTGCTCTGGGCCACAATGCTGGTCATGGAAAATAAACTATGTTCTGATTAATGCTATGTTTTGCTATTAGGAAAGCAGTGGCGGGAGAGTTGCCAAGGGCTTATTGCTGTCTCTGCAGAGAAGGGATTCCCAGATTGCACTGTGACACTTAGTGGAACCCACAATCCTATTTGCTGGTAAGTGTCAAGCCTCTGAATCTCTCCAGAAAAGGGGTATATCCACATTGTGCTCCCACATCCATTAATCATGGGTACAGAGAGGTAACATCCTGCCGGTACGATCTGCAAGAGGAGGTGGTGAATAGGTTAGGAGGTAAACAGGTTGGTTGTTCTTAGTGGTATATGAAGCTCTATGGGGATAGCAGAAGGAGGACTGCTATACTGAGAGATGTTCCTGATGAACATTAATCAGCACATCAATGCATTTTCAATGAGTTTTATATAGTGCTCATTATCTAGCCAGACAGTTTACCCCAAGAAATATGTTGTGTCAACTGCTGTTCATTTCAATCAAGTTTAATATAAGCTTAAAATACACACCCTGTTTAAACCTCAGCTTACTTTGACGATGTGAATAGAACAAGAAATTACCTTTTTGTTAGTCAGCTTTAAGGTCAGACTTCAGGTTTCTTACCCTCTGGTATGATAAGTTATCCCAGCTATTGGCCCAGGCAGCTAATTCAGCTGCAAAAGATAAACTGGGCTTCAAATGCACCCCTGAACTTCTGGGGAAAACATGCTGCCTTTTTTGGGATATCTGCAGAAGCAGTAAAATGCAGAAATGTCTTGTATTACAAGCCTTTTTCATGAGGTTTCTGATCGATTATTTAGCAAACCAAGAGGACCGAGTAATCTGGTTAATTTTGGATAAGAAGCCTCTCGTGTTTCTCAGCTTCATTCATTACTATACTTAATGTGTAATTACAGTTAGGTAAAAGACCATTAGCCATTAATTCCCTGTTACTGATGAAGATGGAATTGAGTTACCACTTATAAGTGCCTTATTTCATGCTGCTTAGTGGCTGAGCCTCCAGAGGAGCATCTCTGAAATATCTCTGTAGAGCAGGCAAAGCATGACTTTCCTAATGCTGGGCTGGAGTTGTGACCCAACCTGAACAATCAGTATTTAGGATTTTGGTTCAGTTTCTCATGTTTTGCGACATTTGAAAATGTTTAGGAGACTTTCAAAAGTCTCCCAAGATTTAATGAACTCCCCAGCCAGTTGGTTCTCCTGGTGTGGGGATGGTCGGCATGACTTTATACGTAGCTGAGAAGCTCTAAGGGCTTTCACTGGTACATGTTTCTGCTTCCTAGTTCAGGGAGGGAAAGACGGGCACTCCACGTGGCAAAGAGCTAAAGCGTTTCACATGGGATGATGTCTCTGTTGTAATCCTTGGCCTCCTCCCTTATCTTTGCAGGGCGTATCTGTGCAGATGGGAACAGGCAGAGCTAAGCTCTGCTTCCCAATCTCCCAGCCGGCCAGACACAAGCTAGTCCTGGTCCAGGTGCCGTGTAGGTGCATTAGCAGAGCGCAGTGCCAGAACTAATACTCCCTGCTCTGTGGCACAAGGATGGGCAAAGAGAGTGCACTTATTTCTGTCCATAGACACTGGCACACCTAACCACTTTGCAAGGTACAGAACCACTGGAGGAGAAGGGATGTCCAGGAGTGTGGGCAGCCCAGGAATGTGCCCAGAACTACCTCTGCTCTGTGTTTTTACTGCAGGGTCCTGAATCATTTGGTGTGTGAAAGCACCAGCAAATAAGAAGGCATCCAAAGTGAGGTTTTTTGCTTCCCTTTTAAGTTCTGGATCATTATGACCTACCTTACAGTAGTATTGTGAACTTTGTTTCTTAATACTTGCTGGTTGGGGTGAGATCCCAAAAGGAGGGTGTTAGACAGGAACACCCGCGTGTGACTCCAGCTTCAAATCCTGATTTTCATGTCCCTGAGGAAATGTAAGGGAAGACATGCTCTGCATTGTGGGGCAATGACCAGGTTAATCACCCCCAAGGAATGACTTTGCCTTCTTAAATTACCCTGTTAAAAGGGCTTCCTAATAGACTGCCAGGGAGAATCTTACTGACCGGTGCTACAGTAAGAGACTCGATATATATGCATACAGCCATGGTACACTTTACACATTCAGGTGTAAGAAGCCCCACAGAGCTTCAGTATCCAGCAAGTCTGAGTGCCTGTGAGCTTCTATTCCTTGTGATTTGTCAACAGAACTCATGACTGCCTCCACAGAGAGTTAATTATGACATATTTGATATACTTTATTATAAACCACAGCTGCAGGCCTCAATGTATGCAGCAGGCTTCCTCCAAGTCTATCATTTAGACAGATCAACCCAACATTGCTGCAAGGTCACAGCTATTCAGGAAGCTACATTAACTACAAACTGACAGTGGAGCTGAATAAATTCACTTCATCCAGTACTGGGGAAAAAAAAAAATCACCAGTTGTCTTTGGATAATGAGGTGTACTTGATAACAGGCTTGTGACTGCCTCTTCACTATTTCATGGTTGTCTTGCCTTGATTTTCTGTTCCTTCCATTCTGCAAGGGAAGATGGGCCCCTTGCTTTGTTTTGAAAAGAGCTAGTGACATAATGGAGACCAGATCACAGGACTAAATGAAATGATTCATAGATTATTAGATGTTAAGGCCAGAAGGGACCATTATGACCAAATCCTCTGACCTGCATAACATAGGTCAGAGAATCACATCCAAAAATTCCTGGAGCAAGTCCTCTATTTGTATGGGAGCTATGAGGATATCTTTTAGAAGAAAAGTCTTAATTTAAATTGCCACAAGTGATGGGAAGTCTCTCTGATTATAGCAATTGCCACGAAGCCATGACATCCCTCTGCCCCCAGCCAAAGTGCTCAGGGCTCAACTATAACATGATCATTTTACACTGCACAGCCTTTCAGAAGAAGTTCAAAGCAGAAAACAACAGCAGAGTTTCAGAGAGGAGATGGCTATGAATTGACTATAGCTCGAGAAATCAATGCGAACTGTCTGTTGAAAGGAAGGAAAGGAGATGGATCAAGCTAGATTTTACTGAGATTCGTGAGGCTATTTCAAGTCATCTAAACCAGGCTCCGATATAAGTAGACTAGCCTCCTCTTGGTCTTGACCTGCAGACAGTGCAAGGGGCACTTTGAGATTGCTCCAGTCCAGCCCACAGTTTAGTAGGTGATCCACAGGGGTGCATTGAAGAGTAAATGCAAAGCATAGCTCCCTGCGCTGAGCAGAAAAAGGCCTGAGGGTGTTTTGCCCTGGAGTGAGCTTGATCCTTTTTCAAACAGATCTGTAACGTTTAAAAGCAAAGGGGGGACCAGACATCAAATGCTTCAGAGCCTGACCCTGCCAGGGGATCTGTTCCTGCAAAATACTGGATGTCCTCAAGTCACTGATGAGTGTGAAAGCCAAAGCTCTCCAGCACATAGCAAGGTCAGCTCCTTAATAAGAGTAGTGGTGTGTGTTGGGCAAACTTCCCCTGCCTGAGCCAAGAAGGAGAGCAAGCATCTTCTCTAGTTGTCTCTTGTACTCTGAGATACTCATTCTGTATTTCTCTATGCACCTAGCTTGATCCTCTGGACAAGAAGCTTCAGACCTAAAAGAACCAGAGCATAAGCTCCCACAGTGCCTCTGTTCACAGCCTGGTTGCTTTGCAAAGCGCTCATTCCTCTCACAGGCTGCTCAGAAGTGTGGCTTTTCTGATAGCTCATTTACTGGGACTGTGCCTGATCTTTAAAGGGTTCGTGTTCAATTGCCCCTCTGTGCCACTTGCTGGTCACCAAGCAAATATCTCAAACAGCCAAGAAGGCAGTGCAGCTGGATGTTTCCAGCCAAATCCCTTAGCAGGAGGGGAAAAAAGAGACACAGGAGTTGCTCAGAAAGCCACATGCAAAGGAAGAAGTGATCTGTTTAGGAGTATCCATTCACACCTCCCCTCCAGCTTGCCTCTAGGTCATAACAACGCCCCTTTTTAAAAAGTTTTTATTACCACCACTGTTGTGGTTCGGGGATCTAGCAATAATGGAGTCTTTAGGGCAAAATAAATACAAACATACCTATCAACCCCATTGACTCTTCATATGTAGCTTGCAAAGATATTGCATGAATAATTGATGGCATGGTTCATATTGTGCCATTGATTAGCTAGCCGCTGACTGAACCATCTACCCAACCCTTTGAAGATGAAGTGCTGAATATTTATTGTCATCATCATAATTCTGGCTTTCAGTTCCATGGAGAAGGGCCAGCACTGAAACTCCAGCTCCAGCCACCCCAAACATGGGTGGTGTTTGGAAGCTAATCCATGATCGGGTTCCAAGTTTAGCAAATCTTTATCATGGAATGAATAAAACCCCAGGTGTGACCATCTTGGGGTCAATCTCTGGCCTCACTGGAATCAGTGGGACTTTTGCCAGTGGCTAGAGTCAGAGCCAGGAGTGGAGACTTGTGAGGTTCAAGATAGGATTGTATTTACAATTTGATCTTACCTCCTTACTAAGCTTGGACAGGAGGAGAAAGTGTTCCTCAGTTTGTACCCCTTCCTAAGGACTTAAGTAGAAGCAGCTAATTAAAAATGTTGTCCTCAGACCGCCTTAGCCTGTGTCTTGTTCTCAGGCAACGGGGAAAACTTTACCATCTCCTGCCCCATCTTCTACCCCTGTGGTGTACACATCCCCTTTATTGGATGTTCTTACTATGAGTGATTTAGCATGTTAGCTCAGCATTTTTGGAAACTTGTAATGAATTTTTTTTTGTGAAAGACGTTTGTCCCTGTAGCCAAAAATGTCCCTCAGACAGCTGACTTCCACTCTTGTGGGAAATGTGAGAGATCCTTTATGGGGCTGTGTTACTTTGACGACCTGGGCCAGAACCAGTCTCTTCTCTTGCTGGCCGTAGTCAGCTTTATCCAACAGCATTGTCCTGCCTAAAGACAAGTGAGGTTTCTCTGTCTGAAGAAGAGTCTTGTATTAAGGTGACGCTTTTGTTCTTTATGTCAATACACAGAGGTTGGAGGTGGAAAGAAAAAAAAGCTGCTTCTTGCAACCGCCCCTATTTGTTTTGCACCTGCACTGTGGCCGAACTTAGTGTGCCTGTCAGCCACACACACTGCCAAAACACTCTCAGCAGCTGCGTACTTGGGAACGAAGGGAGCTGAGAGCCAGCCCTGCGCCAGCTGCAGAGCAGCTGCTGCCCAGAGGCACTTCGTGCTCTAGCTGCCGAGGACCACATCCCATTGTGGTGGTGTGATGTTTGCTGTGACCGCAGCTCTGAGTTCTGACATCCAGCTTGCTCTCTGCAGCATTGAACCATGTTAATCCACCCCTTTCCAACTTTGTACACCATTTCTGATGCTTTTAACTTCTGATGAATTTTGAGCTTGAGAATTAGTTTCTGTGGGCATAGGTAAAGGAGAAGTAATACACTGAAAAATGAGTGTGTTAAGAAAGTGTCTGTACTACTTCTGGAGAGGAGGGACTGCCAGTAGGCAGAGACGGACAGAACTTTCTCCTGCCTGGGACAGGGCAGGATGTTGGGCAGATACTGGCAAGCAAAACAGCTAGGGGACAAGGAAGAGTAAGTGATCTGTGTTTTACTCTGGCAAACTCTACCAAGCCGTATCAGCATATCTCGTTGTGTGCTTTACTTTTTCCTTGCTCTAAAAGGATCTTTGGATTTAACACGTTGAACATGGGGAAATGAATGCTTAACACTCAGATTTCAGTGTCTCCTTGCACAGAATCCATTGGCATGTGCAATAGACACAGTGAGCTGAGGCACTTACTGTGCGAACTTTCAGGATTAAGGTTTTAATGTGGGCAAATGCTGGACAGATTTCCCTTGAGCAGCTCTCCCAGTGCTGCTGTGAAACGCAAACCTCCCTGCATAGCTGCAGTGCTGAGATAAGTAGTTACGCCAAAATAGTTGTTAACGAAATGAGCTCTGCCGAACCCAGAAGCCACTTGGCTGTTGTGGTCACTGTAGTCTGTGGTAAAAGCCTTCCTCGTGTAGGAGCAGAGAGGTGGGCAGTGATGCTAGGCTTTGTTTAGTGCTGAAGGTTTTTTCTAAGATTCATATTGTCTGATTACTGCCCTTTAAAATTCAGTGCTTAAGGCAGATTCCTTTTGTAGTCAGCAGAGAAAAATAAGCACTTTAAGTGGGTGCCATCTGAAAAGAAGTGTTTAAGATGGATTGGATGAATTGCCCCCTGACTCTCTTACCTGCCTAATGTTTAATGGGTTTGATCCAGGCTCTGTCAGTTTTGACATATGCAGTCAGGGGCTTTCAACATTACTCAAGTTACGCTGGATTAACAGTGCTCGCAGCTCACATTTTGCCTCTTATCTGTGAAAGGCAGAGATTTATGTAGCTCAGCTGATGTGCAGTAGCTCAGTAAACGAGAGCTACTCAATTGAGTGTCTGAGAACGAGAAATGCAGTTAACTGCGATTTATAAAATACCCAAGGACATATCTCCAAGTGTTGATAGTTTGTTACTTTCAGGAGGTAACTAGTCAATATTTATCATAGCTAGTTAGCAAATTGTGAAGTGGGAAGGGAACTCTGAAAGCCATCTCATCCATCCTCTGCTGTAGCTACCTGTGTGTAGATGTTTATGCCTTTAAAGATCTCCATTACTGGAGGCATGCTGGCCTAATGCTTCATTATCTCTGTAGTTTGAAAGCTCTTCCTAAGCTGAAGTGCAATTTCCCCTGTCTTTCTGGATGCTTGTTAGCATTTCAACATAGGTAATTAAACTAGTGTATAATGGACAACAAAATAAACCAAAAATTCCCAAAGGATGTTTAAGTGGGCAAGAGAGGAAAAGGGAGGCTTGCAGTACATATGCAGCCATAGCTAGATTTTGGCAGTGACAAGATAGTGACTGTCTGCAGTATTAAAGAGATGTTTTAGGAGGTACTCTGTTTGTGGAAGTAAGGTTGAAGAATTTACCTTTTTTTTTTAAAGCTAGTTTATAATATTTGATTATATAGTGATTTGAAAAGTAAGGAGAACTTCAGCAAGATCTTTTGTTGCACCTGTACAGGACTCTCTTTGGTACTTTTTTTAGCCTTGTGACCTGGTATTTGTTCAGTTAGAGTGATAGTCCCCTGGTGTTACAGATGGGAAGGAAGTTGTTTTAATGCTCATTCACAGCCAGAGTTTTATGGGAGGGTGCAAATTCTCCAAAAGCTCATTAAATTATTACCTTCATCCCTGACTGCACGCTGCAAAACGTTTCCCCCTGGTCTTAATGTCACCGTCCTTTCAGGCTTATTATTACAGAGCAGATCACAAGATGTAATGTACTACTAACATTGCTGCCGCAGGCTCCAAACAGACCGTCACAAATATGGAAAGCTCAGGGCCCGCATACCTATTATGGTTCTCGTTACTCCAAACCGCTTTGCTGCCAGCTCAGAGTTTCCAGGCAGTGCAGGGCAGGGTCCATTCACCAGAGTGTCTCTCTCTGGTGGCACAGGGGAGTATTAAACGCATGGTGCTCAGCAGACTGGTTCTCGTTATTAGCCAGGATCTCCGAACAGCGAAACCTCTTTGTCCGTCATTTCAAGGACTCTGTTTTTTTGCTTAGTGCACAAATACATAAATAGATCTCGCCTTAAGATACCAAAGCTGTTTTGGGTCCTATTTGTGGCAGAAGCTAGCTACTAATGGAATAAAAATCCATAAACACAACCTCTCATGTGTCTGCAGCTTTTTTCACCCAAGTGTTTAAGAAAGCTTTACCACAGAACATGCTGAATTGTTAATTGTAATTATCCTGGTAGCATAAATGAGAAGACTGAGACACAGGAGGCTAAAATGCTGCTAGAACTAGCAGCACATGTAAATGTAAGCTTTGCCTTGCCTCCTCCAAGCTTTCTTTTTCAACAGCTGGACCATGCTGCCTCTGAAGTGTGCAGCAGTGCCAGTATCCTTCAGGGTCATATCAAAGCTTTTGGTAAACAGTTTAAAATAGCTATTTAGCATATATCATGTGCTATGACTTCTCATTGTTTCTGAATCAAAAGGGCTTTGAATCTCATACAAACCGCTCACTGCTAATAGAGGGAAGCAATAGTTCTGCTTATGGCCAGAGGCACAGAAGGGTTTGGGTAATATTAAGGGTACAGATTCCTGAAAAGCCAAGGCGTGTGATGGCTACTTTCAGCATGTTGGTATGAGACTTAGAGGCAGCACATGGGCTGTATACCCATGGGCAGGCTCTTGACCCACACTTGCAAAACTGACACATGCACTTCTTGTGTTCAGGAACCAAGTTTCCATGCACAAAATGAGTGGTGGCATGCAAGCAAGAACATACTGTCTTTTCCCCTTGTCCAGGCTGCAAATTAAAAATCAAGATTTCCTAGAATGATATTTGTCTCTGGTGTTGTAATGTTACATATATATACTTGCACGTAATCAGATTTCTAAGCTAGTTTGACAGAGTATCTGGACTCACCATGTCAGGATGAGTCTCCTTGCCTGGTGGCATATATGAACACTCCAAGTTAGAGTCTGAGCCTGGAAAGATATTCCTCATTATTAGGGAGAAGGGACTGGACAAGAAGAGATCAGGGAATAATGGAAGGTGATACAATCCAGGGGTTACAGAGTTTAAACAAGGAAAATGTTTTCTTCTGCTTGGAGTCTTCTGCTGGTATGTCTGTAGCTTTGCGTAAGTTAGCTAGAACTCCTTGTGTCTCAGTTGCCTTAAATGTACCACAAGGGGAATGCAACCCAAGTTGTAAAGGGAGATCTGTGTGTATTTTTTAGCCAAGTATCCCCAAAGTCTTTCACAAATAGAAAGTCAGGTTCAAAACAAGCTCAGCTGGTCCGGGTAGAAGGAAATACACAGAAATAGTGTCCCCTGCTCCTGGAATGTCCCCGTGTCTGGGACTGAATGTTACAGCAGCGCTTTTTCACAGCCTGGCACAGCAGTTCACAACAGGGTAGAGAGATCAGGTACTGCATACCTTTCAAGAAGCAATGGAAATGCAAATTCGAAGAATGTAATTTACCCAGGCTGGAGCTGGGACATCATCTGCATAACGACCTTTATTCCTTCAGTCTGCACCCATGTTTGACAGCCCTCCTCTCACAACGTTTTGTGCCTTTGTGCTATGGTGGCAGAAGACTGATTCCAGAGACACTGTGTTGCATTGGCAGGGCAGCTCCAGAAGCAGCTGTGAGCGAAATGTCTGCCTGCATCCAGCTGTTGTCTGCACAGGGGCATTGTAGCTACTGCATCACCTGGCGGGATGCATCTAGTGACTTTGCAGCCATGGGAAATACTTAGACAAACCTACTTTGAAGTATGCATCCCCCAAAAGATTTGATGCAATGTTTCTAACCTTGCTGTTTAGATGGGAACGTGCCCTTGAATTTGGCCTCAAAAGGCAGAAGTGGTCTTGCTGTAGTATCATAGGACAGGGGTTCATGTGGTACCTATGGCTGCAGCACGCAGCATCAAGAGTGTATTCAAACACTAATTTTCTTTTTCAAAATTAAAGTAAGACTCAGCAAAACCTTGGAAGTTCCTGTCTTCCTTTCCTCCAGATTTTACAATTCTAAGTCTGGATCTTCTGAGGGGTTGAGAATAAATTAACTCCTCTCTAAACAGTAAATAATTGTGCTATCAGGCTCTAAATCTGTGGAGGATTAGACCTAGAAATATGCTAAGTGTAGTAGCTTATACTCACAAAAGAACCCAACAAGACCCCAAGCCCAATACTGCCAGGGTTAATCTGCTGGGAGCACTTTCTATTAAATATAGAAACCAGTTTTCCATCTCATAAGCCAGTTATAAATAAATACCTTTTTTTTCAGGAGAGCCTGGCACGGCCCCAAATGAACCTGATCAGCCTCTGTTGCAGAGCTGTAACAGGCAGCTGCAAACCTACTTAACACGTGAAAAGGCTGACAAGCTGCAGCTCAGCTGCAGAGCAGGGACACAAGTTTTTCCCCTCCTTTCTCTCTTCCTGTAGGTGAGATGCTCTGAGCAGGGCTGCAGAGGCTAAGCGTGAGCTCTGCCGGGGACTTTAGTGTTTGTCCCCTTCTCCTGCCTGTGGAAGAAAATACACTGATAGGGAAAAGAAAGTAGAGGGACCTTGGTGCTTTGCTTGGTGTGTGGGAGAAAAAGGAGAAAAGTCATGACTGAAATAGAATTGAAAGTGCTGAAAAAGTTGTTGCTGGTGGTTTTCAGTGAGGAGAGTTTGTCAGATTTGGGCTTGCACAAATAAATGATACTGTGAGCAAGAGTTTGCAGGTGTGCAGGCCTACAGCTGGCTGCGCAACCCAAGGAAGGAGCATGTGAGTGCATGGTAATTGTTGGGGAGAAATAAAAACTCGGTATTTGCACTGTCCTGCAGTTTGAAGGAGACCGAGTCTGGATCCATAACCTGCCTTTTTGGGCTTAATAACAGCAGAATCAGGACATTTATGTAACATTTATCTTCTTTTCAGAATACTACTTAACAAATAATCTGCTTGAGGAAGCCCATAAATTGCTTGAGGATCCTTGGATAGAAGGCATTACCGAGGAAGAAAATATGTCTCTATTATTCTCATGCTACTAATACATCTTCCCTGCTACACAACCCACAAACAGATCCTGCTCTTAAAAGGTAACCCGTAACAATTCTGTATCTCTGTTCTACAGTTGGTAGATAGTTCTACAGTTGTAGTTCTACAACAGGTAATGTGTTGCTCCCCCAGGTGACCAAGGATGGGCTGAGTAAAGAGCCTAGGATTTGTGGGTGTTGTCAGAGATGTACTGGTGTGTGCCTCGGGCTTGTTCAGACATGGAGTGGAGAGGAGAAAGGACACGTGCATAAGGGTGGAAACTGGACAGTGGCTTGTGGCACCAGTAATATGGGCATAGGCAAATGGCAAAATCCTCCTCGCTCCATTTCCCTCATTGCAGCGTTCTTGCAGGACGCTGGCAAGGAGAGCATGCCTCCTGGCACGGGGGTGTACTGCGGACAAGTGGCCCTCACACTAGCCGTAGCAGGAGGCCTCCTCCGGTTAGGGAGGCTATAGCCATGTTCCTCTCCAAGAGGGCTTCTGCTTGAGTTTTTTCTCTGATCATCTCTGTCTCGGAAGTACAAAGCATGCTATTAAGTCAATCTCAAAATCCATGGAGTTGGGTTGAGCTTGGTGTCTCCCATGGTTTCCGAAAGGTCTAAATGCTATGTTATGGGAGTTTTGCATTGAGATGTTTGGGGATTAAAATGCATTTGCAGAATAACTATGTGTGGTTTGCATATGTATTTGGCAAGTCTTGAGACAGGGTACACAAACTACACCTGCCTTTTTGGACAATGACTTTGAAAAAGTGCCCCTAGAAGTCTATGGCTATAACTATCCTTTTTGAAAGCCTCTTTTTGGTAATGAATATGTTTGTGCTCACTCTTCATAGTCCTCTTTAAGCCCTGTGTTTTATACTAAGACTTGTAGGCTCAGGCCAAGCTTGAGGCCATTTCTCATGGTGATCTCTGGGACACCTGTCAAGCAGGAGCTGGACTGAGACCAACAACTCATTGCAGATGCCACCAAGCAGTTCTTAGCTTCTAATGACTCCTAGCCATTACTGTGCTGGATACAACTACAATTGGTGACTTGGGAGCGAAGGGGTTTCTTCTTCCCTTGACTAATTTCCTCTGCTCTTTAGACCTGCCCAAGTCACTTTGACTACATACCTTGTTTTGCTAAACAATGTTGTTTGGACTTCCCAGATCCTTTCTCCAGAAAGATTCAGCTTTTCTGGAAAGAGTTCAGACAGGAATGTTTGCTGCTATTTGCAGCAGCAAACAGCTAAGAAATCAAATGCAAAGACTCCTAATACAGATCAGCAAAAGGCAAGAATGAAACAGTTGCCTGAGGAAATATCCTAACAAACCAGAAAGACGTTTCAAAGTGATCATTTGTGAGTCACTTAATAAAATCATTCAGCACAGCTGTGCCCCAAGGAATAACCACCTAGATTTAATTCCTCTTAAGTAAGAGGCATTTATCTGTGGGGAAAGGATGCTGGATGAGAGCTTTGTTCCTCTACCTTGGGGGCAATGATACAGCTTCAAATGTATTCAATGGTGCCCAACATCCTGCAAAACTGAGTGGTTTTGAAAGATGATTTATTTTAACAGCTACAAAAAGCATGCAGTAAAAGGATCACTGCCTTACTTTAAGATATCATTCCCAGGCAGAACTGAATGGCAGAGATGATGCTCCTGTTACCTACTTTTGGAGCTGCTCCATCCCAGCAGAAAGATTTCCTACTGCCATCTCCATCATGCTCAAAGCACCTAAAAAACCAGATGAGAGTTACCAGTCATAAGGCTGTGTCCTGTATCAAGACACTTCAGGTGTAATATATTCTTGAATGATTCTGCAAGTTGTCTTGAAGTGATCACCACAAACTGGGAACCAGAGAAAGACTGAGTACTGCCAGCTTTTACCTCATGTTCTGATGTGCACTACAGGGAACTAATTTCAGTGCTTAGCATAAATACAGCCATCTTGTTTCTTGGCATAGGTGCAGTTATGCTAAATTAAGCATGCTGAGATGACTAAGAATAATTATTCATCATGATATCTTGTTGAATTTTCACGGGTCAGGAAGATGACTCCCTTTTTAATACTAAAAATTACTCTATCTGAATGGAGCATATCTGGTGTTGCCATTAGTAAATTTGGGAGATGAAGCAGACTGAGTACCTACTTCTTGGTAGCCAGGAAAACTGATTATTTTTTTTTCTCTCCCTCTTATTCAGTAGCCTTAGCTGTGGGTGATGGTGAGAAACAGACCCTGCAGGGGCAGGAAAGAACAGGGATGTTCCAGGAGAAAGGGAAAAAGGCTGTGCTACGTGTCACTGTTTAAGAGAGCTGAATAAAGTGTTATTAGTCAAAATAACGGAAGAGCTTAGAGGTGACTCATGAATGAAAATAACTGGGTAATTAGCAGCAGTGAACATTTATTTAAGAAAAGCAGGTCCCTTCAAATTAGCTTAGTATCCAGTTGGGTTGACAGTTTACAGGCACTAATCTATTGACTGGCTGACAGTGACACTGTAATACACTGATGGTCTCCTGTTGTACGTGCAACCACCCAGCATTTTAGTTACGGAAACCCATGGGCCAATATGCCAGTCTTTACAGGTCTAGAAGGCTAAAATGGTCACTGGGTTGACAACCAAAGTCTTCTGCTGGTGCAGATAGGTTTGATTCTCTCTGGATTCAGCACTACTGCCCAATATTGAGCCCCATTCAGTAGCACACTATTTGGAAAGATGTTAGTTAATTGGGGTGAGTTTTGAGGAGGCCCACATGAGCGAGTGGAAGCTGATCTGCTTGCCTAAAAGTGAGGGACTCGAGGAGAACCACAAGAAGGGAAAGGGCAGTTTGGAAACAAGCCTATATAGTCGTGAAGATGTAACTGCATTCAGGGGCTGGAAGCTGAAACCTGTCAAATTCAGCCTCTTAAGGAAGTGCATACTGGATGAGTTCTTAACCCTTGTGGCTGATTCTCCTCCATCACTGGCTGGTTTTTTTGTAGGTCAGGTACTTTTCTAGAAGAAATGCTGCAGTTCAACCAGGAAATAATCTAAAGACACACTATGTCCTTTGAGTCACACAGGACAACGGTCCTTTCTGGCCTTGCAAGATATCAGCCACAGATGGACTGAAACGACAGGGTTCCAGTCTGGGATCTGAGCCTTATACTCAGGTTGGTGAGGTTTGGGGTTTGGGTTAAATGTAATACAAAATGAATGCATTATAATGTGTTTGTTCCTCTCATTTTGCCTCAGGACACTAACTGTGGGAAAACCACGAAGTGTTTGGCTTCTTCCTGGGCTCAGGCAGTAGCCTGCATCTCAGAGACAAGATGGCACATGAAACATTTCCTGTTTTCAAGTACTCCCTGTTGGGGTACCAGATGCGTCTTTCCTGTGGTGTCATACAGAGCTACACCACTAATTCGGCACAGGTAGCAGTCTAGCAGCGCAGGGCTTGGTGAGGAAGGACAGATTCCTTAATGCATGTCTGTGTTTCCCCTTACTATATTGCTCATGATACCTGAGAAAGCCCAGTGATGTAAACATGCTCAGAGGTGGAAAACATGCCCTTGGTCTCATTTGCCATCCTGCTCTGAGAGTGTTGTGAAGTGTTCCTATTCGGTGTAACCAGTTTCTGTGGGAAGGGGGCTGTTTGTGAGAATAATAACCACGTATGCAGAGGGCCTGGGTGCGCGTCCTTGGAATGAGGCAGCTGGATCCCATCTCTGGCTCACACTGGCATTTTCTGTTGTGTGGAGGCATTGGCACCATGAAATGTCAGGTCTCAAAATGGAAATGGCCCGGCATTGTTTAGGACCGATTCCAGGAAATGCCTCTTGGATAGAAGCACTCTCTCATGCTGCCCCTTCTCCATGACCGCGTGAGGAGAAGTATCTAAAATAGGTCATTGTTATGCACGGAGAGAACCCTGTTCCCTAAGCTCCCCTGGTTTCCAAGTAAACGAGCTTTGGAGGTAAGTTAGCAAAAGAGGCTGATTCATAAGCAGCAAGGGAAATCTGTGCGTTGGAGGGGTGCCCAGCTGCCCAAAGGGATTTACGTAGTGACATGCTCCTCAAATCTTAACAGAACAAGCTGAGTGATACACACACAAGCTTGAACTATATCACAATCACATGCTTGCTAGGCTCATTTCTTATCTCACGGGTTTCTCTGGAGAGTATCAGTTGCTGCAGTCCCTCATAGGGTTTTAAATTTGTAAGGGAAGGAGTCACAGTGAGGTATCTTCTAATGTGAGAAAATCCTGTATCTGTTTTCTTTTCCAAATTAGGTCACCTTGTAAGGCAGTTCTGGATGGAGTTTGTCCCTGCAGTTATAGAGGCTGTAAATAACATATGTGTTACAACATGTTTGACGGGATTTCATTGCGCCATCACTAGTCTATCTGAATATCATATCCTAAATTAATAACAAATTAATTTTATCTGCTGAAAGACCCCAACTGTCACCCTCCTGTCCGGAATGAGATCATTTTGGGCAGTTATTTGCTTACAGGAGGAACGGGGCCAACACATTCTTCTGGCTTCATTACCAAGGGCAGGCTTGTGCACAGAAATGAGTGCTCCCCTTTGTCGAATCATCTGGAGTGCAGGGAGGAGAATTCAGTCTTTTTGGAGCATCTTCCGCCTCTTTGTTGGTGTGTCAAGCAGGGGTGCCAATTAGTGCCAGTGATGGGACGGGCACTCGTCCACAAGATCAGAAACGGAAACCCGCAAACTGCTCTCGCACAGGACGCTGAGCAGCTGTCGGATTATAAAGATCTCTGGCCACTCCTGACCTGGGCCAGATTTGAACCGTTGACCTAGAAGTGAAAAGCTTGAAATCGCTGCACAAGCCAAGGGATAAATAGGACTTGCAGAGCTGCATGCCCTCATTTCGCATTCCGTTGCTGCCATCTAACGGCAGATAGGGAGCGGAAAGGCCTCCTGCAATATAAATATCTTGTCCTTGGGAGTCTAGTATGTGGGAGAACCTGTGCAAATAGTTCTCATCAGCCCCTAAGAGTGCTGGGGAAGCATGGTGATTTAGGCTGGCTTTGTTCCTCTATAGAGTAGTTTGACAAAGGCCTGTTGTGCTGCCAGTCAAGTAAGAGGTGTCCCACTACAAAAAACAGATCTTGATGCTGCTTTTGCTCTCCTATGCTTGGTTATTTCCATATATAAAACCTGAGTGAAAGTCTGTGATTATAACCTGGCTTAACTACTGTCCCAAGGGCAATGGTAACTGAGTGGTGGGTGCTTATGCCAAGAGGAGGTGACAAGAGAAAGTAGGTAGGAGATGGCGCTTTTAATTTCTCTGAGTACCACTGGTGCATACAAAACATCTGCACTTTCAAGAACCTGGATCCAGAAAGAGAAGGAGGTGGAGACTAGAACAAAATTAACTATCTGGAAATTATTGGGTCTGAAGGCTAACAGACAATAAAATTCACTTTCCTTCAAATAATACATAAAGGAAAAAGCAAAGGAGAAGGAGAGATGTCTCCGTCTCCCCCTTGCCCAATTCCAGGAAATTCCTGCTGTATTTTTCTGTCTCTAAAACCCCAGATTTGTAAGGTAGTAAGTATTCATCTTACATCGGTTTTGCACTGCCTGTTTCTGTCTACACACAGACCTCCAAATAATACTTTTAAGCCACACTAGCTAACACTGTCTCACAGAGGAGAAAGGTTAGAGATTGCCTATTTCTTTATGCATCCCTGCACTGCACCTGTTGGGTGTCCAGAGACATGTCCCATGATGGGGCTGCAGCCCAATGAGCCATGGAGCAGTCCCCGGCAGCCTTAATACAGCCCCACTGGTGACATGGGAGCTTGCATGGCTCAGCAGTCAAACTAAGTCTGTCACTGGGGCTAACTGAAGTCATAAATCAAGCTTTAGATTAGAGAAATATCTCCAGTAGTCCCTAGTCACCAAAGAAATGCCATTTTATAACAGGAAACTGTGGGAAGAAAAAAAAGTCCTATCTCCGGACAGAATACTAGAAAAAGCTGTAAAATTCCCCTCTGCTTGGCTGAAGGAGTAGTTGTTGGAAAGAAAGTCCAGGAGCAAAGCACCATGGAGGAAAGGAAGGGAATAACAGACTTATTCTTATTTTCCTACTGGAGGAAACAGTCTTTAAAAGCACTGTGGAGAGAAGCAGGAACGAGTGCAATGAGTCCTCAAATGCCCTTGTAACTGCTGGTACTACCTGCGCATCCGTGGGAGAGCAGAGAAAAGCAGCACACATGAATTCTGGCTCAGTGGGGGGATAAAACATTTTAGCATGAAGTTGCTCATCTTCGTGCCAACACGCACTTCCCAGACTGCAGTGAGAAGCTGAGCTATCCTATCTAAAGAGTCACGGGAGCTCCTTTTGCAATCAAGGTCCAGCCACCGTTCCCTTACGTCAAAGCCAGGATCTATCTAAACACTGCTGCTGCACTTCCGAGAAACGGCAGCTTTGTGCCACTGCTGAAAGGCAGCCTTCTCAAATACGTACCCACTGGTGACACACCAGGGATTTCAGACTGGTACACAAGGACATGGTACACGAGCCAGACGGGTATGTCTCCTCCTGCACACAGAATGCGGTCTGGCAGGGTGCTGGGAGCTCCTGTTGTAGCTGATGGTTGGACCCAGGTGGGAGATCCCTTGTAGAACGGTGACATTCCTGAGCTGGAACCATTACCAAAATGCCCTTGTCAATCAAGTTCCCCAGGAGACTTTCCGTTTGCTCTGTAGATATTTTTCTTTGAAGCTCAGGGGTAAAGTGATAGCAGAATACATTTAACAGGTCTAAAAATGTCTTGGCAAGGTTGCTATTTTTTTTAATCTGCATCCCTTCCCCTCTTATTTCCCATAGGAAAACACCATCTTCTGACCACTCTCAGGGCAGCATCAGCTGCAAAGCGAAGACATAAAATTACACCAAGTGAGCTGAAATTTAAGCCTTGCCATTACAGCAGTGACATTCAACAGTTAACACGCACCCTCAACACGCAGCAGCTGCAGGGTTTCGTTACTGTCACTTATAAAAACCTTCACCTCCCTTTGGTGTGCCCTGCTTTGAGCGAGAGCTTGCAGGCCCAGAGACACCATTTTATCAGTAAGAGCCCTTTAGCATAGCGTGACATCTGAGAGACTTCAGCAGGATATAAGATCACGCTGGTACTGAGGTATGATTTAATATCCTCAATTGTTCTGGAAGTTTGAGCTGCATGATTCAGGAGACTTGCATGAGTATGGTTACTTCAGTGCTTAATGGGATTTATGTGCTTACATGTGATGGATGCTGTACTCACATTTCTAACATGCTGATTCAGTATGGGAGGGGGGAAAAAAATCAACAGGAGTTTTGCTGTGATTTTAGTGGAGGCAGGCTTTTGCAGAGGAAGCTTGCAACAAGAGCTCTTGCAAATGCCAAAATAAGGAGGAAAAAAAAAAAACAACACCACACCATAGCGGAAACGTCTTTCCTCAGCTCTTAATTGCAGCCTCCTGTTCGCTCTGCCCGCGCTGAAAGTTGTCACCCTTTGCGATAACAGCTGCCACGGGCTCTCGGGGCTGCAGGAGGCCCAGAGGCTTGGGCCTGTCCCGGTGGAGCAGCAGCAGCAGGTACTCCTGGCACCCCAGGTACCCCGAGCGCTTCCTTCCAGGGGGGCTATTTCCCAAGCGGAAGCCGTCCTTGCTGGGAGCCCTCCAGCCCCCCCCACCCGAGCTGTCCCCTCGGGCTGCTGGGGGGCAGGAAGGGCTATAATAATAAAGATAGTGACGACAGCGTAGTGGGGGTTGCAGCAGCTGCCGGCCTGCAGAGAGCGGCCCGGGCGTGCGCCCCGGTGCCTGCACGGCGCCGGGGCCGGCCCGGCGGCTGCCACTCACGGCGCCGCGCCGCCGCCGCGGCCGGGGGCCGGGCTCGAACCCGCGGCCGCCGCGCAGGGCGGGCTCCGAGCCGCGCCGCCGCGCCCCAGATGTGGCGGGCGGCTCCCGCGTTTGCATCGTCCCGGCTGCGCCCTCGGCCCTGCGGGCAGAGCCCCGCGCAGGGCAGAGCCACGGGCAGGGCAAGGAGCCGGTAAGCGGGGGGGGGGGGGGGGGGGAACGGCGGCCGGGTTTCCTCCTCCCGCGGAGGGGGACTTTGTTTTGTCCATTCTTCTTCCCTGCCCCCAGGTCGTGATTGAGGCCTCCTAGCAGTTTCCTCTGCTCCCTAGATGTTGGGCAACAAGAGGATTGATTCTGCCTGGGGTAGTGCAGGGGCTTAGGGCATTAGGGGCCCATCCTGAAAATGAGAGCGTCAGAGAACATCTGCTAGTGGTTAACCTGGATGAGTGCTGGCAGGAGGTGATGGGGAAAGATTTGGGGCACTGCCTGGGCCAGCGGTGGGGCAGGCAGGATGAATTACAGTTATATCAAGAAATGGGACATGATGGCAGGAAAAGGATGACGGGTAACAATTTTGCATGTTTTTTTTTTTTTTCTTCTAAGGTGCTGGGGGGTCATGGTAGCTTCTGTGGAGATAGATGAGTCATATAGTGCATGCGTGTCAACTAGGGCACAAAAGGAAGAAAAAGTATCCAGATTAGGCAAAAGATCAAAGAATTATCCTGGTACTGAGGAGTGGTGGACAGCTAGCTCTACTATGCTAGGCATGAATTTGCTGAACTGCAGGATACTAGGATGTGAACTGCTCCCATTTCATGACTAGGGGTCAGACCCTAAAAAGGGTTGGATTTTGCTGGGTATCCTCAGTTCTCATGACTCTCAGTGTGAGAGCTGGTGGGTCCAGAATTCAGGCTGTGTGAAGCACCCTCTGCATCCTTCCAGGCATTCTCAGGGTGAGAACCAGGATGCACAGCAAGCACTCCAGGGTGAACAGGCCTGCGAACAGATGCAATTACAGACAGGGAGATTGATTTGGCACTATACAAAGTTGAAGGTAAACTAAGTACTAGCATTTAGGTCAGCAGAGCATCTAGGGTTTTGGGAGTAGGTGGTAGTTTGCCTTCAGGTTAGTGGAGTGGACAAAATGCCAAAGGGTTTCCTGTCTCTGACCCATCTGATGCCTCTCTTTGTTATCTCATTGTTTCTGACTTTGTTTTTCAGAAAAACTCTGTGATTCAAGAAAGCCGCCATGAAAGGTGAGGAAGTTCGGCAGAGGAGAAAAGAGGGCAGGACTAGAAATGGAGAGCGATCCAGGCACAAAGCAAAGAGCAAGGGTAAACACAGAGAGAGCCGACTTGGCAGCCAGGAAGCAGAGGATGTCTCTCTGCCTGCACAGCAGAAGCTGTTGGCTGAGGAGAAAGTGGCCATGGCAAAGTCGCGGGAAGAGTCAGCGGTCGCTATTTGCCTGCAAGTGCTCCTGCCATACCTCCTAGCTGGGCTTGGCATGGTCTTGGCAGGCATGGTTTTGGATTATGTTCAGGTAAGGGAAAGATACTGATCTGATGTACCTGGCATGGGATAGGTGGGGGACTTTTCTTCAGAGGCAGGAGACTTGCTCTGGGGATAGCAAAGTAAAGGAGGATTTGGAGCAGTTTCACATGCCAACGTGTCCTTCAAAGTTAGCTATTATGTACTTTCGTGCAGCTGTCAGGGGACAGCGTGTGGTGTTTTTCTCGCCCTTTTTCTCCTTTGGAGATAAAAGACAGTATGGTGCTGAAAAGCACACAAAGGATCTGAGGCATCTATGTAGGAAGGTGTCCTGTGCAAAGATCTCACCTTGGTCCCAGGAGGAGGGTGGCTGAGCTGCAGCCCCAAGGGCTCTGGTGGCATAGCACTTTCCTGCAGTAGTAGGTACAGCTGCATTGCTCCTGGCTGTGGATGTAGCTCTGGTAAGTCCTGTGTCCCCTGTTTCATTGCACACGGAGCCAGCTGGCCCAGCACTGTTAACGCTTCACACAACTAGCCCAGCGCAGCCCAGCCTAGCCTGCACGCTGCATCCTTTTCTAAGGCCTTGTAGCAGATGACTCAAATCCTTGAGTCTTCTTCCAGTCCAATCTCTGATTCTGTGACAGTCAGGACCAGAGCTTTCTTCCTATGGTGCAGCAATACAGAGCTTTAAGGTAGTGGTGAGCACCTAATTTTAGACAGTTTAAAGCTGCAGTTAATTTCCAGATTATAAATTGCTATGCCCTTTGCACCCTAGGTGACTCTCGCTGCTGTGTACCTGTTTCTAAACCCTTGTTATTTGACTAGCCAGCTGTTGAGTCAGGCTGTCCTGAACTGTCTGATACAGTGACACTGAAACTACTGTGCTTGCATTGACAACTTTCACGAATCTGGAGCTGTGTTCTTTTGCTATTAGCCCTGGGCTGATCTCCCTAAGCTAGAAGAGCTATAAAGGCTTAAGAGTGAGACAGTATCCTTAAATGACCTTAGCATGTACTCAATACCCAGCAGAATGTCTGCTCAGATCAGAAAACACTAAGGCAAATCCAGAACCCAGTGGCAAACTACTTTTTGTGTCCGTAGACGTCATTCTGAGTCTTGAGCAGCCACTCTTTTATTTTCAGATTGTTCAGACCTGCCTCTTCCTATGGATCTCTGACATTAAATGCGTGTTACCTCCTATTGTGAGATATTAAAGCGTGCAATAGGTTGCAGATGGGTTTATGATGTTGGAGGAGTGTTATTCTTTCAATGTTCTTCCCTTAGAGTATTTTTTTTTTCTAGGAAGGACTGTGCCACTAATATAAACAGAATGTGAAGCAAACCTCATACTCCTCTGAAACCGCAAAAGTCTGGTTTCTGTTGTTTTATGCAAATAAAGAGTCACAAAGAACCTTCATGTTAGCGCTTAGAGCCTGGGAAATCAACCCATGTAACATCTCATAGGAAAAGCAGGCTTTTGGTAATTAGCTCAGAGACTTTTCGTGCATGATCATGGATCACTTGAGCGTGTCTCATTGTGGACTCATTGCTGCTAGGAACTGCCCTTCCCTTCTAAGCCAGTCTTAGCCTCTGCCCCTGCTGCTGCTGCTGTTTCTGTGGGGCAACAGGAGATGCTGTGAGGCTTTGGGCCCCAGGCACTCTCCATCTGCTTGCTCTCAGTCTCTCCACATAAGCTCTCTTCTCTGCCCTTTCCTGAAGTGGGGAAGAGAGGAACAAGGTAAGAAACAGGAAAAATACAGAGCCTGATCTGACAGAGAGCTAGTAGAGTCAGGAGTGATAGTACTCCAACAACTGTGACGTATGGTCCCTGAAAAGCGTCGTCCTCCCCTGAGTCTTAGGTGTCAGAATAGCGCTGTCTGTTGCTAACAGTGCCGTGTTGTACGAGCACTCTCTGGTATCCCTGTCCCTTCTCTGCAGGGATGATAAGATACGTCTGAAACTGTGCTCTTCTTTTTTTGTACTGTGGCAGTGGATGGAGGCCCTAGATCAGGGTCAGGGCCCACCAAAGAGGCTGTTTCTGCTTTGGCTCCTCCAGGGCAATGCTACCTGTTGCCTAGTTAGCAAGCATAGGGATACGGTGTATTTGTGTGCAGAGAAGGGCAGCAGTGTACCTCCCCAGGTTTTGCCACGATGAGTGGTGCAGCCATGAGGTGTGGGGGGGTTTCCCAACTAGTTACAATCTTTTTCCCGCTGTTCAACATCACTCTCTTTCTTCTCCAACCTGATGCATCTCTTTGTGGACAAATATGGTATATCTCTTTGCCAGGAAAATATGATGCATCTCTGCTGACAAATATGGTGCGGATCTTTATCAGGGGCTCCTTAAATGCATAATAAAATGACCCAGTGTACACACACAGGTCACCTGAACCAATTACTTTCTCTGCATACTGATTCATCGGTTGAAGGCTTTTTATGGTACTTACTTAGAAACAGAGAGAGACGAAGCATGATAAACTCGTAAACCCTGCCAGGCTGACGCTTTAGTGCAGGATGTGTTGCTGCAGTGTTTTTTAATGGCATTTGAGTCATTCAGGCTCATTAATATTTCCTTTACATTAATGTTTCTGCCTGTCAGCAATCCAGTTGGCAGAATCAGTGACATACAGGACTAGGTATGCACATTATCAGACCTTTGAAAACCTGTGGTAGTTGTCCAGAAATTGTCCTTTGTTTCCCTGAAGCTTCTGTGTGTTTCTAACCAGAACTGGGCCTTCGTGCTGTCACTTCTCAGTTCCTGACTGCTATAAAGAGGTTGGGTCGTGTGTGGTTATTACAGGATTTTTATTAACCTCCGTCTTCCAGCTATTGTGGGCTTTTTTTCCAGTTAGATTAGCTGAAATGTACTCCCTTGTTAGCTTTCAGCTAACTGGACCATTGTTAGGTGGAAGAGACACACATACGCACCAAGCCAGACGGGAGTGGAGAAGTCTTCAGGAGCTGTACCAAAATATCAACCTAGAAAGCAGCAAAGGACAGAGTCTCCCATCTGTAGCTAGGGCTTGTTTTCCACCCTGCCATGCTTGCGGAGAGATCTGCTGTGCCATCTCAGCCCATTAGGCTTTGTGCTTTGGTTTGTGTGAATTCAGACCAAAAGAAACACACCGTCCAAATGGCTGAGAGCTTCCTCAGTTCCTTATTTATCTTGTTCTGTCCAGCCCTGCCAATGCGTTTAGCTCCAAGCTGGGGACCTTGTCACAAGGACAGAGTCCACAAGCCATTAATCTTTATGTCTCTCTGCAGAGAGTGTCAGGGAAGGGGTTAATTAGTACAAAAAGTGTTAGTAAGGCAATGTCATTTAAACCTGAATCTTTCATGCCTACCAATAAATACTTGCTTTCACTCATTTGCCTTCACTGGGGCATGGCTAGATTTGAACCTGTGGTTGAATGGTGAAAAAGCTCAGTTGCCAATGTGCTAAACCAATCCTATGCCCTTCCATACTAAATTGTGCTTTTAAAGCTTTTTGATCCTCTGGTCCAATTAGTTTGCCCAAATTAATTATCAGAAAGGAGCCCCAACAGAATAGCCTGACTCCCTTCCCCGCGTGCATGACTTTGAGCTGAAGAATACACTTCAGTCCACTGAGCAGGATGCAAATCCTTTGGCTGTATGTGGCCATGATGCAGCTCTGGTTCTTGAGCTTGTGCCAGCTGTTTGACCATGGAGACTCTGGGGTTGAGACCCCCCCTCTCAAAGACAATATCTTCCTGGGAGTATGCAGAAGCAGAGTGTTTCTCTTTGGGATAGGAAGGGAGACCAGCTCACAGCATGCCTTGGAAACGTTCACCCTTTCTCTCTCTTGCCTGCGGTGTAGTGAGATTACGGAGCTACCTTAAATAAGCTCTGGCTATGACTCTTATCTTGGCCTTTGCAAACTAGCAGAAAGTTGAAGTGATGACAGCAGATAAGGGTGTTCGCTTTAGAAGCTTATTGGCTGGTTCTCTGGATTTTTTTTTCTCCTGAAAGCCAGTCATTCAGAGGTATAGCTGGCATAGACTGATCGTTACATCCTGCAGAGACCATGGAGGGGACAAGAGGGGCTGGGGTCTAGAAAGGCAGATGATCTCTCACCAGCCGGTTTAGCTGAGTCACTTGCCTGGGGATGAGACCTGTGTAATATCGTCAGCTGTGAGAAACATGGACTCGTGTTTTCCTTGACCTTTCTTCACCTTGAAGGAGAGCAAAAAGGATCCTGGTTGTTAACTCCCCACCTTCTCAGCTTTGGGACAGTGAGAAAAGTTCAGCGTTGCTTAGGTGGGAGTGAGGGAACTGGGGCCGGTTCACAGCAGGCTTACATATTAAACCATCGTATCAAAGGCAAGCCGCAGTCTGACAAGAAATGTAACCTGAGGAGAAAGGACACTAGTGCGTTTGAGCACGCTGAGGGGTTCTTGCATGACCTGTCACTCTTTCAGTGCTGTAGCCTGAGCAGGTCTTACTGGTTTTTACCGAGGTGGTGGGAGCTGAATGGGGTGTGGGCTCATTTCTATTCGTCCACAGACACCTCCGCAATCTTCTTTTCTCTTTTTTAATTCCCCCCTGGATATAACTTGGAGAAATAGCATCCGTCAAGTTTGCTGCCATCTGGGCTCAACCCAGCTGAATCAATTTTGGAGGATACCCTTGCTGCAACCCTCTGGACGTGCTCCTAGGAGGAGAAGAAGATAAAGCAATTTGGCATCATTGGTGTAGTTTGAGGAAAAATATTTCTTTTGACTTTGGAGAGAGCTACCAAGAGGATCTGTGTGATGCCCTAATCTCCCCCCATTTGCCCTGCTGAGCATGGGGTAATGGTGTTTGACCATGGTGGTCACCCAGTTACAATTAGAACTGTGCTTCCATGGCAAGAAGCTGAGAGGTTTCACCTGCAAGTTGACCAGGTCAGCCCATGGATTTCTCCCAGAGACTTCGTTCTCCATTGCCTCCCAGGTTTTCGTGCCGTTCCTTCTGGCTGGCTTGGGCATGGTAGCTGCTGGCCTCTTGATGGATGTTGTTCAAGTAGGTACATGTGGTTAGGCAACTTTGTAGTGAGAGGGTGGGCTACTTCACTGACCTTGAGTATTTGTGCGGTTTTGTTTTTCATGTGTGTGATCCTAGCAGCCAGTCAGCAGGATAGCTGTAGGCTTTTCCTGTGCTAGAGAGACACTATCCATCTTCTTTAGATCGGTGCATGGGCTCCTTGTAAAGTGGGATAGTGGCTTTCAGACAGGCTGCCCGACACTGCCCTTGGTGCGTTAGGCTGGGTGCTCCGTTTACTGTATCTAGCTAAACACTTTGGTGATGACTGCTATGAAGCAACTGGGATCAGACTGCGGCATATTCCCCTATTGCATGATATTATTTCTTTCCTTCAAAAATTGCTGATAAGGAGATCTAGGTCAGGGTTGTTATTAACTACCTGTCTCAGTTAGAGGCGAGTTCATGCTTTCAGTTCTTTGCAAACAACCTAATGTAATCTTTGGTCTAGAAGGCATTTAGATACTGTGATGAGAGGCATGCCAGCATAAAAAGATTAGCATTGCCTACAAACTGAGTGCTTCTCGGCTAGATTCTGAGGTGTGTGTGAATTTGGAATAACTTCCATTGACTTCCAAGGAGTGCTGCTGGATTTACACCGTTGTGCCCACAGCCAGAATCTATCCCATCTGTCTTTCCTTTGTACCAGTGGCACAAATAGAAATGCAAAATTTGATCTAGTTTGGGCATCTCATGCCAGTGGATTTACAAATCAAAAGGCTGGCAGAGTTTCCCAAGGATATATCCTGCACTCTGAGCTCATTGGAGCACATTGGATTCTCTGGCATTAGTACCACAGCAGGAGCTAAATATGGATACTTGAGTGTTTGGAAAGACAATACCTTGCTGTTTTTTCTTGCACTAGAAGAAACAAAGAAGGCAGAGAAGTTGAATTAAAGGGAATATGAGGAATATCAAAGAAGGGTTAACTGGAGTGGCACACGCTGTTGCTATGCTATGTTTGTCGTCTCCACCTTGTGCTGTGCTTAGGCACAGACCTGTCTTGCAGCATTACAGAAGTTCTCAAACTACCCAAGATGTTATGTTAATAGTTAGCAGTTATCTTTGGCCAGATATCTTGGAGAAGGATAAAGACACAGTACATACCCACTCCATACCCTTGGCAGGTGAATAGGTCTTTGTCTAAAAGAAATCGAACGCACTTGCTAAGAATTGGGCTCGGTTGGAAAATGTAACTGTATCTAAACTGGTGGAAAACACAAGCCATGTATACCTATGTTGCACGTGTCCTTTAAATACCAGAGTGCAGTCTACTTTGTGTATCTGTTCACTAGACTCTTAGGAATGGGGTTATGCATGAAGCATAATAATAGGAAGTGTATTTTTTGCTGAAGGTGTTTCCAACTATGTTGAAATAGAAGCCATCAGTCAGTGAATTCAGCTCCCAGAGGAGGGAGCTAGTGCATTGAGAGTCACAACTGGCATAGGAGAGATGTTAGTGAGGTAAGCTGCCATGATATCAACAACCCCATATTTAAAAACAAAACGAGTTGCTGGGAAAATCCAGATATCTTAGCCTTTAAAGATTTGGATTGTTCTTCTGTGCCTTTTTCTCTTTGAGCTGCTTATTTTCAGCTTTTCTTCCTGGAAGTGTGAGAGCTAGAAACTCACTGTCCCGTCCAACTAAAACCTGAGACTGTGTTTGTTTGCTTGAGGCCAGGTACCATAAGACTCATATTGGTAATCGTGAGGGCTCATGCTGCTGAAACTACAGGTTTTTCTAGTCCAGGAGTCTGTGATTTGCCCATTTTTCAGAGGATGGTCTGACTGAGGAACACTTTGCCCTATTTGCAGTCACTGCAAATCATTCTTAGGAAACTCTGTGTCTGCCTTTGACAGGGAGATATATAGGCAAGCTCAAGGATGGTATCTAGAGCATACGTGTGAGTCTAATGGTGCTGCCCTTGTTTTGTTACATACAAAATATCTTTAAATAATGTGGTTCTGTGCTGGGAGTCCAGCTGGCGCTCTCGTTTGCAGGCCTGATGCTGCCTGTTGTAAAGAGGAGAACAAAGTGGAAATTGCTTGTTTGTGTCCTATCAAACTTTTCAGGATTTTAGCAGTTTCTGATCTGTCCTGGGATGAAACCAAGAACTGTTCATGTTACTGTTAGAAAAAAAATCAACAAGAGAGATTTGTCTAGCCCAGTTGACTTCAAGGCTCAAACCTGGGTGTCTCATGCTGTAATAAAGGATGCCGAAAGAAATAGCTGTTTGCCATTTTCTCTGCTTGGTTGTGCAGATGATGCAGTCTGTGCAAGGGTCTTTTCTTGCTGGATGTTTCCACCTCTGCTCCAGTGATCCTTGGCCAGCTGGTCGATCCAGATTCCGGGCTGGCTGGCATTGCTGGAGACCTTGCAGGGCCCTGTCAGTGTTTGGCCCACTCTTTTACAGTAAGGTGAAGAATCAGATTTAAGCTGGACGATCAGATTTCAAACCAGAGAATTCAGGAGGAAAGCTTCCCTTTCATTCTCCCCTTCCACACCACTGCCGTGGGACACAGTCCAAATAAAAGTCGCAGACATAAGATATCCCTGTCCTTTGTTGATAAAAGCCCATGAGATGATTAGCATTGAAAGGGATTTTGAATTGGCTTGCGTTTTATAGTTCAGGATCTTTTGATCTTTCTGTTTACTTGTTCAGGGCAATGGAATACCTCTGAGGTTTCTTAGCTGCTGCCATGGGAGGATGGATGCCTTGGAGAAGTAACAGGACATGGTTGGGACTGTGAGGACGGTGTAAGGAGGGACAGAGGGATTAGACTGCAGCTGGGGAGACCGTCTCAGTACATCATAGCCTCTCTTCCTCTATGGGACCTCATGAGCAGATCCAGCTGGCATGGGGACCAGCTGCAGGGATCATGGGGTAACCAAGTTTCTTCAGAGCTGAGCTTTAGGGCTGTAACTCCATTATGGGGATGTGAAGTGGGAAAGAGTCTCTTTCTGGCTCAGTGTTCCTGTGTAGGTTTGCAGTGCTGCAGGGAATGTGTGTGTTCTTTCTAGGCCAGTTTTCATCTGGAAGGACAGAGATGCTTCCTAGATTTAATCCAGCTGTCTTCATTCAGGCAACTCCTTGCCTGCACAGCTCTGACCTGCCACATTCACCTGCTCCTCCAGCTGACAGTCCTGCAAGGCGACGGCACAGGGATCATCTGTTTATTCTGTGTCTCTGCAGTCTCTAACACAATGGAGTCCTGGCTACTGTGGTATAAATCATTATGAATCTGTCCTCAGGCTCTTGGTGAGTCACTAATGAGACTCAAATGGAGGCAATTAAATCATTTTTTTTATTAGTACAGTTGTGTGATTCTTTATTAATTGTTCAAAGCCTTTCAGTGTAATTATATGTAAGGCAGAGTCCCAAAAAATTATACCTCACATCCTGAAACTTCTGTTACGATGGCTTGAGACCTGCAAAATCCATCACAAATACAAAGATTGGAGCTTATGTTGATGTAACAAAGTCGTATTTCCCAAAAGTGACCTGCACAGAAAATACAGTTGAGTTTTTCTGTTGCTTTTTATTTATATGTCTTTTTATGTGCAAAATATGCAAGGTCTTAAATATGAATGTCTGCACGCCTGTGTATTTTAAATGATTGAGGTTTTTTACATTGTGACTATGAAGTCTCTTTTTTCTCCTCTTTCTTTTGAAGGTGTCAAAGATGTGTTTGGATCTTTATTCTTAATTAAAGAGAGAGGAGAGAGGGGGATTTGAATCTTTAAAAGAGATGTCCACCCCTAGCTTTTCTCAGGTATTTAAGTTCCATGTTAACAAATTCAAACAAAATTGTAGTGTGTCAAACAAGGTGACTATTCTCGTGTTATCTGTTATTTACTAAACAGTAACTTACCTTTAACATTTTGAAACATGCCCGTTTCCAGGTCACCACTGCCAGGAAATGTGCCTTTTTATATTGATAATAATGTTTTGTCTGTTATGTGCACCTCTGAAGGGTGTCTTGCACCACGTGCTCAGGGCTGGCTCAGCCCCACTTTCATTCATCCTGACTCAGAAGGAAGCTGTGAGGTCTTCCCAGCAGAGAGCCACACCACTGGCTTCCCACAGTTTCCCATGGCACAACCAGAGCAAAACACTGAGCCATTGCACTCTGTATGTATTTCCCAACAGGTTGACAGCTGAATGTGTCGACATTTACCGAGTCTGTCCAACCTCCTGGATTTTCAGGTTTACAGAATCCCAATGGATGCGGAGAAGGTGGGGCAGGGATCTGTTGTTCGTTTTGTCTTCTAGTGCCAGAATTCAGGACCGTCATAGGATACTAGCCAGTGACAAGTTAGAATTAATGAACAAGTTGATCCTTCACATGATGTGTAGCTGAACTATGGAAATTTTTGCCACAGGATGGCACATGGGTTGGAGGGGGGAGATTGGGTGAGTACCTGAAAGAGAAATCCTTTGAACACTGGTAAGTGTTGGAAGGAGGTCCCTTCCAACCCCTACTATCCTACTATTCTGTGATTCTGTGAAGTGTGCAGAAACACACACACACGCACACCCCCCATCTCAGTACCCTGTGGCAGATAGTCATAGGCTGGAAAATACACAGGAGAATTATCCAGTCTACTTGTTATACATGTAGATTCTTGTTTTATGCATCTGAATTTGACTACTGGTGGAGATAAGGATAGGTTACATGGACCTTTGGTCTGACTCATTGCAGCTGCTCTTTTTTTCTTGGTTTCTGCTCTTAGATGTTGAGCCTAGTTGGTTTTACTTCACGGTGATCTGCTCCATTCTGTGATTTTATCCTGATGTGAGCCTCTCTGGCTACAGTGGGACTTTGCCAACATCCTTGAATGCACAGGGAGTGAATGAATTATGTTCCAAGGCACTGAATTATGTTCCAAGGCACTGTATAGTAGATAAATTAGAGAAGACGTGTTAATCAACAAAGTTTCTTAAGGTTTCAGATCATTTCTAGTGTTGCAGCTGATTCAATAGCTTTGTACAGTTCAGCTTCAGAGGAGCAATGATAACCAAGATATTGGCCCAGCAGTTCGGGCTTATGGGATATCTTAATTCAAAATCCTTTTTCCAGCTGTGCTGGGAGCATGCTGGGTAACAGGAAGATTTAGGAACTGCCTGTGGAGAAGAGAGAGAAAAATCTCCTTCCCTCCCACCACCAGTCTTAGATGCTTAGTTAGAAGTTTGTTAAAAAAAGACAGACACAACTTTTTGTTGTTAGATCGTTTCCAGGTCTTTGTGTTTGTTCTTATGAGTCTGGATAGCAATAGGTGTTCCTGTATCTAGTGTCAGTACAAAGGATGGAGAGCATGCTGTATTTCATTTGGCTTGTGAACCCTAATTATTCTTCATGTTGTTCTTGGCTGATGCTAAAGGCACATTTTAATTTGTGGCTTTCCAAAATCTTCTGCTGCCTTCAGGAAGAAGGTTTCATCCCTGTTAGGCTAGTGCTTTGCTGTGCATGAAATCAGAAAGAACATCTCAAGCTAAAAATTCCTTCCTTCACTCCCAAAATGCAACCAGCCCAGGGCAGCATCTGCTCCCACGTGCACAGCAGACACTTGTAAGGCAGGTGGAGAGCTGGGAACCCACTCCCGTTTGAAGCAACAGCATTAGACTGGTCAGCATCACAAACTGAGGTTGTTGCCTTTGTTTTCTTCCTTCCAGCACTGGGATGTGTTTCGGACAATTACAGAAGTTTTTATCCTGGTTCCTGCCTTGGTTGGCCTGAAGGGTAATCTTGAGATGACGCTGGCATCCAGGCTCTCTACTGCTGTGAGTGTTAACAAGGTGGTGGTGGTGTGTGTGTGATGAGAGGGGGGATTAGCAGGAGACATCAGGAGATACTGCTTTTGTATAACCATATAACCACACTGTGTGTATGAGACATGCCCTTTTCTGCTAAGTAGAAACTAGTGGTGTGTGAGTGTTAAAATAATGTGTTTGCCCTCATTTTCTAACTGGAACAGAGAATTTCCATCTGCACTGTGAAGGTGAATTAATCCCTGGGTGGCCAGTTGCTGATATCTGGGGCCTTGTGACACATGAAGGAGACAAAGGCAGGGCTCCACAGTTGTCAGCTTCAGTATTGGATTGCTTTTCTCTGGCTATTGATCCTTGAGAGACCTAGGGCTTCCCAGCAATCCTACCTTGGGGGGAGCAGACTGAGGCTTCTTGGGACCTGCAGCAGCTTTTGCTGCTCTGGATTTGATCTCTCCTATCTCCCTAAGCAGTTTTGTTTACTTTGGGCTGTTGGTATTGCATGTCTCAGGAGAAAATGGAGCTTAACAGAGCAATTTAGGGGGAACAAAAGAGGAAAAATGGTTTAATTTGTTCAGCTTTTGGTCTGTGCGGGATGTGGTGGATGTGCCCACCCCGTCTTTAGCTGGGTGCTCTGCCATGCCTCTGCACCTCCGTGTGAGCCTCTGATGCCTCTGGGACACTGGGCTGGAGTGTGATGGAGATGGGTGAAGAAGGAAGTTCTGGGAAGGCTGGGAGATGCCAACCTGCTCTCGCCTCTCTCTGGCTTTAGCAGCCCCTTTCCCACAGGGATGAGGTGAAACTGCCTTCAGCAGCCACCTGTGCCACGGGAACAGATTTTCAGGGTGTCTCTCTTGGCTCCTAGGCTAACACTGGCCAGATGGATGATGCCCAGAAGCAATGGAAAATGGCCACCTGCAATTTAGCCCTTATCCAGGTGAGTCACTTCAGCTGGGAGAGGAAAAAGGCCCTTTTCTCTTGCTATGCTGCAGCCCAACAGCATCTGTTTCCAGTAGTGCTGGATCCAGAGCTGTTGATTTGGGGCAGATATTCTCAGCAGAGCCTCCAGTGAAGCTCTGTGTGGCCCCAGAGCTTGTAGTTTAGCTGCAAAACACATCTAGACATTCATTGCCTTTGTGGATGAACTGAAATAATGAAAAAAACCTCCTTTTGCAGGAGGAGCTGCGGCACAATCCCTGTTTCACGACAGCCCCTAGATAAAGCCTGTCGTTTACTGGCAGTGTTTGGGAATCAGCCTTGGGCAGGAGGGGAGAGATGGGAGAAATGTGCCTCTTGTAGCTCTTTCTGCTTGTTAAAATCCAGCAACCAGCCTAGAGGTTGCACATGGCAAGGCCACAGGGCTTGCAACATGTGTCTGTGTGCTTTCCCTTATCTCCTTCTACAGCTTTCAGCTTGCTAGGAGTGCTGTGTTGATGGGGAGCCCATTTTTGTGTTGACCAGGGCTATTCCTTTGCTGATGGACTCAGTGTCCTTTGCTGAAATGTTATCTGCCCTTTGCAGGCCTCTGGAGTTTTTCTCCAAACTTTGTCGGGATTTTTTTTTAATCTAATGGAGCCTTACAGGGATGCTGCTTAAATACATAAGCAATCAGCATCTCTGCAAGGGTTTGCCCTCCTAGCTGTGTGGCAATGCTGCGGTCGCATGGAGCCAGGACTGCTTGGGAGCAGATGTGGATGATTGCTCACCAGCTGTCTTTTGGCCTCCAGGTCCAGGCCACCGTGGTGGGACTTCTGGCTGCTGTTGCTGCTGTGATCCTGGGAGCCATCTCCAAGGGCTCTGTGGAGCTGAGCCAGGCTGCTGTGCTGTGTGCCAGCAGCGTGACCACGGCCTTCATAGCTGCGCTTTCTCTCGGTGAGTTGTTTTGGTTCCTCAGCACAAACATGCAGCACTCAGGTGTGGAAAAAACTGTCCCTTCTGCCAGGGAGGCCCAGCTGACATCCCTTTGGTCTGGGACAGGGAGGAGAGATGCAGGGAGCATTAGTCCTATCTCTGCTGCTTTTGCTCCGTCTGCATCCTGCCTTTGCTTCTCTTCTCCCAGGATCTGTTGTTCGCTGGGCTCTCGGCATCTGCAGCAGCAATCAAAATGTCCCACTTCACCTGACATGCGAAAAATGCCACATGCTATGCATGGGTGCACACACATGCACACACACTTTTTCCATGTGTCTTGGGTGACGCGTTAGCCATCTACACTGGCCCCTTCCTACGGGAGAATGAACTAATGCCATGCACAAAGCAGGGAATTAGTCTGTTAGCAGACAACTCCAGGCCACGCTCGAGATGGACTTGGGTCACCCAACACCCTGCAGAGGATTATGGCCAACCCTGTGGCTTGCCTGCCGTGAGCTCTGAGCCAGGCAGTCCGCTCCCCTGGCTGTTCCCCTTGCAAGGGAAATGTGGTGGGGTGAATGGGTAGGAGCTGCTCTGTGTCGCCTGAAGATGATCAGTTTGTAGGTCTGCCGTACGAGGGCAGCATGACACCCTGAATAGAGGGAGCTGGCAGAGTTGGACACAGGAAATTTTCTAAATGAAAGGGACAAGTTAGAGCAAGTGCATATCCTGAAGCTGGAGTCAAAGGGTGATTGTAGATGCCTTTGATGAAAAACATGGGATGAGGCAGTTGTTAAAAGAGAAAAACAGCTGCCCAGCTTTCATTAAACTCTTCCCTTCAGTCTCCCTGCTCGGTGTGATACAGAGAGGCTTTGCTGCTGTACCATCACAGGCTTTCAGCTAGCATTAGTTTCTTCCTTGGACATGGTCATATGCGGCCTATGTGTGGGTGTGCAAGACAGGAAGCTGCTATTTTTATGACCAGGGAGGGAAGCAGCATGAACTGTGCTGTGGGGAGGGGAGCGTGGGTGTCTGGGAGGGCTTTTGTGGAGAATGCCATGTTGTGTGAGGATGTGTTTCTGTATAAGGGATGTTGTATCAGGGCAGGTGCACACATGGCATTTCTTAGGGGAGGACCGATGCTCCTGTGCAGCTCAGCTTTGGTGGGCCTGTGCGAACAGACACAGAGAGGTGGTGAGCTTGAGGGAACCACCATTTCTCAGGCTTCCTTTGGTGTATCCTGTCAGCCACGGAAGGACTTTGAAGAGATGTCATGTGTCTTGTCTCAAGGCTGCCCTTGCTAGTCACACAGCAGTGGAGGCTGGCCAGGCAGGGTTTATTCCAGGTGGCTCTTCCACAGGCCTGTGAGAGATCTGATGGCTGAGGGATTCCCACATGTTCATCAGGGTTTGGGGTTTGTGCTCATTAACTTACCTGGGCAAGCAAAACTTCCCTCCTCTCCAACAATGCTGAAAAGCAGCTGAATTTTCCAGGTGCAGCTCAGAGGACAGGGGAAGAGAGGTGATGTGGGTCACCTGCATAACCCCTTGACTCTGGAGCTGCTCACAACATCAACATCCACCCAGTGCAAATTAAAGCAGCCCCAAAGACTCTGGGACATGAGGGGTCAGTCTGATGGCCAGGCCAAAAGACTAATTTAGGCTACTGTAAGGAAGCTCTTTGCTCCTTGGTGGTTCAAACTCAGAGAAATTTTGGTCTAATATGGAAAACATCTTTGTGCTGTGGAATCCAGAGCAGGGGATGGCACCAGGAGGCTGCTGCATGCCTGCTGTGCGCTTATCTATGAGTGTGCTTCGTGCCTGGTCCTGCTTCAAGGCAGCAAAGATTAGGCTGCTCAGGAGGGGAGCTTCTACATTTGGGCTGCCTGCTGGTATTGCCTTTGATCCCTGGAATTTGCTTGTGTGCCTCTGGGCCTTTGGTGCAGTTCATAAGGGCAGAGTCATGCCCTTCGGGTTGGTGAAAGCAAGAGGACAAATTCCTGGGGATGTCCAATCTCCAACTGCGTTGCGTGGTACCACTACGGGCAGTCTACTTCTTGCTTTTCCCAGACCCCACGTCCCTCTGGAACCAGAACAGCAGCTCTGGGGTGAAACGCAGCAGGATGCATTCTCTGATGCCTGCTCTGTGTCTTCTCTAGGTCTGGTGATGATTGGCGTGATCATCGGAGCAAGGAAAGTTGGGATCAATCCAGACAATGTCGCCACACCCATAGCAGCAAGCCTTGGAGACTTGATAACCCTTTCCCTGCTGGCGGGAATCAGCAGTACACTCTTCAAATACATAGGTACAGTGTTTAGCAGGGATTTGCAGCTCAGCAAGGGAGGGATGAATCCTTCTGAAATTATTGCAGGGCACTTACCCATTTCTGAGATGTTTCAGAATGGAGGCTGTCATGCCGCTGGGGTAGAAAAATGACCAAAGAGGCTTTTTCCAGGTTCTCTTTTAGTAGCAAAGTGGAAGGCAGAGCCTAAGAAACACAACTGGGATTTGTCAAAGAAATGACTAACGTGTATTGCATAGCTTTGGAACAGAAGGTTGACATATGTGACACTGACTCTGTTCCTGCGTCTGTCGCTAGCCAAGCATAACTACTTTCTGTGCATGGGTAATAGCAGGTCCTTCCTCACAAAGCTATTTCAGGGTTTTGGCATTTGTAAAATATTCTTGTATCTTCTCATGTGGAGAGTCGTGGATGAACAAAGTATTTTCAAATTGGAGGGAGGGAGGCAGTGCTGCATTGTTTTATGCTCACAGGACGCTGAGTAGGAGTTGTGGCTATGGGGTTAGCTGTGCTGCTGGTTGGCAAAGACTTGGGCACCTGTTGGCACTGAAAAGCTCAAAACACGTTGCAACTTGGTGATATATGCCTGACTGTTGCTTGTAAAGTGCTAGGCTATTTACTGTGAGCCTAACCTAGAATAGAAACAGGAAAACAAAAAGATCCAGCAAACTCAATACCATTTGAAACCCAAACTGTTGCTTCAGACTGTGAGCAGAAGCAGCGAGGCAGCTGTTCTGAGTTTGCATAACTCATTCCATATGCCAGCAAGTGAGGGAGCAAAGAAGCACATGTTGCAGGGAGAGGCCCATGAATCGCTTCAATCCAGTCCTCCTTGAGCTTCAGAGGTGCACTTTTTTAATAGGCTTTTTCCATGACATCATCACACCTGCCTCTGTAAAGCTAGTTTGTCTTTCAATCGCTACGCCTCTGATAATATCTCCAAGGGATCACATGGCAGAACAACATGATAACCTCTGTGGTTGTGACCAGAGAGCATTTGTGATGTTTTCAGAGTAGTTTAAATAGCCTCTTGAGATGGAAAATACTCAGCACACAGACACGTAGTCATTGGGAGCATGAAGTGAAGCAGGTAGGAGGAAGGCACTGTTGATGGTGGTTGAATAAATCCATTTCCCTCCCCAGTGTGTAGTAAGGGGCAGGTCATGCTGTCACAACTTCTGGGTCCTACCAAAATGTATCCTTCAAAAATACTGGTGAGTCTGCAACACTTAGAGTACTATGTGCCATCTGATGCAGCACTGTCTCCTTCTGCAGAGTACCCTTTTGCCAGTGAAGATGTTCAATTTTTAAAAAATCAACCCTGGTCCTTCCCAGTCCTGCATAATGAAGATACAAACTGTGCCAAAGGGTTGCAGCTTGCTTATGGGCTATATGTAAGAGAATGTGGCAGAACTGGAATGTGGAGACTGAAGTCCATTCATCCTACCAGGAGTCTTTCTGTGGGCTTTGATAAGGTTTGATAGACTCCAGTGCTCTGTGTCTGCATTATTTAAGAAGGAATTAATTGCCTGAAACAACAAGGAATGGAGGTAGGAGATCCAGTACAGCAGCTAAGTCTGCCATACAACCCATCTGTCCTAAATGACTCCAGGTGGTAAAGTGCACTGACAAAACAGCAGCATTTACACCCCAGAAGTGGTTGCATTTCAGTGCCAACTAAAGCCTCACGTAAAGAGTGCACCTCTTTGTGTAAGAGCCCTTGATTCATGGAAGATATCATCACATCAGTGCTATCTCATCCAGGTAGCCTGAAGCCCTGGCAATGTCATTTTGAAAAATGCACACTTTGAGCCTGCTTTGTCTCCCAGATTACCTGCAAAATCTGCGTTACAACCCGCTGGCTTTGGCCCCAACACAGAGACCAGATGGAGAGCTTTGTTGAAGAAGCATTTTTATATCAAAAGGGTTGGCATCATCCCCATTGCTTGAAGGTGTTTCTCATGTTTCTGAGTCATGTTTATTTTCTTTTAGCGCTGCACATCTACTTATTTTTTAATTCCTTTGCTTCTAAAGGTCACTTCAAGGTTATGCCCCTACCGAATGGAAAAAGCACCTAATGGAAACACATGTAAGCTTGCACGTAAGAAACCCTGGATCTTAACTGGCTTATACGTGCAAGAGAGCATTTGTTCCTATAGAGCAGACCAGCTGCTCAGCAATTCTGCTAGCTTGTCACCAAAAGTACCTATTACCTCTTGTTTTAGGTGAAGGCGTGAGGTGTCTGTCATAAGTGTGATGCAGCTTGCACACAGGAGTTTCCGCCTTGCCCTGCTGTTTGATTTGTACCCTGAAGCCAAAAATCTTGTAACTTTTTGTCTTGCTTAGTTGGAGATGGAATTGGAGACTTGCTCGTCTTCAAATATAACTTGCTTTGAATCCTGCTGATTTTCAAATAACATCCTCTAGCAGTGAGTTTCAGGGGTTAATGATGGATTTCTGTGGTGGAGTGAGGTGGTTGTGTGGGGAATATCTTGGTTCATGTGATTTTTCTGCTAACATAACTCAGTTGGAGGGAGAGCCCTGCTGCCTTTCTTCCAGACGTTGTGCAATATGATTTTGGCAACCTGTGAAGCCAGCAGCATTTAATTCAAGATTTCTTTTCCTTGCCAGATATGAAATACCTTTCTCCTCTGATCTGTGCTGTCTTCATTGTCATGATCCCTCTCTGGGTTGCTATCGCCAAGCAAAGTCCTTCTCTTGCTGAAGTCCTGAAATCTGGATGGCAGCCGGTCATTGTTGCAATGAGCATCAGCAGGTAAACTGAGGAACTGCTCCTGAGCCTACACTTGTATGCACGCTGCAGAGAGACCCCATGCTCATTTAGAAAGCCATCAAAAGTGAAACTGGAAGGGACAGCAGAAGGGTATTTTTCCAGTGCCTCTCAACCATTGGTGGCCCTCCAACAGGCTGTGAGATAGCACATAAGGAGCCCCCAAATGACTGGAAAAAGCAAGTCATCATTTTAAGTCTCACTCGCACATCCACGTACCATGTGGGTGCAAGCCAGGAAACTGAAAAGGGAGATGATATATGATATATTAAGAAATATCTTAAGGGCAAGCGTCAAGAGGATGGGGCCAAACTCTTTTCAGTGGTGCCCAGCGTCAGGACAAGGGGAAATGGGCACAAATGGGAACACAGGAAGTTCCGTCTAAATATGCGGAAAAACTTCCTGACTGTGAGGGTGACAGAGCCCTGGCACAGGCTGCCCAGGGAGGTTGTGGAGTCTCCTTCTCTGGAGATACTCAAAACCTGCCTGGACACAGTCCTGTGCAGCCTGCTCTGGGTGACCCTGCTCTGGCAGGGGGGTTGGACTAGATGATCTCCAGAGGTCCCTTCCAACCCCTACCATTCCGTGATTCTGTGATGATGACCATCACAAGTAGTCAGACTTCAACCTAATTTTTATCCAGTTGTAAAGACAGAAGGCTGGTGAATGTAGAGCCATTAGTAGTTCATTCCACCTGTGCTACATCTTTCAGACCAGCTGAGATCTGGGACAGAATTTAAAAAAACTGCTAAGACCAGTATAGAAGTGTAGCAAAACTTTTGGGGAGGATGATAAAGCTTCCCTGGCTACTATCTGTTTTGCTCAAGGGTGGGCAAGGAGGTCTTCCTGATCTCATTATGCCATTAACAAAAACTGTAAGGCTATCTCTTGGTGAAAACTGAGCTGTAAAATGAGTAAATGGGGAATAGTCCAGCCCTGGAAATGGGGAAGAAGCAGTAACTCATCTCAGTGTGCTATTTTCACAGTGTAGGAATTGCCCTGGGAAGAGAGATTGATCCACCCTCATTGCCTGTCCTTTTTTAACAGCATTGGTGGGCTCATCTTGGACAAAACTGTAACTGACCCAAACTTTGAAGGCATGGCAGTCTTCACACCTGTGATTAATGGTAGGTTGGGCAGGGGGGGTTATATGCATGCTTTTATTTATACCTCCCCCTCCTCCCCAAAGGTCATGGTATCCACTGTTGCCCTTACACAGAGGTCTGTGTTCAAGTCCCTGCTCTCATCACGAGTGGAAGCGAAGCTACTGGTCACCATTACGTCCCTACTTACTTAAACCTTGAAGCGTCTCTGGAGCAAAATAGCAGGCAGGGCTGAACAACACTGGCAGAGCTATGGGAAAGGTTAACAGCATCTGATAGTTGTCTCTGACAGCTACGTTGACACCTTTACTTTCATAACATCAAACCTACTAAGGATGTCACAATAAATCTATTTTCCCTGTCTCGCTGCACTCAGCAATTTGAGCTGTGCAATCATCCCCTATACAGATTGTTGATAAAGATTAATATATTAAGATTATATATGTGTGTGTATATATATGAAAAAGATTGTATATATAGATTATATATAGGGATTTTATATCTATCTATCTATCTATCTCAACATCTTTTTTGTGTATATTTATATTTGTTTGAAGCCTCACAGTACTTTTATACACACACACCCCAGTACAAACTGCTGGGGATCCTGGAATTGCTGAGGATCCACTGGGTTATTTTTTCTGCTATTGTAATTTTCTTGCAGGCCAGGCCCATTCCAGGGGAAACCCACGTTCCTAGGGCAGGCTTGGCCTCATGCCACCCTCAAAGCGTGGTGTCCTCTTGCAGTGTCAGAGGGTGTCACCCAGCTGTCACCTTACTGGATCTGCATAAAGACAGCTACCTTGCTGACAGACTCTTTCCAGCATGGTTAGCCAAAGAGCCTGATTAGGAAAGCACGTCAACAGCAATTTAGTTGAACAATGATTGACCCAGACTTCGCTCTGTGGGGGTGCGCGACCTGTTTGGCAGAGCTGGTGGCAGAGTTACAAAGTGCACAGGTAGCTCTTTGCTTTGCATGTGTAGGGGAGTCCTGCAAAGAGTGGCAGTGCATGATTCAGAAAGCTCCCATCTTGAGCAATGTTGAGCTAGTCTTAGTATTTTCACTTTGATTCCACTCTGGCAAATCTCACATTTAATGATGGAGCATTTCCTTCTTCAAGGAAAGGAAAACATGAGAAGCCTGTAGGATCTGGCTCACTGTTATCTTTTCTGTGGCATTTCTACCCTGCAAATACTCAGGGTGGCAGAGGTTTGCTCCATAGATCATCACCCCTCTATTTTCTGCTGGAAAACATAGCTGCGTTTTCATATGGGCTAGGCTTTAGGCTGATGTTTCCTGCTGCAGTGAAGGTGATTTACAGGTTTACTGTGTTTTGTCCTCACAGGTGTCGGCGGGAATCTCGTCGCCATCCAGGCCAGCCGTATTTCCACATTCCTGCACTTCTGGAGCATGCCTGGAGTTTTGCCATACAAGATGAGGCAGAATTGGCCGAACCCGTGCACCACATTCTTCTCATCAGGTAGACCTTGAACCCTAGGTGTCCATGTCTCAAGGCTTGTCAACACAGATAGCTCCTTTATCAAGCCTGGCTGGCAAAGGACTAGGTGGGTTTCAAAGGCAGAACTCCCTTTCCCCCTTACGGGGAAGATAGATCAGAGAGGAAGCATCTTTGCAGTGGGCAGCTTGGAAAAAAAGCTTGTGGTATGCTTGCTCACTGGCATGCAAGAAACTGGCCTTCAGGGAGCACTGAAGAAGATAATTGAAAAAGAATCTCAGATTTGATCTAATAGAAAGTCGTTTTAACCATGGCCAGCCTAGAGCCATCACCTATGGACAGAGGGGTGAACAGAGCATAACCTTGCTGAAAATCAGCAATTCCTCCATCTTCAGCAATGGATAAACCTAAGCATCAGCAAAACCGGACTTGGGTCTGTTGTCTTTTTAGATTGCAGGTTCCTCTTGAGTGTCCCTGCTAGGTTGGGAGTTACTGCTGTAGCAAATTAGAAACTGGGAAAGCGGGTTGCAGCAAGGCAGAGCAGAAGCAGTGGGAGGCAGAGAGCAGCTGAGGGGAGTGTTTGGAAGAAGTGGAGTGGATCAGCATGGAGCACGTCTTTGGCACGTAGTTTCAGTGCTAGACAAAGCTGCTGGGCTGATACTGCAGATGCTCCAGATTGCTTCGTGATCTAGAAAAGGCGTTAGCAGTGTGGTTGGTGGGAGGGGACAGCCCCAAGTCTATGTACCAGGATTAAAATATGCAGCTGTGTCGTGTCCTTCCCCCACTGTCTGCAGCCGCTGTCATCGCTGTTTCTGTCCTCTGCAGAGGTGAATTCCAAGTCAGCCCGAGTCCTGTTCCTCCTCGTTATCCCAGGGCACCTTGTGTTCCTCTACACCATCCATCTGCTGCAGGGAGGCCACACGTCTCTGTCCTTCACCTTTGTGATGTTCTATCTGACTGCTGCTTTGCTGCAGGTAAACCCCAACCTCTCATCCAAAAGGAACCTCTCAGATACTGTGAAAACAAAACAGTCTCCAGGCTAAACAGGAGTCACAGTAAAACTTCCAGCAGCAACCCACATTTCCAATCATTTCAGGTGTGCTTCTGACCAAGCATCATCTATCTTCTGTGGGTCCAGTAATACTTCACCTAAATTACCAGGGTCTGGTTTCCCACATGGGCACGACTGCCCTTAAGGGTGAGTGAGGGGTCAGACATGAGATGAAGAACAAGTTATCATCATCCGCTGAGCTGCAGTAAGTGTGCAGAGACACGCTTAGCAAGGAGGTATCTCTTGCTGTAGGTGGTACCTTGTTTTACCATGTTCGCTCCTTGAGTCTCTAAGCCCCAAGTATTTCTAGACTGTCATCGGTCAGCCCAGTAAGGGGTAAGTGAGAGGCTGTGAACCCTAGCCAGCAGGTTTCCCCACTCATTTTGGAAACCAGTTTCACATATCATGGTGAAGACCTAGGGATCCCTATGGGCAGGGCCATATGGGTCAAAAGCCTGGGAGAACCCAGGCCTGAGAAGTTCATCTTCAAAAGTAAAAGTTCTGGCTAGGCAATGGGCAGGTCATCCAATTTGTTCTGCCTGTTCCTTTTTGCTGTTTTGCCTGCCCTGTAAACTTTGTCGTCTCACTCAGAAATGCATGCGGCTGTTGCTTGAACTCACAGAGGCCTGACTTCACTTACCCTTTTAAATCAGTGATTCATTAATTTGCAGGGTGAGGTAGCTGACTTCTTGCTTTGCCTTACAAGCAGCCTCGTGTCTGTGGGTGAATTCCTTGTGTGTGTAAACAATCAGTTTTTTCTCGACCTTTGCACAACCCTAAGCCCAGCAGCACAGCCTTAGTTGTAAAGGAAAATATTTATTCTTCTCTTTATGCATCGAAGTAACTCCTCAACCAGAGCCAAGCATGAAAATACACAGAATAAATGACAGCCTAAAGAGCAGAATCCCAGCAACGCCACTGACCCCGAAAGATTCCCATGGAGGCCAGCAGAGGAGAATACACTTAGCTTGGTTCTTTCTCCCCCTCTATTATACTTCATAAAGAAAGAAAGAAAGAGAGGGAGAAGTTTGGGTCAGCTGGAAGAAGCCCAAAGAGAAAGATCAGAGGCCTAGAAAACATGACCTCAGAGGAAGGATTGAATGGGCTGGGGTTAGCTAGTCCAAAGAAGAGAGGCTTGAGAAAAATCTGGTTAACAGCCTTTAAACTAGCAAGTTTCTGTAGGGAGGGACAGAATAACATTTTTTTCTGTGGTCACTAGGGATGAAACATGAAATCATGGGTTTCAAATGGAAAAAGGCAGATTTATGTTAGACCTTGTGAAAAACAAGAACAGAAAAAAAAAGCCATGGGACTGATTGCTTAGAGTGTGGCATCTCCATCTTTGAGGGTTGTTTAGCATAGGTTAAACAAACGACCATCAGGAAAGATGTGGGCGTATTTGATCCTATATTGAGGCAGAGAAATGGTCTATATAGAACTCTTGAGTTTCCATCCAGCTTTAGTTTCTGTGATTCTGTTATTTAATTTGCTTCCCCCATCTCTCCTCCTCCCTCTTCCCCCACCCAGCTTGCAGTTTTCACCTTTAGAAATGCCACCTCTGTCTTTGGTTCCTGTTGTGCTGCGGCCTCCCACGGAGGGACCACAGATGTGGGGTGCAAACTTTCTTTCCCTTCTTAATTCAATTAACTAGACAGTCTTTAATCTTTAACTGAAGTATTTTTTTCTCTCCATCTGTTTATCAGAATTGGGAATGAAATAGGAAAAGAAATTACAACAAAGATTTTAAAACTGTTGAGATAAAAAAAAGAAATGGTTTTCTCTTTTAAACATGTCAGTGCTGCTTGGGATAACTTTGATGTAAAAACTGCCTCAAACTCCAGTTGTCCACTGAGACTTTTAGGAAAAACAAAGTAGACACGATCTGAATTTCTAATGGAAAAGAAGATGAAGAGAAAAAAATCTGGCTACAAACTTACCCTTTGGGGTTGCCTCCATATTTGCAGCAGCCCTGTTTCTGCTGGAGTGAATGGGAGCACTCCTATTCATGGTGCGGGAAGTGGGAACCATACCTTTGGGACATGCTTTTGGTGTTGCCAGAGTCCTGGTTTTGGGCTGTGCCATGCTGGTGAGCAATTCAAGGGTGGTCCCCACGCTGGGACGCTGCTGTGTGGCTGGCAGCAAGGGGTCATGGCACCCTGAGTGATGCCAGCAGTGCAGTGCCCAAGGGCGTGAGCCAGCTACACCCATCCCAGCGCAGCTCCATCCCACAGAGAAACAGCAGTTCTCTGGGGAAGGTGTTAACTCTCGGCGATCCCCATTAGCTCTGGACCTTGGCCGTGGCCACGTCATTTTGGCCATGAGCTGAGCGAGGCTGTGCATTACCTTCTTGCTGCCTCACAGCAGGGCCTCTCTTGCCTCTCCTCAGGTGGGAATCCTGCTCTATGTGGCTGACCTAATCGTGCGCCTGATGTGGAGGAAGGCGCTGGATCCGGATAATTTCTCCATCCCCTACCTCACTGCCCTGGGGGATCTCCTGGGCACCGGATTCCTGGCCGTCTGTTTCCGACTGGTTTGGTTCGTCCATGGCGCAGACATGAACCTGGGGAACTGAGAGACCATGTGCTGCTCCGCATCACTCATGCGACATGGTGCTTTCCTCCAGGACAATGGGGTACTTGGCAATGAGCGCTGGGTCACCCAGCTGGATTGGGCCTCCCCTGCCACCCCCGACACCCCATCTCTCCTCCCCATCGTGCCTTACAGCTGGGCTCACCCACCCCGAGGAATCAGCACCCACAGACTTGCGCCCTCGCAAGTGAGCAAGCCGGTTTTAAGCAGCGCCTGCTGCTCACACCTGCGCCCGGCAAACAAGGTGTTAAGGATCATTTGGGCTGTTTGTAATGAATGAGCATTTCGATCGGTTTCAGTCCCTAGCACCGACACAGCCCACGAGGCCGCTCCGAAGTCTGCTGAGGTCACTGCATCCGATCCTGCAAGGGGATGTTGCAATATCTCCGTTGGGCACTGACTTTCCATAGAGGGAGATTCTTTATTCGCCTCCCTTTCTCTCCCATCACATCTCTGGAGGAAGAGAGCAACCAGGTCTTTAAACTTGTCTCCTCTCCATCGCTCAGACACTCAGGATCTGACGAAGTGAACTTCTCACTGGCTCACGCCCAGCGGGAGGTTATCTAGGGATACCACCTACCTGCGCTGGCAGCGTTGCTGTTTTCTGACCGACAAGCTGGATTGATCGCATTTTGTGGGTAGGAAGGTTTGTTTTTATGGTTTATGAAATGTCCAGTAGTTAAAATGTTTATAGAAACACACACACAAATAAAGTGGTTAAAAAAAGGCAATGCTGTGGATTTGGGGGTTGTTTTTTCTTGCAATGTCTGTGCCCGTTTCTAGTTCAGACTTGTCAGGTAGGACTTCTTGCTCGCTTCTTTCTCATCCATTCAGAGTTGGACAACACAATTTTAATAGGGCTTCAGGAAAATCAGTGTTTCCTAACCAAGAGCAGCCTTTTGCAGCTCATGTTTCAGGTTAGAATTAAACCCATTCCCCCTCCCACAGTCGCCATCCACTCATTAACAATTGCTCTGTGACGAGCCTAGAATCTGCGTGTGTGCGTAAGGACAGTGTTGGGCTGGGTGAGGATTTGGCACAAGGATTTGGCAAATGACTCTGTACGTCCTCGCTCCAGGGTGTCTGTCTTGCGTTACCAGGTACATGTCAGGGAGGCTTGTGGGGCTGAAAGCAGATGATTCTCAATGAAATTGAAGAAACAGTGGGGTCCTCCAGATAACAAGATGCCCAAGAGTCAGGAGTTGAGGACGTGGATCTAACCTTTGAAAAATGCCGCTGGGCCTCAACTTTAATAATAATCTGCCTTTGTATGTGTTGGAGCAAGGAAAGGGGGAGGTCAGGTCCCTCCTGGCAGACAGGTGCCTTGTTCAAGGACCTGCCAGCTCTTACACACTTAAATTTGAGCTGTGTTGGGTGCCTTCTGGCCTTGGGTGTTTCTTTGCTGCCGGTGCTGCTCTGATCTCCCAGAGCTGCTGCAAAGCTGAGGCCCCTGCAGGGGGTCAACACATGGCTGAAGGTCCCTAACAGCAAAAGCTGTTCAGCTTTGGGCTGCCAGGGAAATGCACTCCCTGAAAAAAAATAAGCTGTCGTCTCCCCCCTCTCCAAGCCTCCTCTTCTTTTTTTTGTTATGAAGGATAAATTAGCCCACGCTGGCTGAGCAGGGGAATGTGCGCGCACCAGCTTCATGGCGGGGGAGGTTTCAGGATTTGAGGCGCACGCTCCCCCCGTCTCAGGCCTCGCTGCTTTATCTCCGGCTGCAGCCTGTGTGCTGTCAGCCCTGCTCGGCTGTGCCGCCGTCGGCCCCGAGCACCCGTGTGCGATAATTGCAGCAGCGGCAGTGGCTGAGGGGGCTTGCGGGGAAAGCAAAGCAAGCGTCTGATTGCCAGTCCCAGTTTGAGGGGGCTGCATTAGGAGATACATACATATATATTTTAATAACTTGAGCTTAGTGTTTTGTTTTGTAAACCTTTATTAGCTTCGATTTGGCACGGGCGTGAGCAGTCCTGGTAAGTAACTCCTCCTGCTTCAACACTTGTCTTTTCTCCTTCTTGCTGCATGTCTCCACTGCCTTGGAGAGGTCCTCTCTGGACCTTGATGCTTTTGCTGCTGGCGTGAATCAGGTAAGGCTGGTCCTAAGGCAGGGCTGGTCCTAAGGCCAAGCTGCCGAGGACACCCCAGCGCTCTGCAGGGTCCCAGACATGTGAGACTCTTTCTTTTAATAGCACAGCTTTGCCCTTGCTCCCTCCAGTCCCCCAAAAGCCCCAGACTGGAGCCTGTGGCTGGGCCAGACTGCAAGGGCCCCCAGTCACCCTCCAGCATCTGTTCCCAGCGCCCAACACACGGCTGCTCCTCTGCCACACGATTGCAACAAAGCCCGGGCACTGGTGCGCCCCTTCATCGGGGGATTGCTGGGCAGCGCTCTGCTTATTCTGGTTGTCACTGTTGACAGAGGACAGGGATGGGAACACGTAATAGATGCCATCTGTGTCCTACTTGCAGGACCCAGCTGGGCTGGGGTGACCTGTGCTGCACCTTGCCCACGCTGGGCTTGGGGGTTCCCCCCTTGCAGGAGGCGCTGGGGCTATGAGCCGATGTGGGGAGCTTACACGGGGCACAGCGAGACGCTGTTCTCCGGGGTACCCCTTGGTGGGCAGCCAAGCATCAGCCTCGTGCCCGTGCACTTAGTGCAGAGAATGCACTTCAGACTGAAAATTGCTTCCAGCCTCAAGAGAAATGATATAACTAAAGGAAATGGTTTCAATAAAAAGGGATTTTTTTTTTTTCCTTTTTTTTTTTTAAGGGCAGCGAAAGGCTAGTTATTTGGCTGTTCAGCCTGTTTACTCTTTCTCCTTCCTCCTTTTCTTTGTTTCCCTGTGCAAATGCGAAAGGGCCTTTGCTAACAAAGGTGGTATGTAACCCTGGAGCACGGCTTGGATCAGCGTTCCTGTAACTCCATCTGAACCTGCTCCTCCAAGAAAGCACCCCCAGCCCTTCGGTGAGCCGGCAGCGCTGCAGGGGCAGCACCGCTCCCTCCCCGGCACCGGCGGCCTCGCTGGCACCCAGCGCAGCTGAGTTGTTCAGGCATCGTCCCCTTCCCTCCCCTTAAAAGCAGAGATCTGGTGTTTACATGCCTGCGGGATCCTCCGCTTTTAAGAGCTTTCAGTACATCACAGCAGGCTCTACCTGGTTTTATGCTCCCTGTGGTGGTGTATTGGAGCTGTTTTGTTGGGGAGGAAATTTGGGGAGGGGATTGCTTTCCTCCCTTTTCCTTCACAAAATTTGCACGGCTTCAGAGCAAACCTGTGTGGGTAGCAGAGCTCAGACAGGGTGTGGACATTTCATAGTGATTTCTGTCTTTAATCTAACCCAGCAGGAAAGTCACTGCCAGCAGTGGGCCTGGCTTCTCCGCTGCTGTGTCTGTCCCGTTACCGTGCCCGGCTTTTCACTGGGTTGTAGCCACCCCGCCACAGTCACCAGCACCTCCGTTTGAGCCGAGAGTGACTTTTATTTGTATGTAGTCCTCACAGCTCCCAAATGAGCAATGTCCTTAAAAAGGAAGAGGTTGGAGAAGAGAGCTTCTTTCTTGCTGCTCTTCAGTCCTTGGCTGCTGACCTGTCCATGTGGGCTCAGCGCTGGCCCTGGACTGAGAAACCCATCAAATGCTATGAGATCCCAGTCAGAGGTTTACCTTGTTTTAATCTCTAGGGGGAATAAAGGCAAATGTAGAGTGTCGGCAGAGGAATGAGACTGGCTGTTTTTTAATAAAGCAGAAATAAAATTTTTAAAAAGTGCTTTGGGCTGGATCCTCCAAGCCGTATGCAGCCGTCAGCCAGCTGATCCAGGCTGTAGGAGGAGGCAGTGAAAAAATGTAAAATTTATTTTTTTTAATCTCCCTTGTTTCTCCTTCACACTGTATTAGCAGTGAGGTTTAGACTCAGTCCTGAGATCAGCCACCGGTTGTCCCCCAATAAATTAAATCTCAGGTTCGTGCCAGTGGTGTGGGATGGGGGCTGAGGAAGGGCGTTGGAGTTTGGGAGGGGGTGGGTGCCTGCCCTGCACCACCGCAAGGCCAGTGCGTTGGGGTGCTGGGGCGGCTGCTGGGACCGCGGGGAGATCCCAGCTGCGTTGGGGAGGAAGGTTGGTCAGGGGCTCCCTCATTCCTGGGCGCAGAAGAGTTTCTCTTTGCGAGCAAAGAAGGGGCTGTCACCAGCCATAGAGAGAGATGGGAGCAGGGGGTTGTTTTCAGGAATAGTCAAAGCATTTATTCCCCCCTTCCCTGCCCCAGCTTCCACTCACCGCCTCCACCCTAATGCAGTATTTTTCCAGAAACTCTCCTTTGTGCGAGATGCAGCATCCTTACCAGGGACAAGCGAAGCGCCAGCCAGCAAACACAAGCAGGTCTGAAAAGCCTCCTTCAAGTGAGACACCGCTTCCAAGGCATACTTGAAAACACATATTTTTTTTCCCCTTCAATAGAAGTCTATTTAATCTTCCAGCCGGTAAACAGCCCAATCTGTGGCGCACAGCAAGCTCTGGAGGGAAACCTCCCTATCACTGAAGCTCAGTTTTGTTCCACTGGAAGGAGAAACTCAACGGCTTCACAGGGGCCACCAGGGATGGGGCCGGCGGCTCCATAGCATGAAATACCCACAGCACAGGCAAAGCGCCCGCCACGCTCCGAAGGCCGGAGCAAGCAGAGCTGGTCGCGGCTCTCGGAGGAAGGGGCTGGCTCGCCGTTAGCTGCTAAAGCCACGTTGGACTGTGGCAAAGCTCAACATTGCAGGAAGGGAAGGTGCTGCCTCTTGTATGGGGGGGTGTGCGTGTGTTCATATAAATATGATGTTGTACACACACACACACATATGTAGACCTACATAAATCAAATGGCTATTAAGTATTACAATCATATACAAATATAATCACTGTATTAAACATATAATATGTAAGTATAATAAAAAATGCTGTTTAATTATTCTTGCAATATGTTTTATACACATATACATATTACATATAATGCATGTATTACCACCTATAAATATTTCAATTATTTGCAATATTTCTATTATACATGATAATATAATCATTATTTACATTATATACATGTGCACACGTGCACACATGCACAAATAAAAGTGAGACTGTTCTTATTTGCTTTTTGCGTCCCTGGTGCTCCGACAGCTCCGCAGCAGCTCCCAAGCCTCGCACCGAACCCCAGGGCCAATCTGGCTCACTTGGAGCTGCTTGTCCCTGAGCCCTGGAGCCTGAGAACGGGATGGGCCCCCCGTGGTACCAGCAGCCTCCGAGGGGTCTGCAGGGAGGCCAGGGCTGGCGGGGCGGGCGCTTGCCCCCCAGCCCCTTGCTGAGCACACCCATGGAGTACTCGCCCCATGTCGGCTGCGTGACACAGACCCTCTGCAACTCAGAAGTCTGAATGCTACTTCATATGGCAACAGCCATGTTTTGTTTCTTTAATTGTTTATTTTTAACAGGCACTTGATGAGGGGGATGAGGAAGGGCGGGTTTAAATAGAGTTTGCAAGGTTATTCCTTCCCCGAGCCAGAGCCGTGTGCAATCGTCACGTCTGACTTGGATTTTTCCGTTTGTCTTTGGGCTCCCGTCGCCGAGGCGGGGTGACCTTGGCAGCGCTGGCTGCGGTGGCTGTCCCTCAGCCACCCTGGTCCTCCTGCCCCAGCCCATCGCTGCCAAAGCGGCACCGAGGACTCCAGCCTGTGCAGCGAACGGCGCAGCGGGGCCAGCGAGGCACGGTGCCCGGCCCCAGGCACCCCGGCAGACGAGCCGCTTGGTTATGGGGTAGGAGTCTAATTGCAGCCACCCTCACTCGGGCGCCTCTGCTCCTCTTGGCAGGGCCGGCGCACTTAGTGCAGTGGGGACACCCCAGTGCTCTCACCTGGCTGCTTTGGCAGCCACCGGCGTCCTCGGCTGTGCTGTGGGATGTCCCCTCCTTGTCCCCCAGCCCAGCACGCCCCGGGTGCGGGAGCTCAGTGTGGGGCCATGGGGGTAATGGCCACACTTACCCCTGGGCACCAGCCCTCCAGGGAAGGTTTGTTTCCCTGCAGAAATACTAAGTTGGGGGGTTTTTTTGTCAGTGTAAGGCTTGTATTTAAGGGCACCCAAAGAAGTCCATGCACAGGTAGAAATGTCTCTGCTGCCCTTGGGGTTATCCCTTTGCTCTTTCTCCAGGTGACAGCAGCTGTGCTCATTCCTGGTGGGGTGGCTGGTCCTGTCTTCACCTCGTTGGTTACAGGGCTGCTCGAGAAGAGGCTTCACCTCCGCTTGTCAACAAACCTTGACCAAAATGGAGCACAGTACATGGTATGTGGCCCCGTGGGGCAGCTGCACCAAAGCCCCATTACCGCCAAGAAGCAGGGCTGTGTTTGGGTCCGGTTCGGGATCCCGGTGGTGCATTCATGCCTTTCATCACTGGACCACCATTTTCCTCCTGGAAACACTTCCCACTCACAGCAGAGTGCTTGGGCAGGGCCGAGGGGATGATGCCCTGCTCCGTCCTCCTGGGGGGCAATCCCTGGGAATCTCCTTGCTTTTCAAGCCCTTGTTGCACATCAGGTGCTACCACATTCCCAGTCCCAAGTAGAGGAGACAATCAAATCCAATTACGCTTTAGAGGTGGCCTAGATTACCTCGATATTTTTCTCATCTGGCAAGAAAAAGGGATGCAGTGAAACAGCTAAAAAAAAAACCCAAACCAACTAGGAGCCCCTCAGAGACACGGTTCCCAGCACACGAAGACGTGCAGGAAATTAAAATGCTTGTAGTTGGGATCACCAGTCGCACGGTGTCCTCGTAACTCCGTTTTGCTCCCGTCCTGCAGCGTTTCCCGGTGCGGGCCGGGAGGGCCGGGGCTGCCCAGCGCCGGGGGCGGCCCCGCGGCCCCGCAGCCGCCCGGCCCGGCCCGGCCCGGCCCCGGCTGCCGCCGCCGCTCGGCTTTGGCACCGGCCAAGTGTTTCCAGGCCCGGAAAGCTCCAGCCCCGGCTGAAGGCGGTTGCTTCAGAAATACAAAGTGGCCATTTTCTGTTTGCATGGGCAGGTTTTGCTTTGGAAAGCGGTATTTAGGCAGGGGGAAAGCCAAGGGTATGACCTAAATGGGTCGGATTGTGGCTGTTGGTTGGTGGTTTTTTTAGAAAAAGCCCAAAGGTGGGTTTTTCCAGAGGTCCTACGTGACCCGAAAGACCCAAAAGACCGAATCTCAGCAGGCTATTGCCCTTAGCAGAGCACGGCTGGGGCTGGAGGGCTGCATTCGCTCCGTACTCGTGCGGTTTGCTGTTGTCTGGGGCAATGGGTCAGATCCGATGGGGATGCCAGGGGACCGGCTGCCGATCAAATAGCCATCACAACCGGGACCCTCTCCAAACCGCCACCATTGCAGGAAAGGTTAGAAACCAGCTGGCTAAAAGACAAAGCCCAGGGCGTGCTGTTCCCTTGCTTTCACTCCAAAGAGAGCCCAAAGGGGCTCCCAGCTGGCCAGATACTGCCTAACCCCCCCCCAGACAACGGGGAGAGAGTCTCTGTGTCTGTCCTTGCCACTCACTCTGCCATCAGCTTTTAAGAGCTACCTGCAGGGAACAGTATTTAGGAAAAGAAAAAAAAAAATAAAAATCCATCCAAAAATCCATCCCTTTGTGACTCTGAATCTGACCCCAAATTATGATTCATGACCAAAAGCGATGCAAAGAGCTTGTGGTGACTTGAACAATGATTTTTCCAAGCAGAGGCAGTGCTAAGCAGGGAACGCGAGACTCCTGAGAAAGCGGGAGGAATGTGCTCCAAGCCTGAACACTGCAGATGAAATTTGTTGCATCATATAATCTGGTTTTGTGCTTTGAGTTTCAGCTAGACGGGGAGATACCAAGATAGCACGAGAAAGGCCATTTCTGCGAGATCTCCAGTCCAGATTGGGAGAATCAGTCAGACTGCCAGGATCACCAGCAATTTTATTTACTTTTCTTTTTTCATTGCTTTGCTAAAGTCAATCTCCAACCGGAGCAACCAAGGCAGGAGTTCCAGCATGTAGGTGCCGATCAGAGGCAGAGAGGAAAAAGGTTAAGATATAACAGCCGAACATGGTTAGATGAAAACATTAGTTTTTAAAAGAGCCCGAGAGCACTGGGGTTTTCTAAAACCTCCCATTGTATTGCACTAATAAGTCAAGTGTTCGCAGCCGAGCCAGCAGATACACTCTGCAGCAAATTCTATTACCAGCGTGTTTATTTACAAAGGCAGCCACCGAGCCAAAGCCAAACAGAAAAGAGGAAAGACTGAAATACGGTTTTAAAGAAATACAGCTCCTTGGACTGGTTTTAATTTAAAATCCTAGCACTGGGTTTGTCATTTTCTTTTGTGTTTTGCCTCCTCCTCCCCATTTCTTCTTCAAGGAATGACTTGTCCAAAGCCAGCCAGCCAAAGGGGAATGTTCCTCTAGGTGTCTCTGTCCTCATTTTTATTCTCAATTTTTTCACACACGCGTGTGCACACTCTGTTCTCCTCTGGCCTTCCCAGTCCAGCATCACCTTTTCCTTACCGTAGCGATCTCCCATGTCCCAGCACAGCGCTCCCCAAAGCACTTTCCAACCCAAACCTGCCCCAGCACCGTTCTCCGCCCCCCAGGGCAATGTGGCCACCCCATGTGGGAGGCACGGGCTGTGCTCGGGAGCGGCACAGGGTGGCAGGGGACAAGGAGCCGGCGCTGCTGGCTGGGTCCTGCCAGCACAGCGGGGCCGTGAGCAGGACACCGTGGAGGACGTGATTTCATCTGAGCAGACACCTGCACCCGTGCTGTACATACAGCTTTGCAAAACAGTTATCACTTGCTCTTAAAAACCAGGAGGTGCGGGGGCCTGGATTTATTAGCTTTGACCAGAAATCCAGAGACACGCACAGACAGAGGCACTGGCTGCTCTGCTACTGTAGTTCGGGAGAAAGCACTGTCTCTGTCAGCCCATACCTGCTGCAAAGCTGCTCCTCTCGCTCTCTTTGGAGTATTTTGCATCCCAGCTGAGAGCACGTGGAAGGAGAGGAACAAAAATGCCCTCTGGGCTTTGTCAGGGAGAAACGCGCGGTCACAGCAACACAGCACTGCCTTTCCCAGCAATGGAGGCCGGCACGGGAAGCCGGGCAAGGAGGGAGGGGAACAAGGCAAAAAGAAAAAGTGGGAGCAATTTTAAATGAAAGGAAAAACTTACATTAAATTATTGCTTTATTTCTGGTTCTATGCAAGTCTCTGACACGCTCCACCCTCCCCGCCGAGACGCCATGTCCGTCCGCCCCCAAACAGCCCAGTAAGGAGGAGAAAGACCTGAAGGGATCCTGCCCATAAAAAGGAGCCTTCCTAAGACTTGGATCTACAGAGGAGTCTCTTAGTTAAAAGCAAGTCCTCAGCCAAGTCAAGCCTCCTACCCAGCAGTGTCCGGTCCCACCACCACCCCGTGTAAATGTTGAAGGGTGGGAGGGAAAGGGAAGGAAAAGCTCCAGCCCGAGTGTTTTGAGGGGTGTCCTCCCTCCAGACCGTGCACGAATGAGGCATCGGGATGTGGAGCAGACCATAACAGAGAGGGCGTGGGGGAGAAGTCAACCAAGGGATGAGCACAGGGTGGGAGGAGAGGACTTGTGGCAAGATGAGAGTTACCCAGCTCTCCCTCACCTCTCCCCCCAGCCCCTGCCTCATCGGATGCGGAGGTACGAGGGGATGGAGTAATTGAAGAGCAAGTAGTCCATTTTGTATAAATTAAAGAGTCTCCTTTGGTAGAAAGGGCTAATGTCCTGGAAGAACTGGGCCGTCATGTCGTCCGTCGTCCTGGTGGTCTTGGATGAAGATGGGAACTTGATGCTCGTGTCGGCCCCAACCAGCTGGAGGATGTAGTTGGCGTCTTCGGCCAAGGTCTCATACTTGCCCACCACGTCGTAGTGGACGATGCAGGGGTGGCACAGCGAGTGCACTCGCTCCCAGTGCTCGTTGAAGGGCTCCTCCCGCTGCGTCCGTGGATCCAGCAGGTAGTAGACAAACTCCTCAAAGCGCACGTCGTCCCCGCGCTCCAGGGCCTTGTCACTGGGCTCCTGCCGGTGCCGACGGATGATCTTGGTCCCGTAGCGCTTGTGGAAGGCCGTGTTGTAGCTGCGGGTGAACTTGTTGCGGTACGCCGAGACAAGGCGCTCGAAGGGCTCCCGCACGAAGATGAACTTGAGGTAGCTGCGCAGGCGGTGGTTGATCTCAGGGATGCTGTACTCGGAGAGGGTGCGCAGGTTGGATGAGACGTGGGCCTCATTGGCGGGGATTTCCAGTGGGTCCCGGTACTTGCCTTGCCCTGTCAGGACCATCATCACCCGCTTCCAGTTAGTGCAGGCCACTTTGGGCACATAGCAATAGAGCAGCCCATGCGTGTCATCCACCACCAAGTGCCGCAAGTCATCCGGCCGCAGGAGACGCCGCTTGCGGGTGTAACGGTTGCAGATGTTGCTCAACAGCTCCCGTCTCTGCTGGTGAACCGCCTGCAGTGACGACTGCTCAAACTGGGGAGAAAAAAAAAGAGATGGTCACCAGCTTGCCCAAGCTGATTGTGGCCTACACACAACACTTGGCCCACAACTGTCCCCATTCCCTCCCCTCTCCTGGGTTTGGCAGTCACCCACGTGGAATTTTGGGGACAGCGTTGACTTTGAACTCAACTTGATTTGCTGCATTTAATCCTTGGACCTGCTGGGGGGCAAAAGAGAGAGGAAAATGTGATGAGGAACCAGATGAGGAGACAAGTCAGAGGGGGCGAGGGAAGAACAGGTGGTGCAGAGAGGGTCACTAACCGAATATTTGTGACAGTACCCCCCCACACACTGGGCTAAAGCGCTCTCCCTCACACCAGTCCGGGGGGCATGCGTGGCCCGACCCCTCCAGCGGCAAGCAGCGCAGCCCCTTTGCCGGCGCTGGGCCTCGCACACCTCCCGGCTGCGACGGGGCATCGCCGCGTCACCCTGACGCCTACACCCACGGGCTCGCTGCGAGCACCGCAGCCGAGAGGCAGAAACACGGCACACGAGTGTGGGCATGCATGAGGAAAAGAGCACGGGTGTGCTGCCAAGGAAAGGCAAAGGGAGACGGGTGGAGGAGAATGGTCTTTAATGCTGATGGTCAAACCCTGGGGAGCAGATGGGGAGCTGGAGGTGAGGTGGGGTGGCAGGGCATGATGGAGAGGAGTGAGGTGCTGCTGGAGGTGGTGGTGGTGCCCTTTCCAAGGGCTTTGGGTTTCTTCTCCTGAGGGACTTTTTCCACACAGGCCAGTGTCAGCTCTGGTCACCGTCTCCTTTGTCCACAGGGAGGTCCTTTTTCTTTACCCCTTTTGATCCTTGCATCAAAGCCTGGCAACCACTGCATTGGCTTCCCAGGAGCCCAGAGCCCCCCAACCCTGCCCCAGCTGAAACGCCCCTCCAGATTTGGGGACATAACCTTTCCTGTCATGGTTTTCATCAGAAATCCTAAAATGTCATTAAAACATCCGAGGAAGGAAACCATTTCCAGGAACTCAGAAGGGGAAGGTCCCCTCCTCCTCCTGCCCACTCCCTCCCCGTTTTGCTCACGAGGGTTGGGAGGTTTCGCGTTCAGCCCCGAGGTCATTGCTGGGAACCTCCAACAGCCTCGTCCGGGCCACGACCGCTAACGGTTTCACCGCCTGTTTGCTAACCCGGAGCAGCTCTGATCCCATGGAGCTGTTGCTCTAATGCAATGCAGTGACCCCCATGTCACAAGATGATGGTGGCTTCCACTTTGGGGTTGTGAAGACAGTCCCGCCGGCGTCACAGGGTGCCACGGCAAATGTCTCTGCAGCCTGCAGAGGGGTGGCAACCTCAAGATGAAGGGCAAGGGCAGGCCACCTCCTTGGTCCCTGCATCCTTGCTGCTCACAGCTGTCATCACTTATGCATGCCAAAGGACACCCTTTGCCAAGCTTCAGGTGCTCCCTCACCTCTCCCTGGGGGCCCATAACGGTTTTTGGGAGGCACTAGAGCCTGGGAGAGGCAGCGTCGCGGAGATGGGGCTTTGTAAAGCTCCTGCCGGGAGCTGGGCTCCTGAGGCAAACTGCCTGTCCTGTGGATGATCCAGCAGACCCGTCACCTTCAGAGGGGCACTAACATCTGGGCAAAGAGCTCCTCCTGCAAGGGATGAACCACACTCAGGCCCTTTTGGATCTCATTTCCACAAAAGAAATAACCTTGTCCGGGTCACCTTAGTGATCACTTTCTCCAGGAACCCGTATGGACAGTAACTTGAGACAGGGGCAGAAGAACACATCCCATCCCTGCTGCTTCCAAGAGGGAGGTGATAATCATAGCTGAAGAGGCATTCTTATGGTACACCTCCTTGCAAGACAGCCAAACCTTTCAGCAGAAATTTCTTTTGTTTGGAGGCTCCTCATCACCTTTTAAAATTGGAAACCCTTTTTGCAAGTGCTTTAAAAAAAAAGAGGCATTTTAATAATGTGATTTTTTTTTCAGGTGTTTTTCCCTGCACTTGCATAACTCAAAACTATTGGACTAGAGAGACAGACAGACAGACACTGTCTGCAGGCATGGCAACAAATAAATGTGACTGCTTTTCAACAGCCGCCCACTGGAATAAGTGCATGTCTTGCAGTTATTTCAGAGCAAAATTGCTCCCTTCATTTCCTTTTCTTTAAAAGCCAGAGAAATTAAGTGTCACTTTTAAGGAAATAACACCTCAACATTCCAGCAGCATTAGGGTTTGGCGGCATTGTGGCCAAGGAAGTCCACATTTGCCATTTTTCCCAGAGCAAATGTAATTCGGCTGCTTATAGACATAAAAGCACCAACCTAGACAGTAACACAAAGCATCGCGTATGGAGAGGAGATCTGGCTCCGGCTGCAGCGGGCACTGCCGATGGGCAGCCGGGAGGCAGCGGGGATGGCAGCCAGCTCCAGGGACCACCAGCACTGCCCTCTGCTTCCTGGGGGCTGCAGAAGATGACTGCCCCGTGGACGTGGGGAGATGCAGGGCACCTTTGGTGGCTGGGGCAGGTGGCCATGGCCCAGCCTGTTGCACGGGTTGGAGGGTGGTTTCCTGCAGGACTTCCTGCAGGGAAGGTGGGGGCAAGGATACCCCTGCAAAGACAAGTCTAGCTGCATGGGGGGAAACTGCCCACCCCGGTGGAAAGGCAGTAGAAGGAAACAAATACACCTTTTGCAGCTTCAGCTACAAACCCCCAAGCTCCCGTTCAGCTGCTAAGGGCAAGCAGGACACCTTCCCCGATGCTGGGTCACCGATGCCGGCTGGGCTGCACGCACCGGGGGCTGGCGAGGGCAAGTGTTCCCTGCCTCAAGCAGCGACCATGGCTTGTCCGGCAGCAGAGCCTTGCCCGGGCAGGACCCTCTGAGCCCACCTGGAGGGGAGCGGTTCCCTGCCCAGACGGTGCCTGGCTGCCCCTTTCTCAGCAGATGTAGCTGGCACAGCTCAGGGTGATGGAGAGGACTGAGGTGTCCCAGGATTATAAACCCCCTCATAGCTGGGTCCAGCTTTATGTGTGTGTCTATGTGTGTATATATATATATATATATATATACACACATATACATATATGTGTGTGTATATATATAGCACCCAACATAGAGGCATCTATCAATTATTAGCTCAGAAAGTGCAGCAATGATGCTCTTGCCCTGCTATGATGGCCCGGAGCTGGGTCTGAAATCCTCAGATGGTGAAATCTCCCGGTTTGCCCAGCTATGGCTCAGCCCACCGGTAATGAAACCGGTTGCCCAAGTACCAGCAAGGGCCATAAGCGGTTTTTTATCAACAATTAATCCCCAAGCTAATGTAGTCTTTTCTTTCGGACACTGCCAGAGGTTCAGGCACAGGGACCTTGGGGTGGTTGGAGACAGCGCAATGCCCCGCACACCAGAGGGGTGGAAGAAGGGGTCAACCCCCAGCACCCCACTCCCTCTTCACCGCCCCCCCCCCCATCTCCGTCTCCCTGTCCCCTTACCTGGTCACTCTCGTACAGGGCCTGGAGTGGGCTGCGACCGGCCTTCCCCTGCCAGGTGGATCTCATAACCCCGTCTTCTGTGGCTGGAAAAGGAGTGAGAAAAATCAGAGGGGTCAGGAGGATCTGACCAGCTGGATCTGGCCAGCCATGAATGCGGTGCCGGACAACCGGTCGGTGACAGATGCTCAAGTTCTCGTGCTCATAAATTACATAGGGATGCAACCACTCTCCAGGCTATGAAGCATCCACTTCAGCTGCCATCCCTCAGTCCCAGGGACGTGTTTCCAGCACAGTGTGGGCAGAACCATGTGGATATCCCAAAGCTAATGCACAGAGCCAGCCACAACAGGGGTGCAGGCTCTCGCTTGCAGTACCACCACCGAGCAGGTGTCCCACCTCTCACCCACCCTCTGCTTCTTATATCTGACCCTCTCCATTGGCAGAGGATGCCACAGCAATTCTCATGTGAGAAGAAGGTTTATAACCATCAGGTTGTGCAGCCCTGGTGGTGGCTTCCATGGAAGAAATCACACTGTGAGTTTTAGAATGGAAGAGGATGTTTTTTCTGACGGGGATGATAGAACACATTGTTCAGGAGATCATGGCTTGGGAGGTTCTTCCAGTCCTCCCAGTTCCTGGTCCTACACGGATCTCCTAAAATCTCAGAGGGACGTATTTGGTGGAGGGAAAAGCATCTCTCACAAACCATTTCTGGCAACACGAAGGTTTCTAACACAGAAGCGTTTTGCATGACAATTTGGGGCTCTGGATCTTTTCATTCACTGACCATCATGAAACAAAACCAAATCTGTTATACAAGCCCCAGATGGCATCTTTTTAACCAAAACAACCAGAAGGAAAAATCCAAACCCCACCTTCATTTTCATGTGCTTATATTTTGCTTAAATGAAAACTGCTCCAAAGCACAAAGTCACCAGGGTCTAAGCTAAACATTATTCATTCTTGGAGCTGGAATTAGGGGGAAATGACTGCCTGACCTCACAAGATTTCATCAGCAGTGCATGTACGCTTGCGCGTTTGTGGAAATGAGACTTCCTGCAGCACTGGATTGACTGAGATGTGACTCAACGAGAAGGTACGGTTTCTTCCTCAATCCCCTGTATCGGTTACCCCGCAGGAGGGTGAAACGGCATCTGTGCTAACGAGAGATAAGCGGAAGATCCAACGTACTCAGCACTGGGCTGAGATGCTCGTCCCAGAGGAGCCCCATTTCACATTTCCAGGCTCAGTCCTCTGCAAGTGACAGGGAATGAGATCGACCTTGAACACTCGGCTCACTGCAGCTCGAATCTGCAAGCAGAGAGCATTAAACTCGAGTCCCTTTCCTGGCCGGGGCTGATAAACTCCTGTTCGATTTAAGAGCGTGACCCCGCTGTGGGCTGTCTGCAAGTGCCCTGCACCGCAGCAGACACTTGTCCTATATTTAGTAAAAGCAATGTGGAGGCATTTGTTTTCGAGACTAACACGTGCATCAACCAGAACCTTTCTTACAAGGGACATAAGCAAACCCCAGGTGGTTCAGACCGACCTGAAGCTGCTAGAAATGCAAATTGCTCGTGTCAGCGCTGCACAGGGGTGCGTGGAAACACCCTCCCAGGGAAAGGCTTCAGCGCCCGGTGCAGGGTCGGGTCATGGCCCGGGAGGAGTGGGCTGGCTCAGCAGGAGGCTCTTTAGGGTGAACAAAAAGCAAAACTGCAGTAAAGCAGGGAGTGAGCAGAGGGCGGGCAGGTCAGATCTGTGCTCTGACAGCTCTGGGCTGCGCCTTTTGGTGCTGCTGATGCAGGGGAACAAGCCTGGCAGGGGAACTGCTGCACCTCGCCTGACTCTTGCCAACAGCCCCAGCAGAAACGTTGGAGAATGGATTTTTCTCCAGCCTTTCCCCAGCACAAGATCTGGCAGAGAACAAGACATCTTCTCTGGACAGCAGCAACCCCCCCAGGATCCCTGCTATGCTCATGCTGTACAGGGTTCCAGAAAAAAGGGGAAGAGAAAAAAAAAAAGGAAAAAAACCTGCCAGGCTGCTCCCGTGCGGCTGGAGGAGCCCGGGAGCGCTGAGCTGGCAGGGGGAAGACGCCAGCGCTCCACACTCACTGCATCTTGACAGCTTTTGCTCTCCAAAGCAATGACACCATCCCCTGCCCAGGGCGCTCGCCAAACCCTTCAGAACAAATGTCTGGCCCAACGGTAGGGTTTTACAAGGCTCCAATTGCAGGAAGTCTCCCCTTCAGAAACCGTCTGCTCGTGCTACACGCGGCATCCCAAGGAGAAAAGCAAACGGGCTCCTGGCTGGGCCATGAGGATGACTTTTGAAGACAGCGTTAAACCCTGTGGCAGAGGGGGAGATGCAGCAGCTGCAACCATGTGCGGCTCAGCACAGCCCTATGCCGGCACCGGCGCATGCGGAGGGCAGCAGCCGATCCGTGCGCCCCGTGGGACCAAAGCGCCCATCCTCTGCAGGGCTGGGGCCAGAGCGGCTGCGAATGCCTGAGGCCGGCAGTGTGCGCTCAAGCGGAGACAAGCCCAGGCTGCCTGCGCCCAAAGCATCGCCAAAACATCTGGGATCGCCCGGCAGAGCAACATTGGCCGTCATAGCAGTAGGCAGGCCAGGGTTGCTGCGACCTGCCTCAGCCAGTGGAATGCTGCAGACAGTGATTTAACAGAGTCCAGCTGCCCTAAGACCAGGCTTTGCCACCTAACATAGCTCTGCCCCATGACCCCAAGCTGTGGCCACCCCCTGTTCACCATCCCTCAGCCCCAGCACCTGCAACGCCTCTGCTGATGCACTCTTCTCCCAGTCCTCCCCCCCATCGCCAGACGCCAGTTCCTCTTTGTGCAGCTCTATGAATACAGCTCAGCCCTAATTTGAACACAAACCCCCTCTTACCCGGCTGCTCCATCCCAACCACCTCATCATGCAATCCCACAGCATGGTTCCATCCTGGGGTCTCTCCCCATCCTGTCCCCTAATTGCTGTCCCCATCCTGTCCTCACCTTCACTGCCTACCCCAAGCTGGCAATGGCCCACCTTAGGAAGGCTGAGCTCAAGGGGCTCCACAGCTGGCTGAACACAGCTGGAGAGGAAACCAAACATGGAGGGGGAGCCAGGGAAAGGCTTGATTCTTGATCTGTGCCTGTTTCTTCCATCAGATCTGGGATCCAGCCTGGACTGTGACGAGGAGGAGAGAGGAAGGGGGCAGACGGGCAATGGCATTTACACATCCCTCTTCTTCCACTCATTCATGGTGAGAGCAAGTCCATCACCCCATCCCCTGTACAGCTGGCTTACCCACCCCTGGGATGCTCCTGGGACTCCAAGTTTGGGAAGGCCAAGGAATACTGAAATATATGACACTGTTGAGGAGGGAGTATCATCAGAGTAAATTAATGGTTTGTGCTGCATTTTGGCACCATGGCCCTGAGTACAGCAGGATCTTCCATCATCAGGGAGCTGCCAAGATCTTCGCATCCTGGCTTTCCTCCTGACTTTATAGCTTGCTACTGAGGTTCCCAGATTCCACCACATGCAGTGGTAATCCTTGGAAATTCCACAATTGCATCCGAAAGCAGGGACATCACTTAGCCAAGGTATATCGAGTGTCTAAAGGGGAGACAATATCAACCCTTGGCAACTGCTGGCTCAACATTTGGATAACAAGTATCCAGACAGCGTATGTCCGTGATCCAAATCCAAAATGTTTTTCACTGAGACGGGCACAAGGAAATATCACATTTGTCCTTTGCATCTTCAAAGGATGAGGCAAGGGAATAGGAGTGATGCAGAGCAAGAGACCGAAAACCCCATGCCAAGGCAGTAACATTGACCAGAAATCACTGAATGAGATGAGCCTGAAAGGGAGCTCAGGCACATTTTGGAGTCTCCTGTGCTACAAGTACTTTCAGTCTTTCCTTTGGAGCTTAAAAAGGTACCGCACTCCTCCCTCCTTTCCCCCTACAGCCCAGATTTTCGTGCTGTCCCATCAAAACCGAAGCTATTCTCTTGCAGCGGTGTGGCATCAATACCGCAGCGATCGATCGGGGGTTTCAATGACTTGCCAGCTCTCTTTGGAAAAGGGAATAGATTTTAAAGCTGCGAATATTTAGGTGTACTAGCTGATTGCAAAGACAGCCAGACATGTGTGAGGTGAGGGAAAGACTGGATCATGCCCAGCCCAGACTTCTGGAAGCACCAGTGAAAGAATTTGCTGTTTTGGCTGCAGAGACTCTTAATTACGGAGGGAGGTTCTCTGCAACCACAATAGCAAATCCAGCGCCTGAATTGAAGAGTTTGGCTAGGAGACAGGGTTCAGGCAGCGACAAGCCTGCTAGGCTGACATCAGCATTACCAAGGCTTCAGAAAACAGTCTGAAGGAAAGAAAACAGTTAAAAGATGTGGGTGCAACTGGACAGGGGAATAAAATCAACATGGCATTTACTAAGCGCAGGTTATACCCACGCAACCTGACCTGTCAATAAAATAAGCCGTTTCTGTAGATCAAACATACATGGTAGATCTTCCCCCAGATAGACATAAGGCATGAGATACAACATGCCACAGGAAATACGTACTTCAAACAGAGAAGATGAAGTTTAAAAGGTGAACTGTAAGGGACACAAGCAACTGGAAAGTAGGAGGCATTTAAATGGGAAATACTGGGCAGAAGGCAGATTTCTAGTAAAATATGTCTAAGATTGGCTTTGGGATCAATACTTCAGGAATGAATTGACTTAAAAATAGAAAGATACTGATGACAGACAAAGTGTTGAAAAAGGCTGCCATGGCAGGGAGAGACCGAAACACCAAACAGGGAAACTAAAGCTTCGTCCTGGACCAGAGGAGCAGAAATGCAACAGAATTTAATTTTGCAATGCTGGAATTCAGCAGTTTCTGCTACTTTGCTGTGGGAAGTGGCAGGAGGTCCCAGGTGCATTAGTTCTGGGCTATCAGCTGCCAGTGTGACAGTCATAAAAAAGGCAAATGAAGTCCTGAAACATATCAGGTGAGGTATTTGCCATAGCAGCAAAAAAAGCATGAATACTATTATCCAGAGCATTGGCGACCCTCCCCTGCAGCACTGACAGCTCTGCTCTCCTGGGACCAAGACAGATCCAGAGCTGCTGAGAAGGGCTGCGAGGCGACCCGCGACCCCCGGACTTGCTGCCTCGTGGGAGGCTGCAAGGGCTGGATGTGTGTACGAGCTGAGCTGGGATGTGATTGTCCTCTGGGAATGGGCCAGCAGAGAGGGACTGGAGGTGTTTCACGTGCAGGACGTCTTCACGCTCACTTGCTCAGGTGCCAGATAGGAAGAGGTTTGGAAACCCCAGATCAATGGGAATCTGGCCGAGATGCAGCAGGAGGAATCTCAACTCCTTTTGGGCTGGAAGATGGAGCTTTCAGGCATTTTCCAGGCTGGACCCTGGGGCCACAAGGAGCCAAAAGCTCCACTGGTGGTCTCCAATACGAAACACTGGAGAGGGTTAAAACCTGAAGATTCGATGGTCTCCAGCCAAGGGAAGTGAAGAGAGAGCACGTGTGCTTGCACGTATGAGTATGCACCCCAGAGGCCCCAAGGAGCCAGTCCTGACCCCACCACTGTCTCCCCGCTGCTGCCTCACAGCCCCAGCTTCGCTTCCTGTTGTGTCTGCACAAAACCTAATAAAAGAGAAAAAAATAATTGTGGTGCCTGGCCACCCAAAATGATCAGTCTGAGTGTTAATTACAGCCTGTGACTCCCAGCGGGTGAGCGGGATAGGTGCTTGCTTGTACCGAAGGAAGACCCAGCTCTCAGGGCAGCCCCCTTGGGGGCATCTGAGAGATGCTCTCTCCCTCAGACCAAAAAAAGGCTCTGAACTTGAGGGGGGTGTGTATGTGTGTGTGTGTGTGAGAATCCATCACATTTGTGATGGACTTGTGATGGATTCTGGATTTGAACATGGGAAATGGTACTGGTGACACGAACCGACTGCCTGGCGCACGCGGCACGTGCACAGCTGTGCAGCTGAACTGTATTTATAGGCTAAAGAAGAGTTTACAGTAAGAAACAAATAAGAACAATATCACTGCTTTATATCGAAAGGGGAAACAACACCCAGCGCTCTATAGTGTAAAGGGATCAGCACTTGCTTAAAGTCAGTCAATGGAAGAGCCAGAAATTAGGACCTGGATCTCTTTGTGGGCGCAGCAATGAGCTTTTCCAGACTTTGCAGGTTTCGACTCTTCTCTGGCACCTGTCGTGGGCAATGAACGAGTGCTTTGGTCGTACCAGTGATGGCTCACTCGTCCCTGACTGTAGAAACGCAGCCCTGCTTCGTGAAGACAGGCTCCTCGCTATTAAAGTAACTGCACCCAAGAGATGGAGAAGGATCTTGCCATCTAATTTAAGAAAGGATATTGAGACTGCGGTATTCAAAGCCAAACCCTAGCTGCAGCCACTGGCTGCTGAATCTGTCCAATTTTCAATTTTAACGTCCAAGAGGGGGAAAAAAAAAAGAGAGAGAGAGAAAAAAAGAAAAGAGAGCTTGACAGCAGCAGTGATAGATTCAGACAGTTCCTGCAGTCTGAGCTCCATTTTCCCTCCCGGTTTGATAGCAAAGCCTGGGACACACTGCCCGTCTGGCGGCTGGACATTTTGACTGTGTGAGGATGGTCCAGGGCACGGAGGCCAAGAAATCACACGTGGAAGCAGCAGTCGAACCCCTGGGCAGTGGCCTGTGGCCTGCGTGAAGAACTGCCCTGGCTGGAAGGATCAGAGCTACTGGGTCAAACAGTGCTGGTCTCAAGGAAGCAAAGTTTAAGTCTAGGAAGTTCTGGCTTTTATGCTTGGGCTTGTACTGGTGGAGAACACATTTGCTTTATTTCCACCCAAGCACAAGGGTTGATTGTTGTTTTGTTTTGTTTTTTTTTAAAGATGGATACTTTTCAAAATGAGGGCAATGTAAGATCCCAAACACCAAAATCCCCACCAAACTCCAGACCCAACGACTTAACACTGCTGAGGGTAGTGACCTCTGTTTGACGGAGAAGATGACCAAATTAGCAACCGTTGGCTTTCTTGCACGCTGCATTCAGCTGTGAAAAAGTGTGGCAATTCTGGCGTTCACATCCTTATGCATCTTCAGAGCTAAGGGAGCACCTCTGGGAATTAAAACCAAAATCCATTCCTATTTTTATTCTTACAGGAAGGTTTTGATTTGGGAATGCAAATTTTTGGCTTCAGCAAAGAGGCAAATCCAATCTAGTTAGATTCCTGCGACTACTCATTTTTACTGCATCTAAAAAGTCGGGGATATAGACAACAGAGGCTGAATTAAAATGTTAGAGAAGAAAGGAAAAGATTGATTTGCTTAAATGCATCCTTCAGCTTTGTGAATTCAGACACAACCACCTCTGCTGGGGAGCTGCAAGTGAAACGAGAAGCAGGAGGTGTAACCGGCTGGGCTTCATCCAGGTGTCTGCTCCCAGAACCAGCTCAGTGGCTTGATGAATTGCCCCAAAAAAACTCAATTCTGCTTGAGCATCTTCTCTGCCAAGGCTGAAGACCCCCCCACACGCAATGGTGATGTGGGGAGGGGAGGGGGGGACACGGCTGCTGTGTGAGGCCACATGGTGAGGGGGCGACCACAACGCAGGAGTGCAGCAAGACGTGTCCTCTAGCAGGGCCCCGCAGCGGCTCGGCCGGCAGCACCTGCTTGATTCGCTGTTCTTAAAGACGGTAAACAGCCAGGAGCCCTTGTCCCCCGTCACACTGCTGTGTCACACCGGCAGCTGCCTCCAACGGGTTAGGTGGGATCCTGCCTCTCACCATCTTGCGGCACCACTAGGAAAATGTGTATTCCCACGGCTCGCAAGGGAAAAGGGAACATCCCAAGTTCTTTGGATGCGGGGCGCCGGACTTGAGGCTATAGTGTGGGAAATCCGGGGTGGATGGCAAACGCCAGATGTGTGGGTGAGGCTGCACAGGAGAGCGGCAGTGCAAGCGCGGGAGCTGTACCTCCCGCTGGGGGAGAGCCAAGAGCGTCAGTCACAGCTGAGAACGTTGATCCCTGAATCTGCAGGACATGACAGGCGCCGTTCTGCCCCCAAAAGTGAAACAATATCACGACAACTGCGTAGAAAGGCCTCAAGCAAGGGCTTGTTCTGCAGTGCAGCCCCAACCACTGCCTTTCTGGGCACGCAGGGGGCCGGCGAGAGAACCAGGGGATGCCCGAGGCATTTCAGACTTGCCTGGCAGCCTCCGGACCTCTGCCGAGGGCCTGCGGGAGCCCCCGGAGCTGAGTGGATTTGGAAGGACCTCTCTTACAAGGTAGCAGGCCAAGTTTTTTCCCACATCTCCAGAGCTGAGGTTTGTCCCCTAGACAGCTGATGGGTATCTCTGCACTTTGTTTACGCTCCGGCAGTAGGAGATAGGGCCCCTTGGGCACACTCAGAGGTAGCGGGCAGCATCCGCGCCCCATTCTGGCAGGTACACTTGGCAGCAGAGCGCGTACGGGACTAAGCATTTTGGGGAGACGGAGCATTTCAAGGTGAACAGCAATATTCAGACAGGCACAAGCAATGGCAAAAAGTAACCAGCCCTACGGAGAACGACCAGAAGAGATGTTTTCTGATCTTTCCCCAGGCCTCTCCCATACACAGCACTGCTCCCCAAGCAGTTGCATTACAGAAAAGGGGAGAGCTCAGATATTGACCTGCAATAGCCCCAGCTGAGCCCACCTCGCACAGCTTCCACGTGGCAGACAACAGATCCCTTTGGAGCAAACACTGTATTTGACCTCTTTTGTTTAGCCTGGGGCTGTGCCAGCGAGTGGTGAGCAGGAGGAGTGGTGGAGGGGAGCTGGCATCAACTCGCAAAACTCTGTAGCTCTAATATTTACAATACAAACGTATGCTTCTTGTTCCAGACCCACATCCTCTGTAGCTTGGGAAATGCCCCTGTGGCCCTTCCCATCTTTGCTTCTCTTTGCCTGGTGTTTTCCTCTCAAGTTATGGCTTGTTCTGTCTGTTCTGCCTTGTGACAATGTCCTCTTGCAGAGGCTCAGCACAGACACAGGTGACCATTCGTTCCCACCAGCAGGTGAGCAGCGAGTGACTCCTGTGCCGGAGGTCATGTGGACATGGGCAACAGGTTGCCACCTACCGCAGCCCCATGCAGTGTGGTCCCAGGCAGACCCACCGCCATCCACCTCCGATATTCCCCCTGCTGACGAACGAGCCGGTAATGTATAACCCAGCCTATTCCTGACAGCCTGGCCTCTGCTCTGCGGGCCGAGCCTCGGTAAAGGCTGGCTGGCTCTGCATTTCTCTCTGCTGAGGTAGAGGCGGCGTAGAGTCTGTCGGAGATGTCTGTCTCGGCTCACTTGTTAGGGAAAGGGAATAATCCTCCGCTCTCAGTCAGACCTGCCCCTGCCAGCTCCTCTCCCATTGCCTGCAGCAGAGCGACATCCCGTAGCATCCCGGTGAGCGGCAGGACCTTTCCCTCACATGCTCCGGAGCATTTTCAGACATTACAGCAGAGCCAAGGGTCAGGATACCGCTGAGTTGACTAGCTAGGGATGGCTGAAAGAATTGCACAGGGTGCTCACGTGTCTGCACCAGGACCCAACTAATGCCCTGATCCCGTACACCTCTACCTGGAGGGACGGGCAACGGGAGCATTAGGAACACGACCTCCAAGGGGAGCCCAAGGTCTGTACCTGGTTGTACCCCTGCAAGGGTCCTGGGGCAAGTCCTTCCCAGATAACCCAGCCAGGCTAATGTAGCACATCAGAAGGGCGGGATTAGAGTCACTGTTGTGATCCTGCTTCCTTGAGCAGGTCAGTAGGCAGGCACAAGCCTGTCCCCTGCGAAACCACCACGTGATTTAATGGCATCCTTCCGTGTCACCAGCTGAGCCACAACCCTCAGGCATTGGCATGGGACCTGGAAGCTGAACTGTCCCTCTGAAACCACTGGATAAGTGTCTTCTCTCACCAGCACAGCATCCTAACTCTCTGGCTCAGAAACTGCCTCCAGGTAGCTTGGTTTTGGGCCGTACAACTCTATTTCCAAGCATAGCCACCATCTGGATGTTGTCAGCCCGGTTATGCCCCAAGGCAAAGCCCCATCTCCAACCAGGTGCCACCTCTCACAAGGAGCATTGCAGCAGCTTGGCAGCTGTCACTGGTGTCACACCCCCCAGGAGCATGGACAACCGAAATATGTCTGTTCTCACAGGGATGGGGAGTAAAACACATACATCAGCCTGAAGCTCATCTGCTTGTCCATCAGAGGGCTTAACGAAGGGTATTTAATTTCTGTTACTATAACGACTGCTGCTACGAGTCTCAACAGCACCCACACGACATGGTGGGCTGGAAAACATGTACCTGCTCACTTTGGGGCTGAGCAACAGATCATTGGAAGTTTTGGCTCAGGTGGTGCAACACGTCCTTGTTTAGAGGTCCTGCTGAATCAGCCAAGTACAGGATCGTGCCCAGAGACACCCCGGTACCAGCAGCCCAGCCTGCCGGGACTGCTCCCCAGGGGAAGGGAGAATGCTCCAGTCGGCAATTCATGTGGTTCTGACTTAAAGCTGTTTCATTCAGCAAAAATTAAACCAACCAAGTGACTTGAACTTTTGGCTGGATCAGACAGAACCGAATCCCAGCAGCACAGGGATGCTTGAAAGCTTAGCTCAGGCTTTCTTCCACCGCTACACATTTTCTACCATCCCCCCTAGCCCTTTTGAAACAGCCAAACCAAATAATTAACCCCCCCGCTCCCCTCACCTCCCAGCACTTCGAAACTGGAGAGGGCTAAACAGAGATGCGTTGCGAGGAGGTTACCCACAAAGCTAAGGGAAAAACCACAAATAAAAGCAGCTCGGAGGCAAACCTGAGTGGGGCAAGACAGGACATGCACATGAGGAGGTTTACACAGAGAATAGCCCACATACAACAGGCACCATGACCTGCAGCAGTGAAAGACAAATATCCTTTCCCATCAGCTCAGATGGATGAACCCGCACACATTTGCATATGGGAGAAGGTGGTTTTGCAGCACCACAGGCACCAGGGTCAGCAAGAAGTGATGTTATAGCCGCCATGATAACATGCCACTTCAGGGCAGGATGAAGGAGGGGTGCAGAGGAGGGATGAAAGCTGCACAAGTGTCCACCCTCTTCCTCTTCTCCAGTACCTGGCTAAAACATGTCCCATCCCCATGGAGCTGATGGAGGGGTCCTACCAGCCCCTATCACACAGACCCTTCTCCCCTGGAAATCTCCCCCTTTTCCCCAAATGACTCTTTTGTCTTTTTGGGAAGCTACTTAAGGCCAACTCCAAGCAGCCACAGATGGCTCTTGAAGTGTGATGGGGCACCCCATCCCCAGCATCCATTTTCAGCCCACGTCTCTGCTGATGAGGCACCCCCAGTACCTTGTTCCCAGTCACATTCCTCAGAAGAGGTACCACAGGCAGTGACTTCCGAGGTGACACTTCCCATTCTGAGGAGGCCCATCTGTACAAACCTCCTAGACAAGAGGGAAAGGAGCATTTTCCAACCTCCTTCCACCAAATACACACACTCCACAGCTACTATTCCCCGGGACAAACCCTTCTGCAGCATTTCCATCTTCAACCCGCACAGTTCCTGCACACACAGAGATCTGAAGGTATTGAGGATCCCCTGACTGCACTGTTACAAGGTGTGCACGGGCTCCCCCCAATGCCCCAGATGACTTCCTCTGGGAAGGAGACGAAAGGAGGTGTCACCCCAAAAATAATAGTCTTGTTTGCAGCAATCACCACCTTGCAGCTCCTCCAGAGTCCCTGGGCTGTGTGGCACAACTGGATGGTAACGGCAGCCAGGCTCCCTGGCACCAATGACAGCCTCCCTCTAGCCAAGAAACACACTCTAAGAGGGGACAATGAGTCACTGTTTTACATGGGATAATTCGACGGACCGCACCGCCTTTAACAGGAAAAATCATTCACTCTTCTTGGGATGTGCCCTGCTGGCTGGGAGGCAGCGGTCCATGGGCAAGAGAGGGACAAGGGGGTGTGATGCCTCCAGGAAATGTCAATTCAGGGTGTGGACGAAGGTCCTAAGCTATTCTCTATGGAAAGTGATGGATGGGAAGAGCCACGTGGAGGGGTGAGTACACGTCCTGCTCTCATTCCAGCCAGACAGGGAACAGACGAGCCTGCCAGAAGCAGCAGTGGTTGTAGTGAACGTCTGGGGGTGGAAACGCACGGCCTCAGGGAACTGAAGCAGGACCAAAAACCCAAGCACACCTGCCTCCACCTGTGCGTGAGATCCCTGATGTCTGTATGCAGTCGTCTGCTGTCTGGGACACTGTGCCTGGGGCTCATGGGATGGGAGTGCCTCTGGCATGTGGCATTGGGGGACGGAGCAGCAGCAGGGCTGCATCACCTGTCTGTCTGATATTGGGGCACTTACACCATCCACAAAGTGCAAATTACTCCCAGCACGGGGCCCTCACACACAGAAAGACGAGTGCAGACAGGCATAAGGACAGCCCAGGAGCCCTAGGTGTATTAAATGCACTCGGGTTTCCAGCCTGCTGGCGACAGGCAGATGGATGCTCTCTGCTCTCTGCTTCCTTGGTGTGGGGTTGCAATGCCCCCCGTTCACAGCTGTCACCTACCCAGACACACTTCCATGCTTGATGACTTATGCTGGACGCAATAAAACTGCAGACAGCAGATACGGGGCATTCATTTGGTCTCCAGCGCAAAGTGCCACCACCACTAAGTGCCACCAGACTTCAGGTTTCTCCGTCTGGATCCAGCTCAGCACAGACACGTTGACTTTCATAGGAAAATGCCTCAGCCCAGCCTCCCAAATGCTGTGGCAACCGTTGTAGGGCAGGCAATGCCACTGTGCCAAGGAGCAATGGCAGAGGCCTCCTGAAGGGCTGGCGAGACAGAGGCAGCAGCCTTGCAGCTGACCTGACGCCCTTCCCAACCGCAGTCTCCTGCTGACTGTCCCCCTTGTCACCAACTTTTCAGTATCATCTCTTCTAGCTCAAACATGCCCCGACTAAGATCCTGACCACGAATCACACCTGAACAGGGCTTTCTGACAGGTGACACACAGGGCTGGCACAGAAATGTGACAATAAGACCTATTTCACATCACCACCCCCATCCTCCACTGAAAGGACCCAGAAAATACCTCGCCAACGGACAGCTTCTTCGTTCTCACTCCTCAGGGTCTGCTGTCCCTTTGGCACAGACCATGGCTGGAGACAGGATGCTGGGCGAGACCAACCACTGCCGCGCCACAGCCCGTGTGCCCCATTCAGCGCCACGGGGGGCGTGGGATGGGAGGGGGCCAGCGGTCCAATATTCAGAGCTATTTGGATTTTTCTCCAAACCACTAAAAAAGAGGGGTCTCTGCTGAAAGCACTCCAAAGAAACATGGCAAGCACTGCTGGCAACGTCATCTCCACTGTCCATTTCTATTAATCCTCTTACAGATTTAAGAGGAACTGGTGCTGACTTTTCACCGTGCGAGGCGTGCAAGCGCTCCCAGCTGCAGCACAGCTAGCGTGACCCTGCGCGCAGCCCCCCGCCAGCGCCCTTCGAGGGGCACTTCCCAGCAGGCTGCTGCAGCACTTGCGTGTCAAAAGGGACAATGGACTCGTGTGTGCGTTTTGCTTCTCGTGCCTGGACAACAAACCGAGCCCGCAGAGCTTCGTATTTGCAGTGCAAACTCAGCACTCTGCAGTTAACGCTGGCGCTGAGAGACGATTTAGCATTAATGTGTTTGCAGCCAACTCCGTCTTCCATATGCTGTACACAACTGCTCAGACAGCAGCCACAAAGGCGGCTAGGAGATTTGAGGGGGTGTTGTCACATGTATGTATTTTTTTAAGCTGCTACAAAAAGAACATTGAACTCCTGATGTGAGATTGGGTCTGAACATCCTGCACTACTGCAGGATTGCATGTCACACGCACTGGGCAGGAAAATAATCATATTTCTAACTTTATTTTTTTGCCTTTCCTCCCCCCCTGCCCAAACAGGAGACTGCTCAGCCTTTAACAACTGCCTGGAAGAGACTCCTGAAACCCCTGGACTGTCCAGGCTTCAGCCAAATGACTCCAGTTTAGGGAGTGTTGACCGTACCCAAGCCAGGGCAAGGACCAGCAGTCACTGGTTCCAGAAGCGACTGTGATTCTGAGGTCTGGCTGCTGGACATGCTTTAAAACCACTTGAGCATTACTCCTGATGCTCAAGATCCTGAGAGGTTTACTTAGGAAGAAGTTATTGCCATTGCCATTAGGAAGAAGATACTAAAAATTACATATGGAAGCTCCTTGTTTTCTATAAAGCCTCGTGAAAGCTCTTTCCTCTCTTGACTCCTGCTTTCTTGCACAGCTTACTTTGCTTTTATGTTTCTGAAGGTAATTTTTCTTCATTTCTCACTGATGGCACCGCTTGGACCATCACAGTGTCACCAGCCATCCCCAGGCACAGGGGCTGGCACAGCTGGCCCTTGGCTGTGTGGCTCCCTCCTCCTCAGAGACAGGGACGGCTCGGGCTCTGTTTTTCAAGGAAGGCTTTGTTATTCCAATTTAGTCAACTTGAGTCAAGGATCAGCCAGGGAAACTCTAATCAAGTGATGGAAAAGGGTGACAGCTATAGGATTAGCTCACAGTAAATCACGCAGAGAGGGAAAGAAAGAATCCAGCTGCTTCAAGGTACCTGCCAAATGCCACAGCATCATCTCTGGGGATCAGAGCAGGACCAGAGCCAACAGCAGCTGGTCTGGACACTCTGTCCTGTTCGGTGGTTCCTCCTAAACCCACATGTGCCCTCGGTGGCAGGAGTCTCTGGTCACCTGGTATCAGCCTGAGGCAGATGTCAGGAAAGTTTAATAGAAGGATCACAGGCATTTGAGGTGGTGGGATGTATTTCGCTGGGGCGACGTGCTTAGCTCTCTGCTATCACAAGGAATGCAACTGAGATCTTTATAGGAAACAGAAAATTAACAGTATCCAGCAGGAATATGGCCTCTGTGAGCAAATAAAATATCTGTGCATGAGCACAATGCAACCTTGTTTTCAAATGGTTAATTCCTCCTACAAGCCAAGCTAGAAGCTTTCCAAGAGCAATTTCTCTTCCCCATTATGCCTGTCGCTCTCCTGGCCCCGGCTGGCTGCTTGCATATATAATGCAAGCCTGAACTGCCAGCATTTCCATTCCTTGTCAATAAACTCCTCCTTTCCAGTCTGCTGCTCGACAGGAATTGCAGCAGAAGGGCTTGCGCTGGCAATGCCAAGGCAGAGATTCCTGCCAGGATGCACAGGGGTTGATTTTCAACAGGCAAGGCTGCACCAGAGACCCACCGCTCCCCTGCACACCCGCGCACTGCGGTGGTGTCCGTACCCCTGCAGGCTCCCGTCGCCGGGGTGGGCTCAGGCAAGCCACAGCTGCAGAAAGCTCTTGCGCTCAGACAGCCGCCATGGATCTACCAAGCCAAGAGCCCATCTGCACCAGCCTGCTGCCTTCTGCTGCTGAGGCCACGGCAGGCCAGGGTGCCAGGGGATCAGGCTAGACTTGCTCAAAACCTGCCTGCAGTCAGGTCTGGTTCAGGCAGACGCTGTTTGTGCCCTCTGCACATAGGCTACCTACACACATACAAGAAAAAACTAAGTTTCTCTAACGCCGTATGGCTCAACAACTTGCCTGCTGAACACATTTCAAGCCGTCTTGTCAGCTCCACGCATCTGGAATTGATAAAAGCCCCAACAAGCAGATCTTGGAAAAAATGCACACTCAGCAAACCCTTCCCAATGCACCACCTTGCACACAGCCACTCCCTCCCCAGCTTTGTTTCACAGCTCTTGCCCCTCGGCGGGGGCAGCTGAGGGTCTGTGTCCTGCCTTTCTACGTGACAGCAGGTCGTCAACCTGTGAGACTCACTGCCACGAGGTACAGAGCAAGAGGCTTTACAATGCGTTGAAGAGATGCATGCGCTTGCAGAGGAGGACAGGAGCTAATTACAGCCTGCTGGAGACTAGGGAGAACCATCTCCAGCACATAACTTCTCATCGCATAGCTCCTTGTGCCTACTTCTGCTGTATTTAGTAGTGGGCATTGCCTGAGGCCACCAAAGAGCCCTGTCTCCCCAGCCAGCATGTTTAACAGAGAATACAAGCATCTCCAGTGTCACTGCAGCACTGAGACACAACAGATCCAGCGTCACCGGTACCAACTTGTCTGAGTGGTTGTTGGATTTATCTCCCTGTTGCTGGTTAAGCCCTGAGAATGGCTGTTAGCAGCAGGTGCTCTGAAGACATCTCTCTCCTTTTTACAGGGCATGAGCAAAGTCTAATGGAGACCTCAGGAAGAAGGGAACCAGGAGTCTTGCATCTACACCCACCCAGCAGCGGCCCTTCATGGGCAACTGAAGCAAAACTCCACTAGAGCCATCAGTCCTGTTTCAGGCTCACAGTGCCTGTGTCTGCTGGTCCTATTAAGCTAAAGGGAAATCAATCTCTCCGATACTGCCAGGAGTAAACTTGGAAAAGACCCAGCTGTGAATATGCTACCCCGGCACCCTTGCCAAAAGGAATGGCCTGGCTCTGCAGATGTGTGCAGGACTGAACTTGTTGCCTTCCCACGCCATGGGGAAACATGACCATGCAGAGACACTCCCCGCAGCCCGGGGAGGGGGGCAGAGCCACATGCTTGCAGGCATCACAATCAGAATGGGGACAGGGAATCGCTGAGGAGCTTCTGACCTCCAATTAGTTTGTGGTAATTTCCCAGGTCCCTGCCTTGAAGGAAGCCCTGTGGAACAGCGGAGCCAGCCCCAGATACACCCACACCCAGCAGCTCCAAACAAACATCACCTTTGAACCTCATGTCAACATTACCCATCTTCCTGCAAGGTCAGTAATTCACAGCACAGAGCAGTGAAGCAACATCTGGCCGGAGAGCAGGCTTGGATCAGGTTTCATGTTAGCAGTGAGGTTGCAAATCCACAGGGAGAGCAGCGCTCCCAGAGAGACCACTCCAGGGGATGGCTCAAAGCTGCTGCTCCCTCCTCGGAAGAGCTGGGAAAGCAGCCAGGAGATGGAGGGCTATTAATCAAGTGGCATTTACAAAGAGAAGAATAAGCTGTGAGCACTGTTGTGACAAGAAGCCAGGACTTGTGGCCTCAGCATCCCTCCATACTACAGAGGTGACATGGGATGGGAAGGGACCCATGGGTCACAACATGCCCTGTCACGCAGGTCCAAAACGTTCACCGGCACATCTCCTCCATGCACACGCACCGTGGGTAGAGCTGCCAGCGCCTGCCGAGGCTAGGGACTTGCTGATCTGCCACTTGAGCCACTGCAGAAACAGTGACACCTTCAGAAGAGACTTTCTGGGTAGAAAGCAGCTTCAAGTCCAGCCGGATAATGCTCTGGGGGAGTCTATGAACATTAAGTCCCATTACGAAACAGCTGGGTCTCACCAGCATTGGGTGCTTCTTCAGGACAGCAGGTCTCAGCACCTGTGCTCAGCCAGGGTTTGTTTACATGGCCACGTAACAGACTCGTCTGAGCACGACACTAGAATCAGATACGGGGCAGTGTGGTTTGCAGCATCTTGCAGCTCCGGAAACAGCTTCACAACGTGACACACCACCACGAGGGTCTCATGACGGCGATCAGGCAGAGCAGCACCGCTGGGAACACTGAATGCATACGTCTCTCATTGCTCCAATGCGTGAGGGAGGATCATTGATAAGGTGGAGGGAAAGCAGGACAAGCTAACAGAGAGGGAGGTCAGGCTGGGCTGTCCACGGGGCTGGGAAGGGCTGGTGCTCGGAGAGCCCAGCTGTAGGTGCAGGAAGCTCTTGTCACAGCACAGGGAAGGACTGGGGACTGCAAGAGGCAGCGTATGCAACTGGGATAGCAAAAGTAGGCAGACACTGAATCCACATGCACTTGCACCCTCAAAACCAGGTCCTAGACCATTTTTAATACCAAATGGTGATTTTTCATCTCAGCATAGAGCTGCCAAAGGATGTGGGTTATGTGGCCAGGCTTTTCTGCACGGATAGATGGTGATGAGCCACCTCAACTGCAGATGTAGCTGCTAAACCCAAGGGTGACCAAGCTGCTGCAGTACTAACCAGTGGGGAGAAAAACTGCTTTCTTCTCCCAGGAAAGACCAATTCCCAGCTCTTCCCAGCCAAACTCCCATCAGTCTGCCTGCCCATAAGTTAACAACTGTTTTATCTAATCAAAACTCATCCAGATATTAAGAGTTCAGGGTCACTATGGGGAAAACAGGAACAGCCAGGCCAGCCAGCCTGTTCCTCTGCCAGGCTGCAGGAATTCCCCACTGGCTGGCTCAAGGCTGGATGCCTCCATGCCCTAAAGCTAAACCTGCTCAGTGCCATCCCAGCAAGCTAAAGGGAATAGATTTGCACAAGTTGAACAGGTTTTGAATTCCTTCTCCAAAGCAAGGAAGATGTGGTCTATCTAGAAACAAAATTCAGGCTTCTGCAGATCTTTGCCTCTGAGCCTTCAAAAGGTGGGAGCTGGAAAGGGTTACAAGGCAAGATTCTGTTATCTACAGAAAGCATATTCATCCCCGCTACCCCACTGAGGCCTGCTGCAAAGGGCCTGGGAAAAATGAAACCTGCCCAACAGCATTCAAAAGAAATGTTGGGGGAGAGCTTAGCTTCCCTCACACTAACCTGTCCACCAGCAAGCCAGCATAAACATGTCCCCACATCCACAGGTCCTGCCAGGCTGGGTGGGTCAGCAGGACAGCACCAGCTTCAAGACAGACCTCCGATGGCATGGCTGGGGCCCAGATCCCACGCAGTGCTCTTGCACAGCCATTCACAAACTTTTCATACCGAAATGCCATTTTTAGGCAGCTGCCCAGAGCGAGGCACAGTGATGCCTGGGGCTGACACTGAGATGTATTTACGCACTGCAGGGGAGCGTGTGTGCATGGGGCAGTGTGGTACGTTTGCTTTTTGCAATCGCTGTCCTGTCTGTGGGGCTCAGACTGCAGGTCCAACAACATCCCTTGAAAGTACACCTCAGGGCAATACTGTGCTCTGTCAGATTCAATGCAGCAAGAAGGTAACAGAAATTTGGGGGCTGTTAAATGGTGGGGTGGCAGTCAAAGATACTAGCTGCTGCAGGTTCATCTGGCTACGAGGTCTCCTTGGCTTGCATGGCTCCACGCAGAGGGGAACAGGCACTGGTGGCTGCTGAAACCAACCGTGCTGCCTCCTGCGAAGTCTGTGGACGTCCCAGTGCTCAGCTGGTGCTGCAGCGGCCCCCGTTTGCTGACCAGCCAGCACACTGCGTCTCCTGACAGCACGAGGCTTGCGGTGCAGATGGCCCTGGGGAATGTTGGGCATCACTTCTGCACAGGACCCGAGTCGCACAAAGCCACTTCTCATACCGTGTCCTTTGGCTCCCCTTCCCTTCCCTGTTCTCATGCACTCTGCGTGCTCCCTCAGAGCATCATGCTTGCCTTCCGACACAATAACCAAAGCATCGGCTTAACTATAAGACAAACAAAATCAAATGACACGTCCTGGTGCTACTTCCTATACTGGGTGATCTCCTGTGAAGGACATGCAGAAAGAGTTCAGCTGAGCAGTGGCCACCCAACTCCTGAGAATACAGAGCAACTCTTTCTTCCCACCTTTGCCCATGTAGGGCTTCGACTTGGACCGAGATTTTGGCTTCCCAGTGGAAGCCACAGGCAATTGGGAAATGGAGAACAGAGCAAGTCCAGGCTGCAGAGGAGACATTTAGGAGTTAAACCCTATGTATCACAGCTCTACAACTGATTTTACTGGATAATTTACTGGAATTACATGGGGTGCAAACCTGCAGCAGAGGAAAAACTGGGCTAGTCAGAAAAAACCTGGATGGCCAGCAATGAAGCAAGGATCCCAGCACCTGGAGATGAGCATCAGGGAAGGGGGACATCCCTGTGCTGACACAGGGCAGCAGGGTGTGCAGGTTGCATTCAGCAGTACCTCCCACCATCCAGCCCTGCTGGAAGGGCTTTACTGCCAAGGAAGCAGTTGGGTTTGAAGAAGGGAAAAATTAAAAGATCCATGTGAAACAGTGGAGAAATCACAGAGGGCTTGTAGCTGAATATAAGCCTGTCCCAAAGCTGCAGATCATGACAGGAGACAGAGACAGGGTGTCCTGGTTTACAGCAGTGCAAGCTCCGCAGATGCAGGTACATGTATGGGAGAGAACAGACTGGTCTGAACTGGACAGCAGAGGCTGGGAATATGGGGTTCAACTCCCCACTGACACCAGACCTTCCCTCCACTCATGGATGATTTTACTGCGGGAAAAAAATTACCCCCAGCTCTTAGGGTAGCTCCATTTGTCTCTGTTCGCAGCATCAGTGCAAGCTGTGCAGCAAAGGCAGGACCTAGGCATGGCGATGTTCACCCCAAGCCTCCCCGGCCACCGGCGCTACTCGGTGAGATGTTCCCTCCCTCTCAGACCACTAACGGTCTTTAACTGCCTTTTAACAAGGCAAGTTTTGGGCATTTGCCTAGCTGTGTCTCAAAGCCTCAATGTGAAACATCCCCTCCTTGGCCTCACAGAGGTATTTGGGGAGTTAAGCTCTTCTTTGGGTACTCAGCTCCGAGGGGGAGTAATGGGAGTTAAGCACCTAATGCCTTTGTAGTTTCTTGGCTTCTGACAGCGAGTCCTGGGAAGGACAGCTGTGTTTGCTCGGGGATTAAGATGGAGGGTTTGTCATGCTATCCATTCAGATGCTTGTGGGAAGCAAGGACCAAGAAAGAAAACCCGGCGCATAATAAATCCCAGCACCCCCAGGAGTGCCCTGGCCTCTGCATGAGCACTCGTCTCCCAGCCTCAGACCTGACTGATGATCACCAGAAAGTCATTCCTGCACCAACACAAGCAAAGGTCTTACTGCTCCCAGAAGGTGTTTTCGTGGAGAACTTTTTGCAGGATAGATAGGACTGTTGGGGTTTTGGGAGTGGGGACAAAGCAGAAAGCGCAGGTGCAACGTTCTGCCAGAGAGAAACAGCCGGGCTGGGATGCCAGAGGGATGCGGGGCCAGTGAAGGCTGGAACCACCTGGCAGAGCTACTGAGATGCGAATCTGTCCTGCAGGCACAGAGTTAACTCCTGGCATGCTAAGTCCCCTCCCTCCCCCTCCCAAACCTCTTGTAAGTATCAGAGATTCTCAGGAAACCATAGAAAGCCAAGAAGGACTAGAGAAAGCATTCCGCATGAAAAGCCTGGCCCTCGGGAGCAGATGGGCTTCATTACTGCCCTGCTCTCAGCATTGGACGAGGCAGATTTTTCTACCATGACACATCATGGTTTGTGATGGGTGTGCTCGACCCCTTGACCAGACTGGCGGTGGTTTGGTGCAGGGTCTGGAGGAGGCAAAGGCCTGAGCTGCAGTCGGGCCATGAACTCCTCTAGTTTCAATCTGTTCTCTGAAAACCCACAAAGGAGCTGAGCGACACAGTGAGCATCGATGCATATGAGCTTGGAACACCAATCATGCGATTAACACATGAATAGCGGGTGGCTTTTCCAAGAGTCATTTATCAAGGAACAAAGAAAGTTGTGGGTACAACAAGTCTCATGCATACCTTTTCCATTGCATTTAATTTGACTACAAGCCAACCACTTTATCCCATAAATATGACAGCCTACGTGAGCTCTCCCTGCTAGGCAGCGTGGCTGCATGGCGGTGATCTCCCCTTGAGCTGGGACACCTCTCAAGGTTGCTCCTCGAGGCAGAGAGACCTTTACCAACGGCAGATCTTTGGTAAGCGACCGATATCGCGCATAACCTTGTAGTATGGTAACTTTGATTTTGCCTTGGTAACTTTACATGCTGAATTGATACTAATGAAACATTATCAATCCATGCAACTATTCAGTATTAAGTACTATAAAATTTGTATTCCTTTTACCCTTGAACATAAACTGTTGACCAAGACTAAGTTTGGACCTAGCTGCACCTAGACTCCTCTCTGAGAAGGAGTCTAGAAAGCAAGGGGGTCCACTCTGAACCTCGTGACTCACCAAGAGGGTCCTTCTTACCCTTTTGTGTCTCTGGTCTCTCTGTGAACTGGATTCTAACTCAATTTTCCTTCGTATGTGTCTTCCATGCAGTAATTAATAGAGTGAACCTTGCCATCGAACTTTGTTAAGTCACCCTTTGACATCATCATATTAAAACCACTTTTTCTAAACCTTTGACAGTGGTTCTTTCAGCGATCCTAAATCGGAATTTCGCGACACGGCTACAGCATTTCATGTCTTCTTCAAATATGGCAGACCTGAGGGCTTTCCAGCCTGTGTTGCCCAATGCCTTGGCTGACAAATGTCATTGTACTTTGCGCACTGGCTCCCTGAAGGGCAGCGGCTGCACCCTGGGCGTCACAGCGCCGTCACTGTGAATCTGAGCCAGGCAAAACTGCCCCATGACAAAAGCAAACAAACCAAGACAAGACAGAAAAACCAACACCATCTCAGAGGGCGTCTTAGATTTCACATCCCTGCCCGTGCTTGCAGCGTTAGCCAGGGTGAAGGCAGCGTAGCCCTCGTTATGTGGAAGGCTGAGGACACGTGTCAGCCAGCTGCAAACGTGACCCAGTCTCAGAAAGCCTTCACTGGCCAAACCACGCTCACGTCCCAAGGCAGCGCCTCAATTTCAGCCTGAAAATACCTTTAAACAATGGGGAGGAACTGAGGTCTAAAATAGGCTCTTTCCTGTTCTGAAAAAAAATCCCTGGTTTGTAAAGGTCTGCTAATATCTAAGTGTGTAAGTCGCTCCATTCAGGCGAGGTCTAGGCGCATTTGTAGGTTCAGGGACTAGTGCTCTGTGGGACCTCAGCCAAATCACTTATAACCTCTATAACCTCTACCACTCCATAATCTCTATAATAATGTGTCCCCCCCTGAAGGGACAATTCTTTAGGCACAAGGTCAGAGCGACTGACAGTTCGCAAGAGCGACCACTGACTTTGGATGCATAGCTCAGAAAACTTGAAAGGCCACATTTGCAAAGATCAGTAGCAAGAGCTTCTCTAGGACCTGCTGGTGCTGAGAGATGCTGGGCTGGGCAACAGAAACCATCCTAAAGCTGGCAGAGAGTGGTGGCAATGGGTATCTTCCATATCCACTTTGGCATATCAGAGGGCTGCCAACCGCACCAGAATGACGAGGCACAGTTTGTTGCCTGTGATATGTGCTACGTGCCGGTGGTGTGGCTTCTGGCACTGCTGCTCATCCTCCTATAACACCCCAGTGGTCCTCTCTCGGGCCGGTGAAGTGGTACCTCCACTCTGGGAGTAGCTGGAGGAGGCTTTGCTCTATCAGTGCCCAGAGGAGATTCAACTGGTTGATGCAGGAGCAGATAAAGTTGCTCCTTTAGAGAGGAGAGAGGGACCTTGCTGCGTCCCTGCTCGCAAACCTTTCTGTAACGGTATCACAGCCTTGGCGCTACCACGATCCTGGTTCTGGTATCTCTCGTTGTGACAGAGTCAGATCGAAGGCTGAGTACGTCTAACCCGCAAAGCCCTGTGGAAATCCGACAACTCATGCTGATAGCAGGTCGTGACAGAACATGGGGAGGGCAAAAGCCAGTGTTAAGCAAGTGCTGCTAAAAAGGCATAAGAAGCAACAGCTGGATGCTGCAGTCGGACAGAACCGGAGCAGAAATAAAGCAGCATTTTGCAATTAAGGTTTTTTCCTTCTTTCTTACTGGAGAAGGTGATTCAGTGCTGGAACTAACTAGAAGCAACAGGAAGTGGAGCACTCCCCGTCCCGCTGGCTGCCTCTGTGCAAGGTCTGCCTCTGTCCCCCCCAGTCACCAGACTGGACGCAGGAAGGATGGGGCAAGAACAGAATAGCCTGGCTCTTACGCAAGGGTCTGTTGGGAGCAGACTAAATGATCTCACCCTCCCTCCTTGCCTCAGGCTCCCAAAGGTGCCTCTTCCTCCAAACACTCTGAGAATGCAAGGGGATTTTTTTCTCCAATAACACTGGTCAGAGATAGAAGCCTTGAGAGGGGGAAGGTTATGTAAAATGCTTCATATAGCACCCAGTCGCCTCTCATGAGGAAATACGGTCTTTCGGGATGGAGAAGCTGCTTGTTAACTGCTTAGGAGACTGCAAGTTCATGTACACAACCCTCTGGCCCCTCAGTAGCAGCCTGAAAACTGCCAGCTCTCTGGATGTCAGTACATTTCGCCTGCTCACGGTTTCCCCAAAAGACCTACCATTGGGGTGGCCCCACAGCACTTTTAATTAAGGTCTGCAGAAACTGCAGACGCAGATGAAGGCAGGGCCTTACCACCTGCCACTCACCTCCCTCTGCCTCCTTCAGATGTTCTCCCTCCTCTCTGCCCCGCATCTGTACTAGCATAGTCATCCCCAGATCCCCCACTGTTGCTAAAATCAGTGCGGTTCCCCTGAGAAGGGCTGTGACCAAAGCTTTGATGTAGACAAGTATCAGCAGCCTCCAGCATTTGCCGCTGTGCCAGTCTAGACACGCTGTGACCGGAGTGAGATGAAACAACGGTGTGAGAGCCCCACTGCTTATTCCCACCTTCTCTATGCAGAAAATGTACGGTACGCAGAAGTCAGCATAGCCACCACTAACGATGTGCCATCCCTGGAGGAGACAGCAGAGGAAGATCAACTCAGAAGATGGATGACAACCATGCTGAGGCCAGGTGGGATCTCCTGGATGGCTGTGGTTTGACACCAGTACAACCAAGTCCCCCTGAGGGACCACGTCACTCCCGGCACCAAGCTGAGATCACGTGAGGTTTGCCCAGGAGCTGAGCATACCTGCCCACATCACGAGTCCAGATGCAGGAGGGCCTGGAGATGCTGAAAGATGACTGCTCCAGCCAAACCCCGTAACTACCCACTACGGCAGTCTTTGTAAACTCCACCTGACAGCGTGCTCGGCACCGCTTTAGTACCCTCCTGCGATGCAGATACTCTGCCCCAGCCACGTGTCTGTGAGCCTGGAGTGAGACAGCTGAAGGCCAACAGGACAGACGGGTCATCACTGACTTGAAGTGAGCAGGGGACAGTCCATGGGTGCAGCTGCACCCCACAGCCAGGGGAGAACAAGGGGTACAGCCCCCCCGACCACTCACTGGTACAGCCAGAGGCAAGGAAAGCCAACATAAACCAACTGGGGATATGAAGTCAGCGCACGCTCAAGCGCACAAACCCACAACTGGATGCTCTCCCTGGCGAGCACCAAGACTCGTCTCACTTCTCCTGAGCGCCAGTGAGGTTGGCAAACACACCCGAGCCCATTTCTGCCTCCAGGAGGTACAACGGGGGATTCTGCCACTGTCTTCAGTACAAACAAATTCAGCCCAGCACCAAAATAACCAACTCAGCAGCATTTAGGAGCAGAGTTATTTCAGCACGCGCTGGTGCGTGGGTGTTCCTAGGGCAGAACAAGAAAGCCTTATTTCAGCACAGCCATGGAGCTCAGCGCAAACGGCTCCGGCGCACAACTGCCCGGATGGAGTTAGAAGTGGGAAATGCAAACGGAGGAGTTAATTCCCGCTCCCCAAGACTAGTGAGCCCTTAGCACTCTCAAACTTAAAGGTTTCTGGTTTTATCATCTTGTTTCCCGTGCTGTATTCCTTGTCCTGGTCACAGGACGGTTCGGTCTCTACGTGCTGTTAGCAAGGATTAATTCAGCACGTTACACGTAATGGACTGTGGGTGGCCCAGGAAAGGCGACCTGCTGAATCCTGCTGAAGACGGAGAAAAGGATCTGACTGCTCCCGGGGGAAACTCATGGCACGGCTGCTTTTTCGAGCATTTTTCTTCATTACTATATAGAAATCAAATGACACCAGACAACTAGAACTCCAAATAACCTCAAGGCAACCATCACTTTAAAGATGACATTTTTGCCTGCAAATTGTTTACCTATTATTGTAACTAGTAACTTCTACAATTCAAGTAATTGGCCTCTGTCTGCTTTCCTTTGGGATTAAAAAAAAAAAAAAAAAAAGCAGCAATTTTTAGCATGCTTCTTTTCTGTATATGGTAATGACCTTTCCTCTGCTAGTGTGAGTTTTTCACACAGCTAAGAGGAAAGGAAAAACCGTAAACTGAAAAATAATAAGGGAAAGAAACAGCACAAAAATGAAGGCTGGACCTAGGGAGACAACTACGTGGCTAGAAAATAACCAGATTTTAGAGAACATGAATGTCGCTTTAATTCACCTTTTTTGTGAACCTTAAGGGGCAAATCCGCAGAGGGTGTTCACCACCCTCGCAAATGGGCTTCCACTGAGTGACAAACACCGCTGGTTTCCACCAGGCCAGGATCCCTACCCCAGACCTGTCACCGTCTACAGGACCTTTCAAAAATCACACCTGCCCCATCTCAAGGCAACCGATCTGCAGCCTCCTAAGGGTGTTGCATTTCCCAAAGCCCCAGCTGGCCAGCGCCTCTCAAGGGAGCGTTCCAGATCCTGAAATCCCCCAAACCCCTCGTGAGACACCATCACCATTACTGTCACCTGGTTTGCTCTGACCTGACGGGAACTCTGCCTGAAACTGTGTTGAGATCATGCAAGGGATTAAAGTCAAGTAAGCACAGAAAGTTCTGCTGACTCAGACACACAGAAGACTCCTTTTGAAAACCGGAGTCCTGAAAAGAGCCACATTTTCCACTCAAATACTAGAAAGCGAATCCAATGTAAAACGCAGTCGTCTCTCTGTTCGGAGCCCTGGAGATGAGAGATGATTCAGTGCTGCACTTCTTACTGAACAGTCCCAATACTAAAACAAGATGCGTATATCGTTTCTTTTAAAAAAAGTTACTACAGAATACAATACTGATTGTGGTCTTCTGGGATTACTGAATTCATTTGACAAACTTCATATGCTCTTCTAGAAATAACAAACGCTTGCTGAAACCTAACTCCTTTTCAATCTTATTCAGCCAACAAGTTAAGCCTTTTTTTATTTTTAGGAAAAAACACATTAAAGTGATGGAGCAGCCCCTATAAAAGGAAAATTGCATTTCATTTAGTCTACACTGATGAAATTCCACTAACATTTCCATCAAATCAGTCTTCTGAATTTTAAGACGTAACTTTAAAGGCCCCATTGATGGATTGGTGCTGTAATCAGAAAACATTAGTACATTGTTAAAACTATAGGAATTACCCAATAACGTCTCTTAGGAAAGAGGAGCTAATTTCCCCAAAAGAGCAGAAAGCAGGCAGGGAAATAAATAACTCCTCCAGTACAAAACTGTTTATATTTCAGTTCTGAATTGTTTCCCAACGTGGAAGATATTTCTAGGAGCACACACTAAAGAAGTCCCTTGAGCAATTCAACCAGATTCCTCAAGACTTTTAGTGACCGCGGGAGTGAAATAGGCACTTGTGGAATGGAGCAGCTCCTGTCTCTGTCCTAACCCCAACACGGCCTCGCAGGGATGGCACCGAGTTGCACACAATTTCATGCCCCGCTTTCACTGAACGCAGGGACGCTGAACGGGACGGTCACCCAAAAGAAGCTTGCTTTAAAAATGAAACATGAATTTCATTGCAAAACAGCAGCGCTGCGATGGTAAGTCGGTCACACGTTGCAAGCAAACACAACAGCGAAGTTCAGTGGCCTCAGCCGAGAAATGTCCAACCTCCGGGCGAGTTCACCGGCAGACCCGAACTTAAACCGCCCCGTGGATCGGCCCGTCTGGACCAGCCCGGCTCCCACCGACACCGAAGGGATTTTAGGAGCCAGCGAGGGGCTGCCCGCGGGGCCCGCACGCCGCTCCGCTCCGCGCCGCACGCCCGCACCCCGCGACCCGTCCCCCCGCGGTCCCGCCGCGAGCGCGGGCACCCCTGGCCGGGGCGGGCGGACCCACCTGGGCTGAGGCTGCTCTGGAAGTAGAAGACGACCAGCAGGACCGAGCCGAGGCAGGCGGCCAGCGCCAGCCGCGGCGCCCGGCTCCGCCGCATCCTCCGCCGCGGCTGGGCGGCGCAGCGCAGCGCCCCGCGGCCAGGGCCCGCCGAGCGCCCGCCGGCCCCGCGCCGCCCCGGGCGCCGCTCCGCGCCCCGCCCCGCCCCGCTCCGCGCCGCGGCCGCGGCCGCCTCGCCCGGCCCCGCCGCCGGCAGGAAGTGACACCGGAGCGGCTCAGCCGCGGGAAGGGGAACCTCGCCCCCCGGGTGCCCCGCGGCGCCGCTCGCCCCATCCAGCCCCGCCGAGCGGCGGCAGGAGCGGGAGCCGCGGCGGGGCCGGGGGCGCGGGGGCGCCTCGCCCGGCGCTCTGCCCGCTGCCTGCCCGCTCGGGGGTCCGCAGCTCCCTGCCGAACTGCTGTGAGGGCTGTGGAGCTCCTCGCGGGGGAAGGGAGAGTTACTGATGTGCTGGCAGGGCTCGGAGTTTCCTGATGACTTTTCTCAGCACGTTCAGTGCTTCGTAAGCATCATAAAGTTTCGTGGCCTTAAAACACACCTCTTTCTTTTTTCTTTCCTTTCCTTTTTTTTTTTTTTTTTTTTGGCTAACCCGTTGGCCCTGCAGACTTTAACTGAAAGCAGTAATGCTCTGACTAATTTATACTCAAGCAATAAAGTTATATAGAAGGAGGACATCATTTTCTACTAATCTCTGCATGTTTTTGGAAAGCAAGAGCGCAAAGCTCTCTTACCACGTCCTCTAACCTCCAGGCTCTGTAATTGCAGGCAAAACAAGCTCTGAGCTTCTGTTGCCCCAGTTTTGAAAGAGCAGTAATGCTGTTGACCCACCTCTGTAAAACACTCAAGATCTACTCAAAGGCCACTTGCCAAATTAGAAAGTCAGGCTGAGAGCTGGATTCCCACTGACAACAGTCAATCACTGCTTCTCTCTTCATCTCCGAAATACTTAGCTTTAAGAAAAAGAGGACAGCTCAAGGAGGAGCCACTGAGAATAACAAAGAAAGCCTGGGTGTGTGCACATGCTGGGCTTCATTCTGCCCTCATTTAGGGCAGATTAAACTAGGAGGAGGAATTCATTGCAGTGAAGGAAGCTGGAATGAATTAAGAACTCGAGCAGCGTTTTGCAGGCCAAGCTGAGCTATGACCACGAAATTACACAGCTCCTTAAAGTCCCTGCTGGATGTTCTAGAGAGGGGCAATAGAAACGAGACCGCAACTGAGATGTTAATGTACTTATACCTCCTTGGAAGGACACACCAGTGTCTGCAGTAAGCAGCTGGAAAGATAACCTCAGCTCCTGAGCCCCGGGCCTGTCTGATGTGTGCGGGGAGGGACTGTAACCCCTGCCACCGGGGAGCGAGACAGGCAGTGCTAGGGCAGGCTTGATGGCTGCTGGCTGGGAACAGCTCCGAAGATGCAGGTTGCTCTCTGCAGCAAGTGGTGCAGCAATTTTGGCCCCCTTGGCGTGTGTGCAAAGAGCTGGGATCTGCCTTACAGGCAAGGATGGGCCAAGAAACCCCAGGGACAAAGGGGCTGGCTGAGTCCGGGTGGGGAGGAGGGATTGGTGCGTGTGAATACATTTTGGTATCTGCTTACAGGCATTACCCCCGTAATGGGGATGCGCTACAAAGTGAGACCTCCCTGTATTTTTGTTTCTGAAGAGGCTTCCAACAACCTCAGAGGGCAATAAAGACTTATGTTTTTTTGTCAGCATCACAGGAGACCAGAACTGTTCTCTGGGTGTTCGCTACAGCAAAAGGGACGTCTGGCGCTGCTGTCCTTGAACCTTTCAAGGGAACAGAGGGAGGTTCAGAGACTGAAGGCACATGCAGCCTGTGGAGTGGGAACCCCCTTCCAGTAGCTTTTCAGGTGCTGGAAGGTGCACTCAGACAGTTGGTGAGTCTTTCACTATTTAAAATCTCCTAGTACCAAACCACTGGAAAATCTGGCCTAAGGGTCTCAGAGGAGCTAAGGGAAATAATCATCCCTTTAGCCCAACTTCCCTGCGTTCAGCAGGAGAAATAAAAACAGTACAAGTGACCAAACTTCACCCATAGTTGGACATTCCCTTAAAATACAATAAAACATCCCAGTTGAAACTCAGACACTGACCTGTTGAGTCCTGCTGACTGCTGTCTGTATTTCATACCCGGAGGGCAGGGCCGGGGCCATCTGCGATCACATCAGATATGCAAGGCTGGTCTTCCAACAGTCTGAGGTGAACGTGCTGTTCAGATCTGCGGGGCAAGAAGGGGAAGCACACCATGAAGATTGTACAGGATTCCTATTTGGGCTCAGCTGCAAATATGATCAGCTCCAATGCTAAACCATCCTTTTTAGAAGGACAAACACATTTTCAGGGGAGAAGAGGTACGTTATGGTAAGAGCTGTCGGGTGGCAATAGCATCAGCTGCTGGGAGGTTTTGCTGTTGCCTATTTCTGTGTGTCTGAGAAACCTCCCTGGTCCCACATACTGGTATCTCGTACCATCCCCCTTCCCCTGCATCCCCACCATACAGAAAAGAGTGAGCAACCCCAGCCCGTAAGGCAGACAACGGTGGCTGGTGCTTACCTGAGAAGAGAGGTCACCCTAGAAGCGTAGAAGGGCAGAGGATTAAACTCAACTTCTCAGATTCTCAAATTATTATCCCAAGCCCATTTCTAGGGGAATCATCAGATTCAGTCTGCACTGGAGAAGCCCCTCTCTCTCTCCCCCCAAGCCCCTCTGGTGACGGAAGAACAACTTGAGGCACGAAGCACACATGAAAATACAACTGCTCAGCGGCACATGTGAAACGAGCGTGTCAGTTTTCTGCGGGCGAGCACTGAGCCTGGCTCTCTTAATGTGCCGCTTTGCTAGGTTAACTGGAAGAATTGAGAAATGAGTATTTGCTAGAGACTGGCAATGGCTCCTTCCCTGCCAGGCTGTGAACTCCCCCTGGAAGGGCCACGCTGCTCCCTATCTGCACAGTGCCTCGCACCGTGGGGTTCTGACCATGGCTAGAGCTATTTATGACTGTAAAGGCAATATTGATAACCAAGAATAATGGTCAAATGTACTAAGAACACAGTGTGGAGGAAAATTATTTGTTACTGCTGAGGCCTGGGACTGCACCTGACTTGTAGGCAAAGAGGGAGTGCTGTTTGCCTGCAGAAAGATGCGATGCCTTTGATGCAGTGCATGCTTGATTCCTTCCCTGCTCATTAGCAGTGCTCATTACTGTCTTCTCATCAGGTTTCTCCCAAATGCCTTGCTGTTTCCCAGGACCTTGGTGCCACTGAGTGAGATTAACCCCAAGCTTTGGTCTGATGACCATGTTGAATGGAAATTAAACAGCAGCTAGTTTCAGCTGGAAACTGAGGAATCTCTTGAACTCCTCCCCAAATCCTGGTTTTCCAGCTACTGTGAAAAGGAGCCTTTCTAGGGGATATTTTGATTTTGCACCCAGCTATTTAATTCTGGAGCCTGAGTGCCACAGAAATAGTTTACCCTGGTCTCATGCTGGTGAGACCTCCATCTGCTGGTGGCCAGGCACCAGTGCACACTGTGTTTGCTGCCAGAGCCCCCAGATTTTACCAAGCTAGCAAGGGCTTGGGCAGATACGTAGGGAGTTACACTGACGCAGTACAGGCTTTCCTCAGAGACCAGCAGCTGGGGAGCTGCTCACAGGTATGACCACGGGTAATCTCCTCTCTGTTTTTGAAGAACTGCATTAGACATCACTCTGCCTCCAGGATTTCTATGGGCCCCAGTGTGTCCTGATACTCAATGCTTTATTTTAAGTTTTATGGCATCACTGTAATGTGCCAGCTGAGAGGGACTTTGCAAAGCCCCAGCTCATCCCCTAGTTGAGCAGTTGTGTGTGCAGCTTGTTCTGAAAGTTTCCCTGAGATGGACACCTTATGATCTTGCCAAGCAATCCCTTCCAGCTCTGCAAACCCTCAAAAAATTTTCCTACCACCTTATCTGAACCATCCTTGTCATAACTGGGACCCATGACATTTTGCCCTGAAAGACAAGCAGGGTGCCTGCTTCAGTCACATTTTTGTATTAACCAGGAAAGGTCAATTCTGCTAACAGCACCAAGCTGGAATACTTGCTTTCTCAAGCAGTGCGTTGGTTTTCCACCATCTCCTGTAGTCCTTTTCCCCTACAGAATGTGAGTTTTCAAATAGTATTTCATCAAAACACTAGTGCCTATGCCGGCTTTGCACTGATATACAACAGCTGTAGTCCAAAGCAGCAGAGAATCACACTGGGGTGGACTTTTCATCATTAAGTCCTGGAGTAAATACTTGCAGCCTCAGTATATAAAAGAAACAGGCCAGATAAAAGGTAGAATTTACATTAAATAGCGCTGGAGAGGTAACTGGAGAATTAAAAGTACATATAATAAAACAAGATGCTTGGTGGATCCTTTAAACCTATGGCCAGATTTTGCCACTTGTTCATACAAAGTAGCACTGATGCCTTGAGAAATCTCCTTGGTCTCGGGGGACAGGGCAGGGAGTAAGGAGCCCTGATCCCAAAGACACTCCGCATCCTACGGAATCCCACTGATTTGATGGGTATGACAGCGTACGTTGTCTAAAGTTAAGCAGGTTCATATGCCTTGTCAGAGAGAAAATACTAAGAGTTAGGATAGTGCAAATAGCATCTGGTCCTGAGTAGTTAATATTGTAGCCTGGCTAATTCCGTAGCTTGCCGACCTTCCTGTTCCCAAACAAAACGCTAATCACTTCCCAGAGATCCTTTTGCAATTATCTCCTGGGAAGTTTCCCTAGAGACCAAGAAACTAAAAACTGGGCTCTCACTTCTTATCGTGAAATGCTGGCCTCTGTCAAAAGAGATTTCAAGAGATCATTCCTTTAACTTTCTTGCTGCCACAATTTTTAAAAAAAAAAAAAAAAAAAGCAGCAGCTGTTTTCTTTTAAAAGCACCAGTGGTGATGGGAGCAAACCAAATTACAGGCTCTGTGGACTACTCTGCCTGCAATGCTTGCATCTACTGGAAATGCCATTGGTATGATGGAAACTCCCATCAACCATTTTATTCAGTGGTGGCTACTAGGGACTGTGTTTGCCTTTTGTACCAGGCATTTATATTTCATTAGTTTATATAGTGTTACCAGCTGGGAGCTTGTTCTCTGCTGCTGTCTGGCGGAGAGGCTCGCACGAGGAAGGGATGTGATTTACAGATACACACTGGAAAGCCAATTGCCCTTGATCTTAGCACAGCGTTGGGAACGGCAGTTACTTCCGACAGCAAGAGCAGCAAACCTGTCAAGCCTCCCACTAGGAGTGCGAGACTCCTGCGGTCGGCTTTTGCTCCGTGCTCTGCTGTTTCTTGCACATGCACAGCAGAAAGCCGCAGCCTTTCTCCCTGCTGCCCAAAGCACCGGCTGCAACTGGTCAGCTCTATCTGCCATCCCTGTAGCAGCTACGTGCGGGGTTATGCAAAGAAGGGGATGCTGTAATGCTGCTCCGCGGCTGAGGTGGGAGCCAGCTTATGACCTTTCTGCTCAAGGGAACCCTGTAAAGCCCTGGAGCAAGCTACCGCTACGGTCCTGCCCATCATATGTCAGTGCACAGTGGACAGCTCTATACACAGCTTCTCCTGCGTTGCAAGGAAACACAATTCAGAGGGAGGAGATGGAGAGAAGTAGTTTTTCTATTGTGTCACAGAGATCTCCCGTGAGCAAGGCTTTGCACAGAGCAGGGACTTGTATAGTAGGTGCTCTTTTTTACAGTCTGGTTATGGTGGCTGGGAAAGAGGAGTCTAAGCGTTTCAAGCACAAATAGGTCTTGCAAGAAAAATATAAACCTGGTTAATTTGTGTTTGAAGTTTCCTGCCTCACGTGGGAATTGCTCCCTCTCATTCCTTAAGATGTTGCCTCCTCCAAGGAGGAACTGTATCTACAACACCATGAGGGCTCTGAAGGGAAGGGTAGAACCTCCTGAGGCAGGGCCCATAGCATTTTACCTGGCTCACAAACACCTCGCTCAGAGAAGGTACCTTGCCAGACTTTTTGTAGGACCAAAATTACCATCTCTTGCAGGTTTCTTAGGATTAGTGGCCACTGAATATTCACTATTTATTAAAAATATCCTGTGCCTCATTCTTATCTTGTGCTGCAAATCCCAACAAATAACACCGAATGCTGTTGTGGGCAAAACCCCATACAAATACTCCTATTGTTATATACCCAAATCCCTCAGGGCAGGATGGGCTCTCAAGGGCCCAAGCCTGTAATTTTTTGAACAGACAAAAAAGCCCGACTACAGCCTACGCCTTGCTGCATCACCTCACAGGGCGGCACAGCGATACTTAAGTCCCTGCAGGATTACGAGCATTGCCCTACTGCCTGAGTTTGGGATTAAAAACAAGTCACGGCCAGTCTTCCCCAAAGAAAACAGGCCCTTCTCATGATGGCCAGATCCACGCCAGGACTGGGACATCCCTCTCTGGGGATGTGGTGCTTCCCCTGGTAGAAACGACTGGGCTCAGACTGGTGAATAGAGATGCCACATGCGTGCCAGCATGTTTTGACTGGGTAGTCTGGTGGCACTAGTGCTGGAGAGCATCCATGTAAACAACAGCCAGGCAGCCTGCCTCCGGGAGCTGCTTTTAATTTCTAGGAAAGGAGAGCATGCACACAAATCTCTTTGTTTCGAGTATCGTAGCATCGCAAACAAGATACCTACGGTACTGAAGCCAAGTAACAGGCAGTAGAGGAGCTGCCAGCTTTTGTTACACTTAGAACATCTTCTAAAACCAGTAAAAGCCTCATGAGCACACCACCGAGCTCCCTTTCACTGCACTCATCAGTGTCACATCATGATGCCTTCCAGCTGCGCACCAGGAGAAGTGACTCACAAGTGTCCAAAGTTTGTTTTGAAACCCCTTCATGACACAGTCACTGTACACAGTCTGCACTCCGCAGGGTGGTGAGAAGAGCTGTTTTCATGCGCATGGACACAGAGACACCTATTTTGCAGGCATGCTATCAGGAGCACAGTTTGCATTTGGAGTGGAGGATGGGAGAGGCTTGTGACAGCCCTGCTCTCCTGGGGGGGATTCCTGCCTCGGTCCCAGGAAAGCCTTTTCCTAGACAGAAATCCTTTGAGTGAGGCAGGCAAAGGCTAAGGAAGGGGAGAGCTTCTTTTGGTGTAGAGGCTAACTCTCAAGTACTTTGCAAAGCATCAAGACCCAATGAGCTGAGTTTTATTACTTGCTCCCCTGAAGCTCTTCTAGAACAAGAAGAACTAGCCTGCATCTTGGTTTCCTACCATCTACAACTGGAGGGAACACAGCGGGGATTTTGCATTACTGGGTAACACCAAACCTCACAGCAATTTGTCGTGCTGACGCTCGGGCATTTGGGAGGCCAGTGCTTGCAGTCCATGATCTGTTAAGCCTCTGTCTGCATTCAGGTCCTATTGGACCCCCGAGCAGCAGCAGGTGAGATGGGAACAAGACCTGCACCATGTGCTGACCTTGCTACCACGGTTCTGGCATGTCAGAACAAGAAATTCTCTCCTTGGAGCCCGGGCACAATTTGCATTCAAAAGATCCCCAAAATGGGGAAACAGAGGCTTGGATATGCCATCAGGAGATCTGTCCATATTGCAGGGCAATTTGAGCACTGTGCTCTTTAAACCATTTGGCTGAAGCTGGTGATAACTAAGAGGGAGGGAGTGTTTGCCCACACAGACACGGCGCCTTTGCTGATGTATTTGCAAGCCCAGATTTGTTAGTTTGAAGCCTGTAATGAAAAGGCCAGATCTTTGGCTGCTGTAAGCATTTGCTCAGAGACTGTATTCATTTTTATCGCAGCCGAGGGACCACATCTAGGAAGCTTATATACATATATCTGATAGAAAGAAATTTGTTAACAGCAAGCTTTTATACCTTCACAAAATGTATAAAACAGATTATTCTAAGCTGGGCTTTATTTGCTTGGAAGTGCATGACTCAATAGCACAGATGAGCCTGGTATCTTAGGAGGAGAGCAGGTAGCAAAGACTGCTTAGAAATTTCTGCTTAGAAAGTCCTGTTTCATGGACTTTGATGAACTTTATCTATTTACATTGACTTGTTCATGACCGGAAACCCAGGGCAAAATGATCTGGTCTTATAGAATCATACAATAGTTTGGGTTGGAAGGGACCTTTTAAAGGTCATCTAGTCCACCCCCTCTGCAATGAGCAGGGACATCCTCAACTAGATCAGGTTGCTCAGAGCCCCGTCCAGCCTGATCTTTCATGTTTCCAGGGATGGGGCTTCTACCACCTCTCTGGGCAACCTGTGCCAGCGCTTCACCACCCTCATTGTGAAAAACTTCTTCCTTATATCTAGTCTAAATCTCCCCTCCTTTAGTTTAAAACCATTACCCCTTGTTCTATCAGTTCTATCAAACTGCTAAAAAGTTTGTCCCCATCTTTCCTATAAGCCCCCTTTAAGTACTGAAAGGCCGCAATAAGGTCTCCCCGGAGCCTTCTCTTCTCCAGGCTGAACAAGCCCAACTCTCTCAGCCTGTCTTCATAGGAGCAGTGCTCCAACCCTCTGTTCATTTCTGTGGCCTCCTCTATATCCGCTCCAGCAGGTCCATGTCCTTCTTGTGTTGGGGGCCCCAGAGCTGGACGCAGTACTCCAGGTCGGGTATCACCAGAAGGTCTTGTGATCTTCTATTTCCAACCAGCCAGCAGCCAAGGTATAACAAGAGAGAGACACCCTAGTTTAAGTACCCAGAAAGTCCCCTTTCTTAGCATAGCAGCAATGAGCACAAGACTGTGATCTGGGGTGTTTCATTCTCCACCTCCCTAGGTCTGAGCAAAGGCATATTTGTCCCTGAGAGCGGAGGGAGGGGGGTACTGCGGCGAGAAGTGCTCATGGCCAAATGAAGCAGCTTCTCAGCCTGGCGGGGCATTGCGTGCTGGAGAGTGCTCTCCTCCCTGCAGCGTCCACTTTGCTGCTATTATGCACACATCCATCTGAAGTGGCTCCAAATACAAAGGGAAGGCAAAAAAAACACCCTGTAAATAACAACATAAATTGCCATCAGTGGTCAGAGCAGTGCTATAAAAGTCTCCTCGACCACAGAATGAGTATGCTGAGAAAGTTCCCTTGCTCCTTAAAACCCTGTGTTATAAGCAGGGACAGAGGTCCTGTATGTTCTTGTCCCTCTCACGCCAGGGAAGCTTGGGCAGGTCTTTTAATGGGCTTGCAGGAGGCATTTACAGCTCTCTGAAATAGGAGAGCAGAACTTACTTTGTGTCTGAGAACTGTAGACTGAGCCATCCTTCCAGTTATAGGGTGCCATACATTTTAGTATACAGTACTGTATAATAAGGTTCTGTTACAATGTGCTGTCTGCCTCTTCCCAGGGCCTCCTGAGCCTGTCCCTTCTCCCCTCAGTACCCCATATCCTGGCAGAATAACCAGACCATCCAGAAATACTGACATTGCTGAGACTCCCTATAGCGAAGCAGCCTGGCCCTGGAGGAAGAGGAGACTGAAAGAAGACAATGAATGGAGTGACGTATTCAAAGAAACCTGTGTGACTTAGGTACTGCCCTCACTGATCACGTTTAGATGAGTCTTTAGGTTCCTAAATTCTTTTAGTACTGCTGAAACATTCCCTCATGACTAAAACAGAGTTTCTTGTTTACTGAAGGGGTACGATTAAAATAATCACCGTCATCTAAATACCATTCGTGAGGCTGTACCCTGCACGTACTGACATAAAGTCAAACCCAGGTTTGTTACTGCAATTTTAAGCATAGGAAACTAATTGCATATGCCTAGACATGACAGGGCTAGTCAAATCCAACCTAAACAGCTTCTATTTCATGGAAACCCTGGCTGAAAAAGCATATAAATATACTTTGTCCAGCAATCGTTCATGACTGTGTTTTTACTATTCTAGGAAGCCCGAGATACTATTTTTATTTAGACTAAAAATAATAAAGGCTTTTCTCCAATCCTCTGGGTGCTCTAATTGAACTATGTCTGCATTAGTAAACCCCAGCACTGCTAAAATCAGACAACCACCTACCCAGAACGTCTAGGAGGCATATCTAGGAGGCATGGTGTCTGCCTCCTCCAGAAACTCTATCCAGAGGTGTCTTTTGCAAGAAGTTTAGTCCTGGAAAGTTACCAAATCAGCTTAGTATGGAGTGGAGAAAGCACATTCCAAGTCTCTGAGCCACCGCAGAGAAAGCCCAGCCAGCTGGCTCCTCTCTTTTATAAAGAAATCTTTTAAACAAGGACTTTGGTCCAGTGTTTGCACAGTCCATCATAGACTGAAGGGGACAGGGCATTGGATTTGCAGCTGGAGCTCTTATTACTACCACAATTAATTCAGGAGAAACAGCCCAAGTAGCCCTGCAGACTGCAGCCCAAACAACTTAGATCAAAGGTTTGCAGGTAATGCCTTAGCCTCTTCTTGCAGGTATTAACCATGGAGAGATGATTCATGAGTTTCTGCATCATGTGCTCTCAGAAACTTAAGCCTGTGAGTCTCAGCCTTAGTTTCCAAATGCTTTTAGTTGCAGCCCAGTGAGAATACGCCTGTCGCACCCTACCACGGGCGACCCTGGAGGAGGTACCGGTATGGCCTAGAAGGTGACCTCCTGTTTAGGCGCAGGTAGTCTGGCTGGCTGAGTTACTGATGCTCTGCACTGCTCAGGGCATGACCAGACTTCTCTCAGAGCCCTTGGCTTGTAATGTTAGCGCTGCTGAAAATGTTAAAGAACAATCTGACTGCTACCAGATCTATATATTGATGGCAGTTAGCTCCTGTACTTTTTAAGCAGCTGCTGTATTTCCAGCTTGTTGCAATGAGACAGGCTCTATCCTTTTCTGTGTAGCTAAAATAATCCACAGGAACATCCATGAGCCTGACCTTCTCTGAAATTTGCTGTCAGTGAGGGGGGGAGAGAAAAAGCTAATTCTTTTCTACAGATGTTCTCAGCAATACTGTGATTTCAGCAAAGCCAGAGAGAATTCAAATGCCTGTCTCAGCTGAGGAAGAAAGCACAGTTATATGCCTTCCCCAGACCTTCCTTCCAACTAACAGTGCAGCCAGTGTCACTGAAAAAAAAAATTAGAAAAAAAAATGAAGCAAATAGTAGGTTGGGGGTTTTTTTGGCTGTTATTTCTGCGGTTAAAGCTACAGCTAAAAGCAGCAGTAGCAGGTTACAGCAGAAACTGAATATGCTACTGTGCAGAGGTTCAATTCAGTGAACTGGCCAGTCTTAACAAGAAATTAGTTTTCAAACTTCAGAAATGAATTTAAACAAAACATGATTATCTCTTTCAATGGGGACATGTTCAGAAAACACCAGCTGGACACAGTATAAGATAGCTCAGGCGTATGTTGCAATGTTTAAAACCTGAAGCAATAAGAACTGCACTGAAGCTTGCTCTGTTTTACATCCATTTGGCATCCTGGAGCTAACGGAGCGGAGGAGCTCGAACAAAGTGCTTCAGTCAGCCTCTCTGTGACTTATGCCCTGAAATGCCCCTGCCCAACAATTCAGTACTGCAGTCCTCCAGTCGGTTCTCCCGGACTTGAGATGGGGGAGTAAAGCCACCCCCAACCTCCTGGTTTTATCAAAGCAAGACTCAGAATACCTAATAACTAATGAGGAAATAAAAAAGTGCTGCTCAAATTGCAGGAGAAGGACATGCTCTGAATGAAATATAAATCAGTACAGTACTGCAACATGGCCCTCATCCAAGCTTGCGTGGTGTGTGAAGGCTGAGGCCCCCTGTTCAGAGCTCCCCTTTGCACCACGAAGCTGGTGAGATCCAATGGCTGCTGCTGTGCATCAGCCCTGTGCTGAAGGGAGATCAGATTCCTCCGGGCTGAGAGCGCCACGCTCATGTCACATTTTAATGATGTCCACAGATCATGTGGAAAAGCTTCGTGCTGCCCAGCAAAGCAGCTGTAACTGAGCAGTAAGATAATCAATATGAGGGATCCATGATTATACATTATCTAGAAATATAGCTGGCCCAGAATATAAACTCTGGCTCCATGCAAGGAAAAGATTAGGAATTGGGGAAAAAATGTAATAAAGCTGTGTTATTCTGACAGTTAATTCTCATCCACGCTGCAGTGCAGTATATATGGCTTTACTGTCCTCTCCTATTCTGCTCTCTTAGCTGTATTTCCTCTGGTAGTTGGTTTACAGCCAACCAAACTGTTCCTGCAGAGCCCAACAGAGATTCATGGTGCTAAAGCAGCCAACCATGCAGTCAAGGCTAACGCTGGCTTTCCAGGACCTCCTCTCAAGATTTCCAAAGCTTGACAAAATGGGCATGACTCCACGGATCTCGTGAGCTACTGATTGACTATGCAGGAATTTATAGTTATGTGGTCGCTACAGCTTTAGCTGAAGAAGAGATATGCTTTACTAGTTAACATTTCCCAATGAAATCTTAATTGAACTATGCAGAAGCCAAGAAAAGAAAACCATTCTCAGCTGAAGTCTCTGAAATGCATTCTGCAATCAGTCAGGACAAGCGCACAGCAGAGAGAAACCTAATCCTAAATCCCGCCCTTTGTGACCAAGGCTGGGAATGGCAATGAATGACACAAAGCAAAATCTCCTCGTTTTGAACGCAGTGTCTCAAACACCTCTCCTGAGTTCAAAGAAGTCTGATCTGCAACTGCATGTTGACATTGGTGAATTGGACAGTGAAACTTAAAAAATTACTATGAGAAGACTATAAAGGAAAAGGTATCAATCAATAGCAACATGAAACCACTTCATGTGCTTCCTTAATGTGTTAAATAATGGATGAATAAAGTAAGAATATGTAACAGCTGAGTGAAATATTAGACTGTACAGAAATACATGGCAGTGCTAAAAGTATCAGCTTTTCCTGCACAGAGAAGTGGTGCTATTTCTGTATGGACTTAGCCAACAAAACTTTCCATCCACTCCAGCTTTTGAAACAATTTATCTCATGGAAACCAGAGTGGGAAATCCTGCTGGGGAACCAAATGCTTTAAAAACAGTACTTTGGTGAAAGATCCAATGGCAGTGAAAGCAAATGCACCTGACTTTCTGGGCTGCACTCAGAGAAAGCCCCCTTTAGTTTCAGGGACAGATGTGAATACCTCTGTTCTCCTGTGTCAAGCCTTTCTTGCCAACTGTAAATCACATTAAGTGCAAAATCAGGGAGGGGGGTGTGAGTCTTTCCTTACCTAGCCTCAGAGATCTGGTTTTCTCCTTGTCAAAAAAAGCCCTTCCACCCGCCTGCCCTCAAGACTATTGGCTGCAACATCAATCAGCAATCTGGAGAAACCTGAAGAAACCCACTTAGCACGAGCATCTCCCAGGAGATCAGTGTCCAAACCCTCTCCAGATGCAGAAGGTGCCATTTCTGACAGTACAGGACTTGGTACCAAGTCAGCATCTGAATTGCCCCAGTTCCCAGGAACCCTATGCACACAGGTAGAGGCAGGTGCCAGAACGAAACTCTGAGACAAGAATGAACCTGGCAGCCAGGGAAGATACTGAGAGTGTGGGAAAGGCAATATCATCTCCCAGTTTTGGTGGCTGACTCCAGAGGGGTTGCAATAACGGGGAAATGTTCAAAACGTGATTGTCCAGACTCATACAATCAACTAAAATCAGCCCATTTACCAGCTTCGTGGAGGGCAAAAAGGTATGTCTGACCTCACGGGATGCTCTCGTATCACTGTCCCCCAGTTCAGGAGCCAAGGACAGATTTGCAAGGATTCAGCCCTGCCACACAGAGGGGAAGGGGAAATGAGACCCCAAGTGCATTTGGTGAAGAGGGGGAGAGAGGGGACAGGAGCGAGCTACTTGGCTTGGATGGTGGGGGAGAGGACAGGAGCAGGGAAAGCAAGTTATCCAGGAGACAGGCTGTAACGGGAGGCAGCAAAATGGGCTGTGACTTTACCGTTTGTTTCATACAGGCTCTCAGGACAGCCCTGCCTGACACCAGAAAGCACATCCAAGACATGACAAGCTTCGAGTCCAACATATGTGGGTGGTAGAATTTCTTTTACAAAAGGAGAAAAACCTCTACCATAACCCAGTAAGTAGTAAGAACAACATTCAGTAACACATCTCCTTAATCTTGGTCAAAGAACAGCTGAAACATTTTTGCTGAAATTTAAAGCAAATTAATCAGCATGAAGCAGACACTCTCTGGTTGGGAAGTTTCAACCCAAATAGTTGCAATTTCGCAAAACTATAAGCAGCTGAAATGAATTATTGTTGCTGGAAGTGCTAGTCTATTTTAACAATAGGTGGTGTACCTGCATCACTTACCATACGCACAAAATCTAGTATTGCGACGACAGACGGAAATGAAGGCTGATACCGTTAATCACTAACACCTAAAGCGTTGTAAGGAACTCAGGGAAAGGAGCTTTTTCCTTGGAGTCGAGAGTGGTAATTTCACCCCCTCTTGCAGAGGAAACATTGGTTGCTGAATTTAAATTTTCACAGATCAAAAAAAAGCCCTCCAGGTGGTTTCTAATCCATGCAGTTAACTGAGCCTATGAATTTTGAGACCCCCTCAGATAGACAGCATCTCATTTTCCAAGCCTTTTTGAAAAGCCTAATAAAGATGAAATGAGCAGCATTTTTATTACCCATTCCAACACAGAGGCCAGGAGTGGAAACATCGGGGGACACCACTGGGTCGATAGAGAGGTGCTGCGGCTTCTCTGCATTAGAAGCTTGAGGATGAAGGCGTGGGTATAGGTTGTACAAAGATGTAGGCAGAGCTGTGTAGGGGACTGGGGTTAGAGGAGGAGATGATGGAAAGCAGTGGTGCGCAGGAGCACACAGTGGGTGCACCAGCCTACAAGTTGGATTGACAGTTGTGTAAAAAGAGATTAGTATAATGACAGCATCATGGGTTTTGAATTTAAATTCTTCAACCAGATTCTAGGGGGATATTATAGCTATTACCTAAGCAAGACAGGTGAATTGTCAAAGTAACTTCAAACGCGAAGAACCCCGAAGACTCACTGGGATGGATGCTCTTGCGGAGCGGTACCCTTTGGGATCAGACTTGTATTCAAGCACATCAAAAAGATGTGCAAAAGAGAGTCCCCCCCAAGCATCTCATCAAAGTTACAGCAGTCTCCCAAAGCCACACGCACTGACAAGCTCTGTTCCCAGTTTACCGTATTGCATGAGTTCTGTGTAAAACCAAAAGGGAAGCAGATGTGAATGCAGAGCTCTGCTCACACATTCAGCAGAACTTCCCGAAGCCAGCACAGGCAGGAGGAAAGCCCAGTGGCCCAGGGGTGTCAGCAGCTTTCGCCCCACGCTTCTGCTTTGGAAAGGGGGTAGTCGATGCTTCATGGCAAGCTCCAAAAGGGTTTTAGCGATGCCACTATAAAAATACTTGATTCAGAAGAGGCCATGTTGCCAGAGAAGTTAATGGCATGGGGAACACAACACATTTATGGCTCTTTATGGCAAAAAGTACGCAGCCAAGCATACAATGAATCTTGAAAACTTTGTAGGAGCCCCATAAACGCTTCTGTGTGCTGATGAGGTGAGAACATGGAGCTCTGTGCCCTAGCAGTAGCCACAGGTTCCTTTCCCTTTAACTCACTCTTTAACCGATTACACATTCACCACCATTTTAAACCCTCTATTGTACATTTGGCTCTTGTAACATGGACTTCTAATCCACACTGTCCTCTTCCAAACATGAAAGCCATAACTACACAACAACTGAGCGTGGACAAAGTAGAAAGTAAACAGAGCCATTACTAGAAAGGCGTGAGACAGACCTTTCTCCTTCAGGCATGTTCTCACTAATCCTTGCATCAAGGTGAAGTGACTTGCCTGTAATGAAAGAATGAGTCAGTGGCAAAGCAAAACAGAGGATCAAGGTAACTTGATTCCTAGCACTTTACTCCAAAAAGTTAATCTGTGCTCCCTCCTAATCCCCAGCTAGAGAACCTTCTCTGTGGGACACCCAGGTTTATTATCAAACCAGTGTCCCTCTCCCACCTCCCTGGAAGGCTAGTGGTGCAGCAGAGCCATGTGCTCAGTGCTGAAGGTCAGTCTCTCAGGAGGAGCAGGTATCACTTTTTTGAGGGTGTTGGCAGGTGATCCCTGCCTGTCCTGCACCCTGTTAGGGCAGCGGTGGTCACATGTTGCGGGAAGACAAATGGTTTCAAACACATGTTCCAAAAAGCACCCCATGTTGTGACAGAGGACCCCTCCAAAATGAAACCCGCAGGGAAGCCCCCGTGCCGCAAGCTTGCACGCTGCCATCAGAGGCAGCCTGCTCTTGGCTCGTGCTGAACACCCATCCCATCTGAGTGTCATGGACCTGGAGAGCTCTTCTGGCTGTTTTACTGACCTGCAAAATTGCCTGGAAAGGGTGAGGAGTCCTCCTGCAGCACAGTGATGGGAGGGGATGCGGGACTGCCTGGAGCAGCCAGGCAAGCTGCAGTCGCTGGCTCCAGGATGTTTTCAGAAGACAGCAGGTTTTGCTCTGAAGGAAAAGGAGAGAAAGATTGTCGCAGAGAAGTCAGGCATCTGGCTGAACCTACGCAGGCACCTACACAGGCACGGGAGGGTAACACTGATCTCCCTGTCTCTGAGGTGAATGGAAAACACTCAGCCTTCTACTAAATTTTCATTATTTGCAGATTTATTTTATTTATTGAGGGTCTCTCACAGTTCAGGAGTATACAGAAGAGTTAATTTAATTTACTGTGAAGTGCCACACTATGGTATGAAGTGTTTCAAACAGGCAGGATTAAAAGGTTTCACTGAACTGAAAAGCTGAGTTACAGCTGATTACATTCAAAGGGGCAGAAAACAGAAGAATGGGAGGAAAATAATTTTCCATAGGTGAAAGGAGATGGAAGTTAATGATCTCTTATGGTTAACTTACAGCCTCTTATGCTTTCTGGGTGTTAATGTTAAATCAGCTAGACTCCTGCCAACTTATCTCCTGCAAGATACCTTTAACTACTAATCCAATTTTTTTTTGTTCCGTTCAAGATCTTTTACTTACACATCTCAGAGTGTAAGTTCACTTTAAGTTCATTTCCAGAGTAAAAGGTAAACCTGTCACTTGGCTTCAATTTGCCCCAGAAAATATTATAGTATCAGTGCAGCAAAACATGAGCATGGGTACATAGTCACATAGTCTGGGGTTTTATCATTTTAGCAGGTTCTCCCTTATGCGCACGTACAATTCAATGCAAACAACCTCCTCCAGTGGATTTGGGCTCTATTGTAGCACACAGGCCAGCCTGCTTACGTATGCATTTGGACATTAGAAATGAAATGTTGCAGAGAAATCTGCTGAATTTCAGGAAAACGAGGCATTCTTCCTGGGGAGCACCCCTTCACCGTGAGCGCAGGAGGATTTTGCAGAGATGCACTGAGCTTTCTCCCCACGCTGGGAATGCTCTAACCCCAAAAGCCGTACTTTCCCAGGGATGCCCACCGCAGCAGGAGACCAGGTCTGGTGCAGGTCAAGCTCAGGCGATTATATCAGGGTATTTATGTCCAAACCTGCTCACGACGCTGCTGACTGACATAGGGAATAACGCCATTTCTAGTACAAAGACAACCTCTGTCTGCGGAGAGGTTACGCTGCTCTTTAAAGAGCAGCCAAGAGCCGAGTGTGCTCTCCGATCTCCCCAGCCACCCACGAACCGCAGGAGCCTCTCCCACCACGCGCCTCTGTGCGTCCGGAGGGACCGAGCCCCCGGCAGCTGTACCGATGCCACACGAAGCTGCCAAGTCTGCTCAGATCCACAAAGGTGCCACGGACTCCCGAAAACCTCCCCTGCGTGTGCCTGTACATTTGTCTAAATTCACCCTTGAACCTTGTGGACATTGTAGGTCCCGCCACCACCACCAAAACGCAGTGCAGACAAACCCCCTCTTCATTTCGTTTAAGGGAAGGAATATATAAAAGCCCCAGTACAGAAGAGCACACTTCCCTCTTTGTGCATGGAGAGCATCAACTGGAAAGAAGCCAAGCAATTACTGAGTCCTGGAAGGAAAAAACAGCAAACTAGTTACCTTGAAGAATTACAAACCAAGGCTGAAAGAGATTAAAAAAAAAAAAAAAATCCAAAGAGGCGTAAGACAGCTACGGCAAAGCACCCACCCCTCGGGAGAGGGAGCGTCTGTCCCCCCGCAGTGCCGCTCTGCCGGGAGCCTCTCCCAGCCGCCCCTCGTCAGCGCCGCGGCTGTAACGAATTCCCCTGAACGTCCTGCGCAACGCATGCCGGCCGGCCGGTCACACCAAGCCGAGAGGAACCGAATCTGAGGATGTATGGCTGAAATCAGTCAGAACTAAGTTGTCAGCAGGGGGACGTTTCTCTGGAGGTCATAAATCCGCTGATTACAAAGCCTGCTGACTGCCAGCCACGTCGGGGGGACAGGCCTGGCTCTCGCAGAGTGCTTTCCTTTGGCTTTTGACCCGACTGAACATTTACACAACCTAAATATTTCTAGTATTTATTTCACAATGCTCTTTTGACTCGTAGGAAGCGTGCACTGCCCTTGTTTTGGTCGTCTCCTCCCTGCTGCCGTGGCAGAGAAAGGGACGACTCCCCGGCAGAGGCCGATTTGGTGCGCAGATCCTCCATTTCAGCTTGAGCAATCCTTGCGAGCAGGCCCTGGTTTTCTCAAGTATATCCATTACTCAAGCTGACCTTACACTTTCGGTTGGCATTTTGCTTTTTGGCTGTTTTCCCCCTCTCTGGACTTGTTACAAGGAGTTCACTGACAGAGCGGGCTATTGCACAGTCTTCGGGCTGTGATTGACCACGTAAGATCACAAGACCTTTTTGTTAGAACCCCTGTAAGTGGGGGAGAGGCATGGCTTTGAAGTAAATAAGGCTGTGGGGGGTTTTTTCTTGAGAACATCAAATCTTCTGGATGAGACAGGCCTTGCCCAGGGCATTGTTCCTAGAAAAAGGATTGTTTTAGCTTTAACCTCAATCTGCACCCTGAGCAGTAACGGGCCGTGGGTGCAGATGGATATAAATTCCTCCGGCTGAGTTTTTAGCTGGCCAGATGCAAGCCGGCTCCAGGCCAGAAGCCGTCGGGCTGCACGAGCGTGGCGCTGCGCCCGGCTCTGCCGGTCGGAGCCCTCCGCGCACAAACGCAGGGGTGGGAGCCGACTCCCCCCGCTCCGTCCGAGGCGCTCTCGGCGTGGAAGGATGCCAACATCTGGACAGGGCATGTCTGCTCGGTACAACCTGCATGCTAACGCAGCTCGGCCCCGGTCTGGCTCGATCTGACACTGCCAAGAGGGTCATGCCTGCCTCTGGACTCGGTGCTATGCATTTTTGTACTTTTTTTTCTTTTAATTTAAATGCAGATCTCTTGCAATTTTTCTCGCAATCACTTGGCTATCAAGTGAGTTGTGATTTTCAGTGAATTACTTGCAACACCATCCATTCAGGGGAAACACCAAAAAATAAATCAGCAAAATTTGCGGGGTCACTTGCAGTATCTGCCACGCGACGCCAGCTGTGGAGGAGGCAGCTCGCTCCTTTGTCACCGTGCCTTGATGCCAGGGATCTAACAAGGCAGCTGAGAAACTCCAAATGCAGTGTGAAGCAGAGTTTCATTAAAATAAAATATACCAAGCACATTGCATGTATTGATTTGTAATTCTCACCAGTGGTTGTTTTCATAAAGTAATTGCAGATGCTTGCTGTTGTTGCTTGCAAAGAGAGCAGTCAAATCTTAGTCTGCCTTGCTTAACAGCCTCTGCATCAAAGACCTCATGAGAGGTTTGGACACTTTAAAAGGATCAGCAATTATCTGTGGTGCTGGCTTTGCATTTACTTTCCTTGCATATTCATGCCGGCAATATTTTAGCATGCATATAACAGGAGGAAGCAAAGACTGACAGTGGGGGATACAGCTGAAGTGAAACAGATGTCTTTTAAATTCAGAACACATACAGCACAGAAACACTGAGTGATCGAACACAAACTAGAAGTGAAACCAGAAAAAACGGATTTTGTACTTAAAACTGAGCACTGCAGAAAGAACAAAGAGTCTAAGTGGTGCAAAACAAACTTATTTTTAAAAGCTCTTCACTCTGAACACCCTAGTGCATTGCCAAGTAGCACAGGTAAGGAATTTCAGTAAATTTAGTTTTATGTAGACCATGTCCCTTTAATTATTACTTTTTTGGCACAGCACATAGGACACCTCCAGGCCAAAACACAAGTGGTGTTCAAAGTACAACTATTCCTTCGCTTTGGGAATGGAAGTTTTCTGATTGTTATATAAACATACTTGGATCTATTTTTTTGAGATTCATCCCATTAAGCAATTATACTATTAACAGTGAATCAGAGAACATTTTGCTGACATTTTAAAACATGTTACTTAAGGTCAGAACCTACTAAACTTCATCAGGCAAGCAGACCTGATGTGAAACAGCCTTATTCGCTCCAGTGGGATTGCTCTAATGAGCAAGGGTTTGCAGCATGTGATCTTAGATTGTGAACTATATAGAGCCGCTTCGTTTTAATTGCAAGGCACTGGGCACATCCAGGCAAGAGCAAAACATAAGGATAAAAGAGCAACTCTAGAGAAACAGCAGATAATTATAAAATGAAAAAGAACCAAGGGTGGAGGGTTTCTCTTTTTCCTGGTTAAGCTGGGAAACTTACTCAACTGAGGCAGCAACCAGTGGTCATTAGAAAAGCGCTGTGACACGCAGGCAGTAAAAAAAAGCTCAAATCCAGGCTTTTACAATAATCACAGACCTGAAGACAGACATTCAGCTTCCCTTGGAAAAGCTGTCTTCTAAAAGCAGACCCGAAGCGTAACCCGCACGCCAGAGGCTATCTTTGGTACAGAAGCCCTTCAGGATAAACCAACGCGATGGGTTTCTTGGCAGTGGAGCGGAGCTACTTATAACTCTGATTTGGCTTTTGCACAACGCAGATGAGGCCACGGAAAGAGGCAGGAAGGCTGGTGAAACTCAGCTGCTTCATTTTGCTGCAACTCACTTAGTATTTTATGAAATTTTGATCCATACGGATTAGACAACTGCCTCCTCTCCCACACTTTAATTTCACTTGGGTTTCAGAGAGAGCTAAAAAAAATGGAAATAAAACTCAGATTAAAACACAGCTTCTGTTTTGTGCATGTGCCCGTTGGCTCAAATCACACAAAACGGTCGGGTTTACCCGGTTTTGATAGCACACCGAAATACCGGCTTGCACTTTTCTCAAAAAGCTTGCGATTTCCCGGGCCGCTTGCACAGCGGTGGCCTGGCTGCTGGCTGTGTGGCAGAACCGCACAGGTTTTACACAGTTTTGCTTTTTGCCTGGGTACGTTTCTATTAAAGCTGTTTCCCTGCCAAAACCACAAAGGATGAGGCAAAGAGGAAAAAACTCCAAGGCTGTCAGTGAAACTGTTCCCGAATAAGGTGACATAAGCCTCGCATGCAGAAGATTAAGCTTAATCTCTGAAAAGGGACAGCAGAAAGGCTGGTAGACTTCAAAACGAGCTACAACAGCTGTGTTTTGGTTGGCCAACAACTGCTCTCCGCTTTGGCTGCGGCTGGCTCGGCTCATGTGAACAAGGCAGATTATTAAAATACAGCGTTCAGCAGTCCCATCCCGGAGCACTTGACAGAGCAGCCCTCTCCTTTGTATGTCACTGCTTTCACTGAACGGAATAACAAAGCAACGCGGAGTGATAACGCGACGTGCCCGTGACAACAGAGTCAATGATAATTGTATGGTGCTATCCTTAGTTCCAAGCAAAAGATACCGTTTACTGGCTGAAATCGTGTCTTTTTGTTTCAAAAATACCTTTTGGGCAGGGAAATGCATGCCCTTCTGTCTGGTTTAACTGCTGGGTTTAATTGGCCTTATTTTAGAGCATAATAGATAAATCAGCAAGACATGGCAGAAGTCAGAATAAATCAAGCTAAAAAGCTTTTCGTAACTTACTAGTCACCACAGAAGGAGAGAAACTGCCCATTTTCCACAGTAATAAGCTATGCTACCAACCTGAAGAGTAGCTTAAAATAATTAACAGTACCAAAAAAAGAAAGGGTGTGTATACGCGTGTGTCTGCAGAGCCTCTCCACCCAGTACAATGGGAAGAAATGAACTGGGTGGACCTGCATTCCCGTGGCAGCTCAGAACGACTGCGCTTTATATTTCTGTGCCTGGAGATATACATTTCTTGCACATGATCACAAGCGATGAGGCAAAAGAAGAGCTTGAAAAGCAAAGCAAGACAAAACAAAGCACCCAAGGGAAAAAAAGGAAATAATTTGTACAACAAGATAAAGAGCAACTCACTGTGTGTTTTCAGGAGTGCTGGTTTTCATCTTCGCAGTAATTATATCGTTTATTAGGCGATGTTTCCTGTATGATATTTAGAGTTATTGTGGGAGGATGTCATAACATCCATGTTTATTAGATAACTTTTGGAACCTTGCTGTGGGAGACTATAAGAGAAAAGAATGAGAGAGAGAAATTGTCTAAGAAAGATCAAGTGCTCTGTTTGAATACGAAGGGCACATACACTTCATGGAGACAGGGGAAATAATAGCCATGCAGCGCCCTTTTTCCCACAGACATAGGATGTCTGGTATTCAGATCTAACCTGGTATCTAGGACATCTCTCATACTGACAAGAATCAGGAAAAAAGGGATGCAAGCCCCGCCAGCTCCTGCCAGGAAGGAAGGAGCTCGAAGGAGAGATGCAGGGGCACAAAGGCTGGGAGATCTGGAACAGGAGGAGACTGGAAGGAACCCCGGGGGGACAGAAAGGCTTGTGCCACACACCAAAAAAGCCCACAGTGCTGTTAAGCTGTACTTCTTACAGAGGAATTGCTCAAAATGAGTTTCCTTCCCATTGAAAGGGCTCAGGATGACTTTGCTCTGCAGTCTGGACGTTTGAGGTTGATCAGTAACCCGCTGTGGATGGCAGCCTGGGAACCACAGAGCTCTGTGCCACCACTTTGGTACAGGGGCTTGAGGCTAAGGTCAGATAAAAAAGTGGGCTGGGCTCTGACGTAGGTTCAGACAACTTCTTGTACCTTATTAGAGCTTTGTTATTCCAAGTCTGGTCAGCATCACCACTTTGTTGATAAGTTTGTTTCCTCAGGAAAGTCTGAGAATGAAAGTCAGCACCATTCACTCCACCTTCATGACCAAGATATTGAATTAATACTTTAAAAAAAAATTAAAAGAAAATTGAAATGTAGCTTTTGTTTGGAAAAATAAAAAATACTGTATCAGTTGTACAGAGAGAAATATTCAAAGTATTCAATTTTGATTTCTGGAGTCAAATCAACTTGATTTCCTCTCCCTCAACAGGATGCCCCTTTGGTATTTGATATCTTTTCTGTATTTTGAAATGCCAATTTTGTTGTTGTTGTTAGTGAAAAAGATGTTAAGAATACTCCCAGAGCGCACTCATGGATAAATGTTAAATTCATTCATTTCCTAAAATCCATCATCTTGGCTGCGCAATGTTACTTGAGGCAACACTACTGCAAGTCTGTTGTGGGGCCCACTCCAGGTCTCCTTTCAACCTGCGCCTCCGCACAGAGCTGAAAGCACCATTGCTATCATCAGCTTTGCCAGCAGATCTTAAACAAGCAACATCACCGATCACTTGGCAGAAGCAGGATCTCCTTTGTGGGCCTCGAGGAGGAAGAGAAGGAATTAAATCTAAATGCCCAGCAGTGCACGAAGAACAGAGGTACTGATTTGACAGTGGGCTCATCTGATCCCAAGGGCTTGGGTGTTTTCATCTCTTGCTCTGTGTTTCTCGTCAGTGTTGTATGCACAACTCTGTTACCGTCTGATTCAAGCAGAGCGAACTTGGTGAGGAGAGTACAGACTTCGTGCACTCCTGTCCCCTGGAAGTTGAATCTGCAGGTCAGAGAATGGGAGCAGGCGGCACGATACATCAGAGCACTTGGGGTGCTTGGGAGGATAAACGCTGCACACGACTATGTCTTTAATGTGCAATTGCTCTTCACAGCCATGCCCGGTTTATGGAGCTGGGAAGCTTTTTCCTTATTTAAAAAGTAAGCTTTATGGATCAGCAACAAAATGGTAAGGTGTGGCTTCAATGTAAGGCTTTTATTTACAGCAATGATGGAGCAGAGAAAGAAAAACTTGGGTTTTAGCTCTTTGGAGTTTGGAGTGACTGCAGTTAGAAATATCACCTTTTGACTTGTAGAAAGAGCACATTTGATCTGGGAATTGCTCAGTCAGTAAAAATCAATAGGGACTGGTATAATTTGTTATTTACACAAAGTCGTTCTGCTCTTGGCTGCTAAAGGCTTTACACCTTTTAGTAACAGACATTCTTCAAATAGATTGCACTGAAGACTGTAAACCCCACACATCTCTTCTCTCCATCTTGGCTGCTGGTTAAAGTTTTAGGTTCAAGTAGGAGGTAAAGCAGCCAAGAAAATGAGGCAGAACTCTGCAAGGAAGATATTGAACGTCAGCACTGGTGACGTTAACTCCTAGTTGGGAAAAGGTTTAAGCTCCACATGAGAGGTCTGTGAATAGCTGTCAAGCTCTTCTGTCAAGGTAGATTTTTCCATGGCAGCATCATGTCCTGTCCCGAAGAGCCACACTGGCCAGAGCAAAAGAGAATAGCGTCAAGCTCTGCTCTGCAGCAGCATTTTAAAGCTGAAGACAACCAGCATAACCATCCAGCTTTGTTCATCTGGAGAGAAGAAATTGCTCTTTGCTTTTTGAATGCTGTGTTTGTTGCCTCTAAGCTGGGGAGGTTTTTGTTTGTTTTTTTTGTTGCCTTTTTTTTTTTTTTAAAAACTTCATCATCTGAGGAAATCCATATCTGGAGTAAAACTAGCAAATTCATTTTATAAGATGAATGCAAATGAAAGCAGTCATCTAAGCTGTCTCTGTCTTAATGCAGAATTTGATTATTTCCTTTTCTGCCATCTCCATCTGCTGTCTGCTTATAGCTACTCAGGTTTACCATTGTCGATGTCTCTGATTAACGCTTTCTGCTGGAATAATGTCTTCCGTCTTATCACCACATTGTCTTCCACATCTGATCCGCAGAAGAAGGGTGGCATCTCCGTAGTGCAGCCATATGGTCTCTAGCCCTTTCAACTGCAGCACAGAATTGTGGCACTCTGGAATTGCAAGTGTCATTTGGTCTGAGGTGTTTCAGCTTCGAGCTGGAGAACTGCACATGCAGATCTGAAGTCTCTTGGAGCAACACTTGCATAATAAAAATGAGACTGGTGGTGACAGTTTCCATTATGGTAAAGCAGATGAGTTCTTATAACTCCTTTTGTCAAAATTAAACTCTTCTGCTTGGCCCGGAAAGATAATTCCTCTGTTTGAAATGTAGATCTGATATTTTGCTATTCAATTAAATTTCTCTGCCTTCTTAGGTAGAGTGCAATTGTTACTCGGTTTCCTAAATGTGGCACTATGAGGGAGGCAGGGACTTGTTCGCCGCTCGTCTCCCTGAGGCTGTATTTAGGATCTGCAAAAATCAGCTTAGAAGAGTGTCTCATGGTGCAGCTCCCTTGTATTTGCTGTGCCACCTCCCCTGTAAATATGGTGCCTTCATTAAAGTAAACCTATTAACCTCCATCAGTTCACTGTCACTTCCATGACCTTGGGAGGTCAGAGTCCTCTTTGATAACATCATTCCTGTTTGTTTTCAGCTGGTTTCTCGCATGCTCCTGAGAGTGACCCCAAGCAGCAGATCATGGGAACGTATACAGGCCCATCACTCAGAAAAGCGCACAAGGTTTCATTTTAGGTCAATCAGCCTTGACAGCATCTTTTTAAGAAGAGACCTTACCTTGGTGGATGGGTAGGAGTCTCTGGACTCTGACCATAAAGGTCTTTCTCATTCACTTCCTTCACTACCTGCTCCAAGGTACATTTCCCTAGAGAGATTTCCCGCAGTCAGGAGGTGATTCTATACGTTGCAGCCTGTGTAGCACCATCTGACCCTACCATGCACAATATTTAAGCAGTGTTGAGCAACTAAGTGTGTCAGGGGTACCAAAGCTTGAAGTAGTGCAGAGTTAGAGGGGAGACATCTCAAACTGGAGATACAGCAGGGATGAGGGATTAGTTACAAAATCAAGATGGAAAGGAGTGATTTGGAAACTTTACCCCTTCCCATAACTACTGATTCAGTGAAGCGTTTTTTTCTGAACTGCAGTCATAGCCAGCAGCATATACAGAATAAGGATTGAAATATTTTGAAGTGCTGTCACAGTGTGAATGATTTTCTTTAGAGCATAAAATCAGACTGCAAAGTTATTTTCTGTCTGCAGCAACACAAGAAGAATATGAATGTGATCATATCTGGCCCTGGGCATACAGGAGAGGAGAACTGGCCTTAACCAGATTCCCTTTTTTTGATTCAGAGTCCTTCTAAGAAATACAAAATCCAAAAGAAATTCTGAATCTGGCTAGATGTCTCATAAGAGGAACAGGATTTCTGCATAGCTGAAACAGCATGACTTTGATTATTTGAAAACGCATGATTTAATCATTTCATTATGCATACCTTTTCTCAGCAGGCGCCACAGCCTAAAACAGACAGAGACAAGCATTAGATAAAACAACATGCTTTCTAGCTAAAGAGATTGGAATCAGAGAGTTTAATCTTGCAAGGCACTGATATCCTTGGTGCCTTTAGACTTGGCTGCAAACAGCAGGTGTGCGGCATACCGCCAAATCGAGCCTTAGCAGAGTCCTCTGCTCAGAAGTGACATCCTGCGGGATGACTTTGCCTTCTCCCTTCCATAGTGCACATCTGCCCGTGTCCCACCTCCCTGCTCCTCTTCTTCCTCACACCCGTTGTGTGCAGAGTGCTGTCAGTGTCCCGACACCCACTGTCAATTCAGGTTGCTCCGACCGCCCCCACCTCCCTGCCACGCATCCATCCAACATCTGTCCAGGCTGTGAAATCATCATGGAAGAGACCTGGATCTCAGATCTATCTATGAAGGACTAAAGCAGCTTTTTGCACCATATGGTCAATAAATACCCTCAGCACAGCGGCGTTGTCATGAGTCACAGAGAGCTCGGTAACAATGCACAACGCAGTACTTCGGTTAGCAGCAGGCAGCCCATCGTGCGTGGTTAGCGTGCAGATACTCTATTTTTCCTGCACAGAATACCTGGTATGCTCCTCTCTACAATGTCAGATCCTTTTCCTCTAGTAGGGAGTGGAACAACAAGGGCCAATGCTCTGCCCTGTCACACCAGCAAAGTCTGCACTGTACTTCTCCCTCGGTACAGCGAACAGCAGTTCGGCTTTCGTGTCTTTGCAGCAAGATGTGTGCTGCACAGCAACCCAACACAGACCTGCTTGTAATGCTGTATTATTTAGTAGAGGGGGAACCGTGTCTGGAAGAGCCTGCTTTGATTGCAGAACAGAGCCTGTGTTCACATCCCAGCTCTCCAATTCTCCACTTGTTTTGACAGACAGCTGAACCAAATGGCCTCTATTTCTAATGAAAATAAAAGAACGTGCACCAAAATCCCCCGGGGAGAAGCCCCCAAACATGAGCTCATGGAATAGGCTAGTTTTACAGGGCTGGAAAGGAAGGGCATTGCAGTTAGCTGGTGGGGTGGACTGACAGCCACACGCCAGTCGTGCCCGTTGTCCAAGCTGGATGGGAAGCAAGTCCTCTGCATTAGCGAGGCACTGAACGCGAAGCTCAGGGCTCATCTCTTAGTCTGGGCTCAGCACTAAGCTCAGGAGGCTATTAGGCTCTGGACTGGAGCCAGCAGAGGCTGTGTCAGTGACCAGTCCATGCCTCTTTATCAGTGCAAACGGGGCTTCCACGACAGGACCAGCACAAGGTTGGCTGGCAAAAGGCTGCTAGCTCATTTCCCCCTCCCACCGCGGGAGGAGGCGGGTGAGGAGTGGCTGCCAAGGCCAGCTTTGTCCATTCACCCTGGATCCCAGCTTCAGGCCCAGGCTAGCACCCATCACTCGTAAGCTATATTCTCTGCTCCCCAGGGAATCAAGTGTTTGAAGACTCTGACACAAGTCTTGTAAGATCAAGGCTGGCCAGACCTGCCTGAAATCTTCTCTGCAGAGGACACCTGGGGTATCCCCACCAACAGTCCATGCTAACACGCTTCAATCAGCCTGCAGAAACCCCCATAAGAAAGAGCAGGGACTGCAAACTCAGCATCTTCACCGTGACTCCCTGCAGGTGAGAGAACCGGAGCAATGGGAATAACGATGCAGCCCCCTCTCTGCTAGAAAGGAGGCCGAGAACACTGACTAGTTTCCTACACACCTAAACTGGATTCACCCAGTGACCTGAGGAGGCAAAGCTCAGTCCTAGGTGCTAAAACACGGTCTCATGGACAATTAAATGCTGTTCAAAGGGCAGCAGAGCATCAGAGAGCGCTTTGATCTCCGAGATGCCAGCCAGATGCGTAATATCTGCTTGGGTGTTGGCGCAGGTATCAGTAACAGCCCATGCACATCAGACAGACAGGTTTCTTCCTGAGTTTGCTGACAGAAGCAGCGGTTGCTCACAAATCACAGAGAACAGAAATAATCCCTACCTTTTTAAACATCAAAAACTGTAAAGCTTCACAGCGGCACAGTTCTGAAATTGAATTGAATGACTTGACTTGCCAAAACCAGAGATCAGAGTTCTAGGTCTTTCATGCCGCAGCTGAAAGCATCAATAGCACTCAAAGAAGAGCACAGAGCTGCCTTTAGATACCGACCGTGACTTTAGAAGCATTATTGGGTCTTACCCTTCAAACACAGTAGCCTCAATTCAAAATGGATATGGGAGTATAGAAAACTGATTTTCAACATGAGCATTTTATTATTTAAAGGATTGATTTTTCTTTCTGAAGTTATATCTAAAACTAGTTAAGGAATCTGGATTTCAATTAGTTTTTGAATTAAAAATAAAAAGCATTTGAGTTCATCTTTGAGTAGAAGGGCAGCAGTGTGAGTATTTTCTCTTCAAGCAACGCAACAACAATTCAAAAGCAGTACCTGTGTAAACACAGACTTGATCACACAGGGATCCAGGGAAAAAGGCTTTGGGGATGAAGTGCTCAATTCCCAGAAATTGCTTTCCACACTGATCCAGAAGAATCCCAGGTCTGTTGACTTCTCCTGATGCTGTAGGACTTCATTATTCAACCAGAATATCTCACTGCTTAGATAAAAATCTCTTTGTTTCATATACTGTCCCAATACCTGAAATACCCGAGCAGCTCAATGTAAATCATACATTTGTCCTCCAAATGCCCCTTTGGGTTCTGGCACTGTTACTACCTGCCTTTTGCAGCAGGGAAAACCAAGGTGTAGGGAAGCTAAATAACTTGTCAACAACAGCTCTTTTTGCTCACTGGTCATTGCATTATTCACTCAGGTTGTTATAATAAACAAAATATTATTAACAATTGAATAACAGATTCCAGCATTAAGATCAGAGATATTTTTCTTGCAAACACAAGGAAGGGGATCAGTCAGCTTTTTACTCACCACAGTATCTCCTTTGACAGCCGAATTGGAGCGCTCAGCAGTGCCCAGAGGCATGGCCGGTCTCTTGTAATTTGGGGAAACAACCTGTGGGGACTCTGACAGCAAAGACTAGATTTATACATATGTGTGTACATATATATTTAAATCCCATACCTATATATTTGATAGATATATAAGCATACATATATAAACATATATTTAGGTAGATATATAGGTAGAAAGATGTAAAACTGCAAAATCCATAACTGCTGTAAAATAAAGTGTATTTTCAAAGCATAACATTCTGGTCCTGAAAACCCTGGAAACCTATTCCCCGTGACAAATACATTCTCTTCCTGCCTGTTTATCTCATACCTCAGTTGCAAAACCCAGAACAACTTCATGTCATGGCAGAGAAAAGGAGGAAAAAAACCAAACCGAAGCCAAGACAACAAAAATTTTTAAATCTTCCTCTGCTAATGTTACCAGCACTTTCTCAATGAACACCGGTGTGGCTGTATCCCATCTAATGCTCGCCCAAAAATCAGTGCTGATAATGCAAAAACTCAGGGCCTGCTTCAAATGCTGAGTGGGGAATCTGCAGAAGGGCATGGTCTGGTTATGGGGCACCAAACCAGCAATGCCCCAAGCCCCTGAGCTGTGAGCGTCCTCAACCAAAGCCTTGTATCAATTGTGCTGATGCCTGGTCCTCGTGTTCGTAATGCCCCGGGTAAGAAGCTGCATCTGAGCACCTTTGCAATGTTTGAAAAGCATGATCCAAATTTTGCATCTTGAGACCACGCAGACAGTGAATGATTAAAAAGTAAATAAAAAAAAACCCCAAACCTGCTGCCTGTTTTACATTCTCGAGCTTCTTTGAATCTGTACAAATGCTAGGAACCAGCCAGACAACAGATGCATCAGGAAATTAGCTCGTCTCTTCCAAGAACACACATTAAAATGAAGAAAGAGATGAAGATCAGGGGACTTGATGCCCTTCAGGGACTACTGCTAGAAGCTTTGCCTCTTTGCCTGGTGGTTAGTCCAGGGCAGACGGAGGTAGATAGCATTTCTGTACTTGTACAATTCTGTACAACATTAGTCCAGACAGGAGTCTATTAACAGTGTCTGATGGAAGCAATCGTATTATTTATTAAACTGACAAGATCAATTGGCTGCTTTGTACCCGTATAAAGAGAACTATTGTACTTTCATGTCCTTTTAAACACAGAGAATAAAGTGCTCCCCCGGGTGCTTTCATGGGCTGCCTTCGATTAAGGGTTCTTAGAACATTTGATATTGTCAGAGATCATCTCGCCAGATCCCCAACTGGATTTGCAGCCCTCACAAAGAAAGGAAGATGGTAGCAATTATAATTAAGAGTGAGCTGAGAAGGAAGGCCCTTACCTGACTTAGAGGAGTGCTTTTACTTACTCTTCCCAAAGACCAGGCTCTCAAACCTGAGGGAGACCGACCTGCTTTTGTAGCACCAGCAGCAATGTCAGGACTAGCATCGTGACACTGATAACTGAAAATGGGATGTTAATTCTCTTCTTCACCTGAAAAATGGGGGGGGAGATGACAGTTTCTAGGGCATGAGTAATTTTTAATAGAGCCTAATTCTGACAGGCAAAATTGTTGTGCAAATTATCAGCAGGTTTTAAGATGAGTTGTGCAATATATCTATATATTCTCAGGTGTGGGGGATGAGGGCAGAGGGGAAGGCTTTTCTTGATGCCTCTGATTGATAAAGCCCTTGGCTATTGTAGCAATCTTGTTATTAACTTTCATCCCAATATCTGAGAACAGCTCAGATGCAGCATGTAACATACTGGACACAAATATTTAGGAGCTGGTCTCGTCGTGTAGTTAGTGAAAGACTCTGCAGTTGCTTTCTCTGGGGAACAGCCCAAGTCCGTTGTTATTTAGGACACGCTACTAACCATGTGTGTTAACACAGACCTTTACCTGCAGGGTATTTTGGGGAGTACATCCAGAGGATGCAATTTTATAAACTACAACATAAGCAATTTCAGTTCATTTGGAGTGGATAAATATGCTAACCTAGTGGCATACTTGATAAATTAATAGCAATGCTGTCTCAGAGCAGATATTTCTGGGCAGTTATGGAATTTTCCAAACATCTGAATGCCCCTTTTACTATGTGCTCCTAAACAGAGATGTGCACTGACTGCACCAAAGCCAGGCACCAGCTTAGGGGAGGAACAAATTCTTTGTGGGTACCAAAGCAATGTGGTTCTAAGTTTTTTATGTCACGATTATGTGTTTATCAACCTAGAACTAAAACCTCCCGCAAGCTGCCAAGCACCACTGGGACTCCTGTATGCAATGAGGCTCAGGCTGAGTCTTTCACAGCTCGCCTGGAGACTGGAGATGACTCTGCTCACAATTACAGCAGAATAAACTCATAGTAACTCTGTTAGAGGACTTCCATGGTTTTAATCTTAATTTACCTGAATGTAAATGAGTAAGTTTCACCTTATATTCAAACCCAGCTTTTCTATTGGATTTTGCCTGGTCCTTGCTGTTGACATAGAAAATGCATATATACTTTAAGCTGAAATCTGTAGACCCTAGTGTCCCCAGTTAATCACTACCCCAAAGAGTTTCCGAAACAGCGGCAGATACAGCTACATGACGTTTGCTTCAGTTCAGTTCCCTGATCTTCTGTTCTCCCCCTGTTTCTTACCTCTGCCACCGGGGGGTTCAAGCCTTTGCCAGCAGTGCCAAGAGACCCTCTGCCCTGCTAGCTTCAGTTTGGAGTGTCACCTTAAAAACTCCTCTAATTTCCTAGTAGCTTGCTTTCGAAGCTTTAATCCGCAATCTGCTGCTGCTCCACCTCCGCCGCGGCTCCCGAGCCTCGAGCCCGGCGCCCGCACCGGGCCGGGCCGGGGCGGGGGGCGGCGGGCGGGGGGCGGCGGGCACCGAGCCCCCGCGGCGCAGCAGCGCCCGGGCCCCACCTGCCGGCTGCCGCGCGGCGGTGCGGGAGCGGCACCTCCGGGGGCTCGGTCCCGCAGGGGTCCCGCAGGGGAACCGGCGGCCGTCGCTGTGTCGTGTCAAACGCTACGACTTTTCAAAACAGCCACCTTTCTCGGTTGGCGAAGTAAAAAGCGGCTAAAGGCATATTAACAGCAGCATCCTCTGCACCCGCCGTGGAGATCTGTATTGCAGGACGATGTTTGTCGTTACTAAATTTAGCAAATCTGTGGCCCTATTTAATTTTACATTTTTTAGAAGCTGATTTCCAAGGTACCATAACGTGACGCTGTGGTCAGTGTCACAAGTGTCAGCGGAGAGGACGCTTAAATTGTCCTGCTGCGGGGTACCTGATCCTCCCGGGATCAAGCTACATCGTGAAAGAGCTCTATCACTGCAATACCGCTGTTGGGTTATTCCTTATGGCCAAGAGGACAACACGGAAACTATCAGATAGTGGAAGGAGATGGCAGGGAATTACCCATAGAAATGAAAGGAAGGAAGAGCAAGGTAAATATTTGTGGCAGGGAAGGAGGACAAGGAACACAAGTGAGGCAATACACAGGCAAACATTCAAACTTGGCCATCACACGACACCGGTCAGTGCTCATGTTCCCAGGTCTACAACATTCCTAGATTTGAGGACAGTCAGTGTAGACAGGCACTGTAGTGCAGGTAATTACAAAAGTTTTCTCATTCACCTTTAACATATCTATCAAGAGATGATTCATTAATTTTCTTACAAATTGCACTGAGAAAGTGAATCCTTAAGCCTACTACTTTATGTGTAAATTTGACAGAAACAGCTGACCTTGCCTGCAGGAATAGCCAAATATTCTCACAAGAAAGTCTTGATGTTTTTAACCATCCTGTGATCTTAGCCTGCATGTACAGAAAAATAAACATATTTCAAGGAAACAATTGTGTGAGAGTACAGCATAATTTATCCTGCTGTGGGTCATTAGAGCCTCAGCACAGTGACAAATGTGTCATTCCCTGTAAGTTATACCGAGTAGATAACAATTGTGGAAAATACCCATCCAAGGATGGAATAGTCTCTCTGGATCACAGGAACCTTCTGCTTATCGCGAGCATTTCTCAGGAGTCCCCTCTTTTCTGTACTCTGCCGGAATGGACAATTTCAGGAAATCTGTAGGACTTGCTTTTAAGATATCAAAAAGACCCATATACAAACACTATTCTTTTCAAGAGGTATAACATCAAAACTTTCAAAGTCCTTTACAATGTGGCTTCATTCCAAGAGACACATCCTAGTAAAGCAGCAGTTTAAGGTGAGTTTCTCTATTTTATCATCACTCACGAGCTTTCTTTAGCAATATCATTCTTTCATTGTCCAACTGTAGTCTAAGTGCATCAGGGGCTTTTTCACCTCTTACACAAGCGCAACGGTGGCAAACAAAGAACATTTCCATGGAAAAACACCTACATTTACAACAGCAAATGCCTGCGTCACTGAGGAATTCTTGCTCGCCTTGGTAGTCGTGTCGTTCTGGGATGAGTACTTCCTGGTTCAGCAAACTTCCTGGATATAATCTCCTAAACCATAATTAAAAGACAAGTTTAAGCATATATTGTATAATGAACTGACATTGTGAGCATAGCAACATCCTGCTTAATAGCTAGGAATATAGGTCTAAGTAGATTTTTATAGAATCGTATCTAAATTACTTATTATTACAATTATAAACGAGATCAAATCTAATAGGTCTTTACACCTCACATGTCCTCAAAAATCCAAATCTGTGTCGAGTTTTTATGCTGCTTGTTGCAAAGCCAAACATACAAACATAGAAAAATAAACCAAACTTTTTCTTGCAATCTTAATTTATCTTCCAGTACTCTGTGATTATTATATGATCCCTTTTTTTTTTTTTTGCCACAGGATCATTTCTTGCTTATAGCACTAAATGTGCCTTACAATATGCAGAGGTGTGTCTTAGCTCCAGCTCTCAAGAGGCCCCTAATGTGTTTGACTATTTCAAATTTACCTCTGAATACAGAGACCTTTAACTTTCTTATCTCCCTTGCTGCTGAGCTGAGCAGTACTCTATCTCAGCTACCATCTTCAGGGCTCTTGTAGGAACTTATCAAAAGCGCAAACTGCTGGGGATGTCCTGCCAACTCAAGTCCTTACAATGATAGAGAATACTTTTTTTTCCCCACTGAAGAGCTTTCTATCTTAGAAGCCTTTTCTGTTCTTTTTCCAGAGCTTCAGAACAGGATTGATAAGAACTTATCACAAGACCAGTTTCTTGTGCTTAATTGTGAGCATACTGATGCGTGTGTTCAGAAGAACTGAGCAAGCCCGAGTTCAGCTCTTGAGCAGAAGGAGTATCTCATTTAGAAAGCATTTTGACTACAGCTCTGATTTTCCTCCTCTGTCAATGAATATCCCCAGTGAGTTCAGGTCTTACGGGAGCAAGGTGTAGAGAATTTGGACAATGTTCATGCTGGGTCTTCAATCAAGTATTTTAATATCAGCAGGAAAATATTTTCCCTGCCTCAAAAATCTCACCAGCACTGAGTCATACGGTACCTTGTGCAAGTTTGTACGGGAAAGATGAGAGGTGGACAAGCAGAGGATTTAATCCTGGGTACAGCCAAATCAGCTGCAGGCACGTGAAGAGAATTCAAGCCCCCAAAGCTAAACCATTATAATTGCAGTGCATTTTGCTTCTGAATTCACAGACCAAAGTAAACACATCATCACTAATAATGTTGACAGGGATATCATCCTTAAATACCTATTTTTATTTTTCAATGATGAAGCCTGTGCCTTATCCAAATAGAATTTTCTGGCTGCCAAAAGGGCTAAAAAAATTCTTTTTTAGCTCTTTCTCCACTTACAACTTCTTGTTCTTTGCTTGATGTATTCTGAAGGTCTCATGTTCAATGTCAGGAATCTAAAAAAACCCCAAAAGCGCGGACGGGCCATTAGCAGAAAGAAAAGCATGCCTTACCCTTGTTTCCTAAACCAACAGCCTGTGACATGCCAAAGCCAGAAAGCATTGATTGTAAACAAAAAGTACCATCTCAGATTCCCGTAGTGAGCCTGGCTTTCAGTAACCTCTGCTACTGTGACACTTCCTACCAAAAGATCCTGTGTGTAAGGAAAGCAGAACAAGCAAACTAAAGAAAGCCACAAAAAAGCCTTCGAGGCAACGATAGCGTAATTCCTCTTATTCATAGCTCAGCTAAAGTGCTGCCTATAAAACCCACTGCAGTGATTTATTCTGCTCTCATTTCAATATTGTCAAGAACCTTGCCTTCCTGCTACAAATCTACCTCCCTTTGCTCACAGAGTAACCCAAACAAATATAGAAACGTTTACGCTAATAAATTCTATGTTGCATCTAGGTACATATATTAAACTTGATGTATATCTAAGCTACCTTCTGCAGCAATAATGCACAAACTGAGGTTGTTCTACCAGTAGATGTCACCAGGAGTAGAGAAAAGCACGATGAAGCCCTGGTAGATCCCGGCTGTCCCACCTGTGTGTCAAAAGGCACCCAGCTCCGAGGAGAGGTTTGAGAAGGAACCCGAGTGGGAGGTTGCCAAAGCAAACATGATTCATCAGCATTTCTGCTTTCTGACCTAGTGGGTGCAGGGCTGGAGGAAGACACGCATGACACACTGCTGCACTTTGTACAGCGATGCAAAATGGTTTCATACAAACCTGTTCCTCAGGCCGCGTTTCCAAACGTACTTTGACGAAGGAAGAACGCAGGGAGATTCCAAACCTAGCAGTTTCCAAATCCTTGTCACCTGCAAGCTTTGGCCCCAGTGATTATTTAAATTGCCTGTCACAATTGTTCTTTCAGATAAAGAAAAGGTAATCCCTGAGTTGATTTTACTCTTCGCTGCTGTCAGCCGAGTCTAGGAACACGATGATGAGGGTTTCTGATGGAGTGCTAATCAGGCTGTATGATGGCAATACGGGGTTTCACGATGTTTAAAAATCAACATTCCTATAAGAAGGATGTTTATAAAAAAACCCAAATGCCTTTGAAACCCATCCCCACCTGCACTTATAAACATGAGATTCCAGCTCACACATCCTCACCTGTATGGTGCACATACTAAAAAATGGTTCACGGTGGTGAAAGTCTCACTAGAAAAAAATACATTTTTCCATCAGTGAGTGAAATTCAAATACGATGTTTAGGTGAGACATAAATGGTACATGAGAGACCAGCAGCTGTACTAAACAGTCTAAAGAATATGTTGTGTTGTGCCTTTTTATATTAGAATAAGCAAAAAAAATACTTCACACTAAAAATGCAAAGGTAAAACTCAAGGTTTACAAGCGACCTACTATCCAGGAGACATGCATATTTCATCCAGTCTACTGTTTTCATCCACAGCGTCCTTCTGAAAAAAAAGTATTCTGAATCTTTTATTTTGCTAGATCTTAGTTATTAGCATCTGGTACTATAAAAATACGCATAAGAATTTTCTCCCATAATCCTTAGAAAAAAGATTAGAGGCTGAATAAGGATCTGTGATGAGTAAGTGAAGCCTCATAACTGTAATCGATCAAAAGGCATTTTCTTCCATGAAAATTTCTCTTCACCAAAATTTGTTTCAATGAAAAACTTCAAGTATGGATTCTTTTTAAAAGTAACCCCAAGAGCTACGGAAAATACAGAAATAAGTAGAGAACTTTGACAAAGAAAGCATCATTTACTTTTCCAATTTAGTTTTGTGCGTTCAGTGAGTGGGATGTACACGGAGCAGAGTACCAGCGAGCTAGCTGGAAGGAGAACAGGGAAGAAATAAGTCAGTGCTACTACGCCTAGTATTTGTAAGGAAATTCTCTTCAGAAACCCAATCTGCATCACATAAAGAAAATTTCTATTCAAAAGCCAGCTAAGCACAGTCTAATCGATAGATGCATTTTTTGTGTGCGTGTAATATGAAAGGTTCACTTTCCTTCAATGGGCAGCAATCTCTGCTTTGGAAGCAACTCTCCTTAGTAAAGCAGGATGTGAAATCTTCCAGTCTTTGGCCAGAATAATAGCTGTTCTTGCAAAGAACAGAGCCAAAATCTGGCTCTGGATTTCACACAAGGTTCCTTTCTTCTTTCTTTCCACTGCCTACTATGCAACTCCAGACATCTGCAGCAAAGGATTGTTCTTAAGTACATTTAGCGCATGGTGGCAGGCTTAGCTGCTGGGATCAATTCTTCTTCACTCTGAACTGATTCTTATGTTTCTGAATGCAGCAGCTCATTCACAATTCAATTCCATGTATCTCACAGCAGTACAAGTTCAGCTAAATTTTTTACAGGTTCAAAAAGCAATTAGGCAAACTCAAGACAGAAAAATCCATCCAAGGTCCTAGTTAAAGCTCAGGTAGCAGCAATACTACAGCCCACTGGATGCTATTGAAATGTGTTGGAAGACTGTCATGGTATGCTTTCCCTGTCCTTTTAGTTTCCCTTATATTAGACTCTAAAAGAGGGTATATGGACTTCTAGCCTGCCTTATTACGGCTGTTCATATGTTACATTCTCTTCCAGAGAAACCTTCCAGGTAGGGGTCAATGCCAGTGACCCCAGCAACATCAGCTTTTCCTCCCTTTTGGTATTTTAAGATGGGTTTTCAAAGATGGATGAGTGTGGCAAAGATGTAAGATGAGTAATATTTTATGAACATGAAAAGGGGACATTATTAAGGTTAGAGCCTCCCTCACTATGTATGAGCATGCTTGCAGACCTCCAAATAAAGACTCCACGCTAAGAACCCCACCCCATTCCTGCTTTACCCTTTCCTGCTTTATTTTTCCTCCAAATGATGCTGCTATTTTCTTCTTTCGGCAGCTCATTTGGTGCAAAAGTGAAGAGTGTGATTTGTTTTGGGTTTGCCACACTAAATAGTCCAGTGCTGTTGTGTATGGACAGCAACCACTTCAGAGGACGGTGGAAAGTAAAAACAAATATATTTTTGAAATAAAAGACAAACCCAGGAAAACATTTAAGTAGATATTAGAATTAGAAGGATTTTTTTCCAACTCAGATTTGGATCTAAATGACAAGCCTTGCTTCCTTGCCTTTTACATAGAACTAACTCTGCATATTTATTTATTTGGGCATTTATTCCAATTCACAGGTACTCTAACACTGTGAAAAGGTCAGCATTAAGTGATTCAAAAAGCTAGACCTGAATCTAGTTGAAATTCAGATTATCCTAATTTTCTACAATGGATACACTTTGCTGGAGTGCTGCTCACTGACAGCGTGGTGCAGTATATTTTGCAGAAGATGGAAGCAGACAAAAAACCAGCTGAAGAAAAGGGAAGATCCACTGGCTTACCATGGGAAGGGGTTTTACACATTCTCATTTTCTAGCTGTTGCCAATATCCAAGAAACATCTGCACATGCTAGTGAGGAACTTAGAGCTCTAACTGCACAGCAAGATACAAAGATAATTTTTAAAAGCTTCTAAGATAGATACCTTCAAAAGCAGTCGGGAAACAAGCACAGGAGTGTTATCAAGAAGGCTCTCAGCCAGCAAATTCTCCTAAATAGCCCAGAGCTTTATTGAACAGCTTGCACTGGAAGATCAAGGAATCAAGACGATCTATGAAACAATCTTAATGCTGATTTAGTAATTGTCTGTGAATACAACTCATCCCAGACTAGATGAGGCTCAGGAGACCTAAGACCCATCAGCCCCCCAAAATAGGTCATGAATGGAGCTATAAGTGATGCAGACACTGCATGTGGATTCCTCTCCAGAGGATAATTTTTTGCCACATTGCCACAGGAAGAATCCATCACCTGGTAATTTTATTCCATTTGCGAGGCAGTGAACAACTTCAGCAAGCAACAACTAAATTAACCTCAGAAGAGCAAAGCCAGTCTCAGCTGAAGATGAGGCAGCATTTTACCGTGGGGACTTAAAGACTGTGGCTCTCCGTACACAGACAGCTGAGCCTGCCTACAAACTCGAATATGCAGCATCTTGAGCCAGCACAAAGCCGACAGGCTGCCTAAAGCTCAAGTTTCACAGGTTGAGCTCTGGCCCTTCGGAAATACTAAACTTAAGCTGAACTCTTACCATTTCCATCATAAGGCGTGGATGTTATAAGGCTTTGAGTCCTGGGTAAGAACGTTTCCCAGACCCGCTGCATTCACATGAAATCAGGTCTAAAACCAGAAGTATATAAAGGGACTGTTTCACCAGCTCACTCACTGACCTCGCCCCGTAGATGCCCCAGTCTCCCCGTTTGCTTCCAGGGATTTTTCAGAGCTCTGCTGTTTCTTTTGGTCTGCTCCTCTCTGGCTTTCTATCTATTGCCAAGTATTTTCTGTTCATCTATATGTTCAAAGCATAAAGCTAAAAATGCAGAAATTAATCACTTCTGAAACTTCTCTTTGTGGATGAGCGCAGCCCATCTCTTGTGAGGACCAGCAGACTGTGGTTCATTTCAGTGACACGGGCAGACAAATCTGCTGAGCGTGACCAGAGAAACTGGGAGGCCGCCCTCCACCAACAGCCCGGAGCGCTTGCTGGAGGCACAAGGAGTTCTCTGATGCCTACGTTGTGCTAGTGGTATGTCTCCAGCTGCAACACAGCCTCATACACGCAAGCAAGGGGCAGGAAGAAAGAGTATGCTCCACGTAAATTTAGCCAGCATGTTCTCAGATCTAATTGCTTTAAGTGGTGGGCAAAGCTGACAGGATATAATTGACGTGGAGACTTACTCCCAGCCTCGCAACAGAGACATTTTTAGAACTGTACTTGCTGACTAGGAACAAAAAAAATGTTAGGAGTCCAAAATCACCTGCCATTTGCGTGGGCTGAACACCTGGTGAGGCCATGGAACAATAGGTTTGAAGACTAGAGGACAACTTGCCACCTACGTGGCATACCCACGTAGGCGCAGCTAGGCATAAATTGCCTAGCACAGTACCCCAAAGTATTAAGTGTGCAGCAATTTGAAGTGGAAAAGAGAACTTTCCTCAAGTCTGTGAATGGACTTCCGATGTATTTTTATCAAATATAAAATATATTTTTTTAAAAAGTAGAATTTAACCCCTCTAAGTCAAGATCCACACCTTCTTATCTACCTGACTGCATGGCTGTGGAACTGCCAGGCCAGGGGGTAAGGGACATGCATCGACTATACAGAACAGGCAGGACATTGTTTTGAGAGTATTCCCAAATACTCCAAAATCTTTGGCACAGCATTATTTCTCTTAAAACCCTCAACATACTCGAGATTGGATCAAGATTTAACAAATCAACATGTTGGAACATATTTTGGAGGTAGGAGAGGTAGGGAAATAAGCAATGTTTAAGGAGTTGCCTTCCATCCCCTTTCCAGATAAAGTTGGAACGCTGACTGGCCCAGCCCACGTAATTGTGTCTAAACCACGACACACACGCTCCCTTCACATATTTCTCAGGAAAACAAAAACAAACAGAAACCCAAACCTTCCAAAACAGTAAGGGAAACCCAGGATTTTGCTAAACAGTAAACACCAGATCATTATTACGATTTTAACTCACCTATTCATAAGAACCAAGTAAGCCAGTTTTAAATGCAAAAGAACCAACCAAAAAGACCTCAGCAAAGATCAAATATTTGCTGATGAACCTTGCACGTAACATAGCTCTGACCATGGAAAATTGAATCTACTCGGTTATATTGGTTAAACTACACGTGGGTGGAATTTAAGTGGGTTGTACGCAACTACGGTGCAGAAATCAGATTAAGCCTGGGAGAAACTGCAGTGTGTGATTATCATGTGATAATTACTCAACATTTTGACGGAGCCCAAGGCTCGGCTCAGCCCAGCCCTTGACAATGAGAAGGCAGCATAAACATGTGAGTATGAAACTGTATCACTTCTGTTAATCCACCAGCATTTCCTCTGTGGGAAGTCCGTGAGCTTCTGATGAAACCCCAGGGCTGCTAATTCATGAGAACCCCCTGGGGACCAGAAACAAGGTCCAGACCCCTGGAGATGGCAACGTTAAGTCAGCTGCAGTGCAAGTCTGTGTTGCTAACCTTTCGGAATAGGGTCACCACCAATCGTTCACCTATGTGGAGTTCTTAGAAAAACTTGCCTGGTCCTGGCATCCATTTGATCTGCTCTTCATGCTGTTACCACAGCAACTGATACTTAAATGAAAATCTCTTAGCAAGTTGGATCTACAGATGGCCCCACCACATCACAAGGTAGCAAAAGTGGATGCTTGAGGCAGGTCTGGGAGGCATTTATCTGCGTATTTACTAAAAGGGTTTTCAGCCTTATTTTCTGTTTGTTCTTTTTCTTTTGACAGAATAAGCATCAGCACACCAATTATTCTGTACCAAAAAGTACTCTGTAGGTCAGTCACAGCAATGATATGTTTTTGTTTGGCCTGCTGTGCTGTCTAAAACACTCTTAAAAATTTTTGATTTCTGCATTAAGTTTTCGTATTACACACAAATTGAACATTTTTTTTGCTGTAAACACTATTGCTGAGAGATGTAATAGTAGCCATGTGCCTTTTCAGAAATAAAAGATGCTTTACAAAAGTATAAAAATCTAATTAGATCTTCTCAACAGCATTTAATTTGTCCTGTTGAATTTGACCCAAATTTCTTTAATACTTTAGGGAATACAGACCTAATATTCCAGTTCTTTGCAGGATAATTTTATGTTTGGCAATACAGATTCTAAGACTCATTTGATTTTGAATGAGGGAGGGAAGTCTGCGTTTGTAGTAGAGGTTATTACACGAGCTGATGTAACCTGTGGTATTCTTCCAGTTGACTAGCTGAACTAGCTCTGAAATATGCTTTATGTCTGTCTCTGGTATAACAGAAGCATAAGAACTAAATTTGAGCTTTCAATCTTTGTCCGGAGGGGCAGGAACAAATGAGGGATGGTTTTGCCCCAGTACAGGAGCCAGACGTAGGCTCCTAAAGCAGCGCCTACACAGATTAAGTACGCTGCACCAAGCAGAGGGCAGGGCGAGCTCGTGGCTGAGGACAGGTGAGGTGATGCTGGGGTTGGCAGGAGTATGCACAGTCCACGTCTTTAGTCTTCTAAATCCATACTGAATATTGCCAGTGGAAGGTAAGTGGAGGAGGGCAACACAACTATGGCTTGGAATTTTTTTTCTTATTACTCAAAATCTAGAAGTGAAACTCCTATATGCTTGAAGGGTTCTGTGTCACAGGCATTATTTCTTTCAAAGACCAAGAGGAGGGAGAGAAAGAAAGAGAAAGAAACTGAAGGATACTATTGAGAGAAATGGGAAGTATACAAGATAACTAAGCCTAAAATGGAGGAGCACGTTTCAGTAAAGCTTCACTACTACACAATTTACTTAATTTCTTGCTATCAAAAGAACTGAAAAAAATTTTCACACACAAAACCCCTCCCAAATATTATTTTACTACAGCAACACTTTTTTTTAAAGCCTATTAATTGCTTATGAATCAAATTTCTTCCAATTGGCTATTTAAAATTAGGCAACGAAAGTCACGTTAGGTAGATTTCTGTTTGGGGAAAAGTCAGAGGGACTTTTGTTTTAGTGTTTCCAGTTGTAGATGCTGGGCTGGTGACCTTTCTCTCATCCAGTTCTTTTCTGCTCCATCATCGGTTGACCAAATTTGAAAAGAGGAAGAAAGTTACAGGAACCACTGTGATTTACTCAACCAGGAGCAGAACAGCAACCCATTAAAATTTCTGGCACAAACCTTCCTGTGAACACATTTGCATGTTTATTAGCTAAACTTTGCCTTCTGCAAGCACTCTTGTGAAAAAAACCAACAAATCATTAGTACAAAATACAATAGAAAACACATTTTTAAAGGCCAATAAAGCTAAAGCAAACTGGAAATCCTTATTGTAAATGTTTGTGAATTGGTTTGTCCTTCTGCAAGCACTGAGGCCAGAGGGCCAAGATACAAATTCTGTTAGAAGATAAGTCTGAGTCTTTGTCTTCAGAATTTTACTAAAATTTGAAAATCCTAGTTTGCAAATTCAAATGTGGATCTTCTCAGTCAAATGGAAATAGTGTATGTAGGAGAAGCAACCCAGTAGGAAGATATGATGCACACATTATGCCAAATGAGCCCAAATTCTGAGAAAAAGTTAGAGGCATTTCATGATTTTGAATGAAACAACACGATAAATACAACTAAACTTTTTGCTGACCTGAGTCAGGTAAAAGCTACTGAAGTAACTAGGGAAGAAACTACGTAATTAAATAAGAAAACTCCAAACCTTAATTTAACCCTTTCCTTTTAGTGATTCATTTAATAATATTTATATAATAATACTGAAAATCTGATTTGGAAAAGCAATATGCCGTGTCATACCACGCCTGTCTCTTCCTCAGCAGTAAATCACTACCCACCGCTTTCAATTTGTGAGGTCAGAGGACAATTATTCACTTGTCTGTTAGCAAGTACCATGTTTGTTCTCGTCCTTCTCCAGTGACTTCACGGAGTCTTCTTTAACTAGGAGAGCAAAGATGCTCACAGCTCCTGTCTCCAGGCCGAGCAATTCTTTTAAAAGCTCCCGAGACATTTAAGTGTTGGTGTTGACAGGAAGCTGGACATTTCTGCCCCGACAGGGGCTTTGTTTTAAGGTGTCTCAGTCCCTCGTACTTCCTATCTTACAGGCCTAAAGAGACTGCTAATGGCTATGCACACAAGACTCCTCATCTCAGTCTCATATTTGCATTTCGCAGGAAGCCTCTCAGGAATTTTTGAGATTGTCCCAGACTAGAGAGACTAGAGACCCAGTCCATCACATTACAATCAATTTTAATAGAGGCAGGATCACAGTCTCAACTTCTCCCTGCACGCTCCTGCTAAGATCATTGCGCCTTCTGTTTTCAAAGCCAGCTATTAAGACAAGTCATATACATAAAAAGCCCGGTCCTGCCAGCAATGTACTGTACATTTGTATTCCAGACAAATTCCTGTTACAGTCCTGGTGGATGCCACAGTCTTACTTCAGATATTGATTTGGTGGAGCAACAATAAGGCACGCAAACTTCTGGTCTGTATTAATTTGTACTATAAGTCTTGGCACAGGATCAGCTGACAATGGTCTACACCATGTTTTAAATCAATTACCTGAAGTAGTAATTGTTTGTTATCAGTATAGGGAATTTAATAAACAAGACATTGATAAATCAATGCACAGACAAATCCAGACATCAACATATAAATTAATTTACATGAATTTACTAAAGTGAGACTACCGGGATTAAAATATTTCAAAACATCAAATTAACATTACCAGTTCTTGTAACTTGGTATGTTAAATACATCTCTGTCCATTTTTTGATCTTTAGACCTTTGCTTCTGGTGAGACAATTAGCTACTATAAGGAGGCTAGGCTGTAAAGCCCAGACTTTCTTTTTTCAGTAATGTCTTAATAAAGTCAGTGAAATAAAAAGATGAATTATGTTGTTATATCAGCTGAACAGCTTATGCAATGTACCTCTGTTCCTACATACTTGAAATTTAGTGTTTTAACAATGTACTTTACTCTTCCACTCACCTGTAAATGAGCGCCACTGGAGCAGCAATGAACACGGTTCTGCTTTCTCACCAGCTAAATTTGTTTCCTCTTCTGTGAAATCACTGCTGGTTTACATCATTGTGAATTAGGTCAGAAACAAACCCAGCGACTGCTCACTCCAGCTAGTGAAACATATGAAGAGTGGCTGCAGTGACAGATCTGTAATAATGCTTCTCATCCTCAATTAAATTTAGACCACACAGAACTATAAGAAGTACACAGTGGAAAATTTTGGCAGAGTGACTGGCAAGCTGTAGCAGATCTAACAAACCTGAAGTCTTTTAAATTCATCTTCCCTGTGAACTTTAATCAGACACTATAAAAAAACCCCAGCTGAATACAATAAAAATTTAAACAGAGAAGATCATTAAAACAGACACTTCCCGTTACCTCACGGTGACTTGCAGAAAAATCTTATCAATGTAAAATGCTCATCCCCATGTTGCAATCACAACTCGCCTTGCCGGAAAACAGACAGCACAGTAATGTCTGCATTCACTGAACTTGTGTACCAAAGGCAGATACGAGAGGAGACCAAACATGTTTTTATAAGTTACCAAAGAGGACAATTACTCCTACCAGAGGGGATAGGAGCTTTCGGAATGTGCTTTTGGACATAGGAGTGTCTTTTGAGAACTATTGAGTATCTTCAAATGAAAACCATAAATTAAGTGTAATTATTATTTCTGGCAGCTCACATGAGAAAAATAAAGCATTTATCCTGTCACTGAGGCTCACGATCTCAGCGCAGTCTCAGGACTTCTGATTCGTTCTTTTGGCATATCCTCACTGCTATTAATACACACTTCCTTTTGTTTTTTCTCCAGCACAATTTTTTTTTTTAAATACCTAATTTTCCTTCAAAATTTTGTGGCTAAAATGTTTGTCTGTCCTTTGGCTCTTTTCATTTTTGACAACTTCCCCAGCAAACCCCATCCCACAGTTGCAATTCTCTGCAAAGAGCATAATTAAAGCCCCCCTCGCTCCCTGCCCGCCCACCAGCTCAATAGCAATCATACCCAAATTTTTCTCCCCTCCTCCCATCTTTGGCAGCAAATCCAGACCTTTGTGTCTCTGCCCTTCCTGTAAACTAGGTGTCTTTTATTATATTTACACACATGGTCTGTCTCAGAATTCCTCAGAAGTTGTCTGTTCATGTCTTTATACATGTCAGCCCATCTTGGATGCCTCTGGTTTTGCCTTCATTAGGTGCATCCCCCGCCTTTTATTCAATCAGCCCTACAAGACAGATTCTTTCCTCTAAAACCCACAGATGACTACTCTGCAAGATCTGCCTCACTGGTTATATACTCAACATACATACATTTATCTGTTTATACAGCAGGTTCCAGAGGGCAGAGGCTTTTCTTCTGCACCTTGCGCAGAGCTTGCCATTATCAGCCACATTACAAAGACATCGGCAACACTACTTTGCTGCAATAAGGAGGGAAGCTTGCCAGCAGAGGATGAGGTTTAAACTCTTCCTGACAAAGCAGACAACATTGAAACAATCAGTTAAGTCTCTGCTTACAGAACCCGAAGGGGTATCTAGAAACCCCAGTTCAAATACAGATTGTCTATACCAGTGACATGTCATGTAACGGATGGTTTAGTTTGGCACACAACCCGAGACAAGTAAACATGCTTGTATTAACTGCAAAATTTTGTTCCATGTGAAACAAAGTGCATGACCTGAATTTAGAGGCAGGTTGTTTTTTGAGAGATGGCACTTTTTTGATTTCTTGAAAATATTTTCAAATAGTGCATCTGAAACTGACATATATTGCCATATTCTGCTCAGAAAAATAAATTAAAAAAATAAGGATGATATTAAAAGCTAGCAACACAAAATCTTTAATAACCCACTTTCCTGCAGTGTTTTTACTATGAGATCAGTCTGTCAGCACAAAATTTAAGGTAATATGGTTTTGATCTAGCAAATACATTTTTCAGGAGCAGGTTTTCAAAGGGGCCATCCTCTAATGGCTTCCCTCTATGGCAGAACGGACCCACTCTTACCCAGCCATGACCATGAACCAGCTCATCCCAGTGGACACTCAGCAGGGACGAAGCAAGGAGGAGAGAGGATGATGGAGTTGTTCAAAGCAAAGGAATTCCTGTGGTGTCCCTGGTCAGTAGAATAACTTTCTGGGTTGTAATATTTGCAATAAATAAAAAGTCGAACACAAAATCTGTGCCCAGAAGAGGACAGAAATTTTTTTTTCCCCCGAGCAATAATTGTTCTTTCTTGGAAGGCAGGCCAGCTACCCTGCAAACAGAAATAGGATAAGACTACTCTGATTAGAGAAAACCAGATAAATTTAACATTTTTAGGTTTGACTCTGTATCAGATAACAGAAACAGCAAAAAACTTATGCCAATTTTTTGCATTGTTTCATACAGAGCTTCAGAGACTTTAATCAACATTTCCCCTCAGGGTTTCTAGAAACAGGTTTCATGCAGTACTTCTGGTGGAGGAGGATGCACAAGGTGCTCTGGAAACTTCCACCAGGCACACGCCCCTCAGCAGGCATCAGCAAACACATCATGAATCCGTGTTTGAGAAACTAAATATTAAAAGCCTATTTTTCAGATCACCACCAGATTCTGTTGATAAAATAATTTACTCTGTGTGTTGCTTTAGGTTTAGACAGTGTAATATAGCATGTTATGGAAGCTCTGGTTACCATCTCTCCTTTGTATAAGCCTGCTTACATTTATGGCACAGTTAGCTTCCAAGTATATCCTACAAGCAGGAGAACCCAGCAGGACTAATGATGCATAAGAAAATTTGAGGCTATTGCTTGACCTCCTTGTCAGTGTTTTGAGAGAAGGCAGCTTATTAAGAAATCAAAACCTACGTCTTTCAGATAGGGCAATCTGACCTGAATTAAGAGAGCCAAATTCAAACATTTTAATCAAGAAGTTTACCTCCAATACAAAGTTTCAGAGAGGGTTCTGCATAGGGTTTGCATAAGTTTCTCCCCAACAGACAAGCTGATGAAAGAGTTTGTACACCTTGTTATTATTTCAGGAAAGTATCAAATCAGTAAGTGTTTATATAAGCATATTTCTGATTAACAAACTTAGGATGTATTCAGTTTCCTTCACCTTCAGGAACACCATTTGAATAGGTTAACTTTCAGCTAATGTGTTAATTACTTCCTCGATATATGCTGAAGCCACCTTTCTTTACATGAAGATTGGTTATGTGCTTGATAAAAAAAAATCCCCTACTAATATTTTTAACTGTCATTCTGGTGTTTTAAAGAAAGTCTCACGGTCGCATTGATTGCTTTCAGATCAAATTTTATGAGCAAGCACATAAGGACAGTTGCCATTAACTCCGCGTGGATTGAAACTCATCAACACTGCAGAACATTTTGTAAAATAAATGTCAATGGTAATACTAGAGATTATTCAAATCACACATTGACTAGCATTGGACCTAATTCAGCAAAAAAGATTAAATATCTGAGCAATTCTTAAAATTGGAAACCACACTCCAAGGAGACTCCTTTGTAGCTTATTTAATATAAGTTGTATCTACATGGATGGAAAAAATGCATTAGCGTACAAGGTATTACCACTGCCAATATCAGTGAGGAAATAATGAAAAGATGATTGGCATAAATCATTCAGAAATTTTATTACACAATCCTGATCCATATATTGGTACTTCTCAGCTCTGGAATGCCAGTCAATCTAAGGTCAGACTTACTCTGGAGCACTGTATTTCTTTTCACGTTGTATTGTAAACAGAAAGTGGAATTCTTGTCCCATGGGAAATTCCAACATTTTGACATTTATTTTCAGTGCAAATAAAAAACATACTGAGTTGGAATCACTGAAACTGTTATATGCAATAGTATAGGAATATCAAAATAAAGTAAATATCATAGAAGTTGAAATGAAAGGAATAAAATGCCAATATAAAATATTTCAACATTGCCAGAAAGAAATAAGGTAAAATTATTCATTTTGATATTTTCCCATCAAATTTAATGTAAATCAATGTATTCAGTTAAGATGATTCATTTTTGATGAAAGTGCATTGTCTGAATGGAAAATTGTATTTTTTTCAGCTGGCTCTCATTATTAAAGATTGATCAGATTGTAAAAGTGTTGGAAAAAAACATTAAGAATTCAGCTTTTGCAAATTTATTATCTTGAGAGTAATTTTGATTAAAGTTTCACAATCCACAAGAAGGAAAAGCAAATAGTGACAGTAATTGTCAATCATATTCGAAGGACTTACAGGTGGCTCTAAAGTGACTTCATAAACGACAGCTAACTGAATTGCTCACACGAACACGACCATTTGAACACAGGATCTGTCTCCTCTCTGCAGGTCCTGCAGTTGCGCGCCCTCCGCAGCAGCCCCTGCTTTGGTTGTTTCTCCACTGTAATCCTGCATATGATGATTTAGCACCTCCTTTACACCAGCCTGCCGGTGTCCACTTTACTGTCCTGTCAAGGAGCAGATACGTTCGTGTGTCCAACTTTCCTTTTTCTACCATTTCAAATTTAACTCCTGCACCTTGTTCCTATGGCCTTACATACCAGCTTGCTTCTCCCCTTCTGTTCTCATTGTGATCCCCTCATTCACTCCTCCATCACCACTGCTCACCTCCTTCTCTAGCTTTCTGCTTTCTTATGAGATAGTCTACAGAATTTGTGTTGTCACAGACCAGAAAAGTTCTTCCCTCTCCCGAGGAATAATCTCCTAACTCATTGACCTGTCTCTCATCCTACGTTAAGCTTAAACACTTCAAAGCTCTTTGGGGAAAAAACCCACATTTATATAAATGGTATAACTTCAAGAGTATTCAGAAAACAAAGAATAAATGAGCAGAAACTTTTTTTCCCCGCAGGGAAGGCAATTTAATTCTATGCCGAGCTAATTAAGGGAACTCATGAAGATAAGGGATGCCTTATGTTCAGATATTGCTATTTTTTTTTCCTACAGCCTGTACTGCTTCCATACATACACTGTACATCCAGTCACCAGGTGCAAATGCAGACCAAACCTCAAGTGGTTCAATGTCCTTAGCTGATTTATTATAATGGTTCTATCACTAATCCAGCAAAATGATGGTAAAATTAGTTTGAAATAACAGATTATCCTAGAATTGCTAATAAAGCAATAAGGAGGACAAATGAAAGAAATTAGTGTAATGTACTTGCTTGTTAACAAACTTTTGATGCTGTTGGGCATGGAGAAAATCCAGCTTGGAAACGCAGTTGGGCCTATTCATACATATTGAACTTTTCCCCATCTCATGCATCACTAAACTTCTTGCAGATGCTCAAGTGGCTTATGCAAACAAAGTACTACGAAGAGCAAAAACATCAATGAAAAAGTGGCCTGCATTTCCAATTTTGCAATCAGTGAGAAACACTTAATCTGGCCCTTGGACACAGGGGCTCTATGAATAATTTGGTATACCTTCCATGCTAGAATTATTAAATGTAACTTGTCACAGGCTTATACAACAGTATTTCTTCCCATATAGTCAGTATTTCTCTGGTCAAATGTGTCAGTTTCGGAAGTTCTCTCTCAAGGAAGTTTTTTCCTCTCCTTAAGTCCACCTAATTACTCCTAGGTGGCCCTGCCTTGTTCCACCCTAAATAATTCCTGTTGGTATTTATAGACTATAATTGTGGACATTTATCACTGGCAGCTCTCTAGGCAGTCTTGTGACTTGGATAGCAGAATGTAACTGGTGTTTAGCATTTGCTTTGTGCATTTCCAAAGCACTAAACAACCATTCATTACCTGCGTTTGGCAGCTGCCCAGAAAACTTTAGCTTTTCAAGCCCTTGTGAGGTTGGGAACATTATTAAAGTAGTATTCTCAGAATCCTGGATGTACATTTACTCCTGCTGCAATTAAAGTATTTCTGCATATTTTCAGACAGCTAAGAGCCCCAGAAAGATGGTGGTGTAATTCCTTCCCCTTTATATCAGGTGCGTTGCATGTCTCCAGCCCTTTTGTAGGCAAGTTGAAGGAGCCAGAGAGCTATCGTCAGCATGGTATTGAATCCAAGTGAAGAAGGTGGGCTTAGAGAGTAGAGGTATCAGTTTAGGCTCTGGGCTGCCTTCACATGACTACACAGTCCCAGTTAGAGTGGGCTCGAATCTGCCTAGAAAAGATTAAGCAGAAACATCCATTGCTTACTTCATCCAAACATGCAGTCACGAACCTAGGAAACCCTTGCAGCATGGCTGCTGATCATCTGGTAAACTGGAAATGTACAGCAAAACCTTCAGAAGAATCCTTTAGGAGATCAGTCAGTTTTAGAGGACAAGGTTGCCTAACAGCTTAAGACTTTCCATTTTGCAGAATCCATATAATGTAACTGTATTTGTTGGTGGTGGGTTTGAGTGAAACAGTTGAATGCCTTCTCAGGGAAAAGCTATTCTCATGTTTTAGTCATTAGAGAATGCCACAGTCACTGTACATTTCCAGAGATACAAGATCAACCACAAATGGAGGAAGTTCAGTGATCTGTCATTATGTTAAGCATTTTTCCCCCTAAAAATCACCACCCAGTCTACTGGGTACTGTATTGGGGTAGGAATGGACTCGGCAGAGAAACTGCATGTCCTGGCACACTCAGCACTTAAAAAACAAACCAAGCAGGTAAACAAAAACAACGCAACACACAAGAAAGCACAGAAGAACAATAGAGGGCTGGGTAAATGCCTGAAACACTTTTTGGCTTGATGCGTTTTTTCTGGTTTCACACTGCTGTCTTCTCATGCCTTGAGTGAAGCGTTGTTATATATTGTTATTAATGGTAATAATACATAACATCGCCATGATCAGCACATCAGAGAGAGGAAAGAAAAACATCTAAATCTTCTCACAAGAAGAAATAAGTCTAATAAATTGGCCATAACTAAATTTAGCCTTAATTACAGATGATTTTTAGCCATCAAAGCATAGGTGTTTTTCTCCTAGTACAAGCAGCATGGGCCGTGCAACTCTAATTTGTGTTTAAAGGAGTGCGAGTTGTTAACAAAAGGGATCTGTGAAAGAGGGAGGATTTTACCCTATTAACCTAATGATTCCAAAGATACTTGTATGTCCCTTTAAAAAGCAAAGCTGATGAGGCCCATGCCTGGAAACAGTGAAACAACTATTTGGGATGCAGGAAACTCAGGCTCAAGCACCCAGTCTGAATGAGGAAAAGCAAAAATGGAAACTTGCACTTCACATATCTGAGATGAAATCTTGACTATTGGGCCAGTTTCTTTCTCAGGACAAAATAATAAAAAATCCACCACCTTGGACTTCAGGATTTTTCCTGACAAATTCCAATATAGCTGGTATGCTCCTAGGAAACACTTAAGTTTTGATAATTCCACATCTTGTACTGACTGCTAATTTAGTTGAAAAATGTGCATCTCGCTTCAGTTAAAATCTCCTTAGTTCCACCTCAGTGTTTTAACTTTATGCTCTGCCACAAACTTCAGTATAACTTTCGGGCAGGCACTTCATTTCCTGCATACTCATGCTCTTCCTACAACGCTGTGATTTTCTCTCTCCATAAACTTTTCAGGGAAATGGAGCATCTGTAATTGTGACTGTAACTCATATCTTCATCTTCACATCTCAGATTGCTACTACAATAAAGCTCAGGAGTACTCAATACAAGAAAGCAAACATTTCCTGGTGCCTGGAGAGATCAGCCCTGCTCAGTCTGGGTTCTTGGTTTGAATATTATAAAATTTTTCATATGCAATGATCCCACAGCTTGCACAATGCGACTCCCCGTACCTTTAGGATCCCAGTAGGGTCACACCCACTCATCCAGAGCCACATATTCATTCAGAGCCACGTATAAGTCACCAGAGTAGTAATCTTCCCAACATTCGTCTCATCACGAAGATGTAGTAAACTTATGTGAACTTCAGCTGCGCATATAAGCCAAGCATGTGAGAGCAACACACAATGCATGAATGCCTGTTCACCTTCTGAATCATAACAAACTGTTGGCTTTCAATAGCTACGCAGCACTGCAAAATTTCTGCATTATTCATTCCAAGCCATGGTGCAACTTCCTTTATTGATTCTGGATTTAATACTGGCTCCGGCAGAGGGAAGGGTCAGATAACAATTACTTAGGGCTCCACAGAGACCCCACAAAGCTACGTTAGATAACGCAATGAGTCATTCAATGCACTTGCCCCTTAATCTCTGCCTGGGGCCACCACTAGGCTCCCACTAGCTCTGGCAACTAAATAGGTATTATTACACCTCTGGGTGGATGAGTGCGTGTGTAGATGAGTACATGTATATAAGAAAGAAGAATGATTCTGTTTTTTTCCTATTGCTACATAGGTAGTTCTCTCACCATTTTCTGGGAGAAAATATTTAAATCAATGGTGTGTCTGAAGATGAAATTCACAGGCAGAGACTTGTGCAGTACATTTTAAAATAAACCCCTACTAAAAAAACGACAAGCGAAGAAATAGATCCGCCCTGTACTTGCAATCCACTTCTACACACTCATTTTAGTGAAAACAGATGATTTAATAACCTTTTCTTGTAAACAGCATTACAGCTCTTACAGAATCCGGTTTGTATTCTATAATTTCTCACGTCCCGCCAATACAATTCTTAAGCAGTTTTCAGATGCAGAGCTAAACTCCATTGCCCTCTAATACACCTTTACATACCCTCTGAGACTCCTGGTGCTGTAGAGTTATTACTGAGGGCAGAGTATGCATTGCAGTGAGAACTGCTGTGACAAGAGTACAGCATGGACTTTGTCTAGCAGGATTTCCACCTAGTGCCCAATGCACTCTAAGCTATACTGGTCAGATTTAACAATCCATGACTACATTGCTGACTTTTTTTTTTTAATAAATCTAGCAGATATAGTAGTTACTGAGAACTAAACACAGATCTCGCTAATTGTGCATCATAACAGAGCCACACTTTACTTATACTTTGTTCTTAATTTACTGAAGAAGTTAGAACAGTAAAGCAACCTCTAAAATCCTGCTCTCAACCAGATTTCACTTACTTTCTGCCACTTTACTCCTAAGGCAAAGCTACCAGTATTCACCTTGGATTTCTTCTGTTTGAGCAGCTGCATTATTTCCCTCCTCCTTAACTTTCCCTAGATTCACATTAGAATTTAATTTCTTGACCACAGAAGAATAGTAGCATACTAAAATTCACTAAAGACACACAGACCATCAAAACTCTTTATGACTCACCTTTTCCTGCCTATCTTTCATTAAAATGTTAGTCAAGAACTCCATATTCAGCAAGGATTTGGGACAGCCACCTAAGCAGGCTTCAATACTGTATGTGATGAGACAAGACACTTGCATTTTGGTGTTTTTCAGCTTTTTAAATACAAGTGAAAAGACTAACATTACAAAGCTAGATAAAAGAAGAAAAATGGAGTCAGGCTTCCCAATTCCTAATGTCTAGCCTAAAAGCCATCTTATTCTCCCAGATAACTATGGAAGTATTTGACAACAAAGTAGAAAATAAAAATAATTCTACCTGGAAAGACTTAGAGAAATCCACAGCCTACATTACTGTAAAATGCAGTGATGAGATTTTTTTCTGCAGGTTCCTGGTTCCAATCTCTGCTCTGAATCAGTGGAAAAAGGGATTTTACTCTGATTCTACCACCCACAGATCTGTATCGGAACCACGAGAACAGAACTATCAGAACCAGAGAGAGCAGACCAACCTGCTCTGGTTTGCTTTGGCAACTTAGCCTCTGGGAAGGAGATGGAGGTTTCTTTACCTCTGATGATTAATTAAAAGAAGCTTGTGCACCTGTGGAAAGCCTTTGGCTCCTTGGGAATGAAAGATGCAGTTGGACACGTCAGATCCTCCATAACACATTAGCTTCTTCTCCACCTGCTCCATAGCATTCCTGAATGTGCCTTGCCAAAGGATCAGAATAACAGCCTTTTGAAATGAAAACTGGATTTTGAAAGACAGGCTCAGTGCTTCAGACCTTGATCTATAGGTTTGATACTGTAAACAAAGGGGAGGCACCATGCATAGATGCAGGCACAAGCAACAGAGTAGGTCGTCTTACCCTCCCCAGTCTTCCTGCGTGCTTCAAAATGTTTGCACGCTAGCTGTCCAAGGCACCCAGTCATCAGAGGCAAACATCAATGGAGTGCTAATCCAAAGTAATCCTTGGCATTATGGATGAATGGCATCTATTAACTGTTGTGCTTATGCTTTAACTGAAATTTTGCAACTCATTGAGCAAACCAGCAGAAGTAATGCTTCCCTGGGCAGAATTAGAGCAGTAATGCAGTAAGCTTTTCTGTTGAAAAGGGAGATGAGAACTTATTATGACAGAAAGAGAGAGCAGAAACAGTAGTCCATACTGTGAGTGCTGTAACAATTTGGTCTACCTTTTATGTCTTAAATGTGGTCCTTTTTGTATTTTTCCTCTCCAAGATACAAATGAGAAAATGGAATTATCTCTCTATATCGCTTGGTGATTCCCTAGAAACATAATAGAATAGCCTTTGGTAATCGACTCCACTACAAAGCAAATGACAGTATCCAAGAGTCACTATTATACAGGAATCACAAGTTAGCGAGATCGGAATTATTTTATTAAACAGTAAAACATAGTATATCTGAAAATGCTACCTGTTTTAAAATTCAGTCATTATCTGAAATGGTATTTTCTTTGTTACTTCGGAGAGACAATATTTTAAGTGGTCTGAAGAGAAATAAGTATTGCTTTTTCTTTTTTTTTTTTTTAGTGAAACTCACTGTCGTGGTTTAGCCCCAGCCATCAACTAAGCACCACACAGCCACTCACTCACTCCCCCCTGGTGGGATGGGGGAGAGAATCGGAAGAGTAAAAGTGAGAAAACTCATGGGTTGAGATAAAGACAGTTTAATAGGGAAAGCAAAAGCCGTGCACACCAGCAAAGCGCAACAAGGAATTCATTCCCTGCTTCCCATGGGCAGGCAGGTGTGCAGCCAGCTCCAGGAGAGCAGGGCTCCATCACGTGTAACGGTGACTTGGGAAGACAAACGCCATCACTCCGAACATCCCCCCCTTCCTTCTTGTTCCCCCAGCTTTATACGCCAAGCATGACGTCATATGGCATGGAATATCCCTTGGGTCAGTTGGGGTCAGCTGTCCCACCTGTGTCCCCTCCCAACTCCTTGTGCCCCCCCAGCCTCCTCGCTGGTGGGGTGGGATGGGGTGAGGAACAGAAAAGGCCTTGGCTCTGTGTCAGCCCTGCTCAGCAGCAATGGAAACATCCCTGTGTTATCAGCACTGTTTCCAGCACAAATCCAAACCACAGCCCCATCCCAGCTACTGTGAAGAAAATGAACTCTATCCCAGCCAAAACCAGCACACTCAAGCTATCTGATTTTCTTCCTTATGACTTGATTGAGACAAATTATAAATTTAGTCTTGAAATAAAATGAAAATAAAACTAAAAAAATGTTTGCTTGAGTATTTGCACCAGATAAGACTACCAGATGCCTGTGACTACAGTTTACGCAAATACAGCTCTCTGATTATCGTTATTCCCACAGATACTTTTTTTGGTTTTATTCATTTAATGCACCTTCACATAACCCTAAACAAACTCTCTTTACAATACAGAGGGACTCTGAACTTTTAGTGACACTTCCAGATCCCACAGCAATCTATGTAAATAAGCAATTACACACTCGATCCTCTTTGCATACACAAATCAGCTATCAGGGTGCTACTTGACAGATAGGGTACTTCAGGAGACAAAACACATGTGCTTCCACTGAAAATACAACCCTTCTTATCATATGAACTTTCAAAGTGCTGGATTTAAACTTGAAGCATATTCAGAATGTAACTAAAATTCTGTTAAAATGGAAATGAATTTCCTGGCTCTTATTCTTTTATCAAAACCTTTCTTCTTTTCAGTTTCCCTCATCTTCAGTGAAGTTACAATTTAGTATTTGTAGCTTCTTATTTAGTCCAGCAGAATAAGCAGCATTAGCAAGGTGAAAGCTTATATTAACTCATAAAAGCCTGAGTATATTTAATAGTATTAGGAAGGGAAACACATAAGGCTACAACAGCACAGCATCCTTGATAGTCAGGTCGCTGCTCTTATAGAATAACTTCTTCTATAATGTGAGGTTCATAACAAAGGGATGCTAAAGTATTTGATTAATTTGAGACTCTCAGCACTTCATTTGCCCTAAACAGGTTCAGGTAACAAGTACAAGGGCTTACAGAGAAAGCAAGCAGCAGCAGCATAGAACCAGCAACTCTTACTTTCCTATTCAAGCACTCATTCACCCTCTTTGTCTTTATATTTGTACTTACTTGTCCCAGGTAGGATTGAGCAGTTCTTGCATGTCTAGTCTATGCTCTGCGGGTAATCACCAAAAAGCCTGGAAATTCCAATCCTTTCTCCTGTTCTGCCACATGCTTCTTATATGTCTTCAAACTTCTCACTTCCTTCTCTTTAGAAACTTCTTCTAACCTCTTTCTCACAATACATACGTAAATAAAATGAATGACAGAAGCGGGGTCTTTTCAAGGCTAACCATATACCATATATCAAGCACAATCATTTTCAGGATAGTTGTGCCTACCTTAGATGAAGAAGATGCACTAAATGAACTCCAGAAGTCTTTCTGTTTTGTTTTCTGTGGCATCTCTAGTTTGTTTTTTTTTTCTCCTATAGAATTAAGAGGTTTAATATTGACATTGCAACCAGAAGTCACTGAAATCTGTAAGGCACCAATATAGATACATCTTATCTACATTCATATATACACACACCCACACCATCATCTAGTCTGTTTTCAGCTAGAAATCAATCTTTCCAGTTTTTCCTCTGTCAAGAAAGTAAGAAGAGACAGCTGAACATGACACATCAGCAACGAAGGGCAGAAGTTGAAACAAGGAACGCTTTGAGCACGGTGCAGTGTGAAAGGGCAAAAGTAAACCCAGTACCTTGCTATGTCAGGTCTGATGTCCCACAGTATTCCAAAGCGAGTTGTTCCACTGGGGTAATAGTAGAAAAGGTTGATGGTGGACTGGAGCAAGGACACAGAGCTCTCACATCTTGTCTGGGTGCAGGGGGAATGCTTAGCCATGAAAAAAGGAAAAAAATTGCAAGGGAAAATTATAATGTAAAGCTGAAGTTTCAAAGGAAAAGGATTACCTAAGTCTGTGCTAGCAAGCTTCCATTCAACTAGTCCTCTACTGAAGAATAGGCCCTGTTATTTTTTAGTGAAGTCATACAGTTCCACTTTATGCTAAAAGCTTGCCCCAGCTAACACACTTAAATGGGTAGCAGCATATACTTTATACATTTTTAAGTACTGGAAACTTTCAGACATTGGTAGAAGTGTTGCAGATGATGAAAGACAAAATCTAGTTGAACGTGGCCGGTTCCAGCTTTGTTGCAAGTCACGCTTCTTCCTATAAGCAATAAGAGATTACTTTGCTGGTCGGGACCTTTCCCAGGCATTTCATTTCTTTGACAAATCTACTACCCATCCAAAACTTCAGAGCTTTACCCAACCACACCTGTGTTAGGCTCCTTTCTGGAACAGGATTTTTCAGTGTTTTGCAATTCCCATTAAATCCACAAACCTGTTGTCAGCTCCCAGCACTACTACTCTGCTGGATTTTCCACCTGCATTGTGTGGACTGGATTACAGACAAACCCAGAACTGGATAAAACCCTTCAAACGCTTGGAGGCTGCAACGAGAACAACAGCACAGCAGATTCTCCTTTGTCAGGTGTCAGTATTCTTTCACCGCATAGGGCTAGAGCAGAGACACACCAAAGAAAATCCTGAAATAACTGTCAAAGGTAGCTAACATCAATTACGATGGACTGCAGGTTAAATTGCACATGACACTTTTTCAAAGCAAATCACCTCCTGTAAAGAAGTTCTTGTGTCATTTTTAAATTCTAATAACTTGCTGAGAACTCAAGATCAGGGAAAAAAACCCAGATCAATTATTTGCTACAGTTGGCCACTGGACTCAGATGCAGCTGTAGCGTGGATGGGGCGATTACAATGACATGCCTTTTTCCCCTCCTGTTAGTAGAGATTATACTGCATTAGATGATATTAAGAGGGTGGAGAGAACTAGAATGCTTTTAAGACAGTGATGTATTGTAGAGCTGGATGAGCTAATTTTAGACCATTTAAGCTCAAACTGGCAGCAGTTTTTCTGAAAGCTCAGTTAAGACTAATTTACCTTGAATCGTGTACTGAACTCATCCTGCAGATCACAAAAATGTAAAACTATCATGCACTTAGAGGATTAAAAGAAATACTGTGCTAGTTCCTGCAGGTTACATAAAAATGCTTTCAGAAGCGGTAATGCCAAGAGGACATGACTTGCATTTTTAGACTTATGAATGCTCTTCCACAATAATTAAAACTGACATATTGTATTAAATCATAGTACATACCTTAAAGCATATGATGCAGAGATTTCTTGAAAAAGCCAATTACACTGTATAGCTCTGTACAAGGCCAATGCTTCAAAGCAATTTTCAGATTTTATGAGTTACATGTGCTTCAGAAAGGGAGAAGCTTTTTTTTTTTTACTGCCAAGAAGATACACTGCAAATAGGATACAACCCTCTACTTCATTTTTTTGTTGTTGCTGTGAATTAAAAGTCCATTGTATATCTTAGCTGCAGCACAAATATTCACAAATTAACGGGGAGTTTTTTTTAATGGGAGAGGCCCCTTTTTATACTGAACTTTTATCAGTAAAGCATCAGTAACGATTAAATAATGGATAGGATGCAGTTTTGGTATTGCATGCCCATTCCCACCAAAGAACACTATTGCTAGAATTCATGGGTAGAAGCAGCCTCAAGTCTTTGCCATGTAGCTAGATACTGTATTAATCTTACAAGACTGCAGATTCTAACTGTATGTATCATATGAAACATTTAGGTTTCTTTCCATTATCTCTGTTCAGCCAAACACTGTTTTGCTCTTTGGACACTTAATGAAAACCAGCTCTAGAATAAGTCTTTCTTCCACAAAAAAATATTTTTCTTTCCCAAATTTGAAACAGTAGCAGTTTTAGAAAAGTAGTACAGTGGAAACTCCTGTTTTATCCAGACACGGTAGGTTTTTTCCTTCTGTTTCAGAAATGAAAGATACTAACTGTCAGATCAGAGGATACTGTGAACACAGGCCCAGAAATTAACTTTCATAGTATTAGGAGAAATGATCAAGTATGGCAAGGTGGTTCTTGAAAGGCAGTAGACCTTGCTGGCAGTATGACACCAAACACTTAGTAGGGTCAGGGTCTAATAAAAACCCATATGCAAATTAAAAGCAGAGATAGTGCCAACGTGAGTTTCATCTTGTGAGCTGGGAAGGATCGAGTAGAGGTATCTCCCAACTTCAGCACCAAATCCGACTGTAGGAGTTGAAAAGCGGGACCTTGTGTTTGCATTTTTAAACTCTTACTGAGCAGGGAGTACACAGCACCTCAAAAAATCCTCCTTTAATGCTGAAATTCACAAGTTCATTATATAAATATTTTTCCTTTAAAGAATCACCTCCTGTCCCTTGAAATTAAATCAAATATTTCATCTCCTCGCCAGCACCTGTAAAACTTCTGCACTGTGTCCATTGATGTCATCTCACTGCCCCATCCAAGGATTCAAAGACAAACAAAAATGAAGTATTTGGGTGGAAAAAGAGCCATGTGACAGCCTGGGTACGTTCATGACACATGTAAATAGCCCTTTTTATTCCCGGATTTTTTTAATAAAAATATCATCAAATCACACAAGTTAATCTTAATTCCCAAGGAGGATAAAGAATACCTCCATCCAATTATTTTCCTGAGAACACCATTAGAAAACAGACAAATCACAGGATACAGGAAAAATTAATTTTTGTAATGACAAAAAAATTAGAAGAAGCTGAAGTCAGCTCTTAGCCAGAGGGCTTTTTAAACCTCTAAAGAAGTTTTAAAAATGCCCAAGACCCTTTTTTCCTGATAAAGACCACAACAAAATCATAGTCTTGCCATTTTTCTAATGTTTAGCATTGGTTTTGACAGTAACAACCAGATGTTCCTGCTTATTAGTAAAGGTAAAGTCTGGGCTGGCCTAAGAGTAGGTTTATCATCCCAGAGGCATGAGTTTATGGGAGAGATTCTTGGGAGATGACAGGCAATTAAAAACATTGACACCTTATTGTAAGTAGTTGAGAAGATAATTGAAAAATACAAACATATCTGAGTTAGGGCACAAAGTTCAATTTGTTGAGCGGCCAAATGCCTTCACTGCCCAAGCTTAGTAACTTGCTATTTTCCCAGAAAATGAATCCTGGATGTCCCTTTGTAACAGCACTTTCGCAAGGTCAAATGTTAGTATACAAAGGAGAAGAATCTGACTTGCTTAGCAGCTGGAGCTGAAGGAGAGGTTCCAGCAACATCCATATTCATAAGAAGTCAACATCAAACATCATTTTGGTTTCAAGTATTTAGACTCACAGGAGCTTTATTTCTGAAAATTAGAGGAAAGGCAAATGGACTGAGGATCATCGATTCCAATACCTGCCCCTCTGCCCAGACCCTCTTGTAAAGCTGACTACAGCTGAAGTGGTCACCTGGCACGTGATAGCAGACACTGCTACGGTTACCTTTAGAATGAAAGCAGATCAATCTAAAAGAACAGTAGCTCAGTAAAATAGGGCCCCTGTTGCCTCATAAAAAGGTGAGGTAGATGAAAGCGCAGCCCATGGACTCTAGCACATATCCTTCTCATTTCAGAGTCCTTGGAAGATGACTAGAATATGATGAATAGGCACAGAAAAGGATGGTACTCTGATGGGTGGAAACAAGCTGAAATAGTGTATTCCCTGCGCTTTCATAGCAGATATGACATTCAATATAAAACAATAAGTTTCAATATGCTGGCAGCAAACTGTGCTCATACACCAGATGTTCACGTGTGGAAATGGTGTTTTATTTAAAAATAACATTGGTAAGATCAGACCTGCGCAAACTACAGTGGAATACGTAAAAGCATGGTTTGAAAGGCCTTTTGTGATGGCAATAGAACTTTCTTCTGTCTCCATCAATAACTTATCCCATCTTCCCAAATTCCAGCAAAGGATTCAGAGCAGCTGCTACATGCTGAAGTGACCACATGAAAAATAGCTGTAGTGCACAAAAGTGCCTGAGAATTATTACTTGATCTTTGAAACAAATACCCTAATTATCAAGAGTCCAATCCACAACTCTCCAAAAGCCATACCACTATTCTAAACACTCATTCTGTGCCTCAGAGAGTAACATCTCAGGAATTTCCAAGGCAAGTCCTCAAATTCCTTGAATATTTGGAAACATTCACTTTCCAAAGACATAAAATTTGGTTGTATTTTAATAGATTTTAAACCTGGACATTTCTATGTACCAAAAAAGATAGCTCTGGTCCAGGACTGAGTATTGTCCATTTAACGTATTTTTTGAGACTGTATGACTACGTTATGGGATAGATAAGGACTACTAATCCCACGTCTGGTTGATCTGAAATGAGAACTGGTTTACAGCTTTTAGGAAAGCCAGCCAAAACTGTGGAAGATTTATGAAAACAGAGCCTCCCACCCTTTTATTCAACTCAACTCTCCCAAAGTCTGCATAAACAGCTCAAGATGTGTTTGTCTTAAGATGCAAGATATTGTCTTACCTTTATGCCTTGAATTTCTGTCGTAATGAGATCATCTTTAACTAGATTAAATACAATAAGCATCGATACAGGTGACCATGATTTTATGTAAACATACTTCATACTTCTTCATACTCCATATAATATACCTTATTAAGCCAAAACCTATATCCACAAACTATGCCAAAAGATAGAAAAACGGTGGGTGGATAAGGGCCTGAATCCAGTGAAGCATTTAATTCATGACGAGAGAATTGCCGAAGTAGGAACATGATTCTGTAAAGATACATTTCCAAAAAGACTGCTACAACCCTTATTAAAAGCTTGTCTTTATGAGCAGACGAATTTATTATTTAAGAAATACAGTTAAATCCACCTCCTCCTGCCAAGTGTTCAGAATAGCCTAACGTTTCTAACAGGTTGTTTCCTATTTGCACTGTTACAGTAGCAATTGTATTTAACTGCCACAATGAAACTTTAGAGTTGTTTTCACCCCAGGATCATACCGAGACAATAACATGTGAATCCCAAACATATACAGTAGATCGATTTCGGTTAGCCCAGAGAAGCACACCATGGGGAGCGGTACGGAAAATAATTTCATCATGACTCTCATGCACTTTTACCGCTTTCCTTGCCTTCAGACTGTGGAAGAGAAAAGCAGCCCCTTTCTTCATCTCTTGTGTGTCCATTATTTTTTCAACATGCTGAACTAAGTAAGTTCGACTGAAATTTAAAGAACTGTGTTTCAAAAAACCTTAGATGAATCAGCTGATAAAACATTAACATTACTCTTTACCACAGAAGTAATCCAAGTTTCCCTCCCTGTCTTCGGTTTATTGGCCTCTGCGTTGGCACAGATGCAAAAATGCAAAGCCTTTAGGATAAAACCACAAACAGAACAAACAGCAGCAAGACTGGGTAACAGTATTTTTCTCCAAACAGCTATTATTAGTTCTAAAAAAACCCAAGAGAAGGCTTTCATCAGAAAGGCTGCAGCTATTTTGCATCATTTCCCTGGTGCCTAAAGGCTGGATGCTACAGTCCTGTACACAGGATGCATGGGCTTTCCCTCCATCTATAGATTAATCTTACCTTCAGAGCAAAACTACCTCCCACCTCGCCGCCAACCCTAGGTAACTGCAAGAGATTTTACTTCAAGCAAGTGATCTTGATGCAAAACATATATCCTGTTTTTCCAAGGTTATGTATCTCGCAAAGTTGATTTGGTACTTGTTGAAAACCATTTCCTTTTTACCCAAGAAACCAAAAGATCAAAATTCACAAGTTAACACATTTCAATTAAGTTTGTTCTTTCTGAGCACAAAAGATTATATAAGCATTTTACCTGCTATTTTCCTAATTATAAAAAATAGCCTATGTATCATCTGCTTTAAATAGCTTGTCTCATTCTATGGCAATTCATTCACAAAGCAGTAAAATATCAGGAATTTGCCCCACTTTTGTTTTAATTAAGGAGACTGGAGTTTTCCCATTGTGGTATCATCAGGGAGATAACATACGTCTGACAGGTTACAGAAACCTTCACAGACACACAATTGAGAAATAGACAGAAAAGAAGTCATTCTTTTTCTAGGAGGAGTCTAATCCTATACTTCATCAGGATTTTTCAGTCCTTTTCCTGTCCCTGTTTGTTAATCCAGATGTTACTGTTTTAAAAGCAGCCACAGAAAAATACCCTTATTAGACAAAAGTTTGCTTATGCATTTTGCTCTTGTACAGAAGATTCATTTCAGTACATGCAAACAGAGATTGACAAGGCAGAGTTTGGAAACTGGGAAGACAGTAAACACCTCTGTTTCACTCTGAGTAAGACTAAGATAAAAAAATGGGCACCCTATGTTACAATCTAGCAATCAAGTTAGACTAATGTATGCAATCTGCCTTTTCCTGAGATGCCCTATGGCCTCCTAAGTCAGAAGCATTGATTACTTATTCTACACTAATTCTACAAACCTTTCAACATGAGTGCTATGGACTGACTGAGAGCAGAACGTTCCTTCAGGTTGTCTTCTGCAGTTGAGAGATACAAGCTGTAGACTTTCCGAACAGATTAATTCTGCCCTCTGCATTGCCTGCTGAATCTCTGAAGAGAAACAGCTTGGGAGAAAAGAAGATTTTTAATGGCCACTTGAGCTCACCTAAGAAAACAAAAACAAAGCAACAATTGAGGCTAGAGGGCTCCATACAGTAGTTTATCCTTGCTTAGGCCACTGGCATCCTGATTTTAGTGTAACACAAATCAACGATAAAGAGTATTAGACTATCACTTAGTTTCTTCCCGGTAGGTAAGAACTCCTCAAATTAAAGGTTATAACCCTTCATGTTGTAATAATTAATGAATACGTTTAAAGTATCATCACTCTAATAGAGGATGACTTTGGAAACCACAAGAATAAAAAAACAATTTAGTTTAAGAATTACCTTGACATTTTTATATTTCACTTTGAAAATCATTAAGTTTTTAACCGTATGTTACTATTTTTAGGGCTAGCTGGAAAAACGATTTTGATCTTCAGGGTATTAATCATCTACCTACAGCACAGAGGCAATGAAAACGCAGCAAGGTGAGCACTCCATAGCTTAGCCCACCGAGTCCCCTCCACCAGCAGCGGCAGTGACGGGCAGCCCCGCAGCACTGCCCCGGTAAGGCTGCAGAGAGGGCCACAGAGCCGACCACACTCAGACCGGCATGGCCCGTCGCTACTGCATGCTGTACTGCTTGCTTCCTGACACAAATCAAAAGGCTGTGGAGGACAGCTGCATTTAAATCAGTTCTTTGCCTTATGGTTTCCCCTCCCTGCTTCCATTTCCTTCAGCTATTAAATTTCAAAAAAAAAAAAAAAAAGAGACCCCAAGTAAAACAATAACATATTCATAAGGGGATGGACAAGTGTGAGCAACTAACCCAGTTTGTGTTAGGTTTAGAGATTACAAAGTGTTTTTTTCATCTCTTATTTTGTTATATGTAAAAACCACTAAAAAAACTACTAGTGGTACCAAGAAGCACGCTGAAACCCATCCTTTGTTGCAGAACAGAGGAAAGCAAAGACATAAGGAAAGTATGCCCAAGCTCTACTCAGGAACTCATCTTATCTTTAGAACTTCTTGAATTTTGAGATGTATTGATTTCTCAGTGTCTGACAAATACAGCCGTCTTTCCTACTGTACTGGAAGGAAGTAACTTAAAGCTCAATCTTCTGCAATTTTTAGGAACAATCTATGCTTGCTACCATATGCCACCAGGATGAATTGCAAAGGTAGTTCAATCCCTGATTACAAGTACGGACTCTTGGAAAACTGGAGCAATGCATAGATGGTGTGATACTAAACATAACAGCTCTGTCCTACTAATATTATTTTGTGGACAGCAACAGGACCACAGGAAAAGTGCCAAACCATGAAATCCCAGCTCAAAAGCATTAACTACTTATTTATACTTGGTATTAGAAAAGGGATTGGAGGCAAAAGAGTAAACCTAAGTGTCTGTGGGAAGGACCCGCGTTGGAGAAGTTTGTGAAGGACTGTATCCCCTGGGAGGGACCCCACACTGGAGCAGGGGACCAGCGCGAGGAGGGAGCAGTGGAGATGAAGTGTCCTGACCTGACCACAGCCCGCCACTCCCCATCCCCCTGCGCCACTGGGGAGGAGGTAGAAGAGGTGGGAGTGAAGTTGAGCTGGGGAAGAAGGTGGGTTTAGTTTTGGTTTTATTTCTCACTGTCTCACTCTGGTATCAATTGGCAATAAGTTAGTTTTCCCCAAGTCAAGTCTGTTTTGCCTGTGACAGTAATTGGTGAGTGGTCTCCCTGTCCTTATCTCGACTCACGGGCTTTTTCATTGTATTTTCTTGCCGGGTCCTGCTGAGGAGGTAGAGTGAGAGAGCAGCTGGGTGGGCACCTGCCAAGGTTAACCCACCTCACCTTCTCCATAAGAATTTGAATAGGGAAATCCAGGAATTCAGTTTCTCACAAGGCCCCTAACAAGACCTAACACAACTGCTGGTGATCAGCCAGAACAGATTTGCATCAAACAGATCCTGCCAGTGATGTTGCTCTTAACACATCCCATTTTATAATTTAAAATGCCATGCAAACAGCAACTATTCCTCTCACTCATGCAACATATGCTTATCCTCAGAGATGTTAAGTAACCAACACAGTCACACCACAGGTGAAGTTCTAACCCTTACTGTCACTGCCCTGATAAGCAAACCCAAGCACAAGACAAACATGTTTAAAAAGTGTGCATTTCCTGCTGGTTGAGGTCAGGATCAGCAAGGTGAACTTAAGCCCCTGCAGAATGTGAACTAAATCAAGTACGAAATCTCAACAGCAGAATCTTAGGCTTCCTAATTTAGAAACTCAACTCCTTTACTAAAGGGGAGAGACAAATCAGACCCTGAAGGGAAGGGGCTGTTTAATGATGCTTCATCCAACATGGGAGGCAGTTGCCCTGTTTCCCAAGCTTTTTCTCTCCACCTCCCTGCCCCAGCAGAGACTTTGAATGTCATGGAGATGCCAATCTGGCAATCAAGGAGCACCTTTAATCACCTTCAAGAGGAATAATCCTTCTAAAGCTTGTCCCTCAGCTGGGAGGAGGGAGGAGATTGTCAAAGGTAAATAAAATTAACATTCAAGAGCAGTAGAAACATAATGGGGAGGTGACAGCTGTAATTGAAAGTGACAGAGGGAGGGGAAGAGAATTAGGGCAGTTTTGTAGAGGTGTTTGCTCCAGGGAAAGTATGGGGCTTCATATTTTGGGGAGAGAGACTAGGAAGATCTCATATCCCACAGGGCAAGCAATAATCTTTGTCAAGGGGGACAGATAGGTAGAAGAACAGAGTGAACCAGGCCGAAGGAAATTCTGCCTGCAAGGGAGGGAACAGTGCATCGTAAAATCTTTGCTTCCCAGCCCGCTCGGTTGCTGGTATCACTACCTACACCCAGAAAAGATGGGATGGAAGGAGCAGGCACATCACTTGTCAATAAACCTGGCTGATACAGCCCCAGCACAGCATTTTAACCACAGGGTGGGTAGAGGCTCTACCATGATTTTTCTTCCTGCTTGAAGTGAGGGAGAAATGGAAGAACAACAGGTGAAAAATGCAAGATGAAGCCAATCCTTCCCACCTCCACCAATCCCTTCCTCTTCTGCCCAACCTTGGCTGCCATGGGCTCCCTCCCCTGCCAATGCACAATGCCAGCCCCAACTTCCACTCAATCACCGTCTGCAATAGTTCAGACCCCATCAGTGCTCTAAATTGCCCTCCGCCCACAGGCTACACCACCCCAAGTCAGAGCTTGTCAAAGGGAAGATTACATAAGGAAGCCAGTGCCAGGTTTCCAAGAGTCACATTTTTACAAGGCAAGAAGGTGGTGAACCATGCCAGCATCTACCCACAACTATCAGCCTCTGTTAAAAGCAAACAGCAACAACAGCGTAAGTACTACTTAAAGGGAGTTTCTTGCCCAGACACTCTTCAGCTCACAAAGCCTTGGTTCTCAGTCCACTCAGTTACAACTTACATGTACCTACAGTTAGCTGGCACACTGCTCAGAGCAGCAGAAACAGACATGTCAAATCACTCACAGCTGGGGACTCAGCAGGGTGTAGCAGGAAAGGGAGACAAAGTGAGTTTCTTTGAAGACAGAATTCCTTATAGAACATTGTACATACAGAAACTCCCCTACTCCTGTATATCACAAAAAATAGGTGACTGTAATAAGTTAAGGCAACTTTTTCTCTTTAGAAATCAAAGGTAAACTTTTTAGATTTTCACCACCATCAAGTTTGGACTGTAAGGATCATAAGAGTGGCAAGTTAAAGAAAAGCTAGTAGAAAATAGTATAGCTCAAAAAACCTCCCAACTGCTATCTCGACTTGAATCTCTAGATAGGACAGTCATTCTTTTCTTCCCTACCCAGACACATCTGCTGCAGACACATATACAGCTGGTTTTGATAATTTGGTTATTTCTCCCCTCGCAGAGCAAGCGCCACAACACACACACAAACGTGACTGAGTTGCATTTGCTGTTCCAAAAGGAAGTACAAGTAACCAGCAGACGGGTGACATTGGCTCTGCAAAATAAACAAATGGTATTTTCTATCCTGCCTTGCAGTGAACAAGCCATCAGTGCTGCCTCCCAAACATCACGGTAACACCTTTGAGCACAGGACTGCTCCTGTTTTTGTCACACAAAGAAATTATCTTGGAGGATGGGTGCTATTTTTAGAGGCAGCACTGGAAACTACACAACTCAGCTCCAAATCGTGAGCTCATATACCTTAATGGAGGTGAAGATGTTCAGTTACACACTCACACAACACACAGTCACTGTGTACTATCAATTAAAAAAGGTCATTTAAGGAGTTCTTAACCTGTCTCTTAGTTTACTTGAATCACAACCTTGAGAACAGATTATATAGTGCTGCAAACCCACAAAAAAAGTGGTTTGCTTCATTAGATCCACTGTTTATTCTTAGTTAAAACACTTGACCTTTCCTTCCTCTGCTGTTCCCACCTCTAAGGCACATCCAGGAATTTTTCCCTTGCCAGTATTCAGGGGAGGCTTGACAAGTGCAAGATTTAAACATAGGAATTCCAGTTTAGAGCTAAAAAAACCCACTTTGTTTTCTTTTCTTCCAGTATTTGAGATGTGTTGAAGAAAGGTAAACACTTCAAAGTCTTTGTCAAAAGCCCACTCCAAGGGGAACAGTGACAATCTGAAGCTTTAAATAGTACAGTTATACAGGAAAAATCTTTCATGTCTTATTCTTGCATTTCAAGGCTTATTACAGAATATTCAGCTCCCCTTTTGTCTCTGACTCGCCCCCCCAGTTCTTGCACAGGCCAACTAGCTGCTTGTGTTACTCAAGACAAATTACAGTGCTCAAAATATAATTAAAATCAAAATAATTAAAATTCATGCTACGTGGAAAGCCATCTACCAATTTGATGATTAAGTGTTTTCCATGTTTACAATAACTATAATCATAACCACTCCTAGACCTGGAAAGGATAAATCTCACCAGTAAGTTAAAAAACCCACACAGCTTTGCTGTTCATCCACTGTTTCAAGAGCTACAGTCCAGATACAGAGTGCCATAATTATCAGTGACCTAGACAAAACATTGCTTCAGCAAAGAGCAGATTCAGTAAGCAACTGAGTATTTTCAACCGCAGCCTATAAAAGGTTCCTGGTATTACAGTACGAATAAAAAGTATCAGTATTTTATGGACACAGAACACCCCTTCAGAATTTGGTGAACAACATTTGCAACAACAGAAATGTAAACACACCATTTTGCCTTTAATGTCACTGCTTGAGTGTTTGTACAACCCAAACTCGGTAATGATTTGGAGCAAAGGAGTTTCAGGACAAGACATCTGTTACTTGTCAGCTAGAGGGAAGATTGTTTTAGAGCATTCTAAACCCAGTTAGACCTGCACTAGAGTTTCCATCAAAGGAAGTTTGAAAACTGAAGACAAATATAAGCAGACATTCATTTAAATGCTATTTATGTAGCTTAAAGACTTTCCCTGTAGTTATGTCTACTCATGTTGCTCAAGCAAACAAATACATACAGAGAAAGTGCTAGTGCTTACTACTTGCAGTTACTTGGCCTATAGAGGATCATTTAATCAGCTTGTGTAAACTGATGTCTGTTTCTCACAGTTCTTTTATGAAGCTAACCACCCAGCTGTTACACCTCATTGCACCGGAATGTGCATCACTGCCCCAAGTTTCTTGTCACAGGGCAGACCAGCAGAAACTCTAGAAACTGCAACGTAATGAAAAGGGCAAACACTGTCTCAAAGCCCTTTCAGGACTACATCAGGAAATTCTCCCCACACTTGGCCACTATACCAGGCCTGTAATTTTTAAAATTTATTTTCCGTTTTATAAATAATGCATTACTAAGATACAACAAGCCTGAAAGGTGCTGGGCAAAAGAGAGCTTTGAGAATGAAGCCCCAATGCTTGGGAGAACTGACAACTTGAGTGTTTAGGGTCACATAACAGCTAGACTCCAGGCGTAGAATACTTAAGAAAAGATACTTTAGAAAAGACTGAAGCAGGAAGCCATTCTACTCATTTAACTCAGTCACAGACCAAACAAAAAAGATCAGAAAAAACAGTGTCAGACTCTACATTCAGGGGTATATAGCTGGCTGTTACAGGTTTTTACTTCTCAGATTCTAGCTTTTTCTCTAACACCTACTGTCAAGCTTAAAATTTTGGCATTTAACTATGTCTTGTTGCCATAGCACCTTTCATTTACATGTGAACCTAGTGAAACACAAGCAACATGTTCACGTAAAATACTGCTCTTGCTATTAGCTACTTATCGTATATTTTAACTGGAGAGTTTAAAGCTTAGAAGTCTAACTGTATAGAGTGCTCAATGCTTGTGAAGTATCACTTAGAAAGAGCTGACAGCCTGGGCAAGTTTGACATAAGGAACATCCGCAATTAGTACACTGTTACAGATACGCAAGTGGTAATTATTGATCAATTAACTTGAACCTGCAAATCAAATCTGAATTTGAAATAAAACTCAATTAGTGCTTACTAATAGTAAATTCAGGAAGTTATCATTCATTGACTTGATTTGTTTCCTGCTTCACTTCCTCTATAACATGGCTACACAAGGTAAACTTTGCCATTACCAGTCAGTTTCTCATGATATAAAGCCTTCTGAATGCTTTATTGTTTATTAAGTTTCATTTCAGTTGTTTAGGTTGTGCAAAGTCTGTAACATACTAACCTGCTACTAGCTGTCCACCCTAATCTCTCCTGACTTTTAAAAACACCTCAGGCAAGTCTCTGGTTCATCCACTTCAACTTAGAGATTAAGGTCACTTCCTCATTACTATTATGCCTACTTTACTTCAAACTGTAACATCCGACATATTAAGAGGCAAACTTTCAGGCATGCAAGGTTTTGACAGGGCCACTCAAGGTCACTGCTGCACAAGTGACAGCAAGCAGGTGGCTCTATTGAATATGAGAGATCAGAAGAAGTAACTCCGCAGAGCTCTGTGGCAAAGCAACACCAGAAGCTCAGCAAGTGTCCCCATTGTTCAGTGAAAGTATTGTGCAGTACTACTAGGCAACCACAGCAAAATCTCAAAGTCTCCAAGAGTTACTAAATCACTAGCAAGATTTGTTGCTAACACTCTAGCTAGACTCCACTGAGCATCTTTCAGCTATGTTGCAGTTAAACACTACAACATATGTATTTAGGATCTTCGGGAGTATACAGAAGCGGTACAAAATTGTTCTCTCAGTTGGAACAGAGAATTCTGCATACTGAAATAGAAGCATGTTAGATTTCTTGAGCAAGCCCCCAAATGTGGCACGAAAACTTGTTTCTCCATTTGAAAGATTACAGCATGCACAAGTCTATAGAGGTTTTAGTATTGCATGTGATAAACAATATAACTGAAGTACAATAAAATCTCAAGTGTGCGATAACATAAACCATGAGGTCAGACAGCAAAGTGTTGTATGTGTTGTTTATTGAACTTCAAATTCCATGGTACATCATAGATTAAATAGTTAAAAACTGTTTACTATCATACAATGTTCAGAATAGTCTTTCAAAACATCTCTTTGGACAAACCTAAGAGCCAAACTCAAGCACAATTCCCCCAAAGCAGAATGCTAGTGTGGGAAGAAAGCTTCAGAGTACTGACTGTACACAACACTACACAAAGCACGATAGCACACCAAGTCATTGTTCTCTGCTGCAACACAGGCTTCAGAGAGAAATTCTATACAATGCTTATTACCATCATAGGCAGGCACCTACTATATTAGTGGGACAGATCACTCTCAGATCCTGCTCCTCCAAGACTTCAATACTCCACATAAGAGTACAGACTTACAGTTCTGGATTCTGTGATGTTTTACATTACAGAGCTGAAACCAGATTTGAGACTATTAGCACTAAATATAGTCATACACAGCAAGAGCAAACTGACAAGGTCTTGCACTTATGCTCTTCAACCCTGACACACAAGATGCCTACAACTGAAATTTTTATCTTAAAGACATAATGTCACCTGAGGTCAAACAACTATGAATGTGAACAACAGCAACGTCTTAGATTACTTTGAAGATTTAGACTGGTTGAGGTGGAAGACTAGTGCTTGAACTGCACTGCTCAACATTGCATCCTATTTGTGCCATCTTGCCTCAACTGAATATACAAGTAAGTAAAACAAAACGCATCAAAAAAGATAAGTCAGTCAACTGTAAACTGTTGGCAAGAATCATTCAATTATGTATTTGTCCTCCATCTCAGGCATTTGTACGAGACACTGGAGCCTAGAAGTGTTAGCTTTAATTTGTGCAACTTAATAATTTCCTTCAGGAGGAGTTCAGTCATCTGACCGGACGAAGAGATCTCCCAACCTTGCATGGCAGCCATCAGTCATAGCTCACCTCACAATAAGGTTCCGAGCCAGAACGTCAAAAAAGCACAGTAGTGCGATTCCAAGCAAAGTCAGGATTTGCAGTTCAAGATTTCCCTGCTGTATTACTGTTTCCATTTGTAGCACTGTTTACTGAAGAAGCCTCACAAAGGCACCACTCCCAGCTGCAGTACATACAGTGGTACTGATGCAAATGTTTGTTTTGCTGCAGAGCAGCTGGATGTATTAGGGCTTCCACAGAACCAAGTGCGCACAACATGAAAACATGTAAAACAGCAGGTTTAACCTCAGCAGCCCCTTTGAGTGATGTCTTGTCCTGAAGATTTTGTGATATCCATTGTAGTGAACACCTGTAAGACACCAAAAGAACAGCTTATTTACTGTTGCTCTGTAGCATCATGCACATGGCTATTGGTCTCCTCTTGTAAAATAACAATACCAGATTTCTTTGAACTGTTACAATAGAAAACAAGTCGCAGTGCAAATTAACACATTTTCTATCATATGTCAGTATCTTATGGTCAGAAGTTAAGCAAACACTAAGTATATCTAATAAAATACAATGTAGTACTCTTTCCTTGCTTCTAGGTAACCATCTTCAAAAGCAGGTTTTAAATCAAGCTGTGCCCTCCTCCTCCTCCTCCTCCCTTACCTCTCCACAAGTTGGATGGATACCAATTGTTTCATCAAGTAATTCTTTGGTGAGACCACATTTTATCGCAGCAGCAAAGCCTTGGGTAACTTCACCAGCATTAGGTCCAAGAACATGAAATCCTATCACACGATTCTTTAAGACAGGTGAGAACAAAACAGGAGTTAGTACTAGGTGAAAGCTCTAGTATGTAACTCCCACTACACTAAAAATTGTTATGCAAGTAGGTCAATAGCAGTCTTCAAAAAATGAACTACTCCAAAGAAAGTAGCTCTGCAGTTCTTTTTCAGTCCATTATAGCAGAATGAAACAAGTTTTAAAATGAATGAGTTTTAAAATCATTGCACAGCACTAATTCAAAGATACTGCCTAAAACTAAACAGACTCTAGTTTTGTCAGTTGTTTTTATAGATATACAGTATGTTTAGTATATCCAAATTTAAAATTATTTTTCTATATTGAAATTAGGTCAGGTAGAGGAGCTGTTTATATTGTTTGTTAAAATCTGATACTAAAGAGCTTCACTGGCTGTTCCCTTCCTCCCCAAGCAGTTAACAAGAAGGAAAATGAAAACAGACTTGAATTTTGAGCAAGCTGTCTCTGTAGCAACATCTAGAGTGATGGCAGTAGGCTACAAAAACAAGTTAAAAATGGGTGTGGTTTGTTTCAATTTGTTTTGTTAATTGGTTTATAAAGAGGGATACAAACAATGTTTTAAAACATTTTCCCAGGATGTTCCTATACCTTCAAAGATGTTCTAGCCCAGGTCTGGCTATGATGTGCAAGACAGGATACAAATTCCTCATAATATGAGCGATTTAAATACACTATTTAGCTTACATTCTCCTCCAGCATCCTAGGAAAAAACCTTTCACATGGAAATCTAAATAAAGTCCCTCCTTCCATTGTGTTCTTTTCATTTGGATTACTTCCAGTGAGGCTCCAATAAAAGCAGAACTTTGAGCCTTTCTGCAGTCTTTGAGAAAGGGTTAGGTGGGCTAATAAGGAAAAGAGCAAGCTTACTTCCTCTTAGCTTAAAAGCCATGCTATTTCATCATACCATTCCTTCTCTTCAAAGTAATTTTAAACACCAAAAAATCTTCCTTTGTTTGTCTGTTCTCCCAGATAGTTTGGAGGAAAAATACCGGACAGCATTGGCACTTACTCTTTGCAACAACGAGAACCTACTGATCACTAGAAATTCCCATTTCTCATCACTGAGTTTTCTAGGACCAACCACGTTTTCCACGTTTCTACTAAACATACAAAACCGCACTTTGCAAAGGGCAAAACCCACAAGGTCCAGAAACCTAAAGCAAGACACCAGACAGTGCAGATACTCAAAACTCACTTGGAAGAAAAACCTTGGTGAATCTCTTCACAAATCTATCCTTAAATTGGAACTCAGGATGAAATTTCATAATGCATAAAGCTACCACTTGCTCAAACAGCTGTTATAACCCAAAACAAAACAATCGGCTCTCTCCAAATTGATTAGACCTCTTAAAACAAATACTTATGTTAACAGAATGGGTAGAGCTGGCCTCAGGCAGGCCAAACAAAAGATACTAGTCTTTTGGCTGGTCTAAAAAGAAATGTCAAGAATACACTCAGCATAGCCATTCCAGCTTGCTACTTACGTTGTCATGTTTACTGCAGATAATCTTTGCATAACAAGTATTGTTATCTCTGCCTGGTACTGTCCATTCAAGAGGCCAGAACAAACTGTGATAAACCTGCGAGAATGACAAGAAAAAGAGCATTAGAATTTGATGAATTAATTCAGTCAGATATAATCCTAATTTTTAATGTCTTTACAAATAGATGGTTTGACATTTAACCCATTAGATTTTCATAACGTGTACTAGACAAGACACTGATTTTTGTTCCCCCCAGCCCAAGTAGTCCATCCTCCAAAAGTCAGTAGAGTAGGACTTGACTCAAACCACACACCCCTGATCTAAGTGCTTGATTAAAACAGCAACAGCTACCAGACACAGCATTTTAAGGTTGTACTTTCAGAAAGAGAAGTGCTTTAGTAGTACAAAATTAATATCTAGTTTCTATAAATTTAAACCTATTCTGCAAAATAGTTAACAGCAGAAGCTAAATAATGCCAAGTGTATTTGAAAGATGTAAGGAGTTAAACACAAGGCATGCAAGCAGCTTTAATGAAACTCTTCAGAGAAGCGCAGAAGCCAGAAATTACCATAAAACAGGGAAGTTATGCCTGATACTCCTGTAGTCGTCAGAAAAGGTCAGGAAGAAGTTAATTCCCAATTCAAGTGCAGTGAATAAGCAGAAAATAGACAGTTCATCCAGGAGTTTGGTATACTTCAGCAATAAGTCTCTAATTCACAACAGCAAAAAACCACCTACAGCTTTGCAGCCCAAGTTTGGCCTCCTGAAGTCAAATGCTTCTCAGCAGCATGCAAATAGCTACACACAGTTCTAACATAATCAAGTCCAGTCCTGAAGAATTTCTGGGAGTCCAATACCTTGTTAGCCAGATGACAACACTTCCACAATCAAAGACCTATCTAGCTAACGTTCTAATCTTGTTTTAACACTATGCCTTGAGTGTAAAGCAGCAAGGCCCAAGAAAAACATTCTCAAGCTACATGTTCAACAAGTCTTGAGTGCTCTCACCTCCAAGTTTTGCTTTCCGTATTTTTCTACGGCTCTTTCTTCAGCTAACCCACAGCTGCCATACTCTAAAGGAGTAAACACTGTCGTTGGTACATTGATATAGTCACACTAAAAATAAAAAACAAAATTTGCATTTAGACTATGCAAGTTCTATACAGTACATAACAGGAAAATTTGTAGTAGTACTTGTGTCCACAGTCAAGTGGACAAATCAACTTGTGTTATTGCAATTTTGAAGCAAAAAGCATAGAAGTAAGTTGAAGTTGTATTTTTATAGCTTTACCTTTATGGAACTACCACCATAAAGCCTGCGGGCTAGCAGTTTCCCCGCTTGAATGGCAACTGGAGTAAGCTCAAGCTTTCCTTCCAATATATCTCCAATAGCATAAACATAAGGCACATTGGTTTGCTCTTCATCATTTACAGGTACTTTCCCATTCCTTTAAAACAAATTAAAAAAAAAAAAGAGACTAGAGTTCAGTATTCAGCTTCCTCAGAGCTCAGCAAAAAACAGAGGGGAGAAGTTCTGCTATAAAGATGTTATTCTAACTACTGAGCACGTTTTATTAAATATGCTTATGCCTTTTTTACTTCAACTGCAAGCTCTCCAGAGCATAAATTACCTCCGACTCTGACACATGGCTGAAGTCAGTATTCAGGGGGCCAGTTTTGACCTGAGCAACTGCGCGTGTCTGAAGATAATGAAGTTACTCGAACAGCTTTGGACTTTTACTTGATTATTATACAGCTTGCAATGTACATCTTCCCCATGTGGAAAAAGAGCTGCAATACCACTCAGGTTTAAGTAAGTTGGCTTAGTAAGTTGTTAGCTGCTGCAACCTGATCTTAACTTTTTCCTTTCTCCTGAACAACATAATTCTGCCTCTTCCTCTGCACCAGTTTTGCACTGACACCAGAGAGAAACAAGAAAAAAGTTAAATCTGTAGGAAGCGAGTAGTTTACTGCCTCTTTAAATCCCTAGATTAACTTGCCACATGAGCTGAATAAAACATTTAACAGAACATTAAACTGTGGTTTCTAACTAAATTAAGCAAATATATTAAATCTATTCCTTAAGCACAGTGGCCAACAAGTAGGTATTAACTCATTCAGAATAGTTTTTATGAAATACATATTAAAGAAGTGAAGTTAATGGACAACTGTACTCAAATCTAGGAGAGAAAAGGTTTTAAAGGTTCATATAATTGCCAGGTATAAGAGCGAGAATTTAAAAAAAAAAATCAGTATTATTAGGTGTTGTTAAAGAGATAAAAAACCATAATCATTGCATTCAGTAGTTTAAGGGAGTTGAGGAATACTCACTTCTCATTGATTTTGACACCAATTGTCTCTAAACCAATATTTCTGGTACATGCATCGCGACCAATGGCTATCAAAACCTAAAAAATCAAAGTTAAATGCAATAATTTTACGCAAGAAAAGTGTAATCAGCATAACATTTCTTTTGGTCTTCTGAAAAAACTGTGAAGCATACGATTGAAGTGACTTTTCCAAAAATTTTTTGAAAGCCACCAACAGTTCAGGCTCCTCCACGTGCAACTTGTTTCAGAGATGCAACAAACAGCAAAACATTAACATCAGAACAAAAATAGAAGCAACAACACTGTTCATATGAACTAAATTCCAGGCACGTAAAGTTTCACCCATTCTACTGACAGTGCTCAATTCAAGATGAATATTGAATTTTCATGTATTTTTTTTTTCTGCCAGTAATTTACGTGAACAATTTTTCAAGCAAGATTTCCCTTTACTTTTTTCTTGAACAACTTTTAAAGTATTTCAATACATTTTCATGTGCTGCTATATTTGGTTATTTCAAATCCAAAAATGCTTACAGTGTTATATTCTTCTTCAAATATTTCTGGTCCCTCAGTAGACTTTGCTGTCACTTTCAGTCTTCCAGGCATGCCTTCCTCCAGCTGTTCAACCTGTATAAATATTTTAAGCTTAGAATGACCTTAAGCAGCAGAGCTCACTTACATTGTCACTTTAAACCTTGACCTACTAATCTATCATTCAGCAGTAAAAAAAGCTTAACCTCACAAAACATTTATTCCTGTACAGAGCCAAAGCCTTCTCAGACAGCACATACATTCTACATGTGCTGTTTAAAGTAATTTTGCATGGAGAGAAGAAACCTAAAGAAAGCACTTGCCTGAATAGGTACAAACTTCCTGATGAACTTTACGCCATGTGTTTCCATGTGAGCACCTACTCTTTCTGCCATTTCTTGGTCAAAGCCCCGAAGGAGTATGGAACGCACCATCACTGTGACATCTAGGCCTAGACCAGCAAGAAATCCTGCACACTCTAGAGCCACATAGGAAGCACCCACAACTAGGGTCTTGCCAGGGCAGTAAGGCAGGGAGAAGAGGTCATCACTAAAAAGAAAAGAAGTGTAAGTTACAAAGTTCTTTCAAAGTTTGTCTTTGCAAACACTAGAGCAGACAAAATTCAGTCTACTATGCCTTTTCATCTCACCTTGTAATACAGTATTCTTTATCTCCAGGGATACCCAGATATCTAGGCCTTTCTCCTGTTGCCAGGACAAAAGTCTCTGCTGTGTGATAGGTTACTTGTCCTTTCCTATTAGTTGCCTGTTTATATAGACAAAATTAAAGTCTTTACCATAGGAACAGGTTTAAGATAAAATTTAAAAAAATAATGTAATCCTCCCTTAAATATTGTTGATATGTTTAAGAATCAAGAACAAGCAGTTTCAAACAAGAACTAACGTATTCAGAGAAGCCATGCAGGTCACAGAAGAATAACAGGTTTAAATCAAACACTATCAGGCTTTTCTCACATTAGTTAGAGCACTTAAAATCATTTACTCTTTGAATCCTGCCCATTTCAACTACTCATTTAGATTGAATTGTTCGTAACAACTTTAAAGTTATAAAAAGCCACAAGAAATTATGCCTTCCCTGCCCTCCACTTCCAATAAAAGGCCAACACAATGCCAGTGACAGAATAACATCAATTAGTTCCTAGGCTAACGTAGAAATTAAAAAAGTATCTAGTTACATGATTTCAGAGGGCCTAAGACCCAACCTTAAATGAATTCAAACTAATTTGACCTCTAGAGGTCCTTGGTCTTGGGAAATTTCATCTTGCCAATGCATCTCTCAATCTGACCTTCATTCTTGCTCTTTAGTTGTTTTCCAACACAGATGAAGGGAAACTTCATCCCCATTGAGTCATCAGGTAATTCAGGTTGGAAGGGATCTCAGGAGGACATCTAGTCCAACCTCCTGCTGAAAGTCTTTCTGTTCTACTTCATTTACAGACTAAGGACACTTAAGTAGATGACCTGCATACCTGGACACTAGAACAGCTGGTAGATGAGGTAAGTTAGCACTGAAAAGATAGTGGTATGCTCAGTCTCTTGGTTTGAAACACATGTAGTTCAGCCTTCATAAACTCATATTGAAAACAGACAATTATATCCACTTAACCAAACAGTTGTCTTCAATATGCAATTGTAAGTTAACCTTGCTACAGCATGATCACTTACAGCAAGATTGCCAGCACATGTTTTGTCTTGCAAAACTGACAGTTTAATTCTTATGCTGATAAAGCATAAGGTTCTAGCAGTGCTGTTACGCAAGTGCTTAATCTGAATTTAATTTCAATAGTTTTTACGCTTTAGTATGAAGAATTTCCAAGTGGCAAAATTGTACAGCTAAAGCTTTTCTTTTTTTCCCCCCTCTCCTCACTCAGGCTGTTTACCTCAGTCATGAAGTAAGCAACTGAGACCACCTTACTCTATTCATGCAAGACATAACTTTACAGATATCCACATTACTCTTACATAACAGTCACTGGGTTTGCAAACACTGTGGCATGTACTAAAGTACAATAAGAATTTGAATCGATAACTTATTTCACAAATGAGTTTTTAACTTCAGTTCACTTAAGTTGGCAATGTCAAGACAAAGCCTTTTTCTTGTTCGATTTTAAAAGGCAGTTCTAGAACACAAGTTTTCCCTCCCAACTAAGCGTTTTAAACACAGCACATACCTTAATTTTGTGCGGTTCAACGAATTCTCCATAAGAATTGAGGTATGTCACAGACTTCTCTCTTAAGGACACTCGATAGCCCCAGTTTAAAGAACCAATGTAGTTTTGAATTGCTTCTACCATGATCTCCCAGTTGTGTTTAACTGAAAGATGACATTAATTTCATATTTGAAGAAATCAAGGTGCAATGAACCCTTAAAGAAAAACCTTAAGTCTTATTCATTGTACATCATGCTAAGAAAACATCATTATCATCAGTAATGAGGATACATATTAAAGTCTTGTTCTACTATGCTAATATTTACCTGACTTGTTACTATCTGAAATAAACCCATTCTAGAAGCTCTTTCATTTAAATCAGATAATATAGGAAACAAAACACAATTAGCTTTCAATCCTAAAGGCTTCTATGACTCAAGGAGGAGGATACCTTCTGATTCACCTAAGAAAACTACTGAATCTGCCTCTAGTTTACCAAGTCCAAAGTACAAGACGGATCTTAAGCTCTGAGTCTCATCTGTGCAGTCTTGGTCTGTCCTCTGTGTTCTTACTAACCTTGTTCTTCATACTGCCACCCGTATTTCCTTGAATCTTGGAGTGCCTGACCCAGAAGTGCTGCTTGATGCATTAGCTTCTTAGGAATGCAACCCACATTTACACATGTGCCACCAAGTCCTAAGATGGAAAGAACCATGTTATTACCTGCGTGAACAGGATATTTATGCTTTTCCTATCATATGCTTTGTATAATCACCCATATATCAGTTGGTGATGTTTGCTATAGCCACACAAGTAACATCAAATTTCTGTTGTAAGAGACATTTTAAAATACAATGAACACACTAAGCTTACAAGTTTGTATTCAGTTTAAGATGTTACTTCACTCATTGAGCCAAGAAGGGTACAGTGTGCTGTCTTAAACGTAGACCCAGGATATGTACTCCAGAGTGCTTCAGATTTTAGTCAGACTGGCAAGTAAGCAAGGCAAAAAGCCCAGAGCTCCTGCCTGGAGTTTCGTACCACCTATTATGTGGAATTTGAAATAAGTATTTGTTTGCAATCTTAGCTATGAAAGCACATCCATACTTCAGCTCAATAAAACTTGACAAATGAAGTTCCTTACTCATTCTCAACTGCCAATAGCATTAATAGGGTCAGACAGCAGCTGTCTTTAATTATGGAAAGGTGAGGCATGCATAGCCATATAGTCACGCTGTTCTAGAGGTAGTGTAGCGCAGTTGCCCATGAACTAAAAGGCAAAAAACCCCACAAATATGTGAATGAACAGGCGCGCACACACTATCTGGACACAATTTGAAAGTGAACAGAACTAGAACAACATTCAACAAAGAACTGAGATTTAGCAATGCACAAAACTGAAACAACTGTCCAGAAAAGCAGGCATGCCAGGAAAACAACTCCTTTGTTATCTGTGCTCCAGAATTACAGGAATTCAGCCACAATTTCTAAGAATACAAATCCATAATATCTAACAACTCAATATGTATCACTGGCATTCAAACATCATAAAATACAAGTTGAGAAGCTTACCCCATGAGGTTCCGAGAGGCGTTGGAACAACATAATCTAATACCATTACTTTCTTTCCCAAGGCAGCAGCTTCCTAGAAAAGACAAGAAAGCCTGTCCACTCATTTACGGTCACAATATACTTAGCACTAGTAGAAGGCTCCTTTGCTAGTTAGTCTCATTATCAGATATGGCTCTTCTACCTCCTTCACTAGACAAAAATTCAAATCCCTCAAAAACTATTACTTTCTTCAAAACCTTTAATGCACGCTTATGTTCCATGATGCATCCTTATCATCCTACACTGTCAAAAGCCATGATCTGAAGAGGGTATGAGATGGGCTTACCAGCCTATGATCCTCCTCTACCTCACCCAAAGAAGTATTTACACTGTTAGCTCTTTTTTTCTCTCAGGAGGGCAGGACTGACTTGGCATGTTCATGAATGAAAAAAAAGTGACGTTAATAAACTGGAGACAGTTCAGTGGAGGACCAATGAGATGCTTGGGGGATGGAGCACATGCCCTACGAAAAGGGTGAGGGAACTTGGCATGTTCAGCCCGGAGAAAAGTTGGGTTTGGGGGAGATCCAACAGCAACCTTTCAATACCTATGAGGAGGTCATTAAGATGACTGCGCCAGGCTCTTCACACTAGTGAGTGGTGGAGGGACAAAAGACAATGGCCCTAAGTTGAAACAAGAGGTTTTCAGACTGACTATAAGAAGAACTTTCACACCATGAGGACATTCAAACAGTGAAACAGTTTGCCCAGAGAGACTGTGCCATCTTCACGACCCAAATGGATGAGGTCCTGCATAATCTTGTTTGACCTCACAGTTAACCCTGCCTGGAGCAGCAGCTTAGACTAGATGTCCTCCTAATGTCTGTTCCAACCTGAATAATCCTATGATACTCTATCCGAAGAATCACCAGGCACTTGATTGAATCTACCTACTGTTTGATCTTTCAAGGGCTTAGATCAAATCTTTAGGTGCCTCAAATCTGTTTAAGAACTCCTGCACAGTTACTGCAATCCTGGCTCAAACAAGGTTTTGCCAGCTATCCTGTATTCTGTGAAAACCTGACCCACTCTGAACAGTTTGGTAATTATCACCAAGTTTATAACTGATGTCCCAGAAGGCGCTGTGAGGAAAGATCTGGAGTATTCTGAAAATGCTCCATTAAGACCGGCCAATTGAAGCAGTGCTATGTCACCTTCTCCTGCCTTTCTTATATTTATCTAGTGAAAGTTGCATGCTTAACTATTGCTGTACAGCAATCGCCAAGGCTGTCAAGAATAACATCACCATGCCCAAACCATAAACTGACGGTTAGGATAGCTGGCTGAGAGGTGGGAAGTGTGGGTTCAAATCCATCTGGTAGAAGAGAAAACTGAATCTGCATCTTAGATCCTGAGGCACTCTGAACAACAGCTATTTGTGCAAGAGGTACACAATCTCTATCACCATTTCTGAAAGAGCACCTAGAAAGAACTAAAAAGTGAGCCAGTTCCTTGAGAGAACAGCTGAAAGCACTTCTTTTTAGATGACTAGTGATCCTGAATCCTCAGTCAGAAGTACTTCAAGGGAAGCCTTTAGGTTTTCCAGATTACTGTTTGGAAGTGTTAAAGTGCCTGTGTACTACACATGAAGAGGACATACTTAAAAAACTTCTGGTTCCACCCTTAGCCAGGAACCTAAAACCTATTATTAGGATCAAGACCTGAATAGGCATTGGCTAGAAACTGGTGCACACAGACCATAATCTCCTGAGTGAGCACATTACTAGACCACTACCGATTCATTAACAAGTTTAACAGCAATCATCATCAAAATATAGACTGTTTTATACTATTGTGATTAATACAGAGACTAATTTTGAAGAAGTTTCATATACAACCTGTTCTTTAATGCAATTTTCATGTCATACCTTTGAACACGCAAGTCCACCTGAGCCACCACCAATAATAATGAGATCATAATCATAGGGTTCTGCATCTTTGCTATCCCCAAGAAGTTTCTGCAGTGATCCATTGTGATAAGCCTGTAAAAAAAAAATTACCACACACATTTCTGAGCAAACAAAAACTGAATGATGTTGCCTGCTCTGACCTAGATCACCCAGTCTACTGTGTCACACAAAATTTAATTATGACCAAACAGCAAATTTACTCAGTAGTCTTGTCTACTTCCAGCTGATTTTTAAAGAAAAGTTACCTGGTAAGTTGAATCACAGCCGCCTATGTGTGTTCCATTCACAAATACGTTAGGCACTGTCCTCTGATTAGTTAGCTCTGCTAACACTTGCTGAATACTGGGTCCATCAGCTAAGAATAAAAGAAACAAGTACATTATAGAACAATTTTCAAGAAGGGAGCTTTCAAAACAGCCTGAAGTATTAAAGGTTTGGACTGCGATATACTGTAAGCCTGCCAAGAAAACAATTCTATTATAAGCGTCACATTTGTAGACTTCCTGAACATAAGCAAGTCTTCAGAAACTACTTCTCAAAAGAGCATGCTTAAATACTGAGGGTAAATAGGTGCTTCAAGCTGTAATTCTACAGGACAGAGTAAAGTTGAAGTAACAGAGTTTAGTCTCTGTGTATTTCCTGGATTCTTAACAGTCTCTTCCTGACTGTTACACTTGGTACTACACAAAAACTTTTTTCCAGGTATCACAGGAGATCATACAGACAGCTTTTCTTTCATAAGAATTGTCTGGTTTTGGAGTTTGTTCTGTGTAAGTGCACTAGTTTTGCCCAGCTGCTTTGTACTGAGAATATGGGGATGGGAAGAATGAACATGCTCTTCTACTTCCCCTAAAGCTACCTTCAGACTTTTTCTACCCACCACACTGTCTTAAACCTTCCAGTTTTAAGATTATCATTGCCTGACCTGACATCTGAATCATCAGCACCTACACACAGGCTCAATTTGGATCTCATAGTTTTCCAGCAGTAAGTGTGGGTATGAGAATTTACAGTAGTCATTTTGACGAAAATCTTTTTACTCCAAGACCATCCATATATATATTTAGTATCAGTAATCAGAGCAACTGCAAGGGAAATACATTCTTAATTAGGAGTAATTCCAGAAAAAAATGACTGTGTGTTGTACTTTGCATAGCTTGGGCTATAATTAGTTCACAGTATCACAACTTTAAAAAAAGTAAAAATAAGTAAGAAGAGATGCTTTGGACCAATAAGTACATTTTTCCCAAACACTGCTTAACCACAAACACTTCAAAAAAGCGTTGGAAATTAAGTTTTGTACAGAAAAAAATTCATGATAATACACAATCAACAGCTTATCAACAGTGCAATTAAGAGGTTACTAACAATTATGGTAGAAACTACTTGTTCTTAAAACTACATTAAGAACTACATGCACTATGTACATATATGCACAAGGCACTATACAGGTATTAAAACTAAAGCAGCTTGGACTTTAGAAAAATCCCCTCAAACTACTAAGAGCCAAGGTACTGGAATTTACCCTTCCTTCCAATGACTCAGCAACTTCCCCTATGAAGGTCACCCATATACCAAGTCAAACATTAACAATTCATTTAAAGCCACAAAAGAACCTAAGGTAGTAGAAAAACACCACAAGTTTTCTCCCCCCCCCAAAAGACAGAGCTCCTCAGAGGGAAATGAGATCTCACATTCTCTATCAGTTGATGATTTGTACTGAGTCAAAGCCTTCAGATATATTAAAAACACATCCTGTATTAAAATCCACACTGAAGCCTAATTGCTTTTATCTCTGCATATATTAAAATAGATTTTAATTGTTGTATATATCCTCCAATTAGTTCAAGACAGCTTAGAGTCATGCACAGTCACCCATTTTTAGTTACACTAAGCAGCATGTGATAATTTTCTTCCTTCTACTTACCAGTTACATCAAGTTCCAAAGCGTAGTACTCCACACGCATAGAGCGGAAGAGTTCTTTCACCTACAATGGAAACAGACACGATGCCAGTGCAAAGCTTTCACAAGATCTGATGCACAGCTCAGGGTAAAACCTGACAGGTAACTTAAGTCTCAGCTATGATGCTTTGAGGGCCTAACTTTACATGCCCTTGGTGAAGTTTGGTGGTACTTCTACATTTTGCATGTTCCTCTCAAAGACAGGGTATTTAACTGCATTCAGATTAAGCATCCCACATCACAGCAACCTTCCAATACAAGTTTCATCACTTTAAGAACAAGTTCCTATATACAATTTGCTTAGCTGCAGACTTCTCCATCCCCAACAGATACCAAAAGCCATGAGAATAACTGCTATATGGAAAAACATCAAGAAGAGAGATAAAGCAGCAGCCAGATTCCTTGATAGTACTAAGGAAAGAAAGGAAAAAAGGGAATAGAGAATAACACGCAAAACAAAACACTGTCAGGAAAACACAAAAAAAAAGTGCATTATAAAAAGCTGCAGAAAGGGTAATACTCTCCAAGTGTACTCAGCACTAGGACAGCTCATGCCTACCAGCCCTGCCTCCACTTTTGTGAGTTGGGTTTAACAAAAAGAAAAGATGGGGAAAGAAATAACTGTGTTTAAATAATTGACTCCCTCAAGGAGGGAGGGGAGGGGAGAAGAACACCATGTATGAGCCTAGTCTTAAAAAGGAAAAAACCCACCATCCTAAATGACAACTTAGTTGACATTCTCCCAAGCCTGGACAGAGTTCTAGGTGTTTTTCTAACATCAGCTCTGGATGGACAGAGTGTACCATTACCTGACACAAATCAGGTAGCGTTTTAGAACTGAGGATTTTTTTTTTTTTTTTACGGTAACACCTATTTGTAAAACTGCCAGTACTGAAATTGTGAACTGTCCTTAGAGTTGGATAATGACACACCTCATGGCACAGAAGGTAGTATTACATTTGGCAGTATTTACTCCTTTGAAATATAATTTGCAGGCTTACCCATGCAAATAGATATTGTAAGGTAATGGGTAAAATATCTGCTTTTAATCGTAACTGTCTTGATGTGAAAACACCTCTAGCAAGAAGCACTAAATGTCTGTGTGATGGATCCACTTACCAGCATGGAGTCTGAACAAGGAAGCACACTAAGTTGCTGCCAATTCAGAAGAAATCTTTTACAACCAGCTTCCTGATGAACCTCAACTTTATTGACAGCACTTCACTAAGAGTAAGCTGAGTCACATCTAATAAGCTTAAAGATGTCAAACGCATGACGAATAAAACGTTTTTAATGTTGCTGTGATCCATGCTGTTACTATGCCAAAGGCTGAGTATTCCAGTGCTTTCTACTAGACCTTCAGCTTTACACAAACATAAAGCTTTTGTATTCTTGTGGTATTTCTTACCACATCATGTATCAACGATAATACACAAAAATAAGCTCTGCTTGTATAACTGACTACATTAGTTCTACAATTACAGAATAATTTAAGTTGTAAGGGACCTTTGGAGGCCATCTGATCCAACTCCCTGCTCAAAGCAGGGCCACATGTGAAGGTTCATCAAGCTGCTCAAAACACTGTCCACTCCAGTTCTGAGTATCTACAAGGACGGAGACACCATAACCTCTCTGGGCTGTTCCAATGTTTGACCATCCTCAGAGTAAGGAACTTCCATTTTATCTCATTGGAGTATCCCTTGTTGCAACTTGTACTCATTGGCCCTTATCCTTACACTCTAACTCTGAGTCTGATTGTCTTCCCACTTGGTAGCTGAAGACAGCAACTAAAATCCCTCCTCAGCCTTCCCAAGGTTGAACAAACTGAGCTCCTTCTTCACACATCCTGTGCTCCAGTCCTCTAACCATCTAGGTGGCCCTGAAAACTTTTGTCCTAAGCTCACCATTACCTTCAGGCTTGCTTACTAGAATGACTATGGCTACAGACTGAACGAAAGAGAAACGGCAGTGGAACTGTTCCAGACCACCTGCTCCGCAACTGCTGTTACAAAGCGCAAGCTGTCTAAAAAGTAAAGCTTAAAGGGATTGCTACTATGAGGTGGTAAGCTAAGAATCTGGAGGGAAGTCGCAAAATTAGCTACCTGGCTGCTGTTTTAGTTTGCAGCAAAGCAGCAGAGTAACAGGCAAGTTTTCATTAGCGTTTTTTTTTTTTTAAAAAAAAACCCACTAAAACATTGCAACAGCAGCTGGCAGGGGAAGGACAGGATAGAAACATTAGTAGAACAAGAAAGGATTACACTGAAGAAAGGACAAATTTAAGACAATGCATTTAGGCAATCTTTATTCGCTACCAAAGATATGGAGTAGAGAAAAAAAAAAATCAGACAAATGTCAGCATCCTAATTAAAAGTAGCTATTGCACTTTATACTTATGAATAGATCATGCTTGTGTTGTTACTTTTTTCCTTCTGTTTCATTAGCACACATATATCAGAGTTACAAAATCTTCAATACAGGCAAGAGATCATAGATTATTTCAGTTTGGAAAAGAAAACGATTAGGAGGAGTAGAAAGATAACATACACTAATCATGAGTAATATCTAGATAAGGTGAACAGGAAATGATTTCTGAGAAATACTCACTGGTGCAAACAGCAACAACTGCATTTACCAGAAAACAATTTTGAAATGAAAAGGAAAGTAAACCTCCATACAATACATAAACCAGAGAACTTACTGCCACCTGACATTGTAAAAGCCAAAATTAAAAGGAGATTAAAAGAGCTATTAGACCAACTAATTAAAGAAAGATCTACTGAAAACTTTTAACTCAATAAAACTAGTACAAACTCAGGTCAAGAAATTCCTGAGCCACACAGTGCTGGAAACTTCAGGGGCATACTGGGAAATTTCCTTCCTTATACTTCAATCCTAAAAATGTAATTTCTCCAACAAGTGTCTGGGACAGGATACTAGGTTGCATGGGCACCGATACAACAATTTACTTCCCTTCTGACCAATGCAATGGCCTCATTTACCTACTAAATCCTTCCAGTTTTCACAAAAAGAGAGAGACAGACTAGAGAAATTTCCAGCTACTATTAAACAGTAGATAATTTCTCTGAAACTGAAAAATTGGTCTAACACTTTAGAAAACTCTTCCTGGAGATGCTTTCTGACACTAGGGTAGCTGAGCAGGTTTGAAATAAGCTTCATACAGTAAAGTGAATGGTATGTCCTATGTCTGCTGTTTCACACATCAGCTAACATTCTATAACAGCTACAGCTGAATTGACCAGAAACCCCTGTGGATGCAGAATGTAATCGGTAATAGCATAACATATAACTAGAATAACCGGCAACTTCTATGCAACCACAGTTGTTGCTCTTAAAACAATTTCACCATATTCACAGTGTTCAGACTTGGCAATTTTTCATCCTAAAACCCTATGTTTTCTTTATGCATTTCCATCTTACTTAAAACTAATCTTTTCAGGGTGGTAAGATATTAAAGAACAGCCAAGTTAAGTTATGACAAGGAAGTTGTTCTAACACTACCCCCTCTCCACTACTGCCTTGCTAAAGCAATTGAACAATAAATTGCATTTGCAGAAGAAGAACTGCACAATTGCCTAGTCATGCTACTAGCTAAACTGAACAGAATCAACTACTTAATTCATTTAGAGAATTTATTTGCAGTGCTGTTCTGAAGAAAAGCATAACCTTAATTTTCTTCCAGCATGGCTACATCCATTTAAAATAAAGAATTCTTCCCATCCCCCAAATTAGGTCCTTTTAGAGCATGAGTGTTCTCTGCACTAGTGCTAAACATCATCAGTTTTTCAATTAATCCTATCAAAAGCACATTGCTAACAACCATCCACAGTAAAAGACAGACACAGTGCACACTATTCATATCTGTCTGTCTTTAAGAACTAAAAACTATGCGATTACAGGCTAAGTACCCAAGCTGTAACTACACTTTCAAATTATATCCACTTCATTAATTCTACAGACTAGATCAGCTAGCAAGAATGCTGCATTACCCATTGTTCTCCCATTCCTTTCGCTATTTTCTAGGTTTTCAGTGGGAGGGGTTGTTCATACTCATACTGTTGCAGATGTTTCTCTGTTTTATCACTGTCTTATGTGTGGCTTCCTTATCTCATCAGCTTTCTTCCTCTAATTGTCCCTCTGCAATATATACCTTTTCTACACATTTACTTCATTATAGTACCTTTCTCTCCTGTTCCAAACAGGAAAGTAAACCAAGTAAATCTGCCTACTACAGCAATCAGCTCTTCCTCCCACCCCCTCCCCCAAGTTTATCACCTGTTCCTTCACGAAGATTCATATAGGGCCTTTCAACTCTCCCTCTAGAAAGGGCCATGAGAGAAGGCCCTCCTACTCCCCAGGGTGCAGCCCTGGTGAGGCCGCACCTCAAGTACTGTGTTCAGTTTGGGGCCCCTCACTACAAGACAGACATTGAAGTGCTGGAGCGTGTCCAGAGAAGGGCAACAAGGCTGGTGAAGGGTCTGGAACACAAGTCCTATGAGGAGCGGCTGAGGGAACTGGGGATGTTTAGTCTGGAGAAAAGGAGGCTGGGGGGAGACCTTATCACTCTCTACAACTCCCTGAAAGGAGGTTGTAGAGAGATGGGGGTTGGTCTCTTCTCCCTAGTAACAGACAACAAAACAAGAGGAAATGGCCTCAAGTTGCGCCAGGGGAGGTTCAGATTGGACATTCGTAAAAATTTGTTCACTGAAAGGGTTGTCAGGCATTGGAACAGGCTGCCCAGGGAGGTGGTGGAGTCCCCATCCCTGGAGGAATTCAAAAGACATTTAGATGAGGCCCTAAGGGATATGATTTAGTGGGGGACTTGGTAATGCTAGGTTAATGGTTGGACCCAATGATCTTGGAGGTCTCTTCCAACCAGAACAATTCTATGATTCTATATTCATTCTTCGCTCTTCCAAGACAATAAAGATAATATTCCTCATATCTGATTGTTTCCTTGAAGCAAGTCACCCTGCCTAATAGAGAAGCTCTGAACAAATGCAGGAAAGAACATTAATCTGAATTTAATTACTGGACTACAATCAAGTTTATTTTTCCCTTAAGCTCCTTGTGTTAGTCTAGCCCCACTGCAATACCAGAAACAGATGAAGGAGAAGGCTGCAAAGTTTAAAAAGTTACTACGCCATTTTATGATCTCAAAAACACGGGACTGAGTGCCATGCGTATCAACACTTGACCAGTCACAATCACTAAATGCACACAGAGCAACACAGACAGGCACAGCTAAGTATTTCTCAATGGACAGCACTGAAGTCTTCAACAAAAGATTCTCCTCAACAGAAGAGGACGTTTTTGTCAACTGGACTAGACTTGAGCAATACTCCAACCCTATCACTACTTCATTTGCTAAAACTTCCACTGAGTAAGTTGACAAGTAAGCAAATTTTAGAAGGATTTGAGCTGCCTACTATGCTATACTATCTTTCTGCCAAAACATTCTTGGAGAGAAGGCATTGGTTTTGCCTATCTTCTCATACACAGAAGCTTCCTTTCCCAAAACCTCAATTAAGTTGCAAGTGAGATAGGATATATCTATTTAAGTTTTCTACAACAGAGTCATAATATCTCCTCCCTCACAAGAGCTACTGGAACTAAACCTACCTACACATGGGAGTGCACCTTCCAAGTGTTCTCCTGGTTGCGAATTCCTTGATCCCACAGTTCAAATTATGTTTTTCCACCATGGCCACATCAACTATGGTATTATGAGGGTTAACTAACATTTCATAACATGCTCTTTGTAAACATCCAAGAATCACAACACCTACAAACACCCAGATTCTGTATGGGGTATGACTATAGTATGTTGGTATTGTAAAATTCTAATGAAGATTCTGTTTTTCTTTAATGAGTCTAGCCCACTAGTTACCCTGTGATATTGATGCATAACCAGAGCTAGAAAGATATTTTTCTCTAAGCATCACAATTAATCAATAGGTTTTTGTTGTTTTTTTAAAACATGTTATAGCTAGCATTTAGGACTTACACTCTTGCTACAGAGTCAACCTTCTCCCTCAGATTTCAAAACCAGCAGAAAACTTAACTTATCCCTCTGCAGGGACGGAACTCCATCCAAGTTGAACACCAATGCAGTGCTCAAACTTTCAGTAAGAAAGCAACACAACCAGCACCCTGGTCTTCAAGTAACAGATACAAAAGGTGCTTAGCTGAGGAACAAGCACACCGTGCAGAACTTCCTACACATTCAGCTACCCCTTCGCTCACGTGGCAAAGGGAAAGAACTACCAAGGACGCAGTCAGGATCTTTGCCTCATTTCAAGCCTGGTAAGGGGGCTCCCAAGGGGTAGCGCCTGGCGCCTAACTTAAGCTGGATGGATACCGAGCTACTTCTGCACTGCCCAAATCCCAAGGGTGCCGCCACAGGCAGCAGCATCCCCGCAACGTTTGCTTTCCAGCCCTCTTCCCCTTGCGCACTTCCCCGCGCCCGGGCGGGCCGCCAGGCGTGCGAGCGGCCGCCTCAGGGCAGATGTCTCTCGCCTCGCACGGGGGCCGCGCCAGCCCTGCCTCCGCCTCGCGGCGAGGCGAGCCGGCGACCAACCTTCCGCCCAGCACTCGCCACGATGGCGAGAGGAGGGAAGCGGCTCCGAGAGCCCCCGTTCCGGCGGCCGCCGGCCGGAGGAGAGGGCCCGCGGGGGAGCGCGCCGAGGCGACTCCCGCCGCCGCCTCCTCACCTTATTGCAGTAGGGGCAGTAGCTCTTGCTGAAGATCATGACGCGGTGGGAGGCGATGAGGGTCCGCACGCGGAGCTTCAGGCCGTCCCAGTCCGGGAGCTGGGTCTGGCCCGGCGGCGGCATGGCGGGGCCGGCGGCTGAGGCGAGCGGCGAGCTGCAACCGCCCAGCGCGCGCTCTGCTCACCCCGCGGCGCGCGCACAACAACCGCACTGACCCTCAGCCTCACCCCGCCCCTTCCGGAGCGGGGAAGGTGACGAGCCGGACCGACCTATCCGCAGGGAGAGGGGGTGCAAAATGCCAAAGAGCGCTTCCGGCCCTCTCTTTCAGCCATACGCACTATGACTTATTCTAAAGTAATAAAAAATGAGATTAAGTCACGGGTACAAACGTTACTATTTACCTAAAGGTGATGTAGGGAGAAATAAACTTGCATTTTTTTAAGCCGCCCCTCCCTTCTGAGAGGAGGTGTGCAATAGCCCAGGAGGAGGCAGACGAGACGGCGCATGCGCGGGGCCGTCGCGCTGCCCCGGCGGCGAGAGGGCTGCGCCGGCTTTGGCCGCTGTCGGGGCGGTTCCTCCTGCGGCCGCCCACAGCGTCCGCGGGTCGCGCGGCGCCTCCAGAGGCTGGGGAGGGCGAATAGTTCCGGCGGGGAGCAACTGGAAGGGACAGACGGGAGCTGGGGCTGGCTCGGAGGTCGTTGGCCTTCCCCCCGCCGCACTGTCCGGTCCCGAGGTGGCGGCGATCGCGCCGTGTTCCGGCGTGGAAGAGAGACCCGCAGCGGGGGCCGGGAGCGCCGGTTTTGTCTCCCCTCGGTGCTCTATAAATGAGGGGGAAGCTGTCTTCTACAGGGGGAGGGCAGCTCTTCCCCCATCTGCCCTCACCTGCTGCTTGGGTCTCTTACGCACACGGAGGGGAACAGGGGTGCGCGTGGAGCTTCTCCTGTAATAAAGTGCGTTATGGCTTGAGAACACATTAGCCAAGGCAGCGGGAGGCAACTCCCTTTTTCTTTCACATTACAGGGTTAAAGGAAGGGGATGCTGAAGCGTCTGGTACTCCTTATCGCACACATCCCTCATTTGATTGATTATTCTCTTGCCGAGAATCACAGTAATTGTCCGGACTGAAAGGTGGAGGGGGTCGTCCTGGCCTACCAGTGGAAAGAGCCTGGATCAGGGCGTAGAGCAGGAGGAATCCTGTCTGGGCATCCCCCTGCTTTGGTGGGGTTTGGCTGGGGAGTGGTAGGCTGTGTGCCGAGGTCCCAAGAGCCTGGTCATCTCCCTGCAGAGCAAGCCAGTGTTTACCAATTGCAGCAACAGCTTTCTGTAAACAATCATAAGGGATTGCCCTGCTTTAACATCTAGGAGCTTCACTAATGTTAGTAAATCAAACCCTGCAAGCTTCTGCGTGAGAGGGATTATTTTCAATAGGTGAGGAAAGCACAGAGACAGAGCGATTTAATAAGGTTCAACAGGAAATTTGTAACAAAGCAGGTAATAAAATCCAGTGCTTCCTCCCACGCCTGCCACAGACCAGCCCTACTGCTATTTACTAACGCTAAAGGTAATCACATATAAAAGCTGTAATGCCACCAGTGATGAAAATGGGCCTGGTGGGAGACAACTGAATTAACTTGCGTAATTCCTTTTTGATCACGTGTATCTGTGGTGTTCACTGACCAGTGAGCTTGAAAAAATGTATATGACATTTATTTTAATGTTGGTGATGAAAGAGTTCTAGACTAAGAGTGTTTCTACACTCCCCACAGAGAAAAACAAATCTAAGTTTTGCAGCCTCTTATTTCAGTATCAGCATGTAAGAAAGCGGCTACGGTACCTGCAGCTGCTAAGGTTTGACTTAACATGCAGGGGCCAGAACTATCCCCACTGTGCTTTGTTCATAGTCCAGCCAGAACTGCTTGTTTGGTTCCTAGCTTTGGCTAATTGTTCTCCCTCCTTTTCAGACTCCTTTTACACCTGATGAGAAACATCATTACCCTTAGTATTCTTACAGGAATTAATATTGCAAGCGCAAGAGTTGTGTCACTGTCTGAAGGTCGGTGGGTTTTCATATTGAAGTTGGCATCCACCAGTTCCAGAAAGGGCAGAGAATGTAATAAATATTCAAAATATCTTTTTCTGTTGAAATGCTCAACACTGATGGCAATGTGCCAAGTCCCATGAGGAATAAATGTCCAAGGCAAATTACGTCACTTGAGGGGTTTTTTTTCCCTTCTGTGCTCTCTCTGCTGTTAGTTATTATCACTATTAGCTTAGACAGAGCAAGAATGAGGCAATGGTTTTAAACTAAAGGAGAGTAGATTCAGACTAGATACAAGGAATTTTTTTACAATGAGGGTGGTGAAGCACTGGCACAGGTTGCCCAGAGAGGTGGTAGATGCCTCATCCCTGGAAACATTCAAGGTCAGGCTGGACGGGGCTCTGGGCAACCTGATCTAGTTCAAGATGTCCCTGCTCATTGCAGAGGGGCTGGACTAGACGGCCTTTAAAGGTCCCTTTCAACCCCAACCATTCTATGGTTCTATGATTCTATGAAGAGCGGATGAGGGGGACAATGTCAACTCGGAACACAGATGGGTGATCTGGAAGCACTATAATGGCAGTATCTTGCTGAGCTTTGCTTTCCTCAAAGCTGGAGCAGAGGAGAGAGCAGGGACTTAAGGTCTTGCCGTGTTGGCAGTCGTTGTTGATGGCTGAGAGAAAAGGAAGGGGTAGAACTCTGGAGAAAGAAGAGGGAAGACGACTGCTCAGTTCTAGAGGGGAAGGGACCGCCACATTAGTTTCCTGCCCATCCACCTCAATGGCTTATAGTAGCTCTGATTATTGTTAACAGTATAGGCCCTGAATCTGTCTTCTGTTCGTTGGGGTTTTTTCTCTCTCAGAGTATCAGATCATATTTAGCTCTCGAGATCTTACTCTTTGGGTGTGCTGGGGGTAGATCTCAGGGGTTGACTAGAGCTCTTCAGGCAACCATTCCACTCACCAAGAAACTATGTCAAAATATTTGAAACAGGAGAAGTGTTTTAAACATTTCTGAATGAAGTGGTTTGCAAGAAGAGACTTTGAGGAAGGGGCAAGTGGCTTGTGGAAAGAACCAGGGAACTGTTTTAAACATAGGAGTGTGAAAGACTTGCTTAATAAAGGTTTAAGCACGCTTGAACTGTGGTTCCCTGCCAGCCAGTCAGCAGCTACACAAAGAACTTACAGGATGATAGTAAACTTCCCCACCTTCCACATGAAAGGCCTTGGTCTACTTTCTCTAATATAAACAGATAGAATAAAAGAAACTGATCTCATTAAGACAGTCCTCTCCTATGCATTATTTACCTTAGGCTGAGGATTAGTAAAAATCAAACCACATAAAATAGTTCTTAATGATGTAGCATAATGTACCATGCGAAGGCATTGAGGTCGAAACTGGTAGGGGAGGTTTACGAATAGAATAGAATAGAATAGAATAGAATAGAATAGAATAGAATAGAATAGAATAGAATAGAATAAAAGATGTGTCATTTCTGCAGCTCTTGCTCAGGACTAGAGGGCCCTTTGCATCCTAAAGATCTGTTCCCATATTTAGAAGTTTAAGGCTACACACCATTCTGAAAAACAAGGAGTAAGACAGTCTCTGCCATAAAAAAAGCTCCAAAAGACAAATTGACACAGACAGCAGATGTTGGAAGCATTTCTAAATGAAGCTGTTTACAAGAAGATATTTGGAGGAGGGAGCAAATGGCTGGTAGAAAAGAACCAGGGAACTGTTTTAAACATAACAATGTGAAAGTCTTTAGCCATCTTTTTGTCTAAAATCAAATTCACGTGTCACCCAGGCTTGCTAGCATTCCTCAGGTACAGTCAAATAGCTGTGAGCCTTGATGCTGCTGAAGGGAGTGGATTTAACAGTGAAGAATAGCCAGAGCGCTCCCTCCCAGCCACATCTCTTTGTTTTGTGACTTACTCCTCATGTCACAGCACGGGAAAGGAAAGAGCATGACCTATCTCCAGCTTTATATTCCATTGCAGATCTGTCTATGAAGTGGTATTCCCTAAGGTTGCTGCCTCTTTTATATATCCAGAATGCTGTAACACAGCTAAGAAAGAATAGACGATGTGTCTTAAAGATCCAGAAGGTAACAAAAGCCCTAAACTGTGGCCTAATTCTTTCTCACATTATTCCAGTGCCTTCCCTGACCTTCTGGGAATTTACCCAGTCTGCACCCGGAGAAGAGTAAGGGTGCTGCATATTAGAACCACATTTATTGTTTTGGAGAAGGAGCTCCAGATCTCCCCAAAGCCACAAGCGTTTCATGGGCAGAAGGAAGAAGAGAGGCTGGTGATTTCTTCAGAATAAGTAACAACTGTCTGTCCTTCAGTTACCGTAGAAATCAGTCATAAGCCAGGAGACAGCCCAAGTCCTTAGCCATGAGCATGGTTACACCCTTTGTCAACACTAACAATGGAGAGTTAATGGAAACTGAGCCATGCTGGAGGCTGTTGAAAACCCGATTTGATAGCCAGTCATTTGGGTGACAGGCAGGTGGCCTGCAGCTCAGAGTTTATGGATTAGTGTTCATGGCAAATGATGTCAAAAGCCTTCTGGCACATTCACAGATTTTGGCACCATTAAGTATATTACCATCAGCTCGTTGGAGTGCTGATGGTGCACATAATACAGAGCATGTAATAACCCTGTGCTCCAAGTCTGAGATTGGGAGAATCTTTCAGATCATAAGAGACTTTGGCCAGAGTGGGAGGGGGAAGAGCTTAGAGAGAAATGGTTATTCTTCCTTCACTGAAGAAAGAGGAAAATAAGCTCTTCAGCTGAGTAGCAGCACTCTCCAGGAAAGGCTAGGCATGGCAATAACTTCTGTTAGCAGTGGTAGTGCTAAAATACAGTAAGCATACACACAGCAGAGGGCAATCACATCTTCATTGTTGCAAAGATTCAACATCCCACCCAGAAAAGCTTGTCTGGACAGTGGCGGAGCATTGAAATGAGGCCTGGATGTTAGCTGCTATTGAGAAGTCAATGGGGGGAGCTCAAGACCCACCAGGAATAATTTTTCTTCAAGATCTTGAATAAATAGCGAGAAGCTGTTGTGCTCCTTTCTAAAGGACATCAAAAACAAGGCAGTTAAAGAGAAATAATCGTAGTGGAAGAGTTAGGACCCGCATCTGTTAATGATGTACACATGTATTTTTTCCATGCAAAACTCATGCTTGTGAAGTCGTAAGAGACAGAGTGGGTGCTTTAGGTTCGCTTTCCTGGTTTTGCAAACCATCTGCTAGTTTGTGCCTGCACATGAGAGGTGGCTGTATGTCTGCTTTTCTGCAGACGTGATGTTGGTGCTCCTCTGTTTCAAAATCTGGCCCTGGGAGTCTGCTGAATGTGTCTCATCTAATCGTACCCATCACACTTTCAGTCTAAAGTGTATGGTTAATGTCCCTTGAACAATGTTTAATTTTGATTAATATCAGTATTATAAAGTGCTAAGGTGAGCATGAGGTTTTCTGAACGCATCATAATTAGATTACCAGCACTTAGGCTCAGGGAATGTCTCCTCCCATGGGTGTAGGGCACAAGGTTTGTTGATGATGTTATATGTATTTTACAATAAACAGTAGTATAGAGAGTGCCAGGTCTTCTTCCTCAGGTGGCTGCAGTGAGAGGGAAAGCAGTGAAGCTGTCAGGCTCCAAGGATTCGTGCAGATCAGGGTCTCCCTTTGCTCGGGTGAAGCTTTAATGAAGTCAGAGAGACTCAGGCTGGATCTAAACCTGCAGAATAATGGCCTCCACAGTTCAATTGTGCTAAGTGCTGCAAGCCAGAAGCTTTTCTAGAGCTGACAGAAAGTGCTGGTGCTCAGCTGCTTTACAGGATGAGCCCTTTATTTGTCTGCTCTAACAAACAGCATGGTGTCCATCTCCTGTGCACTCAAGTCACCTCTCCATGCTAAGTTTCTTACGAGGGCTTTTTAAAAGAAAACGGAAAAGAAAAGAAATGTAGAGATAAAGGAGAAAAAAATCTTTAATCTTTTAGAAATATGGGAACTTGGCTGTATTTCTAAGCAAAACCAGTTCCTTTAAGTAGTCATATGCTGCACATTTCCCAGGAGAGTGTTTTAATGAATGTTAGGGTTTTTTTTTTAATTCTAGTCAGCTTTAGCAAGACAACACTTTTGCACTTGCGATGCAGGGGTCTTGGCCTGGGGTCTACTCCCCTTTGCATTCCTCACTTCCAGTGAAATTCCTAGTGTCTTGATCTGTCCACTGTGACTGTGCCATTCTCCACTTGAGAGATAGACAATCAGAAGCATCACAGGTTAATATTTCAGAACAGGGAATATTCAAATGTTTCCTACAGTTTCTTTAGCTAGACCAATTTATTTTATCCTGCAGCTGCACAGGAATGCTCAGCAGGGAGGTCAGATAATAAATTCAAAAGCACAGATTTCTACATTGCCTTTTGTCACAGATTTATTATCAAGTGTGTCTCTTAAAGTCTATTTACTTGGTTTTTCCTTTAGGTAATTAAATACTGTGCTGAACAGAGAGGGATTCTCCCAGTTTTTCACCCTCGGGGTGGCTGCATCAGAGAGGGATCTTTCTGTGCATCCAAATTCCCACCCAGTTTGTAGTTGCCCTCTCAATTTTTTCTTCCATTCTGCGGACAAGCAGGCTGGACATCTTTGAATCCTTGGAGTTGGGAGCTCTGCCTTTTGTGCCTTGTGGTTCACACATACTGTGCTCTCTGCTGATCAGAATAGTGTTGCTAACTGCGTATGTCAAAAGAAGCCATCCTTTTAGGATTTTCACTGCTTCAGTGGAGTGAGTTGATTCTTAGTAGTGGCTGATGGTGACAAGGATAAGCTGTTGGCTGAATTTCTGGATCCATTCAAGGTTTCGCATCTGCTAAGTAGGGTGGTTCCTTCAGTAAAAACAGGCCCGCCCAAGAGGCTTATAATATTTCCTGCTCCTGGGTGGTGATCTCAAGGAGCAATCTTTCTTGTGGTTATTTGGTGCTTCCAGGCCTGGCTAGGACCCAGGAAGATGCAGGAAGCACAAGAGAAGGTGGTGTGGAAAGGAGAAGACATAACAGACCTGCATTTTCTACAGGTTTAGAGATGGATGAAGCTCAAATTTCAGGGAAGGATCAAATAAACCCGTATTTGTGCTGGAATAGATTTCATGGCCCTGCCAGATAACAGCATAACCCAGACTATTGTCAAATCTCGGCATTTCAAGACATGTCTCTCAATTTTTGTTTTGCTTAAAATAGTGATAGGGAGAGAAACTCTACCTTCTTTTTCAGCTTCTGTTGCAAACAATGGCTTGGAAACATGGGTCTGACAGTTTCAAATATCAGGCCAGCTATGCAAAGAAATAAACCGTTCTTAATGGCACAATTTTAGAGCCAATTTGATGAGTTTTGTACACTTTGGTGGCAAGACTCAACAGTTGGCTCTTTAGAGATTGTCATCTAATTGACTCTTGATTCAGTTTGCAGGTGGTTTCTATTTTTCTAGCAGATTAACCCAGAAACCAGAATGAAATGTTCTGAAACACTGGTGTTTGACCGGGCCTGAATATAATCTTTTGGAGTATCTGAAATGTTTTTGTGCTTCAGCCACAGCACCGGCAGGGTGGTGCTTTAAAATCCTGATGCCTGCGCTGTCCCTGGAGCCCCTGTGTTCAGAGGTACCTTACATTGCCAAGACAATATTCACAGTATGTCTAGCTAATTTTAAATTATTGACTTTATCATTGGTGAATCCGTGAAGGAAATCCTTAGTACTTTGCAGTGAAGGCCTAAAATCCAAATCAAAGCAAATACATTTATTGATTTTAATTAACTGAGCCCAAAGTGATAGTAGCTCAAAGTAAGAATTGCTGAAGTGCTGTCGTTGGCCTTGAAGTTTCCCAAGGCTGCCTTGTGTTTGTCCTTCCCTTCTGCAGTAATCCACAAAGATCCCTGTCCCCTGGAATGTCAACACCTAGCACTGCAGTGAAAATGAAGAGCAGGAAGACAGAAATTACTCCTTCCCAGCCCATCGTTCTCTCCTGAGGTGGTGCTGCTTGCAGCCAGCTCCATTTGATGCAGATTACACGGCATCTGTGTAGATGTACATCTCTGCAGATAGCGTGGTCTTTGGTCTTGCCAATCTTGTATGTCCTTGGTTTTGTTCACGTAGTTCTTGTAAGTGTTTTGTCACAGGAGGATGTGGTGGATGGGGGTGAGGGTGTTGGGAGGGACAAAGCAACGAGACTACAGCAACTAGTTATTTAACTTAAGTAATTGGGTTTGGAGCTCTACTTGGAGAGGAGGGACAGCCAGGCTAAGACGTGGAGCTGCTGGCGCTTCTGCACTCCCTACTTTATTTTTCAATTGCTTTTGCTCTCCCTCATATGGAATCCATTTTGTTATTTTGACTTCTCTCTGGCTAAAGTGTTTTATGTAGTACCTTGGTTGTTACTGAGTCATTGGTAAGTACTAACAAACCATCTGCTTATCTCAATTTGAGCCAGAGTATAGGCTGCAAAGCACGGCAGGGTTTTTTTTCCCCCTCCTTTTAATATGTCAGAGAAAAATGCAGCAGAGGGCACTGTGTTGTTAGGTTTCAGGGGAACATTTACTGAATTGCACTGGGTGGCTGGGAGTAGCCTCCTTCTGAACACCTGTACAACTAAATAACAGAATATTAAAAGCACTTCCTCTGAACATGAGGGGTTTAGGGTTTAGAAAGCAGGGGGTTTTTATGCTGTAAGGACTTGGCTGTTTTAATTTTTAGAGTACCTGGGAAGTGCTAGCATCAGGATCTTTTTCTATTATGTACAGGATCTGAAAGACAGCCTCATTAAAGGAGCAGCGTAGAACACAGATGACATCGAGTAGGCAGGCTACCTATAATAATGTCATGTTTTGTCATTTGTAATAGATAGTTCTTCCAAACCTTTGGGATTCCCACAGCACTTGGCAAATTAAATATTTGAACGTTGTTAAAGGGAAGCTTGTTCAAGGCGACTGGGCAGCTGTGAGCTGGGACATGGATGCCATTGCAGGAAGCGGTGGAGTGCTGAAATTTTGTCTGAGATTCACACAAAGCATGTCATGGGACAATTTTAAGTGTCTCTTCAATAAATATGGCCTTGTTTAAGGCATGATTGGACAGAGCTGGATACAGTAAATAACATGCAGTGTTTTCACAGCGCTGAGCTGTGCTGCACGGCTCATCGCACAGCAAGCTGTGTGCAGCCCCCGTTACCTTCGACTGATGGCTGAAGGTGGATCTGATGCACCTGGAAATGGAGTCCATGGTTTTAAGAGGCCCTGTTTGTTCAGACTGGAGGCTGGCAGTGCAAAGCCATCTCCTCATGCCAGCCTTTGCTGCTAAGATAATGTTGAAGATAATGTTAAGATAGTTAATTCTAGATGGTTCAGGTCAGTGGTGGAGGTTTCTCTGGCGGACAGGGACTCTGCTGGGATAAATACTGTACTTCCCTGAGCTTCCTCGGGAGCAGGGTTTTGGTCTCACAGACTACACCCACACACAGTGAAGCATAAACCCACAAAAGAGGCTCATGAGGTCCACTAGATTGTTCTTGTGCTTGAAGTTAAGCATGTGCTTAGATACATGATAATAAATTATATTTTATTTAATTCATAAATCTGGATTACTGGAAGAGGGAAAGAGACCCAAGGAGGACGATGGACTTCTCTGACACTGTTCTGTCAAGGGACTGCCAACATGGCAGGACGTGCTAAGGCTGAGGAGCAGGTAGAGCCCTGGAGAATGCAGCTTGATCTCATGGGAGCAAGGAGTTCAGTCTGTCCTGTTTTGGGTCAAAATCAGGATGTCCCACTTGAGTGTAAGTTCATGACCTTTCCTATGGGTTATCAAGGGAAACGGGAAGTGGAGAAACAGCTATAAAAATGAAGAGCATGAAAATCTCCAAAAATTAGAAGAGGAATAAAAGGAATGAGTGGAAAGCCTTCCCCTCTCCCCATCACATAAATGATGTTCTTATCCTAGTAATGGTGACAGGAGGTGGTCAGATGGCATTATTTAGCTGAATGGCCTGCGTCTCCATGTGTGCTCAGATAAAGTTCAAAATGACCTTTAAAAAATCCATTTTTAAAGATTCTTTTTACTTCAGAAAGTTCCGACTTTAGTAGCTTAAATTTGATTTTGTTCTTGAGGGAACTGGCTGTGGGGGGGGAAGGCAGCGCTGGAGATGCTCACAGTAAACTAATAGCAGGCAAAATGTCATTTAAAAAAAGTGAGTGGAAAGCATGTGTCATTGCAAAGAGGAAATTAATGAATTCTCTTCCTCTGATTCCTTTTCTCAAGTTTGATTTCTGATGTCTTTTCTGCTGACTGCCACTGCCTCTGCTTATGTTAACACAAACTTATTAGCTGGCTCATTGGTTAGACTGAACCCAAGGTCACAAGAACAGGGACGCCGTAGCGGTCAGCTGCACACACTTGCAGGCATAGTCATGGGAACACAAGCGTCTCCAGCTCTAGAAACACACAGCTCACAGGACAATCCCCACTGCTCCTCGGTGAGCACAGACTGTGCTTTTTTTCCCTGTAAATCTCCAGCAACAGAAGGATAAATTGACTGCAAGCACTTCACAGCTGTACCCCATAAGGAACAACAGAGACATATAAGCACCAGCAGACATGTTGTACAAGGCCAGGGACTTTATCACTTCTTAAGACACAGTAGTTGCTCTCCTTAGTTCCCACGCTAAGGAAATTGGTCTTCAGGTTAGTAGTGATGGAAGGCCAAGGAGAGATTGCAGGGAAACCCTTGTTGGGACTGACTGGATGAGGCATTCTGGCACTGGCCTGTTGCATGGGAGTGGAGCCACCTGTTTGACCTTGAGTTGGTGTTTGCTTTCATGGAAATTTGATTTTGAGCTCCTTTCAATGTTTGTTGCTCTTATATAGAACACAGATAATAGTCATGCCAGTTTGCCCCAGTAAGAATTATACAATGCATCATTGTGGCAGCTGGTAAGCAACCAAAGGAGTGGACAAATGTCTTGCAACCAGCAGAAGAAAAAGGCCATCTAAGTCATTGGGGTGAGCAACTGCTCTGATTGGCAAAAGAACCCTGGACTTATCATTACTGTCCATAGAAAAACATCTCTTCATCTCATGCTTCCTCTTGCTGCTTGGAGGATCCTGGCTGGATGCTGGGGACAGCTCAACACCTTCATTCTCTGAATTTGAGATTTCTCATAAAATGTATCCACTGCATGGTATCACACCAAGCCTCCTTTCCCTACAACACAAGGACCTCCTGATCTGAGCATTCCTAATGCCAACCAAAGACCAGTTGCTGAGCCTCGTAGGATGCTTTTATTTCTTTTCATTTGAAGTATCCAGCTGCCTGGTGAAGTGAGGCTGGAATTAGCTATGCTGGCAGCTTTGGTCTGGCTTGTCCTTTGGTTAAGCTGCTGACAAGCTAATTCACACCACTTTGTTTTCCCTGGAGATCCTCTCCTGGGCTTGTTGGGAACAATAAAAGAGATCGAGCTGGGGATGGACAGCCAAGACTACCCATGTGTAAGAACAAAACGGACAGGCCAATATGGGAGGGTCACGCAGGCTTGGCTGGGTCTGCTGCTGCCCTGGGACGGAGGCATAAGCAGCTCAGTGTGGACTGATGGCTACATGGTGCTTTGGATGGGTTTTTGCACATAGCCCCCTCTCTGCCTGGATCTCGCTGCAGGGTGATGTCTGATGGCTTGGCTGTATTGGCAAGGCAGCAGCCTGGCCCCCTTCTCTCAGCCCTGGTGTGTCTCAGAGATAATGGCAATAGGAGATCCAATTAGAAGCTTGACTGGCTAACCAGAAACAGCAACTGGAGGCTGAAGTTGGTGTGCCTGCTGTGGATAAAATAGAAAACTCTACCTGCAAATCCATCCAAAGACTGCTATTGGAAATTACTCTATCTTCCTTCTTTATTGCTAAGGAATAGCCGATCTGCTTCTCGGCCTCTGATGCAATGACTTATTCACAGGAGTCCTCTAACTCTTAGTTTTTTCTCTTCCTGCCATCAACACAGTAGATCTCCCTCTAACAGCAGTTTGTGCTGGAGCTAATTCTCTGCTGAGCCATTATTATGGCAAACAAGGAATTAAAATATAAGCCGATCGGCCGCTCTCTGCAGGAAGAACTTGGACCTCGACGTACTGCCTTCCTGGGAACATCTGCAAGCTTGACTTTTTTTTGTATTATGTAGCTGAGAGTCTGGGCTGTCTGAATGACCTCAGGCAGATAGTCAAAGATGACTTTAAAGGCTGGATAATGTATTTCACAACTGTATAATCCTGCAGTAGCCTGGGGGTTTAGAGTTGTTTTGTAGTGTTTTTGATGTAGGGCTTATTTTAGGTTTTATGAAGAGACGTTGCTTTCTTAACTAACACCGCAGTAGCTTACGAGCTGCTCTGCAGAGGACCCATTTGCTTTAGGCTCTCTGCTACAAACCAGTACTTTTGGGGGGGCTATGTTCAAACATGCACATGGGTGGAGACATGCCGGCCTATGGACGTAAATGCACCCCTGCACATACATGCAGTTGCTATACTGAAACTGCCACATGAAGAAAGATCTGTATCTTCTAATGTCAGATTTACGGATATGTGCAAACACATGCTCATACATGCAGAGAGAGAACTGCCTGTCCTCAGACACATACACAGAGCCATGTGTGTCTATACAGAGATGTGCAGAAACAGTCATAAACGTGCTTGAATTAAGAGGCATCTTTTTATAATATTTGTTCATGTAATGGCTGTGCACATACTATTGCCTGCATCGTGACTCTACTCGCACCCCTCTCAAGTGACAGATTCAGTTTAGCCTCAGAGTACATGAACTAGTGATGAAATCTAGAGAAAAAACTTGGGGCCATAGCGTAAGAGAACATTGTAGGAGTCCATTTTGAGCTATTTTCCTCTCCCTTTTCTCCCAGACCCTTCTAGTCTAATCATAAAAGGTGCTCCTCCTGTTTTTTTCCTCCAACATCTTTCCTTATAAACTTTAATAAGTAATCAGGTGTGATCAATGCCAGCTACTACTCTCTTGCTCCTCCGCTTGCTGTTCTAGTGCAGAGCGATTCTGTAAAAATGACCTCCTGGGGATCCTGCATTGATTTATTCTCAGCTGATCTGAGACTTCAGCCATTTTCCCCTCTCGCACTGTCCCTGGTAGAGCCTATTCTGGAAACAGAAGGATGCTGCGAAGGCAACTGCTGGTGTGTGATCTGGATCTGAAGCCTGAGGCAGCTTCTCTGGTGACATGGGTGCAGCAGGGCAGACACGGCCCAGGTTCAGGCAGGGGACGGAGAGGGAGACTCAAAGGAGGCACTTATATGTTCTCTTCTTTGCATCTATTTGCAAGCCATGAGTAAAAAGGCACCATATGTTTTCTTGCCGTCTGAGCTCACAAGGGAAGTGGTGTGAAATAAGGAGCGAGTTGGGAAGGTGAAGCTCTTTTCACCCATCCTCAGGAAGCACAGGAGTTTCGCCAGTGGAATATGAGAGACAGAGCAAGGGTGGCTGGATGAGGTCAAATCAAATAACTGCCTAACCCAGGTCTCGTGTATTGGTGACTAATGGGGGGTCTGGAAAGAGAGAATAAGGAAGAGGTCTGATGGATAGAGCAGCCCCTTCTGCTGCTTCTCCCCAGCAGCTGACAAGCTGCAGTTCACGGGACAATCTTGGAGCTAACATATGTGCTAATGGAGGAGTTTTGCAAACAAGCTGGGTTTGCTGCCGTGGGGTGAAGCTGGAACGAAACAGAGAGATCTCAGGGCAGAGGCACACAGCAGCCCTACGGAAGCCAGAGCTATGATGCTCCCTGCGCTGCAAACACATGTGGTGAAGTATGCCAGGCTCTCCAACAGGATGCTCAGGAGAAGTTAGCCCAGCTGCACTGTCCTTGCTCCTTCCCCATTTAGAGAAATGAAACCCAGGGACTGTAGACCTATGCTCATGGTGCCAGTGTTGACCCTCTCTTCTTTCTGCCTGAGACAGATGGAAGAAAGGAGGGTTTGGATGTGATGAAAAAGCACCAGAACTCTGGCAACTCTGACAACAGTGACAACTCTCCCCCTGCCAAATCAAAGGGGTTTGGGTTAAAGCCTTGACATCAGAGCTCTATAAGAAACATAGGATCACGAGATATGTCAGGTTAACAGAAGGTTAAAGCCCCAAGTATCAGAATGCCTGTGTTTTCAGCACATCTGTGTTTTCAGTCTGGATTAAGTGCGATGGCACCCTTTGATCCAGGAGTCACCTTACAGCCTGCCTGTAGCTGTAACCAACAGAGGCTGCTTCTCTTTGCTCCCTCTTCCCTTTTGTACACAGCCCATTGCATCACTGGAGTAGGATGAGGATAGGGAAACCCCTTGACCCCAGTGTGCAGCCTCCCTGCATCTGGGAGAATAAAATCTGCTTCTCCCCTTAAGCAATTATAAGCAATAGCTATTTTGCTATTCAAGGATTGTGATTTCAACACTCGAGGGGTTAATGCACCAGGGAGGCAGCTGATGCTTTCATGCCGGTATGCTGTATCAAACAGCACAGTTTCCAGGAGGATGAATATCCGTAACCAAGTAGCACAGCAGAGCCCAAAGCCTGTTCAAAAGAATTCTTTTTGATGATCTGGTTTTATTACTTTCAATGAACTGAAGTCTCCAAGGTACCAGTGAATAAGGGATGCTGTAAAGCGGCATCTTGTATACATGTTTCAAGCTGCGTCTGCTGGTGCTAAAAAGGATGAAAGAGAAACTGCTTAGCAATGACCCTAGGGCCTAAACCCAGCTCAAGCGTTCTATGGGGCATTTGCTGAGACAAAAAGAAGATCTTAACCATTTGCACTGGGACATGACAACCGGGACGCAGCCTACATCATTCACTTTCCCCACTGGGAAAACTAATCCATTTCCAGGACAGAGCATGTGGCTTGTGTTATATGTTTCATAAAAGCTTTTTGCCAGCTGGAAAAAAAAAAAAAGTCAAATCAGGAACAGGTAGATGTGAATTATGGGGCTCTGTGCTATCTGGAGAATCTGGGTGATTTAATAATATGCTATGTGAGACACTACACTGGTCGGAAACCCTCTACAGAAATATAGTGCTTAAATTCACCGTTCTTGTTTTGTCTCCACATAATATATGGATTTGAGCACAAAACACAGCTTGGACCATGGGTACATGGACCCACCTGGGAAGGTGGTTCAACATGACCCCCACCAGACAAGTGAAGGGAGACAAAACAGAGTGAAACCTGATCAAAATCAGCGGAAGCAGCACCCAGCCGTGGTTTCTTCTTTAGGCACCATCTTGCCATTTCTGTAACAGCAGTAAGGAGAAATTTTATAGCTGTAGACTGGAGCTGAACTTCTAAATGGACAGGGGCTGAGCTGTAAAGGAACCCAGACTGTTTGGAAGTCCTCTTATCATTGAAGGACGTCAGCTAGTGCCCTTTCTTCCTAAGCTCTGCATACACCATTATAACAATATTAGCCTGTGCATTGCCTCTCAGTGCTTTCACTTTGGAATTCAAATCATGTGTATGTTTTATAAAAGGCTCTCTAGTGTGAGCCTCAGAAATACATATGCACTCTCCAACTGTGTGGGTTTTCTCTTTCCTGCCTAGTGCACAAATTACTCATTGTAACATGATAAATGAATGGGACTGTGTAACCCTCTTTATAGTTTACAGTTTTTATAGTGCTTTGCCACCATATGCTATAAATTCATGAAGCAGTTGTAGCGTGTAACAGGTTTTTCTGTTTGTTTATTTAGTTATTTGCTAATTCTTACAGCTGTATATACATATATGGATGTGTGTGTAAATATATATAGATATTTGCGTGGTGGACTGAAGCCTAGGAGAACAGATCAGCTGCATCTGGAGAGCACTCGAGGGGCAGAAAACAAGAAGGATAAAAATATTGCGTTGATATCTGGTGAGAAGTGAGGAGATTGAATAGAAAGTCACTTCACAGGGAAAATTCACATTTCATGGTCTGCAACATTTTGGGGCAATTTCTGCTAAAATCAACTATATTGTACAGTCAAGGACATACAGAATATAAAATCGCATTGTGAAAAGCCTGGGGAATCTTCATGCGCTCCTGTAGCTTGCAGACAGAGAACAGAAGTTGTGAGCTAAGGAATGAGGAAAAGCCCAGCTTTTAATAAACCTCTGGGATTTCTGATGAGCATTGTCATGAGATCCTATATGCTGCTCCTCCCGAGGAGTGGAAGGCATGGGGAAGCGGCTAAAAGCAGTAGCTGGTGGGGAGAGCACCTGGATTCCCAGGTATAGATGTGAAGACATCTTCTGCTTCAACCTGCAGTGCAGTAGGCTACCCTAAACCACCCAGATAGATAGCTCCATAAACGGCCGTGTGGTGCCATCACAGGAGGATCAAACCTAGCTGGCCCTTCGGGGGGTATGTTGGGAAGGGGTTATTTGTGAACTGGACTTTCTTCTTGCCTATTATTCTGTTCCTCTTCCTTCTCTCTTGTGACTTCTCTGCAACTACTGTTTGGTTAGGCCTATCTGTTTGATTCGTCAATTGTGAATAGGGAATTATATTCACCGAGTACCCAGACAGGTTGATTTAATTTCCCCACGTTTCCTGGTGGGAAATCAAGCTGGTGTTTTAGTGGAAATCCCTAGACATTAAGCCTACTTGCAGTCAAGGCCTGACAGAAGGAATACTGCCTATATATCTATATCTATCTATATCTATGTAAGCATGCATTTTTTTCATATATACAAACACAGCTACATGCATAGGTGTATATATGTATGACCATGTGGATTTATGTCTGTGCCTGGCCAGTTTCAGTATCTTTCTTAGCAATTCCACATTCCCATGTGTCTCACTGTTTAACAGAGTTGGACAGGACGTGTTTACACTTTATTTAAGAAACACTGTAAAAACAAGAGGATCTTAATCATCACTAACCATGCAAATTAAATATCTGAGCTTTTGGAAGCTCATTCATCATAAATATCCTACGTGTCTCTAAGAGGGGGGGGATGTAAGGAATCATTGCTAGTTCTACCTGAGGGAGATTTTTAGGAGGACATATATAGCATTAGTAAACTGGAATAACATCTATAATGATGGATGTGGTGCTTCTAATAAGAATAGTTCCTAATTTTTGTATGTCTTATTTTACCTATGTCATATATATTTCCCATTTAGAAAACAACTTTAAGACAGGATCCACTCTTTAAAGCCGTCAGTCAGTCTGAGGAAGGCAGGAGGGAATCGGGGAGAATATACAGGAAGGGGTCAAACAGGATGGAGGATAGAGGCTGTCATAAAATAACAGCAATAATTTGCAATATCCTTTCTCTGGCCACACCAGATCAACCATGGGACCCTTTTGTCCTGTAGCAATTACAACATAGCTGATGATTCAGAGAAAGACGACTGGCTTAATTAGTAGTTTCATTAAGCCAATTTTGTAATAGCTCAGACTGAAGGAAAATTCTTTCTTTGTTCTCCTCGAAGGGTAAATTATGATGAGTATTTTCCCATCAGGATGTTTTATTTACCTACTGATGTTATGTTTGTGTGTATATTCTGGAAGAAAGCTAAACCTAAACTCTGGATCCAATACTACTGAATTTTGGCAGATGGAAGATTTATACCCTGTCTCGGAGTGTGTTGTGGTTTAACCCCAGCCGGAAACTAAGCACCACGTAGCCGCTCACTCACTCCCCCCTGGTGGGATGGGGGAGAGAATCGGAAGAGTAAAAGTGAGAAAACTCGTGGGTTGAGATAAAGACAGTTTCATAGGGAAAGCAAAAGCCGTGCACACCAGCAAAGCGCAACAAGGAATTCATTCCCTGCTTCCCATGGGCAGGCAGGTGCTCAGCCATCTCCAGGAGAGCAGGGCTCCATCACACAGAACGGTGACTTGGGAAGACAAACATCATCACTCTGAACATCCCCCCCTTCCTTCTTCTTCCCCCAGCTTTACATGCTGAGCATGACATCATATGGTATGGAATATCCCTTGGGTCAGTTGGGGTCAGCTGTCCCGGCTGTGTCCGCTCCCAACTCCTTGTGCCCCCCCAGCCTCCTCCCTGGTGGGGTGGGGTGAGCAGCAGAAAAGGCCTTGGCTCTGTGTCAGCCCTGCTCAGCAGCAATGGAAACATCCCTGTGTTATCACCACTGTTTCCAGCACAAATCCAAACCACAGCCCCATACCAGCTACTGTGAAGAAAATTAACTCTATCCCAGCCAAAACCAGCACAGAGTGCAAACTTGGCTTCACCGTTGTGCTGACAGGCTGAAGAGACCTCTCCATAGGTCTAATAAGAACCATACTTCATCTGAAGAGTATGATTTTCAGCCCTTGATTTTACATCAGACGTGCCAGGTACTCAGCCCCTCCTGGAAGTCAGACCACTTCATTAGGCTCCTAAGCAAGGCTTGTTTCAGCCTTCCGCTTTTGAAATGAAGAAATGCAGATTTTCTTATTTGCCTGCGCAAGGATTTAATTGAAAAAAAGTGTTCACAGTAAGCTGCAGACGTACAAGCTGTGGATATTAGGTTCATCAAGACAATGCAAGCCAGTAACACCTTGTTCACTGCAGATGCTCCTATAAGTGTGCATAAACTACACTCAACATACAGCTAAACTGCATCTCCAGGGAGGCTGAGGTTTACATGCTGTGCTGCAGCTTGGAGTTAGGAAATGGACAGCAACAGTTGGGAATTTTTTAAAAAGAAACATGCAAGACTGCATGAGCCATCTGGAGAAGCAACCTTTCTTCATATTATGCAAATACTTTGCAAGTTTTGGGGTTTTTTTTTTGGTAGGCGGTTGGGTAGGATATGGAGGAACTCTAGCTCATAAAGTTAACATAGCAGCTCATCGGCTTGCACTGTACCCAAAATAAAAGCAAATGACTCGTTTGCTCTATAAAGGGCCACCATCTCCCAGATATTTTTGTTCGGAGATGTTATCCACCAGCAGCTATACAGCACTCGGTCGGTACCAGGGGAAGCTGGCATTGAGGTCCTGGGTGAGAGTGTGCATGTGAGTGTGTGTGAGCGCTAGAAGTGGGGAGAGGAAGGAACTCGCTCTTAAAGAAGTTTAGAGACAAAGGAGATGATAAAAAATAAATCAACTGTCTCATTCCTTTCTCTATGAATTGATTGAGAAAGATTAAACAATTTATTGAATCATTGCCAATCCAACGAAGCATTTACCAGCACAGTCCAAAGAGATCCTTAGAATAACAATGGAGATTCCTCGGCTCTGACAGGACTTGAAAGGGTCAGGGCTACTCTGTCTTGAAGGCAAGATCTGAGTTGTGCTTTTGCCTCAGGAGTGGTGATGGGCACACCTTGTCCTTCCTCACCCGTAAAATGAGTGTTTGCAGTGCTGCAGGATTTCACAACTGCCTTCTACTTGGGATGTAATCTGATGGTGAGACCCAGGGGGACGCAGTTGTTCTGTGACCAGTGAGATAAGCATTTGGTTATGTGATGTTGGTGTGTTGCAGAGGCTGATCTGGAACCAGCCCCACTCGTGGTTGTGTTGGGCCTCTGAGCAGTGCTAAGGAATTTAGCTGGGCAGAGTCTCTTTGCACAGGTATCTCTAGTCATCTAGTCTAGATGGCTTCATGGGGCCATCTCATCACCCTGCTTGGCTCTGTCTTTTTATTCACTGAGCGAAGGCAGGACTTAGCCCTCGCTCATCTGCTCCAAAGACATTTCCATCCCCTGTCTCTAGACAGCCCTTCTAAAGACAACACCTGGCAGTGCTCCTCCTCTTTTCTTTGTTCCTCATTTTACTTCAGCCAGATCAGGATTTCAAGGTAAAGTCTTGGAAGCAAGAACAAAATAGAAATGGATATGACATGCGATATTTGCAGATCTTAGATCTAGATGCACCAATTGTAATTAATCTAGCCTAAGGTCCTGTTTGAGCCAGAGAATTTCACTCAGTAATTCCTGAAGAATTCCTTTGATTGCTTTGATGTTATTTGACTTCCCCTTTGGCAAGTCATGGTCTCCTGTAAGTTTCAGTCTCACAATTACCTGAACTCCCACTGTTAAGTACGGAATAGTCCTAACTCCCATGGAGTCTGTTGAAATCAGCTCCAGGCAAGATCAAGCCACGAGTCTATTCTCCCTCCTCCCCTCCTCCTCTCCTACACATCCAGTTTTGTTGCTTGTTACGTTGTGAAGCCCTGCCTTTAAGAGTCGCTGGGTACCGCATTTGTACTGCTGTCTACCCCCCTCCAACACCTCCGAGGTAAGCCTGTGTTCAAATGGCAGATCCTGTATCATAAAATGTCTTATGCCAAGGACATTGAATGCCATCATCAGATGAAATGAAGCTGACATTGGTAGTACATGCAAATTCAGCCAGAGACCCACATCCCAAACTGCCGTGTAAATCCACACTCTGACATCTGCAGGCACATGCCCTTGGTTCAGGATCTTAAATACATCAGAGAAGGTGGCTGCCAGGCATTCACTTCTGGATCTGATTTACAAGGAAAATTTGCACCGCAGTGGCATAACCTTTTCATTGCCTTGGCTCTGAGCAGAGAAATGGTTTTAGACAACTCAGGACATGTTTCCAGGACTGCAAGTGATAAACTGAGACACAACTGGCCATCAGCAGAACCACAGTTTCTGCCTGTGCACCTGCTTTTAATCCCTCCCCAACGGCAAGAGAAAATGGTGTTGCTTCAGCTCTCAGGTTTGTGTAGTCAACAGAAAGAATCAGGTTGGGCTAGAAGAGTGATGTGGGACTTAAAAAATCTTGACTTCCCATCAAGGGTGCTCAGGTGATGCAGTGTATGGCTATGGGCACTTGCAGCTCGATAATCAAACTGCTACAAAACACATGGACTTTGAGTCTAGTAGGACATAGCCATGAGGTAGGTTTATTGTGCTCTTCCTATCTGCTGCAGAGGGACATGGTCAGGGTCTGGCCACATCCATCCCTGTGTCCATGTGTCCATGTGAAGGTTTCTCAAGCTTCCTGCCTCCTTGTCTGTGCCAGGGTAGAGTAGTTCCTATCATAACAAAGACCAGGAAGGCAAACAGCCTCCTGCTGTACCAGGCAGCATCAGTGGCAGGTGGGCTCAGACCTTCTTCCTACCCCTGGGGAGATCTGTGCTATTTATCTCATTCTGAATCTCTGTCTTAATATCTGCAGCTTCTTGTTTCAAATGATTAGTGATCTGATGACTGGCATTAACAGTGATGAACAGAAACTCAGCGGAGGAAGAAGCACTGACTGTGTATACGCTATCTGAACTGGGCCAGGCAGTAAGTAGACTCGAGAGATTTATTCTGCATCACTCCCAGCTCTAGAAGAATGATGCTACACTCCATACCTGCTTTATGATGCCTCTTATGGTACCCCACTGCTAGATTCAATAAACCATTTTGCATATGCATTTTGCATTTGGCTGCTCATGGCTTGGATGGGCATACTCTGCGCTGGGTAGGAAACTGGCTGGATGGCCGGGCCAAAGAGTTGTGGTGAATGGAGTTAAATCCAGTTGGCGTCCGGTCACAAGTGGTGTTCCCCAGGGCTCAGTATTGGGGCCAATTCTGTTTAACATCTTTATCAACGATCTGGATGTGGGGATTGAGTGCACCCTCAGTCAGTTGGCAGACGACACCAAGCTGGGCAGGAGTGTTGATCTGCTTGAGGGTAGGAAGGCACTACAGAGGGATCTGGACAGGCTGGATTGATGGGCCGAGGCCAATTGTCTGAGGTTCAACAAGGCCAAGTGCCGGGTCCTGCCCTTGGGTCACAACAACCCCAGGCAACGCTACAGGCTTGGGGAGGAGTGGCTGGAAAGCTGCCCAGCAGAAAAGGACCTGGGGGTGTTGGTTGACAGCGGCTGAATATGAGCCAGCAGTGTGCCCAGGTGGCCAAGAAGGCCAATGGCATCCTGGCCTGTATCAGAAGTAGTGTGGCCAGCAGGAGTAGGGAGGTGATTGTCCCCCTGTACTCGGCCCTGGTGAGGTTGCACCTCAAATACCATGTTCAGTTTTGGGCCCCTCACTACAAGACAGACATTGAGGTGCTGGAGCGTGTCCAGAGACGGGCAACGAGGCTGGTGAAGGGTCGAGAGCACAAGTCCTGTGGGGAGCGGCTGAGGGAACTGGGGATGTTTAGCCTGGAGAAAAGGAGGCTGAGGGGAGACCTTATCGCTCTCTACGACCCCCTGACAGGAGGCTGTAGTGACGTGGGGGTTGGTCTCTTCTCCCAAGTAACAGGGGATAAGACAAGAGGAAATGGCCTCAAGTTGCGCCAGGGGAGGTTTAGATCGGATATTAGGAAAAATTTGTTCACTGAAAGGGTTATCAGGCACTGGAACAGGCTGCCCAAGGAAGTGGTGGAGTCACCATCCCTGGAGGTATTTAAAAGATGTGTAGATGCGGAGCTTAGGGACATGGTTTAGTGGTGGACTTCGCAGTGTTAGGTTAATGGTTGGACTTGATGATCTTAAAGGTCTTTTCCAACCTAAATGATTCTATGATTCTATGATATATTTACTGTCTTCCTAGCCCATAAAAGCTGGCTTTCCTTTATTAACTACGGTTTACTGCCACTCTCAGCAGAAGCAAATAATAACGGAAATGAAACTGTACTGATTTTGAAGACCCCAGTATACTTCCAGACATCGTTCACATTGGCAGTGTCTTGTCAAACTGTAATTGCTTGTATTGTGATTACAAAATGATTAATAAATAAGTGTCCTCCAGATGTTACTAATTCCTCCACCCTGTATTTCTATTGCAATGCATGAATCCTTCGGAGGCTCCTATTGTTTCTATATCCCTGACTCCCATAAAGCTTCAGTGCCAGGAAGGGCTGAGCACCCAACACTGGTCCTCCCCGTCCTGTAGGAGCTAAGAATACCTGAAGGAGGAGAAGGGAACAGTTCCTAGGAGTCTGGCTATAGTAGAGGAGAAGGAGTGAGCATCAGAGCAGGCGTGTCATGCCAATGCCATGACCATCACTGTGGCTATTCACCTTACTCTGTTCACCTTCAAGTGAAGCAGGCTGGGCTGTAATGCACTTTCCTCATGTTAAAGTGCTCACACTAAAGTATTTTTAGGCTTTCCCTCTCCATAGATCCAAATATTAGTTCAGGTCATAAGAATGTGCTCAGCATCATGGGTAACTGACTGTAGAAAGAATGTCAAGAAGATGGTTTGATTAATGCTTTGGTGGCCACTTGACCTCATACATACTCCTTCTGTTATTTGGGGGTGGTAGATCAGGGCTACAAACATTTGTGGCTGCACCTTGTCATAGCAGCCAAAATTATTTTGGAGGGCTAATAGTCAGGATGCAATCTGAAGACTTGCAAGGGGCACATCTCCTCCAGCCTGCTGGAGGAGACCTCATGAAAGAGGGTCTTCATGAAAGATCATGACTGGGAAGTAGAACAGAGCCAGCCTACCCAGAGTCCCTTTACAAGATAAAATGGCCTCACTGAGCTGCTCCGTTACGGATCAGAAGGACTAAGTTCAGTCCTCTGTGCTGAATAAAACAACAATATTCAGTGCTGTTTAGTAGTGTTGTGATGGGTCATGGGAGGTGGCTTTCAGTGGGCTCATTGTCCCAAAGAACTACCAAGGAGTCTCCTGTTTCCTTGAGCAGCCTTCTAAGCTTGATGAAGTTTACTGGTTGCTCTTTTGCCAAACAGCCTTGAGGGCACAAATATGGATCAAGTCTGTCCCTTCGGTTGGAAGAGTGTGTGTGTTGCTCTGCTTGAAAGCACAGCACACAATTGTTGGCAGCACTTTGAGTAAATCCAACTGCACTCTTTAGCAGTTTAATTATAATCTCTGTACCTATGGCACCTTCCATCCAAGAGTCACAGAGCTCTTCACAGGCATTAATTCATTCTCAAAGGTAATCTGGTGAGGTAGCTAAAAATCTTGTCCATTTTCTAAATGTGTGTAGGGAGAGGGGGATGAAAAAGGAAATTAAGACACAGGGGAATAAAATGTACAAGTTTCATTCATGCACATGCACTTTTATGACTCCAAATGTATAGGTGTCATTTTATAGCTAAATTGCACACTGCAACCCAGGTGTAGGCTCGATAGGGATCCCCCACCTCACTGTGCTCCACCACTGCAATTTTTGCCCAAGTTGAGAATCCAGTTGGGTGAGAATTTTCACACATGCAACCACACAATTGGAAAAATCATGACCCAGACGGCCTGACACAGTTATCAAAAGCTGTTAGCAGAGCTGGAACCAGAATCTGTGTATCTCACCTCTTACCAGCCTGTCTTTGCACCTTGCCTTCCCATTCTGAGAGAAGGCTCCTGAAGACGGTCCTGCCATGGTGTTGCAGGACTTGTCTTGGTGCCAATGGCTCTAATGCACGTTTGAAACTAGTTTGGCACCTCAGAGGAGAAAATCAAAGCAGATCTTTGCACTGCATCTACTGTACCATGTGTGGGATCACTCTGGTCATGAATTCTGACAGCATAATCTTATTAAAGTTCATTCTTGACAAACAATATAGATATGGGTATAGGGGAAAAATCACATACTGTTAGCAGTGACAGGGTAACCTTTATCAGGGTACAGTCCTACTAATTGCTGCAAAATTCCTACTTTAGAGAGGTTCGTTGGGCTCACAGTTGGCTCTGCCTCCACTTGCTTTTGTTCCAGTTTAACTTTGACATTGTAATTAATTTGCTCTCCTTGCCTTCTCTTGAGGCCATTGCCTCTGTCAGTCCACAAAGCATCTCACAGCAATATTTCAGGAGCAGCTCATAGGCTAGACAAACCTATCTAGCTCTGGATTCCAAAATTTGGGCCTATTTCCTCTCCTTCTGTGCTCTTGGCCTCAAGAAACAAAATGGTTTTTATGATTTAGTGTCTAATTTCTGTGCTGAGGATAGAATGATGCAATCACTACCATTTGTTTTTGTGGTAGCATCATTTGTATAAACACATCCCTGATGATTCATAGGCAATTGCAGTTGGTAGGTACCAGGATGTATGCACTGAATGGGTTTTAGTAATGTATTCACTAGAAATTAAGCTGAAACTTAGCAGCTCATTTTCCAGATGCCACCAATGCAACTGTCAGACAGGAACAACTTCCAGTGCTTGCTTCCCTGAGCCAGAATTGAACTGGAGATTTGCAAGTAAAAAGCTTTGGCTTACATTTTCAATCACCAGTAGTTTTTTTTTGGCATCCAGCTTTACCAAAAGTGCTGAGAATCTACTCTCTCTACATCAGGTCACCTTAACTTTTCTCAGGTTGGACACCCATATGTAGAGACACTGAAAACCACCAGCAGGTTGAGAAAATATTAGCTTTTAGTTCCAGCTACGAAACACTGAGGCTTCCCTACCTCCTACTTTTATGAACACAGTGAAACTTGCTGATCCCCATGGAAAGCCTGGCATCCTCAGCACCGTACAGGCATACAGTGAGAAAAGCCATCTATGCCTTGAGTAGCACACAACCCAGAGCAAACTTACACACTCTCAGGGTTAGAGGTGAAAGCACAGAGAGATGAAAGGTAAAGGCTTCTAAACCAGCCATCTGCATTTAGGAGCCCAGCTCCCACTGCCCAAATTGAGGAGTACGTCCCACTGAAAGTCAAGCACATTTCAAGCCGTCTTGAAAGTTTGATGAATTTGCTCAAGGTCACCCAGGGCATATGGAGCAGAGGTGAGAGCTGTGTCCAGCACTCAGAAGTCCTTGGCTGAGACCTAAACCCCACGGTCATCCTGCTCCACAACTCTCCCCATCTACACAAGCACATAATGAAGAGGACTTGCTGAACGTTCTCCAGCAACATACCCTTTTTTTTTTTTTTCTGTCTGCGGAGGAGATAATATTAATTACTCTGTATTCTGGAAAGCAATAAATAAATAAATAGATGGAGATCTGGAGGGGAAAAAAAATCCGTAAATTAGAAACTGATGATTTATGAGATGCCACCTGAGGAAAATTCTCCATCTCTTTTATGCTTGGCTATTTCAGTGCTGCATTCTCAGGCTGAGAGAATGAATCCTAATATGCAGATGAGGCTGTGATAATGATTTTGTGCTGCCTGGATTACAGAAGTGTATTTTTGATGCGGACGTATTTAAAACATCTTAGCAGGGCTCTGAGTTCCCTGCATAATTTGATGAGCAGTAAGTAAGACACAGGTATGCCATGCAAGCAGCAAAATGTTAAAAGGTTATAGAACTGTATTACATCCAGTCATGTGAGAGAGCAAATTAACAGTGCTGTTCTTCCAAAGAGACATAGGCTGCGGAGGGAAGATCATCAAGTTGATCTCACTGGGAGAGTTTAAAAAAAAAAAAAAAGGAAAGAACTTCTTTTATGGACTTGTCAGGTCTTACTGGTGGGCTGCAGGGACTCAGCTGTTCTTTCAGCTGAGTTTGAGTTTACTTTCAAATTTTTTATATATTTATTTCAATACATGGGAAAAATATATTTATTCATGCAGTGGCATTTCCTGTGCTTGTTTGAGCCATCAGTAAGAGTCTTGGCACCAAAATCAGTCACTTTGGAATATTTTCCCATTAGTTTGCTCTGTCAGTAAAGTGGGAAGCATGACTCCCCAGCATACAATTCCTACTGACATTCAATCAAAACATCTGACCTAACATTTTAGTACTGACACTCAAATTACAGGGCATCTTTTGAATAGCTAACCATTCCTTTTTTTCTTTTTCTCCCATTCTCTTCTCTACCTCTTTTCCTCTCTCCTCCCTGTCCCCTTTCTTCCTTTAATGCAATGTGTGATTGTTCCTTGTCAGGCTGGAGCACGTTCCCATCCCGCTAAGTGTCAACGTGCTGCTATCGGCTTGCAGCAAATTGTGCTTTCCCTGAGCGGTGGCTGACGGAATGAATGGCAGCCCAGAGATAGTCCCGTCCTTCACAATGCAGAAAGGCCGAGAGTTCCCACAATTGCTTTTCCCTGCAAGCACATTATGGTAGCAGGTCAAGGGAGGCAGAGGGCTGGAGGGGAGAGAGAAGAGAATTAAAAATAATAGTCTAGAAAACTTGGCGATATCCTGATTATAATCAGATGGAAGCAAAACAGTAAGGGCATTAAAAAAACCTCACCCAGAAAAGAACTCTCTCACTCCCCAAAGTATTTGTGTCAGCTGAACCTAACGTGGTTTTACAAGGCTGAGGTTCAAGACTTTAACCTGCAGATGAAGCCACAGCTTCATCTTCTCCTACCATCATGGGCAGAAAGGTGATGTTCAGTGGCAACTCTTGCATCCTTATGTGCTTGTCATTGAATTTCTCCCCACTCATCCTACACGCGTTCGATGCAGAGGGCTCCTCCTCAAAGGTTTGTCTTAGCTCCTGATGGTTTAGGATTTCAAAAGCAGTGAGCTCTGCCCCAGCTCTTTCTCCATTAGGAACCTGGGGATAAACCTTTTTAAACGTCTTGATTTTGTTGCTGTTGTGGTTTTAATGTCACATTTCCCCGGTAACGTGTCCTCAACTGTCCTTCATCCTCATCTGCTGCTGAGATCCATGCCATGACAGCTGTGGACACCTGCATTTTGTGATTGTCACTCCACTGCCAGGTCACCAAGTTCCTCAGGACTAGGGCTCTGCCCAGCTCTTCCCCATCCAAAAGCATCAGCTCCCATCATATTTCTCTCATGTTAGTTGATAGTGCTGTGGGCTGATGCACAACTGAGCACCCCTGGTTCTCTGCAGCAGGGTGCTATTGCACCACCTCCCATTACACCATTGACAACTATAGGTAGAAAGAAGCCCAAACTAAAGTAAATATAGGACCTAGACCTGGATTTCTTGCAGCCTGCGTCCCCCATATTAAAGCATATTAAAGATGGGCGGTAATTGCATTACACGCTGCATTGCACAGAGCTGTTGGTGAAATCTGAACATAGACCCCCATTTTCCTTCCAGACGTCTCTCTTGGTGGATGCACTGAAAGAGGGAGGGAAATGGCATTTTGGATGAGCCTCCTATCACCTGCCCCACTGAATGTGAAACACCCATGAGACTCTGCTTCAGGAACTGCTGGAGCAATGCCTGCTTCACCCTCACTGTTCCCAAGTTAGGATGGGGCAGAGCTGCACATCATTGCCCCTTTACGTAAAATTAGTATGTTAGGGTTTGTCTGTGTCCGGTGGCTGCTCCCAGCTGCTCCTTTGGTGCTTCTGGTACCGCAGCCTGGCCCTGGGCTCTGCCCCCCGGCCCTTGGTGTTGTGTGGAGGCGGCGGGGGCACTGCTACAACACCGAAGAGCACAACCTGAGAGCATCGCTGGACAGTGCTCCAGGGAGTGCCTGGCCGCTATTAAACCCTGCCAAAGACGCTACAAGGCTTTCCTGAAGAGCTCTAAAGCAATAAGCACTTTTTTGCCCTCCTGCCACCTTGAACAGTAACAGCAGCTGTTACCAAGCCAACGGTAAAGCAAACGAAGCCCTCGCGCTGGGGCTGGGAGATGCTGCTAATGATATTCACTCGCTGCGGTTCGGAAGCGCTGGCACGATCACGGAGCAGTTAGGCATCCCGGACATGGAAATGCTGGATGTTTATGCGGGGGTGAGCGTCCCCTGTCTATTCACAAATTCTTCGCCTTTTTGAACTGGAGGCTTTATGAGGAGAGCCTAGAGATAATAATAAAATAAGAAACAAGAGATACTTTCCAGGGGCCCCATCTAGCTCTATCTCCGTTGCCATGTGTGGGAGTTGCACCAGGCTCTGAGCAAACAGACGGTTTCTCCTTACTGCCTGGGTTGGCGGCATATGGCTTTCTAAACGTGTTTAGTTTAGAGGTTTGGGTTTGTATCCAGCTCCTAACTTCCAGCAGGTCCCCATCACCGTGCTTCATCTGCCTGCCAGTGTGATGGGCCAAATGCAGTTCCCGTCTACTTTGACTATGTGTTCCCATAGCACGAGCAATATTGCAAAGTTGGGCCCAGAGTTATTGACGTCTCCCAAAACTTCCACGCTGGCATGGAAATATGGTGGGATTTTGGCCCTGCTGGGTTCCAGGTTTGCTGCAGTGAATAAGTCCTTGTTGTGTTGCTCCTCCTGGGAACCAAGTGTTGCCAAGGTGGAGGCTGTAACTGGCCAGAAAAGGAGGTTTTTGTACACCTCCAGCCCTCTCAATGCAAATAAGTGGCAATAAAACAGAGCTAGAGGATGCTTTTCCAGTGGCAGTCACGTCCCTGGCCTTACTCTTTCCTCACTTGACTGTTTTTGTCTTTCTAGGCTATGTGATCTTTGGAGCACAGATGTCTCTGTTTGTACCAGACCTACTGCATTTGGACCCCTATAGAATAACGTTAATTCTTTCAATTTCTTTCCTATCCCAAGCAGTGAACTTCCACCTCGAAGCATGAAAGTAGCCTTTGTAATGCTATCTTAGCAAATGCTGCTGCAGAAAATTTCTCTGTCTGCTAAAAGGCTCTTTCGTCCAGGGTAGGAAGGCATAGCGGGAACCAATGGCTAGGAGCTGAAACCAGATAAATTCCAAGGAGGAATGAGGAAATAAGGTTCGCATTTTAAACAGCGAGGTTGATTAAGCACTAGTTCAAAGAAAGTGGTAGATTCCTTATATCCACCTGGCCTTAAAACAAGCCTGGAGGCACTTTCCGGAAGATCTGTTTTAGCAGACACAGGTTGTTACGCTCCGCACAGGGTTATTGGGTGAAATGTAATGGCCTGAAATAAACAGGAGGTTGGCGGAGCTGTGCTAATGGCCTTTTCTGGCCCTAAGCTCTATGAGTCAATGAATAGTGTGCATACAAAAATATACTCTCTAAAGCAAGCTACTTAAATACGTGCCTAACTCTAAGCGTGGAAGTATTCCAGCTCTCTTCTGTGGTACTTGCCTACTAAATCAAGGCTCATGTCCTGCAGGCTTGATCTGATACACCTTGAAGTCAGCAGGGATCTCTTCCCTGACCACTTCAGGCTGCAGATCAGGCTGTCAGAAAGACATGAATAGGTTAGTACAACTCCTGGAAATGCGTTTCATGCTGAAAGCGCTTTGCACTTGTATGAGCACTGTCTGATGAAGGATCTCAAAGCACTTTGCAAACATTAATTCGCTACTTAATTAAACTTAAAACACAAAGCAGATGAGCTTTGTGTCTTTCTTCAAGCACCATTTATCAAAGGAACAGGTTGCACTTGTCATGCTGATAACAGCGAGTAACTTTCCTGCTTGCATTGTGTTTCTAAATCCAGTTTAAGTTGTTTTCCTTCAATATGAATATTTTTTGGAACAGTTTTTGAAAGAAAAATGCAATCCAAGCACCCTTACTTATTTTGTTGGTGGTGCTGGAAATTAGAGTATAAACGCTTTATCTGCATTACAAATACTATTACAAAGTGCTGGGGTGCTTTAATCTCTCTTCTAGAATTTTTTATTATTATTCATGCTTGAAGTGCTTCATCTTAATGCTCACAGTAGTTACCATAGGCACACACAGCAGCACCGACCCCACTAGAGGGTTTTCTGTGTTTTGTTTTCTTTTTCCTGACGCTCTTATTACTTGGATGACATTAAAGTATAAACAAGCCAACAGATGTGCCCACAACCCGGTAGCTCTCTTGGTGGAAGGAAATACTTGATTGCAGGAAGAGGGGGATTGTGTGTATGTTAATATTGGGATAGTGTCCTAAGTGCTACGAGATGTTGGTGTTATCAGAAAGTAGATTGGAAAACGTTGCCTAAAAACACATGGGAGACAGTATATAGCTGCAGGGAAAGACTTGATGGTGCTGGATTTGTATTTGGGTTGCCTTGACTAATCTTCCAGGCCCTATTCTGAAGCAGAAATATGCCTGCCTCCCTCTGGCTCTTACAAACTAAGGGATGACAGATCTGAGGCTGCAGCATGAGGGGAATTACTGGAGCTTCAGTTCCCTCAAAATGAACCATCTGCTTAGCATCGAGGGCAAGTCTAAGACAGGAGACCTCAGCTTTCCAAGGCTGAACTCTCATATTTCGTCCTTCCTACAGATAAAGGGAAACCTGACAGATGTGGAATAGTTGTATTTAAGGACAGTGGTTCTCTGTGAAGGATAACGTACCAGGTGGATGTCCCATCTCCTCTGCTCATTACTTGCTAAAACTCAGCACAGGATCAGCCTGAGACCTGGTGCACAGAGCTGGAGGAGGAGTGAGCACCCCAAACAGGCTGCACACATGACATAGCAGAGAGGTCTTCCTGTATTGCCACATTTCGGGGCCGAAATGTCACCTGCTGTAAAGCAGTAGTTTCATTCAAGTAGCTGTAACTAAGGCACTTTACAGCAGGTGAAGGTCTGGCCCACAGCAACCAATTTTATTCCTTGATTGCTCAGAAGGGGCTCAATCGTTTTCTGGATCATTTGAAAGCTGGGTGAATTGGGACTCACAAATATTCCTATCAAAACTCCCCAAGACAGCTTCTTTTATCTGATTTCCCTCTCCTCCCCCTTTTTTAAGCAAAATCTCATCAATCAAGCTATTACGAGGAAATGTTAGTATTTTAAGTGCATTTGCTATGTATGGACAGAGTCAGCACACATATCCAGCACATAAAAATTTGATAATCCACATTTCGAAAAGAGATATCAAAAGGCATAATTTAATATGTTCTCATTGAAAAAATCATGAACTGCACATTCCTTAGGACTGTATATTCAACAATCCTAATTACTGAAGCTATTTACTTTAGGAAGACAATTTTCACAACCTGAAGGGTTAGAAGGAGGTGGTGCGAGTGGACCGTTTTATTTTCTGTTGTGTTTTGATTTTCAGTGAAGGCAGAGTCTTCTGATTCCTGGGAAAATAAGAACCTGATCCACCGTCCTCCAGGACCATCACTGAACTTCAGATCGGACCATGAAAGTGGTGTTGGTCGTAATAATCTCTCTCAAGATGGAGAATGATTGAATTAGGTTACTGCATTGGAAAATGCCTGGCAGAACCAAAGCCTCTGTGATTTTTTGGCTAGTTGGGTTTATATGCGGTTGCTGGAACTTACAAGGTGGCGGTGCGTTTGTCAATGTTTTCACACCTGTGGAAGGAGGAGGGGAGTTGCGGTAGTTTGGGCAACACCCCATACAGTTCAGAGGGGTCTGTAGCCAGCCATCTGGTAGAAGCAGAATGATGAGTGCTTGTGTGGGACTACCTGCAGCCAACCCTTCCCTTTGGTATGTGTTTTAGGACAGATAAGAGCAGAGAGATATGGAATTATTTCATAACCTGTATTTTAGGCTGACCTGCTCCATTACTGAGAAGTTGTGCTGTGGAAATGGACTGTTCAGACCCTAAGTATTTGTGAATCTCCCATTTTGCCTCTGTGTGCCTTGTTCGTGGATGAATACAGGAAGGTGGTAGCATTTTCACATTAGAGTTTGGTGGACAATCAATTCCTAACGGGAGGGCATGTACGTCTTGAGGGAGTGTGCTGGAATGTATGCAAATGTGTGCAAATGTATGCAAATTTGCAATCTACTTTTTCCCCACCTTCTTTTGCAGAGTATATTAGCAGGTATGCAAAGATCTAAAATTATCCAATTGAGAGGAATGCTGTGAGAGTGTCAGGAGGGACAGGTAGCCCAAAGTTTGGGGATTCAGCAGAATAGATGTATACTGAAATCTCTCCTCCCACCCATCCCTAATAAAGAGATTAATCACTTTCTCCCTCCTACTGAAGGAAAACCTAAAATCATAAACACCTAACTGGGCTGGGGGCAGTGAATTAATGTGAAAACTGTTGGCCTGCTGCTGAAATGGAAGAAGTTGGCAAACCTAATGGCAGAGCTCCTTTCACTTGCTTTTTTTCCTTGTAATTTGGAAATTCAGTGACAGAAGGATGACTTTCAAGCTAACTCCTCTCTGGATTGCTGAAACACAGACACCCAGAATTTGACATTTTGAACAAAACAATACTTGATCCAGACAAGTAATACAGCAACTATGTGATTGCGATGTGGGGTTTTTCTTCCTCCTGTAAGAGATATTTTTACTCCCTGCTCTCAACAGCAAACCAGAATGTTCTGCACCCTCAGAATTAAGCAGTGGTGGATTGGATGATTCCCTCTGTGTGTTGGGAATAAGACATCTTCATTACTTCATGTCATCATGTAAAAAATTAAAAAAAATAACAATCCCAATATGCAGTTATTTGTGAAAAGAAACATTTGCAGAGTTGGGGCTTGGGTCTGAGCTGAGACAGACCTCCATCTAAACCTTGAATGCATCCAGGTCTGGCTGTCAGTGAGCCTGGGAGCACTTTGGATTGATGATCTTGCATCTTTGTCATGCTGGTTTCACTGTGTGTGCCTGAACAGCTCTGAGAGTCTGGATTAAAAGATGGCTGGTTCTCTGCTGCACCTTGCCTTGGCTTAGAGAAGTACAAAGTGATTCCCCAGTCTTTGCCCAAACCATTCAACTCTCCACAGTTTGAGCACAACTGGCAATCTCACAAGCAAAGATATCCTTGAATGTAAATACTTTCTTTCCTGCATTCCTCAGGCCAGAGCTATCGAAAGATCCTGAAATCACGTCCATTAGTGATGAGCTGTGCAGGGCCAGGTAAAAACATGGGCAGGAGAGTAGCAGGTCAAAAGGAATTAGCTACGTGGGGACAGAAAACCTCTGGTTCTACTCCAAAGCCTCAGGTTTGGCTGAAGCTCGGGGCAGGATCAGAGAGCCATTTGCCATCTGGGCCAAACGGTGGCTTCTCTTCCTCCTCCCCATTGGAAGAACCACCGCTTTGTAGACCCCGAGAGGAGAGAAATCCCCTGGGGGGGTGTGGGGTGTCTGACATCATCCCTCTCCCACCCTTGCTCTTTGCGAGCACTGATGATCCGGGAAGATCCCGGGGAGAGGTGGCCACAGGGTGTCACTCGCACCCCATGAGTGAATCACGCCACAGCGCTCCCCAAGTTCCTCTTGCGGAAGGGTGGGAGGCTGAAGGAGAGGGGTGGGAATGGCTGTAATAGTTACATTCAAGAACAAGAAAATAAAAACCTCGATGCTGCTGATCAGGAATGGCCACCCTTTTTCGCGGCACTTTTGATAGCCAGGATGCTGCCGGATTTTTTTCACCCTGCTCGTTCCTTCTCCATCCGCTACAGTCAGAGAAAGTCTCCCAGGAAATGAATTATCATGGTCCAGCACAGACACAAACAGGTCTAGAGGGGGATGTGTGTGGGAGTATAAATGAGAGGGGGATCGAATAAATGGAGATTTGCAACAACCTGCACTATTAATATTTGCACATTTCAAACTGTCTTCTGGCTTTGCTTCCAAATGTCTTTTAATGGCAAGGGGTTAGTACCAACAGGACTAGTTTTGTTTTTTTTTTTTCTTAGACCCACAGGATTTTTCTCTTTAGGATCAGGTTCTTGGAACATTTGGTTCTAAGAACAATTCTGATTAAGATCTATCTAGCAGTCTATCTGTCACAGGCATTTTTCTGCATATACAGGCACACTGTCAAATGTCTAAGATTTTCTAGCTTGAAAGCCTTACATTTGGAGTTGGCAGCTTCTGGCATGTGAGCCAGGTGGCCTCAGGAAAGCTGATTCAGCACGTGGCTTCTGCCACTGCCTGCAGGACTTGGCCGGCAGCAGGGTTTGCGCCCTGCTGAGGCCACTACGAGTTCCAACGAGTTTTGCTTCTTGACCTGGGAAAAGGGATTGAGCAAGGAAGGGAGGCACTGAGCTTTCCCCTTCTCGCTGCTCTTTCTGCATGAGTCACATCTTGCCTGCCTCAGGCATAATCCCTCCTGCTGGGTCTGTAATTTGCCCATTTGTGTCAATTTACAGGTTAAAAAGAAGGGTCCCAGTCCTGCTGCTGATGGGTCTCCAGACAGCTTGGGTGGAACTTTCCACCTGGATATTCACAGAGTTTGGGGATATGAGTAAAGGATGCGCTTCCTTCTTGGCTTGCAGTCCACCAGGGCTCATTGTAAGAGTGCTTGGTCTAGTTACCTCTTGCTCCTCCTTTTCTCCTGTGAGTTCTTTAAGTGTGAAGAGATGATAGCCTGTCTTCTTTTCATCTAGAAAGCACTCAGCATGATCCACTGAATAGAAAAAAAAGGAGGAGAGGACCCCTATCTCTAATATCTTAGTTGGCTCAGCAGCAAATCCATAGTGCATTTTTTTTTCCTGGTTGTATGTAAACCTCTGTTGGGAAAAAAAAGATACATTTGAAAAAAAGGAAAATATCTAAATATCTGCTATTTAAAAGTGATAGCTGTCCAGCAAAATGCATTGATACAATCTTTGAACTAATCTTCTCCTAGATTCCTCTTCACAACCTTTCAGGAATATCTACAAGAAACACTCTGTGCAAAACACTGAGGAAATGGCACAAATGATTCCTTACTACACTGCCCACCCCACCACTGTAACACTGTGACCTGTTGGCTACTTTGGCATCTAGAGAACCAAGCGAAGAAAGCCAACAGATGCATATGCCTTTTGTATAAATCTGTTTTCTAACATGTCTCCTTAAGCTACTCTGTATAATTTGTATGCTGTCACTAGGGATAGAGGTGCCATTTAGTTTTGTTTGCTTCGAGGCAGTCCCACATGTGCATCCAGCAAAGGAGGAAGCACTGGAATATCTTCAACCTCAGGAGCAAGGGGCCCTGTCCCAGGTGATTTCCTTTGTGCCCCTTTCTGCTGCTTCTCTAGGTCCTCCTGACCCATCGGAGTGGGAGATCTGGTCTGTTTAGAGCATACGGAGTCATTCCACATCACTAAGTTAGCCTGGAAATGGGAGTTGGCAGTGACTGTTATCTATTATCACTCGACAGAGGGTTGGCTGCCTGTCAGATTTTTGTGTAGAGTCTCCTTGCACAGGCATGTGTGTCCCCATTGCAAAATTCACCACCCCAAATGACATCAACTGCGTTTTCACCACAGGAGCTGAATTAGCCCTAGAGACTCCCTCATCTGTCAAAAACTGGAGCCAAGTCATGCTAGGAAAACAGCGGGATAAGGAAATTGTGCTTTCTGAGTCCCACTTGTTTTATGGATAGGTCAAGACCTATCCACAGGGTCATCACCAATCACCAGGGTCATCAATCCAATTAGAGAGCATACTTAACGAAACCCTGTGAATGCTCATTATCACAAAGAGTGCTGCAATGTGTGTGATAGGAGGAGCGTAACAACACAGACATAGAGGCAACCCGATGATACCATTCAAATATCCTTTTCATGGGCATGGTTCCTCTGGCTGCCCCTGCAGCTTCCCAGCCATTGTCAGTATCTCAGAGGCGACCAATATTTGTAAGTTTAATTGTGTCTGCAGTTAATGGGGGAAGATGGAAGCTATGGGCTGCTGCAAGGCTACTTCTTTTCCGTGAGTTTGAGAGATGAATGGAGGGGAAGGGCGCTGAAACTCCAGATATTCCTCTAAAATGTCTGGCGCTCTCACTTCTCCGCTGGCCTCAGATCTGGTTTCAGCTCTCACTGAAGCTGGGTTCTCCTTCAGTGCAGATGTCTTTTTGGACATCCTGCTTATCTCCTCCATCCTAGGCTGAGGGACTCCAACTTCCAGTTGGCAGAGACCATCCATCCTGCAGTTCCAGAAATGTCCACCAAGTCGTTCAGACTTCCAGCCCAACCATCCTGGCTTGTCCTGAAGCACGGTTTGCCTCGAAGAGCCCTACAACGCTACAGCTTCCCAAGAGGGCACATGCTTTCGAAAGACTCCATCTTCCTTTGATATTTCTAAACATGATGCTCTCCCTTGCTAAGCAAATGGCAAGAAAGCAAAATGGAAACAAGGGAAAATATGACACCCTCTGCTAATAAATGCAAAGCGATGGAAAACAATTTTGCCAACTAGGCAACTCAAATTAGACTTCTCTCTCAGAGGAATATGGTCGATTTGTAGCTCTTATTACAGTGTAATGCTATTTCCCTAAAAGTTTGTGTGTGCATTTTAATGAATTCATAAAACCCGGACTGTAAAAGCCCCATGGGGGAAACCTGGCAGCTCTTTAATTTAGCATTAAAGCTCAACTGATGTCAATTGAATTGATTTCTGCGCATAGAAATTGCATTCGTTGAATGAAAACTTTAGCCCTTGCCATTCCCCCTTTTAAAGCTCACTGTAATACAATTGGCTCCTTGAGTCAGGTTCAATTACATGTTGAAAGTTTATAATCTGGTGTGCTGAATGGAGGCTGTGAAATCAAGAGAGAAAACCTAGCTAACCTGATTAAACCTTATACCACAGCCGTTCTGGGGCCAGTGAGTCCTTATCGTAGCACAGGGGACCAGCTCCTCTCTGAGTATGCAATGTGTCCTGGTTGCAGCCAAAGACTTTATTCTGGTAACAACCACAGTGACCTCAGTGTCTCTAATGGGAGTTGAGAGCTCTGACCTAATTTTAAATTTTCCCTCTTTTAGCCTAGGGAGAGCTTTGAATCGAAACAGGAATTGCGAAGGGAAAGGCAAGATTCAGTGGCTTTGCTGGGTTTGGGTTCTCTTCTAGTGTTAGACACATTTGTGTTAGGGTTCAACCCTATTAAGGGTAATTTGCAGTCGCGTTTCATGTGGGTTTGCATCCCTTGACTTTTGCTATTAGCCTAGGGAAACTCCAGTAACCCCCAAATTTTGACCCAAACAGAGTCAAAGCCAGGAAAGTTTTACTTGTTGGAAAGTTTTAGTTGTTTCCACAGACTCCACCTCAGTCTGCAGGAGGAGTTGCTAACTTCTGCAGATATTTGAGCAGATGCAATCTGCAACAGATCTCATATTTTGGATTTTATTTCCAGAATTGCTCCCAGTTCTCCTATGAATACAGTGGAAATCTGATGAAAGTGGCCTTCGTTCGCGTTGTTCTGTCGAGGGTCAGATTAATGTTAGCTGTTCTCTTTGCTTTCCTAGTGTTTTGAGTACTTCTAATGCTCTTTCACTGCTCCCAGAACCAAAAGCATATGAAGGAAAAAAAAGTACGATCTTCCCACTATTAAAAAACAATCTAATGGGCTTTTTCTGTATTTCAACCTTTGGTAGAGGGTTGACTTATTCAAACCATTTGCTTATCCTGAGCCAACATCACCGTAACTTATATGGCATGGAGCTACCCTCCAAAATCTCCTTCAGTTTGTTTTGGTCATATGCAAAGAATTATTCCCTAGTAACAGCAGTGAGTGTTAGTATGGTGTATCCCGGCCAACAGCCGCAAGGTTTATTAGAGCCATGGATCCTCACACACCCATCTGAGACAAGTGTTATAATCCCTTTTTTATAGATGGAGAGAGTGAGCAATTGAGATGTTCAGCGACTTAGGCGGAGTTGGCTGCTTTTCTGACCACCAGCCCTACGCTGTGGCCTCAAGCTCGGTTCCTCCGTGGGGTGTGAGAGACATGCCTGAGCCCTAGAGTCCAAAGTTTTGGATGAAACAGCTTTCCTTAATTTGATGTCTCAACCTGCAGTTTAAACCTATGTCCCCACTGGCAGCCCCTTAGCCAGTCTGGGGCAGCCTGTGGTCACTGTAATAATGCCAACCCAGAGAAACTTTAATCCTTTAGTGAAAGATAACTGCAGGTCTCTGCTTTTATTTGGTCTGCTCATCTAAGGGAAAAACCTCATCCCCTTCACGGCCATTGAAGGTAGGTCAAAGACAAGATGCTTCATCACATCTGGGTTAAAAAGAGCCTTCTGAGCGGCGTTTGCTCTCTGTGTTGCACAAGCAAGGCCCTTGGGGTGCTAGGCTACGTGCCAAATGGCCAGGTAGTCACAGGGCAGGCCCAAAACACCCACCACAGTGGGAGCCTACATTGGTACCGGGCAGGGATGGGATCTTTTTCTGTTGTCCATGAGCTGATTTCCTAGTCTCAGTTCAAAAAGTCTTTACAAATCCTTTGTTGGAAAAAATACCCCAAACCTGTCTTCTTCAGTGGTGGCATGAGAACTGAGCTAACTGCAGAGGAACATTGGCTTTTATTTGAGCATTTCAGTATGCACTATGTCTTTCACAGTGGGACAAAGACTGCCAAACCATGGAAGGTGTTTAAGAAATGGTCACAGATGATAATTAGTATAAATGATACAGAAGCAAAAAACAGACTCCAGGGGCTTTGAAAAGCAACCAATAATTTTGGGCACAGCATCACAAAAGGACATAATATCCCAGAGTCCTGAGCAGCCTCTCTGGAAACACAATGGACTAATACAGCAGGAAACTTTCCTTGAAGTTCAGTTTCTGTTTTCCTTTGCTTATTTTTAGCTTCCTCAGTCTAGTGCCATGTCCCACAGACTCACCGAGCAGCACTTAGCAGGATTGCCCTTCCCCGTTATTGGCTTTTTTTGTGCACACTTTCTTACACCATGAACTACAGAGCCTGGTAGATCTCTGCAGGCCTGAACAAGTAAGGGGAGTATAGGGGATGATGGCTAGTGGGCATACGGAGGGTTAATTTCTCTGTTGCTACATGCCTAAGTGGGAACACACATTGACAATCAATGTCCCTGAGTTCCTCTGACCTTCTTCTCCCAAAAGACATAGCTGCCCTGATAAGCTTTTGGGTAGAGTGGAGCGGCAAAGGAAAAACAAAGAAGAGGCTCGTGTTCCACTTCAAAATGAATCCCCATTTCCCTACCCAAATACCAGGGAGAAAATGGCCTCAGTGTAGCCCATGTGCTTATCATTTTACAGCCACAACATACTTCGCTTTGTTGGCTTTGCCAAGCAACATGGCTGAGATGTAAATTGTTAGGAAGAAAGGAACAGCAGAAGGACTTTTTTTCCCTTCTCCCTTCATTCAAATTTTTTTTGCTGTATCATCAACTTTAGGCATCCGGCAAAAATAGCCGTGAAATATGGAAATGTCTCGTTCATAGCACAGTGATTTTTAAAGGCTTCTGCTGTGCAAATGCAGCTGAGACAGGCTTCTATAGTCTCTTGTCATCTTCCACTGTAACAGCGCTTCCTTGCTATTTCACTGAATAAGCAGATACAACGGGAAACTATTCACCAAACTAAAACAACATCAAAAGCCCATTAAAGTTCTGATTTAAACTCTCCAAAAAGCATGAAAATTCACAGCAAAATAACAGGCACCCAGGATCTGTTCACAGCTAGCCATCACCCTTAACATTATCCAACTGTGCTTGCATATTGGATGGCTGGCACTTAGCTGTGAGTTTCTAGATGCTAGTGTGTTTAAACCAAACTCTTAATGGCCTTTTCAGTCCTGCTCTGTCTTGACCAACCTGAAGCTTTCCTGTGTTCCCTCTTTCTTTTCATGTCTGTTTAGCAGTGCATGGACAGAGCAGGAGGCTAAGACCATCCCCTCGCAAGAGCAAAAATATCCTCAGATTGCAGTGTCAGAAGGGGCTCTGTGCAGGCAGCATCAGCTACCCCTCTGTCCTGCTCTGCCCTGCATGGGCCAGAGATGAGACCCTTCTCTGCAACCTGTTCACTGCTTGCTCTGCCAAGTTAGTACTAGTTCTAGTGGGTGCTGTGGCTAAGCACTCACTACGTAATCTCACCCCCTTACCCTGACCTCACTTTGCTGAGATTAAGTATTAATCCAAAGTATCTTTTGCCCCTTCAAGCTGAATGAGAGACTAAGGGCAACGCAGGCATTTGCAGGAAAATTAATACCAAGGAAGTAAGGTGTGGCTATAAATTAATTAAACCTCATTAAGCCCCAAGTAGATGTGGCCATTCACAATTCAAGTGGTGGTATCATGTGATGGTAAACCACTGAAGACCCTTTTAATGTTTAATGAGAAAATCCAAATAAATGGTTAGTGCACTTTCATCAAACCACTTTGAATTTGCATTGTAATTATCCTGGAGGAATTTTCCCTGCTGGTGCAAGCCTGTGGCTGTTTCTCTAAATCTGCCCAGCTTTGCTGCTGCTCTGCCCCTGGAACCAGCACGCCTGATGCACTGAGACAGTTTGGTAAGCTAAAATGGCACAAAAGGGTTTCTTTTTTTCTTTTCTGGTGACTTGCTTCCCTCAACCAGTTCATTAGGTGTCTGCACAAGGACAAGTAGGAACACACTCATAAACATGGAAAGGGTGGGATTATGGTAGGGTCAACTGCCACGGAGCAGCACCCCGTTCTCCCTGGGCAGTCAGTTAGGCAGGGAGCAGGGCAGAGTTTTTGGTCAGCCTCCCCGTGAAGAGCTACTCCCAGGATCCTAACTGAGCCTAATGGACTTCTGGATGCTTTACAGATTCTATCAATGCACTTAACCAACTCAAACTAAAAATCAAGAAACTATATTACCAAAGCTAACCTGTTATTGATCATTGTAGACTACCAAATGCAACTGTCAAATCAAAGTCAAATCAGCAAGCGAATCTCAGTATGAGACTGGAGCTATATTAGGCAAATCATCAACTATGCAGCAGAAATAACCTGTCCTTATAAACCCCTGAAAGAATCCAAGAAACTGGTTCTACATGTCGTTTGGAAATGGGAAACTTGACTTCATGCCTGGCTGTGTCCACTGCTATTCTCCTGCCCTTTGCTAGGACTGAAAATATACAGACTTTGAATCCAAGCACCTTTGAATCTGAAATGAAGGCAGATACTGAAGACCAAATAAGCTTTATTTCCATCTGCTATCCCAAAGCAGAAAGCAGCTGTATTTTTGATTCCAGCAGGAACACAAGAAAAACTTGCATGATTTCAGGATCTCCCGCTTGGAACAAGAAATCAAAAGTCTGGGAGGTAGTTAGCTGTGTCTCCATTCCTCTTGTGCATCCTCTGTGCTACAGTTTGACGTCTCCAAATATCCTTGCTGTCTGCGGAGACAGCAGGCTATTTTGTGCTTCATTCACTGTAGGCTGTCAAAAAGGAGAAATCCCTGCCCTGCGGGCTCTGTCCTGGAGGATTTTATTTTGCAACTCTCAGTCTAAAGCAAAGCCAGTATCTGTCTCCTCTCTGCAGATCTCCTGCAGCATTCAGTGCCTTTCTCTTCTTTTGCCTATCGCTGCTCACCCCACTGGCAGGGGCTTTCTTGCTGCCTGTATCCCCATTCCTCAGCTCTTTTAAGGAGCCTGTGTCCATCATCACTCATCCCAGCAGAAAATACTTGGAAGGGGCATTACTGTTATCAAGCCTTTGTCTTACTGACCTGCCTCTGTAAAGCACAGGAAAGGTGGGACGGGAAAGAGAAAGGAAAACTGCTCTGAAGACACCTCGTCCCTTTGCCAGCGCTTTTTCTGTGTGAAATCCAGTACTGTATGCAGAGTGCATTAGTATTGTAAATCCTTATAAATGTCTGATAAAAGAATCAACCTGTCAAATAAATGAAAGTCTCCATATGCTAGATACGGAAATGCAATCTGAAATCCTTTCAAAAAGAGAAGCTGATAGATAGTGGGAACTCAGGGTGTCAGCAGAGATAGAGCTCAGATCACCCTGCTCCCTTTAATCTGATCTTCAGGAGAATCCTAGTAAGAAAGGTCACAGGGCTCACAGGCCACTGAGATGTCCTGTCTCTGAGACGAGCGGGCAGTGGTGACGCAGGCATGCTGGCCTGTTGACTACAGTGCTGGCTCTATGTAGGCATTAGAAAACTCCACTGTGCAACTGCAGGATACATTTCAGCTAGCTAAAATCAGTTTGCAGGTGCCCAGTGACCTTTACACTGCAGGGAAACCCTTGTCACACGTCTCTGGCCACAGCACTTGTGTGCAATGTTTGATACGACATTACTAAGGTGTATGAACAAATGGAGAGAAGCTGAGACAAGAGGGCTGGAGCTACACTTTTTCCACCTCATGCCACATCTCTCAGGCAACGTTTTACATCCCCTGCAAGACAGGATGAAGTGGGCTGCTTGCTATTAAGACGTTTGGCAGCTGGCATCACAAAAGATGAGGCATAATTCGCAGCTTGGTCCTTGTCCAACTCCACTGAACTCTGCTGGATTGGCCACTCGCTGTGATGAACGTCCCCGTGTTCTGCCCGGGAGATCTCTCATCTAAGGGACACAGTCACAGCCCTGGTTTGATCCTGCCTGGTGAACGGCTGGGGCAATTGTGCTGCTGGAACAGGAGAAAAAACAAATGAACACAGAGGGGGGCCCAAATTAAAACTACGCTTGGGATGTGAGTGAGGACTGAGATGTTGTAGCTTGGGTGGAAAGCAAAGGACATGAGGAGAAGCTTTCATCATGAGAGGCATAACTCATAGTAGTTGATTTGTTTTAAAAATTATTATTCATCCAATGCATGAGGGTCATTATGGGCAAATGTTTCAGCTAAGTTTAGTTTTACTGTTAGGATTTGTTGTGTTTGGACCCCTCTGGAGTTATCTCCTGCTTCCTCCCTTGGCTGATGTGTCTTGTGATCCCAGCCAGCTCCCTTTCTGCTTCTCTTTCATTTTCTTTTGCCCATATGTGCCCTTTTAAAGCTCAGTTTTCCCTCTCTTTCCCTGCCTTTCTCCTTGCTGTAGTCCCTCTGCCTTCCCAGGGGACCTCCTGGTATCAGCACCACATTGCCCAAGCAAATGATGGCATGAGCCTGCAGGGCTGAAGGAGACCTCAGGCTTTCACTTCAGCAGAATAGTTCCTCAGGATAGCAGTCCTGTGTGACATTTGGGGCAGTGTCACAGAGCCTTTGTGCCCTCACAGGTTCTGAGGAGGATAAAAATCCCATTTCCTGGTGGATTTTCAAATTGGGCCAGATGCTCAATAAGAGCAAATCCAGGAGATGTCACAGTTCTCTGCAGAGGAAATTAAGTGGGGGGAAAAAAAGTAATGTTCTTTCAGGTAATTCACAACAGTTCACTTTTAACAAACAGAGATGCCATGCCTCAATTTGCCTTGATTTTGTGTCATATTTATAGCACATAATATAATGAAAAAAATAAATGGAAAGTAATTTCAAAATGAAAACCAAAAATGTTTCACTTCCAAAATGTTGAAACGGGGCATTTCAACCATTTCAAAATGATGCTTTAAATCTCTTTTTTTTTTCCACGCCAAGAAATGCACTGAAAACAGTCCTCATCTGCAGAACTTTTCAGTTTCAACAAAATGACATTTTTCACTGAAATTCACATATCTGTAAAGGGTTTTTTTTTTAAAAAAAAAAAATCCAAGGATCTTAAACATTAATTTGTTGTTAGGCCTCAGAGCACTTCTGAGAGGTAGTTAAGTGTTATGATCCTCATTTTGCAGAAAGAGAATCTGACTCATAAAGAAACATAAAATGCAATTGAGTTCCCAGTTACTTCAGTGGAAGAATTGATGTGCCCAAGGTCAGAGAGAAAGTCGACAGCAGAGCTGGGGGAAAAAAACCCAGGAGTTTTGAAACCAGTGCCTTTTCTGCAACCACCAGACAGCCCTCCCTTGCAGAGTGATCAAAGCACAAAGTCAGCAATGACCACTCTACTAAACCCTATCCTCAGGCTGGAAGACAAAATGGAAACCGCCCCAAACTTGGAAAGAGACTAAGATCTTCCTTCTCAAAGACATTTTGAGCCATGATTCAGCCTCATTCAGGCTCCTCTGTCCCTCACAGCCATCCAGCTGCTGTGGGTCCGATCCCATTTGGTTTCTGAGTAGTAGAAAACTCCTATCATCAACTTCCACAAGAGGTGGACCAAGCCCTTCGAACTCTTGTGGTTTAACTTGCGGTTATTAGTTTCTGCAACAGACCAGCCTCTCTTCTCTGCTCGTGCCCCAGGAAGAAAGAAAAGAACAAAGCTGTCAGAAGGTAGTCACATTTTATTGCAATACTGAATAACTCATTTCTGGATTAACTTTGAAATTTATAGAGCTAAAATACAGAATGTACCTGGCATTGGAAAACAATATATTAATGTGCGCAGCTGCTGCACACAAGGTTTTAAGATACTGTCTTAGTCCCTACATGCTACTGTGCCTTGCAGGCATGGCTATTAACTCTCTTCCGACCCTGCATTGATGCACCTTGTGCATGGTGACACAAATCCACCCAACCTCCCTGTGCCCCCACCCCTTCCTCCATGCTGGCACCCATCCCACAAACCACCTAATGCTTGTTTCTCTGCCAGCTAGTGACTGTGCTAGCTGCTTTCCCCATCCAAAGGACGGAGATGGGCTTGCAGATACTAATGCCATGTCCTGCAGAGGTAGCACAGGGAGGTGAGCTTCAACAGAGAGAGAGGGGAAGAGATTTCCTTCCGTTGTCCCCCCCCCCCCCCCCGCCGCCTCTATGTGATCATGTGCATTTCCCTGACTTTTAGAGTCCTGCACCATCTCCTCTCCATCCAGTGCTGTGCAGACAGCATTCAGGTGGCAGCTCAACCCCTCCACATATACCTTTGCTCCAGCACTTAAATTAGTCACGGGTTACTGCAGCAAAGACACGTTTTATGCTCTCCCTCCCCCCCACCCCCATCATTTGGATTCACATAATCAAGCGACTTGCAGCTGAAATTGCTCATAGAAAAATAATTTAAAATTGGTTCATTAATGCTCATTTACGCAGAATTCTTAAATATGATAAGAACATGAGAGCAAAAGAGAATGGATCTGAATAAGAGTAGGAGGATGTTGAAAGCAACTTTCCTGTAATTGTGAAATCTTGTGTCTAAATATGTTTAGACAATGTGAAAAGTCAATTTAAGAAGCTAGGATACATACAGCCACAGCAAGGGAGGAGATATCTTAGAGAATGCAGACATCCTGTAGCTTAAGCTTTTTTGTTTCCCAGGATGGTACAGGATTCTGATTTGGTGCAAAACTGAAGTATCACCATGACAGTCAATAGCTGCAGTCTGCATTTGGAGAAATGGGATGAGAACAGTGCCTGTCATAAATAACCTCATCATTCATACTCCCATCTCTATTTGGCAACAGGAGAGAGCAAAATAACAGGAGGTCCACACTCAAACTGGTGGAGCTGTGCTAGATTACACCAGCTGAGGATCTTTGTATCACATCAGGTCAATGGATCTGTGCTGTTCTATGTCACCGAAGGATCTGGCCCTGGAAATGCATCAGCACTGAGGTGTTAGCCACTGTGGCAGCTGAGAGATGAGCTCAAGAGTCCATCCAATCCAGTTGCTCTTTTATTCTACATCAAAATTAACCAGTGACCAGTAAATGCAGAATACTGTCCCTGATGGTGGCCATATACTCCTCGGAAGGAATTAAACTGCTGAAACACATCTTACTGTACAGTATCTTAACAAAGAGGTCCTCTGGCAATTACTTCCTGAGTTAGCCACTGAACAACTTACACTGTGAACCATGAGGATTGATAGCTCTTGTAATTTTATTTAATAAAGATCAATTTAAATAGTCTGCCTTAAAAACAAAAGGAAGGTTAATGAAGGTAGAGTCTTAAATTATATAGATCACAGCTCTGATTTTCATGCTAACAGAAAACAGATCAATGGCAACTGTGCAGTATAATTGGAAATGTAACAAAACCGAAAACAGCCATACTGTGGAAAAGGTAATAAATACTGCTGGCAGATTGGAACGGGGGCTATCAGAGGAGGATAATACTGAACAGAAAAAGATGAACAAAAGTCTTGCCAGAGAAGAGGCAGGAGAGGTCAGACTGCAATTCAATCAATGGGAAGCACGGGCTCTCCTGTATTACTTTGCCAAGTCGCATCAGGAGTTGCAGTGCACCAGAGTCTACATCAGACCTGATTCACCATTAGCGTAGTGAACCTCTGAAAATAAGCACACATATATCTTCTCTGAGCATCAGAGTTAGGCTGGGGGAACTCTCTCACTCTGGCATAGTTGTGTTCCCAGGACGAAAAGCCACAGAGCTGCAACAAGGACTTGGGAGAAGAGACAGAGCAGCGCACGCAGGAGCGAAGAGCTGCAAAAAGAGCTGCGTTTTCACCTGCTGCAAGGTGGCTGAGATGGGTGGTGGAGGAGGAAATGATTCAGGTTAATATCACACCATGATGGCATGCTGCTGTGTTAATGCCACAGCATTAAAGGGGCAAGTTTACAACTGGTAGATGTCAGGACGGTTCAGAGCTCACCAACCTGCTGCTGTGCTTCGGCATGCGGTTACCACAACGGCGCCTGACTCGCAGGTAAATATTCCTGCATGCAGCTAATGAGGTGGCTCATTAGCAGCCTACACAGCCATTGATCAGACTTTCACACTTAGGCACAGGAACTGCACCTATGTTTGGTCCTGTGCTAGGTTTCTCCCTCTTGAAGGATGTGGCCATAATAGTTGAAGCCATCCTGTCCTGAAAAATAGAGGAACAGTGCTGTCTGATTACTAATAAAAGGAGCCTTCTTTCTGTCTGATAAACAGGGCACTCCTTATTTTTCTGGCTTGCGGAGAAATCTCATACTGAATTGGACTGTAACGTTCATTACAATTGGTCTTTGGAGAGCTTGGAGAAGTCCTTTAAAGTCTCGTCAAAGCAATCTATGATATAGTTGTCCCATCTTTGTGTTAGCAGACACCTAAATAAATGCATTCATAAAATGAAAATTATTATCTTTATCAAGGGGATCACTAGAGTGAAAGGTACTATGGTGTTTCTGGTTTTTTTGGGACTGAGAGATAAATCAGCATGGGCAAACTTCAAAAGGTTGATGGCTTAGAAGAGCTTAGCATGTGGTATGGCCATCTCCCTGACCTCAAGGCAAGAAATAGCATGCGATCAAACCCTCTTATTAGTATTTCAGCGTAGACACCCAAAACCTGGCTGCATGAAAATAAAGCAGACTCTAATGCTCAATCACGTATTTTCTGATCACAGTAATGATTCATAGTTCAAGTTTAGACACAATATTTAGGTTTGTTCTTATTTTATCTGGAGTAAATGCTCAAGAATTCCTCTGTTCCACACGTAGAACAACAGCCTTGTTCTTTAGCCTTTACCAGTGAACACCAGGGTTAGGTTCCCACTGCAGATGGAGACCTATGGGAGGGACTTTCTTTTTCTCAGTCTCTTTACTGTCTCTGAACTTGTGCGACATGAAAAAGTCAGTTCTCATCACTCCACAATCCCTGAGTGTCTTTTGCATGTTAGCTATCTGTAACATCCTCCACTGCCCTGCAGGAGAGGTAGCCAAAATTTGAAATAAAATTAAATGTATGCTAGTTACATCACTCTACCGCAGCTGCAGAAATACTGCTTCATCTTTTTACTGGTTATGGATGTTGATAAAGAATGCAGATGTTTCCAAAGTACTGAGACAAGCTCAAAACGCAGCTGCCGTTGGATCTTGACTCTGCCATCACTTGCTGTTCAAGGACTGTCCAGACTTAAGTTTTGGGATGTAAACTTCCTCAGAACATCCTGTTCTTTTATTTCAAGGAAAAATAAATTCACATCTGAGGTGAGGGAGATTTTGGCTCTCTCCTCCCTGCTTGTTCTGATCAAATCTTATTAAGTGTGTTTCTTCCTCCTGTTTTAATTTTTAAAATTGTATGCAAGCAGCCTAGAAATGCCTCCCCAGCCTGGCTGCCTTTTTAGTCAGGGGAAAGAAAGGAGCACCTGCAGAGTATAGTCAACACCTAGAACTACAGAGAGCTAGTGGAAAGGACAGAAAACAGGGGAACTATCTTCGGCTTGCTTCAGTTACTACCAAAGGGCTTTGCATGGTATCACCTTCACTTAGCAGAATACTCCTGCTATTATCTGCTGGCTATTTCCACAACCGCTAGGCAGCTGGGTAAGTTTTTCAGGAAACAAAACTTAAGTGTGTAACCACAGGAGGACTTTGCCTTGCTCTACTTGATTCATCTAAAAGTTAGCCATCTGTACCTAATCTTGACACCAACACACTCTCTTCGTCAATAGAGAACACCTCAAAGTGTTATTCCTTTCCAAGAGGGTACCCAAGAAGGATATGAATATCCTTAAATGGAAGAATTAAATACACATCGATGGGCACACATCTATATTCCTTTAGATATGAGAGATTCTACCACTTTTCCTGGCAGAACGATACGGTCTAAAAGATCTATTTGAGCTTTGTAGGCTAGACTCCTCTCATGCCTGCATAAATCAATGGGAATAAGTGCATTAAAGTGAAAGGAGTTATTCCAGTGCTAAGCAGTGCAAAAGCAGTACAAGCCAACTCTCTCTAATATATCTCTGTCTGCTGTCCAAACATTATATATTCTTATATGGGTAAATCCTAATGGCTTTAATCCTTTCTGACTTCCAGAGCTGCATGCTTCAGCAGTCCTGCCTGGGGGAGCAGTGACCAGGGAATTTAGGATTTGGGTGGCCGGTGAGAAGCACGTCCCACTCTTCAGGCAACGTGCTCCTCAGTTTATTTCTGCATGCTGCTGCCACTTGTGCCCTCTCACAGAATCTGAAAAAGTTCCTGTTATTTCTCCTCGGTGTTTATTCTTTTCCAGTACCAGCAGAGGGTCATGTGCCACTCTCTACCCCTCTGTTTTCTACTTCTATACGTCTCTGATTGTTGGCACAACTTCTCCAGCAGTTCTTGGAAACTTTCAGCATTTAACTTTCTCAGCATGTCACCTGGTTTTGTCCCTTCAGACACATAAAAGGAAATGATTGCTTGGGGGGGCAGAGCTACATATATCATCCAGAGTGTATCATGGTTAGGTGGATGTAGTGAAAAAAATCTATCTGTGTGGAGGAGGGCTGTCTTTCAACACATCCTTTTGCCAGGAAAAGAAATATGGCAGTTGGGCTTCTGAAAAAAAAAAAAAAGGAGGAGGAGGAAAAGCAGCTAATTAGCTGTGTAAGTCAGCTCTGAAAGAATAAATAAAGAAATAAAGGAGTTAACACTCACATGCACTTTAAATCCTGAGGCTGCTTCCTTGCTCTTACATGTATGTGTTTAATAATGCACAAGTTCCTCACTTGCTGTGTTCTTGTGCTACACCCCAAACTCAGTGGGAGTCAGCAAACTGGCCTGGTGGGGGGTGCAGAGGACACAGCATCTCTCCTATAACCAAACAGTGGCCCAGGAAAACCCCACAGAAACAACTCTGAAGCATGTTAGAAAAGCCCAGTGGAATAGAGAAACACAAAGCTTTCAAATTAGGGCATCTGTGTCCCTCTCTAATCCACATCCCCCCCCCCGACAAATATTTGATTGCCTAACAAATTTGCAGGGATAGTCCCTCATGAAATATGCTTCTCTGTTGCATTTCCCTGTATTAATAATCAACTGGCCTGGGAGATCATTCACTGTTTGCAATGCAGTGATAAGTGCATATTCTGGACAAACAGAGCTTGTTAAGAAGGACTTTTAGGTCTTCTTGCTGGCCTCGTTGCTAGGAAACTGGAAAAGCTACTGCAAAGCTGCTTGAGTGCGGTGGAGTATATTGCTGGCAATCAGTGTCACTTGCCCTAGGTGATAGCCTGCAGCCTTTAAAAATACTGAAACATATCCCGATGCCATCATGTTAGTACCAGAGACGATGTGAGGACATGCAGTTAATTAAGTGGCCTATGTTTGTATGTTTGGATCTCAGGAGTCCAGTGTAAATACCACCATTTAAAAGGCACTGGAGAAATGTTTAAGACAAAACAGGTTATATGAATTGCTCGCCATTGAAAGTCAAAGCTGATCAAGGTGTGAGTTTGCAGCAGGGCGGTAGAAATCTCTCATGCATTTTTGCAATATTAGCACAGTCCCTCAGCCTCGCATTGTGTTTGGATTTGGTTCCTAGTTGGAGCCTGGGAAGTAATTTTGAATAGGGTGACAGCTCTCCTCACTCAAAGTCACCATCCTCGCCCTTCAGGGGTGACCACGCTCACCCTTTGCACATCTCCATGTCCTTCTCTATAGGATGCATATATACCTTATTACTGCAAATCTTCTTAAGCCAAATAAATTCCCAGTGTAATTCCAATTGTCAGGAGACACATGGTCTCGTGTGGCACTAGGAGTGTGTAAGAGTATGGGATGAAAGCTTTGATGTGAATTCGAGAGGGTGTTGGAGGAAACTGTGAGCAGATCTAGGAGGATCCCCAATGGGCCAAACAGCCATGAGCCCTCAGGAGTGTCCTGAAGGACACGTACACCATGGACCACACACTCTTGAGCCCAACAGAGCCCTTGGGCAGAGAGCTGTTACTGCAGAGAAGGTAAAGCCTTTGACACCATCTGAAACACCAGGTATCAGCTAGTGTTCTGTAGGAGAGCTTTTTGTCCTCTACGCTGATCTGCTTTCCTGCAACATGAACAAAGGTACTTCTTCTTGTAACTTTTCCATCTCTGTGAAAACTTTCCACGTGAAAATATTGTGTGAGGGTTTTGGGGAAAGGGTACACGGCACATGGTACTTGCTGTGCCAGGCTGGGATGCTCCTGCAGCAAGCGCAGTGAGCTCCAGCCTCAGCAGGGACTGGTCCCTCATATAAAACTCCTTTCCCATAGCAACATGTTTTAATCACTGCATTCAGGAGTAGTAGGAGATTAACTATGAAAGGTCTTCTCTAGAGCAGCAGGCGTGGTTAGAATTTGTACTTCAGAAGTTGCCTTCTGACTGAAAATGAGATTTTTGTCACCACAAAAAAAGAGAAGTATTTTAGAAATGCTAACTTTTTGGCTAATAATTGTTTTCTTAGGTTATCAGGCTTATGGCTAGAAGAGACCTTGAAGACATCCATACTGTATGCCAGTATGGCAAAACTGTTATCCAGTTACACCCAGATACCCTGTCCTCACAGCCAAGACTTGTGCTAGGCTGAGGATGCCTCTGGTCTTGATATGGGAACAGTGATGGCTTCAGAGCCTACCCCTTCCCTTCTCTGCAAAGATGCATCACAGCTATTACTGCCCTATTCCCACTTAGATGCCTGGAATTTAGGTTATGGCTGTTTTTTCTTGCTGGGCCTTTCTTTAGTACCTCAAACTCTCCAGGACTTTCTCTTCACAGAAGCTGTCAGGTCGCTCTGAAGTGCTCTTTTGTTTGCTAAGCAAGACAGAAGTATGACTGAAAATGAAAGCCCACAGTTTCCACATGGAAGATCAGCATTTTTTCTGACTAGTTACAGTGCCTCAAATTGTTAACGAATAACCCTTTCTTAGAGATTCAGATGCTTTATTACAGGGACTCATATGACCAAAGGACTTCCTTCCTGCATCAAGCCCATAATGTGTGATTTAACTAGACAGTGATTTTCAGCCATTGTTACTTTAGGGATCCAGGGATCCTGACTACCTTTCCAGCAGAGGTCTTTGGACCCCCCATCCCCACCCCAGGGTATGCAAACTGCGGCTCAACACCCCAGAACTAGAGGATAACTTCATAAAAGCCATCCAAAACTGATGGCACCCTTTCTGATGGTGGAAAACACATCATATCCATGAGCAGATAAAACCTAATATGGGATCTTCTCCTGACGGCGTGGGGTGAAGGCATCGTACCCACCCAGGCTGCCTGCATTCCCTCCGTGGCTTCTGCCAGAAAACTTGGTGCTCGGTGGCGTGAGCTCTCCTCCCTGTTCCTTGAATGAAATTAAGGCTTTATTGCTTGTTCCAAGGAAATGAAAACAAAACACAGGTGCCACGCACTAAAAGGAGATAGGAGGAGGGAAACTGTGGAATTCAAGGGTGTAATAAATGTGTTTACAGTTGTGCTGTCTGCTCTTAGGACTGGGTATCGACAAAGACATAGCACAAGGGGAGGAGGGAGAGAGATTAAGATGATAACAGATACACGAAGGGATACCAGCCTCACCACTAAAGGGTACGGGGCTGTGGTTAAGCAGAGCAAGGGATGTAAATCCAAGTGTTTTGTATACTCAGATTCAAGCTCATGCAAGTGTAATAGACCTCTCTGTCACCTTCCAAGCAACAACCCTGTTTGTCTAGTGAAAAGTCTCTCTGTCAAGGTCAAACTCATCCTGAAAGAAGTTGTGCATGAAGACTTGCATGAAGGGAAACTGCTGGAGCACTGCAGATGCCCTGAACGACTTCACTCATTTTTTTGGTGGTCCTCTAGCAGATTCACATAAAAAAATCAGCACTTCAAGACATTAAGTGCCCCATGTGCATAGCTGCTACTCCCAATGCTTTGTCATCTAAGAGGCCAGTGCCTCCTTAAGCCCTATGCTGATACTGTGGAAGGACAAGACCAGATGTGTAATTTTATCAGAGGTTTCATCTCGCCTGTATAAACATCCTGCTTGAAATTTATAGTCATGATTGTGTTGCCCATGTACCTCCAGCCCATCCTCTTGGTGTGTAACATGATATGTCTGAACTGAAATAAAACTGTCAGTATTCACTGTGCTCCCTTAACTGTACCTTTTAGTGGGCAGGCTTTCCCTTACCATGGTATCTGGGAACTCAACAGTCATTAATAGACACTATCACTACAATGCCCCTGAAGGGAGACGAGGCAATACCATGCCATCATATGGATTGGGTACTTGCGCACAGAGTAGATTTATGCACTTCCCTAGGGTCAGGCAGCAAGGTGACTGCTTCCTGAAGGCTGGTATCCAAAATACTCGAGTCCTATCTTCTTTCAGGGGTATTTTTCAAAGGTCTTGATCCCGCAGGGATCTCACACAGCCAGGAGGGCAAGAGTGGGAGCAGAGACTGTGAAGGCACCAAAAAGGTGATGCTCACCATGTACTTTTCTGCTTGAAGCAGTGGCCTCAAAATCTGTCCCCTTTCCGCCTCCGAAACCTCAAGCTAAGGAAGAGCAATGCCTGGCTAGGTAACAAGTACATTGTGGGGACTTGCCTGTCCTTATCTTTGTGCAAACTGGCAGAGCCATTCCCCTCTCCCAGCAGCTGCCGAGCAGGAGAAAGCTGACGGCCAGATAGCAGAGCTGTCACCATCATGGCTCACATTTCCCCACACGCCCTGTCCTGCTCAGCAGTTTTTCCATGAACTTATCTGAGCAGCACTCCATGCTTTGTGCTACGAAGATCAAAGACTAGGTGTCCAGAATAAAAAGCTCACAGTTACCATGAGGCCTGTCTCTCAACATGCTGGGAATAGAAATGTGGCAATCAGACTTCAGGATGAAATCATATTGGACATGCTGGCTTAATCTCTAAAATATGAAATTGTAAGGAAAGAATTACAGCTAAAAAGCATTTTACATTTTAGAAAGCTGCTCTGACCCATGCTGGATCAGGAAAGAGAAGGAGAAGGGGGGAAAAAAAGCCTGTGGGATGCAAATGATTATAGCCGTTGGGTTAGGGAAAAAAAAAAAATCCATCATCAAATAAACGGACTCCTGCTCCCATACTATGATGCATGATTCTGTTTGAAAAGGAAAGGGCTGAGTTTGTCTTATTTCAATTCTCAGGATCAGATTATTTGCTATTTGCAAATATCTAGATGTTATTTGCAAATCTCCCCAAAGCTTCATGTATTTTAGCCCAACTCATACATTCATTTCACAATCATGTTTAAGTGGGATACAGTACAGTAGTGAGTTAGCTGCTCTCCCAATATACCTTTATTTAGCTAGGCCATCAGAGAGCAGAAACAATAGTCCATAGATAGCCAGCCACAAAAGATAAATTACAAGCAGAAAAAATGAAGAAACAAAGAATTTGTGGGCTCCTTGTTGAAAAACATTTGCAATTCAATTAGTATTTTCTAATGCATATCCAAGAACAGAGATTCTCACCCTACTGTGCCGTGGGTTGCAAAAAAACCCTAAAAGTTTTGAAAGTTTTGCATTATTCCCATGTCATCATAAAGAGAGGACTAGGGTGATACTGACAATGACGATGAATGATGCCACACTGATGGCACACCTTGAACTTCTTCGTTAACACAAAAGGATGGCAGATTGCTGTAGCAATGTTTGAACTGCATCTTGACTGTATGGCAAAACTATCAAAACCAGAGATTAAAGAGATTCCTTGCCTGCTTCACTTATCAGTAAAAGTTTGCTCCCTTCATTGTTCAGTGTTGTGTCAAGCAGTAAATGTTAGTGTTTCCTGGTTTTCAAATATTCAACACGCTCGTTATTTTTGTAGGGTCATGGATGTTTGTGGATGTCACATCCAGAAAGATTTTTCCTGAAATACTTATAAACCATGTAAACACTGTCACATGGCCTGTTATGGAATAAGGTCTCTTTGCTGTGAGCCTAACCCTAGCCAAGGGGGTGATGCACTGGCCCTTTAGGAAGAGGGTAACCGAGAGCAGTGACAAGGGGAATGACTGGGGTTTTTACACTCGGTTTCTCACTTTTTCATGAATGCTGACTTCTGATTGCAGGAAGATTTACCCAGCCTGTCCCCATCTGTCCACCATGCCTCTTTGATGAAGCAAACACACACCAACCAGCAGCACCCGCTTCCCAGCTGTGTCCATCCCTGCCAGCACATTAGCACAGCTTCTCTCCCCTTCCTGCTTAAAAACCCACGCAGCCAGCTAGGAACCCACCTGCCTTTGGAGTCCACGGCCGCAGCCCGACCGATTACCCACAAAAACTGCACCATTAGGTTCCATGCCGAGAGGAGGCTGTATTAGAGACACTCAGCGAGGCTCAGCGGGAAACTAAGTTTATTAACAAGAAGCAGGAAGCATCATGTGTAAGAATATCTCTACACTTGCAGTACCTGGAGGGAACATTATCACTTATCAGGCTAATATTTCACCACAGTCTTTCTTTCACAGGCTCTTGCTTCCTTCTCCTCACACAATAGCCTAAACACGCTAACAGACAACTGGTAAAATATGCCAAAAATGTTTGTAATTTGGACGAATTTTCAGGATTTTCTGACCAGCCTGCTGAGAAGAGAGAAAAGAAAGCAAAGGTAAACAGTTAAGTGAAACACAGCTGGGCTAAAACCTGTGTATTAGGTCAAAAAAGGAACAAATCTCTGCAGGATTCTAGGGGGAGATTCTATTTTATTGGTGTTTTTATGTACAAAGGGAAAGGTTAATAGAAGGTCTGAACAGAAAGCTTCATAGAAAATCATCATCTGTATGTGTTTTGGTTTTGAAGTAATAGTGGGGGGGAGGGGGTAATAGCTAAGGGAGGGGGTAAAACCGTAAAGGCCAGAGGTAAATTGAAGGTGGAACGGTTTGGGAGAACTTTGACAAAACTACTTAAAATCGGGGAACGCAGCTTTGTCAAGACTGAAATGCATTCCTGAATTATGCCAATTTTTGCCCAAATTTTGTTTTGGAGGAAAGGAAAGGGGGGGGGGGGGGGGGGGAATGAATGCTAACATTGAAAATACCATTGGGAATAACACATTTTTATTTTTCTTCTCCAAATTAATTTTCATTTAGATCAATTTTTCTAATTGAAATGACTTAATAGGTTGTCCATAAAATAACAATGAATATCAAAACAAACACTGCTGATCTAGAAAGTTTAAATTAATCCCAAATGAATCCCTGGGGTATGTTTTCATTTGCAAAGAATGATGTAGTTTTCCATGCTTGGTTTTAAGCCAGACTGGAAGCAAAGCTAAAAAGAGACAATGCTGGGCAAAGCATTTCCATCATTTGTCCAGTGAAGGTCTCTGTGTGGAGCAAGACAGGAGGAGGCAGCTGCTAGGTCTGAGCTCCTCTCCAGTTTGGTCTCAAGAGCAAACTACTCTCATGTTAAAGGGCTTGTTTTCATTTTGATTTATGTTTTGTTTAACATCATGTCTGTTGTACTGATCAGACCAGAGGTCCACGTAACCCAGTATCCTGTCCCAACAGTGGCCACTAGAATGGATTTTCCAGGGAAAGGAGGTAAAAAACAATTCCTGGAGAGAATGATTTTTCCTATCATATCAACTCAGCCCTGGCAATGAGCCCTTTAGAGATTTCTTGTTTCGTTGTTTTGCACGTTATTTAAAAATCAGGATCTAATGGAAAGCCAGCAGCTAATGGAGATGTTCTGCTGGGCTCTGAGGACTTCAGTGCTGAGGATGAGCAGCTTGGGCAGTCTGGGCATGGTGCTGGTGTATCTGCAGAGCTTTTGGAGCGTGGGCAGCATGAAACTATGGTTCTCTGCACCAGCCTTGTGGTCTGGTTTCAGCCACAGCCTCAGCAATTGGGAGTTTGTACGAGGTGGAGGTTCCTGTGCACTGACAGCCTCCTTGCCATCCTGTCCATGTTCCCAGGATTGACACTAGACCTGTTAGGCTTAATATGCATTGACTTAGTGTGAGCAATAGTGAACTGCAGCAGCATCTCTTCCCCCACCGGCGCAGGGGCAGAGGACAGCAGTGAGGCTGAGTCAGAGCTGAGAAGGCTGTTGTCATCTCCGAGCCTGGCAGATCACGCTTCCCTCCCAAGCCTCAGCTGGGAGGAATATGATGAATACATCATACATACAATACATCCTACATTTCTGAAGGAATGAAATTCAGGTGATCCTTAGTGCTAAACTACACCCCTCTCTCCAACAGAGCCGATGCCCTGGGTGGGTTTATGAAGTAGATTTCATTGTGGGCTGGAGAAACTAGTGCTCCCATTTTCCTCTTCGGGATGTGATTGATACTTAACCTGCCTTAAATCTATAGTCAAACTCTAAACTCATCTTGCTGTGAACAATTTCCTCCTAACATGGGTGTATTAAGCCTAGAATTGCAGTGAGATGGTCAGGAAAATGTTGTTTTCCTCAGCCAGGAGAGCATTGTCCTAGGGTCTGCAAGCAGCATGGCAGGGTTGTTTGTGCTCATGTTTGACAAAGGCATGTATGTGTGACAAGATAACAATTAATCTTAGAAATTAGAAAGAAGCCGTAAAAAGATCTGCTTTCAGTGAACTTAAGGATGTGACTTGCCAATTCATCGTAATGATGTTCCTTGTGAATGGGTACTCATTTTGGAAGCTGTGAGCTATATTTCAAAGATGTTTTACGCAATTTCCCAGGATATTGTGTCATATCAGCAGAAATTCAACATTATGCAGCTCTTAAGCAGCAGATTTTGACATTTCCGCTAAGCTTTAAAGAAAGTAGCATTGGTTCTTCTGATCCTGATACTTGCCAATAATTCAGGAAAAGCAGGCTTAGCCAAGCTATAGATACAGCAGTTTGCTGCTGGCTAGGTTACTAGCTGAGCTTTTCAATATATTTTCACATGGAAACAGGATGTTCTTCAATTAGTTAGCAAGCTGTAGCAAAAGAAATGGTGAAATATTGAGCATAGATATTTATCTGATCATTATCAGGAGTGCAGGTAGCTGGAAGAACCCGTGAGAAGTAATGACAGGTTTGCAATTGAGTTTGAACAGAGAACACATTTGAACATGAGAACATAGCCACTTTTGTCTTGGAAACATGGAGAGAATTACTGTGGAGAGATACAGCTTAGATAGATAGGTGGGTAGGTGGGTAGGTAGAGAGAAAGGAATAGAAAGAAATCTGAACATAAGCAAGAGAGAAATTAGGCTAGTAAAATAAAAGGTGCGTGTGAATGCCATTTCAGGGCTTTCCTCTGTTAGAACTCAGAGCACTTAAAAAAAAAAAGACATAAAGGTTTTCTCTACAAGGAGAGCTGCTAAGGCAAGAGGAAGAAATGGTTACCCAAAAGGCCAGTGCTCAAATTATGAGTAGGATCAAGACGTGCTGGCTGCATTGCTCAGCCCCACAGTGCTCTATGAGATGGCATCGAGCACATTTAGAAGATGGGAGCGCTCCACAGCAAAACAGGCAAAATATTTCTTTGTGAAACTGCTCTCTGAAAGCCCAGCACGGTAACTCATCTGGAGGGAGAGCGGTGGGGAACTGCCACTGCCGACTCACCGCGGAAAGATAAGTTGCTGTGCTTGAAGACGGATCATCCCCCAGCCGTCCATTGCACTTTCTGCCTGAACTGCTGCCGTCTACGGAGAATGTCAAGTCCTTGGGGCCTCGTCTCCCTGCGTCTCCCACATGATGTCGAGGGCCTGGCAAACACCTTCCGAATAAATTATTGTTATTGCAAGGAAGGGAGCAGGCAGGGAAAGGACTTTGCAGTGATCCTAGCAACATTCTGCCTCCAGAAAGCACATGTTGTGGGAGAATTTCAAAATGCTTCCAGGAGCCAAGGAGGCAGATGCAAGTTAGAAACCTTTGAAGGAGATGAATAGCAGGAAGCATCTCTAAAAGACCCACAACGGCATTACTGCAGAAAAACCAGCTGCAAAATGAGGTAATGACTCTTCAATACTCTCCAATATGCTGGCACAAGTCCTCCGTGTTTCATCTCACTATCTATCAATGTAGCATTAGAAGATCTTGAAGTGTTTACAAGTGGATGCAGGGTTAGTCCAGTGGCCCCGTGGGGATGCTGACCCCGCTTTCCACAGGAGGCACAACAAGGCAAAGGTCATCCTTCTCCATGCACTCAGTAACACAAGAACCAGACCCCGGTACGTTTTTTTTTTCTTGAAGTCCCCTCCTGGGTACTTACTCTAAAATTGCCTCCTGCCACATATTTCTTTCTCGTTGGATATTAAAAAATAATTAAAGATAAAAAATAAGAACAGAGAAAGGCTGGGGGGAGGGGACAGAGGAAGGGAAAGCCCTGTCTCTCTGTGTCCCTCAGGAGCCGAACAGCATGTACAAGATCATTGCCGCTCAATGCACAAATGACATCCTGATTTGTGAAGGACCTGAGCTGGCTCTCCCAGTGCAGCACAAGCCTCCAGCGCCATCACGTCCTGCTCCTTTGCTGCCCCACTGCAAGAGGATGTAATCTGCTGGCAGCCAGGGCAGGGTAGAGCCCACCTAGAAAGGAAACTTCATTGGGGAAAAAGCTTCAGAGCGGTTTGACTCAAGCAAGTGCCTCTTCGTTATATAAAAGACAGCTTTCTGCACGCAGGCAGCAGAAGAATAGATGGAGACCTGTCAAAAAGTGATGCATAGGCAGCTAAGTGAAGCTCAAGCATTCATAAAGAAACAATGTTATCAAAGATGAATAGCTTGAAAACTGCTTTTAGGAACATTTACACAGGGTTTCACCTCCTGGCAACACAGAAACGTCAATGCTGCTCCGGCAAGCTGACTCATAGCAGAGCAGGAGAGCTTTACAGAAGGCTCACGCTATTTTTTTTTCTTCCGTACCAAGGTCTATGCAGAGGTGTGTGTGCGGAGGGGTGGGGGGGTGCAGCACTGAGGAATCACCCTAAATTGGCTCAGAGAGGAGTTGTTTTCAGACTCCTTGCCACGCTTTATTAGCGTGGAAATTCAATAATCTCATTAATTACAGAAAATAATGTAAGGTGGATCTGCCTGGCTCCTGAACAATTTGAGCTCTCCTTCTGTGGGTAATTGCCAATGACATGTCTGAGAGAAATATCACAAAGATACATAACAAAGGGCAGCGCAGCTTTACAGCATAGATCTTGTTGCTATGGGAACTTGTCTTTGCTCCTATCCTGAAGCTAGATGATTTATGTATGTGCAAGAGTTCCTTTATTTTAGGGCTTTTGCAAAAGAGAAAAAACCCTATCAGATCTCTATCCTCATCTATCCATCCAGTTATCTATCCAGTTATCTAATAATTCTTTCTTTATTATAATTACCTGTCTATTATAATCTTTATCCATTGCCTCATTCTTCCAAATATTCCACTCACTATCTACTTTTGGGGGCCAAGATATAAGACAAGCCGAGGGAAGAAAAAAATGTGGACATCAGTTACTCTTTGTGCGTGCTGCATGGACGTGACTGCCATTCAGGAGCCAAGGCGAAACAGTCAAGCCGTGTGTCACAAGCCCCTACTGCCCTAGTGATGCTCTCTGTGCCCACATGCAGCAACGTGACAAAAGCATCTCCTTCGTTTCTGAAGCATAAAGGGAATGGTGGAGCAGGAAAACCCCTCAGATCTCATTCCTTGTGAATGGTCAGAGAGCACAAGGGTCTCCCACAGCTATGCTGGGCACCGAAAGCGGAGTACTAGGTGGAAATACTGAAAATCCTGGAATGACTCTCCCAAAGATTGAAGTTGGAGCATAACTCCCGTTAACAGACCTCTCTGGTCTGTTCATCTTGCACAGCAAGTGTTTGGGTGGCTACCTTGGGTGGCCAGGTGATGGTTGGCTAAAAGGTGGAAATACAATATCTTAATTCAGAAACAGGCAGATCTGGCTGCAGCTGTTTGCTGTCTTTACATTTCATGACTTGTTAGGTAAGCTGGTAAGCTTACCTGGTAAGCTCTTGGGTCAAGATGTACCAGAATTTAATAGGAGGTCTTATTTTTTGTGTGTTGGTGTTTCTGTTAGGGTCACTGGGTGCTCCAGTGGGACCGTATAAACTAACTGTGCATCAGTAAGAAACTACCGAAAGCTTCACACTCAAAAATGAGTATCTTGCAATCACCAGAGAACCATCAAAGAAGATGTTCAAATTCTGGTGTGCACAAGGATTTAGATGATTCTGAGACACAAAGGTGGTCCTGGGAGCTTCTACCTCTAAATTTATTTCATTCCACATCCTGTCCAGTTATATGAAACTCCTTTAAACATGGACATGTGTTTGTGTAGAGCACTGAGTGTAACAACTTGCAAGTTCAAGATATGATATGGGAAACCTGGCCAGCAGTCTTGTTCAGGTCCAGGTTCATCTTTAAATCAATCATAACAGGACCCTGAGAAACCACCTGACACTTCTGTTAAATCACAGCAGTATCTAAAATGCAAGCTTGCTCTTATTTTGCCACATGCTGTAGCATTATTCAATTATTATTTTACTGGAAGAGTGAACATGATGCCCATGACTTTGTTCACTCGATGGCTGGAAAGAATTGTCTTCTTCTAAAATGTATCAGAAAGTCAGTGCTTTAAATTTTCAAGAAAAAAATAATCACATGAACCACTTGATCTTGAAAAGAAAGAAAGAAAGTGAAATTCCATATTTATGTGAGTTCTCTTTTAGCCTGGAAATTCACTGAGCAGTGAAACCTCACTTTGCAAGTTCAGGGAGCTGATTACGCTCCTGATCTAATCAGTTCCTTGCTGCATGGAAATCTCCTCCATGTAGACCTCCCACTTGACTTTCCCCCCCCCTAGACCAGCTGTGGTCAAACCATCACTCTGCCTACTTCGAAATGCTGAATCACGAAACGGAAACTGCCTGTGAGGTTACCAATGATAAGACAAGCCTCGCGGCATTTGAAGCACTCTTGCTCTGTAATTTCTCGGATCCTCATCATGTGGATAGCACACTTGCAGAAACCACTTTCCTAATTCATGTCGAAGATAAAAGTTAATCCCTCGGCACAGCTGATCGACTCTTCATAACAGGGCTCCCGCTCCCACCACGAGTCTGTAGCCAAGAGCAACGGCTCACTCCTCCCCTGCTCCCTCCCTCACCCTGAGTTTCAATTCCTTAAAGCTAATCAATATCCTTATTAATGTTCCAAAATCAATTATCCTAATAAAGCCTGGAGGGAGCTGAAGGGTTGCTATTCAGCACTCACCTTTTATTATCCCAACTGTTTATTTCCCCATTGATAGAACTGTCTAACTTTATGACAGATTACGGGTGAAACTGCAGTACTCAACACACTTGTCAGCCCTAGAGATATGTTGTGTTATTATTACTATTTCAAGAGCCTTTTGCTTACATTCCCTGGTTGTACGGATGCTTTAGAAAGAGTCCCTGGCTTCGATCTGCTGGAATATGATAGGGAGTGCTGCAGCTCTGTGCTGCACATCAAACAGATAATAATCTGTTATATCTATTCAATTATAATATTGCCCCAGGCCACGGCACTTTGTTTATGCAATAGGCAGTGCTCTGTGATCTGCAGCAAGATTGCAAGACACATGCGGGGTAGATCACCTCGTGGTAATTCACAGCAAATCAGGTGAAGGTGCATTCAGAGACATGATCCCTAAAGCATTAGGTAAGAACAGCATTTCTCTTTCAATTACATGCCCCTTTTCCATACAGAAGTTGTGCCAAGAACCTGGAAGAAAAAGAGAGAGAAAGACTACAATTCCTTGCGGAAGTGTGGTGTTGTGGACGCGTTCCTGCAGGGGCAGCTCAGAAGCAGAGGGCACAGGCATGCGTCACGGGAGGGAAGCAGTTGTAAATGCTCCTCAGTCTTCTGAGCGCTAAATTCAATCCCTAGCTGGTGTACATGTCTACCTATTTTAAGGAAATTCAAGCGCATGGTTGTTTCTTCCTTCCTGGGCTTATTGATCAACCATTTAAGAGCACAGAGTAGAAGAGACTTCAGGTCAGGTTATTCTCTAAGATCATTCCAGCAAGGAGCTGAGGTAGGAAGGAAAATGAAAGTCTATACATGAAATCAGCCCTTCCTAAGCGCCCTCCTTCCCCGTGCTTGCACTCTCTGTCCTGGCCAGCAGCCCGCTCTGCTCACCAGCTCACAGGGAGCCCCCAGCAAGCAGAGCTGGGGCTGGGAGCACTGGGGAGGAGGTCTTCGTTGGTGCAGCCTCTCCCTGGGCTGGAAGACGTCTCCTCCCTTCCTCCATCTAGAGGCTCTAAAGCTCCAGGGAAAAGTCCTTTGGCTGCCTTTGGAGGAAGGTGTCTGAAATGCTTCTCTCCGACAATCCTGGAACAATTTTTGTACTCTGTACAGTAAATCTTTTATCCAAAAGATAGCAAGTGAATGGGGAGATTGACCCTGGAAGGACTGACAGCTAGGCAGTCAAGAGGCCTTTCTTACAGGGGCCAGAAAAGAAAATGTATCACTTACTTCTTTTCAGTTAACCAGTATTAGATAAGATCATTCACACCAGTCATCAAACTGATAATGAGACAGGCCCCATTTCAGGGAGATTATTGCTTTATTATGGAGTGAGCATTCGGCAGATGTCTTAATTTTACAGAATTCATTTCACATTATCAAGATTTCTGTCTATCTTATTTGATTTAACGTTTGTTAAGAGTGATTTGTCTCTCTCTAATGCTTAAGACCAGTGCAGTCCAATCAAGCAAATTGTCTGTAATTTAAGGAGTTCCTGGGGGATTCATAACAGCAATAGGACCTTTTGGGTTTTCTTCCGAAAAAGAAAAAAACCCAGAAAATACATCCTGTGCTAATGATTTCTCTCATCCTAGTCTTCTTTTATCCCAGCCTTTCCTGCCAATATGCCCATATAGCACAATTCCAGATAAATCAGAAATGCAGTGAAAAGTGGCATGAAAGCAGCGTCACAAAAAGAAAAAAAACTTGATTGAAGTTGTGAGCTAGCGAGAGAAATGTGAGCCCATCCGAATCTGAATTAATTAAAGATTTTATTAGCATCTGATGGCGCCCCAGGGAAAAGTACTTTTTCTTAATCCTCTTTCTGTTTTAAAGGCAAAATACCAAGCAAAAGCATTTAAGGGTCATGCCAAAAAAATTTGTTTTGAGGGTGACACAGCTATCCTCTGCCTGTACCAAATTACTGGTGATGGTGTAAATGAGGCCAAGCAAGTTGGGTATTTTTCTGTAGCAAGGAACTGGCAGGCCTATACTGATCGGGAGCTCAGTTGAGTAAGAAAATCAGTGCATTTTCAAATTTTACTGTTCTTTTTTTAGTTTTTGCAGTGGAAGGGAGCACTGAAAACTCTGCATAGCTAAATAGTCCCATGCCAGGGTCACATAGCAGCTGGGATCTCCTGTCCCTTCATATCTCATCACATTCAAGCCACCAAGGCAGCCAAGAGGATGAGCCCTCTGCTCTGCCACCCCCTTAGGTATGTTGCCTCAGTTGCATGGGGCTGGGGGTCCTGCAGAAACAACCTCAGTCATGGAAAAGGGGGCCCAGGGAGGGCTTGAGGGAGAGGAATTTAAAAAACAGTGGCCCCGAACAGCAGCATGTGTTGCTAACTCCACCTGAGTGCATCAGAAGCAGAAATGCTGCCAGATTTACAGTGTTTGCCACTGAGCTGTGAAATCCAAGCCCCACTCCCTGGACATGCTCTGCTGCATTAAGTCAGGAGGAAGGAAGCAGATAACTCCCCCTTCCACCCACCTCTCCCTTCCCTCCCCGTCCCATTAGGAGCTTGGCCTTTATAACAAGGCATTTTCCTTCCAGGCAGAGAAGAGATTCCCCCAGACTCCAAAGGCTACGTGCAAGACACAGACGGCACACTCACACGTCAGTAAGTGCTGGCGTTTGCTAGTGCAGTGATGCATTAAGGATAATGACTACAGCAGATCAGATATTTAAAGAAAACCAACTTATTCATAATTTATTTTTTCAAATAAATGTGTTGGCTCTGTGTTGCCACACTTAGCTGAGTCATTATATGCCATGTTCAAAGGTGGCTACCAGTAGATGTGTCACCAGAGATCTTGCCTAAAATTCTAGCATAGTCGTCAGCAATCATGAGGAGCAAGAGACCTGAAACAGTAGAAGGCACTGCATAAGGTATGGCCTGGTACAAGTCACAGCTTGACTGAGCCATTTCTTGGGGGACTGATTGATTGCAAAGGCTTGGTGAGAGATTTGGCAGTGAGGCATATTGGGGACAACCAAAAAATGAGGGGATCCCATGTGGGGTGTGAAATAGCAGGTGAAGATGCTCTTTGGGGCAATGGACTTTCTGGAAAAGGCAGTTTTGGGAGCTGTAAGCAAGGAAGCTGCTCAATGCTGACCACGTTCTGGGAACTGGGATTTCAAACATGCTTTGTAAAGAAATAAAATCACTTGTCAAAGAAACACCTGGCTCCGTTGTCAAAATCTCCAAAAGCAACAGTTTCCAAGAGACTATTTCCAAGAGATTATTGTTTAACTTCTTGGGCCAAAGCAAAGCAATAATCTGACCCAGCCATGCCAGCAATTGCCAGGCCCCCAGATGCACAGATTTTAAGGCCTAACAGTGATTCATCTGAAAATTTAGACTTTGACCTTCCTGCTTTAGACACACACTCAGCAGCAGAGAAGGAGGGTACCACGCTACTTCAGAAAGTCCTTCTTCAAAGCATTTCTCTCAAAATCCCACTCCTCCACTGCATTTGGGAGCCTTAACTCTTTTGGTCTGGCATGACCGACCGTGGCTTGGTGCAAGAGCGCTAGCACCCCACAAGAAGGGCGGTGATAGCAGCCGGGGCAAAGAACCACTGTCCCTGTGAGGATGTGAAATGTGTTTCCCAGTCTGGCCCTGGTGGATGGTACTTGTGGCAGACACAAAGGGGAGGATAAAAAGGCTGATCTGTTTTGAATGAGTAATCCTTGTAAAAAAGAACTTCTCTTCCTCTAGTTGGGAGCAAAGCTAGACCAAAACCATCCTATCCACTAGTATCAGAGAACAAGATGTAGAGACCTGGGAATTACCCTGCTGTGTTGCATGAGCTCAAGGGTCATGTTTCAAAATATGGATTTTTCCAGCAAGTCTTTGTGAAGGAAAGGAGGATCCCTGTAGAGCCGAGTCCTCAGCCAGACTAACCACTCATTCATGAAGTCCACAGCCAAAGCCTTAAAACTGCTGTATTATACTGCAAAGGATAAAACCAACATGATAAAATTTGCTTTTGTGTTAAAGGATCCTGTGAGATTCTGTAGGTGGGAGCGAAGGGTGGAAGAATAAGGAAGGGTCTTGAAGTTAATTATTTTTATTACCATCTGCAAACCACACTTTTGGATTAAAAACTATGATCTGTTCAGCACTAGTAATGTTGAAATATCATTTTCATCCTTGTTTTTATTATTACTGTTTTTTCCACTTTCCATCTTACTTGATTCCTGATTGTTCCCCACTTTAGTGGCCTGGCTTGTTACTCTATTATCTTCCTCAAGAGTCTTTTATGTAGACTGGGTAGGAGGAGATGGAGGCTTTGAGGGGGAACTCCCCACAACAAACCCTTTCCCATTACTTCTTTTCTGCATTTCACACACTTATTTTGATAATAAACACACACGATATCGGGAGAAGCAAAAAATAAAGAAAGACCAGAAAAGTTAGTTTGGGTTCAAGAAGCCTTAAAGTGAACACCAAGATGCGAGTCTTGTTGCTTTTAACATGCGAGTAGCCAGGACGGTAAATGAGTTACCATGGTTTTGCTGAACATCTTCATTGCTCTAGTTTGAGTGGGTCTATGGACTGCATGGAGAAGTAGTTTTGCAAACAACAGAGCCATGTCCTAGCACATGTCTCAACAGACACTGGGGGAGGTGTCCATTGCTGTGGGTACCTCTCTTCATGCCAGGATGGCTGGGCACACCTAGCAGCATTTTTCTTTGGGGTCCCAGATGGCCATGGTAACCAGCTCCCATGCTGGCTAGGAGAACATATCCCTGAGGGATAGAGAAGCAGTATCCCCATTTTACAGTTTAAAAGCTGAGACACAAATAGTTTATTTGTCTAATTGAGGCAAAGCAAGAAACCTGTGGCAGGACTGGGGAGCACCCTCAGATCTCAGCCCCAGACAGATGGCCAAGCCAGCAGCACCACTGTTCTTTCACTCTGAGCTTTCAACAACGCAGAAGCATAAAATGAATTTACTTCTGCATATGAGCAGATGCTGGAAGGGAGATTTGTTTTCCTGTTCTTTTTGCAGTATCTATCTGCCCAGCTCTGCTGGAGGCTGAGTAAATGAGATAAAATGCTGAACCAAAGCTGCAACACCCACTGATGCAAATTTTTCTTGGCCAGTGCTCATGGCCACCTTCATTTTCTGCAGAGAAGGGAGTGTCTGGTGCTCAGATACTAGAAAACCATGAGTTTGCTTCAGAGCCTGGTAATTTCCCACAGCCCAGCCTACACATAACAAGGGAGCAGCCAACCAAGAAGTGATTTTCTGAACTTTCAACGCAGATGGCCTCTCAGAAGAAGATGGGATACAGTCCTGTCTTCATCCTGAGCTCGGTGGCCTGGCGACCTTCAGTTGTTCTGAAAAGCAAAACTCCTTCTTGCAGAACTAGCACCAAGGCCATCCCTATGGGATAATGCAACAGTCGCTCACTTTCACATTCTCAGCTTCCTATTAAATTGCAACACAGACCCCATTGACAGACAAATTAGCCAAGTCAACATTTGAAGGATTCTCACTGCTAATGATCTCTGGTCCATGAAGGCAAACCTAAAGACTTCAGGCTATACAAAGCCATTGCAGATGAGGAACCCAGCTGTTGATACAGCTGGCATCAATAAAGCATTTGTAATGTAGAGTCCAAAAGAGATCTATGTATAAAGCTCACTGCTGTTGAGAAATCATGTAAGCCAAGGGCTGCGCTGTTTAAGTAAGCTTGGTAGTGAAATCTCCCTCAGCCCTCCTTGCTGTACAGACAGCCCAGCCTAGCAGGACTGAAAAAGTTGCAAATGCACACTTGATAATGCACAGTGTGTTCCCACGCTGTGGGATTACAGCCACATGGAGGGTAACAGCCACAGAGAGGAATAGAAGATGATGGTAAAAGCAGGATCCTGAAACAAAAGCAGACCTACCCTGGGCAGGGAGGCAGGAGCAGACCCAGGATGCTAACTTATGGGTATGTGAATCTTCAGTGTGTATAGTTAAAAAAAGGGTGGGAGCTTTCTCAGAAAATTAGTCTCAAAGATTTTCAGAGCAATGCATGCAGTATATGAGGAGAGGGCTGTAAGCGCATTCCTCCCCAGCTGAGCTTGGGGCTCCACCACTGCTATTAGGCACTTTCAGGGAAGGGACCACTGGCGTCTCAGGACCCTGTCCAAATACTTCAGCTTCACTGCATAGCTGAGATGCTAAAGGACCCTACTGGGAAATACCTTGCATAAATGAGCTTGACCAGGCTGGAGTAAGTTACAGACCCAAGGAGTGGAGCAGTGAGGGAAACTAAAACAGGAATCAGCTCCCCTGGGCAGGAACCAAGGAAAGCCAGAGGTGTGCCAGTCCAAAGGGCAAGGCAAGGGCACAGTCAAAAAATGGAGAAAAGAGATAGTTGGAGTCCAAGAAACCAGTTTGTAAGGTCAGGTCGTGGCTGCGGCAAGGTTAAGAGAGGAAAGGATCAGGTCTTGAACAGGGTTGGAGGAGGCAGAGACTGGATACTGGATTACAGGGAAATTAGAGTGCTAGGGGCAAAAGATTTGTAGGCACATGAATCTAAAGCAACACTGTGGCCAACAGCTATTTTAGGCAGTAGAAGTCCTGAAATGGATGCTGAAAAGCCTGTCTTCTCTGAGGTGGTGCGATTGTGTGCTCGCTCCTGTTTGACCTGCTCCCACTTGAGACTGGTGGGGCTGTGTTGCACTGTAAGACTGAATCAGGCCCAGCAACATTTACTTGCTCAGTACAGAGAAGGGATTTTTGAGGATTGATTAGCTAATATTTGCACAGAGCTTTAAACATGTCAAGGGCTTGGTTTAACTAGGCTTTTCGCTGCTGTACAGTGATCTGCAGGTAAAAAAAAAGAGGCAGAGTATGTTGGCAAATGGTCTTACCTTGCTGGGTTACAGAGCTGGACCTGTTCTTTTATCCAGCTTTGTAGGAAGAGTCTACAATGAAGCTGAAATGCCTCTTCAAGACCTCACTCTTCAGGTCACAAAGCAGGCTTGCTACATCTTTGGAAGCAGCCAAAGCTTTCTGGGGGCTGCAGGACCTAGGACATAGTGAGTTTAGTTGAGAAGTGATGTTGGAGGAGCTGTACGAGGACTTTCTGGTCTCTGTAACGTGGACACTAACCCCACTCAATCTTTTGCAACCTGGTACACAGCGTCCTGTGCATACATGGATGGGAGGGAGCTGTTGCTGTTGACGGTTGTATTTGGGAAGAGATGCAGAAAGATCCATAAGAAAGTTTCAAGGCTATTCACAACTCTTGCAGTGGCCAGACTGGACCTTCTCAGCTCTCACTGAAAGCCTGTTTGCTCCTGCCTGTTCACTCTCCCCCTTCCACAGCCTCCTTCAGCATCACTCTTCAGGTCTCCTCCTCACTGCTTTCCTCCTGGGGCAAAACCCCCTCTCGAGGGCCGGTGTGGAGGCAGCCCTTGCTCAGCCATGGTGGGATTGCAAGGGGAAAGGCTCATTGCCTGCCCCCCCCAGCAGTCTGCCCTCCCCGGAGGTATGTCAGGGTCCCCTCCTTGAGTTATTACCTGGACAGGACTGTGTTATGCCTCTCCTGCCTGCTCCACGGCTATCAAACCAGAGACAGATGCTGCTGAACAGGACAGGAATCCCTCAGGCAGCAGTTGTCACAACTAATGCCTGCTTCGTTATGGAATTAATTACCCATTATCTTCCATAAAAATGAGGAACCCCTTACTACCCGCTGGTAATCAGGAAAGTGGGCCAGGTTTGATGATAAACAGTAATGTCTGTGTCTTAAAGCAGAAATAATCACAATAGAAGAGGCAGTGGTAGTCTTCCAGGATGGTGTATGCATTTCCCTTGCCCTCGGGGTGATGCAGTGGTCTGCCTTACATGCCCACGGCATGGCTCCGTACCGATGCCGCAGGTCACAGCCATGGCGAGCGGACAGCGTGGGGGTAGAGCACAGCAATATTGGGCTTTTAAAAGCTTCTTGGCTTGTCTTTTTCCATGGCAGTCAGGTATCTGACCCAGATGCCCTGCCGTCTGTCTCTGTGCTGACAAACCCACCTCCAACAGCCTGAACTTCAAAGTTTGGTGGGAGCCAAATTACTTCCCCAGTGCTTCCCAGAGGGACGGGACTAGTTAAGAGGAGAGACGTCAGCGCTGTCATCGGAGGGCATGCAGTGTATCTCACAGGGGACTCCTTAGTGGGGAAAGAGAGAGGGAAATCTGGGCCCTTCTGTCTATGGGAAGATATGCTGAGTATCCACTTCATCCCCTTGTCATCAGAGGGAAGAAGGGGTAAGGAAGAGAGAAACAAATCTGGTAATTAGCTTCGTTGGGTATCCCAAGATGATTGCAGTTCAAAGTGTTTGGTCAAGACCTTGCTACCTGCTTTCTCGCTGCACTAGACAGCGCGAAAGAGGACAAATGAGTGAGAAAGCAAGCAAACTGGAGAGTTCATCTCATTGTTAATTAAGTGTCTGGTGCTTAGAGGAGCAATTTCTCCAGCTGCCTCTGGATGGAAGAGGCACTTGTGAGCATTAGGAGACAATCCTGTAGGTAGCATCTTAATAAAGCCAACACGCTGCATCAAGGAAAAAGAATAAGGAGGAGAGGAAAATGAAAAGAAGAAAATAAGCTTAGTGTCTCACTTGCAAGGCTAGAAACTGGCCCAGAAACCCCAATAAAGCTGGTTGGGCTAGGGCTCCATTTCCATGGGAGACAGATGATGAGGAGGTATCTGGCCAGCCAATGAAACCAGTTTCCTTAGAAATCAGAGAGAAGCTGTCCCACCTCTGCCCTACCCCCCGCAAACAAATAGCTGACTGTGCTCCTGGTTTTGCCATTGAAGGTAGATGTTCTCAGTGCAGCATAAGGGAGTAACCCTCCAGTGCCTCTCTGGGGTGACAGCACTGTGCTCTACCCACCACTGTGAAAACAGTGTGGCAGGAGAGGACCTCCCAACAGCACTGCTTTCGCTGGATGGTCAGATGCCTGGGAGCTGAGGGCTGGGCACCAGTATTGTCAGGCGATCCCTCAAGGAAAGCCACGTGCCATCATGGGCTGAGTTTTGGCTGCTCTGCAGTGAACGATATCAGTCTTTTGAGACTATGTCGGTGAGAGCCTGTGGAAAGCACAGTGCCCTACCCAGGGATGGCCATAGCCACCGCCACACCTCCACTGGCATGAGGAAGCATTGGATTATGTTTTTAGAGGCAGACCCACAAGGACATTGATCTGCCTGACTCCCATATAGGTGTTGAGCGCCTGTGCAAATCAGTGGAAACTCAGGACATCACTGCCCTTAGGAGGTAATGCCCTTACCACTCGTGCCAGCTCGTAGCCTCGGTTGCCCCACTGTGCATTGGAAAGGGGTACAGCTCCCTGCTCCTCTTCAGTCTGGGTAATTACGTGCTACTGTGGGGCAGGATTAAAAATACCAATGTACAAGTGGAGATATTGTTACTCTGTTCTTCCCAGACCTGACCTGGGTAGGAAATCTGAGTGCTGAGCCAGTTGTGAATTCTCTCCTACACTGCCTGCCAGAGAGCAGGAGCTGATGTCAAGTAAACAGAGAGGGATGTCTGTAAATTAAGGGAACACTGAGAAATGTTTTAATACAGAATAACAGAAATTGCCTTCTCCTTCATAAACCATCCTAAGATGTGTAACTCAGAATGTATGATAGAGACAGGTACAAATGCCTCCGTGCACTCTGGTTTATAAGTGGCTCTGTAACAGGTGTTATCATTTTGTCTGCTCAGTATTTTAACATCATTCATTTGTGCCATTGCAACGTGGCACAACAACGCATCTTAGAATAATTTACTGGGAAGAAGCAATTGCTATGAATCACATCATATTGTCATTATGAATAAAGTACATCTACACACTGTGCCTTCAAGGAAAGCGTGGAAGAGACGTGCTCACCATTCAGCTTCTCACGGACCCGCATTTACTTTTCTCCTTTCATTTCAGTTGTTCTCAATCTGCCCCTGCACAAATAATCACATCCAAAGGCTTGAAGGGGTTTTTTTGCCTCCCTTTTATTCTTTCTTTTCTTTGTTTACCAGTTGTGAAGGCTGGCTGACCATGACTTGTGGGCTTTCTGGAACAAAGAGTACAGCTAGCTAGTGCTTGTAGATGGATGCTTTCATGATTGACTTTAACAGAATCATAGAAAAAATCAGGCTGGATGGGATCTCTGGAGGTTGTCTAGTCCCACCCCTGCTCAAAGCAGGGCTAACCTGCTTGCTACCAACTTTCTAGTACATCAGCCTGGGAAGCTGAAACCTGCAGGGACTTAGAAAAGATCAGAAGAAGAGGGAAAATCAGAAGAGCCCTTCACACTCAGCAGCATGAAGGTGAAAGTACTGTCCCTAAATTTGGGTATGCTGATCCTGTCTCTGCCTGGTTCACAGCAATATAGAATATGTATTTACTGATTAATTAATGAATTAATTAATTTCTAGAAATCCCAAACCAAGAAATGCTGCTCTCACCCAGAGTGGGAATATGACCTTGAGACTGCCAGAGCCTCAACTTTCAAGTCCCGACCATCTCTTTCTTCAGCATGCATCCTGGTTTCTTAGTGCTCGGGTTTTAGTCAGAAAACAAATGTTTTGTCCCAGTTCTGTTTCTGAAGCACATGTCCCCCATACTTTGAGTTTTCTCTGTCACAATTAGGAAAAAAAAACCCAAAACAGAAAGCAAAGGACAATTTTCAAACCTCAGAAGTTGACACAAAACGAAATTGCTATTTTCTCCTCCACTTTCACTTTCTTAAGTCATTGTTCTGAGAGATGCTCCTGATATTTTTTATTTCTCTCCCCTCTTCCTATTTCATTTTCAATCTGCTCTCTCTCTCTGACAATTCTGCCTGGCTGCTATCCAACAGGCCTGTCCAGATTCTCCTTGTACAAGCATATAACACAAAAGAATACAAAGAAGACTGGAAATGCAATTATAAAACTGTCTCTTCCGCCCAGGCACAGTTTTTTTAGACAGCAACCTCCCTTTCAGCACAGTTGGAAGGAAAAAAAAAGTAACTAGAGCCCTTCTGAGCAATGTCATTATTTATTCTGGATTAAATGTCCTGCAGGAAACTTTAATTAGACCACATGTATGATAAACTAACAGAATAGGCTGAAGGAAAAAAATTAAACAAATAAAAAGGGTAACGGTGCAATTACCTATGTTCCTTAAAGCTGTAACTCTTGGAGGTGAGCCTAGCTTATTGAAAGTTCAGGAGCTGAAATTGGGACACGTGCATTGAGGTTGAAAATGGTACATGCACACACATGAAGTTTTGACTCAAACAGCTTCTCACTGGATATTTGGGCTTTTCAACTAAAAGAAATGGAAAACACCTCCCCACAAACAAGAACTGTCTGTGAAAGCAAAATTCTTGGGTATTCAGTTAGTACAAGAAAAGCTTTAAAGTTATGTAGAAGAAAATCTTCCTTGTCAGAACTGCTGTAAGATATACATGCATGTCTTTGTGCATGTGCGAGCTTGTGTGTGCATGCATGTGTGTGTATATGCCTATCGATACATGTACATGCACATGTGTATCTGTACAATGGAGTATTTATTTTATGAAGAAACCTTTACAACTGTCAGCTAAATTGCTTAATTGCAGAAAAGTAGGCAAAAAAATTGTCATAAGATCAGCACTGTCTGAAAATACAGTATCAGCAATTAAAAGAAATAGCCAACCCACCAACTGCTGAGCTGCAATCTATAATCCATGTTGCAACATTCTGCTGATGCCTTGTGCATCCTTCTCCAATACTCATAATACAAAAAAAAATCATTTCAGACCTCAGGTGAATATCTTTCAAGTGTTCCCTCTTAAATGGTAATATTTATAAGCAAATACACAGCAAAAATACAGAAAATATAGAAGAAAGATGAAAAATGAGAAGGAGGGGATTATGAGGTGGGCAGGGACACGCAGGACCTATTTATTGATGAAGAGAGGACTATGGAGCATGACTTCTATTATATACAGCATTTCCTACATTCCCCTGGAGAAAAATGGGTCTTTTCATTTTGCTCTTGCACTGCAAAAAGAAGGCAGGTGGAGGGCCAAAAGGCATCTTCAGGTATTCAGCTGCCTTTAAATGGGAGGAGGGACTGGTGAGCACTGCAAAGTGCTCTAGCTGACTGCAGCTCTCGTGAGCATCATGCACATGCCCTGCCATGGGCCAAGAAATCCAACAGTAAAAGGAGAGTTCAGTCTCATGGTCCATGATCTCTTAGGGATCTGTTGTGGTGAGACTGTCATCCAGGCATCTTTCCAGCTAGTTATCTTTCAGACTGAAAGAGGCAGGACAATGGTCACTGGATTTTAAGCCATTGTTTGGAAACAGTAAGCTTTTGAGATCCCCATCGAAGCTACTACTGAGTTAATACAGACTGATGCCAAAGATTGTTGAGGCAATTGGATTTATAGAGACAGAAGAGTAAGCTATTACTAAAGACAAACAAACAAAATTTCACCGTGTCTAATGTGACAATTTTCCATGAATCACCTCTGGTTTTAATTGCTTTTTAGGCATTTAGGGAATGGCAGGTAAAAAACATAGCTGTTATTTCTTTCTTACATGGCTCCTGAACATTAAATGGTGTATGGGACCCGTGGTGTCCAAAGCATGTGGAGGGGTTCAAATTTCAAGTGCTCCCAATGAACAGACGTACCTGCACTTTGGATTATGACTTTTGACCATCTGTCCCATTTAATGTACTAATACAAAGATGACAGCCCCTTGGCACCCCATATGTTCAGCCTTTCCTGTGAGCATCTTGTTAGAAACATAGCCTTTTGGGGATCCTATTTTAGCCTATACAGCTCTGGGTTTTCTCTCTCTTTCCATACAAGAATTGAAGACTAAGTCCTCATCATTTCCAGATGCCTTGGAATAGCTTTGTGCATCTACAGCAGTGCCTTGGAGACATCAGGGTGTCTATACCTCTGCAGCCTGACATTCCTCTGTGTGCTGCACAGGCAACCTTTGGCTTTGTTTAACCAAGAGACAGCAGCAGAGTAGAAGGACTCCAGGAAAGAAGGGCTTTGGGTTACTTCAAATGTACTGCAGTCCTTACTCAGCACATCATCTAAGCCTGTGCTTAAGGATAAACACATGCTCCAAGCTTCATTGCCTTACCCAAGATTTAATCCTATCAGTTTAAGCATATGCTTATGAACTCTGCTGAATTCAGTCCTTCAACCCACAAACGTATTCCAAAGGAGGAAAGGCAAAGATCATCAGTGCTTTAATAGGAGAAAGATAGGTCTTCCAGCCTTCATGCAAATATCCCAATTCAAAGAGAAAAAGAGAATTCAAAGAGAAGTTCAGAAAGGATCTGCTCTGTCAGCAACGTTGGCTCCGGCTACTGTGTTTTTCAAAGTATAATATGAATGTGGTGTATTAACATACAGTTAACATACAGGCACATTCATTGGATGTATATGCAATGTGCCTTCCTATTACACATTGATTTCTGTCTGATAAACATAATACGCACTGATGAAAGGTGGCAGAACCTGAAGGGATCCTGACTTATCAACCGCAAACGTCTGGAGGAATCAGAAGCTGAAATCAAAGGATAATAATATTTACATTTTTAAATGGACCTGCCACGTGCATTAAATCACAGGCTGCATCAATCTTGCTGCCATTGCCCCGTAGCTCATCACATCTCACATTCTCAGCATCTTTAGCTGGCAAAAGGAATGAAGATACAGCATGCGTGAAGGTTAGCGCAATGAATTGATGTGTGCGTGCTGGGGGTTGGCAGTAGCTGGGGCTCAGTGCTTTTTGCTCCCTCTGCAGAGGCATTGTGTTCATGGATGTGGAGACACGCTCTGCAAGGTGGACCACCCGAATCCCAGCTATCCTTACCCTCCTGGGATGACTTTTGGCTGAGCCAGGCTTTACACTGCCGTTGTGTCAATACAAGGAGTTAGACCAGCCTGTGTGCCAGCATCCCTTCTACACGCAGCGGTCACAGGCACACCAGAGCAGGTACCACTCTGCAATGATACAATATTCCGTGTTAATCCACCTTGCAAGCACCTGAAAGGACTTAACTACGTGTACCATACAAGCACCCCGCTGAGACAGTGGGAATAGGAACAGACCTGTAATTACCAAGTAAAGACAATGAAATCACACGTACTCCCACCACCTGCAGTTCCAAATGAGGAGAAGTGTTAGTTACACTGTTGTATTTCTATAGCATCTCAGGAGAAAAAACAGAGGGCGTAATGAGCTACTAGACTTGTGATAAGCTTATAAGAGGCAGAATTAAAGTGCATTCACAATTTACCCCAATCCCCCGCTCTGCGAGAAGGGACACAGAGGGAAGCACAATTAAACTTTCACACTTCCCCTTTAATTTGAGGAATGAAGAACACGCCTGAGAGAACAATTCTGTGTTGTTTCACAGACCCCAGCCATTTGCCACCCCCAAATGGAAAGACGTATCATGAAGAGAGGAAAGACACACACCGCAGTGCCTGGAAACTTTTGCCATGACATTGCAAAGGATCTGAATCTGGATGGCTTGGGCTGAATTTTAATTGCCAGATGCCCGCTTTGCCCTAAGTGGAAAGGGTGAGTTCAGAGGACTGATAGGACAGCTGCTGTTTGAAAGAGATGTACAGAAAGTATCGCTTTCTTCTAACATGGACTTAGGAAATCTTGAGAATATGAGTATGAAAATAGAATGATGAAAGAAACATATTCCCAGAAGTAGGTTCCTCCATGAAGGCTCTCCTGAGGGGAAGACTGTTTGTTTTTTTTTTCCCTACCTCTTTTAATGCTCTATTTTCAGTACTTTTAAAAGAATATTCATTCTGAAAGCTTTTTTCTTTGTTCACTTCTTTGATTACTATTGATTTGATGTTATGTGATTGGGAGTCCTTTTAGGTGAAAGGGTTTGCCTGGCTCTTCTGGTGGAAAGGTCTTTCCAAAGAGGATGTTGCTGCTGTATTTCTTTTGGATGCTCAGAGTTTGCATTCGGTACATCTGGAAACATCACGCAGCCTTTTCACTGGGGACTCAGACAGAGGCACAGCTAATTCAAAACCTGTCAAATATTCATTTTCTTAAGGTCAAGAGTGTGGGGCAAAATCACAGTCTGCATTATCTTATTCACTTCATCAGTAGGGGCTGTTTGTTTGAAGCATCTTGTTGGGTCAATGGGTAAATATTTTAATTCTTTCTTCAGATGGGGCAGGTTACAGAAGCCTCTTTATAAGTGTGTTCTTAGACAGATTTCTGAACTGAAACTTCTGTGGATTCAAAACTGAGCTTCTGACACTAAAAATTGTGCTTTGGCCTCATTCTAAGGCAAGAGAGTTAATCTGTTCCGGACAGACAGGCCCTTTGGAAAACATTCACTTAAAAGGAGAAGGAAAAAAACACCCTGAAAGACATTTCCTTTATTCACAGAAAACAGAATGTCGTGGAGAAAATGATGAGGGAGTGTGTGTGTAATCATGTATTTATTTATCTGTATCCCACACTGCAAATTTCGTAGGTACAGAAGATGATGAGAAAGATAAGGCACTGAAGTGATTGTTTAAACTGAAATTGAGTCTCACCCACTGCAGAGTTTGAATTAAACAAAAATAACCCAAAGCAGCAATGTAATAACCTTAAGTGAGCCACTTTTTTAAGCAGCTTATACATAATGGAATTCTCTCAGCTTTTTACAAATGTTCCACATACGTTCAGATAATCATCAAACTGACGGGCTTTCCTCACAGACAGCTGAAAATAAACACTGATCTCAAAACGTGAGCATGTCTTCTTTCTTTTCGCCATACATCCAGCTTCTATATGTTGTTCTTTATCAAAGTATCTCAGTGCTTTCCGTAGACTAAAGCATCCTGGTTTTATAGATAGATAAATATGTTTTATAGCCACCATAGGGATTTCTATGCTACAATACACTAATGGTTCACCCAAGCAAGATACTCTGGCTATAACAGTGATCAGTGCTGGATGTTTCAGTGTAAAGAAGGGCTCTAATGTCTCTCTGAACTAGGTAACCTATAAATTGTTTAACATTACCAGTGCTGACTCCATATTATTTTCTTCTGGTGAGTGCCACTGTAGAGATAATATGCCGATAAAATAATTATTCTTAATTGTTAACTACCATTTTCATTTTCAAAGACATGGGGTAAAAGCAAATAGCAACTTAGAAAAAAAAGTTGGAAGATAAGGAGAAAGGCTGTAATGGGGAAATGGATATGAGGCAGAAGTATAAATCCCGTCACAGATGGGTCTGAAACAGGGCTCCAGGCAAATCTGGTCTGTGCAGACATCACGGACTTTTGGATGTGAATTTAGCAATGTGGACCCTACCTGTCATCTCATTAGCCTATTTATGCAATTAGAACAGAACTATCTTGATTAGCCTAGCCCTGTGTCGCGGTTTAACCCCAGCTGGCAGCCGAATACCACGCAGCCGCTCACTCACTCCCCCTCTCCCCAGTGGGGTGTGGAGGAGAATCGGAGAGAAAGGAAAACTCGCGGGTTGAGATAAAAGCAGTTCACCAGGATGCAAAGGAAAAATATAAAAATATATTAATGATAATAATAATATATATAAAAGAATAATAGCATATATAAAACAAACGATGCACAATTTCTCACTACCCAATGACCGATACAGCCCGTCCCAAGCAGCAGTCAGGGAGCAGGGATATTCACCCCCCCCAGCTATCCCAGAACAGCAAGTTCCAGAGAGAGCAGGCGAGGGAACAAACAGCCGAATGAATGAACGAAAAGGCCTGAGCGAACAAAAAAAAAAGGGGGAAAAACAGGGAACAAAAAGCAACCAGAAGGGAAGCTTAAGGGTTAAGTGCAGTGGCCCACTGGCTGACCCTCACTTATACCAGGCATGACGTCTATGGTATGGAATACTCACTTCGGCTAATTTGGATCAACTGTTCTGGCTCTACCCCTCCCAGGTTTTTGCACCTGCATATTAGCAAAACCTGGGAAACTGCAAAATGTTGTTGGTCATTTAGCAGCAACCAACAACATCAGTGTGCTATCACCATTCTGCTCACACTAAATCCAAAACAGGGTAGCTGCTGGAGACAAAACTAGCTCCGTCCCAGCCTAAACCAGGACACCCTGAAAAAACAGCTGGAACAACCCATTTTATTTAAGTGGTCTGCTCATCTGAGAGGCACAAGAAACACCTGGATCTAGACGGCAGCACTTGGGACATTGCTGAGAAGAGATTTAGACCCTTTGGCTTTGCTCAGCTGGGAGGGCAGCAGCAGCAGCAGCAGAGCTTAGAAATGTGCTCCTCCGTGCTCTGTTACTAAACAGTTTCTAAGCACTGCCAAGAGTTGATCCTTCACCTGTTCTTGCTGCATCCTCGGCTTCGAGTCTCAGGCAGCACAGCAGCCAGTGAGGTGCAGCATGGTGCCCGATGACAGAAGGCAAATGTGGCGCCTGTGCTGATGCAGTCTCTTTCTATCAAAGGGAAAAGTGCAGGGACTTGAAAGAGGCTCCCCGCGACTGAATAACACAGTGTCAGTTCCTCTAATGAATGCCGATCCTGAGTGCATGATGGGTAATTAGTGACTTTGATACCTGTGGGGAGCAGGTCATGATTTTGCTGTCAGGAGCTTCAGTGAAGGAGACGCATCATTACTCCAGTCAGTGCTGATTATTACCGTACCTGCTCAGTGCAATTTCATATTGCTTTCAGGACAAAAACCAAAAATGCTGCATAGGAGTTGAAGAGTTTCTCCGTCTCTCTCTTTTTTTTTCTTCTGTATTTTTGTTTTGTTGAGGAAATGGAGAGCACCTCTGTGTTTTCACACAAAACTGTCTCTCTTATAAGGAGATGAAAATGAGGGAGGGAAGGAACCTGACAAGTATCCACTGAAAACAACTCTTTAAACCAACAAAGCACATCCGCAATGTGCCTAGATCAGTAGAGATCAATACAAGATGATGTTACTGTGATGTCTGTGTATGCATTTGCCCATCTTACTTGTCCAAGATAGGAACAACACATTCCTGTTAGATACATCCCAGGAGGCAGAGGAATTCAGCAGACCTCCACGGTTCTCTTAATAAAATACTGAAGGAGTCAGAAAGATAGATGAAAAGAGAAAGAAGAAATGTTAGAAGAGGGCTAGGTTACATCCTTAGGAAAGATGAGGTAGTTCCACTGGCCCTAGTTCAGAAAAACACTTAAACGTGCAGGCTGCAGCGCTCTGCCGAGCTGTGATGGACCACCGGGCATCTTCTTGTCTCCCGGTGTCTGGGAAATACTGGCAAAGCTCCACCAGAGACGTGCAGTGCTCATATAGCTGGGGATGCAGGACACATGCTGGGCTGTGCTGGGATCTGTGGCACTCATCAAGGTTAATGAGGGATTGCTAGTTAAGTCACTGAGGCTGAGGGCTGAGTTAGTTATATACATATCTCAGTATAGTGCCTAATTCAATAACTGACAGTCAATCTCCTTCTTCATTTTAAATACAGTAGATAAGGTACGAACCCAATCTTTTGCAAAAATGGGATGGGAGGGAGAAGGAAGAGATTAACTCAGAACTATTTGTGCATTTGCCATGGCTCACGCATGCTCGCTTGGTTAAAGAGCTTTTCCTGGTGTGGAAATGCACTAGGTGATTTATTTCCTTTTCATAAATAAAAGATTTGGGATGGAAGAATGGCTATTTTCTTTTATACAAGCTATTACACCCTCATGGTTGAAGAGAAGATCTCAGTTCAGCTTCCTGTGGACAGCTTTAACTTGTTCTAATATCTGCTCAGTGGGGAGCTGCTGACACATCAGTGTTTGTGCAGCCTATGACCTCGAGGATTTGGATACCTCAGTACCATTGGTGATCATTTTACTCTCACAGATCCCAGAAAATGGGAAGATAGGGTGGATTAAATCAGCTGTCCAAACTTCAGGGTAAGTATAAGGTGGAGTGGAGAATGACTCCATGCTCTCCTGAGTCCTGGCAGAGTGCTGGTCCCACCAGACTCTACTGCCCTTCTCCATGCAGGAGAACACTCTGTGCTTCTCGTTGCACCTCATCCTTCCCAGCTATGCCAAAAGGCAGCAGAAACCGTTTCCCCAGGAGCAATACAGAGCAAGCAGGGTGAACATCACCCCAGCCCACCAGCTCCTGGGGAATCCCAGGGTGTCCTCACGTGGGGAGGACAGGCCAGGTGAGGACTCAGCGTTCCTCATGGTTTCTTTTCAGTTAGAGCACACTGGTAGCAAAGTTTGATAAGGGAGATTTGACCTTCTGCTGTCCAAACAAACCGCAGTTTCCAGATTCAGAAGCTGGTCTCTGATCAGTGGTAGATTTCTTGTCTGGAAGAAGAAGATTCTCTATCCCAGGTTATTCTTTGTGTGCACAGAGTGTAGTTACACTTTCAGTTGGCTTTTCCTCCAGTGCATTCTTCAGTTATTGCTTATTTATAACATTGGAGACATGAAACTTTTCCAATAATGATCCTGATAATTATAGCCATCTCATTCAGTCTTAACCAACCAGCGATTGTATCCTGATTCAGGATCAATGAGAAGTTAAAAGAATATACTTATTAAACTCAATAAGGATAAGTTACTAGTTAATGATGTGAAAATTATGTCACCAATAAATGTGTAATTACATTCTCATTAATGCATTCAAACATCTTGCCATTTAATTGGCATTTAACAAGCTCATTATAGCAAGATAATTAGATAGCCATTAATTGGTAAAACACTGATTGACGTGTAGTATGTTAATAGATGTCTAGTGTGGTGTAGTTGTCTTGCTATACGGTAATTTAATGCTTTCATGCTCCTATCAATTAGGTCGTTTAAAATATACAAATGTAATGTATTATAAAGTGATTGTATATTTATTGGCAAAGTCATCATGACTGAATTAGAGTCAATGTATTATTTGCATACGTGTTTATCTTTTACATTTCAATACAACCTTTGCTGGTATTTGTAGGAACTACAATAAACAACTAAATTCCTGGGACCTCCTTTAGTCACTATGTTACAAAACGAGCAGAAGTGCCCAACCTGTGGTTCACGACCAACATGTGGCTCTTGAACTACATCAGAGCTGAGTCCCCTGACCAAAAGAAAGGCTCTGCTGGGTAATCCTGAATCTTGGTAGGAATAAAACTGTACTAATCACTGAGGATGGCATCATTACCATGCCCAAAGGTGCAGCTATGTGTCCAGTCCAACCCAGCAAGGTGCTGGTACCCCATGGGAAACCATTGTCACCTCCCACCTGTGAGCCACTGCCAGAACACAGCTCTCTATCATCTGTGGTGTTAGCCACACAAAAATTTTGGTACGCTGCTTGTAGGATCAGGAAAGTTGATGCTTCTCTTCTAAGAGTTACGGTGTCTGAAAATCTTGCCATATGTGCAATGGTAAAGACTAGATTCTCTTACTGTGAAGTCCTGACTACATGTTGCTAGCAAGGAGGCTTGAGGAGTGATCTGGGGTCTGCCTTGAGCAGCAATTCTGTTGATGGCTGCTAAGCGATGTACAAACATCCTGACCAACGCATTATCTTAATTATCCTTCTCTATGTCATGCCTGTGACAGTTCAGTTTTTTGTGACACTCAGAAGATGATCTGGAATTATGTGCTGTCCACTTGATGTTAGAGCTTGTTCACATATGCATAATACATATGTCTTTTTTTCTAAGAAGGCTGTCAGATGCGTTGAAACAGGACAGATAGTTTAAGGATGTAATATTATTATTATGTGCATTACAGTAGCAGCTAAAGGTCCAGCAAAAAATCAGTTTCCCTTTGTGCTGGGCCCTGTGTAAACACAGAGAGATGCTGTTCTGAAGACCCTGCTGTCAAAATGGACTGTACAGCCAAAGGGCTAGTGGTGGAAAGTCAATGTCAGGAGGGAGGAGAGGACAGAAATTAATATTGCAATCTATGCTAACACATGGAGACAAAAAAACATTTTGAAATGGTGCTCTGAGATGTCCAAAAAACAGAAAATGAAAGTCTCACTGCTGCCCCAATTATCTGCATCGCTCTAAAACACTGCCACGAGTAGCCTGTTTCCATGGCACCTCTGACTTCTCCAAGTCATCCAGCACTTCCAGCCCTTGTATCTCTATTAACACCCCGGCATAGCCTGCATTGCTCACAGTTCCTCTGCAGCACGGAGGTGTGGAGACATTCAGGTCTGCAGCGAGGAACTTCCTGACTTGTCTGTTCTCAGGGTAACAAGTGAGTTCATTGTGCAGAACAGGAGATCTCGATTAAGCATAGGATCGTACCAGAAATAATGAATTAACTTATAGTACATTTCCCCAGCTACCACAGGATTGGTCCCAATGGTGTATTAAGTGGAAATGATAATGTGAGCCTGATTGCAATGATGACGTGAACATTGTTAATGTTGATATCCCCAAATTAGCTCAGAGGGGGAAGTTTCAGTTCAAATTTTGCAAACAGTATGTGACTACTGTAACCTTTAGAAGAATCCTTTTAATTCTTTTTCCATTATTTTTAATTTCAAAGACTAGGAAAATAACAAGAATGACTGGTTCACTAAAAATAGCTGTTACGTGACCATGGAAATATGAGCTTTCCTTGAGGAGACAGTCAGCACTGCAGGGTATACAACATTGTGCTATATTTTGCTTAGCTGTAGCATCATTCATCCAAATGTAGGTAGTTCAAAAAGGCTCAGAAAACATGGTGAGTTTTTATTAGGGGAAAGTTTTAGCAGGGTACTAAGGAGAATGTTTTGTTTCTTCCAGCCATTACGGTAAGAAAAAGAGATTTAATGCATTGAGAAGTAAAGAGGACAGATTGCTCTGAAAAACTCAGGAGTGTAGCGTTGTGGGTCAGCTGAGGTGCATGGTGTGAAGCAGTGAGGTTGGAAGAGCAGTTGTAGTGCACAGGAATGGGATGTTGGTGGGTAGTTGAAGATTTATGGTTATTGGGAGAACTTTGCTTGGGTTCATGAATGGGATGGGTTGGGACTGTGGATTGAACAGAGGAACATGCAGATTTTGGATGGTGGCCCACAGGTAGATAGCTGGGTTGGGGAGGGATGTAGCAAGATGGGGGTGGGCTGCCAGAGCTTGACCTGCACCGTGTGAGTGGCCCAGGAAGGGCTTTGGCTGGCAGCAAAGCAAGGCAGCCGATGATGGGCTTGGGGCTGTGGCTGTGGCATGATGGAAGAAGCCCTCTCACCATTCTCCTCTGGGGCCTGTCTCCAGCAAGTGTAAATCCCAATGGCAAGTCAGCGAGACAGCAGTTATCAAAATACAAACCTGATCTGTAGCAAAAGAGGCATCTCTGTAAGTACAGGTCAAATAAGCTCAAAGGACAAACTTGCCTATGGTTCAGGTAACTTGGAGAAGTGCCCTTGAGTGCAGTAGGAACACATGGTGATGAGCAGAACAGGTTGCTCACCCCTAGGCATAGTAATTCCTGTGTTTTCTCCACCACTCCTTTTTATTTTGAATTAGCAGCCAAGAGCAGGTAGGCAGCTCTTGAAATCATTTGCTTACAAGCCCTGATACCCATCTGGGATCAGGACAGAAATCAGATTAAGCTTGTTTGTGTGTTAAATGTTTGGGAAAAAATGACTTGTTCTAATAAGGGGCAAGGGCTGAAATGTGTTCCCCAAAGCAGACAGCCCTTGTGCTTACCTGCAGCGGGAGCCTGAGTAAACTCTGATCACACCACACTCTTCCCTCGTCACCACGCTGCCTTCCTACCCTTCCAACTTGCCCTTTACCTCCCACCACATTGAAAAGATGGGATTAAAGAAAAAAAAAAGTACTCCTAGCAAAATGCCAGGGTTTTAAATTAAATTTAAAACAGTTTAATTGCCTAATTGCTCAGCTATTTTGTGCAGTTTATTAACAGAAGCAATTCTTCGGCAGTCATGCCAACATAGCAGAAAATTGGCATTTGAGCCAGCGGGAATTAAAGAGGCAGAGTGCGGAACTAAAACAAAAAGAATGCCTCAAACCTAGTGGAACAGACATTTGAGGCTTTCATCTCATTTTTATCTCACTCCCTAATCTGCTGTAGAAAGATCAAGGCTTGGTTTTGCTTTTTAATGTGGGAATGACAGTTGCTCATCACCAGTGTCTTTGCATTTGGAAAAGTACTGGATTTCCAAAGAAATGAATGTCTAAGGAAGCAGCACATTTACAAAGAAAATAAAATACAGTTCTTGCCAATAATATTGGCATCTTTTAAAAGAGTTAATTTGATAGCATTTTTCATAATAAACCTCACTGTTAAATGTGTGTGTGTGTATTCAAACAAAACTAGCAAATCATCCATATAAATGAATGCATGCACTGACTGAATAGATTAATATTCAGTTATAATATACCACTCTCATCATACGCTCTTTCCTTACCATACAGAAAGAAAAAAAAAGGAGAGGAAAGGAGAAAGCAGTCATGATGCAAAATAAATAATCCAATATTTATTGCCTGTAAAAGAGAAAATCTCGTCGACTATGGATGACGCTATTGCTCTAATCTTTAGGGCTGCATCCAAGTACCCATCTGTGGAGCTGTCAGTATGTCCTTGCTGATGTCTCCCCTCCTTTTTTGGGTAGGCAGCCACTTGGGAAGCTCTTGTCAGGTGTTATACAGCAGAGATATTAAGAGCGGAACCCTGGACAAACTACCGGGACTTCAGCGTAAGTTTATTTCCTTTGTGTATGAAGGATGGAAACAATTCTCTGCTTTGGGGAGGATTTCTATAGCTGTGATGAACCTACTGTGTCATAACTCACCCTGCCTCAAACTGAGAATCCTGTGTACAGTGATGGTCGAGATGATATCCAGGGCAGTTTTTGTTATTGGTATCAGTCAGGGTCAGAATTATATCCCAATGTATTTAAAGCAGTCCCGTTGGCCATTGTGTGGCTAACTGGCATATGTAACCGCAGGAAACTAAATTTCCTGCTGGTGTCTGGTAAATTGGGGCCACTTAAGAGATGACACATCACAGGTGAAAATGAGCCAGAGCAGAGCCCTTTATTTCTGTGTTTGAAATGCATTTCAAGATGCCCCTTTACATTGACAGGAAGGCCTGCTTGAAATAGCAGCTCCATTCGTCCAGTTATACAAACACATCACACTAAACAGATTTTTCCAGATTGCATTCATCCTATGCCATTTGGCAGGTTTCCTGGAGAAACCCAGAGCATCCTTCCTGTTGGTACCCATCTCCAAGGCCACCTTGAAGGGGGTCGAAGTTGGGGGTGGTGGTAAGCACAGCCCTGCCCCGCGGGGCTGGCATGGAGGGGCAGAGAAGAAACCTCTGTGGTGTAGCATCACGCATTTAAAGCTGTCTGCCCCCACGCTAACACACACAGGCACCAGCAGCTGGTGAATGATCAGTGCGTGCCTATACCTGGGAAAATAAAAGGGCAACACTTGCTAGATTTACTAGGAGCAGTGTGCCCAATAAAAGTGTATCTTCAGTGAGATAATCCTGATGCCTACAGTGCTGATTGTCTGTGAAGTGAGAAAGAGATGCCAGCCGATCTCACTGGGGCTGAAGGCTCTCAGAGAGCTGACTGAATGATAACGACTTTATCCAGAATACTCAAGGCCCTGTTTCTACCCTAATTTCATCACTCAGATATCTCAGCTTTTTCCCTGTATGTATAAAGGAGAGGATACAGTTACATACACGCCACGGATGAAGTCTGCTGTAGGAGAGCTAGGTATTATTCAGCAACAGAGTCAGAGAAGTCTGACTTCTCCCTGTTTGAATCTTTGCAAACAACCCCACCTCAGTTTTAGTTCAGCCAAAATATCTTTGATATATTTTGACATCTGACATTTTTATGTATTTCTCTATCTGAAAAACTGACATTTTCCCTAAGCAGCAGATATTTGCTGTGAATAGAATTATTTAGGTGCTAACTGTTTGTTTCAGAATTCCAGTTTCAATGGGAAATGTTCACACTGGCTCCATTTTTTCATCATGTGGAGAACAGGCAAATTTGCCTCCTCTTCTGGTGAGCTTTCATGACTCCATCTCATTCACAATCTGCTTGTTTCAGCCTGTGGCTCTGACTGTATAGGGAAGCAATGTAGGTAATGGTCAAATTTCCATATTCTCAGGGCAGAAAACTGGGAACCATCAAGAGCAGTGGCCCTGGTGATATTCAAAGCAAGTGGGCGGGATTTCAATCTAGAAATGAAGAGCAAGCTCCCGGTTTTATCATCCATTCACTGCAGGTACGAAGGGATGAGATGAAGAACTCGTTTCTTCAAGTAACGGACAACTAGAATTTCTTCTGGCTTTTTTGCCTCTTGTCTAGAAAAATGGTGAACAGAGCGTTCAACTTCCTATCGGCTTGAAGCTTCTGACACTAGGTGATGACCACACATTTATTTTCTCTCAACCTCCCTGCTAATCTCGCTGTACTGAGATGGTTTATCTCAGGCCTTGCCTTTGTTGCTAAGAAAAAGTGCATCTTCCCATGGGAAAACACATATGCTTGAGCCAGAAAGCACCTGATGAGGGCAGAGAGAGAACAGTGCAGCCAGGACATGGAAAGTAAAGCAGCACAGGGTTGCTCTGTGAGCTGCAGGACATCGCAGCAGCACTGGGCAGTGCTAAGAAGCCCGGAAAGGCATCCTAAGACCTGAAAGCTAAGATATCTGATGCCACTGACTGTCACCCCAGCTCTGTATGCCGTGGCATGTGGCACCTGCTGCTACCCTCCCTCTCCTGCCAGACCCTGCGGTGTGCAGTGAAGGCAGCAGCCTCTGGCTCTCCAGAATCCCCAGAGCAGGTACTGCGGGAGATGGATCACAGATGCTCAGCGTGCTCAGGAATTGCTGCTCCTGCCTCAGTAGCACATGAAAGAGCGCCTTGATGCACCTCAGAAGAAAGAGTTTACATTACAGTGAGCTGTGACCTGCTTTTAAACTCTGCCTCTGACGGTGTGGTGCAGGTATTGAGTGCAGCGATCAGACCCAGCTGCTGACATGCACTTTTGCAACTTATACCCGAGGGAGAGCACATCTCAAATACAGTAACAGCCTGGTCAGCGCTCTAGGGAGTTCCTAGCCATTAAATCTAGATCTCATACAGCCTGCAAGCAACCCCAAAGGCATCTGCTTCACACCGAATTTCCACTGATTTTGACCCCTAATTCGCTTTTATTCTTTTAAATATACCAGCTTCCAGCCCCTGGAGGCGGCGGCTGCTGGAGGATTCACACAGCAGCCTGCGACTCCTCACAGCCCCAGAGATTTCCAGCTGAACCGGTGCCATTTGCTTTCTGTGTGCAGTCCTTTTGCCAAGTGCGTGCCCTAATTTTCTGTCCTCTAGGTCTGGCACCACTCATCTGCTTGCAAATGCCCCACAGCACAAAGTCCACCTCTTTCCTGTGCTCCTTCTGTGATCTCTCTCTTTGGATGAAAATGTATGCTTGACAGAAGTTAAACTCCTCTGTGCCTCATGCCCCAGAGGGGTGACCTAGAAAAGGGAGCGCAGGTAACCCCTCAGGCCCATCGTTTTATGTCCCATGCCAAAGCTCAGGGTATGGACTGCTTAGGTGATCTTTAAAGATCAGTTGGAAAAAATGGTATTTCAGCTCACTAACAATAGTAAAGAATACTTATAAAACAGGTTTGGGAGATACATCCCGATCCCCCTCCTTCTCATAGCAGCTTTGGTGAACAGAAAAGTTGACATGCAAAGTAGTATTTCACTTTGGTTTTTTCAGCTGTATTTAATGTTTTAAAAGCAGGAAAAAGAATATATGTAAACCCCAGAATTCTTCTTTTTTAATTAGTGTTTTGAGGAAGAGCTGCAGGGAGGGAGAGGGAATTACTTTTTTTTTTTACTGTTTTGCCAACATCTGCCAAGTGTTTCACTTGACCTGATGTGGCCTTCTAGGCTGAAAACCACTGTTCTGGCCTGAAAAATGTTGCTGGGCTTCCTCAGCTGCACGCAGGGGTAACCACATCAAGCAGGCACATGTCCGGGAGAAGTTGCAGCAAGACATGGTCTCTGGCAAAGCCCGGGGAGAAGCCAGCCCTTTGCTGTTAGTGGAAGAGGAGCAGCAGGAGGGGACAGCTCTGGAGGAGAAGGGCCATTGCATTGTGTTAGATGCGGAGACAGGAGCACACTTTGCCTGTTGTGCTGGAGGAGCATTCAGAAGGCTGTGTGGCATCATGGTGGGACATGCCAATGAGCAACATAACTACGGCCCTCCAAAGTCTGGGAAAAGCTGGGTGGAGACTGAAGCTGGAGGTCTTCTCTCTCATTTTTGTTTTGCTGCTGTCTCTCAGTTTGCCTGGAGGGCACCGTCTGTGACAGATGATACACTTGACCCCTAGCCGCACTTTGGTTTGGGCTGACTAAGGAGCAGCAGGCCTTATGCCCTGTGGTGAACCTGTGAACTGGAAAGGTCCTGGCTCACGTACAAGGGAATGAAGGTGCCTCAGAAAAATATTTCAAAAGATGGTTTTGAAACCCAAAAATGCAAGATAACCAAGGTACAGAACAAGATACCAGAGCTAAAACAAAGACATCTATCTTGCCTATACTATTGACCAGCAGCCAACTACTTCACTCTATAAATATTACCATCAGGACGGGCCCAATTTGCGCTCTCCCTGCAGTGCAGCTGGACTGCATGCCAGGTGACTCTCCCCTTCAGCAGGGACGCCTCTCAAGGTTTGAGATTCCTTACCTGAGACTAAGAGATACTTCCTTGCCCAAGGCAGAGATATCCTCTACTAGTGACAGATCCTCGGTAAGTGACTGATAGCATGCTGAATTAACACTAATGAAACATTACTAATCCATGTAGCTACTCAATATTATTACAAACATTGTTTGTTTCCATTAAGCATAAACCATTGTCCAAGTCCAAGACTAAGATTGGAGCTAGCCGCACCTAGGCTCCATAAGGAGTTTAGAAAGCAAGGGGGTCCACTCTGAACCTCATGACTCAGTGGAAGGGTCTTCCTTACTCTTTGTATTTCTTCTATTAGACATAAACCGTTGCCCAAGTCTGAGACTAAGATTGGACCTAGCCGCACCTAGGCTCCATAAGGAGCCTAGAAAGCAACACGGTCCACTCTGAACCTTGTGACTCAACAGGAGGGTCTTATCCTTTGCATCTCTGGTCTCTGTGTGAATCATTCTAACTCAATTCTAACTCAATTTTCCTTTGTATGTTTCTTCCATGCAGTAATTAAGAAGGTGAACCTTGCCATCAAACTTATTGAACCTTGGTAAACCACTGTTAAACTTTGTTAAATTCCATCGAATTTATTGAACTCTGACAAATTATTGTTCTACCTCAATAAAACATATTGCTGCTTCTCTCTTTTGAGTGAGGTGCATTCCACTCATCCGCAACACCGTCTCATGTGGCTGGGATGGGACACCCTCCTAGGATGGTCTCCACCACCCAACGAGACGGAATGGATGGGAGATGGTGGGTTTTGATGCTCATGCAAGAAGTAGAGGTACAAAGAAGTGAGGTGTAATCTCCACCGCAAATCTGGCTGAACCTCTTTTAAGGATAAAAGACTAGAGTCCATGAAGCAGGGAAGATCAAAGTGGTAGTATTTAGATGCGGACTGGAACTGTGAAAAAGGTTTGGCCCTCAGGCAAATCCAGAATTAAGCTCTCATTTCAGGTTTGATGGCAACAAATTCCCACCAGCAGATCTGCTGAGGCGTCCACCATCCTGGAAAACACATGATCTGGTCCTGAAAAGCCAAGCCTTTCATATGTGGGTTCCCAGTAAAGGATTAACACTTAGGAGGAAAAAAAAATTGGATCCAAGTATACAAATCCCCACCACCCACAGTCATATTAATATAGCTTAGAGATCAGAGGGAGGTTATGCTCAGGTCATGTCTCTGTTTTCCAGTGTATCCTTTGGATGCAGAACTGGGAAACTAACAGTGCCCGTAAACTTCTCTGATCACTGAAATTAACTGGAAAAATCAGACGTGAATGCATGGTAGAACCCCCATCTCCCGAAGTTGCTGAAATTTCAAATCCTACCTGTATTCCAAGAAAAAATTTCAATATTGAGCCAATTTCCTAGATTTTAACATTTGTTTCCTTCATGTTTTTTAAATAAAAATAATAGATAGTTAATATGACAGCCCAGTGATTAAACATATTTACTTCCTATTGTAAAGGAAATGGGTTATGACTCTGCATGCAGGCAATGTATCATTTCTTCTAAAAAAACCCAAATGATAATTTCTTTTAACAGAAATGTTTTCTTTGGCTAATCCACTTCTTCAGTCTGCTCTGCCTAAATTGTTTTTCTGAGAGGACTAGCATATGATACAGATCTGATAGGATGCTTTATTTTGGACTAAGTAATTGCATTAATTGGTACAGCCAATGATCAATGTTAATTAAAAAAAACTACAAAGGCTTACCATTTCAAAGCTTTCCAAGAAAATATTTGTGTAGTGAAGCCATTTTAGGCATACAGTTAACCCTTCCATCTGCAGCTCTGTCAAATAAATCCTCTCCTAAGCTTGCACACGCACAATAGCCCCATTAATTTTAACTGGTACTATCATAGGACCAAAGAAAGAAAAGCAGCAGCGCAGTTCACTACCATCCTTCTTCCCCTCCCTTCCTCAGCTGAAGGGACAGAGAATGGATCGTGACAGAAACACTCATTATAACCTAATGGATGTTTTCACGTGATACTAGAGAGACACGCTAAACTGGAAGGCCCCTGTAGGAGGAGACGTGGGATGAGTCCTTCCTCTTGCTAGACCCACTGGGCAACTTCTCCTTGTGCCCTGCGGGTATCACATCATTAGGGCTTTCTGTGATGGTCTGTGACACAAAACTTGACTTATGGGAACAGGAGTCCCAAACATCAACTACTCAGGACCAGACTGGAATAAGTTTCCTCCATAGCTTTGAAGTTAGCAGACTGACAGATTAGTAATTATCTGTGCTACAGTTTTGATGGCCTCAAGAAAGATGTGATGCCTGTCCTGAAACACTGAGAAACTGGAAACATTACGGTTTGAACAGCTGTTTAATGCAGACCCTTTTGAATCACTCATTTCCTCCTGCCCTGATAACCTTTCTTGCTAGCAAAACCTAGGACTCCAGCATTGTCAGAAGTGACCGTGTTCAGTGGGAAGCCAGGAATGCATCCGTCTTCTGACAGTAGGAGCTGCTGTAGTATTGTACATGTCCCTGTAGACCCAGATTAATGGTTTGACCTGGTTCCAAACACAAAAAAGTGTTTGTGGCAGAGGCTTTGTCACAAAAGGCTGCCAAAGTATTCTGCCAGACAGCAATAAACTCAATTTACATTATAACTTAACACTTCCTTACCCCTCATCCTCCTGCCAAGTATGACAACATAACATGCAGGAGCCTGTAGCATGGTGTAGGAAAAAATCCTCTAACGTTTTGAAGCAGAAAATTCCTATGAAAGACAAACTCACTTACTCAGAGAGCTGCTGGAAACTTCTGGAAAGCACTGTTAATAATGTCCTTTCCCCAGAAACTACCTCCTGCCTGGCTCAGGATACGTACAGAAGATGCTGGGAAAAATCACTGTGCTGTGTTCCTGCAACATTTCCCTTGTATCAAGAGACACAAAAGTCTTGGCTGGTCTCATGTGACATGGCTGTGGCATAGCTGCTCTGTGGCTGCTGTGGGAGCCAGCATCTTTACACATTGACCTGCTGTTGCTGAGGCCTCACCAAGGAAGACTTGGTATTGCCATGCTGCTTTGCTCAGAAGAGGCTCTGCCTTCTGCAGTCAAGCTAGAGCCAGTTTTTGCCCTTGCCTGTGCTACAGACAGCTGCTCCACCATGCTACGGAAACCTCCTGCCCGCCACAGCCTTCCAGCTTCCTCTCTTACCTTCCCTTTGCCAGCACTTTTTCCTCCTCATTGTCACCTGGGACTGAGATGATTTAAAGTTACGTGAAACTCATGCTGTTTAAGAAGTGCAAAGGGAATTTCAGTCAATAATCAGTAGAGTTTCCTCTTCGCTGGTGTAGGTATACACAAATGTTAAGAGCTGCAAAGCATTACAAACTATTTTGTTTCTTGTGTTGTTATCTGTGTTTAGATCTGACTTAACCAGCACTTCAGAGTATTTTTGAACTCTTGAGAATATTTTGCTTGGTTCCTGAAGAGCAAAGCCAACAGTTCCCATTAAGAAAGCACAACAGATGTCCAGAGGACACAATGAAGAGCGGTTCATGGAAGCAGTTCAATTGCTGCTGGAATTCTGCTGTCTTCACCAGTTGCTCTGCTGCAGTGACCTCCAAACTCTGCTAAGGGCATTAACAACACTGGAGCCAACTCTACTCAGAAAATATTTAACATTAAGGGAAACAGGTTCAAATGGAATGAAAAGCAGAGCATCAGCAAATAGCAAAGCACAAAATCTGCCTGTGTTTCCAGAATAATGAACGTATTCTGACTATACCAGCTGTGTGTATCCACGCAGTAGCCAGCCATATTCAGTATTTTTAACGTATACAGCCATATTTTGTCTCCAGCAACAGACTAATGCTGTAATCTCTGCATTAAAACCCTAGTAGTTTCTAACAAAAAGAGATCCATCTCTGAACAGTCCTGATGGAGCTCCTCTTCTTTTTTTTCTGGTACAAGTAAATTCACCCACATGCACACAGATTTTTATATGACCTCTTACTCCAAATGCTCAGCCTCCTCTGTCCCAATTTTGACAGCTAACGACAAAGACTCACCTATTTTGCCCCCCCCCCCCAGAGGTGGTTGTATCTCTGAGAAAGGCCTGGTGACTGCTGCACTCCAGTATCTTTGAAGGAAGAATTCCTTGTTAGTATGGTTTTCTGGAAAGTAGCCTGTTTGTTTATGGCCAGCTCAGAGGACAGGCAGACAGGACACACAGATTTCCAGTTGTGGACATAGACGTACCACAGTGTTTTGCAGTTGCTACTCTTAAGGTCACAAGCAGTTTGGAACGAAAGCTATGCTGTGCAATCAGGCTCTTATTTTATGATAAGCAGGTACAGAAATCAGTGTGATTTCCCAATGAGAAAATGGTGGGCACAAGCTTTCTGAGCTGGAAATGAAAATAAAGAGCATTCCCATGTGTGTAGTCTGGAACAACACCCATCAGTTTAACTCCAACAGGAAAATATGATGGTCTCCTGGGTGTCTGGAACTGTCTCAAACAATCCACCCTTTCATTAGTGCTAGTGATTTGCTTTTCTTTTCCACACACAGATGCAGTTTTATCAAGCACCAAGGCTCAGTAACAGAACAGAGTTATTCACTCTGCAACTTCTGCCTCCACATCAGCTACTGTGGCTGTCACCATGAACTAGCTCCATCAAAAGCATCTTTGGTGATCCAGGGGGAAGAGGTTAGTGGTCCAGCTTGGCTCCTGCCAGGGAACGGTCTACAACAGCAAATAATACATGCCTGAGGCTAGGCGTGCATTGACCTTGCCGTTGGCAATCCCATCAAATAGACTAAGGACTGGTCCAGAGGACTGCGTTCTTTTCTTGCCCTTAGAGAGTCGTGGTCCAGAAGAGTCACTCTGGGTCTGTGCTCCGTGCTGAACCTACGTGGATTTGTGGGTTTTGGTTTTAGCAGCTTGTCAGGCAGGCTGCTTTCACTAGCACAAGAACTGCTTTTTAAAGGAATCTACAAGGCAAATACCTTTTGTCTCCCTTGTTCTGGTAACAAAGGCAACACAAATTACTAGGAAGGCTGAAATGAAAATGGAGAATGAAAATAATTAAACCCCTCTCCTACCAGCCATGCTGGGCCTGGCTTTCTGCTCTAGCATTATACAGTTAGAGTCAGCAGGAACAGAGCTGTCTGTAAGAAAGACTCTCAGGGTTATCTTAAATAGTTCTAATGTAGCTAATGGCTTTTGTCGTTTCTTCTATGTGTCAGCAAATGGCCCTGTGTATCTGTCCTGTCAGTTCAGCACAGTCTATGCAGTGAGCTACGCTCTGGAGCCCCATGCATCTTGTCAACCCCACATTAGCAATTGAAATAAGCCTTGCAAAGCATGGGGTACGTGCTGGTCCCAGAAAGACTAACATATGCTTTTGGTGGGCCCAGACACTCCATTCTTGGTGCTGGAGAGCTGTTTGGATGTGCAAATGTGAAGCTTAATGGTGCTGGGATACATCTAGCAGGGGAAAATTCCTGCATATATTTTCTTTGCATCTCCTTTTTAATGAGTTGATGTAGCAACCCTGAAAGAGCCAAATCTTAGTGCAGACTGGAGACAGGAATCCTGAGGGCAGATACCTTATTGGATTCCCCACACAGCTCTGCCAAAGCTCTTCATTCCTGACCTGAAATGGCCTTGTTCTGGCACAGAGGCTTAACTCTGCCTATACTCCTCTGTGCTTGCTTTCAACAACCTTTGGCATGCCTTACATCAGGTCTGGAGCACCCTGTCTAAAGACCTCTCTTCTGACTGGCAGGATGCTGTAGTCCACCAACCCATATAGTTATGGTGAAGCCCCCTCTCCTCATCTTCTAACAGATATAGGGTGAGGCACTCATCTTGCAACCTCCTTTGCTATCACAGGTCTGCTTGAGCATGGACAGCTTCTCCCAATCCAGGATGGTTGAAGATATTATGCATATGACAGAGAAAAATGGATGAAATCACTCAGCTGGATATGACTAAAGCCAGGTATGAATCCTGGTCTCCCAAGATGAAAGTTGCTTACATGTGACCACTCTGGAAAACACTATTGTAGGAGGATTTTGCAAGCACTTGGCACTGATTCCACTCTGCTCCCCTTAAGTCTGTGGGATTGCAGCCCTTGTAGGAGCAGAGATTTACCCTTATGAAGTGTTTCAATATTTTTGACTGATGAATTTGCACATTATATATGTGAAGCCATATGTGACTCTGTCGGAACCACTCCAGTTTCCTATCCCTTGCAATGTGTTGTGCTGCTTTTAGCACACAGAAACATACGCCTCCTATCACTCATATTGACATGCCATCGGTTTGGTTGGACCATTTCTCGACCGCTGGAGACTGGAGTAGCATGGCTCAAGACAATGGGTTACTCTGATTTATACCTGGTTCAACTTTTCCCTAAAATGATTAATATGTTCAAAACAGTGCCACACTGGAGTGAAAGAAGGACTGCATTTTTGATCAGAAAAATCAAAAGTCCCTTTTTATTTCAATACAGACATCTTTCAGACTTCCTTGCTGTCAGTGTTCAGCTTGGACATTGCAGTGACTTCTTTCCATAGAGAGAATGCCTAGAGACTGAGAGCAATGGTCTCTCTAAATTGGAAGTCTGTCTTTGGTGCCATACTCAGAGCTCTTAACACAGCCATAGGAATCCTAGGCGAGGAGCCCTGCACAAAACACTGTGCAGATATGCAGCAGAAAGAAAATCCCTGTCCAGAGCTGTTACAGTCAACATCCTCGGCATCCTACTTACAAAGGTAAGTTTGGCTCTGCACCCAGCTGACAAAACAGGCCAGAGCTTCAGATACCACAGGGAAGGTGCAGTATAACCTAACAGAAGACAGAGCAGAACAGAAACCTAGAAAGCTACTTATGTCCATTAATAGTTTTCTTTTTTTCTCCCCTGCAAATAAAGGCATAGGGAATAGTAATGGGCTCTGTGCTTGTTAGCAGCAAAATACTACCATCAAGTTTGCTCCAAAACTCCTATCCTCTGTCATGCAGTATCCACAAGAAAAAGGCAAAGCAGTTCAAAGGCAGGAGGGAGTCTAAAAGTTCAACTTGTTGAGCCGAGTTTGATACCTTTGAGTCTCATTAATATTTATATAGGTTGGGAGAATAAAAACTCCATGCAACAAGTATGGAATATATGTACTCAAAAGTCCACTCAGTGTATAGACACACACACACATCTTCCTCTGTACAAGTTAGTGGAACTTGATGCTTTACAGTTTTTATCAAATCATTGTGCCTCAGTCAGAGTTACACCTCATTTCCCCCTCCCCATAAATATATTACGATCACATAATGTTTTAATAACTTCACAGGAAAATTGAAAATAAGGCAAAGATGACAACTTATGGATATAAATTTCAACAGCCTGTTTTTTTTATGAAGTCGTTAAATGCTTCGAATTGAACAAACGGTAGGCTCATAGCTTTGTTTAGCAGCGAACTGGAAATACAGTGAAATCTATAACTCTGGGAAAATAAAACCGACTTTGTCGACTAATTTTCCTTCCATTAGGCTTCACAATTCAACAGACAATGATACGTTTTTAAGAGGATCAGTAGACATCTTGATGAATTCCCAGCCTGACCATTGACGGTGATTTCATCACATCTCTTTCCTTCGCAACTACTTTAAGCAAATATGCTCTTTACTGTGATTGATGGGGAAGGAATGCATTTCAGCATAGATATGAGGATGCTATGAAGAAATAAAGCCACTTCTTCTGCTTAGCTTCTTAATGTGATTCTGGTTTTGTCTTAAAATTAGGGTCTAAATTTTTACATGGGCTGAGTTTGAACCTTCTGTATCTTATTTGCTGGAACTCAGTCCTTTGTTCAAACCACCCGTCAACCCACTGACAGCAGCTCTGAACTTTGGAAAATAACGGCTGAACATGGCATCAGGTCTGAAAACCAAGGCTTAACCTTCACAGTTAGAACAGTCCAAATCAAACTCACCTCATCAGGAGACTACGCATTCAATTGGCACCCTTAACTTCTCTAACCCATGTTAGTTCATCTCCCACAACCACCCGTACAGGACAGGCTCAAAAGCAATTCTGGAGCAGGTCACAAGGAACCAGGAGGCATCTTTGGGCTGAGAACCTTTCCCAGAACAGTGTAAAAGTCCATAGCACAAGAGAAGCAGTCAGAAGCAGCAGCTGACAGGCAGATGAAGATGCTCAGCATGTGGAATTACAGAAGATGCTCTGCTGGTGCCTAGAAAATTCACATACTGGCTCTTCATGGAAAGAAATACTAGTCACCTTAATAAAAAAAGGTGCTCTGTGAGGCAGAATGGCATCATCAAAGTGCTAATTCTTTCTAAGACTGATTTATTATCTGTTGAGCTAATAGATTAACAAAACAAAACACAAACAGTGGGTGTGATATGCTGGAAAGTCAACCTGATGAAGATTTACTTGTAGTGATGAGAGGGGAAAAAGCCATCGCTTTCCAATCCAACTCATTTGAACTTGTGCCAGGCGCAACACGGGAATTGTGAAGATCTGGTGCATGCACAATCCGTACGGGTACATGTGTACGATAGTTACTGTGAGAAAAACAACACATGCAGGGATGCTGCATTGAATACAGGTCAATGTACAAACAGTGAGAAAAAAAACAGTGGTGGAAGTTGGATAGTGCAAAGCTGGGGATAATGAGAAAGCTTTTGTGTTTGTGTGTGTGCTGGACATATGCTTGCAGGGGGTGTTATGAAAACAAGCTTCATCTGACAAGCTTTTTATTACTCCCATTGAAGTATGAAATTAGGCCTGGACTTGAGCAAAGAACTCACCTTCCCTTGAACAGCCCTAGGAGGCAATACCAGAAACACAGAACAGAGAGCTAGTTCGGGACAGTGTGAGCAAAAATATCCAGGTCTCACACCAGCCTCTCTGCTTTCACTGTAGATGAGACCCTCAAAACCCCTCCAATCCCTCCTGCAGCCCCTTCCCTTTCCTCTCTTTTACCTTTCAGGGTGGAAACATCACACAAATGGTAACAGCAGCTTATTTCAAGCAAATGCTCCCTGAAGTTTTATGAAAGGGGCTAAAGACCAGAGTCCGAGTAGCTTGAACAGTCCCCCTTGCTAAAGTGCTTCTTGAAGAGCAAGAAACTTGGTCTTATACATAGGACTATGTGGCAAAGTCTCATCCTAAGTCAGCAGGAACAATTTCTCTCACTAATTTCCGATCAACGTTGGGGAAACTCAGGGATGTTTAGCAAGGGGCACAAGTGAGGAGAGACTTCAAGAAGCTCTCCTGTTGGCAGAAGGCAGGCTGGGTAGGAGCACACAGAGCAATTCCTCTTTTTCCTGTCTAAATACTGGCACTCAAAAAAGTGCATCTTCTCCTTAGCCCCCATCTGCAGCATCACACCCCCTGCCAGTCAGGGACAGCAGAAACTCCAGACTGTTCAGGGGAACTGACCTTCTTATTGACTAGCCATCATGACTCCTCCTTATTGACTAGCCATCATGACTCCTCAATGTCCAAAACCTCCCGTCACTGTTTGGGCAGCCCAGCCCTCCCTGGAGCAGCGCCGAGGAGCTCAACGCAGCACCCAGCTGTCACGGAGGCACACCAAAACAACTCCACGCAGATAATAAGCTCGAACTTTAAAACACAACTGAAACCAAACAACCAAACTAATGAAGCAACGAGGTAACCAAACGACACTCCGAGAACATTTAACAAGTTATAGGTTCGATATACCAGTTGGGGATGTTATTACTACACGGCTAAAACACAAGAATGATGGTCTAGGGTGTGCACACACTCACTCACAAAGGGGAAGACTTTCACTCTCACTCAAGGGTACCCAGAAGAATAGGATCGCTCACCCAAGGGGGCGAGGATTCGCTCAAGGGTATCCAGAAGAAATCACTCACCAAAAGATGGCGAGGGCACTCAATCCTGGGAAGTTTCCTCAGGTGACATCTCAGCCCAAGGGGACAGTTTCCCATCACAGACATGTTTTCTCTGAGGAAAACCACTCCAAGGGGCCTTTCTGGCAGGGGCTCCTTTATAGCCTGGTGGGATCCCAGCTGTGGCCACTCATGGCTGAAGGCCCTGTCTGTCTGCCGAGGGGTCCCAGTATGGGCAGAGGTCTAGAAGCTTCTCCCTGCCGAGGCACGCCATTGGCTGAGGGCCCTGTCTGCCCACTGAGGGGTCCCGCCTCTCCCTCCCCCACCACAGGAGGGGTGGTCGGCAGCCAGCCCGAGGGGTGCACATGACAGGTGCCACCCAGGGCGCCGGGGGCGCGAAAAAGGCTTTGGCTGCGGCCCTGGAAAGCTCTGGCCCTTATCGGGGCGAGCGTGTCTGCCACACCAGCCCAGCAACTGTACTTCTTGACACCGTAGCGAGCAAGAGGGAGCTGATCCCCGTATCATGCAAGTGAGACACTGGTGAAGTATCCGCCATATTCAGATACATAAAGCAGCTCTTTCTCGGGCTATTTGCTGATAGGTCAATGGTGCCGTCCCTGTTACCCACCCACCCTTAACTGCTTTGAAACACACACTGGCATTTGTCAGCGAGACGGATACTATGTCTTTCAGGCCAGAGATGTATTGTGGGCTGTAAGGCCACGTAAATCATCCTAGAAGCAAAGGCAATGTCACGCCGTTTTCTCCTCAACCGCGGTCAATAGGGGTTCAGTGCGGGAAGGGAGGCGAGCACCTGCACAGGTACACGTTGAACAGGCCAACACCATCTTCCCAGTCCCAGGCCTGGGAATTACAGGCTTGCTAGGGCAGAATTCTCCATCATGTAGAAAAGCAGATTAAGACTCAGAAAAGAATCGCTTATTAATCAATAGCTGATCTCTTTAAGCAAATCATTTCCAAACTTAGGAGCTGTGCTAGCACTGGGAGACCCAGTGGGGATTACAGCAGCAGTTTTACAGCACAGAGTGCCACCAACATGAACTTAATTTACTGAGCCTTTAGAAGGAGGAGGGTGAAATGAGACTGTGGTACAAATCATGTTACTACTGTAAGTTTAGTTTGCCAGACACAAATACCCTTCCAGCCAGGTAGCCTAGTGCTATAAGCTAACATATGTCAGACTGCCATAGACCCCCAATTTAAAGTTTCCATTTGGCTCAGTGGGAATTAATTGTTAGGTTCTGGCTTCTTCTGTTTTCTTTTTAATGTCAAACACCCATCCAGCGAGAGCTGCAAATAATACCCTCCTAAGGGTAAATTGTGAGCTCATTGCTCGTTTAAGTCACATTGAGTGAGAATACTCCCTAGCTGTGCTCTGTGAATCAAAGACAGAGCATATGCAATCATCTGAAGCAGCAGCAGCAGCCGCATTTCCCAGAAAGCTTTGGGAAACCTGACACAATTACCGATCAATACCCTCTCCAGTTAATTGATGAGCCATGGAGCCAAAAGGGAAAAAGAAAAAAGAAAAGAAAGAAGCTATCAATAAATAATCTTAGTTAGGAAACTGAAGTCTGAGGAGAGGTGCTTGAAGTTCAAGGGAGGATGCCCACACCCGGGAAGAAAAATGAGGATTGAGAAGAGGAGCATGCTCAGACAGATGTATCTTTCGAAGATAATGGGCACGGCAGAAACTGAGTAAGATGCGATGATGAACCCTGGAGAGACTGAAACCATTGGGTCCTAAAGGGAAACATCTGCTTATTGCTACTGAATTGCTATCTGAGACTCTCATGCTGACCCTCTCTTTATTCCCACTCTGGGAAGCCTTCCTCGGTCCCTACCCGCACTGAGCCAGGTCTTCCTTCACTTATTCAAGGTTGAAAATCTTTTCTGTGTCCAAAGGGGTGGCTCTGAACTGGACCCAGTTTAGGAACCCCGCTGGTGCATTCAGTCTGACTCACAGGAGGACAGAGCCCTGGAGCTTGGCAGGACTAAGCACAGCAGAGGGGACAGTCCCAGGAAGGCATTAGCAGAAAGGCCAGAGATCAGGGCTGATGTTCATCAGCAGAGTTTCAGAGGTGGTGGTGAGTGATGAAGGACGGGACAGGCAGGAGTCTGAGCATTTCATTCCTGAGGGGAATGAATCTGTAGTTTTGTGCTTTAGTGAGTGTGTGTGTGTGAACTTTGAAGCGGATGTCTTTCACTTTTATGAGCCAGAAATTCACTCACACATGTAAAAATAAAAATGAGATACATTTATAAAAAGAGGCCTCTGATTCCTTTAAGATGCTTAGAGTCTCTTGAGGACCTACCAATGAACTTCTATGAATATTATGTGTAGTGGAGAGAAAGCTACCTCTGTGAACTGAAACCCAGTGCTGCCCCAAATACATGTTACTCATTTACCCTCTTGCAACACAAATGCTGTGCAGGCTAACACACAAAGTACTTTTCTCCGTTAAACCGGTTCCAGATCCCCTCCACCAAGCCCAGTTAATGAGCTGGGTGAAAAACTTAGAAGAGGCTGGACAACAGAGCAAGCAAGTTCACCAAGAGGCCACAGGGCAGAGCCAAGGAAGGTCCTGGCCGCTGTCATCTGGCAGTATAGCAGTAGCCCCACTGGCTCCTGCTTTTCAGCCTTGCTATGTCTAGACATCTGCAGACGCACCAGCCATCATCCACGAAACAGTTTGGTACCCTAGCAGGAAAAAGAATCATCATCAGGTACAATGCAGGTAAACCTTGCCTTATGGCCCTCTAGACTTTACCACCCATCAAAATTCAACATACGCCCTCTTTATTTAGGTCTTTCAGAGTTGCAGCAAAGAATCATAGAATCATAGAATCATAGAATTGTTCTGGTTGGAAAAGACCTCCAAGATCATCGGGTCCAACCATTAACCTATCACTACCAAGTCCCCCACTAAATCATATCCCTTAGGGCCTCATCTAAACGCCTTTTGAATACCCCCAGAGATGGGGACTCCACCACCTCCCTGGGCAGCCTGTTCCAATGCCTGACAACCCTTTCGGTAAAGAAGTTTTTACGAATGTCCAATCTAAACCTCCCCTGGCGCAACTTGAGGCCATTTCCTCTTGTTTTGTTGTCTGTTACTAGGGAGAAGAGACCAACCCCCATCTCTCTACAACCTCCTTTCAGGTAGTTGTAGAGAGCAATAAGGTCTCCCCTCAGCCTCCTTTTCTCCAGGCTAAACATCCCCAGTTCCCTCAGCCGCTCCTCATAGGACTTGTGTTCCAGACCCTTCACCAGCCTCGTTGCCCGTCTCTGGACACGCTCCAGCACCTCAAGTTAGGAGTTACTAAAGGTATTTTCTTTTTCCTTTAGTAGAGAAAGCTGGGGCAAGGGATATATGAACATCTGATTCACCCTAGGCATTATCCATTTGCCCAGGAAACTGCTAGAACTTGCTGTGCACAGGGAGAAATCTTCAAAGTCAGAACACAGGACATGTGGTACCCATTTATTCCTCCGGGTGCCCCCAGCAGGAGATACCCTGGCTGGAAGGCAGTGTTGTCTCCCATAAGTCTCATGCAGTGGGGTCTCCAGGACGAAGCAGTGCAGGAGGTTCTCAGCGCAGTGTTTCCAAACCTGCTCAGGCTGAGCCAAGCATCGCTCTCAGGGCAGAGCCTGTTTAAACCAGTGCTTTCCCAAACAGCTATGGTGAAAAACTCCAAACACAGCAAGTATCCACCTGTAGGAAAGCAGGAGGGAGGTGAACTTGTATTTCTTCTAGTAGGATAGTTAATTATCAAAGAAAGCATCAGGGAAGTTGTGGTCAAGGCTCAGGGCAGGGAGTTTTGGATTGCTACCCTGTCATATACCTCTTCTGTGACCTTGTGTGACCAGCTCAGAGGCCAGGTGCCCCATTTAATGAAGTGCACTTTGTCTACCTCTTCTAAAGAGAGCCAGAGCTCTCCAGGGCAGAGAGTATCTTTCTAAGGACTTGTGTATCACCTGCCTGTGGGTACATCCCCCTGCAATTAGGGCTGTGATTGCAGCTTTGCAGATATACCCTCCCTGAACTTAATCTCTCTGCTCATGTTTGGATATGGGACACTCATCAGCGCTGGCCGGAGCTCCTGGGTAAATACCCTGGGCATCAGCTGGCCAGGGTAGTTTGGTCTAGTGGCGTTTCGCAGCTATCAGTTAGGTGCTGGGCTTTTACTGTTCGGTGAAGCCAGCTCAGCACAGCCACATGGGCTGAGATTAGAGCCCTAAGCATCCTGGTATTTGATCTTTTGCAATACCGGCACTAAGTAGCCTGATGCTTTTAATTCAGTGGATCAGCAGGCAGTGCAGAGCCCAGTTTGGAGTAAGACAGAGAGGACTCCCTCCCAGGGGTTATCAGACCCCTCTCCCTCCCAGCGCACCTGCTGCTCCCCCCATATGTCCGGCAGCTCCGCACCGATGCTTTCCTCCTGTGGAGAAGGAGTGCTCAGGCAGAAGGCTGAGGAGGACCATGGCTTGCTTCCCACATTCCCTCGCCACTGCTGGAGCAGTGCGGGGATGGACATAGCACTGCCTTAGCTCTGGGGGGAGGGAGGCAGAACATCATCAGGACCAGGAGCATGATATCAGTATTACAAATATGGCCTCTGTCACTTCCTAATGTTGATATCATTGACTACTGTGTTGGTCAGGAGTCACCCACTGCTAATGCAGGCAGATGCAGAATGGGACCAAATCACCCCGTAGAAGGGCTGAGCCCAGAGTCCGCCTCATACCAGCTATGGAGAGACTCAGAGCCCATAAATTAGGCCAGGCATCTCTCTGTCTCTCTGAGCCTGAAACTCAGGTTCCCTCTGTGGATACGCGCTGGAGCTCTGCTCCCAGCTCTGCGGTGTGTTTGTCCTGTCACTCTGGCTTCGAGTCACTTCACTGCATACGCCACTATTTCACCCCTCAGAAAACAGGGCAATATTTGTCCTGACTTGTGTCTTATCGGTATCAGGAGGCTTCATAACTGACAGCCAGGATAAAGGTGTTGAAAGGGTTTCCGAGCCTGTTGCTTTTATTGAACACATGGGAAAGGTTGCTTTATCAGCTGTCACATGTACTAAAGACAACACCCTCTTGTCTTTTGGCCAAGAAGCTGATGTGCTTTTGTAATCCTGGCCTTTTAAGGGACCATTTCTGAGCCACTGGTTTGCGCTGCATCCAGCTGTCTTGTTAGTCTCTGGGTTGATGGCAGGAATCGGTGCAGTGCTTTACCTGGTTAACTCCCTGAATGCTGCGACTGCGGTGAGGGATTGAGCATCTCCCCCTCATCAGCGCAGAGTTTAATGACCAGCCCTGGCAGAAGCCCAGTAGTTTCTGAAGGAAGGAAAATATGTGTGTGCATGTGTATGTACGCGTGTGTACACGTGTAGGAATAGGGAAGGGAGAACAAGGGCACCACTTTGAAACTCCTTCTTGTTCTTCCCTTTGATGTGATGGCAGGGCTGGTGCACACACACACACCTTCGTTGCTTTGATAAATCCGTGCCTCGCAGGCAAGATTTCAAAGGGAATTTTCAAGCACCTTCCCTCCCCTCTCCTGATGAGTTTGAGAAGGGAAGCAGGGAAGGGGGGAAGCCGAGTGGAAGTGGAGAAGTTGGGGTGTCAGCTGTGGAAGGCGCAGATGTGATAACCATTGGCGGCACCAAAATCACTCTCGGCACAGGCATGGGCAGGAGGACGGGCTCTCGCCTTGCTTCTGTCTTCCAGGTGGAAGGTGCTATGCCTCTGCGGCAGGGTCGCCAGATGTGTGGATGAATGCTCTCACACGTGGGAGCGGAGGGTGATCAAATATTATTGCCACCACCCCGGAAATTTGTTGTGGGTTCTGGCCTGTTGTCATGGAAAACAAAACTCCATTGTGATTTCTATTGACTCGCTTTATCATTTGGAGCCTGTAAATGAGACTGGTGTCTCTTGGCTTGGGAGCAGCGCACTTTTGCAGAGACCAGGAAGGGATCCCTGTGCCCCTGCATACAGGGAGAGGGAGGCTTCCCTCTATCCTCAGCCAAAAAATGAGATACTGTCTTGGGTCAGAAGCAGGATTTGGAGCTTACGGTTAAGAAAGAGTCTAATGTAAGAGCCGGAGGTCTCCCAGGAGGAATTTGGCTTAAGAGTTTTAGTGTGAAAAAAAGGACACATCCAGGAAGAGATTGTAACCTCTAAAACGTTTGCGGGGTGAAAATTCAATCCCGTTAAAGTCACTGTGAATTTCACCATCACCTCCAAAGAAAAGAGGCTTGTTTGTCCTTTTTGATCTAAAAGCCTCAGCTAAAGCAAGAGCATGTCTCGCACGGATCAGCCATGCAGAGTTTCGTGCTGCTGTCCCCATCAGCCTCATGGGCCATCCTTCCACGAGCAACGCATGCTTCTGCATCCATTCAGGAGTGCCGAAATACGCCTTCACGTGCCTGGCATGCTAATGGTGAGTCTTAGAGAAGAGTCAAGAGAAAGAGCGACCTTTGAAAACTGCCTTTAATATACATGCGGGTAATGAACTGCATGTGGGCATGATAAAATCATCAAACAACATAAAATCTCATAAGGACGGATTTACTCTTGTCTGGGAACATTGCCAATTCTGATACATGCACAGTTCTGTCCGACCCTTTTCAAGAGCAGAAGTGGTGGCAATGCAGGTGGTACATACAAAGTTTAGCGCACCTCTTCCACAAAGAACACCTTTTCTGCCAGAATATGTGGCAGAGGTTAACTTAATACACATGGCAGCTCCAAAACTTGCTGCTTTATTAAGGGAAACTCAGGATGGATGGACAACCAAATGGATAGATCACAAGGATTCAGAGAAACTGGGAAAATTCTCATAAAGTTCCTCTTACCTCACTCAAAACATTCAGTTCTTTGATTTCTCCTGTTCACATTTCCCCTGAAATTATGCATTTTGATGACAGTCCATAAAAAAATCATTTTTTTTCCAAGAAAGTCCTAATAATGTGATTTTGTTAGTTGGGGGGGGTTTAATGGGATAGTAAATTACCTTCAAAAAGGATTTGAATTTTTACTTTGGGGGGAAATTGAGTAATTTTATCATGGCAAAATTGAGAGTAATTTGGAAGTCACTGTCAAATGTAGAATGATACCCATTTTTTTTCTCATGTGAAACATTGCTTTCCTGATCTTCCCACAAATCTCTTTTATTTTTCTCTGCACACTTTTTTTAACCACACTTTCCCCAACCAACTTACATACAGATGAGCAAAATAGTTCCTACAATATGATTCTCATGCATCTATCAAATCTCAGGCTTCTGCCAGGGGTACAAAAAGAAAAAAAAAAGACAATTATTTTCTTTCTAATGGATTAACAACCTATCCATTTCATTTTATATTGAAGGATTTGGATTTATTTACAGAGCTGGTGGAATACTCAGCTGAATTAACAATTTTTGCCAGGTTTATAGTGAAAGCAGAAAAACCCTGCTATTTCACCTTTTATGTGATATTATAAATCAACTTAGGTTCATAAGGAATTCTATGGTTTTCTGCTCTAATATACCGATAGAGCAGCATAAAGGGCTTTAGCATGAATTGGAAAATGGAAGTAGTCACTATATACCACGTTGCCAGCAAGCAATATGACATCAATGTGTTCTTGTAGCAGCAACATATGGTTTCCAAAAAAATCCATCCTTAAATATACATTGATTTTACTGATACGGGAAACTTTTAGAATGAAAAACCTGTAGGAGATAGGGTGGTGGACCTCAAATCAAATATTATGATCTGCTGAATCGAATCTAAATTTTAGATTGATCTCACAAGCAGCAGATTCTTGCCTGAGCTTCTGTAGTGATTTGGAAAAGATGGTGTTCAGGAGCTTTGCATATTACCACAGAGATATGTAGCCAAATTACCTCTGCCAGGAGGAGACAAGAGTTCCTCCTCTGACTACATTTCCACAAGGCATCCTAAGAGCCCTGGTATGATAGATTATCTTGAGAAAAGGAGTTTAAAAAGCCAGAAAGTACCTGAAATAGTAAACCAAAATGAAACATGCTGATATTTCCTAATAGAAATTATTAAACTTTTTATTTTGCCAAAGTTGTCTATTTTGCACCAACCAGCTCAAAACCAAATGTTGTAATGTCAGAAATTCACACAGGGTTGCAGCTTGCATTTCCCATTAGCTCTAGCAACAAGATATTTATGTAGGGCTTGTCATTGTTCTGTTCGAGTCTCTCCTAAACTTTAATTAGTCTGTCCTTTCAACACCCCTGCAGCCCTGTAAAGTAAGGATACAGCTGGTATTCCTTTTTGCATGATTAAACGCCTTGCCCAGGGTCACCCCAGGAGTATGAGGCAGAGCCAGAAACACAGCCTAGCTATTCTTAATCTCAAAAGGCTATCCTTCTTCAAATCTCAGCCTTTGACAAATCTTGGCAGAGGTTCAGTCAAGTCTCATCCTAAATTCCTTCAACAGTCGGTTCACATTCACTAAGAGCTGAGCTCCAGGGGCATACGATATTCAGCCAGGCTGGGTTCTGCATGTTTTCTTGGCCAATACGGCTGAGGGGTGCCATATCTGAATCAAGCCAAGGCTTTGAATTTTTTGAAATTCATCCACTGCTCATCCTTACTGCTCACACCTCCAGACAAAGGGAAGCAACTGCTCTTCTGGTACAGCTAGAAGGAAAAGGAACTTCTCTTTCTGCATTTTTTCAATCTTATTTAGCTCCCTTTCTCTCTCTTCTTACAAAATTTATAGCATATAAGTAAGCTATAAAAAGCAATGAGATGCAATTTATGCAAGTAACATGTTAGTGCACCATAAGTTCCAGTCCCTTTGATGAGTTAGACTGGGATAAATTTTTATGTCTGGGTTTCATGCTAACGTGTCTTTAGGTGCTGGCTAATATGGCAGGTGCCAACTGGAGAGCACCTAATCATAGAATCATAGAATCATAATGTATCAGCCTTGCAAATCAAGGTCAACTACCCATATAAAGACCTGACCGAAATATTGCCAAATGGCAATTTCACTGTTCTACTTTGCCCAGGGGAAAGTGCAGCCATGGCCATTTGTTTCCTTCCTGGCACTCTTTGGTGCAACACATCTGTTGCTTCAGCTGCTATCAGAGCCTTTGGCAACTCCCTGCCCCTATCTGGTCTTTGCCAGCCTGCTTTGCATGGTAATTTGCATACCACATCCTTTCTGTTTGAAACCATGGCTAATGAAACAGGTGGCTGTCATTATTAACAACGCTTGCTAACTAACTCCACTCCAGCACCACCGCTTCTTCCAACGTGCCAGTGCTATTCCTTCCTTCCGCTGCTTCGTGGTGGGCACAGCCTGCTGATGCCACCCCTTTTCCCGCAGTCCTGCTATTCCTCCAAAAGGAATGAATAGGCTGCCACTAACCCACCCAACATCCCTTTCCTGCAAGCTGAATACCCTCCCAGCCCAGTAATTCTAAATCCAAACTCTCTGCTGCCCATGGGGAAGGGGAAGAACAGGTGGACAGATGGAGAGGGCTGGAAAGGCTGGACAATGGCAGTGCCACAGTTGCAGGAGATCCGTTACAGCAGGACCTCTGCTATGGCACAACTGCTGGAGCAGAGCTGGAGATGCTGGAAGGAAGAGCTGACCTGTGGGGTTGGTGGTCTGGCCAAGCTGGCCCCATCCCTTGCTGCTTTTTCATCACATACTTCATTTCTCGCCTTCTATCGCCAGCGAGTAGGATTGGCCTTGGGAATTTCAGTCTGAGCAGAGCTTTGTGAAGCAGCATGAAGAACAGTGGAGAGAGCTATCATCCAAGAGCATCCTTGTTCCTACAAAGTGTGGCACAAAGTAAGCTTCCCTGGGAGCAATTCACTCATCAAGAGACGAAGTCAAATGGAAGGACCACATGGTACTGCAGGTCAGTGCCACCAGGCAGCTCTGAAAGGCATCCTTATCCTTCAGTGTCAAACCCTCTCCACTGGACTACTAGCCTCACTGAAAGGCTTCTTTCCACCAGGTCCTCAAAAAGTATGTCTCACTGTCATTTGTGCTTTAGTGAGTTATATTCTAGTCCTTTAGAGCAAACCCTTAAGAACACATTTCAGAGTCCTCTTTGTCTACTGAGGAGATCAACCAACCATTTCAATTGAGGCTGGTTTTGAAAAAGCAAGAAGAAATTAATGGCATATATTTTAGCATAGCACATGGCATAGATATGGCTTCTTTTTATCCTGCCCTACAATAGAATTTCCACTGTCCTCAGTGAAAACATTTCTGTATTAATGAAATATATTAAATATTGCTATAATAAACAACCATCATTATGTTTCTTGGGGCTCCCCCAGTCACGGCTCACTGTACATCATTAGTAGAACAGTAAAATAAAATTACAGCTTTATAATAAAAGAACACATTCTGTATGGTAATTTACCCCTTCAGGAGACATCCTCTCAAATTCATTAGATTACAATACTGATTTTCTACAGTTCTTTGAGGAACACAATGTTGAACATGATATGCTGCTCTTGAGTCCTCTAGGGAGGAGCCATCATTCTCATTTCCATCAGTGAGGATGGAAACACAAACATAGATATGAAATTCAGCAAGATTCATTTCCATTATGGTTCTTCCCAAAAGATCTCTCCTGGGTCAAAGGACTAATGCAGAAATACCTCAAGCTTCTCCTCTCTCTGCACCTAAACATCTTGCTACAAAAGACGACTTGGGTAAGTTTTTTAGAATCTGCTGCAAACAAACATCATTGGATATGGAGACACCCCACATTATCTTTCATTCAATAATGTTGTAAATTTGGACTTTGAGTGACCTCAGGCAGAGATTTACTTGAATAACCTTTTGCTGTGGTCTGAATTCATATTTGACCTTTTCTTTGATAGCTGGTATGGTGTTATGGTAATGAGAGGAAAGGAAAGTGCCAAGAAAGGGTCTTCTCCAGCTGTGTGTCACTGCAAAACACAGAGAACGTTTTTGTGACCATGATTTTCTTTGCTCAAAGTCTTACACAGCCTCAGATCCTTGAAAATTCTCCCCTTTTTTTTATCTGCAAAGGAAATTTTGCAAGAGAAATACGGAAATGGAAATATAATCCATTCTAAAACACATAAAACAACCCTGGAGGAATTTCAGAAGTCCAAATATTTTGCTTTTCTCCTTTATTTACATTCCATTTGCTTGTTTGTTTTTTTTTTAAAAAAAAGTTCTTTGCATTCTTATGTTGGAATAATACTATCTGAGAAACCACATAGTCATGCCTTTCCACAAACGTAATGCAGTTAAGGAATAACTAGTAATTTAAGAATGCTCTTAAGATAATCTTGCATGGCAAATCCCTTTGTTTATGAAGATTAGAGAACACATGATAAATTTTTAAGCCCAGTGTACTTTGTATCGTGGTGATACTGAAGACACATTCATGGACTCGCTATAAGTCATTCTTGAATACACCCAAGAAAAAAGATTCTTTGTATGAACTTGGATAAATGCTGTGCCATCTGGGCATAACCTCTTTCCCTATTGTCAAGTCACAGTCATGGGGAGTTGACGAATCTACCTGGAGACAAGAAATTATGGTTTCCAACACCCTTCCGACCAAATTTTATAGGCTTCGCACAAGAAAACCCAGCAGTTGTGGACCGTCAGTTATGTTTCCATATCCCATACGAGATGATAGTTCTGCACTAAGGATGATGGTTGTCTCTCAACTTGAGCTATTAAGACCAAGAGCAGATAACCTGGAGGAAAAGACTTCTGAAGAACAAGAAGAGGAGGAAGCACTTGATGAAGCCAAACAAATTACCTGATGCTCATCATACTACTGATGCTCATTGGAGCTCATTGGACTGCATTCCTGCTCAGGGAGAGCCAGTCAGAGCTGCAGAGAGAGATTCATATCTGTGCTGGTTTGAATTCTTCATATTCCCTACAGAAAATGCATCCAATCCTCCACTCATGCTCCATCCATGGAAAAGGTTAAGAAACTCTTTAGCAAGGAGCAGCATACCACTGTCAATCTCTGTAGCTATGACTGTTGCCATTTGCAAGGGGCTAGGGAAGTCAGGAAGCTCTTAGCCACTGACAAACGATTTCACCCAATAAATGGTGTTGGTATTAAGCTTTTAAAGGCTGGTAAATCTTCTGCTCTATTAAATCCAAACCCACGGAACCCATTAATTGGTGTCTTTCTTACAGTGAAAGCGCGGGTTCTAATTTGACAAATATTTTATGTATCACTCTACCCCTTGGTTCATAAAAATGATCTGACTTCTCCTCACCTCACTGGTTGAGGCCACTTTCCAAATGCCTGTCCATAATCTTAGATGAAAAACGATAGCCCTGGAAAGGTGATGTGTCAGAGGAGTGTGAGACACACTGACACACATGCAGATGCAAGGCAGCAATCTGTTGAATTAAAATTACAGAGAGAGGAAATGATGAACTGTCTCGTTAACTCAGCTTGTCACTCCGATGGCCTCACTCCGTGTAAATAAATAGAGGAAGGAGGGATAAAAAGAGCATTATTAAAGCACAACTAAAACAAGAAAGTACTTGGGTCATCACCTGCTCTAAGCAACATCGCTAATTATATGGCTGTAACCTCATGATGGCTTGGTCACCCTGGCCTGACCATGGCATTTGTAATGTGTGATCAGATCCTGCAAGAGTCTGAGCACTGCTGAGGAAGGTCTCAGCACGCCCAATGCCTCTGGATGTATTGATCGTTCAAGGAATTCATCCAGACAATGCTCGGTGCTTCACAGAAAAGACCCCACACTAATCTCTGAGTGTTCCCTTTTTTTAAAGCTTGAAGCCATATATGTTCCATATTGGGTATTATTTTGTCTTTAAGTTTCTCTCCAAATATTGAATGAGCTTTGCAACACAGAGACTTTTCTACCTACTTTTAATCAGCAAGTTAAATACACAAACAAGCTGAAATTTCAGGGTGCTCCGAAAGTGAAGGCAGCCGTTCGATACCAGCAGCTCAAAATGATGAATACCACACTTACTTCTATCCGAAATGCAGAAAGCGGCTTCACACTTTAATAAAGCCACTGGGAAAACTAGAATGAAAAAGCTAGTCACATCACAATGCCAAAACAACTCGATGGTTTTGGAAATGGTGTCTGACCTCATATTAAGGTCCTCAGTAAATCACCAGGAAACACTACTCTAGTGAAAGGGACAACTTTCTCTTGAGAGGCACACCGAGGCTACCAGCTTGTGAGGGTCCATGTTCAACATGGCACTTCTTATAGGAGGAGCTGTACAAGCCCAAGGGCCCTCACTTGGCTCCAGACTTGCTGATTCTACTCTGCATCCCTAATTACACCCTGACATTTCTTTTGGTTACAGGGTAGTTGTTTTCTTATCCCAGCTTCCTTGTACACTTTTGAAGCAATGATAGCACCTTCCAGCATCCGTTAAACTGCTTTATACACAAATGTATATGTATATGTCCATATCTACATCTATCTATCTATCTAGATACAGCGACAATTGGTCCAGGACCTCCCTTGTGATTCACGAGCAGCTCGCTGAGTTAAGGGGTTGTGCTGCTTTTTCCTGAGGACACAGGGTTTTGTCCCAAACCCTTTCCTCTCAGGCTGGGAGGAAGACTCGCAGCTGAAGTTAATGCAAAGGCTTGGGGAAAGAGTTTAGACATGAATATTGCAGAGAGCCACATTCCACACAAGACTGCTGGTAACTTCGGAAAACGATAGTAAAATAATGGTAACAACAATAATGATAACAATAATAATAAAGCTTCTCCCCTTCATCCTTTCCTTCTTTACTGAAAATGTGATAGGAAAGGGAGGCATTGCAAGAGCTCTGAGTGGCCTCCTTTGAATTTCCCCGTCAACTTCTATTTCTGCAGACTTTCTTCTGCTCATCTGCACAGCAAGCTGCACAGAGAGGGCTGGAGCACTGTGTGAAAGGCTGGTCTCGTGGGCTGCCCAGGCAGAGAGAATGCTAAAGTCTCTCCAACAATGTTGTTCTCAAGTGGTTTCCTCATTTTATAGACTTCAGAGGTCTCAGTTATTTCAATTACGGATAACGTGATCCACTTACCCAGCTGCCTGTATAAGTTCTCAGAAACTACAGGCTTTTTGTCTTTTGTTTCTCTGTTCTTTTATATATATTGCATTTCCATTAGTGTGCACTACTATCAGGCCCTTCACTATGATACTAGAGAGCAAAACTTGTCTCTAGAGACTGCACTCAATTTGAATGACAACAATAGCCAAATTTGATAGCCATATACTGCAAATTCTCAGCCATCAAAGGGGTTTCAAAAGGAATATGGGAATATGTTAAGTTTTGATTCTTGTTTGTGCTCCTGCTTTTCTATCAGATTCTTAGGGAGCACTAGTGGAGATGAGAGGGACTTGCTGGCAATGGAACAGATTTCCCTCAAAAAATCAGATCGGAGGTCAGAAAAGGCTTTTCCCTGAGACATGTACGGGCATCCACCCTTTTCAGGCCTGGGTGCCCATGCTGCTAATAAGGTTTTCATTGAAATCCACTTCCAGCCATCAGTTGCAAGGCTCTGACTGAACCCAAATCAATATGGCTAGAGGCATGCCATATAAGTTACCTCTGAGCATACCCCAGACCTATGCACAGCATTCATTTAAAGCACACATTTTCACAGGGCTGGTGCTGATTTGGTAAACCCCACTTTTCTTTAATCCCAACTCCTGAAAATCTTCTGCAAATCTGCCCCTCGTGCCCACAGCTTCTTGGTGCTCATGGGTTTTCTCCTACCCGCAGCCAGACAGAAACAGGCTGCAGGAGCCAGATGGCACGCAGGGAAGCAAACTTTGTTGACTGCACCCGTGAAGAGGAGTTATCCTCTGGTAACCTTATCCAGCTCTTCTGGTTGCCATCTCCTCCATCCTCCCTCACTGGTTCACCAGCGGTAACAGCTTTATTGCTCTGCAGACACAGGCTCTTCTCTCCGTGCTAAGGGAGGGTCCCATTGGCACCCCTGAGGTCTTTATCAACATTTGGGGCAGCTATACACCGGTGGATATGCTTTCATGATCTCATCTTGATGCCCCTTATTGAACACAGCCTACGAGCAGAGGTGCGTGAAAGGTAGGAAAGAGAATGGGTGTGAAAGAGGCTTTTCCTATCTGTATTTCTTCCCGTGTCATCAAAACACACCTCCATCCCCTGTAGCATTTAATCAGATCACTTTAACTTTCCTCCTCGTGCACAGGAGGAGGGGGAAAGTCCCTGGCTAAACCCAGAATGCCATTTTGTGGCAATTTATGAACAAACAAGCTTCCCATCAAACCAATCCTTAGAAATGTCACTCCAGGCTGGCACTAAGCAGAGATTAAACGATAGATTGTCAACCTTCCTTTTTTATTTGATGTTTTGAATTTCACTGTTCCTCTCTTTCATTAAAAATGAACTAGAGGGAAAAAAACACAGAATAAAATAGAAGCCTTTTACATCTAAAAGTCAAGATAATTATCTCTTATATCCAACCCACTCCTCCAAGACTCTGAATGAAGCCATCATTAAAATCTGTGTCCATCTGGTGACTTTTCCACAGCTAATTAGGTGAAGAAGCCGGTTAACAGATATGTTCTGCTGAAATCTCTCTCTCTCTTCCTCTTTTTTTAAAAACTTCCAGACATGGCCCATGTACAACCTGGATGCTGCTTCTTCTGTCCCTCAGGTGCTAGGAGAACATGAGAAGAGACATGGTGGGAGACGGCTGCTTTGGCGAGCCGCTCACCAAGGCCCTTTCACGGCATCAGGATTGGGAAAAAAGGAAGAAGCGGACGCAAGAGACAGCAGGTTTGACTTCCGCTGTGCGGGAAGCCCTTTCGGGAGCTGGTCGGATGTTTTGCTGGCAATATTTCAGTGTGTTTCTGCGTGGGGCTTCTTTTAATACTGTGATTTTCTCCCTGTGGTTTGTCAGGCACTCAGCCAGCCTACTAAAGACTCTCTACCAGATACCCATCTGCTGCATTTGTTAGAGCTTGTCACCCTAACACCTAGGGGCTGAAAGGTATTGATTCCTCCTGCGTCCAAATGGATGGTTCGTGAGATATCCCCTCCTCCTCCCAACCCTGCACCAGCTCTACTCTTGGCACTTAGAGGACTGCCAATTTTCAGGATAGCCCCAAACTCACAAGGAGGATCCTGTGGGAACCCTCCAAAACTCAATATGGTCCATACTGGCTATTACAAATGTGAGTGGAGGAGTGTGCAAGGTGCACTGACTGCACTCCAGGTACAGTACCATAGGCAGCATCAGTCTCGGAGTGCTGAAACCTTCTCTAGCATCACAGGAGAAGAATTCAGCCACCCTTACACCTCATGAGAGATTGGATCTCATGTCTAGGACAGTGGGAAAGTATCTGAGTGTGGCAACTGAAGGCATAAATCCCTTAGTGATTCTGCCATCAAGGACCCAGGAGTTCGGGCATGGCACATTGCCCAGGGTCAAGGACGGCTGACTGATGGACTTTCAGAGCTCTGTCCAGTCTGTAGCTCACTCATCCAACCTAGTTTTCCCTTTGCAGATGTAGTTGGCAGAAGCCTGCTGCCCTTTTCCACGAAGATCCCAGGGCTCACAGCCCCATGGCTCATAGCCCCATGAGTCATAGCAGGACACACAGCACTCTGGTTTTGTGATCAGGCACGCAAGTAATTGTTGGCAATGCCATCTCCTGTCTGTGTGCAACACAATTCCATGACTACATGCACATCCAGGAGTGGGAAAGGCCATTGGGATTTTTGAGGGCTTTTCTACTATGCTACATGGTCCCTCATGGTTTAATAGTTGGGCCCCACTGCTTTGCTGCTCAGCAGTCTCTATTAAGCTGTGCTGTTTGAGAATGTAAGCCCCTGAGCGTACGAACACTGCCTTCCTCACTCCCTCTCTCTGGAAAATGTCTGCCTCAGTTTGGCACAATTAGATTTATATAGTTATAATTCTAGAAGGATTGTAACAAGTGAGTAATACAATAACTTCCCAATTTTCTCTCAAAGAGATGTAACAGAGGCCACAAAGACTCTGACACAAGGAAAGCAGGACACACTGACCCAAAAGGTCCTGGCTGTCTTTAATTTCTATGATTGGATGCATGAGAAGAGAAAATTACTGGAAGGATTTTCATTTTCATTTACTTCCAAAGTCTGGGTCCAAATGTTAAGAGAGCCCAGAAGGGTTAATGTTCACTGGAGTTCATCTCTAGCCAGTGACTCCCTGCTGCTCCTAGATTTACATCACACAATTGTCATTATAGCTAGAGATGAGAAAACTTGATAAAATGAGCCCTGTATGGACAATGGATTGAAATAGAGCTTGGGGAAGAATTGTAGAAAGGAAGGGATTACAGGCCATAAATATATCACAAGAAAATGACTTTTTAGATACAATCATAGCTCACTACAGCATCATCTAAACTGCTATACATCCTGTTTTGCACTCTACCATTCATGAGCAGTATAGGAAAAGCTGTACAATTCAAACACACAACGAGAATGAACAAAGACTATTTCCTTTAATGGTACTGCAGTTTTCAGGAACACTGGGTTTCTTCAAGGCCACGCAAGAAGGTGCTGAGCCAATTAAGATATTTTTCATATCTCGTGATAAGTTCACTGTATTGGAGTTAACTCTGCCTTGTACATCTTCATCAACAATGCAATATCCCTTATACCAATTTAATTTTACATTGCCAGCAAGATAAAGGCAATTTATAAGTTTCAATGAGCGCAGCCTGGCTAGGCTCCAATCCAATCCAGGGAGTGTAACGTTTGCTGGGGAATTGCTCAAGACCTTAATGTCTGGCATATGGTGAGCTGCTTTCATTTCTGACCTGCGCAATTAAGGTCAGCGGCGAAAATTACATTAAACCAGTTCTTTATTAATCATGTTCTATCTAGGGCAGATGATGACGACCTCTAAGTGTAGAGATCCGGCAACCACAAAACAAAATACTGTGAGTCGCAAAAGCCACTCACTAACAAAGCTTTGCAGTAGATTTCCTTTGGTGCTTTGCCCATGGCTTTGACACAAAGGTTGGTGGTCATATCTTGGGGAGAATAACATGCAATCAGTACTAGAGGGAGATCTTCATTTAGAGTGTGGTGGATTTCAGAGGGACCTGAGAAGGGAAATCTGTGGGGATTTTTTATGCCTCTCTCTTCTGTTGGTGAAATAGGTACTAGTTCTCCAAGCAGGTGCTAGTTTCTGAAATGGCTCTGGGTATTTCTTCAGACATAAGACTGCCCTAAAGACCAACTGATCTCCCTTTTGACATGCTGTGAAAAGGGTGTTGTCTGGAAGCTTGTGGTTAGCAAAACTTTTTTTTTTCCTGAAGTTCAGCTCTCCACTTTCCCCAAAGAGATGCAAATAAAAATAAATTCACAATGTGCCATGCATTTGCATCATGTAGCAGGGAGAAGGAAGCCACTCCTTCTTGCTCCAAAGGAATACTCACACAATTTTCTTCTGGACCTAATCCAAAGCCCACTTAGAGTCTCAGACATTGGCTTAATCCATTTTTACTTGGATTCTGTCCTATTCTGTCATGACACACCCCTTGACCTTGCAATGCGAGCACTTGCAGCAGAGGCCTATGGAGCTATTGACCCTTTTGAACCCAACTGACCAACAACTCATACTGAGAGACTCTTCAAATCAACATGTGCTTCATCCTCTCATTGATGAGGCTGATATTGTTGCAGATTTTTGCTCTACAACTAATGCAGTGATGTTGTGACCATTGAGCTCATACCCAATGTCTGGGAGAGAGTGAGACACACCAAAGGAGCAACAGACTCAACGGCTGTATCATTAAGCAGTGCCCCAATGATGATTTTGACCTACAAAAGCAAGACAGCATCAGAGTCAGAAGAAACAGAGTGATGTTGGGTGTGAAACATGGAGTAGTACAAAAAACCCAACACATTAGAAATGAAATGTAAAATAGAGAAATCCAGTCAAAGGAAAAGATGAATTTCTAATTTCTATCAAGAGAAATATGTAAATGAGGGAAAGACTATCTGAGCCCACATATCTTTTTATTCCAGCATTCACAAGCATCTGCATTAGGAGCTAAGAATAGCAATACTATCTCATTTTCCTTCTCTTTGTTGTACATTACTAATGCTAAAAGAAAGAGGAAACAGAATGAAAACAAGGTGTTCCTGTCCCTATTGTTCATTAAAACATCAAAAAAGATTCAATTTAAAAAGAAAACAATAGCCAAAAAGTTCTGGTTTACATTCAAATATGTTCACAATCTCAATTAATAAAATGAAGAGTAAAGAAGGATTTCACCAAAGCTTGCCAGCCATCAGGAAGCCATTCTGGTAAGATTTTCCTTGAAAATATCAGCCTGTTTTTTTTCTGGTATCTTTGCAATTTTATGGATGGTGCAAATGCTGTGAATTTTTCTAGCAGCTTTGGTGCCTGCTTTGTTGCCAGGGTAAAGGCACACAGAGCCTCCACACTGCTGCCCCAGCTCTGTCCCAGACTGGAGAGAAGCAGGCACTTTGTAGATTTCACATCAGTATTCAATATTAAATAGTGGTTAGAGGAGAATCCCTGCTGTGGGAGAGGTTTTTGTTGCTAGTAAAGGTGCAAGAAAACTTGTTTGGGAACATACAGGTTCTGCAAGCAAATATGGGGCATGGCTTTGTGTAAGCCAGGCTGAAAGTGCTGGGGAAAGCACCTTGGATTTGATAGGTCTCAAAGGTTGTAGTCCTGTAAAAATTATCCACTGAACATATCTGCATTGTGTTTTCCAGATGCTGTGTGAACTAGCAGACACTGGGATGCTGAAACCTTGGCCTCCAAAGTTAAAGGAACCCTTGCAAATGACTTCATCAAGGTCAGGGCTGTAGCCACAATCATGCTGCTCACTTTGAGATGAACTTTCCCATGTTGGATCTTAAGCTATTAAGTGTGAGAACTGCTCATGGAGTGGGTGTGTATTTGCTTTATACATATAACAGGCAGGCACAGCTCCCTCTCACAAACCCATCCCGTTGTGACCCTTTAGGAATCTCCATTGCTGGTGCTTAATGTCCCTGAAACTCTCCGAATAGGAGGCATCTGTTCCCAAACAAATGTCAGGCTTTACTCCATCCTACCTACTGGCAGCACAGCCCCACTGTTATGTCTATTCTTTGCCAAGGAAATATCAATTTACAGGGATCCAGCTGCTTTCTAGCCAGGTCTGGACAGGTATGAAAACATCAAGTGGCTCATCAGCGAACACTTAGTAAGCCGTGTCCTCCATGGGAACCTTTGCTTGCCGAAGACTTGTTGCACAGATCATTTGTGTACTCAGATCTCTGCTGCTTCTCCCACTGACTACAACAGACCTCAGAACCCATGTTCCCAGGTAACATGAGAAAGGATGCATGAAAAGTTAGGAAAGAGCTAAAGCAGTCTGCTGTTGGGACCACCCACCTTTCAGCCAGGACTGAAAAGCTTTTCCAGATTTGGTACTGCTATGATAGGCACCATTTAACATGCTTTTATAACAGAAATGTAAATCCTGGTTTCATTGGCTTCTGAGCTAATACATTAGGCTATTAGCAAGCCTGAATGTGACTTCAATGAAAGTTATAAAAACGCCATGCCACACTGTGTCTGTCTGTCCTTACATTGAGCAGCATCTCACAGCAATGGTCCCTAACCTTTAAAGATGCTGTGCCTGCATGGAGCATGCAGCTGCGCACTCCCGTCTTGCCTGCTGTCCCTACACACGCAGTCATCCTACCCTGCCTCACTGTAATTAGCCCCGTAACTTTTGCCTCGAATAAATGTCTTTGTTTAGCCCCACAACTTCTGCGTTAAATAAATGTCTTTGCTTCTCCTCTCTCCCCTTCACCGCCTCTCTGAGGATTATTTTCACTCTGGTTTGGTTTTTGTTGGTTTTTTTTTTTTTTTTTTAACTAATTCCTTTTTAAACGTTAGCCGTGTGCTACCCTGCCCTTTCACCTCACTGGTGTGACCTCTTTCTCTTTCCATCTACCTGATACATGTAGCTCAGGACTTCTGTTATCCCTGTGATAGGTTTATTTATCACACTCTAATGATTCTTCTATCCACGCTCTGCGTCTCAAAGGCTGGCTCTCGGGGAAGAGGGCGAGAGGTTGCTGTGTAGCAATCTTTGTTTATTTTAAATCACAGTAAACCACTTGAGCTGGAGAGGTGGGAAGAAGAAACCTGTGTCGTCTTTTTTTTTTTTTTTTAGTGGAAAAATACGCCTGCAGCCTGGACTTCTCAGCACATGAACCTTCCTAGCTGGAAACATCTTACCGGTTGAGAGAGAAAGAAATATGCAGCTACAAGATGTATTTTACCCCCACTTTATGTCTTGAGCGAGCAACAATATGTGACACATAGATCAAGATAAGTAGCTGTGCAGGCTCGCATTGCAGTAAGCATGCCGATGTGATGTATTCCAGGCACAGATGAGTTCACAAGCCAATGCTTTATGCTCTTGGTCCCAAGACCATTCACATCAGGCATGTGCAGGACCAGCTCGGTCTCAGGGACTGAACTGAACTGAATCTGGTCTGGAAACAGGGCTGCCTTTCTCTGTAACCAGCTGGAGAGAGCAATGTAAAGTTTCTTGAGGTTTTAGGCTGACGTTAGGATAAGATGTAACACCAGGTCCTGCAGAAAGCCAGCTGATGCACAGTTAGCCCATCAGCGTTTTTCAAGCAAATCTGAACTATCAGAGCAAGCATCCACCAAATCAGTGCTTTGCATCGTGCAGCCACAGCATACCTGGTCCTGTACTGGAAGATTTAAATCTGTATTTATTGTATCATCAAACCAGAGGTGTAAGAGTCTATTGGTGTGGTGGGAAGTGGTTACGTGTCTTCAGTCCCATGCCAAAGTGACCTGTACCTGACCAGAGTATGTTATATAGATATCATCAGTAGGAAGGCATAGGATACTACCTGACATTTTAGTCTGCGTTGGGGATGAACAACAAACATCTGTAACAAACCTTAACAGAGGACAGCTCCTGTTGGTCAGGGCACAAATAAAAATCATAACAGGAGTAAAGATTGCAGAGATGAAAGGCAATTGGTAAAACATCTGCAGCATTCAAGGTCCTGGGAACTTTTCATCCATACAAGTTAAACAGCCCTTCGTTTCTCCTTCTAATAACTTACAAGCCCATTAAAAATATATATCTATGTATTCCCTCACCCCTAACCCTCCCCAAAACCAAATCTTTAATCAGCTACACCTCTTAATGCAGAATCAGCAGCAGCAGCAATGAAGAATGACCCTGTAGCAGCAGCCCTGGTGAGGCAGGGATTTTTTTTTCTTTTGCTCTTTCTTTTTTTTTTTTTTTTTTTCCCCTCTGCAGCTCCAATTGTGCCTTTGAAATATCTTTAAGCATTGGAGCTTTGTCCTTTTCATTTCCTCCTCCTGTTCATGTATTTTCCAGATAGAGTCCCTGGAAAAAGTGTTTTCATTGTTATTAGCAAGTCAGACATTTCTGCTCTTTCCTAAGGTGTACGTTATCCTCCTGGGCTGCGCAGTCATATGCTGCTTTGTGTCTGGACAGTACTTGGCACATGTACTCCCTGTCCGAAAATGAAATCTCAATGCCCCACTGCAATGCAAGGAATAGTCAGGGTAGAAACAATCATCCTTTTTAAGAGCTCTTCTTATTCCAAAATGTCCCCCATACATAATGTCTCAAACTCAGCTCTTAAATTTGGGGTGACCCAGAGATTTTTAACAGAAGAGCTGAAGACAGAACTTTAGTCTGCTGATGATAATTTTTATTCCCCTTCATTAGAAAACCATATCCATTAGGTGACTGATTTTTATGGGTCTTTTGAGTCAGTGTTTTGCTATATTGTGAAAAGTCTTGGCTCTTAGAAATGTCAGCTCTGTGTTGTGGCACCGGCGAGGATATGGAGAAGGGCTCGGGCAGGTTTCCCACGCAGCTCCATCAACCCACCTCAGATGTGACAGGCAGCATCTCCTGACAGTCCAGCCTTGCCTGCCCCCAAAACTCTGTCAAAGAGCCCCAGGCCTGAAACTGCCCGTCACCCTACGAGATCACCAGGGGCTGGCAATAAAAGGACAAACTTCTTTCACCAGTAAAAAGAAATGAATCCTTGAAGGCAGGTTCCAGAGGAGAAAGCTGGTATATTAATGCCTTGCTATCCTGGAACAGATCTCAGTTAAAAACCAACAAGTCTTACAGTACAAGTTTCCATATTTTCTGTACAATCCTGCTCAGCATTAGTTATAAATCTTATCAGGTGATAGAATGTTTGTTCTCACACAAATAAAATAACAAATGGAGTGGAGAGCGCAGAAAGCTGACAATCACCAGAGGCAATGCAACACTCAAGGCCCTTGGAATCAGAAGAACTTTTCAGCTCAAGAAGCTTAACAGATCTTCATTTCTCTCTCCAGGAAGTTACGAGCCCATTAAAAATCTATATCTCTGTATTCCCCTCCACCCAGAAGCCTTCCTCCTTCAACCAGCTGCGCCATTTAATGCAGACTCAGCAGCAATGAAGAACGGTCCTGTAGAAGAACCCCAGGGAAAGAGCTTTTTCTTTCTTTCCTTCTTTTCTTCCTTTTTGCAGATCCAGTTGCGCCTCTGAAATCTCTCCAAGCAGCTGGCACCTTGTCTTTTCTTTTTTAATTTCGTCCTTTTTTTGTGTTTCTAGGCAAGGTAGCTGGAAGAGAGGCTTTCATCTTCATTAGGGCCATACGTTTCTGCAGGTTCATTAGGCTCTTTTTTGTTGCTATTGGTGTGCAGTTGTCTGCAACAAGAAAAATAGCCTCAAACATCATTAGTCTGCTAAAGAAAATTTCAGTGCTCCTTCCTGGGGCTTTGGGAATTTGTGCTGTGTTGAAACTTCAGCAAAATCAAGAATCTGACATCAGGCTTCTTCCTTTATTCTTTCTCATGCGCCTTATGACAGACATCATTCCTCAGGGCCCAATCTTGCCTTTACATAAACTGTGCTGTAGTCTTAAATATAAGCCAGGGCAAACCAAGACCCTGATGTTTTTCCAAGGCAGCAACACACCTGCAACGATCACTCCCTGAGGCGTGAGCTGAGCCATTCATCATGAGGGGTGTTGACTCTACACATAAAAATGACAGCTTAAATGGTATTTAATGATATTAGCTATTTCCCAGCTGATCATTTTAGCAGATTCATTCAGCCATGTGCAAGTTGGCAAAGCTTGGGGCGAAAGGCCACACCTGGCCATTCAGAAACAGCCCCCTTGGTAGCTGAGTGCAGGTGAAATCAGGGCCCATTTGTTGAAGAGCTTTTCATCTCATGTCAGCTATCGGGAGGGCTCCAGGACCCTGCTCTGCTGACCCCAAGACTAATACACACATACAGTGTGTGCAAGTTCCTCCTAATGGTTTTTGGCTTGCAATCCTCTCCTCAGCATCTGTCTTGCTTACATTTGAGGCTAGTATTTTTTCCTAATTTATAGACTAAATAAATGAATCCATGACCTCTCAACAGACGCCCCACCATGCCCTGCTGAACACCAGGATTATTTCTAGCTGAGTGAATTAAACAGCCTGGAAATCCCAAAAGAGCACTTAGATGCCAGAGCCTGAATGTTGGTCCTCCAGAAATATTGGCCAGTGCTTGAGATAAAAGACACAACCTTCCATACCAGGGTGCTAAGGACCCTGCTCTCAAGGATGACTCTCTCTTAATCAAACTCCTAATCAATCAATCATATGTCAGTCAATCCCTAAAGTCAAATTTATGTAAACACCATATTCATCTAAATACTCTATCCCATCAGTACTTTACTCATCTTTATAGATCATGACCCCAACTCCCAATGGGCTCTACTGGCTCTTCCCAGTTTTTCTGTCTGTATGTGCACATCTACTGACAACTGTTTTAATCTCAGCTGCCTATTTCCAGCAGGACCTACAAGTCCCAAGGTTATCCTGCTTCTAACACCTCTCTCCATGGAAGGACCCATAAAATTTCCTGCAATAAACAACAGATCATCCTCTGCTCTCCTGGCTATGTTTTATATATCTTCTGCAAATGACCAGTCAAATGACAAGTTGCTGCCCTCATAAACTTCTTAAAGTGCCTTCCAGAGACATGGTGAGCTCTGCAACATGCTTAGCTTGCCATTGATCTCCACGTACATGGTATAAAGAAATAATCTTAGCCATGCAATGAGAAATTGGAAAGGAGGATGTACTGTAGGCATATTTCATCAAAAAAGTCCTCAGATGTAATTGCTCAAACTAGACAGGAAAACTAATTGAACATAATAACTGTGATAAGGGTCTCTGTACTTCACGACAGAGGCAGCACTGCTGGCTGAGCTTAATCTGGCACTATGGCATATGGTTACCCAGAGAATTCTTTGCAACCCTAGGAAACAGCCTGCGGCATGGACAGGCTTCACATAAACTATCTGGCCACCAATTCAACTTCCTTGAAAGTACCAAGTGATTCTGAGAGACGTAACCTATATGAGATTGCTGTAGCCAACTATTTTCTACTTAAGTGACTACATTTTTACCTTTCTCTTTAACAGTTTTTACTCTGCTGATTGGTGTTGTGAATACAAAATTTATGGCATCTTGAGTGAGACCAGGAGATTCAGGGAGAGTAAAATAAAATGTAATTTCACATCAAAATAACTCACAGAGAAGATGCTTCACTGACTGTGAGATTAATTGTCATATTTAATGCATTATAAACCTCTACTTGTTAATTTATGTCAAGTCACCCCAAGATTTCCAGGCTGTTGCACTAGGCAGTTACTGATTCCAAGATTGCTTGCTCTAATATTTAGGTCCAGCATGGCTATAATCCATTAGGATCTTACTATTCAATTACAAAAGGATCATTAAAAAATTATTTAATCGCATGGCATAGATAATAAATCAGTTCTTCAAGACCAAGGTTTATTCTGCAATGACTGCCTGTGCTTTAGCAGATCAGTTTCAAAACCTTGCAATTTTGTTTTGGAAAACCTTGAAACCTTTGAAACCTTGTTTTTGTGCACCCAGGCTCCTGAGACGCATCCCCAATCCAGTCACCTGCACAGATGAAGACATCGCCTTCCCCCAAACCTAAGGCTGCCCTTGTGCCACAAACCATTGGCCAAACCATTGAAATAGCTTCTTAAGACTGTTTCCTAAACATTTCTTATTGTCCACTGCTAAAGACAAGAGATGAAGCAAGATGGATCTTTGATCTGACTTGGCAGGACTCTCCTTGGAGCCTAGCTTTGGCTCTCTTTGTAAGTTAGTCTTCTTGCCTGTAACAGGGATGAGGGGCAGGTTTGGTAACAGTGGTGTAAAATGAGAGTAACATTATTGAGACTGTGTAAAGCTAACATCCATGACATAAGAGTGAGGCCCAGAAATCTGTTGTTCTCACAAAGGGAATTAGATATCTTCTTCAAGATCATCTGGATTTACGTGCTATGCTGTATTGCTGCCGCTGCATGGTAAGCACGTTTTCCTTCAGACAAGGGCGGATCACAACAGGCAAAGGAAACCTCTGTTTCAAGCAAATTTAAAGACTACCCATGCATGCTTTAAAGGCATAAATTACCGCCCCCCCCCCCCCCCCCCCCCCCCAATCAAACAGCAGTGTCGTAAACGTGGAAACATCAGAGTGCAATATCCCTCTCTGACTCTCTCCGCACACCATACACACACACACAATGTTCGTCTCCGGGTCAGTGGGAAAGTTAATTAGAAGAACGGAGTTTCTTGTGATGGAAGATGCCACCCCGATATGATTCTGAGTCCTCTCTCTTCTTCTGATGAATTACAAATGACAGCAAGGGAAGTGAAGGACACCAGCAGTGACAGTTTGTCAGCCACGCTCACTCTCCGTACATTTTTTTTTGGGTGGGTAACTTTTTCTCCTCTGTTCGTTTCACTCCACGTGCTATGATTTCCCTCCTCCCTTCTGCCTCCTCTCCCTTTCCTTTCATTTGCCAGTGGGTGACTGGAAGGTGAAAGAGAGGGCAGCCCCTTTGAGCAGACCTCGTGAGCCGCAAAGGGAGGGTTTCGGACAGGGGCGGTGCAGGAGGCCTCTGGATGAGGCTTTCAGGTGTGATTACCGCGATGCTGAGCAAACATCTGCGAATCCTGCTGGAGCAGGTGCAGGACTGTGTGCTGGGTTGTCACTTGCCTCCAGACAGACAGGCAAAAAAGGAACCTAGCAGTGAAATATTTCTTATCAAGAGATGCTGCTTCTTTCCGCCAGCCTATGCATCTCTCCATCAATCAAGAAACCAGCAACTAAACTGGAACAGGGCTTACTCATTCTCAGTTCTTTTTAATTCTTCTGTGTATTTTTGGAAGTTGTTCATCTGCCATTACAAAGTTGTTGCTTTTCTTAGGTGTGTTGTTACAAGAGATGGCTGCTAGCATCCTGGTACAACGTGGGCTGGGCAGCCCTCTGCACAGTATGATTTCTCCCATCACAGTATTTTTCTCCTACCAAAATATATGTCTCCTAAATACTTGTTTCTTCCCCTTAAAAAAAAAAAAAAAAAAAAAAAAAAAAAAAAGTGGATTTTTCTGCTTGAAAAATTTTGGGGAAAACCTTTTTTTGAAGTTGTAAACATACTTAAAAGAATTTTAGAAGAAGAAAATTCTGGGGTTTATTGTCTTGCAAATGATTGCAAGATAGCCTGGTTTGGGATGAAAAAAAAAAGTTGAGGGCTGTGAAAGTTTTATCAGGGCAGCAAACCTTCTGTGAGTGAGTGGAGTGTACTACACTTCTCCCAAGTGCTTCTCCTGCACAGAAGCAGATGAAACACGTGGGGATCCTGAGTCTTGATCTTGGGGCCAGGATAGGGATTTCAGCACTTATTTCAAAGGGTGGAAAATTAAACAAATATAGTAATAGCGAAGAGTATATGTTCATGAATCAGATTATGACCATGCCTGAGCGAAGACGATTGGTTTTTAACTCCACTCCTATTAAAGTTCATATTCTGAAAGGCTACGTAGCTGCTAAATAAAAGCTGAAATAGATTTCTGTGCTAACTTCAAGGTCATGTTTCTGCAGCATTATGGAATACATTAAAATGCTCAATTTATGCCCTGTAACTCACCAAAAATAGAAATGTAGCTTATATTAAATAAACCTCTGCCAGGATCTCTTCCTCTCTAACTTTTTCTCCTTTGCCCTCTATATTTAATAGAAAAATGTATTTCAATATGAGAAGCTTTTCTTTACTATATTTGCTCTTTCCTCAGTGGAAGCCATCATTGCCCCAAAGAAAAAAAAAGCATGCTTTATATTATAAAATACATATTTTATCTTTCCAAGTGAATCAAAGGTCTCAAGTCTCCTCTTGTCCACAAAATCCATTGATCTCAGTACAGCTATTTATCGTCCCTAGCCTAAGAGAGCAATGGTAGCAACCCTGATTTTCTTTTGCTTGTGCCTAAGCCTAAGTTCTTTGCTTATGAGTAGGCACGTGCCATATTGTGTGCAAGTAAGCTGGTTCCTCTTCCTTTACCTCCAGCTTAACCCAGCATGGTGAGAGTAACTCTCACCATGCAGGGGCAGTAGTTTTGGAGAGCAGAATTACCAGCTCATGTATTCAAGGACCATTCAAAAAATCACAGTGAGGCACTGGAGCATAAATGAGGATAACAGATGCATTTCTTTGTTATTACTGCCTGCTGCTGCAGGAATTAAAAGAAAATGCCATATAATTCATTAAGATGTGCTAGAATCCTTTAGGGAATGCTTCCACCAAGGAGAGTGCAGCATTCTGTTAAAAATGGCCATATGGCTCTTAGGCTGGAGTGGGATTACATCTGACCAGCTTGGAGCACTCAGAGAGACAGGCTATCATCTTGGCTCCTGCCAGGGAAGATATGGCTTCAAAAGTATATTGAGTGGGATGTCTGCTGAGTCTGTGCTTCTTTCATAGTGCATCCATCAAAATCCCTGTAACTGAGTCCTTCCCTGCACCCTTTCCATGGGAAATAAGAGCAGGGTTTGCCCTTTGAGGTAGGCTCAGACTGGAGTCACAGGCTTGGCCACCGCTGAGGTCAGGGAAGCTGGAGATCTGCTCCAGATGTCTCTGAATTCAACTGGAAATACCTCATGCCTTGTGGCACACCTCATATTTAAACTTGTCAAGATATTAGTCTTCTACCATGGATGGTGCTGTGGTCCAGATCCAGAAAGACCGGCCAAAGCCCCTTGGGGCCAGAGCACTGAGCACTGCAGGACAATCCAGGACCACAGGTCCCTGCCTGGGAATAATGTCTGTGGGCTGAAATGCCAAAACAACCATTATTTTTATCACCCTTCTGTTAAGTCCTCTAATGCACAGAGACCAGTTCACAACATTTACTTTGCTTCTTCCACCCAGACTGAATTTCACAGGACATGTATGTTTTACTGCTAACAAACCAGCTCTCGCTCTTTCTGCCACATCTACAATGATTTTCTTGGCTCTTGCGGACCTGACAATGCAGCAGAGAGGCCTTCTTCTGCATCCCTTGGGCTGACTGGCAGCACCGTGTCCCATGGTTTTTGCCCTGAGCTGCTCTGCCAAATGGTTTCACATTTTGAAGTAGGAGAGGAAGCTGTTTCCTGCAAACAGATTATGAATTGAAATATTTCCCTGAGCTCCTGTTCATAGGATTTCTAATGCACTGGGCATCAGCTTAGCCCTCTGATGAATCAAAGTCATTTTGTAAAAATGGCACCTTAGTGTTGCATATATATTGCTCCTCTACAGCTTCCCTGGCATATTTATTCAGTTTACTAGTCAAAACTAGTTTCATGCTACACTAAGCCCAGCAGGGTCAACACCTAACCCATGAAAATCAAGCTGTCTCTTTTCTCTCTGCTTCATACATCATCATCAACCAAAGCTGGATAATAGAAAGCAGGTTTTGATCCTGGAATGATTGTTGGTGCTGCTGCTGCTGCCTGGGATGTGGCAGGAAGAAAGACTAGGAGAGGAACATGGGAGTTTGCAGTGGTTTGATCCTGCAGATCTGGGAAAAAAAGCAAGTGCAGTGTGGCTTGTCATATACAGTGAGGGCACCATGTGGACAAGGCCTGTGGATGTCTGTGGTGAGACTGCAGATGGGGTTGTGGCTTGATAAGGATGTACAAAATCACACCAGTACAAAGAAGTTGGAAGAGCTGCAACCCAAGGGTCATGGCAGTAGGATCTCTCATGTTCTGGTGAAGTTCAGATCAAAAACCATCTAATCAGTGGGCTTCTTCCTTGCAGCCAGGAAGGAAACAAATGCCAGGGACCCTGGAGAGAGGATAGTTGTGTGGTATTTGTGCTGGACTTCTGCGATGAACCCAGGAAACTGCTGCCAAACAAGGGCAAGGACTGACCTTTCAATGGACCATCTGGGAGCTAAGATTATGGAGGACCCTGGTATTTCAACCATACCCTTCAGTACCTCTGAGCTAGAAGCTTCACACAGGCTGTGAAACATCTGAGAAGGCTTCAAGAACAACTGAAATATTTGGTCCATGTGAACCATGGGCAAAGGCCTGTCCGCACATAACACGGATAGGAGAGGAAAGGAATAAAAGAGTAATTTAGGCTGCTCCTGCCCAGGGCTGCCAGATGCTGATCTTGCCAGTGGAGAAAATCATGAGTTTTATCTGGCTACTCAAATAAAAATACATAAACCATGCATATGTTAATTCAAACAAGTTAGGCATTTTAAACTGAGCGGTGTTTTCTCCACTGTTTTTCCCTGACTCTCCCTGATTTTCTCCACTGACAGCTTTAAGATAGTAGTGTGATCGCTCCCTCAGATATCCTGAACTGCATCAAAAGAAACATGACCTCGAGGGAGGTGATTCTGCCCCTCTACTCCGCTCTGGTGAGACCCCACCTGGAGTACTGCATTCAGCTCTGGGGCCCCCAACACAAGAAGGACATGGACCTGTTGGAGCGGGTATAGAGGAGGCCGCAAAAATGATCAGAGGGATGGAGCACCTCTCCTATGAAGACAGGCTGAGAGAGTTGGGCTTGTTCAGCCTGGAGAAGAGAAGGCTCCGGGGAGACCTTATTGCAGCCTTTCAGTACTTAAAGGGGGCTTATAAGAAAGATGGGGACAAACTTTTTAGCAGGGCCTGTTGCAACAGGACAAGGGGTAATTGTTTTAATCTAAAAGAGGGTAGACTTAGGCTAGATATAAGGAAGAATTTTTTACGATGAGGGCGGCGAAGTGCTGGCACAGGTTGCCCAGAGAGGTGGTAGAAGCCCCATCCCTGGAAACATGAAAGATCAGGTTGGACGGGGCACTGAGCAACCTGATCTAGTTGAGGATGTCCCTGCTCATTGCGGGGGGGGGGGGGGGGGGGGGGTGTGTGGTGTGGACTAGACGACCTTTAAATGTCCCTTACAACTCAAACTATTCTATGATTCTATGGTTCTATATGGCAGTGAGCATCAGGGCTGTGCTTTGAAATGGCCAACAGTCCACAGCTTTTCTGGGGGACCAGGAAGCCCAAGGGCCCAGGGCATCTTGTTCTGGCAGTACCTGCAGAAGTGGGCACAGCAGCAGAGGTGGGTGAGGAAGCTGAGACCAGGGACACGTACAGATCCGCATGCAGATGCATGCACTACTACTGTCTGCAGGTGTCACTGAGACATTCCCTCTTTGGCTGACAAACCCAGGAAAAACAAGCTTTCCGGAATGACCAGATGCAATTCTACAGCTTGAGATAAAAAAACCCAAACGACCCCAAGCCGTGGTAAGCAGAAGCTGAAACATCTCGCATCCTCTGTGGAGCAGGCACAGGGGGGAACTTGTAACACACACACTTATTAAGTTTTGAAACCATAATTAAAAGCATGCATTTCCATTGCATGGCATACGCTGAGCTGCGGATTCAGAGCTGTGCTTACTCCTGCCGGCTACACCTGCCCTGCTGCACAGTGCAGCTCCGTGAGGCTTCGTCTCCAGTTGTCAGTTTTACATATCGCTGTGTTTAGCATGCAACCGGCACTCCTCACCTGCCTTTCACTGGAACTCAGCATGGCCCCCCTGCTATTGATTAATTTACGCTAATTAAAACCAGCAGTGTTTCTGCAGAAAAGAAAGATGTGTAAGTGTCAATAAATTATGGGAAATTTCACAGATTAAAGATTGCCAACTTCTGCTCGAAAATAACTAAACAAATGCTAATGGCTCTTTCCAAAGAGCCCAAATTCACTAACAGGGCTGCATGAATGGGCTCCAGCGCTCTTCTTCGATTTCAGTGTAGCTAACGTTTACAGCGATGCTCTGTCTAGGTTACAAGCTGAAAGACTTCATTTTTTTCAACATAGGTATTTCTGTTTTCAAAGCTAATTTATTCATTGCCGTTTGCTCTTCCTTGCCAGTTACTCAAACCAGTGGGTTGAATCAAGATTTTTTTAGTGCCAACAACATAGCAACCCTACAAAATTCCCAAGCAAATAAACACAGGAATTGTGACAAGCCACCAAGCCAGCAGTGCTTGTTAGCAGCTGCTGGTAATAAACCTGCTGGAAAGCAGGTGCGATGAAGGAAACTTTGTAAATCCATAACAAACAGCTGGGGACAAGCCTAGCTTTTAAGGGATGAAACTGAATTCAGGGACCTGAGATAGCGGTAATTCAGAGCAAAGTCAGATTTCTATTGCCCAAACGCTGGGGACACAGACCAAGTGAGCAGGGAGCAGCCTGCCCTCAGGCATGGTTGCACTGTAATGGCTCTCTCACACTTTCCTTTCCCTGCTGTGGTCTCTGTCCTGACCCCACCGCTCCCAGTTTCCAATACAGCACCTTTCCTTGGTACCAGGGAAGCCATCAGATTGCAAGGGCAGCTTCAGGAGACGTTGGTTATCAGGAGTAGCCTCCCAGTCTGTGCAGCTCAGCTCACCATGGACTGATTATCCTCAGGGCTTACAGATGTTCAGTGGCTAAAATCCAAATGCACCAAAGTTTTGCAACTTGCTGGTGATTGAGGATGCAGACAGCATCAGCAACAGGCTTTGCAGCAGGGACAGTGCACTTACTGATTTTCAAGTGGGAGGAGTGAATTCCCTGGGAACGAGAAGCGTTATAAGGCCTGACACGACGCCAGAGAGGCTGAGGATGTGGGGGCTTGGCATCGAGAGATGTGTGTGTCATGCATTACAGGGTTAGGTTTAATGACGCCCTCTTGCCCTTGATCTTTGGAGCTGTGTGAGGGAGCAGAGCGGAGGAAGAGCTTAAATGTCAGTTCTGCACCGAGGTGGGTGAATTCCCCGCTATTAGTGGCGGCTGGCCAGGATGGGGTCCTGTCCTGGTGGGAGCATCTCATCAGACCCGCTGAGAGCAGCAGTGACAAATCAGGAAGCTCCTGCCGTTGGCTTGGTGGGATTAATTAACTCCCACATTGTCGCTGCCTCCAATTAACTCTGTGGCTGCAGGCTGGGCCCTGCTGGGTTTTGGTGGGGAAGGACCAACAGGGTGGCAAAGGCTGGTGCGTGGGAGCTGTGTGGCAGCACAGGGGAAGAGGCAGAGCAGGGGCTCGGCTGCACACACAGAAAGCAAAATGCAACTGGAAGTAGATGGAAATGTCATACAAACATAACAGTGCAAAGTCATGCAGTTGGGTGCTATGTAAGTAAGAATTTCTACTGCAGAGCTAGGGAGGGAAAAGGGGACCCCTGTGCTTTGGAAAGCTTTCTGTTGGAAGACTCAGATTTGTTAGTCAGTCACAATAGAAGAAATCTCATCAGAACAAGTCGTTCAACAAGAAACAGGGAAGTACTGATGCCATTGTACAAGGCAGTAGTAAGACTGTGTATGGGATATTTTGTGCAGGTCATGGTTACTCATAGTCAAGATAAAATAGTTTAAACTGAGAAAGGCACTGAGAAGAGATAGAGATGTCTGTTGAGAAGAGGCTGTTAGCCTGGCATGATGGGTTTCAGCCTTCGATCTGTGGACTCCTGGGGTCAGAAAGTCTCTAGACCTTAAAAATGTCCCCCAAAGCATTATTTGATTCCAGAACTGCGTTGCCACATGGACCAAGGACAGAGATAGGACTGACTTCTCCATAGGTAGTGCACAGTATCAGACTGAGGGTGTGTCTTACTCTGTGGCTTACACTGCATTTCACTCCTACTGAGGAATGTACATTTGGTCTGATAGGCTTACCTTAGTCTGTAATAAATTAATCTCAAAAAGTCCATCTCTATCACTGTCACCCATAATGACCAGTATCTCAAGATGTAAAGGAGTTTATAAAATTGAGGTACAATTTAGCATTAGCTAATGTGAAATTCAGCCTGCTGTTTGTTGCAGGAAAGACAAGAAAACAAGATTGACAGTTGTGGAAATGTTCAAAGGGCCTTAATCTATAGAGACATCTACCAGGTATTTTATACCACCAGCTGCCTGATCTGGCTAAAAACTCAGAAGCTGCACTCAAGAATCCAGTTTATGAAAGCTGTGGACTCTTTTTATAACCAATCCTGTACCAAACTGTAGGAGGGTGGACAATGCTGCACTGATATACCCAGAAATCTGGGATGGGATTCATTTCATCTTCCTATTCGGAGAACTGATCCACTCGTCATAGGTTTATTTTACAGGCTAGAAAGAATAATAGCCATTTTAAAGTGCAGTTCATCTAATCCTAATACAGACATTAGGATGAGTGCTCTTTGGCTATAATTGGAGCCTGGGGTGCCTAGCTCAAATAGAAATGTCTGCCTTGTAGAAGTGAGATGAATCCAACCCCTTGCATACAGACACTGAGCGTCATATTTTTGCTTTCCTCCTCAAGAGACAATTCGTTTAGGCTGTTCCTATTCTAAATTGCTCAGCATTTTTCTAGACGGGTGCCTATGTATTCCTCTGCGGTGTTTCAGGACTCTCTTTCCAAGCACATGAGTGTTGTGCCTGTCTGGCTGCCTGCCATGGGCCAACAAGTATCCTCATGGCTGTCATGGGTGCTGTGCTCTTTTGTCACTCTCCCAGCTCTTGGGGAAGAAGATGCGAACTCTGTTGTAGAGAGGGAGGAAGGCATGGCCCACGGAAGGGTAATGGTCATTCAACCCAGTAAGCAACAAAGGCCCCAACTTCTGATCTTTAGACTGAGCTGTCTCTCCACATCACGCAATGGCATGCTTGTAGCTGAGTTGGGAGGAAGAACAAAAGTCCTTGGCAAGGGAGATGCAGGGTTTAGGTTGTACTGGAAACTCACAGGAAAGCAACTACAATGTCACAGGCATTGAGTTGTGGGTGAGGCATTAAACCACGGTCATTTGAACTGAGCATGAAACTTCATGTTCAAAACAAAGCACGTGCATTTATTCCTTGGAAAACACACACTTGGGAGATTTCTCAGTTGAAGTGGATAGTTTAAAGAGACAGTGTGAACAAGGTATTTTTCACCCCTTCTCCAGGCCACTAAGTCAACATCTTGCCCTTCATCCCAAAGTATAAGAAGTGATCATATTTGCTTAGATTCTGAAAGACGGCAAGGTACTAGCAGAGCAGAGACAGAAGAAACGTCATGGAAGAGCCCTGGGGACAGCTCAGGTACGAGGTAAAGGAGCAGCTTGGCCAGTCTGTACACTGGCACATTCTGGAAGGAGTTCAGAGGCCAAACCAGAGGGGCAGAAGGTTGTGTTAGAGGTGAGCAAATTGCATGGTGAGCAATTTAGGTGGATGAAGAGACACTGAAGTGTATCCCTCAGCTGGGACACCAAGAACTGGAACTGCAGAGGCTGACATTGGTCAGATGGGAAGTGCATGGGGGAGCGGCATGAACCTCGCACAGAACCTGCCATCCAACACGATTAGTCCCCTGGGAGTCCTACATCCACTCACAAAAAAATTTAGATGAAAGAGAGATCTGTGTCGGCATAAAAACCAGCTCCATTATGCATGAGCTGTTGGTTTCCCTTTATTGCCAGCTCCTCTGGATTCATATCAGGAAGTCTGGAAGCTGCACATCCCTAATGAAAAGCAGAAGATATTCATTATTAAATCCGAAATGTTCAAACGCAATTGGTTGCTAGCACATTTCAAGGTCTGTTTGAGTGATCCCCATGCAGCAAAACCAACACAATACAAACAATGACGAAGCAGCTCTGGCTGAGGCTGGTGATACATGTGATTGTACCAAAACTTGCATTGGATTTGCTTTTTGCTGTTTCCAGGGCTGCTGAGTCACCTAAAGAGGTGACTTTTGCCCTCAGAGGCTGAGAGTGGCTTCTTAATCTGCTCTTGCCTCCTGAGCTTAGCTGGAAGCTCAGTAGAAAATATTGGATATATGACTGACAGCGTTCGACATCTTTGGCATTAGCCAGGCACTGAAGTGATAATGGAAGGATAATAACTTTTATTATTGACTCAAGGAATTTTTTTTTTTTTTAATCCCAGAGATGTCTGTGTTTAGGACCTGATCTGTGAGAACAGAGGTGCTATGTGCTTGGTCTTCACTTCTCCTTTCTGTGCTCAGCACTATGCCAGGATCAGGATCTGCTTCTTCTTTCCGTGTTTCATGGCTGGTGACTTGAGGGCCTCTTCTCCATGGGAGTCAGAGATGCTCCAGACAGAACCATCAGACATTGTGTCCCTGGACTTCCCTGCATGTCAGGAAAAACCTTTCCTTTCATTAAGCGGTCACTTGGAAACAGATCTTCTCCAGACCTCTTCAACACCAGCTCTCAAACTATGCCATGAAACTCATGTTTCCTGCCAGGCTGTGGGTGATATGCAGTAATTCACAGGAAAGCTGGGTACTTACAAGATATTCCACTACCATGCCTTTAAGAACAGCTATATTCCTGCAGTAAAACATGCCTGAGTATCAAACCACTTGTGCTGAAAACAGACTGAGCTCAAACTCAGGGAAGATAAAATGCAAACAGAAGTGAGTATTTATGATGTCTAACTAGAAAACACAGTGACAGGTGAAGAAAGGCAAGAAAAAGCTACTTAATCCAGTAATATGAGGATCAAATCTACAAAGTCTCTTTCCTTCTCCATGTATTTAAGTTTCTCTCAGCTAGCACTACTGACTGGCTGGATCTGCAACGAGGGCCTGATGGTGCAGCTTCTTCAAAAGTGGGACTTCTGGGGAAAACATAATGACAATACAATCCAGATAAGCAAGTCTAGAGAGCACCAACAGACGGTTTCAATATTCCCCTGTCTTTGCACACTGGGAAGCTTTATTCATGAAATGCCTCTTATTTTAAACTAAAACAGTGCCTATTATCTGGTCTCCAGACATCTCAGAACAATGTTTTTCAACAAAGCTGTAATCAACAGTGCTGTACTTCTCCAGGCCTCACAGCTCGCCCTATTGCTGGAAAATTGGGGGTTGCTTTTTAAGTTGCAGAGTAGAAGCAGAGGATGTATTTCCATTTATCCCAACAGGACCATTTTAGGCCTGAGTTACATTAGGAGAAATACTCTGAGGCTTCTTAAATTTTCAAGACACCTTCCATTTATTCATCATGAAAATTATTTTCATGGTAAACCAGGAAGGTTGGTTTGTCTTGTAAATATGCAGATGAAGCCCTTGTGGGTTGAGAGAGGAGGAGCGAGGCATAAAAGATGGCTGCCTGGGGTCCGCTGAGGAGACACGAGCAAGCACTGACAAGATGCTGAGCTAACCAGGAATTGCATGACCACATCAGGATGGCGTTGGGCCAGAGCTAATATGCCGTGCTGACAGGCTGGGTTTATTTAGCTGCTTGGGCTCCATGCCACGGTACTGCAGTGAGATGGGTGCTGGTCAGCCTCGAGCATGGGCAGAATAAACCTGTGTCAGTGGGGACAAGTACACCTGCAGCCCCTTTCTCCTTCCCACCACTCACTCAGTCTGGAAGGAGTGAAGAAATGTGTCTCATTTTCCTTCCCATATTCTTAGTGCTTGCCAGTAGACTTGAAAACTGTCCATCTTTCCATTTATGCTTTGCAGAACAGTTTGAACTTCATGGATAAGCAAATACGAGCACTTTCTTATAAGCAGGAATACATCCCATCTTCCCCATCTTCTCAGCATCCAACATAATGCTCCAGTAGTCAGTACTCAACAGTTGCAGAGCAGTACATGAGGGTTAAAGGTTGGGCTTCCCTCGCCACGCTTGAAACAAAGGAAACACATCCTGGTGTTTGAATCTCCAGGCTTGTGTTGGAAAGGGTACCTGAGGTGGGCAGTTAAACAAAGATTTAACCAGAAATCGTGGTGACTAAAGCTGGTTGAGCAATGTGCAACTCCCTGCAAAAACCATCAACAGAAGTACAAAAAGTGTGTCTTTTTTCCAAATTCAGTATTTGAAAGGAAATTCAAACCCTGAAATATCATAGCCAGAAGCAGAGATATCTCATATTAGTAATGTCCGTGTGGTATTTCATGCAAGTCAGACTTCAACCACTTCAGGCTCTCGCTGTCTTTGTAGGTGAGACCTCCTGCTCACGCTCCCTCTCTGAGGGTTTCCTCCTCCAGAGAGGGGAGGCAATGCCCCCAGGACCTCTGCCATGCCCCACCACAGAGGAGGCAGCAGATTTAGGGCATTCGGTCCATGGTGGGGAATGAGAACAGGAACTGCTCTGACAAAATCCCCTGTGTGGCAGCATTTCCAAATCAAAGTATTTTAATAGAGACACAAACACACACACACTGGGGATCAGATTTTTTTTTGGCTGAAGTATTTAGGGTTGCAGTCAAAATGTTTTCATTTTTTAATATTTGTTTTTCTGAGGAATAATTGAAGTTTTTGCTGCAAAGCAGATACTTTACACAATAAACATGTCTTTAAAAAAAAACAGTTTAGAGGGAAAATTTTCAACCATCTGTCTGGCTGAAGGACTATTGAAGAGGGAATACCAAGGGTTTATGTAGATTTTTTGCAACTCTTCAAAAGCCATTAAAAAGCAGAAGCTTTGACTCATATGAGAAAAGGTGAAGGACACAGAAAGGAAAACAAAACAACAGGGTCAAGTGAAATGCCGCAGTCAAAGGAAAGTAGTTCTGAAATAACTATAAAAGTTTTCAGTAGCCATTTTCTATCTTTCTAGTGTGTTTTTCCACATGCAGCAATGGGCTATTGCTGATTCCCCTTGAAAAGAGAAGGAGCTACATTGCCACATTGCTGTGGAAAAGTACTTTTCTCCATCGACACCTTCATTAAAATAAGCAGGACTATTCGTGCAGTGCAGTGCTATTCAAAAGCAAGCGTCAGCATTTACATCTGGCCCAAACAACTCAGTAGAAATTCCCCTACGCCGTAAAGCCATGAGTTGGTTCAGGTGCGCACGCTCAAAAGAGAGAATAGCAGCAACCGGTGGTTCTTCCCCGTGGCTGGCAGCCAAGGCGTTGATTATCATCCCGCAAGCAAAGGATCAGCTCATCGGGGGCTTGTTTCTCTGCACAGCTAAGGAGCTTAGTGCAATAGAGGTTAGCTTGATTCCAGGCAAAATAGCCAAATCGGCTGGCAACGTGGGCTCCACCTCACCTCTCCTCCTGGGGCTCACCCCCTCTTTTAGCATAAATCCTTAGCTCTGGACCCAGAGGCAGTGGGTGAAATACTGGTGGACCCTCCTCCACCCTCTCTGTCAAGCAGCTTTATGTGGTTTAGCCCTTCCAAAAAAAGAGGAGGGGGGAATCACTAAACATTTTCTATTTCAAAACAGATTTCATCTTCCATAGAAAGTAATACTGCCTCCAGCCATGTGTAACTTATTTTTTATCCAACGGAGTATATGGGCTTATAACTAGATCCTGATAGGAACCCGGGTTTAAAACATTATTCACAGCAGGTTATTTGATCTTTATTTGCTGAATGCACTCAGCTGAATCCCTATCTCCAAACAATATGAGAAATAAAATGCCGGGCATGCTTCATTGGCCAGCCAGCTCATCTTGATTTGCAGAGACGACTACATCCCTCTCAGCAGTTTCAGAGACGTACTGTATCCCAGGCACTAAGATGCAGTTTTTCCTTCCTCTTTCCCCACCTGAGCACTTATCCTTTCTTGCTTTTCTCTTTCCCCCGATTAGGAGCTTTAAAAAACACTTCAGATCAGCCCTTTCCTCTCGCTTCACCATGACTTTTGGGAAATTCTGCTTCCCATTGCATATTTGGAGATGCTCATTCAAAACCACTTGCCATCTGTTCTTGCGCAGAAGGTCAGATGCTGATAACCTGCTCAGGAAGCCACAGGGCTTCGTGATGAGAGTGGTCACCTGAGGAGAGGTGGGTTGGGGGAGGCTGTGAGACCCTGGCAAAACTACCACTACTTCATTTAATTAATATAACTGCTGTGACACATCTCAAGGCTGACCTTGTCTCTACCACATCAACTTTGCTGCAGCTCCTAGCTGTGCCACAGTTAAAGGTGGACTTGGACATTGCAGGTGACCACTGGGACTGCTTCTTTCAAGAAAACATCTAATGACTACAAACAGGATTCATTCATTACCAAGCAGGATGGATAAGGCTTTGCTGTCCTGAAAGGGAAGCCAGAGCAGCTTGGGAAGAGAGGCTGAGCTGCACGCAAGGAGGTCAGGTTCTTCATTTCTTTTGACTTTTGATGAGATATGCCTTTGAAAATCCTCCCTCAGATATCCCGAAATAAAAGTCTCCAGCTTCCAGGCCAGAGCCCAAGCACAAAATACGCTTCAGAAACTCCAGCGTGGAGGGTCCTGCTGTGGCAGGGCTTTGGGGATGGTGAGCAAGTCCTTGCTGGACATCACTGCAGCAGGATGGTGTCATTAAACTGGCCAGCGTTCTGCACTGCTACCGCAGATACAGCAGGCCAGGGCCACTTTTCACGTGAATATCAGTAGCTCTTACGTTCCCTTCCCTGGGATGCATTTCAAAGCCTATCGGCCCATCACAGCTAGCTCCTCCTGCTTCCCTTTCAAGACATGTCAGGAGGCCATCTCGCTGCCAGGCAATGTGTAGGTTATATTCATTTTCCCTGGGTGAGAGCAGAGCAGTGTCATTGACCCAGCTGAATGTGCCTTCACACAAACACGAATTAAAACCACCCCGTTTGTCATTAACTGACTCGCTGTACCGTGCAGTGTGGCGGATTTGGCCCTGTCCTCCTTCACGTACAGCCTGGGAGTGTCACTGAGCCTGGACAGATGTGGCAGCAACTGGGACAGCTCGGCGTTGGCTCTGTGATCTGAGGGCAAACATTCAGGTTTTGTGTGGTTCACTGGGGAAGGAGGGGGAGATCTGAGGAGGCGAGAATTAAATGTCTCACTTTTCTTTGCCAGTAATTAACCCTGGAAAAGAGAAGAGAAACAAGAAACGCAAACCAAACAGTCAAGGATGCAGCTTTGCGTGGCTGGATTAGAGTCGCAGTTGGCCTATCCCCTTGGGAACACTACTCTGCTATTAATAAAAAGATAAACAAGCCCTTTTATTTATTTATTCCCCCTTCTCTCCCCAAGTCCTTTGATTTCTCTTCTTCTGCTTCATGGAGCCCTGCTCCCTTCCGTTAGCTCTGCAGAGGGAGTGTTTGCAGAGGGAGTGTTTGCAAGAGGCTGCTCTAGGAAAGACAAAAATCAAGGGGGGAGGGAGTGTGGGGAAGAAGAAAGTGGTCAAAAATTATTTTAACCATTTCTAGCAATCACATCACCTAGCAGGACTGGCAGAAACGATGCCCTTCATTTATTCTTCTTCCACGGCTGCACTGCAGGTCTTATTCCCACAGGCTTCCTCTAACTCCCTGAGGCCACCCCATCCTTGCAGGTACCTGTCTATCCCTCTCCACCCCTGGGGGCAGCTGTCTGGAGCCCCCTCGCTGGGCTAGAGACAGCCTTCTGGTTTTACTGGGTCCGTGTGGGAATAGGGGCTGTCAGGCAGAGCGTGTGGGGGAGAGCTACCCACCAAGGAAAAGCTAATTGCCCACTTTCAGACAAGGTGATGTTTGTATATCTAAACCGTCAGCAGAGTGCAACAGATCTCAGCGGTTCAAGAAAACACAGAGAGGAAAAGCATGTCAATCAATGTCAGGTTACTTGCTTTGGAGGCGATTTTTGCCGATTTTGTGGGCAGGAATGAGTATGGACTGAACTGTGGTAATTCTGTGGTAATTCTTTATACAAGTTAGGCATTCAACTGAGTCTGAATTTTAAACATATGCCTTAAAAAAACTCTAAATACCTGAAAAAATATTTCACAAAGCTCCTAAATTAATGATGAAAACTATTTGCCAGGATTCTTTGCTTGATCCTTAGAATGGGAAAAATGCAGATTAAATGGGAGAGCAAACACAGAACTAGTGCTGGGCTACACACACACCTGGGCGCTACTTGTGCTCATGTTTGGGGGGGTCACCTCATCAGTGCCTCCAGCCTTGATCTGAGCAAAATTTGGTTGCTGAAGAGACAGGAACGATTTGGAGAAGGTCAGAGCTTGGTGCATTACTGCTTATTGCTCCAGAGACATACAAACTTTGAGCAACAAGCAAGAGTCATCAGGATGGAGGTGCCCATGATACGAGTTGTCCCTGTGCTCTGCACGTCCCCCTGGGGAGCCTGCAGAAAAGAAGGAGAAGGAGATGCCTCAGTGCTACTAAGGGATCACTTGCACTGGTCATGCAATCACCCTTGCCAAGCCTGGGTACCAGCCTGACGTGCTTTTTGCAGGTAAGTGCAGAGTTGTAGGGCAGAGGATGGAGAAATGGGAAACTGAACTGCCAGGTCACTGCAGGGGCACCTGAATGACAGAAAGGAATATCCCAGGGTCTCTACCCAGATACGAGGCCAGGCCCTGCTTCATCAGGGGCCTTTGTCTCCTGGACCATCCCTCTAGTCTTGCCATCAATGCTATGTTGAACTTACTTACTTTAAAAGTTTGGGAAATTAAAGCACTTTCTGCCTTTTTTTTTGTCAGCAAGTGTGGAGCAGGGAAGGGAGAGCAGCAGCCGACACTGCAGCCAGGGTGTTAATGGTCGCATTAGCTGGAAAGGGGCAGCCAAAGCAGGACATGTAAAACCCCACCCAGGCTGCCCTTTAATTTGCTGTTACATGGAGTGGAAGATTTGAAAGCATATTTCTGGGTAATTAATTCAAAGAGTGATTCTAATGGCTAATGCTGTCAGTTTTGACTGCAAGGGAGGTCTGGGGCTGGAGCAGGCAGTAAAGGGAAAGCAAAATGCTTGGAGGTCACAGGCAGATGTTAAAATATTTTGACAGCCCACATCCAAGAGGCTAACTTAATGAAAGGCTTTGGCCAGCACCTTCCAAGAGGTCTGAAACTGAATCCATTTATTTTTCTCCAGTATAGCATGCATGGCTTGGACAGTGGCTTGTCCCTAAATCGCCATTCTCCATTTGGTCAGCAATACCATCAATCATTCTCAGTGCCCACCAGCCTGCTCTCTGTGCAGAAGCACCAGTAAGAGAGATTTGGTGTCTTAAGTTTAACTCCTAAATTTTCAGTGACACATAGGGTAAGCCCTGCCTTCACCTCTACTGATTATTAAAGACAGTGCAGCAAAGGTCCTGGACCTGTGTATGGAAATATACCTGCTCCATGGTGCCAGGGAAATGAAATTAGGAAGCTCTATTCACGGTGTTATTATCTCTGGCTGCTTGGAAGGATTTAATCAAACCGCTGCAGCCTGCTGATGAGGATGTCCACAGCTTGCGAGTTTGGTTCCTCCTGCACTGCATATCCCTGTGGCATTTACTAAACCCCTCCATTCTACCCCAGCGGGCTTGGAGTCAAGCACAGCATTTGCAAAGGATTTGCTGGGGACCGTTCTGCTGAGGTTTTTCAAAAGATTTGGTCAGGAAGCTGGAAAGACACAGCTCCTGGCAGTTGTGTTCACTGGCTTTCACTGCTTTTTTTGTGCTTCAGAGATCACTCGGAGTAAACAGACAGGGAAAGAAAACCTGTGAATGTGGAAAATAACTGGGAGGATATTTGATTCAAATTTAAATTTTGAAACAAGGTTTGGGTCAAGTCTTCTCCTTTTGACCTCCTTTGCCTGCTTCCAGAGATGAATTCAGCTTCTGCTATGTATCAGGTTCATCACTTCAGCATCTACCATTCCTACACTTCTTGTAACAGAGTGTGTTGATAAATTGGAAGGCACATCCTCATTTCCTGTCCTACACTTTTGTGCAGGACTGTAATGCATGGAAAAACCTTTTTTCAGCCCAGGCCTGGGGTGGCTGCACTTCAAGATGGGTGAAGGGATGCCATGTGCCTGTACCACTTGCAGACGCAGTCACAGAAGTTGATTAGACCAAAGCTGGCAGATTTCCACCCCAATTCACTGCATGCATTTTGTTCAGCTCTCTAAAAAGCACAAAAGAAAGATGTCTGTATGCAGACATTGACATACACAGAACTACAGGTGCCAATATGTATGGTATAGACCATCACAGAATTTGGAGCAGAGTCTCACCAGCCTGGAGCTCCTGGACTTTATTTTGAGTGCCAGGCTTGTGGGTGGTGGCAGAAGACAACATCTTCCTCTGCGTGTGTGCTCGGGAACTGGTGTATCACTGAAAGACTTATATAGCACTAGAGATGTGCAAATCCATCTACAAAACAGATGCACAACTGCACACTTGCTTTGTATGCAGACTCGATCACTCCATAGATTAATTAGGTAAGCGCTTGCCCCATTGGCTAATTAGCTGTATTTGGGCATGTACCTGGACTTACTGCAGGGCTAAATTAAGCATATGTCTTCAGCGTCCAAAAACATCTAGAACTTCTGGTCAGGTCAATATTATTTATTTATTTATTTCAGTTCTGTAAAGCTTCTTATCCAACAATGAAGAAGGCTGCATACCTGCAGTCAGTCTGCCTGAACACATTTTTCACTAGCAATGCTCCAGGATGGCAAATGAACAGCAGTATCTACATATATATGCAATTAGACCATTCCTTACACAATATCCACCTCCAGGTACCCCAGGAAAATCAGTAAGTAACATTCCCGATCAGCAGCAGTCATCAGTCCCGCTTTGCCATCAGTAAATAGGCTCTCATCCCCTGCCCCAACCGAAGGATGCAGGCGACAGAAGGCAGATGCAGCCCCCGCATTCCCCCCTGAGCAGCTGACAAAAATCCCTTTCTCCCCTCATGTGATAATAACGGCAGGGAGGGCACTGTCAGGGGTGTGCTGGCGCGTTCTGCCTCGCTGGCCAGCGCGGGCTGCTCTTCCTTCACGCTCTGCTGCCGTTGAGCTCCGTGCAGAAGTTGCCTCCAGCAGCCCTTGCCAGCCCCCTTGGTATTCTGGACACCGAGCGCTGCATGAACAATAAGACCCCGGTGCTTGGGAGGGAGTGGGAACGACTCTTCTCTCTCCCAGACTGTGAGTGGCTCTCACCGGTAAAAAAAAGGAGAGATTTCTTTTTAGCACTTTATTGTGAAGGGACATGGGGCAGCTGGGAAGGATTTTTCTCTCCCTGTTCTTTCTTGTCCGCTTCTGCGAAGCCAAAGAAATCTTCACCTGCCGAACAAGGGTGTGAAAGCACACGGCAGGTTTTGCAAGTGTCCATTAAGAACATAAGGTACACCCAAGACTTCTATGTTTGCTCACATCCAAGCTTTTCACGGCAATGGCATGAATGCAAGTCATGTCAAGAAGCAGCACCCTGGGATCAGAGGCAGGCTAGCAAAGCTGAGATTTACTGATCAAGGGGAGCAGGATGAGGAGGGCAGCTTTGATTCGCTGCAGCCCCCAAATATATCTGGGGCTTTGCCTTGCTCTGCAAAAGTCTCCCAGGTTCACTTGTTCCTGTGAGATTTCTTTCATCTTGGGTAGCAATCTCACAGCAGCAGCTCCTGAATGATATGAGTTGTGTTAAAGCTTAGAGCTGGGGAACATCTCCTCTCATTGGGAGCAGGAGTGAACGACCAGACTGAAGAAACTAGATCAGAGGTGAACACAGTTATTCTTAGAGTGCCAAAATCACCCAAGTACCCAGGGGCAGGAGGGCTTAAAAAGCCTGGTATTTAATCCTTGCACCACACAAGATAATCGGCATAGAGGAAAGGACACAATAATAGAGTTTCAGATTCATTTTCATATGTTATTTTCTCACTAATTTTTCATTTGGATACTTCTACAGCTTTTTTTCATCACTTCACTAGAGGGCATTGGTATCTTTATGCTCTTTTTTCCCTTGGGGAAACTGAAGCATAGAGCAATGACAGGACTTGGCTGCGGTGGTCTGACAAGGGGATGGAATCCCTATTTTCCCAATGCTGAAAACCCAAAACCAGGGAGTCCCCAGCTGCTTGTGGGCAGCCAAGTGAGGGAGGGTAGGCAAAAGCAAAAAAGTGCAGCATGGCTATTATGTCCAATGCCTTTAGAAATAACCCTTTATCCCAGGGTCTGGCAGAGCAGTCCTCCTCACTTGTTAATGCGCTTGCTTAAAACCATTGCCCTTAAACTTCTACCAATGCTGAAGTTAATGTACTGCCTTTTGCCACCTCAGGCAAGGCTGTGCTGTAGGAAGCTGGGCTGGGCTGATTCATGTCAAGGCTGTATAATCAGAGATGGGGAAAACTTGGGAAGTGGCTCTTAGGAGGTACCTCCTGGGCTGAGAGCAACTTCTTTTTATGTTTGAAAAATACAGTGTTTTTCTACTAAGAAAGGAGAAAGTTATGTCTGCAAAACTTGTACAGCTTAAAAATTACTTCAGGCTTTCTGTGAAATCCCCACACTTTCGCTGATGAGAGGATAAAATACCAGATATCTGCCCAGAATGAACCGGGGGAGGAGGGAAAACAAGCCATCTCCACCATTACCGCATATAGATGCTTCAGAAAGAGCTAGAATTTTACTTCACGTTGAGGATGGATAAAATGCTGATGTTGTCCCAGATCCTAAGAGCAGCTCCTAACCTATGACTAGAATGACTAATCTCACTTTCTCATACACACACATACACACCCTTCACCCTACTCAGCATGGATTTATCATCATCATTTATTTATGGTTGTCAGACCAGCTCTGAGCTGGATCTCAGCAGATGCGGCTGAGCTGCCTACTGCCCCATCCTGAGACTTGTCTAGATCTTGGAGCAATGCTGGCAGACACTAGAAAAGTAGATGGGTTTTTTTTGGCTGGTGTCAAGAGGTGCAGTGCGGTGCCCTTAGAGCAGAGGCAGGAAGGGGCTGGGGAGCGCTGCAGTGGCAGGATGGGTCCAGCAACTGGAATAAAGCCCAGAGGCCCCATTTAGAGCTGAGATTCAAAGGGACCTTGACTTTATATGGGGCTCATCTTAACCCTATGCCACAAAACCACTGAATCCCAAACACAGCACCATTCAGCCATAGTACCAGTGAGCTTGTTGTGAACAACATACACTTTTTGGTGAGGGGTGCATGGGACTGAGTATGGGAAACCACATCTGCAAGGGGGAATCACGCTGCAGGCGATGTGCTAGGATTGGTCATTTGGGAATGGATAAATGGGCAGCAGGTAAGGAATGAGGCTCCTTGAGCAGCTTCACCGGGGACTGAAGAATGGGAAAACAGTGGAGCGCAGGTTGGCATTACGCCACGTTGGCAAAGCTCTCTGGAGTGCTGGGGAATGAAGAAACAGAGAAAGATTTTGGCCAGGCTTCAGCATCCACTAGAAGTGGTGTGCATGTGTGAGGGCTGGATAACTGAGGCTTTGGCAGGTGGACGCATAAAAAGTGGCTTTTCTGTTATGTTGCAAAACCCAAAATTTCATGGGGAAAAAATATGCATGAGTCAAACTAAAACAGAACATTTGCAGGAGGAAGGATTCAACTCCCTGAAAAAAATCATTTAGGGGCTAACTTGAAATGCTGCATTTGAGCTGAAACAAGTAATTCAGAATGTTTGACCCTTATTTCTTTAAAACTCTTTTTGAAGATTCATTTTTTAAATGGAAAATGCCATTTTGAAACAAAAAAATTTCTCTTAAAAATAACTTCAAAATGAAACATTGCAACATTTCCAAACATTTATTTCCCTTTGAAGGTCTTGAAATGCAGTGTGTCACACTTGCCTACAGCTTTGGCCTGCTTTTTTTATTCAGCCTAAATCATTTTCCCAATGTAACCTGAACAGTTTTAGTTCCCCTGAAGTTCTGCTTTTTGGGATGAATTTACAATTTACTGACAGAATATCTTTTCAGTTTTACTTTAGACTGAAGTAAATTAGCAGAGCTGTTTTGGGGAAGGAAATACTCAGTTTAGTTCCTGCTGTTAGAACTGCTGATGGTCTCCATTAACAAAACATCACTTTCATAAGACATGGGCTCATATGAAAGTGCATAGAAGAGAAGACCTGAAAACAGAGCTGAAGAATGATAAAAGAAAAAAAATTAACTGCATAAAAAGGCTACTTACATTGATGGGATTTTTAAAATAACATTTAAATGGAACCCTGATTCCCCATTTTTCTCTGTGCTGGTATTTTTTCTCAGGCTATCTGAAATTTCAGGAGTTAAGGGGAGAAAAAACTCTTGCATTGCACCATATATGCCAAAGAAATGCAATACAATCTGATTTCACTTCTTTCTCTCACGCCTGAATGTGCTCATTTTTGCTTACAAAAGGAAAGACACAAAAGAATTGTAAGAAAAAGGAATTAGATGGTGCCACCTGATACTGTTTCACAGCTAAAACGTGAAAACAAGCCCAGCTTCTTCTGCCGACACTCAGGCCTCAAAAAAAAAGGTTATTATTCTTTTTAAAGGGAATTCTCTTAAAGGGAAATTGCTCCGAATTCGATCAAAAGCACCGTTTATTATAACTTAGCAGAGCGGTTGCCTCCCGCTGCCGAGAGCCCTGCCGACGCGAGGAAGGCTGCAGAGGCAGCGTGCCTTTTGCCCATCTCTGTAGCAGCACCGGCTCCCAGATTCACTTTCCGGGTCTCCTACTGCTGCTACACCCTTTGCAGATGGACCCTAAGGAGGGACCTACGTGTTGGGGTCTCATTGCTTAGTTATCTCCTCCTTGGGTAATGCATGACCTTGAGAAATTTCAAGGTCATATGTCTGCCCCAGTGCTGGATGGTGCATCACAGGCAGGACGGTGGAGCAGATGGGCATCTGAAGGCAGTGAGAACCCTGCAGCTGGCATCGCCCCTCCTGCCAGGGGTCCAGGCTCATCCCACCTCCAGTCCTCCACTGAAAACCCAGACCCAGCTCGAGGGAAACAGAGCGAGACAGCACATGGTATGGTGCAAAGGCTATACTGGGACCTCTATTGCTCTCAGAAGTCTCAGTAATGAGGAAAACAAATGGCGTTTTGTGGCTTGCAATCATTACATAAATGTAAACAATTTCACCTCCTCCTGTGTCCAAGTTTCCGGATATTTGACACAGTGTACAAGAACAAATAGATTCACCCACTCCCTCCCAGGGCTGTAGCTCCTCTCAATAGATGGGTTTCAAAGGACCAAATCCCTCACAGGCATTTTAGGGAAGGCTGCTTTCCTCTTTCTCCCTGGCTATTTCCTCCTTTGCCTTCCAGAATTTAGTGGCTTTTTACTTTGCTCAGGTCAGGGCGACGGCCAAGAGAAACTTTAGTCCTAAAATCATCTAGCCTAAATGCTTTGTGCCTTTCTCATATGCTGGCAAAATAACATCTTAGCACAAGTGGAAGGAGACGCACTTGGGAATGATTGTTATTTTTAAGTTCTGCCTCGGCAAACAGCCACTTGCAGCATTTACTGTCTGCCACATCGGAAAAAACTGCATCGGTCCCCATAACCAAACGCCAGCCTTGCAGTCTGGTTCAGCTAACGTGACCTGTCATCGCAGGCTCTCCTGTACTTTCTATCATGGTTAAGTCTCATCCTCCTGGCTTTCAGCCTCAAATCTCAAGCACAAATTGAAACAAGGGAAAACTTGCTGCAGAAGGTCTCCAGCCACAGCTGGCAGGGCTGAGGCCCCACACCCAGGCCAACGGGGCAGCTGCTCCTTGGCTCTGCAAAGCCAGCTGTGGAGCATGGGACACTAAGGTACATCACTACCTGCCACCACATCCCCCCAAACTGTAGCACCACCCCTGGCTGCCATCGAGAGAAAGCTGGTTTACACTGCTGCTTTACATCTGCTTCTCAGTTTGCCATTTTCAACAGCATGGCAACGGGCTTCAGGAAATCCAGGGTCTGGCTTGCCTCATAAGCCTTGCACTGTCTCAGCTGAAAGGGAGCCCATCCTCACATTCACGTATCAAGCAAAGGCACAATATCCTAATGGATCCAGAAAACCTGAAGTCTAGACTTCGCTTATCACCACTGATTTGCTTTATAAACCTGGGTGAGTTACAGGGCTTATCTGAGAAACAGGAAGCATTTGAATGGTTACTTCTATCCACTTCCATAAGCTTTCAGATGAAAACCTGTCGATGAAAACATCTCTATGAATGGGGCTTTATGCAGCTTGTGGTTATCTGAATAATCCTTAATACCAGCTCCCTCTTCCTGCCTGATTTCTGCTGTGGTTAAGAAGCCTAAAGTAGTAAGATTAATAAGACTAAAGTAGCAAGAAATATGCCCTAAAGCAGTCAGCTAAGGATCCTAACTTAATGGGAACATCTGCAAAGGACTGAGAGCTGGAAAAATAGCTTTGCAATATTGGCTGCTGTGTCTCAAGGCACAAAGGGATTGCTCCCAGACAGGAGGCAGCAAGAGGGAGCAAAATCAGTATACCCTACTGCCCCAGCTCGTAGGGCAGAACCCCAGCACAGTTTCAGCCAGGAAGATTACAGAATCACAGAATGGTGAGGGTTGGAAGGGACCTCTGAAGATCATCTAGTCCAACCGCCCTGCCAGAGCAGGGTCACCCAGAGCAGGCTGCACAGGACTGTGTCCAAGCGGGTTTTGAATATCTCCAGAGAAGGAGACTCCGCAACCTCCCTGGGCAGCCTGTGCCAGGGCTCCGTCACCCTCACAGTAAAGAAGTTTTTCCGCATATTTAGACGGAACTTCCTGTGTTCCAGTTTGTGCTCGTGGCCTCTTGTCCTGTCGCTGGGCACCACTGAAAAGAGTCTGGCCCCATCCTCTTGACACCCGCCCTTGAGATATTTATAAGCATTGATATGCACTATTCTGAAGTTGCTCTAACACATGCGATGAAACAGGCCTCGCTTTCCCCTGTCCTACCAGCCCTATGAAAGGTATCAAAGTAGCCCAGAGCCAGCTGTCTCCACTACAAGCACAGCCTACCCAGAAGCAAGGATCTGACCCTAAAAGCCTTCTCTGGCATAAGCCACAACAGGACCATCACCCTTCCTTTCCCCAAGGTCTAACAGCAAGACACACTCCCAACCCAGCCCATCAGCCCAACACCCTGCCCTCCTGCCTTCTCCCTTTTATCACCTGCAGCAGGGCCTGAAAGCTCACTGAACACAGCCGGGGGCATCCCACCAGCCCTTAACCCTTCCTTCTCCGCTCTTCGCCCACAAAGCCAGAAGAAAAACAGAAAAAAGCAAAAGATATGCAAGCGGAGCTCCTTGAACTTTGTAGGTAAAAAATACCTTGAGGAGCAGTAGCTAGCCACAGTGAAGTGGGAACTTCTGAAAATGCAGATCAGAGGACAATTCTGCCCTCAAGTTCAGGAGGGCAAGAGTTACACCAGCAATTTGAAAAACATTTCTTTGCCCAGATGGTGCCTTGAACATAAACTGTCAAAGTCATTACTTTGACTTTATTATCAGGGTTATGTTTTCTTTATTCCTTTTAATATTCCATATGCTGGTCATATAATACATTTCTTTGTATTCCTCTTCCCTTTTATTCTCTTTGTTTGCTCCATTCATGACTTATCACCTTCTGGTGGCAATTTAATTATTGGATCTATATTATTAGTATCTTTTTTTTTTAGAATATAATAAAAGATTTCAGTACAAAACACTGCAAATAATTCAATTTCCATCAGTGAGGAAGGAAGTTGGACGCATTCAATGAAAGGGAGGAGAGTACCTGGCTATAACATTTTTAATAAAAATATAATAGCACTTTGTACTTTTTAGCATCTTCTATTTGGAGAACCTTGTGGCTTCATAATCATTAATATTGCTTAACTTTTCCATTGCACTTTTCATCTATAGCTTTCACAGCACTTTCTGAAGGTGAATCAGTATCAGACTCTCTATTTTGTACCCAGGGAAGAAATGTGAAAGCCAATACAATCCAGCCAGCCAGGGTCACTGCTGGGATGAAATCCTAGGCATCCTGGAGCCCCAGGCTGAAGCCCTTTCCATTGGATCATGCTGTCCCTCAATATGAACCGCTGCTTGTCCCTTTCCTTGAGTGCTAAACAGCCCCATCTCCTTCCCAGACCTCCTTCAGTTGTCCACAAAAGCCCAGTGTCCATCACTCCTCAGACTTGTGTCTGCTCTTGTGCATTCTGCCTTGTCCATACCCGAATTAGGCTCTGGGCAGGACCTACGCTCTCGCTGGGGTGGGAGAGCTTCAGAAGGACTTGCTGCAACAGGAGGCAAGAGTAACTAACCCCAGCAGCCCTCTGAAGACTTCCTGAAACATCTCAGCTTGCTCCTTAATCACCTGGGACTGATTCTTGGGTTTACATCTTGTCTGAAAAGTCAGTTTCTCTAGAAGCAGAGAATCCCAGATTTGATTGACCAAATCCCCAGTGACTGGAAGGAGGTGAATAGCAGTCAATAGTTCTTGTCTAGCACAAGATACTAAGCTATCAGGTTGCAGATTTTACATAAAAACAGTGAAGCGGTTCTTCAGTTCACATGGAACTGAGCTGCAGAACATGGATGCTGTGGATGCTGAAAGTTTACATGGGTGCGAAAGATTGCCTGGATAAATCCACAGAAGCAAAATCCCCCAAGAGCTGTTAAGTACAGAGGTGACACCTTGGGCTCAGAAACTCCCTGAGCTACGAACAATCTGGGGCAGTGTTTGAAGGAGGGTAATTATGTGGCCTCTATCCTGTTCCCTAGGCATCAGCTACTGGCCAATACCAGAGATGGGGTGCTGGGCGCACATTACGCTTCTCGGCAAGCACCAGGCCAGGCAACCTGGAGAGAAGAGGGTCGCTTGATGGCCCAGAAGTACCACGTCTTGCACCACACCCACGTGACTTGGAACCTACATCTCAGGACACACCATTTGATAGGAGAAACTCTGTATGCAAGGCAAGACCTACCTTTTGCAGGCAGATCCCTTTGTCTGTGTAGTGGCTCTCTGACTTATCCATGGGTACAAGGATCTTCTAGATAGGGCCTATGGAACTATATTCTGAGCAGGAAGCGATTTATTTTGTTATGCACTCTTTTCAATTTCCTCACTCCCTAGTAAAATGGAAAATTACTCTCTAAGAATTAATGTCTCCAAATAATGTACATGATACTTCAAATTGGCTTTTTTGCCACGTCTAACTTCTTCATACAATAGGTAGGTTCTTACTTTTCCTATCCATAAAGACAGTTCTGCTCCTGAGGCTCCAAACGCAGAGCTCAGAATGACAGAGGATGTTATTTTCTGATCAGTAAAGTGTTTAGAGAAAAAGCTTTCCTTATTTTCCTACTTCTTTAAATACAAGTCAGTTTTCTTTTCTGTAAATCAAAGCTTTCATGGCTTTGTTTGTTTGTTTGTGTGTTTTTTTCTTAGGGTCAGAAATTATTTAGAACACAATGGAGAAAAAGAAATCATCTTTTCTTTCCCTTTTGCTTTTTAAGTGAAACCACTAAAAACATGTTCAGCTCTAAAATTATCACCCAAACTCAAAACACCCACAAAAAATGAGGGGGGGAGAAAGACAGAAAAAAACCCTAGAAACACATTCATGGGACTAGCATGTGTGTAGCAGATTTTTTTTTTTTTTTTTTTTTTTTATTACTAGGGAATTATTGTATCTGCGAGCCAAAACAACAGCACTCCCTGATGCCAACTCCAGCTGTTCCTCCCTTGTAAAATTTATGAGCTGTTTTCAAGAGCTTGAATAGATCTTGTGATGGAACTTCAGTGTAGCCACAAAGATATTTTTAATTGCTGCAATGTTGTCAGGTTTCCCTGTGACACAAAATGTGCTGTTAGTTGGCTGATTAGAAAGCGCACTCCTTGAGATGCCAGCCTGCTGGGTCACTGAGCTAAAGTGAAAAGTCCAGCCAGATTTCAGATCTACTCCAAATCCTTGCTGGGAACACTAGCTAACAGGCTGACAAAGGCAGGCTGAAATAGTTTTAAACAAACAAGTGCATTAGTGGGAGATTTCAGTATCTTCCCAACAAGTTCTCCACAGAGCTCCAAGCGGTGGCTTGCCCCGTAGGCAACTGCAGCTACAGTGCTCACGCCCTGCCAGGGATTCTGGCTGAGCCTGAGGTAGATACAGCAGCCTGGCATCAGTCCAAAACATCTGGCCTCACTATCTTTAGGCTGTGATGTAAAAGTGACATCCTGAGCATGTTTTGCTGTTAGAAGTCTTCTAGCAGGTCTCAGGAAAGTAAGAATTTTATCTCACCTCATCAACATTCAGATTTCATAATTATAATCTTATGTCTGTTCCTCCCCTAAGGAAAGACCCAATTATTTATAAAATCCTAGAAAAGACCATGGCTTTTCCATGGACAGACCATGCAGCAACATCATCAGTCCTGGACAGGTTGTCCAAAAGTCAAGGCTAGACATTGCCGTGTTCAGGTAGCTGGAGACTATTAGCTCAAGTACTCCACCCTCCATACACGCTTCAAGCTACCAGAAGTGGAGAAAGAAGCACAAACAGGTGACATGGATTATACAGCTGCTAACTAACAAGGCCTGTGTCATTTCTGAGCTTATGGCTTTATATATTTTCATGCCACAGAGATCTCAAACCTCTAAACATCTCAAAATCTGTAAGACAAAAGCTTTAAAATATCTGCCAAGGACACACAATAAAGGACATAAAAACTTAAATAGGAAATTGGAAAAGGAGTGGGATTATTAATTGCTACCTTTTAAGCAAAGCTGTCTGTAGTATTAGGACCCTTTGTGGCTTGCCATTTGTAGCCTTGGTAAATTAGAGACATAAAAGAAATTGGCCTCCCTGGACAGAAGTAAAATCAGGTGTAATACCAAGGGTTACTAGTTAGTTCATGGTCCTTCAGCCTACTGAAGATAAAATATCCTAAGGCCTACACTGCTATCCGCAGTTTGGCCCATGCAGAAGATACCAGGAGACATCCCCAAGCGAGACACAAACTGGCCTAGCTGTCCTGGGGAGAAGGCGATGCTGTTAGTTACCAGGTCAAAGGACTGACGCGGAAAGTAGGAAAACCATGGCATTATCCTCTCTTACCCTTTGAGATGATTTACATCCGCAGGCGTGCAGGACCAATCAGCCCCTCTCTCTTGCCTGTCGAACCGTAGAGCGTCTAATCCAAATCACTGTTAATATTCCATTCGAGTTCAGTAGACTTTGGAGCCAGCCCCAGGCTCAGACTTAGCACATCTTTTTGGAAGCTCAGTATCTGATTATTATTAAGATGTGAGAGGCTCCTGTTAAGCAGAAGCCTTAGCATTCCTGTCAAAATGAGACTTGAAGCGCTTGAAGAAAAACTGGATCAGCTGGGCTGCATCTTGCCCTGCTCTCAGGAAACTCAGCATTGCTCCAGGAACAGAGGGAAGATACGGAAGTGATGTACTCAGGTGACTGGAGATATTTTAGCACGATATCACGTAGCTTGCAGTTTCCAGTGCAAACAGCATGCGGGAACTTGCTGCTCTCTGGGATTTTGGTTAAGGATAAGCTCTGATGCTGTGTATATCCTTTAGAGACTTTGCGCTTGTTCTGAACTGTGGTGGTGGTGGTGGAGCGTCCCCTGCTCTGCCTTGTTATTTAGACAACACAAGGCATAAGAGAGTCAATGGCATCAGATGGTGGAAGCTGGTTTTACGTCCCTTTCTTACACTACGTATAGTTTGGCTTGACCTAGAGAGTTACCTAAAGGAGTAGGAAGCAAGTAAGAAGACTCTTAAGCCACCACCTTTTTAGTTCTCCATCCTTCCCCACCATGGGGGTACATAGTGTTCCCTGTACCCTTCCTAACGATTTGAGCTCTCCCAGCTCTTCTTGGTGTTTGCAGTTGTTCCTCCTTGTCACTCTGTCACCTCGTTGTCTTCCCTCTGCTGCTAGTAGGATGGAAAGTCCAAAAGCTCCAGGCCAAATGGTAGCACATCTGTAAAAATATAGCATTTTTGAGGATGAATAGGAGCAGAAGATTACAGAGTGTATTTGTGTTTTCAGGAATTTATTTTTTAATAGATTTTATTGATATGATTTGATATAACTGATTAAAGAAATGCAACATCCTATAAAATCCAGTCTGGATGGTTGTTTATAGCTGTGACCACCACACTAGTGGGATCTACACATAGCTGCTTGATCTTTTACTACCAGTTTTGGAGTCTGTAACGAGTGATGGCATGTGGACTCAATATATAACATGGATCCTTCCTGAACTAGATAATTACTGTATAGTAGTGATAGCAAAAAATAACCCTTGTCTTTATATAAACTGGTAGAATAATCCATTAGTATCCTTGGAAAAGACTGGGAGAGATGCATGAAGAGTTTGCCTCAGCCTAATGAAGTCACGTTAGTAGGATGCCAAAATGTAACCCTCTTGCAGTGATCGTTTTAACCCCAGGAGGACCACAAATTCTGTATGTGCTCAGCCAAAGAGGCAGAGCTCTCCCATTAGCACTCTTTAAGTTACACAGGTGGATGGCAAAGCAAGGAGCAGAGAGCCATTGCTGTCTTTCCTATGAAAGAAGGATTAACAAAGAGTCTGTCAGTAGGAGCCTGCTAGTGAGAGATCCCCATAATGGCAGAGCAAGTGAATAGCATGTGTTTAAAGAGCCCATAATCCTATATTTACACAACAGTCCTTAATGGCTCATTCAGAGCCATTGCAAAGAACCAAGTAAATAGTGTGGTTAGAAAGTCTGTTACTTTATATTTACTCACTAGACCGTCTGCTGTGGGAGCTGTGAATGTCATGGAGAGCTAAAAGGAGCATTCTTTGGTTTTTTTTTTTTTTTTTTGGCTATGAAAAGCTAACTAATAATGATACTGAAAACCACTTTCAATAGGAACTGTACCTTCACTTTGCACCAGCGAAGGAGAACAACCATTAGCGCACTTTGTCAAGGAAAGGGATGCATTTATCATCACCTGGAGTCTTTTCATAGAGACTGGATGTGCTCTAAAAGACACGCTCTTATTCAACAAAACGTTATTGAACTCAATAGCACTCACCTGTATGGCGGGAAAAAATTCATTCCCTTCACTGCAAGAACTACTGGGAAGGTATAAAATGGTCTGGTTTATACATATATTATTCAAATGGTCTCTTCTGGCTTTAAAATATACTACATTTGAGACTGAACACTAAATTTATTCTCTCAAATGTTTATTCATGTAAACACTCAAATCTTCATTAAAGTCAAAATTATACACACAAATCAGAGTGAAGCAGACAGCTGATTAGCATGTGAAAATGAAGGTGACATTAAATATTTGGAGATTTGCATAGCAAATAATTATAAATCCAAAGTTAGTGGTCAGTTATGAAATGGACTGTAAAGATCTGATGAAGTCCACTCAAACAAGAAAATTTCACAGAAGAAGCCTCAGCTAATACCTAGTATTTAGATTCCTGAAACATTACTCAGGATCCTATCTGAACCTTAACTAATTGATCCTCATAATTCCCATGAGGTATTGGCAAGCACTGGAATGGAGCAAGTAATTAATAAGAAATCATTTATGCAGTGAATTTTTCTTTTTGCTTGTGATTGTCTACACAGATCATTAAATCTATTTATTATACACAATGACTCACACAATTTTATCAATAATATTTTGCTTGCAAATATTTTAAAATTTGCAACTAGAAGGAAGAAGAGAGGAATCGTGCATGCTTATTGCTGTTTCCTGATTAATTACAAAAGCCATGCAATGAGCATGGGATGGCCTATGAATTAGGAATCAAATATTTAATAACTGAATGGATAATTTTAAATTTCTCTTCAGTAAAAAACTTAAGACCTCCTATCTGAGGACAAAGGTGCTTTTTCCTTATGTTAGAGGAAATGACAAAATGTAGTTCAGGCAGTACCATATACAGACACGCAGTCACAGACCTCTCTCTGTGTGCACAGGGAGGGTGGCATGTAGAGTGGCTGTATCCATATGGGAAAAGGGGATAAGGCTGGAAGCATACATCTTCCTGAGCCTTCACATGGCTGGGGACCTAGAACTTAAAGCCACTACTGCTACATCGATGCCACCTTGTTCAAATAGATCTGATGAAGCTTCACACTGATGTAATCTGCCGTTTCCTTCTCTCAAGCACTCATGCTACCAGAGTCTGAGAAATAAAATGTGCCACAAGAATGAAAGGAGATGGATCAAGAATATGTCAAACTGATGTTTCCTATCAAAATGGAATGGCTTTTTGCAAGACAAAAATACACTGTGGAAAATCCAGGTTACCTTATCGATGCTTGGGGAGATGGAGGCACAGGCCAGCAAGGAGTCAGGAATAGCAACCAGGACTTTCGTGGTGAGAGATCCAAAGTTTGTAAGACTTCATCCAGTGCGAGGAGAGCAAGACTATGCCCTCCTCTGTACAACAACAAAATCTCAGGAGTATCACTGATGTTTTCCCAGGATAGTCTTCACAGAGGGTAGGCCCTTTCCTATTGCAAAAGTGCATTTCATCATTGACTTTTGTAACACATTTAATTAATACAGCAGAATGGCTGTAAGTACACACGAAGTCTGTGATACTGGATATTGGAAGCTGGACAGCATCCCTCTCCTCCTCTTTTCCGTATCGTTCAGTCCTGGTTTTCACACTCCACCTCTGCAGCCCCAAATTGCAAGGCGTAATTTCACCCTGGATGTGTGGTCTTCTCTCTGAGACTATCTGCCGGGGCTGTGAGCAGGGTTGTGTATATTTGTATAAGGGTACCAGCCCCTATGCTTAATTTGTGCCTTGCCACTCTTAAGAGGTTTTTCTCTATGGCAGCAGAGGGAATGAGGTCAGAGCAGCTGTTCTGAAGCATTTCTTTCCAGTGTGTCCTTCTGCGGCGTTTTCTTCCCCCCCTGAGCAGACATGAGAGGACTCCTGTGAAAGTCCAGCCGAAATGTCTCCATCGGCCCTGACGGGGCTCGGGCCCGTGGGGCGTTCAGGGGGGCTTGTCCACGCCGCTGGGCAGGCGCCCACCTGAGAGGATTTGCTGTTTCTTAGCACGAGTAAATCCTGGAGTGAATCCTCCGAGCCGGGCAGGCGTTCAGGGACGCGGAGGGTGGGATCAGTCAGCGACATTTATCCCAGCGTGAGGAGGCAGAATATGTCACCTATTTGTGGCGCTTTGTGCCCCCGGCCCAGAGCGCCGCGCGGGGAGCAGCCGGCCCAGGACTACAACTCCCAGCATGCACCGCGGCCGCGAGCCCCGCTTCGCCCGCTGCTTCCCGCCGAGGGGCCGCGGGCAGGGCCCGGCGCTGAGGCCCGCGGCGAGGCCCTGGTGTGGGCCTTTCCTCGGAACCGCGCCCGCGCCCTGCCTCATGCCCAGGGAACGAGCCATAAAAGTAATGCGTGCCTCCAGCCAGCGCTGGCTCCTGCCAGCTTAACTCCTGAGGGGAGGCGAGGCACACAGCCGCTCGCCCGGCTGAACTGCAATTAGCTTCGCCTTGATTGACTATGTCAGTGGCCGTCACTCCCGGACGCTGCAGTGGATCTTCTCCCACCTCAGCGTCCGTAGGTGGTGGCGGGAGTGCAGCAGCTTTGCTGGATGTGGGCCCGTGGGTCCCGGTGGCTTCACGTCGTTTCCCTGTTTGTTCAGTACTGTCAGGATATTGGCTCGATTACGTCTGGGGTTCTTCACCCAGTCACTTTAGCTAATTAAATATTTTAAGCTGCCACGATGAAAGTTATATAGACACAAGCAATTTTTATGAACTGGTAGCGTTAATTTAAACTCAATTCCAGCAGAGCATGCTGCGACGTTTCGGGCTATTAGCCCATCACTAATACAGACTATAGAATAGTTAATACCAGTCCATTCAAATCCAAGACATATTTTGATTTGCTGAATAGCTTTAATTCTCCCAAAGCTGATCAAATAATAATAATAATAACAACAGTAACAATAACAATAAAGGCAATTCCAGTGTGATTGGCTAATCTGATGGTTTTGCTCCCAGTTTATTTTTAATTTCTGGCAGCAGTGATATTGGAAATTAAAAAGCTCTCTTGACACTCAAGTGACTCGAATCTCAGACCAGATGAAATGAGGTGACTGAAGCAGCTCTGGGTCTTTTATTCTCTCCCATCATTATCACAGCTAATAAGAAGAAACAGGGAGGCTGCCCAGCAGTGAAGGCTGAGGACACCCCCCCTCCCTTTTCTTTTTGTGCCATCCAAGATAAAGTACTAATTATCAGGACAGCTCAAGCTCATTTGTAGGAGGAAGGGAATTGAATGCTGCTTCAGTGAAAAGACTTAGCTCCTGTGTGCCCTTGGGCAGGGATTGAGGTACTTCGGTGATTTAAGCATCCAAATTAAAACACCTTGAAGTGACAGGCAGACATCCCAGTGGGCTTGCTCCTAGGACCTCTGCTCTAGCTCTTGTTGCAAGGTGCAGCAGAAAAAAAACAGTTTCACCCAGATCACCATGTATGGACAGGTCCGTCAGATGAGACACAAAAACTCAGGCCCTTCACTGTTTTGGACAACCAAGGTGGAAAGCTCTGAAGTGTAGGTTTACCCCAGGACATGGAGGTGTGGGCGGTGGTAAACACCTAGAGATTCACACAGTATTTGCTAGCAAATGACTTGTGGAGAAAAGCAATTGGATTGAAAGTCTGGGGATGAATAAGAGTTTGGCCTGGTTCTGGCTGGAAAGGACACACTTTTATTCATGCAAGGCCTGATGGCGCTGTCACTGTCATTACTGACACAGAAAGCACACAGCAGTGCAGGCTGACCTCGTTAGGCAAGCTCCCTAATGCAAGGGAGAACATTTAAACATTGCACATTGGTTACAATGGTCTAAAGAGATGGAGAGGTTGAGGTAAAGGTAGCACGACAGTCCAACTACAAGAGACTTTAGAGTCTGTCTCATCTGTCAGTCTATCCCAGGGAAGGAGCAACTCAGTCTAAATCACTCTTTATGGATGTTTGTCCCACCTCTTTTAAAAGACCTCCAGTGATGGAGACTCTGCAGACTTTCTGGCACTCTCTTCCATATCGAAAGCCACCTGCACTGTGACATGCACTGAGAGCCAGAAAGAGCACTGTGATTTTGCAGTGTGCTCAGCATCAACTGAAGCTCACCCCTGATCACTGATGCACTCACCCTGGAGCTGTTGAGGGAGGCCACAGTGGGAATACAGGATGGGGGTTTGCAAGAGGGACCCAAAACCCCTCTCTGTGGCAAGGAGGGTGCCAGGATGCCAGCACCCGCCTCGCTCCATGGGCTCAGGTCCTGCCTTGTTCTGCACGTCCAGGCTGCATCCACTAAGTGAATAAGCAGAGAGTTCGGGCCACAGATCTGTCAAATCCAGCAACTAATTCATTTGAAATAAAAACCAGCGTTTTCATGCAGGTGCTAAAGTGCTCTATCAGCAGGAATCTGTGTCTGCCATGTTCCAGATAAATGCCAGGAGAGGAGCACACCCGCCAGCGAGGCAGAGCGCCGCACTCACACGCCGCCCCGTCATTTGTTTTGTTAATGGCTCCATCGCTCGCCCGCCTCGAGAAGATGGCGCTTGCCATGCATCACGGGGACGGCTGAGCGTGACTTACGGGCTTGGGTGCCAGAGGAGAGCCATTCCCCCTTCCCAACACCACACCGGAGCCCCAGGAGAGATGAAATGCAGCCCTGCCACTTCCACCCATGAGTGGGAAAAGCAGCGTGTGATTTTGCTGATTACTCGCAATAACGGCCACCGGTGAGGGCAAGAATGGGACAAGTGGGGAGTGATACTTTTGCAGAGCACCCTCCCCATCAGGATGCTTGGGACTCCCCAGGACAGTGTTTTATAGTCTTCTGGGCATTTAATACTTCCCTTTCCATTAGATGTCACTTAGGAAGCTTCACCCCCACAATCCCACAAGTGTTTTGGAGTGATGGTTCACATTGGCAGACAGTTGTTGTCTTTTACCTTAAGCAAGACTAAAGCAGTGGACAAGAAGAGCGTTTTCCTCGCCGGTGCTGTCAGGGAGCCCATGCCTCTCGCATCTGAGGGGTTAGGGAGTGGGGAGAAGGCTTGCTGGCTGCTGCAATGGCTCCCGTGCCCGACAGACACAGAGGCCAAGCTGGGAAATGAATTTCAGGCTAATGGAGGTGGGTGTTAAATATTTGCTGTACTTGAGCAGGAGGGCTTTTGTCACTAATTACCGGGAGATGTTAAAGGAGATGGGATATATTTAAACCTCATTGTTTGCCATTAAAACACAGATTCTTTTGCTTCTTTTCTAGGCTAAGCAGCTAATACACTTTCAGCAATAGCAGAAGGGCTCAGTGGATTAATCACTGTCCTTGAAAATAAAAAGTGATTTATTTTAATGCATGCATATATTAGGCAAGAGATGATAGAAGAAAGCGGCCACTGGCTCGTGGGTCAGATCAGAGTTTTGGGTCTGATCTCTGCATGCAAACAGGCTCTTCAGCCTCAGCTCTGACCTGAAGGAGAGCAGAGGCCAGGGGACACGCCAGGCAGGGGAGTCTCAGGCATCCCTTGCTGGTGGCCCTCCTGGCAGCCACAAGTTCTCCCTGCAGCACGCACCATCCATCCTTGGGGTGTCTGCTCCAGCGTTGGGGAAAACATCGAGTCCTTCAGGCTTAAAGAAAAGCCTGGTAACTGCAGAGACATCTCTACCCATTTCTCACCATCTCTGTCCTTTCAAGATACATGAATTATATGGCCCTTGGCGGCTGAGTGAGATGGGTGAATAGACAATACTAACTCTACTGTTAACTACAGCTCAATAACTATAAGGATCCCTTGGCCCTTTCCCTGTTGCTAAAAGTACAACACAGAAAGGCTTAAAAGACTGCAGAGGATTTCTTCCCGGCTTTAATGCCTGTGGTACCATTCAGTCTGGCACCCAGAGTAACGCAAGACACCGGTCTCCATCAAACCCCATCTGCAAGTGCCTTGCGGCTGCCAACTCAATGAGCCCCTTGCCCGGCAAATCGCGGCGGCTCGGGGAATACAGACAGGCTGTCGACATTCACTGTTTCATGCTTGTCTCTTTAGGATCCGTAAGGAAATGCTGTGCAATGACACCCTTATTGGCCCTGGATGAATCAGATTAATTATTCCAATGAGAAATTTCCCCTAGCAAGTTATTTTCCTGTTCAGTGCACTTTGTAAATATGAACTGCCTCTTCCAAAATCTTCCTGTGAATGATCAGAAAATCTTATTTTTCCAGAAAGGAAACTGAGGCATAGGGAAAGGTAAATGACTTGCCCAGGGGACAGGGAAACATGTATAAATGAAACAAGAACTGTTTTATCAGCATGCTTATGGGAATTTGTAAATTATAATTACAATAGGTGATGGGGCAGATTTTTGCCAGTACAGTGTGTGAAAGAGCAATTTTAAAACATTCTCTATCTGAAATTCTCAAGTGTTTTCTGGCAGAGGAGGGAAACCCTGAACAGCACATATAACTGTCTGCACAACAAACCTGTTTTTCTCAGTTGCATCTTGCGGATCCATTAGAAATAGTCCATGAACTCCCATAGATCCCTGCTGCAGTGATTAGGAAACACTGTAGATAGAACATTTTCATCACAGTGGAAAAGAAGATGTTAGGAAATTTGGTTTTAATCCAATGCAGAGCAGGAAAAAAATCTGATTTCCTAGCTGTCCACCAAGCAGAATGCCCAGCCAATTTTTGTTTTGGAATTTAAATTTTATATTGCAATAAAAATAGGAAACACTGTGCCAAAAAATAGAGATGTATTTCTATTAGTGCTAAGCAGCAACTACTCATGGGATTTTAATGAAGGGATGCAAAAAAGAATGGCAGAACATTTCCAGCAGCACATCTGTGGTAACAGGGGCTATTGGCATAGAATATTAGTCTACTTTATCTTTATGCACTTCTATAGGCGTGTTAAACCCAAATTATGCAGATATGAAATTTACACAAAAAATTAAAATAAAAACCTTCACATATGTTACAAGGACTGAAAATTTCAAAACAGAAGTTACCGAAGTTTTCTTTCACCACAATCCAGATTTTTCCCTGGAAGAAGATGCTGACGTTTCATTGATCCCAAGAAATTTTGGTTTTGACTGAATAGTATTTTCCAATAGAAAACAATATTGGTGTAGAGTTTCTAAGCAGCTCCAATCCCAAATCAACATTTGCAGCCCATAATTAGAGACAGGCATCTTACAGCGGCTTAAATAAAGATATGAACTCTCTAGAAGTTTAACTGTGGAAGGGTTGGAGAAGGCATCATGAAGCCTGATGTGACCGTGTTTGCCTACCAGAAGCGCAGGTGGGTTAAGAGGAAGCACCAGGTCAGGGATTTAGGAGAGTCAGCTCAGCAGTGCCAACATCCCATCAGGGTTTGACACTCAACCAGACTCAAACTGCGGAAGACAGACGTTATGAAGGGCAAGGCAGTCCTTCCAACAGGATCAGCATGAGTAAACCACCTTCTTGCAGGCAGCCTTACCCCAGGGCAGGTATGACATGACAAAACTGCCCTGCCCCTGAGGCTAATTCACAGTGTCTGGGCAACGGCTGATACTGGGACTGCGCGTGCTCGTGGGGGATCACCTAGGAGGGAATGGGATGGGGTGAAGAGACAGTCCAGCACTCACTCACAGCAGTGGAGAGGTAAAATCCTGGGCTGTAATCCCCAGTGGACAGCAAAGATGTAACTGAGAAATGGGCTGAGTTGCTAAAGATGGCTGTGTTTGTGTATTGCAAAAACCGAGGGAAAGATTGGGAGAACAACATCTCCCAGTTTATGTTCTCCTTTCCAAGGACTTTGATCTTGCCTCTTATTCCTAAGAGAATCACCGGAAACTTTATATCAGGCTGGTGCCTGATATTTTCCTCGGGTTTAGGAGGCAGCACTGTGTGCTTCACCCCTGGGAGCCCTCCGTTCGCAGGCAAGCTGGGAGAGCTTGTGTCCCAAGGCAGCGCTGGAATGAGGATCTTCTCCTGGATAAGCCACAAAGCAGCTTACTCCAGATGAGCCAGGAGGAGCTGAGCGGAAGCGTATCTCAGCTGGAAGTCTCTCTTAGCATCTATTACAACAGCAGGGTTATCTTTGCTGCCGAAAGGAGATGTTACTTTGAGCTATGACAAACTCATTGAGTTTTACAACAACACTGGAAAACTAACGGCAATGAATTTGGAAAGGATGCTCAGGGAATGCTAAGCCAGTCCCTTCCTGCCTTTAGTTTGGCACCACTCATTAGACCTTGCTCTAAGGCATGATACATGAGTTTGGATTGCGTGCACGTGCACACACAAACACATGCACATTTTTTATTTTTGTAGGGTTGCTCACAAGGGTATGGCCATTGGGAGGTACTTTATTTTAGTGGAGAATACGGAATACTGAGTTGATTGGAAATGAAAGAGGGGACAAGAGGCTCCAGTGGCGTTTTCCTGAATTCATCAAAGAACAACATCAATGGGCATGTGAAATCCTCAGCATTTTGTAGCAAATCAGGCCACTAATGAGAAGACACACATGTGGCCAAAGCAGTGATTGCAGCTCAAGTTTCTTGGCTTCGAAACTGCCACTCAAGCTACAGGAGAAAGAGCTGTAGTTCGCAGAAATGCTACAGCTACTTCACCAGCACTCTCCCAAAGCCCCGAGCCAGAGGCGAGCCCTTTACTTGACAAAAGGTCACTAGAGTGGTGCCACCCCAGGACTGGTTTAGGGCAGTTAAGGGGTAGATTTATGCTGACAGACCTTAGAGGAGGCCTGGCTAGGGCACTGCTCGGCTCAAAGTCATGCCGCACACCAAGGGAGCTATTCAGGTGCCTACACACAGGCATCGTAGACAGCGCCTAGGGTTGGAGATGCCTGTCAACGGTGGGTGGACAGGATACAGGAATATGTGGAATCCGTGGCACTTCTGTAGCAGTTCCAGGCAAGGTGGGATGCCTGAAGGTCTTTTAAATGTCACTGTGTTTCACAACCTCCATTGCTCCCCAGGTAGCTCATAAATGCTGTGGGGAGCTCTATGCCCACAGCAGGGAGTGATCTAGGTTGCTGGAAAACACTAGCAAGGACATGTTTTCCCCTTGACACCCCCTCTTCAAGCGGAGTCCCAAGGGGCCAAAGCCCAGCCGGTAGCTGGCACCATCCAGAGGAAAAAAACCAAACCAAACCAAACCAAAAGCAAATCCACAACAGTGAGGCGAGCAGCAAGAGCTGGAGGACCATCAAAGTATCTCCATTGCTGGGAAATTTGCAATGTCTGCAATTGCCCCAGAAATTGATTTTCTCTCTTTCACAATGCCTTTTTCAGAGGGAAATTGGGGACCTTATTGTTATTTATTATGATCACAGATAGATCTTCAGAGATTTCCTTAATTAGCATCATTAGACACATAGCTTAATCTTAAAATCCTGGGCTTGTCAGCATGGCAAATTAAAACTTTAGGTTTTTTTCTCTTCTGTATGCCGGGTTGGAGAGTGTGTGAAGAAAAACTGGGGGTCTCCTGACAGTTTCAGAGGGTGTGGGAATCTGTCTTTAATCTTTGATGACTAGAGCAGCATATGCAGAGCGGATGAGCGAGAAGGGTCAGTTCCGTGCCAGAGAGGGAAACCAGGGGTCATTGCATTTAAAAGAAGGCATATCCTTTTGCACAACAGATGAGTTGAGCCTACAGCCTGATGCCTCCCCCCTAGCAAGAGATTTCTCAAAACCCTCCAGGAACAATGGGAAAAAAACCTGCTCCAGCTAATGAACACTGAATTCTAGCAGAAAGAAACCCTACAGAAGTATCTGTGACATCCACATTAATAGCAAATGAGTTAGTTGTGATTGATGCTATTCCAGTGAACACCAAAGGAATTAATAATGATTAGGGCCATTATTTTAACGCATTACCCCCCAAAAAAACCCAAAGGGAAAACAATTAGATGTCTTCAGTGGTTATCTTTCACAGTATACTTACTGCAGTGATCAGACACGATATTGTGCCTATTAATCAACAAAATGATGGAAAAGACGTAACTCGTGTATATCCATGAGACAGTCCTTAGAAACACATACCTTATTTGCTGGTCTGCTTATGAGTCTGCTGCTGCCGCAGAGAAATACATTGGGTTTTTCTGTTTTCCTAGCAGTAGAAGGTGTCTCATGAGTTTGGAAACAGGTTGGAGAGTCGTTCATTAAAATGAAGAAAACAAATAAACCCACCCACACTTAGGGACAGATTTTGCATTCATAGATCATATTACCCTGCTTAACCCCACTAGGTCTGAGGGAGAGCAACCAACAGCAGATCTTTCCACTTAATGGGGTTTTTTTTAGCTCATGTTCTCCAAGCCCAGTATAATCAGTTCGTCATCAGTAATGAAAGGTTGCAGTGAGCCTTATCACTGTATTGCAGGTGAGGAAACTGAGGCTCTGAGATGCCATGAGGTTTTCCTGAGGTCACACACTAATCAGTACAGAGCCAGAAGGAAATCCTGATTTTTGGCACTCTGCATTAACCACTGAGTTAATAATCTCTCTTTTGTTCATCTCTGGTGCGTTGATTCACTTCTATCATCAATGGGTCATGACCCAAAGTCATTGCTTATCTGCGTCATGGTCTTGCAATGCAAAATGAGCTTTTAGTAATTCAGCCGAGCCTAATGGGTGGGTTCAAACACAGATGCCAGCTGGGAGAGGGCTGTGGGGTGCAACCTCTCCCCCAGACTACCCACCCCATGCAGAAGACACGGTATTTCCATCTGTGTGATTCTTGCACTGACAGCAGGCCAGCACCAGCGGCTGTGAAAGGGAAGCAATGCATTTCTGTGCCCAGCAGCTCCAGAGGCTGCAGGCTCATGCCCAACTCAAGCCTGGCTGGAGTTAATAGTTCATATGGTTTATATACCTTCGGAGTGGGTTGACTGGCCAGGACTGGTTGGGAGAAAAGATGGTGGAAAAGTGGGATTGGCCAGTACCGTGATGTATCTGCATCCCTCCAGGCAGGGGCAGATGAGATTTCCTAATATCTAAAGCCACAATATGCCGGAAGATGAATAACCCCACCAGCATCTCTCTTCTCTTCGAGGAGGTAGTTTTTATGCCCACCATACCCACATCGTAGCTGAAGAAAGGAAAGGAGAGGAGCTTGAACACAAGTCAATGACAAAACAGCATCGACTCTCAGGACTCTTTTCTTTTCCAAGTTAAATTTCAGCCGTAATTAAACTCTCCCAGACTGCATACGCTTGGCTTCCATTTTCCTTTTGAAAAGTGATCTGAATTTCTCAGCCAATTCTCTGTACCCCTCAGTCACAACTTTGATGATTAACGTCCCTAGGCTGGGCTGAGAATCCCAGTAGGAGCCTGTAATCAAATTCCTCATTGATTCCCGTGATACGGGATCAGAAGCACAATGATGAAGCAATCCTAATTTTGCAGCCAGAGCCAAATGCCAATTAGATCGTCAGTGGGTGTAAACTGAGCTGGCATTGTTCTCCCTGGAAGAGATAATGCTGATTTACACCCAGACGAAGATCTGCCATACGGGCCTTTCGTGTGCTGTAATCCTGTGCTCCCGCTCAGCTCTGTGGCCCACCGGCCCATATGGAGGTGGGCAAAAGTGTTCTTCTGTGACTGTGGGTGTCCATGTTTCTGGAGGAAATGGGAAATGACCTGATTTTTCTGCTCCCATCAGTGGGAATAAGCATAGTCCTTGTTTTAAAGGTCCTTTTAGGCTGCCTGGAAGCACTGAAGTTTAGCCATGGAAATACATCTGTCCATGCCTGCCCTTATTTCCAGCCTGAGCAACCCACCTGCCCTGGAGCTCCTTGGGGGTATGGCATGGGTGGGATTCCTGCACCCTTCTCCCTTGGGGAACGCTCTCCTGGCTCATGCCAACGACTCTGGCTCTTCACAGCTTGCAGAGCATCACGGCACAGCTCTGCAATGCAGGACATCTCCCCCTGCCTCCCCCAGCTGCTCAGCAGTTGTCACTTAGCCCTTTCTCTCCACATCTGGGCTTAGCGTTGCTTTCAGAGACAAAATCCTTGTGATTCCACTACCACAGAAATCAAAGCAGGGAAGAAAAATAAAACCTTAAAATCTGTCTTCAGAAAAGAAACGGTAGCCGCATAAGGCTTTGCAGAGCCACCCACCCGTCCGAAGCAGGCGGCACCCGTCCCCACCGAGCACCTCCGTGGCGTGTGCCGCCTGGCTGGGGGCAGCCGCTCCGGAAGGGGGTCGCCTGCTCCCGTACAGGAACAACCCACCTTACAAATTGCAGAAGCAAAACAGAATATATTCAGGGAATTAACTGTATGGAAAATTATCCAGGCTATTAAAAGCCACACGAACATGCTGAATATCATGCATTTTAAGCGTACACAGAAAAACATCATTTTGAAGGGGATTATTGTTTAAATAGGCAATAGGGGTTCTAGCAGATAAGCTTCCCGCTCCTGTCTTCTCTTATTGTCTGGAGTACATTATCTCCACCATAATATTCTCAGCTCTCTCCAGGAGTATTGTCAGAGTGAAATGCTATTTTAAAAGTATATGTTTATGTTTCAATAGACTTTATAATAGCAAACACATCCGCCCAAGACACAGTAAGTGAGAGGGAAAAAAAGGAGGAGGAAAATCAAGAGACAGAGGTTGCAGCTTCACTGGTATCGAGTATAACAGGAATAAATGTTACCCTGGGTTTTTTTTCCTCCTTGCGGAACGCAGGGGATCCCTGCATCTGGAGGAGGACTAGCTAACGTGCACTTGACACCGAGACAAGGAGCCAGCAGCACACGCCACTTGGACAACGGCAGGTCTGCACAGGACTCCAGCCCCTCTGCAGTGTTCATTGTCCCAGCAGTTCCAACAGTCAGTTCATTGAATTTTCAAGCCTGAGTTTAAAAGGTGGGAAAACAGCCCAATGCAAGGCCGAGTCATCACAGGCTCCCGGCAATCTGCTCTGAATTGCGGAGAAGTTTGAGCAGCCCTGATCCTGCATCTTGTACACGCACGGGGGCCTGGAGGCGAATTGTTGGGATGCCTCCGTGTTTCACTTTGCTGCGCGTGTCCGTGCACGCATGTAGATGGGCCTGGCAGGGCTGTGGCATTTATACACGAGAAGGGGCAGAAACTACCCCTGAGCCTGTAATTCACTTTGGAAACTGTCAGACATCTTTACAACGTTTTTCTGAAAGATATACTGTATAGAGCAAATTTCTAACAAGCTTCCATGTGATTTTCATCTCTCGAGTGAGAGAAACCTGATAAAGATATAGATCCATTCTCACATCTTGGCATAAAATCATATCTTATTGGTTTAGATCATTCTGTGTCTTATTTTTTTATAGTACTAGTGTTTTCTAGTTCCAGTAGAAAATACAAACACTCAAGAGATCTCATTTTTCTGCTAAATGGTTTTTCATTCCACATGAGTTATCTCTCTCTCGATATAAACATACACACACAGATATACCACATACACCCCCTCACGTTAAATGCCAAAGACACCATTAAATGTAATGTTAAAATAAAAAATCCCCAGGCTCACGCTCAAAAATCTCCTCTTTTAAGCATTCACAATTTAAAAGATACTTAAATAGACGTTCTTCAAACTTGAGTCAATTTTAGCCTCTCTAGTGAAAGCCCATAAAACAAGCCGAGTAGTAATTTTCGGGGGGAGGTGTTCTGGGAACAGTGCACGTGTAGCAACTCCATTGTTATATATGGGATGAATATGTTCTCTATTCGTGCTCACCTAAGTTAAATAGGTCAGCTGAACGGAAGCAAACTCTCAGTAACCGTAAGAAAATATTACAGAAAGGAATTGATCTGGAAAGAGAGAAGCACTTGCTTCCTCTCTGAGAAAAGAGAGAAACTACAAAGGACAGTCTGAATACTGAATTTATAGCAAGCTTTTTCTTACAGACTCAGAGCCAAAAATCTGCTGTCAGTTACATTAGTATCAATCTGGAGCAGCTCCACTATCATCATTAGAGTTACAGGCCAATTATGTAATGAAAAGAAGTATTTCAGGCCTGCCAGAAATCTTAAATGTAGGTCCCGCTCCAGGCCGTGCTGAAAGCCTAGATAAGTGGCCTGAATTTCAGCACACCCTTCGCCAGCATTTCCTGACACTTACCTATTATTATTATACCTATCAACAGCATATGTATAGATTTATACTGTGTAATCAAGCATTATTTGACCTCTAGTTCTGGGAGTAAAGAGAAAGCCAACCCATTGACTTTCCATGTCTTTGATGTTAAACTCTACAGACAAAATGCTATTTGGAAGAGCCTGATAGATGGCTGGATAAAATAGCCGGAGAGATCTTAATGCATTCATTTGCCCTTCCTTTAAGATATGGCTGTCAAAGGAGATCGTATCACCAACAGTACTGGCGAGATTCAGGATGACCCGGGACATTTTAGGTGGCAGGGTCCAGAGGAAGATTTTCTCCAACTTTGAGAAAGTACGTATTGTGGTATTGACCTCTTGCTTCTTGCTCTTCCCCACGGCTTCCCAGGAAGAGGTTTCAGGGTAGCAGCCACTGCTCAGTTTGTAGTGGATTGGGCATTGGCACTTTCTGGTTTAGCTAAAAAGCCCCATCTTGGACACAAGACACATTTCCCTTTAAAAGTCTTGTATAACCATTACCAGCTCTTCTTCTTTCCCTGTCTTCCAAATTTCCAGTACCAAAGCTGGTGAACTTCCATTTAAAAAAAAAAAAAAAGTCATTTTGATGAACTGGCATTTACCCAACAAAAATTCTGTTACCAAAATCCTCCAACCATTTCTGCCAAAATCTGAGCCCCTGCAGAGCTGCCACCCTGGCACATGCACGTTCACGCGTGCATACAGTGCACGCAGATGTATATATCCATGCAGGTTTTGAAAAAAGTTGGTACTAAACTCCAGCCGTGGCTGGAGTGCAGGAACGCTAATCAGTTCTTATTTACCACACTGTTGAAAGGTAGAGATCGCAGAGTGCCTGGCGTGGTCTCTTCCTCCATCTTCCCGAAGACGCAGAGTATGTAGAAATGTGAAGGGGGGGAAAAAAAAGGCCGGTTATTCCCAGGGGTGTAATTGGCCAGCAGTGCCTGGATCCTGGCCAGAAGATCGGGGGAAGAGAGGAGAGCACTGAGTAATGAACCGCACGCTTTTAATTTCACTTAAGAACTCAAAGCAGGAAAACCTGAGCTGTATCCATGGGGATTGCAATCAATAGCCAAGCAGATAACAAAGAACTGGTGCTCAGGATAGAAAACTGCCTGGGCCCATTGGTTTATTGCTCGGCCTTTCTTTGGGGACTCGCTCTTTCTTGCCTGTGTTCTTGGCTCCAGCTCCAAATCCTTCAAACACTAGGGAGCAGCAGCTTCCTTTGAAAGCCTCCTGGCTGCACGGTGGGGCTGGTGCTGTCAGCTTTTGCCGTGTGCCAGCCCTTAAAATAAAGAGAGAGAAGCGGGGGAAAGGGAGGGGGGGGCTGGTGGGAAAACGTTCCTGATGATAATTTGATTGCATGCATTAATGATCAAAGTGTTGCAGACTAATTACCAACACTTACCTCTCAGATATTAAGTTATCATTTATTCCCCCCCCCAGCTTTAGCATTGCGTCTACCCCCTGTTCAGGGTGATCGTCTGCAGCCTGACACCTCGACCTGCACCCTGATGCGCCGACACCCTGGGCAGCCTGACGAGCTCCCACCCAGGCTCTCGGGGAGCATCCCCTCCATGTGCTCCCTTTGGTGGATGCTCTCCCATTTCAGGGGTCTTGGGGAATCAGGTCAGCCTGGGAGAGGGAAGCAGAGCAGGTTTTGCCATGATCTAGAAGGGTTCTTGGGGAAAGAAATCAGCCGCCTCCTGTTCTTCATCGCATGTCCAAAGATTGATCCCTCAGGGTGGGTACCTCGGTGCAAGGTGCCTGTGTGGGATTGGTCCCAACTGGGTACCCGCCAAGCCAGAAATGCAAATAACGACAGTCCCAAACAATGTGCTTTTCGATGCTGCTTCCAGCATCCATTTTAACTAGACAAATGCCAGCCTGCTGCCATCTGGTAACAAGAGGTACTAAAAGCCTCAGTGAGGAGCAGAGGGAATCTGGGGGATATTACCAGTTGCGAACAGGTTGCAGAGGAGGAGATTTCTTTTTAACCTGGGCTTTTCATGCTCAAAAATGAACACAGAGGACTCTGGTAATGATGGGGACTGAGGAAATACTCCCTCACATGCCCCCTCTGCCTCTACCCTCTGTGGCAGCAGGAAAAGCATCCCTGCCTCTTTCAGTGCCTCCTTTCTCTGGGGGAAGGGCAGGCAGGAGCAAATGCTGGGATGGATTTTATTTTATGTTTTTAATTAGATTATCTTTAATTGACTAACACCTTCCCCTGAGCCATCTTGCTCTGCTCAGAGACAAAATACCACAGAATTGGCCCATTTTCCAAGAGCACTGTGGCATTTCCTCTCTTCCTGCAGATAAATAACCTCCATGCAGACTTGGCTACCTGCTTGCAACTACTAGAAATAACCAAAAACCGAGGACCGGATTCACAACCAGTGGCAATCAGCTTAACCTGAGTGCTGTCAGAAGAGTTGCATCCCTTCTGCATGCTGCTAAGGAGCCCTCTTAATGCTTCAAGGGACTATTCCTGGGGATCTTAGGTCTTTTCCACCTCACTCCTTTCACAGGTTGCAACTAAAGTTGTTGCTACATAAAATCTTTAGAGCTGCTAGTTCTGGGGTGGTGCTCGAGATACAAGTGGGTCCACACAACCTTACGGCTCCTTCGTTCTGGAGCATGGCTGCGTCCGGGGAGGCTCCCATGCATGCAGCTCGATGCTCAGCATCTCGGTGATGTTTGCAGGCAGTGGCACAATTGGCCGAAAGCATGGAGAGCACGGTGAGGCAGTTTCGTTGGAGCGCACGCACAGCAGATGAGTTGTCCCTTGGTTTACTTACACGTACTGTGCACAAACTGCCCGTTATTGGCATTGCAGAGTTGCTGGCTGCAGGAGGCACAGCATTGTCTTTCAAAAGGCTGTAATGAAAGTGGGTCAGACATTTTCCCTTCCCGGGGCAATCCTTTAGCATAAGCAGGGATTTAAGTGTGCACGATTCCCATTATCTGCGATTGTTATACTCTTTCTCACAAAGAAAGGGCTTCATAATTTGACCAGATCTGTCAAATGCACACACAGCAATGAAAATGGCCTATTAGATGATAGGGGGTTGCCCTTTCAGTGCTGAGGAAGGGCTCAGCCCTCCTGGGAGAGGATGATTCCAATCCTGAACTGATAAACTGTGCTTGATCTTAGAGGAAACATTTTTGGGGGAGTTTTTTCTTATGGGCGTGCAGCTATTCTGCTTATTTTGTCGCAGGGTAGAGCCCAGCTTGTGCCTGTTTCTCCTCTGCAGCCAACGGGGAGGCTTCAGGCACGGCCTAGCTGTTCCTGAACTTCACAGCAGAGCCAAGGGTGAACCAGGCCAGCAAAAAGCAGACCCTCCACCCAGCCAGAAGCTGTCTACGTGATGCATCTCCCACACAGGGAGCAGAGCAGCGGGTCCAGCGCCTGCATGCAGGAGCTGTGCGACAAGGGAATGTCTGGACCTTGTCCAGGCCACTGGCAGTGGACCATCAGACAGCCAGAAATATGGTACAACATCACCCAAAGCAGTAAGGGAGTAAGTTGAAGTAGCAAAATGTCTGCCAGGTGCAAGTCTCTAAGCCCCTAAAAAGCTGAGCTGGAAGCCATTTTAAAGATGCATCAAAGACCCCTATGAGTGGCCAGTCTGAGATCGCTTCCTCATCTCAGGCATTAACATTTGGCATCATCTCTGCTCTTACTACAAACATTAGAATAAGAAGTAGAAAATGGGAACAGAACAGGAAATGTTGGAAAAAATCCGGTCCCCATGGTAGCCTTAAAAATTACTTCTGTGGTTCTCCTTGAAAGAGAGAGTGTTTCAAAAGCCTTTGCTGAGCTGATCTTGTTTCATGATACTCTTCCTCTTTGGAGGATGTAAGGCTAGTAGAGAAAAAGGGAGTTTAATAGGAAGGAAGTGAGGAAGATAAAGAAGAATCCTGTATTGCACAGGAAGGAAAGACAAGACTGAAAAAAAGACATTTAAAACCCCATCATCATTCAGGGTGGGTGAGGGTGTTGCTCTCTTTCGGGTCTGAAGGCAAGTTCTGGGTCTGTTCTCACTGAAAGATAAGATATTACAAATAGCTTCTCGTTTCTTATCTTCCCATTTCCTGGGAACTCGGTGGTGGTGTTTCTCAGGCAGCAAGGCTGTCTGGCAGCCCCTGGGACTAAAACCTCTTCCAGGGATTCTGAGGTAGACCCAGAGGGAAGACGAGAAGAAAAGGAGAAAGTCCTCTTTTCTTCTGTTTTTCTGTTTCTTTCAGAAGAGCTGAAGAAATGATACAAATTGACTCTCAGGTGCCACATACTAATGAGCATTTGAGAGCTTCCATGTTTTTGGACTCCAAGGTGGAAGCAAACTAGCACACATAAAAAAAAAGAAACATGATGAGACTGTCCATCTCCACAAGATTAAAGCACAGCAGTAGTCAGGGAGGCAACTTTCTGGTGATGACCTCCAACAGATCCAATATTTATTCCCCTTCCATGGGTCTCTGCTCACCACTCAGAAAGACGATCTTTCTAAATGCCAAGTCCTCCAACTCTACCCCTGATCGGAGGAGAATTCGGTCTGGCTCTTGCCTCCGTACTGGCAATAACGATTCTTCAAATGGAAATTAGCCGACAGATTTGATGATGATGCACGAGCCAGAAGAGAATACAGTTCACTCTGCCATAGCTCTGCAATCTCCTCAGGGAAAACAGGAGTAAAAATCCATTTGTGTTTGCAAACAAGATATGTCTTGAATGTTCACTGGGGACCTCTTGAGCAAGGAGGTGCCAATTTTACTGTCGTTTTTCTAGACATCACATAAAACCCGCAGCCCAAGTGCATGAGGTATTTTCTTCTCCGATAAAGACCTTTTGCCCTTGTGTCCTATACTGAAAGTGTTTCAATTCCTGGAGGAATTTTTGTCCTTCCTAATGTGATTACTAATCTGGGGATCTCTCATGCAGAAAAGGAGAAAGGGACTCCACAGTTTGTGTTTTCCTTCTCCCTCATTCAAGGCTGCAGATAAATACAACTGCTTGTCAGCCACATGGCTGTAGCTACTGGGTCTTCATCAAATCTGCCAGGACCATGTGTAGGTCAACAAGGTTTTCTCAACAAGATGGGGGGGCGGGGGGGGGGCAAGACTCAGGCCTCTGAAGACCTTAACTTCCAGGAGAGCCAGTGAAATTTAGGACTTAGGCAGCTCTGAGAAGGTAATCCCAGCTCCTTGCAAAGTTAGCTTCTCTTGAAAATACTTTGAATGCATATTTTACCTAGACTTTACCCAGAAACTGGGTTTTACTGATCAACTGAAGGGTTCCTGACAGTGTATTGTGTTTTCTACCTCACAAGCTTGTAATTCTGAAAGTGTACCTCGCGGCTAGGACGGACATCTAAGATTAGAGGCAGAAAGCTATTAGTGCTCTCAATTTCTAATTAAGGAGTAAAAATCTATAGCAAATTAGCCATCTAAATAGGAGATAGCACCATAAATACCTTTGTAGACCTTGGGCTAAATCCTTTTGCTCCCACCGTAAACGACTGTTGCCCTATGCTCCTCCACGTTTATCTCCACAAGTGGATCTAATGTGAGAAAGCTTCATCAAATTCAAACCATGAGTATAATTTTACAGAGCAAATTAATGAGAAGCCTTATTTAAGACCATGGACACTAACTCAAAGGAAAAATTAGCCTGAATATCTGAAAACACTACGTAACGGGTCTGTGAAACCAGAGGTGTGTCGCTCCACAGAAAGAAGAAAAAAAGGACATTTAAAACTAGACTGGAGAAAACGTCATGGCACTGAGGGAGAAGCCTGTGGTGAGAGGGGAGGACAGGTTGAGTAAATAAGGCTTTTTGTCCTGAATTTTTGTCCTCAATGAAGGGGGAAAGCCTTCCTGAGTTTACAGTGACGAAGAGAATGTTGCTGCAATCTCTTTTCATTTAAATTAGCAGGTCATCCTGGGAGACGCAGGGAGGAGGGGACCTGCTTCAAATGACTAAAAGAAAAACAAGGACATCTCAAAGGATGAAGCGGATTGCTCAGAAAATGGAGTTCACTTACATATGCCAACTTAGCATAAAAAGGCACTAAAACGCAAAAGTCCCTGAACAAAATACAGTGAATACAGCAAGTTGGAGCCGTGGTCACAGGGAGTTTGCATCCAGGTGCTGGCTTAGTAATTGGGTCAATGTCTGCAGATTCATGAGTACAGGTGTCCCACAGGGAAGCAACAGAGCATGCTCGTAACCTACTCTGTATCTCCTAAATCCACCATCCATCCCCAGATAGCTTAATTCATTTAGAAGAAAAAAAAAAAAATCATTTGTTTCTAAACCCCAAACGAGGCAACAAATTTGACAGTGAAAGAGAGAGAGAGGCTGGCTGTGTGTCCTTGATAGGCTCCTTGCTTTCCCTTGGTAAGCTATGAAAGGTAGATTAAAAAAAGAAACTGTTGTTTCATACTTGCCTCCCCAAATTTTTCCCTTGTCATATCTGTTCTGCTCTGTCCTCCAAGGGTTCCTGCGGGCTGTCTGTTGCTCTCTGAAAGAGCAACCTTTTTACAAAGGCTGAAAGCTGTATGCATTTTGCCTCCTGCCAGCGTCCTGTTTACAGAGCCATCTTGCTGGCAGCGTGCGGACAGCCGGTCTGAACGTGCCCCGTGGCATGCTAATAAGCCAGGAGGATTTGAGGAGAAGGGCTCCGGACAGACCCGGAGTGCCCGCAGGCTCACATGGAGGGAGGTGAGCACGCCTGTCTTCAGGAAGACCCAACAGAAAGTCTCCACAACCCTGTTGTCCTCCTCACCCTGTTCCACCAGCACCTTGCATGACATGACTAGCATCTGCCACAGGTTCCTCTCTCCAAGGAGAGAAACACTTGTACAGCCAGTAGTTTTATTAGGGGGTCCTTTTTTTCATGTTCAAGCTCCTTCATGGTAATAGGGGAGAAGGTGGGTAGAAGAGGGGACACATCTGGTACTTGGAGAGGGACTCTGCAAGCTTTGCAGTGGTCTTAATTGCTGTGGGATTTGCTGGCAGCCACAAACTGAACTCTAATATGGAGAAGCTTCCTCCTGTGGTTAAAGAGGAGTACAGAGTCTCTGGGTAGTGTGAAGATCCATAGGAGAGACCTTGCAGCCTAGACCAGTCACTGTGGTGGTCTAAATTAGAAGAGGAACATATCCCATCAAATGAGTAGCTCGGAAGTGCAAGGGGCAATTGATACCTCTCTAACGGCACTGGACATGAGCAGTGTTTTCCCCAAAATACCAGCCCAGGCTAATGAAGTTGTCTCATGTTATTTGCACACGCACTGAAATCACACAGTCCAGTCTAAGGATTATAAGACAATGACTATTGTAAATGTAAGATCATGAACGAGGTCTACTATTTGTCTTCAGAGCAATTTTGCTATTAGAGAGGGAGAAGAAAACAAATCAAGCAAATTATATTTGTTTTAAAATGATCAATCTCCTCATCTGACTCATTTGGCCAGTTTCCATGCTTGTCGGGTGTGACTGCCTATGCAGTTCTCCATTGTTTCTAATGACCTGTTCAGACTCGGGTTAATTGACCCACTCAGACATCTTTCATTAGCCTTCTTATTTTACTAAAAAGCACCTGTGAAATTTATAAATACTAAGATGAATCAAGATAAAAAATACAGTTAAAGAAGGTTCTTATTTAGCTGTTTCCCCCCTTGCTTTTCTCTGGGTAATGGCTACAAGCGGACAACTGGCAGTAAAGGAAGATATAGTGCAACATGAAGGTTTCCTAATTGCTCCTTCTGGTTACGCAGAAAAGGCACAGCCAATAGCTGCACCTTCAAGAGAAGGACATTAATTCAAAGCCCATTGTGTTTATGGCTATCTTGGATCAAGCCTTGAGATCATTTTAAACCTGCTGTAAATACCTGAAAAATGTGTACTTAACAGACCCTTATGAAGGGACTTCCTTGATGACCTGAAGCCATAGGTGGAGCATTGGAAGGCATGGGAGAGGTGTTCAATATTTAACTCTTGAAAGCTGGGAGAAGAACATTTAAATAAGTAATAAACTCACTGGCACCTCCAAGCAAGGCCAGTGGCTGGAAAGGCAAAGCTCCCATCAACTTTCTTTGAAATACCTGTTGGAGAAACTCAGCATTCAATCAAATTTCCTCCTGAAGTTCACTGAAACTTTTCACTCCCCAAAATTCCACTGTGGGGAGAGGATTTGTGATGCGTGTAGCTTGACTGTGTCTATAATGTTGGCTCTATGCATACAGTAAATTAGCGCAGTAAGGACTGTTTGGAATTTCACCTAGGAGGCAAGCCGTGAACCCCAAAAGACCTTTCTCTGCAGGTGTTCAAGAGATGATGAAAGAGCCATTCACTTTGATGTCTACACTCAGCCCTGCTCGGCTTGCCAGATGCCTGGACCTAGCACCAACTAGGGCCAGAGGTGGTGGCTATCTTAAAACATCATCAGATTGAGGGTGAGGTAAAAAGATGGCTAAGACAGACAGACCAAACCCAAGCCTTTGGAGGACAGCACCTCAAGGGTAGCTCAGCACATCCAAGTAACTGACAGGGATGGCCAGCATCTTGGCTTGACAGACACGTGCTTAGACCTTCTTATTCATTCAGCCTCCTTTTCTTCTCATTCAATGCCTCATTCCTATGCTAAAACAAACTCTCTGAGTGCGCAAGTAGGGCAAAATTAGACGGCACTGTAGGAGTGAGAGGGGGAGAACCAGGTAGCGGCACCTTGGGGAGAGAGAGAAACATCCAGGGTTTCCTGGGAGGGATCTGCTCAGAAAGACCCCAGGGAAGTCTGCAGCCAGCCCTGTAATTGTGACGGTGTTATTAATAAAGCAGGAGCACTGCAGAAGACAGATGATCCAGAAGAAGCTCAGGGATTGGGGAGGAAGCTTTGCAGATTTTTTGAGACACTGTCAGCTGTGCTTTGACATCAGCCAATGCCTACTGGAAAAGAGTGAACAAATAATCTGGTGTAAACCAATTCTTCCCATTTTGCCATAATTTTCTACTTAGCTTGTAGTATTTCGGGGAGTTTTTGATTTTTCAAGCACAATTAAAGGGACTGGGAGGGGGCAGTCTGTTCTTTTCCTCTCCACAGGTTCCAGGTTGAATTAGCTCAGTTTTCGAGTCAGTTGCTTTGTTTTAATAAGATTGCAGGCATATGTTTAAGGGTTTTATACTAACATAATTATGTATATAGATCAATAGAAATGCATATTATCAAGTAGGTACACAAGTACACATTATAAAGGATACATGTTTTTCATACGGAAATCATTACATACAGCTTAGCATTTTGGTGATTGACACAACATTATTATAACTAAATTGGAAAGCATCTTTTTCTGTAGCACCTGCCTCGCTGTTTGTTGCGGAGAAGATGGATGGGAGTTGTGAGACTCCCCACACCATCCCTTCCCCTTTTATTTTGCATTAATGTTCTGACAGGAGAGAAGGCCCCACAGAGAGCAAGAGTGGGCAAATCTTTAATTCGGAGTCTGGTTTTAGATGTCTTTATGCCCAGGCCACGTGTGCACCAAGGCACGCCAGGCTGCACAGCCTTTGCTTCTTCCTTGCATTAAGAGGTTGCACATACTGGTAGAACTCAGCGGGCACCAGGACATCCTCCTGAAGTGGAGGACACTGCAGTTCCCATTGAACTGTGCCCTGAATGCTGGCAGGTACAACCTGTGAGTCACGTCCACCTGGGGACAGCAGTGCTTATTTTAGCCCTGGCGTTAGGAGGTCCCTTGCAGCCTGCCCTCTTTGCTTGCTGCAACTCTTCTCCGCCCTGTCTGTTCCCAGCCAGTAGTATGGATGGCCATTTTGGCAGGGTTATCAGTCTCTGTGGTACCCTGGAGCCCAGGATACATTTAGACACTATAATAATACTGATAACGATAATAATAAATAAAGCTGGAATCTTGGGAGGACATTTATTTTAATGATTCCAGCTCTGCCTGCTACATTCAGAGGTAATATCAGCTATCTGTCTATGTCTTCTTTAATCTGGCCAACTAATTTGAGGTAATATTTATCACATAACGGCTCTGGGTATTTGCAAATACCTCTTCCATCCATTCATAAGACTCAAAATTTGGTTTTCCTGAAGCAGAAGATGCCCAGGACTAACTAGCCCAGGCTTGAGGTATTTTCAGTTTTGAGCTCTACCCTGCAAGTGCTGAGCACTTCTCCCTGGTCCTGGGCTTGTTCACCACTCCCAGCCTTCAGGAAGAACACAGAGATTAATAAAGGAGTTGAGCAGGGATACAGTGATACATATCCAGATATTCTCCTGTCCTCCAACTTTTCATGGTTCAGGGATGTACTGAGCCAGAGATGCAATGTCTTCCTAGTTAATAACCCAGGTAGACTGCTCTTCCATGAACATGCGCATTCTCTCCCTGAACTTGCACAAACTTTAAGTATTCAGAATTTCCTGTGGGAAGGATTTCCACAGCTTATCCACACACTGGGCTGAGAACAACACCCTTGTGTCCACTCTGTGCCTGCTAAGTGCTTACTTCATTTGGGGGCCCTCTGCTCCTCTCTTGGAAAAGGTGGGGAGTGCTTGGTCCCCCTGGTTTGCAGAGTTCACCATGAAAAGATTTAAATCTGGCAGCAGATGCCCACACCTCTGTGGGAAACCCACTGAGCCCTCATGCATCTTACCTTACCCTGAGAGACACATCGAGGGAAATTACCGGGCAGCATCTCATCTGCGCTGTATCTCTTGAGAAGGGTCTTGGTGAGCAGTTCAGAAACAAGCATCTTTCAGAGGGCTGAGGCCTCCTTTTTTGCCTGACAGGTTGTGCTCTCACACTCTTTTTCTCTCGCCTTGTCATCCAGTGCGATGACTCATGCAAATGAAGAGCAGCTGAACTTAAATAAGAAAAGTCCTTAGGGACTATCAAAGGGCACAGAACTTGGGGAGAGGGAGGGAAAAATGTATTTGCATAGTCATCGTGACAGTCGCCAGAGCAACAAACAATTAGGTTCTTCCTTGCTGATGAATTAACAGCGCTTCAGCTGCAGTACCTGCTCCGTACTCTCTATCCAGGAGAGTCAGCCAGGCCTTCAGCTGTTTAACTAGCGCTTGCAAAAATCCTGGAAAAGAGGGGAACTTCACTTTAGAGAGAGTCTGTCCTCCCTCAGGGCATCCCTGGAGAGATAACTCCTTGACTCACCCACTCGGCTAATGAGTGTCAGTGCTACTCTGTGCAAAAACTCCTCAAGGTGAATGCATCTGATGATAGGAACATACACAGATACAAAGCCACACAGAGGAAATCTTTGTTTCCTACAGAAGGAAAATAAGGGTGTATGTGTATGGGAGAGCGCCCTTTCTTGTCCTTCGTTCCCCCGTCTTCCTTGCAAGCTTGAACTCCTTGAATAAAAAGGGACAGTGTTGAAACGGTGTCTCTAGGTCCGCAAACGCAGGGTTGTTTATCAACACGTAGCTAAAGCACTACTGAAACACCATCTTAATTAATAACATGACCTTGTTAAAAATGGCATCTGACCGCATGTGCTAATTCCTGCTTATTTCTATGTTGTGTTTGCTCCCTATTCCCAGTAAAAACAAGTGTTTACTCATCACCTCCGCTCCACAGAGTGCAAAGGCAAGAGATCTCGTTATCTTCCTGACTGCACAACCTCTATTCATGGCATAAGGCATGGAAAAAGCAGGGCTTGATTTTTCCAAGTCCCAAGCGGAGTTTCCAATGACCACTCTTAGGGAGATCATCTGGCAGCCCAGGGCTTGGCTTCTTTTAGTTCTGCGAGTGGCTTGACTGAGGCTGGAGATGGCATCCCTGCTGGTGATTCTTCCTCGCTGTTGTTTGCAGGATCCCCAGCCTCAGAGCAGCAGGTCTCCCTGAGCAGGGGCCGTGTGTGGGAGTGGGAAATGTAGGGTTCCCTCTCTGGGACCCCATGGGTCTCCTGCAGTCCCAGGCTAAACCCCAATGCACAATACTGTCTCCAGAAAGCATATCTTCCTAGAGAACCTGCTGCTCTGGGAACCTTCCCATCGACATGCAATATTCCTCCATTTTAAGGGGGGCAAGTGGCAGAATTGAAATAGCAAAACAAAACTGAGAAATCCTTTCTGTCTCCTGGTATCTTTGCTACTTCATTGCTTTATAATAAATGCACATTCCCAGCTGGCCTGAGGGCCCCTCTCTCCTGTCTGGGCAGAGGTGCTATTCATTCACGGTTCACGGGGGAGGGAAAGAGTCACCGCTCTTCTTTCACAGTCGTATAGCCCAGAATCAAGAACTCTCCACAAGACACTATCTAATCAAAACCAGACACTCCCTCAGGGCACCATATACATTTAGGAAACAAGGACAGTCAGCCCTCCATGACCAAACTTCTCAATGAAGGAGAGAACGGTCCTTTTTCCACCACAATCCCCAAGCTTGCTTGAAAAATAGAACGACATTTTCCTCTCCTCCTCCCCGGTTCCCTACCCCCAAGTCCCAACACAAAAGCAAACAGAGAAATAGCACGCTCACAGCTCACCCTGGCAGAAACACTGCTCAGGGGATGCACCTATCTCTAATGCTTTGCTCAAGACAAAGAGACTCTGAGCATAACAAATGCATTTCTTCCTGACTTCCCCGCAGTGGGGCTGAGGGAGGACATCCACAAACAAGGCAGCAAGTGCTACTAGTAAGATGAGAGAGACGACGAGGGAGCAGGATTCCTGGGTTTTGTTTCCGGTCCTCCCACTGCTCGCTGTAGGGAGTGTAGATAAGTCATGCTTAACCTCCCTCCAACACAGTTTATTTAATACCATCTGGGTTTATTTTTGTGAAGTCTCAAAAAACTCATGCTCACGTTCACTTTGTTAGTGCCCACGTGCAAGATCACACATGCAAAAAAACCTAGTGCCTGCCTGTCTGCGAGAATGCACAATCCTTGCACGTGACAAAAGAAGACCCCTGGGACTGCTTGTGGCCTGGGCACATGGGCTGAGCGAGGTCTGGGGATCCCAAGGAGCGAGGTGGAAGCTGCAGTGTAACTCCTGAGGGACAGGGAAGGGTGTCTGTAGTGTCCAGCTTTGCCGAAAGGTTGACATATACAAGAGGATCTTGGGAGGAAAGAGATATTGCTCTTCACTTTTCAGTCATCCAAGGCATCATCTTCCAACATCTGAATGATGGGGAATGGGTTGCCCGTGGGGTAGCACTCATAGGACAGCTTGATTTCACAATTGCCAGCTATAAGCCACCTTCCAGTGCTAAAATCTCTGGGGCAGAGGCAGTCTTCTTCGCTCTACCTGTGTTGTGCCTAAGACTGCAAAGGCCTTAAATCCTGATTACAGCCTCTGAGTACACCCACAGGACAAACGTTGAGAGAAGCAGCAGGTTTGCAAGGAGCAGAGCCAGAGTCAGACTGTGAGAAGAAAGAGCCACTGAGAATAGGGACTTAAAATGAATGTGTTATTCCCAAGAGTGTTTTTCCTGCTAAAGCAAAGGGATGCTTAAGTATGGCCCTTACCTCCTTTGCTGTAAAGCACCATGAAGTGGAGCGTGCCAGCCCTGCCACCCTGCTCCCCTGATCCTTGGTAGGAACCCAGGGCTTTCACCCTTCCCTCTCCATTACTCCTGGCTTCTGTGACGCACACGCTGCTTTGGGAGGCAAGGAAGGGGACAGCTCAAAATGGAAAATAAAGCATTGAAAGGGATGATTCCATGTGGGAGAAAAAGAAAAAGCCCACTTTCCTCCTCACAAAGGGAAGCTGCTGGCTGATTGCTTTAGGCAATACACAGAGGTTGCTTTGTAACCCACGGTTTTCTATCCAGGGTCCTCTTTTAACTGCTGCAATAGAAGAGGAGGGAGAAAGAAAGAATGGAAGTGGATTCAAGGTCTTTTCACAGAGAAATGCCCAGCCCACCTTATAAGGCTTTTATTCGCTCTTGTAAAAAATAACTAGATCTGGTTGAGGCTTACAGAGCTCCCAGTTCTCATTGCTACCAACCACCAAGCCCAGATGGCCAGCCTGGTTCGCCCTGGAGTCTGCCAGCCACCTCTTAGCCCTTCCCTTCCTCTCAGTGACGGGGTTTTCTGTCGCCTTCCTTGCACAATGTCACTGTGTCAGGTCAGACCTGCGTGGCTGGCCAGTGTCTCCCCACACTGTGAGAAAGCAGACATATTTTTCATGCTACCGTCACCTCATCTAGCTAAAAAGGGCTGGAAGTGAAGAGATAAGAGCAGGAGTGTATGAGGCAGTAGTAAAGGTGATGAGAAAGATATGGCCAAATCTGGGAAATGCACTAGCTATGATGGTGGGCAAAACTCCTTTGTTCTTTTAACTGTACAACCTCCAATGACTTCTTTCCTTCTGATGACAACGTTAGTCACACACTCGCCAGTCCATGTACCAAACTTGGCACCATGGGAAGCAGCCGTTAATGCCAGCTCTCCCTCAAGACCCTCTGTGTCTCTCCAAAGCCATGTCCCTCCAGAGCCTCTCATTCCTCACCTCGCACTGAATCCTGTGTTTTACACCATCACCATTCTCACTGGTCACACATACATTTTCAGTAAAGATTTTAGCTGCTGAGAGTTGAAAGGGCAGAAGAGTCTTGTTTTTCTCATGTGCATGAACTTCTCTGAGTTGTCTCCTTTAGGCACTGATCCAGGGTCTCCAAATCCCTCAGCCTGATTTCCAGTGCACAATGATTTACAAGTGTCCCCATTGTCTTACCCATGGACTCTCTTTACATCCTGTTATTTATTTCAGGGAAGCAGATTTTCCTTTTGAATGATGGGAAGGCGTTTGCCTGACATGACAGGAATTTATGAGTTGTGACTCCCAGCTCCTCCCCCAGGGACCATGAAATCGGTGCGTTGCCGGGGCGAGGAGGGGAGAGCAGTGTTTGCAGGCAGAACCGAATGGACACGGCTTCCTGGTGACAGGAGATATTTATGTATTTGCCAACGTTTTAGTATAAAAATAAGGAGAGTTACTGAGGTGTGTGGGGGAGTACGGAAGGAACAGCAAACTAAAACACAGCCATCAATCTCCTGCCTGCCCGGGGTGGGGAATGAAGGACGGACCTCAGTTACCCGTCTTTGCAAGCAACCATTACATAAGGATGTAGGTGATGGACATTTTTCCCAGGCTCCTGCCTTTTTTTTTCTCAAAATCTTCTACCCCAAGACTTTTGCATGGAAAACCAGCTCAAAGTAGACAAGACCCACATATGCTAATGCGTTATCAAAAGTGGTGCAGGAACATGGAGAGATGGGGTGGTGTTTTCCTGTGCAGAAGCTGCATAAAGAAGAGAGAGCAATTCAGGCTCGGTGATACCATTATTCCTTGGTCTCTGAAGGGACTCAGTACCAGGATTGGTGGGCATGTTTGTCAAGTGGATTACGGGCAGTGACTATTAACTTGTGTAGCTGTTAACTAGCAGCCTCTCACAGTAATAGAGTGATTAGTATTATTAACGTTCAGTCCCATTAAAGAAGTTGTCCTAGGTTGCATCCCTTCCACTTCTACCCTTTTGCCTTTTCTTTCTCCCTTGATTCTCTCTTTCTCTCACAGTGGTTTCTTTCTCCCTGAGCTGTCACTGCAGATGAGGGCTGAAATTTCTGCCTTTCGGTTCCATTCCACACCGAAGGTCTCGCCCAGGTCAAGAGCCTCTCCAGCTGCATGGGGATGATACTGAGAGCACTTCAGGCTTTTATGGGCTTGGAGAACATCCTTGTTGACTCATGAATTGCTGTTTATGTGCTCTGACATGGAATTCAGCTGCCCCTCAAGTGTGTAATGTGTTCTTACACCACCACGAGGTTTCTCCCTGAGTTTTGTAGGCAGTAGCTCGGGACCCCACACAAATGCAGCATCATTCACAGCACCTCTGAGATTTAGAGGTGGTGGCACAGAAGGATCAGCAAGCATTGCCAGGAGCTCAGCACCACAGAAGGAGGGTGCTATAAAGGGAGAATCATGCTGTCAAGAAAACTTGAAACAGAACAAAAAGTGTTGATTTTAACTATTTACGGGGGGGCTTACTTGCCTCTTCTGGTTTTCACTCGTTTCAGTAACAAGTCATTAAGCGTTTGTGTGTATGTGTGTGTTCACAAATTGTTTGTGGATAGTCATTTGGCTTGTACCATTTTGTGCTTTAATTGTAAAGGATGAGCTTTTCATAGAAGCATATTTCAGTTTATAGGCCACCCTGAGGATACAGCTGTCTTGTAATTCACAGTGTGTTACTGGTCAATGAAGTCTCATGATATTTATTTTATCGGTAGAAACAAAACTTCATTTTCCAAAAGCTGAACATGTCAAAGCACAAGAAGAGGATTACAGGTACTCACATTTAGATGCAAGTACTTCTTCTTTGCTGCACCCTTCGTGCAAGCGTTTTCAAGGAGGTGGATGAAAGAGACACGGACATGGGTCAGTCAACCCACTGCTGCAAATTCCAGACATCCCCACCCGCCATGTGTTGTATTTTTCTCACAAAAGCACCAGTCAGTTCCCGAAGCCGCACATGTTCTCCTTAGGGATCTGCAATCCAGTTGCGTTCATCCCGACACACGTGGCCTTGTCACGCTGGCACGGCACGAGAACAAAACCTTTTGACTGCAGGCTTTGTGCTAGGAGCTCTCCACGAGAGGCTGAGGAGAAGATACTTCCTGCAACAAACAGTGTCCAGATAAAAAGGAGCATTTCTCGACGCTGTACGTCTTATTAATTTCCCTGTTTTCACTCGGGCCGTGCATCCTGGAGGAGTGATGAACTGCCGGCTCTGCGGCTACACTGCCCCTTCCATCCTCCCCTCCCACCCCTCTGTTCAAAACCCACCAGCTGTGCACCAAAGACACAAATAACAGCTTGAGCGAGAGTCAGCAGCAGAGAGACCAGGAAGGAGGGTGGCTGCGTGGCACGCGAGGACTCGAGGCGTGCAGTTGCCACATGAGATCTGAAGCACGCCAGCTGTCGGGACCCACCCCTGCAATCTGCTGGTGCACGCAGCACCGCAGACAAGGGCTTTAAAAAGGGACGAAAAAACCCCACAGTAGCAGTAAAAATTATTTACCCAGAGTTCAGGAACCTGTTATTAATGATTTCTCCGAGACCTGCGTGCCAGCGCAGTTATGAATGCCCACCATTTCTTTGCTGCAAGCAAGAGCGAATATGGAGCGAGGCAGCACATCACAAACAGCTTCTGAGCACCACAGTAGTTGCCTGTCCCCGCTGCCCTCCCAAGCAAGGATACGGGCAGAGGGCCTGCAGGGACTGGAAACCTGCGTACCTTAGAGCCCCTTGAAGCCCTTCTGATTTGAAGCATCGTCCCAGATTTGCAGCAGATGTACAAACCTGTAGACAGAGTGTGTTTTCTCAGTGGAGCCACAGCCCATGGATGAAAAGCAGTTTCAGATGACTGCAGCTATGGGGCCCAGCAAAGGACTTTCCCACTGGGCATATGCTACCGCTATACTGCAGTGTACAGTCTGATGGTAGTTATGGTCAACCCATGCTTGTGCGTACAAAAGTGGGCGAGCTAGAGGCTAATTCTCTGGCAATGCACACTCCGCCGGGACTGTGGGGCATCTGCAGCAGACATGCTCAGATAGCTCAGCACTGATGGACTTCTTCAATGTATTTATCCTGTAACTCCTCATTAGATAAGGAACATTATAGATGATGAACTGAAGAGGAGAGTCTAAGGAGGGAAAGAGCTGTACACTGGAAGATGGAACTGAGGAGCTGGTCTCCTGAGGAGCCCAGTCCAGCTACTGGTCTGACACTGACCCTGGGCTGAATCTCATCTTCACCATGGGGCAGGTCTCCCCAGGGTGAAGATCTTACATTCAACACACGTGGCAAAGCTATCCCGCTAGTGGCCTGCCAACATCTTTTCTACGGATTAAAAAAAAAAGTCTTTTTTGGAGTAATCTTTCCTTGGCTGAGACTCCCACCCAGGAGTTGTCCTTATCATCGTGTTTGTAGTTCCTGCCTGCCAAACAGGAACTGGATTTTAATCAACAATTTGTTTCCCTTCAGGGCATCAAGCAGTCCTGCTTAGTCTTTGGGATGTGACCAACACTCCCCTAGCCTTCATTCATACAAATGAGCAGTGCTGTTGCTTAGTAGTGATTTCTGAGCAGCTATGAGGCTAAAACTGGCCCTTTACATAATTTCCTCTGAGGGTACAGGAGACAGGAGGGGAAAGCAAGGCCAGTATTAGGGAAGGCAAGGACTGAAGCCTTGTATCTCTGTGCCAGTTGCTGGGACACCGGGTGTTTGAATCGCCAGCACTCACTGAAGAATATGGGGAAAAAAAAAAGGCAATAATTACTTTTCAGTTGGGAGCTGAATTCTCTCACTCCTGCTTTTCTTTAGGTCCCTTCCAGTTGGGGCACATTTCCCTGAAAATGGGTCTAGACTGATCTAGTAATAACACCATGGGATGTGTCACAGTGGGTTGTGACCTCTAAGCAGGTCACAACAAAATGCAAACCAAGAGCTTGCACAGAACAGTACCTATGCGAAGCAATTGCCTCTAAAATGCTTGTTTTCCAGCAACAAAACTTGAGGTGATTATTGTTCTTTTTCTAGAGGGACAGAAAGATGGTTTTGATTCTTTTCTGCAGCATCTTTCAAAGCTGAAGGTTGGCTTCCTTGTGGGGAACCTCTTCCTCAGTCCTGTCCCAGCAACTGGCCTAAAAGTCTCTCTGTTGAACACACATATTTGGGGGATGTAGATAATATTTCTGCCCCTTGCAAAGACATGGCCACCCTTGCTCAGACGGATTGTTCTTGTGCAAAGGGACTGGAGCCCTCACCATGGTAGTGTGCTAATTCTCAGTCTTACTTTCAGCTTCCTGGATTTAATCTGAACTTTTCTGTGTAACACTAATGTTATGGAAAATCAGTTGTAATAGACGAGGACCATTATTGTTCTTCAGGTCAAGCAATCAATGCAGTAATTTCCTTCCACTTTAATGCTATTATTTGGCTGTAATCATTTCCAGTTGAGTTTGCATGAGAATCGAGTTGAAACTGCTCCTGGTCACATTTACCTGGAAAATTTTCAAGACTCTCCTCTAGAAAATCAGGACTTTCTTCCGATAAGCTTTAATTAACAATGATCAGGATTCTGCTGCTCTCTGAGGATTTCTTATCTTCTAGAGATGTCACCAAAGACACTCAAGGGATGGTGTAACTCACTGTATTTCTGTCTGAGAGAGAGCTCACTATGGCCTTGGATTGCAGCCTCAACACATTTTTTTGTTAGCTTTTTAGCAGCAAAGCTAAACCAGAAACAACCCCTCTCTTTTATGGACAGTCACATCAGCCCTCAGTGATTAAGGAAACCCAGAACACTGCCTGGAAAGCAAGGCTCAAAACACTGCCAGTTTTCTTCCATAAATCCTGTTCTTTAAACAACACATCCATATATAATAGTTTAAATAAAGCAGGCCCAGATGCAGTCCAGAAACAGAAAGTAGCTAAAAAGGATGCCATTATTTAGGGCCTTCCATAATACAACTAGCATGGCTTATATATTGGTGCAGGGGTCTACAGCCCTTTAATTTTCCTGACAGGTTTATGCTCAGTTATCCCTTCGGAGGCTGCTTTTGATGCCTCTTCTGCACTGTGTGATAGTGCAAAAGTCATGCAGAACGTCAACACAGATCCCAGGCTTTTTTGACTAGGACATGTCTTTCCCCAACATGTTCTTGTGTGGTTTGGCAGAAGTGAGGAGATCTTATGCACAACGTAAGATCTTACGTTCTTAAGTCAGCAGGGACTGATTCAGGCTACGCACCTGATGTGATTTGACCATCCAGTATTTCGCCAAGTCTCCAACGAACTGACGGCAGGAAGAGGAGAAACTTTGACCCAGTTTCTTAAAATCATCACAGAGATGTGCTCCAACAGCGTCCAAAAGCGGCAGCACTTTATAAAGGCCATTGTTTGCTGAGATAGACTTGGCCTGGCATCCTCGTGCCTGTTAGAAAGTGCCTTCTGCATCGTGAGGACGGTGTCCAAAATCAGAGGGACTGGTGGAGCAGAAAATTTGAGGCACACTCGGAAAAGCATGGAGTTGACTTTGCTAACCAGGTTTCCCTTGTGCTTAGCAACAGCTCCAGTGGGCCCCTGGGAGTTTTCAGTAGTCGGGAGCCTTGTTCCTTGGCAGAAACATAATGTTGGCTGTTTAGCATGCTGCTGAACCTGTAATCTACAGCCAAGCAATGGCAAACGTTGTAGCCAAGTGAACAGCAGGCTTGGAAGGGGGTTGTTTTCGAGGGCTGATTTCCTCTGCCATTTGCAAAAGGGCATCCTGCAGCCAGGCCATATGATTCAGGACTCTGCCTCACCGTGGATGTGCTGCTTCAGTGCTCTGCACGTGTAAAAAATGGCACCACACATGACAGGTTCAGGTGACATAAGGTGACTGTTCAGCAGGTAGGTAAGAGGCTCATTAAAATCGAAGAATGTGCAGCCCCAAAGCATGCACAGCGAAATCAGATGCTGTGTATGCTTTTTCCCCGAAGTGCTGACCAGTGCACAGCTCCCTCATGCACCTGGCACCTTCTGCAACACTATTTTGTTCTTCTCACATTGCTGTTACTAAACCTCCGCTCTGTTCTGGCCACTTTTCCTTTTTTATGGAGCCACCTGTGGTTGTGTCCCACTTCAAAAGCACATGTATGCATTTCAGCCCATCCAAGACCCTGATAATCATGATTCACAACATCCCTCGCTGCTCCTCTCCTGAGTAGTTTTGAAGTAATGGATACCAATCACAATAAATTGCTCCAAATGGCACAACAGTTTGCTGGTATGGAGAAATGATGAGCAGGACAACTGTAGATTCATTTTCACTTGTACTCTCAGCCAGAATTGGTATGGACTAATGACTATGGCAAGTCGAGCAAGTTCATTTTTGCCTGTGACCTCGGCCAGGATTTTAATGCAAGGTCTAGTACACTAAATGATTACCAAAGGAGTATTTGCGTATGTGCGTCAAACCACATCAGTGTGCACATTCCTGGAGAAGTGTGATGTATACTTCTAGTGTAGTCCAAACTTGGGGAAAATGTTTAGTTTTCCTCTCACCAAAAGCATGTCATGTGCCAAAAGCATTTCACATAGTGAAAGCAGGCACATCCTCTGCTTGTGGAGCAGCGTTCCCGTCCTCTCCCCACAGCGAAAGCTGAAATTTCTCACTCAGCACCATTCTCTGCTCCATTATGTCTGTATCGCTGTGTGTTCCCACACCCCTTTCCCTTCCTGTCATTTCCAGCAGGCAACTGGGATCACTTATACTAAGCTTTGTTGACAGAGGTAAGACAAAAATAAAATTGACTATAGCATAATGCATTCAAAACAAAAACCTAGGCTTCCTTTTCAGCTTGTTGAACAAAAAGCCAGGATGCAAACACTTTCGGGAAATTCTAGGCTGTGTCTCGCTTGTCCTTTTTTCAGTTCCAGCTCCAAAGGAGAGACTTCGTAATGGGTTATTTTGAGATAGAGAGAGTCAACTCTTCTGACGAAAGGAGCTGTGTCGCAAGTGCACAGGGCTGCCCGACAGCCGCTCTACGCATTGAAGCGCCAAGGAGAAGGGAAGTTGATGTGCGGTTCGCATCCTGGAGATGACAACACGTTCATAATGCTCCTTGTTGTGGAAAGGGGTCTAAGCTGGGCTGAGCTTCGTCAGACTACCTGGGCAACCCAGTGACCTTGGTACCATCAGACTGTGCTGGGCCACTTCCTTACGGAGGTGTCGCTGAGATTGCCAGGCAGTCACCACGTGCCCTGCCTTTATACAAGCAATTGTGGACTGTGTTGGGGGTTCTGGGACACCCTCCCATCCACGCTATATACCTCACATCTAAAAGAGCTAAGTTGGGTCTGCAGATGGGAAAAGCAGACCCTTGCGGTGCCAAATTATCCTGGAGTTTAGACAGCACCTTGTACCATCCCCCCTCCCAAGCTGCCCTATGAAGTTTGGCTCTCAGCACCATTTGGCTGGGCTGGAATGTGGTGCATCTGGCACGAGCCCCGCATTGAAGCAAATACATGACAGGCAAGTGCAAAAGAAAACACAAACACCTTGGTCCAGGCACGGTAAATTCTCACTTGCTTCCTTCAGCTTGTGTCCTCACACTTTTCCTCCTCAGCCCTCCCTCTGTCTGTATGCCAGACTGGTCACTATCCCTGGAGTAAACTCCATCTGACAGCTAACTTGCAGGCTGACAGCTTCGGTGACTACAGGAGACCCACGGATCGCCCTTTTGCCCTCGTTAACATCTGTATTATGAGCAGCACTAATGGCAACATGACAAGCTGGAGATAGATGGATGCAAACAAACTCCCAGCAATAGCCACAGGAGAATTATTTGTATCATTATCTATTTCTTCATTACCTGCCAAGGATCAGGGCATTTATTTTTTTGACATGTGCTGCTGGTCAGTTTAGCAGATGCAGGTTTAATTCTCATCCTTTGTTGAAGAGAGGGAGAAGAGACACCAAGGGATCAGAAAGGCTTTGCCCTTGTTTATGGGAAGGCTCTAAAAGGTTGAAGGAAAGCTGAAGGTCATCCCCAACAGTGGTGCCAGTCTGTTTATAAGCAGAAGCTTTCAAGCTAGAAGCCAATCTTCCTCAAAAAGAGAAAAGTCACAGAAAACAGGTATTGGGGCAGCAAATGGTAAGGAAGATCACATGTGAAGTTCAGTGGGTGGAAAGAGGAGCAGATGGTACCACTAAACATGGGCTTCCTGTCAGTGTCCCAAGATACTGAAGGGAGAGGGAGCAATACTGCCCAGGTGTGGGAGATGGTTGGGGAATATTCTTTCATTTTAAGGGTCTGGAACACAAGTCCTATGAGGAGCAGCTGAGGGAACTGGGGATGTTTAGTCTGGAGAAAAGGAGGCTGAGGGGAGACCTTATCACTCTCTACAACTCCCTGAAAGGAGGTTGTAGAGAGATGGGGGTCGGTCTCTTCTCCCTAGTAACAGACGACAAAACAAGAGGAAGTGGCCTCAAGTTGCACCAGGGGAGGTTTAGATTGGACATTCGTAAAAATTTCTTCACCGAAAGGGTTGTCGGGCATTGGAACAGGCTGCCCAGGGAGGTGGTGGAGTCACCATCCCTGGAGGTATTCAAAAGGCGTTTAGATGTGGCGCTAAGGGATATGATTTAGTGGTGGACTTGGTAGTGACAGGTTAATGGTTGGACCCAATGATCTTGGAGGTCTCTTCCAACCAGCACGATTCTATGATTCTATGATTCATCTGGGGTAACAAAAGGGCTTTCTGGTCAGTGTCAAGAGAAGCTCATGGAGAGGTCCATGGAGGAGCATGCAGCCAGAAACTTCTCTGCAGAGGAGCTATAAAAAATATAAGAGCTGCATGAAATGGAAAGAAGGATGGGCCTTATCTCTTTCCTTAAAAATTAGCCAGATGTTTGGGTTATCCTTGTGTTTCTCTGAGTCACCACTGAGGCCATCATCATCTGGTGGCCTCAAAACCAGAGATGAATGAAGAATGTTCTCCTCAAGATCCTCGCTAGCTAGAAGGATATTCTGCCACTTGTAAGGATGGGATGTGGGGGTGAGGAAACAGTGTGAAGCACGAGCAGTCCACGAATGTGCGCTACCTGCATGGCAGGCTATTTGGCCGGTCCGCTGGAGGCAGGAATGAGCTTGCAGGGCAGGAACTTGATATCAAACTCTGCAGGGCCAGAAGCTGGGGTAATACTGGGTAAATCTACAATTAGGTCTCCTTCAAACACAGAAGGGTGTTAAATTGAAAGTGTAGAAGGAGAGTCATTTCTAAAGAGAAGGTGCAGGGTTAAGGCGAGGTTCCTGACTCACTCCTCAATAACGTATTATTTCAGCTGTAAGAATAGTTCACCTTTTGTATCCCATTCAGTCTTTGGCCTCTGCAGGCTTTCAGCTATGCTGCCAGGCAATGCGAATGTTGTTGGCTTTGATGAAATGGGCAGCTTCATGCTGGAAGCTAGACAAAGGCCAGCAGTTCATTAGACACAGGCCAAAGAGCATCTGCAAAGGGACATATGCTAGAGTTTTGCTTGGCCCTTAAGCACTATCAGCTGCTGATGGATGTAATAAGATATGTAGGGGGTAAAAGCTCCACAGTCCAACCAAATTCTTGTCCTGTTAAGCCATGCCATTTCTAGTACCCCAGTGCCCTGTTTCTCCGTATAGGTAGCCAGAGACTGTTAATCCTTAGTATATATGAACTGAATCTCTTATACTTTTCTTGATCCTCAAGTCACTTTTTATTTTTAAGGCAACATGTCTAATATAGCTGGTGTTACCTTCCACCAGGCTCCTAACTAATGTCTCCAAAGATCTCCCTAGAAACATCAAACCTGATTAGAAACAAACTTGCCCAACTCTGTCACCAATAAGAAAATCCCATGGAACTAGATCCAGCAGGGAAGTAATACAACATGCCATGTGATACAAATACATATTTTTATGAAGTCAAGCCATCTGTTTGTTCCTTGTTTGTTTTTTTTTTTTTTAAAAAAAACATTTCCCTATAATAGATCTCATCCCTTCATATGCTTTGCTTATTTTTAAAAAAAAAAAAAGTCACTAAACCTCAAAATCCAAAGTACTGAGATTACACACAGAAAGGGGTTGGAGAGCTTCACAGAGAAAAGTAACAGCCTCTTTATGAGCCATTCAGTGCTTTTCCAAAGGACCCCCAGGATTTTCCTCATTTAGATTTATGAAAGGACAGCATATTGATTATGTAACTGCCATCTGAAGTTTAATAATATATACAAGAAGTAAATGGAGTTGCCAAGAAATTTAACTGGCCTATAAATAGAGACTGGCATCCCCATTAATTCATTAAAGGTATATGGGAAGTGTAAGGTATTCCAATTAACATTTCATAAGATGGTTGTAGCATGTTAGTTGCGAACCAGCATTTGTCATTTTCTTTTTAGCAATTAAATGATATCTAATTCCCTTGCCAGGCTGGAGCTGTCTGCTTTGATAGCTTTCAAAGTTCCTAGAGAGGGCATATACAAAACGTAAAGAGGTCTTTCTTTTGCTATCTTTTATTTTTCTCTTCCCCCCCCGCTTTTCTTTCTCTCACTCTTTCTCTTTTTCTGCCAATTAGAAAGCATTTTGCAGTCTGCATGGGCTTGTCCACCCATCATTCAGTTAAATAACCACTAGCTAGATATATCTTGCTTAACCACAACAACTGGCCTGGTACCAGATGAGCTTGATATTTATTTAACAAACAGCGCTGTCTTCGTAGATCTAAATTACAGCCTTATTTGAAATACTTTAAGTGTACCCATTACTGTTTGCCCTCAGTGAAAATCCAAGTTCTGGTTACGTCCCTGCTCACTAGGATTAGAACTGTCACAATATTTATTTAACAGGAGGAGGCATGCTAAGCCATGCTGCAAACATTGCTGTGCCAATATGAAGAGGACCTTACTGCTTTTCAGTGTTTCTTTCTCTGTACGTGCTCTCTCTCCGTGCCCCCTTTCCTCTTCTCCCTGCCACTGCTGCCGTCCCCATGCTCTCCTGCCCCACCGCCCCCTCCAGATGCCCTCTCCGACATCTGGCATTTCTATTGCCCACAAAATGAATCTGACGGAAAAATGTGTTTGAAAAAGGGTTGTGAAACCTGGGTCTGGTGCTGACAGAGGGAAGGGGGGCTATGCATGTCCTGTCCCCTCTGTCCCCTCCTCTCCTGGTGTCCCCTGTGCCCCAGACTACACTGATCAGGGACAATGGAGGCAGGGTAGGGCACAGAGTCCTGCTCTCTCGGCTCCTCATCCTCCTCTATCAATCCACCCTTGCAGAAACTCATGCTGCACCACAAAACTTCTCCAGCTGGGAGATGAGTGTCCCATAGTCTTTAGTCCAGATCATTTCCCACAGTAGCAAAGCCAAGTTCACTTTGGGTCTTTCCCCATCTCAGGGAAAAAGGCTCAATGTAAACTATAAGGGAGGAGGAGTATTTTTCTTCTGTTTCACTGGGCAATGCAAATTCCCATTCCCCACAGGCAATGCATAAGCAAATACCCTTGGTACAAGCGCTAGGATAACTTAGTCATTTCCCCTTCTTTCCAAGATACAAAACACGGATCCCTCCCTCTGCTCTGCTCAGCCTGCTGAATTTATGGAGCTAGGCAAAGAGAGAGAGATGGGTTCATATCTCCAGCCCTCTAGAAAGACAGCAGTACAAGGGAAGGAAAAGAAGCAGTGGAAAGGTGGGAAGAAGCCTGTGCTAAGCAGTATACATACGTTTTATGCTGATGATCCTGAAAGAACAAAGTTGCTATCTCAGGAAGTTAGTATTTTTAGCCTGATTTGCTCGGCAATCATTCTTTCTATCAGTTCCCCTGCAATAACTTTTGAACCAGTTGGCCAGTTTCAATCAAACTTGACAAACAGCTGAAAGTCTGAATGGTACAAAGTTCCTGCCGGATTTATGAGTGTTGGTGTCCACGTTGAGCAGAGAGGCCACAGTCCCCCACTGAAGGGAACACCCCATAAGGGTTCAGCTCACAGGAGGCACCAGGGACAGACACCATGGGCAAGAAGAAATCCTCTGTGCAAGGGAGGCCCATCCTGTATGATGTCAGCACCTGGAGCCACCACAGTTATGAGTGCTGCATAGAAAGGTTTCTGAACCCCTTTGTCAGGTGTCCTTCAGGGCAGATATATTGTAGTGCAAAAGGAAGGAGAGGTCCAGAGAACACTCTAGGCCCTTGAGGAAGGGTTGAAAAAGCAGGGGAAAGTATGGTAAACCCTACAGCATCACAAAAATTAGGGATGAAGGAAACACTGCCATTCAGTCTGCTAAAAGTATAATGAGGAAAGCAAATCCAACTACTTTCAGCAAACCCATCCCGTCTCTGGGTGAGGAACGCTCCTTTCAAGGGCTGAATTCCAGAGCTGACAGACTTGTAACAGTCAATTATCGTTACAGCTACAGATGGGAAAACCTGATAAAATGAGTCCTGTATGGACAGAGGATTGAAATAGAGCTTGGGCAGGGACTGTAGCCAGAGAGAGATTAGTGGCCATAAATAAATCAAAAGCAAAGGACTCTAAGACACATGCATAGCTCAACATAGCACCACCATTTATAAACTGCCATGTGTCCCAATTCATACCTCACCATTCATGGGCATGCTAGGAAAGGCTGCACAACTCAGACCCGGAGTGTGCACGAAGAAAGACCCGTTTCCTTTAATGTTACTACAGCTTTCAGAAACACTGGTGGTTTTTTTTTTTCCAAGGCCAACCAAAAGCAGCAGCTGCACCTATTAAGATGTTTCTCATACGGTGTGCTAAGTCCATGTTAGAGTTAACTTTGTGTCTGCATCTTCATCAACAATGCGACATTGCTTACACCAATTTGATTTTACCTTGTCTGGGAGATGAAAGCAATTTATAAGTTTCAAAGAGCACAATCTGGCTGGGATCCAAACCCAGGAGTGTAGTGCTGTAAAGAGAATTGCTGGAGACTTTTATATCTAGCATATGGTGTGCTAGTTTCCTTTCTAATCTGGGTAATGAAGGTCAGTACAAAGTGCTGAGTTGGTCTTGTTGGCCAAGACATTTGATGACCTGCTCACACAGATGGGGATTTCAAACCCTGACCAACGTGAAGTAGGAAGAGGAAATCTAATCACTCACTTCACTGACAACTTTGAAATATGTGTTTTCTTCCTCATTTCTGACTACATTTTTCTGAAGAGGAGGACGAAAGTCATGCCTGGGCTGCAGCAGTGGAAGATTTCTACAAGCTGTGCCACATAGGGCTATTCGGTAGCGCACCTGGTGGATCCCACTAGCATCTGTGACTAATTGAGAAGATAAATCCATTTTGCTGGAGTGGTTTAGATTTCCAAAAGTCCTTCAGTCTATTCCAGCTGAGCTGATTAGAGTCCAGCTCACTGGGAGTCATTACTGTCAATCCCACCAGCTGGCCTGAATTTTGCAAGGAGAAAGAAGCAAGAAAAATACATTAAAAATGAATAAATCTATATTTCATGACTTTATGCAAACTGATTTTCCCTGAAGGGGGTCCTATTCCTAACATTGTCACATCTTTGTGATGTTCCTCTATGGCTTGGCTTACTAGTGGATCTTCTTCAAAAAGAGAAGTAGTATTTCAAGAGTTAAGTGTCAGCATCAATGAAATTAAGAGCGTTTTGGATACAGATGAGATAAGGGCACATACAGCCTCTGGATATAGACACATGTAGAGGTAATGAATTCAATATCTAATGCAAGATCTAAATTTTTGCATTCAGCCAAGTTATATTTATCACAGACTCTGCTTCTTAGAGTACAGTCATAGCTGGAGCATGATTGGAAGCGCAGTTCATTTTGGTTACCTCAGACTACTTAGCAGCTGTATTTGCCATAGATTTTTCTCGTCTGCCAGTTCCAGGATTTTTAAGCATCTCTGTCACTTCTTTTGCAAATGGGAGGAAAGGGTAACCATCTTTGGAGATAACCATGCCAGCCTGGGAGCCTGTGTTTGGATAAACCCCCACATCTCCTTGCAGAGAATTATTTGTTTGTTCCTGGTTGTGATCCTGGTAATCACTCACTCAGCCATAAAAGAGTGGGGAAAATCCCTGGGGAAAAATGGGATGGACTCAAAGGTATTTTCCATTTTGGTACTCAGGTCCATTCGAAAGAGCGGGCCTGCTTTAGCATGCCCTAAGGTGCCTGTAGGACCACAACTATGAGTCTGTGGGACCACAACTGCTCAGGACTTTCTGAAACACAATTATTGAACAACTATTCCACCTCCCACAGCAGTCAGTACCAGAGGGGTATTTCCCTCATCTGTCTTTTGATATCTGGCAGAGGCCCCCTCCGTGTGCTCCATCCTAGACCAGGTTGTGATCTGGACTAGCATCCTCCAGTGCATCCCCAGCTCGTGCACAGAGCAGTGGCAGTTGCTCTGCCTGGAGGGGCACCTCGCCCTGATCCACTGCCAAGAAAGACAGTTATTCGGTTGAAGGGGAGGCCTGAGGAAAGGGAGAACACACATTTTTGTAGTTCCCCATAAATCTGAGCAGACCGTCCCCTACATGAGGAGTAAAGAGATTCTGCTGATCGAGAAAACCTGATCAGAAGAAAACAATGAAGATTAACTAAAGCAGGTTTTGACTTCATTTTTAACAATTTGATTTGTCTTAAAATACGGACAGCAAACCTGTGTTAGGAGTTGGCTCATGAAAAGTTCAGCTTCCCAGACACCAAGGGACAGCACTGGTAGCTACAGGCAGTCGCCAACTCTTTTGCCCCAGAGCAGTCCATCACCTTTGGTGATACATCCCCTCATTCACAGGTGACACACTGGAGAGGTGCGTTGGGAAATCAGGCATTCACCTTGCTGTGGGTCACAGCAGAGAAAATAGCTTGCTGTGTGAGCTACCCCACGCTGAGCTCCACGCTGGTGCCGTTGAACCACTCCCAGTGTGCAGGTGTCCTCAGGTGTTTCTGCTCTTGCCTGTGGACACGTTTGTTGCCTATAAGAAAATGGAGGACTGTGTGTGCAAGGCTAAGAAGGAGTATGGGGGAAAGGATAACAAACCAGGGTAAGAATACTGGTTTAAATACCTACTTAGATCCATCTCTTTCTGGTGCCATGTCCTTCTCCACCTCTAGTGTTTGTGAGTCTAACATTTACTCCCGAGACTGGTGGACTCCAGCACAAGACCCATTTCGCTCCAGCATTGGTTTACATCATTCTTCCCTCCATCTCAGACAGTTCTTGCTAGTCCAACAGAGGGATCTGTCACCAGCCCCATCACAGGAAGATGAGCCTCCATCAATCCCCAAGAAAGGGTCAGGATTTTTTGTCACTCAATTTTCCTTTTTTCTTGTTCCCTTTTCCCTCTAGTAGTTTATTCAAGCCCAGAGAAAGAGCTTAGGCCCTAGCTCATGTAGAGCTCTGATGTATGCAAATCCTCCTTGTGCTCCCATGGCCCTCTTTTTTTTCCCTTCTTTCCTTTTAATTCTAGATTTGAAAATAAAATGCGAGCTGGCTGCACAGAGATCTCTCATGTGTGCAACTTCCAATTGTGGCAAATTAGAACTGTCGATGCAAGCAGCTCAGACTTATTTATATATTTAAGAGGAAGGAGGGAGGAGAGGGAAGGGGAGGGGGAGATGCTAGTGGTGGAAAGGAAAAAGAAAAATAACAGATCCAAGCAAAAAGGGATTTGAATCTCAAATACTGCTCCCTGGCCCATATTATCCAAATCCCTCCAGCCTTGTCCGTGACTGCCTCTTGCCTAGTTAAAAACAACAGGCAAAAGATCAAAACCATTTTTTTTTCCCCACAACATTAAGAGTTGTTGAGTTTTGCAGCTGCCATTAGCCAACCAGAGTCTAGCACCGAGACTGATGCAATTAATACTTGGTGCTTCAAAACATTAACATAGCTATTTATATAAATTAGTAACCTTAAGCCCAGGCAGTAGCATTATTACAGCATTACTAATTAAATCACAATAAGCTTAGTTTGCAGTAGTATTAATTATGAAGCTGACATAGTGATATTGGAGATCTGATTGGCCTATTGTCAGTCATTACCCGATCGGTAATGAACCAGACAGGCAATGAAAATCAAAGCCGCCGCTCCAACAGTGCTGCTCCCAGCTCCCGGGAAGAAGGGCCACCGTTCCAGCAGAGAAAGCATCAACGTCCTCCATCAAAGCAGGCATGCAGTGTGCACAGCGTTCGGTGCTACGGGGAGGCACGTGGGGGGACGCTGTCTCCTGCCATCTCTACAGCCCTGAAGCCCCCGGGAGCGAAAGTTACTCTTTCCTATGGCTAACAAAGAGGTTGTGGGCCTCTTTTGTGAGAGCAAGTGGTTGAACGTGCCTTTATCACCTCTAGTGGAGACTGATTCGAGTGGATAGAGAACATCCTTTAGGGATTTTTTTATGGCTAGGCAGAGTTAGTGTAGGGAAGGACATTGATTTGATGAGTCTGTTGTGGGCGCCTCGGTGATCATTTATAAAGGGCTTTTCATGAAGAGCTGGCCGAATGTCTTTTTTGGACAGAAAGGGCAGTGGGACAAAGCCACTATCTCAGGAAAGGGTCCCATCACAAGCAAATGGTGCTGTGCCTGATGGCAGGAGGAAAGGAGGGGGTGTCAACAGCAGCAGGGGTGTCACAGAAACCCGGGGGTGCAAATGGACATGGCAGGCAGGGTCTGTAGGGACTCACGCTGGGTGCGGTCCCCATTGAACACAACACACTCTCCCAGTGCTGGGGCTGAGGAGCAGGTTGGTAGTAAGAGGCTGAAAAGGACTCAGGGATGGGGAACACAAGTTGGTCTGAAGCTGCCCTTCTTTAACATGGCAGTAAGAGACAAAACAGGGACATTTGCAGAGCAGTCTCAGCCTCTGCTCTAGATAGGAGATGATGGGTCGACCCAGAACAAGAGGTTTGGCTAGGGGAACCCTAAAAAGTGCCTCTTTCAGACTTGTTTGGTGCTGCAGTGTCCCAGACAGACCACATCTAGCAGTGGTCCTCTTTCATTTGTCTCCTGCACAGCGAGAGTTTCTTGGAGCAAAGAGCCCATAAAACAGAACAAGAGTACACTCAGTGACAGCCTATGCATGTTTCATTAAAGAGAGAGCAAATGATTGATGGGTGTCAGTTCAATCTGCACCTGCCTCTCCTCTTTCCTGATGGACCTAAAATTATGAGCATGCCATAGGAATGCAAGTAAGCCAGCTGTCTTCCACCCCTGTTACCCACAACAGCAATTCAAAGCAACAAAACACTCAGTGTTTAGGAGAGGGAGGGCAGATCCTGCTCTCTGACTCAGACACATCATCTGAACTTCTGCCCACAAAGGGGAACCTCTTCTGAAAAGCAGAGTGAAGTGGTCTAGAGGTAATCATCCAAGCGGGTGGAAGGTTATCATGGAAAGACCTGGTACCATGCAAAGGTCTGTTCAGCTGATGGAATTGGAGGAGAGAGGGAAAAGGTCCCACTCAGTTTCTGCACCAGTTAAAGAATTTGCAAAGTCCTGAGCAAGTGGGGATCACCTCCAGCCATCGATGAGATGGTAGATACCAGCCCTCATTGCCAGCTGGCAGATTTCTCCTCCGTCTCAAGGGGGGCTCTTTACTTCCTTTGAGGATGTGCGGAGAGATGCTGCAGGTTGTATTTCTACCCCAAACGGCTTCTTGCGTGATGCCTGGTGTCAAAAGCCGCTCTGTGCTCACAAGTCGGATCTTGCCGGCACCTCCCCCTCTCCCAACATAAGTCTTAAAACACTGACCTGCAGCATCAAAAAAAAAAAAAAAAAAAAAGCTTTGGTCTATCTAAAACAGAACGCAAAGAAAATGCAATGTCTAAACTAAACAGCACAAGGTTCCCAGGACAGACAGCAGGATGCAAGTCCCTCCACTTTTTAAGGAAGCAGACTCAGCTGCTAGGGATTTTTTCAGTGCTGCGGCGTGCAGGGCCACGGCTGCATATTGAGGGGGGCCGCAGCACTGCCTGCCATAAGTCGCGTGCTCTTTCAGGAGACCCCTGCCAGTTCACACCAACTGAGGATCTGACTGTTTTTATGTCCTGATGACAGGGCTCCTGGAACCGCAACCCCAAATCCGTGGGTGTTTTGAAAGGATTAGGCTCTGCACAGTAGCTGTGAAGGGAAGGATGGATACACTCCTTCTGTAGGTCCTGACTTTCAGAGGCTTACGTTCCTGTTATTGCATAGGTCAGCAGATGGCACTGCTACATTTAGACTTACAGGTTTTTTTTTCTTCTTAGCACACAAATGTGGTTTTGGTTCTAGAAGAAATACTGCATTGCTGTTATTGCCTTCTCATTGCTGTTTGACTGCTGAAAGTCCAGTGCTCCCCTGGCTGCTTACAGCTCCCCGACCACAAGCCGCTGTTGAAAACTGAGTGACGGTGGGACAGTTTGGAATTGGGGACTCTCTGCGGGTTGGTTTTGGCCAAGTCTGTTCCTGGGCAAGTAAAAAGACTATTATGCTTAGATTATATCCAGTTTCTACAATGTAGGTTCCTTTTTCAGAGTTGCCACTTGATAAAGGTGTGCTGTAACAGTGGCGGTATCTTTAGGATTTCAGGATGTTGAGATAATGCCTAGGAATAGCTATGCTGGCTCAATTCCCATCTGGTCTCTAACTGTGGGAATAAGGAGATGCTTAAGGAACAATAAGTACATGTGACATTTCTCCTTAATAGTCCCCCAGCCATTTTCATCCCAGAGTTATCCTGAGGCAGATGTGATCTCTCTTTCATGCCCTTAGCCAGTTTGCCCTGAAGACCGTCTACCTGATAGCACTCACAAAATCCCTGAAAAAGGAGCTTCACTGCCAAACAACCTGTTGCATGAAGAATGCCCCCTTTTTTTGTTTGCTTTGAGCCCAATTCCTGTTAGCTTCATTTGATGGTCTCCGGCGTATTTAGTGTTCAAGGGAGTGACTGATCAGTCCCACCTTCTTCATGCCACTGACAGGTTTGTAGCCCTTTGTCATTCCCCATCAGTTGCTGCAGAAGCCAGAACGCATAGAGGAGAGAGGAATGAGAAGTAAAGACAAGCTGAGACAGTAAGATAAGCAGCACAAAAGCAGGGACCACAAGATGGTCTCAGGTCTCTACAGCCATGCCTTTTGGCAGGCTCTGTCCTATCCCAATGATGAGGTGGTGGACAGGGAGGCAGAACAAGCAGGGGATGGGCATGGGCAAGACAGGTCTCCTCATTATCATCCATATGGAAGGATAAGAAGCCACTTTGCCGGAAGGGTTGCCAGGCCAGCCTGCAGCGTGGCCCAGAGCCAGAGCTGCTCGAAACGTGAGGAGATGCCTGAAGACATTGGCAGGCATTTTAAGGAGGCAAAGACTGAGAGCAAAGAAGAATAGGAATCCCAGGGGAGAGTCTTAAAGCGCATTTAGGCTTAATTTGGATGGGAAGGTGAGGAGACCCTGGAGGGATACCTGCTCTGGCAATCCACAAACTGGGGCCAAAATCCAGAAGAGGCAGCTGCTTATCTAAGGCTGAGCTGGGAGCTGTTGGAGTCCAAGGAAGTTGGTAAGTAGCTATCAATGAACACAGAGAGCCCTTGAGGGGGCAGGGACGCTGGAAAGCAGCAAGGCAATGCATTTGGAAGGAAGCCTCAGCCTCTCAATAAAATTTGTGTTCTTTCCACTTTATGGTCAAGGAGTTGCTTTCGCCCCAGAGAGCAGGGAGAGCCAGCTGCTCTCCAAGAGCTAGTGCAGGTGGTTAGGGAGATTCAGGCGGCTGCAGATGCAAAACACAGAGCTTTTCAGCAAGCCTATTGCAGTACTGTGATGTGATACGTGTGTTCACAGCACCCAGGCTCGCAGCAGTGTCCTTGTGGCTAGAAAAGAAGGGTAGTTGAGCCCATCTCCCACACTCTATGGACACCCAAGGGATAAGAGTACAAACTGGTCCTTTGTCTCCCAAGGGGGATTACTCTGGAAGAAGCTATTCGAGGGCCTTTGCTGTGCACTTCTGGCAAGCTGAGTGAATGCCTGGGTGCTGCCGTAAGCTGCATGGATGTCTGCTCAAGGGCAGGGGGCTGCAGCATCCTGGGGAGGTGCTGCTGTGCTCAGAAATGTGGAAAGTGGAAGCAAGGATTTAAATGAGGAGAGAGAGGTCTTGCAAAGAGCGTGAGAAAACACATCTCCAGACATCAGAGGGGTGAATGTGAAGGATGGTTTGGTCCCACCCTGGGCAAAGGCAGCTTGCTGGGTGCGTGGGAAGAGTCTCTCTCACAAGACTACATTTAAACAGCTCTGCCGTGTCGCTGCCACGTCACATGCCCAGGGAGACTGTGCAGCCCCGCAGAGCAAATAGCCAGCACTGCCTTGAAGCATCTGTAGCTCTCTGAGGAACATCAAAAACTATGACAGGCATGAGGTGCCAACAGCAAAGGGACACTCTTCAGCCCCTTAGATGGGGACAAAGTAGTCTGCACACCTAAGCATGTACAAAGCTCCCTCCATTTCTCTGAAGATCCTCCCTCACCCTCTCCCATCACCTTCCTATTTTAATTTGCAGATTATAGGAGCAGGAAGGAGTACAGGAGCCAGAGGATTTTGTCAGGCTGAGTTGAAAGCAGCAGCAGCCGCTGTGGCAGCAGGCAGAGCCCAACCAGAAACGACCCCACCAAGCTGCTCATCTTCTTCGTGCATTTTCATTCCTAGCAAAAGCCCTGCCAAGCCAGTGTTCTCTGAAGAAGCCAGGCGAGAGCATCCAGCCCGCGGGAGGAACCCACCATCATTGCCGTATCACAGCTGCTCTTCGTGTGCTCATTATAACTGGGAGACAAGGCTGAACAGAGGAGTCGGCTATTTTTAAGTACCCTGGGCAGATCTTAGAAAACATAAGGTGGTCATAAAAGCATGCACTGTGTTTTCATAGATGATTAGAGTTATGAATCAGGCTGGTGAAGGAAGGAAGGCAGAGGCTGTGATATTAAATGAAAGGCTGCAGAAAGAAGCATTGCCTAGCAGAAATAGTCTTAGAGTACCTGGAAAACATAGCTGTTTTTATTCCTTGTGAGTGATTTTTACAAGAAACAACATGTTGCTTTGCTTTGTTTTGTTTTCCCTTGAGATAGGATTCAGATGCAATGCTAGAATCCGGATTTAACCCAGCCCGGCATTTTGGGCAATCTCTTCTGGAAAAACTGCAGGTGTTGGAAACTGGATCCTGATTTGGACCTCATCACTCAGATATAAGAACTCAGAGTGTGTTTGGAGGGAGGTTTGGTTTGGTGCCAACCCCTACACGCAGGAAAGCGTGCAGGTTGGCAAATATCATCCAAAAAACCACAAAGTGACCAGCTCAATATTGCTACAGATTTGAGCTCATCTTGGACCCTGAGACATTGAAGCAACTCTAGGCTGGGTTTGACAGAAGATGGAAATGGTGTAGGAAATGTCAAAAGCAATTTGGAACTGGAAGCCAGTTCTCTAGAAAGAAGACAAAAAGAGCATTTACAGGACTGAGACTTGAATATTTGAGTCTTATCACAACAAGCAGCAGCTGTGCTCATGCTATGGTGCAGGTGCACTGAGGTCCATGCTTCCCAATCCTGACCTCCCACTCATCCAGAGCAGGGGACCTCTTAGGGTACCCAATGCTGGTTTCCTCCTTACCCACATACCTTTGCAAACTGAGCTTCTCGGGAACTGGGGGGACTCCTGAGTCCCACAGCTTAAATAATCCCAGTGTGAGAACACCAATCCTCAGCAAATACCTATGCCCAGACAAGCTGTGATGCCCTAAAGCACAGTGCGTGATCAAAAGATAACTAAAATAGGTCTGGATATAAGACAGGCCCTGGCAAGGCAGCAGCCAGCTTTTGACAAAACCATGGATAAGCTGATGTTGACTAAAGTTTCCCAAACCTCCACCCAAACGTCAAGCTTCAACTCAAAACACTGATTCAAAGACATCTGGTTATGATATGTATTCCTCCTCACTGCCCTGTCTCCATGCAGCTGTTTTATATTTTCTGCTCTTCTACATTTCTCAGTTAGTCTTGCAACAGCAGTAATGTCTTGTTAATATGAGGTCTTCTTGTCTAGAAGGATTAGCAATTGTAGAAGTGCTCAAACCTGAAGGAACCTGGACAGCATAAAAGGGTCAAAGTCAGGAAAAATACCTTAGATGTAAGGCCTGGGAGTGGAGGATGAGACGGGAGCAGGGAGGGACAACAGGTTAGGAAGTGAGTGGATAAAAAAGGAGGTGGTTCGCTAGCTGATGGGGAAAGGTGATGGTACATCTCTGGTCAGTGGAAAAAGCAGGTTAGTGAAAAAGAGGCAAGGAAAATCAGCAACTGGGTTTGGGATCTTCTTCCACCAAATTGTAAAATTCCTGTAAGGATGGCATTAACTGACATATGATACTGAACTGTCACTCCAGCAACTGGATGCCTTTACCACTCTTTTAACCCCCTCTGGCAGCCCATTGTCCCTTTAGCCATCCGCCTGTCTCACCCCAGCAGCTCTGTGTCACCCGTCCTGACCTCCACCCGCCTTTGAGCGAATCAATCCGTGCAGTTGCCCAGAGGCAAGAGGCATAAAAGGAAGGGCAAAGGAAGAGAGATTATTTCAGTTTTCTTTCAAAGCAGGACAAGCGCTTACTGTTAATATGCAGAATGCCTGTATATCTCAATTATACACCTCCCACAGGGGCCTATTACAGCTACCCTGGGCAGCCAACATGTGTCAACAGAGCAAACATTGAAGGCTATCCCAACATACTCCAAAAATAAAAAGCAGAGAAAGCAGGACATGCGCCTGTCAGCAGCTGCTTTTCTTTTCTCCCCTGCTCCTTCCCCATGTGGTTTTCAGGTCTAGCTGCCAGGCCTATGCCTTATCATTTTAACGTGTGCATGCAATTGCAAGACCCCTATCTCCCCCTATATCATGGAAATTGGGAAAGTAGCATTGCTCCATCACAGCTTATACAAGTTCATGTTACAATTCAATGTTGTTTTTTAAAATGGTAGAGATTGGAAGGGAGGAAAAATGCCTTCCCAGTACAAGAATGATTCTTGGAATACTGATTCCTCCCCAACACACATATTATTCCCAAAGCCTGCGTACCTGAAAGGCAGAAGAAAGACAAAGAAAGAAAGAAAGAAAGACAGAAAGACAGAAAGACAGAAAGAAGGAAGGAAAGAAAAAGAGAGAAAGAGAGAAAGAGAGAGAGAAAGAAAGAAAGAAAGAAAGGAAGGAAGGAAGGAAGGAAGGAAGAAGGAAAGAAAGAAAGAAAACCCATCCTTAAAGACCAATAAAACCTTGCCCTCGATAGAGATTTGTGCCCCAAAATAGGCAAAAAAATCCAAGCAGTCTAAAGGGTTCTGTACTTTTGTTATTAAAACATTCAAGGTCAGGCTGGACGGGGCTCTGGGCAACCTGATCTAGTTGAGGATGTCCCTGCTTATTGCAGGGCGGTTGGACTCTAAGACCTTTAAAGGTCCTTCCAACCCAAACTATTCTATGATTCTGTGGTTCTGTAAGTTCCACTTAAAGGTGCTCAGAAACAGCCATGGTGGAGAACAACACAAACCCAGAGATGGATCGACTTGGCAAAGTGGGTGCTGGAACAGATGATCCACTGCACTCTCATAAAAACCTTTTTACTCCTATGTCTTCTCCTGTCTGTTACTGTCTCACCCCATAGACCTTCGTGCGGTACCATCAGGATATTCACTGAGCTGAAGTTTCTGGTAGAGTTTTACACCTACGCAAAAACTGAAGAGAAGTATCTTGAATGAACAAATCATGCATGGGGAAAAAGGGCAAATCCAATTCTAGTAAATCCTTGACTATGTATTTACTGGGAGCTACCCAGTAGAGCTCACAGCTTCTGCTGGTTTTTTGGCCGGCACTGTCCTCGCACAGCACTGCCAAGACGATGCCATTGGAGCCCTGCTGCAACCTAAACGTAGAGCTGCGGCTGACATCCTTCCAGTGGCAAGAGGGTTAATGTGAAAGGGATGCTGTGGCAGAGAAGCCAGGCAATTGTGTGTCTTTTCTGTTTTAAACTTGATTTCCTGTGATTGAGCAAGGGAGAAAAACATTCAGAATTACTGCAAATAAGTGCAAAACATTTTGAAGTCCCCAAAGAAAGACGTGGTTAGAGAGCAGCCTGTTGACTTTATGTGGCCCAGAAATAGCTCCTGTCTTCGTAGATGTTTTCCTGACATACCATCCTCCGTATATTACTGCACCTTCTCAGAACTATCTTGCTTGTCCTTTCACTGTTTGCTGTCACATCTTTCCATTATCTGAGAACATTGTATTGTTACCATTAGACTGATGCTTATCCACTCTTTGCCTTCCTTTTTTATCTTACCTAGCCTGACTGCATTTCCTACCATGTGGGAAAATGTTTGTTGGTATGAAGAAATGCTTTCTGCCTATTATATTTTGCACTTTTCGGTTCCTGGTTCTGTTGGACAGACAGTGTCTTTTCTGCTACTTGCCACACATGGAAGGCTCAGGCAGGAAAAAGAAGTGAGCTTCACTTCAGGTTAAAGCCCAAGGGTCAGATTTAGGCTGTTCAGTACCTAGCACTTCTGAGGTGGTTTCATATCTCCCTCCTGTTTTAATTCCTAAATCAAAGCATTGAACTCTTTTGAAAGAGTTTATTCAAAGTATCTGATGGAAAGGCAGAAAAAAAGAGCTCTTGGTGTGACAGTCTCTGTAAAAAGAAGAAACCAGGTGATTTCACCCTGCCATATTGCAGCAGTGGGATACTCTCCACCTCGTCTGGAACAGGAATACTGCAGGCAACAGTCAGACTTGGCACTGGATGCTTACTGAACACCACAAAACACGTTATATGACCCCATTCATGAACATCCAGAGCTCCTACAGGGATGAGAAGGTGTCCCCAGGGTTGTATGCCATGAGATGCCACCTCCTGTTGCCCAGCTTGGCTGCCACCAGATCAGTTCATCATCAGCATCTAGGTCTATAAGCATTAAGTACTAATGACCCCAACGTGATAGACACAGCCACCAGTATGTCTTCAGCCTTGTGTCAGCCACGGGCAACTCAGCCTCAGAAGATGGTTTCCAGCCTGAAGATGTTCCAATACTGTTTCATGAGGCTGCTGACAGTGCTTACATTATCCCAAATCTCATTATTTCCTCCATCAATTTCCTCTTCCTTGTATAAATTAGAGTGAATTACAGTATTCATTTGGAATAATGTATAGCCACGAATGGATTCACATCAGTCAGAAAGGGTACATTTATTCATGAACACTTGAGTGTTTATTTCAAGAGTATTAGTGGGGATAAATGAGCTTCAGAGATACCAGTGCTGTTAAGTAGCTGGGAGTATTCCTCCTGGAAGTGCACTTGAAGACTTTTTGAACAGCTCCTATTTATTACTTGCACAATGGATTAGCTGAGCACTTCCACATGCCTCCAGATATTTTTTGAATAAAAAGGGATTCTTTCCTCTTAGCGTGTCCCTCCCATCTGTCCCAGCAGTAGAAACAAGACTGTGCAACATGGATGACCACATGTACAGCATGAGTAGTAAATCAGAAATAGCTCTTACTCATTGCAAGGCATTTGTAGATGCAGCAGCATTTGAATTTGGCTGCACTGACTATAGTTTGAACAGTTGTGAAACTGCAAGTAATCAACACTTTAATAAAACTCATGATCTGCCTGCAGATAGTCTGGCAAAGAGAACACTGCTAAAGGAGCTAAATCATTTGCAAAATCATTTTCAGTGGATAATTTGACCAACTCCAACATGATGGCATTCATGTGCAAAAGCTCTGAAAAATCCTTTATGAATGGCCAGCTCCCACAGAAAATGACTACAGAAGATTTTATTGCTATGGATCAGAGCTGCTTTATATGTTCATAAAGTAGAGACAGTGTCTTTGAAAGACACCTAACAAAAGACATCATCTGTTTGTGCGAACCACTGAGCTTTTTCGGTTCCATGGGAATGGCTGGCTTTGCAGTGCTGCAGCAATGGTCTACACAGGGTCTCCAAGCTTCAAGCATGCACTTAAAGTTCAGGTATGTTGTGCAAGTATATCAATTTATTGCTATACTGAGTTAGATTCTGCCTGAAGTCTGTAGAGTTACATGAGGCTGTTACACACAGCAGACACTTCTTCAAAATACTTAGCTAATAGTTTACAGGGTGACTCAATAATTTAAGAGGATTAGTAGCTGGAAACGAAGCCTTGCAGCTATGCATAGCTTATTTAGTTCCACTCCAAATTTACAATTATCTGATGGTTGTTTGGTGGCCTAGGTGAACTGAATTACCACCTTCAGACCATTTTGTAGGAGACTGCTGTGTACTTATCACAGACACCACATCACCATCACAAATGGTTTGGCAGTGTAGCAGCTGGGAAAAAAAATCCTTCAAGGACTGGCAGCTCAAGCACTGGTCTCTCTGCTAAGGCTGCACTTGCAAAAGCTGTGTGTGAGACAATTTTGTGGTGTGGCCCCAATGTGAGGACCCCGGTAGACTTTGCAGAGGCCACCCCAAAAACTCTTTGATGCTGATGAATGGCAGTTAGTGTTGATTTGGAAATGATTTGGGGAACTGAATGCAAAAAGGTCTTTATCCCATTTGAATTGCTGGGGCAATCTAGTCTCCCACTACGGTATTTCCAACCTCCCTTGCAACCTTTGTTCTGAGCATTAGAGTTATTATAATGCTCTGTTTTAGTGGGCGAATGTTATTAACATGCTCTACCATCACCCTGACCTTTAGTACTCCTTCACTTGACTGGCTTATCATCATACAGCTCCTTCCAGGTGGGATGGCAGGGCTGGATGGAAAGAGCAGGCAGCTTATCAAAGCGCCGCCTCCGAGAAGGATCGGCACAGAAGAACATGCTGCCAGGACAGAAACATTTACTGTCCCAGAGCTTATTCTTGTGTTGGAGGTGCCACCTAGACTGGGAGCTGGGAGGAAGCAGTGGATCCTTGTGATGGATGCGGGGAGGATCAGGAAGAATGGAAGGAAGACAGATCCAGTGTTTCTGCCTTAGGGAAATAAAAATCTGCATTATGGGCAAACAGCCAAGCTGGGGTTTAATGAATAGACAATACATGAGGAGCGGTGTTGCCCTGCTTCTGGGTAGATCAGAGAGGTCGTTCTCTCTCCACAGGGAACAGAGTTGGAAACTTGGAAGATGTTAGAAGTGCAATGAGCTGGGTGGAAGACGGTACAGCACACGCCGGCGCCAGGCTGTTGTGCCAGCATGGGGTGGCTGCTCAAAAACACCAGCAAGTGGGGCTCCTTGTTTTGGCAGTTGGAAAGGGATCCTCAAGGGCATTGGTAGAGAGTGTCCAGACCTGGCCCAAGCAGGGGACAGCTTTGGGCAATTATGCTCCCGGTACTGCCTGGCAAGCTGGTCTGGGACAGCAAAGGAACCGCAGAGGGCTAGGGAGCAAACAGAGGGCAGCAGCGCCCAGGCGACAACAGCAGGGCACGTCAGATGAGCCCGAAGCAGGGTCCCGGGAGCTGTGTGGTTAGCCTCACTGGGATTCTCTGTTTTTATTTCTTCTGCTGAAGAGCCACTGAATGTTTTCATTTTCCTTTCCTTATGCCTGAAGAAGAGGAAAAATAAAACCAAATGGCTTCTTTTGAGGCATTCATACCCACTGAGTCTAGCAAAGTTGTATTAAAAAGACAAGGAAAGAAAAACCTGATAAAGTGAAAATAAAAATCCATTAAAATCCCATTTGCTTTTACACGTGGAACTTATTTGCAGTAGGTGAATAGTTAGAGCCAAAGACTATAATCCTATGGCATGCATAGCTCTTTCTTTGACGAGAGGACACTGATCAGCTCAGACAACCAGGGATCCTTCAGCCCCGATCCCTTCCTACCTCCATTCTACAAGTGCCTGCAAACACAGAACTGATCAATAAGGGGTTTTTGGCAAAAGAGGTTGAACTAAGATGCTGTGATGAGGTTGTCAAGGAAGAAGAGCTGCTGAGATTTCAAGCTGCCACGTTTAGTCCAGTTTGTTCCAACAGACGTTCACCCGAGGCTGAAGCAATGGTGTGCTGCATATGTAGCCCGTTGGGGCTCACACCAGTGGGTGCCAGTAAAAATGTAACGTCTCCTTCCCCCCTTCACAGCTGATTCCAGCTGCTGAGTTCTCCAGGTCCAATGTCCCCCTGTGGGCAGATTCAGGGGGTTTGGCTGTTGCAGACACACTCGCCCTGACAAGGGCCAGAGCTTTTCAGGGCCACAGCCGATGGCTCCTTTTCGCGCCTCATTTTCGCGCCCCCGGTGCCCTGCTGTGGCAGCTGTCACTCACACACCTGAGCTCAGGTGTCGACCGCCCCCTCCCTGCCACTCACCCCTCCTGTGGTGGGAGAGGGAGAGGCGGGACCCCTCAGTGGACAGACAGGGCCCTCAGCCAATGGCGTGCCTCGGCTGGGAGACGCTTCTGGAACACCAACCGTAAGTGGCCACAGCTGGGATCCCACCAGGCTATAAAGGAGCCCCTGCCAGAAAGGCCCCTTGGAGTGGTTTTCCTCAGAGAAAACATGTCTGTGATGGGAAACTGTCCCCTTGGGCTGAGACATCACCTGAGGAAACTTCCCGGGATTGAGTGCCCTCGCCATCTTTTGGTGAGTGATTTCTTCTGGATACCCTTGAGCGAACCCTCGCCCCCTTGGGTGAGTGATCCTGTTTTTCTGGGTACCCTTGAGTGAGAGTCTTCCCCTTTGTGTGCACGCCCTGGACCATCATTCTTGTGTTTTAGCTGTGTAGTAATGACATCCCCGACTGGTATATCGAACTGTCCTGGTTTAGGCCAGGACGGAGCTAGTTTTGTTTTCAGCAGCTCCTGTGGTTTGGCTTTATTGTGAGAAGAGCGGTGATAGCACACTGATGTTGCTGGTTGCTGCTGAACTACCAAGGACATTTTGCAGTTTCCCAGGTTTTGCTAATATGCAGGGGCAAAAACTTGGGAGGTGTAGAGCCAGAATAGTTGATCCAAACTGGCCAAAGAGAGTATTCCACACCAGAGATGGCATGCCCGGTATAAGTGAGGGTTGGTCAGTGGGCCACTAGGCTTTTAGATGCTTAACTTGCCTTAATCCTTAAGCTTCCCTTCAGGTTGCGTTTTGTTGCCCTGTTTCTCCTTTTTGTTTTTCGTTCGTTCGGCTGCTGGTTCCCTCGCCTGCTCTCTCTGGAACTTGCTGTTCTGGGATAGCTGGGGGGGGACACCCCTGCTCCCTGCCTGCTGCTCGGGACGGGCTGTATCAGTTGTTGGGTGGTGAGAAATTGCGCATCGTTTGTTTTATATATTTTATTATCCTTATATATATATTATCATTATTGTCATTATTAATATATTGTTATATTTTTTCCTTTGCTGTCCTGGTGAACTGTTTTTATCCCAACCCACGAGTTTTCCTTTTCTCTCTGATTCTCATCCCCACCCCACCGGGGAGGGGGGGGTGAGCGAGCGGCTGCGTGGTACTGGGTTACAATTTGGGATTAAACCATGACACGAACCTATGACTTGTTAAATTTTCTGAGTGTCATTTGGTTACCTTGTTGTTTCGTTAGTTTTGGTTGTTTGGTTTCGGGTGTGAATTAAAAGTTTGAGTTTATTATCCATGTGGAGTCATTTTGGTGTACCTCTGTGACATTGTCTCAGCCCAGCATTGGAGGAACAGCCTGATTTAACACTGTCATGTTTTGGGGCACTGGGGTGATGACCTCATTGCTTCCTGCCCATCTGCAGGTTTCTGAGGATGTCTGACCCTGCACAACCTTCAACTAGGTTTTCCAAGGATCACTTTTGCCACAAGGCCTGGACTTTGGGGACCACATGCCCAAACTAAGCTCCTAACCTGGCTGCAGATTGGTCCTGGCCCTATCTTCCCACCTTTTCACCACCTTAGGATGCCTCTGGCTCTTCTTTGCCTGCCTCCTTTTCTCATTTATTGCTCCCCAGAGGACAATAAGCACTTTAGAAACAGCTTTAGGGATTCTCCTGCAAGGAGAAAACAAGGAAACCCAGTGACAACAACCTAATCAGCAAACAGCTGAGCCAGGGATAAATTCACATGGAAAGCCTGTGTTTGTTTATTACTAATGGGTAACGGAGATGATAACCTTTTAATCCAAAACCATAATGAAATATGCATATTTGTTAATGTGCAACTATAAAATGCAAATCTTGCAAACACAATGGGGAAGGGCAAAGAAAGCACTCGGCACCAATCCTAATTTATTCCTTTGGCTTCAGACATTTATCCAAATTGAGTTGTGTATGTAATATAAAGTCAAATGAATATGTAATTGTAATGTATATGTATAACCATTTTCATCTCAAATATGCCAACTGTTTATCATAATAGGAAGTAATACATATTTTGCCGAATAAAAGGTTACCTATTAAAATATTTTTACACTCTTCCCACCCCAAGCTTTTGTGCTCTCTGTAAAAGCTCTATTTACATAGAGACAATTTCTGATTTTCCCTTTTGAGCCGCAATACCCGAATTCAAAAGATTTAAAAGATTAACAAAGTAGATTCAGAAAGATTTTTACACAAAGTTCGTTCTTTTTCACTCTCCTCTTTTCCAAGCAGCACAGAAATTGCTCTCCTAAATATCAATTTAAAACAATGGCTAAAAAGCTGAGCAATTTCCCCCTTCTATTTCCAGCCCCCAAAGAAACAGCTTTCCCCTGTTGCTGTCAGAGTAACTACATATTCATCTGCATATTCATGCAGTAGCAACTAAGCTTTATTGCTAGTCCTGGTCACCACTGCTTTTGTAAATCATCTCTTTGGCAGCCTGGCAGACTGAGAGCTAGAACCAGCTTCACAGGCTGTATGTAAGATCTGCATCAATTTGTGAATATTGTGGTTTGGGAAGAGACCAGGAAAATAAAGATTCAAGACAAATCTTCTTTTCCTAATCTCACCTGAAATTAAACCTCTTCCTGCAATGGAAAAGTTCAGGTAGTTTTTCTTCTTTTTTGGTGGGACCATCATGCTTATGATTCCTGGGCTATTGTGTTGTGAGGAGTATTTCTTGTCTGAAATTTAGCATATCTATCTTAATTGTCTGAAATTTGAATGCACTGCCAGGAAGTCAACAGCAATATTTCCATTGACTTTACTGAGCAGCGGACCAGAAGAGTCAAGGCAGAGCACAAAGGATTTTGTAATCAACCTCCACCCATTGCCTCTTCCGTCCCTCCTGACTCCTTTATTCACTTTCCCACTGCTGCCATAACTATATGCTGCATTTATTCAGTCCTGCCCAGCCCATTCAGCATTTACTTCTCGTCTTCTAAACAAAACATTTTCCACCTCTTTGTTTTCTGACTCTCCTGAGAACCAGAGCGGTGTACCAACAACCAGATGAGAATAGGAAATCCTATTTCTTATAGCCTCAAATTTTATGAATTCAGAACTTTTGGAGAAGCACACAAAGTGCTGGTGACTTATTAAAACGGAGTAATTTTCCATTCTCTTTTACACATACTCCTGAAAACAGAAGGAAAGATAATTTTGATGCAGGGCTATAACAGAGTCCCATGAAATAAGTATGGGGAGCGTGCAGATTTGCTCTCTTCTCCATTGCCCTGAGCTAGACTAAAAAAGCTTTATAGCAACATGCCCTCAGAGTTCAGAGGTTCATCCACTTGTGGCCCGAAGGCCCAGCTCTCTGCAGTGCTAGGAGTCATCGTCCCTCTCACTAATGAGATTGATCCCTGGAGGCTGGTGCAAGGGTTCCTTGCTGAAACCTCCAAACTCCAAGGAGGCTTGGGCAGCAACCCCTCTGAGCTGCGAAATTCAGTAGCAGTCAGAGCCACAGCACAGTCACAGACTTGGAGAGCAGCTACTAAAGGTCTTTAGAAAAGGAGAGTGGGTCCTTTTTCTCCCTAGCATTTATTTGCTCAAATCATGTATAAGGAAAGCAGCCAGAAAGCACTATGCTTAACCTGTTTCTCCCCATGTGGGCCATCCACAGAGATGATGCTCTGCAGACAGGCAGCATGGGAGAAGAGGCCTATTTGCTTTTGAAGAAGGTGGGTGAAGGGGCAAGGGAGAAAAGCCAGCAGGCCAAATGAGAAGCGCTCCTCTAGAAGTCTTCCATCATTTCAGACTCATAAATCACGATGCAGATTAATGAGAAATTAATGCAGTGCAGAAAGTACTGGGGGTGAGGAGCTGTCGGTCAGCAGCAGGAGTGACTGTGCGTGAGACAAAGCAGTGAAGATCTCCAGAAAGAGAGAGGGCTCAGCAGCCTGGACTTGCTCTTTAATGAGGAAAGACAGAGAGGTCAGCGTGGGAACAAGATAGCGTGCGGCTGCATCGGGGAGACAAGGGGCACTATTTAAAAATCCTGTCAAAAGGCTCTCTGGACTGATTTGTATTAAAGCCTTATTCACATCTTCTAATGAAAAATCCTCCTGCATTAAACTAAATATATAAGCCTTAGAGAGAGAGAGTGTGTGCACAAGAGGGGCAGGGGGGATCAAAGGAGTAGAGGTTAATTTCACTATGCGTCTCCTGTGTTTGGGGGGAAAAAAAAATAACACAGATGAGGAAAATAGCCTACGTTACCCCCTGTTCTTTCCTCTTCAATCCTCCAGTGACATTATTTTAAGCAGTTAACTTTCTAATAGCAGTTAGGCTGGTCGCATTTTCTCTCCATTTAGTGGCAGGTTTTGAGCGCATTGTTTAGTACTGCAATGGAAGTGATGGAGCAGGTGTATGATAATGACTCACTTTTTTCCTTGTGCTTGGGCATTTGGGGCTAACAAGTAGCTTAGCATGTTGCTGGTTCAAGTGCTCTGAGGCTCTCTACAAAGCAGGGTGTGCAAAGGTGGGGAAAGAGTAAAAACTGACCTTCCTCCTCATTATTTCATATCTAAGGGAGGTGAGCACTGTCATCTTCTAAGGTAAATTTTTCTCCTTCTCCATAAAAAGTGTTCTCGCTATGAGTCCAAGCCAAGAAAGTGTAAATTGAGTCCTGATGTCCCAGCCCATCCATGCAAATTTGCAACAGCAGCGACAGAAACTCGTGGGAGTCATTTTGGAGAACGTGGCCGTTCCACAGCAGGTAGGGAGTCTTTATGCAAATGCTGCAGTAGTACCTTCATTTATGGCTCCTGTTGATCCCACCGCCCGCAGGATGCCTGTAACCATAGCAATGGGCTCAGGTAGGAGGGGTCTCTATTGTGTGTAGAATAGACGGTGGCAGCTGATGGTGGCAGCAGAAAGAAGTATCCAGACAGAGCCACTGTGGATGATGAGTGGATAATGGGAGAGCACACTCATAGCCCGGGCAGATGATAATCCATAACAATGGTGGTAAGTCAGGTAGACAGCAGTGCTCAGACACCATGGGGATGGGCATGAGCAAGATCTGGAAGGAGAATAGAGGGTAAATGTTCAGCTGACTCAAATGTGAATACATCCAGACGTCACTATACACCATATCTAATAGAGCTATATACATCCAGTCTAACACCTGCTCAGTCTGTGCAGGTTTTTCAGCTCTGGAATGGGGCTGGAGGAAGGATGGGATGCGGCCCCATCAGTTGAGGCATTTTGTGAGCATAGTGAGGAGAACACAATCTATTGGGTTCATAAGAGATACAGCTGTGCTGGAGATGGTGCCTTTACACAGGCACCTGAGGACAAACCGCATGTCAAAGCATGCAGATTTTGTTATAGGCGTTTTCTAATGCAGTATGACTTTCCTACTGACAAATGGGTCCTAACATCTCTTACATACTCCAGCTCTTACAAACTCCCCTTATTTATTCAGGGGTGTGGGGACCCCACAGGTAGAATGGACTTTCTTTGATCCTAGGTGCACCACAAGTCCCTTAGACACCAGGCTGGCTATACATTCGTGTAGATATCCCCTCTGACAGCTTCTTTGGCTTTGAAGAGATGTAGTCTTTAATATTGCACCATCGGGTGGAACATCTTTCTTTAAAATCTGCTCACATGCACATGCACACAAAGGATAAAATACAAGTGGGGAAAAAAGAAATCACAAAAAGGACTCTATTTATCAAAAAAACAATGGCTCAGTAGTGGTGGTGAAATAGAGATATTGTTACTTAGCGATAATAAGGGAAAAAAGCCATTGTCAAAATGATAAGGCCATTTCTGTTGTCTCCCCAAGTGATAATATCTCTGCTACCACTAGTGCCTGAGTATTGTTAGGATATTTCATGGCAAGTGTTAGACAGAATAAGTTATACACTAAGTCCACAGCTAACTCCAAAGCCTCCAACTTCACCTCCCCCCATATCCCTGTTCACAAAACAGTCTCTTCTTTAATACCTTTGCAGTGGTGGTTTCTATTCCCTATGGCTTTTCGTCTGCTTCCTTTTAAATATAACACTGCTCCTGAGTTGGTTGACGAGGTACCTTTCACTGATAAGCAGCCCAACTTTGTCTTGTGATAGGTCATTGGAAAGCCAGACTATCATGTCTTGAAAAATGTAGGAAATGCTGGTAAAAGTGCCCGTGAAGTGAGCTGGGGTAAGGAAAGCAAAAAAAAAAAAAAGTAATAACATTGAAACAAGAATAGAGAGATCAGCTGAAAATCTCTGGCAGATGCCCTGATGTTCTTGTAGAGTCTAGAGATAAAACTTACCCGTCCGCTCAGAAGCGGAGGTTGTCCTCTTGCAGGAACTTGACACGCAAGTGCCTTCAGTGGAACAACACTTCACTCTCTCATTGCAGGGGGAGAAGAGCCAGCCCCACGGCCGCTCCAGCCCCACGCAGGAGCTGGGCAGCTGAGGGACGGTCAGTGCTGCACGGTTGGTCACTACCTCCCTGCAGCAGTAACCAGAAAGGGAGTGAGGAGAGAGGGAAGGTCTCATGCAGAAGAAAAATATTCCTTTTTGTTAAATATAATTTCCTTCTCTATATATGTCATCAGCATCGCCACCAGCTGATGGAAACCAGAGAGTCCCTGTTACCCACAGCAGTGGCTCTCTATGTACTTTTTTCTTTTCCAGACCAGTAGGAAAAAGCAATCACAGGTGCATGGCCAATGTCCTGTGGGTTCAGACCTGTTTTCTGGGAGAGGGATGGTAGGACAGTGCAAAGAGGGTTTAAACCACCACAGAGGAGCCTCTCTGAGCAGAGGTTGTGTGCTGCCCACGCCAGCCATGGGAAGCTCTGCAGGTGTGAGGGTCACTGCTTGGGAAACGCTGCTCTCCAAGAGCTCATGCAGGAGGGAGAGCAAGCAAACCTAGCTGGGAAAGTACATCTAGGCTAATAAATTAAAAAGCAGCCTAATCCCCTCCAAGGAACAAGAAGTATGCCTTCATACTGGGTCACGCATCAATATGTCCACACAGTTTGGGGCCCGAAGCCTGTCTTCTGCTCCTGTTCTGGGAGCAAGCATGCTCCCAGGGGTTGTGTCTTGGAAGGGGTGGGACAGGGGAAATCTGATGTCTCAGACAAGAGACACACAGTTCCTTGTCTCATAGGCCATTCCTAAAATCTAGGATGGTACAGTGTCCTGGAGACTTCCTTCCAATACTGGGAAAACACCTGTTTTCCAGAGTTGTCTTGGCCCCTATAAGATGCATGGTAATGTTTAATTTGTAAGCACACCCTAAGTATGCTTAAATCAATAAGGGAAAAACCCAAATCCTGGAAAAGATAACTGCTCAAATTGTCAAATCTTGGTGCTCAATATTTTGTAATTCATAAAGAAGCTGCAGTTCAAATATGGAGCTATTTTCCTCACTTTTCTCTCCCCTCGTTGAAGGCAAGGAGACAGAGTTCCTGGCGTACTTTTATAAGTCTCACTTTAAAAAGCCTTTGTTGAAGGTGGATCTTTGCCCTGTCCTCTGCAAAAACATGAGCAGCCCCGGGCAAGTAAAATGCAGATATTAGCTGGATCGCCAGAGTGCAGCCAGCTCTGGGGTGGGACATGGCTGTTCATCACCCACGCAGCACACGGTGGCTCTGGAGTAAAGACTGTGCCTGCCCGCCTGGGCAGAGCCATGATAAATGTTTACAAATTATTTTCTGAAATGTCTTCGCTCCCTTCTTTGGAGGCAGTTAGAGTGATGCTGCCAAAAATAAATGAATAAACAAAAAAATCAGCATCCCGCAAGTTCCCCGTGGAAGGTGACGTGAGAAGCTTCAGCAGCGAAGGCTGTGGAGGAAGTAGGTTGGGGAGGGTTTGGTGGTTTTTTTCTTTTTTAAATAAATATTTGAGGCACACCCTGGGAGTTGAGCAGCAGTGTGGTAAGTATATCAAACACAGAGAATCCCCAGATTATCTGCTCTGAAGGTGTTAGCTGGCTGTGGAAAATAGCCATCTTGAACCTGTGGAATTAGGAAGGGCACAAAAATATGGAAAAGTAAATAAGTAAGGTGTGAAACAGCACCAGGAATAAAACAATCCCTAACAAGCCATCTGAATAAAGAGGGTGAGAAAAATCAGCATTGCTGCTGTCTGTCTGTCTCCCTTCTGCAGTCTTTTTCTCCCCCTTTTGTGCACCCTTACCTGCTTTTGAAATCAAGCTGACAGAGCTACACAACTAATCAGGATGGGGGGCAGCTGCTCTCTTCAAACAATTTCTTAAATGCCTTGCTGGAGTCATCCATCTCCTCTCTGTCTCCATTTTGCATCTTCCTGAGGCCTTTAAAAACAGGGTGTAACATGTGGAGCTTAACAGTTGGCAAACGCTGATTTTAAGTGCGTTTGTACATTTGCAGATTGATCCCGGAATGATCAAAGATAAATAATCTCCCCAGAGCTCCTTTGTAAAAACTAATGAAACTTGGGGGGGGGGGGGGGGGGGGGAGGGAGGCAGTGTAAAGCAGGGTTCATGTTTCCAGGATTTTTTTTGATCACTTCTTTGTAATTACTGTAACAATTTTTCCCACCCATCCCCCCTTCCTGGCACCCTCATTCCCCTCATCTCCAGTAAGTATATTTAGATAATTAGACCCACTGCATATAACCTGGTCTGGTCATAACAATTTCAGAATCCCCCTTAGTGCAGCACTCATTATTTTGGCTGCGTTTGCCCACCCTCCATACTGTTTGTAGGCAAGGGCATTCCGGGGAACGAACACAGGTGACCTCCAGGAAAGTAAAAATTTCCTTTGCCCTCTCAAATGCTCCCATGCCAGCCCAGGCTTCCCTTCCCGTGCCCAGTGCCGCGGACAGGAGCAAGCTCTGCTATGGCTCAGGCGCTGGTGGGTCCCCAGAGTCTGCTCCTCCCAGCCTGGAAAGGGGAAAACTCCTGAAGCAGCTGTTGCTCCCCATTTGTCATGCACATGGGCATCTCAACAGATCTCAGAGTGGGCTGATAATGTGGTACTTATTTGGCACAATCCCTGAAAATTAAATAAAAATACAAAATTAATGGTGCTATTAATGCCATGCCTAGGATGAATAAAATGTCTAAAAGGAACCTTTGGTTGGCTGTTTTAGCCTGCAGCCCTTCCTGACATCTTCAGGTTACCTATCCTGCTCATATAGGGCTATAATGAGCATCATTTCCAGATCAGCCATAAGGGGCACTGAAGTATATCTTCTGAAAGTTCACGCTACTCTCTTAGCTTTGCTAATTCATTAAGCAGAAGGCAGACAGAAATATTGCTTAGAGAACAACCATGAAAGATTACAAACCTGTGAATTTCAAGTCTTTCCGCTCCAGACTTCTAACAATTTTGCAGTGTTCGTAGGCTGTGCATACACAGACAGATTCCGTGTCTGTATATGTATAAATACATTTAAAAGCTTTAGCTCTGCTTTTCACATGGGGAAGGGACTCGTAAGGAAACCTGCAACCAGAGCACTTTTAATTGGCTGCAGGGTCCGTTCTCCATCAGCATCTGAACCCACCAAAGAGACTAAACCGACATCAGGAATGAATCCAGGAAACAGCGCAGCGCACTCATTTTCCCCTGTGGGCTGGTCCAAACTCCTAGAGACAAATTACAGTGCCAGCATTTGCGGAGCTGGATCCAGGTTTTATCTTTGCACGTGAGCTCGCTGTCACATTCAAATGTACTTGGGAAAATAAAGAATTCACAATGGTGCCTTTCCCACCAAAGAAGCAGCAGAAGCGACCCAAAGTCTTTGATCCCGTAGACTGTGATAGCTGTTTAGACTCTACAGATATGCCTGACACTTTGGTCTCTGTTGGATTTGACAGACTTTATCCAAACTTCAGAAATCATCCCTGAATATTGATAGGGAGGTTTTAGTGGAAGCATTCAGCTAAAAACAAGCCAGCAGAAGAGAGGGAAGGAAGGGAAAGAAAACATTAGAAAGGGTCACGGCTGGATTTGCTGAACAAATGAGCTCTCTTGTGACTATGAGATCTCATCATACTCCTCTCAATTTTGTTGTAGGAAGCAGCATAAGACAATGACTGACCTTCAAGTACAGTGTGGGAATATGCAGGCTGACTCTCAACAAGAAAACCCACCTAAAAGGGTATAATCAGATTTCCCCACAGGAGATCTTTTTCTACACTGCTGCTTAATCTCTCCTACCATATAGCTGTGTGTACTTTTAAAATAGATCGATCATGCATTTAAAAAAAAAAAAAAAGAGGATATTATGGTTTGTGCCTGTAACATAAAATCATCCGGAGTGGAGGAGGGGATCAGAGGCAGACTCAGCTGGCCTACAAAATTCTTGAGCTGTTTGGTTACAGGCAATAGATGCAATGCAGACATGGATATACACACATACATGCAGGCAATACACGTAGACCCGCCTGTCAAATGTCCTACCGGCTGCGTGCAGCCAGCCCTCCCTGTCCCTTCACATCTCGTTAATGTTGTTCTTATTGTAACAACATGTGGAGGCCACAAGGACTGGAGGCTGCACGGGAATGGGGGATGAGATGATCCCCTTCCCAAAGCTTTTGCTATCAAAACTGACAAGGCAAGGTGAGCATCAGGTTTGGAGGGAGAGGCAACACCTTCAGACTGTAAAGGTGAGTTTTAAGAAACTGCTCAGCCAGTTCCCATTCCTTTCTGATGGGATTTGACTGCTCAGTTCTAAAACAGTTTCAAACCTTCAAGGCAGAGCAGGTGAATCATTCCCACAAAAGAGGCTTGCAGAAGAGCTGAGGCTCGAACCTGAATTTACCCAAATTTACTCCAGACCCTTAACCACAAGGCCTAAATCATCCAAGAGAGGTCATTTCCTCCAAGGTCAAGAATGACCAACCCCTTTAAGCAGTTATAACACCAGGTCCTAACCCCAACCCCTCTCTCTCAGTGTGAAGCCTTTTACCTGTGTCCCTTGGGGTTTAACTTTCACCCTGACTTGTAAGTGAGGAAGAGGAGTGTGATGGGAGGAGCTTGTGGGCTGGGTCTCTCTCAAATCTGTTTTATCATCTGTGTTCACCCTGACATAAAGACGATATGTCACTGAACAATTAAAAATTAAATCCCAGACTTGTCAGTGCAGGATCAGACAGAGGCACAATCTAACTTTACTCACTATGGTTTACCTTTTTTTTCTTGTTGTCTCCCTGCAAACAGATCCCTGGGCTTTTTGATTTATCCTTTACCATCTGAAATGCATAAAAGATGTAGCGCTTTTGCTCCCCCATGAATCTTACACAATTTTGTTCAAAATTTTACTGAAGGTGACATGACAAATTACTGCCAGAGTCAATTTGTGCTGGAGGAGGGCATCGTTAAAAAACAGAAGAATAGGGACACAAAAAAAAAGGTAAAGGGAGGATGGGGGAAAGAATGAGTTTGTGACCTCTTTGAATATGTCACACTCCAAAGGCAGCGTTACCAGGACGAGACTGGCAGACTAATTACCCACACAGCAGTTTTGTTGATTCAGGGGAAAGGGAGAACTCAAAAGCTGATTTGGCCCATTCAGTAGGACTGCTGTGTTTCTTCTTGTCTACTTTGGAGAGAGCAGAGGAGCAGAAAGAGGTAGGATATTTCACAGCATCGCTCAGAGCTAAGCCTCTCCAGCCTTCCCATGTCTCCCCCCCGGCCCCCTCCTCTGGCAGTCTCTTCTCATTGCCCTGCCTGACTCTAACCCCAAACTTCATGGGCAGGTAAGAGGCCATTTGATTCTGGCAGATGCTTTGCTGTTTGCACTGTATAGAGAAGGCTTTTGTCTTTGGTGCAGCTCAGAACAGTCAAGTACCAACAGGTAATTTGATATAAAGAGCAAAATAAACATTTAACATGTTCATTTTATTTTCCCAATGAAAAGCACCATAGTAAGCAGTATTATTATGAGTCGTGTTGCCATGTGTTACTTCTCCCACATCTTTCAAAGGTGTTGGAAGGGGAGCTTGTTTTTGTAGTGAATAGTGTCCCTGGTGTTTGCTTCTGTATCTTGTTTCAACACTTTCTACAGACAGAAAACTTGTCTCCTTGTTGCAGTCCTGGGGACATTTTTCTTTGTAAACAACGATTTTCACCATAAATGCCAAGGTATCAGCTGGGATCAAATTCTGAAATACTTGTGAAAATACCTGTTTTCACACATGGCTGCTAGCAAAGTAAATATTAGCTAGGTTACGCACAATCCTGGATAACACTGGATCTGGTATGTTTGGTTTCTATTGGTCCTACAGGAATTTTACCCTATTTATTTTTTTACTAGATCCACAGACATTCTGAAGTGCCTGACATCATGTTAATTTAGTGTTTCAATTCCTCACCTAGAGCCAATTCATTTCAGGGGTGACTTTATACTTTCCCTTTCGCTTCCTGAGGAAAATCTGTCACAAATGTTACTTCTGCACACAGATTACGTGTTACAACAATTAGAAGATCCTGAGTATTATTTCTGTTTGCACTTGGCTTACTGGGAAAAAAAATGCAAAAGAACACATGGGTTTTAGCACAAGCAAAATCTAGTGATCGTTTAAAATCACTGCACCAGGCTTAGCAGATGCACCCTGCCTAGATGCACCTGGAGTGCTGCTGAATTGACAATACACAGTATGTCTGGCTTTAAAAGTCTTCTATTTTAGGTACACTGACTGCAGGACACAGCTGCTGTGCTAGCAAACATACCAAGTGCACCTTAATGGACACGGTCTGGTGTGCAACCGGCCTATGTCCAGGTAAAAGCCAGCCTGGCTCACAGACCTCCAAGCAACATGACATTAAACTGCAGCATTTACCCAGCTGCTGCTCTGTGGAGGCTCCCTGTGGAAAGCCCTGCAAGGTGTGGTAGATACCGAGCCCATCTGGATTTCATGTGATCTAAAGATATTCCCAATAAGATATTCTTCGACCCTTCTAACACGCTGTTAATTTTCAGAGGATTTTAACTGGAAAGGGCTTCCTCAAACGTCAAGTCCCAGACCCCTGTTACTGCAAACACCAGCTCATTCAACACTTCTTGTAAGACTTTGGCCTCACTGTATCTTTTGAAAAGGAGGTGGTGCCGTAACACGGGGGATCTAATGATCAGAACCTCCCAAGTGCCATCCTGAATTTATCTGTAGGCAGTGTGCTACCCTTTTTCCTCTTTGAAAGACATTTCTAGCACCTGTATTTTCCATTACTTGAGTCTGTTGATTCCCCCATCCTGGTGTTCATCTCTCGGACCTTTTTTTTTGCTAGACACCTCCTGCAAGAAAAGAGCAGCCCAGTAAATAGAGTGAAATGGGAAGTCTGGACTCAATAGGGAGAGGACTTTGTCCTTCCTTCTTTCACAGCCAGAGAGAGGCAGGCCCTGGAGAGAGAGGGGTGAGCCTGGTAATGAGCATGGAGAGCCTGCAGCAGCCTCCTCTGTTCCTCTGCCACCTGCAAACTCGAGGACTGCAGGCTGCCCTGCTCCTGAGGAGATAAGCATTTTTGCTGGCTGGAGGAGCAAGCCTTCCAGGAGTGACTGAGCGAGTGTGGACGTCAGATCACCCTGGCTCTCTGATGGCTGCTGCCCTGAGGAGGAGGTTTTGGACTCAGCGAGAAGTTTTGTGCCTCAAGGCAGAGCGTGCAGCGTGGGGAGTGCTGGGACAGCGGCTGAGTGAGGCACCAGCCCAATTAGTACCAGTTTGAGCAGGAGCCATCTGTGCTACTGCAAATCATTAACAGCAAAGGCCAAGTCCAGATGCATGTGCCTGAACAGCTGAATAAAACAGCTGCAATCAGAGAACTGCGCAGAGCAGCAGAGCCAGGTGAAAAAGCAGAATGGAGAAATGGGGTCCTCTTGAAACCTGGCCTGAGATGAGCTTCTGTCTGGGACTTGGGCTGGCATTGTTTCCCCTCCATCTTGGCCTAACAGCTCGTCTCCCCACACACCTTCATTTGGTTGAGTCCTTCCCCTCCCCAGTTCCTGCCTCCCTCCATTTCTAGCTGTCTCACATCTGAATGTAGCACGCGGTCCATGCCCTCCCCCTTTGTCACTCCAAACACCCTCTGCTCTTGAATGCCTTTTTTTTTTCTGTGAACAGCATTTGGGGACACAGATTGACTGAAAGCTGTGATGCAGTATAAGCAGTACCATAAATAGACTCCAAATGACCCAACAGGAGCCTAGTACCCACTGAAGGATTGAAAACACTTTTCTCACTCCTTCCTGCAGAAAAAAGAAGCCACCTGCTTTTGTACACCCGCAGCAAGCGCTGCCTGATAGGGATCTCTGCAGCAACCTCCCCATTCCCTTGCTCCAAAGCTCCCCTTCTACCCACCTTCAAACCCTCGAGACCCATGCCATGTCCATATCTTCTCCGCTAACCTGCTGATGAACGATGTCTCCCTCACCATCTTGGATGTGGGTTTGCTGCCCTTCTCTGCTGTGTCACTGGAGGGGGCTGTAATCTTCCAGGGTTGCATTGTTTTAGTGGAAGTAATACTCCTCTTCTTCCAAACTCCTCCTACCTTGTCTTATCTATTCTGTACACATGCTGCTCTCTAGTAACAGCAGTGCAAGCCCAGTAGTAGATTTTGTCATCTTTCAGGAGGTGGCTGGTAAACTAGATTGGATGCTCAGTCCCATCATGTAGCAGCTGACCTGTAGGACTACTGGTGCCAGCAACTTCACCCTGGTCACACAGGCACAATCCTTATTTAACCCTGAGTGTTTTTACACCTTCCTTGTTACTATGGTGTAGCAATTCCTGAGCAGAATGAGCTGTCAGGTTCAAAGAGGAACAAAACGAGGTGTTTGGGATTTTGGTGACCCTGAGCCTGGCTGAACTCAGAAGAGATGCACTTTGGACTGCCTAGTTTCACACACAGCTTCAAGGAATGACAGTCCTTTCAATGCTTCTTACCCCTTCTTTATCATTAAAATAAGAGATGCTCAACAAGTCATCCACTCCTTTTATCTTTTGTTTCTCCTCACTAAGGAAGCATGAATTACAAAGCACCAAGGGGAAAGAAGGCTGTCCAGAACAGCTCCTTTTCTTTAGGTTTATACCTAAAAGCATCTTCTAAAGGAGACTCAGCAGTACAGCTGGGACCCATCAAGCCTGCCAGGAAAGAAAAGCAATTGGCAGAGACCACTGCACAGTCCAGATGATCCCATATTCCTGGGCTCAAATTTATGCCCCCTTCCATAAGTTCAAGGGTATTGAGATCAGATGTTTTGATTGACCTCATTATATATAGAGGGACCATCTGCAAAAGCTCAGATCTGGCTCCAAGCTTCTTCCAAGTCCAGGTCTGGGATTTTGATTTGAACCTCTGCCTAACTCATTCAGCCTCTGCCAGGGCACAATGAAAGCGTGGTGCAAGATACCAAGAGTCCTTTCTTTAATAGAAGTGCTGGACCAGATTTTCAGCAGAGCTCAGCTCCTCCTCTGAACTCCTATTTCTGGCCTGCCTTTCGGATGTGCCCACCATCCTACAGCTCCCCCGCAAACCCTAGCCTCTCCTTCTTTGCCTATTTTACACCTATCTATCTGCCACATTAAGGAACCTGTGCGAATGCCTATTGATAGAGTATATAAACCTGAAACACAATGAGTAGTGATGCATATATGGGCTGTCTCTACTTGCAAAGGTATGTGGCAAGTGATCCCTTCCAAAGGGAATGTGGGAGATCAACAGATTCAGCACACTCCCAGATTCCCTGTAGGTCTCACACAGGCAAAGCATTTCATAAATAGTGAGCAGCCGTGACAAGAGGCCTTTTCACTTTCCTTTATTCCTAAAAAAAGAATTGCATCTCTGAGATCCCATTGACAGCCATTCTCCCTTAACAATCTGCTTGACTCAACACAGGCCGTGCTCTTGAGACTTGTTAAGGGAGGGGTGGGGAAGACACTGTTCTCTTCTTTCCTCCTTTCTTTAATCAAAGAAAGAAAACAGGGAAAGAAAAAAAAAGGAGGAGGGGAACCAATAGCCCCCTCCTTCCTACTCCTTGGCTTTCTCCTCTGTCTTCCTGGCTGTCAGATGCTCCAACATTCCTTGCACGTAAGTGTTTTGCTTCAAAAGTTAGAAGAAGAGAGGGAGAAAGAGAAACTGCATTGCACAGTCCCTGTTGATAAGGTTCAAAGCAGACAGAGACGCCTCAGAAGCACATGCAGTCTCTCCCTCTCTCACTGTTACAAGGGAAAAAAGAAGAGCTAAATTCCATGGCAGACTTTGCTTTCTCCTGCTGCTGTTATCTTTCCTTGCACACAGGCTGGAGGTAGGGGGAAGATAGAAACCATCCTGTTTACCTTGCAATTTCTCTCCACCCCCAGCCCCCTTTGAAATGTCGTCTCTAAGCTGCTTTTGCACTCCCGGTTTTTAATGGCATTTGTAAAAAGAAAGAAAAAAAGTCTGGACATGTTTGTCTGCTCCCCCCGCCCCATTGTTTTAAAACTTCCCAGAAGCTAGGATGAGCCCAGCTGCGGTTACTCAAGGAAAACCCCTGCCAAAAGTCTTCCTTGCTGTTAATATTTCCCCAACCTTGTCATTATCTGATTTTCCCCTTCCTCTACCCCTTCATATATCCCTCTAATTTTCCCTCCCTGCTCATCATTGGAGTAGCAAGGAAACACCACTAAGTTATCACCACATTACTCATGTGGGGAATCCAGCCAAGAATGCTTTGGCCTAGCAAAATAGTCACAGCCATCTGTCTGTCTGTTGTGCTAGAGGAGAAACAAGCACACAAAAAATAACCGAGACACACACACACACACATTTACTAAAAAGAAAGAAACCCAAGAGCCATGAAAGTCAGAAACTAGCCACCGGAACCAGCAGCCACAAAGAATATTAAGATAGAGTTTCAGTCACTTCACTGAGATATTTCAGATGAGCCTGGTGAGCTAAAACCCCTCCCTTTATTGCCTTCAAAGGGGAATTAAAATAGCTAAGAGATTGGTGTAGGGAAGTCAGTAAAAGTTAAAGTGCTCATCAGACTGTCCCCTCACTTCCCATCTGTCTAATAGGAGCATCAATCTGCTCAAGGTGCAATGTCCCCTGCAAGGGCACCTTAGGACAGGTCCAGCTGGCAAATTAGGTTAATTTATGCTTTTTCATTAAGGTGGTTGGGACTCAGGTGTTGGGTGGGTATCTTGGGGTCTAAGGTGAAACCTATCTGCTCCTGGCTGTCAGGAGCCTCCTCCCTCACAGGTGAGGTACATAGATAATTTAGAGCTGGTGTTTGTAACCATGACCAAGCAGAGCCCCCCTTGCACCTCTTCCCAAGCAGTGCAAAGCCTTTTGGCAGCAGCCCAGTTCCTGCCAGCCACATGGGGTGGCAGTACCATGTGTGGATGGACCTTTGCTTACATGGTCCAGCCTATGGAGAATAAGGTTTTAACTGTCTCATCCCACTATGACTGATGAGGGCAGAGGTTCAGTCCTTCTTGGAGCTGATCAGCAGGAGAGCACCTCTAAGTTTGCATCCTGAATGTGTTCTTGCATGCTCTGCAGCTGGGCTTCCTCTGCACCCTTCAGCTGAAGAGCCAGCTGTGAAGGGGGCTGGAGATATGAGCTGGTGCCTGGGTGGGGGCTGGAGATGAGGGGATGGAGAGGATTTGCCTCGACAGTGAGTGTCAGTATGTTTATCTTTTCCCTACTGTTGTTGCATTGACTGCCTGAGATGAATTAACAACTCAGAAGTGGCGTTTGAGGAGCACACAAAATGGGTTTGTCAAAATACAAATGATAAGAAAGGCCCTTAGTGTTATCAGTGTTTACTAGTGAAAGCTGGCAAGGGAAGAAAAAACCCTGACTTATCCCAGGCTGTTAACTATATCCAGATTGTCGCTAAGTTAACAATTTAGACCAAACATGCAATACTCTCTTTTCTGTGCAGTCTGGAATTAATGCTATAGATGGAGAATATTTCCATGCACAGCGATGCAGTTGCTCCAGGAGGGCACTGGAGGCTGCGGGCTGCTTTTAGCCTGTTGCACAGATAGCAGAGCAGGGAGGAAGGATTTTCAACTGAAAGCCATAAAATAGTCCTTGCTGCTCCTACCTGGATTCAGTCCCAGCACAGTGAAAAGCTCTTGTCTCCCTTCCTGGATGTTTTCCAGCCAAAAGAGAGGAAACTTGGAAAACTCTAAGTGCAGACCCAGTCCAGCTTCTACTTGGCCTGAATGTCTGAAGACATAAGAGCTCTACTCATTTAAAAGATAAGGGGTGTTGTTACTGTTGAGTTCTCTCCAAGTTCATGGATTTCATCTATGTGGTGAAGGGTGTCACATACTGCATGCCATTTAATGCTTCCCTAACCCGAACTGCCCCAGAGGCGCTGCTGAGGGAGGACTTTACATTGAAAACAGCTTCATATTGCTTCACGGAAAGTCTTTGCAGTGGAGAGCACTGGCTGCTCTTCCCAACAGGCCAGCTCATGCTTCATGAAGCTTACTGGGCTGCATCCATGACTATACCTTTGTCTAATTTGTCTGGGAAGATTCATCTGACATCTGAACCATGAATTTCCCGTCTGATGGTGAATATCCATGGCTGAGGCCTTTAAAAATAGCCCAGGAGTGCAGCAGGAGAGCTGGATGCTCTGGGATCTCTTTGTCCTCCTTGCCCTGTGAATGGTCCTTGCTGTGGAGGAACGTTTCACTGCACCATGTTCAGTCCCTGTGCCAGAAGACATCCCGTCTTCCTCATCGCACGCAGCACACCGCATTTCCCTGTTCACAAATACTTGTGGTGCTGAGGAATTTATCTGTGAACTACGGTCATCAAGAAAGAGCGCAGAAGTCATTTGCCCATAAGAAAAAGGAACAGAGAGAAAAGAGAGACCGAGATGTGCTGGGGATGGTTCTCCGCAGCCTGTGGTGCCAGTTCTGCGTTGCAGCAAGAGCATTTCACAGCCAGCGGAGCAATACTCCGAAGCAGCAGGGTACCTGGAAAGTGAGTCTGAAATAATTTCGTAGCTACCTCTATCACTTCGTTTTTTAATTCATAGGCACAGGAGTTCAGATGCAAATTTCAAATTTGTAATGGAGCAGTTTGGAAACACATCTGTAAGCCACAGTTCAGGATCTGGTTCCCCATGTGCCCATCTCAGACTCTGTGCTGTAAAAGAAGCATTTGGGGCAGAATAGTAAAGCAGGAGACTTGGACTTTGTCATCTATTCTGAAGAATGTGAGTTCACTTACCAAACAGTGAAATAGCAATAAACTTCCCAGTAGGTAAAAGCAAACCCACGCTGGTTACCGCTGTATATTCACAGCTGGCCTCACCTAGCCTATCTTGCCTGTGGGCACGAGATCAACCTGTTCTGCAAGTCACCTAGCTCTTGATGCCAAAAAACTAAAGTTCCTGCCCATCACATCTAAAGCAGACATTTCAAAGTTAAACATCTAGTCTGTTTTCAATTTTTCCTTCAAATACCAGAAGCGATTGCACCACATTATGGACTAATCGCCTGTCAAATTTAATTTCTTAAGCTGAGGCTGCTTTAGAGCCAAGTGAATGAAAAGGAAAAAATACCCTGTCCAAACCCACTAAATTATTATTTTTATGCCTGTATAGTTACCTAGAAATTGGAGCTTTTCCTTAACCTTTTGGTTTAACTATATGGCAAATACATTACTGTCAGACTAGGGCATTATATGCAAAATTTGATCTTCCAATAGGTCTTCATTTCTAAACTGTAATGAACTGAATTTCATGAAAGTAGCACTAGGTCCTGCTAGGAGCAAAGTCCTCTTCTGTACTTATTACTGAAGATCAAACATAGACCTTCAACATCTTTTCCTACAGGCTGTGTCTGTATTATCTGTTGGAACAAGTCTTCTCACTATATATATATCATGGTCCACCTGAAGATTTCATAGAGGCATAAAGGTTTATTAATGCTCTTCAGTGCTAGGAAGGGGCCTCACCAATTTATCTGCGTGGTGTCCACCATAAGATGATAACTGTCATTGACATAGAGAGAACTGGATCCTGTGTGTGGATTTGGGTGCAAACCTAAAGCCACTCTCAAACCCAGGTTCTCATTCCCCATGATTTTAGAGGGTAGACTTCAAATTTTGACAGGGGGTTGGTGGAAGGGCATGGTCTGGTATAAATCTACACACATTGGGAAAAATCTCAGAGAAGTCTTAGTGTGTAAACCTTTGGTGGGTCTTGTAGTTCAGCTGCTAAAATATCTAAAATTTGGGTTTGAGTGTGGCTTAGTCTCTTGGCCCCAAGACTGTAAAAGGGAGAAGGACAAGGATGGGGGAAAAGGAGAGCAGAGCCCTTGAGGAGCTGGGTGAGAGAAGAGGAGCCTAAAGCTGTCTAAGGAAACTTTGATTGAAACAGGAGAGAAGTAACATCAGAAGCTCCCAATAAAGATCATAACCCTACTGCTGTCAGTAACTGTGATATCTTTGGGACAGGGAATCTGTGCAGTGAATCTAAAATTTCCAGCTCTCCCAATGAGCCAGGTAGGTATCATCAATGGCATTTCTTTTTTTTTTAGACATACTTAAGAAAACACAATACAAAGCTAGAAAATTACTTGGGCGGAAACACCACTATATAAAGAAAGTTATTTTGGACAAATGCCAAAAAAAGAGGCAAACAAAAATTAAGATTGTCTGTGAACCAGTAGAAAACCTTTGAAGTAACTATAATCATTCTTGATGTATTATCAGAGAGACCAAGTCCAGCTCTGATCTGCTAGTGTTTTTCATCTGCAGATCCCAACATGCTTTATAGCCTCCCTCTGCCTCCTTTCTTATAGGAAAGCAGGAGAGAAATTTGTTATGGCTGAGTGCCTCGGGTCACACAGCCAGCCAGTGACTGGCAGAGCTACCAAGTCTCCTATCTCCCAGATGCAGTCTAATTTATTGATTTTTCTCATGTGGGTGTAGCCTGTAGCTAATGAGAAGAAAGAACAGTGAACAAAAATGATTCCCAGCTCCCACCACCTACCAGAAGTGTCCACCCCACTTTGTCAATGGCCGATCCTCCCCAAAGTCTCTCTCATTTCCACCTTGCATACCCTGGTTGGCTCAGTCCTCTCTCCTCACCAGCGATTTCACCACCCTCTGTTGTGCTGAGCATCTTATGAACCCTTTGTGTAGCCAGAGGTGGAAATACTTAATGGGGAACAGGGCGGGTGTTTCTGAAATGCGAAGAATACTTGTAAAATATGTAGTTATGCGTGGAAACTTTCATCAGTAAACAAGTTACCAGCCAACAGCCCAATTTCTAACTAAGCCATCTAGACATGGCCTGAAAGAAAGGCTTGAGGAAATTTTACCAAGCTTCTTCAAACTTTTTAAGCGATAATGGGCTGCGCCTGAACACAGTGGTTTCACAGCACCCACGTAAACCCATGTACAGTGAGATAAGGAAAGGTTTTGCTCTCATGTTGGCACAGCGCAGCAAACGGCCAGGAATTCTGCTGAAGTCTCTCTGAACCCACGCTTTTCCTGGGTCCATGCTGCTTTTGTGTGCAGCTCACCAGCACAGGGGAGCTGAGGAGGGGGGAGCATTTCTAGCCCCTCCTCAAAGGCACTGAAAACTCCCTTCTCAGCATCTGCAAAGACCTTTTGAAGATGGCTGGAGCTGGTTCAGCAGCTGTCCCCGCTAAAGTAAAGAACGGTGTACATTCATCCATTCATTCAGGTCTACCACTTTTGTTGAAGCAGGCAGAGTTTTCTTGTGAAGAAATTGGCTATGGTGCGTAGGGCTTTGAGCAGCTCAGTGTGGCAGGATTTTAGAGGGAAGGGTTGCGACAGTAAGGGCAGTGGGTGCAGGTGAAACACTAAGCGTGCCCACAAAAAATAAAAAAGACCGTTCTCTCTCCCCCTACTCTCTGTCTCTTCTATTTCAATACACACAAGCACTGATTTTAATAGAGCTGACTTCAGAAAGGCAGCAAGCACAGCAAGCGTGAAGGTCTGAGTATTAGTCTGGAAATAAGATAAATAAATAGCCTTGGGAGAATGCTTGCCTGCTATCTCTCCAACCACAGCCCCTTGCCTCCCTGGGGAATTGCTGCTCCCCGTACAAATTGGCTACACCGCTGAACTTGTTTCCCCTCTCTATCCCATGTCCACCCCAGTCTCTGTGGGTCTGCAGTGCTCTCCATGAGCCTGATCTCCAGGGCAGACCTCAGGTGCCTCCTGAATCCACATCCAGAGCCAGCCTGGTGCCCCCCTCATCCCTGCACGACGCTGTCCTTAGGAAGGAAACCTGGGTCCTAGGCTGTGCAGGAGCCACAGTTTCTTCTGGTAGGCCTCCAAGGTGGACAGTCGGGGATGTAGGTCTCAATGCAGAAGATACCTGTCACCCCCCAGTGTGGACACAGCCAGTGCCTGTTTCCTCTTGGCTAGGCACCTCTGCAGGCTTAGAGCCAGCCGGTGGGAAACACGAGATAATGGGAGCTTGGGTGGAATTTGTGCTGGCTGAATCCAGCCCATTTAATGTGTCCAGAGAAACTCTTTATTTTTTCAAAAGAGATGCAGAAAACAAGGGATGATTCTCCATTGTTCTGCACGTTACTGGCAATAGAAATGGAAAATATCCTGGGCTAAGCCAAGAGTTTCTCAACACTTTTGGGAATAGGGAGGTGTAAAAATTGTCTGCCAGCTGCCTTATCCCTTTTTCCTGCCTTTTAGTCAAAGGACGGGGTTTATTGTGCAGCCAACAACCGGGTGCCCCCCCACCTGCACCTCCTGCTCCCAGCCATGCACTGCAGTCCTCTCCTCTGCACAGCGCTGACACTCTCGTGAGCTGCCTCGGGGAACCAAACAAGCAGAGCATTATTCACTTCTTTTGTAGGGTTACTTCTCCTATCCTATTGCACTATGCTTGGAAGTATTCCCCCCATAAATACATAGGCTGCAGGTCTGTGTGTGTGTGATAAGGTATGGTCAGCACAGAGGCACAGCCCACCCTGCTTCCCTCTTAAGATTCCCACAACTCCTCTGAGAGGTCTATCCTGCCGAAGTGGCTGAGGGTCAGGCTGGAAGGCAGAAAATACGAGAACAACCTTTAAGCCAGTGGCTTAAAAGGGTTCAAGCTCCCAAGTATTCGGATAATAGAAATACCTGTGATCAGACAGCATCAGAGAGGAGTCGCTCTGGAGAAATCAAGACTCAGAAAGTGGATTGGTGTCAACAGTCCCATCTTCAACAAGGATAAACCCTCCGAACCCACTGATTCACCTCTGTAGGAAAACTGGCTCTCAGAAGGCTAGTGTAAAAGGAAAGGGAGGGTAGGGATGCTCTTTATATGAACCTAGGCATCCTGCTTGACAGTAAGAGAAACACCCGTTAACTTCAAAGCCTGGCTTGTTTGTGTCTTCCTTTGAGAGGAGAGAGCCCCAAGGAAGCATCTTTATTTAAAGGGCTCCAGGGAGTCATTCTCTACCGAGCAGAGAGGAGCAATGGGCGAGGAACCAGGGAGCCACTTCCCTGCTCGTACCAGCACTGTAACTAGGTGTGGCTGGGTGTTGCACGGGAAGGACTGGCTGGCATGGTCCCTAGGCCATTTGAGAAGGGACTGGAAAAACTTGCCGCAAATACATTGTAATAATAATGTCCTGACAGCCCCCAGGGGACGGAGGGGAGGTGGGGAGACTGAGACGTTTAAGTTGATACCTAATAGGTCTTTTCCATCTCTGATTTCTATGATGTGCTGTACACAAAGCAAGAAGCAGCAGCTAAAATCGATGCACAGCCCGAGCCAAGCGGAGAGGTTTTAATCAATCTGAGAAGCCGTTTATTGTGAGGATCCAACAAAGCAACAGAGATTATCACTACTACACAGGAAACCGGAACATGGAAAGCAAAAAAGGAGCATTGAGCTCTTGCTTCACAGGGGCTGAAAAGTGTACCTATTGCCTCTGTCTTGGACTTGATAGTGGCATAGCAAGAGTAAATAACTTGGGGAGGGGAGTGGAGAGAGGGGATGATTAAGTCTCAGCTGGATTTAGAACAGGAATGGGTTTTGCCTCCCTAAGCTTGGGAAGAAGAGGAGAGCTTAGCCCCTAAGGTAAATGATGTTTTCCATTGACGCATCTGGGTGAAGCACTGAGGAGCTGTGAGCAGACTGGCTTGTGGCTGGAGGGGCAGTCTGTGTGAGGGCAGATCTTTGGGACACTGAAGAAAGAGTAAATAAATACCCTATACATCCATCTGATCTGCAAGAGACAACTGGCCATTTCTCTTTCCCTCAGCTGGGTTTTGAGAGAATGGAGGTTCAAGACATTTGCCCGTAGTTGGGAGCAAACAGTAACTGCTCAGGGTGCAGAGATGGGTGCTGTTCTCTCTGAATGCTCCTGCCTGTGGAGGAAAGCCACCTCTGACTCCAGACATGGGAACCCATCTTTGTTTTGTGGTCCATGCTAGATGCCCGGGTCTAAACACTTCTAGCACACTTGAAGTTAAAACTGGATCCAATTTCAGAGTTTAGGCCAATTTTCTTCTGAATGTAACAACAGTGATGGCCTTCGGGCTCAGGCGAGAGCAATTGCTGTGTTGTGTTGGTAGTGACTGTCTGAAGTAGCCCTGATGTTTAACAGCAAGTAACTGTAGCTCATAAATGATGACCTTATGAAGTATTGGTGCATCTCACAGCATGATTACCAAGTAGATGGTAATTAAGCTTCAGCAATTTCAGGAGCACAATAATTATCATTAAACAATATCGGGGGGGGGGGGGGGGGCTGTAGAGGTAACGGGAGGAACTACATAATCTAATAGACCTTTGCAAGACCTTTTCCATCTTCTTTGATGTTCTGAATGTGAAAACTGAGCAGAACCATCACTCCATACAAATAGGGGAAAACACACATTGTAGAGAAGTTCATAGCTGCCCAGAAGAAGATGGGAGGAAAGCGCAGACTTGGCTCAGTTCTCTGTCCCACCAGGACATACCCATGGTTTCTGCACCCTCCTGCACCCTTCTCCAGACCTTTCACTCTCTCCTGTTAGGACACCAAAGGTTTGCCTACTTGCTGCCATACCCAGCCCAGGATCATAGCTGCTGGAGAGGTTGTGCAGGTAAAGGGACACTGAACAACATCGCATGTATGGCAAGGTGGTTCTGGATCTTGCCTTTTGATCCCTACACAGCCCAATGGCTGCAGCAGTTGCAGCCACCTTTGCTTTCAATTGCCGAAGATCAAAGCAGGTTCAGGGCCTTTTCACTGCCCTGGTCCTCCTCTCCAGAAGTCTGCTGGCTCCAACACAGCCACTTTAGCTATTCCTGAAGCTGCCTTGCTGGAGCTGGCAAGGTTTAGCGGTGGACTTGGCAGTGCTAGGTTAACAGTTGGACTCAATGATCTTAAAGGTCTTTCCCAACCTAAACGATTCTATGATTCTATTGCTATCCAAGTGATCTAGTTTAAAAGCTCTCATGGACATGCCTGTGGGCCAGAGCCATCTGTCAGTGACCACTTGCTGGTCTGCTTTACTGCAGAAAAGGATCTTAATGCCCTGTGCACAAATCGGTTGGGAAAGCCATGACTGAATCCCCATTCACAAAATACCAGACAACACAGTGCAACAAGAGCCATTTTTTTGCTGCTCTTCAGCCATGTCTTCATTTGCATCAGCAGGTATGCATTTCGCATCCCCATTTTCATTCCAAAACTTCCTGTGCTGTGGCTATAAGAAACAAACAGGCTGATCAAGCACCTGAGAGCTGCAGAGAGGAGAAAACCCAAACAAAACAAAACATTCATTAATCTCTCTTTAAAGTATCTTTTCCCTCTGCCCTCCCCAAAAGGGGAGATGATGGGGGCTGGCAAGGGAGAGGGACAATCCCAGCAGAACAGCCTAACTATAAAAATACGAGTGCAGTTGCTAAAAGCCCAATCTATTTTCAAATGATGTGCTCTAATGGAATGTTGCTGTACATCTTTTGATGAGACAGGAGTCTATTTAAAAAGACAGGCGCTTTCGAATGTGCTTTTAAACCCCGTCTGTCAATTAGAACAACATCAAGGGTTCAGTGGCTGGGAAAAAAGATGACAGTAATGAAAAGCTGGGAGGGCAGCAGAAGAAAAGAAAGATAAAGACAAAAAAAAGTGGAAAAAAGAAGACAGGGGGAAAAGAAAGAAAGCAGTATTGCAAAAAAAAAAAATAGAAAAAGGAGGTGAAAGTAGGGCAGAATAAAGATTTATAAAGAATAGGGAAGAATAAAGATTTATGAGACAAGATTGCACTCATTTGTCCCCCAAAATTATATATTCATTCATAGCCAAGAAGGATGCTGAGTGCAGAGAAAGCAGAAAATGCAGTGCCTCTTAAAATCTGATTCCCTGCATTACTCAGCATCTCTAAGTCTGAGGCAAGAAAATGGTGCTCAGCCTCTCCCTGGATGGATCCCACTCTGGGAGCTCTCCCTGCAGCTCCGCCACAGACACACACAAATGTAGGAAGATAATTTAATCTTTGAGAGGCACTCAGATACTAAGGTGAGGATCACTGTAGGAAAAAAGCCCATGAGGAAATTTATAACTGCTATTAAGTGCAGGAGTGAGAGAGCAGTAAATAAGGCACTGGGCCACAAAGTGAACACGGGAGGAAACAAAACATTGGGCTGGGTCCTCCCCGAGGGAACGGTACCTGGGCTGTGTACAGGAGGTGTCAGGCAAGGTGAAGGAGCTGGTGAGCACTGTATTAGAGGTGGGTGCGGTGCACAGAGACCAGGGCTGACATCTCTGGGTGTGAGGGTGCTGCTACTGCCATGCTAAGGGTGCTTTTATAATATTTTTGCCATTTCCTTCATCAAAAAATTTAAAAAGAGAAAAACCCCAGAAATCCCATCATTTAGCACCATTTTGCTCTCCCTCCCTCCCGCCCTGGGTCACTGGCAGGCCGAAACCCTTTTGATTCAACACATTGACCTCTGCCACTTGAACTAATGACGGAGATTGATAGCAGTAATAAGCTGCTGCAGTCTGCCTGGGTGAGGGCTGCGGGGAGACGGCACGCACGCGCTGCCTTTAGCCCCTAACTGCTGTCAGCTGTCCCCAGCGCACGCTCCCTGTGCTCGGTCACTCCATCACCGTACGATGGCGTCGGTCTTGCCCAGCCTCTCTCAGGGCCGTGGCCAGCCTTGGTGGCTCAGTCCTCCTCCTTGAGCTGGGTGGCTTTGAGCTGAGATGTCCTCGGCCTGGTTGGTGAGTCCGTGCATTGGCCTCTCTAGGTGTGTGCAGTAGCGAACCTCAAGGCACCATAGTAAAAATCATATGTGGGTTTGGTTTGCTCTCTCAAGTCCAGTGCCCAAACTCATCCTGACGCAAGGCTCAGAGGTCCAAATGCTCCCATGAATGTCAGTCATAGTGTTTCTGCGCCTCAGTCGCCTCTTTTGCAGAAAACCCTGCCATGCAGGGTCTCATGATGCTCACCTGAAGCAGTGGAGTCCATCTCCACAGCACGCAGTATGTACCTGAGGCAACTGCTGTCCTGCAGGAGGAACAGAGGTTTTGGCAGAACAAGTTGTGTTTCACACTTTTTGCACTGTAAAGAACAGAAAGCACTTGCCAAGAAACAGTCCTGAGCTCTCACTCGTATCATTGGGATTTAGAGACTTTTGTTTAGTTAGTTTCTACGACTACACATTGTTTACAGCCACTGTGGCAGCGAGCCTTAAAAAGTCACAACATTTAACATATCCAGCTCCTCATAAAACTAAATAAATCCTCTTCCTCCTTCCCCTTTGTTGCTTGCAGAGTTGTTCATAAAAGCCAGGGCACTATTTCTCCAGGTTTTAATTGCGAGCATTCAGTGGCGTCGCAGCAGACCGTGGCCTTGGCGCAGGAAGCCATGGGCAGGGTTACCACTACAGCTGGATGCATTACAGGAGCCCAGTGCCAGTGCTGGCACTTGCTGTGCTAGGCGCTGTACAAAGGTGCAAAAAAAAAGGTGGAGATACACCTGTTAAACCAGCGTGACAAGGAATCCTCTCCAGATTAGACCCAACTGGATATACACACCTTAATGAGTATAACTGGAGGCGTCGTGTGGCTTTTCTCACACGACATTTGAAGAAAGGCACTCGCACTCTCTCTCGTGTGCTCTCCCTCTGTGGCAGTGTAATTAGCTTAGCCTGCAGGGAGAGAGGTAATAAAAGGAGTACGCTAACTTGAAATACTTTTTGTATTTTTGCAGCATCTGCTGATGTATGATAACTTGTTGCCTTTACTGGTAACTTTCTTATATACCTCAGTCCTATTTCTGCACAAAACAGTGCTTGTTCACCACGTGTCTCCCAAGAAAACACTTTACGAGTATCAGCCATGCTAAGATGTTAATTGGTGATAAATATTGAGGCTGGGGTTTCTAAGGCGAGCAAGGGAATCAAGAGCCCCAAAGGCTCTTTTACCTAACTCCCTTAGGCGTTACTCCATATATATAATAAAAATATTACAGGGAAACAATTAATGGCAGAGCTGGCTGCTGCGGACAGTTCACAGCCACAAAAATATGACGTTGACACCCACAGGCATTCTTTCAAGCTTACCAAAGGCTGCCTCATCAGCCCTTATTTTCCAAGGTGCATGTTATGGTTTGGGAAAAACGAGTCCAGCTCCACTGCACTGAGGCCAGTCCCCATTTGCTGTCCCCATGGCAGAAAGGCCGGTGTCCCTGTCCCTTGAGGACCGTGCTCTTCTTCTCTGTGCAAGGGTACAGTCTCCTCCGTGTTGGGGAGACACGGGACATCGCACGGTGCTGGGCATGCAGAGTGGGGCTGGTACGGGGCACAGCATCACACCAGAGCTCACATTTGTGCTCAGCTCAGGCGGCACCGCCCCGGGCACCATGTCTGGAGAGGCGATGGTCTGGGCCTGGGGGGCTTGGGTGGGCCAGGGTCCCTCTCTGCCTGAGCTTGCCAGCCCCGCTTTCCTTCCCGCAGAGACACCAGGAGGGTCACCCAGACTCCCCAAGCCTCCGCACCCTCCCAGCGCAGCTGAGTTAATATCCTCCCCTGTTTGGAGAATAAACGCGTTACAGGCTGTGAGGTGCTCAGATACTCTGGTAAAGAGGGCCGTGTAAGTACCTCTGCCGAGTGGGTATGTTTAAGCAGTCACCACTCAGATCTTCAGTCATCATTACCCAGAGAAACCAGCTGTTCTTCTGCTATTTATGATCCCCCCCTTAAATCTACCCTCCCTATGACTCAACCCACAGGCTTTAAAGTGTGCAGTGTATTGACATTTATATAGTACATTTCATACACTTCCTCTCAAAGCTTTTTACAAAGCCATGAATTACATACCTGTCACCCACTGAATTCATTCATCCAAAAAAGAAGCAGTCATTACGCACTCGGCAATAAGCCTCATAACACTACCCGCCATTGAGTTTGTATATGTGTGCACCAAAGAGATAAAGTTACTTTAATGCCATCTCTGCTATTAATGCAACAGAGAGCAAGGGAGGGGAAGAACAAGGAGAGGGGGGGTAAATGACGGGTGGGAGGGTCCAGGTCTTTCTCCGTACCTAGATGTGGAGATGTAGCATATATTAACTTCTTAAGAGGCTGCAGCTGCAGGGAAGTAATTATGTGAGTGGCAAGGTGCCTCCATCCCAGTCTATAGAGGAGATAATAAAACAATAGAATACTTTGCATTTGTTTTGCTCCTTTCATTCTGGGATCCCAAAGTGCTTTTTAGACATTAATTAATTCTCATTAAAGAAAAAAAAAAAAAGACAACACCACCACAGCTCTGGAGCAGATCTCATTTTGGAGATGGAGGCACTGACAGGTTTGCAAACTTTCTCCAAGCTGCAGAAAGAATTAGTGGCAGAAATAAACCCTGGAGTCTTGATTCCCAGCTCACTGGTCCACCTCATAGACTCACCTCCTTTTCATCTACTTCTATCAACCCTGCTTCTTTTTAATCAGTATTCCAGTGGGATGACTTTCACTGCTGAGGAAAGGCTGCCTTAACTTTTGTCTCAATGAACCAAGCATATGCAGAGCATCTAATTAATATCCCTGGACTTGATTGCAGGCAGACAAAAAAAAATACTCCCTCCAGGTTCCAGTGATTTTAGGATGTATTTTCCACCAATCCCGTGTAGCCCATCTGTGTTGAGAGGGACTGGCAGGGACCAGTTCAAAGCCATAAGGACTGAACTGTATCTGCTGCATCCTGCACGTCCTGGATTTTCCCCGAAAAGAGTAAACTCCGTGGTGTGTTACTCTTAAGCCAACTTTTACCCCAGCATTAACCCTAATTCCTCCTCCCCTGCTGCATACTGTGCCGCAATGGCATTTCAGGTTGCAGAATGCAGCAGATTCAGATTTCGATAGTCAGAAGCCTGTCCCAGCCCTCAGTGGAAAAGGGCTACCCCTGCCCAGAGCAGCTGAAGAAGAAGTTGGGGAGGGAGAACAGCTTAAACCAGGTCTGAAGAGATTTATTTGGTTGAGGGACTGAAATTGAACTGTGATAAAGTGACTGGTCTCATTCGAACTCTCCAATCTCAGAAGGATCCAAAAGCAGGGTTGAATGAGGGAAGCCAGTTAAACTGGGGAAAACAGTTAAACGTTTTTTTTTTCTTCATTTTGCTACTCCTAATCTGGCTATTGTAAGAGGAGGTCCTTCTTCAACCCCCAGGCATACCGAGTTCATGAAAGGTGTTGCTCTAGAAGAGGAAAGAGTAGAAAATAAAGTGTGGGAAAAGAAAGGCTCTCTTGCTGAAGGCTGACACCATTCTCACTTTTCCTGTTCAAAGAGAAGCCAAGAGGAAAATGGACTCTTTTTTCCTGGTGTCACCGTTGGATAGTATTTCAGACTCACTTCCAGTAGATCAGTTTCATTTTAGAAGGGCAGGAACAGATTCATCTTCACAAAAAATCAGTCCTGAGAAATCCTGAGAAATCCACTGTTGAAATACCATCAGCTCATTATTTGCAGTCCATGAACCATTTTCTGGACTGTTCTGTCGGTGGTTGGAAAGGATGAGCCCATGTCGACAACGGATGCTCATAAAAACTGCGTCCTTGCCCGACTCCCGCTCGGGTCTCTTACCAATTTCTGCAGTCACCAATAATGAAGGTTATCCAGATTATCAAATGACCCTGAAAATTTCTAGTCAGGAATGAAGGAACCAAAATAGCAATCCTGGTTTGCATTTTCTGAGCTTCTCGGTGCTCAGTATGCAACCTGCCAAGCACTCTCCCAGCTCTGACAGCTTCCAAGTGACGCCACCACTCAGCCTATATCAAAGCACCTATGATGAGTGATTAGACAGACAATCCAGTAGATGGTTAGGCATACAGACAGATAAATGAGAATACACAGATCCTTATTTGCACCCCATCCAGTGTACCATTGCCTGCAGTGTGGTATCACCACTCATTTCTAAGGGGTTTCTGCTTGCTATGCCAGGTAGATGAAGCAAGTGCAGTTCATTCAAGGCCTTGCTGTGGTGTATGCTGACGGAGATTGTATATAGCTACACTGATGACAAAGCCCTTGTGGAGAAATATCCTGTCTCGCTGGGGATGAGTCAAGCCCAGAGTTTGTAAATTCATTTGCAAACAGTGTGTGGTTTAGCAATGACAGCCTCTTTCTAAATTCAGGTCATTAATTTGTTAGCATTAATGTAACTTAAACCCGCTCCCTATGTTCCTTTCCTCCAGGCTCTGGCCACAGCATTGAATGGTGCAATACTAACACTCAGGGCGTGCTTACAAGGCTGGGAAACTTCTCTGGGAATCAAACATGTCAGTGACCAAATGCCATCCTCCCCCTCGTCAAAACCCAAAGGCCCACAGGGAGCAGGCAGGATCCAAACTGCTGACCCTCGTAGCATTCAAAAGCAACAACCACCTGTCTGGAGAAATAGCTTCCCTCTGCATTAGCTGAAAAGCACAAACGTGGAATTGTTTTTGCCTCTGTGCGCCAAATCGCACTTCTCAATGGGGTTTTGGAGATTAAATACGTTCAAAAATCTCTCAACAAATGGCAAAATAGAACATAAAACAACAAAGAGGGCATTGCTTTAAATCTAGCTAGATTGCAGTTATTACGAAAAAATGTATTTTACATTTCTTTAGTAACTTCCACAGCAAAGCATTCAGCAGGCTACTGCTGAGATTTTAAAAGCAATATGTTGGATTATATGCCTAATACCCACTAATTTAAATAAAGAATAGAGATAGGCATTTACATCTCCTACATATTACATCTCTCCCTCTCTAACACATACACTCGCAGACTCTTGCATGCACACAGAAACCCCTTTGGCCACGTGGTGGTTTCTGTAGTGGAACTGCTGAGCTGGTTATGTGGAAAGACCAAATCATCATTGTCAACTGGCAGTCAAGAAGAATGAGATCTCAAGCTGGAAATGCAGGAAAAAATGGAGAAGACAAAATGTTTTTATTCACAGGGTGTGGACAGAAGACTTATCACCCATGCCCTAGAAAGGACACCACAATTTCTTTGAGACTTAAGATGTTCAGGGCGTTCAGTCTCGCACCTCATCAGAGGTAACTCCTAGAGAGAAAGACTCACCATCCTCCGTTTGGCCGGCCCCTCATCTCAGCCATGACCAGAATTTCAGCTGTTACGTCTGTGGATGGTGCCTCCGGGGCATTCCTCAAAGCCCGGCTCACAGTTCAGGCCAGGCTAATCCCACCTGTAGGTACACGGCGTATCGAGTGTGTTGCAAAGGAGAAAGCTGCTGTGTGAGACATGGTGTGTTGCAGATGAGGGCAGAGGGGGCTGAAAATTGTAGGAAATTTAAACCTGGTTCCAGTTCACAGTGATGTCAAACCACAGGAAATGAAAGCAGAAAGTGGAGATTTATGAAAAAAGTGGCAGGAGTCATTATTATGTGTGCGGTATTGATTGAAGAAGATCGTGTTGCCCCCAAATCGAAATGGCTTTTACGTGTTTGGGCCCATCCTGACAAAAACACTTTCTTCTCTGTTGACGAGGCCATGTTGCCATGGAGATGCAGGGCTGGATGCTTGGCAAAAGCACGTTTCGATAAGGCAGGTCTAATAGATATATTTTCACAACATTCACAGTTCCTTTCTGCTCATTTTCTCCTGAGCAGACTCGTCCACTTCTTCCATTTTGCCACTTGATTAAAAAATATCTTTTTAATCTTTTAATTTAGCTTAGATTTCCCTCCCTCCAGCACCAGAGTCTGGCAATTAAACTACTTATCTGAGATGCTCCACACCAAGGCCAAGTGCCTGCTTTTCATTATCAGGTTGGGTGGCTTGTTTTCACCCTCCCTCCTCCATGACTGAACCTCTTTGCTACTTGCTGTATGTTATAGATGTTGCGATATAAGGAGCTTATAGTTTCATGCCCTTGCTAGTGGAAGAGGCCGTAAGTTCATCTCTTCTTTAAGACAGCCCTTCTGAAGTGCTTGGGACCACAAAGCAACGTTATGTTGGCAGGTACATGTCCTGGAGCACACGCTGACCCTGCCTGTGCCAAAACCACGGATGCTAATGCAGAGTCACCTAGAATAGAGGCAGAGTTTAGTTAAATGTTTTTAATTCTGAGTGTTTTCATTTCTTTTTAATATAAGCAAATGCAAGTTTCTTTTAAACTAACACGAATGCAAGAGCAATTTCTGTGCATTTGTAGGTACACAAATACAGACGTTCCTGCACACAGGTAAGCTATTTCACATCCGTTTCCGTTTGAACATCTTTCACTGGTTCTTTCCATTTGAGTATCTTTTGACCAACTTCTGTAATGTGGTTGAGGTTCTTTTGCAGGAATAGCCAACAGGCATATTGACTAGAAAGGATACTCACAGAAACATCCTATTTGAATGGAAAGAACAGTTTGAAATAATATTTTCAGTAAGTGAATAGAAGAAATATATATTCATGCCACAGAATGCATTTATGCCATGTGGTCTCTGTGACCAATTAAAATTAGTCAATTCCTTTTGGATTGAGGATACTCTTAATGAACTTCTCCTGAAGAAAAGAGCAGACCGAGAAGTATTTGCATCAGCAAACACCCAATTAGCTGGAGAAATCAACACCACAAGCATAGAAAATTCACAAACAGAAAAAGAGGCAAAATTAATCCAATAAATTATTCAGCATGAATTATTTGTCCAGTTTCCTTTAGATCTGGTTTAAGTTATTACTAAGTAGTTATGGAGCCCTATACCTACTAGGTCAGACTTGGTTGGGAAGTGGAAGAAAACCATTATCTCTAGTGGTGATTTGAAGGCAGCTCCTAGGAGCTGGTAACTCAAAGCTTGCATCACCAAGTGAATCTTACGAGCTCTCTTCTTCCAGCTGACAATAACACAGCCCAATTTTCAATGGCAACAATCATCAAAGAGCACATTCATCTTTCCCCCCCCAGAGTCAGGGCTGAGACACATTGTTGGGTCAATATTTTGGAGGCGTCATTGTTCAGCACGTTCAGTGAGCGCCCGAAGGACTGCAGACACCAGGGCTGTCACTCAGACATGTTACAAAGCCTGGGGTGTTTCTTTGTCCTTTTGTACATGCTAGTGGCCTTGGAAAAAGAAAAGAAGAAACGAGATTGAGTATCATAGGATTCCTTGTTTCTTTGGCTTTGCCTCTGTCTGGGCTGTATGTCGTATAATAGGGCTTTGGCCCAGGACGTGGGCTGTGAGATGTGAGGCAAATCGAGTAAGGGAATAATCATCCAATAAGCAAATTCATTTCATCTCCTCATGCTTCAATTTTCCCATCCACAAGACACTTCTAATGATACTTCCCCTGCTCTAAGATCTTTGGATGAAGGGGGCTGTGTATGCAAAAAACCCCAGCATTAACTCTTTATAAAGGCTAATCCTCTTTGTCTGCTTTAACCACAGAAGCATGCAAAGCTCAGTGTTAGATGCGCCTCTGCAGTGCAGAGTAGCTATAATTGGGAGCTTGGAAAGGTACAGGGGAGCAGGGGCAAAGACGGCCAGAAGCAGAGAACAGCTTCAGTAGGAGGAGAGACCAGGTACGATCCCACGGATCAGACAGTGGATCCTGAGGGAGGGATGCGATGAGGTCTATGGGACCATGGGCGGTGGGAAGGCAGAGGAGCAGGAGCACTTTTTCAACACATTGCACAATATAAGAATGATTTGGTAGCACATTTGAAACAAGTAGAACACAGTCCTTTCCACACCACTCCTAGTGACACTGGGAATGTCCCCAAAAGCTTGTTATCGCCACAGATGGAACTGTTTTTTAGCAGTATCCTTGACCGATCTGCTGACTCTGAGGAGAATTGCCAGACTCCCCCACCATTCCTAGGGTAACTGTCAAATTTTGCAAGGTTTTGAAGACCTATGCACAGTTCTTTCCTAAGCACCAGAAGTCTGCAGCTGCATGTATATGCCTGTAAATACCCCCGGTGGGAAGATAATACCAAGACTGAGAAGGCATCCTATTAACAGGTCATCTGCATCTGCATACGGCCGCATACAGCCAGTGGATCACATGGTTTACTTTGGTTGCTTTGCCCAGCTGATTACAGGATGGGAGATTGGAAAGGAGAAAGTCTGAGTATACTGATGCCTTCCTTGTAGATTTTCTCTGTGGAGTTTTCACATGGTCACGCTTCATTGATAAAATGAGTCCCAGGAAGGTTTATTCATTTTGCTGCTTATTGTTTTCTCTAACAGGTGCGATCACTATAATTAGGTCTGTACAACGGCATTTTCTTGTTACTCGAATTCCTTCTGTCTCTCAGATGCTCCTGGCTATAGCACTACAGCGGCTGCTGCTTAGAGAATGAGTGAAAATGAGTTTTCTTTCCCTCCGTTTTCTTCATTCATCTGTATTAAGCCAAGAAAAACATAGCCTCCACCTCGCACAGATCATTTGCTCCTCATCTTTCTTGGGCTCAACTGAAGATGTTACCAAATGCCCTCATTCGCCTCTGTTATAGGCGTCTCCCTTGAAAACAGCACAGACCAACACTAGGGACAGACGCAAGCATGGGAGCAGAGTGTAGCTGGCATAAGATGGGAAGGAAAAGACCAAGGCTGTCCCTGGAGAGCTGCCCTTTGCCCCCAGTTTTGGAGGAAGGGCTCCGGGCAGCTCCACCATTGACTCTCTTAAGCGATGGCAGGGCCAAGGGGAGCATGGTAGTGGGAATACCACACACGGGTCCTGCAGGAGAAGTGTCAGGGGAGAGATTGATATCCAACAGTTGAACGCGTGTTCACTATTTCTTTTGCTGATTTAGAAGCTGTATTTCTTTCCTTCCAATTTAAAGCACACACATATATAACCCATCAGGCAAGTGGTGTAAAAACAGGCAGGGCCCAGTTCAAATATCTGGGAATGTGTGGATGCATCCAGTTTAACCAGCAAAAAGCTATCCTTTGAGGCCCCAGCAAACGAACGTCTTCCCTCTCAGAAAACAGTGAGCCTGTCTAAAAAACAAGGGAAAACAAGTCTCTGTTGGCACTGTACAGAAGTGGGATATTTTCCCTGTCATTTTCTTGCCTCATTATATGACGTGCCAAAAATGTAAATTCAAATAGTGCTTTGGAGCGGGGTCTTTCTGGGAATGACGGGGTTGTGTATTGGCAGCAGCCTCAAGGCCTGATCGGTTTGAGGCTACGAGGAGCGACATCGCACTGAGAAAATGAGGCTCTCAGGATAACAACTGGGGGGGTATGTGCTGCTTTCAGTCAATCAAGCCCAAACTCAGCCACGGAGTAATCAAGCTCAATTCAACCAGCTTCTGCGTTATTATTGTTATTATTTATCACTTGAATTACTGGAGCACCTTGAGGAGGCAACTGAAATAAGAGCGGAGAGGGCTGGTGCTGTACAAAGATATAATGAGAGCGTGGCAGTTTGGGTGAGCACACAGGCTGCAGAGACGAAGCCAGCGACAAGCAGGAGAGAAATGGGGTTGCAATTAGGCATTGACAGGGTTAGTCTGTCAGCCCCGTGGGGAGGATCCTGCTCCCTGATTTCAGGCAGGCTGCTCAGCATCTGGCATATTCGAGGCTCCCTCCATAGCTGGTGGAGACAGAGACGGCAGTGTGAAGCTGGAGTCCGATACAGGTCCTCTGCAGAGCTATGTGCTCCTCGCCATGGAGCAGCATGGGGACACCACCCTCCTACAGGTCTGGGCTGCAGTGAAGCACAGCAAATACCACCGCCCCCAGGCTCGACGCGTGCTCATAGCCTTGATAGCCCATCATACACACACCAGTTGTTTCCATCCAATATCCTACACATACAAACACACATCCCTATCATGTTCCACCAGCCCTTCAGGGCCTTCATCTTTCCCATTCTTCATCAGATATGGCCTTTCACATCTCACTAAAGTCGTTGCCTACTGCTTGCTTCATCCAGCCCTTCCCTCTGCGCCCGCTGCTCTCGACAGTAAAGCTGATGCGTCCCTTGGTATGTCAGCTGGAGTCTGTCCAAATGAGGCAGGAGTCAAGTCCCTTCCCTCTGCCTCGCTGCTGAGCTCACACCGACTGTCATCTGTAAGTAATATGCTAGACATGTTTCTTTTTTCAGTAAAAAAAAAAAAGTAATTTATTTTCTAATTACAAAAGAATATAGGATAAAAAAAAAAATGAAAGAAAAGAAATTATGACTACCAGATGGTGAATCACCATTTAGCAGGAGCAGGCAAAGAGAGGACTCAGTCAATCACAGGGTAAGTGATAAGACACCAGAGTGAACTACCAAAAAGAAAGGCAGCTCATTACACAAAGCACTAAATTATTCTTATTGGGACTTCTCCTCCTTCTTTTCCCCTTTCTATTTTTTATTCTGAGCCATAAAGCAAGTAATTCCACTGAGACCCTCTTTTAAATGATTAACATTTCCATTTTAACTTTTGTTTTTGATTGTGTCCCTGCCATTAATCTTCCTGTCTTTTTCTGTGCCCTGCTGTTCACCTCATCTTCTAACTTTCTAATTCCCTCGGCCCATCTCCCGCACCCACAAAAGCAGCCATAAGCCCTGCTGCTGGGAGCCTTGGACAGATCAGGCCAAGGTCTGGGGGGATGTCCCAACACAGCATCACCCGAGACCCCAGCAGCATCATGGCCCATCAGTAGAAGCACGTTCCTCCAAAGAGACATCTAGCCGAGATCGCTTTCCTACAATTATTTGCATGGATGTTCAGGGGCAATTAAAAAATCCCAGGTAAAGAGATAATCCTAAGATATACCTGGCCAGCAATCCCTGCTTGACTGAGATGGAGCTGACGATATCCGTGGCTGGCTGAGAGCTATTTCTGGCTCTATTCCCTTCTACCGAGCAGCTGATTCATCACTGGGATGAAGTTAGGGGCAGCACAGTTTTTTCAGGCAGCATCACAGCAGCATCTGCCTTTGCTGTTTGAGGAGGCAGGATGTGAACCACGGCTCCCCTTCCCCAGGGAAGACACTGGGGAAAAGGCGGTAAGTCAAAACAGACCATTGCCCATCTTTACACGTATCTGGGTAAATGGGAAAATGGAGGGAGCATTAATTATTCGCTGACAGCACCCATCGTGCCATGGGTCCCAAAAGAGCTGCAGGTTGCTGGGCTGTGTTCCCGTCCTGCCTCTGATCCTGGCCTGTGCCAGGACATTCCCAAAATCTCCGCCTACCCAGGTTTCCCTCTGTGGCCAGATGATAGGTAAATATTACTGTCTTCCTTTGCAAAGCCCTCTGTAAAACACTGCTAATGCGTAGCAAGAGCTCGGGTTTTTACAGCTGCCTCCTGGCATGAAGGAAGCCTGTTCCCCTTGGGGTAGCCCCTCGGCAGGAGCGAGCCAAGCCATGGGCATTGCTAGCCCATAAATCCCCTCTCACTACCACTTTCCTTGCCCTGTTGGCACTTATAGCTTGTTGATGTGGTTTAGGAGCGTTAGGCAAAATACAGATAGTCAGGCATTTTATTACTCATATTTCTCTGGCCTTAACGACAGAACGAAGTGCAACCTGTTAATGAACTGGGCTGAAGAGAATGCATCGGTGGCACTAATTGAAACGAACACAAGGCCTTGAAAAAGGAGGGAAACCTCGAGCACTCTCAAATAGCCTCTCCTCCGCATTTCACCCCTCCCTGCCCCCTTCTCACCCCCACGAGGGCTGCAGCCATGGGGGGATGTAACCGAGCAGGGTGGCCTGCGTTTGCAGGAACTGAGGAGTCGTGGTGCTGGGGGAACGGCTGGGTGATAGGCCCCTCCTTGGCTTTAAAAGCAGCATGGCTGGGGCCTGTACCACAAAGTCCCTGGGGGAAAGGGAGTGAGGGGGCCCCAGGGCCCAGGCCCAGGCCCCAGGCTCCGGGCCCGAGCCCGAGCCCGGGCCCGGAGCCTGGGGCCTGGGCCACGAGGCCTCTCATATAGCGCTACAGGCTGCCTCAGTCCATGAGGAGACTAGTTGTTGAATGAAGCAGTTTTGTCTTTTCTAGAAACCATGCAGGGCGAAAGGAAGTGGTTTCAGTCAATATATAAAGTACTTCTTAGCAAAATGGGAGAGCTTTAGCTTTGAGCGGCGCGGGGGCACCGCTTAACTGTGGCGGCTTAGGAATATGGGTAGTCGCTTGTCAATAAAAACCAAATCTCGCACTTGAAGTGAAAACAAATTAAAATTAATTAATCAGTGGAAAACACTTCATTTGAACTGGGAGAAGCAGATGCAACTAGCAAGTCTAGGTGGACAAACAAGATAATCAAATCAATACCCACACTTTTCTTACTGGCTCGCAGCCACAGGCTACAAAGTGAGAGCAGGCGTGTGGATCCACTTCGTTTCTATTAGCTATCAGCCGGTTCTGTAATTAAGTGGAATTCAGACCTGCTGGGGGAGTTATTGCCCCGTCCCTGGGTGGATCTTGTCTGTGCGAAGGGGGCAGCTCGCTCCTGCTGCTGGTGTCTCCTAAGCCCCATCTCGCTTTTGCGCAAACCCTGCTCCTTCCATCCGAACCAGAGCTGGCTGCGAAATGTAAATTGTAGGAGGGTGGTAGATACTAGAGGGATCAACCCAGGCCGCTGCTGTACCAGCTAATCAGTGCCATTGTCAACAGGAATAGCTGTAAACGAGTAGGGCCAGGTGTATGACTTAGTTAATAATGCTCTAATTGAGACTAGATTATCAGGCCCCGACACAGGGGCAGGGCTGGGGAAAGATTTTGCTGCTTTTTTGTTTTGTTTTGTTTTTAGCTGTTTAAAAATGCTGCTTAGATTTTGCAGATGGCTGTCATCTTGTTCCTGAGCTAGATTTATGTGTGCCCTCTGTGGGAACAATCCCCAGTGCTGGGAGCGTCGTAGCCTCTGTGGGTGCTTCCGTAAGCAGAATAGCTACAGAAAATGCCTAATATCTCTAGGAAGACGCCAGTGTCCCCCTTCCTATCCACCTGGCCACAGCAGCACATCGGGTCCTGTGGGCTGGAAACAATGCTGATTTTAATCAGTTAAAAATGTCCTGTGAAATTTGGACTCTAATACTTGAAAACCTGACATCAGGAGGTTGGGAGTTTCCCCGTCCCTTACAAGACATGGCCCAAGAGCATCTCAACTGAAGAGAGCAGAACTTTTATTTTCTTTAGTTACATTTCTAATTATTATTTGATATTTGCTCTCTGCAAGAAGCAGCTATCTTGGTCCTAGACCTGGCTAGATACTGAGAAGAAAGGGTCATAAATATTCATTTAAAACTGTTGCAAATTAATTCCAGTGCAATTCTTTGTGGTTTTTGCTTCCCATGAACATTCAAGAGAATGAGTTTTGCTAGGATGGGCAAAAAAGACAAAATTTCAGAGAAGCGTAGAGAATATTTGCCAAAATCCCGCAAATTTTTCACTTTGAAATTACAAGCAGTTTCAGTATTGTTCAGATCAGAGCGTGAAGAGTTACTGTCATCCCGCTGGGGCCAAGAAACATGCTGTGTCACCTACATGCTCAAGGCAAATGGGGCACGCTGCAAATTTCAGGTAGCACCAATGAGTCATAAGTCAAACAAGTGGCTTGGAAATTCACTGAAAAAGAGTTTGTTTAACAAAAAAAAAAAAATAGGACAAATCACAAGCAGAACAGGAACAGTTCTCCCTAGATCCACATTTCATTGCTAATGAATGCTTAGCTCGTCTCTCCTCTACCCTCCATGCCTTTTTTCTGTCCTCTTTCTTAATTTTGCCTCTTATTAGTTACACTTCAAGCTTTTTGTTTAGGCAACAGAAACATGTATTTCACTTGCAGCATTTTCTTATTCCTGAGATGAATGTGGATCTGTTTTAGACGCTGGGAAAAAACATTACTCTGAGATTCAGGGTCTGTTTGCTATTCCAAAAGCTTGTGAAAGAAGAGAAGTTGAGTCCTGATGATCAAGATTGCATGTGCATGCGTGTGTGTGTGTGTGTGTGTTTGCATTCACACCTTAATGTGCATCTCAGTGGTTCTGTTCCTTCCTCAACCCCCTTCCTCCACCCAAGGTCTAATTAAAACAAGAATGCACCAGTCTGCCTTTTGCTCTGTTTCATCTCCTGATATTTTTATGTTAAATCCACCAAGGAAATCTCCTGAAGGCTTTGAAGTCTTGGGGTGTGTGAATAAAGATGTCACAACGGTAGACACAGGGCTTCTTAATGAGGACAGAAGGTTTGATGTCGGAACACTTCAGTGCCCAAAGGAAAGAGATGCTCTCCAACAAGCTCTCCCTTTCTCTCCCTCTCTTTTTTTGTATTCTTGCTGCAAGGGCCTACTTTTTTTCCTCCCCTTCTTCTGTATTTTTTATTCTCTCTCCACCTTTCAAGGAGGAAGGGGATAAATGAGAGGAAATGCAGGGAAAATGCGCAGTTTTACAAATCCTATCATTGTTCATGCCGCTGTTTCTTTATCTCATTTCATCCTGGTACCAGCCAGGGTGCCAGCCCCATCCAGACTCCTACTGCCTCCTTTCCAGTCTGGCCCGAGGTAACAGACCCTCTCTCTGCCTCTGTCTCTCTCCCAGCCGAAAAGTTCTGACTCAGGGAAGGAAAGTTTAGCTTTATCAAGAAGAGGTTTTGCTTGAATGAATCCCCATGAAGTCAAAGGTTAATTTAATATAACTGAGAGGAATATACGATCCCTAGAGTACAAAATTCATTATCACAAGCCTGGTCAGTGACAACAGCTCCAAACATTCCTTGGGACCTCAGCGTGTTTGAGGTGATCTATTTCTGCTTTGAATTTGCTGGCTGGACCCTTATCCCTATTGCTTTCCCCTGTTGCACCTGAGAAGTCAGCTTGTAAAATCATGGGGCAAATAGAAACCAAAGAAACTTATCTCATCCCATCATTCCTCCCCCCTGTGTAACCAGCCGAACAACAGGATGCCATGAAGGCAGGGCTGGACATCCTCTTGGGCATGCCAGTTTTATGGTGGAGAAAGCTTCCAAGTTTCATGGGAAGAAGACAGTTCCTACACATGGGAAATGCCTGTTGGAGCCAGGCATCCGATCCCCTTTGGGGTGTGCTGTCCTCTGAGGGAACTGAGTGGTTGTCCTGTTGCTCACCTCCCAGGCAGGATTCGGTTCACACGATGGCCTAAGCAAAGCCTCCCTCTCAAATTTGAGATCTCTCCTTTGTGTGCTGTCCTTAGATCAGGCCACAGCATCCCGGATGAAGACCGTTCTGGCTTGCTCCCCGTTTGTCTCCCAACATAATGGGTTTCATGATGGGCTCCCCCCATGTCCTTCCCTCCGATGGACCATTTGAGAATCTCTTTTCTCATTGTTTCTCTGCAGGATCTTATCCCTCATCTTCACAATATCTGAATACCTTCCGCTCTACTCAGTACACTTCGATGCAGAAGTCTAGCACATGCGATGCAATCCTCCCCGGGAGAGGGTAGCGTCAGTGGCAGGGGATGTTGTTTTGGTGCTGTTTATGTATGTACAGGCTCCTGCTCTCATCCCCCCGACCAGTGAGCACCTGAACGAAAGGCCTGAGGCCTTGAAGCCTCAGTGACTCTGAAGTTCATGTCTTCATGAGAGATGAGGGGGAGTACTTTCTGCTTTGTAGTAGAGGAAAGAAAGTTTGGGGCAATGCTGTAAATCCAGTGCAGTGGCTGCAGGAGCCAATTTAGCTCCTAAGGATCCTATCTGTGTACTTTTTCATTAAGCTCAAGCATAGCTGGAGTTGTTGCTGCAAACCTCCGAATTTCAAGCTCAGCATGAGTCAGTCCCAAAGTGCTGAAATATTTAAGGGGTTTTTTTCACTCAGGAGCTGGATTTATTGACACCAAACGAGCTGTATCATTTTTCATCTAAGAAAACCCTGATGTTTGGAGTTGGTAGTGATGACGATGATTGTTTGAAATTAAGCTCTTTGCATTGACTGACCACATCTGCTCCGTTCCATCCTTGTCAAATCAGACACAATCTTCCTACTCCATCAGGATTCCTCCTCAAAGCCTATTGCCTTCTAGCCCCCTCGGGTGATGCTAATACATTTTAATAGGGACGTGGGAGCACACTCACCTCCTCAGTTTGTACTTTGATTTAATCATCTAGACCTGTGGACTTGCGGTCCCACTGCTGTGAGATGGCTGGAGGAGGGAGGTGAGACAGGAGAGCCCACCCTGCATGTAAAGGGACCTGGCACAGCGTCTGGGCTGGAGGTCCCAGGTTGCAACGTACCTGTGCAGGTGCAGCATGGTGGTCTCATAGCAAGGGGAAAGTAAGTGCTTTTGCTTTGCAGTTTTGTTCAGAAGGGAAAGTGGGTAGTCAGCCTTTTCCTTCCTCCTCAAAGAAAATCACAGCAATCTTTTTTCCCTCTCTTCTTTCAATAAAACAAAGTGCATAGACTCACGTGATTCACTTTAATGGTGTATATTGCTCAGAGAGGTGGAGGTTTGTGCTGGAAAATATAGGTGCATGAGCTGAGCTCTGACCCTTATGTTTACTGCTCAAACCTGCTGCAGCAATCAAAGGTGCCCACTGTTCCTCTGCTGGGGGATGCGACCCCTGAGGCAGAGATTTGGACAAGGTGTTTCTGCCTACGCTGTGATCCTCTCCATTCCCCAGGCAGTGATTTACCATCAGCTTCCACATTGACAGCAGAAGTTAACGCAGCGGCAGTGAGTGCTTATCCCAGGCAGAGGGGCAGGGAGACAGCTGGGTTGGTAGCCTGTTACAGCAAGCTCTGCCAGAGGCTGCCTGTCAAAATGAAGCCCCTCTCCGCCTGTCGAGCTCAACACTCATTGTTATGATCTGGCCTTAGATCAGGGCTCTGACTTTGCTGTGCTCGAGACTGTGCAAATTCAGCAGAGTATCAAGTTATTTGCTCGGAGGCTGGCAATTTTTAAGTGGGTATTAACAAATTTGATGGGTGTATGCTAAGAGCTCAGGTTGCCATGTAATTTTATCTATTTACCAGCCCCTTTGCAGGCTAGAGCACCACAAAAGCCTGGTCTGTAAACTCAGCAAAATGCCAGGGGAGCGCAGGGCCAAATCCCAGTTTCCCAGAGACGGCCAAACCTGGTCTCTGGATCTCGTCATCCTTTGAATCAGAGAGCACTTGTTTAAGCCACCCAGATCCCTACCACTGGTATAATGAATGCATTGCTTCCACTGTCGGACAGAGGATTAAGTCCTGCTCAGGTTTAAGGTCACCTCCTCTCCCAGACTGTGTGAAGCCATCTGGCTTTTGTGCCACTGACCTTTGTCAGTCCACATTAATTCACAGAGGCTGGTGAAAGAGCTCAAAACTTGCTTTCTGCAGAGCCATGAGTCACTGCTGGGAGCTAGATGGGTAATGAAAAAGCTGTTCAGTTTTGTTTTGATTTCCAGATCTTCATGAATAAATCCCTGCTCAGGTCCAATCACATTGTTGCCTGTAAAATTCCCTGCCTATTACTTTGATCCTATTTGCCTGAATCTCTAATCTCCACAGCACTGCAAGCCAGTCTGCTACCACAGCCTCAATTACCAGCTACGGTTTGTGATTTTGCGTCATCGACGCTCTCCACGCCAGCGTGCCAGCCTCCTTCCTTTGCTTTTCCATGTGCTTCTAAACACTTTGGCATCTTTTTCCAAAGTCACTCTGTATGCAAGCAACCCCTGGCCCTGTCTTATAGTAAACCCATGGGGTTCAGTGTCTCCAGTCCACCCCATCTAAACCAAAACTTTTCAGCGATACACGTGCCTGGCTTGCACAACCTGAGCTATAGCCAGACCTGTCAGCGACTGCGGGAGCACGTCTGCCAATACAAAGCACCAACAGCTCATGAAAATGATTGATTGACACGAATTGGAGAGGTTTCTGGATACATCTCTCTGTCACCAAAGCCGCTGGGGGGAAAGCTGTCCGTCCGGCGGCACAGGTAGGAGGGAATTCGGGACAGACTGCCGGCAGAGGGAGCTTCCCACTGCACATGCCACGGTCCCACGCTGCATCTCGTACCCAGAGCTGGGCAGGGAGGGAGTACACGCATTATACACCACTTAGCCTTTCTCTCGCCTGGAGCCCCGGGTCACCACAGTAGCACAAATGCCATCAAGCTGCTCCAATCTGATTTGCTGAACTTCAAGGGGTCCTCTGGTATTCACAAAAAAAAAAATACAGAGTTTCTTCAATTCATTCTGGAAAGTATTTTCTTTCCTGCTTTGTTGGTCGTGTGATGGTTTGGTTTACTCTGCTATTTTAAAAGGTCTGTCAGGCAGCCACAGAGGAAAAAGATTTCCATGTGACCAGTCGTGTGCCGTGCAGAAAGAATAGCAAATAGTTGTTCTAAGCAGTCTGCCAGCTCTCCGTAGCGAGGAAGTTAGCCGTTTGAGCTGATCTCTCCACCCTTGTGAGTAGCATCCCTAGGGATGGGGGACGCTTTTCAAATCAAAGGCTCCCTGCCAGTGGACCTTTAGTTTGGGAAATCCCATTTGGCATGCTTATGCCTCAGCATCCTCTTGCTGTTCTTCCCCCCTCCCCTGAAGCGTTACACTGGTGAGAGATGGGAGAGACACTTCTCTTGGCTGGGTCTGCAGAGCCGCGTGGTTGCAGTGCGTCAGTTTGGACGAAGGGAGAAAGCTGTCAGAGATACGGATGGGCGGTCAGAAGTCAGGGTCCCCTGGGGGAATGACCAGTGACCTCTGTTATTGGAACAGACATAAATGCAAGGGGACTTGATTGCATCATTTATAATTAATCAGCAAAATTGACATGAAAATAAATAATGGGAAAGGGTCTAAAAGAGATGGGGAAAGCCAAGTTATTCAGGGCTGACCGTGCTGCTACCTAACTTTTCCTTTGCCCATCTGTAACTAATAGGTCTAAGGAAGATAGCCCAGGGCCAAAGGTTGCAATACAGAATCAGAATAATAGAATCGTTTAGGTTGGAAGAGACCTTTAAGATCATCGAGTCCAACCATTAACAATATCCCACATTCTTTCTCCTATCTTGTCTTATCTTCGCCTCAGTGACGATAGCTGCTGGACTAGAATTTGAGGATTTTGACCTACAATTTTCTGCCAAAACTGAATGATTGTGGGCAAAAGGCTGAGGTCTCATATCAAAGAATCTCATTATACCCAGTGCACATATGAGGAGATGGAGTATAAAGGTGATTAAAGCATCTAAAACTTCTTCCCTGCCTCTAATGCTTCTCTGTGCATTTCTGATGCTAGGGTTGCACATGCAACCTTTGCCATCTGCAACGTGGACACTGAGGAGAGCATGTAGCTCAAACTCCATGTGAACAGACATTCAGACCTCAGACCAAAGCACACCCGCTGTGCTTCCTAAGGGAGCTGGGATGCACCTACGCTTAGATCTCTCTGGTCTTCCCAGGATCTATGAAAAGAGGTGAAGGAGAAACATTTACCAGGCTTTGAAGTATATGGAGCAAACCACAGCAGTGCCCCTCGTAGGCGTAGAATGGAGTGTAGCTGAAGCCAGTTGCATCCTCTCTACGGGTGAGTGCTTTCAAAACAGCTGTGGATTTGGGAGCAGGGACGATGTGTCCTTGGGCAGTATTTCAACAGCCAAAGGTTGTCCAAGGTCCTTTGGTATTGTGACCGGCTGAGCATCAATGTGCCAAACTCTTCTAGCAAGAGCTTCTTATAGATGGTGATGTTGGGATCAGGCGAGCTGGCAAAAACGGTGTGTGTTCAGCAAAATTCGGCATCCCCTTTTTCCTATAGAAATTACTGCCATTTGAAGTATCCGCAGTGGCACTGCAAGCCAGACCAGCTGTGTCTGGGTAATTAACTCAAAGTTCAGATGAGGTTTGTTCACAGAATTGGGGTGGGAGGGGTGAGTCAAATGTGGTTTTCACTACAATTAGAAAAAAATTGCAACTCTGTAGAATTTTGACCAACATCCCCTTGAAAGTCCCCCATATGTAACACAAGAAGGCCTGAGTGATTTACCCTCTGGTGTGACCTCAAAGCAAGCATCATGCTGACATTGGCATCTGTGTAAGAACTGAAACAAGAAACCTTGCAAAGGGAAACCAACTCACTTCAGTCAGCTCCAGCAAGCGTCGCAATGAACTTGCTTGATGTCGAAAAGGACACTATGACCATAAAACACCTGTTTAGCGTTGCTTTGGGTTTCCACTGGCCTGGAAATACTCTTCAAAAGCAAATACACTGTCTATCGCTTCCAGTGCATGTGTTTCCTTCCACACAGGATGACCAGTTTCCCATTCCTTGTCTTGGCTCTGTTTTGCAGATCTCATGCCCAGCCAAAATCTGTTTCCAGTTCTGCAGTGAGTCGCAAGCCTTCAGCTTTTTTGTTGTTACTGCTTTTTCAGGAGCAGAATACTTTCAATAGCCTTGGTTTTTTTAAAACCTCACTAAGTCAGAAGTGATGGGCAGTGACCCATGAAGTTCAAAGCAGCAATACTTCTTGGAGGATGTTTCACTTGTGGGAGCCAGTGATTCCCCTGATGTGCAGAACAAGAGTTTGACTGCCTTCCATATAGCAAATACGCACACTGCCAGTTCCTGATCTTGATTACATCTGTATCAATCTGCTTAAAATACCATTGGCTGCAATGACAGTGCAGGATGTGGGCCAGATGCTGTACGTTGCACCTGATAGTTCCTGCTTCCAACACAGTGAACAACCTCTGCTTCAAACCCCTGCCCTCTCCCTTTCTCTTCTTCTCTTTCTGGCAGCCTGTGTGGATGAAACTAGGAAGTTTCCTGCTAAGCTTTTTGCTTGCTTTCCTCTAACCTTACTGCAACTTCTGGAAGTCTGGTTCAGGCTTTCTACAGTGCACCGTCATTCCCCTAAAATCTGAAAGTGGGCTGGTCATGTCAGCATGTCTGTAGCTCGGCCTTTTCTCTCTCTGAGAATGAAATAAGCAATGTTCCACGTTCCTCCTTCTCTGGTGAGCAAAGCTTCTGATGCCTGGCCTAGGGTTAATCATAGGGTTAACCAAGTCATGAAAAAATATTCTGGGAAAATGCAGAAGATTTCTTGCTTGGTTGGACCGAGCAATCTTTCTTTTTTAAATTTAGTGTCGGGGGCAGCCAAACAGATCTCTCTTTCACTGTCGCTCTCTTCTGCTGTGGGTCAGCAACACGATGTGCTTCTCCTTCCTTGCAACTTCAGGGCAGAGCAGAGAGCTGTAATTTGCTCTGGCCCTGTCAGAAAATCAGCTCAGTTTTCCCTTTGCTCCAGTGCTGGGTTAGGGGAAGCCAACTAGCAAGATCCAAAGCACTTCTGCACTTGCTGTGGCTTGTCAGCCCGGGTTGCATCTGCCTTCTCAGAGGGGGCAAAAGAGAGTTTCTTTCTGCACCATCCCTGTTTCAGTGGTGCTGGATACAGTAATGGAGCGGCAACCTGCCTCTCTGCGGCCAGAGTTGTCTTGGCGGTTTCTGGCCCAGTAAGGAGTAAATGGCACCTCCCCTGGGCCCTGTGTCCCAGAGGGAGTCACTGAAGCTTGAGATGGGCCATATACAAGTGCCACTGATGCCTCTAGTCCACTGTCTGAGACGCTTATCTCTTTTCGTGAGGATGATTCCCTTCGGGAAGACTAATTACCCTGTAAAAGCTAGTTTTAGACTATATTTGACAGGGATATCCCCTTCTGTCTAACTCTATCCTCTGAAGTCCACTTACCAGCTTCCCAATTTTCCCCCTTATTGGGCTGTTGTTTTCTCCTGCCCTGATCTGATTCCTGCTCCTCCTCATTCCTCCCCACCTCCATCCATGGCTGCTCCCATCCTCAGGGAGTGCTCATTCATACCTAGCTGGGCAGCCTGCAAGGCTTTCTGCAAGTTTTAGGAATGATTTTTCAAGTTGTTATTTATTCCCCAAGTCAGCTCACGTCACATTTGGGAGGGCGACATTGCCTGTTGCCTTTCACAGCCAGCATCTACTTTTTACTTAAAGTCTGTGTACAGCAAGGGAGCCTTGATGGGTGTGTGCACAGCACTCCGTTAAATTAGCTGGTGCCTACATGTTGTTGACAACCTCTTGTTACCACTCACGTTGCTTTCCACTTCTGCAGTCCGTCACGTTAATGGGGGAGCCGCCACGCTGAATGTCCTGGCTCCAGATTCAGAGTCATGGGCCCTTCTTTACACCTTCAAGGGGTGCACAATGTGCCAGATGAGGGGACGTTCAGGAATGTCCTAAGGTGTGGGTTTCTGGTGTGGGTGAGCAGCATTCAGCACTGCACCATTGAGCACTAGATGCTGTAGCCAAGAAGCATGTAGGAGTGCTTACAGGAGCTACTTACCCACCTCCAAGGAGGGAGGAGGAGAAGAAATCCTCTAACTGTCTTACAGCTACATTTGGGCCAATATCTGTAAGCCCCACTTGGAGGATCGGTGAGCCCAGGGTTTTAAGCAAAGGGTATGTAGAAGGGAAGAAAAAGCAAGAGTAGCAACACTCCAAATGATGAATTTTGGCATCCTGATGCCCCAGTGACCCAGGGGGCTGGTGTGCTCCGCTGAGCTCCTGGCACACAGCACAGCTAGCCCAGCCGCCCTGCGGTGCTTGTGCACGCTGGGGCAAAGGCCCGTTGCAGAGTCTAGAAAATGCTAGAGCGAGCTGCTTCTTTCCAAAACGACTTCTTTTTAAATGGCCTTATAATCTGGTAGGAGTTGATCCTTTATATCACTTCTCTTAAATTGCCTTCTGCTCATCAGCTGTTCTTTGAGAGACGAACAGACCCATCTTCATGTCCTGTCTTGACCTGCTGGTGGCTCTGGGACGCTGCCAAGCAGCTGCCGCCTCGCACCGCAGAGAGGGCTCTTTTCTCAGGGAGTGGGGGTGATATCTGGAGACTTAAGGTTTCAAAGTGCTTCCTAAAATTCTAGGATAAAAGCCACTGGAGAAATGTAAAATATTAGTGGTATTTTAAGAAAGTGTGTGGGTGTGTAGACACAATTAATTTTCCTTTTTATAGGCCTACATGGAATATCTCTGTCTCTGAGGAAGATGCCTAGATCTATGGAGCGCTGGCATCCCAGAGGAGGGCACCATTCTGTTCATGTTAACAGAAAATGCCATCGAAATTAACAGTGCAAGAACGCTGTTGTGGTCAGGCTGTGTCAGCCCGATAAATTATCGTACGTGTGAGAGGCAGCAGGCTCAGAATTGCTCCGTCCTTCCCAGGCTGAAACAGCTCTTTCTTCCTTGTTAAATGCACACGGTAGCAGTCGTAAGGGATTTTTGTCATGTTAGTCCCCCAAGATCAGAGAGGAGCTGATGTGACTTGGAAATACGCTGCATAGGATTAAACAGCAGAGGGTATGCGTGCTCGCACACACGCAGGCAGAGTGTCTGCTCTCATGCTATGTATTGTTATTGACACACTGCACCTTAATGGCTATAATGTCAATGGGCACTTTGGAACCTTTACTCGTGGATTATTAATGCATTAGACCACAGTTTTTATGGGTTATTGTGTCAAGAGCGGAGGGAGTGGATGCCTACAGTATATGGGCAGAATAAGGATATTTTTTAATCAGGGCTGTGGTATACACTGTGAGTGCTGCACCTTTGAAATCTCCCTTACTGCTCTATCGTACCTGCTCTCAGCAAGTGAGATCTCACTGCAGCTTAGAGGACAGCATGGAAAAAATGACACCATCCGAGAGGAAAAGGGACAGTCTGGGAAAAGGAAGAGATCCTCGTGGCTGTAGCTAGGCAATCGCGCGTTGCCGTCCCCGGCTGTGGGGACATTATTTGCTGGCACTAGCCGCTGATACCCTGAAACATGAAGATTAATAGGCTCTTTATTTTATTGTTAGTAACTGCAGGTGCTACTTTTATTTATATAAATGTGTGCTGCTCTCCTCGCTGTGGGCTCAGCCCAGGACGAATCCTCCCACGGGACTTCAGGGAGAGAAACTTTCTCACACTGCCTCTCTGCCTGAGAGCAAATGTCACACCGCAGGCCCGAGGGCGAGCGTGGGGGGTGTCCCCAAAGCCTTTGAAGGTGCTGGAAACTGCAGGCGCCCAGTGCTGTTCAAGGACTAGATTCTGTCATTTTAAAGGGCCTTTTTGAACGCATCATAATTTGCAGGGGGGAGTGGTGCGGATGTAACCAGGCTCTCCGGCTGATCTTTTCTGGGTAAATAGGATATGTATACTTGCCAAAGCCCCATTTGACAAGACATAGTGGTTAAATCTGTCGATGAAGTGGAAAGGGCAGCGTAACATTGTTCGGACACCCTGAATGAAGCCTTGACTGCTGTGCCGGTGGAGCAGGGGAGGATCCCTAGAGCAGTGTGGCGGGAGCAGAGAGGACACACATGGCACTGCATGGTCAGAAATGTCCTCCCTGGCGTTTTAGCAATGCCGTCGCTTCCAGGTCAGACAGCTCGGAGCAGCGAGTAAAGGGCTCTTAACAAGAGCTTTGGGTTCATTTCTGGCAGGAACTGCCATCTTTCTTGTAATCACTACTGCTCCGTTACATGGAGACCTGGAGAAATTATCCTCACAACGAAACCAGCTATCGGGCAATAGAAACAATAATCAGCCAGTAAAAGAAACAAAACCCATCTCACAGGCTTTCCTTCTAGGCATTAGCTGTAATAGATGGGCTGCAAAGGCATGAAGCAAGAAAAGAGAGGCATGGGGGGCCTGAACCCAGGGGGGATGCTGGTTTTCCAAAAAGCTGGAGGGTGAGAGATGACATTGACCCAGGAGAGAAGCTTCTTATTTGCAAACTGCCGTCATTGCACTTAAGGCCCATGTCTTTCATTTTCTCAACTTCTTCTCATTCTCTCAACCTCATATCTGAAGGAGGCAAAGAAATCCCCCGATTTTCGTGACAATGCTGAATACGGTTCGACTTTTCATCATGTCATATCTGGGCCATGGAAAGGCCCCTGCTTTTATTGTGTGACGACACGGAAATTACCGAGTAATTACAGGATTATGCAGCACCCTGTAAATTAAATGTTACCTCTTTACCTTTTATGGAACAAAAAATAACCATGTAATTACCTAGTGAATTAAGCTGTTAAGGTCTCATGGTAATTATACATGGAGTCAAAAGCTCTGAGTTCTTCTGGTAGTTACAAGTAAAGAATTATCTTTCATTTTTAAACATATGTTGCAGTTGGATCCCAAAGCCTGCACATTTCCATTTTAATAACACTATGGCCTGCCCAAATGAGAAGAGGCATATGTCTCCCATCTGAGTGTGCAAATAGAGTGAACATGTATATATAAAATAGATTGGACATATGCAAAACTGACCCAGGTTCATACCAGAAAAATTATATGGACTGAAATGGAATACCAACAGAGGTAAAACATGATTAGTCGGATGATAACGTTTAAAATTATGTTTAGTTTCGTAGCACTGGAACTTGTTTTCACAGGAAGCAAGTCAGCGTGATGCTATTTTTAATATACACGTGATTATATTTTGAAAACAGACAATCAAACCACCCATCGGGAAGCTCTGTCCCCTAAAGGGAGGCTCAGGACTTGCTGCATGTAGATGGGGTTTGCCATGTATCAGCAAGGAGGGGATGACTGTGCAGGCAGGAGAGCCCCATGAAACCAAACGCATTGATGGTGTGAGCTCAGTGGGTGGTTCTGGCTCAGGTGAAGAGGTTTTGCCGTTGTCTTTCGGCAGTAATAGGACAGAGCTCTTGGGTGTGCTGGCCTGGGACCCAGCCTCTCCAGAGGCAGCCAAGGAGAGGCATTGCACCAAAGAGCTGCAAAAGGAGAGGGGCTAGAGAGGAGCAAGGGTTTGCTGCCTTGTGGCAGAGCCCAGTCCTGTCAAAGGAGCTGCAGGAACACGTTTTCCTGCTTAAAAAGTGCTGCCAGAGACCGGGGTCACTGCAGCAGTTGCTGAACATGGAAAAAGATGTAGCGTGACCAGAGACCATCCAGCTCGCTCTGACCAAACCAGACGGCGACAGAGTGGAAAGCTCCAAGGCACCAAGCAAGCAAAAGAAGGGGGCCATCGGACCAGTGAGTGCAGGTGCTAAAATACATGGTCAGATTTTTATTGGGCATAAGGATCTGTGGCACACAGGAATGGCAACTCTTGTTCTGTATATCCTCTGCTCTGGTCAGAGCTGGCTAAAAAAGACCTTTCGTTATTTTAAGATTTGCATGGGGTTTTTTCCTGTTCTGCATAACTTTTTTCCTGTTTAATTTTTAACCAGACAAAATCAGACCAAAGTGTTTCAGGTTTTCTTCTCCTTTCTTCAGTTTTCTATTTCCAGGTTTTTAGGAACACATTTCAAAAAAATCCCAACGAACTTTAATGATGAAAGAACAACTAGCTTCAATGTCCTTTCAGATTGAAAATAAACATTTTCATAGGTCCCAAAACCAGATTCTTTGGCTTCATAATTTTACATCCCTAAATCTGAAAAATGGGATGTTACAATATGCCTAACACCATCTGAAAGGTGCAGTACGTTCACCTCCAGCGCTTCAAAGAGGCGTTACGTGTACTTACTAGCTAATTTTATAACTTGCTTTGAAATATGTAGCATGTTATATAAGCGCTCACTTTGGTAATCGTGGAAGAAAATACAGAACCAGGATAGGGAGCTGGGTTTTTCTCTTAATGAAGCTTAACATTGACATTTTAACTGTTAACATTGTGTCTGCAGTTTCTATCGCAGACCTAACTATTTCACCTACAAGTCATCCACAGTCCAAACAGTAATTGCTCCAGGTACAAAATGAATTGAAGTCATTATCTTCTAATCTTTTTATTTTGCATTTTTTCTCATTTCGGTTTGAATATGATCAGCAATTCTCTGCAGCACTGTGTTTCGTAGTGTTTAAATCCTGCAGCAATGCTGAACACAGTAACACTGAACGCAGTAACATGCATTTACTTCAAAGAGTCATTTAAATCCCCTGGTAAGCAGGTAGTCTTTGCCATAGAGATGCCGGGGTGTTTTGGTGCAAACAAGCTTTTTTACATGCGTTTGTTGCATGGTTTTTTCCCCTTATGTCCATCAGTTTTACTGCTTTGTAGTTGCTATCCGGTGAATATTAAAAAGCACCCTTTGGGATTAGATCAGAAAGTGGGGGGGAAAAAATCACTCTCCGTCTCATTCCTAGTCTCTTGCATAACACCCCTTCATCCTGACACAGATTACTGCTAGCATTGTACTCGCCCAGTTCCTCTGCCTTAATAGCCTTACGTCTCATTCGAAGTGAGATCAAAGAGAGAAAAGTACCAAAGGGCTTACATTCAATTAACAGGAAAGGGGCAGGCTTTATACGTGCTCAGCAGAAGCTCTGAGTGCAACAAACTGCTGACTGCGTATCATGTACTATCGCTATCAGCATGTGTAACACCAGCCCTTTCCCTGCCGCGCTGAAAGGTGGTCTGGAAAGGCAAATGGCATTTTTGTGCTCTTCCTGGATGCGTCAGGATGGAGAAAGCTGGAGAAGCCCATGCCCCTTCGCAGGGATGCTCAGGAGGAGGAGAGGGGCTCTACCGCCCACTCTGCTTTTTTTTTCTCAGAGCTGCAGACTGGAAACTCTGTCGGCCCTTGACCGATGTATTGGACAACTTGAATTTTTAATGATGAGTGATTTCCCACTGCTCGCTTACACGGATCTCAGAGTTAGAGGCTTAGCCTGCGGCAGTCAGAAGTCCTAGGGCAAAAGCTGAGACTTCTGACCCTTTCTGTATATTTAGAGTGCATCAAAATGAAATAAAGCCCCTCTCATTTCTCAGAATAAACTATCCTCTTTTCCCCGTCTCCAGGTACTTGTGGCATTAGGAAAAACTGAAAAGCTGAGTATCTGAGAGCTAGCTTGTGATTAGGAGGCATCTGGGACCAGCCAGACCTGGGAAAACATGATACTGGGAAGATGAGAGACTTGACTCACTATGGCAATCTGGTTTTACAATTTTTCCATTTCTCCTCATGAAAGGCAGAAGAGACAGTTGCAGAACTAGGAAATGGATCATAAATGTGGGGAAAAAAATTAGAGCATAAAAAAGATGGGGCATGGATCACAAGGATTTTACTTTTTGAGCACCGCTGAAGTGAGGGAGCGCATCCCATCCACTACACACTCAGTGCTCATCATTGCTGTTAACTCCGGTTATGTCGAAACCTCACATTTCCCAGGGTTCTGCATATGAAGCCTGGAAAAGACTTGAGTCTCTAGCTTTGTGTTACTGCTGGAATTTTTTTAGTATTATTTTTTAGAGCTCTGAGACAGCATGGATCCCTATTTGTATTAAACCACTCTCTCCACTGAGCTGATTGCTAAGGTAACCTGCAGCCAGAGCTGTCTGAACTCAGGCGACCTGGTTATATCTGCGTACAGCCCTGTTTTGCATTCTCTTCAATTTACTTCTGATGCAAACCTTGCAGAGCAGGAAGCTCCTGCCACACACACACACACAAAATCTGTTCCTGGGGATTCAGTACCTGCTCTTGCTAGGAATGTTCTCAACTACTTTAACCTTTTAAAATTTTCTGCATTACTGTGGGAGATGACCACTCCACGCATTGCTCACAGGTTAACAGTGCTATAAAGAGCGCAGCTGGTCAGTGGAATCAGAAAACACTGAAAAGGTCAAAGCATGCGAGTACTGCAGAGGTTTCCCTCTAAATGAGAGTAGCCTGTGACCTTCACTTAACCCTTACTTTAAATGATTGCAAATTAAGTTGAGCAACTTAGCCTGAGCTCTAAAAACCTAAACGAATAGAAAGATGAAACTATATCAAACAGCTTTCCATCGATGTCAGGCAGTGTTCTCCGACACACGTATACCAGATAGATAGACATTTCTGTCTGTGAGCCTTACTTACCCACTGAGATATATTCAAATAAAGCCCCATTAACTTCATCAGTGCTGAATGACATACATGCATCTGTACCGTAATGCAGTCGTCCTCTTGAACAAAGGCGTATCTGACCAGGGCTCTTTTCTACAAGGTGTTTTTTAATCTTCTTGGCTTATACAGGACTTACGGTTATAATATATGGTGTTTGCATAGCAGTCAAAGCAAGGATTTCAGCACTGTAAATCCATCACCTGCTTTCCATCAGCCAATTGTCTGCGCACTGGTGCTCATGTCAAAGCTTCCTTCGACTTCAGCAGGGCAATATCCAGTCTCCTGGGCTCTAGGGACCAAATGCCTGCCAGCGATTAAATATAATGACAAAACAGAAGAGCTCTGCAGCAAAGCATCCTGTGACACTCCTTGTCTCGGAGCTTCTCAGCTCTGACATACGGTCACCATACGGTGACACCAGAACAAAACCAGAGGTGGGGACCGGTGGTCTTTAGGGAGACCTGTGCAAGGAGTCCTCTGTGGGGCCCCAACTTCTGAGCAATCACATGTGCCCAGGAGCAGCAGAGTCAGTGACACCCGCCTGTGGCAAAGGGATGGGATCCCCCAGCTAAACCATGAATATTCTTTAGTCAATCTTTTGATGCAAAGAGAGGAGTCGGAACAAGGCATGGAATTGCACAACACTGTCAGCTCTTCTTATTGGTGTTCTTTAATGTGGCCTTTATTTCTTTCATTCCTTGTATACCTACTTGACCCTTTTTTATTCCACAGGATCAAATGTGAAAGCAAAACCATTTACTGAGAGCTGCAAACCTGAGAATTTCCTTTTCCCCACCCACATAAATCTATATCTCAATAACAGGAGCTAAAGCGAAGAGACACCTTCACAGAAACACCCCACAAAACAAGTTCTTAACTCCAGTAAGAACCCAATTCTTCACGAATTTAGTTGACATTGAGACAGGGCAGTAGTAGTGGGGAAATGATGTGTCCTGTGAGCAGTGCAGATTTGTTCAATGCCATGGTCAAGAAATGTCTGCTCAGTGTCTGATTTACTGGCCAAGAGGATACTCTACTTTCTGAATTCCCATGGAGATGGCCTGATTTCCATAGCAACTGGATTCTCTCTTGCCTTTCCATTTAACAGGTAGAAACACACTTACATCCTGAAAATGCTAGATGGTTCTGAGTATTATTGTATTTTTGGATGCTAGTACACTTTCTGGACAATGTGTTGAAATACAGGCGCCTTAATTATATTTTTGTATCCACCTTTAGAACTGGTGGTGACATTATCTTCCATCTGCTCTTAAGATTTGTTGTGATGTGAGCATGAAGTTTTCTCTTTTGCTTGCTTTCTTCTCTTATTCTTTCTTATTGTTCCAATTTTCTATTGGGTAACCTGCAATGCAGGGTGACGACTATTGAAGAAAGCTCTTGGGGAAAAGAGAGCATTGATAACACCAACTAACAGCGATATCCAAAATGCATGGGATATATTTCTAGAGAGAGAGGTTGGTTCAATCTCTGCCCCAAAGATGGATTAAAAATTCATGCTATAGTTCAGTATGTCAGATAGGAGATCCTTGTCAGCAGTAAGTATATACCTTATTTGTCACCCGTTTATTGAGGCTTTTAATGGTTTCAGGTGTTGATTTTATATGCTAACTTGAAGTGTCCTCTTTAGGTCTGTCCTTCCTCAAGTATATCTCCACTGCTTCTCCTTTCTAGACTACGGCTGAATGAATGCAAAGAATAAAACCAAGTCACAAGAAGATGGTTTAACTGGGGAGTTTCTTATAGCCATTGTGAAGGGATTCTTAGGGAATAAAAGAGGACAGACCCTGCAAACCATCTCCCCAAGGGTCTGCTGAGGACACATACAGGACAAGGAGTCATGGAAATAATAGGCTTTTGGACAGTAGTAACATCACGTATCAGTCTGATTTCTTAAGGAAGGGAGTACCATGGACATCATGAGCCATGTCTGGAAATTACAGGATCTCAAAGGGCAGGGCTTGTACATTAAATTGCATTTGTGAAGGACCAGAGAGTTGGGGTGCTCTGGAAAGCACCAGGTTTATGGCAGTCTGGACTGCCTCAATGACTGGTACAAAAGCTTCTGCATGGCAATGGGTGACGACGCAGTCCAAGGAAGGGCGGCAGGAGGTGATGAATGTAGATCCCATGTCTGTTAGGGTGGCTGAAGTTCGTGAAAGGTATTCCTGGCATTTGAAGCCATTTGGATATGCAGAAAGAAAAGCAAAACGCATAAGGTGCAGAGTATGAGCGGTGCTGTTGCAGAGGTGCTTCCCCTTTAGCTGTGAATCACAGGAATGCGGTGCCTGCACTGAGGATGAATTTCACAAACATCCCTTTCACGCAGCAGTCTGGCCCCTGCCCCAAACCTTCCAGTGCTTTGGTGCCACCTCTCCCTGAGCACACACTGCCCTGTTTCCCCTACATTGGTGATTATATAGTCAGCTGTGGTAGTCCGAGATGCCACGAGAGCATCCTGAGGTCCTGACAGCACTTTGCCAATTCGCTGACCTCCGTTATGTTCCGAACTGCGAGAGGTTACACCCGAAATCAGCCTAAAAAATTGGCTGATTTTCCTGTGACCGCCAGTCTGACCTTACATCTGAGTTTACATTTTTAAATCTCACCATGAGCTGCCGGCTGACATCCACCCTCCCCTGCAGCTCCTGCACGGCCGTTCGGTTGCTGTTGTCTCCCCTCCATTTTGCAGCCCCACTTGCCTGCAAACCCTCGCCCACCGCCCAGCCGTGCGACACAGGGGTTTCTCTGGCTCTCCACCATGAAAGCATCCCTCTCCCCTTCCCTCCCCTCCTCTTCCCTCCTTCCTCTCCTCTCGCCCTCCTCAGCTAATGCTGAAAGCCACGGAGGAAAGCATAGCAAATTGAAATAAATGAGAGCAGAGGAAGAAAGGGGAAGGTTGGAGGGGGAGGCGAGGAGTGAGCTCCCAGGGCCCTGTCACTTCGGCTGCCTCGGGGTCCGTGGGGAGAGAAGGGGAGGGTGACGACGGGGCCAGAGCTGGAGCAAAGCCTGGTCCTTGGCGGTGGCGGGAGCTTTATCGCCTGTGACCTTCAGAGCACTTAGCGCTGATGAGGAACGTTCAGACGATCATATTAGGGTTGTTGTGGGGGCGGGAAGGGCATGCGTGTGTGTAAGGGGAGAGCAGCGCGGGGTGGGGGGGCTGCTCCCCGTGCCTGCCTGCCGCCGGGAAGGGGATCGCAAAGACGAAGGTGCAGGGCTTGGTGCTGGCACCGCAGCATCTGTGGCTCCCCCTGAGCACCCTGGGAGCAACCTGAGGAAACCTGTCCCGTGGGCTTTTCAGAGAGATGCCCGTAGAGGGCACTGAGTTGTCAACAAATCTTAGAGAAAAGAGGTGTTTGGGTAAGAAAGGGAGACGCGAAGGGCCCAGGCATCCTCCTGTGTCTTCTGTAGGCGAGTTACTTCTGAGTTAATGATGGACTGCTTCTTTTTTTACTTCCCCTGTCTCTCTTGAAAATGCAAACATTGCTGGGAGGTGGGAGAGGTGGCTTCCCCTTCCCGTTTGCTAGAGGAGCAGATGGCCCCACAGATGATTTCTCCTTGCTTCCCTCTGTCAGTAAAAGATACGTAGCCTAGCTCCGAGAATACCATTTCTTGGCAAAGATGTCCCTGAAAAATAGCAGGGAAATTCCCAGTACTGTGCTTTCATGCTTCTCTATCCTCTTTTTTTATTTCTTTAATTCTACCGATAATAGCAAGGTGCACAGCTGCAGCTGTGTTTAGTTACTTAGAAGACACGTGTGGTGCGTGGACGACGCTGCCAATAGCCTGACCCCAGGGGAGACCCTAGGGAAAGGCTGCAGGCTCGTGTCCTTCGCCAGGTCCCGCAGCGGCTCTCGGGAGCTCTGCCCTCCGCCCAAGGGGCAGCACCCACCTCCCTCGGGGCGGGCACGGGGCTGGCAAAGCAAACCTTTCAGGTCAGATCAGTGATCGAAACCCAGGTTCACTGTGGGGCCACGGCGTGTGTGCGTGGGGGTGTGATGGAGAGGACGAAAAGCCCTCGCTGCCTTCCTCGCCCCGGTGGCTCTGCTTCCCCTGCTCCCAGCTAATCCCTCTCCTCCCCGCGTGAGACCAGCAGGGAGGTGGCCCATTAGCAGCAGCTCTGCTGCAATGTCTCTTTAAAGGAAGTGTCAGGAATAAAGATTTACCTGCGGGTTTAGGAAGACAATTATTGTATGTTAATTAAATATGAAATGACACTTAAGAGCATATCCATTGCCTTAACAGCGACTCTCTGTAATAATAATAATACTTAGCACTTACATAGCTCTCTCCATCTATACAGTGCTTCACAAACATTAACTAATGAATCCTCAGAACCTCCGTGTGAAGCTAAAGAGGCTGCTGGCATGATGGGGAGGGGGAAGAGGAGATGTATCAGGGGAATAACCTTTTCTTGGCCTGCTGCTGCTGCTCTTCAGGCTGCTGTGGTTTTCGTTCTCCCTCCTTTCTGTCAGCCTTCCCCTAATTGTGCTTCACTTCAGCACCATGCGGTGGGCAGGTCGTGCGGTGAAGAAGGACGTCAGCAGTACAGCGAGGTGGTACCTGTGGTCACCCCTGGAGCAGGTGCTGATGCTCCCCTGGCTCCTAGCGCTGGGCTCAGAGTCCCCATGGCACGGCAGCAAGTCCGTAGACCCAAAACTGCCTCCTGTCCCATCGCCTTTTCCTCAAGGCTCAGCAAGGGAGCCTAAGAGTGGGTTTGCCTGAAGCTGGAGTGTTTTGAATGTGGCCGTGAGAAACAAGGTTCTGGCTTGGACATAAACATCTTTAAAATGCAGAAGTCCAGTACTAGGACTGAAATAGTCTGGATTTTTGCAAATCACTTCTGGTGAAGCCATGCCTTGCCTTCAGGTCTTACTGTGGAAGCCAAGAAGCCTCTCCTGAGCCTACTTAGCTTCCCCAGAATGGGATTTTGGAGCTGAAAGCCCAGGTCTCCTGGCCAGTGTACCTCTGCAGGAGTCGACTGTGTTGTTGCAGATGTGCTTGCTCCATCCTCTCTGAGCTGCTTCCATGATGACCCATCCTTTGAGACCACTGCTTGACCCCGAGGGGATGACAGATGCTACACTAAGTCTGTGTTTCCTGACATATTTATGTTTTCCTCGCTGCAGCTGCCTGTGATTGTGCAATGTCTTTGCTGGAAGAGTCAGGAGAGAGATAAGAAAGAATCTTCCTTCTCTCTGTGAGAAGAAGAAATGGACTTGACTCTCCAGAAATCCCAGCAGCACGCTCTGCCCTCCGTTGGGAGCACTCTCCTTCCCCCACCTCCCACAGCAGGCCTGGCTCTGCCTCTGCTCTGGCTTTTAGGCAGCCAAGTCCGGTTTTGCCTGTTTTTCCAGGCTTTTTACCTAGAAACATCGAAAGGGTCACGTCCATTCCCTCTTCCACATCTGGGCTGTCTCGCCCTACCCAGGAGAGCTTGGGAAGGGGGGGAGGAGCAGAGCAATGTGTCTGGGCTGTTAGGAGGGAGGAAAGTGATTATCCATCCCTTTTCAGGGAGGGGTTTTCTGCACAATCCGCTTCCAGACTCTTTTTTTACCAAGATCATTCCCCTTAAAAAGGTAATAAATATTCAAAACATACTTGCTTAGATTAACAGCTATACTCTAACAGCTTCAGCACCTACAAAGCCAATGCCTGTGTGTATCCACTAAGCAGTTGTCAAACTGCATTGCTTGTAACATTGAGGGTTGGTTCAGAAGGAGGTCTCAAGGCTACACTCTACAAAACACTCTGTATTGGCCAAGGGGGAAAATAAAGACAACGTGACCTAGAAAATCTTGTCATCTTCAAAGTTCCCTGATTCTGATGTTATTTATTTAGCACTGTAAGCCCACCAGATCCATTTCCAAGTTACTGAGGGTTGTTTTTGTCTTCCAGAAAGGTCTCAAGCAAGCCTCCTACTTTGAACAAGCTAATACATTCGGACATAGTCCTGTCAGCACCAGTGATTTCAGCTGTGTTCCCGGCTAACTCACTGGTGGGCTTCTTGAGGTTGCATTTGGATATGAAAATGTCACACGGTGCTCTCTGTAGGTTGGTGCAATAGCAAAGGTTGCCTCTGATGTTAAACAGAATCTGGATCTTTCTGCATAGATCACAGTTATCGTGGCTTTATGTACTGAAGAGCCCTTGATAAGCCAGTGGGAAAAATATATTTAGTGTGTGAGAACTCACCTCTCCAGCCCTAAAGGTACAGACTGATGGAAGACAACCTCAAGTAATTTATTTATGCCTTAGTCTTTCCTGTCTCAAAAATTGTTTTCCCCATGCTTTTGAATTTGTTTTGCAAATGCATCTCCTGACCTCAGGGCTTTTGGAAGTTCAGATGATACCAGCAATTCTGGCACCCTCCTTTAGCCACAGCCAGGTGACAAGGTTGGGTGTGTTTGAGCTCGTGTCTCCAGCAGCGAGACCGTTTTGTCGATTCCTCGTGAGCGGTTTCCATGTATGGCATGACTCTGCAGGACCCCCGCCCCACGCACAGAGGAGAATTGCATGGTGCGTACCTGCTTATTTGCACCTGTACAGCACAGGGAGCAGAATGCACTGGATCCAGCTCAGCCAGGGCTCATCCTTCAAACCCCAGAAGATTTCCCCAGCCTTGGGCTGGGGCTGGCTGGAAGCAGCCGTCCTCCCACCACCATCCTCACATCCACATGGTCTGGAGCTGGGATCTTTCTCCTCCTTCACGAGTTAACAAATTGGCCGTTCCCTGAGAGCGGATAATTTCTTCTTAATGGTAGCCATTTCTCAGCACGTACTTTGGCTGGCAGCTTTTGAAGGTAATTGCATTGTTATTTAGGAAAGTCAAAGGTGCATTCTTCCAGAGAGGCTCCGGCTGCGAGCAGGTATGCGGAGGGCTGGCCAGGAGACGGCTTTGCGTGCTCTTGTTACAGCAAGGTGTCACTGCAGGCAGCCAGAAGACAGAGATGGATGTACATCTCCCTCCCCACTCCCCGCTCTTTTCCTCCCCAGAGAAGAATTGGTAGAAGCCGTTTGCTGCAAAATAAAGATGGGCATTCCAGTGCTGAAAATAATACACAACACAAAATGTTCCTTTTTCTGATAAGAAGGTGATGTCACAAATGACCTTATTAAAAAAAGGTAAAATGCTTGTTTACTTAAAGCACTTGTTCAAAGAGAGCAAGGAAAAATGTGGCTTTAGGATATTTTTCTTTCTTCTTTCTCTTTCCTCCTAAATGAGATTGAAATACAGTTTCACATTTGCAAGGCCCAATGCCCTTTCTGCCAAGAATTCCATTGACAGTCCAATCAACAGACATGTTCTGGTTACAGGAATCAGGCATCAGTCAAACGCTTGAAAGCCAGATCCAGCAAATGCAGCAGATAATAGTATTGAAAACAGCCGGTGGGGGAGATGAAAAAGTAATTGGAGTATAGGTAAGAGCTGGTATAAGCAGGATGGATCGGCGTATTGCTGACACGAGGAAGGGAGGAGGCAGAAGGGAGAGCTAATGAGAGGGGTAGTTCTAATGATAGAAGTAGTTCAATGTGTCAGGCTTTTGTTTTTCAAGGGCTGAGAGAAGGATTTATTTGTGCAGAGGCAACTCAGCCCGTGGAATTTATACGTCACCTCCACCATAAGTTCCCGCTAGCTTCCAGAGCTGGTTCAGCCCTGGGATTTTGCAGGGTAGATCCGTAGTAAAAGGCTACGTGGCATCAACGGGGAGGACTGTGGGGCTGGACTGGCCGTGAAAGTGCTGGAGCGGATGCGGTGGTGGTTTGCGGGGGGGATTGCAGCGGGGTTAGCGGGCTTGGCAGCACGAGGCGAAGGGCCTTTGTGGCAGCCCCGGGCAGACGGGGCTACAAGCACCCCGGGGGGACTCGTTACCGTGAGCAAAGCAGCACCGGTCTCTGCGTGCGCAGGGGCTGCATCGCTAAACACAGTCATTTCAATCTCGGCAAGCCCTAAAATTTGCTGATTTCATCCCAAATGTAAAAATCTAGAGAAGACAGGAGTGAAAATGAACAGAATAGAATTTGATTGTATGGACTATATCTCCTAATTTATTCCAGAGTCCTCGCTAGTAAAATACCCAGACTCTGATTAGAGCGATGAGCGCAAGAGAATTACTCACTTCCTATGGGTACCATGACGAGCAAATTACCTGAATTTCTTGTAAATCTGTAATCCTCTTTTGGGACTCAGCACTATGGAAATTGCAGAAAGGGGCTGTTGATCTCATACACTGCGGTATGTACTCCCTCATACTGAGGCTGGGTGGGTTCACCCTTCGTACATCGCCCTGCCCTGTCCGGGTTGTTTTTGCATCTCTTTAGATTCACCTTCTCTGTCCCACTGCCCCGAGCACTTGGCTCTGTTTTCTTGCCTGGCCCAGGAGGGGCCATTTTCAGGAGCTGCTCCGTTGCGGGCTGTGCTGCATCGAAGGTGGCGTGGAGAAGGGGGCAGTGGGGCTGGCAGGGGAAGACGTGAACACTCTGTAAAGGCGGCACAAAATATTCCAAAGTAATTTGGATCCGACTTGAGCAAGTGATAAATGAGAGCAGCATGGCAGTGACAGGTCAATCAAATATTTATAGAACTTCATCCATTAGCATTGCAGCAGCAGAAAGGAAGCAATGAAGTCAGGGTGCTCCTAGCCCTGCGAGGGGCATGCGTGCCAATCGGCTTCCCCAAAATCTACAGGCACGTGTGTATCTCCTGTCTTGTACTGGAGGGGGTCGGGACAGACGAGGTGGTGGAAGAGCTAAAAAGAGGTCGGGATTATGCAGCACCGTATTTTAGCCTAAATTCCTCTGATCTCCTTGTGTGGATTAATGTATTTGCATCCTGGTGAAGAGGTGCTTGTACCAAAACGATGGGAAAGCTGAGTGACGTGTGTAGGTATATACATATATGTGTGTACACACTGGGAAAGGGCATCAGGTTTTGCAATTCTCTGGAAAAGCAGTTGCTACAATCAGTGAAATGCCAGAAAAGGTTAAACCACAACAGCCAAGAAACCTTAAGGAGAGAGCAGAGTGGAATCGGAAAGCCTATTTTTAGGATCACATGACATGATTTGATTAATATTTTAGGAGGCAGTTATCATATGCTAAGAAACTGAAGGATTATTAGTAGCATCGTAATGTGCCTGCTTTCAGGGTTTTAACAAGGAGATCCCATCCAAATTTCTCCCTCCTCACCTTTGATCAATCCTAGAAGCCAGGGGTGCAGAGAAGTGACACATGGATGCACCGGAAGGTGCAAAGGGCTGTGGAAAAGGTATTCATTTGATTTCAGCACTTAAATGGAAATGCCACGGTGCAGCCCGTGCTGAGGCAGAAGGCAGTAGCACACTGCAGACATGCGCAGATGGAGCAGCGTTTAGCTGGGACCATCTCTGCGATGCTGCCAGACACCAGCAAAGCAACGCGACAGCAGGCTGGTGAGGAGAAGGACTACCCTGGTGTCCACGTGGTTAAATAAATGCTTGACTTTAAGCACAGGAAGGATTGCCTTGAAGTCCCTCTTTGACCTGCTGATGAGATCTGTGTGCCTGGTCACATAAATGTGCATCCTACATCCCTTCTCAGGGCTCCCAGGGCCGTTCCCATTTCCTTTGCCAATTTGGGCTTCATTAACTGATGCTATTCACCAAGAGCCGAATTCCTGTGAATTCAGGAGGAATCTGGGAAGGGAAACGAGCTCTTTCTTCTTCATTCAGTGATCTCCTGACAAAGTTTCATTCATCTGGCCTGGGAGCAGTAGGGACGCCGTGTGTCGGAGGCAACCAGTCAGCCAGGGGGATGAGGCAGGGCCTGGCACTCGCCAGCAGCCCATTTGCTGAAAATTGATGATCCAAAGTTGCATGGGGAATTTGTATGAATGGAAGAAAAGACAGCCAGTAATTGGGATCGGTGGGTGAAGTGTCAGCAAACAGAAGAAAGGGATACTTTGGTGACAGTGATAAATGCTAGCAGCTTTTGGTCTCATCTGGAGGAGCGAATTGGAGCGAAGACTTTGTAAGAGGAGGAAGGAATAAAAAGACAGTGGTCTGATGGATGTTACAGCAGAAAAAGGCTCAGAAAACAAAAATTCAGCTGAGTGTTTTTAGGGGGATGATCAGAGGCAAGTCACAAGGGTCATTTCCCAAGGCTGAGAGGGTCATAATTTTTTACACCCCCAGGCATAAGCCAGCAGGCTGGAAGAGGATCTACTGTACAGCCCCTCCATCCCTGCTCTAGGTCACCTCTCAACCCACCCTAGTCCTCGGCTGGTGGAAAGCATTGCGGCTTGCTGCAGTCCAGAGAGCTGCCCCACATGGCAGCACCTCTACGACTTCACTGCTCCCGTCCAGCCCTGGCGATTCATGGGTTACCTCACCCTATGCAGCCAGCTCCAAGCACCATCCTTCCTTTCCCCCACCTGGTAGCCTTCCAGCACCCATAGTGTCGTGCATGGTGGTACATGAAGTCACCAGGCCCCTGTCCCTGGAGACTGGGCCCCCCGTGTGCTGGGCACCGCGCCTGCAGCTGCAAAGCCCTTGGGAGCAGCCGTGGGGCTCTCCCGGTTGAGCAGCGCAGATGTGGAAGGTCTGTGCCTTCGCAGGGGTGCAGAAGCCCTGGGGGTCCCAGCTGAGCATCTGGGGCTGAGGGACAAGGCAGCCCTGCAAGCACGGGCTCTCGGCGGGCACTGGCACGCTGACCGCTCAGGGCTGGTTTATTTTTGTCAGCCAGCCCGGCAGGTATGACTCAGGGAGGAATTTGCCTACAAACCAAGTATGTGCAATAACAAGATGCCATTTCCAGAGTCATTTCTCTGACCCTCACCTGCGTTTCAAAACATGTCTCAAATGCAATTGGCACCTCTGCGCTGCCAATTTTAGAAACGTTTTGCTTTGGAGGAAGGACTGGAGCAGAGAGGTGATTATCCCTCCCCTCCTGGCAGCTTCAGGAGTTGTGCGACTTGCAGGGAGTGTCAGAGATGAACAGCATGTAAAAGAGCTCCAGCAAACACTCTTTCCAGAGCACTGGGATGTGCCTCTGTCCTGCTCGTTTAGACTGTAGAGGATCTTTGCCTCTTCCAAGGGAAAAGATCCTGGCTGAGGTAGCTCAGACATCCATCTAACGTGCCCTGAGACAGTAGCACCGGTGACAGAGAGAGGGACTGATTCTGCTGTCAGCAGCGCAGGCGAGGAGCCAGCGGAGTCAACGGGAGTCGATGTTTACTTCTGTTACGCTGCCTCGCATAGACACTGATAAATGTTATGAATTTTAAAAATTGAGATTCACATTAGTTTCCTTTAACTCATTGTAGATTTTCTGTTTAGCTTTATTAAGTGGCTTTTAAAAGCAGTTTAGCCTCTACAGCTCTCACCGCCACAGCCCTGCCTCCCAGCCTGTCTCGCGCTGGGAATAAAACGAAGCCCTGGGTGCTTGCAGGGAAGGAGGAGGGCACCGGGGATGGAGCGGTGTGTCCATCGGGGCAGGAGCACCTTGGCGCAGCAGGGAGCTGAAGGAGGGTGCTACAAGGAGGTGTCAGCCGTGCCTCAGGGCCGTTTTGGGCAAAGGTGGCAGCTCCTTTCAGAGGGATGTATCGTGAGGCATCATGCAGAGGTGAAAATCCAGAGATATTTCTACTCCCCTCAAATACAGACAGGAATATTAATGCAAGGGTTTTGTTTTCTCTTTCCTGAAGGACCATACAGAGAGGCACATCTGGGCACTTTCAGGCAACAAATCTTGGGCTGATCTCCTGCATATTAGTGTAAATCAGGAGTGGCCGTAGTGGGGTGAACTCAGCATCCTCCAGTTTTTTAAGGCCTGATCCAACTTTCCCCGAAGTCAGTGAGAACATGCCGCTAACTGCTCTTGGATCAATCTCTGAATGCCTTGTTGTAATATCCATAAGCTGCAGTAAAACAATCCACATCTCCCCTGTTCCATCCTAAACTCTGCCTGCCACCTGCCATTTCATTTTTCATGACACAATTATCATTTTTAATAATGCCACTGCATTTTCTTGGCTAAAGAGCCTCTGGAGACCCCGTCTGAAAGAAAAGCTTCCCCATCTCCTCTTCTCCACGCCTGCAGGTGTATCTGTATCATAGCAAGCCCTTCCTAAGCATCTCTTCAAAGACACTCACAGCTTCGTCTTCTCTAATCTAGATGCACTTTTGACATCGCTAAATAATTATGCAGTTACATAGTAAACTGGTGGTGGGAGATACGCAAGTGGCAAATCTCTGTTCTGGTGGCTAAAAACACGGTAATCCTGCCTATTGTGTGAGGCAGCAGAGCTCTCCCCGACTGCCTGGAAACTGGAGCAGGGGGAAAGCAGGCCCAGTATGGACAGAAGAGTAATACTGATTTATGGGAGACAAACCTCTGAGGTAGAGATTTACTCCCGCAGGGTTTTTTTCCGAGACATGACACCACACATCTGCAGGACTGGGACCAGGAGAGATAAAAGCCTGAGCTGCTATAAGCAATCAAAGGGGACCAAGTGCTCTGGGGTGGGGATGTGCCTCCAGGGACATAACTCTCTTCCCCTATCGACATTTCATTTTTTTACCATCGATTATAAGAGGAGGGGAGAGATGGAAAACTCATGTAATTCCCTGTCCTTGGGGTTGTGGCCTGGGGGACATTGATGCTGTCTAATCTAATAAGGATGTGGTGCAGCCTGGATCATCTGGGCTCTCCTCTGACCTTTTGGGGTCTTGTCTAAATGAGAAGTACAGAAAGGAATTAAAAGTCCCCTAAAAAGAACCCCAAAACCCTAAAAAACCACTCAGCTGATTTTTCTGCTTTCTTTTGAATGACAACTGACTTTACATCAGGGCGCTCATGCCGCTTTGGGGGGAGATTGCCCAGCAGCAATGTGGGAGGATTAAGCTGCTGCCTTTACATCGGGGCAGGCTCTGCTCTGGGGGGGTAAGGCAGGAGCTAGCACAGGGGTGCCAACGTTGGGGACCAGAGAGAAGGCTGACAGCAGGTTTGCAGCAGACAGACACCCTCTCCGTGCTGGAGCCATGTAATGGCTGATTCAGGACCTTAAAGAAATCCTCTCAACCCGTTGTGTGCACGTTGTTCCTGGTGCAACATCACACAGGGATGTGACAGCACTGTGACATTCACTCGCTTTAAACTAAACCAGGCCTGGCGTACACCTTTCGCTAAGCTTAGCAAGGAGCGGAATTGGCCAAATTTGGAGGCTATCCCAAGAGCCATGCTGGGTGCAACCATGCCAGCCTTCACCCTGCTTCTCACCTCCCGCTGTGCAGCGTGTTTCCTCAGAGCCTGTGTCTCTGGGGATAGGATAAGAGAAGAGCGTGGACTGCAAATGTGGACTGATGTGCCAGACAGCAGTGGCAGGTGGGAAATGGATATATTACATCCCAAGATGATGCATCGTCCTATGCAAATCAACTCACCAGCGCAGATAGCCCCAGATCTGCGGAGAACACTATTTAGATGGGGATTTTATTCAGGTGGCATCTGAAACTTATTTTTTCTTGAATTTAATTTTAATTAATTGTGCTGCCAAGGGTGAGCTGAAATGGCCTCTGTTTTTAATTTTTTCTCCCCAGAGTGGATGTCCTTAAACTCCTTCCTATAATGATATGGTTGAGCTTGCAAAAAGCCAGTCTGGATTTATTATTCTGCCTCTTCCCTTGTCCCTTCTAATCCTAGAGAGAACATTGCAATGACTGCTGGTTAGAAAATTAGTTAAGTGAACTGTATGCTGTATTCTCTTTCTATATCTCTCCTTATTAGGGAGAAAAGATAATATAGCTCCCTCTCTCCCCTCCACTCACCCTGCATTTCATCTAGAGCTCATGTAGGGAGCAGTTCAACTGCAGCCTGCTTGCAAAATGACATGCATCTCAAAGCCTTTAGGATACCTCTTGACTTTTGGTGCAAAGTGCAGCAAGTAGTATCGTATGTGTGGAGAAAGATGGTGGTGAGATTTGGTACCGATGCACAGGTGCTAAAGAAAAAAGCCTGTCGGGGTCGCTTCTGCACTGGACAAGCAGCAGTCTATCACCTGTCTCACATTTGAGCGCTGCCTCTGCAAGCAGTCAGTATTTCAGGTGTTTGCAACACAGCGCTGCAGTTTCCCTTTGGGTCCATATGGTTGGACTCCTCCAACTGAATGTGCTTGATTTGGTGGGTCCCAAAGCAAAGCAGTGCCGCAGCTGTGAGCTGACCCATGTAGATAGCCCACGTATTCAAGAAAACCCTGAAGAAAAGATGCTTCCTACCAGCTGCAGCCTGTCAGCATGATTTCTTGTCATCAGGGGTGTGTCCACCATAAAGGCCTCCTCCTCCAGGTGGTCCATGCATGGTGTTTGGAGATCAAAAACATGGGAGGACTGCAAACGGGGGCATGTACAAGGTAGGGAGATCAAAAACATGGGAGGACTGCAAATGGGGGCATGTTCAAGGTAGCTGACCTCTTTAGCAAAGTATGGACAAGACACCCTATAGACTGGTTAAAAATATTGTCAAAATTAAACTGAATCTGTAGCAGGTAGAAAGCCAGAAATGTCCTTGTAAACATTATTGCTATACAGTTAATAGTGGATTTCGTTTGTCCATATGGACCAGTTAAAGGAAGGAATTTTCCCGAACAGAGTCAATTTATTGCACAGGGGCCATTTTAAAAGAATATCTGACAAAGGGATAGATGAGCCTGTTATGAGAATAAACTCCCAGAGAACTAAAAGGACAGCCCTAAGGAAGGCCAACCTGATAAGAATGGAGAGCTATTAAACAAAGATACTCTTTGTGCTCCAAATCCAAATATATCTCATGCAAGAGCAGAGCTTTCTAAAACAAATCCCTGTGACAGATGAAGGATTTGGGCACAGACAGGTTGTCTGTTTAATGAATTCCCTGCATTTACCCCACCGAGGGAGGAGGACCCAAACACTGCTGTTCAGAACCTTTTTCATGTGGATTAGAGCAGCCAGAAATGACAGAAGACTAATTTTGCCTTGTTACCCTCCTTCACAGCTCATCTGTCCTACTTTTTACTTTTAAAGGAATAAGTAATTCAAAAAAACCTCCAATATTTATGGATGCTCTGGTTCTTTTAGGCTCACTGACTGTGTGTGAGCCATGAGCCTAATTACATATTTTAGGCACATATGTAATTCTTTGAACGTATCGGGAAAACCTTGACTTGGAGTCGAGGAACATGGCTCAAAGTGAAGCTATACGCCCTTTCCTGTACCAGGCCACATCCTATCCTGCAGGGACCTTCTCGTCTGGAGATCCAGCCCCTTGCTGGTTCACTCCTGCGTTCAGCCTGGCCTGTTGACAGGAGCATTACGAACCGGTGGAAAAAGAAGGCTCAGTGGATTATCTGATACACCAGGGAAAAAAAGGAAGGTACAGATCAGTCCAAGAGGATGCCATTTGGACTGCACGGGGTGTCAGCCACCTTTCAGAGGGTAACAAGCTGAAATCCCACGTGCAATGCAATTTTCAGCCATTTCTTTCTTTGATTTTGTTTTGAAAGTGGATATTGAAACACTGCACATGGAGCATTTCACAGCTGACCTCTGCTTACAGTAAATACCCGGCCTGATGGCTAACCCCCAACAGTTTGTAAGGAACAAGAGTCAGAGGCATTTTTTAAAGTTTTATTTAATGAACTGATTCACCCGACAGTTGAAAGAGAAGCCCTTTTATCTTAAAACAAAATTGAAGCCCTCTATGCCTCTGTCTCTAGAAGCAGCCATGAGACGATGCGGGGTGTTTGTACCCAGCCTTGCTCCCTGAGCTGTCCCTCCGGCCTGGCTGTGCAAAAGGCACTCGAAAAAGAGTGATGTGGCCTGACAGCCGTAACAAACGCTGAAGTCCCAAATGAAAAAGTCTCCGTGTCTACCCAGTATTGTGCAGCCCAGCCTTCCAGAGCAATCTCTGTTACAAAGAGATGCCCTTCAGCTCATCACCCTGCAGCTGTCGGAGTCTGACGTCCCACCACGAGTGGCTTCCCTCGGAGCTGGCAGGAGCGAATGATGATCTTACTGCTTGCTGGCTACCAAATTCCTGCCCTCCAGGGACCACACCTCATGCAGTGACCGCCTGGAAGGAGACAAACTGCTCCAGAAGGGTTAGGTTTCCCTTAGCTCCTATGTCTTAAAAGCTCTCTGTGGATCTCTCTGAATGATCCCTATGTCTTAACTGGCTTTAAATGCCTATTTTTGGCACTCGAGTCTCTACCCAAGAGTCAATGGTGAATAAATGAATCTCCCCTTAGGATTCACAGAGGCAAAACGCATTGGGAAACCTACTGGGCTAAGTCCAAATCCAGCTCAGATTTGCCTTAGGAGCAAATCTAAGCTGTCTGTCTCCATCCTTGACCTTGTTTCCTTTCCCTTGGCGCTTTGCAATCCTCTTTCCCAGACTAAATAGCGCAAGACATGCCGGGACTAGGTGTTAGCAACCATCCAAGTGAAGAGTTACTTTAAATCCAGACTGACTTTCTGACTTCCCCTCCTGTTCTCCTGAGCCACCAGCTATGGAAATTTTTCATCTCTGATAAAGCAGATTAGCTACTGGAAATGTCAGAGAGAGGCTACAGATGTCTGCACTGTGGGGAAATATTTCCTTGCTAGCCCTGGAAGCCGCTGAACGCTGGACCCCAAGAGAGATGCTCCACAGTCCATTGCGTAAAGTGACTTGGCCTGTGAGGCTGTTAATGCAGAAACACCCCAAAGTGCTCTGTTCAGTGAAGTTCGCTAACAGCAGCGAGTCAAACCTACAGACAGCTTTGTGGAGGGGAGGCGGGGCGGGTTTTTTTCTTTTTCCTACTTCCATTTCTTTCTTCTTTAATTTTGGTAATGGATCAGAGTCAAATGAACAACATCTGGCAATTAGCACATCCCTTGCCTGGCTCCGATCTGCCACTAAGTTCTGAGTGTTTGCCTTTATTTTTAAATGGGTGGCTGTCAGAGAGAATTAAATGGTGCCTAAAGAAGCACACAGACATTATAATTAAAGGCACGCCAACCTTGACAGGTAGCTGGGAGTGGAGTTCAGGATTTCAACTTTTCATGGGAGAGGAGGCAGTTGGCACACGCATGTGCTCTTGAACTCCATGTGTTTCCCCTGGCTGATCTATCCCCAGGTGCTTTTTATACACCCGTACTTGCAATTAATTGTCTCTTTGTCTGCTCCATTTCAGCAGCCATCCAGCCCAGTATTGCAAAAAGCAGCATACTTTAAATCTAGGAATAAAACTGGAATCCATTAGCTGTGATTGCATGTGCTTCTGTGGGGCTTTGCTGTTAACAAGGGTAGAAATGATTTAATGGAAAACAGAGCAGGGAGCATAAACCTGCTGGCTCACGGGGCATCCTGAAACCACGTAGTCTGTAATGCAAGGCAAGTGCCTTCTAGCTAGGAATGAAATGCCTGGTGCTCTGGGCACTTTCCTGCCAGGCCATATTATTATAATCATGGTCTTCCCCCAGCTCCATGATTTCTCATTCTGCTCCTTCTAATTCAAACAGGGTCAAATCTTCTTCCTTTCAGTATTGACCCATCCAACTCACGAGCTCAGCTGAGTCTTTTAGGGAATAAAGGGACCATGGAAACTGGGTTCATCTGCTACCTGCTCGGCTTTGGCCCCAGTGCTGAATGGGGGACAAACATCATGTTAATAGGATCTAGCCTGGCCTCATGCCCTTGTTCAGAGGATTTCAGGCTCTGAGGCTGCCAGTCCAGCGTCTTTCCTATCCTTGGCTTAGGGCTGTAATTGAAGGGCACGTAAGGTGGCAGGCAATGGTCCCCTCTCGGTCTTAGGGCTGGTGCTAGCTTTACAGAGGTGGGCAGAGCTGCATTGCTGATGGAAAGGGCTGTGCTGCCATGGTGTTTCTGTACTATCACACAACTGCAAATTTGGGTATTACACCAGGCAGCACCGGCTTGGAGAGTGCAGCCTCCCCACACCTTGTCTTCTAAATCTGCACCTGCCGCAGTCTTTGATCTCTAGGTGGTTTTGCCTGCTGTCCGTAGGTATAAGTTGGACAGCATTTTTACCAGATTTAACAGCCCCACTGTCCCATCTGGCTTCGCTTCAGTAAGGTGATGCTGACAATCTGGCTTGTAAGTTTTCAAGCAAAGATTTAAACAAACTCACTCCACTGATTCTGGCATTACCTTCACAGTACTTGCTTTGCTGACTCAGCTTCCCGAGATCAGCCTGTTCCCTTAGCGTTTAACAACAACCTCATGAACGTGCTTCCAGCTGCCCATCCAACCAGGGTGGGTTTCCTGCCCACCCTGGAAACCTGAGGTGAATTTGGTGCGACTTCAGTTGGCATCCTAGGGAAGAAGGAAGCAGAGAGAAGGAGTTAGGAGGGAAGGGAGGAATAACACAGGCATGATAAAGCAACCATAAGGCCGATGATCACTTGAAGTTGGCTACACAGTCCCCTGCTTGCAAGTGCTAGTAATGCTTTAGCACTGAACAGCCTCCCCTGAGAAAAGCAAGGAATCACCCAGCACCCTTGTGCGTCCAGCCCAGCACCCTTGTGCCTCCTCCCTGCTGCGAGCAGGAGGTGGGGTGTCCCACTGGCACCACGCGCCAGCGTGACAGGATGGACCTGCCTGACGTGGGGCGGTCAGGAGGCTGTGGCAGATACAGATAGCTTTGCTGCTTGTAATGGGTTGAGATAGCAATGCTGAGGGCTCAAAGCCAGGCTATTCGGTGGGACTGTGTTAGGGAATAACCTCCCTCCTCATCTTCTTGTTGCAAAATGGCTGTAGATGATAAAAAATAACATAAGGAAAGTAAATCCGGGGAGAAAAACACCAGAGGGATGGTACTTCTCTCTCTCTGTCCCACACCTTGTAGCGTCTTCCCACCCTACTCCCTACCTTTCTCACTCAACTTCCATTATCTATCTCTTTCTCTTCACCTCCCCCCCCCCCGCCGCCTTCCCCTGCGCTCCTCCCCAATCCCTCTCCCTGTCTCTGATGGATGGAACCATTAGTGGAATCACTGTAAATAATGTGTAAAGTTAGAAGTTACAACAAGGTATCTCATTAAAGCCGCTTCACTCATCTTACTTCCCAATTAATGTTTAAGGCTTCGCTGGAATGCGGTGACAATATGTCACAGCATATCATCGTGGCAGGCGACAGGAAGTTAATAACCCACTGGCCCTTAAAGGAGCCTTTAATGTCAGCTGCAGAGGAGTAAATAACATTGGTTTCTTCCCTTCCCACCTATCCCCCCCCTTCTTTTCTTTTTCCTCTTTTAATTCTCTGCAGGAATGAAAGAGGTTTGTGCTGAAATGACATCGTTATCTCATAAAGCCATCTTCCCACGGAGGCAGAGCACAAAAGGTGTCGCCCAAGGGACTCTGGGATTTTCGGCTACATGACAAAGTTGCTCCAACTCCCCACCACGAAAATTCGGGAACTCGTGGAGTGTTTGCCTTCACCGCCTTTCTGTGTCCATTCAGGGCCTCTTTCCTTCTTTAATAAAAGAAATTCCCTCATCCATCTTTTCTTAGTATTAATTTCTAACCCTTCCCCACACCTGCGAGTCCCTAAACACAACTTCACAGCATCAGTCTAGTCAAAAGTTTCCTTTCAAGTGTAACAGTTTTATCTACCATTATTGAAACTTTCTTCCTTTGACATTGCTGCTTTCCAGGGGACGAGTCATCTTTGCCTTTCATTCCTCTAAGTACCTGTTCACTTTGAGTGCAATCACTGCTCTTTACCCTCCTGTTGCCGCGTGATGAGGCTTGAGCCCTCCTGGCCATCAACCACCACAGACTCCAGACCAGGAGCAATCCCAAGCAGCTCCACTGGAGTCAAGGAAACTGCTCCGGTTCATCCCAGAGCTGCCAAAACTGGAACCGAGCTCCTGATTTCAGAAGAGGTGGTGTGGCATCAGTGTCACTAGCCTGATCCCCTCTGGGGATGTAAAGACCCGTTAATCACACTGTGATACAACATAAATGACCCATTATTGGAAAACAGTTTTGTAGATGTATTTCTCCCATGAGGAGAAAGAACAAAAACCGTACATGTATAGCATTTATTTAAAAAAAAATTACAGGAGAATTGTCTAGGTCTTGGGGAACGAATCCCACAAACTCTCTGCTCAGCTCACAGATCCAATTCGTCATATCAGGCAAATCGTGCATTGACTTCTCATGGCCTTGATTTCCTCCTGTACAGTGGGTCTGAAAATGTTTGCTCTCCCCACCTGGGTTATTGCTTTAGTGTTTGGAAAGGTCTTTCAAATTTCAGGCTAAACAGTGAAATGTTGTGACTATATAAATACTTATTCTACTTATTGTACAAGGGACATTACAAATATGTCCTTAGACTTCTGTTCTAATAATAGGAAAATTCAGCATGAATATCAAGAGCGGGTTCCCAGCAATGAAATTAAATGTTATTGCAAAAAGGTCCCAAATGAAAAGTCAGTGTTGATTCTTTCAGAGCATTTAAAACTTCACTAGTTCCAAAATTTTGGAAGGCACTGTTCTCCAAGAGAATAGGGATGGATGACCAAGCTGTGTTACATCTTCATGTCAGCCTGAATGTGCCATAAAACATACTGTGCAACACAGAAGATGGAGAGAGTTCAGGGGAGAGTCACAAGTACGAGAGGACCATGAATCCCAAAGAGGTGCAGGCAGTAGCAGGATGATCGTGTAGCTGAGCCTTAAAGCAGCCAAAGTTTGGTCCGTGCAATCCTGGAGACACACCTCAGCACCTCCGATTGGAAACCACAAACTGAATGGAAGTAGATGGACTTCAGTGTCCCAGGGAGTCCCCAGTAAGGTGGGAGCAAAGAGAGCCCCGTCTTGTGGGGAGCATGGGCAGGGTGAGGTCTGTCACCAGCCAAGGGTCTAGCATGGCATCTAAAGCCCTGTCTGGATCTAGACTTTCGTCCCTCCGCCTCACGTGGGCTGTCCATAAAGGTGACTAATTCAGCCACCTGCTTCTGCCTCCCCACGCTGCTGGAAGTTCAACAAATTGGAAGTTCAACATATTGAAAGTTCACACGGTGCTTTGAGATCCTCGACAAAAGGCACTGCAGAAATGCAAATGTGCTCAGTTCCTCCCCCCCCTTCTCTAGCTTAAATACATTATTGATTTGCTCATTTACCAGGGGCCACTTGTCAAAAGTATAACAGCATTAGGAGCACTTGACGTAATAGGGGAATGGAGAGGTCTGTGATTAAGTTTAGACAGCCTTGTTTGGCTTAGTTAATTGGTTAAATATATTCAGTTACATGTGATGCTTCAGCATTTTGGCTCCAATAAGGTATAATATTAATTTTAATTAAAGCTCAACAGAGTTGGCCAAATATTTCTATTTTCTGAATATTTTTCTTAATCATATAATTCATATTCTGCTATAACAGGGATTCTGGTAGCAACTAAGGCCTGGAACATTTTGTCTGACCCTGAAGAGGTGAAAGAAGAACTAGATAGGCTAACATTGAGCAGAAGTGAATTTATTAAAATCTTTCTAAGCTGAAGAAAAAATTAAGTGGAAGAAGGAAAAATTCCCCTCTGCCTCAAGATAGGATTAACCTATATCTTTCCTGACAGATGTTTTTCTGGCATTTCTTAAAAATCTAAGAAATGCCCCTTAGCTCTTTCCTGGAGAGGCTTCAGTCTGGCTTGCCCAACTGCTGTCATCCTTGGGCCATAAAGGTCTCCATCCAAAGCACATCTGTAGTTATATGAGGAACGTGCAAGCCCCAGTAACATTACCAGACTGGTATAACTGGAGCAACTCACCTGACCTCTACAGCATAGCGAGGCATGAGGTGGCTACCTCTGATGAACCACGTTGACGTAATAATTACAAGAGTCGGTATTGCCTTCTTAATGACAGCAATTGAAAGCACAAATACAGCCGCAGCGCATTAAAAATAGCCCACTGCTCCCATGAAGCAGCAGCTGCATCTGAGGACTTTTCCCAATGCGGAGCTCTCAGGACCGCCTCCCCGACTTTCCTGCCAACTCCCCACCCGTCTGCTTTGCATTTCAATTATTTTTCCTTCTCTCTCTTTAAATGCAGACTCGAAGATCTGAAAGAAGAAAGATGGAAGGCAACTCTTGTGTTGCCTACCGACCATAGTCTGGATTTCTTTATGTTGCATACATAGGCGGTCAATTAAAAAGATGTGATATTTTTCTTTTGCAGTGTTGGGATCCAGCTCTGCAAGCCTTTAATTATCTGTATAGGTGGAGCCAGGACTGGGAGAAGGTGGAAGCAGCATCTATTCTTTCAGCTGATCTGTTCCTGAGAGTGTTCAGCTCAGGTATTTTGAGCCCAGTGATAAAAAGTAACCCCCTTTTGCACATCTTTCCTAGTGCTCTCTTCTGCAAGACCATTAAGGTTCTCATCTCCTGACTTCCACAGGACCTAAATGGCCAAGCACATATAAAAGCATTTTGTTGAACAAGGGCCCCAGCTTGGCCCAATGATCACACCTTATCTAAAAGGTGAATTCATAAATCTTTTTTAGACCATCTGTACATGGTAAATGCTGTCCCTGACATGGCTGATAAACCTCAGCACCCATTCTGCTGGTTCGCTTCTGACTGTATTTAATGATGCACCCTACTCTGAGTTTTTATCACCTATTAGTTGTGCATCTGCCCCTTAGAAACAGCGCAGAGGGGTGCCTGTAGCGGAAGGTGCAGTGGCCCATTTCTTCCCAGGGCTCTGGCAGGAATGCTCCAAGTCTAAACGCGATGGCTCGTTGCCAGCTTGGGGGTGAATTGCTCTCCCTGCTCAGATCTTCCTCTAATCCATATCGGACATCGGAAGGGCGGATGAATGGGCAGCTGCCAACATCAAACAGTGGAGACAAGAACAAAATCCCATGCGTTGTGTTAAGGATTCATGGAAACCTGATGCCTGGGCGGTGCGAGGGTTAGCAGAATCATGCTGCTGCTGGCGTTTAACAACTACAGCAGCGGGATGATGCATAAAAGGCCACAAGCAGGTTGGGACCCACTGTGCGGCAGCCCAAAGGAAGAAGCCTGACATCTCGCTCTTGTTCGGGGTGTCAGAGAAACCAGAGTTATGTTCTCAGGGGAGTCAGTCATGGGGCTGGAACGGAGCGAGATATAATTATGGAATAATGCATGTTCTTTTCCCACCACTCCCCCCCTTTCTAAATTAGCTGTCATGTCACTAAAAACGTTTCTGTGTTCCACAATCAGTCCACTTAACTGTAACAAAGCAGTGCAGATCTATCAAACTCACAATGAGCTCCGCTAATGACTGCTGAAATTACCAAATCAGTCCTGCTTCCCAACACCCTGGCCTTACCTCCGCGCCTCTCGTCAATCATCGCTCTGCTAGTGGCCCTGCTCGGGGGGAAAGGATCGTGTCGGAGGCCGCATCCAGCCACGTGGCACGTTGTCACTTCGCCATGCAAAGGTGTTCTTCTGGATGCAAAGTGTTGAGGTTGTTGGGTTTATGCCTTTTTTTTTACTGCGAGGGGGCTGCTGGATGCTGGGGAGGGCTCTAGGCAGTCACCGAAGGCACTGAAGGGAAAGCAGGAGAGCTACAGCCAGCAATAAAATACCAGCAGAGTGCATTGTTCCTGGTCCCTGATTATGCATTTAACTGCATTGCTAAGCACATCTTTTTTTTTCTTCTTCTTCTTCTTTTTTTTTTTTTTGGTAACCGCTCCTCGGAAGTGCAATCTCGCTGCTATTCAGATACAATGTGGCTTCTATTCTCTCTCCCAGTTTTAATTATGTGTCCGCCACTGCTCCTTCTCCAAGCTGGCGGGCTCTGAGATTCATAATTTCAGCCTGACACCATAGTAACCACTTAGTTTGATTCAAGACTCTAATGTCATCACTGGCTGGTCTTGAATAGAGCAGGGAGAGAGGGTGTAATTTGAAGGCAGCATCACATAGAAACTGCAATTATTTCTCCCTTTCGGAGGGAAATGTAAACAAAAGGTCATCGCTGGTCAGTGCTCTTCATTTCCATCCTTGCACACGGACAAGCTGACTTTTTTGTTTATTATTTATTTCCTCACCCACCCGCATGCCTCCACACCAGCACCAGGAGCAGCAGCCAGTGCTAGTTACCACCCCTCTGTAGGGCTGTGACTACACCCCCTGGGAGAACTCCTCTGGTATTTGAAAACAGCCCCAAACAGCTTTGAAAAACACTCTGGGGTCCCATGAAGGGACCGGAGGGGACTGTCTCTGCTGGGTGTGCAGCCGCTGCAGCCCTCCACAGCCAGATGCTACAGCAGCCAGCACACACCAGTGACAGGCAACCCTGGCTTCTGCTGTCCTTGCGAGAAAGGGACTTGATTCAAATTCTCTTCTCTTTCTTTTTGCCTTCTCCCATGCAGATCCCATGTAGAATTTCTTACATCGTTTCCCTTAAGTTAAATATATGAGTCTCTGATCTGGAGATCGGACTCTGTGACTCCAGAAATGACCCCCTAGCCCCCGAGAGTCATCCTGTCCTCTGCCAGCTCGGAGGGATGCCTCGTGGTCGTACAGGCTCGTACTGAAAGAGCTGCTGGGCAGTAGTGCCACAGGCCAAGATATTAGCCCACGGTCCATGGTTTGCCCCATCTCTGGACACAACCTTTCTCTGATCCCACTGGGAAAGGCAGAGACACATAAGACGAGTATTGGAAAGACAGATGAATGTGTACACACAGTGAAATGCAATTCACTCGGCAGCATTTGCTGCAAATCCCGGTGCACTAAATGAAGCTCTCCTGCCTTCCCCCAATGGCTCAGTGATAGAAAGGAGTTAAGTGAAAATAAATGCTCATATCAAATCACAGGTATTGATTTTCTGAGCTAGTAAATGAAGGCGCTTTATCTCCGATGGGAGATTGAATGTCTGTGTGCCACGCTTTGCTCCATTTTCATAAAAAGGAAGGCATGGTGGAATTATTTTACCTGGCTTCTCATAAAGTGTAGAGGGAGCAGATTCTCATGTCAATGACAAGAGGTATCAATCAGGAAAAATGCCATGACGACGATGGAGCCATTGAGGATTGACAATGGAATAACGAGCCCGGGAGGCTGCTCTTGGACATCGGCTCGTCCTTCAGCAGACGTGGCAGTGTCTTTCACAGGTCTCTGCAGTCCCTTTCCCTCGCCAGGTGATGGGGGCAGGCAGTAACCTGTTCTCTGCAGTTTTTGCTTTGGTTTGCTGGAAGGTAAGCTTACATCTAAATCATTTAATTCTACTGGTTGGTTTAAGATGAGAACAAGGGTTTCACTGCTACTTATGCCCATTTTGAGCTCTAATGAGTTCTGAGCAGGATGTGATATTGAAATTACAGGTACATTACATTTAATAATCTGCAGAAAGCCTTAAAGGGACCTGTCCATGGCCTTGAGGAGTAGTTTAGAAGATCAAAGCTGACTGATGCAAAGTAATTCATGTAGACAGGGGGAAGTCACACTCACAAAGGTCCTTTTGGAAACACAACCTCTTTTTGACCAGATTCATCTACACAGGCATGCCTTGAAGCGAAAGAGCTAAATTTCTGCATCTGAGATCTACAGATCTGTGTTCAAACCTTCCATCTTATCTGGCAGTTACCCATCTTATCAGGCAATTTTCTGGCACTAGCAATCCATCTCTGCAGCCCTCCACCCATTTCACTATGCAGTCAGCCCTGATGTATTTTGCTGCTGATATTTTTCAAAGTGGAAGAGATCAAATATATAAAAATAGATACAAAGAAGCAAGTCATTAAAAAGCAGACCCCATGCTTTTGCAGCAGAACATGAATTCTTCTGCTATAAAACTGTGCTGCTAACCGCATTTTCGCTCCCTGCCTTTCATGACCCTGCACACCAAGATAGATCAGAGAGGATCCGGTTTAACCCACCAACAGGGAGAAATGAAATGGCAGGTGGATTTCAGCCAGGAGTGACTTTTGCATGGGTGAGGGATGATTAGGAGACACTCATGTTCCTGACTTGGAGCCTGGCTACCTTTTATATCCCCATAGTATTAAGTGGAGAGCCAAGCCTTGAATCACAGTTTCCAGAGGCACAACTACTGATCTTAAACTTTGAGGCTTCTCTGTGTCAACATGAAGAGACTTGGGATGATATTCAGAGTTTAAGAGAGGCTTTACCATGCTGACATGGCCTGAAGCTATTGCTCTGTCCACCCCTGGCCTGACAATTTCTACTGGAGTCTGAGGGAACAAGGCCAAACCCAAGTCCATCAGTTTGGAGGAGAAAAGCTCATTTGGTCTTGTCATGGATTTCCACAGGACACTAAGAGAGAAATTTGGATCTTGATTATTAATGGTTGAATCTGAGAGGTGGGAAGTGGCAGTATGTGTCTAAAGAAGCAACAACGTTCATTTTGCTGGGAAGAAAACCCGCAGTGTACGGGAAGCATATCAGACACTGCCCTCATCGTCCCTTCTGCCATCAGGTGTTGAACATGGCCCTGTAGGGGAATGCTGTCTTGATGTCAGGTTCCCAGAGTGGTCTTTGCTGTGCAGTTGCACTGTGATAATAAGAGAAATAGTTCTGTGACAGCATCCTTTGAAATTTACTTTATTATTTCTTGGTTATTGTACAGCCCTTCTCAAGGTGGTGTGTGAGCATCTTCCAGGAGCTCAGATCTGCTCAGGGAGGTGGGCACTTGAAATAAATAAACGGAACAAGGCACTCTTTTGTAGATCTCAATTGAAGCAGTCGAGTCACTTTTGTCAGAGCCATGGGGCAAACAGGTGAGATTTCCTTTTTATTCCCAGTGGGAGGGTTGAACATAAAGTGTTATCATTCTGTTTTGGTAGGATTTCGATTTTCATGATGGGAATCATTGTACACCACCAAGATTTGCTAGCCTCTCTTTGCACCTGGTTGTGGGTTTTTTTGTAGTGGAGGAACAGGACAGGTTACTTTTTATTATTATCCCCCCACCTACATGTCTGAGGCATCTTTTTCAATAATCTTCTTACTGCAACAAGCAGAAACGTCGCCCTGTACAACCTCTCCATAGAGTGTTAACATCAATCCGCTCTTATTAAGCTGAAGCTAAAATGCTCATAGACAAACTGTTAAAAAGAAGAAAGCATCCACGCTGTGGTGGAAAAGGTAAAATGCAGTAATTGTCCAAACCTTTCAAGAAAGAATGTCTCAGTAGGGAGGGGAGGACCTTTTTCCTTTCTGTGGCAGATTGCCAGAAGACTCCAGGAAACCTCACTTCACCAATATATATTTATTTTTAGGCACAAAATCACCTTTATTGCCCTTGATTCCTGCAAATTTGTTCCAAAGACAGAGAGAAGAAGCAAATATCTTTCCCTGCCCAGTTTTCTGCACATGCTATCCCTGTCTCACTTTGCTGCTCTTTTTTGAGTGCTTTCTGAATCTGATTTATTTGCAGTCTCCCAAAGAAAAAAAGGCACTCACTGTCATGTCTACACAGCAGCAAGAGAGAGAACTGGAGCATGTGTAGACATACAGGGTGGACTAATCTGATTAAATTCAGGCTTCCAAGTTTAAGCTAGTCACCCAAAGCTCCTTTCTTATAGTAGACAGACATCTCATCAATATACAGTCAATGGAGCCAGAGGTGTAATTCATCTCATTCCAAAGCAGATGGCTAAAGTAGGTCACATGAATCACACCCTTAAGAGTCTGTTTCTCCCCATTGACTATGGAAGGATCCTAGCATGACTAAATCATGTGCAGATACTGAAACCAGCGTTGACTGAAGTGACTTCTATCCATTGCACAACGCCACTTCGTGCCCTTGAATGCTCACATGAGCAGCTCTTCTTCCCTGACATCTCTGATGCTGTGGTTTTGCTGTTGTTACTCACTCCAGGAAAGTAGGGCAGGTTCAACTGTAGAGACAGGGTTAAAGGCACAGGTCTCACTGGGGGATTCTGAGGTGACCTAGGAGAGCACTGCAGGCAGGATAGAGCAATGTGGAGAAGACAGTGCCCCTAATGATATTTTTATCCTGATCTTGGATGCAGTCCACCAGATAGCCCTGTGCAGGACAGCATAGCTATATGGATCAGTCTTCTGAAAGCATCTTTTGGCAATCAGAGATGACTAGACGTATGGAAGTCCTCACTTATCATCATCATCATACCTGAAGTAACCAAGGGGCAGAGAAAGAAGACAACAACATGATTAAAGCACCAGAATATAGGAGCTCAGCCCTTTTTCTCTGCTATGCTGTATCTTTGTGATTTTTGGCAATTCACTGCCTCTGTGACTCCATTTCCCACCTGCAGCACTGAAGTAATTGTCTCTTCCTTCCCCCTCCTCGGGTTTATCTCTTGGACCACAAGTGCTAGGTGACAGGGGATGAAGAAGTAAAACCATGGCCCAGTGAGTTGTTGATCTCTGGACTTGATGCACAACTTTAGTTCAAATACCCGTAAACGTAGTGTCTGAAGGCTGGGGAAGCATCTGAGCTTGGTTGGGAATGTGAAATGGGTTGACTGGGTCATTTTGTTGGGGAAAAAGCCTTTTTCCTTTCTCTGCCAGGAGATTCTTTAAATGACGTTTAGGAAAAAACAAAAACACAAACAAAACCAAAAACAAACCAAAACAAAAAACCCAAACCAAAACAAAAAAAAAAACACAAACAAACAAACAAACAAACAAAACCCCCAAAACAAACAAACAAAAAAGGCAAGACAGCATGAAAACAGAGCTGTGAAATGCACACCAGTCTGCTCAGGTGTAACCAGAAGTCTTCCAAAGCAAAATCCAAAAGTTAGATGTGAGATTTTGATGCCTACTGAAGATAACTTTTTAAAGAAAAGGAAAGAAACCTGTTACAGGCTGAACAAGTCAGTGCTTCTCACAGCTGTTTTCACGAATCCAGAAAGACAGTCCATATATTATTTAAACCATCCAATTTATTGAACAGCTCAAACAGGTTCTCTCTACAGCAGTCAGAGTTGACGAGGGCTCACAGAAAACTTTGCAAAATATTCTGCTTTCAGCCAGTTCTGCTCCAGCCATAGGAAATTTTGCTCCCTTGCCTGGATCATTTGCATGAATAAAGGTCTTTGCTCCTGTCACCTCGTTCCTGCCTCGGAGCAGAACCTCTGGTGATAGCAACACAGTCACCTGTGCTGCTTCAGAGAGAGGTGTTGTAGAGCTTCATGGCCCCAGGCCAGCACCTTCGTATGCAGTGATGACTCTACTGGCAACATCACAGCACAGATGTATCAGAGAGAGCAGGAAAAGATGAGCCTTTAGTAACATCTATTCTGAGATCTGTTGGAACTAGAACAGCAGACATTAGCTGGAAGGCAAGTGCGCCCATCCATGGCTTTGAAAAGAGAGTTGTGTTTAACATCCTTTGCGATACCCAGCCAGTGAACTGCCCATCTGGAGTTCCTTGGGTATCAAAATGGTGCATATGCCATAAAAAGAGGTAGAGGTCCACATGTTTCCAAATAAAACCCACACAGGCAGGGCTCTAAGAAGCTGTGAAACTGGGAAGTAAACCAAACTTTCTCACCCTTCAGACAATCTTGGGTTTTCGTTTTTCAGCCTGTGCTTGGATGAAAGTTTGCATCTTTTGTTGAGGTATCCAAACAAGCTCTTATTTTCCTTAGTAACAATCCTTTGCTTCTCCTGGATTTTCTCATGTCTGAGTCACAAACTGATGTGTTTATATTGGAAATGTGTGTGAGCAGATCTTCCCTAACTAGTAGGGGATTGGAGAGAAACAGCTGAGCAAGTACATGCTCGTACACGCACAGACACACACACAATGGACCTAGCACAGCTAGTTATAAATCTAATAAACTGGCAAGCACTGCGATCCTTATGCTGCCCATAAATAATTCACTGCCAAGATGCTTGTAGGAACAGCACCTTCTGCATAGTCCATGGGAAATTCTAACGGGTACCAAGCCCTGCTGACTCCAGTTATTAATCCTGTTTATTGCTGCAGTGCCAAAGGGCCAACACAGAATGAGCCCCCTTTGGGCTAAGCACTGTATAAACACAGACTCTGGAGTTTAAAAGGACTTCGGGAGGAGCAATCTCTAGTATAACTATGTTAGCCCAGCCCCAGGATTGTCAAGATTCAAAATTTCTTTTCTCTCCAAGAAACAGCAATAGCTTTTAGGCAAAATTCTCTGCTTTATGTTAGAAATAGACCCAAGCTGCTGAGTCTGGAGTCTGATATGGATGTGAATGTCTCCAGCTCTAAAAGATTTGGATGAGTTTTGCTCATGAGAGTGGTCTCTCTGCGGCATATTTCACCCCATTGGGAGGAAGTGGCAGAGAAGGGAGGAAGATTTTGCCCCTTCTTCTGGGAATGCTTTGTTTCAGAAACATAATTTGCTTGCCAAAAGGTACATGTTCTCAAACAAGGGACTGCCCTGCACTACAAATGTGCACAAGTCCCAGACCCAGTGGCTTTCCCACGTGCTGCTTCACTGAAGCATTTATGGGGAGGAACAGGGACCGGTCTCTGTGCCCCCTCATCCCTGGGTTGGTTTGCCACAAAGAGCCAGGGAGGAGAAGCCGTGGAGCAGGTACTTTCTACGGCAGCAGTAATGAGTGAAGTGAACGAGATTTGTTTCAAGGGGCAGCTAAGCAGCCATTAGACCATCACCAACCTTGACCAGAATCTAAAAATATCCCATTATCTTGTGAGCCAGCCTGTCCTTTTCCATTGTGGTTTCCAAATAGGCCTTGGCGGAGGCTGAGTTTTCAAAGGAGTGTTGTTGAAAACATTCACTTCAAGGGGTCCCTTTTGCTTTACCCAGCAAAGAGCGGGCGAGATAGGATTCAGCAGAGGTAGCTGTAATCTCCCCTCTACCGCTCGCTCTACTGCAGCTTAGAAATGGCATTTCAATTGCCTTAGCTGTAAAGTAGAGGAGAGCTACAGGTCTATAAAGCTCTCTGAGATCTACCAGTAAATGCTCCCTGTCAGTGCTGATCAATATTATTGATGTATTTTTTTTTAATCCTGAATCGCAGTCTTGATTTTTCAAAGGGCATGACGTAGCTGAGGTGGCTCTATGGTTCCCTGGGCAAAGCCTCTTGCTGTGAGTTCCACTGGCCATGGATTGCAGGAGGGGACTTTTGCCTCCCAGCTGAACCGCTCACCTCGTCATAGGCTACCAGAAGGATCCTGCTCATACTCCAGTCTGCAAATCAACCTGTCTACACTTTCCTCCTGCCCATTCCTGATGGAACAGGCTGCTTGGACTGCTTTCGTACCAGCTTCCAGAAGGTCGTTAATACTGCTGAGCCTAAGCATGGAGATTGGACACATCTGGGGAGGCCTCCAGGATTCGGGGTTGGGAGCTTTTTTAAAAGGAAGTTTAAGAGGGATGCTGGTTTCCCACAGAGCAACAGCTGTAAAGAAAAGGGGAGGTACCGGTAACGCTGGGCAGGGAGGGAGTCACAGGAGCTGTGGTGGTCTCGATGTGATGAACAGCTCCAGGCTGTGCCTTGAGTCTGACGCTGGGACTGTGGCTGTGGGCTGCAGCCACTGAGGTGGAATTCTCCGAAATTAGACATTTATACATATGTGTATAATATAATCTTGTAAGCTATAAAGCAAAGGTTGCCTCTACCTCTTCCAAGGTGGGTTTCCCAGTAACACCTTAAATGAAGTGTCTCAAATAAGGATTTAATTTAGACTCAATAAGGAGAGTTATTGCTCTGTAATGAAATAGCAAGTAGTTATTGCAAACACATTTAGTGAGGTTTAACAGCCTCGTAATAGATATGTAGAAGCTGTGGCCTGGCTAGGAAAGTTCAGCAAATATCTTCTTAATCTCATACAGATATTTTCTTTTTTTTTTTTTCTCAGTACACAATTACTATTTCATTAAATTTGTATTAAGCAACAACCATGGGAAGGAAAACCCAACTAATTCTCCATCATTGGCTACTATTGTCACCCCTCCAAATGACTACCGGTAGTGTCATTTGGAGTTACATTCAACGCTGCTGTCCCCTCTGTAGCCTATTAAATATATTAAATTGAGGCTGATGTCAGGAACTGGAGACCTGAGTAGGATCAGGTTTGGGGTGCAGGGTGCTGATATTTCATGAGCTGCTTGGGAGAGATTTCTAACCTGAAATATGACGTCTGCATCACCTTCAGTAAGGACCTGATTCTCTTTGGACCACAATAGGATCACCTATGGGGTGGTGCTCAGATTTGAGGCTCCTGTGCATTTGAGGAAAATAAAACCAGGCTTGGTTTGGGGCAAGGAGGCTCCCCCAGGACCAAGGGGGCAACAACATTTGAAAGACACGTGGTTCCTCTCCCTGTGCTCAGCCACGTGCCCCTGGGGCTCACCATGTTAGTGCTCTCCTCTCTCCAACCATGAACTCAGAAAGCCTTTGGGCTGCTGCCAGAGCAGGTCCACAGAACCCTGCCTTGGTCTGCTCCTGTTATTTGCAGAAGTTTCTGCCACAGAATTGCCTCCTCCAACACCTCCTACCTGCCCATCAGGCATTAACCTCAGCGAGATGATCTCAATCCAGGGCAAAAGGAGAAGCTCAGGCTTAAAGGCAGCAGGTACAATAGAGGAGCTACAATGCAGGTAGAAAGCAGAATCGATGACTTTAAGAGAAAAACTACAATCACACTCCATGCTTTCACAAAAAAAGCCATGCCCAGCTAACAGAGGAGAGAATCACACTTTCTTCCCACCAGCCAATGACTTAAATTGATCTAATGTAGGAAGTCATCCTGGCTAATCCTAATTTTATAGGGTCTAATGGCCGTCGCTTAGCTGTGATCACACCTTACCCAGCGTGTGAAAGAGACACAGCTCGAGTTAGGGTGGCTGCGAAGGCAAGTGAGAGATTATCTGCTTTACAGCTGTGGAAAATGAGGCAGGAAAGGGGGTGGAGGGGAATAAACCCACCCTGATTGAGTGAGGCAGTTCCTTAGCACATCACAAACTGCATGAACGGATCCTGAGCAATTACAGAGATCTCCGCTCTGTATTGGTTTTAAAGATTACTCTCCCTGTAATCTGTCTTTTAGGATCTAAATGGCCCGTGACAAAAGGCCTCTGATTAAGCGCTTCTTTTGCTTTGTTACACTTCTGGGTGAAGCTGGTGCTCCTGAAAATAAAATAACTCAATAAATATGAAAAAGAGAGATGGCTGATTGCAGACTCCCAGTGCAGGAGGCTCTTCAGAGTCAGGTCCAAATTTGTTGCAATTTTAGCCACAATTCATTCTGGGTCAAATGTTACGTTCTACTCAACTAGAAATAAAACATTTAATTTTAGGTTTTGGGAAACTTATTGTAGATCTATAAAACTTCTGTATAAAAAATCACTTTTTTCTACTTTGAGGAAAACTTTTCAGGTATTTTAGAACAGAACCCATTTGCCAAAACATACAAAGCTGCAAAATTATTTGTCTGACCCATGCCTGCAATTCAACAGAAAATGCTTAGGAGCGAATCCATCCAACTTTACTATCAAAGGAAAGTAAGATTCACATTTAAGTTTCTTTTTCCAGTGGGATTTTACAAAGCTGAGAAGATAATTTTTTTTTTCTAATTTTCTTTAAAAATTACCCAAGAATTAGCTTTATAAGGACCATGGTGGCTGCAGGGGGAATAAGCAAATTAAACTTACTAAAACCAAAACCAACAAACATGGCAACATTGTCTGCACTTGGGGAAAGGAAAGATATAATCGAACAGCACAGGGAGACCGTCTTCTTTCCCTATGGCAACCCAAGCACTCGCTGTTACATCAGTGAAGACATGCTTTTCAGCCAGTACAACTTGTACCGATCCACAGCCGTTTAGCGATACAGGACACACACAGCTTCAGCTTATAGCTCTGCTTTTTGCTTTCCCTTAGGACAGGTGAGACGCTGCATTACACAAATGCAGCACAAGCAAGTGGCGTCTCTGCTGAACGACGTGGATGATGCTTGCCGGGCACACGCATGGCTGGAAGGCCGAGTCCTGAAGTGATGAAGGTCCCTGCGTGGAGGAGTCGGGGAAGGAAGCTCCTCTTTCCTCTGAGATGGCCACTGTGCTCCGGTAGGGACGAGAGACTTTTTTTATACACATCATCTAAACTGCATACAAAATAGCGTTGCCACAGGGTGGAAGATAACAAGCTTGAACGTCTCTCAGGACTCTGCTTTTGAGAGGGCTTGTTGGGAAACTGGCAGTAAAGGGGAAGGAGCAGAGGGAGCTAAGTCCCAGGGACTGCGTCCCCAGTGCCAGGCACAAACACTTGAGCCAGCAAGAGGGTAAACGTCGCCGTGGTTTGTCAGAAGCAAGAATCAGGATAAAATCCTCAGCTTGGTGAGCAAGGCAATGCCTGTCACATACAGCAGAACAAATTAGTCTTTCTAACTCTTTGCCACTGAAAAAGTGATTCATAACTCCCAGGTCACTGAGCGGAGGGGACCTGGGTTGCAGAGCGTTGCTGGTACAACTGCACTTGTGGCCACTTGTTTGTTCCAACTGGTTCCTGAATTAAGCAGCCAGACTGGAAGGCCAGAAGCATCCCCGTGAACAACTGGCTGAGACCCTGTACCTGTAAACCTGATGGGCTGAATTCTGCTCTTCTTTGCCCTCCTACATATACACCCTGAAAAGGTCAGGGAAATCACTTCACCCCATTCATTCAGCAGTAGCAGGTAAAAGCAGAGGAATATCTGAAAAACCTCTGTGTTTTTCAAGCTTATACGTTGCTGTTCCAAGGGAGAAAAGAAGTGAATTTCCTCCCAGCCCCAGAGACCTGAAAACACAATGATGTCCCTACAGATGTCAGAAGAACTCTCTCCTTCACAGCTCCATGAGATCTCAAACAGCTGCTTCATTATTACTTAAAACAAAAGGGCAGTTGGTATTCCAGATGTTTTAGCTTGCAACTGAATGATTTCTTTCTTGTCTTCCCCCAGCATCCATCCTCATGCTTTCTTTTGCAATTCTGTCGTCTAATTTGCAAAACTAAATCATGTGAGCACAACCTTTTGCCTTCCACCTCTGCCCCATCCCAGCCCTATCACTCATTAGATACACAACAACATGCAAAGGAGATATCCCATGGACAGAAGCAGGAGATAGCTGAAGTTTCTGCTTTTGGGGGACAGGCTCTGTGGATAATTCTTGAATGGGAGAGATTAATAGAGCAGTAGGAAACTTGTAGGTTTAGCAATTCAGCTCCTTTCCTATAAGCCCTTGAACAAACAGCAAAAGATAGCCAAAAAATTTGCGTAGGAAAGAAAGCAATTAAATAAAGCAGGATGCATGCAAGTTTGATAAACTCATCCCTCAAACCCTCAATGCTTGTTCCAAAAGGTGGGTATAAACTTGGTGTACCCACCGAAAAGAAGCATTTCCGAAGCTCACCGTCAGAAAGGTACGGTAGATGGGAGGAGAAGGAAAGTGGGAGGCAAGAACAAGGAATGGAGTTACCCAGATTGAGCCTGCAAGGCCACGTCTCATAAGCTGCCCTTTCCAAGGTGTCCAAGCCCCACTTGCCCTGGGAGGCTGTACCACGAACCTATGGACGTTGCAGCCACCAGAGCCCTGGGCTGGGGCATCGCAGCCCTTTGATCCCAGCTCCGCTGCAGGAAATGCTTGGGGAGGGCCGACTCCTCGCTCCTTCCAGCACACGCATACCCTCGGCCACCCCTCTGGGGAGAGAGGAAATTGTCAGCAAAGCAAATTGCTTTTTGAATTGCTTTTTGTCCCATTGTGAGAGCTTCACTTTAGGAGCTATGATGGGAAGGGGTGACGTGGTCAGGTGAAGACTCCACATCCCAGAGGCTGCTGCAGGGGCGCAATATATTAATAAGCCAATTCCTTGCGGCTGAGGCAGGAGCGCAGAGCAGCCGCTGCTTCTTCGGAAGACTATCGTTTTCTGCTAGAGCAGTGGGGAGAAAAAGACCTATTTTATACCTAAATGATAAAAATAATAAAGGGAGACAAATAAATAAATAAGTAAATTCTGCTTGCTAAATGCATTATTAGCTATAGTAGGAGCAATTACAAGAAGAATGGGAAGTGACAGCTGCAGGCCCCAGATAGCCAAGGCACAAAAGGGGAGTTTTAGACAAATGTCCTTCAGATAATGGGTTTGTTTCTCGTCTAGTTTGGGAAGGGAGGTGGCAGATATGGGAAGCATTAGCAGGCTGTGCCGCACGTAGGGAGCAGAGATGCTGCTGTACCAACCCTCTGCAGGAATAATTTAGCTTTTTTTTTTCTTTCTTCCCTGGTACATCTGACTTCATGTTTGTTTAAAGCAATGTGGGTTTCACTCTCCTCCCCCTCCCTGCTCAGAGCTGTTCCTATAAAGAGAGGGAAAAGAGGGTCCTGGGATTAGCTTCTTTATAAGCATGTCTGTTGCAGGACTGGGAGCTCGGATTAATAAAATCGCAGGGTGACCTCTGGGAGTGGGATCACAGGCTCTGAGAGTGCCTGTGCTGGGGGGGGCAATGGAAACTTGATGGCAATAGTGCAACAGAGACAATCCAGAGACTGCTATCAAGAGGCCCCTTCCTCCAGATATCTCAGGGACTTACAGAAGTAAGGTCTGCCCAGGAATATCTCATTCACCAGGCGTCTGTTTGCTTTCCCCAGTCAGCCTCCCCAGTAGGTGAAATCCCCTCTCCCCTTAGCGTAGCCCAAGTCTGTTGCCTAAAGCAATGCATTTCAGCACAGCAACCTTGCAGCCCCGGTGGGTAAAACCAGCGTCATCTCTTCCACCATGACTAGCTTCTATATTTGTAAGCCCTGTGTAGCCTGATCTTAAATCTGTGCATCCCCTCTGCCAGCTGCTGCTTGGCTAGGACACAGAGATGAAGCAGCTTGATGGGAATCATAGGGGATCATTCTGCTCCAGACCTTGCGCCAAATATTCAAGCTATGGTTGCTGGGAGCTCACTATAACCTCTTGCCTCAACGCTTCTCCCACTAAGGATGAACTGTGGACAAAGTGAAGCACATCACCTCCAGTGTTTTCTACTGACCAGCGCTATCCATGCCCCTAAGACTGGGGTCCAGAGCCCTGCCTGTTGCCCTTTTCCTGTGAGGCACACACCTTTTGCTGCTCTAACCCATGGCATTTTTCCAGTCACACGGTAATGAAAGCTTTTGGCCGTTTCAGGAGCACGGGAAAGCGTAGGTGACGGAAGGTGGAGGGACAATGACTCCCCTGTATAGCAGCGCGCTCCATAATAACAGTGTGAGAACCAGTTGCAATTTGCTGGGGATGATGACACTGAGGTCAGGCAAGCTGTATTGTAATTTACGTCCAGGAAAATGTAACCAGACATGACCAGACAACGAAGGATCACTCTTCCAGTTATTATGAACAAAGAGCATGCAGCGGGAAATCATAGAGGCCTCTCTACAAGACCCCTCTGCCTTCAGCTTAGCTCCATCTCAGCCTAATTGCACGGCCTGGTTTGCATTAGTATTGTCTGCTGGCTCTCCCATGTCCCCTTCTCGTGTGTGTCGTTCAGAGCCATTAGCACAGATTGCACAACCGTACTAGGGATTCCCTGAGGGCATATATAAACTTTCCATGCAAAATATGATCAGTCCAGCCCTGAGGCAACACCCAGGAGGGAAGATTTCAGCCCGAGTGGTTAGAATTTGGAAAAGTTGTAAGTAACAGAAAGTGGGGTCTAATAATAGGAAGTGTTAGGCAGCCTTAATAGAAAGCACATTACGAGGCCTGTGCTCTGCATATAATGTATCGTCTCCGAGTTAATTGCTCATCAGTTCAGTACATAAACAAAGACTGATGCTGTGACTGTGCAAGTGGCAGAGCTCATTCCACGGTGAGTTTCTTGCTGCTAAAAAAAGGCTCCTGCCGAACACCATCCCCTGCCTGCCTGTGACAGCAGAGCATCTGGGAGAACAGCTTCCTACACAACCAGGTGGCCCTCCTGGACCTGCGGAGCTGGGGGTCCGTCACCCTGCGACGGCTGCTCTCTCTCCTGCCAGCAAATGTGTCCAGCTGAAGCAGGGTTACTGCAATGTTGCCTCATCTTGAATGCGATCCCTTCTCCGCCTCCAGGAAGGCTTACAGGCGGCTCCTTGGTAATTGCGGCTCCCGCCTGGCGTTTTGAAACCCTGCTAGTTTTGCTTTTGTAAAAATAGGTACCTACAGGCGCTGGGACAGAAGTACTGGCCCTGCCAGTGCAGTGTTATTAGAGCAAGGACTGAGGCTGGGGACAGGGAGCGTCCTGCAGTTGGGATGTGCCCAGGGGACCAGAGGCAAACCCAGCAGTGTCTCTGCCAATGGGTAGGAATATGTGTAGGTCTGAAGCTGGAGGTCTGATGCACTCTGAGGGAAGAGGATGTAGCAGGTGGGATGGGTAAGGGCTGGAGGGTAATAAAACAGGATTGCATGGGAGTCATAGAAATTACAGGTTAACCACAGATATGCTTGGTTATTCGTTTCTTACAGGAATCTAGATTCATCCCATCTGAAGACAGGTGGGGTAGGTTCATCCTACACAGTCCTCTGAAGGTGCCAGCTAGAAATATGTTGGCACAACCAGTTGAGAGGTCAGATCAAATTTACAGACCATTGGAAAGAGGAGAGAGAAAACCTCCTCATGATATCATGATTTGATTTGCAGGATTTTGCTTCTCCATCCGTTTTGCCATTCCTGTGTGCACAGGACTCTGCTTATCTCTCTTGAAATGTTGCCACAGTTCCTGCACTGGTTCCTCACTGCCATCCTTGCCCCACAGATGAGCCCACTGAGCCTGGGGAGGGGAGAGGAGAGAAGGGGGAAGCAGAATTATTCAGTTACTGTGTTGTGAGAGATGGATAGTGGGTCTGTGGTCCTTCACATCCAGGAGAGGTCAGTCCACACCACTAAGTGGAGCATCGCTTCTTGGGGATGCCCTGCTGTCTCAGGAGCAGTTGTTCCTATGGTGGCAGCTGAACCTCCTGCATAGTTGTGACACAGCTGGAAATGAGATCACTTATCTCCCAGGTAGTGCCAAAATTTAGCCTATTCCCACTCTTGTGCACAAACAATTCATGGGAAAGGGTGACTGAGTCCCAGGGCTCAGCACAGCCTTGCTGGGACGGCAGCATGAAGGACGTGTTGCAGGGAGATGCTCAGTGCCCAGAATTGATCCTCACATTACTCACACAGATATGGATTGCCGGACTTGGATCCAGAAATCCAAACCACAGTATCCATGATCCGTGGGTACCCTTGGGTACCATGGGATCTCGTCGGGCACTAAGAGCTATTTTCTCCTTTACCCACGAAGACATACTTTTCCTGTGCTGGGTGTAAAGACAACAGCCCCGTCTGGGAGGCTGGAAAGGCTGTCTCCATCACGCTGGGAAGTCCGCACAGCCATTTTAGGCAGCACTAACTTCTGCGACTATTTCTGTTTGGTCCCTGGGGCTGTCCAGAATATCTTTGCCAGTTGGAAGGGTATATACATACATCTCCTAAATATGTGTGCATGGACTTTGGTGGGCAAGAGCAGGAATCTGATGTTTACTAGCCGGAGACAGTCAGGTCAGCACCTTGCAACGAGCCTGACGGGTCTCTAAGTCTGCACCAGGCCTGTGGCCACCGCATGGCATTGAAGACTGAATTTGCATGGCTTGCTAAGCATGCTATTAGCATCCCGGTCTGTCCCTGCTGGAACAGAGCTCCTTGGCGCTTGGCTTGGCAACACTTTCTGAAGTAGCCTTAGGGGTTATCCATGAAAAATGCCCCAAATCTGGTATTCCTGATCGCGTGAATGACTGGTCTCACCTGGAATCATACGGCAGGAGGCGTAATGAAGTGTTGGTCTCTGGCAGCAAATAGGTCTAGACAGATCACCAGGCTGCTTCTAAATGGCAGAGAATGAATGGCCAGAGGTGAAAATTGTCTGCTCTCGGGAGTCCACTGTTTGCAATAGTCTCACTGCCCAGGGAGGCAGTGTAAGTTATCCCATGGCAAAAGATATTCTAATTTGTCTTTGGCTCAGCCTGCAAGTCTGTAATCAGTGCTGCTAATCTTTAATAAAAGGGGTTCACAGGAGCCTTTGTTTATAATGACATGGTGGGTGATAGCTCTTTCTTGTTATAATCCCCTCTCAGAAAGCATCTGATGGGGAAAATGTCTCCCTTGACAGTTTGCTTAAATTTTCATTTGCCAAAACGCTGAATAAACTTCTTGTTTGTCTAATGGAACTAGAAGGAATTGTGACACTTTTATTGTTTGTTTACTTCCTCACTGGGGCACCAGCTAAATTGAAGATGTCATCACACAGCAATGAGAATCAAGGTTCTTAATTTAACTGATTGGTTTGCAAACAAGGGTCTCCAAAGCACCACTGAGCCATACAGGCTTCACAGTGACCACAGGCTGAAACACATCAGTGAACTACAAGCAGGAGCAGCAATGCAATGGGGAGGTAATCCCAGAAAAGCTGCTTCTTTTACAAGGTATCGCACAGAAGCACCGGTCAAACGGCATCTGTAAAACCGGCAGCGAGAAGACAAAGAGAGCAATACATTTTCCTATAAATCCTACGTAATTAGCAGCTGCTGCTGGATTAATGCTAGCACTAATTCTGAATAGGTGGGGGGACGACTGGATTTCTTGCCTGAATTCCCTCTATTATTCACTCTTTTTATGCCCTTAAAACCAGGCATAGAGTTACTCTCGCTTTACACCACACTAAGGAAGGAGGGAAGGCAGCACTCAGGATGCAGACGAAGGAGCAGTCCCCCACGGATCGGCGAGATTTTCAGACAGATCAAATGTTGAGCTTCAGGTAATTGGCAGAGATCCTTTAATGTCTGAGTTTAACACTCACCTACTAGAAGAGAACACAATTAGGCAATGAGATGTGGAAGAGTCTGAAGTGCCAGGTATAATAATTCAGCCGTAGTATGCTGTTCAGCGGAAAGCTGAAGGCTGAGAGCTGTCAATTACACCGGGGGTGAATTAATACAACCAAATTCATGCACTGAAGCATCTTATTATTGCTATGATCACATTTTATTATGAAGCAGTTTGGGTGAGGTTATTTTTTTTAATTTATTTATCTATGCTAATTTTGTACAGAGGCAAATAAGTTATGAGTTGAGAATTGTATTAATTTCACTGCTTGGAAATATTTTAATAGCCGATTAGGTCGTTTGCTAGTTGTTGCTTTTTTCTTTCTCTTCTTTCTGCTCATTATAAAATTAGCGTTTTGTACAACAAACACCACGGGGTAGCAAACCGTAACCGCTCTTGGTTCTCATCCCACGCAAAATTTACTATCACCCCCTAAACTCAGCTTCCTGGCCATACATTTCCTTGCCTCCCCCATGTGCATTTTAAGGGCTGACCTCTCCAGTGCAAACAGAAGTCGATTTTACAGTCTGGAGGGAGGTCTCCCCATCCTCCCCAAGGCAAATAAACTGCATTTCACTCTTACAGCAAGCACAAGGGGGCTCAGCGATCAGAATCCACAATCAAGGGAAATCATAATTCAGCCACATTCAGCAAATAATGTCGCACACTGAGGGCATGATTGCGCTGCGCCGTCCCAGCCTGCCGTCAGCAACGCTGCTCTTTGTAGACCAGGCGAGCTGGAGGGGAGCCACGCAGTTAAGGGAAGCCGCGAAAGTGCCTTTTGCTTCTGGGTCACGAGATCTAACCCGGGCTCACACCCAGCTGAAAGTCACCGGTGTTTGGTGCACATTTGGGGCAGGTAGGAAGCTGTCCCTTCACGGGACGTGGGACGGAGGACACCGAGTGAAGCCGAGGACCGTGTAGGTAGCTTGGACACGCCACGGGAGACTGCGGGCAGGTGGCTGATGCCCGTGCGCTCGTTCTTATGTGAGCGACGCTCCTGGGGTCCCCAGCCAGTGCCTTGTACCTGCACAGATCCAGTCTTCGTGGAGGAAGAGAGGAAAAAGGCAGGGTTGGGAGAGGAAGAGATAATTCCTGTGGCCTCTCCTGTTCCCTTATAAAACTATGCAAGGAAGAAACAATAATATTCAAAAGCCCAGCTGCCCTGAGATGATAGTGAGAGAGGTTTTTGCCCATCCCATTCACAGAAACAGAGATGTCTGAATATTTGCGACTTTTACAACTTAGACTGAAAGTCTCAGACAGTCTGGAGACATTAATTCGTTCTCCACCTTGAGAGGACAGTGCTCCAGGATTTTCCTCCTCCCCTCGCGTGGCGCAGGTGATGTGAGTTTTGTGGTCTCACCCCCCTGCTGGATATTTGTCCGTGGTGGAGCAGGAGTGTCTGCAGAAGAGAGCCACAGCCCCCGGGGCTGGCTCTGCCTTTCCGGACACCGGCTCTGAACGGGAAGAGCCTTTGAGTGCCCCACGGTGAGAGAAAAGGACGCTCCACTGCCTTGGCCACAGGTATTTCAGCACAGGCTCGACAACTCTAGCTGCTAACATCAGGAGCTCGGAAACTTAGAGGAATCCTACAGTAACATTTTTCTTTGGCTTAATTACCGAAATAGACAAATTGGAAATTGGCCCATCATGAAGATAAATAGCAATAAAAAAACGCAGTTGAGAAAAGTGTTCCTGCTAAATTATAATTAACCACCCACCAGCAGCTACCTGACAGAGGTGAGAGGGGAGGCTGCGAGCAGCCCCTCGGATCGGCCGGCAGCGTTTCCCGTGATGCTCCTCGTTACTGCACCTCCAGGGCACTTAATGCCCCATTTTGCTTTCAGTGCAATTATAAAAGGCCACTTACATTTGCCACCCCCCTTCTTTGTCTCCCCACCCCAAGATCTCTAATAGTCTAAATTATCAGCAAATTGCCTATTTGATAAGGGCAAGCCATTTTGCATTGAGAGCTGAACTATTTCCCACTTCTGGGGGATAATATTAGGCAAATAACAAGCATCATTCTTTTGACATGTACAATTATTTGCCAAGTGTATGTTTGAATAGCCTGCTCCTTTGTGTGACAGGGTCCGTTCCCCATTAGCATACTTGACAGATGAATATGCTGGGTCCTTGTGGAAAACCTGGCAGTAACCATGGTGATTGGGAGACAATGTTTTGAGTGAGGGATGTATTATCAATTTCAACTGGAAGTAAAAAAAGTGTATCGCTAACGAGCTGATCTGCAATCTAGGAGAAATACATTGTTCCCAGGTAATTAAGCCAATCTTGGTACTAGTTTTAAACTCACATAAATTAGAGGCAGAGGTGTCTACCTATTTTGTTGTTTTGCTGGTTCCCGATGGAGGTTTTTCTCCTTGATTTTTAATTAAAATTCTCTTTGAAATAACTGAAGTGTGGTTTTCTTCATGCTACGAAGTTCTGGGGGCCCCAGGGCAAAGTTGATAACCAGGCTGCTCTCTGTCCCTCGGTGCGGTACAGAGGGGTGAGCGGCCAGCCTTGCCAAACAAAGCTCCCGCGGCAGGCTCTCTCTCGACCATCACCTTTTGGGTTACCCTGGCTTTATTCTGAGCTTTCATTTTGGAGCTGTGGAAGGAGATGTTGCCCTCTTCACTCTAGTGAAAGCAGGCAGATCAGCAGCGGCTGTAGACATCTCCTCTCCTGACCTTGCTGAACCAAAGCCTTGGATCCCCAGGGTCCTCCAGCTCTGGGGCATGCCGTGGCTGTCCCCTCTGAGAGCAAGGGGCTGATTGAGCCCCTGGAGAACCCCACCGAATGCCTCCAAAATATTAATTGCACGGTACTCCCCAAACAAAGTGACACTCCTCCTGCAACTAGTGGGGCAAGTCCCAACCTTACAGGGCCAAGGAGAGAGAAATGAGAAGAGGGGACCATTTGCTTTTGCCAACTGCAGAGTCTTGTTCTCACCTTGTGGAAGTGATTTCATCTCTAGAGCAGCTCCAACGTTTGCCCTGGGTCCCAGCCCCTCCTGTGCACACAGATTTCCCAGCTGAAGTCCTAGGGAGAGAAGCAGACAGACACCACCACCCACTTACGGTTACCTGGTACATCTAAAGAGACAGCTCTGGATGCAGCGCCAAATCCATCACAGGGAGGAGAGACATCCTTATGCCTTCATTTGATTAGAGAGGCTGCTCACATGCCTCTCCCCCGTGGGAAAGAGACAAAATAACCTATGCATAGCAATGCTTTGCCTCGAATCTTGCCCATTTAAATCTATACAGAATAGGTGAAAAGCATCTCCATTTTGTCCTGGTAGTTATTTTGCATCAGCTTTGCCTGAGGATAGATGTGACACAAAACCCAGGCAGAGAGGAACAAGACCAGCTTTTCCTTCATGCTCTCCTAATAAAACTGAGCAACCTGTTTGAAACCATTGCCTAGTCCCCCTCCGAACCCCCTGAATCCCCATATCACATCACCCCACTTTACTGAAAAAAAGGCAGATTATAGAAACAAGGTTATTATTAGCAGTTTGATTAGGAACATATTCTCTACAGTCCTTCATTAGAAGGAACGTCCCTGCCTTTTTAGACACAAATTTGCCCTCATTTCCCACACACCTGGTGCTCTCTCACTTTTATTATTGTGAAATATCGACTTGGAAAATGCTGAGTCAGGTGCCTGAGGTCAGAGAAGGTGATTTTTACTGGAGTAATGAATCCTACTGCCTTTCAGGACTTTTTTTCCTTGCCTTTTCCTTGCTTCTGGGTCTTCTTCAGGCAATTGTTTGATTTTTTTCCCCCACCCCCAGCCTCTGTGCCCATCACTCTCCCTGTTTTGGACTTTGGCAGGTTGAGAGCTACAATTAGAGCCAGTGTTTATGGTCCCGGCCATATGGCTCGCAATGCAAAATAGCAGCTGCATGGGAATCTCGAAAAGAGCCCTCCTCAAGGTCACCGCGCACATGGAGCGTGTGCCCGCCCAGGTGGGGCACGCAAGCTTGTCGCTGGTCGATCTACGGTCACGCACGTACCCGTCGAGTGCCTCTGCTGCAAACTGATGCCCGAGCAGCTGCAGAGCGCTGATCGTGTCACAAAGGCGGCCGCTTTGCACAGCGCTGGAGCCGAGAACGTCGGGGGCTTCTGCCTCCTCTTCGAGAGACCAGCTGCAAATTCCTGCACGATCGCAGCACCGCAGAGCAATTTCTCTCCTCGTGGCACCCGTGTGGCTCCCAAAGCTCCCAGCCAGCCTCGGTGAGCTTGGCCCTTGGGAGTTGCACGTGCTTCTGGTTTTTTTATGGGAAAGAAGGGAAAACAAGGTAGGAGACAGGCTGAAGTCACTCAGGAGTGTATGGTGCCTTAAATGCAAGGTCTAGGCCAGCACTGGGACTGAGGTTTCCCTTTTATCAGAGGGTCTTTTAGAGGGAGTTTGGCTCCCTGGGAGAGCAGAGAGCCTGGGTACCGCTTGTGGAGAGCCACACGGCAGGGGCTCTCAGGGCAGCAAGCGCCTTGCTCTCCTGAATCGGGCAGATTTCTGCCCATTTTGTTACTGCAGTGACCCTCTCTTTCCCAACCCAAAGGTAACTGACAATGTGGCAAGCACTGTGGCCCTTTGCTTGATCCATAGTCCCAGCTGTGCCGGTCACAAAAACACGGCAAAAAATCCCATCGCTGCAATCACAAATGCATTATGCCCATGTCTAAAGAGCAGAGCATTGTCCCAGATTGGGTAGATTTTTTTTAGGGGAGGAGAGTGATTAAAAATCACTTATTTTCTGTAGAAATAGCCCTGTAAAAGGCAACCTGAGCATCTTCTGCACCCCGTTGCTTTTCAGGAAACCTAGCGCCAAGCTGACCAAGCTGGGATTTCCTCCGGGTCTCTCGTGACATTAGCAGATAAGCTTTTAAGGATGTCACATTCATAAAAGAGCAAGAATGTGATCTGACTGAAGCAGGCATTTCCCAGGCTGTTTATCACCCTCCAATAAATGAATGAGAGCATTTGATGCTTATGGGCTCTAACTAGACCAGAAGGGCACTCTCTGGGACTGCGCCAACTGCCTTGCTCTTCTCAGAGAGCGTCAAAGTGTGTGTCCCAGGGACTGACACACGGGCCACTGAGCAGCTCATCATCCTGAAGGAAGCCGGGGAGCTTTACATGTCGCATGGCATGGCCCGTCTCTGAAGTGCATCCGTTGCTGCGTTTCCAGGATGTCCCTCTTTAACGGTGTCTGGCAACGCCACGCAGCAGTTCAATACAAGGAGGGAGGAAGGCTGCCACAGCTATCTAAAACTGCCAGGAGAAATTAGCCCAACGCTGGCCTTTCCGCAGGACACAGCCTCCCAGCCCTCGCCAGTCTGGCTGTCGTGGCTGATTTAGGACCTGAGGCTCTAATTCTTACCTAAAAACCAGCAAGCAAGAGCTTGTCTGCCTGTGTTAAGGATTGCCCCCCTCCCCAAACTAAATCTATATGTGAATGGATGGGCGAGGTTTCCCAGCTAAAAGTACTTCATTCCCAATGCTGTTATCTATAGTAACATGTTCGGTCTTCATATGGTGCTCACAAAAAGTAACAGATATGGAAAGAAGATGGCACATGTAAAATTCCTCGTAATATTATGTAAAAATTTTTATCAATGGGTCTTCAGAATTCTAAAAGAGATGAAAGGTGCCTGAAACTAGAATGGTTAAGGTATGTAATAGAAATGTTAAGTGAGAGAACAAGAACAAAAATAACTTAATATCTTGCGTTACCTTGTGACGTTCCAATGCCCAGTCACAAACAAACAGGCACTGGGTGGCAGTGAAAGAGAAAGGCAGAGGAGGTGATGGGGCCAAAGTCTTTTCTGGGATCAGACGTGTGCTCTCCCATGTAGACAGAATGCTTAAACCATGGACATCTTCCTGTGAGTCTTTAACAGCGCCTAATTTAGGTTTTACACTATGTATTGCTATGCACGTGGCTGCAGAGAGCAATTGAAAACATCTTAATGAGGTACTTGGTCTCCTTATATAGTCCATGAAGAGAGCTGGTGACTGACAAACAGCTGAGAAAGCCTGGGAGCCATCAGAGCGGCTCTGCTCTGCTGAAAACACAAAGCGCAGCACAGTGTGAACTTTCTCCCTTCAGGCAGGAAATAATTGCCTGCCTTCCCAAACCAGGGCGCTTCTGTGCCTACGTGTCACTGGATAAAGTTTTCAGCTGAGCAAAGCACAAAATAGGACTTAGCCATCTTCAGGGTTTATGAGTGTGGGATGGAGGCTTTCTGGTTTGCTCTTTGGGGTGCAAACACCCCCTCGCGCTTTGCTGAGCGCGCATCCACGCAAGGCTCTGAGGAACCGCTTGTTGGAGAGAAACCCCAAATCTGGTGGTGAATTCAAGGTTCTGCAGCCAGAGTTGCTGGGACCTCACTGTTACCTGCATGCCTGTGCTCCAAGACTGACAAACTGGGTGGTGAGGGGAAGAAATGACCAACCTAATTTCCTCCTGTGATAACCCCACCTGGGTGAGATGCTGACCTGGGCTGTCTCCAGCAGTGGAGATGCCATTTTGGACTTCCAGTTGTTCCCCACCATGAGGCAGGGGCCACTGGTGCTGCCCAGGTCGGTGAGGTGCCGAGCAAGAGTCGTGTCCCGCAAGCAGGCTTTTCTGGGCTGCAGCAGCCAACTATTTCCAGAGAGATCCAGAATGAGCGTTACTATTAGACATAGGCCTAAAGACACATTAAAACATAATGAAGTGTCTTAATCACTCTTTACAAGCTAAATTTATCACAGGGAACCCTGTAAAATGAAAGTGAAAGAGCAATTCCACAACGACACTTACCCAAGACGGATTGAGAGATATTATTTGTTGTTAATGAATGGCAAATTCATTGCCGTCTCATCCCCATGAATGAAATTTGTGGGGATGCGGAGCAAGGGCCCTGGGCTGCACAGAAAACGTTTTGCAATCAGCTCACGGCACCTGTTTAAACTGCCTGGAAGCTTGGTTACACTGATGCTCTAATGCCCAGATGCAGGCATGTCTGCCTCAAAATCCTCTGCTAACCTGGGGCTCAATAGCTTCCCGGCCCCTCCAGATCCAATTGACTCCATCAGCAGGATTTTCCTTCACAGAGCTCAGGGGGAGAGCACAATGATTTCTGCAGCTTCTTTAATGAAGCCAAGACATCTCAGCCTAAGTGGTATCTTCCCCTGCATAATTAAATATTTGGCAGTGGCTAAATATTCGGGGTAAATACCCCAGGTACATGATGTCTCCTGGCTGCTGAGGTCCCAGCAGGACTCTAGGTAGGAAGCACCTGCGAAGTTGCTGTCCCTATCTGTGTGCGTCCCCACCAGACAACGCAAAGCGCGGGGGACTTCTGGCCTTTCCTCTTCCCATCTCCCTGCAGCCCTTTCAGAGCTCCCACCCCTCCAAACCTGCACTGCTCACTGCAGCCAAAGGGCAGTGCAGGCAGCCGTCTCGCAGGATCCCTCTCTCCCGCAGGCTGGCTGCTCGGCCGTAGCCCGACCCAGCCTTCAACGCTGCCCTGAAGAGCGAGGGTTTGATGAACACGCTGAGAGGCCAGATGGACCACATCCCACCGGGCTTCGTTACAGACCTTTGTTCTGTTCAGCACAAGTGGTCAACAATCTCTGTCCTCTAGATGAGCCCGGGATGTGCTGTTCAGCTGTGGCCTTAATGACAGCGACACTGTGCATTGTGAACGCAGAAAAATCCATAGACAAGGCAGAAAGCGTCTTCGCTCAGATCCACTTGAAGTCTCCGAGGGCCTTGGGGCTGGGGGAGCACCCGGCTGCCTCTCCAGCTGAGCAGAAGCCCTTGCCTCCGACTCTCACCAAAGGCATGTCCATTGGGCAAACCAATGCAAGCTCCTCTAAACACAGGGGGAGTGAGTTTAAATAACTGGCTCTCAAGCCCAGATCCACCAGGCATCTCATATTCTCCTGTTCCTCTCTCATGCGTGCCCTTTCTGTGTGCCCTTCTACCTCTTTGACCATAAATTTAAGTCGATGTGCTTTAAGACACCAGATCTCTGCTCTTCGCCTGCTCTAGCCCCAGCCGCTGCAAAGCTGAACTTTTCTTCACAGGGCTAATTTCTGCACAAAGCAGCAGGGGCAGGATGCACTCTCAAAGGGTAAATGTTTTAGGGCTGTTCCAATGGACATTATAGGAAGCCTCAAAGCACAGCTGGAAAGGTCCAGCTCCCTGCTCTACCACTGATTCACTGCATGAGCGTGGATAAATAAATCATTTCACCTCTTTCTGCCCCCATCTAAAAAGAACTGATGGTGCCTTTCCTTTGTCAAGCACCGTGAGATCTCAGGGTAAAACACACTCAGAGTTTTATTAATTCTTCTTTTGGGCTCTTGTTATTATGGTGATCTGTGTGGTCATGCACCTTTGAAGTAAATATCAGCGGGAAATAGAAAAAGAGAGCTCCCCAGCATCCAGGGATCAGACAGTCCCATCGATTGCAAACACACAGCCTCATTGCAATGAGCGGGTGCTGCGCGCACACGGCGGCTGGGACGCTCTGCTCCTGGCGCAGCTCAGCTAGATGTCCTGAGTAACCTCCTGGACACACATCCAATCAAACTGATGGTGCGGGAAAAAAACCCTTCTTTATACATTTGCAGCTCTGCCATCATCAAAAGCCGATGGCGTAGCATGACCTTCCTGCCAGGAGACGCTGGCTAAGCTGTGTATTTTCCTTGAGGGTCCCATATATCGTCCTCTTCTGAAACGCGGCAGAGGCAGGTAACTGTTTGTTAGGCTGTGCGCTCTGCACCTACTGGAAGATTGTACAAATACAGCATCTTCTTGTCCTTGAAGAGCCTATAAATAAATGGGCTCTTACCTTGACTGCAGGCTGCAGCATTAGTCAACACTCAAGCAGTTCATTTGTAAATTTGTACACAATAGAATCCAAGACACTTGAAAAAGCAGCAGAATGTACCTTTTTTGTGTGTGAGTGGATTTAGCGCTTGAGCAAACTGCCGGACTAATAGGCTGAGAGACCAAAGGTTCGTATTTACCTGCAGCAACGCGGCTCAGCCAGCTGCGGTGTTCGTGCTCCCTCCTTTGCCACCCGGGCAGTGCTCCAGAGCCTCCCGGGGGGCTGGAGGGACCCGGGCATCCCTCTGCCCCCCGAAGGTGGTTATATCACGTTGTGGCTGTCCATCCCTGGGACATGGCTTTTTTAGTTGGCCTTGCAACCTGAGAAGTGATGGGACCAGACCTCCTCCCGCCTCCCTCCCTCCTTTGGTCTGGCTTCTGAATGGAAAAAACTTACGGTCTGTCTTGTCCAGTTCTGGGTACTCAGCACACCTGAAAAGCAGGTCCAAAGCAGTGCACAGGAGCTGGATGTCAAAACACAATATTTCTCTGCTGGTCACTTGTTTTTTAATACATAATGGTTATAATATTTTTTTTCTAGCTCTTATTAGCCTTATAACTGGATGACTAAATTTATTCCTTATTGACTGTCTTCACTCTACCACTTCGGTAATTTGTATTGTTTACGGTCTTGCCACTTTGAATTATTTTATTTTGCAAAGTATTTTGGAGAGAGGTTTGTCCGGTGCAATGTAACGTGTCACCCTGCCACGTCTTGTACCACTGCGATTTCTGGCAGTCCGGCTCTACAGGAGAGCAAGGGACCAAAAAAAGGAAGCCTCAGCCTTGTCATCTACACAAAACAAGCCCAGACTGATCGGTCTTGTTTCGTGAGCTATCGCCTCTCGCCTCAGTTGCATTGTGTGGGATCCTGTGTTATTGCTGAGGACCAAGGACAGGCTCTGCACAAACGCCTCTGAAGGAAGAATTAAAAACCATCACACGCCTAGTGAGGCTAAAAGAGTATTCAAATTGGCTAATAAAAAAGTAATGAGGAATGCCTGCAGCCCTGAGCCACCTAAAGAAAACCAACAAATGCCAGCTACAACGCAAACACTTTCCATAGTCGGCAGCGGGGATTTCAAAACAAGGCAGGGAGGGTTGTGGGGACAACACGGGAAAACGACACAGGAGTCGCAGCTGCCGGAGGAAGCGCGAGGGAAAATCATGGGGGAACTTTTTCATTGAAGGCAAAGACAGAGCCACTCCGGGGAGCTCCCAGCTGAAACAGGGCACAGAGCCAGACTCCTGCCCCATCCTCCCTGAGGCGGCTCCAGGAGGAAAACCTCACCTGGGTATTGTACGGTCTCCTTGAGAGCTGAGCAGCGGACTGCCAGGCTTCCTTCTCCAGCCCAAACCCCCTTCGAGTTCAAGCAGGGTCTCCCAAGTCCGTCTTCAGGTTTGGGTTCAGATTCTTCCAAGCCACCCCCAGACTGCTGGGGGGATGCTCCGTCGCCACACATGGTTTCATGAAGCATAAGGCCATGCCCCCACTGTATCATAGCGGTCCCCTAGCGTGGTCCAGCTTGGGATGCTTATCCCGGGGCTCACCTCCCCTAGAGAACAGGAGATTTAGGCCACACGAGGCTTCCCACCTTTCTTCAGATGAGCAGAATTTGCCTCTGGTGCTGCCTACCTCCTTCCATCAATGGCAGGAGCTTAAATTCCATGTCTGATGCTGGGATAGATAAAGTTGGTGAGATGTGTGCTACTCAAGGGGAAACACCACAGTGCACAGCATTGGAATAGGCTGCCAAGCCACCAGCTCCCTTGGTCATCCCAGTGGGATGAAGGAGAGGAGGAGGTGACAGTGGATAGGTGTCTCTCAGGAGTGTGTGAAGAGAACTACATTAGAGATTGTGAAATGCTCAGGTACCCTGGAGACCATATATGTGTCTATGACAAGACAGCAAGAATAATTAGCTCGACAGCTGTGGGTACTGATCAGGAGCATTTTTAACAACATCCTGTCATGTTTGGGTCTATTACTACAGTCCAATGAGGTGTGATGCCATTTTTCTTGGTGATGGCTTTCCTTCCAGGAAGCATTGAGATGCACTTACATTTCAGTAGGTATCTTGAGGGTCTTTGGCATATTCTGTCCCTCATTTAAAACTCAAAGCACCTTTTAAAAAATGACAAGCTAAAGAACTTAAGTCTAACAGACCTGTGGGAATACAGGCTGACTCTGCGGAGCCCACGGTGTTGGAGTGTAAATGAGCTCAGAGGCAGGCCAAGCAAGCTTTAAAATGCATACTTAAATGGGTAACGGGATTTTGTGGCCTTCCAGGCTCAAAATCTTTCCCTCAGCAGGCTCTCTTATGTTATTTATCTCTTCTGCTCGAGAACGGTGGCTTAGCAGAGCAGCTGAACTTCAAAATGTGAAGAAACAAGGGTGGAAAAGTTGAACAAAGTGTCATCCTCAGAGTACCCCGAGTTCAAACTGGGGTGACAGTCTGCAGGTTGGCACTCGTGTCTTCACAGCGCACTTCTCTAACACCCTCCAGAATGATACCTTCCCCTTGCGAGAAGCTCAAGGGCCAGCAAAGGAGAGACAAGTAACTGACTTTTGTACCACAGCTAGGAATGACAGAAAAGGAGTGTGAAATAAGAAAATGCTGGAAGAGAGCCAGGGAATGTGTTTTCCAGAAACATATAATCTGTAATTGGGCTAATTCTGATGTATTTGTGTCTCCAATTCTTTGTTTCCCTGTTGTCTGTATAACTCTTGATTGGAACATTCGTCGTTGCTTTTGTGAGTTCCTAAATCCAATCCTCTCTGATGATGTACATGAATGTGCATCTGATGGATGTTTTCCAGCACCTTTTTGTTGCCTCAATTAAGGGATAATGAACAAGAATTGTTCCTATTTGTAAAACATCTCCTGCTAGTTCCTGCTTCCCAATTGGTTGGACAATGTGTCTTAATTAAACACAAAGCCTTGTAACATCTTTCAGGGGAGAGAGACCAAGGCTGGGAAGAGAGGAAGAAAAGGAGAAGGAAGGGAGAGGTGAGGGCCTTTTGTACTTTCAGTGACTCGCTTGTGGAGGCATATTTGATTTGTTGCAGTAATGGTCACACTTTGCAGTTTTCTCTGAGTCTGATACTGGGGGAATGGATAAGGACATCAGAGCAATCTCCACTCAGATCCATAACTCTATAGAATACCAAAATCGATGCCTCAGGGAATAAGAAATGAGATGTAGAGCCTTTCGGTTTTAGTCACCAGACAAAATCCAGTTCATCTCTCAAGGTGCAAAGAGAAATAACCATCACCTGGGTACCTGCTAGGTCCTGTGCAACATAAGCTTATAGATAGCACATAAGAAAGGTAAAATAAAAAAAATAAAATAAAATAAAATAAAATAAAATAAAATAACCCAGAAGATACCACACTGTATCTGTCTCAGCAGAGATATATGCAGGAAAGATGAGGTCATAAATTTTTAGTAAACTCATCACTTTGGGTTGATATATACCAGGGTGGGGGGTGAAGCTCTCTGCACTGCCTCTGCTGCTGTTTCATGGGAGAGTGGGCATGTCATGCCATCAGCACAGAGTTCATTTGATTATATGATTTTAAATCAAATCCATCCAGATCTGAGCACAAGCATGAAACATGCAATTTCATGTTTTAGCCCAATTAAAGGTATTACAGAGCGTCATCTATTCTGCCCATGAAAAAGCAGCTTTAGCCTGATCTTTAGCCTCTAAGATCTCCTCCGTCACCCAATCAAACATGTCTGGTTTGTCCCCTTTGGTTAAAACCCAGAAAGGGTTTCTGTGTGGCTCCTGGGGCTTTGAGCCCTAAGTCTGTTAGATCAGCTGCTCCTCCTGCCTCGCCTGCCATTTCCAATGAACGGCAGGGTGTGACATTTGTGGGGAGGATCGGATTATGCGCTGCGATGCCATCGCTGACTAATCGGATTCCATCCACCCTTCGTACTCGCTGTCTCCGCCAAACTTTCCCATCCGCAGAGGACGAGGGGCGGCCGCAGGAAATCCTTACCCCGCACGGGGAGCCTGGCCCCTGGTTTAAGTGGAGCCATATGTGTAATGCTTAACACACAACGCTGGCAAAGGAGGGAGGCGATAAAAGTCTTTGAAGCCTGTGTTACACATGCAAATATCGCCTGTGAAAGGCAAGTCTGTCTCCTTTGACACTGCTTGTAATCCTGATGTCATCCTCTTCGCTCCCTCTCGCACACACAGCGTTTATTTTGTCACGGTGCATCTGAGCACAAGGCTAAAATCGTGTGGGGCAGCAGAATTTTGCACGTGTTCCGAAGCCAAGTCTTCATCCCCACAGAATATGTACATTTAAATATAGAAATGGGGAGACATGACAGAAAGATGAGGGAATTGCATCTGGTCTTTGTCATCCTAATATAACTCTGTAGTGGCATCAGTGAACGTAGAGCAGCTCCAGCCGAGCTAACTGGCCAACCCTTCCTGTATGCTGGGATATCCCAAGCAAACCGGTGCCCTGAGCTTTGCTGTTTCTTTATATTTGCTCCAAGGAAGCTGGGAGCGAATATTGGATCTGTGCAGTGAAAATGTTCCATTTGCTCTTGTGTACCTAATCCATCTGTAGCTGAGAACAAGGAGACACTGATAGATGTTAAACTCCATGACTTAGTGTGGAAAAAAGAAGGCACATTATCCCATCTGGATCCTGGCATCATCTTTTGGTTCACTAAATAAAGAGCAGCAGCAGCAACATCTCCCATTGCTCTGCCTCAAAGCCCCGATCTGCAAGCACCTTGCCAGATAAGAAAGAAGAGCTGAATTTCCACAGTCCCCTCAAACCCAAGCTTCTCTGAAGCCGCCAGTAAAAGGACGGGCTACTTTGCTCTCCATTGATACCATATAAAATGTGCTTAGGTACTCTGGAGATGGAGGCTCCTGTAACAAGGAGATAAGCTCGAGGTAGTGGCAGCTCTGGTGATAGGGACAGGGATGTTTGAGTGCTGGACACAATGCTGAGGCTCTCAGGAAGACATCAAATGGGTTGATGATAAGGATATTCCCCATGCAAGCGGAGCGGAGACCCGGTGGTCAGACCTTTATCTTTCCCCCCGCACAGGCTCCCTGCTCTCCTTTGTGATAAAAAGCCTTGTGCTTAGACCAAGGAAAATAAAATGAGCCAAACATCCCTGGGGTGCTCCTTCCTCAGGAGGGCACCATGCCAGCTTGGCGTTCTTTCCGCTCATCCCCTCCTTTCCTCCTCAATACCCCGTTTTTTCCTGGCTCCTCCTCTCCTGTCCCTATTCCTCCTGTCTGTGCCTTGCCTCAAGAGTCAGCCAGGCTGGGGACATCCTACGTGGGAGCATTGCTGCTCTGTGCACAGGAGATGCCATAGGGTTTTTTCTTTTTTCTACTGCAACTTAAAAAAAAATAATTCTGCTAGCCACTCAATAATTAATGCTTATGAGCACTGATTCAGCATGTCAGGAAGAGAATTTTGCACTCTTATTGTAGTCTTTTGTAATTGAATCTTATGCTGTTATATTAGTGTGGCCCCAGGTGAGTATGCAATAGCTGAGGGGGGGAAAAAAAGTAAGATAAAGGAATTACAATAGAGCCAAGCTAATGTGAGAACAAGGCAATGTCTTCTGTGCCTCAAGGTGTTAAGTTAATCTCTGATAAGTTATTAACTTATTAATGGGCTGAGAAGGGATGAACTACTTTTCATCCAAAGTCCCAAGTGCTCCTCGTTTTCTTCCACACACTTCTCCTTGTCAACCAATTCTCCTTCGGCGCTGCTCCCCCATTGCTCTGCCTCCCTTCCTCCGCCTATCCTGTTTCAGCCGTAATGAAATCTGCTCCGAGGACTCCTCCGTGGAGCGATCATAGCACACTCAAAGCCTCGGATATGGGGACTGCAGGAAAGATTCAGGGGCAGAAATTGAGAGGATGAAAGCTAAATAAAACTTCACGGAAGTTTCTAATTAATCTCTCCTCCTGTTATTGACTAATCACTGATGTGGAAAAGCAGAGAGAGAGGTCAGTGGTCTTTGGATTAAACAAAAGGACTCAGTTAGTTACACACCTCCATCCCAGCTCTCAATCCAGCACTGGGTTCACAGGGAGCATTTCTGCACGCAGGGCCCAATGTATGGTGCATTATCTGAGACCACGGCTTTTGCCAGCCCTTCTTCTGAGGTTGCCTTCTTCTTCTTCTTCATAGTTATCACTGATTCCAGTTTCTCCAAAACCAGAGCAGGAGTTTAAAACTGATGAAATGGGTGAAATTCTGAAAAGCTCGGAGAAAACTTCTGTTGAGGAAAGAGGGACAGGTCCCAGCTCACTCTCGGAGGATGTAATTTCTTCCCACAGTTGGATTTGCTTTGCCACTGAACCATCTCACTCATCCTCTTTTGAAGCCACAGTGAGGTGAACTGCTGTGCTGGAGGGGGGCTTTTCCTCACCATCCCCATTGCGGAGCCTCACAGCACTCATCAGACACCCCAGTTTGTACTTTCCTCCAGGTCTCTTCCGCCAAGAAGGGGCATCTCCCAGTGGTGCAATGAGGGCGTATTAATCTGGTGATCACAAGGTTTAAATCTCTCTTTGGAGTGTGGTTCAACAGGGGACAAGGCCAGGGTCTCTGCCCAGTGCCATTCCCTTCATTTGGCCAAAAATGGAAATGGAAATGGTTTAAGGGTGCTGGGGAATGAGTGGCCATCCCCTTGGCCCAGAGGAGCAGGCTAAAGAAGGTCAGCACATCAACACAACAGGCTTCTGACATCCTGACCGAGCCAGAGACCTCCCTACAACACCCCACCAGAGCATGACACTCCTTCTCCAGTGTTAAAAATGGTCTGTGCTTTCAATCATCTTCACTTCCAAGCTCAGACACTGGTGCTGAGGTTGCAGGAGGCAGATAAAAAGGACACTGTTCATTATAATCTGCAGATGACGATGAACCTGATAATTCTTCCACACGAAAAATCAGTGACCTTTCAGCCGGGGAAAGGCACGGGCCATTGCATGCCTTAGCACAAAGCGGGAGGGGGATGGAAAATAACCAGCAGCCAACTTTAGAAAAACACCCAAGGGGTCTTCTTTGAATGAGCTGAGGCTTCAGCCCAAATCTTTCTGTTTGCTCAGAGACAGGTTGGCATCTCTGTCTGTGCTGCTGCTGCTGCTGCTGCTGCACGGGGTAGAGAGCTCACCGGAGCATGAAAGAGATTGTGATAAAGATACACTGACTGCCATCCTCCTTCCACTGGGAACAGGCTCAGCTTCATATCCAGATGACATCTCAAACACCAGCACCAGAGAGGGGGGAGGGAAGCAGTTGCTCTTTCTTTGCCCTTTCTGTTTTTGATATTGTGATTATTATTTGCAATTATTTATTGCTAGGGCAGCTTCTCGAGTATATAAATAGAGGCAAAAGAAGTCCCCTTTCCCCTCCCTGCTTCAGTGCATGCACCTCTTTCATGCTGCACCCAAGCTGGTTGAATTGTTCGGTAGATAAAAGCCTTTGTTGAAGATTCCACTGCATTCCCACTTTGTGAGCTATTCCCATGCCAGTTCTGCTTTCCAGCAATATCAGCTGTGCATATAAATTTTCAGACTCATCTGGATGAATCCTCTTCTGCCAGCCGGCTGTTTGAAAGCATTCCCTGAGACCACGTGCTGTTTGCTCTGCGGAGTCTGGCTGGCACCGACATTCCCTGGGATGCTGCTGTCCTGCCAGGATGCGATGCACTTGTCACCATGATGGGGAAGCAGTAAAACACCTTCCATCTCCAGGGCTTGCCCGCAGTGGGCTAGTTCATATGCAGGTTCTTCTAGCCTTTGCCAGGTGACAGCAGCTTTAAGATGGTCTTCTGTCAGCTGAAGTTCATAATTCATGGCAGCCTCATGGGAGGGTACCGTAGGAACCGTTACCAAAATACTGTCTGTGTCATGAAAGCAGTTATACTCAGGAAAGCAAGACTGGGTCTTGCAGGCGTCAAGCCAGCAAGAAGCAATGACCTACAGACAACCAGGTTAACATCTGCACTCTGTCCCAGATGCCTGGTGAAACCTTTGGTGTGTCGCTTCACTGGGTCTCAGTTCTCCCTCTGTAAATGTGAGGGAAATAACAGCACTGTCCCACCTCGCAAAGGCGCTGTCAGGATGAATACCCCAGTGACCAAGGTCCTCACATCCTCCAGCATCAAAGGCCACTGAACACTTAAGAGAAACAGTTTTGGTCCAAGAAGGCACTATAAGCATAGCCAGGGATGGAAAAAAAAGGTTTTCCTGTCCCAAGGAGTAACTACGGGGAAGAACAAGGGAGACATTGCACATCCTACCAACCCCAATCCAAATTGTCATTCCCATTCATGTTTATGGAGTGTTGAGATCTGTAAGCATTTTCACAAAGACCTAGTGCTTGGCCAAATACGCAGGAATCAAAAAGAAATTGTGCAAACCTCATGGTTGTGACCACAGCATAAATATAGGGAAGCAAAACCAGGCCACAGCCCATACCTCATTATCAGACGGAGATAATCATCCAAGCTGGCTCCCATGGGGTGAACGGCAGTGACGAACGGGATGCAGACCTCCTCACGGACATGGGAACGCAGGCATCCTGTGTGTTTTCTGCATGAAACCGTAAATCAGTCACAGCATTATAATGGCTGGATAACAGATAAAGGCTCTTTGCAAAGCTGAGCAGGAATCTGAGGCCTCCTTTAAATGCAGGAGTTGGCGTCAAGTAGTTAGTGCTCAGTTGATCCACATGATCATGCTGACTCCTTGTGTGAAGGGTCTTAGTGTGTGAGGAATACACACCACACCGCTGGTTTACCACCTTCCTCAGCTCAAAGGGCGTTCATACTCCCCCAGCCAGAGAAAGCAGTAGGGTCCAGCTGACCACCACTCGACTACACCAAAAATGAGTCCAGCCCGAACTTGCATCTACAAGCAAATCTGGTCACATAGCTTTTGGGTTTGGAGCTTGCTCATGTCTGGCTGGTTCCCCTGAACAGAGCAACTCCTGAAGGTGCTAAGCTAGTGTGGTGAATGGAGCACAGCACACAGGGGTAGTTCAAACACAGGTTTGATTTCCCTTGCTTATCAATACCTGTTGCTAGGCAGGGGAAATGTCACTTATCCTCTCCGTGCCTACCTGCCTTTGAGCATATACAAAACAAGAGAGGATACCTAATATGTAACTGTATGCTCTCCCCCGAAGAGAGAAGTGGAAGTCACTGCACTTGTATTGCTTCCCATGTCCCTTAACCTGCACTTACGCAGCCTTTCGTGTCCCCAGAATTATTGCCCTCTGATGCAGCATTATCCCATGTTGACTTGTTGTCATATTCATGGCAGCATTACATTCCCTGGGGAAAAGGGGCTCCTGGCAGTACTGCTTTGAGAGACCCTTTATTATATTGATGCCAACAGAGATTGCCTCTTTGATAAATGAGCATGTACCTATGAATAAATACAGGAGTACATTTTATATGTATTGTATATCCGCAGTGACAGAGTAGAGGTTTGTGCAGGCGGGTGCTTTTAATATGCATGGAGGACACAAGGCAGCAGTAACTGGCAACCGTAGGTTGCTGCATATATATTCCAATGACAAACGGAGGATCCCAGACAGCCATCTAGACAAGATGTTTCCATTGCTTTCCTTTTTTGCAGCAGTTGGGAGATACCCACTCTGCGCTTTGACTGGGTAGGACACTGTTTGGATGCAACAGGACCTCTCCGTGAACATGAATTTTCAAACTCAGCTATGCTGGCCTGTCTTCTGGTCTCTCCTGAGGCAAGAAAGCTAAGGGAGATGGAGCTTTCCACGTATTCCCAGACTGACACAAAGAAGAAATTGCACATGAAAATTATTGTCCTCTTGGGAGATCTTCCTGAAGGCACTGTGTAAGTGTGGGATTATCACTGGGATGCTTTGGTGCACACTGATGGTTGGAAAGGAGCAGGTCCAAAATGGTCCAAGGAGCAACACCAGACTCTAAAGCCCATTTTGGTTGCCCAAGCCTCCAGATGAATGGCACCACCTCTTCTACAACCCTGGGCCTGAGAGCCCACACCAACCCACACCTGAGGCAGAAGCCTCTGTGTGCTGCCCTATGTGGAGAGCAGTGCGGGAGAGCACCACGCAGAAACAATCCCCGGCCAGAACTGGAAGCAGGGACAGAGAATATCACTTCAATGAAGAGCTCAAAGGGGAGAACTTTCCCCTAAGTGCTTAACTGAGAGGCGCCAGGGAGCCAACGCAAACAGGACTTCATCTTCTAACCCAGCTCTGCAAGAGGCAAATTGGGAGGGAAGGGAGAGAGCACCTTAGCCATCCTCATACCTCCCCAAAATGAGCTCATGGTCCCTGGAGGAGGGAATAGCAGCCTGCCCCTTGCTTGGCACCTCCCTGCCTGACACCTTGCCTCTGCCTAGGGAGCGAAGGAAACTCATTTCCCAGCTCCTTCTGACCCTGCCTGAACAGCTCCTTGTTATATTTTCTGAAAAGTTTAGAAGTTGTCTTTGAATACCATAACAGCAAGGTGATGGTTACCAAGGGAACAGGCCGGAGAAGGTCAGGCTTTTCTGGGTATTTTTTCATGCTTTATCTTGGCTGAAAGTTTTTCCAGACAAATCAGATGAATGTCTTTCTATCCTGGAGAAGCAAAGCCATCATCTGCTTGGAAGAGGACTGATAAGAAGGGAAAGGGATAGCTCAGATTTCCCACACCTGCACACCACGTTCTGGGGGAGTTACCCTCAAAATTGGCCGTGATGGGAAAACAGTGTAGTACCATCAGCAGTTGTGATTTCAATCCAGGGACAGAACTAGGAGACCCCTGTGGTGATGAGTTTAGAACTGAATTTGCTTGGAGGCCATGGTAGAGGTACAGAGTAAAAATATCCCCAGAGCATAAAATAGAAAACTGAACCGTAACTTGCCTGAAGTAAATCAGCACTGCCCTTGGAGCTCTTGCATTTCCACGGAGCTATGTCGCTTTCACCAAGAGAAAATTCGGCTCTCCAGGGAAGATGGTAAAGCTGAGGTCTAAACACAAGGTCTCACACACCAGGGCACCACGCAGCCACACAGTGACAGGGATTTTGAGCAATTTCTGCTGTTAGAGGAAGCCCAGACGTGGAGTTAAAATTGAGGTAGCTAAAGAAGGGCCAGAGTCTGATGCTGCCCTTCGTGTGCTAATTGCTCAGCATGGTTGCCTCCCGGCCACAGAGGACTGGATCTCTGCTCTTTTAGGAAAGTGGTTATCCGATGACCGGGTTCATTTTTCATGCCGCACATGGCAACTGTTGTGCTACTGCTACTAGTAATATCTCTGATTTGCAGTGCCGCTGTTACCCCAACAGGCTGCCTGAGTTAAGTGAGATATAGGAACCAAGGAACGGCCATTTTAAGTTCCTGGCATATGTTGAATGCCAGCTGCTGCCAGTCTTTCTCCTCTAAGAGCCCTGCCAAGCATCTTTACCCTTTGCACTTCAGTTTGGATCACTTTCAAAGTCCTTCAATAGGAAAAACACTTTTGCTAATGAAAACCTATAGCTTTGCTGGCCCCAATTGTGAGTGCTGCTAACGAGGGGTCTCAGGAGACCCTGTTTCTGTATAGCAGAGCCACTTGACATTAGTCAACATTAGTTGCACTTCCAGTCCCTGATAGGGTCAGGCAAACAAGCTTTCCCTGCTGCAAGTGAAGAGCTGGCTCTACTAAATAACTAAATGTCAAGGCAGGTCAGCCAAGGTGTAATCAGCTCTCATGGCATAGCCATGAGCTGCAACGCTTTGTACTGGTGGCCAGGCAGTCTACTGCTGGGAACGAAACTCTTCCCTGGCTCTAAAAGCAAATCAAAACTCTTACCTCCAGCTTGGCCTTCACAAAAGAAAGCCTAGCTAATCGGGCTGATCAGTCAATGACAAAGGGTTTTGAAAGAACAGGTCCTGATTTGCAGACAAATATGTGTACCCAGTGCCAAGGTGTTTGTGGTTTGCGCCGAAATAGATGTTTTAGTGCTGAATTGCTGGGACTGGGGGCTTTTGTCTCCTCTTTCTCAAACAAAAAGTCAGTGCAAATAGCCTTCATGATCTGTTCATGCACAGCCTTCACACTCAACGTGTGTGTGTGTGGCAGGGGGGAAGTGAGCAGTGGGAGTCTGCCGATGCAGGTGGCCCTGAGCATAGCCCTCACCAGCACACATTCATCAGGCGTTGGACAGGCACACTTCCAGCTGATTTATTGATATTTAATATTTAAATACCAGCTGATCATTCAGCCCTAGTGAGTAGATGTTCAATACAACAGAGAGGAGCTATCTCCTGCCAGCCCACCTAGCCTCCTCCATCACTTAATGCCAAGTGCAGAGCCCTCTCCTTGCTCCCTGGGCTCCCTGGGGAGCCATGCCACACGCAGCTCCTCCAGCCCTTGCCACGCTTCCTACCCATCCACCCTGCTTTGCCTGTGTCAGAGGCCTCTTAGGATTCACACTGTCAGGACCCAGCAAGGAGATTCATTCAAGACATCTCCTAAACGGGACTGACAAAGATCTGTTCCCCTCCTATCACCCTGTGGAGCGAGAAACGTCTCCACTGCTCGTGTCCATATCTGTTTCTCAGTGTCATCTTTTCCTGGGCAGCTCTTTAGCCTTGTCCATCTGTCTTAAGATTGCCCTTTCTTTGCAAGCAAGGGCCCTGCCTGGCATCTAACAAACTGCATCCCTCCCTTCAGTGCCCTTGCAATAATAATTCACTGTCCTGACACATGCAGCTGGAGCATAGGGGACCTTGTCAGCTTAAAAATCACTGCCACGCTTCTGGGACTCTGAATCCAGCAGCACCTGAGATGACTGAAACAGGAAGGGGTTTTGAAAACCAATTTGCTCTCCGCTCTTCCTACCTCTTTGTTTGCATTTTCCATTTCTCTCAGCTTGGGGGATGAGACTCGGTGTTAGGCTCACGTTTATCAGTGCTTGGCTGTCCGATTTTCACTTTACAGCCCTGTCTGCGGGCCCTGCAGGTGGCACTTGCTTTCCCCTAAAGAAATAGCACCCCCACAATTTTTCTTCCAGCTCCTGTCCAAAAAATAAATAGTGCAGGAATGTTTCTGATGGTGTCAGGCTTTGTAATAGTTCATTCATTTCAACCCTAAATTTGGGACTGAATTTGAGCTGGCAGTAGCTCTTTAATATACAGGACCTGTCTTCTTACATCTCCGTCTAATGCATATTTGGGAGCTTTCCCTGAAAGCTCTTGTATAAAGGAGTATTATGACATCAGGAAGTCTAAAAGTACCTGAACTGCAGATGTGATAAATTCAGCAGGATGATACGTGCCTGGAATTTGTACTTGCCTTTTTCCATTGGCAAATGGCCGCCTGGGCTCCATCCCCCGGGATAGCTGTAGAGAACAGCCAGTTTGATGAGCCTAACCAGCCATTGGATGTCACTTTGGCTCCACACTAATTCAAGGGAAACAGCATTTATCTGGCAGCCAGGCAGCCAGCTCTTCGGCAGCTGAGAGTTTAATTATCAAAGGTTCAGGCGAATCTTGCTCTTGCTATCTCCAACCAGCTGCTGCAGAAAAAGAGACCTTCTGGCCCCATCCAGAAGTTTGTGAAGCTCTTGCAAGTTCCCTTTTGCTGTTAAAATGAGTCCCAGCCCACTTGCCCTTTCCCGTGAAAGCTCTGGGCTTGATGCCACTAGAAAAAGGAGATAGTGAAAACAATAGAGTGGGGAAGGGCTCTGGGTGGACGGGGCTGAGCAAGCGGCAGCCAGGAATGGGAGCGCTGGGCAGATTCCAGCTGGTGCCTTGATCCAGCCGCGGGGGTTTGCACTGATAGATGGACATGGGCACGGCTTCCTCAAACTGCAGGATGCCGTTCTTTCACGGCCTCATTCTGCAGTGATGGAGCAGAGTCACTGCCTGGCTTGTGTTCAGTCCAGGCTAGCTGTGTTTCCGCTGGTGGACCTCAGCCCAAGCAGTCTCAAAGCAAAAAGTAAGGGCTACGCCTTCCCGCTATCTGCTCCACTTCCACCCTTCGGCAATCCCAGTGGGAAGGCTGGGGATTGAACAGGTCAGAGCAAGCAAGCTGAAGGCAAGACCAGAAGAGAGAAGTCTCTGCAAAGGCAGCCATTTGCACAGTATTTCTGCAGGAGTAAATGCCAGAAGGTGCACCAGGGAAATAATGGGGGAAAAAGGTGACCCCAAATGAAGCCACCTTTCCCTCCAAGAAGAGGACGAGAGGCCAGTGTGTGAGGAAGGTGGAGAAGGTGTTGGTATCGTGGGGGGATGTCCTGCTTCACTCTTCACTCACCTTATCGCAGTGCCTCAGACACTTGTCATGGTTCCCCCACGTCTGGGTTCGGGTACTCCGGAATTCCTCTCCCAGCCTCACGATCAACCACAATCAGTCCAAAACCAAAAGCTGTTGATACTCTCCCAGGTTCTGCTCAATATCCAGATCTACTATGTAAGTGAGACACTCCAGACCTGAATGAGGTGCCATTTCCAATGGATCCTTTGCACTTTTGTGGCAGGGATGTCCCTGCCCTTTCAGTCCTGCAGCAGCTGGTTAATAATGGGGCCACTTAAGTGCCTATCAGGAGAGTTTGTAACTAATGTGCTGGTGATGCACCTGCTTTTCGTTATTCTCAGGCTCTCTGCAGACACAATCAGACACAATTGGCCATTCTCAAGGCACATTTATCTTTTGAATATGAAGGCAAGAGACTCAATTATCTTTTTCAAAGGTAAGCTAAGATTCTAGTGAGCAAATTAGTTATCCTCCCCATTCTTCTTCAAAATGCCATCAGGAACCATCATAAGCAAATACTATCAATCACTATCTGTTTTGCCCAGTCTGCCTGAGCTATCAGTAAGGATCCACACAGGGAAATACATTCTCTTCACTCCCCACCCAAGAAAAGGCTCTCCAGAGCCTGGACATGATTTTTGTAGTTGAGACCCCAGGCTAGACGCAATGTAACTAGTGAGCTCAGGGCATGTGAGAACCTGAAGGAGAGGGAAGGAGCAGGAACCCATAAATATCTATTACTGGTTGGAAACATAGGGCCCTCCCTGCCGCTTCCTCACCAACTCAAGCTTGGAAGCCACCTGGCCAACTGCTCCAGATGGAAGAGAAACACACCCTGTAGCAAGTCCCTGCTAGGAATTTCATCTTGGGCTCCCCCTTGTAGTCCAGAAGCACTGTCACTAAGGCCAAGTTGCCTTGGGTGTCTCATTTTTCCAACCTGCGTGAACAAAAGTGTTTATTTAACACCATCTCTCCAGGGTTTCCTCAGCTCCCTAGTCTCCAAACCTGCCAGTTTACTTACAGCATCGCCAGCTGCAAACTGATTAGTCCGGTACCCCTTCTCTTCTCCCCTATGGTTATCACTTTTATTAACAGCAAGGGAGTGATAATGGGGAAAGATGATCAAAGCTGCTGGTATTAACGCAGGGGATTAAGGGTATTTATATTCCTGATCAGTGCACTCTCAGTGTGGAGAGGGAACCGCCACAAATCAGACTTTTCCGACTGAGAGTTGCTGCAGTGCCACTACCTAAATAGCTGCTGGCTAACGAGCACTTTGCGGCTGGCTGAGGGAACAGCTCACTCGCTTGGCTACTTCTCCCGCAACCTAATGCGCCCAGGCTCGCATCCACAGTGGCATGCAAGGTACCTGATCCTGGGTTTCAAACTGCTCTTGAGGTCTGAGGTCTTGGGGGCAAGGTCCACTGTTGAGATCAAGCCAGCTGGTGCCGAACAAGCAACTGAACTGATGTGGCCAGTTCACGCTGGAATTGCATCATGTTATCACAGGGGTGGAAAGCGCAACTTACATCCTGGTCTGGGACTTTGTGGGAGGTTCAGCGAGCACTGCACTGGAGGGTGAGAAAAGACACACACAAAAAAATCCATGCCAGGTTTTACATGTAGGGCAGGAGGCTGAAGTCCTCTGCAGCCATCCAGGGAGAATAGATGTGTTTAAAGCTACAGGGTATTGTATATCAATTCCACTGAGATTCCAGCAGCTGTTCAGCAGCAGGCAGGGATGTGGGGAGAGGAAACAGGACCAGCTGACCTTGGTCAGTCAAGGTTGCTGGCCACCACCAGCAAACGAAGGTGAAGAGGCTTCACCTGGCAGGGGCTGGAGACCATTGCAACAGGCAAAGAGCAAATGGAGAGTACCAGGATCAGGGGAACGGGTGAGAGAAACCTTTAGGGATGCAGAATTTCACTTCACATGGAAGAGTGAGGGCACAAGGAGGCTGTCCACTTGTCGTCTGCCTCCCCTGAGGAGTCTTTCAGGGGGTACATGGCCCTCGTCCTCAGAAAGCCCACAGAAAGGCCCCATTGCAGCACCCCCTCCCAACCAGGGAGCAATGCATGGATGCTCAAAGATGACCTGAGGAATCAAGGCAACTCCTTTCCAAACTATCCAGTCTATGTAAGCTGGCCACACTTCAATATTGAGCCAAAGAAGTTCATCCAAAGCCAGTACATTCTTATAAATAAAACTTTACAAAAGGCAGGAAAACAGATGTCTTGCCCACCAGCTTTGGGCAGCTTTTGGTGTCAGCCCAGCAAGAAAAGAGCAACCTGGGTTTGATTTGCAAGTTTGAACACTGCCATCTGGGCCATAAGGTGCTTCCTCAGGAGAACTATCTATCTGGAGACTGGATGGGAGCTCTTCTTCTTAATTATTACTATTAAGAAATAAGGATCTTAAACAATACCATTTGTTTACATATAATTCAGGGTCATTACTCCCTTCATGGCCAGCTAGAGTTATCTTCGACTATCTGCACAACTATTTCTCTCCCCTGTCCCCTGTTGCTCATCACTCTCCGTCTCTCCTCTATGCAGTGTAATAATGTCGTAAGGGTTTATTTATATTATCATAATTGGTTGCTGTGGAGACAATCATTATGTCACAAGTATAGGCCAGGGAGTTTTGGCTGAAGAATGAATTACAAAGGGGCCGTGGAGGTGAGCCCTGCTGTTTTAGTGCACACTCCCATCCTCCCACTTGCACCACGGACCATCTGCATCCACACGCGTGCCCAACTCCACCTGCAGATGTTAGTCCCACATGTGGCCATGTGTAAACACAAGCTGACTTGCTCTGGCAAAATCTCAGAGCAGAGTTGTTTATCCACATAACGGGGCAGTAACAACTGAGGGGATAGGAGACACAGTTGTGAACCACAGGAAAAGGCTGGAGTCAGTTGGGGTAAGGCAGAGGGCAACAATGATGCTCCTAAGCCTCTTCCACCCCACCCACCCCCATTCTTTAGCCTCTCCCCACACATGTGAACAGTAAAAATCCCTCTGAAGGGCGTTGCAAAGCCCTGGGTGACCCATGGGGACTAATGAACACTTCATACAACCCCATTACTGTTACTCACTCATCAAAGCCCTTGTAGATCATCTCACTGTCTCAGGCTTGTAACACAGCTCAGCCAAGATCTACTCTTCCGGAGAAAACCTTTTGTCCCATAGGCTGCTTCCGAGGTCATGACACCTAGTACAGCGTAACAGCAGCCTGTCATATAGGATGATGTGGACGTCTTACACACTCCGTCTTCAGGATGTGTTTGTCAGCAGGTCATGGTCTGCTTGTGTCTTGTGTATAATCAGAAGGAGCAAGCAAGAGATGAAGGCAAGTGTTTTCTTTGTGTGCCTGCATCCATCCAAGGTCAGCAAAATCACTAACAAACTGCCCTTCTAGCCAGACCTGATTGAAGGTGAATGTAGAAGAGCTGATTGGCATTAGTGGGCTCTGGATAAATGGAGCTGTTCGCCTTGGGATCGTGAGTTCAGAGGAAGGTCAGTTCACTGTTGACCAGCATTCGTTAGCCTCTGGCAGTGACTCAACAACTTCTGTGAAACAAGGAGCCAGTCTTGGCTTGGGTCCCAGTGGAACGAGCGTTGGTGTCACTGCAGTTGCTGTCCTCGCTGGACTTTTGCCTGGCTCCACAGGGAGATAACGAAGCAATTCAGAGAGCCCATTCTCACAGCTTAGCACCTTTCTGGGAGATCACCCTGGAGTAACACAGGGGGAGTTTCTGCTGTGTCTCGGTGTAGCTAGGCACAGAAACGACTGCTGAGCTCCAGTTCTGGTTGATGGGTGAAGACCAGATGTCACCACCAAAGACTTATAGCAATGAAAAGCTCAAACTAAAATGAAGGAGGTGGGAGAAAGGTCAAAAATCTCCTGTGGAAGAAGTCAAGGGAAAGGCAACCAAAATTACTCCAGAGCAGCTGACATGTGAGGACAGGAGGTGGATGGTGAGGTTAGAGACTCATGTGAGGACCCTTCTCTGCCCTGTGACTGTTGCCTACATGTGGTGTTGAAGGGCGAAGGAGATAAGCCTTTTCCCACCCTCCTAGCCCCCTTTGCCCCATGCCCAAAGCAGCAGCAGGGTCTGCAGCAGTAGAGCTGCCCCATAGCTCACTCCTCTGTGCTCCTGCCTTGCTGCGGCCACGTGAGACCCCAGGGAGGGAGGGAGGGAAATTCCGGCCAAATGAACCGTCCAGGTGGCCTGTGGGTCTTAAATTGAGCATCCTGGTATATATTGAAATAAATGCAGTAAACCAGGTCACTATCATTTGCTTGAAATTCGTATATTGTTTTAAATCATCATTATCACCATCATAATTAAAATCAAGCAACAGCTTAAAGAAACTAATGAATATTTTTATACATGAACTTATCACAGGAAGGGGGGTGCGGGGAAACGTAAAGTGAAAATGTGCCTGTATTGCTAATAAATATTATTGGAGGGACTCCCAGCTTTTCACATTACCACAGTGTGATATGACAGCCTATAATGGATTACTCAACTGCCCGAAGCCATTGTAGGAATAAATCCCTTTTAATATTCATGTGCGGTCTTTGAGAAAATAGATGTAAGCAGTTAATACTTTTCTATAGACAAAACAATGCAGTTTATCAAAACAAAATGTGTGCTTGAAAACAAAAATCACAAAGCTCCCGGACTCATTCTTTTTTGCAAATCAGAAAAAATAGCACCCCCAAAAAAGACAATTTGGGGCTTGATGGTGCACAGAAAGGAAGACAGGGAGGGACAGGATATTAGCAAGGGTTGGTAGAAAGAGGTGAAAGGCATAAGAAAAGACAATGAGTAGTTTGTGAATCTGTGACTGTGAACAGGGCACCAAAGCAGGGTGTTGCGGGAGGAAGGTGTGGGCTGGCAGCGGGGCACTGGTTGCACCGTAAAGCACTCGCTGGGACAGGAGGGAGTACGTGAGTGGCAGAGGAAGATCAGGCGCTTCCCAGGAATGAGGCGCAGTGCTCTGCGAGGTGCAAGGGTGCTAGGTGATGCTAGGGCTTAACCGTGTTTATAGGAGGGTAAAGGATATAGTAACCGAGGCGAACGGGAAAGCTGGTGCGGGGCCAGCTCAGGGCTGCTCCCTCCCAGCCCTCTGCTCCCTTCCTGCTTTTCCTTTTGCAGCTGATCTATAAAACCTGCCAGGTTTTTATCTCTGGTTTGTTTGGGGTTTTCTTTCTCCCTTTACACAGCGGAACAAGGGAAGCAGCAGTGTAGAGGAGCCTTTGTGCCTTTTTGTGTGGTAGGGAGTGAGGGAAATGGAGGTTAACCCTTCCTGCCCCAGCTTTTTTGTGGGCAGTCGATGCTTGGAGGGAAAACCAGAAAGCAAAACCCTCTCAGGGACTGGAGGGAATGGCTGCAGCCTCTCAGAGGTGAGGGGGCAAAAATAAGAGACTTGATCTTACAAAACCAGATGCAGCTGAGATGTGAACCCAACTTCTATTCGAACGCCATGATCTGTGGCTATAAATGGCTGTAGATGCATCTGAAACTGTGAGGGAGAGAGAGGCAGAAACTCTTCAGTTCCCCTCCTGCTGTGAGATCTAGGCAGCAAAGACAAGCTTAAATTGAAGCATCAAGAATAAATAAGGCCCCCCTGGGACTCAGGCTACTTTGATATCTGTGGCTGCCTGGTGGGCAAAAAAGTTGACTCACACATGCCTTCTGCTCGCCTGTGTTCAGAGAGAGCCTGTGATGACACCCTTTCCCCCTGGCACAACCACAGCAAAGGCAGCTCAGGGTCTGTCTTGGATCGGGGTAGTCGTGGTCCAGGCTGAAGGAGACACCATGTGCTTGAACCAAATTCAGCTCAAAATGTAGCCCAAGAGACCGACACTGCTCTGAACACTGCAGGACTTGGCCAAAGTCATGAGTCTGCAAAGACCCACGGGGCACTTGACTTTCTTGCCAAGTGCCCCTGGCTTCCATGGAGCCGCTTGGAGGAATCCAGGATGGCCACGTGTTGAACCAACCGCAACACCCTGAGACGCTCCTGTGCTTGAAAATACTCCAGCAGGGCAGGCAAGGGGCACTATTTTTTAAAATATCCAGTTTTACAATAGTAATTCCGATCATCAAGACAGGAAAAAAATACACGAACTTACCACGTTAGCATGTCGGACCAATCCACTCAACTTGCGCAGATTTTATTCTCACGTCATGTTCATGGAACAGTGGGGTTCCCCATCTGGGCAAAGCTTCAGCTGTGTAACCATTTACATTGCCAGCAGTGTTGGAAAGACTCTGTAATTAGAAATATTCCAGGAACACTTGTACAGACAACGTTTTTCTACGTCTCTTTATTAATTTATTGTAACAGAAAGCCTGTTGCTGTAAACACCAGGAGTGTCCCTTTAAATGCCAGATAGTTTTATAGGCTGTATTGGGTGATATGAAAGTGGGCCAGTTTTATAGGTCATATTCTTCTTTGAAATGGAATAGGTCCAGGAGACAATTGGGTACCAGAATGGGAAAAATTCCTCCCACCCATCTCCTTCCAGCAGAGCAGAGGTGTGTCTTTCTTCGAGAGGGAAAGAAAAAGTTTCACCTTCTAATTGTTGTATTGAGTAGCTCATTGACTGCACTTTTTGTTCAATACCTTTTTTACCACTCAGATTGTCTAATCAAAGGCTTTTTCCTTCCTTGGTTTAGCTTTGCAGCCTCTAGCATTGATCCAAAATCAGAAACGAAAGAGGAAAACAGGCTCTGGGAAAAGAGAACACAATTAACACCCGAGCAGCTTCATTTTTGGGGGTGCCTTTAAACATCTTGCACCTCTCAGTCTATTCTCCTATTCTTTTATTTTCCCTTTTGTGTTCAAGAGGTTTCTTTAAGGAAAGCCTTTATGAGCAGCTCAGGGAGAAGATTAAAGCACCCGTCACAGAGAAACAGGTTACTTTTTGTGTCCGAGTTCTTAATCCACTTTATTAAAATGTTCCAAATCTTCCTTCAAGAGGAGAGATCAGAAGGACATTTCCCTGTCACCCCTGGCATGCCTGCCTTCCGGATACTTGTGCTTCATTAGAGGCTGAAAAAAACCCCCAAAGTCAAGGCAAGGAAAAGAAGAGAGAACAAGACTGCAGTGACTGGTTAATATGGGATGTGGAGCCTTCCACTTCATGGTCACTGGTACTGCTCTGGCCCCAGGCTGGAAGCAATTGAAAGCTTTTCCTATCTGAAAGACACTTGTGTGAATCGAGTCAGAGATCTCTGAGTATTTTTAACTTTGAGGTTCAAAGAAGAGAGGAACATTTGCAGCGAGCAAAGCCAAACATCCATCCAGCCTGCTGTCCTGTTTCTGACACCATCAAGGAAAGGGCACCGAAAGGGTGAGGATATTCAGCCTGCTTTGCTGTATACTCTACCTGCTCCCACGGACCTCAGGCCTGGTATTTCCCACTTAAAATGATGGATCTCTGTGGTTAATAAACCTTGATGGATTTTCTTCCATGACATTGTCTCATCTTTTTTTTCTGAATGTCCGTAATCCTCCTCTGCACTAACACGGCCCTTCCAGAGCAAGGCTGAAGGACAGCAGCACAAGCTGCTGCTCTGATCTCTAGGGGTGCCCAGTGAGTCACTTTTGGTGATGTTTAGCTTGAAGGCTTTCATATTATTACCTCTGGAAACAAAATGTGTGATTCCTTTGGGCAGCCTTGGGAGACGTCTTGGGGGAAACAAGCCTAGATCAGGTCTAAACCCCATCTTGGATCTACCATCAACTCCTCACCACGAGATGCTTCATCCCAACCCCCTTTTCCCTTCCCGTCCCCTCAGGCTTCTCACATTGGTTTTTCACAATCATCTGTCTGCCCTAATCCAGAGATATGGCCACAACATAGTGCAGACTGTCAGTGAGACACACCATCTCTGATGGTGGAAAACTAAATTAAGGACAGGACAGAAACTGCTCCGAGTAGCCATGATACAGGTCTAATGAGGTAACTGCCATGATGGCTTTCCCATGTACCCCATCTTGGATTTAAAAGGCCACTTGCTTTGCATAAGTAGCTGCTGTTTTGTAAAGCAAGCGTATATGATGCAGACACTCCTCGTGGTTCCTCAGGGTACGATTACTTTCTTATCTGTCTTGTACTGCTGTTTCTCTTCAGCTGAAGTAAGTTATCCAGCGTGAGACTGTAGGGTTAATCTTTGGAGTAGGGAAAGTCTAAAAGGGCTGGAGAAAAGCATGACAGTCTAAGAGAGGGAAGAGCAAGGAGGTGACATCTTGGCAGGCAGAGACAAAGCGTAAGGTGTTCCTGAAAGACGACCATCGCATTTCCCATCAGTGCTGACTCATAAAAAGGCAGGTTCATTAAAGGTGAAATACACAAAAACTACAGCTTGAGCAGCTTCATACTCCACAAGGCACCTACGTGATTGGCTTTTCCCCTGCATCTTGACTCTCCTGAGTCAAGAGTATCAAAGTAATTTGATTTTAAAATGTGTCATCCTGTTAATAAAACCACAGTTGAAGGCTACATTTCATTTATTATTCAAATTACAGTAGCTCTTCGAGGCCTCGGCTGCAATGCAGCCCTGTTTAGTTAGAGACCGTCTATCTGCAACTCAAGAGGCAAGTCCCTTCTGTTCCCCACCCCAGAGACCGCCACATCGCTGGGGGAGATTTCCAAGGGGCCGCAAAGGTCTACGTGTGGGACCCTGTTGATTTCCCTGCACTCCTGACTGCCTTCAACACGCCTTTGCAAAATCTTCACTCCAGTCAAGACTACTGGTGAACACTGCGAGAAAGGGAGCCCAGAGCTAAGATCACTTGCAACAGACTCCAGCCACTCAGTGTCACTGCTGTGCCTTAATCACAAATCATCCCTTTTCTGCTTTTATAGGAGGCATACTACTGCGTTTTGTATCCACTGACACTCCTGTTCCAGGTACAGTACTGTACAGCAGTCTGGCCTGCGGCTATCTTGGTGTCCCGTGTTTATCTAGTCTCTCCTGATGGCCTCCACAGCATATTTGCTCTATTTTCAAAGCCTGGTTTTGAGCCGCTTTGAATTCCCTTTGTGCTTAGAGATCCGCCTTGCTCTTCGAGCTCCGTGCACCCTCACCGGCAAGGTTTTTAAAGCAAGGCCGTAGCTGGAAGTTGTCATTGATACGTGATGCAGAACAAAATCCAGCTCGCTCGAATGCAGCTAGATTGGCTCAGCGGGGCTGACAATAGATGAACTGGGTCTTATCAGCGAAGGGAGCAGATACAACACAGGAGCAGCATGCAGGGAGCAGATAGGAGCTCTGCGAAAGCGGACGGCCTGGCTGGTGATGGGGGGGGGGGGGTTGGGGGGGGTATTTTTTTTTTTCCTGGCTTTTTTTGAGGCTGTTGTTTTAAAGCTGGCACCTTTCTGACCACAGCCACTGCATTAATGGGGAAAAGAAGTAAAAGTGACAGACAACTCGATGGAGAAGTGCTGTGACGGAAGGTCTCAGCGGGGCGCGTTTGTCCAAATGAGCCACTGCCTCCCTGGGCGATTTATCCTTTGCTCCAAATGCATTTGCTGGATTTAATGACAAGTTGGTGGCTTTTCTGCAATTAATCCTATCAAAGGGAGGTGATTTTATACGGAGCTGGTCCCGTATTTCCTACCCTGTGTTTTTGTTTATGAGGAGAGGGGCTGCCAGCTGTCTCCCAAGTCAGGGCACCACAGTTCATGGCAGTAACAGTGGGTTATTAACCAAGTGTCTTCTCCTGACATCTGAAACCAGCACAACTAAAAAATACAACCTCAGATTGTCCTAACAAGCAATCTCCAAACTGTAAATATGCAACAGTGAGAGAAAGTATTTCTTTGCCAGTGAAACACTTTAATGAGTGGATGGCTCAGCAAATCTTTTATGCAGCTGCTTTCCCCACTGCAGATACTGAGATTTATGGTAGGAAGGGATGGGAGAAATAAGCAATTGGGGGAGTGCAGTCCCTGCGTGGTTGGGTTCCACCTCATACTCTGGTTTGGCTGGTCTGATCCTTCTGCAACTCTCTTTTCCTTGGATAAACCGTTAATGGTCCCATTCACTGGGGACTTGGAGCCAGGAACGGAAGCAGCTCCCAGTGCCAGAAATCATGACTTGGCTAAGACAAGACGGAACAATCCATCCTTCCAATGGGGGTACTCACGACACACACCCAAAGCTTTCAAATATTGAGAGCTCTTTGAATACTGATAGCCTCTTTTGGAAAGAGAGAAGCAAAGGACAGAGAGTCAATGGAGATGATGTATTTTTGCAATTCTGAAAAGCTTTTCCATATTCCCTTCCAACGGATAGGATCTTAAGCTCTTTATCCTTCTGTCCAATTAAATGACATTTCTGATGAATATTAGTCCCAAAACCTAAATCATAATACCTGGAGGAATGGGACCCAAAAGAAACAATCTTCCTTTTTGACTGTGGTGGACTAAGAGGCAACAGAATAAGCCCAACATGCATTTTCCAAAAGGCCCTTCCTAATGATCATAACCTCCAACAGCAAAGTCCTTTCACAAAACGCAATCCTTAGAAACAATATTGATAGCCAAAAAACCCCACCAAAACAAACTATACAAAACAGCACATTCTCAGCTGATTGAGAAGCCCCTGAACTGGTCCTAGAGTCACTCTTGCTGTCATGATGAAATGTTCTCTCCCCTTGGACCTGAGCTCCCAGCTGGATGAGAAGGCTCACACCCCAACTTGCCCATTGGCAGCAATGTACTCATCTGGGGAATCTGCTGTATCGGTGACAGTGTAGAGCAATTCTTGTTCTGATACCGCATCATATTTCGAGCAATTTAATAGTCATAAGCCCAATAATAGTCATCTTCTGACTCTGAAAAAAACACAACCCAACATATCTCTAAAAACTGTTGCTGTTACCGCACCTTGGTGTTGCAAACTGAGCCATTCAGTCTGTTAGTTGCTGGGAAAAGGTTTATCCAATGTCATCTCCAAAAGCATTTTCTGATTCATACTTGTTTGCAAAGGCTCTGAAGAGAAATCAGCCGGACGCAGAGACTTGAAGAAAGCTTCTGAAGGAATGTGAAGGTCTTGCTGCTGAGGACACACAGATGAAAACATCAGCAGAATACATAAGATGCTTTGCACTTTCTTTGTTTATCCAAAAAGCTATTTTTGTTTATTAAAACCTAGTTACTAGCTGCATCTCGCCAATAACCTCGAGTGCTTGCTTGGTTAATTTAAGCAAGCAGAGCTTTGACGAAGTAATTTTACCATCCTCGGGGATCTGCCAGCTTATGCCGGTCTTCACTATTTCAGATGAAATTGAGTTAATTTTCACTGAAATTGCTTCTTAGCAGACAAACACATTCCCCATCATTGCGAGCTTATGCCTCTGCAGCTCTATTATTCTTTAATTTACACACCCCGGCAGCGAGGGATTAATGCCTGAGACATACAAAAGGCTACAGTGTGGAGAGGAGAAGGGGAAGAGAGAGAGAGAGTGGAGCTCTGTGGGGAATAGGTAATGGTGTTTCAGTTTTATAGTCAAAACATTTAAAGTTTGGCATTAATACGGAGTCAAGTCTTATTGTCCTTTCGCTCTGGAAATGCATCGTCTAAAGTCTCAAGGCAGAAAACATCTCAGCTGCTCAGCCAGGCCAGAGAGGATGGCAGGCCCCTGCAGGATTGCCAGGTTGAGAGGGCAATCACGGGGATATTACAAACTGCTCCACATCGGGAACTGGTTGCTGGGGGTCAAGGCGGTGTGGAGCAGAACCGCACAGGACAGCCAGATTTCACCTTTGCATCTTACACAATGCTCTTGCTTCAAACAGGAGTTCCCCCAGGAACATGCTGCTGCCAGGGCTCTGGGGATGCCTTCAAATGCTCAGAAATTAAAATACTGGGTTCTCATAAGCACCCAGACAAAAATATAACTAGTGCCAAAGCACCTGCAAGTGGGTGGAAAAGGGGGATTCCACTATCTGGCTTTTCCAGAGAGAACAGGCAGAAGTGCCAAGTTCAGCAGTCCCTGTAAAGTCTCTAGTGAGATTTTAGAGTAGCAGCATTTTAAGTTAGTCCCTGCTGACGATTGATCAGAATAGCAGTTATGCTTTTTTAATGTTATCACTTCAGTTTTCCTTCCTTAATTAAACAGCTAACCGTTTCCTCATTTATTGTACACATACACCTCTGAGGTACATACGGGTTATCGGATAAAATATGGCAATCCCGTATCAGGTGTTGGTATGCACATAGCAATGCCGTAATGAGATGTTTAAATTCCTTGCCTGCCGTTGAAGGCATGCCTTTCCTTCCCCTTCCCCGACTGCTACCAGTGCCGCATCTGTGCCACAGTACATTCCAAGATCCCACTCCACTGCCCACACGTCCTACTTCCACACAAACAGGTTAATGCTTTCTCCTTTCCACCCTCTGCTCACGAGAAGCTCTCTACCAGCCTGCGTTATTCTGCCTTCAAATCTTTTCTTGTTTCCTCCTTCACTACGATGCCTACCAAGGCTGGACACCACAAGGAAGTTGCTGATGTGCTGGACCACTGCATCTTACACTAATATTGTCTCTTTGTTGTCTAACATTCAGCTGTTCTTCCTGGCTTTTTATTAGATGGTCAGCTCTTTGGGGTAAGGGCAGTCTGGTGGCTTGGGCTTGAGTACCCTGTCTTCGCGGGTGCATGCTGTGAAGTCTACAAATACAGCAGCAGTAAAAGAAAGCTCTTGGGCTCCAAAGCAGGGCAACTCTATGAAATATGTTCTTGTATTTGGAATGTTTACCTTGTAATATACAAGAGACTAGACAAGGACAGTCCCTTCCAGGCAAGAACTCTTTGTATCTTCAGCCTGAGAGATGATCGAGTGAGATGTTTTTGCTATAAAGTATAACAGACCTTCCAGCACCCATGGCACACTAGTTTGCCTTTCAGGGCTCCCCAGGGATCACTTTTCCCTTCTGCCAATGTCTCAGATGTTTGGCTGTGAGGCCAGTGGAAGGAATATTGCTTTTGTCCCCAGATTGTGGGCAATGCTGGCCCCTTTCTACCACCAGAATGACTACACTTGAGTCTGCCTAACACTAACACATTAAGGCCTTAATGTGAGGCCTTAAGTAAAGTTTCCTTTACTTGATAATGTTCCCTCCTGAAGGACTGGTAGCTGTGGATGGGATTGCTGTGGGGAAGGAGGTCCTCAGTATGATTCATGTTGAAGAAAATGAAAGGAACTCTGGTTCCCTCCAGAAATAACCTCACCATCCTGCAGGGCTAGTGCCAGCTCTGCTGCACAGCTGGGGAATCCCAGCCTCTGGAGCAAGTCCTTGCTGAATCCAGGAATAGGTCATGGTGAGAAAGGAGATGTTATTGCTTTGCACTAAAGAGAGACTCGTGAGAGACACCTGTGCAGTCAGAGCAAGGCCAACCCCGAGAACAAGAGAAGCCCCCTCCCCATTTGCAGAAGAGGAAAGGGAGAAAAAAGCAGGAGAAAAACACTAACAGAAAAACGGTTCCATTGAGGTGAGTGGTAAATAACGAAAAGCACAGGGCACTTTCAGTCACCTGCAGTTGGGGTCCAACTCATATCTGCTGGTAGAAATTCCCTCTGTTGGATCTGCCCACCCGTCTCTTGAAAACATCTGAGAATCAGCCTACAAATCTGTATTAAACCAGTGGTCTAGTAGGGCAGGGTAGCACCAGCAACATGCCAACAGCAAAGATGAGCGGGACCAGTGGCTCGGGCAGGTACACTTTGTCCTCCCTCTGCCATCCAGGAGCAGCTTCTGCCATTTGCCCAGCGAAGTTATTTCCGAAATCAACTCCTTTCAGCTCAGCTGACTTTCAGCCTCATGCATTTTTATACACTCTCTGCAAGAACGAGAAGGATATTTACATTTTTTAATAAGCCTGACAGTTTGAAAGTAATTGGGGATTTATAATGGGTTTGTTTAGGTCTTTTTGTCCACTTGAATTCCAACTGCTAGTCTTAGGCCTAACAAGCAATGTTATCTCTATGGTGATGAGGGAACCTCAACAGGAGGCCCTGAAGCCAAAGAGGAAAGCACTGGTGTGTTTTGTTTTGTTATGTTATTTTTTTTTCCTTTGAACCTGCATTTTAAAGCAAAAACAGCATAACAAAATTTAAACAAGAGCAAAATTCCTCCAGCCATCCAGTGCTTGTAACTCTGGCTTCTTCTGCTGGTTCTCCAGCGGCATGTAAGCCAGTGTCTGATCTCGATCAAGGTATTTTTTTCTTCCTGGCAAAGATGTGCATTTATGTGTTCTATTATGGTTCTAAAATGATCTTAACCCCAATTTTTCTTTTGGGGGAATGAGATGTTTGGTGGTAAGGATGGAATTAACCTGCACAACTCAAGGTCTGGGATCAGATTCCTGCTGGTGAATCTCAAGGACTCAGTTCTTCTTATTCCTAAAATGAAAAGACAGCTGTATCGGGTGGAAGAGAAAAAAAGGAGTGAAAGCTGAGAAGAGATCTGATCCAGTTGTGCTAATGGAGTTTCAGTGAGGACTCCTGTCAAAAACAGAGACTCCTGGGAGTCCCTTTGGCTTCCTTGACATTGCTGGGGGACAATACCAAGAGTGCAGTGCGGATTTGTCCCAGGCTCCTCTAGAGAAGGGCTGCTGCCATATTACAGGTGATATGCTCTGAGCCTGACTTTCAAATTGGGTCCTTGCTTCTTTCTGCCTCAATTCCCCAAGTTCTTAAGAAAAGAAACAGCAGTCCCTGTCTTCTGCAAGAGTAAGGGTATAAATGCAACAGAGATCAGCAGGGCTCAGTGTTGAAATGGAGCTGGAAGTGTCCACCAAAACCCACAAAAAACAGTGATAATGAGGAAAAAAAAAGGAAAAAACAGGACTAGGATCGACACCCCTGATCAGCAGACATCAGCACACAGTTTCATTTCAGAAAAAGCGAGCACCAAGCAGTGGTGCTATGGGACATACCTGACTTGGTCAAGGGCAGAGCCTCTCAGTTCACATCTTCTCCTCCCTGTGCCTCAGACCTCCATGACATGCAGGGCACGCCAGCGAATGGCTTCCCACACCCCACGTTGCTATTCTTTTCTCAGAGCAGCTAAAGCTGTGGAAAGAATTACCTTCATAAGCAAAGCAAAGAGGAGTGGAGATGTTGCCATTTGCCATTGCTCTTGCTTGCTCTTGACTGTGTGCTTTGGATTGCAACCCATGCAAGATATACAGCCAAGGTGTAGCTTTCTCCACCGGGTCTCAGGCATGGGACTGTGCAGCCTTATTTCCTTCTCCCATGGAGCAAAGAGGGACAAAAGGAACAATGCCCATTCCTAGTGTTTCCTAGCTCCCACAGCCCCAGGAGAGGCTTCTCCAGCCCCCTTGCAGCAGAGAGCCGTGGGAGCCTTTCCTTGCCCTGGCACCAAGGCCTGGCACCCGCGGTGGTGCTCTCCGCTCCCTGCTGCACCTTCCGAGCACATGCATCATGTGCATGCAGTGATGCAGAGGTCTCAGCACCCTGCGGAGGGCAGCAGGCGGGGAGGGGGTTGCAGGCAGGGAGCTATGGCTGGTGGGATGCACGGAGGGACGGGTGGAGGAAGAGTCACAGTCAAGGAGAGGAAATAAAGAGAGATGGGATGGGAATGGGAGAAAGGCAGCAGGGGGGAGAGGGGAAAGTGGGAAATGAATTGAAATGAGTTAGAAAATTCGAGGCAGACGAGCTTGAGCATTCAGCAGCTGAGATGTGGGGCTTCATTAGTACAGACCGACGGAAGATAGAGACATTAAGGAAGGAAATGTGTGACTCACAGGGGAAAATGGGAAAAACAACACACACCATAGCAGCTGCTCGGTTTACTTCAATTAAAGAACAGCTCAAAGGGTATGTTAAGGGGAAAGGAGGGGGAAGCAAACAAAGGCACAAACAACAGGAAAAAAAGCCAACCAGATGAAGCAACTGTTACCCTCAAGCACTTAAATGAACCGACTCAGGCATTTGAACACGGAGCCAGTGTTCCTCACCCCGTGCCTCCAAACAGGGGCCAAGCTGCTTGCTTTGCAGAGCTGGGCTGCGGCAGGAGCTGCTGGCTAGTGGCCGCGGTGCTGCCCGAGGCACGTGCAGCCGGGCACGGGTCAGCCAGCTCTCACGAAAGCCCTGTCCCAGTTATCGAGTATGGCAGGAGAAGAGAGTTTCCCTTAGCATGGCTCTGTGACACCATGGGAATGGGCGAGCAGGGCATCCCGCTGCACCTAAACCACCAGCCGCAATGTGTCTGAGCAAGGAAGGGAGGACGGCAGCAGTGGGTGTGTTAATCACAACCATGACTCACAACAGAGCTGTGTTGGCCAAAGGGAAGCACATTGCACTTGGCCTCAGGGTGGTGGGGGATGTTGCAGGAGCCTCTCCACCCTCTTGGTGCCACCTCGCAGCAACCCCAGCTCACCTGCCCCAGGCTTTGCTGCCAGCATCAGCCAGAGCTGGGCAGCCTCTTGCAGCCACCCAGTCAGCCACCACGCCTGGCCAGGATTCGAACATTTCCCTTACCTCCTCCTGTGGTGCACGAGAAGGCAGAGAGTTCACTGACATTGGCTTGTGCTGCTTTGCCAGAAAAAAAAAAAAAAGGTTGGTACGAATTCCAGTCAGAGACCTTAGTTATTTCAGCCGCACTGGACACAATGGTGGGAACATTCTGGCACTGGGCAAAGAGGAGAATGAGCAAGGTGGCTTCTGTCTCTCCCTTTCTCCACCGGTTGCCAGCTCTAATTTCTCAGACCTCATGAGCACTGAGAAATGTTACAGTAAAAATTTCATGTATTCCAGTGAATCCTGTTTTCAGCTTTCAGGTAATAAATGTTGGAAGTGAAGAATGGAGTGGACCTGGCAGAGCAAAGGTGAGACACAGGAGAAGGAAGGGATGGAAGAAACTTCCACTTCTCTGGGTGTTTCCTCCTTGCAGCTTTCACCAGGACAAAAATGTGTTAAGGATTTATAGGGGAAGAAAGTTTTCTGTTTAGAACCCACTAACTGCCATAGATCTCTGGTTTCTTTACTGATGCCCTCACATAAGAGGTTTATCACTTTGCTTCAGCTGTGACACCAGCCTGCAAGGGTTAGTTGCTTTGCTTGGTTGACTGAAGCCTCAAATCTGGAGGCTACTAGGTCAATCCCAACTCATGGCCTTCCCAGGTGATCAACAGAGACAACTTCACAATGTCAGAAAAGGTTTGCTTTCATTTTTGGTTGGGGAAAATCTTTGATCAGATTTTATCCTTCCCTCCTTATCTTTGTGGATGCTTCCCAATTCCTGGATACAGCAAATCCATGACCCTTGGCTGACTCGTTCCCTATACGAGCATAGCAGTGCATTTCGTGACAAAGTCCCATGGTCTCAGGATAATTACCTGCCCAAAGTCTCAGATGGAGCGTCTAGATACAAGCAAACTCCCAAACTCCTGACATTTATCACTCTAAAGAGCAGCCAGCGGAAAAGCGGCCCCTATCAGATAAGAGGTGTCAGTCAAGATTTCAATGTATTTGGCTGCAGCTTGAAAAGGACACATCAGAGTATATCTGCAGAACGAAGCGTGGCAAATGTTAAATCTTCACAGCGTGGGAATCAGCACAATGGATCCCATCTCCATACGTGATAATGGGAAACTCATCATTCTCTTACACGAACTTTAATGCCAAAAAGTTGCCACAGAGAACCACCGAGGACACAAGGGCTTTTTCTTCAAAGCTTCTGAGATAGGCAGCATTAAACGCGTTTACTTTGAGCTGGCTGTGTGTTAAGCTTCCTCTCTGTCCCTTCATCTCTCCCCAATCAAGCTGTGTCTCAGTCAGCACCCAGTTGTTAAATTCTGGATGGATTAAAGAGCATGAGAAAGTGCTTTTTTTAGGAAAGCGATGTTTATCCATCACTCATCTGGGTGAGTGTTAAACTTCAGATCCTCGCTCCTCTAATGATGGTTGCATGGCGGTGCATTCAGAGTCTTTGCTTTGCACAGTAGTGGGGATGTTTGATCTAAAGGCTTCTCTTTGCCCAAGATTAAATCTGAATTTGGATCATCCTTTGGGGTCTAATTGTGTAGGATTTTGGTGACAGTGCAGCAGGGCCACAGAGTGTGTTGGCAGGAAGAAGAGGACAGAATTCCCCAAATGACCTGACAGAGCCCAGGAGATTTCAATAACATTTTAGGCAGAGTAGAAAATGAAGTTCAAAGACAGCAAAAACAGCTTTCCTTGTTCAGTGTTAAAAATGAAAAAAAAAGAGAGAGGATAATCTCTCTAATCAAATTCCTAGAATTCGTGCAGGCTTCCAACTAATGCCAACTTAGAAGAAGCATTGACCGGTTTCAGACCCTCTCTGATGGAGACGTGGGTGGACAGGGATCAGACTGACAGTAAGTTCTTCAAAACTGCAAAGTTTCAACACTGCATTAGGCATAATTACACCTGTCAAAGATGACATACTCCCGGAATTTTTCTGTTGCAGAGCTAATGGCAGAGGGACTCTTGCAAAACCCTCCACATAATTTCTGGATGCCTCAGGCCTTCAGAAACTATCATCTTGACAGGCAGATGATGTCTTGCTGTGCAACAGGAGGCTCTGTTTTAACTACAGGTGGAGTTGGACCAAACAGTTTGAAGCACCTTTGCTTTTCTTGATCTGGAAAAGTCCACTCTTTGCCTTTTGGGAGTGTCACCGCTTAAAGAGATACAAGAAATATCGTGTCATAAAATGACCACCTGCCAGTTAGCTCCTTTGGTCTGTCACCTCCAGTAAAGGGCAAACACTTCAACACAGCAAGGAAACACATGATGATACTGGCCTGCCTGGTAAGATGAACACCTGTTTCCCCACTTCTCAACCCTTTAAATGACTTCTACAAAACAAAAGGAGATGTTTTCCCCCCAAAAAAGTGTCGCTGTATGGGACCCAAGCACAGCGCTGATGTGTGAAGAAATACATGCAATAGCTGCAGTATCACTCCCTGGTTCAACTTCTTGCCAGCCCAGCAGTGCAAAGATGACGTGAAGTTCCCCCCAGAGCAGCAGCTTTCCTCCCCACAAAAGAAAGCTCAGCCAGATTAAGGCGAAATAGGAAGGAAAGGCCTGTGTCAGAGCAGGACAGAAACCACAGGGCTTGCTTCAGCTTCTCCTCAGCTCTTATCCTAGTGAATCCCAGTGCCCGCCCTGACCAGGTGGATCTGGAAAACTGTTTTAGAGATCCTAGACAAAGATTGACTCTGCCACGTACCTATTGGCAGGAGCCAGAGCTACCATACGCACCATTGCATCGGAGCCTGCTAACCACGCTGCAGATGAGGCTTTTTTTCCTGCCCAAAGTCACTTTCTTCATTGCCACAGCACCACACGCTTTCTGCTTCAACTTCACATGCCCTGGGGAGCGGGAAGGTCGGTGCCGAAGGATGAAACGTTGAAATCCTCATCCAGCTGAGATTAAATTAAGGGAGAAGGGATGGAACAAGCCAAACGCAGTGAGCCTTGGATAAATGCTCATTGTCTTCACTGGGAGCTGGGTTTGAATAAGAACAGAGAAGTTCAGGATTTGGCAGACTGTATGTAAAACGTTGCAGAATGACTGCTATGTGCATGCAGCTAGTTTTCATGCATAATATATATAGGAGCATACCATATGTTTAAAGCATCAGGCAACCGGGCCAATCTTGGATCATATTATAAAGCTTTCCTATAGTGTTGCATTTGTTCTAAACAGATGCATTTCTCCTCGCCTCCCCTAGCTTCCCAACATTCACTTATAAGGAAACCAGGTGTCCATCTTCAAAAAAAGAAATAAATCAGTATCCAAAGGAATCTGTCCAGGAAGAAAGTAAGTGCCCATCTCTGCTATTTTTATTTCAAACAGGAAATATGTTGCCAAACAAACTAGCAAACAGAAAAACAAGAATCAAAACAAGAAAAAGGGAGACATGAAAACCCATAGGAATTAGGTTCTGAATTCTGCAAAGCCAAATGCTAATCACGCCGGTCCTCAAATGTACAGAACAGATGAATTCATGAACAGAAAGAGCGCCAACAATAGCAGATATGCTGTGGATGAAACATGTCCTGCATCGGTTATGAGAAGGGCTGGATGCTCTTGTCTTTAAAGTGTATGGTTTGATTTTATCTTAATTCATCATCAGCATCACAGATCTCAGGGGCTCGTCTCCGCTCATTATAGGCGCTTTGCATATATGGATGGAAAAGAACCACCATCCGATTTGTCTCATTGCTGCTCTCTGCTGTCGCTGTGTTACCCTGCTAGGGAGCTTTTGGCAGACCCCTCCATGTATCAGGAGCTCTGCCGGGCCCTGGCTCGGCCCCAGCGGGCGCCGGGTGCCCCGCCAGCGCGAGCGGCTCTGCCGGCTGGGAGGAGAGCCCAGCACCTCCCAGCGTGCTGGGTGTTGGCAGCGGCCGGGCGAGGATGTGGAGGAAACCCAAGGCCAGCTTGCCTTGTGCACATCACCCTCAAGTGCGCAAGAATAGCTCTGTCCTCCTGCAATGCTTCAAGAGATGTTGCCTCCATCAGTTCCTGGGGGAACAGCAAAAGCACCTTGCAGGCGAAAGCCAACAGGCTCAGCAGCAGAGCAGCTGGGGAACACTGGCGGCTGGCTCCCTATCCTTTACAGGGAGTTCCCTCCGCTCGTGCGAGCTCTTAAGGCCATGTTTTATATCCTAATTAAACTGAAAGAAAAGGAATTGGATAACAGTCTAAAAGATTTGCAAGCTACATCTATTTCAGAAAATTACTCATGTTCCCACTAGTGTAGCTCATCAGGTCCAGCACATGCTCTAATGTGTGGGTCTAATAGATTTGTAACAGTGATATCTAATATGAGTCTGTTCCGGTTACATACTTATCATGGGTCCTCGCAGGCTTTCCATCAAAGCTGCTGAATGAAAGCACTTTTTATTAAAGAAAGAGGAAAAAAAAAAACGCTCTTTGCCCATAAATCGCTCAGCACATTAGCCTGCAAAACAATTCACTGAGGCAAGGTCATATTTCCCTTACATTAATTTAGATCCTTGGAAAGTTCGATGAGATGAGAAGACAAGACAAAACACAAGAGGCTGTGTCTTCAGCTGCCATGAATCAGCGCTGCTTCCCATCAGCTGAGAATCCAACCATATATCTAGAGAGAGCTATAGGAAATATATAACAATTTCTTTACAGTCTTGGGGTCTGGTAATGATGATCCATACGTTGCTTTATTACTTGAGAAGGAAGGGAGCGACTACAAGGACAGATGACACTTGGCAGGCGAGAGCGGGTTTTACAACCCCATAGGAAAAGCCCTTTTGATTTCAGCAAGCTCGAGTTTGTCCTGTGGTGTTGGGGGTCACCACAGTTAAGTGGAGGGGAAAATATTTTGTTGCTTTGTTTTATTTCCAGGCAGTATTTCATTGGGACAGGTCCTGATGCCAGTCTCGGGCAGGAGTAGGACGTGACAAATCAAGTCGCAGAGGGACAGGCTTAAGTGAAATATAGTCACGATGCTGCTGCTCTGCCTCTCCGTTATCTCCCGTCCGCTGCTCTGAACAGCAAGGAAAGCTGCCGGCTCTGAACCCGGGACCACGCGCTGTCCCTTTGATACTGCAGCACTCTCCTTCATGTTTACACCCTTCAGATATTTTTAGGCTTTTTTTCCACACACAGAAGTACACGTTGTCATCTCGTAGCCTCGTTTAGCGGTTTGAGGCTTCCCACATAAATCGTTTTTTCCAAACGTCTGATCATTTAGTGATCAGAAGGCAGAAGGGGTGGTCTGGTCGCTCTTCTTTTAGCTTCCTCCCAGGTCTTATTATCTGGTCACGTTGTGCTGGCCAGGACCAAGCGTGTGGTTCATTTTGAGGACAAATCAGAACCACATAGGGAAGGGCTGTTTCCCTCCCACGGCTTAATTTGCCTCCACGGAGGCAGATGATTTTATTTGCAGTAATATACTATTTCAGACGGATCTCCAATTTGTCATCTGCTGGCACCTCAAGGACCCTTTCTGTACCTTACCTGGAACTGGTGGAAAATAGGTTGTCAAAATGGTTAATTTCTGATATAGTTGGAGGGGGAGGGTGTTCCCTGAAAACACCTTCTGGTTTAGCATGAATTCGTTTTTGTGGAGGGAGCTTGATTTTTTAAATTATTTTTTACTGATCTTCTCCCCAGGGAAATAAGGTTTTAATATGCTTCACCTTGAGGCCTTCCAAATCTCTTCTTCTGGTGGATTGTCTCAACTATTTTGGATAGCATTCCTGTATGTACAAACATTTGGCAGGCTTAACAGCAAGCAAATATCAAATTACAGTAACGGATTTGTGGGCACGCTCTGGTCCGACTAGACAGACAGCTAAGCACTATAAAGTGTTCTGTCAAATAATTATTCCCATAAAATTTCATTCTCCGTAGTGGTCGTGTTATCCAGATGAAATCCTTGGTGCTTCCTTAAAAAAATTTCTCAGGACATGCTTGTTTTCCTCCTCAGGCGTCATTAAAACCAGCCACCCCAGATCATGAAATAGAAATGCAGTCAACCCATTATTCTGGGAAGAAAAAGCTGTTTCAGGCCAAATCCAGTTACGTGCCATGTTTGTAACTTCATTCCAGAAAACCTTTGGAGCCAGGTGGGTCCATGTTAGCCATTATGGGGCGTTTCTTAGCAAAAAATCTCCTGTTGCCGTAGTCACTCCTCCCCATCCCACCTTTGCAATGAACTCCAACAACTGGCAGATCCATGTTGGTTGTTGACACGAAGGTGAGAAGTTGAGTAGTTGGGAGCAGCATGACAATTACCCAAGGCTTGACGAGATCTGCCCCCTTCGCCCACCTCTGACCCCCGGCGCTTCCCAACACAAGGAGCAGCTCCCGGGGCAGCGGCTTCACAACCGGGACCTGACCATGGGTTAGTGCTTCACTCTTCATCAGGTATTAAGCCCGTCACTGTACATGACAGTTCTTGCCGCTGTGAAATGCAATCCTGCCTCTTTACGGGCTCCGTGGGTTACGGAGGGTGGTGGGTAACCATAGAAACGATGTTGTAAAACAGCATGGGAGTTGACGTGTAATAAAGTGCTACCGCCGTGCAACACCTGAACAGAGCCCTTCAGGAGGAGTCATTATGGATGCGCTTGTAACGGGTTTGAGTGGGGATGCTCTGCGCAGGAAGTCAAGCACGGGTTGGAGGATGGGGTTAGCTTGGGAAGGCAGGTACCAACCACTAATGCACCTTAAAGTCCTTAAAGCCCAGAAACCCACTATATTTACACTGTTGTTTGTTCAGCTTCTGAAAGGAGCAGGTCCTGCTGAGCTCTGCTCCTTGTTCCTACACAGCTTTAGGGCTGCGTTCACCGAAATCTCCTACCGGCACGTGTAGGACCCCATAAGCCTGGTTAGGATTTTCTGGAGGAAATCCTGGCTTTTCTTGGCTTGTTCCAAAGACCAGTTCATGGATGGAGGACACCCTTCTAATTATACAGAAGCAATTAAATATGAGATATCATAGAAATAATGGTATTCAGTAACCTACAGTAACCTGCAGAAGCAGGTTCACAGATCAACATCACAAAAATATCAGCTTTTATTCTTTCAGATAGAAGTTGAATGCCAATGGTGCTCCAACAGACATGCCACACCAAGGAGCTTTCAGTCTTAACACTGAGCTTCCTGACTGTTTCTTTCAAGACATTCCCATGAGTCTCAGTAGACTGTGGGGACTGTAGAAGGTACAACTATAAAAGCCATGGCTTCAGGAGGAGAATAAGAACAGATGCTCTTCCTCCACCTCCATTATTCATCTGCACTGGGGACAGTCACCATCTGGACCTGAGATTTCAGGCCAGCATTATTCCTTTTCTTGCCATATCTACATCTTCAGCAGTAGAAAACAGTGATCAAGTGCAGCGCAGTCCTATGCTGACACTGGTTTCTGTCTGTGAATTCTCCTACACATGGGACATGATAATAAATCATACACAGAGCACGCTGATCGATTCTGGCCAAGCAGTATGTTAGTCTCCAGGGCCAACAAACCAGCACTTAAATAAAGTTTCCTTACTCAACGTGCTGTGCTGCAATAAAAAAAGTTCTTCTGCATCCCAGGCAGGTCATTTAGCCTCCTGTGCAAGGAGAATGTCAAAAAGAGACATGTAGGCATTAGGAAATGCTTCCACCTGATGTTCTCAAAGTGAGCTCTCCAACAGCTCGACGTTACCCCTGTAGTTCTCCTAATAATTAATGGAAAAGAGAGTCCTCTGGGAAAATTGTCACTGGGTAATTAATAAAAAATGAAAACGAGAGCGCAAGAAAAAAGAACAGAGATGTTGCAGAAAGCCTGCAAATTGAAAGCGGCGGACTTACAGTCGTGATTTCCTTCTCAGTCTCAGAGGGAACGTAACACGTGCTCCATGTTCATCAACGGCTCACCCAGGACTCTCTGCTTCTTCCATTCACACTTCTGAAACAAGAGACATTGTGATGGAAACGTTCGCGCCTTGCCACATTTCTCAATGGCCCCGCACGCACAGACTTGCTTGCACAGATAGTGGAACGGCTGTCAAGGACAAATCTCCAGAGCCCTTCGGGGATCTATTACCAGGTGACCACTTGAAAATAAAGGTCACTGTTTATTTTCTACCTGTGGGTTCAATCTGCTTATCAGTTTGATGGGGGAGGTGCGTTAAAACCCAAGAAAGATGTCCTTTCTCTGTCAAAGCAGTGATGAAATGTTCTTTTGCCTCAGCATCTCTGAAATGCCTCCCCAAAGAGCGAATGCTCTTCCTTGTGCTCAAGCACATTTATCTCACTGCTCCGAAAGGAGACCAGAGAAGAGTTAAAAAAAACCCCAAACTTTCAAGGTCAAAACTGATGTCCTGTTGGGAAATGGGGTTGAGAAACCGCTGCTGGAAATGCCCATCTCCCAGCACTGTCTCCACCTGCAGTTAGTCAACACGAGTGCCTGAGCTATCGCGGTTGCTGGGGAATTCTGAGAGGGAAGAGGATGAAGACGGATGGTCTTATGATTAAGCCAGAAGACAGGGATTCAAGGGATCTGGCGTCACTTATAGACCTCCTGCGCTGACTTTGGGCAAGTCAATTAACCTCTCTGTGCCTCTGCTTGCCATCTGTAAAATGGAGATAAGAGACTTCCCTACAGCACAGGAGTGTTCGAAGGAGACTTGTGTGTTTGACAGATGCTCTCATCCGATGCCAACAGGAGTCATGAGATTTCATTGACAGGAGAGTGATGGAGTGGAGAAGACCCACTGCCATTTGGGGTTATGCAGCTTTGTGAAAACTCAATAGGTATCCGTTCTGCTTCCCTCGCCACCTCCTTTGCACCTGTCTGTCTTCCAAGGCACGAATGCTCTCTTGACCGAGCACTGGCTCCGATACCAGCTGTGTGAACCCACAAGTCTCATAGGATGCTTCCTATCCCTCCACGAAAGCTCAAGCGGATCAGTGAGGATTTTTGCCACTTAAAAAAAAAAAAAGTAATGGAAGTCTCAGAAAAAAAGCCATGCAAAGGCCAGCCCTGCCTTACCCTTGTGAGTGTGGAAGTGCCCGAGGTGAATGGCTCTGCTGCCCTGGGTCCCACTGCCCTTGTGCCCTCAGGGCACCCGGATAAATCCCCACTCCTGGAGGGACATCCTGCCCCTTGCAGCGGTGTCACAGCTGCCCGGGCCCGTCCGTCTCTCCCACCACGCCACAGGGGCTCGCTAATCCCTCCAAACCCTTTACAGCTCTGGAAACAAGGGAACATAATTTGCCATTATGGTTTTTTTTGTTTCTGGATTTTTTTAAGACATCAGAAAAGCAAAGCATTCCTGTGCTTTCACAGGGAACGCTGTATTTCCCCTACCAGCTTCACAAGACAAGTTAAAGCATCTAATCCCGACCCTGGCAGAGCCCGCCTGACCCTTCTCTGCAAGGCTCAGGGGGAGGATTTCTTTCCCTCTTCTGTTGGGTTTGTTTTTTTTAGCTTGTATTAAAATCCCATAGTGTTATTAAAAGGAATTGTCCAATTCCTTTAATTGGCTCAGAAGATAAATTCTTCCCTCAGCCTGGGGGTCATGGCCATCAGCAGCTATTTATTAGCTGCATTGATTGAGAAGAACAGCCTTTAAATGGAAATAAATTGAATTCTATGGCAAAGAGGATGCCATACAGGCTATTAATGTAAGACAGGGAGCTTAGCAGTTTTATTTTTTATTTATTTGTTCCTCTCCTCAGCTCCTAGCTATCCTCAAGCTCCCAGCTACTTCGCATGTGTCCCACCAGCCATCCACTCCTCACCGTGGGGATTTCCTTACCTACGTGGGTGAGAGCAGGCACAAGGGTGATGGTGATGATGGACACTTGGATGAGCTCAGGGGGGCTCTAAATCAGGTCTCCAGGAGCCAGTGGAGGAAGGAAGGGTGATAGGGAACAAGATGAGATGTCCACATGCATGCACAATAGAAATGAGAGGGGAAGCAGAGCTCTCCCATTCTCTCTGGGGCATTTTTATTATATTTTTGCCTTCTCCACTGCTCAGAGATTGTCTTTGCCACCCCCCTGTTGGCTCCAGAATACATTTCATGGTGCTCGCCTTCATTCCAGAGTTTAATTGCTTGAGATTGTTACTTGTAGGCTGTTAATTTATTAAAACCAGATCTCCCGTATTACTCTGGAGCCCAGAAGAATCATTGCCTTCTATTAAAGGCAGTGGTGCGTGCCCGCTTGTCTTTTTTCTCTGGTCACCTCTGTAATTGCAGCCCTCTGCTAAGATGGAAAACTCCCCCCCACCAGCTAAGCATCCTCCACAGGGCGGGTTTGGCTGAGGAACACGTACAGGCGACAAACTCACTCAGGGTGTAAACAGATATAACTTCTCTGATGTCCACGGAGGAGTGTGTGGTTGCACTGGGAGCACACAAAGCCTCTAAGCTGTTCGGGTCACGTTTCCTCCGGTGGGACAAAAAGTGAAGCCAGGGGCTGCTGGTGACAGACGGTCGCTGGAGGCATCCTGCAGACCAGACCTTGCCAAAATACAACAATGGATCCCCACAGCATCCAATGGAGCCAGCGCTGCCCTCGCCCAGCTAAGCACAGAAAGATCTTCCTTGGTTGTATGGGCCATCTTTTGAGTGAAATGCATCCCTCAAAGCCAGGCACTTGCACCATATACTGGTGCCACAAGCACAGATGGGACTCATATACCAAGAGATATAGATATATATACACATAGATATATATATCTCTCTCTCCGTATACCAGGTGGCTGATACAGACCAGAAGCTCCCCACTTCTCAACCATCATCTCTCCAACAGGTCCCTCCATCTCCAAAAGGCTGCCCAGCTGCCTTCATCACGCCCTGACTGTGCTCTGCCTTTGAAGGGTTTTCTTGGCAGCCCCATGCACACATCTGATCCTACAGAACTGCTCAGTAGCATCTAAAATGCAGAAGGAGCATCCCTTAAGGTAGTGCCTGAGCCTGGTTTTCAAACTCATAAAGGAGGGAAATCAACAGACAATTGGGAGACAGAAAATCACCATATATTTGAGATACTGCTGAGCAGCAGTGTGGGGGATGTCTGCCCCTCTCAAACTGTTTTCTGAGATCCTGCCATCACAAGAGGCAAATACCCCTCAATACATTACAGGGTCAACAGCCCACACAGCCACCTTGTGTCATGGCACAGCCCATATTTTGGACACACAGCATGCAGTCTCCCTCAAATTTGGGTGCCTCTGATTTGTATCCTCACCTAGATTTAGTGCTGAGCTTCACTGATGTAAAAGTGGGAGCCCAAACACGAGATAAAACCATCACCAAATGCTGGGATGAGGCACTGGATCCAGGCCAGCTGGGAGATGCCTTGTGGGGTTTCCAGCCTCCTGTCAGGAGGGCTCAGGAGACCGAGTCCTCCTGCGGTCTAAAGGCCGCTGATGCTCCATGAGGCACTCAGCCCGTGACACTTTTCACAAAAAATGAGTGTTTGGGGCACAGCTCCCATCACCTGCAGGCAGGTGCAGGCAGAGGCGCAGGCAGAGGCGCAGGCAGAGGCACCAGCTCTCATTACCCACCAGCCGGCAATTATAACAGTAGCATTACAAGACTAAAACAATAACATTTTGTTTATCTCCTAAATAGTTAGCTCATTTTAGCACTCTGCCTCCGAGTGCTAGATAATAACGGGATACAAGACAGGCGGTAGCTTTCTGTATCCAAAACAGCGTGGGTGCAGCTGTGATTGTAAAGAAGTTGAGAGTTGCTGCTCCAGACTCCCAATCCTGGAAGTGGTGCGGCTGGAGGTGGTGGTATGAGCTGTAGGTTAGACTGGGTGCGGGGGTTTCTCAGGGATACAGAGCTGGGGCAGGCTAGACGAGCTGCTCCGGTGCCTGTGGACTGGCTTTGACCTACATCCTTTGAAGCTCTGGTTCCCTGTTCCTGAAACAGCCTGCGTGATTCCAGGACTGCTTTGCTTTCACCTAAATACTTGATTTATTTTAAGTACGAATGTCCCAGGATCTAATCTGAGATCTGCAAGCAGGAGCACACAGCAAAAGATGGCACTTACAAAGATCCTAAAAAACCATTTCATCTAGATTAAACAAGGCAGTTATTGTGTTTTAATATAGGAATTGATTATTATAAGTATGTGTATTGAGCTTAACAGCTTAGATTTGTATCTATTTCATCACTGTTAATCTTTGATAAATATGTTTTTAATAATCTCTAGGTATTTATTAAACATAAAACTGTCTTTTGCAATCAAGAGTAAGATTGCTAAATATACTTATTGTACATAACTTCAACACAAATTCATTATTAAAAACCTTTCACTGAGGTTTACTTTTAACCACAACATAACAGATGTGCATACTGCATAGTTAATCTATCATAAATATATTTGTAATAAGCTATTGATATTTAACCTGCAGTAACCATCTTAATAAATATGGTGCATGTAAATGGGTATTGGACAAGCTGCTCTTTTTAGCTCTGTCAAACACTTGGAGGATATGGGGTGAGAAGGAGGAAAGCTGTGGCCTGGTAGAAGGCAGCTTATTTATCGGTCCTCCACAGCCCTCACCCACCCTGGCCACTGGACCCGTTGCTGTTTCCATCCCCGAATCTCCAGGTCCACGTTCTTACATGGCTCTGCCATTTGATCGCAGTCCTGAGTCAAACTGACATTTGGCCCCAGCTGTCCGTATGACTCCGGCAGGCTGTGCGATACAAAGGCTGTCAGTTCAGCTCCCCGTGCCCTCGCATGATGCTCGGTCTGCCCAATAGTTTTGCAAAGGGGATAAACATCCCCGAGGGATCAGGAACAGACCAGAACCCATACCCCTGGGGTGGAAAAACCACAAGCTTTCTGAGCATATGGATCAACAGAGAAGCTCAAATGAGATTTCAGCTTCGAACTCAGCAGAGGCCACCAAATGCCTTTGATACATGAACTAGACAGGAGTCTGATTCCAAGCCATCAGAGGCAAAAGACTTGACCCACATTGCTGCTTAGACCTCCTGGGATACTCTCAAAGATGTATTTGTCGCTCTTTGCATGGCTTAATGACTGAGGTTAGTTGCAACGAGCCAGCTCTAGTGGATACGCACAAAATTTCACTCCCAGCAGTAATCAAATGGGAGAGGAGCAGAGTTATTTCTCCCATGTCCTCTCCTCTGGGTCCTGCCCTATTTGTTATATGGCCACTTGTACAGGCCCTGTAGTCCTTCCTGTAGACCACCGTCTGATTCCCTTATATCAGAGAGAGCCAGAGATCTTAACATGCAACTTATAATTGAGCTGTATCATCTGCCACAAACATGAAATTAATGGTCCTACATCATAATCATAAATTCATACATAACCCCACGCACCGGCAAATAACTCTTTGCAGTGATACTACAATGGTAAGCTGATTTGCAAGAAGCGCACGCTACCCAGGAATCCTAATTAACCAAATTAACACCATCACTTCAAATCATGTCCCAGCAGTAGGACATTTCCGATTGGCCTCAGGCTGGAGCAAAGCAGCCAAATGAAAACCTGACAGCATCTCCGCGGGTCCAGCGGGCCAACCCTTTACTGAGGGAAATATCTGATGCCCATCCATGCACACAAGGAAGGGAGAAAAAAAACCTCATGAGCATTTGTAGGTACCAACCCAAGACAGGCTGCGGCATAGCAATGTTGTGCAAGAGGAGCAGTTCTCAGTTTCTCATGCATTTCCCAAATTTAACCAGCAGCATCAGGAACCCTTTCCTGCCATGCTGGCTTGCTCCAGGGGGTTGTGACACTGCCAGATCCCTCTGGAGGGTGCCAAATGTTGCTTTGGGTGAGCCAAGCGATGGGTCTGGGGTCATGGAGCAGAGCTGGTAAGAGAAGCTGGTGTGGAGCAGTCTCCACAAACCCCAAACCCATTTCCCTGAACCCACTTGTTCGCACTGATTTCCACCTGTGACTTGCCTGAGCTGTTTAGAGCTCAACACCTTTTTTTCCCCCTTCAGGGTAGTCAGGTTTTTCTATTTCTGCCATGGGAAAAACAAGTTGCTGTTTTGGGAGCATGTGGGATTCAAGCCCACGACAGTCTCAGCACTCCCTGCATGAAGGACAAGAGACATAACCTGCGTGCCAGAGGGACCGGCTCACGTCCCTCTACATACTCAGCCTTGGTGGTAGTGTGGCTCGGTCCCACCAGGGTCCCCACGCTGGGGCATTTAGTGGCCTCGGCTCCCTGGGCACAAGGCCCAGAGCTGTCATCCCCGCTCTGAACTGATGCTCTGAAAGCTGGGGTGGGAGCTTTGGATCAAGCGAAAAAGGAGACTCCTACCAGAAGTGGGGTTCGAACCCACGCGGGCATGCGCCCATTGGATCTTAAGTCCAACGCCTTCACCACTCGGCCATCCTGGTGGGCTGTAAGCTCTCCCCTGGTCCACTGGCTCCTCCCTTGGAGGGCACATACCTCACCAAGCCCTCGAGGTCCCAACCTGAGACACTTCCCAAGCCCAGCAACACATTCCCCGCCTCACCGCTTTTTTTTATGTCCCCAGTAAATGGATGGAACAGCTCGTTGGAAGGCACCAGGTCTCGTGGGCCATGGAAGACAGCACAGCCCCTATGTGCCAGACTAGATGCTCACGCAAGGACCATAGTCACCAATGGTAATGCCACCAGGGACCCTGGTGCAGGAGGGGCATCTCTGGTGGCATCACTTGGTGCCCCGGGGAAGGAAGCTGCTCTGACAGCCTGACAGCACATGTCAATCAGACATGCCATGCAGTTAAAGCACTGTCCTTGCACCTCGGGTCCCACTCCTCACCCCCTCCAGTCAACGTCTGGGACTCTACTAGGGCATTTAGCTGGGAAAGACAGTGGGGCAGGAGAGTCTTTCTTTTTCCTTTGGGGTGAAGTACAGCTTTTTTTCTGTCATCTGAGGAAAAGAAAAAAAAAAACCAAACACACACAAAACCCTCTGGTGAATCACACGGGATTCAAACCCACAGCCCCCAAGTACCTACGTGCAGGAGGTCTTTAGCCCTTAAGCCACAGCAGCCTGATAATTTCTGTCTGTGATTTCAGCCACCCTCACCCTTGCCAGGCCAGCACTTTCACATGGGGATGCTATTGCACAGAGAAATCTGGCCAGGCCTTTTCACCAGAGGATTCTGTCTGCTGGAGACAGGCTTGGCCAGGCAGTCCTGGGCCTGCCCTGCTTGGAGATGAGAGCAATTCCCTCCTTGCTTCCCCAGGGACTGCTCGTGACTCTGCCCTGGGGTAGCTGAGCTGCTCAGAGGGCTTGCAGTTGGCTGCTCAGAGGTGAGAGACACTGGCCAGAAAAAAGACTGTTTCTAGGTCTCAAAAGAGGGTGACACACAGCTCCTCAGTCAGGAGGGGTCACCCTGGCCTCCAGAGATAATTCAGCAGTGCTAGGAAGCAAGGCAGAAGGACCCCAGGCATCCCGGTGGAGGATGCTGCAGGTCCTCAGCTCAGCAGAGGATTGGGTCAACCTATTCACGTGCAAAAATCCTGCCAGGAGGAAAATTCACTGCCTTAGGTGCAAAGAGGGGACAGCAACTTTCCCTGCTTCCCTTTGCCCTTCATATTACAGTCACAGCTATCGACTATGCTGTTCCGTGTGTGTGGAATCGCAGCTCAGCATCCCTGGATGCCTCCAGCTGCAGCACCCGCATTAATATCAAATGAAGCCATGCTCACCAAGGGTGTTGCGCTCGCCAGCTCCGGAGGAATCTGCTCCTAATGAGCGACTTCAAAGCATTAATGAGCTTGCAAAGCTCTCCTCTTCATTTACAGACCTGAACCTCACACGCTTGGCATTAAGACAGGGGTCACCCATCAGGCAAAGAGAATGCGTGTGCATGTCAGCGAATATAATATGTTTGTCATCCTTTAAGAAGCAAAGATTAATCATGCCCTCTCCGAAAGGAAGCTTTTACGCCACATCTACTCTTCACAGTGTGGAGAGAAGGGACCTGCCCACAAGGACGTCCATGACCCACACTGCTCAGATCCCCATAGCGCCCAGTGAGCCCAGCTTTGAAGTTAACATCCCACCTTAACCCTTTGGGTCCGAACAGGGAAATGCTACTTGAAATGGCAGCCTGAGGGATAAGTGGTGGAATTGTGCTCCAGTCCAGGTTTAAGGCATGAGTGGAGGGAGTGGTATGGATGTGTGAGAGCAGGTTTGATGCTTCCTGCTCTGTGGCATCCTCCCAACACAGGCAAGGAAAGGAGATGCTGGCCCAGAACAGCAAGGGCTGCAAAATGCATCTGCTGATCTCTCCAGGGACCACTCTCTCCCAGCCACAACCCCCTCCAAGCCTCCCTGAGCTCACCATAAATCTCTATGTTGAAACAGCCTCCAGTGCCTGCCTGGCTACCAGCCCAGTTGCACCCATTTTAGGAGCTGAGCCTCTCCGTCCTGCTAGGCTAGGAGGAGGCCATGCAAACAAACCGTGCTGAGGGACCAGCAGCCAGCCTGAGCACGAGCCTGCTGCTGGGCACTGCTTGCCCTTCCTCCCAAAGCCCCTCAACCCCTTCAGCCTTTCCAGAGCCCTCTCGCTGCTGACACCCTGGCTGGCATTTGTGCTGCCGCAGGGAGGCTTGGACGAGGCACAGGGCAACGAGATACCAGCTTGTTATTGCACCACCGTTGCCGAACCTTCAGGACAATCTCCATGTGCAGTCTACAGTGGCACTGGCATGGGGGCAGCTCAGCCTTGCCTGGTTCAAACTTACCGTGACCCATATCTAAGGGCGTCACTGGCACGACTTGGCTGTATTTAAAATTGGAGCCCCGAGCAGATGCTTCCCAGGGTCTTCCGTGGCTGTGCATCATCCACAAGGTTGCTCAGCTTCACCTGCACACCTTCACAGAGCACTGGCTGGCACTTCGCTGGGTCTGGAGTCAGCCTTGCCTCCGGGGGAGTTGTAACATCAGCTGAATTACCTGTAGTGCCTTGGATGTCTCCTATGCAATCCCAAGCCAGGCAGGCTGTACCTCGCTTGCAGTATCCTCATGAAATGACAGCTTGAAGGTGACATGGCTACAGGCTTTCAGAACACATGTTCTGTAAAAGAAAGACATTAATAATGTCCTGAAGTCAGAAAGGTGTCATCCTATGCTTCAGAAACACATTGCAACGTTAACTGGAAAGCAGTTTCTCCTCTCACCTTTTCTCCCTCCAGAAGAGATCTCCTGGCACTTGGTGTCTATTCAGTAGATCTGTGTTTAATTTAAATAGCCAGTGGAGGCAACCACCATCCCACATGTTAATACTGCAGCTGGAGGGTGACTAATTGGTAATTAAGAAAAAGAAAAAATCCAAAACCTTAAAGTTATGAGCAAGGCAGAGTAAAAATAGCACTTTAAGAGATTTCAGACCAAAACTTCTTTGCTTTACTGATGCAGGGGCAAAAATAATCTCTGCATCACTGCTTTAGAAACTGGTTGGAAAAGAGAAAGAGTAGGACAGCATTCTCCTCTGTGCTCCTCTTATGCCCTTCCCCTGCTACAAGAGCAGTTCAGCGTGTGGGTTACAACCATCAGGAGCAGTAAGCAACCCGAATGTTTGCCACAGATCAGCCCTACCAGGGCCGTCTTAGGTTAAGGGAGAGATGACAGCTTGGCTCCACCTTGCGCAGCAGGTTTTGGGGGGAAAATTCGTGCTGCTTATAGCAACAGGGCTCCTGTATTGTGTTCAGGTAGCAGTTAATGAGGAAGCTCTTTGGACTTTGTCAGGTTTTAAATATGCTATTGATGTCCCACATGTAACTGTAAACGACCACATTTTGAGAATAGCTGGAGTTCATCGACAAAAAGAAGAGTAGAACAGGGTAGCATTACTATTTAAGTGGTCCTCAGTAGGTTTAAGAATAAACAGGCAAGCAGGCACAGAAGATTACTCTTCCTTCCTATCTTTCCTCCCTCTTGAGAGGCAGTTCAGGAAATCAAGCTAGCCTCACTTTGTGTTCGGAGGGTTTTCTTTACAGAACGGCTAGAAAATACATGTTGTATTCCTGTGGGTGAAAGCTTATACTCTGCAGAATTTGACATGATGCCCCGCTGCTTGTTGGCTCAAGTCAGCCCCTGTGGAACTACAAACCTTATGGTGCTTTATAGCTCAAGAGGAAAGGTTTTCCATGAAGCTTGCAAATGCTGGTATTTGGCCAGAAAACCAAAGACCACTTACTGCGGGCACACAGACTGGATTAAAAACCAGTGGAGTTGTGCAATTACAGGAGGTTATTTATCCCAGAGGGAAAATGTTTTCTTTGTTGAGTAAGTTCTTTCAAAAAAACCAACAAAACCCCCATCAAACCAAAAGCAATGCAGCTACCAGAGCTAAAGCAGTAAGTCATAGAAAATAATGGATTTGTCTACTTTCTCCTGCTCAGGAATGGCGTCTCACCTGTTTACAATTTTCCACAAACTATTGCTAGTCTAAATTATTCTCCCAGTTATTTTCCACAAATATTTCTTGGGCAAAAGACAGTTTCTCAAAAAATTAATCTTGAGGGTTCAACGTATCTAGGCTTCACATCATCGTTTCTGCTTTGGTTCTGAATGGGCTCATAATGAGATGTCTGGTGTGAATGGCGATGGTTCAGCATTTCAAAGTCATCACCTACCCACATTCGATTATTCCCATAGATGTTCTGGACAGGACACACGTGTAGCTCATCAAGGCTTTACCTTTGTTCAGTCTGGACTAGATTTTGCGAGAGATACCATCATGGACCCATCTCTCCCTGTTGCTGTTCCGTGCCTCTTCCAAACATCATCACTTACAACACAGAGAAAACGAGCCACAGCTGTGCAGAAAAGAAAGCTCAAGAACACGCTGAGGATCACAGTGCTGTGATACTGATGCCTCGGATGCTGAGTGCCCAAATCATGGAGTCATAAAGGGACCTGATGTAAATGAGACATTCAGTGCATGTTCATCTATTCTTGCCTAATGCAGTCAGCCAGAGTTTTTCTACAGTCATTGCAGAGAGAGAAACCTGGCTGATCCTGACTTGAGGCACATGATCTCTGAAGATCCCTTCCAGCCCCACTCTCCATGCCTGAATTTCAGCTTATATTGGTCACCAGACGTGTGTAAACCAGGCTCTATTAAGGGCATTCCAAAATCACACTAGAAAACCATATGTATGTGTTGCGTACTTTTGGCTGCCTTTTCACGTGGCAGGGGAGCTAGCTGGGGTAAACAAAGGCTCGACAGAGAACTCCATCCCTTATGGGGTCATAACTTAGGAAACGCTGCAGCACACTGCTCTCAGAATCCACCCAGAGGGGAAAGGAGGCGATTGAGTTATCACAGGGGCAAATACCAACAGCAGAGGCTTGCATGTGCCAAAGGAGTCTCCTGCAATTATTTACATAGCTTGGACAAAAGTGTTGGAATGAATGGGAAGAACCTTTTGCGCTCCAGCTGCAGCACCAGCAGTGCCCACTGCTGCTCGTTATCTCAACGAGGAAGCGGGCAGGCGACATATCACATCCAGATGTCAAGGTGCATCTGCATGAATTCCTAAAATGACATGTGTTCTTTAGCCCAGAGCTTGGCTCCAGGCTAAGAGCTAAATTTGATGTTCTCTGAGGCTAAAACTTCTTCAAAAACCATTCCGGGTTAATTAGGGAAGGGAAATTTTGGCTGCAATCTGTAAAAGAAGATTGGCTCGGGAAATCGTATGAAAGTCGCATTTTTTGCGAGAGCAAAGAGAAAGAACAGTCTCATTTCTAAAAGCGTTGCACCTAAGAACTTCAGAAAAGCGCAGAACTTCACTGAAATACAATAAAAGGCACTGCCTAAAAGCAGAACATCTCCTTTGGCTCAGCATATCCTCTCCCAGAGGCACCACATCATTCCTGCTGCTCACAAAAAAGCTTCTGTCTCCTTTTAATAGTTTTATTTTTAGGCTTCTCATATTTAATTCTCTCTTTTTCCTTACGTAGGGTGCTTGGAAGGGCTGCAGTGTCAAACAATAAATACATTAGAGAAAATTTAGAATCCACAGTGTTAAAACGAGTCTTTGCTCTTGACAAGCGAATGAACGTAGGAAGTGAGGGGATACAGTTTTATCAAGGAGAGCACCCAGCTGACAGTGTAACAGCATCTCTCGTGGGCTGGGAGCACCTGCCTTTGGATGTCGGCAATCTCAGCTTGGAGCACATCGGTACATGCCTGCATTAGCGTGGTCTGAGACCTAGATGCACGTTCACACAGTGCTATCAGCACGTACGTGCCTCTCCCCATGAGCAGCCTTGACGTAGGTTTAAAATGCAGTTTTGCCATCCTCTTAACACCCCTGGATTAGCTGAAGTGCATGTGCCCATAGCTATAGCTTCACCTCAGCTAAGGATCAAGCGTTTCCTGGTGCCGGGATGCACCACCATGACCACCATTAGTCTGCTTACAACACAAGAGAGAGAAGACAACGACCTCTCCATCCACTTTCCTCGATCTGTGTTTCTGAAGATATGGGTACCTACCCAAAGGAGGCTTCCAATACCTTTGTAAATTACCCTCCTTCATCTGTGCTGCAGTAACTGGACACATACCTGCTGTAGTAAATTAAATTGTGTTAAAGTTGCAACTCAGTCCGACACAACACTGAATCTTGGACTGTGCCTAGGTATTGCCACGGCCAGGGCATTAAAGGAAGCCACTGGTGGTAGTCTCTGAGTACCTGGGTTGCATTTTCCAACAAGTAATCAGAGAAGGGTGAGTTTGATCCTCCATCCATGGAGTCCAGGCAGAAATCAGTGATGACTGAGGCCGTTATGGGTGACAAAAAACTTATGGAAAGAGCAGGAAAATTTTTTTCTCTCTGAAAGAGAGCACCAACTGCCTTACAGTGGACTCCAAGTAGATATATAGAAACACTGACAGGTATCAGCGGGACTATCTGTCATGCAATGTCTAAAATCAGGTTGTGGTGAAGAGTAGGTGTATAGAGTGAGCTCACACATAGTGCATACAATAAGTTTTCTAGGGATAACAAGTTTATAGAATATATATATTTTTCCCCATATGGGTTTCCAGCTGGACTTCTTTGCTGTGTTGGAAGAGACCAACTTGCTAAAAACATCAATAATGTCAAAATCCAGGATCCTCCTAATTAGATGTGGCCTTTGAAGGGAACTGCTGAAGGCTGCGAGCTCGCCTGCTTCTGCAGGCTGACCACTGCCTGACAGGAGGGCACCTGGCCCATGTGCACTTGTGTTTTCATTTGTTGCCTTTTCTCTCATGTTCATACTACCAAGGTGAAGAAAAAAGCGTCTCATAGGAAAGAAGGATGGGGAGGAGGGCAAACCTGTGAAGTCTCTGCTAGTCATTCCGCAGCTTCAGCTCCAGTGTCGATCCTCTGTCTGGCCTTTGAGACTCTTCAGTTTGCTTTTTCTGCTCCACTTCATGCCCATCAGTTTGGCTCCTGTCCTTCCAGTCCTTCGCTCCTGCTGCTGAGCGGAGGCCTTTGAGGGGCCAGACCATCTCAGGGTGGAGCTGGCCGCCAGAAGAGTTTACAACACAGGCAAGCTATCCCAAGCCATAGGGTTGGTGGCTTCCTGGGAAACGGGAAAAGAAACTTCCAAAGTTGAAAAGACAGATTAAAAAAAAAGTTCTTCAAATTTCTGCTATTTCTCTGCAGCTAAGATTTTTTTTACACTCAGTTTTCAGAAGCACCACGGTGAAATGAATACTAAGCCTCTCTGAAGTCCTGTGGACATCAAGCACTTCTCTCCCATGGCTTCCTTCAAAACTCCTGATCGTAAACAACAGAGGGACAAACTCTAGTGTATTTCATTCATACATCTGCTTTCTTTTGGCTGGTTTTTTTTGTGTGCATGTTTGAGTTTTTTTGAAGTAAGATATAGTCTTTCTTCTGGGATTTACAGCCTGATTTTGTAATAATTAGGCAAAGTAAACCATGTGGAGAGTTTTTATGATCTGCTTTAAATGTAGAGTTTTGGAAAGTAGACAATGAAATTATTATTATTTTGCTGCACAGCTGTGCTAAAGCGCAGAGGAAAGAGTGAAAAGACACTAGTATTTGTTTATTTGGCTTTCAATTGCTATGACAAAGCAAATAACAGCTTTGGTCTTGGTCCACAATTGAGTTAATTGGTAACACCTCAAATTGTATGTCCTAAAAAACTCCTAATTAGCAGCTAAGCACAGGATAAACTAGGTAGCATTTGTTCCTTTGTGCTCCAAGAGGACCTGTGAATTCATAATAGACAGCTAAACTTAAGATCCAAAAGCATTTGATTTAATGTGTATATATGCAAGAAGTGATGCGCGTACGTGTGTGCACGTTCGTTCTTGTTCTGTGTCCGTACAGCACCCAGCACGATGGGGCTGGGGCCCCAAATGCATTCTCTAGACAGCTGGGACCCGATCTAAAAACTCTAGATAGTATTTTCCAAGAGACTTCGGCCGCCTCTGGCGGTCTCTGGGTCAGGGCCCGCTGGGAGGTGTTCGCTGTTGCCTCCCCTGTTTAATTTCGGAGAGCTCCCAAGGAGATTCCCTCTCTTCGCTCTTTCATTCACCATCTAAGCCCCTCGCACGGTGGGAAGGTATTCAGAGCTCTGTGGGAAGAAATGATCCAGATAAGAGCAGCGAAGGCACTGGGAAAGAAAACACAGATGTGCTGAAGAACTTGATGCGAAGACCTATTCTGTAAAAAGGGGATTTCTGGGGAGAGTGCTGGGAATCATACACCCAGGCTGGCAATGCAGACATCCAAAGGGCACGCTGTAAAACATGGGCAGTGGAGGCGTTGTGATGAGATGACAGTTTACACTGTAATGAGGGAGCACAGTCGGAGTCCTTTAGCATATGTCTGCAATACAGGTCCAGAATCAGAGGTCAGCATCTCTTGCCTGCCTGATGGCCCCCTAAAATGAGTTCATGCATCTCAGTCCATCTTTTGTTTAGTAAAAGCCTGCAGCACAAGGCCAAGGCAGGACAGCTGGTGTTACCAGCGATCAACATCTTTGCCACGAAAGGGGAAGATGGGTAACTCATGAAGGCAGCAGCTCTGTTTCACTCCCGAGTAGCATCTGGGACACCTATGGCTGACTGATAAAAGCAGGAGGCAGTAAGACTAACGCTTAAAAATTCAGAAAGGACTGCTGGGTGCAGAAGCAGAAGACAAGACAGTGGCAAAGCATTTTCCCGAAATGCAACATTAGTCCTCCTGTAGAGATGGATGAGGGAGAAGTTTTGCAGCAGCTGCCCATGCTGCCTTCTCTCTCCTCTCTTTCTCTAAAGCACTAACATGGACAGAAAGGTCTGGTCACCTCCTCCTGTCTGTGTCCTGAGGGACAGTCACACAAACATTTTGGGACCCCCCAGTCCAGCTGCCACGAGTTGGATGTGAGGTGCGGGGAGATGGTGACACACTGCCCAGTCTCTTGATAGTGACATAACCCCAACCCAGGGACGGGAACACATTAGTCCTCTACCCAGACTGATGGAGAGAGACAGGACTTGCCCCACTAGAGGAAAACCTTTGTTAGAGGCGAGTGTCTTCCCTCCAGCTGTCTCCTGCAGCAGGTGAACCAGCGCCATAAGGCCAGCGAGTGTTTAGCAAAAGCCCGTCTTCGGGTGCTCTCTGCTCTGCTGTTTGCATGGCTGTATGAGGCAGATTGCTGTCTCTTATTAACTAAATAAACAAGCAGCAAAAGTTGAGCGAAATGGAAACACATACACAGCTTGTCTGCAAATAGACAAACGCCTCCATCGCGTGGTTGCACCCAGCTGTCTGGCTGTTACCTGCTTAAACGGCTTTAATTTCGCATTAAGGTCGATGCAGTCGTAGCTTCTCCTCCCGGGTGGAAAATCCGACTAATGAAATGCTCAGGTTTGTATCGAGTCCACTTCGAAGCGCCAGCCGAGCATTTTGAGGAGCTGAAGCGGGTGGCCTGGTCTTTCTTTCGCAAGGGTGATCCCCAGCCTGGACCGCGGGAGTGGGGCTGAGCGGGCGCAGCAGCCAGCGTGAGCGAGCCAGAGGCTCCTCCGCAATTGCCCGCTGAAATGACGGGGTATCTCCAATTCTCGGTCAGGGCATTCTCTTGCCTAATCCCACGCTGCAAGGAGCGCAGAGAGCCGCTGCCTCTACACCAGCCGTGCCAGGTCTGTGCTCCTTCCTCCTGGCTTCCCTGGGCTGGCTCTGCTTCTAGCAAAGGGTATTTATTCAGCTTATGCATCCCTTCCCTCTACCGTTTACGCAGTCCTCTTGCTTTCCTCTGGGAATATAGATGGGATGAGTAAACTGTCTTTATATATAGTCTGAGGGGTTTGACTTTGTGTCATTTATTACTCCTCAATTTCTTTTATCTTCTCCTTTCCAAAGATCAGAGTTCCTGACCAAGTTTTGATGCAGTCCATGAGGGTGACAAACATAGCTAGACTATGATCGCTTGTGCGTAGGAAGCTATTTGTCCTGAACCGCATCCTCCATGTTACTCAAGGCGAAATCGAAAAAAAACCCTTGTCTTGCATGCCTTCGAAGTAACCGTTCCGTGGATAATTTAAAGTATTGAGACATTGATTCACTAAACATCGTTGGCCTGCTTATATGTGGGCAGGCAAAGTCACCCATTATTGGTGATTTATTGGCTGTAGGTGCCTCTTTGATCTCCTGCGATGTTGTGCGCTCAATACCCTCCTCCCATGAGGCAGCTGGGAGGACAGCCCTATCAAGACATTCGCATTATTGTGACTTATGATTCATGTCCATGGGATCGTCGCCACTTAGACACAGTATCTCAATGGATTCACGGGAATCTTCCAGAGCCCTACAATATATGCAAAACCAGAAGTTCCTCTTGGATTGAAAAATTATGATACCAGCACCTCTAAATTGCTTTTAGCGGCTTTCTGTGCTGCCTCCGGCTCAGAAGTGCTTAGTTTGCTGACAAAAATCATAGACTCATACACATTGGAGATGGAAAAGCCCTGCTAGGTTCAGCTAGTCCATTTCTCCTACCAGGGAAGGAATATTCCCAGCAATCTGTTTTCCCTGCTACTTTGTCTTGTCTATTTTTAAACATCCCATGTAGCAAAAATACGTTTAGATTGTCAGGATTTCAGAGCCAAGTTAGCTGTGGAAGTACCAGCTGTAGCCTAACCTGCTTTGTCTGGTGGCAGCAGCTAAATTGCTCTCTGCTGCCTTTGAAGTCAATGGTAAAAGTCTTATTGGCTTCTGTGGGAACATTCTCAGGCCTTTGGTACGGATGATTAGAGCAAATAGCTATGGAGCACTGATAAGCCATTCTTAGACTACCGCTTTCCAGGCCGTAACTGCATTTTAATAGGCAAGAAATTGTCTCAGCAGCAGTCAGGGTGCAATAATAGCAAAGCCATGTGGAGCACACTGCACAGAAGTGACTCCTGCCACGACCATACAAAATTATATCCACAAGCCCAAACAGGTTTGGTGGAGTACGTGATCCAAGGGGAACGGTCAGAGGCAGTCCCTTCTGTACCCCCTTGAACTGTAAAATCTACCAGAGGTCAGTTCAGCTTGTAGATAGCTCCAAAGTGTTTTCCCTGTTCGACAGACTTTATCATCATGAATGAAGGGAGCTGGGCACATCAGGGTACGCCTTTACCTGCCTTTCACAACTTGGGCAGAATATAGCATAGGTATGGCACTGCCCGATTATTTTAGCCAAAAAATGAAAAAAAAAAAAAAAAATCGTCTGACTGTTGAATCACAGAAGTTAAGAAGTTACCATATAAAATTTGACTCACCTTCTCCAGGAAAAAACGTCGACGGCTACCCTGAGAGATGGAGCACGCGGCGGTGGCAGTGACACAGCCCCGATGAAGCGCGTTCCTTTGCTTTCTCTTTTTATTTCAGTAACAATGGCAGGTAGTGGGAGCCAGGGTTGGATTTAATTTAGCAGTGGCTGTGCTCTGCTGGGACAGCTTCCTCTACCTCCACGTTTCCTGTCTGGAAGTTCTCCCAAAAGGATGAATTAACCAATATATGACCTGTATGGGAAATGCACTTTATTGAAGCTGTTTTTCTAGGATGGAGCTGAACAGCTGTTTAACAGCGCATAGCGGCACTACATGAGAGACAGTAAAAACACAGAAAATGAACAGTATTCAGGTACAACTGGGCTGTAAGGAGGCAGAAGGTAATTATCTCAAACTGTAATTTTTGCTTGTACACAAAGGGTAGCGTCCTTGTGTGACAAAGCGTGCCAGCATGGGGTACCACAGCATGACAGTCAGCACAGGGGAAGGGCACCCCCGTTTCACCTTCCCCAGAGCACCTTCTTGTGCCATAAACACAGAGAGATTAACCCCATCCCTGCAGGCCCCAGCACCCTGGCAAGGAAAACCCACGTGCTAAAGCTACGTAGGCACAGGCTCCTCTCCAAAACCTGCTTAGTCTGACGCGATGGAAGCAGAGGGTGACGCAGCCCTGGTGTCACTATGGGGACAGCTGTGCCCGAGATCGAGCACAGTTCAATCCTCTTTTCTTATATAAGGCTTCAGCAGTCAATAGGAGCCTTAAGTGTCGGAGAAACAGCCCCACAGTAACTTCATGGCAAGCGATGTCTGTAGGCACCTCAGGGCAGATTACAGCTCTTCGGGTGTACATAGGGAGCTATCTGCTGCTGCTGCGAGCCAGCGCTGCCATCCGTGGAGCACAGTCCCACCGGCGATGGCTCCTGCCCCAGACCATGAAGCAGCATCTCTGGGTGGCAGCACAAGGCTGCACAGCCCAGGCAACGTCAGCGAGAAAGATGGAAGCGCCCGGCATCTCTGTCCGGAAGCCTCAGTAAAGCCCCTGCTTTCCATTCATGTCTCGTCCTCTCCCCCACAGTGGGTTAGCAGTGCAATTAAGTTATTGCAAATTTACATCAGGGCTGGAGAGATGAGAATCTGAACAGAAGCTTTAAAAGACACTTTTTTTTTTTTTTTTTAAAGCCTGACATAAAACACCAGCCAGATTTACCACGAGTTTCCTGTGTGCACATGAGTTATATGCATGGTAAGTGTCCCATCATCATGAATTCTGCCGATGTGCTCCTTCTAATGGCACTGATCATAGGGAATTCATTTGGTCTTCATATAGCTGTCACCTGTATTACCAGCGCGATTTCATTCTAATTTAGTATTACTTAATGGTGAAGATAAAGTTAAGTGTTAGCCATGTGAGTCTTTTCTTGGCTTCTCTCTCTCTCTGACACAGCAAGAGTGCAACTGCAGGCTGTTTTATGACCAATAATTCAAAAGAGCAGGGAAAAGAAGGAGCAGCAAATATCAACTGCTTGTCAATCATCCACAGTCTTTCAGCTCAAACGGTTACACCTGGACCTCTGATCTTTTCTTCTGCCGTCTCTGATCCCCCTGTTTGTTTGGAGTTCTTTAGGTGCTGCAACCATCAAAAATACATTTTTTAAAGGTTCGGGTTTAGGAAACCTGCAGTGGTAACCCACAACGATCGGAACGTGTGGTACAGAAAGCCGTACCTAATGGCTGCAGTACAGCAGCCAAATTACAGCCAGCCGGTCGGGGTGGCGATGACGGGGTACCCTACAAGCTGCCCGAGCACACGAAAATGCTGGGGGGAAACAGAGTGGTTTTATAGCATCAGTTACACAGCAACAAGTGATTCGTCTTCCCAAGCCCCCGTGCCCCCCCCTTTTCCCCCAGCTCGGGAAGGTAATCATTCTGCATATATCACTAGCTTGTTTAAACTGGAGATGAAAAGCTACAAAAGTACAACTTAATTGAACCCTGTATTGTGTTATTACAAATGCTGCCGACCTCACTTGCAGTCCATTATCAGAGGGTTCTGCTGAATGCTTTAATTAAAGACAATAAGGCTAATAAAAAGGCATCATTTTCCTGTCTCCAGCGCTGCTGGAGAGTTGGGGCTGATGAGATTATTTCCTGCTAATGCTCTTCTGTTGTTGTTGTTTTTAAATCTTTTTCTCCCCATGGTTTGCAAATACTGTCTGAGCCTGGGCTGTACAAGATTCATTAAGAACAAGAAAAAATCGGTTTTGTTTTTAAAACGCTGTTGTGGTTTTATTTGATGAGCAGAGCCCCTCTTCCAGATGATCCCTGGTGCCTTACCCCAGCCATCACTGCCTTTTGCTCTCGGATGCAGTCCCAGAGCAGGAGGAAGCTTCCCTGCACAGGCACAGCACACACACAAACTGACTTACGGACGCACTCTGCCCGCGGCACCCGTCCCCAGCCCTCCGTCTGCAGGGAGGCAGCGCCATGACAGCGCTACTTGCCAGAGGGCAGGATCTAGCCTGGAGTGAGTAATGCGGCACCTCACCATAATTAACATGCTGCTTACTAATGGCCCATATGTGCCGTCTCTATTTACTTTCATACTGATAGTATTAACGATACCAAACCAGCAGTGTTTCCAAAGCCGATTAAGGCAGCCTCGCTGGGCAACTTTGTCTCTCCAGCTCTGGTTCAAAGAGGCAGAAGAAGAGGGGGACAACGCAGGAAGGCACCAGTGAGGATCGCCACGAGGAAAGGAAGGTGCGTAGCTGGGTGTCGCGTTTAACCCCAGCTGGTAACCAAATACCACGCTGCCGCTTGCTCACGGTGGGGAGGAGAATCGGAAAGAAAGGAAAACTTGTGGGTTGAGATAAAGACAGCTCATCAGGACAGCAAAGGAAAATATAACAATTATTATATTATATAATATAATAATGATAATAATAACAATAAAATATAATGATAATAGAATATATAAAACAAACTATGCACAATTTCTCACTGCCCAATGACCCGACGACCGATACAGCCCGTCCCGAGCAGCGATCACAGAACAGCAATATTCCCCAGCAGCGATCTCAAACTGCAAGTTATAGAGAGCGCGAGTGAGGGCATGAACAGCCGAGTGAACAAACGAACGAATGAAAGCACAAACTAACGAAAAGGCCCCTGGCCCACCAGCCGATCCCCACTATACTGGGCATGACGTCTATGGTATGGAATACTCTCTTTGGCCGGTATGGGTCAACTATACTGGCTGTACCCCTCCCAGCTTTTTGCACCTGCACATTAGCAAAACCTGGGAAGCTGGAAAACGTCCAGCAATAATGACATCAGTGTATTATCAACATTCTTCACATAGCAAATCCCATACTAAATCTAAAATACAGTAGCTACTGGAAAGAAAATTAGCTCCATCCCAGCCAAAACCAGGACACTGCAGGGGCAGCCAAAATGCTGAGCGGGGAGGGATTCTCAGAAGGGAGGTGGGAAAGGCTTGCAGTAGGGCAGCTCTGCTCATCTGCCCATAGGGGAATGTGCTGAGGGATAAGGGAGGCAGGATGGCCCCTGCCCCTGGATGCAGAGGGGTGACACACCATTCCCTGTCTGCATCCCTCTGCCTTCAAGGACATCTGCATGGGCTTGACCTCATCCACCCCACGCATACCGTGGTGTCAGATGAATAGTACAAACATGGGGGGTGCGAAGCAGGGAATGGGAAATCGTCTGGTCCTCATTGCATGGGTGCGATTACAGAACAGGGACACCCACCCACCAGCAAACAGGCTGAGACCAGCAACTCCTCATACACCGGCCACAAAACAGTTAAAACTTCACTAACAATCCAGGCCATATTTGAACAAGAGACCTAATAGCAATTGGCATTGTAGCCCTGCTGTGAATAAGCCAAACCATCCAGTCCTACTGTGATTAAAAACTCCTTCTTGGACAAGGGAACAAGCAGCCAGACGCTAAGTAACTGAACTTTGCCCCTGCAAGGAGGAGAGCAAAGCACTAACCACTGAGCCAGCCCAGTTTGCCAAGACTTTTATAGGGAAGGAACTTTTACAATTAAATACAGCAAAAGGTTTCTTCCACTGTAAGCCTCTGAACACAGGTTGAAAGAAGCAGAGTCGAACGTGGAAGCCAAGTTAAGGAAAAAGAAAAAAAAGGAAAAAGAAAAAGTCTTGATCTGAAGGTTGCAGGCTCAAAGTAGCTAGAAACCCCATCAAGCAACTGAATGGGAACAGCGAGAGGCGGGTAAAGACCACAACTCCTCCCTGGGTAAAGGATGAAGCTGTAATGTGGAGCAGACTGACCTAGTTACATATTTCTTCACTCTCCTTCTCTCTCTCACTGCTGCAGTTGCCAGGCTGGGATGTTGCAAAGCAAATTGTAAATTAAGTTTCTGCCATCCAAGTCCAGCAAAGGAGAAACGAGGAGCTCTGCAGATGTGGACATCTCAAGCAGCACCATCTCAGGCCTCTTTGGAGGAAAGGCATTTGCCAGTGCCGCATCACCCCATCCGAGGTGGCTCTCCCCATCACGTCCTTCCCATCCATGTTTCCTTCGTGTGTCAGCAGCTGCAGGTCATTTTTGGCACAGTAGGGAAATGGCCCACAGCCTGGTGACATTTGCAGCTCCATCCTCCCGAGCACGCAGCAGAGGCACATGCTAATTGAACAGACTCTCTCAATCTTTCTGGTCTGCAGTTGAAGCAAAGGAGTCTTTTCCTGGGCAGGGAGGTTCGTGCAGCCCCCGCTGCTGGAGAGGTGCTGCACAAAGCAGAGCTGCCCCGTACTGTTAAAAAGACAGCAGGTATGGGGATGACACGGTGCATCAGGTATGGACATGCCATATACAAAGTGCTGCTGATACTCTTAATTCTGATAGAGTTGGGGATGAGGAGGAGAGGGGACAGTGTCTTTCATTCACTGAGTGCATTGCCCCAGCCGGGAGCCCTTTGACAGCCTTAACCTTCATTCCCAGATGCACACATGCGCTACTGGAGACAGGCAACAAGAACAACTTTCTGGCCACTGGGAGGCCCTGCTCCTCTCTGCGTTTGGGTACAGCATCCTTGCAAAGCCAGCCCCCAAACCGCACCTGGATTGCCCAACACGTGGCAGAGCTTATCTGGGTACGGCACGCAGGACTGTGCTGGTTTTGGCTGGGGTAGAGTTCATCTTCTTCACAGTAGCCGGTATGGGGCTGTGGTTTGGATTTGTGCTGGAAACAGTGCTGATAACACAGGGATGTTTCCATTGCTGCTGAGCAGGGCTGACACAGAGCCAAGGCCTTTTCTGTTCCTCACCCCATCCCACCCCACCAGCGAGGAGGCTGGGGGGGCACAAGGAGTTGGGAGGGGACACAGCCGGGACAGCTGACCCCAACTGACCCAAGGGATATTCCATGCCATATGACGTCATGCTCAGCATACAAAGCTGGGGGGAGAAGAAGGTAGTGGCAGGACGTTCGGAGTGATGGCGTTTGTCTTCCCAAATCACCGTTCTGTGTGATGGAGCCCTGCTCTCCTGGAGATGGCTGAACACCTGCCTGCCCATGGGAAGCAGGGAATGAATTCCTTGTTCTGCTTTGCTGGCATGTGCAGCTTTTGCTTTCCCTATTAAACTGTCTTTATCTCAACCTGCGAGTTTTCTCACTTTTACTCTTCCGATTCTCTCCCCCATCCCACTGGAGTAGGCACTGGTGGTCCAGCAGGCTGCCAGGGCCCCCAGACAAGATTGTGGGGTTTGGTCCCTTTTGTACCCCAAGGATGGCCAAGGATACCTGTGCACACTGACCCAGTGAGTCTCTGGAGGCCAGGAGGTTTGGAGAAGCACCCAAGATCTGGATCCCTTCACCCCAGGATCTCCAAAGCATCCACCATTCCTGCAGGCTTACAAGACTGACAACCTTAAACCACAACCCAGCAAGCTGAGATGGGGTGCAGGGGAAGCTTTGCTCTTGATGAGCAACTATTAAAGGAGAAGCTGCCAGGAGAGGCAAGAGAAACTTCCAAGGGAAGCATTTCCAAAAGATGAGCAAACCCTTTGGGGAAGACCATGTTTTGGAAGAATCGATGCTAAATGTAGGAGCTTTAATGACTTGGGAGTCTCCAGTCTATAACTTCTAATTAGAAATGAAGGGAAAAGAACACTGAAACCTTCTGAACTTTCCACCACAAAAAGCTATTAACTTTTTTTTTTGGCTCAGGAGTGTTTTTGAGATGTGCATGTCTCATTCTCAATGAAAAAATGTTTTGACAGGGGGAGAATTGGGGGTGATTGCGAGAAGATTCACACTGTCAGTCACAGCTACCCCCTCCAGCTGAAACAAGAGATCTCCAGAAAAGGAGTGGCGCAGATGCTGAGGCAGATGCTAAGCAAATATGAAGCCAGGCAGAGTTCATTTTGTAAACGGTTGCTGTGACCCCACTTTTCAGCATCACTCGCTCACTTAAAGCCCTGCTCCTCCCTCATCGGTATTTTCAGAATAGGGTAAAAGAAGGGGTTTGCCTGTATGTTGTGGGTTTATCTCTCTGGACTAGCTGAGATGATCCTGGGTCCTGTGGTCAACCTAGTAGAGCGTTTTTTCCAATGCACCAAGGAAACATTGCTGTTGTGGACATATTTTTCCATGCCTCAGCAGTTCTGAGGGGTCTACACTGCAAGAGGATTTACCCGAAGCAAAGCCCCAGTCCAACCTTCTCTCCCTTCCCTTGCATTTCTCAGCTATGTTTCACAACCCAAAATACTTACAGAGGTACGGTGTCGTGCCTAACTTACAGAAATGCCAGTACTCAGGCTTTGCAGAAGAGACAAGACTAAAAGATGACTCCTTGAGAAATGATGAACTTCAGCTTTGCACAAGCAAGGTACAAGAGCTCTATTTTTACTTGTCGAGAAGAGCCTCAGCGCATCCATCTGTGTTCACCCCTCCCCTTCCAGACCATTTTGTCTGCAAAAGAAGCAAAATTATCCATCAGTGACAAGCCTAGCACTAAGATTCAAGCCCACCAGCCCTTTTTATGGAGGCACATTCCTGCCGGGGCAGCCAGTCGAGGCTGCTGTAACACGCAAGCGGGGCAGTGCCCTAAAGGCGGGAGAAGGGGCTGCCAGAGGAGCCTGCATCCCACTGCCCGGTTCAGCTTGCGAGGGACGGCGGGAGCCAGGCAGCCGTACAGCTGGGGCCAGCACAATGGGCTGTCACTCTCGTCAAGCGGGAGGGTAATTAGGGAGCGCTTCTTCAAACACAGCTGCCGGTGCTATTCGAAAGCTGCCACGTGCTTGCTCTGAACGGGGGACACTGTGGCCCACCAGCACAGAAGCAAAACCACCCCCTTCCCTCGCCGCTGCCCCACAGGAAAGCTTCGGAGCCAGCAATCATTGCAGAGAGGTCGGTGGTCAGTCACCACTTTCCAGCCTGCCCAACCCACAATTGGCTCTGTGAGCATCTTGAACAGAGGGAAAAGGGTGGGTCATTATAGATGTACCCCCAGGAAGAGATGAACCCATTACATGTATTAATAACCTCTACAATCATCACTGCGTGAAACTGGGTTTTTATGAGAACTGGCTGCTTTGTAAGAGTTGCACAAACACAATGTGGGGTGAATACCAGATTCAATAGCTGAGCCAAAAGATTTGGAGAAGGAAAACAGTATGATGCATAAGCTGAGATTTGAGGCAAATCTCAGTTTTGGGGAGAAGCGAAATAAAACAACATTCAATGTGGGGCAACTCCAAATAACTCATTCAACCCTGAAAGCAATTTTGTTTAAACTGAGTTATTATTTGACCCTTTTATTTTCTTTTTAAAAATGAGGTCTTCTTTCTCGTTTTAAGTGAAGACGACTATGCCAAAATGGAAGTTTAACATCTAAAGATTTTGTCTTGGAAAGTTTCACCTGGTAAAGACAAGACATGTCCCATCCTGAAATCTGCAAACCAGCCCTTCCAGCTCTTCTGACCGCCCTCCCTCCATCTCTCACCAGTGACATGCACTGACTCCAATTCATGAGCAGTTTCCATCCTCCTGCAACTCCACTAATTGACAAATTTACCATGCATTACATGTATTTTACCCGTGTCTGCAGGAACCAGACTTTTCTGTTCTCCCCCCTCCCTTCTTCTCTGTCCCTTCTGCCCCCCAGTCCCCCACATCTGCCTTTCTGCTCAGAAGTCCTTCTCGTCATTTCCCACATGCATACAAATATGCTGCTTTTTCATCTGTAACATCTGTACAGTCTGACCAGCTTCCTCAGTATTTTTTCATACACACAAACTCAATAAATAATGCAAATGAGCCACCACTTAATTATTTTCTCAGCTTGTTGTGCAAGGAGTAATTTGGAGCGAGGACCCAAGGTGGCGAGGGGCAGCGCGCTCCCTCCCGAAGGCAGGCGTATGGCAGTACTACTGCTCCCCCTGCCTCCCACCGACCCACCCTCCAGCTTTCCAGCAAAGACTCACTTCACAAAATTTAATTACTCTGCTAACATGTCCCATATGCTCTGTGGCAGGCAGAGAAGGCTTTAATTACATCTGCTGTAGACATGCTGGGGAGCACTGATTCCCCATTTCCCAGGGACCCAACACAGCACCCGTGGGGATGTGGGTGCTGCCAGAACCATAACGGTGCCGCAGCATCCGACACTGAGTACCAAAACACCCTCTTTTTCCTCCTTTCTCCTCTCCACACACACATCCACAGCTAACAGTAGGGCTGGAGACAAGGGAGGGCTCTACTCTCTAGAGGAAAGCAAATTGTCCCCCTTACAAAGTGCTGACCATAACTGTTAATGAACTGATTAACAATCATTAATAATTAGAAAGCCCTTCCACACCACTGCTCATTTGTACGGTGCCTGAGAGACATCATCCCTCATTTGGGAAGCGGAGGACAAAACCTGGCCTCAGCTGGCCTTCCTCTTCCCTCCATCCTCCCAGCGCATCAGCACACGATCGGTTGGCTTTTCCCCTCCTTCTCCCACCCCATTTTACATTTCATTTTCGCAGCTGCCTCTGCAATTGCTAATTTCATAGCCATCAGGTGTTGCTGAGGTGGCAGGTAGTCAAAACCATTTTGGGGCACAATACATCAGGCGGTAGACAAGGAGCAGGCAGGAATTTGTTTGACATGACATTGTTATGCAAAGATGCTCATGATACCTGAGGTGCTTCATGCAACTGGATTGCATTTTCTGGAGACAGAAATCCTTTTTTAGGGGAAGAAGGGCTGGAGGCAGGGGAAATCCTTTCATTCAGGATCGTGTTTAAGTGTGAGAGCAGAATATCTATTGTAGTCCCTATACTTTTAATGTGGTTTGTGGCTTATGTGATCCAGCCTGTAATCTGTTCCACATCTTATACTGCCATGAATTTGATCAAGCCACATCTGAATTGTGATAGTCTGCTTTGCTGACTGCCTTGTGGTGAACCGTCTCCTACCAGCTATGGTTAATGTTTTGAACGAGGGCCAGTCATTATTGTTTGCAAGCTCTTCAGGCAGACGGGCGATTTCCAAGGATATTGTGGGCAGGAGATATTCCCCAAAGGGGGAACAAAGCATTTTCCAAAGTGTGGGGTATGAATGTGCATGTACACACAATTTGTTTGGTAAACTCACTGTGCTTCCTCCATCAAAGATCCAGCTGTAGGGTCACGGTTAGGAGCAGGAATAGCACTGTTTTCCCAGGAATCGAGGACTGTGTCAGGGTCTTCCATGGGCCGTGGATTTCTAAGCCCCATTGCACCCATCTGCAGCATCTATCATCTTTCCTGCTGCGTTAGGGCATCCCTGAGCCAGCCTGTACATACCTGACAGTCCAGCCACGGGCCACGCTGCAGGCACAGTTTGGCAGCAGAGGAGAGGTGCGGGCAATGCTGTGCTGAGCAACAGAAGAGCATCCCACGCAGGGCTAGGAGGCATTTCCTCATAGCTGCGTTCTTTGTCCACTTGTGTCAACTGCTCTGCTTGAAGAAGAGCCGCATTGCCCATGTTTCTAAAGTGCTTTTGTTCCTGTGGAGACACTGCGAGCTGCCTGGGAGCTTGCTTTTCCCCCTACACTAAGTAGAGTCTTGCCCCATGAGCAAACTCTGGAGTTATGAGTGCAAGGCTCGTGGCTTGCGGCATGGTCTCCCTTCGTCCCTGTCCCCCTCCGCTCTGGAGCTGCTACACGGAGCATGAAATGAGCACATGCTCGAGCTCCACATCACCGATTTCTCCTGTGAGAGGGAGATAATCCACAAAGCACTAGGCAGAAGAGTGGCACAATACATTCCCTTTCAACAGATGTTCATCCCAATGCCCTTCTTTCTACACCATGAGGTCCCAGTGAGGTCCCGTACATGCAATACTCCTCCAGGAAAGCACCGGTCTAGGTAACTCCCTTTCCCAGGAGTACCTACATTGCATTCATGTATCCGGTTCCATGGCAAGGAGCGGATGTGCAGCTGGTCCAGCTCCGCTCTAGGGTTTGTATAGAAGCCAATTCCCTTTTCAGGACCATCATTAATTCTTTTTAGCCTAGAGCCTGAAATTACCACCCAAGCTGAGGGAAGGGAGGGGGAGGAAAAGAAAAGGGAAAAGAGGAAGCAGGCAGAGAATAAAGTCGGCACTTGGGACATTTCAGCTAGAAAAGGTCAGGCTGCACTTTTGAATGGCTCATCCCCCTGTTTAGGTGCACGGTAATGGGAGATCCTGCCCTTCTCTGTTTTATGTATTTCAGTAGTGGCTCTGCCCTTTGGGTGAATCAAATTGATTTAGTCCGGTCCCCTAGTTCAATTTCTAGGGCTGCTCGGCCAGGACTCCCTAATCTGTGAACAGGATTTCATTGTGGCTAGGCACTTCTGATCCTTCAATTTATGGCTTGGCATTAAATTGGGCTCCACTGATGCAGGGCCGCTTAGATTATGTGTCTGAAAGATCAGGCGAGTGTAACTCGAGCGGTGGGAAGATAGAGGTATTCTTGGAGAAGCGAGCCTCCCTCCCTGAGCGAGAATAATCCTGTGACATCCTGCCTGTGCGATCCAAAAGGTTGTGGTTTTGGGGGCAGGATGAAATCTTGTTCAGGAGGAAAAAGAAATAAATTCCCATGGAAAGTTGGTTTGCAATTAAAAGAAGCATTTCTTCTGAAGTGCCTGTTCCTCACTTGCACACAATGGAATTAACTGAGCAGATGAAGTTGTTTCAGCCCACAAGTCTGTTTTTCCATTTTGGAGAGCGGGAACCTCTGCAAAAAGATCCCATAGGTTTCTTTTCCGTACCTGGGGGAGAGGCAGACAATACAAAAACACCTAATTGTAGAAGCAATACTTGGAAATACAAATCTCAAATCCAATAGCATGTCACGGTCTTAAACCAGGGCTTATCACTGCCAGGCATAAAGAGATGCTGCAACCATCACTTAGACATAACGGTCTTATCCTGGTCGGTGCTGCGAGCTGGCTGGACAGGTCTGAGCTGCGATAAAGGCATTTCTCTCCTTCCCGTCTGAAAGCAGAGCAGTTCTCCCTAGCACACATTTTAAGGGCAACCAGGACCGCACAAGCAGTGAGCTCAGCCTTTGGCAGAAGACAACCTGCCAGTCCTTCTGTAGCGCTTTTTGTCGTGTGGCCTCAAAGCACTGCGCAAGACACACCAGCCAAATCTGCCTAGCAAACTTTTCAATCCAAAATATCTGAGGTAATGTGAGGGCTGCCCAGCAGCCCGCCAGAGGAATACTTTCTGCTGCATGCAACACGGATTTGAGCTGTATGCCCCGAGGTACAGCAAGAAAACACATGGAGATGCTCGAGAGCGCAGAGCCAGCCGGGACAGTCTGCACAGGACCGTGCAGTCTGATCCCTGCTGCCTTTCGGGCATGACTCCTAGGCTGAGCTGGCCTCCAGAAGGTGTCCAGGGACATCCTGGAGACAATCCAAGACAAATCCCGGAAGCGACTTAATGGAGGAGCAGCACGGACAATGGGGGGGCCCTTCTCTGGGGCCCTCCCCGGCCCCTTCCTGCAGCAGCCCGGCAGAGCCGCCCCGCGCCGCGCCGGCCGCCCTCGCCCCGGGAGCCTGACTCGCAGCACAGCAATGCCCACCAGCATCCCCTTCTCAGGGGTAATTTCCTAGGCCCTGTATTGTCTCAGGGAGACACGTATTTGGCAGCTAATGTTTTCCGGCACACCAGCAAGGATGGAAATAACACTTCTTTCCAAAGAGTCTTTCTCTACTATGTCATGAGATAAATATCCAGGGTGTGTTTCCTCACCCTTAATACGAAAGGCTTCTGCACACAAAGACGGTAGGAGAGTTTGGCAAGAGACCTCAAGGACCGTGTAAAGAGCACGGCGCTCACCTGAGAGCCAGGCTCAGCTCAGGCAGAGCTGCACAAACCCGAGGAATCACACATCCCCACACTGCACCTCGCTGCTCTGCCTATAAAATCAAGGGAGGGCTCCGAGGAGCAGGGCTCTGTGCCGGACAAAGCCCCTCACACCACGGGGGATGAGCATCCCTGGAGCCGCCGGCCCCCTTGGCAGTGGAGCGGGGAGGACAGGTCGTGCCTCGTGCCCCCTTCTCATGCCCTATCGACGGGACACCGCCGCGCTGGCTTCTTGAGTGCAATCAATAAGCAGAGAGACAGGCACTACTGTTAAATTATCCCACCGACCTCCTGGTGATCTAATGGACTCTCCAGTAAGGTCTCATTAAATTCCAAGCCAAACTGTGTCCAGTTACAGTAATTACTGAATATTTAAGAAACAGCAATTGGCTATTTAGAGCACACTAACAAACATCTCACGGAGAATTTCATGCTCTTTAATTACTATGCAATACCTATCCCTTTGGTGACACCCTCCAACCTGGATTTATGTGTTAATTTGCATCTGTTCTTCTACGTTCCAGCATTTTAGAAAAGCAGAGAAATTACAAAAAAAAAAAAAAAAAAGAAAGGATAGCAGTTCTCCTGCTGAGGGTTAGGGCCTGCAGGGAGAGGGAAAAAAAAAAGCAGGTGCTGTGCCAGCTTTCCCCATCCCTATGTGGAAAGCCCAAATGCTGCAGTCCGTCGTTGCAGCTTTCCTCATCCTTCCAGACCCAAACCCAGCCCTGTCCCTCTGCACACTCAGCCCTGACCCCCACAACCCGCATCACTCCCACCCTAAGGCTCAAATGCTCCAAAAAAAAAAGCTAAGTCAAGCAAATCATGCCTTTGCTGACCGATGTGCATCCTCAGGAACTAGGGCAACACCTGCCTGGAGCTCATTTCCCTGCACGCAGCGAGAGCCGCGGCCGAATCCGAATCGGGGGCCTCTGTGCTAGCCGAGAGCCGTAACCCCAGCTGTGCTCTCCAGCTCGCTGCCTGCCTTATTAGCGCTAAACAGCATCCTTATTTAACACACTTCAATTTAGAGTGGAATGGATATTTCTTACTTCAGAAAGTCTCACCTGCCTCTCAAATGGCTCTTGGCATGCTGCCCGTTCTCACTCGCATTTTGCCTTTAACAAGGCAAGCCTCGTTCCTCTCGAATGGGAAAGAGCTGGCAGGGCTTGATTGAAAGTTTGGAGTCCTTCTCCCTCCCCATCCACTTAGATGCCACAAGAGCCCCCAGATCTGTATAGCCTTCTTATTGCCAGGAAAGCAAAGCTTCTGCCAATACATCTCCCAGGTTCCTCATCACGGAAACTGAAGCTGAAACATCTAACGGAGGCACCAACAAAGATTGATACAAAAAAGAAGGGGGGGGGGGGGGGGGGGAGTGGAGGGGGGGAAGATGAGTGTTGTTTGCAGAGCTTGCCTGGCCTCCTGCTACTCCTGCCCCCATCTTTTCTTCCTCCACTGCTGCATCCTCAGAACATCCAAGCCCAAGGTAGAAATATCTAACAAGTCATTTTTTTTTCCTTCCCATCCCCAACCGCACTCCTTCTGCAGGTAGCTTGAAATTCAGAGATCCAAGAGAAAAGAGCATCACTCACCGCTCCCACTTTCCTAACAAGATCTCATTACGGTGCAGGGAAAACTTGACCCTGTCGGAAGTGTCAAGCCGAGGCACCGCATTTATTCCTCACACAGTCCCCTTTGCCTATAACTTAGCGGGTGCTGCGGGGAGGTTATTCTTTCTTTCTTTGATTGTCACGGGGAGTAAGCTTTTCTTTTTTTAACAAAGCTATTTTAAAACAGATGCTTAACTCTCTGTGCTATTTTAAATGATGCATAGAAAAAAAGCCCGCAGCAGAGCCGCAGTTTAGCACAAAGACTGGGCGAGCTGAAGCCCATGCGCTCCTACCTGTGTACAGAGGGATCTTGGCGAAAGGGATCCGCAGGTGACTGTTTTGAAGAAAATGGCCCCGTTTGGGCCAGAAGATGGCCATTCAGCTGGGAACAATTGCAAGCCTGCAAGAGGCTTCCTCGGTTTGCTTTTGCAGGTCAGTAAATACCCATGCTCATCTCCGAACACTGTGAACCACATCACTGCGAGGTGAGGAGTGGGACGGAGGAAGGCTCCTGGCCGCCGGGTGCTGTGGGCTGTGTGTTTCTGGCCACCCTGTGGGCTGGTGGCACGGCTGTAAGTTGGGCAAAAGACCCTCCACAGCCACAGGAGGGAAGAATTAGAAACGCCCAAGCAGGCACTCTGAACACAATGCACGACACCCAGAAAATAGATTTCCACCTCCATCCCCAACAGAAGCGAGGTAAGAGCCACTAGATAGCAACAGCTCCAGGGACTCAGCTTGGATTTGCACTGTGAGCTGGAGGCAGAAGGGTTTACTCTCTGCATATTTAGTATTTTGGTACACAGCAGATTATAAACCCAATCTCTGAAGTTACAAAACCATATAGTCAGTGTTTATCTGTGGTATTTGATTATTACAAAGTTGTTCGTGCTCAGCAAATATGTTTTCTGATAATCAGCTGGCATTTACTTTACAGACATCTGTGTTATTAAACACACAGAGAGAGGGGATTTAGGGATTGTGATAGCAAATGGCCCTCGTTCAGTCTGCAAAGCGTCACGTGCATTTTTCTAGCTGCTCCATCGAGATGTGCTACCATGGGTCAAACCTCCACCCAGCCCAGAGAGATGCTGCATCTCCCAAAACTCCCTCCCCTCAAGCAGACAAGGCCCCACCGCTTGCTAAGTAAAGGCATCCCATTTCTCCAGCTGTATCAATGCTGCTGTCTGGCACTGAATTATTTAGCTTCCCCTCACTGTGAATGGAAATGATCTGCAGTTTAAATGGGACGAAGAGAAGTTTGCATCAAAGGCACCTTAACTCAGTCAAACACACATTGGAGACTTCCTTGCCTGTGACTGTCAGGGGTAATAACCATGGCTCTGATAAAACAAAAGGCCCTTCAGACCCGCTTAGTCCCTGTGATCGTCAGGTTCACATCTCCTCTTCCAGCTGTCAGGGAAGAAAGTAGTTAAAGAGGTTGACTCAGAGGGAGATGAGGATGTTGGGCTGTGGAATGCGAAAGACTTTCCCATAGATTGGAGGTTGATGTGGTGCTGGTAGCCCTGGGCTTTCTCAACGCCCCAACACTTTGTCGTGCAGGCTGGCAACACCCTCCATTTTCCTCCTGACCTGGCAGGAGAGGAGGGTCAGTGTTAGCAGCACTCATGTTGGCTAATTCATAGGGAAGTGTAGGGCTATTACAGCTGTCACTGGCACATCAAATGCTGGCTTTCTCATTTCCTAAACCTCTTCTGCCCAAAACCCACCGTCTCTGACCACCCCCCTCCTACACGCCCAAACCCACCAGCAGCTCTGCACTCTACCCATCGCCAAGTCCGCCCACTGCCCCCACACCCAGGGCTTCTTTCCCCACCTCCTCTGCGCTGCCGACACCAGAATCACTGCAGATGCCAGGACCACTGCCGACACCAGGACCACTGCAGACATCAGACCTCCTTGGGTGGTGGTGTCCCTCTCCAGGTCCCCCACACAGTGATGGGGAGCACTGGTCAAGTGTCCTCACTGGTACCACAGGAAAGACGGCATGGAGCTGGAGCTGGAGGTAAATCGAGGATCTCCTAACCAGGGTCATTGCAGAGACCTGGCTGTGAAAAGTCTTTTGTGGTAGCAGAAATGCTGTGGTGCTCAGTGGAGACCTTGAGGTTAAACTAAAATCTGTCAGCATTTGGAGAATGAGGGATTCTGCTGTCTGCCCCATCCCTGCTTCATTGCCCCCCAACCCTGTCCTCCCCACATGGAAATTCTCCCCTCCCATGCTACCCTGTGAGCTGCCCCCCAGTTTGGGATGCCTCCCTTGGGGGATGCCATTGGCGGGAAGCAGAGGGATGCTCTGGCATCACACAGCCGAGCTCTGCCAGCGCCAGCACCACACCACAGTCCAGGCTTCCCTTCCTCTGCTGCCCCCACCGCTCCCCACCCCCCAAGTTGCTAGCATTAAAAGGATTACTGAACAAAATGATGAGAGAGAAGGGATTACAGGGCATTATCAGCCTTGATCCTCTCCTAATTAATTACTGGTCAGACATATGAAAGGATGGCTCCAGCACACCCCACGACAGTGAAGAAGAAATGACATGTGCAACTGGAAGACATCTAGGAAAGGCTTTGGTAAATGCCAACACTTACTTGCTGATGCAACTTTCTTCCCAGAAAGGGCTCCTTTAGAGAACAGTACCTGAACACGGCTGCTGCTATCATCTGTGTAGTTTGTGTTGCCCTTCGCACTCACCTTTTTCCTCTTCCTAGTACTTGCACCTTCTTGGGTGATTTGCAGCAAAGCCAGCTCAACGCCAGACCCTGGGGCTGGCTTCACAGATCACCTTCCTCTCTCAGCAGACTGGGAAAGCTGATGCTCACCTGGCTGACTGAGGGACGCCTGGTTTTCTTGCGCTAGGCTGGGGTGACTAATCAAAAGGTATTTTTCTTAAAATTCTTATGGATTGAGGCAATCATCACAACAATCAGAGCAATCCTTCTATGAGGGGAAAGAGGAGGCATGTCGTTTCAGCTCTGCTCTCTAGAGGAAGAGATAACAGAAGATCTATTTTTCTGTGTTTCCTGGCCTGAAAGGAAAGGCAGTTCTTATCCCTCCCAAACCACTGTTTACTGGGAACTGGCTAACTTCTATTTTATTTTTTAATTCTCAGGGTTACACCCCGGTACATAGGAACTAGTGGCCAGTCTCTGCATACCATGCTTTGCACCCTCTCCAGTAGCCAGCCTCTGCAGTGAGAAAGAGCCACCCCATAATGACAGATTGGTTTTACCAGTCACAGCCATTTTTCCTGAGAGCAGAGCTCCGACTAGTCCCATGGCTTTGCTGGGCCTGTTCCTACCTCCTTTTCTGACAGATCAGCTCTTTGGCAGGCTCATGGTGCCACCTGAGCGGAGTTGACCCCAAAGGATTCGTGATACCTGACTGGGCTCATGTGCTTCCTTACTGAACTCCACAGCTCAAATAAGGATGCCCACAATTCTGGGATGCCCAGCCTTCCTGAGATGCCCTCCATGCCCTGGGATCCCACAAGGACACCTTAGTTCTCAGTAGAGCTCTTTGATGGAGCACCAGGAGTCCCAGCCCAAGTCAGATGTCTCCAGGCTACATGGAAGCGAAGTGGCTGCTTCCAGCCCTTGCACCCAGCTACACCATCAGCCTCTGTCTCTGCAACCACCTCAGCCTTGCTTCCTCATCCAGCTGGGCATTGCTAGCCTGTTGGGCTGATTTAGCTCTGGCTTGGGAAGTGTAGGCTTTCTATTTGCAAACAACGTGCAGCTCAGAAGCCCTGGGCTGGCCACCACTCCGCCTTTAAGCTCAAAGAGGGTGTGTGGTCACAGCAGGCTTCGAACTTGAAGGTACTTGCAGGATGTGGCTGAACATCATCTCTTTTTGCATCGCACCTTTTCCGTGGAGCTTCCCTCACTGCAAGATTGTGCCCCAACAGAGTCGCGACTAGAACACTATATCAAGTTGCATTTCATGACCCCCAAAGTCTTTAGGCGCAGAACTCAGACAAGGCATTTGCACCAGTTCCACGATCCCCCAGGTCTGTCCATGTTGCCTATTCTTTTCTTTTTTTTTAGCCCCAACAAATCTGCAGCACCTTCAAATCAATAAAACAAAGGCAGGCAAGGCAAGCTGCCACTGAACACCACCTGCTTAAAAAAGATCAGCTAAAATTATTTGCTGCTACTCAACAAATTTCTGCCTGCTTAGTCCCCTGGTTGCTGTGCTGTAAATGACCAAGATGGAGCAGGATGCAGAAATGGAGGGACCAGCCAGCATCACCTTCCTCACTATATGGGGCACTCGGGCTCTGCTGCAGCTGCAATTTGTACCATATGTTCATGTAAGCGGTGAAGCAGGGACGGCCATAGCCCTTTCCTTGCTTCAGGAGCTGAGAAACCCCAGTGGGAGAGCCCAGAGACCATCTTTCTGCATCCAGCTGAGAGTTTATCGGAGGGCATCCCTCCAGCCACTGGGACAGGCAGGCGGCTTCAGCACATGAGCTCTGCTTTTGCCTGGGGGACAGAGGCCCTTCTCTGCTCTGCGCAGAAGAGGTTAAGGGAAAGCAAGAACTAGCGAAATTTCTGAGAAATATCAGCATGCTGGTTTTGACAAATGCACAAATTGGAGCCGATTTGGAATGCAGATGTATGTAAACATGCATGAAATTATCCCATCCCTCCTGCATAATGTCGCCTCGCAGCCGCAAAGGCTCTGAGCACTCTGGCGAGGCCAAGCCGGTTAGATCCATTCAAATCAGGGAAAAGACACTGGAAAGACACCAGGCAAAAGAGTGGGAGAAGAATGAGGGAAGAAGACGCCTCATCACTAAGTTAAACATGATCCCGCCTGGCAGTGGGACACCCCAACTCCACGGTTGGAGCTGCTGGTTCCGAGGAGCCCACGGGCTGAGCTGAGCATCCTGCTGCCTCCTGAGTTTGCAAGGGACAGATGTCGCACACAGGCAGGAGATACTAACGGGTTTCTCTGGATGGATACTAATGGGTAGGGGAAAAAAGAGAGAACGGAGGAAGTGGAACAGGGGGTAACTGTGCACTGAAGGGACCTCACTGGAAGCACCTCTGGCCTTCACATGCACACATAGAGGTGCCTTCTGGGCCCAGCTGCCCTACACAGGAGCCAGAGGTGGGTTTACAGGAAAGGCAAAGGGAGTTTCAGCCCTTCTCCCCGCCCCATCAGCACGGGGTATTTGCCACTTCTGTTCACATTGCGGGGGTACTTGGCTACATGCACAGATGCTACGAGCCGTTGTCCTTGGGCAAAGCCTTCCAGACCCCAGCTCCAGGCTCCTGGCTGCCCTTCCTCCCGCGGAGATCTCCAGTTTCAGCAGTGCCCCTCAGAGCCTGTCTTGCACATCTTTGCATCCCAGGCCCACAGACGTCAGTGGGAGTTTCAAGAGCTGCTTCCCTGCTCTGCCTGCAAACACCTTTAATCCTCAATCTCTAACCACTTCATGCAGGGACGAGATGGTAAATGCCACGTTACAGACATTGAGCCATTTGCCGAAGATCAAACCATGAGTCCTGGAAATAGAAACCAGGAGTCCTGGAAATAGAAACCTGGAGTCCTGACTCACGCATCCTTGTCCTAATCACTCCTTCGGTGCCCTCCGTGGTTGTTGCCATGGACATTATTTTAATGCCACCCATTCCTCACCAGGACTTCACTGAAATGGTCCAGCAAAAGCAGTACATAAGCCCTCAAGAAAAAAGACCCTTCCCTGTTCCTGCTTCCATGGTGAGCTGCAGCAGGGCTGGGGCAGAGGTGAACAGCTTTCATGGCTTTCTCCACATAAGGAGCCCCTTTTTAATATCAAGCTCACATATTTTCTATTTACCTACTGTCAGCCGCACCTGCCCTGATCCAAGCCTTAAGCCCTGGCAGGGGCTAATCTCCCCATCCTCACGCAGCACCTGCGAAGCATCAACTCCACTTTTCATAATGGTCTGTATGAACAAATCTCTTTCGTTAATCCCATACCTTCCTCTGGCCCTCGGTGAGCCTCTCGGCACCAGCCGTCTCCCTCTGCTCCGGCACTTCAAGCTGGATTTAGAGATGAGAGAAGCCCCTTGAACACGGGACTTCCTGATTAAAATAGATAGAGTGAGGGACACATCAAAAACGAAGAGAAGAGCAGATGTCCCGTAGGCTCAGCGGGTCTCGTTTTGTACCCACGTGCACATCCAGGCAACTTGAAAAATCTCAGCTCTTGGAAGAAAGTAATAGAAATGAAATAGGAAAGTCCCGAACTGCTAAAGATATCCCGCTCTCCTACCCCTCCACAGGAGCATTGAGAATCACCAACCATCCTGCTGAGGATCCAAAAAACCTCCTCCAAGAGCAACTACAGCTGGAGGCTTCAGAGAAAGGTAAACAAGCACTCGTGCACATAAATAAAGCATGGTAATAAATGTCTTAATAATTAGCAGTGATACAGATGCAGCTGAGCAAACAGCCCTGGATCCAAAAAAACAAACAAGCCCTCTGCTTTCTGCCCTAGCTCCAGTGATAATTGCTTGCATGCCTTCATCACGCACGATCCCAAAGCTCTCAGTAAACAGAGACGGGGATGCCGTACAGGGCGAGACCTGGGAGAGGTGGTGGTGCGGCACAGGTCTCCTGCGTGGACATCCCAAAGCCATGCTTGGGTTCAGCACAATCAGCCCACTGGTGCCACAACGTGGGTGCACGGTCACACAGGACATCCCCGGCAAATCCTGTTGCTCTCCAGGAACTCCACTTTCAGATTATTAATGAAAAAGAAAAAAGAGATTGAGGAAAATTGGGCATGTTTCACTGCTCTGCTGAGCAGCCCCGGCTCCCAACATCCATGTTTGTATGGCTGCTCCAAAGCCACCGTGGGGCCCATGGGACAGCACTGAGCAGCACTTGGCACCTGTGCTGGTTGGTGGCCTGTCTAGGACAAGGCTAACGCTTGCTCAGGAGCATATCTACAAGACTCTACTCTCAGTTATTTTTCCCTCAGTTATACAAGAGGGAAATCATATTACGAGTGGGATCAATAAGGAAAAGCAGAGCTGGAAGAAGGAAGAGAGTTGTACAGAAACACACGCGCATGCACAAACCTCTCTCTTCTGAACTCCAACTGCAAAAAACCCCCAACTCTTTCAACTTTCTCTTTGAGTTCTGAGCTCTTCTAGGTTTTTTTTTTCTTTTCTTTTTTTACCCCTCCAGACTCAAGGATGCATTTCTAACCTCAGAAAGAAAACCCTCCTTTTGTAACAGTCATTAATTGGCTTTAGGGAATCTGGGCCACCAGATATGCCCCTAATCCTATACACACTTCCAGTCCCATGTCAGAGCTGGGCTGCCCAGCACTTCTTTCCGCAAGAGGCTTGCTAGGGGAATTAGCTGCTTCCTGCAGCCGCTGCAGCTGTCTGGCTTGATATATTTTTTAAATATGGGGGGGAAAAGGCAGTTGGCAGATCATGTTTGTTGGGGAGACACTGATGCGAATTTTTATCTCTCTAAATGGTGCACTTCTCCATTATCAAGACGCACAAAGCAATGTCAATCACCTTATCCTAGCACAAAAGCTAAGAGCTTGCCAAAAGGTTGGCAGCATACACACACCAATGTAGGTGGCAGGGTGTTATGAGAGCGAGCGCCAGTTTGATAGGAGCTGTTTAGATTGCGAGGGTGTTAGAGTGTGTTTGTCATGATTTAAAGCGTTAAACCTTGGAAGTGGTATATAAAGGCTGACATGAAAGAGTCTGAAGAACACATCCACGTGCGTGTGTGTTCAAAGATCTGGGGACCCAAACACGGCTCATGGTCATGAATTCCCAGCTGGCCTTGGAAAACCTTCAGCTCAATCCTCTTCCAATGTGAGGGGATTTATTAAGCAGCCACCGATTGCAATACAGTATTTCCCCAGGTGGTCCTACCTCCAGAGATTGCTTGCACACGCAGGACTTCTCCAGGCAGCAGATGGGCAGAGGGGGAACCTGAGAGGGAGAGTTATTCTCCTGCCCCAGCATTAGACACCTGAGCTGAGAGACTGATCTTCCTCCACGATGTGGGCAAAGTGATTCCTGCAGAAGGTAATTCAGGCAGGAGTCAAACTTAGGTGCCCTAAACCTCTTTCCAGAGATCCCATGCTCATATCCTAACCAGTACACACCAACAGGAACCAAAATGAAATCGGAATTAAACTGAATTACTGCCTTGAACAAAACTAAGCCTATTCACCAATCCAAACACATCTGAGCATCCTCTCTAGAAGGAAAAAAAACATGCACCATTTATTAAATTATTCTGACTTTTTCTTATTACTGTCTCTCCTGGTTCAGACTAAGGCATTAAAAAGCCACGAGGCACATTGATCTTGTGCTATTTCCCATTTAGTATTGAAGCACTTGAAGCTCATGGGAAAGGTCGTTCTGATCACATGTCTACCCGAGGAGATTTGGATTGCACAAACGAACACCCAGACGCTGGGTCTCCCACCCGCCACACAAGGTTATTCCTTCTGGGTCAGATCCTGCCAGGCTGCATTGAGCATCCTGTTGGTGTTTATTGAAAGATGCAAAATGTCCTTTACAAGGAGACAAAGCCAGCGCAGGATGGAGTCGAGAGGATCTTCAACTGGATTGTTATCCTGGAAACCACCATAAACTGTAGAGGTGAACTCCAAATGAAAGATCACGCAACAGGGACCTGGAGGTAAGCAGATGGCCTTTAGAACTGGGAGTCTCGCACCAGCTACAAGCAAGTAATTACCTGCAAGTCACAGCTGTGCTGGACCACATGAGCAGGTGAAAATGTGACTATGCTAGGGTGTGATCGCGCTGCCAGCATCCTCTGACACTTCTCCTCTTCCCTAGCTGGCCCTAATGCAACCAAATGGAGGGGTTATTTGCTTTCGAGAGATCGGAGCCATTTCTCCTTAGGAGGCCTTTAAGAACAGGGGTGGGAAGGAAGTTAACAAGATGCTCTGAAGTGGTGGATGAGTGTAGGTATCACTGCAAGAGGTGAGGAGCGCATTCAGACAAATGCAGAGCTTGCCAAAGAGGCTGTCGAGAGCGAGTGAGGCACAAGCTGAGGCTGGGAGGGAGGTTTCCTCGGCCAGAGGACATAATCTGGTAGTGACATTGCCACTAGGCTTTGCCATGAGGATCAGAAAAACTGGCTTCCTCACCGCCTGCTGTCCGAGCCAGTCTGCTCTTGAACGCATAAAGATACGCTGTTCTGAAATCTTGGAATTTGCCCCCATCGGGAGTTACTGACTATAAGCCCCGGTTGGGAAGGAGCAGCTAGCGCCAAGTTTCTGGTGGTGGGCTGGGCTGTAAAAACCAAACTGACTTCAGCAGTCAGTCTGCTCCACGTGCTTGGCTTTTTTTTCCAGCTGCTTTGCCCAATATGTCTAAAGAGCGTAGATATACTGACAGAGTCTCGGGAAGGACCGTGCATTTGTTTTTGTGCATCTCCAGAAATGAGAAGCGAAGAGAAGGATGATGCTGAAATGTCTCCTCCAGCCCCTGCAAGTCACTGTCAAGTAAGTTTACAACTCTCTTCACATCCATCAGTGTGAAATTCTTGGGCAACAAGCTGGTTCCTGCCTCCTTGCTGGCTCTGGCAGCGGGAAGAGGTGCTGAGCCCCCAGGTGCCGAACCATCTGCAAATCCCCCAAACGCTTTGGCCTGGTCTGCCAGAAATTAATAACTAAGAACATCATTCAAGCAAGGTAGATCAGAGCCCGCACCTCCGTCTGCGTTAGCTTTCCAGTGACACTTCAGAGGACTCCTGGAAAGGACCACCTGATGCTTTCTGACAAAGGAGAGAAAAACTATCTCAGCAATGAGGGTGAAGCCACTCTTCCTCTCCCCTGGCCTCACCTCTTCCCCCTCCTTGCCCCCATCATGCTGTCTCGTTTTTTTTGGCACACCAGCAATTTCTGTCAGATTTGGGCAAAAGCAGGCAGCTCTTTTGCAGCCAATGTGCCAGGGACGTCAGAGCCCCTGCTTTTCCCCCTTCCTTCTCGCTGGCGCTCGGAGCCAGCCTCTCGGATCGACTGGCGGATGACATGCCTGGCTGGGCCGAGGCACTCGGATTGACGCTTCCCCAGGGTGCTGCTCCTGATGGAGTTTGCAGCAGGAGCTAAAAGCTGCATACAGATAACTCTTCCTTCCCCCGCTTCCTTCCTTCTTCCTTCCTTTCAGCAATTCAAAGAGAAAAGGGTGAAGAAAATGGCACTTGGATTAAATAAACGAACAACCAGTATGCAGGGCTTTTAGCTGTAAGTGAGCCAAGTGTCCTATAACATTAAATAAATGCAAGATTAACCTTCAAGGCTTCCACACTAAATTATTTATCTTGAGAGGCGAAGAGGTCAGGATTGAAACAAAGGGTAAATATTTGACGAACGCGCTGCGTGCGCTGGCTGCACGGCTGTTTGCCGACTGTGCCGGTGCTGCCCGCGCTTCCCTCCCGCGGGGACAGCCGTGAGCTGGCCGTGCCGCTCCCCCAGCCCGTCAGCACCCCGGGATTCGGCGGCGAGGGCAGCAGAGGGGGCGAGGATAAGCCTCGCACCATCGGCCGTGGCATCCTGCCCGGCAGAAGCTGCGAGGTCGCCCCAGTGACCTGACAGGGGCCGATAAGTTGTTGTGATTTCAGCGAGCATCCCATGCTCTGCAATTAGCAGCTGCATCTGCCTTCTATACTGGAGTATTATTAACCGCATGATTTACATACAACCATTTCTGTAGCCACTATAGGCAGGGAATTACCTGATAACCAAATACCCTGCTGTTCATGCTAAGTGACAGACTCAGAAATATTAGTCTGTTTAATCAAAGCACTAACAACACGGAATAGATGAAAATATTTTGCCATTCCCTAGCTGATCTCCCCCATTAAGATCCTCAAGCATTATTCTGTCAAAGGTATGCCAATTATTTTCCTTTCAGTAAAAAAATTAAAATGTAGCCACTACTAGGAAAGCATACAGCATCTGTTTAACAGTGAATAGCAACTTTACAGTGCATTTTAAGGTGAGAAATGCAAAAGACAGCTACGGCCAGGACTGATGTAATTAGTCAGGATGTACAACATCTTAAATTACCATCTCTGTACTTTCCAGAAGTGCCAGGCTTCAGAAGAATAAGCGGGCAGGATCGTGGTGTTAACTCACCTGAAAAAACCTCGGCTAACGCGCTTTTGCCCTAGAAAGAGCATCACCACCTCACTGATCCATAACTTTGTCTGCAGCGCCCATTTCCCCACTCACCTTCCTGTCCCAGCCTGGAACAGATCCAAACCAGCGTAGGTGCAATGGACCTCACAAGGTCACGTCATGCTGTGGCACTGCTCAGCAGCTGCAGGAGGTTTGGTGTTAAATGCAAAAAAAATGGAAAAAATATTAAAGCTGCGACGTACTAAATTAAACGTTTCAGCTACTTGTCAATACAACAAATGCAAAGCATCATATTCAAAGCATGTGCAGGAGAGAGCAAGGCTAGGGTGCCCTCTGCCCTGGGTTGGTACTCAGCGGGATATACAAAATTTCTCGGGCAGCTGCGTGGCCTGTCCCGTTCATGTACAATGCATTAAACCCCTCGCAAAGTGTAAGGTCAGGAAGGGATTTTCTCTGAGTGAAGGGAATCACTGGAGTGGGCTTTTACACTCCTTCGCAGTAAGGTGTGTGCTTTGGACTGTCGGATCATCTGCTTATTTCCACATAGCAAATCCCTGCTATTTCAGAGATCAAAGACACTGGCACTGCTCTTGATCTCTCGGTGTCTCCGGGGACTACTTTAGCTGGTGGGGTTTAGTCTTTGGCACGAGGTGCAGGTGTGCTGTAGAGCCCTCCCCAGCAAACGCCCCGTGCGGTCCCTCCTGCTCCTCTCCCCAAAGCCTCCCCCACCACACACAGCCTCAAGAGTCGCTTTCCAAAAAATCCCAGTCACTCCACGCACCCCTCTGAGCCACCAACATGCAGCCAGGAGCACCGCAGCTCACGTCCGGGAGAGAGCATCAGGGAAGGTGGAAATGAGATGCCCAAGGAGAAGAGCCACCCACCTCTCCCGCCATGGTGCCGCGCGCTGCCCTCGCTAATCAGCTGATGAAGGCTTTGCCTCTGCTGCCAGAAAGCATGTGTTTTAGCATAGGATAAGTGAGCTGAGTAAGCTGTGAAACCCAAGTGGCAGTGAGATACGTTGCTTTCTACCAATTACGAGCACAACTATAGGTAAAGAAGCCATAGCAACAAAAACTTGACCTGCTCCACTCCAGAGACATAGCTGGAGCTTATTCTAGCTTTAATGTAGTCTCTAAACGCCTACTGCTGTTAATGGTTCCTGCATAATAAGGGGGATTACAGATCTATTACAGATCTGTCACCTCTTAAGGAATACGCCATTAATCATGATCGTTTATTTGCAAATTGGTTTATAATTTTGAAAATCTTTTGCAAATTTCTTTAAATGGAAGAGGGTGGGGGGCAAGGGACTTTCAAAGCAGACTTCTATGCTATTTCCTTCCTCAGCTAATGCCCCATTTTGAGCCAAACCACTGCTTGTGCATGTCTGCATATGTATATGGGTATTTATGTATGGGAATAAAGTGGATGAGCGCGACCAGACACATGTGAGTGACAGCAGTTAGCAGAGAGCGCATAGGAGGGTGCAACTGTCTGCGCACAGATGCCCCGGACAGTCCATGTGGGCAAAGGTGCCTGTTTGCAGGCTGCTTTTCACCTGGGCAGCTTTTACAGATGAAGAGCAACCGAGTACTTGCATGCATGCCTGCCCGCTGGTGGTACCACTGCCTGTGGACACACTTCAGTGTACATCCCTGTGTGCATTTCCATGGCCTTTCACCAAGCTGATTTGCACAAGATTTGGAGGTTGGGCCCAAGATTCATGCCCTCCTCACCTTGGCTGTGCAAAACCTTGGTGTTACCCGATGCACCAGAGCCAGCAGCTAATTATCTCTGACCAGCTAACAGCCAAACGCCCCCCTAGCCGCTCAGAGAGCCTGGTGGGGCAGAGCACAAGACGAGAACAGACACAGACCCTTCCCTCATCCCACAGCTCAACCCACGGTTGGGTCAGTGCAGATAAATCCCTTACCCTCCCAGCCTCCCTGTCTTACCCCCAGCTCCCCCAAGGCTCTGCCCTTCTTTCTGGATTTCCCTTAAACTCACACCAAAATCCCCTTACTTATCAGAGACTCCCCTCCACTCTCCTCATCTCCAGCCCTTTGCATCCATCTCTGCTCCCCACCCCTGCGGATTAAGTAGACTTTGCCTGGATTACAGCTGCCAATCAAGTTCAAGAGCATTTTTAATAGTTTAATTTGTGGCACAAGGTTTCAAATAAAATCATCAAGTGCAGTCGATTAAACTCATTAAGTCCTTACGGACTCGTCTGTGTACTGCGCTGTTATCAGATTCAGAGACATGAGAATTAATTAGGCCGCTGTTATCCTTTGTCTGGATTAGTGTGCCAGGCCCAGCGGCCGGGTGTTTTCCTGTGAAAACACGAGGTCCGTAATCTCCTTACGAGCACAACCACGGAGACAGAGGCCTAAGAGATTTCTTCAACATTCCTCAAAGATCAAACAACACGAAATGCACTGTTCTTTGGGGTTTTTTTTTTCCCTCTCCTGGTTTTCTTTCTTTCTCTTTTTTTTTTTTTTTTTCCCTGAGCACACGGTGCAGCTCGTGACTAAAGGCAGTTCGGTGGGAAGAGGGCAGGCGGGTAGAAATGAGTTGCTGATACCAGGGCTGGAAACGCTCCTCACATTAACCTCCCCTACCAGGGTACACCAGGGCTGCCCTGCAAGGCTCCTTCTGCTGCAAAGGAACTTTTCTTGTCTTCATCCTTCCCCTGCATGCCAAACAACCCTTACTCAACATCTGCTGGGGCTATTTCCCCACTGCTGCATCCCTTGGGGCACTGCCCACATTTGGGTGGAGAGACTAAGGGTACCCAAAGAGCATAAGGGTACCCTCCACCCCTACAGACCCAGAGTAATGTCAAATCACAGCTGACACACAACATAACTCACCAGGATGCCCCAGAAGCCATCGTTTCTGCCTCCAGTATGTGCGTTACCTACCTCTGGGAACCGTGACTCTTCCACCGAGCAACCATTGCAGATGGTGAGCTGCTTGGAGGGAGTGACGTGCTGGTGGGAAGGACAGCGCAATACCTTGGCTGCCAGGACTGCATAGTCTTAAACATGAGGATATACAGAGATGAGTACCCACGTGGGTACTCCAATCTATACTGGAGGATATGGTGGGCAGATGGGCCAAGATGAAGATAAACAAGGATATACGTAGACACGCTGAACCTGACTGTACTCCCACTTTCAATATTCTGGCCCCTACCCACAGAGCAGGATCTTACTACACAAATACCAACACTAAACAAGCTTCCTACACAACTTGCCACCTACTCTGCTCTACAGAGTAGAAATACATGATATACATTCACCATCACAACAGGGCTTTTAACAACAAACAGCTCACACTCATAATACCAATACATGAAACCAATACCTATACCATGCAATATACAATACAATACTAATATATATAGCTGAACGACTGGACCCAGGAGAGACTTATGAATTGCCTTATAACTCCAGCAAGGTCCACCCACAGAACTGGGTAAGTGAAGTTTATACATACATAGATCCCAGAGGAGAATTTTTTTAAGTACCATAGGCAGGTAAGCACCTCTGCTTTCTAACGCCACGAGGAACTTCATTGAGATCAGGGATCTGAAAATCTCTCCCCTCATACTAGGACTGCCCCTCTTTGATAAAAGTCAGCTATTACAAAGGAGGGCAGGAGGTGGGAGATCCACAACAAGTGATGACACACAGGTGCCCATATGCGACGGCCAAGGGTTGCTGCCTCCATCAGACCTTGGATAGTGGAATTGGTTGGTCCTTGACAAAGCTGTTATTTCACAGAGCAACGCGGCTGTGGAAGGGCCTTAAAAAGGCATATTGCCAAAGAGAGCTTTATCCGAGAGGCTTTTCTGGTGGACACAAATCCTTTCCGATGGGCCAGCTGCCGGCAAACATGCTGCAACAAATTTATGAGAACATAACAATGCTGTAAAGAGATGAACTTAAGGGACAAAGAAAAGTAATCCATATTAAGACTGGCAAGGGCTTTGCGCCTGCTAACAGTCCTGTTGAATTGCATTTGAGGGGAGCTGAACTACAGCAATTTCTAAACTAAATCACTTGGGCCTGCCAGTACTTTCACCAGTTTATTACAGAAATTTACTCACAAGGGTCAGTGACCCCTCAGTCAATGACTCCCGCAGGTGACTTCCCGAGCCGCATTAAGCTATGAGCACTTGCTCTCATTCCCTCTGATCTTCTCTTTCTCTCCTCCTCCTCTTCCACTTCCCATTTCATTCACCTCTCCACTGAATCCCTTCTTTTTTTCTCTCTATTGTCAAATCACGGGAGTAGGGTACGATGTGACAAGGCACTGCTGGAGGAACGATAAGGGATGTAGACATGAAGGAGCAACAGAGAGGCAAAAGGGCTGAAAAGGGAAGCCGAGAAGCCTGAACGTGATGGAGGGGAAAGGGAGGTGGGAAGAGCTCCAGGGATGGCAGTAAGGCAGCTACACTTTTGGGAAAGATGAGGATTTTCATACCTGTTTCCCTGTTCAGATAATGTGAAGACAAGGATGAAGGTGAGAGCAAAGCTGCAGCCTCCAGGATGCAGAGGGCCTCCAGAATCATTTTAGCAACTAAGGTGGGGAGAAAACAATGGGAGCTGCAGGGCGTAAGTGGAGAAAAAGGCAGCAGGATCTGGCACAAAGGAGGAAGAACAAGGGGCAGAGGAGCGGTATGGGCAAGAGGAGCAAAGCAGAAGGTCTGATGGCATTGCATGAGAAAAAATGTGACCTGTCTTGTTAACGGAGAGGAGTACACCCCCTCAAAGGTGGGCATCCAAGTGTGTCAGGTGAATTCTGCTCTCCTTTCCTAAAAGGAGGTGTAGACAATTGTGCATTTCCTGAGCCCAGAACATCTGTACTTAGACAAGATGAATCCTACAGAAACCTTGTCTCACTGTAGCCAAACTGATGCAACATCAGAGTCCTGCTCTGCTATTGGGCAAGTTCTCCAGGCCTGGCATAACTCTTACCCTCGTCGTTTCCCCAGTGGAAGAGTAAGCAAAAGAAGTTCTTCAGGCAATACTTAACCCACGTACCCTGGAATATCAACTCCTGAAAGTTTAAAGGCATCTCAGTCCACAGCAGGCTTTCTGCCACTGCCCCAGCCCTGCCAACCTCCTTCTGCTTCTGCCCAGACACCTCTCTGAAGCAGCCTTCAGCATTTCTTGTGGCCAACAGGGTTTTCCACAAATTATTAATCACAAGTGAAAGCATACAGAGTGGGCAGGCATCCTTCCTCCTTTCCCAGCTCCAAAAGTTCTCCTTTCAGTGTCTCTTTCTCACTCACTTTTTTCTTTCTTCTCCCCCCACCACGCATAAGGAATTGATGAATGTCTCTTTAAAGCTCTGTGTCTGCTGCCTTGCAGTACACCCTTGTAAATCAGATAAATATCTCAAGGATCCTTATCCTGGGAAAATTGAGATAATTGCGCTAAATTGAAGAGCCTCTTTTTTTTTCCTCCCCCCCCACTTCTTCTTCTTCTTCTCTTTTCAGCTGGAGTCTCTTGTAGTAACAGGTGTGCTGACTGCTAATTCCTGCACAGGAATCGCCCCCTCGCTCTGAAGCCATGGCCCTCGATAGCCCGTTCCAGGCTAGCTCCTGAAGTGAGTTTCAACCAAGAAACGATGTCAGCCAGGACACAGCTCCGTCTAGGTCTCTCTTGGAAAAGTTCACCCTTGCTGGTGCACCTCTGACACCCACCTGCTCAAGGTGGTGTCTGCTGTGGTGCGAATGGTGGGTTGTGTCTGTAAGGGGTAACACAGGGCCAGCTCCAACATCCCCCTTCCACCACAGACTGGTGCTGCAGAAAGCCGGACAAAGGGAAAACAGGAACAAAAAAATACAATGGAAGGATGGAGATAAATAGGATTCAGGTGAAAGAAGATGGAGCATTAAGAAACAGCAGGAAAACTAACACGGTAGTCAAGTCAAGTCAAGACAAGTCAAGAAGGCCCTGAGTGATCTAATCTAAGCTGGCCTGCTCTAAGAAGGTCCTGAGGTCTCTTCCCATCCATACCTCTCTGTGGTTCCAGGGCAGGATAGAGGAGCACTAATGCCATATGAGAGGAGACATGGACCCCAAAACCAGTCCCCGTTTCTCAGTGTCATTGCCATGTGCTTCTCGCCCCACCTACAGAAGGAAGAACACCTCCCACCAGCTAAGAATAGTGCCAACTACATCAAGTTATTAACCCTTCCTTCCACCATAGTGGCAAAAGCCACCAGAAGAGCAGGGGACAGGGCAGCAGGTGAGGAGATCGAGGGGCAAGCTGTGACCCTGCTGTTTTTCTCCCGGGCAAAGAAAACTCTTCAAACCAGAAACCTACAGTGTTTTGCTTTTGGTGCTCTACAGCCGAACACACAAGCAAATTGGGACTGTCAGAGGGACTGAAGGTGAGTGATGGTGCAATCCAAAGGGGATGATTACTTCTCTAAGAGATTTCCAGACAGCACCTGGGGTCTCCGGGGGAGCCAGCAAAGAGGATTTTTAGGTGACTTTGTGTAAGGCAGGGAGCATAAACACAGAAGGCGCTCAGAGAGCAAGGATGACTCTGCACTCAGAAAACTAGGGAGGTGGCAAGCAGTGGATGGTGACACGATGGTGCTGAGTATGGCCCTCATAATGACAGGCCTCCTTCAAGTGCAGGTTAGACCTTCAAGCCCAGCCAGCTTGTCTAAAGTGTGCGTTGGCTGGGAGGAAGCAGAGCAGACTCAGATAATCACTGAGCTCGGGCGAGCGGTCTCCAGGCTGCAGGTGGGCTGAGAGAGAGGAGGACAACAGCTGTTTCTACTTCACCCAGGTCTTCCGTGCCAGGCCACCCTTCCCTTTGTCCACAGCAGAACCACGGCTCTCTGCAAACTCATCAGAGCCTATTCTCCTGAAAATGCTCTCACACACACCAATAATAACCCGAGAGCCCAGGCAGGGCCGAAACAAGATGAATGCGGTGGCTGAACAAAGCGGTTCAGACCTGTGCCTGCAGCCAGAGCTTCACCAGCATGTCTCTACCCATTCCAGGTTTGAGGAGAAAAGAAACAAATTTTGGGAAGGTGGGAAACAGCTTCTCTGAAGGTCCACTAATGAAGAGGGGATGGAAGGAAGTCTCATGAGTCAGCTCCCTCTTTTCAGTTGCAGCCCCAATTTTCTCACCTTCCCCTGCCTAATCACCAGGAACAGCCACCATGGGGTACCATGTCCTGTACCCAGGCCACGTGCAGTAGAAGGTGACTCCTCTGCTTGCTCTGTGTCATCCATATAGACCCAACGTGAGCTTAAAAGTAGCACCACCAATGCAGAAAAGAGGGGTTTGTTCTCCACGGCTCCCCTCAACCCTTGCCCTAGCTCTGCAAAGAGGCTGAGGACAGCTTTCAGTGCTTATGGGGTGGGATGACCCCTGCCCAGCCTGCAAGCTGCAAAGTCACTCCTGGCATCAGCATGCTCCACGTAACATCCCCACTGCTCTCAGGAAGAATAGGCTTGACGGTGTTTTGACTCCCTTCTCAGAGACTCCCACACGGCACTTTACAATCCAACTTTGCTCTCAAATACACATCCTGGGCTGCATCCCAGAGATGTGTGTCAGGCACGAAGCGCTGTCAGTCAGCCCCAGTCACAACACATCAGGGCTTAAGAGAAGTCTGACTGATCGAGGCGAGGGGGGAGGGAGCGCAGGAACAAGAAGAAAAGGCTGAACAGCAAAAAAAAATGAGAGGAGAAAGACAAATCAAGCGGGGAAAATGGCAGGGACTACTCCATACAGCAAGGATGTTTTTCATCTGTGATACGGCAGCAGTGTCAGGCACCAAAAAGGACAAAGATGTTCAGATACAGAGTCGCAGGGAGGAGAGCGGAGGAAGCTCCTGGGAGGGCTCCTGGTCTGAAACACGTCGTCTCTCATCCGCCTGGCGTTGGGCAGCAGGGACAGAAACTGGCTGCCACATCAGCAGCATGGCAATTAATGTAAAGTGGGCTGTAGGGACAAAGCTACCAGATAAAGTGTGCGCCTGGCTAAATGCCACTTTGGAGTTGGCTCCAATATCAGCAGCCTCAGCCAAGAACGACCAACTGGCCATGGCACCGGGACTGTCTCTCCCGTGTCGTGGAGGAGTTCACGGGGCGCAGGGAAGGGTCACTGCAGGAATGATTTGGGGCAGTTCTCCTGCCACCACCCAGACGTTTTCCTGCATAGGAAGATACCTGCAATCCTGACTATCAAGAAAGGCAAAGCTGGGCAAAATAGGAACAACAGAGCAAGCAACCAAAGCTATGCTCATTTGAAGACAAAGGTGAATAAATTTAGGCAAGGGTTCAGAGGAGAGGTCTGCCAATGAAAGGGCATTGCAGTGGAGAGGGAGGAGGTCCCTCCCCATTCTGGGAGATGAAGGACATGGAGAGAAGACCTCAAACACTGCATAGAAGTTTGAGATTAGTCAAGTATGCTCATATTAGGAATTTCAGTCTCTTCCACCATGCATGAAATGAGTAAATATTCATTGGGCTGAAGAGAAAGAGAGGAGGGGGGTGAGGAGAGATGACTCCATAGCATAATTTATATAAGTATTCACTGGAGCTTGAACAGGAACCCACATCTCGCTGTTCCCAGGTGAGTGCCCGAGCAGCTAGGCTGGAAGTTCTGCTTCTTTTTACTCCCTCACTGCAACCCAGGGTTTAAATAATATTTAATTATTCCTCACAAAGTGGAAAAGTTCAAATGACAGGACTGAGTGGACTCTTTTGCCACCTCCAAACCAGAATTCCCTGATATTCAGGAGGGTCTCTCCAGGTGGGTTCAAGTGTCTTTCAGAGGGAGAAAAGATTAGAGGGGAGAGGGCTCTCGCCACTACTCTATTTTGTAAGAGTGGCCAATGTTTCTTGGTCTGTGCAGACCCTGATCTCTGAGCCATACCCAGAAGATGCCTCACAGATTGGGCTTTGCCAGCAAAAGAGACATGCCCGCAGTAACCTGGTGGTGCTGAGGCATAAAATAAGCACTGATCTGTTCAGCACGCTGAAAACAGAGGTGCATCTGGCAAAGAGCAGAAGCACATCCTCAGGGAAACACAGAAATATGTCAGCTGTATTGAGAGGCAGCTGAACAGGGGCTCTGAGGATCCAAACTAGACCCCTAAAATGGCTTTATGTTTGGAATACAGCATACCTCTGTCAAGCGGGCTTGTTTCTCCACAAATCTGTGAGAGGGGACAACAGACTTGTGCTCACCTACATCATGAGAAGCTTGACATGACCTGTCCATGCACACTTACGCCCAGAAAGCCAACCATATCCTGGGCTGCATCAAAAGAAGCGTGGCCAGCAGGTCAAGCGAGGTGATTCTGCCCCTCCATTCCACTCTGGTGAGACCCCACCTGGAGTACTGCACTCAGCACTGGGGCCCCCAACACGAGAAGGACAGGGACCTGTTGGAGTGAGTCCAGAGGAGGTCCAAAAAGATTATCAGAGGGCTGGAGCACCTCTCCTATGAAGAAAGGCTGGGAGAGTTGGGCTTGTTCAGCCTGGAGAAGAGGAGACTCCGGGGAGACCTTCTAGCAGCCTTCCAGTACCTAAAGGGGGCCTACAAGAAAGCTGGAGAGGGAATACATGTAGGGGGCATGTGGTGATAGGACAAGGGGTAATGGCTTTAAACTGAAAGTAGGTAGATTTAGATTAGATATTAGGAAGAAGTTCTTCACTATGAGGATGGTGAGGCACTGGCACAGGTTGCCCACAGAAGTTGTGGGTGCCCCATCCCTAAAAGTGTTCAAGGCCAGGTTGGACGGGGCTTCAAGCAACCTGGTCTAGCGGAAGGTGTCCATGCCCATGGCAGGGGGGTTGGAACTAGATAATCTTTAAGGTCTCTTCCAACCCAAACCATTCTATGATTCTATGAAGAAGACACAAGGGAAGGAACCGCATGAGAAATCTGCTGCCCAGCCAAATCATTCCCATGTGAACCTCAGCGAGCTGTATCAATCTCTTGTCTACAAGAAGGCAGTGTTGCCTCTCTAGCGCAGACAGGGGATGCAGGGGCACAACCCATGAACAATTTTGAATTCTTCTTTGCTGAGGGACAGATCCCCTTGCATGAGGCCTGTCTGCAGCTCTGGCTTCACGGGCTGTGTTTAGCCAGCTCACATAGGGTTGGATTGGATTTTTCTTTTAGCTGCATGACAGACAAGGGAAATGAAGTGGGTGGTGTATAGTCTGACTTCAAGAGGCATTTGCTAATCTCTGAGGAGGAATCTTATTAGAGAAATGGAAGAGGTCATTAGGGGTACAGATGGGAAGCTCTAGAAATTACACATCGCCTAGAAAATTGACTGGAAGAAATGGGAGTCTCTGTGCAAGCTGGCTCATGGGGAAAGGCAAGTCCGTCCCTCCTGCTTCCTTTTATTCACTGTCTTCACAGTCACTGGTGGTTTTCCTCTGACGCAACCCAACCTCAGCTCCTCAGCTGAGTGCTACAGCTGGTCCCTTCATGCATCTGTCACATGGCAGATGGAAGAGGTAGCAATAAAATGAAGAACATGGAGGGAAATCCAGATGGGGAAGCAAAGAGAATAGTGTGAGACCCAAATCCTTTGAACCTTGGGATCCTGCACTCAATCACCTACTTGCACTGGGGAAGAGAGCTCATGAGTCTGACCACTAGACCCCATAGCTGGGGTGAGGAGCCAGAAGTCTTGCAAGTCACCTTTCTGATCCAACAAAGGAAGAAGAAATGGCTATAGAAAGGAGGATACGGTGATCCTTCCTTTCACTGTCTCGTCTGCATCATAAATGACTTTTAGAAGGTGCTGCAAAACATCTCTGCAAACCCGAGAGGAGATGAAGGAGAAGGAAAGACCTCAGGCACCCCACCACTCCCCCCAGCCTGCCCTCAACCTGTAAAGATATCAGTCCGACAGCACATGCTTGCAAACCCCAGCCCGGCTCTGGCTGGGTTAATGTGACAATCCATTTCTGACAGCGTGTCAATACAAAGCAATTTAGGAGTGCATGAAAAATCGACCCGAGGTAACAGGCAATTTCTCCGCTCTGCTGGTTAGACGGAAGTAGGGACCAATGAGGCCGGCATCTCTGAGCACGCTCACCTCGGCAGCGCCCGGTCTGCCGGCGCGCGCTGTCGCGTTAGCAGCTCTCACCAGAAAGGAGGATGGAGCAAGGCAGGAGCAAGACACCTGCTACGGAGCACGGTCTCCGGATGGGGACAAAGGGGAGTTGAGGGTAGCATCCCATTCTTTCTTCCCATAAAGATTTTGTTAATTGGGAGGCATTTGAATATGTAAAGTAACAAACTGGTTGAAACAGAGTAGACAGACTTAAACATACACGTGATTATAAGGCAGCACCCTGGCCTCGGGTCCACACGGCCTGCCCTATGGGCAGGGAGCCACTGGCTGAACCACTCCAGGCTGGAGAGGGACAAGCAGGTGGTCCAGACTACCCAAAAACGTGATGCCAAAAAATCATCTCCTCTTTTAAGCCAAACCCAGAGCATGCTTCGATGGGACCTGAGGCACCGCCCAACACCATGCTGCTGCCCTTCTACCATGGACACCAGGAACACATTTCACACTGGTGCATGTCCCCAGGAAGGGACTAAGAGAGGCCACAGGAATTAACAGGGAGGGGCAGAGGGTGCGGAGGGAGAGGAAGACGAAGGCACTGGCATCGCTGAAGGCTGGTCTGCCCTCCTTCCCTCTCTGTCATCAGCACAGATTGCAGGGAGGGCAATCGCCTGCCTCTTGCCCACATGGTAGCCACCAGCAGCCATCTCAGAGCACTGCCTCTGCCATCCTGTGAAAGCACATTGGCTCAAACACCGAGGCTGGCGCAGGAAAACGGAGGGTGAGACCAATCCAAGCAAATCTGTTTGCAAATGCAGAGAGCAGCAGCGACGTGCTGGCAGTGCTCATCCAGCACGATGGGCTAACGGACACTCCCACCATGCTAAAAGCATCACAGTCTGTCATTATTAAAAGCAGAAAACACAACAGACGGAGCCTATGCTGCCGAGTCCAGGCTTTTGCTCCCTCGCAACCCTGGGATGTTTCAGTCCGAAGAGTTGATTCAGATCCCTCACTCATCTAGAGAGGCCAGAAGTGCCGCCTCCACTGAGAGAGTCAGGAGAGATTACACTTGCTGACTATTTTTTAGATCAAACTTCAAACTGGGCTGAACTTCCCGCCCGTGCCATGCACCGTACACCATACACGCAGCAGCTCTAGAGGGTGTTAAGCAAGGAAATGCAGAAGTCAAAAAAAAGAAGAATGGGTAGAGAGAGGAAATATAATATTGCTGTGACTCTACCAGAATAGCATCCTGGGTTAAACCTGCCCTTGGACACATTTTTATCCAGGACATCATGGGATACAGCCAGGGAGGCAGGGTTTGGGGTTGGGTCTTTTTTGTGCGGTTGCATTAAGAGTAAGATTGCCATTTTATTTTGATTTAATAAGCTAGTTAATGCATGTTAACAAAATTAAAAGTCATTATTAAAGGCAGATGTACTGGTGTATGAATAGCTAAGCATCAGCTTTGTCTTTAGCTCATCCGCAGCTTCAGCGTATGCTTCTAATAACCAGCTGTCACTTACCAGCGATGTGGTAACTCTCTTATTAAATCCTAAATGGGCATATGGAGGTTACATTTAAAGTAGTACTTTTCCCCCCCTTCTATCTTTTCCCACATGTAACTGAGCCAACTCACGAATTTCCTGCAACATTTTTTCCCTTCGTTAATGGGATGCATGTTGAGATCAGAAAGGCCAAATGATGACCTGTCTTTTTGTTTTTACATCCCTTTGGAAAAATCCATATGACTCTCCATGTGTCAAAAGAGTCATAATACATCCCAGATGCCTCAGTGCTAATTGCGCTTTTTCTACTAGAAGCCACTAAGCTCCCCCAAGAAGCCCTTCAACCACAGGCCCTGTTTGTCCAGCGCTGCCACGTTCCTGAACAGCTTTGCAGTAACAGGCTGGTGAGCTCGGCTCCTGGATGAGCAACCAACAACAATCCAGCACAAACTCCTCCTTAGTCACAAACTGAATATTCAGAGGATGTTGGAAACCGGGGCACCATGGGGCTTGTGAGAAGCAAAAATCTCTTTCTGTGACAGGAGCGGGGGCAAAGGGTTAAGCGAGAAAATCAATCTCGTTTGCAAGGTTCAAGTAGGGCTACAGGAAAAATGCCACCAAATGCAAACGCTGCTTGAAATCAGGAAAACGCTTCCACCTTTCATTGTTTTTCACATCTTTTTCACTGAGGCAAATGCAATTAGCCACACAGGAGGCAGTACCTGTACCTTCCAGCATCGTGGTCTCCAGCCAGGAGCAGAGGGGACAGAGGGGACTTACCTCCCCTGCCAGGTCACCCCTGACAGACTGAAGTTGCGTCGCCGAGCAGGAGTAACAAGAAGGGCGAGTTCTGCTCTGTCCTACGTGGGATCCGACATTAAGACTTGGCTCATACAGACTACTCTTCCCGCTGGCCCCATCTTTCCCTGACGTGGATCTATATGTCCTCAATAGCATTTGAATAGTTAGCGTGGTTAGGTGAGGGTGGGGGTGAGGGCAGGAAAGGAGAAGGCAGGGAGGGGAGAAGTGCAGACAGAGAATTGGAGAGCCCTGGCGCTGCAATGTGTTAACATTGCATTAGTGTAGGTCATTCCCTGAAGACTTGGGGACAATGACGCTAACAGGTCTGTTCCCTGCTCCTCCAGCCTTCCAGCTCCCTGTGGTGATTTAGAACACGAAATATGGAGAATAGGAAACGGCCTCATGTGCCACAACCAGGTGCTCGTGGGTGCAGAGACCCTCCTCACCTACCCCAGCATGGTGGGATTTCCATCACACGCCCGAAAGCTGCTGTGCAAGGTGCCTCAGGTGTCCAGGATGCTCCTGTAACTCAAGGCCAGCGCTCTTTCAAGGGACATGCTGTGCTAGGCTCCCTCTCCCTGTAAGAGGTCAGCTGGAGTGCAGGAGGAGCAGGGAGTTACCACCGCTCGCAGATGCCCCCTTTGAAGGTAGCACTTCCCACCCATACCTCTACAGGATGCCATCTGCGAGCTTCCCCTGTGCTTTCGCTGCCCCTGCCCAGGTATCAGCCACTTGCACTGGGCAGAAGCTAATGCCAGCAGGCCACCCACCATGCTGGAAAGCCCTGCCTTGATCCTTCCTCCGTGAGAAGGAGCTGGCACCCTCCTTGGACTCTAGTTTTTCCATCATTAGCAGAGGGAGCTGGGACTTGCTACACGCTAGGTAGAAGCACCCGTGGATATGCTGCTATAAGGTCTGAAAGAAGCAGACCCTTCCTTGCACCCCACGGAGATGAACAGCTGGACTGTCTGCCCCAGGCTATGGTCACTGCTGCCCTCGAAGCAGAGGAGAGCATCAGGGGACTTGCTCTCCTCCTGTGCTCTCCTCCAGGCACTGCTATCAGCCACAAACACAGGATATTTGTGGTCTAAGCTTTCCTATCCTTACGTCTGAAGGTCCTGCACACTGTGCTATCAATCATCCACAGAAATATTAAGCTGCTGGAGAGCTGACACTGTCATGTGCTATGTTCATTCACTTGAGGATCAAGTGTCTCAGCAAAAGCAGGAGCAGAGTCCAAACACAGAGCCTCCCCCATCCCTGATCTCATTACGGCCCGGCCGCATGCACAAACCCCTTTTCCCTCCAGGTCTCTCTTCCCACAGCACTGACCACAACTCATAAATAAATAAGTGCATGTATTTTTAAAATCAGGTTTGCGGTGAGGGAGACGCTGAAGATGAAGTGGAGGGGTGGGGGGAGAGAAAACAAAAACCAACACATACAAACAGTTCAAACACTGCAAAATGTTTAACAACATGTAAGTCCTGCAAAGCCACAAACCCCTTGGCCCCTATCCACCGGCTGGATTCACTAATAGGTTTACTGCCAATGCCAGTGTGAAAGGCGGAGGTGCACGAGGACCCAGAATCCTCTGTTCTGCCTCCAATTATGTGCCAAGTTAAAACTCAGGGAAAAAAAAAAAAAACAAACCACAACCTAATCCACAGTCATTCTTTAATCTTGTGCAGCTTATTAAAACCAAGAGGACAAGATAATCCACCCAGGCTGGCAAGTTGGAAGCTGCTCGTTCCCTCTCCAGAAGAAATCAGCTCATGTTTTCTCCTGAGGGTCCCAAGAGGCTCAGAGACCAGAAGACACTGACAATATGCTACAGAAAGAAAAAAAAAAATTTTTTAAAAAAATAAGGTAATTATGGAAAAGGTTCAGAGGAAAACATGTTTCTGCACAGCTGCTGGGGGCAAGCGGGAGCTGTACACGCAGCAGGAGCTGCTGGCTCCCCGCTCCTGGTCATCAGAGAACCGCACTGGAGAGGCAGAGCCAGGGCCGGGGCTGTTAGTGGGATGGGCAGCTCCGGCGATTCAGCCTCAACAGCCTGATCTACAAAAGGGCTGAAGAAGAGAAAAAGACTGTGTGTTGCAAGCTACACAGCAGAAGAGATCTGGGCTAGATAGGTCACACAGAGGGAAAGAGCTGGGCAGGGTGGATCATTACGCAGGGCACTTGCTCAGCACTTCTGTTCACATCCCTCGCTCTGTCACAGACATCCTTAGGCAAAGGATGGAGGCGGTTCAGAGGGACTGACATACCCGGTGGGACAGCACAACGGTGCATGATGTGACCGCAGGTGCTGGAGAAACCAGGAGGAGCAACAAACCCGGTGGAGCAAAGGTGCCAATGGTTCTACTTCCCTCAGGAAAGGTGGGAAAAAGGAGGTGGCAAGGCAGCAGTGCCTTCACTAATGCAATGGATGAAGACATATGACAGGATGGAAGAAGATCATTTGGGGCCATCACCAAAAGAAATAAAAGTAGCTCTATTAGGAGAGTGCTGAAAGTCCTCCCTGGAGCAGCAGGGATGGGTTTGGATGGACACTGAGATTTCTGTTAACATTATTAACAAAGAGAGAGAAACTACAAAAAATATTCATTCTGGGAGACTAACTTCCCAAACAAAACCCAAAAACCACAACAGTAAAAGCCCATACATCCTAGCTGCCATGGTTAAAGACTTGAACACCAACCGTAGATGCATCACCAAGACGTGATAGCGTTTTAGACTCAATATTGGTGAGTGATAAGAACACTGTGGAAGAGCTGGAACTGGAAAATAACCTTGGACAGAGTGATTTATTTAAAACTCATGCCTTATTTTGACTTATTTTAAACAGAACAGACAGATAAACAACAGCAGAGCGCTGCCTAAAGGTTCCTGGTTTCAAAAGGGCAAACCCAGCCCTGGATATAAAAGGGAGGTTCAAATGTCTTTGAACCAAAGGCAAAACTCCCGAGATACTGCACCCCAAACATGGAAAAAATATTGAAGGAACAGCTCCTAAGCAGCTCCTAACTTGCTGGAATGAGTAGAGTAATGGGGATAAAAGGAATAAGAAGAGAGCATAGAAAGGGAAATGATTAAGCAGCAAAGACTGCAGTTTTTTAGAGGCCGGGAAATAGAAGGGATGGAGTGAGAAATGCCAGAAGTCAAACTGAGTTAGAGCTGGGGTAGGATATTAAAACAAATAGTGAAAGGTTCTCTGGCCATACAAACACAAAGATAATAAAGACAGAACAAGCAGTGCTGTGATGCAGGACAGGGGAAGAGAGTTCACAGAAAACCTAGGTGAGGTCCCAAGACTAAATGAATTCTTCTCAGCAGCTCTGGACAGGGACAATAATTATAAATATATGAACTTAGCTGGGTGACCAATATGGAAAATGTATTTACCACAGCTGAGATGAAAGTGAAGATCCAAGATCTTGCTGTGATCAAGTCAAGGTAGCTCCCAGCCCAAATTCCTGGAGGAACTACCCCATGAAATGACAGGACTGGGAGCAAGGGCTTTGATAAATCCACCAGTAAGGAGGTGGAGAAAATAAAATGCAGCACCTGTAAGTAAGAAGGATGAAAAAGCACTTTGAGAGCAGCTGCCAACCCAGTGTGTAAGGGAAGAAGGAAAGACTGGGGAGGCTGTTAAACATGAGGGATGCCAGACTATCCTGTTTGGGATTGTTTTCATTTCTGTCTCACTTCTGTGTTAATCACTGATCTTCTAGAGAAAGGAAAATATGCGTAAGGTGAAACATTCACTGCAGTGCCATGATGGGAAGTGGTTTGTTTTGTTAAAGAGGATGAGGCTTAGCCCAGGCAACGTGAGGCAGGGTGGGATTTGGTGGAGGGGCAGCCATGGACAGGGAGGGAAGGGAGTTCAGCTGCAGGAGGCTGGCAGTGGAGTCCCTGCAGAGTGGCCCTGGGACTTGTCCTAGTCAACAGTTTCCCTAATGAGCTCGTCTTAATGAGAAGCCCGAGAGAACCAGGGAAGACGATGTGGATATCACACTGGAAGCATAGCTGGAGATGGCTCAATCCCTGAAGCAAACCGTGTAGTTTTCAAGAATTTCTACTGCAAATGGGGAATTCGTAGGTTGAAAATGACTGAAGAGGAAAAGACCCTGCTCGTAGGAGGCAATCACAGGCTGATTAGTGAGACAGAGCCACAAAGCGGGCAAATTTGATCCTAAGGTGTACGCAGGGGAGGGTTTCCAGTAGAGGAGGACACCACCCAATTCACGAGATAAACTAGTTATGCACTCTCTAGAGCAGCAATGGATGCAAAGAAAGGCTGCCAGGATAACCAGCAGATGGGAGACGACCCAAGAAGAGGGGGCACATGAATTTTTGGTTTATTTGGCTGAAGATGTGATTGCTCTCTCCATCCCAATTGTAGTTAGTAAACAAGGGAAAAAGCAATGGAAGTGGAAGGATGACACGGGTACTAAAAATACATAAACTAGCTAGAAACATATCTAAGCTCAAAATTATGCCTCACCAGAGCATGGAGGCAGCTAGGGCAAGCAAGGAAAAAAAAAAAAAAAGGAGGAAAGATTTTTAAGATGGCGCCTGCTAAGAGTATGAACGGGATTTTATGAGGTGGTTCCCAGCTGGGAATTCGGCCAAGGTACTGGGGTTAACACACCCCCTACTCCGAAAAGTACCAAGGGATTTTCAGCAGCCAGAAATTGCCAAGACCTGGGTTTTAAATCTCCACTGCTGAAATGCAACTATTTATTCAGAGCAGTTCCACTTGAGCAACTATGTGAAATGCTGCTCTGAGACTCTCAAAAGTCTCCCGGGGAGTAGGCAAAAAAATACATATATTCTGTCTGGAGCTGATTCTCTTTCCACACTTCTCTCCCTCTCATCCCTCTTCACCACTAACAGGATTTGCATCAGAGTGCCCCAGCCCTCGGAGCCACGCAGCTCCCAGCCCCTCTCCCTGAGCTTGTCACACCGCGGAGACATCACCTTTGGACATTCCAGCATGAGGAGTGGGGTCCCAGGCAGCCAGGGGGGACTTTGGCCACACAACACACCTCTGTGCCCCTCCCGGCAAGCAGGGAAAGAGTTCAGGCATTGTACAGTTTAGACACGTCCAAGAAATACCAGCTAGGAGCAGATGCTTTCAGAGCTACTCAAGACTTTCTTAATAACATAAGCTTACCTGGAATGAAAGAAAACTGAGCTGTCTCCATCCTAAGCCAAATGTGAAGGTACCAGCACACTCGGTGATTCCCAGGGAGCAAAGAGCTCGTCTTAACATGCACCATGTCCTTTTCCACATGCTATGGGGAACAGCCACTATTTGGGACATCCAGGAATCCCAATGCCCAGATGTGTTTTTTGTGAGCTCAATGTACTGTGTTTTCTTGCAACAGCCACCAGACCCTGCAAAAAGAGACTGCTCAGCCAGGGCTCTCCATTGGGGCGGGGGGGGGGGGGGTGGTGGTGGTTTTTTTTTTATATCCTTATCCCTTCTTTTACTCTATATTATTTGTACCATCTGCTTGATGATACTGGTGAAAGCCTCCACACCAAAGCCTGGACATGAACCAAGGAGCATTGCAAGCGCTGCCCTGCCAGCAGCAAGCAGTGTCCACAACATAGCATGCAAATGCCAAAGTACTACGAAAGAGCAAACCTGAGCAGACTTAATCCTCCTCCAGCTGCTCAGCTCCTTGTCGCTCATCTCTCGCTGCTCAGCTTGGCAGCAGGGCTGAACCAAGAGGGAAGCCCAGGTGCTGGGAGTGGGGCAGGAGGCAGAAGGGTGCTCTGCAGTGGGCAGCGTAGCTCTTCTGCCCGCAGGCATTTACGTGCTGCCAGGCAGAGCCAGAGCAGCTGATACACAGAAGTTTAGCCATAAAACCTCCCACACCCCTGCTCGCTACCTGCACACTTCAACTCTGCACCCATAACTCAGCATGAGAGCAGGCAGGTCAGTCCCGAGTGCTGTGACTCCTAAGGCTCCCAGCAAGGTGAGGCACAGTAGGCACTTGCCCAAAGGAGACACCTTTCCACCCTCCTCAGCTTTGGCAGAGTCTCACGAGCCTAAAACCCAACAGGGAAAGACCAAGAAAACTGCCTGGGATGCTGGTAGAAACATGCCCAGTGCTGCTACGCCCCACCCCGCAGCCAGCCCTTCCTTCGCACTTGCACAAACCAGGCTGCCATGGCTGCGCGGAACGCCGCACACGCTGCCTGCTGTCCCTCGCCGTCCCCAGCCTCCTGCAGCCCCCACGGGAGAGGGGCCGGGAGGGGGCCGGGCTGCCCGGTCCCAGCCCTCACCGGGTGCCTGGCGGTCCCCGCGGCACTCTCACCCTCCTCGCTGCCCACCACGCACGCGCCCCCTCCCCTTCCCCTGCCCCTGTCTGCTTGTTGCACGAAGGGCGCATCTGACCTCAATCTGTCTGCTTGGATTAGAGTCCAGAGCCGTTCCCCTCTGCCGAGCACAGAGCCCCATCAGGGCCGCGAGGCCGCGTCTGCCACGGCGGGTTATTCAAGAGGGGGTTCAGCAAGGGCTGCCGCCGTCGCAGGGCAGCGGGGGACACGGGGGTGAGAAGGGGCAGTGCTGGCTGCACCGTGCCGGAGCCACCACTCCTGGCTGCAAGCGGCGAGAGGTGCCATCCCACAAAGCTGGGCTTGCCTGAGAGGTGGAGGCCAAACAGAAAGGGTTAAGAGGTGAAGGAGGAGTGGGAACTTCTTACTATAACTGAGTGGAGATGGCTGCGTGGGCTGAGACACAGCTGCAGGAATATGGGTCCTTTGGGTTTGCAGAAGTGTTTCTTCATACTATTCCAGAGGTGCCTACAAATAAAAGTAAATAAAAAGGTAAGTATATAAAATGCAGCAGGGCCCATTCTTTGGCCCAAGGCAAGTAACACAGCATGGCTCAAAACAGCTTCACTCTACTCCCTGTTCCTAAAATCAGAGTGACCTCACTCAAACTGCTCTCTGGGAACCGGTGCTGGCCCATGACATCCCCAGTAAGTGCCTGGACAGGACATGAGCTCCTGCAGGAAGCCCCTTTGACCTTCACTGCACCTTGCCCCATGCCACCAGCACCTTCTGCTCAGGCTGGAGCCCAGCATTACAGCAGAGATGAATCCAATGGAAGGACCAGAGGCGGGGTCGAAGGTGCCCTTCAGCCCCAGGTGGACAAAAAGGGCAGAGATGTTTGCACAAGGAGCTGAATAGACCGTCTGGGAAGAAACAGAAGGACGACAGCTACCATGACACCCCTCACATGCACGTAGCCCAGCAAACTGGTCAGGCGGGGAGGGCAGCAAGCCCTAGAGGCCTCTGTTGTGTTGGAAGAGGACGACAGGCCAAGTCTGACAGCTCTGCATGCTGTCACCATCTATTGTGTTGTGTTCCCTGAAGGACGATGGGGCAAACGCAATGCCCAGAGCTCCAGAAAGTAGGCTACCAGACAGCCTGGCACAGCCAAGAACTGTCCCCAGCTGCACACACCTCTTCAAGTCAAGCCTCTCTCCTCTCTTTCTTTTAGAAACACCAGCAGAGTTATTTCCCCCTGGTCAGAGGACAGATCTGCTGGCAGTACCCAACCCATCATGGCTATTTCTGACTGCATCAAAACCTGAGCTTCAGGAGGGACCGTCAGGTCCAGCGTCACAGTGGTCAACACCCTGGGGACATGAAGCTTCACCAGGAATGAAGGTTGCAGCCCATCATACTGCAGCAGTGTGTTCTGCACCACCACAGCTTGTTAACACAGTGCCGACTGCTGGGGCTGAACAGCTATTCAGCCCCTGACCAAGCCCATAACTGATGGCTATGGGGTTCACGGTGTGGACGGGATTCCACTTACTCTGCAGACCAGGGTCAGCTGAGTAACGTAGATTTAGCTTCTGAAATGCCTCAAAATCTCAGGTGCTCAAGTCAGACATTTCCAGTCCAGTCCTCCCTGATGGGAAGGAGAGGTATCAGTGCTTGGGGGAGACGCTCTGCTAAGTCCCAGCTGGTCTATCCATGCCCAGAACCTCCAAGACTTCGCCCCATCCAGCACCAAGAACATTTTACAAATGTGTAAGCTGTGGCTAAGATGCACGTCTCTCGCAGAAGGTGCATTTCAGTACTCCTTCATCATTTTCTCTCGCTCTGTGCCTCACCCCGTTTGGAGTCACTGCTCCTCAGACACATTGCTAATAGTCCATAGGTGGAAACCCAAGAGGAAATCCTGGCCAGGCTGCAGATGTGACAGATCTGTCCAGGTTAGGAGAATCCACCCTCCACCGACTCCCTGCTCACCTCCAAGGGGAGAAGCCACCACCTGCTCTGGAGTTACAGCTCCGCAGGCAGAAAATGCAGCACGACTGCAGATGGACACATGCCACCCCGAGACCATGCAGCCCTGCTGCTGCCCAGCCTGTCCGCTCTGTCCCCGTGGCCACTGAAGGTCAGCCAGCAGCTGAGGTGTGTGGTGACATGATGGTGACATGATGGAGGCCCGGCTGCAGCTCCACGCTGGAGGACAGCCTTGCCGCCATGTCCTGGGGCATCAGCAGTGAGGAGAGTGGCACATCCCTCCAGCTGCCTGGATGGCTGGTCTGGCTGCGCTCTCGTTCCTCTGCTCCTCCAACTCGGCCCAGCCCACAACCCCACGACCCAAAAGCATCCTCTTATTTTAGTCCAGTGACACAGAAAAACAGCCGTCAGGATGGGGGGAAGGGGTCAGATGCCAGCGTGGAGAGATCCTCCGAGTCAGACACACAAACAAACCCAAATCACTGCTTTCATGGATGTCACAATAAGCAGCACAAACTGTAGCTGCAGGAAAAAAATCCAGTAGACACCAATTAAATGCATGACTTGACTGCCTCTGCCACAGCAGCCAGTGGTGGCTTGCTGGTGGCAGCGGAGTGTCACCAGTCATTGCTGACACTGCTGAGCTCTGCCTCTCCCAGGGGATGCCAAGGACGGTCAGTCTCACCGCCTCACGTGACTGCGTACCAGCTTATCGCCAAGTGCACCATAAACTCACACTCATGTCCTGCCTTAAAAACAGGGGGTCGTCACTTTGTCATGAGCCCAGATCTCTCTGGAGCATTAACAAGGGGTGGACCCAATGGCAAAAATGTCATTTAGGCTGCTCAAAATCTGGGCTCGCACAGTCAGGGACATGTCTGCTATTGCTAAGCAGGATGCTGCGGCCAGGGCCAGACTGCAAAGGTCCTGCCCCATCCCTTGACATGACAGAGAACAGGATCGCCCCATGCCAGAGATATCTGGAGCAGCTGTTGGGGGACAAAGTGGGACAGTCAAGAGAAAACCCACAGCCCATTCCCGAGCCACCATTTTTCCTTGCCTACCAGCAGTGATGCTGCCATCTGCTTTAGACATCCCAAAGACGACTCTGAAGAGTCGCACTGGTGTGATGGCCACAGCAGCACGATGCTGCGCCAGGCAGCCCGGCCACAGCAGCCAGCACTTCCAGAAACGTCCCTCCTGGTGCTGGCAGCCAGACGCTGGGTATCGCACCACGGCTACCCTGGGCATCTGCATGACGCTACAGCAGGTGCTCGTCCTGGGGGGCTCTGAGCCCCGGGATTCCCCATGGCGCTGATGTCTGCTCCCCTGCGGCCTCCTGGCTTGCCCTCTACACCGCAGCCAGCACCCCTGGACAGGAGCGTTCAGCGTGTCGCAACCGCATCTGCAAGAGACACTTCCCTCCTCTTATTTAAGCTGCAGCCACTAGAGGGTAATCCAGTCCTCCGAGTCAGATCAGCTCCTCGCTTTGATACAGCGGGCAGCAGGTACGTGCCTGAACCCCAGCAACTAATTACCAGGTGCCTTTCAACAGCCTCTGCCTAAATCAGCATCCATGCCCCCCTCGGCTGGTCAGAGAGCCCTTCTGGCTCCCGCTGAGCTGCACAGCCCGGAGAAGGCACCCTGATTCGATGCCACGCGCTGGGGTGCAGTTGTGACTCTGTTTCTTCCAGTTGCATGGTGCCGCTCCTCCAAGCTGATTAAGACTAGTACAAAATAATAACACTAATAATGAAATAACATTTTTAAAACCCACCATAACCCTGAAATCTTCATTAATTATGAATTTTGCATGGCAACCGTTACTAAGAGAGTCTCCTCTGAAACTGATGTTCAAAGAACTTTACATCAAATCTTCAAACAGCTGAGAAGGTTCAAGCTACAAAGTCGAAACATCTGTTGCTTTCCATGCATTTTTCAATGGGGAGATCAGAGAGGAGAAAAAAGTGTACAAAATAATCCTGGTTCTGCTTTATTATTTAAATACAATGACAGCCTATGATATACACTCTGCGCACAGAGAGAGAAAGCAAAAATGAAGGCAGAGTGTTATATGGTTCTACCTACTGGAGCCAAAAATATAATATGCTTCCATTTGCTTTAAATTTAGCCCTTCTGGGAAATGCTGTATTAACAGCCCTGGGGGATGAAGTCTAAAAGAGGAAAAGAAGGGCAACTTCTCCAGCAGAAACAATGAGCTGACAGTCTCAGCCCTCCTCCGACTGCCGTGCAAAGCCTGGCTATGGTGGGAAAGTTAGGAGGCACGGCTATGGGGTGCACCTCCCAGCTGCATCTATGCCACCTCCCTTCATCGCAGCCAGCGGGGACCAAGCAGAAAGGGGTGTCCTCTGTGCTTGTGGGAAGGATCGAGCAGACAGGGCTGTCTCCTAAAAACCACCTTCAAAACACACTTTCTGCACTCAGCTTTTTGCCCTGAGGGAGACTGGTGCCTCTTCACACCTGATCAGTTCCATCTAGTGAGGTCTTTACTAGACCTGACTGCGATATTTTTCAAACTTTTCATTTGAAAAAACTAGCATCTTTTTACCCAAACCCAAATCTTTCAGGCAATAAAACAATAACCAACATTCCCAACATTTTCCAAGGCTTTGCAAAATATTTGGTGTCATGTAGGATCGATATCGCTTTCAGTGTAACGTTGACTTTTTTTTGTTGAACAGTGAGAGGAAATTTCTAACAACATTTGGATTAAAGACCTCAATTCAACACACAGCACAGCAACCTCTAGCCAAGGTACTCTCAGCGATGTGACCGGAGGTTTGCAAGGTCCCTGCACTTGTGGTGTTTCAGCTGCTTTCCCTGGAGCCTCAAGCATTGCTGCATCAGAAGACCAATACCCGAGGAGAGGTTTGCCAGCAGACAAGCCTTTCTTTAAATGGGAAAACTGACTTCAGCTTTCAAACCATGTGCTTTTGGGGACTGCTGCCCCTCTGAGAGCTAATGCTGGGTTGGAAAAAACCTGATCTGCCACAGGTAGGTTCATTTAATGCCAGGAACCCAGACCAATTAGCAAACTTCAGATGAAGAGCTGGACATCAAGGACATCTGTAACATGACGCTGGGAATGGCTTCTTGGGTCACTGTACCAAGCCCCTGCTGTCACAGGCACCATGATATATTATCCCTTAATCACAGAATGATAGAATCGTTTTGGTTGGAAGAGACCTCCAAGATCATCGAGTCCAACCGCTAACCTATCACTACCACATCCACCACTAAACCATGTCGCTCAAAGCTTTGGTTCAAATCCCCCAAAAGGAGAGTGGAGTAGGCATGAGAGAGACTGACCGGCTCCCAAAAGCCTCGTGAACCTGAGATTCATGACCGAGCCCTCCTCCCTGCCTCAGACCCATCCTTAAGCTTCAAAACTTTCCTCAAGGCACAGTCTTCTCCTGCTATTGTGGCGAAGGTGAGAGTTCCACCCATGCCTCACCCCTTCCAGTAGGAAGGTGCCAAATTCCTTCAAAGAGGCTTTTTTTGGCCCGGAGAGCCTGCTTTCGGCCCCAGTTCATTCAGAGGCAGCTGAGAAATTCAGCTGCTGCTGGCTCAGCACAGGCAGGGATGAATTATCAAATGCTGCTCCTGAAGGCATGTAAAATGTCCTAGTCGTGGTCATGCTGAACTTCTGACCATCCTCTTGCTTTCAGTGTAATTTGTAATTTCAATTTGGGCCCCAACAGTTCAACAGCCCTTGGGGCTTGGTTGGGTCAGAAAGATCAGAACAAGAGGAGGAATAAGGAATTAACGCTTTCAGAGTGCTCTGTCCCAGCAGCTTTCCCAGCTCCCATCTCACCCAGACCCACCTGGGCCCCCAGGCAGCTCCTGCCCTGTAAATCCCATCGGGTTTCACTGACTCCTGCCCGTGCGACCGGCTGGCGGCAGTCAGAAGCGAAGGCTGAAGCCAGTGCAGAAATTCCCTCCTCCCCAGGCAGTGCGTTTCAATTACCACAGTGCGGGCTTCCAAGTGGATTTATCAAACTGGGCCTATAAAGCAAATTGAATAATCTCGTGCTTCAGACCTATAAAATATAAGTATTATACTTGAAAGTACTTTGACAAAGTAATAAAGCTGGAGAGCGAGGGAAAGGAGTGAGGAGAGCAACCAGCTCCTTGTTAATGTGTTGTAATCGAACTCAGTCAAAACCTGGCTCCAAGGGACCTCTCCATCATGGGAGCTGCCGGGGTGCATCCAGCTGTGAGACCGCATGATCCGGATGGAAAGTTGATAAACTTTAAGATATAAGGCTGTTTGATCACTCATTTTGCCCAAGACCGCTCCCCTCACTGCCAAACCTCCAGATTGCCAAAAACAAGACCTGGGGGGAGAGTTGGAGATAACTGAGACCTTGGAGGGGACCTGATAGGAGTTAGACACCCTTCCAAAACCAGCATCTGTCAGCAATCTGGTCTTCACGTCTCTGCTGAGCAGGACCAGTAGAAAGGCGATTAAATTGCAACAGGGAAGATTTAGGTCAGCAGGAAAAACATACTGAGTGTGAGCATGGGGAAGCCGTGTTGTATGTTGCTGGTGGAGACTGCAAACCTGCAGGTGTTTCAAAGAAGCAGTTAGGGGAATATCTCACCACAGTTTGGGACAGGGAGAACACTGATGCATTGGGCAGATCCAACATGAGGTCTTTCATGATACCAAATCATTTCAAAATCAGGGTACCAGGCCACATGAGACACAGCATCAACCCTGGCTCTTTGGGAGCTCTTCTGCTCCACCTGGTTCTGCACACACTCTGGAGTTCCTTTTTTTTAGCCCTGTCCTTGACTGTAACACTAACCCTCACCTCTGGCAGACTCTTCCCATACATCCTGATATTAAAAATGAACACAGGTTCCTCCCCACAATGGGGTGCTGTCCTTCCCCCGCCTCTGTGAGACCCTACAGTCAGAGGGATCTCCCAAATCCTGGCCACTGTAACACCGTACTACTGGGCTTAGCTGGGAGCATCCACTCTCTCTAGCATAAAAAGACTTCCTCACCCTGCCAGTACCAGTTTTCATCATTTGTTATCCAATGGTAGGAACAGTGCTCCAGGTTTTGCTTTCCTGAACCCCAGATCACTCCCTGCCCTCCATCAGCCCCTTGCGAACCACACTAGCACTGAAGACAAACCACCTGTGAAGGAGGCAGTGTCAGGAACAACCACCAGCTGTGATAGTCCAGACAGGATCTGTAACCTCAAATGAGCAGCAAACTACAGAAAGGGCTTAAGTCCTTGGCTCTGCCTTCATCCTACCTCTGCAACCCTTACGTGAACCAGGAGCATTAATCCAAGAAATGGAGCCACGAGTCCTCCTTCTCTATCTGCTTCCAAACACAAACACATGGGAGATCGCATCTCCACATCATGGATTTCTTTCTGGTAAGTCTGGAGTAGCATGCTCACCTACTCACCCGAACCGCCAACACGTGTTGAGACAACCCACGGTAAGCGCACCCCTTCGGCTCTCGGAAGCCCCACTGTGGCCTGAAGCCCCGTCCCTTGGCAGGACACCACCTGAGGACCACATTTCTACCCAGGTGGGACTCATGTCCAACCTTCCATGTCACAGCACCCAGTACTTCCCCTCCTAAATCAGCATGCAGAGCTGCGAGGTGTGATGGAGCAGGGTGGTAAAATCAGCCAGCCAGCCCTTCAGAAGGAAAAAATAATTATCCAGCCTACGACTTTACCCCGTCGCAGCGAAACCCCCTCTGGCCGTCCGCTCGAGCCCAAGCAGACGTCAGACCCCTCTCCCTTGCTTGTTATTTACTCTCCGCTCGCTGCCTTTCTTCTGCCCCAGTGATCCCACTGTTCACACGTCCCTGCTCCGCCTTTAACCCCGTTTTGGTTTAGGGTCTGATTAACTCTTGATGCTGAAGGTTTTTGCCGTCAAAAGGCTTTGTTGCCATGGTAACTGCTGGGGGGATTATTCAAACCAACGTGTCCAGCTAGCGCGGGGTCAGCGGGATGGAGGAGCCTCCAGGGATGCTCAAGTCCCGCTCCCCGGCGGTGCCCGTGCCTCCTCCCCGCCGCCAATTACTGCAGATGAGCGCCGAAATCCCGCTGCCCTCTTTAACTCCCTCTCTGCATTAGCACCAGCTCACGCACTTTTTTTTTTTACTTTTTTTTTTTTTGCGCCATGTGTCACTAATTTTACTCATTTTCTGAGTTTGTCTAGAATAGTAAAAGATTTGATTAGAGCGTTCCCAGTTTTAATTGTAATTAGGACAGTCATTGTACAAGCTATAAAAGGAAATTGGGCTACCGCTGAGTGGAAGAGCCCCTGAGAGAATAGGAGCTGCGAAGGGAGAATTTCGTTCATAAAAAAGGAAAAAAAAATCAGTCTGAGGAAGAAATAAAACTCCAGCTCAGGATACTGTGACAGCCAAAGTGGCCCAGGCATCTGGGATCATAACAAAAGCATGTTTCCTTGGGATTTCATCATGGGTCACAAGCGGTTTCTCCCCCGCTGCAACCTTCTGCATGACCTTGGGTGAAGCAGCTCTGCTCTTGTGCCTCAGTTTCCCCCACTGGGACCGATCTGGGTAGTCTGTGAGCTAGTGACTTGTTTTACAATGTGCGTTGTGATCCCTTGTGATACGGGAGAGGCGAGCACTGAAATAACCCACCCGGTCCCCATCACTTACCAGGAGCCACCTTGCGGGTGGCACCACAGCTGGTGAGGGACACCACCTGCAGCCAGGGGACAGCAGGATGCCCCTGGCCACCATCCAGGTCCCAAGGATGGACATTGGACATTTCTTCTTTTTTCCAGCAGAGGGAGAGGAAGGCCGGTTCAAGCCCATCGCAATGGGCTTCCAACGCTGGGAAGGACACCTAGAAATAGCATGTGCAAAGTCACACCAGTCACCACACCGGAGGGGTGGGGCTCCCCCAGCTATAGCAGCACCCCGAGGTTTGCCAGCCCGGGGTGGCCTCGTTGGCCATCTGTGCCAGGCACATGGTGGTGAGCCACCAAGTCATCAGGGACCAGAGGGACAGACAAGATGCCTACAGCAGCGTTTCTCGACTGACTTCACCGCATAGAAAAATTGCTCCTGACAGTCATGGCCGAGATTCCTGGTCATGGTCTCCAGCCCAGCCACCGTGTCCCACTGCCAGCCCCTCCAAAGGGGGAGCTCTGAAAAGGGGCAGCTGGCAGCGCCCAGAATCGTGTCACCCACCCACCGCCCCATGGCTCTGCAGGGGGGCAGCTCGCGTCTCCAGAGATGTCAATTCGATGCCATAAAATTCAAGATAAATCAATTTTCCCCCTTCCCCCCGCTCTAATTCCACCAGGGGAGATGGTCGTTTTCCTGAAGCAATAATTTGCCTCAGTTAAAAAAAAACCCAACAGTGAAGCTCTGACTGCTCATGGCACATTAACGTGTATCAGCCGTTGCCTGCCACCTCCTAATGATCCCACCTCCGATCCAAGCCCAAAACTGTGGGCTTTTTACCACTACATTTAAAGTGAAGAACAAACATAAACCAGTCGCCTCCCAGCGTGGCTGCGATTTTCATTAGTCCAGGCGGGGAGAGGAAGGGGGTGTTGCTCTGCTCGGCCCTTACTGCCTTCACAATTTATGGATTTCTTTTTTTCTCTTCCCAGCAGCTCAGAAGAAACTTAATCATCACCTCTGAGTGGGAAGAAACCCCCCATCGTATCCTTCAACTTGCGAGGCCACATGATGCTGCTCTGGCCTTTCCCATGCGACGTCTGAACCCAGCACGTGGCCTGGCACTTGCAGCCCATGCTAATACTCTAGCTGGATTTTAATTTATATTATATTATATACATAGTTATATATTATATGTATGTATTATGTATATATCTATATGTCTCTTACGTTTTGTGTATATACACACGCTGATCTGCGTCTGGTCAAGGAACATCATGGACACAGGAAGACGGAGCCGAAAGCCTCTCTCCTGCGGGAACTGGCTGCTCGAGGGCCCCCCAGGCCCCCCGAAGATGTGGCAGGTCCCTTTCCTGCAGGATTATGGAGCTCGAGGGGCAGCGATGTACCTAGGACAGCCCAATTAGCCCAGCTGCTCCCTTCGTTCACGGGTCCCTGGGACACGGGTCGGCAGCATCCCGGGAAGGACCGGGGCTGCCCACAGTGATGCAGGGGAAGGGAAGGAGCAGTCTGGTGCCCTCTGCACGTAAGCGGACAGACCTGGCTGTTAATGAATTACAGACCTGTCATCAGCTGGAAGAGCAGCCCCACTCCCAGCCCAGTTGCTCGGTCCCAGCACAGGACCTTGGGGCCGGTGGGCGAGGGAGATGTTCCTGCTGACCTTTCGGCTAAGCCTGGAGCAGAGGATGAGTCTAATGCCAGCTTTAGTGGCTCAGCCACCAAGAGCTCAGCCTCTTGGGCTCTGAGCACATCAGCAACGACACCAGAAGAAAACAAGTACTGGGGGATGTTGGTGACAGGTAAAGGTGTTAAACCCCCAAGTCAAACCCTCTTGTCTTTCTGGAGTGAAGCTCATCAAATGTAGGAGCAGCTTTACTGGCAATTGACACTTGCACCATGGGCACGTGGCTGTCCCACGAGTGTGTGCCCGGTGACGCGAGCATGACACGTCCCCATGCTGCAGACCGTGGGTCCCCATGTCCTGCACCCACCTTACCCTGAGGCGATGCACGGCACAGAGCACGCAGGGCTTTCCATAGGAGCAGCGCTACCATGTGCGTGTCCTGGCCCTCACTGCATGTGTAAGAGAAAGGAAGGATTATAGAGACAGACCCAAAGGCAGGAGAGCATCCATGGAGCTGGAGAGGACAAGGAGGTGCACAGGGAAAGTGCCAGACCACGGCGATGATGGTGCAGGGATAGAGGCCTTGTGCAATTAGCCCTGGGCAAGACCTTCAGACCCCACACAGGTGCCCTGGGATGTGCCACTCACCTGGAGCCTGATCCCGGGTGAGATGACAGCATGGGGGCCTCCAGGACGCCCAGGGTCAGCCGGGGCGGCTGCGGGCAGAGGGAGGCTTGCTGCGCGGGGAGCAGGCTGCTCCACCGCCAAGCCCCGGCCAGCGCCGGGCGCGCTGTGGCTGCTGCAGATCTGCTGGATTACCACCATCTCAGGCGGCAGCGGGGTACGTTATTGCTGGAAGGTTCACGTTTTATCATTTAATCAAATAAAGTGCATTTGTGGATTACACAATCATTTGCAGGCCTTGATAATCTTTTTCTGCTTAGCTCTGCAGTAGAACTGAGGAGGCAAACAAAGACATTTGTAGCTGTCGTTGGAGGCCCTGGCTTCGTGCCAGGAGCTCTTACTCCTTGGGAAAACTGGCACAATTTGTATTGAAGAACATCCTGGCAATCATGAAATACTAGATATTTATTTATTTGGCCAACCAGGAGGTTTGTAAGCTTTTGTTCCCTAGTAAAACAATAGAGCAAATATTAAGAAGGAGGGAAAAACATAAAAATCTTGCCTGCAAAGGGCTCCGAGTAAAGCGACAAGGTCCGGAGAGAGGGTTTATGGGAACAACAGCATGTCCCAGATGGTGCGAAGGTCACCCCTTCCCCTCTCTGCACCCCATCGTGGCACGCAGATTTCCTCCAGCAAGAAATTTCAACCCAAAGCAGGAGAGGACCCGAGCTGGTTGTCCCCAGGGAAGGAGGGAGACCCCGACAGCACCAAGCCCCCGAGGAGGGTCACCATTGAGGGGACAAGAGGGGTCGGCTCCACTTCTTCCACTGGTGGGGGGCTGCTGCGAGCTGGAGCGCGGGGTCCCCTCCAACACATCCAACGAAGACATGCCACCACACAAATCCAACCAAACTCTGCAGGGAGAAACCCTCACCCTATGCCTTGAAAAGGCCCCAAAAGCAATGAAGCCCCACTACATGTTGGACTGAAAACTTATTTAAATACAGTTTCCGTACCCAAAACGGTGCTCACCTGCCTGATGCTCAGCTGCCACCAGCTCCCGCACGCCCACCAGAATGGTGCTTGCAGCCACAAAAATTGGGGACATGAGGGTCTTTTTCCTATTGCCCTCAGTTAAATCCTTCCAGAAACCTGAACAAAATTCAGTTCAAATGTGATTTTTCTTAAACGTTTGAAAGGTTGGTAAAAGAAAACTTTTTTTTAAGATAGAAAAAGATATCAAATCAATCTTTGTTTTAATGGCACTATGGCTAAAATGGTGGATGTTTAATACTTGCTGCTGATGTTGTTCTTGCTGGAGAGTAGGAAAACTGCAGGAGAAACCAGAAAAAACTTCCAGTTTATACATATACCAAATGCAGAGAAAAGATGCATTTAGGATCCACAGTACACCATCAGCCCTGCCAGCCCAGACCCTCAGGAGACTGGCCTCCGGAAGGGAAAATGCTAAGGAAAGAAGAAGAAAAAAAAAAAGCAGCTTAATTTGTGTGATTTCGGTCTGTGTGCTGGGCAGAGCCCCGGCCCAGGCCCCACACCCCGGGGATGCACCCCCCAATCTCACCTCCTCCTGCCTGACACCACCCCCCCACGCCGGCCATGGCCACCCAGCGTCACTGGGGAAGGTGACCACCGCGAGGAGGGTGCCACGGCCAGCTGCTGGCCTGGGCTTCCTCTCCTGGTGCTTTGCTTTAGGATCCTGCGTACCCTGTAACGCAGTTTGGAGGTACCCAGAGTTACAGGGTGACACGAGGGCTTTGCAAAGCTTAAAGGACCAGGGACTGGAAGAAGAGGATGCCCTACAGCGTGCAGAGCCTGCAGGGACACAGCTGCAGCATCACCCCGCCACCGTGTACCTCTTCCCCCCATCCCCAAGCACGTGTGCTGTCACCCCGTTCTGGCCCCGCGGGAGGAAGGACCGGGATGGCCGAGAGGCAGAAGCGAAGCTGTCCCAGCCCCGGTGGGCTCCTTTTGAACCCGGCAAGCGGTGGTGCAGCCGGGCAGGTACTTACCTTGTCTTGCTCGCAGCATAACGGATTCAGCTCCTCTACGTCTGATCAGCAGCTCCGAGTGCTTTGAAAGGTGACAAGTGAAATCCAACGGTTTAAAACAGTTCAGTACAAGCCGCCCAGGAAAGTGGCTGATGGAGAAGCCCCCTCCCACCCTGCACACATCCTCCATCCTCATCCCCCTGCAAGCACCCACAGCAGCCCCCAGGGCTGCTTTGGGGCTGCGAACAGCCACAGCGCGGGGTCCCCACACGTGCACTCGACAGCCCCAGTGATGCTGGGCCCACGCCGATGCTGTTTTGCATCGTGCCACCCCGGCGCTGCCACGGATTCTGCCGCTGCTCCCGGGAATAGCCCTTCCCCAAAGCCACCCCACTCCTGCCACCTGCATCGCCCCCAAAAACACAGGCGAGACGCCAGCTTTAGCAAAAATGTTTAATCTCTCCTTGATGCGTGTGTTTATTTACAAGTACTAAATCTGAAGAACATTAAAATAGGAAATAGCAGGATATTTACACGATCAAAGGGCATTTGACCAGCTGCACTGGCCTGTTGCTTCAAGTCTGAAACAATCACAGAAAGGTCATCAGGACTCCGGATTTTTACGGGTTTTTTCCCCATTTAATTTTTTAAAACTAGTAAAATTGTCTGCCTTTCGCCGGGTCCGCATTAGGTTTCCCCCTGCTTTCTTAAAGGACAGCTCATTGTGCGCTTTGGTGGGGACTGGGTAAGCCTGGGGGGGACCCTGCTGCCCGTCCCCCTGCTCCCCGTCGCCAGGCTGGGGACAGCCCCGGGGGTGGCACGGGGCTCTCCAGAGGGGGACACCGGGGACAGGCACAGGGGACACTTCCAGGCTGGACCACGCTTTTTTTTGAACCCCAGACTGAAGAAAAAAGGCAATGTGAGCTGAGGGGGGGCAGGGAGGGACTCGCTTGCTGCAGCGGTCGGGGAGCAGCCCGCAGGGTCCAGCTGCCTCCAACAGCGGGGGGCAGAGCGGGAGCTCCCCAAAACGCAGGCTCAGGGCAGGGGATGCTTTGTCTCACCCCATTTTGGGGCACAGGCAATACCACCAATAAGAGGAGTCCTGCAAATGCTTCCCAGCCTCTCCCCACCTCTCCTGGCTCCTAGGCAGGGTTAGACAGGGACGGCCAGCCCAGCTCTGCCCCCCGCCAGGCTGGGGCGAGGGAGGAAGGACGGGCTGCCTGGCACGATTAAGGACGCTGGGCATCACGCGAAAGGCAAAGGTAGCACCAAGAAGCGCCAGAGGCTGTGGGCAGCATTGCAATGCCCACCCCACCGACCACCGCCCTCCCCGTTACAGGCACCAAGGGGACGCCGGAGGAGTGGGGAGGTGCTGGGAGGATCCTTTGGTGGAGCAAACCACAGACACCCCAAAGCTCCCCAGGAGGAAGCCAACGGGAACCCACCCCCAGGACCACACCACGGGCTCTCAGCATCGTCATGGGCCGGGAAGACCCAGGCCACAGCACAAGGGGGACTCAGCAAGGGGAGCCCAGAGAGCACAGCCATGCCATGGCACTGCCAGCCTGCCTGGCATGGCCCCCAGGAACCTCTCTGCTGCCCAAATCCAACCCAGGCCCACCACGGCCAAGAAACTCGCCTGTCCATCCAGCTCGGCCAAGGGAGCACCCACAGCATCGCTGCCAGGAAAGCAACAGGCTAATAAACCCTCTGCTCTCAACGGCGCTTCCAGCCCTCGTTCACCGAGGAGGAAGTTTTCAGGGGGATGCTCTTGGAAACAACTCTCCGTCCTCTTCAACCAGCAACAGCGAGGGTCCCACCATCCCCTCTCAATCACTACAAAACCTATGTGCTTGGCTCCCTCAGTGGCCACCGCAGCTCCCCAAGACACTCTTACCACTGCAACCGGCAGGACCCACGCCATTTTCGGATAGAGGCTTCAAAGCAACCGCTTCCCTTCCGCCGGACCACAATGACCACCGACACGCGGCCACCGTCCTCTGGGCGATTTCCAGGACCTCCACCAACGCTGCCCAGCCGGCAGTGCTGCAAGGAGGCAGCTTTGGGCCAATCTTGCACCAAAGGGAGCCGCGGGCACCCCTGCGCCCCACCGCAGCGGCAGCGAGTTCTGCAAAGGAGCCCCTGGGAGGACCGTGTCCCACCGGAGCGCCCAGGGAGCCGGGCAGGCAGGCACACAGCTGTCCTTTAAGGCTCTCCGAGTACCACATTTGAGATGTGAACCTCTGAAGTCTTTCTTTTTGCTTTGTTTTTGTTTTTTCTTTTGGACAAGAAAGTGACAAATTAATTTCAAATAAAAAAAAAAAAGGTAACAGGTCTAAACAAACCTCTAATATTCAACACTTGCAGTTTTTTTGTTTTATGGGGTTTTTTTCTTCTGTTTCTTAAAAAGATCAACTCAGACTAAAATCTAGCACAGTCATGCAACAGCCCACGGCTCTCAGAAATCCAGCGACAGCTCGGGGTCCGTAGGTTTGGGAAACAATTATTAGTTCTTTTTCAAACACAGTTTTGCTGTTGTGGTTGGGTATTTTGTTGTTGGTGTTGTTTTTTTTTTTTAAATCAGCATCTTCTCCTTTCCCTCCTTATTAAAACAAAACAAAACCAAACAAAATTACAACATAATGAGAGATGTGCAGGCTTCAAACAATTGTTCTGCATGGTGAGAAAGGCTTGGAAATTTCTTCCAGACCATTTGGTATGGTTTGGGTTTTTTTGTAGTTGTTGTTTGTTTTGTTTTAACTGGCTGTGTAAATTCATTTCATATTTATATTGGTTCGATTCTCCTTCAGTTAACTATACAGCACCCCACTGGGGCACGAGAATTAGATTGTAACCACATATATATATATACACACTTTTATTTTTTTTTTTTTAATTAAAAACTTCATTATTTCTCCCTCTCCCCCCCTTAACTTGTGATTTAAGGGAACGGACAGAAATCAGCTGGGCTTCTTTCCACTTGGATTTTGACAGCCACCCGCTCCTGGCAGAGTTTGGCCCCGTCTGCCGTGGCCCGGGCAGCAACGGGAGCTCTCGGTACAGAAAAGGAAAGGGTTCTGCTCATTTTTTTGGAAGTTTTTGGTCACCTGCTGCCATTTGGGGCAGCGCTCGGCACCTTTTCATCTCTGGAAAGCACAAACCCGTGAGGATCTGAGATTTCGAAGGGGGCGGCCGAGGGAGAGACCTGGGGTTTCCAGCGAACCCCTCGGCAGGGCGGAGGGGAGATGGGGTGACAGCAAGGAGAGAAAGGGAGAGAAAGAAGGAAAAGACAGAGAAAGAAAGGTCAATCTTGGGCGGAAAGGCCTGCACACGTTTGGGCTGCCCGGGGTGGGGAGCGGGCGACAGCCCCGTGGCAGCCGAGCATCCCGGTCCCTCCGCGGGCTGGTCACCCAGCGGGGTTTGCCGGGGGGATCCCGGTCAGGAGACACGGAGGAGCTGCCCCCCCTTTCCCCTGGGGGTCTGGTCCCTTCCCCTGCATCAGCACAAAAAGATGAGGGGTGGGGGGGAATTAAAGGGGTGTCTTTAAGGCTGCTCCACCGCCACGGGATCTGCCAAAAAACCCTAGGCTGGCTCTCTGTGAACCCCCCCGACAGCCCCCAAGCCCCCGCAGCCCCCTCCGCCCCATATCGTCCCGGGACAGGCAGACGCAGGCAGTGGTCCCCAGGCCTCCCCGCAGCCACCGCACCGGGAAAAAGAGGACGAGCTCAACGAAACACCGACCATCCCTCAGCGATCCCCCGGGAAAAGAAAAACCAACCTCGGGATCTCCCTTCCTCTCTGATCGTGACCTCCAGAACCACTCCAGCAGCATTTAAATAAGACCATCTATCCAGCTAACAAAACTCTCACCTTTTTTTTTCAATTTTTTTTTTTTTTCGCACTAAACAACATTCAAATAAAACATGGCACAGGACGTATTTTAAGAAATATCAAAGCTCAGGGATTTCTCCCTTTCCTGCCCACCCCTACTGCCCCCACCCCCGAATCTCCCCAGCATCAGTCCTTTAGCTTATCTTTTAAAACCATTTTTGTTAGTTTGTTGCAAAAATTTAGAATCTTTTTTTTTTCCCCTCCCATTTTTTGTTACAATTTTTTTTTCTTTAAATTAAAAATTTTGTTTGTCTCGTGTAAATTGTGCAAATATAGCAGTTAACACTAGTGGCAGAAGGCCAGAGAGAGAGAGAAGGGGGAAGAGACAGAAAAAGAGAGGAGGAGGAGGAGAGGGGGCGGCCAGCTGGGGGAAGGAGGGGAGAGCAAGTCAAGTACAGTAAAAATAGGAGCCCACCCACCCTCCCTCCACCAAAGTAACAACAACATCCAAACGCTGTCCTAGAAAGCCCCGCGGTCCCGACCCTCCTTCCTCGCGGGCTCAGGGGCTCTGCCCGGGCAAGGGATGCCCAGCGGGTCCATGGGGCGTGCGACCCCCTTCTCCTCCGCCCGGCATCGCCTCTCTGCAAGGTCCCTCCCTGCTGCGTCCCGGTCGGATCGGGGGGGTTGTGTGTGTGTCTGTGTGTGTGTCGGGGGGTTTTATCCATGTTGCTGCTGTTGTCGGGATTTGGGTTTTTTTCCGCTAAAGCACGAGGTTTCCTTGTTCGTTCGTGGGAAGCATGCAGAGGCGCGGCGGCTCTCGCGGGTCCGGCCGGCCCCAGCCCCAAAGTCTTCTTCTGCCCGCGGCTGCCGCTGGCCGGCTCTCCCTCCTGCCGCCTCCGCTGCCCGGGATGCTGGCACCGCGCTGCCGCCTTCTCAGCTGCTTAAGGCCATTGTGTCGATCGCCTGCTCCAGCTTACTCCTCAGCCGCTGCCTCCGGGCCTGCTCGTCCTTCTCCAACGCGGCTAAAATCTGGGGGAGAGAGGGGAGAAGAGAGGGTGAGGAGATGCCCTCCTACCCAAAGCGGCTCCTCATTGCCCGTGGCCGTGCTGGCTCATCAACACCACCAGGGTGTGGGGATGTGGTCCCACGGGAAGTGGTGCGGGTTCGTTCTCATCCCTGCCGGGGCCAGGAAAGGACCAAAAGAGGCACGAGGTGAAGGACACTTCCCTGAGCGCTGCCATCCTGCAGGCAGAGCCTCCCGGGACCCCCAAGGGGCTGCAGTAACACCAGGGACCTGCTTGATACTAACAAGAAGCCAACTTCCATGTGGGGAAATGAAGAAAACAAACATCCATCGTCAAATGGAGGGTGAACCCCAAAACCAAGACAGCGACACCTTCACATCACGTCCATGACTCCAACAATGCTCCAACGTCCCAGGGAGGCAGGGGCTGCATTTCAAGGACCATGAACTGGTTCCACGAACACAGAAAGACCAAACCCACGAGGCTTCGGCTGCCACCGGTGGCAAAACCACCCTCACCTCTCCCCACAGTGGACAACTGGGGGGCACTGGGGTGATGGAGGGGGACACCAGATGGATGCACCAGCAAAGCCTGCCTCACTGGGAGCCGTCGCTCCTGTGCAAGGGGTGCACCCACAGACATCCAAGGATGACTTTCCTCCCTTGAAATCCCCTTTCTCTAAACAGGCCCCTGGCCGTGACGACAGATCGCAGGGCGGAGGGATGGTCCCCTGCCCTGGGCTGGATGCGGCCATGCCCGCAGGGCCGAGGAAGGACTGGTGGCAGGGGGAGGGTGGAGGACGAGACTCAGAGTGGGGAGAAGGGAGTAATGAAGCGTAAAACGAAGGGGCAGTTGCCCTCCCAGCAGCCAGGAGTCTCGTCTCACTAACATCATGCCAGCAGAGCAGAGAAGCTGATTTAAAAAAAACAAACCTGACAGAAATCTCATCTCCTCGGGTGAGCTAGTTGAGAGAGCAAATTTTTTGCAATTAAATATCAAGGCATCCGTCAAAGGGGACTTGATTAACCATTTCATTGGCTGCATAATTGGAAACAAACTGTTGTATAATTAATAGACTTACTAGGAGGCAAGCAAAGTCCATCAGGAGCCCTACAGGTAACTTCTTAATGGGGAATCAGCTCCCTTTGATTAAGAGCTGCTGCAGCGCCGGCGGGTTGCGGGGCGGCGCGCGGGGCGTGCTGTGCGGCATCCACCACGCTGCCGCGCAGCAGCCTCCGGCCACCGACAGGCTCTGGCTCTCCGCCAGGCTTTTTGGGGACAGGACCAGGCTGGTGTCTGTTTGCCGGGGCAGTAAGAGATGCCCGACGGGGAACCTCTTCCCAAAGGAAAGGGGAAAGCTGCATCTCGACACCGGCGTCAGCTCTTGAGGAGGGGAAAATTTGCCAGCGAGAGCCGGGCCCATCTGATTTACCTTCCCTGGCAGCAACGACCCTGGGCTGCAGCTGGACTCGAGAGAGCTCATAGATTCCGCCACAAAACCTGCCGCTGGGGACACTCCCCCGCCATCCATCTCTGCAGCCGCTGTCGGCTGTCACGCTACACGCGGAATAAAGTAACTATAGTAACACTCATGCAGAAATCAAAACCCCACGTGCCTGAAAGGTGGCTGAGCTGGAACCAAATGAGATTGGTCCGAGAAGTGGAAGAGGAGCCTATTCCCCCCACCCGCCGCCTCCGCCTCTCCCGGTGAGACAGCTGTGTATCCTGGGATGCCGAGGTGTCGGAAGATTCACAACCTGCCGCTGCATTTATTTGCTCCTCTTTTATCTCAGCCTTACGGAAACAATGCAGTCAAAGGAAACCTGTGCCGAGCGTAGAGAGAGACCCAGGTTTGTCACCTGCTGTAAGGAGCCAGGACCACTGATTACCAAGATGCAAGTACCCAAATGAAAATTAATTATGATTTTCATTCACAGTCAATGACAGCATATTATTGCACTGAACAACAGGAAAAATTATTCTCTCCCATTTTGCATCAAAGAGGGTGCAATCGGGCTGCATATAATTGTGCTTAATGAATGAAAACAAACAAAGGGAACAGCTGCGATTTATTAATCCCATTACAAATAATAAAAGAAGTTCCTGAGAGCTGTGAACACACTTGTGATGCTCAGAGAGTGGGCGATAGCAAGACACTCAACAGATGTCAGGCTGCCGTTAGTGGGCAAGAAGAGGACCTGTGCCCCTAAAGAGCAGCTCATTAATGCCACACGGTCCCCTCCCTGCTCTCCCCCCGGGCTTGGAGGATTTATCTAAGGCTTAGGGAACTTTTAGCCTGAAGGAAGCAAGCACTTGATGATGGCTGAGGGATGATGGCTGCACCACAGCAGATCTAGATCCTCCAAACTGCTCCTCTTCCACTCTCGTGGTAGCCACAGAGCTGTTGTACAAACTGTAAAACCCCAAAAACCCTTCACGGCCAACTCATCATGCAGAGCTATGGGGGCCTCCTGGATGTGCCATCCCAAGTCGTTTGGGGAGTGGCACAGAGGTCCCACCAGCATGGTCATCAGTACATGGCCACCAGCTGCATGGTGACCACTACGCAGCACCTTCCCAAGCACCAGGGTTTTCTCCTTCCTCCTCCTCCTCCTCGCTCCTGCAAAGCACCTAGCTCCACAAAGATTTCGGCCACCACGGTCCCAGCGCTGACATTAGATCCAGGGGCCAGGTCTGCTACGACCTGCCCATGGGCTCCCTAAATTCACACCTCAGGAAGGCACTGGGAGATGCCTCTTGGGATTGCTGCAGGGTACGATGGGGACCCCATTTCCTCTCCCCACAGGATGAGAGGTCAGGTCTCCCAGCTCTCTCTGAGCGAGGAGATGTTCTGGCACTCTGTCACCTAAATAAGCCACCAAACACAGTCACCAGTCCCCTTTATTGGGACAATAAAACCTATATTATCATGTTGTATGTATAGATCCATATTATACTGTAGTTACATATTTTATTGCTTTAATGAAAAGATGTGGGGTGTGGATTTGAGCGGTGCTTTACAAAGTTAATTTGTATAAATTTCAACAGAGGGGTTTTTAACCATTCTTACTGATGTTCACAAAGCAGGCACTGAAGAGGCCACCACATCCTCTAGTATCCCCGGGGAGTGGAGCCAGACGCTGCCTGTGTAATCACACGGCGCTGGTATCGCCGCGGCGCCGGGTCGGTGGCGGCGGATAGGGGAGGCACAGAGATAATGCCACAAACCCTGCAGCCCTGTGGAGCTCGTGTGCCAAATGTGTAGAAAAATAGGTGTTTCCCACATTACTCACTGCAGAAAATAGGGGGAACAAAGCACTGCCTACACCAGCACCTGGCTCCAAACCTCCCAAACTTTCTCCTTCCCCATCAGCCCAAGCACAGGCACAGACTACGTTGCCCTCCCGTTATTTCACAGAGTGTTCTTCTATAGGAAAAAGCGTGGGGACTGCAGAAACAAGGGCAAAGGGATACGGTTTGCAGCCCAGGCTTGACTCCCCATCGCCGCCTCTTACCTCGTCCTTGTACTTGGTGATGTAGGAGTAGATCTCGTGCAGCGCGCTCATACTGTTGAACTGGCTGAGGTGTAACCGCGACTGCTCCGCCAGGTATGCACTCATGTCCTGGTCACTGATCGCTGGCATTTTAGCTATATCTGCATAATATCTGCAAGGGAGAAACAGAATAGCTTGTATTGTCCAGAATTGTAGTGGAAAAACAGAATATCCTGTTTCATCAAAACCCAGGAGGATCAAAGCCTCAGCATCCCATTGCAGCAGGAGGGTTACACCGAGCAGATGCACCAGTGGACTGGCCGCTGAGGTCCTTGGAAACCAGGGTTGTGTCCACCAGCCTTTATTAAGAAAGAAACCCTACCCACAGCAAATGAGCCCCGGCCACTCCCAACACCTGGAAATACAGCGTGCCAGTCTCTCCCAGGTTTGCTTTACTCCTCATGACTCCTCAAACTACTCAGAAGTTTCTGGTACAGTGATTAGTATCATTAGCATCATCAGCTGAACGCTGAGGTGGAACACGGCTGAAGCACTTGGATAGGAGCAGATGGCAGCAAGACCACTTGAGGAGATGAATATGAGGATCCACTCCATCCTACAGTGCTGAACTCGGCTAGCGCTAAAATACTTGGGCAGTTTTTACAAGGAGGCTCATTCACAACCAGAAAGTGATGCAAGAGACTTCCTGGATGCTGCCAAGAGAGCAGCGGTCAGAGGTGAGGACCCCTGACTAAACCAGGCATCAAGAGATCCACTCCGCCGCTAGAGCGATCACCCCCAAGTGATGTCTCCTAAAGCTGACATTACTTCTGCCTGTGCTGAGGAATACTGGGGACAATATGCCCAACCTTCTCAGTTCCAGCCAGCTTTGATTAGCAAAGAAAACCCATAGAGATCCTCCTGGCCACCCTTTAACCCCGTAGGTGAAGGCCCCTGTGGGGAGGGACTCGTGGGAGACTGTGATGGGTTGACCCTGGCTGGATGCCAGGTGCCCACCAAAGCCGCTCTGTCACTCCCCTCCTCAGCTGGACAGGGGAGAGAAAATACAACGAAAGGCTCGTGGGTGGAGATAAGGACAGGGAGATCACTCAGTAGTTACCGTCATGGGCAAAACAGACTTGACTTGGGGAAATTAGTTTAATTTATTGCCAATCAAATCAGAGCAGGATAATGAGAAATAAAACCAAATCTTAGAACACCTTCCCCCCACCCCTCCCTTCTTCCCGGGTTTAACTTCACTCCTGATTTTCTCCACCTCCTCCCCCCAAGCAGCGCAGGGGGATGGGGAATGGGAGTTGCGGTCAGTTCATCACACGTTGTCTCTGCCGCTCCTTCCTCCTCAGGGGAGGACTCCTCACACTCTTCCCCTGCTCCAGCGTGGGGTCCCTCCCACGGGAGACAGTCCTTCTCGGACTTCTCCAACTTGAGTCCTTCCCATGGGCTACAGTTCTTCATGAACTGCTCCACTGTGGGTCCCCCACGGGGTCACAAGTCCTGCCAGCAAACCTGCTCCAGCCTGGGCTTCCCACAGGGTCACAGCCTCCTTCAGGCATCCACCTGCTCCAGCGTGGGGTCCTGCTCCACCATGGAGCTCCATGGGCTGCAGGGGGACAGCCTGCCTCACCATCGTCTTCACCACGGGCTGCAGGGGAATCTCTGCTCCAGTGCCTGGAGCATCTCCTCCCCTCCTTCTCCACTGACCTCGGTGTCTGCAGAGTTGTTGCTCTCACATCTCACTCCTCTCTCTGCTGCTGTTTTCACCAGCAGTTTTTTTCCCCTTCTTAACTCTGTTACCCCAGAGGCGCTGCCACCGTTGCTGATGGGCTCGGCCTGGGCCAGCGGCGGGTCTGTCTTGGAGCCGGCTGGCATTGGCTCTGTCGGACATGGGGGAAGCTTCCAGCAGCTTCTCACAGAAGCCACCTCTCTAGCCCCCCCACTACCAAAACCTTGCCACGCAAACCCAATACAGAGAGGAATGTACAAGGGAGACCTGCTGCAGAAGAAAGCTTTTGTGGCTGCCACAACAAGATTTCCAGGCAACACGCAGCAGTTTTACATTCCAGGTTTTATCATGACACAAAGGATGGCAGGAAACCATCATTTTTCAATACAAGTGTGCATGGCTTGTGTGGACCAAGGTCCCAGTCACACCTACCATTTCCAGAGGACACCTACCACAGCCATGACCCCGGCAGCAGCCCCCTTGGGTTTCCCCAGGCTCCTCACCTCCCAAGCCCTTTACCGTGCTGTTCCTGCCTCCGACTGGCAGGATGCCCTTTTTTCAGCTGGTGCCTGAACCACGGCGGCAGACAGACCTGCTGTTGGGACTAGCAGTCCCACCGAGCCGCCCTCGCATCGCTCCCATCCTGCCTCTGCAACGTTTTGCGACGATAACCATGCCAAAAGCCAGAAATGCTGATTACGCCATAAATCCCCGCAGCAGAGGAGCAGTGGGAGACGCAGTCGCACCCTGCACGGGGCAGCTCTGCTCCCTGCTCGACTGCCTCTGGGACCGTACCGGCGGTAAGCGACGGCAGAACATCTGTCACCAGTGAGATCTCCCACCTCCTCCCCAGGGATACAGCGTGTCTAGACCAATGTTTCGCTCTGGAATGGTTTTACTGCTTTTTTTCTCCGGGCACACACAGAGCTGAATACTTTTGTCATAGAGATGGCAAGGTCAGAGAAATTCGCCTTATGAAGTTTGTGATGTTCCTAGGAGACCCCACTCCAAAGCCCCCTTCAGCCCCCCCCACCAAAGAACTTTCTCCTATTACAATGCAGCTCATCTCTCATCTCAGCCACCCATATTTCAGGGGCACCTCTTCTTCTGACCCAAGCCCCATCTTCCTTGAGGGAAGAAGCTTGTCTTTGTACCTGCCTGCAAAGCACCAGGCATGCCAATGGCGTGACAAAAATAACCGTGTACAAGTGAGTATCCAAAGGATGATTTAGGCTACAAAGTCCCACGCTTGCAAACTAGAGAATATGACACTTATTGTTGCCGGGACATCTTTCATTTGGTTCATTACGTACCTGGTCTAGATGCTGAAAGAGGGAAGGGTCCTCAGTTAAAAAAAAAAGAGCATGATCTATAGCACAGCGTATCAGCACAAGGGGAAAGTTGCATCAGCAACCTGAAATCTGCCATTTTTTAAGCTTGATGAAGTCCCACTTTGCAACACAGCAACATTTTAACAGTAGCTCTATTTGGAGGGCTTTGGAGGACATCTCCTAGGTTTCTCTCCCAAAAGGGTAAAGCTAAACACAGCATTATGCCTGAGCGCGTCAATTTGCAATCAGTAGCATTCAAACCCTGAACCTTTAACACTGCATTAATTCAGCGGGACAGAAGGATGTCTCTCATCAGCTAACAGTGAACGTGGAGGGTGTCGGAAGGAGTCAGGAGACCTGCTCCTCTCCCCGCTCCTCGGCACAGCGACAGCAGCCCGAGCACTGCCTCAGAGCATGTGCTCTCATCAGAATCCCAGGCGAGATGTACAGATGGATGAGAGATGGGAAATGGTAATTTTCAACCGTTTCAGCAAAACCTGCGTGTATTGTCATGGTACAAAAAAGGCACTTCCCTAGTCCAAGGCTAACTTCTTATTGCTCTTCGAAAGCAATCGAGGGAGGTGTTAGCAATCCCCCAGCACAAACCAAGTTTTTACAACAGAAAACATCAGACATCCTAAAAGTGGAGGTTGCTTTTAGCACACCTTAAGCAAGTCGTAAACGGCTCATGTCAAACAGTCATTGCAAACTCATTCCAGGAGATAATCACAAGAAAGCATCATCTCCCAAACGAGAGGATCACCTTCCGCAAGCATTACTACAGTCCCTCTTCAGACAGCTGCCAAGAGGAGTCCTCCCAACGACCCAAGTCCCTGCACCCACATACATCCAGGGTAAGTCCTCCAGGTGAAGCAAGGAGCTATTACCAAGTCTACTCACCTTTCTACCCAGCTCTTGTAGTTGGGGATGTCCTTGGCGTACAGTAGTTTGTTGGAGGGAGAGTCTTTTCCTAGCTTGTGCTCAGAAGTTGAGCAGGAGTCCATGAATGTCTGAGCCACCACGGATAGGCAGGCATCAGTAATACTGTTCTTGTGAATATCGAACACAAACTGGGGGTTCTTAATCACATTCACCCAAAAACGTAGAGGTAGACTGAGGGAAGAAGGAAACAGGAGTCAGCACCTGAACATACATGCCCCTACAGGGCAGCTGGCACACACATGCACCTCCAGTTGTGGAGAAGGAGCTCCCCATGGCCCAGAATTGGGCAGGCTGCTTTTCCCAGCACCCCAGGGATGCAAAATCCTGGGATAAATGGCCATTCCCCTCTGCGCACATGGCCACAGCTTTCCGTGAAGAAATTCCTCAGCACCGCCAACATCTCTAAAGACAAACCAAGGCAGCGCAGATCTGCGGTTTCTCCAAGGATCCACTCATACTGAAGAGCCCTTGCTGAGCCCATGGGTCAAACCAGGCACAGTTCCCTTCTTTTGCATCAATAAGCCCGTCTACGGTGCCGTATGGCATTTCACACATCTCCTGTGTTGGAGGAGGGGGATAACTGGACTCCTCAAGGGACTCATTAGCACATTTAACACCACAGAAGAATTTAGACAGCCTCAGATGCTGAAAATGAAGCTCTCAGCTGTAGAGGCAGCAGATCTCCTGGCCAGCCACCGACTGGATGTTTGCTGCATACTGACAGACGTGCAACCCTCCATGGCTTCATTTCCCAATCCTGCTGCCCCTCTCCTCTCCCAGGAGCATCTCAAGGTCTCCCCCCATCAGAAAGCCTCTCCGCTCTGTCATCCCTCAGCACCAACACCCAGTGAATGCTTTTATCTTAGACAAAACACACTTCATTCCCCAGGACTTTCCTAATGAGGGTACCGGGTGCATGTACATATTTCATTTGTGAAGGGAATGGCCTCAAGAAATTAGCTCCACACGTCGAATTAGCACCCAGAGATAAGCACAGGCATTAGCATGCAGGAGCCTGCATGCCCAGCCCCTGCGGAGCAGGGCTTTTTTTCCTCCTTCGCCTTTCGCTCCTTCTTTTAATATAGAAAGCTGAGTTATAAATCAGTTCCAAGCACTTCCGCGCTCTCACATCTCCATTTAAAAATGTTTCTTTTCCTGCCCTGCTAATTGCCAACAGTTACTGAACTATACAAAAGCAATTTGGCTGCCATTTAACAAATGCCAGACACGGGAATGTACGCACCCGTCTCCAGTAACGGCAAGATCAGAGAGATGAAATCAGTGAGGCAGCAGAAAAGAAAAATGCCGAGGGGGGGCTGTGGAGCAGGAGCCAACACCTGCTTGAGCCCTGGCCCGAGCACGGCACTTACGGAGGTCTCATCAGCCGCTCCGCCCCGCTTTTCAGAGAGCAATTAGCAGAGCCGATGGGCTGGCTCTGCGGGCAAGGTTAGGGAGGATGCATACACGGCTTTACGCCGACTTTGTTAGGGCACGCTCAGCTGCACGACGGGAGGGAGCGTGGAAACACCTTTAGGACAGCCGAGACAAGAATTGGGGGTGGCAGCTCCAGAGGAGCCCGGAGGATGGAGAAGCCCGAGCGACGCTGGCTCAAGGTGAGATGGGACAGAGCCGCTGTGGTCCTCGGCCGCCTGCAGCCGTCAGGGGGAGCGTGGTGCCCGGGATCGGGATGGAAGGGCTGAGGGAGCACTGCATTCCTGGGATTTTTTCTGCTGCAGGAAGGCATGCAAGGGATTTACCCACAGCCGAAATACAGAGATATGGGCCTCTCTTGTCCTGGATCACTTCCAGGGACATATTTCTGCTCCCTGTGGGAGGGGTAGGAGTACCATTAGCTGTGCTATCGTTAGCCCCCCCATCCCACTGCCCTTCTCCATTACCAGTTACTCTTCCAGGTGTGCCTGACATCGTAATCATTGATCTGATGCTTATCAGCTTGTTCATCCAGGAAATCAAACATGTATTTGATGGCGAGGGGCAGTGCGCTCCCACGATGTGCTGTGCTGAAGATGGTCTCAAACAGGTCATCCACGAATTTCTGCAGGGTGCCCTGAAGAGCAGAAAGAGAGAAGGGATGCTCAGCAATGCCCAGTGCCAGCAGAGAGATGAGCCTTTAACTAAAGGTCAGCCTTTAAACCAACTTCACTTCTATTCCTACCACCTGGAAGAGAAGCACAGTACAGTCTGTGTAACCCTACTGGTTCTCAGTGGTTTATACTGGGAAATAGACACTGCAGTGAAGAGATACCTCCTTCACTGCATGATCTGCCACACTAAAAGCATACAAATAAAAACACCATATCGAGCAAAAACCAAGTGAACATATGTCATAGCACGGTATTTTCTGGGTCCCATTAAGGCACCCAAGACTTGATGACAGACACCGCTGAACAAGCCCTCGTCCTGTGAGGCAGGGAGCTAAGTCACTGGCTGAGCCCAGTCTCTGCAGTCCTGAGCCGCTATCTTCAGCACAGCCCCTCCGCTCCTCTCTAGGGACATCTCAGACACACAGCACCCGCCCTGCAGTAGAGAAGGTCTTGTATGTGCTGAGGGAAGGGGAACCTCCTGCGATGCCAAATGCCCCGGGTAATCACCCTTCCCACATCACTGATTTTGCAGCTTTATCCCAAACACCGAAGGGGATGAGGCGCTTGCCCCAGGGCATCTCTGCTTTGCAGTCCAGCAGCTGCTCAAGGATACAGGGAACAGTAAAAACACCAAAGGGTGCAAAAAGCAAATACGAAAATCCACTCAAAGGATATTTACTGAGGGTTTTGACACACAAAAACATCACCTCCAGCTCAGAAAAGAGACCAAGAGAGTAGCTCCTCCTGTGCTGAAGCAGAACACTAATGAAAAAGCAGTGCTTACCACTTTTGGACAACCCAAATTACTGCCCTTCCCCACTCAGATTTAAAAAGCCAGGCGGCAGCTCTGCGTCTCCGTGCCATACCTTGGTGGCTAACAGGCGGGTCAGGTAGATTTCAGACACCATCTTGCTGCCCCGGTCGCCCTCCCGCTGGTCCATGTGGTCATGGTTTTTCACCAGGTGCCAGAGCTTGGTGCCGCTCTCCAGGTCGGGGGTGATCATGGGGGTCCGTGAGCGCAGGCTGTCGGGGCTGCTGGCCGTCCGCAGCATGCTCTCTGCAAGCACCGAGCACAGGGGGATATCGTACCCTGCCCACCTCCGCCTCACCGCCTGCCCCTCCGTCCCCCTTCCCTCCGCTGTGGCTTCAGAGCACGTCACGGCCGTGAAATGGGAGCTTTGGGATCCAGCCTCTGCAGCCAGCGTGGACTGGGAGCTCTGCTGGGACCATCCTCACAGCCTGCTGGGCTATGCTCAAGCCTGGCTGATGTACAGGGGCCAGGACCATCGTGGAAGGGATTCTGCGGAGGCCTGTCCTGCTCCCAGCACGCAGGTGCCAGGATCACGGATGCCTCCTGTGTCAGTCTGAGCTGACCACACTATTCCCTTCCAAACCAAGGCTGAAGCACACTTGCCAGCATGTTCGCTGGAGCCCTCAACTCTGCTCATTTAAGTGCAAAGTGCCTCTGTGCCTATTTTAATTAGATTTCAGGGGAATAAAAGGGAGGGGATCCCTTAGCAGCAGCCGTCTGACACGTGTCTTTCTCCTCTGAGTCTGACACGTTGCAAAGAGAGATGGCTCTGAGGGCATCTGCTCCCTCTTTGACACCAGAATAAATAGCATGGTGCAGGAGAGCTGGGGGTTTGGAGGACCTTGTTCACGTGAGCCACAGTTACAATCACCTGCCCTGTGCCTTGGTCTGCACGCCCAGCCCGGTGCTGCCTCCCCTGCCAGCACAGCGGAGGGTGCCCCTGCGCGCTCACCATATCTGCTGAGGGACTTGGTGAAGGTGGAGGAGTTGGAGATGTTGTACGCCGAGTTCTGCTTGGGCACCAGGGCTACCGAGGAGCCATCCGTCACCTGGGGGCAGAGATGGTGTGAGCAGGCTGTGACACCGGAGAGGCAGAGGAGGAACAGCCCCGCAGCACGGAGAAACCAGACCAGGAGGGATGAAGCTACACTGCACCCCACCCCAGGGACACCCGTCTCCTGCAAAGGAGACCTACATATCTACTTCTGCAACAGCTTAGGGGCAGGGGTCAGAACAGGAATGCACCAGAAACCTTGACAGGAAAATGGCAAAGTAAGGTCAGAGCAGGAAACAGCCTCTATGAGTCCTGGAGATGCCCCATTTAGTGCCTCCTTGAAAGGAAGGACCATAAACATGGAGTCCAGGCAGGAAAGTGACTGCAGACCTCCTGGCCATGCCCCTGCACAAGCAGGATCGTCTGGACAGCCGAGCCCAGGCCATGACCAAGCTGAGGAGGGAGAAGAGATGCTCAAGCTCCCAGCAGCGGGTGACTGCTCAGTGCTCTCCACCATGGACAGCCTTACCTGGTAGTGGGCCAGGGTGTTTAACCTCTTCCAGTCATTGTCGATCTTTGTGGTGACATCTTCGTCCTGCAGTATGATCCGGGCCATCCTGCCCTGCCGCCACTCTGTCCCCATGAGGGAGAAGGGCTCATGGTTAGGGGGGGATTGGAGCACAAAGCCGAGGCGAGGGTAGAGGCACAGTCTGGGCATCTACAAAAGAGCCCTCCCACTGCCTTCTGAGCCCCAGGACTAATGGCTATCGATATGGTGTCGGGCAAAAGCTGTTTCTAAGTACTCAAGGAAAGACGGCATCAGTTTGACCCTGGCGACTGTTTCCTTTCCTCTCCATCCTCCTGCCCTTCCTTTAAGAACAGGACCATTAACGTTGCTCTCAACTACTGCTGGCCTCCTTGTCCCCCAGACACCTCATGCCTGCAACCCAGACCACAGCCAGAGCCTAGGAGGTTCTTCTACCCCCCCCTCTCCTGGCAGGACTCACACCCTCATGCCTGGGGTCCCCATGCACAGCAAGTGCCACCAGCACAGCAATCTTAGCCAAAGTGGACTGGACAAGCACAAATGCTCCAGTCTTGCCACGTCCCCTCTCCTGTAGGAGACTGGGATTTGCCTGCCTTGAATGGGCTTTTTTTGGCTTTTCTGCTCTTGGCCACATCCCTGCTCCCCACAGGGAAGTGCTTGGCCTCTCTCTTACCCAGGTCCATGTCTCCGGCTTTGGGTCGCTGGGAATAGGGCACTCCCTTGTAGACGGCATCCAGCAGCTTCTCTTTCACCTGCGTGATGGTGTCACAGTTCAGCACCTTGACGGGGATCTCCGGGGCGTTCTCATTCTCGGGGTTCACACAGTTGAGGGTCTGTGCAGCACGGGGGGGCAGAAAGACTCAAGTGAGAGGATGTGACAAACCAGCTGCAAAGGTGGGTCCAAGGACATGAGGCTACAGCTGTCTACAGGCCATGTCTTCTCACCTCCCAGGCTGCTGCGGAGGTGCAGCCACGTGGCATATTCCTGCTCCCCCTTTCTCTCCACCTCTCTCCCCCAATCCTCCAGTCTCCAACTATTCCCAGAAAGGCAGTATGGTGTCAGTGAAGGAATCCTGGGCCAGCAAACCATGCCCAACTGACAGAAACACGTCTAGCCCGAGTGATGCCTGTGCACACTCCACTCCCCTCCCAACCCCACCCCAGTGAAGATGGAGGTGGTGAAGAACCAGCTGCAGGCTCAGCCAGGGGAAGGACCTGGCTTATCATTCAGCTGGACAGAGGAGATGGCTCATATGGACAAAGAGAAGTATCTCTCCATCTCCTGCAGTAATCTCAAGGCTCTAACTTCGATCCCCACCCAACATGAGCCACTGGCTGCTCCAGGTAGCATGTGATCAACAGCATCTCTGGCCCCCTATCTGTCAGGGCCATGGGCTTTGCTGGGAAAGGCATGGAGTTCCTCCACAGTTCACATGTTTGGCTTTCTCACCTCCATGGCAAGACCAAACCTCACCATGCAAAGGCCCCATTCTGATCCTAGCTGAGATGGGCACCACACAGACAGGGCAAGAGGCACCCCAGGAATGCTGGAGAGAAGAATAAGAGACAAACCACTCTCTGCAAAATACTTTGGGTGCCTCCAAGATCTTGTTAAATAGCTGGACCTAGCAGTCCTGGCAAGCACCAGTAGCGGTGAGGCTCCCGCTTGCACTAACCAGCATTTTGTAGTCAATCTGCTGCCGGATAAGCTTGTCTTCACTGAGGGAGTAGCGAGCCTCTCCTGTGATGGCATCAATGGGTCCCTTCTCCATCTGCTGCTTGATGGCGCAGTAGAGCATGAAGAGCGGTTCCCCAGCACACTCCTGCGGGACAGGGGATGGAGGAGAGGGAGAGAAAGGGGTGAGAAGGTGCTGGGCACCACTTTTGCCTTTCAAGAACCACTACTGTGTCAGGAGCCTGCTGTGTCCCCACAGCATCGAGCCCCATACATGGCTTTATAAAGAGTCTCCAGCCCTTACTCAAGACTGCAAGGAAGGAGGCTCATGGTAAAATTCATCTCATGGAGAAACTAATTCTCTCCATCCAAGCCTGCCTGGAGGTTGTTGCCTTGTCTATCAACCCCTAGGCTCAGCTTCCCAGAGTTTCCAGACACTGCCCAGTGAATTCTGCTCATTCTACAGGGGAAAAAACTGAGCTAAAAAGGTTAAATTCGGGGCTAGTGAAGAACAGGTTGAGTCTAGGGACTTTGTGTATGGGATATAGCCTATCCTTTGAGCTGGCCCAGCCAAGAGAAGCACCTGAGGACTGGAAAGGGCATGCTGCAGCAGGACAGCCTGGTGGCTCTTACCCAGGTACCACGATGCAGTTCTGGCATCTGCCAGGAGCCCAGTCTCACGTGAGAGAAGGTCAAAGGAGGTTTCTCCATATGACGGTTGGGCACAGCCAGCCAGATCCATCGTGAAGGAAAAGCAAGAGAACAACTCACTGACAACCCTACCCTGAGTCTCCAGCTGATGGAGGGGACCAGGTGATGAGGTTTCCTGCACTTAAACCAGTTGCCACCATACATGTCCCTACTGCCAAACCCCTATAGTCAGAGCCAGCTCTAGCCACCAGCCAGAGCCACATCAGCATCTATCTCCCAGGTGGGAAGAAGGGGAGAGGGAAACCAGACCAGATGCTTTATAGAATAAAATCATAGAACAGTTTGGGTTGAAAGGGACCTTTAAAGGTCATCTAGTCCACCCTCCCTGCAATGAGCAGGGACATCCTCAACTAGATCAGGTTGCTCAGAGCCCCATCCAACCTGACCTTGAATGCTTCCCCCAAAGATGCTGGATGCTGGAACTGCGGTGACCTGGGAACAGCAAAGGACCCACCAAGGCTGGAAGCACCAACCAGCCTGGAGCCATGAGTTGGCATAAGGGGGCTGGAAGTGGACACCCCTTTATCACACAGGGCCCAACCTCTCCCCTGAGCTGCATCCCAATGAGCCTTTCCACATACAGGCATTAGCCCTAAGCGGGGAAAAAAGGTACGATGGGAGTAGAGAGGACAGGGAGAAGTCCCAGCAGATTTTACCCCACGAGCTCTCGCCCCTCCCTCCCGGCCGCCTCACAAATAAATTGTACTTTGGTGCAAAGTGCGGCTGCTCTCCCTGTCACCATATGCTGTTAGCATCTCGTTAGCATCTGCGGTAATTAAAGAGACAGCTGCTAACGAGCAGGAACAGGCATACATCATCCCCAGACCTTCCGACAACACGCCTGTCTTTGAAATTATGTTTCATTTGCAAACTTGGCTTCATTAAGTCAGCTTGGAAAAGTGAGAGACCCAAGGTGGGTGTTACGCTGCGCATTACCGGCTGCCCGGCAAGCCGGGAGCGCCAGGCTGGCCGCAGAGCAGTGAGCCCCCGGGGGCTCCCATGGCACCCCGAGTTCACCCCTCTGGCCGCAGAGGAAAGACTCCAGTTGCTTCTTTCAGTTGCTTGTAAAAACTCCTCATAAAACTTCCAAGTCTGTGGAAATGGTATGGATGGAGAATAGCCTGGAGCAGGACTCCTGCTCACATCTGGCATGGCTGCTCCCGTCTCAGTCCATGGATTTCCCCTCTCCGGCGAGGCACGGTTGCTGTCCCCCCATCTGCAGCTCTGCGCCCACCTCTGGGGATCCCCACCAAAAGAGGTGGGCTCAGCCTTTCCCATATTTGCAGCCCAGTTGCACTCCAGGCATCACAGCATCACCTCCTCCGCTCCTCCGACGCCGGCTGGGCTGATGGGGAATAAATCTCTTTTTGGATGCGTGGATTAGAGCTGGCCCTACGGCCTCCCCAGAGGGATGGAGGCATCAGTGGTCCTGGTGATGGATACGTCACTACTCCAGCACCATGCAGGCTTTTGGGGGCTCCTGCGTGCCCCAGGATCCTGGTCTCCTTCTGACCTGTCAACCTAATGTCAACCGGAATAGCCCCTCTGCCCTGTCCCCCTGGCTCTGCGCATCCTCCACATTGCAGCTTGGCTTCCCCACCTGTTCCAAATGTGGGTCCTACCCTTAAAATCCATAACCTCACTCCCAACCTCACTGTCCCCACCGGCTCTTTACCTGGGCCAAGATGCTGCCATGGGTCGCAACTCACTGAGCTACGACAGATGAGGATGGTTTAGGGCTTGTCCCTGACAGAGACCACCAAAATGAACAGGGATGGCAGAAACCGGCACCGGGCAGTTGCCCTGAGATGATCTCCATCGGGTGAGACACAGGAAGGGATCACTGAGATGGGGTCGGGCAGCCCCACAGGCTGATGGAGGGCAGCCTGCTCCCCAAACGCGGCCGTGCCCACGCTGCCAGCCCCAACGCAGTTTGCTCACTGCTGGGGGCCTGAGCGTGGAGGGGCTGGGGGGCTCTCCGTGCGAGCCGAGGTGGAGGAGGGCAGCTGCAAACACCTCCACACACAGCACATCCATGCACGCACGCGCGTGTCAGTACGCTGGGAGCAGGCTGAGGCGAGCCAGCTAACGCTCAAACTGTCTTATTGACTAGATCTAGCTCATCAGGCACCTAATATCATGCATTTTTCAGTGCTTGTCTCGATTTATCCCTCTCCCTTTCCCCGGGGTGTCTCATTAAGAGTCTGATAAATGCTACTACGGGGGCCCTGTGAAAGTGCCAGCCCTCACTGGCTCCCAACACTGCTGGCCCTGGGCAGGGCATCTCTCCTATCCCTGTCCCCATCCCTCGCCCCAGCACATCACGGCCACGCGATGCCGAGCGCCTAGCCCCGCTCCGGGCAGGTTTGCCGAGAGCCGATCCGGCAGCTGGGCACGCATCCACCTGCCTCATTTACATGCACGATTAGCACGGTTTGGTGCAAGGCATATGTTTCCCTGCTGGCAAACTGCTGTGATACCTCTCCGTCTACTCCACAGGTTTCTCCTGCTTTTGATGCCACCTGTGATCCTCACTGCCAGGAGACAGGCAGAAACGGCCCTGTGGGTCTCCTCTGGTGGGGCCATCCCTGGAGAGGCCATGAGTGCATCCTCAAGCCTCTTCCAGTCTAACTCAAGTGACCCAAGTGATGGAGTTTCAACCACTTCCCTGGGGAGATGATCCCCAGCGTAACAATCTCACAGTCAGCAGGTTTATCCAAGCCCTCCACATATGTTCTTCCTGTAATGGTGCATCTAGACCAGACTTCTCTCTCCTGCTGCTACCCAGAGACTGGAGGCGATGTTTCCTGGCAAACCCATGGCTTAGCCAAGGACTTTATGAAAAGGCATTGCCTTGGTCTCATCCCCACATCTCTCTCTCCTGCTACTCCTTATCCTCAGACCTGCCTCACACTGGCAATGCGCCCGGCAGCCTCTCCGACAGGGGACAGGGCTGTAGGAAGACAGATGCAGGACAGTGGTGGCACATGAGCTGATCCAAAGCAGCTTTCTGAACAAGGTGAACATGCCCCCGTGACCTGTCCACAGGGCTCAGCCCAGCCAGAACAGGCCAAGGGCATCAGGTCCCGCACACGAATGCAACATCCCCAAAGGCCGCTGTGGGCATTCGAAAGCTCTGTGCTGTGCTTTGCTCAGCCAAAGCACAACATTGTTCACTTCAAGGAGCCCTGAGGGAGTTTACCCACAGCGAGAGCTACCCCTGCTTGTCCCATCAACCCTGCAGAATTCAAAGAGCTGTCTGCCAGTGTCCTACCTGATCCCACCGCGCGTGTCCTACCTGATCCCACCGGGCACTGCCGCTGTATGGGCGGAGGGTGGCCCTGCCGAGCAAAGCCCCGGCACAAAGAGATGTCGGGAGGTTTGACATCTCCCCACGAACAGCACAGCTCTCCTCCTCTCCCACCCCTGGAAAGCACTCTCCGCCGCACACTACAGCTAGATTTTTATAGATACAGGCTATCCCTCGACGGAGGCAAAAAGCCAAGTGCATGTAAGTGATATTATAAATCACCTCTCGTTGACGATCACTTGAGTTCTGCACAGACTCCTGCTCGCTCTCATCTCTTGGCTGGAAATGGTTCAAACCCTCTTTATCTTAATGAGGGATGAAATCCCACAAAAACGGCTGCGTGCCACCCAACCTCGCTGCGCCGACGCCAGGCAGGATCCCAAGAAACGGCTCTGCTGACTGACAAACCAGCGGCAGGACCGCAGGTGCCATTCACCCCACCAGTGTCATCCCGAAGCAGCAGCAGGACCAAGCCGGTGGTCCACGGGCTGGAGCTGCGGCTGTGTAACCTGCATGGCCGCTGGTGCAGCTCTAGCAGGTGGAAGCACTCGTGTGGATGGAATAAAAGTTCTCGATATGGGTTGGATGAACCAGTGGTAAAAGCAGCCCTTACACTTTGGCATCTTCAGTATCAAAGAGATGAAGGAAAAGCAGCAGCGTTACGTGAAGAATGCAGCACATCAAACTGCAGCTCAAACAGGCAGAAATATCCTCCGATCACAGACCTGTCTACAGAAGGACCAGCTCCCGGGGCTTCTTCCTCCCGAGTTACAGAAGCAGAGGCAAGGAGGGAGGAATAGGGATCACTCCGAAGGGATCCAAGACTCGGGTGAGTTGCTTCAGATTTATCCTTTCTCCAGGCACCATTTTTAAGATCTCAAACCCACTACGCATTAAGCAATCCTTGTCTGGATTTCATTTCTCAATCTCAGCTATTTCCCCAAAAGGAGACCCAGCATCACTAATCACATCTCAGAAACACAGGATGGGAACGGAGGTCTGGGAAGTGATCTCTGCTCCGGGAGGGTGCGGCAGCACTCAGGAGCACATCAGCCCAGGCTCTGGGTCCCACGCTGCCCGTCCCAGCGAGGCAGGAACCACCTCCCTGCCCACGCAGGGTTGCCATCCCTTCCCAAACTCACCTTCAGAAACTTGTACAGCAGAAACGTGAACCAATTCGTCAGCATCTTCTCTGCCACCGACTCCGTTCTGTAGGGAAGGCAGAGAGCAAAGCTGTCAGGAGAGGATATTAAAGGTCTCTGATCTCACCTGTTGCCATCTCAGCCTTGGACTGTGGCTAAACTATTTTGGCTTTAAAAGGTCACATCTGGAAAGGCAGGAGCCTCGAAGCAAAGGGGCACAAGCAGACAGCAAAAGCTCTAGTGAAAAGCCTGCCCATCCGCAAGGCTGAGCCACAGCAGCCCCACAGGAGGGAGAAGCAAATTGTCTCCGGTGTATTTGGAGATCCAGAGAGAACCGAGCACGACTCACATGGGGAATCTCGCCCAGGGGATGACCAGCTTTCTACCTCTCCCTGGTACCTTCCACTTAAACGAAGTTTGTTTCTTGCATCGCGTGCCATTGGAACCAGGCAGCTCCCTCCACAGGAGGATTGTATGAGACCCCTAAGCCAGGCAAAATGTCACCAAACCTACCTCAAGCTCCCCAGTTAAAGCACAACCTGAAGGGAATAGCTGAGGTTGCAAGGCAAGGTCAGATCCTGACCCACATTCCCATGACAGGAGCACGTCCTCCCACATCAACGAGTGCCTGATCCAGCTGGAAGCCCCTCTCCCCACCAGGGAGCTGTTGCTCTGACTTCTGCTCCTGCAATGCACTCAACGCCGCTATTGCCCTGACACGGGGCCACCACCACTGGGGGACATGGGACTTCCCAGCAACACCCGAAGTAGCCCTTGATCTCTACAGCCTCAAAGCCCAGGACCCGCAGTAGAGCAAGAGGACGATCACCACCAATACTGGAGGGATAAAGAGAGTTTTCCCCAGCAGCCCCTGCAAGGTCTGCTCAGAAGAACTGCTGGAGGAGAGGACACTTGGTTCTTGGCACTCAGTGGTGGTGACGGTGAAGCTTTAGGAGGCCACGCTCTGCACCCTCGCTCTCTCCATGCCCCTGCCCTTGGGCCTGGATCTGGGTGGCTCTCGGGCAGGGATGCAGAGCCCCGCAACGCAGAGAGGGCACCGGTCCGCTGGCACATGGCCTTGGTTAAAGCCACTGCTGGATTTAGGTCTGGAGACTTTGATCCCAGTATGGTTTTGGTCAAACTTATTCCCAGTACTAATTCAGCCAAAAACAAGGGGATTAAAGGAGGAAGAAGAGCGAGCAGTAGCTGGAAGCTCAAGTTGTCTTCCATGTACCTTTGGAGCACTGTGCAAAGACACTGTGCCAGGCTTTGGATTTAACCCTTCCCTGCCTGCATGGTGGAAATCCTGGGTCTGTGTGTCTCCTCGGAGTGGGGTGGTGATGGAGGAGTTCGCAGCGTACAATGCTGCAACCACCTGCTCAAAAAGGAGTTTCAAAATGGAGCTGTGCCTCTCAGGTTTTGGAGATGCAGTTGAAGGAAGCAGCCAAAACTGTCTTGAGCAAACCTACAAATTGGCCCTAGTTTCCTAAAGCATGGTTCAAATCCAGATGGCTACATGCCCCAAAGTGGCAGGGCAGGGAAGGTCCGGGGGAGTCGCCTGTGTCTGTTTGGGACCACCACCGCACAGCATGTGCACAAGAGGGAGAGCAGGATCCCGCAGGATGGGTGTGAGACGGGGTGGGTCCAAGTAGGACGTGGGGATCTCGGGGCGGTGGTACTGCAGCCAGGACAGGCTGCACCAGCAGAAGAGAGGGACAGCCTGGCATGGAGGGAGCTGAGGGTGACACAGGACCCAGGTGAACCGCGCAGCCCTACGAGAGCAGCTGAACGCGCCTGTCTGCACCACAACCTGGTCTCGCTGCCACAAGATTAAAACTCCCAGTAACACGTCCATTATTTTTAAAGTGGCTTTCACTCCCTTTAAAGTAAAAATGCCAGCCAGCCCCCCGACCCTCTCCGGTTAGGCTCCTTCAGCTTATCCAGCCATCAATCATCAGATCAGCCTGTAAATGCAGACGCTCCTGAAAAGCACAAGCAATACTAATAACTCACGAACGTGCATTCCTGTTGCTCCAGGGGAACGGACACAAACAAGTTGACTCAAGAAACAAGACCCAGAAGGAACTTGAACCTGAGAGCCACCAGGAAGAGTCCCACTGCCCAACGCCACGCACCGCCCAACGGCAGTGCCGTGCCCGGCAGATGGGACAGGAGCAGTTCCCGATGGCCAGATGGCTGGGGTAGGAAATCCACTTTCCCAGAGTTTATTCAAGCTCACTCAGGGTCGTATGGTCCCTTCAAGGCTTTCTCTCAGGCTAATGGGGCTTAGCCCTTTTTGCCCTCCCTGGAATAGCACATCGCTCCTTAAACCATTAGGGGACGGTAATACCTGAGCCTTCCTGCGCCCCGCTGAAAGATTAATCCGTCAAGGGGAAGAAAAAAGGGAGAAGGAAAGGGATGTGGGGAGAAACCCAAGGGAAGGGTGGACTGAAGCTATTGAGTAGACATCCTCCCCGGCTCCAGACCAGGTCCTCTGCTGACAAGCCTGTAACACTCATCTGAAGTGCCACCACCTGGACCCCAGCAGACGTTTGTCTTTATCCACGATAGAGCCAGATGCCACAGCAATGGGGGGATTATCCAGTAACAATATAAATAAATAACTGCTCTCCCCAGTTAGATCAATGTTAATCCAGTTGCCCTGGGCAGTAAGCACGCTCTCACGCCCAACAGCAGGGCTAATCAAAAGGACAGAGAAGCACAGCCCTAAGCACCGCTCACCCCGCGCCGTGCCTGCAGGAAGAACAAAGTCTCTTTGTTAAATATCACTCGGGGAGGCACAAGCAAGGTACCGGCCAGGGGACCTCGTCCCAGTCCTAAGCCTCCTGCAGCTCCACCTGCAATGGGCGCTCGAGCTCCGTGGCTGGGGACCGACAGTCCTCAGGCTGCCAGCTCTCGCCGTGGGCTCTGCCCCTGTGCTGCTCCCACAGCTCAGCTGCTGGCCTTCCCACACTGCCTTTTATTTATATTTTATTGATTTACTTCATTCCAGAGTTTTGCTCCGATGGCAGCGGCTTCGTTATGCTCTGAGAGAGCCAGGAGCTGGAAACGCAGTTTAAATATTTCAGTGAAGCCTGGTGTCGTGGAGGGAGAGTAAGAAGGGAAGAGCCTAAGGATGCGCTTGGCGAACAGGGATGGAGGACAGGGGTTGGCACCTCCAAGACCCACCCCTCTCCCAGCCAGCCACAGGTCTGCACTGCACCCCCTCTCTGGCACGCTGCTAATGAGGTGCTTCGGGAAATTAAGGGCACCCTTGTAATGTGATAAAGCAAAGAGAGTAAGAAAGCATTGTGCCTAAAGAGACCAGCCGAGGGAAGGTAGCAGGGATGTAACTGGGACCAGCTCTCATCTGTGTCCACTCCAGGCATCTCCCCAGGGCCAGGCACACAAAACCCGACAGGCTTTGTCCGGTCTGGCCACGCCATGAGCATTGGTTGATGTTTGAAAGATGCTCTGGTTTTCTTGAGCCTTTCTGGTGACATGCCAGCCCCGTGGCTCTCGGCTGTTCCTGCCTCTCCAGTGGAGGCTGGTGGCACCAGGCTGGTGGAGGCGGAGATGGGGAAGCACAGCACAGCGTGTGAAGGGAGAAAAGATGGCACGGAAGGCTTCGAGCTGGGCTGGTGGAGCTTATTAATTGTTTTTGTTCAGCACTTGGTGTATCTTTCAATATTCATCAGCCCGTGATGAAGGAGAGCTCAGAGCTATCGTTAAATATTGATGGGCCAGGCAGACTCACGGTAGGGCTTGGCAGGCTGCCTCCTGCTCGCACTCCCCCCCAGCCCAGCGAGACTCTCAGCTTGTGAAGATCCGCTTGGCTTTCCCAGGAAAACCCCCACGTGCCCAGCAAGGTGGGCAAGCCCCGAGGAGGCCGCGGGGAAAGGAGGACTCCTGCCTGCTGCCAGCCCGCAGAGGCACCCATGCAGCAAGGCAGCCATCAGGCAAGGTGAGAGCTGCCCCACGTGCTGAGAGGTGTGGGGGACGCCTGGTCACCTGGCGAAGGGAAGGCGGGTGGGGAGCATCGCTGCAGCGATACGCAACAGTGCCTGACACCAGCGTGCATACTCCCTGCACCAGCCTACGCAGCCGGCAGCTGCCGAGCATCTTGCTCCCTCCTTCCCAGACAACATGAACCCTCAACGGGCCAAACCAGAGCGAGAACATCCCATGGGCGACTCCTGAGTTGGCTGGGTCCGGGTGGTCCCACATCCCTCTCATACTTGCACGCAGACAGGTCAGGAAATGCTTGACCACAGACCCGGTGCCAACATTGCCACAGCCAACACCAAAGCCATCACTGATGGCATCCCTAAAGGACACCAGCTTGTGTCCACACGCTCAGAAGAGCCTGGGCACTGTCCCACAGCTCCAACCTCTCGGATGGTCACTCACCTCCGCAACAGCAGCTTGGGGTGGTTCTTACTCTCCAAGTTCTTCTCAATGAGGTCGGAGAGGAGCTGCTTCAGCACGCCCGTGGCATACTCCATCTCGCCCTGCAGCGCCGTCATGATGAGGGAGGCCACGTTGCCACGGTCCCGCATGGAGAAGCTCCGCTGAGCCTCCAGAGTGCGGATGAAGGTCAGCAAGAAGTGCTTCTTGTTCAGGAGCTGCCCAAAGAGGGTCAAGGACTTCTCCACATTTGCCTGGACCTGCAAGGATAGAGCAAAGCTGGGAGATGGGCACAAGGGGGAGGGCGATGACAAGAAGGTAGCTGGGCTGCACAAGACCCTGGATTCACCCTCATCACCGAAGCGGAAAGGACAAAAAAGGGTCAAAAAGCATCTGGATTTGCTCTCTCCATATTATCAAGCTTCCTCTTTGGTGATCAGCCTCAGTTCCCTCCAGAAGTACTATCCAGTTTGTAACATCTCAGCATCAGGTTAACACAGTCTCAGGGCATCGACATATATATATATATGTGTATATATATACACACACGCTTCCATACAAAGCCTCTCTCCCACGCATGTGCAGGCACATACACGCACTTCCCTCCCATAAACAAACACTCCTTCTCTCCCAAACACACACACACAAATTATAATTTCCAATTTCAGCTAACAAGCAGCTCAATTCCCACCCAAGTCACTGCAACACGCGCTTCGGGTATCGCACAGAAAGCAAATAAAGCCACAACCCTGAGCTCTGCCAGCAGCAAACCCACCTGGTTTTGGGGGGCTGGATTTCAGACAGGGAAGCAAATAGCAGAAACCTGGCTCTGCCCCGCTTCAGACACAGCCTGAAATATTCCCTTTCCTCTTGAGACGTTTGAAGGTGTATTTCTGGCTGTATTTGGCCACGTAGGACCCAGCAGGGAGTGGGCTGGGATGCTTTCATCCCCACACTGCCATCGTCAGCCCAGCTCTGGTCAGCCCTGACCACATTTCTTATCAGAAATGAATGTTTTTACAACACAATGTTTTCCCATTAGAAGAGATGGTTTCCTCTGAATAAAAGCCTTGCTGTGGTAAAATGTCAATTTTCATTCCCCCCCCCCCCGCCTTTGTCTTCCTGATTAGGAGAATAAGTGAAAAATTTCATTTCACGTCGATATTTGGAGACAAAACAACACTTTTCATTTCAAAACACCAACTCAAAATGAAGAACGGGGTTTTGACACATCAAATCATTTCACTTCAATCAAAACTTTGGATCGGTGCTTTTCAGTTCAGCGAAATTCCTCACGGTTGTAACTTCCCCCTCCAAAATACGCTTTCCCACTGGACAAAAACCCCGTTTCCCACCCAGTCCTTGTCACTTCTGCGATACGAGCCCCCAGGTGCCACTGTCGCCCTCATCACCCAGGCGAGCGGGGACACCTGCCCCAGAGCATCCCAGAAGGGCGATGGGGGAGTGACAAACCCTCTCTGCCCCCGTCCTCAGGGTTCCTCTCGCGGGCACCACAGGAGCAAGCACGTGGCTCAATTTCTCTTAATGCAGGTCAGAGGATAATGTCCTGCTAGGAACAGAAATGCTTTGAATTATGTTTTCCTGGAGTCCCTCCCTGCAGACTACGCAAGGACCTTGATGCAATGACGCTGGTAACTCAGGCAGACGTCTGAGGTTCAGCAGCATCGGCTGCTCCCTACGGGGACACAGAGATGCCAGTTGATTCCTCAGCACGGGAAGACCCGAGAGCTGGCTGGAGCACAGCGGCTGTGCTGGAGACCTACCAGACCCACCAGTAAAACTGGGACAGAGGGAGACGTGCTCCATCCCTACCCCTGTGCATTGCTGGTGCTTTTGCAGCCAATACCAGGCAAAGGAGACCAAGGGACGAGAGGCTTTCTCCCTTCAGCAGAGCAGCAGGATCTCGATAAGATGGGAAACGGGTCCTGCCCAACAGTGACCATCCCACTGGAGCCTTGGCAGGGAGCGCGGGAGGATGTGAAACCCCCGTCACAAGCAGCATGGCAATGCCTGAGCCCCCCGCATGCCTGTTGCCTCCCTGGGCCCCCGTGTTTAACTTGCTGATCATTAGCAGAAATAAATGAACAATACTGAATTAAATATTTAATCAGGCTTAAATTTGCACCAAGTAACAAATTCCGCCCCCAAAACCTAAAGGGAAAGGGAGCTGGTACCGACAGCCTGATGCTCGCTGCGGATTAACGTGTGCGTGAGCAAGTGCCGTTTCCTTCCCGTCACTTGCAATAGCTAACGTTACACTCTGAGTAAAGAGACAAATAAAAGCAAACCTGATTAAATTATATGAAGCTTACACAACTGTAGTTGCTTTATTTAATCTCTTTGGGGGATTTTTTTTTTTTTTTTTTCTCCTTTGCAACTTTAACCCCTTGTTTCCCAGGTCAGGGAGAGCTGGCGTGCGAGTGGGATGTTTTGAATTAGGGGCCAGAAGCAGACAAACTCCCACCCGGCCTGCCGCGGCCAATGCAAAATTCCTCCTCTGATACCCTTTTCGATACCCTTTCCACCCCTCTCTCTTTAGGGAAAAGTCCTGAAGAGCAAGAGCAGGGGTGAGAGCAGAGCCAGGCGTTTGCACCGACAGGAAGGGCTGTGCCCCAGGGAGGGCTACGATCACGCCTGCTTCAGCTCTGAGCATCCGGAAACCTGAGCTGCAAGGGGAAATCCATGGAAACGGGGTCCCCGCCGCCTTCTGGAGCTGGGATTAGGGACCAGGGAAAGACAGCAGGCAGAGGGCCAGGGCCCCACGCTGTAGCCATGCTGGCGTACAACACCAGCACGTGCACTTGCAGTTGGTAAGGGCTTGTTGTGTTGTAATTAGTGACCGTGCATCTTGCACCAGGGCCGATTACTTCTCCTAAATACATTGTGAAGTCCACGTCGACATTAATTACTGTGCCAGGTCAGCAGCGAGGGGAAGCTAAGGTCACCCCCCTCCTTTCTCTAATCAAGAGCGGCCTCGGCAGCTCAGCAAACGAGAAGCCAATTGCTGTGCAATTGCACGCACTAAATTAAACAGAGGTGGGGAGGCCGGGAGAGGAGAGGCAGCTGGTTTGGGGAGCAGGGGAAGGATGCCAAGGATGGGTTCTGCATGCGGAAACGGAGCCAAGCAAGCAGGCGAAGTCGGACAAGCCTGCTAGAAACGAGCGGCTGGTCAGGCATCAAACAAACCCAATTGAATAAAGCAAGTGCTGTAGAAAATGACAGCAGCAATGATATTAATATAAATATTGATATTAATGTCAGAGAGTGCAGTAACCGTTTGGCAGCCGGGGCGCATTTGCGTTGGCTGCCACGCGGCGAGATGCTCTTTGCCGCACCAGGCTGGGCCAGCATCCGACCAAAGCATCTCTCCAGCCCTATGCCTGGGGCCAGGGACTCCTGCAGGGGCACATTCCCAGCGTGAAACACTACAGAGACAGACAGACAGAACCACACCTCCATCTCCTTCAGCACGGGGTGGTCTTCTATCCCTGGGAAGAGAACCCGCATGGCGTAGGTGCGGTAATCCAGAAAGGGGATGCCAGCCCCATCCAGGTCGTTGGTCAGCTCGTTAATGTCAGTCTGCAGCTCAGCGAAGGCTGGGATGGGAAAAGCAGAGTTAAGTAACACATCCCGGAGCCCCAGCACAAAACATCAGCACCCAGCCCTGCCGCACCCCCCCGCACCCTGTGAGTGGGACCCCCCAGGCGTGAATTGGCTCCGCATCCCTCCCCCGGGCAGGCTGTGATCGCTGTCCCAATCTCACAGATGGAGAAACTGAGCTGCAGAGGGTAGGCATGAATTCCCCAGAATAAACCAAGTGGCAGATTTGGGAACAGGACCGCCGTGTCTTGGGGGGCTCAAATCCCCCCTGCTCAGCACTCGCAACCTCCCAGGGATGCTGGGAGCAGCAGGGAACAGCAAGGCTTGAACAAAGCCAGAGCTTCTGGGGGAAAACGTTAGCCTAAACCACAAGAATGTCCTCATTTCTTTTTGACCTAAATACTACTCGAGAGAAGAGCTTGAACACACCCACCCCAGCACCTCCCGATTCGAGCAGAGGCAGCCGCGACTCCCAGGGGAATGTGATGGGGGGGGGTCCTGAACCTTTAATTGCACCTACAGGGAAAAGCTGACGGGAGAGGAGTCCTGGAGATGCACCAGGGAAAGGGGTTGGGGGGGTGGGGGGGAGAAAACCCTCAGAAAAATCAAATTAACAGCACTTTAAAGGGAGCTGAAAGCCAGGCAGAGGACTGCAGGCTCGTCAGCCTGATGAGAAAAAACAAACCGTCAGCTTGAAAGGCGTGCTATCTTATCTGTAACTAGTGGGACTAGAAAAGAGAAAAGGCAGGGAAGAGATTGTGCCTTTTAATTAAAAGCAGATCCTTTTATCTGCCAGCTGTGGAAGACAAGACACCGTCCCCTCCACCAGCTCCCTCCCCTCTCCCTGTCACCAGTGCCATCCGCAGGCATGTGCAGGGATGGGGATTTGGGGGAGCAAAGGGTTTTTCTTTCTTTCCCCTTTTTATTATCTTGTTTTCGGTGCCTGCTCCATCCGCAGCCCCCAGGCTGGCTGTGGCTGTGGCTGGCAGGGTCGGGGCCTCGGGAGCCAGCTCAGGGGGATAATGGGCAATTAGGTTTTATCAGCAGGATCATACAAGGAATTCTGTCCAATTTCACAGCATCCGTCTGTCACATAATGAGAGACTGACTGCCCGCTCACAGGCAGCCCTCGCTACCCTCCTCACTCTCTTTTCTCCCGTTTGGAGAAACAGAGGGGGATTTCTTACTGGAAAAATCCCCAAATCCCACCCAAAATTAGTTTGCTGCTTCTGACAAAGCAGCTTTGCCCATTCCCATTCCCTCTCTGGAAGGCAGTGGAGCACAATGAGCCTTGGGACGGCACAAGACCCTCCAAGACCCCCACGTTAACAGCACAGGGATCCCTCACCCTCTTTGCACTCCAGGGCCACCCGGGACTCCAGGTTGTCCATCTGCAGCTGGAGGCGTTTCAGGGTCCGGTCAGCATCCCGGGACTTGCGCTTGTAGGCGATGAGGACGATGATGATGATGAGGAGGAGCAGACCGCCTCCGCTGCCGATCCCGATGATGGCGGGCAGGGTGAGCAGGCTGTCTGAGTAGATCTGCAGCGTCCCTGGGGAGAACTCGAACCCTCCAGCCTTGATCTGCACCGTGGCGGGCGAAAAAATGGACCTGGCATCAGGGGACATGCACCAGGGCAGCCCTCCCCACCGTGTCCACTGTGCTGGGAACTGGGGGATGACTCCCAGCCTGGGGGAGGAAGGATGTGGAAAAATGCAGGGATGGCAGGAGCTGGTCCGGAGCAGCGCAGCACACTTTAATGGGATGCACGACACACGCTGCCAGCACACGCATGAAGCGGGCAGAGAGTTTGATGTCTCATTCAGACAACATTACAGTAACAGATGGGATGTGAAGCGAGTTCCCCCACGGGTGGGGAGCCTGGGGGGGACTGTGCTGGGTCCCTTTCAACCTGGCGGGGTCCTGGAGCGCGAGCACTGCTGTGCTACAACCCCACAAACAAAGGAGCCTCCCTTACGGCGTGAGCCAGCACCAGGGGGAAGGGGTGGGACCCCCCCGCCTTGGCGCAGGCTGTGCCTTGGCACCCAGCAGGGAAGGGAGGTTGTTGGCAGGGCCAGCCAGGGTCACCCAGGGCACAGGAACGCCCGGCTGAACATGCCGGGGAGGGGACAGAGTACTTGGTCCTACCAAACACATAACTAGGGAAAGTGATGCCCAGGGAGCAGGAAAGCAGCTCCTGAGGATGCTCCTGCATGCGCACCAACTACCCGGTCCTCTTTCAAGGACGAGCACGCAGCAGGGCCGGTGCCCAGATAAAGCCTGAACCTCTGTGACACATGGGACACGAGAAGCAAAGGCGTCGGCGTCAGCATTTACCGTGACTTTGTGCTGGCCGGTGAGGTTGGGGGACTCGCAGAGGAGCTGGGTCTCGGAGACGGTCAGGGTGCAGGGGGTGTCTCCGATCAGCACCGTGTAGTTCAGGCGGGAGTTACCAGCAGCCGGCGGGAGCAGGTTCCTGCCCTTTGAGGGAACAAGGAACAAGATTGTCAGTTCTCGTGCAATGGGGAACGCTTGAAAAAACCCAACATAAAGCAAATTCTTGTTCTCACAGTGCAGGACTTTGCCCCAGGAGAGACAAAAAGCCACCTCCACAAGACACGTCCCCACTCCTCTGCCCTGGGCGCACGCTGCCTTACCTTGAGGATGAGGGGAGAGCTGGGTTTCAGCTCCAGCATCCCCGTGGGGCTGAGTGGCTCGAAGACAGGGTCTGGGTAGTAGACGAAGTTGGTGGTGTTGATGATCAGCAGGGCCTGGACGTTATCCATGATGAAGCCGATCTCATCCGGGCGGTCACCGACCTCTGGAGGGCTCCGCACAGGGTTGTCGATGGAGGGTGCATAGCACACCATGGTGGTGTCGTTGTAGACAGTGCAGTTCTGCAGGAGGCACGGACTGAGGTCAGACCCAGCTCCCAACAGGGAGGTCAGGATCAGACCCCACAAGGATCTCCTGCAAGCACCGGCTCTGGACATGGGCTTTAGACTTGGGATCTCCTGACCTGTGCTGTGCATCAACAGGCATCACATCCTACCCCGGGGCAGAGAGAGACTCCTGTCTGCAATGGATGTGCGAGGGGTGGCAGGTGGGAGCTCGCTGGGGACGGGCTCTTTCTGTCACTATCCTGAAGACATCCCACAAACCTCCCATCAGTTTTGCATGCTCAGATCTCAACCCTCTCCTGGCAGCACCTGGCCGGAGGCTCTGCAGGGAGATCGGTGTCTGTCTTTGAGTGGCAGCCCCTGGACCGCAGCACTTCCACGCCATCACACCGGATGGGGAAGGGATGCGCTTTCTGCCCTGCATTGCAGAGGAACGGCACCCCTCCTCCTTGTGCTCTGCCCCCAGCCCCAGCCAGCACCACTTACGTTCTCCCTTTCAGAGCTGCAGTACTTGGCCCGGATCCTGGGCTCTTTGATGGTGGCCAGGTTGGTGCCGGTCACAGTCAGCAGCGTCCCACCGCTAGAGACAGGGAGACAATGGGTTAGGAAAGGCAGCTTGGCACTGGGTCCCCACTTCTGGGAGGGAAGCACCCATCCTCTGCCCCAGCCTGGGGGAACCACAGTGCCCCAGGGACCTTTTATCCCACGCAGATGTCACCACAGCTGGCAGGATCTGGCATGCACCACTGCCAAACCATCTGAGCTGACCCAGGGGCCAACTAGAGATATAAAACCTGCTAATTAACACTAACATCCCACCCTGTGTCTGGGTTTGGGGTCTGAAGTCAGCTCCCAAGCTAAAGGAGACCAGGCGTCCACAATGGGAAAGCATGCTGAAGAGGAGGAGGTCCTCTCTGCCACCCCCTTCTCCACCATGCAGGCAGTGGGTAGCAGGGCAAGCTGAGCCCTGCCGGGTTTTCTCCACGGCTTGGTGTTAAAAGCCCTGCGGTCCCGGAGAGCTCGGCCCTGCCCCTGGGGAGCTCGCTCCTCATCAACACCCTGGGGAAGGTTTCCCTTGGCGCTAGCTCTTAATGGATTCCTTCGCCTCCTCTCCAGCCAATTCAAACCTTTTAGAAAAATATGTAAACATTTCAAAAAATCCCCTGATGGGAAATATTTAAATTTTATTTGCTGCCGCCAAATGTCAAGCTGAAATTAAGCAGATCCAAAGCGCTCTCTGCTCTTGCCCCCTGCCAGGCTGAGCACTGCAGGCCAGGAGTTAGCAGGGCCCCGGTGCCAAGCCATTGCTCACACTCCTCTCACCACGTCTCTGGAGCACAGCCCAGAGGCTATCGCAGCAGCACTGAGATGTACCCATGGGGAGGGGATCCGCGTGGAAAAGAGCCCTCCCTGCATCCCACAAGCTCCCTGCGGACACGTCACGATTCACCTGTTGATGCTCCACTCGGGATCGATCTTCTGGATGGTGGGGTCCTCCGTGTAGTTGTACTTCACCTCCGGGTTGCTCAGCTCTGCCCGGTTGATGTTGATGAGGATGGGGGAGCCGCCGGGGGTGTGCCCAGGGGGGGTCCTGCACCGGATCTCGCGGGCGCTTCTCCTGGGGCAGAAATACACAACCCATCAGAGCCAGGGCAGGAGGGAGGCGAGGGGGGCTGGGGGCAGCCGATGCTGCCCAGGCCCCGTGTGAGCCCTCTGCCCCAGCCCCTCTCCCCTTCTGAAACTGCCAAGAGGGGTGAAGAGAGAAAGGAAGAAAAAAAGAAAAAAAGAAAAAAAAAACAAGAAATGAAACAAAAGGCAGCCGGGAAAGGCTGAGCAGCTCCTGAGCGTTCCCATTGCGCGGCTGCTGCAAACAGCAGCGATTAGGGCTGATAACCAGTAATTACTGCAGGAAAATATTTAAAGAGCCGCTCCATTATCATCCCTAATCTAAAAATTATCCACTTCATGCCTCAGGGCTTTGTGCTTTTAGAGAAAAATCCCCGTTCTTTGGGCTCTTCCTGCAGCCTCTGACACACAGAGGTTTCGGGGGAGATGCCTCTGGCTGCCCGCAGGTTTGGCTCGCAGGGTCCCTCCTGGCTCCCCAGCACGGGCTCCCGGCTGCTGCTCTATCTGGGGGTCCTGCTGGTCCGGAGGTGCCCAACGCCCATCCTCCGCCACCCCCCATGCCCCTCACCATGAAAAAGTGCAAGGTCGTCCCCCGATGGTCACAGAGACGTTGCTGCCAGCGTTGAGGTGGCTGCCTTCGATGGCGATCCAGGTGCCCCCGGAGAGAGGGCCCCGGGCTGGGACCACACGGGAGAAAGTAGGTGTCTGTCAAAGGAAAAGAGCAGTGTCAGACGGGCTGGGGACCGAAACCTGCACACCCAAGCAGCTCCAAGTGGGTGACGGGGCTGCAGAGGAGAGGGACCCATGGGCCAGTGGCGGGGCACGGTGCTGAGGGCTAGCAGTGCCAGCAGGACTGCGGGGACGCAGAGCAGCAGCAACCTTGGAGAAATTCAACCAGCATGACCCAACGCCTGCCCAGAGCATTCCTGCCTGTCCCCCAGGGAAACGATGGCCAATTTTCCAACTCGCCCAGAAACCCACCCCAAACCGCCCAGGACCAGCCCTGTCCCCTGGCACGGGGCTTACCACGAAGGTGAAGCTCTTGGGGGATGTGGCTCGGTAGCTGGACGAGCAGTCGCGGATGCACACTTCTACCCGTGCCTCGTGGACCTTGCTCAGACTGGCATCTCCGATTTCACACACGATCCTGAGGGATGTGGGGAAGAAGGTCTCAGTGCCCAGGCACCGAGACGCTCCCTGTGCCATGGTGGGCATGGACCAGCTTCAGAAAGGGAGAGATCTGGCACCAAGCAAAGTTCCCAGGTGCCATCAGGGTTCATGCGAAACCAAGGCAGAGGCTCTTGGCGCTGCCAGCTCTGGGGCGAGCTTCCCCAACGCCTTTGGGCTCCTCCCAGAGCAACCACAACCAGCAGGTACTTCTCTCCCAGTTCAGCCCAGTCAGCTCCATGTCTTCTGCAGTCACGGGCAGCATTTGACCACCAGCACCCCTATCCCCCACGTACTGAGGTGACCTGGAGCGCACCACCCACCCCTCACCGGGCACTTACTGCTCAGCACTGATGTACTCGCTCTCGATGGGGATGCACATCACTTTGCCAACTCGAACAGCCCAGCGAACATCTTCAAACTTCAGACCCAGGTTCTCTCCAGTGATGGTCAGACGGGTCCCTCCTTGCCTGGGGCCAGTCTCAGGTGACAGCTAGGAGAGAGCACGGCCCATCAGCCCAGGGAGCAGAGCTGCGGGGACGCCTCACTCGGGCAGGCTGCAGCTGGGACAGCTGCGGGATGTGTGTTACTCCCCCACGAGCAGCAAGGAGCAGATGGGTGATGATAAATGCCAGCGCATCTATAAGGAGCCCACAGAGCGGGAAAGACCTCCTGAATGACAGCCACATCCACAAATGCCCCCAGGAACAAGCCAGGAGATGCCAGATGTGTCCAAGCAGAGGTCTGGGATTTGGACACCCCGCTGCAGACAGAGCCGCCTCACAGGTGACAAGGACACAGATGGGAAGGAGACAGGGCAGCATCAGCCACGGCTCCAGCTGAGCCAGCAAGGAAGCATGTGGATCTGCCTGGCTTTTGGCCAGGTCCTGCATGCCCAGGGATGAGGTCCCCATGCCCAAGATGTCCTCAAAGGAGAAAGCATCTCCACCAGGTCCCTGGACATGGCAGGCAGGGAGAAGGGTTTTTCTCTGCCAGCAAACCCTGTGCTGACGCTGGCTGGGAAGGGAGGCAGCCTCATCCCAGCGCCGCGCCTCATTTACCAGGATGATGCCCAATAAAGCGGGCAGGTGTGTCCTGACAGACGGCGGCGGGATGAGGGATGAACAGAGGCGTGGGCCCACCACTGCCTCCAGCCAGGCAATTACAGGCAGTTTTACACCAGCACTCGCCAGCCCCGGGGCCCAGCGCCCACCTGCAGCGCTAACCGGGATGAATGGCAGGGCTGTGTGCCCTGGCTGGGACCGGGGACGGGGCTGGGTCACCGGTGACATCGAGACAGAGCAGGGGAAAAGGCAGTCGCAGGCAGCAGGCGAGGGAGAGAGTCATGCAGGCTGGGTCGGTCCAGGAGGAAGGTGTGTCCTGACTCAGGAAAAGGGACCGTTTTGTTGCAGGTGATGCCCTCCTCTGCCAGTGCTCCTGCGGCGCTGGCGGAGATCCCCTCTAGCACCGGGAGGCATCTCTGCCAGCGCTGAGCCCAGCGCCCGGACAGGCTCACGCTACGGCCATGCTCGTGCCGCGACCAAGCACGTGCGAGCTCTTTGCATTCCTGGCAAATCTAGGCGGCTGCAGCCCTGGGGCCTGAGCCAGCTAGAGCCTCCTCCTCCTCCTTTTCCTCCTCCTCTTCACATAGGGCTAGTCCTGGATGCCACCCCCGCAGCGAGGAAAGGCGGACGAGCAGAGGGTGGGAAACATGCAGCAGTGGACATTGTCCACGTCCCCAGCCCTGATGGACCACGCAGAGCTGGGGATAGTTTCTGCGGGGCCCCACTGCAGCCATCTCCTCTCTGGAGTTAACCACCACCCTCCAGATTCGCACCGGGCTGGTCCCCTTCAGCGCGCTCTAATGGGGGCAGCCGGTCGCCCCTGCGTACAGGCAGCCTGCGGGACGAGCCCTGGGGCAGTGGCAGAGCCGGGACCGGCACCCGGGGCCCCGGCTCCTGCCGAGGCAGCCACAACTTACAATTTACCCAGCAACAAAACCCTCCAGGGCTGCGGGGAACCGCTGTTTGCCTAAACCCAGCTCAGCCCCCACCCAAGTCCAGGATTGGGGCTCATTACGGCAGATGCAGCCAGCATCAGGTTGGGTCTTCCCCCTAAATCGAGCTCCGCCGGGGCGGCTGGCAAGAAGCGGCTGTTTGTTTGGTGTTTCTAAATGAGTGTTAAAAGCTGCTCTGGCGCATTACATTCCTCCTCCTCCGCGGCAAAGCTGACAAGGGCCACGCGTTCGGGGAGAAACGAGCCCGGGAATGAAATGACATCGTTGGCCGCCCAGCGTGGGGAGGTCATGGCTCAACAAGGCACACGGGAGGAGGGAGCTGGTGAGGAGAGTGGGGGCTGCCCCGAGCCTCCCTTTCCCCCCTTCATCTCTGAACCCCGGCCCCAACAAACACCAACACTCTTTTGCTAACTGGTTTCACAGGGTCCTTTTACATCAACAAGCAAATGGCTCCAGTGGGCGCGAGCAGTGGGCTCGCTCGCGGCTCCAGTGGCCACAGCAGGGCCAGGAGGTACTGAGGACGAGGGGTTCCCCCTTCCCAGGGGAAGGGATATCGCTCTGAGGGTCACAGCCAGCACCAGGCAGGACCCCATGGAGGTTTGGAGGGGTCCCTACCACTGAGCGATGGGTGAGTGATTCTTCACCCATGGTCATCTCCCAGCCGAGCCCCACCACTCGTGAGGACACCTGCACCTGGCTGGCCGGGTTGGAAGGAGGCTCCAGGTCCTCCCAAAATCACTGTAGGAGACTCTTCTTTTCTCCCCATCACCCCATGCTGCCTCTCCGCAGCAGGCTGCTCTCCGGACCGTTTCCAAGCCTGCCCACAGCCCAGGGTGCGGGACAGGGGTTGTGGGAAGCAGCAGGCAACAGGCAGGCTGCCGGAGGAGCATCACACCAACAGCTCCGCACATCCACACCGACCGCCAGCTCCCAGGGCACTAATGCAGAGCGGCACCAAGGTCAAGCCCACCTGCTAACAGATCCATTTCTGCTGCACCTGCAATTACTGCAAAATTTCATGATGATTCAGGGCAGGAGAGCTGCTACCGAGGCTGGACACCATCAGCTGCTGGGAAGCTGCTGTGAGCGGTGTGCATGTGGATGCCTGCAGCCCTGGCCACGCGAGCACAAGAGGACAGGGCAGTCTACAGCAAAGCCACCCTGGGCATGACTTGGCCACCGCGGTCTCCACTCCTGCCACCCCCAGGGGTCCGGCTTTGGGAAGTTCAGCCTGAGCATGGTAGGAAGCCGATGGGGAGCCCTGCAGCCCTGCACACAGCAGCAGACATCCTCGTAGGGATGCAGGCTCTGGGGCTCGACCCCGCTCCCCCAGGGAATGGATCCCTTCTCCTGCCAGCACTCCACCAGCCCCAGGAACTCTCTGCAGGCAGTACTTCTCGCAGGCAGGGCTCTCTGCAGGCAGGGACATGCCTGGAGAGGGGGCACCTCCTTTTCCCCACGCGGCTGCCACGCAGCACACAGCAGTGCTGGTACCCTGCGAGAGGCAGGCGGCATGGGAAAAGGCAGGACTCTCATTTCCAGCTTCCATCAGATAAGACACTGAAACCCAAACAGATTAGATCCTGCGCTAAGACTCCGGTAATTAACACCAGTGAGGCCCGGCCAGCCGCGGGTAAACAGAAGGTATCCAGCAGAAATACCCACCAGTCCCTCCTCGTGCACTTGGAGCCTGGCCCGACAGGCATGTGAACATTAATATACGCAATCTTATTAAACGAAGGTCATAAAAGCTGTCAGAGAAGGAGGATGATGAACTACCAGCGCACATAGCGACAAGAGGAGCAACACAGAGCTGCGGCTTTCCTGGGATCCTCCAGCCATGTGCAGGAGGAGCGGTGGGAATCTTGGAGACAAGCCAGAAAGCCCAGCGCATGGGGGTGGTGGAGAAAGGATTTTAGCCTTGGAAATGAAAGTGGCAACAAGAGATCCTCAGTCCTAAATACCAAGTAGATTTGGCTGCTGTGAGGTGCTACCAGAGAGCCCCATCCCCATTCCCATCTTCCATCCTGGTCCCCCAGCACAGGGCATCACCACCCGTCCGGCCCCACGTACCTTGGTGATCTTGGGGTCGGTGCAGCGGCTGTTGCCGCTGCTGGCGTGCATCCAGCTGCTCTCGTAGGCCAGGCAGTGCTGCCGCAGCGAGCAGCGCCTCTCCGACACGCACCAGCCGCACTCGAAGCGCGGGTCGGCCTTGAGGCACAGACCACAGCTCTCCCGCAGGGCCGAGCACTTGTACAGGTGGGCTGCAATGGCAGGAGGAGCACGGGGGTCAGCGTGGCCTCCCCAGCCCGCAGGTATGGGGCTTTGGCGAGAAGGGCACCCGCTCTCACCCACCCTGCTGCATGCATACCACCAGCTCCCAGGGGGACAAACCCCACGGGCAGGAGGCACCAGCACCCTGGCCTCAATGCCAAGGCAGAGCTTTGGGCTCTCTCCCAAGGCTTGTCCGAGAAAAGCCTCTTGTGTAGAAACCCAGCTGATCAATGCAGCTGGAGCATCACTCCCTTTCCCGAGGCACCGGTGCAAACTGCAGTCGGGGCAGGGGAGAGGGGTGAGCTGGAGGCTGGGGGGGCAGCAGGCCACTTTCCCACCCCTAACCCATCGCTCACTCACCCTGGATGTTCTGGGGGTTGTCAATGACGAAGTTCCCGTTCCAGACCACGGACAAGTTGACCGGCAGGTCGCTGATGTCATTCCCTTCGTAGAAATACTGCAGGAGGGGACAGAAGGAGGCAGAGCCTGTTAATCGGCGAGGCACAACGCCCTGGTGAGGGGCACGGAGAGGCATACAACCCTGTTACATGGATGTCTCCCATCAACCCAGAGGAGAGGGACGGGGGCCTGCTTCAGACTCACTGGCTGGGAACAGACAGGTCTAACAGCCACTGGTCAAAGCATCAGACAAGATACATGCAAACGAGTAGGCTGGACTGGCAAAAAAGATAAATAAGCAAAAAAGAGGGTTTCTAAATAGACCCAAAACCCATTAATCCAAAAGTCTGAAGCTGCTGGGAGAGGAGGAAACAGATGGTGTCTCTGCGGCACATGCGTATCGCTCCCTGCCAGGCACCCGAGCGCTTCCCCATGTCCTCCTCTCACTCCAGGGACACTCAGTCAGATGTTTGCGATCGTGCTCATCACTAGTGAAGCTCAAGGAGGACAAGCTGAGCACATGGCAGGAGCAGATTTGGTAGAGCCACCCCCGACACCCGGCGGGAGGATGTCCCCCGCGGTCCCCTCCAGCCCCATCGCCCATAACACAATGACAATGAAGCTGTGGCCGTGCAGCCGTGGGTGGGACAGAGCCAGGCACCAGCATGGTGCCATGCCAGCCCTCAGAAAGATCTTGGGAGAGCATCCCTCCCCTCTTCATGCCACCTCCGCACTGCACCCCCAGCCCCCCCACTCCCAGCCCCATGCTGTGCTTGGCCATCAGCTGTACTCCACTCTGGGACCAGCATCACCACCCCGATCCCCCGAGCTCCTGTGCAGGGATGTGACACCAGGGGATCCTGCCCCCAGCTCCAGGGGACATGCTGCATGCCCAAACTCAGGCCCCAGCACCCGCTGCTGTCTGGACATACCCACCTCCATTGCTCCTTCCAGCCTGGCCAGCACCTCCTTCCCACCCAAGCCTTTCTCCCCTGCCTCGAAACTCAAGCCCTAGCCCCAGCAGCCCCATCAATATTCCCCACACAGCCCCTGCACACAGGCAGAGAGGTTTAATCGATACAGAGGCAGGAAGGCAGTCGGAACCGTCCCTGACAGCTAATGACCTCCTTCGGCAAGAGATTCCCCGCTCCTCGCCCGAGAAAATGACAGGCGTGTCAGGAGAGATTAAATGAATGATTCATGGGTTGCTGGAGTTTGTTAGGGAGCGGCGGACACGCCAGAAGCAACTCACCCGGCCACAGGCTGGCCACAGCCCTGCCACCACCTCCAGACAGCCCAAGCATCGCCTTTCGCAGCCGTGGTGCCACACCTGGAGGAGTTGGCCTCAGCATCTCCTCCAGCACTGCCCCAGCTGCTGCCTCACAGAGCACATTTGTCCCCTGCCAGCGCCAGGGACCACTCCGGTGGGTCTGCTCTGCTGGACCCCTTCCATAGGAGGCAGGGACATGGCCCACGAGAGAAGCCACCATGCCCAGGTGGCTGCAGGAAGCAAGAGACATTTGGGTCCTTCTCGCCTCAACATCAAAGCTGGTCCCTCCCGTGCTGAGTCTCTCCCAACCAGGCAGCACCACCAGCCACACTCCAGCGTCAGACATGGCACCAAAACGGGGCACACGCCCGATGTGAGCCATGGCTACGGCAACGCACCCCTCCCTCGATCCCTCAACCCCACAAGGTGCAAACGAGAGGCTAAGGCTTGTCCTGGCTTACACCTCCACAGCTTTTGGCTAGTGGTCCTGCACCCAGGGGCCACCCTACCCAAACGCAGAGGACGGAGGCTGCCGCTGATCAACCATACACAGCAGCTATAAGGCATGAGATATCCAACTGCAAATTCAACCCTTTCTTGAGCACCGAACAGCTCCACCACCATCCATCCTCTCCTGGAAGAGCCCTACCACGTCCCACACAGCCTCTCAAACATGGCACCTCTCGCGGTGTTTGCTCAGAGGACCTTCAGCCCCGTCTCCACCACGCACCATCTACAACCAGGGCCTCTCAGAAACATCCCCATCACCAGGCCTGGGAAGATGGAGTCAGAACCGGGCTGGGAGTCCAGATCTGTTCACCTTCCCCTATCCTACACCCACCTAAGGACATCCCCGACAGGACCATGATGAGAAGCCAGCCAGACCCACAGCAGCAAGCAGAGACCATCCCCTGGCAGCAGGAGGGAGCACGTGCTGGGGGAGGGTGGCGGCGGCACCGGAGCAAAATTTAGCTGTGACGAGCCACGTGGCAGCGTAAGTGAAATTGGCATTTTCAATTTGTACTCTGACATGTCTCATTTGGGGCCCTGGCATCTCGGGAAGGCATCCAGCCTGCAGCTGTCCAAAACACTTATTTGCATCTCTCTGCCCCGGCTGCTTTTGGAAATTAGTTCTTCTAGGAGGTGGGTTGGAGGAAGAAGAATAGCGGGAGAGGGAGTGGGAGCATTAACTCTTCATGCACCAGCCCCGACACAGCAACAGGGCATATGCACAAGAGACGGTGTCCCTCTGGGAAAGGACACCGTGCTGAGGACGCTGGATTTGCCGTGGTGTGGAGCTGGAGCGGACGGCAGGGAGCAGCCGGGAGCGCAGGGCTGCGTGGAGGGAAGCAGCAGACAAGAGCAGGAGTTGTGGCCCCGGCTGGCGTTCGCGGCGTGGGATCACCAAGGGAACGCGGATATCAATGAAAAACGTGTCCTCGGTGTCTGCGTTTCCGTCAGCAGCGTCTCACCTGCCCTGCAGAGACGGGCAGCGGGCCTGCGGCTTGGATGCCGTTACTGGTCCCTGTAGGATGCCGGGGCTGGAGCAGCGGCTCAGCTGCGTGTGGGCAGGAGCTGCGGCCGCAGGAGCTCAGGGCTCAGCCCCCTGGGACGCCAAGGTCCACCCGATCCCTCTCTAATTTCCAAAGCACCTCTTATTTTGAAAGATGTTTTCAAAAGGCCTCCCTGCAGCTCTTGCCATAGCACAGGCGGGAACGCGCCCGCTCCACCCGTGGGCACAGCCACAGCCGGGGACGTGGCAGCAGCCTGGCCACGGCAGCTGAGCAAAGCAGCAGCCGCTTTCCAGCCCTGCAGGCCCTAAAACGGGTGTGGATCAGGCAGGGGGGTGCTTACAAGTCTGTCCATCCCATGGGATCCAGACAAGAGCCCATGGGCAGCCAGCAGATCCCATCACGCTGGCTCCTCCCTGCTTCTAGCTAACACGGTACTAAACATCCATTAAACACTTAACTGTTATTAACTTCCCGGTTAATCAATCACTGTGGCTGGCAGCAATCTGGGATGAGCCGTGGGAGGGGAGGCCAGGGCGAGTGCGAGTGGGGGGATGCACCTATGCAGGCAGCCCTGCTATCAGACCACCTTTCGCTCTACAGAGGTGCCCAGGACCCCCCGGCTGTGCCGCAGGATGATGCGGCACGGCGCCTGCCTCGAGACCCAGTTATGGGAAAGGGACATTTGCTCTGGGAGCAAAAAACGACAGGCACAGCCCCGTGAGTGAACCAACGGCACCCAAATGAGAAGAGTTCTCACGCAGCATGATCCACAGAAGGGAGTGAGAGAAAAGATGTCATCAAGTGAGTCAGCAGCAGAGATGTGAGCTGCTTGGCTCCTTACCCAACCCGACCAGCCTTTCTGTCCCTCTCTGGAAGAGCCTACAAGGTGAGTGTGGAAGGGCTGATGTGGGACACGCCAGCCCCGCTGACCTGTATATGGCTATTCCCAGCAAAGTCTCCTTCTGCAGGGATGTGGTTCAAGCAAGAGGACTCCTTGTCAAGCCTTTCTCAACACTCTTCATCCAAAACCTGTCTCAGGTATCTTCCCAAGTAACAGCCAACAACCTCGTGTGCTTCTCACGCCAACCCCATCCCACCCGTGGGGGATGCTCATCAGCCCAGCACGCTGCGAGGGCTGTGGGTGGCTCCTCCCCTGAAGGTCTCACGTTTGGTTCTAGCAAGCCCACTGCTCACCCACCAGCTAGCGGCAATGGGCACCGAGAGCCACCCAGCTCCCCTTGGGGTGAGGGGTTCAGCACTCTGAGAAGGTGCCTCCAGGGAGCCGCACTCCCAGGGGACAGAGCCGCAGCCAGCGAGGGGACGCTCCAAACCTGAGATGCACTTCAGGATGCTCCTGCAAGCGCCGTGCCAACCAGCCAAAGGCACTAGCCCTTCCCAGCCCAGACAAGGCAGGGCGGCCCCCCGGCCATCACACCCCTTGCCACGGGACATCCATCCCACTCCAGCCACAGCCTGCGCAATCCAGCACGTGAAGCAAGGGAGGGACCTTGAGGAAGGCAGCGGAGGGGCTGCTCCTCTGCCCGCTGCGAGCAAACCCACACATCCCAATTTCCCTTGCAACCCCCCTCCCTCTCACATGCACCATCCCCCTGGGCTGCGTTTCTGGAGGAGCGCTTGGGCTGCAGCTGTGTCCTATTTTTCTGTAGTTGATGACCTCAACTCCTTCCCCGCACTACGGGGACGGCAGTAATGTACATCGCGTCTCGCCAGGGCTCAACTGCAATTCATCATTATTTTATCTGCTGGAATTTAATTGGATCCTATCAAACTCTCCTGATACTCCCTTTTCACTTTAAACACTGCTGCAGGAAAGATAAATGTAGGCACCGCTAGGACGGAGAGCACGGCTTTGTTGGCGAGCGGTGCCGGGGTTGTGGGCTCCAATCCTGTTTCCCTCGCCATGGCTGGTTAATTAGAGATACATATACTGGAGGTGTGCGGTGCTCAGAACAGGGCATGTGTGTATGATTTATGTTCCTCTATAAATACACCCTAGGCCTAGTAAAATACTGTCATCCACACAACAGCACAACTTGACGGTAACGCTTGGCCTCTGATTCTGGATCTCCTTTTGCTCTTTTCACATAAATCTCCTCTCCTCCCCCATCACACACAAGCTTCTTTGCCTGGATTCCTCCTGCCCGAAATTCAGCAGGGTGTAAGTGAGAACCCGAGACCCTGGGAATATGTCAGAGCAACACCCAGGCTCCATCGCAATAAAAATATATCCAGAAAACGTAAATCTACCAGGTCTTGCCTTGCCTTCCCAGCATCCACGCCTGGGGCTGGGCACCCCGGCCTCAGCATCTGCACTGGGTACCGCTCGTGTGCCCACCCCGCCAGCCCGGCTTGCTCTGCACCCGCATCACTTTGTCACGGGATACGTCGCTCCTGGCCGAACATCCTGACCCAAGCCTGGCCGAGGGGAGCGACCTCCGGAGCCGCAGTCGACACGGGTGGGCAGGGTGGGCTGCCACGGTGGGGGAATCGGCGAGGAAGGAGCTGAAAGAGGACGGGGAGGTGACACAGCTGCTCCTCGCCACGCGGGGCTTTGGTTAAAAGGAAAGGGAAATAATTGAGGCGTGAGGCTTAATTTAAAGTGCTGAGACGACAAACTCAAATGCTCGTGGAAAGGAGATCAGGGGTTCTTCCTATTTTTACATTTAAAGGGAAAGAGCAGCTCTGGGGCTATTTCAGCCTTGAGAGGAACATTCTGCAGAGAAAAAGCCAAAGCCTTGGCAGTGAGAAACACCTGTAGCCACTTTGCCAAGGCCAGGACTAAATCGGATGAAGCAGTAGTGCAGATTTGGGACTGTGAAACTTTCCTACAGCAAAACTGTTTATTTTTTGCAGCAATCAGAAGGATGAGCCCCGTTGAGGGATGGCAGATAGGAAAGAATGGGCAAAGGCAGGGATGCTTGGAAAATGAAGCTCAGGAGTTACCTGCACTACATTAAGACAGGTGACCACTTCTCCATCCTCCGCTGCAAGAAGCAAGCCTGGAAATGTCCGCCTCCAGAGGATTTAAAGTAACCAATTAACAAAAAAATAGTTTAGTGGTAAAGAATTTATTTTCTTAATTAGGCTTTTCTTCTTTGCTTCTTTACAAAGCATGCAGAAAAACCTTTAGGGTTGCTTTCCTTTTGAACAGCAGAAAGAGACTGAAGTGAGGAGGCAGAAAAAGGTTTTTGCTGCTTCTTTTTTGCGCTGGGATGCGTGGGGAACACCAGGCCTGGTCTCCCTTGAGTTTGCTGAAGATCTATTGGGTGTCTCAAATGATGTTTATAGTCGACACTCAAACCTTAATGAATGGACTGCTGAATATTTAACCAAGATTTCCTTTCTTCAAAGTGCTAACAAGTCATTGGAGTTTGACAAGCACTAAAACTAAACAAAAGACAAAGAGTTTTAAGCAGGCTTGACTTATTATCCCTTCCATTCACCCTCAATTCAGGAAAGCATCCCTAATTCCACAGAGTAATTAACCTCTTGTTTAGAACCCATTGAACTCCCAGAAACAAAGTGTGCTTAAGTGCCTTCCTGAGGAGAGGACATCCATTCCTCACTTGCTGGCTGGGAGGATGTCATCCTTTCCCTATTTCTCTGCTCCCCAGTGTCCTCCACACCAGGCAAGACCCCAAATCCTAACCCAAAGGATGAATCGCAATGGAGGAACCGGGTGGGTCACGGGTGGGTGATTGCACATGGAGCCTGAAGTGCTATCAACCAGCCAGATGGACCGCAAAAAAAAGACGGGGAGGAGACAAGCATCACAGAAGTGTGAATCTGAATTCCCCACACCATAAAGCAGGCTGGCTAAATGCCCTCAGACGTTAAAGCAGGCGAGCAGACCCTGAAAGCAAGACAGATTCTTTCAAGCCAAAACTCTCTTCTTCCTTCTGTGAAGCCACCCTGCTCCCGAAAGCCAAGTCTCCTGACTGAGACCGCAGCCCCACAGAGCTGCTGGCGCCCGCTCCTGCGCCCACGCAGCCCACAACGCCTCCCATGCGCTCTCCGGCCAATTTGCTTTGCTTTGCAGGCATCCCCGGCAATTTTCAGGTCAAACGTCCACCACTGTCAGCCCAGAAGGAGGTGTCGGTCACCTCAGCTCTGCATGGGGACCATATGGCGGGCAGGCACACCTCAAGCCATCCCATCCGTTTGGACAAGAGCTGCAGAGGCTGCACAGCTCGTGACACCAGTGCTGGCAGCCACAGCACCCCTTGGAAAACACAGGCAGTGGTTTTTGCTTCTGCCTCTCCCTCCTGCCCTGCAAGTTGAAACTTACTGGGGACTCCAGCCCGTTTCCAGCCACAGGTGCTCTGGCAGTGGGGCCAGGCACAGACACATTGCAGAACAGCCCTCGGACAACCAAGCAGGTACCAGGTGTAACCAGCCTTCTGCCAGGACAAGAGTGGCTTGGCTGACCCCCAAGAAACCTCCCACATGGCTGCGATGGAGACAGAGCAGCCAAGCTTGGCTACCAGCAGCGGTGAGACCCAGTGAAGGGACCCTCACCACAGCGATGTCTCTTTGCACACACATCCACCACGTTCCCCTCGAAGCACCAACACCAAGTCATGCAGGCAATGGGCAAGACTGGGTCCGGGGGCAGATCCACATGGTCGAGCCCTGGTGAAGGTCACGACCAACACCGGGGACCAGCAGCCAAGCCAGCTCCACTGGGCAGCGCTCCATTTGGCTGCTTCTCTTCCCTGAACACAGCAGCAAAACGATAAACCTTCGCTTAAGCCGCCTCACTAATGGCTTCCTGCAGCAGAGCCCTGCAGGCACCGCTCCGGTCCTGCGTCTCCCTGGAGTCCGCACTTTGTGCCGCACAGACCCACCGACAACATTGCCAGCCGGCACCTCAGGACCGGGAGTGTTTCTGCTCCTCGCAAACTGCCTGTCACCGAGAAAGAGCCCCGGCAGCGCGGCATCCCCCCTGGCTCTGCTGCCCAGGGCAGGGGGCAGCGACTCGGGATGCTCCTCCTGCCCAAAGGTCCCGCAGCCCCGGGAGCGTAGGAGGAGGGAAGGAGCCAGGGCTCATCTTCAACGGCCTCTAAATGTCACTCGTACCACCAAAGGACAAGGGAGCAGGGATCGGCGCTGGTGTTAGGCTGCAAATGAGCTTTCACAGTGTGAGTGATGGAAAACAAATTTTAAAAGGATTAAATGGGAGGAAGAAGGGAGGGGTTGGCTCCATGCGGGTGAGGGCAGGTCGGTGCAGAGCCCAGCGGGGCAGCCGAGGAACCGAGCAATGCCAGCTCCCGGAGAGGCTATTAACACCCTGGGGGGGTTTGCTCCTGGGCTTGGTGCTCTCTGCACAGGATTGCCGCACAGCAAGGGGCACACACAGCTCACCGAGGGGCCGCAAAACACCCTCTCACTTAGGGACAAGGCAACTCGAGAGGGCAGAGCTGCCTGCAGGAGAAAGCTTAAGTGACAGAGCTGCAGGGAGCAAGGACAGAGAGGCAGGGAGGGATGCAGGGCCGGGATGCAGGGCAGGCAGGCAGGGGGATGAGGCAGCTGTCGGTCGGAGCCAGGGACGGACAGGGGCTGCAGGGGAGGAGGGGAAGCGCTCGCGGGGCTGGCAGGCACGGCGGCACGCGGGGGAGCGTGCGCAGCGGGACATGGAGAAGGTGTTAGCTCGATCCCGCCTGTAAAGCGGGATGGCTTGGTGTCAGGGGGAAGCAAGAGCAGGCAGAGGGGAGGGGGAAGCAAGGCTCCGGCACGTCCGGGCCAGCTGGCTCCAGCCCAGGCAACTTTCTTCAGCTTTCCAAAGCCAATTTCCTTGGAAGTGCTCCTAAAGCCTGGCGGCTCCCCCAGGGCGGCTCTGGCATTGATCCTATCCGGAACGACCCTGAGCAGCAGCCTCCCCGCGTACCTGGGGGGAGTGGGGGAGAGCCCACCCTGCACCCCACGAGCACCAGAAACCCCCGTTACCTGCCCACAGGAGAGCAAACCTGGCCGTGCAACAAGCTGGGAAGGTCCCAGGGCAGGGCAGGAACGAGCAGCCCGCAAACGAAGCCTGCGCCGAAGCGAGCCATGCACTCACCGAGGTGTTCTGGCACTGGATGCTGGTGCTGTTGAAGCGCAGGGCGGTGACGCGGGTGGTGCTGCCAGGGATGTGGAAGATGCACTCGTAGTTGCGCTGGCCGGATTGTGGCTGGGGCAGGTTCTTGGCCGTCAGGGTGATGGGTTTCACCACGCCCACGGGGATGTAGATCTGGGTGGAGGGCAGGATCTGGGGGCAGTCCTGTAAGGAGAACAAGGGGCAGCCGATGAGAGAGGAAGACCACACAGCCTCCCCCAGCAGCCCCGCAACCCTGCCTTGGCTGGCAGGCTGGGCAACGCGCTGCGAAAATACCACCCTGAGCACACACTTGAGTAAATCCTTATGTGCAGCCAACCCCAAACCAGCATCTCATGACTCCTCCAACCAAAGCCCTGAAGACAGAAAAGGAGAGCACAGAGGAATCTGGTGGCAGGGCAGTGGGGTATTTTCCACAGCTCAGGTTGATCCAGGCAGGAGGTGGGGAGAGGATTCAGCTATGGGACCTGCAACCTGGCACTGCGATAGCAGCACATGTTTGGGTGAAATGACTGGTAATGAGATGGGCTTTAATGCCATTATTGCAGTCAGTAGGTTTCAGAGTTAACGCCCACTGGGCTGTGCATTGCCAGGCTACCCTCTCAGCCCTCCTGTTTCCCTTACAGCCTCCATCCCCCTTCCTTCACAAGTGGACAGAAAAGCCTTTTCCTCCTTTGACACTGCAACATGCTTCTGCAGTGTTGCAGAGAACCTGCTCTGCAGCAAATTTTGCTGCTGCTGCTTCTAACCGCAGCCAGCTCGAAGCAGCGTCACCCCAACCAGCCCAGCTGCAGGCTGCCCAGAAGACAGCGGCTCCGGCCAGGGGATGCTGGTGAGTCCAAGCCAGGGAGGAAGGCAAGGACAAGGGGCTCGGCACCACCCTGCCAGGCCCCCCGCGCTCCCCAGGGAAAGAGCCATCCGGAGGGCAAAGCACTCAACTTTTAATAGCCGCAGGCTCCCAGCTGCTCCGAGGGAGCCAGTGAGCCTTGTGTGCAAAGCACAGGGGAGCGGGAGGGAGCAAAAATAAATGATCTCAGGCAGCAAAACAGCTCCATGGCCCCGATGGGTGCCACTTCGGCAACAACAGCCTGATGCAATCCCACGCCGGCCTTGCCAAGCCAGGCAGAGGTCTCGCACCTACAGCAGCGACTCCTGGAAGCATTGGCTTGAAATAACGTCAAGGGGGAATAACGTGTGCTGAAACGAGCTGCTCCAAAAACAGGAACAGCAGCAGCAGCATCGGGGGTGGATGCAGCCACCCTGCTGCTCTCACAAGGCTGCTGACGGCTGCGGGGGCAGCTCTTGCCCCAAGGCCACCAGTAGCCACGCGTGGCCAACGCTGCCCAGCTGCCTCCTGCCGCCTCGCAGCAAACCGGGACGGACCCTGGGCAGCACTGGGCTTTATCTCTGCCAGTAGGGTTAATCTAACTTTCAAACAATGCAGAAAAATTGACAAGAAATTGTTTCAATTAGCAAATATTGACAGAAAACCCCAACTCGTTTTACTTTAACTTTCCTGTTCTTTGCAAGCCTGTATTCCCCAAAAGTGCATTTTTTAAAGGAAGAAACTATTTATCCACAAAACATGCCAAACAAAATGAAAGCAGTGAGGAACAGCGGTGCCAGCCCCAACCCGGAGATGGTGGCAGGGCTGGGACAGTCTGGGGACCCTCGGCGCTGCTCTGCCACCTCCCTGCTCTGTACCACAGCTGCCCCTCTGCAAAGCAGGGCTGAAGTTGCCTCCCCTTTCAGAACCAGCTCAGGGCTCACAGCGGGGACACCCCGCGTGCCCGCTGCCGTTTATAACGAGCGGTCCCCACCACTGCAAGGCGGTCGCTCCCCACCAGCTCAGAAGTGCTGACGGACGGAGATGTCCACGCCTGCTTGATCCCCCCTCTGCATTGCAGGGGGACCCCACGGGTGGCACACACCTTCTCCATGGGGCACGCACACGCCCGGTGAGGATTAGCTCTCGGCTCGCTCTCCAACACCTCCACCTCCTCATTTTTCCGTAATTACTGCTGCCGGCCCGGCCGGGGCGGTAGGTAAGTCCCCAGCTGGGACCACCCCAGCTGGGCTCGCCACGGACACTCACAAGACCAGCGCACAGGGAGCACAGCAGGCCCGTGCGTCCCTCTCCCTGCGCAGGCAGGCTCGTTTTGCTGACTCGAGGTTTGAGTCCCCCCGCGACGTCACATGCTCCGCATCTGCCGGCAGAAGTGTGTCATCCAGCAAAAATGTCAGCCTGCGCCCAAACAGGAAGCACCTGGTGCTGGTGGGCGCCCGGGGTGCCCGGAGGGGTGGGGGCACTGGGACAACTCATTTCCCCTACAAGCAATTCCAACCGCTGACAAAACTCACTCCGGGACTGCCCGGCACTTACATCCCTTGGGAACGCTCTGCACAGCCCACAAAGCTCCTCATCCTGCCGAAAACAGCCCCCCCGGCAGAGCCCCGGCTCCCAGGAGCAGGGAGCTACAAAGGGATGGGACAAGCAGAAAAGCAAGACCTCAACACACACGTTCTCAAGCATCGCACAACTCGGATTTTCTCCGTTAAAACCGTTTTTCTAGCTGGATGAGAACATGACAAGGGTGTCCAGGTTTGCTTGGAGAGGTAAGAGCTTTAGAGCTGCGCTGCAAATGCTGCAGTTTGGGTTCCTCTGGCAGCTCCCAGCTCCAGCTGCAAGGCTGTGTCACCAGCAGAGATGGGGATGAAGGCAGCCTGGGGCTGGGCTTGACCCCGGTTTTTGGGGGTCCCTCACAAAGTCCTCAGCCATTCCCACTGGTGGAGGAATGAAGAACAAACACAAGCTGAACCTGCTCAGACTGAACCAACACACTTGGTCCCTGCAGGCCAGGATCCTCTCACTCTCTGCATCAGCAGGCAGCTTTTTGGGATAGGAGAATCCAGCATCCATCGCTCATCACCCTGCGGCCACTGCTGGGCACCGCGAGCGGGGACAAGCAAACAGCAGCCTGGGCTGCTTCATCACCCCTTCTCCACCCTTGAACCCCGGAGCAAGCCACAGAGGAGGACGATCTCCAAAGCCCAGGGTTCAAAGCCATGGCAGCCAGTGGGCAGGGACATCCTTCCTGCTGCCGCCGTTCCCAGGCACATTTACGTGAGCGGTGGTTCCTACCCACGCCCCATTCCTGTCCCACCATCCCCCAGAAATCCACGCAAACGCCCCCGGCACGCCTGAGACAGTGCCGTGGGTCGCTCTTTGCATTTTCCTACAAAACAGCCACTTTTCCACCCAGGAAACGGTGGTGAACCACCCATGGGAACCAGCAGAGATGGGAGTTAAGCGCTGCTGTTAACCCCCGTCCCTGCCTCTCCTGACCAGTGCCCACCACACTCCAACCAACGCAGACAGACCAAATCCTGCTTAAAATAACCCTCCCAGTTAGACATCCTCCCACGGAGGAGACGGGGCTGGACATCCACTGTTAACTTGTCCAGCAGAGCCACGGGCTGGGGACGGGACGTCTCATCCCAGCCCGCACACGCAGCCCACAGCAGTGGCTGGTCTGAGGGTGTCTCGCCATCCCCGCCGGGAACTGCTGAGGCCACACCAACGTGCAAGTAGGCTGAGCCAGGCGCTCCAAACCTCAAGGCAGGCACTGCTCCAGGTCCCAGTGTGGCCAAAAGGTCTGCGGGGGGACAGCCTGCCCGTGCTCAGGAGTGACACGAGTTCCCAAGCAGCTGCTCCGTGGGAGCGCTGCACGCATCCCAGAGACAACACCCCTGGGGGGTACAGCCAGCTGCTTTTGGGTTCGCCTGGCAGGGAAGGGGGAAGAGCCCAGCAGCCTCCCCATGCCCTCGGTGAGAGGAACAGGCAGACGAGAGCCACCAGGCTCCAGTGGTCTGGACACCACATGTCATGTTTGCAGAAGCAACACCAGGGCTGGCTGGAAGCGTGACCTCAAGATCAGGCTTCTGGGATGCCTGGGACAGGCCGATCCCTTGCCAGATTTCTTCAGGGCACAAAACAGTGGGAGAAAACAACTTTTTCTCATCTCTTCGTTTTACTGAATCCCCCCTTGTGTGGGGCCACCGGGCTGGGCTTGTTCTGGCCCATGCATCACGCGCTCCAGAACCGATGAGCATGGTGCAACCCCCTTGCACTCGGATAATATCTCCAGAGAGGTGAGGGACAGTGCCAGAGCCTGGAGTTTGGCTGTTTGGTGGAAGGGGCAGTGGAAAGCCATCACTGCGCCATCCGAGAGGCACGGTGCGCTGGCGGCAGGGCCGCGGCACAGCCCAGGCAGCCGCACGCTCGCCGGTGACACAGGGGCAGGAGGGGCTGTTTCACGAGCGGAGTCTCGTTCCCGGCGCTCGCCTGTTGTCGTGCAGAAATGGCAAGCGCCAATCCCACCTGCCCACGTACAGGGGCAATGGTTGGGCTTTTCCAGCTCTCCCCATGCACTTGGCTGAGAGGCAGCTGCGCTCAGCTCCACACCTGGAATAAGGATCATGACGAGAGCCCAGCACAGCCCTGTGCAGGGACACCACCATCTTCTGCAAGTCCATCTGCTCCTGAAGTCCATGGAGGCTTCAAACTGCACCCAAGTATAAGACCCAAGCAGCTCTCTCTGCAGGTTACAAAGCCCAAATGTCCCCCCGTAGACACAGCAGCTCCCCTGGGAGAGGCAGCAGGACCAGGCACTCCCGTTTTCCACAGGGATGTAGTGGGTTGACCTTGGCTGGATGACGGGTGCTCTACAGAGCGGCTTGGTGGGCACCCGGCATCCAGCCAAGGTCAACCCACCCCAAGGGAGCAGGGAAGCCCTGCAGGGTCAGCCCCAGTACATGGAAAGATGCTCCTCCATCCATCCCATCCCCGGCACAAGAGCAACGGCGCTGCCGGTGGCTGAGCAATGGCTGAGTAATGGTCCAGCTCTCCCATCTTCTTCTGGAGGGCTTTAGCTCCTCAAGTGATGAGAGGCGCAGAGGGGAAGAAGGGGAAAAAATTAATTAGGGCATCTTGGCTGCAGATGGACCTGTCTGACTTCACATGTGCTCCCAGCCCAGCACGGAAGCAGGGGGACACAGGGAGGACAACAGCCCTGATCTAGAAGGACACCCAGGAGCCCACAGGTCCTCAGTGAGGATGAAGACAGACCTCAGAGGACACAAATTACAGGGGATGGAGATTCACTGCTCCTCCCGACCGGCAAGATGAGGAGGCAGGCTTCTCGGTGTCAGCCAGGATGGCAAAGTCCTTGAGGGACATCTCGGCTGCTTGCCTTCACACATGGTCTGTGAAGTGGAGACAAGCCTTTCTTGTTCACCTCTGCTCCCAGGGACCAGTCCTGGCCTGCGAGGCTGATGGGACCCAAGCTCTGCTGGAGCTCAGAGACCAAACTTTATCCAAGATGATTTGGGCAAATGCTTTCTCCAGAACAACGTCCATTTGAGCCACTCCCGTGAGGACAGCACGTGGCTTTGCTCCCAACAGCAACCATCAAGCAGTAGGACCCTTCCTGCTGGGCTCTTGCACAGGAGACTGGAAACCCAGGTAAGCTCAACTGGAGCCCCCTTCCAGGACAGAGATAGGGGAGAAACTCTCCTCCCCAAAACTCTCCCTTCTGGACCCAAATCAGCATTTACTGTAGAGCCAGCGGTTGCTGGCTAGACCTCCAAGCCCAACCCAAACAGCCAGCGATGCCACCACAGGCTGGGGACACCGGGATCTCCTGCGAGCGCCCTGCCAGCGACAGGTTTCCCCGGTGGGTGGCACGGATGCTGTGCAGGATGAACCCCCAGAAAAGAACGTGTTTCTTAGCAAAGCGTTTGAGACGAAGAAGGCATGAGGTGCAGTGAAATGGTTTGTTTTATGGATTTCAACCTTCCCCTCTCTGAAAACAAGTTGTTCTGCAATGACAGTTCAAGCTTGCTCCCTTCAAAAACATCAAAGGAAAATGCTCTAGCGACTCTGCCTTTGTTTTTCCCTTCATTCAGCCTAAAGTGCTCTCGGCTGCGCCCGGCTTCCCAAGCAGCCTCTCCACAGCGGCACTCCTCAGCCGACACAGCCTCTCCCCACTGGCATGCAGTCCCAGCAGCGCTTCCCACTCCTCCCTCGCTGCTTCCCAGGCAGTCCCAGCACCCCGGGCAAGGTGGTGGGAAAGATTTTCAAAGCAGTTTTCCCTCTTCTAAACCATTCCCTGTCGGGCAGGGGGCCACAACAGGACTGGGACAGGAGAGGTGGAGCCGGCTCGTGTCGCCTTACCTCGGAGAGCTTGACGCGTCCCTCCAGGAAGGAGCAGTCGGCGGCGTTGTGAGTGCAGATGTGGCGGTACTTGCACCAGTGGCAGGGGAAGGAGCCGTTCACGCAGGACAGGCAGCTGCAGAGAGAGCAAAGTGGGCAGCGTTAGGACAACGGTGAGGCAGGGTCCACCAGAGCACTTCTCGGGATGCTTCAGCAGGACAGCATCTCTAGGCGATGCAACATCTCTAGGTGGGAAGGACCCCCCATGCATGGGGCGAGGGCCGTGCACCAGCAGGCTGGGAGGGGAGATGCCTGCACACCCCGGGCCCCCGGGCTTTGCCCATGGCAGGGTGAGGGGAAACAGCCTTTCCGGCACCGCGGGGTTTGTGCCCCAGCCGGAGCGGCCACGCTCCCTCCTCTGCTTGGCAAGCTGACCCTGCCCACCCTGCTCCTGGGGGCGTGGGCCGAGCTCCAGACTTTGGGAGCTTTATTTGGGTTCGCTGAAAGGAGATTTTAGCAAGAGGCAGCAGAACAAGGGCTCTGCACCGCGGGGGAACAGGGGAGAAAGGGCCAGACTAATGCACGCTCATTGAGAGGAAAATTATAACTGGCGAAAGGTTGGGTCAGATTAACATTTCGGGACTGTAGCGCCTTTCAGCCGCTCACAATAGGTTGTGTGTGACCCCCTCCCTCAGCCCCCCTCGTCCTCAGCCCTCCACGGCCGCGCGTGCGTGCGTGTGTGCGCTTCCACCCCCTCCCTCCAGCCTACAACGTTTCCGTCTCTCTCCCCAGCCTCCTCTCCGGGCTCTTTGTGCGGTGGGATCGCACATGCCCCCCTCTCCCCGCCTCTCCTGGGGGATGTGCTTGGGCACCCGGGGATGCCGGTGCTCTGCTCTGCACCCCTCTCCCCAAAGAAACGAGTCCCAGAGACCTGGTGCCTCTTCCCCACACAGGAGGGGACATACAGAGTCCCCTCCTTGTGCAGCCACCCACACGGGCAGCACCCCAACAGCCTGTCCCCTTGCTAACCCCCTCCAGAAGCACGCCCTCCCAGCACCACGAGGCATCCCTGTTTGCAAGCACAGGGCATCTCGCAGAGCCCCCCGGCCGGAGGGCAGCTTTTGGGGCCCTTGCCCCGTGCAGATGGAAGGGGCTGAGCCCTCCCCGCCAGGGCAGCAGCGAGGTCCCGCATTAACGCAGCGAGCCTTCACGGGGCAGGTCTGCACCAGGCATGTCCTGTGCAGTCCAAGCTGCCCTCCCAAGGAGGAGATGGGAGAACTGCTGAGGCATAAGCTTGAAGGCAAGAAAAATAATCAACCTGGCTTTAAAAAAAAAAAAAGGAAAAAAAAAAAAGCAGCAGCACTGTTTTTCTCCCTAGAAGGCTGATACCTGCTCTCACTGATCCAAGTACAAACAGGATCGGGCCCAAAGCAATTATATTTAAACAAAGGCAGGATCTTCCCCTGAACACAGCTCTGGCAGGAGGCAGGCAGCCCAGCCCAGCCTGATCCCGCTCCTAAATCACATGCTGCCTCTCTGCCTCTACCCCCTGGGAAACGACGGGGAAAACAGCGCATCACCATGCGAGGCGGCAGAAGGAAAACCTTCCTGGAGAGAGGGATCCTCGGGTGGCAGGGCCTGGCACGCCGAATCCCTCGCCCTCCGGCAGACTTGCCACCTTGGAGGCGTGGAGACGGCGTACGAGGGAGCCACAGCAGCAGGCAGGGCGCGGGCAGCGCAGGGTGCAAACGCACACCTAGGCTTTGCAGGGCCACCGCTCCCTGCCCGCCCCGGGGTTTCACACACCATTAGATATACAGCAAGAGCTTCCCAAATCCACGCGCACACACTAAGGAAATATTTAATTAAGCTGCTTGCAAAGGGGGCTGGAAGTCATTTCCATGTTTCGCTCACATTTTCACTTCCAAATGAACAGCCCTTTTAGCTTTACCCACAAATATGCTAATTGAGATGCTCCTTATGCAAATATATGCGATTTTATTTCAGCTGCAGAGATTCAACTTAAAAGCAGAGCCGTAGCCTCCTATCTCTGGTTGCTTTGATGGAGGGAGGTGCAGAGGGTGGGGGGCGCGGGGGACACAAAGCGAAAGGACGGCTCCTGCCCTCCCGGTAAGGGCTCAAGCAGCGACCGGTGGGCAGGCAAATCCAAGATGTGGAGGCAGCGGGGCAAGGAAAGCACGTGTTAATCCTCATGGAAGTAGCGCAGCCACAGAGAGGTCCTTTAAGAGAGGAGCGTGGTACAAGCAGTCGCAAGCCACGTGCCAGGGCATAACCACCCACCCTCCCATGAAATCGGCGCTCTGCAAAGGTGGCACATCAGGAGAGATTTTCCAGCCACCAGGTCTTTCAGGGTGGGCAAAAAGACTCCCCAGTCCCCTCTCCACCACCTCGCAAGGCACCTCAAAGCAGCTTGGTGAAGCCCCTGGCACAGCCCTGCCCCGGGCACCCCAGCAGTTCTTCGGGGTCAAAGCCAAATCTTGGCTATTTCAGGACCCTCCTCACCTGAGGGTCTCCTTTGCCATTTAACTACTGCAGGTCCCGGCCAGTCTCTTGGTCTCCACTTGCCAAAAGACATGTATACACCTAAAGCTTCTCAGGTTATCCTCCACATACGCCCCGAGGTGCAGGGATGCCCCCTCCTACTTCAAGCCCTCCTGGCTGCTTCTAACTTAACCAAGCCATTTCTAAAGCCCCATCCTCGGAGATGCTTTTCACACTCTCCCTTCTGCCGAGGTTCTCCATCTACCATAAGAACATCAAATGCCGCCATAAGAGCACTCACCACCACACGTCTCGCTCCACAGCATCTCTGCTGCATTTAGAGCCTGTCTGGGTCAGCACTCCCCGGCTGGCCAAAGACTCTGTAAAGTGCCAAGCAAGTCAGCACCAGGGTGCCAGTAACGTGGTAAAACCCCACTTCCAGCCTGCCTCAGTCCTGCTGGCCTCAGCACGTCCGTTTGGCCCCCCAGCTCCCTGCAGGGCTGCCCAAAACCCAGGGCAGGAGCCGAGGCTGGCCTCCGCGGCCGCAGGTCAGGCTGGGCGGCGTGGCCATATCCTCGGTGCGTCCGTGTGCCGCTGCTGTCTGTTCCCTGCGCAGGAGCAGGTTGCTCGGCAGCATGATGCCATCTGTGCCGTCTCTCTCCTTCCCACGGTCAGGCACTCTTCCCTCATCACTTCTTGCCTAAGAGGCTTTCATCACTCCTGATAATTAGAGGGAGGCTCTCCTTCATGTGTTGAAGTCCCCCCCCTCCCTGAAGCGTGCCGGGAGTGCGAGAAGCCCAGCCAGGCAGAAAACCGAGGCTGGGGGTGAAGCACGGGCACGGACCCGCAGCTTGCTCCCCATCTGCCTCCTCCCCAGCCCTGCCAGGGGCCAGGCAGAGCCGAAGCCCAGGCTGGGCAGGGGGGAGGGGGTCAGACCCGCTGGCAGTGCCCCTTTCCCTCCCAGCGTCCTCATGCAAGAGGAGTGGCACCAACCTCAGACCCGTATTTCAGAATCACTCTGTGCAAAGTGTGCCCCATCCCAAAACAAGTCTGGGCTCGCTGCCTGCCTGCAGCCTCCCCCAGAAAGAGCAGGCAGCCCTGCAGGCAGCAGGGCAGCTCTGCCCACGTCTGAGTGACCCAGGGGCAAAGCCGGAGCCTCCCCACAGCCTCCACACTTGCCCCCGACTCACTACACTGCTGGGCCAAGACCTCCCGACGCTGCTCCCCTCCTCTTTCCAAACCAATCCCAAACTTGCTGAGGCCGCACCAGGGAAACACCTGACAAGGCTGCAGAAGAGCAGTGGTGTGGAGAGGGCGGCAGGACAGTGAAGGAGCACCTCAGAGCTGGGTGCATCACCAGGGTGGGTGCAGGGCCACAAACATTGCTGCAGGATGAGCCCAGACCCAGGGGTGGCTTGGGCAACCGGCTCCTCGCCGGGTGCAAGGGCAGCTCTGCAGAAGGCACCTCCGGCCGCCAAGGCGAGGTCGCAGTTGTCTCCACGCCCGATCCGAAGCAATACTGCAGCTGACGGGAAGCGCAGGAAGCCAGCAGCGCCGGATCCGGGCTCCTCACCCACTGTCCTTCCCGCGCTCCCAGCCCCAGGCATGCCACGTGCCCGAAGGAGCCCAGAGCTCTTCAGCGCACTGAGCAGGGAAGGCAGAAAACAAAACCAGCATCCGCAGGGGTGTCGTAAGCCTGAGCAGCAAACACGAGAGGGACAGGGGGTGCGAGCGTTGCACACACACGTGCAGACACACACACTGGGGCTATTCCCATGGAGCAGCGTGTTCCTGGAGGAAGGGCACGGAGCAAAGGGCAAGGAGGAGGGACGGGGGCAAGTTCAACGGCACCAAGAGCAGAGCAGGGGAGGTCCATTGAGAAGCGAAATTATAAACATGGTGCTGATGGAAACAGCATCTGCGCATGTCCATCACAGTCTGCCCACAAGCCCCCCAACTGCTCCGCAGCCCTCCTCTTGGCAAGGAGGATGCATCCTTAGCGAACACTCAGCTCCAGCATAGCCTGCATCTGGAGCAGCAGCTGTCAGGGGTGAGGGGCTGAAGTGCAGTGCTTTGGGCTTTATATCCATCTCTCTGCCCCAGGGAGAGGGGAAAATCCTGAAGAGCAGTGGGAACAGGCAGCCAGTGCCCCTCCAGCCCCTACACGGACCTACGGACAGCCCTGCCCTTCCCGACCAGCGCCCAGACCCAAAGCCGGGAGAGGCGTGGGGTGGGAGATCAGCTCTTGCCTCTCTCCATCCCTGCCCATCTCAATCCATTTCTGCCCTTCCTTTTGTGTCAGCCTGATGCTTTTTCATCCCTGCCAGGTTTTGCCAAGGACCTTACTCACAGGGTAGGGGCTGGGCATGCAGACCCACTGCAGGGCTGTCCAGAGCACCCACCATCACGCTGGCTGGAGGATGCAGAATCAGGCCCTGGTTTTTAAGGTAATTCACTTGAAACACCTTCAGCTGCCTCCCCTCACTGAAACACAACACCAGGCTGCACCAGCCCTCCTCCTTCACAACAAACGTGATATAAACCAGGTTATCCCAAGCGGTCTCTGGGGTCATCCTACAGGATTTTCCACCTGCCCCAGCCCAGGAGTATGCAGGGATCTGTTACCGCCTCACAGCTCAGCTGTGCTAACTCAGATACACTCACTCAACTGCTTGCAGCCATCTGTCCGTGCCTTCGAGAAGAAAGCATCTGTAAGCATCTGGAAACGGGCAGCGCTGGGCCTGCGGAGAAGCAGCCATGCTGTGTGTGGGCAGCTCGGAGGCACGGGCACCCCAGGGCACGGCCAGACGGAAAGGCTGCAGCGAGGAGCCCAGCGGTACAAGGGCTGGCATCGTCCCACATCGTTCCACAGGTGCCACTGGGTGCCTTGGCCACCAGAGCAGCCCAGCCCTGCTCCCAGCCCCTGGGGCCATGCATTAAAATCCCATTTACTTAACAGAGGCTTACAGGGAAAGCCTGACCTGTGGGACAGGGTGACAGCAGACTCGCATCTCTCTGGCCAGGAGGAGCCAGAGCCACTTGGCATGTCTGCCCCTCGCTCCAGCCTCGGAGAAATTCAGCACCCCGCCGCTGATGGGACCCGGGTGTCACAACTGTCACTGCAGCAAGGCACAACCACAAGGCCAGTACGACCAAGACCACCTCCCGGACAGGAGACACAGCGCGGGCATGCACCAGCACAGGTTTCCTGGCTGCTCGGCTCCCCCCTCTCAGCATAAGACCCCCAATCTGTGATTTTCCCCCTTCCCCTGTGCCACTGCCTGGATTTTTGCTTCCACGTTGCGATGGCTGGTCATGCTGGGAGGAATCTGGTGATGCGCTGGGCACGCCAGCGCTCGGAAAAACAGTAGCGCTGCAAAACCTACCCAGAGCATCGAAAGAAGTGCCAAAGGCTCTCGTCTTCTTCCCCGTCCCCCTCCTCTTGCCAGCCCCCTCCCCACAGCTGCGCTCTCCGAAAAGCCAAACCACAACAGGAGTTACGGACCAGAGTTTCCAGAGGAGAAACCCAGAGAGCAAACATGGAAATAGTGGGAAGAAATACGTCTTGGTATTCCCTGGAATTGCTCGCTGGCTTTCCAGGAGGATTCCCCGCTCGCCCACCTCGCCAGCAAGCGCAGGCTCTGCCGGAGGCAGGCAGGGAGCCTGGTGTTACATCTTTATCTTGAAAGGGGACTCATTTCCCCACGAATGCTTTGAAGAGGGAGTTTAACGCTGACAAAGACGACCTCAACATCTGCCCGCACACGCGCTGGACATGGGCTGATTCATTAGACGATCAAAGGCACTGAGCCGTCTTTAAATGCCTGCGCTTGATCAGTGCCCCATAGGAAACCCCCACAGGAACCCACCCCGGTCCCTGCCATGGAGTTTTCCATCCTGTCCTCCGCCACAGGAAGCACAGCCTGTCCCCAGGAGCTGAGCCTGTGCATGCAGCCCTGCTCCCCCGCCATGGGCTGGCAGCAACCCTCAGCCACTGACAGCCCCCTTTTCAAGGGACCCACTTTTCTGCATCGACCTCCAGGTTTCCACTCCCCTGTTCAATGCATCTCTCACAGCTCAGCCAGAAACACCCCCTGCCCGATGCACAAGCCTTCAGGAGCAAGATGCCCAAAAGATGCCACTGCCTGGAAACGCCTGCCTGAGCCCCACGGGAGCCCCGAGGCTGCCGGGGTGCGGTACGCCAAGCTGGGACCCCCAGAAGTTTGCCAGGTGACTCTGCTGGAGCAAGGAATGGAGCCCCAGTGAGGGTGCGAGTCCCAGACCAGGGCTCCCAGGGACCCCGCATGGAGAAATACCCCGGGAGTCAGTGATGCTGGCCTGCAATGGGGACAGTCCCGTCGCACCAGGTGACACTATAAAGCCCTGCAGTAACAGACAGAACAGCAACAGGGCTCTACCTGGAAGACATCCCCTCGGCCTTGACCATCACACGCCAAACATACAGGCAGCACAACCTCCTCTGTACCCCTCCTTCCCTGTAGGAGAAGGGATTAGACCTATCTTCCCTTCTGCAACCCCTCCCTGGACCAGGCTGGTTCCAGCAGTCCTTGAAAATGCACGGGAAGAAGAGTTTTGCAAGGTGGTGAGAAACAAGAGAGCCAAGATGCTCACACAGCAGCAGGATCAACCCCACAGCCTGCAAAAAGGGCTTTAGCAGCGTGATTTGCTGATGCCTTTCCAGGCATCTGCTGAAAATAAGAAGGGTCAGTCAGACTCTCCCTGGAATACACGGTAGAGCTGCGTTGGCTTCCCTGGAGCTACCCCAGCTGACACCAGGGAAGAGCTGCCTTACAATCCTCCCGTCTCTCCATGGCCATCTAAAAAATCTCGCCTAAACGTTTCGTCCTCAGCTGAGGAACGATTCAACACACAGGCCTCTGGCTCCCAACCTAAGCAAAGCTGCCCAAATACAAAAAGTAATGCACAGTGATCAGATACTCCACAGGAAAAACATTAGCCTTGTGGAAAAGCATATTGTTCCTAATACAGAATTTATCAGGCTGACGTATAGATTTTCCTCCACAAAATATGAAACCTGGATCTGAAAGGCTATTAACTCCAAAGAGATCCATTAAAGATGCCTGTCTGCAAATGGTATTTAAAAGTATTGCATCATCCTTGGTATTGTCATGCTCTTTGGCTATGACTCGACTGCAGGTCACATACTTAAAACTGCCTCCAAACCCTAAAATTCTTGACGTAAAGAAAATAATAATAATGTTCACCAGCCTAGAACACGGACTTTTCTATCAGCTCCAACCGGAGCCCATAAATATTAATGCATCCATAATTAGCCTTTTTAAATAATGCATCCAAAATTAAACATCAACGCAGTAATAAATCAGTCAGGGCTCTTTGTTGTAGGTTTGTTGGGGGGGGGGGGGGGGGCTGGTTTTTTTTTTTCCCCCTCCTGTGTCAGGCACATAAAATAAAATGCCAATTCCCTCACCACCTCTTCCCGCTGGACCAAAATGCTGGAGCCCCGATTGGACAGAATCTGATGCCATTTGTACTTAAAAGTCTTCTTTCTTTCATTTAGAAAAATAAAAGCCACATCTGCTTTTTGATTCGCAAAATAATGACATGCAGCCAGCCCGAGCCAAAGCTGAGCTAATGTTATTGAAACCACACGACGTGAAGGGAGACAAAGCTCATCTCGGGAGTCAAGGTGAGGGAGAAAGTCAAGTTTGCAAACTCTCTCCTCCCTCGCCGGCACAGCGCTCCCAGCAGCCGAGACCTGCTCCCCGTGCAAAGAGCGGGCAAGGCAGAAATGCAGAAATCCCAGGGCTGCGATGCACAAGGTTTGCAGAGGCCGTTCCTCCCGCGCATCGCTGCATCCCTTTCGGAGGCAGACGAGCCCTTGGGGCTCTCCTCGGACGCATTCCCCTCGGAGCTCACTGCGGGTACCCAGCCAGGGTGCCCGCATCTCACCTGCTTTTCCCTGATCAAAATGGAAAATCTGAACATGTTTTGGAGGAGCCATCTGCAGCAGAGCCCCCCGAGCCAGCCTAGACACTTCACAAAAAGCCATCCAAAAGAGATCACTCTGCATTTGCTTATCTATAATTACTGATCAGCCGGAGTGACACCATCCATGGGAGGTTTCTGGCAGGGTAATAAAATCACTTGCATTCTTGAGCTCCAAATTCTTTGCCCAAACACACCCCAGCATCTTCTCCGACGTTCCCACAGCAGAGCCATCTCCCCGCCGCTCAAGCACACCGCCCGCAGCTCCTCATCAGGAGCTCGCTGTTAGAGGCTTTAGACACCCCGCTTAGACAGCACATCAATAATCCACACCTCCTCTATTTTATCGCATGCATATCTCAAACTGCCTAAAAACCCGTACGTGGAGTAGATTTCACGGCAGCCTGACAAGAAAGCAAATTCACAATTACTTCCAGTTAGGAAATTCTTGGGTAAACGCCCCAGGACATGCAGCATGTTCCATCCCATGTTGCTGCAACTTTCCAGCTCGCTCTCCAGCAAGCCTGGGAAGCAGGTACCGTCATCGCAGGAAAACACAGCCTTCTCCTTTTGCATCGCCAAGTCACTCCTATTAACTGTTTCCAGGAATAACAAGATGCTTGGCATTTTCGGTCACATGGATTATTGCTACAGTCTGCAATGCAGTAAACTCGCTTTTTCTTCCAAAGCTTTGCCAAACCCAAAGCCCTGGTTTTAAGTGAGGTTCTGCCCTGATGCTACACATTCCCACACACCCAAACCAACTGTGGGTGCTCTGGTCACTGTCCCAGTTTACAAGGGCAAAAGGAGGAGGTTTCTCACTGCAAACACCACTATACTCAACTGCCCTTTCCTCTTGCAACATCAGCACCCGCAAAGCTGAGATGTCCCTCTCCCATTCTCACGTTGCCCCACCAGTCTGTTCCCGGAGCACGCTCACGAAGCCCAGGCCACTTACGACTGATGGACGCTGCAGTTGTAGAAAACAAAATCCACAGAGGCAAACTTCTTCCCCGTCTCCTTAGATTTCAGGTAGAGCTTCACCACTCGCTTGTCCCCTGGGAGAGACCCAGGCAGAAAAAGGCATCAGAAAGGACACACTGCACGGCCCAGCATTCAGCCCAAGGCTTGTGATGGTCTGGAGGGAGCTGGGCATCACCACTCAGCCCAGTTAACTAGCAAAATCCCCCAGATCCGGCAAAAAAGTGTTCACCCATGCCCATTCAGTCACCAAATGGGCCAACAGAGCCCAAGTACAGCTCTGAGCCCCTGCAGCTAACTGCAACCTGCTGGCATGGAGGCAGGTGCCTTGGGTTGTACCGGTGGTACTGGAGTGGAGCTTAACAGTTTTGGAGTCAGCAGAATGTCCTAAAGCCCATGGCCACCTACAGCACATCTGCCCAGGAATGGTCCATGGGTGGGGAATGAGGCCAGGGTGCCCAGGACTGGTGCACAGACTGTGTCAGCAAGTAGCTGTGCCCATGGCTTGGAGGAGAGCAAGGACCAGTCCCCCCATGAGCAGCAATGTCCTTCTCCTCCTACACCTCGAGATCCCAACTCGGGTCCTGTTCAGGGGCCACAGATCGCTGTCATGGGAGGACTGTCCTCCTCCACATCTGGCTGTGGGGCAACAAGGGGGACAAGGTTTGTCTCGGGCTTTCTCCCCACCCTGGGGCACAAGCTCACCACGGCCCCTGGTGATGGGGATGACGTCCTTGGCAGAGGGAGAGCTGCAGTAGATCTTCCCATCTTCAATACGGCTCTCAGACTCGGTGAAGTCTTCAAAGGAGCAGTTGACTCCCGCTGAGAGGTCTGGGACATTCCAGGCCTGCAGGACCAGCTGCGGAGGAGAGGCAAGAGCATCAACACAGAAAACTAGCAAAAAAGACTCCTCCGTGTCTGCTATGTGTAAGCCCAGACAACAGAAAAGACCAGGGGTGCAATCCCTCCTCCACCACCCACACGTGGTGGAGAGACCTGCTCCGGGCTTTTGCAAGCAAGCCCCATCCATGGACCTCCCCGCTCAAGCAAGGAGAGAGGATTTAAATGGGTTAAAAGACAGAATGACTCACAGCCTCCCGTCCTCTGCCCTCGCCGCACCACAAGCCATTACGCCTCACCTCTACAGAGACCAAGCACAGCGTCAGGGCTAGAGCGTTTCGTGGAAAGGCATCTGCTCCGGCAGAGCCAAGGAGGGGAGGAATCCACCTCTTCCTTCGCAAAGCCACTGCCGGGGTCAGCAGTTCTCACTTTACAAAATGCTTGCCTTATTTCTAATTTGAATTTTTCGCAGCTTCCAGCCATTAGTTCTTGTTATGTCTTTCCTTGATAGATTAAAAAGCCCTTTAGTCCCTGATATTTGCTCCTTGTAAAGGCACTTATACTCTGTAATCAAGTCACCTCTTAATCTTCTTTTTGATAAGCTAAGCAGATTGAGCTCTGGAAGTCTCTCACCGCAAGGCATTTTCTCCAGCCTTCAACTCATTTACATGATGTTTACGGGAGGTTTTCAGCCTCCTCCTTTCAAAGCTGGACTCCGGCCCGAGCGCAGCATCCCCACGCCGACCACACCAGATCTCCGTGCAGCATCTGGCCATCGGTCAGGGAGATAACCACCCATAGAGGTGAAAACGCCTCCCAGCTCCCGGCTTCACCCGAGGAGCACGGAGAGCCCCACAGCGAGGGCTCAGCCTCGGCACCGTTCTCCAGGACACTGGGCAAATGCCTCCCTCCATGTCTAACTTTAGACTTGGCAATATCAAACCCCGATTTCTCTGTTAAACCAGCCCCACTCAGACCCAATTGCTCTGCAGAGGAATCTCACCCCGTACCACCCCGCCAGTCTCAGCATCCCAGCAGGTCCCATATGCAGCCATCTCGCATTTATCTCCACATTACCAAGGAACATTAGTCCCTGCAGAAGCGCTTTCCTAACTGTTTCCATCCGGTGACAATTCCCCTCTGACGAGGACTTTTTGAGATCTGTCACGGAGCCAGTTCTTAATCCACTTAACACGTGCTTTATCAATATTGTATAATGCTAATTTTTAATCAGAACGTTGTGTTGTACTAAGTCAAATGCCTTGTAGAAGCCTAAAGACATCACATCCCCACAGTCCCTCTTCTAATTCAAGTCATAATTTCATCAAAGAACAAAATGTGGTTTGTTTGACATAAAACCGCGTTGACTGGCATTAATTATATTCCCATCCTTAAATCTTTATCAGTTGTATTCTGCACCAGCTTTTTTCCTTTAGTTTTTCTAAACCTGACATCAAACTAAGCAGTCTCTGACCATTTGGCCCTTTCCGCATCTGCACAAAAAATTGAGCTCCTTTTCTGTTTCCAGGGCTTTTCTCAACATTCACTTGTTTATTACAAAGTCATATTATTACAAATATCCGCAGGCCATGGAACTCCTCGGCCAACTCTTTTAGGACTCCTGAGTGCCAGATATCCAGACCTGGCAGTTTTCAAAACTTTATTGCTAGTATACGCTATTTCATATTCTTTTCGTGGTGCTAATGGCCTGGAAAATACTTTGGGGAAGTCCATCATCCTTTCTGTCTGCGCACAGAGAGCAGCGAGTTGTGCATCAAAGTCTCATCCCAAAACATCTACTGCAGGCCAGGGTCAGAGACAGGCTATTGAGCTAGACAGATCGCCGGCCTACGAATGGCATCGCTGACGTTGGTGTTTGTATTATGGAGAAATATTTATTGCTTGGTTATGTCTTTTCTGAATAATCATCAACTGGTTTATTATCTCCATCAATAGGTCAGCACTCATCAATGCCCTGCACTTTCCTATGTTTTATTTGTCTCAGACCTCTCTTCCCCTTTCTCCCTATCTGTCGTATACTTGTTAGTTATTTTTAATTGCCGCCTCCCCAGCTGTCGCCTCCAGAGGGTCAGGAGGTGGCTGGGGGTGTTCACGGGCAGCAGAGGTGGCTTACCGGGACCTCCGACATGGTGACAGAGATGTTCTTCGGCTGGACGGTGAGCTGGACGCACTGCTGCAGGTCGGAGGCGAAGCGCTGGGGCTCGTCCGCCCGCTCACACCGGTCCTTGCGCGAGCATCTGGAGGGGGGTGAAATCACCACGGTGAGGAGGAGAATCCCCCGGGGTGCTGCGCGGCTCTGGGCTGACGCCACGGCAAACAGACCCTTTGGCACGGAGGTGATGCCCAGGTAGGGACCTTGGGTGCTCGAGGTCCATACAGGAGCTCTGCTTTCCCCTCGTGCCAGCACTGGGGACTTCTGGGGTCTTTTATCTTCAGTTTTTCTTATTGGCACAAGGATGCCGAACCAGGGAGCCCATGGGCAGGATTAGAGAGGCCCTGCCGTCAGCTTCGCCGTGCGTGGGTGCTCATGAGCACAGCCCGGGTGCTGCAGCAAGGGATGACAGATCCCTCAGACCACTCCATCCCCCTACGGTTCAGGGCTGAAGTCCAGGAGATATGTCCCCAAGGAGACCAGCAGTGGGGACGGACACGGTTAGCAAACTGTGGGTTCACTGGCGTGGCCCCGGGGCTGAGCTTGGGGTACTTACATGTTGTGGAGGACGCACCAGCCGCAGTGGGGGTCCCGGGAGCCCAGGCACAGCTCGCAGCTCTCGTACTGCTCGCAGCTCTCCACCGGCACCCGCGTCACCTGCGGGGAACAGGCAGGGAGTGAAGGGGGACGGGCTGTGTGCTTCCCTGCTGCGCCCACGCCTAGACCCCCCAGAGACAAACCCAGCACAGCCTCACCCCGGCTCGTTAGAGCGGAGGCAGTGGTGGGGAGCAGGCTGAGCCCCTGCTATCACCCGCTCCTCTCCCGGGCCCGGGCAGCACATTTGCAGGTGACACCTCCACCCCAGGGAGGAGTTTACCCCAACAAAGCTCCTTCCACCACTGCATCTTGCAGGAGTGGGCTGTGCCAGCTCAGCCCCGTACCAGCTCCCAGCGCCGGCCAGGCACCCCACGACTGCCGCAGCCCTGCTCCGAAAGGGTTACCAGTCCTTTATTAATTGCTCCTCCAGATTTGATTAAAATCCCCTCGTTCTCCAAGCCCTTCGAGCTCTGTTACAACTGTTCATTTAATTACTTTCCACCAGCACTCTGATAACACCGAGCCGTAGTAGGGAAGAGAGCGGGTTTTATTAAGGAGAGGGGAGGAGAAGAGGGGGGACAGGGAGGGGGGTGCAGGGAGCTGCCTGCTCGCCCATTGCAAGGAGCCAGCAGCACTGAGCAGCTGCCTACGCCTGCCACACTCGTGCCTCAGTTTCCCCACTGCTCCCACAGGGCAGGACTCACTCGTTAATTAAAATTTGCAAACTTCTCTACTGAAGGCTAAACCTGGGGTGCTCTCCCTCCTCCCAGCCCAGCAGGGGATGGGCTCAGCATGATACCTGCAGGGCTGGGATAATGCTGGCCAACCAGTACCCTTCGGTTTGCATACCGATGAGGATACCGGCAGCGTTCCCATTTGTTTGTCCCTGACATCACTTCAGGCAGGCGGTGGCGAGGGGGTCAGCAGCGGGTCCCCCCAGGCAGATCCTGCACAGGCGCATGCCGGCTCCCAGCTACCGTGGTGGCCCTTGGGGGAGATCCCCAGTCCAGCTCCGCATAACCCCCCTTCCTGCAACCACGTGTCCAGCATCGCCCCCGCAGAGGGGAGGCTTAGCTGAGCCAGGCCTGGGACAGAAACACAGAGGAGTCCAAACCCAGTTTCTGCCTCGCCTGGGAAGCCACGGGTTTCCTGCAGCAGAGCAGAAACCAGAGACAGGCACCGGGAGGGGGGGGGGAAAGGGCTCTGCTGTCCCCACGGGACTGTCTAGACAAACCCACGGCCCTACTCCAGCATCCTTTCCCCTTCCAAGCCCCTGGGCTGGCAGCCAGGAGACCTGTTACGCTCCAAGCTCAGCCACGGTCCCACCCGCACGCACCTCTGCCGGACAGAGAAGCAGAGGTACTGTGAGACGCAGGCACACCACGTCCCAGCACAGCCACCCTGCATCACCCCGCCGGGCATGGCGTGCGGCCCTGCTGACTCCAGATCCAAAAAGCGCCACCTGCTTCACCCGCTCCAGTGCAGCCCTTGGATGGTTGAACTTGCACCAGCAAGCTCTCCTGCAGGTCAGGGATCATGCAAGCACTCGCAAAGCCAACCAAAACTTCTTATCCTGAGCCCCGACCACACTGCCAGGACAGCAGTGCCGGATGCGGATCAGGTCTGTACCTCCAGCTCGCTCAGCAGGAGCAGAGGCAGGGACTAAGCAGCCACCCCAGAGATGAAAAAAACGTTTGGAGCAAGGAGCTTCTGCTAACCTGCAAAAACCCTGCTCGGGAGGGGACGGCCAGAACAGCGAGGTGGTTTATGGACAGCCCCTCACAGCAAGAAAGGGTCAGGAAGCCCTCGATCCCCAGGGACTATGGGGATTTCAAGCAGCTGCTGCTAACAATTAATGCCTTGGGGAACTGTTTTTGCAGAGGAGCAGAGAGGAGCTGCTGCTGGTCCCCTGGGACATGCGTCCCCAGGCAGCCCGGATCCCAGGAAGCAAAGGCCAGACCCCACCAGGGAGCTGCCTGAAAGGCCTCCCAGTGCACGGGACTGCAGGCTGGGGCTGCAATGTGGGCTGCCAAGTCGGGAGAGCTGAGGGACTGCCGTCCCCTCCCCTTACCTGTTTCTCAGTCATGGCATAGATGTGCTGGCGGTCAGGGCTCAGCACCAGGTCTCGCAGGATGGAGCTGCCCTCGTGGGCCACGACGTTCTCATACTGCAGCGCTTGGTGCTTCCTCTCAGCCGGCAAGTCCACCAGGATCTGCGGGGGGAGCAAGGAGGGGTGAGCACAGTCCCACATGCACCTCAGCCCCGACCCAGGGAGAGGGATGGGGAATGTGCCCCATTAGGGATGCCGCCCGTCCATCCCACACCAGCGTGGCCATGCCACGGCCACTACAGCACGGCAAAGTAGCAGCCACTCTGCAAACATCCTGACCCCTTCCAGAAGACCAAACTGCAATATTTTCTTCCCTTTTTTGCATTTATCCAGTGCATTTGCACCATGTTTACGCTGATGGCGTTCACCTCTCTCCAGGGAGGGAAGCTGCATCCATGGTTCTCACACTGCACCCCCCTACGTGCTGCCCTGCTCAGCCCCAAAGCCCCTCCAACTTGCAGCGTGGCACAGACGAGCCCCCAGCTTGCAGCAAAGCAGCAAACCCCATCTTGCCACAGCGGTACCGAAAGCGGCTTGCACGCCGCACCACACCAAGCCCCGGCCGGGCAGGATACTGCGGCGCACGCAGGCAGGGCTCTTGTCACCCCATCCATCAGAGGAAACGCTTGGGCTCGTGACCGGGGAAGTCAAGAGGGTCTCAAGGAAGCTGAGGGTCAAGAGAGGTTCAGAAAGTGCCTTTGTTCCCTGAGCAGGAACGTGGCAAAGGCTTTAATCCCCTTACAGCTCGCAATTACGTTAAAGCTCTTCCTAAGTACACTGGTTTCTGGCTGTACCGGCGATAACCACGTCAGGAGGCACTGCAGGGCTGGAGGCACCCATGGAGCAGGAGCTAAACTCAGTTGCGCTACTTGCCATAACCTGATTGCCACCTCCGCGAACGAGAGACGCTGCCTGCTAATGCCATTGCTCGCAATACCCCCAGATTCGGGCTGTCCCCCAGCACGGAGCAGCCTCAAGAGAGACAGTGCCAGAGAAATGGCTCAGTGGGTCTGGTCTGCTCCCATGGGATGGGATGGGATGGGATGGGATGGGATGGGGGCCACGCCAGCAGCACATTCTGAAAGAAAAACAGCAGCAGGCGGAGAAGCAGCATGCCCAGCGAGATGGAGCGAACGCTGCCCGAGATTGGCTCCACGCTGCTGCTGGCACACATGGGGAGCTGGTCCAGTACCCCCAGCCACAGGACTCAGGATCTTCCCGCGGCACGGGGGCAAATCTGCTGCTTTGAAGCATCCCCCAAAACGCACCCCACAGCCCTGCCCTGATCATCGCGCCCACTCCCACGGCCCAGCACAGCCATGCCTGAGCCCTCGTGCTCCCGACAGCAGCTGCCCCAGCACTCCGGCCACCTCATCCCCCTCCTGCAATAAATCGCCACCGGCATTTGCATAGTTCCCAATCAGGAGGATACCGGGCTGGGAAAGCAGGATCCCGGTGTGCAGCTGATTAGCATGGAAATGTATGCGGCTCACAAACAAACCGGGGCCCGTTTAATTAGAGCGGCGCCTTTGATTCACCGCCAGCCTCCTGCATGCACCAGCCCCGGATTATTTTTAGGCAGTTTTACAAAACAAATGTATTTAATTAAGAAAGAGACCCCTGAGCAACCAGAGAGCGGCGAGTCCTGCTTGGGAGTGAGCAAAGGGGCCACCCCCTCCCCAGGGGACATGGGGACAGGGCTTGTGGGGCCAGGTGTAACTCTTGGGAGGCCACGGCACAGCCAAAAACACCCTGTACATCCTGCCACAGGACTGAAGAGCCTTCGCCATAACCCAAACCGGTCCTGGTACTTACCTGCCTTCTCAGCATCCTTTGCCAGACCCATACACAGAGTCTGCTCCCCATCACCCCACCCTGGGTACCACCGTGCACTGGGGAACCCAGAGGTGCTGAAAGTCTGTCCTAAAGCCTCTGCCTGCCCTTTTGAGGCGGACTTTCTGCCCAAGTTTAGGATCACATTTGCTCAGACTCTGAATATCAGAGGAGGTCAAGCCCCAAGACACCTGTGTTACAGGGCCACGTGGCACCTCCTGCCCTGCAGTACCCCCCATACCCAGCATCATCCCCAGAGCCCAACCCTGCCTCCCCGCATCCCCCCGCAGGTCGCTCCCCTCCTCGCTCTCAGCTTCTCCCCTACAAAGTCCTGTCCAAGCCAGCTCTCCAGAGAAGGGTAACGGGGAGCATCCCCCCTCCCCACTGTCTCCCCTCCTTGATACGGCAACGTGACAAACGCACCTTTCCATCCCTTTTATGGGCCGCAGTTGCGGCGCAGAAGAATCGATATAGTTTTACCCTGGTTCTAAAATAGATCTATGGCTGCATGTCGCGCTGGCAGTAATTTTTAACTAGCGGGGTAATTTCCCCATTACATTATTGCATTGCGCAGTGCTGGGAAAGAGAAAGAGATGTATTAAAAAAACCAACAGACACGAAGCACTTCCAGTTAATTTGAGGCTCCAGGAAGAACCTAAAAATACTCTCAGCAGTCAAACGGGGCTGGAGCCCAGCCTGCCACACGTCAGGGTTCTCCGGTGGGGGGCACGGGGCCACCCCAGGCATGCACACACAGGAACCCTCCTCTACTGCATCTCTCTTCCTGCTAAGGATGCTCTAGAGACAGGTTTGGGATGCAGAAAAATGAAATTTGGAAGACATGGCAATCAAGTTGTTTTCTGGTTGGCCGAAAGGCAGGGCACAAGGGAGTTTTGGAGTTAGCTCATGTAGCCAAACCCATCCTGCCGCTCCTCCCCAGCATCAGGAGATCACGGGCAGACAGACCCCAACATCATCCCACGCCAAGAGAGCCCAACTGCCCACAGTGCCCGCTGCTGGCGGGCAGAGGTGGGAACCCAGCATCAGGGCCTTTCCAGCAGGATTAGCCCGATGGGAACCTGCTCATCCCGGCTGGCAGGAAGGGGACGGGCTGTTTGGACCATAAGGTGGTGGAGCTGGCGCATGGGATGCACAAGGTAGCTCTGATCTCTTACAGGCGCTGGGAGGGATCAGTTCCCCCCCTCTCCCCATACCCGCGGGGTAGCTGGGGGCAGGGGAAGGGGGAGAGGATGCAGTTTAATCAGAGCAGCCCCCCTCGGAAACACGCTCCTTCCTGCCCACCCTGCCTGCCTTCCCACCCGGGGGAGAAGACATTTACCAAAAATAAATAAATAAATAAACCTATTAACCTTTCTCCTCATCCTGACGCTGATATAATTACCCAATACTAATAATTACTCGCACTAATTTCTCGCTCAGGATTCCTGCCCTTGCTCCTGCCTGCCTCAGGCTGGTTTCAGGCAGCGGCTCGTCGGCGCTGCCTCCTGCGAGGGGCTGGCAGGAGCCCCGGCGGGCGGCTGGACCCTGGGGCTGTGCCGAGGCAGAGGAGCAGGAGCGAGGGTTGGCTTGTTGGGCTGCTGCCTTGTTAAGTGAACGGAGGAGACGGGAGGCAAGAAATCACAAGCTCCTTGCTGGGGTGAATCATCTCACAGCAAGCCCAGAGGCCGCCTTCTGCGAGAAACCCAGTGCGTGCCCTCCCACCCACGCGAGGAGCCCACCCCACAGGGTGAGCACCCAGCACGACTTCACTCTGAAGAGCGAAGGGTTTAAGACCTGGTCCCCCAGAAGCCGAGTGGGCTGGTAGAGGCAGCGCAAGGCCAGGAGACGCAATGGCATCTCGGCTTCCCAAGAGGTCCCTCACCTCCCAGGCCAGCCATGGAGAGCCCCAGCAAAGGAACGATGAGGGAAAGGACGGCATGCAACGCCTTGATCCCTGGGCACCCTAGCGTAACGAGTGACCGTGCACAGCATGCGGGGCAGAGGCAAATTCCTCCCCCAGGAGGCCCAGAGAGGGTTCCTGGGGATGCTCTTGTCTTGGCTGGAGAAGGGAGTTTCCATCCCATACAGGTTTTGGAAGAGGAGAGCACATCGCCCTGCCAAAAAGCATGCAGTGGTGCAGGGTCACAGCCAGACAACAGCACCAGCCAGTCGTGCTGCTGCCTCGAGCCCGATGCTCCCTCCAAAGCTCAGTTCTCCTTTACAGAGCACGAAGCTGGAGCATCCAGAAGCTTCTGCAGGACCCAGGCCCCACCACAGCCAGCGCTAGTGAAGAGCCGCTGCCCTGAGGAGCTGTATGAGGCAAGGCTGGGACCCGAAACCCACATGAAAGGCAAGAGGAAGCGAAAGCACCAGAAGGACAGAGACCACACACGAGAGGAGAGAGTTCCTTCCATTGCAGCACATTTGCTCCCCTGGGCAAGACACCCTCCAGGCTTGTCCAGCTGAGGAGGCACCTCTCCACTACCGTAACCGCTGCCCGACGGCCGCTCACCAAACCGCAAATGGGAAAAACCTCTCAACCTCTTTACGGCCACCAGCAACGGGCACAACGCGGAGAGGAGCATCTCCCCAGGCCCGTCTTTCGGAAAGACAGGCGATGAGATGAACGAAGGGCAGCAGCTGTGACCTGGCGGCCACCCAGCGCTGGCAGCGGGTCCGGAGGAGGATGGCGGCAGAGGACGGGGCTTTACAGCTCAGTCCGGGCCAGGGACGCCAGGCGGGGAGGGAGGAAGCACAGCCGGAGAGGGAAGGCAGCTGCAGACATGCCAAGGCTGCTTTCGGATTTAATGTGCGCTGGCAGGGGTCTGGCTGGGGCCCGGGGAGCACTGGGGTGGGCCACTGGCTCCCTGCAGGACCAAAACCACGCGCTTGGGGGCACATGTGGAAGGACACCAAGACACCCGGTCTCATTGCAGGGGACACCAGGCGGCTCTTCACCACCCCACAGCTGGTCCCCCCACGGACTCTCCCACCCCAGCCCTCCATCTCCCTCCCTCAGGGCTCTCAAGCCCCATCCTGGGTCCCAAGCGGTCCCCTGCAGACCTCTCCTCCGGGCAGGAGAAGTGCTCAGCCAGGCTTTGTACTCTTATCTGTACAGGGCTGTGATTAATTCGCAGCGGCTGGCAGCAGCTACAAGAGGAGGGTGCTTTTGCCCGCCTGCCACACTTCAAAGGCAGGGACTTATCTGCCTGAAACACACTCCACAGCCTTTTCACAGGGACCCTTTCCAGTTCCACGGGGCTCACACAGCGCTGACGGGCAACACGAAAGAAGGGCTTATTTACGGGAGTGCATTTCAAAGCCTCCCCCTTCCCTCCCAACACTCGCTGGGGGACGTGGCAAGTCCCCCAGCCCTAGGGATGTCCTTCGGGGACAGAGACTGAGCAGGGGGGATGAGACGGGGCTGCGAGGAGAGGATGCTGGATCAAGGTCCCTGTCCCACCTTCGCCCACGTCCTGGTCCCCTCCTGCCCCATCCTCTTGCCAGTGAGCAGCTCTGTGGCATGTCCCTGAGCTGGGAGGAGGAAAAAGGTTTGACACGTGCAGAGAGCAGGGACTGAAACCTTCTCCTCCCCACGTCACTTCTGCTTACGGCTCAGGCACCACGGAACCCCGGGCTCCCACACCCAAGCCAGCGGGTGCACATCCTCCCCTCTGCGGGAGCAGGGCCGTGCTAACACCCCCAGCAATTTGCTTTGATTTTGGCACCATCCATCCAAAGGGTGCAGGACAGAGCAAAAGAAACCAAGAGAGGAGCAGGTCCCGGCAGAGCTGACCACCCAAACCATGGGGCCACCTCCTGGAGGCAAGAGAGGACCCGTGCAGCCCGGCCACCCTGAGGTGGAGGTGACAGCTGCCGGGTAGTGTCACACAACACCACGCCAACGAGCCTACAGCCGGAAAGGGAGTATCCCATGTCCAGCCAGGGGGGCTGGTGGGGGAGAGGGACACCACCCCCCCGGGGTGCCAGCCTGCACAGCCCCTCCTGGCACGTGGCCTGGGCTCACCCCGAGGCAGCAGGCGGCGTGGGGATGGGGACACCGGCTGCCCCTCCACATGCCTCCCCCCGCCAGCCGTCCCCCAGGGACCAGCAGCACCAGCAGCTGCCGCCTGCTCACCCCTCTCCGGTTTCCAAAGAGGGTGAGGGGTTTAAAACCAGGTTCCCGGATCAGCTGCTCCGGGAGGACACACACTCCTCTTGCCCCCACCCCAGGAAGGTGCAGGGGCTGCCCAGTGAAATGCGGGGCCGGGAGCAGCTGCGGGGCCACAGCATCGGCTGTCCCGGGGGGCACAGCTGGTGGGGACGGGGGGCTGGGTACTGCTGGAGAGGGGGGCACCGGCATGCTGGGGGACAGGAGCAGGGAGGAGGCAGGGGGGGAGAAGGCGGTGGCTCCTGCTCCCTCCCGCTGTATTGCAAGTTACCAAACTTTGGCGTCCAGGGTGATGAGGATTTGCCTCCAGTTTTGCTCAGGCATCAAGAAAATCGCCAGCCGGAGAGCCCTAGCCATGCTTCACCAGGGCTCACTGCACGGCTGCTCTGTGCCGCAGGGCAGGAGCCACGCACCCAGCCAGAAGGGTACGGGCAGCCGGGGCACAGGCAGGGCTTTGGGGGTGCATCTCCCAAGGGCTCACACCCGGGGCTGGGGACAGGAAGGCTCCGCAAAAACATCCCAGCTATGCGGGGTGGGCCGGCAGCCAGCACCCCGGCTACCTCCGCTCCCCCGGCCGGCCACCCTCCCCGCCAGCTGCCCGCGCAGGAATGCGCCAGCCGGGCGCAGGTCAGACACATGCCTCTTCCCAGACGGGCAGGCAGCTGCCTGCTGCCGGCTGCTCGAACCCGGCACGCCAGGGCCCTGCAGAGGTGGGTACCGGCCTCCCGGCCTCCGCCGCGGGGAGGAGGTTTCGCCAGCCCCTCGCACGGGCTGGGGTGCTCCTGCCTCATCACTAACTCTCTGAGGGAAAGGGGCGAGATGAGCTGCCTGCTTACGCTCAGTGAAACCCATTCGCTCTATAAAGATGAATACAAGCAAGACTTTTGTCCTGGGCCCGACATCGCCCTGAGCAATGAATATTGGGACTTTAATTATATCAGTATAATAAAGCAAAAACCAAGGAGGTACTTAATCTAAATCAATGCTCCTAACAGCAACAAATGCCAGCGACTCGCCAACACTGACAGATATGACACCGGTTCATCTAACCGGTTTCAAAGCCCACGTTATTGTCAGTGAGTCGTCCCCAGGCAGAATCCCGAGCTTGGCCACACGGGCTGAGGTCAGACGCACTCACTGCACCACTGGGTGAAGGCACTGGCGTTTGCCATAGGAGAAAGGGGAGGGGGGGGGGGTGGGGGGAGACCCTGCCCAGCACGGCCCCAAAGCACAGCACCACCTTCCCCAAAACTCCTCAACCGCCTTTTTCTTTCACTGAAACTCATTTCCATCTTTTCCTCTTGTTCAGCCACCCACACGAGTGGCGTTCCCCCGCACCGAGCAGGCTCAGCACAGCCGACCAGAGCAGCGCCAGCCCACACGGCACAGCATGGCACGGCACGGCACTGACCGGCCCCGCACCCGCCGTCTGCAAACCTTCCCAAAACGTCCCCTGACCAGGTCTGCCCACATTGCTCCAGGACGGAAAAGTACAGCCCAACACACCACTCCAGCAACTTTGACAGTACTACAATGCTGTCAGAAAAATCTTTTTCATCTCTCTGTACCAAAACCGAACTGCTGGAAAGAGGGAGTGAGTGCCAGGGCACCACATGGGAGCAGCGCCTTCACCAAAGCCAAACCTGGGTGCAGGAGGGACTGGCGGAAGCAATGAATAAGGGAGAGGAATTACAAGCATCACCCCATTGGCAGCCCCATGGCGTGGGACAGGTTAAGGCACTTGCCCTGCTCCCCTCCCCAGCAAAGCCCCAGGTCCCATCCTGGTCCCCATCCCCGCCAGCCCCCAACCCCACAGCTGCTCCGGCGGTCTCGAGCCATTGATTTCCCAGCTTTGCCCTTCAAAACTCTCCTGGCTCAGCGCCCAGTTCATATCGTCTAGTCACTCAGGAGCAAAATATCTCTATTATTATTGCAATTATTTCCCAATCAGCATCGCTCAGGGCTGAGGCGGTCAGAGGGGGGGGCCCCGACAAGCGAATCGATGGGCAGCCTCTGCCCTGGGGGCTGCCGGGGACCGGGCGGGAGGCGCTGGCAGCTGCCGAGTGGCACGGGGAAGGGCGGGCGGAGGACGGGGGACCCCACGGACCCCTCCATGCGATGTCGTGGACCAGCAGGGTGGCAGTCCTCGGTCTTTGCTGACCCTTGGCCAAGCAAGGGCGACGTAAAATAACCTGTGCACGGAGCATGCACACAGCCACCAACCCCACACGCTCGGGATGCAATTCAAGGGCTTTACCTCCAAGGTGCTTCACGGCTAAAGAGAAGGGACAGGAGCTCCAGGGCATCCCCAGGGACAGCGCAGCAGCCACTGGGGCATCAGTTCCCTGGGGAGGGTGTGATGGAGCATCCCAAACTATCCCTCCAGCAGCCCGGCACCTGCACCTGGCTGTGCCCTGTGTAAATGCACAGCGAAACCCCAGCACCAGTGCCTCACTGCAGACACGTCCCTCTCAAGGGAGGGAGCGCAGGCGGGTAAGTGGGTCCTGCTGTTTCTCAAGGCACAGGACGAGAGGAGGGGGTTGAGGAGGTAGGAGAGCCTGGTAACGGATAGGGAAGGCATTTTAGCCCTGCAAACTGGAAGGTAATTGCAGAAAAAGCACACAGCAAAATGGGATGGGGACCTTCTTGCTGCATCCCACTGTTGCCCTCCATGTCAGAAAAAGCCCTAGGTGACAGCAGTGAAGGGCAGAGCACGTCACACAAATACAGGACTATTTTTTCCCCATTTATTAATTACTGTAGGCATCCCAAGCGTCCCAGCAGGCCCCGGGCGCGCTGAAGCCATGGCAATGTGTCACCCTCCCGGCTCCCACAGGACTCGGACTGCACATGACCAGCCTGGGGCTAGTTAATACCTAAACGTCCCAGAGAAGTCCCTGGGAAGAAAGCTCTTGCCTGAAGGACTCAGTACTTCGTTTTCCAAACAAAAGCCATCCCTTCACTGCCAAGGCACTGGCTCCCTCCAACGAGATCGCACCCTTCTGTCCCATGGGGACCAGCCCAGACCCTTGGCTACCAGTCTCCTGTGATGCACAGCCCATCGCCCTGGCTGGTGAGCAGAACAGACCCAGAGTCACCATCCCCAGCCTCTCCACAGCTTAGAAGTTGCTATTTCTCCGGCAAGTCCAAAGCACCACTTATTTTCCTCCTAACAATGCTGCTTAGCTCAACAGGGCGGCACAAGCCCCCCTTCCCGAGCCTCACCGCACTTCTGACCACGCAACCGGAACGAGATAACCCAACACAAATGCCGAGGGCTTGTCCCACCACCCTCGCCCCCCTGGCCACTTGGGACATGCCTGCAGCCAAGAGCTCAAACCCCCGCTGCCTGCCAGTGGCGATGGGGACGCTCCCCTTTCCAGATCTCCGTCATGGGATCCCAAAAGGCAGGGGGGAGGCAGTGGGGCTTCCTCAGGGATGCGGCAGGGAGGAAGGACAGGCTCCGGGGGCTGCAGCACAGCTGGAGATCAGCTGGATCCTTCCTCCCCCTTCAGCTCCAGGAAAATAGCTGTTTCCTTCCTGGTCCCTAAAACAACACAGCAGCACGAGAGGAGCTGCCTGAGGACAAGGCAGGGGCCATCAGTCTTGCAAAGAGAGGAGCCAGCGGCAGGAAAAGCCCACGCAGGGGAGGCTGTGGAGGGACCGACCCTGATGGGGGGGCGTGGTGGTGTCTGTTTCAGGGTACCCCCCGCAGTCGAGTCCCCTCCCAGCCCAGCGCCCACACCAGCAGCCCCACACGCAGATTCTGCACCAGCCAAGCCCCCATTTCGGTGAGGCAGCCTGTGCAGCCCTCCCGGGCTGCTGTGCAGGGCACTGTGGCTTGCATCTGGATTTATCCATCCATCAGACTTCCCTCCGGAGCCCTACATCCCGCAGCATAACCCCACAAACTCCAAAGCCTTCTGCAACCCCATCTCAGCAGCTCCCCATACATTCAGCTCTGGCTGCGTAACCATTATTGCCGCGGCACACAAACCAAAAGCCGTCTGCTGCAGCAATACATTGCAGCAAGGGGGATCTAATAGCAACTAAATCCACCGCCCGTTCACCTCCACCCCGGGAGAAGGACAACACTGACTGCACAGGGGGGATTCGGCTTCACCTGTTTAACACGGGCTTTGATCCCTTCCTACCGATCAGGCCTCTTGTTACCACAGCTCTGGGCTGTCCTGGTGTTTTATCTCCATGGACAAATCACACCAGACTGCCCAGGAAAAGCTGATAAGCAATAAACGATCAGGGTCTAAATATCGCAAGGCACAGTGACAACATTAAATATTAACACCCAGCACGGGCAGCAAGACTGGACATGTAGAATCTCTTACAAATTCAACGACAAAATCGTACATCGCATGATGTACTTCATGGGATATAGCCCATGGCATCAGGAGGAGGTGGAAAGTTACAGCCACACTTTTTTTTTTTTTTTTTACTTTCTTTTCTTTTTAGAGCAACATCTCTGGTATTAATACACCACAATCAAAACTCCAGGCTCTGCCTTTCCTCCTGAAACAGTCCCTGCTCCAAAACATAAGCACCTCCAAGATTAGAGAATAAATCTCCCGCCACTCCACGCTCAGTGTTCCCGGCGATAACAGCCACCTAAGCCTGGCTTCAGGCTCAGCGCAACAGAGAGCACCTGCAAATATTTTGCTTCAAATACACTCAGACCTTCTCGCTCGCTCCACCTCAAACTCTTGATGTGTTTGCTAAAAGTCCCTGCTCTCACCTTCCGTTTGCATTTTAAGGCTTCGTTCCCACACCCTAAACTTCTGGTCCTCCTACAGCACCTCCAACCCCAAAAGCCACATCCCTGGCTACACTACACCCTTCTCCACGTCTCTGTAAAGCCCAAGGAAAGCTATGGGGCTGCAGTTCCCCACCATGCAGAACCTGGAGTGATGAAAACCACTTCTCTGCAGTGGGCTCTCCGTTCAAAACTAGGATGAAAATTAGGCTCTTCAGTCTGTGGATAGGAGCAATTTCGAAGGAGAGATTGAGAAGATTTAAATATAGAGATTGCTTTCCCTAAGGATGCCGCTCGAGATATTTAAGAGCTCAGGTTTTACACGGTATGGATTTCCTTTGGCACCGATGCAGAACTCCCCACCTCGCTTCTCCAGGCAGCAATCCCTTCTTCAGGCTGCCGGGGAGCGCCAGGTCCCGTCAGCTAACGCAGAGCCTGTCGGTGACTGCAGGGCTCACCCAGGAGGTAAAATGGGGTGCAGGGGGTCTGGAGCTCACCCGGAGCTTTCCAGGTGTGACAGCACCCAGCCACAAATCGTTGTAACCCCAGCTCTCGCAGGTCCACGCAACGGGAAACGAAGAGCCCAGCTTACTTCTTAATAAATGACCCCTGGACACATTGGGTTGCCCCCTGAAAGCCCGGCTCTTGCTAAGACCAGACCACAGCACACACCGCATTGAAAACCAAGTTCTCAGAAGAGCTTTGAGGAATACCTACCACCCTCCCCACTGCTGCCAGGGGACCTCAAGCAGAGCTGCCACCCACCGTGACTTGCCAGCACCATGGCCAAGGAGCTGCTCCCAGCCAGGGATGCAGGTTGGCACCTGGCAGCCCGGCGAGAGACAGCAAGCGCCAAGCACGGCCGGACCTCACCAGCCCGATGCTGGAGGGAGTGGAGATGGGGACGGGCAGACAGCCCCCAGATAAACAGCTTTATCCTGAGATCCAACCCTGGCAGGCACCCATCACATGCCTGAATATCTGTAGAGGGAGGCCAAGGGGTGGGAAATGATGTTAATTAAAGTTTTAATTACTGTAACCAAACGAGTAGTATAATTACTTTATTCTCACAGAGACTTCAAACTGATTAAGGACCACGTGCGCAATCTTCGGGTTGATGTGGTTTTTAATTAAACGTGCCGTCAAAGACGGTGAGAGGGGCGGGCGGGACTATGGCTCAGCCCTGTCTGCTCCTGCCCGGACCCCTGGAGACCTCATGCAAGGAGGGAGCCCAGCCTGGCAGAGACACGAAGGTCAAGAGCAGCAGACAGTGCAAAAGGGCAAAGATAGCTGCTTTGGGAAGACCAAAGTCAGGTCTCGAAAGAGGAGGGGTCTCGAAGGAGAAGCTCCTCTCCTATACATCGGCCCTCAGCTTCACATACCCCCAAAACATCTCCCTTTATAAACATCTCCAAAACAAACCCGCATGGGCCCCGAAAATATTAATGAACTGGTGCTGCCAACTGGAGGGAATGATTAAAAAACAATTTTGCAAAGGTATCCTTTTCAAATAATAATAATACTAAAAGACAAAGCAGTAGAAATTAAATTCCCAGTCCCCTACCTCAAATAAATAGTATCAGAATTTGAAATGAGACATAATTACCCCGGCAAGGTTAAAGCCGCTAATGCACACAGAATACAGAATCACCATCCATCATAATCATATCTCGTATCACAGCCATTATTTATAATTAGGAGGCACGGTTTAAAAAACACATAAAGACGCCCATGCAATGCAGTAATTCTTCTGCTATTGCTCCTGGAGGGCCAATCCTGCTCCAATTTGTGGAGTCCAGGATCAGGCAAAGTAATTCCCCAAAAACCCCCAAAAGTCATTCCCAAAAAGCTTCTCACCAGGAATGGAAACCCACCTCAGCCCACCTGCAAGCCCTGCCTAAGCACCAGGCTGGCAGCAGTAAGACACAGCTGGGCTGCGCTGGGTCCCTCCTGGCCATTTCAAACCCGAGCGGGCTCACAAGGCATCCAGATAGTCCTTCTCCCTTAACTATACTGAATTTATACTTTTTTTCCCCAAATGCCAGAGCAGGAAGAGCAGAGCTGAGCAGACACCAGAGCCACGAGCCGGCTCAGCAAGGCAGTGGCATGCAGGCGACGGCCGGCCTGGGGGGCTTTCTCGCCTGCTGGGTGGTTTTTTACCTATTTTTAAAACCACAGAACAAGTTACAGCAAAAGCTGGGGAAGGAAACCAGAAGCTAACCCCAAAGCTGCTGAAAGCTGCCCTCCTTTGAAGCACGGGCTTTGCAGGCTGCTCCCGTGTCCCAGTGAAATATTAACAAGCTCCCAACAAAGCAGAAGAAAATTACCCTAAATATATTCTGGGGAAGTCCACAGACGGCGGTGCCTACGCAGCAGAGCCCGGCTCTCAAAGTACCTACCTCCAAATCCCTTCTCCTCCCGGCAACGGGAGCAGCGAGTCTGCAGCCCCGCGGGGACGTGCAGTAGCTCCATCGCACACACAAGCGCTGAAGCCAGAGCAAAGCCCTTGCGCAGAAAAGCACAAAGCACCGGGACGTGGTGGGGTATGCAGCTGGTGCAGAGCCCCAGGAGCGTGGGAGAGGCGGTTCTGCACCCTTCGGTGGCAAATTAGAAAGCAACAGCGGTTGGAGAGGGTGTCCTGGGGACAGAGAGCTGTGATGGCTGAGGCTACAGTGAAAGCCCAGGGATGAGACTGCAGAAAGGACAGACACATGCATGCACGCTCGTGTGTAAATCTAAGCTATGGTGTTTTCAGAGACAGAAAAGCGAGCTGGACAGGGGAGAGCTGAGGCACAGCCAGAGAGGCACCAGTCCCCAGCAGAAGCAGCCCCAAGAAGGGGCTCAGCCCCACCACTGGCTGCGAGCGGCCCAAGGGAAACAGCCGAAAGCAGCTCGCCCCGCCAGCCTCATAACTCTTGCTCACAAGCAGAGCTGCGTTTTCTCAGAAGTTTCATTAAGCTGTAAAACAGGGAAGGGGGGGGGAGGGGGGGACCCAAACCCAAGAAAAAGCCAGCTCGCAGATGCACGTACAAACACACGCCCTCCAAGCTCGCAGATGCACATACAAACACGCACTCTCCAAGCTTGCAGATGTACGTACAAACACACGCCCTCCAGAACGCAGGAAACGCGTTTCTAAGGAAGGTTGCCGCAAACACGACGACGCGCCAGCCGGAGTCCCCCTACCAGAGGTGCTGTGCTCCTGCGGCACGAGAGGCCGAGGGGCACAGGGAGCAGCTGGCAGGGGGGCACGTCCAGAGAGAGGGGCTCTGTGCAGAGCAGCACCGTGCCGCTGCCACCACAGAAGGGGGGGATGAGCCTTTTTGGGGTTCAGGCACCGTGCCCACCCGGCTGTCAGCTCTCTGAGGCAGGCTGTGCAGCAGCCTATGTGCCTGTCCTGGTTTTGGCCAGGACGGAGCTAATTTTCTTCCCAGTAGCTACTGTGTTTTGGATTTAGTATGGGATTTGGTATGTGAAGAATGTTGATAACACTGATGTTATTAGCTGCTGCTAAGAGATCAAGGGCGCCTTCCAGCTGCCCAAGTTTTGCTAATGTGCAGGTGCAAAAGCCTGGGAGGGGTATAGCCAGTATAGTTGACCCAAACTGGCTAAAGAGAGTATTCCATACCATAGACGTCATGCCCAGTATAAGTGGGGGTCGGCCGGTGGGCCAGGGGCCTTTTCGTTCATTCGTACTTATGTTCGTTCAGCTGTTCATTGCCTCACTCACTCTCTCTGGAACTTGCAGTTCCAAGATCGCTGCTCGGAATGGGCTGTATCGGTCATTGCATCATCAGGCAGCGAGAAATTGTGCATCATTCGTTTCGCATATTCTATTAACATTATATTTTACTATTATCATCATTATTAATATATAATTATTATTATTTTTTTTCTCTGCTGTCCCAGTGAACTGTTTTTATCCCAACCCACGAGTTTTCCTTTCTCTCCGATTCTCCTCCCCACCCCACTGGGGAGGGGGGAGTGAGCGAGCGGCTGCGTGGTATTCACTTACCGGCTGGGGTTAAACCATGACAGTGCCCCATCATGAATGATGGCTCTGACCTCTGGGGCTGCATGCAGGGGATGCGGGGCATCTCTTGGGCTTGCCCTGACTATTTTCCAGCTCCTCCTCTATTTTAGAGAGCCAGTGTGCTGCCCAACATGCCAAGGATCAGGCAAGTTTGGGGGAGACCACCTCAGGATGCTGGAGGATGCTCCCCACGGGGCTATGGAGGACGAGTACTGCAAAGCCAAAAGGGACTGGGTCATCCCCCCACAGCCAGCGTCTCCCCAGGCCCTGAAACGCCCATCGGTGCCTTGCCAGGCTCTGGCTCCCGTCCTTCAGCCGTCCCAGCCCTGATGGCACACACCAGAAGGACTTTTAATGTCAGTGGCAACAAGTTTACGACAACCAAAAGGAGCAGAGAGAGGAGGAGGTGCTTCGCAGGATCAGGCAGAGGATCACTATTTGCCCTTCCAAGTGCTGAAAACTAATCCCCCCTTCCCCCTTTTTATCCCATTGAAAACTTGACAGAACCTCCTAGTGCTTTGCAGTTGAAATTGGCAGGTCTTAAATTAATTGACTGCAATTTTACACAACAACATGTTTAGCTGCGAGCTGGCCCACGGCCCGCTTGGCTCGCCACTGCTCCCCAGACACTTTTCAAGCAACCTCCAAAACTTCATAACACATCTAAGGCGAGGCGAGCAGGCTGCCAACGTGACCCGCTCCCTGCCAAAAACCAGCCCTGCCTCCCCGCGCCCCCGCCCCGACCCTGCTCCAGCTCCTCCGGTGCTTTCCCCCGCTCTCGTTAATGGCTTGTTAAATTATTCTCATCGTCTCCGAGGATTTTTGCTTCTCCGAACGGCAAGGAGCACGGGGCGGGCTGGGTTACGGGCCCACTGCTTTGCCATGGAAACGGCAGCAATGGGACCGATGTGCGCAACAGGGGCGAGAAAAGTCGGGAGGGGGGGTTATTTCGATCCATCCTGACGCATTCCTGCTCTCCTTCCATTTACTACCCTGAAGGACGAAGCCCAAAGCAAAAGACGACGACGCAGTGGCAGGTCTGCAACGTCCCAATCCGGGGCTGGGTGCTTGGGGTAATGCAAAAACACACAATTCCAGCGCCCAGGAACGAGACGACGCCTGCAACCCACCTCCAATCCACCCAAAAAACAACCGCACTCTTCTTAGGAGAGAGTCTGAGCTGGCATCACCGCTTGCACGGAGCCCGCCTGCAACCCAGCCCCCAAAACACAGGGCTGGTCCCACCTGGTCCCAGCTCAAGGTCCCCGAGCCTCCCGGCGAGCTCCCGCGAGATGCTGCCGCCGCCTCGGCCAAGCGCGAGCCCCAGCGATGAGTCAGCCCCGGCTCCCAGCCCTAATCTAATCCCGTCCCCAGTGCCGGGCGGCTTTCCAGGGCATGTCCGCAACATGAAAGGCGTGCTCTCGCCGCGCTGCCGGGTCGAGAGCCGGAGGAGGAGAGAGGAGGATTGCTCCGGCTCTGCCTAGGACTTGGGTCGAGCAGCTGATGGTCTGCGAAAGCCAAGCTGGGGGTGGGTTGTTTGTGTGATTTCATTGCTTGAACAAACAGAAACATCCTGTATGTGATTAAGAGCCTTTATGAAAAACACACCAGCGCTGAGCCCCGCAGCTGGGGCCGAAGGTACGGCTGCGGCTGGAAGGCAGCGCGCAGCAGGGCTCGGCCGCACTGGCGTGAGCAGAGCTCCGAGGCAGATTCACACAGCTGCAGCATCCCAGGGATGTTACAGGCCATGTACGGAGACAGACATCCCCCCTAGGAAATCATCTCCCCCATAAAATGTCATTTTTTTCATGCCAATCTCCCCAAACCCGCACTTGCTCTAGGGAGCAAGAGGCGCAGCAGGCTCACCCGCAGCCCACGAGCTGCAGACGATGGCTGCAGGAAGAGGCAGCCGAGGCGCTAACATCGCTCTGAAACATTAATTCTTTCCTATATCACCTTCTGCCCCAGGATATCAAAGTACTCCGCGCATGCCTACAGTTTGCCCCTCCTTTTGGCTGCGGGCATCGCCATCGCAGATGGCACGGAGGAGAAATGGGCGGCGCAGGCAGGAGAAGCGAACTGACCGCAGTCCACCACTCCCCCCCACGAAAAAGGGAGGACTCCAGCTCCTGCCAAAAACCAGGACTTGCCCGGACTTGTGTGGCCATCACCTCCGCAGCCCCTGCCCCCCACTCCGGCGGAGCTGCCTCTGGGGAACCGCGCCAGGAAAACATATGCTTTTGTTTAACGAGCACGGGCTGAGGGGGGGGAAAAAAGCACTTAAACGTTACACACACCAAGAAAAAAAAAAGAAAATAGAAGTTTTGAAGTTGTTTCTCTTTGGCAAGGTTCAAAATAGGGCAAGGTTTTTGTTTTTGCTGGGAGGCTTTAAAAAAAAAAAAAAAGTATTTCATCCAAACCATCCTTGAAACATTCTTGACATTTATTACCATAAACTTTTCCTCCAATTAATTGCTTCTATACAACTATCATTTTCCTGATGAAAAACATCACCAGAAACTCGCAAGCCATTAAAAAAAGGTGCTCTCGCTCTCTCTGTTTCTCCCTGCTCATGAGCACAAACAGAATTAGGGAGGTCGGGGGGTCAGAAGCAACAGTTTTAACTCAACAGCCTTGGCAGGCGAGAGCTGCCACTCGCAGCAGCAACACTGAGGGTAAGACTCGGAGCTCACTAGATGCTTGCAAAAATACCCCCACTCCACAGGGACGTGGTACCACCTCCGGCACTGACTCAGAAACACACACTGGGCCAACTCTCAGCCAAAAAACCATGTTCTTGGGGATGTGGGCTGGGTTTATAGCCAAGGTTTTCACAGCACGCCGGTGAGGATGCTCGCACGAGCGCAGCAGCACGTGGCGGGGGATGAAGCCGAGCAGAGGTGAGCGGAGATGCTCCCACCCCAGGAGGGAGGCACCGACAGCCACCTGGGCAGATACGGTGTCAGGGAGGACGGGAGCTGTCTGCATGCTCTTTAATTGCTTCCATTTCCAAAATGAAGCCCAGGTCTTGTTTCAGCAGCCTGGGCGAGCAGGCATCGGGCGGAAAGGCACCCTCGACTGCAGTCTGAAAGGATGAGGAAGCAGAGGAGAAGGCGAGCCATGATGCTGGACTCCGTGAAGGGGCACGGAGGAAGCCCCTCCACGGCTCCCCACCTCTCCTTAAGCCGGTGGGATGCTGCTGCTCTCCACCTCTGGGATCGGTGGCTGAAGAGGGAAGGAGGTGCAGAGGCACCCCGAGCAGCACACCCCACGGGGACCGTGGGCAGTGGGTGCCCCCCAGGCTGTGCCAGCCCCCACACCGCCTCCGGCCAGAAACGCTGACGCTGCCGTACAACCGAGTTACCGCAATTTAACGAGTCCTCCTGCAGATGAGCGGTGGTACCGCATCGTCACGCAGCGTGCCCTTAATCACCGACATGAACCACGCTCGGAAGCTCGAGCAAGCGCATTTTCCCCCCGTTCCCTCCTCCTCCATCCCCACGCTGAAGGTAGCAATTTTTGCCCTCTTTTAAAATGAGAAGCCACTGGAGAAAGAAGCCAAAGCTCACACAACAGAGAGCCCGGCCATCCCACTTCCCCGCAGCATCGAAGCCGACTCATTCCTGCGGGGAGGAGAGCCCAGGCGTCCCGTCCCCAGGTTATTTGCTCCAGCCGTGGGCTCGCACTTTCCCATCGGCAGATTCAGGGGGGAAGGAGAGGCAGGAAGGAAACCCCCAGCTGAGACAGAGAGTGTTTATCTCACCTGCTAGAAGAGAAACACGTCTTTAATTTTAAACGTTGAGCGTAAAAACAGATCCCTCAAGGCTCATAAACATACCAGAAAGAGAGGGAGAGTAACACAGAGAAACCCTGGGGAAATAAATGGAGAATTCAATTTGGGAAGTTCCCATCCCTCGCACGGGGTGGGAATCAGCTGGCACGGGGCACACAGGTGAGGTGCAGGTTTCGGGTTTTTGGGTCCTTTTAAAGGACTTTGCTCATTTCTCACAAAAACAATCTCATGCATCACCCCCCCTCCCCAGGAAACAGAGCGTGGCAGCAGTGAGCCCAAGCCCATCCAGCATCTCCATCCAGGGGGGCAGAGGCTGCTCCCCTCCCTCTGCCAGGAAAGCTGCCAGTACAGAGAGCACCGTGGGAGCCCACTGCCTGCACCCCCCAGCCCTCCGCCATGCCCACCACCCCCAAGGTCCCGTATCCCGACCTCCTTGCCGGGGATGCTGAGCCTTTCTGCGTGGCTGCGTACGTACCAGCCTCACTAAGACACCCGCTTTCCATAGCTAATTACAGATGCAGTCACCCTGGCCAAGACACAAGCCTATTTTTGGAAGCTTTTAAAGAAAAATAAATACATATATATATACACACACACACACACGCACATCAAAACTGCATCATATTTTTCCTCCATGAGTTTTTTCAGCTGTATTTTGCTCAACAGCTGCCTGTTAATTTTTGACCACCGTCAATGGAAAGCAAAAAGCCAGGGGAGCCAGGGAACAGCCAGGTGCTGACCCAGCCTCTGAGACCAGCAGACCTGCTGCCTTCACAGCTTCCAGCACCGCAAACTGCTCTACAGACCTCAAGCCTGCCCGCAAGCATCCCTCCTGAACCCAAAATACACCCTCAGAAGGGTTTTGCTGCATCTTTCCGTGGAAATTTAGGTTTAAGTCCAAGCTGGGAAGAGCATCACCAGTGACACGAGTTTGGTGGAGCTCAGGTTTTGGCAAGGGTGGTTGCTGGGAGAACTGGGGGGACACGTGAGGGCTGGGGAGGACTTCTGCAAGTGAGAAAAGCTGAGCTGGAGGCACATGGATGCCGACCAGAGGTCCCATTTCCCACCCCGAAGGAGACAGCATCCATGTGCCTCCAGCTCCCTCCTCCCTGAACTTCACCAGAGAACAGCCACAGTGAAATCATCCACACGTACATTTAACATCATCCCTTCATCCACCACCGCCCCAGCTCCCATTCACGCAGCTCCAGAGGTCCGTCACACCCAGCAAGGACAACGAGCTGTCCCCAAAAAGGCAAGGAAGCCCCCTACCTCAGCAGCTGCCCGGACCAGCAAGCAGTGTTGCCAGCGTTACGCCTCCAGCTATAGCAGTACCAGGTTCATTCTGTAGCTGCCGGCACATAATTAAGATCTACGGGGCTCTGTCAATCACCGAGGGGAAAGAAACAGCAGGGAAACCTTGCCTGGGACACAACAGAAGCCTACGCGTTGCTGGTGTCAGGGTGTCCGAGGGATGCCGGAGGCATGGCACAAATCCAGTCCAGCCCTGGAGCAAGCAGCAGGGCTCTCCACCCTCCGAACTGCCTCTTCTCACCTGCTTTGCAAACCGTAACCCCCCACAAAGACAATCCTGTGCTCTCCCAGTGCAGCATCGCTCTTAACTCTTGCTACAAAGGGAACAGCCTCTGTTAACAGCCCCACGGATACCGCAACACCGCGTGGTCCCAGAGGCAATCGCTGTTGGGAAGAGCCAGCGCTGCATGCATGGGAGGTGGGGTGCTAGAGCATGTGAGGCTTCGAACTGGCACCCCTAAGCAGGGGCTGGGGGAAGAGAGCGTGTTTGCACAGGTCTCCTCATCCCCGAGGAGGAGCCCTCCAGGTTTCCCATCCAGCACAAGGAAATGGCTCCTCTCCCCCCCATGCTCTGCCTGCCCTTGCCAAGCAGCATCCCCGGGACCAGCAGGGACAAGAGGTCTCCAGGAGCAGCTTGAAGATCAGCAGCAGGGTGGCCAGGAGCCCTTTGCCTGGACCCATCCACTGCCAGACCCTCCCCTGGTGCCCAGCCCTGGAGGGCAATTCCCTGGCCCTGCCCTCAGCAAAAGGCCCCCCTGACAGGGACCCCCCCGCTAAGGGGGCTGGGGGAGTGAAGGGAGCTTCCTGGGGCTCCACGCAAAGGGAGGAAAGGACCAGGAAAGACAGAGCCTGCAGAGAGCAGGCCCCCTCCTGCCCCAAAACACTCTCATTAACCCTTCCCCTCCCAGTCAAGCCACAGAGCCTGGATCGACCGGCGCTCAGCCCGCATCACAGCGGCATCGGGGAGCAGGACGGGAAAGCTGCACCCCAAGAGCACACCCAGCCTGGGAAGCAGCAGGACAAACCTCCTCCCTTCCCCCAGAGCATCAACCTTTCCCCGGCTCATCCCCAAAGAGGGACCAGCATCCCTGCTACCCCGGAGCCGCGCACAGCCACGCTAGCGCACAAATTGCTCATTAAATTTCATCACATTAAGCCAGTTTCATGAATTTAACATTGTCCCCGGACTATTGTTTGCCTGAAAATTAAATTACGGCAACATTTGTTGTTTCAACGAGTCTGTCAGTCAGGGACGGGGCCGGAGGAGGGGATGCAGGCGCAGGCGGGTGATGCCGCTTCGGCAGCGGGACTCCTCCGGGTGGGCGGCTCCAGCGAAGGTGGGAAACGCAGCCGTGGCTTCCTTCACAGGGGAGGGAGAAGGGAAGAATTAAGCTAACGTGCTGTTTCAACCCAAGCCAATCGCGCCAGACACGGAGAGGCGAGCCAAGCTGCTCGGGAAGGGAAAGCATCGCCGTTTTGGAGCAGATAAAGGCTCCGACTGGTCCCAGCAGCCACCGGCCGGCACGGCAGAGCATCATCCCGTATCCCTCTGGGCAGCACGGACCCTGGCTACGTCTGCACAAGGAGCTCAGCGCAGCAGTCTGGGGCTTTTTGATCTTTCCAGATTACAAAGCTTTGCCGCGTACAAGAACACTCTGAAAAATTTCTCATTTATTCTTCCTTTTCCCTTGAGCGGCTCCTCTCTGCAGTATCAGAAACAAAGGTGACAACCTTTTGCTTTGTAAAGAAAACCGTCGAGCGAAGTGGACTATAAATAGCACCCAAAACTGACCCGCATCCCCAGCCGAGGGGAATGAAATGAAGACGAGTGAACGAACAGCTTCAAGGTCAGAGAGACTTTTTTTTTTTTTCCCCTTTGTTCAAGGTCTGGTAATTTTTATCCACGCAGGAGAGCAATCTAAAATACATCATTAGGGTTGTAGCTAATAAAAATCACGCGGGCTTTTTTCAGCCTGGTGTCATTTCCTTCACCCATAAGGGGATTATGGTGGGAGGGAGATGCTTCCCCCCGCACCAGCTCTACCAGCACGACCCCTCCTTGCACCTCCTGCATCCCCTCACCGAGCTCCCCGACCATGCCAGATCTATCCCAGCACAGAGTGACCGACCGATGCTGCCCTCAAGAACATGATGCGTGGCAAAATTAAAGCACTATCAGATTATCCTGCCTTTCTCTGCCAGACCGTAGGGATGCTCCCCAGCACCTCAGCCCATCTTCGGTCTGCAGAGAGCTGGCTTGTCACACAGCGCTGGCTCTCTTCCTTCTCTCCAGCTGCTAAATGGCATTAAAAGAACTAAGCATTTATTAAATAAAACTTTCCCACTATTGCTTCCCATGTAGACAATTGCTCTCACTGCCACAGGGAGGTTTCACGCCGGCGGCTGGTCCATGGGTGCACAAAGAGCAGGGAGGTGCCAGGATCGGCTCTGGTACGCACGGGCCACCCAGGGAAAGTGCCCGAGGGCCCCGAAATCCAGCACCAAGCCCCAAACAATGGCATTCCCCCTGACCATCACATCTCCCGCTGCGTCACCCTGCAGCCCCACTCTCCCCACCTCCAGTCTCAACCCAATTGCAATCCTAAGGAAAGGGAGAGGGGGGGTTATAGGGAAATTTCCCAGCTTGGGAGCACAGGGAGGTTTATTGAGTGCAAAGCCCTTCAACACAGTTCCTCCGAAGTGAGATGCGGAAACCTCAAGGACCCACCAAAGGGCAGAAGAAGAAGAACGTGGGGCTGGTGTGCAGCAGCCAGAGCTATTTCGAGCACTGGTGGGGGGAGGAGAGAGAAAAGAGAAAGGCAAAACAGAGGAAAAAAAGTAAAAAGGGGAAATGGTTCCATTCTGGGTAGAAAGGGAACGAGACGTGGACGCAGTACCTGCGGTCCATGCCACGGACTCGGGGCTCTGACACCCCTCCTGCCCCTGCCGGAGATGCTCTGTCCCACTACACTGCCCCGGCTCTGCCCACCAGCCTGCTCCAACTCACCCCCAGCCACGCAACTGCGCCCAGACGAGGGATTAAAGCGAGAACCCATCAAACTCATTTCATCATGAAGCGCCATCATGGAACATGCTAAGCATTATCCTTATTGTGGTGGCCTAAGCCAGGATTAGCACGCACGCCCCCAAGGCTGGGAGACCCCTTTCCTTAGCCAGGCAGCACATCTAAACCCCGGTGCCGCGGCTGATGAGCAGAGCTCCCAGGTACTTGCTTATCCGTGAGGCACAGCAGGACTACCAGCACAGCCCTGATCCCCGGGTTTGTTTGCTCTGTATCGCGCAGACTAAGTGCGGCCCGGGCAAGATGCAGGCTGAGCACTCCGGGTGCTTCTTGGGTACTTGACAGGATGGAGTTTAACTCCTGTCCCACATGCCGCCACCCAACAAGGTCAGCCCCTGGGAGAAACAGGGGCGCAGTCCCAGGGGTCTGCACCCTTACCACTACTCAGCGCCCGCCCCAGCTCCTCCACCTCCGTATTTCACCCCACAATGCCGATCCTATGGGGCACCTTCCTGCTGCCTTCCCCGTCAGTGCCAGCCTGCCATTAGCATCCGTTCTCCTGCTCCATTTCAGAAAAGCCCATAATTAACAAGGGCAAGGGATAATGGAGGCCAAAGAGCAGCTCTTCCGAGCCGCCTGGGGCTGAGCACCAGCCCCGCCTGGACCTGCCGTGGAGACAAATGACCCCCACGTGTATCAAAGCCTGAGAGATGGATGATGACAGGCTCCAGCAGCCACCAAGGGGCAGCTGGAGTCCCCGTCCTGCATCCCAAGTGCCATACTGCACCTCTGCCTCGCTCTTGATTTATGACGGATTTTCCTCCCAGTCTGGAGGGGAGGACCGGGGGGGTCAGTCCATGGGGACTGGGGACAGCTGACCTTCCCCGCTGTCACATCTCTACCTGAGGCAGTGCTGGGACACGCAGAGACCCACACAACATCGAAACCAGCTTGGCCCCTGCTGGGCATGCATCTCCCTCCTCCAGCATCTTCCCTCCTCCAGCATCTTCCCTCCTCCAGCAGGCCCCGGGCTCAGGGCAAATTCCTCAGGCACCATTAATCTGGGCTAATAGGGCTGCACAAACGCAAGGCAGGACACCAGCACTGCCCCTTCCCACCCAGGCGTATCCACAGCCTCTGCCTCCCAAACTGCTGCCTTCCTGATGAGCGGCAGGGCTCCCTTGTCCTCCCTCTTCTCCGCTGCCTTCGGTGGGAGGCCAGGGCTATTCTCCCACCTGAAAAGCCAAAATTAGTCAGTGTTCAAGCCTGTGAATAGGCACAATGGCTCCAACAGGAGGGACCCAACAGAGCTGGGGCCTCCCAGCTCATTTCCATCTCAATAGGGTAGCTCTTCACCCTGCCCTGTCCCCATGGGGCCACCGCAGAGGTCCCCAGCAAGAGGCGATATCCAAAGCAAGAGTCGTGCTCCCACTCTTCCCAACAGAATAGAGGTCGCAGGTGGGGGCCACAGCCCCACATTTGGGAGCAGAGAAATGCAGAAGAAAATGCTCAGCAGCTTCATGCTCCACCAACCAAACCAACCCCACCAGCCAGGAGGGAAAACCCAGTGCTCGTTGCTGGCGCTGCACACCCCCAGCGATGGGCAAGTCCACACACCCCTTTTCCTAATGCAGGCCCCTAGCAACTCTCCCCTGAGGTTATGGGGGGCTCAGTGTCCCCACCAACAACCCCAAAGCATCGCTCTCCCGCCTTGCTCTCCCAGCACTGCTGAGCCATGGCCACGGCTGCCTCACACAGCCTCACATCATCAGGGGCAGGACCAGCGACGGCATGCAGGCACAAACCTGCAGGCTCTTGCTTTTTCCTTTCCCACCCTATTTCCAGGGTGGCAGCCCCTGCCGGGGCACGGGATGGTCTGCAGGCACTGGCTGCAAAGGTGATGCTGCTGTGTTTGGCCGGTACAGACCTGCCGGCTCCTGAGCATGCCCCACGAGCCAGCTCAGGGGGCTGCTGAGAGGCGTTTTGCTCTCAAACTCCTTTTTTTGGGGCTATTACAGAAGCCAAGTTTGCACCCGGCAGCCCTTTTGAAGATGCGGGGTCTTAAGGATCCACCTCCATCGCTGAGCCTCCTCCACCTTCTGCAACACGCCGCTCCCCAAAAGTCACCTTGGCCCGACACCGGCAAAGCCCAGCGGCGACGTTGCCTTACCCGTCGGCGGCTCTGTGGCAGCCGGAGCGGGCTGATGGATTGGGGTTAGGCGGCGCGTTGCCTGCGGGCGCCCGGCGCCGGAGCCAGGGAGAGGCGAGACGTGCACCGTCAGCGCTTTCGGCAGGGAAGGTTGGAGCAGGGCTGGCTGCTGCTGCCTCCCCGGCTGGCCGGGCGCCAGGCTCCCAGCCCTCGCTCACCTGCCGGCTTTGTGCGGAGAGCAGAGCAGATGGGAGGGAAAAAAAAAAAAGAGGGTTATGGCTTGTGAGTCAAAAAGCCTGGGGGCACAGGGGGTGGAGGGAGCAGGGGTTAGAGGGAGGGAGCTCCCCAACACCTCCTCTCCCTCCCCAAGGCTGCGCAACCATGCCAGAGCATCCCGCAGAGAGCCAGGGGCATGGAAACGCTCAGCCCCATCCATCCCACACAAGGCAGGAGCTCGAAACCCGGCAGCATCCCCCTCCAGGAGTCACTCGAGGACGGAGCTGGCAGCTGCCTGCAGCCCCAGCCCCACCGCCCCGGCGGTCCCCGAGGCCAACGGTTCACGATGAATTTCTAATTGTTTCCTCCAACAATGAGACATCCTGTTCAGAGCTGGGCGGCTCAACAAAGCCCGACGCCGGCGAGCGGGGCCCCTTCCTGCTGAGCAGGAGCGGGGCGACGCTGAGCACTCCCCATCATGAGCAGGGGGGGCCAGGGAAGGCTCCGCCGCCCCCTCCCCATCCACTTAACACACCAGCTCTCCAGCCTCCACCTTGATTAAAACAGCTTAACGACTCCGGCGAGAGCTCTCGAGGGGGCGGGGAGCCACCGAGAGGTATTTGATGGATTCACTTTGGCAACCGTCGGCTACCTTGTCATGCCAATAAAATTATTGCCATTGATTGGGGAGAGGCGCGGACGCATGCTCCGAGGAGCAGATCTCCCTCCCGGGGCTGGGCGCAGGCGCCCACGGGGTCTGTGTGCATGTGGGGAGGGGGAGAGGGGTCCCCAGGGGATGGGACGGGGACGGAGCAGGAGAGGGCAGAGGGAAGAGGCAAGAGGAACAAAAGGCCCTTGTGCCGGGCGGCCAGCTGGGGAGAGGCAGCAACACGGGCAGGAGAGGATTTCCAGGGGCTGCGCCGGGGTCGATGCTCGAGGAGTCCTCAGGGGTCACCAGCTGACACCGCCGGGGCCAGGGCAGGCTTCGTGCCCCAAATCTGCCCCCCCAAAAAAGCCCGCTGAGGCACAGGCAGTAAGTAGGGTAGCCGGCAGCAGGGTCACGAGGGGGGCTGAGCCCTCCCGCGCACTCTGTGAGCCGGATTTCACGCGCCGAGACACAAAGGGCCCCTTTTCAGCCGGAGCCGCTTACCCTGAGCACTGAGCAGAGGGCGACGCAAAAGGACCCGCGGGGACGGGGACCGGCAGAGCGGGCAGGGAGCCTGACAGCTTCTCCTTCCAGCTCACGTGGACCACGACCAGGTCATGCATCATACCCAAGAGGCTGACACATGGGGGCTTTTGTGATGGGAAGAGAGCCAGCAGGCAACAGGGAAATTGCCAAAAAGCCCCTGGTCAGCAGCTCCTCCTCCCCACAGCACCTGTTTTTGGGTCATACTGCCCGGACACACCAAAGGTGGTAAACGCACCGAAGCATCCTTCTCCAAAGCTTTAAGAGAACCCTACTCAAAGGGGGTGCCTCCACAGGCTGCCAAATCTGGTCCCCCGGAGCACTCCCATCTCCCTGCCCTCGGCGGGACAGGGGGCTGCAGGGGAGCCCCTCAGCCCTCCCCAGGACAGGAGAAGAGCACTACGTCCCGCTGTGTAGGGATGGGGATGACCCACTTAGCGTGAAGAGTTTATTTATTATTGTTATTATTATTAACATGGAGAAGCCAAAGAAGCCAGACATGGGGCCAGTTCAGCTGTGCTTTCCGTGGGAGAGAATAAACAAGCTGCGGCAAGCACGAGCCCTGGGGGGGGAGCAGATTCCCAACTGAGACACGTTCTGATGCCTTCACGCCTGAGGCCAGCCGGTTTCAGGACCAGGCAGGGAGCTGCAGGGATTACGGTGGCGACTGGACAGCCAGATAATCCTCAAAAAAACGAGAGCTTGGCTGGCTGCGAGGGATGTGCAGTCTGATGCTATCCTGGCTGGGCTGCACTGGCTGCACTGTCCCATGACCATGCCCGCCTTAGGGATCTCCAGCGCCTAGACCCCAGGTGGTGCTGGATATCTCCTGCGGGGCTGTGGCAGGAGGGACAGCTCGCAGCCTCCTTCTCCGCAGCAGCCGGGGGACAGCAGTGCGCAGGGAGCCACCAGCTGCTTCGAGGGAGGAGCCCAGCTCACCCCCCCAAAAATAACCAGGCGGCACCCAAAACTGGGTCAACCCACAAGGGCCACACCGGAGCTCAGCAGAGCCCTAAGGCCTTGTTTGCATAACGAAGAGCAGATGGCAAGCTAACGAGGGCAGCCCGGTCTCTGCTGCACCTCCCAGGATGCCCCACCGCCCCAGGTCCGAGCCACCAGCCCAGCACGGTGCAGTTACTGGGAGGGGGTCGCACCATCAGCACAGCCCCTCCAGCACTGTCGTCCTTCCCTCTCTCCATACAACACTTCAAGCAACCCAAGTTCTTGGCACACACAGGTTAAGAGGCGACTACGGGTGCAGTGTCAAACGTGCCTTTCCAGCATGTGACTGAGCACTCCCATTGCAGTTACACACACAGATTTCTGTCCACCAGGAAAATAGGAAAGACAACCTGGGAAAATAACAACCGCCCAATAAAAAGATTGTCAAGCGAGGACAGGTGGTTTCCAGGAAAAACCCAAGCATTAGGAAGCAAGCCTTGCTTCCCTTGGGCAAGTATCCCCTGGACATCCCCGCTGCAGCATGCTCATGGCTCACGTCCCCGTGTCACTTCCCCATCCGCAGCACCCTCAGACCGCAGGGTGCAAGGCCGGGTTCCCAACGCACGCGCTCGGGAGCGCGGAGGAAGTGGCTCACCGCCAGCCCCACCAGCATGAGAAGTCATCCCCGCATTGCTCACCCGGGCAGCGGCAGGAATTCCCCAAGTGCCCCAATCCCATGACTGCTGGCATGGAGGACAGCGAGCACGCGGGGCCGAGGGCTTTCCAAGCCTGGCCTCTCCCCGTAACTCGGGGCCAGCCAAAGATAACTGCCTGCCTGGTAACCCTGCGGGGACAAGCTGAGAGCACGCTGCTGCAACCCGCTCAGCATCCCAGGGGCCCTGTATCTTCATCCCCCCCCGGTGCCTCTCCATCCCACAGCCAGTTTTGCAAATCTGACATTGCTTGCAATATCCTTCCACTCCCCCGAAATTAGGGTCCCGCTGCAGCTGTAGCAGGAGCAGGTGCTACCCAGCACCCTGGCCTTGCGGCGGCAACTGTTGGCGGCAGGGCTGGGGAGAAGCTGCAGGGCAGCCAGAGGCTCGCGTGGCTTTTTTGGGGGGGACAAAGGGAGGCTCTGTCTGCACGCAACAGCCTGGACAAATGCTGGGCATGGGAGCTGCCATCCAAGGAAAATCCAGACGCAGCAGTGACTCTGCCCTGACCTCACCCCGGCCCAGATGGCGGGATCGGTGCCCCCTCAGCAGAGCAGCATCCATTACAGGGCTCCTGGGGATGGGGAGGGGAGCACCCAGCTGTCAGCGCAGCCCTCCCTCCCCAAAGAAGATGCCAGAGGGTGCCGGCAAGGGCAGGGGGGACCGGCAGGAGGGCAGAGAAGCCACCGGGCTGCAACAAGCCTAACACGGGTGCTTGCCAAGGGGATGGTGGGAAACGCCAACGGCTTAAAAGCAGAGGGACTGTGACTGCCGCTGAGGGGTGCACCCCTCCTGCACCCTCTGCCTGGGGGATCCACCTTGGCCACACCCTGCTGTACCCCTGCCAGGCGTCCCATCCCCTGGTTGGGGACACGTCGGCACCACTCGGGGACAGGTCAGTAGCCCCCCTCTCGTGCTCCCCAGGCAGGGGGGAGCCCTCCCCTCGCTCCGGCAGCCAGGCGGCAGGATCAGGTAGCTGCTGAGGCAGCGCTTTGCCAGGCCGGCCAGGCAGGGGCTGCCGCAGAACGGCTGGGCTGCCCACCCCAAGGTCGCAGCAGGGGACGAGGCGGGGACCTAGCAGCACAGGGCTCGGAGCCTGCAAAGTGCTCCCACGCTGCCATCGGAAAGCTCTGCGACGCCGGGGGTTTTGCGGGCTCCAGGCAGGACGAGCCTACAAAACCTGCCCAGTGTCCCAGTGCTGGGACAGGACTGAGATCTGCCTCTTCGTTCCCCATGGAGCTCCTGCTCCGTGTCCTCTTGCCCTGCAGGGCCAGAGAGCCAGACCAGCTCTTTGGAGCACCAAGTTTAGAAACCAGCAAAAAAAAAAGCTGGGGAAAGCCCTGCAGGAGAGCAGGATGCTCAAACCACACCTGGGCTCCAAGTCCGGGCCTCAGCCATGACTTTGCAGCATGCAGCTCGCACCCTGGCCAGGCACCCACCCTAGACAGTCACTTGCAAATGGCTCTGAAGGTGCAAAGGCCAGAGAAAAACTGAAAAAAGGAGGGAGAGGAAAAAAATCTGCCATGTAAAAAGCAACCGCCAGCCTCTCTAGATAAATAAGGAACTAGAGGTGTGACACTGTCCCCGTGGCTTTGTGAACCCTCCTCCCACAGGCTCCTTCCTTCCCATCCCCATTTAAAACCTCCCATCTGGAGCCCAGCAGCAGGAGAAGCCGCCAGCAACGTGACACCAGTCCCTCTGGACCCCTCATCGATCCGGAAGGGAGGACGAGCTGCCTCCGTCAGCTCCCCGCAGCCCTGGCGCCGCCGTGCCCCCCCCCCGCCCCTCCCCAAGGGCCACAGAAAGCCAAGCAGAGGATGTGGGGCTGGAAAGGACCACCAGCATCCTGCCCCCCACCCCAACAAATGCTGCCTATGGTCCCCCTGTCCCTAAACACGCTGCTAATAGGCAGGGCCACAGGCAGGTCAGGGGTCCAGAGGAACACAGGCAGGGCGAGAGGGATGTATGGGGATTATCACCCGCAACGGCATCCTGCTCCTGATTCCTGCCAGGGAAGCCACCCTGCCTCCTCCAGGGCACCCTGACCAGCACAGATCAGGAGAAGCAGCAAAAATGCATGGTGCTGTGCCCAGGACGGGGTACTGGAGCACCTAACAAGCCATAGAGCAACGGGCTGGACCCCCTAGCCAAGCTCTGGTCCTCCTACCCCTGGCAGGGACCATACCAGGACCTTCGCGCTGCCTTTGCCTGGCTGAGGATGCAGTTAACGCAAGCTGTGTTTATACAGGGCATGTACAGCTGTAATTATAGGCACGATGTTATGATAACAGGAAATCCGTGCCCTGTGGAGATGCAGGCAGAGAAAGGCATGCACGGAGCTATTTGCTAATTGCCACCAACAAGCAGCCTTTTGTGCCGTAGCGGGGTACGGGAAGAGAAGTCTCCCCCGCGCTGGGCTGGAGCCATCAGCACCCACCTCCGCTCACCCTGCCCAGGTCAATGGCAAAGCCACACGGACCCGGACAGACAGAATCCACCCCGTGGGCAGCTACAGGGCAAACCCACCTGCCCTGAGATACAACGGGACGGGCTCTGATCCACCAGCAGCCAGGACTCAACTTCCCTACGTTATAACCCTTCCAAAAGACAGAGGTTTTGTAAATCTGGTTGGCAGAGAGGAGCAAGAAGAAATTGCCCCTCGCTGGCCCTTTGCACATTACCTCCAATATATCAAGTCATGCCATGACGGAGGCACAGCCCTACCTGTGCCCCCTAAGGGCTGGCGAGGTGAGCAGTCACCCCTCCCCATCAGCATCACCGAGGGCTTTCCTACCTTTTTGATCTTCCCGCTCCGTGTGCCTGCAAAGACGACAGTTTGTCCTCTGTAGTCGTAGGCAGCCACCGAGGTCATCCCATCCTCCTTATCCACAAAGAGCGGGGTCCCCTCGATTGTGACGGTTCCGCCCAGCGGCTGGTTAAAATCCTGGCCACAGAAATTGTCGTCAATCTGCAGTGGCTGTCAGAAGAAAACAGAGGAGAGATGAGCTTTTTGCCAATGCCTCGACATGCCGGACCTCCCAAATGGCCATCAGCCATTTCTCACCTCCACCCTGTCAGCTACGGCAGCTTTGGCAGTCCCATCCCTTGCCCCTCCTGTCCCAGCCATCCCACCTCATCAGACAAGGGAAGGGACGAGCTGATGCTTCCCTAAAATTCCCTACGCGCTGATGTAAGGCACTTGGGACACATCCAAGGCATGCAGCCCCTCTATGCATCTAAACAAGCTTTCAGACCAAGACCAAGGCTCGCTCCTCTGCATCTTACAGAGCAGCACTTACAAACCCAGCAGGAGCCAGCGCAGCATCCCTGCTCCCCCTCCATCCCCACCGCTGCCATCTCAGCCATGTGGGATGTTGGCACGAGCTCCCCAGCACACACACACCCCTCTCCTCCTCACCTCGGCGCTAGCTTCAAAAAGAAAATGGCTTGGCAGTAAGGCAGGAGGGGCTGAATCCGGCGCCCCAGCCTTCCCCAAGACAAAACACTTCCCAGCCAAGGCCGTGCCAAGACAAACAGGTCAGGGCTCCTGAAAGAGCCTCACTTCACATAGCAGAGCCTCCAGCAAACACGCTACCCACCTGCCAGCCCTGTTCCTCCTCCCACAGGAACACCTTTGGGAAATCCCCGCATTTTTTTCATGCTGCCTTGCCCCAGACAAGGCGCCTGGCTCAGCAGCTGCCTCCTCGGTTCAGCATTCACACACAGGTCTGGGACTTTTTGCAAGCTCTGCCTGGGGAGAGGCAGAGGCAGGGGCTGGACGGGCCCCTCTCTGCCCTCAGGGCTGTGACAGCAGGAACCTCAGTCGAGGACAGTTGCACCGATGAGCAAGGCAAAGCCAGAGGGATGCCCCCTGTGAAAGCCAGGATGCAGGTGGCGGAGCGGGACCAGGACCAGCTCCACAGCACTCACCCCCTCCATCGAGCATCCTCGCCACATCGCCCTGACCTGCTGAGCAGAACAACAGACCCTGGGCACGGGTATGCAGCCGCGGGGGGGGCGGGGGGCTCATGGGCCTCCCGGAGGTCCCACGCTAGGCAATGCCCTCACGCAGTCGCACAGCACCAGCAAAATCCAGCCCCGGCCTGTCCCAGGCAGAGAGGGGCTCCGGCCAAATCCCCAAGGGTGGCAGCAAGCCTCGGTGCAGGAGGCTAGGGTGGCAAGGCAGGCACAGCCGACGGGGAGACAGCCTTCTCCAGCCATGGGATTTTTCCGCTTCACAAGGTTCCTTATGTAACTTCAAATTTAAAGGGGAGAGAGGTTTTTTGGCAAGCAGCAGCCTCCAAATGCATGCCAGTCCCCAAGGGGTTTTAAATCCATACAGCATGTGCATGGAGCATATGGGAAAACGACGAGCTCCCGAGCTCCATGTTCAGAAGGGCAGTACATAGCTCCACGATTCCCACTTGCCGCTGCCCAGGAAGCAAGGGTCAGCCCGGACTGGCTCCCACCAGCAAGCCGCAGTTGCCCACGGGGAGGAGGGAAAACACGTCACTTTTCCATGCTCCGGTGCGATGCGCTTGCAGCCACAACGGCCCTCAGCCTCCCGCAGCCACGGCGAGGCTGCTCGCCCTCCTCGTCGCGCTGCCACACCAGCCTTGTGGCCAGCGGTCCCGCTCCCGGCTGCAGTGGGGACTCAGCACCGTGCCAGCCTTTCAGCAGGGGAGGACCGGGAATGATGCCAGCCGGTCACGTTCGGCCTCCCCGGGTGGTCTGGGGATGCTGGGTTGCTTCCTCAGTTACTCTGACTTCTGTTTTTGCAGGGTCTGAGTTAGTATACGGCCAAAGATCAACTCCCTTCCCCGCCTGACCTTTGCTCGCCCTTCCCTAAACTGAGAGAACTCCTACAGCCAGGCGTGAGAGGTGCAGGGATCCCCAAAACAGGAACATGGGGCACCACACGCCTCTGCAACCACAGGAAAAGGGGGGAAGGGGAATCAGGACCTCTCCACCCATCCTCTGAATCCCAGCCTTGCAAGCGCCCTCTCCTATCCATCAGCACACGCACGAAGCGTCCTCCTCTGCATCACCAGGCTGGACACTTTAAAATAGCAGATCTGAGAAAATTATCTTCCCAACCACAGGGCAAGACGGCAGCAATGCTCCAACCGATACCCAGCTCCCATTTGGATACTCGGGATCCTTCAGGCACCTTTCTGGCAAAAACCACTCTTTGGCCCTGACAGCCCCTCCGCCCCAGTACAGCATCCCAGCACCTTCCACCCGGCCACCAGCACTAGCAGAGGGGTTAAGGACGATGCCACAAAGGTGTTTAAGCCCTGGCAGCCCCTGAGGGTGCAGTTTCTGCTCTCTCTGCTCTCAATCTGCAGCTTCCCCAACCCCTCGGCTGCTGAATATGCAAGAGGAGAGATGTTTACGGTGTTTACTCCTCTCTGCTTTGTCTCAACAAACTCTCTGGGAAACGACAAATACAGCTGCGCTCCGGGACCACGAGGAGCGCCCGCCGCTGCTGCCGCTGCGATGCCGACACCACCTCGATAAATAATTATGCCGACAATTAGCTCATTAACAGCAAACTGCCTCGTTAGGGAAGCGCAGGCAGGCAGCACGGCGAGGTCGGGCCAAGGGCGGCGGTGCGGGGGTTATGGCACCAACCGACATCCCTGGCGGACGCGGGCTGCGGGGAGAGGCGAGGCGGAGGGATGGAGGGACACGGAAGGACAGAGGGACAGCTGTCCCCCAGCCGGTGCCGGCAGGGACCGACACGCACCACAGCACGCGAGGGCCAGTGACCTTGCAGCGTTTCAGCTTGCAGATGCTGGGATCTGCAGGAGGCGTCGAGCTGTGCCTGCTCTCCCATTTGCACGGGTGTTTGCAGGGACCATGGCCTCAGCCCATTGCAAGGGGGGGGGCTGTTTGTTTGGGGGTTTAGGGGTATTTTTTGTTTATTATTATTATTTTTCTTTTGTTTTTATTTCATTGCTTTCTTTTGGCACCCCAGGCCCCCACCTCTGCAGCACCACAGCCTTCTCCTCTCTCCCAGCACTAGCCCACCTCCCCAGAATAGGGTCAGGAAACTCAGATTTCCCAGGGAAAGCGGCCTGCCGGAGGCGGGAAAGCGGACCCGCAGCACGGAGCAAGCAGGAGCGGGCTGTCTCCTTGATGTGCCTTGTCTCATTGCCTTCCTTCAAGCCCACTTACGAAAGCAATGAGGGAGTAGATAGCAGAGGCGAGGCTCGCGCCGCTCAGCATTATTAATTACCCAGTAATTCGCCAGTTAACACCATTACAGGCTCACCCCATCCCCCTGTGCCCCCCCAGGGGCTGCGATGGAGGATGCGGGGAGACCAAAGAGCCAGGGAGGAGGCTGCAGGAGGCAGGTACCAAGTGCTAGGCTGGGATGCCAGGCTTTTTGCACGTTAATCGCTGCCCAGGAACAATCCCAGCGTGGTACAGTTCATTAACACCTGCGTTTCTCTGGCTGCCCCCAGGAAGGATTTGGTTTATCCTGGCCCCATTTGGGCCAGTTTGTCACCAGCCACTGCCCTGTGCCAGAAGGCTGGGCAGCAAGCCCCACCAAGGACTCAAAACTCATTTGCTCCCTGGGGCAACCCAGGGAAAGCTGCTGCCCACGTCCTGCTTGCCTGTGCTGCCAGCCCAGGGGTCAAGGACTCCAGGAACCCCTGAATCGTTCCCTGCTGCAACATCTCCACTCCAGCTCCAACCCGCTGCCCTTTCCCAGCCCTGCTACATCAGACCCTCATCCCCCCGTTTTGGGGACGGGCGCACTGGGCAGATGCGCTGAGCATGTCCGGCCACAGGCACGCAGACCTCCAGTCCCTGCGCTGCACGGGGGAAGCAAAGAGCCAGGCTACACAACACAGAACCCCTCTTCAGTGAAACACCGCGAGCCCCAAAACCTCCGGACAGGCTGAGGAGCGATTTAGGCAGTGGGGCTGGCGCAGGGGAATGGACCAGACAGTCCCACAAGGTGCCTTTGCTGCATGTGCGAGCCTGTGCTCGGGTATGAGCGCACCAGCATGAAGGGTCTTGCTCCCCAGCCGGCTCCACTCCCCTTCCCACTGCCAGATTGCTGGATCCCAGAAGAGGAGAGAGAGAAACAGGAGACAGGAATTCGGTCCACTCGCCAGCGTCGGGGAGGACCCACTAACACCTCCTGAGCTGGCTGCCAAGCCTGGCGGCCTCTCCTCCTGGCTCCAGCACCGGCTCCGGAGAATGGGAGCTGCCCTGCAGCACTGGGGGATGAGCATCCCTTGGCCCCACGCTGCTCAAGGTCTGGGAGTGGGGTGCCGGCAAAGCCTCCTCCAGCACGGACCAGCCTCAGCTCCTTGTTGTTCCCAAGGAGCAGAGCAAGAGAGCTCCTGGGACATTTTCCATACAGATGGGGTGTAAATCCCAAGCAACTACTGACTTGAGCAATTACACTCTGCCTCCTTAAAAATAAAAAAACAACTTGCCCTTTATTTTCTGGCCAGCCCTCACCACCGAGAGATCCGTCACTGCCACGACCCACCCCAGAGGTGGCCGCATTTTATTAGGGGCACAGAAATTCCTGCCAGAAAGAGGTTACGTGCTCCACGGGGTCTGGTTTGGCTTGCGCTCAGCACAGCAAGGGGCTGAGGGCTTGACTCACGATCCAGTCGGGCCTTTCCCAGCTCTGCTTGGCAGCCAGAGCAGGACGGGGACAGAAAACACCACCTAGCTCCCCTGGGGGAGGGCAGCACCCCCAACCCAACCCATTCGAAAGCAGGAGCCACCCCATCGTGGCACACATCCTTCCACCCCGCAAGAGCCACGTGTGCAGGACCCAAAGAGCACCCTGAGATCCACCTACTCGCACAGGCTGGCCACCAAGTAGCAACCCCAGGACCCCCCCAGCATGAAACTGCCGCTGAAGTGCAGGGGGGCAGAGCCCCCTCCCCAAACCCAGGGGGCACGGCGCTGCCGTGGGGTGCCGGGAGAGGCGAGTCGGGAGTGCGTGAGGAAGCGGCGAGCATCTCCTCCGCCGGAGCCAGCAGCTGCGCGACCCAACAGGCAGCAGTGTAACGATTTCATCATTTTCCAGCAAAATTGAATTAGTTCAAAGCCAAAATCTGATTTGCGAGCCCAGCGCTCTTGACAGCAAACCCTTTACTTTGTCAGGCAGCTGTTAGCTGTCTCCTCCGGAGCTGCGGGGAGGACGGCGGGAGGGAAGGCAGTGCTGCTCCACAGGGACCCCCTACCCACCTGCCGGCACTGCCAGGCACCCAAAACCCTGCTCGGGCAGGGCTGGGGGCTTGGTGACGGGTGCTGAGCACCAGCAAGCGGGGCTGGGGGTAGGTGTGCGATAGAGGGGGTGTCAGGACCTCCACCAGACCCTTCCAAACACACACACTGGCACCCCAAAACCCCTCTCTGCCAGGTATCTGACCCTGCCTGGGGACTACCCAGCCCAGCGTAAGACCTCCCCATCACCCAAAACCGTAGCCTCCCTGCAACCGCTCGTGGTTTATAATGTTGCCTAGAAAAAAAATCCAGCAATAGTAATAGTTTAGCTGGAAAACAAACACAGAGAGCCAAGCGGGGAGGTCCCCTGCTCCCCACCACTCGTAGGTCCCACACAGACCAGCTGAGCCACAAGCAGGGGCCAGACGCACCCACATGAGCACCAGGCAGGAGGACACATCTCTGGGGACAGAGGGGAGTGCTCCCTTGGTTGGGAATCACTGCTCTGGGATGCCAGCACTCGCCTCCTGCACCTCTGGACAACAGTTTGCACTGGACACACTCAAAACCCACCTCGTTGACAGTGCCTTGTGCCCTCTGTCCTCCTCTCCAGCATGCCATGGAGAGGACGTGGTCCCTCCACACTAAGCGTCTGACCAACTTCTACCAGGACCGCCAGTCTCCCTGTCTCCATCTACCAGGCCCGTGCTCCCCGTCCCCCACATCCTACTGCCCCCAACACCTTCTGCTCGGGCACCGCCAAGCCCCAGGTGACACGACACTCACAAATTCACACATGACATCTGCAAGGGACTCCCCAGCGGGGCTGCAGCAGATGCCCTGAGGACTGAGCATCCTGCTCTCCCAGCCCAACTCACCGACGCTCCCCAAATCCACAGGGCAGGGGCACCAGAAGCAGGGACCTGCATCGGCATAGGGCCCCTTGCTTGGGGCTTTCCGCAGGCACCGATGCAACCCAAACCCAGATGCCCACCCCACAATGAAGCCGTGATCTCTGCAAGGAATGCTACCGAGCAAGCTGAGCGCCCAGCCCTAACAGCACCAGCCCTCCCACCAGGAAAACACGGCTCAGCTCAGGTCACCGGGAAGGGTCCGGCCAGACAGCAGTGCCAGGAGCCAGAAACAGCCTGCCTTGGGTAGAGACAAGCAGGAACTTACCGAGTTGATGCAGCCCAGCTCCTTATTCAAGAGCCAGGGCAGCGAGAGTTTCCCTTCCCCTCTGTAGCACGACTGGATACGCTCCTTGATCTTATCCTTGATCTTCTTCAACGTGAAGAGGCAGAGCACAGACTCCTTGGGAGGCTTAACCCTGTTTTTCTGGCCCTGGGAGAAGATGGTGAAGAGGATATCCTCCCGCTCCGAGATGCCCAGGTACTTGGCCAAAGCCTTGCCAGGCTTGGTCAGGTAGGCGTCCTGGATCAGGCGGTACTCGATGCCGTCCTGCACGCAGCCAATGGGGAACTCCACGTAGGAGTAGAACTTGGGGTCGTCCACGCAGAGGCGGACGATCTTGGAGGTGAAAAACTGCTCCCCGGTGGAGTCGGGCGAGGTGAGCTGGGTGTCCAGCTGCAGGGTCAGGTAGTAAACAAACTGCTCACTGCTGAAGCTGTAGATGTAGTAGATGTCAAAAGTAGGGAATTTGGAGAGTGTATCCGAGGGGATCTTGAGCTGGGAGGAAACAAACTCGTCCTGGTAGACAAAGCCAAACATCTCTGCATTCTCCTCGTTGGCCATCAGCTTGCGGCTGGAGAGCGTGGGGAAGTACTCTGACTTCCCGTCAATGGGCGTCCCAATGAAGAGCTTGTTCTGCCCATTCAGCACCTCGATGATGACCCCAGACATGGTGCCTGACTCGTTGACACTGGAGAGGTAGTGCTCCTTGCGGTGGTGGGGCTCACCCAACTTGAAGAGGTCGTCCAGCCGCAGGAACTGGCAAATACCCTGGGAGGCACTGCCGCAGGCAATCAGCCGGTTCCCCGAGTAGTCCACCAGCAGCAGTTTGTTCACGTTGTTGGTGGTGACCAGCCCGTGCGGGCAGGACTGAACGCTGGGCGGAGGGTAACACTTCTCATTGTCCTCCACAGGCCCCGTCACATGGGTCCGCAGGAGCGTGAGGTTATTGGAGAGCTTGTAGATCCGATTGACAGCCCCCACATAGACCTCCCCGGTTTTGTTGTGGACCACCAAGTGCGTCAAGCTCCAGTCTGTAACCGGGAAAGTCCTAAAGGGAGACTTGGGGCTGCCTTCCGCCAGCGGTAGCCAGGTGCTCCCCAAGAGCAGCAAGGTCCAAACGTTGACGGACAAGTGGTGCTTGAGCCAAAGGAGCCACATTGCAGCAGCCTCACATCCGGCCAAGGCCATGCCCAAACCCAGAGACAAAATAAATAGAAACAAACCCAAACTAAAGGGAGGAGGGAGGGAGGAGGAGCTAACGGGACACAGTCTCCTCTGCTTCCGCTGCGCTCAGCATTCAGGACATCGTGGGCACGGCCGGTCTAGTCAGCCCTAGAGGGAGAAAGACAAGAAGAGCAGGGTTAGGAGGCTTTCCTGCGCGGTGTCAAGCCTGTTCCACCCCACCCAGCAGAGACTTTGCTGCTTCACACTTTTCTAGCACCCCACCACCTCCTGCCCCAGAGGAAGACGCGTCTCCAGCGCAGGGACCAAGGGAGCCTGTGAGATGCTAAGGACAACCTTGTCTGGTCACACACCACTGTGCACAGCACGTCCCCACCAAGGAGCTGCCGTGTGCTTTGTCTCACCATCCCAGCCTCAACCACCAACCCCACCTGCCAGTGGCCCCCTCCGAGGGGCATCACCCTGCCCTCGCCCCACCCAGGCCCCCTCGGGAAGAGCAGCAGCTGCCTGAGCGTGTCTGCAGCCGCTGGCTGGACCAGACCAGCGCATCCCCAGCAGCCTCGCGATGCACTCCAGCACACCTACCGCATACAAACGCCTCGGCGGGGCGTAGCTGGCCCCAACCTGCTTTTAAGACCACTGGCAGCACTGAAGTGTTAGCCAGAGATGGCTGCTAACAAGTCGCGAGAGGAACCCCTTGGCCTGCTGCCCCTGCCCTGCTCCACCGCAGCACTGGGAGCAGATGCAAAAACCCAGTTTGCAACAAGCACAGCCCGAGCCCCTACACAGAGGGGGACCTTTTAAAAGAGCTGGGAGAGCCAAGAGCCCTGGCATGCTGCCTGCCGTCCCTGCCACCTGCCTGACAAAGCCCAGGAGAGTCGTGGGCAGGAGTCGGGGGGAGCAAGCAGGCACAGCAAGGAGAAGCACGTCCTTCTGGCATTTATATGCATTAAGAAATGCAGGGCCAGTCATCAGGCAGTTGGCTTGAGAGGCTCCGGAGGGACGAGGGGGCACATGCAGGGAGGCTGGAGAGCTCTGCATGCTGCTGTGCCACGGCTGGGGCTCGCCAATATGGAGCAGCAAGAAGCCAGCCACAGCCCCACACCAGTGTGACCCCTGCATCCCCGGCAGCAGGGAGATGGCCGCAGGTAACCAACACAGAGAGCTCTGCCCTCAGTAGCCCCTCAATTTCACCCTCCTCTCCATCCCCCCCGCAGGCACAAGCACCCCTGGGCTAATTTGGGGTTGTGCCAAACCCCCCTGCCAGCACACGGCCCGTCCCACCAACACCATCACAACCCATCCACCCCGGGCGGGACCATCGCTCCCAAGGTCCGCGGCTGGAACAGGAGCTCAGCCCTCAGTTCCCCACCCCAGCCACGGCAGATAAGCCGCTCGAAAGCGAGCGCAGGAGGAGAGCCTCCCTTTCCTTATCGCCCATCTCTGACTCAGCCCGGGATAACCCGCGGGAGGATCCCCACCAGGGAGTGGCACGGGTAGGAAACATGGCCCGCGGTGACTGCGCGGCTCTGCCGGCATCCCGGGCCGGGCAGGGCAGGGTGTCGTCAGAGGGCAGCCAACGAGCAGGGCTGCGTGGGGCGAAATGGCTACCCCAGAGCTCGGCAGCCTGCGCTCAGCAGGGCTGTGGGACTCGCCAGCTGGGCCCCGCGCAGACCCTGGGGGGCTGCATCGTCCCTGGGCCGGCGGCTGGGCCGCACGGTACCCCAACATCCCGTATAACATCCTTCAATTCTGCTGCCCCTTTCCCAAGCCAGGGAGCCAGCCAGGAAGAGTCAGAGGGAAGGGAGAGGCCTTTTCCCCTCTTCTCCCGCCCCCAACGAACGTGAAACTCTCCCCTCCCTTCCCAGGGCAAGCCCAGCCCCGGCCATCTCTGCAGCCCCGCCAGCTGCGCTGGGCCCCTGCTGCTTTGAGCAAAGCCTCCACGCCACTTCCAAACCCTCTCTGCAGATCTGCCCACTCCACCAGCTCTCCTCTGCCCACGCGCTCACGACCCTGCTCCCTTCCGTCCCTCCCAACACACGCCCCTCCAAGGCAACAGCCTCAAGGGAGGTTTGGGCAACGGCGTAAGAGCAACACTGAGATCAAAACGAGGTGCCAAAAAAGCTGCGTGGGTGTGGAGACAACCAAAGCATGGAGCCACCAGCCCCAGAAATCACCTGCACGGTCCTAGTCCCCTGTTCCCACCACCTTTTGCGACACCGGGAGCCTCCTAGCAAAGAGCATGCAGCCACGCCACTGCCGGGGCGCGCGTGCTCCCAGGGGACAGCCACGCTGCCCAGCATCTTCATCTTTACGAGCCTGTCGGTAAGAGCATAACCAGGAGCACCCCAGATCAGATCTGACCAGCCACAAACCACACCGAGGTGTGGGACCAAGCCGCGCTGTCGGCACAAACCCACCAGTTAGCTCGGAAAGCCGCAAGCGTGGCAGCGGCAGGCAGCGCAGTTTCCTGCTGGGTTGCCGGAGAGAGGTTTACCACCCCAAGAAACCTCTCACCGTGCCGCTGCAAAATGCAGGGCTGAGCCCCTCCAGGAACACCACAGCCGGCTCCCTCTCAAAGAGATCACCATCGACACGAAACTCGGCTCACACGCCAGCGACACGCCGCAGAGAGGAGAAGGAGCAGGGGAAGGCGGTGGAGGTGAAAGCAGGAGCTGGGCGCAGCCAGAGCATCGTCCTGCTGGGACAGATGAGGAGGGCAGGGAAGCCACTTTGCGAGTCTTTCTATGATTCATTGCTTCTATTTCAGGGAGTGGCAGAGCTGGAGGTCGGGGCTGCTGCCACAAAGCAGGACTAGAAAGCCAACAGGAGATTCCCAAATTAACGTAGGGAACTGCTACTCAGGAGCTAGAACAAGAGCAAAGCGAGGCAGAGCTGGGGCAAGCAGAGAGACGACACTGCAGAGCTCTTCCGAGATTTCTGCTCCTAAATATACGTTAGCAGCAACATCTCATCCTAGTGCCCTGACACCAGTGGGGGTTTTGTCCAGTTCTGTTTAAAACGATCAGCAGCGACTATTAAAAAAAACAGCAGGAATGGTTAGTTTGTCTGCTTTCTTCGGGATTAAATGATTTGGGTTCCTGAGACTTGGATCGAATTAAAGCGGGGTCTGACCCCACAGCAGCGCATGCAGCAGGCAGCCCTGCACCGGAGCACAGGCGCCTGCACAGCCCAGCTCCCTGCCCGCGGGAGCAGCCGGGGAGGAGCGGCGCGGGGGCCAAAGGGCATTTCCCTCCCGTCACACTGCCTTCAACCCCCACGGAGAGGTCACGGCACGGCTAACGGCAGGGCAGCTCCTCCGCTGGCACGCACTTTAAACCACGCGGCACCCAAACCCCCCAGGGCTGCACCCAAGTAGCATTTCGCCCCAGGGAGGACCCAGCCCAGGACCAACGCGTGAGTGCTGCCAGGAAGCGAGACCTGCACCATGCACACCGCCGCCACGGTCCCAAAGCGTCGAAAACCTCGAGCAGACACCCTGGAGCCGAGCCCAGCCCTGAAACAGGCTGCAATAAAATAATACACCCCAGCCCGCATGCACACGTGCCTACCAGGAGAGCAGGACTGAAAATACACCCCGTTACACTTGCCTGGACGGCAAGCGATGCAGCGCAGAGCATCCTGCAGCACAGAGCACCCCCACGCAGGGCTGGCTCACCCTGCAGCGGGGCCACGCCGCCGGTGAGGCAGCACTGCCGGCTTCACTTGTTTGCCATGCACACACACATATATATATATGCACACAAACATATAGCAGGAAACCCGCCGTCAGAAACAAAGCCAGCGAAGCAATCGCACTAACACCAAATCCGCCCCAGCCCCTTTCATCCCACGCCAGAGAGGACGTTTGCTCATGGTTTCACCTCGAATGCGGCCACGCTGAGACGGTCGCAGCTGCTGCATGACCTGGATGGGGCTGCCTGCCTCGCCGTGGCCAACGCTCACGCACCTCGACTTCAAAAGAGCCTTTTATCAAAAAGCCATCGGCTTGCCCTGCAAATGCCCGCATTCCACTTGCTCGCTGCTGAAGAGGTGGCAAGGGGCCGCAGCATTCATCCCCAGAGGCTGCGGGCTTCCCAGTCCCGCAGCGCAGCCAGAAACCTGGGTTTGGGATGGGAGATCACGCTTTGGGAAAATAATCATCACTTTTGATAGCACAAAGCAGGAGTACTGGGATGGAAAAACTAACCTTAAAAGGCAAAGATTGGACAGAGCATTAAGGACCAGCTCTCCACTTGTCCGGGCAGCGAGTCCAGAGCACTGACAGATGCCGAGTCAGCACGGGCGGCTAGGCTACAAAGCGGCAGCCCTCGTGGAAACAGCCAAAGCTGGGGTTTAAAACATGCCGACGAGGAGAGGTGCACAGCTGGCACCCACAGACCCACCTGCCGTCCCCACTCCTGCATCACCAAGGCCCCGGCGGGCTCACATCGCCGCTGGTGCTCCCCACCACCATGCACGCCCCAGGAGGAGCCCCGCAGGGGTCTCAGGCAGGTCTGCATCCCCAGGGCTAGGGAAAGCATCATTCTTCTTGGAGAGAAGCTGCTCTCGAGCAGTGGGACGAGGCTGCAAACTGCCCCAAAAGCTTTAGAGCCCTGCACCTTGTAAGGGAGGCTGGAAGAGCGAAGCAGTGGGATTGAAAACCCCCATATAGCCGACCCCTGAAAGGGGAAGCAGCATTTAATGGGTCTTTACCTGCAATCTCTCCAAGTCACTCGCGGCTCTCAGCAATAGGAAATAGTCCGAGAAGGAACCGGCTCTATTTTCAAACGCAGGAGCTGCTAGGCTGCCAGTAATTAGCAAAGGGGAGAGAGAGGAGATTATCCGGGGGAGAGAAAAGCCCGCAGGCCACAGGAGAGTCGGCCTCACCATACAGCTGGTGTATTTTTAGGTTCGTCTGCCTGGGAAAAGCCTTGCAACAATGAGGAAAGGCTGGTGGTGGTACCGAGTTAGAGCTGCACTACATATGTAATCGTCTGCAACAGGGCTAAACTTTAACTCCTTCCTTCACCGCACACCGTCATTAAAAACTATCTGGCTGGGGTGTCTCCCTAGCAAGCAAGTTAAATCATTACAAATCTTATCCCTGGCTCAGACTACACCCTGATGAAATCAATGGCAAGCTCTGAAGCTGCCCCGCTCCAATCTCCGTTACCATCACCCACATCAGGATTATCTTCAGGATCTCCAGTTTCCTCCCGGGCTCCTGCCATCACCCCAGGCAGGGGCCAAGGACTCCGTCCTGCCCTGTCACTGCAGCACAGGTGGGCACAGCAGCTTCCACTCCTGCCCTGCAAGGATCTCCTGGGCAAGGAATTCAACCTCTTCTGTCCCGAGAAACGTGACAAGGAGAAGCAGCCATACTGCCCAAGGGCTTCAAGAAGACGCTTGACCCTCAGCAAAAAGGGGCATAAAAGAACAAGTAGCAAGGAAATTAAATAGCATTTCTCAAGCATGTAATTCCCCTTCTCCAGTCCTCTGCAAGAAGTCACATCACACCAAGGAGAACAGCTCTGGAGCCACCACATGCTCTCACCATCAAGAGACTGCACGCTGCCCTGCAGAGAGCCGTTGCCAAATAGGCTCCCGAGCATTTCCAAGATGAAAACGCAGGCTTCCCCCAACCACAACGTCCCAAGGCAGAGAGGCACACAAGGACAGTCTCAGCAGGTCCTGCCAGGACTGCCTCTCCCTGCCATGGAAACCAGGCATGGACTGGGACCTTACGCGTATTCCCCAGCTCCATTCAGCTATGCTAGAAGTGCAAGCTGACGGCTGTCCTTTCCCTTATTCTCACATCTCATCTGGGTATCAAAGGCCCCATAGAGACCCTATAAGGGCTGCCACAACACTTTCTATGCACAGCCCACGAGCTGGACGCGTACCTCCCAGGAGGACAGTGCACCCCATCCTTCCCTTGAGCTCCTGCAGCCAAAGGAGCAATATAAAGACCTGAACCAACAGATGTCTGGGATGGAGACCAACGCACAGCTCACGGCTGACAGGACACAGCCTGCTGCCTCCCCATCCTGCTTCAGGAGGTGTGTCCATCAACATATGTGGAGCAAAACGCCTCACCTCAAACCCCTCTGCACCCCTCATCACGCTGGAGACTGTGACCCAAGGCACCAGGACCCCAACTACAGGACTGTAGCTTCCCTACTATCAACACCCAGGCCAGCTCAAGGCTTCACACCCCAGACTGATGTGAATTTTGCCACCTCGATCGGGACCACTTAACATTTCATACCCAGCTTCAGAGCAAAGAAGTCCAGACCAAGTCCCCTGAAGACCATCTTCCATCTTGGCTTTGGCCCATGCGCTCCAGACCCTGGTTCTCACACCCCATCAGTCCACAGCCCCATGCAAATGTCCCGAAAACCTGCCCTGCTGGCAGAGGTCACCTCAGTCCAGCTGGACCTGCAGAGACCCAGAAGTCACCCACAAGCCAGGTCTCCCAACAGCCAGCAGGAGTCCAATGAGAGGTCCTCTGGCCACTCTTGTTCTTCCCTTGTCTGATCTCGCTCCCTGTGGCATAACACATCGCTTCTCGCTCCTGAACCCGCTGCTCCACATCCTTCACCAGGCCAGGGCAGCCACGAACACAAGCCAATGACCCAGCCCTCCCCAGATCAACGTACCTCTTCCAGCCCGGCTCTCCAGGAAGGGCTTTCCCCTCTCTGACGCACGCACGCACACACACACCTCCGCACCTCCTAACTGCCTCCACAAGACCAGCAGGAGAGATGTGCTTCCCCCAAATCTCAGAGCGAATCCAGGGAGCTCTGGGTTTGCAACAAAGCACTGACACAGGAGGATTCCCGGCTGCTGGACCCTCTCTGCTCCCAGCAAAGGGAGGTCGCTCCAGGGCTGGTTAATCCCGGCTGAGCTGAAATGCCCACGCTTCCGCCCGGCCCCGTGCTGACACCAGCGCTCGTGCCGTCACGTGGCGAGTTGACCACGACTGCCACCAGACTTAGGTCTGATTAAAAGAGACCACAAAACTTCCCCAAACAAGGTTTCCCCAGCTAAACCCCAAGCTGTGCCTGCCTCTCCTTCCCCCAACCTCCTGTCCTTCCCTCTCTGCCGTCCCAGCTGTGCTGCCCGGAGCACCGCAGCTGGAATTGGCTCAGGTCTCGGCTCTGCTTCCCCTGCGGAGGTCTCAGCTCAGCACAGCCCCACATTTTATTTGCCCAAGGTGGAGCTGACCTGGGAGCAGTGAGACAGCCCAAGAGCTAGCGGAGCCTCGCTCGGCAGTGGCACGGGGAAAGAGGGGAAGAGGGAAGCACCCGAAAGCTTCCCAGCAGCAACACCACCGCAGGGGAAACTCTGCTCCAAGAGACCAACGGGGGCTTCATTCGCAGCAGGATGGGCGCAGGGTATCCGATAAAAACAGGGAGGCACCCGCACACCACGGCAGGGGCTGTGCCTGCACTCTGCCCTCCTGCTGGCAGCACCGCCCCGACCAGCAGCGCCGGCACGGCCCCCGGCTCCGGCACATCTCCATCCCAGCTGCCCAGGGAAAGGGGGTCTTACCCAGCCGACCCAGGCAAAGCAAGCTTCGAAGCAGGGGCGCAGCGGTGCCCAAGAGGTGCTGGCTGGTAGAGAGAGCAGAGCAGAGCAACGCTGCTTCTCTCCCTGCAGATCCCGATTGCAGCTCCAACCCACGCTGGACCCGGGCGCGCTGCTACGGCCTGACGCTGCGCACGAGGGGCTGAGAACTCGACGGGCGTCAGTATAACCGATCTACTTACTCACCACAAACCCAAGAGGATGTGGCTGCCTGTCTGTGCTGGGCGGGCTGCCCAAGCGCCTCTGCCAAAAATCCACTTTCTGCTAATGAAGGTGGCTGGATGGCAGCTCCAGCGAGCGCCGTCACCCCACGGAGGGCCAGGGAGCTCCACAAGGCACGCCCGACAAACCAAAAGACGTCCTGCACCCCTGCCGGCGTGCTCGGAGTCCCGGTGTAAGCTGACGCGCGCCCCTGGCACGGGCGCATCCCTCCCTCCCGCCTCTCACCCACGCAGGCACGAGGCCGTGCAGAGCAGGACCTCTCCCGCGTGTGCTGGCAGGCCCGCGGGCAGCACCGCCGTGCCGATAATAAGGAATAGTGGGTGTCGGTGGAAGTCCGGGCTGCCGGCGGCGTCACAGGCTCGCTGGCAGCTCTCCTTGGGAAGCAGCGCTGCCTTCCTGCCTCCCTCCTCCCCCATTTCTTCCCGATGACATCAGCCTGAAAAACAGGTTCTTGACTTCAGAAGGGCTCATCGGGCCGATTCTGGTCCCGCCGGAGAGGGGAGAGCCCCTGTAACACCGGGAAGGATGCAGCCATCCAGGAGCCGGACCCTGAGATAAGCAGCGGCAAGCAGGCAAGGCAGGCGGCAGGCAGGAACCCTGCCGGCATGCCAGCACTTCTAGGAATAAAAATCACTGAGGAGGAGATGGGGGTGGAGGGAGCGCGACGCTGGGAAACGGATTTTAAACCTTTTACGGAAGCCTCAGCAGCTGTAAGCTTGAGCGTGGTCTCACGCCCTGGCCCTGCCACTGCTCAGGTACAGGGCAGCCCGACCCACGCAGCGCAAAAGCCAAAACCCAGGGCCCACTCCTGGCCCCCTCCGGCTCCCAGAGACCAACAGAAAGCCCTCAGGCTGGCCAAAACGACAAGACAGGGCTTAACACCGCCCAGCAAAGCCTTCCGATGGCCACAGGGCTGGACTTGGACCAGCAGGGAACACGATTCTGTGAAACATCCTGCCCACCGGCCAAGCTCGAAGATTATTTTTAAACTCCTCTAAAATATTTTTCGGCTTTCCTCTTCCCCTGTTGAAACTAACAGGCTGCACAGGAAGAGCAAAGCAGCCGCCCGTACACAGAGCACGGCCGTACGCACAAAGCAAACAACTTACTGCCATTATAATTACCTTTGATGTTATCGGCAGCTCTGACAGGGTGGGCATTTGCAGAAGGAAATGTGGTTTCTACATCATGTCATTTGACCGGCGAGACCATCCTTCCTCCCACCCTGCCCGAGGCACCTACACGTACCCACACCAGCAGCACCCACTCGCGCCGACACGACATTAACTGGTGGGAGCAGCCCCTGGACGCGGGGCTACATCACGCAGGAAATTCCTTCCCCCAACACAAGCACCGGTGGGAATCTGCCGCTCCTCTCGCCAGGGATTTATTCTGCAAGAGCCGGAATATTTTGACACACAAGCGGTTGCTTAACTAAGCACGTAAAGCAAAGGGACTCACAGCACTTCTACAATGACGCTGAGATTTGCCTGGATGGGGGTAGCGCCGGTTGTGTCCGGGGCCCGATCCTCGCAGAGGATCGGGCCCCGGACACAACCGGCGCTACCCCAGAGGGCTTGGAGCATCCCAGCCAGCCTCCTGGAAATGGTGGGACGCCAGCCCCGATCCTAACCCCTCACACGCCAGCTCTGCTCCACCAAACTCCCAAGAAAACACGAATCGTTCAGCATTTATCAGTTCAAAACACCCGTGCAATTAGCAAGATTTTTTTTTTCTCCCTCCAGTATAATTATATACATTTTAATGCAATTACCACCCCTGTATTTTGTACATTAAACAGTAGGCAACCGAAGGAAGAGAGAGGCTTTATTTTTCTTGGCTTCGCCTTTCTGAAAATAATAGTATGTTGCAAAACAGCTCCAGCAGAAGGGCTTATCTTCACCGGAGAAAGAGGGGGAGCAGATGGAAAACGGGAAGGGGGAAGGAGGGATCTCCCGAGGGGAAAGCGGGGATTGCAGTGCCCCTCCAGTCCCTACACGTACCTACACCTGGAAACCGTCCCCGATACCACGGGCAGGACTCGGAAACAGCCTCAGCCTCCGTCCTCCGCCGCCGACAGAAAGGAAAACCAAATCAAGCAAATGGTTGTTGGTTACTCAACCCCTGAAGCCGGGGTCATTAGCTGGATTAAAGTTCCCAAGCTCCAGCCGGCAGCACGGAAAGCAAAGTGCAGCTAAACTGCCCAAATTGGATTACTACCGCTCCCGCGTCTCCGTGCCAAGTTGGCCAGCGAATTGCGGGATGCTCGAGACGGGGAGGTGGGCGCCGAGCCCCGGGGCTGATCCGCACGCTGCCAAGGAGGAGGAGGAGAGATGGGGAGGAGACAGTCCCCGCACAGTGGGTCCCCCAGAGCCACGCAGCCCGTCCCTGGCACCCCTGCCATGCTCTCACCCCAGGCACTTTCTCCAGTGAAATCCCTCACAAGCTCAGCTCAGGGAGCAAAGAGGATATCACGCCGTGGCTCACACCAGGCCCTGGATCGACCCCAGCAATAACAAATCTTGTCTGCGGTTCAAGCGGCTCACAAGGGTCTCGGCCCCCAGGCACAGACCAGCACGCAGCAGCCCATGGGGCAGGGGTGGACTCGGCCCCCATCACCACAGGGACAGAGGGGTCACCCAAAATAGCCCGCCTTGCGCCACGCAAGGAGAATTCAGAGCAGAAAGGAGCAAAAGTGTTTGTGGAGCGCGAGCCTGACAGTCTGGATGTGGTGTTTTTCTCCAGACTCAAAACATCTCGGCACACCGGCAACAAGAAGAAGGTTTGCCAACCCTTGGCTAAAGGGAAAATAAACTTTTAAATGTTTTTAATTCAGGGTTTTAAGTGGTGGCTTCCACCTGAAACAAGGGCTGGAGGCAGCCATGGCATGCTCAGAGAAGCAATGCAAGCAAGGACACCACCCCGTGCCCGGCCACGCTCTGACGAGCCGGTGGGAAGACACGCGTTTTGGCTACATGACATGCCAAGCACAGGAGAAATGAGCCATGTGTGCCCGTGCCTGGCACGGAAACCATCAAGATTTATTTGTTGGCTTGAACTTTTCTCCTCCATGATGCACAAGATGTTTGCTCAAACCTACTTCCAAGCATAGCTGGAGGACCATGTTGGGGTACCTACATGGCTTCCATGCTGCATCCATGGCCAGGACTGAGGGGCATGGCTGAGGCTGCGGGTCAGAGACGGTGTCAGAGCACACGTGTTCTCACCACATACCAGCTATCTGCAGTGGGATGTTCCCCATAGCACTGCCCAGAACATGTCATGGGCTACAGCCAGAGAAGAAGGTGAATGTCTGCAGCCTGAAGCCAAACCAGCCACCCTAGCGCTGGACGGCGGCAAACACTCGCTCCTCCCCATTTCGCACGGACCCACAGCGCTCAGCACCGTGCTGGGAAAAGGGGCTCCAGCCCAAACCCAGGAGAGGTAAGGGATCGGGGGCCATGCTGAACCAAGCCTCCCATCACTCGTGATTCCCAGCCCTTGTGCCTTCTCCACACACATGGCGCACCACCGAGCCGTTCACCAGTCAAACACTGGCCAAGAGCCCTCTGCCCACTGGTTTCTTCCACGTAGCACACAAATACCTAATGACACAATTTGGAGGAGACCTCAATGGATCACAGAGAGCAGCAACCCAAGGTCTCCATGCATATATCCCACCAGCCCGGGTCAACGCAAAATCCGAGCTCGCAGGCAGGGAGGATGGCATGTGGGCATCGGGGTGACCCATGCCCACCTTCGCATTGCCACGCAGAGGGATGGCAGCGCCTCCGCTGCTCTGCCTCTTCCAAGGTCCACCTTCTTTCTGGTGTGCCGGGGGTGCCGAAAAACGTGACTGACCTCTCACTGCGGACACAAGCGACAGCAGCACCAAAACACCCGGCACGGAGAGGCGGTCACAACAAAGCCCCGTGGGACTCAGCAGAAGCCTGACGCTGCGGGCAAGGCTCCCCTTGGTTTGCAGGGAGCCGGCGGCGCCAGCACAGCAGCACTGAGCACTCCTGCTCGGAAATTCCCAGCTCGGGGCTGAGTCCGGCTCTCGCCGGTGGTTAGTGCTACAGCCGGGAGCAAGGCAGGCAGCGACAAAGGCTCTGACCCTCGCTCAGCCTAGAGAATAAACACATACAAGTTTCCTTCATTCAGTCCAATCCCAGGGCCGGATCCTTCCCTTTGTTCAACGGATGTCAAACGCAGCAAACCCACCGAAATAAATCGCCTGGCGTGACATTTACACCCGGGGAGCAGGGCAGGGGCCGGCCCCGACTGCTGCCGGGATGGAGGAGGGGAGGCAACCCTGCCAGCACGCAGCAGCGCCGCTTTTATTACCCTCTTCCATTTCGGCTGCGCAAAGCTCCGGCGAAACAGCGCTCGCCCAGAGCCGCCGGCACGGCCCTCGGCCCCGTCTCCGCCAGAGTTTGGAGTTTGTTTATCTCTCGCAGGGCCCTCTGCCTCGCACGGGAAAAGGGCTTTGTGCTACGGAGAGGCGCAAGGGCTCTTCTCCGCGGCTCCGTGCACAGCCCGAGCATGCACGAAGGCGGATGCCTCCGCTCTGCTGCAAATCCGATGCATCTATTAAAAAAAAAATAAGCCAAGAGAGAAAAACTCTCACCGGTGCTGCTATCGCCGTGCTAACAAAAACAATGCCACCGAAACTTTAATCTTCAGGGTACCAGCTGCAGAAAGCCCAACCACCCGACGGAGCAAGAGCCGGCCAGCCCCCGGCGCTGCCTCCCCGCAGCCCCTCGGGAAGCAGCGCATCCAGGCTCACCGCTCTCGGAGGAGCGGCACCGGCAGCCGGAGCCGCAGGCGGATGGGGAGCACCAGATCACACGCACGATCGGGTATTTTGAATCCAAACTTCCTTACCAGCCTTCCTTACGGCCCCGTGCCGCCGCACCGCTGCCAGCGCTGGCATCCACCGGAACCAGCAGACCGTGCCGCGGCGAGCGGGCAGAAGCAAAAACCTTCCCCCCTCGCAGCCGCTTAAGAAATTATCTGTGCATCCTCCCAGAGGCTTCTGCCCCGCTGCTTTTCCTTGGCTTCTCCACCTTTCCACCCCGTTAGGTCACCAGTGTCTTCAGAGAGAGACATCGAGTCACTCATTTTACCCACTGAGTATATACAAAAGACCCTGAGATTGTTCAGGAAGCAATTAGCCGCTGTTCAGAGGAAAATGGTGTTTTCAAATGGATAACCTTTGATGTAGTCAATAGCCTCGGCTCCTCTTTCTTTTTTTTTTTTCTTGCAGCCACACACAAAAGAAATAAAAAAAAAAAAAGACAAAAAAAAGAAATCCAGCAAAAGGCTGGTAATTCCCCCCGACGCAGCCCTCGCTCAGCAAAAAGGGATTTTCTCGCAAGCCGGAGGAAAAGCAGCTTCGGAAAGGCAGCTCATCTGCCCAACTTTTCTCCCCTCCGTGTCCCAGAGCACACGAGAAGGATCATGAATATTCCTTCCCCCGTTAGCAGGTTCAGCTTTTGTTTTGTCCTCCCCAAAGCAGGAGGAAGGGGGGAGCTAACAAGTGAGGTTAATGCCTGTCTTCTCTCTCCCATCCATCTCCTCTTTAACCAGTGACCTTCATGTTAAGCCCTGTTTACACACCAGCCCCCTCCCCAGCTCCCCCCGCCCCGGCGCTCGGCCAGGGGCAGAAGGCAGAATTTCCCCACAAGGAGGACACGGGAGAAGAAGGGATTTCGGGATTTATTTCAGCATGCCGCGGAGATTTTGCAAATCCCTCCCCGCTCGCACGCCGGAGCTGCCGTGTGCGTTCGCAGGGCAGAAATGGGAAAGGCAGAGGGTAAGGGAGACCAAGCGCGCAGCCAGCCAGCTTTATTTGCCACCTTCCACGGTAACGCCGAGGCGGCAGGCACGGTGCGTGGGTCACGCAGCCCCGCGCGCAGGTATCGCAGCCTCCCGTGCCTCGGTCGGGGACGTGCCCGGGCGCTGCGCTGCAAAACTACAACACGATCACAATAGTAACGATCGTAACGAGGGCAGGGGCAGCCGCCCCACGGGGCGCCCTGCCTCGCCGGGCACACCCGACTCGCTCCGCCGGCGTCCCCACGGCATCCCCACGGCACCCCTCCGCCCGCTGCTGGGGAAAGAGAAGCACGGGGGAAACGGCGGCTCTGCGGGTTTCGGGGCGAGCCCAGCCCGGATGCCGCGCACCGCGCCCCGGCGGGACGCGGGGACGTGAAGCTGCGGGGACGCGAGGCAGCGGGGACGGCAGCGGGGACGCGAGCACGGATGCGGGGCAGCGCGACGCGGGGATGGCAGCGAGGACGCAAGCGAGGACGCGGGGCAGCGGGGACGCAGGGATGACGGCGGGGATGCGAGCCAGGATGCGGGGCAGCACGATGCGGGGACCCGCGGCAGGGCGGATGCGGGGACCCGCGGCGGCGAGCCTAGGAGAGGCTGCGCCCCGCTCACGTCTCCAGCGGTGCCGGACGCGGGTGGGCAGCGGGGCGGTGGGCTCCCCGCGGTGCGGCACTGGGGAAGCAAACCCCGCCGAGAGCCGGGGCGGGCGGGCTGCGGGAGGGAGGCGGCCAGCCCCGCCGCTGCGCCGGGCAGGGAGGCACCCCCGGCCCCGGCACCCCCGCGGGACCGCCCGCCCCGGCCCGAGCAGCTCCGAGAAGGGAGGCGGCCCCCGCCCGGTCCAGCCCGCACCTGCCCGGTCCCCGGCACCCCGCTGCGAAGCCCACGCGGGGCGTGGGGTGGATAAAGGAAGAGGCTCGGTCCCCGGCGGGGTTTTGTCCCCCCGCGGGAGGCGGTTCCCGCGGCCGCGCTCCCGGAGCCGCGGGGCGCAATGCGGGCTGGCCCCGGGCGGCAGCAGCGCGGCGCCGGCCCGGCCCGGCCCAGCCCGGCCGCCACGGCCCCTCCGCGCCCCGCGACGGGCCGGCGCTGCCCTGCCCGGGCCAGCCCCGCTTCGCCGCCGCCGCCGCCGCGTATTTTTGGGGGCGATAAAGACAAATCCGCGTATTTTTAACAAATCAACCGATCGGGCACATAAAGGCACGCGCCGCGCCCGCGGAGGAAAGTTGCAACCGGGTTACTCACGGCTCCGGTCCCCGCTCGCCTCCGCCGTGCCAGCCATAATTGCATTCCACACAGAGCCGCCCGCCGGGCCCCCGCCGCCGCCTCCTCCGCCGCCGCCGCCGCCGCCTCCTCCTCCGCCGCGCCCGCCTCCGCCTCCCCCTCCCGCCGCCGCCGCCCGGGGCTCCGCGCCCGCCTCGCTCGCGCCGCCGCCGCTGCCCCGCATGAATGGGACGGCGGCGCGGGGCCCCGACGGAACGCCGCCCGCCGCGCGCCCCCCGCCGCCGCGCGCACGCGCACGCCCGCACCGGCGGCGCGAGGGAGGGGAGGCGGTGGCGCCCGCGCGCGCCGCCTCCAGGGGGCGCCCAAGGGGGGGAGGGAGGGGAGCGGTGGGCGGGGCCGCCCCGCCCTCCGCCTGCCCTTAAAAGGGCGATGCCGCGCGGGGAGGTGGTTTAAAAGAGGCCGCGGGGTGCGGTGGGGACCGAGCACCCCACGAAACGCGGCCGGGCCGTGGGGCCGCCACGCACCTGAGGGAAGAGTAGCGCGGAGGGTCCTCCTCGGGCTCCCCCCTGCAGCCCACGGCAGGACTGCGTTCCCCGGAGATGTCCATCCAGCATCTTTCCACTGGCACCGCATCCGCTCCACCTAAAAATAAAATTACAAAGGGGAAAAAAACCAATAAAAGCCATAAAAAAAAGATCAACTGGGGGCTGAGGTGGTTGTGTGGCTTTTTTAAGCACGCTGGGTGCCAGCCACTTCTGCCACCTTCGTTCCCCACCGTTCCCTCGGACCACGCCGCCCGCAGCTCCCCTGCCCGCCCCCAGCACAGCACACCCCCGTACAAGGGGGCCTGCGTGTTTGCGTAGGCCCTGCAGAAATGCTCCATCGTCTCTCAGTTGGGAAGGGACCTTTGTAAAGACCAACAGAAATAAACACAGTCTTTGTAATCAGGACCTCCACTGATTTCATGAGCAGCTTTGGGATGGAAAGGGCAGGGAGCGGCTCTATCCTATCCGGACCTGCCCAACAGGAGATGGAGCTGCGGGTGGTCATGGTTTACCAGGACCCACTGTGTGCTGCAGCACGGGGCCGTGGGGGTCACCTCTCCATGGGCAATCAATGCAGGGCGGTTTGTTCACCCAGGTTTCCATGGGTGCAGCCAGGTCTTCATCCCCACCAACGCTCAGCACTGGGACACACTTTGCCCTTTAGATGGGGACGCACCGTCAGAGGTTGGGAGTTGCCCCATCCGGCCACGACAGAAGGCATGTGCTTACCTTTTGCGGGCACAGACCTCGTCCGCCGGCGCCCCGGCAGGCGTGCGTGCCTCCGCCTGGGCCAAGGTACAAGCACCTACACGGCTCCTTGCCCCGGCGGACGGGAGGAACAGACTCCCGAAGCCGTGAAGACCGAGAAGCCGCCTTCAGCAAGAGCAGTGCAGAGGCCACCGCGGGTCCTTTGGGAGAGGACACGCAAGGAGAGCAGGAGGCTCTCGGTGAACCTCAAGCACCAGAAGGGAGAAGGGTCCCTTGGAGGCTCCAGGGAGGGTAGGAAGGAGGATGGAGTGGAAAATAGGTGATTTGGCCAAGCCCAACAGCAGAGGTGCTCTTTTCTTCCTCAGCACCTTGGTCTTGCTCATACCTTGCTCAAAGCCCGCCTGAGAGCAAAGGCGACATCCCTGTGACTCGGACAACAGGTCCCTTCCGACACATACAAGGCTTTCTCCTCAGTTATCCCCCACCCTGCCCTCGCCAGCATCCATCTCCCGGAGGCCGGGAGGAGCCGGGAAGAGGCGCGTTCCCCCTGGGACACAGTGTCGGTGCCTGCCATTCTCCCACCTCTTGTTTGTGCTCAGACACACACGGGGCCCAGACTTAAAAGCTTTTGAGACAGAGGAGAAGAGAAGAAATGGGCGAGCTCTGCCGGCAGGGAAGTGGCTGGGGTTTGGATTGCTTCCCCCAGATTGAAAGAAACACTTTTTTTTTTTCTCCTTCCTCCAAGAGACTAAATTTAGTGAATTCCTTTCACATTAAAAACTTGTCAGGTATTCACATCCAAAGAGGGTCTCAGGGGAGTTACCGAGACAGCAAAACCTCTTAAACGTACAAAGGGAGACATATTCAGGCAATCCCCCACCACCACTTTTAAATCCGCTTTCCCCCGGGACTGGTGCACGGACACCTTGGTGCAACAGCTGCCGTCTCCTGCTGCAGCGGCAAGAGGAGAGGAGTGAATTCTTCCTCCCCGGGGCAGGACCGAGCGATGCAGCAGCACCGACCCCAGGGCCACCGCTGCCGTTCCCGTGTCCCCCTGCTCAGCGCCGGTGGGAAGGAAACCGGAGCGATTTATTTTTGCTGAAAGATGGATTGTCAACATCCACCCAGCGATGAGCGAAATGGAGGTGGTGGAGCTGAGAAGGGAGCGGGCATCCCGGCTGCGGGCGCACCGCCAGCCCCCTCCTGAGCCGCCAAGGAGGGCCCAGCCCCGAGAGAGGGGAACAAAAAAGCAAGAAAACCCAAGCATCCCCCGTGCCCGGAGCCCGGCGCGGGGTCAGGGAGGGACCGGGCACCTGGCAGGGGAGCGTCCCGGGTTTGTACCGGGTGGGAAGCAGCCCCCGGCTCGCAGTGACCCGCAGGGCTCACACAGCCGGTCCGATGGCTCGTCCAGCACCGTGCCCGGCGGGCACTGGGACACGCTTGTCACTCACGTGGCTTCCCCCAGGCCTGGGCACCTCACCCCCGCAGAGAGCCCCTCGTTATCTGAGGAAGCCTGGCCTTTTATCCTGCCTCCCATGGGGCTTGAATTGCTCTGTTCATTCCCCAGCCTCCCTGTGCGTCCTCACCCCCCTCTCCCTGACAAACCCTGCGGGCTGACAGCCCCGCCGTGCCCCGAGGACGGCCGGCTTGAGTGGCACCTCAAAGGCACTGGAAAGCTCCGCGCTCGGCGGGGTGCTGGGAGGAAGGGCTGGAGGCAGAAGATGGCTCTGGTGGCAGCTGGACCCAAAGCCCAGCGGTGAGGGGGTTGCCCGGCTCCTTCTCGTTATGCTAAAAGCTGACTCAGCACTTCTTAGCCACAACTTTGACCAAAATTACATTAAGAGACAATCTGTCCTCGGTGTGTCTGGTGTGGTTTCCCTACGTTACCGAAGAGACCAAGGGGCATTTTGTTCTCTAAAAGCAGCCTGACAACTACTTTGTAAAAAAGAAACTAATTGGGAAAGGATTAGGTTGCTGGAGAGAGCCCGAAGAGACGGGGAGGCTCTTCTGCGCAGCTCACTGGGCTAACCCAGTCAAAGTGGTGAGGGGCTAAAAATAATCAGCTAAATTCATGATTTTTCAACTGTTTGCAATTTTTGCCTGCTAAAAATTTCTGCTAAAAGGCAACTCCTGCACAGTGCGCCCAGGTCCCCAAGCACATGCCACCTCCCTTGGTTATCGCCCATGGACCATCGCAAAATGAACCCCCCAGAACCTGCGAGCAGGGTTTAAACCCCCTGCGCTGAACAGCGACGCGTAGGGATGAGCTAAATCCAGCGGCCTCAGCCCAGAGGCCTTTTGGGCTGTGAAATCTGGCTGGCCCGGAGAACAGCCTGCAACACAGACGTGGGCTGTGGGGACCTTCACGCCCAAACTCTGCAGCTCAGTTCTGCCCAGCCCGTCCCAGAGCATCCTCCGAAAGGGCAGGGGTCCCAGGAGGGGATCCCCTCTGCCCAGATGTCAGTGATGGGGTTTTTCCACCTCCCATCCTCACAGACACCTTTGCTAATCGAGGCCCGAGGAACAGAAAGGCTGGGCAGGCGGGCTGGGGAGGCACCGCCGGGTCCAACCAGGGGGTTTGTCAAAGTTTTTCAGGAGGCGTCAGCAGCTCTTTAAGCTTCTTGACAGCCAGGATAACAAACTGTGTCTGCGGAGCTCTGGGGATCCAGGGTGAAATTAAAATGGGTAATGAATAGAGCCATTTTTCAGGGGATCGCAGCTGCAGAGGCAAGCGGGGCCAGCGGGCAAAAGGCGCTGGGGAGGCACAAGGGGAAGGGACCTGGGGTGGCACAGGGGCTGTCACCAGGGCGGCGTGAGTTCCTCCTCTCCCGGCTCTGCCCGAGAAGGAGGGCACTTTGCTGGCCGCCAGCGCATCTTTTATCCTGCTCCTGCTGCTACAGGCACCCTCCGGACCGGCGGGGTCCGCAAAGCATTGCTGGTGAGCAGCCCCTTCCTCCACCCCACCATGCTTGTGTTCCTCCAAACGGAGGGTTTGCTGTTAGAGGCCTCGGTGGGCAGGCAGCACCACCGTTAATCACGGCAAGAAGCTGCCCCCCGGCCAGGGCTGGGAAGGAAGAGGTCTGCGGGCGAAGCGGGTCGCCTTGAAGGGGATCAGGAGAAAGAGGGGTCTGGGAGCATCCTGGTTTCCCCAGCCTGTCACACTGGCAGCAATGTGCCCCTTGATTAGGGAAGAGGTTTGGTGGGATGGGCGCTGCTCTGGGGGACCCTGCCAGGTCTGTAACGGGAGGCCTGGGCATCAGTGCCAGCACGTGGGACCCCGGGGAGGACACCTGGCGCGATGGGAGAGGACGGACGCCCAGTGGGACGGCTTGCTCTGCTCTTCTCAAAGCTGATCCCCAGCTCCCAAAAGACTTGCCTGCCCCGATGACTGTATCCACCAGCCGACAAGCCACGCAGGCACCGGTCCTTCCCCGGTGGGCAGGGAGGTCCTGCAGAGATCCCCCTGGCCGTACCTGCACCGGCCGAGCTCCTTCCTGGCTCCTTCATCCCTCAGCCCTGTGACTCACAACGGCGCTTAATTAGCAGGAAGCCTGATGCAGACACCTGTCAACTCCTCCGAGACAACCAGCATTTCACGTTAGCTGCCCCGGGGCTGTTCGGCAGGAACAGCTCGCTCTCCATATTGATATTCCTTCATCTCAGCCTATTTTCCAAGCCGTCAAGCTGCCATCTCAACCCTCCCAGGGCCAGCAGTGCCAGGGAGAGCGTCCTCGTGTCCATCAGCTCCTGGACTCCGATTCCACCTTTGCAGCCGCTCAGCAGCGCTGGAACCGCTTTGTGCTTCCCCCCACCAGACCAAGGGCTCCCCGCCAAAGGAATCGGACAGCCCTTGATGAGCCAAACCCCCGCCTCCCCACACAGCATGCACCAAACGCAAACTCCGAGTTGGGGCAACTTTGAAGGTAGGAAAGAAAGTCCCTTCCCGACTCCCCGAGCTCCGCAGAGAGTCTCCGAGATGTGACCTGTACCACCCTCCCAGCACCGCGGACGTGGCATCGCCGCCCCGGCTGAGGCACAGGGACGCCCACCGCGCTGGAGACACGGCGATAGAGACTGCACGGCTGCTTTGATTCATCGCAGCTGGCAGAAGGGTGCGGTGCCACCACCAGCGCGGTCAGTGCTGGGGACATTCCGTGACGCAGTGGTGCGCGTGGCTGCTGCACCGGGTCCGGCAGCAGGTTACCTGGGGGGGGGCTGAGGTTCACGGCCAGTCTTGCAGAGATGGGAAAAGGCAGGACAGGTTGCCCCGACGGTTCTAATTGAGGTATAAAGAGATAAAGAGATCCCCTGTTAATTGCAAAAGGCATTAACTCTGAAATCTAATGGTTAAGGGCCGAATAGCAACCTAAGGTCAGGGCTCGCCACCTTGGCTGGCCTGTCACCAGCTGGAACCAGGCAGCGCATCCCTCCTGGGAAAATGCCGCATCCTTCAAAGCCACTCTCCGTCCCCCCTCCGCCGTAGCCCACCATACTGCTGCTCCCTCCACCTGCCCGTGCCCTCCCTCACCAGGGCCAGCTGAGGACCCTTTTCACAGAGCAGATTCACCCCCTCCCTCACCACCAGGATGACATGTATCGTTGCCAGCTCCCCAAAGGCTTTCTGGTCCTCCACCAGCGCCAGGAGGAGAGATGCTGTGCTCAGCGTGCCATAGGGACAAGACGGGGTTGCAGTGGTCTAAAAGCATCCCCCCTCCATTTCATGCGTGGGGAGAAGACAGAAAATGACACAGTTAAGACCCGATGATGCATCAGCCAGATTAAACCCCAGGCCCCCGGCCTCCCCATTGCCACTTGTCAGGAGGTGTTTTGCGTTAGGAAAAGGCACCCGTTGGGTTGCGGGGCAGCATGTTCACATCTGCCCTAGTTGCCCCTACTTCTAGGTGCCAGGCTGCATCCCCAGGCTGGCCGTTTCCCCCACAACTAAGCCAGTGGAAAGATCAACAACAAATCCTTTGGCGGCTCAGAAATTCACCTCCATCACATGGAACAAGTGGGCGGCCACGAGACACCAAGGAGTCCCTTCCTTTTCTCCAGTGCCCATGTAAAATTAAAATGGACAAGGAAGAAGCTGCTGTAAATAATGCATTTGTGGTGCACTACACGGCTTCGGGAGCACATATTCATTGTCTGGTCTTATTTAAAGCAACCCAGCCCTGCCTGCGTCATTAAAAATGCATCCTGGTTTCAGCTTCATCCCATATACACTCACCACTGTGAAGCAGGTGGCTCGGTGGCTGTTTTCATGCCTTCCCACTCTCAGCTGGTCCTGGGCAGCCCCATGCTGGTACGAGTGAGGCCTCCGGGTCACATGAAAAATTCACGCGCTTGGCATCAGGCGTTTTCCATCCCTCCGCTCCCTGCTCCTCCCTTGCACCTGGGCCAGAGGACCCGCTCTCTGCTGCTGCCTCCCAGACCCCAGCAGCATCCTCCAAGCTAATAAAGGATGCTAACGAGAACTGCTGAGCCCCAGTCTGGCCATAACATCAATTCCACCACTTTCCCATCCTGCTGCCTCCTCCCTTCTCCCTCCGGCTGGGTCTTAATTCTCCCCTGCACATCCCCCTTGCTCGCACCCTGCATCTCCCCAGCCACAGCGCACCGTGCTGCGGGGTGCACCGGCTCTTGGCCGGGTGTTAGCGGCCAGTGGGAGCCGAGCCCCCAAGGAGGCGGCTTCCCTATAGCATCCTCCTGCCTCGCCGGAGGCGGCAGCGAGGAGTCGGGCCCCTTGGGACCCGCAAGCTGCGGCATCATGTTTGCTCTTCATTTTCATTCCAGGGACGTGGTGCCCAAGGCTGGCGTCTTGCACAGTTCCTGGCAGGCACCGGAGGGAATTTAATTCACCCTTGGTGCTCTGGAAACAGTAGCTGGGGGCGAGGAGGAGAGGCTAGACCCAAGGCTGGGGGTGAGGAGAGGAGGGCGAAGTCACCAAGCGCTTGGCTGAAATCTGCCACGTGCCATTCAACAACCAGGCAGCCGCAAGCCCAAACGCCTCGTTAATGGGGCAGCACTTCAGATGACACGGCTGAAGCAATGGCAGCTCCTTAACGACGAAGACCCACCGCTTGCAGGCTGAGCCGAGGCAGGGCGGTGGTTAGCAGGGCGGCACGCGGGGCGGCGAGGAGGGCAGCCAGGAGGAGCTCCGTGCGAGGGCAAGTGCCCCGGCACGTGCAATGCCCAGAACAACCCGCGTGGCACTTTGCTGCAGAAGCAGGGCAGCCCCAGCAGCTCCTGAAACAGCGAGGCCACCCACCCTGGGCACCGCTGGCATAGACAAGCACCTCCAGACGCCCACCAGCCAGCTCTGGCACAGCAGAGGCTCTGCAGGGAGACAGGAGGGGAAACCCAGGGGGTCTCCAGCCCCAACCAGTGCTCTCACCCCTGAGCCAGGCCCTGACTAACGTACCTGCACCCATCCCTGCAAGGACAGCCGGGAGCCCGGGGGTGCTTCCACCCCCCCCAAAGGCAGAGCCATCAGACCGCGCTCAGCCCACCTCTGCCTGTCGGAGGGAGCGTGTGGCCGACCACAAGCACAGCAAAGCCTGGGTCAGAGGCATTATTCACAGCTTACAGCATTTGTCCCTGCTTGCTGCTCACTGCCTCCTTCTCTCTGGGAAGTGCTGAGCTGCCGGCCAGCCGGAGGCAAACCACGGGGTGGGATACGCTGGCAGCATCGCCCAGACACACGGACGCCCACCCACCGCCCCGCACGCACAGCCCGCGCCCACCCGGGCACCCGCCTGGATCCTCCGCATCCCCCCGCCGAGTAGCTCCTCCAGAGACACTGCAAGAAAACCTGGGAGATAACACATGCCTGCGACATTAGCAATTAAGGAACATTAATTATAATAATAATAATTATCACAAAATAGCATTTTTATGGCACAATATTATGCTGAAGGATTTACAACATACTGAATCATGAAGTTCGTAATTAAAGTTATTTTAGTTTCTAATTTCGTTTTAATTCTATTCCAATAAAAGATATGATAAATATACCTTAAAAAAACCCACAGAAACCATTACTTAAGACAATTTCCCTACACAGGGATGTTATATTGCAGCACAGAGATCTCTTGAGGAGCATCGCAAACCTCGGCAAGGCAGAAGCGTCCGGCCCCGTGAATCACCGAGCTCCCGCAAGCCTCGCCCCGGGGTGGCAGGGCGTTTGCAGCCGCAACACATCCGCAGCCTCCTGGCTTCAGCTGCTCGGCCGCGAGCCCTCCCGAGGCGGTTTTGTAAGTCACCGTGTTTCTTCTGCTGGTGGGACGGGAGGAACTGGAGAGCCTGGTACCCACGAGCCAGCTCCTCAGGAAGAGCCGAGCTGGGTTTATTCGTCACGCTGCTGCCGGAGGAGCACCGGCATCCCTGCTACCTGCATAACATGGAGCGGGGACATGTCATCCTGCTCTGACTTCAGTCCATGCACCTGTAACAGTGGGAAGGAGAGAGAGCACAAATAAAAAGACCCCAAATCCACGTCTCCCCAGCCTTGAGCTTCTTGGAGACTTCCTTCCTCCCCCCCTCAACTTTTTTACATCAGAAAATGTTGATTTGCTAAAGGGTTTTTTAAAAAAATAAACCAAAACCCACAATTGTTTTGATGAAAGTTCATCATTGCAGTGAGAAAAAAAAAAGGACAGGGAAATTCTTTTGACATAATCGAAGACCTATGTCTCAGAAGAGAAGAGTCTGACATTTCCATTGTAAAAGGATGTTTCAGTTCCGTTTTGTGTATAAACTCTGTAATATTAACAAAATCAGAACAGAAAGGATGATGCTTACCACAGCAGCGTGCTGGGACAGCCCCGTATCTTGTTGCACAGGAAATTTGAGTGACGAGCATATCACCCCGCTGTGGAGCAAGACACATTTCCAAACATCAGGTTCTCCCCCCAGACAAGTCCAGCCTCTGCTTTGCCAGACCTGCACCGTAACCCGGCCGGACCCGCGCAGGCGGCTGGGCTCGCGCCTGCCCAGCCATCCCCATCTTGATGCCGCGCTGCGTTAGGAGACGCGGGGCCACCTTCGGTGGGTCCGAGCCCCCCTCGCCTGGGAGCTGCGCCCCACTCTCACCGCCGACACCACACGGCACAAGAGGAGGGGAGGGAAGAGGAGGAGCCGATGGGCTCCAGAAGTTGTTTGCCTCCAGACCCCCAACACCGTCCCCGCGGCCCGGGCAGCCCTGGCTGCGTCCCAGCGCCTGTGTGCACCAAGCAAAAGCCACCGCGGGGTGTGCGCAGCTGAAGGTCCGTCACACCCATCCCTCGAGAGTCGGCACGGACCCAGCTGGCACGCTGCTGGCCCACGGTGGCAATAGCCATTTGATTTGAAAGACAGAGGACGTGCCGCATCCCCATGCCCGCAGCGCGGTCCCCGCTCGCTGCCTTTAAGGAGCCCTCTCCGCACGGCCCCGTGGGGCTGTGGCCTAACACCGGGGCAACTCATCACACCGATGGAGCAGCCACAAGGCAAGCAAGGCTGGCAGCCCTTCCACCCCCCTTAGGTCTGCCCCTGCCCAAACCAGGCAGTGCGGCCGGCTGCCTCCGTGCCCAGCCTGCAGCCCCGCTCCCCCGGGAGCCCCCCCGGCACTTAACTTCTTCAAAATTAATTTAAGTGCTTCTGTGCTTCGTGCTGCCCACCGAGGCCTCCCGAGCACAGATTACCCACCTCGCTGCGGATGCAGGGAACATTACGAGCGGGTCTGGGAGACAACAGGTCTTGGCTCCCTGACAGCCCGTAACCGACGGCTGGTTTGGGAGGCAGCCGGGGCAGCGCTGATTCCCAGAAAAGCAGTGCGTCTGCCGGTGGGTGATCCTGGCACCTGCGCTCCTAGAGAGAGGGACCCAGCCTCGGCTGGGAGGGAGCTGGGAATCCCCCAAAAGCAGAGCAGGGGCGGTGGGGTGTGCCCTTGAGGGAAGGGTGTGGGCTTTAACTAAAAGAGGCACTTATATTACTAGCGAGGCCTTTAATTGATTCTGGGAGAGTGATTTCTAAATTATATCCTGACATGTACGCTGCAATCAATAAATACATTAAAGCAGAAGGAGCCTGCAAGCCTTCGGTTGCGTAGCTCCACACCATCGCCGCAGCCCCTACCCGGCTCCGTGCCCTGCCGGGGCTGCAGAGAAATCCCCGGCGGGCGGTGGGGCCGGGCGCTGCAGCGGCTCAGGACGTGCCCCCGTGGAGCATCCCTCCCCCGAGCAGGTCCCCCGTGCCCCGGGAGGGATGCAGGCACCCCGAAATGACAATTTCTTTGAGGTCCCACCACAGTTTGGTGGCAGAGACACAAACAAACCTTGCTGTTCCGCACCAGGCTGGTGCTTCCACTGCAGCCTTGTGTGCCTCCTCTTACCCGGCTCCCCATCTTCGTGCTACTTCTTACAAACTTATTTGAGCTGGAAAACCAAGAGCGAGGCAGAGCGGTCCTTTCCATAAGGACATGCCAGAAATCCTGAAAAGCTCGGCTGCCCACCTATTTTAGGATGACAGACTTAGGAAGGGGTTTAAATGATTTGAAGAAGCCGCCTGGAAGCTCCCACCCATCGTGCACGCTCCCCTGGCACATCCCCGCTGCCCAAAAGGAGAGCTGGGAGCTGGAAAAACAAAAGCGAATACAAACACTTCAGCCTATTTATAAAAAAAGTTTACAAAATGATGAGTGAAAGACAGCTAATGATGCATCGTATGGTTAGTGCCAGGGAAAATGCTCTAAATTAAAGTCCTCAAATATGAAAAGAATCAACATTTAATAAGACAGTTAATGTATGTTATTTAAATGTCACTTCATTATTAAAAGTGTATATTTTTTGAGGTTTAATAACCATGTAATTGAGGCATCTTTTCTATAGTTAAACCTTGGCAAATATGTTTTTCATAATTAGCTGGTATTTATTTAACATGCAATAACCATCCCATTAAATTTAATGACTTCAATTAATAGGTACAGAGGGGCCTTTTTTAATGTCAATATGTATTCTTAAAGACGGTTCCCGACGCGGTGCCGCAAGGAAGCTCGGCTACCTGGGGGTGACCGGCGAGGGCAGGAGCCCGAGCTGAGCCACGGGGCTTTGCTGGCACCCCACGGCAGGCACGGGGACCCCCGGGGACCCCACAGCTGGGGAGGGGGTGCTACGTGCCCTGGCCAGGGCTCGGGGTGCACAAGGAGGGAGATGCCAGCGGGCACCCCATGGGGACCCCAGCCCACGCATGCCGGGCACCTCCTCACCCCGCCAGCCCCACCGCCAGGCACAAGGACCGAAGCCGAAGGGCAAACTTTGCCGGGGCGGTGAAGCGGGAGAGGCTCAGCCCGATGCAGCTGCGGCTCAGCCTTGTAGCCCAAATTAGCGAACAGCGCAGGGTAAATTAACTCCTGTAAGAAACCATCCAGTACAGAGCTATTAACCGCCTTGTAACAAAGCCCAGCACGACGCTGTGCACGCTGCCGTCCTGCTGGGCTCGGGGCTATCAAACCCCGCATCGTTAGGGAGGAAACCTCCATCATGCAGGTACGCACCACCTCCACATCGCCTCAGCACCTCCCCGCCCGGGGCAGGGGCTTTGCCGACACCTCCCAGATCCCTGCACACCCAGGGGCTCTCCCCGCTCCCCCAGCCCTGGCAGGGCCCTCCAAACACCTCTCCTCCATCCTTTGGGCCCCCACTCTCCCCATGGACCTCACCCTCACGATGGGGGATTTGGATTTGCCTGAAGGCAGAAGCGCCCAAGGAGCCGAGCGTGGAAGAGCGCATGTTTCCCCACATAGCAAACGGGGAAGCGCACTCGGGAACACGGAGCAAACCCCTTGGAAAGCAATTACTGCTCATGAGAAGCGGCACGCTAGAAACACATCACCTTTCTGCTCCAGCAAAGGTGCTGGAGTGCAGAGCCGTGGCAGCCAGCCCCGGGGCAGGCTGCAAGCAAGGTGCTCCCCCGGGGACCCTGAAATGCCGACGGCCAAGGCCAGCAGCCAGCACGGCCCCCTGGCCTGCCCCGTGCACAGTGGGGGGACCCCAGTGCTCCCTAGGCCATCTACCCGGGGACATGATGCTGGCCGCAGGCACCAGGTCAGGTCATGTCCTCCTGTCTCACAAACCGATGAGATGACGCTGGAAGCGCTCACTGCAGCCAGGGGACCCTGGGGAGGCGGTTGCTCCATTTTTCCGGTTGTCTTGAGCCAGGACACGGCTCAGGAGACACCACGTCCTTGAAGGCAAAGGATTATAGGTTGGTCTTATATGTCTGGCCAGGCTGGCCTGGGTTCAGGGCGACTTGGTTCATCCTAGGGCAGAGCCCACGTCCCCCAAAATACCAGCACACGGCCCTGGGGCTTTCCTTCCACCCCTGGCTTCTCCCTGCCCCTTCCAGCCCTTTCAATTGCAGCACGGCGGGGGCTCCTGGGCAGCCACCATCTCGCCGCCTCTGCGTCCCTGGCACCTCCTTCCCCAGCTAAAACCCTCTGAGGCCATTTGCAGGGGATGGCCGAAATGCACCAAGGCTCGAGCAGATTGGGGAAGCATATGTCTCCACGCATACCCCAGGGCACGGAGCGAGGTGCCAGCAGCACTGCCGGCCTCCGCCGGGCAAGACACCGGCTGCCTGCGCTCGCCTGCCCCATGTGCAACGAGGCAGCAAGACTTAGCAGCGATCAGTGAATGCCATTTAATTGCAGCATCGGTAATTAAGGGATCCCATCAGTTGCTCCGACAAGGCTGCCACGAGCCGGCTGCAGCCATCTGCTCCCCTCACGCAGGGATGCTGGTGCCCGTGGGGTGGACCAGTGATTTCTGGGGCTGGGGTCTGGGTGGGAGGACTCCCACCCCACTGCCCTCCTACCTGCGGCTCAGCTCTGGCAGCATGGCCGGGATGGGGAGCAGAGCCGATGGGGTTATTTAGTGCCTCAACCCAGGCACAGGTGCCCGGTGGCAAAGCTGCCAACCTGCCTGAACAGCTGCCCACACCGACGTGGCCATAAATAACCCGCGGAGCCACTGGGGACCCACATGGAGGGGAGGCAGCAGCAACGGGCGGCCCCGTGCAGGAGCCCAGCGCAGGCAATTAATTCTCGTTAGCAGCCTGATGGGGAGATGGGCTTGTCGGGCGTGCAGCACAGGGTGGCTGCTCCGGCAGCGAGGCTCACTCCTCTGGCACGGCTGCCTGCCCCCGCACTCCTCCGCTTGTACCTCTCCATCCCCAGTGTCCTCCTCTCTGTGCAACTCCCCCTTCCCATGGCTGCCCCCTCTTCTTCCTCTCCCCTTTTGCCCTTGTTTCCTCCTGCCTCTCTCCATCCTTTCTTCCCGCCTCTCCTGCCAGTGTCCTGCTCCAAAGATGCTCTTGTAGCGCTGCTCCCGTCCCCAAAGTAAGGGTGAGGCTGGTCCCTGCCCACCACGCTCGGCTCCCAGTGGGTGCCTGAGAGTCCTTGCAATGGGGCAGGCACTGGGACTTGGGCATCCCGTGCCGCAGCCTCAGCCACCGATGTCCTGGCTTTCTAGGGAATATGAACCAGGACACGCCAAACCACAAGGCCACCTCCAGAGCCCAGACCCGCACTGCTGTGCCCCAGCCCTCGGGGACACGAGGCTCGTGGGGCAAGGGCAGAGCGCAGCCCAGCAATGCTGCGCAGGGACGTGTCGTCCCCAGCGCGACATCCCCGAAGCGAGCAAATGCCGCCTCTCACACAGCAGATGGCAAATCCTACAGCAGGGAGGGGAAGCGGGGTGCCCATCAGCACCCCTAGCTATCGCCTTAACTCTGCACCTCCCTTTGCAGGGCTGGGAGCCAGCACCGGGCTCCCAGGCTCTCCCCTCCACCACCCTCCCTCCCCGGCTCCAGATGTCCCCAAGGACACTCCCCGGGGCCAGGGACCGACCTCTGCCTCCTGGCCCAGGCCCTCGGCACCCAGGTCCGTCACTGCTGCTGCAGGAGGAAGCATCGAGCTGAAGCAAAAAAGGACCTTGATTTTAAATAAAATAATAATTCTAGAATAAATAAATAAATAAATAGCCCAAGCGCAAGCCTGCTTTTAAATTCAAATGTGCAATATGGCCCAGAGCCTCAGAGCCAGAAGGAAACTACAGATTTGGGCAAGGAAACAGGGAATGTTTCACTTCAGCTCAGTCCAAGCCGTCATGATTTACACAGCAGCGAGGGAGGTGGGGAGAGTGCTGCTCCCCGGGGGCTCTGCAGCTCCGGCAGCCGTCCCCCTGCCCGCTGCCCCGGGCTGCTATCCCTGGACCTCGAAAGTTTCTCTGGGCTCTCACGTCCCACATCAGCTCCCCATCACGTCCCACCAGCTCTGCTTCAGGGCCGCGGCTGTGCCAGCGTGGGGGTTCTCCCCAGGGCTCCTGTTTAACCCTCCAGCACCCCACGGGCACAGCATGCTCCCGCCCTGCCGCGGCCCAGGACCCTCCAGCCCGAGCGGGGCGCAGCGCCGTGCAGCATGGCACCCCAGCCGGAGTGTAACACCCAGACCCCGCTCGGGGGCTCACAGAAACACTGGTGGCCGCAGTGGGTGCCATCCAGCTTGGGCTGGGTGTTTGCACCGGGCAGCAACGCCACGACCGTGGCCCTGTCCTGGGGGAGGCCGACTCCTGCCGCAGCGTTGCAGCCCCCACCCTGTCCCAGGGCAAGGGACGTTCTCCCAAACCCCGAGGCATTGCCCAGCCAGCAGCATGGCCAGTTCCTGCCCATCGGGCTGCTCGGTTAATGCACCTGCCCCGGGGGCCCAGAGCCGTAACCGGGATTCACATCCCCTGCGGGTCACAAGTGACATGAGTTTGGACGGGCCTCAGCACAAGTCCCGCAGCTGGGCGCAGCCAGGCTTTTACCTCTCCTGCCGCAGGGAGCCAGCACCTGGGTCGTCTCAGGCGCTCACAGAGCCGCGCCGCGGGCTTTCGACGGGCGGGGACCTCCGCCACGGGCAGCCTGGGAGCCCCGCCCGGCCCCGGGCCCGGCCCTGGCAGCCCCGCGCCCCCCGGCTTCCCCCGGCCCGGGCCGAGCGGGAGCCGGGAAGCGGCACCGGCAGAAGCGCGGACCGACAGTGCCATCTTGTGCTGCCTGCCAGAAGGGATGCCCGGCCCCGCCGGCCCACGGAGGCGCCCCAGCCCCACGGGTGCGTGTCCGGCCCCACGGGGCCGTGGGTGCCCCGCGGCCGCACGGCTGGAGGCCCCGGTGGGTGCAGCAGGGCGGGGACTCCGCACCCCTCAGCAGCGCGGGGCGATGGGGGTCCCACACAGGGGACCTTGTGCCGAGGGAGGTGACAGCGAGCCTGGAGCAGGGGGAAAATCAGAATAAATCCCCGCTCCTGTTCTTCCACCACCACCAGCAGGTGCATTAACCCCACTACCCCGGCGGCCCCGCACCTACACCAGGGCGTGAGGACGAGGCGGGAACGGGCACAAGGTGACGGCTGTGCCCACAGCCGCGTCCCGAATGCAGGAGCTGCAGGACCCTGTGCCCATAAACCAGACGCCCCGACGCACATGCGTCGCCCAGACAGACACAGGCCACGCGACTTCGCACAGGGACGCCCCGAGAAGAAACCCCTCGTGCTCCGCACGGGGAGGTTCAGGGCTGCCCTCTCAGTCCCGCTGGCGCGGTGGCTGCTGGTGGGGCTGAGGAGAGGAGCCCTCCCTGAAAACAGCGGGTACCCTCTGTGCACAGCCCGGCTTCCCTAAAAACACGGGGGCAACACGGCACAGCGTCACCTCTGTGCAAAAAGAGCAAAGGGGGGTGCAGGGTTGGCTCCCGGGGCGTGTGAAAGCACATGGGAGGTGTCGGGGACAGCTTGTCACCGTGTCACCCCATCCCCGCACACAGCTGCCGGGGCACCGTGGCCCTGACCCAGCCACCCAGGGACAGAGGGGCTGCGAAGGCCGCGCCGTGACACCCCCCCATGTCCCCGTGGCACACGCGGATCCTCCGCCACAAGCGTGGAGAGCAAGGGAGGGGGGGGACGGACCGCACGGTGGGGGGAAAGTCTGCTTCACAAATTACCGTTAGCACCAAATGTCCCTTCTTATCAAGACTGGACGGGTATTCAATTTTCTCTTCAAACGCCTGCCTTCTGAAATGGTAATAGAATTTCAAATCTAGGGGAAAAGGGAGGGGAAAAACTGAATATGCAAGGATTAACAATGAGAGAGAGACAAAGAAAGAAATTATACCAAAAAAATATAGTTGGAGCCTTTGCAGGAATTAATTAAATACAAATATAAAGAGAAAATTAACAGTCTCATGCTTAGGAGGGGGGAGAAAAGGGATATTTTCTGAGTTTAATTAACCTTTTTTTGCCAAGAACAATGAAGAGGAAGGGGGAAGGGAGGGAGGGGAGAGCAAAGACTCCTAATTGTTTTGCCTTGCAAGAGATAATTACCGGAGCCGGCCGGGTCGGGGTCTGCCCACGCAGATCTGGGGTGCGTGGGTCTGGCTCGTGCACGTGCCAGGATTGTGTGCATATAACAACTCATTTGTTGGTCCTAGTGGGTAGGTAGATCGGGAGGAGCAAAGGCAGAGCTGGGAAGAGCCCTCGTCCTCCCTGGTGCCAGGGGGCTCGAGGCGGGTGAGGAGGGGACGTCCCCTCCCGGCAGCGCCATGGGGAAGGGGAGAGCGTTGGGCATCGATGGGAGGTGGCTGGTGGCCACGGTGGCCGGCAGGACTGCGAGACAACCTCCGTCCTCACAATCCCTAATGTCGTTTGCAGGTTTGGTGTCTGTGGTGCTTGGAGGCATCAGTCACAGGGCGACAGCTTGGGGGTAGGATGGGGTTTTGGAGCAGCTGGATGCCAAATTAATTGTCTTTGTCACCAGTGTCCCCTCCTGGGGAGAGCAGGGGAGCCAGGCAGTGACAGCAGGACAAAAAGCGACAGGACAAGGAAAGGAAAGGTGATGCCGACGCTAACAGGAGTGCCTGCCTGCCAGGCCCCTGCTGCCCTCATGCTCCATGCCCCGGCACCTCTCTGCTTGCTGCTGCCCGCACAGGAGCCGTTCGGCCACAACACGGAGTCCAGAAGAGGGGAAGGGGACAAAGGCAGACCTCGAGAGCAGGAGCTGTGGCGACTTTGGCAGGAGGCCAACATCATACCCCACTGTCTGGAGCAGCACAGTGCTCCTTCTGGGGTATGAACGCTGCCGGACACCCAGGCTTACACCTGCAAGCCCCACAATAACATTTATGGCAACTCACGTAAGGCCAGCGATCAGGAGCGATGGAGATCAGCCAGTCGATGCCCCACGGGCCACTTGAACAAGGGGTGATGACCAGCACTATCCTCCTCCTCTGTGTGCCTTCCACTACACCCTTTCGACACCATGAGGTCAGGAGCAGGACCTGTCTCCCCTCTGACCCCCAGCCGGGCGAAGCAGAGGTTTCCTGAGGATTCATCACACGTAACTTCCTTGGGCCACAACCCACGGAGATGTTCTCCACCCCTGCACCACAAGCTCTCCCAAACAATTGCAAAGCCCCCTCTCCTCTCCCTCCAACCCCCCCTCACTGTGATTATACCACCACCCATCACATACGTGGTCGGGTGGGCGATGGGGAAGCCCAGGTCCGCACTCCTGGATGAGGCTGCAGGCAGCAGAGCTGGCTTTCCAGGCGGGATCGGCTGCGCTGAAGCCCACTTTCCACTGGGTGACAAGGAGGAATTCATCATTCCCAGGCAGGAGGCTCCTGAAAGGCACAAGCTGAAGACCCAGAGCTCTGCACGGGTCTGGCCCTGCCAGCACGGCATCGCCCAGGAGGATGCACGCAGGGGCTGCAGATTACCCAGGAATTGGGACGGGGTGATTAATAAGTTAAAATCAACACCAGCAAGCGTTTATTTAACAAACGTGGCTCCTTATCTGTCCAGGAATAGATTGCAAAATTATTCAAGAGTCTTCAGTGTAAATTATTCTCGGTATAAGGATTGTTTAAATTGCAAGCTGGGAATATTACTGTGAAGTGTACAAGGTATGTGGTAAATTATGTAACCAATTTGTGTAATTTATAAATTGAGTTACATAAATTAGCTACACAAGGTACAGCATGAATGTCAAATTGTATACTCAATTGTCACAATAATAGCTCAGCATCAGATTAGCTTGAGGATTAATCCAGACAGTACAAAGTCTGGATGTTACAAATAAATAAATATAAATATCAAACTGTATACTAACAGCTCAAACTAGAAAGTTATTGGCATTAATAAAGTGCAGCCACTCAATTACTTGTCAGGGGGGAAAAATGAGGCAGAGCCAGCAGGATCAGCTTGCTTTTCTGTTTGCACCGACATCCCCAGTGCCCTGCAGAGAGCTTTAGGAAGGGCAGAAACTATCTGAGCCTTCTCCAGAAGTCCATGTCTCATTCCTGGGGTAAGGAGTATCTCCATGAACAGTAAGGGGCTACAAAATCACCGATGACTTTGCAATTAAGAAGTTTAGACTAAGGTCACCATTACACTAATTAATTCACTGCACACAGGGTCATGAGCATGGAAAAGTCTGTGAATTTATCGCGCAGCTCTGAGACTCACCTGCCATTACTCACTAACCCAAATTTTCAGGACTTGGAGGACCCTTCGGAAGCCAGAACCAAGGCTGTTAGTTTTCCCCAAGTTAACAGTCAAAGGTACATTTTCAACCACTCCTTTTCCATGAGCACGTTTCCTCCGCTCCCATAAACTACTCAACACCCCGGTTCAGCAGGGCGAGACAACCCTGGGCCAGGCCCAGCCTTTTTGGACATAGAGACACCATGAGATGAAAGGTGCTTCTCTTGTGGTCTTCAGGTAGCACTTTGATATGACTTGAAAACTGGGAAAGGCGTTTTGGGAGGATATGTGGGGATTTGGAGCGACAAAAGGAAATATTACAAACTGGTTTATAAACTACTTAACCTAAAATCTAAGGCTGGATGGAAATAACTACTTCGGGCGAGACAGAGCAAGGAGAGCCAGGAGCTCTCCGGGGAGCCTTGCGCACAGGGTGGCCCCGCGGGCAGTAGCAGGGCTGAGCCACATTTCGTACTGTTTGCTCCACTGTCCACATTCACAAAGGACGCTACAGGCTTCCGAGTTTCAGAACTTTTTACCTTGTACTCCTTATTAAAATCTAATTGTCTTTCAAGTTGAGAATGGCAGGATTCCGCTCTCCTGAGAACAGCTGTGATTATATTGTCATCTACTTGCCCGGGAGAGCTGCAAGGTCTGTAGCAGTGTTAAAGCATTGCCTTACAGTCCCAGAGGTGACTAGGAAGCGATCTAGAGCACATTCTCTTGAGTACCACTTATTAAAACCTCCTTGTTAAGGGGCGTGCTTGGTTTTCTCAGAGTGCTGTCCAAGTTTGGACCTCCCAAGCAGTCCCACAAGTTAAGCACTGGTGGGCAGTGACCAAGTTCATGGTCAGAAGGACGATATAGATTGCCTTAAAATTATGACGTGCACATGGGTCTCATTTTTCTGTGCAATTCCTTGCACTGTTGAACGGAGATTTTTACCCATGCTTTGAAACATCTGGCCCACCAGGCACAAAGGACTTCCTTTCTCCCGATGCCACACTTGTTATACTGTCACCTTGACATCCGATTCCTATAACCTGTGTAGATCTAACCCCATTCATTGGCTGAAAATAGCCTCGAACAAAACTACTTGAGTTTATATCAGCAACAAGCAATGCAGGACCACCTGCAGCCTCTGAAGAGGACATCTGTTTTGTTCTTCGACGAGCTGAAGAACCAGACCCTGATGTCTGAGGGTGCTTCCAAGAAGATTATCAGCTTAGACTCTGAAGCACGATTTCTCTTCTCTGTCTGTTTGGTCACAGACTAAACTGCAACCCCTTCCTTCAGACAGCACAGTTCATTTTTCCTGGCAACAGGGAGGTCAGGCCAACCAGCGGCTGGGTGGAACCGACAGCTGGCACTGAGGTTTCACGGCTGGGTTTCATTAGGATGTTAGGGAAAGCAGCCATGAAGTATATTAAATATATTACTGTGGATATTCCATTTTCTAAACCACCCCCCAGCCTGGGAATGTATACTTCAGCGTACCAGAAGGCACTATATAAAATAATTAGAACATAGTCTTGAAATAAATGGACGAGCATTTTGTCTCTTTGTAACCTCTTTAAGTTAAAGATCCCACAACACTGCACAAGCACCTGGTTTAAGTCTGGAATAAGCCTAGCACACAGATGAGTCTTCTGGTCTCAGCTTATACTCTGCTTGGACAACCCTGCCTGCCGACTTCGCAAGCATCGTGACAGCCTCCTGCCGTGCCCCCTCCCAGCGCGGAGCCCCGAGATGTGGTCGCGGAGCCGTGCTTGGGAGCAGGCACAAACCCCACGGCAAAAGGTGGCTTTGGACACCTGCAACGCGTGCGGATGCCAGGCTCGGTCTACGTGGCCATCACAGATGCACAGTGCTGATCCATTTAATCCGATAAGTCGCAATCCAAGGAAGTTATCATTAGTTGGCAACAGCGCACTGGAAGGTAAGGAGTAGAGGGAAAAAGTCCCAACATAAAGAAGGCTTGCAAAAGAAAAATAAGTAAATAAGGATTAAAGGGACTATGAAGGCTGTTTCATTGAAGCAGCCCATAAAGAGCAATTTCTCTGCCTTTTGTAAGCTTTTATTTTGGCTGATATGATTTAAGCTAAATCCTGAACTGGCATTTCCCCCCCGTCTCGTTAAGAGCCACGAAGCTTCGTTGCAGTCACCAGCCAGACTTCTTCAGCAGCTGAGAGGCTACCGAAGGAAAAGTAAAGAATTAATTTTTAAAAAGCCATGCTTACACACAGCTTTATCAAATGGCAAAAACTCAAATCTCTCCCTTGGTTCAGCCGCTCGGAGGGGGAAAGCACGGCAGCACTGGCAGAGTTCCTGTTTACTTGGTTTATGATGGTTGTAACAAGGAACCCATTAAATTAATAGCTGTGCTTTATTTTTAATGTTATGTTTAGCTAATCCTGACTTACAGTGGCACTCCCCATTCACAGAAAATAAAAATCAAACTCACTATGACGATGGACTCCATCGCTGAGAGAATGGATACGGAGGGATGTTCAAGAGGTCATCGGAGGAAAAAATAACACCCTTCTCATTCCTTCTGAGGGAGTGTCACTCCTGGCCCTCAGCCGGTGCCCATTAGAGAAATTAGCTCAGGCAGTTCAAGGACTAAATAATACAAAACTGACCTAAAGCCATAAGAAAAATAATTTCCAGATAGAACCATTCCAACTCCATTAGCACCTCAGCACCAGGTACCAAAACACAGAGAGACCCTCCTGTCCTGCCGCTGCGAGCAAGGAACGCCTTGGACGGCTCAGCGGTGGGAGGCTGAAAGCTGGGGATAGTCTCCTTACCTGCAAGGTTTAAGTTACCCATTCACGCACTTCGAGGACGTACCCAGGTTAACGATGCAATTGGGTCAAAACGAGCCTTCTTAGATCTGAGGGTCCACCTCCCACTGCCGCACAGCAGCCGGGCACTGCATCCCCGCGAGAGCGACAGGCTGAGACTCCGAGCACACAGCTCTCAGGAGACAGCAGCTGCCTCAGAGCAGGTACCACTCAAGTAAAACAAGCTCTTTTTATTACAGAAAAAAATGGTAAGGACGAAACGCAGAGAACCCAGGAGGACTCTGAGTTTCCAGCATGATGCTCAGAAAGCTACGAACCACAGCAAGGCTGAATGAGCCCTCCTACAGCTGCTCCTCGCCCTCGGGCATTTCCCGCTTTGCAGTCTGGGTGACCCAGGGATCTCTCCTGGTCTTAAACAGTGCAGATAACTTTAAAAAAAAAAAATCTGTATAGAAGGAAGTAGGAAACGTATAGGACTGAACTGCATGCACCAGTTTGCCATAAATGTTGGGAGTCAATAGGAATGAACACAACTCAGTATTCAAAAAGGATTTTGAAAGGAAAGCTTTAAGGGATCCATAAGAAGGTGAGTAGATCCTAACTGTTCAAAAAGAGCTACGGGAGCCAAAGGGCTTTGTCTGGGCTTATGCTAATTAGCAAACCTGCTCCAAAGATAGCAGAAATCACATTTATTTCTAAACAAACTTTCTGAAAACAAAGGAGGATGCAAAGTAGGAACCAAAATGAGACTCCAGGTCCCCACTGCCCCTTCTCCTGCACTCCCCGAGACAGCAAGTCTTCCATGCAACAGCTCCCACAGAAAACAGTACAGGGCAGCAGGAACCAGACACAAGCGCTATCAACATCTCAGCACGTTGCACAAACGAAATGACTGGATCAAGCACAAGCTACTCCACTGAGTGCAAGCAGGAAGAGCGCCTAATTTAGGCCATTCGCAAGGGGAAACCAGCTTCAGGAGCAGTTTGTTACGAACCCCAGAGGGAGCAGTTGATTTCATCTTCAACTTGGAAACAAAAGTTTGTTTGCTGCTCTCCCTAGGAAGACGACAAAGGAAAGTTCTCTGCCATGTGCTGACCTCTGTAAAAAGTCTGAAAAGAGCACATGTGTCATTAAATCCAAGACACACTTTTGATACAGAGCCCTCCTGAGACCAGCGGCCGCTCCATTTGCTCCCTCTGGCTTTGCCCCAGGCTGCGCAACTCCACCAGCACAATTACACACCAGAGTGGGAGGTGGAGGGGTGTCATTACTTGCCCTGAACAACCTCAGCATGAAGATGACTACTGGCCCAGGCCAGCCACTTCAGTCTGCATCACCCTTCGCTCTCCCCAGGCATCAGCCCAGGAGAACTGGGGAAGTGATGAGAAACCAAGACACGTACCAAGAGCAGAGTGATCAGGTTGACAGATAAGGAGGGCAGGCGAGTCAGTTCAGGAATATCACATACATCTTCTCCAAGGATTTTAAAAAAAAAAAAAAAAGAAAAAAAAAAGAAAAGAGGGAATGGGAGCAGGTGTGGGGCTACAGCCCCGCAGGACTCCGAACAGCCCTTCAGGCTCCCGTGGGTTTCTGAAAAAGGGCTGATAACTCTACAGTGCTGGCGCAACAGTTCCCCAGGGTGGCAAAAAGAGCTGTTGCAGTTGTAGGCTGTATTTTATGCAGGTGCATCTAGTTACAGCAACTCTTGGAGTGGGAAGGAACGAGTGGGGAGTCCTTGTACCTATACTACTTTAAGCCCAAAAGACCAAGTCACCAGGCAAAGAGAAGAAGAACGTGGTCCTGAGACACGTAGTAGACTGGCAATGAAGCATATTAGGGAATCAGACATAAACAATTTAGCAACAAGCTACAGACAAACACTTTTAACCAGTTTGGAAATAAAAAATAACAACAACTTGAAAGACAAATTGAAAAATTCTGCCTGGAAAAGGAGCACACAGCACGAGATCACAGGATTCAGCAGACTATAAAATAGGAAATGAGACTTACTCTTCTCCCCCTGCAGCTACAGAAAACCCTCCTACATAGAATATAGACATGCTTGGCAATTGCCTTCCTCCTCCAGCCTCTCCTGTTATGGACAAGGCAGAGTCGGTAGAAGCCTGAATGCAGAGAGGATTTTAGATAAAGCATCTTGCAAAGCCAAGTGTGAAATATTAACAACAGGAGGCAATGGGTTGTGTTTTTATGCAAGATCACAAATTTGGTGCTCAGAAAGCCTGAGATGTTCTTGCACACTGGAATCTCAAAGTGCTTGTTGAATGTTTCATTTAAAAAGCTATTGAAGCCTACTGGAAAATTTCTATCAGTTCTGTTATTTGCTGTATCTTCTCTAACTTCGTTGGTTTTGTTCTTTTTCCTTCCTGCAACACTAAGAAATTATGCATGAATAAAAAGGTTGTTCCTTCCATTCATCTGGCCAGTTTTAAAACAATTCACATTTGTAAAGCGGGCACTCTGCAAGCCTGTATTTTCACATGAAATTACCACAATTGTGCACATTGCACCCGAATTACCGGATGCATTTGTACACACAATTACCCAATTTGCACACAGAACTGCAATAACCGGGCAGGCAAAACGGACATGCAGCTGTTCAGCTGAATGGAGCACTGTGCCTGAACTGCATCTGGCATCGGGCAGGTTCGGTTTTAGTAGGTGAAACAGGTGACAGATATTCCTGGACACAAAAGATCTCCTTTTTATCCGGCACATGCAGCAGAGACAGCAGTGTGGCTGGCTGCCCCTACCCTACCTCAAACTTGCCTTTGGAGGAAACTGCCTCCAATTCAGCTTCTACAATAGATTCAGACCTTGTTTATCCTACTGTCCTAGTTGCCCATTAATGCCAACTGTGACAGTAGCTGCGTGATAAGGACATCTATTCAACACTGGACACCATGCTCCGGGAATAATGATCTCTGCCACTTTGGAGCGTAACTGACACCTGCTGTCACAATCTTGCATGAAAAAAAATCACGCTCCAAACATCCAACAAGCAGTCAAGGAGACCCATAAGGAGAGGGAGTCGAAGAGAAGATGCAGGGCTGCTTCTTTCTTTGTAGGAGCCTCGGTAGTACAGGAGCAGTAAAGGGGGGAGGGCGGGGGGAGGAGAGAAAACACTCACTTGAGAAGCTGTGTTACCCGTATGTTTTTCACTTGGATGGCAGCTGAGGCTCTGCAAACTGAACTTCATCTTTGGCAATTTCCTATCGACATCTCTGCTTATATTTTTCTTCCCCAGGCTCAGATACCTGAGTTGATGATTAGGGCAACAGCAGCAACAAACTGCTCCTGGGCACTAGGAGCACTCCACACCAAAGGAAAGAGACTGCCCAAAAGGCAGGTGGGATCCCAATCCCCACACATGCAATCACCAAGAAGTCTGTAGACATTCATCACGGAGTAAGCTAAAATCAAACCCAACGTGGCAGGACAGAGGAGTTTCCCACTTCAAGGCTACACGATGAACTAATGTCTGTCCTCAGAGACGACCAGAGACTGAGAGTTAGGCAAGCCAGTACTGAAGTGCAATGACACGCAAGAGGTATATTTTCAGCTGATAATCAAGCAGTCCCTCATCTGGAGGTACTGGATGGCCTTAGAGTGCCACTTTGTCCTTGTTGGGCTGCAAAACCGCTGCAATGCACCTGGCCAACATTAGCTGGAGATGTTACATTTATGATTTTATGGCTGATTTTTTCCCCCTACCCTCTATCAATTGAGTTCACTGTCTGAACGATCACATCTGTTTATGTTCCACAGACACCTGCATATCTTGAGATGACAGCAACTCCCTGAATGCTGTAATCAGTTATTTCTCAACAGAGGAATTGCCAATTTGGTAAATAAAGCTCATTATAAAAGAACATGGAAATGTATTACAGTTGCCTAACAGAGAAAATTGTCCAGTGCCACCAGATAATCAGCTCTGGCATCATAGTCCCCCCCAATTTAGGGCAGCTGAAATAATGACATGCAAATTACTCATGCCAAGGCAACATTGGATAGGGGCAAGAGGAAAATGAAGAAGAGACAAAATAGGTACTTTTCTCTTCAGACCAGCAATAATTTAAAATCTAGTCAGGGATAGACCGTGGTGCTCCAAATTTCTGCATGCAGAGTCAGAAGTTCGGTGACTCTGTAGAACCTGGCTATCCCAAGCAGATCCAAAAGCCACCACCGCAGCAGTAGCAAAAGCCCACCCAGTACTGCTACAAACAGATCTGAGGGCACCAAGTGTCCTACTTTGGTTTGGAAGACTTGCCCTTCCTCCCTTGGGGACGGCAGGTTTGGCATGCACAGCGATAAAAAGCTGGAATTTTTGCAAGATCTGAGACTAACAGAGATGAGCCATGGGTAAGCAAACATCACTTCTGAGGAGGAAGAGGGTTGTGGCATCAGCACTCCACAAGAAGGAAAGGCATTTTGTTGCTTTAATGAAGATGTAAAGCACTAAGTTGCTTCCTAGAGGAAAAAGAGACGAAGCAGGATATAACACAGAAAACAACTCTCAGCCCCCCTCATCCATTTTCATAAACACTACATTAAACTCTGACATGACCTCCAAAAATCCATGTTCACATTCTTCAGAAACTGTCAGATACAGTCAGAGAGGACACAAGCAGCAAACGCCGCCAGAGGAGAAGCTTTAGCCAGAGAAAGGGAATCAAGTTACCAAGCTAGACCTGCTCCCCTGGTTTGCTGACAGGTCTTTTGCAAATCTCATGCACCTACCTCCTCAAGGATGAAATGCCAGACGCACACAGCTCCCACTGTCCCTCGGCTCGGCAAGGAGAGGGCACAAAACCGAGCGCAAGGCTGAAAGGGATGGCGGTTTATGGCAGACAAAGCAGGAACTGCACACAAGAGCTGGTGCAAAGAAAGCTAACTTGGGCTCTGCGTTCAGCAGGCAAAGGTTTTTCGGTATGATTCACCAACACCAGTTCCCTTCAGCCACGACTTTGCACTCTTACAAATACTTTCAAATAAGCAAAAGTCATTCAGCCCGGGACCAAAATGAGCAAGTTTTGTGATTTATAAACTGTGACTTTAAATATTTCTATTCCCCACACTTGTTGGGAGTTTTTGTTGGCGTGGGTAGGAGGCAGAAAACAGCAATTTACACACTTGCGGGACTGAAAGTATCTCACAGCACACAGTGACCATTAAACACTTTATTGTTTAGGAGGGAACCTTGGAAGGGAAGGAACACGCCTGCTGGTGTAACCGATAGGAGCATGCTAGGAACAGTTAATCCTAACAAGCTAGTCAGGGTTACTTCCAAATACTTCAGACCCCTTTCTCCAGAGCAAACAAAGATAACAGCTCTTGAAACTCAGATGTGGGTTGGTGAAATCAAAGCTAGCACAGGGTGAACCAGACTCATGTTGGGCAAGCCTCCAAGCTACAAGCTGTGCTGGAAGCACCTGGGGTCAATATGACTCTTTACATTGTAATACAATAAAAAAGGAAATGATAGCATCCCCCTCTCCCAGGACCCTCCTCCCAACCCCATGAACATCCACTGAGACTGATACATGCAGGCAATTAGAAGAGGAATCATGTCATTGTTTTGGACCGCGAAGGGCAGAAGGCACCGGTTTTGGTCAGTGTCTATCCAGAAGGATGCTGGGGCTTCCAAGGGCGTCTGTGGTCCCTGTCCTCTGCTCTTTGGTGGCTGATGTTTATCCAGAATTAACTAACAGCTCCTGGAGGAAAAAGGAGACAAAGGAAAAGGCAGCAAGTTAGTTATGCAGCTGTTAACATGGGACTGTTTCCTTCAGAAAGGAAGGTGTAATGTTGGCAGGGTGAGAAATCCCACAGAAAAATCATCACGTTTCAACTGCTTTAAACACAAGACACGCAAGGGGACAGAGGACTGTAGAAGCAAGACAGCAGGTCAAGATACCAAAGGCAAGACTAATTCTGTGAACAAGAATATATGGTCAGTTGCAAATGCTTAGGGTTTATAAATCCTATGGCCTACAGCAGGAGAGAAAGGCCATGGTCTCACATAAGCCTCAGAGCAGCTGGGTCGCAGGAGTAAGTGTAGCTCCACGCTAAGTCCCAGCCTCAGCAGGACACAGGAGCACCTTGATTAGCTGCCAAACATGCACACACCTCTCACTCATCCTGGAACAGAAGCAACACAAGAGCGAGCACTAGCGAGGGAAGAGAGAGGGACTCAGACTGCCCTAACTCCTGACGTGTTTGACAGCCTTTATCCTATTAAGCCCCAAACCCTCCTAAAATTCACAGCAAAATCATGCCTGCTTTGTCCTCCCAGCAATCTCCCGTTTTCTAAGTGATACATCCTCAGGTCCTGCAGGTATGTGTGTATGAGCTGTGGACTTCTGAGGGGTAGAAAAAACAGGAGGCTTTCGACCTTTTTAGGGTGGAGACTGCAGAGCCTGCTATGGTCTCTTCCTATTTTTATCTCATCACTCCTATAAAGTCAAAGAAATCAAACCAACAATGGCATCAGCAGTGGATGAGAACACACCTGGCACCAGCTAGAACACCTCTGCCTCTGAGGATCTGGGGTATCGATGTTGGACCCTACTTCAAAACCTAGGTAATCAGTTCTCATGCATCAGCAATGGTATCTTTATATCAACGAACTGCTGGTGTAGCGACACAAAGAGCAGAATTGCGTAGGGTGAGCCCATCAACATGCTGCCTTTTTCTCATGCTCTGTACAGGTGCAGTTCCATTTTGCAGAGTAGACAGTACTTACCCAAGTTCAGAGGACCCTGCTAAAGCCAACTAATGAAAGGTAACTAAATAATGAGCTGCACATGGTCTCACCACCCATTTTTACTAGGGCTGGATTTGAGCTCAGTTCTACTCTCTAGACACCAGCCTTTCTTAGGAGAGAAGCTATGCTTCCTTGAACATGAATCAGAAAGGAGAACATCACAAAATAATGATGCTAACCCACTTGGCAATATCTGTCAGAAGGTGAGGATGTCATTTGGGTTACTTCTGCATAGCAGGCTGATATTTGCTGCCTAACACCTGCAAGGTCAGCATATTCAGTCTACATTGACCATGCATCTCCAAAACCAGCCCCATCTCTAACAACAATGAACTGGAAAAGCTTCAAAGGACTCAAGAATAAAAAGAATATTCTTTGTCAAATTATTTAGACAAAGCTTATCCAGAAATCTGACAAACAAACCATCAATATTACTCGACTGACTCTAATTTCCCAGGTAATTTTTCTCATCATTAGTGACTTAAAAGTTTTGCACAGAGCAATACATTTTAAAAACTCCAATAGCACTCACACAAATTGTAATGAGCGAAGCAGCAACAACTCGCAATCAATTTTGCAATAATTTGCTGTATTCACACTGTAACACTTCAGTGAAGTGTCGAGGAATGCTACATTTTATGAAAAAGCCACTGATGTGGCCACTCTGTGGTTAACCCTTACGGAAGACAGTAAAACCTTTTCTTTTAAGCAATTTTAAAGAATATTATGTTAGACAATTTCATGCTCAAAATCATAACTACATATTTTTACTTGTTCCAGGAGAAAATGCAAACAGCCAGCACTTAACTTCAATCAATTCTTTCCAGCCTAACCTACCCACATAGCGGGGACAGATCGAGCTGGAGGCTCACAGGCGTTCCTTGTGCAAAAACATCAGGTTCCATCTCACTCTGGATGACTAAACTTTCTCAGAATCTTTTGCACAGTGAGCACTGGACCCAAAGCCGATGGGCTGCCAGCCAGCCCAGACACCAATTTCCTGCTGCGCAGCCCACAGCAAGGGGAGCTTCTGTGAACAAAGGATGCAGGTAACGATACCGTCAATCAGCCCACGCTGCTCCCAAGAGTGGCCTGATCTAAAGCCAGCCTGTGCTGGATGGAGAGACTAATTAATGTCCCCTCCCTCATCAGGGACAGAGTGCTGACGAAGATTATAGGGTTGGCATTTCTTGGGAACTGAAGCACTCCTGGTACACAACAGCCTGCACAGAGGGGTGACTTTCCCAGCTGTTTCAGACTTTCCTGCTCAGATGCCAATCCAGACCTCGCAGCATTTGCCACGCCAGCGTAGACCACTACCATCCTGAACCCTCTAATGTTGCTAAGGTTCAATTTACAAAGAAGGTGAAACCAGAGTACAGTCTCTGGCTGGCTATGAACCCGTGCTCCTCTGGATCTTCTGCAGAACGTGCCATGCGGTGCAGGCACGATTAACAGCTAACAACGCTGGGGGCCAGAGGTCTCCTCTGCCAGCTACTGCAGAGCGTCACACAGCTGTTGCACGCTGCACAGTGGAAGCTCTGTAGGCCTTGTGGTCTGTTAGCCCATCACATAAGTCTATACTTGCGAGAATATGCATGTAATTGCTTTCACTGTTCCTAGGCCATCAGTTTATAAACCTGTGGCTAACTACTTAAAAGCACAGTTGCATCAATTTCATGCCTCACATGCTGTGTAATAGCATGGAAGGACGTTGTATCTCAAAGACTAAACCCACTCTTTGCGAAGCTAACCATTTACACCAGCATTTTAATTCCACCTAGCATTACAACCATGCCAATACAGACTTGGCACCCCATCATTTCCTTTCAACCTGGAATCCTCCCTGCAAGATGCTACCAGGTTGCTACAACACTTACCTGGAGCGGAAGGAGCCAGGAAAGGGAAGGAGACTTACCTCTCCTACACGCCCTTATCATTGCATATGCACCAGACAAGTTGCATATGCAACAAGTCCAGGCAGCTTGCAATCACACGCTGTTCCCACACAACAGGATACTCCCAATTAATCGAGTTGAGGCTCAGCCTGAAGTAGTTCAGTGCCTCATCACAAAAACAACTGCCCCACGGTTGGCGTTAGCTGTCTCTGCTGCAGTCTTAGCAGAATAACAGCTCAGGAAACAAGCAGCCTTGGAGCGCACTGCACACTCACTCCAATGAGGAGGGACAGTGCCCTTCTTGCACAGGAAGGGTAGATTATTTTTAATGCCACGGCCAATGCAATGTCAGGTAGACACCAGGTTCCAGTCTCGATGACCTCCAACCCAGCGCCTCTACATGCGAATACTGTGTCCATACAAAGGGGTCCGTACAAAGGCCATTCCTCACAGCTGTGGCTGCAGTACAAACAGGAATGGCAATCTGTTCAGTCCTGACAGTAAACCCAGCTGGAGGGCATGCAGTGCTCTCCTCTACGCCTCTCCTGGCAAGCAGGACCCTGAGCCACTAACCCATGCTCTTCCACCACTGTGAGACCCCGCTTGTGACCTACAGCAGTCAAAATCAGCCGTCTGCTTGGCTGACACAGCCCACCACTTTGCAGCACCTGTAGGGAAGCCAGTAGCTTTCCAGTTCTGGTCCCAGTTGAGTGAGTAGAAAGGGTCGAGCTCTGCAAGTAGATCTGCTCCACACATCTCACCCCTGCTGAGAAGGGAGTCCAGTTAACGCCCAACACAGTCCTTCTCCCATAACGGAGAGCTGAGGCCTTGGTACCAGCACGAGGGCAAGCAAGTCTCAGCCACAAGCTTTTCTAATGCACTGCTCTCTTGTCTTCCTCCTCTTCCTTCTTTGTCAGTCTGCATCCCAGCGTAGCAGCTCGGGGCTGCCTGGCGAGTCCGCAGCATCCTCTCTGCCTCCCGCAGTCGCTGGCTAGCTCTGCGCCTCGGCTCTTGGCCTTGCCGGAGGCTCACAGCCAGTGGAGGAACCTCCCTCCTTGAAAGCCCAGACCCTGAAGAACTTCCTCCCTCAGTGTTTGCCAGAGACACTGTTTGCCAAGCCTCAGCTGTGCTAAGACATATTTATTTAACCAGCCTTTAGTCTCATGGGGTAAACCCTGCAAGTTTCCTCCAGCGGGTGCCTTACCTTTGTTCTAATATTCCTTTAAGTAGTCGCACCACAGCGCTCGCACATATGGCCACTGTGTAGCTATGAAGAAATCAGAAAGCAGATCCCCATGATAAATGACTCGGAGCATTTGGAGTGTCAGTGACAAAGTAGAAATTAATCTCCATAGTTCCTAGTTCCCTGCTGCGTGCAGGCAGCTCTCTCGAAACCAGAACACCTGTTGGCACACAGCAGACTTCAGTAATGTGACCGCACAACTTTTTCATCTCAGCCTGGAAAGAGGCACTAACGAAATACAAAAATCCTGACCTGTCCTAAGATGGGTGTTCAAGGCCTTTCCACTGGATAAGGCATTTGTTGTGGGGCTATTAGCACCCCAGAGTGCTGCAAGGGACATTTGAGTCACTTTGGTTTGATGTATGCTGTAGGTATTTTTTGGTTATGTGCAATTTGTTCTGTTACATTCAGGGTATTGGCTATTTTGTGGAGCAGCTGTGCTGACTAATGGATCACAGCACTTCTGTGCCATATAGTTATTGCACAGAAAAGCCTCTCTGTCTCTCTCATCCTTCAGGAGTCCAACAGTTGCTGTCCTTGGGTTTGGAATAAGAAGGGGCAGGAGTATGCCTGGCAGCAACAAAAAACATTAATTCAAAAAGCTATGAAGAGAGTTTTGTTTTCCCTCTTCTCTGTACTGGTGTTAATAGCTTTGCAAAGCAGAGAAGTTCACCCAATGACTTCTTGGCTACTTCCCCAGATGGCGTCTTCAAAGCTGGCTTGACAGCAGAAAAGACGCCTTTCAAAAAAACTCACCAGACGCATTGTCAGAACACCCCAGAAAGTGCTTTCACGTGGAAGTCCCCTGGTCTACATACCCCACCAACAGAGCGCAAGGAACAGAAACAGTTTTTCTGGTTTCCTCTCCCCCCTCCTTGCTCTCCTTGGACTCACAAGAGACGACACACTGTTTGGTTTGCTCTGCCTTGACACCTCCCATTGCTCTGCATCACCCGAATATGAAGTTATTTACTAGCACAACTAATCTCTAGCTGTTCTGAGTCTCACCTGTTTGTTCATGCATTATAACATTGATTTCCTCCAGACAATTGTTCTGATCATTGTTCTAACTCACAGACAGCTCCCGTCATTAGCCTTGCTTAACAGGAAATGTTTTGCCACTGACTGAGCCGCTCTGCAGTTACTAGATTGCACAAAAAATCATCCCAGTTGGAGGGCTGCGTCTCCCCGCTGAGCTGGTAGCCCCAGACATCGCAGTAGGGAACATGCTCAGTGCTTTTGATTTTGGACATGTGCTAGAAAATACCGGGGCTAGGAGGAACAAACAGCGCTCTACAAAGGGCCACTGCTGAAAGGATGGCTGTTAATTAATCGGCATACAAACTGAGGGCGGTTTTTGTTCAATCAATGTTAATTGCATTTAATCTCATTCTCACCATTAAGAAAAGCCACCAGGCCAGGCTGATGTTGCTAGTGCCTGACATGCAGATTCCACCCACATTTGAGAGGCAAGGCGGGAGGAGAAAGGTAATGGAAAGAAAGGAAATAACCCTTCCTCACCCCTTCTGCATCACTGCACAATTTCATTGGGTCTGTTCCATTATTTAAACTATTTTTGTTTTCCAATAACATTACAGAGGAGCTCAAAGGATGAAAATCAGACATGGAGCATTTCACTACTAGTTATTCTTGCTCTCCTGGGTACCAGCTTAGAGCTTTGCTAACCTGCAGAGCCCTGGCTATTCCGCTTCTGTAAAGGACTGAAATACAGAAAATTGCTTATGTGAAGCAGTGTCTGCTTTTTAGTCCCAGGCTGGTCCCAACAGACCTGCCAGTGCCCCTCAGTATGATCTACAACTGCTGACTGCCACCTTCCATTAGCTCTGCCGAAGTCTTTCTCCTCACCTTGCTACTGACCACAACTCCACCGCATGCCAAAGGATACTGATGTCCGTCTTTCTCTAACATCTTATATCACAAAGTAGTATTTGCTATTAAACAACCTCTGACCAAATTTCCCTTCTAAGTCAGTGCACGTTTGAAGCCTGAACTTCCCAGGTAAACCACTAGTGCATCCGCCAGCGATTTGGCTCTGATCTGGGGACTGTGCCACTATCTGCTCAGCCACCTGCTTGGGAAACAGGAGCGATCCTCTCGCCTCTGCAGGAATCAAGCCTGGGGGCAGAGGGGCAGCTTTTGCAGCACAGGAAGCTCAAGGTGGCGGATTTCATGACTACTGCCTCACTGCTTCTGCAAGTGCCTTGCATTTTTCCAAATCAGTATCAAGACCAATAATAACCAAAACTGGGCTCTGTCTGCGCCTTTCCCCTGTGGCAGCACACAACGCTTGCCCAAAGCCAATGCTGCAGTTTATCATAGATTTTCTTTATCCCTCGACAAGTGTCAGTCCCATTGCCTCTCACCGCATAAAGTGGACATATCACAAGTGCTGTGAAGGACTGGCTGAGTTTTAAGTGGTCTGAAATGGCTCCACTAGACTTGGTCAAGATTGCTTTAAAATCATTTACCATTAGGACTGTGACCCTCTCTCTTTACAGCCAGCATAATGACTCTACCTCAGGGGAAGATAATTACATCCCACCATCTATACGCATCAGAAAGTATACACTACAAACACTACCGCGCCTTTCTGGAACAAGCGAGAGAAGGCAACGCAGGAGGAAAAGGAGATAACACTGGATGCCCCTCCATCCCGCAACTGGAGTCACCCTGAGCGTTTCGCAAGCTCATGGATTAGCCCCTGGGAGGGATAAAGGGATCCAGAAGGCACAGAGCTTTTCTAAAGCAGAACAACGACAACTTGTACAAATCCAGCTCTGGTTTTGTGAGGATTAAAATGAACTTCACCCAACTGTGAATATCCGTTTCCAGAGCCAAAAGGAATGGAAAACCACTTACTGATGCAACAGCATTTCATTATTTCAAACTCTAAGCCCAACGCTTCCAAAAATTAAGGACAGGCAACAGTAATGTTATTGCCGGGGGACGTCGGCTGCAGGGGTTTAACTGCTAAACTGCCAAGCCGTGTTCTGAGCACAACGTAATGAAACAGTATATGCAAATAAAGGCAACTTCTTCCTACTCTCATTCCTGCTCTTGCTACCAGCCCCCAGGATAATCAGTGGGAAAATAAAAGGAAAAAATAATCCCAGAAGCCAAGAGACTTTGGATTAAGTTGTATAAATGACCTGTTACCTCCTAACACAAGGAAGAAAGAAATGCAATAAATACCTGCAAAGCCATTCCAGTATTTCAGATTAAATGGATTACAGAAATGGAAAGTACATGATGCAAGATGTTATAAAACAAGACGCCAGGAAAGTGCAGGAATTTGAATCAGGCTGGCAAATGATCCCTGCAGACTACTGAGGAAAATTAATAGAGAGAAGGGGTAGAGAAAGGATACAGTAAGAATACTGACTGATGAACTCTGTTGTTAGGAGGTGTAAATTCAGGATGTCAGACTTCCACTTAAATCTACTTCAGTCCTGGAACAAAAATAACAAATCTTACTGTTAAAAAGCACTGGAAGTAGAAAAGTCAGATATGCCAAGCCTCATTTCAGGATAGGTTTCCCCTCTGCATCCCTCAAGATTGAAGTTTGTGACTTTAATTATTTCTGGAACATTGTGTATAGGGATTCAATGCAGGGATTACTAGCAGGATCCTTGTTATAAGTGCCACTTCTCAAACAAATTACACTTCACTGGATGTCAGTAACATACGCAAGAAAACAAATTAGATAAAGGCAGCAGGACAGCAAGATCCAGATCCGGTGCGAGGAAATTTCACAAGGTCACCCAGAAAAATAAAAGACACTTAGAATATAAACTCTTACAACGTCTAATTCCACAGTGCATTAAAGCTTTGTGTGACCCAGACGCAATACACCTTCAATACACCAGTAACTCCACACAAGTCTGAGACCAAGCCTAGCTGAGACATGCTTTCTTGTGAAGAAATGCCGTCAGGGTGGGAATGGAGGAAAAGAGAGACAGGAGATAGAAAGAGCAACCCCAGTTGTCCTCTGAAGTCCTGACTGTTCACAGCCAGACACAGATGGATGGGAGAAGCCAGGGAGAGAGGATGTCATTTTGCTTGGAGGCAGAGACAGCAGCTCCTTGGCTGCAGGGCTTCTTCACAAGCTGATCCCAACTTTACAAACTGCATTTTGCCCTTCCAGATCTCATCCTGGAACAGATTATTAACCTGCGCTAGTTCTAACGAGCATGTCTTTAACACTGGGAATTTTCATGAAGATGGAAGTGCAGGAAAGTCCAGTCCTTGGTTAGAGTGCAAAGAGCTGCTGAAAACACTTCACAACCCCTCAGCTACAGCACTGTGCCTTTGAGATGGGACCTCAATAGGGGTTGTTATAAATTCTCATCCTGGGGATTTCACCTGCCGCTTGTGAGTGCTACTAAACCCTGCAGTTTTCCCTTGCGCTACAGGTAAGCACTGCCTGGAGGGCATGAGCTGGAGTGGTAGGCTCTGCTGTCAGACTCCTCCCAACTTTGCCCAGCAGCTGTAGATAAATCCTCATCTCAGTTTCCCTTTCTGTACATAAGAGTAATGCCACTTACCAACCACACAGAGGTACGATAATTATTCACCAGCAGAAGATGCTAAAGAAATGCAAAAAATCACAGTTCTCAAGGGATCCATCCCTCTGTACAATTTGCATTTAGGCTTCAGAGGAAATCTAGTGCTTTATCTTGTCCCCTTCTACCTTGCTTTAGCAGGCTCCTGCACTGGATAAAGAGATTTCCTCTCCAGTTTGGGTTAGCATGTCCAGATCTAAGGTACGGCTCACTCCTGTCTAGTCGAGCTTCATGTACCAAGCACAGAGGCAGGCAGAGACTTCTCCAGATATCCTTTTTCTATGCCTAATTCTATTTCTGCTCAGTGATACAGTGAAATTCCACGCAGAATTATTATGAGCTTGACTGGCTTTATTTGTTTAACAGTTCACATTTTCATTAAGCCGTTGCTATTCGGCAACCAGTAATTTTATTTGTGTGATAGCTGTATTCATCTCACCCATATGGGTGTAGATGTCGCTCTCCTTTTCTTCTGGCAGAAGAGGCAAAAATCAGCAATGATAGAGCCAAGAGAGGACTGGGAATTCTCAGGTCTGTTTGCAGATAGGTGTGGGATATAACTTCTACCTGGTTTTGTGAAACATCTCTGAAAGACTACGGTCACAGTAAAGAGCCTACAGGTAATTTAAAAAAAAAAAAAAAAAAAAATTGTATTGAGAGACTACCTCCACCACCCAGGTATAAAACCGTCCTGGTTCAGGCCAGGACAGAGCTAGTTTTGTCTTCAGCAGCTCCTGTGGTTTGGATTTAGTGCGAGAAGAGCGGTGATAGCACACGGATGTTGCTGGTTGCTGCTGAACGACCAAGGACATTTTGCAGTTTCCCAGGTTCTGCTAACATGCAGGTGTAAAAACTTGGGAGGGGTAGAGCCAGAATAGTTAATCTAAACTGGCCAAAGAGAATATTCCACACCAGAGACGTCATGCCCGGTATAAGTGAGGGTCGGTCAGTGGGCCACTAGGCTTTTGAGACCCTTAACTTGCCTTAATCCTTAAGCTTCCCTTCGGGTTGCTTTTTGTTTCCCTGTTTCTCCTTTTTGTTTTTCGTTCGTTCGGCTGCTGGTTCCCTCGCCTGCTCTCTCTGGAACTTGCTGTTCTGGGATAGCTGGGGGGGGAATATCCCCTGCTCCCTGCCTGCTGCTTGGGACGAGCTGTATCGGTCGCCGGGTGGTGAGAAATTGTGTATTGTTTGTTTTATATATTCTATTATCCTTATATATATTATCATTATTATAATTATTAATATATTTTTATATTTTTCCTTTGCTGTCCTGGTGAACTGTTTTTATCTCAAGCCGCGAGTTTTCCTTTCTCTCCGATTCTCCTCCCCACCCCAGCGGGGAGGGGGGGAGTGAGCGAGCGGCTGCGCGGTATTGGGTTACAATTTGGGGTTAAAAACCACAACAAAAACCAAAACCTGAAATATCTTTGAGCAGAATCAGCCCCTTTGACTCAGCACTGCAACTCTTCTGCACCAGAAGCTTATTGCTGACTGAGCGTTTATGGTATTTGAGTATCAGATTTTAAAGAATTAATTACATGTCTAACTCTTGCCAATCTTTCAGTATCTTGAAATATCTGCTCCCAGGAGCTGCAAGATCTGATTAGATCACAAGGAAGAGAAGCCTGGTTGGTTGGCCTGCACCAAGCCCCAATTAGACAATCCTCTACCAAGTTCAGGCAACCAGACAGAGAAATAACAGGCGTTTTGAAATGTTAATGACCTGAACTGAGACAGTCAAATGACTCAACCACACCTCTTAGATAGAGGTTTCAGAAGTCACCCAAGAAACACTAAACATTTCACCCTGCCACTCCCCTTTTACAACACCAAGGAGCAGAGGAGCAGGGAAGCCCTGCCTGCTGCGTGAGCACTGGGCAGGAGAGCTCCGGGTGTTCCCGCCAGGCACGACGCACACCGGAACGGAGAGGCTGCGGACAGATTGGGAGGCCACGGAGACATTCAGTCATGCGATTACATGCGGATGCCCAACCACAGGCACACCCAGGCAGCAACCTGCGTGAAGCTGCATGCTCGGCCCTGAATGCAGAAGCCATCGTAGTCAGTATCTCAGCAAGACGGATTTGTTCTGAGCAACTGCCCACCGGCGCCCAACATAACCAATGCAATTAAGAGAACAGCAGATAAGATACCCTACAACTTGAAACACGGATCTGAGCAAACAAAGGGAGAATGACGAACACCAGAAGATGCATCTTTATTTCCCAATCAATGTCTCCTCCCGCGTAAATTCCAAATCCTTCTTTCAAGATTAAAAACCTTTACTAAGTGAAAAACAAGCTCAGCATTTCTCTAGCTCCTTCCTGTCCCCTTCCCTCTTCAGAGGGCACCCTGGTAGAATACCAGATGCTGGAATAAGCCACAAAAGCCTCCTAAATAATTATCTCCCATCTCCTCCACTGCAAATTTATAGTCCTCATCTGTGTCAGGACAGAGACCTGCTTCCATCTGTCTAAAGCACATCCTTTACAAAGAGCACCTAAAGGTGGAATGTTTAAAGGGAACATTTGAAAATGTATTAAGAGACTGGAAAAGAAAGGGACAGTTTATAAGTGTGCTGTTTGCTTGTCTTGTGGACGCTGTTCAAGTGAAGGGGAGCTTTCTTTTTTTTAAATATGACAAATGATGCTGGTCCCAACTTGTAATTTCCTTCAGCGTGCAGCACGTCTGTTCATGATAGATACCAGTGCAGCTGCTTAGGTGTCCGTTTATCTGCTAGAAAAGCATTGTCTATTTGGACCCAACTCATCCTAAAACAGTAGCCCCAGAGGGGGAGAGAGAAAAGGGAGGGGGGAAGAGAGACAAGGGAGCTGTTGACTGGGAATACATCCGTGCTTCTGCTGCAAAGGTTCTGGCAAAAACCAAGCATCATATTTAGTTTCAGCTACATCCTCTCTTCCCCTCTCCTAGACTATTCTTTTTCGGTGTCACTCAACACCTCGTTACACCCTCTTCCCACAAAGACCTTACCACTAACATACATTTCATTTTACACTTGCAACCTTTGGAAATAAAGCAAGCTCACAGCCTTCTTCCACAGGTCTGTGCCAGTGCAGAGGAGCCCTCAGGTCCCAACCTGAACAGCTTGCATTTTAAGACAGGTAACATTAGAAAGAAAAACAAAATACAAAGGAAGGAAAGAGAGAGAGAGAAAAGGTAAGAGAGAAAGAGAAGGACCAAAAAAGGGCAATCAAAGGGTATTTATATTTTGTGTTTAAAGAGACTTTAAGCAGGAACTTGCCAATTTTCTGTAACCGGGATTAGAACAGAACGAACTCAAACACTTCATCCTTCTGCAGAGCCCTCCGAGCTGAATTTCACTGCCTGCAAAATAACCCATATAGAAAGAAGCTCATAAATCCCTGTGACGTAAGTAACTTCACATTACTCTTGGGGAAACAGAGGCAGGGACAGATTCATTAATCCAAGTAAATGAATCTGTGAAGCAGTCTGGATTTCTGAATCCCCATAATGTCCCACACAAGAAACAGCACCCAGGGCCCAGCAATTTCCATGCCATGCTGCCTGGCACAAGCAAAGCAAGTTACTTGAATGGATGAGAATGTTTTCAGAAGTGAAAAGTACAGTCAGCCACACCTGCCGTAGCCAGGTAAGCATACATTCTTATTAAAACATGTTTTATTACTTTAAAATGCCTCCCACCATTTCACTCATTGCATCGTTAATACCAAAGACCAGGGTCACATCTGTAAGATGCTGCCTCCGAAACCTGCTGAGCAGAGAGCTGCAAAACCTGTCTGAACAGGTGGGTACATATCCCAGCAGCTCAGCACTGCCAGGGTTAGCCTGCTGGTAATACCCAAGCCAGCGAGGTTCGGGCTGGCTCGGATATGTCATCATTATTCTGCAGCCGAGGCATACCCCGCGAGGATGTTGCTACGGGCTGGTACTCTGCCTCCAGCTTACCAAATACAACTTCTATGTGTGTGCAGAGGAAAGCTGGGTCTTTCAAAGCTGTTTAGACAGTTGTATGTACACAAAGAGCTTTATAAGATATTTATGTTGAAGAATTGTTAGAACCAGCACTGAATTAAAGACTTGACTTTTAAGATAAGGAACTGTCCCTTAAAAAAATACTTTTTTTTTTTTTTTTGGTGGGGTAGGGTTTCTTTGTTTGTTTTGAAAATAATGAAATTCCACATGTAAGATAGTATCAGTCACTTGAGCTTAAATTGTGTAAGGTAGTTGTCATTACTGTGACTTGAAACTGAGACTTGCATTTAGAAAGCTCAATATTTATTGCCTCCCAAAATTTAAGTTCACACAAAGACTGTCTGCTCCTGCAGGCGGAAGGCTAATCCTACCGTCTCTTATCCACGATCGGTCCACAGCTACATTCTCACACGTGAATGGTCCTGAGTGGATCTACTGATGGCTACCAAAGCACCACCCCTGGATGATGCTGACCAAAGGCCTCCAAGCACGAGGCTCTGAATTATGCAAACCGAGCCCGGCCCCACTGCCGCCAGCCAGCCTTAGCTTTTCAACCAGCCCGGGAAGGAAACACAGGCGCGCAAACACACATACACACCCCCCAGCCCACCCAGCATGGGGGGGGACAGGCCAGTCCCTTGACTCGCAGAGAGCTTTTCCATTTGTCCCACTCTACTTACTGCAGCGTTCGAACAGACAACCCGCTCCCCTTTCATCTGCTCTGCGGTGGCCATTTCTCCAGAGCTGCCCATCATTTCCTTATCAAGCAGTAAAAACGCAGGATCACTAGAGACGCAAGCTCAGCCTCGCTGAGATTTCACTCTCTCAGCAGGTCGTAAATGCCCCTATAATGTTGGCTTTTTTAATCTTGTGTTATTATTACCCGCGGCTGCCATTCAGTCTGCAGAGAATAAAGCGCTAAGGCTTTCAGGACCCACACAATGGCTCTATGCATTTGCCAGCGGCTGGACAAACAATACCTCTGTGTTTCAGCTTTATTGGAAACCTTTCTGTTGTGGGAGTCTGACTGCATGTGTCCCTCCGCTCAGGCAACGCAGAGGTGCGAGCGTGTGCCTATAAATTCATCGGTGATTTCAGGAGCACGTGCCTCCACAGTTGCCTATAGAACCAACATGAAAGCATGCGGGCAGCTGCCGCAAGCCTGGTGTGTCCCTGCGAGCCTATGGAATGACAGAGATACGGGCCTGCAGAGCCAGTCGGTCTTTCTCTACAGATCAACCAAGGGGTATGAAGCTGAACAAGGGCCCTCCGTGAATAATTACGTTCACCTCTGCATAAGCGATGTTGCCAGCTCATATGGAAATCTGATAATATATGACATAGCTATGAAAATGTCAAAGCTCCACTTCCCAGAATCACGTTCTTATGTGAAATCTTGGCTTCCGCTTAAAACTAAAGAGCCCAAGAGCTTCGCATTTGCAAGGAAGGCTCGAAAAGTGGAACAACCGAAAAAGCACAAATCAGAATGCAAATGAGATTTGAAAAATGCCGGGCTCTTCTAATTTGGGGAGGCTGATTGTTTTGGTCAGTTCGTTATTGTTCGCAGGGGACACTGCAGGTGTGTGAACTCCTACAGAGCTGCAAATATTTAACGGTTGGACTTGATGATCTTAAAGGTCTTTTCCAACCTAAATGATTCTATGATCCTATTCCCTCATTCAAGAAAACAAGCCATGTTGCACACTCTTCACATACTCAAAACCTAAGAAAGAAGTCAGAAACTCCCCAAAACCCACAAGGTTGACTTGTAAAACTGTTTAGAAATGCACAGGGGTTATTTCATCTGCCTTCTGGTTTTAAGCATCGGAGTCACGTTCTCATATTATTGCTGTCTAGGCAGGAGAGCTATAGATTATTTTATTTATTCCTTCTTTTTTCTCTTTTTTAATAAAAAAAGCAGAACTAAGATTCTCATGTACTTGTAAAACTTCAGGAACAACTCCACAAAACTAGGGCAATAGAAAACATGCCAAATACTTCAAGGCTTGGCACTAGTGAGTGCCTGCCTGTCTCTCCGTGGCAGGAGGAATGTCTGTCTGTCTCAGCCAATGTTTCTGAGTAAGAATGTCTAATCTTGATAGCCCGTGTACATATAAAACACCTATACTGTCAGCTCTCCAGGAAGAGACCTTGACATTTTGCAGAAAAACACTTCCCCATCTCCCCTGAATATCAGCAGAAGGCAGAAAAACGTGGTAGATCTGAAAATCTAAGAGTCAGGTGCTGCCTTCAGCAAGAATTAAAGTTAAAATGGAAGAGGCAGTAGTGAAATGAGCACAGGCCAAGTCACTGGACTTGGAGTACCAAGGAACCGACTCCCAGGTTTCCCAGACACGTATCCACAGCTGGCCCGTCCCACTCCCTCTCTTGTAAGTCAAGAGAAGAGATATCTTGAAGGGGAGGAAATTGAGGCTTTGCTATCTTAAAAAGAATAAATAAAAGGTGAATGGTTTCAGCACATACTGTATTATCGTTGCGATATTATGTGCCTCGTGCACCTGGAGAGATAAACTGCAACCCGCTCTCTGAGTTCTAACTTTATGGTAACCGGGCTGGCATGGGAAGATGAGCTCTTGCTCTCTGCGGACAGAGTAACTGGATTGCAATGTTCTCTTCCGGAAAAGAGTAATGAGGTGCCCAGAGAGCCTGCAGAGGTGTCAGAGAAACAGATGCTGTTAGACCCTTTGCAGGCCAAAGACAGATTAAGAATAATACACCACCAGCATAACAAGACCTTATCAACAGCCTTGCAAGTGCTAAGAAGTGGAAGCTGAGCGAAGGCTGTGACACCTGTCTGCACCACAGCCCTGCTATTACTGCCTTCCGACTTCCCGCACAATCCAAGTGTCCAAACGGCTTTGAAGCAAGAAACAGCAAGACAGGCAGGTGAATCTGAACTCCAATCAGCTGTCTGAAGAGACGGTATGAATACCTTACGTCTCAGTAACACTTTTCATCCACAACATTTCCAAGACATCCATTCAACCTCAACACTCCAAACCACAGAAGTAATATCTGCCCAGGTAGAGATGGGCAAATAAACACGAGTTAAATGACTGTTCAAGGTCGTCCAAGGAATACGAGAGACAGACACACACGTCTAGCAAGTAGATTACTCTTCCCTTTTGAAAGGCACACAGACACACACATGCACACACAGGGGATTGAAACTGCTTAGCCAGGTGTGGAGCCTGCTGTGATCAACACAGCCTCACCGAGCAGCGACTCTTCTCACTGCTGTTTCACTGGTGCTAAAACGTGAAAAAGCAAACCTTTATAACAAAATTCATTCAAACAGATGCAAATAGGGATGGGGGATTTTGCATCTGGGCAAAGTTACTACAATCTACACATCCTATTTGTCTGCTAGTTATTAAATTACCCACAAGCCATCAACAATTCAAGTCTCTCTCAGAGGCAGAGATTAACTAGGAATTGCTATGCAGAAATGCTGCTCATCTCTTCTCTAGCGAGATCAGCCTCATGATGAGTTGAGGACATTTGGGAACAAAGGTGAGCTTTCCTGCAAGAAATGAGAGGCACAGAAAGATGGGAAAATGCTACTACAGGGAGGAGAGGATTTGCAAGGCAAGAATCTATCAGGAATGGTTTCACACACACATTGCAAACCACGGACTCTGATCAAACACACTCGTGTATCTGGAGCACAGGAGCCGCGCTTCTGTCCAAGCACTAATGCAAATGAGTTTTTCAGTGAAAGACAATGAGGGCAGTATGTAAATATTAATTTAACAATCTAGTTGACAAAGCCTCAGCTGATCTATACCTAGCTGGTTTATTAGCAGGTGAAGCTGAAGGCAGCTATCCTGGCTCCTCTTCCCACAATCCCCTGTGCCATCTTGTTTTTATTGACCCCGGAGACACGACGACTCTTAACTGTATGCAGCCTGCTTCTCCACCACTACCTGCAGAGTAGCTACAAACACTTGACAATACAATACATATTTATCAAGGCCCTTACACGACAAGGATCCTGCGGCACCACGCACACAATGGCTCACAGTCCTCAATTAAAGAGAGCAAATGGTTTAGAAAAATAGAAAAATCACGCAGCCTTGCTTTTAAGCAGGAGGCGGCTGAGGAGCTGGTCACTCAGGTACCACCAAGCATTTAGAGAATGACTGACACAGAGCCAGAGCCAGGCACCATCCGTCTGCATTTACGCTGGGCACTTGGCAAACTAAGCATCAAGGATAGCAACATCTTTAATAACTCTAGGCCACCAAAGAAGCATTTTGCCATCTCAAAACAAGATGTCAAAATCCTGATTTCTCTCTGCAGTTATATTTCATCTGGAATTATTATTTTATAATGCATAATAAATCTTACAATTCTTTACCATCTCTTTGGGCTGCACACACAGGAATCCCTTCCTTCACACAGGCACGAGACAGCTGCTTAACAACGGACCGCAATATCACACCAGAGTTTAGGGCCAGCGATCAAGTATACTGCGTCCTGGTAAAACGGCTGTGGCATTTGGATCAACACAACAGAATTGCCCTGACTGCAGTATGGCCGGCATCCATGGAAACCACATGAATTATGATGTTTTAGACTATTCACGTGGATTTGTATATATTCTTGAGAAGTCTTTTAAAGCCTCAGTCTTCCTTTTGCTGCAAAGAACAGTGACAACATACTTGACGGGCTGGGCTTGTAAATAGGCAGATTGAATTAGAGGAACAGAATGAACTTTGTTATCCCTCCCTCCCACTTGCTTCAAGTTTCTAAAGAAACCTTCTGAACACAAGAAGTCACTATGTTTCTCCTAGCCATTTGATAAGCAGTAAGGAAGAAAAAAATAAAAACCACACAATCAAAATTTTTGCAATAAAGTTCACTTACTAAACTATCTTTTCCAGGAGAATGTACTTCTATTTTCCATTATTTAATGGAAATAAGATATAGGAGTTTGACTTAGCAGAATAGAAACTTAAAATAAAGCCATGCTCAGAAGCCTTGTCGAATTTAGCAAGAGAAGTGCTACACATTGCCAAATTGATCATAAACAAACTAGTTGTTCTCATTAATCAACTAGGAAAAAAACTAGTATAGTAATAGATTTGCAATCATCTTTACTATATTATTTATTGTAATAAAACTGTCATAAATCTAACAGCAATAGATGTAAGCAGCACCAAGGAAAAAACAAAACATTTTACGTAGTTCAGTAAATGCAAGATGCTGCAACAAGGCATCAAAATAGCCTTCCCAGGAGAATCCACACAGTTGCCGTCTCCTTTGTCTTTGATGTAAAGCTACATATAAACCTGCAGTGTTAAATGACCCCAAAGCAGCTTGTTCTCTTCCCCAAACCTCTACATGTACCATTTCCTGTGGCTCTTGCAAAGTTGCTGCTTCCTTTGTCCACTGTCTCCTTTTCATATCAGCATATCCATCGCCCAGATCCTTGATTTCACAGCCCAGCCAGTTGTATTCCAGGAGCGCTTACAAGCCAGGACCCAAAGAAAAGTTTAACTTAGTTTGGTTCTCTCTCAAGTAAATTTCGAGCAACAAGAGCACAGATAAATCCAACTTATCCAGAGTAATTCATTCTTCACACTTGTTTAAACGTGGTCACTCACCGAGGAAGGACTGGCAGCCTTCTCTGTAGGTTGTAGACTCCACTGCACTGCTAGGAACTGTGCTGAGACAAGTCCACATCACACGTCAGTGGAGATGGACTGCACCCTTCAGCTCCGGGATGGAAAGATCAAACTGCTAGATAGGTTCTCTTCCTTGCCAGGTACGCTGATTTTTATCAACGGGAAAAGCCAATTAAAGTTGATAAAGACACATTCTCTGCTGATTTTCCCTTACTGCCCACTGCTCAGTGCTAGTATAATGGATAATGTTCTGCCTGTGGGTGTATTTTCTAAGATCTGTCAGTTCTGACAGCATTTTGGCACCTGGATAACTCAAGATTTATACTGAGGGTCCAGGAATGCACCATTTCTCAGTAGCTGATGGGTACATTTTTCAGCAGGGCTTCCCTAATTAAAGGGCTAGAAAGAGATGGGATCAGATTGATAGGTTTTGCAGTCAGATGTTTTACGCTTAGTTTGATGAATTATAAATCACCTTTTGCAACTTTTGGAACACGTGAGAAGAGCATGCAAGAGAAACTACAGCGGTATGTCCAAAATATCACAATATAATTACTTATTTTCAAATTCCACCTCTGTCCCTATGGCAAGACCGTTAAAGACATACTGAAGTAAAGCAATGCTCATTGAAAAGAAAAAAAAAAAAAAATCAAAGAAAACCCCTAATGCTATGAAATGAGACACTGCTGCTCTGGAGTACTCCCACATGGAAGCGTTTTGCCCCAGACGGGACACAAAAGGTGCAGCCCTCCTCCTCCGAGTATCACCCTGGGCTGGGAACGCTGCACTGGTACGGAGTCCCTCACACAGCTCAATTAGCAACCTCCCCTACCAGACCAGTGGGAAGCTTTGCCTTGTCCTCAGCTGTCACAGCCTTGTCTCAGGGCTAGAGAAACCACTATCATATTTAATGCTTTGACTTTAATACCTGTAAAACTGCGTGAAGACAATGTATTCTGTGCTGGCTTCGTTGTCCCTGTCAGAGCCCCTTCCCTATATACAGTGAAATGTAACTTCAGAGAGGCCAGTGGCAAGATCTTTCAGAATAACCACAGATTGTTCTGGTCTTAACGGGATCTTCAAGTACTGAGCTCCTCTTGGGGGGTGAGGGGAGAACAACAACAACAAAAAAACCCCAAAATCAGGATGTGAGAGCTCAGTATCACAAAGTGAAAGTTCACGAGTTCCTTGCTGCCAGAGTGTTGTTCAGACCAATGTAGCCTTAAAGCCATAGAGAAGAAAGTCACAGAATAACCATCTGGAATGGGGAAAAATATTTGTTGGTAATTTAAAACATGAAACCAAAGAAATACAATGCAGAGCAACCAGGATGTGAAAAGCATTTCCAGGCACTGAGAGGTTAAAACAATTATTTGAACAGCTGGGAAAATTAAAATGGTAAAATAATAGCTACCCTTCAAAATTCTACAGATGCAAAGAGACTCTTCAATGAATAACTGATAAAGGGGAAAAAACATTTCAAAAGAGAAACCGTTTCACGCATGAAGGTCATACAAGTAACAGCTCCTCTTAAGAACCTGGATTTTCAGACTTGGCAAGAGATGAAGCAGTGGGGTTAACACAGCAGCCTTTTACCTCTAGGGACCCAGGGTCAAATCCTGAATAATCTAAGTTACACATGAAAGCAACTTTGGGCATATCCTTTCTACTGCTTTTTTGGAAACGGTTCCCCATTGCAGCAAAAGCAAGGTCACATAGGATCACGCCGGAACTGTTGTAGCAGTTTGTTTGCTTTCCCAAGGAATTCTCCCAGCACTGGCACGGCCTCAATGGCTGCAGCAACTCGTGCAACTTTAGAGCAGACAGTTCAGGCGATTTTACTACCCTGTTATCCAGAGCCCCTGCCCCGTACACACAGCCTGCTCTGGCAAGAATGTGGCGGTATGTAATTTTTCAGAAAAAAATTGACAGTCTGTAATGAGCAGCTTGACTATTCAGGCAGGGTCTAAGAGGAAGAATAATGCCACTCAGGATTGCAGGGTATGAGCAACGGTGTACACAACGCTGCTCATCAGGACAGGGTACACGGACAGACATACCCAGGGGACTCAAAGCTCCAGCAGAGCCATCTTCAGGGCAGGGAGGAGCTGAAAGAACACAGCTGGGGAAGGTCTATCTGGCACCTGGCTCCAGCTATCCTTCATGTAGGCAATGAATCCTCTCTCTCTACTAGCTATTTTAAAACAAGAAACCAAAAATTTTCAGAAAGTAGAGAAAAAACTGACAACTGAATATGTAGCACTGCAGAGAAGAAATCGGCTGCACGGTGCCAGCTCTTGTTTCCGTTCCTCACCCACTTCAAATGCACAACCTCTTCCACATAAATACTGAACAAACTGTTATAAGGACAGCAACTGAACACACCTCATCAGAGTCCAAAAACATGGATCCTTTGGCAAAAAAAGGCAGAATCAGAACAGAAAGCCAAATCCATCCACCCCAGCAGTCAATTCTTCTATCCTTCACACATATCATTTCACCAGTCTCCAACTGGAAAGTCTTAACTACTACTTTTTTTCTTTAAGTCAAAGAAAGAAATTAGACAGCATAAACACTGAGATCCTCCTACAAGAGGACTTTTTCTCCAATCAAAATAATTTTTTATTCCAGCATTATTAGGGCGTTTTTGAAGAACTAAGATGTATCCTCCTCAATCTGTGTGTTTCTTCCCTCTCCAGAGTAGAGCCTACTTCAACCTACTCTGAACACAGCCATTGAGTCCTGATGCTGTCACGTATCTCCTCTGATGGGTTATGCTGCTCACTAGTCAATGATACTAAAAGAAAACACGAAGAGGATGAGCCTGCAGCCTCCCCAGCACTTCTTGCTGCAATCATGTTGAACACCCCCAGCTACATAGACCAGGTTTGACCACTTTAAGGATCAGAAACGTCCAAAATGTTGCAGACAGTAGCTCTTACCCTGTATCTATGCCAAACCAAAGTAGCCTGTGACACAGAAAGTAACATGGCTGACAGAAGGTTTCCAATAGAGGTCTTGACCTTCTCATGGTCCTGAGGGACCCTGTGACACATTTGTACAAGAGTCAGGACCCTGGTATTCTGCCAAACTACATACATTTGGTCTAAACTAAAATTATGACTGCAGCTTTAATTCAATATGCTCTCCTTCACTTCTGATCCTAATCTGCTGGCGAGAGCTGTTGGACCAGTAAGCACCCGCCTTTTTTGCCCTTTAGGTGACTACATCCCTGTGCTGCCTGAACAGATGCGAGCAGCTAGAGTTGCACAGCAAAACCATTTAGGAAATCCACCAGCTGGGTACATAACCTGCCTTAGCAGAGTTGCTACTCATACTGGGAAACCTGCAAATCCATCTCTACTATCTCATCATGGCACTGGTTGTGATAAGAACATGGAACTGGGATATCCCAGCTTGTCCCCTCACTGTACCAGCATGATGATCAGTTATCAGTCTTTTACTTGCCTATGGCAAACAGCATCCTGCAAGGCTGATGTACAGTTAGGTAATGTACTTTGGGATCCTTCAGGGTTAAAAAAAAGTGCATAAATCTGACAGGATGAGAAAGAAGCTGAAGCAGAAAAAGAAGGTGTAAGGCTTACACAAGCACCCACACCCTTCTACCCTCCTTCCATGGAGTCTCTGAATCTTACCCATGTTTCCTGGAGTCAAACACCCCTGTGCCAAGCAGCTTTCATGTGCAGGGAGGAGCACAGGGGGATGCAGAGGATTACTTTACATCCTTATGAGCTTCCAGTACTCAGAACCCAAAGACTTCTTTGCTCCTCTGATCAGCCATGTTCAGATGCATATTTAAAAATAAGACAGACACTGAACTCTGTCTTGCCCCCTGAGGGAACTGCAGCCTCCTCTTTCCAAACTGCCAGTTCAGTGCTGCAGGGAATAGGCAGACTGGTGTCAGCTCCAATACAGATTTTAAAATGAAAGGAATGCAAACGAAGGGGACAGAAGAGAGGAGAGCAGAGAGGGAGGGAGAGGGTGCAGAGACACTGGAAGGAAGCAAGTGAAAAAATGAAGACAGAGGGGAAAGATAAAACCTGAGCCCAGACTCTAGAAAGAGGTGAGTAAATAAAGAGACAGAAGGAGGAGGAGGTAGCAAAAACAGGCAATAGCATATGTCTAGCTTGCTTGTACATACTGCAAGAAAAATCCTATAGGTGGCCAGAACTGCTCATGCTAGATGGTGAGGAGGATATCACTCACTTATAGTGATATCACCAAGCCACACACAGTTTAGACTATGCATGAAATACCCACAGCTTGAGTTTCAATCACAGAACACCACAGAAGAGCCCTAGAACAATTTACCCTTGCATATAGCTCAAACATTTGCTATGCACTGTCCTGAACTAATGGAGACCCATCCCAGTGCTAGCATGGCATTCCTAATGATCTTGAATTCAGCATGCCACAAAAAATAAACCAAACCAAGAATATCATGCAGAAAATAACTTGGCAGTGCTATACAGCACTTGATTCTGGTGCCAGGGGGTCAAAACAGGGATTTCTCCATGCTGCATGTTTCTAGATCCTGCTCAATAGGGTTGGCAAATTTCTGGTGGTTTTAAGCTTAAGACAAGGATTCCAGGCAGTTAACCTCAGGGAGCAGTTTTTAAAACCTTAAGATATTGTTGGTCTATTAAGAGGAAGGGGAGGGGAGGGGAGGGGAGGGGAGGGGAGAAAGCAGAAGGAAGAAGAGAGACAGAGAGAAAATCAAGTGCATACCTAGAGGTAAACTTGCAAATAAGAAATGCCGAGTCAGAAATCAGAAGGATAGGTTCCTACAGCTCTACAACACGCAATTCCAGAAGCTCATCAAAACTTCAGTGGCACTTGAGAAATTTGTGCCAAGACCAAGAAAAACTTCCAACTGTTGATACTGAGGCAATTATCAGGAAGAACGCAAGCTTGCCTGAAGTGAAACACACAGTACAGTGTGAAGTTACCATCCTGTTGTCAGGATGGACCAGGTACCATGGTCAAGTACAAATCAAAACTGATGAAGCCAAGGAATGTACCAACAGAGAGCACAAAGCAAGAACAAAGATGGAGCAAGAACTAAGGATCATGAGGAAGAGCAGGCAGCACCCAGATGCACAGTTACAGCCTAGAGGCTTGCAGAACAGTTCAGAGCCACTGAAGAAGTTCCCTTACATACCTGGCTGGTGGGTCCAAACATCAGTCAGATCTAAACCTGCTGGGGAGATTAATTGCAGACAGCTACAGATTAACACACAATCCTTATAACCTTTTATCCACATGACGGTGTACTAGACTGCTGTGCTTTGGAAGACTTTTCTCAAGGGAAGGTGCCTACTTCAACCTTCAAGCACCACAACACTCCTACTGCTTTATGTTGTCCCTTAAGAAAAGCTTTTCATAGCAGCAATGAAAGCTTTTTGCACTGAACAGCTGGAACCAAAGTCAAAGCACAACCTGGCAGTTTTCTTGGCTGAATAGAGATGCCATTGAATCCGAGAGTAACAGGCAAAAAGCCCATATTGACAAAGGTTTAAGACAGTAGTTCAAGATATTAAGACACTCAGAACTGCAACTTGCAGGATTTACAAGAAGAATATTTTGAACCTTATCCTTCTGCTACAGTTGGCATCCAGGGATTATCTCCCTTACGCCTCTCCTTTAAATAATTTTTTTCCATAACACCTATCAAAGCCACCATCTTCCCAGCAGGAGCAGCCAGGACTTGCTGTCAGGTCTCCCCAGACGCTCAGATTAGCTACCTCTCTTCTCCACGTGGGAACTCTCAGATCCCACAACTTACTGAAGCAAGGATTTGGATCTGAGATTCAAGTTTCCATGAGGGGATTTCTGTTATTATAGCAGATATGGTTCCACACACAGCCACTGTGAACTATGTGACAGGATACGAATCCTCTTCTTCTATATATTCCTGCTCTGTGATCTCACTCTTCGTTTCTTCACATCCCCCTTTTCTCCATAGTATTGCAACACTTCATTGATTCAACACAATCGACAAGAGAGCATGAAGGCAGAGGCAGACTCTCAGATTGGAACAGCTGGTTTTCTTGATGGCATCATGTCCCAAAGAGAGGTAAAGAATCACAAGAAAAGAGACTGCTTATTCTCAACAGCAAACAGCTCCACACTGGAGAAGAAAGCACAACCCTGCTGACTGTGAGAAAAAGGCAGCAGAGGGATTTTGAATATATTTCACACTCCTTGATGGATCATGCCTGAATGTTTTGCGGGAAAGCAGAGCACAGAGGAAACCACGCTTCAAAGCCTATCACGGTACTCACAGGGCCTGTGAAAATGTTATAAATACGATCCCCTGCTATACTGTCCAAAGCCCATATACAGACCTGCTGACATGACCAATTCCTCAATGGCCACACTCCACAACTACTATGCCCTGCTCTCATTAAGCTTTGGAATAAGCTCCTGTCAGTCATGCCAAAATGGGCTTAATGATAGATGGACAAGGGTGACCAGCGGGGATTGAAAAAGATGGTCCAAAGTCATCGACCCTGTGATCAAGCTCTGAACAAGGACTGCTAGACATAATAGCACCCCATGTCACAGCCAACGGCCACACTGAGTACCCACCTGAGAGCTGACAAATCTTAGGCTATTCCACTCAAACACAGTTGTCTGTCATGCTAGTCCTTGGACACAGGAGCACAACATTGCAAAGTTTCCTCTTCCCCCATCTCAATCCCTGTCCTGCCTCAACACGCAGCAGCAAAAACAAGCTACTGAGGCACTGGATCAGCAGGAGAAGGTGCTGAGGCCGTTGAGGATGAGCAGTTGCTCTGGTCCCCAGAGCTTAAATTTCCCAAGCATGAAACGTTTGACCGAACAACACAAAAAGGGGTGCAGGAAGCAAGACCACAAGCTACCTTAAATCCATGAGCTCTTTTCTTCTTAGAGGTTGCTCATACCTAATACCATATCTTTTCTCATCCTAAAATAAGAGAACATGCATTAAAGGATCAGGCTATTAACTTCTGAAAGCTGGGCCCTTTCTGTAGCCCTCTCTTGCAACAAGGGGTTTGCTTCCATTTCTCAAAAGCAAAGAAGGAAATCGATACTTGGACAGAGAAGGCATATTCTGAAGGACAATCCCTAAAAACAAGGGTGCTCTCTTTTTCTCAATTGCTGCAGTGCCTCCCTTGTTGAGTCTCTCCAATGAAGCTGATTATAGCGGTAAGCACAAGTCAGCTCCTCAAACATTTAGGCAAGCTAGAGTCCTCAAGTGGAAATAAGCAGTTTCATGAGCAGCAGAACTGAAGTCACTTGGATTCCTCCAGGTTCGTGTCTTGAAGTTAAGTTCCTCTGTGACCAAACTGATGTCTAATAAAGGGTGAGTCAATACCATTCCCCCCTGTACAAGCACCACTGGGGTCCCTTCCCTCCACCTAATTGCCTGCTTTCACAAGATATACAGGAACTTATTACTTCAGAGCCTTTGTGCCTTCTGAGGAACATCACCACAACTCGCCAGCAGGTTCAGAGCAAGCAGAGTGTGGGAGAGAAACCAGGCTCACAGACGCACAACATGGTTATGTGAGTCCCGTTTCCTTCATCAGGGTAAAACTCCAGACACAGCTAGGGGGGAGCCAAACGTTTAGGGGAAGTGCTGGCACATTAAACCCAGAACAGTGTTACCTGGGACACCTGAGCAGGCTCTGCCCTGCTCTCCAGGGGCTGCTCTGTATGTGGCAAAGCTCCTGACCTTCCAACATCTGTTCAGTTTTTATACAAAAGCAAGTCAGGGCCCTGTAAGGCAGTACAACATCTTTGTTGACATTTCAGTTCCTGAGAGAGAAGCTTTCCTTTGGCTTTGTGTTAGTCACCTTTGGCTATGTCAGAAAATAGTGCAGAGCCTGTTCTCTCAAGCAAAGCTGTTTGCCTGTGCAAAGGTTCCCAGCAAGCAGACAGGAGGCGGCAGCTGGAGAAGACGACCTGGGATCACTGCACACAATCTCACCTTTTATTATTTATCCACATTTACTGAACACAGCCTAGCTCTAATCCATCAATGCAAGAAACCTGCTAATACACCTACGTAACTGGAGAGACTTTCCTGCATTTTATGGGGCTCTACTGCAGCAAATGCCAAGGCTCAGCAAAACAAGAAGGCACTAAGAACTGTCTCATGCAGCCTGGGATCTCTCTTGCTCATCTCCCAACCAGCATACATTTGATGCTGCATTAAACAAGGAACTTGAGAGCATTCTGTTGTCTCAAGTTCATACCATAGCTTTGTGTGCACATAACCTCCCCATCAGCACAAGCTAGAACAAAGTACGACTTTCACATTTAATAGCTTCCAAAATGCTTGTTCTTGAACAAAGTGGCACCCCATGTGCCTCAAGACATTTGCTAAAGGCTGGAAAGAGGGGAATTCATTAGAACATTACACCCTGTCTATCCTCAGCAATGAGTCTGCTTCCGCTCCAGAGAGGTCGATCTGGAGTCTGTACAGATGCTTCAAGGTTGGCTTTTGCAGAACAATAAGGTGGTCACTGGTGCAGTACAAGCTCTCCACAAAAATTTCTCTAGTGCGCCCCAGCCCTATGACAGTGCCTTCATCATGTCAGCTCAAGGTACACACAGCTGGGAAGAATCCTACCTGGATCACAGTGTCCAATACATTTTCAATGGCTGTCTAATTCTACAAGACTTGAGAAGATTTCCTGAGTCTCAGGATACTCCTGAACACACTTAGGCTTGGTACTAAAAGACAAAATACAACTTTGATGTGCCACATGAAGTTAAACAGTACTGCCAACATCCCAGGGCCCAGAAATATTATGGAGCTTGTTAAATGATGGTAATCCTAAGTAGGCCACCTTCAGCACTACTGAAGACAAAAGCTCTCAACTGTTCCTGCTGATAAGGCCTGAGGGAACCTCTTGTGTTCAAACTCAGCAATTGGTGCACACCTGAATTCACGAGAGGACACAATAGTCACGTGTCAGAGAGCCCGGAGGGTCATTAGAAGTATCCATTAATTTACCAACATACTGTGTTTAGCTGCAGCCGGTGCCTCAAAAGAAGTATACATTTTCTCCCTTCTCCCACCCATGAAAAGAAATCAGCAGTTCTCAAACATGGAATTAAGATGGCATTGAAATAGGACAAACAAACAGTAATTCAGTCTCCTTTCCAATTCCTTTGGAGAGAGCAACAAGTCTCCATATCATATCTATAACCAGAAATTCTCCTATTCTGTCAAAGAACTTCTTTCATAAAGTTATCAAGTACATAATTGAAACAGAGTATATTACTTGCCCTGCTGCCTCACTCAGAAGATAAAAACCTCAATTCTTTGACATTTAGAAACTTTCTCTTTTTTTTTTTAATCTTATTGGAATACATTCCTCTAAATTGCACAGTTCTTCCTGAAGTTTATACCACAAAGATGTGTTTACTTACACTTTTCTTCTGAACCTCTCTCTGATCCTGAAGCATGCAGATAATCACTTTGCCAACTATAGTTTCAACCTTTGATCCAAAGGCTTACAGTCCTATCAGCAAAAAGACTCTCACAGAAGAGTCTTTTAAACAGCAGCAGTGCAGGGACCCATCACGTAGCTGGGCACTGCTTGTCTGATCCTCTAACAGGTAGCCATACAGAACCCACAAATCAGTTCAGTCCAGAACCACTTACCTATTTCCACAATAGTCAAGAGATTGCTACATAGAAAAACCTCAAGAACAGAAAGAAGGTGCTGTTAATATAACATCTAAAGAAGAAAAGTGTGTCCTAGACAGAAACTTAATTGCTTAAATAGCTGGGCTGGGGCACCGCACAGTACTAAAGAGGAGAATAAATTCAGAACAACTGCAAGTCACGAGTAGGAAACATCATTCAGAAAATAAGACAAATGTAAAAATTTTACAGCAGTCTGGTTTGAATATAAGAGGGAAAAACATTACAGCTGCTATCATCTCAAATTTTTAAGCATGCTTTTTGTTCAGTTATCTGATTTCCTGAGGATGTATATTGTGAATGAAACGTCAAACAAGCAGAAAGGAGATCTGAAGATCTGGGAGTGTGTACAGGTGCAAGTAACTGTAATGGGAAGGTACCATCTCAGACCTGGCAGAAGGACACTGTCACCTGCCAAAGGTTTCCATGACCTGGATAAGTGGGTGCTCCCTTCAGTTTTTAAGACAGTGTCCATGCATATAAATCACCAGAACACTTGAAATCACCCTCACTGGCAAACTCAAAGAGGAATCCAGGGAACAAGTAAATGAAGAAAAACATTCTCCATTTCCATATGAAACACAGATCAGGTCAGGACTGAAGTACATGCTCCACAGAGAGGAAGCTGGAATGATCACTGTGCGCGCTTCAACCTGATCAGAAGTTAAAAAAAATAAATAAATCTCATTATCATCTTTCACTGTCAAATTCATTCTGAGAAGGGAACTATGTACCTGCAAAGACACAAAAATGCTGCAGATGTAGTGGTGATTGTTCAGAGCTCCCAGTCCCCCAGTAAAAGAACAGTGTAATAATGCTTTACTAATAGACCAGAACCAAGTAACCCTTAGCTTTCCATTACACAGCTCAGTGAAGTAACCCAACAGATGAGTTGCTCAGAAAAGTAAGTCCGGTCCTTGTGGGCAGCAAATGTGGACTGAAACTGAGTAGGAGAGAATGCCGAGGCAGACGGGCAATCGGAAATGACAGAAAGATAAGCAGGCAGAGGGCAAGCAGAGACCTTGAAGGACAGAGGCAGAAGAGCCGAGATTTTACAGCACACAGATATTTGAAAAGTTAAATCAACAGCTTTCCAATAGCATTATTTTAAAAATCATTCCCCCGAATATACGCAGGGAAGCAGCTGTTTGCAAAATGACCTTTAAACCCTACCTACCATACCTTATTAGACTAATTCAGAGCTGGAGGTTGTCTGATCCTGAAATCCATTTATACAGGACAAACAGGCATTCAGCAGGGTCACAGAGTGAACACATTGTCAAAATAATTTTGTCTGCGTTTCTGGATGCACATTCAGGCTTAACACAGTAGAGTAGCACACTTCTCCAACTTCAGAAACAAGAAGATACACGAGACACGGCAGCACCATCCGAACTCAAGGCTTCGCTGCCTGCTTCCCTCACATTACAAAGGTAACAAACTTTAATTATAACAAGTGTTGGCTTTCTGGACAGCTTCTGTGAATGCAGAAGTCTTTAAGAGCCTTTCACCAACTCCCCCAACAAAGGTTTCTAACCAAAAAAGATGTTATAACCAAAAGAAAGTTTCTTGCCAACAGATGAAACTATCATCAGCAGAGCCAATTCTAGCCCTATATTCAGATGACTAACACGCTGTCTTCAACATGTCATGTTCCTACATTTGAAGCACTGGTGTCCAGAAAGGTTATTCAGCCTGGCTTGAGAAGGTCTAGCTAGGACTGATAGCTTCAAATTGCTTTGGAAACTTCGCAAGTATACTAGGAAATATCCCCAGACAAGGAGGCCTGTTGGGCAGACAGACAGCATCACAGGGGGGTGAAAACCACAATCAATTAATGCAGGCACGATGCAGAAAGAAACCTCCCCACAAAGTTTAGATTTTGTAACAGATGAATGCTCCACAGTCTTGGACAGAGAGGCTCTGTGGAGAGAACAAACACTAGCAAGCAGCATCAGGGCAACTTCCGCAAGCCTTCTCCTCCAACATGCCATAGCTCTGACGACAAAAGGACTGGCTTCCTACTAACAGGAGGGCTCGTCCATCGTTCATTAACTTCCCAAGTTCTCTTTGGCACTGCAAAGAAGGGCGAGTTAGAGCAGTCTTGCTGGCTTGGTAGCAACTCTTCCACTTGACTGGGATCAATGCCACCAGAATAACCCCTGGACATGCTATCTACACAGACACATTCAGCTGATTGGTGAAGGCTTTAAATCCTATTTAGTCCTCAAGGTATTCAGCCCCAAGACCTGCTAACAAAAATAGCTGACGGATGGTGTGTGGAAACCGCAAATTGCGTGTAGCAGGGAACCATCCTGCGCAGACTACGACCAACAAGGAGCATAACAAATCTTTGGTTTCCCCAGTTTGTCATGAAGACTTTGGCATCACTGATATAATTTCCCAAGTTATAGCCAAGTTGTCAGAGAATGGATCTAACATTAGCACGGAAGTTATGGAAGTCAGGGCTATTTTGGAACTTCTTGGGAGTCTGAAGGCATTTGACCACTGACCTTGTGCTTCTAACCAGCAGTTGCTATCGACAGCAATTTTTGTGGATCTGTTTCAATCTAACTTCAGCAGCAAAACACATAGTTTAAAAATTGGAAATCAACTTCTTTCTGTCCAAGACTGCTTGGTCATCAGTCTCCCGGAATTAATCTGAGTAAGAATTTCCACTTCCAACTTGCCAACAAAGTGCTACAAATCTTTTGTGAAAAAATCTGGCATTAAACCAGCATGATGTATCACAACACTCTCTCACCCCCAAGCAACTATTTCCCATACTAGATAAGTCCGACTGACTGCAGGCTACAGTTCTCAGGAAAACACTGCCTAACACACCATACTGAGAGCACAGAACTAGAGAAACCTGTTAGATACAGCAGATCCATGTAGGACCCATTAAGTTAAGCCAAAAAGAGAAATAATTTTTGGGGAGAGAGAGAGAGAAAAACCAATACATCAGAGAAACACATTCCTTTCCTGATACTGCTTGGCCCTACTTCGCTTGAAATTTTGATACCCAACTTCAAACGAGCCTCTTCAGATTCAACCACTCACAGACCACATCACAGCATCAAGTCAGCTATGACTTCTCATTTCTGACTGGGTAGCTCTTATAGTATTTTTATTATAGAAAAAAATTTAGACTGCTTTTGAACAGGTTCAGGTAAACTAAGTTTTAAAACAAGAACAACTGTAGCACAGACCACATTTTGGAAGTAACAAAATACCAAATAGTTCCACTTCAGAAATTGTAATAGTATTGTCACTTCTTTCCCTCTTTTAACAAAGTTGCCTTCAAAACCATTGGTGAAACATGCATATTTAGATTAACTTTACCTGTAAGTATATCTGAGATCAGACCCATCAAGCGAGAAATTAGACCCAAAGGCAATTCTGCCTCACTGTAACAACGTCAAACAAACAAACAAAACCCAGAAAACCAAAAATAAATGCACATGAACTGTGTGTTGAACTGTTAGACAACAGATTGTTTTTGAGAAGAGAAATGGGGTCAGAAGTCCTCCTTCCAGACCAGGCAACGGATACAAGAACTTGAGAGGCAATGATGATGCAGGGTCTGGACTAAGTATCTCTGGAAGAGGAGCCTTGAAGCACAGCCAAGTGAGCAGAAAAGTTTTAAGCTTATTTATGCTCCTGTTTTCTTCAAAAATGACAAACTCCGGGAGGTACCATGTTTGGGCTTTATGTGGACTGCAAACAGTAGACAGAGAAAGGTACTTGTTCATGTGGGTTAATAAGTGCGGATGACATGCCAGGCTGTGGGGAACATCAGGGCTTCGTGAAGTGCTGAGACACAGAGCAAATGAAGAACTTATGCCTCCAGTTTTGTAAATAGCGGGTATAGGCAGCAGCCATTTCCATTTTAAGTAGGCCAGCATCTTACTCTGGGACATGCCTCATATATTAAGATGGCGGTTTATGTCCTTTCAGGCAGCTCTATATTTTTAGTTTATCCACTGATGAACTCTTGAGGACATGAAGTGTTGTGTATAGACCCAAGACCTGCTGCCTTAAAAATCAAAACAATAACTGTTTCCATCTTTTATAATTATAGAAGCAAAATATGGGTCCTTTTCACCTTTGCAAATAACAGGCCAGGGTGTGCTTGGGTACAGTTAATCCACTGCTGCTCTCCTCTGTGTTTACGACTAAACAAACAGCAGCTGCCTGCAGCTTGTGGCCTCTCCACCTTGTGCGGGCCATTTATTGAGTCATAAACTCCTCCAATAGTGTTATCACCAGAGCATTTGCACAAATAAAGGTTGGAAGAGAAAAAGATTAAAAAAAGAGAATTGACTTTACAGAGAAGGCAAGAAAAACGCTTTACAGATACATTTGCTTTGAGCAAGGACTGACCGACAAAAGGCAGGGCAGGCATACACCTGGCTGAGGATGGCTGGGCATATCATCCTCCAGATATGAAACACACAGATTTATCTGAAACTACAAAGCCAAATTTCAGAAAGCTCAAACAACCCTAAAGCCTTCCAAGTTAGATATATTGCATTTCAAGTAGCACACTGTGTGATATATTTATATCTCTTCGATGAGACTTCAACAGCTAAGATCTACCTCTGCAGAATCCCAGGGGAGGAGAAATCCTCGTGTTTCTCAAGTACAGATATGGACCTCACTGTACCTGGCCAAAACTTTCTTCCCCCAGCCACACACACCGACTGCTACTCTCTACCCCAATAAGTACATACACAATCTATACAGCATTTTGCAATCCATCAGAATGGAAACAACTCTTTAACAAGAGCCTAATGATCCAGAATGATCAGAGAGAACTGCAGTGCAGCCCATGGCATCCAAAGCATCCTGAGGCTGTTTCTCTTAAGCAGAGAGAGATTCAGGTTGCGGAAACGACAGCTCCCAGCAGGCCACGCTTCAGCAGGATCCAAAATGCTTGAGCGAAACTGCTCTGTCAGGATGGGGCACTGCACGACTACCTGTGGCATCTTCTCAGCAATCTGGATCACTGCCCACAGATAAGAGACAAACTTCAGCAGAGTTGCAACAATTTGCTGTGTGTGCCAAATGGGAACTGCGCTTTCACAGGGATCAACTGGAAAAGTAGATGCAGTAAATTGACCACATTCCTTTTTATTATAGTCAAGGGCCAAGGAGAATGCTGTCAACTCAAGGTTATGTTAAAAGTGTACCTCTGCTGGAATCCAGTCAATCAGTGTTTTGCAAGGGCTTGTTTGCATAGTAGAGTGACTCACAGTAAACGAGAGTGAATTTTCCCTGCACTTCCATTACAAACCCAGAATGTTCACATACAGAGAAGTTGCTGTACCATAAACTCACTCACCAGTTTATTGCATTGTAATTTCCTTATGTAGACAAGCCCAAAAGCCCTGATAGAAGTAGGTTTACCTTTGTCTGTTATGAGTAGCAGACTCGTGAGAAGCTGGACGCAGAATAGAGAGAAAGAGCGCAGAATTATGAATGGCTCCTAGCTCAATGTATACAGCTCCTATTGACAAGGGAATACATGTGTCTGAGTATGCAGCTCTTTATAGCTTGGTTTGGCCAGGAGCTAGAGTGCAAAAATTTCACCTTGGTCCTTCTGTGAAAGACAGGCACCTAGAGACAGTAGGAAAACACTTGGAAAGAAAGGGATACATGCTCTTCACTAACAGACATTTTTTCTGCACACAGTCACAAGAAGCAGGTTCTGTTTGAAATCTCAAATCACGTTAATATATGGTCACCAGAGGCTGCATTTTTCAAGTGGCAGCTGGTCGGAGATTCCCTGGTATAATCACCAATTACGTAACAAATTAACCAACTAAAATTTGATGGAAATTCAGATTTGCCTACTGGTGTGAACAGGATGTAAGGGAAGCAGAATGGGTCACAAATATTCTGAAAAGCTTGCCTGTGAGTGCACACTGGGGGGAGGCGGGGAATTCACTAGTAGGACTCAGACTTTAAAAAAAAAATCATTTGTTTTTCCCTTCCATCTGGACTCAAAGTAAGAAACTACGCAGATTTCCACTGCCCACTCTTCTTTTCCTTCCACACCCTCTTCTCATTGGCACGAGATAAAAACCTTGGGGAAACAGCAGCAGCAATTTTCAATTCTCATTATCTAACGGCAGCAGTAGCTCTTGGTGAAACTTGCGGTCAATAAACTACAGGCAATTTTAAAAGACACAATGGGAACTGCCCCTCCCACAGCTGTCCCATTATCCCAGCTTTTATTAGATTTAAAGCCAGCGATTTTTATGCTGTAGCTGAAGTTCTGCAGAGCCATGAAAACAGACCACCAGAAAAGATAAAACACTCCTAAATTAAACAGGAGACGTTACAGTAACATACTCTGAAGTCAGAGAGCTTCCACATAAGCAAAGCACAGGACACAGCAAGTAACCCAGCGCCTAAGTGGGCTGATGCCGCTGCAGCGAGGCAACGGCAACACAACCAAAACTTAACAGTCAGGACGGTGTAAAGGGCAAAGTCAGTGAGCAGGTTAGGTGGGCAAGTTGAAAGCACACTAGCTACAAAGGCGGACAACCAGAGCAGGATCCTGCTCCCATAACTCTATGAACATCCTGCTACAGGCGTTAACTTTGGAGCTCATGGTCTGGATGGGCCTCCCAAGCGGCAAAGAGAAATACTCACTTGCGGATGGCAATTCAGCTGACCAGTTTCGGATGACTGTTTTAGGATCAGATGCGCCATGCTCTAGCGGTGCCTATTTCTCTCCCTTGACTACAAAGGACGCCCTGATGGCCATAAAATATACAAAACAGGCAACATTAGTTATATCTCTACCATGCACTACAATAAAGTAACCTGTTCCAGTAAGAGGGCCTGTACAGGAAATGAGTAGAAAATAAATCTCAAAACTCATTAAATGATTACCTGATACATTTGTCTGTGGGGCAGAAGTATCTGAGGGTGCATCTCAGCTCCTAGCTTAGAGATGTGCACAGCAATAGGCAAAGGGAAATGGGTGCCCAAAGGAACAGTCTCAAACCAACACAGTAAGGGGGAAGATGCGAAGAATTATTCTCATCCACTGTAAGCTGTAATTTTCAGTCTAGAAATCTAGAGCTTGCTTTCTCTGAGTCTAATGTATACCATGCCCTGGAGACATTTTTACCAGCCATCAAAAGAAACTTGCAGAGAACCAGATGCTTCATTAAAGAATATTCACCAAGCCTTATAAAATCTTTAGTAAAAAGCAGAAGAACAAATCACCAGCGTGCAAGTGAGCTGAAGTCACACATTCAGCTTTGATTACAACCTCCTGTACTGGAAAACAAATCGTGTCTAAAAAAAAAGAAAAAACCACACGAGAAATCAAGAGATTCTGGCCTCTCTTTCCCACATTCCTCCAACCTGAATTTCCTGAATGAGGAATGCGTGAGACAAAGCCATTTGGTAGAAGATGCTAATTTAAACTTAAAGAAAAATAACAGCTTAAAAGGGGAGGGGGGGAGGAAGTTTTAATCCTTCATGAAAAAACACAACAGCTTGTGATCGCTACGTATATCTCAGGAGTCAGAGGACTCAGTAAGAGCAGTGAGGCAAATTGTCAGGGCTTGAGCTGTCCTGGGACAAAGGAAACTACAGAAGATGTACTGCCTTACGCAAGTTTTATCTGAATTTGTACTTGCAGAACCCTCTAGTGCCTATATCTAGCTGTAAGGTTTAATTACCTATTCCTTAGTCTATCTCACCCCTTCCTAAAATATAGCAAGGAGATTTTCTGCCACATTGTCATCATCCACAACAGATTCATGTCCTATGCACTGCTCCTTCCAGGAAGTTTCTAAAACAGTGGGGAAAAAAATTTCTTAAGTTCACTGAACACTCTGGGAACCAAGATGAGCCCCAGTTTTTGGTTTATAAAGAAAACCTATCAAAAAAACCTATCACCACACAAATCCCCCAAAGATCCAAGTTAATAGGATCTTTCACTGCCCTCTGCTGTTACCAGTCATTTAGCTTCCAATTTACTCTTTAATAACATCGGGCTGGGTCTCAGGGCTGGCAGCGTCCCAGCCCCTTTCTCAGGCGGGTTGGAGCCGCAGCTTGCAAATATGCTGAAGTTTAATGCAATCTGTCTTCTTTGGTAATCACATTCCGCCCGCACTGCATGCAATAAAGATGTATTGGTAAATGCATTTGCTAAAGATATACTCCGCTGAAAAGGCTACAAGCCTGATTTACAGGAGGCAAGGAGGAAGCATCAGGTAACGGAGGCTGGCAATAGATGTGCCAATGCTCTGCGCACAGCAACTGAGGGCACTGATTGTGCAGTGGCAGCACAGGCACCGCTTTACTTTAAAGCTGAGAAAGAAAAAGAAACCACACATTTTGGGAGCTGGGGACTTTAAAGATATCAGAGAAAAGCCCTTTCCCTGGCAGCTTTAACCTTGCTGATTTGCAGACATACAAAGACCTCCTTTGTAAACAGGAAGGAAAAAAATTCCACTAGGACTAGCAACAACATTTGGTCTAATATATCCTGACAATTTTCCCATCTCCTTCTGTCGGGCTTCTTCTGGGAGCCGGCTGGCAGCTTGTTTCATGTTATACTTAAATCAGGCATACAGCTTCCCCTCACAATGCTAATGCGACAGAGAAAGACTGCTTCTATGAAATCTCTACCTCTCCCCAGTCCTTTGCATTAGTAATCCCATGAAAGGAGTCTCAGTTTTCTATTCCCAGAATGCTCTATCCTTTTCCCCAAATCCACCTTACTGTATTCTCAGCACCTTTTGGAGAATTTTCTACCACCACCTCCACTCCCCTCAAAAAAGCCTGCCCTTGAGGGACACCTGACCCACTGAATTCTCACATGGGGAACAGCATCCTTTACACTCCAGACATCACAAGCACCAGTTTATGTCTTTCCACTCGCTTTTCCAAAGACCATATCCTAGCCGTAATGTCCAAATACCTCATTTTTCCTTTCTCCTTCACGTGTTTCAGTAGTCAGAAATTCTTCCAAGGTACTGAGCAGCCACTGTCCTAAGGCATCAACAGAATCTACAAGGGCTCTGCATCTCTGAAGGAAGAACCTTAAGGTTTGCTGGCCCCACACACAAGACGAACAGCTTTTAGGAGTGTGCAGTTTTCTTAAGAGGCAACAGCTTTGCCCAGCAAAGAAGCTTTCCTCATGCAGCAACAAAAGGAAGCAAGATCTCCAACTGCAAAGTCCCATCACGGGGGATGTTTAGAGCCTGTTCAAAATGTTGCCGACATTGGCAAAATGGATTTGCCTACCGTTTGCAGTATACAGCGTCCAAGAAGGTAAAACTTGGGAAAATCATTGTGACTGACTTCGAAACCTAGGAGTATCAGTGCTACTGTTTTGGTGGCAGCTCAGTACAAGACTCGCTGGTAGGAGAGAAGTTGGGACATACCACAGCGTGACTGGGAAATGTGGAATGAATGTGGGAAAATGGATCCCAAGGAAAATTTGTCTGCTGTGAAGATTGCAATTTGACTAACAGACACCACAGCTCTCAGAAACACTTCCCAGAAGAAAACACCACACAAAACAAGACAGCAAAGCCAGCAAGCACAACAGGGAAGCTTTTGTTACCTTCTGAGCTGCGCTAACACAGCGCTGATATTCCTTAGCCAGCTCTGAGCATTTGAGCACTTCACGTTTGTTTTCTTGGTAGCACTTCAGAATTTCAGACTGCAGGCTTGCACAGACAGGATCAGTGTTCCTCCTCCTGCAGGGAAAACAAGCACAGAAAGATGTGTGAAGAGGAGTTTTCTCCCACTTACTACCACTTTACCAGTGACACACATACTAATCTTGTGTTGAAGTCATCTAGCCCTAAAAAATAGGGAAACTGTTGGGAACAGCAATTACCAAAGTGGGTCAAATGACCAACAGTGTCTTTCAGCTGAAAAATCCAGAGTACTTAGCAGAAAGAAGGAACATAATCTTTCTAGGTTGGTGTGGAAGGCTGTTTTACCCTTAGATAAAACATCATCTCTCCTCTGCAGTCAGGAGAAAAAAAAAATCCATTCCAAGAGGTTCAATGATTTCCCCAGCTCACATTGGAAATCTCTGGCAGAACTCAAGAACCCTGGCTGGGCCTGCGCTAGATCTGTAACAGTCTGACAAGGAATGGAACAGTCTTGTTGAATAAGCTGCCTCGATCTATTGAATTCTCATCTATTTAAACACTTCAAAAAATTCAACATGGTTAGAAGCACTGCAATTCTTTTAGTGACTAGAAAAAACAGAATAATAGCAAGACCAGATATCGGTTTCTTTGTATTTCTGAAGCAATTAGTACTCATACCCCATAAGTGGCATTGACAGCTACCCAAGAACAATTAAGGATGATGTTCTTATACTCTAATGTGCATGTGTACATATGGCACATCATCAGCAACACTACCAATAAAGGGGAAGGTCGTTGTAAAACAATACCAGAAACAATGGCACAAACACAGTAACGACAGTGTCATCAGCTGCACAGACAGGCAGACACAAATTGCAGGAATTTGCAGCACAATTGCCATGGTATGCTTTACCAGAGAACAAGAGAACATATGCTTAGGTGTAGCAATCGTCAGTGCCGCCTCCTAAACCATAAATCCATTTAATTCCCTGTATTTTCTGCCCCAATACACTTAGAGAGATCTGTGCCCAAATATCAAACACACCTCTTCCTTCCAAACCACTTGGTGGTACAGGCAGGCATTAATGCCATGCTATGATGTATTCATTTCCACAGTAACAACAACAGACACTCATTCAGCACCAGGGCTTCATAGCGAGGCAGAGAAAAAACATGACCTCTTCCTGGGCATGTCTCATTCTCTCAGGTGGAATAGATTCTAAGAAACATGAAATCCTAAACCAAGATCTTCTAAAAGCTTTTGGAGAGCTCAGATATGAGTTTCCAAATCATGTTCATTTTTGTAAGGTGCTCAGGAAGGCAAGCGGAAGGGCCAAAAGAAGGAAAAAAAACACCTCTGTCCGTTCCATATCAGCAACCTGGTTGCTCCCTCAAAATAGTTTGGCTGAGACATACTCCAGATGATACTTCTTCAGTCCTCAAGTCTTACTGCCAATATACATGGACAGACTAAGAATTTATCAGTAACAGTATGACAGCAACACTCTAAAACACCAAGGTTTGGATCAGAAACCACCAAAGATACTATACAGACTTCTTTTCCACCTCTTCACTAATCTTACAGCTTTCAAAAGGAACTTATTCCATGCATGGTCTCTAGAGTCTAGTGTGCATTTCTAATTTCTATGTTCTATAGCAAATCACCTTTAAAGCCTGTAAAAATCCATATTCTAAAAAAATCTTCAAATTTTGGAATAGAAAAGAACCCAGGGAGAGCTTCAGAAACTCATAATGTTGGCATTTTGCTTTGTCACTAACTTTAATATCACTCTAATCAAATCAGCGAGACTGTGGAAACGATACCAAACAATACCAGGTCAGGAAATACCACCAAATCCCTCAATTCATTGAAAAAGTTAAGACTTTTAAAATTACGTTTTTTAAACTCAGCCATGTTAAACTGAAGGGCATTTTGTAATTTTCATGCAGAGAGCTGGAAGTGGAAAAAGGTACAGCATGCCACAAAACAGCCTGTATTCATCTGAATTGAACAATATGGTACAAACATCCCAGAGATTTTAGAAGAATGCTTAAGGTTGCCTTTGTCAGCATGGAGAGCTATAGGAATTGTGCTTTTTTTTTTTTTCTTTTTTGTCTGTTCCTTTACTGTCCCTCCTACAGCATCACTCTTCATTGCCTAGAGTAAATATAAAGCTAGGACCCATATGTGGGCTCAGACAGTAGTGCAAAGCCTGTGGCCCTCTTTAGGAGACACCTTGGTGCTCAGCCCACAGCACAGAGGGCTATTTAAAAGCCCCGCAGCGGTGAGTGAGAGGCGACAGAGCGAGTGTTGCTGCCTAAAGCCTACGAGAGGCAAGGGATCAATCGGCACAGAATGGCATGCATTGCCCAGCAGCTACCTAAGTCAGCGTTCATACGTGCCACTTCCCACAACACAGATAGGATTTATTGGGTACCAGGTACCCAGAATCATAACAAGAATATTCTCCTTTATTTCTTCAAAATAAAATCTCAAACTGTGGCTATGCATCAATTGCACCAGCTTCTCAAAACAGATTTAGAGAAACTAATCAACATAACGCAAAGTTGGTTAAGGTAATTATCAATACAAATCACACAAACCAATATATTAGTGCATTCACAAGTGAACTGGAAATTCAACAGAACCAGTTAAATCCTACTGAGAATGACATTTCGCTTTGGAGTGGGAAGCTAGCACTGCTCGGGAGATAACTGTCACTGTGCCCCACCACGCACTGTGATCTATGAAACGAAGGGACAAGACGTAAATGTAAGCTCACCATAAGGAAGCATATCCTGCACAGTCCGGGAGTACACAAGTCATCCACATCCAGCAGACCAGTTCTGGTACCCATCTGGACTGAAAAAAGGGTATCTGAATGGCTTTGGTGAACAATTGCTTAAGGAGTTTTCCTCCCAGCGCAGCAACCACTACTCCTGTCCTATCTGGCTCAAAGGGATGCCGTTCTCCTGCTCACATTAAGCCTCTTAACTTCAGGTTGCAACATTTCCACACAAGTGGGAACTACAGCCCTATACACCAGTTGCACCTTACAGTTGTCTGGCTTTGCTCATACGTATCTGAAAGGAAAAGGAATTAAACATGAAAAACCTGATGGAGACCAGCAGCGTCTAAGTACAAACATCTCTGTTGAGAGCAATGGCACACTGACTTCCAAAGGAGGTGGAGCTTCATCAACTATCTCCCTTCAACCTCAGCCCAGCTCAAGGCTGTTGGCACTAATCAACCTTTAGAAAAATTCATCTTCCGGACACTCCACTACACTGTTCGTGGTAAACATCTCATTGTTTGAGGGGGTTTATTATTATTTCTTAAACAATGAGGGGGAAGAAACATGGTGGAGCAGGGATGGGGTTTGAATACGTAAAGACCAGAAAACTAGTATGCTTTGACCTTTCTTCTAAAATGGGTCACAGTTTTAAGCAAAAATATGCTACCACCAAAAAAGGTAGACAATTAGCCTCTGTCTAGAATAATACATGTTGCAATTGCTACCACTATTATCAAAACAGATGTAAGAGGCTCATTTATAGCAGCTAGGAAAAAGGCAAGAGAGAAAGACTGGGCTGGGAGGGGCTAGGACCATACCTTCAGACGGGGAAGTATGGGAGATGAGCTCTGACAATACCTCGGAAATAAATGCAGGACATACAGAATACGAAAGATTAAACCAATAACACACACACACACATCCGTTTAAAGGAAGAGGAAAGGAGAAAAGATGACAGGTGGGAAAAAGGAAAGGATGAATCTAGAAGTAAAACTCATTAGCAGTGCCTCCCCCATCATAGTGGGGAAAGAAACCTTTGCCTCGCCGCTGTTCAATGGGAAGGAAGGCTATGTACACATGAAATCCACGATTTCAGGTCTTCCTCTCCTCATCCCATGGAGGGATCTAAATCAGGTCTTTGTCTGGAAAAGAAGGGAGAGGTTTTCTTAAAATGAAACAAAGGGCATCCTTCTCTCTGCTATCCCTTGAGGTAAGACAGAACGAGCATGATCTTGCTGCATTTTGACACACCGAGAGTTACCAAATCCTCTCTATCACTGCGTATTCCCTTTACTTTATTTAATAAATGAAATCTCATCAACTTATCCTTCTTCTATTATCACTGCTGACATCAATCTGATAATATTGGCTTGGCGTGGAATCGTGCTATTATATGTCCTCTTGATATTTAATTTAAGAGAAACGTCTGCAGAGGGGTGAATATGTGAAGCAAGCTTTTTATTACTGGCAGCAGTAAGGACGCTGGGAGTGAATTAGACATTCATCTTAGTCAGGGCCAATCTAGTGGCTCAGAAGAGGTTTTCTTCTTAACCCTCTCCTAACTGTTCAATAGCGGCAGGTAACGGCTGCTCCAGTCAATAACTGCATTCATTTGTCTTGGCAAATTCATTTCTACATGGATATAAACCCCGTGAAGAAGTGCTGAGTGTCTGGGAGGTTAAAGCAAGATTCTTCAAGAATTTCCATCATAAGCTCTGCGATAGTAGGAAGAATGCTGGTCTAAATGTCCATCCATTAATCAAGCAGCAACACAGCTTCCAAAGACAAACACACAAACTTACTGCAAGAAGCGATTAAGGTAGTATCATCAGGATACAGACCCCATAGACAGAAAGTTTCAAACACAGCACAATGGCTACTAGCTAGTTGCTGCTGACAGGTTCCCTTTTTGGAAAAATGATGGACTCAGTATTGGAAAGCAAGGGGAAGCTGGAAGATGTGTATGTATTTGCTAGTCATTCCACCCAGCTGAAAAATCAGACCAGCCAAGCGGAGATACAACTTCAATGCTTTAGGACTTGGCAGCACTTTAGACTAGTGCAAAATCAGTAACTCCACAGTGAGTACCACACCGTCACTTGGCTTTACCGGGTATAACAGCAATTCCAGAGGGAGTTAAGAGCAAGATCCTCTTTTTGCCTTTTACTCTGGGAAACCATTCAGGCTGAGAAAAAACTTGAGATAGAGAATGATGGTATCTAAACCTAGACATTTAGATACCTCTGCTCAGAAAGTGAAAAACAAAGACATGCAGGGTCCCTCGTATAAGCCAACTTTAGAGTAGCTACCTCCAGTACACAGCTGCAAGCAGCAACCTAAATGGGGCAGCAACCTGGAAGTTCCTGTGGGCTGCAAAATCCAACAACTGGATTAGCTGCTTTCTGCTGCGTTATTTGACTGAGTGTCTGAGCTAACTTGAGCAAACCACATTAGTCACCACTGTCACTACAGTGCAGACAGCCTCAGAGGTCAGCAATGAGGTGCACGGGCAGCACTGCAAGCAAAAGCCAGGGCACACAGCAGCGATTTTTGCACGTCGGGAAGGAATCAGAGACGTGTCTTATACTTGGTTAGCATGTTTATATATCCAGGGTACATTATGTGCATTTCAGACTAAGCTCAGTGATGCTTTGGTCACATAAATGTGGTGCACTGCCATGCTGTACTGTACATATATAAAAAAATCAGTAAGTGGTTAACTGACCTGTAAAACTGCATTCTCCCTTGGGTAGCAGTTGGCTCTGATGGCTTCTCTTTAACACGTCAGAAAAATAACTCCAGACAGATGCAATACACAGCACATAGAAAGGTTCCATCCTCTCTCATTATTGCATCCTTGACATTTACAGCAGAAAATTAAACACAATTGAAGCATTTCATTCACATATAACAAACTCATCAGCACAGAACAAATAGCCAGGAAAGCTAACTTTCAGCATAGGCTGCAGGATGCTGCACTATCACAAAGCAAACACTATGGCCTCACTACAACTTATTGGATTCCCTGATCCTGCACATCAGCTTGATAACGTGGCTTGAATGAAAGAGGGAAGAGTCACGTTGCAGCTGTTTGGCAAGAGAAATAAGAGATGGAAGAAGCTTAATAGATTATCCAAATGTCTACTAAAAATTCAGTAATATTTAAGCTACATAACCTAGCACAGTGTAAACAAACTGCATGCCTCATGAGGCTAAACTAATGTGATCAGGAAGGAATTATTTCTGATCAGCCTCATGTATTCAAAACACTGCTCATCAGGCTTTGCCACTGATCTGGATGGAATACAAGGCTTGTAGAAGTAACATATTGTGTAGAGTAAGAGGGGATGGACTAAAAGAAAAGGTGAAACCTCATGACAATTTTCATGAGAATAGGGGCACTACCTCCAAATGTCAGCTGAAGCAGTTGTATTCCTGTCTTTCTAAATCCTTCCCGTATGCCTTGTCACATTGTCTGTCTGCAGCACACTACTGCACAGCTGCAGTATTTCCCCCCTCTCTCTCTCTCCCCCCTTTGACAGTTGCGCTTCAATAATAGGTCACACGATTCTCTTTTTCTCTACCTTGTCCATGGAAGTGCCTAATGAATGCATGTTTATAAAGTACTATGAGTTTCTGGGTGACTCTGTGATCCTACCAAATTTGTAACTCAAGTACTTCCCAATCTCCATTCCTGTTTTGACAGCTTGTTTGAAGCTGCCACAAAATTCCCCACTGCAATTCGTGCACTCAGTGCACCCTTGTCCTTTCCAGGACACATACCTCCTCTCCTTCTGATCACAGATACCCAGGAGCTGTTCTGAAATCTTCTCCTGTGTAAGTAATTAGATTCTATCACTGAGAACAAAAGTTAACACAAATGTCCAAATCTCAAGTGTCAGAAACTTGTTGTGTCACTGTACTACATTCAGCAAAACAACCTGACCCAACCACATTTTCTTCATCAAACAAAAAGAATCCAAAAACCCAAACTCTAAAACATACAGATTGAAGTGGAAAATAACTAAAATTTAGCAGTTTTCTGTAACAACCTCTAATTTTGGAAATCCAACAACAATCTCTCCATTTCAGTGATGAAATTGATGCAAAGAGATTGTGTGACCCATCCAGTGCTGGTTCCAGCTTTCTGTCTTACCTGCTCGGATGCATCACAAACTCTCCTGTCCTCCTACACCGTTTATCCTCACACACAAGTGGTCATTTCCCATTTGACTAATGGGTCATCCCAAAAGACTTTAATTTATACTTCATTGTGCTTTGCCAAGTGCAGTTTCAACCAAATTTAACTGGCTCCCTTAGTACCCCAGAAGCTGCAGGCACTGGGGATTTGGTGGTGGGCTGTGGGTCTTTGGGGGAGGAGGAGGGTAGCAATATGCAAAATACTGTACAAAACCATATGAAATTAAATGATCCCCAGCCTACTGAACCTGCAAACGCAGTAACTAATCATCCCTATTAGCATTCTGCATGGCAGATGGCAAGTGGTTTAGAATAATGAGAGACTTTTCCCCACAAGTGGATAATACCAATGTACATTTGGATGTAAATTCTTTACTGATTATGATGGTAGAATACTGAGTTATGAGAAACTGCCAGTTTGGAAGATGAGAGGAAAACTACTGCCTCTTCCTTCACTTGCCAAGAGATACAGAAGTTAACAGAACCGGATCTCCTGCCCACAAAGCCATGCACCATTTTTTCCAAAGATGCCAAGCTACTAAAAGTTGACTAGCAAAGATGAAGAGCCTAAAGTTAGCAGCAAAACGGTCTCTGGAAGCCAAGCAGGAATGAGTCAGAATCTTGTTGCTGGAAGGAGTTCTCTGAATCAGAAAGGAAGCTGGCTCAGCTCCCACAAGGCAGAAAAGCAATATAGCAAGCAATAACTGAATCTGAAAACAACACACAGCCCAACAAGTGACCCGAATAGGGATTTTCTTTCTTCAGATAAAAAAACAACACCTAAAAACTGGTTAAGATCTCAGGTCAGGAAGGGAATGCATGCAGCTTACAGCATGCATGCAGCACTGGCCCTAAGAATATCTGTGTTGTGGTCGTGCTATAATGTCTGGGAGTTAGCTGGGGAACTGCCTGCTGGGAGAATGCTGGGCCCATATTCTTTGTTGGTCTATTAAACCCCTCCCCAAAAAGTATTCTAAAGAAAGTAACTGAAGATGTGATATGCTGATTTCATATAACTGCAAGACATGAGGGACAGACAGGTTCAGTAAATTTTTCCTCTGTGAGATGATCTCAACGATGTCAGACTGCTAACGAAATGTTCTTTTTAAATGAAAACTCTGACCACTCACTTTTCTAAAATGCCACTAAGCACTGTACTAGGTCCCTACAGTTTACACCAGACTACACAAAGGGGTGGCGGACAAAAATATGAGTCCATTAGTATATTCTGCGCTGACAGAGTGGCATATCCTGCTAAAGATGCGGAAACAAATTTTGAGAGGAGAATGAAGCTGCCAGCATTAAAGTTCAGGTGGGATCTGAAGCTAAACATTCACCTTTTTAAAAAACTCCCCTTGCTTCTGCCCACATGCTCTAATCTTCAAAACCACAGTGCCCCCTTTTACCATGCTGTGCAATTTGCTGAGTACTGACTCAGCAAGATCCCCATTAAGCAGCTACTCATCCCCCAAAGAACATCAATAATGCTGCTTTCAAAGAACACACACAAAGCCTTGAAGTCTGGTTTTGGGGGGAGGTTGGGTTTGGGTTGTTTTGTTTTTAAACAAAACAATTCCTCAGAGAATTGAAAAAAATCCTTACGGAAAATAATTTAGATAACATGGTTTTAAGTTTGGAGAAGAACACATGAAACGTCTTGGGTGAGTTAATGAGACCCATGCCTACTTGAGGCTGCTCCATCGTGCTGTTAGGGGCACTCACAGTCAGCACGACGCTGAGAAGTTCTCTCCGAAGAAACAACATTCATCCCTGAACAAGCAAGAGCTCCTGTCTTCCAAATGTCACTTTTTTGGGGCCAAATTACAAGTTACAATTGTGGTTGGTGTGGTATGTGTATGACCCAGACAGGTAGGCAAGAGACACTTCCAGAACTAACAAGGAAAAGAAAAGGATAGGAAAGAACCACCAACCCCAGCAAGGTCCTCTCACAGTAGGCTGAGTACCACCTGATCTTCAGACTCAAAAGCTGATGGGACTCCATAGTCTAGAAACCTATTTTATCACAGTAACTTCATGAACTATCAAAATCACACCAAATAAATAAATAGTAAAATAAAGTCATCGAAGCCTGGTCTGATGCCAGAGATGGTTTTTCTCCCCTTTTGTAAGGGAGGAAAGGACCTCAATCTCTCATCAGCCAACGACAAACACTACCAACTTCCTCTGTGCAGATGGATCACCATGATGGAAGGTGTCCACAGCTGTCCTGCCACAGTCCTTATTTCCTCAGAACATGGAGATACAGAAGCTCTGACCCACAGAACAAACTATTTCTCTCTTTAAATTTCCCCTACTGGTACTTGCCTTTGGTCTCTCCTATCATCCTTCCATCACACCAGGAGGAGACTCTGACTCAACAGTAAGTAAAGGCATTTTGCACACTGCGTATAATCCAGAATCAGGAATACAATTACTGTTCAAAATAGCAACATTGCCCTTGAAATCAGTTGCTACTGAATTAATGACTAGATTGTTAGGAGTGTTACCTCAACTTTGCCTTAGGCTGCTAATTAGCAAACAAGTCATTAATTCACTGGTAACAAGTGGTTTCTCAGGCATTATTGCTTCTGACATCTTTAATTCACCACTTTTTTTGGAAAGCTTCCCCAGACAACTTTAACCTCAATTCTCTACAAATCAACCCCATGCCACCACCACCAGCACACTATACAATACACACGCTGGAAGACCGAGGCAGAAAAACACAGCAGGAATAAGCTGAGCTGGGTCATTAATTAATATTCATTATACCTTTCCCAATTCAAGCCAAGGGAAGGGGGGGACCAAAGGCACAAGAAGTTCTGGGCTTTGGTATGGACCTGTCGTTACATCTAAATACACAATAAAATACTAGGAAACCGGGAGAAACCTTGCTTCCACCATGCTACACAGTGGAATATGTAATTCACAATCTGAGGGCAGAGATCTGCTTCTATTTTCACTGCATTCTCCATGATGAAGAGCTTTGAACTGAAATATTTCACGTACTCTGATGCACAAAGTATTTCTGAGATTTGTTTTAGCAGCTGCACAAATATCCATGCTTTTGAAAACAGACTGGATTTGGCCTGCCAACAAACCCTGATCTAAGGGTTTTATAATGGCAACATTACTACAGAATACAAGTGCTTTCCATGTAAAAATCGATAGCAATAGAAACATCCCTAATAGACTACATGGAGTCTTTGGCACCTCTTCCTTTGCTCTTCCAGTCTTTGCTATTCAGGTCTTATTTTATACATTCCCAAGTTCTACCAATGTACCTGTGAAGAAATGCTCTTGCAATTTTGAAAAGATATACTAATATTTTACACCAGTTTTTCAGCACTAACAGAACTGCAATCTCAGTTCATTGGACTGATTTATTAGTCATCTCTCATCATGCATGAGAGGAAAGACGATACTGCGAAGACTAGATTAGAACATCATTTTACTAACTGGGCGAAAGGAAAGTCTTATTTAGAACCAGCACCTTAGTAATCCCCAAGAACTGAACTTCAGAAAGAAGATTCAACTGCCCAGATAAAGTATACGATCTAATAAATTTTCAAGATTTAAAATTTGGTTCAAAAAAGAATAATCTGGCCCAACTGGAACGTTTACACAAATCTGTTACATATATTTGACTTCTATTACCACATACCATATTCCTAAAGTAGTAGGGGAACATACCTTGCTTGGAAATCAATGCACTGGTACAAATAGTTGCTTAACAACGGGCCTTCCAGAATTCGTAAAGAAAATGTTTACATGCTAATGTAAATTAGTGAAAATCTTTGTGAAGCAGAACTGAAAATGATCAGAAAGTTTTTCTTTCAGTAAAATTCACACCATATGAAATGACACAAAGTCAAAGTTGACCCATCTACTCTTTTACCCTCTTTTGAAATAACTTTGGGGAAACTCATGCCTTATAGCCTCTTAGAGCAATATTCCGATTTCCTACTAAGAGCAACTTTATAAACATGAGAAACAGCAAAGCTTTGACTAATAATTCATCTCTTTATTTAAAGATTACAGGAAACAGACTCAGTGCAGACAGAACAACAACTAACAAACCACGCACTGAGGGAAGAACAGGCCTGGGATGGAGGCAAACCATTTTTTTGTGAAGGTATCGTCATTGCAGGGCACAAAAGCACTATGTTGAGATAAGGCTGGGGATGAGCTCCCAGCAGTAATCAGTCTTTTATTCCTGAAAACTCTTAAATCCATATTGCAGAGGCTCTTAATTTCAACACTGAATTAATCATTTATCTAATCTAATGATAACGAAAATCCCAGAGCAATTTTGTTTGAAAACTATGATGTCTTTAGCCTTCTTCTCCTTGGGCTTCATGACTGTCCACATAATAACTATTTCAGAGCTTGACTCCTGGGAACAGCCCTCTGTTGAAATACCTCAGGCCTCGTAGTAGATTTCAAGATTAATAAACTCAAGTATCACCCCATAACTATCTTATAAACTTTCCAGATCCATACAAACAAGAAAAAGAAAAAAAGAAAAGGCAGTTCCTCTAGGTTCCAGTTAGCATGGCCATTTTAATTGAGGGGCTATCAGCCTCATAACATATTGTGCAATTCAATAAAACCTTCATTTCCATGAGTACTGAAAACAAGCCATAAATTCCCCGTTCCCAGCAGACAGTCCATCTATGAACTTTCTCCCCCTACCCCCACTGAGTCAGTGTGGTTCTCTACTCCACGTTCAGCCCAGGAGGATACTTACTACTTGCCAGTTTCTCTAACGTAATCACCTTAAATACTCATGTCCATTAAGTTTAAAGATCTTAGGACCATTAAATGGAACTCTTAGATACTAAGTCCCATATGGAGTAAATCTCTTTGGCAGTTTCTCCATTGGAAAGCTGCCTTGGATTCAAGGCTGATCTCTATCAGGATAAGATACCAACATTCTTTAGGCACTTCTTGATAACAGCGCAAAGCATGTGCAGTCCTCTCAGCACAACATGCAAAGCAACCCAGCCATCGGTAAGCAGCTTCAGAAACAGTTCTGCAAACTATAAGGAGATCTCAGAGGGAAACTCAGCTTCAGAACAATTTTATCTTTTAACAGCTTCCTAATCCCCTCACCCTACTCCCGCAGCTTTACCTTTTAGAGAGAGTCACACCCCCACCCATGCCAATTCTTGCATCCAAATTTAACAACTACAAAAATAAAATAAAAACGTGATAAGACAACCTTCACAAAAGAAAATAAATCAAATTTTTAAAAAAACAGCATTTTGAGGATAAATCTAGAGTGCCTGCACTAAGCCGTAACCTCTTTACTGATGTTTTTTTCCTTCCCCTTAACAGATTCAGGGACTGTAATAACATTTAATCCTCAGAAGCTAATCTAAATGTAACACTCAAAAGAAGACAAAGACAACGCAACAGAAAAAAATTTGGCCACTGCCTTTTGGGAGTGCTGCTTTATCCCCGGAGCGAGCGCATTAATAGAGCTTGGAATGAAATGCCATTTTATTCTCTATAGCGGGGAGGGGATTAGCAAGTTGTCTTCTCTAAACCCAGTCTGAGTCATGGCTCTATGAACACTGAGAAAAGGATGTGGAACGAAGCGAAGGGCGGGGAGCACTGGCTTTTTATTTACACGCTGCTTCCTTTGTGGGTGGTTACTGATGTGCACAGTTTGCTAAACAGGGAACGAAGGGGGAAAAAGTTCTAGGTCCCCAGACTTTAATTCTGTTGGTTACCAAAAGAGAAAAAAAAATAATGCACCAATTATAACAACATCATTGAGACAATATGTCCATGGCAACTGTCCAATTCACCACAGCATGTAAGTAACAAGGGCAAGTTGCTTAAGGTGCTGAAAGCTGTGCTCAGTGGTTTCTTGTTGCTAGGATCTTCTTCCTGGGAGAAAGAAACAGGTTGGACAGAGCCCAGAACAAAAGGAGAGACTGTGGTAGGAGGAACACAGAGACAGGAGCAGGCTGGGTTCGGGGGAAGAGATGAACAAAGTCCATTGCACAAGTGAGGCCATGCAGGCATCAAGCCTACCGCCCTACCTTGAAGTAGAAACCAAGAGCTAATGACTGTGTCAGTGCTGAGCTTCATATTAAACCACTAAGTACTTCACTTCTGTTTCTATACAAAGGGAGACAGGAAGGTTCACCTGCCTACTCTGCAGGCATGCTGTGAAGGGTTACTGGTGGCAAGCTTGTACAATATTCCTAAATCCTGCAACACTTGATAATCACTAAGGAGAGGAAATAGTCCGTGGAACACTTGACCACTTGTGCAGAGCTGTAGGTGTTGATAATGGAATTACAAAAGTCAATAAATGCCCAGAAAATACTGAGGTTTTGTTTCAGATATTCCTTATCTTTGCTTCAACATGGACTCTGAAAAACAGGGTACTTGCTGTGGAAACAGCCACCGCTCTATTCCCCTCTTCCTCCATCAGCGATACTGATACACAATGGCAGAAGACAACAAGTATAGGGTAGATTGGTCTCACAAGGCACAAGTGCCAGGGGAAGGTCAAAGAGTTCAGTGAAACAGGGATGATATAAGCTAGGGAAGAGACACTATGGGACGGAGACGCATTCTCCTCTGCAGATGGAGAAAGTGCCACTCCTGGTTTCCTTTTGTTACAGGAGCTGTCGTAGTCCAGCACTGGAAGCAGGCAGACCTGCGCTTCATTCATACTTTGGCTATATTCCAGTTCATGTAATTTTGCTGGAGTGTCAGTTTATTCCTGCCAACCAAGCTACTAGATCTGCATAAATCAGTCTTACCTATCTTACCACTTACTGTGCTTGTATGTCTAATATGAAAGTGTAAAACAGGATGAGCAAACTATTCTTTCCACTGAAGTCACAGGATCTTGTCACTTATTACCATAAACAGACTGTAGAAAGACTTGAAGGTACAGCACCTAACAAGAGGACGTCACAACATGCAGACTTCAAGTCCTGCCAATGTATGAGGGAAGTTTCCCTGACCCCGCCCCAAGCTTATGATCCACATGCGAGCCATGTGAACTCTTTAAGAGTGTTTGTATGGTGTGTTGTACACCAAGGCAACAATCCCCAAAAGGATCACTGCATACTGCTGTAAGAGACGTGTACACTGGAGGCTGATGGGCCAAAGCAATGATTCTTCCCGCATGCACAATTATCTAAGGGCATTATCAATCCCAGATTGTGCACTTCAACACGCAGCTCGGTGCAATCCTGGCTATTGTTGGCCATTTCTGCTGTAAAGAAATAGAAAGTATGATGTTCACCTTCTCCCTCAGTTTCACTAGTGCCACACCTTGTCCCTGCTCAAGACACCCCCAGCCATGTTATCTTTTCACACATTAAGACAGGTATCTCTTTTGGCTGCAAGGAAGACAACCTAAGGAATCTGTCCCCTTTATGAGAGCTCAAGTTCATATGGCCTTCAAATAGAAGGGCATTGTACAATAAAGGCCAGAAGCCAGGGACTGGCAGATGATGAAGACTCAAAGGGGAAGGAACCCCTAGGAGACCATAAATACATTTTCTGAATATTGAAAGAAAGAAGTCATTAACATTTGCATTGGTCTCCGCCACTAACCTTTGTGACAAATGGTTGCGTTCCTGAGTTTCCTACATTACCAGTCTTCATCTCCACAAGAAACAGAACAGACCAAATGAAACTGAAACCTCAGGAACCAAACTTAAGACTACTATAAAAAATAGGTTAGTTACAGTCTGTAATAGCAAGTAAAGAACATAACCCAAGGTCCCAATCTCTTCCTTTACAAAGTCACAAGGATAAATCATTGCCACGTGTTCCCAACAACTGATCGCACATCTGCAGAGGCAAATCCAAGAAAAGACTGAACTGATCGAAGACTGTCAGAACTTCATGTCCTATGAATTTTTTAAATTTTATTTAAAAACTGAATTTAGAATTCTACTATGGAAAACTGCATGAAAACGCACGCAATGTGTTAGCTGCCTTGTTTTGGCTTCTTTAGCAACTTATTGCTTGACTGTCCAAACAAAAATGTGAAATTACAACAGGATATGTGATGCTTTGGCAGTCAAACATAATTTTAAATAAAGACAGCACAATATACTGCACACCCCACTAACATATTCATCACTACTATATTATCTATTTATGCAATTAAGTATCATACAGTCTGGACTGGACCCAACTGGACTACATATGTTGCTACTCCAGTTTACTGCATGTTGGCCAACTGTTTACCCAACTGAGATACGAGTGCTGCTCTTGACAGTGTAATTGCTTTGGACTCATTAATATTAAAGAATTATAGAAAATATTTTTTCTTGGACAGCTGTTAGTGCATGTGGAACAATAAGCTATATAACACTACTGGCAAATACAAATGGAATTTAGACACTAAATACGCTCATGGTAAAAAGACAACATTAAAGGTCCACTAATTGTGCCAAGGTCAATAAAAAAGGTCAGAAAAATCATTGCACCCATTCTAAGAAAACATTCATGATAATTACAATTCTATTTTGATTGAAATTTACAGGGCTAAGATTTAGGCTGTTTACCTTTTTCTTCCCTGGCCAATGAAAACTTTAGAAGTGGTGCCATTCTTCCTACTCCCATGCAGTCGCCCAATGCTGCAACATGTAGGTTAAATACATTGGGTCAAAGTTTGAACAGATTAAATATGTTCCATTGCCATTTTGAAAATCCTAGTAAATATTGCCATTTAATGTGAATTTTCTAAGTTCATGTCTTCTCCTTCATTCTCCCTTGCAAGATCTAACAACTTTACACTAAACTCTGTCAAGCTTGGCACAGAAAGAGAGGATGCTATCTTACAACTCCTCAGCCCCCTAAATATCTGACAGGAGGTAACTTCACACTCCGTTTACGGGAATATCCAGAGGCTACACACAGAGCATTATGAAATGCAACTGGAACTGCTGAAAAGAGCAAAAATGGCTCCTCACTTTATCCACTCCTCCGCCTTGGTGGCTGCCTCCTGGTACTGCTCGGATGTCAGCTTGTAGATCTCTGCGTTCTGAAACAAAGAATATAATGCTCAGCTCTAAAAATTAAAGGAATCTCAGATCTTATCCCGTCACGAAGTTATCTTCTATAATTAATAACAATTTCCAACAACAAACAGCATATTCAGTTCAAAGAACACAAAAGTAATACTTAAAAGCTGATTTTCTTTTCAGCAAAATGCATCAAGGCCACAACAAGTCCTGCATTCCGCGCTTCACCTTTGTGAAGGGAAGGAGGGGGAAAAGGTCACTAACAACCAACCGTCAGCTTTGATTATTCCATGTAACCACAAAAACAAGGTGTTTCCAGCATGAAGTTATTTTGAGTTTGGTTGTATTTTGTTCTCTTTTTTCATTAATTGCTGTGAAGGACCTTGTAAGTTACTGACGTGCAAGTATCAAAATTGGCTGCTAGCACTGGAAAATCCATTTTACATTTCAGTGCTTCTACTTATGTTACTTACTCTTTAAAAGAAAATTATGCAGCCTGTTTCCCTTTTAACAACATCAGGAGGCGTATCAGGTATCAGTTAAGGCACTGCCAAACAGAGTCTGGAGTGTCTTGCTGCAGGGCTTAAGAGGTTTGCATTAAATTCTCCTGAGCTTGCACAGAAAGAGTTTTCGTTCACAACTGCACAGCCACTGAACACAGGATGAATTCCTCCTCTCGGCTGCGCTTACAAGCCTCCCGAGCACAAACAGCAGAAGGGAATGGCTGCGCACCCCCAGCGACTTCGCTGCAAGGTCTTGTGTTACTAAACTGCTGATAAAGCTGCTTTTGGTAAAGCCTCTGGACTTTACTCTGAAATAGCTGCAATTGCCTCGCTCAAAACTCATTTGCAAGGCCCTCAGTCTGAAAAGGCATATGCAGAAAATATGCAATAATCAATCAAAAAAGTGACAAAATGGTATTGAAAGCGAGGACAGCTATTCATTTAGGGCCGGTTCTAGCTGCTATCTCGTCTCTCCCCAAATTCGGTCATTTTCTATAGAATACTATTCTTGCTCTTCTTCATTTATTTTCCCATAAATGCAGCTGTGGTCCTGCACATGATGAGACGACACATATTGTTCAGCGGTTAGAAAAAGGAAAGGACAGATATAACTCAAGTTCTATTAGCGGTTCTGCCACTTGTACAATCTTGGGCAAGTCACCATTTTCCATCTGCAAGTGAGGGATAACAGCTGCCTGTATCACTGAAGTTGTGTGAAGCTTAGCTAATTGGAAGGTTTATACAGGTTTTCAGAGCCTAGGCTTCAAGGTGCTATATTTAAGCATTTTATCTCTAGTGCCTGAATTTATGTCACATACCAAAAAAAACACAGAACAGACTTCGCTTTTCCAAACTTTGACCTACGAGACAGACTTAAACTGAGAAATCATGGATGAGTAACCACTTCAAAATGCAGCAAATTGTCATTAAAGTTTTCATTTACTTACTTGTTACATAATGGTCAAACTTCTATGCTATTAAACCCATTTTACTCCTTCTGATAATGAAAAGTTCAGCTTTTAATGGAGCCTTCTTCTCTGTCCTGTAAACAGACCTCATGACTTTCAGCTCCCTGCTGTTACTTATTCACACATGAAACCACAAGACCTGTGCTTCATTAATTAAATTTGCCATTAAAAATTAAATAATGTGAATAAGTAGATGTAAGCGTTATCTCCATGGGTTTCATAAGTCTCACCATTTCTCCAATTACTACCCAAGCAATTTTCATATTTCATACTGTCTGATTTCTCAAAGGGACTGGATTTGAGAGATCAAAATGAGAGAAAGTGGGAAAGAGAGAAAGCAAGGTAGTAAAATTAAACATTTTTCAGGCAATAGGAAGTAGCCCCGTCAGATACTATTAGCCTGCAGCACTCTGCAGTGAAACAGCAGCAGGAGAGGAAAACAGGAACAAATATGTTGTACGTGAGACCCAGCATGAGGTTGGCATTTAACTCACCTAAAGAAAGAAAAAATAGCCAATAGATTAATTTACTGGTTGCAGTGTCAATTAAAGTGGTTGTGGCACAACCTTGCCTAGTTTATTAGAGAGAGAGTTCAACTGCCCAGTACTACGGTCAGACCCATCTGCAACAACATCAACTACAAACATGGACAAAAATAGCTGGGAAAGATACCAGTATGAAATAGCTCTGGATTCTAAAGCTGATGAAAAGCAGGCAAGTGAGAACCTGAATGAAGAGGCAAGAATCTCAGTGAGGGAAAGGAGGAGAAACCTGACCTCAAAGAAACCATGAGGCACATAGCACAATGCGAAGATCAAGGAGGGGCACAGAAGACCTTCAACCTGAAGATGAAAGCTGCTGAGTTTTAAAAATGAAAAGAAAACATCTTTGCATGTGATCCAACTGGGCCTCTTGCCTTTGAGTCAGGCTTCTCTGCCTTCTTCTTCCCCTCGAAAACCCTTAAAACCAATGAAGCAGTATTTCCAATGCTATGAATCAGTATCTTTAAATGCTTCCCCCAAGTAAGAAAAACAGAGTTTTACCATTTAAACCTGAGTTCGTTCAACAAGCAGACTTGTTAAACGGGTTTTCCTTGGCCTCTAGGCCCTTTCCTACCTTGGGAAAATTGTGTTCACTTTTGTCTTAAACGCGGGCTAAACAAGCAGGTGGGCCTTTCATCATGGGTGCAGCCATGGCAGGTTCTGTGATTTGGGGCTTCTACTAACAGAGAATAATTTTCCAAGTATCCTCATCCATACAACTTCAGATGCAAGATCTGCTTCATTTTCAGTATTTTACCCTATCACACCGTGGCAGGGAATAATGTTCCAATGGCCTGCAAAAATCAAGGGCTTTATAATGAGGTTGCAAACAAGGAACCAAGCCAGGAACCACCTATACGCTTCCCGTGACTTCAGCAGAGCCGCCCACACACAAAGGCTATTCAGCAGGATCAAGGTGTAGTATTTGCACTTGAAACAAAGTCTGAGCTGCCCATAGTCTTAGTGAAGTCCTTTAGCTTCATAAAACAATATTCAGTTGCGCAGGAAAAGAGAGAACATTCAACACAAAATTACAAGACATCAACGCTGCTTTTAATTTACTCTCACAATATTTGATGCTTGAGATAAAATGGCAGCTCACAAAGAAAAAGTTGAACATGAGACCTCAACTATTATTAAATAAAGCTCCTGGCAGTCTTAGTTGCAAAAATAAGTTTAAAAACATGACCAAAGGACACCATAAGGGCTCAAATAACAAGAGACACAGAAAGAATGAATGAACCACCTAAAATGTTTCACTTCTCTCAATAAAGCTGAGCCTTAGGGGAGCCAACTTCAGAACATCAGAGCTTTGTCATATGGGGAGAGAGCTCTCCAGAGAGGACAAACAAACTAAACAAAGAAATGTTAGTTTGAAAGATTTTCCCCTGCTATTAAATGATGGTTCGTAGCAAATAATAAAAACACTGAGATGTTATAAAAATACATAACTAGAGCCTAAAGACCAACAGAACCACTTTCCTTTACCCTGCTGCCTTTCTACAACAGATTTGCTGCTATATCCTTGCTCCCCACTCCTCCCAAAACACCCTTGTACTAAAAATTCCCCTTCCAAAGGAAACCAATTTTAAAACTTAGAGTTAAATTTGGAGTAATTTTAATTCAGCATTCCTCCTTGGCTGCAAACATGCAGAGAAGCTCCAACACTCACTACTACACCTCGCTACACTGCCCAGGCCCTTTCCACAACATATAGCAAAGAAAGTAAGAAAACAATATAGCAGAAGACAACGTTCTCAGGGTTATTTCAGGAGGGAAAGTAATTGAAGCATAAAGAGAAAACCCTGCCAACTCATTCTCACATTGACATTAAACCACATTCCTTACAACTTCAGTGGAACATGCACTACTTGCAGTAACACGTAAAACAGAAAACAGAGCAACAAGAGCATAAGGAACTAGAAATTAATCAGATTTTAGGCAAAATTCTTTGTGAACATCAAGCAGCAGCAGCAAAAGCCCGACACCGGGACACAGATTTCTCGATCAGGTTCAGTCTGGGTCAATAGATAAGAAGGTGTCTGGATTAAAAAAAAGAACACCCAACCACCATCACCACAGCTATCTTGAGATATTTTGACACCTCGGAGTATAGAAGCTTGTCAGTGGTCACAGTGCTTAAAGATACAAAGAGGATTAACAGCTGTTGAAATGCTGCCAGCCTAGATGGATGCTAGCGATACCTCTGATGAAATGGAGCAGGCCAGTGGAGGCCTTCACAAATGCTAAAGACGACAGACGGGTGATTAGATGGTACAGTCTGCCTCGCACCTGACAGATGCATTGCTTCGATCCCCTCTCCCGATGTCCGTGCTCGCCAGCATCCAGCAAACCTCCCGCTGCAAGCCCCGCTCCAGCCAAAAGGAGCGGGAGAGGCGGTGCCACATGGTGGGGGGAATACGCGGTGTGCCCCACGACTAGGAAATACCACAAATTTGGGAGAGAAAGGGGAAAGAAAAACAGGGATTACTTCTCATGTATCAAATGTCAACTGGGAGACGTTCAAATTCCTCCTTCCAGCTGCTTCTGAAGCCAGAAGTAAGACCTCACAATATCCTGATAAAGCAGCACGACTGTCGCCTGCCCACATGCATTTGGGGACAGGGAACACGCACGTGCCCTGGACACAGCTGCTGCCACGAGGAACAGCGGGAAGCTACAGAAAAACGTCGGTTAGTGCAGGCTTTGGGAGCCGCCTTTGCTCACGGCACTAAGGGAAGCAAAGGTACACTCGGGCACCGCACACCTCACCGGGTCGCTGGTTCACACGCACTATAAATCAGGTTGCTCATTTTCATCGCTCAGAAGTCTCATGCAAATGGCTCCTAACAGATTTGAAAAATTACCCCATGTACCTGCACCCCTCCCACAGGCACAGAGGCAAAAGAGCTGAACTGATCTGTTCACTGGACAACCCTTTGGATCTGTTCAAATCAACCCACACAATCAATCACTGCTATCAACTTTGGTCCAAAACAGGGAGTTTGGGAGTTTCAGGACACATTGCAAGAAGCAATCTCTTCGCCTCCTGAGCTCACTGCTCTTGAGCTCCTGCTCAGCCTGTTTCTTCGTATCAGCTAGCATTTAGCTAAAAGAGACCATTCACATTTTCTCCTTCCTATCAAGCACAAGTGCACATACACACAGAAGCCGATTAACAAGGAAGAGAAACATGCATATAAAGCATATCACGAGAGCATAGAAGCCAAGGGTTAAACTGCTTTTATGTGAATTCAAATGTTTTTTCTCAAAAGGTAACAGAGGAAAAATGCAAGCAACTACAAACAGCTTGCTGATATGGAGAAAAGATTTTTTTTTACCCAAAGCCAACTTCTAAACACAGCTCTCTTGTTTGCTGTTCATGTGTGGGTTCATCCACTCCTCCCATTGAGAGTAATAATGAAATGAGAGCATTGAATTTGTGTCATTCTATTCTTTCCTTCGGCAACAGGCTGTGAGATCATAAATTTTGGATTAAGATTCAGAGAAGACAGAAAAAGAGCAGTGTCCACAGTAACAACACAGGAAAGTTAAACTAGTCATGGGCAGAATTATATTCCTGTTTGAACAGATCTTCTCACAGCTGCAGTATTATCCTGAGTTGAAAGCAAAATATTAATTATGTAGCATATCTAGGCAGCTTCTCAAAGATAAAATCCCACAAAATACCAATCTCCACAAAACTTGAGGGAGGCAGAGCTGGGAAGAAGGACCACAGCTGGATTTATCCTGTGGATAACAAGCTAGACACAAAAAGGTTAAGCTACAGCCCCTAGAGCACACAGTGAATCAAACAAAGCTACACACCCCAGGACTCCCCAGAACCAGGTCCCACACCCAGACACTCCATCTGAGTGAGAACAGGTTTACAGACCCAGACCGAGATCGCACGCCAGAGTCAGACTGTCTCTATGAAGGTAGCCTGGGAAGAGCCCAATTAAAACAGGTACCTCACAGAAAGACAGAATTAAGAACTTCTCTGAAGAGCGGCAAGTGCCTCACTGGAAACGTACAGAAAAGCCTCGCGTTATCTTCAAGTCAGAAAGACAGCCAGCAACAAAGAAATTATTACTACAGAGGTGATTAGAAGGGGAAGAAGGAGCAAAAAAAACCCAGAAAGAATTAAACACTGTGTTTATATGAGGTTGCTTTAAAGCACACCGTTCTGAAAGACTGCAAATAAAGCAGTAGTAATTCTTTAAACACAAACTCTGCAAAGTAAAAGCACCTTCAAAGAGAAAGGCCATAAAATGCCAGCAGGCAACCCAGGCTTTCTGACAAGGACAGCAACAGCAACGTGAAAGGCCCAGATTAATGCTAAAACTGTTGCAGGAGAGTATTGCTCCGCTCTCCTCCTAGCTGCAAGTTTAATATAGGAGCGAGAAGTCTTGGGTGAGGAATTTACAGTAAATGCCCGAATCAATTACACCTGACAAGTGCAGGTAAACAGGCTTCCCCAGCCATTGATTAAACATCAAGGGTTTTCAGCATCTGCTGCAGAGAAGTCCTACACCTGGCTGACCTGCACAGACAACGTAGTGTCCATGACTTTAAGGGCATGGCAATGCCTGCTAAATCCCTGCGCCCGGGCTGGGCAGCTGCACCACCAGTCCCGTAGGGATACCTGGGTCCCATCAGCCGATCCGTCACACAGCCAGGATGAACTCCCAGGTCACAGCACGCTGCCTCTAACAACCGGGCACTGTCCAAGAGAGCGCAGGCGTGCGGAGAATCAGTGCGAAGGGAAGGGGAGGAGAGGGGAAGAACAGAATTGACAGAATATCAAGAGTGCCAAGGCAGGTAGCTGAAAGTTTCACTAGGAGGCTGACCAGCACTTCAGAGGGGGGAAAAAAAAAGAAAAAAGAAAAAAGAAAAAAGAAACGAACAGAAAATTGGCAGTCATCAAGTACTTGTCATACATTAAAAAAGATAGTAAGTACATTCCCCTGTCAGGCCCACCACAGGAGCTTATTTCAAGAAGCTAAGGTTTGATGCCATCATACCAAAGCTGGTATTTGACAGCTCCCACCACCTCGGACAGGCATGCTGCAACTAAAACTCCCATCTTTCTCTGCTGAGAATATTCCTAAGCTCCATTTATAAACTGCAGGCAACTGGCCCACTTAACAGTTCCCGTCCCAATTTTAAAAACCTAAATTATATTCCTGACCCCATCCTCTTCCACAACAGGTAGCTAAGGCATGCAATTCACTGGATTCCCAGAGGAAGCCAGAATGGGAGGGACCCAAGGCAGCAGGATGTGCAAGAGGACTGGAGAACACTGAAGAAAATGCATCACATCCATGCACTTGCATGGGTAAAGAGCACTGCAAGGAAGAGAGTCACTGTAAGAAACAAATAAACAAAAAAACACCAAAAAATAGAAGTATACCAAAGCCTGCAAGTTCCACTCCCTCCCGGGGTTTTTCCTCTACCCCCAACTGCAAATTATTCTCCATGTGCAGTTTCCAGTAAATCAAGCTTTGCTAAATAACCCCGACATGTGCAGGGCTGAGAACCAGCCAACAAGCAATGATGAGATGTCCCCGGAATGATTAAGGAAAATCCAGACATCTCTCAGGTTACAAGGAAGCCTGTTGTACTCTCCCCTTAGCGCATATGCAATGCTGCAAGCACTGTTCCGAAAACCTCTGATATTCAAAGGCTCATTTGGTTGACAAGGAGCCTGTGGATTCGCGGACAGATTGTCACACAAACTGTCAGGTTTTTAGAGAGACTATCAGACCTCTCTTTGCCTACGTTATGGAGCACATCAAAGACACAGAAGATGAACCAGACGCAGACTGCACAGATCTGACAGAATGGTGGGTGTACATATTCAGAATACTGTACTGCTGGGGGGGGAGGCTTAATGTGAATAATCAGGGGCTGAAAGTTCCAGAAATGTGACAGTTTTTGGCAGCAAATCTCATCTTTGCATTTATTTATCGAAGGGAGAAAAACTGCCATACTAGAGGCAAACTTGGGAGAGGAAGAAAAATTATATCAGCAGCAATTTATTTTGCCACCATACTTTTTCTTTATTATTATTACTCCCAGAGCATTTTCTGAAGATATTTGTATTTTCAGTCAGGGTTCTCTCACTACGCTTGCAGCTTCTCTCCCTATTTTATCCTGTAGGAGAGGCTGGTTTAATGATTACAGCCAAAAAGACCGCTAGGACTTTACAGGTCACTGTACACAGTTAATGACACAGACAAATCCATACTTTCAGAAGTGCCCGCTGGCTTGCAGCTCTGTCTAGAGATGCTCAGGAGCTCATTATTCAAAACTTCAAGCTCAAGTTATGGGTAATCAGCACATCTGAAGAAATATACCATACCCAGACAACCAACAAGTGAAGTAACAAAAGCTATTATAGAAAATACTAACCTTAAGCATTAGGGTCTCACTTAAAATGGGGATAATGTTCACTTATCTTCCAGTGAGCTAGAAACCTCAGTTAATGAATACCTGGAAAAAGTTCCCAGCTCCACAGCTCAAAAGTAGTTTTACAAGGATAACTTGATGTCATTCCCCTTTATTGGTAATACTTGGACAAACATTATAAAGCAACAGTGTATTTATTTTACAGCTGGCAAAAAAAGTTATTAGGCTATTTCTACCAAGAAGTATTGATTATTACTTAAAAAGGAAAGTAAAATATAAAATGAAACACTGATAACAAGAAAAAGAAAATGGATTAACACAGATTCCTTTGGCCTGCCTTTACAATGCCACTGTCACATAGCCTCCAGTTCTCCCTGCAAGGCATCAGTTATTCCAGAGAAAAGAACACTAGTATCTTTTTCTATTTATTTTACTATTCAAAATGGATTGAAATTCTCCACACAGTAACCAGAAAATAAATACGATGTTTATCTTAAGATAAAAAAGCCAAGGAGGACAAAGGAGAAGGGATGGTAAAAGGGATGAGAAAGAAATCAGAAAATATTTGTAAGCAATTTCCTTTCCATCATTTGACAGTCTAATTCTCTCTGCTTTCAGTGATCTTCTCTTTCACACAGTTTTTAATGGAGCGGGTTTGCCTCCTCTGAAGAGAACAAGGCATTGAAGAGACATCTCTATAGCTGGCAAGGAGCTTGTGAAGTCTCCGAAGACAAGCCCCGAAGGACCACAGAGCGCCAATCAGGTGGAGAGGGGCATTTTCACAGCGGGGCTATTGAGACATAGATATTAACACGAAAATCCAACACCCACCAAGAGCAGAGGCAGCCACACAAATGCTTCATTCCCATACTCTGGCAGAGACCACTCCTTCACAGTCGATGACTGTCACAGCCCTGGTGCATGATGTCACCCATGGCCTTCAATAGTGTTTGGTCACCACCAGCTTAGTATCGTACTTTCATTACAGAATCCAGGCGGAGGAAAGGGAACAAGGCATTTCTCACCTTTAGCCCATTACAGAATAATAGGAATAATTACTTATTAACATTAAACCAGAAAAAAAACATAAAGCCTTGCTGCCAAAGCATCTCAGGAACATAAATGGAAGGATGTCACATGTATTGTGTACCATACACCCGTAGATGCAAGCTGAATCTACTCTCAGAATTTAATCTCTAAACGCCGTCTCTAACAGTAAGGAGTACTGCATGCAAACAACAACAGATCTTGACTTTAGGACCAAATGAGGAAGAAATAAAAGTAGGCTTAAAGCTCCAAAAGAAGTATTTTGGTATAAACATCATAATTACCTGGGGTTTGTTGCTGTAGCTGATAAACTTTGTAACAAGAAAAGGCTTGGGAAATAGTGTTGTAAGTAGATTTTTCAGGCTCATGAAAAAAATACCAGTTTTTCACCTGTATCTACTGGACAAGACCAAACAAAAAATCCTAGCCCTTCAACTGGGGACAGCCTGGGCTCAGAAATCAGACAACAGGAACACAAAGAAGGAACAGAACTATACTTTTGCTGAGGAACAACAGGAGGGGAAAAAAAACAGCCACCACAAACAGCAGACATGGAGCCATATCCTCTCTGCACAGACGTGAACACACAACAAACTTATAACCCAGCTCTGTCCTATTTTCAGCTGGCAAGGACAAACTCTGTGTTCCTCACCAGGACACCCTTTGCCTAGCATAGAAATCTACAGCTAGGACAATTTTTTTTTTTTTTTTTTTTTTTTTTTGTTCTTCCTGCAGCACACCCTTGCTTCTAACTGGAGGAAGAGTTATTATCTCAGTGACACACGAATGAGTGATGATCCATCAGCAAGTAATGGCTTTTTGCTGCTACTAACGGAAGCTGTATTTGAAAGAATGACCTAAAGGTGAAAGGTCTCATATACTACACTTAATCCCCTAAACAGCCAAAGGAAATCTTGTGGTATACATAACTATTATGAAAAATGAAGTTAAAAAATTCATATACATGCCCAGGCAGGCATACAATGCAGCATTTTTACATGCCCATATGAGTCGTCTTTTCTGATTCAAGAACCACAGTCCAGCCAGTTCAAGGCTTGCTGCATGTCAGGGCAAATTAGATGATTTCTGTATACCATCCAATACATCATAAGACATCTCTAGGGGAAAGAAAAAATCCAGGCACTCCTCAGTTGACCCAGGTGTGCAAGCTCACAGCAACCTTGCAGCTTGAAATTATATAAGCAAAAATTTGGCTTCTGTTCAGAAGAACAGGGAGGGAGAAGGAAGGAGAAGGAATTAAGGCTTTTTTCTTATGAAAAGACATGAAACGCAATAATTGGGAAGGAAAAGAAAAGCTAGCTCTTCTTTTAAAATAACCTAGTTATTACAAGTCGTCTCAAATCAGAGGCTTAGAGTTTTATCTCAACTCCTGCATTTCCTTCTCACGTCTCTCACTCCTCTGTGGCCCCTTGGAGACTGACATAGATTAAGCGGCCTCTTGGCGTTTTCTGGCTCTGTGGCTGTTCCTTGCCATCACTGCCCTCTGCACAGGGCACCGTCTTTTATCTGATGGCTGCTCCACTGGTGAGTACTGACCAGGGCAAAACTCTCCTCTCCACATTTGTCAGGGTTCAACTCTACAGAAGACAGACAGTTCTAGTGTCTGTGAGATGTATGTTTATTATTTTTATTAAAAACAAAACACAAATTCAGCCATTATTTCATATTTACTTACAATGGGGCTGGATTGAGAATGGGTAAATCAGGTAATCCTCATTTGAGTCAAGGTGTTTAAAGGTAAACTGAGATTAGGATCATTCTTGGTGTAGCAGAATATATGGCCAAACCACCAGCTAACCCCAAAAACAAGCAAACAAAAAACCCACCAGACATCATCCTGGGATCAGGAGATTCTGTGACAGATGAAGCAAATACCATTTGCAGTGGCTCAAGACCTCATGGCAAGCCTGATGGTGCACATATATTTAAGAACATTAAAACATGTTATTTACAAGCTACTTCTGAGTCACTCTGGTCTCTTGGGAACGTGCATTATATGTTCAAGAAATTGGAATAGCTCTTTTATTTATGTTTCTTTAAAATGACTGGCAGATGGGGAAAAACCTTCAGAGAAGTGGCCCTAGGCTGTCATGAAACATGTATTTAACACACCCACAGTAAACTACTAAACACATTCACTTCAGAAGGTGCAGCCGCTGTAAATACAGAGTAGTCCTTTTTTAAAGTCTGATCTCTGGACTACTTAATTCCGCACAAATTTGAGATGTTCTGTGGAGTCTGCCCAAGTTACAGAGTAATTATTAGCCATTGTTGTGGACTGTCGTGGTTTAACCCCAGCCGGCAATTACGTACCATGCAGCCGCTTGCTCACTTTCCACCCTCCCCAGTGGGATGGAGAGAAGAATGGAAAAAAAGGTAAAATTCATGGGTTGAGATAAAGACAGTTTAATAGGACAGCAAAGGAAGAGAGAATATTAATAATAATAATAGAATATACAAAACAAGTGATGCACAATGCAATTGCTCACCACCCACTGACCGATGCCCAGCCCCGAGCAGCGATCACGCCAGCCCAGCCAACTCCCCGCAATTTATATGCTGAGCATGACGTCATATGGTGTGGAATATCCCTTTGGCCAGGCTGGGTCAGCTGTCCTGGCTGTGCCCCCTCCCAGCTTCTTGTGCCCCTCCTCGCTGGCAGAGCATGGGAAGCTGAAAAGTCTTTGACTTAGTATAAGCACTACTTCGCAACAACTAAAAACATCAGTGTGTTATCATCAACATTATTCTCACACTAAATCCAAAACACAGCACTATACCAGCTACTAGGAAGAAAATTAACTCTATCCCAGCCAAAACCAGGACAGCCATATTTTCCATTCACATGATGACAGCATATTCTGTAAGGGCAGAGCCAGAATTTTAAGGGCCTTTTCAAAACAAGCCCAGGCCTTGGCTTTATTTTTAAGTCACAATAGTGATGCCTTTTTTCCTGCCGCATGTGGAAGGACCGCTGTGGGCTGAAATAGAAATTCCCCAAAGTCAGGCTCTTACGCAAGTGGATTCCACACACACAGAGAAGTTTTGTCTACCTGAAACAATTTCCAAGACTAAGTCTAAATCTGGAATATCCCAAGAGAAGTGCAAGCTTCAATCATCCAAATCCCAGCAGACACACAGACTCCAGCCTAAGGTCTGGAACATATTTAATCAATTCACTGTGCTAACTCTCTACAGTTTCATAAAATAGCCAATACTGCAATAACAGAGCCAAAAATTAATTGTACACTGGTTGGAGAATTACACAGAAATAACAGGCAGCACTGGTATTTATTGCAGCAGGATAATCTAGTTGGTGCTGAGGTACAACTACACTGCAGAAAAACAGGTGAGGCACAGACAGCGTGTATGTGCACACACATGTATGTATGCATGTGCACACAAGTACTACTTTCCATTAGAAAAGTAGCACTGGTTTTACTGGCAACAGTGCTACCTGTATATACACACATTTATAAATACCATTCTGCTTATAAACAAGCGTATAAACAGCACAAAGAGGAAGAAAACAGAAATTTAAACTACTAGGCAATAAGAAAATTAATGAAATGAAGAGAAAATTGGGTTGAATAAAAATGGCAGGGGAGGGTATCAGAAATATTAGACAATGGGGAAAGCTCTCAAAAGTAAGACAAAAGCATCCCTTGTTTTGCTCTTTTTGGACTAGACTTGACAAATACTCCGGTGTTGAGTTCTAACAAAGAGACAAGATCACATTCTAGGTCTTTTTGTTCTGCCTTTAACAAGTCTTCATAGTGATACACTGATGAGACCAGATACCAGATTGTTATCTAAATTCAGCTGCTAAATTCAGTGTTAAGACACTAAGTTCAAACCACACATTGCCACATTTATTTCACAAGTCGAGCCTGAGGATGGATTCCTCCAAGATGAAGCAGCCCATAAGCATCATTCTCTCCCTCTGCAAAGGTACTCTAAATGCCAGGGAAACAAAATCACCTTAAGGCTCTGACAGTTCACCCTTCAGCACCCAGCCTGCAAACGCATCTCTACACTAATCAGGCAGACTGAAGAGGAAGCAAACACTTAGTTGCTGTTTGCATAGAGGCTGCTTGTAATTTGATGTAATGTACTGTACATCAGTCAACACATATTGAAGAGGGAACATACACACCGCAGAGAAGGCAGAGAGGCAGTGCTGACATCTAACACATTTTATTTACCCTATTATAGATGTTCTTTGAGTTCATCAAATTACTAATCAATTTATCTGATCTCTAAAAGCTGGTGTACTGAGGTATATTAACTACTAAACTTTACAAGCTTTCAGCAAAACAGCCATTAAATGGGTGAATTGAGCACAGGGTACTGGAAGTCAGTTTGCGAGCTGGCCAACGGCAACAACGAAGCAACCTGTCCCTGCAGACTGGGAGATGACGGAGAAGCATTAGGAAGGCAGCCTCCTCTAGATGCTGCTCAGCCCTAACGGACACCGGCGGAAAGAAGAAATTAGGAATGCTGTGCTCCCTCCTCCTCCCCCAACATGACATTTAACATCTGAATAACTGAAAAGAGGAAGAGGATGGGAGGTCAGAACCGGTTCAGACAACAATTTCAGGTTCGTTCTTTTTTCATTTTGTTCCCATTCAGAAATTTAATGTGCACACAGGACAAAATCTTCAGTTCTCTAAATATCAAAGGCTGTGCCCTGAGAGACTGCTAGAGCCACCGCCGCCTGAAAGACAACGTCCACACAACCTCAGACAGACAGCTCGAGCAACTGGGAAGTGATCTGGATGATTAGGACAGATCTTATCAGACTATTTCAGAAAACTATACTGGGGATTATTCTTCTTGTGCTCAGAAGATTAAATCAGCAGTTTGATGAACTGGGTTCTTCATTACATTGCTCCACTGGCCTGAAAGGCAAACTGCTTTTTTGGATCACAGCTGCTGTAGGTTCCCATAAAGCCTTGCTAGTTTCATGGGAGGAAAGGTTTGCAGCAGGGGATAAGAGAATTGAACAAATTAGGTAAGAAAAAAATGGAAATTGTAAGGCTCGATTACGAAGGCAGGGACAAGAAATACTTCTGAAAGGGAAACACATTTTTTGAGACCAGAACTTGGTTTCACACTAGCTGTTCCTCCTCAAAGTACCCCACAGCACTGGCCAGAGCAGTAAGTTACTGGCTGGCAACACAGTCACTGGAGGCAAACAAAGCAGCCCTTACACACACAGCAATAGCTCACACGCAGCCCTAAGATGTTACAGGCCATTTTATTGAGAAAGTAAATGGTGTCAGTGACACCTGCCAAGACATATCAACTCATTTAAAAAAGGGCACTGAATCTTTAACTCCCACTGAGAGGGCAGAGGGCTTGGTTAAAGTAACACCTCAACACGGCTTGCTTTTTCAAAGGTAGGTAAGTGCTCTCTAGGTCTTGTGGATACAGCCACGTCCGGGGATCCCAACTCGGGGAACTGATTCCTTGTCCCCTTCAACAGAAATCCCCTGCCACCTTTGCCAGGTGACATCAGCTTGTTTAGTCCCGCAGAATCGGCTTAAAATGGATCACGACGACCCAACATGAACATATTATTCTGGAAGGCTTTTTTTTTTCCAGGCTGCTGTCACTTTCTCCGCAGAGAGTTACTGGCCAAAAAGCATAGAACTGACAGTGGACTCACATGTAAGGGTGACCTTGGTGCACCAGAAGTGGGAGACTGTTCCAAGAAGAAGGATCAAGGCCAGTAAGAATAACAAACAAAAATAAGTTCACCTCCCGTTCTTTACACATCCTAAATGCTTTACAAACATGAATTAAATGGTAAGTGCAAGGGCAAAAGGAGATTAATTTAAACTAACCAAACAAGGTGAATGCCACAGACAAAATTAAAAGATTTGTGAAGCTAAGCAGAGAAAAAGATGCAGTCTACCTTAATAATAAAAAAAAGGTATTTGTTTAATGCATTCCTTTCCCACTTACATAAATACTCTACAGCTTATGAATACCTCTTGAGCTACTTACTGTTCTGAAAAACTACAAGCAGAGAAACGTTGCATATTAATGTACCCACTGCTCACAGTAGTCCACAGCCACCTAATAAAAGATAACGTGGGAGCCGGAGCTTAGGAAAATCCAAACAAAGAATAGACCTCCATCTATAGCAAGGAGCTTCACTTCATCTGCTGCGATTACCTTCAGCCTTTCTCTGCTGTGTTACACTACTCCAAAGAGCTGCCCATGTTTTGCTATACTGTAGCACTGCCCTTAACCTTGGTCAGGTTAAATCCAGCAAGAGGCCAAATAGCAAAAGGAGTCAAACAAATATTTACTTAAGAGAAAGTATACAACTAATACGATAAGTGAAATCTCCTGGCATCTGAAGGGTTCCAGAAGAAACTGCATTTCTTTCTTATCTTACTTTTTAAAGGATGTTTCTACCATCTAGAGAAGGCAGGACAATGCATACATGGAATCCTTAATAAAAATCCCACTTCCGAGCAGTATATATGTTACCTATTTATACCAAGCTCTCTCTATCTCCCTCCTTCCCTGCTTCTCAGTAACATATAAACACATAAAAGAACATCATCTTAAGCTTATCAAATTAAGTGTTTCTAAGGTTTTCCTCACACATTATCAGGTCCAACTCTTATTCTTTCTACCCAGAGAAACACTACAGTACAAAACCTCCTTCAAAACAGTTGAGACAAGACCCACTTTTTGTGAAACAATTCCAAATTACATGGATGAGATGAAAAATTACTCTAACAAGTCAGAGTTCGAAGTTTAACCGCTTAAAACAAATTACCCAGGTCTCATTACTGGATTACTTATCGGAGATTAGACAGTCCCATTGGAAACACAGGTGTGGAAGGGAATGTCTGTATCACCAGCTCCAAAATCCTGCAGTTACACACAGTCATATAAGAAATCGTTCAAAGGATCTATTCCCTGTAATTTTCCTGATTACCAAAATACTTCAGGCACTCCAAAACAAAAACATACAAGGAACCCACGAGACTGAAACACACAACTACAAGAGTTAAAGTGAGGAAGACCAAGGGCACCAGCAGTGTTCTGATCCTCTGCAAGGAATTTGTTCAATAAAATTTGACTTTAAAAGTCTAAAAAGCACGCACCGCACTGCAGGCAGAAATAAGCCTACCACCCCTTCACACACACACACAACCCCTGACAAACCGATAATGAAGGGCGCAGTGGGAAGAATAACTCCCAACAACAAATCTCAGCATTGGTTTAATCCCAGTACAGCTACTTCACGCATTCAAATCTGCACTCAAGAGAGCTGAACGCTGCTAGTAGCAGTAGCGCGTGGCATTTCCTCAACACAAGTCAGACGTGCAAATCAAGCGTTAGGCACTACAAAGAAACAGAGAACCAAACAGTGATTCTGATATAGCTAGCATATATATTCATGGTCCACCCGTATCTTGAGCACTGTGTGCACAGTTCTGGTTCATACCTCTCAAAGAGGATTAAATAGATGTGGAAAAGTTTCAAACATGACCAGCCAGGATGATCAAAGCATTTGGCACAAGTATCCCATATACTTGCCCTGATCTCACGCTCATCCCTGGACATCCAGTTTCAGTCACACTCAGGACCAGGATATTGGACTAGATGGATCTTTAGCGTGACACAGCACTGCTGCACTCACTGTCTTACTTCTTCCAGTGCTTTACTGGAAGATGTAGGGAAAACCCCAAAAGCTGAAACACTGAAATCATTTTTTCATACATGCCCTTTCCTGTGAAAATTTTTAATAAGACTGTCTAAAGAAACTGAGCTTCTCAAGATCTATTTGAAGTAAGGTACACCCATAGTTCATCTCATCAAAAACTAAAGGCAAAGCCTTTTTAGCATCTCTATAGCTTTGCTGTTTCACAACATTTTGCCCTCCCGTTGTAAGATATTCCATCATATAGATGGAATAACTGAGATAGATGGACTAAGTAATTGTTTCAAACTCCCAAAAGAGAAACAGCTATTAGAAAATGAGCACTTTTTTGCCTCCAATTCTGTGCCCTGTCCAGTAGATTACAGTACTCTTTCAGAGATTACAAAATAAAGGGATAATGTATTCACACAATCTGCTGCATTCAAGGGAACTACTGAGTTCAATTCTGGTCAATACATCTCAAAGACAGAGCCGCAAGGGGGAAAGGGCCCAAAGACAAACAAATAGAATGAGAAACCTGGAAAAAAAATCATTCACACAAGCAGAGGCTGAAAAGGTGAGGACTGCTCAGGTTAATGGGAAGGTAAAAGACGGAACAGAAGTCTACAGATAACGAATAATGAAGAGAATTTCTTTTATCTCTTTCACTTAAACGATATTTTGTTGTTTTGTTTTGGTGAGGTTTTTTTGCGTCTTCCTTCAAAGTCTTTGAAAACTGACCACTGTCAGAAGAAATAGGACAGTCTCCGTGTTTGATTCAGTGCAGCAGCTACTACACTGTAAGAAGTATAGAACACAATTATTCTTAGCATCCTACCAGGAAGGTACTTAGTTCTCAAAATCAACAGTTCAAAACACCCTTCAAAAACAAATCTCTCAGTCTCCTACTGCTGAATTCTGTTATCACGCAGAAGTGGGGACAAAGCCAACCTGATGTTATAGATAGGCACGGGAGGGGAGAATTCCTGACAGCCTGATCCTTAGAAGGAGAAATTTCAGCTTTCCAACTCCACACTGAGCCATCATACCCATCCACTCCCAGCCCAACACTTCCGAACTACCAGTGACCACGCTCCAAGTGACCATCCCCTCTGAAAACAGCAGAGAAAGCAAACTTGTGTTTCAGAGCTCCTCCCCACCTCATCCCCTCACCAACAGCTTTTTTCCTAATGTAGACACACACATACATAGATATATAAAAATATATCTAAGCCTGAGCTGGAAGGTTTTAGCACAGTGGAAGGAAAAATAAATAAAAAAATGTCAAGGTCTGCGTGTATTCAACAAATAAAAGCAGAATTATATAAAAGCAACAGCTAATAAAAAAGATTGTTCTGTGCTGTGTTTTCCATCTTTCCAACCATTATAGGAATAAAATTATCCACAGAGAAGATCGAAAACCTTTTTCAAAACTAATACAATTAAGCTTTATTACACTGTTTCAAGTACATTTCTCTCCTCTCCCTTCTAGCCCCCACCACCTCCTACTCCAATCTAGACTAACGGTTGGAGGCATTCTTCTATTTTATTACCAGCAAAATGCTAGTGTTTAAGGGTCAGAAACTATCTAGTGTTTCAAGAGAGGAAAGAAAACCTGTCCTTTTTATCTACTTGCTTTTGTACGTGTAAGAACTAGAAGATAGTTTCTGTGCAGCTCTGCAGTCTGAATAGGACTATGGGCAAGCCACCTTACTCCCCTGAGAAGATCCTGCACTAAAATATCCATCACCTTGTTTAAAAGGTTACCCTGCAGCAAGGGACATAGACCTGAAAAGGGAAACACAAAATACAACAAAAGACTTCAAAAAGAGGACAATGCAGCCTGGACACAAACTTCTCCCCACTCCACTGTCCCATAAAGGACAGACACACATACAAATTTTCCCTGCAGTTTCTGCTTCATGAAACCAGATCCAGACAGAAGAATATAATAGAAGCACACAGCATGAGACCAAGAAATTGCAAAAATTCCCTTTGCGTACGAACATATGGACAACTGTGATAATTAGAACGATAGCTGCTAGATTGTTTGCAATTTCACTGAACAATCCCCATTATCTAGAAATAGAATTTAAAAATCTGAATGCAACACTGAGTGGTAGTTTTAATAGTTTATTTTTTAATGAACTGTATGGATTAAAGCGTTGCAAAATTGTATCATGTGAAATTGCTCATGGGCATGTTTTACCATCAATGGCTTAAAAAAAAAAAAAAACAAACGCTGTATGGACAATCATGCAGTAGCAGGGAATAAGAAGGGGAATAGATGTGCCGATAGTTTCCTACCATTTCTATAATCTGCAATTTTCCCATGTTCCAAATTCAGCATCATGCTACATGTTGGTAGTAAAGCTGATTGATTTCTCTGTCTCTTTACAACCCACCTTTTTCATTGTTTGCATTTCTTTTTAGTCACATAACACAACTAAAAGTCAGATGTATGCAACTTGCTACCAGGAGGTCTAATTGCTTCAAATTGGAGAAGATTATTCTCCACATTTATTAAAAAATAAAGACTACTTATAACATTATTTCATTTTGCCAGGAAGTGAAAAACGCATTAGTTCATAAGGAACAGCATGGCTGCTCCTATTTTTATGGCATCAATTTTTAAAAACTCATCATGGTAAACAATTAAACAGAGAAACAAATCCCACGTTTAGGGGAGAGATTCAAATCCCTAAATGGATTTTCAAAGGTCATTTCAGGCTTAAAAGATGCTTGACAGTGTCTCTTTAAATCATGTTCATTTCAAAGGCTTATCCAGCAAGAAGCAGGCAGTGCACTGCAGCACCACCCTTTGAACTGCTGGGCTCCCCAGAGAAAAATTAATAATACAACTTGAATTCATATTTATAGCAATATTTGTGTGGGTTTTTTTAATTTAGGAAAGGATTTTTAACAAAAGGAATTTAAAAAAGGGTACTTTTTTTGAACTTGGCTTTCACCTAAACCCCATGGTGAAAAAGAAAATAAAGTTTGAATTATTTAATTAAAAAATCATCCAGTTAAACCCCCCTTATCTTTCAAATGCAAGTTATTCGAAAGATTTGGTTTGTACAGCTTTTTCATCACTTAACTATGTAAGGGGTGGGGGGCAGACAGACACTGGGAGCTGACAGTTCAAGGTTTCAGCACAATACTTCTTGTTTCTCTACTCTTTGGATCCACACAGATCTGCATCCGATCCCATTAGTATTCAGAGGCCACAAATAAAAGACAACTTAGCCTTACCTTCCTCTCAATGCGGGCCAACTGCTCTTTATAGAAGGCCTCTTGCCGCTTCAGCTCTGCCTCCCTGCCTTGCAGCTCCACAGCCTGGGAAAAAAAACAAAAGAGCATCAGTAGAAGAAGAAATTAAAATAAAGAGCATGAGTGCAAGGAAAGCACATGGGATGCAGACTGGAATGAACTCAGACAATCCGCGTTGCTCAGGACTAATGTATGGGAACCCTGTCGGTGGAACTTCAAACCTTCAGTATTGCAGTTCATTTTGGACTATGCCCGCAAACGTGAAACACTCTTATTAGTATCATACTCAAAGTCACTACCTTGATTTTATTTCTCCTTGTTAAATGAAAACATATAATTGTAGAAAGGCGACACCTTCCTACTGCCTTTTTCAGAACTCCACCTTATCCAAGTCTTTGTTTTCACCAAATCATGGTGTTTATTACTCCACTTCAATGTTCCTCATGTTACCTTAAAAATAAATCTCAAATCCTCCACTTTATAAACACTTGTCCCTTGGAGTGTCAGAAAATTTCTATAGATTTAACACATCCCTACAATCATGAGGAAAATCTGAAATACAAGTCTGTGTTGAAACATTCTCACCGACCATGCATTTGCTTTTACACACACGTATAGGACTACCCTGATAATTAAGTATTCTTTCCACACGCTCTCTGTGCGTACACCACCAGCACCCCCAGAGTTCCTCTGGCTGGGTGCTGCAGATTTGGAGGGGAGATGGGTGTCAGAGAATTTCTCAGATCTTCCAAAGTATAAGTGTGACGCTTCCAAAACAGCAAACTTGGTATACAAGCACATGCTTAAAGCATAACCCGGTCATCAACTAAACAATGCTCAATTAAAATAAAATAAAAAAAATGTCTGTGTGGTTACAGCCACAGCTTTTTCCTTTTAGCTCTTTAAAACCAGCAGCATTTCATTGCATTCCCACCCCTAAACTGAACTAGCTTTAAGAAAACATGGCATTGATGGACCCGAACCAAACTTTTTAAGCTTAAAAATAACAAGCAACAATAGCAAGAAGAATGGCACTTGTTTTTCTTCCCCCATCCCATCCCAAAATCTCTGGGGCCACATAAGTTATTACCAAGCAAGAAGATCTTTCAAAACTAGAATTATTATTCCGTTTAACATGAACACAAACCCTGCTAATCTATAGCATCCCAGCAGCATTGCTCTTAACTTTTAATGATGATGGTACAATCACAGAAAATGCTGGTCCAATATGATTAAGCAGCTGGGACAGAAACATCCCCCTGGGTTCAGACCTGTCATTTTACGGCCAACAGCCATTGTTAATGAGAAAAATTACATCTGAAAGCAAGTTGCTGTGTGTTTCCTCCTTTCTACTCCGCTGCGGATGGAAATACAGTGGTATAAAAGGGCTTAGACGAAATTTTAAGCTCAGCAATGAGGGACGGTTGATAAGCAAGGAAGAAGAGGAAGTAGGAGTACATGAAATAGGGGGTTTGTAGGGGTGTGGTGGAGGTGACTGTTTTTAAAGAAAAAAAGAAATATTTTGGTTCCCATGTTTGTCATCCCAGACAACAGGGCCAGGGTAGGCACAAGCACTGTAGACTCATATCTAAATCCTCTTGCTTTCAAAGACACTTGGATAAAGGCAAAATCTCTGGCTTTGGTTTAACTAGAGCTGCTATGTATCTTCCAGCCCGCAAACCAGCTGAAATAGGATGGGGAGAGGCATGAGAATGAGCTGCCCCATACGTGTAGCCTGACCAAAGAGGTACCACAGCAACAATGGGGCACTGATGGGCACTTTGTAAGTGCCAAAATTATTACCATTTTCTGATAAGAGAACCATAGCTATCCTTCTGAACCAATATCCATCTTCTATACAGACAAGGACTAAGCAATTTCAACTGAAATGAAATAGGTGTAAGAAGGCAGAGTGGTCTGGTAGATGACCAGAGGACCCTGATTCTCCTGCTGATTTTCCGCATAACACCCATAAAATCAGATTACTAAACAAGTGACTTGTATTTCCTTAAGAAGAAAATAAATAAGGAAAAGAAAGAAGAGTAACATAGTACTGACCCCTCTGCACAATTCAGATGGAAGGTGCTTTTCATGTGAAGTGTAATACGGGGGGGGGGGGGGGGGGTTGGGGAGTCAAAAGATCAACTCTTAAAAATGCAAGAAAGTTTCTGCTTAATCTAAATAAATTAATCCTGTGGCAGTGCCACTCTCCTGGGGTAGCAGACTATTCTGGGAGCACAAAACCAATACATGTAACAATACCGGTGGGCAAGAGGCTTTATTCTGTTTCTGGTAAGACATGGATCCATGTACCCATGCACCCACCCATCTTTTCACCCTATGAGCTTGCATGACCTCATTCACCAAGAAATTCAGCATATTTATCCATATGAGACCTCTGGAAGGGAACACAAACCAAACACCTAATCTCTCAAGCAGGGTGCTGAGATGCAGACATGTTAGATGTATGCTGATCTGCATGATGACGACCCATCAACTCCCAAGTAGACCTAACTGGAACTGGGGTGCCCACAGTGAATAATGCCTCCACACCAATGCACCCTGCAGCAGACAGACATGCTGTTAGTGACTTCCCTCGGGTCTTGCAAAATTGATGTCAAAGAATCAAAAACAGATCTCCCAACTGCAGACTACTACCTCAGTATACTCCCCATTCCTTCCCCTAAGTAATTTCTCCCATATTATCTGCCATTATGTCCCACTTATCACCCATCAGTTGTATGATGAACCAGAGGTTGCAGAGAAAACTTTTACTTGCAACTCAAACATATTTTCAATGCCTTGCTTGTTTTCAAGAGCTGCTTATGTTTCAGTGCATTGAAGTATACTGAGAAACATTCTATTTGTGACAGATCTGCTTTAAAGTTGCTTTCTGTTTCCCTCTGTCCCCAGCTGTTATTACTAGAAACTTTAGTACACTTTATGATGATGTTTGAAGTATGAATGGTACAGTCAGAGCATGTGTCATTTGAAATATTCACTGTTCCAAACTGGGTTAGGCAACAAGGGACATTTTGTATGAATACGGGATATTTATTAAGAGTTCCTCTAGTCCTGCTGCTTATTCCCTACCTGAAGTCAGAAGCCTGTGATGTCCCAGGCGGAACAGGCTGCTATGGAGACGATTACAATTTCACAAGGGATTGAGATTGCAGGTGCCAAACAAAGCATCAGATACACTTTTCACATAAAGGCCTTTAGAACTAAAGGAAGGAAGGAGAAGGGAAGACATGCACGATAACACACTGGTTTGAAAATCATGTATCAGAAAGTTGTATTTCACATCCACGCTGCAGAAGCTACATCTGAGCTGGAACATATCATGCAAGAGATGACCAAAGCCCAGATATCACATCTAAGAAACTGTAGTGTAGAACACAGCAGAGTGTGATGTCCAAGAAGCATGAAGACAGAAACAAAACAGAGGGAGGGGAGGAAAAGCGTAGTTAGTTGTAGAACACACGAATGCACCCAAAACATAGAAAAGCAGCGTGGGACAGCACATATTTGCAAAAGAGAATGTATGCAATAGGCATTTGCCCTCTGTACAAAAACTAGGTATAAGATATATTCAGGAAATGCTCAAGAATTCCCTGTGATGGTGTCAAAAGTTACAAGCATTGCATTCTTACAAAAAGGACAGTAAAAGTATACTACTAGTATGCTACTACAGCTTCCATGGCCATGGATCCATGGACTGGTTGGGGGATTTTTCAAATTCTTCCTACGTTTTATCTTTACACTTTTTCCACAGCCTGAAGTTTTTCAGGTTATCTCAGTGCTGCTTTGAACAGTGACAAAGAGCTAGGGCAGAGTCTAATGTGATTCCCTGCCTCCTCCTCTCCCTTTATCAAGTAACCCATTTAGAAACAAACTGTGAAAGCACATTTCTAAAGCTATGCATTACATACTGGCTCAACTAAAGAATTCAAGCACTGGCCTGCTAGCTGACAGGCAGGCCAAAAGAAATATTTTACAAGCCTCTTAATTGAGGTAATGAAATATTATTGGTTCATTCTCTATGAACAAAGCCAGACACTCTTAGCCTCACCCTGAACTGACACCAACATGCAACACATCAGACTGTGCAACGGATCTTCTAGAGCTGGGCTTCACTCTAGCTACATCCATTCACAGATTAGCTTTGGCTTTGCCCCCCACAAAATATCACCAGATTTTTATTATTTTTAATCACAGTCCCTTCTCATCACGTTGTCAAACATGAAAACTAGGAAGGAAATCTGCTTGAAAAAAGGGGCTTCTTGGCAGGGTCAGATTACAGTAGGGAATGTGGCACCCAGGAATAAAGTGCAGCAATAGCACAGCCCACAGCTGACGGCTACCATCAGGCTGTCTCTCTTTACAATACTGTTGGGATTCTGGGATTTGGGGAGCAGGCATGGAGAAAACTTTACTGGAGGGGAAAAAAAAGCACCCCTCTCTCTGTAAAGGGCAAGTCGAGCTAGAAAGAAAGGTCCATACCTCAATCTATAAAGAACTTCCTCAAAGGCAAGTCACAGCACTTGGCAAGGTTATTGCAAAAATATTTATCTTCTTGGCAAAACACATTCACCAGTCACAGACGAACTAGTGAGATGACGCCTAGAGAATCAGTCAGAGGCAATCCAGGGAAAGAAGCTACAAGGATAAAGGAAAGGTCCTTAAGCCTCTATCAAATGCCTTGTTTCTACATCATCCTGTCTTTGCTGAGAGGAGTTATCAGCTTCCCCCAAAGGTATCCAGTAACATCTCTGCAGCAGCACAGCAGAGATGTTTTGGCTGGGTACCTCAGCTTGCCACACTTCACAACTGCAAATTCTTATACCTCATGCTTTCCCATGTCTCTTCCAGTCCTGGTAGCAGTCCAGGTGGCAGGGGAGAAAAACAAATGCTATTAAAGGCTCCAAGACTAGAAGAAGGAATTGACAGCAATGCACTGAAGAAAAGAACTAGCTCCAAAATTAGCTAGCTGGCGTGTTCCTGACGAAGCCTAAAGGGAATGGTAGAGCTCAAAGGGCAACACTGAAGCAGTAAGAGGCAGCTTGCGTACATCATGCCTGAGATTGAACAGCAGAACTTTACAAGGAGGCTTGTACCAGACAAGTAACCATGGGGGAGCCTTGACTCAACCTCCACTTGCATCAGCAGAAACATCACCATTACTGTGAAGCCGCCTGCAGTCACTATTCCAGATGCACGAGGCCTACAAAATCACTTGCTTTTTGTCCCCTCTCTCATTTTGTTGAAGGCAGGTGACTGGGTTTTGTTTTGTTTTAGAACCCAGATGCAGACTCATGGCTTTAAAAAGCAGTACTGGTGTAACCTTCATTTCCTCCTGTTTCTGCTATTCTCTTATAGCCAACAACACACATCACCAGATCAAGTTTGGTTTCAGCAGCTGTAAGCTACACAAAAGGAACCAGTGAAAATCTTTATGGAGGAAATAATATGCAATTTTCTAGCTGAACACCTTTTAAAATGTAATGACAGAAAATAAAATCCTGCATCTGTGCTCAGCAATAACAATCTGTACGCGCGCAGTAACAACATGACACTTGGAATAAGCAAGATCCAGACAAAAAAGAGAGCTTACCCAGGCGTCCAAATCCGCAGGCTTGGAATAAAGAGAGTGCAAGAGAAAGGAAGGGAAAGAGAAGAAAAAGAGAAATCAGTGATTTATGGAGGCCGCCTGCTGCTGCACAATATAGCTTTTAGGATGACAAGTTCAGAAAAGTTCCTTAAAAATGACAAGCATCTTAAACAGTGCAGTGCTGTCCCCTATTGGGAACTGTGCTTTTAAAGCAAAACAAAAGCACATGCACCCTCAAAAATAAAAACAAAGCAAAGCCCCCAAAGACTGCTGCAGGATTGCCCTGTAGGGTAGAAGCTAAGAGAAGACAGCTGCAAAGCAGCCAGTTTCAGGGAGTCATGCAAGCCGCTGCGCAATGTTAGAGATGCTGATATCCACAACAAGCACCAATGAAGGTGGCAATGCCGGGCATACTGAAAAGGAGGTGGCCAACAACCACGCTGTTTCCAAATTACCTGCAAAGAACGAGTATCCTTTTGCAAGGGCATTTTTGAATGCACAAGCTGACCTACATAGCAAGTCACTTTCTTTACTGGACAATTTCAAAGAGTGCTTCCTAATAGAAAGCCAGGTGACCGATTGGATTTCCAACCAGATCCCCCTTCATAGGCAATTGAACACATCTTTACGCACAGTCCAAACCTCTGCCAAATCCAAGCTGCCTTCACCTGCTCCTCCTTTATTTATTTAATATTACTTTTTACTTACACAGTAACCCAGCAGCAGCAAAGCAAGTACAAGATGATAAACATTTCATGCCCATAACCACCTCCTTCTGAAGCCAAGGCATTTATGAGGCAGCCACAGCTCTCATTTGTTGTCAAGGGCAGCAAGCCTTCCCTGCCTCTCAGGGCTACGTTCAATCAGCAGCACATTTGCTAAGCAGGAACTTCAGAAAGGCTGGCCTTTTTTATTATGATTATTTATTTGAGGGGAGTTGACAGGACAGGAGGAACTTTCTTCTTGGTCATAGTTCAGTGCCAGAGGGAGCAGACGGTGGAGTGCAATATGTTTATGGGATCTGCCATCATTTTAACGGCACAAAGCGACTACTTCAGGTAACCGAGGGATGATGTGTCATCAGCTGTGTGTGTTGTCCATCCTTTGCAAAAGCTGAGAGGGCTGGAACCGAACATCTACAGTTCAACTAGGGGAAGCCAATTCCCCCCTTTCTGCAGACAGGTTTGATACAGCAGCATCAAGTCCTTGGCCGAACAAACCAACACACAGCAGGTGTTCACCGGTAATCACTGACCGATCTTGACAAAAGCCTGATTTGAATAACATTTTTCTTCCTGCCGATTTTTACAGTCAGGACAGATGTGCTTAGTTTTATTTTTACATTTTAGCAATTGCAAGGCTGTCCGTCCTCAGCAGATGGACAGGAGGAACACAGGGCTCTTTATGGTGCGTGTTATTATTTCAGCAGGTAGGTCATGCACACCAGTAGCTCTTTACTGGATGTACATCTGTCATCCCTGGGGTGCCTAAGCCATTAACTGTCACATTCCTGGTGGACAAATGCTTGCATGACAAAATGAACACGAGGTACTAACTCGGTGGCACTAGACAGTTGCTGAGAAGAGAGCAAGAAGGAACCAGCCCTATCACCGACAGGTGGTCCCTTTTATACCCCTATAAGATATAATGCAAAATAGCAGAATTAGTTTTAAGAAAGATAACACTGTTACTAACCACAGGCGTCTCTTCTACAGGTACTGCCAAAGGCTTTAAAATTTTGTCACCTTTCAGGAGAGGGGAAAATTATTACTCCAAGAATAGACAGATACACTCCATTGAATGGAAACAGGAAAATTAAAACAGGTGTAGATGCAGTAGGACATATTGCTGTGTTGGGAAAAAATAACTACATTTGGAGTGAAGCACAGACTAAATAAAATATAATAAAATAATACAAAAGATGAAAACTCAAGAGGGTTACTGGTTTAAGTTTTGCTACCTCATAAGCCTCTGCCGAGATCTCTTAGTAGACCTGCATTTAACAACATTGACTGATAATAAAAGACACAGCATGTCCACTAATACTTTCAAAGTTTAAGTAAACTGTTTAAGAAATGAGCAACATGGGGTTCCTTGCTTCCTAGCTGAGGAAGTTTCACTTCCAGCTCCTAGCTGGGAGCTTGCGAGTTTTATAATCCCTGCCCTGGGACACACCATCTTTTAGCACCCTTGGTCAATACTACTGTACTCTTCTGCTAAAACAAGGGTTCATTTCTCTTCCAGGTAACCCACTGGATAGCAATCACAGGAAGCTGAATAAATACTGAACTTAATCGTTTGGGGTCAAAACCAAACCAAGATATTCCTCTTGACTCTATCAGAGGCAAAAAGGTTATTGGAACAGGGTCTCAGGCCAAACCAGCAACCCCTGTCACAACTATTTATACAGGGGGAAAAAAAGACACAGTCCACTTGGAGAAGACTCTGGCTAGATATGGGAACTACATACGTAATGCATCTGTGCTTCCACAAATTTCACATTTGAGCACTGATACTTCAGACAATAGATGCTTTCCCACATCAACAGTCCAACTTCCAATGAAATCGTGAATACAGCACCAAATTAATATTTCACACATACAGACAAATTTCCAGCATCTTTTCCCAAACACATACACCACATCACCCATCCATGACTGCCATAATGGGTACATCACTCATGTCTGCCATGGCCTAGGCAGACGTAAAAATGGCAGTAAGCAAAACAGTTCTGCAATTGGTGGTGGGGGAGGAAGGGATCAGCGCGATAAAGCAGCGGCCTTAGGAAGGGCAATGTCTTTGTAACTGGACTGGAACCAGCTTCACTCTAGATGTCCGTTACCTTGCCATAGTCAGTAACTGTCATATAACTAATTTCACTACAGCACGACCGATGACTCAGGAATCCAGACTACCAGGCTCGGTAGAGATCTCCTACTTAAGAATTCAATACAGAGTATTTTTAGGGGCACTGCCAACTTTGGGAGTGGAAGATAGAGTGGGAGATGCGAGAAATGAGAGGCAGCAGGTGCCCAAAACCCAAGACAGCTGCTGGCAACAACTTTTGCACTCATGTCAGTATCTGAAGAGCTCTGCAGCACATATTCTAACATCTTGATGACCAGACTTCATCACTGAATGAGCAAAGAGTCATTTCTTCTTAAGGCAATAATCCAGCTCTAAACTTTTCCACGATGATAGGAATTAAAGCATTTAAAGAATGTATCTAGACATTCAGTATCTACTCCAGACCCTTAAACGCTTCCAGTTTAGTGGAAAATTGAGGCAGTATCAATATTAAATGTAATGAGAGTCAGAGATGTAACCAACTGACAAGGGAGAGGAAGGAGAAAGAGACACTGAACAACAATCAATTTTGAGGAAAGGCCATGATGAAATTGCTCAACTCTAATGTATACAGCGCATACACAACTCCATAAACATGAAGATGGGAAGCAGCAGAAAAACCCTCTGCCCTTGTATGATTCAGGGACAACTGCACTTCTAATACTTATGGCATTGCTGCAAATAGGTTTGCAATGCTGAGAGTTGATTGTTTTCATTTAAAACAAAATAAAGAGAAACCTATTTTATAAAGTCCAAAGTAAACCATCCGCTTCCATTGCCTGCTTTAATACTTCAGCCCATTCCCACATTCTCCTTTTCCCATCACCACTTCTACACATGCATGCATACATACACACAGAGTTTTCATGTTGTAGGCTGCCAACAGACAAGGCATTCAATGTCTACAGAAATCTTGTAAAGTGTAGGCTCTCTAGAGATGTATGCTCAAGATGCTTATTTCTGATAGCAGGTGAGTCAACAACTCCCTCTAAGTTTTCACCTCCTTGCTTAAATTCCTACTCTGCCTGTTACACACAAGAATCTCCAAGTCCCTGACCAATTTAGCCAAAAAAAAAAAAATCATCTCAAGAGAGGGCATCATGAAATTCTATATTAATTATGGCTTTCTATCCCAGAACATATTTCAGACCCTACTGAGTCAATGAGGTATTTTCTCGTAAAGCTAGAATCAAAGGCCACTCAACTCTTCTTGGATTATTTCTAGCTCATAATCATTAATACAGACTCCCATTAGGCTAGCCTAAGGGTGGCATATGGCTTTCTAGGGATAGGACAGACGGGGGAAAATAACAGTTACGCATGCCTACATCCCAGTCTCATTTCTGTGCATGCATATGGGGACATAGCTTTCTCTTGCCAGATTCTTAAATACCAAATATATTAGCTTCCGAGTCAAACATAGTACTTCAAACACAACCACTGTTTTGCAAAAAAATCAAGATGACATGCATAATCAACCCATGTGCCTCCAAGCAGTAAAAATGATGAACCATGTGAGTTCAGAAGGAATTCCCTTCCCACACTTGCTCCAACACACTACATGCAACTTTTACCTGCCTCTGAACAAAACAGATATTTATAGGCACCAGCCAATGGATACAGGTTTAGTATAGTGGCAGGAACTCTGTATTCACTGTACAAGATTAGAAATTAATTTCTTTTTATTTAAAAAAGATTATCTCAAACACTATACAGTTTAAGAGAGATACAGTTGACTTTGGGGCTGCTTTTTAATACAAAGACTGTCTTAATTACGTGCTTGAGTAACAAAATTCTTGAAAACCTTCAGGCACAGTCATGCATCCCCTGTCATTATGAATCCTTCTGCAGGTGGAGATTCAGGTGCACTTTCAAACATCACAGTTTATGTCTTTACCCACCTTGACAGTCTTGTAAATTTTCCTGTTCTCCTTGCTCTTTCATCCCAGACATACACAGAGCACACTTTACACAGCATTACAGGGTCAGTATCTTTCTGGGGGCAGAACCCAACATACCGGTTTGCCAAGATGTATGTGGGAAAGATGTACAGTAATCAACATTCAGTATAAATTAAGTGGATTCCCAAGTCTTACAGAAAGGACCACAACAATCTTAGGAGACTCAAAATAAATGGTCTGGGCTACTACACACACACAATCATGCTTGTAGTAAGGTGTTACTTATGAAGTAAAATGGAGTCAAAATATGTAGAAAGATATTAGAGTCTGCCCAGGAAAGAAAACACAGAGAAGTGAGGAACTTCACCGCAATCTCCCTCATTTCCATGATCACTAAAGAGAGACAGGCAGTCAGCACTGTTTCCCTACAACCAGTTCTGAAAATGTACCTCGGTCTTCATCCGCAGCATTCCCTACATCCTAGGCTGCAGTCAGTGTTATGAAAAGGCTGCCAATTAAGTTGTGGTTTTGAGCTATAGACAAAATGTCCACTAGAGACTCTGATTCTTGCTTCCAAAGCACTTGCATCCCACTGTGTGTTTTAGGAAGTGAATATACTGGTTCTCAGATACGTGCACTCTCGGCTCCTCACAAGGCTGTGATCAGAGAAAACGCTGCAAGGTTGCATCTTTTAATGAAGTCCAAGTGTATCATAATGAAATCATCTGCAAAAAGAAGAGCGTGGATTCAGCAACAACAAGGATTTCAGGCTATTGTAAAACTGTGTTCTTTATTTTTACATTGCAATCTCCAGGGCACGATCATATCGAGAGCAACTTGCAAATCTATGTCACTGCCAGCAAAATTTTGATTTCCATTTGATAGGACAATTTGCAAACAGCAGTTTTCCACATTGTGCAAGTGCTTAACATGTGTAAGAACCACAAGAATTCAATGCTGATTCGATGCCCATTTACTGGGCAATGCAACATGCTCTTGCTTAAGGCAGATGGCTTGGAAAAATCAGGGGTAGGGGGAGACCATTCTCTTGCTATGAAGGAGCAGTACCCGGTAGTCTCTCAGCAAGGATCAAACACCAGGTGCTGCTGCTGTCAAGAGGAGGGTATGGACTGGGTGCAGCAGGAAGAGTTAAGCAGTTTGAGGAATTTTCCTTAGGAAAAGAAAATAATGTTTCATTCTCAGTGAAGCTCCTGAAGCTCAAAAATGATGTCACATGCTAAGGAATCAGAGAAGTATTTACTTCTAGACCTTTTGATCAAAAGCAAGAATCTTGAAATTTAGCTTTAAAATAGTGTATGCTCTAAATATAGCAGTCAGATGACCTGACAGAGCTAAGGTTCATGCTTCGTGAGTTTGCAAATTGAAAGAGTCAATCCAGCTCAGAGTATCACAGAACCCTAAAGACATATTGCTGTATTTATTGTAGTAGATACTATTTACAAACATATCTCCACACTGTTTGCTCTCTAATTATAGTTGGGGCACATACAATCATTTACTTTGTGAGCTCCTTTTGTACGCTACACCTCCAAAGTCAATGAAAGTAATTTTAAGAACCTGTTGATTGATTTATTGATCAAATAAGTTGACCAGTGCAGTAGACTAGAAATAACCAGACAGGCAAGTGATTTGATAAATATTCCTGGAGACTAGTTACTATAGGCACTGGAAGTCAGGGAAAAAGAAACTCTCAAAGGCAGGTTCAGGCTTTTTTAGAATCTGTATCAACAGTTGGCGCTAAAACTTCATTCCTTATGCAGGTCTGCTTGTCAAGACCACTCTCCAACAAATGTTTGAGATAACTCTGTACAATCCAGTATTAGCTACCAAATTCAGCAGAAGCAATTGGCAGAAGTTCAGCTCCTATTACCAGAAACAATGTGAGAAGAAAGAGGAAGAGGGGGGTGAGTGTGTTATGCAAGAGCTTGAGGCTGGAAAGGGGTACTTGCATCTGACCAAGGCCATGGGACAGAAGAAACACAGGCGGAGATCATCGTCCACAGGCAGCTTCCAGCGCTCAGGACAGTTTTCTGGTGATTCTGTGGTGGTACTTCACCACAGCTTTCACCAAGCTCCAACAGCAAGGAGCAGATCGTGCCCCTGGCCAGCACTGAAAACAATAAACTTCATCTGTCAAGTATTCACTGAAATGGCCTACTTTTCTCCTGGGGATTTAATTGTGATTTAATAAGGTTTTCAATAAAACATGCTGGCAGCTTATCATAAAACTAAGCTGAACATAACCTGTATTCCTTTTACACTGTCCGCTCGGTTGTGTGAAGAACTGTCATCCAACTCAAGCAAGAGGCAAATTAAGATTCAACTCTGTTGTGGTTCCCTAAGAGGCAGAGGAAAGGTACGCTAACAAAGCAGGAAGCAAAGGAAAGCTTGCATTACTATTATTTGAACAATATTTTAGATAATCTTTTGGCACTGTGTTTTTGGGAAGTTTACATTTATCCCCAATAAAGGAATTAAATGTCCAGGGATGTCAACAGCTTCTTCCACAAGCATAAAATTAAAGCAGGAAAAAAAAATTCAGGTATAGACAAAATAAATTAGCAGGACCGAATTCACAATCTCTCGTAACCTCTCAGCATTTTTGAAAATAAATGCCACACTTATCAAAACAACCTTTAAAATAAAACCCTTTAAAAGCATATTTATCTCATAATATTCTCCTTCCTGCCCATCATATAATATATATATTACATACATGTAAAATTAAAAGAAAAATCCACTCGATGAACCAACACTCCAGTGCTCCATTTTCCATTTAGTGTTGGTTATACATCCACAGAGACCTTAAAACATTTTAAAGGATCAAGCTTTCCTTCTCATTAGTACCACCATCACGTTGTTCTGAACTGTGGTCATATAACCTTTTGCACCTTTTCACTCTATTGAATCAATCTCCCCTGGCAACTTCTGGTGTGGCACTCCGCTCCCCCTCCCTCCGGCTCTTCTTCCCTCACTAATTCTGTGTTCAGAACTGTGAAGCACAAAATTAGACGTTTCAAATTAAGCAAGGAGAGAGAATGAGAGAACCTTATTAAATCAACATTAGCATCAGAGTGTCTTTAAAAGAGAAACTCAATTGCAAAATATTACTCGTCTCTGTAAAGCTCTTTACATTGACAGAAATGAGACAGGCAGCAGCTGAAGTCGTCTTCCTCTGCCCCCACCTTCCTCTTCACGCCGGTCACAGTGCTTGAGCAGTAAGAGCAGGATCCTTTTCGGACCACAGCCCCAGAGGAAGCAGAGCTTACCTTGAACTCAAGCACTGGAATTGCCAAGTAAAAAGGACATGGTCTATTAACATGATGTTGGGGGCTAAAAAACACACACACAAAAAAGCATATTAACACACAAAAGCAGACTCCCTTCTCCTCCCAAGCTTTCCACAACACTGGTTGTTCTCTCAAGTCACGTTATAAGTTACAGTCAATTCTTTACTACTTACAACAAGGCAAAGAGCCATTTCAAGTTTTAGTTTCCATTCTTAGTCCCCAACAATCAAAATTACTGACACAATGGTGATGATCAGCGTATTCTGTCCCAAAACACCTTAACTCTCTGAATGTGAGCCTCCAGTTCCTAGCCAGATACCCTTAAACTCCTTTTCAAGATAAATCACTGGAGTATCATACCATTCCCCCTTGCTGGATAATTAGACATGTCTTTAAAGCCAGAAATCACCTCTGAGCCTGCACAGTCTTTAAACATGACTTTCCCTTGGCACTTCGTGAATAAGAGTTGATATTTGCACCTTGTGTCAATAGAATGAGTGTACACACTTTACACCATAGTGCAGCAGGCTACGTACTTGTCTGTTGAGCTGACACCTAAAACAGAGTGTCTCAGCAGTATCTTGTAGGGAGAACTTGTAACATGTGCTGTTAAGGAGTCCTATGGAAACAAATCCTACTAAAACAAATTAAGTCCAAAAAACCACCTATTTCAAAACTATTTCAATTAATTAAAGACAATGTTTAGAGTACCCATTTAGCTAGGAAGTATTATCCTAAAAACAAGTGATATGAAACTGAAGCTCAATTCCTGAAGACAGAACAAAGCTTTCAAAGCGTTTTTGGGCAAAACAGACACTACTCCAACACAAATGGAGGCTGAAGCTTTCAATTGCTCTAGTCCTACCACACAATGGAAACTTCTGTATCAGCCAGGCACTACTGAAAACTCTGCATTTTGCAGACAGGTTTCTAAGTGCAGACTCTCCATTCCAATAAAACAGCACTTTGAGAAGCCAGGGGTGTTGGCAGTTCTGATACCTCTTCAGGGCTGTAATAAAAGTGACCGCTTCCTCATCTGACAGCCATGCTTAGATGCCATTAACTAAGCGCTGGACAAAGTAGTTCCTACATCAGAGTTAAGACAAAGTGCACCAGGGAAACAGGAAGGAGGAGGATAAAAATAACACCCACAAGAACTAGTGACAAAAAGCTAACTTGGTTGTTAAAGGGCTGTCTATTCAACATCCTTGTTTCATAAAATGAAATCCTTCATTTTTCACCTCAAAAGGCAACAGTAGCAACACAAGACTGCTTGGAGCCTTCCAAAATGAAAGGGTCCGATGGAAATGAGCAATTTACCATGCAAATATAAAAGCTGAAGAATGGGGAAAACAGAAAAGCCAGAATGAAGCACTGAACCTGCTCTCCTAGGGCTGCCCTCAATGCCTTTTCAGGACGGTAAGAAGTCTTTACTGAAATATACTTAACTGCCTGCTACATGCCTTTATTCCAGGAAAGGACAACACCACGTAAAAACTGAAAACATATTTTTTCCTATTCTTTGCTGCAGCTAATTTTCTTCTAGCCTTTCCCGAGCAGTCTGACACAGAACTAGAAGTGGCCTCCCATTGCCTTCAAGTCCCACCCCTTGCTTCCGTAGGGGTTATCAAATAGCGCCTTTAATTCAGTGGGACAGTAACTCTAATGATGGATGTCTAAGCAGAATGATAATAATAGGGGCTTATGAAGTTAAGCACTAACCATAATGATAAAAATTAATAAACTGATATCCCTAAATACAAATGCATTAAATCATGGGATGGGATATAATTCTCCTGCAAGGCCCTCTTCTCTTGTACACAAAATACCAAGAATGTCAAAATGGAGGAGTATCACTTCAGCCTAGAAAAAAGGCACTCTAATTTCAGAGTGTTCACCAGGTAATAGAGTCTGTCTTTCCACAAATACCAAGTAATCAGTTCACATTCACATGCCCAACACTTTCAGCTCTTTAGTGCCCCCATTCTGAAAATTTTTCAGGAAACAGTCAACTTGTACCAGCCACACAAAATGTACAACTAAAAGAAGAACAAACAGTTGAGACAATTTCTATGCAACTTCCACCATCTAATTCTGTTCCTTACAAATCATAAGTCAGTTTGATAACTCAGCATATACCAACCCCACAAGCAAACAATGAAATATGTAGGTACTTAAAGTTGCTTATAACTGAAAGCTTGGAAAAAGCTTTAAAAGAAACACAAAGTTTTAAAAACCCAAAAAGCATCAAGAACTAAACAACCAGAGGCTTCGGAGGGGTTTTATTTTTGTTTTGTAAAAACGCACCATACTATTCACCTTCAAAGGTCTCAGTGAATATCAACACATCATGACAGCAACTTCTTGAGATAACTACTATTCCAAGAAAACTAAAGGACAAGCAAGATGCGATCATTTGTCTTGATTCATGTAGAAAACACTAGAAAGGATCATGACTGATAAGAGACCCAAACTGCAGAAGAAACCAAGATTTTCATCATCCATGTATTTGTGCAGATTACTGAAAGGAAAACAGTCACAGTGTACTGATGCTTGCCTGTTAATATCCTTCCAAGATGGCACAATCAGAAAATTATCTCAAAAGATCTAAGTATAATGGAATGAAAGGTTACACACATTTGAGATGAAGGGAAAGAGCTGCAGCAGCAAAAAAAGTAATCCCTGTTTCATTCTTAAGTCTCTAAGGGACTCAGGTAGCAGCAGTGAATGGTGGAAAGCCATCCACCAAATCCAGGTAACTAATATTGCTTGCAGTGATTAACTCACTCTAGGTGCCAGCCTGCCACCTACTACTGTCAGTGTGGAAAATTCGCTGTAAGCACCAAGAGGATTCTGAAGAAAGGAACAGAAACACTGAAAAAGAAGAGGCAAGACATACACAAAGCAACGCAGAGAGTCACAGCAGCCTTTCCTTTCAGCAGTAACTATTGGCTGCAGCACTCAGCCCACTTCTGAGACATCAGTAAAATGGACCCATCTCATCACCGTTCAGTTTTTCAAGCAGCAAATTGGGAATTAATATTCACGGGTTCTATGACTGACATAATTGCAATTTAAAAAGGGCAATTAATCATCAGCCACACTGGCAGCTGACTTGCCAGGCTGGGATCCTTTCTCTCCACACCTGCCAACAAACTCACAGGAGGCAAAAGCATCACGTGCACACAGAGCCAGGAAGCGCCATTCTCCCTCTTACCCCCAACCCCAGGCTTCACAGCGTATGCTATGGGGTTTGTTATTGGTTTTTCTCCCACATGTCCCATTGGGACCATTCTCCCACCCTTTCCCCAGCTCCCCCACGATGCCCAACCAATCTCCCTTGCCACATGGATAACAAATGATCTCTCCGTGTTGTATCTCACTCATGTCAGCCAAGAGAACTGAGGCAATGAGCTCCATCACCTCCCTTATGGAGTTCTCCTCGTCTCCCCGTTTTCCTTTGTATCTTTGCATGAACTAATATTTTTAAGAGTGACATCTCATCCCATTCCTACTTGGAAAGTATATTACAAAGGTGAGAGCACAGCTCCAGAGAAGCAGCTAACACAGGCTCATGGAAACTTCAAACGTGGCAGGTGGTTTTTATAAGATGAGTCAAAAAAGCCACTAAGGCAGTGTCCTGGTTTTGGCCAGGATGGAGCTAATTTTCTTCCAAGTAGCTACTGTGTTTTGGATTTAGTATGGGATTTGGTATGTGAACAATGTTGATAATACACTGTTGTTATTAGTTGCTGCTAAGAGATCAAGGATGTTTTCCAGTTTCCCAGGTTTTGTTAATGTGCAGGTGCAAAAAGCTGGGAGGGGTATAGTCCATATAGTTGACCCAAACTGGCCAAAGGAAATATTCCATACCATAGACGTCATGCCCAGTATAGTGGGGGTCAGCTGGTGGGCCTGGGCACCTTTTGTTCATTTGTGCTTTCACTCATTCATTCGTTCAGCTGTTCATTCCCTTGCTCTCTCTCTCTGGAACTTGCAGTTCTGAGATTGCTGCTCAGGATCGTTCCAAGATCACTCTCAGTTTTGCTCTGAGATTGCAGCTCAGGACAGGCTGTATCGGTCATCGGGTCATCAGGTGGTGAGAAATTGTGCATCGTTCATTTTGTATATTCTATTATCATTATATTTTATCATCATCATTATTAATATATAATATAATTATTATATTTTTCTTTGCTGTCCTGATGAACTGTTTTTATCCCAAATTGCAAGTTTTCCTTTCTCTCCGATTCTCCTCCCCACCCCACTGGGGAGGGGGGAGTGACCAAGTGGCTGCGTGGTATTTGGTTACCAGCTGGGGTTAAACTACAACAGGCAGTATTTACTTCCATGCTCTTATGGGAAGGTGTTCAAGCACGCTTTAAATAAAACCAAAAACCCAAGCAATTGTTCTGGGTATTAGTTCTGCCACATTAAAATCTTTCTATGTGAGCATCCATTGCCAGATGTGAAAGGTATTTCAACCAATGGTATTTAGAGAAGAGACATTTGGAAATTTGTCAATGGTGTTCAGGTTCCCAGAATTCTGAGACTAAATTACTGTGGGGTGAGTATATAAACTCCCGTAGGAAGTACAATTCTTAATATAACATCCTTTCCTGAGAGGAAGAAAGCCATCAAACTGACCACCATATTATGCCAGTCTACTTATCTGGAAAGTATATAAATGGTGATAAATACCATAGAAAATAAGCATGAGATTGATGGAAAGATTTAGAGCCGAGCAAGCTGTGAGGTCTTCAAGTGACACACTTAAGACTATGTCCTTGGGCCAAAAAAATTTATACAATGTACTTCTAGGCCAAAGAAACCTTGCTCAAACGGGTGCCACTGCTGCCAGACAAGCGCAGCAGATACGCGAGGACTGAGGATGCGTGTCGTAACACAAGCTGTATAGCCCTCCCCTCCTCATTCCTGACAGTCAGCAACCAGAAATTGCCTTCATCATAACAATACAGGAAAATAATTCAATATTTTTGTATGTGAAAGAGAGTAATTTCAATCCTAAGAATTAAGTCAGGATGGAAGCTGGAACACAATTACGTATTGCACGTCTCGGTCAGAGTTCCAAACAAAGGTAGTTGGCAGAACACCTCTGCCAGCAGATAACACCAACAAATGGCCTCATTTCCATCTATTATAAGATAATAAACAGGCTTTGCTTCCTCATACTGTCCTCATTTCTATCAGGTCCCTCTCAAGATTTGCTATCTTTTTGACACATGCTCCAGGTGTTCTATCATCCACAAACCTCAGTGCATCACTGCAAGTTAAATGAGGTGCCTGCAACCCACCTCTCAGCTTTGTGAAACTAGACAAGCACAATTATGAGCCCCCTCCAGCTTTTTCCTCATTCAGATTTTTGCAAGGTTTTAGAAATCTCTTAAAGAACATTTTATTCCCAAACAGACCTTTACCTTCCAACGACACAAGTACCATGTTGTCCACTTGCCCTCTGTTCAGAAAGGGCTGACCTTGTCCTTCATTAACAAAATCACTGCTTAACAAACAAGAGAGCGTGGTGTTAAGAAACAGCAGGTATTTCACTCAAGTATGTATCTTCTCCCAACTTAGGAGTAAATACCCTGTAACTCAGTTGCATTTCCTCACAGTGACTGGCTGGATCAAAGACTTTTACTGGGCTCTTCTGCACTTGGAGAAGAGAAGGATCTTTCTCAAACACAAACAGGGCTCCTGGATGCTTTGTTTCTTACATTTCTTCAGAAGAAAAACAAATACTTGTGCTTACAAATTTTCGTAACACCTGTAAGGTTAATGCCTCCAATCAGCACTTGCTCACATCTTTATCTTCAAGCCCGTATTATGAAGTTTTGATAAGCTTTTTCCTTCTCAACATCTCTCACTCCACATGGATAAGAGCCACTAATAGAAGACAGAGACCAAAATCCTTGCCTCTTCTATTGCCTACATTAGGCAATCAGCAACTGCCTGAGTATTGTATGAGACCCAAAGCACTGCCGTGTATTACACACTTATCTCTGCAAAACCACCCTGCACAAGTGACAACTTCCAGGCAGGGGGGAGGGGGAATTGTGCAGCTTTGCGATAATTAAAGCATAGACGAGTGTCACTGCTGTAGATAATTATGCATTAGCAGTGAAATTACTTAATGGAATGAAATAAACTAAGCCAAATGTTTTGTTTTAAAGGAAATTTAGGGTTTGCAAAAGGTGCCCAACTGACAGCCCAGGAGAGCGGGAATGACAGTCCTCCGTCATTCACAAAAATGATACGACACCGCAATAGCCTGGCAGGCTTCTGCCTCCCTCCCAGGCACAGGGGGAGCAGAGGAGAAGCTAAAGAAAATTTCAGCCTCCCCGGTCATTCAGGCTCTGATCCATCTGACAAGCACCCACACAGGGACCAGTCAGTCACTAAAAGTAGAGAGGAACAACTGACTGGGATCATTTCCTAAATAAAGATACCATGTCTGACAAAATGGATTAATTCAACCCACAGATCTTCCATAGCGCACCCCCACAAGCATCAGAAAAAAACCCACATTTTTAATCAGTGTCAGTACAGACAAGACTCCAACCAACAACAGAAACAGGCTAAGTAGGTCCATGGCCCACAACAAAACCACCTCCTCCCACCAAGCCCACGAGGTCCTCCCCCATCCTCTCCTCTTGCCTCAACAATTGTGCACGTACACACACTCCCACTGCTGCTCTCGTCTAGATGCTTCTCAACAGCGTCCTCCTCCTGCTTGTTAAAACAAGGACTCTCAAGGTCAGTCAGAATTTATAAAGCAGCCATTTCATCTTTTGTGCTTCTCTGGCTACATTCCTTCCTAAAAGCTGCTGAACATTGGAGATTCTGCTGGGTCTGAAAGCCCTGCCAACACCAGGGCCAATTAGGAGTTTCAGGATGATGCATATTAAAGTTATTATGGAAGGCAGTTATGCAGCCAGAATAAATCTTAACTGAACCTTTAAGTGGTTTTTATAACTCTTGTTTCTCCTTCTTGAAAATAGATGAAAAGATACAAATCTCCTCCCTAAAAATCTGCAGGGATTCCAGCCAACCACCAACTTCTCCCTCAAGAGATGATTCTGCCCTCAAAGCAATAACTCATTTCCTCCAAGGCCAGCTAGATCATCTATGTTTTAAACTCCAAATCACTCAAATCAGTCAAACTTACAATATCAGTGAAGACTGACCTGAGATACTGCCTTTACAAAAGCACTGCATATACATCTCAAACTTCTGCTGAAAGAAACTGCAGTGGTTTTTCAGTACAGGCCTTCTTAGACAGTCTACGTAGTCTGATTGCAGATAGTCAAAAGCAAAGGGACACAGATATTATAGTCAATTTTTACAGACCAGGTTTTGTAGGTAGTATCTAGTTAGAAGGCTAGGATGTAGGTCAAAACAGTGAATCTTAAAGAGGATCTGAGGAACGGTGGCAGCAACATCAGTTTTGATAGCAAGCATGAGATGTCATTAGGACAGCATCTGCCACTCTCCTCCCACCACTTCCAAAACCAAACTCGCTCTCAGCAGCAGTTATCTACCCCTCCAAGAAGTACTACTAGAAACCAACTAGAGCGCTGAAGACCAAAGAGAAATCTGAGGTGGCTGAGAACGTACCACATCATTTGTGTGGAAACCTGCACTATCTTCACAACAACCCTGTCCTCCCTCTGCAGCCTGAATACACAGCAACTTCACAAGCTGCTAGATCCGTGCATTTAAGCATGAAAGCGAGCCTCAGGAAGCATGGTGAGAAAATGAAAGATAGAAGCAGGCTGATTCAACATACATCTCCAGCTTGTAAATTATGTATGTAGTGGCCTCACAACTCCAAATGATGTATTTCTATACAAACCAATGAACTTCAAAAACTTAGGGTAAACTCATCCTGAAAAACATTATGGTAACTCCTGGAGAAGCTAGAGTCAGAATGAAAACAAGTAAGTAAAAAGTTTGAGACATTTCATTGGTATGCAGGCAATTTGAGGGCTCAGCAGTTCCTGGTCCACCCCTGGAAAAGAGTCTTCATGGGTGTCCCTTCACTGCCACCTTCAGGAAATACTCACTGCTGCTTTGAAAGTGCTCTCAACGCAGCAGGAAAAAAAGTACAAATTCAGCAAAGACATCATCACTGGCATGCAACCGAGATGCACATTAAAAATCTTTAGTTCCAAAATAAGAGCACTACAGTTAGAATCACATCCCAAAGAACTGAGGAGCAGAGCACCGAGTCTGCAAGATCAATACACAGAGCAGCCGCTGGGCTGAGCAGTGGTTTTGACCCCAAATAAGATACATAATTCATCTCCCAGATGCTGCACATAAGGCAGGTAATAGATTTTCCCAGATCCTAAATTCAAAGGGTATGAGGATATGCTGTTTATGGATTGTTTTATTAGACTCCATTTGCATCATCACATTTTAAAGGCTCGCCTGAAAAGCCAAACTGGCTCCCTCAAAAATAATTTTAAAAAATAAGCAAATTGAAACTGCTTTGCTAATGAAAGCAGAAAATTTCCTAAGAATTCAGAGTCGGTAATGAAGTGAAAAGAATAATGCACAGGTCAGAAAAGACATTCTAATATCATTTATTTATTTACACACACCTGTACACAAGATGTACCTTAAGTCTCTGGACAGTATATTGACTTACCAGTAGATGACATGAGTTATCAAGCAGGAAACTTAGTTCCAAATCAGCCTGCATCATAGCTCTTAAAATAGGCAAATGACTTGCTGAACTGTACAGTGAAGCCTATCCAAGCTCAACAGCAACATCTGCTGGCCAATGAGCAATAGTATGAAATTAGTCTAATTGTATGGAAGTTTATAATTCACATTCTTACAAAGACGTGAATTTTTACTGCAGTTTAAGAATGCCGAGTAAGACGCATTTCTTGTGCAGAAAGCAGATGTAACTTCTAAATGTGTGTGCAAACAAGGCAAAGTTTGGCCTGTGCTTGCACGCACACGTAGTCAGAGAAATCTGTCATTTACCATTACCTGCCCGCCAAGATACTTGATAGCAAAACACTGAAATTAAGAGGGGTTAAAATTCATGTTAGTGAGACTATGCTGGAGGAAATCTCTTCTGCCTAGCCACTTTAATCTCATCTGAAGAACACCCATGGTACCCCTTGAACTACTTTCTTTCCTAAGGGAGCAGCCTGCATGTGCAAGGCCCGAGGCAGTGAAGTATTGATCAACCACACTAGTCCCATCTACACAGCGGAGAATGGCAGCTAAGACCATTAGAGCTCCTTTCCCTGCAGGTGCCTTAACACATTCCTTATTAACCTTAGAAAATAAGCCTGCTATGGTAGAATGACATTACTGGAGCAGGAGCACGGCTAATGGTCCCCACATCATCTGGGCACAAACTGATACTCTATCTAGATTAATTACAATGAAAACTTATTTTTACCCCAGATGCATAAAATTTGATGAACTGCTTCTAAACTGTTCTAAAGAAAAGAAAATGCAAGTGGCTGGCAACAGCTTCAAGATTGCATTTAGACCTTCATCACGATGTGGAACAAGGGCAGAGTGACCCGAGAGCTGGCTTCTGAACAGCCGTCAAATGGGAAGAGGTACTGACGCATCCCACTTCTGCTACCAGTAAAGGAACAGTGTCAAATTCTTATTTGACCAGAGAACCACCTCTTTTTGCAGGTCACTGTATAACAGGAAATCACAGGCAAGTAGGTTTTTAATAGAACTTTACGATAACCTTCAGTAGCACAAAGCTTAGAAAAATTACACCGCAAAATGCTGAGCCTTGAACAGGAAAAGGCAAGGTGGCTGGGGGGGCGACTTTTTAAATGACAGAAAACTATAGGCTGGACTGACATTCATTATCTTTAAAATTTAAACTGCAAAGCAAACTAAAAGCTCTCATGCTTTTTCAAGTTTTGTACTTGAAACAAAATTCTTTCACCCTGAAAAATTAGGGAAGATGATTTAAGAAACATGAAAGTTTATTTGCAGCTGACATAACTTGGTGGTAGCTTTTAGGGGTTTTTTTTTGTTTTGTTTTTTTGGGGTGCTGCTTTGTTTTGTGGTGGTTTGTTGTTGTTGGGTTGTTGGGGTTTGGGGGGGGGGGGTGTTGTTTGTTTGTTTTTTAACATACCCTTATTCCCAATCCCCCTTTTTCCACATTTAGCTGTTAAACTAGGAGAGCATGTCATATGAAAATACAAAAATGACTGATTGCTCAGGTCCTCAGCTGGGAAGAGAACAGCTTTTTTAAGGAACCATTTGTGTATTGGAAGTTAGGAAGCTACAGAGGGGAGTCACAGTTTCAGCTCGACAGTGCCAATTACAGCTAGAGCAAGATGAATACTGAGGAACAAATCCATTCTGCTCAGAGGCTGCAGAGAAGGAAAAAGGAGAGAGAAGAGATATGAGCCCATGTGTTTAAGGAAAAAAAAAGGGGCTTGAAGTCATCTGCTAGACAGTGAACCATTTTTCCATGGCAAAAGCATTAGGCTGAAGATCCAGTGAATGTACGTAGCAAGCTCTCAGTCCTAATTGGAAGAACACTGGTTATTTAACAAATGTATCCTTAGTCTAATGTACTATTCAAGTAGGTATTAAACTATGGAGCTTTTTTCTTTTGGACAGTAATTATACATAGCCCTGCTCTATCTGTCTGTTTGATCAATTTTCACTCTCGACTCCTACTGCATCATCCTTCAAGTTTGCCCATTATCACAAAGTCTTCAAGGCTAAAAAGGCTCTAAACCCCCAACGTAACATGCAGACAGGAAAAAGAAAGCCAGCTAACTCTCTAATTCCTTCCCTCCCTCATAAGCTTGCAGGTGTTCTATTTTCATTATCTAAAAATCAAAGAGAAAGTCATCAGCTCATTTCCTCTCCCTTAGTAGAGTCTCTTTTAAGAAGCTACTTTCCATCATGTTTTACTCAGTACTCATAAATAATATAGATAATTGCAGATGGTCATAATAAACAAGCAGAGAAAGTATACGTATATAGTACAAAGGAAACAATAAAAATTCTGATGTGCTCCAAAAGCAGAAGGAATTCCTGGCAAATAGCAGCAGTTGCATCCAGGTCATTTTTTTAGTTGATGTAAGGCAATCAGAGCCAAAAATAATACAGGGACAGACTTCAGACAAAGCTAAACAAGGGTGCTGGCAGCTCACTTCCCTCTGAAGCACATATTTCCTACCTCCTCCCCACGTGCAATACATATAGCTACTTCTTCCCTAAAAATTTGCATTAGGAAGGAGGAATATGGAAATATAGGTTTAAAACTGCTGAAACTCCAAAATATATAAGTAGCATGCAATTAGGAAGATATTATGCTGACTGTAATAAGAAATGCTAAGAGAATCCACCCAGCTGCCCAAGAGTTAACATTATGTGTTTCTCATCAAAAACTCTTCCAAGAGGTTAAGCACACAATAGACTATCTGAAGCACAGCTAGAAAGGCTGCTTGAAATTCCACACATGTGCCTCAGCAATGTATTTCTATTAATGTCCAGTGTGTGTCAGCGTGAAGATAAGGTACCAACATCATGTCCAACCAGCCAGCTAGAGAATGGGATGCCGTGTAAAACATTGTCTGATGCTTAGAATCCCAGAGAACAGTGGCGTTTGCAATCTCGCCCGCTGCACACGTGCCTGATAACGCCACCAACAAGGAGAAGCAGCAGGAGCAAACCGTCCTGCAGTTTGGGGAAAGTAAAAAGACAGAGAAAGAGGGAGGGAGAGGGAAGCAAACAAGAATGAAAATAAACTTCATCAGCACATAGAAGCAGGTTTGAGAATGCCCAACTGTAGCAGAGGGTATAAACAAACTGGAAAAAGCCTCAGTGAAATTTACTCTTGCTTTAACTTTTCTTTAAGGTGAGAAATAAAGAAATAACATCAGTGCTTATTTTGGTTTCTCCCATCATACCATGTACACTCAGCTTCATCTTCTAGTATGACCCCACAAAGCTATTCATATTAGGAGACTTGTAGAAGACATTGTATTTGAGGAAATGCGATGCTGCACAGGACCCACGTGCTCTGTTGGGGCTGGTACTTGGGGCTTGAGAAGCCCATACGTTACCCTGAGCAGCTGCTGTACGGGAACCCGCTAGAATACCCCATGCCGGTCTGTGCTGTGCGCTGATGGGTGTTACCACACAGACAATATTCCAGCCTGTCAGGAAAATTCCTATTAGCTGAACAGCTTGCTAATATAATCTGTAACTTACCTATCCTTGAGAAGGGTAAACTGTATGTGGATGAAGGGGTGGAATGTAGCAATCCTGACCAGGAGACCACTGTGCATCAAGGAGGTGGTGATCCACAGAACAGTTAACTCGAGCAGGCACAGGCCTGCGCTGTGCTGCACATACGGACACAGCATGGCCTTCAGGCCTGTCCTGTGCTGCACAGATTCCTCAGCATCGGAACAGAGCAGCCTGCGGGCAGCTGCCCCTCGGTACTGGCCCCTGTGGGACCTTGCCTTTATCTACAAGAGCAGCAAGATGTTCTCGTGTGAACATTCTTTATGAACAGAGTTGTTTTCTTGTAAAAATGTAATTGCTCAAATGACGAAAAAGGAGGAACCTCTCCATCTGCACAGCATGCCATGGGAAAATCCATCCAGGGTCTGCCAATGCTGCATGAAAGCAGAGCTCCCAGCATCTGAAGGGACGTAAGATTTACTTGCCACCTATAGTCCTCTTTCTATTCTATCTTATTAAAACAGCTATTTTAAAGCCACTTGTCAGCCTTTCTTATTGAGACCCAGGAAGAACCCTGCACCGTTTCTCTCTCATACCGCCACCCAGTGCATAACACTTTGCCCATCTCAGGTATCTCCTTTACCACCCCTCTGTTGTCAACAAGGATCACATCAAGACATACACATTAAGGTTCCAAGAAAAGGTGGCAGAAGCACCAAAGCTAGTTTTCATGGCATTTAGGGAATATGACAGAAATGACACCCAATGGCAGGTCACCTACCTCACATCCCCATCATCTAAGAGTGCAAGAGCAATTGAAGTGTTCCATCCAGTGCAAACTTATTTCCTAGCTATTATATTAGCTCTTTAAATTCATAATCTTGCTCTCTTTTTAAGTAACACTTTCCAGTCAGAAACATCAAGAAAATTTTCAGTGATCAAGGATCATTGATCAAGATTCAAACACTGTCATTTTTTCGATAGAATACAATGAATACTGGAAAGCTATCACCACATACTAAGTTAGATGTATGTAATATCCCAAATGCTCAAAACACAGACAAGCAAAATAATAATCCAAAAATAAAGTTTAACCAAGCTAGTGGGAACTACATTCTCATAAAACTCTCAGCCTTCATACCTATGGCAATGTCATACCACAAATTATACCACATTTGACTAATAGTGGCTTATAGGAAAGCCTACTGAAACACCCTGATGCATTACCAAATCTCTGTTGCTTATGCCCCCAAAATTAGCTGCAAAATTAGAACAGAATTCTACTACTCCACAGTAGTCTGGCAGTAAAAAAAGAAAGGATGCAGTACTAGCTTTGCTGGACCATTCATGGAAAAATAGCAGCATATTATTCTCTTATTTCTTTATGAATTGAATATTTTGTAGTTAGAGATAGGGAAAAAGGAAGGCTAATCTTATCTTTGCTTCTTAAACAATGGAATGGCTTTACAGTAACCCTAAGTCAGAACAAATGAATCTGGAAGAAGTTTCTGTGGAGTACATGAACTTGGTAGACAAAAAAAAAGTGTGAAATATGGGCACAGGAGAATTGAAGGCAAGACAGGGGAAGCTGGCAGCACCACAGACAACTTCAATTTGTTGCAGCTGTAGGATTTTAAAAGAGGCCAACCTTGTGATAAGGTCCCTTAGCCCAAGAGAATTCAAAAATGAGAAGCTCAAATGACCATCAGCTGCTGAAATCTGCAAAAACTCTGCAAACACAAATTAACCTTCAGAGTCAGGAGATAAAAGACTAGCTGCAGAAATTGGAAGTTGTTAAAAAAAAAATGCTATAAGTGTCTGACAAATCATAGCAGCAGTAGCAGGGAAAATAAGGAGTACGTACACAGCATCTTACCCTTAGACAGATAACATCTTTGCCTTCCCTCAAGAGAAAATGGAGAAAGAGGAGGTTTTCTTTTGGTTTGGCTTTGTTTTTACTTTCTGGGTTCACTGTAGTACACATTCTCCAAAATTGCTTTAGTTAAATTTAGACCTCACTGATGCTCCAGAGACCATAAGTTATTAGCTTGCTGGAGGTAGAAGACATGTAGATCCTCACCACGCCAAGCTTAAATTTAATGCAAAGCTTTCCAAAGTCCCCCATTTAATACTGCAACATTACTTTCTATAGGGATCCCTTAAACATTTAATGGTTTCACAAAAAGCATTTTTTCACTGCAGAAATGCACCCACTTCTATAGTAGAAGTCAGCAGCCAAACAGGAACCCCACTGTGGGGCAAAAGGAGGGATGTTCTGGCCAGAGACTATAGAATAACAGACCGCTAACTTTGAAGACTCTACACATTAACACATTTTCTTCAAAGGAAAGTCTAGAAAAGTATCTCTTAGCTCAGACAGCAAGCATGAGAGGGGTAGAAGAAACAAGGTCTGAAGCTACTCAGCCTAGCTATTTAAATCCCCCTATCAATAGCTTACAACATTTTGTAATAAATCATTAAGGCTTAAACCAAAAAACACATCTTTCCATTTGTATCAACACATTTAAAAGGCAGTTTTATTCAATTAGTGAAAGCAATCGAAAACAACTGCATTGCAACTTCTAGCCAAAGATAATGCCACTCCTGCTAACCTAGTCAGAGTTCCCTAGCTGGCTTTGCATGCAACTACGGGTACGTACCCAAGTGTTTGACACACAGTATGTGAAGGCTCTGCAAACAGCCAGACCACAGGGAACACTCATCAGGAGGTACTGCCCCCACAACTGGCAGTACCCACACTGTATGTAGGAATTCACATTCTAGTAACTAAATGCACCAGTCATTTTCTAAAGAAAACAAAAATTAATCTGAAAAAAAAAAGGTGTCATTCCTTTAGTAAACACATGTAGATACTTGTTGCTAATCACTAACATCAACAAAGATCAAACTTGGAGAAAAATAACTGAATGGGCTTTTTCCTCATTTTGCACGATTATTTAAAACAAGCCTCCCTACTTTCTGATTTAAATCAATGTTTTCTGTTTCACCCACAAAAAACTTCAATCAAGAAACATTTACAGAAATTAAAGAACCACTAAACACTAAAACCCAAGATTTGCATTAACAATGTCTCCTCCCAGAACCAACCTATTTCCTACATAGAGGCTTGCAACTTTAGAAAGAGAAGGGGTTTAGCTCAGCATGCTACATTTTAACTGCAGAGCGAACAGGACCAACAAAACTGGCCCTGATATGAGCAGTATCCAAACCATAATACAAAGCTCACAGAGACAATACCTTTCATTACATCAACTTAAACAAATAGGGAGGAAAAAGTGACAAGTTTGACAATAGAAGCCTGACCTCAAAACCGTCAGTCTCACTTCACTGATGGCCCCACGCTGTCACAGTTTCAAACACACACCATGCTACTGCTGGACCTCAGCTGGTCACTCCAGCTTGTCACAATGAGATGAGATTACCCACAACAAAACCCCAGTCTAATCTAGAGATGCTTACCTATGGTTAATCAGCCAAGATGAAGCTGATCCCCAGCTTATCACAAAGTAAATGAAAGCCTTAACAAAACTAAATCATGTTCAGCACCATTTCTAAAACCACCTTCAGTATCAGCTCAGCTGCATCTACAGCTGATACTGCTCAACAGTGGGCAATTCACAGCAAAACACATAAGCAAGATTGGCTTGAAGCTTCATCAATGACCAGAAATCTAAAGAAAACTTTCCATGAATGGGCCAATTGGATCATTGCTCCACCCCCACAGGGCCAAAAAGAAAACACTACTCCACCTGATCACTCCCCTGCTACCACCAAAATTTTCCTCCATTGCATTATTAATCTGTGGGCCATTCATGCTGCTTTCAGCAATTTTACCTCCACATTCTTTGAAATGGAGAAGAAAACATAACAGTTAAAATGTCAGTAGATCAATATACACTAAACCAAGGGTGGAAGCATCCAACGTACGCCACAGGCAAAGCCCAAGAGTTCAGAATCCCACATTGACAAGATGACACCAATATCAAAACCCATCAAAGGCATTCCCAGTCACACATTCTTCCTTCAGCCCTTCTCCCCTGAATCAACAAGAGGAGATGAGAGGCTCTGAAGAGCAAAGAGATTATTTGTGGGCAAGAAATCATCTTAAAAGAACCCGACAGCCTAGGACCAATTATAATCAACTACTGGAGCAACCAGAGGTGGGACAAACCTTAAATCCTCTTATTTCCTCCCACACTCATATTGTGGGCCACACTAATCACAATGGTGCAATGCTGGAGCCACCAGAAAGCAAAGATTGCCATCCAGCAAGCCAGTGAACAAGGTGCGTCTAGAAACACCGGGAATGGTAAGCTGTCCGTCATCAACAGCTGGAAAAACACTTTCCCAGCCATTTAGGAATTCTGTGTCTGGCCTGTTTTCGCACAGCAACCAATGCCTATCAGTCCTGTCTGAAAAAGCTAATTATGGTGCAAAGTTTGTCCTACCATTACCCCATTTCTGAATTCATTCTTTCGAAGTGGGAAGGAAGACGACAACTTTTGGTCAATAACTCCGACAAAGCCATTATCCTAGGGGTATTAAATGGGGAGATAAGAACTTCAGGGCTTTGCACAAATCACATTAGTTCAATTCTCAAATCCGGGTAATGCTTCTTTTCAAAGTATTAATTTCATTTATTCTATTTGCTCTCCCTCTGTCCTGATAACACAGGCGCACGTGGCCCCTAAATGAGATCCTCCTATTTTATAAGTTATAATCCTCCCTTTCTAGAGTAGTAATGAGATGTCTTCGCTTAATCGCGTTTATTCCCCCCCCCCCAGCTTCTGCTTTTCTCCATCCCCATTCCACATTGATTTGTTTCAAAGGTTTCAGTGAAAATCATCAGGCAGGGAGTCGCTGGCTGTAAGAGGCTCATGATGCATATACTGCACGTGCTGCACAGCCTTAGGAGATTACAAAAGCAGAAAGGAGAAAAAAGAGCAGCTTTGCTTGCAAAGTTTCTTTTGTTGGTAAGAAGGAGAAAAAAAGAAAGCCAAGAGAACTGAGAAGTTGAGAGAAGAAGTTTTGATTAATTGGAAATTAAAAAGGAAAGATTCCTGGTATAGGGGAAAGGTGAGACTATTCACAACACAGTGAAGCAATTGAATAACTTGACTCATGACAACTATGGAAGTTCCTCATGCCAGAAATAAAAAAGGATTTAAAGATAGCTATAGTCACTCTTGGATATTTCACATGAGACTTAAGGCATACTACAAGCATTAGTTAAACACCCTAGGCCCTGCTGTGAAGTACTGTACATATAATATTTGTTGCATTGTAAGTATCCACAGCATTAAATTATTCAGAGAGTTCAGTGAGCACCACGATCCTGCAGTGCTGTACAAACAAACAAAACATTTTATCTCTAATACAAATTGGTGAGAGTTCTTCTGCAGCAGCTTAGCAGGCTACTTCCGTTTGAGCCAGTCCCACATGGTTACTCAAAAGCCATATTCACTTAGAGGGAAGTGAATGCTGCAGTGTTTCTACTTACAGAGCTGTTTTGCTTCTTAAACTAAAACTTTAAGGAGTTTTACTCAAAACCTAAGGTATCTAGAAGCTAAGCATCTTGTTCAAAGTCATAAAAAAAAGAAAGATCAAGACAAAAATGTAGAACAGGACCCAGGTACTTAACTCTAAATCCCTCTTGTAACCAGTGTATCACCAAGAAAAACAAACAAACAAAAACCCCACCAAAAAAAAAGTTTTAATCTGCACCCTACCCCATAAATCATGAAGTAACTGGTCCCAGAAGCTGACAGCAAGTTCCTTATCAAAGGTTAGGTGTAGTCCAAGCTCTCTTCAGGAATGTACATTATATAAAAACTGAAGAAGTGCTTCATAGCAATACTGCCAATAATAAAAGTCAGTGAATGAAAATCATAAAGAACAGATTAAATGACAAGTGATGTTCAGCACAATCAAAATGAAATCATTTCAAAATACAGCTATCATATTTGGATTTATGGTCTACAAGTGGTAAGGTTAAAGGAGAATACTGCAGCACTACTGGAGACAACTGTACAAGAGAAGACTACTAATCCCCAAACTATTGTTATGTTAAGGGCACAGGGCAGCTCAAGATCTTACTGCAAATATTAAAGAAAAAATAAATAAATAAAACAAACCTTCCTAATTATATGTGGCATGATTTTCAATTTTTACTAAACTAAGTGCTGCTAGAAGCAAATTATTCATTTGTTATTTCTTTCATGGGAGTTTCCCCATTTTTCACTGGCTTCCCTAGTAGGTCACAACAACAAAAACCCTGAAAGTTGTTCCCTTACAAATTTAAGCAGATAATTTTTGGTGCCATTTGCACCTGGACTACCTCTAGGTACCTACAGTTCCGCTACTATCTTCTACCTGAAAGAGAAGACGGAGACAGAAGAGATGAAAGAGCAGCTCACACACATTATTTGCCTCATACGCTAGGGCTAAAAAGCAGAAGAGTGAGCAAGAAACATTCAAGCCCTATTCCAAATAAAGGAAGAAAACAATACTGGAAGACAAAGGACAGATATGTGTTGAGTAGGATTGAGACAATATATAAGGTAACCATGCCCAAAAGGAAACTATAGGTGAGATAAAGCAAGTCTGATAAGGATCCTAATAATTTAAAAGGCTGGCAAACACAGTTCCTGCTTAGGGAGACACCTAGAAGACAACAGCTTTGACCTCATCTTTGCAAGGACAGGCTAGACTATTCCATTTTTAAGATCTTAAATTTATGACTGATCAGGAGATAGTTACAGAGCAATTAAATTTAACAGTTTCTCTTTCTCGCACTACGGTCTGGGCTAACACTCCATGGTCACTATTTATCTTTTATGGGTTACACAAGGAGAGCCTGATCAGATTTTTGCAGAGCATCTTGTATGCAATATCTGGGTATGTGACACTGTAGGATTAAAAGCTAATTCAGATAATAGAATAGCTTCTGTATGTTAGAGGTCAGGTCCCAACTCATTTTAGAGGTGCCCTCTTTACGCTTCACAAATACGGCCTGACTCTGCCAGTCACATTTCTCTAGGATTACTCTGCACCTCACTGCAAGAGGGCAGGGCTCTACTTCTGAGCCGGACCACATCTTTGGGTTGGACAATAAATCCACTAGCTTCTTCCCCACCCTCTCTACAGAAGTCTGTTAATTGCATTCATAAAGAGAATATTCTCTTTCTAGTGGAAAGAGTTAACACTGCACCTGCTGACCCATATGTCCTATGCAGAGGAACAGCAGTCATCTGCCTCAGACATCACTATTCTGAAGCTCAGCAATCATGCAACTTCCCATGGTTAGGGTACAATCCGTCAAGAAGAAAGTTCCTCCAACACAGCAGCCATTCAGAAGCTATATCCAGGCGAGCAATCTCAGAGACCTACCAACCCAACCACATGCAAACCTTGCCATGGAGTCAGAAAGCAAAAATGGGTCCAAAAACGCAAACGGACAAATTCATGGCAGACAATTTCATCAAGGACTGCTAACCACCAAGGCGAAAATACCTCTTGTTGAAGAAGCCTCTAAGCCCCAGAATGGCAGAACTTGCAAGGGTGTACAGGTAGGAAATGCTGCTGTACACCTCCTCTGTTCTCATGCTCTCCGCAAGCAGCTGCTATTGATCACTATCAGAGATGGGCTGTAGCTAGAAGGGCCTTCTGTCTGAACCACTGAGGCCATTCTTATATAAATTTTATTTATTCAGCCCCCTAAAATACCTTCATATTATAACCTCAAAATGCTTCACAGCCAAGTCACGTGTCTGGGTAAGCCATGCCTATTAGCATCCAACATACAGAAAAAACATGCTTATAGAAAGGTTCTTCAGTTAAATCAAGTGCATGCAACAGATCAGTAGGATGGAAGAAACACCAAGACTATCATTACTCAAGTCTGTCCTCTCCCTAAATCATCCTTTCAATATGTACCAGGCAAGGAGAATTACTCTTATTCTAGTTCTCTCAATAAACAGTTTCAACATCACAGTCTAAATGAACAAGCAATTCGAGCTCGCTGTGGCAAGCATAGTCCCACCTCGGTCACACCCTGACACCTCACACCACTGCAGGTCAGGAAAGTATGTTTCAGTTTATGAAAAAACATATTTCATATGTTTCAGGTCAGCAGTTCCAGTAAGATTCTGCATTGTTTACAGGCAGTACACCATTGCCATAGTAACGCTAGTATTTAAAAGAAAATAATATAAAATAGTATCATGTGAATATTAGGCACCAATGACAACCCCAATCTACTGTAGGATGTAAGCCTGTTGCTCTACTCACTCTCATTTCGCGGTACTTCTGCCTCCATCACTGCTCTTCTCAGCACTGGTGTGACAATAACCCAACAGGTTATCTCAGCCACACCAAGGTGCCTGACTAATAGTAAAGGCTGCAGCAAGAAGTCCCAAAAAATAAGTCTGCCTACTGGGCAAAAACAGATTGGTTTGGGAGTCAGTAGTGTGTACAAAAGGGGGTTATGCTTCCTGGTCCCTAAAAATCAATCTTAAGTCTTCCTCAAAGTGTTACAACACTTGACAGTTTTACAACAGTTCTTCTGTTACCAGCATCATAAAAAGATTCAAACAACAGAACTCATTATTACTTTTTATTAATTTAGGTATTTGCACAATTATAGTCTAGAAAAACAGAGCAAAGTTTCAGGATAGATCAGGCCAGCACAATCTGATCCTGTATATATTGAAACATTCATTTCATACACTTGATAGTTTAAAAGAGTTCTCTCTAGCTCACTGACATCTACACACACCACACTGACCTGCCACAGGTAAAGCTGTCCCCAGCACAGTCATTGCTTATGCCTTTCCCTGCAAGCTTGGCTTTAGCATCACCACATGACATGCTGCAAGCGTAGCTTGCCAGCTACACTGCAAGCCAAACATAAGCGATGAGTTGGGAGGTGATGAGTGCTTCAGCCTAAATTAAAATTTCTAAGCTCATCACACGAGTGACATTTAATGAATCCCCTCAAGCAGAGAGATTTTAGCCTGTCCTGTATGGAAACATACTGGAGTGTTTTGTTACTCACCAGCTGGGCCACTCTCTGCCTCTCTTCATTAGTGTTGTTCCTTTCCCGCTGAAGGGCAGTATTCAAGGCCTCGCTGGCTGCTTCCCTTTCTCTTTTGGCCAGCCGGAGCAACTCTTCTTGGACCAGTGCCTGTTCTCGCTCATACCTGTATGAGCGCCAAAGGCAAACAGAGAAGGTGATCAGCAAACTTCTGGCAACAGGGTCATGGCTTAACATGGACTATCCCTGCCCAGAGCTGAAACACAAATCCATTATCTATTTGACACAAAGTCTGCTCACAGCCCCTCCTTCATCAGCAGGAATTCAAAAGTCCAACAAACTTTAAACATGACCTGCAGCTTCAGTGAGGTACAGCTCTGGCAACAACAGTAGACTTAGCACCATATAAGATTATATTTCAGTTATATTTAGCTCTATTAAGTTCTTAATTATCACCTGAAAACAGTGAGAATAGAAAGTAGTTAGCTAGATAAACAGATATTGCTTTGGAAAAGATCAAGGTATGTACAACGATAAAAGGAGTTAGCCTGACAATGCTGCTCTTCTGCTCTACAAGGGAAAGAAAATCACATAAAATGCATGCAGCAACAGCACTGAGAGAAGCAGCCTTGTCAGATCCATAGCCTGGACACCCGAATCTCAGATTGCCACAAAGGAAATTTTGTCCAATTCGAGCCTTGGAAATCCCACGTGCAAGCAAAGAAAGATTAACATAAAGTGAATCACAGAATAAATTAGGTTAGATGGGACCTTTGAGGATCATCTATTCCAGCCTCCCACTCAAAACAGAACTAACTTGAAGGTTAGATCAGGTTGCTCAGGGCCTTTTCCAGTCAACCTCTGATGAGCTCCAACAGTGGAGATTCTATATCCTTCCTGTGCAACCTGCTCCAGCGCTTCCCTGCGCTCACTGACTGGGGTTTTCTGCCACCCTCCCTGCCCCCCCAATACCCAGGCAGAAGTTCCTTGCTGTGATTTGTGTCCCTTGCCTCTTGTCCTTTCAGTGTGTACCTCTGAGAACAGTCTGGCACTGTCTCTATTTTACTATTTTAGGAAGTTGAAAACAACAGTACTGTACTTAAGGTTATGCTCTATTGGTCTTGCAATGCACATCACACAAGTTTTCTGTAGTTACCAGCTCTTTACATTGGTCCTCCCTTTTTCTCCAAACAGCACTCCAATTGCCCACAGCTCCCCTGACTGTTCTTTTTAGTTAAGGGACAGGTGTGTCCCCTCACCTCCGCCAAGAAAAAAATCTGTTCCATGGGCCTTAACTGAACAAGGCCTCAAAGGGGATTCTCAGGCATTAAAACATACAGTCATTGCACTCAGACTGAGGTAAAACATACATACATACATATATAGTCCAAAAAGAGTTAAACTATTGTCCTTTTCAACACCTTCACCTCACCTTCTGTATAGTTCCTGCTCTGCAGCAGAAGACTTCCGATCAGAGTCACTTGCCATTGGTGGCTGGATTCCTAGAAAGAAGAACAGAAACCTGTGACAACTATAAGACGAAACAGTCCTTCATCACATCATAAGTTATTTGATGAGAGTATTTCATATGTGAGCATTAGCTCATCAAGAGAAAAAAAAACAGTACATCTAGAAAAGTCTCAAGAAAATTTAAATTCAATGGATGGAGTTTGAATTCATGAAACAAAGACACTGACAGCATCGTCTTCAACAAGGCGCACTGAACAAGGCACGCTACAGAAACTTCTAGGTAAGGATGTCAACACCTCAAACCCCTGGTTTATACTGAAACATAAGCATGGTTTTAGTCCTACTTTCTATTTCCTTCCTGTAGTTCCATTAAGTCTTCCCATTGATCCCCTATCCTGGATTTTCCAGTAATTAGAAGGGATCCCACAAGTGGAGATGAAATTATTTGATGAAGTTTAGGCCATCCATAAAGCTGAATCCACTTTCAGGAAAGATGTAGGCTAATAGCAAACAAATCTTTAACAGTGAAGGCCTGGTTCCCTAACTTCATGTTAGTCTGCATGCCTTAAACAAATCCACACTGATAACATATATCAACAAAGTATATTTGAGAACCGAGAGAAATCAAATAGTTTTCTGACCTGTAAAGAAAGGTAAGTTCAGAAACCCAGTTCTCACCATCCACTTGGCAAGCTGTGCTTAGTCCATCTATCCTGCCCTAGGAGCTTATTTCCAAAGAACAACAAGCAGTATTTCCCCCGCCCATCCACAATATACTCCCCATGCATGGAAAGGAAACAACAAGTCAGCTTGCCAGAAATGAAAGATAAAATAAAAAAATTCTGCTTTGCTTATTGCACGTTCATCTGAAATCCTAGAAACGTTCACAAAGCGGTACAAGTTCATTAAAGGATCTGAGAAGGGTGGTATTTCAAAGATGGAGAAGGAAAGGATCTAGAAAAACAAGTTGTCTTACTTAAGGTCACACAGCAACAGAAGTAGAACCATAGCATTTCAACTTCTCCAACTGCCAGGTGACACAGCTACCTTTCAGACACAGAAATAGGATGTCACAGGACCGTAACATCCAAGGCATTCAATTATGCTGATTTCTACACACATACAAGTGTCACAGGCTAATCAAAGCTCTCCTCTCACAACAAGGTAGTCTTGAAAAGATACATGCACACTATGTAACATCCAGCGGCAGCGTTACTGAGAAGTGTGTCAAAACAGCCAGTAGACCTGGGAGGGACTGACAGCACCTGTAGGAGATTTGGGCTTCCCTTCTGCAGCTGGTGAAGATGAAGCTGTGCCATCGAATGAACGGGGCGATCTCTGGTTGTCCCTTTTGCTTTGAGGAGATTCTTTCATTCGGTTCACTACATCTTCAGAGAGCTGAAACACACATACATGGGAAAGAAATTAACCAAGTCAACTCTTAATGCGTATATATTTCAGGGTAAAAGCTCCCCATTTGTTAGTTTCCATGCTGCTGCAAAAGCATTGCCAGTTACCTCATTTCAATGCCACAGTACTTCAAACCCAGGTGGTCAACATCTCTATGTTGACTTTACATTTAAAAAACCATACCCTATCAGTAAGTGATAAAACCTCTGATCTACTGACTCTAAAGGCTTCCCTGAACAATGAGAACGAATCTTCCACAAAGACTAACGAAGGTGGAAAGCACTGCTAAACAAGCCAACCCCTTGAGTAGGGACATATTTACCAGAAGTGGAAGGAAAGGAACTAAGCAGGCTCTAAGTCCGTCCATCTGTCCTCCTTCTTCCCCCATGCTTGCTAACCCAGCTCAGCATGGCAGAAGTACTGCAAATCATTCCGCAGAGAACAGCTGCACAGCCCTCCCATTCACGTGAGACTGCAAACAGCTCTGCAATCTCAACTTCATTCTCACTCCCTTACTTGGGTCCAAACCCACAGAAAAGAAGGAAAAATTAACTTGAAGTTTTATGGCAATTCAGTCCAAGGGGCTTCTCAGAGCACTGTTAAGACTGACCCCTTCCTCTTCCCAAGGTCAGAGGTTCTGTGCTGACTGTCCTGGCTCCAGAACAAAACAAAATGAGGCAGTTTCCCAACCTACGTTCATCACAGTAGAAGACAGATTTTCAGCTGTGCCAACGCTACCCAATTTAACAGCGTTTTTAACATCTACGTTATGCATTGTTATCATGCCAAATTCTTTTTTAGGGGAACTGTTTTTAAAAAACACAAACCTGTAAAAAGCCAGACTTAGGTAAGAGCAGGCTCAGCGGAACTACTGTTATATACATAGCTGCAAAAAGCAATTAACCTCTTTGGTACTAAGAACGGGGAATGATTATTTTGTTTCACAAAACAAACCAAAAAAAAAAAAAAGGAAAAGAGAAACTTTTACTTCAGAAGTCAAACAGAAAGACCTACAAAAGCCACGGCTCATTTTTAATCAGCTGTTGTGAGATACATGGGGCATCTTCATCTTGAGCTCCTGGAGGTCATAAACAGACCATAACAATGAACCCACATTTGTTGCATCAACATCTAGCTGATGGAGCAGGTAACGAAATTAAAGCATCAAACAAACTGCATCTATGGCAGGTGAGGGTGAGTCCTCAAGGGGCCCCCACCTATATCTTTTGTAAAGAGAAATCAGGCAAGAATGACTTTACTTCTATCAAACACTTTAAAAAGGAGATTGGCACAATCTTAGTTAACTTTTGTCAAATGATTAGTCAAAATGGGATGAAAAATAAGTAACCACAGCAAAATTCACTCTGCAAATTCATTTCAGACAAATCTTAGGGGAAAACCAGATAAAAGTATGAAGAAGCAACAGCAATGAAAATGATGGTAGTAACAAAAAAAAAACTTAAGTAGCTGATGAAAAATGGGGAGAGAAATCTTGATGGAAAAATAAAATGGTCCTTAATGATACCACTACCACTCTCCAGGGCTTGTCTTCACAACACGTATATGTAGATGTCTGATCAAAGTTCAAGAAGCAGCTTCCCACTGCCCCTCCTAGAAACGCCCCTAATCCTCACTAATCCCCACAATCTCCTATCTCCCTGCACGTTCAGACAGCAGTGCTTTGCCAAGGCTCTTGGTATCATTAGTTAAGGGCAGAGGTGTCTCCTCTTGGATGCCCTCAGAGCCAGGCAGCGTCTTTAGCATCAAACTGCTTGCAAAGCGCAAGGCAGGGGCGAGATGGGGTCGTTAGGCAGTGAGGAGGGAAAGAGGGCTGAGAGCAGAGTTTGGAAGGGGATAAAGGGTTGCTGTGTTGCCGCTCAAGAAAAGCCACGCTCAGGCACTCAGCCCTCTTTCCCCACCGCTCCCCGGTCATCCCGTCGCCTCTCTAACCCCCTACTCCTCAGCACTGTTTTCCTCCTCCCTTCCTTGCCGGTTTCCCCACTCACCCCCCTCAGCCCTGTACCACATTCCCCGACCGCCCTGCCCTACCGCTCCCGCAGGGCCCTCCTCAGCCCGGGTCCCTGCCCTCCACCCCCGTCCCCCGCAGCCTCCTTCCCTCCATCACCCGGCCCCGGAACACCCTCGGGCCGCCTCACCCTGATGCCCTGCAGCACCCGGACTTGCTCCCGCTCATCCAGCCCGAAGGAGACCTTCCTGCCGCCGTGGCTGCTCTCGCTGCCCCCCATGCCGGCGGGGCGGGCGCTGGGGACGCCTCTCCGCGCCGCGCCCCCCACTCACACCGGGCTGCCACTGAGAAGAGCGCCTCTCCCCTTCCGCCGCCTGCCAACATACCCGCGCCCCATTGGCGGCCGGCTCCGGGACGGCCAATAGCGCGGTGCGGTGCTGGCGGCGAGCCGCGGTGCAGGCTGGGGGCTGTAGTCTGCCGGCGGCGGCTGCGCGGGCTGCGGTGCCAAGGGCGCAGGCGGCCTGACCCGGCGCCGGAGAAGGCTGTGCTCCGAGGCCGGTCACCTCTTTACCCTCAACCCTACGGCATACCCACGGCGGCACCAAAGCGTCCCCGGGCTCGGTTTCTAGCCCTGGCCTCGCTAGGCTTCCTCCTCCCCGGCTGCGGCAAGGGCTGCGCCCGCCCCCCACCCCTTCGTTTTGAAGGCAGGATCCCTCCGCCCTGTAAACTTCCACTGCGATGCACCCAGCTCATGGGGTTCTTTGCTGGGTCAAAATTACGGAAGAAAGAGAACCAAAACACGTTACCACACAGAAAACAAGACGGGAAGGCACGAAGCTTATCTCCTAGCTCCAAGACTGAGGAACTGCCCAGACATCCCCTGTCACAGAGGATTTGCGGCCTGAGGAGCCCCCAGGGATGTCCAGGCAATTTCCACTCGGCAGCAGCCAAAGCAGCTCCCAACGCAGCTGAGCGAGGGCATCCCCCTCACCCCACCAGGAATCCCTTGTGTGCCTTCGCACATGCTGTTTCTCCATAGTCCTCAAGGGAGCTCACGACCCCAACGCGTCAGCTCGCATTTCTCTGGTGATTAAAAACAAAATTACAGTCTACAACTTCTAGTCAATTTTACAGCAGCTGCTCTGTGGGCAGAATTCACCTCTCCGCTCCCTTCGGCCACCCTGTTCCAGCACGACCTACCAACTGTGTCGTTAACTGCCGTGACAGGCACACGCGTGGGTCCCGCATAGGTCAGGCCACCGCAGATACGGTCCCCGTCACCAGGCAGGGCCAATCCCCAGCCTAAGCCAAAGGAATGAGAAAGAAGATAATGTAACACACAAGCAGCTGGACTGAGAAATGGCAGCTTTGAAGCATCTTTTCCAAACAAACTTCCTGCATTCCCAGAAATACAGGCCACGCAATGACCTAAACAATTTTGTGCATTTGTGACTAGATAATTAACAAAGCCTTGGTATCAACACACTACTTATCTACTTCTTAGTAGCACGTTGGAGCAGTTTTAACTGTTTAATGCCTTATCGTCACTGCAGTTAATGTGGCAACCACAGCTTTGACTCAGCAGTGGGACTCTGGCCAGCTTTAAGGGAGCATCTAGGACTCTCTGTCCCCCAAGATATCCAGGCCTCTTCCACAGTGTGTTCCTGGAAGAGGGGAAAAATTTGTTATTTGTGCGATACCTTGTACACTGGGGACTTGGCCCATTGCTTGAGTTCTCAAGACTGGGGCACTGCATCACGGTACCGTCAGCTGTTTGCACTGCAGCACAGAAACACTGCACGCATCCAGTGCGAGAGCAAAGGTCTGGCTGAAGTCAAACCATGATCCCTCCCAGAACACTGTCACCAGCCTCTTGTTTATTTCTAATCTGCCACCTGCTCACTTCATTTGATGGCACCCAGTTTTTGTACTGAAAAAGCTTGCGAATAGTCATTCCTTATTCACCTCCTCTGTCCTCTCATGGTTTCACAGACCTGCATCGTTGCTCTTCCAGGCTGGTGAGTTCTCAACCATGTAATTACTCCTCCAGAAAGTCTTCCCATAACTTTGATTATTCTTGTCATCCATCCTTAAGCCGTTTTCAGGTGTAACTCCAGCCAGGTGCCAGGCATCATCTGCAAAGATCCAAGAGGGAGAGTGGGCAGACAGACAAAACCGCACTTGACACCTACAGCTGTGCCTTCCTGAGATCCCCAAGAGCCTGAGGATGCCCAACAGAGCCCACGACCTGCAAACACTGATGTGGCAGCAGCCATGATAATGGTGGAGGAGCTGTACAGCAACTTAAACACCTGTCTACCTACACAGGAGCAGAGGATGCCATCAAAGTTAACTCCAGTGGTAGTGTCTCCTAGGGCGATCCCCACAGTTTTCTGCAGGCACCTGGAAGCAGCTCTGTAAGGTTTTATCGCACAGTGACCCAAGCCTAAGGTAGAGACAAAGCTCACCCCCCTCCCCAGCCTGTACACCCCGCCAAAGAGAACCTGATGGGCGCCGATTACTGCCAGCACGCTTAGCTGTTACTCAGCAGCTATCACATCCTCCCTCCAGCCAGAAAATTAGTCCTGACGCAGAGTTCATTTCAAAGCCCAGAACAAGAAATAAGCAAGAGTCAATTCCAACTTCCACATAAGCCTTTTCCCAAGCAACAGAGAAAGATACCCTATAGCAAAGACCCTGATACCAGACACGCCCAGGAACAGCAAAATCTAGTTACCAAGAGAAGAGTCAAAGGCTTCACTGGTAATTATTTAGACCTGAAGACCAGTCTCTGCAGAGTCATCTGCTGTCCTAGTAATAGCCTTCCAAGAAGGAAAAATCCATTTCTGACAAAAAGACATCGTGTTACTCCATTATTATCTGACAGATTTGTTCAGGGATTTAAAAAAAAAAACCAAACAAATTGAAAGTTATTTTTTCTCCATAATATGGATCATTTGAGAAAGAAAGTATGACCATTTATGCCAAACTTAATTTTATTTCTTTATTTTACAAACAAAAATATACATTTATTCTATATTTTCTCTCTTTGCATCCCCACACACACACATAACACACTTCTGCTCAAGGACCATTGTGAATATGGCCCAAAGCATTATATATACATAAAAATACAACAGGAGGAAGGTCAGTCCATGACCTAGCACAGAAGCTCCTCAGCAGCAGAATGTGGGACACTCCAGAAATACTGGAGTCCTGCCAGCAAAGGACAGGATGGACATGTTGACCACCTGCACAGGTGATCCTTCAGCACTGAATTCAACTGATGAAAAGGCAAATTCATAACCTGTTCTTCACATCACCAAGGAGGGCAGCTGAGTCCTCTCAGTCAGGGTGCTGAGAGTCAGCAAATACTCCTTGGGACGGAAAAGCAGTTGCTCCCTTATTTCTCAACTGCTTTAAGACCTTCATATCTCTTGGCTCTGTCCAAGGCCCACCAACTCCAGGGAAGCTTTGCAGGTTTCCCCACGCTTTCTGACAGCAGCTCAGGATCAGCGTTGTAAGCAGCATTAGGAGCAGCAGTGGGGCAATTCAGGCACCACGTCATCCATCCCTTTTAGAGTAAGCAAGCACGCGTGGCTCAGGCCGAGTCACAGCAAGTGACAGGAGCAACATGGAACACTTCTCTAACGTGGCAAGGGCTGACTTGGCCAGTTGCTTGTCCAGCCCTTACACAGTCATTGCATGGAGGGGAAACGTGAAAGGCTGTTGACCTACACAAGACAATTCAGCTCTCGCACACAGACAAATTGAAGCCTTTTTTCCTCAAAAGTAAATTTAAAAAAAAAGGGGGGGGGAGCAGTGTTTTCAAGGTGCCAGTGCTACTTAGAGGCCTGCAGGGCAGAGTCCACAGGCAGAACAGAGAGGCTGCATTGCTCATTAACAAAAAAAGATAAACAAAGGGCCTGCATAGTTTTGGCAACCGATATGAACTTCGTGTTCTTACCCAAACTTTCTTTCACTATGGTGGGTACACCTGGTTGCAAATGCTTTCCCCTACCTGCTCATGATCCAAACTAACACCTCCATGCTGCACCCTGCATGACGATTTCCCAGAAACTCTTACCTCAATATTCTTCAGGAAGAGCAGTGAGTTGGGGCAAGAGATTCACACAGTCCCCAAATGTTTCAAATTCCCTCTTTCTGCCATCTCTAATGGAAAGTTGCTATTGCTTATAGCAGGATCTCCACCTACCTGGAGGACTCAGGTAGGAAAGCACCCCCAAAGCTAGAGGAATACACCTCTTTATCCTTGGAGAGCACAGTATGTCCCAGAAACCAGCCTGATGCAGCTTTCAGCTGAACAGTCCCTGGATTGGAACATGATGTCTTGAAACTGTGTGTCAGACAGCTCAGACAACAGTAGTCCCTTTTCCAGTATGGAAGAGGTTAATAAGAAGTTCCAGATAGTCTTTAAATGAACCACACTCCACACACACATAAGTATTTTCAACATATCAAGCCATAAAACCTATTCAAACCAGAAGTCTGGGGATCTGAACCGCAACATAAGAGAAGGACACTGACAGAGAAACATATCCATCTTCCACTTTCCTCCCAACTTAGAACACCAGCCAGCTTGATTCTAGCATGCCTATGGCATTTGAGAGTTTCCAGTCACTAAATACTGACAGCTCAGACTCATCATGGGCTTCTGCTCTGCCTCAAGCACCTGAACATGTCTGGAGCCTTCATCTGCAGAGTCAGCTTCCTCCTTCACAGCACTCTCCAAGACCCTGTCAGAGCCACGAAGCAGGGTGCAGATGGCACATGCACCTACCTCACAGGTTTTTTTTCTTGAAACTCAGCCCTGATTCAGTGTTGTTACTTAGATTTTCCTGTGAGCTCAGAGGCACAGTAGTACAGCCTCCATAGGCTGTTTCACAGCTACTTCAGCTCAGCTAGACAGCAGCACTGTCTGTCCTTCTGTCTCCCTATTGTTCAGTCAGTTCATGTCCATGCCGCTAGCTACTAGCCCCGCAAAATGCTCCCAGGGCACAAAGAACAGTTCATTCCTCTTCATACCTCTCTTCTCCTTCCCACACACTCAGAACACTCCTTTTAACCCCTAGCAACTGCAATTCATGATTTTCAGCAGTATTAGCTGAAACCAGAGATGAGCCCAGCTGACCAGCTTCCCTCTTCAGACACTGCTATCACCACCTATGCTGTTGCATTACGACAAGACCCAGGCAACCATGCTGCTTGAAAAAGCCCAGGAAGACCATCTTTGGTTTCAACCACCAGACTCTTTCAATATATGTACAATACAGCAGTCAAACCAACACACTCATCCCTAAACGCCATTCCCCTAATTGGCAGACAAGTGCTTTCAGTCATTGAAAAGGAAGGGGTGCCAGTCAGGCCTGTCTTCTGGGTCATATTCACATCTGGAACACGGAGGATCAAGAAGGTTCAGTATTTATAGGTTTATGAACAAAACTGTTCCACATTGTTTTCAGGTAGCGACAGAAAATATTATTTCCAACAGGATCTGGGCTGCCAGCTTAGTTCCACAATAGGTTTCGGAAATCCTAAGGAAGAGAGGAAAGCCATGGCAGATAGCCAAGGAGAGATTTCCAATGGACATCCTAATAGCTGTGGTATCAGGGAGTTTGGAAGGAAAGGAATGAGGCATCGTGTGAAGCGGGTAGCCCTGCCTTAGGCATTGATGGCTTTCCAGCGGTCACTGTCTATGCTGTTGATGCTGCCCACGTGATATGGCATTGAGGCCACGTCATCCAGGTAGGCTGTGGTGTCAATCTGAGTGCTCGAGTAGAATCCAGAATCCATTCCTTCCTTCTTGGCAACAGCATAAGGGTGGGGTAGGTGCACATCCACATCCTCAGGTTCATCCACCTGACATTTGTAGGAGAAAAGGATCTTCGGTTCAGACCTGGAGTGATTAAAGATTTAAAATACATGCTTAAGCAATGTAGTATCACAGTCACTTATCCTTAACTGAAACTCAGCAGCACTAAGAAATTGTGTATTCAGACCCTAAAAACTCTTCACACTAGCTTTCAGTCCTGAAATAGACCTAGCAGAGTAATTGCCATAAAGCAATGCTAAATGTAGCTCTGGCCTAAGTCACCTAAGAGAAACAAAAATGGCAGAATCCCGACTCTAGTGTGGGAAAGGTGTTCTCATCTTTGGGAGTTCTGAATTACTGAGGGCAACAGCATCCAAACACCACTGGACTCCACGACAGCCTGGTTACTGACACCAGCAGAACAGGAGTCCACCTCAAGTTCCATCTGTGCGCACCAGAAAAACCAAAATACAAACACTTGTGGATCAGCAGTTTCCATCTCTAACTCCAGACACTGTTCCCTTCTGATTTCAGAAGGCAGCAGAGGCACATTTTGATATTTTAGGAGTACTTTGTGTTCTTAGCTATTTTAAAGCCTGCTGTTTCTTGCTTGGACAACAAAAGCTAAAGCCTACACTAAAACACTTGGTTTTTCCTACCAAGCTGCATTTCTTCTGAGTGGCCACACGGCGGCAACCCCGACCCAGGAATCACACTCCCGAGTGCTTTTAACGGCAACTCTTGGGCCCATTGTAGAGGAGCCCTCAACCAGAGCTACCTAACCCCTAGATCCTTTCTACAAACCTATCCTAAAACCCACCCAGGAGACCATTTAACCTTCCAGGACTCAATCTCTCACTAACCATTTAGTTAACAACTTCAGCGGAAAAACTTTGTACTAAACAGGATGCAAACACTGAAGAAGTGATCCTCAAATGTTTGAGAGGAATATAGCTATCAGCTCTACCTTGCCTACAAAGGAGTCTTGGACAGAAGCAAGCAGCCCTGGGTCACACAAGAAAAACTTCAAGGCCAGAAATTAAAACCTGGTTCCCTAACTGGTATTCTAGTTGCTGCCTTTATTCTACAAGTAGTGAGAACTTGAGTGCAAAACAATTAAATGACAATATATATCCTCTAAACTCCCGTTCCTGGCTACTCACCCAAAGAAGCCTTTCAGGAATGCCACATAGATGAGAGGTGCAAAGAAGCTGAAGTAAAGGAACGTAGTAGCATCAACACAGCTGTCAACAGCAAAAGGGAACATGAAGGAATTTAGCACTCAAGCACCATACAGCTGGATAACACCAGTCACACCCCCTCAGAACGATCCAATTTCCCTCCAGAGTGTCCAAGCAGAGGACAAGTCTTGTGCTAAACAAATTCAAACTGATGCAGTGTAACAGACATTGCCATCAACGTGTGTCACTGCTCCTAGACACTCAGAGGGAACCATGCCAAGACCCAAGGTCTGACCAAGAGCACAGTCCCAGTGCTCCCAATTTTGAATCACAGAAGTGACACTGATCCCTGCAGAACAAGACTCCGGATATGAATAAGGGTATCTCCATGCTACTTCTAGCAAACAGACTATTTCCTCCCTTATTACCTATGAAACACGAGCCAGTGGCCAGGCATGAGTGGATTCAAACTATTACTCTCACTCACCACCTCCAGACCACTGCAGAGCATGCAGCTCCACAGGCCTCTCCACTGTGAGTTTCCTGACCACTTAGAGGTCTTTTGGCACAAAACAGAGCCAACAGCTTTATTCCTTCTTAGGAACACAGCACAAGTTTGTTTTCTTGGGAGAGGAAGTGTTGAAGGACACTCAAATGCAACATGAGAAACTGGGCTGCAGACCTCCTCCCCCAGCATACATACCACAGTCCTTCTATGATATCCACACAGAGGAGGGCACTGCCCAGGCCCTGCACCAGGTTCAGCAGTGCCAGGATTCCAGCATAAACATAAAAACTCTTCCTGGCTGTGGAAAAAACATGGACACAGATGAAGCTCAACCTTATAAGCACCAGCCCAGTGCAAATCTGTTTGATGGAGATGGCACACTCAACAGAAGCATCTCATCATCTTGTCTGTTTAAGAACTCCTGAAGAATTAAGACTGCATTTTCCTGTCCCATGCTGGCAGGATTGATGGAGGTATAGTGGACTAAACCATACTCTCCTGCATGTGTATACACACACACACAAGATGGGTTTTGAAAACACACGGTCATGGCAACACATGCAAAGGTTTTATAGGCAAGCATCTGGAACCAGTGTCAGTCACATAACTAAATGTAAGAAAAAACCAAAAACTCCACAGCTGAACCAGAATCTGTGCCCTTCCGACGTACAGTACTAACAAAACTGCTGAGGAGACCTGGGCAGGAGCAGCAGGGCATGCTGGACACTAGGCAGATCAGGCCCAGGACCACCTGCTTGTGGCACGTGCCACACATACCCACTCCCTCAGGGCACCCACACATAGATGCCAGCACTACTCAGAGAGAACAGCCCAATGCAAACATCTCAGTAACAGCTGCTCTCCCTATTAAAGAACTGCAGATACTCTGCAACAAAAAGAAAACCCAGAGAAGCATCATAATAATTTTTATCTGGGCATTCACTTTATTAAGCAGCTCCCAATTAGCCTTTCTTTCCCAGCGCACAACCAGCATGTACACTTTAACATCATACATGCATTTCAAAGGAAGCTATTATTAAGAAGCCATTTCTTACGGCTCTCTGAAGATTATATATTTCCATTACATCTGTATCATTAACAGAGCAGTAAATCTTGTTTTCTTAATGTAATTGTTTAGCTACTGAAGTAGCAATGTAATTGCTCTTATTCTGCTCTCCAAAAAGCACAACACACTGTTTTCCAGGGATAACCTATCAGCCCTTTGCCACATATCTGCACTCTGAGATAGTGGGATGTATCTGCAGCACAACCAGAGGAACCTCTTACTCCCACCTATGTTTTATCCTGGCGCTGTCTCCATCTATACTATGGAACACACTACAGTCACTTACATGGCAAAGAAATCCGGTCTTTCAGAGGAGTTTTGGGAAGAATCACTACCAAGGAATAAACCTGTTGAGACAAAGAAATATCGGTACCACAGCTGCTTGGCAACTGAACTCAACAAGCCTTGCAGGGATGGTGTGTGATGTCACGCACTCCCTAGATGCCTTGGGACAGGGGCACAGAGCCCCTGATATTAAGCCCAGTGCAGATGTGAAGGCCCCACACCTCACCCCCATCAGCACACAAAGGCTGGTCACTGAGAAACAAGGGAGTGAAGAACACCTGAGTGCAGCTGGAATTCAGCTGCCACAGCTTACACCACTTCCACCACACTTTTACTGCTTCAGCTTCCCTGCCCCATGAGAAGCATCAATGCTGCACTGTACCAGGCAGGAGAGGGACTAGGGCCTTGTTATACACAAATCATCCTCCTTGCCCCATTTAGAAAAAACAAAGAAGCTACCAGAGTGCATAACGCATGCCCAGTACTTACCAGGAAGAAGAAACAGGAGCTGGCAAGCCAGAAGTGTCTCCCTCCGTGACCATAGATGTTGAAGTCTTCTGCTGAGAGGTGGGCATCAGGGTACAGGATTTCCAGGGTGCCCTAAGAAAGAAGTGACACCAGCGTGATTCTGTTATAGTCAGCATCCTCACTAGAGTGGGTGTCCAGACAAAGGAGATTCTGTTTAAAGAAGTTCAGACAACTGAACTGTCCCGGCCACCTAAGAGCCAACCATTGCCCTGCTTAGACCAAGTTAAGCTCATACAGGAAAAGAAGAAACTGAAGATAAGAAGTGAGGGGGAAAAAAGTGGCAGGAATCTGCATCTGAAGGAAAACAGCATCAACAACATTCCAGAAGAGACACTGAATGAAGGGATAGGGGATGCAAGCAGTTGTCTGTTTGAAGTGGACTGAGAGTTCCATTTCTGTCTCTAAATTAGACCTTTCCTCATGAAACATCCAGAATATAAAAGCCCACACTTGTGCAAGAGTTGGGAAGGGACACTGTCTCATTCACCTGAATTCCTGAAAAATGGTATGAACAGAAGCTACCATACAGGCAGTGGAAAGAGAAAAATGCTTGTAAGCACTATACTGAGCCCAGATATAGCTCAAACACTTGATATTTAATGAGGCTCCTCCAGCATTATCATGTGGTAATGATCAGCTCACTGCCTCCGCAAGCAAGAGCCTGGTCACAGAACAAAGATCTGTGTGTTACTCTGGCGCTGCCCCAAGTATACAGACACAGGGCTGACCACTTACATACCGAAGAGAAGAATAAACCCAGACACATACTGCATTGTTCAGAGAGACGGAGACACAGCTAATAAACTGAGCTAGCAAGCCAACTGCTAGTTTGAAGGGAAGCAAGAGCTCTCAGCTCTCAAAGAGTCAAGAGAGAAGAGGCCCTCTGCACTGCCCTTCTCTGGCAAGCACACCTCAGGTCTCTCCATCTAGTTTTCATGGCACTTGAGGCTAGATCCAAACCTTGTGGCTCAGGTGTGAAAAACCTCTCACTCCTGTTCCAAGATTCACTAAACAAGGCAATCCATCTAAATCTCATCTCATTTCTTGACATTGGCTGAGCCATTCACGCCATAAAGAGGACAGGGAGATACAGTCTGGTGTGTGCTCTGGGGATCCTCACGCATTGCCACAAGCATCCAGTTTTCCCCCAAAACCTCATCCAAAGAGCAAAGCTGCCACCTTCCAGGCAGGAGTCCCACATCTAACTGCCTAACTCCAAGCAAAGTCCCCTCTTTTGCAAAGACTAATTCTCCTCCAATGTACTCACCTGGGTGACAGAATATGCCAGAGACAGCACTGTAGTGATTGCCAGGACACGTTTCACACTCGACTTGCTCTCCAGGTGACCTGGAATTAAGGAATACAGAAGTGACTCACAATGTGATCTCAGCCCTGGTAAAAAATCAGTTCTCTCCAAAACCAATACAGGAAAACATTTGTATTTCCCAGAGGCCTTCAAGGGAAAGTTAAAGCTCACTCAACGGCTAGAAACCACTTCCCTTTTTGGGGAGTTGAGCCTTTCACAGACAAAATAATACTTAAAACCCCCAGCATTTAATTTGCTTTCCTCTGCCCACACGAATATACAGAAAGCAACTAAGTCCTTCTGCTGGGGTTACAAAAAAAAAGTCAGGAATTACTCCAGTATCATGTAGAGTGAGATGTTGTAAAGTTTCTTCTCAGGAAAAAAAATTGATGGGAGACTGGGCTAGAGCAGGGGAGAAGGGCTTACATAATTTAGAGAAATCTGCACTGGAATATGCTGGAGCAGACAATCTCCAGAAGCTCCTTCCAACCTAAATTATTCTATGAGCCCTCAAAAGATGAAAGAACTACTGCTCAGATGTCCCCCTGGCAGATGCAACAGTGACACCTACCAACTCCCCCCTCCTCTACCTCTGACCCACACGAAGAGGAAGAGGTGATCCAAACAGCATTTTCACTCGTACAACTGAAAAAAGTAGTTACAGATTGCAGGTACAGTTAAAGCAGCTGAATGAAGCCAGGACGGAATCAAACCAACAAAGGAGGGGATAGAAGGACCCCCAAAGGAACCACCTTAAATAAAATGGGGTTGAAGCAAAAATCAGGCAGTTCATCTCTGCATAAGTCTTCTTCACCTAAGCTGTACACTCCTTCACCACATGCATGCAGGACAAACAAAGCACATATAAACCCTGAAATTGCACAAACCATAGATCTGTAAATATAATCAGGCTTTCAGACATTTGTAACTAAAACTGCCCAATTTGTCCTTTGTCTTTATTCTAGAGCTCCTTCACTTCATAGAACCAGCATCTCTACGAACTTACAGATGCAGCCTCCGTGGAAAGAAAGGGAACAGGAAACATTCAAAGCATTCAAAAAACCTCCTGACACGTACCAAAGGCAAGGCCTAGAATCACCACACTCAGCTCAATCGCCAGAAGGAAGAACCTGGTGATCTCCCACAGGATCTGAGGGATAACAGAAACCAGACAAACATGATTAGATGGAGCCAGGAACCAGTCGGAAGTTAATATAGCAAAAGTTCACTCTCTGCTCCAGGGGATGGCAACCACTGGACAAGGCAGGTCATTTCCACAAACCTTCCTCATGCTTTGTAGGGATACTAATTATATGCTTGTTCCAAGCCCTGTCCACACCTGTGAAGCGGAACAGTTGTGTAGGAGCAAGCAAATAGCATGCCTATGGAGAGAGGAAGTGGCCATGGTTTGCCACACTTGAGGATCTGTCACTTGTCTTAAATGTGTTTTCTGCTGTACTCCCAAGGAGCAAAAACCCAAGAAGATCTTAAAAGTATAATATTAAACAGGGCCAGTTCTTAAAGCAGTAGATTCTGCAGTACAGTTATGACTGAACAAACTCAGTATTCTGCACTCCTCCAAAGCTATTGGTCTCTAAATCTAAAGCATGTTCAACTCTAAAGCCCTCCCACTTGCAGCTTGTCATTTTCATTCCCTGTTTTATTTGGTGAAACAAAACCAAAAAAATAGCAGGTGAGGCAACTTTCCAGGTAGTCATGCAATAAATCAGTGCCAAACCTAGAACAAGAATCCAGATTCTGGCTTATTAATCATTTTCCTCTGAATGGCACTCTCTTGAAGACACACAATATTTTAAGAGGCATTTGATGAGACACTTCTAATCTCAGAAAATACACGTGTGTGTGTGTGTATATATATGAGAGAAAACGAAAGAAGTAACAGTGTGTTTACAGGAAAAAATGACAGAGCATCTGTCTTACTGCATGACATCCTAGCAAGGTGCACTTAGCAGCAACACCAACAGAGCTGAAGAAAAGCACCTTCTCACCTCTTCTCCATTATTCAAGTCCTGGACCTACATCTATTCAACAGAGGTGAATGAAAATGCTATAAACATCCAACCACTCACAACAAGCAGTGCATTACAATGCTTTGACTGGTAACATTAAAGGGAAAAGCAAAAGAACAACACTGATCCCAGAGAAGAAAGCCAGAAGACCTGTACTCTGGCTCTTCTTCCTCTAACAGCTCAAGAACTACAGAGCTTTTTGTTTTAGGTAATATTCTGCTACAAGTCAAATGACTACAAAGGAACAGCACGTACAAAGCTATTTCCTGTTTGCTAAGAGTTCGCCCCGTGCTCAGAGTGGCTGCAAGAACATTCAGATATCAGTCTCAAAAGGCAATTAGGTTTTATTTGCTTTCAGCACAAAAGAATTAAATATTTTTCAAAGAGTTACTCAAATATTGCAAGAGTAACAAAGGCCAGGTCTTGTCTATCCGCTAAAGGTATCTGAATGTTTAGCTCTTGCAAAGCAGAGTCATTCCATCCCTGCAACAGGAAAGTTTTGCTGCCAGTATTTGTGCATCTATTTTAGGAAGTCCATTGTTTTACAGCCCTGGATGTTGTGATCATTTAGATAGAGCTATCAGAACAGGATTCCATAGTACACATAGCTATGAGTACCGCAAAAAAACACATTCTTCTTGTATGTGCATAAAAGGGAAGCTGTAGCAGATTGCTGTGACCAGAACTGCACGAAGCAGAGCTTCTAAGACCAGCGTTGTACCTACCTTATCAGCAACTGTGGCAGCATCAGAGGCACTCACAGTCATGGACACAACAGCCCGGGCAATACCAACTAAAGCCACCACAAATACCTACACAAAGAGATACCAAAAGTGAGCTCACATCAAAAGGCACATAGGCAGTAGTGACCAGAAACCCTTTTGGAATACCACTTCTGGGTCCACTTTCAAGCCTGATAACGTGTACTAAGGATTTCCTGTAGCAGACCAGAGTTGATTTCCCCAAGAAGATTCCTCAGGCCTGTTAGATGTAGGAGTACTGGCTTAGAATTTAGGAAGGAACAAACTTCCTCAACTGTCAGATTAAACAGCTCTGAAGAGGTCTCATCCACTCCTTACAACAGGATCTTTACAGGCAAACAGTCTTCCCACCCTTCAGGCCACTGGTGCAAGGGAGGAGAAAAACCAGACGAAAACCACATCACTCCAAATTACAAGATCAAGTGCTTGGTATGACTGAATAAACCGATCACATCAGATAACAGAAGCCACTTAATACCAACTACCACACTTCAGATCTGTGATAAAACTAAAATCTGCAGTTCTTTCACTCAACACTGACAATACTCAGGAATGTAGAGGAAAAGTCAGCTGCAGCCAACAGCTTTAAAACATCTTACCCTGCTGCACAGTGCAACATAGAGATACCCAAGTGAGCTCATGTACCACTTAAGCATTACAGCATGGAGCTGTAATCAGCTAGGCTAATTTACCAACTCCTGTGCTGTCACGGCCATACTATGCAATTAAGAGCTCAGTTGGATATATCTACCCTCCACTGTGCAGACTTACCCTCTAAGAATGCAGATTTTTCCAGATAAAATTTTCCAAGTCACAGGCTAATTCCAATGATGCGGGTATGAGACAGCTAAATCTATCAGAGAATAAAGACTCCAACCTGATTCCAAGGTGGTTGGAGAATGGAAATGACCAATAAGCCACCTACGTCAGAATGTTTCCTCCTTAGAAAAAGAAGGGATGCAAATGGCATGAAAGAAGCATAATACAACATTCCTCCTGGGGTGGAACACTCTGGGACAAAATCGACAAAAAAGAAGGGTCCCTGAATATAATGGTGTTCTGGAGCAGCAACAACTCTTTGGAGAGGAAAACACACCCTTTTTGCTTCCTCTCTAAGTAGGTAGAGACTCTTCGCAATCTATTAACTTAGTTTTAATCACTGACTGCACAAGAAAGCTTTCCTTCAAGACATGACAAACAGCCATTTGAAAGGAATCCTCACAGAACACACATCCTCATTTCCCAATAACATACTCTAGAAGATCAACCTGAGTGAAAGCATTTTCCTCTAAGGCTGTTTCATCACTTTCTGCTTCTCACTGTGTTTTGAAAAAGTCAACAGCATAAAGTCAGTTCACTTTTTTTCTTCCCTTTGGTTTCTCAGCAGTTTTGCTTTTCAAAAACTTTGGCATGAACTTCTTACTAAGCCGTGTGCATTACTGGAAGCATAAAGCTAGATTTAAATCCAGACTGGAAATGGCTGGTAATATTTTTAAAAGTCTGGAGCATTTGCATGTATGACCAGTTATCCCAAACTGTGCACAAGCCCAGTGCCACACTCCAGGCCTGAAAGCGCTAACAAGGCTTCCCACCAAAGGTTCAGCTGAGGCTACTAGCTCAGATTTGGTTTTGATGCTTCTTGGGTTTTGCCATGCCAGTACCTGTACACAGCCCAAAGGAGGATGCCTCCCATCTAACCCAGTTCAAACACACATTTACTTCTGCAACCTGTACTAATCTCACTGAGGAAGAGGAAGCACATTATGCTACGCACTGAGGCAAGCCAGGACCTCAAAAAGCATCTATGATAAAGCTTCTGAATATTTTTAAACAAATCCAGGCAGGTCCTTAGCTACATTTACCATGCCCTGTGAGTAGTATCACAGTTAACTGGTATGATGTTCAGAGATTACTAAAGAGACTACCTTAATGTGATCAAAAGTTGCCTGTGCCTTTTTAAACTGATCTTAGATGTTTGAGAACTGTAACTGTACTGCCTATATATATATACTGTTTCCACCTTAAGAAGTATCAAGAACATCAAGTCAGCAGCCACTTTGATTATTCTCCAGTGTTTCACTTTCACTACCTCAGTGAGAAGCTGGTTTTGTGTCACATGCTACTTACTGCAAGGAGCAAGGAAAGTGTAAGATACTAGATTCCAAGACAACAAAGCAACAAAAGAAGAAAAAAGGAAAAGAAAAAAATTTTTAAATCACCACAGGAGAACAAAATCCACTCAAACCCAGCAGATATGGTCCCAGAATCTGTGAAAAGCAGAATTCAGACAGTGGGGAAAAAAACCCCCAATATCTGTGTCTACTTCTTGTAGTACATCTTCAACTAAAAATAGATTTTATCCCTGTGAGATCTGGTCTAGGCTCTCTCTCCACTAGTTCAGTGATATTGTTCATGAGCGGTAATAAAAAAAACACACACTCATCAGTTCAAAAGTACAGAGCAGTACTCACTAGTATGTAGAATGTAGTGAAGATTGGGCTGGAAGTGACACGGATTTTGGCCCTGGCAGAGGGTAGCTTCCAGAGAAGAAACACAAAGAAAAGCACATTGGGAACCAGGAGCAGAAGATCCCAGTAGCGGACTCTGCAAAAAGTAAATAAAACAGGTTTTTTCATTTTCTTCAGCATCTAGAAGGCAAGGCACCAGCCCCAGTCCCTTCTCTAAGAAAGCTCTTTCCCCTGGCCCAGGGTCAGACTGGGGTCCCATTTCCTCCATCTCACCTGGACTTCCCAATGTCCTCATAGAGCAACAACAGGCACTTGTGTGGCACAGTGATGTTGGAGTCATTGATTGCCTGCGTTGTTGTTGGGGACAAAGTTGTCACATTATCCAGTGCTGTCACCAGGGCAGTCGAATGTGTGATGTTGTCAGACACGGAGAATCTCATCACAGGCATCGTGGACTGGAACATCCTGCCTTTCTTCTGGTCCAGGTCAAACACAGCGCAAGACAACCACAGCAGAGACAAAAAGCAACATTAAATCACTTGTGAGTCAGAGCTAAAAAACACATCCCTGCCATCAGGCCCCTGCACAACTGCTTCCTGCTTGTTACAGCTAATTATCATAATCTGAAAGACGGCATTACACAATGAAATGCCACCTGCCCTTCCTCTGCACACAGCCATTAGGGTGGACAGTACAAACCCACTATCTTGTATCAGAGTAACAAGCACCTTCAAAATACTGTAATACTATGCTGAACTAAATTTTGTGATTTTTTGAGCTTTGGCAGATTCATAGAAGAAATCAAGACTCAGCAGCAATACATGGCATCATCGGATGGAGACAGAAACCTCCTGTAGCAGAACCTTAATTATCATTCTAGCTTCCAAGATCAAGAACTTGCAGTCAGTGATTTAATTTCAACTAATGCAAATTAAAAATTAAGGCCCCCACCTAAAACCCGTTGCTGTTACCAACCCCACAGTCTGAGAGCAGGGACAGCCTCACATACTTTTACCTAAAGGGACTGTACAGACTCTTTATCTTCCAAAAACAACACTGGCAAAAGCCAAGATTCAGCATTTTTCTTCTAACCCTCTGCAAGACACCAAAACTATTCTGATTTTAAGCACGACAGTAAGGCTGTGAAAAGACAGTGCCTAAAACCCTGTTAGCATGAAGTTCTCCAACTTCTTTACATCCACCAGTCTCGATTGCATTGCCCTTCTCAGACACAGATCAGCATCATCACTGGTCGTTTACAAACCCAGAACCAGACACAGTCCTACCTCATGGGTTTCCTAAGGTCAAACTCTCGGGCAGCAGAGAGCTATGGTCAGAATCAGAAGAGTCATGGTGCTCAGTTCTTTTGCCTGCCCTAACTTACACTTCTCCTGCCCCTTGGAAAGATGATAAGACAGAACTTCCCATTCCCCTGATGAAACTTTTTTGAACTGCCTTCCCTGGGAGAACATTCACATCTTTTTCTGCCATCTGTCCATCCCCCAAGCCCTACACTGCTGCATGATTAACTGTCCTTCCAGAAGATAAAGGGAAACTCTGTTCTGCCACCCATAAAACTCCACGTGCTTCATGCCCATGCCGGTGGCTTTGGTAAGCGTCATATCGGCAGCAACAGCAATAGTTTATCCCTCTGTTGGCTTTATGATCACCTTGGAAGCTTAAGTGGACTATGGTACACAGTACTTTAGAGCAGGATTTAGTACATACTAGAGTTTTGACCTGATTTACCTTACTAAGCCTACACCTGATTCAGCGTATCACCTTGTGCAAATCCTTTCCTCTTCCCACCCTAAAACAGCAACCCTCACTGTTAAGGCACTTGACTAGGTATAAACTGAATACAGAAGGTCCTCTCATCTCGCCTGCCACTCCCCAAAGAAGTGGTCACAGACAACACACAGATTCAAAAAAAAAATCTCTATCAGCTGGCATCTTAAAGATGCACATTGCCAGAGACAGCACTCTAGCAGTCTGTGTGCTACAGTCAATCCAGGATTCATCTCAAAAAAATTCTCCCTGTTTTACTTTAGCCCTGCTGGCATGGCAAAAACTGACAGCCTCAATGACAGGACTCAGAAGGTATTTTCCCTGTGAGGTTCTGGGTGACTCACAAGTCAGAAAGAATCAGCACAGCCCTGTGTCATCTGTTAAGCTTTTAGAGTTCAGTAGCACCTTCCCCACAAACTGCTCCAGACTGTCAGCCACAGACTCTTCTTTCTCTTCAGAGGCTGAGACTCTCCCCAGGTCTTCTGAGGGGCAAGGGGATCATCCCACCCTCAGCTAACAAACCCCCCCTTTGATTCACCCATGCTGACAGATACTCGCTGAGCTGGGATTTTTCTTTTGCGACTGCCGTATGCTGCGCTGCACAAAAGACGTCACATTAAATAAACACATGCAGACCTGGAAAGATCAACTTTGTGCTGAGATGGCAAAAACCCATGCCAAAAAAACCCCTAGTTCTAGTAGAGGTTCCAGCAAACAACCTTCATATTCCAGACTTATCTCTAGAAGTGTCCTCTCTTCCATACAGTTCCTCACTTCTCTGAATTGACACCGTCGAGAATGATTTTCTGTTAATAATTTTGCTCCATTCTCTTCCTCTGAAACACCTCTGCATCTCAGTAGCAGCAAGGACAAGTATGTTCATATTTGCCAACACAGGAAAAAAAAAAATCTACCTAATTTTTAAAAAAGCTGGGAAAGGGTAGAGAAAAAACCTCACAGAGCATGGGTATTATATCATCACCAAGTGCAAACCATCACACCCTCCCAATACCTCTTCTGGGACAAAGAATTAGATCTGCCTGTCCCACTGAAAAGAGCTCGAGTATAAAGCTGCAAGAGAATTACATGGGAAAAACATCTTCCTTATAAAAAGTACAAACAGGCTCCATGTTTCTTCCCTAGAAGCCACCACTATCACGCAACAGCAGCGAGCTGCTGATAAGGAGAGGAGTTGACCACATGTCACAAGGTTTCAAAGGGCAATGTAGAATCGAGCTTACCTCTCAGCCAGGCTGCTCGCTACAGCCTGGTATTAGTATCCTATTCTTCCTCCCAAGATGGAGTATACACAAAGGTGGAGCAACAGACCATCCAATATGATAAGAAAGGGCAGCCAAAGCCATCAGCCAGACAGCACAATCGTCATGCTTTTCTAATAGCTAAGGCGTACAGCAAGGATGTGGAGAACTGTCCCCTTCCTGCCGAAATCACCAGCAAAAATTCCGCGACAACGGGACCAGGCACTGATGGCAAGGATCCGGCTAGGCTTCGTCATCCCCAGCAACGCCGCTCCTTACAGCACACTGTCCAAACCCATGCCCTGTCTAGTCCAAAATAAATCCAGTCAGCTGAGCATATCCAGGAGATCACTTGCCACACCCTGCCTCCACGGGGCTGTTCACTTCAGCCAGCCCAACCTACGCAATGGGGGTAAAATCACCCCGTAGCCACATATAAGGAAACCAGTGCCGCAGTTGTGGTCTCCCTTCTTCTTCTAGCAGGCAGCTCTACTCACTATACACCAGAAAACAAAATAAAATGGTTTTATATGCTATAGCTGAAGTCAGCCTGACTTGGCAGAGGGCTATTCCTCTGCCCAGGCGCTGGACTCACACGTTGCATTCAGATCAATAACATCCACACGACCTGTAGGGCTGCTGTGACAGAGTGCTGGGGGAGCTCAGCTGCACCTTCAGTGAAAATGACTGCCGCTCGCCAAGGGGATGTCGTTTCTTGATTCATGGCACCGTAACCGTATTAGAGCTCAGCGAAATTTGGGGCTCAAATCACTGACAATTCTCTGTGCTCTCAAAGCTGAACCACATAAAGGTGAATTACACACTACCAGAGCTTCATCTCTAAGAAAAAAAATGAAAGTTTGCTTTCTTTCTGAAAAGAGTATCAAAAAATCTTTCAAGTGTAGATCATACTAGGGTTAAGATTGCTCCTTAAAATGCTGTCTTTGTCCAAGAAAAAACTGCACTGACCAGACTCCTGCTTAAATACAACTGTTACTTCAGTAACTTAAATGCTTAAAAAAAAAAAGTGCCTTTTTTTCTTCTTCCTTTTTAAGACGGCTCTTCAAATCTCACTCTTGGTCACAACAGTTGTATTTTACATTTCACCCTTAGAACAAACTCACAAGACAGGGATTTTCCACCAGTGACCGAGGACTGTTTTCCCTCTTTTCTCAAAGTTCTATTCTCACATCTTGTTCTGGACTAAACTTAAAAAGAAAGGAACTACAATGCTAAAAACAACCAAAAAAAATACCAAAAGCAGCAGTATCAGCAGTCATCCAAAACCATCTGTTGTGGTTTAACCCCAGACGGCAACTAAGCATCCAATGGGATGGGAGAGAGACTCGAAAAGGTAAAAGTGAGAAAGTTGAGATAAAGACAGTTTAACAGGTAAAGCAAAACAAGGAATTCATTCACTGCTTCCCATGGGCAGGCAGGCGTTCAGCCATCTCCAGGAAAGCAGGGCTCCATCACACAGAACGGTGACTTAGGAAAACAAATGCCATCACTCTGAACGTCCCCCCACTTCCTTCCCCAGCTTTATATGCTGAGCACGACATCATATGGTATGGAATATCCCTTGGGTCAGTTGGGGTCAGCTGTCCCGGCTGTGTCCCCTCCCAACTCCTTGTGCCCCCTCAGCCTCCTTGCTGGTGGGGTGGGCTGAGCAGCAGAAAAGGCCTTGGCTCTGTGTCAGCCCTGCTCAGCAGTAACAAACACCCCTGTGTTATCACCACTGTTTCCAGCACAAATCCAAACCACAGCCCCATACCAGCTACTGTGAAGAAATTAACTCTATCCCAGCCAAAACCAGCACACCATCAGACAGAGAATCCCAGTTCAGAGATGTGTTTCAGAAATAAGTATCTTAAGTTTTTTGTTGTTTGGTTTTGTTGTTGGTTGGGTTTTTTTTTCCCTCCGGGAGGTGAGCGTGCAGACAAGATGCAAGGCGGTGGCAAGTGAAGCAAAGTAACAGTACGTGGTCACTTCATTCTACATGGGCAAGGAATCATTGCCTATTTTAAAGGCTGCTAAAGGAACCAGAGAGCTAGAGAAAACCTGAAGTTACTTTTTACCCTTTAAGCTAGGCAGAGGTGCCTCTGGACGCTGCCAGGCTGCAAAAGGAGGCACGAAGCTGCCTTCCAGGGACCTGCTGAAGCGTTTGCAAAGGGCAGGGCAGAAACCCAGAGAGCAGCGAGGTCCACCCAGACCACCGGTAACCTCCGAGCTGACACCGACTGTAACCGAAGAACGGCGGCGCCCCAGTCAACGCACGAAGCTTTTTTCCTGACGGACTCCCTATATGCAAAGAGGGGGGCAGCTGGGTAGCCGGCGCGGGCTGCTAAAACCTGACAGGTACGTTCAGGCTCCCCTCTCACCCGGGGGCGGCTGCCGCAGCCCGGCCACCCCGCGGGGCCTCGCACCGCCCTGGAGCGCGGCCCCGCCGCTCACCTCAGAGGGCCGCGGCCCCCGCCGCAGCCAGGCCGTGCCACCCGGGCAGGCCCCGCCGCCGCGGGCTGAAACGCCCCGGCGCCCCTCCCCGTAAGCCCCTCCCCGTAAACCCCCCTCCCGGCGCCGGCCCCGCTCCTACCCGCCGTGGGCCCAGCCCGCCCGGCCCTACCTCCCCGGCGACGGCGCTCAGTCGCGGGGGCCCAGCCCCGCCATCCCAGGCCCCGGCCCCGCCGCTACCCTCAGCCAGGGAGCGTCGCTGAAGACCGGCTCAAGCAGAGCGCCGCACCGCGCCGCCAGGGGCAGGGCAGACGGGCCGACGCCTTTTCGACCGGACCAGCGGCGCTATTGGGAGAGGGTCCCCAAGAGGGGTGCCACTTAGGCCAATCAGAGACCAAGCGGAGAGAGGTTCTGTCAAAGAGGCCAAAAGAAATAGCGGCGCGAGCCAATGGGAAGGGGCGGGAGGCGGGACTCGAGGGGCGGGCCTGCCGCGCTTTAAAGGTGCTCTGTGCCCGTCCACACCCCAGCGGGACGGGGAGCAGAGGCCGAGGCCGTCACTGTGACCGCTGGGGCGCTGCGCCCCCTCCCCTGAAACAGGTGGGAGTAACAAAAGCTCTCTGTGAGCCCCAGTGCTGCCCCCCCCGCCCGGGGGCCAGGTCTACCCCAGCTGCTCTCCCCACACCCTGCCCTAGGCCAGGGTGGGGTCCCCATCCGCCCCGGGGCCGGGCTGGGGCTTGCCCACCTCCCCGTGGAACCCCCGCGGCCCTCAGCCGCCTGCACGCCGCGCCCCGGCCTGCCCTTGCACCTCTTCACCGGGCAGGAGCCGTGGCATCAGCGGCTCACCCGGGGCCTGCCAGCCCCACCGCCATCTTGGCGAGGGGCGGTGGGGAAGGGGCAGGGCAGGGACCCCCGCGGGCCTGCCCCGGCGGGACCCCGTCCTCGCCGCAGGCAGGCCGCCTCAGGTGCTGCCTCTGACGCGCGGGCTCTGTGTGTCACAGCCTGAGCCCATCTTCCAGGCCGGCCCGCACAGCCCAGCGTCACGGCGAACGCTCGTGGATCCAGCACCCATACCGTCACACACCGCTGAGGCGAGGAGAAATAGGCTACTTGTGTAGAGGAATTATTGATTGCAGCGCAGGGGAGTTAATAATTACCTTCCGTGGCCCAGATCCTATAATCAAGTCCCTACAGGGGAGAATGATTAACAACCTGGAGAGTTCGGCTTTTAAGGAAAATTTAAAGCTGACCAAAGTAACTTGACATAGCGTGGACAATAGCAGCTAAAAGGAAACATGATAAATAATTAGCAGGATTTGGAGGTGCAAATACCAGGCAAAGAAAAGAGAAGTTTAGTATAGTAAACAGGGAAATAACTGGGACAAACGAGCCAAGATTTTAAAAGGAAGTTAAAGGAAATAACTGGCTAAATAGCAGCAGGTTATTCTCAGCAGTAAGAGCTGTCTGACTGTGAACAGGGTTTCAAGGGGGATGCTTGTTATCTGAGTCATTTCAAGGACTGGAGGATAAATTCTGGCATGGTTTTCTACCTGTGGTTCACCTGGGGCTGTAGGGATTGCTTCTATGGGAACACAAGGCTTTTGCTAAGCTGAAGTTTGCTGTACAAAGCCTACACCTCTTTAGAAGATCCCTATATTAATATAGTTTGCATGCTGTGCTCTAGCAAACAGCACGCACAGGGGGTTTCAGGCCCACCCCACACATACACCTTTCTCAACTTAAGTCTGCTTGATCCTCTTCTCAGGTTTAATTTTCCAGCTTTGCTGCAGCAAGCCTCATGGAGGGGATGTACCCTGAAACTGTGTTGCCTGCCTCAGCCCTATTCCTCTGATTTTCCACTGGGTTGAAACAGGTTTTTGTGCTGGTGTCATGTCTTTGGAATGACATCTGGAGAAGCCGGTCCTTAGATTGTCTCTTCTCACGTTGTCGTTCAGGTTAATGATGTGTTGCAATATTTTGCCGTGTTCTATTTATGGATCCAAGCTCAAAGGCTCGGCAGGCACCAAGACCTCTTGAGTTACAGAAGGGACACTTCTGTTTAAAGAGAGGTGGAGTGCTTCTCTCTAAAAAGTGCTTTGGTAACAGAGCCAGGAGTAAAATCCATGTCTTCTCACTTGTAGCCTCAGGTGCTAACTAATTAAACATGTTACCTCCCACATAACTGTGTCAGAAGGAGAGATTTTGCTTTCCAATCCACCTGCTCTTTCCATATGATTCTCTCTGAGGCTAGAGCCCTGCACTTGGGACACCAGATCCAAAAGCTGTCTCTCAGGCAGAAGACTGCTGGGTGTCACCTCGAGGACTGTGTTACTTTAGATCCTGCCTTCCTCACTGCTTGTGTGAAACAGAGGAGGTGGGGAATCCACACTTACGTTTCCCTTGTATTTACAAGCTGTGCCCTTCAGCCCAAACATGGTGTGTGCAAACGTAACTCTGCTCTTCCCACCTCCAAGGACTGTCTCTTCTCCTTAACCACACACGTCCTCCCACTTCAGCTGAGAACTGCTGCTCTCTGTGCCATCTCCTCCGCCCAGTGCATCAAGGTGGCGGGGCTCACTCCCTTTGTCCTTGCTGTGTCACTTGGTGTTGCCAGGCTGAAGCAAGACAAGAGGTGATGTTTAGCAGCCTTGGTGTAACCTTGAGGGCCCCAAGGAAAGCTGGCACTTGGTGCTGTACCTGCTGCAGTCTGCTGTCCTTTGGCAAGCTCACCTGACTTGCAGGCGTCAGAGGTGAAAGGTGCAGCCATGGTTTCCAAGACAGCATTACACCCTTGTATCGTCACCAAATGCCACTCTTCTAGGACATTTTGTCTCTCTAAAATGCTTTTTCAGTTTTTATTAGATCAGCCTACTGAACAGGATGTTACTTCTCATCCGAAACTGCTTTGCTGGTCAGGTGCTGAGCAACTGCAGAAACAGATGTGTGTGTCTTGTTTCAGAGCTGCTCTACCAAGCTACTGATTTCTAGTATCAGGCATAAATTTGCACCACGGGATACCACCTGGGCTGTGCTCCTGTGTCTCTGCCCTTCTTTTCACAGGGAATTCAGTCCGCAGGGCTCCTCTTGTGCTGTAAGCCACCAGTCTGAAAAATCTTAGTGACATGTTTTGATACTCAGGAGTTTGGTGTTCAGCTGCGTTCACCCCAGCGAGCTGTCCGGGCCCTGTCTGCATCTCAGCCCTCTCGCATGCCGCAGTGCATCGTCTCTAGCACAGCAGAAGGAGCCCTGTCCCATGCACAACGGCTACCTGATTTTAGGGATGGTTTTAGCTGCCCAACCTCAGCTCTTCTCAAAGAGGGTGAGCACCCCAGCTCAAGCACAGGACCACTTGTAGCTTCCACCCAAAGAGAGCAGTGAAAACATGGACATGGTGCATGGTCTTCTGGGAAGGACAGACAGAAAAGCTGTCTGTCCATCCAGCTGTCCAGTGCCTGGAGAGACAGTGGCACCCTGTGGTGAGACCCGTTCATCACAGCGTGTCACCTGGGCCTTGTCAGGCAGCACCACCTTCCGCAGGTCCTGTGCTGCCTTCCTTTAAGCCGTGGTGGTCTGTAGAGGCCTACAGGTGGGGGCATCTCTTGGGGGGGTCCCTGTGCCTGTTTCACTCCGAGCACCAGCCAGCTCCCCGTCATGTGTCACATTGACGAGGCTGAGCCGCTCTCCTATTTATATCGTGATGCTCCTGCTTTGCTATATTTGTACCAGGCTGAATCATCCAGCGGGGCTCCTGGAAGAGAATTTCAGGTCTATGATTGTCAGCTGCCTCTTTAGTCACTTTTGCTTCTGGTGTCTCCTGTTTCAGGGTCACTGTCCCACGTCTGACTGCAGCCAAGAGCAGAAATAGCCAGATACTGAATAGTGGTCAGAAACCCTTCAGAGAAGACAGAGCTCCAAAATCCAAACCATCTGCCATTATGCAAGAGCCTGTGGCCTGGAAGAGTTTCACCTCCTTGCCAAACATCAGCCCATTGCTTGTTTTGTCTCTCTAAATTCTCCTTCCAGTTTCTATGGCACAGGTGCTCTCCTAAACTGCATCGCTCACTGCACCAAGCAACTGCAGAGACAGATGTGTCTGTTCTTCAGAACGGCTCTGATTAGCTCCCCGTTACTGTTATGACATACAGACTCGGGCCAAAAAAAACCCAAACGCCAGAACCCCCTTCCCACCTCCTGTAGTTTTAGTGTGAACCAGAATAAAGGTGATCCAAGCGTGTCTCCCGTGGGCCAGTGGCAAACCTGGTCAAGCCAGACCTGATTTTCGCTGCAGAAGAGGCAGACGGGAGAACGTGGACACAGGAATTCGCAGCGGGATCTCTCCCGTGACTCGGGCTCCCGGCAGGAGGGAACCCCTCGAGCACAGAGGGGAGTGCCCAAATGTTTGCCAAAATTTGCCAAAGTTTGCCACTGCTGCCCACCAGGCGCCCGAGCCGCCGTGGCCGTGGCCCCCGGCCGCTCCAGGCTCCCGCCCGCCGCCTCATCCATATTCACGCGGCGGGGCGGGGCCCGCCCCCAGGCTATCCATTATTCATGAGGTTTCGCGCGCTTTTGCCGACCACGTGGGTCTGTTTTCGCGCGGAATCCGGCTGGGCAGGAAGACGCGGCGGCGATGGCGGTGAGTGGCCGGGCCGGGCCGGAGCGGCGCGAGTGGGGGTGCAGACCCTGGTTCCTCCCCGCCGCGGGCGTCTTGGCACTGCGGTCACGGTCGCGCGGGGTCCAGAAGGGATTTCGGGGGGGAGGGGGGTGCATGGGGGTGCGCTCGCCGGGGACACCCTGAATGCTGTGGGAAGTTTCCCGCGTGCTCTGCGCCGGAGCAGGGAGCCGGGAGGGGATCGGAGCCGGGGGATGAGGACTCATCGCTGATCCATGGCCCCCTTCTGACCGCCGCCCCCCTTGCAGAGGCTCCTGGAAGCACTGCCTCCCCTCTCCCCCTGCGGCGCGGTGCTGGGGAGGGGGTGCCCCGGCCCCCTGCCCTCACCCCTTCCCTCCTGTCCTTGCAGGACTCCTCCGAGTCGCAGGCGGCGGCCACCAGCCCCGTGCGCAGCTCCCGCCGGGGCGATGCCTTCACGTCCAGCCCTGGCCGGGACCTGCCCCCCTTCGAGGATGAGTCCGAAGGGCTCCTGGGGACGGAGGGGCTCCCCGAAGAGGAGGAAGAAGGGGAAGAGCTCATCGGGGAAGGGATGGAAAGGTAAGGAAACCGGTGGGAGCCAGTTTCTGGGGGGTTGTGCCTGGGGACGGGGTTTTGCTAACCGGACGTCAGCGCAGCAAGTGACATGGGGGGGACTCTCAGCCATGGTGGGGTCCCTCTGTTGTGCTGGTAGCGGGTGAGGGGGCTGAAGAGCTGCTCGACAGTGGAGAACAGTCGGCACATGGTGTCATTTGAGTCCTGGAAGAATGGAGCAAATTGCAAGCTGGGAACAAAGTTCCACCACGGTCCAGTGTGAGTAACCCAGGACCTCCCTGGGTGTGTAGTGCGCATCCAGCCCAGCTCCGCATTCCTGCAGGTGTACATTTTAGTGTTTTGTTACTCAGCCGGGCCTGCCGGCAAGCGGGGGCACCTTACAATGCAAAGGCTTGAATGCTGGCATTCATAACCACGGTGCTGCAGCCCTTTGTACCGCAGGGCATCTTCTGTTGTGAAGTGCCTTCCTGCTCAACGTGTTCAGTCCTGCTGCAGAACAACTGTCCTGACGCCTACCCAGCAGTAGCCAGAGAAGGGCTGGAGAAACGCTTTCTGGAGCCCGGCCTGATTCAGTGCTCTGTGTGTGTGCTAGGGACTACCGCCCCATCCCCGAGCTGGACGTCTATGAAGCAGAGGGCCTGGCCTTGGACGATGAAGATGTGGAGGAGCTGACCGCCAGCCAGCGGGAAGCCGCAGAGCGAGTAATGAGGCAGCGAGACCGCGAGCTGGAGCAGGGCATGGGCCGCATGAGGAGGGGGCTGCTTTACGGTAGGTGGAGATGAGCTGTACCAAGCGGGCTGCTGATCCCTGTGTGGCTGACTGTAAGCTGGCCCTGGTCGGGGAGCTGGACTCTCACCCTCAGATTAGCAGGGAGGTCTCTAGAGCTCCAATGTATTTGGGCTCTTAGTGAAATCTCTGGCTGTGGGCTTGGCTGGACTCCCCAGTGCATGATCCCTTTGATTTGGGCTTCCCAGGAGCTCATTTGGTGTGTGCTTCTGGTTGTGTGTTCACTGCTGAAACAAAATCGGGATCCTGGGCCTGTACCAAGGGTTTGGGATTCTACCAAGTGTGTGCTGTGCAGTTTGTTGGTGTTGGTGTGCCTATAGGGACTTTTGTGGGCTGGATGGGAGGGCTTTGATGCGCTTGGAAGCCCATTCCTTGGCCTTCCTTCCTCAGTCCATTAATGGACATGACTGTGTGCTGTTGCATACAAATCTTGTCCACCCCCATAAAGTCTTCAGCTACATTGTGGAAGATGCAGGAGCCAGGTTAGAACTGGATTTAGGCTGGGCCTGGGATGGCTCTTGGTTTGTATCCCAGGCTCCGACCTCTTTGCTTCCACAGCCTGTGTGATCCAACCGGGATGGGAATCCCAGCTCTTTAACAATTTTTCCTCCCAACCCTTAGATAGTGACGATGAAGACGAAGACCGTCCTTCACGGAAGAGGCGGCTGGCAGAACGAGCTGCCGACGGCATGGAAGAGGAAGATGAAGACATGATTGAGAGCATTGAGAATCTGGAAGACATGAAAGGGCATTCGGTGAGGGAGTGGGTTTCCATGGCAGCTCCCCGGCTTGAGATCTACCACCGCTTCAAGAACTTCTTGAAGACCCACGTGGATGACCATGGGCACAATGTCTTCAAGGAGAGGATCAGCGACATGTGCAAAGGTAGGGCTGGGTGATTAGAGGCTCTCTCCTCTTTGTGTGGGTCACAGTACTTTGCAGTGATCCAGTCCATAGGTGGATTTTTTCTGCCTGCCCTGTTTGTCCCAGACATTGAGTCAGCACTTTAAGAAACTCTGATGCTGATGGAGATAAATGAGTAATGGAAACATGTCTACTATCTTCTTTGATTCTGGCTGACTAATTAGAAGGCCCCTGGCATCTGCTACTCATTAATATTCATATAGTAGAAATGCTAGCAAAAGAATATGTGGGGCAGCAGACAGTGGTCTGCAAGCTTGCGATCTGAAAGAGACAACAATTGCGTGCTGTCTGTGCCAGTTACTTTCTCACACTGGAAACTGGATTATCCAGCGAGGGGACACAAATAGACCCTGTGACTTTGAAAACCGTGTCAGTGTTGCAGCCCTGTGCTCTGACTAGGCACTGCCAGAAGAAGCAGTCATTAAGGCTGTCATTGATAAATTTTAAAAGCAGAAATTGTCACATCTAGGAACAGCTCATGTAACTGCAGTTGTTCATATTTCTTCTTTATATTGAGGCAGAAACTCCAGAAGCTTGATCAGGGTCAGTGTTACACAGCTAGGAAATAAAAGGCATTTGTCTTGTCCCTTTCCAGGAACATAAGATGCAGAAGGTTTTTGCCAGCCATTCAGCACAGTTGTCTCTTCTATTAACTTCTGCTTCCTGGAGGTCTGTGGGAGAGTTGTGTGTTGGGCTGAGGCTTTTGAGCCTCAGGAACACTGAGCCTGGGAAGTATCTGTGCTGAACTGGAGGAGGACAACCATGAGCTTGGTACTGATGACAACTTTGTCAGAGAAATAAATTAAAAAGACTTTTCCACTCATTTTCAAATTGTTGACCTTTCAACATTTTTCAGAGAAGGTGCAGATATCTGCAAACTGCAGCCTGCAGGATCCAGGCTTGTCTGTTCTGGCTATCTTTTGCAGACTCCTTGAGGTGTGAGCAGGTTGAAAATACAATTCACCCCATCTTTTTCTTAAGAGAACAGGGAGAGTCTGGTGGTGAACTACGAGGATCTGGCAGCCCAGGAGCATGTCCTTGCCTACTTTCTGCCTGAGGCCCCAGCAGAAATGCTGAAGATCTTTGATGAAGCAGCCAAGGAAGTGGTGTTGGCCATGTACCCCAAATATGATCGTATTGCTCAGGAGATCCATGTCCGTATTTCCCACCTCCCTCTGGTGGAAGAGTTGCGGTCGCTCAGGTAAGCAGCAGAATTACCAGCAGCAGCTGAGGGGCCTGCAGCAGGCTTTGGGATGCTCAGGGGGACTCATCTGCTAGCTAAACCTCTGGATAAGTCCAACAAGATGGCTGAACTTATTACAGGAAAAAAGTCATATTAAGTATGAACTTTGGGTGTCCCCAAGGTAAAACACAAACCTTGGTAGAAAACTCCTACTGATAACTGTTTCTTACTAGGCCTTTGGGAGTTGTGTCTTGTAGCAGGAGTATTTCTGCAGGGTGTTCTGCCTTCTGTGCCCTGCAGGCATCCAGCATCTCTCTGTCTTTCCTCAGGCAACTGCACTTGAATCAGTTGATCCGGACCAGCGGAGTGGTGACGAGTTGCACAGGGGTCCTGCCTCAGCTCAGCATGGTCAAATACAACTGCAGCAAGTGCAGCTTCATCCTGGGACCCTTTTTCCAGTCCCAGAACCAGGAGGTGAAACCTGGTTCTTGCCCAGAGTGTCAGTCTCTTGGCCCCTTTGAAATCAACATGGAAGAGGTAAGAGATGTGCTTGCCTGGATGGGGCTGCCAGCTCGTCCTGCCCAGGCTGCTGCACTGCCTGTTCCTCCCAGCCCTGCCTTGGCTCCCACCCTTTGAACAGGCTTGGTGCTGGGAGAGGGGTCTACTGCTGTATCCAGGGGTCTGTGAAGATAGATCTTGTCTATTTGAGCTCTTGACCTGAATCTGCTCCATTTAGCAGCCAAAAGTCATTTACTGCCTCATTGTAAGTGTTTGGGCTGAATCTTTTGCCACAATCGTCTCTGTGGTAGACAGTTACCTATCCATATCGTAGAAATGCAGACGCAGACTGTCCAGCTCTCCTCCTTCCCAAGTTAGGTCAGTATTTCCAGGTCTGTCAGCTAAGGAAGCTGGAGGACAGTAGCAAAATCATTGATATGGAGCTTCTGACTTTCATTCTTTGCTTTGATATCTTTAACCGTCACACGTGGAGCATTCTCCTCCCAGGAACTGGTCCATTATTTGGGTGGACAAACACTGTGGAGGCTGAAACACAGTGGTGAGATGTGGCAAAGTGCTTTCCTGTCCCCGTTGTTGTCTATCACACCCTGGAATTACTCCTCAAAACCTCCATCCTCCCGTGCCCATAGTTTTCTAAACAAAAGTACGGTATATCTTTGAATGGACCTTCTCTGGTGAGGTGCCTTTGAAAAGCATCGGCCATGCTGATGCCTGCTAGACTTGCTGGGTAACTTTTATTTTGTTGCTGCAGACAGTCTATCAGAACTATCAGCGCATCAAAATCCAGGAGAGCCCCGGGAAGGTGGCTGCCGGCAGGCTGCCCCGCTCCAAGGATGCCATTCTCCTCGCCGATCTGGTCGACAGCTGCAAGCCAGGGGATGAGATTGTGAGTACATTGTCGAGCTCAAGTATGGAGTGAGCACAGAGCATGTTTAAACTCTGACAATGGCATCACAGGAATGTCTGGGAGGATGTAGGGAGGGATTGTCCTCAGCTGCATTTGGGCAGCTACTTTTGAGACTGGTGTCTTAAATCGGAGAGGGGGCTGTTTTGTACTGTGCAGGCACTGACATACCATCTCCTGGTTTCCAGGAGCTAACAGGGATCTACCACAACAACTATGACGGCTCCTTGAACACTGCCAATGGGTTCCCAGTGTTTGCAACTGTGATCCTGGCCAACCACATCGCCAAGAAGGACAACAAGCTGGCTATTGGAGAACTGACTGATGAAGATGTGAAAGTGATTGTGGGTCTGTCCAAGGATGAGCAAATTGGGGAGAAGGTGGGTCAGTCTCAGACATCCCTTCTTTTCCTGTTGATAGCTTGCCATCACCTGGCAGCTGGATCAGAAAGTGATGAAAGAAACTTTTAGAAATCCCAGTTCCCTCTGAATAGTCTTCTGGTCTTCTGTAGCTCTCAGACAGCTGTTGATGAGAGTGAGTTATAGGAGGGAAGTAAATACAAAACTTGCCTTATACTTTTGGGGGTCAAATTTTCTGTTTGATATTCCTTCTCTGAGTCTTCCACATCACAACACGGCTGGAAGACGGGTGAGAGGCACTCAGACACTGCTTATACCTGATCATTGTTTTCTCTCCCCATATCTGGAAAGCAGAGTGAGGGAAATGTTCTGAGGGGCCAATGCTTGTGTTTCCAATCCCCTTAAGGGGGTGTTACTACTTAGCTTAAGCTAAGAGATCTTAGCTTTGCTTCTGTCTGCATGCTAAGATCTGAATCCAGTACTTGAAAGAACAAAGCTCCTGGACTGGTGCATGTTCAACCTCACTTGGGTCAGGTTTAAGCTCTGTGATATGGGGACTTCACTCTGTTGCCTTGGTCATGCTGTTTTTATCTTGACTTGTTCCCAGTGGGTGGAGCAGCTTCAGTTAAGGCAGGACTGTTTTAAAGTCAGCAGTCTCCAGCATCAGGCTATTATCAGAATACCCTTGAGAAAATAAGATAGTTGTTCATAATATTTGACCATGATGACAATTCATGTGCGGCATTGCCCATCCAACTACTATCATGTGCAGTGAGTAAGTCTCAAATCAAGGTCTTCAGCTTTGCAGCAGCTGATAAGAGGCACTGTGGTGTGCTTTGTGCACAACAGGAGTGTAGAGGCAGTGACAGCAGCTTCCAGCACCAGACTACACAATCTGCCGTGCCCCAACAGCACCAGTTTTGTGAAGCGCCTATAGGGGACTCTGGGTGGGTAGTTACCTTTGAAAAAGCCCCTTCACCACGGATAAAAGACTCTCTGAAGGCAGCAGTATCATAAGGGTAGATACAGCCCTTTGCTGATTTTCATGCCAACTTCTGCCCAGACTGGGAAATGGTATTCCCTGAACAACTCCTCTGGTTTTCCTTTCAGATTTTTGCCAGCATTGCCCCATCTATTTATGGGCATGAAGATATCAAGAGGGGCTTGGCTTTAGCTCTCTTCGGTGGAGAGCCCAAAAACCCAGGTGGGTGTCACTTGGGGCTACTTCACTCAGCGGAAGGCAAATGGATCTGGGTTTGTGTGCGCTGTTGCAATGAGAGTGGTTAAGAGTTGCCTCTGTGTCTTGGTGACAGACGAGGTAACAGACTGAGGGATATCTGTGATGAAGTGGCTGCTTCTATCACACTGTAAACTCTGGTGTGACAGTAGAAATGCTAAGACTGAAAACGGGTCCTGTTGCAAACCTGGGCAAGTTTTTATCCCTCCTGTCTAGGAGGTTGTGTTTGATGCCGCTTCAGAGGTTTGACCTTTTGGTGTCCTGATTTGTTATCATCTCCTTCTTAGAAGGATGTGTTCAGCAAGGTTAAAAATGCTGTTCTACACATGTGACCGCCTCCAAAGCTGACTTTCTTTTTTCCCTCAACTTCCCTGTAAAGTGGTTTCCCTGCCTACTCTTTGCCTTCCCTTCAGCTTTGTGGTGTTCAGGGCAGGGTTGCTGTCGAGCCGTGCACTCAGCTGCTAATGTGCCTCTCCCATTACTGTTGTAGGTGGCAAACACAAAGTCCGTGGTGACATCAATGTGCTTCTGTGCGGAGACCCCGGTACTGCGAAATCACAGTTTCTGAAGTACATAGAGAAGGCGTCTAGCAGAGCAATCTTCACCACTGGCCAGGGTGCTTCTGCTGTGGGCCTCACAGCCTACGTCCAGAGGCACCCGGTCAGCAAGGAGTGGACTTTGGAGGCAGGAGCCCTCGTGCTGGCTGACAGAGGTGTCTGCCTGATCGATGAATTCGACAAGGTGAGTCCCAGCTTCATTTCTGTGGGAAGGCTTAGCTGTGGAGGGACCGGCTGTAACCTCTGCGATGAGGAGACACTGTAACTCAGGGTGCCGTCTCCCAGTTGACTGAGATTCCTGCAGTTTGCTTAGGCCCTTACTAGTCTATAGTGCAGTTTGCTACCTTTTCAGAGCATCAGGAGCTCATTCTCCGTGGTGTGTTGGGCAATGGGTATACACATAGATTCAGTTTAAGTCATTCTTGCTTTCTCATAGATGAATGATCAAGATAGGACCAGCATCCATGAAGCCATGGAGCAGCAAAGCATTTCCATCTCCAAAGCAGGCATTGTTACATCCTTGCAAGCCCGCTGCACCGTTATTGCTGCTGCCAATCCCATAGGTAAGTGCTGAGAGACCACAGGACTATCTCGGGCCTCCAGCATCAGTCTTGCTGTCATGAGAACTGTGGCACAGCTTCCCCTCCCTCTGCCTGGTTTCTCCAGACCAAGTGAGCAGTAACATCTCTCTGCACAGGAAAGTCTGTGCTTGCTTCAAAGCTTCAGCCCTAGAGCCTGTGTTTGATACTTGTCTCTGTGATCCAGGTGGGCGATATGACCCATCGTTGACTTTCTCAGAGAACGTAGACCTGACCGAGCCCATCATCTCTCGATTCGATATCCTGTGCGTGGTGAGAGACACAGTGGACCCTGTGCAGGTACAAGCTGTGCTATGAATCTGAGCTTGTCATGCTGCTGTTGGGCAACTGCAGCTGAGCATCCCACTGAGTTTTGCTATCCAGTGAGTGTTTACAGTGTATTATTCCACTGCTCTCTTGTAGGATGAAATGCTTGCCCGGTTCGTTGTTGGCAGCCACATCAAGCACCACCCAGGTAGCAAGGAGGCAGTGAATGGGGACGCCAATGAGGTCATTCTTCCCAACACATATGGGGTTGAACCCATTCCCCAGGAGATCCTGAGGAAATACATCATCTATGCCAAAGAGAAGGTCCACCCCAAACTCAACCAGATGGACCAGGACAAGGTGGCCCGGATGTACAGTGACCTCAGGAAAGAGTCTATGGTGAGAACACTGAGGAAAGGGGGGAAGAAGTATATATCCAGACTGCAAATCAGTCTGATACTGCTCCAGCATATGTTGACGCGTTCTTGCCATTCCTGTCACAAAATTCTGTGCCACTGTTTTGTGAGAGACGGGCAGATCCTGCAGTGTCTGCTGAACAGATGATTCTTCATCTAAATGCAGAGTCTTGCCTGCTGGTGATCTGTGGACTGATGGACTGGACACGTACTAGTGCCTGGCATGGCAAGGTCCTCTTATGGTCACCCAGTCTGGCAGGCCCACAGGAGATGTTTGCTTTTGCTCAGACCCGTATGCTCCTGGTACATTACAGGGAGCCATTCTGTGTAGAAATGCCTTTCTCTTCTGTCCATGGGATCTCTCAGGCTCGTTTCATGCTCTCCAAGTGGAAGAGGAATTTGTTGAGGTCAGAGGGAGATTTTTGGAGCTTGGGAAAACTATATCTTATCTTTTTTAATTGGCTTTTTGTTTCTTTAACTCCTCCTAAAAGTTGCTGGAGGAAATGGGATTGCTGTTCCTGGAAAGGTACTGAATAGTGGCAAAGGGGAACCCCACGTAGCATCCCCTTGCACTCTGCTGAATTAAAATGTTGGATGGGGGAGCCTGTACCACTCGGTGCAGAAAGTGCCAGCAGGTGGCAGAGCCTCCTTAGTCTGAGACAGTCCTCAAAGGTCCAGGAGCAGCTCCCTACAGTATGAAGTAGGTCCTGGGCCAGAAGCCACCTGTCTTGCCCCATGTCTTTTATCCTTCAGTAAAGAGTTGCATCCTCCTCTCCCCCCTTAGGCAACTGGCAGCATCCCCATCACAGTGCGTCACATTGAGTCCATGATCCGGATGGCCGAGGCTCACGCACGCATGCACCTGCGGGACTATGTGGTGGAAGATGATGTCAACATGGCCATCCGGGTGATGCTGGAGAGCTTCATCGACACGCAGAAGTTCAGCGTCATGCGGAGCATGCGCAAGGTGGGCACCGGCTGAGCGGCGGGCTGTAGCTGCACCTCGGACCCTGTGAGTTTGACTGCAGCCTCCTTGCACTGCCGTGGCTGTGGGAAGAGACTCTTCCATGCTTTGCAGGGGTCTGTCCTGCAGAGTCGGGCGCTGAGCCCGTGTAAATGGAGTATTCTGAGTCTGAAGGCACTGCTACGTGACTGCCCTTCGTTAGTCTGTGGTGGGGCAATGTTTTTGTTGGGGCTGAGAAGGAAGTGTGCCTCGAGCCTCTGTACTGAATGCACTGCTGTGTCTCTCTTTTGACGCCTTTGCTGCTATTTTGACACAGGACTCCCACTGCTGCTGCTGCCAGGTGATTGAGCCCGAGCAGGCATTTAGTTTCTTCACGTTTTTTCTAGGGCTCCTCAGAGGACAGTTAACCACAGGGCAGCACTCGCTGTGGTTTAGTGCACAGTCTGCCCTTTTCTCCGAGTGGCAGGGGCTGGCTCCAAACAGCTCTTGGCTGGCCACCGCCTGGCATTTATCCACTCCGAGTGTCTGCCCTCAGTCTGGACGGCTCGTGGCCTCTCTCTTTGGCTGCAAACAGCCAGCCAAGTGTGTCTGCTGGGGAGGCACAGGGCAGTCTGGGTTAGGGGAAGCTGCTCTACGCCTTCCCCAGGGCCAGCCCTCCCACGGCTGCTTCCCCCGCGGGCAGCACACCTCCAGAGCAGTGCACTGCCAGCCCCCGAGAGGCTCCAGGGCCCCTCCAGAGATTTTTTTTTAATGGGTGTAAGAGCAGCTGGCAGAGAAGTGTCATGGCTGTCACAGGGCTGTGTTTTAACTGCATGTGCAGGTGGCAGCTTGGCAAGGCCAAAGTCCCTTAAGAGACACTAAGGGCGCAGGTGACAGCGGTGTCATTTGGTTCCCCTTGTGCTCTGTGGGAGGAGGGGGTTGGTTAGTGTTGGGCACGCGAGACCGCAGTGCGTCACTTGGTTCCTGACCCCCTTGGCTCATCTCGTCCTCCCTCCCAGACGTTCTCCCGCTACCTTTCATTCAAGCGAGACAACAACGAGCTGCTGCTGTTCATCCTGAAGCAGCTGGTTGCAGAGCAGGTGATGTACCAGAGAAACCGCTATGGGGCCCAGCAAGACACTATAGAAGTCCCAGAGAAGGACCTGGTGGATAAGGTATGGGCATATCCTAACAAGCCTTCTCTGGGGTTGGTTCCTGCTCTCTCTCTCTGCAGCCTCAGAACCAGAGATGTTCTCAGACTTGTAACTTCCCTTCCTGAGTTATGGTACCAGAAAAAAAATGGTGTTAATTTAACCCAAAATCCGGGCTCTCTCATCTGTCTCTGCTCCTCTCTTCTCTGGGAGTGCCAAATTCTTCCCTTCAGTTCTCATGCACCCCCACAAAGCTTTGGGGTTGGAGTGGTAAATCCTGCAGTACGGCTGGTGCTTTGCAGGTGAATGAGAACACGAGTTCCCTGGCACCTGTGTTTGAAGAAGCAATGGGCAGAAAAATCTCTGTTTGTATGAACTTTCCCAATCCCTCCTGAGTCTCACCCTCCTCCTCCTTAATGTGTCCTCATCCTGGTCCAGGGGCTGTGCTCCTGACTCTGCCTTTCTGTGCAAAGTATTGACCTTGCTTGGCACTAAAGCAGTATTTGATTCCCGGGTTGCTGCTTTTCTGCTCCTTGCATCAAACGTGCAGAGTACCTATTTCCAGAGCCAGGCTTGGTGCTGCCAGTGACCACCCTCAGTCAGAGGTCTCCTGCAAAACTGTCTCCCACTGGGTGAGGTATTAGTGGCTTTTGGATAGTAGTTACGTTCTAGCTCTAGTGGAAGTAAAAGGACAAGCTGAGAGCTGGCAGATGCTGAGACAGCATCCTCTCTTTGCTCAGCTCAGCTCTGCCAATGCTCCTTCCTCCTGACCTGCAGTCTCCCCTGCTACTGCAGTTCTGGTTCCCACTGAGCAGAGATTGCTGACTGTCAAATTTTATGCGTCCTCTGCTATGGAAAACCACGTGGTTCTTATTTTTTTTAAATAAACATTTACCTCTCCCCTCCCTCCTCCTCCTCCCAGGCTCGGCAGATCAACATCCACAACCTCTCTGCCTTCTACGACAGTGAAGTGTTCAGGATGAACAGGTTCAGCCGGGATGTGAAGCGGAAGCTGATTGTCCAGCAGTTCTGAGGCTGGCAGTGGAGTTCGCCATGTGCTCCTGTGAGATGAGACCTCCGTCTTGTAGCCCTCCCAGGAATGCTACAGAGATCATGATCCAGAGGACTAAGCTGCACATTCTCTTGCTTGCTTTGTGCCTTATGGATTAAGGGAGTGCTGAGCTGCTGAAGACCTTGTAAATAGAACAGAATTAAGTAGTTAAATGCCCAGCCAAGTCTGTTTAGCAACTTCGTTCACTGTTTTGCCTTGTAGCTAAGCACAACAGGGAGAGAATTGCTGGCCTCATAGATAGCATGTTTGCTGTTTGTTTGTCACTAGTTGTTATGGGCTCATCTGCAAGAGAGTGGGAGCATTTGAAAAGCATTTCTCTGCCCTATCCACGCCCCTTGGATTGCAGGGACCCTCGGGGATTCTCTTTTCCCATCTCTGGCGACTGTGCAGCCTGCTGGGTGATAATTGAGACTGCTTTCAACTCTCCATGAACCAGCCAGCCTCTCAGCTCCAGGGCTTTGTGCCTGACACTTGACATTTCCCCAGGTGCCCACATGGGCTGACCTTGTGCTTAGTTTCTGCAAGGGGGGGGGGGAGGGCGGCACGTGGACAGAGGAAGATGAGAACTGAAATAAAACATAACTATTTCTAATATTAGTGGTGATCTGTACGGGCAGTGAAAGCTCCTTCAGTACATGCTGGGGCAGTGTCCAGAAGCCTTAGGGAAGGGGCTTCCGCAGCCTTACTGGGTGTAGCTGTCGGCAGATGTGAATTTATGGATGGATCGAAGTGCTGGCACCTGAACTGAACACCATCTCTCAAACCCATTTGTTGAGGGTGAAGTACCCATGGTGCCGGTTTTGGGAGTAGCAGTGGAGGAGCCCTGAGCTGGAGGTGTTCACGGAGGACAGGATGGGCTCGGTGTTCACGTGCAATTTTCTTACTGTGTGTGTTTTGAATACATTTGTTTTTCAATACTTTTTGTGTTTCCTCCTCTTTTGGGAACTCCCACAGCTACAGGCAGAAGGAGGAGCGTAAGTGAGCAACCTGGATGCTGAACCAGCTGCTCAGCAGTTTGTAGGGTTGAGTTTGGGTACAAACACATCCCATGTTTGGTCTTCAAGTTAGTGGGACCTGCCTGTGCTGACCTCTCAGCTATTGCACACCGTCACCGTGGATAGACACCAGGACACAGCTGTCCACAGGACAGTGGCATGAGCACTGCACTTCCCACTCAGGGCCTGCCTGCAGTGGCTCCTTCCCTGTCTTGCCTGCTTATTGGAGCACTGATCCCTCTGTGGGACTCTCTCCTGTAAATGTTAGTATCACCTTGAGACTGTTTTGTCACCGTACGTATCTCCCACCTCCTTTCCTTTCCCACTCTTGGGTTAGACAGCCTTGATCTCATGTCTTGGCTGCCACTTGGATTCCAGTCTGGGAGAAGCAGTAAACTCTCTCCAAGGCACCGCTGAGGTCTGTAGTGAATGTGCTTTGCCTGGCTAGACGGGGGGACCGTAAGGCATCTCCAGCCTCCTACCGCCTGTGCTCCAGAGAATTTGTGAGCTGGCTGCTGCAATTCTGTGCTGGCCAAGCAGACATCCCTGGCTGTGGACACGGTGGGGTTTGTCATGGTGATGTGCATGCGTGTGTGTCCTCTCAGCCCGGTTGTTACTCGGGAGCTAGCAGTGCTTGAACCCTGCTGGGGGCTTAGCACATGACTCTCAGCCTGAAACTGGCTCCGTGTGTTGCCTTTTCTGTCTGCCAGCTCCCTCCTGTGTATTTGTTTAACTGTTTTGGCTGTTTTTTTCCCTTCCCACTGGGTCTCTTGTCTACCAGGGATTTCTGCAGGCAGCCCACAGAGACACTTTCCTGGCATGCCTTCCCTGCCTGAGCTAGCCCTTTGCCCCCTGAATGTGTGCCTGGGTCAGGCGTGCGCTGGGGATGGCAGAGCTGCCGTGTGCCTGGAACCACCACCTGGTGAGGCCCAGGGTGGTTCCTCTGGGCTGGGCACAGAGCAGTTGGCACCTCACCTCCTACTGCCAGAGGCCATGGGCAGAGGCCGTCCCTGGGGAGAGCAACTGCCAACGCTCGCAAGCTGTGCGCAGCTCCGCGGGAACCCACATACCGTGCTGGGGAAAGTGCTGGCCCTGAGATAGCAAAACTAGATTAATGAGGGATGCAACAAGCTTGTCAAGCAAACTGAACTTGTGCATCGTGGGGATGAACGTTGGGTGTGGGAGGAGAAAGAGGCTTTGTGTCGCACTGGAGAAATACAAAATGCTTCCCAAATGCTTGGAACCTTGTGAAGCCTCTGCTATGCCGGCAGTGACCCACACAGAGTTAAATACGTGGCCAAGCATGTCACTGCAAACCATGACAATACACAGGAATGGAGCGGGACTCCTGATTTTCGCAGCTCCTTGCCCTGCTGCTGGACAGAGCTGTTGACAGTCACCCTTCAGTTTTGTCCTACAACTTACTCCTGCCTCCTGTGCTCTGGTCCCGCCTTGCTTGGCAACGGAGAGATGCCATTGTTGGAGTCACTTGTTTGTCACTTTGCTCACTCTGCCTCCTCCTGAATCCTCACTACAGAGGCAGTTATGCCCTCCCACCTTGCTGTGTTGCCAGCATCCAGCAGAGCAATGAATTCTTGCAGCTGCGCCCTTGCTAGTGTTAGCATCAGCCGCTCAGTGGAGTGTTAATGCCAGTCTGAAGGCATGTTCCTCCTCTCACGGCCACTGAGTTTTTCAGGTTCCCTGGAGCAAGCTTTGGCTGTTGACAGCATCAGGTGTCTGCTCCGGACAGGGGTGCAGACAGAGGTGAAAACAGATGCTGCTTTGAACAGGGACTGCCTAGCCAGGGGGCATGTTCCAGCTGAATGTAGCAAGGATTTTACTGCAGGGCTCTGGAGACTGGCAAGCCAAGCTGCGCTCTCATGAAACGAGGGGTTGCTCCCCTGATAGCCTTGAGTTTAGCCAAGCTTGACCACTTGGCTTCTCGCTGCTGTGATTCGAACATTGCACAGCACCTCTGACAACCTGGGGCAAAAGCAAGAGTCTTGGGAGGTGAGGTTTGTCCACAACAGGCTGTGCCTGGGCACAGATGGAGGATGATGAGGGTGCTCCTTGCAAAGCAGACAGGGCTTTGTGAAGCCAGTAGTGTCCCTTCGAGTGGTCATTCCCCCCTTGGGATTGTGGCTGTTGGCAAATGCCGATAGTGAGACTGGCTTGGAAGAGCACCTTGGTTTGAAAAGGGCACGATGGGCCAGATCCTGACCCAGTTTAATTTGAACATGCTGTGTGCACACTCAGAGAACAGCATGGCTCTCTGCATCTCATAAAAAGCTGTTTGACTTTAGCTCAGCATGGAGCACACATATATGCATAAACATAATGCATACATGCCTGCTTGGGATACATGAGCAGGTGCCTGCAGATAACCAGCTAACATGTGAGGGTATGTGATCTAGAAAAAAGGGGGAGACAAGCCCCTTCCCCTTCCTGCAAGCTCTTTCCTACCTACTGACAGGGTAGACAGCAGAGTCTTGACAGCTTCTGCCTGTATTGTGATCATAAACCAACACCCTACACCTGCAAGTCCTGGGTTGTATCCAGCGTGCCAGCGGCTGTTTCTGAGTCTGCTTGTCAAATGGCAGATGCCCCTTGAGTGTAGGGGAAGTTCTATCTCCAGTAACACATTTTTTTCCCTTAAATTAATGCCAAAGCCACTTGGAAAAATTAGCATATGCGGCATTTCTGGACCGGCAGTGTTTCACTTTCTCCTATGCCAGACCTTGGCTGGAACCCGCTCTGTCCATCTCATGCGTGTTTACTACAGAGCTGTCTGGAAACTGGTTGACAAGAACTTTCCCAGTGTAACTGCGCTCAAGATGTAGCAGTCGTATTGGACAGTGTCATCTTCCTGGTCTAGAGGAGGCCAACCAGCTGCAGTTCAACCAGGAGGGCCATTTCAGGTGCTTATGGCTCTGTCCTTGTTGACCTCAACTGACCTGAATACTTGAATTCCAGCACGTGATCTCCGAGCCGTGAAGACGGCATGGGAATATGTTTACAGAGGATGCGTATCTACAGATACAGGCAAGTCACTGCAGACAGCTACCCCTCATGCCATGCTGCAGGGAGGATGCACTCTGAACTTCCTAGTATTTTTCCACCTCCTAAAATACTTTTCCACTTAACAAGGCACAGCCCAAATTGGATCAGGCTTCTGCTGTATTTTGTATCTATTATGCAGTTCTTGCTGCCATGACTGATTTAATATCTCCATTATCATGGAGCACTGGTCTGCCAACAACTCCAGCCATCCAGCTTGCTTCTCAGCCACAACTAAACGTCTGTGAGGAGTCTCAAGGGGCTGCTGAGCTCTGCATCTTTAGAGCAAAAGCTCCTTGAAAGGGGGTTGTGCTCCTTTCTGCTCATCTTGCAAGTCACTTCCATCTAAAGGCGAGGTGAAGCTGTGGGGGCAACCCAGGGGAGGTGCCAAGTTCCTTTTCTGGGTTATCTAGTGCTCAGGGAGATGTGAAAGTAACTGTCCTGTGTAAAAGATGCTGAGGATCTTCAGTCCTATCAAAGCACATGGAAACACATCTGCATGAGTGCCAGTAGTCCCCACAAGCCAGTGCATGGCTCTCCTCAGGGTCAAAAGACACCAGCCCTCTTCATACAGGCTGCTCCCTCTGCTCTGGAAACACCCACAGCCCAACTTAGCCAACTGTGGAGAAACCAGGAGGTTCTCTGAAGATAGCATTGAGCTTTTCAGTTTAGCAAGGAAAACTGTAACTCATAAATGACCTCTGAGCCCTTCTCAGGGAGGATACTCTGTTCAGCATAGGGCACAAGCTCCTCTCTGGACAGTTTCTCAAGTCACTGTGCAAGGAGGGACACTTATGTTGTCAGGGCCCTGAGGGTACTAATAGGCCTTAATTGCCCTAACCAGGCTCACCTGGGGCCTCCACCCACACGCATGGCCCAGGTGCTCTATTTAAGCTCAGCCTGGGGCCCTTAGTACCTGCCTAAGCTGTGGGATGGAAGTACTGGTTTCTGGCTCATTGTGCCTGGTTGCAGTCCCTATTGCTTTGGCCTGTAACCCATAGACTGCCTTCCTGACCTGACCTTGGTTCTCTTCTACTGCCATGGAGCTGCCAAGTGATCACTGGATGGTGTCTGACAATGGTTGCTATCAGCATATCTTGACTGTGGCCTATGGACTGACTTTGTGGTTTGATGTTGGACTAGCTTCATCACCATGAGCTTCTCTGAGGATCTGGACTTCTGGCTGAATCTGGCTGCCATCCCTGAGGTGCTCTGCCCCTCTGCCTTGGGTGCTGGGGCCCCTGTCCTGCTGGCTGTTATTGTGCTCAGCTCCCTGATGTGTGCTCCTCAAACCCTGCATAGCAAGGGCTTGGCAGTCACTTATTTGGGCTCAGGCAGAGCCCCTAAAACAGGCAGAGCTGAGACCAAACCTCCTGCACCTTGTCGCCAGCCTCCTGGCTCTACTGGGCTTTAGCCTGCTTATCTTCCTGCCCCAGTAAACAGCTTCAGAAGGTCTGAGGTTTGCCTGCCATCATGAGATCTACTTTTCTGTGTTTCTGCAGATTTTTCCATCCCATCCAGAAGGGCATTTGGTCTCTACTTAGGATTTGAGTTGATGAGCTCAACACAGATAAGGGGGTTTGCCATGTTGTGCTGTACAGAAGCCCAGCTTAAATGATGTGAATAATCCCCGAGAGATGTAGTCCTTTCTCCTTCCTCGCTGGGAGCTCAGTAGCCACCTCTGATGCAAGTGGAAGGCTGTGACCATCTCTGTGCACTAGCTCCAACAGAGCAATGTGACTGCCTTGCTATTCCTCTCGAGTGAGGAGCCCTGTCCCCTGGGCTATGAGGAAACCTGCTTGGGCTTTTAGCTGGAGAGCTGTCTGCTGCCTTGCCCCAGGTGGCTCTGTTAAAGGTTATTCTGGACCCTTAATCAAATTCAATACAGCTTTGCTTTCCTCTGCCCTCTAGGAGTCTGCTGAGGTTTGCTGTCAGAGCCTCCTGCAGGAGAATGGCGTGGCTATTAATGCGGCAATCAACTCCACTTTAGTGAGGAGAGAAATGTAAAGCTTCAGGGATGGGAGGCAGCAGGGGCACATGAAAACTGGAAAAGCAAAGCACAACTTGTGTTTGTTCTTCCACTGCACCTTGCAGCAGGGGGTGGGAAGCAAAGCAGGGCTGGTAACAGCACTGTGTCCCAGGTGGGCAGCGTGCCCTCCCCTGGGGGGAGCAAGCTGATGCAGAGAGATGAAGAAAGGCTCAACGTGATACAGAGAATCTTGCTCCTGCTCCTGGGCTCTAAATAGAGCAGATTCTGTTCCCTTCTAATTACAGCGTATTCTGGAAGGTGTTGATTGCTCCAGGTCACTCCTCTTGAAGTGTTTATTATACGTCTTCCCCAGCAGGATTTTGGATGAGAGCAGAAGCTGTGCATTTTGCCCAAAGAATGGCTGTGTGCCTGGGCTACGCAAGAATAGAGCGGGTACCCGCCCCTGCTTGGTACAGTCAAAACATTTCACAATGTCCCAGCATTAAAAAGGCTAAGTCAGCAAATAAGCTTGTATGCAGCTTGTCGGAGGCTCTGAAGTAAATTCACATATACTGGAACAAAGGGGAGGTTAAATCCTTCCTTGTACCTAAGGAAGGAGGGGGTAGGCAGGGGAGTTCTCAAGCTTTCCTCTTACGGGGGGATGAGATGCCAAGACGCTGCACAGCTTCACAGAAGATGGGGTTAAATTGCACGGTGTGCCCAGGCCTGCTGTGTCACCCAGTCTCTGTCCCAAAGAGCCAGCAATCGAGGTGCGGAGAGAGTCCGAGAGCAGGTTTTTACCTTCTGATCTAAGAATGGGCACAGATCCCCTTCTGGTGTCTGGACAATTGTCAGTGTGCAAAGAAAGAAGGGTGAAACCTTTTTCCTGGTGCTAGTGACATCGTGCATTTTCTAACACTGTGAGAACTTAACATCTGACTGCTTATTTGTTTTGCTTATTGTTTACTTTCTTGCTCTGCTGAGTGAGGGCAATAGATCACTTTTACCTTTGTAGGTGGATTCAGTTCTGCTGTATTTAGGAGAATAAAACATCTCACCAGCATATTTCAAGTTAATGTGTTGCTTTTTTTTTTTAACCGGAGTTTCAAAATAAGTTACATTTCTGTTGAGATTAGACTTTGCTTAATTTCTTTTTAATTAACAAGTCCCAAGCACCAAATTCTTTCCCTTAGCTATCACCTCATTCCTCTACCTCAGTAGTATTTGTTTGCAAGTATCTCGGAACAAAATGTGACCCTTAAATTGAAATCGGAAAGCTGGCTGAATTTCCTGAAGGCAAAAGCTGTTACGGTAACTTACAGGGGGAGACGGCAGAGGGATTTTCAGTTTTGCTAGCCTAAAATACACGCTTGCTTTCTGATTCTGCCTAAGAGATGTAACTGTGAAATTGCACAATTTTGGGGAAGAACAGAAAAGCACAGATAATGCTAATACCGAGAAAAAATTCTGAATGGCTTTGAAGCAGCTATAAAAAAGCATTTAGTGCAATTGTAAAGCGCCTTTTACCAGTGCTCTGAACATTGTTGGAGAATACACACCAGGTAGGGAGGCTGGAGGAGATCAAATGAGAAATGACAAGCCTTTGCCTATAAAGCTGTCAATACCTTGGAACAGAGCTGAGCCAGCCATACCTATTCCAGGGAGCGTAAAATGAAGACACGGGCTGTGCTGGGTTTAAGCTCATGCTGTTTTTAAAGAGAACTGGTGTTGCCCATTTCTGCTCCGCTAGCAGCGCTGACCTAGCTGATTGATGTTGCCACTAATTTTATTTAATTTTCTTGCCCAAGATGTATCTTCTCCTTTCATAGTCACCCTTTGTTGCTCAGTCTGAGATTGATGTGTAACGTCGAAATAAATCCAGCGAGCACCATGAGCCTCGTAGAAAGTGTGCACGCTGCCATGCCCGTGTGGTTTCCTTCCCTCTGATTCAAGGCTGTGTAATACGTGAGGGTGTTTTTGTGCTTGCTTTGATGTGATTACACTGCTTCAGACACAGGATTCAGTTTCTAAGATTTGGGAGCTGGATGTGGCAGGGGCAGGAGATCTGAAAGGCTTTTAGTTACTCACTTGTAGTAAGCCACCTGCATGCTAAGACAGCCAAATTACCAGCAGCAAAGTGAAAAATGACAAGAGCATTCATTAAATGCCATGCCTGGACTAGAATCTGAGTGCACTGAGGTGTTTTTATCTCATCTAATGGGTAAGCGACAGCTCGGTAGTTCCTGCTGCATTTCCTGCTCGGCGGGGGCTGGGGGCTGCATTGATTCTGGGATAAAAAGGACTTTCAGAGCACTGGAATGACGTGGTCCAAAAGAAGCCAAAAGCGAGCACTTCGGTTCCAGCCTGTCGGCTTTGCCTTGCCGCGCTGGGTAACGGGTGCAGCCAGTCTGTTACCTGCCCTTGTCACGCTCGAGGTAGCTGCTGCATGGGAGCAGATGATGGAAGGAAAGAGCTGACAAAAAGAGGCAGGCAATTGCACAAAGGGGTGACGTGTGCCAGTGTTGGTCTGGTAGGAGCTGTAAAGGTCAGTATCGATAATACCAAGTACCCTCGGTCGGCTGTTTGATTCACCAGAGGGTTCAGCAGTCTTTGGCACACGACGCCTTTCTTTAGTTGTTGAAAACCAGCAAGTTCATGCCAGAAAAAAATACCATCATTATTTTTTCAGGAGATTCACTCTTCAACCATAAAAAGGTTCAGTTCTTACAGGAAAAAAAAAAGCTCAAGAATATTTTTAATGAACACTTCTTTGGGGGATAAGAACATTTGAATTTAAAATCCTGATCACCTTCAGCCCTACGTCCTGTTGTCTCGGGAGACGTAGAGCAGTGGGCACCTGGTGCAAACATTGCAAGCGCAAAGACACTTGGTGAGGCCATGAGAGTGTGGCTGTCTCCTCACTCAGAGCTTGTGATGTTGGATTTTAGCATCTCCTGCCCTCCCAGAGAAAATTGTTTTGAAACCAAAGAAAAAGGCTTCTAGCCGCTGCTGTTGAGGAAAGCTTAAAAACATGAGCTGGCTGCCTAATGGAAAGGGACCGATAGGTTTTGGGGTCCTCCAGCTTGAAGTCATACCATGTTTGCAGCCTTGTGATGCTCAGGGCTTGACCAGGTCTCTCAAATGCTTGGCCAGGGCTGGACCAGGAGCTGCACGGCTCCTCTGAGGTGGCGGCTGCGGGAGGGAGGTGGTAAGGCTGCGGCTCACCGGGCTGGCGAGAGGGGCTGAAGCACAGGGAGCTGGCGGGTGTTCCCTCTCAACTGCTGTGGTATTACAGGACCTGGTGAGCCTTATTTCTTGGACATCTGTCTGACAAAGACCTTGCTTGTGTCATTTACCGTAATGTCGTGCCCTGAGGCCACTAAAGATGTGTTTAATTTGAAATTGAATGTAATTGGAGCAGTTGGACTTCTTGTTTCTGTAATAATGACTTTCGGCATGATATTCAGCCTGTTTCCTTGCTGTGCTATCCGCCAAAACAGAGAACTGCTCTAAGAGCTACAAATCCAAGAACTGCTGCGCTGTATTTTTTTTTCCACAGATGTAGCAGTTTGCACAGCAGTTTGTGCAGAAGGGCACAAAGAAGGGGGCAGAAAGAAGGGGTCATCAGTTGAATTAGTATCACTGTGACAGTCTCAGATACGGTGGTGACACACCACAGAATGGTTTCCCAGCGGGTGTTGGAGCAGCTGTCCCTGCTAGGGCAGAGGCTCCAACATAGACCCAGCTTCAGGTAACGGACGCAGCCCCCCAAGCCCCAGGCTGCAGCCAGCGCCTGCGGCCTCGCTGGCACCAGGAGAGATGGCCCTCTGTCCTGCAGAAGGTGTGCTCTCTTGGAGGAGCTGTGCCACCAAGTGGAGGAGTTACAGGAGGAAGTGAGCGGGCTGCGCAGCACCCTGCTGCAGAGAAGATCAAAGGGAGATAGACAGAATCTTCTCTGAGACAAAAGAGCTCAAAGAGCCCCCAACGCCAGCTGAAGTAGAGAAGCAGGCGGTGTCCAGCCCTAATATTAAGGTAAGCGCAGCCTCTGAGAAGGTGAAGGATAGAAGCTTCTGACACCAAGAGGAAGGCTCCTGCTCCCCTTAAGGACTTAAAACTACAAAATAAGTTCACCAGCCTCAGGGTTGAAGAGGAGCCAGATGTGCTCTACCCTAATATCTGCTGGAGGGGCAACACAGCAGGACATAAGCAATCCAGGAGGTTCCTGAAGTGTGGTGATGATAACTTCCTCCTCCAAGTGATAAAGGAGTCAACAAGAAGAAATGCTCTACTGGACCTCATATTCGCCAACAATGAGGGGCTCATGGCGGATGTGAAGGTCAAAGGCAGCCTTGGCTGCAGTGACCATGAGATGGTGGACTTCAGGATCTTGAGGGGAGGAAGGAGGGTCAAAAGCAAGCTCACAACCCTGATCTTCAAGAGAGTGGACTTTGGCCTCTTCAAAGAGCCCCCATGAGTGCTGAGGGAGCTGGCAAGTGTCATTGCAAGGCTGCTCTCAATAATCTCTGATCGATCATGGCGACTGGGAGAAGTGCCCAAAGACTGAAGGAAAGCAAATGTCACTTCTGTCTTCAAGAAGACCAAGAAGGAGGACCCAGGGAACTACAGGCCAGTCAGCCTCACCTTGATCCCCAGGAAGGTGATGGAGCAGCTGATCCTGGATTATTTCCAGGCACACGAAGAACAAAAAGATCATAAGGAGTAGTCAGCAAGGCTTCACCAAGGGGAAGTCATGCTTGACCAACTTGATAAATTTCTACAATGAAATGACTGGCTTGGTAGATGAGGGGAGAGCAGTGGATATTGTCTACCTGAACTTCAGGAAGGCCTTTGACACTGTGTCCCACAACATCCTCATAGACAAGCTGTTGAAGTATGGGCTGGATGAGCAGACAGTGGATTGAAAACTGGCTGAATGGCCGGGCCCAGAGGGTGGTGGCACAAAGTCTAGTTGGAGGCCACTAACTAGCTGCGTACCCCAGGGGTCAATAGTGGGTCCAGTCCTGTTTAACATCTTCATTGATGATCTGGATGATGGGGCAGAGCGCATCCTCAGCTAGTTTGCTGATGACACAAAACTGTGAGGAATGGCTGATAAACCAGAGGGTCAAGCTGCCATCCAGAGGGACCTTGGCAGGCTGGAGAGATGGGCTGACAGGAACCTCATGAAGTTCAACAAGATGTTCAAAGTGTTGCACCTGGGGAGGAACAATCTCATGCACCGATATATGCTGGGGGCCACCCAGCTGAAAAGCAGCTTGGCAGAAAAGGACCTGGAGGTCATGGTGGACACCAAATTGAACATGAACCAGCCATGTGCCTTTGCCACAAAGAAGGCTAATGGTACCCTGGGTTGCATTAGGCAAAGTATTGCCAGCAGGTTGAGGGAGGTGATCCTTCCCCTCTACTCAGCGCTGGTGAGGCCACACCTGGAGTGCTGTGTCTGGTGCTGGGCTCCCCAGTAAAAGAGAGTCATGGACATATTGGAGAGAGTCCAAAAACAGGCCACAAAAATGATTAAGGGACTGGAACAACTCACATATGAGAACAGGCTGAGAGACCTGGGACAGTTTTTTAGCCTGGACAAGAGGACGCTGGACAGGAATCTTATCAATGTACATAAATACCTGAAGGGAGGGTGCAAAGAAGATGGAGCCAGGCTCCTTCCAGTGGTGCCCAGTGACAGGACCAGAGGCAATGGGCACAAACTGAAATACAGGAGGTTCCCTCTGAACATCAGGAAACACTTTTTTGCTGTGAGGATGACCGAGCACTGGCACAGGTTGCTCAGAGAGGTTGTGGAGTCTCCAACCTTGGAGATACTCAAAAGCCATCTGATCATGGTCCTGGGCAACTGGCTGTAGGTAACCTGCTTGAGCAGGGGGGGTGGACCAGGTGACCTCCGGAGGTGGGGAGATGGTTGCCCTGGGCAGAAGTTTTTCCAGGCTATGAAGTGAGGCGGTAGCTGAGGGGTGAGGGAGGCACTGTGGCTCTGTGGGCCGTGGGCAACTGAGGAAAGGTCAGAAGATGGATGTTAAGGGTCTTTGCTCTGGGGACCGTCCCTATCAGGGCCCCGATGTTTCGGCTGACAGGGAGGCGCCTTCCTGCCGGGGCCTTGGCTCCTGCCCCCGCCTCACCCGGCGGAGGGGGGCGTCGCCGGCGGGGTACGGCGGCTCCCGCCTTCCCGCCGCGGGGGCTGATCACCCACCGCCGGCGCATGCAGCCGCGCCGCCGGCACTCGTTGTGGGCGCCGCGGGGTGCCTGGGGGCGGCGGAGTGCCCGGGTCCTGCAGCCGGGGGTGGCCGGGCCGGCTCCGCAGCCAGAAATTAGATGTAAAGCACCGGCTGCGCCCTGCCTCCGCCCCAGCCGCCCCGTCTGCGCACTCGGCGGGCAGTTAGGACCCCCCCCTCCGCCGCTTCCCCCGCCCCCGGAGCGGCGAGCAGCGGCGGCGGGAGGAGGCGGCGCCGGGCGGCGGGATGCAGTGCGGGGCCGGGCGGCGGGCGGGCGCGGCGGCGAGGGGCAGAGCCCGGCGGGCGGCGGGGCGGCCCCGCTCCCCGTGAAGAGGCGGCGCGGCAGGGCAACGGCCGCCGCCATGCAGCCGTTGCACCGGGCCCCGGCGTTGCTGCTGCTGCTTCTGGCCGCCGGTGAGTGAAGGCTGGTGGGGCGGGGGTCGCCGCCATCCCTGTGGGCGGGCCGGCCGCCGGGACCCCCCGCGGCGGGGCTGGGCAGTGCCGGGCAGCGGGCGGCTGTCGGTCCCCTCCCCGGGCACCGGAGCGCCCCGAGCACCGCGACCCCAGGCGGGGGGCGGGTCTGCCCCTCCAACCCCGGGGAACTGCGGCCCGCCATGGGTCCAATTCCCCGGGACACCGGGACCTCTGCGGGAGGCAGGTCGCCATCACACACACCCCCCCACCCCCGCAAGCACTGTTGACTCCCGGGTACCGCGACCTGTGTCGGGTCACCGTCCGCCACCTCGGAGCTCTCCCTGGGTACCGGGCACCGCCCCCCACCCGGGCATCAGAGCCCTCTGGAATGGCCGCTCTCTGCCCCGGGACCCCCGGGGGGTGACAGGGGACCCCCGGGCTCCGAGCGCAGGGGGCTGGATGCACTCACGTTTTGCCCTGCGGGGACGGGGGCTCACCCAGGGTCTCCTGCCTCAGAGATGGGGTACACGGCGCTGGTCCCCAGCGGGGACCCCGCATGCTGTGGTCAGCACCAGCGGCGTTTGTGGTGCAGGGAGAGGATGGACGTCGCCCTGGATGGGCCGTGCTCCTCACCGCGGCGCTTCGGCACGGCAGACCTTGCTACGCCAGGGCTGCCCCAAAACCGCCTTGTCTTGCATCGATGGCTTCGTCTGGCGTCGTGGTAATTTTACTAACTACCGCGAAACTGGCACAAAGGAAGAGGGAGCCACAAATTGCTCCGTGTTCCCCCAAGAGCTTCCTCTTGAAATTTGGAGGAGAGGTGGGGTGCCAGGGAAAGGCAATTAAGTGCAGGAATAATTATACTCAGAATAGTTATGAAGGCTCTGCTTCTATTTTTAAATAGTCTGGGGAAATTTCCCAACAAAGGGATCCCCCCAAAGACCTGTGAGGCTGAGATTGCCCTCTCCCTCCCTACCCCCATCCCTTTTGCACAGAAATCTGGTTAGCGTGGAACAGGAGTTTTGAACAGGGACATTTAAAGAGCGGGGGAGTCTTTGTCTTGAGTCATTCTGGGAGCGAGGGAAGGGCTGCTTTCCTAACCAGTTGCTGTCTTCTAGCACAACCGAGCTGTGATACGGTGACATCCAGCCCCCTGGCATGTCTCTCTTATTACCCCAATCTCCCAAAAATGTTTGTGGGGGAATGTGTCATCTGTGGAGCCGCTCTGTCCATGAGCTGTATGTACAGCGCCTCGCCCCTGTCGTCTGGGGCTCCCTAAAGAGAAGGGATAAAGCCTTTTAGGTTTGCAAACAATAGTGAGCTTAAAGAGCAAAATGGATCAGAAAACCTGTTGGGGTTTTGTGCCAATACTCTGTGGCACAGAAGCAATATGCCTTTGCAGAGCTGAGTGGGGAACCAGTTTTCTGGCTTCCTCCGGGCAGGTTGTCCCCACTAGGGAAAACCTCGGGCATGGCTGGCAGAGGTCCTTTTGCTGCGTCTCTCGGCAGGAGAGCCGTGTCCCCAGATTCAGCCTGATCTCTGCCGCCACAGAGGAGGGCAAGGTCCATGGGGGGGAACTGCCATACTCCCACCCCGCCGACCTGCTGGCACGGTTGGCCCCATCCCTGTCACTTGAAAGCTACATTTGCTCTGCAGAGGAAGGAGATGGACCTCGTGGTGGTTTTAAAATCTGGCGGCCGAAAGGATCACAGCTAATACTGCTGTGCTGAGAGGAGGGTGTGTTTCCTACTCAGCTGAGGCTGTGGGAAACTTTCTAGTATTGCTGTCCAGCTGGTGATGATACAGAGGATTTGGATCCTTGGCTTTCCCTGTGATCCTCTCTGCTGTCCTAGCAGGGAGAGGTGTAGGGGTGGGAGGTGGGTGGCAGCTCTGAGGGACAGCTCAGTTCCTAAGCTAGTGAAACTGGTAATCCTGGAGGGTTGTGGCAGCTCTAGGGGGCTGGACTCAGTTGGCCAGGCATCTCCGGACACCTGGACTCCTGCCTAGATGGGAGGTCAGAAGTGGAGGCACAGACTGCTGGGAATTTATAAATCAAGCCCCGTTTTGATTAGTAGCTTTGCTCAGCAGTTTAGGATCTGTTCCAGTCTGGAATAATTCGGTGCACTCCAGCCTCGCTCCTCCAGTCCCACAGGACAGGAATGGTTAAAACCTGAGAGAGCGCTGGAGGGACCGAGTGCAGTTCCCCAAGGCTGGGGGAAGGTCGCTTCCTGCAGTGTGCTTCCCAGGAGCAGGAGCCTCTGCAGACCCATGGGACGGGCTGAAATGGGACCTGCGCCTCACTGGGGTCCCAGCAGACTGCTGGGCAGCACAGGTCTGCTGGCAGAACGTGGAAATACCTCTCCAGGCTCTAGGGTATCTGAGCCCCTTTGCTTTTTCAAGTAGGAAAATGATGTGGTTAAAAGCAGGGGGAGAAGGGAGGGAATTGGTCTCTTCCCTCTTCTTGTCTCCCCAGGTGCTTGTCTGCATATGGGCTATTTAAGTTTGTGGTTTTTTTTTTTTCCCCTTCTGCCTGCTTAGAAGATTCCTTGTTAGCATTGTGTGGACGAGCCCGAGCTGAGGGAGTATAAATCAGGATGGATGAAAATTCCCTGTAGTCAGTTTTTCCTTGGCCTCTTCAGTGCCATAAGGAAATGTTCATTTAATTATAGGCATCAGGGGTAGAAATAACTACATTAAGCCCTCAAGGGGAAGCTGCCGGCGACGAGCTGCAGATCAGAGCACACAAAAGTTTTTCCACTCGCTCAGCACGGGAAGAAGCTCCGTCATTTTGTGCGTACCTGAGTGAGCAGCAGCAGCAGCAACAGCAGCCCTGCTGCAGGGCCAAGGGGAAGAGGGGCTGCAGAGAAGGTGCATCGCAGCCCGCAGCTGGCGGTCGGGTGAATTTGCTTCCAGTTCTCGCTGGCTATTGAAACACGTAATCCCAAAAGAATGGAGAGAGGCTATTTGTCAGCCGCACGAGCGCAGCCTGCACAGAGGCAAAGCAAACACGTGCGTTGGTTTGTTCAGAGGGCCGGGGATGCTGGCAAGGAAGATACACCCTGCTGGCGCTCGGACCGGCCCCCCACTGTCCCCGTGTCTGGGTAAGCCCCATTGTGGTTACCAGGGTTTGGAGGTACGTTCTTTTTTGGGGATTTTTTTTTTTGCTGTTGGGAAGACAGCTTTGCAGCCCTCCCTCTATATGACAACTGCAGCCACTCTCGCCTCTTCCTCTCCTGCCTCATTCATTGTGAAGGTCGTCAGGACCCGTATGCATGCCCTGGGACTACCAAACCTTTGCACAAGCCTTTTTTGCCTAGGATGCATGAGGTTGGTTGGAGAGTGGAGCCTCTTGGGGCTGAGACTGCTGCACAGCATGCCAGCGTGTGGCAGGGTGGTCGTCACTGCTCTGCCACAGGGGCTGGAGCAGAGTGTCACCATTCTGTGCTCAGTGTTGTGCCCAATGAGTTTTAAAGACCTTTTGGGGTGTAAAAGGCTTCTGTTACATTTTGACGAATGACTGTGTCTTGAGGGAAGTCCCTCCTGCATCTGTGGTAGTGCTTGCTCTGCCTGGGCAGGGAGGCTTTGAAGACAAAGCAGCCACAAGCCTGTATTTGGCGTGCTGGAAATCAGACCGAGTGCCATGGGGTACATGGTCCAGGTTGGGACAGAGCGAGAAGAGGAAGCACAGGCCTGGCGAGGTGATTTTTAGCAGACAGATGAAATGCTTTGGGCCTGTGAGAGGGCAAAGGAATCTGTGGATGTGGTTTTTCTCTTAGACCAGTGGCTTTCATCCTGTGGTCTGTTAACCCCTGGGGGCCTGTGGGCTGCTTTGAGGAGGCCTATGAAGGGTAACCGAGGAAAGAAAAGTCAGTTCTGCTGTATACAACTGTCTACCCGATGCTGTTTCCTCGGGGGCTGCATCTCCTCTCCCTGAGCTGGGAACTGCCACTGTCGATATTGAGAAGCGCAGAGGAGAGCAGACGTTGCAGCAGCAGAGGAGGGAGGTGTGAAGGCTACGAGACGATCTGGGGAGGGAGTGAAGGCAAACAGTCTGGGAGACTGAAACCAAGCAAGATTGTGACTCCTGGTATGAATGGTTGAACAAAGGGGGAAGGACAGACAGGCTTGTCTGAGTTGCCGTGACCTGCTTGCATGGAGTCTCTTCTGTGGAGATGAGTGGTGGTGCTTAGTGCAGATGTTACTACTTGTGAAGAATGTAGACCTGACTCTTCTCAGCGCTGGGCTGAGAATACCCGGCATCCCTGGAGGTGAGGCCCCTGGTGCACGTGTGCTGACGAAGGGCATATCTGCAATTATCTGCAAAAGCAGGTGCATCTTCTGGCAGTGCCTTGCCATTTCCGTAGATATTACCTGGGTCTGCTTGCTGTAGATGTTCTCCGCTGAAATGCCAGGGGAGCAAATGTTGGCAGTCCTTTGCAAGATAGCGCCCACTCAGTACGTGCAGACATGCACACCCTGGAGCCCGCTGTTTGAGCTCTCTGATTATGCTAGCTGTAAAGATCCGTAAAAGCTTAAAGATGGTGGCACAGCTACTGTGTGCTCTAGGATCTCTCTCTAAAGAGTTGTCCCATTGCAAGGGCTTTTTCAGTTGTGCCTTGTCCCCCTTTGTTCAGCTGGTACAGGTTGGTAAGTGTGCATGCTCCTCGCAGACCCAAATGCTTTTCCCATTGCTTTGTAAAATGTACCGGGGCCGTGGGAAGGTGGATGCTTTTAGAGGGACACTCGGTGAGGGACCTGGTTGCTGACAGTACCAGAGGAGGATGGCAGTCTGATCTTGTTTTCTGAAGCCCTAATTGGAAATGATCTCAGAGATTAGGGACCCGGCTGGATTTGTAAGTGGTCTAGTGAGCGTGGGAGAGCAGCAATAAGGCCGTGTGGGAGCTGGGCTGGGAGAGGTCTCTTAGGTGGAGCATCCCAGCATGGGTATGGTCCATAACTCTGAATTAGCACCAGAAGGACTTGGTCTGATATACGGCTGTCCCACATGCTTCCCTGTTCAAGCTATTAAGGGTCTGGGGGTCAGAGGCTCCAGGTGAGTGTGGAGGAATCAGCTTGGACATCCCTCAGCTGAACATTTTCTTCTCTTCCTCCGCTCTCTGTGGTTGGGATCCTTTTTTGTTATTTAAATTACTTTGTGTTTTGTTATGTTCTGGAAGCGGTTTGTGCCATTGGCTGTTTGCCCTGGGGCCTCTCCACTCTCTGCCCTTGGGCCTTGCTCCCCAGGTTTTCCAGGCGTGGTGGTCTGGGGGAGGGAATATCCCTGGCAGATGCTTCCCTCATCTGGTCATTGTGTTTCTGTCCTAACCGATTATCAGTAAATGACCCATTCCTGACCCTTCTCTCCTAGGAAATAACATTGTTGGATAACTCCTGGGTTTGGGGTGGGCTTGAAAGGAAGGTCAATGGTAGCAGGGCCAGATGGACATTGTTGCGGCTGCTGCGTTGGCAATACCGAGATGCTCTGACCCCTCTCCCTGGTACCCATTGTGTAACTGTGCTTGGGTGGTGTTGTACAGGCTCTGCTCGGTGGTGGTGAGGGGCAGGTAAGTCGGAGCGTGTGCTCCAGGCGAGTGCCCTTCCCTTCAGCAGGCTGGTCCTGCCTCCGTGGCAGTGTGGTGTAGCCACAGCGCCCGGGAAGGAGAGGTAAAACCAGCCTTCAGTTGGGTAAACTGAAGGGCACACCAGCCCCTCTATAGGTCGAGCCGATGTGATCACATCTTAAGGGATGTTTGTGTGTTTCCTTGGAGAGAAAATTGAGGTTTGTTTGTTGTTAATTAAAAAAGTGAGAAAATTTTAAAGGCTGTTTGACACAGTCACAGCCAGATTCCATTTCATCTCCCCAAATCCCTCCTCTAATTTCAGCTGGATTCAGAAATAACTTATTTCCTCTTTCACTTCTAGTCCTATTCAGTAGGCCAGTTGGGAGCTTTTAAACGGTTGCCCTGTCCCATGGAGAGGTGGCTTGCCTTGTGGCGAAGGGATAAAGTGGTTCTTGGTCGGCTGATGTAGAAAATACTTTGAGGTTCTCTTAGAATTGCTAAGAAATGTGAAACTGCTCACATGAGAGGGATGGCAGATGTTCTTTCCTCAGATTTTTTTTTTTTCTGCTGTTGAGCAAAACTCCCCCATCTGCAATGTCTGGGGTTGTTGCATCAAATCCTCTGCTGAGCAGAGCAAGCTTTGCCACTTTGACTTGGAACTGTTTTTGCAGGGCCAGTGGGGTCAGCAACTAGCAAACTCATTTCATCTGTGTATCCTCCTGGCTGGCTCTTTTCCAGTGGCCTTGGAAAGGTAACACTGCAGTATTAGTCCCTGTTGTTGAAATCACCCCATTCTGCTCCTTGCAGAGGTGAAGCATCTTTTGCAAGGTCAGCATTACCTCCACGTGTCGCCTTTGTGGGTGCTAGCAGCTGGAGAGCTTGCAGCCAGCGCGGGAGCTCCCATGCTGGTTTTGGTGCTCCCTTTCCGCCTTTGTTCCCTCTCCCCCCCTCCACCTACCTCTCACACTTTCTCTCCTTTCTCGCCCCTCCTCTGTCTGATCTGGGGAGGGTTTTTCCCTTCCGTGCTCACAGCCCTGCCGTTTCCCCGAAGGCTGGCTGCCCTCTTTAGCATGCAGAGCCTCATCTCCTCCAGGTTACGCAGAGGTGCCGCAAAAATAGAAATGAGAGACAAACGCCCCATTGAAGCAGCTGGCAAGCCCTGGCTCTGTTCCCTGCTCCCTCCCATCTACAGTCGCAGGGCTTTATTCATGTGTGTTTCTTTTTTCCTGTCGCTTGATCTGCCTTTTAAAATACAAAATTGGGAGACTGATGGCTGATAGAAGTCATCTAATCCGTGTTCCCCGTCCTAGGAGGCAAACGGCGAGCCACCGATGTCTTGGGCATTAGATTTCCTCTCTTGGCTGTGCTCCCCTGCCTCCCAGCTCAGCCTGCGCTTTGATTCTTTCTTTGCCTCGGAGTTGACAGCTGCGTTGAGCTCCTTTATGAGGTGCTTGGAAGAGAGGGGGGGAAGATGGCAAATGCTTGGTACTCCAAGCCTTTGGGTTGTTGCTGCTGCTGGTGCAAAAGGTATGAAGTGGTGTCAGGATGCTGTCTGGAGAGGTACCGATTTGTACGCTGGTGCAATGGTGCCGTTAGCCCTGTGGCATTTGGGCTGGTGCTGGTATAGAGGGTTGCCCCAGGCTAGCTTCTGCATCCCGTGCCTGTGAATCAGACCCCAAGGTGTTGTCCTACTCCAGATCCACCCCGGGAGAAACCTGGCTTGCTCAGGCTGTGTCTATTAACGACTCACTCTTAGGGATGAGGTGGTATAGTTTTATCTTGGGCTGAGGAGAGCAGAGCTTCCCAGTAAACAAGATAATGCAGCTTAGGGGGTTTTAACTGGGTAAACACTTCAGAGTTAAATGAGGGTAAACAAACTCCCAGGATCCGAGCTTCCTGCGTGGATGGGATTAGCTCTCTGGGTGCTCGGGTTCACCTGCTGTGAGATGTCTGTTGTAGAAGTGGTGTGACAGGCTGTGGCTGAGCTCTGGAGCCAGCCCAAACGGGGTGTAGCCGATGGAAACTGAGGGTCTTGAACCAGTCTTTGGAGCTGGTGCAGAGTTACATGCTGGGAGACCTGGGATGCGCATTGTAGTGTGGCTGGAAAGCCAGAGCGCCACATCAGCTGCGTCTCTGTTAATGAGAGTTGGGGGAAACTGAGGTATTGGGGTGGATAAAGAGCTGATGCAGGATCCAGGCAGTCACTTGCAGTCCCAACTGTACCAGGTTTTCCGTGTGGTCTTGGACCCGCTGTGGTCTTTCCCCATCCTTCTGCTCCCCTTTTCTGGATAACTTTGAGAATAATGTTCCCTTTCTCCCTCTCACCGCTCTCTGTCATGTTTGCTTAAGCTGTAAGCTCCTCAAGACAAGTGCTCTCCCCTCTGGGCTGCACGGGGCTCAGCAGCGCTCTCCGTTAGTGATGCAGGTGTCTGGTGTCAGCCTGGGCAAGCCCAGCCTGGGCACCATCACGTTGGAGCCTGGTGAGCACCACTGAATCGGCACGGGGGCTCGCCTGGCCAGGTCTCTCTGTATCCGTGCTCCCGCACAAGAGGTGTGCAGACTTCACTGTGTGTGCTCAGCTCGCAGGGAGCCGGCCCATCCCCAGGGATGCCCAGAGGTGCTTTGGTTGGCTCTGGGATGCTGCAGTAGCTTCCTTCCCCTGCAATACTCTGCTTCCATTGCTGTTCCCTTTTTGTTGCTGTGCTGGCCTCAGACGATCTTGCCTTGGATCAATAGAACAAAATAAATGAGATTGAGAAGTGCTGCAGCCTGGCCCAAGAGTATATGGGAAAGAGTAACCAACACTGGATTTTGCCCAGTTCAGAGAACAGCGGAGGAAGGGGGAGAGGGTCAGAGCAGGCAGAAGGCTTGAGAAATGCATTTCTAGCTGCCAGTGTTCCCAGGACAGGTTTGGTAATCAGCCTGGCAAAGTGAGCAGCAACTCCCAAGCTTTTTGTGCTAACAAGCCAATGTTTTCAGTGAAAGTGCCAGGGCCAACCGATCTGCCATTGCCCCGTAGCTCATCTTGGCACTTGCCCTGGTTTGAATTTGTCCTTCTGGGACGTGGAGTTGTAGGACGTAGTGTGGGAAGGAACCTCGGGAGGTTGCCTAGTCTGTGCCCTTGCCTGAAGGCGGTTCAGCTCTGCTTAAATCATTTCAGGCCACGTGTATCCAGATCTGCGTGCAGCATCCAGGTGATGCCTCAGCAGTGCTTTGTAAAATCTCTCTATTTCTAGTACTTCAGGACTGTGCAAGCATTTTCACATCTGCATTCCAGTGATATCTCAGACCTGTTTCTAATACAGGCGTTTCTCCTCTTAAGAGATTTCTAATGGATGGTTTCCTATCTTGTTTCAGAAATGTTTGGTGCTGGTTCTCAAGGTGGTAACTTATCACTTTGTACTGTTTCTTTTTGTAATATTTCTGTTATTTCCATTCTCAAGATCATTTAGCTGTACCTACAGTCTTTCTGTGCAGTGAGGATATCTCCTCGCTTTGTGTCCTTGGATAATTTCATTATCGTGTTCCTAATTTCTGTTCTAAGGTCACTTAGGAAAATGTTAAAGAACAGCAGATCCAAGGACAGACCTTGAGGAATTCCACTAATAGCCTCCCTCCAGCACAAGCCTCTGTCATTTTTCATATAGCCAATGCCTTACAGTTGCCTTACAGTTTTCCTGCTAATCAGTGTCTTTTCTTGCTTCTCTTGTAATTCTACATGAGGCGCCATATCAGATATTTTACTGAAGTCCAGATGGATTAGATCTGCTGCATTTCTCTTGTCTAGAAAATCAGTTATCAAAGAAAAATACTAAATTAGTCTTCATTTCAGCTTATTCAGTTAGTTCAGTTCAGTGACCAGTTCATTAAGAACTGAGAAACTGAGTATGAGCTGAGAAAGCTTTGCCCGAATTAGTTACTTCGCTTGCTTAACAAAACTGTTTTAAATGTAAAACATGTTTTGGTAATCTCACTTTTTCCTTATGTCTCCATATTTATCACGGTATTTATCGGTTGAATAAAGCCAACTTCCAGGTGCTGTTTTCTTGCATTTTGATTGCAGTTCAATATGCATGTGAATGTACCTTGACACAAATCACAATTAAAGTCTCATCTAGGAATCAAGAAGTGTCAGTCAAACCTTCTAATATATAAAATGGAAATAACAAGGATATAATTGTTGAAAGAAAAGTGTAAAATGCAACCTGCCGCCCTGCTTAGCGTTAGGCAGATGTTTGCTGTTAGTACATTTTAATTCTTACCTGTGACAGTCAGCCCTTCCTTATGAAAACAAAAAATGTAAATGCAAAATGAAGTTCAAATCAATGACTTAAAAATAGATTTCCAGCCTGTTGATTTAAAACATGATTAATATTGGTGATGTAAATAATTTTGGTTTAGATCAGTTCCCCGGCATATAATATAGCTGCAGATCAGTAGCGCTAGGGTGAAATCCTGCCTGGGTGACAGTTGGATAGGAAACTGTCATCGACTTCACAGGGCCAAAATTTCATGGCTTAAGTATAAGACATTCCACCTCCTCTCCAGGGTGGGTGGCTAACAAGGCACCCCATCCTTTCAAAGAGGCAGAAAACCTTGGAGAGGGTGAACCATCACTGCCCCATTGAAGAGAGGTGCCCCAGGCTGGACGGCTGCTTGGCGCTGACTCCTCCTGGATGTGAATGCTTCTCTGCGTTGTTGTGGATGTTTCCCAAAATGCCCTGATTTTCCTCATCGGCTGAGAGCGCAGCCCATCTGCGGGGCAGGTTACCCCAAAGGCAGGTGTGCACGGCGGGTTGGGTTGGCAGGAGCAGCCTGCAAGGAGAAGACAAGCCCAGTGGGTGTCAGTCCTATCTCTGATACGGGTTTACTGTCATTATACAGGGACCTTGTGCCTCTGCCTGGCCTCCTCGGAGGAGCCAACCGCCAATGGCCTCACGTCAACTTCCCTGCTGGAGTTTGCCATGATGTCCCACCTGGAGGCCATGAATTCCCATGAGCAAACCAGCCTGGAGGCTGCGGAGCCTGATCTTGCCCCTGGCTCTCTGCATGCTGCCCCGGGATCGGGCTTTGCCAGCGAGGAGAATGAGGAGTCCAAGATCTTACAGCCCCCGCAGTACTTCTGGGAAGATGGGGGAGAGCTCAACGACTCCAGCCTGGACTTGGGACCGGCAACAGGTAGGTTATTTTTACCCTGTTCTTCCTCCCTGCTCTGCAGAGACTCTGGGGAGGCGGAAGGATGCAGGAATCTGTCTTCCTGCTTTGACACAACTCTCACTAAGAGGGCCTGAGATTAAACGTCAGCTCTATTTTCTCACCTCAGTGCCTGATGTGTCCCCGGTGAACCCTGAGCAAGCACAGGCTTTAGAAACCAAGTTACAGCTGAGCCTTTATTCCTGAGCTGCTATGAGCTGGGAAAAGTATTGCCCCCACCTAGTTTCCCATTGCCTCGTGCCTTTCTTTCTCTCTCTCCTTCCCCCATTTATGCTGTCTTCTCTCTCTCCCTTCTTTCTGTTGCTGTCAATTAAGCACAACCTAAAGGTCTCGAGACCCCACCTCAGAGATCAAGGCCATCTTGGGGTTTGAGTCAAAGCTGGGTGCCTTGGGCCAAATCCTGGATTCCTCACCCTGTGACTTCAGTGGGGATTTGGCCTGAGAGAAGACAGTGGGTTTTCTCCCTTGGGCAGCTGCCCTGTTGCCTACCCTGTCCTGCCTGCTCCCTGAGGAGTCCTGGCCAAAATGAGTTTTGTTAGCGTTTGAGCTTGCTTTCTTCTGTGGGGTGTTTTTTGAGACCACCAAGTCCCCTCAGGAGGAGGAGCGTTGCAGGGTTTCCAGTATCTTAGGAGATTATTTCACATGCTCCTGCTCTTAAGTGTCATGTGGGGCAGGTATTAAGTGTTACTCAGGGGCCAGGCTTCAGCCTTATCCCTCCTCCCTTATCCGGTATCGCTGCCTCCCTCTCAGCAGGTCTGACTGAGGTCTACAATTAGAAAGCACAAGTCTTGTTTTATCTTCACTCCTATTTCTGTGACCCTAAAAAAGACCTGTGCTCACGCAGGGCTGAGGGCTGCCGCAGTGCGATGGCCCAGGCTGCCCACTGGGACACAGTGCACGCTGTGCGGGGCAAGGGCCATCCCAGCTTAGGTCTCCAAAGCCCTCTGCTCACTAACGTTACTGCTAAACTCATCTGGCCATGCTTTTGCTGCCATTGCGGCTCGCGTGGCCCTGGGGCACTTGCAGGCCTGGCCGTGGGGAAGCTGTGCAGCGGTGCTGGGGGCGGATGGTGCGCATTCCCACCAGCGCATCCTTGGGACGTGCTCTGGCTTAGCTGCTCTCACGCGCTGGCAGCGTGCTCAGCGGCGCTTTTATTTGTGTGCCAGCAGGCACCTGCATGTACTCACAGATCTGGACGTGACTTGGAGGACAGCATGTGCTTGTGCATTGAGAGCGAGATGCACTGGGTACCGAACCCAGCCTCGTCTCTTGCACGTGCCTCGTCCCATTTGTATGCAGAACACGCTCCTCTCTCCTTCCGTTCTTGCCTGCAGTGCTTTCCTTCATGAACAGATGTGCTCTTTCAGCTGTCCTTTACCCGCACCCCGTCCTTTCCACTGCCCAGCTAACCACTTCAGTGCTTCCAAGCGCTGTTTTTTCCCCTGGCCATTGCTGTGTCCAGAGCTCATGTCTCGGTGGCATTTCAGAACCTTGGTTAATAGAACAGTTTGAATTATTCAAGCGCTGGGAGTGTGTTTCTACTTAAAATTTAATTAGAAAGCTGCTGTGTGTCATTTTACAATAAAGGATATTGTAATAGCATCCCTAAATTGGGCAGCCTTCTCCTGTCATGCAAAGCGTATGCATGAGGTGCACACAACCAATGGATCGTACATGCTGCATGTGTGACAGATGCCATGTGATACCTTGTGGAACTGTGTGATGACATCTGTTAGGTTATTTTCAACGTATAAATCCATTAAACAGTTTCAAACAGCTGCTGTTTAAGGAAAAAAAAAAGTTTATGGTATAAGTTTTCCTTGTGTGGGATTTCTTTCCGAACGACAGTGAAGTGTAGCCCAGCATAGTTGGTAGCTCTGTCCCAGTCACGGATTTGAGACCCTGTATCAGTCAGGCACAAAATGGGATTGTTATACTACTGGAGAGAGAAAATTCCCTGCTATGAAAGGAGACCTGTGCTGGCTTCTTTCTGTGTTTGGTGTAAAGATATTGGGCTTGAAATTGGTGGTCTTGTTGCAGATAGGCCAGATTTCCTGAGATTTCAAAGCTGCATTAGTCATCTCTCCTTTTTTTTTTTTTTAATATGTCCTTCTGAAGTCTGTGTGGGGAGACTCCTCTGCCTTTGTGTGACTTTGAGGCTGCAAGAGATAAAAAGTAATAACAATCTGCAGCTGCTGCTCTTTTTTTAAGTGCACTTGAACATCCTTTAAAAATATTTCTGGAAAACATGTGGCATCTAGGGCCACCTGTTAGTCCATTAGAAAGTGAGAACAAACTGCCACTGGCAGAGCACAGCTCAGCCTGCGGCTCTGATTCTCCTGAATAATTTGCTTTTGCTGATTTATGCTATGGAACAGTAAATCTGTATTGACATCAGTGAGCGCTAGCCTGTGGAAGGACCCTTAGATTTGTCTCATTCTGTCTGACTGTGTACAGAAGTGCATGCTTGCGTGTGTGCTAACCCATGCACAGCTGCTACCCAGTGGAGCTGCATCTGGAAGAGATGGATTAGGTCTGGTGGGAATGTGGATGCCACATCCTTATGGAAGGAAGCAAGGTGTGACTCATACTTCATCTAAGAGGCAAGTCAGTGGAGCTGTGAACCTGTTACTTCTGCATCCCACTGCTTTCAGGCATCCAGGGAACCCAGAAGCTTCTCAGGTTGTAGTTTGGGTTTGGCTGCTTTGTTTCACCTTTGGTATCAAATTGGCCTGAGCCACAGATCAACCCTGAAGACAGAGTGGACCTGCAGGGACTCACATGTGGCCCTTCTTGTCCTCCTTTCCCTTCTTCCCACCTCCCCCTCTTGTTTTGCCTGGAGGCTTGCAATCCCCCGTGTTTCCTACTGTCACACTGGGTTTCCTGGGCAACAGATGCAACATCTCTTCTAGCTTTAGGGGTAGATGGGAGTCATTAGGGCTGCAGGTCCCTTTGAGTCCCTGATCTTTAGTGAGAGAGTTACATGGTGATGTATCTATCCTGGAGTGCTCCCTGGCTTGCACCTCTCAGTGTTCTCCTTTGGTTCAGTCAGAATGAGGTGCCCCATGTGTTCCCCTTCCAGTGAAGGCTCTAGGTTGAAGTAGCCTAACCGTTATTTGCTGGGAAGTACGGGCTCCTGGAAACTGATGCAAGACTTGTGGATGTCTGGTGAATGAAGGCACTTAGTCCCTCTCCTCCCTCGCCCAACAGCTGAGACTCCAAGGATTGGAGTGCATCATCACATCTTCCAGTGTGATGGTGCGCTGGCATGAAGCTTGCTTACAGCCAGGGTCTGCTCTTTTAGCTCCAAGGTTGTGCCTTTGAAGACCAAGGCATGACTGTGCTGGGGGCTATCAAATCTAGTCCTACAGGTTGGTGATTCACTAGGATGGCATGTGGTGCTTGGGGGGGGGGGGATTGTAATCTTTTAATTATTCATAGTAATTAGCAGAAGGGATTCCCAGGAGAGCTAGGATGAGGGATAGCAGGACAGATGAGTTAGAAGGACTGTATTCAAAGAAAAATAAGTTTTCTGGCCAGCTAATGGGATAAAATATTTTCCATCCCCTTCTCTGATAGTGAGATTCGCTTCTGTCCATGATGAATTATTTGCCTCTGGCCAGAGAGATCCCAGTCTCTCTCAGCCTTACTGAAATCTGCTGCCTCTTCATCCAGACTGACAGCAAATCTGCAGTTCTTAATACCATCTTCAACCCAAGCATTAATGAAATGAAGCACCTGGTAAAGACTGTCTACATAAGAAGCTTAGTGCTGAGCAGCCCCCTGCCTGAGCTCAGCTCCGGGATGCCTCTTGTTTACACCCTGGTTTAGAGTACCCTGACACGTTAGGTGATCTATCTCGGGACAAGCCATCATGACCAAGACATTGCTGGCAAAGGCTGACCTGTGGAAGAGGGTTTCTCTGTGCATAGTGTTATTCTAGTGCAGCTATCCCCAACCGACCCCATGTTTGGGTGAGGGTGGCTTATTATAGCCTTAGTACAGCTCATGCAACGAGCAGGAAAAAGGCATGGGGCTGTTTGGGAACAGCTGTAGCACTTGGTGCCCAGTCTCTACCTGAAGCAAATTCCAAACATAATGAAACCTGACCGCCTTGCTACCCTGGGACTAACTATGATCTCTTTTGTGTGTGTGGACCTGTCTTGGAGTCACAGATAGTAACTTCTCCTAGCGCTTCTGTAAGATTAGGATATTAGCCCCAGCTGGCTCAGTTCCAGCACCAGTAATTGCATTTTGCCTCCTTGAAATCCCCCTGCAGTTTCAATCAGATGGAGTATGCGTTTTTGCAGTAAGCCTCACTGCTCTATACTGCAAAACAGTGAGCAGGTAAAACGCAGCCAGGTCTGAGGTGGTAAGTGGCGAGTAGAGTGCACCTTGCACGTCCTGAAGTTGGCAGGTGCTTTAGTATGAATGGTGCTATCAGGCTGTGGTGTTGTGGCGGGAGCCCAGGAATGTTCTTGTCTTTATTACAGTGCCTTCTAGTTATCAGTAATTCAATCACTGGTTAATGTGATCTTCCAGCTTAATCCAATAAAGACCTTATGGTCAGGTTATGTGTACTAAAAACAATGAGGGTCACCCTTTTTCTGAGCTGTCAAAGTTGCTTTAAACAGCTCATAGTGGCAAATACAGGGTACGGAACCTTGTAGGGCAGTAACTGAGACCAGCTCTTCTGAATGAAGGAGAAGCAGAAATGTAATGAATTAAATGTCTGGCAGGGGAATCGTGCTTTGGCACAGTGCCAAATCTTGGCCCATCTGGTGTCAGGGGAGTTTTGGTATTAATTTCAGAGGAAGTAGGACATCGCCTAAATGGCGGCTCTTGCAGAGACTGGAGCTCATGTTCATCTCTCCCAGGGCAAATCATCTCCCCAGGCGAAGGAAATGAATCTGTGCAACCCAGACCTAGGTCTGCTGAGAGATGCAAAGGGCAGGACTTGGAGTGGCAGGAGGGCTGTGCAAGACGGTTTCTTTAGAAAATAGTGCCTGAGGGTCTTTGCAAGAGAGCTTGGAAGGGAAAAGCTGGGGGGGCTGGGAGGTGGGGGAGGCAAAGACAGCTGGATGCTGCGATGCGAGTAATATCACTACTGATGGAAAGCATTAAGGGGCGTAGGTTAGGATGTGGTGGCAAAGAGGTGAGGTGGAGGTGTAGAATTTCGTATCAGTGAACCCTACTCCCAAGGGGATGGTGTGACTGAGAAGCTCTGGGAGAGTACATCACGTGGAGCTGTGGCTGCCTGCTACGCTCATCTGGTCCAGCCCTGCTAGACTGTTCGGCCAGAGATGCTGGGACAGTTTCATGGCTCCAGCAAGCAGTTCTTCTGAGCTGTCCCTCTCTGTGATCAGGCTGGCTCTATCATGGCTTGGCTGCTCTTGTTTGTGGCTGGAAGGGGTACGTGGTACATGCCACCTCTGTGGCACAAGTTCCTCTTGTGCTCCAACCTACTGCTGATCCTGGTGGGAGATGTACAGAGCAGACCCTGGCAGGGAAGGAGCTGATGGTGTGTGCAGTTACTACCTCCTCCCTTCTCTTTGGCAGCGTTCTGCTTCCTTGCTGAAATTATATGAGCTGATAAATGAGCCTGACGAATCTGGCATTGCAGCCAGCTCCATAATACTTGTCTCCTTTGACAGAATACCCTGTCCCACTTCTGCAGCAGGAGCACAGGTCACCTGAGTCTGTCTGGCTTCTCTGTTCCATGGTTGCTGTTTATTTCCACAAAAGCTGGTGGGGATGGGAGTGGATAGCACTGGCGTAGGTAGGTGGGAAGGTCTGTGGGTCCACTTCCATGTGCCCAGGGCATGGGAACCAGGTGTAGAGGGTCTGCTGGAGGCAGAGGACAACCAGGTGGGCCGGTGGGTTGCAGGGTCTAGAAGACCACTTGCTGAAGGGGAACTGCTAGTTGAATGTTGGAAGGAGCTGCTAAAAATGGGAGATGCCCTTAGAGTTCCCTTAGGGCTAGGGGGAAGGGGAATCAAGGGAAATGCTGAGAAGACGCTTCAGTGGGGAAGCTCTTAGGTCTGCATTGCACAGATGCGTGACAGAAATCAGCTTGTCTGGAAGGAGCCTTGGGAAGAAGATGCTGGGACCAGCTTAGTGGCTGGGATCTTACCAAGGAGAAGGACAGGGTGCAAAAATTCCTTCAAATGGCAGAAGAAGGATGTAAACTAAAAGAAAATAGGTGTGCCTTAAAGAGACCTGACCTTGAGAACTGGACAGATGCCCTTGGTAGTGAGACAGTAGGAAGTGATTCCAGACAGGGACTAAGTGTCTAGCTGGAAAATATGGAAGGAAGGGTTGACTCACCATCCCTGAACCTCTGAACCTGGAAAGTGATTGAACCCCTTTGGGAAATGGGTTGTACGGAAAGCTCCTTGTTTTAAGGAGCACAAACCAGCACAACTCTGACCAAAACGCCTTGAGTTTCACTGTTTTCCATGCAAATCTGAATAACAGCCCTCACAAGGTTTCAGGGGAGTTGAGGTTATAATCAGTGGGGTCTTACGAACCAGACAGGAGAAGGATGCTCCCAGCTTAGCATGCAGGATAGTGGAGAGACTGGTGGTGAGTGGGGATGTTAACTCAATTAGCAGTGAGTGTGAGGATTCCTGGGTCTGCTTCTGCCTAGTTGATACGTTGGCCCAGAGAAGCAGCGCAGGTTTCAGTCTTTGGCTGCCTTGTAAGACGGAAGCCTACTGGGAGAGAGTGGGATGGGTTCTCCCTGAGCTTCCATCACCCTGGAGAGATGGCAGAGGTGGCAGTCCCTCCAGTGTCCTTAGATCTTGTTGGTGGAAAGGTGGCATGGCTGCACCACGTAGGGCTTTCCCCCACGGGAGCTAGCTAATCTGTGACAGAGCACCTTAAGGAAAGGTCGAACGTGTGACTTCAAAGGAGAGCTGACAGGCCAGGAGCATTTCTAGCTCCTGTGGGGCAAACCTCATGCTGCTTTTTCCCAGTTTGTTTTTCTGCTGTGCCTATCTGCCAGTTCTTGCTCTCCTCCAGGTGGAAAGATGGGCAGGGAAGAGAGGAGGTGCAGAGGAGTCGAGAATAGCTGAGTATGTCTTCAGGCAAAGGAGATGGCAGATTGGATCACTGATCCTTGAAAATAACATCTCATCTGACAGAGCCTTGTTTTAAGGGGTGAGACCCTCACTTTTCACCCACAGCATGTCAGGGTAGGCAGGGTTCTTGCTGAAGTTAGTGTTTTTGGTGCAAACCCTGAGTATCCCTGTAGCAGGAGGAGCAGCAGAGCCCTGGGAGATGCACTACCCCTTCACCATCTGTCTGAAGAGGGTCCTGACCTAATGTCCTCAATCCCGTGGTCTGTAGCTGTTCCTGCTGTTAACCACCATCCATGTAGCAAGGCAGTGACCGCCTGCAGACACTGGGATGTGTAGCTGTTGGAAAGGGCCTTTGGGAAAACCAGTGCCAGGCAGCGAAGGGGACATGGTTTTTGTTTGTCTGTGCTGCCCCTGATTGCTCTTGCCAGCCTCCTTGGCCTCTGAGGGAGCATCACCAGGTAGGCTGTTGCGTAGCAGTAATCTTTTAATCCTCGGGGTCTTTAGGTAGAGTCTCAGTCAGGATGGGTGCTCTCTATTGAAACAGTGACAAAGTGGACATTGCTTCTGCCTGCGGTGGTCAGTAGATCTCAGTGGCCTGTTTGCAGGCAGAACTGGGAGACAGTCACCACATCGTGACCCTGAAGGTCAGCAGCTGGATCACACTTATCTTTGGGCAGCATCTGGAAGGAGCTGCTGACAGCATGAAGAGAATGAGCTGTGGGTTTGGGAAGCCACTTGTGCACTGAACAGGAGCATCTTTGCACCTCCTGCTTGGGATGGAGGGAGCAGCATGGTTCTCCACTCAGGAGGGATGGCAAGAAGCATGCAGGAGCAGCATGGGCAGTCCTGGTTGCCAGGGAATATCCAAGGCAATGGATGTGTTTGCTGACATGGCCCTCCCTGCCTGGGAGCTTGCACCTGCTCCAGCAGCAGCAAGTGATGGATTGGAGTCAGGGATGCATGGAGATTCCTTGTGCAGATCTCCTCTGTAAGGCATCCAGACAGCTGCTGCCCACTGTGCTCAGTGGAGCATCTGCTTTGGCAGGCAGGAGAGGAGATGGGGGCCTTGGGGATTTCAGACAGTCACTTAATAACAATAACCATAGATGGGGCAGGGTGCTCGTTTCTGGCTGTGGAGGGATCCTCTTCCTTCCCTTTCTCAGTCAGAATATGTGCTGTGCTTGTCTTGGGGAGAAAGGGAATTAACTGGGATGCAAACTCCTGAAACCGAGCTCCTCAGGTACAGGCAATTTCTCAAGAAAGATGAAGGTTGGTTTATGCCTGCTGGATTTATGCCTGCCACTCTGAGCTTAATATGTCTGATCTTACAGATACTCTCCTTATCCTGGGATCCCAGCTCCTTGCTGGGCTTCCAGAAGAAGCCACTGCCTGCTCTGACCTTACATTTGTGAGGTGCATCTTTCTCCTTCAGCATCTACATTTGTCTAGCAGCTTCACATGCATTCGTGGTCAGAGCCACAGAACAACCAGGGGCTGAGGCTGGAGGGAGGGGAATTGGATTTGGCTCCTGTTTCTGGCTTCTGTTTCCCTGCAGCAAAACTATTCCATAATGACACGGAAAACTCATAATGCAGATGTTTGTGGGATGACTTTTCTGTTGTGAAGTGCTGTACAAACGGAAGTTCTGCATTTCTAAGATGCCCAGGTTGATTCAGGTTTTGGTGGTGTTACTTGGGCGTGCCAGGGAGTAGCATTTGGTTTGCTGTGCTGGTGTTTCTCTTCCTTAGTACTTCCCAGTTAGCTTGTGGCTGACTGCTGCTGCCACCCTGTATCTTTCTGAATTGCATATGAAATGAATCCCTGTGTCCCAGCTTGATTCCTAATACTCATAACATCACCTTGGAGATGCCAAGTATCAGAGCTGTTATTTGCAGGTCTCCTGGCTAGCAGAACTGTGCAAACACCTTCAGGACAGAAAGGAGTGGGGAGAATGAATGTGTGAATTATCCCTAGGGAAAGTGGCTTTGCTGGGATGGGACACAGGGCTGGGGAAGTGCAGGAGGTTACCCTGCACTTGTCAGATGAGATTGTTCTTTTCAGTGGCAGGCTACCTGCTCTTAGAGGGTCTCTGCCATTTGACCCCATCTGTGGCTAGACACATACAATGGGGCCAGCTCTCTGCCTTTCAGAGTTCACGGTTACTCAGGATGTGACATGAAGTCTCTTGTATCTCTTTTTAGATTACAGCTTTCCTGCTGCGTCTCAGAAGGCCCTGCTGAAAGGGAATGGGACACAGGTGAAAGACAACTGGGAAACAGCCACTGTCCAGCCGCCGGCAGAATTTGTTGAGCCTGACTTGCACACATCTTTCTCCAGCACACTGGAGGAAGAGGAGGGGCTGCTTCCTATAGACCACTCAAGAGGAAGAGTGGAGACCCTCCAGACTTCAGGGCCAGAGGTTACATCTTCTGAACCAGTGGGACAAGAGGACTCCTTCTCTCTTCTGTTTTCTACAGCTTCTGCCGGGCCAGGTGTTGTGACCGAGGTAGCCACAGGAGGGCAAGAGGAGGACTCTGTTCCTCCAGGCTTAGACCTTGGGAGCAGCATGGGACCGGGTCTTCTGCCCATGTCCTCTATTTTTTCTACTACTGATGCTGTGAGGTCTCCCAGTATTTCAGAAGAGCCCTTTGAGGTGACAGCTGGGGACACATGGCCTGTTGAGGGAGCAGATTTGGAGCTGACTGTGACTACCGCAAGAGCAGAGCTTTCAGAGACCACGGTGGAGGCTGGTGGGGAAGAGCATTCAGCCAGAGAGGAGTTTTCGGAGACCATGGTGGGGTGGGAGATGCTGGAGCCCACAGTGCTGACTGAAATGGAGCAGACCACGGAAATGCCTGTGGGGACACCCTCTCCTGGAGGCAGCTCCCCAGGCCCCCAGACTCTTTCTGGCAGTGAGCAGCACCCCACTTCTTCTGCGTCTCCGTGGGACAGGGCTGATGAGCCTGCGCTGGATCCCATTTGGAATGACACCGAGTCAGCCACGGAGACTGTGTCAGCAGAGAGGAGCTTGTCGCCGCAGGCTGGGGATGCCCGCATGGCCATGCTGCCAACAGAGCTGCCCTGGGACTCAGCACAGGTAGCACTGGGAGCAGGGACTGGGTGGGAGGTTGCAGTGGAGATATTTGGGTACTTCTCTCTTGGGGTTGGGGCAGTTTAACCCCTTAACCTTACCTACGTCCTGAAGTCTGACTGGTGGAAGTAGCTTTTTCTGTTCACCCAGCCAAAACTGAATTTTAGGGGATGTTTTTCACAGCGCTTCTTAAAGGTATCCATCATCCTGGGTGAAAGCTCTGCCCCCTAACATCTTCCCCAGCGAACTCCTGCACAAAATCCTGCTTCTAATAAACACCTGCCCTCTGGGGCATGCAAAGCAGCAAAAGCTCCTTGTTTCCTCAGCCTGCATTATTGGAAGTGTCAGGACAAAAACGGCCCCAAGGATTTCTGGAAAGGGAGTGAGAAGGAAGTGCTATTTTTGCTGCTGCCTGCAGGGACCAGATGCAGAGCAGGTGGAGCAGGGTACAGAGATGTGTGAGGATGTTAGTCTAGGAGAGCCTGTGGGACAGGAGATGTGAGGTGAACTGCAGTTCCTGAATCCAGCAAACTGGCAGCTGGTTAAGGGAAGATAGGTAGCAGGAGCTGGCTGGTGAGAAAGTACTGGGGAAAGCTTTTAATTTTGCTTTCTGCCCCACAGTAGTCGGGACCCTGAGCAAGTGACTTAGTCCCTCTGTGCGTCCAGTCCTGCCTGCAAAGTGCTGCCCTTTCTCATCAGTTTGTTTAAGGACCACGGAGGCTCCTGGTTAGGTTTGGTGTGGTGTTAAGTGCTGATCACATACAGGATAAGGCTGCAGGCTAGAGAGCTTTCCACCGAGTACCTGAGTCCTCCTGGAGTCTAGATACAGCTGGAAGGTAAGCTGGGCTGTGACAAGCTGGCACAGTACCTTGTCCCTGCCCCATGTGCTAGCACTGAAACAGTGTTTCCTCCTTAGTGCAGAGAGTTAGAGGACAGTTACTTCCTTTGAGAAGCACTTCTCTGGGGTATGGCACAGCCCCTTGCTCCGTGCCTTGTGTACCCCGTGCTTTCAGCAGGAGAGCTGCCTTTGCTACCCAAACCCAGCTGTCTTTGTCTTGTCTCTCCAGGTGATCTGCAAAGACTGGAGCAACCTTGCGGGGAAAAACTACATCATCCTGAATATGTCGGATAACATTGACTGTGTAAGTCAGTGCAAAGAGATTTGATGGCACGGGGGGAATAGTGCTTAGAGATGTGGAGGCAGACACAGTTCTTGCTGTCTGCTTTCACTACAAAACATTTTAAAAGCACTAAATCTCAAAGTCCCTATAGAGGCTGTGGAGAGAAGGGGAGGAGGACAGAAATATTCCTGTTCCCCAAATGGGGAAAGAGTGGGTGGAGAGAGAGGATTTTGCTCAAAGTCTAGCACATGTCAGTCCCATATTGGATTTTGACTAACTTCTGGCTGCTAGTCTGTGCCAGTCAGTACCTGGATTGTCATGAGACATGAGAGCTTTTAACATTGCACTTCTTACTGTAGGAAACGTGGCAGGATGGAGGCGTGAGTCTCCTTCCCTCTCTGCCTTTTCCTTCCTCTCCTTCCAGGATATAGTAATGTTCCTCTGATGGCTCAGAGGAATAGGGACTCCCCATTTGCAGTGTGAATGGTTCAGTGTCAAGCAGCTGTCACTAAATCTTCCTTAAGTGCCTCTTCTCCCCACCCTGTTGTCTTGTGTGTTATCTGGGTCTGTTAACCAGCCACGCTCTGTTAATCCGATGCCTGTCCATCCATCCCCACAAAGCTGCAGTTAATTCATGAGGCCAGAGCCCCTTGTGGATCCCTGGTAGAAGGGCTTGTTCACCTCTGCTGGGCCTTTTATCAGGCACTTTAAAACCGGTTGTGAAAGGCCTGGGGTCAAGGTGCCTTTCATAACTCTAAAAAATGATTACGAGCCTGACAGCCCGAGACCAAAATGTTTCATTGGGGAATCGTGTTCTGGCCTCGCGTGTCTGCACTCTCGCCTGCTGCAGCTCCCGCTCTGCCCAGAGCTGGCTGGTTTTGTTACTGCAGGGTGGCTCTGTGGCACTGACCTATTTCCACTACTGGTGAGTTGTGGGTGGGGGTGTGGGGTGTAGTTTTGGTTTATGGTTTTGGGTGGGGTGTTTTTATTTGTTTTGGGGGGTTTTTTTTGAGGTAAACTTTTTGGGGACAGGGAAAACAGGAGAATTCCTATACACAATAAAGTATGCTGACTGCTTTAAGGGTAGATGAAAAGTCAGTTTCTTTCCTCCTGATTTACGCAAATCAGTTTGCTCTTTGGAGGGTTTTAAGTATCTCTGCTACAGTTCACAATTGCAACTCAGAAAATCAGTCCTTGAAAACCAGAGTCCTGCTGCCCTGTTTCCTCCATGTCCTAGTCCCCATTGCTCTTTCTCCCATCTCTGTGGAGTTTACATGCTGGTTAATTTTGTAATACATAGTAGCTTCCTTCCTGTGGTCACTTGCACTTGTGTTGTTTAAACCACTGGAAGGGCGAGAACTGAAAAGCAGATATGCAGATGTCTCTTGACCAAATTGTGTCTTTACTGTTGAATCCTCAATTCTGCCTTGCTGAAAGAAGACAGTGCCCTGGGATAGGCAGGACTGAACTGTTTTTCTACTTGATTTCATGTTTCATAACATATTTCCTAGTGAATGAGTTGTGCTGTCCTCCCCCTTATTCAAAGGGACACTTGTCAACATACATATTTAACATGAACATTGCTTCGTTCCCTGCCTCCCCTTACCACTTTGCATGGCTGAAGCTGGAGTCAAGCTGTTCTCCTTTCCACTGATGTTGATGAAGTTTGTTTCCTACCCATGGTAATTTGCTCAGTTTGGCCACTCACCTACCCTCTGCCTGTCCCTTTTATTTTCTGGTTTCTGTATCCAAGCTCTGTGGTGTTTGGATTTCCAGGGTTGCGAGGGATAACCTGCATTGCAAGTGCTGTAGTTTAAATTAGTGTGAATGGGGATTCCTAGCATATTTCCTGTGTTTTGATGCCCTGATCTGCTGTGGTACCAAGTCCCACTGAAAAGCTGAGAGACATGGAGGATGCTTAGCCCCTTCCAGAGGGTTGCACCTTGAGCTTTAATGTTCTTCATAGCACCAGGCTTTTACCTGCTGCGGGGATGATGTCTGTATTGCTGGGTTAAGCTGGCGGTCCATTTACCTTCCTAATGGGCTCTGGGCAAGGCAGTCACTTCAGTCTCTCTGGGCACATCTCCCACTCAATATACCTGGGAATTTTGCCCAAGTGAGGACTGCAGGGTCTGACCCAACAGTGGTACCTGGCTACACATCAGGAGGTGACCTCCACCTCTGCTCACGTTTGTCCAGGCTCCTTCACAGCTCCCTTTTCCCCACCACAGAGAATTTATCAGTGCTCTGCAAGCTCTGCTTTCCCCATCAGTAGAAACATCTCCCCTCTGCCCTCCTCCTGCTCTTGGGCTAAGCTGCTCCCCCTTCCTCCGCATCCCCCAAAACAGAGCAGCAGGCTGGCAGCGGGGCCGTGAGCCGCAGCCGCAGCTGAGCAGCATGGCACTGCATCCTCGCGCAGCTCCTCCTGCCTCCCGGCGCTGAAACCCGTAACCTGATGAGAGGAGGCACTGGCAGGCCCTTGTGATTCAGGCCCCAGTCATCGGTGTCTTTTCCAATTAGGGCATTTTCGGCACAGGCCTGTGCCTGCCCTGAGCGCTTCGAATTGCCATGGCAACAAGAGCTCTCCATTTTATTAATCATCTGTGTGGCCTTCAGGTTGGCATGGCAACCAGAGATAAGAATAGAAACACAGGAGCGAGAAAGCAGCAAAGGAGCCTGCTGAGGGATGGCTGGAGCATGTCAGGCTGAGCGGCACCCGCTGACCCAGCGCTGGCTGCGGGGAAGAGCCTGGCTGCTTCCTTCTTGCCTTACACCTCAGGATCTCTGTGTGCCAAGGGAGCTGGGCTTGGCACAGGTTGGGGCGTATGGTGGCCACATGAGCCCAGGAGAAGGGTTGGGGTGTCAGGAGATGTATGTGGGTCCAGCCTGGGGCACTGGGGATGTGCGGGGAGCGTTGCACCAGGTTTAGCATTGCTGGCTTTTGGGCACACCTGGTTCAGGGGTCTCGGCCATGCAGTCGTGCCAACCCTGCAGTGCTACATCTGTCCTGTTCCCACCATGCACTCACCAAGGTCCCTTTCCCGTGGCAGGAGGAGTTTCGGCTGGAGAGGGGTCCCCAGCTGTTGGCACTGGTGGAGGATGCCTTCTCCAGACAGGCGGATGGACTGCAGGACCGCTGGCTGATCTCTCTGAGCAAACCCAATGAGAACGACAAGCACTTGCTAATGACACTGGCAGGGGAACAGGGTAAGTGCTGGGAGAAGGAGCCCTCCTGTGATGGAGGGGATGTATTTAAGGGGCTCTCAAATGGAGGTGCTCAGCCACGTTGGAAGGAGCTTTTGCTCTCCAGTCCATTTCAATCCCACCACTTCCCAGTGTTAACTGGCCTTGAGGGATGGAGAGGGACTGAGGACATAACACCCTTTTTCTTCACATCTGCCTTATAGCTTGTCCCTTGCTTGCACGAAGCTCCATCTTCTGCGCCTTGCCTCCTGCTTTACTCCCTCCCTGGATTGCCTTCGCTCAAGCATCCATCAGCTTTATCCCGCTGCTTATATACTCTCCTCCCTGGGCAGGCCACTGCAATGGCAGGACATGACAGCCTGCTCTTAGTTCACTTCTTAACTTAACACTCCTTAAGTCTTGCCTGGACTGGGCCAGTCCTGAGAGTGCCTCCCCTGCATCCCCAAAGAAACAAAAGCTGACAGTGAAAGGTGGGCTGGACTGGAACATTTTACCATCTCTTTAATCCCCTTCTGGAAGTGGGGTGCTTCTCCTGTACTGCGTCTGCTGCCTGCTTAGTGACGGGCGCCTCTAATGTTGACGTTATTACCTATATGAAAAAAACCCTAACAGTATTCTAAAATGCCCCACAGTGATAGGAAAACAGAGCTAACATTTAAGTGATATTTGCTGTATAAATGCTTTAAATTATTGCATCTCTCCCAAGCCCTTGGGCTGGAGCACGTGCCAGTGAAAAGGCTTTGGTGAGCATTTGGTCTTCTAAACTAAAACCTTCATGCTATCATGAGGGGGGACGTCCCCCTTCCTGGAGAAGAAAACAGGTCTGAACTCCAGCAGCACAGCCAGGCTGGGAGGTATCCCTGAGTTTAGAAACCAGAAACCAAAGTGTTTTCTGCTCTGAATAATCAAGCTTTTGTTCAGTTCCTCTTTTTACTGCTGTGCAAGTGAAGGGAGAAATGGGCCTCAGCCTCTAAATCCTTCCTGACTGCTCCTGTTCTGGCTTGGAGAGCATCCTGGGAGCAGTTAGGGAAGGAGGATCCCAGGAAGGGGTGGCTCAGTGTGGACTGGTGGCTCCCTGGCTGAAGCTGTCTCCTGCTGCGAGTGGAGCTGTTACAGCACATCTCCTACAGCCTCTGCTGTAGTGCCAGGCACACCGCCTTGCCAGGGTGTCCTGCAGAGCAAAACACGCTTGCTAAAGGTTGCGATAGGTGAGCATGGAGCTCTGTGGGAACATCTTGAGTGCTGCAGCTCAGGATCAAGTTGTGCTGGACGGAGAGGCTGGATCGAGCAGTGTAGGCACCTGCCTCCATGACTTTTTGGACGTTGCTGCTCGCTGCCAGGGCAGACATAGATCCTGAGAGCTTCTGTGGCTGTGGGAAGGGCACCTAGGTGCCTCTGGTATATGTTTGTGCCTGGATTCTTTTCCCTCTTTAAAGAACATTTGGAAGTACCCTTGGCTGTGGTCCTTGCATTCTTTCAGCCTCCTAACATAAAGCACCAATGAACGAAAATGTGTATTCCTGTGCCTCCATCCCATTGGGGATTTCAGTGATGAGTACATCTATCTGAGCTAACCTGAACTGGGAGCAGCACTGATCTCTCCTTCTTCTTTCCAGGTGTCATCCCCACAAAAGATGTTCTCATGGCACTGGGGGATGTTAAGAGGAGCTTAGCTGAGGTAAGAGCCTGTCTGCCTGCATCCATTTGTTAAGACTAGCTGTACAATTAAAATAAGCAACTTGAAAGCCGGGAGCGTATCTCAGTCTCACCGAGTGCTGAACCCACAGCAGGCAAACAGATGAGTCAGACACTTGGCAAACTCCCTTCTCTCCTCTCTGGTAGTTGCCAGGCCATCAAATGTCTGCTCCCATTAAGAGAGTTAACTGTGGGTTATTCCCTCCCTGCTTTTCTGACTTGGTTGTGAAGCTACTTTTCACACATTCATTTTGTTGGGATACTTGGTCTTATCCCTTCTACACTATCGCCTGTGGCAATGCGGGTGCTGCAGAGCCCCAGATTTGGCCTTGCTCACCCTACAGCTGATTTACATACATTGGCTGCTCTCAGTAGCTCAGGCCTTGCTGAAGGAGGTGGGAGAGGTGCCTGTACTAGATGAGACATGTTCACACACCTTCTTCCTGCAATCCCAGGGTCTGCATTTCATTCCTTTAGACAACTGCCTACGCAAGGGCAGGCAGAGGACCAGAGGCAACGGATGCCAGACTCCACTGCCAGCTGCCTCTAGCCCTCACGTATTCCCCTCTAACCCTGGACAGCTTGGAAGAGGATAGAGATGAGGACAAATTAGTCCCATGATCTCTGACTTTGCCCCTTAGGCCTATGGAATATGTAGGCACTGAGGGCCTGATTCTGCTTGGGTTTTTTATGCTACTGGAGTAATTCTGCTGACTTTAGCAGCAGAGTTGGGCCACTGCCTTGCTGGCTGACTGCTCTCAGGTTTTCCCCTGACCTAACAAACTGGTGCAGTTAGACAAAGCAAATTAAGTGCTCAGTGCTGTATTGATTGGCTTACACCAGAGAAAGTGCAAAAAGCCAGCCCCCCAGAAATCGTGTGACTGAAGTATCAGCAGCTAGAACTGTCCAGAAAGACGCATTCGTGTTTGACTTCTTTGTGCAACTGTGACCTTACGTTAACGTGCATCCTACCAGAGCAGCGCCTCACCACCTGCCTCCAGCTCTATCAATAATGAAACACTGCTCATTGCACTGACCTTGCACTAGCACGAGCTTGGAAGGAGGAGGGAGGATATTCTCTTACACCTGTCATACTTACTATTGAATTGATACGTAACCTGCTTGAAATCTGCCAAGTCACTGGGACTGACGTTGGGCTTTGTTTGCTGACAACCACAAGGGGACCATTTCTAGGGCAGCTTCTTGAGTCAGCAGGCAGCTGTCCACTTCCAAGACCTCAGAAAGACCACTATACCCTCTTAGGACCAGAGCTTTAATGGAAACCTATTTATTATGTTTTCATTCTCTGTCACACAGTCACCAAAGCCTCAGCACCCATCAATGGTCCGTAGTTTGTTTTGGGTACTCTTAATCTTGGGCAGTTTCTCCCTTGAAAGCCTCCTGGTCTTGCACATAGGTGTGATCCTTGTGCAGGTGATCAAGGTAAGATTGTGCCTACTGTCATTTGCTGACATGTCAGCTTTCACAGAAGATGGTGTTAAATTCAGTCATGTGCCTTCTAGTCATGTAAGACAGTGTACATCCTGACTCCCCAACCCTGGCTTTTAGTTCCTCTGCCCACAGCGGTAGTCCTGTACTTGGACTCTGGAAAGTCTGAACAGGATCCCACCTGACTGCAGGCCAGGGGATTTAGTGTGCCCCTTTCGTCCTTCCAGATTGGCATCCAGAATTACTCAACCACAACAAGCTGCCAGTCGCACCCCAACCAGACACGCAGTGATTATGGGAAACTCTTTGTGGTACTGGTGATCATCGGCTCCATCTGTGCCATCATCATTGTCTTGGGGCTCATATACAACTGCTGGCAGAGACGCCTGCCCAAGATGAAGAACATGGTGAGTGAGCGCTGGACAGGTGGGGATGGTGGCTGAACTCTGACACCTTGGGATGGAGGGGACTGGAAAGCTAAGAGGGAGATTGTTTTCCCCTGTCCGCTTACTGGACATAGCTGGATACACTGCTGGAGCACCAAGGGAGCCCATTCAGGCGTAAGAGAGGCAAACCTGTCTCTTGCTGTGCTCAGGACAGCTCGTTTCCACTGCGAGGGCTGGGCTAGGAGTAAATTTACCTTTTCCCACTGACCCTGCAATGTTCTCAGTGACCCTCATAGCCTGGTCTGATTGTGCTTCTCTGCAGCATTGAGACCTGTCCTCCTTTGTCTCCATTTGTGTTCCTCTCGTCCTTTGCAGTCGCATGGCGAGGAGCTGCGCTTTGTTGAGAACGGCTGCCATGACAACCCCACCTTGGATGTGGCCAGTGACAGCCAGTCGGAAATGCAGGAGAAGAAGCCAAGCGTGAATGGTGGGAACACCATCAATGGCCCTGACAGCTGGGATGTCCTGATCAATAAGCAGGCGAGCGAGGATGTGGATGTGTTTGAGGAAGACACGCATCTTTAAAAAAAGAAGGGAGGGAACCACCCCCTTAAATACACTTGTCTCTCTCCTGTCTTGACTGATGGACCACGGGATCAGGTGGCTTCTCAGGAACTTCTTAAAGGCTTGGGACAGGTCAAGTCTTTGGGCAAGTTTTTCCAATAGAAGTCTTGAGCCCGCATCTGAGGCTTGGAGCCAGGAGGATCCCTGAACAGAGGGAAGTGGGAAGGGTGGGTGTGTAGGTCTCTGTGTGTGTGTTCCTATCAGTAGCACCAATGCTTTCATCACCTTTAAATGCACTTACTGTAGCTCTCTGGTAGTGGCTGAGAGTGGCTGGGCTTGAGAAGCAAGGCGGTGAGCTAAGCCTGCCACTGAGAGTCCAGCTTTGGGCAGTAAATTCACTTTGGGAGTCCAGCTGGAGCTACAGCAGCCAGATCCTGACCTTGAGATCACGTTCAGTCCCTGCAGGTGCAGTAAAACCTGTGCATTCTGGATGGAGGAGAGCCAAGACTTGGTCAATGTCCTGGGCAGAGTTTGCATTCCATGTGTGAAGAGAGATTGATTTTTTTTTTTCTTTTTTTTTTAGTGCTCTTGCATTCAGCTGCTAATTAGCTGGGCTGATGTTTACATTTGGGGAAAACATCCTGCTGTCATCTCATTTCCCCCCTTGAACCACAAACAGCCTCACTCCCTTTATCAGCTCCACAGCTCCAAGCTGAGTTTGCAAATTTTGAGCACTTTACCCTTACTTGACTAATTGCAGGGAATTCGGTGCCGTGGTGCAGCATCTTAGCTGGAAATTTGCTTTAGGTTGGAGAGTTGCTCAGAAAGGACATTTACCTGCCTCTTTCATGCAACAGCCTGTGAAATCAGCAGCAAAGTATCCCTTGTCTAAGTCTCAGTTTTAGACTGGCAGGCCTTCTCCACTCCTGTTCCATTTTCCAGGATAGTTTGGTTTCAGCTGGTCTTTTTGAGGTAAATATAAAGACTATGTGAGACTTCAAACAGGGAGAAAAGTAAAAACCAGAAACTGATAATTTTCTTGTCCTTTTGTTTCCTTTTCAGCATCCTGCCCTGAGGGGGGGGAAGCGTTTAATGTCCCATAGGTGTAAATCGGGGTAATATCTTTAAAATCACTGCATTTAAGCAAGTGTAAAAGCCAGTTCAGATGAGATGAGAATCAGATCTAAGAGCTCCCCAATGAACGTTTCTCAGGCATGCCTCAGGCAACTTTGAGGCTCCAGCTCCCTGAAGACGTGTGATAAAAGGCACGTGAATATGCATAATTGTTCTTTGAGCCCTGCGTAAACCCAGACTCAGAACTACTGTCAAGCCTGAAATCCCAGAACATTTGTTTCTTCTGTCATCGAGGGATTGAGGGACTTGCTTCAGTCAGAGGCAACAGTATTCCTCTGTTACGGTGATCTGTGCATGCTTGCTTACTGCAAGATGCAGCTTTGCGTTTGGTCTTTAAGGGAACCTTTGTACAGAAAGACCCCAGATATGCAGCCTGATACCGAGCCTGTAAATCTATCCCTGTATGTATAAATATTTTTAGCATGTTCATCCCTGATGTGAGTGCCTAAAGTCAAGGTACAAGAGCCCGTGGTTTCATTTTGCATAGCGCTTTGCATACAAACTGAATCACAGATCACCTCGATGTAGGACCACGTTGATATCAGTCTATTAGGGATTCAAGAAAGGTGATAGCCTTTGGTTTCCTATCCAGATTCCAGTTTTCGGTGTTTTTATCCTGCCTCCATACCTTTCCTGGTGTTATGTAGGAGATGGTGACCATCAGCTCCATTGGTATCTTGTTGGTAGGGTTGCAGAGATGCTCAGAGGAGTTTCCCCTCCTGCCCCAGCAGCTGATAATGGGGGACAGTCCATGTACGTGGACAGCCTCATGTGGCCCGTCTCTGATCACCCCTCGCTGATGGCTCCTGCTGAGTTTGATGGATCTGTGCAGTGAAACTGCACAAGTTCAGTGGCTGTGTTGATGGCACTTTGGGGCTCACAGGATTAAATGCAAGTTGTTGATATGGTGAGTAAATTAAAGCATGGAGTTAAAATTTGAGTTTGTATAGCACTTAGCATAACGAGGCCTGGCACGGCCATGGCCTTTAGGCAGTTTCACCGTGTAATTGTTTCTAAGTCCAATAATCCTCATTAAGTATGTTTTTAACGCCCAGTGGCTATTAAAAAGATAACATCACCAATCAGGTGTGACTCAGTTCACCCACAAAGCACTTCCTTGGCGCACTTCATTGCTAGGAGCTGCTTTGCTGCCCTGTTTTCTCTCCACTTTACTAATTCAGAGAAACAACAAGGTGCTGATAAAGCAATGCTTCTGGCTGGGCTCAGCACCTCCTGATCTAGTGTAAAGTCTTCAAACTTTAAAGAAACCAGGGGGGCTATGCAAGCTTATTAGCTGGCACATTCTCCTGATTTGCTCGTCTGGCTTATTATGGTCTGAAGGTTTTCCAGAGACTGTAGAGCCCTCTTCTGTGTCCGGAGCATCCAGGCAATCTTGAGAGTGTCTAAGGGTAGCCGTCACAAGGCTGAGAACAATTTTCTGTCTCTGACAGGGTGCACCTGGCTGTGTGATCTCAGTTTAGCTCTAGAAATCTACTGGTTAATAGCATTTCACTTTAGTCTGGTGATACTTTTTATACCTTTACCACTTGTTTTTTCTCTCTATCATTTTTTGCACTAGGCTGATCTTGTTAAGTCGATTGCACTGTTGTTCCTCTCCCGCCAGCCTTGCAGAGACGGGTCATCTCTGGGGCCCGGCGGGCTGGGGAGTGCTGTACAGAGGCTGTTGATAGCCCACTTATTCTGTTGTTCAGTGCTTGGGTTTCCAGCTCTGCACAGGGAGGATTTAAAGAGGAAGAGAAACTTTGTCTTAGCATTTGTAACAGGAAGCTTTTCTATCACCTTAATGTAGTTAAACTTCTTTTTAACAAAAACTGTCAAAGCTGGACTTCTCAGAGCGGTGTGCCAGGCGACAGAGCAGATGCAGGAGACAAAGTGATTCGTGGAAAACGGTTTTCCACCTACTCGGACTTCACTGTAGTCTCATCTGCCAAACGTTTGATCGCACTGACACCTGGTGGCTGCTGGGAGTTGGAGACGAAAAAGAAAAAAAAAAAAAAAAGGACTTTTTCCCCCTGAGCTCTGGGTATCTGTTTCCTGTGACCTGCCTAGGACAGCCCCCTGCTTTATTCACAGGGGGCTGCTGGACTCGCCTGTGAGCAGAGGGGCTCACACCAGGCATGTAAGGGACGGTTTGCGTGAGGACATCCCCATCTGCAAAACAATGAGATGGGACGTTCCCCGGAGTCACCGGTCTTGAGGCCCTGGGTAGCAATACAGGGTCTCAGCTCCATCTCCCCCCTTTCTCCTCCACTTGCCCACATTCCTCCCGGGGTGCTCAGCCAGAAAGCAGAGGCTGTGGCTTGAAAAGGAGGTGATTCTTCAGAGATCGTCATGTGCTGGTGCGAGGACCTCTGCGCCCCAGGGAACGTCAGCAATGGCATCGGCTGGATGCACGGCCAAGATCAGAGTGTTTCATCTCCGTGGGATGGTGGCTAGATGTGGTCTGGGATGGCCAAGCTGCAGATTATTCCCAGATGTTGCCCAGATGTCTAGAACAGCATCTATAATGTGGAGTCCAACACATGCTAGGACTTTGTATCCTTCAGACAGCCTCGTGGTATGTGGGGTGTAAAGAAACAATGAGCAGCGACCCGGTAACTGTGCTGTGGAGTATGTAATTCAGGTTGAGAATACAGTTCAAGATACCACCTTAAGGATCTCTCCGGGCAAAGGATGCAGCATGAAATGGAGATACTTTATCGTATGGATTATTGCAGTATGACCTTGGAGCATCACAGCAGGATCCCACTGCAGCCAGTGCTGTTGGCAGCTCATCTGTTCCCATCCACCTTGGCAGCCACGCAGGAGCACATCAGTCCTTCACGGAGGGTTGGGGCAGCTTGACCAGTCAGAGACAACGACCACCTTCATCTGTGCTGGCTCACGAGAGCCTCGTGGGCTCATCTCGGCTGACAGCCAGGCTCCCACTCGTTCTTCTCAACGCCCTTGTTCCTGCTGGACCTAAACTGTCTGCAAGCCCTGGCCACTGCTCGGCATTGCTGCCGGAGACACTTAGAAACACTCGCGTCTGGCCCTGAAAGCGACAGGGTTGTGGTTTTGTTTTCTTTGCAATAAAACGCACCTCCTTGGTGTCTGAACGCTGACCCGAGTGGAGTCCTTTGCTTGGTTACATCTGCCTGAATTCATGTCGCCACCTCTGTTAATGCGGTGTTGGCCAGGGTCCTTCTGCTGGGACGGGGGGCACTCCTTAATTCTCCCGTTGCAGGCTGCTGCAGAAGCCCTGAGCTGTGCCGGGTGCCTGGGCTGTGGGAAGCTGGCTCCCCCCATGGGGTGACAATCCTGGTCCTGTGGGGTGCCCCCCACGCCATCCCCACAGGACTAGCCCAGGACCCCTGTTCCCTGCTAGCGTGGCTGAGCATGAGCCTCTGTTCCAGAGCAGAGCCCCTGCATGCGTGCACACCCCTGTGCCATGTGTGTCCCAGAGCAGGGGCCCCCAACCAGCTCCCCCCCATCCCACACCTGCTCCAGAGCCGAACCTCACGCAACTGCACGTTCTGGACCTCCCACCCACGTTCTGGACCAGGTTCCCCCTCAGATGTGTTGCAGAGCAGCCTCCCCATGCTTGTTCCAGAACACACCCCCCTTTCACCCCTTTCACATGCCCCCGAGCAGCAGCACCCCCAGTTCCACGCGTGTCCCAGAGCAGCCTGCCCCGCTCCCACCCCGGGCTCCAAGCGGTGGTTGCTCCTCCAGCCCGCAGGGGGCGCTGCGCCTCGCGTGGCTGGGGCAGGTCGGCCGCGGAGCCCCTCCGCTCCCGCCGCCCCGCCCCGCCCGCCGCCCTGTTTACATCCGCCGCCGCTTCCGTCCCGCCGCCGCTGCCCCGCCGGCCCCTTCCCTCGGCTCGGCCCGGCCCGGCCCGGCCCCTCGCGGCTGCCCTCCGCTCTCCGCGTCAATGCGGCGCCGCCGCCCCGCGGCCTGCCCCGGCCATGGACACCAGCGACCTCTTCACCAGCTGCAAGAAGGGGGACGTGAGCCGCGTGCGGTGAGCCGGGCCGGGCCGGGCCGAGCTGCCGGGCCCGCGGCGGGGAGGGGGGGAGCTCCCGGCGTCCCCCCGTGTGAGCCGCTGCCTTTAACCGCCTTAGTCCCCGGGGGGAAGCGGGGCCGGGCCTGGCGGGGGGCAGCCTGGTCTCGCCGCGCCGCGTTACGGTCTTGCGGCCGCCCCGGGGCCGGGACGCGGGTCGGGTTTACCAGAAGCCCTGCCCGGCCTTCTCCTGGCCGCTCAGGCAGCGGCCTCGCCCGGCCTCGGGTCTCTCCGGGGCGGCCGCGGTGCCAGGAGATAGCGAGTGTGGAAAGGAGAGTTTGTTTCTGTATAGACGAAGGCGCCTTGCTCTCCCCCCCGGGGCGCTGGGTGCGCACGGAGTCTGTGCTGGTGTTCCCGGGTTTGCCAGAAGGATTGCCTGCTTGCTTAGAGTTCGGGCGCCTACGCATCAGGCGGTTATTGTGTACTTCGTTGTTATAGATGCTGTCTATAGCAGGTGTCCTTCCAAAAGTCTCCTCTCTTCAGCTGCTCTTTCTCTACCATTGGAAACTGTATTTGCACTGGTAGGAAGCTAGGCCTCTGGAAAGTAACTGTTATGGAAATATTTAGGTGCCTTGTGCTGTAGACTGTGGTAGTATCTCTGAGAAATACTGGGCTGCTGTTTCAGGTCAAGTCTCCTTGCTCATCTTGGAGCAGTATGGCTTAGCTGCAGTGGTTTCAGAGCAGGAGGCAGACGGGCTTCTTGTCTGCAGGGTGAATGGATGTTGTGAAGGCCCAGCATTTACAATAGACTCTGCCGCTGCGTCTCATGGTTTGAGTCTAAGAATGCTCTTCACCTTTTGATCCTCCCTGATTCTTCCAGCTCCCAACACGTGGATCTTCCCAGATAATCAGAAAGAGTCTCTCTGTTTCATGGGGCTCGCTAACGAAGGATAAATAGGCAGCTATATGAGGTCTGGGGAGCATTGTTATTGGTTGTGTATTCACATTAGATTAATTTATTGCACATTAGATTAATTTATTGCAAGCAGTAAATTGCAGCTTTACTGTAGGAGAGGCCCTGCAGGTGGCCTTGCAGAGGTTTAAGATGACCAGCATAGAAGCGATAGTGGAGAAACAATCGGTCTGGGAATGCTGTCAAAGCAGAGGGGACAAGGTAACCACATGGAGCTGAGTAGAAAGGAGTTGGGATTGAGAGTTGAGAAGGTAGTTTGGGATTTCAAATGTGGTCAGAGGAAGCTGAAGTTTGAGACAGGAAAGATGGAGGAAGTGAAAGGGGGGACTGATGTGGTGGATGAGAAAAACAACTTGAGAATCTTTGTGAAGGCTGAGAGGGACTTTTGCATGTGGTTAGGAGAGATGGTTGTTGCAGTAGTTGGGGACAGGCTATAACAAGAGCCAGGCTGTGTAGGAGATTTGTGTGCAAGGCAAAGGCTGGCTTCTAGAGGTGCCAAAGAGGGAGTGTTGGCAGCATTTGATACAACCTAAATGTGCAGGACAAGGAAGTGGCAGGAATTAAGAACAGTCTGGAGTGACACTGATGTTGTTACTTGTGGCAAGAAAAGCCACAAGCAGGATGGGAGTCCAGCCTTGGCCTTGTAAACTTGGCCACTTATTTGTAAGCATCCAGGCTCTGAGCATTGTAGGAGAATGTGACGGTACTGCTGAAGTGCTCAGGCTTCTTTTGTGATTGCTGCCCTGTTAGGGGTCAGCAGGAGGCGGGTTTGATTCTCTTCTTTCCTCGTGTGCACCACTTAAGATTGAAGGGAGCTGTCAAGCCGTGCTGCAGAGCGCCGTTCTTTGGGTTGAGGATTTGACTGATGCTCCTTCAGCTATAGCTGACAGCTCCCCAAGTCAAATGCAAGATCTTGTCACACCTTTGGAAGTTACTGTACAAACTCAACATTACATCTTTTGAAAGAGGAGAATGTGACTGAGTGAGCAGCTGCATGAAGTTGTAACTTTGCTCTTCCTTTTCTTCCAGATACCTTCTTGAACAGCGAGATGTGGAAATTAATGTCCGTGATAAATGGGACAGTACACCTCTGTGAGTCCTGCAGCCTAGGGCGCTGGCTGGGCGGGAGGGGAGGGGTTTCAGAGCTCTTTACCTCTCTCTGCGTCAGCAGCTGGGAGCACTGTTACAAAACGTCTCAGGTTCTGCTTTTTGGGAGACTTGGCTACATATTTCTGCTTCTCTTCTCTGCGGGTGCTGTGCTAAATACGTCTTTGTCTCCCCGTCTGACTGATGCTTGCTGTAGTAGTGCTCAGAAGGCTGATTAATCTTGTGACCAAATTACCTGGATTAAGCAGTCTGTTCTTGGCTGATTAGGCTTTTTCCTCCTCAAAGTCTATGGCATTCTAGCATGTCTTTTTAGGTGAAGGCTTGGCTTGATGAAATGCAAAGTGACCGTGGGATCACAGTCTGTCTGGCAAGGCTGTGAACATGCAGTAGGTAGTCAGGAATCCCCATGCTGGTGCTGAGGAGGGTGGTGTGAGCTTTTTACCTCCCCATATACCAATTCCAAAGTGCATTTAGACACCTGCAATATATTTAGAGTATGGAATAACTTCCCAAAGTAAAGGTAGAACAACATTTGCCCACTGCAGTGCAGGTTACAGGATTCTCCTAGTTTGTAGGACAATTTGAGGTCCTTGCGAAAGAGAATCATGAAAGGCTTAGATTGTGAAAGAGAAAACGAAACTCATGATAAGTAGGACTTTGCAGGGTGGATTTGCTGTACGTCCGGTGTGGGTGCTGTTCCCAGGTTATCATAGCGTGCAGCAGTCAGACTGACAACAGAAGGAGCAAAGAGCGTTTTTGAGAATTCAGTGGAATTGCTGAGTGACCATGAAATGAGCTCCATTAAAATGAGGATGGATTTGGCAGCTGGTGGTGCAACAAAAGATGCTGAACCCAGATGGGGACCTTGAGATCTCCTTGCAGGACGGCAGTGCCTAGGAGTGCTGGGAACAGATCCTGCTTAGTCTATTGCTGAGTTTAGACTTCTATGCTATTTGGTAGCAATTCCTCACTCCTATGATCTCTAAGCTTATCAGGGATAGCTCAGTGCTGAGGTCTGCATGCTCTGGTGTGCCCAAACACTGAGTTTTGCTTCCTACTGTATCTCTAATTTTCTTTTTCTTGTTATTATCAGGTATTATGCTTGCCTCTGTGGACATGAGGAGCTTGTACGCTATCTTCTAGCCAATGGTGAGCAAAAGTGTCCTGGTTATGAGTGCAGTGTCTTTCTCCATACTGGTCTGTAGGGATTGTATATCCTTCCAGCTGTCCCTTGTGGAAACTTCTTCTATTGCAACCAACCATCTGATCGGTAATCTCGGGCTGCAACGTAAGCCCTGGACACACTTTCATGGTCCCTTTTGCAGGCTATTTGCTGCTTGAATTTGCTACAGAGAAGCTTTCTGTGATGACTCGAGGCAGCATGACTTTCTGAAATCACAGCTGATGTTTTGCAAGGATGCGTTGCTGTTGGGAGTATGCTGATGTAAGAATTGTACTTATTTGAAAACTGCCTGTGTAAAACTTTCTTGTACTCTTCTGATAGCCTTGCTTTGTAAACAGGACTTAAAGGTGAAATGCAAGGGCTTTTACTAACCTCAAACAAAGCAAGACAAACTCTCCAGGCAAAGCGCCTACCCATTTGGTTCTCAGCACCCAAATTCCCTTAGGTAGTGATGATGTTCTGTGTTCTGGCAGAGGAATCGGAGTGCAGTGTCAGATCTCAAAAGGTTTGTCTCTTCCACTGCATTCAGAGCATCTTAATCAACCACTTGTGTAATTCTAAAATAGCAGAATGCAAGTACCCTCCAAATTCCTAGCAGGATCTAACCTAAAGAGGCATCTCTTGCCTTGTGCAAGGCAGAAATGCCTTTTAGGAGGAGCTGTTAAAAGTCCAATAAATGATCATGCTCTTTGTACAGGGAGATTCTTCTTCCCAGAATATAGCTGGAGCCATGCTGAGAGGCTTATTACCAGGGTCAGTTTAAATGAGTCATGACTTCTTCAGAAAGGGATTTTGCTGCGGGAGAACAGCTTTAGGTTATGCACATGTAAGGGGAGCTTAGTTTTTGTAAATATGCTCATTAGCTTAGGAGATCACAGTGAAACGTGTCACCAGCCAAAAGGCATACTCGTTTAGCAGCCATTCGGGGACACTTGAGAAGGATGTAACTCTGCCTGCTGGCATGTACCTGTGATCATTTTGCAGGAGCGAAATGTGAGGCAAACACTTTTGATGGGGAACGTTGTTTGTATGGAGCTTTGAGTGATGCCATCCGACGTCTGCTGAAGGAGTACAAACAGATCACGGCAAAGTGCATGAAGAGAGACTACTATGATGTCTTCCTACAGCGGTAAGCAGATGAGGCAGCTCTGTGTGTGACGCGTTCTGTCATCCTTCCTTAGCTGTTAACCTGGATATTCGAGCTGTCTGTTAAGGGCAGATTTGAAAGGCAACTGATCAGTACCCTATCTCGTTCCTCGCATGTAGACCTTCCTAAGGGATGTTCCTTTGTGCCCCAAGGGATGACTTGCAGGTATGTGTGCATTTAAAATACAGCCTCCAGTGACTTAGGTAGAGACTCCAGAGCCAACAGAAAGCTGGTCTTTCTAAAGCAGAAGCATTAGACTGCCATCCTTGACTGTCAAACCAAAATCAGATCACTAAAATCATATCAGTGATTTAGGATAATATGTCAACTGAAATTAAATTTCAGGCCTGAAGTGCTATAGCCCGCGAGCTGAGGTTTCCAGCAGTGATAATAGGTGTCTCATTTCCGAGACAGAGTACCTTAAGAAGCCTCAGACTGACTTAGAGGGACAGTGCTCAGTTCTTTCTTTTTGTTAAAATGTGTTAAGATTAAGATATTTCTCAAAGTTGCCTGTCACACCTTGTAGTCTTAGCCTAGAGCTTGAGAATAAGGCTAACTTGCTCTAGGACTAGAGGAATAGCGTCAATCTTTTCTTCTTGCTGTTTTTCTACCCTGGTAGTTCTGATGTTGTTACACAGACTTGTTTGGGGTTTTTTTTGTTGGACTAACTTAAAAAAAAAGAACAAACAACAAGGTTTCAGCATCTGTATCTCCAAAATTGGAGAGCCAATAAGTCCTAGAAAGATCTGACAATCTTCCCATTACTACAGAGTCCTAATTTCTGAAGCTGTGGGGAAAGAGAGGAGGAAGGAAACTCATTTATCTGAGTAAAATCAGATTCTGCCTTCCAGGGAAGTAGAATTTTGCAGGGTGATTTATTGCTCCCCTGGTGAGTTTGTGGCTCAGATGATGCAGGGTTGAGTGTACATGAAAACTAAAACGGGCTGTTTTCCGCTTCTCGTTCCAAGCAGACCTTGCGTTAAAATTGAAGCAAAGGGCAACAGTAGGGGGCAAAACCCAAACACCTAACTGCTTCTGTTTTGTTTTGGGCAAGACACTAGCAGGAAAGATGTTCTAGTGGCAGGAGATTGAGATCAGCGTTCAAGACCCTCATCTGACATCATCTCCTTGTGTGACCCCACACCTTTCTGTGCACCAGTCCTGCTCTCTGGAAGGATTATGATGCCTGATATCTGCCTGATTTGACCTCTTGGGGATGTTTGTGAGGATATATATGCAAGGGGTGATGAGCATTAGGAAACACTAGTGGTGGTTGCCATAAACTCTAGAAGTAGCAATCTTGGGGTTTTTTTCTTTTAAATAATGAGGGTACAGGCATGCAGTCATAAACAAGGGTTCATCTCTGATGTGGTAATTGCCTGTATTTCATGCCTGTGACATCCTTCCTTCTTGTGAGGATGGGTGACATCAAGTCCTCTCCTATTTGCTGCATGGTTAAAGCATGCACACTGACAGTGCACAGAGAGCAGGAAAGTTGCACCTTACTTTGTAGTGGGGTAATTCTTTTTGAAAGTGCGTGCTTCTGTAGGGCTTTTTGTCATCTGACAATTTAAAAGCAAGATTAACCTTTAGAGATCTGTTTGGGGGCAACTAGTTCCTCTTTGAAATCTGTTCCCTGTGTTCAGGGGTTCACCTGAGGCAGGCAGGTTTCATTCTCCAGCCTACCTCTTGCACTAACGAAACTTCTTGGAGTTGTTGGAGGGAGTGAGAGATCCCAGTCTAGTATGTGAAGTACCAGCCCCCGTGCTGGCCTTCTGACTGGGCAGGGAGAGACTGCAACGTCCAGAGGTATTTGTTCATTTAGACCTCATTGTCCCACGTCCCCCACTAGCTTTACTTCATTCTCTCCTTTCTCATTCTGCTATGAATTTCCCCTCTCTTTGCTCCTTACAGGTTGCTGGAGCAGGGTTACCAAAGCGACATTGTTTTCATTGTTCATGGCAAATCCTTCTGTGCCCACCGCTGCATTCTCAGCGCTCGCAGCGCCTACTTTGCAGAAATGTTTGAGACCAAATGGAAGGGGAAGAACATGATCGTGTTGAAGCATCCGCTGGTGAGCAAGGCTGTGCTTCCAGCTCTTTCCTTTCTTTTCCTGTTTTAACTGGGTGAGAAAAGTGAGTAGGAGGGACAGTTTGAGGGTTAACTTCCACAGTGAATAGCTCCTGGAGCTCAGAATGACCCTAGTCAAGGAGAGGGGCTTGCGGAGGCACTTTATGCAGTAAAATAGCATCTTATTCAGATAACAAAAGGCTGTAGATTGCGTACTTCCCCTTTGTTTCCTCTGTCACGGGCTCGAACATATCTTAATTGCAGGAGCAGGTAGCTGTTACCATCTGCCAGCTGTGTCACGGCTCCTCTGTGGGATGAGTTGAGTCTGTCTAATTCCTGGTGGACAGGTGGTCTGTAGTGAAGACATTACCTCCATAATTGGCACTAATTGAGTCCCTTTTGTTGCCTTTGCAGCAAGAACTAAATAGGCCATAAGTGCATTACATCCATTAATCGCCAATACTCTGGCATATGTTTCTATAGCTTGATTGTGGCTGTGCAAAACCTCTCATGGCAAACGTACTTCCAGTTTCTCGGGACATTGCTTAATGCCTCTCCTTTCTTTTTGTACAAGAACGCGTCTTTCCCCTCAAATTAAGATGAGTTGGAAATGTTTGCGACCAGTGAAAGACTGGATTTTACAGAGCCTGTTATTATAACTGTGCCTTTGGAGCACCTCCATTAGTCAGGTCCTGTCCCCCTAGGCACATGGATTAGTATCAGTTGATACATTTAAAGAGCTGTGTAAGCCAGGTGGAGTGGCAGCATTAGCTACGCGAGGAGCAAGGAAATTGGATGCAGAGTCTGAGTTGTTATTTAAATGGGGTTTTTTTTGACTTGTTCAGGATCATGTTTGTATCCAGGTAAATTTCAAGCTTGTTACTAAGTTCCTGGGAATTGTAAAGGTAACTTTCTCATGTTTTATTTTAGATTAATCCAGCAGCTTTTGGCTCTCTTCTGCAGTATCTATACACAGGTAAATGACCTACTGTCTAGTGTATGTATACATAGCTGGTGGGCAGCTGTCTGTGCCTCTGCCATGGTGCTGTTTGGGTGGCACAGGCTTGCAGACAGCCGTGTTCGGGTGCGTGAGTCGCCAACACATCCTCTCTGCTGGCAGAAGGGGAGAATGTGAGCAATCCCCAGCTCTTCCAAGTTGTTTGTACCTTTTGCCAGTTGTTGTCCTGCCAATAACTATACAGTCAATTAAAAAAAAATCAGCTTAGGTTGATTGGCTGGATTTATGTGGAGAATGTATTTTTAACTTACGGAAGGTAAATCTGTCGTCTGGGATAACAATCCCCTAAACTGGTGAAAAGCCAGGTTCCCACGTAGGACATTTTCAGTCTGGCAGACCTGAGCAGTGTATGCTGAATGATTTGGCTACTTTCTAATATTTTTTCTGAACAGAAGTTGATCCTAAACCTTCTATGAAAATGCCAAATGTAGTATTGTAGGCATGCTAAGTGCTGAACTATTTCAGGCCAGGAGGTGGTGCCAGAAAATAACTTTATCTTCAAAGCTCTCCTTCCCCAGTTCAGTGTTTTCAGAAATGTTCCTTGCCATGTTTTCAGTGATGGTAGAAGATTCTGGGATGACAGCTCGTGAGCCTAAAGTCTTTCTTACCCAAAGCCAGGTAGCCAATGGTGGCAGTCATGCGTGCTGCTGTTGTGCTGCTGGTTTTGCTTTTCTGAGGGAATTGGACATCTTTTGTATAAGCCTGTTCAGTCTTTGGTCTCTTGAATGAAGCTGTTAGGAAACACTGGAAAGTGGGAATGTGAATTAGATGCCAAACTGAGATTCATCGAAGTGGTGGGTGGTGGGGTACCAAGTCTTAGCTTCTTGGACTGAGTTGAGACTGGAAGCTGAAACGTGAGGCAATGTGTCTAATTACTGAATTTCTGTGCCATCAAGTCTTCAGTCCTTAATTTTTGCCATTTTTACACTTAAGTGGTATGGATTAAAATTGCTGCATTTCTTCTTGGTAGGTCGTCTTGATATCGACGTAGAATATGTAAATGATTGCAAGAGGTTAGCCAAGCAGTGTCGGCTGCAGGACCTCATAGATGATTTGGAGATCAAATGTAAAAAAGTCTATGAATTTGGTAAGCATTTTATTTGCTGTTGTTTCTGCTGTGCTTGTGTGTCCTTTCAGGGAGAAAGAGGAAAGTGTGATGGTGGATGTTTTGTGGTGCTCTTGGGGCTTCCAGAAAATGATTCTGTTGTGGAATTCCCATGTTTGCATGATAGTTTTCAGTTGTGGGTTCTCTGTAGGGCAGCTGTAGTGGTTTCTGACATATGCATGTTTATCATTTATATTAAATGTTTTCATTATAGTAGAGCAGCCATGGCAGCAGGGCTTTGCTGTGCTCGCCAAACATTCAGTGGAGCACTGTGGGGTATATTGGGAAGTGCCTTTCAGCAGAGAGCTTGTTTAAATCCCTGGGGAGATATAACATGTACAATTAAAAGTCCTTTTCTGCATTTATCTGACCCCTAACCAAAGTAAAACGTTTGATAATTGGCTCAAAATGGATGCAGAGAGAGATATAACACCTTTTTAAGAGCAGAGAAGTTTTTCTGAAAGCATGTGTGTATTTATAACACGTGTATGTGCCAAACCTTAAATGATGCAATCCTCTATTTAAGGGCTTTTTGTTATCCAAAGAGCTTGTGATCTAATCATGACATCAGCTTATTGCATGAAAACCAACAGTTGGAGTTTATCATTCATCTACTTAGTTCAAGCTAAAGGACACGTGAAGAAGAATCAAAACAGCACAAGTAGGGCAAAGCGGTGTTAGTCATTAAGTAGAAAAAATTATCTGGTAAGAAAACCTTCAGGCTGAAAACATCTGATTCTCATTTCATGCTCTGAGTTAACTCCTTTACTTCAGTCCAGTTAATTTTGGTTTGAGAAGAGAATCTAGTCTGTAGCTTTTAAGTCAATAGCATCTTCTTCCCTGATCCGAGAGGTAAGGGTGGAGCTATTCCACCTTTCCCTTTTGAATTATGAGTTCTGATTACTCAGCCTCCTGAAGTTGCAGGGCTTAACAGATAGAGGCGATACTTCTGGCTCAAGAAATTCCTCATCTGCAATTCACATGGAAGATATTACCATGTGTATGTCTCCCCTTAGGCATGTGCAATTGTTTGTTGGTGGTGGGGTACCAGGTTACTGTGGTACAGCTGTTCCTATGTAGACCAGGGTGGAAGTCCTTATATCATGAAAGCTGTATCATAAGTCTTACGTCAGCCGCGTAAGCACAAATGTAAGCGTGCATCTGAAGAGATGAGAAATGCATTTCTTGGTTTCTTGCTGCAAGTAGTGCAAGATACCAGTTTGGGTGTTAAATAAGTGGTGGAAAAGGGGAGTGGTGGTGAATACCATGATTAGAAAATAAAAACTACTCAGACAATCAGGTAACAGAATTATCTTGTGGCATCTTTTGATATCAGAGTAATCCAGTGAGATGCTGGAGATCTCTCTGCGCGCCCCCCCCCCCCCTTTTTTCCTTTTTTCTGTTTTTTTTTTTTTTTTTTTTTTCTTTTTCTCCCAGGGTCTAGCTGAGACCCTGGAGGTGACCATTCTACCTTAATACATCAAGTGAAAATCTCAATTAGATTGTGGGAGGAAAATACGGCGCATAGTTTGCTGGCTGTCTGAAGCCATTGCACAGTATGTCATTGGCAACTTAAGGATCATGAAGTCCAGTGGTTAAATTTGTGAACTGCAAATGCTGATCTCTTGACGGAGTTCAAAAATGGAAAACGGTGAAGCAACATTTCAGGTTGGTTGGGAGTTTCAGATACAAGCTCCACTTGCAAACATGATGATACAAACTTCCTGGATGGCACCAGACAAATCATTTAATTTCTGTGTTCTTTGGGAGGGAACAGTTGTTCTTCCTTTCTAAGGCTTGACAGAAGACATAAGCAATGGGTGGTATAAAGCACTGATGGAAGTACTAGGCTTGATTTTGTTTATGACAGGTTGGATTCAAGTGAATAGACAGAACTGCTGATAGATCTGCTAAATGTTTGTTTCTCGTATCAGATCTCTGGTGGAAGCCAGGAAAACTTCATTCTCCAGAAAATAATACATATAAGAATTACAGAAGTTAAAAATTGGGAAAGATCTCAGATCACATCATGTCTGACACTTGACAAAGCATTGCTGTTCCTTCTAGTGCGTTAGGTATCTCTGCTTGTTCAAAGTGCTTTCTGTGGAATAGACAGCTAATTCGGGTCTGCAAAGCAGGGTCACGGCTTGCATCTGTATTATAAGTTGAAGCATACCTAATAAAACAACAGGAATGCAAGCCTGTGCAGCTCCAGTGGATAATTGCAGTCTCTGCAATCTCATTATCTAGAGTTAAGCAGCATTTCAAAAGCACTTAGTATCTTGGCACGCACAGACAGTAGTTTAGGAAAATCCTGAAAAGGGTGACCCAGTGCCTTCTGTTGCACCTGAGACAGAGTTCAGTGTGAATGCTTGCATATTTCCCCCCACATACATATTGTGGCTATAACAAGAAAAAACTGCTGCAGTGTTTGGGAGAGCTCAGGCAGGGTTTGTCCAGATTAAGCCGTAATCCTTCCTTTAGAAGTGCAGGTATTTGAAAATAAATGTTCTGTAGTTATTTCTACAAGCTTTAGGGCAGAAAGGTTGAGAGCTAGGTTTGTGATGCTTGCCTTCATAGCGGAGGCACTGGGTGTACAGGATCTGTGGTTATAGTTAGTTGTAACGTTGGGAGGAGGATGTATAAGGCAGGTATCCGACTGTGGCATCATTTTGGAAAGGTTTGGGAGTTTGGGGGGGGGGGGTTTGTGGCTTTTATTTTTTGTGATGCATTGACTCAAATGAAACAAAAGGCTACAAAGAAGTATTGAGCAATGGAAACAAAGGCAGCTGATGAATTGGTAGGTAATGTTCAGTGCTATACAGCTGGGCTAGACTGGGAAGAAAGACAAAATCCTCCATTCTCAAACGTAGTTGGGTTATTCCCTCCAGCTCCTTGCGCTGTTTATGTCGCTTTTTTCAGAAAACCCTTCATTCCTACTTAATTCAAGAAGGTGATGATCCCTGCTGCTTGCTTGGAGCCAACAGTTTATTCCTGTTCTGTCACTTTGATTTTTATTGCTTCTGTTAGGAGAGAGTTGCTTGTGATACCAAATGCTGTGCTCTTGGATTTGAGAGATGCAGTGTCTGAAATGTCTCACGATAGATGTGCTTCTCAGACAAATCAGTGTTCTTTCATGTCACTATGAAAGTGCACAGATGCTTTGTAGATCCCAAGAGAAGAACTCTTTCCCTTGACTACTGCTTAAAACTTGCTGGGTCCATTAGCGCTTACAGAGCCTCATTGATTTGGCAACAGTTATAATAGGCACTACACAAATATAAATGATTCTCTCTGCCATAAACAATTTCTAATTGCACAGTGAGAAAGTTCCTTCTCTCACGCTGGTCTGTAAGTGGACAAGGCTCTTTGAGCAAATGCACTCAGTCTTGTTTGTGTTGGTGCCAGGTCTCCTCTTGGCTTATTTACCCTGGAAGTTGTCTATCTGAAGGTAGCGTTTAGTGCTAATAGAGCAGCCTGTCTCCTTGGTGGTGCAGCTCCGTGTGTAGCAGTGGTGGTACCTGACTGTCTTGTATTGGTAGGTTATCCTTCCCTTTCCAGTGTCTTTCTGGGATATTCAGCGTATTTGAGGTACAGTGGGGGCATATGTGAAGGGTGCAGCAGTAACGTGGAGGAGGGGGTGGAGAACTTGTTTTGTGGCACATCGTGGTCTTGTTTCGCCCACGGCCCAATGGAGTCATCTGATGGAGCTCGTGTAATGCTGCGCAAAATGTCAGGAAAAATGAGGTCTCAAGGTGGCGTGATTCACCTGCAAGGGGTTTTAATGTGGTGAATCATGCCTGTCAGAAATTCTTCTGAACGTTTTAGCGTGGAGCCGCTTAACTCTTTTGTCCTTGAGAGTTAACTCTCTGTCTCTCTGGCTCCCAACAGCATCTCGAGCTTTCCTCACTACAACTTTGCCTTTTCCAGTGGTGCTCTGAGTTTTTTCACATGCTTCCCTATATGCCAGGGACTCTTGAATGTCTTACATGCTCCAGTCCTCACCCCAAAACATGCTGAGCTAAAAACAAACCTGGGGTGGTGAACTGCGGGCGGGAGGTGGCCAGAAAGAGGAAAGGCTGCGATGGCAGCGGTATTGTAACAAAATAGCTGGGCATAGTTTGTGCTGCTGCTCATTTGAAGTCGGGGGGGTTGGCTTCAATGAGCTCTACAGCAACTTTGGTGTCATAGCAAGACCACAAAAGTATGACTGTGTATTTTGCTTCCCTTTTATCAGGCTGTTTAATTGAGTAGGCTGTTAGGGCAAGACAGGAAGATGCACTAGGTCTGAAAAAGGCAAATGAAGTTGCCATCTCTGTATGGTTTATTTGATCTCTTTGATGGTAGTGATGCTAATTTAATGTTTGCAAAGAACACAGGCACACTCAGGAGTCCAGGTGTTTTGGGACTCTTTGTGCTTTGGGCATCTACAGGTAGAGCATAGAGGACAGACTTGGGTACACAGAACTTATTACCCAAACAAGAATAAATCCCTTTGTTCCCTGGAGTGAAGTTAGGATGGCCCAGCTGAACTGGGACCCATGAGAGCACGTGGCCGAGCAGAGAGGTGTGGAAGCAGCTTTATTTAAACTAAATACTCCCTGGCATGGGCTTCACCTTAGGTGACACCTTAGGTGGTTGGCTGGGGAAGGCATTGTATGAGTGGCTCCTCCGGGGATCAGGGGCAGCCTGAACAACAGTCCTCAACTATAATTGATGACAAGGATTGCAGAGAGTGAGTTGGGCTTGAAATATGCCTGTGGCAACTTTGTGTTTGCCGTGGCTGATGTTCCAGCACAAGGAATTAAGTGGAGGTTTGAGGAGAGAACAATACATGCATCCCCTCTTCCAGCCCTGCTCACCAGCTGTACTGAGGGATGCTGTATGCATGTTTACGTAGAAGAATCACACATGTTTTGCAGTAAAGGCTAAACAGGAATAATACTGATTTTTTCCTGGAGTGTCTTTCTTTTCTCTAAATGGGAGAGAATGTTTGTAGAGGAATTTAGGCTTCTCTGCTCTTTTGTTTTTTTGCTTCTTCCAGTCTCTTCCAAGCCAGGGACCTGTGTGAAAGTGCTGACGATTGAGCCCACAGGTAACTGCCAGCTGCAGGAAGATCTGGCTCTTCTAGCAGACTGCGCCCTGCCAGCCGAACTGCGGGTAGGGACCATTTATACTACTTCTGGTCTCTGTGGGGCTGTGATATGTGTTCACATGTGTTCAGTTGCATTCTCTCCATTTGAACTTAGTGCTTCCTTGTTTGCGGGTGCTCCAAATGCTGAAAGCCTTTTATTACTTGGAAATGCTGTAAAATTGTTTAATGAGGCTGTCAGTGCTGGTCCTTTTCCTTTGGATTTTTTCCCCCAGCAGGGATCTTGGTAAACAAAACCCTTGCCATGTAGTTGGTGGGAATTTCCTCATTGACTCCCAACGGGACACAAGCTGGCCCCCAGATCTCTTTCCTTCTCTCTGCCACCCTTCTGGAGTATCAGAAATGTTTTATCCGAGGGCATTGGTACCCAAAGGGACATATAGATGGAAGATGGCTTGCTGGGCTTGGTTGCTAGGCACTGATACCCTGCGGTGGAGAGGTGCTTTCCAACCCTGAAAATATTTCCAGCAGAAATTCGAGTCCCTCTGAAGTGAATTTAACTTGACTGGCAGTAGATTTGCCTTTCATAACTATGTCTTGTTGACCCTTAGAAATAGCCCACAGACCGCAGGTTGATGATCAGTATGTTAAAATACCATCAGTATTATTAGTTGGGCTCAGATATGTGGATCTTCGCTCCCAATTGCAGGAGAACAGGATAAATATTAGTGGTCTTCATTCTCCCTGCATCTGTTGTTTTCTGTAATATCAGCAGATTCACTTTGCTCTTATGTCTGTCTTTTTTTTTTTTTCCCCTCTCTGTCATACCAAGCACTGAATTTAATAACATTGTCATGGTTTAAGCCCAGCCGGCAACTGAGCACCACACAGCTGCTCGTGCACTCCTCCCTGGTGGGATGGGAAAGAGAATCAAAAGGGTAAAAGTAAGAAAACTTGTGGGTTGAAATACAGACAGTTTAATAGGGAAAGCAAAAGCCGTGCACACCAGCAAAGCACAACAAGGAATTCATTCCCTGCTTCCCATGGGCAGGCAGGTGCTCAGCCATCTCCAGGAGAGCAGGGCTCCATCATGCAGAACAGCTACTTGTGAAGACAAACGCCATCACTCCGAACGTCCCCCCACTTCCTCCTTCTTCCCCCAGCTTTATATGCTGAGCATGACATCATATGGTATGGAATATCCCTTGGGTCAGTTGGGGTCAGCTGTCCCGGCTGTGTCCCCTCCCAACTCCTTGTGCCCCCTCAGCCTCCTCGCTGGTGGGGTGGGGTGAGCAGCAGAAAAGGCCTTGGCTCTGTGTCAGCCCTGCTCAGCAGCAATGGAAACATCCCTGTGTTATCACCACTGTTTCCAGCACAAATCCAAACCACAGCCCCATACCAGCTACTGTGAAGAAAATTAACTCTATCCCAGCCAAAATCAGCACAAACATGAACTCATTTTAGGTGGCTGCTGTGCCCAGAGGTTGTATGACTGAGTGACGTAGCAAACTTCATTGCCTTTTTTCTTTTTGTCCCCTTCTGAATTAGACCTGCCTGGTGCAGAGAGAGAGAGAGAGAGAGTGTGTGTGTGTGTGACTGACCTGCTGGATAAGGTTTCTTACCTGTAATAACCCAGCGTGTTTTGTGCTGCCTTTTGGTAGAAATATTTCTCTGAGTACTGAGCACTTCATAGAGGGAGTTTTTCTCCATTAAGTTTCCATCTACCAATGCAGAAATCTTTCCTATGTAACCTGCCTCCCCCAAATAACTTTGTATTTATTTGTGGCTTTCAATATGCTTTTCTGTATGTTTGCAGGCTTTAAAGGGAGGTGATGCTATAAGTAAGCCTCAGATTTACCTCCCCAAGAATTAAAAAAAGGATCGTGGGCCTCAAAACAGTGAGATTTACATAAATTTTAAGTCACTTCATAAATAAAAAGAATGCTTTCTGTTTGGTTGCTTGTTCCCAGACCTTGATGGCATGCTCCTGTTGCGTTAAGCTTTTCTTCTCAAGGGTTAGAAACATTTTGCTTTTAATTCTTTCATTCAGGATAGGAAATGAAACTTGGAATAATAATCATCTGACAGCACTCTAAATGCCTCTGTGAGCTGTGGTTTTCTTGCTATGTTCATAGAGCAGAATGAAGGCAGTTACAGCACCATTAGGCTTGTTATGGCTGTAAAAGGGAAGAGGGCATGGGCACACACTTGTTCACTGTAGAATCTGTATGCCATGCACAAACGTGGGTGCCTTGTTAAGCCTGATAAATTCTGAAAGATTCGTTTTTCTCTCTCTAGGTCTTTCTACTTTTTTGCTAACTTACAGAGAATATGTGAACAAAGCTCTTCATCCTATTGCCATTTATATCTCATCCTAATGTTTACAAATTGTTAAATTCTGTGAATTAGGCATCTTTGTTCTGGGCCAGAGGAATCGCACATCCTCATTCTTGGAGTTTGATGCCATACAAGGAGTAGTATACAAACTATGTAACCTGAAATGTCAGGGGCAACTGAGTAGTCATGTGCAAACATCTGTGTTCTTGAGAGAAGCATACATTTTTTCGAGCCTATGCAGAACAAAATAGATACTGGGCTTCTGGATAAAAGTCAGCATTTCTTGATGGCATTTCAGGTAATGATCAGAATTTGGCAAGAGACATTCTGAGCTGCTGCATGTCGTGTAATGCCATATTTCATGAAATTGGGATGTATACAACCTTGTTTCACTATAAACAAATAATTTGCATGTCTTTGATATTTGAATGATGCAGAAAACTGTATGCATCCCAATTTCATAGTTCACTAATGTGCTATATGACTAAAACAATTAATGGTTGATATCCAATCACAGTTCATTATTAGTTTTTAGAGTGAGAACTATCTATTCTTTGAACTCTTAAGCACATTTATAATCTTGGTATCTTGTTTCTCATTCCTGTTTATGCTTGAAAGCCTTTTCTCTTTCAGTGTTTGTTTTTAAAAGCGTGGTGGTTGTCTCTGTTTTGTTTTAAACTAGTAATGAACGGAATTTTTCTGACCACAACAGCTGCTGCTTCGGTTTGTTGCAACAAAATTTAGCAGTGACAGATTTAAGTACAATAACCATCAAAAGCCAGGCAACTGTCAAAAACCATGTGGCTTTCCACTGTCTGCCTGCCTAGCTCTTCATCTTGTGTCTGCCAGGTGACCTCTGAGTTAGAGGCTCCAGGGCTTCCAGTGTATGAGGCTGTAGGCACGTCATTTCCTTGTAGCTGGTTTTTCATTACTTTTTAACTGAAATCATGTTTTCCAAACCAAGATGAAATCAGACTTAAAAAGATCAGAGTTTGCCATGAAGTAAATACTGTTCTCTCAATCTGTATTGACATATGGTGTGGCTACAAAAAAAGTGACCATTTGTCACTTTTGGGGTAAAGCTAAATCTTATAATGCATAGAAAGAACAGTTGGAAACAAGTAGATGGGTCCCATCTTGTCTGTCTCCACACCTGTGTAGTGTGGTTGTCCATGGCAGTTATTCCTGTGCTGTGCTTTGCTTTGCCCATTTGGCAGAGGCAGATTAACTGAACTCTTTACAACATGCTTCCAATTTTTTTTTTTTTTTTTTTTTTTTTTGTTCAATCCACTTGCATCTGGTTATGGGCTGGTAATCTTCTCTTGGATCACTAACCCCTGTATTTTGTGTTGTAATTTATTTACAATTTTCTTGCTGAGATAATCTGGCCAAAGTACAAATTGCTGCCACTGATTTGTTTTGTATGTTTTTGCCTCCAGCAACACTTCTATTTAAGCGCTAATAGCAAATTCGTAGCAGCAAAGACTTGATGCTCCACATGTGATGACTGGAAGATTCTGTGAATGTTCAAGCAGTCTTATGCTATAGAGGTGTTGAGAATATTTCTGTACGGTGAATGAGTTATTGTGAATGTGTTTGCACCTCATAGGCTAGACTGTTTTGTGCTTCCTGGGCAACACACTTAACTTCAGCAGCTGTACTTTGCCGGGACAGAGGTACGCAAAGGAGATTGCCTGAATGGGAGGGTGGGAGGAATAAGCCAGTTTTCTGCAGGGAGACCCTGAAAGGGAGTTTAAATTCCTCAAGCATGACAAGGGAGGAGAGTAGAAGTAGTAGAGACTTAAAAGGGGAGTAAAAGGGAAAATTCTGCAAAGCCACTTCATGCTGAATGAGAGAGACAAAGACATGAACCCGCTTTTGTAATAGGAATTGGAAATGACCTTGTAAACCTGAGCATCAGAGCAGGGACCAGGCAAGGCCAGAAGCAGGAAATGGAGCCCGGATGAGTTTGTAATTCTGGAGACAAACTCTGAGACAAAACACTCCCATGTCCATTCCAGAGGGATGGATTCCTTTTAAAGACTTACCTTTGGACAATGAAAGGGGAGCAAAGAAGGGATGCACGTAGGAGGCGTGGAGTTTTGTCTCAACTAAAATTGTTACGCTACAAAGAGTGGCATCTTATCAAAGCCTGTTTCTAGGTTTGTTTTACCTGTAATGTGCCTGCAAATTTGTAGCCTTGAAAAACATGTCAGAATTCCTAGGAGAGGACATGGAAGCTGTGGGCGTAGGGTGGGGATAGCAGTAAGGCAAACAGAGCGGGCAGTTGGATCGTGACTGCTGGAATTTGTAATGGGATGCTACGGAGAGTGTGGCTGCAGATCCCAGACTGCAGTTAGTTCCTTGCCCTGAAACATGAGGCACAGATAACAGCAAAATAGCAACCTGGGGAATCTACAGATGGGACAATCTGATCGAACTGTTAGAGTGTGTCCAGAGGAGGGTGACCAAGATGGTGAAAGGCCTTGAGGGCCAGACTTACGAGTAGCAGCCGAGGTCACTTGGCTTGTTCACTTGGAGAAGAGAAGGCTGAGGGATGACCTCATCGCAGTCTACAGCTTCCTCAAGGGGGGCAGAGGAGGAGGAGGAGGTGCTGATCTCCTCTCTCTGGTGACCAGCAATAGGACATGAGGAAATGGAATGAAGGTGCATCCGGGGAAGTTCAGATTGGATGTTAGGAAAAGGTTCTTCACAGAGAGGGTGGTCGGTCACTGGAACAGGCTCCCCAAGGTAGTGGTCATGGCACCAAGCCTGTCAGAGTTCAAGGAACATCTGGACAATGTTCTTAGTCATATGGTTTAGTTTTAGGTTGTCCTGCAAGGAGACTCTGATCCTTATGGGTTCCTTCCAACTTGAGATATTCTATGATTCGATGATCTTCAGTGCTGGAGGTGCCCTTTGTGTTACAGCTGTATGATAAGCAGGTAATAGATCAGGTGGGAAGTGTTCCTTGAACTGCTGCACCTCCTCTGGGAGAGGAGTTCCTTGATGGGGAAGGACTCACAGGGGAAAGGTGCTATGGAGAGGCAGCATTACTGTGACAGCCATGTGCACAGTTTGAATGTCACTGGCTTACTCTCCTGTGATTAGGAACCAGAATGCTGCTGTGGACACACAGAGCCTGGCAAATGGCGCCAGATTGCCACGTTCAGTGGTGGTGTGAGCTTTTGCCAGCTTGGTGCCTTGCCACATCCTAGAACCTGTTTTGTGAGAGAAACCCCACTGCATGCAAACGGAGCTTGGCTGAGCACCAACCTGGTGTATTGCAGGCTGTGTCTTTGTTTAGTTTGGGAGGGAGGAGTCATCTGGCTCCTCAGTAAAGCTGAAAGTCAGTTCCTTTCAGTTAGGATGGAGGCGGGCGTGTTGGAAACGGTGCTTAGGTAGTCTGCGATTGAGAGACTGATATTCACAGTCAGCCCAGGGTTTTGCCAGGTGCAAACTTGGGATGTAACTTTCCTGGATGAGAGACAGTGGTAATAAACTCCTCAGCCCAGGCAGCTCAGGGGTATGTGTTTGGAAAGCAAGAACCAGGGGAAACTTGTTTCCAGAGGTTAATTGTCTTGGTTGCGTAACTGTGAATATAAACTCTTTTTTACAATTGAATTACCCTGTATAGAGGATTAGGTGAAAGTGAAGATATTTTAAAGTGACACATCCAAATAACATAAGGCCAACAGATTTTTTTTGTGTGTGTGTGTGTCCTGTCTTTGGCATGCGGGACTGGGAGGAGGTGTGTTGGTGTTAAAATAATTCACAAGATTATTAATACTGCAACAACACTATCTTTGGCTGCAAATCAAATGAGAAATCTAAAATGTGCTTTAGAAATGTTGGATTATTCAAGTGAGGCAGTTATTGTAGCCACACCATTTCAAACTGATGTATATATCTATGTAATCTATACGTTACTACATCTACCTGTACATCTACACAGTAAAGGGCTAGTCCTAAGCTCTAGTATGCTTACGATACCCACTACGTGAAGTAAACTTCACCTCCACTTGGTTATCTGCCTTGTTAGGTGGCACAGAAATGTTTTCCAGAAGTGTATGAAGGGTCAGGGAGTTTCCACGGATAAGGGAGGCAGCTGTAACTTGTACCAGGAATATCTCTATCAGGAGTGCAAGGACTTCAGTTCCTCACATTGAAATCTATGTTCAGAGCATGTCTGGTGCTCTGCACTGTGAGGGAATGGATGGATGGTTGCTTCTGGGAAGACCAAGAAGTCCAAACTTGGGACCCTGAGCATGTTTAAAGCACGAATGTTAAAGGTAGGATTTTCTGGTTTCTCTTCCTAGGTTGGTTTTGGGGAGTTGCCATTTGACAGCACTGACAACTTTAACAGTTGTCCCGATGTATGTTTCCGGGTGGCAGATTACAACTTTTTGTGCCATAAGGTATGTGCTTGTGCTATACTTCATTCTCCTCCCTTTTTGCCATGAGTCTAGTCTACCTGTCTCCCCCACTCATCCAGTGCTGGATATGCTCGGCAGAATCAGCATTGCTGCCTCAGCTGGAAAACCAAAAGTCTCATTGCAGCTGGAAACTATATTTAAAGCATTTAACAAAACAGCAAACCCTGCCTTTCTTGCAGAGGTGAGGACATAAATTTATGGATTCAGCTACAGCATTCACAGCAAAAAATCTCCTACTGCTGGCTTGTGAGTTAAGTGTCTGGAGAGGGGAATGTAACAAGTAAACAGCAGTAAGAATGGATTTTGAGATCCAACCTCAACTCTAACTCCTGCCCTAATGCCATGCTACTCTTGAATCTCTTAAGCTTACAAATTGGGTTTTCTTGATTCTGAGGGTAGGCATGGATATAAATAAGGTATGGAAAACTGTTGGAGGTGCAGCTTCAAAATATAGGGAGAATCAGAATTACAGAGTCTGAACTTCCAAAATATCTTTGAGCTGCTCTGACAGCTGTTTGGTAGTGCTGTTTGGTTTGATGCAGTGAGAAAGATGCCAGTGTTCTGGTCTTTCTTCTCTCTCCAGGCATTTTTCTGTGGTCGCAGTGACTATTTCAAAGCCCTTCTTGAAGACCATTTCAGCGAGAGTGAGGAGCTGCAGACACAGCCCAGCATCCCTGTGGTGACTCTCCACAACATCTCAGAAGACATCTTCATCCGGGTCCTCTACTACATCTACAGTGATGATACAGAGGTGAGGCCAGCCATGGACCCTTTCCTCCTGTGCTGGTTAATGCTAGAGGTGTTCACAGCAGCGTTTTCCTACGGCATCTGGAAGGGACAGTGTGTGTGGTTTCTTAAATCCTACTGCTCTACTCTGCTACCTCACTTCTGTCTCGGGAACCTGCATACTGGGACTTGCTGTTAGCCAGGCAGAGATCTAGTTTATGTGCATGGCATTCGGGAAGCAAATCCCTAGTCTTTCATCCCATAACAAAAATTTGGAAATTAGGTTTCACATTGTGTGTTGGCGTGATAAATGCAGGGCTCTGCAGATTTCCCTCTTGGGCTCTGTGGAAGGATAAGGTGAGCAGCTGCCAGTAGATGGCAGATTGAACACATTTGGAGATGTGGAAAGGTTGAGAGATTCTGCTTATTTACTCTTGGCATCATAGCCCACTTTTCCATTTGTAGCAAGTCATTATTTCCACTGTTATTTATTGCTGGGGTGGGCAAAGGTTCCACTGGGAGACCAACGCCTTGCTGTGCTCAGTATTGCAAGCAGTAACAAAATGGCCCTAACCCACCTAGTTTTCAGCCTAATGGAAGGTGCGGCACATCTCGGCGTTTAAGCAGCTTCCTGCTTTGGTTTTGCGGCAAATGCTTTCAGCAGGTCTGGCTACAAGGTGCCAGAGCACGTTCTGGCATTAGGGCAGTGATCAGAGACGCTGCTGCACCTGCCAGTGTCACTTCTCCCAGGCAGTATTCGTGCTCTGGGTTAGGTGCCACATACAGAGAGTGCACGCAGCTGTGACCTTGTTTCTGCTGATCTGTTCACCTCCGGGTAGCAGCAGGGAATGTGCGGTAGGGAGAGATGTATTTACAGGCAGCAAGGGCAGGATTGCCATTGGTATGCCAGAGAGCAGATGCTTCACTTGTCTGCACTGTTCCCTCAGCCACGCGCTGAAAGGGCAGGCAGAGAGGGAAAGATGCACGTTGGGGTTGTGAAGACCCTCCTGACCTTGCGACTGCACTGCAGCGTGACCCTGTTCCCTTGCACCTCTCCAGCCTGCCCGCCCTCCTCATGATGGCTCACAGGAAGGATGTTTCCCAAGCAGCCATCCCTTTCCAAGGCGTGCCTCAGCTGCCCTGTCTGGACTTGGAGCAGGAGGACAGACCAACAGCAATGTGTAGGAGTTGAAAGGATCATGCTCATATGTTTTCTCTGCAGAGCGGTGCCATCACAGAAACTAGCTTGGATTTCAAACTGAGCAGCCAAGATATGAGCTTCTGCAGAGAGTTCATCTATCGTGAAAAGCTACCAGGAAAAATGGTCAGGAAAACAGGAATATAGCTCAAGTTCCACACTTATATGTGGAGTGTTCTCCCTGCCCTGGGTTTCTCCAGCCAAGTGTCAGCATTCCCAGTTCCGCATTTCTTTTCCCAAAGGATTTATATGTGTCTCTGCCATGTAGTAGTGACAATGTTTGCAGTTGGAGGGAAGAGCGTGTGCAGAGGACAGAAAGGGTTCCAGGCAGAAAGAGAAGTTGCTGATCAGGACACTTGTGTGGGCTGAAGGGGAGCTTTTGGAGGAACGTTTGCCAGGTTTGTCCTTGGTCTAGCGGTTGGGAGCTGCTGTCATCAATACTACTGACTCAAACGCCTCCAACTCGTGAGGTTCCTGGAGCTTATGAGAGGACAAAGCAGTTCTTGATTAATAACCCCAAGAGCTTTGTTACACCACTGTGGCACTATAGCATTCATGGCATGCCTCTAATACATCTTGCATCCTTCTCAACAGCTGTTGCAGGGTGTTATACAGCTGAGGCATTTGCTGCGAGTAGCCTCTCTGAACACCGGTGTGGACAGCTGTAGGAGAAGAAATAATCAGCCTTTCGCAGTTGTCAGAGTGAGCAACCACATGTGTAGATGTGGAAAGCAGTGTTTTTGCTGCTGATTGGTTATCAGGGCAGTGGACCACGCTGCGCCAGAGTTACCGTTCCTCAGTCTAGACCAGTGTGGCTTGGTCTTTAGATGCAAGTGATCTCGCCTCCTCCACAGCCAGGGTATGCTGCATCCTGCAGACTCGCTGTTAAAATGGATGTGGGTAACTGCGCTCTTTGCACTTCACGTTAGCAGGAACAGAACTGTGCAGAGAGAGGCTCTAGTTCCAGGTTAGTGACGCAGATGGCTGACTAAAATAGGATTTGCCCAGCCAGGGGGAAGAGACTGAGTGAAGCTGGAGGTGGTGTCTCCAACATTATCTACAGCATTTTTATCCTCAGATCACTTCCAAGGAACAGAAGTACCTAAGAGGGAAATGGAAGGGTGGTTCTCTAGCTCAAGAGCCTGAAAATGTTAAAGGCCATTCACAACAGTGTAAGCTTGAGCATCTGGTGCATGAATTTAGTTCAGTTTGAATGCCTGTTAAAGCTCCAGTAGTATTTGATGCGCAGAATCTGTTCCTTACCTAGTTGGGCCTCACCTACAGTTTATTTGGGGTGCAATTTTCTGTCCTTGGACGTATCCCTGTGCCAGGGAGGTTGTGCTGGCTGAGTTAGCAGAGCCAGTTTGAGAAAGGAACTTCAGAAAACTTTGCATGTTTTTCACAAAATGCAAGTCCAGCAGTACAAAATGGGAAGAAGAGTCCTAGTTCGGGACAAGGTGCTCTATTCTGCCAGCCTGTTCCATTTGTCTCTTTGAAGGGTTTTCAGTAGTTCTGGTAAGACCTGCCTCCTTCCACTGCCACGTTGAATGTTTCTTAGCAGCTGGCTTTCAGCTGCACTTCAGTGTTTCAGCATTGCTTTGTGCTTAGCTGGAGGGGTTAGCTGCAGCATCGCAAACTTCTTGCTTTGTGCTGAGCAAGCTGCCTCTGCAGCATTTCAAACTCCTCCGTGGTAACTGAGTGGAAGACCTAGCCCTGAAAGATTAAGCTCCTGTCTCTCCATAGTACTGCTAACACTTGTCTGGTAGTGGACCAAACAACACCTTAGGGAATCTCTGCTAAGACACAAGAGAAGAAGGCAGTTTGCCGGAGACAAGTGAAGTGGGTAGGACTGGACAGTAATCCCCCTCTTTCTGTTGCCAGCTGTCCCCGGAAAACGCCTACGACGTGCTGTGCGTGGCAGACATGTACCTGCTGCCTGGGCTCAAGCGCCTTTGCGGCAGGACCTTGGCTCAGATCCTCGATGAGGACAACATTGTCAGCATCTGGAGGATTGCAAAGCTGTTCCAGCTGACCCGACTGGAGGACCAGTGCACGGAGTACATGGCAAAGATCATCGAGAAGGTAGCAGAAACACTCCCCATTGCACTTACCACATGTGCCCGTAAATCTAACTGTGCAGTGAGTCATAGACACAACAGATTTAATGGTTGTACTTTGATCTGTAATAAATAGTTGCCCTCTCTGGTTTAATGTGCTTCCTGAAAATGAGCAGCGGTTAAGTAGCAAAGCACATGGTGAGTTAGGACAGAGGGCGGGGAGTGTGGCAGTACCTGGTGTCGCTGCAGTAAGCCAGATGCTAGTGGCTGTCTAGCATATTCCTGTGGACTGTGAGGTGAAAAACCTGCCCAAAAAGTTCTGCAAGTGCCACAGGCAGGTGACTTTCACTGAGCTTTCAGCCACTGTGCCCAGAGCAACAATGGTGTTGCCTGAATACACCAGCTGCAGCCTGGAGACCCCAATGGGGTGTGCAGGGGAGCTCTGTGCAGGAATTGTTTTTCAGTGTTTGCTGGAGGGAGTTCTTCCTGGCATAATGCTATAGAAAGGAGAAATCAATATGATGTCTCCCCTCCTCCAGGATGACAAATCTAACAGTAGGGGTTTCCACAGGGGAAATTTGGCTGTTGAACAGCCAGAAGTAATGAATCTAACACTGAAGTTTTCTTTATGGGGCTCCATTTAAGTGTTATCCTGAGTGATTATAGCTTGAAGTTTCAGGACTCATGGAGAAAGTTGCCATACAGAAGGATAAACTAGAATCTACAGGGTATTTTTATCCTGAGACAGATCTTTATAAATGGCTTGTACAGTTCACATGGGAATGTAACATTTTCACCTGCAGCTTGAAAGGTGTGAAATTCTTTTTGGCCTGTGAAAACAGTGAAGGAAATTATTCTGGGCCCATTATTTTGTTCAGTGTATAGCTTGGGGATGATAGACACATCAGCACGCACCCAGGTTCTGGCTTCTGAAAAAGGGATTTGGTTTGAAAGCTGATGAATATCCTAAGTAGTAATTGCACAAGGTAGGGCTTTGCTTGTGTGTTCCCCTTGCATTCCCCTTCTCCAGCCTGCATGGGAGTCCTCGGACCCAGCATTGGCAATGTGCCTTCCTGAGGGTGTTGACACAAATGGAGCCACCCCAGCTGTTCAAACAGCAGCAGCTGCCAGCATCTTGTGGAGATGTACTGATGATGGCAACAGGGAGAGATTTTGGCAGTGTGTGTAGCACAGAGCAGGGCTCAGCAACCTGCCGTGCCCAGGCACAGTTTGGTAGCGTAGACAGACGGAAGCTGCCTCTCACCCTTCAGCACACCACATGTTCCTGGGGAACTTGATGCAAAATCATTCATGGGTGACCTCATTCTGTCAGGTTGGGTGCAGAACAGATCAGCTGCCTTGCTGTGATCTGCTGGTCGGCTGGTGGTGGTGGGGCTGAGAGCCACGGTGGGGATAGAGTCATCTGTGGCTCCTAGTTCTGAACTGGGCACAAGCACCCGCTCTCTTGCCTGTTGCGACACATTTCCCAAAAGTGTCTGGCAGCATCTCCTGATTCCTGCTGGGGGGCCTGTCTGGAGGGAATATTGTGTATATTCATGTGCCCCAATACCAGAACTATGGATAGTTACTCAGTGGGTATTACAGTGCACTGTTTGAGGTGCAGATTGCTTATGGTTGTGACCGTTTATTGTTGGAGTATTACTGCCTCCTTAGGATGAATGGCAGGATGTATCTCCAAATGGTGTCTGTAGGAGACATAGGAAGATTTGGGTTTCCATGTACCCTTAGCATTCCCTTTTCTTCTTTCTGGGATCCCTCAACAGTGGCTGAACCCATTATCCCAACCCTTTACATCCCTTTACCTGTCTTCTTGTCTTCCTAATGGTTCTCTTGTCCACCCCGTCCAGCTGGTGGAGTTGGAGGAGTTTGTGGCTGCTGTGAAGGAGAATGCGGAGGCTGTGGAGGAACGGCAGGAGACTGACTCTATTCCTCTGGTCGATGACATCCGCTTCCACATCACCAGCAATGTGCAGACTTACAGTGCCATCGAGGAAGCCAACCAGAAACTTGAAGCTCTGGAAAACCTCCTGGCCAGTATAGGGCTTGAGTGCTGATGTGTGCAAACCCTGCCTGTCGTATGCAGCCTGCGTAGCCCCCACTGGGTTGGCTCGGAGTGCAAGAACATCTGAGTCTCTGAATGTCTCTCGTCCCCTTCCTTGTCCTCCTTCCCATCCACTTTCAGGCATGGTTTCTTTTTAATTTATTTATGTCTGGACATTTGCATGTCTAGTTTGTGTTTGGTTTTATTTTGGTTTTTGTTTCTCCTTTCAGAAGTAGCTCCCAAAGCTCAGCCCAAATCAGTAGCTGCTCCTTTGTACAATGCAACGCAGATAGGAGACTGCAAGCTGTTGGCGGTGGTAAGGGAGCTGTTCTGGGGGACTGGCTGCTGCCTGGTGTTAGGGCCCATCCTGTTCTGTTGCCCAACAACACCCTTCTGAAACTGCTTCATGCCAGAATATTTGTTGAATTGCCACCAGCAGAGGAAGAAAAATGGATTAAACTCTCCAAATAAGTATAGTGGGAGGGAGGGGGCCTTTCTTTAACTGTCAGCATTATAAGATTGGCAAAGGCGGGCAGTGCTTCCCTATACAGGGACACAGGAGTACCTGGCTATGTGGAAGGCACTGTCTTCACCTGCTATTCTAGTTCTTAGATGAAAAAAACCAAAGTGATTTCCAGGTCTTCCCTACCTTTTCGTTGCTTTGAAGTTCTCAGAATTTGAAAGCTTTGCTTTCTGAACAAATGTCTTTGGGAATACAGTAGAGACCAGAGTCCTTCCATTCTTAGAAAGCAATAGCTTTCAATGCATAAAAAAGGGAGAGTACCCCTTTTCTTCCTAACAGGGGAAGGAAACACCTTCTTGGAAACAGCACTTTTCCCTTTCTTTGTCTATTGTGGTAGAGCAAAACTGACTTGCTGGTGGGTCAGGGAAGAGGGGTCACCGGAAGTCTTTTTTGAAAGGAAGAGGGGCCTTTTGGGTCTCTCACAGGGCAGCTGTCCCACTCGTCAACTTTCTGGCCTTGCTCAGCCTTGAGCCTTGTAGCTTCATTGTTCTCCAGGAAATTCACTGTTTGTACTAATGAATGTTTTTGAATCTGTGTTCTGCAGTAGGTCGTGTTATCTTGTGTTGTCTCCCTAGACCCTTAATGAGGGTAATGATGTTCTTTCTCCTTGGCACCATCAGCCCGCGATGGCCTTGCTTAAAGCTTGCCTTGCCAAACAGGCTACCCTCAGAGCTGTTCATCTCCAGAATGGCATGTTATGAGAGTCTCGGGTATCCAAGGCGCAGGCCGGGCATACTTTGCCATGCTGTGAGTTGGGAGGGAGAAGAGGCGTTTTGTGAAGCACGCAGAGAATCTTGCACAGACAGTGGGCTGCCATTACTAATACATATTGTCATTTTGGTCACTTTGTGAGGCAAGAGCTTGAAATAATCTGTGTCAGGTGTGCTTTTAGCATTTGAGGTGGGAAATGGGCACAGATTGCCCACAGCTTCAGGGTGGTGTTTTCTGTAATGGTAGTGGTGCTTCCCATGGATAAGGAAGGGGATTGGAGATCCAGCATTTAGCAGGGACTTGCTTCAGGTGTGGATGTGCTGGGAGGATGGGTTTCTCTTCTGTGCTAATCTCACCAGGTAAGAGACTGATGCTCCCACACCACGTGAGAGCTGCAGCCTTACTGCCCCTGCTCAGAGTTATCTGCCTGTTTCTGGCATGCGTTGAAGCTCTTTGCGTGTACCTGGGCAGGCTTCGGGCACCGCTTGCGCTAGGCAGGCTGGGTTCAGTTGCAGTGAGGAGAGGACATTGGGGTTTGGCTGCTGTACTCGAGGGAAGCTGGACTTCGGCAAAATCACGTGTCAGGATTGAGTTGCACTTAACAGAAGCTGGGGACAGAGCTGGAGGGCAGAAATGAGGTGCATTCACTTGACTGGACCCCAGATGCTTGTGCACTTTGTCATCTGTGTTTAACTGGTTTCTCTTGCAGAACAAGTCCGTTGGGGGCAGGGGATGGTGGCTGCAGGGCTATTCAAGCAGGGTGTGCTTCAATTCTTCTGTTTCAAAATGCTTGTGAGGAAGTGTAAGGAGTTCTTCTGGTTTGTTTTCTGCAGCCATATTGGGGTGAGGGAAGAGGATGTGTCCCTGCAGGGTGTGTTGCTGTATGGAAGCAGGGAGCAGCAGGAGTGTGCTTCTGTTTGGGGTGGTGACAGGGAGAGGAGCTGTGTTTGTTGTGTGATTTGTGGAATGTACCTCCATGTCCATCTCTAAGCTTGGTGTGGCTTTGACAGGACCACCAAAGAGCCCAGCACAACTTGAACTGATAAAGGCATCTTGGGGGACTTAGGGAGGGGAAGGGGTATTGAGAAAGCTTTAATATGAACTCCCATGTATTTTGGAGAAAGAAGGGTGAAAGCAGAACTGCCTGTTTTCTTGCTCAGTGGAGTGTCAGGTTCATGAAAGCCTGCTGCAGAAACAACCGACAGCTTAACCCAGCTGGATCAGTTCCCCTGGGTTTCTCCTCCCTATATGGCTGAAGATGTCACTGAACATATAAGCAGGATGTTTAGTTTATCACATCCCCTCTGCTCCTCCCGCATAAATTCCGCATCTGACATCTTAGTAGTCAGCTTTCCACAGCAGTGGTTGTGGCAGCCCTGCGTGAGGCTTGCACGGAGCCACCAGAGAACAGAACGTGGCCTTTGCCTTCTGCTTGTACTGAAGGAGAGGCAGAAACAGGATTACCAAGGAATGTGCTAATGCTTTTCTCTGCAGATGCCTCAGCTGCTAAAGCAAAATGGACACTGGTAGTGGGCAAAGCAGGAGGAAGGCAGAGGAGGGGCAGTGGTGCTTGGAAGCGTTTTCCATATGGCTGCTCTTGAATAATTCCATTCCTGCACCCCTAAGCGTGGAGCAAGTGAGCCGGCAGTTGTACACGTGGGAGGAAAGGTCAGTGTGGCCTTTTGATCTGCCTCCCCAGTAGCGCAGTTCCACGTGGGCTGCCGAGCAAACGCCTCATCTGTCTGCGTGCACTTAGTGGTCACATCTGTGAGGCCCGTCAGATTGTCCAATTACTTGGGGTCCTTTAACCCCCCCATCCCTTTGGCGAAATAGGGCTATCAAAAAGCATGCATAAGCAGATGGTCAGCATGCAGGCAAGCTCTCTAATTAACATGAGCCAGGTCAAAACTTAGATTTGAATTCACATTATTCTTGCTGCAAATAATTTTATCACAAAATAAAAATCTTTTGATTTTTCTTCTGTTGCCAGCATCCTTTTTGTGTTCTGTTGTCTCTGTCCTTTTTATTTACTATAGCCACTTGTTGAATTAAGAAGACTGTAAAATTTATCAGAGCAACATTATATTTAAGAAGAAATGTGTAAGCATGTGTGCAGCAATAAAATAGTATATTTCACTATATCTGTTCCTGCTGTGGCCTCTCTGTTACCAACTGACATCAGCGTGGCTTTATTTCAGAAAGGACTCGGTGGGCTCCTTCAGCTTATTTTCCCGCACCCGGCCAAGGGCTGGCTCTGCACCCTGGCTTCCAAGCAGTGAGGAAAGCACGACTCTGCTCTCCTCCCTTGGTGACCCATTTGTACAGTCCTGCCAGAACACGGGTGTAAAGCACCGACTTGTTTTTCCTGGCTCCTTTCTCCAGGATTATTCTGTTTCATTAGCAGCACCGTGGCCCAGGCTTGGTCAGTGTGGTGGTGGTGTGCCAGGGAGGTGATGTTTGTCTCAGAAAGTTGCTCTGGGCAGCCCCCAGCAGGTAAGTTGTCTCTTCCTCTCTTCTTGTCACCCTGTGTCATTGCTGCCTGTCCTTTAAATTCAAGGATGGAGATTTCTCAGCCTCTTGTGCTTAACCACTCTGACTTGTTCAGTGCACTCACGGAGCCTCTGAAGCATGTGTTTTCTCCAAAACTCTGTCTGCTGAAGGGCCTGGGCCAGTCCTTCCTCTCCTCTCTGAGGACACAGATGTTTATTTTCTCTTTTGCCTTCTTGTATGTCTGAGTGGCTGCAATAGTTTTGGTGGCGATAACTGAGCTGACTGTGTGCAGCCCGTGTTGACTTCAGAGCGTGACTGGCATTCAGGGAATGAGGATCCAAGTCTGTCCCCATGGCTCCGTGTAGGAACATGCAGTTTTCCAGGGGGGAAGATACTAATAGCATCTGACTGACTAATGCTGTTGAAGGGAGGGACTGGGCTTCGAAAAGTTCAAGCACTAATCAGACTTCTGGGACTCAACAAACGGTGCTTACAAGGAGTATCGTTGTGCTGTGAGAGCCTGGAGTGAAAGATGAGCCTCTTTAAGAGGCTTGAGCTGTTTGTGTGGGTACAGTCATGGTCAAACTGTGGAGATGGCACCTTCCCACGTAACAGCTTGCAGTCGCTGTGTGTTGACAGACTCGTCTGCTCAGGGTGACGCTGAGTTTTTCTCTCTTGCTGTGGGCAGCCTGGCGAAGCCTGTCACAGCCTGGGGAGCTGGATCGTGTCTGTGCTCGGCTCCCGGGGATGAGCGGACCTAGCTAGGGCTGGTGATGGGAAACAAAGGCTTGGCTTGGTTCTCTGCTCACAGGGGGTGGGTGTGCTGGCAGAGCAGGTTTTTGTTTTACCTTCTAAGCTAAAACAGATTTGACATAACAAATTTATTAAGATAAGGGAAGCCACACTGGCAAACCATTTGTCAGAGTCGGGGCCTGTTTTGAATAAAGGCACTGGCTCTGCCGGGGTTGCTGCCTGCCTTGAAGAAGTGCTGAGAGAGAAGGGCAGAGAACTGGTTTTCTAGGGTTGCAAATGGTTTCTAGGGTTTTAGGTTGGAAATCAGAGGTGGGTTATTGGCAATAACCAAGGCAAGGGCTGCAGAGAGGCAGAGTGTCTGTGAGGGGACAGCAGCCCCATTTGGGGGCAGCTATGGATGTGTGGACCCTTAAGGCCAAAGCCAAGCACAAGCTTCAAGCTACATGTGATCAATATCTGGGGAAGGGGGCAAGCACGCACATGCCTGTCGCTTATCCTAGTTGTGGTTAACTTTGTAAGCTCGCAAGTTCAGGGCAAGCCCTGAAGGGCATTTCAGGAGACTAAAGAAAGCCTTGGAAGAGGATCAGTACCACGCAAAGAGCTAGCTCTGGTCCCAAGGGTCTGGCTGCTCGGTTCCCAAAGTAAGCTCTGAGAAATGAGTGTGAGAGCTTTCCTCTCCATCCTCCTGTTACCGGCAGAGCAAGCTCGAGGGGAAAGAGCAGGACTGGAAAGTGAGATCTGCTCCCTCCCGACTGCAGCTCTCTGCCAGTGGGTCTGTTTTGCTCCCTGCTGTTTGCTGGTATGGCAAAATGCACGGCCGCTGCTTTGTCATGGTGGGTTAGGAAAGAAGGGAGTGCTATGGCGTGGCCAGATGCATCGGTTCATGGGCTCGGGGTAGGGTAGGGTTGGTCTTTTCAAAGAGATCCAAAGTAATTTGGTGTGGCTTTCCCATGGAGGAAACTGAGCTGGTCTGTGTTGCACTGGGCTATCATTAAAACCCCGGTAAGAAAAAATGCCTCCCTCTTTATTCTTTTATCTTATCGCTTCTTTGCGAGCCAGGGTCATCCCAGTACCCTTCGTACAAGGCTGCGACAGCGATGAACCATGCGAGCAAGGCTGTGCAGAGACCTGCTCTGGAGGGAAGGCAAGTAAATGTGTTAGTTACTGCTCCTTGAGATATACTTTAGGAGATGAAGGCTGATCTTTCATATCAAGGCTAAGATGACATTATATCTCTCCCTTCTGCTCAGAAGGTTTTATTCTAACACATTCTTGGCACAGCATAGCAGAACCACCAATATTTCTATGAATTTTATTAAGCTTGCTTCCATAACGGGAGCCAGCAATCTGCTCTCTAGAACTCCTTCCACCCCCCTCCTCCCTGGATCTAAAACTGAACTTTTATCCAGGAGTTTTAAAACAATTTTGTTGGTGGCAAGTTCAATCCCAATCCCTTTCCCTTTCCCAAAGGCTCTCACTGAGAAGCTGAAAATGCTTCAGGTGAGTTGTCCAGAAAGCTTTTTCTGCCGTGCTGCTTCTCCAGTCTGAGTGCCTGTGGGGCACAGCATCTTCAAAGCCGTTCAAGGTGCTGGCTCTGGCTACGCTGCTCCTGGGGTGACTGCTCCTTCCCTTCCCAGGGCTGGGGGAGACGGTATTTCTTGTTTCCTGATTTTATGTGACCTTTTCCAATCATGCTTGCAATTAAACAACAGTCTTCCAGGTCTGAAAGCACACGAGGGAAAAGGACTCTTGCTCCGCTGACTGCAGTGCTGGCTGCAATAACAGGGCAGATGAGTCTTGCGTGCAAAGTTCGCGTTTGCTGGGCATCCAGGACTTGCCAGTCACGCAAGTGCCCCCGGGCTGCGTTTTGGTGCAGAGCAGCCGCAGCGTGGAATGTACACGCGCTCGGCACGGGAAGAGAGGACTTGGTGTTAGAAGTGCACGGGGTGAGCCCTGGAAGCTCAGCGCTGTCGGGACTTTTGATACAGCAGACACAAGGGCTGCCTTGTGCTGCGGGCGGCTGGTTGCTGTCATTGCAGCACGAAGCTGACCCTGCAGTCCAGCGTGAGGAAAACCTGGGTTTTTTTTCTCTGGATGGGGAACTGGAGTTGTTTGTTTCTAGCATGTGGATGTCTCCTGCTCCAGGTTCACTACGTTGGCCTCAGGAGAGCTTTGCTGGTGTTGCCATTGCATGGTTTTCATCTGAATGAAGACATGACTGATACGAAGGCTGCTGACCTTGGGAAGGCTGGAAAGCCCTGCTTTTCCTGGGGCTCTGCTCACGGCAGGGTTTACTGTGGGCTGGCAGGTGCTTGCCTTTGGTCATGGACCCTCCTTAAACGGACGCAGGGAAGGTACCTCTCATCCTTTGCACTCGAGCTGCCTTTGCTTTGCCTCTGCCATTCTTATCTCTGTGGGGTTTTTTTACAAGACAGACATTTTCCATGCTGGACATGTTGCCCTCCCCTCTGCTCCCCCCCAGGCCAAGCAGCTTGCTTTGCCAAGTTTCCTCTGTTTAGACATCAGCGCATATCATGCAATCCATCCAAACTCTTAATTGATCTCTTAGGAATTTTTTTCATCTGAATTCCTGGAATGTTTCCAGACACTGAAGAGCTTCCTCCGGAGGGAAGGGAAATTAATCCCGTGTCCCTCCTTCCCGAGGAGCGGTGGCCACGGGAAGGCCGGTTGTTTGGCTTGCTCCTGTTGGGAGATGTGGGCTCTGCAGTGTTTGCTCAGGGATGTGGCTGTTTGGTTTAATAAGGCAGTTGTTAGGAGAGCAGCAGGAGGGTGAGAGGTAGCTCCACATCAGCAGCTTCCCCCTCGGACTGATAACCCGGGAGATCATCGCTCTGTTTCTGTGCGCAAAGGAGACTCATGCTCATACAAGGAGAGCAGAGCAAACCACTGCTCAAAAAGCCCACTTCTGAGAGCCTGGAGTGAGCAGGAGCCGTGGCGGCAGGGAGTCAGGCTGCCGGCATGGTGTGCAGTAGCGGTGCTCTCTGATGGTACGATGACGCCCGCGCGGCCCTGTCGGCTCCGTCCCCTCTCCCTGTGATGGAGACCTCCCCGAGACCAGGCAGGGACAGCGGCAGCTGGAGAGGTGCGAGTCCCCGCTCGCCCCCACCAGCAGCCCTGGAGTGAATTACAGCCCCGCTTCTCCCTCCTCCTCCCATGGCCTATAAATCCCATGCTCAACCATTTGCCAGCAGAAAACGCAACCGAAGCACGGATGGTTTATATGCTGAGCAGATCTTCTGAATTAAAATTCCCCACCGCTCACTGAGGCTGCAGCATTTGGCTTTTCTCCGGTGCCTGAGCCTGGCCTGGGTGATGGGCTGTGTGGTCCTGGAGGCCTGATGGAGGCACGGTCCCTGCAGCAACATGACCGAGTGTGACACCTCTCGTCCCGTGCCCCGATGGCAGGGCAGGCCGCCCAGCCCTGCCGGAGAGGACTCCTTAGAGGCTCTTGCCCCCACACCATGGCTCTGCTCTGGCTCCTGCTTTACCATCGACTGATCCCCACCTTGCACCAACCCTAAGAGAAACCACCAGCTCTGGATAACACAAGACTGAGCACAGGCTGGGGGAAAAGAAATGGGCAAAAAGCCTCAGGGTTCCCGCAGGCTTGCAGGATCAGGCTAGAAGAACATGCTAAAAACAGAAAGGCCACCTATAGCCACGACAGCTTGCTGGGCACCGGGTGGTGACACCGGGAAAAATGTACTGCCAAAAAAGCTCCTTCGTGCCCGCACGGCTCCTGGCCTCACACAGGACCATCCCCTCCCTCCTGGGCTCAATCCCTGTCCCAGCACCGCGCCGTGCACCCTCCATCGGCCCTCAAATCTACGAGGAGCTTAATGAGCCATGAAAATACCAGGCGAAGGAGTCGGGGACTTGCCAGTATTAAAGCAAGTCTTGTCACTAATGATGTTCCTTACTACCACGGTGTGCCCGCTCGCTCGGCAAAAAGCCCCGGCTCTGCTCTCTGTGCTGACGTACATCAAAGTCATCGGCCGGAGCTTCTGAGCCGGCGAGCTGGGGTGTGATCAGATGTACAGCCCGTGTGAGACTGCAGAAAGAGAATATTATTCTCTTGACTTAGCAGGTAGAGGCGTGAGGAGGATGAAATGAGTTGCCGGAGGTTGCGGGTTGGGTCTGGTGCTGCTGCTGACTCCAGCCGGAGGGCTGGCACGTGGACGGGCCGTCCCGTCCGTCCCCTGCCACAGCAGTCATCACCTGTTTCGGGGTGCGAGTGAGCGGCTGGGGAGCCCTCACAAATGCATCAGCTTGTTCTGAAGTCTGCGCCGGGAGGGAGGCAGGAGGGGACGCTGCGGCTGGGCTGTGCCCCAGCCCCACTCCCCGGGCAGGAGGGCTGTTTCCTCGGCCCGGGGCACCCTGACAGCACCAGCCCCAGGTCTGGACGAACCGGGGGCTCTCGCAGCACCTGGGTGTTCCCTGGGAGCTGAGAGCGCAACAAACCCCGCTCCCCAGCCCGCTCTGGAGTCGCAGCTGGGGGCAAAAGGTAGGATTTAAAGTGGCTGCTGCTCCTGGGCACAGTGCAGATGCTTCCTGTTTGAATTGGGTACGGTTCAGGTCCAACATAGTATTTTAATGGGCTTGTAAAAGCGTGGGAACCAGGTCTCGAAGCAGGCTGAGCTTGCCTGTTCCTCCAGGCTCCTCCACCAGCTCCGGACTGCTGTTTCGTCTGGGGTGGGGAAGCGCTTGGGCCAGGGGATTTTTTTCCTTTTTTTTTTTTTTTTAAAGTTAGCACCTCAGCTACTATTAAAAAAAAAAAAAAAAAAAGCTTTGACTCTGGGGAGAGTAGAGCTAGTTTTCCTTGGGATTACCCAGCCAGCCAGCCCTTCTAGGTAAAAGTTAGATATAAAGACATCTCACACCCGCGGTGCCCCAAGCTAATTTTTTATTGTGCAGCTCTGGGCTACAGCAAACAGTGGCGTGGGGCCGTGGATTTCAGGGCTCTTCGAAAGCTGACCTTGAAGCAGAAAGGGAACCCCAGGCCTCCACGAGACACGGCTGGCCCCAGGCCCCTGGTCCGCAGCGGCTGGGGAGCAGGTGCCGGCCACGCCAGCAATTCGGCAGCGCCTGGGGGATGCAGCCCCCTCCTCCACAAGCTGAACGGCAATTTAATCTCCCTCTGCCTTCCCCTTCTCACCCTCTGGAGGGATGGCAGTCACCAATGATGCCCTGAAACACGCTCTGTTCAGAAAACATAACTTTATTATTAGTTGCAATATACATTGTATTCCTTTAAGAATCCTAAACTTGTATATGGTTTTTCCCACTGAAAATACATGTGTATGTATATATGTTTTTATATATGTATATATATATAAATGTATTTTATTGAACTGGAACACAATGGAACAAGAGAGATAAGCTCAGAAATTACTTGGAAAAGTGAGTGTGATCTCCATGGGTTTGTGCTGGCAGTGTGCTAAGGTGAGTGGTATAAAAAGAACAGGCTAAATAGAAAATGTGATGGATTAGGCAGTGGGGAACGGTCTCTCAGTGCTACAGGTGGTGATATATACAGTAGTTACACGTTGCTATTGCTCAGTCATGAGTGCCGCCTATTCTCAAAGGCAGACCGGTCTCCGGCGCGGCTCTGCACAGCAACATTCGTAAGGCCGGCTGTGCTCCCTGCAAATGGTACTTGCCATTTGAAAACAGAGTTTAATTACATTTCCCTTGGCAGCAGCTCTGCTCGTTACTAATCTGGTCAGCAAAGGAAGAATTCCTCCGGGGCATGGTGAAACCTAACTGGGTCAATATAAAGTAGCTTACAGGCAGGGTAAGGGATCAGCAAGAGCAGCGAGAGCTGCAGCTGGTGCGAGTGAGCATCTCAGCTGACCCCGGCTGACTTGCTCCTGGCTCCTTCCCTCCGCTCATCTCCCCGCCTGCGGCTGGGCTGCTCCCTCGCGCCCAGCAGCCTGCCTGGGGGTGCGCTCTTCTTGGGTTGGTTTCCCTGTGTTGATTTCCTTGGAAGATAATTCTTCAGAAAACTGGCTGAGGGTGGCAATAATCCCTGCTGTGCCAGGGCTTGGGGCTCGTTTGGCTTCTTGTTGTTGTTGTTTTTCTTTCAACTTTTTGTTTCTTAACCTGATTTTCAAACACAGCTTCCCCAGGCCGCCTGCCATTGCTGAGCTTAGTTAGACAGAGGGACAAGTCTTCCCCAGATCAACGTAATTGGTTTCCTTTTATTTCTGCTGAGCTGCAGATGTTTCTTGGGTGAAAGGACACATTTTATCAAAGGCACTGACCACGGACCTTCCTCTGCCTGAAGCCAGGTTGGAGGGAGCAGACGGGCTCTGACCTTCCTGCTGGAGGGTCGCTTCCCCCCCCCTGCAAAGTGCTTGTCAGTTTGGGAAGAGATGTAAAGAATGTGGGCATTGATTTGCTCCTCCAGACTTCCTCGGGAAAAGTGCTTTCAAAAATCCCATCCTTAAGTCATCATCTTCCTACTACCCCCGCAACGTCTGCCACCACTGGATCACGCCTACTTGATTCCCCTTCCAGCTGAAGAAGCAGGTGAGGTTTATCACCGCTGTAGTGTTTCTCTTCTTGCTGTCTTTCCCCAGCAGCATCTGGCAAGGAGGGATCTTGCTCAGGGAAAAGAAGTTGCAAAAAGCCAGGCTGGTGGAAGATGCAGAGCAGGCGACCTGCGCATCGCCTCCTTCCCAAGGCAAGTGTCACCAGAGGGTTAGCAGGGGTTGGTGGGGACAGCAGATTGCACTAGAATAATACTTGAATCAAAAGCTGGTGTTGCTGGGAGAACTGCAGCTCGTTCCTCTCTTTAGAGGCAGGAAAATACAAGTGTGAAAGTGCCTGGAACAACCTGTGTAAAAGAGCTTTCCTGACTCGGGCCCCTTAGGGCAGTTACAAGGACACAACCTGCGCCCGCACATCCTTCATCCATCCACGCTGCTGGGACTGAATGGGCCGAGCCCTGATTCTGACTGTTATTGCACAGAGGTCCCTTTCCTGAATCTTGCCAGAACTGGCTTCAAGGGGAGGAGAGGTGGGTGACCCCCCCACGGCTGTTGCAGGTGGGATCCAGCCCCGGGGGCAGCAACGCAAGACGTAGCGATGGTTCCCGCTGCTGCCATGGAAGGCAAGAAGGGGGCTGGTTTGTCACTGGGGGAGATGCCCCACTCTCTCATGGTGCAACATTTGCAGGCATTTTCTTCTTGCAAAATTGGAGGGAGAAGCGCAGGTTAAACCCCTTCCCTTTGTCTAGTGCCAAGAAGTGAATTCATAATTAGGGCCATCATCACCCTGGACAGATTGAGCCGCACGGCCACGCTGTGATCACTACGCAGCTTTTGCTGTAGCGATACGATGCCTCTGCTCCGTAACTGGGTATTGAGTCTTTCCTTTAGCCCTGCTGCTGCCCTAGGGTTTGGCTTGTCTGCGCCACTGGGCTGGTTCACAAGCTCCTCCGTGGCAGCTTGTACAGCAGTGCCCCTGAATGCCTCCAGTGCAGCAAGGCAGACGTTGGATGGGTGATTGCACCTTATGCTCTGCCTTCAGCTCCCCGTGTTACTTAAAGGGGTGAGCTCGGCCCCTGCGCTCCGTGATCGGCCCCCGAGGTGGGTGTGCTGGTTAGGAGGAGGTAGGGATGAGCTTGGACGGAATCTCTGTTCACGCTGTGGGTCTCCTGCTAAACCGGTGGACCATGAGGACACCCACTGCTAATCCCCACCCACCAGATGCTCTGCGCTTCTCTCTAGTGTTGTTTTCAGGATATTTTCCAACTGATGAAGGAAAACAACAGATTATGACTATAAAGTTATGGTGAGAGGACTGGATCCTGGTAGGACAACATTATTCCTTGCCAAGAGAAGGAACAATTAACCCCTTCTTTAGACTCTCCTCCCATCTCTTCCCCAGCTCCCAGCCACCTCTATATACATCATATATTACTATATTCTCTTATAACTTTGACTTTACTTTTTCAGTTTCAGTAGCGCAAGTGATTAATTACAAAAGAAAAAAAAAAAAAGGAAGGAAGGGAAAAAAGCAGCCCCCAGGAATATTTACAGAATAGTTCATTTTGCAGAGGAGATGAGGTTTGGCTTTGGGAAAAGCATGGTTTTTGAATGTGCTAAGTGGGTTTGATTCCACGTTCCTCCTCTCCCCTCTGGGATCCTGCTCTGATGATGAAAATTAGAGAGCTGTTCAACACACTTTCCCCGAGTGCAAGCTCGTAGAGGATGTGCGGGGCGGTGGGGAGGCCATCTTTATGCTCTCCCCTGGCCTGGCCTGCTTATAAAGGCAGCATCCAAAGGGGTCTGACCTTGAAAACCAGCCTTTCGCTTTCAGGGAGCTGACGGCTCCATCTTTAGCCTCTCCTTGTTACCCAGCACATTCCTTACTGCTCTCCTCTCAAGGACCAGGGCTTTTAAGGTGCTGGATGGTGGGGTCAGGGAAGGGACCATATGCACCTCGACTCAAAACCATGAAGTGGAAGATACTGACTTCTTTAACATACCAAAAATTATTGCAGTATAAATACACCCCTGTCACCCAGCGAAAGCAGAGAAGGGGAAGTGATGGGGGAAGTTTGGTGGGTGAGGGGCATTGCAGTAAAGTCAGCCGACCTGGGAAGCTTTGACAGCTGCTCCCGCAGCTATCAATTCTTCCCCAGATCAGCGCAATGGCCGTTTACATCAGCAAATAATGCCCCACCCTGTGCCTCTCCCCCCACCCTCCCTTACGCTGTGCATGATAAAATATCCCAAGAGTCCCTCCACATTAGATCTTTTTCAGAGAGACTTCTATTAAGAAAAGCATCTATTCCCAGAAAACCCCAGTAAGAGCTGCAAAAACAATTGCTCTTAAGTATGGCTGGTTTCCCCAGCTGCTGAGACCTTCTGGTCAATCCATGTTAGTATTTCTGTGAAGACAGAGGTAGAGACCTCGGGCAGCTCTTTGTGGAGGGCATGACAGGCTTCCTCATACACCTGCAACCAGGGAGAGAGCGGAGATTAGCACAGAAAAAAACGTCCTCATGAATAAAACAGCCTTCAGTCCCCTCTCGTCAACACCCACAGGTCCAACACGTCCTGCCCACACCTTGTCAGGTTTATCTCCTAGATGTGGCAGGTTATGAAATCAAAGCGATGCCATTGGCGATGCTGGCCCTCCGCGAGCAGGAAGGCATTGGCATTGCAGCTTGACGTCTGCGTGTTACCCAAGCCCCCTGCTGCCCTTTAGGAAGATAATGCATGTCCCAGCCCCAGGCATGTCTTGCTGCTTATCCCACTAAGAAGAAGGAAATACTTATCGTGCCCTTGGAGTTTAAAGGACAATGGGGGATGTTCCCATCATGCCTTGTGCAATTTTACTCCTTTTATGCCTGGACTATCCAGTTATTTTTCCAATGACAAAAGCTTTCCCTTGGTCTCCCTGTCTCTCTTTCAGGCTCATTCATGTGCTAACAATCGGTTAATCAGCTGTGCCTCTCTTGAAATGAGCAGATGTGAAGTGGCTTTTGTTGTGCATCGCTTTGGAAAGGCCCCCCCGTACCTTTACGAGCTGGGGCATGAGGTAAGGTTGGTGGTCACACAGTTGGCGTTGTTCAGAAGAGCTTCTGGGGTCAGCACTTTACCTGCTTATGAGCCTCGCTCTACTTCCATGCCAAGTTGCATCATGTCCAAGAGACCCTCTAGGTCAGGTCTTGAGATCACTCACCACCCCTTGCCCACAGCCCGGCTGTAGCTGGTGAAAGGCCACCACACTGTGCCCCGGGAGGGCTACCTCCTGGTGAAAGGGGCTGTGACCTGCTTGGTCTCACCAGTGCATCCGCCCTGCTTTGCCTCCAGCTCTCCAGAGCTCAGCAGGCTCCCTACCCTCACAGTCATTCATGCTCAGGCCAACGCTGACAGGATAATACCCTAAAAATCAAGAAAGCAAGATGACCTTGAGCGTTTTGTCCTGACTCTGCACTGTGTCCATCAGTAAATAGGACCCTTTGATATCGCAGAGCTTGTCAGAAGAGCCGTGTAGCACCAGGATGGGCAAAGTCAGCTTGGGCAGAGCTCGCTCAATTCTGGCAATGGCATTCATCAGCTGGATGACGAAGGAGACCTTCATGCCGCCATGGTAGACCAGGGGATCAGATGTGTAAGACTCCATCTGGCAGGGAGAAAGAGGTGGTTTAAGGTTAGCAATATTTCATGCAGACAAGACAAAGCAGATCAGCCTGGCGGTGAGGAGTCTCTTCCCTTGGCTCGCACAGTCATTTCCTACTCTGTCAGGACATCCTGCCACCAGAGTCAAGGTCGAGATCTTTACTGTGGCTACCCAGAACTGCTCACACAACCTGGCTTGCTCCGTGCTGTGTGTTTCTTTCTTATGTCACTAGAAAATATTCAAGCCAAAGCTCTTTCTGCAGGCAAACAGCCAGTGCTGGATAAAGACTGTTCCCATGAGGGCACCTGCCTGCATTTTTCTGCTCTGCCATGTCCTTCTGTCACTCAAAGGTGATATCTCTTCTGCAGAGGGTTCTTCAGACTGTGTTACTTGAAAGCTGATATTGTCCATGTCCTTATTCTCTTTGGTGAGGGCTCAGATGTACTTTTCCTTCACCTTCCCCCTCTGGGGATGAAGACCGTGATCTACACCTACAGACAACTGACACACCTGACTGCAAAGCACTCTTACGCTGAGGGGTCCTCTCCGGGTGCGAAGTGTGCACAGACAAGGCAGCAAATGACGGTATTAGGTGGCAGGCAAAAAAAAAAGTCAACAACTTGCTCAGCCAGACTGTGAGAGGATAAAAATGTACAAGAGCTGGTGCAGAAAGTTGCTAGGAACGAGTAGTTACCGCAGCAGGCAAATCTACAGTAAATATTTGTATACTGTACATGGAGACGGCCCACACAGGCACTGCCATCTCAATATTTGCCAGAATGCTTTGATGATGGGTTGGTCTCTGGCACAGCCTCCACTTTCTCCCAACCCTGGCAGATGTTTATAGAATGATGGTTATTTATAGGTTAGTCGAAAACAGTCTCCTTCTGTCCTCGCAGGCAGTGGGGCCTTTTCAAATTCTCCCTCGCTTTGCAGAAGCTTGAGGCCCTCTCGCTGCTGCACGTGCCTGCCCTGAGGGGACCACGGGTGGGAGATGGCCCACAAGACCACCCCAGGCACATGGAGCTACGTGGAGGCACAGGCACAACCACGCACTGTAGCAGGACAGCGTGGCCTGCCTGGCCCCCACCGAGAAGCCAGAAAAGCTTTGGGGTGGATCCGGTATTCACGTCCCTGTGAGATGAGATTATCAGGGTGGCAGAAGGACACTACATGGTGGGGCTTTCCCAGACGGGGGGATTAATTTGCCAGAGGGCGTAAAGCCAGTTTCCCTCCTCATTGTCTCAAATGTGTTGGGGCACAAAGCACTGGCAACGGAGCCGGCAGCGAGGTGTGCTGGTGCACACAAGTCCTTCCCCATCACCTTCTTGCTTCAGTCCCCACCATCTCCTACTGCTTGGACCCACGGTTCCTATCCCCAAGTGCAGCAAGGGACAGGAGCGGGTGGGAATTTGGGACTATTAGTGGCGGGCACCCTTCAGTCCCAGCCCACAACGCTGGGATGGTCAAGGGGCTGAGAGTTGTACAGCCGCTCTGACTGGTGCTGGAGCTGGATGCTGCTGTTGTAGCATTCATTTAGGGCCCCTCGGATTCGGCAGACATTTCCAGTGTTTGATTAAGGCCATCGTTGTGTTTTGGTCTCTGTGCAAGATCATGGCTACTCTGAAGTGAGGGGTGGTTTTTGGCAGGGTGACAAAGATCTCTCATCACAGCTCACAATATTAGGATCTCATGTCTAGCGTCTCCCTTTCAAAGAAGCAAGTGCCCGTGCACGCCGAGGGTTTGGAAAACACTTTGTAAGAGGCCACTGCAAAGATGAGATCGCAGTTAAGGTAAAAGGATCCAGTCTTAAGACATGCTGAGCAGCGAGGCTGAACGGCATGTGGTCCTCTTGGCTCCACGGGGACCCTCCCAGTGCCCGACCAGCTTGTTGGTGCAGAAACCTCCACCCGCGTCCCCCACCCCTGCACCGCTCAGCCTGTCTGCCATACCCTCCCTGCTCTGCAAAGTGCTTCCAAAGGGCAAGCAGCTGCCTGTGGTTAGAAAGAAGCATCCTCTCGTGAGTGTGCTCGTGGAAAAGGTTCAGCTTTGACTTCCAAAACACCAACCGCCCGGTGTGGTGTTGCTAGCTCTCCCGTTGACAGCTGGGTGTACCCTGATATTTTCAGCTAAACGTGTTGACTTTTCATCAGCATTTTGAGCAAAACCACCGTGTTGCCCTGGCTACTTAGCAACTGGCTTCAGCCTAATCTGGGAGTTACTTGTCTGGATCTATGTCACCATGCTGCACTAAAGCAGCACAGCTTTGAGATGGGTTTCTTTTTCCTTTTTTTTTTTTTTAGAGGTTTTTTTTTAATTGAAGGCAACAAATGAGGGACTTTGCAGGGGGGGAACCAGGAGGGGTGGGCAGATGGATTGACAGAATTTCCCTTCCCGTGGAGTAAAACAATATTGATGAATTCATGTGAGCTGTCCCCCTCCCCAGCCCCATAAATGCTAAGAGAATGACCTAATGGGTTTCTTTCTTTCTCTTGTTCTTTTCTGAAAGAACAGGGATTTTTTAGCTACTGAGCAGCCAACAAATATTTTTGTGTAGATGATGGGAGGGGAAAAAAATAATAACCCAATCTTAACCCAGATCGATCAGGACTGCAGAGGGAGGATCCTGTTCCTGGTCAGTGAACAGGAATCCTTGTCAGAGTTAACGTTCAGCGCATGGAGTGAGTGCAAAGCTGCGGCTTGCTGGGAAAAAGAGGGAAAGACAGGGAAACAGCTTTATATTCTGCAAAATGTAAGCTGCAAACCCACGTGGAGCAGCAGACAGAGCTCCCGTGGGCGCACCGAGCTCTGGGACAGTGGGGGCAAGCGAGTGAGGATGACCCCAGGAGAGCCTGCGACTGCTTCCAGCTGCGGTCCAGCGAAGGCTCTGCAGAGCCCATCACAACAGCTCTTTTTGCTCTTTATGTAATTCTAAGACAGAAGCAACCATCAGGGCTCCTGCTGCAATTACGTTCCCCCGCTTAAAGGTCTGCATCTTCTTTTTGCATTTTGCAGAGCAATAAATTCATTATAAGGTAATTGCAGCCTCATCCTATGTGGACTCTGCAGGAACAAGACGAAAGTCAGGGGGACTATTTCACTGAATTCAACAGCAGCTAACAAAGATTAATGGGGTAAAGAGGTGTCCACCCCTGGGATGTTATTCCTCCTTGGAATAACAGGACTGGGTTTTTAAGGTTGCTTCTTGCCCTCTTTTGTGTCTCTTGCATTTGATATGGCAAGCAGATGAAACAAACATCTCCATACCATCCTGTGTTTCAGTCCCTACACCCTGAGGACAGTCTGCTGGGAACACAAACTCATCAGGAAATTCTTGGACGATGTCCCAAAAATATTTCTAGAGAACAGAAAGTTGGTCTGGCAGGAGAATATGTTTAACATATAAATAATGGATGTTTCCAGCACATTGTGTGCTTTGAAGCTGCGCGTCTTGAGTCAAAAAGGAGGGTGGGGTGTGCGTTAGAGGCAGCCAGAGGACCGAGATGACGTGTTGTCTTCAGCAAGCGCCTGGAGCCTCAAATCCTGGTGGTTGAAGATGGTCGGGAAAGCACTTTACATCACAATCCACAGCTGCTATGTCAGCTGCGTGTTCACTTGCAGGTGTGCAGGCAGCACAGCAGGGAGGGACTGCTTGTCTTGTTTTGAAGACTACTCCGTTATAAGCAGACTCTAATGAAGCAGACCTACATTTTTATCCACTGCAAAAGGCTTCTCCTTGCTCCACAGAAAAGGAAAGGGCAGAGAAAAACAACAACACTCAAAGGAAGCTCTTGAGACTTGGAGCATCATAGAGCAGTGGGAACAGCAGCAAATATTTGGGTAGAAAGTGGTTGCTGTGGTGGTTCCTAACATCACCCCAACATCAAAATGCTCAGGCAATATTGTGCATCAAATTAAGGGAGCTCGCTGACACTTTTCTAAATGCGTTATTAATTGGGATGTCCCCACATTAGCACTTTTCTCCTGTAAAGATATTTAGTGCAGCACTAGCGTCTCCTAGCAGAGGATCCAACTGTCGGAGGTGTATTTAAAACTGCTGCCCTTAAGGACCAGCAGCAGCACAGAGTTCCAGTGCTGCACAACAAATCAGTGCAGAGGCAGGCAAAGACCCACGTGTCCCAGCCACGCTCACTCTTCAGGCAGGGGGTAACACTCAAATTCCTCCTGTCCTCCAGAGCGCTGATTGCTTTTGTCCTCTAAATACAAATGCAGAAGCAAAAACTTTCCTCTGTGTGATTTTAGTGAATTAGTTCTCTAATTTAAACCTTTTCTCTGAATTATATGCAACAAGTTATGGCAGCTGAATGTAATTAAGAACAGGTTTCTATAGCTTGACTGGAATCAGCCTTCTTCCGAAGTATAGATTTTGTGCAGCCTCGTATGGTACTTAAGAACATATGTCATACAGTGCATCAGTGGATGCAGATGAACTCGCTCCATGCTCGCCCTGACAGTTTCCTAGGACCTACTTTGTCTTCCTTTCCTCAGCTCCTTGAGTTTTTCCACCTTCAGCCCAGTGAAATGTTATGCTCTGTTCGCAGATAAGTGAACTGCAAGTCGTTTCACCAAAACCCTCTTTGGCAGAGCCCAGAAACAACCCTGAACGCCTTGAGGCTGTTCTGGGAGACTCTTTGCTTTCCAGTTTACCGAACGGGTGAGTCAGAGAGGTGGGATATGCCGAGGCTGAATGTATTGCACTCACACAGCCGCTGACATTGTCTTTGCTCCTGATCTTTTCAGCTTCAATTCTAATGCCAGTTGAGCTGCCTCCCCAGATGAAGGCAATTTATTAACTTCTACTTAAGATATGACCCATTGCAGGAACAGCAGGAAAAATGACAGCATCTGTCAGTGAGATGTGAGCTGACACGGGAGCACAGGAACAACTGGCCACTACACCAGCGAAGCTCTCCTGCTTTTGAGACCCCCATGGGTGCCATTTTCTATCATTCAAGTTGATTTCTGAAATGTACCAAGTTCTGGGTCCAGCCAAAGCACCTTCATTCATGTACAGTTCATGTCTCCCTCCTTTCACTCATCCCACAACAGTGAGAAGCAAAAAACCCTTGTTAGGCGTTGTTGCAGCAGTTGCAACGACATCTGGTTTTGCCAGCGATGGCACGAACAGGCTGCAGCAGTTATTACCATGAGTGAGTATGAATGGGAGAAGAGTCCCAGGCTGTGGTGACACTACAAAAACGTCACCCTGGAACAGCTCCATCCACAGTCACGGTGGTGGAGCTGGAACTGGGCTGTTACAACGGCTGCTTCAATTGCAGCTCCTTTAAGTATTATTCTCGGGGGCAGCAAGAACACATCATTTGTTTGGAAAGGCTGTAGCAGAGCCAGCGTGTGATCCAGGAGACCTTGTAGCAAGGTCTTTGGAGCAAGCATGCTCTTTCCTCTGTTTGAATGCTTTCAGCACAAGGTGATCCTGGTCTGTAAGCGAGAAAACAAATCTCCAGGACTGTAGAGTTTTGCATGGTTTCACTGCAAGGAGCAGGGTTGGAAAAGCTGACTTTAGCAGGGTGTTTGCAACCTGTATGAGTTGGGTTTTGCCACTGTAATGAGTGGTGGTGGTGCAGCAGAGACAAACACGGTTCCCACGTGCTTTCCACCGCAACGATAGCACAGGTCTCTCGTGTCTTGCACCCAGAGTGGCTGCGGGTGCAAGACGCACCAAAGGGATGAACAGCTGATTTCCCACAGTTTTCTGCTATGTGCAAAGTCGGTTCCACTGACTTCAGAGAGGTTTCACCTTTTTTACACCAGCACAGATCTTGCCCTCATGATTTAGCAAAACACTTTTTTTTGTTTAAAGAGAAATGGCAGGACTGGGTCGAGATACAGTGATTTTATGCAGTGATTTTAAATGGCATTAAGGTTCTCACCTCCTTCTTGTTCCGGGAAATTGCATTTGGATCTATTGATCCCAGTGACAGGTTTGGAAGAACAAAGTTGAGCACTTTCGCTGCAAAAACCTGTGGGAGAGGAAAGCAAACAGTTAAAGAGCTACTTAGAGCAAGAGAGATAACATAGAGGGCCAAACTCTGAGCTGATGGGAATTAGCTTGGAAGTTAAATAGTTGAGAAATGTCAACTAACACTGGAGAAAAATCTGTCCTATATTTAAAACATTTCTCTTAAAGAGAAAGTGTTTAAACCACTCCTGGGATCAGGGAGTGGGTGTGCTAGTCTGAAATGCCATCAGCTGTCTGTCCACACGCAACATCACAGCTTCATTGTACTTTGCCTTTTTTTCATTCTCAAGTTAATTTGTAAAAAGGCCGCAGTTAAGCACTTTGATAGGAAAAAGCCATTTCCAGCCCTCAGAAGGGCTGCGTTTTATTGTTTTACTGCCCTTTCCTTGCTGCCACAGCTCTGATTTCAGGCTGCAGTGCCTAAGTGATGTTTGGTGCAATTTGCAGTAGTTGCCTAGGCTGCACTCTTTTTGATAAGCATATTCTCCAGGGAACCTGTAAATAAACATCAGCAAAACGTCCATGCATTGGCTAAGGAAATCCGTTGCTCACTTGTCTCCTGGGAACGAAACACAAAAGCATTCAGCAGCCCAGGCTCAAAACCGCTGGTAGAAGAAAGGGTAACATCTTTCATTTCAATAGCACTACAAGCACGTTGATATCAGGGTTCTGCTCTGATCTTTGATAGCTGTCTTTAATTAAGTGATCACCGCTTAAGTCAGAAAATATGCCATTAGTGTTTGTTGGTTTGTTTTACGGCCCTTTTGTGTTCACGGCTAACACTTGCAGGTAGGCTGTCACCTACGTTCTCTGTCTCTGCTGATACGTAATCGCTTCTGAAGCACTCCCTGACATTGCAGATCACAGATGATACATGACAGAGTAATTATGATATCAGAGGAATAACACAAGGTTGAAGTCAAAGTCATCCAGGAGTGAAAAGCAGTAAAGACTCACAGCAGATTTGGGAACACGTGTGTACCTTGGGGTGGATGCGACTAGGGACCGGTGTCACTGTCTACCAGTGTATTGAGCCCCTCACTGGCCATGACATTGTGTCAGCAAAATTAATTTCTACTGAGGTCTCTGGAGTTAGACTAGTAAAATAACATATCCACGCCAACGCAAGAATGAGCTTATGATGCAAACAAGCAGGAATGGGGTTTTCTTAGTTTTGTATTAACTCCAGGCAGTGATGATTTGTGGAATGCACCTTCACGAATCCTGGGCAAGGTTACGGACTCTGTGTGCTGACAATGCTGTAACAGTTTTGCTTCTCTCCAACCACTTACGATGACCCAGATATATGCCCAGTAACTTCAGACACCTAGCTGAGGTATTTAACTTAGAAGAAGTGTAATTGTCCTAGGCTTTCCTTACAGAGTATGGGAGTGAGAGAAACACCCCGCAGAACACCTCTAACATCCAAATAATGGTCTGGAAGTGCCTCTCCAAAGATTATCATGACAACCGCAGGCAATTAGGCTGCCCTAAAATTGGAACCTGAGTTAAGAGTTAGGGCGAGTTCTTATGCTTAATGATTGCTTATTCAAGAGGAAATACCTTGGCATGAGAGGTTAGCTGATGCTCTCTCAAGATCTATTTAAAGTATTGGCCATAAAATCAGTATGTTGGTATTAACACACAGATATTTAGGTTCAAGATGACACATAAAAGAGTAAAATATACTCCCTGTGTGCAGAAAATCTCTTATTTATGCACAGACAGAACTAACCTACAGGACTGATTGATTGTGAAAGAACTCTGCCACCATCCTTCAAAGGGTCTTCAGATCTGCAGGAAATGTTCCATTCCCTCCAACGTGTACTACACCCTCAAAATTCAGATGGAATTTTGATGATTCTTGGAGGCAAGGTCATGGACAAAAAAATCAAGTTTTATGTTATAATAAAAAATTCAGAAGGTTCTCCTGGACCTTCACTGACTTTGCGAGCACTGTGATACAGTTTGTGACATCCCCAACGTTAATTAAAAGCTGTGTTGTTGAAGTGTTGGCTATAGTTGATACCTGAGGAGTTTATCAGAATAAGATTGAAATAGATGGCTGAACATTGCCTCTTGACTGGAAGTGTAACTTAAAGCTGATCTCATGGCTTTTGCATTAGTTTAACTGCACGGGTGCTTCACAGCGTAGGCATTTTTATTTTGAATGGAGCGATCCCTGTTCCCTGCACACCTCGATGTGCTTATTTCTCTCTCCCATGATCTCTGCTTGCCAAACTGCTTGTGTGAATGCCCTTTAGTTCATTTCAGCTACAAATGAGCTGGATTTACAAAAATGCAGCGTTTGAACTGGTTAAGCTCGCCAGGCTCATCTGACTGAGCTGAAAAGTCTCTGAAAGATCATCACACTGTGATGAGCTACAGAAACCAGGTTGAGCGCAATGGAACAGTTTTATCAGGGAGATATTATATCAAGGGTATGATTTGATACGATATGATCAAGGAGAATCAGGTATGGTGTCTCCATACCTGGATACCAAGCCACCTTATATATGTTCGTCTGAACCTGATGCCTAACATCTCTGCTAAACTGGACAGACCAGAGTAAAGCCAAAATAAGAGTTTTTAATACAATACTTTCTTCTAGTTTGACTATATCTTTAAAAACAGTCCTCTGCGCTGTTACTGGGTGCAGATTCAGCCTGAATGACTGGGACACCCTCAGGTACTGGAACAGCGGTACGTCCAGTTGGGTTGGAAAGCAACAGGTCAGCAAGAGGCCAAATGGAAAACACAAAAAGCAAAGAGAAAATAGTGTGTACTTAGTGTTTAAGGCATAGGCTGAGGGTTAGCATAGGATTAACCATTAGGGAATATTTCCTAAGGGGTTGTCCTGCCCACCCGATTTCAAAGCATTCAATAGCAGAAATGTAGTGGGAAATACTCTTTTACCTTTACTCTGCTCTTTGCCAGCACATGTGACTTTGCATCCTTTGAAATTTTGAAGATTCAGAGCCTCATTTTGTCCAGATTAGTTGAGAAGAAACAGAGGAAGGCAGCAAGATCCCTCCCTCTTCACTGGATTTGCAACAACTAGGTCGATGCTTCCATCAGGACACAGGATTTATAGGGCATTGATGAAATTGTGTTTCTGCAAAGAGCAGAATTTGATTTTCCTGCATGTAGTCTGCAAACACGCTGCGTTTCTGCTGCTGCCAGGGCTGGTTCGGCAGCGAGGGAAGGTATTTCTAACACGGACTGAAGGACCCAGTGTGTGATCTGGCCCACTGTTACTGTTGCCTTGAGCCCTTGTTTGTTTAGGCCAAGGTAAATTCTTGCTCAGCTGGAAACTTCCCCAGCAAAGGGATGAATGCAATGGTCCTTGGGAAATGGCCCAGGGCTGAGAAGTCGTACCAGTTCCAAGGGAAAACCAAAGCCTTTGTGCCTCAGAGGCACAAACGCCAATGAAATGGTTTTGACTCTCTTAGAGGAAAAAAAAAGCACACAAGTGTTTTCAGCTCAGCTTTATGGGAAAACGTGGCTTACACAGGAATACTCTGCCTGTTTTCACTCCTCCCTCTTGCAAATACCTTTTCAACTCCAGGACTGATTTCAACTAAATTTGACAGAGCAGAGATATTTCAGGAATAATTAATTTTTTATCAGTTTTGAGACGCAACAATAGATTTGAAAGAGAAACTCACTATGCACTTGTATTACTGCATGCAAGACTCTCTAGGAAAGAGACCGTATACACCTCCAAAATACTTCAGTTGTTAGAGATTAGGATTTCCTACACGAAAATAAAGCAACAATCTGGTACAGATCTGCACGAAACCAGACTACAGTAATACTAGTTCCCACAGAACTGGTGAGTTCTTATTTCAGAAAGGGTTTAGCATCTAGCAAAAGTTATAGCTCTAGAAGAAGGAAAATCTTTCCATATTTTCCTTGACTCAACTAGAAACAGAAGGCTAACAGTGTCTCTCAGATTCAGACTCCATACTTTTTTTTTTTTTCTTAATATTTATTCTTTTTCCTTTTCCAAAGTAATTAAAAACAGGGGTGCTGGTGCTCCTGGGACCTGTATGATGAGTCAGGTACAGCCCCACCTGTGAAGAATCAGCTACCGGCCTCCTAAAAGCACCTGGTGCTCTGACTCCTATTTAAATAAGTTTTCCCAGACTGCCTGGCTTCAGGATTCACTTCCCCTCTGAAAAGTAGGTGAAACTGCGGTGGAGGCACTTAGAAGGTAAATATTGACTGGCATCCAGGTGGCGCGGGTCTCAGCAGGGTTGTGTATTTTAAGGCTAGAGGTCTTAATGCGTTTCCTTCAGCGGAAGAGTGAGGCTATTAAAAAGCACCCTTTGGTGTTTGTAATGATTTGTGGGGTCTGTAGATGGCTTTGGCTACAGCAGAAGGTGCAACAGGATTATATAGAAAGCTGAGGTAATCCGTTTCCTTTCTTTTAGAAGAAAAAGAGCCAGGAGAAGTACCTTAGAAGTAGATCAAAACAAGAAGCTAGCCCTAGGAGAAGAGTCTAGAGAGAAAGGATAAAGGAACGAGTCCTGTGGGAATGAGATGTTCTGTCATTCCTGCTGGCTTTGCTAGTCCTACCCTTTGCTTCCAGCTTCTTCTAGGATTGTTGTTTATTCTTTTAAAAATTCAGACAGGAGGGGAGAGCTGAGGGTTGGTTGCCTTGCAGAGCCTCCCTGGGGAAAGGCAGAGCAGGCAGTGCAAATTTGGATCTGAAATAGCTCTGGAAGGGAGATGTGAATGGAAGGGGGATTAAGCCTAAATGCAAACTGAAGGAGATGGTCTGGACAAGAACCAGCCTCGGTACCAGCCAAACGGGCTGCTGCTGGGGCAGTGATGCTTTAGCTGGAAGCCTTCTTTGAGGCTCATGGCGGATTCCTGGAACTCAAGAGCTCCAGTTTTGTTTAGAAACTGGTCATCCCCCAAATGCTGAAAATAACCCTGCCCTGACTTAGCCAGCAGCCTGTGTTGCAATTGTACCAGACTCTGTATGAGTCAGGAGGAAAACTGTAGGAGAGGAAGGGAAAGGACGGCACTGTGTGGGCTGCTGCAGGGTGTGGTGAAGAAAGCACAGTCTGCTACCACCTCCCGAGGTAGCATCATTCTCTGACTCTCATTTAAATAAGTTTTTCTGGACGAGTTCAGGATTCACTTCCCCTCTGAAAAGTAGGTGGAACTGTGGGGGAGGCACTTAGAAGAAAAGTATTGACTGGCATCCAGGTGGCGCAGATCTTGGTGGGGTTTTGCATTTTAAGGCTAGAGGTCTTAACGCGTTTCCCTCAGTGGAAGAGCGAGGTGACCAGGTGCAATGCGGGTTTGCTCTTACCTTGATGGGAGTGGCGACTTCTGGGCTGGCTACCACTAAAGGTGAGATTAACAGCATGCCTGAAAACTCACTGGGTCTCTCACTAACTGTCAGAATGGAGATGGCTCCCCCCTGCAATGGAAAATAACAGCCCACAGCTTAATACAGGTGTCAACATCTTGTTTTTATAGCAATCCTGTTACTGGAAGGGCTTTAGTCCAAACAAGCAAATTACTTCTGCCCCAGTGAGAGCGCAGCGTGGTCAGCGAGGAAGGCCGGAGGAGCGGGGGCACGAGAAGTGGCTGATTTTTGTGAGGGAGAAGAGATCTGGTTTCTGCTCTCGTGCTGTAAACCCTCACATCGCACCGAACTCAAATCTCCCTGCGATGTCTGTCAACTCCCTAGGTTGCCCTGTGTCCTCCTCGGTTAAAAGGACTAAGATGAAAACGTCTGAAGTGGTAGTTCAGGTGGGACTTGACAAACAAGCTGAGGCTCTGTCAGCGCGACAGGCTGGCGCTGCCTCGGGGAGATGCCGTGAAGCCGGCTCGCTCCGTGCTTGTGGCACTGGTAACCTGGGCAACAGTAACGCTGCCATCCGGCAGGCGGGAATCTTCACTAATTACTGGAAGTTAAATATTCTCCTCTTCAGCGTCGCCAGCCCCTCCAGCCTCGCAGCGCTGCGCCCGAGGCCTGACAGCGAACGCGCAGCCCGTGGCTTTGGGCTGAATGCCGGCCGGGCTGGGCCCTCCCGCGTGAGCACGGTGGCCGGTGGCGAGAGGGGTGGGGAGCGGCGGGACCCGGCTGGCTTCCTCGGGAAAGTTTGCAGAGGATTAGTTGCCAAGGGAAATATTTGGTGAAATTCCACGCTGCCAGAGAATGAGGGGCTTGTTAAATGGAGCAGCAGCGAGGAGCATCTCAAAGACCTCACTGGGAAATTAGCTCCTTGTTACGGCGGCTTTGGAGCGCAGCGAGCGCTTCAGAGCATGCCATGCCTTCTTATGCAAGAACACTTGTTTATCTGAGCATGGCCTGAATCCCAAAGTACTTATTCATTTTCGTCTCCTCCGGGAAGGCAGGGAGAGCAGATCAATGACATCAGTGGGAATATTGCTAGCTTGAATAAAGGGATTTGGCCCGTGCTGTCAGAATCAGACTTCAGATCTGTTCACCAAATCAGTGCCTTTGTTTTTGCAGCCCTAATCCCTGGTACATTTTCCTGTTAGGTTGTTTAACAGAATGAGGCTACAGGGTATTTTTGTACTTCATCCCCTAGCCGCTCACAAAGCTTTGGAGGGCTTAACCTTCTGGTTACCGGTTAAAATGAAAGGAGAAGCCCAGTGCTGCAGGGAGGTGATGGGACTTATGTACCTGGTGTGAATGAACGGTCCTATTAAAAAATAGGCCCATTGTTGCAAAAGGCACTAATTGGGGCCATGATCCAGGTAGAAAAGTTAAGGACTGACTATACTTAAGACAGATCTCGTGGGGTAAGGCATGCTGGCAAATCAGTCAGTGAATGAAGCGGAAGGGAAGGTTGCTTGTACTTTTGTTGTTCCTGCTACGGGCTGAGTTGTTTCCTGCCATCCACAAGAGTACCACCGTGCTACGGCACGGGTCCTGGGTGCTGCCGGGAGGGGTAGGGGACGGTGCTTACCATGGAGTGGCCCAGAATGAGAATGGGCAGCTCGGGGTGCTCTTTCTTCATGAGATCAATGTGCTGCAAGCTGTCCCTGATGAAGACGTGGAAATCTGAGACAACCATACGATCACCCTCGCTCTGCCCATGACCAACTGTAGGGGAAAAGGAGAGCATGCATCTGAGTCATTTGAAGTGGTTGCAACTGAGAGAGGCTTTAGCAGAAACATGCCTGTTAGACTGTTACTGTCCTGACTTGACCTTCTCCTGCAGTCGTCTCTCAACAGAAAGAGTGCTGCAGAAATACAAAGGAAGCTGCACAGAACAATTTAAAAAGTGCCATACTGTCTGTTTAAAAAGTGTCTGGTTAAAAAAAAAAAAAATACATTCCTCTGTGTTTCTACCTGCTCCTCAAAACTGAGAGCACCAATCTAATCTCTTGCAGCCCTTAACACCAGGGTGAGGTGGGCAGACAGGTGCTCTCACCTTGCTGTAGAGATGGGAGATCACTGCAACCTGGGAAATCAGTTTTTGCCCCAGGGATCACAGCTGCTGGGGTCTGATGGCTCACTGTACTGAGCCAACTGCTGTGTAGAGTCTTGGCAAGAAACGGAAAAACTCTGAAGACTAGAAATGGTTGCTGTAAACTTAAAGGGCCACGGACACAGCCTTTTCGCGTGCCTGGGTGTGCATGAGCTTTGCAGAGTCTGGCCTTGTCTCACTGCTACCCTGGAGCACCGGGTGGGCTGGAAACCTTCCCTGCGGCGAGGCGAAGCGTGCTCAGCCGAGGAGGCCAAGTGACGGTGGTTGCAACAGCCTGCAGTGGGAAAGTGTCAAGTGGCTTGCTCCTCCTAAACAAGTGCTAATGCAAACTGTACTGCACCTGGATGCTGTTAGCTGATTCTGTATCTGGGAATGATCTCGTCTGATCAAAGGGAAGGGAAAGACTAAAATGGGAGATGGTGAGTTGCCATGGGAACAGCGGCATCCCTGGCAGAGGTGGAGCCAGCATCGCCACAAACACAGCTCCAGGCAGTTTTGAGCTTGCGAAGGATTGAAATTAATACCACCTTGGGGAAGCAGTTTGCATGTTTACCTGACTGCACATAGATGTTATTATCTATCACAAATAGGATTCTTCCTTAAAAACAGTCTCCTTGCTTGTTTCTGTTCCATGCAGGTTGTTAAGGAAAACTGTGAAGGGAAAACTACATCCCATCCATATGGGATAGGGCATAGGGAGTCTCAAGCAACATCTCCCTCCTGCTGTATGTCTCCCTAGGCCTTCTCCAGTGGGCACTTAGGCATACTTAAAGGCACAAAGGGGCAATGACTTGTCAAAGGATGTCCAGTGCCTGATAACTGTTTACGTGCTGGATGGTACCCCCCCTAGTGATCAGTAAAGCAAAGCATTGCCTACCCAGCCCGAAAGGTAAAGGCTTTTCAGTTAGATCTGCTGGCAATAGTCATGCCAGAAGAAATCGGTATGTCTGAACTTAATTTTCTTGCAAGCCATCCAAAAAAATCACCTTCCAAATTAGGCAGAACTTCTAATAAAAAGCTGGACTAAATACACTCCAGCTAAGAAAAACTGAACCCCAAACTTGCTCTTCTTTTGTCCTGTCAGGTGCTCTCCAGAGCTGGGCCTCTTGGCAGTGAACTCTGCCATCAGCCACACTGTCTGCCAGATAAACCCACAGATGTCATGCTGGTCAATTATAAACAACATATTACCAGCTCTGCTTTCCACGCACGCACTCCAATTCCTGCCAAAATGTGATATAGCAAGCATCCTCCGTGGATCAGTGACCAGAAACAAATTGAAGAGCCAATTAAAGTTGCAATAATCTACAGAAGTGAAGCCACGTGTGTGGCTAGTGGATCTATTAACTTTAAACTGGTCTTTATTACAGCTGGAAAGCGAGCTTTTCCCAGCTTTTATACATGGCCAGTTCACTTGCTTTGTGGACCTCAAATGTGTTATCTGCCTATTATTTAAACTTCAAATTTAGCAGGTTAATATGAGTTGAATCATCCAGAGAGAGGGACGTTTTCTCTTAGCAGAGCTCTGCACTTCCACTTTTTTTTCTCTGGTGCTGCTTGCACTTGCTTCTAGTATCTCTTTCTCTACGGTGTCCGTGTAAGACAGCTGAGCAAGCAGAAATAGCAAGCCTTCGTGGCCCAGGTCTGCGCATGGGCCATGACCCCCTGTTGTGGAGCTTGTGAGGCTTTGCTCTATTTTTGGATGAGACAGAGACAGGTCTGGAAAGCCTCCTTGGTCCTCGGTGTGGAGAAAATCCTACCACATAACAATGATACTGCTCATAACAGTCAGAGTTATGATTGTGGAAGCTAAGAAATACCTGTGCAATAGCTGTGACAAGCATCTCATTGGATTTCTGCAGGGTTTCAGGTTTTTATTAATAACTTAATGAACCCACCTTTTGATCCTGCTTTTAACTACTAAAATACTGTTCCCCACTCAGATGGTGCAGAGCAATGCTTGAGGAGCAGTTTGTCTGCATGTATGGTAACGGAAGGCCATGCAAGTCGTTGCTTTGATACTATCCCTGCCCCTTGCGCAAGGTTAGCCGGATGGCATTGCTAGGTTGTGTTCTTTTATTTTACTATTTTTCACTCTTCCCCTCCAAGAAGCCAAACTTACTCCACTAGAGAATGAGTTTACTGCAGGTTTGAATCTCCCAGCTGAGAAAGCTTCAGAGTGAGGAACTAAGACCTGTTCTATTAGATGAAAGACGTGCACAGCATCAATATAGTCAAGAATATTGACATGTTTTTCTCTGATCTTTTGCCTTTAGAGCTATTAAGAATGAAAGGTCAGGTTCATCCTTGATGTAAAGCTATTTGCTTTGGGTTTTGCTGGGAATGAATCGGACGTAGTGGTTCCACAGTGCCAGTGGCAAGACAGTGGGTGCAAGAGGAGGGGGGCAACCGCCTGCACCCAGGAATTGGAACTAACCAGAGGCTGCTCCACACCCAAGTGACATGACACCTAAGGGAGACAACAGAGAAGTGTCATGAGAATCACAGCTCCGTGAGTTCCTCATCACAACGCTCCCCTGGGGGCCCCTGGTTTCAACAGGGCAATGTGAGATTATAACGCTGAGATGCTCATCTGTAAAGAGCTGTGATTGCCAGCGCACATCCATGTGACACACTTGGTTTTCAAGACCTGTCGAATACGGTTTGTATCTGGCTGTCTTCATATCCATCTTGTGTGGTTCACTGCAAGTATCGTGTATCTGCAGTGATTGATCACTTCAGGTTGCGTGTACTGACATAATTGTGGGCACCCTTTCCTAGATGCGAGCCTTTAAAAACGAGAAGCCAAAACACTTTTTGTTTTCAACTTGCAAATCTAGAATTAGGAGGTCTAAGCCTCCATTTCCAACCAAACGCACCACTGCAAAATACCATACTTCGCTCAAGCAAAGTCTGAATAAAGGCTGCGATGATCTGGCCCAATATGTATTAGCTATTAAGTTCTGCCCTTTGTGTTTTCTGCACGAGCTTGCTCAGGCTGCGGCACTGCCACTGTAGAGACAAGAACAGTAACTCGTGATCAGTCAATCTTGTCGGAAAACGTGACTTCAGAACATGATTTCACCTATGATTATAGATCCTCCAAAGCTGCACACCTCTCTGGATGGAAGAATACTGACTGGCTGTGCAGGAAGACAAAGCTGAGGGTTCAGCGATGAAATATTCGAGGGTGTGAGGGCTCTGTGGAGTGCATTACCATCGTGCAGGTATCACTCTGCTGCGTAACGGATCCTGTGGCCCTGCAAATGCGTACTTCTACAAGTCCCTACATTCCTCAAATCCCATATCCTCTTGTGCTGTGGCGCTTGCTTTTGAAAGCCACTCCAAAGCAGCCAGATTCTTCAGCTGACATCGGCTCATGTGCTTCAAAAAATGTTACATCCTGATCAGATTGGAGATATGCTGAAGAAAATGTAAATAAAAAGCACAGTGCAACTCAACACTCCCTTCCCTTCAGTAAAGGCCAAACGGGAACCGCCCAAAGAAATGAGCACCCGAGCTCTGGTCTTGCTGGGCAGATTCATTCAGGCAAGGGGAGCTGTGCTGGGTCTCCACCAGCACAATGCTTTCTTGCTGGGGCTGTGGGGCCACATCATAGCTGAAGAAATCTGTTCTTAAATACACTAAATAAGACGAAGAGAGCGTTAGGCAGAGAGGAGAGCCTGGCAGTGCCTGCTCCGCACACCCTAGGGCGCATTCGCACCCAGCCCTCCAAGGCACTGCGGGGATGGATGAGCGTGGCAGCACACCTTGTCCACCCTCAGATATTTGCAGAATTTTTGTCCTAAACACCATCTTTTATATAAGCCGCACACTACACGTATTTCTTTCTCCTTCCTAGTGCCAAACGCTCCTGACAAAGGCCGAGCCCAACCCTGCACGCTCAGGTGTGGACCGAATCGCTCCGCAGAGCTTCAGCAGGAACGTTTTGCTACGGAAGATGAGGTGAGAGGGGAAATGCAGGGTCAAATGTTGACTTCAGCTATGCTGCTGTAAATTTACAGATTTCAGTGGTGTTCCTTAAAGCTTACAGTCATGGGAGAGCAGAAATTATGGGCTATGTTATTTTTTCAGCCTTTGCTCCCCATTTATTATGGAAAAGCCATAAAACAGAGAGAGAGGACATGAGAAATCTGCCTGGGGAGCAGTAATTCTCCAGGCAGAATCTGGATCTTGACTTTTCACATACTTTGAGGTTTCCAACTTTGGGGGAAAGGGGATGGTTCGGATCTTTTTTTATTGTAGTGAGGACACCATCACCGGCACCTGTGGGGTGGCAGGCTCTCTCTAACCAACTGGCGGTAGAAACAATCAGGAGGAATGCAGGGCTTGACTTCTGCCTCAGGATCCATCCCACTGTGTGTTTGCTTTCCTTGCTAGATACCTAACTCCAAGATTTTGAAGAGGTAGAATCAGGAACAGGGAGGGTTAGGAGATGGTCAGGCACTCCAGGCTCCAGTCTATTGAGACTCGTCTGAGCAAGGACCGCTTTTTTTTGCACTTGTACAGCACCCAGCACCGCAGGGCATCACCACAGACCTTGGTCCAAGGTACTGCGAGGTCTAAAAGTAATAATTACTTTAATCCCAGACTGTAAGGCAGCACAGCTTTGCAGAGGAGGAGACGGGAGAAAGCACATAGATGGAGAATGTGGGTGAGACAATACACAAGACGACACTAATAATGGGTTTACATAGCAAATGTTGTGTGAAGCCTTGATTTTCTGCTTGGGTGTTTTTTTAAGGTTTAATGAAAAAAATATTAATGAACTAGTAAACACTTCAAATTGTCATAACAGTTCACTACTGAAAAAACTATACTTGTTTTGTAATGAACCAAGTACACATCCTTTTCATCAAGTGAGCAAAGCTCATTAATTAAACATACTGGATTTCAAAGCTCCCAATGTTTAATTATTTGTTTAACAAGCAGTACATCTAATCCACCATTCAGACACACAAACAGCTAAAACAACAGGAAGAAGCTTCAAAGCAGGACAATCAACATCTGGAAAAGTCAACAGACTGTGCCTGTATTGTCAGTAACATGTAAAGCAAATGTTCCTCTCGCAGAACAAATACACACAGGAAGCACCTCTGAGTTCATCCTGCAGATTCCTACTCAACAAAGCAGATTCCTTGCCCTGAGAACACACTTACCACAGCAAGGGAGCCTGTTCTGGTTTTATTTCCCCTTTTTCCATTCCCCAACCAAATCAAGGCTGATGCATGGAGGGCATTCAGTAGTCTGCCCTCCATATGTACATACTCTTCGTTTTGCCTGCAGTTGGAGAGCAAAGGCAGGACAGAGACACCTGAGCTACCCGAGAAGCAGGGTAAGCGGTCCTAGGATGCGCCAGGCTACCTTGACTCTGATCAAGTTGCCACCGAGGTCAGCTGCTGTGCTGCAGTGTATTTTGTAGTTAAAGCTTGGAGGTGAGCTTTTCGATATCCGTCTGACCGAGCCTTAGCTGTGCACCATCTCTCTCATCCTCTCCCACAGCTCTGGTTTCCACAAGAAGAAAAAGCAGTGCTTAGGCTGGAAGGGAGCTGTGGAGTGCTCCAGCTGAGCCCGTCATCTGGGCCACCAGGAGACAGGACCATGGGGCACAGTGCAGCGTAAACCTGCTCTGCAGTATTGACAAGCTTTACGCTGTGGGTATTTGATACAAGCCTTCTGCCTAAGGCTTTTCCAGGAGGACTACTTCCACGTCAGATGGGAAGCATTAGGAACTAAAAGGAGAGGGTTCCCCCTCACCACTGCTTCCATCTTTATGTTCCTCAAGGATCTGAAATACAGTGCAACACATGCTTATCCTTAGTAACATTTGTCCGCTCTTCTCTGTCTGGGTAGTCCTCAGCATCCCTTCTTTCACACCACCTCTATAGACACAGAACACTGGGTTTCCCATGACAATAGGCACATCACAAAACCACTAGATATGGTACCCAACATAGTATCTCTCCACCCTTGGTGTTTTATGTATGGAGCACGTACCTAAGAATTACAGATGGATTCTGCCTCTCTCTTACCAAAAGGGAGTCTTGTCCTGAACACACAAGTCCACCAGCTTCCCCATTTCTTCTCAAGGGTAGGAAAATCATTTTTCTTTCAGCATTTGCTGGATAGTTTTTATTCACTTGCCTCACACAAAGAGTGCAGCAAACTGAAAGCCGCCTCCTCCCACATCAGAGACACATTTGCAGAGCTGAGATATTTTTAGAATAGTGCACACACAGAGTTATATTGTTTGTTGTCTTGGTTAGGAAAAAAAAAAGAAACAGGCAATTTTCTATACTAAAATTATTTCTGCCTTATTGCTGGGGAGCAGAGAACTAGTCGTCTTGCTGAAGCCATTTAAAATCTTTTCTGTACTCCAGAGATGACAAACAAAATGACCTGGTACATATCAGAGCAGTCGTTAATCCTGTCCAACAAGGCAAACTGTTTCTGTCAATGTTAAGAGCCAATTCATCTCTAATGGATACAAGCGCGGTTCTTTTGGCTTCAGAAGACTTGCCCATTTCTTAAGCTGTTGCTGAATTTGGCTCTGAATTGCAGTTCCTTAAAAGTCTTCCTGGAACATCATGTTGCTCATGAAAACATGATGAAAAAACCAATCTGAGCGTTTGTGTTGCAAAATAATGAGCTCTTCATAGGCCACACTTACAAACAGCAGTCACTGGGGCCAGACTAGAGATATAAATGTCTCCCGGGACGTCATGTAACGAAACGGGGCAAGACAGTATGAAAACCTGTGCATACTGCAGTCACTTCCCACGCCGCCTGGATTCGGGTAGCTCTGTTGTTCCTGCCGCAAAATCAGGATGCTGCTGCTGAGTGGCTGGTGGAAGCTAAGGCCCACGAAAGGGGAATATGGAGCCTGGTTCCTTCTCCACAAAGCTCATACACGACAGTATTCCACTTTCCTCCTCAGCCCCTTCTGCAATGCCACCTCCCAAGCCAGCCCTCAAGAATATGAAAGCAAAAGACAGCTGAAGGGAATGCCCTTCTCCACTGCGCTACTGGGATCAATGATTTGCAAATGCTGCACAAAGCCACCGTAGATGGTTGAGCATGGTTGAGTTCCTTAGATGGTTGAGTTCCTCTGCAAAAGAGTTTCTTCTGGTGATGGGTGAAATGATTCCTATCTAATCTCTTTTCCCATGGAATGAAAATCACAATATAAATGTAAAAGATATACAATCAGTGAGGCACAACTTATGGTGCCTCTAAAGAGCCTTATAACCTGGCACTAAGTGATTTTATTTAAGGCCTTACAATAACTTTTAACTGTTATTCTTGCAGTGTTGCACTGAGATTTTGCCCTCTTTCATGAGGAGCAGATAATTTCCTGAAGTATTGTTGGGGCGACTTTATTTAGCATCAGAGTTGGTCTTCAAAGACGTATTCTGGCATGACATAGAACCACTATCAGTGCTCAGATACTGCAGAAAAAATTGCATGGACTTTGCTGGCGTTAATTCAGGGTCTCACTAGTTCGCTTGACCTATATGCTGCTGATCTTTTAAGAACAGAGAAGGGCCCCTTTTCTGCTCTCCACATATGACTTAAGATACTACTAATGGTAGCTAGAGTTTCACACTCACTGGAAGAGGAGAGCAGCCAAGGACAATCTCCCTGCTATTTTAATTTAGCTTTAAAAACATCTATATAATTTTCTTCTCTTGTTTTAGCACCATAAAATCCAAAGAAAGGGGGCAAACTTTATTTTTTCCCAGATGAAAACAGGGATGAAACTTAATGCAAGTTAACTTGCATTAACTTTCTGATCCAAGTTCCAGCTTTAAAACAGCTGGGGCACCAATTCAAAATGTCAGAGTTTTCAATGAAAAAGCCAGCGCTGGAGTGGAACTGCACACTCCCCTTCCCCTTCCCTGCCCATTTATTCCAAAGCACGGCTGGCATGTGGGTTGGCTCTCCAACACGCACATGCTATTAAGTCCTAAATGACAGCTTGTTTAACTAGAAAACATTTCCATTTTTTCCTTAACAAAGGCCATTCATTTCTTGTTCTTCTATTTGCTTAAAGACGGTTTCATTTGCCCTGCCTGAGAGTTTGCACAACCCGCCTGATTGTTCCCCTCCAAATAGCGCTGCAAGTTAATGACCCACCTCTTGATCTCGGAGCGGGGAGCCTTGCCCAGCACGCTGCAGCACGACCGAGCGAGCTAGTCACACTGCAAAATCCATACGTGTGCCTTGCATAGTTTTATGCTTGAGAAAACAATCGAATCAATTCATCTCAGGAAAGACAGTCCTAATTCCTCCCTGCTAACAGTAGATTAGGCATCAAGAAGAAAAGAAGATGAAAGCTGGATCGTGTAGCAACTCCCTCCATGCTGTTGACGAATGTCTTGGGGGACAGGCACAACTTCCTTTCAAGCTGCCTTCAAAAGGTTCCCCTCCATGCAGACCACCCATTGGGAACCCACATCAATAACAACAAAAAAAAGAATTTAAAAGAGCCATTTTTCACCCAATTTATTTACATGTTAAAATAAACATGAGTTCCCATATAGAGCAAGGGCTCCCAGTGGCTTCTGTTTAGTCTGTGAGATTCTTGGCACCGGAGTACAGCATTTCTCTATTTCAAAGCAATCTTGGCACAGATTTTTCAGTTATATAATTTTTTCAGCAACTGGCAAGTGAAGAATAATAATGTTTCTAAAAAGTGGGAATCATGTTTTAAGACACTGGCAAGGTGTTTTACCGATTAATCTGCCAAAAGGTCATTAGCAAACTGGAGCTTCCAAACTCCTGCATTCAGGGCCAGTTCTCCCCACGGGTTGCACTTCCAGTTCTCAATCAACCTGTCCGAAGGGAGCTTTCCCACAGAGTTAAAGAGATTTTCGCTTTTTGCTTCGCTCCTTTGCATTGCCACATGGCAGTGCCACCCTCATTAGACTGGATTTGTCCCCGTTCCTGACAAGGCACGAAGGAAATACCGCTCTTCCAGAGCCGACAGCTTTTTATACCCACTTTGCACAAGCTCAATGGGTGAGCAGCAGGTGGATTATTTGAAATAAGGGTAGGCTTTTTTGGCTTGGTATTTTTTTAACAGGGTACATCCGCACAGAGCTATAGCTCACTCAAACCCTACCAGACCTGACCGGGAGCAACACAATTAAGAAAAAACCTTGTGATTAAGCAGGTCTGTCAGGGAGCATTCCTGGGTGGGACAACCCTGCCCCGTGTGCCAGAGCAGAGCCCCACGGCTGCCGGTTGGCTCATGGCTGGGTGGTATTTGGATGGTGCACGGGGAAAGTCACGGGGAAAGTAGCACGGCAGAAAATAGCTCTACTAAATTGGTCTTGCAGCAAAAGCTGTTGTCCTTTCTTGGTAGAAATCGATTTCAGTGTTATTGTTTCAGCGGCTTTTTAGCACTTGATACCCTTTTCTCTGTAACTCTTCTCCCTGCAACTCTGAAATCCTCACTCCATATATATTTACCAAACAAGTCAGGATCAAACAGGCAGGTTATTGCTTTCTGTGCTCTATTACTCATTTCAAACCGTGGCTGGTTGACAGTAGACAATGAATACTACCTGGCAGGTCTGCACTTCAGTAAGCAACGCACAGGTACAAGTGTTGAGCTGTTGAAGGTTACAGACCCGTGTGTTGCTTTTGGGCTGTGCAAGCTACTTTGCAATCAGTGAGCGAGGGCGTATTTGCAGCTCAGAGAAAGCTCTCTTCAAAATCTGGGGAGGATAGGTGCAAGGTTTGTGAAAAGACATGGAACTGTAATCAAAATAACAGGTCGTATCGGGCAGGTTCAGTTCAGAAGAGCCCCCAGGTTTCTCTCCCTTCCCCCAGCCCTCCACCACACTGAGCATGGGCTTGGCACCGCTCCGGATCAGGCTGCGTACTCCTTAGCATGAGACAAACTGCCAGGGTCTCCCGGCACACTTTGTCTTTGATAAATTCAGAACCAGAAAATAAGTGCAGTGTGGAGAACATCAATTTTAAGGGATCGGGGTTGAGAGCATTAGTCTTTGTATGATCTACAATTCAGCACTTTTTTTTTTTGAAGCTAAACAAGGATTCTCAAATTGGAGAGTACTGCCAAGCCCTGAATAAATCCCAGCATTAGAGATGCTGTGGGTATAACAGCTTTCCCTATGAACTGAATCTGCAGACGGTATCTTCAGGGAAATTAACCCCCGAGTGCCACGGGACAGGCTCTGTGGCATCAGTTTCAATGCTGTAGGAAATCTCACCTCGCAGTTAAAACAACTCCTGGGGCCATACTGACAGGGGGTGGAGTAAAGCACAGGCTTAGCGGGTACAGAATAACTTTTCTGCATTGTTTGTGCAGTGGTCAGGTTTCCAGGTGCAATCCTGAATACAAATTCAAAGGACACGTAACTACCAAACTAGTCAACCTGCATGTAATTATCTGACATACGATTGCTTTCTATCCACAACCCCATTCCTTAGCAGTTCTGAAAGCAAATGCTTAGCATTTGGATATAAGAAAATGATAGACAGTTGCAATTTAACCTTTCTTATTTTTCTGCCTCATCCCTTTAAATATCGCTGAGATATTTTATTCTAAGCTGCTCTCTTCACTGGCTGAATCTTCCTCTCAGCCTGCGAAGAGCCATTCACAGTAACAGTTTTGCATTCTTGGAGCTCAGGGCTTTTCATCTGCGAGCTCTCTGGAAGTGGGTTGATATCATGTTCGGATTTTGCCATGAGTAACCTGAGATGTAGTGAGGTGAAGTTTTTTTCCTGAGATCCACGACAAATCTGTGGCAGAGCCGAGTGGGGGTTTCCAAACACCTTCTTGCATAGTCTACTACTGCAACACAGAACGAGCCACATCCTGATCTGAATCATACAGGATCGATCATACGATTACCGAGCTGAACACAGTACTAACCAGATGTTCTGCTTTACTTTACTAATGGACTCAGAAACGAAGAGGATCACACTGCCAGAGGCTTTCAATTATGAAGATTAATTTTTTACAATTCTGAAATCATTTTCCCAAATCACCAACCATGATTCTCATAGCTCCCTGTACACCCATTTATCAGCTAAAATGATCTTTTCTTCTCTAAAATGAGTGTCCAAGACATGTTAGTTTCTTACTAAAATAGGAAAAACAACCTTAAAACCCATGAGTCAAATCCTGGCCCCACGGAAGTTAGTGACATTTAGCTACCGCCTTCGGAGGGTGCAAGCGTGTATTCTGTGTGTAGAGATGTAGAACTCAAGCAATTAAGAATTAAACCCTCAAACCACCTAAGAATCACATCATAAACATGGTTTTAAATTGAAGGCACTGTGAAATTAAAGAGAAGCTGCAGCGCTGAGCTGGGAGCGCACACGTTGGCACCATCCCTGAAGGAGCAAGCGGCGAAGCTGAGGGCGCCTGGCACGTAGGGGATCGGCCGATGCCTCAAAGGGGAAGCAGAGGCAGGACCAGGAAAGGTCCGAGGGTTACTTGGTACGTAAGTGAGAGACGTCAGTTAATGTTAACGCTCTGCCAGGCTCCACAGACAAGGTGTGAGACCGAAAGAGAAATGCTCTTAACTAACATGTTGTGAGTAACGAATAGATGGAGAAGAGAAAAACATCGCCACTGAAATACATAGCCCTACAGCGGGCAGAAATACACCGGGGCAAAAAGTGACAAGTTTCTAAGAGTCAGAGGAGCAAGAGCCTGGAACAGCCTGCTCAGCTGGAACAGTGTTTGCTAGCGACCAAACTTGGTTAAAAACTGAGCTTTGACCATTTGTGAAAAAGACACAGGGAAGCTATTGGCAGGAACAAGAGAGGAGATAACCCAGGGAGTGTCTTCCTGCCGGCGCTGCTAAGAAGAGTATATTTGAATAAACAAAGAAACGTCCTGTTTCACATTCAAAATGAATGTGCAATAGGAGGAACATGATTAACTGAAAAAACTAGACACTGTAACCAAATATGTTTCTCTGCAACACTCAGACTGATTAAAGAGGGAAGAATCTGAACATGTGAATTGAAAAAGGATGAGTTTTCCCTTTGTTCATTGTCTATTTTGCTTCTGGGGCTGGTTGCTGCAATATTCAATGTCTTGCTTGTGGTCACTGCTAGAGAACATTTTGGTTTTTAAAAAAGTCTCCACATCTTTTGTAGTAAGAAAGATGGCTATTAGTTTTAGGACTTGTGAGATAGTCCCTGAAAAGGGCTCACAGTCTGTAACTAACAGAGCTCCTCCCAGGAAAATCAACAGGGCTAGTTCTTTATGGAGGAAATCCACCAATTTGAGTCAGGCCTACGAGCTCTGTAACAACACGCCACGCTTTATGAATGAGCAAATAAACAATCAAACAATGAACATTAGAACTACAAAGTATAAAAAGCAGTGTAAGGGCTGCTTCTGCGTCTTTATTTTGGCAAGGTAACTCCGGCCCCAGCCCTCAACCTGGTGGAAGAGGATGGGCCATTAAGGGCCGTGCCCTGAAGGCTGGGAAGCTGTGGGGGCTGACACCTCACTTGCAAGGAACCTGTTGCTGGTTTAGACCCTGGAACACCTCCTGGCGTTTTACAACGCACTAACAAACGCAGTGCAGTAGGTTTGCCTGGGCCAGGCCCAGGGAATCTGTTAATAGCAACATTTGGTGAAAAATAGAATGAGACTGCCAGTTTTGATCAAAGCACACAAACGCATGGAGCTTAAGCGAGCCCTCCCATGACTTCAGACCGCTGCTCATGTTGTAAGGAAAATCAATTCTGTCATTCGAACTTTTGAAAAGTTTTGCTTGCTTTAGTGAATAATTTCCCCTGGTATTGTAGGTGTTCAGTGCAGCAAGAGCAATTTTATTCAGTGGTTTCCAATGCACGTAGGGCACAAAGTGCATTAAAAATGAAGATGAAATGGCAGTTTTAGGCCATTTATTGACTGGTTATACATTTTACTTCTCTTTCTTTGTAAAACCGCCTGTCCTTTGCCTTTGTTCGGTGCAATAATAATAAAAGCTCTCTTTGAATACCACACTCCTTAATAAGGCCGTTCCTCCAGGTTAGTGCTGAACTAGACACTAACCTGAGATGGACTGTGCTCCTCTGACTCTTGTTATCCAGCTAAAAAGGTATTGAAGGAAACCAGACTATGTTTTAATCCAACAGGAGTTATACACAGAAAATATATTTTCTCCTGTACTTTTCAAATGGTGTTCAATAACTTGGAACAGTCATTTGTAACTCGGCAGGATGACAAACTCCACATCTGCATGAAGATACATTTATAGGTGAGGAATCATCAGTAATTAGCTTCTGAAACAACCCCCTCCAAATTAGACATATCTGACAAATAAACAATAGGAAAGCTAGTCACATTAATGAAATGCTGTTGCTATGGAAAAAACGTCCCTGTAAAGGTGAAAATAAACACATGCTTCCTTTTTCTCATTGTGCAAAGACATCAAAAAGCATCTCCCTGAAGATGAAGCTGTTCTTAATTGTAGATACCATTAAAGTCTGCTTTTAAGAGGGCCATTTCTTCCACCATTTCAAAACCTTCTGTGCTTTAATTTTGGAAGCAACACCCCAAATGCTAGTACTAGGATGGTCTTTAGTTCACAAAGAATAATTGAGGCTGGAAGGGACATACGGAGATTATCTAGTTCAAGCTCCTACTCAAAGTGTTTCCCATTCAATCAGGTTGTTCAGGGCCTTGTTGAGTTGAGCTTTAAATATCCCCAAGGCTAGAGATTTCCCCACCTCTCTGGGTCCTGCTCCAGCATTTGACTGCCCTCATGGTGAAAACATTTTTCCTTGTATCTAATTGGGATTTCTCATGCTGTGACTTGGGTCAGTTCCCTCTCATCCCATCACTGTGCACCTCCAAGAAGAGTCTGGCTCTGCTGTCTCCGCACCCTTCCACTGGGGACTTGCAGGCTGCAATAAGATCCCCTCTTAGCCTTCTCTTCTAAGGCTAAATAAACTCAGTTTATCAGCCTCTCCTTGTACATCTTGTTCTTCAGTACCCTATTTGTTTTGACAGGCCTCCTCTGGCCTTGCTCTAGTATGTCAATGTTTTCCTTTTACTGGGGAGCAAATTGGATCCAGTGCTTCAGATGTGGTCTCACAAATGCTGAATGGAAGAGAATAATCACTTCTCTTGAGTTGCTGCCTATAATCTTTCCAATACAGCTCAGTATGTGGTGGCCTTCTTCACCACAAGGTCATACTGTTGACCGATGTTCATCTTGTCTGCAACGATCCCCAGGTCCTTTCTGCAAAGCTGCTTTCTATTCATTCAGTGCCCAACCTTTCATGCTGAATGGGGTTACTTCACCCCAGATGCAGAGCTTCACAAGCGCCTTTGTTAAAACTTCATGAGGTCCCTGCCAGTCCATTTCTTTCTCCTGTCAAGGTGCCTGTGAATATCAGCCTTCCAGCATATGCTCACTTTCCACAATTTGGTACCCCTGTAAACTTGCTGAAAATGCTCTCCATCCCATCATCCACACCAAAAGGTCCGCGGATAGTGTATGCAACATCTACTTATTATTTTTTTCCCTTGAAGAATAGACATTCCTCTGACACTTCTTGAGGCCAAAGTCCTTGCTGATATAAACTAATGTCCTGCCATGGATGTCAGTAAAGGAAATGACCCCTGGAACAAAGTTTGAAGCAAGTTCGATGTCTGTCCAGTAGCCCCAGATAATGGACGTAGCTAGCAACATGAAATGATCTGTTCTCTCAGCCTTAGCTCTTTAATAACCATCTGGTCCTTGTCCTTCCACCCTCAACCATCTTGCATGCAGACGTACTCCTACAGCTAGCAAAGCTGGTTATGGGAGAGCAAGGAAGCTGTTGAAAGCATTACACGAGGTTGCCAACCCTCCTTCACTAGTAGGAAATGCAGTGACAAGTTACATGCCTGAACCTGCTTTCTGACATGGTGACAGAGTTATCCTGGATTTATCTAAGCAGCTGTGAAAGCACAATTTGACCCTTGATGTGGGGATTGATTTATATATGTAGAGACTTGAGTACAGATGACAATTGCACAGATCTTTGAGACAACAAAACAACAGGTTGTAACACAAAATGAGCTCAGTTCAGTCAAGGCTGTTTCCTCTTTAGTTTCCCTTATTCACCAAAGTAAACCCTTTGTCCAAGTAAAGGATGTTTTACTCCTGATCATCAGGACCACTCATCCAAAATTCCTATCACTTAGTCCCAACATTGTTGGCACCCCACACAAATTTAGTGGCCTACTCCTCTTTATCATGGAGGGTATCTCTCATCTGAGAGGCAGAATCACGGAAGGGAAGCCAGAAGGACTCAACCCTCATGGGAGGAAGGAAGTCTTTTAATAAGTTTCCCGAATGAATGACATGTCTTTCCTCTGTCATGCCGTCTGTCTGTTAACAGTTAACAGTGACAGGTTGAGGAGCGTGGTCTGGAAGGTGGCCAGTGCTGACAGCTCCATGTTCAAAGTCGTTGTGCTCAAAAAGGAGCACTCTGTTCCTTCTGTCGCTGTGTCCCCTCTCACTGAGGCCCGTTGTTACAGCCTCACGCCTCCTTGTGTGAAGGCCAACAGCGAGGCTTTGTTCAAGAAGCAGCTGCTGAGAAGATGTACTATCTCATGGAATGACCCACTGACATTTCTCCCTCTGCTCATTAGTAAGCAGTGAATTATTAGGAGAACTAGGGCAGATTGCACGGCTCACTTCTTTCAGAGTAAAAAGCCAGCTCCTCAGACCCCAGTGTGCCCCAAAAGGGATTCCCTCATAACGTGGGCTTGCAGCAAAGCCAGAGGAGCTGGCTCTGTAGCACCTTCTTCTCATCACCTGATGGAGTGAGGAAAGAGAACAGATCGTGCCAGAAGGTGGATGGGGCAAGGCTGGAGTATAGGGTGTCCCAGCTCCGCTTCACTCAGAGCTCAAACCCACACCTCTGCTGCATCAAGAGCAAGCTCAGCTCAGCCAGGACCTGAGCCAAAGATCCTGTTCGACTGGACGATATGTTGTTGTTTATTCAATGATCTATTGTTATAGGGTGGATCTACAGCAGTGGGGAAATGGCTGAGCGGTTGGAAGGAGCAGAGTAATTTGTGGAACTGAGGAAACCACAACCATTCTTTTGCAACCTTTACTGCAGTCCAACATGATCATCTAGTGATGTCCACATATAGGGGCAGTGATGAAGGAGCATCTGCATTGCCCCCCATCCTCCCCCCCCATCCAAACAACGCCAGCTCTGGGTTATAGCACAGAACTTATCTGCCTGTCTTATATCTCTGATTATGCCACAACTAAATCTGACTTCAAAAAAAAAATTGGTCAGATAGATAGACTAACAGATTGCTTTGAGCAGCCCAGGTTTGGTTTGGCATGTTTTCATAGCACACATTAGATGACACTACATGCCTGATTTCAGGTGCTCTTGCTTCTATGTGTCTGTGCTAAAGGTGTAGCCAGTCCTCACAATTTCCAAACCCCCTTGCCTAACAGATAGGTGCGGGACCATGTTTTCCCCACTTTTACATCAGCATGGCTCCAGTATTACTCTTGGGAAGTCCATGAAACAAAGAAAGTCTCATCCCCTGAGTGGAGTGGAGGAGAAACACCTCTGACCCTGCCCTTTTCCTAACCCAAACGTTTTAAGCAAAACACTCTGCTGCAGCTTATGTGTGCGCTGTCAGATACATCAGCTGTGTGCAGCCTTACTGTCTCTTTATTTTTAGTTTGCTGTGGTCTAATGGCTTCCTGGCTCGACAGCGTTGTTTCATCCGCCTTCACAAGACAAGCGAAATAAAAGCCGCACTTGCATTTCCAAGTCCCAGCTTGTGGCTTCCTCTAGAGCATGAGACACCGTAGGTTATTTGCTTTCATGATTCACCTAGTGTTTTCTTGCTGTTCTGTAGTTGCTCTCCTCAAATGGAAACACTGCTTACTGCCCTGAAAGATGCCATGTGGTGCAGGCAGAGATTCGGGACTGTATGATCCCAGTGTGAATGAAGGGGAGCACTGAAGTGACAGAATCGCTGCTGAGATGACTTCACCAGAGCAAGACTGGGCTGCAGATGTCTGTAATGAGCTTCTCAAAAGTAACGATAATAGTGTGCACACCTCCGTTTAATAAAACCCATCTCAAAGTACTTAGAATTGCCTGTTGTGCCGCAGGATACTGCCCTTGAGCTACACTGTATTCTGACACAATTTTAGGCACATTTCAGCATCTTTGTGTTGTAGGAGGTGTATCCGGACCACTTATTCCTACACGAGCTGTGGCCCCTCTGCGAGGTACTATCTCACAACTACCAACAGAGCCCAACTCCATGCAGCAATCTGGGAGAAAGCAAGAGAAAATACACTATCCAGTTGAAAGGGGGTGTTCAAGAGTTTGTCCAATGCATAGGGAAAGTTGCATCTTAGCAGTATGAATCATTTTGCCTATAATTTCAAAAAGGCTCAAACTCAATGACCTGTTTTCCTTAGCAAGCTGTCACTGCTGCTCTGAGATCCAGTGCTACGAGACCAGCCGTCACCCTAGAAGAGCTGGAAGTGAGAAGCAACTGGTTTCACTTTGGCTGGAGCGCATCGGTGGTGGGCAGGCTGGTCTCTCAGTTCATCTCAAGTTAATCTTGCTTTTTGGTCTTCAAGTTCATAATTCACGTCTGTCTTGGGAGAAGCACACACTGTAGCCCCACTTTACATGAGAATCCCCACAACCAAAACAGAGTTAGAAAAGGGTGACAGAAGTAAGTTTACTCATTAGCTGTTCGTTTTATAGGAGGACTTTGTTTCAGGTTCTCACAGTTTTCTCACTGCCTAAGGAATGACATGGTGTACTGCAGTATCTGAACTCTCACCCTGCAATTACGCGCTGTGGTTTCACCTCCCGTGTGCCCGCACATGCTAAGCATTCCTCACCGCTGCCCTGGAAGGCAGATAAGCCTGACTGCTACCTTCGTTCAACATCTGGAGAAGGAAAGGCTAGGGAGAGCTAGGCTGGCTTGGGACCGTACCGAATACGGAGTCAAAACAGGGATAAAACGGCAGCGGCAGTGCTCTGCCAGCCAGGCCAAAGAGCCATCTCCTCTGGGATCCTCCTGCTAAAAGGAACCTATAGCGGGTGCTTGCAAGAGAGAACATGAGAGCTGGGGCAGACCGGCATGACTCTTCTCCGGTATATCCCCTCAGTTTCCGTCTCTGCCCGTGCGCCATGCAGCAGACATCACTGCCTGCTCTTGACATCGCAGCCATCTTTACGACTCAATCTTCCCCCAGGTTAAAAGGGGAAAATGGATGAATTCCATTGTCCATATGACACTTAACATGGATCAAGGGTCAAAGAATCATTTAAGTGGCCCCTTATATTCCCATTGTTTTTGCTCTGTCATGAGCTTTCAATCTAGCAGTTTTCAGAGCTATATGCACAAAGATTTATGTCCATACACATGTATCGTGGTGGGACAGATTAATCACCCCTTAGCAGCTCTCTCTCCACTCCAAATGAATTATCATAAAAGACTGAAAGACAGGCAAGTTGAGATAATTTGAAGAACAAAAGGGCTAATTTCCCCATAGGGAATGTACTTGCAAAGTTTAACTTGAGGCTCTGAAGAACTTCCTTCCTCTTTGCTTGACAATCCTAACGAACTATCAGCGGCAAATGCCCCCGCAGCAGTCCTCATCTGACAAACACGCATGGGCTCAAAGTCTTCAGATTGGAACCCTTAGTAAAAATATTTAAAGAAGGCGCTTTCCTGACTCTTGAAGAGCAGGGTTTTATGCAGAGGAAATACACAGGGAGAGAGGGGAACTCAACCTGGCAGCTGGGCTCTGACTCCTCCTGCCCTCGCAGCCACCACTCGTCTGTGAACTGGAACAGCATTTTCTATCCCCCCACGACACTTGTGTGTAGGAGACACTCCGGTTCGGCGCGACTGCAGATTTCACTGCCTGCCAGCCATGCTGCCCTGCTACGGGAGCTCTGCCTACAGCGTGCAGTGGGTTCAGGACCTGTATTTATGCATGGGGCTGGGCAGCACTATGAATTTCTCCTGGGAGAACAAGTTTCATGACTTCAGAAAAAGCCCGAAAGAGGATGCACTAACCCAGGTACACAGCTAGTGCTATATTCTCTTTCCTAGCCAAGGAGAGCATCTGTCTAAGGACGAGCGCATCAGCGGCAGTCCCACTGCTCCGAGCACGGCTGCTGGTATGGTTCAGGTCGTGCAGCTTCGTGTGCAAGCAAACCCCAGTTCTGTGTGAGGTTCCTCCTGCTGCGGGGGGCACGAATGAGAATGGGGAGACCAGTCATTTTGCACTCCTGCAAATACTAATGTGTCCAGACCTGTGGTTATTTCCACTACTGCATCTAGAAGCTTTTATTTCTAGCAATGTTCAAGAGTTATGCTGAAAGTCAGGAACCCTTCTCTAGGAAAAAAAAAAAAAATGCCCACAACGCATTGTAAGGCTCCTGTCAAAGGCAACGCAAACGACGAGTGCCATTCTTTCCTATGTCTGCAGAAAAGCAGTTTAAACTGCTCCTGCTCTGGTGAGGTAGACTCAATCGGCGGAAGCAGAAAGAGAACAGATTGCTATGGGTAAGCGGGCCCCCACCCAGCCTCCAGCAGTCACCAAGGAACAGTTGTGCTGCTCTGCAAGCAAACTAGCTCGGCACAGCGCTTGCCAAGGCTTTCCCGACTCCATCCCTGGAGGTTGCCCCAAAGCCTGCCTGATGACATCATCGGGGAGCGCTGCTCTCCAGGAACATTCCCTCGCGCTGGTGTGCATGAGCTGTTACTTCTCACTCGCAGCGCTACCCTAATTCTTGCTCTTATTAATGCTGACATCCTTCTTAGTCATTTCCCTCCCCCCAGTTTGACCATGTTTAGTACTTTTTAACCTTTCTGTGTTGATCAATCCTTCCCAGTGCTATGAATAAATAAAAGCCTTCTGTTCTCATCAACAAAATGGTCTTTTAACAGTTGCAAGAACAACATAGCAATTGCTTGGAAAAAAAACAAAACCAAAACAGCTAATATTTGATGCATTTAAAAATCTCCACTCCAGCTGTTTTCTACTTTTTAGAAATAAGTGCTTTGTTAAGTAGAGAAAACAGTGAGAAAATTAATGGGGAGCACAAGCAGCAGTAGGTGACTGAGAGGGACCCGCTAACCCATCAGAAATACTCACCACACACAAAGTAGCACCAGGGCTGAAAAAGAAAGCTGAACTTCAGTTAGAAACATCTAAGGAATAGGAATAAACTGTTAGAGCTGCAACCTGTCCCTTTGCTTTGATCTGACATTACACATAACTCAAGAGTGGGAAATTCAACAGCTTCAACAAGGGTCAAAGAGTCAGAGAGTCGGAGGTCTCCACGTACCAGGACAGGTAGAGGTTTTATTCTGTCCAGAGAAAGACGGAGGGTAGAGGGGCTGTCCTCAAGCAAATCTAAGGGCTAGGAACTGCTAGGTTAGGGCTATTTCACACATACAGCATGGTGGGGGCTGGAAGGGAAGAGATCATCTAGTCCAACCCCCTGCCAGAGCAGGGTCACCCAGAGCAGGCTGCACAGGACTGTGTCCAAGCGGGTTTTGAATATCTCCAGAGGAGGAGACTCCACACCCTCCCTGGGCAGCCTGTGCCAGTTTCACCTTCCTCATCTTCACGTAAGACAGCTATATTACCCGTAAGAAGCATTAGCAAGTGAAAAAGACGGTCAGTGCCACTACTGTTAAAAAGTCTTAGAGAGAAGTAAGTACATTTTTGTGGCCCTTGCATCTTGGAAATGCTTCTGTAAGCACATGTAACTGCTATTAGTTGACATGTACTTTTGAAGGTGAAATTGCGGTTGTTCTGGGCTCTGGCCATGTAATGCAACCATAGAGAATAAGATCTCAGCAAATGAGATGTTACAGGAAGAGAGATGAGGATAGCTGGAACATCGTGTGCTTTACCAACTGAAAATGCTTGGTATGAGAAAACAAAGCCACATTCTCTATCCTTTATTCTCATTTTCCTTGGCTCTCAGATTTACAGATCCCTAAAAAATACTGCATTATACCTAAAGGAGCTGCACTCTGCCTGCGACCGACTGAAGAATTACAGTATCGCTCCAGTTTGATGAATCTCCCACAGGTATTCCTTCTAAGAGGGCTTTCCTAAATTGATTGCCAATAACCTAATATGTTTGTCTCTTTTTCTGTCATCAGAATGTTGCCATAATAAAATAATAGTAATATAGAAAGGAAAATTAAAAGTGAGATGTCATTTCAAAATACCTAAAGCTTGCAGAAATGCATAGCAAGGTTGTCCCAGCAGCCTTAACTCTGCCTTCATGAAGCTGCACTCCAAGTAAACCCAGAAATCATGGGAAATTGTTACCTGCCTATTAAAAACACCATATAAGAGACCACAGAAAAAGATGCCGTATTGCAAATAAATACCATATTCCTCTTTCATGGGACTGATAGAGAAACAAAGCAACTTAACAATACTAGGTGTAAGGGAGGGCTAAGAGGTCTTCCAGAATTAAATTTTCACCACCACCGTGGAAAATTTCTAATACATATCTATGAGGTCCAGTAGTCTTGGGATTACCATGAAATACTCAAAAGAGTAAATGCACAAATCCGGACGTAGCAAGAGAACTGAGCCAGCGATACCTTATACGGGGCAACACTAAGACACAAACTTGGGTGCATACTGTTACTCTGTGAAGTGCCAACCTGTTTGCTGAAGCTTTGCATGACAGCAACCAGTGGCGCAGCGCAGCCTTCGGCAAGATTTAGAGCCAGCGCGTAAGCTCCTGCAGACTCAGCAATATAAATGGAAATTGTTTTTCCTTTTTTGACTGAAGGATAGACGCAATATAAATCAGTCAAGTCACGCACACTACAGCCCTAGTAACTTCCCAACTCATTTGGGAAATCATGCTAGCCACGCTGTGGAACTGCATTAATAATCTTACGGATAATGCGCCTATATTGGGAATTTTATCCATGAGAATACCAGAATCAGAATTAATGTCCAGGTCGGGAAATCTACCCCAAGCTCATAAGACTAAGAGCCACTATAGGAGATGGGGAACAGAAAGCAATTATTTTGCTAACACAATTGAATAATTAATATTACCCAAAGATACCCAAAGGATGGGACACAGAGGGGGAACACACTGGTGAAGTGATTTGGAATGGACAAAATGGTGCAGAAAAGCTGTAAAATTCCCAGTCTGATCTGAGCAAATTTGGCAATGGAGGTGTTTATGTCCTTCAGCTCTCGTTGGCATCCAGCTCGGGCTGTAACCTGTATTCCATCAAACAAAGTTTATCCTCACTGCTTAGCTCCTTAGGTGTAAAGATTATTTTACAGAGCTTAACATATGTTAATTGTCTCTCTAACTTACAGTGAATCTTGGCTCAGTTAAATTACCTCTTTGTGTAACACGACTGTGTTTCCATTGTTCTGCTTTTGGGTTCCTCTTTACCCTCCCCCCGTTGCTGATGAAGAAAACCAAACTGAATTTGCTAAGAGAACTGTAGATTTGACAGGGAGAATGAAGTTGTTAACTGGCCTGAGCAACCAGATTTGTACTAATTGAAGTGAACCAATTAATCCAGCAGCATCAGTCCACAGGAAAAAAACACGAAATACTTATGCTTCTCTAGTCAAAAAGATATTCGAAGAAAAAGAGAGCAAATAGCTGTCTCATTATACAGCACAAAACATGCCTGACGGGAACCTTCACCCCAAAGGCCCTTCTCCATCAACAGAAGAGGCATTCTCCATATCAAATCCATGTGATAAATACAATGTTTTATCATTTCTTCTAGGTTTGCTGCTTCAGATATTGCTATTTTAACTCTACTTCTTAAAGTTTTAAGGGAATGAGGAACTATGGCACGACGTTAAGCATGCACAGCGAGCAACCGCAGTCTCTCGTAAGCCCACAGTGGCTCTGAACAAATTGCTCGTGTGTCCCAGAGTTCAGTAACTTTATATTGTCTGTGGTCTACTAACAGCAGCTGCAGAGTGGACAGCACGTGCCCTGTTCCATCGCCTTTCTCACGAACTTCATGCCATACAGATCAACAAAAAGGAATGGAGATGCTTTCTACTGGGATGACTGCAGACTCCTGCTAGCCTACGTCCAACTCAGAAGGAAGTGTATCAAAATGAATGAATCAACACTGTTAGAAATATCGTGCCTACATAGAGAGAAAGAGACTCGTGGTCAGCAATGATACTTCTGCACAGGTCAACTGTCTTTGTAAAGCCACCCCTGAATATGGCATGTGATCAGTTGTCCAGAAAAATCACGTGGGTTTTACTTATTTTCCTTGCAAGCTGTCCTGAGGACTAGGTATTCTCTTTTTCAGGGAAAATATAGGGTTCATTTTTGCACATCAAGCGCGGTGCTGTGATTGAAAGGGAGTCAGGAGAGCAGATGTGAGGGGAAGCCTTGGTCACCTGGATTCAGTAAGGTTTTGCCTTTCCTCTCGCAGACTAAATGGTGCAATGCCTCACACGCTCTAACTTCTACTGCATTCAGGATCTTCAAGCTCAAATTAAGCAGTCCTGGCTTTGAGGATATCTAAGGGCAGGTTTGAGCCTCAGCTTCAGCCAAGTAAATTGCAATATACTTTCCAATGTATTGCAGTATACTTTCCAACGTCAGTGGAGGATCTGCCAGAAGGAGATCAGATTTACACTAACTGAGATTCATCCCATTTCAACCTGTCAGCTCAGAATTAGGCCTTGCCTTTTGTCCACTGCCATCATTAATCCCATTGATTCATTTTGCTAGTATCTAGAGTGACTCTTGCAGGGAGGCAGTGATCTGCAATGGTAAAAACAAAGCAAATACTTCCAAGCACAAGGCAGTCATGAAGTTGCAAGAGTCGGGTGTGACAGGAGGCTACCAAAGAACCAGGACAGATGGTTCAAACATGTTATTGGGATGTCGCAGTTCATGTGCTGCAGGAGATCTGGTGATACCCAGCATACTGACACTACAGAATGGAACACGGAGCAGAGATCTTCAAGCCAGGAGAGGCTGGGACAGTACGTCTACATGGCACAGCACCGCCCAGACCTACTGGCTGAGGGCTGAAGTGGTGTTGCTGTGTTATCACAGCCTTGCATGCACTCTGTCTCTGCTGGACTGTGGAGATATGTCCAAAGAACGGTCTGTGATGTCTCCAGGCCTCTCCATGTCCCAAGGGCACAGCTGTCTAGTTGTATCGGTATATGAAAGCTATGCTGTTATTTCAGCCTCCCTCCTGGGATCATTTAGGACAACGACCATGAATCCAGCAGAAATGGCTCCTAGGCCTACTTCCACAGTGGACAATGCCTCTTCACCCCCCAAGAGATAGGTGAAAGAGAAATAATCCCTTAGACAGAGGTTAAAATAGCACCAGCAGTAATATCAATGACAAGGCTGAGGAAAACTCAAGGAACAGGTATAGCTTTTTTACGGATTCAATATGCAATAAGCAACCGAGGATCCCTTTCTCATTTATGCCGATGTGTAAATATTTTATTGACTCTTCTCTCACTGCTGAGTAGCTTAATGTCATTTGCTTCAGTAAAGTCCTGAGCTGCTGTAAATCAAGTGCTGTTTTAGGCTACTCACCATGGTCATGGGCAAAAACAAACAAGTTAAGTCCTGTCAGCCTCTGGGCCAAGTCATCATAGCGGCCGCAGTGTTCCCCAGCGCCGTGAGCGATAAACACGAGGGCCCTAAATGGAGCATTAAGGTATAAATCATTAACTTGTCAATCAACCCACAAAGGCTTCAGAGCTGCAAGTAAAAACAGCATATTCAGTTTAGCAACAGCATTTCAGACATCAGCAAATACAAGGCAAGTACATAACGGCTGAGGTGGGTTTTAACAGAGGAGAACCAATTGCCATCCTGACCTACCATCGACCTGGCCTTCACCAGGGGGTAGTAGGACAGACCACATGGAAGCCAGCTGCTCATGGGACAGACACTGTTCTTTTCCATTGGTCTGCCACCATGGTCTGCTGCAAGTCGAAGATGCAGATGGGCATCAGCATCAATCCTTGAGCTGCATAACTCTGTCCTGGGCTTGAGGCACCTACACTGCTTCTACAGGGGAAGCGTTGCCATTGATTTCATGTGGGGTCGGTATTTCTCCGTGGTTTCAAATACAAATATCATCCTTAACTTTATACCTTGCAACATTGGTGCTACAGAGCACTCTTAGAGATGAAATTTCAGCTGAAGAATGGGTCTCAACCAAGTCCAGAACTTTGGTTAGAGTTTGGAATTTTATCTTTTGTCCCCAGTGCTGGTAATCTCATCGTTCCAGTTTCTGCCCGAAAACAGTTGCTTCACAGTGGTGATTAAAGTGACTCTTACATAGCCACCGTACGACTACAGGCAGGGATCATAAAAAAACATCAGTCTAATAGACGCTTCTTTTTGAAAGGCATGCAAATACTTGTCTTCAAAGACTCTAGTTTTGCCAGTGATGCTTTACTTTTACTGGAATAGCATCATGTGAGAGTGGCTGAAGTTGAATGAACATTCCCAATGTTTTTACTGGGCAAAGTTTGTATAGAATTAGTGTAGAACTATAGCGGAAGTAGCAATGAAATTACAGGATTTTTGCTGAATTCGACAGGTGACTATTTAAAACCCGGCTTTAGCAACATAAACACAACTTGTTCATTTAAAAGTACCATCTGTCATTGCAACATCAGCAACCACAAAACAGTTTGAAGGCTACAAGTTAGACATTTTCAGTATGTTAACAGTGAAATATTAACTGAACTGACAACATAAAATAATGACAGCAGTTTACTGCTAGTGAATTCCTCAACTTTATTTTGATTGAGGTTTTGAATACATTTTTAGACAGTGTATTCACCGCAATAAACAGCTTTGATCTTAATATATTTAAACTTTAAAAAGATGTTGCATGTTGTAGAAACTCCTGCTCTGGCTCGTTGATTAGCACCTGCTTCAAAGTATTTGCTCATGCTAGACAACTTGAAAGAGCATCCATCGAAACCAGAAGGATTTTACAGAGCACACAGCAAACACAAAAGCAGCAATGCAAAGATGCTCTGGTATCTGTCTAATACTAATTAGCAAGGGTGAGGTTAGGTCATGTAGCATATTTAACTTGCTGTGCCTTACAAATGTTCTTTAGTATCGCTGAAGGTTTCAAAACGGTTAGTGTGGAGCAGTTACTTCTTCCTTTGTCATCTTTCCCAGTCAATAGATTTGTCAAGTTATCAATGCACTTGCCAGACAGTCTGATTTTCAGAGTGCAGGGTCTATTATTATAGCTCCAAATACCGAAGAAATGGAGAGACTGCTCATTCCACAGCAGCGAATATTAACTGTTTGCAGCAGAGGCATCATGGCTTTACGTGTCCCACCTCTCCCAGACACAGGCAGCCCAGCAGAGACACCGCGGCCAGCGCTGAAATAGCGAGTCATTATTCTATACCTGCCTCTGAAAATTGGAGGCACCATCCAAATGCTTCTGCCTCCTCCTGCGCGTGATGGTCTGGGATCTCAGCCCTGGTCCTGGGTGACCCAAAGAGAGCACACCCACAGTGCCCACGCCTGGGGCTGGCAGATCTGCCGTACGTTCAGAAACGCAGCCCTGGGGCGGGGGGTGAAGCAAAGCCGGGCTGTTAACAGGCGCGCTCTGGGCTCTGCGGCACGGCCGACAGTGGCACTGCGTGCACAGCGCGCCGACGCAGAAACCAAGGAAATGCGAGAGAAAACTCCGGCGTACCCGTCACCTTGATATCCAACAGCCTCAGCCAGGCTAAGTCTCTCTGCTGTGTACCTCTTACTACCTGGCTCTTCACAGCTTCCCTGCTCAGTGTCGTCCTTAAGCCCTCGGTTACTCTTTAGAGGACCTACCTTTTATTCTGCTGACTAGGCACAGAGATGAAGGTGCAGCTTGGCTGACTGAATACAGCCCTTCATTTCTCAGAGAAATATTATTTGAATGTATGCACTGAAATGCATCAAGTGAATGAAACCTAATGGAAAGCTGGTAGAGATCTCTGCCAGGAAATTCTTGCTGTTATTTCATCCCCTCTGACAGCAAAGCCCTAATTTTTCTTTCATTCACACTGATGCGGCACCATGACTTTGCCTGACAGCATCCTGCTAGATGCTCAGCCCCCTCATCTTCTGTGAAACCAGTGAAAAAAGAAAAAAATTCAATGCTTCAGAGGGGCAAGGTGTTCCTGCAACCTCTCCTCTCATCGAGCACAGCAATAGCCAGGCGTTGCAGAACTAAGCCTTTGGACACCACGGGGAAGAGACCTGGGTTATTATTTGCCTGCAAAATACTCAATAAAATTCCTGAGAGTGTTTGTGCCTTAAGAGCCCTAATGGCACTAGCTGTTGAGAAGACTTAGATACTTTTGAAAGTTTTGACATATCAATAGTCATAAACAAGGAGTAAAAATTCCAAATTGTTATGTCGAAACAGAAGTAGCTCATTTTGTTGTTCAATAAAAAGTGAAAGTGGCTTTACTGACTGAAAACTAGGTCACATCTACCCAGCTCTTTAGCTCCAGCTTTCGGGTCTAAGCACAGGGGCCATACATTAAACACAACAGGTTGAAAAATTAAAATTAGTATCAGTATCATCCGAGCAAGGATTGAAGGATTTGGCTCTTTCACCTAATCTCCCATTTTCCATTACAAAACAAGTGTAGATTTGGCAAATAATACCTGAAGGCAGTATAACAAATACATGCTTCAACATATTTTCACTAGCAAGCTGGCATGAAAATACGATGAGTGATTAGATTGACTGACAGCAGTTCTTTACTGTATGTAAACATTTTTGCAGACACCCCTGCTCTCGAATCGCAGCCTGCTCTTTCCTACCACAATGGCTGGAATAACAGAATATCAGAGACTGCTTTCACCAGAGTCGTTTAAAATTAATACGGAAACCCTGCAGGCTTTAAGATTTTGCAAGACTGCAGTGCATCTGTGCGTGACCTCAATGGAAATTTTGTTTAAACAAGGTTTGTGTATTGGCCGTGTATCAAATTGATCCTGGGGAGAAATTTCTTCACCTCCAGCTCTTGCAATTGCACTGGTGAAATCCTTGGAAACTCGCACATCTCGGGTAGAAAAAATTGCGCACAGGCTGCAAAGCTTTCTGGTGGAGACTGACCTGCGCCTGAACCCGTGCTAACTCCGGTCTCTGTAACCGCAGGCAGGGAAACCTGATGTATCTTCGGATGCTTCAGCTGGCTTTGGCTGGTGGAACTGTAATTGCTGAACGTCTCAAAATAGCATTGCTTTGGCATCTGCTCAGGAAAGCACCTCATCACACAACAGCACGATTTCCCCACGCCCTGCGGGTGTGTTTCCCCACAAAGCAAGGTGTGAGCTGTAGCATGAGTGAAGCATCCACGTGCTTGCTCTCACCTAACTAGTGCAACAACAGTTATGGCTATTAAAGGAAACCAGTTTATTGACTGCTCTTTGCAAAAGCAACAGACGGTTTTCACGTATCCCTACCCTTCCCATAGCCTTCACCTCCTCCTCCTCCCTCCCCACTGCAGGTTTCTGCCTCCTGGTACTTCACAGCTTGGCAAATGGATGCAGTTACTTATCACAACTTGAGGGCAGGACAATATTTGTCTTTACTGCTCAAACCAACTACTGGCTGTTTACTTATCTCCCCTTAGGAGGTGATGGCATATACCAGTGACCAGTCCGAGCTCCCACATCTCCGCTGTGCTGGTCACCTATGACTGGTATCGGTCCCCCCGGTGTTGCAGTTGCAGCTTGCAAAGTAAGCGATACCCAGCGATGCTGCCGTGCAGTTGGTACAAGGCACGTGCAAACGTCCTTTCCTGAACTGGGGAGGCTGGGAGTGGTAGAGGCCAGGCTGCAACGCAAGGTCGGTGTGCACTATCCATATGAACACATTGGCTTTCTGGCCTGCCGCTCCCAGAGGTCACCAGCTATCTGAGCTTTAGCTGTTTGCAGCCCGTCCATATTTCTCACTGTAACGTGACATCCTCTAACATTTCACTTCTTGTGTGGGGAGCAGCTTTGCAGGGCAGAAATTCAGCTTTAGGTGCAAGAGCAGAACCAGTTTTAGAGGTTCCCACCTTCTTTCTTGCTGCGCGCATGTTGCCACCTCTGCCCCTCTGCCGCGCCAGTACCATTGTTTAGAGCTGCAACTCCACAGTCAGTTGCAAGAGAAGAATCACAGGGAAAATAAATTGGAGCACCAGGGTTACACAAATGAGCGAGAGCCCCCAGGGCTCTGTCATTAGAAGAAATATACCTTAAAACAACACTCAGAAAGCTGCTGTGCTGCGAATTCTGGCAGGCCAGAAACACAACTCAGGGCTTGGGGCTGCTGGCCATGAGACCCATGTTCTTCCTTTATTTTCAACAAAAATCATGTTGAAACTGAACTAGATGAGGAAGGTCGTGAGCAGGATGGTATGATTTTAACATCTTGTGTCCTCTGGGGACAGAGGCACTTCTGTGGGACTCTGTGCATGCTCTTTTATTGCCAGAAAGTAACCCAAAACACTGGGACTAGACCAAAGAACTGAAGACAAGCCTCCTATGAATGCATATATGAAAAATGCAATCTTTTCCACCCCATTCAAAAGCATCCCTCTTCAGAACAATATTTAAGTACTTGCTTAACCTCAGGAAACTTTCTCCAATTCATGACAGTCAGTAGGACTTAAAAAGTACAAGATAAAAGTTAAAAACGGCTTTGTAAGTGCTGTCCTGAATAAGGACTGATTTAATCGCATGCGGAGGTGATTTCCTGAATCAAGCCCTTGCAACTGAAGCTAATACCGGGTCATTCTGTGTAAGGCAACTACGCTTTTCATTTGGTATTATGTATGTTGCTCCCAGGAACAGATCAACTCTAACAAAGAACATCTGACTTGAGCAGTTTTGAATACTTGATACTAAATTCCTAAAGTAATTTTTAAAAACTGACAGGAAAGTTAGGCTGCCAGAAAAACGACTGGCCTGCTGAAATGACATATTACATTTTGTTGTGTTGTTTGAGCTGATTTATCGGTTCCTTTGTAGCTGGCAACAGCCTGAGTCTTAGAACCACAGCGAACAATTAACCTTTATTTATCAAAAACATTTCACTGGTGGCATTTTTGGACAAGCAACTGGATAGCTGCTCACAGATCTTTTTAACTTGTTAAAAATGTCATGTCATGTATGTATATGTTGCTTCCAAAGTACATTATAATGGAAAATCAGTTAAAGGTATGCATTCTTGTGTTAGCTGGGTGAGTGGTCCTTGCTGATCATGAAGATGAGTTACCTTTCACATAATAAGATTATGCATTAAGCAGCCTATAACTTTGTCAAGCTTTAACTGTCATTCCAATTTTCTACCCTTGGTATGTGGTTAAAGATTACCTTTTTTTATAAAATTTCCGGGTAATTTCCAAGAACACGTAATGAAGAACGAATTGTTTTGTTCACTGTAACAGGTGTTGATGACCTTTTCTCTGGAGGGCTCTTGAGCCTCTCGCTTTGGGTGGTTCGGAAGAGGGATGTCTGTATCTGCTTTTTGAGTCAGCTGTTGCTCTTCTTTTTTTCCTGAGGTGATTTGTGTCCTGAAGTAACCCTGACAAAACCTGGGCCATGGGCAGGGACTACAGATAGTTACGGCAATTTCTCTCGTGTTGTGCATGCTCTTGACCTATGCGGTTAGCCAAGAGTTCAGCCTGATGACTCCGGTTAGACAGGAAAATTTATGGTGGAGTCAGGTGTGTCCCTACATGCTGTCCTGTCTCCAGGAAACATGCAGAGTTATGTCCCTCTGAAGGCGCAAGACTTTGCTCCCAATTCCAAGCCATGTTTCAAGGAGGCATTACGCCCAAGAGCTTTGCTTGCTCTCTTGCTCAGTTTTTTTGAGAAATGCATTCTTAGCCTTTGCTCTACTGGCCTATATACGCTCAGCTTTGACGTGCAGGTCCATAATCTGGGTAGTCACCCCTTTTTTTCAGCTGTCATTGGAGTTGAACAATGTTATGTTAAAATAGCAGTTCTACAGCTACTTTTCCCAACTCGGGAGAAAAAGCAAGTCAGAATAGCAACAGCCTGGAGTCGAGTTTCTATCGACCTTCTCTCAATATCAGACCGCGTAGCATCAGCGTGGCTATCTCACAGAGCTCCAAATCTGTAGGAATTCACCTCTTCCAGACAGACTGAGGTAAGTAGTAGTTCAAGACTGTAGTAGTTTAGCCTGTGAAAAACCTTTGAGAGCCACAGAATATGCTGAAGGACTGTACGCTAAGCTTACACTACATAATTTCTGCTTGATTTTATAGGGCTTGTGGGGATTTAGGATTCTGCACATTCGTGTTTGATGTGGTTTGGTCTAGTCTAGTAGAATCAGTAGGTTCATTCCTGTCCAGATCCTAAACTGGCAATTAAAAAATACCCCCCCCCCTCCAGCAAGCTCTGCTTCCTACTTTCTTCCCCCATTTACTCAGGCTTGGAAGTTCCCATTCAAGCCTGTCCAAAGGGGCTGCTCTTAGTTTGGACACCATCCTACTGCCTAACATGATAGAGACTTAGGGCTCAGTCTTAAAATCTGTGCTTGCTTCCGTAAGCAACTCTCTCGCAACATGTCTGCAAGCCTGGTCTCATCATACATCTCAAAATGACAACAATCCCTCATCAGCATAGGGTTAGGAGGACGTTTGAGAACCGCCATGACCTCCAGAAGGAGTAACATGGGTAGGTTACTCAACAACACCAGAAAGTGTAGACACCATAAATCAATGGGGCAGAGACAGAACTGGGTAGTACGGATATATTTCAAAACAAAAGGTTCAACAGGATCTAGCTAGAGCCAGCACAAAACAATGTGGAGAAACAGCTTATGCTGATTTACTGTAGCTCTTTGAAAAGCAAGCCCTCACCGAGAATAACTCACGAGTGGTCTAACATAGGGAAAAGAGAGGAAGGAAACTTCAGGTGGGGGTGGGAGGGATGGAATTATTGGAACTTGGCAACTGCATAGCTCTAGACAAATCTCTGCAAAGTTAACATTTGAGACCAGCTGCATTTTGTTTCAAGGAAGCTTTGAAGTAGTATTTTAGGGGACACAAGGCTGAGATCAGAGGTGAAATGTGCGGTGTGTAGCTTAAAATTCATGGGCCGGATCTTCCCACCCCTTTCTTGGATAAAACTGAAGAGAAGGGATTCTAGGGTTACACGGACTGCCTTGGGGAGACACTCCTCCACTTTGATATCAGAGATGGGATTTTCCTCGGCAGAACTGCCTGCCAGACCTGCTGCTCTGAATCGGCAGGGCAGACAAACACCCTGGAGATACCGGCAGCTCAGGGTTTGGAGCTGCGCTTTCCTCTTGCTGCTGCCCCTCTACAGAGCACAGGAATCCTTGAAAGAAGAACTACGACTGCTGTTTCCAGAGAGGCCCGTGTGGGCATTGCTCACACACGCACAGGACCGAGGAAGGGATGACCTGGGGGGAGCCCGGGCGGAGCTGCCCCCCAGCCTGGCTGGGAGTAAGGCTGGAATCGCACATCCCGGTTCTGCACTTTGCTCTGCTTCAGCCCTTCCTTGGTACAAGGGCTACAAGAGAGATAAAATGGAGGTCCTGTCTCCCAAGGGGAGCTACAAGGACGAATGCATAAAGCAGTCAGTGTCTTTCTAAGAAAACTGTGCAAAGCATTATTTAAATAGAAGACATCAGCTGCAAAATTCAAGTCAATCTGAAATCACACTCAAAATTTTTAGGTTAGCTTTAAGGTGTGGAGGAAGAATATTCAAAGAAGCAAAAGAGTTTCTGGCATAGATCCCATTGGAAATCAGGAAAAATAAGATACTTCTTGTTAATTTTATTAAAAATTAATTTTCACTTGGAAGCAAAGACACCGCAGATGGAAGATGGCTGCAGGACCACGATTCTCAGTGGAGAACCAACAAATGGCGAGTAAGAGCAAGAACAGTTTTTGCAGACCTCCCCCTCCTCTTTCACGGACTGCCACTGAACCTCTAATGATTTCCAAAGAGACAAAGATTACAGTTTAGCCAGTCGTGTAGCAGTTTCTTCTTGAAATCAAAATGCAGGCATTGCCTGGTGAGCCAAAGCCTGGGGAAAAAAAGAGGCTTGTGTAATTAGAAGGACTGTCCTTTCAAAGCATGAGAAAGCTGCAATTAAAGGGCCAGAAGCTTTCTTCTGCACAGTCACTATCGCTTAAACTCAGCACTGCTCACTAGTTCAGGACTAAATCTGTTCACTGAACAAAAAAGGATTTTTTAATATAAAAATATGTCTCTGTTTCAAAGTAGCTGTGCAAAACCAGTTCCTTCTTACGAGTTCACTTGCAGTCTCGGCATATTCAGAGCACTGGTACCTCTTCCAGTGACAAGTCACTGCTTATTGCTGCTATAAGCTCATAGCTTGACAAACCCAACTCAACCCTAAAAAACCAAGCAGGCTTCCTAGAAAGGAACAAGATGTGCTTGATTAAGGGATCAGCTCAAGCTATGCGAGAATGCTCTCTACAAGGCATCCTAGCCCCATTTTGCCCACTTAGTCTCACCTTTCTGCGCAGCACAGAGGATGGAATTAGACTGCAATTATCCCTGTGTCAAGGTGAGGAGTTGCAGTTGAGCCTCTGAAGGTTTCAAATCATGGAAATTACTTTGCTTAGTAAAGCCATCCCTCTGGTTAGGTCCACACAAGTACTTAGTGACTTTTAAGTCCGTAGCAACATGCTTGCTTGCCCGGTTATTTTCCAACTTTTGCTTAGAAGTGCTTACAGTTTGAGACAAATCATACACTGGTGCAGAGGACACTACATCTAAATGTTAAGCGGTGTTTCCTAAAGTCCTCTAAGACAAGTCTGCAGACTTTTTCTGACTTCACATTTTTCACAAGGTATTTTTCATGGAGAAGCTGGACATCACTAGTGGTCTGAACCTGGGCTCACCAGGCCTTCTTCGTAGTCAGCCTCCCCACAAAATCAATGGTCCCTAAAAATGCAATTGTCCATGGTTTAGACTCTAACCGTGGCTCTAATCACCTCCAGTCTCAAGCTGTTATTTCAGGGAGTGGATGGTACAGACAACTCACGACAAGCAATATGGAAGAAGTTATTAAAGAAGAATTCAGCTCATCGCCGTGGCACCTGTGTGGGGAAGCAGCTGCAGAGGGCACCCCTGGCACAAGGGGGTCAGCGCGTGTCCAAGCCAATCCTTGCAATAAACACTGCACAGCTGAAACACGTTGTTCAGGCATTTGGGGCTTACGTGGGCAAATCGTCACTGGCTTGGAAGAGAGCTGTGAATAAGTAAGGAGCAAGTAAGGGGATGACAATTTACCTGTTCTGTGAACTCAAGACAGTATGATATTATTACTTTTTATTGAAGCACTGACTGTGCAATTCCAAGGTGTATGGCAACGGTTTAAAGCCAAACGTAAAACTTAATTCCCTGAAATACTTAGACCTGACAGTATGGTTTGTAACCAGGCAATTCCACCACTAGTGTGGAACTCTTGGCTACTTCCTGCACCGCGTCAATTAGCCACCCTCACTTTTACCTTCCTGATCCTATTTTGTCTGGGGTCCTCTCTGTTGGCAGAGATCTTAATCGGTTATCTTTAACAAACTGACTAACTCATAAAAAGTTCAGATGTCACAGGTAACACGACTCTCCAAATAGCCAATCTTTTTCTGCGTGATTTTCCAAAAGCCAGGCTGGAATTATCCCATAAACTTAGAGACAGAAACTCAAGGATTCATTTCTTAATCATAAAGCACTTATGTATATTTTCATACTTTGAGATTAAGCACATCAATTTCCAATGGATAATCCTATGTTTAGGCACATCCCAAAGCTGCACTTCAGCCCAGCCCAGCTATGCGAGGAATCTTCGCAGCGAGAGGCTTTACAGACTCTGTCAAAATCAATATCAGCGGCTATTCCTCTGGGAAATCAGCAATGTCACAGGCAAAGCATTTGCCAAGCCTTTGAGCATGTTCCAATTAATTTACTATTCCACATTTCCCGTAGACCTGAGGTAGGAGACAAAGTTGAACGTAAGCAGTTAAACGTGAGACGCAGGAATCCTGCTAAGACAGTGATTGCTGCAACGTGTGCTTTAAAGGCTGAAATGTTTATTCACATTTTGAACCAAGGTAAATTTGAACCGCGGCTGATGTGCAATGGTTTACCTACAGATGACTTAAAGTCAACAAAACAGATAGAGACTTCAGCCTACAGTTGCCAAATCCAGGTCTGTGTTATTTCTTGGCCACACTGAGCTGATCTGGCTGTCCAAAGGCTTCAGCTACGGCAGGCTTGCTTCCTAAAATGTTCTTTCCTTTCTAGCACCAAGGCGGCTTCACCTACGGCAGAGGGGGCCGCCCCGCTAATGTGAATAAGGAACTATTTGCCACGAGTTTTAAACACTGTCTTGTTGATTTGCTTTCAGGAAGGGCTCGATGTAATAGCTTTATCTCCAAAAGCTGAATGGGGACCTGACCAACTTGGGGTGCGACTACTGAAATAAGGATGAGTGGTAACAATAAAATAAAAGAGTATCTAGTCAGATAAATCCTTGGCTGCAATCACTTTAGGTGCAGGCAAAGAAAACTAAAGGCATGTGGGATGCCTTTTCTGCAGAAAAGCTTAAAATAGAAAAGGAAATCAATACTCATTTACAGTATCTGGCAGTCACTGAACCAAAACATACATGTACACCTACAGCAGAGCAGAAATAACAGCATTTATTTAAACCACAAGCTGTTATTCTGCTGCAGGAACGCTGTGTTTTATGTGGAGCGCTTCACCAGAAACTGAGAAGTACTACATATTTCTGACCATTTTTAAAAAGCCTCAGCAATATCAAGAGCAAATACTTTCAATACCACGGTTATTAACCCCGCCACTGCCAGGCCAGCTCCGACTCCTCTGATTGCCAGCAAAGAAGGAGTCAGAGCTGATGTCTGAGCTGCAGCAGGGAAGGTGTTTTGTCTTTCCTCTCGAGTTTCTCTTCTGCCAACTTACGAGACACCATTTGTTGGATCGCATGTGAGGGGCGCATCTGTCACAGCCTGCAACGGGAACGGGAAGAGCTTCACCAGCTATATCGCTGCAGCGTGGCACCAGGGCTGCCCCCGGCCTCGGGGACACACGGGTCTCGGGAGCGCTGAGCCGCTGCACGTCCGCGTGGGACGTGCGGAGGAAGACAGACCTCAGCTCGGTAGCTGTGAGACAGGGATGGGGCTGGCAGGGGCACACGGGGCAGGAGAGGGGTTTGCGAGCTGCCTGCACAGCGCCGGGGGCTCGAGCAGGGACGTGTCTGAAAATGTGCCGGGCTTGGCAAAATGCGAACAAGCCTTGGCGCTACACTTAGCTATGCCGAGGGATCTGACCATCGCTCCTGAAGCGACGGGAAAACACGCACAGCAGGAAGCAAACCTTTGATGATCAGAACCCTTAAATGATGCTTCAAAAGAGAAATGCATACCTATATGTAAGAACGACACAATGTTTCCACTGACTGCAAAACTAGGGGCTTGAGAGGAAGGAGCAGGGTTTAACACATCACCATTCCCCAACCACTGAAAGTGAAATTAAATATAAACGAAGTGAATCTGCTGATTGATTTTTTTTTCCATTCCCCAGCTCCCAGAAATGTGACCAGTAAATAAACAGCAGAAATAACAACAACAGCTGGCTTTTGTACAACACTCCTCATTCACAAAACCCGCGATGCTTTACAAAGGGCGCAGCGAGGCTTGTTGTAGAGTCACATAATGCAGAGATGAACGGGGCCTCGAGAGGTCCTCTGATCCATCACCCCGTCCCAAGCAAGGACCAACCCTTCCTCTCACGGCCACGCAAACCGAAGCACCAGAGGTAAGAAGCCTTGCCCATGGCAACACAGCATGCCAGAGGCAAGGATGGACACACAGCGTGAGGCAAGGACGGACACACAGCGTGAGGCAAAGCCTGACCCTACAGCAGTCAGCGGGAGTTTAACAGCGGAGTCGAAATGCCACCGTGGGTTCCCTGAGCTCCAGCCCTGCGCTACATGCACAGCGCCACAGGGAACCTGGGAAGAAAAAGTCCACTTTTAAAAAAGCTTTCTGTCCTAATGAACTTGTGGGCAGCTAATAAGGTCAGAGAGATGATCTGCGCATTTTGAGGATAACCTGGGTTGAGACGCTTGCTGCTCCTTGCTAAAATAATGTGCGGAGGGACAGAGGATGACTGAACGCTGATCGCTTGAATGTCCTTTTAATAAAATGAGATTATGAATGCACTCAGAATACAGTTTTTAATACTCCAAATATTGTAAACTAGCTCTCACACAAAATTGGAAAAATGAAGAAAAAGCTTAACCATTAAGTCAGCGAGATGTTATCTCTCCGGCAATTTAATTACTTACTGCTTCCAGGTCACTCCTCATGCCTTTAGCCCAGCAAATTAAGCCACTGCAGATTTCGGGAATTTGACAGTTGAATTTGAAACCTCACTGAGATAGTTTTGAAAAATAAAAGTAAAAAATATGTTGAAAAATTATAAAAATAAGCTCATCTTGCCAGTTGGTGAACTAGCTAACCTCCTGACACCTACAGCAAATTAAACCAACTTTCTGTTCCAAAAAAAGGCCAAAGATTTAAGTTTTATTCCCTCACTCTGCAAGCCTCAAGCTTCACCAAGGAAGAAAGAAAACATACAGAGCAAGCCCTTTTTATCATAGGTCAGATAGATGGCTCAAAAAGATCAGCAATCTTTCTCGCCTACCAAATCTATAGTAGTTTGTACATTTTCTCCTTACCCATGTACACACAATACTAGAGCAAATGATTACTACACTATCACTGCTGAATGTTTGGCTTTAGCTCAGTTGTCAATATTTTGTTTCCCTCCCTCCCTCCCCTTTTCTTTCTCTTAACAGATCGCTGCTGAGACATTTACCTGTACCTGGACAGCAGAGAACAACTAATGCATCACTTTTAGTAAATTTTTTTTTAACTCTCTCTTCAAACATCAAGCACTCGTCAACCACCAAAACCTCAAGGAATAACTTACTTTCTCTGGCAACTTTCATCTAGGGACTCCAGACCAATTTATATCCCTTTCCTGGACAATTACACCCAATTTTAGATGAGGAAACAAAAGCACAGAGAAATTAAGGGTCCAGTTCGGTAAATCACTGATCATTGTGTCACGGCCTAATGACTGTCTTGACCACGTGTCTTGCCTGTTCTCTGCTCTTCATTGACTTCTTCATTCTGTTTTCTGACACTATATTTTCTAGGTCTAGCAAGTTGCCTTTGCCATCAGTTAGTATGGGAGGATTCAGAGGCTCCCATCATCAAGTGAGCGCCTGCCAAGCAGAAATGAAGATAGCTCCTGGCTGGAGAGCAAGCGTCTGTCGCACTAAGGGGAGTCTCTTTCATTCCGGTGGAAGTACTCATGAAGTTTGGTGTTACTCAAGGTCTTGGGACGCTGAAAACGGCTACATGGCTGCTACTGCAAGAATAAAGAATCCCTTTGGCCACAAACATACTGCATCTGTCTAGGAGAAACAAACGCATCCCCAAGCAGAGCACAACCCAAGACCCATCCTCTCTCCTACCCCCAGCTGTAGGGACAGCCCGTAGGAGTGTGCCTGGAGGCAGGCAGATCTGACGGGAGTGCTCTGGCCACCAGGACCGCTTCCACTGGCCGCTCCCTGCCTGTCCCCAAGGCCGCACCTTGGCACCGCTGTCTGGACAGTGAGTTTGGTCAGCTGTGAGACGCCTTCCTGACACGACCACCCAGTGACTCCTCCAGACCTGGTTGCTTCAGAAGATGTTTGTGGTCAGGACTAGCCCATGGCTGGTATTTGGGGTTGTTGTACCAGTATTTCTCTTCCAGTTAACATGAGTGAAATGTTATTGGTCTTCAAGAAGAAACCCCAGGGAAGACCTAGTTTTAACCATGTCAAAAAACTTTACCCTGATGCTGCTAATTTCCTTCCTATAGGATAATAAGCCATACTGATACAGTGTCAGAATGTCTGTACTGGTAGAGCCAGGGCAGGGATGTACGGGTGTAGCTAAGGACACAACTGGGGTGTGACGAGGTAAGGGATCTGCCTAAGCATATCTTACAGAATCTCATGTGCAGGATGCAATACTGTATCTCCTTGGGTACTTAGGAGAATCAGCCATTTGCTATCAGGGTGGTGTCACATCTCTTGGAAAAGGGACAATAGAAGGTTGTTAAACACTGATGGCTTCCATTCAAGTGGAAGCACATTAGGACAATGGCAGGCCTGAACCTAGGGAAGGCAGCTCAGCCAAATGTGTCTGCAGGGACAGCTCTTAGAACAATGCAATTTCCCTAGAAGAACAAAGAGATCAGATGTTTGCCCTGGCTCTGAAAAGCACAAAGCCACAGCAGCTTGAATGGAACTCGCAAGGAAACACAGGCCAACTCCTCTGCAATAGGTATCTAGAAAAAATACCCTCTTCTAGGGGGTAATCTTGTTGTAGATGCATTCATGGTGATCTAAAAGAGCTGCTGTGTGTTCCCAAGGGATGTTCAAGACTGCTGAAGAAATTGAGGCAAGGAACTGTGTGCAGCTGGTTTTATTATTTTGTCTAAGCCTACACAGTTCTTGTGCTAGTGAAGTAAAGTGCTCTTGCATCTGGAACCCTGATAAAGTTAATGAGTTTGTCTGCTTCAACTATGGTGTCACTGTCAACAAATAACTGGTTTAGAGTGCTCCCAGTTTGACGAGCTGAAGAAAACTTATGCACCAGAGTCTGAGAGGAGAGCCAGTGCAGGGTCTGCTCAGGATAAAGGGACCTGGAGGGACAGACAAAGCTCTAACTGCTGAGTGACCAGCCAGGGGATCCATCAGGGTCATGGTACAAAGCCAGTACTGATCATCACACTTCCAACCCCATTATAGGGAAATGAACTATTTGCATGAGAGAAGCAAGGTTTGCGTCGCCTTCAGTCTCTGGCGGAATCGTGAGCAGAAACAGAGTTTTTCAACACAATCTCAAGATCATTTTTCTTCTTTTCTCCTATTTCTACCTCCACCTCTGATATTCACCAAGTTGGTCAGCACCGTTTCCAAGAGTTCATCAGGTGGCATCCTGAGAATGAACGTTGATTTTGCTTTCTTTGCTGCTGTCTCAGGACCAGGATGAAATTTTACTGCTTTGAGGTCCAAAACAGGGAACTCCAGAAGTCACCTTGTTCCCCCTGACCAGTGTCCCAAAGTTGCACACTTGTGCTCAGAAGCTGATCCTAACAGGGCAATGAGTGAAAAGGACAGTTTAATTACACTGTTATTCCCTTTGTTATTTGCCTTTTTCCTTGGGTTTTGTGGGGATAAAAAAAGGCAGATTTGCTTCTGTTGAACATTCCTGTGGAGACTGAAAAAAATTACCCTACTAACGAAACCTGTTGGAAATATCTACAGCAAGAACCAAAGCTGCTCTCCTGTCTGTCAGAGTCCCTCTTACGTGAAGCTGGTTTGCTAATTTGCCCACCCCCTGGAAACAGATAAGAAATCATAAAAGGGTGCCCCATTCGCAGCGAACAAGACAGTCACAAGGAGCAAAGAGAACAGAAGCATTAAAGCAACACATACACGGCTGATGAATAGAAGGGAAGCTTCAGAAACTCAGGCAATAGCAATCCAGCAAGTAAAGCCTGGAATGTTGATGCGACAACGATAATTGTTATTTCCCCCGCGCACCGTGTATGATGTGATCAGACACCGAGGGAGCTGAATTCATCCTACGACGAACTGTGCTGACATAAGTCACTTTGCACCGTACAAATCTGGCCCTTGTGCATTAGTTTGAAGTTGACCTCATTAGTACAAACAAAAGTGTTCTTCCAGAGTGACACCGAATTAGAAATTCCTTTAAGTATTTCTGGAGACTAACACCACACAGTATAATTAAAGACATTTTAATTAGTGACTTGATTCCCTTTGCTTTGACTTCACTTTGGTTTATTTATTTATTTATTCCTTTTGGAAGGGTCTGAAAGTCAAAATCAGCTTTGTCATCTGCTCATGCTGGGAGCTGTGCTGTTCTTCTGGAAATGCCATGGAAATGCTGGTAATGAGGTGCCAAAATCAGCAAGCAATATTCACAATTTAAGGGCCAGTTCAAACATAAAGGCGGTTTGTATTTCTGCACCACAGGCACTTCTGCAGAGTCCTTGGGGAAAAGAGAAATACATTTTCTCCTTATTGGCTTGGCCTTTCATTGCTAACAAGTCAGAATGAATGACAGGCATTTTTCAAAGAGTAAAATAAATTTTAAAAGTAAATAGAAAAGCGAGTGCTTTTTGTTTGTTTAATTTTGTATTGTTAATACACTTGTCAGGTGTAGAACTGAAAGAACTCCTACAAAGACACTGTTTACTCAGACAATGGCAACTCTGTTCACTTAAACCATGGTCACGATGTCTAAAGTTGAGCCAACCCATTTCAGCGTGCATTAACAATCGACGAGGAACACATCTGTGACCCACACGTGTCTCGGCTTCAGGCAGCCTCCTCAGGCAGAACACTTCAGTTGCTGGCAATCATCTAAGTGCACCTAGAGACCACCACGTGGAGACATACACAAGCATCATGCTAACTAGCCAGATAATGATTTCTGTTTGACAGATGAGGAAGCTCAGACACAAGGATGTCGGGAACCCACATTTTCTAAAGCATCCTCTAACTACAAGTGTCTCGAGCTTCAAGTGTCCAACCTAGAGTGGCTGATCTATCGGGACACAGCTGAGCATCACTTTCTCTAGCTGAAGTCAATGGTGGCTGCAGGCTATTAGCACCTTTGAAGAAACTACTCTGGGTCAATAAATCTCACGGGGTTTATTTGAGGTCACGCAGAGGGACTGAAAGTGCCCCACAACAAACTTTGTGCTTATCTAGGCAGCGACAGGAACAGCTGAAGCATCCAGAAAAGGCTACGGGGATACAGAACAGAGAGGAAAAGAAGGTCATCTCTGAACTTCTCCAGGCCCTTTAGGGGCCTCAAAGGAAATGTCTTGACTTCTCCTCCCAACTTTCCTTCCCCTTCCTCATCCCACCTCTATTCTTAGCAGCTTTGTCTGAAAGCTGGGAACAGAGCATGGTTTCTTAATTCCTCACCTCCTATTACCTCATATTTTGACTCAGACCACTCAGGGTGGTGGCAGAGGTTTTAACCTTGCACGGAGCCGTTGTTTTTGTTTACACAAAGACTGCTTTCCCATTAAGTAGGATTTCCTCAGCTACTGGGACATGCTATAGGCATGGGATCAATCTGCTTTGGTACCAATGATTTACTTCCTCCAAACAACATTACAGGGTCTGGAAAATGCCCTGCCTTGCCCAGATCTTAAGCTTTGCACTCACTAGTGAGCGCTCAGTGCCAGAGTTACCTGTTTTCATGCTCCACAAATCCTGCTCTTGGCACAATACACGAAAACGACACCAGAAGGTGCTGCCTTTTCCTCCCTGCTGCGTTCAACAAGACCACTTAATGACATCCTGAGATGAAACTGGCTCAACAAGTCGGGCAGCTCGCAGGGCTGCTGGCCGGGGGAGTCGCGCCTGCATCGCTGCCAGCAGACAGCAATAGAAGACACCCAGTCCCCAGCTCTCCTCTTGGGAGTGACTTCCCACCCGAAAAACAAGTGGAAAACACTGCCGCCCTCCTTCCTTAGTCCCATTCCTACCTACTCTATCTACCCCATCTAATCATTATGACATCTGAGTGCCTTTGTGTGTCAGCTTCCTGTGAAGTAATCACCTAAATCCCCCTTCAAACAAAGCAGACCCTGCTGAGGAACTCACAATAGGTGCCTTTCACTCGCAGGACAACCTTGGCCTCGGTGGCACTTACAACAAAGCTTCCATATGCGCACCAGTATGGGCTGATCAGTCAGATCAACACCACGCAGGATCAGAGCCTGGATGTTTGCGAGCACGAAGCAAAAGAGCCTTACAAAATTTCCCCATCTTCCTGACAAGCCATTTTTTTAAAGAAAAATACGCTACAGCACATCAGTCCGCCCCAGCCTTTATCCACCTTTGCGGGTCTGTTTGAGGAGATAAAAGAGAAGCCCCAGCTCTTAGGGGCGATGTCTGTCGGTCGGCCCCGCTCTCAGAGGCTGCGTAGCCATTGTTTGCTCTTCAACCCCGGGCTAGGGCTGCTTTTTAATTTTTCCTTTGGCAGATATCCCATTTTTTCCCCTCCTCGGGGCGGGGGATCAAGGATGATAGGTTCTATTCCAATACAAGACAAGCCAATGACAACCTTTGGGCATCTGCAGTGAAGAGGTATTTCTATAGCCCTAGCTGGGATTAGATGCATAATGGATCAATGAAAGATCCCACTGTTTGACCGTTATAGCGTCATTCATTAGCGTTAAGATTTGAACCTGAATCAACAATTGAGTTAGAAGATTGAAAGAATCGCCTTCAGTATTTGAAATAAACTGTAACAGGCCTGTAAAAGTCCCCCGAGGTGTCTCTCTTTCTCTCCATATATATATATATATATATATATATATATATAGATCACTTTTGCTGAACATTTAAAATTAGATGAAAGTTGCTGAGCTTCTACATATGAAGCAGAAAAAGCTGAGCTACTTATGAAAAGTAAGACGGGGGAAAAAAATGTATTTTTGGTTTGCCTATCAAAGCACCTCAAGAGCATTCTTGACCATAGGATCCAGCCACTAACTTGTTATTCAGTCACTTACCATCGCTCTCATACATAACAATGCACAAAGAGCTAATAATAAACAGCACGCCCCCTCCTTATACACAAACACGCAAACACACACACGCACTTAGGAACCACTTGTAAACGAGCAACACCCATCCCATCCACTTGTGTTGTCACAAAACTAGGGCAAGCTCTCTCTCAATTAACCGCTTGGTGCACAGAGCCCTAAAGACAGTGAACTACCCAGAGGACTTAGACACCAAGTTTTAACTCTCAGTTCTTTATCATCCTTTCATTTCTTGATCAAAGTCCCATCCACTCACTACTAATTTGCTAAGAAATCAAACATGAAAAAAGGAAGCAATTCCACAGCCGGGTGAAGGATGTCGTGGGCAGTTAATGATTAATTAGCATTATAATACCAGACAGCCTGGTTTCACAGTAGAAGCTTGTTTTGATAGCATTTTTTTTTCCTGTAGAGGAAATCTTCAGGTTGGCGCAAAGACTATGTAAAGCATCAGTGCCAAAAACTTTCCTCCTTGTTTCTGCAAGGCAGTGAGTAGAAGTAACTATAAAATGCTCTGGGGACCAGGTGATCTTAAGCCAAGACCCCTGTCCTACAGCCCAGCCGGTGCAACAGAGCTATGGTGGGGTGGCTGCACAGGCCTCCCCCCTGGGGACAGGGCACGCAGGTGCTTGCCCACCTCCCAGCTCTGTGTTATTCCCATTGCCCCGTAGACGTAAAGCCCAGGGCCAGCTAGCTTGGACCCCCATCCATCGCTCAGCACAGCTGCAGGCTGATTTGGACACAGGGTGATGTCTAACCTGTTGGGTGGGCAAGGAAAAAGTTTAACGCCCTACTAGAGCTTGAACAATGTTTTCCTGTGGCCTCTTTCTAGCTGTATAAAATCAACACAGCTTTTCCTGTTGGCTTGCAGAAAAAGAAAACGATAAAACAATATCCAGATTTTTATGAAGTAGCTACCTATATTTCTAGTGGTAGCATAAATACATGCCAAGCCAGCAGATGCTGGGAGGGAGAAGGAAGATCATAACTATGGGAGGAAGAGAGGTAGGTTTCTACAGCAGATCATAATCAGCACACAATCAGCGTAGAAAGCTATTACAGTAAAGGGATTATTTAAATTATGAAAAAAACATTATTTAAATTTCTCTATCCGATTCCTTCTCCATGTTTATCAGTGAGGTCACTTTTGAAATTGCAGTTTCCAATGGAAGAGCTCCCTAAATCACTTACTAACTATAAATAATTAAAAACCCCAAACAACAGTCGAAAAGCAACGCAGTCAAACCATATTCTGCCCGTTGCCCTGAGATTTTGGCTACTGCTGTTGAAACTGAAGTCAGATGCTGATGTTAACTTGTTGACACTGAGAAAATTAGAAGGAGTAGACATCCCTAAGCCCGTATCCCACCCCTCCCTGATTGCCTGTGCTATTAGTTTGAAGATAGTTGTTTATTGCTGATAGGCATCAGCCACCTGCATGTGCCACTCGGTAGCATACTGAGCTGCCAACCAAGCCAGCTGTGCACGAAATGAAAGTAACTCCATGTTTTACATCTGTAAGGCCGACTCGAGTGAGTAAAGGTTTGGAGAACACGGTCTTTACAGCAGGAGCTCTCTCAGATGAGAGAAATCTTAGTGGCTCTGCAAAGCTCCACGCACACAGCCCTGTAATGCCAGTCAAGCTATAAACAATAATTACACGAATAGAGTCTTGTTTACTGATAGTAAAAAAGGACATTTGCTGGAAAGTGCTCACCTGGGAGTCGCTGCTGGCTTCCAATACCTGCAGAAGAGATACTGCCCATCAGCATTGACGATATGGGGCAGGTCCTTGTACGGGATATTTTGAGGACTCCGCTTTGGCGAACTTTCCTCTGGCATTCTGGAAGAATGACCTGCAAGGTGTTGGAAGAAACAAGACATACTTTAAAACAAGTGAAGGCAAGATAGAGGCTGATGGGCTTGGTAGCCACAGACATTCAAGAAAGTCAGTCAGTAAGGCAAGCACCGCTGATGGAAGTGTCCCTCCAAAAGCCCAGCCAAAGAGCCCCCCAAATCTTTACTGCTTTAAAACAGAAATGTAGCATTTTGCGTTCAGAAAAGGCTCACATTTGGGGGGAGGGCGTTGGAGGGGGGGAAGGAGGGAAGATCAATCCACCATCACTACTTCATTTCAGCTTTCTCTCCCCCACTTCTCCCATCTGTGTTTATTTTGCATCATTTTGTGAAACGGATCCTAAAAAGAATATTTTAGCTGCAATCAAGTGCAGATTGTGCAGCAACCGCTACAGATATGAAAAGACAGCTGCATAAAAGATTTATCTCTGCCTTAACATCTCCAAAGCACGGCGGAGGGTACGCAGCAGAGGTATCTGCCACCGTGTCATCATTAAGATCTTCTCTGACATCTCGAACAGGAAGGTGGCGGCGGCGGGGAACGAAACATTTGCAGGAGAATTTGCAACAAACCTGTTTTCATCCTGTGCAAGGGTTTGCATTCTAGTGAGGAGCCGGCATCGCAAGTCAAATGCAAGCAGAAAAGGCTTTTTGCATCTCGCTGCGGAGACGCATTCACACTCCGCCAACCACGCAGCCCCCACGGTCCCCGGTGGGTGCCCGGCGGGTCCCTCCCGGGCGGCTCCGGTGCGCCGGGCGGGCTGCGCGGGGCTCGCCGCGGATCCTCTTCCCGGCTCGCTCGCTCTTTGAGGAAAGTCGCTTGGGTAATTCACCACTTCTTGTTCATTTCAACACTTTTTTTTTTTTTTTTTTTCCCTTTCCTTCTCTCTCAAATAAATTGCGTGTGTGGGCTGAAGTGGCGGCGGTGGGAGGGGAGGTTGGGAAGGGTGGGGGAGAGGGAGGGCTCACGAGTGGGAAAGCTGCAGTCCACTTTCCAGAAGCTGCTGCACACACATCAAAGGCACCTTGAACACATGCAGCTGGAGCAGCTCGGAAAGTTCCTGCCGCCGCAGGTTGTTCGCAACTTTACTGCCTTCCTGCCACTTACTGTTTGGCGGCCACGGCGACGGGGGGAGGCGCGGGAGGGGGAGACCTTTTTCTCAGAGCGATCCCCGCTGCGAAGCCATCTCGCGTGTAAGCGCGACTTCCCCGGCCCCTCGCTGCCAGGCGGCGAGCGGGAGGGAGGGGAGAAGGAGGAGGAGGAGGAGGAGGAGGAGGAGGAGGGACCCAAGCACCGACGCGATCCCAGGTCGCCAGCCCCGCACACGCATCCTCCCGCCGCGGCCGGGCGGGCAGCCTCCCCGCTCCCCCGGCCGAGCCGAAGCCGGGCGGCTGCCCCGCACGCCGCGCACCGGCTGCTCCCGCGGGCAGCGGCAGGAGGGCGGTACCGCGCCCGGAGCGCGGGCGCTGCTGCCCCCCGGCCGGGCCGGGCGCCGACCGCCCGAGCAGCGGTGCCCGGCGGAGGGCGGCGGGCAGGGCGGGGAGCCGAGGAGCCCCGCGGTGCTCCCGGAGGCGCGGGGGGGGGGGGGGGGGGGGGGGGGAGGGGGGGGGGACCGCCGCCCCGCTCCCCGCGGCGGTCGCCGTGCGGGGCTGCCCGGCCCGCGGGTGGGTCCTCCCCGGCTCAGCCTCCGCCTGCCCCCCCCACTGGCTTCGCACGGCGGCCGGCGGGGAGCGGCCCGGGGACAGGCGGCCCGGGGGCAGGTAGCCCGGGGGCAGGTAGCCCAGGGGCAGGCAGCCCCGGAGCTGGCCACAGCGCGCCCCGGCCGGCAAACCCCAGGTGCCGGGCGCTTGCCATAGCGGGGGCCGCTGGGCTGACTGCCAGCGGGCTTGGGTGGCCACGAGTGACACCCTGGGAGCGTGGACAGCTTTTATACGCTGCATTCAGCGAGGGGAGACCACGAAGCCGTGCTGCCTTCTGGGCTTCCCCAGCCTGATCCGCTCGGCGTAGTCCCACATCCAAACTTCACCGTTTGCATTTAGATCTGCGGCTCTTCAGACTGTGAAGCCACGCCGGAAAGATTGAGTCTTGCAGATAGGAGTTCAGAGGAGCACCCCAGCCCCTTGCTTTGCACCCTCGTTCGTGGTAAAGGCAATTTAGAAATAATTTATACACACATAATCTAATAGTGCACCTAATCACCATAGGTTATATGCAATACGTATGTTGCGACTGTGTAATCTGAGATCTGTTTGATGGTATGTGATACTTGCTTATAAGAATTGTCACAGCAAGGTTCCCGAAGTTAAAATAGCTTCCCAGCCTTAAGGCATCCCGATACTGAGTTCTGTCATTTAATACTGGTAAGTGCTTAGCATTTATTGAGCACTTTTAAATTGTTTATATTAAGGGCACAGATTCAGGCCTTTTACGTTTCATCAGGATAATATTAGAAACTTTAATTTTCACATGCCTACATATACTTAGAGGTCTCAGGCTTTTTTAATAAGAGGCAGCTACTAACAATATTTTTTAAAGCTAGGCAATGGCTCACTGAGTCCAAAACTGGGAATATATAAAGGCCAAGGAAAGGAAAGAAATATATGCTAGCAATAATAACAATACATGTAAAACCTCAGAGATGACCCATATAAAAATAAAAAGGAAATCATAACCAGATTTTTTCCTCTTTCAGTGTCATTTATATTAAATGCCCTAGGGGGGGAGTTAGTTACAAACGGCAAAAGCAAAATTACATATTCCTGTAACTGCTACTGTTTGAAAAAAAAACCAAACCCAACATTTATGGTTGTTTATAATGAGCGAGATTTAGGTCAGATGGGGTCTTAAGCAGAGCCCTGGGAGCTGTACTTGGGGTGTACTATTTGCTAGGCCAGCTACTGTCTAAGCACGGATGGGTGGAATTAAAGAGCTATCACAAACCAGCACCAGAGTTGGAAGAAGCAAGGGCATACATATATTTATTTAAAGGACACAGATCAGATAATAACTGGATTAAGAAGTAAAGAACGAAGGAAAGAAGCCTCTTCCCCTGCTCACACAGTTTATCTGCCAGGAGCACTTTACTGCTTCCCTACAGCCATCCATGAAACCTGATGCCAGGAGCAGGCTCCTCTCCCGCTGTGGTGCTGGGAATATCCCAGTTCCCAGGGCCCCAGGGAGGTGGGGGCAGACAAGGAAATAATCTCGTTCTAAAATTCAGGATAAAAATAGCCTCTCAAAGAAAACGACCTTTGCTGGGACACGAGGGCGAGATCTTGTCTTTGAGCGCCTGCCCTGGTCAGTCCAGACACGATTCCCTCGACAGCCCGTTAGCCTCCGTGTAGCTGATATTGGAGGCAGCAGGACTGTGGTCCAACCTACGCTCTCTGCCAGGCCCAGATCCTCACCATTGCATGGGAGCGGAGGGTCGGCCAACCCCTCCTTCCCTTCTCCCCCCCTTCCCTGAGCCCCCAGGAATCTGAGGACATTTCTTCTCAGAGGTAGCACACCCTCCCCCATCTCGTGATAACATCCTAAAAATGAATGAGCAGCAACTGCTGACTAGTACCTTATTATTTTATGGCGTTTAAGCCGTGAATGAAAAGCCACCTGAGAAATCTGGATTGGGCCTGAAGAATTCACCTAGCTGATACCCAAACGATACAGGGCCTTAGCAGAACAATCACCGCATCTCAGCGCCCTGTGAGAAATCAAAGGGATGTCTGAGCATGCAGTATTTATGAGACTGTAACATCTTCTCTTGTCTCGGTGGAGTGAAATGCATTTTGGAAATATAGTTTAAGCTAAATCAACTTCTTAATAAAAAATAGGAATACACTTGGTGAATCTTTACACTAACTCAGTAATTGCTTAAGCCTTGTAGGGAAAGGTGTTTAGTTTATTAAAGGCTGAGCTCTGCTTGGCTTAAGCATCTCCATTGACTCGCAAGGTACCCACAGGAGTATAGAGAAAAGGATTATGCCATCAAATAAGGCAAATTTTAGGAAAAGAATCAATTGCTGGAATGACAGAGAAAACACATATAATGAAAACTTGTTACCACGGCAAGGGGAGAGAGAGAGCGGGCTGGAGAGAAGAGAAGGGAGAGAGTAGGATGGATGGGAGACAGGATGGCGGGCTGGCCTGGAATTCTGGTGGTGGGGTAAGGGAGTGAGATAGGATTTTCTTTGTCATTAGGCTTTTGTTCACAAAATGAATTTTTAATGGCTCATATCTTGTTGGCATGCAGAGGTACATAGACTGTATGAGATCCTTCTGCTCTGGTTGATGATACCACGCTCTTCAATTGCAAAGGAGTATTTTGTAGAAGTGGATTTGATGGGGTGCGGGTGCTAAACCATTTGGGGTTCTGCTCACCAGGACCACAAAGAGAACTTTTGCTGACAAGAAGGAGGAAAAAAATAATAGAGGAGGAAGACGCAATAATAAAATATCTAAGAAGTATGTGGCTATGGAAGACTCTGCTCCAACAGAAAAATGCTGGAAGTTACAGCGGTCAGGGAGCAGCTGGGGAGAGCGACTGAGAGCGCAAGCAGAGCGCACGTGGGAGCAACGGGAGATGGAGCATGAAGAGGAAGAACTAAAACCAAGTGAAAAGCAAAGAAGCCGATGCTACTGAAGCTGTCAGTTTAGAGTCATTATTTTGGTTTTGCCCTTTTCTTTGTTGTTTTGTTTTTTTTTTTTTAATTCATCCCTAGCCAGAGCCCAGTCATTCAGCTTTACTTATTTGTGTAATCTGCTTTGCTTGCCTGTTGGTATTCCTGAATAAGACATGCACGGGATGAGACAGGAGTTGGGGGGGGTGGGATAAACTGCATTCATTTTCCTGTAAAATAACAATTTTAATGCCTTGCAGCCAAAAAAATAAATTTGGTGTCAGGCAAACCAGACTGAGGAAGAAAACGTTAAAGGACAATATTTCATTGATCAGGTTAAGCTTAACAATATCAGGAGAAATTGTAACTAGCTCGGCATTGGTGTGCAATTCTGCAGCCTCACGTACCTCTTCACAAATTAGTGCCAAGTGAAATGGAGGAAGGTTGAAGGGTTAGCGCAGGGATATCTGAGCATCACGGAAATTGTTTGCAGGCTCCCACTGATTTGTTGCCCATCAGCAATTTCACTTTCCCTAATCAGTGGGAATGGAATTATTAGATAAAGCTACAAGTGGTTTAATACCCCTAGATGCAAACTACAGTCAAGTAATAAAGTATTTTTACCATGTACATGAAAATAATTACTGGTAAATATAGTCTTTATCTTTTGCGGGTAAGAAAAATTCTGCAAATCATGCTGTCATTAGAAGTCGCTTACAAAGCCGTGACTGCAAACAGTAGCTATATGAGTGAAGTGATTAGTATCTTGCCTGTGCTCCTTATTTGACAGGACCAAAAATACACACTTAAAAATACACTCTTTGAATATAGGTTTCAGTCCTTTAAACTGATGTATAGAGGATGACCCATCCTACATACGTGCTAATTTGAGAGCTGGCTGGTTTTAATTACAGAAGCAATACACGTTTTGTTTGGCGGTTCATTTGGTTTTTTAATTAAAAATCCCACAAGAATATTAACACCAGATTCTGACGTGTCCTTAGTACGAAATACATAAAAGGCATCCTCCAAAGGCAGGGAATTCAAAAGGAAAGGTGGAGATTCTGCCCTGGAGTTTTGTCTGTAGAGGGGAAGTTGATAGCTATTCTAGCAAGCCTCTTGCTTGAGAATTCCTCCGCCTCGGGACTAAGCCGGCGTCAGGGAAGCCGGGAGCGGCGTGCCCTTGGCAGTGCCCAGCGAGGGCGCGGAGCCCCCGCGCTGCGGGAATCGCAGCCGAGTGTCGCAGCTCCGTGGCACCGGGGGGCACGGCCACGGCCTCCGCGCCCTGGGAGCCCGGCCAAATTCCCCCGCCTCCTGAGTGGGTTTTTCTATTTTTTAAATGATTTTCCCGTTACCATGAGAAGGTTTTCTTTAAACATTTGTCCCTTTTCATCTCTGCGGCCCAGTATGGGTTTCTAAATAAAAGTTTCCTGTGATGGTATATAATTAGTCCAGTTTTCCCTCTGGATTCACTCACATCACAAGGATGTGAAACCACATTCAGTGGTTTATATCCCGGACAAGCACATGGCTGCGGCACTTGAAGGGAAATCCTGTCCTTGTCACTGTGAGGACAGACAGATTAACGAGGCTGTTAGGCGATGGCATTTCCTATTTTACTGCGCTATGACTGCACGGAGCCTTATTACTAAGGATAAAATGTTGGTCACCTCGGTAGAAACAGGGTTTTTACAGCAGAAAACATAATTAAAAGGCGTCTTAAAGGAAAAGGTTCTAAGCTCTGAATTTTAATATGCATAAAAATCAGAATACGACAACATTATAAATTTTCTCTGGATGGAATTGTGATCTCTGTTTTGAGAAGTACCTGACCATTCCTTTTCTCATTTCTATTACTAAGGATGACTGCGTAATCCACTTTACAAGCCCAGCATCGTTGTATCAGGACTAAACGATACAGCCAAAAGATACAGCTATTCTGTCGTGGTTCGAGCGGTGCTTTATTTTGGTAGCCAAACTGGAAGCATCGACTGGAGAAGAGTTATTATCGTGCCGCCTGGTTTTCTTGCTGCTTTGCAATTGACAAAGCATCATTTATCATCCTTTGCATTCCAATTTTTCTTTGCATGTTTTCCAGCTCATCATAACATAATTATGTTTCTGTTTCTTCCAGCCAGGGGCCGATACTTTCTTTTAGTAAGACAACAGCTGCACTGCACAACCTTGATGAATCCCCATAAGGGTAAAATGTGTCTGTGGTGCTTGTTTCTGCCTTGGCAACCCAAATGTTCAAGCTCTTTTTTATGAAAAATGCTGTTCTAAAATGCACCCAACCCTGATGCTTCCATAGCATTTCTCAAAATGAGGTTTTATATTGTAATTTAGACTTGAAATATTAAACATCTGGCTGGTTTGTAATTTTAAAGGCTTCTTTTGTCACATTTCTTTTTATAGTGTTTACAGGTTCATAAACACTGAGATGGAATTTTAGAGGGCCATAGTTACTGATGTGCAATTTATTTCTTGAATGAAATTGATTTTATGCATGAAAATCGGCACAACCTGGAGGCCTGCTTTATGCCCCTAAAAGGCATCTTAAGGGAGCTTTCATGGTGCAGGTGGATCGTTTCCTTACGTGGCCTCAGTTGGTCCAGCCATAGGGCAACGTAAAGGTAACTGCACCAGCCTCAGCTATGAAGCGCATTAGCTGCTAGTGATGGAAACTGCTGCAAAAGACACGCAGTATTTTTATTATTGCTTACTGAGATATTTTATTTAACTCTAATTTAGTACTTTGAAACTGAGATTTCAAAGTACTTCGGAAAGGAAGGATAAAAGTTTTATTTTAGCGGGGGGAAATCAGGGCAGAGAAAAGCAGGGCTCAATGCTGGAGGCAACCTGAGGGCAGAATCCGTTCTTAATGCTCCTGATTTTGTTTACCCAATTACACCATTACTAACTCCCATCTCGTCTCGAACTCTATCCATCAGGGCACTGTGAACAACTGAAGCAGTAACTTTTTCAGTCATTAAAGATTACCCAGATTTGCAAGTATAGGGAATATCGTGTCCTGGACAAAACCACAGCCTGGATAACTACATTCTTCAGGGCAAAGTTTTCCCTACAATTTTGCTTTCTATCCTAATCTCCGGATGATATTACTGCTGCCGCCATCATTTGAAGATTGGTTTTATTTATATATAAAAATTACAGTAATTCTGTACATGGAGGCAAGAGTTTTAACTCGTATTTACATTTACATCTGTGAGCGCTGTGATCTAAGGATGCTTTGGGATATTTGCACATGAGAGTGTACGTAGCAACGTTTTAGTTCTGTCCCCCGCATATCGGTTGCTGAGGTAATTGCCTGCAAGGCTCTCAGATGCCGATGGAAACCGCGCCTGCCCAGCCAGGGCGAACTTCGTCTTCTCTCCACGAATGGCGAGTACAATTCTGCTGGGGCTAGAAAAGGCGGCAGGCTTGTTGGTTTGGATACGCAATGACCGCACGGCTCATGAGAAGAGCTTGCCTTGCGCTGTTTCTTCCTTATAACCCATGGCAAATTCTGGCAGATTCTGCTCAGATATATTTTATCTTTTTTCTCATGTATCTTTGGTTTCTTCACTCAGTCCACTCGCACATGTTCAGTGTGAGATGTGCATTTTCGTTCTGATTCATGTACAGTAATTACTTCCTAACATCTGCCTAACAGATTTTGTAAGAAAAGTAACTCTGCAAATATTAAGAAAAAATTAATGTATGAAATCTTTGAAATCTCTATTACTGGGGTTTGTTATCCACAGCTGACTGGATTCATTCCCAGCCAGGAAGCTGGTTCAGCAAAACAGCTGCATTAGTTATTTAACTGGAGGCCTGATTCTGCTCTTGCTCACACTGATGTAAATCAGGAGTAGTACTAGAGAAAATAAAGAATATCCTTAGTGCCAAATGCGTGTTGGAAAAAAAAGTAAGCATTATGGTATGGAACAACAAGGAATTCTAGCAGACACTGCCATCCCGGTGTAGGTGTTGGGCCCTATCTTAACGTCTTACAGAAACCTTACACCAAATACACTGCTCGCTCCGGGGAGCGGTCTCCTGTGCATATACTGTGGTAGCACCAAGTGGCCAACAAAATTAAGGCTCAGTTGTGCTCAGTGTTGCACCCTAATACCATGAATTCACATGTGACTTACTCTGTACTAAGCACCACCTTCATTACTGTTTGCATCTGGTTCGTAATTGTTCCCTCTCAGTTAGTTAATTTTTACAGTATATCTGCTACAATTTACTTTATACCTTCTAGGGCAGGAAAACACACTCACTGGTTTTGCTCCTAGGCTGAACTGATGCATGTAATAATTAACCCAGGAGTATACTTTGAGAAAGGGGATGACAAATGAGGAACATTGCAGTGAAAAAGGGGACAAAGCATCCACAGACAACGACGACAATGCTGTATCTCAGGACAACAAAGGATTGTTACCAGAGCCTCATGTGCTTCAGAGACGGACATCTTCAGTTTGCAAGGCCATTAACACCCTCCGTGTTTGATCTTACTGTAAATTAGCAGCATGTGTTGTTAATAACATCAGAAGTTACGGTATCTGAGAGTTCACCTCCCAACCCTCACCCTGTTTCCTCCGACACGAGCTATCTATTATATCTTGGCTACAGTCATTGACTCTCATGTAGCAAAGGTGTCTGTGGTTTTGTTTGTGCTTTGGAGTCACGAGCATCCGCAGTGGCTGTGGGCTGGTAACGTCCGTTCAGATTCCTGTTACAGCCCTGTCGGTGGGGCTTCCTGAACCCCTGCACGCAGGAGCCTTCCAGTTCACAGCACTATGCTTCGATGCCAACATGTGCTGATTATTTTTACTTGTTGAATTTTCCTAGTACATTACTGAGTCTTCTCTGGAGTTACGGTAACTTTTCAAATGGAACTCTAACGTTTGGAGACGCTACCCTTTCAGGCCCAAGAGGAAACACTCAGCTCCTGGATGTAGATATCTGCATGAAGCTCCATCACTCCCAGACCTGGGGGGTTTGAGGAAGAGGAGAGCACAGGGAAGGCTGCGACATTGAGCACCTGAGCCAGAGAGCGCAAAGCCTCTCTCCTTCCTGTGCTGTGAAATGCGTACGAGACACGCTGAGCACCGCGTGTGTCCTCGGTCCCAGCCCGAGACCTGTGCCCAGGGCCTCAGCACCGGCAGGGATGGGATTACAGCAGCATCAACGCTTTGGTTGAAAACAAGGATAAACTCCTAGCCTGTGATTTTGTGGGGGTCAGTCTGAAATGAGACAGGGGTGAAACCAATCCAGCAATGTCTGCCCGAGTCCCAAACCTCCCTCTGCAGTCCCGTTCAGCTCAGACACGTACGCCAGGCTGCACCCCGGCCGTGTAGCTCCCAGCTCATCTGCCTCCACTGCTGCCCCCAGTTTCAAATCTCCTCAGCAATACGTTCTGCAACAAACAGGGATTTCTGGGGCAACTTCAGTAAGATCAGAAAGATATCCTTCTGCTGCTTGGAAATCCGCGAGCATGAACGATTCATTCAGCACAGCACCCCGTGGCCATTCATATCTATCCGATGATCAAATATATTTTTAATTATCAATCTGAGGTGATTTTTTTTTTTTTTGACTAGACAATACCCAACTGTATTGTAAGAGCTGTTGGGACTGAGCCAGAGAATTTGGCAGCAAGATATGGAACATTTGGGCTTTTGACACTTAGGAACATATGGAAGGAGGTTTGGAAGATTGCCACATGGGGTGTAACTTGGAAGATGCTACATTTCTTCATCCTTTTTTTGTGGACAGAAGTAGAAGAAATTTTACTTTTTTGAAGGATCCTAATTCCTGTTCCTTTTTCTATGATGTACGGCTGCTCTAGAATAAACCACTATGCTCAGTTGCAAGGTTTGAGCAAAATCAGCGGCATGTTTATGGGCAACTGGAGGTGGCAATTAAAAGGGTGACAGTATTGCAGATCTTTCCAAGTTTTCACCTCCTAATTCACGAGATCCCTCTCAGGTGAACTCACAGAGCTGTAGTCTGGTGACTCAGATCTTGGGGTGAAAGAGGATACCTGGTGCCTGGCCTGAGTCAGGGCGTGCGCCATTTACTGAGGTGTTTGGGGATAAGGCCCTGCTAGGTGGGCCATCCTTCCTGCTCCTGCTGTGACCATCTGTCTCCCCACCATCTTGACACCCACAGATGGATGAACAGTTTGGGCTGTCTGTCTGTCTCTGGTACATAGTTTCATCATGTGGCTTGGAGCTCCAGCACTACGCTACAAATGCCGGTCACGTTTGGGGCAGCAGGGGAATGGGAGAGAGGAGCCACCTCCAGCTCAACGCTCAGGACGGGACACGTACGAACCAGCATCGTCTGCATACCACTTTAGGGACAGATGCCTCATGCCCATGATGGGAGAAGTCCGTGGCTCTCAGAGTTATTGCCTCTGTTTGTCATACTTTGCTTCCTATTTGGTAATTCGTGCACCACAACCGCTGCGTAAGAAAGGGGCTTTTATTGCATTTTTTGTGGCGCAGTTGTGTGCCAGGTTGGGGGGCTGCAGCAAATGCAGAATTCATTGGAATACACAAACATGGACACCCTTCTCAATTTGCACAATTGGCACACGGGCCCTGCAGCTTAATGAATACTAATTAATCTCTCTGACTGGAAAGAAAGCATCGTCATCCTGGTTCAGCGACGAGGGACAAAGACCAAAGAGAGTGGCAGGGGCTTGTACTGACTGACAGACAAAGTCACAGCAGCCAGAATTATGGTCATCTTTGGTCTCCTGAATAGTAAATCACCCCAGTTTGCCAAGACTGCATCTGAGCAGCAGGATGGAGGCACTCTGGGGCTCTTCCCTCACTCCCCGGCCCCAGTAGCTCAGTTGAGGGCAGGCTGCAGCTCTCGTCCCACCCGAGCGCTCAGGTTGCCTTTCCTCGAGAAGGAGTAAGAGCGATGGGGAGGAGGTGTATGCCGGCTCTGCCTTCAGCAGGGAGCTGGAAACCAGACCGGGGATGCATTCACTTCTGGGAACAGGGAAGCACTCTCAGACTCTGCATTTTTGTTATAGCCTGAGTGTTTCTTGCCTACAAATTCCTTGTGGCTTTTTATCTTGCATTTTCATGTGACAGTTTGTTTCAACACATGCAGCCAAATAATGACTAGACAGGGCAAGTTCCTCTTATTTTTTTGCTAAGGGCATGCTGGGGCTCACTAAGGTATCTCCAGGTCACGAAATGGGTAAGTGAAGGCTAAGAAGATGACATCCAGGCACAGGAATTGAGCATGGAGGAATTGGTGACCAGAGTGGAGGAAAGAGCTTCTCCTCTAAAGGCATTCAGAGGCCTGTGGCAATAGCTCTTGAGGACTGACCATGTAAGACAGGAGGGCAAAAAAGATAGGCAAACCCCAAATCATTTGAATGGGATTTATTTTAGAATGAAACCTCTGCCTTTGTGAATAAAACCTGGAAAAGATCGGGTGAGGTTTGAGCATTTTTTTAGCCTTATATCCTGTGGCTGCAGCATTTCAGAGCCAACTAAAATCTGATTTAGAATGTTTTTAATATTTTGCTTCTTCTCGCAGAACATACTCTGAGAAACATTAGAGTCATTTCTACTTTCTGTGGCCATAATGGCCCCAAGTTCTGCTATTCTGAATATGCACTTCCCTTCCCGAGTTTCATTTTTGGTGTCCATTTAGAAATCTTTTTGACCCTAACACAGTTATATCCATAATTTTCTTAGATTAAAAAGCACTAAAACTAATGTACAGCACAGCCTTTCCACAAACCCTATCCAGTTACATGCTTCTTTGCATCTCCATTCCCATCTCTACTGCTATAAAATGAGAAAAAATGCTCTCCTTCAGCCCATTCCTTCTGTCTGACGAACCGGCAGCTATCACAGGTCGTCCTTTGCGCTATTACAGTTTCATTTCCAGAGGAAAAAACCTGATGGATGTTGAGCTCCTGGATTGTGGCACCACTGCAAAAAAAATCAGGTTTCTGCTTATACCAAAGGGCGAGCAGCACCTCCTTGATCGGGCTGTCTGTTCATTGGAAATCAGCAGGTATTTTGCCTAAAAGCATCCGGCAGCGCAGTATAACTCAGTAATAACTGCTTATCGGGGGATCGGGGGGGAAACCCCAGAAGAAAGACTGTAGGTGCAGTTAGAAGCGCTGGTGAGTAGTTGACTTTGGGGGCTTTCTTTTGCCTTTTTTTTTTTTAAGATCGCCTGAATTCGAGGGAGGCTCTTTCATTTAAAAGACAGAAAGACCTACAAATTAAGCAACATCTAGCTCCTAATGTGTGAAACTGCAATTTGCATACATCATGGCAGCTGCTGAGTCGGTCCTTATTACCTCCGCTGGAGTGTTAATTTAGCCACAACTTTCTCATTTATTTAAATGAGAAAGCGGCGGGTGGCTGGCACGCCACATTATCTGTCAGGCAACCCGGGAATCAGGTTGACAGAGCCAGAAAGAGGTTTCAATTCCGAGGGACTGCAGGGGTGCTGCCCCCCGGACCGGTGGTCACAGGTGAGCTCAAGATTGCCCTTGGGCTGCTCTAAAGGTCAACACTTACCCTTAATCAATGCTGTATTTGGATGGACATAAGAGAATAGATAATGGGATTAAACTGGAGATCGCTCTGCTTCTGTTTTTTTCTCTCCCTAGGTATCCAAACTGGCACTGTATATACGGATATAACCGAAGTATCGTTCCTGCTCCTAACAGAGCACAAACAGAAAAATCGCCGTTTGTAGAGCACCACGGGTCCAAACCCGCCGTCGGGGCCCGCACGCGCTCCGGCTCTCCGCCCGAGCAGGAGGGTGCCAGAGCTGCCCTCGGGCGACGTGCCGGTGCCGGTGCCGGTGCCCTCACGGCTGCAGCCAGCCTGGAGGCGCGTCCACGCACGGCTGACGCGGCGCGGGTGAACGGACACGGCGGAACCACTCGCGTGCGGGAAGTAAAGCAAACGTGAGGTACCAGTCCCCAAATCAGAGGCTGCCTCACTCTGCAGGAGAAGAGGCCGAGGAGCCGCGGGGAACTGCTGAGCCGGGAGGAGGGAAGAGCAGCGGCCGCGCTGGGCAGTCACCCGTGGGCACGGGTCAAGCGTGAGGCTCTCCTCTGCCGAGCTACGACGCTGTGCCACCGTTTAATGACGCGTCTGTGTAAAACTATGTATTTGTCAGCAGAGAATGAGCCAGGGCAAAGCTGCAGAACCACGGCAAGAGTGACAGAGGAGACAAGTTTAATTCAGCACGTTGGTTGCAATGTTTCGGTGGCAGCAAAGCAAAACCACATCCTGATACCACCCAGCGTTTAACTGAGCTGATGTAGGTCTCTCTAAAGTTCAGCTGTAACTGACTGTGGCTTGTGGGTCCGCTCATCGCAAGCCACGGCGTAGCTTCACCTATGGACAATTTGCATGCTCCCGCCTGTCAAAACAGGTTTTCTGCTTTGGGATGAACCGTAAATGTTGTGTAGCTGTTCCCAAAGTCTGTACTCAGAAAAACACGCTCTCGGAAACTGGTCAGACCTTTTCCTAAAAAGAGGGAGTTCTTCCAACAGCAGTGAGCTTTAGAAGGGAGTGTCTGTTCACACAACGCCAGAAGGTACTGTATGACCAGTGCCACGCAAAAAATTGTTCTAAAACATTAAATTCAACACGTATTTCCTAAACACTGATACATTCACATCAAATGTGTCTCTTCTGTCTCTGACACCTACTTCTTATCATTGTTTTAAAATACGCTGTGTTAAAAGATCACCCATTTGTTGTATTACCACAGATATTCTCCCCTTTGCCATTAACTTAACAAAGTTCAGCAAAAACTTTTGTCTTCGCCCACTTCTCAGCCATTCATTTTTATAATTAAAATCACCATGACAACAGCTAATGATATCAGAACGAAAGGATTACGACTTAATTGCATGAAGAAGGTGAAAACTGGCTTGGCTTACAGCAGAGAAAGCTTTTAATTCTAGCAAAAATATCAGGGGCCTGATTCACCGCTGTGTTACTCCGTTGGTGATTACAAAGCGCTGCTGAGAGCCGCCCAGCGCTCGCCCTGCCGCAAGACGGGGCGTCCCGGTTCATTCAGCGAAGTGCAAGAGAAACATTCGGCATTTCATGAGCGATAACAAGGAATTTGTCTTAAAAACATTAGTTAGTGTTTTTGTGAAGCAGGCTCATTATAGAAATTAGCTGAAGAAACGCACCCATAAAGGAAACACAATTATTATTATGGTAGTGGAGTGATTTCATGTAAATAAAATCCATTACATAAACACTCCATGTTAACCATCATGATACTACAAATTGTTCCACGTAACAGGAGAACAAGGCAATTTAGGGGTTTGGTCCATTTTTATCACAGCTGTGGCATTTCATCAGTTCACCGTTCCATCTTGGCTTCTGTGAAAACTATAGTATCAGATTGGATGTTTTTATTTCTAAGATAAAGCTGAACTTTTAATAAGAACAATCTGGGAGTTTAGACAACATATATCTTCGTAATCTGATCTATCGAATTTTCTGACATGAGTAAACTTTAATCACTGATTTTTTTTCCTAGTTTTGTTCACAAATGCTATGAAATATTCTTTTTAAAATGATGTACATCTTAATTTTCCCCCTAAAAACAACAAACCGCTATTAATAGTTGAACATTCCTGAACACTCCCTCTACGGCTTTTGGAAAAATTCTGTAATAAAAGCATCAGACTAAAAATCTAGATAAGGAAATACATTTCATTTTCAATTTTCTCAGAAGCTATTATGATCAATCAACCAATTAGTACAGCGAATAAATAAATTAATGCCATTTAAAAAAGAACATTCTGAAAACCCCTTAATGTCTTTCTCAACTAGAAGTATAGGCTCAACATTAATCAATTTTATAATCCTAAATTTTGCTTAATCTTTTTTCCATCTTTGCTTAAACATATGGAGATATAAATAGTGTATTATGGCCCTCTCTATTCCCCTTTAATTTACAGAGTACAAGATCTGCAGCTGATGTAAATCAGCGCGGCCCCACTATTCCGGACCAATTTAGTGGATCTGTTTCTCATTTGCATCATCACAAGCAAGAAGATAGCCAGGCCTTATGTCTGATTAAAATACACAGACAACGCTTATATTTGGTCAGGAATCCTAATTTTATATTTCAGCTCTTAGCTGTCTAGCAAGGGCAGGTGAAACAGTTTGGGGAAATTCCCCCCAGCTGTGGCGACAGTGGCCTCGGTTATAAGCGCGGCTTGGTTTGGTACCCAGAGCCTGGGGACAGGTGGGACTCAGCCTGAGCATCGCCCGCGCCAGAACCGCTCCAGCCGCCCAGCACCAAGGGCGACGCGGGGGTGCACCCGGTCGCGTGCCTGCGGCGAGGGCTGTGGGGTGACGCAGCTCTTTAGGTAGGTCCCCCGCAGAAGCGGCGGCTGTGCCATCCCACAGAGGAGCCCGCTGCTTTTTAGCGCTGAGCCTGGCAGGCGGCAGGCCAGGCGGCGTACGGGCAGGGGGGAAGGCGAGCAGCACCGGTGCCGCTCGGCTGCGTCCTAATGTGCCCCTGTGCGTGACATTAAAGCAGCTCCTTGTCCGAGCCAGGAGCCCAGCGTGGGCTATTTATAGCCCTGGCACCTCGCTGCTCACCAGAAGCTCTGCGCTGCTGTACGAGATCTCCGTTTCCCTCTCCCACACACTCTCACAGGCACCTGCTGCTCCCGGCGTCGGAAAGGTACATTTAAATCCTTTCCCCACTCAGAGCAGGAAAGAGAAGGGAGTTTGGTGCTGAGACGGATGGGTGATGTGGAAACGCCAGGGCCAGGCTGCTTTGGGTCGCTGGGTGCCTGGGAAATTTGTGGGCAGGGGTACTTGGATGCGTGTCTTGGGGAACCCTTAATGATGCTGGAGAGGGGGCCTGCACGCGGCGATGCAGGGGCAGCTGCAGGGCGGTTACGTGGGGAGGAGGCTGTAGGACCCACTGTTGGTGCCAAAATTGAAGCCCTCCCAGTTCCTTACAGCGCCTGCTGTCCGGTTCATAAAGGAAACGTAAGAGATTAATTACAAAGTTAGGATGGGAATCCCCAAACAATATCAAACTTGGGCTCTGTTTGCAGCTATATGGGGTTTGCCAGCGGTGCAGAAATAGGATCAGCCTGCGGATACAGGAATTTCAGTGCCTGAGGTCTGTGCATGGGGGGGGCTTTTCACGCTCCACAAGCCTGCAAACATCTAGACTTGCTTCCAGTAAGGAGGCTCGGAGAAACTCTTGTTTCTCCCATCAAGGTATCTGTATGTGCCTGGGACTGACCCTTACTGCCACGAGGCCGAACGTTTTCAATCCGAGGGTTCAGTGGGGGCTGCAGATTTAGGTGGTACCGAGCACGTGTGTTAGCGCAGGGGCCATTTTGGAGGTGGTGCTGTGGTGTGGCCACGGGTTGCTACGAATTGTCTTTTCTGTGGGTATGGACATACCCAGATACTTATTTGCTTGGTAGTGATTGAAATTGAAACTAGAGAAATTTATGGGGAAGGCTGGATTTGAACAGTAAGTAATGGAATGCTGATGTCAAGTTATAAGGGTTTACAACTTGCAATTTGTTTTAATTTCACTGCTGAGTGACAGGGATATTAAAGCTTTTACGTACTAGCATTTGCTCACCAAATGGATACATACTTCAGAGTTTTATGTAAATATTAGCAATTATCGCTCACAATCTTTTCTGTTGCAAAAATGCAAATAGAGCCTAGTTTGCACCAAGTTATTAAATTGCGTTTCATTTAATTGTGAGACAGTTCAATTTACACTGTATGACATAATTGTTCCAGAAAGTAAGCCTTTCCTATACTCGCCAGTATGTTTAGATAAATGCAAAAAGAGAAACCTCTAAGACCTTTGCCAGGCTGCTTAAAGAGCTGCTGAAATACAGTTTAGCAATACATTTTCCTTCTGCTGGCATCTGTCGTTGGATATGCAAAAAACTTGTGCATCCTCCTTCTGTGAATAAGCACTTTGCCATTTCAATTAGTTTTGATATGTAAGAAAATGATCTGCACATATGAACTGTAAAAGAAATGGGCTCTGTATGTATATATTTAGCTTCTATTCTTATGCAATTAATGCACATGATTGGCTCAGACTAGGCTTTGTTTATAGACATTTGTTTGTGAACAGAGCCATGTCCATTTTCTACTTAAATCGTGGGATTCTTTTGACTGACTTCACTGAGCTTTGAATCAGAGCAAGATTAAGGTCAGGTGAAGGTATATTTGAAAAGATGGCCCACGGGGTCTTTCATTTTCAGCTGCTTTGATTTTTTTTTTTTTTTCATGAATCTATAACAGTTTAAAGAAAAAAAAAAATGCCTGGTATTTGCTGAGATAGGATCAATATTAATCCAATCCCATATCTAAGCCTCTGTCTTGGCAGTAAACGGAGCTCAAACTGTCAAATCTTTCCAGAATCATAAACTACCCAAAGGCTTTGAAAACTGATCAAAGCATCTTCAGGTCTCTGATGGTCAAACGAGCTCCCAAACACGGTTTCTGAAGCTTGGCAGACTGCTTAAAATCTCACTGTTGGCTGTCAAGCTTCTCCTAGCCCAAAGAGCCTTGTTAAGTCCCATTTTATTTTTATTTTAAATTAAGAGCAACGCAATGAGAAAGAAAACAAATAAGCCACTGCAGAAAGGACGGGCTGTGTGTGTAGCAGCCTGGAAGGAGGCGATTCCCACAGCTGGCGGTGGGATGCTTACAGTGCAGGGATGCAGGGTGCCCACGGGGGAACACAACGCTGCCACAACTCTCTACGGCTTAGCAGCGGCTTGTAGGTCAGCAGCCTGTCTCTGCACTGAGCTTCCTTTACACCACTTGTGGACTGTAACCGGCTACGAAAGCTCCCGTGAGCTTGCCCAGCAGCACCCAGCCCAGGCTTGGATATCGTGAGACCTCGGACGGCCGTGACTCGGGCTCCTTGGTATCAGGTGGCGTGTGGAAACAAACAAGGTGCCACAGGGACTGAGGGAGAAAAACAGTTAAAAATCTCTCTCAGAAGGGTTGTCATGCTTTATCTTATATAGGCCAATAACATAATTGGATTTGTAGTGTTTGCAGTTTCAAAACCTCCAAATTCCCCCTTCCCTTCCAGCGATGAATCGGTTCAGATCGCCTGAAAGGCACCTGCTGTGGGGCTGATCCGGGGGGGTCGATAGGGCTGAGCAAGGAGACTTCTTTCTCTGACTTTAATGGGAAGGAGATCATGTCATCTGGCAAACCTTTCAAAACTGCCTAAGCAATTTAAGGCTGAAGTTTTAGATTTAAAAGTAATGCAGACACTTCAGCTCCTAAATTGCACGGTGAGCTTAAGTGGGACTTGGCCTTCTAACATAGATGCCTTTGAAAACCTGAAAATCCTAAATCTCTAAGTAACTAGCAACTGACAGAATACAGAAGACTTCAGAAGAGGTACCCTGGCTGCTAGTAGTTATGGTGATACATGAGACGTCCAAACACTAAAAGTCTAATGGTCACAGAGACCCATTTATTAGAGACGCTTACCTGTATGCTCTCCCAAACCATACAGACATAAATTCCCTAAAAGGAATTGGATGTTCTCCCACTTAAATGCTCTGCCACAAGTTTGTCTATTTTATCTGAACAGAATGGATGAAATTAATTCATGAAATCATATCTAAGTCAAAGCAAGAAAGTCAGTGTTCCCTGAAACGGAGTGACCTTTTCAGCTCAGATCTCCAGCCGCAGACCAGAAATGCTTCCCAGTCTGACCACCGATAACTATTCTTTGAATCTCCTTTTTTGAGCCAGTTGAGCATCTAACTTATGTCGATTTAGTCAGTTGATTTCATCACAATTTGTTTCTAATGATATCACATAGGACCATATCAGTAACTTCACTCAAGACAAAGTATCCAATTTATCCCCTATTATCCCTGAAAAAATGAAGAAAATTAGATTGGATTGATGCAATTTGTTCTTGATAAATAGGTGCTATATCTGCCTTTATCACCTTATTGCCCTCTAAATTCTTATAATTCAATCATGTAATAATTTTCTTCCGGCATCTTTCTAGGTATCAGAATTAGGACAATAGTTCCTATTATCCTATAGATATAGGAGCATCTATAATTCCCTGGAAGCTTCCTTTCTATATCTTATTATATCTTTTCCTTATATCAAGATTAGCATTATTATTTGCCCTTCTCGAGCACTGCGGGATCTCTTGCACGGTTTAAAAATCTTGATCTTAAATGTCAGCATAGCCTTCATAATTAAACCCCGAGATTATAACATTATTATCATCTGGGTGCTGCTTTCTGCCTCGCTGTGGCTGTCAGCCAAATGCCATAATGCATACAATTAACAGATTTGCTTCTCAGCTTACTGATAACAAAGGAGGCACAAATAATTCATGGGCAGAGGCACCGGTGCTTTGATGCGACTGAACTCTGATCCTTTCGGCACCTGAAGGGAGGCAGGCTGAAGACGGGGCAGCCTCATTAAGGCAGCGAAGGCAACAGGAAAAGCAGGGGAGGAAGAGGAGGATGCAGGAGGTGCCCCCCGCGCCGCAGCCCCCCGCCCCATGCTGGGTGCTGTGACCTCTGCCGGGCCAGGTCCCGCAGCTCCCACCACGGCGTGGGAAAGGGGAGAGTCCTTGGTGCTGGGGGAAAAGACAAGAAAAATCGATGTCCCAGACAAAAATACAGACAAAATAATGTCTCTAATTACAAGGTAGCTTTTTTTTTTTCCCAGAGGTTAAGGGAAATTCCTGATGAGATACTTCCATCTGGTTTGCAGTCCCGTGGCGCTGGGGCAGTTCAAAGAGGCTGCAGTGTAACTGAGAATTGAGGACAGCGTTTATTTATAGGTTGATAGCCTCATAAACGCCGTAGAGCTGAGCTCACAGCAGTGCGCTTATTTATGTTTTGAACTGCTCATGCAGCACCCTACCGCCTTGCAAAACGTGTGCTGTAGCTCCTGCATAAAATTATATATGACTCTTCATAAGGTTCATGACACAAAGGCAAAAAAAAGAGCGAAATTAGACTAACAAAACAGCTGATATAAAAATTAAAGTAGCAGCGAGAATTGGGGGAAAATTAACAGCCCAGTTCTGAAATAAAGTAACATCAAATGAAGATTTACATCTGAATCCATTTTTAACAATAGAAGAAAAAAATATCCCAAAACTCTGAATAAGGCAATAACTCTGATTTCAGCTCCTGGTGACATTACAAAGGATTTCAGCCTTGCGCTGGAGGTTTTATAATGACAACCCAGCCTCTGGCACAATCTCAGCATAGTGTCTCACTGCAAATTATATTTGTATCACATTTATCCCTTCTTTTAATATCAATGTACCATCTTTTTTCCTCTGTAACCCAGAGGGGAAAGCAAAGCAGCACCGTTTCATTATTACCCTTTAATAGTCTTTCCAGTGATATAAAGGAGAATATTAATATCCTTCCAATGACCTCACCTAAACACTGCTAAAAGCCAGGAGGGGAGAGACAAGTTTGTAGCTAATGCACAGGGATGAATTTCTGAAGTTAATGAAAGGATTTCACCCCTGGGTTTTAATCCTGGTTTCTTTTTAGCCTGTTAGCTTCTGTTTCCTCAGCTGTAGGACGGAGCAAGTAGACTTGCATGCAAGTCAGCAGCACGAGTTTACTGAGTACAGCTCCGTCAGGAGCTTGGTGTGCTATCAAAGCAAGGAGATCAAGCAGGTGCATCCTTACGAGGAAAGGCAAATACTGTGTTCTTGAAAGTGTCAGGGCATCGAGCTCTGCCTATGGCTCTGGCTGGGGAAGCGGCGTTGCTCTGCAGAGCTCCGTGAGGTGGCTGGAGAGGAGGCTGGAGGGTTGCAGGAGATCCTGACTGCGAGGTGGAGACTCCTTGCACGATTCAGCCCAAGGATGAGGTGATGATTGGGAATGGACCAGCTCCAGGAGAGGGGAGGCCACCCCACCTACCACTCGCAGGCTGTACGTAGCTCTGCTGCTGCTCCTGGGAGGATGCCCAGAGCTGACCCACCAGCTTTGTGGGCGGCGGAGGAGACCACCCCGCACTGGGTGCAGAGGGGCAGTGCCCTTCATCTGGGTAGCGGATGTAGGACTTACCCATCAGATAATTTGTGCCTAAGGTAGTACATAAATGGCATGAGCTACATCGTGCTTTAAGGTTCCTATTGCTAACGTCTCAATGATGAAAGAGAGGAGAAAACGGCTGTGAGCATGTTGTGCCAGATATCCTCATCACTGGTAAACGAACACACAAAATTCACAAATCTGATGAACGGTGTAATCAAAGACAAAATGTTGCTCTTAAGAAAGCTAAATTAACAGCGAAAGCAAATTTAAAGGTGACCAGCAAAGGAAGTGAAATCAGAACTCGGTTCTGCACACTGCTTCTTCCTGATCTGCACAAAAGTCTGCGAAAGATGGTGATGATTAATCATCTCGCTTGTTCTTCACATTAAAAAAATGCACATTTTGTCCATTATGGGAAAGCTGGAGGATGTGTGAAGCTCTGACATCACAAAAGAGAAAGGAGAGAAGCTGATCATTTTGGAGGAAAAACCCTGGTTAGTCAGATTGCTAAACGGGATTGGAGTCTTGTTGGTAGTTATTAACACTTCCATCCAGCTGGAGAGTGAACAATCTGGTTAAAGACCCTACAGCTCATCTGCTTTAAGATATGTGTGCTTATAATACATGATCTTTGAGATATGGTGTGGGTCCTTTATCAAAATGTAGTAAAGATCAAATATTACAAGGTGATAAAATAGCACTAGAGGAAAACAATCAACAGGCCATCTAATTATCATGTAGGAATAAAAAAAGATCAGTTGCTATCTCATAAGGGGCTTCTACTGACTGTAAAGACTGCTCCGGAGGCAATCAGTGGAGGATTAAGACCTATGTTTTCTCAAATGCAGTATTTAATTTCAATGTAGCCAGGAAAAAAAAAAAAAAATCCAGATTTTGGAAATACCATCGCTTTATTTTTTGTACTAAACTTACTGCCTTTGATTTTTTTAAAAGTACCATAAGAAGAGCTCAGAGCTTGGCCCACATTCAGACTATGAAGTTAATGTTTTGTCTTCCAAATCCATTTTTAAAATCTGGTAATAACCCAGATTCATTTCTCAGATTTGTTGCTTCTAGTTCCAGATTTGGAATATAGAAAGAATTGATAAAATTAAGGAAATGCTAGTCTTCAAGCATGCCTGGCTTTTAATTTAGCACTCAAAGTGAGGAATCTATGTAATTTGCTAAAACAGAATGATGACTACTTCCAAAAACAAATGAACAGCTAAAAGAGTAGGTCTGAGATTGATGATATAGCTGTAGATTTCCTTTTCACCTGGGAAATAACCATAGTATTTTTTTTTAAAAATCCATCTATCTAGATCTGTAGAGAAACCTGGACTGTTTGAAAATACCTTTAGGTGGACTTCAAAGAACTTCATATACTCATTTTCTTATGTTGATACACATTTCTTTCATCAAACTAAGACTACTCTTTGTGCTTCCAGGATTTGAGAAAACCAGTTTAATCCATCGTACAAGACCCTGATCCTGCAAGTATTTAAGCTGGTGAGGAATGTTACTCATTTGAATAGTCTCATTAAGCAATTCATAGCATATTTAAAATGTGTTTCAAACATGGTTATACCACGACTTCAGGACTTGTCTGTGTATTGGTGATTCATGGCGTGAGTCCTTAATGCATTTCCACAACAGAACTGTCTCGTTACCACATCAGAGACAAAAACTGTGTTAAGGACTGGTATCCCTCCAGTGATGGGTAAATGTCATTCTCCCATTGACAGCTCTGCCACTCTACCTCACGTTCTGCAGCCTGCTGATCTGAAAGCCTGAGAGGTTCGGTAAAGGGCCCCCTAAAAAAACCCCCAGAAATGGGACCACGAAGTTCATTCTGTTTTCCCCATAAATAAAGCCAGAGGGAGTATGTGAATAATTACAATTTAATTAAAAATCCCATTTGAGCCTACAGTAAGTGGAACCAAAACTCTGAATCTGCAGCAGTTAAACATCCCACTGAGAAGTGGGAGGATAGCTCGAAAGCTGGCCTCTAGTTACTAACCCTTTATTTATCCCAAAGCAAAGCAGTAGCAACTCTGTAGAAACCAGTGACCTCCACTTTGGTGTGAAAGAGTGAAGCACCTGGCCAACGGGACCGAGCTGCTTCCTACCGATTCCTCCCCCGTACCTCAGGGCTGGAACCTGTCTCTGCCCACGACATTGTCCTGACTCAGCCTGAAGCCTGGGGAGAGCCGCGGGTAACGCGGGGCGCGACGGGGCACAGGCAAGGCCATTAGACAGCAAAGAGACGGCAGCTTCCTAGCGGCTTTGGAAGGGTGTAAGCACAGCCGTTCCGCACACCGGGAGCCGAGCCTGGTGGTGAGGCAGAGCGTTCGACGTCCACGCGACCGCTTACGCCTCTGTAAAATGCCAGCGAACCGGGCTGTGCTATGGGTTTATTTCCCACCCGCTTTGCAGAGGCGTGGATCACTGTAAAAACTAATGAGAAGCAAATCTAATGTTTTCCCATTTTCTTAGTCTTGTAAAACCCTTTTCTGAAGTCCCCGCTTAGGCATAACTCCTGGTTTGAGAGGAGCTGTGGGCACCGCAAAGGGACTACTCCGTTCTAGCTGTCCAACCTAAGGGGCTGCTGAAAATACAAGGTACTTTCAGCATCTAAGCAGTGGACTCATTTCCTTCAGGTGCACGCGAGAGATGAAACTTGAATAGCCAAGGGACTAAGGGCCTGACCTAGAGTTTATTAAAGTCAGTGGAAATCTTTCCCTCGATTTTAATAGGCTCTGGATGAGGGAAAGGAGGAAGGCGGCAGCTGGAAAAGACTGTTTTGATGGGAAGTCTAATTTTCTTTAAATAATCACAAAACTTGGGGGGGGGGTATTGAATATTGAAGATCATTTGAACTGTTGATTTTTATTTTATTTTGTCTTGGAGATCTTGAGCCTGAGACCTCACCATAATTTTACATACTTTTAATGCATTACTGATTTATATCACACCCTATACAATGCCTATCTTTACATAATAACAGCAATATTCTTTTGCCCAATAATTTGTTCTTATTGGACAATGTTATGCTTCTACCTCTAGAAACATTCCTGATGAAGACTTTGAATTCTGAGGAGATTTAAAACCGGGAAGTTTGGAGATCAACCATGGATCATAAGGCCGAGGAGAAAAGAAAGCAGCGTCATAGCTTGACTTTATTGGAACAAGTAAAGAGAATGAAAGACTCGGCAGAGATAACTGATGTTGTGCTAGTTGCAGAAGGTGAGAAATTCCCCTGCCATAAGGTGGTGCTGGCTGCCTTCAGTCCCTATTTCAAAGCCATGTTTACCTGTGGCTTGGCTGAATGCACGCAAAGAGAAGTGGCACTGTATGACATCTCCGCAGAGAGCGTGTCCGTAATACTCAATTACATGTACAGTGCAGACTTGCACCTCACCAATCAGAATGTGCAGACTGTTGCGCTTGCTGCGTATTTCATGCAGATGGAAGATGTTTTCAGTATGTGTCAGAAGTACATGATGGACCATATGGATGCTTCCAACTGTGTGGGCATCTACTACTTTGCAAACCACATTGGGGCAGAAGATTTGTCCGATCAAGCGAGGAAATACTTATATCAGCATTTTGCTGAAGTGAGCTTACAGGAAGAAATATTAGAGATTGAATTCCAGCAGCTGTCGTCTCTTATAAAATCAGACGATTTGAATGTTTCCAGGGAGGAAAGCATTCTGGACCTCGTCATTAGATGGGTCAAACACAGCAGAAAGTCACGTGCGGAGCACCTTATTGAGCTCCTGAAGCAAGTGCGATTGGTACTTGTCAGCCCTTCTTTCCTTGTGGAAGCCCGGAAAAGGAACACAATGATCCTGTGCAATTCGGAATGCAACGATATGTTTGAGGAAGCACTGAAAACCATCAAGCTATCCAGCCACCCGTCTCTCAGCCTGCGATACGGCATGGAGACTACCGATCTCTTACTCTGCATCGGCAACAATTCTCTTGGCATTAGGTCAAGACATGGTAGCTATGCAGATGCCAGTTTTTGTTACGCTCCTGCGACACAAAAGACTTACTTCATTTCCTCTCCAAAGTATGGAGAGGGTTTAGGATGTGTTTGCACTGGTGTTGTCACCGAGAATAATGATATTATTGTGGCAGGAGAGGCAAGTGCTGTCAAAATGTCTAGACAAAAGACCAGGAACATCGAAATTTATAGGTGTGTACCCTCTGTTGGAAAATCCCTAATTATTTAAAAATTGTAAATCAAATAATGTTTCTGGGGACAAAAGAAGACCACTAGACAAAGCGTTCTTTACTTGAAAGTTTTCCCAGAGATTTTGATTACTCTAATCAATTTGTCACAATTGATCTTTATGGCACAATGAATTATATACATACAACCAAATCCTGATGCCTTCTCTCCTGAAAGGAGGAGGATTCACTGTAGTGGCATCTCTGGGTAGACGAGCTTGATTAGAGCCTACATCAATGTATGTGGATTTTATATTCTCCTTACTCAAATCTCAACGTTTTCCTAGGATGCTCTTTTCTAGGTCATTAGCAGGGGGACATGTGTTGAGTGAACGACCCGAAGAGTCCAGTAAAACAGAGATAACACTATTCGATGTTGATGTTGATGATAGTACTTCCCATTTAAAGGATAACGATTGATAGCTTTAAAGCCTCATTCTGTTTTCACTCATGTCTTTTTCAGATGCACCCATTTTAAAGAAAACCAGAGATTTTTCTGGATTAAAGACAAAGTTAAAAAATGGTGACAGCGTTTTTCAAATACAGATGACAAAATGTAGGGAAGTAAACCCATACCGAGGCAGATGAAGTGGCCTTATTGTCAGCAGTGTTGAGCTCTCGCTCTTCCCACTAACTTCAGTGGAAACTGATTGAGCAGCACATGGAGATAAGGGACTCCTTACCTTAATTAGGGCAAATATCTTTGAAGGGATGCCTAGGATTCCTCAAACTAAAAACCCTGGATCTTGCAAATATTGGGCTCAATTTTATAAATTCTCTGTGAAGGAGAAAGCTCCTCTTGTCGTTGTACCATTGTCTGCATAAACATTGAAGATGAAGGGGGTAATGTTTCAAAACAAGCTGGTGGGACCTCAGTGAACCCGGGCATTTACAACTTTGGATTTTCCTACAGATACCACCAGCGAGGAAACCAGTTTTGGCACAGCCTGTGCACCGCTCCGCTCCGTGAACTCTATGCGTTGGGCACTGTCCATAATGATCTCTATGTAATAGGAGGGCAAATGAAAGTGAAAAATCAGTATCTGGTCACAAACTGCGTGGAGAAGTATTCCATGGAGCAAGGCACCTGGAGAAGCACAGCGCCTCTTCCAGTCCCATTAGCCTGCCATGCGGTGGTGACCGTGAAGAACAAGCTCTACGTGCTGGGTGGCTGGACGCCGCAGGTTGAGAAATGTGCCACTTGTGTTGGTTGGTTTGCTTACTAACAAGCAGAGCTATGCTTGGCTTATATGATGTGTAATTTTATGGTGCTTCTTGCATGGGGAAAGTACATCAGTGATAACAGAAGAATAAATTGCTCACATTGCATCTTTTGTAGGAAAACCAAACAGGGTGAAGAGGAATAGTATCCATCTTATGCCATCCTCACTGTAAATACCAACTTTAGGAAGGACAGTTCCTTCATAGAGTTTAAAATACATCTGTGTCAACATGGGTTCCATTTTAAATAGCTATGGTGTTAAACACCTTATTTAAAAACAAAAAACAACCAAACTTGAATTGAAATAACTAGGATGATATTTAGTACTTATTTGGCACTTTTTTATCCTCACAGGCTGTGAAAAATGGATTAATTTCAGCCTTTCCTTTCCTTATATACTGTCCACTTAATTTTTTACGTATCAGTAAATAATGGTTTTTAAATCATATGGAGGCTCTTAACTGAGCCCTGTCTTCCAAAAGTGTGTACACAGGTAAATTTAAGGGACAGATTTATACCTGAAATGTAAAGTTCACCTCAATTTCTCAGGAAACTTTCTTGGTTAACCAAAGTTCATTTATTTGATTTTCATTAAATTATATTTTAAATGTAAAAGTCAAAGTATTCTCTGGAAAACAGATTCCCTTAATCAATCCATTTACTTGTTTCAGTTGCAGTGCTTGGCCGTGTAAAGTTTTATTGGGAATTCTCAGCAGGGCCACAGATACCATACTCAGTAGAGCAGGGAATATACAGAGCTATGCTGCAAGGAAGATGGATGTCGGGAACAGTGCTTGCTCTCTCCAGTCGCTCCCAGTGTGAAAGACCTTTTTTAAGAGCACAGCCCATTCTTATTGACTGCTCGGTGCAGTTTAAATTTGAGCATTCAAGATAAAGCCCCACATTCACTCGACAATGAAGTAGAGCATCTGTAATCCTTACTGCCGACAGCACTATGTGCAGACTGTCATCACAGCTCATTGGTTTGTGTTCTCTTGAAATAAATTACTGTTTAAAGTATTTAAAAGTGAGATGCGTTCAGCAAACAAGATTTCCCCCTCTTTGGATATTTTGAGTGCAGGGGTCCCCAAAGGAGACAACAGAAAGATCAGAGTATTGCTGATAGGGAAACAACTGCGCAAAGATACCTCGCTATTTAAAGAATTAAAATATGAAAACATACTTAATGTAGAAACAATATGTCTGTGAAAAACCCTGAACTGAAAGATATGCTATATCACCAAGATAGATGCTGAAGTCGGACAACCAGCTTTGTCTTTCTTAATAGTTCTCTGGAACAGATTGTAAAGGGGAAAAGTTTAGAAGCACAAGTCAGGAATATTGAGCCAAGAATGGTTTAAAAAAAAATACAGGCAGCTTGAAAACACCTGAACTGGGTACCTGCCGACCAGTACTGTCAGTAACAATACGTGGGAGTCCAAGTTTATATATAGATAGGCTTGAGATGAGCAGATTAACAGTAATTGATTAAAATCCATAGCTTTGTAAGATTAGGGTGTACCTGAACAGATCAGAACAAATTAGCTAAACCTCTCAAAAAAGTGCTTTAAGACCAGCTCTGCAGAGCGCTGAATTCTTCTGGTACCGTATACCTCCCACACTCACCTGTCAGACGCGGTGATTGTATATGGGGGCTCCCACAGCTGCACTGGGAAAGCACACGAGTTCCTCGAGCCAGGAGCCGTCCCTCCGCTCAAGCAGCACTGAATGTTCTGTCAATCCCCAACAAATACTAACGACGCAGCGTTGATAGAGTGCTGTAAATGCATGTGTCCATTACAGGACAGAGATAAATACATGTTCCCTTCCCACTCAGGCTTTGAAATTGAAACAAGACAAGACAAAGTCAAGCCAGGACATAAAATGATAGTTTAGGAGGGCAAGGGCTCGACTCACAGCAGCATCGCTCCGGCTCAGCACTGGTCCAGCCTCACTAGTGCTAGAAGAGTGAAAAACCCAAGCGATTCCAGCCTTGGTAACTGGGGGCTTTTAAAATGGAAGGCGGCGTTTGGTGAGGCCGAGAGGAAGGTTTTAGACCCTTGAGACCAGAGAGAAGGGCTGCTGGATGTTATGTTTTCTGTACATAAAGAGCACGCTGTGTGCTCTGAGGTGAATGTTACCACAAAAATGAGGTAGGATGTGAATTTACAGTATGTCAAATGGTGCCTGCTCCTCAGTATATGCTTACTCTGTGTTGCAAATACACAGCTTACCCCTCTTTCAGTGAATAAATCGGTGTTTCACACTTATGACGAAGAAAGAGCATGCCCCTGGGCACTTACGGGGGTAACCAAGGGGCTACATATTTACTTTCTAGTTTCCCTCCTACTGTCTTGTCCCTTACAACAGTGTTGGAAACGTCTTTTGGGAAAGAAAAATGACAAGCAAAGCAAGAACACATATAACAACATCACAAGTAAGCAAAGTAGTTCTCTCCTCCTCACTCTCTCTACGTGACACCTTTCATCCCGAAGTATTTCAGGATCCTCCCCCCACAGCCTACTGCTTATATTCAAGGCTGTCGTACCCAGAAAACATAATCTGAGTTCCCTGCATCACACTAGACAGGCAGAGAAAGGGGAAGAAGATTAGAGAGAACAAGAGGAGTAGGAGTGAGTATAAAAAGAGTATTATGGCAGCAAAGATATAGCGGGGGGTTAGGAGCTTATTATGAAAACTGTGGAAGGAGAAGTTACAGCAGTTGAACAACATTACTCTGGTTAGGCTGACTGAATAAACGTGCAAATGTCTTGAGAATAAGCTGTGTATATATACAGGCCTGAGAAAAGGCAGCTAGATACCTCACTGAGGCTCACGGTACGGCCTGAGTAACAGTGGGAATAGATTTCAACCTGTAGCAGAAAGACAACGCGTCAGATAGACTGGTTTCCCCTCTATTATTATCAGGACTTTACAGCAGCCTTGTGGAAGAGGTACGTTCTGCCAGAGCCAGGCCCATGAACGTATTGTTATTACCCAAATCCTCAGCTTTATTGCTGCAGAATTTAGATGCCTTCTTATTCCTTCGCCTTCTAACAGCGTACTCCCAGCCACAAGTCATGGGTGCTGTTAAACCCTAGTGAGCATGAATCACGTTGCAGCTATAATTGATGTGTTTATGTTATTTATCTGCTCAGCTGTCTGCCGTGATTAATTGCATGCAGGCGTGTGCAGAGGGCTCCAAATGTTGTATTATTATATGGCTGTCATATTTCATATAGATGGATCTGCCTGACGATGAGCCGGATCGATTAAGTAACAGAACATTTCGGTACGACCCGGGCCAAGACAAATGGACAGAAGGCGCGCCAATGAAGTACTCCAAATACCGCTTCAGCACAGCCGTAGTCAACAGCGAGATTTATGTCTTGGGTAAGAGGAAACAGATTTTTAACAGATAGCACCACGACTTTTTCTTCTTTCCAGCAATTTGCCTCTGCAAAGTGAAGTATCTCACCCTTTGCTATGTACCGTAGGACAAAGTATGTTGGACTAAATGGATAGTATTTTTGCAGAGTTATTTTTTTCCCCACATCATTTCTTCCTTCCTGGAGATTAAATTAAGCGAATGCTTAGTGTTCTGGATTAACGTAAGAAAGATACTTCGCTTTTTAAACTACTTTTCTTTGGAGTATCAGTGTGTGCTATAAAATAATAATGAATTTTAGAAGGTGGATAGAGAAGGTTTGTTAGCACCATTTCACAGGCGAGCAGTGAACAGCTAAGGAACAGATGCAGCGTCATGAAGGAATGGCATAGGGAAAAAGAGTTTGGATCTCCCAGTCAAAACCAACGTTATTTGTGGATTCTGATAAAATTCAGCGAATCATTCTCTTCCACCTACCTTCACACAGAGCATTCTTTTTTGAAAATCTACATCTTTCATTTTGTCATTTTTTGATTGAATCTTTTCAATTTTTTGTTTCAAAACAGTATTTTGACCAAAAGTTTTAAGACTTGTGTGAAAGACTTCAGTAATCTCCTGCCTCAAAATCTTTTGTCCCCAAATGATCCCAGTCCTACAGTTCATCCATAACATAGCTCTTTTCCCAAAGACCATCCTTCATGGCCCCATCCCAACCTCTGTCCAAGCCAACAGAAAGAACATCACCTGTTCCGGAACACTAGCAAACACCTCAGAAGGTGGCAAGCAAGGGATTTTTCTGAAGAGAAAATGATGATGTGAGGCAGGAAAAGGCAGATGGAGAAGAAAAGCATTGGGGGCATTGGGAATGATATGGGAAAAAAGTTGAAGGGGCATCTTGAAAGGAGAACAGGAGCCAGAAAGGTGACCAAATGAAGTAGAGAAGGATAATAGATAGGTGCGTAACTGGAAAGTACTTGAAGAAGTGGTGAAAAAATTTCATACAATCAATTAATCCACAGGTGGGCTGTGGGTTATTCATGCCCTTCCATGCTCCCGGGGTCCTGCGGGCAGGATCAGACACGAAGAAGGCAACGATCACATCAGTACCTCAGGACCTTTCAATCCCTTCTACTTCAAGCTACTCCTGCGTATAAACTTATCGAAGTGAACACAATAAATATGGTCTTATCAAATCAATACACCTCCTGTATAAGGGGTGTTCTGGTTTTGTCTGGGTTGTTATATACCATGGATGAAGGAGAGTTTGTTCCTGGCATGTAATACAGAAAGCGTTTTGCAGAGGGTGTATCTAAGAAAGCCGTCTTTGAAGTAGAAGGGGAAAATGGCTTTAACGCTGCATTTGTTTTCTTTTAGAGAAACTTCTTTCTCTTAAGTGGCTTGAGACAGGCCCATAGGCACAACCAGGCGAAAGGGCGAAAGAAGCATGTATGGAAGAGAGAGTTTTGCAAACAGAAAATCATTTCATTATTGTCAAAGGTTAGTGATAGAGAACATCAGTACGCTGTTAAATAGCGAGAGTGTTGGCTGCCCAGGTTGAAAGGTGCTTCAAAAATGTGGAAAATCCATCCTTTGTAAAAGGTTAAATATATATAATTATTTTTACTGACACTGACGCTGTAATGGGGCAGCAGAAGCAGCCGTAATAGTTGGGAAGAGAAAGGCTGTATTCATGCGTGTCAGTAAGAAGCATTCTGAGATCAAGACCACGAATGCTGTGATGACACAAGAGTCGGGGAGAAAAAAAAGGAGCCGCCTTGGGATGCACGTGATAAAACAAATTGGCAGTTGTCTTCACAGCAAGCCTGACACTGAGACAAGGAAAAGGAGCGGCTAATAAGGAAAACTGCATCCATTTTCTTCCCTCAAAATCTCACAAAGCAAGAAGCATGTCTGAGTGATCACAGTAATGAAATGTACAGATTGAACACAAAGCACAGTATTAAATCTGAAAAGTGCCTGTTTAAATGGCATTGAGGAAAGTTCATGGTCTCACAGACCTTCACAAGCGTTTTGCTAACGTAAAAAAATAAAAAGCATCGCTTCATTATGTATAGCTGCCAGTGCTGCAGTATTCAGGGAGCTGAACATTGACTTCAATTCTTTCTTACATGCCAGCCAGTACCAAGAATTTTTTTTGTGATAAAATCCTTGTTACCAATGGGATCGGCGCGTGGGCCGGAACAGGCTCTTGCTCTGTCTCCATCACTTTGTTGGTTCACGCACCTTCCCATGAGCAGTCCTTATCCGAGCAGTCCTGAGGGAGCCAACGCACTGAATCCTGTGGTTAACAATTTGCTGCACTGGTCCCTTCACTCTTGCTACTAAACGTAACTAAATATACGTGAAGGCAGTGTTTGTTCTCAGTTTTGACAGTGTAAATCTGGGGTAATTCCACTGTAATGAACAAACTTGCTTGTAATTTATACCAAAGGTAACTAAGCTCACACACTGCTCCAGGGAGCGGATTTTTGAGAAAGATTGTGCTATTTTTACCATTGCGTTTCTTAGCCTGCCTCCGTTCTGATGCTCCGTCCACTCAGGGTGTAACTGCGGCAAGTGTAGACACGAATGAGTTACCATCAGGTAGCACGAATGTCGACTGCAGGGAAGACACTTTGACCTAGGTCTGGGCTGTTTTCACAAACTCCTGATTGCCTATTTTCACAAACCTTGCGATGACTTATACGTCCATAAATCTGTAAAATTTGGTTGAAACTGGCCAACGGGCACAAAAGCTATGAGAGGCAGACAAAATAATGTAAACACAGACACAGAACACACACGTAGTGAGAGTAACTGCATGAGTCTTGTTTCCTTAGGAAATCAAATAATATTAGAACTAATTTTTTAATTGAAAGACAAACCAAACACTGAGCCAAAAATGATTTGTCAACAAATTCTACCTTTGAATGTGCTGGTTTAAATCCACCTTTAACTGTATGGGTCTAAATGAAGATTTATCTGTTAAAATTGAGAAGACAATGTGGTTGGTAAATGTTAACCATCACGGTCTGAAAAGTCTGTAGAGGAGATCAAAGCATTTTCCAAGCCCTCTCAAAATGATGAAGCAATTTCCAAGCGAATTCTGTTTGGAAACAGTGATACAGTCACTGATATTGGCATCTTACTCTGCTGATATCACACATGGCCCCATCTCCAGCTGTAAACTCACACTCGCCAACTGTAATTAAAACCTCACACAGAAAAGCTACATTCCACGGTTTATTCGTGGTGACAAGTTCTTGTTACCTTGTGAGTTCTCAGGCTATTGGGCTGCGAGATGGGTACATGTGGAAACAATTGCGACGGTAACCCCGGCCGGGTGAACGGGCAATTCATGGCATTGGAAGGAAGACAGTGAAAGTGTTCTTAATCTGGCTGATGTGGTACTTGACCATGCAGATGACATTCAGGAGAGAATGGGAATGGAAAGAATGGAGGATGATGCTGACAGACCAAAGAATAGCGACTGCCATGAGGATGGGGAAACCATTGCAGGCTGTTCAAAGCTGCGGATCCCTCAGACATCACCCTGCTTCATAAGGAATGCCAGGCACTGTGGGAGTCTAGAAAGATGCTGTCAAGGGTGATTTGTGCAAAAAGACACATTCTGAAGAGTATCACAGCTCGTAGGTTGTCCTCATACCGTGACCTCAGAGATGTCTATGCTCAGGCATAATCACTAAGCTTTTGTGCTACAGATGAGAGAGACACTTTCGTGGAGTCTCTACCATTGCCATTTATACCCCTTCCCACCCCAAATGGGGCTTCCCCATGGTGAAATGTGTGTGCACAGAACTTGAGCATCTAACAGGCTCCCATGGAGCCCCAGTGACGGGACACTGAGGGAAGGGGCAATTCGGAAGCATGCTTGACGGCATTGCTTGGTTTCCCACAAGCATCACCCGCTTTTCACGTCCTATTTGTTCCTTATGTGGTGCACTGCCTCCATGGGCTTCCTGCAGTCCGCGCCCACCTGAGGAGATCCACTGGGATCTGCTGGGGGCAGAGGAAGGAGAAGGAGGAAGGCAAGGTGGAAGCAGGTAAATGCAAGATATCTTCTGTATGCCACGAGGACCAAGCCCCACCTCCCAGAAATAAAAATATGAAATAAAGAAATATATAGCTCTAGCTGGATACATAAAGCAGTGTCGCAGAGAGATGAGACTTCTTTCAAGCAACTTCTGAAAACAAAATCCTTAAATGCAATAAGTTTGTCAGCTCTTTCAGGAAGGATCTCTGTCTTCCCGTACAGTTCATATGGGTGCCAGCACGTTCGCGATTAGGTGGGACTCTAGAGCACAAATGAAAAATCACTGCACTAGAAGTTGATCCTCTCTAATGTCTCTGATGTGTGAATGCAATTTCTATCATAAATATGAAGCACAAAGCATAGATGGAGCACTAACTTTGGGTAAGATGCAGTAGCAGACTGTTTGATATACAAGTCTAAGTTTTGCTCTCATCCATGCCGGTATAAATCTGTAGTAAGTAGTCTGCTGATCTGAGTTGTGTTGTGTCAGACTCATTTCATTCTAACCCAGATCAGAATCTGACGCTTAGCCTTTGAAGTGTTAATTTCTGAAAAGTCCTGTTGCCACGGAACAGAGAGGTACACAGTCACTGTCCAAAAACTCTTCCCAGCCTAATTGCCAGCTCCAGCGTGTAAAACCCTAATGACTTAAATGGAATTATTCTAGAGTCACACTGATGGAAGGAAAATGAGAAATAGATTAGAGTTTTTGGTCTGAGTAATAGCATTGTTCAGGAACCTGTACCATGTGTCTTAATCAGCAATCCTGCAATATAACTGTTTGTTGTGTAATGTTCCTAGAGAATCTTATGCTATTTATACAGTGTACATAATCCTCATAAGTAAATGAACAGCATTTCCTAAGGCTCAAAATCCTTTCTCCTATTCATCCCATTTGACTGGTCTTAGCTCTTTCTCTCCATATTTTCCCAGGAACATAACTATATTCGTTGGAAAGCCCAAGAAAGAGCAGTATTGTGTTCTTAATGACAGAGGCAATTGAGATACTTTTGGAAGAAAACCAGATGGGAGGGCTCTATTTAAGGTCATGCATTTTAATCTCTTGCTTAAAAAAATATCCTTTCTAGCTAAGTCTCTGAAAACTCATTACAGCCAACGGACAAATTAGGAAAATTTATCCAAATGAATCCATTTGAATACCATATTCATTAGCTTATGTTAAAACACATTCAGTAGAACTACTGTCTCTGAAATACAGGTCACTGGTAAAAAATGTTGTATCACCATGACAGCTTTAACCATGTGTTGCTTTTATGTTATATAATTCCTGCTTTATAAATAAGAACATATAGAAGGACTTAAATGAGAAATCCTATTAGAGAAGATTTAGGAATCAAAGAATTTTTGTTTATCCTCCTCAGCCTGGCATCCCACCTCTTACAACTTGTTTTTTTCCCCTGAGTTCTTGCTGAGAGCTTCTTTTAAAAGTTTTAAGCAGTTAAATGAGGTTCAATTAAATACTGAATGTCTCGATCATAAAATACTTATCTGAATAGGTACTTTGGGGTCTCTCTGGAAAGGAAAGCTGGTGTAGGAGGGGCTGGAAGGAGACATTTTAGCTTTCATGCTTGAGTATTAACTGTGCATTTGAATAACACCTTCTTCTAAAATAAACATGTCTATTTATAAATATGCTTTGGACTTCTGACAAGCAGCAGCTTATGGGCCTGATTCTGCTCTGTTACACCTGTGCAACAGCCTCTGGAGTGCCTGTGGGCAGGGAGGAGCAAAAAAGGCAAGAATTTGGTAGAATTTCTGATAGATGAGCCCAGAAATGCTCCCTACTCACTTAAGGATTATCAAAGGAAATGAGAGCAAGGCATTACAGGAGAAAAGAAGGAGCTGGAACCAGAGTGTTGACCATGTTTAGGAAGACAATCATCTGTTTTTTCAGCCCTGCTTCTAATCAATCTTTGCCCTCGTGTCTTCTACAAGCTGCATTACCTCATCTGCTGTGCTCTGTGCTAGTAAAGAATGACAGTGCTTCTCGGTTTCATCTTCGGAAGTGCTGCCAGGGCTAGCTTTATTGCTCCCTTATTTCTCCGTGAAACCAGCTATGCAGCCCTGCTTTGCAGAGAGCGAGAGAGCAACGTAAGTGCTGAGGCTCTCAGCTCGAGTGCTGTTAAAGAGTAATGAAGGGAAATGTTACATAAGAGATTAGCACTATTAAATCCACTGTGCATTCCAGAGATCAATTTAATAGTGAATTATTTTACAGGAGGCAAAGCTTAGATTTCACTTGCTTGTTGGAGAATTACTCCTTTTTTCACTCATTTCCCAGGTTCCTTTGATAAAAATTCAAAGAGGCACTAGTAAGAATACACGTTGCTCGGTATTGTAATCTGAGGACTTAATTATATGATAAAGAATTACAGTGTTAGTGCCCTGAGGGCACTAAAAGGTCTTGATCATCCTGACCAGCATCACCTGGGGCCTCCACCCACACCCTCTGCCCATAGGCCAAGGAGCATCATTTAAACACAGGTCTGGGGAGGTCAGCCCTTTCTTGTCACCTCGCCTTTGCCTGACAGCTGCTGGTAGGACCTTCTGCAATTGCCTGCCTCCGGTTCTGTGGAGCTGCATCCTGCCGGTGAGCTCATTACCCGGGTCACCTTCTCTTTGGGAGCTGCTCTGCTCTGGTTGCTCCCTGATGTACTGCTCTGGCTGAGAGACTGTAGCTCATGTCTCGTTTCCACTGTCTGTTAGTGGGGGAACCAAATTAAATGGTACAAAGTCTGATATTCAGATGTTGCCATCACTCTGCCCCTCTCAATGGAGTACATGAACTGTTTTCAGTCCTCTCTGGACCACCAAGCACCGTGTAGGTGTCATTTTGCTCAGCCATCCTGTCCATGCAATGAGCAATCCGGACTCGGATCTGAGTGGCTATCCTGGGGGGTGCCCGTGTTGGACTCGGCTGCCTGGCAGATTTAGCTGCATGAGAGCTCGGTGTGGATGAGGCTTGGAAGTGCGATTGCTCTGCACCAATGCCTGCTTTTACAGGTATCAGTGACATGGGTGAAGTCACTGGGTACGTGTAGGTAGGAATGTTCCCTATATCTTGAAACTCAACTATGTGTCAGTCTCACTCCTGTAGATATATCTAAGGCACTTACTTGCTTTGCACCCGCTGAACTAATTATTACCAGTGACTCTTTATCGCTTCACTGCCATTACAGACGTTCCCCATCAAGTGCTGGAAGGGTGTTCTGTTATTAGAACTGTTGTGACTCAAATTGCTTTCAGTCCTCTCAGATGAGAATGGGGTAAGGGGGAGGCGGTTGACCTCAGCCAAGCAATATGTTTTGCCTTCAGCCAGCTATGAGCAGCGTGTGGGTACAGCAAGGCACAGAACTGTACCTCACTGAAATTCTGAAGACGTGTTACCCTCCTTTGCCTTCTAGCATCAAAGGCTTGTCTTCCCTATCCTGATTTCTTAATAAAAATCATGTATTTTATTTATATATTTAATTTACTAATGGAGCTTCATGTTAAATTTAAAGTCCATTAGAACCACTGCTTACAGAGTGCCCTTGAAAGTATGTTTGATTGCAGAATCATCCAAGCGTGATATGGAAAGCTCTCAAGCATTAATGGATTTGGGAACACAAAGGTGGCTTCACTGGCTTTTTTAGTCCTTCAGTGGCATCTGAAATATCTCATAGGGAAAGCGCATAATGTAAAAAGCCTAACGTGTTGAAAGGGTGTATTTGTAAGGGGGGGGGGGGAAGACTGAGTTCTAGGATTAAATCCTCTTGTGTGATGAATGAATGTGAAAATGACAGAAATGTTCAAAACCCCGTGAGAAATCCATCTCCCCCTGTGCAAAGGACATATAATTGGGCTTTATGCAGAGAACTAAGCCAGGCGGTGTTGAATTCACCCGCTCTGTTCATGACGAGACAGGTGAGTGTGGCTTAATGAAGGACCCTCCCAGCATCCGTTCCGGTCCATGCTGCCCTTTGCGCTCCTGCCGGCACTCCCGGGAGGCTGCGACCACAGCACCTCTGTTTTAATGACCCCATCTATAGTTCTGGGAGGTTTAGGGTACAATTGCAAGTACAGAGCCGTGTGCCGCTGGCGGGTCACTTGGCACAAGAGTCTCCCCCCGACGACCTACACCCCTGTGCCCTCTTCCCCGCGCTCTGCCTGAGCCGCTCGAAGGTTACCTCCGCTTCATGGACACGCTCCTGCAGGAGCAGGGCATCGACTTGGCTGTTCAGCTGCTCTACCCAGAGAACATGAAATAAAAACAATCTTCATGGTCTTAACTGTAATTCCATATGTCTCCACGCACACTCCTAACGGTTTCATAAGTCTGAGCGAAGAAGGCAGTGGGACGGGATGATCTGGAGTCGCGAGTGACGGAGCACAAAGCAGCCTGAATGGCCTGACACAGCAAGCTGCTTCTTTCTGCCAATTTGAAGTCTTGCGTGATATATGCATTGTAGATGATGGATAGCCTGGTTAATGTGAGATGCCTTCGCTTGTTTGCAGATGTGAATTGATTTAAGTTTGAGATTTTTTTGTTGATTTGTGTATTCGGTTCTTTGGGATGAGGCCTGAGACACCAGTCTCCACAGAGGAAATAGAGTATTGTCTCACAGGAGTATTTCTCAGCTACCGCATCTGGGAACATGGCAGAGCAGTGCTGGCAGAGTCTAATATCCTCAGATTCCTCTGTTAGCAATATTTCACTGTTAGCATTGCTTTAGAAGAGGAGATTGAAATTCTTGATTTCTTGTTTTTCACTATTTTTCTAAACTTGAAAATTAAACTTTACTCCCCTCTGTTTTTTTTTTTTTCTCATTTTCTATTTGCTGAGAACTTAGCTTTGCCCTTGTTGTAAATTGTACAGGAAATTGGATTTACCTGAAAGGGCTGTGGAGGGTGTAAATAAAATGGAGATATTTTGTACCTTCAGAACTGTCCCTGATAATGACAGGATTAAAGGAGGCTAAATTTAAGTTGCTTAAACTAGCCAATGAAGGCTTCATAAATGCTTGAAAATACGTGGTAGCTCTTAAACTTTTGAAAAGATGCTCTGATAGGTCATGAAAGATTACTTCTCTAATAAGTATACAGAAAAAAAGTTTGGAGGCAGATCCTCTGGACTGGTGGCTGAATGGCTTCATTAACTGGTAATGGTTCTGATTTTTTGCAAAAAGTCAGACTGTGCTGTGTCAGTTTTGTACCTCATTATTTCTGTTCTTTCTGAAGTTACCATGCCCCACAGTTACTCCATTTAGAAAATGACAATAAAAAGGCACTAAGAAATAAACAGCAATTATGCTTCTAGAAGAGTTCTGGGGCATTTTGGCCGCTGCCCCCCTTGAAATATCGAGGCAATCAGAAAAGCTATTGTTTGACATGCCGCATGCGTTCCCTAACTGGTGCCATTCATTCCTCTGATTGAACAAGATGCTCGTTCACTCTTCATATGAAGACTTTTCCTATGGGTGAGTGCATGTTCTTCAGTGGGGTACAGTAACACCTGGGCTAACTTTAAAAAAAGCTAGCTTGATAACCAGCAGCAGTCTGGCTTTGGCACCACAAAGATGTCTTTTGAACAGATCAAATTAGTCTGTCGGGAGCTTTAATATTATTGGTTTCCAGTTAAAACTGGCTTGAGTATCTCTTTCTATGTTACACTGCACTCTGTAGACTACGTATCCCGGTAGCAAACTGTCTTGCATGCTGTACTCTGATTCTACCAAAGGATGCTACAGAATGAGGAACACTACGTGATAAGCTATCAATTAAATAGCCTTATCAGCTAAAAAATTTGATTAGCCCTTAAAACTTTTCTTGATAAATTTAAGGAAATAGTGTCCTGTCCTTAGAATGGCACCTCTCTTAGGAGCCATTAAGGAGCTGTGGAGAATACGGCATAGAAGAGGGTAATGCTCCTGGCATAAAGAACAATACTATAAGTAAATGTTTGAATTCTGAATCTTACTCTTGTTTCCAAATAGTCCTAAGGAATAGCTCAGTGAGACTCCATCGTGAGAAAGGCTCAGCGTGACAATGTGCACATTGCAACACTCTCGCTATTTAACAGCGTACTGATGGTTCTAATTTTGCTGCTCTGATACAGGCATAACTGATCTTGTCTTTACCTGGCTCTAAAATGTAGATCAGGAATACAGTGGTAGCAAATTTGAAGCATTACAGTCCCCATTTACATGTTGCTGCCTCTTGCAAGTAACTTTGGAGAACGCACAAAAGGTTGAAAAAGTAACACAGTCCATATTAAGAGGCAGATGGAAAACCATATGCAAGTAAAGCTTCGAGCACTAAGGGTTCATTTCTCTGACAGATCAGCGTAACAGCACTAGGGGCAATATATTTTAAAAGCAGACTCACTGACCTTGCACAGGTTATACTCGCAGTCCTTTCCCTTTGCATATGCAAGAGCATAATTACATGCCATACAATGCATTTTGGATTTGCACAATTGAGCAGTCCTACACGTGTATCTGGAAAGCTAGCCTTCATGGGGAAATTGCTTGCACATTGCAGTCATTTTATATTAAAAGTAGTCACATACACACACATGCACAAAAGAACTGCTTCAGCGTGCCATCAGTGCTCATTACAGGGTATTGTGTCCATTGGCACAGATGGAGAACCTGTGAGGGTACGTCAGCATATTAATTCTCGAGAACCAAAGGCTGTGAATTCAAAATCTGGGTTTGATCACTGGAAAGGATTTGCAAAGGCAGCGGTTACTGTGATTTCAGTGCGCGCTGTTTGCAGCGTGCACTGAGATCTCGGGTATGTCTGCAGCCTGTTGCGGTGTGTCTGAGCAAATGAAAACCAGGATCTGTTTCAATCCTGCCCACCAACTTCAGGCATCCTAATTAACCCTTCAACAGTAGGGCTTGTCGCAAATAACTCGACTGGCCTTCCTGCACAGTGGTTGGGTTTGCTTCTGGAAGCTGATTTCTCTTAAGAAATGAGTGTAATCTTTTATTGGAAAAGACACCAAAAAATCCAACTGATCGTTGATTAACAAGTGTGAGGGTCAAGTCCACTAACAGTAATTGGAGAGTAACTTTTGATCCATTGCACCTTAATAATAAAGCAATTTGTCCAGCACACAGAACAAGTAATTACAACAATTTCTACTATATAGGTAGAAAACAAGACAAAATACCTTTGCATTTTGAAGACATGCTGCTTGTCCTTCCTTTGATACAAAACTTCAGAAAGGATCTTGCTTCGATGTCTGTAGATAATGCGCAGTAGCCTCTGCTTTGAGTTTACTATCTAACAAATTTCTGGAGCTGCACAAGGGAAAAGAAAGGGAGGGAGATGAGGACATGTAAACAAAAAATGATGCAGCCAGCAATGTATTTTCCAGCAGAACCTGGGACTGCTACATTTGACCTATGTATCTTTTGCAGGAGGAATCGGGTGCCTTGGTCGTGACAGGGGACAGACACGGAAATGTCTGGATGCAGTGGAGATCTACAACCCTGACGGAGACTTCTGGAGGGACGGACCTCCCATGCCTTCTCCCCTCCTCTCCTTACGAACAAACTCCACCAGCGCAGGCTCCGTGGAAGGGAAGCTGTACCTCTGTGGAGGATTTCGCGGAGCAGGTACTAACGTGAGCCTGGCACTCTTTATGCAGCTGGAATCGGGTTCACTGTGTGCAGACTGACCTGATGCCCCACCAGCCCTGTCAGGTGGCACTGGCAGGCCCTGCAACCACCGGGCTCATTCAGCCCTTTGGACCGCCGGCTCCTAATGTCAATATGAATTGTGTTCTGTTTGTCCTTTGCTTTTTTCCTTAACAAAACATGAAAAATTAAGGAATTTTCTGATCTGCACTAAACCTGTCCAAATCTACACCCAGAGCTACAGAGATCAGGAGCTTAGTGTGTTATGGACATTAAAGGACTTGGATACATTTGTTGAAGATTAAGGCACTATCCATCTGTCTTTAGCCAAGCTATCTGGCTCTGCCTATTTACTTACATGCTTTTCATAATCAGTGTTGAAAAAGCTTGTGTGTTTGATGAGGCACAGAGACTAAAATTCCAGATCTGGTGATTTCAAATAATCCTAGCCACGTGGCCACCTTTCTCCTTTTAAGCCTTCCTCCTCCCAGCTGTGCTTGGCTCTATCTAAATCTCCAGTACTGCTAACCGTTACTTTTTTTTTATTATTATAAATGCAGAGTCTCTCAAAACATGCACACTTAAACTCTCCTGCTACATAGCAGCTGCTACCCCAATTCCCTCTCTAGGAGAAAGCAGTAACACAGACGCGTCATCCACTGCTAATAAATGTCATGTCAGGCTCACTGTTGCCCAGGAATGGCCACGTGATATCACTGGGTGACATGTCCTTCACATGACATTGACTCCAGTTGTGTCAATTTTTACTTGTGTAACAAACTCTAAACTTAAAGCTGCTGTTATTTTAGAATGATGATTTTCATCAGCCAGTTCACAACTCACCTTCCCCTCCCTTCATTTGCTACTGTTTGACGAAGCTGCTTCCTGAAAACAATTGCACGGCAGCTCTCTAACAGGCATGTTCTCGTGTCATCTCTGATGGAAGTTCTGTGACCTCAGAGCAATTATGGTTATGATACATCGCTGTGTTTCCATAGCAAACATTGTGCCATCATATTTGTCTCTTTCTCAGCAGTATTAGGAAAAAGTCTAAAGTTAGTGGGTACAGATCTCAAAAGGCTGATCATTTGCACTGGCAAATGAAGCAATTTCATTCAAGGTGACTAACAGATTAGTATGAGATTTTCTGAATAAAGTAGCTTCAGAGCCATAAAACCACTCTCTGTGCAATACCACCACGTTCTGTCACTGAGTCATGTATAAAGAGTGGTAGTACCAGGAGAGGCTGGAAGTCCCCCTGTGGATTTCGAGACAGCCACCTTTTGTATGTTTGTATAATGCCAGCTCAATGGGGTCCTGATTCCTGACTGTACTGTTGCAATCTATATAATTATGTAGAGAACTCCCCTGCACTAAAGGTATTATTGAGATTGGAAAACAAGAAGTCAGAGTTAGAAAATGCTGGTTTTGTAGTCACCTGTGCAACCTGAATTCTGACCCCCATGCGTGCATTTTGTATACCAGCGAAGAACTAGTATGTGATTGTGGTGTTAGACGTTGTTATGATGCCTATTAAGAAGGGAGCCAAAATAAGATTCTCACTCTCAATTGTAAATTAGATGTATCCACATGTTAGAGGAGTTGAGAGGAAGCTGTGCCCTAAAGACGGGCTTCTTAATATGACTTTTAAGCTATTAAAGGAAAAGACATTTCCAAATATTCATAATAATAACAACTTCCAGCTACCATCATCAAGAAAAAGATGGGTGGAGTCCGTATGCTGAACCTGAAGAGGTTATCTAGCTGGCCTCTCTCCCTGGCCCCGTCTTCTCCGCATGCTGGAAAGAGCTCTTGGCTGATCTGCTCTTTGGGGGTGAAGGCTGGAGCGAGGGCGAGAGGGTTATTACTGTCATACGGGAACTTGGAGAGGGTGGCTTGACTCTGTTCTTTCACAACTACAGCTGCTCAGCAGCTTCAAGATAGTCACAGAACAGCATGTGCTGCTGCTGCTTTAGTAGCAGATATAGGGTTATTTTAGAATGTGCTTGTTTGGTTTTAGTCTTTCGGGTTTCTTGGCATGCCACTTTGATTTTTGTGAGGGATGCAACCAAGAGAGGATATTCCAATTTTACAAAACATTGTAATTTAGTTTCAACCAAGTGGAGTTTTTGGAACAAGCTGGAGGCACAGCTGTAGTCTTTGGGTTTTCCGCCTGCTGAACGTTAAAGGGCTGCTGTCAACATCCAAGAATGAGTGCTTTTCAAAAAAAAGAAAATAAGCCAAAAGCACTGCTGCAATGGAAAGTCTTTTAGCCAATGTATATAAGGGGCTGCAATCAGCTCCCTATATACTATAGGTCTGTCCCCAACTCCCCAGCCTCAACTTGTCTTTACATTTGCTTAAACCCACTCTTGATCCAGCAAGTTGGGCCACTAAGGATGTTGTTGCATCATAATTTTACTCGTGTATGATGTGCCATGCTCTGTATGCATTTCTGCACGAGTATTGACCTAAATGGATAATTAGAGACCAGAGATGATGTACACAAACACAAAGCTGAAAAGCAGCTGTCAACTGCTCAAAGGGCCTTAAATTTGGATGAAAAGATAAGTACTGCTCAGTTACCATAGCTTCTGAGTCCCATATGGGACTCAAAGTTTTGTGATGGCAGGATTCCCATCCCATATATATTGCCTCTCACAAATCTTGGTCTGCTTGAAGGAGGACAAGTGGCACAGCCCTAACAGCATCCCCAGGAGCAGAGGAAGAGAAATTACATCTACTTAGAGTCTCCAGAGGGAAGTCAGCTTAGCCAGCTGAGAGCAGAGTTTGAACAACACAGAGCACAGTCTCTCTAAAGGATGAGCGGACTCCGAAGTGTGTTCAAGCTTCATCAAGCGAAAGCTTCCTCTGAACTGCAAGGAATGCTGTTCAACCTTGAGCTGTGTTGGTAAACACAGCTCGTAAGACTTCCTCTGCTGAGCCCTCCCCACGTTAGAAGCTTGCTCAAGGCCTGGCCATGAAAGGGGAAAGGGGATTGATTCAGCTGAAGTTTAGACACTCATCTGGAGCGCCTACACTAAGACCTTAGTGACCGCAGGCTCCCTGCAGCATATGGAGAAGCACAGACACTTCCAGAGGGAGATTCAGATCCTTAGTGCTTTAAATCTCTTCTGAAAGACCAGAAGGCAATTCAGAACCCCGAGGACCTCTCTTGTCTCTTAATGCTCCAGGTTTCAATCAGGCTATGAGGGGTTCTAACCTGGCTTACCCAAGGCACACACATCAGGAGCTTGGCATCTATGGTTAGATGGTACAAACCACTCCGAGACCTCTATGTTGTATCACTTGCTGACAAATATTGTACGTTCTTATGATCACGATAAGTACCCAAAAACATCACTTCTGCTTGTTCTGAATTTGTTTCCTCCTTAGCAAGACTTGCAAAACTTCATCTGTTAGCCAGTAGTTTATACGAACGAGCTCACTTTCTACTAAAACTATTATGGCAAACAGGAACCATTAATCTGCTTGTCTCTGGCACTCAGCTCCAGCTCACTTAGCCTAGTGTCCTGAATGTTGCCTGTCATTTGTCAGCAACGTTATAGCATTCATCAAGACATTCGGAGATGTTTAAAATGGTTGGGTTTGTCCATTAGTTTATAGTTCTGCACAGAGTGAAACCATCAGCCGTAGTCTGAATACTCAGGACTCACTGCGCAGTAGCCAGCCAGCTTCCTACTAATTGCTAAAATATGTTGCCGCATTTACTGCTGTAACTATGGATTTTAAACCAGCCTTTGCAGCCTGACTGTACAATGTTCTTGTTGACATGTTTGATTTCCTTTGCCTTTACGTAGAACTAAACCCCCCACCTGCGCAGGCTGACAGCTATTAACGTTAGCCCGTGCACGGCAGACGCAGCCTCGTTAGCGTGCCTCGCCGAAGGAGGTGGTAAGCAGCTCTTCAGGTATGCAGCATTACACGCTCATAAAATGCCTGCTAGACTGGGCTCCCTCTCTTTTTGATTGCTTCCGAGTGTTGTAAATATTCTTTTCTGGTGAAAATGATGAAGGCAAGGGTGTGTGCCTGTTTGCTGGGACTGTCATCTGCCGCCGCTGTCAGCTTGCGGGGGCACATGTTTGTTGGCTTTGCATTGTTGCTGCACAAATACAGATCTCGTAGCCTGTTTCTGGGGGCTGTAGCTTTAGTTTGGGATTATAGCTGTTGGTCCAACTGCCTGTCTCACAGATTTGAATTAACAAATTCAAATCCAGAGCTGATTTTTTTAACTTGATGATTTTAATTAGAATGCCATCTTTACTGTATACCCATGTGACACCAGCTGATGTGCAAAGTAAAGGGACAACCACCTCAATGCAAATAATAAAATGCTTAACGGGTCTGCTACTAGCAGTACATATCACTTAAAAGGTCTTATGATTTCTTCAGCTAACAGCACACTTGATGTGGAGCTGTCTTTCTCTGAACTGGCAGTTTTGCCATCTCCAGTGTAGTTTACAGCAGAGAAGATATATGTGCTGCTTCCCTGCTATATATATTGAAAAATTCTGTAATGTGTTTAGCATCATGTATGGGACCAGAGCTGCTCAACCCAATTCTGTTATTTACTTCCTGTTATTTACTTCCTTCTACCAAGTAGAAATTAATTTGTCACTTAAGTGGTGTTACAGTCAGAGGAAGGGGAAAGGGAAGAAATATCTATGAACTGGGAATGCAAGAATCTCAATTTTGTGTTTGCAACTGTTAGCCAAGATAGGTGATAGTGACACTGAGTCCTACTAGCTGTGTAATTCCAATTCTACCAAAAAAAAAAGATACGTACTTACCCTAGATTCATTTTCTGGCCTCTTCTTCCTCATTTACATAAACTGCAATCCATACGTTGGAACAGAAGCAGTGCTGCTTGCGGCAGTGCAGAACCGTGTAGTAATTACTGTATTCCAGCTGAGCTAATGAGTTTGTATCTCCACGCCGTCCTCTCCTGACAGTGGACTAGCTTAATAGTTATTTATTTTGACTAATCTCCCATAAAGGCTGCTCCCCCATGTCTCCTCCATTATGTGATTTAAATGGAGAATCATTCTAGTGCTTGTTTTTTATTATAGTGGTTATGGAACATTACTGGAATCAAATTAAATTTAGACATATTAAGAAGTCTGGCACAGCAAACACTGCACTTGTGAAGTTTGGGGGTTGAGGGACTGGAACAAAACCTGTTTCTCCAGCACCTTCCCATGTTCCCAGCTAAATAAAGCAGAGGGGCAAACCCCAGGCTGCCTATCTGCAGCACTGTGTGTTTCCCTCTGTTAGAATTTACTGGGCAGCGATGAATAATTAAAGTTCTCCTGCCCACAGTTGTTACCATTTGAATAAATATTCCCACCAACCAAAGGGATTCAGGGTCCCTGCGCTTCGCTCAGCGTAGAAATCCTGCTTGCGGCCGCCCGCCGCACCGCAGGCGCTGCCACGTCTCCAGCCTGTGCGCTGAGCCCACCCCAAAAAACGCTGCTCGACCTTTTGCCTAATTCTCCCCAGCACCGGCGTGAGCTGCCAGGCTGCTGCCGGGATCCGGCGTGCCGGAGAGACCTCCTGGGCTTGCTGCCTTCCCGGGGAGGGCTGCCCGTTCACCCCCGCTCATTAGCTAGAAACTCGCTACCGTAAATGAGGCCAATGCAGGTCAGGGGAATTGCTGGGGAGCAGCACCTGCTCGCTCCAGATCTAAATCTGACCCAATAGCTGACAGCAGAGTATTAGTAATTCAGTCCTGCTTCTTACTAAAGCTCATTTATAGTTCACAAAGGGTTAATGAATGATTAATAGTTATTTTAATGCATTTTAATTAATTGCTGAAGAGGTCAATAGGTTGTTTAGAAACATGGCTTGTAGCCCTGTATGACATCTTCTATTGTGTTCATAACTGCCTGTCATGCGTACAGTCTAAACACGCTTTATATCCTGTATTAATAATGTATTAACCCATTGTAAGGCATTTAGAAACAGTATCTCAGGATGGTCTGAGACCGGTGATTCTTATTCCGATCTTGCAGTTTTTACTCATGAATGGGCATTGACTTCAAGAGCCCCGATCCTGCTGCCACTCTAACCTCTGATCCTGCTATCACCGCAGCGCAAGCAGGACTCATGTTTGGAAGATTATGTCTGAAAGCGGCCTTGCCTATGAACAACAGGCAAAGGTTTTAAAAGCTGAAGTAGCCGGATCAATCCCAAGAAAAACAGTTGAAGTAACTGAATTAGAAGTTCCTTCCTGTAGACCACCCCATTCTTTTATATATCTATATATATAGATATGTATATATAATTTTAATAGATATTGATTAATGAGTGAATGGGTGGATCATGAAACTATGGTCCTGAAGAATTACACAGCAGAGCAAGAGGACAGAGGTCCTGTCTATGAGAGTGAGTATCTTACCTTACTCCGCGCAGGTGCTCTGAAAACAGTAAGCTGCCACAGTTGTAAATTCAAGCCCCAACCTGCCTCCCAGCTTTTGCTGCGTCTGGTGGGATACGCTGCCTCGATACTTAACATCGCAAAGGCTGGCCAGCATGTTAAACAGCCAAGCCAAGTTCCCTCTCCTGTGTATTCTCTGCCTGCTTCTGCCCACAGGCACGGATGATGGATGTACTTGACCCCAAAGGGGTGTTCGCCGTGTTACGCTAGCAAGGCTGGTAGAGTTAGGGGGCAGCTCGCATACGCAAATGGGATTGAAGGCCACAGACTTGATGAACTTATTCTTTTTCCTACCGCAAATGAGGAACCAGGACATCTGGTGGTAATGATCTAAATGCACTTTTATCCCATTGCAACACAAACATAAATTCCCAAGTCACCTAACTCCGCATCATGTAATTATGAAAGCGGCTATTAGTGGCGAGGAAGATAAGTAGCAGAGGCTAGTCCCATATGTTTAAAATCATCCTCTGGCCTCTGGTACAGTTAATGGCATGCAAAGCCAGGTACAGACCGGCAGTGGAGGCTGAACTGCTTCAAGGCAGCTCCGGGGTGGCTGTTAGGTGACGAGGACTGGGGAGGCCAGTGAAAGAAACACCTGAGTAAATATTTTGGTGACCGTTGGGGAAGTGGCAAGCACCTTGTGATGTTCAAGTGCTTTTTTCCATGGAAAGAGCAGAGCAGACAGTTAATAGTTTAACCGCTACAGGTTTGGTGTCTTTTTTTTTATAAACCGATTTCTGGTGAAAGAAGATAGAGCACATTAGGAAACTGCAAACCGGAAAGGAAAAGGTGCTGTGACAACCTGAGAAGGGACATCAGCAGGAGCTCAGGAACGTAGCCTGCGTGAGGATGCCCCAGGGCACAGAGCTCACAGGCAAGGACAGATGAGACACCGAGACCACCCCCCGCTACACAGCGTGGGTCTGTGCTGAGCCCCTGGCCCTGCTCTGGGTGAACTTGCTGAGGTACCGCTGGCCATGTAAGGGTGTCGATGCAGGTAGTAGGCAGGTGAGCCTGTCCAAAACGACTTGGGACATCTCTGCCCTGCACTGGCACGTGCAGAGGCATCGCGACTTGTGACATGGCACGCGCTTTCAGTATCTCCATAACTCTGTTTCTCCATCCGTAAGATGGAGGCAAATATACCAGCCGTGTCAATGGGCTTCTATAAGAAATAAATATTGACCACATTTCAGCAAACTTGCCATACGTTTAACTCCAATGAACTAAAATTCAGCATGAATTTTGAGTTCAGTGCTCTGGACACTAAACAGGCTATAGGAGAGTGAATTTCTTTGTATTGGCTTACCAACATAACAGCTGTATGGTTAATAGTCCTGGGTGACCTATAGATTTTCTACCTGTTAAGCACGTTGCTTAATTCTTCATCTGCCTCCCTTTAACCCTCCCAACCCAAAACCTAATAATTGTATCTGAATGCTCAGTTCCAAATAGGAAAGAGAAAGCAAGGTCAAAAGAGACCAAAAGTGGTAATAAATACTATATTCACATGGAAAGTTGCTCCTCCCCCCAGCCTCCAAATCACAAACGGAATGCAGTTCAAAAAAAAAAAAAGAAAAAGCAGATCAAATATTTATGTTGCCTGCAGTCATACTGGGGGTCTTTCCAAGAATGGTTCATCCTGATTTATGGTCAATCCCGCTTCAGATGACATGAGAAAACTTAGAACATAAAATGAAGTCTGGCCGTATTTGGGGAGTGAATCATATTTGAAAACAAACCTTTTAAAGAGAAAACATGATTGTGTCTACAGAGTGCAGGCAATTACTTACTGAAAATTAATATTTTTGTTGTTTTTTTCTGCACATTCAAAGGAAAATTTCATATGAAAAATTGTGGGAAAGTGTGTTGTTTACAGACCAGAATATAACAGAGAATTTAAAGATTAGACTCATTTGCTTTCAGACTACTGTAAGTGTATATGTGAAATACAATTCTAGCATTTATAAATTAAACATTTTCAGGTATAACTCAGATTCTTTTACTGGCAAAGGATGGGTTTGTAGGTTCAGTGTTAGCCTTCAGTCTGCACTTGTACATCAAGAAGGCCTAACTATACCAAAAGAGCTCTGACTTTCTTTTAACATACCACGGTTTCTCGTGGGGATAAATCTATGCTGGAATTAATGTTCCCTGAGCTGGTTTAGCCTTTTCCTTTCCTGAATAAGAATAAACCATACTGCTATAAACACTGTTTTACTGCTTGAAAAGGATCTGCATTACGGTTAGGTTTGTACTACCTGAATAAGTCCAATATAAAGTGGTTCAACTCCTACGCGGAAAAACATAGTGTAAAGAAAGTTTCTTAAAACTTCTCACGGTTAAACAAGAATGTGCAGAAAAACGCTACCTCAGTTTGTAGAAAAAAAGGAAAGCATTTGGAAGGGAGTGAAATCCCTTCATTAGGTAAGGTGGTTGTCTGGTAAGTGATGCAGAATAATGCCAGGTATGACAGGGAATTCTGTGGGGTGGCTTTTTAAGCAGGTAATCTGTGTAATACGGCCAATTTCTTTTTGTAGATGTCCCATTATTCTCCTGTAAGCAAAATTGGCTGCTAAGATATTGCCTTTAAAAAAAGTTGCAATTAAATAAGGTGAACTAATGAGGCAGAATCTGGAATTATTTGCACCTTCAGGCTTCAAACTGTTTATTGTGATTAAAGCCCAAATCCAGCATTGCAGCCTGGAATCAAAGGTGCTATTCTCTTTGGAAAACATTATCTTTTCTATTGTCTTAACCAAGAAAAATTAAAAAAAAAAAAAAAAGAAAAAAGACAAGACTGAGATGGTTTAACTCATTTCTCTTTTAAAATGAAAGAGGGGATGTAATTTTTTTCTGAAGTACGAGTGTATTTTGAGCAGTGCTTTTCCTCACATGAACGTTCTCATTCAACGGGTGCTGCTTCCTTTCATATTAAATAAGATAAGACTAGAGAAATGATTGCTTCCCTTATTCTAGCGACATACTCTTTTTATCTCCCCAGGGTTAAGACACACTCCATGTGCTGGAAAGCAGAATTTGTAGAGTGGAACAAAACCAGTTACAACATCCTGCAGAAAAGGGAAACAAGGAACACTAAAGGTTGTGAGTCACCGAGGTCAGGAAAAACACAGCAAGGCTTGCAGGGAAGGGCTGCTCAATCTGCCTTTGATGTTTTAATTATGATTTTTTTTTTTTTCCTGGAGTGTTGCAGTCACCCATAGAATGTTTCAGAGAGTTCCAGCGTTTGATTTTTTTCTTCCTCTGATTGTCTCATTTTTGTCATCACCCATGCCAAAGAAAATCCAGGCATAAAAATTTATTGTATAAAGGAGATGATCTAGTAATAAATACAGGGACTGGAGCCTCCCGTGTCACAGCTTGGGTCTGCTTGTGTCTCCGTATTTGCCTCTTAGGAAAAACCTGTTCACTCTTGCAGGGTCATACAGAAATGAGCTCTTTGCTGGTACTGGCACGTTATTTGTTTGCAGTTTGTCAGTCATGCCTTCCCTCTTCACGTGTTAACTGTTTGCTGTCTTCTCTCTTGGATGGGTGCTGCTTTCCTACAGATTATTGTTATTCTCCTTTAATACCCAGGTTCAATAAGCAAACCATCGTGACTGTTGTTTCAGTTTATGTGAACAGCAGAAAGGAATGGAACAAGGGCTATTCAGATAAGGCTAAATCCTGAAATCTTACCCAAATTTTACTCAGGCAAGCTCCCAGAGATCTATGAAAGTCCCAGAGGTCTGGGTTTGGACCAACAAAAGTTATGCCACAATTAATTGTGACAGAACTGAGGGGAAAATGAGCCCGGGCTGGGAACTGTGGGGTAGAAACACTGTGCTGCACTCCTTGATCAGGTGAGAGAGGTCAGAGATGGTGAATGGTTGGCGAGTGGTTTCCTTAGATAAACATGACAAAAATGTGCAGAAATTTCCATACAGCTGAGACATCCACAGCTCCTGTGGAGTTTTTTTATATCCCATGGCACTACGTCACCATAATATCAACACCGATTTTGCATGGAACCTAAACCAGGACAGCACTATATGGGGGCACTGAAGCCCAGGGTTGCTGCCCTCTGGAGGAATGCGTGGTCTGTGTTTCCAACACGAGAAACACTACGTGCCTCTGGATGCTCTTCTGTATCTCACTCGTTTCCCCTTCTTCAATCCTTTGCTGTCGGTTCCGCAGAAGGGTAGTGTCCAAACAATGAGATGCAGTTACTAGATGTGAGAAATGGGTTTGGTTGGGGGTTTTTGCTTGTTTTAACTGTTTTTAAGTAAAAAAAGCTTTCTAGAAGGGAGAGCTGAATGGGAACCTCAATCTGGACCCTGTAAAGTTCAGCCTGTCACCAGCATTTCAAGACTCAATGAAAGTGTAGAGTATTCAATGTTTCTTCCTTTGATGGTTCTTACCCTGGTACCTGTGAAGTCTCTGTGCTTGGAAATCTTAGAGACCTGGCTTCTAATACATCTATCCAAGGTTCAGCAGAAGGAACCTGACAGCAAAGCCTGTGCAGTCCTCAGCTCAAAGTAAGAAAAGTTTGGACTGTTACTTGCTGTGAGAAAGCAACTTTAAGATGAAAAGAAAAAGTGAGCAGAAAAGAAAGACACTTTTTATTTTTAGGAGAGAATTTGGCTTTGAGTAACAATTGCTGGAGAATTCAGGACTTAGCAAAGAAAGGTTTTGCGTTCTTATAAGAAGTTTAATATAGCAGTGCCGATTGACAACGACAGTCCTCTGCTGCATGGTGATTCTTTCATTATTTTTTGTTAGTCTCAGTAAAAAGCTTCTTGTCTTGAGATTGGCTGTGATTTAATGGCATTCTTCTAACCTGACTGTTTATGGCAAATTCCTCCGCACTTCAGAACAGCTAAAGTGCATTTAAAGCCCTGGAGGTTTCTTTCTGTCTTTATTTCTCCCCAAATCACAGGATGCCCAGACTTTGCACCCAAGAAAAGCCATAGAGTTGGAGTGCTTCCAGGAGCCCGAGAGCTGCATTTCAGTCGGGGCAAAGAAAAGACAACATACTGCATGTAGGCATACCCACTAACAACAGGCAATTCTCTGTCTCTGAAAGATGAATGTTTGACAACTGATTGCACAATGAAATGCCACCTGCATACTTGTACCAAGACGGAGCACTTCATGCTTTTGTCCCTGCAGCTGCACCTGGAGTCCCGAGGGAGGACTGAATACACTGTGCAGATCTCCATCTGCACTATTTCATTTGCTATACGTTGACAACTCGCGTGCTCCTCGAGCAGCATAGCTGCTAGTGCCACAAAAATTACCTTTTCATTGCCACCTTACAGAAGGGTTGTAATAATAACTGCACAAACCTCTTTGATCCTGTTTGACTTGACTCCTGATGCCTGCTGTTGTTGCTTCTGTTTTTCAGCTCGTCACGAAGTTATCACCAAAGAGATCCTCGAGCTGGATACGTGGGAGAACCAGTGGAACGTGGTGGCCATCAACGTCCTCATGCACGACAGCTATGATGTTTGCCTTGTTGCTAGGCTGAACCCGCGGGATCTTATCCCTCCTCCCCCGGATTTAGTGGACCAATAGAAGTTCAGTGACTCTCAATGCTTCCAGATTCTGCAGAAACTGAAGAATTTGGAGAGACAAATGCTGCATTGGTTCTGGATGACAGCTGAGTCCCACAGAGAGGAGCCAGCAACACATGCTTAAGGACAGAATTGCCTTTGAGCTGCGCTTCTCAGACAATGCTTAATTCGCTAGTACTGGTAGTCTGGACTTCTGTGATTGAAAGTTGATGTTGCCCAGCCTTTGTGTGTGGCTCTTCGTCTTCCATCTGGCTGTGCGAGCTCCAGCGTTGGGTGCAGCTTGGGCTTCTGGGATCTTTTGCTTCACAGGCGTAGAGGCAGCCCAGGGCTCATTTCACAGCAGAGCACCACATATGAAGGAAAGCTCTAGCCAGGGAGATCCCTCCTTTACTGCTCATCCCACCTGGTTCTACTAAGCTACCAAAGAGGCTAAGAAATATATAAAGTCAGCCGATGAAAACCAGTCCAGCTCTACCAAAGGGCCAGACTATACTTGGCTGATGCAGGAGCAGAGGGAAAACGGAGAAGAGCCTTTGTTTGTTTTAAACAAAAACCCATTACCCAAGCTTCATTAGAGAAGACCACCAGCTACTGCAAATGTTATCTAACCCACAGACAGGACAGGCAAGAGATCCTGTCTTTGCCAACAGACCCGAGCCTGTGCTAGTAGAAAACTAGTCTTTTGGCAACAAGTCCCAAGTGAGTCTTCCAGCAGGGTTAGTAGGCAGCCTGTACCAAGGACAAGAAGAATCCTAAATTTTCACATAGCTCCTACTTGTTACGAGGTCTGGTGTGACCAGAACCTTAAAGCTCAGTTAGAAAACCCTCCTCCTTTGAGAGATGGAGAAGGGAATGTAAACTAAAAAGCAATAAATGAGGCCAGTGTTATCTGCTTATCAGCTCTTCAGCCACAGGGAAAGGATAGATGTGCTAAACAATATATGTTCATATAACAGTAGCTGTTTTTATAGAAGTAGCTTTAATGAAGTAGCATAAGGTAAATTCTCTACCAACAGAATGGGCTATAATCACAGGGAAAAGGGGTAATTCAAACAGTGTTTCTTAAGGCAGTGTTAGCCTTTGTAGGGCTTGAAGACAGAAGGTTAGAGAGAAAATTGTGCCCAGTACTGCTATCCCATTTGAATTACCAATAACTCTTCATCAGCTCTCTGTGCCTGCCTTACAGTACATCTGTCTGTCACTGCCTGGGCGGTACGGACAAGAGAACTGGAAATCTCAGTTGTGCTCTTGGGCCAAAATTGCAAATGATAATATGCTGCGATGCAGAGTGAATGCCAGAGGCAAACACTATTAGAGTAAGCTACGATACAGTACAGGAATGCTCATTGTCAGCAAGAAGCTGCTTTTGATAGCTACAAAAGCAGCAACAAAATGGGAAGGAAATAATTGGCAAAGAAATGACTGAATCCATCAGGTAGCTCATCTGTAGCTGCTTGCAGGATATGCACTTCAGAGCATCTCCATTTTCTTTTTCAATCGCATTTTAGGCTGCAAAAATGCCAGCTGTATTTTTTTTTGCCTGCAATGCTTATGGCAGAGAGAGATGGAGAGAAGGACCCAAAAGCCCTTCCCCAATTCTGACTTTTCTGATTCATGAACTATTCTCTAAAATATCCAGTGGGGATATTAAGCTGTCGTATAAAAACAATGAGCAGGAAGGTCACTAAAGTTTACCTGATAACCGTAGTACCAGGCTGGGGACTGCTCAGACAATACGGGAGTTGGTGGTGGGAACTAAGGGAACCCATGTAGAAAAGGAGCAGATCGGTGAGCCTTACAGCTAATCTCTTGTCTCCCGTTATGCTTCTCAAGCAGAATGAGCGTCACAACCTAAACACATACTCTTGTGTGTGTATCATTTCTGTATCATCCAGTCGTTCTTTTTCCTTTCCGTTGTTCATACGTAGGTCATCGTCTGTCTGGAAGAGAGCTGTGACAAGCACAAACTTCAGTGGTACAAATCAGCAACTGGCTCTTAGAGTCCTGACCACTCTGGTCACTAAATGCAGCTGTAGGTGTAAGATCAAGGAGGCAATTAAAACTCTGCTTTAATATGTTTTTAAACAAAATCAGTAGAAATTTCTTCCAATTACCTATGCAATATTGGAAACTTTTTTAAACTTTCATTGTTACTGCAAAGTAAAGGTAATCTTGTTCTAATTTCTCTACAGAGCACTCAAGGCAGCTGGAAGCAACGCTCTTGAGCATCAGTTAAGTGTTTCCTTGTGAAATTCCAAATCCTGCAGTTGTATTTACTGATTTTGCTTTTTTCATCTTTTTTTGTTTTAAGGAAGAATATTTTAAAGGGTTTGTTTGTCTCGGTCTCTGCTCTGTGGTCTATTCCTGACAATTCAAATCCTCCTGCGGTTTGAAGCCTAAATTAATCTACCGGATTTCACTCTCTGAAATACAGTCTGCTTGGAATATTTCAAGGGGAGAAGGGACACTTTTGCAGGCTTTCGTTAGTTGTATTTGAACATATATGTGGAACACAGCTGAGACTCCTCTATTAAACTTTTATTCCAGTAGTGAGCTGGCCGTTTCTCTCCCACTTCATATGTTTTGCTTTTTACACTGATACTTAGTGAGCTGGATGGAAGGAAAGTATGTACTCTGAGAAGGTCTGTCTTGATACCTGAGGACGGTAATTGATGTGTTTTGTGTGCTGCCCTTGCAATCAGCCAGCTGAAGCTGCAGCGGGCAGTTAAGAGGTTTTTCTTCATGGGCCACCGGCAAGTGACCTGCCCTCGCGTGCACTGAGCATCGCGTGTCCTGCTGCCCACGGGGTCTGGCTGTTACCAGGGACTCTTGTCCGTCCGCGTGTCTCAGTTTCTGCCCATGTCCGAATGTCTGGCACTATATATCAAGCAGGGAATTGTTTTCTTCTGGATTAAACATCTAGCATGGGGGCACTAACTTCTTGATTTTGTGTGGGCCCCATGTAGTTCATGGTTTGCCCTTGGGGCGACTACAATTTCTAAACCAATGCTTGGAAATGAAAGCTTGACTGAGGAAGGAAGGAAGAAGCAGAAAGCACGCTTATTGAGAGTTATAGATCTGAGCCAAAATCCTTTCGAGAGTATATGAATACTGCATGCCTGATATGTCCATGGGTAATCTCACATTGCTGGGAAAGTCCTTAAGAGTCTTAATTTCTTCTATTACAAATCCTGATGCAAAAAAAAAAAAAAAATACGGAATATGCATTCTCCAAGCTTGTGAGTTTCACTGAAATAATAGTTTACTTCAGCCCCTTTCCATCTGAGCAGTAGTTAGGTGAGTGTTTAATCAAGGCTGTCTTGACATCATCCATAATTCTAATACGCAAACAAAGCAGCACTGGCAAACTACCGACTACTTAAATGAATGGGGAGATTATGAAGCAAAGGCATACACTTCAGTTTCACTTGAAATGCTGGTACATCACTAGTTGCCAAATATGAAGAAAAATGTTGGAGAGGTAGCTGGTCATGTGGCACACAGGGAGTAAGGCAAAAAATGAAATGCTATAAAAAGCTAATTGGAGCTCTCCATTTTTATCCCCAGCTAATGTTTTATTTTGAAATTGTCCATGTATAACTCATTTCATAAGGATCCCTGCAGATCTCTCATCTCTGTTTTCGTACATGTGGCCACATCTGTAAACCATCAGGCATCCGACTGCCCACCCTCACGTACCGCTGCTGTGACCGCCTGTGGCTCAGCCCCTGCCTGTGCCAGGCACACACACACATACATTTCACATGTGTGCGATATTGACATTTATGGTGCAGTTTCTGTATTGTGTTCCAGCTGTATCGTGCCACTCAGGAAGCCTTGATTTGCCAACAGAAAATTGCCTCGGGGCACACAAGGCTGTCAGCTCCTCTACCAGCACTCCCAAGTATGCTCCAGGTAAGAGGCTGAGGGAGTGTCAAAACCAAGAGACTGGCAACAGAGATGAGAGCTGCTCCCGGAATGTTGGGGTGGAATGGGTGGAATGATCCTCCCCATCTCTTCCTACGGAGGGTGCAGATGGAAAGGGATTTGGCCATGGATCTTCATCTTATATTTTTTCCTCTACTCAAAATGCGTAATGACATCCTTGATCACTTGAAAACCAATGAAAATAAATGCTAGAATAATATTTTATTTTAATGTTAAAATATATTCATGGAGATCTATATTGTTTTTCTGCTGATCTGGAAGGCAATGACATTCTTTTAATAAGGTGTTTACCTAGTGATTGCTATCTTAGCTACAGTGATGGTCTCTTTCACAAGCTGTTCTCCTAATGGATTATGTAGCTCCTCTGAAAATTTGTTTCATGAATCACAATGCTTTGAATCACCAGGTCAGAATTTCAGCTACTCTTTTGCAAATTTCTGTGGCTCTTCCTACAGCTTTTCAAGTGGACTTTAGCTTCAAAGAAAAGCTATTTCACCCCCAGTTGTGCTCAGCTGGAACTAGTACATTTGCAATTTACTATCATTTGACATGTAGAGGTTGAAAGCAAAGGAAATATTGGAAAATGGCTAAAATATACATAGAACATAGGCAGAAGTACACTTCCCTTCTTTTCTCGGCGAATGTCTCCTCTGTGTTTGCTGCCCTGCCTGGGTGTCTGATGGAGTGATTTACTAATAACCCACGACCGCAGCCACAGCGAAGGCCACGCTGGGGCCACGTGCTTGTGCTGCCGAGCAGGGAGAAGCGGCATGGTGCGGAGCTGTGGCTCCTGACAGGCCGGCCTGCCTCGCCATAAGAAACCACCTTCAAACGAAAACGCATTTAAGTATTCCAGGATGTATACTCCTATGTGTTTTACATACATATGTATAACATTATTTTTAGAAGTTCTTTACTGACAGCAGTAAGATCCTTTTTTTAACACATACCTGGCAACTCTGTCTTCTGCATAGCTCATCAAAGTACTTCAAAAAAGGTTGGTCTTGAAGCTTGGAATAGTTCCATATATTTAAAGTCAAAAAGAACCTTAAATTCCTTGCTGAGCTAAGGAACAACTGGGGAAATCTTTTAGTCCTTGCCTATATCTCCTTCCGTCTCCAAATCTTTTGCTGGCTGTAGTGCTCCCCTCAAGCTCAGTCCTCTCGAAAGCTTTGTGCAAGTCTGTTCTGTTTCTCTTCCCCTAACCCCCATTTTTGCCTCAGCCCACTTGTCTGACCAGCCCTTAAACTCCTCCTTTTCCCCTTTGGTTCCCCAGAAGATGGGAACAGCCACTCGAGGTGTTCACCAGGCTCCAGACTTCTCAGGAGCCCATCTCTCCAGCAACAAATCAGCTTTGAAGGAGAGAAGGAAGACCATACCAGCTCCCTGGATCTGAGGACACTCATCTTTGAGCAGGTTCTAGCCCCAGCCCAGATGCTGTGGTTCAGTCTCACTGCAAACAAAACCTGCCTGCTCTGCAATGCCGCTGGTCCCCTGGCTACGACCGGCTTGGAAGGCAGGTGACCCGCATGCTACTTACTCTTGCCGCTGTCTCGCTGCGTGGTACTGGTGAGTCTGACATTAAATGCCTTGCATACTGTGCGTGCCACAGCCGTAACGATTGCAGGCACAAGCTGTTATCATTATCTCTGATTCCTGAACACTAGCTGCTACAAAAACTGTCTGAAGCACAGAGGGAGGTGTCTTCATTATTGCATTCTCGCTCACGTCTTAAAGCCAGATTTTCTCCTGCAGTTTCAGTCGGGCCAGGTTTCACTAAAGAACCTGGTCTCTAATTTATCAGGTTCTAGTATTGGTGTTTTTTCTCCAATTTGTTCTTTTCTAATCATTCTTTATACGAACGCTAGTGACTTCACCAGCTTTTCTACGAAATGCGTTACCCAAACTGGCCTCCTGAGGCCGCTGGATTTTCATTAGCAGGGTCGAAGTAGAGCCACCAAAGTGCCAGTCAGCTGCCCTACTTTATTTTCTCATTCAGCAACTTCATAGTAGAGGAAATGTATTTCATACATACATACAGTAATGTGAGAGGAAACCACTTCCCACATAGACAAGTTCCTGACTCATTCCTTTCAAATGTGGCTGAAACAACTGCTGAATCCGAACATAAAAAGCTATGATACCCATGCAATAGGCTTTTCCAGGCTTTCCAGTGTGAGGAGGAGCAGCACAGGGAGATGATGTCTTGTAACTAGAGCACAGATTGGAAATTTGAACCTCTGGGGTGTGTTTCCAGTTCAATTACTCTTTTTACTAGTCTTGGGCATCTGGTCTCTGCGCCTAGATTCACCCATGTAAAATAGTTAAAATAATATATCTCTACTCATTTTGTGGGTCTGCCTTGCTGTGTTTTTAGAGGGGGTGGCTCACAGATGTCTGTAATGTTATGTTGAGATCCAGAGATCAAAAAGTGTTATACAATGGTAGAATAATAACATTATTGCACTGCTGTCATCTCCCTGATCTTTGGTAACACGGTTGTCTGTAGCGTTCAGAAACTGAGCCTTCCTGGGAAAGGAGAGACTGGATGCTTGCAGCTAACAAGGGTATTTTGTTTATTCCTTCAAAGAAAAGCAACAAGGGATATCTAATTGTGTAGGATGTTATGCAGGAGAAATGTAAGGCTTATTGCACGTGCCTTCATAGCCAGTCACACTTCTACACAGGCAGAACTAATCTCAGCAAATTGAGAGGTCACTAATTGAGGCTAAATTTGAACAGTAGTAATTAGAAGAATGAGTGAACTGTATTTTTCTCTAAGCAGATTTGATTTAATAAATTGTGCCGCTTATATAGCCACAGTTGCTACCAAGCAAAAAAGAGAAGGTGCTTTGCAGAAGTGTAGTAGATTTACTGGGTAACTGAGACCTGAATTTAGATGATCTACCACAGCTTCCATAGGAAAGCTTCAACTCTCAGGGGATTCCCACAACAAATCTGTGATGATTTAACTGGCCACTGAAAGGCACTGTTGCAACCAAGGAATCACCTACAGAATAGGCACAAGAGGGTTTTAGGATATTGCTAAAGTGTAAACAATGTGGCATCTACTTGCTGAGTTACTGAGTTGATGCTAGGGGTTGTGTTGCCTTCTCCACCAGTGTGCATGAGTAATAATCTTAGTTGAACTGACAAGTAATTTATAATACCTACTGACAGGTAATTTATAATACATAAGGCCTGAGAGTCCAAAAATCTTTTAGTTTAAGACAAGTTTTGCAGGGTAGAGAATGTTTGTTACTAAGCAGACAGTGAGATATACTGGCGTTTCCCTGCAGCTAAAAAGCCCCAACAAAAACAACACAATGAGTAAATGCAGTTACTTTGCAGGACAGCACTGATCAGAAAGCTGCCTAATTGCTTTGTTTCCTTTTAATATGTTACACTGGGAGCCTGTGTGCAACAGCTAGTTGGCAACCTTTAAAAAATTCAGTTCAGAGAGAGCTACACAATAAAAATAAAAAATAAGACAGATCCTACTCTCACACACACTAGTGTAAGTCAAGTATAACTGTTTTCTAAGTCAGTGATGAAACAAAGGCGTGAGAAGATGCTCAGACCTAAGACCTCCCTAAAAATCTCTCTCCACTCCGGGGGAGGCTCGCAGTGTTAGGATTTCACCCTTCTGGTGAGGACGAAAAGGTGATGAAGTGAAAGACGAGATGTGAGAGACTGGCAATGGAGACCTAGACCTTTCTTTCTACCCATAAGGTCAGATACGGTGCAGGTCCAGAGCAGCTGAAAGTTACTCCCTGTAGACGGCTGCCTACTGACCACTGCTAAGCATGTTACTATATGGCAATCCCATATCTAGTGGTCAAATTGCTAAAAAAAACCCCAAAACATTATCATGGCTGGCCTCCCTTCTGGGACCCTGAAGAGCAAGGTCAAGGTCTAAATAACCTGTAACATTCACCTTCCAGTCTCCAGATCATTCCTGTTTGCAGTTAAAGATACCAGCCAAAGGAATTTTGCATTAGTTTTGTCTACACCCGTAACAGGGAGAAATACCACAAAGATTTTGGGGAAGTCAAACCGAGGCAGTGGTGAAGAGAATGGGAAGAACTCCCAAACCAGCCTTGTATTTAAAACCATTTCAGATGTCTGTTCCATTTATTCTTCATTCTGCCTCTACTCTCAGTTAATTCACTTCAGCAAAACCCCATTTAAAAAAAAAAAAGAAGCAGTTCTTTATTTAAGGTCAGTTCAAATCCTACAGGAAGAGACCCCATATTTAATCCAGGTCTCAAATGTCATATCAGACATTTCAGTGTCTATCATTTGTGTGTATTTTTCTACATGCCCCTAGAAAGACAGGCTAGATGCTCAGACTGCTACCTCTCTGAGATAAACTGTTTGAGTTCTATTCTTGATTACAATGACAGTCACCCAGAATAGGACAGCATCTACCCAACCACGTTGCCCCAAAAACCAGATACCCCTTGCATGTCCTAGAAGGCAAATCAATGGAAGGCCTGATCTTGCTAAGTATTACACACAGAGGTGGCTATGACTACTCTAATGCATACAGAAATAATGACATGCCTAAAACCACAGTCTTCTTAAATAGCCAAGATTAAAATTGCGATGGTGAATATTGTACTCTGTGATAGTTTGTGGCATGGGCTTTGTCTTCCTTTTTGCCTTTTAGAAGGATCAGAGCAAAGGACTCTACATGGATCTTGTGCCACAGAACTGTACCAAGCCATGTCCTATTCATAGGACAGGTCTTTCCAGATTGCAGTGAAGTCTTCAATTCTAGCTTATATTCAGGAGATACAAAGGTTAAAGGGTTCTTAACATGCTTATTCCTTGCAGCATCCTTCAGTAATGATGCCTTTTAAGGTTGCGTTGCCCACTTAACTACTCAAAAGTCTGCAATAACACAAAGTGTACGGGGAAACGTAAGAAGACAAAAAAGTAAGAAAAAAAGTAGCCTTTAAAGGTGTCTGATAGATTCCAGCTCCTCTCTTCTGTCAGCTGGGACACATCTGCACTTAGGTGTATGTTGATAGCAAAGCTATAGCCGTATTGCAGTTGTGAGATGTGATTTTAAGCTGAATAGATGTACCCAAGCCAGAACTAATGATGAGCAATGAAGATTTGATAGTCCAGGTGTCAGCTGCCCCAGCAATTCAGTGTGATCTCTAGCTGGCTTGGACAGCCCATGCTGAAGCCCAAGCTGCTACGTGCTCGCTGCTCTCATTAATTATCAGTCTCAACTAACACTAACTAAGGTATTCACTCACGCTACAGTCAGAACTGCTAAATGAGTACGAAAAAGACTAAACCTGTAGTTCAGCTGCAGAACTTGAAAAAGTCTTTTGCAGCCAGATCATTTCGTAGTCCATATTGCCGTGAAGCTACAAAATTGCCTACGCTGGCACAGCACAAAGAGAGGCGCAGAGGCAGGAACAAGCGCCCGCTGGTGGGTGTGTGGTACGGCAGCTGCTTGTGCCAGCGCTGCCACGTGGAAATTCACTCATCAAACTGTGCCTTCACGCACCAGCATTCACCTCGGCTCTGAAGCTAGCCCGCTGCCAAGCCGGCTCTTCGGAGTGCTCTGAGGGGACAAATAGTCAAAGACTATGCAAAGATTGGTAATTGCTGCAAAGCCTTGTCATGACTCATGCATTAATAGCTTAGTGCTTGATGGCTTCTCGCGCTCTTACACAGAGATGCCAAAGAGCATATGAACAAAACCCTGGGATAGGAAGTTCACCCTCTTTGCAGTATTTATAGCTGATAAAACCTTCCTAAACGTTTTCGTTAAGTACTTTTATTTAGAAAGGATTAAGAATCCACCCCTGCAGCATGGAGCAGTCATCTGATGCACAAAATAATAGTTATCTTGCCAGGAAATTTGCTGTACTAATGCTGCTGTCCTAAGCAGCTCAATCTTTAATCTGATTTCTTTGTTTCTTATTTCAGGCAAGCCACTGTAACAGAAATGTTCAGTAAAGACTGCTAAGCCACTTGGCATGTCTATAAAACTCAGGCGTGTTAGCTGTTCTCTTGCTCTTTCCAGTTGGCCGGTCCTGCTCACTTGCGTTTAAGGAGGACTTTAATGTGCTTGTACTACTATGATATTGCACAGATCAGCTTGTAGTTACTGTTTTATTTTCCTAGCTGAGCTAGGTAAATCTTGATAAAGACTTACACGGGTTATTTTTATAAGGCAAGTAAATCTTCATAAGCACAAATTTGAAGTGAAGCTGTAGCCTGCTTTTTTTGGAACCATCTGTGCACTGTGTATTTAATCATGTTCCTCTTGTTATTGGGTTTACTGGCTACATTTTATAGAGTGCGCTAGGAGATCCATAGGGATGTGATCCACTCAGAGGATGTGATCCGGCAGGATTTTTGGCCAATGACTGTAATAGGAGCAGGATCAAACCAAGCCTGTCATCCTGTTAGAATTTACAAAAGCCTTCTCTGACATCAAGAGATAAACAGTAACCAAAAGTCAATTAAAAAGAAGTGATATGTTGTGATTAATTTATATCTAGTTTGGATTCAAACTGCAGTTTTTAGAAGGAAATAAATTTATCAAGAAAACGCTTTGTATGCCCAACCTGAATACAAACCTGAAATTATCCAGCTGCTGAAAGTCATTGTTGTTCCCCTGAAACATATGGGTGGACCAGTTCTAGAGAAGGAACCAACCTCTGGGAATAACAGTATAGAAATCAGCATAAAACCCACTGTTGAACCATCCACAAAGATCATCTGCTCTATTTAAATTACAGTAGGTCTTTGAGGGGCATTTGTTAAAAAATCTACACCAAATTTCATGTCAATAGAACAGTTGAGACAAAACTGGAGTCAAAGAACAGTGGAAATATAGCTGGCTGGGGACTGCCCACAGTCAGACTGCAGAAGTGCTGGTCACTGGGTTAATGACACAGTGAAACCCGTTTGTAGCACGGGAAAAGAAAATCCATTAGAAAAACCTACAGAGACATCTAGCTCTATTACCTAACATCTGCAGTTGTCTGCCATACAGTGGTATATTATGGAGATAAGCAAGCATGATAAAAATGTTATAATAACCTTTAAAAATGGGAGACTGGAAATACAATGCTGGTTTCACTTGCAAAGTGCTTCTCATGCAAGTGTCCCTGGGAGATGTTTTATAATAAAGTTTGAATGAAATACAATAAAAATCAAATCAAAGCTCATTCACTGTATACCAAACAGAACAGCTCAGGTTTCAGCTTTGGATTTAAAGCCAGGGAGAGAATTTACTTGATGAATTTCTGCTGCTGCTCAGAATTCCAAAAAAGAAAAAGACAATAGCTCAAAAGGTGATTTACAAACAGTTTGGATTTAAAGGATGGTGTTGTCAAGAGATCAAAAGTGAAAGACTCAAAGAATTATTCAGCGAGCTGCAAACATCCACAAAATAAACAGAATTCAGTTCTATTCCAGGATCAAAAGCATAAGTTTACATGTACAGCCTTTTCTTTTCAAGTATGCACATGATAATTACTGCATGCAAAAATATTAATGCATTAAATGTTTCATTTGCATGAAAAAGTTATGCAATTACGAGCAAAGCTCAGCCCCCGCTTTGTGTGCACAACAGACACGTTCATGCACAAACTTAGAGTGTAACTCTATGTCGTTGTGTGCACAAGGTTATTCAAATTCAATATCCAAACATTGGTTTGAAAAACAACAGCCCGTGCAGATGCAGAAGTCCAATGTCCATGTTATTTTTTTGACTGCCGTCAGAACAGTCCAGCTGGACTAAAGGGATCCGGGGTCATTTAAGATTTGATGGCTTGAAAACCAGACAGCCTCCTCTTATTTTCCATTCCCAAATATAGGTCCAATGTGTTTTTAGCATGCAAGGTATTTTTGCTAATGCCTCATAAAATTCTAGATGAAATTAATGCTCTGTGCCAAAAGCTGTCTCCGCAAAGGTGTAAAGGCTCTCTCAGAAGGTTAATAGCGATGATTTCTAGTCCTGGCCAACTTCCACGTGGTGACTGTTGCAATCAAGCTGCAGTGATCTTTATGTAAATGAGTCCATTATCAGAACTATATGTATCTGGTTACTAGACTACAGGCACTTAGGGGAAACTAGCATCAATATTTTGAAGACAAGCACTTTTTTCCTTAATGTTATGAACACTGTTGTTTGGTTTTTTGCTTCTCTAAACAATGGTTCCAGGTCAATAGTTTGATGATTAAAAAACAGATCATATAAGCAAAAGCTAGTTCTTAATCCCTAGAAATATGAATGTGTTTGGGTTAGTTAGCTTTATTATATTTTTTTACAGATTCCAGTTAGATAAGCCATAGTAAAACAAGTAGGGCATGAAAAATAACCATTCTGTGGGGGTTTTTTTACATTAAAAAATATGTTGGAGACTTCAAAAACCTTAAAAAAGGCAGGAAGAGAACATGTGGGAAGCATTTAGATGTTAAAAAGAGACTTTAACCTTGTATTAGCTGTGGGCCTTTCAGTCTTGCTGAAATATTCACCTGTTGGTTCACCATGAACTAGCATAATTTGTAGGCTGTCAGCTGAGAACCAGCCATTATCAATCCAGTCTGGAGTTCCGTGGCCAGCAGTAGCCAACACTGCATCCCTCGGGGAAGGTCGTAAAACCTCTTCAATTCTTCTTGCGTCTGTTTCAACTGCCCGTATGGCATATACTGACAGTGGCAAGTATCTGCCTGACTTTGTTTGCTGGTCTGCATAATTTTACCATAATTTGTCATAATTTGATCCCCTCGTGGCACATTTTAGCAAATAGAAGGTAGCTTTATTGCAGAGCTTTTTCTGAATTAATAGCACTGCTATCATTGCAAAACTACGTGTTACGTTTTGTTTCTACTTGAAATATTGAGGCTTCACTTCAAGACACGGGATGAAGTGCTGTTCCTATTGAAGTTTTGTTGTTGTTCTTTGACAAGATCACGGTTTAGCCACTGGCTGTTTGTGTTACACAAAGTGCGTGTTATATAGGAGGTCTGTCTTATCAGAGCCAGAAATCAGGATCCTAGTTATTGAGAAAGCACTGCTGTAATACTGCCAGCTAAAAGCATGACTGATTAAAGTTACAGTATTATAAAGTATTTTAGATACCTTATTAAGTATTGCCATAAATGCATGGAATAAAGTGATGTTCTAGGAGCGCCTGGGTGAACAAATTGGAGAAATAGAGGTGTGAGTCATAACAGGAGTTTGGGATTCAAAACATTTCATGCAAAGCAGTACAAAGACATTCAGTTAACCTCTCGTGTCCTGATAATGATGTTGGAAATTCTGTTGTGCATTGCAATATTGGACTTATGCCTGGTGGGAAGCTAAGCTTACTTCTTTTGATGTATCTAGGGCAATTCTATTTAATCAGTGGTTTGGGTATCTCATTTTAGATATCTAAACTGGAATTTTTTTGCAAATACCCACAGTTATGAAACACCCTGTGATCTTCAGGACAGGATAAAATTTTGCATTTCTTACCCATCTGGACTTAGGAGAGATGAATTTCATGCCTTATAGAAACTGCAGGTTTCATAGTTTAGAATGTATTTCTTCAACTGGAAATCAGCTGAGCTAGAAGAAATTTACATTTTTTAATGCCCCTTCTATTAAGGAACCAGAGAGTTTGATGGACTAGATAAAAAATTAATTCACTCATTTCTTTCTTTCAATTAGACAGAAAGACCTTTTCACACCACATCTCCCATTGCCCTGTAATAAAGTACACGTTCAAATCTATGGAAGAAAATGTTATTCCATGATTCTTCAACTAGAAATGTGGCTCTCAGCATCTCCCCACCACAGAAGATTCCCATCTGCCTGTTGACATGCTGCCTCACGCTTCTCAGGCAAGCTGGGAGATTATCTCCTGAGTACGGACTACAAGGCAAACTCTAGCTCTGTTGAATTCAATGGAGTTGGGCTGTTGGCCTTAAAGGAGCGAGCAGTTAAGTCCCTTTTAGGTTAGCACAATAGTAAACAATTTGTTTTAGAAATGTTGTCCACTCAGAGTTCCCTGAAGGTCATCCTTATGTCCATCCTCACCTGCCATTCAGACCACGAGCTTCCACTTGTGCCCTGAATTGTTTCACGCATGCTACCGCCTCTGAAACCCCTAAGAGCCCATCTACCCGGGTAGATAAATCGGTAAGGACGTCTGACAAGCAGCTGTCAAACAGCCTGAGAGACAGCATGGGGGTGGCAGGCAAAGGGGAGGTAAAGCATGTCGTGGTTGTGGTTGCTCCCAGGAATGCTCTGTCAGGGCTGACGGGGAAGAACTCCAGCCTGGCTGAACAGAGCGCTTTGGCTGGAACTCAGGAAAAAAAGGAGAGTTTATGACCTTTGGAAGAAGGGGCAGGCAACTCAGGAGGGCTACAAGGATATCGTGAGGTTATGCAGAGAGAAAATTAGAAGGGCCAAAGCCCAACTAGAACTTAATCTGGCTACTGCCGTAAAAGACAATAAAAAATGTTTCTATAAATACATTAGTAACAAAAGGAGGGCTAAGGAGAAATCTCCCTTTTATTGGATGGGGGGGAAACATAGTGACAAAGGATGAGGAAAGGGCTGAGGTACTTAATGCCTTCTTTGCCTCAGTCTTTAATAGTAAGACCAGTTGTTCTCCAGGCACCCAGCCCCCTGAGCTGGAAGACAGGGACAGGGAGCAGAATGAAGCCCCCATAATCCAAGGGGAAATGGTCAGTGACCTGCTACACCACCTAGACACACACAAGTCTGTGGGGCCGGACGGGATCCACCCAAGCGTACAGAGGGAGCTGGTGGAAGTGCTCACCAAGCCACTCTCCATCATTTATCAGCAGTCCTGGCTAACTGGGGAGGTCCCAGCTGACTGGAGGCTGGCAAATGTGACGCCCATCTACAAGAAGGGCTGGAAGGAGGATCCGGGGAACTACAGGCCTGTCAGCCTGACCTCAGTGCTGGGGAAGGTTATGGAGCCGGTCATCCTGAGTGCCATCATGCGGCATGTACACGACAACCAGGCAATCAGGCCCAGTCAGCATGAGTTTATGAAAGGCAGGTCCTGCTTGACCAACCTGATCTCCTTCTATGACAAGGTGACCCGCTTAGTGGATGAGGGAAAGGCTGTGGATATTATCTACCTAGACTTTAGCAAAGCCTTTGACACCATTTCCCACAGCATTCTCCTGGAGAAACTGGCTGCTCATGGCCTGGATGGGTGTACTCTTCGATGGGTAAAAAACTGGCTGGATGGCCAGGCCTAAAGAGTTGTGGTGAATGGAGTTAAATCCAGTTGGGGGCCGGTCACAAGCGGTGTTCCCCAGGGCTCAGTACTGGGGCCAGTTCTGTTTAATATCTTTATCAACGATCTGGACGAGGGGATCGAGTGCACCCTCAGTAAGTTTGCAGATGACACCAAGCTGGGCAGGAGTGTTGATCTACTTGAGGGTAGGAAGGCGCTACAGAGGGATCTGGACAGGCTGGATTGATGGGTTGAGGCCAACTGTATGAGGTTCAACAAGGCCAAGTGCCGGGTCCTGCCCTTGGGTCACAACAACCCCAGGCAACGCTACAGGCTTGGGGGGGAGTGGCTGGAAAGCTGCCCGGCGGAAAAGGGCCTGGGGGTGTTGGTTGACGGCCGGCTGAATAGAAGCCAGCAGTGTGCCCAGGTGGCCAAGGCGGCCATGGCATCCTGGCCTGTATCAGAACTAGCGTGGCCAGCAGGAGTAGGGAAGTTATCGTCCCCCTGTACTCGGCCCTGGTGAGGCCGCACCTTGAGTACTGTGTTCAGTTTTGGGCCCCTCACTACAAGAAAGACATTGAAGTGCTGGAGCGTGTCCAGAGACGGGCAACGAGGCTGGTGAGGGGTCTAGAGCACAAGTCCTATGAGGAGCAGCTGAGGGAACTGGGGTTGTTTAGCCTGGAGAAAAGGAGGCTGAGGGGAGACCTTCTCGCTCCCTACAACTCCCTGAAAGGAGGTTGTAGAGAGATGGGGGTCGGTCTCTTCTCCCAAGTAACAGGCGACAGGACAAGAGGAAACGGCCTCAAGTTGCGCCAGGGGAGGTTTAGACTGGATATTAGGAAACATTTCTTCACCCAAAGGGTTGTCAAGCATTGGAACAGGCTGCCCAGGGAAGTGGTTGAGGCACCATCCCTGGAGGTATTTAAAAGACGTGTAGATGTGGTGCTTAGAGATGTGGTTTAGTGGTGGACTTGGTAGTGATAGGTTAATGGTTGGACTCAATGATCTTAAAGGTCTTTTCCAACCTAAACGATTCTATGATTCTATGATATACAGCTGCTACATCTGAGCACGATTGTATGGAGATCCCCATGTGCTGATCTCTTCAGGGAGCCTCACTGAAGTGGAGGGATCTCTAACGGTATAGCTATACTATGCAGAGAAAGAGATCACAGTGATGTCCTGAAGTATTGCAGGTCTGAGCACTGCGTGGAGCACTGGGATCTATCCTCAAGGAACTCCTTGCAGGACGGCAGACTGTATCTACATTACAATTAGCACAAGGGCTTCTGGTCCCAAATGGAACCCTTGGGCATTGATGCACTATAACAATTGAATAGTGACAGTAACAAAACTTGCCTACACAGTTGTGTACATTTCATGCAAGCTGAGATGGCACCATAAGTAAAGCAGTTCTTCCACCTTGTGGTTAGACAGACTACTACTGGCAGAGTCCATGCATCAAAAATCACAGACTGCTTACGAATACTGCTGTTAACCAGACCCAGTGCGCAAAGCACTATTGCTGTCACGGGACCTCTCTTGCAGACCAATGCTACAAATATTAACTAGCCCTGTTTTGTAAGGTGAACGTCCGTGTGCATGTGTATACTTATACATGCGTGTACAAACGAATAGATTTGTAATGCCCTCTAGCGATCCCAGCCCACAGATGCTATGAGACCTGGTGTAACAACAGCTAGAGTGTCTCCTTCAGCCTCCTTGGTAAAAAAAGGCCTTTATTCAATGCAACGTGCAAGCTTTGACACACTGATAAAATGTACTGGTGTGGGAACAGAGTGTGAGCGTGTCACAGACGTGGAAAATGGGATCTCTTCAAATAAGAGATTGTAGCCAGTTTCTGCAAGCAATGCCACTAGAACTAAAAGGAACCATTTGGAGGCAGTGAAAAATTCATCCGTGCTTTTCTCCCCATTTCTACTCTCCACCCCTATTTTCTGCTTTTTACCTCTGGCTATTGAAGCAATCATATAGTCTTTGTTGTTTGCATCAGGGTACAATTCAGCATCATTGGGTTCAGCGGCTGTAGTCAGTCCCCACAGAGTGAAGCCTGATTTCAAAAGCAGTAATTAAATGTCGACTTTGTACTAATGCAATAGAGGTAAATTGAGATATATAATTTTGCACTAAATGCTGAAGATTTGCACTGTGTGAAGCAGTGGAACACATTGGCGAACAAACTTCAGAGCCGGTAAGTGAATATTAATGTTTTTAATGGTCCTAAAGGAGACTATTTCCGAAGCAGGATTAGCTTAGTTATATAAGAGGGACTGATTTCGTTCAAAGAAGAATACCAAAACATGAAAAGAATAAGCTGTTTAAAATTTACGTCTGCTTCTCAGATGTTGCTGTTCTCTAAACAGCAGTTTATTAATTACGTGCTCTCCTCCTCCTCCTCATCATTCCAGTTGTACCACCTGGCACCACTCTAAACTGAGCCCTCTTGCAGTAGTAGGTGCTTCCCAAACACAGTGTAAAAATCAGCCCTAGTGTATCAAATTCTTTTTTTGTCACTCAGTCTGTAATTGGCTGCCAAAATAGTCCCCCAAGATAAACCGTCAAAGTCAGGGAGTCGCATCAGGTCAAAATTTGACCCAGTGTCTCACAGGGCTTTCCTGTAATAATTCCCCAGTAAGTGTATCTTCAGTTTCTTTTGCTCTTCTGTTCTGCAGACTGACACCTGATTATACAAAGAAGCTGAACTTGGCTCCTCTCTCTATAATTTTTTTACTTCAGTTGGCAAAACAGGGGGTTTTTTCACTATAAGGTCCTAAGAAAGCTAGCTTTCATCAACCATTTCTTCTACCTAGAATTGAACTTCAGTGGCAAATTTCAGCTGTAGGACTGTACCCTCTTCGCCCCAAATGTGAAGTTGTTCAGACACAGAATGGACAAAATAGAAACATAAACAAAAACTAGTGAGTTTTCAGCTTCCATACCTAAGTAGACAATTCTATTTAATTATAAGATTCATTTATTAAAGTAGGAAAGTAAATTACCTTGTTGTCTAAAATTATTTTTAAAAACAACAGGAACCCAAGAAGTCTGACAGGTGGGCCGTGCGAAGAATAACAGTCTATTTTTTTACCTATTCTTATGGCACAGATAAAGGCTACTAGCACAAAAACCATGTGTGACTTTGTATCCCACAAAGCCAATTTTTAAGGATAGACTTATCACTGTGGAGGGGAAATAGACTGAGACCCTAGACGATTGACACTATCTTATTTGTCAAAAGACCAATTACAATAGAAACAGTACATTCACAAGCTTCCCCTCAGACTCTTTCAAAAATGCCCCAGCTTGATTCAGGAATAACACCTCTGAGAAGACACCTTTAGTCTTCATGGGTGGTATTCATCTCTTCTAACATCAGATGTCTACAATATAGGTATCTAGTCTGAAGTGGTCACCTTAGTTCCCTCTATAATCAACAGAGAGAGATATCCCTGGAGAATTATTTATCTAATCTGAAAACAGATGTGTAAAAGAGGTGGAGTGAATATTTCTCCAGAGGTGCCCACCTGTATCTCCAGTGACCACAGAAAGTCTAGACAACTACCTAGACACTTGACTTGTGAAGGGCTAAAAGCAGATGAGCCATTTAGGTAAGGATAAAGCCATGTTGCCCTTTCTAACATGGCAGTGATCTGGCATAGTGATGTTATCAGCATCTCTCACAATAGTTTGCCTTATTTTAATAAATTCAGCAAATTCTGGCATTTCATTGCATGCTTCTACTGATTCCCCTGGATCACTGCTGTTGCTTCCTTGCCCAGACTCCCACAAAACCACTGCTAGTTCTTCCTTCTTTTCCACCTATCGGCTCTGGTAAACCAGGCACAGTGCCCACGTTAAGAAGTCAAAACGATCTTATCAAATCAAGTCTGCAAGACAGCATGTCCGTTGGAAAGCAGTTGCTTTATCTCTAATTAGAAATGGATGGGTTAAAACCAGTTTTGATAAGCTGGATGTTTTGAATTAAGCTGCTCTGGACAAGAAGTGGCTTAAAACATTCTCAGACCCATTGGTAGATGTCTTCAATAACTCTTAGAGGAGATGCATGGTTTCAAAAGCCTGGAGAAGGGCAAATATACTGTGCACCAATTAAAAAAAAAAAAAAGAAAAAGAAAAAAAAAAAGGAAATGGGAATTAGGACTAGTCTTTTAAAGTTAATCTCAGAAAAGCAGGGATCAAATAATCAAACAAAGCATACCTGAGTACCTAGAAAATACCAGGGAGATTTGTGGAAGCCCTTACGGGTTTCATAGAGCCTATACACTGACTCTAATTGCTTTGTATTAACACCTCTATTTGTTTTTCTCTTCCCTCTAACTTCTGTTTACCTTTAGTTTACAGACCGGTGGTAAGTCCGTCTATACAGACCTGGAAAGCATACAGGACATTATGGGACTCTCAGAAAGAAACACCTTCAGCAAGAGTCAATGTGAGCACATTTCACTTGTTGGTGCTCCTGGGTGATACAGTGGCATGTTGATGTACCATGACTTGACACACGGCACAATGTTTCACATTTTCACCAATGTTTCATATTTTATTAGAAGCCCAGCTCGAGCTGTGTTAAACCCAGCCTCCGGTGCGCAGTGACTGCGTGGCACCACCACCCGCCGTTTGGGGGCGTGAGAGGGGGGGCGTGCAGGGAGTTTCTCACTGAAGAGAAAGGCCTAAAACATTCCATTATAAAAACATAAAAGCAGAAAATAAATTTTTAAGTGTTTACTTATGTAATTATCTGTTGAAATCTCTTAAACCAACATGACGATTTCTGGTAGGTAAAACACGCGTTCCTCAAAATAACCTACGACCTCCACCTCGCCTCGGCCCTTCCCAGGTGCCAGTCCTATAGCTCAGCAAGATGGCAGCCAGTGCGACCGAGACTACAACTCCCAGCAAGCTGCGCGCCACCTCGTCATCTGATTGGTTGCATAGACCCGCGGGGAACCAATAAGCATCAGGATCCCTCCGCCCTCCTTGGAGGGTGTAGGTCACTCTGGCAGCAGCGCATGATGGGAGTTGTAGGCGCTTTGCTTCGCGGCGGCGGAGGGCGGCGGTTGCTGGGGGACGGCGCGGGCGACGGCGCCTGCGCAGTGGCGGCGGCGCCCGGCGAACCCGGCGCGTGGCAGGAAGCGGAAGGGGGCGGCCGGGATCAATCCCTGACGTGTCTCTCCGAGGCAGCTGCCGCCGCTGCTCGCTCTTTGCTCCCGTCCGGCGGCCGCCATGGGCAGTGAGTACCGGGGCGCCTCGGCCGGGTGGCGGCGGCGGGCCGCGGGGCCGGGAGGGAGCGGAGTGGGGTTTCGGAGGGGTGCGTGACGGCCAAGGGGCCGCGGCTCGGTTACCGGCTCCGCTTTCAGTTGCACCTTGGGACGGGCCCTGCTCAGGGGCGGCGCGGCGGCCCGTTCCCCCCCGCCGGCTGCTGGCGGCCAGGGCGGCGGGGAGCCCCGCTGAAGGGCCGCCGCCCGGCCCTCGCCCGCCGGCTCCCAGTGTGGGCCCGCGGCCCTCGGGGCTGCCCGCCGGCGGCGGCACTCCCTCCGTGGCCAACCCCGCGCGAGTCTCCCTTCCGCTGGTACGGAGGCTCCCTCGGGATTCTTTTTTTCCCCTCTGGCGGCGACAGACCCATTTCCTGGTTATGGCAGATCTGCCTCGGGGAGTTCGGCCGCTCCGCCGGGCGGGCGCTCCCAGCCCGGCCATCCCGGCACGGGGTCGTAACGCTTTAAGCCAAAAAATCAGCGGCGTTGTCAAACTATAAACAGTGATCTGCGGTCTAGAATTAATCCGAGTGAATGGAAGCCTTTCGAGTCTGCTACCGCAAGGAAGAGCTGCTTGAAAAGCATCTTAGTCAATGTGGATGTTATTGTAGATGTAGGAGAGAATCAGGATTTGGTTTAAGTTTAAAACCACAATCCAGTGTAACTTTTCAAGCAATTAATAGTTTGAAATTAAGTAAATGATTTTTATAGGCTGGTCTTAAAGTGTTACAAAATTGACACTGAAGTGGCTGCCTTCGACAAAGAAGTGGAAAGCCACCAGTAGTTTCCGTTCTTCTGCATCTTTGTACAATTCTTAATTCAAATCAGTCCAAAATATGTGCGTGGTCTTGGATTTGTCTTAAGAAGTTTAGCATTAACTGTTCAAAATTAGATCTCTCTGCTCATAGGAGAACTTCTGACTTTGCAGATACTTCCTTCTTTTGTATGCTTTTTCTAAGACTGGGGCAACTTTTCTGATTTAAGGATATGTCCTTTTGACTGGGAGGAGATCATTGCATGAGATGTTCCGTAAAGTAACTTGAATTGTTGCTTATGAACCGTGTGTAGGAATTCTTAAGCTATGTGGCCCAAAAGTAAACCCTGACTTAAGACTATCTTGGGTATTGTATTTCTCAAATGTCAGGTTAGGGGAGAAGCTATTATGAAAAAAAAGTTCAAGGGTATCGATAAACTCGTGCAAAACAATGGCAAGGTTTTTTTGTGCTGTCAACCTACTCAGTAAAAGAAGAAAATTCTTGACTTTTTTTTTTCCAGTCCATATCTTACTTATACAGAGGTTCAGCTAGTAAGTTGTATTTAGAACAGATAAGAATTTGATTTAAAAAAACCCCAACCAAACAACACCCAAACCAGCAAACCTTTGTCCTTAACTGGGACTTCTAATGTGTAAAGTACGTGTCCAAATTCAGTCTTACTTGAGCTTTTCCCAGTGTTCTTTGTATCTGTGTGTTCACTTTGTCTTTTAATTAATTTCCCTACAGTAAAATTTCTTGAAGTAATCAAGCCCTTCTGTGTAATCTTGCCTGAAATCCAAAAGCCAGAACGGAAGGTAAGTTAATAAAATTTTCTTCATAAGTCTGTATTTGTGTAACATAAAATGTCTATAGCTTAGTTTGCATTTGTGGGTTTGGGGTTTTTTTTCCTATTGGGAGAATGGCAGTTTTAGGCACAATAGGTTTTAGTGAAGTGGTTGTCTAGCACATGCTGTACTGTGGATATGGTTGTACAAGAACATCTTTGCTGGTAAATGCAATTGTGCGGATATGGTTATGCCATGGCAGTGAGCAGTGAGATGGTGAAAGCAGTACATATTGGAGTGTAAACTAGAGTAGTTTAAAATAACAACTTGAAAATCTTTGCTTCTTAAGTTCTAATCTAAGATTATTTACTAAGATAAGCTTCTCTGTATTTTTTTTTTTTTTTTTTCCTCACCAGAAGCTTTTTCTTGTGAAAATGTAAGATTCATTTCTGTGGAAGTACTAGAATTACCTTCCATTGGTGTAAGCTTGTTTATTTGGATAAAAGTTTCAATAAAGCTTTTATCATTTTCCTTGGCGTTATACAGTATAAAAGGGATGAAGAGTGAGTTATTTTCTTTAGAATGTCCTGTACTTTGTCCCTTCACAAGAAAATCAAGTGCGCTTTAGCTACTGTGAAAGTTTGCTTGATTGACTAGATCTTGTTATCTTGACGGCTTTATCATGTTTGGTGGTTGTTGGTTTGTTTTTTTTTTTCCTTTTAGATTCAGTTTAAGGAAAAGGTACTATGGACAGCTATCACACTCTTCATCTTCTTAGTATGCTGCCAGGTATGTTTCTTTCCGTTGTTTTTAAGGAAGAGCTGAAATGGTTAAAGGGTGTTATGAAGTCTCTAATTTAATCCTGTTTTCCTCTGTTGGCTGGAAATTCAGATTCCCTTGTTTGGTATCATGTCATCAGACTCAGCAGATCCTTTCTACTGGATGAGAGTGATTTTGGCATCAAATAGAGGTATGGTCAGTCTTTCGGGAGGGAATTTTTTAACTTGGACCAAAACGTTTTTGGACTTGTTCTTACATTGCACTCTAATGTTTTAGATAAAATAAAGCTGTTCCTGAGAGAAAGAGTCTTTTTTTCAGTGAATGTAGCTCTTAAGTAATGCAGTACTTCTCAGTAGCTTATCAGACTGACTTTTAACAAGCTTCTGTTTCCATTGAAACCATTTACATTTATGGAGATTCAGAGTTTTTTATCTTCTCCATCATGATGCAAAAGGTGGAAAAACCTAATTTTGAACTTCAAAGGTGCCTGAATTATTTTCTTTCATTGTGCTTCCTGTGTCTGGCAGGTACGTTGATGGAGCTGGGAATTTCACCTATTGTCACTTCCGGGCTCATCATGCAGCTCTTGGCAGGTGCCAAGATAATTGAAGTTGGTGACACCCCAAAGGACAGAGCTCTCTTCAACGGAGCACAGAAATGTGAGTAACAGCTGATGTTAGAGGCGGATGTTTTAGGGTATCTAACCCTAACGTAAAGTGTAAACTGGCCATGTGATGAATGTTGGAGTCGGATATATGAGTTTCTCTCATGCTGCGCATTCATGTTGCGCTACAGCTTTCTGTATTTCATCAGTCTTTTACTGACAGCTCTCTGGCTTGTTAGCTGTTAAATGTCAGATAGGTTTGTAAAGGAAAAGTATCTGCAGTTGGCATTGCTGCTGTAATCTCACGGGATAAACTAAGTAGTATATAGACTGTGGGGACCCAGCCTTTGAACTGTGGTGGTCAGTGTTAACCTAAAAAAGTTGATATTGATTAAGATGTTTGTTGTAGTTTTTACCTTGCAGTTTCAAGCATGGTTCTTTCTCAGCAGTAAGACATCTCTGTGCTTGCTTGGTAAATGGCTTTTAGAAAAATTTGAGTATTCTTTAGCTATTTTGTGCTGTACCACGCTACTTACTGATCTGTTTACTGGAAAAAAAAAATCATAAATTGCTAAGGTAATATCTTAACACCCTCAGAGTTTTCAATATCTAAAGCAATCTTCAGTAACCAAAATGACTGACTTCTAAGTGTATTTGTTTCTGAAGTGTCTGTGTGTATTTGTATTTTCAGTGCTAGATTTCAGACAGCAAACTTAACTTGCCTTTGAATTTAAACATCCTGTGACTTATGTATTCTTTCCCAACTTTCTCTACAAAGAAGCGATTTATATTTCTCTTAATTGCCCACTGACATAAATCTCCAGAACAAATACCTACTTTTTTTTGTTTTCTGCAGTGTTTGGAATGATCATTACCATCGGACAGTCTATTGTCTATGTGATGACTGGAATGTATGGAGACCCATCTGAGATGGGTGCTGGTATCTGCTTGCTTATCACAATTCAGGTAATTTCTGGTCCTCTCTACTTATTCTCCCTCTGAAATTATATATAGTCTTTCCTTATCTTTTAATACAAGTTAATTTTTTTAACAAAAATCAAGAAGGGATAGGACTAATGCTTGCGTTTTTTTTTTTACTGTAGCTTTTTGTTGCTGGATTGATAGTTCTGCTGTTGGATGAGCTCCTGCAGAAAGGATATGGTCTTGGTTCTGGCATCTCTCTCTTCATTGCTACCAATATCTGTGAGACTATTGTGTGGAAGGCATTCAGTCCCACCACGGTGAACACTGGGCGAGGTAATATGGCATAGTCTATTTTCTTTACTTGCATTAGGATTGAATTTTTATCAAATGAAACAAAAAACCAAGTAGCTTCCCTCCCGCAATCTTTTAAAATTCCAACTCTTTACGTTCTTATATAGAACAGTATAATGATAATTTAAAATAGAAAAATGTCAGTTGTAGAAAAGTCTTAATTTCATACAGAAAAGCAAAAATGGTGGGTTTTTGGAGTATGTTAACTTAAATAGCTAACACGGAGGAAGAGAAGCAAAGGGGGAAAAAACTTGGTGAATGTCAATGTTTCTAGAGACCAATAAAGTTATCCCATTTGATTGTTGGGTTGTGATTTAGTTTCTAGGCAATTACAGGGGGATTTGAAAAAAATGTTGGAAATAACATAACTGGTATGAAGGATGACAGTAGTAAAATTCTGAGAGCATGCTCAAGATGAAAAAGACTTGGAGAAATCCCCCTCTGTCTTATTTGGCATACTTCTGAACTACAGGATTCAAAGCGGTGAAGTTTGGAGATAGTCACAGCACACCTAACTTGGTTTTTCTTTTCCTTTCCAAGGCATGGAATTTGAGGGAGCCATCATTGCACTGTTCCATCTTCTGGCTACTCGTACAGACAAAGTCAGAGCTCTTCGTGAGGCCTTTTACCGTCAGAATCTCCCCAACCTTATGAATCTGATTGCCACCATCTTTGTCTTTGCTATTGTAATTTATTTCCAGGTCAGTTGGAATAAAAAGGACTGTAAAACTGTTTGTATGGAAGTAGATCTGTAATCTGCTTCCTTCTACAGGAAACTACATTTTCACTTTCTAGTGCTTTCAGAAGATTCATTTTTTTGTACCTGCAACATCTGCATGTTCATTTAACACTAGCTTCTCTTAATCAGTTTCTGCACTTACTGTAGCCATAAAAAAGAGTTGAGACCTACTTTGGTCTCTGAACAAAGCCCAGATGAATGTGTACATGTAATATTGCCTAACCCGAACGCTGTTGCTTTTTGCTGGAAAATACTTTGGAGTCTTTAAGCCTGCATGTCTCTTACTGTTTGTTGCAGCAAATTGCTGAAGAATATAGAAAGTTGTAATGTTTCTTTTCCTGGACGCTATATTCAGTCTTCTTGAAACTTCAGATTTCTTCTCATGTCTACATCTTTTATACGTTCCTATACGTGTGCATTAGGCGACCCTGCAGGCTTCCAGGCCCTTTGCAGAAGTGATCGCATGGGTAGCCCCCTGGGTAGAGTATGTGTACATGCATGAAACGATTGCAGGTTTTTTTTTCTGTTGCTGTCAAGGCCTTGCACTTGCAATTTATGACCTATGTTACAGGTTCATGTCAAGATATAATGGGGGACTTTTCTTTTGAAAACTTTTCAGGGCTTCAGAGTGGATCTTCCTATCAAATCTGCTCGCTACCGTGGCCAGTACAACACCTACCCTATCAAGCTGTTCTATACTTCCAACATTCCCATTATTCTTCAGTCTGCCCTGGTGTCAAACTTGTACGTCATCTCCCAGATGCTTTCCGCTCGTTTCAGCGGCAACTTACTGGTTAGCCTGCTGGGCACTTGGTCTGTGAGTATTCCTTCTAATCTTGCATACAGCTTTATAAGAGCACCATTAAAATCCATGCTTGAAGAGATGGTCTCTCTCAATATTAAGGCACGCTTCTACAGGCGGTCATGTACACTGAAACTCCTAAATTAGTAATTTGTTTAAATTAATGGTAGAGTACGAGACCTGCTGTGATGAGTGTAGAGGTTAGGTCTCCATTTACCTTTTACCTCGGGCAGTTCTTTGCTGTCCTAGGTACTTTTGCTGTTCCTTTTTGTATTCCCTTTCCACATTAGAAACTGCTCGTGGTAGTAAAGTTGAATCCTTGTGAGATGCTGTAGCGGTAATGATATGCAGTGACATGAAGGTGATATAAACCCAGGCTTAACTTAATGGCTAAGAAACAGTGAGAAAGTTGGTGACTGCTTGCTTGCTTCTTCTAGGACACATCATCCGGCGGCCCTGCTCGTGCTTACCCAGTTGGTGGACTTTGTTATTATCTGTCACCTCCAGAGTCCTTTTCTTCAGTGTTAGAAGACCCTGTACATGCAGTTGTTTATATTGTGTTTATGTTGGGCTCCTGTGCTTTCTTCTCCAAGACATGGATTGAAGTCTCTGGCTCCTCTGCCAAAGATGTAAGTTTAAAATGATAAATTATGTAAGCTTACATGATGAAAACAGATGGGCTGTTGTAAGAATAAGACTGACTTTCTTCTGAAATAGTTATTATGCTGGTGATCTTGTTGGTAACATTTATCATTTGTATAAACAGTGACTTTGATTCTGGATCAGAAAGAGGTTTTAAAAATAAGAGTGTTTGTCTTTTTTTGTAAGAGGGGAGGATAAGGGCAGAATGGGGGTAATTTTTGCCCCATTTTCTTTACTGCTTTTTCAAAAACAACAAAACCCAAATAATTGCTTTCATTGGCATTAGGGAACTTTGAACATTGCCATGTAACATCTGATCAGCGTGAGGGGAGGCAAGGTAACATGAAAGGTAGAAACTCTTTCAGTGCCAAATGACGGATGCACTGTGTGCAAGGCAGTTGCCACTTAAGAACTTGCGGGTAAAACTTGGATACCCGTGTCTGGCATAGAGAGTTCTTCATTTCTTTTTGGGGAAGATTAACTAGAGGTGGTTATTTTTAATGTGAGAGAGCTGATAACAGAGAATATAGTGCAGTGCTATAGCACCTCAGCCTAGCTTCTCAAAATTTGCATTTGCTACAGGATATTTGATATTCAGCAGCTATATCATTCTGAAATTGGAATTGGAAAACAGGATGGAAAATAGTTGTCATCATGGTATGTTTGTATTGTGTGGCTTTTGGGTAGGAAATCAAGTATGGCAGCCATATGGAATGGTTTAATCCGTTCTTTAACAAATATGTAATAGTTGCACAGTTACTGTAACAGCGTGAGCACTCTTGTTTTGGACTTGCATCTAGCTGCTTGTTGTCAGGCATGCAGGGAGGCACTCGCAGCCATGTATAGCCAGATTTTTATTTCAGTATAAACCAACATACGGCTTTTAACACTTTAATATACTTTCCTAATACTGAAGAAAATTATTTTAAGTTCATGTAAACGAGGTCAAAAATAAAAATTGTTAAATCATTACTTAAATGTTCACAATATAGTGGAAAACTGGTAGCTTAATCATCTGAAAGTGTGTTTTCTCAGTACATTAGATTCAGTGACGGTCAGCTTTAGAAGTTCCCCATAGTTGTTAGTAAAATGTTTGCCGGGCTCTATTGTAACCCTGTACAATTACAGAAATACAGTTTAAGAATAATGTTCCAAGAAGGGATTCTTTCTAAGTCATATCATTTCTAATATGGCCCTAGAAGTAAATAGTTAGCTCAACTAAGTGTGGGAAACTGAAATGTAGGAGCGGGTGCTTCATAGGATGGTTTTGCTAACATCTACTAAACCCTAACCAGGAGAAGCGTAGGTGGCAAAAAAGGAATTGAATTATGGGTATGAGAGCCTACCAATTTCCAGATTTTCCTTTTCTCAATAGGACTAGAATTATCCAAAAAGCTTTGCATAATTGACAGCGTGGAAAAGTGCCTATAACTGCAATCTATCTGAAGTTAAAACACTGGATATTTTAAACTCAGATGAATAATATAAAAAACAAAATCCAAAAAAACACACTCCCACCACCACCCCCCCCAAAAAAACCCCAAACCCACCACCATTTACTGAAATGTCTTGCTTCTGGTTTTCTGTAGTACTAAGTTCCGTGGCCTTGGCAAGTGACGCTGAACTAACTTGCTCCATTCCTTGATTCAATACAGGTTGCCAAACAATTGAAAGAACAGCAAATGGTAATGCGAGGCCACCGAGAAACTTCAATGGTACATGAACTAAACAGGTGAGCTACACATTTCACAGGCTATTTATGCGAAGTGTTACGGGGAAACATGTTACAGATTTTGCTTTCACTTCCATTTTCTAGACCCTAGGAACACAGATATTCTTTCAGCTTCAGTGTTACATGCATGAGACATAGAATGTTGTCTCTCATTAATGGCTGGACTTGCACAGTACAGCATATTCTTACCTTACAATTAGAGAATGTGCTTCAAATTCTGGAGCTTGTATTTTCCTCTTGTTATATTTTTTTAGTTTTTATACTTCTTAGAGGATAGTTAATAATGAGCATTTCAGTGTATTTTACTACTTGAAACTGACGCACAAGTATTTTTTTACTGTAATTTTTAATGTGTAGTTATGTCTTGAGTACTGTTTTTACCTAGACCTTGCTTTTAAGACAAGTAGTTACTTAAGTCTAGTAGATGCAGAGGTAGGCAGAGGTCAGTCTCTAGGTTTTCTTATTGCAGGGTAGGACCTATGCACCCTTCATGTTACAGAAGTGTTATTGTAACTTTGGATTTCAGTCATCTGCAAATGACTTGAGCTAGTAGCCATAAACTTAATCTTTGTGCTTAATTGCACGGTAGACTGGGATACCTTCTCTTCTTAGCTTAGCATTCTTTTTCTGTCCTGTCAGGTTGAGCTTTTTATTTCTTTGCCTAGTATACTGACACTATTGCATGTTCCTTATCTTGGATTGGTAGAGCCATGAGAGAAGAAAGTATGCTGCCACTGACTTTTTTTTTTCAATTCATCTAGTTTCATTCTTGCTGTTTGAACCACCTGGTTAGATTATCTCTATAGTCCTCCTTCGATTCTCAGTGGGATTGGTTTTCTAGAAAAAAAAATGCCTCCGATCTAGATATTTTCCGTAGATCCCGTATACCAGTAGCCCCAGTATATTTGCAGTTTCCTGAGCAAACTAACGGTACCTTTTCTGTTCTCACTTTGTGCTTTACAGGTACATCCCTACAGCTGCTGCATTTGGTGGTCTCTGCATTGGTGCCCTCTCTGTGTTGGCCGATTTCCTTGGGGCAATTGGGTCTGGAACTGGAATTTTGCTCGCTGTCACTATCATTTATCAGTACTTTGAAATTTTTGTAAAGGAACAGAGTGAAGTTGGCAGTATGGGAGCTCTTCTTTTCTAAACTTAGCTTCTCATGGACCCAGCAAAGAGGGGAGGAACATGCTCAAAATATAGCCAGTCAGGTGAAAAGAAGTAACGTAAACTTGATCATGTCATTCTCTAGAAACACATATTTTAATAATGTTTCCAAAGCGCATTCCCTTATGTTCAAACTTTTCTAGCATACTGTTTGCATTTTATAAATTCATGAGGGAAAACGTGCAAAAAAGATTTTTTTTTTTTAAGAAAATGTTTTTTTAATTATGTGTTAGGAGAAGCAGCTTTCTGAATTGGATTTAGTTCAATGACTCTTGAAATTTTTTTGAGCCCCTTTCAAATTTAGTATACCTGAAGCCTTTACAGGTTTTAATAAATAATTGTGGGGAGGGTTGAATGTTTGGAAGGGATTTTTTTCCATTTAACTTGTTTTTGCAGCTCCTTTGCAGTAGTGGTGAGAGAAATCTCTCCCTCTAATGTTCAAGTTCCATAATTATGGTTGTAAGCACAAACAGTGTTTAATATGTTCAGTTGTGTTTGTTTTTTTCAGTATGGCAGATTTGGAAGGCAGTTGTTTCTTTTTACTAAATAATATCTCTAACTCCATATGTTTTGTCTTGTAATTACTACACTAGACCTTGTCAGATGTTGAATATTGGCTTGAGACTGTTGTCAAGTTTCTGTTTAAGATAGGAATGTGTTCTTTCCCACCACCCCTCCTCCATAAGCAGAAAACTCAGGTCAATCTAGATTCTGCCAGAGTCTGTGCCTAAGAGTTGCAACTTTGAAACTTGGTCATACCGGCAGCTTTGTAAAGCCTTCTAATTAGTTTTCATTGCCATTAGTGGTAGTACTCCTAGTTCTGAGGCTAGCTGAAAGAAATGGACGTTACGGCTGCTTAGAAGCAAATCTGCTTGTGCTCTTTGCTAAAGCTAGGTTTCTCTCATTGATAATAAATTCTGGTCTTGTAGCAATCAGGATGTTATCTGACTATTCATATCTAGTGAATTTTGAGTCTCATTACCACAAAGGAGTGTGAAAAGAATGTATGTTACTTGTCTGATTCTATAGATCTAGATATGAGACCCCTGTCAGATAACTCTTGTAGTTGCTTATGTAGAAGGCTTTTCCATCCTATAATCTCATTGACTCGAGTGGTGCATAGAAAAGTACTTTTTCCAAAGCTATTGGGACTCCTCCTTTTTTGAGGATCACACCTTCAAGTCGGAGAATTTCTAGTAAAAGGCTTTAATGGACCAGAATAATAGTTAATTTTCCATTTTAATTTAGATTGTCAGTACTAATCGGGTGCCTAGGACCAAATGCAAATACTTGTGTACGAGTCTTGTAAATACACTTTTCCTCAATCAGTATTGGACAACGTGGAAACCAGAATGAGGAGTTATAATGTTGGAGTGTTTCTCTACACTGCACCAACATGCCTTCTGTGCGTTTTTGCATGTTGGGCTGACAGTATATGAATTACTGTTTCTGCTTGGAGTGATGGGACTCTGTTACGTACCCAAGGAGCGCAGATGACATCCAGAAGCCCTTGTTAATGCACTGAGCTCAAATACCAAATGCGTGAGAAATCTGCCAATTTGGAATGAGTCGCACCTATAAATAAAAGTGAAACTCCTGGGGTGAGGATCACAATTGGAACAGGAACAAAAGTATTGGGATAAAGTATCTGTGCAACGTTCACTACCAGCCGTTCACTATTACTTCAGACTGCGTTCAACCGTTTTTCTGTCTTTCATAAAGTACTAGTATGCCACAGCACAATTTTGATGTGAAATGAAGGACAGTTAAAAAGTGACTTCAAAAGGAGAGGGAAGAAGCGTGGTGTGGTGGTTCTGCTTTGGGGATTTTGTTGTTGTTGTTCTTGTTTTTCCAGGGAGCCCAATACAAATTTTGTTTTAAAATAAAAAGGACTCCACTTCTGGGCACGCAGTTCTGGCTGGGCTGGAGCTGTCCTTGTATTCTTGGTCATATCATGTTTGAACTGGTTGCCGTTTAGACTGTGAGCTCTTCAGTGTCTAAGCAGCACTTGTTCTATGCATCTGTATTTTTGTTGTCTAGTGCTGGAATCTTTGTCTATTATCAAGCAGCTATGTCCTCAAAGCAGGACCTGCTGATCATACAGTGGATGTTCACAAAAAGAAATAATGCCTAAACAATCTGCTTTATAATGAAATAAAGTACATCTTTGGAGCTAATGCTTGGCTTTCGGTGCTTTGAATACTGTTGCAATTCGAACGCTTGTAGAATAACGTTACCTGGCTACAAGACTGTGAAAGTGATCCCTCTCAAACCAGCTGTTTAGAGTGTCGGTGTAAAATAAAGACAAATTGTATTTGCTCCAAGGTCTTCTCTCAACAATAGGTTGCCAGAATAACAGAACCTTAACCATTCCTCTGGGCTTTCCTGTTCCAGAAGAGTTGCAATTCAAAGGGCGCTGCACAAGTAAACAGTGGGAGGTAATGATGCATCAGTTTAACAGAAACTCTATTTCCCTATGCCAGTCTTCTTGTAGCATGACAGTAGTAACAAGGTATTAATTGAAACTGATGATATTCCCAATATTGTTCTTAAACTTCCCTTGGAGTAAGGAAAAATTTTATCTTCCTCCTGAACAGAAATATACTAATACTTAAAAGCAAATTTATTTAAAATACTGGTACTGGATGCCAGAAGTTCAGCCAAGATTTTGGTCGTGTATGAAGGCGTTTTAAACAACAGCTTGATTTCTCCCTTGCTATTTTATTTCTCCCCAGGAAACTTGAATTAATAATAACTGTGGTAGCTGTAGGAATATTACGTCATCACATAGACGATCACAGAAGTGATTGAAGTCACTGTAGGTGTGATGAGTTATCTGCAAGACAGCTAGGTGAGATGCCAACAGCGAGGCCAAGTCTGAGATCCTCTCTCTGGTAGTATTTCAAGTACAAAATTCTTTGCGTAGCCTTTTCTTCCACACTGTAGTTCTCATGCAAAAGCTTGTGCCATAGCACTTAAGTGCTGGATGTTTGATTTTGTTCCTGTCGCCCTTATTCAGGAAGCCTTAAAAATCATCTAGTTTATTCTAGTTCACCTATTCCTAGAGTGTATCTCCATATAATTTTGAGATGGCAAACAAAGGGACTTTTTTTTCTCATTAGTTGAACATTTTGTTTGTTGTTGGTTTTTTTTTTTTATTTAAAAAAAAAATCCTTTTTGACTGCAACTATAAAGGTGGTTGCTTTACTCTACGAAAGGTTTCATGGCTGTGCTCCCTGGATTATTTCTGGGAATAACCCTGCCCCTGCACTGTAAGCAGACTGATTTGTGAAGTAGATTTCTCCACCAGCTTTTGGTGAAGGAGGAAGCCGAGTGGCTTAGTAGCTCCTTTTCCTAGTTGTTCTCTCTTGCAGCACAGAATAATAAGCTTTAGGCGGCCTTCAGTTTCATCACAGCTTTGGGGAGTTCTGCGCGGGTTTTTGTAAGCTGCTGTTTGCTTACCGACATGGTGTGACACACCTGACAGGTCCTCAACCAGCCCTCGCTGCCTGGAGTGCTAAAACTGCCCCCTGATGCACCGCTGTGTGCTGAAGGAGAGTTTGAGCCTTCCCCCCCGCGAGCGCACGTCCTTCCAAGTACGCGATGGCTGGATGCTGCTATCGCCAGCAGAGAAGAGCGCTTTCGGAAAAAGCGTGCGGGGAGGGAGCCCAATGACATTTCTGGCACTCTGTTTGAGCGGGTAGGCGGCGTGGACGACTTGCCGTCTCTCTTGCTGCTCCCGCTGCCAGCTTTCTGACGCGAACCCCCAGCCCGCGCCGGCTCCCTGCCTAAAAAGGTCAGGGTTTGAACTGCGGCCAGCGGCGAGCGGCTCTGCTGGCATGCTCCCAGCTGGACAGGAGACGCGCAGGTGTTCAGACAATGCCCGCTGGTTTAGGGGGGTCTGGGCCTGTGAAACACCGGCCCCTCCGGCTTCGCCAAACCTCCCCGGAGGACGGGCGCTGGCATGCCAACGGGGAGCGCTTGCCCGCCTGGTGGCAATGTTACACTGTGCTTCGAGGCACCGGGGCTGCAGTTTGGAAGGGAGCAGGGAAATGCGTATTAAATCCATTCCAAATGTGTGTTCTCTGTTTTCCTTTGCTGCTACGCTGATGGGTGTCATACAACCTAAAAAGTTGGGAACAGAGTTCACCAATATTTATTTGTACTTCCTAGAATCAGGGCCAGGATTGAGGTGGTTTTAAGCTGAAGTGCTGAAAATGATCATCTCCTTTTAGAGAGTTTATAATATCTATAATATTTTCTAATATTTTTCAAGCCAGCCAGATGCCAAGGGGCAGTTGCTGTTACAGCCACTCAGTCTGCTGAATATGGCTACACAACGTAAGCCTAGACTGCGACAGCCTGTGGGATTGGAAAGAAGGCGAGAAAAGAAATGTTTAAAACCAAAATCAATAGTCTAAGCTGGGGACCTAATTAGTCAGCTAGACTTTAAGCTGCTGTTTTATAGTATGCTACTGGATGGATCTGCTAAAATTGAAACTCTTCTGTGGGCCAGGTTCTAGCAATCCCCTGGCGAGTGCCAATGTGACGCTAGCCAAGCTGGCAGCGCTTGGCAGAAAGGAAATACCCCGACAACTGGCACCTCCTTTGGCAGCTGTATCAGAGCGGCTAGAGACTGAATGAGCCAGACATGACAGACTTTGTCATCGCAGAGTGGGCTGTCAAGGTCAGAGATGGGATGCCTGCTCTGAGATGTTTCTTGTTGGAGAACAAGAAGACTGGGCCAGTCAATTTTCCAGCAATATGAGTATCTGAGAGCTTAAAGTAGAGGGAACAAATAAAACAGAAGAACAGTTAGGATGTAAATGTTTAAAAAGCTGTTTCCGACATTTTTGTATTGCTTTGGAGAAAGTCAGGATACACAGTACATACAAAATCCCAGATTCCCCTTCTTATATATTAAGGCTAAAGTGGATGGTTCCAAAAATGGTGTGAACACTGATGGGGAATATTAGCTCTCTGAAATCTGAGGTGAGTATTATCCACTTCAGTCTTCAGCATGTCTTTAGCCTTTTGATGTTCTCACAGCTCTGATGTGTCTCTTCTGTATACCTGTGGGGTGAAGCTTTATAAAAGAAAAAGGCAGCTCCAGACATAGGGGAGCAGGAAACAGTGAGCAGAACATTTTGCATGATTAACTTCACTATGTAAGTGTGAATTTTATTTTTGTTTAAATAGCTTTATCTTTTGGCAATGCAAGAACAAGGAATCATTGCTGCTGCTGGATTCTCAAGGGCTGCAGAACTATGCCCAATGCCTCCAGAGCAAGGGCTCACCGTGACCACAAATGTCGTCATTTAAACAATGATTTGGGATTGCAGAGCTCAGCTGCAGAGAGTAACTGGTGGGTGTGTGGTGAGAAGCCGTAGCTCCACGAAGGAACTGTGGGAAGAAGTAATGCAGGAGCTAAGGCAGCGAGGAGATGCACCCTTGTGAAGCCAGGGTCTGCTGGCATGATGTGCCTGTGCTTAAATGCATCTGAGAATGCTCTTGAGCTCCGGGATTTTGGTGACTGCTGACAACAAACTGTGAGTGCATTGTGTGATGGGGAACAAAACTGCGAAGGGGTGGCTGCCTACTGGATCTCCCCAGTAAGAGAAAGCCCAGAATACCTGTGTACTACAGAAATGGATATTTTGTTTAACCTTGGTATCCCAGCCTGACCTGGTGTTCCCTTTCCACTGTACAAAGTTTTCTTCGTATTCTGCTGATGTAGAAACTTGTAAGATAGGGAAGTGTGTTTGTTAAAAGTGCTTAGAAAAGGAATTAATTTATCTCAGGCGTTTGAGGATGGAGCTTGAACTGGTGATCTTTAAGTTATAAGAAGAGCATTTTTTTAACCTGGCCCCTCTTGCTTTGAGTAACTCTTGAAAGGAGAGATTTACAGAGAGGGGTGGTTTAACTTCTTTAGGGAGGTAGAAAAGAGCTGCCTCTTATCTCAGTGTCTCCCATTTCTTAAGCAGTACAGGCTGGTGGAAGCAAGCCAACATTTGGGATAAGGCTTATCTAATTTAATGATGGAACACAGTAACACAACCCAGGGGGTCTGACACAACGTTCTGCAATTGAGGTACATTGCTGTCACTTTTATTTAGCTTTAAACACTTGTATCTACCTTTTTGTAGTGGGTAGCTGGAAGCTTGCATGATCCTTTAAACCGGAATGGTGACAGGGGTATCTCATGTGTGAAAAGAGAAGAGCTGTAGTTGTAGAGCAAATAAACTAGAAGCGTTTCCTTTCCTATGAAGTGGATTCTCAGCTGTTATTTGTATTGCAGGAGTTGCTTGTTTTGCATGAGAGCGCCCACTTTGGTGCATACTGGCTGTAATTACAACCTGAGAGAGATATTTGGCTTCAAAGATTGTACAGGCTGAATAAAAAAAACTCCACTTTTTTCTAAAAAAAAAAAAAAAAAACCAAAGCACAAAGGAAATGCTGTAGAGAAGGACGGGACTTGTCCCCAGTCATACAGCTGGTCACTGCAAGAGTCCTGGCTCAAATGCGGTGTCTGTACCATGCCGTCTCTGTGCTTACCTCTTCCGTTGATGTTGCCTGTTCTTGAAGCACCAGAAAGAAATGTTAACTCTGTAGAAACTGAAACACAGATCCAAATCGCACACGTGTATTAAAGTAGGTGTCTTTAAAACATAACTGTGAGCAGCTAATGAATGAAGTAGTACACTTCATTCTGTCCTTAGTCCCCAAATCAGCGTGTCAGCAGTGAGCTCGTGCCTGTAGGAAACAGAGGGTCAGAGAATCGAGTGGTCCATGTGCCAGCATGGTTATGTTTTTCTTTGTTCTTGCAGAATTGCTGAGAGATCGCAGCCTTGGTGTTATTTCATCCTTGCAGAATATTTCTGCTCCTCCAGAGAGTGTTTCCTTTATGCATAGTCCATTAAGTGATGGTCAGAGCTTTGAGTGCCTGCAATTCATCAAGTTTACGCTTTACTATAAGAGAAGACAAAACCATTTCTCTGTGGTTTTGGTTGTTTAAAATAATTGCTATAAAATCAACTCAAATCTGGATCACCTCCCTAAGCAAAGGTGACAGATTGATGCTATCGGGGTTCTGGGAGGTGTTATTGGGGAAATAATGAAATTGCCTGAAGGCTGTTATATTGCTACAGCCCAGGGAGCTTTGTAGGAGTATAATGAGGTAGAAGCACCCCCTAGAAACTGGGAGAAAGGATCATTATTTAGCCTGGGCTCCAGCCCACAACTTGAAAGACCTGAGTAAAAGCCCCCGTCCTGCTTTCTTGTGTTCCACCGGTGGGTCTGTGGTGGGAGGTTCTTGCACGAAACAGGTATTGCTCGTGTCAGAGCTTCAGTCCCTCTGTGGAAGTGACCCTTAGACTACCCACACCTCGTGTTTCCCCCTGATGATTGCTGCAGCAAAGGTAAACATGTTGAAGAGCACTCTGTGTCCGTGAGGATGGGGCAGAAGGGGAGGAAGGAGGGATTAAACAGGACAGAACCAAATCTGTTCCTGTGGTTGTGGTTTGCCAGGACGTCCCTGATGTGAGCTGAGGTGTAGCTAGCATCCTCCAGCATTTAAATGTGGGACTGAGGTGGAGCGGGGGTAAGAAGGGAAACCTCTCCCCTGCAAGCAGCCTGCTGATGGGTGTATCTCGGCTCCTGAGGAGCTCGGCTGTGCTCTGGCTCCTGCTTGGGTGTGGGGAGCAGGGGGTTTCTGGGGGACAGGTACTGTTTACGTGCCTGATGGACTTTCAGTACCTGGCTGGATATCTGTTTGTGCCTGGGAAATTTCCATCTGCGTCCGACGTTCCCTGATAGCTGGAAAAGGAACTGGTTTGGTGTTCCTACAGCAACAGGAAGATGCTGTCTGAGGGGATTGGCACAGGGAAAGTGTGAGCAGAGACCTGTTCTGCCCCTGCCACAGAGTCGCTCTGTTACCTTATGGTTGGGTATCAGTTAATCTCCCTCTTGCTACCTGTTAGATTTGATCTTTCTCGCATCGGGATGTGGGGATTTGTTAATGCTCTGAAGCATTTGTATGGGGAAAGACATTTGGAGAAGAGCGGTGCAGTCCATAATGAATCACTTCTATGGATTTTGCACCTCCTTCCATTGACCGTTTCTGTTACTAATAACACTCCCTAAGTTACCTGCTGCCTTGACCGGCAGCATCCTGCTGGCCCGTGGGTTTCCTGTGTGATGTCTTTCACAAATGCATCGAGAAGACCCAACCAGATCAAAGCCTCCTGCTCTCAGTGCAGCCCTGAAGCACGTACAGGAGGCTAAGCGAGAGCGTGCAGCCTACCACCCTGTTTTCAGAAAGTATGTGGGTATTGTACAGCCTCTAAGTCTGTAAGAGCTGAGGACAAGCATGTTAAAGACCTCAAAAAATCGTCTCTTCTCCCTGCCCACCAGCGTTCACCCATGAGGCTGGTGCGTTCCTGCACACGCAGGTGCTCCAAGACGGCATCCCCCAGCCTGGGGCCCTCCCAGTGGGTGCCTCTGTCAGCTGGAAAGACGCTGCGTTGCTCCGTTACCCAGCAGCGCTATTGCTGCAGGATTGAAGTGCAGATCTGACAGGACGGCTTTGCCTTTCTCTTGTAAATCCTCTGGCAGGAGGCTGATGTGATTCTTGCCAAATACCTCTGGAAGTGGTAGGAAGACCCAAGGGGTTTCAGGAGCAGGACGGATGCCCAGAGAGGTGGGCAGCGGAGGTCAGAGATGGCCTTTCTTCACTGTGTATCAGAGCTTTGTGCTCACACAGATGTCTGCTGGAAGGCACCAGCCTGATCCCCTTGGCTCCCAAGTCAGGTGGGGCACAGGAGCTTTGCGAGCTTGTCCAGCGTGACCTTTTAAAGAGCGTGAGATGAGCTTCACACAATTTGTTTTCATCTTACAACAACAGCAAGAGCACTTGACTTTATGTAAAACTGGTTTGCTTTATTTCTGTCTAAAAGGCTTAGCAATTCCCGGACGTACAGTTTTAATTCTCTCACTTTCTCCTGTCTGTGTGTTCCATGGGTCTTTAGTTGCCATTTGATGACTGCTTGCCTCCTGTCCCCGCCTGGGTGGGATGGGGCTCCCCTGCTCTGATTCCGGGTGAGGGAGGGTGGCCGGTGATCCTGAAGACAAGAGATGATATGTGTGAGTAGTCCTGGCAAGATCCTGCCTTCTGGATTGAACAAAGCAAATTCATCCTCTGAAAAAATCTATCCGGAAGGACAGGACCCTTTAGGAATATATAGTTATCAGTCTCTCTAATCTTAGGTGCCTATCACCTGTATCCAAGTTGTACAATATAGATGTCCAGACGGGCCAGAGCCATTCAATAAAGCTGCTGCTATAGTTCTTTACATTAATACTGAGCTTGAGTGCATCACTCCTGCGGTCAGTGGTCTGGAAAACTACGTGCAGCAGCTCTCGGACTCGGAGAGCATTCGGGATAATAAAAGAAGGGACAGCCTGAAGCCGGGCTGGGGGTCCTGACACTCACTGCTTAGGACCCCGAAAAGATGTTTCTCTGGTGCTGGGGGGCGTCTTTGGGCTCTGTAGCAGCAGTTGGCGTGCTAGTTCCCAGTATTTTCCTAAATACATTTGGGATTGTTGCAGCTCCTATTGTTTGTGACAAAGGGTTGGACAAAAGGTCCATCGATCAGGCGGCTCTCGCTATCCATCTCTGTCTGCCTCTCGAGACGGGGAGTCTGTGGTTGCAGGGACACGGCGAAGCCGCTGCGCTACATGAGGCTGGCACAGGGAGCTGCGCTTGCTGGGAGGAGAAAGGGTGCGACAGCAGCGAGTACAGACTCGCAGATCCTTTTTCCTTTCTCGCCGCGTGAATTTGCGAATCGCTGTGTGAATGCGGTGCGACGTGAGAGGGACTCGGCCGACTCGCTCTGCTCCAAATTCACAGCCGGTGGTGAACTTACTCTCGTGTTTTACTTCAGTAGGGAACCACCTGCCAAGTTTCAGCGCACGTGGCATTCGAGCCCTGCGTGGGAGGTTATTATAGACAGAGATGCTGAATTTTATGAAATTTTTAAAAAAATTGAAGGCAACTAGAGTGGAGAGAATCTTGTTTCTGGAAGAAAGCCCCTGAGTTTCTTAGGAAAAGTGAAATATCTCCCGTAGTTGTTGTTTGAGCTAAACTTTGTCTGCTTTTCTAATGACGAAAAATGGTGTTTGGTACAATTAGATAGCATATGGAAAACAGTCATATTTATGAAATACTTGTTATTTCTTTTACTGTGTCATATTCAAAATACAGCCCATGTTAGAAATGAAATTGCATCGCATGCAAAGATCCTTGCACTGACAGAGAAATGAAATACTTTTATCCCTAAAATAGGAGGGAATAAGATATTAAAAACAAAAAGCATCAATATTACTAACGTGCATACAAAAAAGGAGGTTATATCTGTGGCTCTGAAGTAGAACTTAAATCCAGGCATAACAACGCAGATGCACGAGAAACTTCTGTTTTAGAGAACTAGCTGGGGAAAAAAGGATGTGAGATTTCGATATAGATTCATTATAATGTAGTTAATAGAGTGCAATATTAAGGACTGACAGTAACATTGGCCAGAAATAAATGGGAATTATAGTTACCTACTGTTTTAACTTAAAATAACTCAAGTTGAAATACTTATTCATTTTACAGAAAGCTTTTTTTTTTTCAACTAACGGAATACAGAAGTAATATCACTTTAAAAATTAACATGTGTAAAAGGATGTTGTTATATCTTCCTAATTACTTTTTTTTAAATTGGGCCTTCCCTGTGTTCTGACACCTCCTGTTCCCAATCCTGCTGTTGGGGAAGACGGGCTTGGGGGTCATCTGGCCGGATCCAGAGACTCAGCCCCGCGCTTGGCGGTGCGGAAGCTCCAGCTGCGCCGGGTCCAGGCAGCTTTGGAACCTGGGGCGCGAGCGGTGCCCGCGGGGCAGGGGCAGGCGGGAGCCGGGGGCGATGCTGGGGCAGGCAGGAGCCGCGGGAGCCAGGGGCGATGCCGGGGCAGAGCTCCCGCTGCGGCACCGGGAAGAGCTGCCGTCCGGGTGCAGCCCCGTGTCTGGGTACAGGTAGGGCTGGAGTGGGAACGGCAGCCCGTGCCTCCCTGTGATCTCTGCGTGCGCTTAAGCTAGTCTCATCGGCTAGTGTGGAAGTCATTAACTTCACCCAGATGGAAAAATGGTCTCGTGCTCCCGCTCCAGAGGGAGTCTGTGATGGTTTCCTCTGCATGACGAACGCACGCGGTGGCGGCCCTACCTGCTGCCGCTCGCCGGCCTGCTGGCTCCTTCCTCCCGTCTCCGCTGGTCCCTTCTGTCATCTCTCGTTTGCGATCCCTCACATCTGCGCAGCGCGGGGCCGGGTGCGGGCCCCGCTGCCGGCTCTTGCCGAGGCGCTCTCACCGTTGATACGCACGTCGGGAAGATCAAGGAGCGCTCTGACAACGGGGACGTTGTGCCCGGGTTCCTGCAGCCCCCCCGTAGCGAGGGCCCCGTATCCCCGCTACCTGGCGGTCCCCTGGGTGGATGACGCGGGTCTGATGCCGCGGACGTGCGGATGAGGTGTCGGAGAGAAGCTTTGGTGGAGTGAATTGTGACGGCTTTTGGCTAGCAAGATAATTGAGGGGAACAAAGCTGTTTGAGCAAACAATGCGATAAAAGGGGGTGCGGGATTTGAGGTCCCCTGTGCACGCTGATTTGGAAAGCGTGTGGCCGTGGAGGTCTCTCTAATACTAATTGAATACATGATTTCATTCATAACTTGAAGTAAAACCTCTGCCTGGGGTTTTGGTGGATTTGCTTCCATCCTCAACACTCTTTGTTAATTCTTTCTTTTCTTTTACTGGCATCAGCTTCCTGGGCAGAGCGTTGCCAGGGCGCCTGCTGCGTCCTCTCGGGGGTCCTTTTCCTTCTTTTGCCTTCTCTGTTTCGCCTCTCTACTCTTCCGCTGTCTCTTTTCCTTCTCTGTTCCCTTGTAATGCACAGCCTTCTTTCAAACACCGTCCCTCTCCTCCTTCTCCTCTTGCTTTCTCTGGGATTGCATCCGCTATACAGAGGGTTTATGCCTCCTCTCTGGTTGTGCTTTCCCTTGCCTTTTGTTAGCATATTTCTGCCTTTCCCGCTTTCTTTCCCATTCTCTAGATTTTCTTTCTTCTTCCTCACTTTCTTCTCCTATTTTGGGGAATTTTCTTTTCCGTTCTCTTCGAACTCTTACCTCGCTGGCTTGCCACCCTCCCTTGCAACGTCTGCTCCTTGCTCATCGGCCCCTTTCCCTCAGTCCCTCCTGCCATCTCCTTATCGCCTCAGTGCTGTATCTCTGAAGTGAGATGGTCCAGCTCCGGGGACAGCAAGCTGCGAACAGATGTGCCGTGCTGCTCCATCGTAGACCTCCTCTGCTTGGGCTCCTCCGCGGCAGCAGCAGAGCACCAGGCGCTCTGCTCGATGGCTCAGCGACCCACCCGCACCACCACAGCACGGTGCTCCCTCCTGGAGTCGTTGCCGCGGGCTGGAGAAGTTGGGTGTTGATTTCTCTGTGGGGCAAGTCTCCACTTGCGTGACCCCCCGCAGCCAGTGCAATAGTGAGGGACAGCGTTGGGGCACATGAGATACCCGTCCTTTATTCATTTAAATGGCCTCATCCTGCTGAGCTCATCCAGCTGAGGTGTAAGAGAAGGTTTTGGCTGCTGTTATCCTGTGCGATACTGGCTGGTTGGATTGCAGGTATGAATTGAAGGATTCAGATGATACTCAAGTCCACGTGGGTGGCCTCTCAATAGGCAACAGAGGTAAACTGAAGGACCATGGCCAGGCCAGAGGTGCTGCCCAGCATGATGGGCAAATAGTGTGGTACCTGGTGCTGAGAACCGGGTTGGCAACCTTGTACACCCCAAATGGCCAAATATGATGTGTTGGTCTTCACACCACCCCTACAAATGAACATAAGAGTTATCTGTGTGAGGTCATTGGAAATCACGTCTACCTTGCCAGCTTTCTCCTCGCCCTGGTAGAGGTAAGATGGTATCTGCCGATCAGCCTGACCTTCCAGTTTGGAAGAAGCGATGTTGAGCCCTGCCCACGCTGGTGTGGTGAAAGTGGGGGCGCAGGTTTATTTTGTTAGGCAGTCTGCACCTTCTCCCATGATCCAGTCAGACCTCATCACCCAAGAAATGTTGGGATTAGTCAACTCGGACGGAAAACTTGCCGCAGGTGCAGAGACACTGCAGTGAGTGATTTAGCTGAGCGTGGTCTTCGTTCTTGTTGGGATTGGGCAACGCTCCGTGCAGCAGTAAGGGTCCTGCGCTGCCAGAGGTGCCGGGGTCAGCTGGGATCCAACATCACGGCGCTCACAGCCTCACACGTCCTGGTGTCGCTTGTTGTAGGGTTGAGCCTGATGAAGCCCCGCTCCCGACTGTTCGAGCCCAGTCTTGGTGGTTCAGGAATATTCCCTACTTTCCTTTTCGGGCTGTATGTTTTCCAGACTTTTCCAGAGCGTGCGGCACTGCTCCGCTCCGTCAGGCAGTCGCGTCTCGCCCCGGAGATGGCTGCCTCTCGGTGGCAGATGGAGTGGAGTAGTCGAAGCACTACTAGGCTGGGCCACTGTAAAATATTCGTTATCAAAAATGAGCATTGCAAAGAGTGCTGTAATTCTTTTGACCCCCTCCTCTTTTTTTTTTTTTTTTCCCCTGTAGGAATATTTCTGCTATTTAATTATTTTTTTTTTTTAATATCTCTCTTTCCAGACTTCTTATTCTAGCCCCACCGCCTGCGATCCCTGCGGGGCGAGGGGAGGAGGGCTGAGTGACAGGCTAATAACCTGCTCTGGCTCTCGCTCCAAGCCCGGTGGCAGGTGTCCCAGCGCCCCTATTGAATGCCACCATCCAAAAAAAAATTTATCAACCATCTTCCTTCAACAATGATTTATTATTGCCATAATTTGCCTTGGTACAATGAGCTGCGGAGCGTATTTCTGCACCCGGCTGACAGGGATTTGATGGCTCCAGGTCCCTATTTTATTTAGTCCTGAGCCTAATATGATTTGGTTACCCTCGCCCCCTCCTTCCCGTCCCTCTCCTCCCTCCCCACCCAACCTTTTCTCATTTTGTTTTGTTTTCTATGAGTGTGTGTTTCGCATAACCCTGGGCCGGCTGACAGCGCTTGTAAAAACCAGAAGTCGATCTTGCAGTGGCTTTTCACCATTAATCAAGCTGCCTGGAATTGGAAAGTAACACTGACAGGCTTTTATCTTGGAGAGGAGGAGGATGGCAGATGTATTTTATGGTGGATGAGCCTTCACGGCTTCTATTAGACTGGGACTTCAGTGGTACAAGGTGGTGGTTTGGGGGAGGAGGGGAGCGAGGGGGAGGAGAAGCTGGGGAGCAGCCTACAGATAAATAGATCCGTCAGTCAGGCGATGTGGAGGTCTCCAGGCGGCCAGCCATTGTAGGTGACAGAAAAGGCAATCAAAGACAAAACAAATCAAAAGGTACATCTTATCAGCAGCAGGCCAGCTGGACTTCCACCGCACTCGGAGGCCCCGCCGAGGGCAGGAGAAATTAATCGTGCTGTCGAGGCCAGAGAAATTGTCGCTGCTGAAGGTCCAAGTTCAGGCGAGCGGAGGTGGCCAACATTAAAGGAGAGGGAGAGCGGGGGGCGGGAGGAGAGGAGCGAGGAAGCGAGTGCCGCCGTCCCGCCACCTCTCTCCCTCCTTCTCTCCCCCGGCCGCCGCGGGCTCCTGACAAGTGCATTCATCGTGCGATGATAGCTCGGCACCTATGATTGGTACCTTTAATAATATAGCCCTCGCTCAGCTGTCACCCTGAAAGAACAATTTTTCCTCCCGCTTTCCTCGATGCAAAGATACATCTGTAATGAGAAGGGTGACAGAAAGTGGGAGCGCGGGGAGCCAAGGAAAGTTTGGAAGAACATTAATCAAAAAGTGAAGCTGGAGGTGATGCCGGCTGCTCGACGCGCCTGTGCCTTCAGCGAGGATCCAGTGTCGGGTTTGAAGCTCCTGTCGTGTTCCCCAGCCCGCAGCGCTTCGGGGTGTCCTCAATGAGGGGAGAGGGATCCTTTGCCCACCCTCGGAGAGGAGCAACTTTGAAAGCCACCATGCTCCTGCATGGCCGAGCTGGTCATGACGGGAGGGACCGGGGAGCAGCCCCGTGCGCAGGGAGTCCTTGGTATAAACCAGCACGACTCTGTTGGGTGCAATGGATTTGCACTGGACAGAGATCTCTGTTTGCCTCCACAGCCTGGAGGAAAAAATATGTGGTTACAAGTCCTGTGAGTTTCCCTGCAGCGCAGACCTACTCGTGTCCTGCTCTGGGTAACTGGGGCTCCATCCTTTGGATCCAGCCAGACTTGATCCCCAACCCCATCCGTAGCAGCGCTGTGTGGAAACCGCCCTATTTCCCCAAAGGAGGCATTTTACCTTCCAGGGCATGATGCCCTCGTCTCCGGGCTGTGGTGTGGCTGGCCCACGGCCCATCGCACTCTTATGGCTCCCTCTGCGGGGGAGATGCTTGTGTGTTAGCCCAAACCCCGAAGCCTCCCCAAAGCCCTGAGTTACAGACCGAGTCGCAGCGTTGCATTGCTCAGAGCCGCTGCCCGCGTGTGCATCAGCACCCAGCCCCACGTCGCTGCGCCCGGGGCCATCACGGGAGATGTCCGAGGGCTCCTGTTGCAGCCACCCAGCCCCGCGCACACCCATGAAATCACCCCGTCGTCAGTCCCTCTGAGCAATTGCGCCCGTGGGGGGTCAGCTGGGGAAGTTTGGGGGGTATATTCCATCCCTGGTGTAAAAGAGACGCCGGCAGCCCCATGCCAGTGGGCTGGGGAGAGCAGCAGGCTGTGCAGGAGGCACGGAGGGGGCTCCTGTTTCTTGTACTTAAGGAACACGTCTATGTTAATTTAAGGGAAAAGCAGTGACGTCCTTGAACGCGGTTGTCTCCTGTGGTTTTTAGCAGCTTTCCAGGCTGCCCGGCTCCACTCTGCGGTTGTCAGTCCCTCCCTGGGACAAAGCCCTTGGGCTTGAATTCTTTAGCATTAGCGTTTGGCAGTCGGTTCTCCCATTCTGCGTATTTGCTGTCTTGTACCTACAACTGATTTGCTAATCTGCATCTGTTTTTGTTTTTATCCTAATAAAAGTGGGGGTTATGTGCAGATCTGGATCAAACAGGTTTGTCTGTAAAAGCTGGGGGTGCTGGTCTCTGCGGTCCATCGTCTCAAATCCCGGAGGATCAGAAGGAAAGCAGGGAGGGTTAGGCAGCATCTCCAAAAGAAGTAGTTTGTTCTATATGGTTTCCAAAAATTGAACGGCGATTACTTTCTGCCTTCTCCATGAAAGCAGATAACTTCTGCAGGCAGCAGTTGGCGGGCGTGTGAACCATATGGCTGGGATAAATGTTGGTAATAAGTGGTGGTGAAAACAGTCTTTGAGGGATGTTGCCCTGATCCATACAGAGAAGTTGAACCCAGAATGGATAAGCACAGCTCAGGCAGGGAAGCAGAGCTCTGGTCTCCACGCAGACCTCCTTAGCAAGAACACAATGAAGAGGGAAAGAGCCCTGGACAGTTGGCTTGGACTGTTCACCCAGGAGCTTTGGAGCCATGTGCTTAAAGGGCGAACCCTTTGCGTATCCTCTGCAAAGATGATACAGATGTGGTTTGCTGGTGCTAAAATGAGGAAACGCTTTTGCCTGGTAACGTTTTCTGCAGTCTGTAGGCTGGTGTCTCCGTGGCTTGGAGCTGTAAGAACAGGGGCCTCTAACTCAAATGCCTGAGATGATTTTGAAAACTAAAGAACCAAAGCCTGAGCTTCACTGAGACTTGGGCTCCTTCTAAACACTGAGGTGCTTTGGGAAAACATGAACCAACATCTACATTCCTGAATTTCCACTAATGCTATCAACCTTAGACTGTACATCTGAAGTTTGGGGTTTGCGGAGGTATGGCACGTTTTTAACTCTCATGTGCCTATGATCTCTAAAACATAAGTCCCCAAAGTAATGAATGCTGGGAAACCGTTACCTAAGAGAATGACTCATTGCAGACTGCAGTGTAAATCAGGAATAGAGTTGGGTTTTGAGATATCAGGACATGGCTCCTAAGTTCATTTCAGCTGTTACTTCTCCAGTGGAAGGATGCGCTGTGTGTGCGCCTCAGGCTTGGCTTCACGCTCTCAGAGCTTGTCATGAGGCACCGGCTGTACCTCTAGAGTTACCGCATTTACAGGGGCTTGCAACCTGGCAACAAACCTCTGCCAGGTAATTGCATCCAAATCAACGGCAACCTGGGAAGCAAGTCCTTTTTATCATGCTGACGTCACTCTGTAGGCTTGGCCTGAATACCAACCTTTTGGGGCTAAAAAACCAGATCTATTGGGGAATCCTGCACGAACATCCTTTATGCTGCCAGGGGAAACGGTGCCCCATCCCATTTATGGACGAGTCTCAAAACTACAGTCCTAGGATATATGATGACGCTGACGTGCAACACGTGCAGCCCCACCTGCATGCTGAGAAGCCGTTATTTAATATTGTACCACGCTGCTTGGGCAGGTACAGAGTGCGGGGGGCAGAGCCAGGCCCAACGGCCTCAGCCAAAACTGGCCAAAATGACATTGCACAAACTCCATCCTCACCGTCTAGATCCCCAGTAGCCTCACCGCAATCAGTGCGGGTTTGTAAAGTGGAACCAGGGCTCCATTCATAATGTAAATCTGGTGAATTATAAAACAAAGCAGGTTTCAAAGTGCTTTCTTGGCATGTGGTTAATCTCTTGCTAACTCTAACTCTGAAGTATTGCACCAAAGAATACTTCACTGCATGAAGGCTAACCAGAGAGGTTGTCACCTTGGGCAAGATACATTTAAACACGAGATGAGGTCATGTTTGCATCATATTTATGGTTATGGCAGAGCACAGATACGTTGCAGTATTTTGATTGCTTTTGCAGATGGGATCAAATTGTCCCTTAATCACATTAAAGAAATCAGGTTACGAGCTGGCTGCTGTAGCACCATTCCACTAAGATGATTATGAACAATTTGGTCCTGTCTGCAAACATCTTAATGAAATGGGGAAACTACTCAGCGTAGTTGAATTTGCAGTGTAGAAATGACTCAGTCTTTGGTCTCCTGCTCTTACCACTAGACAATACTAATCTTCTGGCTCTTATAACTTCTTCAGCCCTCCTCCACCCTCGCCATGTGCTGACTAGCGTTCTTCCTCTGCTCCCCAGCAGCAAGCGGAGCCCTTGAACCCTGCCCCATCTCCTGGCCACTGGGAGGGCTGAGAGACCCCAAAGTGATCGTCTCTGCTGCTCTCTGGCTTTTGCCATGGCAGGAGGTGAACTCAGCACCTCCCACACCTCCTTCCAGTCTGCATGAGATGGCTGGTGGAGGTCAGAACCAGGAGCCTATTGCAAAAGTCAGCATGACACCAGATCGTGGAAACCACAGGGGTTTTTTAACAAGATACTTCAGCCTACAAAGTTGTGGGGTTTTCTTTCTTCCCCCAGAATGTGCAATGTATTTTCTAGTCTCTGAAGGTCCATTTCAGGAGCTGGGATAGCCAGTCCCCAGGAATATCCCCTGCTAAGAGCTCTATTTGACACCAATACACAGCCCATCTTCGCTGTAAAGATTGGAAGCTTTCCCGGACAGATCATCCCTTGCTGTGTGGGCACATGGCATCCCTGGCAACGGAGCCATGGCCCCAGCTGGGGCCTCTGGCCATAACCAGGAAACAAATTGAGGAAACGGCATGTGCTTGGCAGATGTCCGATTTGGGCCAGACGCAAGGTTGCTAGACAGCCTTAAAAATCTTTTCTCACATGATTCATCTTTGTTGCAATGCTCTGGGGCTCAATCCAGTTGCCTGAACATAGGCCTTGAGGTGAGGCATGTGCCACTGGGCCTCCACGGCATCTGCGGGGGGTTGGCAGCTGTGACACACGGAGCAGCATCTGCAGTGGCACTGTATGCTGATGTGTGAGCCCCGTAATTACACGTTGTGGTTTCCTGTGTGGCTGCTGCTGTCCTTGGGCGATGTCCTCGCTTTTGCAAGCGAGCCTGGAGTGCTTCGTGATCTGGTGATGCTGGTCTTGCTGTTCTTGACCGCAGCGGTGGATTCAGTTGGGTCCCTGGGAAAGCTGCAGGTTTCCCTGGAAGTAAAATCCATTTTGTCACCTGAGGCAACAACGCGCTCCATACCTGCCAGTTACCACCATTGTTTTTGAGGGGAAATAATAGCCCCGGATAGAAAACAGCAAGCTAGGCATCAAGGGGATGAATTATTGATGCAGAACGCAAGTATTTGAGTCACAGGCGTGTCAAACACCCCATCAGGCAGAGCTTGTCGTGGCCGGGGGAGTTCAGTGCAACGGGGAATTGGCAATTGTGGGGACGGAGCTCCAGGTCTCGGGGATCGGGCACATGCTGGGAACGCTGCTTTTGCCCTTGCTGACACTTGCTTGACAAAGGTCCTTAACAGGCAAACGGCCTTTGCTCCCGAGAGGGCAGAGCCACCCCCCTCTCCCTGCTTGCTGAGCAGCAGCCCTGGCCAGGAGCTCAGCCTGGGGCTGGGCGAGGGCCGAGCAGACGTCCCGCCTCGCTCTGCACCCCCGTCAGCCCACGCGTGGGCGCCCACAGCCGGCCTCGCTGACAGCCTACCGCGCTGCGCGAGCTTGGTCTGGAAGTTGGGGCACTAACGTGTTTTTACCACAGCTGCCTTCGACAGCCCCGGTGGCTTCCACCGTCCCACGGGAGACGGGATCCACGCGGGGGTGGGGGATCAGGGGCCATGGCGAGCGGGCAGTAAAATCTCGGGTTGTGCCGTTTCCCACTTTTCGTTGCAGACTCAGGAATGTGAGTTTTCTTTCAAAGAAAAAGAAAGCGTCAGCTGCAGATGTTGAGAGGCAGATGTGAGCGTGCTCTTTGCTTCCTTGCCATCCCCGCGCCCCTTCCTATGCCTGGTTTCCGATCTGAAACGTGCTCAAGTCTCTCTTCTTTCTCCTTGTTTGCCTGGTTTTACACCAGAAAACCATCACAAGCTCTGCTGGCTGCTGGCAGAGTCACGGGGCTGTCGGCCAGCGGAGAGGCACAGGGGCAGAGCCGGGGGGCTGGCGCCTGGTTTGGAAATTGGGGCTGGGACCCCAACAGAGCTGTGCAGGCTGCACAGGTACAAGGTCAAGTGAGCAGCGTTAGGTCTTCTCCGCTTTGGAAATCTTTAATTGGCACCCCAAAAAAACCCGAGTGATGGTTGTTGAAAATGTTGTTTGTAATAAAAATAAATTGGTTCTTAATTTTCATTGTTTAAAGGCAAAAAAGTCTGCTTTGTCCCCAGGCTGCTCACTTTACCAAGATCTTCCCACTAAATAAATTCTGCTGTTGTAACCTTGCCCACTCCCAGGATATCGGTGCTGTCTCTTTGCCTGGTGTCAACGACTTACTTGGACGTGCACAATTAAAATATGTACAATGATGCACAGGCTCCAAAGCTATTAATCAGCAGAGGAGATACGGACGGTGAACTGAGAGCCCGAAGTGTATTTATATCCAGCTCCCAGAACTGACACAGAGCTGGGCACTTGCATTTGTTCCTTTTAAAGGTATCGGAATGTCAGGCAGGAAAAGCTCGTTTGCTTCTGGATGAGAACAGTGGAGTTTTTATTTTAAAGTCCTGCTGGTAATGACTCCTGATTACCAGGGTATCCTCTGCCAAAACAAGAAAAAAGCATCGTCATCTTCACCTCTCTGGAGTGTTTCCCGCCCTGAGCAACACTGACGCACCTCAGCTCCGAGTGTGCGGGCAGGCACACATTTGGGTTTCCCAAATGAGCGTTTTGCTGGCCCTGCCACGGTGCTGAGGATGCAGCATCTAAACCAGGCCACGGACGGACCACCAGCACGTCCTCCGGCCGTCCTGCATCCCTAAAGCAAGGGCACACGCTTGTCTCGTGCCTGCTGTCCTTCAGCACAGCCCGTACCCCGCCGGGAGCTGCTGCGCGCACCCCGGTGCTGTTCTCTGTTGGTACCCCAGTTGTAAACAGTAAAGGCCAATGCGAGAGGGGAATCACGGCGTTTTTCCATTGAGGGAATTTGGACCAGTTTTTGAGATGGAAAATTTTTAGGATGTGGGTGATCTTGTGTTTTCCTGACATCAGTGGTCTCCGAGCTGGGTCAGCTTTCAGAGTAACCCCCATTTTTCTCATAAAGGTTAATTGCGTTTTAGATGCTTCTGGCCACGTGGAAACTAAAGACGCGGCGATTTCTGACCTCAGTATGTATAAAGAGGGGGAATCAACTTCCAGGCGCTAGCGCACCGTGGCATCTGCATAGGAGGCACGTACGCTGGATTTATGCGTATCCACTGTCTCGGAGCAGGATCCGCGTGTGGCACCGCTCCACGTCGGAAGGAAATCACAGCTTATAATATTCAACTGGTTACTATAACCCCCACCCACCCCAGGTTTAATATTAGAACTATTTTTCACATTGAAACCGAAATAGTACAAAATATGGGCTTGCTGTAATTGTTGTTAGATTATGTGTCACCCTGATAAGATGTAACAAATATTTTCCTACACAGCAGGGCCCGTTTCCCTGCGAGTAATGGATGGAGAAACTTCTCATAGTGTGCAGGCAATCGGTCGTAAAAACTTCGCTTAGAAGATTAATGCATTAAGTGCAACCTTTGTGGAAAACAGGAAGAAAAGAATTAAAATAATAGTTTGTTCTTTCACGTTTAATATTAATAACCAAACTTATTCGGTGGGAATGTTCCTTGCTGCCTGCGCCTTCCCACTTCAAGGGGCAGCTTTGTGTCAAATAAGCATTTCTATTTTTTTGAAGATCCTTGATCAGTAGCTGTTGTATATGGTGCAGTGATTCTTTCAACAGAACTATTTTTATCGGTAATATGAAAGACTATTTTCATGGGCAAAGCTTTGACACCAATAAGTCTGTTGGACGTCACTTAATAGGCTAGATAAACATTCGCTCACCATTTAGCGCAGAAGGATTTTCCCTTTATGCCACAGCTTTACGTCGTGCGTAGACACTTAACGGCCGCTAGAGAGACGGCACCCTCGGCACAGAGCTCCCCAGAACCCGTGCGTGGTCAGGGACCGGGCAGGGGCTTGTTTGCTGCTGTGCGAACATTAACGTGCAGAACAGAAAAGTGAGGCCCTTCGTGTCGCGAGCTGATTTGTGCCAAGTCCTTCAGCAGCAGAGCCGAGGGTTTAGGAGGAGCATGTCAGTAGGTAACGACCCCTCCTGAGCGCAGCCTGCGCCTAATTCTGCCGTTGCCCCTTGGAAGGGTTCTTGCTCCTTTCTGGGGATTGTTTGGTACCAGCCACCGCTCTGACACGGGCTGCAGCTAACTTGGCAGATGTCAGGATGGTCTTACGTGATGAAGTAATGATTTTTTTTTTTTTTTTTTTTTTTTAATTGCTCAAGGTTTGGGAAAAATGCCAATTTACATTGTTTACTGCTGCTTCCCCCTCATGTGTGTTTTGAGATCTTGTTTTCTTCCTAAAGTACACTTCTGTACGCGCAGTCAGTCTCGAGTGACAGGTACCATCAGTCATGAAGTCAGCTATGAAACTAGGGCGGGATGGGACTGCTTACTTTCAGCGTGTGGCACACAGTTCGCTTCTTCCCAGGCCTTTGCTTGCTCTCCGAGGCCTGGTGGGCTACCCAGCTTGAGTTCTACAGGGGAGCACTTGTTTTACTACTTGTGAGAACAGGTATTTCTCCCTAGTTTTACAGAGCTTGAATTTTTATAAACAACATTTTGTAAGCAAAGAAATAATTGGTTTGCCAAAGGAAAAACAAGAGTTTCTGCCCTCTCCTGCCAATGGTAGGCAGTGGGAACAGGGGGCTGAAGATGCAAGTATTCCGGGACGCACCCCCCTTCACTGCCCCAGTAGGTCTGCTGCTGCTGTGCAAAGAGACCCGAATTTATCAGTAAAAAGCCAATGCCATCAAATGCTGATTGGGACGTTGAACAGCTCTGGCATGCAGAATTATTTAGGGCTTATTCAAACTTCCTTCTAAATTGATCAGTTAGCTATTTCAGAAAACGCAGAAAAAAATAGTACTTATGTTCTTAAATAAATGCATTCATCATTGCCAAGGAGTTCTTTCAAACTGCAACAGAAAAAAAAGGTTCAATTTTGACCATGCAGCAGCTTAATTCACTGGGTCTCTTTCCGTCGTGCTATAGCACTAAACCAGAACGTGCCGTCCTGCCGCAGTAACACCAGATTTTTAGAAGCGCTGTGGAAATTAGTCCGATGGTGTAGTTGCAATCTTTATTAATTTGGAGTCAGTAAGAGAGAGGGGGGGTTTAGGTTTGAAAGCAGGATTGCTCCTCGGCCAAAAATATTCACAGATAAACCAAAAATCATTCATTAAATATCTCTGTCACTACTGTTTAGTTGCAGATGTAGGGAAAGGAGTAGATAGATTACTTAAAGTACAAAAGCTAATTAGGGTTGGCTGACAGAGTACTGAATTTTTCTCTGAAGAATGGGACAGGTTTTTACATGACTGAGATGGTAGAATGTGATCAAAACATTATTAAATCCAAACCATCCAGCTTCCTTCCAGCTCTGCTCCCCCCCCCCAGTCTCTGCTGTCCAGTCCACGTTTTTTGGAGCTGAAAAATCATGAGCAAAATTTCCACGAACGCTTCCCTCAGCGCAAGGAAGAGACAAGCCTCTAGAGCATATGGGGGTGAGAACAGAGGGTTTTAGCAGCTGGATTTCTTCCCCAAGAAGACGATGACTGAGGTTACGCCTTAGTTTTAGAAGTCAGAATTCTACCGTGTAACAAGGAAGCTTTGTTACATTTGACACATAGCAATTAAGCCATGTAAATGTAGTTTATATAAACATGCATGCTATGGCTCTGTGATCATTTTAGCTTCTCTAACTACCAGGAACTCTTAAAAGAAAACCTCTGAGGAGAACAAAATGAGTAACAGAGGTGCTTTTTACCTTTTTTTTAAAAAAAAAAAAAAAAAAAAAAAAGCGATTGCCAGTGTCTGCCTAATGTAATACTACCGAGATTCTCCCAGTGTGAGGAACCGATGACTTTCTGTGAAGGATTCGTGGAAGGCTCAGTAGCTGTATGTATGTTTGGCACTTGTCAGAAAGCTTCTCATTCAGGAACGTGGATTAAAATTTTTGATGAGCTAAAAATATTAATTGAAAACTTATCACCTCCACTTTGCAGCTGCTAAAAAGGGTATTTAAATCTGGGCTCCTGTGACAAGTTGTTATTTCTTCCCTTCCCACCCTACCTTAAGAACCACGCTTATTTAAGTGTACCTAGTGTTTTAAATCACTGAAGATTCTAATAAAGAACATGGTTAGTCACTTTATAAAGCTTCTACGTTTTTTCCTAGTTCATCCCTTTACACGGTTACATAGATTTGTATTTCATTGTTACAAGGATCTTAATCTTTAAATCATTTATCCTCAGAGTGCTGGAGACACTCAAGTATCCATGCTTTGCAGAAAAGGAAGCATACTTTGTGAACAAGAGACTAAGGTGAAGTTCATACAAAGTCTGTGCAGAGCAGGATTTCAAATCTTAATTATTGGGTTATTCTTTTCACTATCATTCTGTTAACTTTTATATATGAATATTTGTACATTTTTAGTTTGCAATTTTTTTTCTGATCCTGGGTGATCAAGAAAGTGGGGACAGAACATAGTGAAAAAACAGCTAACCATGATGGAAAGCAATTTTTATTTAATCTCCTGTAAGAAAACCCAAAGAAAGGATAAGTTACTCTGGAAGAAAGGCTTTAAATAGGGCTAAGATAATTACTGTTATGTATTTCTGCATTCTCCAAAGAAGTCTCAGAAAATAAAAAACAAGACCTACAAAAAAGTGAACACTTTAAAAAGGTTCCATTACTATTTCTTTCCTTTGCTGCAGATCTATTTTTGTGTTGCCGATCCATTTTACTCATGTTTGGCTTTGTTAATTCCAACTTATTTTGACTGTTTCTTTAGGCAGGTCAACACCGAGAGCAAACATATGCGAGCTTCCAATATTCTTGAAATATTTTATTATAAAGCACTTCAGACAAACTTTGATTCAAAAAAAAATTTCTCATCTGTAAGAGGAAACTATTTTAAAACAACATTCATAAAGAAAATAGACTGTTCTTAAGCATCAACTTCAGTTAGAGCTCTTCTGTAATGAAATCTAAAGACAAAACTGATGGGTCAAGAGCTATTCGTTCATATATACGCGTAAAAGGGAGGCTAAGGTGTTACACAGACATCATGGAGCATCTTATTGTTGATAATGGATAGGAACACTTGATAGTTAATTCTGGCCTGACAAAGCAGTCCAACATTTAAATATTTTTCAGTCCCAAAAGAGACAAACCATTAACATTTCTTGTTCAGTAATTAAGCCAGCCCTGGGTAAGGGTTAAAGCCACTTCAAAGCATCTAACATGATAAGCTCTTCATTTCATGTACTTCTCCTGTTGATCAGCCAAGATTTTTGCTGAGGATTTGGCATCATAGAAAAGTTCATTTATTTCTTCAATATGCTCTTTCTCAATGCTGTCTTTCCCATTAATCTTGGCAAGCAGGTTAGCTGGGGTCAGTAACTGCACAGCGTACCTGGGATCAAACAGAGACGGATGAATAATTACAATGCAGTGCATCCCAGGGAAGTGAATGTACGTAGGGGTGGGAGATTTGTTAGGAAACACACAGCTCTACCAGCAGTATAAAAAGTCTGCAAGACCGTCCAGCACGTACATTCCTTAAAGGAGGAAAGAGGAGGATTACCACTCTTTTTTACTGTTAGCACTGTTCTTAATAGACCACATTACTGTATGGGACAGGTTTGCCTCACTTCCGAGAGTGAGTTACCCTACAGTGTTTTTAGACCCCGTCATTCTTAAGAGAAAAGCCAACTGTGCTCAACTTACCTTAAGGTTGTCTTGGTACCAATTTCCCCTAAATGGTTTAGAGATTCTTCACTAATATTAATTCCTTCTGTCTGAGCACGAAGTTTTATGATCTGTTGGGATGAACGAGTAAGTGAGGTACCAGCCCAAACAATTAGCATGCAATACTACTTAGCTTAGTATCTGGAAACCCTGTCAGCTTAGAGATGAGACATACTATAAACCAAGATGGTGTGGAGAGTGTAACTTACCAATAAACCTAGTGTAACTTAGCAATAAACTATAGAGTTTGTAGGATTCTAAGTCTGAATAGGGAAATATAATGTTGAAAAAACAATTATCACAAAAGGCAGGTAAAGTAACACGTCTGGACTACTAACCCTTCATGACAATTCTGCATGGTTAGCAAAGTATATCTACTAATAAAGGAGCAGAATATGAGAGCTTATACAAGAAAAAGGAAAAAGTATGCAGGAAGTAATGACAGCTGGAGTCTTGTGGACAGCTATACTAGTTACTAAATTTTGCGGTGTATCATTGCTGCTACACAGTGGAGCACTCCAAAAAGCCCTACAGAAAGCTACGCCCTTTCCTTAGCAGCTCACAACACACTTTTTATTCAATTGACAAGAAGATAGTAAAATAAATCAAAAAGTTACTTTCTATGATTCACCTATTCCTGCAAGAGGAAAAAAAAAATCACTAGGAAGAATCTAATCTTTCAAGAACAGTCTCCGACTTGTACCAGTTTGAAGATCTTTACAAAGTTGGAGAGCAAGATATCACCAATAAGCCCAAGCATATAAAGCTGTAACAAAAGTGGCACAAGTCTCTCGGTACTCCGTATTACCAGCTGAGTGATAAGGGGCAGACTGGATAATGATGTTGTGTTGTAGTGCTGAGATAACTCTGGAACTGCAAGCCTCATATAATACAGGTATTTTTCACTTTGGCAGCTTTGTAAACAAGATATCAAGAAGCACTCGTTTAAATTAAAGCCATAAAAATGCGCTAGGGGAGTCAGGGTAGGGAACAGAGTAAGAGAGAGGGGCTTGAAATGGCAGGAAGTTGTGCTAAATTAAACACTGAATATTGGCAATGCTGCTGCAAATGGCAATTTCAGATTGAAGATTTTTTTCTATCTTTTAGATCACCTAAACAACACCTTCCCTTCATTCAAATACTGCTACTTTATTCTTCCTCTTCTAGAAACGAGGTATCTTGAACGCCACATCTTCAACAACTTTTTTTAAATAACTTTTTATCTAGCAACTTGGTAGAACCCTACTGAAGGATCAGGGCCCAAGCCATTAACCCAGCAAATACATATATAAATAAGTTGCTATGAAATAGGAAAAGAGGTGCTTATCAGGCAAAACACATTAGGAACAAAAAGTCCCAGTTATTACCTCTACTATCTAACAGCAGGCACATATGTAAAAAAGTTTGATTACAACCATACCTGACTAGAATATGCATAAAAGTGAATTTTCTCCCTATTCTGATTGCACTAAGGTGTGGGTCTTGCTCTCAGAGCAGAGCCACACAAAGGGATTTCTACTTTATCAACACAAAGAAAAATATTTTCAACTGGTTATGGACAAATTTTCAGTAGATAAATGGACAATTCTTTTGCTGATGAACAGATCAATTGTGAAAGGCCAGGGCAAAGAGACTCACACAGACATCAGCAGTGAAAACTTCTTCCTAGCATGAAAGAAAAATAGGAGCAAAAATAGAGAAATAAACTTATGGTCGTCTTATTTTTAAACTCCCTCAATTGTATTTAGTGAGAAACCAAAGTTAAGTGTAATAGCTCCTCCTCTTCTCCCAAGACAAGCAGTCATTCAAAAGTGCTAATTTAAGGGAAGATGAGATGATCTGACTATAGGAACATGATTTATGGAACATAATGTCTGGACTCTATTTTTAGCTTTAGGAAACGCTACGGTAAACAATTCCCTTCCCTCACCCCTGGGGAGAGTGGAAATCACAGCACTCACCCAGCTCTTCTGAAAATCAACAGTTCAGAAATGAGCTCTTTAACTGTGTATTATCTGCACGATAATACAGCACGCTAGGCAGGTAATATATACAGCAACCTTAACAAAAAGGTAGCTACTACCCTAACTACACAAAATTCACATACAACATAGGGAAGCCCAGACAAGAGTCTTTAACATCTCCAGACTGATTAAAAGTCATGCTTGAAAACTTGTTTTGCATACAGACAAAACTTAATCGTATTATTAAATCACTGGGCTGCTTCTACTGTAATCTATACCATAATGCTTTAAAGTGTCCTTTTAGGTACAAAAAAAAAATCATCCTGAGGATGGCTCGCAACAGCCATATGTGAAAAGCTCCTCAAACCAAGTGAAATGAAGCTTTGCCTCTACGGTTATATTCGATAAATGCCTCGGCTTCACCTTGGCACTTATCCAGCAGCAGGAGACTATTATCTCGTGACAACGCTCTCCTCCATTGACACTATCTCTTAAATAATACAAAGAATTGACATGATAAACCGTGATGTCTTCTGCATTGTGTCACTTCACAGCATTGAGACGCTAATGAGGGGGATCTTTGACACGATGCGTCATAATGGCACCCAAGCATTATAATCGATACACAATACATTGTGATGGCCCCACAGGAAAAGTTTCAGGCATTCAGAAGCGTATGTCTGCAACACTTACTGTGCTTACATTTCCAAACTTGACTAGGAGCGTGAAAATCCTCCCAGTTTCAGGAGACAGCCCTAGTAGGTTAAAGCTACAGTATAGGGCATAGATGCAAAAATGCAGTGCGTGAAGTTGAGTTCCTCAATCCCTCTCATCTTTCATGTGGAGGAACACCCTGAGGTCTGGGACCAAAGGTCCCAAAATGTGACACTTCATCTCATACCAACTGAAAAAGCACTACCTGCTGGAACCTGCAAACTCTATGGAAAACACATCTGCGCAAGAGATAAGGTCAGCTAACAATTCATGCTATTTCATGCAAGTGAGATACCACTTTTGGCTCTAGATACGCTTACCAATACAACTCATCAGTGGGTGGAAATCAGAAATGGCATTCACGATTTTAACCAGCTTATTGTAAATGGTTACTAAAGCAGCATGCATTTAGGGAGAGGTAAGCTTTCTGGCACAAACCCTGGTGACCACAAAGTGTCCAACAGCTCTATAGTAACAATATACAGAGACAGAGCAGTCATCCTGATAGACTAGAACTCCAGGGACTTTTTAGAATTTCTCTTAAAGTGCTCTGCATACCTGCTTCATTTCTTGGGGCGTATACAGCATGGTTCGGATAATCATCACTCTATCCAGCAGGTCCAGTGGTATTCCATGAGGAGACACTACATCCTCTGTACCTCTAAAGGAGAAACCAAACAGAAAGAGATCAGATACTATTCTGACTCCAGTACATTGATTTTACTAAAATCAGTTGCAAGTGACTACACGTCTACTAGTTTACAATTCTTGTATCTTCCCAGAGAGACACACTCCCCAGATAGAGACAGGAAACATTCTAGTCTGAAGTTCATACTGGACAGCTCGAGGGAAACAAATACTATTTCTGGAGCTCTTGAACATGCCACTCAAAAATACTTAGAGGTGGTGCTTTCCTTCATGTTTCCCCACATTGTATCTTACAATACAGTCTTATCTAATGTTCCAAAGTATCTTCCAGTAAGGAACAAATCATTCTTACTAAGTTGTTTAGCAGTATCAGTAGAAGTTATATACACTATCATCCATTTCGAGAACATCCCCTCTTGCTGAATAAGCCATTACTCTGTTCAATCTTTCCCCAAGTGCTTCCAGTGACTACTGCAGTGGTTTACATTCCATGCTTGCAATCCAGCAAATTGAGAAGTGGAGGTCTGTGCACAAAGGACAGAGCAGGATCTAGACCATTTTAGTTTTTTGACATACAACACCCAACAGCAAAGGCTGCAGACACATCTACTCTTGGTTTTCCAAGACCGCCGCAATTTGTTGTGAAGTCAAGAGTGAAAGACACCCAGATTTCATGAGCTCTAGAGAGACTGCAGGTAAAAACAGTACAGTGCTGGTAGAGAACTACATTTCTAAGTTCAGTGCTAGTATTCAGACACTGCAGCTTTGGCCATCATCCTCCTTGGGAAATGAATCAAAATGCCCTGCAATCATCTGCTGTGCTCTTTGAGTAGATGGTGTTTTCTCCTCTGAAGTGATTCCTTCTCTTATGAGGCTACAGAATCAACTATACTACACAATTTTTCCCCCACCCTTTTAAGAGCCATCAGCAGGCAAATCAGCATCACTAACTACTTGAGATAGTAGTATACAGTTAAGAGCTTGCTTTTAAGGACTTAATTTAGCAATATTGGATACAACTATTCTATGGAAATCTTTCTTTCTTAAATCACAGTTTTTTCATAACAAGATCTGCAGTGAATCCACGCTGATATATCTCTATTTGCTCTACTTTTACAAGACACCCTTTTTATGCCTTTGCAAAGAGAGCGCTGTAATGTCCACCTTAAACATTTTTGAAGGGCTTATCACCTTAACTTCTAAGCAATGCAAGGAGAGAAAGATTAATACCAGATGAGCCACTAAGAGGGAAAGGAATAGCTGGTTACACAGCTGAATTAAATCAATTTAAAGAGTAGCAGTCATTGCTAATGACAGCTTGTTTAGACATTAATTAGACCTAGACCACAAATTAGCAGTAGAACTTAAGGAAGAATCTGAAAGAGGAGAGCACTTTTACTGAATGTGCAAAGAATGCACTGTGCGGGTGCAAAATATTGAAGTGGAGGCACGAACTGGAGTGGAGATGAAAAACAAGTTAGTTGGCAAGACGGAAGAATCACAAAAAGCCAGGCCAGCATAGTAGGAAATAATGAAGGGTAGGGAGACGCTGAGCTGTGACATGCTTTAACAGTAAGAACAGGAAGCTTAAGTCTGATGCAATGACGATAGCAAACAGCAAAATGATCCAGAAGAAGCAGGAAACTCTATCAGAGGTTTGTAGCCCTGGTGCTTTTGATGTCCCTAACGTGCAAACAACAGATGTGTTGAGGTATCCAATGAGAAAGGTAATTGTTACAGATCACCCAGAAAATAAGATAATTCAGAAGCTGTTAGAGAAAGAGGGATGTGTCAGTGGAAATGAAAGGAGGAATTCTGTTCTGCTTTAACTCAGCCAGCCTGGCATTAAATGCCTGTCCCATCGTGAAGCTCACAAGCAGTTCTTAAGCACTGATGCAGCTTGTAACCCAGGGATTATCACAGATGTCAGTATCGGAGACAAAAGCCTTCAAAGATTATAACTCTGCTGATACAGCTAATTCCAAGGTTTATGGACCAATGCAAACTGGAAAATTCAGCTTTAGACATCATACCTGATAACGCAGTTTCCTCGATTAGAAGCAAAGATGACAATGGGGGAAATAGAAGATTCCAGTGCTCGGTGCAGGTATGTGAAACATTCAATATCCAGCATGTGAACTTCATCTACAAAGAGTACACCTGGGACTAGCTCTGCAATGCCTTGATCGATGTATTTATTTACCACCTTATTTATCTCTCCTCGAAGTTTGTCTGAGAACAAAAAGAAACTGTTAGCTGTTCTGCTAGTGAACTATAGATCTGTATGAAAGACTTAAAGCAAGTAGAATTCTCCCTGAATTTTTTCATGGTTTGGTATCTTACCATCACAGGGAAAAATCTCTCTGACACTAGAACTCTGTGGCATTCACTACTGTGTCGGGGAAACATCTGTACAACAAAATATTTCTAAACTGAACTTCTAGCACTTAACTGGGGTAGTCTGTCCCCTCACATGGCTTGTGAACAGCTATGATTTTTGTGGGTTTAGGGAGTTTGGCGGGGTGGGGGGGTGGGTGGGTATGGAAGTCAGTCAAACCTCAGTTTAAAACATGAACTTAACAAAAAACTTTCCAAGCATGGCTGAAAAGAACATCACTGAAAGAATAAAATATTGCTACTGTATTTCAGCAAAGAAGCCGTGTAGGGCTATATAAATTTCTGTGAACATATGGATCTGAAAGCTATGCAAGATGTTACATTGATAAATCTGACATTAGAATAAGCAAAGTGACCTCTGGAACAGACAAAATACTTCAAAAGACCGCCATTCAAGTTAGGTTTTGAAACAGACTTTGATCTAAATTTAGATAGTCACTTACTGAAACATCATTTCTTTCAAAGCAAAACGGAGAATAGATCTTTCTGTAGATCTTTTTTTTTTTTCTCCAATGATCTGCAGGTAGGAAGAGCAGCAGTGCACTTAGAGCATCAAATCAATAAACAGCTGCTATAGAGGTGTCTAAACCAAGCCAAGGTTAGAGTATTTAGAAGCCACATTTCTACTCCACAGAAATTCAGTATGGTTGCTTCACATAAGCATGCATTCTAACAACGTTTTTTACATTTTTTTTGTGGTGGTGGTGTTCAGTTTGTCTCTTTGTCAAAGTGTGAACCTCACACTCTCTGGCAAGGAGTGTTTTGAGAAAGGGGGATGGCACTAGTATTCTAACCCTTTCTCCCCAGGAAGACAGGTGCAGAGTACAGTATGTATTTTATCACTCTATGTGTGAGCCAATAGCATGTTGTACTGTTTCCAGCCACTGCAATTCTAGCAGCTGTATCACTGTTTTTTGAAATCTGAATATTTATGAATAAATACTATGTAGGCATTCATTTAGAGATGGTGCATGAATAAGTCTATTTTTAATCCTTTTCTAACTGGCAAACATATAGGTTATATTGGTCTAAAAATCCCATGCAGGATTCATACCAGTAATTTCCGTTTTCTTAGGCTTCATCAATTGTCCCATCATAGAAAGGATGTCTTGCCCACCCTAGGAAAAGAAAGTTACAGATCAGCTATGAGGTCTCGTAGCAAACACATACCATGAGAATTTTATAAATCAGGAATTGGTTAAAGAAGTTGTTTCTTGCAGTTAACTTGATACTTTATATCAGCAGTGGTTGATAATCTGTCAAAAGTTAGGTCACTTCACTGCAGCAGTATTCTAAACATAATGATTCAGCTACCTCCTCGCCCTTTCTTTAGCCTTGTTCATTTGGAGAACATAAAAAAACAAAATGAGAGATCCTCTTTGAAAAAAGATACTGTCACAGAGCAGCTCATAAGGACTAAAATTGTCAGGGAATACAGAGACTTGGATTGCCTGCATGCACGGTAGGTGTTCAACCTGTAAACACAGGAACAATTATGCTGAGTTTTAAGAATTTTGAACACCTTGATTTTTATCATGTAAATGATTTTGTTGGAAAGGACGTTTATTTTGAAATGGAGTAGGTTAAGGGCTTGTAGTATCATACTCTAGGGATGCCAGCCTTTAAACAAAGGTATTGTTACTGCCTTTTGTTTATGACATAGATGGAATTCCCTCAATACTGGCTTCATGATGTTAAGATGCAGCGAGGAGTAATTCTCCTATTTTCATTTTTTTTGCTGCAATATGTTCAGAGCTCTACTGAAAGTCATAAGAAAATTTAACGAGAGGTTATGAAACATTTCTGAAGGAAGCAGGGACATGAACAGAATCCGCAGCAGTCAAAAATACTTAGTGACCTGTTATGATAGTGCTTGCAGTTTCCATTTCATGGCCACAAAACCATAAACACAGAGCAGAATAAATTAATCTGTATTCAGAACTTTTGATAAACAAAGTGATACAGATCTGGCTGCTGCTACCTCACATCTGTAGGCAACTTTTCTTCTGGAGAGAAATTAATAATCTCTTTTCCCGGTCAAGAGGAACAGCCCACACTGCTCTTTTTCTGCAGGGGATGGGGCACAGTGGTGGAGGGAAGGGCAGAGCTAGGTTTAAGATTATGCATTCACTGTGAAGGTAGCAGACCTCAAATATCCACGTGGAAGCTCCGCTATGGCTATAAGGCTGCTCTCTGTAGTGTTAGGAAATGTACTCCGATAAATATTCCTTGACCAGGTGTATGAATCCTAACCTAGCAACTGCCTCTTTAACCTGTTTGGCAGAGCCACTGAGGTAGCCAACTGCAGCACGACCTTCCTTCAGAGGAGAGGTAGACTGGCCTTCACACTGTAACACCTACCGCCTTTCCTATAGTGGAATCTTTGAGGGTGATTTAGGACAGCTCAAACTTTCTACATCTCCATGATTATTCTAGTAACCATCACATCTATATCAAATAATTTTACTGTAAAGACTTCATCTGTGGAGTCAGATACCTGAGGTCGAGCATTGGCCACATCCAAGTCATGCAGGGTGACATCCTGAATAATTTCCTTTTTCTTGTGCACATCACCCTTTGGCAAGGGAACATACTCTTCAGCTTCAAGGTCAAATTCCGTAGCATAGATATCACACCTGCCTTGCCTCTGAGAAAAAGCAAAGAAGAGAAACCCAGGTATAGAATTAGTTTTAGTGCCAAAACCTTGAGTGACATGAACTTGATAAAGATAAAGGGCTTGGTTCACAATTCCAGCCCTGACAAGCTTCAGCTGACAATTCAGACATCCCACTCCCTGCTTAGCAACAGGCATACCCTATCTACTGATCAAAGCTCAAAAACCCTGTTGAAAAACACCTGCTATTTTCAGTGGTAAGAATATTCCGCTCCTCTCTCCCCTTCTTTTAACTGTATGCAATTCTTGCTAAAGGACAAATCCAGCAGATTAACTAGAGATTGGGAGAACTGTTCAAGACTCCTTTGTAGGTGGGTGATTTATTATATGATACAAAATATTATGCTCATCCATTAAACAGCAAGTATCGCTGTACACTACTTTCTACATCAGATATGAAAAGAATGCTAACTAATGCAGCATTCCCTTCTACGTGTATATATCTTGTGGAGAAAATACCAGAGCGATAAAAGAAAGATTAAATACACTGCACGTCAGCCTGAAAATGACTAAAGTTGCTTAGTTTTTCCCCCCTTCCCTTTAAGATGTCTTGATCTTACAGAAAAGAAAACTCATCCAGACAGCATCAGTGATAGCTTCCTTGCCAGATGACCTTAACTGTGAACCAGATGACCATGTTCTTTCAGTGCAAGAGAGAATTTTCTCTCTAGATAAGGAAAACACTGGGCTCTTTTTAAAACTTCCATGTAACCATTTCATGTCAGTTAAGGTTAACAAATCAGAGAGCCTTCTGACAAAGGCAGAGAAAGGTCTGCAAGAATACATACACCTGCATAAAAGTGTAGAACTCTTCTTTTACCTTGACGGCTCCGCTGTTTGCTTCAATATAAATAACGTCACCGGTTTCCACTCGCTCCTTCTGCAAGCTTTCAAATATGCTCGGGTCCAGCTGGAGACAAGCAAACATCACAGGTGGTCAATACAGTTCCATATTGTTATGGTAATCAAGGAAGAGAAATTTAGTCTAAAGCTCACTCCCACCAGGCAAAATTAAACTGCAACTCCCCCCAACAATAACTTGAGGATTTTATAAAGCTGTAACACTTGGAGTAGTGATAGGGAATAAATCTGAAAGAAGATGCGCAGAACTTACTGTCTTACCAAAAAAATCTGCTATCTGAAGGAAGTGACGGTAAGTGCCAGAAACATAGTGATAATGATACCAGTTACTATCACAAAGTATGTCTTTGTGTAATGTGACAATATATTTATACCTAGCATGCGGCACCTCTCTTGCTTTCTAACAAAACTTTTACAAAAAAATCTGGCTATAGCACTGGATTATGCTACTTGATTTCTTGAATCTGTATCCTCTGTGGACCTGTGTGAGGGAGAGTGAACGTGGAATGTTAGATGCTTTTGTTGTTCTCAGTGCATGTTTACTCACTTTTGTTCTGCACTTTCTTGTTTTCAGAATGAACAAATGCAAGATGATACTTAACAACAGAGACAGCTTTCAGTTCTCTTGTACTCTAACTGACAGGGAAATTGAACAACACGGACAGAGACTTGTACGAGAAAACAAAGGGAAAGTGGGTCTGAGCTGGCAACATACCAGCTCAATTTCCAGTCCCAATCAAATATTCACTAGAGCATACCTTCCCTTGTAGAAAGAAGGGATGTGACAGAAAGAACAGTTTATACCAAAGCGGGCAAGATTTCCCAAAACCATCCTCAAAAATTCAGTTGAGAGTCAGGAAAACAAAAGCAAACAAGACCTTTCTCGTATGTTTGTTATCATGAACATGAATTTATAGTGAGGGTCAGTGTGAGTGTATCACGGACTGAGGCAGATCATAGTTCAGATTCCCAACTCAGCCTGTTTTTCTGTGGTACTAGTAATGCTGCAAAACTGCATCAGGATCTCTTCCTGCTTAAACTCTCCTTTAACTTGTTGAAGACATACAAGTGCGTGCTGCCAAACAGAAAAATAACAGGGGCTGCTAACTGAGCGATGGGTTTATCCCCAATTTCAATTAGTAGGAGACAAGACTAACATCTAAATATTCTACACAAAGCAGATAAACATATACACTCAGGAGCAGGATAAAGTTGTCTAGCAAAAGAAAACAGCCTCCTTGCAACCCCACTCTACAGACATGGGGATCAAGAGCTTGAAATGGAAGTAAGAAGCGCTAAAAATAGAAGATGCAGACCTGAAATACTTAAGGAAATTTTTGAGACTCTACCATACATACCTTCAACTGTTTGGTTCCCTTTGCAGTTTTGAGTCCTATAATTACATGGCTGATGGTTTTGCCATACCCCCCCATAGGATTTTCAGTCTCACATGGAGTTAGTTCTGTGACTTCTCCTTCATAAACCTCCTTGGTCTCTTTAATCCTCAACCCTGCAAGAAATTGTTTAGAATAGGTTCAGTACCGAAATCAATGGCCATATACACTCAGGAGTCTGCTGCATTACTGCCAACAGAATGTAACATGTTATTAGGCTGCATTACATTTAATGGTATTTTTTTACTTTCAAAAGCAGAAAGATCAATTACTGTTTTCTTCAATATCAAGTGAGAATATTCATCCTGTGTCATCAGAGCAAAAGTTCAGCCCAAGTTCTGACCTGCAAACCAGTTTATTAAACTCTAAGAAATTATTTTCTTTCTGTCCATTATCATTAGCTCTTGAAGCAAATGTCAGCATCCTCTCTCCTTTCCCTCCCCGAAAGAGGGGATTTGCTTGATTTCTTCCCCTACGCTAAAGTCAGAGAAACAGTTCATCTTCTGAAACTAAAGATCAGTGACACTAATATAACTGAGTTTTACACAATTTTTGTACCATCAGAAAAGCCATGCAAAGTAAGGAAAAAGACAGGAGAAAAAAAGTAACTTCATTAAAAAAAAAAAAAATTAAATTTTAGCAACTGAGTTAAAAATAACATCAATTGATTAACGGGTATTGTGTTAGAACCTCATAAAACTAAGAAAAGGTTCATGTATCATTTACAATATTTTTTAAGTTAATAGCAAAAGGTGAGCTAGATAAAATTTAGTAGAATCTGCTACAATGTAAACGTAAAACTATTTCAAAATAGCTGACAATGACATCCTTTGCTGGTTTTCAGACAGTTGAGCAATCATCATAGTATCTGGGTATCTTCTATTCTAGTCACAACTATTGTAATTAACTAAGTTATTTTAAATTGATGAATAATATAGAGCTGAAGAGTTTTACGGTTAGACTGTTCCAAAGAAAAACCACTATCATCACCACCACCGCTACAATTATGCAGACGTTCTAACTACATAAAAGTTCAAAGAACCCACATCTGAAGAGACTCTATAAAGTATTTTATGAGACACACATGCCATACCAAAAATAATGAATGGGCTGTAACAAGATATAAGGAAGTCATCCTGCCCAGTCTGAGGCTATTAGGATTTTATAAAACTTTCCTTGTTCCATAACTTTTCATTTTCCTTTGAAATAGATCAGACACTTCACCAGTAATGTTGACTTGCTGATAGGGAAATATAAAGAACTGACAAATATGAGTCTGTCTCCCTCTACTGGACCCAAATTAAGACCGGGATTTGAAATGTGAGAAATAAGTTTGCTGTGGATAACGTGATAATTTCTTGGTAAGAAGTGTTTGTTTTCTCTTATTTAGCACTACATAAAAATTTCTATAGAAAGTTAATTTCAGTAATTTTTTGAAATGTTTTTGAGGTATGACAAAACATCAGACAAAAAAATTAATGAACCTTCGAGTTATAAAACTGACCTAGACAAGGCTGCATCACATACATAGCCTACAAATGCAAGGAATGTGAAGCAATATGGGAAATGCTGGTGCTGAGAAGTGGACGTTCACAGGTTTGCTCTTCCTTTTTGTTTTGTTTTCAAACTTTTAGCATGGGCTGTATTCTGCTCTGAAAAACTGGAAGTCCATTTGTGTTAGGGGTATATTTCACATGCTGCTAAAGCACATCTTCCAGTTTCATTTCATCTGAAAAGAATCCAATTCACATGCTCAGAGTCTGCTCCACAACGCAAACGAAAGTCAGCGAGGACAACCTAGAGATTTGCTTCAAAAGCATGCCTCTAATCTAAACGAATGTGCTTGTATAGATGTGTCTATAGGAAATATTTACAGATGAGCATGATCTGAACAAAGGTAATCGATGCTTTGAAGTTGCTGCTGATTATCCTTTGTTTTCAAATGAATTTGCATGTATTCACTACGAACTTCATTCTCAGAAGAGCTCTTAAACAGAGACATTTCCTACTTACAAATCAGAGGCACGAGTTTAAGGCAGCAATTGGGGGCTATTTCATGTTTTGGTTCAATAGCACTATATGGAGTTAAATAGTGCTTGTTTGATTTACTGGCAGTTACATTTTGGAGACACAGGGAATAGATATGCTATTTAAGTGGCTATTCCAGTAGTTATTTTTTACTGCAACTGAGCTGTAACATTAGCTACTGTCATCATCCTTGCCAGTTGCTAATAAGCTCTACACAGGATTAATGTTTCTCAGCTGAAGTTTTTTTAACCCGTACAAGAATTCCATCTTCTCATTTCCCACTCTGTCCTTTTATGTTTCTTAGGTATTACAAACTCTCTACTATACCCCAAGCAGTACTTGGCTATGAGACTATGTCAAGTCTGTTATTAAAAGACTCCCACCAATAAAAATTCTGTAAACTCAGAGTCATCCCAGTTCCCTTATACTGTGATGGGTCCAAACCGGTTAAGACTCTGTTGTTTCCAAGAAAAAGGAGAAAAAAAAAAAAAGGTAAAAAATTGATGTTAACATCCCTGATCATTTTTATACATTGAGGTGGCTAAACCCTCTGAAAGTAAAATGCACAATATGAGCAAAAGATGACATGTACAGAACCTGCTAATAAGGAATTATACCCCCCCCCCCCCCCAAAAAAAAAAAAACAAACCACAACACCCACAAAAAAACAAACCCTAAATGAATACTTTAGGTACTGGTTGACATGTGAACTGAAGCTTCTCTTGCGCCCAGTCACAGCTGACATCGCACTATGCATACAAAATAGTTTCTTTAAAAACACACCCTTGTTATTTATTTACCAGGCAGGGAAGCTAAAACATAACTGAGATCTAAATATGATTGGAAAATGTTCCATTATGAGAAATGGTAGTTACTCATCCTTTAAAATATTTCAGAGTTTTTTTTTTTTTTTACACTGATAAAAATATTCAATAAAGGTTGTGTTATGAAAATGTGACATGGAATTCAACAGAAAGGAATAAAAGAAGTTCCATCTTTCATTAACACCAATATTTGTTTAGAAGTGTCTCTCTATTGACATTCAGGGAATGCAGGGAACTAACAATGTAGCTGGCTGTTAAACCTCAGAGAGTTAAAATACTGCTATCTCTAGAAATGACAACATGGATGGCATAAGTTTCATCTGTTGGTTCAGGTTTCCAAATCTCTGACAGGGAACTTCATCACATCAAGGAAATATGGCAGACTACCCAGTGTCTGGCTTCCCTCCCCCAGTCCCTGCCAGATTCACAGTAACTAGAAGACCAGAGACTACTGACAGTTGCTTTCTTACAAAAGTCAATGGAATACTTTTGTCTCATTGCAGAACTGAGAGACTTCTTCACCTTACTGCCACTGAATACTTAGATGAAGTCCAAGGGGAAACATGGTACAGAAACCAGGAAAATTAACCGTTAATATGTTCAGTACTAAAATCAGTTAGGCTATCTTTACCCAATCTTCATACAAACAAGGGCCACTTCTAACTGCATTTATCAGCTGTCAGCAGCAATCATATAAGAGATTTTAGACACTCATTGAGGTTGTGTTGCAAATTTAACCAATTTACATCAAGCTTGTAAAGGCACTCTAGAATTGAGGAAGACATTAAGTTAAAGAATTTATTTTGTTGGCATGGAACTTCCTTTGTGCTCGCTGGAACACTAAGTCAGGCTAACACTGCCATTTGGGAGTCCCTGATTAAGTCTGTTTGCTTAGTAGGGTGAAATCACTAAAATAAAGAAGGAAAGAGCATCTTTCTGTCTACAAGTATTTCTGCTAATGTAAGAAACGAAAAATAACTTTTCTTTCAGCTTTATTCAGTCACAGGCAAAACTAGGAGATTAAACTGGAGGATGAGAGGAGAATCTGGGGAAATAGAATAAACCATAATACAACAATTAAATTATGGTTTATAATCAGAAAACTTGACTCCACTAAGTGTGGAAGAGATTCACTAAATTAAGATCAGCACTGAAAAAAAGAACATAAAGTAATCTGAAAACCACCATGACCATTGAGAAGTTTTTCCTTTTTATATGACTGGGAAAAAGCAAAATAAGTATCATGCAAATACTTAATTCTTCTGTTTTTCTGAAACTTACCAATTGCACGTCGGAAGTTTTCCATTAGAACTTCTGTTTTCTTGATCTCCGTGGAATAGACCTCACTTCCAACCATAGGACAAAAGGGAACTTTACTTCCCAGTTCCTGAGCAATAGCTAAAGCCAAAGCAGTCTTAAAAACAAAAACAAACCCCACACATTAATTTTTATGAGAATTAACAAAGGATTCTTTCTGCACAAAGTTAACTTTCCTCCTCCTATCACCTTCCATATATCAACTATCAATTTTAAAATTAAGACTATTCTATCTGACGTATATTTCTCACATAACAACCCTTCTCCCCCAAAACATGTTAGACACATATACAGTGACTTTTGTTAAAGACTTATAAAACACCTTAAAGAAACAATACCGGGCATTTGAATTTGACATCTGATACAAATGCAAAAAGCCTTAAATAGCATGGGGAAAAAAACCCCAAACCACAAAGCAAAAACTATTCAGGCTTCTAATATGAAATTAACTTCTAAGACTCTTCTTCAGAAACCATGTTACCTACGTGTTTGGTAACCTACAAGAGGTGGTTTCACAGTAATGATGACTGAACACACCACTGGATGCTGCCAATGTTGATGACATGGCAAAAATCAAAATATAAAGCAGGAAACCATGTCAATGCATTGATGACAAAAATTCCAGTAGATGAAAACATTGTGTAACCGCTACCCTAAAATGGTTTTGACAACAAATTAAAATAAAATAGATTTGGGAATACTTTATTTCATATCGAAAAAGAAAAATAATACCTTGCCAGTTCCAGGAGGTCCTGCCAACAGCACAGCTCTGCCAGCCATTTTCTTACTTTTGATTAGTTCCACTATAACCCCACACGCCTATAAGTTAAATAAGTATTTACATTGTTAACACAAGTATTGCTATAATACCTTTTGTTCCAATATTACTAAAAGTGTTTAGAAATGTTAGGTTTTGGGAGCCCACTAAAAATAAAGACAGTTTCAATTTCATGCACATAAAAAGGGAGGCAAGATCAGAAAAACGTGCTTCCTACAATCATTTTATCTGCCACAGACGTTTTAAAAAAAAAAAACAACACAGACAACAAAACTCAACCTAAGAGCACAGACTCCTTTCCCCCTCCTGGAGTTGCATGCATATATAAACGTTCAAAAATAAAGCAGGAAATGCATCTTTGACTTTCAGAACAACAGATGAGCTAAAGCACCCGCCCAGGGCCAGACACCGGACTGAAACGAAGCTCCAGTCCCCACTTGCACCAAATCTCTTGACTTTTGGTAGGTTTCATTGCCTTTGAGAGCCTAATTTCTACGCCTAAAACCCGGGAGACAGTCACCTGCCCGTGCCGCCAGCCAATGCAAAAAGTAGCGGCGTAAGGAACAGCCTTGATTCCCCCGATCGCTTCTCACGCAGCAGCGGAGCACACGGAGGAGCCCAGGCAAAGACTTTCACTTACTAACAGGACTTACAAAGACACCCAGCACAAATCGGACCTGGTCCCCGCGCCGCCCAGGCCCCTGAGGCTTCCACCTCAACCGGGGTGGAGGCTGCGGAGCCCCGGGGGACCCTCGGCCGGGCCCCGCCGCCGCCCTCGCTCACCTCCCGCGCATTCTCCTGCCCCACGAGCCCGGCCCCCGCTGGCTTGGCGGTGCCGCTCTCGTCCAGCCCCAGCCCCTTGACATGGCTGTGGGCGGCGATGCGCTGCGTCTTCGAGGTGCTCTTCACCTCCTCGATCTTCATGGCGGGGCAGAACCGTCCCCAACCACCCGCGCTCGCCACACGCGGCCCGCGCGTTACCAAGGCTCCCGGCGCGCGACCGCCTCCGCCCGCCCCGCCGCGCTATTGGTCCTTGTGGAGGCGCTCTCGATACTTATTGGAGCCGGCGCATGCCTGTCACCGGCAGAGGGTGCACTTTTTTAGGGTCCGTCCACTCATTTCCGTGTGCGACGCCTCCAGAGGGTCCGGCCGGGTGCGGGCACTGCGGAGGAGTTGGGCCGGGAGGAAGGAACCGGCGGGGGCTGAGTGGGGCTTTGCGGGGAGGCGAGCGCAGGCCCTCCTGGAGGGGAAAAGCAGCTCGTTCTCGCTCGGCAGGTTCCTTGGCCCCACACCTCCATGAACACCTTCTGCCTTCATCGAATCTGGTTCGGGGCTGGAGCCAGTGCTTCTCCCCGCCGCCGGGGCAGCGGGAGCCCCCAGCGCCTCCCGGCTCGGTGTGGTGCCGGGCACCGCGCTCCCCTCCTGGGCAGGCCGGCTGCCCGGGGCCGGCTGACGGTGGGCCGGGAGCCGTGGGCAATGCTTTCTGAAAACCTCTGCTAGGTTTAGCTTACAAAAGTAAGTTGAGGCTTTCCAAGGGTGTTTTCTAGATCTTTGTGAGAGAAAGAGTGAGGGCGATCACTTACCTGCTCGGTGTCGCTCGCTAACCTCTAGCTTTCAGTGTAACTGCCAAATAATTCTATTCCATGTGTCCAAAGCCTCTATGTAAGCATCTGAGGCTTTAACATGTGTTGTACCTACAGCATATGTTCCTCCTGAGCTTTGATCTACTGAAATGAGGAAAAATACTCCCCTGTCTCAGCAGGGAGTTTCATGGCCTTGCAGACCTTATCCTCGTTTGCTCAGGTCTGGGACACCACAGCTTTTAGGCTGTTACAGCTCCTAACTGTAGTTCAGCTGTAACTCTGCTGCACCGTTTATGTAGTGTTTAAAGGCTTGAGATGGAGGTCACTCACAGTGAAATTTTAGATGGGATCTGGGAACCTGCAGTTCCAGTGACTTCTCCTTGTTTGTAGATATTGCCATCTCTCTCCCCCCCCCCAAAAAAAGGGAGGACTTTCTTCTCGTGAATATGTAGTGTTTTCTGTGTTTGATTATAAAACTATGGCTGCATCTGCAATGTTCAAGGCCAATGGATTAACATGGTATGATGCAGGACTGCTGTCTGTGCAAAGGGATGGTGCCATCTCATCTTTCCCGTGTGCTGCCAGGGAGAATTGCAAAAGCAGCCCTATGGTGGCACAAGCTAGGAGAGGGGCTTTTAGGAAGGATGGGAGTTATGGTTCAATTTGCAGAAGCCCAGTGAACAATAGATATGCTATTCATTCCCTTTTTGTCTAAGAGCTTCCATTAGTTTTGTTATAAATGTCATTCAGCAGAGAAAAGACTTTGCTATTTGTTGCTTTCTTTTTCTGTTAATTCTTCTGTCAGTTTATATTTATATAATCTAGTTTAAAATTGTAATTACAATATAATTACACACACATGTAGTTCAACACCTTTGTAAGGGTATCCTGTTATACAACTGTTTAGCTAAGAATCTTTGAATCTAACAAATATAAGCTATCCTTTAAATAATTAAAAAAGCGTGTATACTATTGGACTCTCTACACCCTCTCAGGGTCATATTAGTCACAGAATACAAATGCCTAATATGTACTGAACTGCAGGCTCTTTTCTTTGTAAAAGAGCAAATATACAACTTTGATTTCTCTAGTGCATTAAACTGCTGCAAGTGTTGTGGGTAAGTCTGGTCAGAGTTCAAGTTTCTGCCAGTTCTGGAAGAATAATTAGCAAGTCTTCTAAGAGCTCTGAAGGCACTGAGGCTGTTAACAAGAGGTCCAGGCTAGGTGTGGCCCTCCTTTGAAGAAGGGCCAGCAATGGGTGAAATACATAGTCTTTTGTTAACTTAGACTGAAATCTGTCCATGCGCTCCATGTTATCTTGTTTAATGTTGCAGCTAGGTCTATTTTTGAGATGATGGCGTTTCAAAGACTCTTTAATAATACTTGCTTATTTCTTTTTGGTGAAATTGAATATATAGGCATGTAGATGGCAGGAATAGAGAATTGCTGCTAATCTTCACTATAACTTAGAAGAAGGATAGAAATATTCCACATATGTAAAAATCAGATATGCTGTGTAAGATTCTTAACTTTAGAAATACTAATTCAATTAGAGATTTTTCCCGATAAAAGTGAGTAAAACAGAAGTGTTGTTTGTCTACAGCAACATGATGTCCCCAAAATAGAATTGGAGTAGAGCCTAAAACTTCAGTCTGCTAGTGACCATGCTGTTCAGTAAATAAAATCTACTGCCATGACAAAGGTGCAATTTTAGTACTGACCTGCAGAAATTGTTATGAAAATGGTTTGGGTTTGTATTTGCAGTAGAAGAGGATATTTCAATATAAAAAAGAATGAGTAAATAATTGTTTGCTTGATAGATGTGAAGCTGGCTTCTGCCTCTTACTTGCTCAAGTTACTATCACTTAACAGGGTTTACAATCATCCATAAGCTATGAGTGGTTTGGCAGATCTTATTGTATTGATTGTTTTACTCATTCCATATGTTCTTTGAGCATTGTACTGAAACTGCAGTTAAAGAGGGGGAGACGAGTACGTTTGGGTGAGGGAAAATAAACAATAATCCTTTAGACCACACAGGATTAATTGTTTATTCCCCAGAAAGAGCAGAGTACAAGTGGAACTACTGGAAGGTTTAGAATTGAACTTAAATAGCTTAAATGATCTCTTATAATTGATGTCTGATGTGTTATGATGCATCAGTATGCAGAAATACTGAACCTGAACATGATTTTTGCGGTTTTGAATAGTTAACATGTTAGAGGGGGAGGGTAAAACAATTTTGTTGCAAAGCATGAGTCATCTTTCTCCTTTGTCCATGCCACCAGATGGAACATAAGTAGGTTGTTCGACCGTTCTGGCCATCTCGTGTTATAGATGCTTTGAGTATAATTTAATATTTCACTAGCCAGTTAACCAGAAAAAATAATACCTGTCACTAACAGTCTGAACTGTTATTCCCCAGGTTTAATCAACTCATTTTACCAACATTTCTTTTGCCCCCCTGTTTGAGGTCTCCTATTTGGCACAGACGTCATGCGATACCCGATGTGGGAGCTAGAGACTTGAGAGCTGTTTTCCTAGACTAAATGTTTGAGGTTACAGGACGTGGCCTAGTTTCACATAAGCTTTCAAATTTCAATGGGACATGCCGAATCCTGAAACTGTCAAATAGTGTATTATTTTTGGAGTGAGAGAGAGTACGTGTGTGTGAGTGTGTGAATGACCTTTACATTTTTACCCTATCCCAAAAGTCTGACTTCCTGCCCTCTCTCCCATGAGTCCGTAAACGTTAGCAATTAAAGTGAACACTCTTTAAGGAAGAAATTCAGTACAGGAGAGAACAACTGGGAAGGGGAATGGTGTGTTAAGGAGAAAACAATGAAAACAGCTAAATGCTATAAACTGCTTGCTTCATGAGGGATATAGAAAAATCTGGAGAAGTTGGGATTCTTTCATTTTGCCATGTTCCCCTCTCCATCTTAGTAATATCAAGACCTCTGGGGGAGGGGGGGTGGTGGTGGTGGTGGGTGGGTTGTTCTGTTTTGTTTACTGCAAAAGAAGCTGAAAAGTTTTTCCTACTCTTCATCAAAGCAACAGGAGTGATGAATCTTAACAAATGCCATCTCTTAATTTCCAAATCTGTAATTAACTCTAAAACATTGTGAGCTAACAGAATGGGCCTCTCTAAACACTGAATAAAAGTGCTTATGTCTCTATTTATCAAATTTCTCCTCCTTGATATTGGTGATGTAAGTGTATTCATTTCACAGGTACCGTATGCGCCCTGATCTTCCAAAGAGCTGTGCCTTCAAGTGGTATGTTGCAAAATCAGATCCATAGGCTCGAAAATTGCAGAGACAGAGGTATGTTCTGAGTGGTAACAACAAAACTGTAGACATTGTAGCAAATTTACGTGTTTTTTTTCCTTCCCACTACACAAGGACAACTGCCTTTGCTGTCTAGAGAGTTGTAAGTCTTCTCCGTGTCTAAAGGAAGAAAACTAAGAACAAACCCACATTTCTACCTGACACCCCTCCTTCTTGCAGGTCACTCACAAGTATAAGGTTATAAAAGAAATGCCACCATTTTTATGTGAGCAGCGGAATTAAATCCATTTGCCCATGGGTTTTTATCTTCCTTCCTTACATCTCCCTAACAAAAAGAATTCTCTTTTTTTTCGTCCCATGAGTTCTATCCAGTATCCTTCTAGTTACTGTCTGAGCAAAATGCAGCTCCTTGTTTCACTGGTAAGTTGGCAGTGCAAGCAAAAATGGGTGTCACCTGAGCTCTTGCTGTAGCCTCTTACGCTGTGGGCCATGGAAACGGGCACCTCCTTTACCTCATTGCCAGTTTTCACAAGAGTTATAGAAACTTTTGGACCTCTAGACTTTGTCAAAGCTTGTTGAAAACGACAGTTATTTTAGATGTTTTGGGAGGACTTCTGGATAATGCCTTTTCTGGTTAGGAATCAGACCTTTTCCCACCTCTTCCTTCTGAAATCATCTAATAATTACTGCTAAAAAAAAGAATTAAATGGTAGGTAATATGGTACAGGGATATCTGTGTGGATTACAACTGTGTAGGGCCTTTTCTTATGGGAATAGATGTATACTTTCCCTTCACTTTGCAAGTATGTATTGATATAACAGATTGAGACGTTCAGGGCAATGAAGTGTACATGAGCCTTATGATTTAACAGGAAACTATTCAAAGCCTGGGAACTTGGTCTGAAAAGTGACATTATGCTTAATTTGGCTCCCATGACAGAGCTCCCATCAAGCTGAACTATTCTGCTTGAGAAGCCGATTAACCAGGCTAGCTTGGTGCATTGGCCGTACTCCTTGTGAGTTCATTTCTTTCCTTTAGGGAGACAGTTGTCTCTCAAATAGCGCTGGGTGCTAGGAATGACTGCTATTTTTTTCCCCTGTCGCTGAGTCATTGATTCTGTCCTCTTGACTTCTGTGTGTTTGGGAAGGAGGGGTGATTTGTACCCAGCTTTAAAGCTCTGCAAACTCTTTCATATTGAAAATGTTGTTATATGAAGCAACTTTCTTTGTAAGAAGAAGCCTGGAGTTTGGAGTCAAAGCCTAAAAACTGAATCCATGATGCTGACAATAACCTTAGGCAAGTCGTCTTACACTTCTGGCTCATTCCTTAGTTATTCAGATGTGAATACTAAATACTGTTAGGAATAGATATTACTGCATAGGGAGAGCAAAAAAGCAACAGCAGTGCTCTCAAAGAAAAAAAACCTGTAGAATATAGTGCAAGTCTAGTCTACGTGGGTACCTATGGGAGGTCCATAACACAGAATTTGTTTTCTTGGCTTGTAAACAGCTGTTATCATTTGAAGCAGTACTTAGGACTACTTAGTAGTCACTATGGAAAATGCAGAGCACATGTGTTAAGCTTTATCGTGTGATGCATTTGGCCTGTGTGCCCCCTGGGTTGTCAGTAAAGCCAAGTGACTTAACCAGTGAAACGTGCTCCTGCCCTTAGCCTCTCAAATGCTCTCAGGCCTCTCCGGTGCTCGTCTACCTGCTGGTTTTGGGGGTTTTCTTGCTAGTTTGCAGGAGAGCTGTTCATCACTGATAATCTTGGATTATTTTTAATCCCCTAAAGGTATGATTTTTAGGAAGCATCCTACACAACATAAATATACTTTTTTCAGGAAAATGAATTATGTAAACCTAGAAATTGGTGATTAAGTGTAAGGAGAGCAAATGATCCAAATCTTGACCTGCTTTTTCATGTGAATTTGCAATGTCTGTGCGACTTTGAAATCAAATCTCGGGACCATACTTCCAGCGGCACCAGGGTGGAGGTATCCTTGCAGGCAGAGCGAAGGTGTGCTGTGACATCGAGCAGGCTGAGCTAAGCTGCCCCGCGGTGACTAATTAGCGCGGGCAAGACGAGAGCGAAGTGCCGGTGCCCCAGAGGCAGTTACAATAACCCCTTCCCCAGGGGCTCTCTGCAGCTGGTGCTCTTTGCTCTTGCCTCCTGTGTCGAGGCCCCGACGAGCCCCAGGCACACACCTGGGGGGGCACCAGCTGTTAGGTGTGCGGCCATCAAAGTAAGCTGCTTTAATTGCCCCTCCTAGGTGAGGTGGCTGTGGAGACCGGGCCTGGCAGGGGCAGCACAGGTAACCTGGGAGCGGGTGCCGAGAGGTGAGGCGGGGCTGCTGCCAGTGAATGATGAATTTGGCCAATCTTTTGCCTTTCTGGGTCACCCTCCGGTGTGTGCTGCTAATGCAACGCTCTTAATGCGTATTTTAGCACGCTTTCGTGTCGTGCCTGTGGAGGTGGGTGCCCGCGTTTCTCTCGGGCTTCGCGTTCCTCCTGACCGCGGCCTTGGCGGGGCAGGGGCGGCTTTTCCCGCCGCGCGGGGCTGAGGCGGCGGCCGCGGCGCGCGGAACGGCGGCGGCGGGGCCCGCGTTGCCGCAGGGGCGCTGTTGGGACGGACCGGCCGGGTGCAGCGCCGTCATGGCCGCTGGGCCCGCGGCGCCCCGCGTCCTCAACGTGAACGTGGGCGTCCTGGGCCACATCGACAGCGGGAAGACGGCGCTGGCGCGGGCGCTGAGCACCACCGGCTCCACCGCCGCCTTTGACCGGGCGCCGCAGAGCCGGGCGCGGGGCATCACGCTGGACCTGGGCTTCTCCTGCCTGCGCACCGCCCTGCCGCCGCAGCTGGGCCCGGGGCCCGGCGAGCTCCAGTTCACGCTGGTCGACTGCCCGGGGCACGCCTCCCTCATCCGCACCATCATCGGCGGTAAGGGGGGAGCGGGGGCGGCCACCCCTGCCCGCCCCGGCGGCGGAGAGGCCCCTGCCGGGGTGCTGCCGCTCCTCTCGGGGCGCCGCGGCGGGGCTGTCCCGGTGCCTCGGGGCGCCCCAGCCCTCGGCGAGGTCCCGGCTTCCCGCGGTCAGGCGAGTGGGGCTGTTCCTTCCCGCCTCAGCCTATCTGTGCTGGGAGCTTCGCTGGCGTTAGTGAGGGCCCCGGGGGCCCTGGCTGTGCCCGCGGAGTGGAAAGCGTGGGTGGGGTGTCAGGTTCTTCACGGGCCTCACGAGTTTGTTACCCTTCCTCGTAATCGCCCCCCAAATAAAATACCGGTACTCATAGAAAAGCAGTTTGTAAATGTGAATTCTTTGCGTGCTCCTTGGGCAGTCAGGCCTGCTCAGTTTTCTTACACTGGCTTGGAAAAAAGTTTTCTTTATTGTGTATGGAGACCTTGTTTGTGGTAGTTAAGAGCAATATTAATTTCTCTTTTCTTGCTTGTGAAAGCTGTTAGAGTTTGATATTCCCTGTGGTTGAGAGCTGTGGTGTACTTGCTGGACGTGCTCATGCTGTACTCCTCTCTTGGAGAGACTGGGGAGTTCTAACGTGATGATCTTATGTTTAGAAATAATTTTGTGGATTTTAGTAATTTTCCATTTTAGTCTTTGTAGATGATACTGGAAGGTTAATCTGGTTTGTATTAGAGCTCATTTTAAATTGGTTCACCTTGCTCTATGAGAAACAGCACCTCCCCCTTCCATCTCTTGCAAAAAGAGTTAAGAGGTGGTTGGTGCTTGACTAAGGATATAATGGATTTGCAGCTGCAGGCTGTTTAAAGTAGTCACAGGTTGATAAACTGCAACTAGAGGGACCTCTAAAAACTCAGTTCCTGTGCAATTCCTCTGCTGGTGCCTCTTTAGTGTCAACTAGGCGGTAGTTTTGTAATGCAGTATATGGTTCTTCTCAGCTAGACTTGAGGTTCAGACCAAGTTACTTCTCACGATGTATGAATTAATCCCCTTCTGAATGGATGTATTATTTGTAAATGGTGTTAGCAGTAACTGCATTGTATTGTTTGTATTTCTTTCGGATAGGATAATAAACATTTGCTTATTTCTCGATTTCACCAGCAGTAAAGTGCTCTGTACCATTAGTGTGTGCTCTACAGCTGCAAGAGATGAGTGGCTGGCTGTGTGCTGAATTCCAGAAACCTGTGGTCTTTTAGTCGTCTCTTGTGCTTTACAATCAGCTGTCATTCTTAAGTAATCGTAAGCACCTGATTATCTTCTAAAGAACAAAGTTTACTTTGGCAAAGGGTAGCTTTTCTTGGATGTACTGAAGAGTCACTTGTAGCTAGACATTCCTTTCTGCCAGAAACAACTAATCTGAATGGGGTAAACTTTCTCATGAAGAGGACATGGGAAAACTTGGAAAAACAGCTTTTTTTTTTTAATCACTTTAACACTTATCTGGAGTGATTGTTTAATACATAGACTTCTTGTTGCTTCCTATTGTTTCTATGAAGAACTTCATTTAGTCGCAGCTGTCCACATTGGTTCAGTAAGTTATTCAGATTTCTTTATTGATAGGCCATGCTGGAAGAAGAAAAGATGCAAACAGTGGACTAGACCAGATGGCATGATAGGGTTTTCTACCCAGCAAAAGTGAGTCTTTACAGGTAGCAATTCAGACATGTAAGCAGGTCAAACTTGCTTGGTTCTAGTTATACCAGATTATGTATCTTAGTGAAAACATTTGAGTAGTGTGACTTGCTGCAATTCTGTGTATTAAGAAAGAGTTTTAGTGAAAATGCGGTATTGTGTTAATACTTAAAGAATTAGAGATTTCAGTTTTCTGCTTGATAGCATACATGTATCTTGATAGTGGATTTTTTTTTTTTTTTACTAGCAGGTTTAAAAGGTGAAACCTTGATGATAAAACCTGATCTGTGCCTGTAGGACTACTTAGGTGCTTACAGTTTTAGTGTGGTTTCGTGAAACTCAAACTGAAGTATAGCATATCTTGTGTAACAGGATACATCCGTCAGTGTTTCAATATTGCCAACTTTTCCAGCTCTTCAGAAATGAAAAGCCAGGCCTCCTGGATAATGATACTTTAAAAATTTAGATTGTTTTAAACTGCTTCCTAATCATGAGTGTTCAGGGTTCACCATTCCAAGCTTTTTCTTTGCAACCAGGAATGCTACTACTTTTTTCCTTTTGATGGAATTTGTGATTTCCCTGTTACTACAAATTTTCTATGTATAAGGTTTTAAATAAAATGTAAGTGTAAAGTACTTTATCTTCCTATGTTTATTCTGCACCTCAGTTTTCTCGCACCTCTTTAAAATACTGCTCTTCTGAAATTAAGTCCTGCGATAGCTGTAGATGTGAGCCCACAGAAAAACTAGAGACAGGAAGGCTGTGGGAAAGGGAGCTGGATGTGAGGAATCGCAGGGTGGGCTGACAACAGAGGGCTCTGCAGCAGCCTTTTCATACGTTAGTCATGTGTGTGCAGCTTTTGCAGTAGAAGCTACAGGTGTGAAAATATGTTACTGCATGCTCTTATTGTTCGAAGCTCTTTTCTTTTCATTGAAGGTGGTGTAAACTAGTTCGCTCCCCCTTGAGTGACTCCATCTTATGGAAATGCTGTCTGCTGTGGCTGGGTAGCACCAGCATTACTCAGTCAGGTCTCCCATGAGGTGACTAGCTCAAGGGGTTCCTTCTGAGGAGCTCCTTACTGGCTTCACAGGGGAAGCCAGTAGTGTCCTCCCCTTTCTTTTTTCTTTTTTTGTCTCAGCTCTTCTCTTCAAGGGTGCCATTTTCATCAGTGATGTCCCAGGCTATCTTCTAGTCCAATTCCATCCTCTCTAACTCTCATCTTTTCTGTGCTCCCAGAGTGCTCTAAGGATTAATTCTTTTGCTGTACAAAGCTGATGAATCTGCTTAGAGATTAAATGATACTATTTACCATTCTTTAACATATTTCTGTATCTAGCTAATTCTTGAAGTGGATTTTTTCATGGCTGAATTCAGTATTGCATTTTTGTCATGCTATGCCAGGTAGTGCTTGACCTTGCAAATACAGTCACTCACAAGATGCTTTTTAGAGACAATACCTTAGGATTAAACGAATGCAGAATATTTGAGCAGTAACCAAATGGAATGGAAAATGGAAGTCATATTTCATTCTGTGGCTACATTTTTCTTGCAAAGCTTGTCCTTGAAAACAAAACATATTGAATGTTAACTCAAAAGATTTTTTTTTTTTTTTTTTTTTTTTACCTGCGTGCTAGGAATTGGAAACGTTGCAGACAGTTCCACCCATGATGCTTTCTTAAAGTTTTAGCTGGAAGGTGATAGTCAAGGTTGGGATGGAATAAATGATAGGCACTTGACTTACTTGATCATGGCTTTCACTTGTATTTAAACCATACTGGTTTATTCTTCAGCAGCAGACTTCTGTGTGTCTGATGTGGCAGGAAGGTATTAAGTTATTGTGGATAGCTGTATGGCTTGGACTGTATTACGTATTTCTTTTTGTCTTATTCTTTTGAACAGCAAGAACAGAACTCTCTTTATTTTACAATAATTTCGACTTTTCCCGTGCTCTAGCAGGAGCTTGTCTATTGTGCATCAAGCAATGCAACAAATACTGTATTTATAGCAGTTCGTAATTGACCTGCTAAACAGAGAAAACAAACCTGAATAACTGAATGTTAAAGGTCAATTCTTTAGCTTGTCGCAAGCAGTAGGAAGCACCCACGTCAGCCTTATGCTTGCTTTTTGCGCTGAAGGAATGGTCGCAAAATGCATTGCTGCTTTCCTCTATTGCTACAGAGATTTAGAGTGGTATTTTGTTAAAACTTCACACCAAGATGGGGTAGTTTCTGTCACAGTCCTATGGGGTTTTTTTTAAGGTTCTGTTCTTTTGTTAAATTTCATCTCTCTGATCTTCCACAAAGCTGATGTTAATGTCATCAAAGTAAAAGAAGAGTTGCTTTTACATTTGTTTGTCGCAGACCTGTGTATCCATTAGGGTCTGGTATGGTTTCTCAAATGTGTTCAGCAGTAAGGGATGCCTGCAGAGAGGTTACATGAGTTAATCTTCCAGAAGAAATTCAATCCCCATATTTCACTTTAAGACCACTTTGCGTAGCAAAGTAGTTTAACCAGTAGCAGATTTCTTACTTGCTGATGGTTAATTTCATGCCCTACAAAGGGTCAGCACACTAATACAGAAGAACATGATTACCTCATCCGAGCTTCCCCCCACACACGCAGTGAAGGGATACCGCCGTGTTTGTTTTAGGTGAGCTGTTGTCAGATGCCCTTTATCTGTTTGATTTTGAGATGGGTCCTCAAAAGAACTTCTAAAAAAGAAAGTTGTCTTTTTTCCCCTATGAAGTTCAAAGGACAGAGTAGCCTTAGAGGGTTTTAATTGGAAAGCTACTGCTTGACCCTGGTTGTCTAAACTTGGGGAGGGGAATTCTGACAAACTTGTAGTTTGGTAATCCTTATGCCTGTCTGAACCTTTGACCTTTCTACTTTATAACTAGAGCTTCATTGTCACCATTTGTCCTGCCGTTCCTTTCAAAGAAAACTGCCTTGCAAGTGTCTGTTTCCACTTTGCTGCTGTGTTCTGTTAAGGAAGGGTATTAATTCTACCTGATACATTGGAGGGGCCAAGACTTTTGAACTTGCACAAGAGCTTGGGGAGGGGGAAATGAGCATAGCAAAAGCATGTCTTGCTGATGCAAATGAGTACAATGAAAACAGTCTTGGGAGATCTGGTCTTGCTACCAGCATTCAAATTCGGTCAGATGCAGATTATTTGTAAGATTAACATAGCACAAAAAGAAAAAAAAAAACAGGTACTTTATCACAGATTAGTTGTTTTGCTGAGTTTGTTGTAAGCTTTTAAGAGGATTTGTAAATTCAGGGTTACCTTTGCATTACTGTTGTGAAAATACACTTCCATCGTGTGAACTTTTGCTTATTGACACTTCTGTGAGAAGATATGATAGTTCTTGTTTATTCCATTCCACGTGAGTGAACAAGTAGAGTTTTATAGTTGTAGAGTGTATATATGGATGACTTAAATTTATGTGGAGGCCTCTTGCTGTTGAGTGCACATGTTGAAGGGAAACCTGCTCTTCTCTGGAGGAAAGAGTGCCTTGTGGTGTTCAGTGGATACCATTCTGGTCAGAGAGAAGGCACTAGAGAGTCTTGAGGACTTTGGCTGCCAGCTTGAAGTGAGAATAACATAATAATGAACCTTGTTCTGGTGAAAAAATATTAAAACTCCCATGTAATGTAATTCATATTCATGAGCCTTGGTGTAGTGGTTGGTGCTATGGAAGTACTCGTGGGCCAAGAGAGTTCAACTAGTGCTAATGTCAATGTTTTCTAAACCCTATTAAACTTGTTGGGTTCCTGGTGCTTGTAAATTGCTGACATTGCTTTATATTAAAAATGCAAATAAATAAACTTTATTTCTGTAAATGAAAACACTTTTGAAATAGAAACAGTGTCTTTTTTAATTCACTTTAAGTAATTTGGTTGGTGCCTGATACTTGTCTGATAAATTTAAGGAGTATTTTTATTGATGTTTTAAAATGAAAGCTATTTTTTTAATTAAGGAGCTATGCGTAAAGAAAAGGCAGCTGGTATAAAAATGTTGCTGCTCCAAAATCCGCCCTCTCCCCAAGCCCCGAAGTGCAGCTTTGGCTGCTGGGTGTTGCAGTGCACAAGAGGGCAGTGTTTGCTTACGATGCAAGGTCTGAGTGATAAGTACACAGGGGAACAGGTCAGCCTGGAGGGAGTGACCTCGCTTTGAATCGAAACAGAATTAAGTGGAAGATTTGGAACAAAACTGTGACTTAGTTGTTCCCGTTCCTAAAGAAAATATCCTCTGTGTTTTAAGGAAGGTTAGCCTTATTTCATCTACAATTTGGATAGTACTTTTTATACCTTAAACAACAAAACGTATGGGATGTTGTCTTATATGTTACATGAGATGCAAGTAACACAGTTGAGATGAAACAACTGGTTTTCACTGAAGTTGCATGTGAGGGGTATGACTCTTCATCCACATAAAGGGCTGGGTTTATTTTATATTTATGAAAAGATTATCTAGTTTTACCTGTAAAACAATTGAAGATGTGGGAACCATGGAATTTAGCGTACACTATTTTTTCCCCATTTCCCTATGTCATTTAATAACTGAGCAAAAGCAAGGTAATTGTACTAAATTTGTTTTGAACCGCTTCTGTGCTAATAGGATTTGTTGTGTGAGATTAAGAGTAGAATGAAACTTGTTTTCGTGTGCGTGTACCAGGGTACCATTGCTTCTCATTTCTGTGTGTATTGACGTTTTTTGAGTGATGCGACAGCAAGACCAGTCTGCTTGGCTGCTGCGATTTCTATTCTATGCTGCCTTCTGCTTTTTTGACTTGAAGCTGATTTCCCTGTTAGTTACACAGGTTCAACAAGCTCCTAAACTATACATCAACTCTTAAGTAACATTAGAGAGCAAAGTAGGAAGAGTCTTCCTTTCCTTTTATGGGTTGAAAAGTTTAAAAAGAGCAAGAGAGCCATCGTCTTCTGAGCTCAAAAGTTATAATGAATAATCACATTCTCTTCTACTTCTTGTTAGAATCCTGTCAGAAATGTACTGTTTCCTGTGTTCAGTTAAAAAAAATTAATTGTGCGTATCTTGTTCCAAAGATGTGATTTATAATTGAATTCTCAATCTTAAATGTAGATTGTAAACAGGAGTGGCTTTATTGAACCTTGTTTGAATCTTAAATTGTCTCTTGCTAATGTAGGACATTTTTTCTGCAAAGCTTTTGAGTGATTGTGTGCGTATTTGCTTGTATACAACAAAATTGTGCTAATTGATGCTTCATTATTTGATGCAAAATCTTGACAGCTTCTCGGGAAAAACATAATAACCAAGTGCTGTGATGGTGCTGACTAAGTCTGTTTGATCATTCTTCCTATTGATTTAAAAACAGAATTTCTTTGTTCCATCATAGTGTGTGCAAGCATTCATCAAATAACCACATGCCCTTTCATTTCACTTTGCTTCATCTTTCTCTTTGCTTGAAATTATTTTGTAAGCTGTTTGGGAGCGTGGTCAAGCTTTATTAATCCATTTTTAGATGATTTTAAATATCAGCTAACGCAGTGAAGCCTTATAAATACCGGCATAAAAATCTAGAACAACTTACTGTAAAATATGAAGCATATTTATAGTTAAAATTACCCTTGTCAAAATAAATTTAAAGCACATCTTTCAAAGTAGTATTTTTACTGATGATGGATATGTCTGCCTGCTAAGTAGTCCAATTTAGCAATTCAGTGTTCTACTAATCAACAAACTGGCTTAATTAAGGTTCTCCTGTATTTGTTCTACAGCTTGATTTAAAGTCTTCAATTAGTAGATGCTAGCTATAAGTTGAATGATACTTTCTTATGTATAGAACCCACTTTGAACAGCTAAACCCACTAGTTTAGCTTGATGGAGTCGTGAACTTGGCTTCCTTAATGTTTCTCTTTTTTTGTGATGTACTAGAAGTAATCATGTATGTTCTTGGATGACTGTTGTAAAGTACTGTTTATCAAAACCCCTAGAAAAACAAAATGCAGATGGAAAAATCTAGGTTGTAATTGTAAAGCAGACATGTGACAGATCTTCCAGCTAAGCAAGCAAACCAAACCCCCACATTGTCATTGTTAAAGTCCGTTAAGGGGAATAAAAAGTTGTTCTCTGTGTGGCAGCTAGTTGTTTTCTGTCTGGGAACCCTAAGGTTGGCCTGGCAAGCTGAAGAGCAAGGACAGATGTTCTGCGGTGGTAATTTCCAGCTGGATTCTTGAATGCATTGTGTTCTGTGGGTCACAGCTCATAACAGAGCAAAATTGAGTGAGAGCTCCAGCAAAGAAAGACTTGAACAGCTTGTACGATAGCTATGATTGCAAAGATACTGTGCATTCTGTGAGAAAATATTCTCTGTGCTATCTGTAAAATTCAGATTAAATAGCCATTCTGAAGTGCTTCCTTTAAACTGTTTGCTTCCAAAAAGCGTTGCAGGCTAAGTAAATACCAATAATTCTTATTTCCCATCACCTTATCAGTTATTCTACCAAAATGTTCTTGCACAGCCTATCTAATCTGTTCAAGTGAACATGAAATGGTTAGTGTTGGCTTCCAATTTGAATTATGATCTCTGTTTCAAACTTAATCTGATTAATTCCATGTTAGATTGTAATTATCAGCATTACCAGCACTAGGGGTGGTTGTGACCAGACAAACAAATATATGTGTTGAATATAACAGCAGAATGAGTTGGTGAATAGTAGAAGAAAAGGAAAAAGAATAGAGAGGATATCTTAAACAAAACGAGTAAGTTGTATTCAGGAGCATCATGGGGGTAAAGGATGATAAGGGGGAGTAAAAATTAAAGTTTGAATTTTGAGATTTATAGAAGTTGACCTGGGTAAGAATCCAGGCCCTTCACCCCAGCATCCAGAGAAGAGATGATTCATTTGGGCTTACAGTTTTGTTTAAAAACTTACTTTCTTTTACCTTGTGCTGTAGAAGGATCACAGAAGGTTGTTTTGTACTCTGCAGATCTGCTTGAATTTAATCCAATCCCTTGTAGCACTTTCTTGTCTCCTGTGCTAAAATTTTCCTTTATTTTGTGTCGTCTTTTGGATGCAACATAGGGTTGGCATATAAGAGTAGTTGGTACTCTCAGATCTTGGGTGCTCTTTTTTAGTTGTGGAACTTTGCCTTGATTTGTTGGGCAAAGTTTCACCTTTCTTTATTTCCATTAAATGTATTGTAGAGCAGGTGAGCATATTTCAGAGACGATTCCTGTATATGTAAAATTTGAAATGGTCTTTGAGAACCTGTTGGGTAAGGAAAAGCTATAGAAGTGTTTGAGAATTGTTGATAGAACTATCCAATTATATTAACTAGGACAGGCAAGGGGAAATGTCTTGTCAGACGTTTATTCATGCTTAAATCTACTTTTCTTATATTAAAGTCTTCCCTTCCAGCAGTATTGCTTTAGAGAATAAAGTTTCCAAACTATGCAAAAGCTGCGTTTCAGAGAAAGAAACAAAATTATTGTATTTTTCTTTTTTAGGATCAAGAAGAGGGGGAGGGAAAATGGTTTCCTTGTATTTGACTGTGCTGTTGGATGGAAGACAAAGCTCAGTCTCTCTTGCTGACTAATGTCATCATCGAGGCATTTTTTTCTCCCACAGAGCAATTTTGTCTCCATTGAGACCCCCACAGCCATTGGCAAGACCATGGCCTGAGATTAAATCTCATGCTTGGGTGAAATTCTAATGACTGTAATTGTTTCCTCTTTTTAAGTCTGTGGTCCCTTCATCAAAGAGTGGTGCGGAAATTATGCATTTATGTTGTAAAAAGGGAGGTCATGATTACCTGAACCTGTGGTTGACTTCGGGGGGGATTCTGTGTCGTGTTCTGGCAGTGGTTATCCACGCTGACATTCTAGTATGTGAAATGATTTAAAGTGTGGCTTAGAGTATATATGTAAAGTAATAGTGGCATACCTCAGTCTTCTCTAGGGTTTGCGCTGCTCTTGTTTGGCTGTCGCACACTGTCGGATGATTGCTACTACTCAGGGGAGCGGTAGCAGCTCTTGTCTTTTGGCCATCTGTTGGAATAGGAGAGAAGGAAAAGTAGTAAACATGGGTCGAGGTACGTTTGTGTGAATGATCTGTTGTAAGGGTAAGCTCCTAACCTAGTGCAGCTGTGAAATAGTGCTGGACTTGTCTCCCCAGGCTGCAGAGGGCTTAGGACCTATCAGCAAGTGTTACTGTTAACCCTCACGCTTCAGCCTTTATTGAAGGTGTTCAGCATCTTGAAGGATCGCACCCGTATGGTGGTGCTGCTTGTGGAGGAACCGAATGTGTGTCTGTGAATGCGGATATGAAAAAAATCACATGTAATTCTATAGAGGTAGCTTGCCTGATCCTGCAGAATTGGAATATACATGTGCACCAGTGTTGCTGTGCGATGGAAAAGTTCAGATAAGTATTCCATGTTGTTTGACTTTATTTTGCAGTTCTAGATGTACGCAACTTTGGAACCATACTCTCCCCTAACTTCTTTGAAGATTTATGAAAAAAAAATCATGTACTGTGTGTTAAGTACAAAATTTTTGGAGTTTGTACTCTAATTTATGACGTATCCTTTAAAGACATCAGAAGAAGTGACCAAGAGGCATTTCATCAGAGAATAAGGAAAATGGTTCAAATGGTACTTAAGTGTGTAGGCTGCATTTAGAGACTAAAGAACCCCCAAACCATTATCATTCTTAAAAGCACTCTGTGTCAGAATCTTTCCCTGATCTCAGTGAGATGATGAATATTCAGTTTAGAGTATTGAAAAGCATAACAACAAAATCCCAAGTGTCAACAGTGTTCTTCACCTAAGGGACCAGCTTTGGGCTTACAACACTGAAAGTATGGCCTCTGTGTGGCAATATTATAACTTCAAATAATAATATGACATGCCTCACTTTAAAAATTCCTTAAAGCCTGAAAAGCAAGTTTTTACGCCAAAATTGTATGCATGTGTTTATATACGTATAAATAAAATCCATAATAAAAAAACCTTGAAATAATTGTTGTTAACATTTATCCTTGTGTATGGCATAACAACAGTATTGCTAAACATTTAGAAGTCACGAGTCAGGCATCCCTAAGGAGGTTGTTTAAGGAAGTTGTTCTTTTAATTTGCTTGCTGTGTGATAGGTTTTCACCCTGTGGTAGGGACCAATGTGTGTATTTCTTTCCCTGAGTAGACTCTTCACCTGACTAACAACTGAGATCCTCCCATTATTTCAAGTGCTATGATAAGGTTGTGGTGGCTGGTGATGTTTACCCGTGTGTTTGTAATTGAACTCTCCCTTTACTCCCTGCTGTGTATTATGATATCCAGTAATGCTGGCTTTTTCTGTCCCAAATTGCTGTTTAACTGGAATCTCTTCCAACAAGAGATTCACTTGTCTGTGATGCTGTGTAGTGCATCTAGGGGCAATAAAAAAAAAAAAATGTATATTTGGTTAAATCAAACTGTACCAAATTTTGCATGGAGAAAATACTATTTTGGTTAAGGGAAGGAAAGAGTTTTGAACTGAAGCTAAATTGTTTAAAAAAAAAAAAAAAACAAACCACAACAAAAAAAACCCACCAAAAAACAGTGGCTGAAAATCCAGTCTTCACAGAAAGTTCATCTCTAGATGCTGTATTTGCTAACAAATTTGTGTGGGTGTGTGTTTGGGTGTTTTTTCATTATATGCCTCTAAATGTATGTACTTTTTTTGTTTTGAAGCTTTATTTACTGTATGAAATAGTTGATTATTCTAGTAGTAGCCAGCACTGCTTTTGTGGGGTTTAATGTTTTCTTTGTTGTAATTTAAAGACCAACAAATCAAATGTGAAGATAAATTTAACTTTGGTTTTTTTTTTTTTAAATGCAAGCCCTGCTGTCCATTTCTTTACCCACCTCGCACCAAGAAATGAGGGAGTCCTTAACTTACTTTAAAGGAACACTATTTTTTTAGAAATGTAGTCAAATTGATGCAGTGGTTGAAAGTTATTTTGGTTACTGTACTTGTTTCTTTTCACTTTGAATTTTAAAGTTCTTTATTTTTGTCCCATTAAGAAAATGGTAGACCGTAGCTAGGAAAACTGTAGACCGTGTATAAAGGTCAGGTTTACAGATTTTTTTGTGTGTTCTCCTGTATAATTGTGTCAGTCCTAGGTAAAAATCACAATTGACTGATGTGAAATTTAAATAAGTTGACACTATCCTTTCAAAGCTTACGCATACTGTTTTAAACCTTTTTGCAGTAACTTATGGACTCATATAAGAACAGTTGGGACAAAGTAGTTACAGGAATGTTTGAGGTTAAGCTGTCTAATACTGATTTTAGCAGCATGTGATATTTCAGCAGCATTTTCACTTTGTATTGGAGAGCTAACAACTTAATAGCATCTCAAATGCAACTGTATTTACTGTTTTTAGTGGACGCTGAAAACTTTCAGGACACCGAAATGAAATCATCGTCGTACCTCTCAAAATGCATGCATTTTGAGGATGATGTTCTATTTGGAAGCTGTTATGCTTTCTGTGAAAGATTTGTATTTTTGTCGTAGTCTGGGTAAGTTCCCCTTTACGCAGTTTGTTCAGAAGTGGAATAAATAAGTTCTGTGAATGAGATGTGTTTCTGTAAAGAGGTTGCTAAAGTGGGGTCTGATGTTCCCTAAAAAAAAAAAATAAAATTACTCATTTAGGGGTCAGAAGCACAGTACAGTGTAGATGCACTAAAAGCAGCCAAGATCAGCTCAGCTGAAACAGTACATTTGTGAGGACTTGCCGTAAGAAGCAGAGATGTGCGGTAACAGTCATGACTGAAACACAGGGTGCTTGGGCACTAGCCTATAGGTGGCAAACGTGACTTTGTAGTAGGTCAGCAAAATAGCCCATCAAGCTTGTTTTCCAAAATTAACTATATTCTGGAAAATACGGTTTGCTGCTAAGCGGTAATGATTGTTGCAAAATATTTTAAATGCCTTTCTACTTCTGTTAGCTCTGAGCAACCAAAAAAATTGAGCATTAATCACCAAGGCTGTATTCTTTCTTAGCGATTTCAGCATTTCATTAAGCAGTGATTAGTACTCTTCAATTATGCATTTATTTATCTTAGTGATGCATTTACAGTTAGTGTTGGTTTATTGAATTTGGCTGATGCCTTGCAATTTCAGCAGGTTTTCCTTTTCTTGCCGTGTAAGAACATGCAAGGAAGCAGTAGAGAGGGGTTTGCAGCCTTGGCATTGTTTGTAATGATAATCTTACCTGATTTTTTTTGAAGACAAGTGGAAAATACAATTTTTTTTTTTTTTTTCCCCCACTCACCCCTCCTTAGAACTTTCAGAAATTCTCTTCTGAAGTCCCTCTCCAGGCTTTGCCTTTGCTGGGCATCAGTGGTTCATGGTGTGTCTCTTTCAAGTGTAGGGGCGTAAGCAGTGTAGCAGGCTGATCTTGAAACTTGTAGTTGGAATGGATTTTTCTTTATGTTCATAAGCTGGCAGTTCCACAAATGAATTAAAAGATCTCTTTTCCTTAAGAGGGGTGGAGGGAGAAGGAAAAGAGGAGGGACGATGCAGTGGGAAATGGGGTTGAAGAGCAGTTTCGTGGTACTTATATGTTGTCTGTTCCTGTACGAGTAAGAGGGAGAAGAGAAAAGGATCTCAATACTGTTAAAAGCTGCCCTTGTTTGTTTTGTATCATAACTGGATAAGGATTAAATTTAGGTGGGCACTGGTGGACTGTGAGGTAGAATGGTTTGTAGCAGGGGGAGTAGGGTTGCTGATAACCCACCTTTGCTTTGCTTCTGTTTGTTTCATGGTTTTTGTTTGTATGTTTTTTAAATTACATATTCAGTTTGCTTACAGATGTAACAGTATACAAACTTGAGTTCTAGTTTATTAATACAACTGAAATGAAATGGGCTTCTTTGCCTGGTGCTGCTGCAGAGGGAATGGATTGTTTCTGCTATCTCTTGGTACTGAAAACTTCAAAGCTTTTGTTTTGCTGGTAAAGCCCTTCCTAAAACTTGTACGCTCTGAGATGTTGCGGTTTAATTTTCCTTGGACCAACAGAATCTAGCTCTTTGGGAGAGGCAAATCTTCTCACTGTACACTTAACTCTTATTTTTTTGAGTAACAGAGAACATTATGTGTGTTTGAAACATGGTGACTACAAATGAGTGAACTTTTCTAAAATTTTTTTTTTCCCCTTGTGGTGTCTTAGGTCTCCCCTGCTGCCCCCAACGTTTACCTTGCTTAACAGGACACTTGAGGTAAAAATCATGTAAATGGATGCTAGTATTACTTTATTACGGGAGGAAAAAAATTAAATACTCTTTTATGTGATTTTCATCTAATATTTTTTTTTACTTCCATGTAGACCGGTCATTAAAGACTATTTCATTTTCCGTACCTACATTACTTACCTTTTTTCCTTTTCATACACTTTATTTCAATGTTATATTTTTACAAAATGGCAAGATAATTTTTCCTCAAAAGCAGATTAACTGTGACATTTTAAACATAATTAATAAAAAAATAACTAAGTACTTAAATTAAATTTTATTAGAAGAGTTCCTTAAAGTCTATAGTAAATTGTCAGTAAGAATATACTTAATAAAGTTCCTTTTGTATTTCTCTTCCGTTATTATTATATGGGTCTTCAACAGCAGTTGTCTCCATTGTTTGATGCAAAGACAGAAGTGGCTAGATAACACGTGAAGCATATTTACTTAAGTTTATTTGAAATGAAATTCTCATTCTGAGTGTTCCATCCCTTGTTCTGTAATTCTAGTTCTTACTGTCAAAAAGTTTAATTTAGAATCTGTTGTTCCCTCTGAGTCTAGAAGATATGAATGGGAAACAAGACCTAACAAAATGTGAAAAGTAATAGTTAAGAATATTAAAAAAACTGGTACAAGGCAAAAGCATCTAAGAATGGGTTTCTGTGAAGAGGGAAGTGTGTAGTCTTTAGATATTCTCAATGTACTTCTGATACTGTTTTGTATTCTTGCTTAGGAATTTCTTCTCTTAGTCACCTGAGGAATTGTATCACGGAGGTTACATTAGCAAGTGCAGATGATTTTCCTGGACTTCTGGGCACTTCATTTCTAGAATCCCGTCCAAGCTAGATAGTGATGGCTCGGTGCCTGTAGTTGCTGCTCTTTGAATTTTTACTGTGATTAGGGGTCTCTTGAAATGTGCTGGTTACATTGTTCCGTTTTTAAACGGTGAAAATGCCAATTTGCAGGTACGGCATGCTTTGGAGTAGAAGCATTACTGCTTTGCACTCCGTATTATTTTCTTGTTTATCTAGGCTTCTTAATCTGTTTGTTGCATATTTCCATTGAATAACTTGAGCAGTGCCAGCATTCCTGAGAGCTGGTCACATGAGCTTGGCAGAGCGATGTGTATTCTGAGCAGACTTTGTTTTCTGTAGGCTTTCTTCCCACTTCCCTGGGGATGTTGTCAGCCTCTGTTTTAGCTTGAAAATTTAGATTTGGGAGAGAAGTAGTGGTTCTTAATTATCACATGAAACATAGGAGGGTGAGTGTGCGTGGGATGCAGAGCTGAAAGACCTGTCGTACTTTCTCTCCTGATGACCCTTCTTGGTCACAGAAGCACAGCTCTGGTCTTGATGAAGGTTTTGATCTTGAGCAATGTTTTACTTTACTAACAGATGTTACTGCTCACAAACTTAGTTTACACAAACTGCTGCTACTGCTTGTAAAATGCTTATACCTTTGTGTCCATGCTTGTATCTTATTCCGAGTTATTCTGAAAGATCTAAGATGATCTAAGCATATTCTGTTTTATATAGTATTTGAGCTGTACTATGAATATACTGTGCAAGTAGTGTTGAACAACTTCACCTTTCAAGATTCTTCAAAGTACCTGATAGAAAACTTTTTTGTTTAATTATGAGGGTTTTTAGAGATAAAACGGCTGTTTTTGTATGTTGTGAGGTGAACATACAGAAACCATCAAGATCTGTGCTTTTCGAAGTATAAAACTTGAAGCAATACAATAACCTGGCTATGTCCAAGATTAAAGTGTTTTCATTATTCTAGGGAGGAACTGGTCTAAATTTGGCCTGTGAGCTTTCTAAAGCTGGGGCCTTGCTTTGTGTTTATCTGTGAGGTGTCATGCACGCTTGCAGCTTTGTAGAAGTAACAGTTCGGAGCCCAGTTGGGCGATCTGCAGCCATGCAGCCTCATAGGAATGAACTCTGTGAGGGAGCTTGAAGGATTAAGGTCCAAAACAGTACAAACTCAGACCAGGTCTGTATTCTGCTCCTTAGTTGGCTGCAAAACTTCTTTCACACAAGTATCTCTCTTTAAATAATAAAGTAAATCATTCAAAGCATTTTAAATATATATACATTAAGCTAATACTCTACTAGTGAAACTTGGAATATCTTTTTATAGCACTTACTCTGCTATCAAATTTTTTAAAAGGTCATCTGTATATAAATCATGATGGCTTAGCTTTTTCACCTTCCCACCTATTAGTACTGCTGAAAAAATTTACTTAAGCACTGCTACTGTTGCTTATCTCCATTTGGTTATAGATCATTAAATTCCAGCCCCTCTTAATACAGTATAAATTCTAATCTTGGCAAGTATTGTGTCTAGTTTTATTTAGTAATTAAACTCTGCGCTGCTTTCCTCTTTTACAGTGAGCATCACCTTTTTTATTACAGTGAACTTTTATTAATTATATGGAGGATGTATTAGTGTGAAACACAAATAACATACAACCTGCAATATCTGGAGTGCTTTGTAGTATTGGCAGTTTAGATAGCGTATCCAGCATGATATACTTTGTTTTGTCCTGAAGTACTGGGGTTTGAGATTTACATGACTGTTGACCCCTTGGGACTGCTCTGAAATGAGGTGTGTATCTTGTGCAATCCTAGTCAGCAAACATTTAAATAAAAATAAATACACTGTCAAAAGCCCTTCTGTTGACCTGCAGGAAATATGAAATAGTACCATATGCTTGATAATGGCTTCCTTGGAGAAGATTCTCTGGCTCAATGTGATGTGACTTAGTAGAATGACAAGCTATGCAGAACGCTAGTTATTGTCATGATTTGATATTGAATTGTTAGGAGGGACTGATATCTGCCATGGACTGAAGGCCAGAGAACTGAGTACAAAATAAATCTCTTTCTCAAATTTGGCTCACCACTCAAATTCTATCTTTTAAAACAAATAGAAGTTACAGCCTTTGTGAATGCTGAAAGCTCTGTTAAAGTGACCTGAGAATAATGAATAGATCCCTGCTTTGAGCTTGGTTGCAAGTGCTAAGTTTACAGTGGTTTTGCATATAAAAGCTTTCCTTGGTAGTGTAGTATTAACTCTTAAAACCTTAGCAAGAGCAATTTAATGGCAACATTAACTCTTCAACTACTCATCTCTTCGTCTGAAATTTGTAAGTTAACAAAGCATGTAATATTCAGCATGGCAGCAAGGCAGGTTAACTAACTGCTGGATAGGCTGTGTCCAGAAAAACTTGTCTTCCAAAATATTGCTGCTTGCTTTGGCTCTGATTATCTGTGCACAGTGCAGAGAATGAAATTATCCTTTTTCCCAGAGCTGGCATCCTTAATTTAATTGTTTGGGACCGATTTGTTTTAGAGATTTCTTACTTTCCATGTGCCGTGCTGCTATAGCTGTGTGGTAATGCAGGTGCTTGAAATAAAACTTGGTATAAAAACTGAGATTGTGTGTTGTGTGTCTTTCTTAAGGACAATCTTACTTTTTTTTATATGGATATATTTTTCATCCTTGATCCAACACTGCTGTTCTTGTAAGGGTTATAATTCTTATTGGCTTTTGGAGATGATGAAGGTTTGGAAGTTAGAGTGTTAGTATTAGAAGTCTCGTGGAATTGTGTATCATGAAGTTGAATGAATTTCCCAGTTTGCATATGGATGGAGTTGTATGTTGAAGTATATGACACAAAGAGTAATATAATTGTTCTTCTATCTTTATTTTTTCATTTGGTTACAAGCTGCAGCAGGAATACTAGCGCAACAGTTTTCTGCATTACTGTCACAGAAATTGAGAAACTTGCATCAAAATTGGGGTTCACCATGCTCCAAAGCACAGAAGACTCTGAAGGCTAACTGAAATAGAGTCCTGGTAACTTGAGGTAGTCGTCGTCTTTCTTTTCTAACTTTCCACTAGATATTGGTAGCTCTTTTAGTCATTCTAGATTGAACTGCTTGACAGAGAAGCAAAGCTCTAGTTGAACATAGAGAGATGCCTAGGAGATGTAAACTGAAACAGGCATGTTTATTACTGTTAGTTGTTGTGGGTTTCTTTGTTCCTTGTTTTCCCCCTCCATTTGATTCTTAATTGTAGTGAGATTTGCCCTTCCTTGATTGACAAAATTTTCAAACTGTATCCATAGCATTCTGTCAATGCAGGTGATGACCAAGTGTTAGCTCTACAGCCCTGACGTCATTCTGCAGCTGGGCACTGCGTTTATCTTTTGGGCAAGCTGTCATGGCTCCTGGTCAAAGCTGGGGTTCCCTTCAAGAAGAACTTCTTGACCCTTTGTACTTCTTTGTACAGTATCCGCCTCGCAGGCGGACTCCGAAGCCATTGTCTGGAATGCGTGTCTAATGCGTTCCACTCAGACCCTCAGTTCCATTCCATAATGTTAGCTTTAATTGGCTGTTTTTAAACTTTCATGTACAATTTGGTTGTACACGGTAAATTACCACCCTCTTCGCCTCTTCCTAAGAGCAAGAAACTAGAATCCAGACTGTGCTTTCCCTTGCTGCCTTTTACTATTGCCCTTGAGCTCTTTCAGAGGCAGCAGTGGTGGGCAGTGTTTCTGTCAGAGGACAGACCTTTTTTTACTAGTGTGTTTTTCCTCTAATCTCCCGAAGACTGTACTTTTTAAACATTGCAGTGTATTTTTGGACTAACTTCTGCATTTGAAAGTTTAAAAAGAATTAATACTTCTTGTCCAAGGAAATATCTCCAATTTCATAACTGTTGCCTAACTCCTAGTGTGGCTAGATATCCAGTGTGTCCTCCAAGTGATGATTTTAAAAAAAAATATTAATATATTTTAGTTTGTGCATATGAGAACTTCAGGACAGAATCAGTTGTACAACCAAAGTTTGTCTTTACTATATAAGAATGCCTTTATATGTGCTTCTGAAGTGTCAAAATTTGTAGCATGGGCAGAATGATAGTCTCTGCTACTATACAGATTTCATCTGCACTTAAATGCTCAATTGGAGCATCAGCAGAAGCTATTTTTGAGAAGGAAGAGTAGTTTAGTTACACGAGGGGAAAAAATAGTTGGCAGTACTGCATACAAAACAAATTTTGCAGTTCAAGCTCAAAGCAGTGATGAGTCTCTTGTTCATACTTGGTACGAATAAAGTAAAACAAAGCCTGCCTTTATCCTCCATAACGGGCTTATGAGCTCGTGTTTCGGCTTTTCCTTTCCCCTCCCTTTCTGACATGGACTCTGTCTTTTTTTCTTTGCTAAACAGACAGGAACTCTCCACAATATTTTTAATCTCAACAAGACGTCCAGTGGCTGATGATGCAAAAGTGTTGCATCAACAAAGAGGGGATGATAGTTGCAGCATTCCAGGTTTGACATTTTTGGCCAAGGAGCTGTGTGTTGTGGCCACTGATTCCTCCCTGCACAGCATGCTTGCTTCGGGCAGGAGACTACATTTCATTGACTCCTGTTGTGTGCCTCCCTGCTCCTTATTTTAGGCTTCCCCAAGAAGTTATGATTGGGAGTCTTATGGTTTTAGATGAAAGAGCCTGTTGTCTTGTTGAATTATCTCCTTTCTGTCTATATTTAAAGCAAAGCTGGTAGGTAAAAAAAATCATGTGGTAAAACAAAAGCTCTGTTACAGCATCATCTTAGGCTAGATGAGAATAAAACTGAAAGAATGATCTAATGTTTTTTATTTTATATGTTTGTTTAGACTGCTTGTTTACCTGTAGTCCATTGGCACCTGGCAGTGGAACTGGACTCATGGCATTCAACTTCAGATGGGTTCCTGGGCACTGGTGGGATCTAACCCACAAAAATCTATTCACTGAAATAAGTCATGAGAATTATTTCCCCTTTTAGATTAAAATTTGTTCTTATACAAATAGTATGTTTTGGAATTTTAAAATAATATACATATGTAATCATGGATGTTGAGTAGCCATAAGCATCTTATACTCTTAGATTTTTTGAGAGAAAAATTGTTTTTAAAACCTAAATCAAACACTTTACATTTTTTTAATACTCTAGTGCAACATTTTAAGCTACTGACTTTTTTAGTGACTGAAGTGAATGCAACTTGTGAGCCTTTTTCGTTCACTAAGAGTATAGCTGATACTTTTTAAAATGGATTTAAGAACTTCCTTATAACAGCTAAACTTCTTGAATTCATATAAAAACTGTATAGATCACATAATTTAGCCTTGCAGCACTGGTTTTATTGTGCAAATAAACTATCAAATTGATTTATAAGCTAGTTGTTTCATAGATGTGGTTGGCTGTTATGTATGACTGTTACTATTGTAGTCTGTATTCCTTCACAGCATCAAGCCTTTGGACATCTCTTCAGTTGTCTCTGTTAGGCTGTTAGAATCAGGTACTTCTTTTAGTCATGAAGTTTTCCCCGATTTAATAAAGGCAAGGTGGGATAATTTGTTGATTTCTACCTGAATGCATCATTAACCATTACAAGAGGGGAAATTAGGGCATGGGTTTAGTGTCTTTTTTTTTTTTTCTTTTTGTAAATCTTCTTTTTGATGCAAAGGCAGTTCTGTCGCCAGCCAGTCCAGCATGCGTAGACTCTCCCCCCCACCATAAAACAATGAGCACATTCAGCCACAACTCGTGTTTTCAGTTATTAAAAAACGGAGCCGTCTGTCTCTGCCTGTGACTTTAATCTTTAAGCCTTTATTCCCTGTACCCCACCCCCTCTTTCTTTCCCCAACCTTTTGTTTGTGAAGTGCAGAGCTACAGGATATGTAGGCCTGGAGTTTCTGAATGTATTGTACATTCCCCTGGCAATTACAGATGTTTATAACCCTGACTGATGTTATTTCAGTATTGTGGAGGGTGAAGAGAAAATTAAAGAATGCTTTTTTCTTTGCCTCTAGCAGTCTTTAATTTTTTTTTGAGGGGAAACAAAAAAGAAAAAGAAAAAATATAAATGTTAATTTCTTCTCTTTAAAAAAATTTTGTTCAGCATCCTCAGATGAAAAATATCTGAGAACTGTACATGAATCTTCCCATAGCCTACCATAACTCTTCTATTGGGACAGTGTGTTTTATGCAGTGTGGTAAAAAGCATAATAGTACTGGATTTTAGTACAAAACAAGCTCCTTGGTGTGGGGTCCATGACCTTTGGGTACTTTATTTCAAAGATGGAGACAAGGTAGCTTAGGGCTTGAAATGCTTTAAGAGTAGAATCACATTAATTTACTTCCAGCTTTACATGGAAACCAGGTTTTCCTTTCTGTAGAAGAATGATTTAGAATCTGATGAATTGGAGATTTGGATTGGTGACTTGCATAATTTTTCAAGAAAACTTATTTTTTAGTCTCATAGAAATATGCTCTTGATCTGTACAAGGTTTAAAATCAATTTCTTATTGGTGTTTCTTGAGCTATCTAAAGCTGCAGGTGCATTATAAGATTAACGTCCTTGAATTGACAGAGAGGTGGAGAGAAGAGAATCTAGTAGCAAATCTGTGATCAAGGTGTTAATTTGCATGTTTCCTGGGGATCCCTGTGCATTTTGTGATCTTGAGAGTACTTGCCCTAAAGCATTGAATTTAAGCAGAGAAAAGTTTTTAACGGAGTCATGAATTTCAAAGTGGTTTGGCAGGATCTCCAAGGTACAGCTTTCATACCTATACCTGTTTTCCGACTGCATGCAAACTGCTCTTTATAGGTTGTGCAAGTTCAGAGTTGTGTGTCTAAATGTATATTCAGGTCTGTCTAGTTACACCTGGTGTGGCAGTAGTCCTTATTTCTTATGACTGCTGCATGAAACTTTTTGTTAGATTGATCTTTCAAAGATAAGGCAGAAGAATGAACAAGAATTCAGTGTGAGATATCCTTTGGCTAGGCAGGACTTGAAGTTAACAGAAATGATAGCAAAAAAGTCTTACTCTCATCTAATATTAAACTAAAGTATGTGTAAAAAACCCCAGATGTTCTAAGATGTTCATAATTCAGTAATTCTCTTAAGCATCCAGAGGGAGGCAATAGATGCTCTGTAGCAACAGTTCTCCAGCCCTTTGGGAGGAAAAAACCCAATGAGTTGGTCATTAAGCATAGCACATTCTTTTTATCCTGAGATAATCAAGTTGTGTATTGCTTGTGTAAGGATTTCAGAAATGTGCTATTTCTTTTTGCATTACAACACAGGCAGGGATGTGATTGAATCCTAGATGTGCTAACGTAATGATATCATCTTGTAACAATTTTAAAAGAACTTGAAAAGATGAGCTGAGTGTGAAATGTTACTGATAGAGAATAGAATTTACAGAAGCTTTGTAGTTGTTATATCAGGTGTCTGGTCCCCCTCTTCCCCGAGTCCAGTACTGGGCCTGTATGCAATAGTATATTCAAATACATAGAGAAATACGAATACGTGAGTTAGGAAACATTTTGGTTAGTTGTGCTGTTCTTGGAAAACAGTGTTAAATCTTATAAAAAGCTAATACAGAAGTTCACTGCCCGAAGCAGCTAACTGGTTTCAAGGAAAATGTGTGTGTGTAGGTACTGTTTGCCTGTTTATGTACTACTCTCCCTGAAACAACCTTGGAAACTATATCAAGTTATTCCAGTCATCTTTGATATACCACTTTTCTCTCGCTGGCACAAACCTGGTTTTGTATGACCGTTGTAATTCATAACGATAGGCATGCTGGTATATCCTCTGTAGGCTGAAGCCTTAGGATCCTGTAGTATCGGGGAGGTAGCAGGAATTTCCATGACTGTAGGTGCAGTAGAGGCTTTCACTCACTGTTTGTCTCCACAGTCCAGTGTTTATCATTAGTGGAGAAACCTCAGGTGCAACATTCCTGAAGCTGGGAATAGTCTGGCTGTTTGGTGTGAACTGGGTCTCTAGAGATGGAGCAGAAGACTCCAGATGTGTGGAAGGCTGGCAGAACTGGGGATGGGCTCGTGTCCTCATTCATGAAGGTTCGGTGCCTTTGTAATTCTTCCGGATGCTTGATTCCTTTTATACTGTTTAGCTGCTATTTTCTCTTTCTGGTCTTGGAAATAACTTCAAAGATGATGTCTGTCTGTACTCCGAGAGATGGAGTGGGCAGAATGGTGTTACCTTGTAGTCACATTTATTGCAATATATTTAACATTATCATATGCAAACATATTTACCTTCTTTTTTTCTTTGAAACTTAGTGGGAAATCTTGTAGAGAGCAAATGTAAAGCTGATATGAGTTGACTCTAAAAAGGATATTTTTTTAAATCTTGTTTCTTGTGACCTGTTTGCTTTTCAGTGTCTACAGTAAAGACTTTATGGACCTTCAGGGACCATTTATGGTCACTATGCATAAGGCCCAGGTGTAATGTTGCGTTATGTTCAATTCTTCAGAGCAGTGCAAAACCACACGTGGCCTTGATACCAAAGCGAAATACCTCTGAGTAAGAAGTCTGAAACTTGAACTAATCACTTATCAGGCCATAGGAAAGCTTACTAGGACATTGAGTGCATGATATCATCTGAGGAGGTCAAAGTGGGGTTTTACAAGTATCCCTTTTTTTTCATTTTACACCTTTTTTCCTGGAGTGTGTACAGTGGTGATTTACTATACAGCTTATTGCCACATTGTTTCAGAAACCTTGTTTTATGAACTCAATAACTAGACAGAAGAAACAGGGCACTTCATTGCAAACCTCTAAGTTTGAGTCTGATATGAATCAGTAGAATTATAGGTGCCATTTTCATGTCATTTGGGAACCTAGAAATTTGACATGGCTTTTTCATGATGAGATGTTTCATAGTCTGGGTGCCAAATTATGGAACTGAACCTTTTTGTGCTAGGTGTAATACAGGCACGTAGTGAAAAAAAAAAAGGTTGCGACCCAAATGGTAACAACCCAATTGTTTTCTTCTGTGCTTTGTTTTGCTTTCAAGTGTATGAAATAACCCTTTTTTGTACTATATGCCATGGATTGTACTCCAAGGATGATGGGTGGTATAATGACATTCAGTCTAAAATGTTAGGTAACTTTTACTCTAGTTTTGTGCAGTATCCTAAATATTTAACTCTCCAGCTTTATTAGTATCTGTATTTGCATATATGTATATATGAATGACACTTTAAAAAGTTAATGTTTGCTAACTAATTCACAATTTATGCACTTTCAACTTCAAGCCAAGAAAGAAATGAATGCAGCTGAGATACCATGGTGGTGTGTAATTCAGCAAATGCTAACTTTTTTGTAGCAGTCATCTGTGTCTACTCAGAATGACTGTTGCTTTTTCAAGATATGTAGGCTTTTTTAAACCCTACCACAGTTAATGTTTTCAGCCTTAAAATAAGTAGAGGTCTCTTTTGGACTCTGTCCAGTTTGTGTCTTGTCAATATAGAAATTTAGATCTAGTAATAGGTAGAATTACAGAAAAGGACTTTGCTACATATGGAAGAAGGATGATGTCTTCTCTCATACGGTGCTTTACCTCCATTTTTACACATGCTACATATTACATGGCATTTCTTGTTATAAGGCAAGGATTGTTTACTTTCCTGTAGACAGTGAGGGGAGAACATTCTCATTTGTGGTGATTTTCTGGGTTTTTCCAGAAATATTTTGAAGAACAGGAATTGAAATGCCAGACCCTAGTAGTTGCTCATCTCACTTGCTACATTTTCTTTGGAAACAGTCAAAGTGAATGTTTCAGAGGGTCAAAGCAAGAAAGTCAATGATGGAATGAAGTGTCCCTTGCTTTAAGTTTCATCCTAATGCCTCTTGCACAGGATAAAAACATAAATGTTTTGTAAACAATGAAACTTCATCCAGTTGGATGTAGCTTTAAAAATCTTAACTGTGTAAATATCAAATCTATATTTTCATTTGTCTGAAGCCAAATGGTATCTAGCAGCCCTGAATTTGAGGTGGTTGTGCGATTTACCATTATATCATTGATTGTGCTCTTTTACTAGAGGTGTTTTATTTCCCTTCTCTTGCTCAGCTTCACGTGCTTTTGTCATTGCGTACTGTTAACATGGATTTTTCTTTGTAAATGAAGTTGTATGTGAAGAACTTCATTTGCCTTGTTTCCTTTTTTGAAGCCACTTTATTTTTCATATTCCTTTTTCAGAAAGTGATTAGGTCTAAATGCAGTGTTTTATTTCAATATTACATTGCATTTGCAGCCTAATACTTTACCTTTTTTGACTGCTTCTAAACATAAAACATTTTGCATTGAGCAGCTTATAATGACTATGTCTTTTTGCAATTTTCTAAGGTAATAGCACTAGTTTTGTGTAAATACATGTATACTTAATAAGTTTCTTTCAACACTTCCTAACAATACGTTGACCATTTATTCAGCTTTAAGTTTCTCTGAAATTCCTCAGGCTGCTGTTTCATGAACAACTTGACTTGCAGCAGCATCCTGTCTCTAGAAGCGGGAGCCTTGCTTTGCTCTTTCCTTTTTCCCCCTTCGCAGCTCCTGGCTGTTTGGTCCTGCTGCCTTCCTTGTGCCAGCTCTGGCTCTCCCTGGAGCCCTGCGCGAGCTGGGTCACCTCCTAATCCAGAGGAGAGCTGTCTGGTGTTGCTGAGTTGAGCTGACTGGTCCCAGCTTCAAGTTTGCTTTTCATCAGACCCTCCGTGAGCTGTGGGAGACCTGAATAAGCACAGTGTTGGGGAAGCGTAGATGGGAGCGGGAACTTCCCAGCTCACAGAACTGCAGCCTCCATCCCCAGGGTGTGCCAGAGTGAATACCTTTTCAGTATGCTCCATTGATGACTGCTTCTAGGTAGCTGACTATATACAAATAGCTATGTAGATTAATGCAATAACAAAGTAAAGTGTGTGATTGCCCTGGCTTGAAACTACATGGGTAGAAATGCCTTTTTGACTTGCATGTTTTATCCTTACAATGGAAGTGAAGAAAAAAAATCTACTCTCATGCTTCTAAAAGTATGCTTAAAGTGAAATGGAGCCTTTCCTTGTCTGAAGCATGTGTCCTTAGCTGTGGCTGTTCCTTGTGCTGCTCTCACTTATGCGCAGGCTGAGAGAAGGTTAGGTGTACTTAGCTTCTGTTTGTGTTGGGGAGAGGGGAGGAAAACTGTAGGAAATTATTCTATTACCTAAATTAAAAAGATTCCCAGCAATCTCTTTTAGGTAGTGATTTCTCTTTGGGAGCCTTTGGAGGAAGGATTCTGTTTTATTGTGTGTATTTTTTACAAAACTACATGTGATGTTAATGTGTGTTTTACCAGTGAATTTAGGCAGATCATAATGAGGGCTCCCTGTACTTGCCTTGTTTTGGAATGGCCTCTCTTCTATAGTGGTGGAAACTGCAGAAGCGTTCAGACATTTCTCAGGCCGGTGCTTCTGATCTCCCTCAGCCAAAGAAGAGTGAAGACCTCGGAATACATCTTCTCTGTAACCATCGCTGCTGACTGAGCAGTGGGAGCTGTTACTGTTCTCTGAACAAGTAAATCAGGGGGTCATTGGAAAATAATACATGGAGATATTTCGAGTCAGCAGCTCAATGCTAAAATTTTATCTGTCACAGGGTCGAGTGTATCCTTTTTTTTCCCCTCACGTTTTCAGAGTACCCCACCTCAACTCCCCAGCCTCCTGCGCTTGCCTGTTGTGGGCTGGAATGCCCTGCAGCTCCCGTAGCACTGCAGCTCCTAACCCAGAAGTCTGACAGAGTTCACACGTGTTTCAGAGACTGTAACCAGAAGTGTGCAGTGAGAAAACTTACTCAAAGCATTACTTGCTTTGTAGTAAGAATAAAACACTTGGAGAAGGGGGGAAAATTAACTTTAAAATAATTGGTTTACATGCATAGTTGTTCTGCCCGAAGCTTACCCTGCTACAATAATGAATTACTTAAGCCTAAGATCTCCAGGTGTCCCTAGGAAATGCACATGGGCAAGTCTCATTCTACACCATTGTGTTTTTTACAGTGTTTTCCCTCTTACAGCATTGTCTTCTCATACAATAGTTCAGGTTGAAAGTGACCTCTGGAAGTCATCTGGTTTTACCCCTTAAAGGTGGGCCAGCCATCTCGAAGTGGCCCATCTTTGAGCTAGATCAAGTTTCCCAAGATCATTTGGGGCTTCATGGATGACCTAGTGTACAACAGCTCTCTGAAGAGGCTAAAGGCAACACAGGACTCCTTGCATTCTGTGAAGTCTTGCAAATGATCTCTTGATGACCTTCTTTCTTCCTGTGTTGTAATGCTTTTTTTGAGAGTTTTCACTTTAAGGTTTGTTTGGTTTTTTTCTCAATAAGTCATCCATTTAATATATGCTTATTCCTGTGTGCAATATTGCAATAGCTAGATCAGCATATAATAAATTATTGGAAGATATGCCTCAGTCTTAGTGTGACCTTCATGGACGCCTTATCAGCTTTGTTCGTGCTACTTCAGCATGGCCAATCAAGCTTATTGACATACTCTAATCATTATAGGCATTTCCTCCCTTTGAAGAAAGCAGACTTGTTTCTGACACATAGTTAGAATGTATTCAAATAAGTAAGATCCTTGGATGGTTAGACAAAGGAGAGGGTAGAGGCCCTCATTGCTTTTATCCTCTTTCAGGACAATATCGCACACTGGTTCATCTGGGAGATGAAGTATAAAGTAAAGTGAATTCTTGTGTGAGGTCTTTTGCAAAAGAACCTTTTTATTCCTTATTAGTAATTACCTCTTTCCATCACTTACTATTTGTAGTTGGGTTGAACTCAGGATTACAAATAAATAACTGTAAAAGGCAGGTTATTTGACATGTAAGAAATGGACTTCTTAGTTATGCCCTTTATGGTTATCCTGCTTTCTCTTTGTAGCTCTCAGTTTTGGAAAGACCTTAGTGGCTGGTTTTCATTTAAAGGGAATTTGTGCAACCAGCGGTTTCTTTATTATTCAAAAATCAAATGTAATGCGTATAATTCTAAGCTTTACTGTGCATTCAGAAAGAAGTCTTGTGGGTTGCCAGTCTGACCTTCGCTATCAGAGATATTCCAAGCTATCCAGAGTTTCAAGCTGCACGGCTCCCTATTTGTGCTTACAGCTGCTGAAAGCTTTAGGAGTGACATTCCTGGGAAATGATGGTGGGACACTTGAACTCCACGAGTTCCTGTTCTTTTTAAAGTGTTTCCTAATGAAAGTTGTGGTATCGGTTTTGATCCATGATTTGCATTGCTTTACAGAGGGTTTCTTCATGTGTAATTCATGTGCTCCAGTTGTGTGCATGTCTCTCTCCCCCCTCACACCACCTCTTTCTGTTCAAATTTTGGGAGATTTCCTATCCTGTAAAACATCTTCCTTATTCATCACGATGCCTCCCCTAAGGGACCTAGCAAAATCCTGTGCAACTTGTAGCATCTCCCAAGGTGTTACTGTATATGAAAGCAGAGAATAATTTAGTTGTTTCTGATTAAAGGCTCTTAACAAAAAAGGGGGGGGGGGGGGGGCCTGGGAAGGGGCAAGTTCCATACTCTCTGCATGATATAGACAATATTTCCTGAGACAGGAGATACTAACCTCAAAGAATTTAAAATAAAACATTGATTTTATTTTTTTGAAAGGGGAATAGGGGAAGCGAAAATGGTAGAATAGTCAGTCTTTTTATCCTATGTGCAGATGAAATTGATTAAACCTTAAAAACTCGCCTCAGTCCACCCGGTTTATTAATTGAAGAATTTCCTCTTCCCCAGAATGGGAAGTGCACATTAAAACAGAGCTTTGCCCCTGAGTAGCAATGATACTTGAGAACGGTACATTTTCTACAATCCTATTTTCTCTTCTGCTCTAGAGGAAATCCTAACATGGTAAAAAGCATATTTAAAAAAAAGAAGTATGTTTAAGGAAGTCCTCTTTCATTTCCTTGTAAAGCATGAAATCAAATTATAGCCCATGGCCCACAATTATTTTATTTTTACATTTCAAATTCCATTTTCTACTTCCTTTCGGTGCCTGTGAACAGGAGTTGTACTGTTTGTGCAAAGTCAGCTAAAAAGATTACCACAAACAGGACAGGACACAGTAGCTTAAAGAAGGCACGAGTCAGAATCTGTGCTTGTGTTCCGTGCTCGCGTGGCGCGCAAAACCTCCCACTCGTTCACACAGGGACTCGACCCTTCTTCCCTCTGCTAGCGCAGGTTTTATTGTTTAGAGCCAAGTCAGCTTTATATTGATGGATTATAGGGAATCTAATGCAATACTGAACTTACGCTTACCAAAGTAGTGGTAGTTGTAAACGCTCTAATATTCTTAATCTACTTTTGTTGAAGAGAAGACAATTGAGATTCTGCCTATTTAATGAAAATGCCTTTTGGTTCTCTTTTTCAGTAATGCTGAAATTGCTAGCTGGTTTAGTGCTTGAAGTATAGAACCTAATGGTTCTGAAAGTGGGCACAGTGCACATCTATAATAAAATAGTAATAAGCTTTTGGAACTGATAAAATAATATGAGAGGCTGAAATGTGTGGGTTGTTTTTTTTCCTCTAGACCTAATAATGCGCTCTTTAACTTACTGTAAACACTGCACTTTGCTGTATGGCTCCATCTCCACACAGCTCAGTCTGGGAGCTTGGGTGTATAACTTACAGGCATGCAACAGGTTGCACAAACAGAAGGGGTTTTGAGTTCGTGTGCGTGCAGAACTGCAGCAACTTCTGTGATCAAGGCTGAAGGAGATTTGTTATTTAGAGACGTAATGTTCTGTTCCAAAATAAGCATGGCAATTAGTGCTCTACAGTTTTTAAAAATGCATCCTGTAGGTTGGGTACTCGTGTGGTGTTTCCCTGTGAACGTTGGTATAACAGATCTGATTTTACTAATTGTATACTTTTGCGTAAGGGTAAAGAGATGGTAGCATGTAGACACTTAAGTCCAAGCTCTGCAATGTTTACTTTAGCTTCAGTGAGCAAAATCATGTGCTTTGCTTATATAAGCTGTGTGGAATTCAAAGGTGAGTGTGACACTACTTAGCACGTTTACAAGGAGTGAATCTAATGCAGGGGATGAAGGTCTGCAGCCTTGTTGCCTAGAACTCTGGGTAGGTCTTTCTTCCTATTTCAGTAAAGGTTTGAAGACGTAGTATACTAAATAATATAATGCAGAGAATGCAAAGAATTTTCTCCTAAAGATTAAAAGTTCATCAATACATCCTTTTTTTTAATGCATACTATTCTTCTGGATCATCTGTCTTTTTTGGTGTCTTCAGACAGCAGCTGGTGAGTTCTTTCAGGATCAAGAGTGAGAGCTGGCTATGAATGATGTGCTGCAAGTGGTATTGTTTTGCTCTTCCCTTGGAGAAATGGAGCCGATGGCCAGTTCAGGGAAACTGAGTTGCTGGTGGCTGCTCCTTCTGCACATTTGAAATTTGTCAGAATCGGTGATGTCTCTGATTCAGCTAGTCCAGTGAGTGAAGAGTAATAAATTACTTCCCTGATGACTGTTCATAATCAGATACTCCCCAAAATTCAGAAGCAAGAGTGGATTAGATGTGATTGTTCAAAGCAGGGGCTAGACTTTTTCTTTCTCTTCACTGTGAAGGTATTTTGAGTTCTGTGTTCCCTGTCACTTTTGTGGTACAAATGAGTGCTGCTGCCTCCAGGTCAGTCTTGCAGTCTTTTCTCTGTGATGCTGTGCTTCTGGTCTTGTTGCATTTTTCCCATATCTGGCTGTTGTCCAGAATCTTTCTGTTCACATGTTATTTTTCTTGTTTGTTTTTCTTCACTCGGACTATCTAGTTTATGTTTTCTCTGTGGTTTAGCTGCTTATCTTGCAATATAATTCCCGTCTTTCCGTACCCCCTTGTGTTTTCTGGTGACAACTAGTTTGTTTCATTTGCTTTTTACAGAGCTGCATCTGAGCTGCATGTCATCACGTGAAGGATACTCCGATAGTTGATCTTTCATTTTTAAGCAAAGTGAGAAATCACACTTCAGGAGGACTCTATCTTTCTGAATGTTCTTAAATGCCTCTTTCATAGATGAAACAGCAAATGAAAGGTTACACCCCTGTCTTTTCTGTAGGGGAAATTGTTTGAATAACTTACTTTATCATTGAGTCTACATGACCTGCTTCAATGCAGTAAAATACTTCTTGATTGTTGTGCTTCCTTATATGCAGACCTGTCCTTTGCACCTGTCTCTGATTTGTTCAGAGTAATTTCAAGCTGTTCGCCTGCTTTGAGGGCTTGAGGGAACACTCATCTCTTCCGTATCACTCTTCTTAACTTTGTAGGACCATATCCTGTCTCTTTGAGCAAAAGCAAAATGTTTCAGTTCTTTATTCTTCTATTTTGCACAAGAGCCCATGATGTTCTGTGGTCAGATAGTGCAGGTTTATTGAGTGATATTGGCACCTTGTTTTGTTCTTGTTATTGGAGTCTCCGCTTGGTATGGCTGTAATATTTTTATGCCTCAATTAAAAGGTCTTTCCAAGTGAGATTACGTGCATGAGAATACTCATATAATCCATCCTCGCTTCACCTTTCCTAGTTAAATCTTGCTCTGCTGTAGAAAATTCTTCAGGGACATTGTTCCTTTTGTCGACTGAAATCCAACATGGTAGTGAGTTGATTGGTTACTAGTGTGATAGAGATTATTTAAATAGTGAATATGAAGTTAACATATTGCAGGTCTGCTATCACTATTTACAATGCTATGAGGAAAAAGTGTACTGAAAGAGATGTTCTGTGTTCACAGAGGGGGTTATAGTTTTGTCACCTTGTTACAAGTGACCTGCCAACTTTCCTGATTAGAAATGTCGCATTTATGAATCCCTGTGCACTTTGTTTTGACTTTCCTAGACTATTTCATTTTAGTATTTAATGAACTATTATGCATGGATGAAGGGCAACTAAGGAAATGGGTTATAGAATAAAACAAAATGTAAAACTGGCTAGGAGAAGATTGAGGGATTGGGAAGAAGGTGAATTGTCAAAGATGGTTTATTAAACAGCTCAAAGAGGAAAGTCGAGAAACTAAGCAGCGTGGGTTTTTTTTGCCTTGTTACCCAAGGGTCCTGTAAACTTGAGCATTTATGTCTTTATGTGTGAGTAGACATGTACAAAACATCCTCATGCCTCGAGGAGAATGCAGTTAAAGTATTTCTGTCAATGCTGTCCTAATCTTTCCCTTGGTTCCACGACTGTTGAAGGGCAGCAGCTTGGTGCCCTGCCCAGGTGCCAGCTCTCCCCCTGCGTTCCTTCTTGTAACATCTCTTACGAACTGCGGCTGGTTAGCACGTTCAGGCTTTGGAGGAGGCACAGTAGTTGTACTGAGGCACATATTTGTGAACTTGGGTATGCTGCTGTTTCCTTGACTTGTAGTATGTTTTTATCTGGAGTGTCATGATACATTTTTCTGAAGTTTTTCCATGGATTGCACAGTTATTTTTCCTTTATTCATCTTCTCTTTGCTTTGAAATGCCCTGAGGTAGACATTCTTGACCTTCTAGCAACAGGGCTGATGATTTTTATGGCTCTTTTAAAGTATTGCTAATAGATTAATAAATACAGCAATTACAAGTATTTGCTTTATAACGAATGTATTCAAAGCAGTTGATTTACTGTTTCAAGATAAAGTGGCCCTTGTACTGAAACTGCATATAATGGTTTCAGTGCAGATTTTGTCTCCTGTTGGAGGGAAGAGATGCCACACTGTATATAATGTCTTATCAGCCACCCTTTCAAGGTCAGATTCAGATCTGGGTACTTTGGCTTAATTCTGGAGCATAAGGACTGCTGTGCTCTAGGAGTCATAGCAGCTAAAACTTAAGCTGCAGCATTGTTGTTTTACTAGATGCGCTTTTTATAATGTTAATAATCAATTTAACTTGATGGTTTGGTTTTAATTATTAATTTCCATTCATTTTGAGGGTGTCACCTGTGTAGTAAGAATTAGTGTGTGGTATAGTTTAATAAAAAGTATGGGTGTTGTATTAAGTTTAAAAAAAGCCCTGCTGTGCGTACTCACAAAAGTGCATGCATTCTGATTGTTCAGTGTTTTGTCCCACTTGAACTATTTTCATGCTGTTCATTCCCCTTGCTTCCTGTCCTTTAGGTCTGCACTTCTGTATGGTAGATAAAGTCTGAGCCTTTTGTACAGCCTTGATGACGTTTGTGTTATAATTTAAGCAAGTTCTAAATTAATACAATTTTTGAATCAATAAAAATGAAAAATACTTTTGTAGATAGAAAGTCTGTCTTCAATTTGTCATGGAGAGATATTTGAAATGATCGGTGAAAATTCTGCAGGAGCTTTGGAAATGTCATAATTATCCAACTAGCGCTCTGAAGGGTTTAGCATTCATTTTTACAAGATGAAAGCTTTGGTAGGTTGAAAATAGTCATTTGTAACCATAACTTTTTTTTTTCCTTGTTGTAGCTCCCACCCACTCATTCACCCTTGCACTTCAACCTCGGAATGATTTCCTATCCTGAGTTCGTGGGAATTACGAACAAGGGTAGCTGTTGTCATAGACATTGTAAAAGCTTAAAAAAAAAAAAAAAGCAGAGGGGGGAAGGTTGGAGAGGGTGAAGGAACAAGGAACAATTGTATCAATTTCTTGTTCTTCTGATCAAAAGCTTAAGGCAAATATTAAAAGTACTTAAATTTAGAATGCTGCAATTCTGCATGATTTTAGCTTCTATCATCTTTCAAAATGTGTTTTTTGACATATGGCTTTCTGGTAGCTCGACTTCAGATTTTGTTTTAGGTTTTTGTGTTTAAACTTCAACATTAAAGTCTGTTGCACTTTACTTTTTTGGTATTTGGAATATTTTGGTTACCTGGAACGAGACAGGAAAATTCTGAATGTAATTAGTGGAAGGCCCAACATTCATCAAAAGCTTCCTTGAAAACTAATTTAAATCCATGAAATTCAGGTTGCTTCAAAGGATTAAGGATTCATGACAACAATACTTTGAAAAATAAAATACAGATAATCCATAAGCACGTTAGAGTAACTTCAGCCTAAAATTTAGGAACTTTTTCTTGGAGATCTAAGAATCTGTGGCTGTGTATGAAGTACATATTCAAGTTACGTAGATCTGAATTGGGAGTGAATGACAATATATTGCAGGGTTTATATCACCTCTTCCTGGCATTGAGGGATTGTAGGAGTTTATTTAGACTTGGGGTAAACCTGCCTCTGGTGGTGGTCATCTTGTTTTCACTTTTATCAAATTTTTAGACTCTGAAAGAAGAAATGGTGGGAAGCAGGTGGGGACTGAGGATTGCAGACGTAGTTATCTGGCATGTAGTTGGCTCTTACTGGAGTTGCTCCGAGTGTGCAACTGTCTGCGATGTTGTGTATTTCTGTGGCTGTACCGTATTCTTGCTTAGCTTCGTAGACTATCTTTTTAATTGAGGCAAATGTCATGCTTGTGTTGCTACAAGGGTAATTTTCTTTTTTTTAATGCAGTGATAACATCCTTAAACTTGAACTCTTAATATGGAGGAATACGTAAACTATCATATGCTTCCATATTTTTTCATGATTGGATGGTACCATATAATAGCTTAAGTTCCTGAGGTCTTATTTTCAAATACAGCTGTGCATTTGATGCTTACTTGGACTTGTGTTTTGTTCATATTTCTGGGCATTTGTATGTATACTGACAGCTTTTATGGAAACTATTTGAGAAAATGATCCTTAATCTTTTTATGCTGCTGCAATACTGACTGTGAATTCTCTTCCAGGTGCCCAGATTATTGATTTGATGATGCTTGTAATAGATGTGACAAAAGGGATGCAGACGCAGTCAGCAGAGTGCTTGGTAATTGGGCAAATTGCCTGCCAGAAGATGGTGGTAGTTCTGAACAAAATAGATCTCCTTCCAGAGGGGAAGAGACAAAGTGCCATTGAGAAGATGACTAAGAAAATGCAGAAGACCTTGGAAAACACTAAGTAAGTTAACAGTAATATTAACAGCCAACTTGTAACAAAATATTTAATAAAAATACCTCGCCCACGTTTCCCTTCCAACATGCTTCTAAACATACTGACATGTCTGGCAAAGATAAGAGAGTGGAAAGATTACCAGAAACTCAAATGCAGTCCTGAATTTGCACCTGCAAGCATCACTTGTAAATAAATATTTTCCTGTAATGAAGCTTTTCAGTTTAAAGTGCTGCTTGGAGTTCAGATTGGATAAAACAAAGCCAGAATATCCAGGTGAAGAACTGGTTGGGTGTATGTGCGTTTGGGATTTTTTGCTTGCCTTTGGTGGTTTTTTTGTTTTTTTAAAGTTTATGGGCTTGCAACTTTTGCTGTGATCTACAAGTCTTTTTCACTCCAGAGAAAAGAAAGCATTGGGGCTTTTCCTTAACTGAGGGTGAAAAATGCGATTGCCCCAATTAGGGAGAGCAGAATGATGGAAGTTTATATAATGTAATGTGGCTCTGGCTGGGTTGATGTTTGTCAGTCCTGTTTAGGTAAATTAATTGAGGTACATAATGAGTGAAGTGCGGTGAGATTCATGAGTGGAAATGTGGCTGTTGGGAAGATACAACACAGACACAGTATTTATTTAGCGGTTACACAAACTGAAGCACAGCTTGCTTTGCCCAGGGTCATAAGGGGACATTCGCTCCCACGTTTATAGCCGTTAAGTCACGTTTTGATTTGAAGAATCAAAGGAATAGGATTCAGCATAGAGGAGAGAATTTTCACCAGGACCAAAAAAGCAAAGCTTGGCTGGATATGGCAGTTCCTGCTTAGCTTATTTGTGATGGTAGAGAAATGTCCCTTTTCAGGTACGCAACTGCCACGATAGTGACTACAAAGATTTTGGTGTCTTTCCAGCTCCTGTGTTGTTCTTGGGTCCATTGATTTTGCTGGGAATGGTACAGAGGTCACCAAGAAAGTGAAATTCTCTCTTGTGAACTTAGAATCCTACAACTTTCACTTCTGTCTGGCAGCTGTTGATTTAAGGACAAATAAATACAGGATGGCTTGGGTTTCTCTGTATGTTGCTGCCCCTTCTTTTAGGGGAGACAGAGAAAGGAGACACCTGCAATATCTCAAAGCACTTTGGATAAACAATTTTTTATAGCTGTGAGTTTGATCAAATTCACAGGTAATCCCAATGGGGATAGCATTGAGATAATAAAGTTAGGAAAACTTTAGAGATAATTATCGAATGGCTTTCTTATGATTTTATTTGGTTGTTTGAAAGATTGAGATATAGAATTTGAATTAATTATTTTCTACCTGTTTCTCATCTATGCCAAGAAGTTAATGATCTTAAGAGAGTTTATCTTAATTATACTGCTCACTTTTTTATTTTGTCCTTCTTTTAAAATTTGTTTATTCTTCTTGAATGGCAGTAATTGCTACTGCAGGTGGTAATTCATTCTTGGTTTAGTCCAAGATCGTATTGCAAATGACTGGAAAAAAAGACCTTTCTAGTTGCATATTCATAAAAGGAAGATGGATTTTTGTAATTGCCAAGCATGTCTTGAAAATCAGCAGATTTTGTCAAAACTGAAGGGGAAGTGAGTTTTTTGAAACAGTTGACATGCTAACTCTGAGGCCCCTACCTCTAGCCCCCTTTTAAAACAAGGCTGTGTATCAGCTGATCACAACAGCTGTGATTCCAGCTGGAGAGAAATGGTCCTGTCATAATGTTTTAATTACTCATTTGAACTCTGGATCCTAGAAATGCTCTTTTATTGGATGTGTCTGTGTATTGTTCTTGTAACAAAAATTAAGTTTTTGCATGTGCAGTCTGTGCTTTATGGTGCTTTGAAAGCACTGCTGGCCTGGGCTTGATTGTAAAGTGCTTGTCCTTGTTGTGTCTTAGGCATGTGTTGTTTCTCAACAGCCTCTTTCCCGCTTGACTTTGAATTTCCAAATGCATGTGTTTTAACTGTTTTTGTATTTCTAAACTACTCGTATTAGCAAAGCATATACTGAGAGCATTTGACAGCTGCCTCTGACCCCAAACACTTGGCAATGAGGTTTTTTCCAGGAATAGTTTACTTGTTGATTGTTATTTCTCCACACACATGGGCATGCATACACAATTCCATAGCAGCAAGCAATTCTGAAGTCTGTTGCAGCTATAGGGTAGGTGTTGCCATTCATGCTGGGGAAATTATTGTAACCTTGTCAGGACATTCCATGGAAGGTGGAAAAATAGGCAGAGGAAAGTAACTGTCATATATTTTGACTAGTGTGACACTTGTACACGTAACCTAATTGAAACTTGCTTGTTCCATGGATTGATACCAAAAGTAAAAGCAAACTGTCCGTATGAATGGAATTTCTATTTTTTCATAGTTTTTTGTACATGCCAGCTTTTATCTTTGTCTAGCAGGGTCTAAACTCTGCTGACAATAAATTGGTGTGATGGAGTCAGAGTTTTAGTAGGGATGAATCATGTTTGGAAGTGCCTCCGAAGGCAGTATACAATTACTCCATTGTGTTCAGGTATATGGGAAAAGGAGTAAAGCACCTGGTTCAGCATGAATTTCTATTTATTGCAATATAGTTCCCCAAAGTATTTGTATGAAAATAAATTTCCAAAAGTTTTATGGTTAATCACAATTTTCAGTGCACTTTTTTATTACCCTTTGTCTCTAGATGCCTCAGACTTACAGCATATGAACATCAAAAATTCCTTATATGCTTGATTACCATTTGGTCATTAAATGAGCTCCCTCTATAGAACTCAACATTTTTTCTTTAATGAGGCACTGTCTTTTTCCTCCCAGCTCACTCCCTTTTTGAGATAAAATTTATGGGAGGTGGGTGTCAAAAGGATGATAATAATTACTTTTGGTCTGAATCTGTTGCATAAGAATGAAGTATCTATGAGAACCAATCACTCTTTCTTTTTATTGCTGATTATTATTCCATTGCTTTAATATGTGTGTATATTACATGGTTAATCCTGACTTTTGCAAAAATGCAGTGGTAATTTGATTTATAGTCTAACTTCCCTTTCCAAAATGTAGGTAAAACAAGCTATCAAATGATTCAAACACTAGGTTGCATTTTAGGGAGCAAAAGTTACAAATTCAGTCAGCAGACTTAAAAAAGGCTGCTGAATATTAAGGACTTGAAGTGTTAAATTCATTGTAAGAGAAAAGCTAAACTGAGGTCACTTGTGGAAGTACTGCTCTTCTCTGAACCTTTGCACGTTTGAGATCTGTGAGTTTCATGAACTTTGATTTCAGTAGATTTAGATCTTTCTGTCTGCAGATCTTGCAGTCTGCCTGCAGACTCAGGTAGACATCACGTGCCATCTGGCATTTGGCTCCTGTTTTGAAGGTTATGACTTACAGCTGGGATTATAATTGTTTTAATAAAATTTGGAAATAGTGCTAGTCTCCAGGTAAAATGGCCTGAATGCAAAGCTACTGCAATAAGACTGGGTAACAGACCCTTGCTTCTGAAATAAACTGAAGTCTTTCTTTTGACTGCCACAGAGTTGAATCAGTAGCTAATACTAAACAGGATTGAAGATTTCATAGTGAAGTCCAGTAGCGCAGATGCCAGTAATTCAATAAAAAGTTGTCACTTATTTGCTATGGGGGAAGAGCAGATAAATCAGAACTTGAGGCAGTTTCCTTGCCTTTGTTGTCAGATGAGTTTGGAACTACTTTACGTTGACACACGTAGGAGATCTGTGGTCTAATGGTGGGAGTCTTTCTCTCTTTCAGGTTCTGTGGGTGTCCTATTGTTGCTGTTGCAGCAAAGCCCGGTGGACCAGAAGCCCCAGAGTCTGAGAATCCACTAGGTGTTTCTGAATTAATTGAGGTACCTGCTGAAGAATATAATAATGCCATAAAACGCACTTGAGCTTCTTTACGTCTTTTAGAGTACACTGTATTAGTATCTAGAGCTGAGGAACTCCTGCATTAATGTCAGTTTTAAGGAATCTGATTCTTTAGGGATTCATTCCAGTGAATAGAGAAGTTGAGGTTGCGTGCCCCAAAAGTGGATCTCCTTTTTCAACTACTAAGCTTCAGTGTATTTGAATAGCTGTGTCTTAAGAAGCAGCTATCACACGTGGTCAAATTGGTTTAAAGTTGTAAAGAATTACAAAGCATAATGAATAAAAATAGCTTTAAAATTCTGCCAAATCCTTGGTAGGTGTTACTTTATAATGGTACCACAGTTAAGAAAACAGTAAAGTTGTGAAGTCAGGCACTCAGAAGTTACACATCGGAGGCTGTCTCCTTCCTTCATGTATGCATTATGATCCAGTGTTTAAGTGCGTGATTTTTATTCTAAACAACCCTTGCCTCATTCCTTGCGCAGGATGGACAGGGCTCAACTAGTGAGCAGGTAGTCCATATTTTTTTTTTTAATTCTCATTATTCTGTGTGGCCTCGTGACTCCATTCAAATACTGCTCTGCATTCAGAATGATTAATTTCCTCCTGGACTTTTCTTTGGCATATGTCACTGTGGTCTTGAGCACTTGGCAAACAGTTTACTTCCAAAAGACCTGTAGAAAGTGTAGAGGTGACTTTAATCCATATTTAGATTGGGAAGCTGAGGCACAAAGGAGTTAAATCCACCGAGTTTACTAATTTTGGTTGCCAAAATTAAGGAAACTAGGAGCTCTTTTGGGACGTACTTGTGTTCGAATCATGGTACCTGCCAATTTTGAGTGCAATTGTGAGTGATTAGCACTTCTGTTAAGCTTTGGGGTTTCTGTTTGGATAGTCTGAGGTGTATAATCAGTGATTACCTGTGGAAAGTTTTCATTTTTAAGAGAATGACAATGCGTGGGAGTTCTGGCATAAGCAAGTGTAGATTCCATTCCCTAGAGGAGCACCACCTGCCTTCCTGATGAAACCATCTTTGTCTGTGATACTCTGCCTTGCTTACTGCATGCCTTGCACATCTGCAAAAGATAAAAAGCATGGCCTGGATTTACCCTGTGCCCTGAATGAGGTAGGGCCTGGAAAAAAACTGTATAATTATATAACTAACATTATATCAGACCCATATGAACAAGAGAAGACTTTAAGCAAACTGGATGCTTCACAGGTATCCTTAGTTCCAGCAATGTGGGGTGTTTTTGGGGGGGGGGTGGAGGGGAGAGAGAGGGGCATGGGGAGAATAAATTCTCATGTTTTCAAAAAACTGAGTTATATGGTATGAAGCTTATACTGTGAAGAGCAGGACACTTAAAATAGCTGTTTGTAGCTTGTAGTAGACTTGTCACCCCTTCTGTGAGTAAGCTTTTTAGGGAAAAGTAGCATCTTTGTCCTGGAGGGGTGCCACAGTTATTTGCAGACAGCAGAAAGTAATCCTAAAACAAAGGCATCATTCTTTGCAGACATGTCAAGGTCTGATTTGGATGCTTTGGATGCTGTCAGGTTTAAAGTACTTGTAAATTGCTGAAGTTAGGGTGCAACACCAGTCATCAAAAAATCTGTGTATGCCTGACCCAGGGCAGCCTGGCTTGTACTAAGGCAGGATGTTCCACATGGCTACTGACCACTGAATGTCGTACCTCCTCCCAGGCACGTATGGCCTGCGATGGCATGGGGGTGTAATGTGCTATGGCCTTAGATTAGGCTTACCAAGAATCAGACTGCCCACAGCAATGTCTAGAGAGCTGGAGATAGGCAAGTCCTTAGTTCTGTCTTCGTCTGGTTCCAGGTAGATTTACTGGAATGTTCCCCAGGGTTAAAACCTTTGAAGGAAATACCCATGTGGCAGCTGTTTCTGTCAACTCTGAGACCTAATATTAGAAGAGCTGGCAAATGTTGTGTGAGCCCTGCCATTGTGCTTCAAGGTATTAACCTTTCTGTCCTTGATAAGCAACTCTCTCCATTGTTCTGCCATTACAACTTGGACTTAACCTGCAGTTCCTGACCTTAAAAGCAGACATTAAAGGCAGTGCCAAGTTTATACACTAATGTTATAACAGAGGCAGAGATCAAAAGTGGTTTGAGGCAGGGGTGAACTGGATCATCTGAAGCACTGTTGGGTGCATGACTGCATTTCTATAATTAAGGTCTTCTGTCTATGATGATGTATTTTTAAGAAACATAGTATTTGTCAGCAAAACAGGAATTCTAAACTTGGATAATTTCACTAGAAGATGGTACTTGCAGAGCTATTTTTCTTAGTGGTTTGATCCTACAAGAAGTGTTAACAGAAATCTGAAGGGGAAGTTGACTTTGAAAACTTATCCCAGTATAATAGTTTTTCTGGGAGGGAGGCAGGGATGGGCTTTATGGGGCACTAATATCTGTATATAAGTTCATTTTCACAAAATCCAAAAAAGCTGAAGTAGCAAAATGCACTGTAAAATTGTACGTTGGGAGGGGAGAAGAAAAAAGGGGGGATGTTCAGGATTTTTTCTCTTTGCTTTGCTGCAGTGTTTATATTAAGTTTGGCAGCAACTTTATCGCCAGTGCAGTTTTGCTAACCAAGCTAAATGTGCAGCACCAAATCTTTCTAAGGCAGAAAATCGAACTGTTCCTGCTGTTAAGTGTGCGTCTCCTCTGTGGCACGCAGTTAATTTGACATTGGTGCGTTCTAAGCTCATTGGGAGATGCCTGAAATCGGTAAAACTGCAAGCTTGTTCAATCAATCATCTGCTTGCCTTCCTTTTGCTGTATGGCTGTCATGACTTTTCACCCAGGCATGGTGCTGCTTTTATCTTTTTTTTTCAGGTCCTAAAGTCTCAGGCTTACCTGCCATCAAGAGACCCCTCAGGACATTTCCTTATGGCAGTCGACCACTGTTTCTCTATTAAGGGTCAAGGCACGGTGATGACAGGGACTATTCTTTCTGGCTCTGTTAGCCTTGGTGACAACGTGGAGATTCCTGCCCTGAAGGTGAGTCTCTCATTTTCACTCCCCCCAGTTTTCCTGATAGAGACACTCAACAAAGAAGAGTGTGTTCTCTTTCAATCTGAAATTATTCAATTATTTTCAATGTCTGTCTTTTTTTTGGGTACTCTACTATAAGCCAGCTTAGAATAAGAGGAGACATAGAGATTTTTAAATAAGGCAGTCAGTAAAGTTACCTGCTCGATTTTAGTTGAATGAAGAGAAAACTGACCTAGATTAGTGTGTTAGACTTTCGAATTCAGAAAAGCGAGGTGGGCATGTTTCCAAGACAGAACGTGCCCGAGGACTGAACAAGGTTTGAGTGAGGTTACTTTCATTTGAGATGTGCTGCAGTGAGAAGGCTTGCAAAAGAATCTGACTAGGTAGGCTTCCCAAGATGTCTGGAAGTGAAGGAAGTGACAAGAAGATGGCATTGAAATGCTTGATGCACATTATCTTTGTTTGTTGGGACTTTAATTGGTGTCAGCATGTTCTGGGAGAGCTGCTGGGATGCAGTATGTGGCTTGCTGCTGTTGGGCTTTTTAGAGAGCCTGTAGAAAGTCAAGAGGCCTTTCAATGGCCTTTGAACTGCTTAACTGTTGTTACTATTTTTTGTAAAATATATTCATCCTTTAAAAGAGAACAAGGTGACTTTATGCTTGGAACAGGTGAAGGCTATTTCACAGATGCTGATTTGGACTGCTCTGACTTTCCCTTTGTATGAGTTGCCCAAAATGAGCCAAGACTTGAGGAGTGTTTTGCAGCTGCTCCTTAAAGTGGGCCCAGCCGGTTACATTCTGAGAGCGGGCAGCTTTTGGCTGAACAAGCCTGGATGTTACCCTTTTGGTGCTGTTGGTATTATCCTCAAGTCATGTTACTATATAAGGACTTTATTCTTTCATGGAGTGAACATGCTGCTTCCTCATTTTTGCCTATACTTTGTGGGCAAGTGAAGGACTAAGTGAGACCTTCCGATTTCACGTGAAATATTTTACTGATAGCCGACGATTAACTTTTGGTCAGCCTCTTCTGTGAAACCTGTGACCATCTAGTTTATATCATATTGCTGTTCACACACAAGTGACTTGCATGACGTACCCCATCATGTCTGCCTTCCCAGTGGAGTTCCTCACTGCCCATATTCTCATGTGCAGCATGCAGCCTATTCTGGGAGCCACGCTTGTAATTCCTGCAGGGAATATGCTTTGGGATTGTAGCTCTGGTTTCAGCCTCTCCTGCTTTCCCCTTGCCAGAGTTCCTTCCATTTTCTGTCGTGCCCTGCCTGCTGTCCTGGGCCTGCCTGCATAAGGGGCCCAAGGAGGGATGAGTAGTCAGGAGTGCAAGGGTAGTGAGCGCTGGCCCTGGCCCAGGAGGAGCCTTGCACAGCTAGTTACTGCTTCCCTTTTGGCATAGCACTGGCCAAACTTCCTGTCGCTTTGCGCTCTGGGAGATGGGCGTGAGACAGAGCAGAGCAATTATTTCTTGCAAAGAAAGAATGCATAACTAGATTATATCTGGAAATGACTGCTTAGCTCCTCGTGTATAGTCCAAGAACGTTTAGGAGAAATATGTTTAGGAATTAGTCTGCTCTTTGAGAATCCATATGAAGGGGAAAATGACAAAAGTAGAGTGAATAACTTGCATATTGCAAATGGGTGTTTAAAAGGACAGTACGAGGGCTTTAAATGGGACTTTAAAAGATGCTTTTTTCCCAGCTGACTGGGGGAGCGGTGAAATGAAAGGCAAGTTAGTGGATAAACAGGTCATTGTCAAAGAGAAGCCAGATCATTTGGCTTTTATGGCATTAACAGCTTCCCCCAAAATTTTAGTTATTTTCAGTTGCTGTTAATGAATTATGAATTCTGCTACCTTGTGTGAAATAGAAGATGTGTCCATACCTCTGAGTGGTAAGTCGTGGGCAGAGTTTTGCATTTTGGTTTTTTTGCCAATAGCAGCTTGTGAATATTCATATAGTATGAGTATAGAAACCAAGGCACAGTGGAAGGAAGCAACTTTTGTAAGTTTGAGTTGTGTGTTGTACTTACCCCTGCTAGCATCATGCAGAGTTGGGTTAGGATACCTATAAAAGGTCAAACCTTTCTCAGGCCTACAAGGTAATGGAGGAAGCACATTTCACAACACATTGTGGTTTATGAGTCTCTCTGACCTTTTTTTGCCCTGACCCTATGGTAACTGAGATTGACAGCTGGTGCCCACTGGGCATTTAGGGACATTACAAACCAGCTGCTTTTTAAATTTGAGGAACCCTCTCACCAAATGAAGTGGCATCACCTTCCAGTTCTACTAATGGACTTCGACATCTTTGACCGCTTGAACCTGCACAAAGGAGGGACACAGCAATTAAAAATAAACAGTGACATTCTCAAACGCCCATGCTTGCTCTGATTGAGGCTGAGAGCACCAGCAGTGCATGGATTCCTTTATGCTGTTGCCTATGTAAATTGCCATCTGGGGTTGATTATCCATATAGCAAAAAGAAAAATTATATATATGTGTTTGGCAAAAAGCTTTGACACAGCAAACAGTTCACTATCCAATTGAGTTAGTACTATTTGCTCACTAGCACTTGAAATCCACCTTGAAGAGCATGAACCTAGGATTTCTGCAGCAAAAACGTAGTGTTGGTAGAATTCTGAATGTCCTTTAAGATTATTTCAGTGGTCTTTCAATCTCTACAGTCTTCTAGTTTATAAACTGTAACAACTTGTGACATTTTTATTTCTACTTTATAAAAGTTCTTGGAGTTTGAATAGTAAGGGTTTCTTCAATATAGATTAATTTTATTTTACTGATAGGTTTGGCAATAATCACGTCAAAATATTCATCTAAGTATATTTTGTTTAGTGAATTTAGTTTAAGCGAGCACGACTGTCGAATTCTAGTGCTGCTGTGTCTTTTTATAGCATGCTTTAATTGAAAAAGGAAAGTGTTGTTTTTTAGTGGGGGAGAAGTATCTTTGCCTTCCTTATGCAGGTGAAAAAAATCATAGTAGCTTAAGAACAGCAGCTACTTAGGCCGATGAAAAATAGGCAAGAACCAGGATTTTTGTTTCTATCATTGGTTGTCTCAACAACAACAAAAATCCTTGTGTGAGAAGTCATGCAAAATGTTGTACAGTATGTGGTCTTCCTTCTGCCCAGTGTTAGTGATTCTAGCTTTGGATTGTACAGTTGCAGGTACATTAGAAATACTGGAAGATTTGGAAAAACAGATGATAATATGTTAATATTCCTTTAAAGAGGTTTTGGGGCACAGAAAATGTTCCAGATTGGTTAATAAGAATCACTCTCTCTGTCTTAAGAGTTCAGGAAGATCATAGAGAGGTCAAGTCTGAATTGAGTGAGGAGGCAGAGATAGATGTACACTGTTAATGGATATAAATCTGGTGATCCTGAAAGTGTTGACTCAGCTTTGCCTTACCTGTGATCAAGCGCTGCAGGTACATAGCAGCCACAAAGTATGTACGTGGCAGCCAAGTACAAAGACCGCTGTTGTTTTTTTAGAACTTGTAAGAAGTAGAAACTTTTCTTCTTGCTTTATATTCAAGTTCCTATCTGTTCTGTTTAATGTAATTACTGACAAACATTAGGGCAAGTTGATGCAAGCTGAATGGCTGGTGGAGGTTAATAGCTTCATCGGAGCCTTTATAAAGTACAGTGTTTTGCCATTTTGTACTGCATTTTGTCAGAAGTTCATGAGTGCCTTGAAGGCTGAGTAACTGCGTTATTGGTAAACGGTTACGTTTTCTGTTTTTCTGTGTGCTGAAGCTGAATAATGTATCTGGTGTGATATAGTACAAAGTTATTTCTTATGTAATAAATCACGTGGACACCCAATCATTGGACTGACCTTAGGAGGTGCCTCTTTAGACACTGTCAGATTTTTGATCTGCTAGGTGTGGTTGAGCTGTTATCATTAAAGGGGAAGAGGAATGTTCATACTGAGTCCAACCTTTACCATCCCTGAGGTTTGCAGTAGACAACATTTGTTGTTAATGTTGAGCATTTCAATCTCAAAAGTTGCAAGGGTGTTTATGACATATTTCTCTTGTAGTTGGAGAGCAGTCATCTAGGTGTTTCAGTACTCTGATAGACTTTCAAGAGGTCACCTGAGATATCAAATATGGAAAATGTGAGAAACTTGCTTCTGTTTCTCTAGTCAAATCTCCTAGTAAATGAGTGTCAGATTAAACAAGTAGTGGATTCTGTCTTGGTAAGGGCCTATTTGCTGTCAAATTATATTGACTTTATGAACTTTTAAGAAGCATCGTTATGGAAGTGTGATACTGAGAGGCTTTGTGGCTTCATGTACTTCCACCGTATGAAAAGAAATTTTTTTTTTTTAAGCTGCTTTGTTAGCTAGATAACCTTGGTCTGTTTTTTTGGCAAACATTCTGTGTTTTTTACGGCTCATCCAACAAAAAAATTCTCCAGTGTCTGATAGAATAACCCAAATAGTATTTGCAAGACTATTTCCTTCAAACCCCAGTAGCTATTCAAATCATAACAGATATATTTGCTTTTGCCCACGTAAGTGCTTCAGCCTATCTGATGTCCCAAGACCTCTGATTAGTGAACTTTAGTATATAAATGTAGTAAGAACTAATTTCCGTGTATTTAAGGACTTTTTGCACAATCAGAGTTGCATGGTTAAGTCTTGTCAGAGAACATTTAAATCTCAGAAAGCAAAGTTGGATCAAACCCCACTGAATTGCATCACGAAGACCTTTTTTAAGATTTCACCATGAAAGTCTACGTAATACATTTTTACTGCTATCATTTTGAATTCTTTGGACCTCATAATGTACCCCTTCCAAATTTCAAGATATCTTGACTGGTTTTTGTACTGCAAATAGATAGAACTCTTGCTAAATTCTCTGAGAGTATGTCTGAATGCTGTTTTTGCATCTGTTTTTCCCGCTGCTTCTTGGATTTTTCTTGTCCAATACCGATACAAACAGCCTCTAAAATGCTGCAGTTCATCTGCTGGGGAAGAAGTCTAGCTTGCCTTGAACATTTTCTTTTAGTTCAGAAAATTGGATTGGGGGGGAGAATCAATTAAATGAAACTGATAAAATCATGAAAAGGCAGTTCATAATACATATTAAAATACGTGGGTGATAAAATACAAGAATCTTAAATCCTAGATCAATAAATTAAACATATACACATAATGTTATACATGCGGTTTAATTCAGTACAAGTATTGAACTGTTTCTTTAATTGTCTGCCACTTCTAAGGCATGGGTTGTGTTTTTTGGAGATTTTCTCCTTTCCTAGAAAACATCAGTGTGAATCCTACTGGTTTTGCATCTGCTGTGGCATTTACTTAAAACATGCAGGATTTGGCTTATACTGGAAAGTACTCTGCTTTCAACATTTAGGATATTATCAGTTGTTTTGGAAGAATTAAACTCCTCAGCACAGTTCTTTGTGGTTAAGTAAAGGATTAAAGACCTGATCCGGTGCCTGTGGAATGAAATTTAGATCTCGCAATAAAAACTTCTCAAATCTTTTTGGCTCGATCGCTTGAGAGAATAAGAGTAGCAGATGCTGAGCTCTTTCTAAAGATCAGTTCCCTCATCTTTAGTGTATGGTTTTGTAACTTTTTACTGTGTGGGGTTTTTGTTTTGTTTTTTTATTTCTGTTTTAGTTCACACTTTTTAAAAACCAAACCAACATTATGCCCTCAAAAAAACCCCCCAAAAAACCCCCCAAAACCCAAAACAAACCACCAAACCCAAGATCCCAAAGAACAGAATCCATTTTAATTTTGTATTAGAAAAAAAAAATTCTAGTTACTTTTAGACTTTTTTTTTAAAGACTTGGGAATAAAAACGCTCAGGAAGAGATTTGTATGTTGCTATTCTTTCACTACCTGTTACTGAAGTACAGTGGTTTAGGTTCACATCGCTTGCAACTTTTTATTAAGTATCATGTAGGTACAGTAAAAAGAGGGTGCAAGATAAAGGACTTTGTGTTAAGGTTTGTTTTATTCAGGACCAGGGATAAGACATAATAGAAAGGGAGTTGTATATATATCATGGGTTTTTAAAATTTTTTTCTACTTGGTCAGAGCAGAAGGGAAGGAAGCCAGGGGGAGAGCAGCCAGCCTGAGCAGTGCTAATCCAAACCATACACTGTATTTTTGGAGCTTGTGTGTCTGATGTGATCTCTGTAGGCAGAAAAGTGGCCTAGTCAGTACTGGCTAATTAACTCTTCAAATACTAAAATTCATCTGCAGCTTTTCTTGGAGGTCTGGATGTACCCTATGCTCCCTGCCAGCTAGAGACAGTTGGAATACAGATTGCCTTCAAATGGATTAGAAAAATTACCCAAAGTATACAAGTTTCTTCCTACAGTGCATCTGAAAAGGAAGAGATTTGTGTGTAATTTCTGCATTGCTTCTATCCACTTAAGCCATCTTTAAATGTCTGTTTGGGATCCAGACTCTACATGGAAGTGTAGCATTGCTGGAAACAGTACTGTTTGGAATGGAATATGTTCTTGTATGTTATATTAGTGAGCAATTTGCCTTCAGTATGGCAACATATTTAAGGATAGACAAATATGTAGGTTTGCGACACCAAAACAAAGTTGAAAAGAAAACCAAATATTTAATAAGCTGTTAAGATGACACCTGATGTTTAGATATTCCTCTGTTGCTTTAACTTCCCTAATCTGCTTGTTCTACTTCTTCTCTTGCCTATTTCCATCTTCCTCTATCTCTAGCTTCTTTTTAAGTCTCAAAGTTTGCTTTTCGAAGTGACTGATCTTTTCCACTTACATCATAGATTGAAGAAACTTTTTTCTCCCTCCTTTTTCTCAGCTGCTGTTGCAACCTTGAGTAACAATGCAGTTGTGTATGCTTCCTTTCCCCTCCCTTGGAGTACGTCTTGGCTTGAAACCTCTGGTGCTCGAAACCAGCATCAGTCAGGGTCAGATGAGAAACCTTGGGATGGGAGTTTTGAACTTGTTTCTGTAGGCTGAAGCTAGACTGGGTCTGAGAGAAAGGACAAGACCTGATAAACGTTGAGTGGTGTTATCCTCTCAAGGGCAGTTTCTGAAGATGAATAAGCAGGTTCCAATATCTCCTCCACAGGATATGGCAGGTATTGTTTTCCTAGGGCTAAATGTCTTGCATTGATAGTTTGAAAAGGAGTCCTGGAGCCATCTAAAGTGGGTACTCTAAAGCAGTGGTCCTGTAGGCTGCGTGCAGGAGGAGAAAGGTTTTAAGGTGACTTGAGCCACGACTGGGATACAACTGAACAAAAACATGCATGTTATCCTGGAACTTTGTAGGGAACATATTTCCTGTCGAACAGTTGCTGCTCCAGTGATCAGGTGTTGCGTTCTTGAGCTTGTGTACCCTGGGGTTCAAGATTAGTATGAAACTAAGTTAATGGATATTGCTATAGTAATCGCACACTTTCATCCAAATGCTTTTTTGTTTAAACTTTTACGGTAACTTTTTAGAGCGAAGGATGGCTGGTTTGTGTTTGCATAACTTGTTTGCTTAAGCATTGCTGCTGCCAGGTCATTAACTTTATTTTTATTTCTTTTAATTTATCAGGTAGAATTGTTCTCAATCCAATTCAATTGAAAACAGACCCACATGCACGTATACGTACTGTTTGAGCAGGAATCTTATTGGAACGCTTGAATAGTAATTGGAAAGGTAACCTCCTATATGGTAAACATAGCTTTCACGTTGCATTCCTGCTGTGAATGTAACTTTAGTATGAGTAGGCTTAGTTTGGGCAGTGAGTAACTATCATGTTTTAAATATTTAAGTTCAAGTGCTGGAGGCTTTGGCAAAATTTCAGTAACCAGAATGAAGGAAGGGAATGTCACTTTTTGTTCTTCCTTGGTCATCCATATACAGTACAATTCCGCATTTGATCAGGCTTTTAAGAAGCAGAACAATTCAGCAAGCACTGCATGAACTAAGCTGTGGTCTGTGTATTACAAAGTTCTACTCGGATCTGGGCAGTGGCAAAAAAGATCTGAATATTTAAAATGTTATTTAACCAAGACTGTCGAAGATAAACTTCTCAATTTGACCAAAAGACAGGAGGGTGTGGACTAGTGCATAAGTGCCCGGGAATCTATAATCAGTCTGTTACCAGAGTACTTTCGTCAAGTATTACTGTAAGGCCACAGAAGTCCTCTGGATTTCATGCCTTGTACTGTGTGTTCCTGAGATGATCCCATTTATAAAACTCTAAATTTTATTCTTTGTTACTACTATGAAAATTACACGAGAATTGACTTTGCTCTTTAAACATTTGTTCAGCTCATCACATGCCTGTATATCTGTTGCCATATGCCTGTGACAATAACATGTATTGTTGAAACTAAATGTAAGAAACATCTCTTCACTAGAGTATTCCCATAACTTTCTAATAGCTGGTGCAGTTTGAAATGAAAGAGAAAGTAATACTAGAGAGAGCCAATATTTACAGTATCAGCTGGAATAATATAATTATGTAAGCTGCCCAGATAGTACTGTGGTGAACATGATACGAATGCCTAGATAGAGATTTTCATTTGCAACTGTCTGGAATGAAAACTACAAACTCTCAGGCTCTTCATGGTTGTAAAGATTAGCTTGAAAGCGTATGCCATAGAGTACAGTTGGCTTCTCTTTTTTTCTCCTCTGATGAATAAATAATCAAGAATAAACATTTCACATTTTAGAAATTACAATGAAAAGGTCAAATACCCTTTTTGAAGAGTCACTGTAGCTAATACATCTTTAAATGCTCAAATTGTGTACTTAAACTCTCAGGCCTCTGTGGAAGTTAGATTTAGTAGCTGACCTGTCTTCTGTCTAGGCAACCTGTTTTTTTTAAGATATATTCTATATATAGGGTGTGTAATAGCTGCTGCAATAGAATGGCAGAGATGGCCTTACTTCTTGTTCAGTTCAGGTGGCAGAAATCAGCCATGAGAACAGATTAACTCATTGAAAGCAATGATCCTGTTATATATGCAAACATCAATTTTTTTCTTGAATGGAAGAGATAGAGGTACTGAAAATGATGCAGAAGTTTTTTTCCCCTTAAGTTTTGTGTGAGGTTTCAGAACCTCTTGAAGTTTTTCTCCTCTTTCTCGGTATTCATCTAACCACTTCGTTCACTTCGGTTACTATGTTGTAGTTACTTTTTCTTTGTTATATTCACTATATAATGAATTTCAATAGACTTTTATGCTAACCATCCCTAGAAAGAGGTTTTTGGCTTATGTGCAACACTTAGTACATAGGACTGCAAAAAATTAAATGGTGGCTTAGGGAAAAAATACGTGCTATTATAAATCAATTTAGTTTTGAAATAAGGGTATTATTCCTGTGGTATTTTCTTTGCCTAGTTGAAGACATTGATCCTGTTTGTGGAGGTTAGTTGACAATAATTTGAAGTCTTCAGGGAGTGAGGAATATGCAGGTATACCACAAACACTCAAAAGAAAACTACAGAAAAGAGGATTGTAAGGGGAAACTTGAAAATGCGTATTTTTAGTAAAGGACTGAAATGCCCAGCAAGACTAAAATAAATGCCCAGTTTGGCCTTGAGTCAACACAAAGCAACACCAGTTAGTTTAGTACAAATGCAAAGCAGTATACAAATCTTCAGAAAAATAAGTTAAACACAAAATCCCTCTCTGGACTATTTTGCATCAAGTTTTAGGGGAGAATTGGATTCAGGTGGTGATTGAATAAGAATTATGTCTTGTATGATGTGTGTTTCTTTCAAATGTTCCTTTTCTGTTGTTAATGCTCTTGTTTGGGGGGAAACAGTTGTTTGTACAAAATGTATTGAGGTGGCAAGGACCCTTGAATTAATGCTTCATTCCGGTCTTGTCAAAGGCTACTCGATTGTTTGGGCTTTAGAGGTGGTTATTAAGTATCTTCACCCCAGAGCAGGTCTTTAATCTCTTATGGGTGCAGGTGGAGGAGTTCTCCAATGTGGTGGTATAGAGTGGGGTCCTAACTTGCTCTGGGCCCTCTCATGAAGCTTAATGTGAGCCTGAGATGCTACATAAGATTGAAGTTCAACATAATTTATTCTGATGTGTTAATATTTCTCAGGCATGCAGTTCCTAAAATGGTGGAAGTCTCCAAGTTGGTAGAAATCTTGATGTATCTGCTTTTCCGTCTTGCAGCAAGTGCTAACAGATAGTAAAAAGTTCTAAGATACGTTCATAGTCAAATACTTTTTTGTAGTACAAAAAGTTCAACATTTTTCAAGTCTTTACTTTTACTTGTGTCCTTGCTTTGTTTTCCTCTTTGCTTTTACTGCCCACCCATCCCATCCTATCTGTTCAGGTTATGGAATTTCCATTTTTAAATCCACTTTCCAGATGTGTGATATGTGCAGACAGCACATAAGTAGTTCTCTGAGATAAAAGTCTTTGCAAACTTCAGATTTACTGTTGGGAATAGAGATAATAGAGGCAATAAGAGTAACACAAACATGTTTAGGGAAGACAATTGTGGCTTCGGTAGCCTCTGTCTCTTTAAAACATGTATATGCTGAACTGATTTGGTGGATTACCAGAAACATTGGAGGATATTTTCTTTCTCTCTCTTTTTTTTTTTTCCTTTCCTAAAAAAAAAAGGGATGTTTTTGGCAGGAAGCTAAGCAGTATTTTTAAAAAATGACACTAATTTTCTAGTAAAAACACACAAATGAGAATGTAAAGGTAAGGGCTCCATTCACTTTTTCTATAATTTTGGGGGGCTTTTTTGTTTTGTGTGGTGGGTTTTGAGGGTGTGTTTTTCTTACACAAGCTTCCTGTTTTAATTTTGATTAGAAAAAAACAAAAGCATGATAAATTTCTGTTTTGTTTTTAAATAAAGGTGATTCTAATTCTTGTCTATGAGGGTTGCATGAAGTTTAATATTGGCAAGATGTTTTGAAGATTCATACGTGGGAAGAGATGGGCAAAGCAATTTTTATGTCAGACTTAAATGGGGTGGGGGAGAAAAACGTTAACATTTAGGCATAGTTTTGTGGTTATGGTGTGACTCACAAGAAAGTCTTAGGCCATCTGACATGTACATTACAAACACTTGTAAAAACATACCATTAGATATCCACAATGTGTAGTGGGCTGAGTTAATGTTATTTTGAATCCATAACGTTAAAGTTTTCTGGCACAGGGAGCGTAACTCCACAAATCAAACGTTGTGTTACTGCTTTTTGTTTTACATTACATTGTTGTCCCTGATGGACAAGGTCCCTTCTGATCAGCTCAGAAGTGAAGTTTTAATCCTGCCTTTCATCTGTTCAGTGTCATCCAGCTACGTTGACGCCAACCAGGGCTTTTACTTGAGTCAGGATTTAGATAGACTTCAACAGAGAGAATACACTGATGTGATTTAAATTTTTATAATTATGCACAGTGCTTTACAATATGCATACTTGTTTCCTTGCTGTTTTTCTGTATATGGAAAATCAGATTTGCAGATGGTTAGATTTATGTTTAAATGTGATTATATTTTTAAGTTTTCCTTAATGTCTCTCCAAATCTCAAATTGTGAGATGATAATTTTTCCTGACATGACCTTTTGCATAAGTATAGTTTTGAACCTATTGGACCTATACCTATATCTGAGCATGACCATGTAGAAATGTGTCTTGTATCTTCCTAATGTTTCATAAACTGTTAAAATTTCTTGGGAATCTTTGTTCAGAATTTGAATTCATGTGTTTTGTTTTCAGTTTTTGAAAGTCATGGCTCTTGTAATGGATTCTTTAGCTTCAGTCTCAGCTCTGAAGGAGACGTTATAAACATTTAATAGCTTTAAAAGAAGCTTTTTGGAAACTACAGTATCTGTGGTATGTGCTATATGTAAGAGTTTTTTATATTTTCATTTCAGAAGAGTTTTTTTCTACAAAGCTATGAAGATGAGCTTTTTTCACACCTCTAGAGTGAGCTTTAGGGTCTGGTTCAGATTCTGTTTAATCTTAGCTTTAACACAGTTAAGACTTCTGTGTTTAAATCCCCTTGCAAAAATAATTGATCCAATCTATTGTTTTTTACCTCTGTTAGCAAGTCAAATATTAAGACTTTGATATGTTGATATAGAAGTTATGAATGGCATGTTAAAAAAAGTCTTCCCTATATGTAGCAATTATAGCAAGTGGGAGTTGGTTTGAGAAGCTGACCGTGTCTCCTACGGTGACGGTAAGAGGAAAGCACTTTTCAGAGTGCACAGAGGTGGCACAGGAAGCCTTGAAAGTTGAGTGTGTTGGGTTTTTTGTGTGTGGGGGGATTGTTAGATTTTTGTAATACAGGTACTGAAAGTTAGTCATAAAGGAAAACGGATTGTCAGAGATGCTGATTATCCCAGTTACCACTCAAATAATTTGCAGCCGCAAGAGCTCAGTGTGTTTATCAGGCTGCTTTTATTTAATGATGGATTTAGTTGTTTAACTGTGAAAAATGTCCAATGAAGTACTGTAACTGGTTTTTATTTTGTGGTCTAAAACTTTCCCCTGCTATATTTGAAGAGCATATTAGATGCATTTCTCATATGCATTTTTTTGTGTAGAAATTCTAGTTTGAGTTTGTAGCACTCTGATAATGACCAGAATTCTGCAATAATGAAAAATAAACCAGAGCTGGACCAGGGAAATGTTGGGGCTTTTGAACCTTCAGAGTAACTTTTTTATCATGTTTTTGTTCATAAATACAACAAGCTTTAGTTTCTGTGAAGCAGACGGCTCGGTGAAAACGGGAGAAGCTGAAACCAGCGCAGGCAGGTGTTGAGCAAATGTCTCCAAAGGGCTCTTACAAGGGTTGTGTTATAGATCTTCAGTTCTTTTTATTAGTCTGCTCAGAATCTCACTTCTCAGATTTGGACTTAATTGCTGGGTGATTCTATGACGTAAACATCCAGATGTATACCTGTTGCTTAAATCTGATTCCAGCCAGTCTTCCAAGTAAGATTTGTTTACTCCGTGTGCATCCCAGGCTCACTTAGGTACCTTCTTCTCAGAGCTGGTATATTGTTATGTCAAGATAATTTTACCTGACATAATTACTAGACCACACACTTGGGGTATTTAGTTACACCTTTTGAACCGCATTTACAAAAATGTGTAGAGGACTTAAGTGTTCCAAAAGCATGAACATTTTCAGCCTCATCAATTATTTTTAATATTAAAAGTCAGCAGATGGAGCCAAAGGCTTGTAGAAAAATTACTTGCACTGAATATATATTAAACCACAAAGCCCACTAAGTTTAACTAATAATGTTTCTACTGAAATTTATCACAGCAAAGCTATTTATTTGCTGCTAAGCCTCATACTAGCATCCGTTTGTCATTCCCTTGTCTCTGTGCAGAGTGAGAGCTCGCCCCTTCGTGTATCGAGGAGTCTTAACAAGACTAAAAAGAGTAAAGTTTGAGTGGGAACCTGATTTTCTTTGTAGATTTACATCTGCGGAAGGTTTTCTGCAGCATTGTTCACCACTTTATCAGAAAAAAAATGGTGTTATATTTTGTCAATATTTTTACTTCTCCTATGAGCAGGGTAATTGGAATCCACTATTGAGAGTTAGACTGGAATTCATTACAACCTCATTTTCATTATTGCACAGTTGTTAAGGTACTGGAGTTTCATGTTTTTCTTCTGAAGCAACTGAAATAAGCCTTTACCTTAGATAACATGTCAGACTTGACATTCTAATAGGTTAACCCTATGCTTTTGTTAAATATTAACATCTTTCGGGGATTTTAAAGAATATCTTTAGAAAAATAAGAGGGTGAAATGTTTTCCAAACAGTGTGCAATTTATTCTACTTTAATAAAATAAAAAAAAACCCAAAGGCAATAAGTGGTACGTACCTTTTGCAGGAAAAGGGAGACAAAATATTATAGTTATAAAATATGATATCCAAAGGGGATGCAAGAAATGATGATGCTGATGGACCAGAGAATATTCCAGTGCTACAGTATTGTTTTGCCTTTTAGTAAAGACAGAGAAATGAAAATGTTAAGTGACTAACAGCAGCTGTTTTGCCTAACTATGAAACTTCATTTTAAGAGTTTTTTCCTCTAAATCTAATCTTCTGAAGGATTACGAAATGTACATGTTACACATAGAATATAGAGTAAGTGGTATATAAATGTATGCTTCAGTATTGCATGTATATGGTTTTTTCCTTCTTTTTTTTTTTACTGTTTCTTGAAGCTAGGTCTCTTAGTTTGGAGCAAGCATCTACTTAGAGTGACTTCGGAAACTTGGCTTACTGGCCAAGTTAAAAGCTTTTCTTATTTTTCTGTTTATCTTTGGCCTCATCTGTGTTTAAATTATCTTTCCCCCACTCCTCCTGTTGAAAGACAGTGATAAAAATTCAACCAGTTGTACCAGCTTGCTGACTTAATTTCCTCTAATCAACGTTGGCTGTAATAGCAAGAGTTTCTAACATTGACATTTCTCTTTTGAATGATATCAGTTCTTAGTTTCAGATTCACTCCTAACTTACTGTAGGCTTTTCTAGTTAGACATTTTTCTTCCTAAATAAATGTACCCAGTCACTTCCAATAAAATTATATTTTGTTTTCAATCCATTTGAATTGTGCCAAAAACCTCATAAAATATAGGACTGGAGGGCATCCTGAATTATATCTTAGTCCAGTCTCCTAAAATTGCAAGTAACCAAATCTTGCAGTCTCATTGTGATGAGTATCTTTTGTATCTATATTTATTGTAGAAGAATATTAATGCATTTTAGAATAAAGAGAATATAAGCTTGTGACATAGGAAGACAGTGCTTTTTGCTGTATTTAAGAGACTTCTAGATATACAGTCAAAGTTCAGCATCGATTTGCTCCAAGATAAATGCTGATATCCTCTGTGTAACATTGCCCTTAAAGATGAGAGCAAATGCTGTTTTGGTTTTTGAGAGAACAATGTTTTGGCTAATGAAGAACAGTTGGGAGATGTGGCCAGTGCAGTGGGGTCTCCTTAGCAGAAACACTGTACAAAAAGCAGAGGTAACTTCCTAATGTTACGGTGGTATGTGTTTTCAATTGCAAGTTGTTGCCTTTGTCTTCCTTTAAAATGCTCTTCTGATATTAGGTCTCTCTCCTAGTTTTTAGTAATGAGCAAACCTAACTGGGTGGGTTTTAATTTTGTACATTTTTTTCCAGAAATGTTTGCCTCCATGGTGTGTGCGGGTTGTCCTTGGGCATTTCTTAATTGTTTTAAATTGAGAAGGTGCATAAAATTACAATACATATAATGTATCAAGAGAGTTGCGATGCGGTTTTGTGCTATTGAGGAAGTGCGTAATCCCCCGATGTTTTGGGGGAATGGGAGCTGTGAAAGCTAGTGACTACAGTGAAAAAACTGTAAATGAGGAAACCTGATCATGAAGAAGTACTTCTAAAAAATCTGATTGAACTTTTAAAACTACACTGGCAAAAAAAACCCCTAAATAATATAGTGAATAAGGAAAAAATTTTGCATTGGTGGATAGGCTAGATAAGCTTCCTTTTGACTGGATCCAGTCATCTCAAAGAATTTCTTGTGGCCTGCACACTTTGGATTACATGTAATTTGAACTTAAATTAAAAAAGAAAAGGTTCTAGCTTTCAAGACTGTGAGGGAGTGACAGTTGCGGTTTTCCAGTCCTGACTGCAGAGCAGACGCATGTGAAATCTTCTTCCAGACTTGGAATGTTAATTTTGTAGCCTAATTGTGGTACTTTGAAATGTCATTGCCCATTTTAGCGAAGGTTGTCTCAGCAGGTGTGACTGGGCGTGCAACAGCCATGAGACCCAAAGGATAGTAAGTAGAAGATTCTGCAAGGAAAGAAATCAAGCAGAAGAAGAGTTATATATAGAGACAGAAAAAAGAGAGAAACGGAAGGCAAGAAAAGCTGGTTTTGGTGTGCTGCAATACTGTACAAAGTATTCAAAGATTGTTCTTTGCTATGTGAAATACCCTTACCTGCCAGCATTAACAGTCCACTCTTCTTTCATAGGCTGCTACCCTCTTTACTTTTACCCAGCTTCTATCATTGGTGATCTGCTGCCAGGTGTTTTTGTGCGAAGGCTCTAGTGCTGTCTTGTCTGTTACCCATGCATGTTGTGACATCAGTGAGCCTATTTTTAAGGTCCCTTCGTGGACCACATTGAGCTTCCTTTAAACAGACCCATAATGGATTAAAATGATTTATAAATTGACAGCTGTTTTCCATCTCTTCCTCCTGATTAATGACTGTTTCCTTATTGTTGATATATAAAATCCCAGAGCAGTTCTTCCTCGAGTTGTTTTTTGGAAAATATTCTGACAGAGTGAATCCTAAACCAGATCAATAAATAAAAACACCCACAAAAGTAAAATTGCATTTTGTTCATAGTTTATCCTGAGTATGTTGGTAAACATCACATTAGCCAAGGGAATCCTGTCAAGCATTCACTGTGCCTCAGTGGTACTGGCACATCTCTGCAAGATGGGCTTGTTCTTTTCCTGGAGTTGCAGTGGGTTTCCCATGTTTCTGTTACAGGTGCCTGTGATATTTGATACCAGAAAATGAGGCTACTTGTTTTAAATAAGAAACGAATTTGCACAGATGTTCAGGAATACTGAAATATGTTGATGCTAGTTTAAATTTGTTTGGATCTTGATGGAGGTTTAAAAATCATGTCAGTAGGACTGCCACTAAAAAAGAGGGGATGTGTGTAAAACAGAAATATGTATTCACCTGATGACAGCTGAGAGGTTTAGGCAAATAGAAAGTGTGTTTAGTAGATAATAGTTTGGAGTTCTGTCATTTAAATACCGCTCCTGGCTGTCATTGTTAGAATACATAAGGTATACTTGCAGCATGTATAAGGAATTTTCTTTTATAATCAAGCCTAGGGTTTTCTCAAATTGGACAGCTCTTGCGTAGCAAGTTAACAAATCCTTGAGAGGCAAAGAAGTCACAACTCTGTCTGTTGTAAATGCTTATTGTATCAGAGGTGAGGGACCCTTTTCATGAGTTAATCAAAAAGACCTATGCAAACAAGCAAGAGGATTTCTTTCTTCAGTCAGTCACTACAGTTACAGAGCCTGACATTGTTAGGTGAACCTTCGTGATCTCATAGGCTACTGCATACTCTTGTGTGCCAGACCCCTCTTAATAAAAATGTGGGGCACTGGATACACAAATTCATAGCAGCTGTCACAGCTGGGCTGTGGTGAAGTTTGGTCAAGACCCTTTGAACTTTTTATTTCTCACTAATCCCATTTTGTGTGATCAATATATGGACCTCCAGCTCCTTGGTCTGTTAATTAGGTGTCAAGTGTTGGGTTGGCCGGTGTCAGGCTGTAAAATACAAACACAGAAGAGACTATCAGTAGGGAAGTGAAGTGTTTATTGTCTGAATCTATAAGAGCCATCGGTTCTGAAAAGTTACCTTCCTAGTCTGAGATGTCCTTAGGGATCTTGAGAGTCTTTTGTTTCTGTAAGGTAAATGTATAGTTAAATAAGCGTTTTACCAAAACCATGAGTGTGGTTATGGGCTGCAGAATAGTGTAAAAGATCTAATTCTACTAATAATTTGATGTTGGAGTAGCTTTTTGCTTGCATCCCCCTCCTATTTTTTTTTTTTCCCTGTTAATAAAAATGCTTAATAATTGTTCTGGTAACTATTTGCATTGGGTTGTTTAAGATGGGAGTCCTTGGTTTGCATATGTACATCTAAAATGAAGCTTCTCCTAAGACTTTACCAATATTTATTTTAACTTGTGCTTTGTAGCATTTAGGGAATAGACAGGATAACTTAGGTCTTCATTTCCCCATCTCAAAGAATCTTGGGAGTTTTTTGAACTCCCCCATCTTTAGCTCTCTATCATTCAGGGATGGGTAAATATGTAGACTGATATTTCAGCTTTCATACATTTTTGGGTTCCTTTTTTCCAGTCTTCCAGTGACAGAAAGGACTGGGGAGTTGCGAGTAGTTTGTTTCATCTCCTTTGAAGAAAACCTTAAATTTATAATCCCAGATCAGACCTTTCCTATAACTCACGCAACTCATCCTGTTAACTGTTTTAATATATGGCACCACTATTTCATTAAACAACATCCAGGAATAATTAGTTCAGCAACGATGCCTCGGAACAAAAGCCCTTGATTTCGTTTAGCTTTATAAGTTGGTCTCTTTTGATCTACAAGAACACATCTGGGGCCTTTAAGAAAGCAGAAAGAAAAATATTAAATGTTTAGTAAGGCCGTTGGTGAAGGTTTCAAAGCACAGTAACCCTTTGGTACCAGGACGTAGCTCAGAGGCAAAAAAGTGTGAATTTCTTATTTCATAAGATATCACATGGCACCTTTATATGGTAAATGCTGGTTTTGCTAGCTTATGGCCACTACTTTTTGGCGTTATTTCCAGTTTCAAAAGATGCAGTCTCTTCATTCTTTCCTCAATTTTTGTCCTCCATTTCTCTTCCCTTCTGCCCCCTTTCTTCCTCCAGCTGCATGTGAATGGATTAATTGGAATCATTACTGTAAACATGACTTTTTTTACCACGTATCTGTGCATTAGAATTTGTTTTTGCTATATCAAACTTTGCACTATGCTGCTTTGTTCCTTTAATAGCTTAGTATTATTTCCTAAGTTGGTAGGGATAAATCTGTTTGTTCTTTACTCTAGGCTCAACTGCTGAGATTTGGAAAATATACAGTGCAGAGGATATAAATTGTCTAATCTTAATTGCTGTTACTGACTTATAGTAGAAATTGCTTACCAGTTGAACTCTCTTAAAATTTGCCACCAAAAAAACCCTACCTCAAGGAAAGATCTATGAAGACTTTGTATACCAATTGTTTTTTATTTCATAAAAAGAATTATTGCGAAAAATACTTGTCTGATAGTAATTAATTCCTTTTCCTTTTCTTGTCTTCTCGTAGCAGAGGTAGCCTTTGTTTTGCTTGTAATTAGCAGAAGGAATTCACGAGGAGTACTACTGTATCATTTGATTTGTACTGATGCGCGTACTTGCATTTGCCCGTTTGCTGCACGGCACTAGAGTGCTGTTGTGTTTATATTCCAAGCATTTCCTAGAAAATGTACAAATCATCACGATTAATGTTAACGTTTGCCGCAACTAATGAAGCCTACCAGATCTCTCAGTAATTATTCATCACCTTTGTTTCATTTTGTATAAATCATGGCTTCTATTAAGGAGCTTGTTCTAGAGAAGGGACAGGAGAATTTTGTTCACGAGAAAGAAATGAGCAAAAACTTTGTTCTTATTTTTCCCTTCGACCTGTCAAAATAGAAGTGAAAAAAGCTGAAAATATTATTTTTCATTAGAGGTTTTATTTTTAAATGCAGCTTTATGTTCACTCTGTGTTTGTTTTCCTTAGTGAGCCTTTAACTCCAAGGTTATGACCCAATAATGACCTCCTCTTTCCACTCTCAATTGCTTTTGACCTACTCCATTAAGTAAAAAGAAATAACCTAACAGAAGGGTAACCAGATCACTGCTACCACACCAAGGAAGCAGGCAGGCTTTGGGATGCTCTTCTTTAATCTCTCTATCCACAGAGCCTTCATTTTAATTTGCAAAATTGAACCCAGATCGAGAGCAGTAAAGCCTGAATACGGTAAATATTCATGCCTCAGTGATCTAGAGTGGCTCCATTACATTTCAGAGATTGGGAGAATTACCTTTTGGATTATGTATATTCATGGGCTGATTTTTATTTGAGATATAATATTACTCACATTGGGCTACATGTCGCACATTCTACCAAAACCAGCCTTCTCACAAAGCTCCAAATGTTCCTTACACATAAAAATTTTACTTCTTTACCCTATAGTTTCCTCCCTTTTATGCTTTTCAAAGACTGGTAGTAAACAAATTTCTTTTAAAGAAGAAAAAAAAAATCCCAGTAGAAGTTCTTCTATAAAACCTTCAACCCTGTGTTTACTGTGATATATTCTTTTGCATGTGACTTTGAAGTCTTCAGATAAAAGTAGTATTATTGTTCTAAACCTAAATCTATTTGGAAAAAAGAATTCAGTTCATTCTGTTAGAAGAAGAAAATTCCAGACAGCCTTTCTTTAACCCATCATTTTGCATTGGTTTTGACTTCTTTTTGGATTTTTTATTTGAAAAATGTTTTATTGAAATATTTTTTGATAAGTTGCGGAAATTTTAATTGGCATGTAAACGTTAAGCTTATTCTATGTCATAGTTTTACTATTGGTCTGATGATGTCTGCCTAGATACTTGCTGGCTAAACTCATTGGCATTATATTATGATTTTAAAATGCATACTTTGTCATCTGTCATGATAGATGGCACAAGCAGCACCACTTTAAGGATACTTGACATCTTAAGATTCCTTTTTTGGTTACAAAAAAACTATGAGAGATTTTAGTCATTTGGAGATGAAAGGATACGTAGTAGGTGTCTGGCTTTTGCTTCCTTCCACGCATCCTTGGAGTGTGGGGATTGCTTCCCTGCCTACAGCCCCGGGCATTCAACATGTAGGCTGTTATGCCCTTCTGGCCAGAGGAGTAAAAGGAGATGTGGTCCTCCCTTATGTGAATCGATTCACCCAAATCTAGAAGAGGCAATGCACAGAAAATAAAGGTGCAGTGGGACTTGGTGCTCTTGGTGTTCCCCTTGGGAATCCCAGATAGAGGAGGAGGTGTAAGGGGTGGAAGCTGAAGAGCGTACTAAGAACATGTAATTACTGGGACGTTCTGCAAGGGCAAATCATGCTTGACCAGCCTGATTGCCTTCTGTGGCAAAATGTAGAGACGGGAAGAGTCAGGACTTCAGTAAGCCTTGGGACACATCTCTCGCAGCATTCTCATGTGGAAGCTGGGGAGGTATGGGTTGGATTTGGGGGTTTTGGTGCGTAGTTCAAAATTGGCTGAAGTGGTTGAGGGTGTTGGAAGCTTTGTGAGCGATAAATATTCTCAAAAATCAGCCTTTTGCTTTCAAAAACTGGACGTCGAGTTTTTCTTGAGAATTTGGATTGTGACAAATTACGTATCTGAGTTTCCTATCTGCAGTGAGGCATAATGCCATGTTATATCACACGGGTGACAAGATTGCTGAACTTTACCAAATAAATACTTCAGTAAGATAGCATACATGCAATACAGTGTGAATTTGATGGTTTACAGTGAATAATGAAATTGGAGCAGTTCAGTCATGAGAAGAAAAGAAATAGAGGATAGTTTTCTTATTCAGTGACCTTTTCCAGCCTGTGCATGGGATGGATTAGGTTCTGTTGAAAAAATGTGAGATTATATACTTAAAGACTACGGGAGAATGCATAGGCGCAGAAGGTCACTTAACTTTATGTGCAAAATCTTAATGTTAGCACTTGCTAATTTTTGATTTGTGATTGTGTGCATGAATATAGCATAAGTGTAATTTAAATTGAAATTACGATATTAAAGCAGAGCAGCGTGAGAGTAAGATCATTTACCTGCTGCTTTATTTACTGGGTGCATAGCCGTATTCCAGATGATGTGAAAGGAATTAAGCTAAAGGGATATTAGTATCCCTTTTTATATCGCTTTATTCCAGTGTTGCAGCGCAGGCTCTTCAGGTTATGGTGTTATTTTATCAGGAGGAGGAGTATACTGACTAAAATCTTGATGGCATGTGTGTGGCATTACATAAGCACCACAGTGGTCATATGGTGATGCCCTTACAAACTTCACTTAAAAAGTTAAAAGAATCATTCTGTGTGAAATAGCTTTTCTTCCACATGCTATATTCTTTTCCTGCCTGGCGGCAAAGTGAGGCCATGTACAAATAATAGATTCTAGAAATATTCAACATCTTTCAGAAAAATGTTACTAAGCCACATGATCTTGGTGGCACCTGCAAACTTGGAATTATTTGTGACTCTTTGAAGTTTCTGCTCCTTGTAGTTGGTCCTAGCTGCCGTCGTGATGTTGACTCGGAAGAGATGAATTTCCACATCCAGAGCAGTGGGCGAAGTTTGCATTGTGTGATTGCTGTTCAACAGCGTGCTATTGACAGCTCCTGTTTTATCTCCATTTTATGCTGTTCCAAAATCCTGGTTGAAGATTTGGAGCTAATGTTTCTCAGTGTTCATTGAGATATGACATGAACCCCAAAGGGATCTCAGAAAATTAAGAAAATATGGAATATCTTAATTTTTAAAATAAAAGATTTTTTTTTTAATTTGGATAGAGGATGTGGGTGGAGTAGGGTGGAGGCCTTGACTCATGATTTCTGAATGCTCATCGTTGCTGTCTTGTCCCTTCGCAGCCTAGGTGTCCTTTTGACACTTTCAAGTAGGAGTGGTTTGCTGCCTTCGCTAACATGTTTCTGCTTATTCATCTGTAGAACTTAGCTTTGCTTACGAAAGGTCATCCCTCATAAAGCAAAGAATTCAGCATGCTTCATGTTTAGAAGAGAATTTATGAAAAGATCTGCTTACATGTAAAAGCAGTCTTATGTCTGAAATAGAGCTTTGCTTATTTTCAGTGTATGTGCTTAGACAAGGTTGGCTGAAAACTAAAACTTGTGGTAGCCTTTCAGACAAGTGGGCTGCATTTTTTTGACAGCGTAGCTTTGAATGTCCCCTGACCACCAAGAGATGATACTGGAAGCAGGAAGATGAGAAGCCTTATTCTGTATTTGGATTTGTAGTAGAGCAATAGGGAGGAAGGCAGTCCTTGCTTTCAGAAGCGGCAGGTATGGGATGCACTTTGGTTGTGCAGTTGGGCCTTAGTTTCCTTACAGCTGAAGAGGAGCAGCAGGCACTTCTGCTGGATGATATTAAGGTGTTTCTTGTATTTGGCACTCTGCTGTGATGTATGGTCAGTTTATGCCTTTCAAGGTGTGTTTTTTCTTGCTTGGGTGCTGATTCAGGCAGGCTTGCTCTTGGTGTATTTCTAAACCTCAAGGCTGAAACAGTGCTTTCTTAATTTATCAATTACTCTTCCTTCTTGGATGCAAGTTTAAAGATGCAGCTCTTAGCAGCTGGGCTCTGAGATGGGATCTTTATTTTAAACTGGTTGGAGTCCTCTGCATTTGAAGTGGAGTCTTTTTGTAATACATATGTAATACTCCTTTTATAAAGACTGCATTTATAATTGGTATTTTCTCTAATACATTATTGAGACTAATTATTTTAACTTTGCAGTTTCTCATCAGTATTACAGGGGAGTATGGTTGCTGTATCTTTCATATCAGAAAGATGCACTTGCAGCATTGGGAGGCAGCAGGATGGCTAGGTTCTTATCTGAAGAAGCTATGAGCAATGGCATATGGTTGATAACTTAATGGAAGTTGGATAAATAAAGGAAAAGCTCTGACATATCGGGGGAAAAAGTCATTAGTGGACTTTTTCTGTATCCTGTTTTCTATTAGTCTGTACTAAACTGCTTTGAAAATCTTAGTGGGCTTTTCCTTTGGTCTTCAAGTAACGGGTTCTCTTCTTATATTGAATACATTTGTTTATCTCAAGGGCTGAACTGTTTGGGTGCTTTTGATTTCTGTTTTGCATTTTTTTAATCTGCATTTGAACACAAACTTCTTCTTTCTCACCCTTTTTATAGACGTTTACATAATGCTTTAGGAACATTAATGTGATTATACAAATAAAATTTAAAAAGTGAAGCAAATCCCTTTGCAAATGATGTAAGATTTCAACACATGGCTCTTGATTTATGATGAGATATAATCAATTCCCTTGTGCCATTATTAGAAAACAAAACGTGAGTGAATTTCTTAGCAAAGTTTGTAGCAAGTTTTATAATGGTATCCAAGTTTTCCATGTTTACCTACGTTGTTTGCATGCAATAAAGTCTGCCTCTTTAAAGTTGCACTCGATAGCGTTCACTTTCTTTCTGTGTCTAAATGCCTAATTCCCCCAAAGAAGAGTAAAATGTGTCTCTATTTAGTGGATTGCTAAAATGGGCCTTGCAGTATTTTCATGGACAAGATGAGAGAGAGATTGTTTTACAGATAGCATTTTGGGGACAAAAATTGGGTGCTTGAAATTAATGCAAAGAAATGCCAAAGCTATTGGTCATAGCTGGTCTCAGTTACGAATTCCTATTGCTCAGGGCAGAATGCTCTGAAGTATTTAGCATCAGTCTCTTGGTAGGTGGGTGGACTGAGCGATCCAGCCCCAACTCCCTATTTGAAATTTCTGTTGCTGTAAAGCTAAAGAAAATATGTGAAAGTTTAGAACTGTGCTATAACTTGTGGGGATCCCTTACATAGGGAAACTAGATATGCATAAGAGAAACAAATCTAATACTGAGGGCCAGTTGAATCCTTTTCAGTGCTTCCAGGTTTGTATTTTAAAGGCCAGACAAAACAAAGATGAATTTTAGTTGTGTACTTCCATCTCTTGAAGAAAAACCCGACATTTCAAGTATTTTAAACCATGGACAAATGGCTCTGTCAGTCGGGGTCAGAGTGAAATACTGTCCTGATGTTCATGGTCTGCTCAGAAAACAGGAAGTTTGTGATTTAAAGCTGCTCTGGCTCTTGTTACTTGATCCAGTGGGTGCAGATCAACTCACTGATTCACTTCTCTGCTGGTTCTGTCTGACCTTTTGAAGGAGATGCAATTCCAGCTTGGTTCTCGTGTGATCTAATGCACCCCCCCAATCACCTAAGCACACTCTAGTGTTGTTCTGGTCAGATTCCAATTCCTATATACATTATGCTCTTGGAATAGAGTTTCTGGTCAGTTAAGATACTGTGCTGTATGCTCCTTTTACAGTTGATTCTGGTACTGAGAACATGTAGGAAAAGGAGGAATGGGCTTGAATGTGTTCTTCCCATTTAATTTTCTTCTGTCCTCTGTTATGTCTATGGGAGCTTTAAGATACAAGAACAGATACCATGAATATAAGGGAAAACCTGTTTACATTTAGAACAAATATAGATGGGCTGATTAAATCATCTGCAAGGTACTGGACAGGTCACAGTATGAAGTCCTGATTTTCAGGAGGTTGAGCAATGCAGTATCTTTCCCTGCATGTGTCTGAGGACAAGCTGACCTGTCTGAGCGCCAGACCCAGCTACAAAGAAATCAGGTGATTTTTAAAGCTCTGGGTGAGCGCAGCCGGGATGGTGGGGGCCTTGCCTCCTGTTGAGAGAGTTGAGGGCAGCACAGGATGATCTGCTTTGGATGGGCAGAAGAAGCTTTACATGATTCTGCAAGTTTTCAGTGGATTTTTTTAATTGGGATACTGTTTTCTGAAAGAGAATTAGTCAGGATCCAAAACTTTTCTTGAACTTACATTGGAGACTGAGGACCATCAGCAAATGCAGGAACAGGAGCAGTCCTGTTAAAGCCTCATGCAACACTGGAAAATACTCCTGTATTGATACTCCACTGCAAAGTTTCTCCTACACATAGGAATTACAGCAAGTTTTTGTCACGGACAGTGACACTTTACAATTGTCTGCTTGTTTTAACATAGTTTAACACTGAGAAGTGTGGAAGAACACAGCTAGTATTCTGATACAAGCCAGCTCTGTATGCTGTGGTTGAGAACTGCAAATCTCATTGAAAAAGTTTAATCACATGAAGTGAATGTTTTAAAAGTATTTGTTAATTCTCCTTCTGATTGTTATTTATGGGCTGCAGGTCAGATGCATCAAGCCTAATCATTTGAGTTAATTTAAGTGGAGAGAGTAGGCATAACACTTTTGAGAAATGTTTCATAGGTGCCTAATTAAAAGCTAAGATGTATTCTGAGTATATGCACACAAGAATAGGTATTTTTAAACACAATTTTTATTCTTTAATGTTATATGAATTCTGTGGAAGATATTTCAGATGAATATATGTAGAGCGTTTGAGACTGGCAAATATTTTTCTGTAATAATTTCAACTGTTTAGGTGGGTAGTTTCTAAAAAGTAATATTATAAACTGGAATATTAATAATAAACTAAAGAGAAAAAATTCATTGTATTGTGGCTCCATTTAAGATAGAAAACTGCATAGATCTCGTGTGCGTCTTCCAGTTTTGTGTTGAGGAATGACAGTGCTGGAAGATTCCTTAGTTCTTGTCAGTTTATTCACCCTGTCCATGGTCGTAGAAGATGAAAGATTTACTACCAGCATCGTTCCATATGAAATCACAGAAGTTTTTCGAAATTATTTGGGCTGGTACTTTTGATATGGCAGTTTCAATCTTGTAGTGCTTGTTTATTTCTTTGAAACACACATGTTTAGAAAACCACCTATTTTTTTTAAAAGCCCTTAAACATGACTTGTATCACCAGTGTTGCAACTATCACAATGACTGAAACTGGAGGGGGACGGGTAGGTTGCAGCGAGTGAAAGAAGGAAGGGTTTCATTCAAGCCCCTGTACTTCCAGCCTTCAAAAGTACAACCTTGGAGTGAATAGAGGGGTGGAGGTAAATGCTAAATTGTTTCTCTCCAATTCATCTAGATAGGTAGTGCTGTCTAGGAGGTTTGGCTAACGGGATAATGAGTATATATTTGAGTACAGAAATGCTTGAAATTAAAATCCCAGTGAGTATTTAGAATGGCCTTTTAAGTCTGTTCTGACGTGAGTTAAGATCATACCAAACTATTTTGGTCCAGGCTTTTTAGTGAGGGGTTTTTCTCTTACATGAACATACCTCTTGATCTCCTTTTTCATAATACTCTGTGGATTCTCCAAGAATCCACAGGCATTGATGTGACATTTGATTTGAAAAATGTTGCAATAATAACTTACTATAATCTGAAAAAGGACATTTCTTTTGGTTTTGGTTAGTAGCCAGAGACCCAGGGAACCCAAACAATATTTGTAGTGGTGAAGCTCGTGGCCATTGTTACTTGTATAATTATGGTTTCAAGAAGGGATACAGGGTTTTTGTTGTTTTCCAGAAGCTGTGCAGCTGCTACATTTTTTTCCCTTTTTAAAATCCGCTTTCTGTATATTGCCTGCGACCATTTTTTGCTGACTTATTTGGGGAGCTCTTTATATTCCGGTTACTGAAGGTTTTAGTTCAGCTAATAGACTTTTCATCTACTCCTCTATTTTGATCTAAGTTTCTGCAATTTGTTCCCCTCTGGGTTTTTCTTCCTTTTTTTTTCTCCAGTCTTCTGTTAGTATTGCTTAGTTTGGTGATGTTGAGAATTGGCATACAAAGATTTGTCTGAAGCCAGGTACTATGCCCTTCATATAGGGCAGCAGGCTTTGTAGAAAAGGAAAAGGTAGAAAACTGTTTTGTTTCCATTTATGCATTGTATCTAAGATGCAGGGAAAAAAGTTGATGTTTTCAATATTATCCTGTATGTAAATAATTCTGTGATTAAAATTTATAAGGCTAACTTCTCTAGACTGTTCTGAGCCGTCTAATCTAAATGATGAGCTCTAAGCTGTGCAACATACTGAGGATGAAGTCCAGATCTGCTGAGTCCAGTCCTTTGGTTTGGGATTCTCTTCATCGGTGCTTGCGTGTTTTGGTTTCTCGCTTTCGGGAGTTAGAAGATAAATGGGATGGGCCAGGATTAGAAGATGGGCTACTAAGGGACACGCAGTGGTTGGAGATTGATTTGAGAACAGTTCTAGCTGAGTAAGATGGATAGTAATGGTTTGAGTGCTGAGAATTGCACAGGAGCATTTGATATGAACCTTTTTGACAGCTGTAGAATTGGTACTCAGAAAAGGGAGAGAGAAGAAGAAATTATACTGAGAGTTGAGATCTGTTCTATAGCAGTGTTTTGTACGTGTTCACAGTATAATCTATTGTATATTGATAAAGACATGCTAAAGAAACGATCTCTGGAATGGAGCACTCCTATGGAGAGTTCAGTTCTTGGATCTGAATTTTGAGGTTTCAACCCTTCAAAAACACGTTGTGTATAACTTTTCTGTACTAAGGACTCTTGTCCAAGTACTTAATATTTATTTAGGAGATAAGTATTTTATTGCCAACAGTATCATTTTAGTATTAATAGCTATCTAATGTAGGGACTTCAAGCAGAGTGGTTACCTGTCCAAGCATCCAGCATTAGTATGAATGCAACAGGTGGCAACATAAACATACCAGAAAAAACATTGGTTACCTACAAACTAGGGGGGGAAGTGGGGGGAAATCTTATTAAAGGATGTTTTGCAGAACTGAAAGAAAAGCCACAACGAAGCCTTGTTAAACTAAACTGGTTTAGTCTGATCAAGCTGAGCCTAGACTGATCTTTAAAAGCTTATTTCATTCTTCTCCTCTCCTTGGAACTTCTTGAAACAAGTAATGCAATAGCAAGGTCATTAAGGTCAAACTTTTATAGCATCTGGGAAGAGCTAAATAAATTTTAAGTATAAGTGGTGGCCAGTGCTGCACTTTTCCTGTGATAATCCTAATAGGTGGAACCCCACATTTTAGTGACAGTAATGCTAGCCATATATTTATGAACATGCAAATCTTTGCAAGAAAGCTTTGAGGACTTTTTTTTTTAAATGAGTGGAATGTCACAGACTAGGAGATGGTAGATTTTTGTATTACCAATTACTTTGCAGTGATGTTTTACAAGATTTTGTTGTGCTTGGTGTTGTACAAATACATTATAAGGAAAGGTTTTTTGTAGTGAACATTTTACAGTTGAATTCAACCAAGTCAAGGAAGTGTATGAAACGATTTTCATAGGAGTGGGAAGATGGTCACATAGGTGCATAGATGGGAATTGTAGTGCAGGTGCTTGGGGGGAGTATATTAAGTAAGCTATTCCATGGTGTGGGTATATCTGTTGATTAGCAGATAGTGTGTAGGTATTGCAACACAGATAATGCAAATATCAACATAATTATGGTCATGATAATTTTAAGTCTTATAAATGTAAGTAGAATATGCTAAGAGGCTCAAACCTGGGGTAATTCTAAATGATGGGGTATGTTCTCAGTCTGTTGACTTTCTACTTTTTGAATTGTGGATTCTTCTAGAAAGTCAGTTATCTTAGAAGGAGCAGGGTGTGATATGTGGCTTTGTGCTTGTGATGTACTCGTGTGCAATTGATTGCTTCTTTTTGTTCTTTCCTTGCTCTTTTATCAATAGGTGACAAAGAAAGTCAAGTCCATGCAGATGTTCCATACTCCTGTGACTTATGCTATGCAGGGTGACAGAGTAGGTATCTGTGTAACCCAGTTTGATCCCAAACTGCTAGAACGAGGCCTAATTTGCACCCCAGAATCACTTCACACCATCCATGCTGCAATAATTTCCCTGAAGAAAATCCAGTATTTTCGAGGAGCTCTTCAGACCAAGGCCAAGTTCCATATCACAGTTGGTCATGAAACAGTTATGGGAAGAGTGATGTTTTTCAGTCCAGCCCCTGCTGACTTCAGTGAAGAAATTCAAGAAAATGTTTTTGATTTTGAAAAAGATTATCTTTATCAAGAGGAATATTTGTCTAAGGACTCAAATTCTTCAGAGGAAAACAAAGAAAATGACCAGGCAGGAGAAGTCCAGCTCCCAAGACAACAGTGGGCTTTGTTAGAGTTTGAAAAACCAGTCACTTGTCCTAAACTGTGCCTTGTGATCGGCTCCAAGCTGGATACAGATATTCACGCAAACACCTGCAGGTTGGCGTTCCATGGGGTGCTGCTCCAAGGCATGGAAGACAAGAACTACGTGGAGACTTTCCTTCCAAAGCTGAAAGTGTACAAACTGAAGCACAAAGAAGGACAAGTGGAAAGGGTAAGCTGTCTCTTTAATGCTACACGTGGGAAGGGGAAATACTTATTGTGTAAGTACATATGTTGGTGGGCTATGGAATTTTCACTGTTATGTTCCAAAGTCTTTATACACATTTTTCTTGTGTTTGTGTACCTAGTGTATTACATCTTGTCTGCTTGCAAACAGTCAGAAATCACTGCTTAAAAGTGACTAGTTTATTCAGTTCAATGCAGTGTTGAGTAACTTGATGCTGGTTTTTACTGATTCTTTTGATGTCTAGCCACTCTGTTCTTCCTGCAAGCTTGCTTTGTTTGTGTAGCTTTGTAAGTGGCTCATCTGTTCTCTTCCCAGTTGACAAAACTTCCAGCTTTCCACTGACGTATTTTACACAGTTGTTCTGTAGTACACTGAAAATGTAAAGACAGTGTAAAACAAATAGAAAGTAGCATTAGATTAAATTAGCACAAAGAACACTCTTAATTTTTATGCATTTTTGCATTTTATTAAATGAGAACCTCAAGTATTAACATTTATTTTAGTAGGCAAAAAGTCTCCTACAAGAAGCCTTACAGAGCTATAGGATGCTGAAGTTGGGATCAAGCTTGAGATGGAGAACTTTGAGCCTCGATTAATGCATGTTGTTTCCGTGTTTCACAGGTGTTAATGTGCTATAGTGTATGTATTTGACCCACCTCATTGTGTCAGAAAAGAGAGGTGCTTTCTGGGGGAGGTAGCATGTACAGTAAAAATAAAATGGGACTTTTTTACTGTCCCTTCAGTATGGATAGATACACTGTCTATAGCGGTTGGTATTATTACGTTGCTATCATAAGTTCAATCTTGGTGGTGGTTACCTTTCAGTAATCAGTGGAGAACCACTTGTTCATACATCCCATAGCGTAATTTTTCATGATGAATGGTTTAGGTAGAGACGTGCAATATATAAATAGTTTAATTGCTTACCCCTAAATGAGCAGAGTTGATGTAAACTTTAGCAAATGTTTACTTGATGTATTAGTGTGGTAGATATTTTATTAACTTTTAGGTAAAGAACTATTAATTTTTATTTTCCTAATCCAAAACTTGATTGTTTGAACAAGACGTTTAGTGTTCTTACTACTCTTCAGAATTCCGTAAAGCTGAGTCGAGTACTGCATAATATCTCTCCTTACTTTACTATAGGAGACTAAACACTTAGCATACCTTGCCGTGTCTGCAATTTATAATGTAGACTTCTTGAATACTTTTTTGTTTGTTTGCTTTGCTAATTTAATAGTAAAAAATAAACCAAGATCCCTGTCAGGGCATGATTTTGAATTAGTGAGGTTCTTTTCTAAATGCTACACTACATTAATTGATCAAAAGGGCAATTGGTATTTCCCCCTTTTCTCTGAGGTTTCTATGTTGCTGTTTTAGCTTTTTAAAAAAAAAAAAAAAAAAATTCCTCTTTGAATTTCCATTACTGTCTTTGGAGGCCATTCTTTTCAAAGGAACTACAGACCTGTGGTGTTGTGTTGGTTTTTTGGATGCCCGTTTTGTTACTAGGAAGGTAGGTAGTTAGGAGGAGCATAGCTGTAGCTTTCTGAAAATTTTCTCTCTATTAATGTGGGTTATATATGACACCCAAAATCAGCAGTCACTCTTTGAGATTTTGGTAGCAAGTGTATTGTTTCCTTCGTTTGAAATGGCCAGCTACCTTTCTCCTTGGCCGATGGTGAACTAGAACAACGGGTCCAAACTATTCTGTCCTCTAAGCTGCAGGGATGCTCTAGACCGAATGCGCATGTCTGGATACCAGTTCTTCCGATGCTCTAGAGCTATCTGAACTCATGAAATATTTGCCTTTGTCTTTGCTAAAAATTTATTCACTTGTGCGTGGCCCATGCTGCTAACATCCAGCGAGACCTGGCTTATGAGCTCCTTTTGTTTCTCTGTGGCTGTAGGAATATGAATGAGAGCAGATGTTTGTGTGACCCGTGAAGACACATGCTGCTTGTGTTTTGCTTAACTGAAATGAACTGGTCTCGGATTCTTTCTTTATTTTTGCTCCCAATGCATGGCATTAGTCTATAGGAGTTGAAAACTTGCAGAGTACCAACTGTGTGAGTTATCTGACTGGGTTAGCAGAGTTTGCTGTTAGCCTCGGTCGTGCATTTTTAATTGTTTTTATTTAGTGTTATTTTCAAATCCTTTGCCGGTTTACATATTCTGCTATTGATTTTACTGTGTAAATAATGGAATAATGTTAATCAAATTACGCATATTTCATTTTCTGGTCCAGAAAATAACCAATGAATGTGGGTTATTTAATATTTGATCAACAGAGTAATTTATTAGGCTGATACATTAGTGAGCAGTTTTGGTATCTTCCCATGCCTTTTAAAATATAGAACTGGGGGTTTTATTATTTTATCCTGTCTTCATCTGTCACACAGTGTGCCCTATATATGGGCATTGATCACTGTCTCTATGAATACTAGTGGGCCCTGTAAATGAACAGTTGCCATCAAGTAGCCTGCAGGTTAGGTTTGTTCTTGGATTCTTGTCTCCTGTGGTACTGTAGATACTCAGAGTTGGCATTTTCCCTGATGCATGCCAAAAGGATAGTGGAACAAACAGAATTGTTTAGGTTGGAAGAGACCTTTAAGATCATTGAGTCCAACCATTAACCTATCACTACCAAGTCCACCACTAAACCATGTCCCTAAGCTCCGTATCTACACGTCTTTTAAATCCCTCCAGGGATGGTGCCTCAACCACTTCCCTGGGCAGCCTGTTCCAATGCTTGACAACCCTTTGGGTGAAGAAATGTTTCCTAATATCCAGTCTAAACCTCCCCTGGCGCAACTTGAGGCCGTTTCCTCTTGTCCTGTCGCCTGTTACTTGGGAGAAGAGAGCGACCCCCATCTCTCTACAACCTCCTTTCAGGGAGTTGTAGGGAGCGAGAAGGTCTCCCCTCAGCCTCCTTTTCTCCAGGCTAAACAACCCCAGTTCCCTCAGCTGCTCCTCATAGGACTTGTGCTCTCGACCCCTCACCAGCTTCGTTGCCCGTCTCTGGACATGCTCCAGCACCTCAATGTCTTTCTTGTCATGAGGGGCCCAAAACTGAACATGGTATTCAAGGTGCAGCCTCACCAGCGTCTTAAGAAACGCTCATGGTGTAAAGTCACAGGGACATGCGGGGACCTGGGAGAGTTGGTGGGAAGAGGATTGTGCCAGTTACAAAGGGCCTGCTGGGGAAGTACTTACAGCGCTAGTTGAGGTAGCTACTATTAAGCCTGTGCTTTTGCAGAGCAGAGAGCAGCAGGAACAATTGGGTGGTACAGTGACTTATTTTAGTACACAAAGTCACTAGCTAATAGAAAATCTGAATCAGCTGGTCCCACCCTGCTGCTGATGGATGTCTGGAGATTAGGATCGCTGAATTTAGGGTGTCTATTCTTGGCACTGATAGAGGAAAATTTCTTTCTCTGTTGAGCAAGGAAGCTTCCCCCTCCTCACCTTCCCTGGGGAGGCATTAAAAATAATAATTAAAAAATACATGTTACCTTCATGAGAAGTGAACTTTTCCTCCAGAGAGTACTGCTGGGGAAAATTAACTTCACAGCTTCCTGAAAGGCTGGGAGAGAGGGAGGCAGGGGCATGTAATGTCCGCCTTCCCGGGTTCAGCACGGGTGGAAACGCGCTCTCAGAACCAGGCTGTAGTGGAATTCAGTAGTACCCGTTTGCAAAACACTGCAGCTAATCTGATGTGGGCTCTCCCAAGCCCCCCACTTGCTGCTAGAATTAAAATAAATTCCCTGCAGTTTAACTACCAGTTTACCCAGGAGAAATCAAGCGTTTATGGTTTGGCTTTTTGTTCCTATTCTGATTAATTTCAGAGCACTGATGGAATAGTAAGAATTGCAAATTCATTAAGTTTCAGTATCACAGTACATTTTTTTTGTGTGTGTGCCCCTTGTGCACAGCACCCTCCTGGATTTTAAGGTTTATTTTTTTAAATAAAAGAAGAACATTTATTCTCAAAGATTTTTTTGGCTCTCGAAGAGCAAGTGTGACATTTCTGCTGTTTCATGTAGAAATCAAATCCATGAACTGGGTAAACACTGTATTTTAAAAAGGTAAAAAAAACCCCAGACCCATACTTAAACTAGCAAACGATCTTGAATTAGTACAGTTTAGTGCAAATTCACACCTGAGCTTCCTGGTTTTTCTCATCTGTTCAAGTGATGGTGAATTTTTGTAGAACATTTAAGTACCCTTGCACTTCTTTTGTACTGCTCACTGTTTCCTTTTGTATCTTGTCTCTTTAATGCTAAGACTGAATGGAGCACTAGGAGAGAAAGAATCAAAGCCTTACTACTGTTGTTCATCAGGATCTTTGAATTTACCCGTCTGCAGTGTAGAGCCTCTCTTTGCACAACCTTGCTTATTTATCTGCTGACTTTTTTTTTTAAGGGATGTATTACTGTAGTATCTGAGAAATCTGGCTTTAAAACATACATCATCTTCCTTTTTGGTTAAGTTAGTGTTGTCTGAGATGCTGCGTAGTGCAGGAAACTTGCTTGTAACCAGGATGGGGCATTTTGGCATCGGCACCTATGCTGGAATTGCATCTTGGTTATGAAAAAGTTGCCCGATTCAAACTGGAGTTAGGATTTTATCTGATGTTTTTGAACTGTTGTAGAAGTCTGTGGATGCTCCCATTTTGCTTTAGACCAGATTTGTTTGGGGGTTAGAGTAAGTCTTTAGGGGTTAGTTTTAAGGAAAATCAAGATCTGCCACTTCCTCAGAACTAAGAGGGCACTGGCAAAGGTTTATATTTGCTTAACTTGATGATTTAAAAATGCTGTGAAATACTAGTCCGATTTTCTCTTGCAGAGAGGACTTGAGACAGGGGAGAAGTTCAGTTGAAGGAAGTTTCTGTCAAGAGCATGTTTCTGGCATGGTTATGTGGAGGCAGAGACTGTCGCCCTCTGGACACTTTATTTTTGCAAAACCTTGGCTGCCTGACAAATGTACTTTCGATAGGAAAAAGAGCTAGGCTGGCAACAAGTGGCTTGTACTGATAAAAAGGTAAAAGCAGGGCTGAGAGTGCTATTGTGAACACTAGTGTCACTTTAAGGAGCGTGATGTGGGTATCTGGGTGAAAAAAGGGCAAATGAGATGCTGTGAAGAAAGTTTGTCCCTCTGAATCGGCATATGGCGGTGCCTGTGGATGTGGGCTTGCTAAACTGTATTAGGTCAGCAGCCCCTGGAATCGGAGACAAGCAAACTATGAAGACAAACAGCAACTGTTGTCCTTGGTCTTGTGCTTCTGGAGACAGGCTGCTTACCAGTCACCCCTTTGCAGTTCTGTGGGCAGAGAGACTTGTATTAATCCTAACACCATCTCTGAAATATCTTCCTCTCTGAATTTTACCTCTACGCAGTATTGCAGGTTAATGCCAGTCTGACTCATGAAGCAGTTACTCAGTTCCTGGGATAAATCCTTTATGTTTGTCATGTTATTTGATCTTTGGCTTCCATGGACATGCAGGTTGAGCACAGAGAGTTTCAACTGAAAGGTGAACCGTAGAAGTGCATCATGCTTTCCTGCATGACTCAGACATTCTGCCTGTTTTGAAAGTGTTTGCACAAGCAGGATTTATCTTAGGATGGTTGCCACAGGGTCCTATTGTCGAGGATGCTCGTAAATCAGTAGCTCTGTGGCAGAAACAAAAGGAGAAGGAAAACTCCTTGCCTTGCTTGCATAGCACAAGCTGCACCTTCTGCACTTTCGAGCTTGTGTAGTGAAAAATATGTGCATGTCTCAGCTGCAATTGTTTTCCATTTTAAGCATAGTAGAATGTTTTCCTATGAGAATGGGCTTGTCCTTCCTAAAGATGCTTTCTCTGTGTTCCTCTGACATCAAGAATTAATTCTCTGTGTGTTTTGAAGTTTTTAATGTTTTTTCTCATTATTTGCCTTGCTCTTAGGCTTTACTTACTTGGTGGTAATCACGTTGCACTTGCTTCTTCAGCAGTCTCCTTTCATGTGTCACAGCCATGGGATGTCCTGGTTTTATTCATAGCCACTGTGTTCCCAGGTGTTGTGGATAGCTGGCTAGTGAGTTTTCTTACTGAGCTCGTTCTTGTGGGGAATGGGGCCATCATGTAGCCAGCAGGCTTAGTTTCTGGAGGATGGAAGAGTCACTTATTGCTTGATAACTACGTGGTACTAATTGTTTGAATATTGGTGCGATCTAAGTGTCCCTAAGGAGAAAAGTATTGTTGCAGGAGCAAGATGTGAAAGCAGGGTAAGTTATCAAGATTTTTATCAGAGCATCTCTTCTGAAGCCTGAATGGAAGAGAAAAAGCTTATCTTTCAGCATCTTTTAAATGTGTTGGGTTTTTTTCTTTTCTTACAGTAGGATAACAAGAGCTGTGTCAGAGCAAGTGCATTACCTGAGTGGTCAAATGGAAGATCTTTGTCACCATCACTTAACAGATCTTTCTGGCCTTTCAGAAGGAAGGATTAGATATTGTGGAGATGAGTGCTAGTAAGCAACTACAGGAAGTTTGAGAAAATAGTATTTAAATTTGATGACCAGCAATGACCCAGACCATCCTTTAGGGAGCTAGACATTGTGAAGACCAGCGGTTGTGAAAATGGCATTTTTTAATAATTATCAGCCATATTTTGTCTTTTAATTCCATATGACTTTTTATGAGTGAAAACACCAACATTTAGTTTAGAGTGTGTGTCAAGTTTATAGTAGCTCAGCCACACGTAACCAAATTTCCAAAGAAGGGTACGAAGGAGGAAGAATGAACTTGCCCGTGAGTGAATAGGAGCATCCACTGTGGTTCACTTAAGGGATGAGAGCAGACTTCTGGGGAGGCTGTCTTTGCTTGGAGAGGTGGTAAGTTAATAGGGGAGTTCTAGAGTATTCCTGTCTGGAAAGATTCCTGAGTAGTGGATCATGTGTGAGCAACACTGGTACTTTTTTCGCTGAATCCTTTCCAGATATCTTATCAGTAATACCAGAATTAGTTTCACAGAGTTGTGCCCGTGCACTGTATTCAAAATATGTGCCACAGAAATACTGTTCCTTGAATTTTCTGTTGCGTGGTTGCAGTGCCACTAGGAATGAAGAGAAGTAAATTTTACCTGCTCAGATAGTTAGATTCTTCCATCTAACTTATTTCTAGATAAAGGATGTTTCATTGGCTTACTAGGGCTACTGTCTCATCTGCTGTTTTCTTATAGTGGCACTGTAGTTCCAGCAGGATAGCAAGTAAAATGCAGCATCAGCCAGGCAATGACGCTTTCTGGGTGACTGATACGGTGTGCAGACTCATACGGGCACCAAGTGAGTAACAAGGCCAAACTGTACAGTGAGAACTGATGGAGTGCTGCCTGCAGGCACAGGCAGTGACCTGGGCTGTCTGCAGAACCTTCTGTGACTCTAGCTGGGAGAAGTGGTGGATGTCGCTCCATCTACTGTAAACATGCAGACGCCACAATTAATATTTTTCCTGCTTTGAAGTCTGAACATGAGTTTGTTTGGTTCTGCTTGGCTGCTGATGGTATGCTAAATACAGTAATAATACAGAGATGAAGGCAATCAGGTGAATAAAAGTGCACAGCACATTCACTAGTTAAAATGCACTGTAAAATAGGAATATAAAAGATGCATTTATTTATTGGCTCTTGTTTAGTTTTTGAGTAAAAGCGTTTGAGAAGCTTAGTGGGGGATGGGAGGGCTGTATGCTCATTAAACAGAAATACCATTTCAGTTAAGCAGTACTGAGAAAAGAATAGTGATGTCTACTGACTGATACAACATACGGATTAACACAGTAGAATAAACTTGTCATAAAAGTGTACCAGCTAAGTCACAGAATCTGCTTGCTTACTCATATGAAAAGATTGGTATTTTGTTCACTCACCAACAAAAGAATGGCTTGCTTCACATGACTGGGTAGTAGAATTTTGCAAGGTTTGAGTAACACCTATGGTTATTATTTATATTATTAAATTTAAAATGCAGACACGCTTTTGGGTCTTACAAGTGTATGGACAGCTGGTCTTGATTTTTCTGAGGTTGTGTAAGTGTCACCTGTGGGGGAATCGGTTTGTCAGCAAGGCAACCAATGCACCATTTTATTTATTGGATACAGAAATACATTAAGAATGTTACTTAGGTTGCAAAATCAAGTACTTGAAAGTTAGGAAATACCAGATTTACAGTTGCCTATGCAACATTAATTCTGTTCCCCTGTGCCTCTACTCTGTGCACTTAATAAGGCAGGGTTCCTGTGAATTTTTTTGGGTGTAGTCATGTAAAGACTATATCATGGGGCATATCGAAGAGGGACAGGAATAAGATTGCATGGACATCTGGCATTTCTTAAGTGCCCAATTCTGCAACTTAACTTAGATTTTATATAAATGTAATTTCCTAGGCTTTTTTAAAGTAAAAAGGTAAAGTAAAACTAAACCTACGTATTACTGAACTGTAACCATCCCTCTGCTGTACACTTTCACTAGGATGTGCTTCACTGCTGAATATTTGTAACTCAAAGGCTTGTATTGCTTGCTACCACAAACTTGTTAACCGAATGGCAGAAGGAAACTGTTACCCGAGGGAGATGGTGGACTGTTGGGCTTTGGATCCACACGCTGGAGTCGCAGATCGCTAGGGGAGGGGGGAGGCTTGGGATGTTGTATGTCCAGGTGGTGCCTTCGGAAGGGGATGTGAGTCTGAGGAGTCAGCACTCTCCTCTCCCTTGGCATCAGTTGCTTCAGGCAGCTCTTTGCAGGCCTGTCCTCGTTGCCTGCCTAATTTCCAGTGAGGATTTTGTAAGTCTCTGTTCTTTGTTCCTCTCTGCCTTCTCTAAGCTGTTTGTGGGCAGTTTCCTTTAGAAACAAATTAACTTGCTGTCGCTATACTTGACCTACTGCTAGGTGCCAGATCTATGCACTGTTCCAAATGAAACCTGCCGGGTGTCACTGGTGTTTCCTTTTGGATGTTTAACATCTCTGAACCTGAGATTGCTGCAGTTAAAATACTTTAAAATAGTTGAAGTGCTTGAGTGTTCTTAAGTCATGGAGATACTGCCAGAGTCCTTCTGTCTGCTCGGAACCGCAGCCTGGGAGGAGCCCTCATCAGCTTGGCAATCCTCTCTGCGTCCTTCTTACAAGGTCAGGTCAAGACTTCTGCACCTACAGATCTTCTGCTCTACGGAACAGCCTCTTTCTTGGTTTGCACTTGGATAGTAAGCGTTACAGGGTTTTTAATCTTTATAGCATTTCAAGCCAGGGCTGGCTGATCTGGAGATGGAGTTCCTGAGCAGTACAGTATGTAGTAAGAGTCTGTAGCCTCCTCTTTTTTCCCCTCTTTGTTGATGGTGCTTTTCTTACATGAGGGGAACGCAGCATAGATTGGTGTAAAGATTAATAAAATCATGACATCGTCCAGTTTCTTCTCACTTGGTAAAATGAATGTGTTCTTAACTGGGCTGTGTCAGGAATTTAGTGCCTGTGGTTTTTTGGGATTCAGCCCTTCTAAACTTTAGATAGAGGTGAAGGAAACTCACACTATAAAGGTGTATAATGAAGTTAGTGCCCTGTTTGTACCCTGTGCGTGCCTGAAGAATGCCAGTTGGTATGTATAGAGCTTTTAAAGTCTAAACCAGTCTGGTTATGCAGTTCTTGCTCATTGTCCTGACTCAATACTCAAGACTCCTTTTCCACTACTTGGACTGGTTTTAACCAGGCTATAGTGATGGCAAAATGCTCAGCAAAGAGAAGGGGCGTTTATGACTGCTTGTCAGATATTCTGAAAGGCAATTGCCCCTTTACTGAGAAAGGAAGAGAAGGGCAGAGAAAGAAAGATGTTTCTTGCATACAAGAAACACAGGCTTGGGGAGAGGTGGGACAAACATCTGAAAACCAAAGTTAGCGGATAAGCAGAGATGTCTGTGTGATGGCTTCTTGCTCTATTAAAACAGCAGTAATGAGACATGAAGTACTGAAGGAGATGAACTTTTCATCTCCATCCCTTTTTCCTGGGTTGGATGTTCAAAGGCAGAAGTTTAGTTTGTTCACTTGGAGGATGGTGAGAAAGGAGGTCTTTAGAGCCCAGCACACAACCGAAAGCTGCTATTGCTGGAGGGAATTGCAGAAAGAAAAGCCTGTAATACTTTTATGCTGATGTAAGCTCTTGAGGAAACAGTGTGGCTGACCAAGTCATTCTTTCTTTGTATCAAGTCGTTCACCTAGTTCTCAGTAACAAACTATAAGCTAGAACAGTCTTTGGAGAATCAAAAAAGCTGCAAACCCAATTGTCAGTGAAATCCTCTCAGTTCCTTTCTGTTTCACCCTTTTCGTGGCCTCATGTACTGTCACTTTCTCAATGCATGAAGCCATGTTTTAAAAAAAGGAGAACAGGAATTTGCAGCCTCCAAAATATTCCCATTTCTGACACAGAAATGGAAAGTGCTCAAAACTGTTTTCTAGAAATAAATGAGCTGTCACTGGTCATGATGAAGATGTCTCAAGTGTACTTTTTCTAAAGTACAAAAAAGTAATAAAAATACTTTGTATTTTCAGTGTTAGTCGTAGGTTCTTTTTGTTCTTTTTCTCCTCCTGTTTTCTGCTTTGGTTTCAATGGGCCATTTATCAGTTTGAGAATAATCCTCAGACCTGTTTTTATCCTTTTTAAAAAAATTGTTTTATTTCTATTTAAAACCATATAATTTTAGATGAAATCGGAAAAGTTTGTTCTTTCTCTCTCTGAGTCTCTTTCTAGTATTTAATATTCAGTACTTTTACTTTCTCTGTCTCAAACCTTTTCTTATTTCCTGTCTCATTCTGGCACCGCTTTTTCTCTTGTGTGTTTCTGTCCTGATACCCTTTTTTTTTTTTTACAGATATGTTAAGACACAGTTATTTGCTCTCAAAATGTGTGTGATGGATTGTTTGAGAGAGTGTTCAGATGACAGTAATTTCTAAGTTATCTTAAAAATGGGGGTGGTTTAACAGGCTGGACAGTATAGTTAGCTAGCTAGCCTTGCTCAAAGGGAAATCACAGTTGTTTTTCCTTGGAATTATACTATGGTTTGCACTGAATGACAACGCATGTAACATTAATTGTGGTTTTGTAAACAATATACGGTAGCGTAAGTACTGCTTAGATGGAGTGTGAGATGGTTAATTTTTTCTGTGAACGTCTTGGTATTAGCAAAAGTGTTATGTGCCAGAGATGCACATACTTTACCTATGGTTATAAAGTGCTGTTTACTTTTTTCCTCCAAACACAAAAGTTGAGTGGGAAGGGATATTTCATAAACTCAGTGCTATTGTGTCCTCTGGTCTAAGCCATAAAACAAGAGCAACAGAGACGTTCCCTTTGAACTTGAAATCCCTTTCTAAGCTGCTGATCTAACCTAAGTGAGAGGGGGAGACTATACCAGCCAGAAAATTTTTCTCTTCTGGGTATTTCTCCCCCCCCTTTTTTTTTTCCAAGTGCTTAAGTGAGTTTGATGCTGCACCTCTGCCCATAAATTTAAAAAAAATATTATCGTAATGTAGGTCAGTGAACTGAAATGCCACTGTACACCATGGGGGATTAAAGTCGGAGAGGCAGCCCTCTCCCACTCCTACTAGGTCATATGACAATATAAACAAGAAATGCAAGGAGCCTTCAGCTTTTTCTTGCCCTAATCCTTTGTTTATGCAGCACTTAAACTGACTTTTGGGGTCGTCTCTGTCTGGCATTAAAGCCCTAAAGCTTTTTGAAGTTTCCCTGAAGTTAATAAAATTAGTCTGCCCTCATTGCTAGGCCCCTTGCTGCTGCTTCAGAGCAGACTGCGTATCCCTTGCTGTCTTTGCAGCATTTGGCTTTTTAAGTTAATAATATTTTATAACCAAAAAAAGAGTGTTTGAGAGAAAAGCAGAAGGATCTCCCAAAAGGCTGTTCAGCTAATAGGTAGAGTGATTGCCATTGTAGATGTTCTGAGAACTCAAAGGGAATTAACATAAAATCCAGTGATTGGAGGTAAATTGCTGGTAAAGTAATTGGAAGTGTTGAGTTTCAGTTGGAGAGAACAACATGCGTTTCTGTGCCTTTTTACAAAGCAAGACTAAAACAAAAATTTAATTTTTTCTTTTATTTTTCTAACATGGTCTTAAAGTTGGGAAAATGAGGTTTCCTTCGTAGCAATTCTCTCCTTCGGCCATTTATTTTACTGCAAAGACTGATGAGTTATCTTAGTTCTTGCTACATCAGGCATTCTCTTACTATTGAGTCGCCTTCAGGGATAAACTGGTGATAGCCTAACGGGGGGGGGACACGACGACAACACGGTATAGTATTTAGTGTAGAAGCTGAGACTTTGGGTCATAAAGTTTTCATTCCAAACAGCCACTCAGGCAAGTCACTGATCACTTATTATCTCAGCACTGCTGAAGCAGTTGTTTTGCTAATGGCCTATAGAGATGCCCAACAACTAATGGTGATATGGCCAGAACGTATCAATCTGCTTAAAGGAAGGATTTAACAAGTTGACCATTGGAGTGAAAGGAACAGTGCAGCTGGAGCCCTCGGTTACTTTCCTAAACTGTGTACAGAAGAGCAAGACCCTAAAAAGCACGTTTACTTATGAAAGATATAAGGGGTTTTAAAATTAAAAAGTGAGTATGGCATACCTAAATGGTGATAGATTTTGTTGCTGTTATGATCATCAATTGTAGGTTATCATTACCAGTTTACTCAAAGGTACGTGATGCCTGTAACACTTGTTCACAGAAATCATTCTGAGTTTTTCCTGACAGCCTTGCTGGGGAGGCTCTAAACTGGACCATGCTAGCCTAGTATGATTGCTCACCCTGTAATTCCCTTTTTAATTAAGTTAAAGATAACTTTGAAGTGCTCTTGGAAAAATAAAAGATGTTTGTTATCTTTAAAGGTGGCTTCCTGTGCCATTTTGGGGGAGATAACTACAAAAATAATAGATATATGGAATATCCTCACTGGAGTGTAAGAGACCATCTGTATTTCAAACACCAGGGGTAAGAAGCACGTAGCCAGTGGTGGAGGAGAGAGGGATGTTCAGTTTTGAAATTCTTGCTTTAGGAATACAAGATTTATAGAAAGAAGTACTATTTTCCAGTTGCATTAGCTGTTGAAATAAAAAATGAAGGTTTTGAGAATGTAAGTGCTTCTTCGGGTTGTAATTAACAGCTGCTTTTTCTGCTAGTTTTCTATTTCAGACCCGAAGAAAGGCAAGTGCACCTGAAAGCTTATCTCTCCCCTCTACCACCACTTGTTTTCAGTGGCTCTAGTAAAGGATGTTATTCAGTTTTAAATTTAAGCCAGAGGTTGCCAAGCAGTGATGCTACCATTAATGGTTCACAAGCTATTTTGAAGCAGTGCTTGTTGAGGGGATGGGAGAGGACAGACACCAAAAAAAAAAAGTGACCTTTTGGAAAAGATGAGGAGTGGATGTTCAGGCAGCGAATGCTGTTGAGACATCTGAATGCTTCTGCCTACAGCCTTGGCTCTGCACCCAGCGGGGAGCGGAGCTGCCTGTACTGTTGTCATCTCCACGTGAAAGAAGGAAGAAGGGCTGTAGACATTTCTCATCCTGCACGTGCACGTGTTCTGGGACAGGGTGAGGTCCTGCCAGTGCTCTCTAATATTGCACAGCCCTTTCAAGGCTGTTTATAGCTGAGCAAGTAAACCCCATTTAAAATAAAACAAAAATTGAATTTCTGAAGCTAGATTTACTGCCATACTGAGATTGGTATTAAAATAGAGGCATACATATGTAACAAGACAATAAACAATGCTAGGGATTTGAGTCTGTATATGCACTACTGTTTATGGAGGCGGCTTCAGGGAATGAGAGGAGCTTAATAAACCAGCACTACTTTGAGTCATCATTTAAACTGAATAAAGGGGAATGTTCAAAATTGGTGATAATTCTTTACCATTCTAACTCATTTTGGTCTTTGAAACTCTTAGGTTTATCTAAAAATTGTTCCTAAGATATGAAGAAGAGCTGCAACTTTTGCCACCAAAAAAAAAAAAAAAAAGAAAAGATTTAAGTAATATCCCCTTATTTCTTCTGATAAGTAAATAAATTTTCTTGCTGCGGCTACGAGGTAGAGTAACTCCAGGCGTTAGGTGTACAAGGATATTCACACCTACAGGATTAGGCTCACTTGACTGCACCTTATACTTTGTAATGCCTAAGGGAGGGTTGTTTATCTTGCCTTACCCACCAACCTTGCTGCCTCTTGTTCCTGATAGCTTAATTAAGAATTCAACTTGGAATGGTTCTTCCCACTGGGTTACAAACCTTGAAATTAAAATTGGATACAATGGTCATAAGGCTTTTAGTTTTAACAAAGCAATGTGTATGTAAAGGTGAATGTTTAAAAGGCTCTATTTAGAAACTCTGAGTAATTCTGTCACTTCTTTGGAAGTGTAGCTGTTGGAGTGCAGGTCTGGAGCTAAGAGACAGAGAATGTTTATGTAGGTGATAATGTACTTAGCTGTAGGATAAGTAATGGAATAAACTTTTTGTGAGCGTAGGTACTTAAGTGACTTTCGTAGAAAGGTTTCAAAGCAGAAGAGAGATTTTAATTAACTGATCTTTACAGCGTGTTCTGATCCAGGTTTTGTTCTTCCTATATCATATGAAAGGAGGTGAAAGCAGAAATATATTAATTCACAAAATCGTCTATGGTTTTAGACACAAATTGCCTTAAACTCTGCAGTTTAGATGACTCATCTAGAATTTTGCTCATTTTGGGGTAAATGGTTTTCCAAGGGCAGTGGTAGAAGTCACCAAACTCGGTGTATCTCATAGGTATAATTTTTCTTGTCACTTTAGATTGTAGACTCATGAAGCCCTATTTCTTTTGCAGGTGATGGATGATTACAGTGTGATTGGTCGTTCGTTGTTTAAAAAGGAAACAAACATCCAGATTTTTGTGGGTTTAAAAGTCAAACTATCTACAGGAGAAGATGGAATAATAGATGGTGGTTTTGGACAAAGTGGCAAATTTAAAATCCGAATTCCAGGTAGGTGCTTGTCAGCTAACAAATACTAATCTATGTCACATGTAGAGGATCTTTCCATATTGCAAGTCTGAATGTTACCAGTAGTCTTCTGAAGTTTTGAAATCAGCTCGTACCCAGTTGGACCACTGATGATTTGGTGGATTGTACCTCTTCTACTTAAATGATAGTGGCTGTGACTTGTATTGTGAGACTGAATGGCCTGAAGCCACATCTCCCCTATCAACAAACTCGAGTCTCAAAATGACTTCTTGTTAAGTGTCAGTAACGGAAATCATACTCTGCCCAGAAAGGTTTGTGGAAATTTCTCATCTCTTAATGTATGTATGATTTGCACCAGAGCCCTTCTGAACAAATAAAGGAAAGCAAACCTGCAATCATTTTTACCTGTAGCTACTTATTAAATATAGTATAGTGGATGCAAGTTCCTTAAATTGGCTCTGTTCTGCATGTTATTACCTAACTTTCCTTCAAGCAAAAACTGCTTGATAGATGAGCTTTTGGAGATCTTGAGTTTTTTATTGCTTGTGTCTCCTGGTTTTATGATATTATATATTACTGTATTTTTTATCCTTGGTGAATTACAGCAAGGATTTATGCCTCCTTAGGTTAGAGCATGGGGACTGATGGGTGCTAGAGCTTGTAAGTGTCGCTACTGGTTTTTTTCTTCCGTCTTTTGAGGTAGGGAAGTTGTTCTGAGCCTTTTCAAAAGGCAATAATAGGTGCTGCATTTAGCTCAGATTGTGGGATAAGATTTTAACGATACTAGGAGTACTTTGTATTTCTGTAGTGTCTTCAGCCTATTTGTTGCTAGTTAATCCTCTGTCCTCTTTGGGGAGATGAGCAAGATTACTTCTGTTGTACAAGCGGAGAAAAGAAATCATGATGTTCTATGACAGCAAACAATCACGTAGCGATTGATTGACAGAGAAAACTGAAGTTTCCTGATTTCTTGCTGAAGATGGACTATTTTCCATCCAACTTAAAGCTTGATGCAGCTGCACTAGTTTTGACCCTCAGCAAATTTCCTTTCTTCTTCCTATCACAGGATAGCATTTCTGACTAGACAAAAAAACCTCCTGTATTCTATCCTAGCTGTAATTCCAGTTTTGTCACCAAATGCTAGACTTTGCAAATATGTCTGAGAGCCTAATTAGCAACCACAGTGCATATTTAAAGAAAGAAGTTGCACCGGATATATGTATGTTTTGCATTTTCTAGTATAGAAAAGCTTTTAAGCATTCACTGAGATGGATACCTTTAGGTAGGTGGTGAAATGATGTGTAAATGACCTTAACGCTGAAAAGGGTTCAAGCTGAAAATCAAGATGATACCTTGCTTAAAAATGTAGTGTTCTTAGTAGCTTTTCTCTCCCGGAGGCAAAAATATGATGAAAGAGAACAGAAGGATGGCATTTACGTTGCCATTTCTACATTTTGGATGGAGGAAATGGTGGTTTTATGGGACAGGGAGATGCCTAATAAGGAGTCTTTGTCACCGTTGTGGATTGCAAACCAGCCGTTGCATTAAGAAAATCATTCACAGATTTAGAAAATTGCTTTTTGCTCTGTATATTGAGTTAGTGGGAAGAAATGACACCTATCGCCAAGGTGTTCATTATCTAATCTTGGTTATACTCTTCTGATGTTTAACAGCAGACCATGAAACAGAGGACCCTTTATAGTTTGTTCTTTCAATAAGAAGAGTATGTAGCAGAATATTAGAATTTAATACCTGTCTAAGGTAGACAGAATAATACAACTTAGTTTACTTTGCTTTAGTCTGGGTCAAACTTGGGTACTCTTGTTGTCTGGAAAGAAGAGGCAATAAGCTAAGTTAGCTTAAGCTAAGAGTATCAAACAACATGTGGCTAGCAGGGGAAAGAACCACACAATTTTGAAGGGCCTAAAAACCTGTGTCTTTAAGAGTTGCAGAGATTTGTGTGTAGGGGGAGGGCTATTGCTGTGATGCTGTTTAAGTCAACTGCAGTTCACATTCCTTTGTTAGGTCAGTGTTGCTTTTTTAATGTGTCTGCATCCTGTTTGTGGTGGTGGATTTTTTATTAAATTTAACTAATCAGACTCTTCTCTCCTTTACCTCCCATTCTTCAGCCTTTCCTCCCCTCATATCGTCTCTCTTACAGATTTCTTTTGTGGAGAGCTCTTTTTAATTTTTCTGAAGTTATTTCCCTGCGATTCCTTCATAAATGTATTGGGGAGTGGGAGGGAAGGGAAGGAAACGTGCAAGCTGAAAACTGCCTTGGACTGCCTCAGCCTGGCAGCCAGTCAGTCCTCTCGTATTTAAAACCAGTCTTAACCTCTGGAATTGAATAGCTCATTCAGGCAGTTAACCTGATGATAGCTGGGGGCTGGTTTTAGAAACAAACCTCTACATAGCAATAAGAATCACATAGATGTATCAGACACTTGAGTCCTGACTACTTAAGGTAATAGTAGACCGTGGCTCGTTGTAGGGTGTTACATGGTCCTGCTGGTGCCAACAGCCTTCAGCACCGTGCCTGCTCACGCGAGCAAGTCTTGGGCTCCTCAAGTGGTGTTCCATAGTCACTTGGAAATGGCTTGTGTTTGCCTGTAGATCACAGCCTGGGAACGTTGTCTTACGTCGTCTGTGGGCTGAAACTTGGCAGACCTCATGATTGGGAATGGCAGAACATGGATCTGTTTCTTATTCTGGCACTGCTTGTGTGCAGCAATAATTCAGATACTTCTCTCTGCTCTTCTGCTCTGTGAAATGGGGATAATTACTATCCATTCCGCAAAAAAAAAAAAAAAAAAAAAAAAGAAATCTCTGATTTAGATTTATTCCAGACTTGGAGCATTAATATTTCTTGAAAAGGCTTAATTATCTTTTTTTAGAGTACAAAAAACACATCTAGAGTACAGCATGCAATTGGAAGTTCCTCAGTCGTTGAAAGATGTCAGCAATTTGGAAGAAATTCAGGGAAGAGCAGTAAGAATGCTGGAGAGGCTGAAGGGATTGATTTACGAGGGAAAGAAGATGAAAAGAAATGCATGAAACTTGGCTAAATGATGTCTAAGTGGGAGATATGATTATCTGCAAGTATTTGAAGAACATAATGGAGAAGAATCCCTTAGGGTGGTCCAAGGAGATAGAAGTAAAGCTAATAACATGAAATAAAGCAAAGTGTAACTTGACTATTGAGACATGTTATTTAGCAGAGATTTCTTGCGCTGCCAGATCATCTTTGCAGAGGAAGAAGACATAGTTCCATTTTGAGAATACTCGTGCAGTTTGCCTGGATGTTTGCTAGTGCCTGTGTCAGGGTGAAAAGGACAGGCAGCAGGGTGGTGGAAAGTAGGAGGACAGTGTATTTTTCATCTCATTTCTGGTTTTGTGTTCAGGCACGCTTTTATTGCTTGAATGACAAGGTATAACTTGCTTTCTAGGCTGTTTGTAGCAGCATCTAGTTTTTTAAAAAAAAAAAATTGCTGGCAGATCTGCTGTTCTGCAGGGCTGGGTTGTGGAGCTGTTTGTGTTTTAACTGAGGAAAAAAGTTTCAAGGCATGTTAATCGACAGGATGACGCTTACTTTCCAGACTGGTTGTATGATCAAATACATAAAACGGGGGACATAATCTCTAAACTCACAAGAGAGTTTTGCTTAGTTTAACAAGCTGCTTAAAAAACAAACGGGATTTGAAAGGCAATTTAAACGACAGTGCTTTGTAAGTTACACTGGGGTGTGTGTATGAGCCAGCGAGCTACTGCTGAAGTGCTTCTTGCTGAGGTGGGTGATACGTGGCAGCTGTTTTAGTTGTAAATGGGAACGCTGCATTATATAGTCAAGGTATATGAGTGAAAAGTATTGTTCATCTTTGAAATCAAGAACAAGTTTGGGGAGACATGAACTGTATGTTTAAGTGTCTTATTCTAAAGAAGACAAAAGTTAACAATGACAGCCTTTGGAAAATGCTTATTTCAACATATGTTGCACCTAGGAATGTCATGCCAGTTGGTAAGGGATTCAGTGAATTGTTTGAATAACTTAGTGCTAATTGTGGATTTTGTTTAATTGTCTCTCACCCAAGAATTGACCCTCTAAAACTCTGGTTTGCAAAATCACAATCTGTTGATGTGTCTTATGACATCTTTTAAAAGATTGGCTCTAGATATGCCCACTTCATTGGTTTTGGCATGTTGCATTTGTCTTGTGCTTAATTATTGTAAAATGTAGTGACTTTTTAAATCTAATTGGAGCATATGTGATATCTCAGGCATAGTTCACTTTCCTTTCTGTCTATCTTTACTGTCTAGTTGCTAGTAAAGCGTTTGTCCTTTCTCAGGCAGTTGACTGCAATTCTTTTCTTCTCTTTTTGACTCAATAGAGTAAAAATTGCTATACATGAGATGAGTTAAAAACTACCTTATTTCTTGATGTGAAAGAAGCAGTGCATATCTAACACTTGTAACAGCTGAACACATTTCTGAATTGACCAAATTTAAATGTAATAAGGCACACTTTTCATAAGAAGAGATATAAATGAGAGTATTAGAATATGAGCTTTTTTACTTGTACAGGATAATGGTAGTTTTAAGTGTCTTGCAACAGGCAAAGACAAACTTGTTTGTGACCTTGTCTTTTGTTGCTAGTAACTTTTTGCCTTGCATTTTGTAAGTGTTACTGCATATGAGAGAGCAAGTCTGTTTTCACTGTTCCTACTGCTTGTTGTGGTAGACGGGTTGAATGGGCCATAAAAGTCTGTTCTGAAGTGATAGCACCGATGTCCTCCCTAGTTCGGGGACACAGTGTCTCTGGGATCCTGCGGTGTTGGTGTAAGATAACGTTTTAAGTGGTAAGAATTAACTGATGTGCCTTATTCTTGAGAATCTCTCGTATTCTTGTGTGTGAAATTAAAGCTAGAAGTGTTGAATATGTGTTTCCCCCTTACTGTATTATGGAGATGGTGTGTCTTTGTGGTTTGGTGTTTTTTATATTTTGCTACATACTTTTTTCATTGGATGGGATCCCACACTGACTTCCAAAGTGGTTAATGACATAGTGGGAAAGCTTCGATATAAGAGCTGTGGGTGAACAGCACTACTCTGCATAATTTCAATTCCACTTAAAAATTGTGTGTTTAAAAGTAGGATTCAAATCAGTTATTTTTTTAGCACTCCACTTAAGCAAGGAAGTCAAATAGAGGTTAAATAGTATGAGGGAAATCAGTTATGCAAAGATGGAAAAATGTAACAGGAAAATAATTTACCTATCACATTGTTTTCTGTAACTTCCCCCTTCAGAAATATCTTAATTGTGTTCTTTTTTGATATTTTTTTAATTATTCAAGGGGTGTCTCACTTTCTTCAGGTAGCTCTCAGCACACCAACATAGGTGGCATTTGTGAAATATTAGTTACAAGGGTTTTTTTAAACAGCTGTAGGAGACAGGCTTTAAGTAGTTGACTGTAGATAAATGTCATATTCCCAACTTTGTAACTTGGAGGGCAGTCCTTACTGACACCAGCAGGAATGGGGCAGTCTAAACCTTCTCATTGCACTGAGAATAATTAAACATCCTGTCACTAAGCAGCATACTTTTTTTGTGGAAGATCTTGACATTTGGAATTCTCTGCTTGTGTTGCATTAAAATAGGATAATCTTCTTCTCTTAGGCCAAATGAAATTTAGGCACATTTAATGTCCATGTTTGCCCAGCCTGGCTCCTCTTTTAATAAAAGAAAATAAAAAAATGTTGGCTGCAAGGGTCTGGTGGGTTGCCATCCCTGTCAGTATCAGGTGAGGCCGAGCAGGATTTCAGTCAAGAGGAAAAACAAAAGCCCAAGGGCAAAGAAATCTGTGTAGCTGTCTTTTATTTAAAAGCTGGAGATTAGCTCTGCTTGTTCTTTCACAGTCTCTCTTCCCCTACCCTCTAAAACAAACAAAACCTAAAATCCTTAAGGGGTACTTCAAGCATAAATCTCCTTCTCTCCTTTTTGTGAAAGTTGGCTAGTGTAGTACGGACAGAGGCTGGGAGAGGATTGTTGCCAGGGAAGCATCACTTCCCTGTATGATCCCCTCTTGAGCGGATTAGACTGTAGTGATGTGAAAGTCCTGGTGACCACATAGGAGCTAGGAGTTTGTACTGCATTTATTCAAAACGGTTGGCCTGAAGGAATCAAACCTACCTTTTAAGTGGGGACATCCTGTAAGCCCATATTGACCTTTGGAGCTGAATATCCAGATTTATTGACCTTAGGGTATTCTTTTTGTGGAATCAGAGTCAAGATTTGTGCACATTCCTTCTGAATGAAAACAGAAGTCAAGGAAGTGCTAATAAATTAACTGGCTGGCTGCCTCATTCATGTTAGCGTCAGTAGATCCTGCTCTTGACTGTAATGACAGAATTGCAGGACTAAGCCTCCAAACTTAGAGCTTTGAGGGATGATGTGTTGATTGTAAGATTGGTTTTGGAGGCAGATGATCATTGCACACTAGAGTAGATGATGTGCCCATGGGAGGTTAAGACTCTTTGGATATCAAGTTGCTGTTGGAGTTCTGTTTAGCAGGTTGCTCTTCTGGGATCAGGCAGACATGGATGATAAATTATCAGACACCAGGTGACATAGCAGTGTTTGAGTGCTTCTGGGGAAGAAAAGAGTCCAGCTACTGTGTCAGCCCTTGTATTGGGTACAGTATAGGCTACACAGTAGTCTTCTGGGCAATTGAAAAGAATGAGATGGAGCCTTTTTTTTTTCCCCTCCCACACCTTTTTTTATGCCTATGCAAGAGGAGCTACAGGAAAGTGTCATTAACGCAATGGAAGGACCATTGGTGGTCCTACACCATATGATGCAATCTGTGTTTCTTCCCTACTCATCACATGCACCAATGACCATCGCGCTCCCTTTGATGTTAGGGCTATGGGTGGTCTTCAGGAAAAAGTTGTATTGCTCTGACCAATCATTAAATGGTGCTAAAGAGCAATGTGTACTGAACCCTTCTTCCTACCCTGAATAGCAAAGCACCTTATATTTGAAATAGTGTGAGCTTAGCCTTAAGGCAAACCCAGCTTTAACTCTGGGCTTTGCTAGCTTTTGTGTTTGTGCTTAGGTAATCATTTCTATTACTTCTACTCTGTAAAGCATGTTTTTGTGAGCTTTTTGTTTGTATTTTGAAAGCCATAAGGATGTAGGCACTACCTCAATCTAAAGAAAATTACTTTGAAAAGACAAGAGTATTAAGGTGATGAAATTAAGCATTTAGAACTTCAGAATATAAAAAAAAGAATATCTTAATTAGCTCTTCATTGTGCAGATGCATTCTGATACCAGCTCCAATTACGTGATTGCATTCCCCATGCTGACACACATGACGAAAACATTGCTGGTTTTGGGTGATGCTTTGTAATTGACCTGTTGTCCCGTATTATTTTGTTCTTCTTGGTGAGTAATCAACTTGATTTTTTGCACTTCATTGGAGTCCTGCTGTAAATATAAAATCAATTATTTGTGCGTTATAGGGAAAAGAAAAATAATTCCAGCAGATGGGATTTGTTTGACCATAGTATGGGTATCTTTACTTCTACAGAACCTCTACTACTTGCAGGGGGGTGGGGGGGTGGTGGAATCCCAAACCCCCACCTGAAGATCACTTAAATTTTTCTCTCTTAATAATAGCTTCCAGTCTCTATCAAGCCCCACTCTGCTTTAACTAGTTTCTGCTAATGCTCTTACCCCTCTTCCATCTGCTTCTGTTCTTTATTCCAGCCTGTTACTGCTGCTGTCCCCTCTGCCCATCTTTCTTGGTCTCCGAAGTCTTCTGCCAGTAACAGCTTATTTTGCCCTCCAGTGTTTCTGCCAGCAGCTTCAGGCTGCTGTAAGGGTGTGCAGGGTAGAGGGGACCTGTGGGTGCTCTGGTGTTACATTGCGAGCCCTTGAAAGGAAGGGCTGAAGGGTAAATCCAGCCTAGCTCTGTGCTCGAGATTGCCCTCTGCAGATGGAGGCTGTAGAGAATTTAGCTGCCAAAATAGTCTTTTTCCAAGTGCGTGCTAATTAACAGCTTCCTTTTTTTTCCTCCAAGAACAGCAATCGCTTTACTGGTATCCTAAAGTTAAGTTTCAGATCCCTGTTGTAAAACAGAAAGATGCTATAGTTAGAATTTGTTTATCTTAATCTGAGGATAAAATGTGGATCTGATAGTGTGGGGAGAGCTTGGGAGATGATTGTGGGTTTTTACAAGTATTTTGAAACTGAACAGTTATTTCAGTTGGCAGTGACATTGGTAGTCAGCTGTCCAAAGTACTCACAATGGTAAGCCCCGAAAGAATGATTTTTCTTTTATTTAAAAAAAAAAAAAGAAATTCTGTAAAGATTGTTTCTTTTCTTAGATAAACTCAGGTCATATATATAAGATTCTCCTAAGCCACAAGAGCTAGGTACATAAACTAAACAAACTGAGATTTGCACTCAGTTGCATGTTTTTAAGATCTGGGATTTCAAAAGAAGTGCACTTATCTTGAGATTTGTGGTAAAACTGAGAGCTGGTCGTGCTGCTGCGTATTATAACCTTACTTCTGTGTAGGGTCTCTTGTGGTCATAAGTCTTTCCAGTTAATCCAGGCTTTGTTGTTTGGGGGGAATGTAGTTAATGTGGAAAGTTGCATTCCCTGGGAGAAAAGAAGCATCTTACGTATTTAGGGCTGCTACTTTGCTGAATTTTGAATAATTACAACAGCAACCGTGAACTACTTGGACCCTATTGCACTGCCTCAATCCCTGGCAGGACGTGTCTGTAATCGATGGAGCTGAGCATGCTGCTCTTATTTGCCATCATGTCACCACTAATGTATCTGGTGACCTTTTCCAAATTATCCTAATATCTTTCAGCTTTATATTGCTGCTGTGTAAACTGCCCCTATCCGGGCTGTCACGAGCCTTGCCAAATGTGCTTGGGAAATCCTTTGTTAAATGGAGTTCTTTTACTGTAGGTTACCTTTTTGAAGTAAAAAAGGGGGGAAAAATACCCATGTTGGTGGATGACAAAATGAAATATTCAAAATGAGGAAATGAACAAGCGTATTTCCTCTATAAAGGTGATCCTACCCTATTTTGCATATGTGATAGTTGTAAAGTTCCATAAACATACAACTGCAGAATAGAACTATATTCAAGTTTTTAAATTTTTGCTGCATTGTCACTTAGGATATTTTTTACTTTAAGTGGAGATGCCTTGCTACAGTCACTACAGTGCAAATATCCTGTTCCTTACAGACCAAATTCTGCATTTAATTTTGACTTCACTGGATTTATGCTGCTGAAGTTGCAAACAGTTTGGATTAGAACATGGCATGGAACAACACGATTGCTCTTACTTTCATGAAATACTGCAGAAGTTTCATGCACCCAAGAGCAGGATGCATGTGCTACCTTTTGTTTGGTTTTTTGTTGTCCTTTTTAGGTGTTTCATTTTGCAAATTCAATACACTCTTACTGTAATTTCAAGTGTGAAAGCATTTCTTTTTTTTTTCTTGAGAAAGAATATCACCAGTAGTGGTGTTTATTATGTGTCTATACAGTTTGACTGAGCAACCTTAGAGCACTAAAAAAATAATAATCCTGTAATGCCTTATATCTCCTAGAGCAAACGGAAATATCCATTTTGGGTTTAATTCTCACCTAGTTCAATGTAAGAACCCTTATACTTTCCACTACAGATTTGGGATGCTTCAGTGTGTGCCTTGAAAAAAATACTGGGGGGGACCAAATACAGTTTCTTCCCGAGAGTAACAAAAATATATGTCTGATAAAAGTAAAATTAGCATTTCTATTAGTTTTGCTGAAGTTCATGGCTGCTCAGTTAAGTGTTGTCCTTCTGGGAAGGAAAGGCCCTTTTTCTTGCGAAGGACTTAGTTGATGTCAGTACAGCTGAATGTGAGGGATTCAGAGGATCCCTGGGGATTCAGTTATGGGACTGAACTGCCAGAACGCAGTACTTTTGAAGTGATCGTTAAATGCTCCAAAAAATGTGCTGGGGACTTGCACATTTTATGATTGCTGCCTCTACCTTTTTAGATGTTTAAGGTGGAGTTTTATTTTGAAGGGCTACTCGTTTTGGTGAGCGATGACCGTGAAGTTCTCTGTGCACAGGTGGAGCATGGGACTTCAGGGGGAGCTGCTCACAAGGAACTCGCCCTGCCCTACTTCTAGTGGGCAGCTTTCTCTAAGAGCCCTCTTGTTTATGTAGAGCAAGGAAGTGGAAGCTGTGAGATCCAGATTGTGTTCCCAGGTCTGTAGTTTGTTTATGCAATAGCAAAGAAGGAATTATTTTCTTCATCTTCATTTCTGCTTTCTTGTGTGCAAAACGGGATGCTGCTGTCCTTGGATGTTACAGTCCTCACTCATGGCTTTGCAGAACTTGGGTGAAAAATACTTAATGTTCCAAGCCTTTACGTAATTTAACTTTGATCTTATTAAATATCTCCACAAGGATAGTTCATGCATTCAGATTGCCCTCTTGCAATGAAGTTTCTCTCCCTTTCTGTAAACTGTTTGTGCTTATTTACTTGATTTTGATCGTTCATCCCTTGGGCCTTTCACCTTCCCTTTCCACCAGTGTTTGTTCTGGTATCTTTTTGAAGTCTGAGTAAAAACATACACCATGGGGGCTTCCTGGAGGCATAGAGCTTTGTGGTTTGCAGATTGTAGGCTATTTGAAGTATGGACTTGCAACAGTGGCCAGTGCTTAGTGGATATGAGAACTGTCGTGTGACAAGGACGTTAACCTTGAGAGGCTGATCCATGTTTTGAGTTTGGGGACAAAAAAATAGTTGTTCTTAATAGTGTGCATTGATTTCAAGGAAGTCTGTGTAAAGCAGTCTTTGGTTTGTGTTTTCACAAAGGGATTTGAGTGTTTAATAAAGAATAGGAAATAACTGGAGCTTCAATAGACCTGTTTTGATGGGGGGGGGGGGGGGGGTCTGCTGTAACATGATTTTGTATAATATTATATGTAAGCAACAAAAGCATTTCCTGCCTGTAACTACGGTATTATTGCATTACAAAAGCTGCAGAAAATACTTTAAAAGTACTTAATACCTGGAATGAAAGTTACAGGTAAAGTAGAAAAAAACCATCATGCTGCTTAGAAAAGTCTTTCGTCTAATATCTGAGGTTGTAACTTCAATCACAAGAATTCCGTATTGTGTACTTCTGTGCTGTGGGTTTTATAATAGTTTTTTAAACCTCTGAGCCCTCAATTCCCCCCACCCCTTTCCCCCTCATCTCCCCCAACTATTCCAGGTTAGGAAATCAAGATAATTTGGTAATTTGGAGAACGTGTTCTTCCCTGTTACAACTGATGAGCTACCCACTTTCATTTTTCTGATGTCTTACCCTCACCTCTCTGCTCTCCCCTCCCCGCTCAATTCACTGTCTGTTTGGCCGTTTACCTTTTCTTGCTCCTCCAGTCCCTTCCTCTGCCAGCCATCCTTGCCCACACAACCGTGAGCAGCCTCAGCTGCTGTGTTTTTTATAAAGTAAATGTATTAACTGCAGAACCCTGAACCAAGAAAATGGACCTGTGCCATCCCTTCAATTACTTTGTTGTTTCATCCTAAACTGTCTCTTTGTCTATAAATGAAGAACATTGTATGGTACAGTCTTTTGCTGTGCACCTGAGGATTTTTAATTCAGTACATGGTTTTTCTGCTGGGTGCGTATTTACTTCTGAATGCATTTGTTTACCTTCTCAGTTTTCAGTCCCTGAAACAAGAATAACATTCCCTCTTTCTAATTTGACTAGTTAATGTATGGATGCGTTAGGCAAGGGACTGTTTGCCTGCCTGTTCCTAAAGCATCAGCTCATTAGGATTGGTATTATAATATGAATACAACACGAAGAATATGCATTTGTTTTCTTTATGATTGCAATGAATTATCTTTTCAAGCTAGTGCAATGGTAACATGGGCTGTGCCAAGCAGCGTGTGCCAGGTAACACTACAGGCACGAGAGAGAGAGATGTTTTCAAGGACTGAAAATGTGCTAAAGAATGCAAGTTCCTGCTGACAGGAGCAAGCTGTGTATCATGAACTGAGGATTTTCTTTTCATGGCTCATTACAATTGACTGTTCTCACAAGTACCTCCTCAGAAGATGTACGAAGATTATAGTCCCTCTGGAGTTCATGTGGAAATTGATGCCTGGTTCCCCGATCCCTGACTTTTTTTCTCTGGTTTTTCTTCCTATTTTCCTTGTTATGCTCTAAGTAAGTAGTTTGAGGACATAATGTAATTGGGTTTAGTTGTGGTTTTTATTTTTCTGTCTTGAAATTATGCACATTCAGAGCAAGATTGACTTATTCAGTAAATTATCAGCATTTTTATTTTTTTACTTTAAGTGAAACTTAAGCTTGGGTTTAATGACCCAGGCTCTGTCTTGAGTCACTCTTCCTTTTAAAAGTTGAATATTTTAAGAACCCTTTTCTATTGACTAAGCCATATGAAGGCCAAACAGAAATGAAAGGTTCTGGAGAAGATCCTAAAATATGTATATCTCTTAATATTTGCCAATTTATTCCTATGAAAAATCAAATTAGTTTCTCACACCTGTGAAAATAGAATAACTTGACTATTTCTGTCCAATTGATCATCGTGCATTTCACTGGTGTTTACTGTTAAATATATGGTTAAGTTTCAGAGTAAATGTATGCTGGAGGAAAAGCAGGAGTGATTCTCATTTAGAACTTGTTTCTTATAAGCACAGAAGAAAAAAAATCAATTTTATTTGGCATTTGGAAAAAATTATAGGTAGATTAACAACAGATTTTAAACATCTTTATTAAAGCTCAGTCTTACAGAAAAAATACTGATACTTGTAAGGAGACTGTGCTGTAGAGTTTTGCAAATAAGTTTGGTTGAATAACCTTAATTTCTCTAATTTTCATAAAGAAAGGATGGATTTGTAGTATACACAAATGATTGCTTTTAGGATGGTTAAGGAGAGAGAGGCAATCCTGTAAACTTGGAGGAAGGGTCTGTTATTCAGAATCTGAAGTTTCCTGGTTTTCCTTGCTGATGGTTGGGAATCTCCTGTTAAAGACCTGTTGATTCTCTCTGTACTTAAAGCTTTTACTCCTATATTAGATATGGTTTTGATTTCGGGACACACATACATATGGATTACACATATAACTGGAAGCATGTTACAGATTCCCTGCTACTTTCATTGAACCAAGTAGTTAGACTTGGTTTGGGATGGAAAAGGAGGTAAAGACCAGCTGTAAGCAAATCGATGGAGGGTATTTCAGTCCACCCTTGCCGATTATTTCTAATTGAAGCTGTCTGAGACAGTCTTAATACAATTTAGTTATCGCCAGCCAGAAGGATTTTATTTATGGAACAGGGCCTGTTGGAACTTCCTCCGACCCCGGAGAAGCTGTGAACGGGAGAGAGCTGATCAAGCAGGCATGCCTGGCTAGCGTATGCATTTCTTTAATAAGGCAGGGATTGATGTCTTTTGCAGTTCAGGGGTTAGGTAAACAGCAGTCCCTCGGTTCAAGGCTCTCCATGTTCAGTTGTTTGTTTATACGGATCTCAGAAGGTTAGGTTAGCCTTCTTGACATCCCAGGGGAGCTTTCCTGACCATGGTATAACCTCATCTGCTCCAAAGCTGCTCAGGAGGTGTCGCATCCCTTTTTAGGAAAGGTACCGGCTGAGTGGAGTGTCTGCAGCTCGTACCTAGTCTCTAGGAAAGGTGGATGTAATCAGAGTGGTTGGAACACTGGGTCTGTCTTCAGTGACTCGTAAATAATTTGCACGTGTAGTGTATGTAACTACTGTGCTTCCATTCTCAGACTTGATGTTTGCACGCAAAGATGCCTAGAACATATAACTTAGGCTCTTACTGAATTGCAATTTTGAAAAATCCGTGACATACGTGACTAATTTCACCAGAACTTTGAGGTTAAGTCTTACTAATCTGTGCTTCTATTGACTTGGCAGTGGTGGTCCGTTAAACTGAGTAGGATAAATTCTGAATAAATAAGGAGCCATGTTAATAATTTTTATTTAAAAATTAATGATGGTGTTGAATAATACAGTGAGTTAGAGCACGTGTCTTACGAGGTTCATTTTCATGGCTATCAGATCCCAGTCTTCCTCCTCCACAGAGGCTGGTGATGGTTGCATGAGAAGTGAGAAAGGAATGGTGCAAATTCATCTGGGTCTTGTTGCAGTATAGTTCTGGTGAGTGGAGTTGTTCTGGAATTTGAGGACGACTTTGCTCAGGGTTAGAAGTGTGCTTTATCATGGGTGTGACCGGCTGCTTTTAAAATAATGACATGTTACGAAGTTGGCTTAAATCCCAGAATTTGTTGAATTAGTTTTCGCTGATTTGATGTCTGGCGATTCCTACTTAATTTTTCTGCAGCACCTCCAGTCTGTAGTCTTGCAGACCCAAACAGACATTAATAAACTAGCTGCACACCTACATCACAGCTTGTGAAATATCCTTGCATATAGCCGGGGAAACTGAGGCACAAATGTGGGCTGTGAATTGCCACTGGACACTTGTGAGAGTGCTGAGATCTGTACTGACCCTTCCTGTCTTGTAACCCCCAGCGTCATGTTGCTTGACCTGCAATGCCACAGTTTTCTTGGGGTTGGTTTGTGCCAGTCCTAGAGCTTTTCAGGAAACCTGAACTTTGTCCAGTGGTCTCAAATAGGACGGCACTATTGAAGTATCCTGTCCTGTAAAAATCTGTATGGGTGGCATCCCAGCTGAAAGGTGAGGTGTTCGGAGGGGGAGGCCACTTCCACGCTGGCTGAGGTTTCACTGTGCCAGAATATGAACATCTTGTCGCTTTCAAATAATGTGTGGGGTCTGACTTCAATGTTGGGTTTCGTATTTAATCAGTATTAATATGATAACAGGAATGTGACAACTGAAGCGAACACAAAGAGATTATCTTCTTAGCCAAATGCATCCATTAGCTAGGAAATATAGGTTTCTATTAAATGAAGCAGACAGATGGGCTATTGGAGGTGACTGAGAACAGGAGGGGGAAGGGGCGAAGAGGTGAAAGTTGAGATTTAGAAAATCTCTATAAAAATAAAAACAAACCATCCGTCTTGATGGTTGGCGTTTTACCCTCCCGTTGCACTTTAGGGATGGTGCTCCGATTCCTATCGAGAACATTATGCTGAAACTTAATCTAACACAGCACTTACTCCTGCCAAACTCTGGCTCAGCAACCGCTCCGCTCCCCCAGAAAGAAGTGGCCAACAAGGCTTCAAGTACAGGACAGTGTTGTGCCATCTTCAGGAAAACTGCCGCTTTGAGATCCCAAGGGAAGGCAGACTGGATCTTGTCGCTCTAGTCTTTTTTTCCTTTTTGGTAGAGAAGTGTGTTGGGAAAACAAAAATCATGTTACAGCATTTCAGAGCAGTTGTAGAGTAAGTTATTCATCTGTGGGTGTATGTATGTGTATAAATCCCCATCGCTGTTGCAACAGTGTTTATAACCAATGTTTGAAACCAAGATTGTAATAGTATAAATAATTTTAGATAATGCAGATAATAAAAAGAAAATAACATAATTAAAATAATTTTACAAGATGGACAATTCACTAACATAGATGGAGTAACACGATACATTTAAAAAAAAAAACTGTAACAACGCAAACATGACACTGGTGACAGGAAACATCTGTCTTGCCGGCCATCGCCTGGACTGGCCGCAGCCTCGCATCGCGGCACAGCCTCGCATTGCCGCCGCCGGCCCGGGCGCTCGCGTGTGCTCCGTTGCGCCAGTGAGCGTCAGACCCTCGGCCTTCGGAGTGCGTGGCTGTTCTGCCACGAGGTTGGGGTGTTTCTGTTTGGGAGTTTTGTTTTGGTTTTAAGTCTGTATGCATTTTGCTTGGGGAAAAAAAACTTGAAGGAGCTGCCTAGGATGGCGTTGCCTAGGAAGAGCGGAATGACTCTGAACAAATTGAAGTTCATTTTTCTGAAAGTTGTTTCTAATAATCGGACCTGATTATTGTGGAAGCAGTTCTGTATGTGAGCAGCGAGAGCCTGGTTGGCTGCAAACAGTTTTTCATTTGTCACTGGCTCTTCCATCCCATTTTGATTTTGCTGCCTGTGATTATTCCCCCAATGGATTTTGAGGAAGGTGCCAAGCTTCCTTTGGCCAGGCTTTGTGCGGAGTTTTAGATTTGGTGATGGTGGGGAGATAGGAAAGGCAAAAACATGTGGCAAGAGGGAGAAGCAGCATCCCTCTTCTGTGTGGAATTTCCAGGCTTCACACAGAGTTTCATAAATGAATTTTATGTTCTTTTACTTAAATTCACTCTCTTTGTCTGCATTACTTCAACTTGGTTTTCCTCTTAAGCCTCCTGTTAACAAAAATGGGACACGTGGAAGTCCAAACTGGACTTTTCTTGTCCCTTTACGCTTGGCCCGCTGTCCATCTCTGTAAGCCAGTGCCAAATTAACAGTGACCAGTTCATTTGAGGAGCACGAACCGTATGTTCTTACAACCTCTGGATCCAAGATGCTTTTAGAAATAAGAACTTTAAAACCGGATAGGTTTTGTATTTCCCCATAGCGTCCCTTATTTATGTATACTGATTATTTTTTTTTCCCTCCTGATCCAATGGGTGATAGCTAACAGGGAGGAGAAGGAGGTCTCAGAGAAAACAGGTAGAGGCAGGTGATGGCTTACAGAGATGCCCGTCTCCTGTGGTAGCGGAGGGAAGGCTGTGGCAGGCCCGGTTCCCGGCGGCGGCAGGAGAGGCAGGGAGGCGTGCATGCTCTCCTGGCTTCGTGGGGGGGGTGCAGGAGGTGGAGAGCCATTTTTCAGGCTGCCCTGTCATTCTGGCTTGGGAACCTGACACATGGGCCCGCTTTCTTGCATGTGTTGTTTTTCAGGAGGGAGGGAGGTGACTGAACGGCTAGCCCCTTGACAGGGCAGTTTTAAAACATTCATAAAACTTTTATTGGGCTGCCACCCTTCCAGATAAATATTTTCTGAGTTTATGGGCTTATTTTAAGGATTGAAGCTTAATAGCAGCTTTGTAGCCCTATCCATCCCCAAAATAGCCTTTTGGCAAACCCCATCTCTGGAGGCTGCCATGCTTTTCTAGGTCTTTGGAGTTTCTTCATCACTAAATTGTTACCCTTTTGCCTCCTTCCAGCTTTGCATGTCTAAATGGGCCAACTGTTAAATGAGTCTTTCCCCTTCCCCCAGCCTTGCTGAGAGCTGAAAGCTGATCCAGTGTACCGTATTTGGTCATCATGAAAGGAGGAAGATCACAGTAGTTATAAATTTATTTCCTTTATTAAATTTGGTTTGTTAGACCCGTTTTGTTCATGTCTTCATTATCAATTTTTTCTTAATGTTGTGTGTGATTTTAAGACAGTACAGGCTGGTGGCATTTCAGACATGTACTGGCACTTTTCAGGGACTTTCTCCATGCGCTTCCACAAATACAAAAGCTTTACAGCCTATCTCAGCATTCAGTGGTGAAACCAGTGGGCTTGCAGCCAAGGCTATACAAAGGAATGCTGTATGTAGTGCTCGGAGGAAGACGGAGCTGCAGTTTGAACATCCGTGCCTTTCGATTTCAGTGTTGTGTCCAAAGAGGTTTCATGAATTTCAGCACAGGCTTTTGCTCAACACTAACCCAAGACAGCACGTGCATTTTGGCTGCTCTTGGGAGTGCTGTGTATGATTGTGTTCCAGGTCCTGAAAAGTGAATGTGTTTAGTACCTGGAACACTACTTCATGTCACTGGCTCTTGGTATCCCAGTGCAGTTGCTATCTCCCCTCTCCTTACAGGACACAGTTGTAATATAGAAGAAAAGTGTACTGTTTTGGTTTTTTTTTTTCATTTGCTCAGCTGTATATTATGACTCTACTTTCAATCACTGATTTCCTGACCAATACACTTCTGGCATATGGGATTGTCTACGGCATCCTTTTCTCATCCCAAGTTTTTCGGGGGGGATGAGGCTTTTTCTGTGCAGTGCAGGAGCAGGAGTGCAGGAACCCCTTTTCCAGTATGTGTGAGTGCTGGTCCTTCAGACATATTCAGAACAGAGCATGGGGCAGGAAATGACTTAAAAGTTGGATTCAGAGGTTCTTGTGAAAGACTGCACTGTAGAAGTAAGATACAATAGGAGCTTCAGAACAACAGAAGAGACTAAGATAGACTCCCTTAACAGGCTCACTTGGTCCTAACGGATTTTAAACACAACCAACCCTACTTGCTGTATTTTGGGTGAGGTTGACAAATCTTCTATAGTCAGGGAACTCCCTTTTCCAGACCAGTCACAGTTCAGCAATACGTTTGCTAGTCTGGGGTTTTTTTTCCTAAAAATAGAAACATCTATTTTGGTACAAAACAATACCCTGGGACTTTTGTTTCTATATTTCCATGGCTTCTGTTTTTTATGTCAGCACATCTTGGGACTTGTCCTAAAAATGGATAATAATCATGGCTCTCTGGACATCTAGATCCTCACTCCCCATAATCATCTAATTTATTGTTTAGTTGAGGAAACTGTTTACTTCTGCAGGACTGTTTTTCTGCAAATGTTACACTGATAATTAAAGAAAAAAAGATAGGATTGACAAAAGTAATGTATTCAATGTAAGAATGAATTCAAACAGCTTAGATGCTTAAATAACTCACCACAATCTGTGCCTATCTCAGTGCAAGGCAAAGAGGTTGCGGCATGTTTTTTTGCAGAAGGCTGTTGAGCTCTGGCAATGTACACATTATACGCAGAGTTCTTGTCTGGCATAATTTTGGGAAAAGCTGGACAGTTTGAATTTTTGTACATTCATGTGTGAATTTTCTTGCTGTGCTTATTATGCAAGTATGAGTATAATGGATAGTAACTCTAAGTCCTTTTCCCTGACATTTTGTAGTGGCAGTCCTCCTGCTAATGAATGTTTCACAAGCAGATGGAGTTTATCCTTTTCTACCTCAGTGAAGGAAGGTATCATCTACGTTCCACAGACACGGAGCAGAGATCTAGAGAGATTAAGTTGCCAGCACGATTATGGCAGTGCGATGAAGAGAACTCGAGTTTTAGTTTACCCCTGGTATGAGACCATCTCCTGGAGCTTTTGCAGCGTGTTTGATTTTAGTTTAGTTATCAGGTCAGCCAGCAGCCTGTTGTTATTGACTGTTGAGATTTTTTTTTTTAAAGTTGCTTGTCATAGTGGTGTGTTTTGATCCATTGTGTTCATTCTCAAATGGGGATTAATCTTCAGAAGAAAGCTGGTGGTTACCTAATTTCTAAGACTTGTAAAACAGTCTGGAAAGGCAACTGAAAAAGTACTTTCAGGAAATATCTCATAGTAGATTGAGATGTTCCCTGGATGATCTAATAATTCTGCTTAATTTCTAGCATTTTATAGTTGTAAAGACACAAAAAGATCAAGTTTTTAGCAAATACATCTTTTTTCACTCTCTCCTTCTGGTACCTTCTGAACATCACATTGTGACAAGACTTTCCCTATTTCAAAGCACTTGATAGACATCAGTGTTCCTGCCACAGCAAGATACTGTAACTGGAAAAGTTCCACAAGTAGTTCTCCATTGCCCTTAGTGACACTCGGTCTTTGGCTGTGTAAGGTGAGGGTACCTTATAGAACTGTACTAAGGAAGATGTTCTATAGACTATGTCCGTTCTTTCTAACTTTTAATGCAATGGCAGTAACAGCTGTTGGCTCACGTCACGTGCCGTTTTATATTAATCGTGTTTTCAGTTAAGGTTTAAAGACAAAAGAAAAGCTAGTGGCAAGATCTTGTCCTCCTTGTGAACAATTTTTGGGAAAAATACTGGAATAGTGAATGTACATATCCCAGAGATTCTTATAGACTCTTTCCCAAAATAACAGACAAAAGGTAGAAAATTTTTCTCAATCTAAGTTATGGAAGAAATAGATACAGATAGCTGTTAATTACTTTACCAAGATACTGTGGGCCAAAACCAGCCATAATGAAGGTGCAGGTACAGAAACTGGTAGTAGACATTATTCTTAATTTTCTAGAAAGTACAAAGAATTGACAGAGCTGGGGTTTTTTACCAGCAACCTTGGAAAACCCACAGCCTAGGCAAGTTGAAAGATACTTCTGATTCTTATTTGACTTTTGAACCCTGTATCTACGTTTTCTTTTGTTGTGGTTTAAATTCTGCATTGATCAAAAGTTAATGCTGCTTAAGGATGTAATTTATGTTCAACATGATTCTTCTTGCTGGTGTACGGATGGATCAAGCATTGTGGTTCTGATGGGAAAATATGAACTGCAGACATGAATTCATGCTCTGGAAGCAGAAATAGTGAAACAATGAACAAACACGGCTTTAGAGGAAAAAATACACTTCTCAAGTTTTGTTGTAAAATAATTAGCTGTCTGTGGGTAGGCATGGAGACCATAGAAAAAGGGCAGGAGCTGCTCAGTTGCCTATGATTTGACTTAAAGTTTATGACCTTGAGTAATATGCCTGCTCAGCCGCACTTAACAAAAGCATATTTGATGAAATGTTAAACTCATGAATTACATCTCCACCAAAAGCCTTTTTTAAAATTTGTAAAATCAGAAATAAATCAAGATCTTCAGACCTCAGTGGAGTTGTTTAAACATGAAATTAAAAGGAATAGGCTCTTTCATCAACAGTGACACTTTGTAAACTTATAAATAATATGTAGCTTTTCAGATTAAAAACGGGCTGTGTATTTCAAGGTATTGTATAAAGAATTGTAGCATTATTAACCCCATTTTGTAAGTGGGGAAGCTGAGACAGAGATGAAATAGTACCATGAACTGATAGAAGCCAAACAAGCAAAACTGTCTATGCCTGAGTTTCTTAAGGGATAGACATTGGATTGGAAGTTAAGACTATTGTTGTGTTACAGTTTGGGGCTTCTGTAAGGCAGTACTTGCTTTTGTTTTCCTTGGTACGAGCAGCAGTTATTGGTTCAATTGTATTCTCATTTTAAGCATTGAATGTCTAGAGTTACTCCCAATTTACACTTACAAAAAAGGTAGAATCCACTTTGCTTATGAGAGAATAAATGTGCTGTCCCTGCTACACGCAGCAGCAAGCACTGGTATCCCTTGCATAGTGCTGTCAGCCCAGCGGCTTACGTGGCATCGGAGAGCCAAGTCTCCTCTTTTATTGCTCAGTGAGTTTTGTTTTATTTGTCTGCTTTAGTAATACATTGGAATTATTTATTATTTTGCTGTGTTTTTTTAAAGTAGTTGGGTACTACTGTGCTGAAACGAAAATAGGAAGCGTTTCCTTTGATTGTTGCACTAGATGTCATGATTACTGTATAACAATGAAAGTACAATTTTTGTTTTCTTGGAGGGCTTTTACCCTTGTTTTTCACCTTTTAGGGGATCAGATCTGATGCTAATGCAATGTATAAAACATTTCCGTTGAAAACTGGGAATTTCCCTGGAAAGCTGGACAGGTTTTTAGGTCACAAGAAAGTTTGAAATGCACAATGGCTCTGAACATTAACTTTTCACTTAATGTCCCTGGAACTTTTGAAGAGAGACTTGCATTTTTTGGCATTGGTCAAGTAGTCTGGTCTTCATAGACTTGCATCTGTAGTGTCTTTGTGCTAAGTGTTCCCCCTGGGGCACCATCTTATGTTTTAATTCGTGGTTTCAGTTGCTGATGTATGGGCTCTTCTGTTAAATAACTTTTATTTTCTATGCCATTATGCCTACATACTTTACTTGATTTGTGTTGCATACAAAGCGTTTTCCCCCTGTTGTGTTTGGAACTGGTTTGTAATAGAGTTACTGTTGTGTAATTCTGACTGAAAGTTACAACTTTATCAACCATCACAAAGTGCTTGTTCTATTTGAAAATTTGTGTTTTCCGCTCATCGTGAACTATTTATCCATTATGTGTGCTGGGTTTTATCGTTTAAATAAAACAAACCGCTGTTTCGTACATGCTGCACATTAGGAATTATTAAAGATTCTCTGGTACGTAGAGCACTTACTGCTGTGAACACAAGTGAAGAGCTTCTGTAAACAATTGATTCAAGATTTCAAAGTAACACAAGTGCCGAGAAAACTATTGCACTCAACTATACTGTCACATTTCCATGGATTAATGAGTCGCTGTTTATCTCAGTGATAGTGACTGTCTGAATGCTCAAACCCCATCACAAATGTGCTATAAATTCATAACCTTAGATCTCTCTTTAAATCCCAGTGAAGATGTTCTGTCGTGCATATGATGTGCTGAGGAGTACATTTGCAGTTACCGAAGCTCGGCTGATAGGCGCTGACTTGCTTCTGTGTCTGAGCTCTAAAATGACAAATGGTTGAAAAATATATCCTTTGTGCCAAGATTAGGGATTTCTGCCTGCAATTGTAGAGTGCTTTAGAGCAATTCAAGAAAATATTCAGATGTTGGTTGGAGAATACATTAATTCTTCTGAGTTCTGACTATTCCACCAGTCTGTGACTATGCTTTTGTCACTGGGACTCATTAACTTACTATGCTCAGAGGTTCCCAGGCTCCTTGCGCTTTTTGGTCTTCCTGCCTCTCTCACTTCACCCTGGCCTCACTTTCATTTTTAGCTTGCTGCGTCTGTGATGAAAAACACTATAAAAGTGAAGATAATTCTCTGGCTGTTGTATCCTTTACTTAGGTGTACTTGTGGTAGGCATGTTAGTGACGTTAATGTGGTCAAGCTTGCAGATTTGGTGGTTGTGCTTTCTGTGAAGCCTGTTGAACTTATCCTGTTCTATCTAAATAGGTAGCATTGCAATTAACAAATTCCTGCATGAATGTGTCCGTTTGAAATGATGCCAAAAAAATTCTAGAAGCTTACTGAATTTTGAAATGCAGACTGTCCGTGTTTGGCTTGGGGAGGCTGAATGCTCATGCAGTGCACATCACTCCGATGTATACTGGATAATGTTACGGTATTTAAAAATACGCAGTATGTTCTGCGTGCAAAACCATACACGTAAACGCTCGCGCACTGTGTATACGTGGCTGCACATCTTCAGCTTGTGTGGTACGATGTACACTCATGTGCACGCCCACGCACTAAACCTTTGCAGGTCAAAAAGTGAGGATAAACTTTTGAACCCAGCTGCTTCCAAATTAAGTACATGTGCAGGGACCACCAGAGCTGGGGTTACCGTATTCCAGAAAAGTGCCGGACACTGACACCCACCTATTGTACTGCAGGAGACTTCTTGTTCTTCCCTTAGAGCCTGAAGGATGATGCCTTGAAAACACGCTGTCCTCTTTGCCCTTTCCTTGTCACCAGAAAGGACAGGCAGCAGTTTGGTGACTTCTCCCTTCGTTATGGAAATGGGACTGATACAGTAATCAGGATGCTACATATGGAGCTTTTTAAATTACTGCTCTTCAGTCTTTTGTTAGCCTTCATTATTCCTGAAGATTTTTTTCAAGTCATAAAAATGACATTTTTAATATGCAGAATTAAAAAAAAAAGCAATATGAAGAATACGTTTTTGTCAATAAGCTTTTACCTTTTAAACCAGTTATCTTGGTTTCTGCTCTAGGTATTTTAATTGAAGATTAACTACTGTTAAAGAGTATACAAATTTAGGTAGTGCATATTTGGAGTAGTAAAATAGGACTGAATAAAAAGTGGGAATAGAGTGGCCTGTCCATTATAATTTTAGATTGCAGACCACAAACTAACCTTCATTAGAAGTCAGCACAGCCGACCGAGAGGTGGTTCTAATGTCAAGGCACTTTTTTTTTTCAAATGTTCCAATGAAATTCACTAGAAGTATACTTTGAAGTTGCAAGTCGAGCAGGTCTCATCTGGGTGCTTGTTTTATTTCTGCTGTCTTTTTTAATAAAACATTGTTAGGTTGAAGATCGATGCATGTAAATATGAAATGAAATCCTAACAGTAATTGCTATATACTCCTCACTTCTGACTTACTGCAGAAATGATCTCGATGTGCTCGTTGCTCAGTGTCTTTTTGCCCAGTGCAGGAAATAACTGGTTCATTCTTGTTTGCAAACTGATTGTTTTTCTTGCACCTCGAGCAGAACTCGGGTACCACATGGGCTGTCTTAAGCATGTGCATTTAAGACATGGAAGCTGACTTTTTTTGTTTGAGGGAGTTGACGATGCTGCTTCGTTCTAACCACCCGCATGCCTCTTGGGCAAACTACTTGGTTTCCTTCCAAAGAGTTAGGCTCTTATCTTCCCCTTAGTATCCCATATATATTCCAAAGGATAAAAGGATAGCTGTCCTGAGGAAAATCTTGTTAAGACTTATTGTTTAAACCTATTTGGAAGGGAGTGCATCTGGTAGATTTTGTAAAGACTCAGATTTTTCTTTCTCCTCAGAGTTTTTACTAGAGCTTGAATTTTAGCAGCTTAAGTATTAATGTAAACTTACTGTAGATCCATAGCCTTGATGAACTGCATGTAAAACAAACACTTATGAACACTTTTATGAGTTCCCTCATCATCAATATGCGGTATGAGGGAACACTGCTGCTGCTTCCATTTTGATCTGTGAAGGCTGAAATAGCTTAACGAAGCGGGGGGGTGAGGTTGGCATATGAATCTGCCCTGAGATGTGCTTCCTCGCGCATTACCCGAGATAGCTCTGCACCGCGCTGCTGTCTGCGGGGCACCTAGGTCTTTAAAAGGAGAGGGTGACTTAATGTTGCGGTGCGCTGCAGACTTCTTCCTCTGGAGTCTGCTGGTAAGGAAGGAGCCTGGATAAGATAGGACCTCAGCCTTGACTTAACGTGGTGTAATAGTCTGTGTTGCTGGCTTTGCGCAAGCAAAATGGTTATCGGTGAGAGCTGTGCCCTTTATCCATGACACTTTCCCACTCCTTCCCTTTTCTTAGTTCTTTTTAATTGTTCTTGTTTTCTCCCCCCTCATAAGGAGGGAGAGTTTGAGCCACAGATTTACCATGATTCTGCTGCAAAATCAGTAACAGCTGTTGGAATTGTAAATGGCTTCTTGGTTGCCGTCACAGAACCTGCAGTTGATCAGCTCTGCCCTGAGCAGTAAGTGGAGACATCAGGACCACTGAGGCTAACTAGAGAGTAAGGGTGGAGGGAATTAAAACCCTGAGGCAGGGGTCTAAATAGAGAACACAGGCACAGATGGGTATTGGAAGGGACACTCTGCTTCCTTTTATTGGATGACTTTTTAGATATTGTGAAGTGCAAAGTTGACTGGAGCAGTATCATAATGGGAGCTAGGAGAAAAATTTCGTAAAGGTTTCAAAGAAAATGTTATTTGGGTGTGAATTTGTCTTATCTTTTACACACCCCACACCCCCCCCCCCCCTTCAAAAATCCAATGTTCTAGCAAAACGCAGTGGGCAAAAGATATTCCATGCTTTGATAGGGTCACGCACAAGTCATTTGGGTTGACAGGCTAAACTATATTCCTGTGTTGTCTTTGAGTAAGTTAGGATATCATAAACATTGATATGTTAGTACAAGGCAAATGTTTAACAATTATTTGTCAAGAAAAATAAATCTTGAGATGTGAGAACTCCTGCTCCTGAAATGGACTGTGCTGGAACCCAAACTTAATGAAATCAGCAGTCATCACACAAGATGTTGCCTTTGTGGTTTTGGTAATGGGGCTAATTTATTTTTAACTTGTTTGTGTGTTTTGGCTGGTCATATTACACTTCCTGTAATCTAATTTTCCTCTCCTTCAGTGCTGCCTTTTACTGCACTCCCTAGAAACACCAAATTTACTTATGGGGGTTGGATTTTTTTTGCAATGCAAGTCAAAGTGAGTTGGTGTGTTGGAAGTGTGCAGTGACTCTTCAATCCAGGTCCATCAGTCCGCAGAGCTGGGTTAGCTGCCGTAACACTGTGAAATACTAGTGGTGAACCTTCTCCCTCTTGCTCTGGATTTGGACCCGGACACTCAGACTGGCACTGGTAGTGGGCATCTTGTAAGTTGGGTTGCTGTAATTAATTCTTTCCTAGCCAGCCACCTGGCATCAGGACACTTGTTACTAATTTCTGCATCTGAGCCTGGTGAATTGCCTACATCTTATTTCTAAACAGTATCGGCACCTGGGAATTTCACAAAGATGAAGAGTGTCTTTTTTGGGGATGGCTCAGGAAAGATAATCTCCTTTAGCCTCAAATATGATCTGCTTCCCGTGGGCTTGGACAGATGCTGTACCTGTGTTTTCCAGTATTTTACTTGACTAGGTTTTAGAACAGCCTGTGCCCCAGGAAGAGTGTAATGAGGAAGGAAACCCAGCCCTTGGGTGCTTGCCTAGAAAAATGGAAGTATTGCTGTGGCATGGATAGAGGTATTAAGTTCTTAATATGTGCTGGGTCTGTGTCGCTGTATCTCTGTGACTTGTGCTGTCTCGATGAAAGTCTGACTTAGTGTGCTGGCCCCTTTATAAACATACCGTGGTTTGGCTGTGTTCAACTTTGTAGTATTGCTGTTTATTTGGAGCCTGAGTACCGTAAAGTGATTATTAGCAAACATTAGCTTTGGATTCAAAGATTTATTTCCGGTCTTTGTGATTACTGAGAAAAAGCATGAAAAAGTTGAGCTGAAAGTCTTGGTATTGAGAAGGGGAATATAAATAAGTGATGTCTTTAAAAATAATGCTGATATTCGTTTGAAATGTCTTTATTTGGAGGGGGAGCTGATGACTTTTTGCATTTTTTGAGATTAATGGTATTGAAGCAGCTTACAGGAAGAGTTTCCAGTCTGCAAATCTTTTCTCCCTTTCCCAATTTCCAAAATCACTGGCTAATTCACTTCTATAAGAACATTTTAAAATAGGAGTAAAATAATGCAAAGAATCAGTTAAGGCTCAATGGTGCTTGACTAGCATGTGCCGAATGGGGAAAAGCATAGCGTCTTAATTAAAAAAAACGCAGGGACCTTAGTTATTGCAATGTATTTTTTCACTGCCAGAGGATTTGTGGGTAACTAAGAAATGTATGGACTTGAGTTTTTTATTTTATAAATAAAAAACAGATACATGTCTTCATCCTTTTCTGGCTTGTTGACTCAATTTACTTGGATGGAATTTTTCAACATTTAAAACAAATTAAAATTCATGAATCATTTCTGCTTAAAGGCACAAACTTTCATAGATACAACAGTTAAGACTTCTAACTGGTTACATACATAAATACTGTTTTGGACATGCAAATCTTGTACTTGCTCGCTTACAAAAATGCAGATGAAAGTTTTAATAGGTGGGATACAGTAGGCATTACCTGTTATAAGATAATTACTGCGTTTCAACAACTGTCCGTTTTAGCATTGCTTTGTCTCTCTGCACTGTTTCCTGCGAAAGCAGCAATTAGTTTGTAGGGCAGATGTGGAGACGATGTGATACCGTGGCAGAGGGCGAGGACATGCATCTTTCTGGTTTGCAAAGCTGTTTTGTGCCGCCTTTGACACAGTCTGCAATTTCTTGGTTTTTCAGTTTGGCTGTAGTGATCCACATACACTCTTAAACTCAGGTTTTGATGCTTCTGTGCTTGTATGGTGTGACCCTGTTCGGGAGGGGAAGGTCCGGGGGGCGTGCGTATTAGATTAAGATCAGCATTGTTTTACTCTATAGTAAATGCAGCGTGTGAATTTTTTTAATTGTTTTAATTATTGTGGCCAGTTGATTGCTGGTACAGCTAAGCGAGCTTTTTCACAAACATTTTGTAAATGTGGCAGGCTTTATTGTGAGGTTTTAATTTGAGCTTTTCTGCAATTTGCTTAAAAATGTGACTTGGGGAAGGCAGGTGAGCAGTCAGTGGATGTTGACAGAAAATAACAATCATTCCAGATAAAAATGTATGTTCTTTTTCAAATACGTTATTTCAGGGTTATTTCAAATGATTTAATGTAGTTCAGGATTTGTTCAGGAAGCTCGTGTCTCCGCTGCTGTAATACCCATGCGCCCAGTCACTGCGGCACAGCTCTAGGCACTGTGTTGGTGAAGTGCCAGCCGTGGCTGGCTTGTTTCTTGTTTTCTCTGGACTTTCTTTGCAGAGGAAAAGGGGGAGCAAGGTAAGGTGTTTGTAGCTATACATGTGCACATGCGTATGTATTGCTGAGAACTAAAGAAGTTGCATTGGAACGTAAAATTGTTAAGTAAAAAAAAAAAAAGTAAAATAGTAGACAAACTGGGAAGCAAAGCAAGAATACACTCTTTTGGGTGTTCCTTGCTAAGGCTGATTTGTACCTTAATGGACTTTCACTGAAAGCTCTGCTCATTTTTTGCAGAAGGGATTTTTAAGAACACTGGAATCGTTGAGAGTGAGTTTTGTTACATGGGCCAGATAATTAGCATTTGAAGCTTAACCAGACTGAGCATCCTGTAACTGTAACTGGAAAACATACTGTGCCTCCAAAAACAAACCCGTCCAGTCTTGTCCCTTGGGTGGCCTCTTCTGTACTTTTTATTACATGACCCTTGCTTTTCTCATGCAGCCTCTGCCTCCCATTTGACTGAGATCCACCTGTGAATGGCATTTCGGCCTGGGAACCTCACCCAGGCACATGTGCCCCATGAAGCTGCTGCATCTGTGGGTGTTCACGTGCTCCGTTACAATCTTCACCAATTTCGGTGTGTGCTGTTGGTCTTGGCAGACTGTGAAAAACATTGGGAGGGAAATACACTGTGGAACTGTCAGCCTGCAGAGCCATTTTAGGGAAGAAGTGTATGAATAATAAAGAAGGAAGAACTGGCAAACATTTGAGTTTGTCTTGGTAAAACAAAATTATACAAATTTCCAGCATCCTTTTTTGTATAAAACGATAGAGAAGGAATTTGTAGGTTATTAAAAGACTGAAAACTTCACAGTAACCCAACATTCTCATACTGTTTATTCTCCTCCGCCTCCCACAACATTTTATTTCCCTTGTAATAATTAGTTTGAACTTTCATCTATTTCTGTGGATCAAGTAATTTTCATACAACTTCAGGATTTTTTTTATATGCTTTAAAATTTTCTTCTAAATAATGTTTTTTATAACAAAAAAAAGCTGTGAATACATTATAATTTCAATTTTCATGGTGTATGAAAGATTTCTGCACTAGGTCTTTATTGTTTTTGAAGAATTCATCACCCTAGTTAAGAAGCTTAATATAAATTAAAGAAGGTATTAAGAAACATTAAGACATCAAAATGTGGAGCGTTCTTTTCCTTTCGATTGCTCCAAATGCAAACAAGTTGAATAAAACGCAATCAAAGGGCCTGTTTGGAGAACATTGAGTGGCTTTACAGCTGTGCTGTAGAGAACCTCTGGTAAGAGCATAATTCAAATAAAAAGGCCTTTCTTTCCTCCTCCTAATTCTCTTTGTTGTGGTGACAACAGAGTACAAGCCCGATAAAAATTTAATCACCTTATCTTTTTAAAGCAAATTGCATATTTGTTTACACACAATATACATAACATAAAAAAAGAAAAAGCTGCTATCCAATCCCCCTCCCCCTTCTAAGCGCATTAAAGGCCCTTGCCTAGAAGTTTAAAAAAAAAATTAAATGTTTTATTCTTTATTCTGAAGTCCCATTGTTCAGGATTGCTTTATAAAGGCAGCCCGGGGAAGATGAATATCGCCAAACTTAAACTCTGGACCAGCGCTGAGCAGCAGATGCCTGGGATACATCAGTGGAGTTGGTCCAGCTTAACTGGCTTCTGTGGCGCCTCCTCCACATCAAGAGTTGCAGGCGAGATGGGAGGATTACAGACGGGCCTGCGGATCTAGCACTTTGATTTGAAGCTGCTTTGTAATGAATTGCCTTTGATTCTGTGTCAGATCTGCTAACCTGAACTTTTTCCGCATTGTATGCATTTCTGACAGGCTGCTGTAGGAGAGATTGTGTAGTGGTACTGGTTTTGTTGTTGTTGCCTTTTCACTAGGCTGATGAAATTTAGTCCCTTGTGTTGAAGTCAAAACATGTTTTCAGTTGTTCCTGCTCACCTTAGTGCACAGATCATGAGCATTGTTGGTTTTGTTTATTTACTATTTTATAGGTACTGGGGTGCTGACAAAAATGCAACCAAAAGTGTCTTCTGGCCCACTGCTGAGTGGCTCTGGGCTGAGAACTCCCTTGCTGGATATTAATTTAGTCCCGATGAGAGATTCTATGGGTTTTAAAATTATGAAAGCTCCTATGCTTAGTGGTTCCTTGATCTATTTTTACGTACCTAGCTGTACTCTTTGGGACACTTTTGTGATTTTGTTCCTCTTAATTTGAGGATTTAATCAGCAAGAACCACCTCAACAATAAAACTTTTGTGAAAATCTGTCCTCTATAACAGTCGTCACTCTCCTGAACTTCACTCATTGTGTTGATGTCTGCATGTTTCTTTCCTTCTCTCCCTTCCTGGGAGAGTACTTCTTGGAGGTCCAGTGACAATAATTGTGATTTTAAGACACTGTTCTGTCTTTGACTGTTTTGAATGGTCTTAGATATTTCACGCTGACCTGCTGGTAACTTTTCTATTGTTGAATTGTAACAAGAGCCTGTCTGTGTTCCCAGGCTTCCGACTACATTGCGTGTAGTTGTATTAATAATTTGACATCCTTATTAGTTCTACTCTTTTTTCACTGTTGCTCCTGTTGTGCACTGGGCGTTTTCCACGCGCTCAGTTTTTGCTTCAGGGAGTTTGAAGAACATGCACACTAAAAGCACAGCATCAGTGGGAGAGTTGCCTCTCCCTGTAGGTACGCTGGGAGAATGAGTACAGCGCTTAGGCGTGATCTCAATGACTGCATGGACCTTAAGTAGCCATCAAGTGAAAACAGTGTTTACAAATAACTGCTGGTATGATATATCAGCTGGCATAATTTCAGCCTTGTTAACGTACTGAAAGCATATATATAGCCCATGTAGAAATTAATCTGAAAATCCTTTCGTTTAGGCTAATGGGAGAGTGTTGGATTTGAGGACAAAAAGATTGCCTTAGCGATGGTCTTGTAGCTCTGCAAGTTGATCCATTGTATTGTGTGTACGCTTAATTTGTGTAGCCCAGACCTAGTAATCATGGTGCACTGGAGGCTCCCGTGTAACCTGTATTAAAGCTTGTCTCTGGCATACAGAAACAAAAAATTGTGTAGAGCATACAAGTCGTAGTTACATTGCAGGAGTGCAAAGTATAAAGTTGTCCTCTTTAGGAGAGTTGCCCTAGGAGGGCTTAGCCAACAAATGGTTGTGGTACACAGCATAATGACAGCTGAATATATGTTGGCCTATAAGATGAGGTCAGGTTTGGTACTCTCAACCTATTCATACTGAAGTATGGCCAACTAGCCAAGAGGTGAAGATCTCAAGCAGGTCACTTCATTTCAGAGCTGTTATTTGGGGTTGAAGGGTATGTTGGGTTAGGGTGCGTTTTGGAAAACCCACTGTGGGAACTGCAAATATCCTTCTAAGTTGTGTGTGGGCTTGTGTAGACTACTTAAATAATGAGATAGTTGCAGAGCAATGGAACGATACACAGTGGAGATTTGTCAAGTGCAGAAATCTATCCTGCTACATGTTTTCAGATGACAGTGATTCATTTGTATCTGATGTTTGATTATTACATTTTATTTTTGCCAAAAAAAACCCCAACAAAACTAAAATGTGGTTATGTTATGTAAATTTGGGAAATAGGATAATATGTCCTGATCATCTTAGTGGAAATTGAGAAGTATAAAACTGAATGAATGGCAAACTCTCAATGCAGTGTGGTATGCTGGGTGTCCTCGGTGTAGATGACAAGTTTAGGACTAAGAGGAGAGTGAACGGGCAGGCAAGGCATGTATAGGGAAGTATGGCATCAATAACCATTCAGCAGCCGATAGATACGGTGTGGTACTGGAGTCTGTGCTCCATTTAGCAATATGAAAAATATCAGCCTGAAAATCAAGACGCTGACTTCATGCGGAGGGTATGGCAGACTAATTAAAGAAAAAAATGTGTACCAATTGAGCCTATAAAACTCTTCCTGACCTTGAGAAAACTCCCAGAGGGCTGTGGGAAACTCCAATCTGTCCCCTCTGAACTTTTTTGTGTTGTTGTTTAAATATAGTAACTGCTTTTTTAATTAAAAAGAAAAATTAGATGGCATTTCAAATTGTGTCCATGGTGCCTTGGGGACCTATTACAGTACAAATTACCCTATACTATTTAGTGAGGTCTTGTTTACTATTGTGTGAAGCGAGGGTTACCAGTGTAAGGATGTAGGACAAGAAGGGCCCTTCTTTGAAAGTCTGGCTCTGCACATGAAAGTGACGCCAGCAATTGGAAGCAATTTGTGGAATTGTTTGATTATATTAATTATGGCACCAGCAAACAGTGCTTGGGAAACAGTTTTGTTTTCTTGCATTCTTTCTTGATTGCTTGCAGCAAAAGCCAAGATACAAAATGTGCCTTTAAGGACTGCCGGAGAGCGCAGTTCAAGCCATTGTGTGGAATTGGCACTGAGCTTGAAAGGGTTGTGTCCGGCTTGATGTGAGAGTTTTCCAAATACAGCTTCGGCCTGAACTTCACCTAGGTCAGCCTCTTGAATTAAAACAGCTTCTGTCTTCCTCATCAAGGAAGATTAGCTCTTTCCCTGCTAAGTAGGGGCCCGTAATGAAATCCATGTTATTTCCAGTAGTACCACCTCTTACAATAATGTCTTTCAGGCCAAAAGCCTGTATAAACTTGACAAATTGATACACAAGACTCAATTCAGTTCACCACTGAACTGCAGCCTTCTCTGATGTGGTATTGGGGCAGCTGTTCCCCAATTTATGGGAAAATGTTTTAGTACTTAAGGATTTCCAAACCAAGCTGAGACTGCGGGAGTAACTCTGCTGATGCAGGCTGGCTGTCACAGCAGTGTTTGGTCAGGACATGGGGCAGTCTACTTCTGCTCAAAGTGGCTGTAAGATGTTTTTCTCTTGTCTCTGTCATCAAACAATAAATTATGGATACTTTACGTAGATCCTAATTGCCACGCTGAGACATTAGTGTAATTCTCATTTGGAAGGAAGGAATCTACTTTCTGGTCTCCTTGGAGGTTGATTGCCCTCACTAGCTAACTTCATGCTGTAGTCCTATTAATATTCACAAGCCAGGCAAGGTGATGGTAGCAGATCTTGTACCAGCCAGAAGAGAAAAATGAATCTACTCTGGAGTTTGAAACTCTAGCAGAATATTTGAGAGAGCTGACGAGATGTGGGAAAAGGTGGTGTGAATTCAAAATAGAATTACTGGAGAATTGTGAAGGGATTTACATAAGTAAGATTCATTGCCTGATCTGTGAAAGTAATTGAAGCCCAAATCCTGAGCTCCTGAGGGTAGCAAGGAAAGGAGTATCCCTTGTTTCTTGAGTGAATCTCTGGTCAACTATTACACTGAAATTGTCTAGGTCATCATATTATGCTTGTTATCATGGTGATGAACACCTAGGAGCTGAGTAGATAGGCTCCTGTAGGAGCGCTGTCCTTAAATCTGTTGACTGGAAAGGTTCGTAGGTGTTGACATACTGACCCTGATGTCAGGTAGAGAATTCCTACCTGATCCCGGGCTCCAGTTAGCTCAGGACACAGTTTTCATCCCTGCTCTTTCTGAAGCACCATACATTAATGACAGGCAGATGGGATGTCAAGTTAGATGGGACCAGCAGTCTCTAGATGACCAGTCGTCCAGTCTACTAGATGTGGTGTGGCCTACCTGATGTTCCTATTACAATGTTCATGGGCAGAGTAACATAGTACTTTCATTCTTGGAAGGCTTACAAAGATGTAATTTTCCTGGTTAGCTCAGGGTTTTTTTGCTGGGATATTGGAGGAGAAAAATAACCACCTTAGCTTAAATAAAATCAAAAGGTAGGATTTTGGATATCTTTAGCAGAGGAGAAGAGAAGCAGAGTTGCCACCTAATAGCTTAATGTAAAGAGTTCAAGCAGCAGGATGTTACCTTTTCTGTTATTCTTGTCCCTTCTGTCTGACTGTAGAGATAACTGTAACAGGAGGGGCTGGGGCAATTGATTCTCTGATTTTGGGATGCTTCTGCTTTTTGTTTGAATCAAAACTCCGGACCGTTACTCCTGGGGTAATTGCATGAGCTTTTCATGGTTTTAGGGCACAGATTAATGATAACTTCTTCGTAGAACTGCTGACATATTTTGGGACTAGGTGGAGAACAAGTATGTGCTTGCTAGTGTATTGTGGGACTCTGAGAGCCAACACTTGTACCACTGGTATTTCTCTTAATTTTCCCGGAAACCAGTGATAGATTGTCGTCTTGGTTTAAAGTTGATCAGAATCTGAAACAGATAAGAGAGCTCTATTTGGGCCTTATACCCCTCTTTGAACATAGGTAAATATGTAGGGTTTTTTTAAGTCTTGGATGAATATATATAGCTGTTGCAAGAAAAAAAAATCCAATTAGTTTATAATTGTGTTGTGCTGAAGTACTTGATTCTCAAGTCCGGCAGTACTGGTGAAAAGTTTCTATTTCCTTTCAGTGATCCGTCGTTGCAGTAAGCAGGGGGAGAGACCGGTCTTTGTCCACTCTCAAGCGCAGCCCCCCTGCATCGGACTGTGGCATGGATGTCTCCATCTGGGGCTCTAATTATTTCTGATTTTCAGGTCAACCGGCTCTTGTACTCTCTGTTAGCAGGAGAGTTGATGCAGGCACACACTCCTTGACTGTGTAATTAGGGTTCAGTCTCTGAGGGTTCAATTTAAGGAAATCCTGAAATTGTGAAAACCAGCTGTTACGAATAATCCATTGTGAGTGAGGATTATCCCCAACCCTTTGCCTCTTTCAAGTTTTGGTCTTTTTTTCCTTCCCTCAGGAAGAAAGAAAAATGTCTGCCTGTCATATTAAAAGGTTACATTTGCCTCAGATAAAAATTATTTCCGACATCAAATATGCTATGTTAACTTGTTCTCTGATGGTCGGTCAATTTTTAACACTTGCATGTTGACAGGAAACAAGAAATTGCAGGTGGTTGAGTCTTCGACCTGCAGTATTCAAAGGAAGTGAAAAGGATATTTTGTTTACAGAAGGGAAAAACAAAGTTCAGTTTCCCACTGAAACTCTGCTCACAAATTCCTGACTGGAATGAGAGGTTTGGAGATAACATCAGCAGGTCAAGAATAGTCTAGGAATTTCTTAATATTGAGTGCAAAAAGGAATATTTTCTATTCCCATGGTAGCTACTGGTGTAGCCTCGATGTGCTTTTTCCTAACACGGTGGTAAGAATCCTGAGCCAGCGCTTTCCCAGCAAAGTATGGCAAGTACCAGTGCAGGTAGCGGGTGTAATACATTTGCTGATTTTTCTATTGGTAGGATGAACTTTTAATTTTGAACTGAAAGCCAAGTTCTGATGAATCGGGAGACTTGGAATCCTTTAATACAATTTTTCTGGTTTCCCCTGTTAGGATTTTCAGTGTCATAAGAAAACTCTGTAATCATCCATGCGAATACCTTCACGTGCATCAGTGCTGGCTAGGCCAGTTAGCAGTAGGCTTGTTCTACAAGTGTGTGTATGAGAAGGGAGTTGGTGAAGTTCAGCAAAATAAATTATTCTCCTTGGTTGTGCTGGAGAGCGTGCACTGCACCTGTATTATTACACCTGTTTTCAATGATGTGTTTATCAGTTGCTTAAAAATTATTCCTGTTTCTGGCTGGGCTACAAGGAGATACTGTATTATCTTGCTTCTCATCTACAGTGTGTCCAGCATTCAGTCTTTAAAATCTTCCATTCAAACGCATTTCATTAGCTTTGAAGGAGGCAGGACTGTTCCTAAATATTGGAGGGATCTGTGGAAATAAGAAATAGAAATATGGAGATGGGAAATCTGAAAAATAAAGTTGGAAAAGGAAAGAGAGAGAGAAAACTCCTGAAGGGCAGAATAGCAAGTGGAATTGGGAGTCAAGGAAGAAGGAGCTGGACTTCAGGAGAAAGAGCAGAAGAGCAGAGAAAATACTAAGTGAAGGAGGATGTGAAGTGGGGAAGTTACCTAAAAGGTAAAGTAAGATCCAAGCTTACAGGTAACAGTTGAAATAAAAATGTATTTTTACAGAGCAGAGTAGTGCTCCTTCACCCTGCCGTTGGATTAACAAAAGGAATTAGAAAAGCAGATATTGTATCAGCTTTCGTCCTCCTTCCAGCTGAAGTAGTAGTAGTAAAAACAAAGCAAAAGTAAACCGTGCTGGTGTTATGGATATTTATGTGTGTTAGTGTTTGTTGTGATTTCCTGCTGGCCGGCACTCCCCAGCAGTCTGGTGTGGAGACCGGCCATGGGCCCGGCGCAGCGACCGCCGGCGTCAGCGGGGCCGTGTTTGTCACGAGGCTTTGCCGAGTCCCTGCCGCAGGGATGCCTGGTTAACGTAAGGAGAAAATGAAGCATTAGAGAAACCTTAAAACTTGTGTAGATATGAGTATTTTGGGGCAGGGGGGAGTGGGGCAAAATTTATTTCCTATATTTATACAGAAGAAGGGGTTCAGAATTCTACAATGTGAAATCTCCATATGAAGTTATTGAAATCTTTATCTTTCTATGCAAACTTCTTGCATGAGTAATTGTAAAACTCTAGGCTGCAATGCATTTAACTATATAAGACACCGCAAATCACTAAGAAGCTAGCTTTTATTTGTGAAAATTGTGTAAAAATACTGCATTTGTCCTTTATTTTGTGCATGTGAACCTGTTCTTAGGCTTGGAAAATATTTTTCCTGATGTATTGCTTTTCATTTGAATTTGGAAATTCACTCTTTTGCATTTATAAATGGCTCAGTTTGCGTTAAATCCTTGAGACCATGCTGAGACAAAGGATATTATGTTAAGAGTCTATATTCTTATTTGTTAATTATTAACAGTAGTTGAAACTAAAAGAATGAAGTGGATTAAACTATTTTACAACTAGATTTTCATATCTAACCTGGGTTAGTTGATGCTACAAGTACATTTTACATAAGACCTGTCTGGGCACTTCTTGTTACAGACGTGGTTATGATGGGTGGGAATGAATTTGCTAAGCTTTCAGATATCTTATGTGCCTCTGAGGACTGCCCATTAATAATATTAATATATAGGTATTTCCCACTGTTGTATGCAAGACATTTCGTAGAACTTTGAAGCTAAAGTCTTTTTTTAACACGCGGACCTTTTCAATTTAATCCATTAGCAACTTGGCAAAATAAAGTAATTGTCCAACAGAGGAAGAAAAAAAAAAATCTATTAACATTTGCTACAAATCCGAGTAGTACAGGCAGCACTTAATTAATGGAACAGATTTCTCACTATGTATTCAAGCTAACATAGCTATTGTTCAGGAGAGATTAGACCCTTAATGTAAGTAAGTTAAACTAGACCTCCATCTAAAAATATCCGTCATTTCAGCTATTAAAGGTCTGATGTCTTCTTCGGTGACAGATATATTTCCCTTCATTTCCTTGGTTTTGTAAAATGTAAAGTATGCATTGTGTGTAACGCGAGAAATCCGCGGAGGTAGATGAAACCCCGATTGTGCCTCCCCGCCTGTCTCTCCCTGCCTGCTCCTTTGTGCCGCTCCCTGTCGCAGAGCCTCTTCAGCCCTTAGACCTCCTGGCACCAGCACAGAAAAACAGAAAATGCCGTTTGTTAGGGTACGATGCCAGCCTCCTAATCTGTTTGCAGAACGAGGGCCATGGGATCTGATTAGGTAATTTAGATACCTTGTGAATTTAATAATACCTGAGCTGCCTTTGGCTGTCAGCCCATCATTTCACTGGGAGGAACTACCACGTTCTTCCATCTCTACCGTAAACTTCTTACCCGTAATACTGTATTTGAGTCCAAATAGGTGTTAAGGGCTGCAGGTGAGGTATATCTTCTGCATATGCGGGAGCTAGTGACAGGGTGGAGGAGGTGAGATTGCTCAGTTTTAAATACATCTTCCCCAGTACAGTTCCATGTGCAGTATAACCTCCTTTCTTGAAAATGAAATTTGTCCAAATGTGGGATTCTTTGTTTAAACACCTGAGTTGATGTGCCAGGTTTCAGATGTGTTGGGCAGTCCAAGTGCTCACCGATATCACTGGCGGTTTTGAAGCTCGGTTTGTCCCAAGCGGTGGTTTCATCCTCACGGCCGGGAGTTCCCCCGCGCCGCCGCAGCCGAGCGTTGCTGCGGGCGAGAGGCTGGCTGCCCGGGCACGGCCGCCCCGCGGGCCGCACGCGAGGGGCTGCGCTCGCAGCCGAGGTGCCTCGCTTCGGCTGCCCGCAAGGGAAAATCCTGGCTGCGATTTTTATGCCGCATCTCCTCCCTTCCTCTCTCCTTTCCGCCAATTAGCATTTTTTGGAAATTAGTCTCGCGAAGCCTACTAACGTAAATAGAAGTGTTTTAGGATTTGTTTGCTTTAATTAATTTAAAGTGTGTCTTTCTGAGAGGATTTAGTTAAACATCTTTCTTAAACAGTAATGTGCCAGTAACAGCAACATTAGTAATAGTGATAAGACCCAGAAAGGGAAACCGACTAGAGAGCAAAACGAAATGTTTCGTTGTCCAAAAAAATAAATGGTCTTCTCAGGAAAGTGGAGGAAATTCTGTTCAGGGACATGTACAATTGGGTTGGTCAAAACAGTAGAAAACGTACAATATGAAATAAAGCCTGCAAAGGTAGAGAGCGGGACTGCATGAGGTCACTCTTTTTGCTGTTTTAGTTTTGTTTTCCTCTTTTCTGACTGTTGATATTTTTTTTTTCCTAGCAGCACCCAGGATGTTCTTGGAGCTTTCCAAATAGGAAATAGTTGCTTTTCATGTAATGATAAACTATTTTTCGTAATGAAGATGAAGTGATTGTAAGGCTAATGATATTAATGGGATTTATATGAAAGCATTCAATTAAAAAATCGAAACGGCTGCATCAAACATGACTATACAATGTAATAAAACCATATAATAAATATGTGGTCAGGCCACATCATATTATCTAGTTTGATTAATTGAACCTTACACGTGCAAAGATAGTCATTATCAGGCTTCTCGGCCATCAAGGAAAAACAGTCTCAATTATTTTCACAATGACATAATCATTGCTTTTTTTGTCTTCTGCCATCTGAAAAGAGCAAATGGCTGCTGCCTTGGCTGGGAAATACAAGATCTTGCAGAACTATACAAAGTTGATTGTTTTGTGCTGGACTTCTGCAGCCTTAGTGCAGACTGTAATTTATTTAGTCAGATATGATATTTGCTGTTTTTCTCCCCTTTTGTGCTCTTGCAATTTATCAAAAAAGCGAGACACACATACACCCCACCCCACCCCCCCCCAATCTCCAAAAGCCTCCCCGTGGCTGTGCTGGAGGGCAGGGCGTTACGGGTGGTTTACACCCTCTGGCTACGAAACGGCAAATTGGCAGTTGCCTGGGTTTGCTTCCGCGCTTCCTTGTTTCCTCCCTTCCCTTCGCCGTGCGGTGGGAATGCCGCCCGGAACAATCCGCTACCTGACCCAGCAAGATGAGAAGGTGGGCTCTGGTGCCGCGTCCCCCTGCAATCCGCTGTAAGTGCCTCTGGACGCGTCTGTGCTGGAGCAAATCACCTGTGCCTGTAGACCTCCTGTCTCCAGTAAATCATAAGCATCTCAGTCTTTTTGTCAGGCTGTGATATGAGAATCCGCATCTGAATTTCAATGTGAGAGGAGAGAAGCTGATTAAGTGTTTGAGATAAGGTTATGTGACACCACAGGTTAAAAATACCTGAACTGAATTTGGCCAAATGCCTGAGAACCACATTGCGGTGTATTCGGGTGGCGCTGGGTAAGCTTCCAAGGAGTTCGCTGTCTTCTGCTTTAAGAAAGCAATTCTTCAGGAGCGGTCTTTTAGGAGCTGCATCTCTCTTTGTTTTACAGTGTTTCTTTGGACTTTGCTATCTTGCATTTCTTATCTAAAATGTCACCAATGTATTGAGTTAAAAGAAAATATAAAAGTGTAATAAACGCTAGCCATTTAGGAAGAAAGGGACAAATATTTTTGTTTAGCACAAATGTCTGGAGAAAGACTTAAGTCAGATCCCCAGAATCCCACACAGGTTCATTCTAGTTCCTTTAACAAATACTGTGTTTTAGCCAAACAAACAAAAAAACCCCAAACAAACACAAAACTGTGTAATTTGTTAAAACCTAAGCAGTATGCTTCTGGCAGGTCTGGGAAATAGACTAAAGACATTCAAGAACATTATGACTCTTAGGACTCTATATAATTTTAGTATTTTACCAGTTGTTGTTTTTCATTCATGACTTAAATTTTTTATATGTATTCTTAGGGATGAGAAGAAACTTTGGGATATGTGTGTAAATAATAGGAAAGGTCTGCTGAGTAAAAGGTTTAGACCAGGCAAGTTGGTCTGGCTTGTTTGAATTTTTGCCTGGATTTAATACTTTCAAAGCTGTAGAAGGATACAGCCAGGATACTGCACTGGATTTGGGGTATCACTTTTGTGAACTATGTTTGAAGGCTTCTCTTATTTTTCATGTGAATTACCATATTCTAGAAGTACGATGCAGAAATGTGACTTCCCTAGTGCATCTGATATACTTTCCTTTTTTTTGGTTGATTTCAGAGGTAAGCTTGCCTGTTCGTTTTTTCCGGTTATACTGAAATGCGATGTTGAGCGCGTTTGTCATGCGTGTTCTTGTTCTTTTACAGATGGGCTGAAGCCAGATACCAAGATGCTTCTTACTGTTGCCTCCAAGAAGAAATCTAAGGCAGGGAAGGGGGATACAACCAAAGAGGATGAAAGCAGCAAGAATGATTCAGCACAACCTGTTACCATCTCTCTTCTCTTTAAAAGATATGTCTTTGACACGCAGAAGAAAATGATTCAATCCTGAGAGAGCAAGAGAGGCCTCTGATCGCACCTGAAAGACCAGACTCTGAAATGAATTCAGGTGGAATGTGTTTCTTGTCTGAACACATTAGACCTGTTCCTTCCTCACAAACAGAGCCTGGAAGCTCCTGCTGACTATGTGCCCCCTTCCAGAATCTCTGCAATCTGGTTTTGTTCTGTTAGAATCTGCTTATTTTGTCCTCTTTGCAATGTGAATCTTTACGGCCTCTTGGAGAATGTAACCTGCTGAATGGGCACATTTGGGTGTGCGTTCTAACAGCGGTGTTTTTCTGGAGAATTGTTTTGAAGTTTCTCTTGATTTAAAAGTTTGCCGCTAATATTAATCTAAATCTAGTCAAGATGTGAATTTCACGTGACCCACAAAGTGAAGCTGATTAGTCTAGGTTTACTTCCCCGAGCAAAGCGGGGGACAGAAAGCACACGATATAATAGGTGAAACCTAAAATGGATGTTTCACATTCCTTCAGCTGCAACTATGTAAGATGCTATCTGAGAGATGGTATGGATCTTTTTATAAATATGATTTATATCTAGCAATGTTTTTCATATTAAACACAATGATGCGTGTAACTGAGAGTCTTAATTGTTCTGTTTGCTGTTCTAAAGGTTCAGAACCTATCTTCAGTGACATTTTATATAGCTTTTCTGCATTTCCTGCCTGTTCTGCGGTGAATCCTACTCCAGAATTGTTTTCTTTTTTGTAACCAAGATGTCTTTTGTGTGTGAAAGAAAAAGTTGCCTCTGGAAATAGTCAAGGGCTTTATTTCATTAAAATAATGATAGAAGATTGCAGCATAAGCCTTGTAAAATGAGTATCTCCAAGATGCTTTAGAAACCATTAGTTCTTTAATAGGGATTTCATGGCTGCTTTAGTTCTTCCTCTCAATTTCATGTCCTAGGCTTATAGCACTGATGTAATGTCCCTTCTTTGTTATTTACAAAGCATAGTACACCTTAACGTGAAAACTAACAATAATTCCACAGGTACGAAAGCTGCAGTCTGGAACAGAAATCGGACTTAGGCTTGGCAGCATGGAAAATGTTAGTTCCTGCCTGTTGAACAAAGAGTACTTCAGCTTGTTGATGTTAAATAGCAGCCCGTGACCCATTTGCTGAAGCCAGCCACAGAAGGTGACCGCATGTATAATGTAAGTGCATTAGTTGCACATGGAAGTAAATAACTGTAATAGATTGCTACACTCATTCTTATTAATCATATTATTATAATTATATTATTAATAACACTCAGTGTTATTAATCAAATATTCATTGATGGGCCTGAGTCCATCATGCTAATGTGGTCCTGGTTTTTTTCAGTCATTCTTTTTCCTTTTTATTTCCAGGTAACCAAAGTGGATACAAATGGCAAAAATATCAGCCATTGAGAGAATATTTACAGCTGGACAGTCGTGAGACAGGGCAAGTCTGGTGTCTAAACTAGGTTGATGGTGCCCCTTTAAGTCAGAACAGAATTAGTGCTTTGTGGAATAATCCCAAACAGTTTCTGCTGAGTGAGTCCCAGCAAAGCTTTAGCACATTCCCTTAAGATTATGGGGTATGCTTTCAGTGTGATCCCAGAGGAATTAGGCAGGCAACTTCAGCTATGGCTTAATGTGACTTGTGCTGCCAGCCTTGCTGGAAAATGTATCCTTCTGTAATGAAAAAAATGCATTTCACACCCCTGTCACCTCTCCTTCCACATTTCTCTCCTCTTCCCAGACACCCCCAAAGGCAGTCTTTGGAAAGAATATTTATTATGTTATCTTTCTGTTAAGCCGTTATCAAATCCTGTTTTGTACCCTGCACTGTTACCTCCGCTTAAGATACTGCAGTGATGAAAGCTAGAGAAACAGATAACATAGAAGGAACGCCATTATTACCATCCCAGGTTAGTCTAAGAATTGTTGGTATAAAAACAACCTTCTCATTAAAAAAAAAAAAAAAAATCAAAAGTGAATTATTAAGCAACTTACATTTTTATCTGTACAGTTCTAATGTCCTTGCCAAATTTTAAATGGGTCACTAAATTCTGCCAACTCTGCTTGGAGTTTTGGAAAGAAAAGGACAGTCGTCATGAGAGGTGTCCTGCTGTAGGATATTGTTGGCTGCTCCAGAGTTGTTTAGCCTTGCACTTACAGATTTTTGTCTTTCTCATTTCTAAGGCATTTTTTAATAGCTCTGGAGAGGAGGCTGTCAGTGTAAATGGTGGTATGTATTTTTACAAAGTGCTATCTGATCAGTGTTTTCCACTCTGCACTGTGCATTGCCCACAGCAGGATCGGAGTCAGTTGTTATGGAACTTGATCCATTTGTAAACTCATTAGTCCTGAATACTTAGTTTTGCAGCCCTCTGCTTGGCTGAAGGGTCTTCTAGTGCTGAGGGTCCCATGGTTTATTTGCTTGGGGTATGCCAAAGGGAGGGAGCAACAACAGCTTCCAGAGTTGGACCTCTATCCCTTTCTTGTCCAGTCTTCTGTAATATACTTCTTAAAATCTTTCCCACCATTTTCTGTTTCATTTCCAGACTAGCCTACTAACTCAGCATCTTTCTTCCATCCTCTCAGTCCAAGAACTAACCCCCTCCTCAGTGTTCCTATTTCCCATCTTTGCTTATTGCTTCTCCTTGTTCTGGCTCTGCTCTCGCCACTGGAGAGAGAGAGGTAAATCTGGGTGCTGGCAGGGCTCCCACAGCAGGCGTTGGGAGCCCAGCATGGCGGGGAAGGCTCTTGCCCTGCAGCTTACACCAGCTCCTGTGTGCGGTGAGTAACCGCCCGTGTTCAGGCACTTCGGCTGTGACTTGGGCAGAGGTCTCACGAGCTGCTGACTCAGTAGGAGCAGGCTGTGGAGCCACACGTGTGCTGTGCCTCATGCGAGTCCCTTCACCCGCCACCATGTCCTGTCCTTGGGCTTTGTAATCCTCTTTGTAAAGCCCCTGTTGCAAAGCCCTGTCCTTTCACTTTGCTCCCCTAACAGAGGTTTGTGTAGGACAGACAGCTGGAGAGGTATCTGTTGAAGTCTGGGGTTTGGTTTTGTGTTTTTCCCCATTTTTAATTCCAAAAGGAGAACTTAAGTGTGCCCAAGAACTTTGATTATAATGTGCTATTACTGCAGATCTCCGGCTGCTGTCCTGAGGCTGTTGGATACACATTCGAAAAAGGGTGAAATGGTGGAACAAAATGATTATGGGAAAATCAAAGCTTTTAAAGACATTTGTAGGATGAACAGATGTTCAAACATTCTTTTATTTGGTTTCCAGACAGACGTAGAGACTTTCCTTTCATCCTCGTAATCAGTGCATTATGCTGTAATTTGTAAAAATGGCATTAAAAAAATATTAACAGGGTCATATCGTGATCTACTGACTCTGTGTCATTAAGCCATGCAGTTAAGAACGGCAACTGGGAACGGGGGTTAAATGTTGCAGAATGTACTGTGCTAGCATATATTGTCAGACTGCATTATAATGAATCCAAAACGGAATAAAGATGTAAGGCATTTTTTTAATACTGCTAAGGTTGTCAGTGTTGCAAAACTAGAAATTATTATGGCTGTGCAGATGTTCAGTGAGTAATACATCTTTGGGTTGTGAAGAGAGGAGCAGTGAGAAAAGCTTTGTTTTTCCAAGCCTGTTTTCTGCTTTTCCTTGGAATTTATTTTGGGACCGCAGTCTGGTTTGTGATCCTGCCAGAGGTCCTGAGCCGTGAGGGTCAGAGCATGCAATCACGGGAACGAGGATTACAGTAGGTGGCATCCTTTACTTGGAATCAAAACTAGATCTCTCCGCCTAAAAATGGGGTATGCACTGGCATTGACAATGAAAACTTTGAATCAAGCTTGCAACCCATCTCTCAAAGAATGGTTTCTATTAAAAACTGCGGTGCATTTAATGACGGGGGTAGAGCCATTAACTCTGGTCTGTTGACCAAACCCTGAAGTACCAGCGTCCTTTCTGGGTGTGTTTCTGGCTCAGTTGAAAATAGCTTTTTTCCTCAAATCTTACCAATTGTGTTAATTCGTGGTAAGTACCTGAATATGGAAAAATGAGCCATCTGCACTGGCGGGGTTCTTGGCATGTACGAGACATCTCTTTCTGGGCAGTAGGCGCTTTACCTGCTTGTTGGAGCTCTGCAGTTGAACAGCCACGGGGTGGCAGAGCAAAAGTGAGAGCCCAGCACGATGAGGAGTGGTAATGATGCAGTCATGTCCTAGAGCAGCCATGTTCCACCCCAGCACTGTCTGTGCCTCACTGCTGGGAGAACAGCTCTGTATTTACATCTGTAAAGTGCTCTGGGATCTTATGAAATGAAGGATGAAAGGCGGCAGGATGAAAGGCGGCAGAGGAATGCTAGCTATTAGCAGTTTCAAAAACTCTCTGTGTTTTCCTTTTACTTTAATATCCATAGTGAGCTGAAAAGCTCTTTATTTATAAACATGTGAGTTTTAAGCAAACTTACCGAGGATATAAATAGAATAATTTTAAGATAAAGCCTAGCACAGGGAGCTAACTTGCTGAGCCTGGGAGAAGGGGAAGAACTGTATGACTAGAGTCTTCAGTGAGGCCAGTCTTGCTAGGTGATGGGCATCCAGAAGGAATTCAAGGGTTTGGGGAGGTTGTGTTTAAGCAAGATATTGGAGAAAGGGGAGTAGCCTTCTGGGATTCCCCACAAATTCTCCTACTGTTCTGTGCAAAAATAGCTTAAAAACGTCATTTGATATGGTTGTAGCTCCACCATAGACAGTATGTGAGAGGAGAAAGAGTACAGTCGGTCTGCTTGTTTCTTGTTGCAATGCCAGAATATGGAGTCTTTCCCACATCTGCTGCTGTGCACGCAGCGCTGGTTTTAGTTCCGGTTGTTAGTGGACTTTAGAGTTTAGGATAGAATGGGTTTTCCATTCCTCAATAAGTATTAAAGTTCTTTATTTTTATTTGTGTGCCTGGTCTGAGTGCTTTTCCAGGATGGTATAATCAGTCTGCAAGGCTGAAATCTTCTTTTTCCTACCCCTCAAGGTGGCTGTTGCTTGTCAAAGATGAATGCTCTAAGGGACCTCTTTGTCTCAGAGCCACACGTTTCTGATGTGTTTGTTATTTCTTTCCTAATAAGTGATTGGAGAGGGAATCCCATGTAATTCTTTTCTTTTTGGAGCTCATGCTCAGGATCAGCTGTGAAAGGAACTCATCAAACAGAATCAGAAAAACCCTGCAAGATCTTTGGTAAATCTGAGCCCTACCCTGCACTCCAAGGCTCATTCTTAAAACCACGACCGTCTTTTTGACTATCGTGTTCTTGCCAGTCCTGCCTGCTCTAGCTCATGTTTCTTAACCAAAAGGTCATTTGAGGTCTGGATCAAGAGCTGCTAAACTAACCAACCCTGGTAGTGACTGAGGTGCCTGCTAGCACCATTGTGCTGGCATTTTCGCTAAACTGATCTGATTGCTTATGAACCTTTAAGAAATCTAGACTGTTCATTAGCTCTAGAGGGTTCTGTTTAGATCAGTTTCTTCTCCTTTTCTTTGATTGGAAGTCATGCAGTTGTTTTGTGTTTTGGTTGCTCATTCTTAGATTTCTCAAGGGCCTCATTCATGTCAATCAGACTCCATCCTCCTTGGACTGCAAAATTGCTTTTATTAGGCTGTATCTGGCCCCCATTCAGACGTGTAGGAACCAGTTCTTTTATACTATTTGCTGGTGAAAACTGGTATTTTAGTACCTGTAACTTCAGTCTGACAATTAGGAGTAATCCATGCCCTCATGGTTGTCGTGGTTTAACCCCAGCCAGCAACTAAGCACCACATAACTGCTTGCTCACTTTCCCCCAGTGGGATGGGGAAGAGAATCGGAAGGGTAAAAGTGAGAAAACTTGTGGGTTGAAATAAAGACAGTTTAATAGGTAAAGCAAAAGCCGCGTGCACAAGCAAAGTACAACAAGGAATTCATTCACTCCTTCCTATGGGCAGGCAGGTGTGCAGCCAGCTCCAGGAGCTCTTCTAGACACTGCCAAGTTACTTAAAGATTATCTACATTAGTGCCCACCTGCGTTAATGCATATGTGATTTCTTTTCTGCAGAATGTGGATCCTACTGTCTATGAGGACATTAGAAATGGAAACAGGGTATCTAGCGGTAATTGTTGGAAGAAAAAAGTTGCTTACTGTGCAGGAATTGGAAATAACCAACATAACTCCCCCCAAAATAAGGCATCTGAGATGTTTTCATTGCCTACATGTATTCATAACTCCCTGTTCTCTTATTACTGTAGAACATATAAAGTACCCATTTTTATATTGTAGCATAGGAATGATTTCTGTCTTGCCAACGATATCTTTTCCAACAATATCTTTGCTTGCGCATGTGGCTTTTTTGACTTGGTTGTCACCACACACTGAGCCAATGATTGTAGAGAATCGAGTGAATACTCCAGAATCTCTTTCCTGAATTGTAATGCCAATTCTAAGCTTAACATCATGTAATTTTTTGCCTAGATGTATGAATTTATCTATTTTTAAGCTTGTTTGCCTCTTTGTTACCCACTTACTTGGTTTTGTCTGATTCTTCTGGAATTCCTCACCATGTAGAGTATCTTCTGCCATCTTTATAGTGAAAGAATCCGAGAGTTGGGCCTGTCTGTACATTTAAACCCTTGGGCTGAGGTATTGAGAAAGGAGGGAGAGGGTGCTTGCGTGACCTGTGATGTATGCGTGGCTCAGAAGGACACTTAGCTTCAAAAGTGATTTTTGCATAGGGAGTGCTCATGCACCAGGAGCAGAATGCAGCTCATGCAGGAGGGTAAGTAGGCACGCTTTTATTTTCTGTCACTGATTTTTTTCATACCTTGATATTTAGACACAGAGCTGATGTTCTGTGTGTGATGTAGTTTTAATATAAGAATGAGACAATAATTGAGTTCCATCATGTGTTGTTCAGTGCATCAAAACGTGGGTTTTGGGTGTCATCCTCAGGTGCTTCCTGCCAAAGATTATCATAGAGTATTATACCTATGGAAAAATTTCTAATGTTGGACTAATTGGGAAATCTCACTGGGAAGCTTTTTTCTCTTCACTTTGTATCTTAAGAAACAAGAAGGGTGAGAGGTGTGAGACTGTCAGCTGATTTCCTTGGCAAATGTACCCGTTTGCAGCTTGCTTGGGGGGAAAAAAGGTAAAGGATCAACTCACCAGATTGGTAATTGTGTGATGCTAAAGAGCTACATTGCTTGTGGTGCAGCCATAAATATAATTCCTTAACTTAAGTTGGAGTTGGTATGCTGGCAGCTCGTAGCAAATGAAGAGCCACTGCAGCCTTACAGAAGGCAGTGGGGAGTGAAGAGCACTTGATGTGCTGCAGAAACAGGGCCCGTACGAGCTGAAGGGAAAGGTGAGATGGCATAAACAGGGGTTTGGCATGAGGGAGGAAAGCTGCATAGCTTGAGTATGATAGAGCACGAGATGTGTTTTCTCATGTACATCTTTCTTGTTTCTTTTTAAGATGAACTAAGATAGGTTTTAGCTGTTAACGAGTGCAGGAGGGAAAAGGAAGGGATGATGTGTCATCTTTCTGTTTTAAACACATAGTTGGGGAGCTCCGGCAAGAGAAGCATTTTGTTTGGAAAGAAATTTATACTTCAGGGTGGGTTTTTTTGTTTGTCTTTAACTCCAAAGATGTGATCTGTGCTTACAACCCTACTAAGTGGACAATTTGGTCTCCATCCAGTTCTAAGTTGTTGTAAATCTCATTTGCTGTATGGCAAAGCATGGCATGACTGGCCAGTTTCAGGGAGACATCTGGGTTTAGGACAGTGGAAGAGCAAAGAGGTTTTCCCATTTGGGATGAAAACAGAGCTGTCATGCACACAGCTGAAGAGAGGTATGGGTTTAGGACTGAAATGTATTTCCTAGAGGCCTAGGAACTGCTGGAATAACAACATCCGAGTGCACATTTATCTAGTAGTTTAATTCTGTTGTTATAACAAAGGTATATAAATGTTTAAGCATCAGTGTTTTAATGCAACAACTTCAACTTTAAAAGAAATTGTTACAAGATCAGTACTGAGAAAAGCTCTCTGCAAAGCATTTTGATATATCAGTTCCAAGTGCTTTTTCCAGCTGTATTTGACAATTTTTGCCCTTGGTATGTGATGTATTTCAGAAGTGTTATGTACAATTCACTCACTGATATGTTGCTGGATACAGAATTGGAAGAATGAGTTTAGTGAGTTGTCCATTGTCATACGTGGGATGTCATAGGGGTGGAGCTGAACTTTCAAACTGTAGCTCCTGCTGCTTCTCTTCCTGCATTTCACTTGCCTACCGTGTAAAGGCCCCTGCTGAGCTTGCTGAGACTTTGAGGGTAGTTAGTCCAGACACCTCAGAACATTGCCTTTCTTTCCTGCGACAAAAGTAAGAGAAAGTCTGAGATAACTTCATCTTTCACTGAGGCAGTGCAGACAGAATTTGTCTATTTGTTCCTTGGTCCTTTTTGATTTGGTCTGTCTTCCAAAGACAGATGCTAAGGTGGGTTGTCTGTTGCATGCCATGTATGCTGACAAAGGAGGCTTGTCTAGCAAATGTTACTTGTCTTCCACTGCCAAAACGGGCCCAAGGGAACTCATTGTAACTTTGTCCGGAATTATTTGCTTAAATACTAACATTAATATGATCTATGAAAAAGCAACAAAGACCACCTTCAATTTGTATATAAGGCTTGCTAATTTGCAACATTAGTTTTGCTCATTAGTGGCTCCCCCCTGCCTTAATTAGAAATTTTAATTAGAGTATGCTGTGTATTAAGATGTTAAAGCTTTGACTGACAGTTCGGAACTGCAGAAGGATCAGCTGTCTCTGCAGGGCTGTAGCACAACGGGGATTAGCTCGCACCCTTCTGCCTGCAGGTATATTTTACTTCTTGAGTCGGATCATCAGAAAATGTTCTTCAAGGTAGCATTCATCTTCCTGATCAGACCTTGTCCGTTCCAAGGGACCTGAGTTTAGAGATCTACAGATTCACTGGTCATACATAAGGTGAAAAGACAAAGTCTCAAAACTGAATGACAAACAGGTGACTGTTGGACTATTTCAGCATGGCGTGGGACCAGCCTTGCCCCTTTGCTTACTCCGGTTGTGATGCTGCCAGTGCAGGGAGGATTCCCTGTCCCTGTCTTCGGAGATCAGTTACTATGTTGGCACTTCCTGCAGCTCCTGTTTTCAGTCCTGCCTAGTAATGTAGAAGAGAGCTGCCTGAAGAGTTTTCACCATCTTTGATCTGCTGATGTCAGCTGTCTGTAACACACCATGTGTAGCATGTTGCTCGGTGCGAGAGCGTGAGGGCTGATGTGTTTTGTGTTCCTCAAGCTCCTTTACCTCATTTTTCTTCTCTCCTGCTTTAAAGCAGATTCATGGGAAGACAGGGATAGACTCTAAAACATTAGCATTTAATGTTTCCAGCATCACACTCTTGAAAAGTACAAAAACTTCTGCCATGGGTAGTTATGGAATAACCTACTTGTAAGGGAACTGTTTCCCCAGGCTCCTCACACTTGGTGGATATCTTATGTCCTTTGAGCCGGAAGATTCATATTTTTGTTCTGTTTAGTGTTAGTGTGGGTTTTTCTGTTATCCAGACAAATACCTAATCATTTGAAAAATTGCTGAAATGCATTTTCCAGTATACCTTGTGGCACTCTAACCCACAAGCTAATTATGAAACTGCAATTTTAATTTGCCATTTTCAGTTGATTCCATGTTCTGGTGGAACAGAAGTCGTGATTTCCCTTCCTTCTTGCTGTTAGTTTGTTTACCTTTATCAGATGTCATTGGTCTTTGGAAGTGCCAATCTTTGCAACCTCTTGGTATTGAAAACTATCCATGCTTCTAATGGTTTTATTAAATAAATATGTTCTTAAAAATGAAGATTGATCAGTGACATTTTAGTAATTTCAGTAATATCTGTCCCTTAAGCATTTTAATTCCTGCATCCCCCAGAGTCCTGCTGTGCAGGGACCGTGTTCTATTAAGCTGTTCACAGTGATGCCCAAATCTTTGTCTTGGATTCTTCTGTTAATGTATCAGTGTGCTTCAATTTATACTTTCTTTGTGGTTACCTTTCACTTTTCAATACTCAATTTCAGCCCAACTTTGGTGGTACTTAAGTTCCTCCTCCTCCTTCTCCTTTTCCCAGCTAAATTAACTTTGGGCTATTTGCAAGTCTCTCTCAGTTCTTCCCTCTCTGGTAAGTCACTGAAGTTAATCAACGCTGAGGTTAGCATGGAGGGTTTTTTAGCACTCTCTTAATCTTTCATTCGGTTAAAGCCAGACTCCTATGTTACTTCTGTCCTATTCTTTTTTGTATTGGTTTCTAATTTATGACACGATCACCTTCTCTTCCTGGGCCACAAGGTTTCCTTCTTAACATCTTGTGGAGGTCTTCAAATACTTTGAGGCAGATGGTCTTTGGTAAGCCAATGGATTGTGAACGTGTGTGGATATTTCCAGTAGAGTGGAGATGCCCCGTTTTCCTTTGCTTTTTAGTGCTTCATGAATCACATTTATCAGGACGATTAGCCAGACAACTGGTCTGTAATTCCAAGGAGAATTTTTAACTTCAGTTTCAAAGAAAGTAATAACATTGGTAGTTGACTATAGTGAAGACATGTATTTCTGTTAGCGTGTGAATCGTTTAATTACACTGTCAATAATGCAGCTAAGCATTGGAACAGTTGTTTTCTGATGATTGTCCACTTAGTGGACTCTGCCATTTTTATGGCAATCCATAGAAGTGAGTAAGGGTACCTTGGCTACTTAAAAAAAAGAAAAGAAAAGAAAGAAGTGAAAGAGTCTTAATGTATTTCAGGAGCACATTCCTGTTTTTTTGCCATGCAGTGGTAGAATAACCTGAATCAACAGCTGATAATTACTGAATGTTGTTGAGCTTCTCCCCATTGAGCTGAGCAGTGCTAGTCCAGAGTCAGTCACAAAATTGGCATGGGCATCAGCACAAGTTCTTGTGTTCTTCACCTGGTTGTGAAAGCAGCTTCTGTTTTAAATTAGTAAAACTGAAGTTTTCATTATTCATCTGAACTTTAAGCTAGCGCTGTCAGAAAGCACTGCAGAATGAGTTTTTGCTGGAAGGACTTTTGCAGGTATTGTGCATCCTGAGCCAGGCAACCCTTGAGGAGTGGCTGAGAAAACCCAGCGTTACCATTCTGCACTTGGCTACTCCTGGCTCCTGCCCGTTGCAATAACGTCCGAGTCTGGCATTTCAGTGCCTTAAAAAAGGAACATCAGCAGAGGCTTTGCAACAAGTTGAAATTGAGCAGTGATGTAGAAAATACGCCATGATTGAAAAAAGACTGATTTAATTAAATGCTTATGGCTAGGATGCTCTGGTATAAACAGCCTGTGGCTCCTGGCTTGCAAATTAGGTGTCTTTCTCTTTGTGGCTAATCTAGCTGTTTCTGCTTGCGGTGCCAGAGTTTCTGTCACTCTGAGCTCAAAATATCGAATCCAGGTAAGTGACTGTGCACTATATGAGATAGGAGCATCTCTTCACTTAACCACAGGTGTGCAGCCTTTCTCAGAGGAATGGTCAGCAACAGCACAACAAGTTACAGTGCAGCAGTGCCCCATCCATTCCAGCTTGTGGCATTTGTGTGGTAAGAGGAGGAGCTCTGTTACATGCGTGATTTGGAGGACAATATGGTAGTGTCTCATTCTAAGATTGCACCAGATCAGATGGAAAGTAGTGTCTTCTGAGCTTCCGGTCTGTTTCTGACATCATGTTTTTTCCTCGGAATCCTGTGGCTTACTTTGTCATGTGAACTTCGCAGCGATGCTCAAAAGAGAAGCAGTTGTTGTTTTAAAACTTCTCAGTGAGTCTTGGAGTGACTGTGTCCAATTTAGGATCAATATAAAGATATTAAGAAAGCAAACCCTCTTTTGTCCTATCCGTTAGAAAGATCCCTTCCGAATCTGTCATTGATAAGCATCTCTGTGCCTTTTCAGTAAGGAGTTGTTATCCGTTAGATGTATATTGAATGACAGGGGCTCTTGCTTCTTGAAGGGAATCCTAAGGTCATCTTGTCCCTCTCCCTACCCAAAAGAAGGATCAGCTGTATGTATGTTATTCTTTTAGGTGTTCAGCTAACTTGGTTTTAGAGATTTTGTGACTAGCTCTCACAGGACTTTACTGTCATTAGGGTTGTAAATTTGCGAGGGAGAGGGAACAGATTCTTTCTTCCTGGTATCTTACTTGAATATTTTGTGTTGCAGTGTAAGGCTATTTTTTTAAATTTTTATCCCTATCTACTGTGGTACAGAGAACGGACTATTCCTTTTCTCTTTGCAATGCTCTTCTATGTACTTGAAGACTGATCATGTCCATGCTCAATATTCTTTCCTCTGGACTGGATGTTCTTAGTCTGTACTGTCTCTCCCCTTGGGGGCTGTGTTTCCTAGATCTGGAGCTGTTATCTGTCTTCCTGAGTTTCTCCAAATGGTCAGTGTCTTTCCTCAAGTCCATTTCTCTCAGCTAGGGAGGTCTCTAGCTAAGGCCTCAGGAGTACGGACTGAATAAAGCAGGATTTTAACTTTGGGTATGTCTCCAGCCATCTTCCTATTTATGCTTCCCCATCTGCCGGTTTTGCAGAATCAAGAGTTTATTGCCTTAAGTGTAATGTGTGAGGCAAATGTCATGATGCCTCTCTATAGGTCTGTTATATGGGCTTTCATTTTCCATTCTGTACTTACACATTTCTATGTCCCCTCTTAAATAGCTTCCTGTTTTTCCAGATTAGTTCCCCAGTTTGCCAGGATCACTGAAATTCCAGTCCTTTCTTCCAGCGTAATCATTCCCACCTGATTTAGCCAGTCATAAAGATCATTATTGAAAATATCGAATAGAATTAGCTCGAGGACAGACCTCTGTGAACCATGCTTAATATATCCTCCCAAACAGCGTACCATTGCTAACTAGTCTCTAAATGTTCTCCAAACAGTGTCATGCTCAGCCTATAATGAATTTCTCTAGGTGATTTTTGTCCTAGTGTGCTTATGCGAATGTCTTGTGAAAAATGTCAAAAGCTTTTCTAAATCAAGCTATGTACACCTGTGTTCTAGGTGACTTTTTCAGAGTTTTTCCCTCTGCTTTCATTTGCCTTCAGCTGCAAAACTGGACCTGTGTGGAGCCTACTGTCCACAAGGCATATGGTTATTTTTGGTTTTTGCTAGAATCCATTTTTCAGAGAAAAGTCAAAGATTTTTTTGTGTGCGAGATGATGCTCAGGAACGTGGACTACTTTGGTGCAAAATACGCTACAAGCAGGCGATATGCAAGTTTTCTTGGTTCTGTAGGTGCATTTTAATCTTGACCTGCAAGACTCGGTCCTCACAGCCTTGACTTTCTCATTAAAGTATTTGACTTTCTCATTGAAGTATGCTGTAGCCACAACCCTGAATAAGAGCTGTTGTCAAACACTCAGGTGCTGAGCATCTGAACCCAGATTGGATCCAGTTTCGGCCCTGCAGCCTTTCTTTCTCATGGTTCATGTCTAAATCACAGCATGTATGTCTTTTGGGGCTAAGAAGCAGTAAATTTTGCAGCTGAATTGAAAAACAGCTTGGTGACAAGGATGAAGCCGAAAAAGTCTGAGGAGACATTCAGGCTCACTTTCATGTATGAAATAAATGGAGATTTGAATTGCAGGTGAGTATTCTGGTCCGTTTCAGTAACATGATGCTTTCAGGTATGATTATAATGTTTTTGTTTAAAAATCAAATAAGACATTTCCTGATAATACTTTCTCCTTTCCTGGCCTTGTAATAAGCATATAATAAATTCAACAGCTGATGTTGTGAGGAGCTATCGGATTCAAGCCCATCTGAACATGTAGATATTTAGGACGCCTTCTGCACCTTTGCGTGTAACGAATAGGTCTTAGTTATTATAAAAGGCCGCACAACTTCACCTCTGTGCGGGGTGTGAGGCAAACAATCCCCAGCAGAAAACGTTTGCTATTGCCTGAGCTATGGGAAATGCTCTCTTACTGCATTAGCCTTGCTGCGCTTGCTCGGGTTTTTCCCCCCTACTAACTCAAAAGAGGAGGGAAACATATCTTTGCAACCACTCAATTGGGAATTAGCCCAACTGTATTTTACAGGTAAACTAACAAATAAGAGGAGAATCTGAGCGGCCCCCCGGGACCTGAATTTGTTTGCTGCTGGGCCGTTCTATCTGCAGCTGGCATCGGCAGAAACCTGAGTGCTCCATTAAAAGTCGACAACCTCTGTTTGCTGGGGCACGGGGCAAACAGAGCCAGCCTGTTCTGTAGACAGACTGATTGCCTTTATCTCTCCCCACCCAGCTCGCGATGGGAAATGATGAGACTCTGAAACAAAAAGCTTGAAACTGGGACTCGGTACTCTTACCCTGCAGCTGTCGTACCAAGGAGGAGTAGCGACACAAGGTTGCCTTTCAGGGGCTATGTGGGAAATACACTGAGTGCGACATGCTAAATGAGGATTGGGGCTCATCTGGGGGTGCTAATAGGAATGGGGAATAATACATGGTGCTGGTGTGGGCCCCGGATGGTGACCAGGGGTGTGCACATCTGAAAATCTTCATTCCAAAACCTTGGGGGTTGCCTGGGTAAGTTACTACTCCCAAAGACAATGGGGACAATATTATAGTGTATCCACCCTTTCAACTGTGCCCATGGCTTAATGCCTTAAGCAACAGCTTACTGCCCTCTCACCCACCCCAAGGAGGCTCAAACCTACACTATGGCATTATCTTGCAGTAAATGTGACTGTTCAAATGGTGCCTTGGTGCTCTGGCTGCTCACAGAGCAGAGAGTAGGGAGATGTGTGTGTCTTTGTCCCTGTGGTGCCACAGTATTGCACTTCAAACATGGGGGGTTAGGGATGATTCATGTGAAAATACATAGAATTAGATGGTTTTGTCTTTTTAAAAGACAGCCCTTCAGCCAAGGGACAGTGTGCCACACAGGAAGTACACTGGGCTTTGATGGTATCAGTCTGAAGGGAAATGCATGATACTACTCCGAATGCAAGGGAAAGTGGTCTTTCCACTCTGAGTTTGCAGATATTTGAATGGTAGATTGATCAGTTCTCCTATGAGAAGAATATACCTTTACCCCATCCTTGCTGCTCCTCTGTCCCTTTGTTCCACCTATTGTTTTTGCAAATAGAGCTCTCCGGTACAGCCAGTGAGTTGCTGTTTCTCACAGCCTTAACTGCTATATTTGCTACTAAACGCTGTTGTTTTGTTACTTGCTGTTTTCTTTTGCAATCTGGGTATGTGAGCTATTCAATAGTAACACTGGAGTTTTGGGGTGGTTGGGGGTTTGTGCATAACCCTGCTAATCCTTTTACTTGTTATAACACCATCTGATTGAAATACCGTGTGTAAAGGGAGAGTTCCCCTAACCAGCTGCCTTTCGTTCATCTTAATCTCTAGTCAGTGTGAGACACCTTTCGATAGCAATCAAGATAGTTTGTGCTCTAAAAGCTTGAATGTAGAAATGAACACTAAATATCCTGTTGCTCTTAGCTTTCCACCCTGTGTTGGGTACATAGCTTGAACCATTATTCTAATTACCTTTTGAAGGTAAAAGTGGTATCCCATGAATGGGATTTTCAGAAGCAGTAGCCCTAAACTTGCTCTTACAATGGTCAAAGTGAGTTTTATGGCTGACTTCAGCGGGATGGGCATGCCCGCAGCATACAGCTGAGGGCCCAAACCGCGTCACTACCATATGGCTACATGAGTGACCTTGGTGATGTCCAGCACAGTTCTCCATTGCACCCTGTGGTGTTCCCAGAACTAGGGCATTTTCCCCTGAATCAGAAGGATTTAACCTCTCATTTGTAGGCTATACTTTAATGCTTGTGCAATAGTCCTTACTCTGTACATGAGGAGAGATTTAAACTCTGGCATCCCTGCAGAGGAGGAAAAAGGAAGGGAGAATGTCTGGGGAAGGTAGCACATGAGCACAGACCGCTTAGATGCATTTGGATATTGTCTTTTGGTTGTAATAGTGGGTGAAACCTAAGGATAACCCACTGCAAAAACGGGGCAAGGATGGCCCCACCAAAAAAATACTTCTGACTTAGAGCTTGTGACCCTGTTTTATATCAATTTGACCATGGTGTTGCGCTGTGTCAAAGAATAATCCAAAGCAGTTGCGTGTTGAATGAAGCGGTACAAGATCTTGCGAGAAGGGATTTGTGGATGTGTTTTGCTGGTATGTATCACTTAATGCAGAAGTCTTGAAGATTTCAGAGTCCTCCCTGGGCTCTCTGGCTACTCTGAGATAGCAGTGGATGCTTAAGGTCTTACCTTTTTCATAGCTGTTTCTCAAATCTGCGTGAAGAATCTAAGTGAAGGTTTGTGGTGAAGAGGGTGGTAGGAATGGGGGGCAGCAAAACTATACAGGCACTTTTGGTTGATTTGTGATTAACTTCAGCTTTTAAGCCCCTCTCCCTGCACCGTGTGTAGGTCCAAGCCTACTGCTTGGCTTCATGGCTTCTGGGACTTCAGAGGTGTTAAGAGTGGGGAAGAAGCCCAATGATCTGAATGTCAGCAAGGATTTGGCAGTCCTGCAGTCCCCTTAGCAAGTCTCTGGCATGCATGTTGAATATTGTCTGCCAGGTAAGTGGATCGTGTGTCTTCTTGGTCTTAGTTTCAGTTACTTTGGGTCTGTGATTTTCAGATTCCAGAAAAATTGCCCTGGGTGTCTCATGGTCTCAAGAGGGCCCATCTCCAAGCATTTTGGGAGATGCCTTTGGTTTGCACTTGCCTCTGCCTCCTGGTTTGTGACCAGTTGTTCTTCTCCCTTCCCTGTTTTTTCTGACATTCTTCTGGTCAATAGGTCTTGTTTCTTATAACACCAAGAGCAGAGTTAGAGACGGAAGCAATGCAAAACTCAGATATGTCCCCATCTCTCTTCAATCTGTTTATCTTCCACGGAGGCCTGATAGTGAATGACATTCATATAAACAGTGGTTAGAAGACCTGATGTGCACAGTTCAAACATCCTGTCGTGATCTGGGCACATGTACTTGATTGAAAAATAAACACCTAACATGCATAAACATCTGATGTGTTTTCCTGGTTAAAATTTCATGTCCCCATGCTGTATTTTTTTAAGATCTACAGCTCATTCCTCCATTTTCCCACTATCCATAAGATATAACCTGGTTTTAATTCTACTTCGACCTGCAGGCTGCGACTTGATTCCTGCTGTAGACAAGTTTACCTGAATGCAAGTTTGTGATATAACAAACAGTACTTCAGGGAAATACTTAGATTCTTTTCCCTTTCCAACAGTGACTTGTTAAACCATTTTACACATTTTAATTTAGCCTTATCTCTCCTGCTCAATACACTTGAGGGAGAGGACAGTGTTTCCGTCTAGAAAGCCATGTAGGTAGGACCAGGCTATCATTTCCAATTTTGGAATCTCTAGTTTTGCAATTTTTCCAAGACCCAACTGGACGAAGCCCTGAGCAACCTGGTCTGAACTAACTTTGCTTTCAGTGGAGGTTGGTGCTAGATGGTCTCCCAATATCTGTTCCAATCTGAGTGATTCTATGCATCTGTGTTAGATTGTGTGCAGCCATAGTTGAGATCAGGTGTTTCCATGCTGAAATTCCTGTAGCTTAAAAGAAAAGCAGCAGCTATCTGTTTGTCCCCTGGGAGCTTTTCCACTTTGGAGTTGGTCTCTTATTCTGCCAGAGAACAGCTGAAGTGTGAGGGCCTTCACAACACATTTCTTCTTAGACGTGTTTGGAAGCTGATTTCCTGTGATGGAAATGCAACTACGCAACTCTCGGGCTCTGGAAAAGGAAGGACTGGAAGTCCTTGGGAAAAGATGATGGACCTAAATAATAGGGGTGTGTGCATAGGAATGATGCATTGGCCACTGATGTCGAAGGCCAGAAGCATGCATCAGCACTATCCTTGGATATCCTTTTCATTGCTGGCTTCTCCCTGGTAGGCTCCTCTGGTAAGATTCCCTCCCTCCCCCCCCCCCCCCCCCCCCCCCCCCCCCCCCCCCCGAAGACTAGATGTTTTCAGGAACTGAGGGAAGACTAACAGGTAAGTTGCTGAAAAAGATGTACCCAGTAGGTGCAGTGGAACTCTTTAAGAGGAATCGTTCGGAGTAAACGTGGTTTGGTTCCAGGTTCCATCTGTGCTCAGGGCTGGACTGTCCTGAACATCTCTGGTGGTGCTCTGGCTGTGGTAACCGGTGGATTCTCTGTGCTGGGCCTATGAAGATAAAACTGATCCAACGGTGCATGGCTGGCAAGTCACTGACCATATGTGGTGGTTTCACTGTGCTCATCTTTTCTCAGGGGAGGGACATGAGAGTGTCCCAGAGCCAGGTTGCCAGAAAGGAGAACTGCATTTCAGGACAAGGGGATATGCTCTCGCCCATATTACTCAGGGAACGGACCTTGTGGCAAAGACCTTCAAACTTTGGGCTTTCTCCTGCATCTGGAAAAGCAGCTGGCAAGCCCAGTTCAGGAGGTGCTGATGTTAGAGAAGATCAGGCTTTGAGCCTGAAGTTCCTCAGTGACAACCATGTTAGCATGCAGAAAGGCTTGGTAAGATCTCTGGTAGAGACTTACATGTGCAGTTGATAGCTTTGTCCATGAGAAGTAGTTTGTTTTTACTACGAGCCGCATTGTGCGTGCTGTTCATCCCTAGCTGTCTCTTTGCCCTCCCACTGTCCTCAGCTCTTTTCAGAAACCTTAGATTTATCACTCTTGGATCGTCTGTCTTGTTCGGGCTTTTAAAAATAAAAGCTTTTTAAAGGGCCTTTGGAACAGACTGTGTTATTTTTGGCTGGGGCTCTTAGTGACACTCATTGCAGAATTAAAACTTCTAATTAGAAAGAAAAAAACCCAAACAACCACAAGGGAAGGAAAACACATCGCTGCAAAATTAAGGTGGTTATTTTAATTGTACCAGCGGCATGGAATTCAGGTCCATTGCGGAGTTTGCTCTGCCCCAGAAGATCACTGTAGAAAATGATCACTGCTTTCCATAAGTAATCTAGAACTTTAAGACCTCAAACAAGCATCTCTGCCAAGACACTTGGATGCTGCCTCAGTTGATGCAAATGTCCTAATAAGAACCATTTAAAATTTATGCATGTGATGTGGAGAGGACTAGATACCAGGAGAAAGTAGAAGTTAAGGATGGCAAGGGAAAAGTTGTAATAAAAAATAGATGCAATGGAAATAGAAATGCAGATGACCTCTATGACCTTGGATTTTTTCGAGTGGTTCATTTCCCATGTGCAAACTTCTTGAAAATTGCTTTGAGATCATTTGCCGGCAGGCTCTGCACTGTAGGGGAAGGAGGTACGTATTTGTAGAAATTTGTATGGGCTGCTTCCCGGTTTGAGTGGGTGCTGCTTGACGCTGCTCTCTTCTTTTCTGTGGGTGTATGCTTGGCCCTGGCCCAACCCTCAGCTCTTTCCGTGGCGCCTTTCACCAGGGCGGGGGATGGCGTTTTTGTGCTTGTTTGTGTTTGTGTGCGTCTGTGTCCACCAGAACCCCGTGAGGTCCCAGTCATACTCTCTGTAAATCTGCTTTGAGAAGAGGGGGAAAAAGAAACAGAGAAAAGGAGATGATTGACAGTAGCCCTTTAGATTTCTGTTGTTAATGCACCAGTAATAAGATAAGGCTTATCTTTAAATGTTCATGGAATCGAGACTTTGATGGAAACAGGCTTTTGGGTTAATATATTTTTGATAGATAAAGCAGAATGAAATGGAAAGACCAGGGGAACATACGGTATATGGAGAAAGACATATTTTTCTTTTAAATCTCTCTCCTCGCATGCTATCTGTGTGCGAGCGTTTGATGCGCATATATAAATGATGTGTTTGTAAAGACACACTCAGTGCATGTGTTTTAGAGGGGCATGGGGGGCTAAAAGGGGTGTTACTTCTGTAAGAGGCAGCTGAGTGAGATGAAATCTGTGGCTGCCTGCCAGTTGAGTTGAAAAATCTCACCCTCTCTCTCTCCACTTCCATTCAAGTCCAGCTATTGTCAGGTGGGTAAATGTGAGCAGATAAGAGGTTGCAATGTAGCATAGATTTTTTGCCTTCCCCTCCTCTGTCATGGAAAAGGAGTTGTGTGCCAGCCCCTTGGAGGAGTTTGGGCAGCAAGGTTCTGTTAGTTGAGCTGCACAGGGGGCGTTTGGGATGTCGTAGGCATTCATGCATTTCAGCTCAAGCCCATCGTATGATCTGTTTTGCATATTTGCACATTTGGATGAAATTATCTCGCAACCGTGCGTAGTACGGTGTCTGGGAAGGCCATGCCAAAGGGATACAGTCTCCTTGCAGCAAAGAGCTGCAGCATCTGTGACTTGGGTCACAAACCGTTTGGTTGCTGGTTTTCGGTTGTGTATGTGAATCACAATTGTTGAATTTTATCTACCCGGCCTCCTCCCTCTCTTTCATACCTCTTCAATGAGGAGTTGTCTTTCCTTTATCTCCCTGCCCATGAACTCCTGTGCTGGAGCCCCAGCCATCTGAGCTATGCAAGTAGATAGGACAGGGAGGCGGGGGAAGGAAGACGAAGCCTTGTCATGCTGCCATGCTAATCTAGGGAAGAAAGCGGAGGGGAAACCTCCTTTGATACTGCAGTACAGCTCTGTGGTGACACGCAGAGTTCAACTTAACTTCCAGGCGGGGAGGCGAGTTTGCCACTGTAGCTTTAGGGGAAGGCATAGGAGAAAGCCAGGTGGGTTTAGTGGTGGTGTGTAGAGTGGGAGTGAGAGGTGAGGGAGGAGGTAAGGCTCGAGAAAGGCAGAGAGAATTCAGCTGTGGATGGATACGCACGGATGTGTTGAGCCTGGTGAATGCGGTACAGGGAACTGCACGAAGGGCTGGGCTACAGTGGCAGAGGCAATAGCTGCTGTTCCCATCTCCCAAACAGCGATCTAAGACACTATGGTCGGTAACTTCCATCACAGAGAAAGAAGAAAAGCAAATGGAAAGCTAGGTATTAATCAGGCCCAAATCCACATAGTCTGGAAGATGGATGGGATCTGGTTCTGTCCTTACAGAAATGCAACCTCTTTGCAAGTGTGCAAGCTGTTTGTTTTGTCTGTAACCTGCCTGGACTCGAAACGATCTCTCCCTCTCAGGATGCGCTTGCATACCCCCAGCATCTTACCAGATCCTGTAAAACATTACTGTAAATCACTGCTAGAGCATCATGTTTAACTGCTGGTAAATGTTGCCTGGCAAGTGAGTGGCTCAACTGGGAGGGAAAGGACCTAAAAAACCTCTTAATTCAGATCAACCTCGGAGAGCAAAAGACAAATTTTCATTTGATTTCACCAAATCTTTGGTGTGGTAGTGCCAAATTAGGGCTTTGACTTCTCTTATCGTAATAAGATCTCTTCAGCTTGGTTTGGGGTTTTGCTTGGTTTTTGAGAGATTATAAAGTTAGCTGTGAAAAATGAAACTCATGGGGCAAAAGCTTCAGTTCTTTTCAAAATTGGTGGCAGAAGTCTGATTCAACGCCGTTAGGACTGGAATCAAATAATTTTTCAAGGAGTAATTTTTCATGGAACAGACTACAAGTGTAGTAGAGTACAAATTCCTCATGTATTTATCATTTATATTTATTTCAACCTTTTATTGAGTGTGGGGCTCTTGGTTCTGACTTCCTGAGCTTCCTTATCGCTGGTTATGGTCACACTGGTGGTGTTTCTGCTCTTAGCTGTGTGTATCAGTGCTTGTGAGCACCTACCACAGGTGCCAGTATTTGCACCACCCTGAAATTAGCTTCCTTTGAACAGTTTTCACTGGTAAACTTCTGCCATTAGGAACGAAATGTGTTTTAGAAACCTGCTTGTATGTTGGTTAGAATATATTTGTGTGACTCACGGACCTCTATATTTAATTAACGTAAAACAACTGTCTTGCATCTAAGAAGCCATCTAGTTGCAATTAGTTCTTGTTTGCTAATTAATTACCAATAGATGATTAAAGACTTGTTTACTGAGGTTTAGTAGCTATCAAGACACACATCTAGTACTCAGGGGATTTACTATGCGGTAACTGGATTGTTGAATTAAATTCTTATTGGAGACCTTTAAACTGTGACCAAAGAAAGCTGCTCCGCAGCCGGAGTTTCCTCTAACAGCTTGCCCGTGTCCTCCTGGATCTGCTGCCGTGGGTAGTGTTGCTCCTGAGGAGGGAGGTTACGTGGATCCTCCGGGCTCAATGGGGCAAGTAACTTGTTTTCTTCTGCAAATTCAAGGTAAGGAACAACAGGATCTCAGGTCTTGGCTGTTGTTGGTAGAGCAGCTCTGTTCACATACGGTCCCAAATACTGTCTGTCTAGTCCGACAGTTGTGTTTCGTCTTTGTCTCTTTGCTGATGCTCATCTCATGTCTTTCTCCAACAAGACTGCCATGAATGGAGTTCTTTTCTTTTTCTATTGAGATTTGTTTGCAAACTGGCTTTTGCTTCTGCATGTAGGTTTTTGCTTTTGCTTTTTTTCACAATTTGCTGGGTGGTTTTGTTGACTTGTTTTAAGTCTGTGGACTTGCTTGCGGATTTAGTCCCTGTGTTTATGATCTCTTTGGTGACCAAACCCCAAGTTTCTGCTCACCACTTGATGAATGAGAACAAGATTTATGGTGGTAATTAGTGGCTTTTTCGGGTGACCAGCTTGAAGAGGCTTGAGAAAGTGGTGCATTAGCTGCCTTCTCAAAGCCAAGCTCTTGAGAGGTGTCTGGAGATGTGCAACCGACATTGCTCTCTGCTTTTGACAGCTCTGCCCTGCACACTGTGGATAAAACAACAGACAGGAAAGTTAAACACCGATATTCATACACAGAAGCTCTTGGGTTTACCAGCAGAGAGTTGTTTCCTGTAGACTGGCATGGACAAAAGCCGTTCATGCAAGTGTTGGTGAACAATGAGGGACAGAAACATGGTTTATGAGAGCAGCAGTTCGGAGTTTGAAGGGATGTTTTTAAAAGCTGTCTTGCAGGATCCCTCAGCCTCTCTGTCAAGGGCTGCTCTGCATTTTGGTTTTTAGCTTGTGGGTCAGGAAGAGAGGTAGGAGACCAGGAAAGGTGCTGGGAGTTTCTGCGTGGAGAGAAGCCTGGTAGGATTTCATGGAACAATTTCATCCATTCGTTCATTTTCTCTTGCGCTTTCTGTATTTATAAGCCTGAGGTTTCAATTGCTTTTCTACCAGCCTCTCTCACTAAGCAGAGCTGGCAGGGGGAAAAAAAAAAAAAAAAAAAAGGAGAATGAGCAACTGCGGCAGAAAAGTGATTAAAAAGAATAATTAGCATTTGCCCCCGATAAATGAGCAAAGCCATTAATTAGACTGATTTACTCCTGGCTTTTTTTTTCCCTTCTCCCTTTCCTCTCTCTCTCTTTTTTTTTTTTCCCCGCACTCTTTATCAAATGGCAGCGCTGTGACTGCCCCTTTGGTACGTTTTCATCAGCTTTTCACCAGTTGTCAGAGCTAACACCCTCCTTTCCTGGAGCCCAAGCAGCCTCTTGGAGCTAATGGATATGGAATGCAGCCAGAGCTGATAGCTGCTAGATCTCTGCTGGCTTACAGGTGTTTCCATCATTACTGGTGTATTATCTGCCACTGGGTCCCCCTCCTCCTCCTCCTCTTCTTCTCTTTTCTCTCTGTTTTTGCCCTTCTTTGCAGTGTTCTAGAGAAGTAATTACAGTTTAAAAAAAAAAAAAAAATCCTGGCAGATTTTTAAGAATTTTATTTAATGCAACACGATGTCCCGGTGATCAAATCAATTTCTTTTTTTGGCATGGTGACAAGCAGCGATGCTGCTGCTGTTGCCTGTTTGAATGTAATTACCAGGATGAAAGGGAGAATTTTAATTAAGACAATTTCCCCCCCACACCTTCTTCCCTCCCCTTTATTCAAATCATGAGCTGGGGGCTGTGGTTTTTTTAGTGTTTTTTTTATACATGCATTTTATTAAGAAATATTAGTAATCATCAGGCTATTGCATATTATATCATGAGTATGTCCTCCCCCCTGCTCCCACGCTGCTGCGAGCTGGCTGCAGGCATGGGGCTGTGCAGAATGGGGGAATGATGTGTACGTGGTCTCAAATGGGGGCTTGGCACTTTACAAGAAAATACCAGCATAAAAGTCCTTGTTTCAAATCTAAATGATGCAAATGTGATCACTGGTATATATGTAGTGCTTGGAGCCTTTTGTGATTAATTATTATATGCATTCCTGTAATGCCCAGAGGCCAAATTCTTCGTGCAATTTAGGGCATTGGAAGCAGAGACAGGCCTAAATCGCTGCCTAGGAGCCAAACCCCACAGAAATATTGCAAAATCTGGATTTAACCTTCAGGTCCACCTCCAATTTAAGGAAGCATTTGAATTGTGTGTGCTGGGAAATGGGTAAGAAAAGGTGCTCCTGAAGTAGGAAGAAAGTTGCTGGCAAAGGGGAAATGTGAAGTCAAATGGGAGAGGAATATGCTGAGGTTTCTCGGAAGGAGCTGGTAGGAAGCCGAGGAGAAGTAAATGGCAGCTGCTGTCATGAAGCTTGGAAAATAAGGGAATGAGGCTTTATCTGGAATGAGCTTTATTTTTAAGGTTCAAGCAAATACAAATGGATATTTCTTATGAACCTCTGGCATGGGAGATGCATTGGCAATGGGTTTTGAAAGTAAAGACTGTGAATTAGAGTTAGGGCTTCATGGGGAGAATGTGAGGTGCTGAGCTAAAAAATTTGGGGGTAGTTAATCAAATTCTCTAGTCATCCAGTCCAGGTAAGTCTTTTGATTTTTATCGGGGGGGGGGGGGGGGGGTGCATGCTGGGGATTATTTTAACTGCCTGTCATCTTGGAGGGGCATGTTACCCTGCAGTTCTGTCTTCTCTCTGCTCCTGAATCCTGCCACTGTTTGCAACAGCAATACAGAGGTCAAGTTCCTCGGGAGTAGCACAAAGTGAAGGCAGCAGCTACAGAAAGGAGCATGAAGAGGAATTTTTCTTATTCCTTGTGGGGAGGGCAGGGGACATCTTCCCAGTCCTGCTGAGATTTGCCTGTATCTGCTTTCATCCCGTACCTTGTATCACAAAACGCCTGTGCTCCCAGGCGCGGGCAGGGCATCCTCTGCAGGCTGGCCACTGCAGGTCTGTTAACAATCCAGAGAGGCTGGTGCAGGCTAATTCAAACTGCCTCTTCCCACCAGGGCAGGCAACACACTGCCTCCAAAACACGCTTTTTACCCTGTGGTCTCGGGACCAGGGCAGAGCCATTACTTGGGATTGAAATTAGGTCTTGAAAGGGTTGGTGTTGGAGGGGGCTACAGAAGAGGAAATTCATTTCCCAGCTGTGTTTTTGAAGCATGTTGGCAGAAGGTAATTTAGACGAAAGTGGGTGCTTGATTTCCCAGAACAACTGCAAGTTTACGTGCAAGTACCTTAGCTGTGAAGTTTGTGGCAGGTTTCCTGAGCCTGACTGGTCCCCAGCCTCCCTGCGCTTCACCCTGCCTTCCTGGGGATCGCTTCAGGCATGACTTGAAGGTTGCTGGACAAATAGGAAAACCTGCAGAGCAAGGTAGGTGCCTGCCAAAAAAATGGAGGAAGCAAGCTCTGTTGGAGTCTCTTTGCTTGTTCAGTGATGTTCAGAGGGGTTACACCTCTGCCTCCCACCTTGCCTGTCACGCCAGCTGCCACGGAGCAGCCAAGCTCAGACATTTGGGCAGAGCTGGTTGAAGCAGCCAAAACAAGGGAACTGGTAGAACTTGAACCTTGGCTGAATGGCTGCCCTTATCCTCCACAAAGAAACCGTTCCTGCTTATAAAATCCATGTGCTTACACCTGTGCTTTCAAGTAGAAAGTGGAAAATTTCCTCCTGTAGTCTAGTCATTCCTGAGTGAGTCAGGTGGAAAGGCGAGCTGTGGTGGCGTGTGAGTACCCAGGTCACTGGATAGAGGAGATCAAAGGGGTCTAGGTGAGGAACAAAACCAAAGACAAGTTGCTAGGACAGGGAGGAGGGTTGTGCTTTCACAGGCCTTAGGCTCTGCTGGATCTGTCCTAAAGCTGGCAGCCATTCATGGGCTGGCATAGACCCCCACAATGGCCAGTTGTGTTGGAAGAGGTGGTTTCTTTTGGATGCCAGCCCTCGAGGGTTTGGCAGATCTTGGATGCACTGGGGTAGCGAGCAAGGATCGGTATGCACGCCCCAACCACACACAAACAGATGCAGTAAGCTGAATTATTTGTGTGCAACCCAGGTCCCTGGCTTGCTCAATCCCAGAGTGGAAATTGCGCCTGAGGTTAATGCACTGCAAAGAATGTACGGGAAATGTTTCGCATTTTAAACAAATAAAAATCAGTGCATATTTTTTTAACGCTTGCTGACCAGCTCTTCACATCCTGTTAAGCTAAATATTTGCACGGTAGTAGTGCAAAGAGGGCTGAGCAAGGAACCCCTGTGTTTCGTTTGGGTGGCTGTATATTGCGATCAGCTGTTCTTTCCTCTTCTATCTGTTTTTCTTAGCAGGGTCAGGACGAGTTTCACAGTCCGAATGGTTCACTGCAATTCTCTACAGGATATCCTCATTTTACTTTAATGGGGAGGAAATTAATGAAACATACAGGCCCTCGGGCTTCGAATACTATACATTAATATTATCCCAACGCATTGTGGTATGTGCGCGCTCTCAGACTAAACTTTACACTGGGCAGAGGAAGTTGTGATCAGATTCAGGTGCCTGTGAAATTTAAGTGGTAGGGGGGAGAGGGGAAAAAAAATAAAGGAAAAGAGAAGCTTGAAGCGGTTTCCTTCCGTTTCAGCCCCTGATCAGTGTGAGAACAGGGATGTTGAAATGGGATCAGGTCAATACAAACCAAATAAACTATCCCAGCTCCTAGGACAGGACTGTTTAGCTGTATTTGTGTATCTGGGAGGTTCATTCTTTTGATTTGTTGGTCACCTTCTTTGGAGAGTGAATTCTTCCCATCTGCGAGTAGACCAATCGTGGTCTGTAAGGCAGCGGTGGTCTTTGCAGAAGATGGGCTGCAAAAGGATTGCAAATCTTCCCACCGCCATCTCTTCCAAATGACAAACACTGCAAGTGCTTTCCAATGCCTGCAAGCAGGCAGATGATAAAATGGAAGAATAAGTAGTAAAATAAGTAATAAGTAGTAAAAGAAAATTAAGTTCAGCTTCGGTTTTCTTTGGTGGTAGCAGGGAGCAACGTGGCCTGAGCGTGCGGCCGTTACCCCTTGTGCAAATCACCTTACAAAGCACAGTTTTCATGCAGCGATGCACGCTGGCTGCAACACAACCCAGGAAGACCAAAAAGCTTTGGCCTTGGATTGGAAGCAGCTTAGACCCAGGGCACTCGGCTGCCATCCCAGTATTACTCTCAGCTGCTTAAATATAGCCCCTGTCGTGGGGTAGCTGTTCCCGTGGTTGGAAGGGGGTCATTAACATTTGGAAGGGGGTCATTAACATTGGGCTGTGTCAGGCCCACTACTCAGAAAGCTGCTGACAGAGAATTCTGTTTTTCCTTCTGGGATTTTTGTTTTGTTTTCTTTCCCCTTATGGTGCAATTTCCTCATATTACAGCAACTGGCACTGTCTTTGCATCAAACGGAACGGAGTCCTTCATAATTTTGGTGGAAGAATGTGGAGGAGGGGACCTTGTTGGGAAAAATTGGCTGCATCAAGGAAAAATAAGAAGTTAAAAGGTCATCACAGTTTTGGTCTCTCGGGGGATAACAAGGCATTTTTTCTTTTTCTTAGAAATACGCTAAAATACCGGAAATTTTCTATGGGCTGAAGAAGGAAGCGACCCCCTCCCATTCCCAAACTCCACATCTCCAGCTCTGTCCATTTGATTTTAAATGTTGCTGAACCGCTTGCCTGGTGGAGAAAACCACAACTTGAATATTACCACATTTTGCAAACTGAAGGCTCTGCCTTGGGATACGGGGACAATTTATTAGTGGAAATATCTTTAATTAATTTGTGCACAAGTTCGTGTTTTTCTTTAATTCTTCTCCCCAGGCACTTGACCCATAGTAATGAAATCCGAGAGCCCTTTTCAGAAAATGACTTTCTCAGCATTTTTGTTCCTTTTAAAGTTAAGTGTATCGCATAATGACCATGAAATGTTATCCTTTATTAGGAACACACTTTTCACTGAGAGTCTTCAAATAGACTTTATTACCAAGAACTCTGTGGTAAGCTGCCATCCGCTGCCTTACAGTCAGACAGGCCTGGCTTTGAACTCCGCATGCGAGTATCTTCGAGGACACAAGTGCTCTTGCTCCGGCAGCTCGGTCGGGACTGGCCATCCCTGGAAGGAGGTGGGTCCTTGGTTTGATTCCAACCTCAAAGGCCAGGCTGAGGAGAAAACATAGCTTTGACCACGAGTGTCCAAAAGCCAGCCGATGGGTACCTGCAGCCCAGCCACGCATGACTCCAGAAGGGATGTCATGAACCCACACTGGTGGTTGGGAGCCTCACGTGTGACCTGATCCCTAGGCAGGTTTAGGTGCCTCCAAGTGTTGCGGTTGGAAACAGACCTTTTTGCCTAGGTCTGAGTGGGGTCCATGGCCATGGATGGCTCTTGCTGGTCCAGTCCCTGCCCGCGTTATATTGAGGTAGCAACGTCTCAAGGTGTCTTCTTCTCCAGGCTGCCCGTAGGGTAAGTTTTCAAGCTCAGAAAATCAGGGCATGCCACAGTGTCTTAGATGCACTTTGCTTCTCACTGCAAACAGTCCTTAAGGATGGAACAGTCTCCTTTTACACGAAGATGGATCAACAGTCCCCTGTGGTTTGGCATGTGGGAACGTTAGCACTGACACAACAGACACGCATGATTGAGGGGTTGTTTGGAGGTAACGCTGCCAAAGCAGAATGGGATTTTTCAGGTTTTTTGCAACAGAGAAAGATGGGAGGGGGTTGCTTAACAACAGGCGATGAACAGTTCTGATTTATAACCCATCTGAAATGTGTTATCTCCCCACCCCACCTCCTGCCCCTTAACTGCCACTCTCAAAGCCTGGCACCTTCTGATGCAACGTTTAGGGTGCTGATTCAGAATGGACTCAGAGGACATGGTGTTACTGCGGACTAGCTCGGACTGGTGTTTCTTAGAAAATCTCTCATTCAAGTACTAACTGGGCTTTTACTCCCCACCCCAAATGTATTCCAGGGAATGCACCGTGCTGTAACACTGCCGTGTTGTCCCGGAATGGGCAGTCTGGGCCAGAGTCCCCTGCACCCCTCCAACTCTGCATCTGAATCCTTTTTTTGGGGCAGTAACGCAGGGCGCTCACTGCTCCCTTCTGTCTCTGATGCTCAGTCCAAGTAGATTCAAACCCCAGGGGTCAGGGTCGGCTCCCTGGAACCAATTCACATCATGCCGAAGTGATTCGTCTTACTGCAAAGATATTATTAGTGTTTAGAAACCCCCCACCAGCAGCAGAAAGGGCTGTTTCACAAAGGGCCTGTCCCTATTGTTTTGAGGTCATCCATCTCCCTGTCCTGGTCCCGTTTTCACTCTAATTTGTTTAGACCGCAGAATGGGCGCGTGAACAACTCGTTTTGTTTTTGTTTTTGACGGGCAACCACAAGAACATTGGCTGCATGTGCTTTTCGTTTGGTTGCAGTTTAACAGCTGTTCCCTTTGAAATAACCCCATTTCTGCTGGCTTTATTTCTTGGTTGCTCTTACCCAACTTTTCCGACCAGTAAGGCTTCTCCCTCCTCCCCACCCACCTGGCCCTGTTCCCTGCCCTCCCCACCGCTACCCTAGGAACCCTTTTGGTTATTTCAACCTCCGTGATTAAACTGGCCCCCAATTGTTATCAAGAAGATTCAGGAAGGAGGATGAAAAAAGGAAACATAATCTTATCTGAGAATAGAAAATATGATAAGGGCCCCCTATCTGGAGGCTGCAGTGTCCCTCGTGGTGGGGCTGCAGCAGTTCCTTTGAAAATAATCACTGACACCATCTCTGCTAAATCACCTTTCACACAGCTCAGGCCTTTGATACAAAGGCCCCTGGCAAAATTAGAGCAGGATTGTGTAGACCCCAGAGCAAACGCATTAAATGCTCAAGAGATCAGAATTAGGGGGCACCCAGCTATAATTGCATAGGAGGAACTTCTGTTGTTGGGGGGGTGATGGGGTGCCTCTGTGGGTGTATGCGTATGTGCATTTGTGTGTCTGTCTGGTTGCTACCAGATGATGACTACAAGTTATAAGGCGTGACATGAGGTGCTAATTAAACGGCCTTTGTACCTTTTAATCATCTGCATAGGAGAGGAATTAATGCTGGACCAAATGCAATGTATAATGATTCTGAGTGCTCAGCTCTTTCAGAAAGTCTCAGATAAAGCACAGGCAGAGCGGTCCTGTGCTGGTTACACGTAAACAGCAAGAGCAAGCAAGTCTGTCTTGCTTTTAGTTTCTTGCTTCCCCCCCCATTTTGCTGTCAGAAGCCTCAGGGTTAAACTTTTCTTGTTTCATTTCAGCTGAAGTGAATTTCATAGTCTTGTATGCTAACAGACCCTATTGGGCACATTGCAAAAACAAAAAAGGTGCGTTGCTCCCAAGAGCTCGGCAGATTTCTGCATGCACATACCTGACCCGAAACGGTGCTGGCGCAGTGAGGGGAGGCTGCCGGGGCTGGGAAAGTGCGGTATCCAACAGGGACAGGACAGAGGTGCGTCGGGTGAATGTGTAGAATCATAGGAAATACAAATATTTGGGCCATAAGTAGTACTACTTAAAAAGGAAAACAAAATCTTCTCTGTAATTGCTCTGTTTTTATAGACTAAGGTTTTAAGCAATGCCTAGGGATTTGGGGTACTTGGTCTTTGGGTCCTTGGCACGTGGGGTGCCTTTCCGAGGGTGGTATGAAATAGTCCTTTCTAAGCAATTAAGTTCTTTTAAAATGTCTGAAATTAGTCACCTAAAAATGAAGGCTCCCCAAATCCCAGCTCACTTCTGAAAATTGGCTTCGTACGTTTGCGATGACCATGGCTTACATCTTCCAGGAACTGATTCAGATTGAACTGGAAAAATCTCTCAAGAACAACCCCATCTTGCAGGTGTTAGCCATCAGCCAGATCACCCATTTCCAAGATACTTCCAGGCAAAACTTAAAAATATGCTTAAAAAAACACACAACCCAAACCCTACTAAAACCTCCAATAATCAAGCAAACTCCACTCTTGTGAGTATCAGGTTAGGAAGTGCTGAAATTGTCACATCTTGTGAAATAACGTAGCTAAAGAATCCAAGCTGACCTTGGCAAAGCTCATACTTGTAACATAGTTCCTTTGCAACATATTCATCTGGAATTAAATCCCTTTGTCTCAGAGCAGAAAAATTACTTTTTTTTCTTATATCTTTGTGGTGGGATGCTGCACCAGAGGGGAAGGGCGTTACAGTGTTGCCACTTGGTATCTCAAAGCAAGGTGTCGACTCCAGGGCTGCGTTGCTATTCTAAGGTTAAAAGTTTGTAATGTAAAAATTTTAAGTGCTGGCCTGGAAGCAAATTACAGTGGTGGGAAACTGGCACAAGAAGTGATAGATAAGCTCAGAAATCCTTGTCTTTCTGCTGATCTAGCTTTCGGGGGCTGGCATTTGTGAATGCAGCCCATTGAAGGTGAGTGCTGTAGCATGTTGGTCTGTAACAGAGACATGGTCCGTGTGGGATTGGGTTGTGGATGACTGGCAGAACCTTCTGTCCAATTTTTCCAGATACACAAAATATGCCCTTTAGGTCTTTTCCTCCTATTCTTCCCCCTTGACAGCGAGAATTATGGATGGAGATGCCAGCCTCAACTTTAAATTTCCTGTTGCATGTTGATTTGTGGGATATTCGTGCAAGTGAAAAACACGTTGATTTGTGGAGCGTTCACAGAGGGCTTAAACAGTGAATTTAAACATAAATCCATTTTAACTTTCATAGATGGGTGGAATCCTTTTAGTCATTTCTGTAGCTGGCTATGAAATGCATCTAAACCAAATCCTCAAATTTCCTTGATCCTTGTGGGAAGCTTAAATCTGAGATGTCCCACAAGCGGCTAAAGTAAAAACCTAGGTTCATCAAAATGGCTGTGTTTTATAAGCTCTTTATAATTAGGCGTAATTGCTGACCCAAAGACACTACACTCCAGTTCACTTGCAGAAGAATGAAGTGAGGCACGAGCCAGCCAAGGCGAGCTGTGGTTTCATCTGCAAAACTGCTCCCTGGCATCACGGTCTGGAGGCGTTCCCACCCTGCAGCAGCCGCCCCCTCCATGCTGGCCGTGCCGTTTTGTCAGGTTGAGCAGTGAAACGTCTCGGGGAACTGATCCGGCTGCAGAAGAAAAAGAAAAATCCTGCTTTAGCGTCCCACGTGTTTCTTGTTATCGTGGCTCGGTTCCCCCGTCAGGCTGATGTTGCACGCCGCTGCAGCAGCGCACAGAGGGGATCGCGCGCTGCAGGGCAGAGGCAGTCGGAAGGGAATCCCGAAGCTGGTATTGCTGCCGAATTTGTAACGTGAAACCGTAACCCCAGCAAAGGAGGAGAGAACAAGTGTGTGAACAGTTCAAAGAAAAAAAGGGGGGGGAGAACCCAACAGGGAAAGCTGCTTTGGTGGAGAGAGTACTTTAAAACAAACAAACAAACAACCCCCAAACTAAGTCGTTTTTCATGAGAAACAGCTCAGGGGCAGTGTTCTTCTGCCTGACCCCACAGTGGAGAGGGGGGCTGTTTCAGGAAGCTTGCAATGCCAGAAGGGGGAGAGAGGAAAGAAAACAAGCAACATCAACAAGTGCACAGCCAGTGAGGTTTAAAAATCCTCCCTCATCTGGGTTGTAACAGCAGGAGGAGATGCTGGTGACCACGAAGGGAGGAGAGCTTTCCCGTGCAGCGTCTGACCCCGGCACCCCCTCTCGTGCCGCTAGAAGGGGCTGCGTGCAGGACTGGCGTGCTGCTCCGGTTCGCAGGCCCTTTTTATGGTTGCACCTTTTAAAGAGGGGTTCCCAGGCATTGCTCAATCTGTAACCTTCGTGCGCTTCCTGCGGAGCACGCTCTTAAATTATTTTTTATCAAAAAGGCCCAGAAATTTGATAGAGGAGATGAGAAGATGGGCACGACCAGGGAGGATAATAAAGAAGAACTGTCACTTCCCCGCCTGTAGCTTTGTTGGCCCTCCTGCTCTCTGAGATAAAGACACAGCGGCTGGTCTGGGTTCTGTATCAAAAGGCTGATTTGGTTGCTTGATTACATATGAAATATAGATTTAAAGCTTAACTTATATTCCCAAAAGCGAATCAATTGCAGGGTAAAGCCTGACATGTTTGTTATGATCACTAAAGAGCTTTACTGGGCTTGTTGATGTTCATAGTGGCTGGAGGGGCTTTAAAAAGCTGTTTGGATCCAGTTTACTGAAATCTTACCTGTTTGGAATACATTATTTATTAATAACAGCTCAGGGTGGGGAATATATTTCTCTCTCTGCTATCCTTCTACCCCCGAGTTTCAGGAGCAACCTCCAAAGGAGTTAAACCTCCTTCTACCAGGCAGAAAGGGAAAGAGAGGCAGAAAAACTTCCAGAGCCACCGTCCATAAAGGCTGTGATCTATCCAAGTGCTTAAGTTCTTCTGAAGATGACCTTACTCAACTCTTTAGTTAAATGTTTTGCTGAGTCTGTTGCTTTAGGCTTTGTTCCTGGAAAGCTGAGTATAGTAGACCTAGAGAAAAGCTGCCCTAATCTGACTAAATGGTTTCTGGTACCCGTGCAAGCTCTCACAGAACCACCTGGGGCAGCTCCGTGGGTACTGGAGGAAGAAACACCTTTCAGGGGCTGTGGGTCTTTGCCATATTCACCTCCTTCGCAGCACTGACAAGTGCACAGCCAGAAGGTCAGTGCAACAGCGTGAGTTTGCCAGGAGGCAGTGGTTCGAGCCATCCTGCCTTGGCTGGCGGACCTCTGGGGCTTGTCTTGTCACAGATGACACACACGTGCAGGCACAAATAGAACCCTGGCAATCTCTTTCTGCAAGAGCCTCGCTGCTTCCAGGGGGAAGGAGTGCAAAGTAATTTGATGCCTTCATTATCTTCATAACATGAACCAATTTGTCAGCAAACTACTATGCGGCCTGATTCCTGATTGCAGAGAAAAACCAGGCTGGGAGAGAGGACTATTATTTGCAACTAGTTTAAGCATTGTTCATTTTCAGAGGAATATAAATATACTGTGTAAAGCTGGCTCATTAGACACTTATCCGTTTGTATTTATGGTTTAATTAAATGACTGCACGGGAGGACTTTGGTTTCTAATCACAATAACAATAACAGTTTTGCCCTCCTTATGGCAGTTCCTTTCTGTGGAAGGCTTTGTAGGCACAAGTGTATTTAATCTGTCGGCTCCCATCCCTTGATGGAAAGGAGGAAGTAAAACATTTTAACCCTCGTTGTACAAATGGGGGGACTGACAGGTGAAGAGTTTCAGTGACCAGCCCCAGGTTACCCTGGTTACTGACTCCTTAGAGGAACGCTTAGTCTTCTGCCTGAAAAGCAGGGGTAGGAAGTTAGCGTGAGTAGCTGATTGCTCTGTGCTTCTAAAGAGAGAGTCCCCCATGGAGCCTTGTAAGAGCCACTTTCACCTCCCTTCTTGTTTTGTTACAAATTCCAGGCTTAGTCCAACTTTCCAGGCCCCCTGAATCTGCTTTTTTTCAGATATGGAAGAGATTTGCTTGCTGTGGCTCTGATTCTACCGTAGAGCAGGAAGGATGCAAGGCACTGGGTACGACCCCTCCGAGCGAGCCCCTGTGCAGTGTCCTGCGCTGGTCCCCTCTCCTGGGAGATAACCCCTAAGGGCTGGGTTCCAGCTCAGGCCGTGCAGGACAGGGCAGGAACTACCTGCTAGGCTGGATGAAATGTGGATGTGAGGTGGGTTACAAACCACCAGAAAAGCCAATAAGGCTGGTATTGCTTTCTGTTCTGGTATTGCCTTCAGACATACTAAACCCTGTAGGGGTTCCCACCCCATATTTCCCATAAAAACAATTCTACAGAAGATTTACTTGGAGTTTTTGATGGGGAGAGTCAGTGTCATGGCTCTGGAGTGGAGGCCAGGTGAAAGTAAAGCTACTTTTAGGTGTATAGGTAGGCTTTCTGTGTCTACCCGCCCCTTCACTTCTTGCATTAGCTTGCCTCTGTTATCTCAAGCTGGGACAGAGGACAGAAGGGTTATGAGATCTTCTGATCAGGCATACATCTTCAAGCAGTGCTTTGACTTTAAGGCTGAATTTTCTCTCTGAAAAGTCAAGGGAAAGCTAAAGACGCTGCCTGTTGCTTAGAGAATAGAGAGGAAGAGTGCTTTGACATTACATTTTGTTATTCCTGATCCCTGTGGTTGCTGATGTTTTTATTTTTTTTTTTTTTTACTCTTTTCCATGTTTAATGTGGTCCCTTAAATTGCTTAAGCTTCTTTTTCTTTAACTCAGTTAAATCAGATTCCCCCATACCCTGAAATATAAAATACATGGAGGTTTTCTCTAAAGCATAGTTTATGCAAATAATTCCCTCTCTGCATTCCTGTGCTAGAGTCAAGCACTGCATATCTGATTGGGCTCTTAATGACTTTTGGGAATCATTTAAATATCTAGCTGACTAGCCCAGTTAATAATCAAAGCTGCAGCTCCTTGAAGCAGGAGTGACTCATGGAAGAAGAAGAAAGCTTCTGGTTATTTCTAAGCCTCGCTCCTGCCCCTTCACCGACGTGCAGACTCTGAAGGGCACGGCATTATCAGATGTTCCCAGGCAACGTGCATCCTCTCTGTCGTGCTCCCAGTCACACGTTCAGGCGGTGCAAGCTGCCAGCTCGGTTTCTGAACATCTGTTGCCTGCGCATCCCGTTGCAGGGAGATCGCTGGAGCTTGCAGATTAAGCAGTTCAGGGGCAAATTTAGTGTTTGAATTCCAGATTTTTCTGGAGGGGAGACCCTTAAATGTTGCAGTGGGGGTAGTGCTTGGTGGAGAACTGTCTTTACTCCTGTGTGCTTTAGTGTGCCCTGATGCTGCTGGTACTATCTGTGAATGAATTAGAAAACAGTGAACATTGAGATTTGCCTTTGGGATTGCTAATCTAACTCAGGGTGTTCTTTCCTAAAGGAGTGTTACTCTATTCTGATGTTTGTCCCAATTTTTAAGGTATTTTCAGACCATCTCACCTAATGTCTCCTGAAGTTTCATTTAATTTCTAGAGTGAGCTTTTTTAAAATTTTCTGTTCGTGTGTCATGGATGATTGTCACTTGCTGTTACTGCTGGCTGTACTGCAGCCATAACAAAGCTCTGCTTTGGTAATGGAAAAATAATAATTACTGTATGTTTCCCCTTCTCTTGCATCCCGGGATTACTCTCCTGAGCACTAACATGATGTTAGGACTACCTTTGGCATCTCTGTATTCTCTTTTGTGTCTTGAATGGCAGTATTCACCAAGACATGCGGCTTCTCTGATTTATGAATCGAGATATATTCCACCAGAGAGAATGAGTGCCTGGGGGAGGAGAGCAGGGCTTTGATCTCACTGTGCTTTTGAAATATGACTGTAAAATCAGAATTAGATTGTAATCTCTTTGGGGCAGGGACATCTTTCTTTGCCCTGCACAGTGCCTAGGATGCTTTGGGTGCCATATTATCAACAACAGAGGTTGAGTAATGAGCGATGCTCACAAACTGTGTCTATTGACCCTGCAGAGTTGAGGGGCTGTTCTCTCCTCATCCTATAATTAACAGCACATTCTGATTTCTTTCCCCTGCTCCTCATCTCTGTAGTAACTGGACTTTGCTGGGCTCTCTGATCAGAGGTGTGGTGGGATGGCCCGGGGTTTTGTGCTGTGGGCAGCTGGTCGGGCCTCGTGTCCTGCTGCACGAGCGATGCCAGCTGCTGTGGCTGATCTGTGGCGCTCGCTGTCCATGGCTGGCCTTGAGCACCCTCGGTGGCCTCAGGAAGCCTTAAAATGGCAAAGATAGCAAGGGAAAGCACGGGGTATGTTTGCATCCGAGAGGAGGCCAGCAGACTGTTGGCCCAGCCTTTCGGTTCCTCCCAGGCTGTCCTCATGGAGAGCTCAGTTCCCAGGATGCTGCTGCTTCTGGTTTGCTGTAAAGGAGCATTATTGCAGAAAGGGACCTGACCGTCTGTTGTTCTAGGTGTATTCTTATAAAGAAGAAAAATTCTTACAAGCTCCTGAAGAGCCCTTTTGTTGCTCTTTGCAACAAAGCCTCCCTTCTTAAAAGGGATCTGTGAGTTTTGCTTGACAAACACCTGAGCAATTTAGGGTGGAGGTGTCCATCTTCCCTTCTGGAAAGCAGGCCCTGACAAGAATCCCAAGGAGGGCTCTGCAGTGGGATGGCCACACACAGGGAGCTGCCGGGACCAGTCACAGATTTTTCCTTTTTCCAGTGTGAGCACAGAGGTACTACTCATCTGGGGCTGACAGACTTTTCTTTTTCTTGGTTTGAAGTTTTGGAGAAGGTGTACAAAGACTGGGGGATTTAGTCACTGGGCTGAATTGCGACAAGCCCACAAAATGGTATCTTGAAGTTTTCCTTCCTTTCATGGTCTCCCTCTTCCCCTCTGCTCTGTATGTGAAATGTGGAAATTTTTTTTGCTTGTTAATCACCTGCCCTAAATCAAGGGTTTTCAATGGGAGGCACAGCTGAAGCTGTCCTGTCTGCATCCCTCCAGAACTGCTCTTTCCTCAGCTCTAAAAGCAGCACGCAACACCAGGCATAATGGTTTCACCAAGCTTTTGCTGTCAGTGCTACAAAAAAACCTGGTTTAATTCCTGCTCACTGCATTTGAGTGGAAAACTTGCCTTATCATTGTAGGGCAAGTGGAAGGAAAGGATACTCAAGGTGCGATTGCTGTGATTCCTACATGGGTCATGGGCTTTGCTGTTGAAAGAGCTGTCCATGTCCTCCTAAACTGTGTTTTTTTTAAGGTGAAAGATGGGGTTTCCATCTGTTCTGCACCTGGTGGTTCAGACCTGGGGACAGTAGCTTCCGTAGTCTTGACAGCTGGAGCTGTACAGCTTTGGGATACAGAGGGCTGCCCCGCTCCAGGACACGCTCTTGCAGCGAGGAGGCTGTTTACCCTGATGGCAATCCCTTTTTGAAAGGGGGGAGCAGGATGGGCTGTCAGATTATTTGAACTGAGCTGGCTGGGAAGTATAGTCCTTGCGGAATCTCTTTCAGAGAGGACTACTTTCCCGTCTGACATGGTAGGAGCACTTTTTAAACGATCATGCTTTCCTAAGAGTAGATTGTGATTCAGAGAGGCAGAAGAGGTGCCTTTTTTGAGACCCACCAAACTGAGTTAAAGCTGAGGTGTACCTGTAGGTGATGTCTCCAGCTCGGTTGCCCATAGGTGCTTTGTGTGTGAAATGGCATGTGTTGTGCCACATCTCGTTTCACACGGGCTACTGAGCTGTGTCCTAAAACACTTGCCTAATTGTCTTGGTTCTCCAGCTACAAAGATTCATTAACAGAGACAGAAATTTCTTGCCTCCCCAGCCAGGAAGAAAAAGGCAAAGGACTCACGAAAGGGAGGGGGGAGAGCTCGAAAGGAGACTTCGCTGGCAGATGACTACGGTGAACCTTACAGCCCCATCTAGCGCATCAGTCTCTCCAGAGTAGCTGATGGCATATGTGAAATGCAGCAAGTCCTCGGGCTATTGTGTGACTTGGGGGATGCCTGCAGCCACTGTTCATAATTAATCATTTAAGCCACAGTAAAATCAAGTGACTTTACTGACAGTATCCAAACTGCTGACCTCAATGCATTTTAAAAGTTCGCTGGATGCTGAACCTCGAATGACCCATGGATGGATCTGGAATAATAATTTTCATAATCCTCAAGTCATTATCTTAAGAGGGAACGTATTGTTCTCCTAATTAAGTCCGTCCGCACGCTGTGCATCTTCCCATGCAAATGCACTGTGCATAAACTAATTAAAAGAAATATACAGCCACAAGGACTTAAACTGTCTTTTATGCAATCTCTTTAAATTATAAGGATTCTCCCTCCTCCCCCCTTGTGCACACGCTCTAACAAGGGATTCGGCACCATATTCAGCAGCGAAAACCGCGGAGCAGTTTTGGATCAGAATGTGGAATTCTCAGAATTTATTAGAAAGCTTTTGTTTTATGACATTTTTGTGAGGGCCCTGGATGTGTAGAAGACCCTAATTAAGTGAGAGTTATGATCGTTTAATAGGAGACAGTCCCTGCCCTGAAGAGCTTACAGTCTAAACAGACAAGACAGCCAAAAGCTGGAAGAGCCTTGTTTTGCAGTGAAAAGGCTCAGCCATTGAAGAGTTGAATGACTTTTTCAAGGTCATACATACAGAGCTGAAAATTGGAGGCAGACCTCCTCCAGCACTGCAAGTATCTGAGCCTTCCACCTTTAGCAGTAGACCCAAAAGATGTAATATGTGGAAACCTATTTGATGCAACAGCACCAAAGGGCAATTTCCCAGTGAAACTCACGTGTATTGGGTTAGCTGGGAAATGGCTGTGAGACCGCTTGGCTACTTTCGGTAGCTGTTTCGTGTTCTCAGGCGTGGTGGAGGCTGTCCTGCTGGGAAGCAGTGTGTTAGAGGCACGTGACTCTTAAAACTTTCTGTCACGTCTCCCCACTTAAGCCTCAGCAGCAAGCAGGTGCAGCAGAAGCCCCCGTGCCAGCAGTGTGGGTGTGTTCATGCCGTCTGCGTGCCTCGTGTTGGACCGTGATTTCAATGAACCCTGGAGCGGTCTCCATTTGTGTTTGGTTGTGGCAAGAACATGAATGAAGCAGGTTGAAGGATATTGTCAGGGTCAGCCTTTTTGCTGTAATCTCCCTTGGGACTGTTGCTGACATTGCCTTTGGCTTCTGCTTTGCAGAAGAGGAGGAGTGGAAGCTCTGGATGTGGCCTGCTTGCTATTTCCACTCCTCTTGTAGGATGTGTGTCTGGTGCCTGCACATCTGCCGGAGCACTGTGATGTTACTGCTTGCTCTCCTCCTGTAAGTAATCAAAAGCAACTTAAGTATTTTGTCTAATATATCATCATAGCCTCCATGGGTGCAGGAAGGGGTGTCTGTGCATACTAACATGCTAAATTATGGGGTAGCCTAAACCAGTGGGTTTGCCAGCAAAATAACTTGGATTTTTTTTCTCTTCCTCAGAATTTCTCCCACAAACACTTTTCTTAGCTGCTGGGGTTATGAGATACCTCTGGGGCCTCTCAGGTAGAGCAACAATCTTGTAAACTGAGTCTGAGTATAATGATGGAGCATCTTGGTGTTTTCACTGGTCTTGAATGGTCTTCAGTGGGTTTGGTGGTAGAGAGATTGGCATTTGCAAATCTCACGTGCATGACTGTGGGCCTGATCTGCACGAAGGCCGTGAGTGACAGGTCATAGCAAACAGGACAGTCAGCAAAGGATGGTTCGTGAGTAGCCTGACCTGAGCAAACTACCCAGACCAAGAAGTTGGTATTTGCACTGAGGTGAACTGGGACAACGCAGCCATGCCCACCCGTGAGAGAGGACACAAAAGCAATCGTGCAATTCAGCTGCTCTGAACCAGGTGGAGTAACATCAGCTAGTAGATGAAGATGCATAGCCCATAGCCCTGCAGAAGCCCTTCTAAGTTCTGTCAAATAGCTATTAGTTTGGTGCTTGCAGCTTCTGAACAAGTGACATCTGCAATTATTGAGGCAACAGAGGTGCAAATTTCAGAAATAGTCCCTCAGTGTGAGTGAATGCCATCCACAATGGGACTAGTTCAGGGGGAAATAGCAGCCGAGCCCTCAACAGCCCTGGCATGGTTGGATAGGAATTTGCACATAAATTTTGAGAAAGCACAGGGATTTCCTCGCTCTCTTTTGTAGCCGGTGTTTATATGTGCAAAGTGGAAGACGAAATTTCCTTAGGTTGGTCTTGATTGCTATCTCGTTCTTTGCAAGTGGCAGGTTTCCTGACAGCATCCCTACCAACACAGCAGTCGTTGAAAAAGGCAGCTGGAAAAGGAGCAAAGACAAGTCCGGCTCCGCGGCTGGGAGGCCCCTGCAGCACAGGATCCGAACCGGAGCAAACAGGCAGTTCTCCTCTTATCTGATGTAGCCTGGAGAGCAGACAGATAGAACTGCAGCAGTCAGTATGATGGGAATGTGGTGGGTGGACTCTACCAAGAGAAAAGAAACCCTCCCCTCTATGGATGAACCTTCATCTCTCTGTTTCCCCCCTCTCCAGCCCTCATTCCGGTGAGAGGGAGGATCTTTTCCCCATCCAGCGATGAGATGAAAGAGTGCCCCCCATTTGACACTTCATGAGTTGGCTGAACCCTACAAAATGATCTTCATAAAATCCTGATTCCAAAGCATCAAAGCCTTTTCCTAACTGGTAAAAACCCTAAAAATTCCTGGAAGAACTGCCAAAGGGCAACGGGGCTGATTCTGTCAACTGCCTTTGGTTAGAGCTGGGTTTGGTTATTTATGGGGGCCAGGGGAGGCAAGAACTTTCCAGATGGGCGGCTGAACCAAATATAACAATGATAAAAATCAATGCAGTTATGTGAAGGGAAAAGAATGCCTGCGCTGAAGGACTGCATGAGGCACACGCTTCTCTGTGCTGAAACATCCCTCGGCACGGTGCTGCTTGTGGCATCCCACCCTGCGCTGTTTCATCCCCGTGCATTGCCCAGACACCTCCTCTGTGTCTGCTGAAATGTGGCCTTTGCTGGGAGGATCCTGGCTGGATTTAATGGTACCTACCTAACAAGACTATGCACTGATTGAGGAGTAAGTGACGAATAAATACCTTATCCTACTAAAAACATGACCAAGAGAGTAATCACCCAAATCACCCCCGTGAGATTATAGCAGGGCTGGTCTCTCAGCCCATGCAAGAAGCCAACAGCTGATTAGCAGCATGACTTTTGTCTCCCCACAAAGGCTGCGGTGTTCTGATGTCCGGGTCATGCTGGGACTCCAAAGCAGCAGATGTGTCTCTCGTCAAATTATGGCTGAGACAGAATTGGTGCGTGAGGGATCAAGGCTGGGACACAGGGTATCAAACGGGTTTCGTGGAAGCCCTTGGATGAAAGGCGAGGTGTAAAGATGAACATTTCCTGTCTGAAAAGTCTGAAGAAATTTGCTGTTGCAATGTGGTGATGTAAAGGAACTGAGTGAGCAGGGAGACAACCTTCAAAATCATCTGGGTTCTTAAGTCACCTTGAAGTATTAATTGTGATTAATTAGAGCCCTGTTGGTGTGCGTGGCACTGCACGGTTATGAGTCAGAGCAAAAAACTGTCCCTTCTCCAGAGGCATTGCAGTCTAGGAGCACAAGGGAAGAGAAAGCATAAGAAAAGGCACAACATATGGGACTGGGACTGATCATTAGATCTTTGTATGCATCCAAGAATAGAGGAGGAGGATTCAGTAATTCCTTCAAGAAGGAAGCTTGCTTGCCATCTACTTTGGGAGGAAGCATGCTGAGCGTCTGGTGTCAGTGGGAAAAAGGCTAGGAGTCAGGACTGAGTGGAAGAGATGAAATATCTGGTGAGAAAGGAAATTTGCTGGAGAGGGTTGGAGTTGGTGACAGCGAACTGTTCTTGTCTGGCTGCACCCTTGGGTTTCCTATGTTAGTGAAGTTTTGGATGCCTGCATGGGTTGTTAGTAGCCATGCAGTTAGCCAGCCCAATATCATCATCTTCCTAGTGTTGATCTTTATTTTTGGAGGTATCCTTTGCTGGAAAACCTTCAGTACTCTCATGGACTGGATACACAAAGTCTAAGTTCTCCCTTTGGCAACTGCATTTTTCTACTGTCCTCTTTTACTGCTTTCAGTCTGGTATTCACACTTCTTGGCCTTGTCTGTTGACCATTATGTGTTTATGCTGTTGAAAAGGTGGTGAGGCTCAGCCTACTGAGGTTGCTGTTCATCACTCTGCAGTGAATTCCAGCTCTTTAGGTAAGTCTAATGAAACTGGGGGAATTATTCTGTCTTACCCAACAGACAGAGCTTTGTTCAGTTGGGGTTCTTTGTTTAGATCAGGTTCTACATCTGTGTGGTCCCACCATCAGGTTGCCTTTTACCAGCCTGCTGTCCTGTGGGAGCCCAGCCCTGGCTGCAGCCCGCCGAGGTACTCGCTCCTCTCTTTGCTCCTTACTCACGGACAGACCCCGCTTGCAGCGCTTCAGCAATCTGGCAAGAGAAAGCCATGATGAGGTGAGTGATTTGTTCGCTAGTGAGGTGGCGGGACCCTTGTTTCTTGTTAAAGGCATGCGAGATAGGAGATGCCGTTGATGTTTTAAGGTGTTCTTATCATAGGCCTTAGTCTGAAATGACACTGTTCATCCACACTTTCTCTCCAGCTTATTGATGAAAACGGAGAATTTTCTCCTGCTGTCTCCAGTCTCTGGAAAGCCCCTAGACAAAAGAATTTTTCAGACACATCATTTCCTTTTGTGAATCAAACTCTAACCCCTTAATGTTCAGCAAATAATTTGTTCCAAAGGGACTGTGTTGTATGTGATCGTAATTACATTCGGTTTTTAATAATCATAAACGCTCTTGTTTTCTAAGAACCAGCAAAACTGATTTCCAAATCATTTAATTTGAATGGCATGTTTTGTGTTTGTGTAGCATCTTCTCCCCCATACGCACTTCTAAAGAAAAACAAACAATGTAGTTAAAAAAAAAAAAAAGCAAGTACGGGGGGAAAAAACCTTGGAGAACTTTAAAAGACTCTAAACCTGAAAAGGGAGGGTGGGATCAGCTAATTTGTCCCTCTTTTGTGTGGTTTATTAAGCCTTTTGTTCTGGAACGCATGGGTTCAGTGGGAAAGCGGTTTTTGATATATAATGTATTTACTTTTGCTAATTAATTAAAGCAGTATTCATATGAAAATGCCGACTGATAATGGCTTTCACAGCAACAACTGTGTTTTTTAAAGTAGCAACTTTTAATTACAAATTGACTGGCAGAAATATATAAACCCAAATATTGTTCCACTGATTTCCTTTTAACTGTGTTACTCTTGCTTGATTTATCGGATTAGGGCTTTTCACACATAGTGCGTACAAGATATTGTTTTTAATGAGAAATTAAAAGATTACCAACAATACCCATAAACCATTAAAAAACACAAACTCTAGATGAATGGTAATTAGACAGAATGATTTGAGGCTGATAAATTGAAAGCAATTAATGTATTTGTTTGGGATTCTGAAGATAGCTCTGGGTGTTCCAGAAAGCACTGAAGGGTTCGGATTTGGTGCCGGATTGCATGTGGAGATACCTGCACCGCTTCACATGTCCAGGGTACCAGCAGAGCACCAGTGGAGAAGATGCTGATGGGGCTCCACTGGGCTTTGAGAAGGGGGAGAGGTGAGAAGTTATGTGAAGGGGTTTTGTGGGGAGGACTAAAGGGATATATCTGAACAGGGCTTCCTTGAATCAAACCTCTTCTGTGTTTCACTGTTATCTGCAACATAACGTAAGGGAAAACTCGAGGACGCAAGAGGGGGGGAAAGTGCTGAGGAGAAGTAAAGGACTCTCATCTGTGCTGTGGTTTGTCAGTATTGCAACTTCTGCTCAACTCGCGCGGTCTTGAGTCGATAAGCCTGCGTGAGATGCTCTCTTTTGGGAGACGAGGAGGTTGCGTTTGTAATGGTGGCTTGTAACCCCAGCAAGAGCATCCTGTTTCTATTCTTTCTCTTATTCTTGGCAAAGCGAATGTTTTGGGATTCTATTTCACCAAAAGGAAGCGCTCTCGGGTGGTGATGCCTTTTGATATTGCTCCTCGTACTTGGGTCTAGAACAGAGCTCGCCATGATTTCCCATCTCAGGAGAATTTCTTAGAACAAGAAAAATAGCCAAAAATCAAATAATCTCCTAAATCAGGATAGAAATGTCTCTCCTCAAAAATCTTAAATAAACAAAATAGCCCTCCCCACCCCAAAACCTAAAGTCCCAGGCGACATATGATCTGAACAACTGAAACATCTCATTTCAATTTTTACTATTTTTATTTTCAAGTCTTGCCCGAGTGTAAATTAAACAGAATGTTGAAATGAAGATTCATGGCAAACAAAAACCTGAACCCTTTTCCCCCAAGTCAGAAATATCCGTCAGAATCATCCCTTTCTTACACACAATGTTTTGCTTGTGATAATTTGGTATTTCTAATGGGGGGTGGTATTTTTCATTTAAAAAATTCTTGACATGGAATTCTGCAAGTGGAACTCCCTTCTCCACCATCGGCTTATCTCTCTATTCCAATCCCTCCTTTAGATGTATTTCTTCCACGAGGCTTTTCAGTGCTTATCCACTGTAGAAAGAAATGCATTATTTAACAAGGCAAGAGCAAGAGAACAGTGTATGCCCTTCACATTTAACCATCAGCTGCTGGTATCTTGCTCGGGGAACCAGGTTTTCAAAGGAGCTCAAGCTCTTGAAAGCACTTAGCAGAGTGGAACCTGGTGGGTGCTCAGTTCTTTTGAAAACCTGGTCATCCCATTCCTAGTGGAAACTGTTGGACTGAACCAGATTTGTTTCAGGCTGAAAAAAAAAAAAATTATGTTCTCTATGGAAACTCTGTGGCTTGTCAAATTTAGGGCCCAATTCTTTCACTTGTTGACTGTCTTCCAGGCGCACTTAAATCTTGCAGGTACTCTGAAGCTTGTATTTGCAGGAGCCCTGTCTTCTGTCCCTGTCACGTTGTCTGCTGTGGCTCCATCCCCACAGGCATGTTCAGTTCACTGTGGCTCTCGGGGGGTGATTTGTTATGGCTTTTCTCCGTCCTGCTGGAGTCATGGTGGGTTGCAGAGAAAAGCAGGTGTGTTAGCAGAGAGTATCTTGCTTCCAGGGATGAGCTGGATAGGGTACCGCTTCACCCAGCGCGCTTGTTCTGGCGAACGTTAGCTGGGTTGTTGCCGCTGCTGTGAAGTAGTGTCTTGGGCATTTCATAAAGTATTTTTCATTCCTCGTACACCAGTTCAGCCATCAAATTAACAAATAAGGATCTTGGAGGAGCCACCTGGGACCTATCGCAAAAGCTGGACGCCAGTAAAACCCAGTTGTATGTTGCAAAAGGGAAAAGACCAATAAGGAAACAATAACAGAAAAGCTCTATTAAAAAGGCATATGGATACAATGTTGCTGGCCCAGTTAATGAACCTGTTATATTCAGTAGTGCAATAAAATCCAAAGTAATTTCAAATGAAACTTAATGCCTTGTAAAAGAGTTCAGCTCCTTTCTTCCATAGCTACAGCCTTTTGAAATAAAGGCCGGATCCAGCAGGAGGTGTATGTGGGCTGCACAGCTTAGAGCTTTAGGAAACATCTGATTAGCTGTGGACAATGAATGTTAAGGTTGTTTGAAATGTTCTGGCTTTTCTGGCCAGCCCAGCCTTCTGCAGGAGGATGTGGAACAGGGCAGCACATGGAGAATTTGACCTCGACCCTGTGCGTGTGGGATCCTGCGTGTTCTGGTCTTCCCTGCAGGCGCAGGAATCGCTTCAGACTAGTGCAGCCAGGAAGCTACTGAGGTGATGGTTACTTTTCTCCCCTATTCACAACTCCCCGTGTGTTTCGCCATCGTTCCGACTAGAGTGGTGGGCTCAAAAGCCCTGCAAAAGCCAGGCAGAGGAGTCCTCCCAACCTTGCCTGTGTGCGTATTCCTTCTGGGCTTTGGTCCAGGCTTTTCCCTGACTTTTTACAGCATGTGACTTCTGCCTGCTTCAAGCAAACCCCATTTGTTTGGGGAAAATAGACCATGAAGCTCGTCATTTCACTCTCTATTACAGATTTTGGATAGTAAGTTTCTTTAAGTCATAGGGTTATATCCTGATTGTCTTTACTCAGCAGTCAAGTCAAACTTCCTTTATGCGAATAAGAAATACGTAGGAGGAGGGAATTTGCCGCACCAGCACTTTCTGGTGAGGATAGTGATATTTTTTGGTTGTTTAGTGCCCGGTCTTTGGGAATTAAATAACTGCTTGAGAATTTTAGCTTCATTTCAAAGGCAAGTTTCTAGTCCTTACGTCTGTGTGAACTCCACCTGCACCCCCCCATACCCCCCCCCATGTAATTTGAAAGTGTGACTTGGTTATGCCTGAAAGGCTCAGGATCCAGAAGGCAGAGAAAAATAACTCAAAGCTGATTGTTATTAAAAACAAACACCACCACCCCCTCCCCAAACTGATGGTATTTGAATTCCTGGATTTGCATTGCTGATTTTGGGCCAAGGGAACTGAAGACAGGTAGAAGCCTGACGCACATTAGATCAGAAGCAGGAGTCTGGCAGTTTGCTTGAAAATGGCGTGAGCCTGGTGGACAAGCGCAAAATGGGATGAGCAAGGACAGTGTGTGCCACAAAGGGAAATACCAGCCCTCGGAGAAAATCCTTCCTGCTTCCACCCATAAAACCTGATTTTTCAGGAGAGAAGTATCAGTCACGCAAAGGGTGACATCCCTCGCTCCTCCTTTACTAATCAGGTTTTCATTTAATTTGCAATGCTTTGTTTCACCACGTGAATTGACTATAGTTGGTAGATAAAGCTGTGAGTGGCCCTTTTAAGTTCAAATGATGGTTCTAGCTGCACATTCCTCAGTTAAAAATGTGCAGTGTCCTCCTTTCCTGGCATGTGCTAGCAGAAGTCATGGGGCGCACACCGAGGAGTAGCCCCTGCTTTCTTTATTGTTGTTCTTTCCTTCCTCTGATGGCCTGAGTCAGGGGTACTGTCAGCCTCTGAACCGACAGCGTCTCCGTTTCGGCAGTTAGTCTGCTCGTTTCATTGTTTGGCTGAGCTGTGGCGTGCTATAAGATTTATCTTGATTCTCTGTAGTTGACAATAAAGGGGCAAATTTCTGAAATTCTAGTGGGATTTCTAGAGGAACTTCCTTCCCCCTTTTCCCCCTTGAAAGGAAGCGATCTCCTGCAAACTCACCAGCCCACTTCTTTTCTTACAGGGTTCGGGCTGGCATCCTTCATTAGCTTCCTGTGTAACCATGGGCTTGACTTGGCTTCTCTCAAGGTTCTTGCTGAAAACGGTCCAACATTTTATTCTCACATCCGCCCACGCACGTGAATTCCTGAGTGTCATAAGTTGGTTAAGATCCGTGTAAGTCATGGCACCTCTCCGTCTTCACCCCTTCATCCACCCCTGTGAAAAATGTGCAGCGTTGTAAATGGAGGCAAATGCAAATATATACAAGGTGGGGAGGCTTAGTGATATGGAACTACGAGATGAGGGCAGCAAAGACACAGTCTGTGGAAGGGTGCTAGGGCTTTTCAATAATGAAAGGCAAGACTGTCCCTTAAAGCTGGGGGTGAAGCCTGCTAAAGTCAATGGAGAGGTTTGTATTGATTTCGGTGAACTCTGGATCAGTCGCTTCAAAAGCAGCACGGAATATGGTCCTAATCAGATCATACAATTGTGGCCAATTACTCATTTACTGGCAGCTGGATACTATGGGGCTAAAAATAGGGTTTAGCATCTATGCAGGACCCTAAATAGGACCTCAGGTCTTTCAGAAGTGCTCCTTAGGAAAGGGACAGACCCTATACTTGGGAGGGTATTACAGCAGAAGCCAGCGGATGTCGTGTGCTTTGGAAACCCAGGTCCTTTGGTTAAATGAGAACACCGTGTATTTTCAAATCTGTTTCCAGCTGTAGGTGTTGAATGCTTGAAAGTCTATTTCTGAACAAATTTTAAAGATTGCCTCCTCTTCCATTTCAAAACTGAATTTTGCAAGGTGTTATGTTCCTTCAGCTTTTAGGGCTACACGTATAGATAGTCAAGGACGTTAGGAAGATCACCGTTGGGAAATTAAAAAAAATAATAATTTGCATATTTAGATCAAGGATATGAACATTTGAGATCATTTTAGAAATGGCAGGCCAGACAGCAATTTCGCAACTAGCTCTTGATTTGAACTCTGAAACCCTAGCAAAGTTGGGGCATATGATCCCAAGACTGGGGTTGTCTAAACATGGAAATCACTCAGAACTCAAGTCAGCAAAAATGTACGTAAAGGCACTGAATAAATGCAGTGGTCATGGGTAGCTAATCTTCCCACCCAGGAGCTCTGGTATTCTCAGTACGCAACCGTTATCATCTAAAATACTACCTGTCCCATTGCAGCCTGGATTTGGTCTCCTTGCCTGTGGATTAGACGTAAGGAATATAAAACAAAAATACGTGCACAAAACCCTTGTGTTTCCTTTGCAAAATCAGACTGTGCACATAGCTAATTCTTTTCATGTTAATCTACGCTTACAACCCGCTAACAAGCTAGAGCTTTCTTCTAACCAGGCTTGATTAAATTTGGAAGATTTCTTCCCAACAGGAGAACCCTTTCTGCTTTCATGCAGTAAACATGATTTTGTGCTTTCTGTATTTCCCTTCTTTATTTTTATTTCAGGAATTCTTTTTTTTCTTATTATTATTATTATGAATAAGCTAGTTTTAAATCAATTTCAACAGCTGGAATTAATTTTCCTGTTACTGACTCTTCACTTGGGCCTGTCACAGAGCGGGAGGCTTTCTATTAGCATAAACATAACTGAAAGCTCTGGAATTTGCATTAATGTACTTTTAACAAGTTGACAGTCTTTTGGCACACGCTCCTGAGATCTGAGAAGCAAGGGAAAAAAAGACTGTATTATACCTTACACTGGCTGGATTGTAAGAAGCTGTCAGGTAAAACCTCAGGTTTCTTTTCCTGCTACAAAAATATGAGACAAAATATCCACCCATAAGCAGGTGCATATATCTGACAATTTTGCGAAGTCCTTGCTGCTTGCCTCCTAGCCTCTGACAGAGCATGCTCACAGCTCGGGAGCAAGCTGGTTTATTGTTATTTAGCAGATGTGGAACTCGCACAAGGGCTGGAGGTGCTGAGGTGCAAAATATTTTACAAAATTTTTAAAGGGTCTCAGGAAATGTATATTTTAGTGACAGGGCTATGGGCCCTTTGAAAAGTTAACCAAACTCTGCTAAATAACTGGGAAGTTGTGTCAGATAAAGAGCTGGTCCTGCAAGCTCCTTGTTACCACAAGGCAGGAATTCAAGCGGGCTCAGCATGGCAGTTTTGCCAGCAGATGACAAAATCATAAGTGAAGACCCAAAGACTGAGGCGATGGTTTTATACGTCTCCATTTAAACTAAATAATTAAAGTGAGGGTCTTTTAGTTTGCTTCCAGCTCCTAAGTGGCAAGTGAATTCTGGTTGAACCCGGCCTTCATTAGCCACGGGACCAGAACCCAATCTGTGGATAAACAGAAGCTGCTGTTCCCACCAAATGACATGGCTGTAGCAGCAAGGCCTTAAAGGAGGACGACTGTTAGGAACGCTGGTGTCCGTGACATTTGCCTGAACTCTGCTGGCTTTGCCGTCGGTGTGTAGAAGTAGCTGGGCTACTGTTTGGGTCAGTGTGGGCAACCAACGGGCTAGTCTGGGCGCTGCTGTCTGGTTGCAGGGATATCTGCACGAATGGGCGCTGCCATGGCTGGAAACGAAGAGTTAACCAAGCCCTTGCACTGCAGGCGTCGGCTGTAGGTTGGGTAGCTCTGGATCCCTTCGGCTATGTAGATGTTCTGCCTGCGTATCAGTGGGGTTGATGTGTGTCTTTAAAGAACGCAGTAAGTTTTCACCAATTACTTAGGATAAAGGTGTTACAATATTTGCAAAAAATGTACAAGCCAACATCAAATTTGTATGTATATTCATGTGTATGTGTTTCCAGTTATAATAGAAAAGTAGGCAGGAGCATACTTGGGCTGCAGACCAGACTCATATCAGTTGCCATGGGAATAAAGGGAATACAGAGAATTGAGGGAATCCTTTAAACTACAGGATTTTTTAAATTGAGTTCTTATTTACCTGTTTATTTAGGCCCTACATTAAGACAAAAATGTGTTTAGCCAGCTCCTCCTGCTGGATCCAGAGCAACTATTAAAGCTTATTTCCATAGAGATATTGCTGATCCTGGCCCCAGAACAGAGACGAAAGCGGCCTGGGAGAGCTGCTGTGCTCAGTGGCACTCGGCTCGCCCTGCGGCCAGGGGCTCGCGCAGCCCCCTCGCAGCTTGGCAAGGAGAGCCTGGCTTTATGCTTACATGGTAAAGCTGCTGCCAGTGGTTTGGCGAGGCTGCGGTATTCATCTGCTCCAGGCTTTGTTCCTGGGTATGCCTCTTGAGTTTGGAGAGACCAAAATGGTACCCGTTTGATCTGGAAACTATGACTCAATCTGGCCGACACGGGAGTGATATGACGCTGCTTACAGTCAGTCGTATGGTAATAGTCTCGCTGCTGGGAAGAGTCACTGAAAGGTCTGCTAGTTAATTTGCAGGGGGATTGTAAATAGCTAAAACCTGACTGAATTCCGCTGTCAGCTCAGGACAGGATCCTCCTGACACTCCTCTTCCTGCCTCTTCACTCTATTGACTGCAATCAGTTATTCTGGAGATAATTTTTCCTCTCGCAGCTGCTGTTCCAGTCACTGCCATGAAACTCACTGTGGCTGTTATTCACTGCCTATAAGAAAAGGAGCAACGCAGTGCTCTGGGAGAGCAGTATCCCCTCGGTGCCCTTCGCATCCTTTGTAGTTTTTCCTTTTCCCAGGGATGCTGGCTGAGAGCAGAGGCAGCCTGTCCGGCGCTGCTTGGCTCGGATGCTGCTGTCCTCTCTTGCTTCAACTGATGGAAGGCACTTGAGGTACATCTGCCCAGCTGTGACTGCATCACATATTTTTTCCTGAGCTAATCTGCCCATGTACTTCTGGCTGTGTGGAGCTCACTGCAGATTCCTCGTCCAACCAACAACCATGCGTTTGTGCACAGCCCACGCCAGACTGGATGGTATAGAGGTACCTTGGTGATGTCTTAAGTTGCAATCACTGACCAGTGCACAGGGCCAGATCAGTGAAGTGAGGAACAGGACGCTTCTTCACTTAAGCCTCCAGACCCTATGATCATGAAGCCAAGCTGCCTTCTAGAAGGTTTATCTCCTTCTTCTTAAGGCACTTCAAAGAGCCCCTGGAAGAAACCCGTTGTGTTGGTACAGACAGTACATAAGGGCTGCAAATGCATGAGAACGTCGCCCATCTGACAACTGTGTGTCCTCCTTTGATAAAAAGGAGATGTTTTTCCTCTTTCACAAAAAGATTGTCCCAAACACGGGAGTGGTGAAAGGATAACAGTAACGTCGGAAGCAGGGGTCAGCAACTGTGCTTTTGGGGAGGGAAGCTATCCAAAGTCGAGGGCCTAGTGCCTATACCAGCGTTGACTTCATCACCATCAGCGGAGGGTGTTGCGTGAGCCAGCATTGACAGTATCAGGCCCCTGGTCAGGGTTGGTGTGTGCGAGCAGTGGGCAGAGGAGCTGTGGGCTGGGAGAGCTTTGCAATGATGGGAAGAAGAGTGTGGGAGGGGAAAAGGGAAGAGTAGTTTGGTTTAGAGATACTGTCCGCAGCGCTGATTCACTGGGCTAATCGGATCTTGGTGGCGTTTTTCCTCCAGTATCTGCTCTGGGCGTCTGTCACTGTTTTTGAGAATTTATCTTTCTCATCAGAGCTTGGTTTTTTTGTTGTTTTTTTCCTCTCTTCATTCAATGCCTGTAAGAGCAAAACATTTGAAAACAAAATGTCCTTTTCTTCAGAGCTCTGCTCAGTAGGCCAGAGCTGCGATAAAGTTTCTTCTCATGTCGATTGCCAAGGAACGCGGGTGCCCTGTGTGCAGTGGCCAGCCAGGACTACCTACAGCCGCTGCTGAATCCTGCCTTCTTTGGCAGGAGTTCTTGGTTACCCTCAGTCTCAAAACAGTGCTTCAGGGCTGTGAAGCAAAGGCTGCTGTATAGTCGTTTTTTGTTGAAGCACGGCCTATGGCATAGATCCTGCAGGTGAGGGCCTGGGGCCTTTCCTTAAGTCACCGTGTTGCAGGCAAGCATGAGAAATGGCAAACTGTGATTTAAGCTAGCAGCTCTAATGGGCAACGATGGAGAGGAGCACTCTCTTGCCTAGTGTGTCCTTGTCCATATACTCCCACAGAAAAAGCCTAATGAAAAATAGTTGAGAAGCTTTTGTTGTAGTTTAGGTTCTGGTACTGTTACCAGAGGAGTTTGTGCAACTGTGGTGGAGCTCCACTCTGTCCCTGGCCTGCACGGATGGAGGTGAAGCCACGAGCTAAGTGGAGCTCGTGGTGACCAGTGTGCCAAACGTCCAAACTTTGCAGCACGGAAAAAGGGGTTCAAGTATTAGTTCTTACCTGGCAGCTGAAACCTCCCCTCCAAGCCCTGATGCATCTGTTAAGCTAAGCCCAGCATGAGGGGAGGGGGGCGGCTGTTTGGGGAACGTCTGATAAAAGGATGTTAGCTGTGCAAAGCTTCATCAGTGAGACTTCTCCGTAAACATCATCTGTTGTTAATTCAGCCTTGCATGCTTATAGACAGACATTTGTGTTGATTATTTGTGTTTTCTGGAGGAGAGATTTTTAAATATGGAAATGAATGGAGATATTTACACAACCGGTTAGCATCCATTTCATATTATTATTGAATATACATATTACAGAAGTGCCTAGAGACCTCAGATTATAGTAGGGCTTCACTGAACAAGGCATGGAATATGCCTAGGGGAGATACGCCTTCCTGCAGGCAGCCTGAGGCAGCGCTAGCCAGGGCAGACAGCCGGGCAGAGGGAGGGCGAGCACAAGGGGTGAGGTGACCTGCTCAGGGCTGTGTGCGGGAAGGTAGGAGCGGAGCTGGGCTAGGCTGCAGGTCTGGCTCTGCCCAGTCCTTAAACGCTGCTGTCCCCCCAAGCTTGTGGGGGCAAATGACAAATAGGAATAGCCATGTAAGCAAGTGATGGTATTACTAAAAGTCTGTCTCTGTAATGCTTTTACTGTCTTTCCCATGACGTGTCTGGCCTTAGACCGTGAGCTTTTGAAGGGAGAGGTGCTGGTTTTCATGGAAATAAAGCACGATGTTAATTTTATACTTTTTTTCCTGCATATGAAGTGCCAAAGACAACAAGAAAAAAGTTCCTGATATTTAAGTAATATCAAAATTCAGAGTGTGCTCTCAAAAGCACGTATGTTGGTTTATAGGTCTGTATAAATCAATATGTTTGCTTGTCTAAATTTGAGAACTTGGGATGAGGCAATGAATTGAGATCAAATGCAGTTGTAAGTGGAGACACAGGCTGTTCTGACCTGTTTTGGGCTACTTTGGTTGAGGATTTGGTTGTGAGTGAGAACTGGAATCCTCCTTTGCTGGAGCTGATGTTTTGTGCATTTAGATTTCTACCATCCTGAACATGGGGAACCTCAGGAGATCAGCTGAAGGTTATAGCCGTCGTAACTGCATCCCAAATGGGGCTGGTGTGGGACCCAACCCCAATCTGTTCCTTGCAGACAGGTTCTGACCTAAAGAGTTAAGTCGTCATTTCCAGAAATGGCAGTTGGCAAGTGTGTCCCCTATCATGGATAGACTTGTGATCCCTCTGTTCTTGCTGAGAACTACTGTAACCCAAAAAGGCTCGTACTAGTTTCCAGAGGCTATTCTTGGTGTAAAGTGTGATTTGCTTTGCGTGCCTTGTCCTGTCTAAGCTATTGCTGGTGTCCTTTCTACTCACTGGTGGTTTTGGCCTGGTATCTTATGTTCCAGAATCAAGTATCTCCATGTTTGTTCTTTTTGTCCTTTAGTGAAGGATTTCCAATTGCATTCAAGATTGACCAAACTCTGCTGCTACCAAAACCAAAAGGCGTTTTCCCACTGACTTCACTGGAGCTGCTAGAGCAGGGCTTGGTGCTGTTGGAAATCCCACGCCAGCTAATTGAGCAGGTGGGGAACGGGGCTCGAAGCAACTGGCACGTTTCATGGCAGAAGCAGTATTTTGGAGGGCTGTTGAGAAAACTGTGACAAAAAGCAGTTTTTCTGTGATGAGGTAGGTTACCTTGCTTAGGAGTGTTGTGGCAGGCGTAGGACACACAGCCCAGTGCAACTGGAAGAAGTGGAGGAGCCAGGGGCCATATATGGGAGCGTTTGTTCCTGAAAGGAGCTTATGTGTTTCCTTCTGCCCAGTCTTATGACTTATTCCTGTGATTGACTTTTTTTAACCATTCAGACTATACTGATTCTTCTCTTAACACTGCAACATCATTTTTCTTGAATATATTGTCCTGAACTCGTTCCCACAAGTCTTAAAGCTGCACCAGCCCTACAGGGACTAGAACAATCATTGCAATGCACAGGACAGGTGCCAAGCCTATATTTTCTGGAATCGACAGTAGGCCACAACCAAGAGCCCTCTCCCATCTCAGGGTGAGCACTTCTCACTGATGCAGCTGGCACACCGGCAGCAGGACCCCAAATTGAGCTTTGAGTGCATGGGGAGGCTCCACAGAGAGACCCCAGGTTAATGTGGCTTCAAGGAAACCTGTCCGCAGTCTCCGTTTCACTGTCATCACCCAAAACTTCAGAACCTTCCTGTGATACCGGGATGGCCATTTGTTACGGGTTATCACAACGGTAAAATCATCATGGGTAGAAACATTCCATTGTCCAGAAATACAAGACAATAGCATCGGCGAAGAGGGCCCATCCTCCACACCCCCCTTCCCCTCGTGACTCCTCCACACTCAGGAAGTGGCAAGGCTGTACTGTGTGGCCAAAAACAAGGCAGAAAAACTCTAGTGAAAAGGGGAGTTAGAGCTGATCGGTAAGCCAGGCATGGGCGCTGAACGTCTCTCGAGAGATAAGTCTCTGACGCTTGATTCTTTTCAGTCCTTTTGGAGACTGTGATAAGGAGGCGGCAGTTGCTTTGTCAGGGTTGCTCACGCTCTTTTGTGCAGCGTGTTCAGTCACTGAACTTGTTCAGATAAGACAAACATCTAAACTCCATTTCCGGAGACACATACCAGTCTTTGCACTCAGGCAATGTTATACCAGGGGTGGGCTACTAGAGACAGGACTGATGCTGAGCGCCTGGCAGAAGGACGCTCCATAGTAGCCGGTGGTTCTGCATCTCCTTTGCTTCCTCGGAGCTCCAAAACTGGAGTCCAGACTTTCCAAGTGGTATAAAGCACTGGGGTATTTGGCAAAGGTGGCCACAAGCGTCCCAGCAGCGGAGGGGGAAGTACTTCTGAAAAACTGACCAAAATTCTGGATGCTTTGGGCTGAACAAAGCTGGGCCCTCCCAAAGTCCAGTCGCATCCAGACCAGTGTGTATCCCCATCACAGGATTTGCGAGTCCCCAGCCATCAGGAGAAAACTTGTTGTAGTTAGCAAGTGCTTCAGTCGCTGCTGAAAGGCAGCCGCAAGGGAATAGAAACGTGATTGATTAAAGCGAACGACGTCTGGACACAATTGTTTAGGACAGTGCAGGAGAATAATGTAGACAACTGGAAATCTGCAGAGAATTTTGTAAGGTGTCAGGATGTGATAAATGCCTGAGGTAGAAATCAGTCTGGGTGTTACTTAGCACCCCTGCTGCAAGAAGTGCTGGAGCAGCTCTTGTAACTGCAGTTGGCTGGAGTTTCTTTCTAAAATCTCATGCAAGGTAAGAGTTTGCTTTGGGGACCAGTCCTGACCAGAAGGAAGAAGCACTCCCCATTCAGTTGCCCTAATTTTTTCAGCTCCTATGCTTTCTGTAGAGGGCTCTCAACTACTCCTCTTGCTTTTAGCTGTGAGCTCTGAGAAGTCTTTGCCTGAGTTGGCATGGGCAGGCATACATCAAATGGCTATAGCTGTCCCTGCTTCAGCAGGAGAAGCAGACTCAGAGTGGTCATGTCTGGGCAGCGAGGGTTATGGGAAGCTGTGTCTGTGGGTGTTGTATTTTCTATTTTGAAAGTCAACATGAAAAGGCTGAGATACAGTTTGTGTAGAGACCTGTGGGTTTCAGAGGCATCGTAGTATGTCTGAAGATGTTTTGCTTGTATGATTTCTGGCGTCTCCCAGTGTGGCAAGAAGCAATCAAGCTTTTGCCTTCTCCTGGCCAGACAGAGAAGTAAATACAGCTAACAAACCTTCACACCCCAGAAAAGACTCGATTCCTCGGCAAGGGAATGATTCCTCAAGTTGAACAGTGGCAACCTGAAAAATGCTTGTCTTGTTCTCCTGGCCTGGGATGAAGCATGTCCTCGCTGTGTGCTACCCACCATCAGTGACCTTCTGAGGTTCCTTATCCCCATAAAAGTTCCATTTTATAACTCATGGTATTAGTCTGCAGCTCTGTGCTCAGCCTAACGGGAGGCTGCTCCAGTTAGCCTTGGAGGAGATGAGAAAATATGTCAATATTGGAAGAGAGGGACTGCAGGAAGAAAGTGGCATCGTTTGACTTTTGTGGGAGGCACTTCCTGGTGGTTTTGTTTTTCAGAATGAAAATAATAGGGTTAAACTTAGTCACACAGTGGTGTGCATCCCTGCCTCCTAACTTGGGACTAGCCCCTTGCAACCTCCTGAGGCCTGGGCTTGGTAGAGCTGAGTGTACAGCCTAAGGAGCAAAAAGAATCGTGCACCGCTTCTGAGGAGATCCTTCACGAAACTGCCATCTCACACGGGGTCAGTTTATACACCAGGATACCGGTAGCAGACTGGTGTTGGCTTGTCCTAAACTGGATGCCTAATTTTGCTGATGTTCTGTACTGAAAAGGGATGTACTTCAGATGCCTCCTAGGAGTCCTGGAGGGAGAGGGACTGCTGAAATATTGAGAACTGGCTTCATTATTCTGTCTGAACCTCCTCGGAGATTCCTATGTGAAGGGATTTAACAGAAATCTTCTTTCCCCTCCTCAAACAGATTTCAACTAAAAGCCACCAAGAGAGCTGAGGATCTTCAGCACTCAAAGGATTTGGTCCCCATTGAAAGTACTGTCACCACTATGTCCCTGGGGGATGTTCCTCCCTATGACCCGGCACAGTGCTCAGCTTAACCCTCATGTGAGCAGCAGTTGCATCACTTAAGCCCCTAATCCCATTTATAACCCAAGATGCCAATAAATTTTAAAACCTACAACGGAAAGGCCTATTATTAGGCCATCTAGGATGCAGTTCTGTCAGCGCAGGGTTATTCAATTAACTGGGATCCAAGTCATTAGTACGGCAGGCTTTTTTTTGTTAATTGCTACTACCAGAGCAATGATTTAAAGCATTTCTGAATTTCAGTGATGTTTCCGTTCACTGCCAGTTGCCCAGGGTCAAATATTGGGCCTAAGGCATGTGATGGTGTCCTCCTGCTGTGAACAGCAACAGAAAATCCTGTCCCGAGATGCTCTTTCTGGGAGGAATGGGTGCACACAGACCTCCTCTCCTTTCTCATGCTGTGTTGGAGTATCTTTTGCAGGTCGCTCAGAAGTGCTGTGTAATGGTGTGGATTTCTCGGTGTTTCCCAGGCTGTTTTCTCCAGGGGCTGGGGGTAGTTTTGGCAAGCGGCGACCTAGTCGTGGTGCCAGGGAACAAGTGAATTCATGACCTCATGCTTCGCCGTTTTTCCCTGCGTTCTGCTGAAGTGCTGTGGAAACGGGAATAACACATTCTGCCTGCGGGCAAAACCACCGAGTCCTGCTGTCCTACGGCAGCGTTTCCCGGATGGAATTGCTTCTCCTGCTTTATCCGAACACACCCGTCAGTGTCCGAGGTAAGATGCCCCTGCTGTGCGCCTACTCCCCCCAGGTGCCAGTCCACCCTGGTGCCCTCTGCTTCCCCCACGCTTTCGTCTCGGTCTTGCTCTTCCCATCCCCAGACCAGCTCTGATGGAAAGGCTGCCTGTGCCCTTCTGGAAGGCAGCTCCCTGTGCCAGGGAACTCCAAGAGCTGCCCGAGTCCTGAGCAGTGAAACTTTGTTGTTTCAAAGTCACGTTGACCTAAGTGCTGCAGCAAACGTGTATAGCGTCTGCTGCCGTTGTTTCGCATGAGGGAGCTGCAGTCAAGTATTAAAAAGGCAGCAAGAGCATTAAATTATTCGGCAGCGGAACATTGTCATTCCTCCATAAAACTATTTTGACCTGTAGTTTTCTATGGAGTCCATTGCTCTTAAATGTGCAGTGAGAAAGGAAATTAAAAATTAATCTTTATTTCCATCTCAGAAGAAAACCTTAATTCTCTGCATTGAAATTATACTCGTAATCCAGGGTAATAAATTATAGTTTTTAATTGCAGCTAGTCACAGCCAATCAAACGGGAACGTCTCTCTTTCTCTCGCTTGCTTTAACTTTGCTATACAGAAGAACTCATGGAGTGCTGGAAAAAATTCACGTACATTGACCCAGGCTCTTAACATTGTGTAGAATAAGCCCAGGATGTACTACAACAGTCAGGCTCCGCTCTTGTCTGGCACCTTTGAGCCAGTGACCTGAAAGTACCTTATGGGCACCAATTGCACCTTACACACGAGCACAGGGAAATGGGTAAATTCTACTATTTCCACCTGGAGAAGGTGTGGTGTAGCATCTGGTTCAAGGTTACGTAGTGAGTCAATGTGGAACGAGGAACAAAATCTCCATCCTGGTTCACCTGCTTTTGACTATCAGACAACAACTTTCTGAGCAGGGAATAGGAGCCAAGATGCCCTGCTCTGGCCCGCTGACCAACTTGGCTGAACTGCAAGCATCTGAGCTCTGACGTTGTACCTCTTCTGACAAAAAGGACAGCTGGTTAAAGTGATACTTGTTTATGCTTGGTGTCTCGTGCAAGTAGCCTCTGTGTTCTTTCACATTACAGTATGTCGCAGACGAATGAAATGTTTCTTGGGATTTGACATTGCTGTATTGCATACGACGAAAACTACCTTGGAAATGGGCTAACTAAGGTATGGCATGCTTTAGCACAGCCAAGGAGGTGTCCCTGTTCCTGAATAACTGATGCTTTGCGTGTGCCAGCTCTTTCCATGGCTAGCCCGCAATGTTTATCGGAGTACTTGCATACTCGCCGTACTTCTAGATCATCCCGACTGGCTGTCACTTCACCACTTGCATAGTGGCACTTGGCCAGGGGTGGTTGTCTCTAAGAGCAGCCCATAAGGTGTTCAAATGCCTGCGCAGTGCAGAAACCTGAAATGTTTATGTAACGCCTTTCTTCAGGCAACCCAGCCTTGACTTTTTTTTTCACCCTGCCATATCTCAGACAATGAGATAGACCCACGCTAACAGGGAGGATTTTAAAGGTGTCTTAGCACTTCTAAACTCAGCTGGGAAAAGGGAGAGCCAACAGGAATGCAATCCTCCGTTGGAGGGAGAAATAGTGGTGGTTGGAGTCTGCATTAGCCAGACACACGTGTGCCGCAGCCGTTGTGTGAAAAGGCTTATTTACCCATGTGAAATTTCACAAGGGAACACGAGTGGCCTGGGTGGGAATGGCTGTCCTCCTGCATGCCATGGGGAGCGCTCACGCACGTGCTCTGGTGCCCCAGCCCTAGAGCAAGCTTGGGAGTGAATCAGGTGGTTACAAGGAGATAAATCTTGACATCCTGGGGTTCTGGCATCTCTGGACATCTCAACTCTTTCATGCATTTCGTTACACAGAGCTCTCACAGAAATGTGTGCAGCAGCAGGGGCTGCTTCTGTCTGAAGTCATGGAGGTGCAGATGAGCCGCTTGCACTGACATATTCTGTCTATAGCTTTGCTGCTATCAGTGTGCAAGTTTTAGCTAGATTAAAGGTAACTTATGTGTGCTCACATATGGTAAACACACCTCTGATTTGTTTTATCTGAGCTGCTTTTAGATGTGAATTCTGTCCCTTTCCTAGACAGGATTCACCACGGCATAACAAATTGCATTGCTTGGAGGCTTTTCCTGGTGGTCTAGTTGAATTTTGCAGTTAACTTCTTTTTTCTTCTGGTTCCACTAATTGGGTTTACCTCTAAGTAATTCTTCTCCTTTCTTGGAGCATTTAGACATGAGTCAAAGCTGTAGAGCTTTCCCCCTCTTTCACTGTTTTTCCTCCTAAATCAGTCCGTCACAGTTCTTGGTCGTTTTTATTCTATCTTTATCTCCCACTTTCTCTCCTAGTTTCCTACAAATAATGCAGTGGTAAAACAATTGTTGGGCCTCTGTTCCTGTTGTTGAAACTGCAGAACAGCATACTCGGATTGCCGTTGAGGTAAGTAACAAATACAGTTTCTTATGGCTTATGAAAGCGATTCTTAAATTTTGAATGAGACGAATTTGTGATGCAGAAAGCAGCGACTGCCAGTTACATACTCGCCTAAAACCTCTGCTTCCCAACAAAGAGCAATCAGGGAGAACAGGAGAGCACCCAGCGGACTATAACTTGTGTGTGTATACAGACAAGGCTCCTTCTGGAAATTAAATGGTTTATCTGAAGTTATCAGACTGCTGACTGCTCTTTAAAAGAGGTACTTCAGGGCTGGGAAAATAACTGCAGTTCTGTTTGTCAAATCCAAAGGAAGAATGATCCTGGAATTTATTATCCTGTACGCGTAATTTTTGTATTTAGCGAAATATCGAAATGAGGATTTATGAACTAAGCAAACATGTTTCCGGAAGATGATGGCAGCTGTGTGCCTTTAGCAGTAGTGGCGGCATGGTGAATATATCTCATCAGAAAATCTTTTATTTTATAGGACAATAAAATTAGTGAATGAAAGCAAAAAGAGAGGTATAATGGATCTGGATTTTAACAAGCATATGAATCAATATCTCATGAGATCTTGCCTGAAAAAAACATAATTGTGTTTGACTGAGGAAGGACATGCAGAGAATAAGGGAAAGAGAATAGGGGAAAATAGGAGGAGTGATCTTGCGACCACGGTTGCAGATGTGACTACGACGGGGTGGTCTGGTTTTCAGGGCCTCAGCCAGTGGGTTTAATTCCTTGCTCTGCCAAGGACTTCACAAGGGCCTATCACTTCTTTTCTGTGGATCTTGGTTTGCCATCATTAAATGAAGAATGGTACTGTTGCCCTTCTTGCTTGTGAGAACAATGGCATTTAAAATTGAGAGGTTCCACGAACCGTGCGAGTGGAGACTGTGTAACAACGTCAGATTTTTCCACTCCACCATATTGAGCAATTATAAGAAATTATCCATTTCTCATCATTTCATGGTTCTTGCACAAGGGGGGCAGACTCTGGTTCCTATTAGAATAGCAGCATTTCATACACGTTTTCCGTCGGTGCAGTTATTGGCACAAGCTCCAGAAACAAGAAAAATAATGCAAAAGGTCTTTGTGACTATGGGACAACCCCCTCCCCACAGTAACTGTTACACATCTGTTATGGGCAATGGATTTTTTTTTTTTTTTTCTTCTTTGATTTGACTAGGATTGTGTGGGAAGAGGAAAAAGATTTACCTGATGTTTGGAAATGTCCTGTAGCGACAGCAGCAAAGAAGAAATGTCTTTTGCTTTTCCTCCATCCTGGAAATACGTAAGAAGAGCTCTTCAACGGGGCTATGCAGTGATTGTTCAGGCTCACGGCCATGTCATTTAGTGTTTGCTTGGCTTCTCGGTGATTGGGAAGGAAGGGGATTGCCTTCTCCGTGCCCCTGCAGCCTGGGACACTGCTGTGCCTGGGCCCAGGAGCATTTGCTTTTGCCCACTCCCCCAAACACGTGTGCTAGCCAGAGAGATTGTCTTTAATGTAGGCTGAGCGGCTCTTCCTTACGCGCTCTTCTGTATCAAACACTTTCCACCTTGAAAACTTCCTTGGTTAACTGCTCATTTCAAAATCATTATTAATGTATTTGCACAGGGATTTTGGAATTTAATTAGCCTCTTTTGAACTGCTCTTAGTGTGTTTGTCTAGAGAAACAGAAAATCCCTCCATGACTTGTTTGCTTTCTTCCTTCATTGGTTTTCACTGGAAGGGAAAGATACTGATGGGTTTTGCAGGGTTTGCATCCTCCTGATGCGGCTCGCGCTGCGGCTGAGGATAAGCCGTGGGGCTCTGCGAAGGAAGCTGCTGCTTCTGCGGTGCATCGAGGCCTCTCGTGTCCCAGGGAGGGTGCGTGCGCGTTGGCATGGGCCAGGCTGCTGAGCACAGCAGGAGTCGGTCGACTGGTGATAAGGATCTGTGCGATGCTCGAGCACACGGCTCACTCTTACTCCTGACCCAGACACGTTTGCACCGTGGCAGCTGTGCTGGCTGAACTGGACTCCTGTTTCCCTCTTCATTAGTTTCCCTTGGGAAATTCAAATCCCTGACTGTGACTTGAACATATCCCACTTCCAGCAGCCGGAGGCCAATTGGCACAATGTTGTTTTCCTCTCACTTCTTGAAAGTGCGCGTTCAGGGCAGCGGTTCTGCCGCACCGCATCCAGAGCGTGTTGCGGGGGGGTGTGCATACGCATGCAGATCTGCAGGCACTCGGTTTTCACTTGAAGGCTGTTTTAGGGTGTTTTGCTTGTTGTTTGGTGGTTTGTTTTTTTTTTTTCCTCCTTTTGTCCAATCCTGCTTTGAAAAAGAAGGCTGGGCAGAGCAGGACGGGGTTTCTGGTGTTCCCTGCTGCCGCGGGAGCACGCACATGCGCTCTCTTTCTCTCTCGCAAACCACAGTGGTTGTGACCACTGCCTCTGGTACTGTTGTATTGGTCCCAAATTGAGGAAGGATGACTAACTTAATCACTTGATAGTTTTGATTTCTAAAATTAAACAGCGTGCCATATGTGCAACCCTGTTACTATATTTACGCCAGCAGTTAGCAGACAGCATCAGCTGAGTTCGAGGGGCTTCGCAGCTGCAGCTTGTGCCTGTGCTGCTGGTGCGCGTGCGCAGATGTTTCTTTGCCCTTTTCCTAAATGCAGCCCTGTAGCATTTCTCTTGTAAAAACATAAGCACTTGTGCTCATAGAGCTTTCTGGACAAACTCTCCGCCATCACTTTGTAAATGTGTCCTGGTGCTTCTCGGTGCGTCTCGGCTCCAAAGAACGTGTGGAAGGATTGAGGGACTGGATCAAGCCCAGGAGACAGAGTGCAGCAAGCCAGAACTGAAGGCTCTGGCCCCAGTGCTAAAGCAGCTGCTCTCTGAAGTATCAGGGAGAGCGAGTGAGCTGCAGAACGGAGCTTCCCTGAGGAAATGCCGGGTGCTCCCCCAACAAGTGACTTCGAGAGCCGTGCATGGCCCGGGGGACGCGTGGCAGCACACTGTCCCGGGCTGCCCGAGCTGTAGGCGAATAAGGGGATGAGGTGCCTTTCTTGCACCGTTTGCTTTGTAGGAGCTCAGTTAGCACCATGCGGATTTATTTGGATTCTAGGAAAGAGGAAGTAAGAGGAATAAGCAGTGGATAAAAGCCAAGGTGAAAAGTACTGAAGGGGAAGGAGTGGAGCCTCGTTCTTTGGGGGAAGACAAACCGAGCGATGAGATGTTAGTTATTATTTCCATTCAGGCAACGTTCCTCTGTGATCTTAGACATGTTACTTAACCTTGTTTTCTAGCAGGAAATCTGGCTTGCCTGGCAGAAGGATTAAGAGATGGAACGAATATTTAGCACTAAGAGTGTTTGGGTGAAACTGAAATATTTTGACATATTAGATCTGATGTTACCAACTGACTTGGTGACTTATATGTGCTTTTGTTTGGTGTTGACCAAGTGTTACTGCAAAGCATTAGCAGCAGTGTGTTTTGGTAGGGTCGCATGTGCTTGTTGAGTAGGTGCCAGGAGAGGGTTTGTTTTTCATATGCTTAGGCTTTTTATTTAAAACAATTGGAATCCTTGGGGATTTCTTTCTTGCAAAATAGAGCTATATGGATCTGGCAAGTGTTTGTAATGGAAGCAGAAAGTATCTCTGTCCCTTAGGACAATGGCAAATTGAGAAACTCATATCAATTACATAAGAAAAAAACAAATTATAAACAAGTTTCTGTGCCTGCTGCACACTCTCCTCTAAGGATGCATGAATGATCCTGGGGTACAGGGACACCTCAGAGCACCCAGGGGTGACCCATGCACTTCATAACCCTGTGCACTAACCTGTCGCTTGTCCCTGCAACTTCTGGAGATCATCTTCCGTACCTGAACATCATTCCAGTGTCTATAAAGTGTCTATAGCTAGTTCTTGTTTGAGTCTTAAAGTTGCATGAGACTTGCATGCATGGACCAGTTTTCGTTCTGGAATTTCCCCACAACGTGCAAATTCTTTTAAATTTCATTGACATATAGGGGCAAAATGAAACACTGACAGGTCGCTTTTTCAAAATCTTCCCTCCAGTATTTTTTTTGGGGGGGGGTGTGGGGTGTGGTGTGGTTTTTTCGATCCACTTCCTTCTGCTCCCTGTTTTTTGGGGAGCCGAGGAGGAGGCCTGTCGGACTGTTTGCTGCTGTTTGTTAAGCTTGCTTCCTTTAGGAAGATTTTCAAGCCCACTGTGGCCAAGGCAGGGAAATGCCTTCCTATGCTCCACCTTTGCTCAGAGGGTAGGAGTCTGGCATACAAAAACAAACAAGCAAACCTTAGGAATAATCCCTTCTTAAAGAGAGACAGACCAGACTCACAGGGTTTGAAGTTTTCTTCCGAAACCAGGGATCAGCATTTCTATGGGTTCACAGAACTGCTTTTGTCCCTTAAAACAGCATTTGCCTTTGCAGGCAAAAGGAGCCTTTATGATTACTGTTTTGTGGATATATTTCCAGGTAAATTCCTTACGATTCTCAGGTGTCTGGAAAGCACGGAGCGTTGGGAGGGAAGGAGGGACGCTTCTGTGCCAAAGGCAGCACGGGCAGCAGGCAGGTGAGCTGGCTTCTCTCTCTGGCTTGTCACCTTGGGCAGCTCAGCCTCCCTGCCCAGTTTCTGCATCTGAACAGTACTGTTTACCAGTGTTTTCAGTAATGATGTGTGATAAATTATTTGCATTTGGAAAAGGCTTGAATTTATTTGCAGAGAGCTGCGCTGGGGATGCAAGGGTGACGAGTCTTTGTATTTTTTTTTCCCCTTTCATTTAGTTAACTAACTTTGAGTCCATACTTGGACTCATATTTTAAATGGTAAAACTGCAGCGTCAAGGAACTTGCTGTTTATGCCAGCAGAGCATTTGGCCCTCTCCTTTTTGCTATGTTCTCTCTGCCTCCTGTCTGAAAGCTGATGTGGGATATATTGATCCTAGCGTTTAGGACTTGTTCTATTTATGAACCCAGATTGCAGTATAAAGGTACGAACACCATTTGAAAAGGGAAGATCTATATTAGAATGACAAAGAGAATAAATTAAAGCAGCCTCCCCTCTCTAATGGTCTGCCGGGCCGCCGTTACCGGAGGGAAGGCCCCAGTGCTGTCTACCTGAATGATGCTTTAAAGTCTCCAGCATCAGGGGATTTTCTCGAGCACAGCATTGATTTTTGTTACTACGTTAAGCTTTTAGCTTTGCAAGTGGTTTTCTTTGAAATCGTTAATATCACGATGCGCAGCATGAGGGGTGCAGTAGCTCTGCTGCTGCTGTGTAGGTGCTGTCTGTGATCCCTTCCTTCTTCCCTTCCTCTCCCAAAGCCCCATTCAGCTGAAGCGCCTGGAGGAGAGCGAGGAGAAAAGGAAGGAAAGTTGCAAGTCAGGATGGCCTCTGAACTGGGTGAGGAAGACCAATTTTTCAAGAAATTGAAGGCAATGATTTAAGCTTTCTTGGTGGTTGTGAGTCTGGGGTGGGGGAGTCAGAGCACAGCCAAGGGCTGGGGTTGGGGTCCTCTGGGTGGGTACGTGGTTGCGTAGCGTGGATGTGGGGAGGCTGCAACAGCTCCGTGGGGGCTGAGAGCTGTTGTCAGCGTGTTTATTCCTGCTTGAACAAGGAATCTTAGATAAACTCAGTTATCGAGTAAACTCAGACTTTCCCACCTCGAAACTGAAGATAGTTAAAAGTAAGTGGTGACAGGGCAGGATTGGAGGGCTGTTACTAGCATTGGACTGAGGTTTAGACCAGGTCTCAGGTTTGTTACTGTTAGAGAGATTAACACAGCTGAATCAGTAAATCCAGATGGTTATGACTGTTTCAAATCTATCCAGCTCCCTGTTTGACGGGAGCTGCTTGCAGACAGGAGCATGTTACTGCAGACACAGCTATGCTGTTTGAAGCAGCTCATTCCCCCCATCCCCTGTCTTCTCCCTCTGTCACTCTGCTGTCCTTCTCCATGCCTGGCTTCCCGCTTTCAGGGCGGTCCCTCACCCCAGGGGAGTGGAAGGGATGCTGCAACGCAGGTGAATGCTGCGAAACTGTACATCCTCTGCCAAAGAGTGCAGAGACACCCACCGGGATGCCCAGGCAGGGGGGGATTATCCACAGTGGGAATGGTCTCCTCTTGCAGTTGTGTTGCGGGGGGAGGATGTTAGTACCAGCTCTGGAGGAAAGAAGGGGAGGGGGGCTGGCTTGCCTCTTAGCTGTTTCTATTTGCTGTTGGCTGTTTCTCGACCCCTGTGCAGCATCGCTGCTGTCATTGAACAGCTTTGTCCCAGGACATTGAAGGGCTTTAGAGACTCCTGTGTGCCAGTCTCCCTGCTCCTTCTCTATGGAAGAATATGAGCGTTCTCCATTCTCCGTGGACAAACTGAGGTGACAAATCCATCTAGCAGTGCACATCTGGCCTTCATATAGTTAGACTTGGCCCTAGATATTATTTAGTGTAATGGGCCACAAGCCCCTACCTGCCAGTACCGCCCCCTTTGCCAAACCATCTAAAAGCCAGTTTACCCAGGATTTCAATTTTCTACATGTTTCCCACTGGCCGGGACGGGACCAGGCTCTATGCTGTTGACCCATCTTGCCCATCCACAGTCCCAGGAATCCCAAAGGCTGCTAAAGGTGCCCCCCTTTCAGATTGCATGCAACACCCCCTCCCCTTTGCTGCACAACGAGTTGATGAAGTTCCCTGTGCTTTATTACAAGGGATGAAGCAATGATATAGGACAAAAATAATCTCCCGGGTCCAGAAATAAATCACTGCTTTCCCAGGCTGTGTGATTAGTCATTCTTGGATCAGCCTGGCTCCCTGGTCCTCAGGGTCTGTGTGCATGAGCCCAACAAACCGGGTCCTTCAGGTCTAATAATATTGTTTCATTTCAGGACAGGGCAAGGAGCTTTTTGCCCTTAACTGACTTTCACTGCTGTGGTGAGCTCCTGGGAGACACGAAGATCTGTCTCCCCTGTTACAGAAAGGAGAGAGATGTTGTGATGTGGTCACAGGAATGACAAGTGCCAAAGTCCTCGTGGCTTCTGTGTTATCTGGCCCTCGCAGTTAGTTTAATGTGAGTCCTTCATGGGAAGGAGAGCTGGAAGGGACCTGGAGAAATTGTCTAGTCCCTTCCACTGCCCCAGGATGGAGTCAACTCGCTCAAAGATTTGTTTTGATGCAGTGTAGCACAGTATGGGCTCTGCTCTCTGCTTCTCTGACCAGCTCTGTCCCACTCCCACCAGAGCCTGTGGACAACCCTCTGCAATGCACGTGGATGCTGCTCAGGTAGGAAACTGCAGTGCCCTCTTCCCTCTGCACCGCACGGTCGTTTCAAAGAATGCTGCAAAGCCATTGCCCAGTTTATTTGCAGCGGCAGTTAAAGGCAACCCATCCCATTGCTCTGGAGGCATGATGTTTAGTCTTATGTGTTGTCATCCTTCATCTAAAACAGTAATTCATGCACACAAATTGTATATGTAAAGCTGGAGCATTAATAACAATTCTGTTTAGACTTTGATTTAGTTTTTAATATTTTGTTTCCTACCACGTCTCTATCCAGAGAGCTCAAATAAGAGGCAGCCCCTCTCATCGCTAGAAAGCGTTTCCCAGGTTTGCTGACAGCATGCGTGCTTGGGGAAGTGACGAGCCTCCTACCTTAGCGAGCAGCAGAGAGCATTTTTCCCTTCTGTGGGCTTCCCCCCTCCCCCAGTCCACTAGTGCGTCAAAACCTTGAGTTTTGTGTAAAGTTGTTAAATAAGCTTCTAGGCAAAATAAAAGATCAAAAGGGGTCTAATTAGCTGCAGTCTGCTTAGGAATTGTGGATGTTCACCTAGTTTTATAAATTGACACTTTTAACATTAAAACTCAAAGCAAAAAACGATGTAATTATTCCCTTTTTTTGAAGCTTAGGTTTAATGTCTTTATTGAAAATTGGGTACTTCTATGGCATCTCAAGATGCTTTATTCTATCAAATCTGGAGCAAGTCATTTTTCATTTTGGATTGTAATGTGGTATAAATGATAAGGGCCTGATTCAGAAAGCTTTGCCCCCTCCCCCTCGGCAGCCTGACGAGAAAGCTTCATAGTCACATCACAATAACCCTGAAGATAATCTATGGTTTGAGTCTTTGTGAAGCTGCTCACTTTAATACAAGGGCAGGAGTGAGATTTTGAGCTCTTAGTTAGGGTGCCTGAACTTAGCTTGTCATCACAGGATTTTTAGTTCTTTTTATTTTTGTATCTTTTTCCCAGACACAGGATGCCAAGGCAGAAGTATCTTTCTCCTACGACCTTTCTGTGCTGCGATCATGTTTCTGGGAGTACTTCGGGTCTAATTTAAATCTCGGAGAAGGTAGCAGGTAGTTGAATCGAGAACATCTGATGGTTAAAGCAAAGGAGGAATGAGAGACAGATAGATGAGTTTTGTTAAATTTTTCACTTTTGTTCTGATATGACCTGATCGTGTCTTGTTTCCCAGTCTCTAATCATTTGGACATACCACGTATGATTCACTTTCGTGTGTTAAAGCTCACTAAATTTGATGTCAATAACCTAGAGTAGCACGGATAGATGAGGTGAGGTTCATCATGAAGTCATGTGTCAGAGCTGGACGGGTTATGAATTTTATTTATACTGCGGTAGGACACACAGGCTCCATTTAGAACCAGAGGTTGATGGTGCTGGCATTTTGCTAATGCATAGGAAGTCCTGGTGCCTGCCCTAAAGACCTTACCACCCATAAAGACGAACGGCAAATACAGGATTTGTGTGAGGGTGACTGCAGAAAAGGGTCAGTCCCTCAGTGAACTTCAAACTTTTTTGGGATGTTTATCTAAAAGTTCATGCAAATGGAGGTGTGTTTCTTTGATCTGAGATTCTCATGAGAACTGTCTTTTGTAATTTCAACTGCTCCCTGGCTTGTGTCAGAAATACTGTGAGTGGGGTCTCCCTGGGGACTTGGCGTAGCCCAGGTTTTAGCCGGACTGGAAGGGAAGTGGGGCAAGATTTATGCATCGGAACAGGGCTTGCAGTAAAGAAAATTTTATTGGCATCTTGTATATTGTCCTAATTTGAAAGTTTCAATTCTTGATGATCATGCTGGGCATAGGTTCAAGGTTTCATTTGCACTTGGCTCAGCTCAGATGCTGGAGGAAACTTCCATGATGGGAGACAGATTCATTTCCTTCAAAAACATAATTTCTCAGTAGACAGTAGGATTGAATTAGAGCTTCCTTTAGGAATCCGGTAGGGATCTGCTTGAATTTTTCCAACTCTGCTTCTCTGATGCAGTGTGGTGATTAGAGGAGAGCTTTTCAGGTGTCCCTCTGAGAGTCTGAGAATGGGCTGGCTGCTTGCTTCTGTGGGGTTTTCAGTAATTAGAGCTCACTGAATGAAAAGCTTGATACACCCATGTATTATTGATTCGTAAAGGATTTCCTGAGAGAACGGGTGTTCATTCTTTATTTCTCCTAAATTATTTTATTGGCTAACTAGTAAACAGCCATTGCTTTCTAATCCCGAGACAGCTGCTTTCTGGAAAAGGTTCAATTATTCTTTCTTTGTGCATGCTCTATGTGGACTTTGCTGCCATACAGCGAATGTATGGTCCAAGGCCTTTTCCCATTTGCTGCTTAGCAAGATGCCCAGTGGCTTCGGTGGGAAGAGACAGAGCCCAAAAGCAGCTCTGGGAGCTGCTGCAGTTTGATGCAATGAGCGGCTGATGCAATGTAAGGTTGCTTTCATTAAGGAGTTAATGAAGGGGAGTTCTGGTCCCTCTGTCCCACCCAGAGCAGGAGGAGATGGATGTTCTCTCTGGCTGTACGTTGGGTCGAGTACTCGACCTACAATGAACAGACAAATGTTGTGGAGCTGATCCGTGCTGTCAGACTTGTTGCTGGGAGGGTTTATGTCATGCAGAGCATCACTCCTGGGAAGCTGAGCTTGGACAGCACAGAGCAGCTTGCATCTGGCTCTCATAATGCCATAGCAGTCACTAAATAACACTTCAATGTTTTAGAGCTCAATGTTTTTGTTTAAGTATTAAATAAAGATTTTCTTTTAAGGGAATTTAGCTTACTCATCTGGTTGCGTGGCTGACTTGAATAGGAGCACTATAAGTCTGCAAAATTCCCAAAATGTGTCAAGAGACTGAAAGTCCTTACGATTTCATAAACTATACAAGATAAAGTAACTGGATTAATAGGTTTGTGATCTGTAACTGAGGGACACAAATGTGTGCACAGTAAGGTAGGAACCCAACACTTCCACCAGAATACACAGCTGCAGGCTTAGGTGAAGTGAGTACGCTCTTTGGTTTTTGCTTTGTCTTACTTAGGTTGCTTATACCAACCTGCTTCCTCGAAGTGCTTTATTTAGAAGTATGTGATTTTTCCCTTTTTTTCCTCACTCCTCAGGTACATGCAAGTCTTGTAAATACCAATTATTGTTTAACCCTTTAGAAAGTCACCTAAGTTGTCAGATACACCGTACAGCTGCCCCTCAAATCCACTGTATTGCCTCTAGATAATGCCTGGTGCTTTGGTGCCAATCCAAAAACTCCCAGAGTGTACATCACCAGTTAGGTAATAAAGAGAGAAATTCTTATCTGAACATGGGGTTATAACTACACATTAAAGAGTTGTATTAGGCGGGTTATTATATGTATTATTACTAGGTTTTGACTACCTACAAACTAGGGCATTAATCTTGTAATTATGTAACTTATGACTACCTAAAAATGCTCCCTCTTCAAACGGTCATTGCAAATTTGATCTTTCCTCTGCTGCAGTGACCTGTCAGCTGCTTATTGTGATTCATTAAATTTGTTGCAACTGAGTTATAATCATCACTAGTTTTACAGAATGCATCAAAAACCAAGGATGACCTTTTTTGTTTTCTCTGAAACAAGCTGTCTTGGGTGTTGATGTGAGTCTCCCTCACCTAGAGAAGTCCATGAGGTCTCGGTCCTAAAGCTCACTTCCAATGTTTTTGGTTCTTGAGAGTTTCTTAGGAGTTTTCAAGAATAAGAAAGCCTCTTGAGAGCAACATATCAGCATACAAAAAACAGAAATCTGTAAAATAATATTAATCTCTATAATTTCTTGGGTTTTATAAACTTAATTTCGGATTACTTTCTTTTGACCATTTTGTTTTCAGAAGCGTTCATCAGAGCACAGGCTTTTCATTTCCTTTTGACTGACAAATTTTGGATTCCAACAAGATACATCTTTGATTCTTGCTGGACAAGGCTGATAGGTAGAGATAATGTCTTATTAGACAAACTAGTGTGACTGGAGAGCTTAGGCAAACTTTGAGGCATGTGGGCCCTTCAAGTCTGAAACAGAAGCTTTCAGTGCTAAGCTCGTGCTGAATAAGCAACTGCTCGGGGTTTAGTTAGATACATGTCAATTAGACCATCTCGGGGGGGGCAGATAGTGAGTACCGGTGTCTCTAGGTCATAAGAGCGACTACAAAATATTGCTAGATTATTGGTAAGCATCATCTGGGACACAGATGAAGGGTGGCAAGGAATTTTATGAGGAAGAGTCGTTGTGTCTTAGGTGTGGGAAAGATGTGTTTCTCTTGAATGATCTAGTAGCAACATATGAACATGAAAGCTCCTATTTTATGCTTGGGAGTGTGTGTCCTCCAGAAATGACTCAAATGTGCTTCAAATTTTCTTCCCTTTTAATCTCTGCAGGCTTTTGCAAGAAGCTCCGAAAATGGCTTTTACATTTACAGCCTTTTCTGCTCTGACACAGGCAGGGTAGTCTTCAACATGGAAGCTGAAACCCTGTCCCTGGGGTAGCGAGTCCGTGGAGAAGGTCACATATGACTGACAACGTTGAGCTAGTGAGATCTGCTGTTCTGGTTTTGTCAATGATTACCCTGGCCTGACAAAGGTTCTACCATAAGCATTGTGGTAACTTCTTAAAGTTGATTGGGAGCTATTAAAGAGTGATAAAAATCAGATATTTCTGACCATGGTGATCAAAGGAGGAATTCAGTGATACTACAATAGGTGCCCGGAGTTCTCCGGGCATTGCCATCAGTATTGTTTAATGACCCAAGAGCTATGGCTATGTTGGGTAAATAGCAGCTTTGGCAGGTATATAGAAAAGAAGTTCTTAGGAGACAGGGGTTTCAGAGCGACACCATAACTCATTTGCAGACTGTCCACTTTCCTTGAACGCTGGCAGTTGTCATATTGTGACTGTCAGCCAGGAGGTTGACCCCACTTCCAGAATCCTGATTTGTTCAGAAACCTGCATATTTCCTCTCTCAGGTTTCAAACACGTTGCTTGTGGTCTAAAGGCAACAGTTCCACCAGCTGAACTGCTGGGGGTTTCTTTCTGGCTGAGGTTACAGGACACATGCTAAAAGCTGGTGTCAGGTGAAGTTGCCTAATAGGATTCTGAAATTTTCCTCCTCCTTTGAGAACGAGGGTAATTTAATGCTCCTGCCCTACCTATAGGAATATGCTGGTCCGGGAGCACAAATCCTCCACTCTGCCATGCTGAAAGATTTTAGTAGCCTGTGCTAAGAAATTGGGAGGCTCGGTGCGTGGAAAGCGTTACGCCGAGAGCTCGCTGAGGGTCACCACCAAGTCCCCTGGCAACCCAGAACGTTTTTTTTCCCCGTGTTGTCTTTCACCCAAAACCTGTGGGCATCCTCGCGCTGCTTGGTGTGCGGAGCAGTGGCCGGGGGGCAGTTGGCTCGCTGCATCTCAGGCCTTTCATGCCTGAATCCCCCAAATTTCCCGAGCCCGCCCCGCGTTGGAACTGTGGATCTCCTTGTTCCTGCTGACCAACAACCAGCAATTTCCCAGGCATCGAGTACATGTGTGTGTAGTATTGAGTCATTTCTTTGGGGCTATTGTTTAAGTCTTCAAACTATGGAAGGAAACTGGGAGCCTGTTTAGATGTCACTAAAGGTCACTGGCTATTTTTATAGATTACATTAAAGAAAACCAAAACTTCACAAAAAGAATATTCAGATTGTGAAGTCAGAACTTTGAAAAATATTTTCACTGCCAAACTATCACAGCTTGCTACAGAGCATGTGCAAACTGATTTTTCAGGGGCTCATAGCTTGGCCAAAGGTGTGGTTTTCTCCCTGTAAAAAATCATTGCCTGGCACTATTGAGACCTTCCTGCCAAATTTTAAAGCAGTGCTTCAAACTATGGCACTGAGACTGTTCAGCCAAATGCTTGCAAGAGATATCAGTTGTTTGTTGTGTTTGGGGGGTTTTTTGTGTGTTTTTTGGTTGGTTGTTTGTTTTTTTTTTTAACTTGGGTAAAAAGTTTTCCTGTAGCGGATGAACTGCATTAGCTGAAATTTTCACCCCGAATTCCAGCCAGGGCAGACAACTAGCACGGAAAGCTTTAATTCAAAAGATTAAAGTCTGGCAAAATTCTAAGCAACCAGAGTCTTATAATAGTGAGTTTTGTACAATGTGGCCAGCCTATCAAAGGGAAATCATTTTTTCTGTCTGTTTTGGTTTTGATGTCATTCCATCAAACGTTTAATTGGGAGACACAGCATTAGCTTGAAACTCATTTTGAAGCAATGAACATTAGTCAGACATAAACAAATGGGCTGGGGGCAAACTACACGACTGCCAAGTGGTGGGAGAGACTTTAACGAGGGGCTTTGCAAACCAAACCGCTTCCCTGAGCGAAGGAAAATGCTGCAGAGCAGAAAACAGACCTCAGCCTGGGCTCTGATGGAAGGAAGCAGGGCTTGTACAGCAAATGGGAGGCACCTAAATTGCACGGTCTTGAGTAAGGTATGCGAGCGCCCAGAAAAAGCAGGTCAGGTTGGGAATGCTCTTAGTGTGCAGGCTTGGCATCGGAGTGATCCGGGCAGGGAGGTGGGGGACTTTGACAATGCAGTGCAGCTGAGCGATGGCTTGATCCAAAAGCCTGCCAGCCTGCTCTCCTGGGGACAGCGGGGGTGATGTTCTGGTGGCTTAGAGGCAATTTATGAGGTTAAACTGGAGGTTATGAGGTTAAATTGGCCCCCATGCAAATGTGGATCAAAATGCTAATATGTACATATACAAAAACTGTGCAGGCAGCAGGCTTCTGAGAAATCGTACTTGCAGTGCCCAGACCTCAGACACCATAAAATAAGGAATAACCTTTGCTAATTCTCAGTCATCATCACTGCAGAGTATTACAGTTGAGGGACTGCAGGCCAAGAGGCAGGTGGGACTAACTCAAGGTCGTATCTCAAGTTGGAGCACAGCTGAAGGTTCATTCCCAGGTCCATGGTCTCACCGCTGGAGCAGGCTGCCCAGAATTGCTGGGAATATGTTTGTTTTTAATCTTTGCACTGTTCTCCTTGCTGAGATGCCTGGAATTTATCTCCAAAATATTTTGGAGGGGAAATGTGATCATAAAGCCAGAGCTTTGGGCTATGCATGCTTCTTTTCAGGCTCCTAACGTCTTTGAAAGGGGTAAGTGTTACTAACCTGCCTCCTTTGTTTTTTGACAAGGAGAGTAATTTAAAAAAAAAAACCCCACACAAAAACAAAACCCCAACATTTTAATCCCTTACACTGAGTTCATGTCAGCTTTAGCTTAACTCAGCCCACATTGCAGGAACTTCGGGAGGTGTTTTATGCTTGTTAAAATAGATTTGGGTCTTTTATTGCTTTTATGGCTATACCACTAACTGCGGCCAGAGCCTTGTCATGACTGGCACGTGCAGTGGGTAGAGAAGTCCTGCCCTCGGTGGTGTAAGTTGCTCAGCCCAGGGATGAGGTTTGCTGAGCAAACAGTGTGCCCAGCCTTCTGCAGAAGGGCTGAGCCTTCGGTTCCTGTCCAGCTCCTTATACAAAGCCCTGTGCTTCCTCTCCTGTATCTCTGGAGCCTCGTAAGACCCTTCCTCTTCCCAGCATATTGAATTGCAGCTGTCTCGAGCCGGCTGGCAGCGAATTGCCGCTCCTGAGTCTGCCCTTGTTTGTTCCCAAGCAGAAGGAAGAGGCTGAAAGTTCCTGGTTTCTGCGGTCACCGGCCGACTGTCCCAGCGAGCTCATATCTGCCCTGTTGAGAGACGCCTGCGCCCGTCTCGGCAGGGGGAGAGCATGAATGCGGCCGAGGAGCACCGGTGTCAGGCAGGCATCGTGCCTGCCTTTGCCAGGCTGATGGGAACGGACAGGGACAAAGGCAAAGCTTATGGCATGAAAAGGCTGCTTGTTGCAGCGTTTCATGGCCAGTGAGCGTGACCAGCCTTCAGGGCTAATTACCAAAGGAGAGAGAAGTATGTTCTTGTCAGCAGACCTACAGGGTTACTATTTAATGAGGCAGATATGCAGGTAGCTTGTTCAATGGCATGAGCAAGTGACTGACTTGTGTCCACAAGGATGTAGGTGTGCGTGGCAGGGTGCTTCGGGCGGCTTTCGACCCCCGGTCTTCTCTCTAAGTTGGGCACAACTCTCCTCCTCTTAGCAGTGGTGATCTGCAGCTTGCTTTCCTCTTCTCCAGTTTTTCCTCTCTACCTTCTCAGCTCTCCTTTTCTCTTTTTTCTCTACCGTTTTTCCCCTTTTCCTACCCCAGCACCTCGTGTTTATTCCATCCTGTCCTTTCATAGCTTTCCACCTTATTTTTTCTCCTCTTTTTCAACTGCTGATGCTAAATGGCATTGAACAGCGGTGTCATCACTATTTCATCAGGCCTGCCCCAGTTCCCTGCGAGTGGTTTGTGGAGCATGTGTGAGCCGGGAACAGCCAGTATCCTCCGTGTGCTTGCATCAGGGTCCCCCGCCGATCACAGTTGCGCAGCACATCTGACAAGTGTTACTTGTCCTTTTCTTGGGACTGCCCGTGGAGGTGTGCAGGGGGTGGCTGAGCTGTGCCAAACCCTGGTGGTGTGCTGGCGGGGTTACAGCGAGCGTGAGGATGCCTCCATGCTACAGGAATCCCTTTGTATTGCTGTGTAGCCATATGCCCAAAAGTTAGTTGTGTGTTAATCCAGTGCCTGCACTCGTCTCCGTGGGAGAGATGGGACAAAACACAGGGCAATTAATCAGATGGTGGGTTTTTTTCCCAAACCAGTGGGTACGGGCAGACCCAATGGCGCTTTCTGACTCCTAAACTCATACTCTGAATTCATACAATTTACTTCATCCAGTAACACCTCTCAGTCTTGCCCTGACTTCTAGACTGGAGTAGGTATTACTAAGGAGGAGTAGCATCTACGGTATGACTCCTCTCAAAGTTTGTTATGGGAACTACTCATTTACTTCACTGCAACCTGTGTTTTAACCTGACAGCAGAGCTATGTTTGACAGTTGATCTTTCTAATACAAAAGTTGATTAATATATGTATTAGACAGTCATGGATCTCCTCTAACAATGTTCCTTGTGCATTCACCAGAAATGATAATTTGATTATCAAAATTTCACCCAAGCTGATGGTCCTCCCACGGTATTGGGAGGAACGTGCCGATTGAAAACTTAGTGTGACAGCAGAGACTTTGAAGTACAACAGCCTAGGTGTGCACGGGGAGCACAAACTGCAGCAGGAGGATGTCGCAGGTCAGAAGTGAGATGCGTTGGCAGAAACTTTGGGACAAGACACACCATGTCTGTCCAACTCGAGCCTGCTATTCCCTGCCTGTGAGGATGTCCCTTGGATTCTCTTATTAGGAAGTTCACCAGGGTATGACAGTTTGAAAAAACACATTTGACTTGTATATTCCCTGGAATTCATGCTATTTTCTCTGTAGAGAATTTTTTTTTTTCCCTCCCCGGGATATTAAGCAAATAGATCTTGGGAAAGAGCCAGCCTTCCTTTTATTCTCCTCTTTGTCTCTGAATGCTACACAAACCACCTGATATGAGGCACTGAAGATGTTTTGGTATACAGTTGTGTGCTTGGCCTCAGTTCAGGCTGCGAAAGTGGCTCCTGCCCACAGGAGAACATGGGGCTGGGATGTGAGAGTCAAAGCTGTGCTACTGCGTGGATGCTCTGGGTCCCAGCCTCTCGTTCCGTGTCGCTACGGAAAAGACAGGCTGTTGAAAAGCAGCCCTTGCTGGCTCCAGGACCTGTCACCGGTCCACTTGCAGTGATGCTAGGAAATGCACTTGTTTATAGTTGTGCTGCTTCACGCTCTCTGTTTCTACCAACAGGATCCAGGCCAGCTCTCCGACTCTGCAGGCCTGGGCTGTCCCCTGGGAAGGGTTCTCCTCCTACTCTGGCCCCTGGTGACCTTGCAGGGGATGTGGAACTGCTGGCTGTCACAGCACCAGAGGGAGCAGAGAAGGATGTAACAGCATCACGAGATGAGGTGGAAGGAGTAGAAAAAGCAGTGGCAACGGGGGAGGTGGAAAGCCCAGAGGGAGCAGGTCCAGGTGGAAAGGTGGTCACTCCTGAAGGAGCAGCGGCGATAATGGCGAAAGCATCGGAAAACCCGGAGGCAGAAAGAGTTGCTGAAGCATTTGCCCGGGCAGCAGAAAGGATTGCAGTATCAGAAGTAGCCAAGGTGTTGCAATCAGCAATAGCTGAGGTAGAGACCCCAGCAGGCTCGGGTTCCCCCTGGGGCGAAGGGGCTGCGGGTGCATGCTCCCACGTGCCTAGCCACACCGCTTGGCTGGGCTCACAGGTACCCGGTGGCATGGGAGGCTGCAGCCCCAGCACCGAAGCTAAACCTGGCCTTTCAGCCTTGCCCTCTGAAGGCCTCAGGTGGATGGGACCGTATTTCTGCTTAGCCTCGAGCTATAGGAGAGAGCTTCATTTTGGAAAAATTGAAAGCAATCAAAAAAAAAAAAAAAAAAAAATCCTTGAAATTCCTGCTGAGAGTTTGTGCTCTTTTCCCATCTGGTTTCCCTCTGTCTTTCAGATGAGCTTTTTTCATGATAGCGGGCACTTTATCACGCCTGGTATAGTTAAGGATACAAAGCACTCTCCGTTCCAGCCCCGCTGGCCACATGCTCATCCTGTTCTAAAGCATTCATATTTGGGGATCAAAAAAGGTCCACGCGTGGTGTTTACTCGGCCGAGAATTTTTATTTGACATTTGAGCAATTATGCCTTGTGTTGTTCGTGCGTTTGCTGAGGGTGATAAACGCACTTTTCCCATTTGAAAAACCTGTCTTTTAACATTGATGATGTGGTGACAGATTTTCAGCAGGGCTGGGACTTGGATTTGCCAGGGCTCAGTGCCCACTCCGAACACCAGATTTTCAGATGTGTTCGGCACCCAGCAGCTCCCCGTTGGGTGTGAGGCCCTTGGACATGTTTGTTCCCATGTGTGGAGCTCGTTTGAAAAGCTGCCTGCCTGCAGCACCACTGAGCATCCACCTTCTGCTCGCAGGAAAATCTGGATCTCATCTCCCAGGGCTCTGATTTCATTTTGGTTTGCAAGGTCAGCTTGCTGCTATCACTGTTTCCTGGGCCCCAGAGCTGGCCTGAGTACATGGCATTTCTGTAGGATATCTTGTTTTAACTTATCCCCCAGTTGGGGCAAGTAGCTTCACTCAGGAAGGGCTCTTCAATGTGTGTTTGAGTTCCGGTGTGGTTTTTGGTCTTGTGGAGATCAGCTGGATTTAGGCACATGCCAAAATAATTCTCTAAATCAGCATGTGAATAGGGACCTTTATTTTTAAATAGCAGCAGCTTACTTTCTAGTGACTTTTCCAGTGCTCATGTATTTATTCTCTTGACTTTTCAGCTCAAAGAGAAGAGGAGGAGCACGTGGCTAAAGCCGAGGAAGACCACTCAGCAGGAGGAGGATTGGGTGAAAGAGGGAGAGGTGAAATGAAATGAAATGAAGGGGAGGTGGCGTTCTGGGTCATACCTAATGAGAAGCTCATATCCTGACACTGTGACTGCTCCTGGAACGCAATAGGGCTGCCAATTACATCTTTTGTGACTGCCCATACTGTTAAAAATAAAGATATGCCATGTTCTGCACTCAGTAGTGTTCATGGTCTTTCGAAGGCCCTTCTCTCCTGGTTTTGTGAAATGGCAGCTCTGCACCTCTTCCTCAAAGATGAGGGAGAGCAAATTGTGCTGTTCATGTTGGAAAACATGCTACTGGCATGAAATTATATAAAAAAGAAATACTCTAAATATGGGCTTAAGTTTTTATGCCTGTAGGCCAAGAGGTGGTCCATGGGAGCACAGCTAATGTGAATTAGTTTCACATCCAAACCAAGCAGGTGCATTTACCAGCAGTCTGCCCAGCTTGCTTCAGCTCTGAAGTGTGTTTCTTGCCTAGATGGGAATGGTAGGTATCATCTTTTTTCTTCTTTTTTTTTTTCCCTAATTCTGCTTATTCATCTGGAGCAGGGAATGGGAATGTGTCTCCATCCAGATTGATAACGGTGAAATGCAGAACAGAAAAAGTCCACGAGAAATTCAAGAAGTGGGAAACATCATCTTCAGAATAGCAGTAGACTTGTCAGCATGAAAGATGTTCCCCAGGCAGTCAGATTGATCATTAAAACAAGCTTCTGATTTTTGAGAGGAAATCCCATTGTTTGTTTTAAGATTGTTCTCTCAGCCTGTGAGGTAAAGGTAAGTCCGTGTTGTAGTAAGAGGTGGGTGATGGGACAGTCACCCTAAGAGGTAAATGGTGATAAAGTGTTACGGAGAGTATGGGATTAGAATAGAGCCGGTCTTGGCGTGTGTCTCCCAGGTTTGCCTGTGAAGGATGATCACAACTCAGTAGCGCCCTGATGCCTTCAGCAAATGGCTGCTTCATGAATTCCTTCCAAATACTTCATGGTTTGCCGCTCCAGGCTTGTGTTTAGCAGCCTGGGACAGGGGGTCAACTCTGTAGTTGGATAGAAAATTTCTGAACCCAATGCAGGCGGTAGCGCGAGCGCCTGTGTGTGGTTTGTTGCTGCACCCCTAGGCCGTGCCACCACGTACTCCGGTGGAGCAGGAAACAGCTCCCTGACCACAGATGGTCATGAGCAAAGCTGTAGCACTTTTGGAAAGAGTAAAGATTGCAGCCCTGGATTCTGACCCAAAATCCATACGAGTATTTACAACCCATCTCCAAACTGCTGTGTAGGTGCAGCTGGATGTGATATTCTCCATATACCTTCCTTCCAGCTTCCAGTGGTGTTTCTGTGGGAAACGCGGCATTTGTTCTGGCACGCCCCAGAAGCAGCAGCACATTGGTAACGGCTCTGGCATCGCATGGAGCTGTTCTCTGCGTGAAATGGGGTCTGTTGGGGCAGACCCCTGATACAACGAGAGGGGAGGATGTCAGGGATCTGCTGCTGCCCTGCGCCGAGCTGGCTGGCGATGAAGATCTCTCTCCATCTCCCTCTCGGGAAACGTGTCCTTGTATCGCAGCAAAGTCAAGGGGTTTCGGTGCCAGGCTTGGGTCTTTGCACCTCTGCAGCGCACCCGGTGCACCTCCGCTGGCTTGCCCCTCTGTGTAGTGACAGGCTGGGGAGGAGAGAGGAGGGGAGAACAGCAGTGTCTGATTAAAACTCGGCCCCCCTGGCCCTAGATCTGAGGAGACAGAGCCCGCCCTCCCTTCCCTTACAATAATTTTATTTTATTACAAAAAGAGCCCATATTAAAAAAGCTCATGATTATGTTTTCTGTTCACCAAGACTTTTCCTGTATTCGACCTTTGGATAACCTCCAAGGCTTGCAAACATTTGAAAGGAGTAAAGGAGCTCGTTTTATTGCAGGGCCTCAGCATACATTCTTTCCAGCCTATCTTTAACATCAGTTGACAAGAATTATATAATTGCAGTCTGTGATCCCTTTAAGGCTAAAATGTATTCGTTTTCCCTCAAAGAACACTTCAGGTTTCAGAGTTAAATGTATACTTTTTTCTTTTCCCATCTGGGTTATTCTGTAAAAAGACATTTTCTCTTAAATTGGCAAGTCTCATTCTACCAAGTTGCATGGATTTATTTTTTACTGCGGTTTTAAGCTCACATGTTAACAAGTAGAAGAAATAGCCTCCAAATCCCAACCTGTGTTTCCCATTCCATTGGAAAATTAGTGGGTTACAGAGAACATGCAGGGGGAATTATACTCCTTAGGTGGAATCAAATAAAATTTCAACATACTGATTTAATCAAATTAGTGTCGAATGCTAATTGATAGGCAGTCTGGAGATGGACAGGTAGTGGATTGGATTTGATCTTGCATTTCAGAGGCATGACGTAATCTTCTGGGTCAGGAAGGAATTTCTGGTTTCCTATCAGAATGCATCTGCCACCATGTTTTAGGAAGCCATGGACATCGGATACTTGAGTAGGAGCTGGGGAATGATGCCAAAAAAGAAGTCTGAAGATAATACCTGGAATTTAAAAAATGAATTAGCTGTTGCCACGATGACATTCTGTTTGCATATGTTCCTCGCCGTTCAGGTTTTCACTGGTGTTTGTGCTCCTGGAGAGTAAAAAAAGCACATAAACGCGTGAGTAGTCCTGGAAGCTTTTCATGACGGTTGTGTCCGTGTGTCAGGGCCAGCAGCGCTCGGATCCTCTGCTCGGAGGGAACAGAAGCGATGCCGCCGCGGTGCTCTGAGCACATCCGCGGTGCTCCTCGGGAATGGAGCAAGAAGTTGAAAGAAACTGCAAAAAACCTCACCCCTCTGCGTATTTCTGGATAATGAAAAATGGAGGAAGCAGCAGCCTGGGCCTGGGTGTCTGCATGCAGGAAAGAAAGTCAAATTAATCTGGTAAATTGGCTATTAGGAGTGATTTAGCTGGTTGAAGCTGGTGAGGAGGCTGGGCTCAATGGGCCAATTGTCTGCCCTGGTGCAGCAAAGGGGGCTGCGTGGGGTTGAAATCAAGAGGTTTGGGGGGTTGTTCTCAATTTTGCCATGGACTTACCCCAGACCTCAGTTTTCTTACCTGAAAAGAGGACAGTGGCAGCCAGCGTGCCTGCCTTCGTGCTCTTTTATCTAAGCACTTGAGGAAGTGCAAACTTTTATTCCAAATAATGTTTGCCAGTAAAAATGGGTCCCTTCTTCAAATATTTAGTTAATCTAACACTGATTGCCACCATTCCCTAAGGGGAGGAGGGGGCAGGGGCAGCATTCCTGGTTTTATAGAGGGGCAGGTTTGAAAGGGCTGTAAATGCATGTCGCGGGGGTTGGATACAATAACTTGAGAGAGGAGCCAGTAACAGAATCCTTTTAATGAACTACAAACCCACAGTTTATAAACTTGGACGCAGATTACACTCCTGCCTAGTGTATAAAAATAACCACATTGGGATGCCTTTGTGGCCAAAGATTCTTATAACCTGTTAAGTTTTCGCTGCCTGTTTTTCTAACGTAGGCAGGACCTGTGTAATACCCTGTGTTGCACTGAAAGGGAAAATCTCCGGCCTGTTAAGCTGTTCCCTGCCTTTGGTAGCCTCTCTGTATCAGGATTCACATTCTTGTTTCCGTTTCAAACAGGAGACTAGTTTACAAGGCAAGTTCCTCCTTGGAGATCACAAGAGGCTTTCTTTCCCCTTTCTTTTTCTGAGAGGAAGGATTAGGTCACCAGTAATACCGTTTGCTTTTTATTTTTTTCTCCTTTGGCTAATCTGCTCTCCAAGATGTCCATGTTACAAGAGAAATAAAAGGCTTTAAGTGAGCGCAGGATTTTTTCCCCTCACCTCAGCACTCCAGCCAAGGAGGTTGATTTACAGAAATCGCCGCATGGAAAAGCCTTAAAACTGAATTTCAGATGCTTATAAGACAAAGCAGACAGATAGCAGAGCGGCAGGTGCCATCTCCTTACCTCGCAGGGTCGTGTTCTGCCTGCTCTTAAGGAGTTTGGTGGATGGCGATTACAAATACGTCTGCACCGTATCTGGGTGTATTGTACGTGCAGTTACAGCTTTGTACAGTGAGCTTGTGTAGTCCCTCACCTGCAACCAGGAGGCTTATCGTTATTCAAAGACCTTTATTTTCTATTATCTTTGTGCGTTTTACGTGGTGCAAGCATTAATGGTACCGCATTTTAACATGTGCCTTCCGAGTCTGGCACCCTTCCCGGTAACGGCATGCAGCATGCTGTACGTCGCTTGGCTTCACCCGAGAGGGGCACGCAGGCTGATGCCGATTCTTCTATGTGGAAAGTTTTGGGACTCCCTAAACAAAATGACTTTGGTCAGACCATCCTGAGCACAAATAAGATTATTGCTTTAGTGAAATCTGTATTATTCTTGCTCCAGTACCAAGTACTGGTACCTGTTTGTGGTAAGGCAGAAAGATTTTGCAGCAGTAAGTATGAATCTGCGCTGGGTAGTTTGTACCTAGCACAGGTACAGCTTGTTCATACTGGTCACGTTACAATTGGCAAACTCTGTTTAAAGGGCCAGGTCTGCCTTGATTTAAATCAGCGCGGCTCTGCTGAACTCCGTGCCAGCCTCCACCAACCAAAGTTCTGGCTCTTAAATGTTTTCGGCTATTTTTTTCAGTCCTTTCTTTCCTAAGAGTTTTAAATACACAATTAAATGGACAGTAATACTCAGCAGTTACGCACAAAAAGCTGTTTATCTCAGGCTATCAAAGTACTTGACAAAGGTGGGTAATTCTCACAGTGCCCTTTTTTTGCAGGGTGGGATGCTGGCACGCAGAGGCAGCGAGCGGTTTATCTGAGTAACAGAGTCGGTAGCAGAGGTAGTAATTAAAACTTCGGTCTCATGACACCCAACTCTGTACTGTAACCACCAGACAAACTGCCTCCCGGAACCGTATCTCATCTCTATCTCCCTACGTATGCACAATAAAGCCTTTGTAGTATATGCTGTACACTCGCTATTGATAGTTGTATCAGCTGAAAGATAATGCTTGCTCTTCTAACCGGCTGCGAGTGTGCTCCATACAACCTCAATTATCTGAGCATAATGGGGAGAAGGGGAGAATTTTGGATAATCGAGGTTTCAAATAATTGAAGGCATTTTCGGTGTAATTAATAGACATGGTGGGGACACGGCGTATTTTGGAGAGCCGGTTCGGATAACCGGTGTCGAACTGTGCGGTCAGTTAATAACCAACATGCTGCCGTTTGGGATATGGTTTTAGTTTTCTTTTTTCTGAAAGGAGGTGTGTCTCTTCCTCGCTTTGTTTCAGAGAAAAAAAGGATAAATGCATTTCAGACGTGTTGCTGGTATCCCTTTAAGGTCGGTGAAGACCAACAGCCGTCCTGTTGCTTAATAGAAAGCTGCTTATAAACGTGGGCAGTTTAAAAATACCGATCGATAGGCATTACGCAGCCCGGACGGCGGCGGGGTGTAGGCTATGTGGGTGGCTCTGAACGTCTGCAGAGAAGTAGGACCAGAGATCATCTGAAAAATAATTTCCCCTGCACATGCCGTAAACTCTAGGATTTCAAGTATGACCCAGCTGTTAATGAGCTCCATACACGCAAACAAATGTACGGTTACTGTAGAGACACATTCATTTTATGAAGATAAAACATGATCCCCAGGACCTGGTAACTGCTCACATAGTGTCTTTACACCGAAAGCTGGTCTCTGTGTGACGGAAATCTTTACTAGTGTGGCTTCATAATAAATTTCACCATGCCATCTAGGCAAGCCTCACATCACTACCTACTTTTTCTACAAGGTAATTTGTTTCTAAAGGCAACAGAGTAAAAAGATGGGATAAAGTTTGCCAAGTGTAGCACGGAGCGTTGCTGACCCTGTGCAGCTTTCATCGCACCGTATGCTCTCCCTGCAACTTGCTTTTTAAAACCAGCTCTGTCCTCTGCCTCACACCAGGCGCAGAAATTAAGAGCAGCCTTTACTCTCGAAGCTGTTACAAACTAGCAGATGGGTGCAGGTACGGCCGAAAGACCTTCAGGAAGGGATTAACTCGGTTTGGTTTTTATGAAATACAGCGTTAGGTAGAGGATGGCTCTTCGGCATTGACCAGCCGCACGGTTCATCCTGAAGCGTTAATCTGCTCCGAGACCACGGCAGTTACGTGCCCCCCATCAGAGAAGCGCACGCGCGTTCAGATTAGTACCAAACCCACAGTTTGGTTTATTTTTCTCAGCTATTACCTGAGAGGCAGGATGCGTTGACATCTGGGAGCTGACGTCTGACTTCTTTTCTGAAAAGATCAGTCCAATTTTAGTTGCTTTAAGTTCTAATCCTAACTTTTTCCCTGTAAGTTTACAGTGCCTGGTCTCATCAGCTACTTTAAATGCCTGAAAAATAAATACATTTTCTTGTACGCTTCACTGCTTACCCCACTATGTATGTTTTTGCAGAGAGAACGTGCATCCTTATTATCTTTAATACTGTCTGGATGTACACAAACATATATAATTCTCTTTCTATTTAGACACTAATCTGTATATGTGTATTTACGAGGGCTTCAGTGGAAACAGGACTGACCCCAACATTTTATGCATTATTAGGAGGAACCACAGTTCACCCTTTAAAATGACTATATTTGGAAATCTGATTCTAAACTCACGCTGGTTTAACTTAATTTTGTGGCTTTTCTCCAGATTTTCATAACCAGTGGAAGTGAGGACAGGATCGAGAGGGACATTTGTTCTCCTTGAAGGTGAGCGGTCGGGTAGACGCCCTTGCAGGTTAGCTGCTGTCAGGGACCGGGTGAGCGCCCAGCCTTCGGCCCCGCGCGAGAAATGACTGCACCGAAGGGCGGTGATTTTACAGTTTCATTTTTGTGCCTTTTCTCTTGCTAAGCTCTTTTTCCTACCACTTTGGTTGTCGCAAGTCCCTTTTTTTTTTTCCCCCCCTTTTTTTTAATATCTGGTCAGCTGCTTTTGTGGGAATCTTGTGCTCCCTCTTCTTTTCCCGGATTGTCTCGATCCCTTTTGGGGATCGTTTTGTAGCGCATAAAGTAGCGAGATAAAGCACAAAGGGCCGGTGATAAAGCCCGGAGTTTTGTTTAGCCGTTCAGATAGTGAAAGTTTACAAGAGCTGCACTGGGGAAGCCGCGCTGTGAATGGAGCTGTTATTGCCATTATCACGTTGTTTAGGCTGGTGGGCCAAAACACCGGCTTTTCGTATGGGTTTAACGGCTCCGCGGACCTGCGCGTTCGTGCTCCCCCCGGGCCGCGCGGCCGGGGGCTGCCACCGCCGCGCCGGGAGGGCCCCGCCAGCGGCGCCCGGGGCCGCGCCGGCCCCGCAGCCCCTCGGGGTGGAGCAGCAGCGCCGGGGCAGAGGCGGGGAGCGGCTCCCCCGAGCCGGGCGGCGGCGGCCGGGCCCGGGGCCGATAGAGGGCAGCAGCCTCCTGCCGCTGCGGCTGCCTGTGCGGGCAGGGCGGGCAGCGCGGCGCCGCCGCCCGGGACCTGCCGGCAGGTTTTGCTGCTCAACCCCTTCCCCCTGCGCAGGGAACTGGAGCCCCCCTTGTCCGCCGGCCTTGTGGTAACAGAGCGAGGGGGCTCGGGGGTGGTTTTTCCTTTGTGCGTGTACGGCTGCAGGTCTGGAGCGGGGAGGCTTCTGGCGTGGTTTCCTCCCCATAATTTCAAAAAAAACCAACCCCAAACACCTAGAAACAATATTGCGTTGCTTGTGCAAAAATACCCGCTGAAGCGCATCCAAGGAAACGTGGATAAAGAACATATAAGTTCCTGTAAAAGTAGCTTTTTATTTGTGTGCGAGCGCGTATGAAACTCAAGATGATATATCGTGTTATGCTTAGATCTTTGTTTCAAGATATAGCTATGGGTAGATCACACGACAGATTGTCTTTTAGTTGTTACTTCAGCACTTCTTACTTTCCAGTTTTCAGTACATCCACATTCAGTATTAAAATCCCATGATTGTTACTTTTTTCTAACTCTTTGCCTGTTAACAAGATCCTTTAAAAACCAAAGCAAAACAAAACCCTTTTAGATCCCACGTGGATTTGTTACTCTGGTTTTGGTAGCATCAGTGCCCAGCTCTGAACTTCACGGGGAGCTGCTTGCCCCGGCGAGCTCGCCATCAAACCCGCTGCTGCCCAAGCGCACCGAGGCGAGCGGCAGGACGCACGGAGCAAATGGTTACAAACGAGCGCTGCTCCTCAGTTCCACAATTTTCCGTTTGCCTTAAGTTGCACCTTTTCTGCAGTTCGTTCCGAGGACAGCCACGCTAATAACCCTTATCCGACATAGAGGAATCCCCCTCCTGGCTCTCAGCGAAGCCGCGGCTGGCATTCTGCTGCTCTGATTTGTTGACTTTGATATTTTTTAATTATTATTCCATATCAGCTCTTGTTCGAGTTGCTGGTGCAGCTTACCTCTGACCACAGTCTGAGACCGAGTAACAGTCGCTGTAACGTAGCCTCAGCGTTTTCCATCGCTATATTTTCAGGGCTCGCGATTTCAGCAGAACGTATGGCTTGTCGTTTCAGCGGGGCTCTCGAACTGCGCGACAGCCCTGAATTCGAAGCGAAGAATCCGCGAGAGAGCCTGTATGCGTGCGTGGCGCTGGGGGTGGTAGATACGGGCAGATTCTTTAATGCACTGAAAACATTATTTTTGATCGTTGGTGCTCTGGAAGCTTTTTGTGGTATTTTTCAATGATGGTTTGAACTATTCCCCAAACTGAAAGTAGTTGCTTTTCCTATATTTTGACAGCAGCTTCTAATAAATGGAAGCCCTTCCTGGTGTTTAGAAAACCAGTGTATTGAATACACGCTGAGGAACAAGCACAATTCTTTTTGAAGTTCTTCTATATTGCGAAGTATCAATGTTTTATATGTTAAAAACAGCACGTGCAATTTCTCGCGACTATTACGTTCGCTTTGAACAGCGAAGTTTTCACTCGGGCACGGTTCTGCGTTCGTAGAGAATAAGTGCAGCACTGGCCCCAACCGATAAAGTTTGCTTGTGGCAGGACTGACAAGCCCTTGTGTAAGAGGGGAGTCCATGTAAGTATTTGATGATTTTTCTGGGGTTTTTATTTGCTTATTTTCAGGTGAAATAGTGTCACTTAGAGCAAGTAATTAATCTTCTTTTTTTCTTTTTTCTCAAAAAAAAAAAAAGAGAGAGAAAATCTAACTGTGCAAACGACACTGAAAACTTAGCGCCGAACCTTGATCTGACGGGATTAGTTCCCATCAACTTCACTGCCTCCGTTCGCAGGAGTAAAGGCCACAGGAGAAATCCCACACAGGAAAACATATTCTTTGCCCTGGAAACCTCCTTATCTTATATGATCCAGATATAAACAGTTTGCTCATACCTAATGCACAAAGGGCGAACTTTTGCCTTTCTTACTCCAGCAGGGTTTTGCCAGGGCAAATTTACTCCTGGCTTACACCTTCTGTAACCTCAGTGTGAGCAAAATTCAGCCCTTTAGCTCTAACGAGAGCCTGTTTGATGTAGCCCTTTATTGCCAAGCGGTATCAGGAAGGGAGCCGAGCACAGAAACGTGACTACCACCGAGCTGCTATTTGTTGCGCTGCATTATCTGTGGTATCCTTGTTATTCTAGAAACTTTTTTTCCCCCTCCCTGGAACATTTTGCTGCAGCAAATGAAGAAGGGGGGAAAAAAAAAAATTGAAGAGACCTTCATTTGGTGGCATAGAAAATTTGCATAAAATATCGCTCTAAGCATTGAAGGATCTTATTACATAGGGTTTTGATGATAATCTTTGTTGAAATAATATTTAACACATGCTGCACTTTTAATTAAGTATCTGAATAATCTCAAATTAATACCAGAGGTTTAAAAATAAGTTTTCATTTTAGTGAACTGTAACATAATAGCAAGCTGCATGGCAACCCCCTCCTTTACCCTTTGATTTAATTAAATGCCTTTCTGTGTGCTTCTTCTCACTTCAGAAATGCACGTAAAGAAATCAGACCCAGACATTTTATTTAGGATTTTGCCACTTTCCCTTTCCCTACGTCTTTCCTTATTTACTTGCCCTGCTTCCCCTAGGGCTGTGATGAAGGTGTGTGTTTGGGGATCGGCTCGCCTGGGGCTCCGCAGGCTGGCCCGCGTGTTTGCAGAGGGCAGCTACATCGTGTGGCGTTTGCGCCGGTGTTTTGGGGCCGTGGCGCTGGCACGCGGGTCCCTGTTTGGAAGCAGCAGGCTGTGGCGGGGAGGCGTCGGGTCGCGCACGGCGGGTGTGCGGTGGGGAGGACGCAGCTCCCGGGGCAGCTCGTGCGGCGCGGTGACACGCTGGAGCGCGTTATGCTCCCGGAGTTTGATTATAAGGTAAAAAGGGGCTTAACAGTGTAATGGCTTCAGAGAGCAATCAAACCATTGCAAATAAATTCACGTTTATTCTATTTATTTTTTCAAATTAAAAAGGCCTGATCCGGCCAATTTATTTGCCTTCCAGTTAGGCGTGTTTGACAATCACTGCTTCATTATTCCATCTTAAGAAATTCCATTAACCAAAGGAGGAAAAAAAAGACCTCACTCAGATCCGTGTCAGCGAAATTGTTTCGCCAAAGCCACCTCGCTCGGCGAGCGTGGGTGCGGGCTGGGGGGAGGCCGTTTACCGCCTTTATGAAAACATATTCGCAATTTGGGAGCGCGAGGATGTGAAGCAGGCTGGCTTTGAAGGCTTTCTGTTAGATTTTCCCCTTTATCCCTTACCATCTATCATTGTAAAGGAGACATATATAACCGCCGCACTTTGTATATTAAGGGGAGCTGCCTGCTTTTTCCCTTTGCTGAGATAATGACGCTGAGGGTTGTTGACTGCTGTTATCTCTGATGACAGCCTTATCTGCATGGCTCCGATTCCCGCTCCCAGAGTCGGAGATATCCAGTCCTTCGGAAACTGACCACTGCTCCCATTACGGCTGGGCACCCAGCGCCGCTGCGGCAGGCTGGAAAGCAAATATTCAGGGGCAAGAGAGTTCTTAACCGGTCCTGTTGTTTGCTGTGTTCCCCCCACCGATACAAAGCATTGAAGGGAGATGCTGGGGGCGAGGAGAAATGAAAGCCTCGAAATAAGGTTGGATAAAAGGCAAATGCCCCCAGCTCTCACCAAACAGCTTCTGGTGGGGACAAGAAGAGGCGATAACCAATTGTTGAGTGGTGTTGGTGCGCGGCTCGGCTTCTCCACGCCGCGCGGACCCCTTGCTAATGCACCTAGGAATGATATTTACACAGCGGAGGGACCGTTACACCCTCCTGGCTGCACCAAGTAAGAATCTAGGGGTTTATTTTAATTTCTTTAAACATAATAATCTGCAGTTAATTGGCTAACGTTCACCGTGCCTCCAAGGTGCGCAGCGCTGCCGTGGTTTGGCACGCCGCGTTCCTGTCCCTCGGAGGTCTCAAAGCAAATTTCAAATATTTATGAATTTAGCCTCTTTAACGCTCTTGAGAAACAGCCTTGTTTTACTGCTGCAGAAAGTGAGATCCAGAGATAGTGTGTGCACTTGGCTGGGATCCCCCCGAGCCGGGAGCGCAGTCAGCCATGAAGCCCAGGTCTCCTAACGCCTCCCTGGCACCCTGCTCATCACACCCATCCAGTCGCCCAAGTTTTATCGTGACAACCCTTAAAAATAGACAACTGAACCCATTTCCCACAGCGTGGGTTTCTGCAAATCCCGCTGTATTAAAAGCACCTCTCAGGGTGGAAAAACTCCTGGGTAATTCCACCTTAAAGCAGCGCTGAGCGGGAGCTTGCGGGGCAAACCGCGGGAGAGCCGGGAGCTGCACGAGTCGGGGCTGGACGCGGAGCCCTGCCCTGTGCTGTGCCTCGTCGTCCCTGCGAGATCGTCTGCCCTTTCTCAAACACGGGGGGCTAGTAGGAGCTTTTTTCTCCTTGTCATATCTTATAACACACGTTTCAATCTGAACACTTAGACCAATTTCATTGATATATGGTCCAGCCTGTCTTTACCGCCTTGCACCTCTTATGTCAGTTCTCTGCAGTCTGGGCTTGCCTAAGCTGCAGTTCGAGGCTACCAAGGTTAACTACAAAGCGAGCGCGACTGGAAATACACATCGCTGAAGTATGCTGATGCTTTTTTTCCCATTTTAAAAATGTGTTGTACTGGAAACTGCAGCAGGGCGGGGGGGAGATACTGAGTTTGCCCTAAGAGTTTCAAGGGATGTTTATTTTTCCAATGCTTCAGAAGAAGGCAAAGCTAGACTTCTTTTAGCACTGAAGAACAATTATTGATTAAAACTCAGAATTTGTACTGAAAAATCACCCCTGAATTTCATTATTAATTTTTTTGGTTGAAAAGGCAGCAATATATAACTAAAAAGTTTGTTTGAAAAGCATTTTTTGTTTGAAAAGCCATTTTTGTCATGCAAGAAGCTTTTCCCCCGCTCCCAGTAGGGTTTGTGCGGTGTAATGTGTGACCACCGAGGGCTCCTTCTGCGCTTTTCTTGTGGCTAACTTGCGGGACTCTTTTCCTGAGACAAGTAAAACAGTACTGATCTACTATGAATATTCAATTAAGATTGTTGGAAATCTGTTTAGGATATTATTAAATAGGCAGAAAATTCAGTTGCAGACCACAGTGTGGAATATTCTTATACACACTGTTTGACAAGGAGCTTGGGTATTAATAACTTGTCTGTTTTTTCCCCTCCAGTGCTTCCAGCTGGTCTAATAAAAGTGAATACCTCACCCTGTGGATCTCGCTTTGCTGTTGTACGTGAGGACGGAATAGGTCAAGTGCACAACGCTTATTTTCCAAAGTAATGAGGGACTGAAAGGGGTTAGGATGGGAAGCATTGCCCCGTCTCACTGGGGCAAAATTGGCATTACAAACTCGGATTATAACGTTTCCTTCTATCTGGGTCTGTCTAGGGCTCCGGCTCAAGCCCGCTGGCTCGGGGGCTGCAGCGGCTGACCCCAGGAGGGGCCCTGGCCGACGGTGTCCTGGCTGCTGGCTCCTTGCTCTCGTCACCGAAGGCGCGTCCTTCCCCATCGGAGTCTCATCGGTGGCAGCGTCGCTGAGAGCAGAGCTGCACGGCAGGGCCTGCCTGAGCTGGGCTGCCCCGGGAGTAGCACATAAGCCCCGTGATAAAGCTAGACACCATCTCTGCTGGAATCTTGACCCCCGCCCACAGACAGAACAGCAATTTCATGGTTTGAGCGCACCGTTAGGCGGCCCTGGTGTTGGTAAGGGTGGTTCAATTCCTACGTTTGCAGGATGGAAACTTTTTCCCTGATGGTTTCTCTGTTGTGATTCCCCCACCCAGCACACGCCATCCTTGCCACGACCGTGGTCATTTTTCTGTATTGTTTTCAGCCACGCAGCACAGCGCCGCTGCGGCGCCGTGGGTCCTTTCCCACGCCACGGCCCCGCGATGGGAGGACATTTCCCCGTGCGTTCAGGATGGAGGTGGGAGCTGGTTTTGTGCGGTGGCGAGACTTATCTGCGGCTGTGGGAACGTGTTCTGCCAGAAGCCCGCATCTCCTGAGCGTTAATTACGCAGCCCTGTGTGTTCCTCTGTTCCCAGCTGTAAAATGGAGATACCCTTCTTAACCCACGCCATCACTTTACTTCACCGCAGCTCGCAAAGTGCTCCTGGATCCACAGATGGGAGGCACTGGAGACGTGACAAAGATGATTAATAAGGAGGTTATTAACAAATGCCATAGGTCAAATTCTGCACCAGTTCCCAGGTTAGTGCTTGACACGGAGGTCAGTGTCACGAATGACTCCCCATGTGGCGGGGAGCTGGACTCGACACTTGGATGTAAAGCCAGGATAGGCAAAAACTAGGTTAAATAGATTTGACCTGCACCAGATAAGAGGGTTTCTGAGGGAATGAGGTGTTTTCTGTGGTATTACAGAAGTATACAACCATCTCCCCAGCTGAGTTACGAGTGGTCCCACGGACTGGTGTAGTTGTTTTGTAAGCTGGTTTGTTTAAACTTTTGTGCTTTGAGGGGCTGTTGATGCGCTGAAACAAAAATCTCTCAATCTCTGATGGTCTCGGGCAGGCAGGAAAGTGCGTACTTGCTGTGGGGGAAGAGCACCGCTCTTCTGAAGCATGGTTTCCATTTAAACTTTCGGAGGGCTCCTAGCTCTGGCCTGCCTGTGTTTATCTGTGCTGAGCGTGAATGGGAATTGGAAAAAGGGAAAGAGAGAATGGCTGCTTTTTAAAAAGCTAATTTAAAAGCAGGCGCAGTCTTCTGTAAAGATGATTCTGATTGTCCAGAGCTCTTTTAAAGGGACAAGGTTAAATGCATTTGTATTGAGAATGTGGGATTAGACACACGCACAAAATGAACAACATCTTCTTTATTTATTTCATACTTAAATGGCCAAGAGTGTAAGTCAGTCAATTCCTGATGGTTCAGGAATGCAAGGGGATTTTCTGTATTGTTTTTTTATTTCATAAAGCTCTTTATCTCTGGCTTTGTATATTAGCTATTTCTACATTGCCACCAACCTTCTTCTGACCACTATCCTCGCGTAACCATAGGGGGAAAATATGCGTTGACTGTAAATGACACAATCGATTGGAAGCTACAGGTAAAATACTTGTAAGCCTATTCCCATGTGCTCTGATTTAACAGTATAAAACGGCCTCGCATGGGAAAGGCTGATATTCATACCGCTATTCCCTACAAGATCTGAAATGACCGAGGGTTTAAAACAACTCTGTGAAGCAGGGAATCACAGTATTATTTACAAAGTGCTGATGCTTTGGCAAAAAACATGAACAGACTCAGTTCAAATTGATTACAGCCTACGTTCAACGCCGTGTCTGGAGCAGGACTGCCTTTTCTTGTATATTTTTACTGTGTGATTTTAATCTTGGCTGCGTCTGTTCATTGCCATTGTAAAAGGAAGAAATCATCATAATTTGAAGAAAAAGCCTCAGGAAGTGGGAGTTTCTTTTTTGTTAGCTTTATAGCCAGGGAAACTGAGGCATGGAGCGATCCTGGAGGTTCGTGGGTGAAGAAAGCCGGCAAAGCAGTGGAGGAGTCGGGGAGAGAGCCCGGGACTCCCACGCCACGGCGCCGGCAGGAGATGTTCCTGGTGCCCCAGTACCACGGGAGAGCAGCCCAAAGGATCTTCAGTTGACAGAGTTTGTCCACACACATCAGCAGCGCTTTTGGCCCAGGGAGCTAAGGGCTGGAAGAAGACAGTGTTGCCTCATGAGTTAAGATTTGGTAGCTTGGTCTCTGGTGGAGCAGGATATTCCAGACTCTTTCTCAGGAAAACTGGCTGGAAGCAACTCAGCTTAAAACTCCCTTTGGATGAGCACAGCCAAAAGCTTCAAGGGCTTTCCACATGGACTCTGTGAACGGGAACTCTGGTCTCAAACTGCGCACCAGTGTCCAGAAAGATATTTCCCATCAGTGGAGTGTCTTCCTTAAAAATATGGGGGGGGGGGGGGGGGGGGAATAATAAAAAAAAATTATTTCCAGCTTGTCACAGACCATCTGCCTTGTCTCACCCATCTGGCTTTACCCTCCCATCCTTACTTTGGTAGTGTCATCTCTCTAGATACTATCTTACCTTTCTGGAGCAAACAAGGCTCTTGCTTATGTAGATGGAGCCAGGATCTCCGCTGCAGAAAAGCAGCGTGTCACTGTGTGAGTTCAAATGAGCTGTGTTGAGTCATGCCAGCTGAGGATCCCGCTGGTTGGATTTATTGTTGAGAAAAGACCAAAAGTGAATACACAGCACAAGGGAGGTTCTGTCTTATGTGCCCCATAGGCTTAATTAGCATACAGATTTTTGTTCACTGCTATTTCTTAAAACCAAAACCACTAACAAGCAGATGATGTAAAGGAGGAGGAGAACAGAAATGCTATGTTCATGGCTTATTACTGTTTATATAGCACCAAAGTTGGGTAAGGCACTCTAAAGGCATTTAACAGGCATGATGGCATGAAATACTGAACCTAATTAAGCCAGATGGAGCTTTGGTGTTGATTGTAGTGGAGTCAGGATTGCCCTTTCCCAAGAAGTTCCTGTTTTAAGGGTAATTCTTGCCTTGAATGGAGCTTCAGTGGGCAACAAGATGGGTTCGGATCTGCTGGGCAAGGTCTTGGCCTGGAGGAGCCCCAAATGGTGAGAATGAGCCCTAAACGCCGCAGAGCTGTGCTGCCTGGGGCTGCCCCTCCTCAGGGAGGGCATGTCCCAATGGACCCATGACTAATCAGACATGCTGGTTAAACACTTGTTACTCATACTTGGAGTTGGAAATATCATAACAAAAATAGCCTCCTACAACTAAGACCTAGATTTTCTGTACATTCTTGCTTATTTCTTTTGTTCCAGGTTTATTTTTGGCAGTGAATATTCCAGGACTCCTGTTCAGAAGAGAGCAGACTATGCTTTCCTCAGATCCTTGGGTTGAGTCACTAAAAATGTGTTATTTTGTTGCTGTGGTCTTGTCCAAGATTTAGAGGTCACAATCCAACGCATCAGCTAAAACAATGACCTTGGCTTGCAAGTGAGAAGGTTTTTGAAAGGTTGATTGAGTTTTTGGAGGTTTTTGCTTACTTTCTGTGTTTGAAACCATTAGGATACTTAAAAATTACATTTTCAGGCTTTCCCCAAAGCTGTGAAGGCCAGATACTCATTTTTCCAGCTGAAGATTTTGGGACTATTTGTGCTGCTCACCTGAAGACGCCTGTCTTAGGTACCTGAGTGGTGAAGCTCCTCTTCCTAATTTGTCTGTGCTCCTCTGGAAGGAGCATGTAAAGACCAAAGTTAGGCACCCAGGTCACATTTTGTGTGAGCACCCCTCACCTCCGGTTTCGTCTCATCAGTTGCCTCTGGGAGCTAAAACTGAAGCTGCAGCAAAATGCTTGTACGTTATAAGCTTCATGATAACAACACAAAAGCTGGCAGCACTGCAAGCTTGCGCTTTCAAGCCAGCTACGAAAGCCTAGGTGTGGGAGAGAGGGCCCAGCAGAGCTGTTTCCTGGAACGTGGAAAATACTGCGGCAAGTGTTCTGGGACTGGAAATTTGATTTTTACACCAGCCCCTTTGGCTTCATTCTTGGTCTTGTCTGGTTCCCGTGTCTGTCTGTGCCAACACGTTTCACTGGCATTTGCTATTTCTACCAAGCAGTTTTGACATGGGTGAATATTCACCCCTTCCTCCAAAATTGAGAGGGAGTTCTGCTTTTCCAGCTCAGAAGCCATTTCACGTGCCTGTGTTGCCCCCGATCGCAGATAAGCAGTACAGCAACAGCCACAGTGTGAGTGAGAAAAGGGGATAGCCTTTGAAGGAACCACAGTTCACCTATAGATGCTCTATAGCCACAAAATTTGGTGAGAGTTGTTGCGTCAATTACTCCTCCCAAGCTATTTGATCTACTTTTCTAGTCCATGTCCACATCAAGGTTTCTGAGGTTGCAGATTTGTTACCGCAGGCTGCTGCCTTCTGCGCTCGTGTGGCAAGTGCTACGGATCAAACTAACTCTTCAAGTGGGATCTGAATCCGAGTCCAGAGCAGCCCTAGAACACTAGGGCACAAGAACGTCATTGCCAAAAGGACCAGCAGGTTGGCAGAGGTATTTCTCTTTTTGCAAAGCTGTTTGCCTAAAGACTCTGGTTTACATCTCTCGCGTATTTTCACTCAAGCTGTTCTCTTGTGTCTGCAGGTTTATCTGCTGGAGTCCCATCTCACGCTCAGCAATGAGCTGTTGGGTGGGATTGGGAAGGACTAATGGCTAAGTTTTACAGTGCCCAAATCCCCCCTTCATTGTTTAATATCTATGTAGCATTTCTTTCTGCTTTTCCCTTCCAGAATTGAAAGGCCATTTCATGGAGCGCAGTGACCTGCCCTGGAGGGCTCTCCATGGCCTGTGGTTTCACGCTCTGCAATCTCATCCAAGACAACTGCATTTGGGGTCTCCCTTCCAGCCTGTCTCCCACGGAGCGCTTCGGAGCAGGTACGTTTCTGTAGTGCAGGATTGAGCCCGAGGAGCACTGCAGAGCACGTGTGGGAAGGTGTCCCGTGCAAAGACTGCCCTTATGCACTGCTCCCCAGCCCCATGCTGGCACTTCATGGTGTGTTGTATTTACATACTGTATGTAAATTGAAATAAGTCTTAAACAATTAGACTGGCATTAGCGTGTCTTTTTCCCTAGCCAAGCAGCGACGGCACCGTGTCTCCTGTTGCAGAGTGTGCCAACACTTTAAATATGCTCCTGCCAACGTTCTACATAAATCGTGCCTTATCCAGCCCTCCCCCATCCTCCTGGAGGTTGCAGTCCTGGAATCCCATCTCATTCTTTGGTTATCCAGGGAGTTCATTGCTTGCTTTCAGGTACAGTTGGCATACTAAGATGGGACATGTCTCAAAGCCTTTCTGCTCTGAGGACTTCTCCTGCTTCATTGCAAATGGTGCGTGATCGGTCTGTGCTTCCTTAGAGTATCGCGTAGCAGACAGAGCAACGCATTTCATCTCACTGTGTGTTTTTATGGTAAGCCACTGTCTGAGATTGTAGGATCTGCTCTCCTTTCTGCTATGAGTATGCCTGAGCGTGTGCTGTGGTGAATCCTGGCAGAGACTCCCCTGTGCCTTTAGTACCAGGTTGCCTAGGTCAGCCCAGCACGTCGTGTTTGAGAGGTGACAGTCCAGCTTGCTGAACGCCACAGAACATTTTAGCCTGTTAATCATTGGTGCTTGAAGGACAGATATTTCTGCAAGGAACGGGTGTGCGGGAGGTAAAGCTGTAAGGTGACTGGGGCTTTGGTGAACCTCCCTTCTGTCTCCAGGACTTCAGTAAGAGAACTTGACCAAACCTCCTTGCCTTTTTAGGCAAGAGGGTTTGTAGTTACCCAAGTGAATTTGGTTGAGGACCTTCCATACACCATCTATGTGTTCCATACACTCTTGCTTCTTTTGACTTTCTTGAATCAGCAAGGTACCTACGTACCACAGAGGAGGGTGGAAAACAACATTTTGATGAATTTAGAGTGTCTGCATGGGGCTTAGAATGTATTTCAGAGTTGGTTTCTAAAATACTGAAACAAAGTGGAAGAGAATGGGTCTTCATATGAATATTAGGAAAAGCATTAGGAAATTGTTTGAGTGTGAGATGCAGCTGGGACTCATTGCTATTCCAAGGAGTGGAGAGCACTGCCTTGGTTTGGCAGCACTGCCTTGGTTTGGTGGTGCAGGTACAGTCTCCATCCCGGCCCAGATGGACAAAGCCAAGCAGACCGGGCAGGTGGAAGTCAGGGAAACGAGGGCAGTGAGCCTGTGTGCAGGGCACGAAGCCAACCCCTGCCAGGGGTTCAGGGCCAGGGCTCTGCTCCTGCTGCTGTCCTTGTGGCATGGGCACACCTCTGTTGTCCCCTGCAGCCAGGGGGTTGGCATCGGGGTGAATTGCAGCATGCAGAAAAGCTTGTGAATTCTGTTTGGTGGCTTGAGGGTCTTGGGAGAAGACTTTCTCCCTCTCAATGGGCTTTCACTTCCCAGCAGGGACAGAGCAGAGCAGCGGGGCGTTAACCGAGGGGGTGGTTTAGAGGATTGGGAAGGACCTGAAAGGGGAGGATTTGGTGGCGGTTCCTCTGGTTCAATGCTCGCACGCTCCTCATTGTGTCAGGAGGATAAAGCGGGGTGGCCGGAGGGACTCGGGGCTGGGGGTCCGGTCGGCGCCAGCACGGAAGGAGCCCAGCCCCAGCGGGAGCCCTGCCAGCCTGAATAGCCAGCCCGGCTGCCTCGCAGGCCTCCCGAACACACGTCCCTCCTCACTTTGAAGCCCCCGGTGCTGCGAGAGGGGTGCTTTCTCTGGCTCTTGTTTGCTGATGATCCCTAAATTAAGAAATGCAAATCTATTCAGGGCAGGTTCCTTTTCCAAAGGCAACTTGCCTCAGTTGCTAATTCCCCGCGTGGCTTCTATACAGATCCCTCGCAAACACCTGCAGCTTATTTTTTTTTCTCTCCCCCTTTTTCCAGGGGGGGTGGTGATGGGGAGTTTATTGAAAATCTTTGTTTTCTCTGGTGCAATGAAACTTGCTTTGCTCTTTTGCCTCCTTTTCTTTCCCCCTTTCACAGAATAAATACAGCTGATCCATCTCCAGCCCCTCTGCACGTGCCAGAAGAATAAATCGTCCGCCTCGCCCCCAGCCCCCTCCTTTAATTCTTTCCCCTGCTGCTGTGTTTGCTTATTCTCACTGCAGCTGTAGTGCTGGTCGCGAGCGTGAGTTGACCTATTGCTGGTTTGTTTGGCACTGGCTCTGCAGAGCCACCCCCAAAAAAAGACTTTGAAATCAACTGTTAGAGCCCTCACCAGGCTTCTTTTTTTTGCTTCCCCCCCTTCTTATTATCATAGCACTTGCCTTTTGTTGCCAGTGCAAATACAAACACACACGCGTGTGCGAGCGCGCTGAGCGGAGGGGAGCGCAGCCCCTGAAATATTGCACTGTCCAAAGTCCACGGGTTAAAACAAACATCAACACTGCGTCAAATAGTTTGCCCGTAAGAGTCTTTTGTTATGAAGATAAGCTTGTTATCTCTTTCATTCAGATTTTAATCTGACAGGTCATTTGCATACTGCCAGCCGACTTCAGGGTGTGCATTAGATCCACTTTGCATTTAAATCCTCTGTCACTCAGGCAAATAAAAAAGGGAGGGGAGGTGGGGGGGGACAGCAAAGAACCTCTTTCAGATCCTCCCAGTTATTGCTATGACTTTTTGTGTTGATTGTTGGTGCAATTGATGGCAGAAAAGTTGTCCTGGCTCTTGGGGCTCTGCTTGTTTTGGGGCCACCGGGATGGTCCCGGGCCATACGCTGCCTGGCCAGGGTCTTCCCAAAGAGCCCGCTGTGACTCCTGGGCCCTGTCCATGCCCAAATCCCTCTTGAAACCCTGCTTGTGCAGACTCTTTCCCCTCACTGACCTCTGTTGCTAGCTAAAACCTAGTCCTGCTCGGTGCTTGGTCCTGCCCTCAGTCAAGTTAAGCCCGTCCTGGGCTTGCATGAGAACGGATCAAGCCCTTGGTAACAGTGGGACAAGGAACAATGAATGTCCTGGCCACAGTGCAGCTAACAAGTCACCTGTTTAGCAGCTTACATGTAAACGTACCTCTTCCCTTAGTTATTCTACTTGTCTTATGTGTTTCTATATCTTTTTTTCTCTGCCTGAAGCCTGATCCTGCGCCCTTACTCCTTGAGCTTGTCACACGTGCTGGAGGGATCCCAGGGACAAGGCTGCTCATACGGGTAACGGAGGTACATTGTGTGACCGGGAAGGACGGGAGCTGTGGGACACAAGTCGCCTGTGGTGCAAACGCAGGTTTATGGGATTGCGTTGCACTGTGGGCACAGAGAGCTACACCAGTTTCTGGTGTCTGTAAGGTGCTGTAGGCACAAAACCCAACCAAACCAACCAAAAAAAAAACCCACTTGGTGAAAACGTTATCAAAATGTATGGCTACAGTGGATCTGTGGTTCTTGTTACCACCCTGCAGCCTTGCACCTGCCCGTTCCAACACCGTTATAGGACAGGAGGAGGAGGGGGCTTGGCTAGTGATGGTCCAAGACCATAGACGGCATGTTCTGAGGTCCTGGCTCCCTGCAGGGACACTGTGTTTGCCTGTGAGGACACAAAATTGGGAGTTTCAACTTCTGGATCTGATTCTCCTCGCGTCTTCTATGTTTGGACATATTGCCCATGCTCACTTTTCTCTTCCTGAGACCGGCACAAATAGCATCGAGACTCTTGTGTTTCTCAGAGTGCCGAGCCCAGGCTCCAGCCTGCCCTGGTTTTGGGAGAGCTGCTACCCGGCTGTCCCCACCGGCCGGCCGCGGAGTGCCGGGTCCTGCCTGCTCCTGCCAGCACCTCCCTCTGCTCACAGTGTTTCCTGCACCTCCTCTGAGATGCTTAAACAATGAACTGGGGACAAGATTAAACCCGGTGCAATTCTTCTCCTGTGCACGCAGGTGTAACCGCGGCTCCGCTGAAGACCACAGGAATTACCCCAGGGTAAGTGAAAGGTGAAACTATGAGTCTCCTTCCTGAAATACAATGGAGAGCCCTTGAGATAAGGCCACAGTCCCCCTACAGAGAGAGGGATGGTGTCCCCGGGGATTGTGTCCCAAGCTACAGCAAGCAGAGCCACGGGAGAACGTTTCCTTCAGCCTCAGTGGGGTTAAAGATTGGATCTGGTGCAATTAGTGTATCCAAAAGAAGGGCAGTGAATAGTTGCAGGGCATTTATTCAGCTCTAATGTGACAAGTTCAATTCTTCTGTTCAGAGCCAGTAATTTTCTTACATATATTAATTATTTGAAATAATTCTCTGAATAACATCTAGAAATAATTCAGGCAATATATCTTGATAATGAACCCGTTGCTACTGAATGGTTGAAATCTCAGCTGTGCTGGTGACTTTGGCTTGGGTGAATGTTCACACGGCATTGTTTCTTCTCTTAAGTACTAGTACGTGACTTTCAGAACCAGATTCTGGTCTGAATTGCTGTGTTTATGAGGTCTCTATTATTTACCATTTCTGTAAATGTTCCTGACAGTAAATGCATTTGTGAGAATGTTATTGGTAAAGCAAACATAAAAAGCGTGTGAATGAAGGCAGACAAAATTTGAGCCATTTATTTGAATGGATAGTTGTGGGGGGAGGGGAAGTTTCTAAGATACGTAGCCACCTCCAAACCTTAAATGAAGCTGCTGGGGAAGGGTGTCTCTTCCCAGCTGACATCAGGTTTACTCTTTTCCAATTTCTTGTCAAGATTTCTCAGGGCATTAAAAAAAAAAAAAAGTATTTTGTAAAAAAAAAAAAAAAAAAAGTATTTTTTTTCTTGCAACCCGTAGTAGCAAACCGCAATAAGCAAAATCCCGCGTAATGCCATAGTATTGTAAAAGCAGCACCGTTCCCAGTCCTCTCGCACTCTGTGATAGACTGCTTTTACTCCGCGGTGTCTGCAGTGGGGCAGTAGTGTCCCCGAACGCAGTGTGGGGTACGGGCAGCAAGAGGTGTGTGCTCCTCCCGCTGGAGCCGTCATCTTTGGAGACGACTGGGACAAGACAACCGAGATATCCGATACGTGCCGGGGCTCTCACACAAGCGTCTGCTTTCAGTTATTTGTCATCTGGCAGCGCTGCCAGTACTACCGAGACGAAGGCGGCACGGAGCAGCGCCCGGTGCCGGCTGGCCGAGCGAAGAGCGTGCCTTGCTGATGCTCTCCTGCGACGAGGAGCTGTCACCGGCCGGCAGCGGTGAGAGCTGGCCGGGTGCTGAGGGTAAGACCGCGCTGCCGGAGCAGGCCCAGCCACCACTCCGCTCCCCGCTCCAGCCAGCTGGCCCCGTGTGCTCACAAGCATGGGAGCATTGGAGTCTTGGAGGGATTTTCTGTCCCAAATCCAGACCATTTGGCCAAGGGTGGAGCGGAAGGGAAAAGCAGAGATGCCCGTATGCAAATAGGGAAGAGCTCCTTTTGCAATCCAGTTTCTCAGTCATGCCCTAAAACTGACAACACTTAAGACCCCTGGACTAAGGGCAATGAATGCAAAATGAGTGCTCTGCAAAATCCCTTGGTTCCAGGCCAGCTCCCTTGCTTTGCTTTGCTGCTCCTTGGCATCGGTCTTTTAGCTAAGTGAGCAAGTCAATGGCTAGCGTCATTGCCAAAAAATCTTCCTAGCTGTTTTCTGTATAGCTAATGAGAATGCAAATGTGCTGGGTTTCCAGGCTTGCTTACAACCTCTGCTGCTTCCTTTCTGTGCATGGTACCTAAGTGCCCTTCCTCTTGCCGTGAGATCTAAATACGTCACACTGGCTGGTGGGGCTGTCCTCGTGTTGCCAATGAGAAACTGTTTTGGGTGGAACACCAAAGGAGGAACCAGAGCCTCTCAAACACCTGCTCTGCACTATCCTTCCACGTGCTGTCCCTGGAGAGTTAAAGAAAGACCAGTTTAGAATTAGAAAAGCAGGCAAGAAGCAGGTCTTTCTTTATAAGTTAGATACCGCACCAGAGCCAAAGTCACACATCATCCCTACTGCGTACTCAACCAGCCCATGGTTGGGCAACGTAAGGCTTCTTTGCTGGGCTCTCCTGGGGAGTTTTCCTTCTTACCGGCACTCATGGCTCCCCTCTTCCATACTTGCCACAGTAGTGTTGCTTTTCTAACCCCCCCTAAAAAGGTTTCTCATCAGGCTTGCAATGTGATATCACTTACAGCTTTGATCCCTGCAGAAATGGAGTGGTAACTCTGTCTGCACCTTTTGCTGTGCTTCTCTATTGAAGAGCAGAGCCTCTCTTGACCAAAACCTCCTGTCACAGCTCTGCCTGTGTTCTTGCTCGGGTATGGTGTCACATGCCATTATAAAACCAACTCTGGGTGCTTTCCAGCTAGCTGAGCCTGGACAGAGTCCCGGCAGTGTCCCCAGCCCTGGCTCTCAAGGACACGTTCCTTGCCTGGCTCCCTTTCTGGGGATGTTGGATCAGAGATGAGAGCTCAGTCGCTTATGGGCATTGTCGCATCCTCTGTCCTGATGGGCACTGCGGACTCTTTGGGGACCATGGGACAATTCAATAAAGGGACACAGCGTCTGCATAGGAATTTTTTCCACACAGACACAGACGCTTCATCCCTAGACAATGCACGAGCGCCGCAGAGCGAGGCGAAGCCTCCGCCTCCTGAGCGTTGCCCTTTTCTCGGCTCTCCCGCCTGGTGTATGTCTCCAGATTTGCCTCCAGTCTTTCAGGGAGCCCAGGTTCCTCTGGCTGAGCCTTCCCACCCTGGCCACCAAAGGGCTTCCTCTGCCCCGAGAACTCATCCCTTTTAAAAGAAGCCTGACATCTTTCCTTTGTTCCTGGCTTTCCACTAGGATTTTCCATGATGCAATCCTGTGTGGGGTTACTGGCAAAGAGCTGTTAAAAGTCAGTAGCTGTGCCTGGAGCAAACCCATTGTTCTGCCAGCGCAGAGCCCTGCAATGCCGACTCCTGCGTGGCCTCGCTCCCGCTCCCCCGGCACCGCCGGCGAGAGGGACGTCCTAATCCACACGGAGGGATACGGCCATAAAGCCAAGGCACAGCACAAAGAGCGATGCGTGATTAGATGCAGACGTGGCCCCCGGACCGTCACACCGACCAGTAGCACCAGGCTCGGCCGTGGTCGGGGACCGGGCTGTGACTCACCAGAAGCATCTCACTTTTCCTGGGGAAGTTCGCAGGCTGCTGCTCCAGCGGGGAAGGGTTATTTTGGAGTGGAAAGTGAGAAGCTGTAGCTTTTATCCTTTTGGAGGAGCAATTTGCAAGGAAAACAATGCAGGATTCTCTGGAATAAGGAGTATTAGCTGCATCATCTTTTAAAAATAATGTAGTCAAGTGAATGCTGGCCGGGGATTAGCACCCTTGCAGGCACTTGGGTTGCAGTGAGGGGATGTTTGCTGAGATTTATTGATGTTGGGGATCGTTATGCATAGGTGACATCTAATGCCAAAGCAGCTCTCTGGCTCACTAATGAGATAAGTCAAAGGCTCTGTGAAGTTTTCAGCAGTGTAGCCATTAACCCTGAGATTACAATATCCTTTGTGTTTTTCCAGCATGTTCTGCCAAGATTTCGCCTTAAGCAGAGGCAAGATGAAAAATGCAGGGCCAGAGAGTCTCTTACGGCTGAAAACCAGTCTGCTGTGTTGTTCCCTGGGACAGAGAAGAGCTCATGGATAATCAGCACCGAATAGGGAAACATCTCTACTGTCCAGCACAGTTATTTTCTTCAGTGTCGAACAACGGGGTGGGGGGGAGAACCCACCCAAAAACCAAACACAGAGAATGGTCCTGTCTAGGGAGATGCACTCTTATGTCGCCCACCCTCCTCTGCTTCTGATGCTTGGATGTATGGGACGGCTAAACTTCAAAAGGGCTTTCTAGGTAGTTGCTTTGGATACTTCTATTTCATCCAGGCAGGTTTTCTTAATGGGAATTATTGTTTTGTGGTAGTAATGAGGTTTTCATCTCTACTCTTAACTAAAGATTGCTCACTTAAAATGAGACAGGCTGCAGGTGGACTCTAGTAGTAGTTGTCCAGGACTGGACATTGCAAAAATCCCCCATCTTAAAACATTTGTAGCAAATAAACAGTTTTAGTGACATAGAAAAGTTTAGTGACTTCATCTTGATGTGCCTGAGCTATTGCATTAAAAGGACCTTGACTTATATTTTCTGTCCTCCTCCCACAAAACATGAAACGTTTTTTCCTAGAAATTTTCTTTAGTTTTATTTAAATCATTAAAAGAAAACAAAACAAAACAACAAACGGTACCTCCCTCAAAAAACAGTCTTGAGTTAAACAAAACCTTTTGTTCTGCTCCAGATTTTTGAAAAATACCAACTACATCAAAATGAAAACCAACATGTTTTGGATGTTTGAAGCAAAATTCTTGTTTCCTTTTATTCTCTGTAGTTCCTCGGTGAAGAATTACTTCCACTTGGGACACTTAGACAATGATTTTCAGATTTAAAAAAAAAAAGAAAAAAACCAATAGCATTTTCAGTATTGGGGTAGGTGCTGTGGGACTGCTCTCGAAACTTCACTTGGAGAGTTGAAATAACCAAGGCATTGACTCAGGCATGAGCTGATGAATTACTTCCAACCTTCAAAGAACAAAACCAAATATCTGTGATAGCAAGATAATATCCACTATGTTGTTCCTAGAAGCATACTTTAGTCTCGTCTATATACTGAATAAACAGCTTTGGCCTCTTTGCAATGATATAAACATTTTGTATCACCCATTCTCCCACAAAAAAGACTCTTCTGACCACATCTAAGTTTTCCCTTGGGGAGGTGATTTCGGTGTGAATCTCAGAGCTATCTCAAAGATCGGTGAAGGCTGATTCCCCCGTCTGCCAGAGCCATTCTTCACATCCCTCCTTTAGTGCCTGAGACAGGAGCAGCCCACCTGCCCTTCCAGCCCTCTGGAAGAGGCAAAGCCCTCAGCCAGACCACGGTGGTTTCCGTGGTCCCCGTATTGTACCACTTCAGACAGCGGCCAACTTTGCTTGTGCCCAGGTCCAGCTTTGGGTTTTACAGGATCGCTGGTCTCGAAATACACGTGCTCTGTGGCCGAGGATGAGTCAGAGGGATGCTGTTAGTGGTGCGCTGGGTGGTACAAGTTACATGGACTTGTTCGTGGGAGTCCATGAGCAATTAAAGAAAATTGTAATTAATGCCAATCAGCATGAGTTCATGGAAAATAGAATGTGATGTCTCTCTTTGGTTTAGTTGATAAAAGTGATAGTAGCGTACAAGACTTCTGTGAGACATTTGACTGGGTACCACATGACATTTTGATTAAGGATCTAGAGCAGTATAAAATGAAGAGGGTGTGCATTAAATGGATTAAAACCTGGCTCCCTGACAGGTCTCCAAATGTAACTGTAAATCATCCGCCAGCTGTGTTTGTAGCAAAGTCCCTCCAGTATTCTTGCATTTAATATCTTTATCAATGACATGGAAGAAAATGTAAAATCGCCACTGATGTGGTCTGCTGATGGTGTAACGAGCCAGGAGACGGTGAATAACGAAGAGGAGAGGTCACTGATAAGGAGGAATACGGAGCGCTTGGGGAGCCGGGCTCAGGCAAACAACAAATATGGTGATGCAGGTGAATGCGAGAACAAAAAATAAAAGCTGCATTTATAGGACAGCGGACTGCAGGAAGCAGGACTCTGAAGAAGCTTTGGGGAAAGCTGCTTTGGTGGGCAAAAGTCAGCTGAATGAATGGTCCCCGTGCCGGGCTGTAACTGAGTGGGAGGACACTTGGAGGTAGAAAGAGCAGAAGAGGGTCCCTAATACATGTGCTCCTCATGGCAGTGCTGCTGTGGTGAGCAAAAGTGTCAATATGCTGGAGGGGGGTCAGGGAAGAGCAAGGAAAGTTTCAGAAGGGTGGCAAACCCCTGAGTGACCCCGTGTGTGGAGCCACCAGAGCAAAGTTGAGGACAGAGTTGGTCCCAGTTTGCAGATGCGGGGAGTGAAGTAGATAATAGGCTTCTTTTGTCTAGCAGACCACTGTGCAGCAACTGGAAGCTGAGTGTGGAGGCATTCAAATGGAGAGAAGGGCTTCAACTTAAGGCTTCAAGGAGTCTGCTTCATCAGGAATTAACTCGTGTCGTCTGGGAGCTTTGGCCAGGCTCAGTAACTCATGGCATACCTACTTACAGACTATCAGCATCTCAGTGGGATTAAACCAACGTTGCTACAGTGGCATAGCCAGAGTGGTGGCTGACATCTGCATGTAAGTAAAAGCTGAAGTCCTGCTCATGTTGAAGTCGGTATCAAAAGTGCCAATGGTTTGAGGGGGGTAGAACTACCCCCAGAGTTCTTAGACGCATTTTATCCTGGTCTATACACAAAGGTGGAAAAAAAAAAAAAGTTATTTTTAAACCGATGTAGTACGACTTCCTGGATGAACATCTCAAAAATAATTTAAAATTGCTGTAGGTGGTATTGGTTGCAACTCCAAGGCTTTAGATAGATGTTCTCTATGCAAGCAGCTGTGCTAGCTGGAATGTCACCTTACCCATAGCCTTCCCAGCCAAGCAGTTCTTGTCCATCCCAGCTTGAAAAGATTATATCCATCAGCGGGCTTGTGGGGTGGCAGCCTCTCCAGGGAGGTGGCAGTGAGCATCTTGTGGTGACACCATCAGGTAGCGCAGCAAGACCTGGAGGACATGGATGTCCACCACAACCTGTATTCACAGCGTGAATCAACATTTAGGACTGATTTAAGGGTGGCTGCACTGGTGTTTCTATGTGTTTAAGTTATTCGTTAAACAAGATCTAAAGCAGTTCAAGTTTTGTTGAGAAGAACAGGCTTTTGCCAGGGATGGCTTTACTGCAGTTTGAAGGTAGCTTAGGCTAACACATTTTATTTTGCAGGATCAGGCTAGGAGAATGCATCGACAAGTGGCAGATGAGTCACTGTCAACTGTTTATATCTTGTGAGTAGAGGAATGCCTCAGGCAGATTCATTTGGGTGTTTTTATGCCAACACAATGAGGTCCAAGGGAGTCTACAACTGACATACTTTACACGCCATAGAGTCGGAAGACATTGGACACTGTATCCAAGAGGGACCTATTTTAACTTATATTTGCTTACAAGGGTTTTGGGAACAAATTCGTGTTTTGACTAATCCATCTAGCTGGGCACTGCATCCAGAAGGGACAGCATTGCTCTTCCCCTTCCCCGCCCCATCTTGTCTCTTGTGTGGGATGAAGTGACCACGCAACCAGTTGAGGAGCTGGATTTGCTTGGTGCTTGGGCAGACTGTTTCGGTGAGCTGTTTCTGCTTGGATCACTGAACCAATGTAACTTTCAGAGTGGCTGCCCAATACCTGCAGTTCAAGACTGTGGGCAGGATTTCTGTGGCAGCTATCAGTGAGAAGAGATGGAGCCTTTCATAACATTGGGCTCTCAGTTGCTTTTCTTACTGGGACTCTTTGAGACGGGCATTGCGTTATCTTAAGTCCCTCTAACATATCAGCAAAGCAGATTAGTACCATGTTCTAATGAGCCAAATTATGCAAGAAAGCAGTGTGCAAGCGTAGCGGACAGGTTACACCGGAGCAGAGTTAGCAGGCTAAGCAAAGAAGGTAAAGCTAAGCAGAAATAACGTGCAGTGCTGCGCAGGACGGAAAGTCACTGTAAGAGGCACGGCTGCAATTCACCTATCTGCGTAGTCTGTGGTGACACTGGAAGAGCCATCACTTGCCTCTCCCATAATCTGTCACCCATCACTGCTGCTGGGAGCACGGGAAGTTTAATTTCCTGTGAATCGTGGTGTCATTTGCGAAGTTTAATCCTACATCTTTCCGAGCCTCTATTGACAAAATAGTTGAGTAAGTCTGTCGTGGTGTTCCTGCCTGCTTAGTTGTTGTTGGAAGTTGTCCTCTGGCCAGCAGTATCTCCATCAGCTTCAGGGTCACCTGCAGGCTGGGCTGCTGTGGCATCCCAGGTTGGTGGGTTGGAGATGTTGGTGGAAGAAGTGCTTGAGTTAAAGACGAGCGTCTGATGTCAGGGGACTCCTGCCAGTCATTGTTCTGCTGCCTGTGTGGAAACAGGCTGAACTCTGCGGTTTTGCTATGTAACATTCTTATGTAGCCGGCCGAGTCGCCAACATGATAAATGCAATTAGTTTTTCCAATTGTTATTTTTGCCCAAAGCATGCAATTGACACTGAAGTCTGCTGGGCAGAATGGGAATGTAGCGGCTGCTCACAGCCCCGCAGCGGCACGATGATGTGAAGGCATGAACTGCGAAGATGGGAAGCAAACGCTGCCCCGTGGTGTATGTCGGGGCAGGCACCAGTCTGTGCCTCCGCCAGTCCCACCCTCGGCTGTCAGCAGCCGGGGGGTAACCTGCTTTCGTGGTGTCATCGGAGGGGGAAGGGCGGAGGTTGCTGGGGCAGTTGTAACCGTGATTTTCGCTGGGAAGGTGGGAGGGAGCGAGGTTTAGTTACGCAATGTAGTCGAGGGAGCTGTATTGCACCACCTGGGAGGGGAGCAATGGCGCCAGAGCTGCTTCCCTCTCCCCTCGCCCGTGGAGCCCAGCAGCCTCCCCGGCTCCGAACAGGAGCATTTCCAAAAGGGAAAAAAGGGTTTGGGGCCCTTCCCCAGGGAAGGCAAGTCTTAACTGGACCCTGAGCTCGGGAGTGAGGCGCAGCTCTCTTGTAACGATGGGGGTGAGATTGCTTTCATAGAGTGGGGGATGATGTGCTGAGCTAATTTGGGCCATCTGCACCCGATGAGGAACGGGCGCTGCGGGGTGACCGGTGCTGCGGGCTCCCTGCGCCATGGCTTATTCAGCCGAGTAAAAGGACGCGCCAGCTGAGCTCCCACCGTGGTGGTTAAAGTTTGTTTTAGCCGCCTTATCTAATCTCCCTCCTAACTTTTGCTGGGGGAAAGCGTTTATTGCTTATATCGTGTTACTCTATGAGCACTTGCTGGCTGTGGCTGTTTGCGTGTGTATATGTAGATGTGAAGCCAGATAACTTCAGGCCTTGCAGTTTTATGGGTCAGTCAATCCAAACTGCTTCCACTGGCAGATGTGGGGATGTGCTGCGTTCGTTACCTGTGGGCCATGTGCTATCAGGGTGTAAATCAGCAAAACAGGGCTCTGTTTATACACATAAATTGCCCCAATCTGACAGCTTAATACCCTTTTGACTTTTTACCCTCTGCGGGGGAGAGCCTCAAATGTCTTACGGCACTGCTCACCCCAGGGATGACGGCAGCACGGGGAAACCAGCCCCGCTATAAAAGGAGGGAGCATGCTTTGCTCCTGCGCGTCTTCAGGCTTGGCTGCGTAGCCACCAGCTCCCTGGAGGGGAAAGGCCCTTCCAACAGACCAGTCCAACAGGAAATTATCTGCTCACCTTTTGCTAAATTACTAGCTGGACAGCCAGTCACAGGGTCTGAAAAATGCCAGCTCCATCTATGCCCCTACGGACATGATTCCCAGGCACGCAAGATCCCAGCTTGGTCACCGGGAGGGCAAACCCGCCCGTCCATCCCTCCCCTGCAGCGCCTTGCACAAGTCTCGATTTCATCTCTTTCGTGGGACACGAAGGTCACGCGGGTGAATTTTCCCCGAGCAATCGCAGGGTAAAACCAGCTAGGCTTCCTTTGGCTCCGGCTGAGGGGTTTTGTTGCTCCAGGAGATGCTTTATTTTTTCCAGCAGATGAGAGGGTGTTTCCAATGAGATAGTAAGGGGCTGATGAGAGGGAAGGGGAAGTGCCAGGACATCACAGCGAAATGGATTGTGATATTTTGAGGAGCCTCCCAAATTTAAATGGTGTTTGAGTGGGGGCAAGATTGTTGAAACTGAGATTCCCCCACCACCACCACCACCACCATGTGAAATGTCCTTTTTTCTTCCCCCTCTGCTGCCTCCTTCACCGGCTTGGAGAACAGGAGCTCGTGGCTGCACCCAAACTTTTGGTAGCTCCCTTGGCTTTTTTCCTTCATTTAGTGCATCCTAAGTCTGGCTGCACTAAACCATCCTAAACCCAACTTGGTGAGAGATTCTCTTAATCGGAATTTTTGCTTGTGCTGGCACTGAGCAGCCCTGGCAGGGCTATTAATTTACCCCGTTGTGCTTTCCGAGCCCTCCTCCCCATCGGCGCCTGAGCTGCGTGGGAGCACGGCAGCTCCCAGCTCACCTGTATGCTCCCACCCCAACCAGGAGCGTCCCCGTGCCCTTGCACGAGACAGGCATCTGCAGCAGGCCTTTCCCAACCTGCTTTTAAAGTGCAAGTCGAGGCTGACAATTGATGCTGTAGGAGACTGACCTTGTGGGAACGTCCTTTCCTCGGGCTGATCCCAGGTCAAACGCTCTCAGTTTACAAGTCGCCGACTCCCACGGTAGCTGGGCTGCTCCTGCCTCCGCTCCTCCTCGCCCCAGCGGCAGGAAAGACCCTGCAGCGGGGACGTTGCATGAAGAAGGTGACTCCAGCAGAAGGTGACCCTGACCCCGCTCCTGGCCTCCTGTCCCCTCAGTGCCCAAGAGGTGGCTTTGGCGCAGGAAGGGCTGAGGACCAGCCTGGGTGGCTGTAGACCTGGTTCTGGTGCTGGTGCTACCCTGTGACCGCAGACACCTTATTTTACCTGGCTGGGACCATTTCCCTTGCTCATCCCACTCTGTTTATTGGCATTTCTCAGAAAAGAGGGGCTGTCAGTCACCACGATTTTAAATTCCCAGTGCAGAGCAGCTCAGATGCTGCTGTTTCTACAGTGCACTTAGTCGGGGCGATGCAGTGAAGCATGGCTTCCCGCGGAGAAACATGTGAGGCAGCCCAAGGTTGGATGCTCTGGTGTTTAGTATCAAGCGAGTGCATGCTGCAGCCTTTCTCTCAGCATGGGCTCAGCTTTCCCTTGTCTGCCCAGCCCCAGGAAGACTTGTAAGCAGTTAGTTTCTTTGAGGACTCTGCCCTTCTGGCAAACTTGGTTGAAATTGGCCAGTGAGTTAAGAAGTTTTATTAGGGAGAGAGAGACAGACACACCCACAGCACGATCACAAAAGAGTTGTTTCTCTAGGAAACTAGGCTGAAAAAAAAATGATTGTTTAAGTAAGCAAATATGTTTCTTGGAGACACTAGAGCAAGGGAGGTGGTAGGGGAAATGTGTGTTTATATAGCTGTTGACCCAACCTCCTCTTAAGTATTAGTTTCTTGTTTTAAATCTCTTTATTTATGCCCGTTTTTATCATGTTGTTTATTAGCTCTAATGACTTGCTCTGCCCTGTGCTGCCGTCTCCATCTCAGCAACCTCCCATTTTGCTGCAGGACTCCATGGACCACTTTGCTGAGATCAGCCCGTCCAAATAATTTTACACATATAAACAATGAACCCAGTGAGGGAGAGGGAGTGGCTGAGCCCCACGAAGGCAAGGCATAGATGTGAGCAAAATTAATTGGTGGCTCAAGCGTTCCTGTAAAGTTCCCATTTCAGGATTTGCAAACCGGCTTCCTCTATCGGCTCCAAAGCATCAGAGCTGCTAATCCCAGGGCAGTAAAGACCCTTTTGGTCTGAGCTGTCAGCAAAAAATTCAAGTGCCTGTGAGTTGTTCTAGTTTTGCTGAAAATGGGTGCAGCGGTCAGGTGTCCCTTTGATGCGCTCCTGTTTGTTTACAAAGAGCCTGAAAGGTCCCGTTCCCCCCGAAGGTGGCAGGAAACAGGCAGGGACAGAATTTGGTACCTTGTTCTTCCTGTTAGGGCTGATCTCGCATGTGAGTAAACAGCGGGTGCGTGGTGAGCTGCAGCGAAGGCTTTGCTGCCTGAGCAGCCAGCGGTCCTCTGGTTTCCACCCCTGGATGCCTGCGTGGGTCTCCCTTTCACTTTCCTCCTGGCTGGCTCAATGCAGGAAATCAGGCTGATTAAAAACTAAAGGGGGAAAAAAAAAAAAAAAAAGACTTAAAGATGAAAAATGTGTTTCTTTAAAAACAGAAGGAAAAAAAAAAATTAAAGATCATTTTAATTAGGTTTGAAAAATCTGCGGCAGAGTTGACAGGCGGGCTGACAGGGCTCCCTTTCACCGGATCGCCCGGCTCAGGGCTTTTCATCCTGCGTGCAGAGTATTTTGACATTCGTGCTTTCTTGGCTCCGTTTGCAGAGCCCAGTGGAACCTGCAGCCTAATTAAATGTAACAATTCCTGAAAATGAGGGTTGTTATTTTTTTTCCTAAGGATAATAATAGAGGTTTTATTTAAAAAAGAGCTAATCTATTTACTCTAGGCTGCCTGCTTCCTGACCTGGCCTCAGCACCTGAGGGGACAGGAACAGAACGAATTAGGCAGGGGCTTAGTCACTGGAAAAGATGAGAGTGTTAATGTGTCTGTGTGTGCACATGTGTCCTGCATGCTCCACTTAGAGCTGAGAGGTAGAAGGTTAGGAGGCTGGGATTTTCCCTGGCAGCTGACTTTTTTCCCTTACTTTTGTGGTTTGGCGCTGGTTTTTAGCCAACATCAGTCCCAGCGAGCTCTAAAGGGGGCTGAAAGCAGCGCTGTGGGGCTGCACCGTCGCTCCTCTGGCTCCTCCACCTCAGTCCCCAGCCTGCAGGGGAGGGGAGCCGGTGGCTGTGCAAACCCGGGGCCGTGCAAGCCAGCGGGTAATGACAGAGCCTTTTGTATCAAGAGCTGCATTAAAAAAGGGAGGCAAAGGAGAAGGAAAATGCAGGTCAGTATGGTCAGGCACTGGATGTGCCCAACTATGCACCAGAGATCCGCAGCTCTTGATGCCCAGAGCTTTCCTTCCAGAGCTTTTACCCCCACTGTTTCATTTTGACCATGGTGTAACTCCTGGTCCCTCGAGCACATCTCTGCAATCCTCATGACCGACAAAGCATGGCCAAACTCCAGGAGCAAGTCGAGTTGCGGGTTCCTGGTGCCGTTGTGTCTCGGGTCTGGCAGCTGCCATGGCTGCGCCCGGGGCTACGCCGCTCAGGCGTCATTGCTCTTGGCTTCCTGTGCGCTGCTTGGCACCGAGAGCAGCTCCAGTGCGAGGGCAGCGAGTTCCTCTTTCATCTCGAGGTGTGATGAGGTCTCCCAGGCTGACGCGGAGGTGACGCTGGCAGAGGCTGAGGAACGCTCCCTACTGTCCCATGCATGGTGGATGGCTTCCCTGTGCCACTTGGTTTGGCATCACTCATCGAATCACCTCAAAACTTCCCATCAGCTGATGAGCCCCTTACCAAGCCAAAAGCGACGTGGTAGGACATGAGTGGTGCAAACCACGCGCAGATTTTCCCTCTCTCTGTTTCCTCCTGCAGCTCCAGGGAGGTCCCCTCCAGCACCAGAAACCAAAGCTTGGGGGCCGCTTGCCCCCGGCTGGCCGTGGCGGGACCGGCTAATGGTGCCCGGTGCCTTTCCCAGCCGGCAGCCTGATGGCAGCAATGAATCAGCAGCCGGTGGACTTGTCAAAGGCATTCCTCCACTTTAATCCTATTGACAGGGACTACTGCCTGGAACAGGAACTGCGGGGTGAGCCATGTCAACAGCAGATTCTTATTACAGATAATATTGATGGGGCCTTTACTTGAATAATGAAGGGAAGAGCCCTCTGCTTTGACGTTTGTCTCCAAAACCTAGAATTACTAAGAGTTTAACCATCGGAGGGGAGCTTAAGATAGTTGCATCTTAAAGGATCTGCTTTCTTGTCGCATTCAAGGCTGGGGAAAGGAGTTTAGCCCATACGCTGGGAGCTCCGTGCTGACCTTTTCACTGCTCTTAATAAATGTTACAGTTAAATAAAGTCGGATGGATTTTTTCTATCTACTGTAGTGTGTTATCCACTTTCTGGAAAAAAAAGGTAAAAAAACCCAAATCCCTGTTTAATGTCACTGTTACTCATTATCTTTGCTAGCTGCAGGGTGAAAGGCAAGGAGGAAGGGCAGGGGCAGGACAATTCAGGCCATACTATCAGGGTAATTCCTACCATCGCACACGATTACGTGTGTCTCTGTACACGGGTGAATCAACTGTTTAAATCTGTTGTGATCTTATGGCCAAAGCTCAAACCAGAATCAGCAGCTCTTGGAAGTGTTTGGGGAAAGTTTTGTTTGTTTGTTTGTTTTTAATTTACTTTTTTATTTTCCATTCTTTAAAAAGAGGGGAAAAAACCTGCTCTGTCGGGTCTATATTGCTTGGTTCCCTACAGGAGTGGAGACACCAGAGCTGCAGGGGAGAGGCTGCCTGGGAAGTCAAATGAGGGCAGAAAGCATCAGCTGTTCCAGGAAAGAACCTGTCCTTGCACATTTCCTCATGTTTGGGCTTCAATGTTGGACTGCAAGCACTGTGATGAGAGAAGGTAAGGAAGGAAGATGGGGCTAAATGGTGGCATCCCCGTTCTTGGATTTTAAATGTAACCAGGAGCTCAAAGGTGTCCCTCTGAAGCTCAGTCTAGAGCCATCTCTAAACAGGGTTTGGACCGCTAGCTCCTATCGGGACAGACGAGGAAGAGAGCAGGCAAAGTTGGCTTTCAACCACATTTATACCTCCCAGATCCTAGAGCTGGCCCAGGACTGAACCAGCAGGTGGTTTAAGTTAGAGCAGCCCCGTGGCTGCTCTAACTTAAGCCAGCTGGAATCTCTTCTGGGGCCAGTTCTACCAGCCAAGGTTTGCTGGATTACAGCAGGGCCCTGAAAGCCTCCAGCCCACCCCTGCATGGCCTACACAAGAGGACCAGGGAGCAGATGACATGAAAATGTCAGGGCAGTTCCCAGCTGGTGCTTTAGGACAGCTTTAATTCCTTCACACTGCTGCAGAAAATTAGTATCTGGTCCAAGGGAGCCTGTTCTCGTGCTATTTTTAGTCTGATTTTGAAGACCATAGGAGTTTTGGATTGCCCTTAAGTTTCTGAATTTTGGGCTTTCTGACTTGAACTGTTAAATATTTTCCATACATAAACAGCAGCCACAAAATTTCAGGTTGGATGACTTGTGTTTTAGATTTTTTAAAAAAATGCCAAAACAATACAGAAGTAAAGTAAAATCTCCAACTGGTCCAAAGCTACTCTTCTTCCTCTGAAACAGGTTCCTGAGACAGGGATGAAGTGGCTTCTCTTGGCACATTTCTTAAAAGTGCAAAGGAAAGACCCAGCAAGCACAGAAGGACTCATCCTTGGAGTCAGTGAACGATCCCCCAGCACATGATGGGGTGCGTGAGAAGGCAGCCCATGGTCTCTGTGTGCACCCCACACCTCTGAGTATCGTTTGGCTCATTGTCCATATCTACACGCAGTGTTTTATCCTCCTCGGATCTTCTGTTTTACCCAGAAAAGCCCATGGCTCATATGGGCACTTGTTTTCCTAAAAGGGCAGACCCCCCAGGACCATCTTCTAGAGCAACTTTGAAACCCCCACTCAGCTGCAAGCTGCTTTCCCTTCCAGCCGTGATTTATGCCCCTTTGCTTCCTGACGGCCAAGGTGTGGTGTAGAAACTCAGCCCTGCTCCTAACAACGGGAGACAATCGGCCAGGTCTAACATCAGGCGCTGTGGTTACACGAGGAGCCTTTCCTGGGAGGGACAACTCCAGCAAACGCCGGTGGCGGGGGGCACCCCATGCCAGGCAGGAATGGAGCAGATGTGGGGCTGTGATGCTGCCAACCCTTGGGCCAGGCAGGGAGCAAGAAGCTTTGGAGAAAGCATGCAACCAAGGCGTGTGCCTGGAAAGGACTGTGAAAATGCCCGTGGATGAGCTCTTGCTCTGCAAGGTTTTCCAAACCGGTAGAGGCTTGCAGCAAGGAGGGAACGGGGATGTTCCCTTGAGGCACTGATGCAGCAGGTAGATCTGTCCCAGCGCCCTGATTAAAAATTTCAATCCTCAGCCTTTTTGTCTCAACAAGGTGCCCGTGAGATCCCACACACTGGGATCCGTGGTGGGGGTCCCGGCACAGCTGCGGCACGGGTTAGCCACAGCCTGGGAGTGCCCACAGCAGGCATCCCTCGGAGCTAGAGAGAAGCCTTGACCAGGCTGTGGTTGGTGGCGGGTATGAGCTCAGGAGATAGAGAGATCAAGCAGCTTGAAGTTGTCCTTGAGCCTCTCTTAGTGCTGCAGCTGTGGGCATGGCCAGACCATTTGTGGTCCTGCACTGGGGTGGGTGAGCAGAGCAGTATGTGGCTCCAAGCCCCCCGTGTCCTGGGGAAATGCCATCCTCTCCTCATCCCTGTGTCACTGCACTGGGAGCTGAAATCTGGCCAATGCAGGCCACCAGTGGTACCTACAGATTAGCTGATCCTTCACATAACCCCCCAAGGGCCCCAAAATCAATTGGGTCCTTCAGGTCATAAGGGTTTTTTTTAAATCATCTCCTTTAAAAAAACAAACAAACAACAACAACAAAAAGTAGTTCTAAATGTTGGTTCCCCCATACTTGCTTTTTGAGTTTGGAGGGTGCTTTAGGGTGCGTTGAGCTTGTGTTTCTCAGCTCTCCTCTAGAACCTGGAGGCCCATGAACTGCTTGTTCCTTTTTTCTTCTCTTTTTAAAGTGAAATCTGAGATTTTTGCATAATACATTGGAGTGAGAAGCTGGGGAGGGGGTGAAGAAAAACGTCAAGTACTGTGGGACTAAAATTGCAAGAGTTGGCAACACTGATATTTTCTTGTTTTTCTTTCCTTTTTCCAGAGAAAAAGAAAACATCCCCCATTTTGCTGAGCCCCAGCAGGGTGAAGAGAGGAAAAAGGTGCTTCAGGGCAGGAAGAAACTGTGAAGAAATAGGTTTGCAAACTCCATTTATATTGGATTGTTTGAAAATTGTCGTGAGAGCTGCCTTCTGGGGACAGCTGTCCTGCTCTGAGGAGGGAGCGCAGAGATGTGTGTGGGGAGAAGCTGTGTGGGGGCTCTCGGGCTGGGACAGGACTCAGGTTGCAGTCACTTGGGTCTCAGCAGTGCCGGCTCCTTGGGGAGGGCAAGGAGAGGCCGGGCACACAGAGGAAAGGCTCCATAAAACACTTCTTCCACAAAGGAGCAACACCTTCTTCTGCAACAGGAGAGGTCCTGGTTGGCCAGAACCAGTCCGCGCAGGCGGAGGGGTGAAAAAGGACTGGTAATCGGTGCCGTTACCCCCAGGCCCCCTCCCTGATGGTCATCTGGGAGTCACGGCAATGCTGCAATGCCCCCGTGCTCAAGGAAGACGTGCAGAAGGACCTGAGTCTGTGCTGGAGGTGTGCATGGGATGGTGGTACCCCACCCCAGCTCTGGTGCTTGCAAGACTCTCGAGCTACTGGCAGCCACATGAATCAGTAATGGAGGCTTGGCAAAGTAGGACCTTGCCCTTAACGTATTGCGTCCCAAGGGATGTTGCCCCTGGGCGTAAGGATGCTGGTGTGGATCTCCACTAATGCGACCACAGCCAGTATCTACTCCGGGCTGTTTAACAGCAGAAACAAATGCGTCTATCTCGCCTTGGCTGCACGTGGCATGCACAGGGGGACTGTTACTTATTAGCGCTCGCAATCGTTGGCAAGAGCCGCTGGAACGGAGGTTGAGCTCCAACTGCTATTCCTGCCTGTCCTCCTTCACTTGTGCTCGTATCTTTCTGAAACTCATTCCTTTTGGGTTGAAATTTTCCATGCTTTGTCTTAGCCCAGTGACACGTTTTTGCTGAAGGTAGGGACTGTGGTTGGAGTCCTCTTTGTGCAGCTCCTTGCTAATCTCTGCCCTGTGGTAAATGTCCGTCTTTTGTGTCTGAGGAGACATCAGGCTGAAGAAAATCTTTAGAGGATGGATTCTGATTTATTTACTTGTTTATTTATTTGGAAAAGTGACTTAAAAGTTTACATTTCAGTCAACTGGAACTTAAAAGGAAATCTTTTATTTAGATCTCCCCCAGTGGAAAACTGAACAGCTCTGGCAAAATTAAAGTTTTTCCATGGAACATTCAGATTTTGTGAAAACTATATTTTCTATTGAAAAAAAATATTTTGATCACTAGTTTTTGATCTGCTCTGCTTTTTAAGGATGATTCAAAAACATAAAGGCAAAAACCTCCACTTCCTACGTCTAATATATCAACTTTTTTTTTGTAGCATGACTTCAATTCCATCTCCTTAGCAAGGAGGCTAGAAAAATTACTCAGCTTAAGGAAAAGCATTTTATCAGTTATAAAGTTGTGGAAATTTAAAATGGGTATCTTAGTGTATTGGATTTGCAGCTTGCCTTTCTTCCTATCTGGGTCAAGGACGCCAGACGTAAAAACCTGGTGTTAACTTAGTTAAGAGTATCTCTGGTAGGAGGCTTTTGGTTTGTTGATGGGGTTTTTTTTTAAGGACAGCTGAAATACAGAAAAATCTGTTTAGGACTAAAGGACTAAAAATTACCTCTGGGAACTGGGAGGCCTCCATTCATGGTGATTCTGTAACAGCGATTCCAGGGTCGAATTTATCATTTACGGGAGTTTTGTGATTTAATACATGTTTTTCCCCTGGATTTTCGAACTTAAAGATTGTTTTCCTTAGACAGCCTTCTTTTCCTTAGAAAGTTAGGATAACCAAATACTAAACTTAACTAATTAAATCTTCAAAAGTTAGCAAGTTCCAGTCCAAGGATTTGTGGCACTACCAAGTTAATACAAGGTCATTGCACAAATGTGGAATCTTCCCTATTTCCTTCTCTACCCCATTGCGATGGGGCAACTTCTTGAATGTTCAGAGATTGTCCCTGCAGTAGATATCAATTTGGTAGTTTCAGACACGCATACACGCACAAAATTGGTGTAGTCTGTGCGCTGAACACATGAAATAGTTCCTTGAATGCACAATGCATTCAAAATGGCTAATTTGCAAAATGCCCAGAATGGATGACTTGGATGAATGGCCCAGGTGCATGACTTGATTTGAAATGTTAGAATAGGTGATAAAAAAGTCATGCTATAGAAGCATTTATATATATTTCAAATGACTCCCACTTAAAGGGGAAAAAAAAATCCTTATAATTAACACAACAGATAAGAGCAACTGTGACACTTTAAATAAATGTGATGTATTTGATTTTGAAGTAGAGTTTAAGATTCTGGGGATGTGTTCAAGAGAGAAAAAATATGTGCTCAGAGTTGAAAACAAAGAGATACTATAGATCATCTTTAAAAACTGAGCAACCTCACAGAACTCCCCTGTTCCTAAGGGCCTTCAGCACGGAGCCTCCTAGGAAATGGGAGCGGGGCTAATTGAGAGCGAGCTGACAAAAGGGAGGCCCTACAAGGGAAGGTTTAACTAGGGCTGCTTTTCCATGACACTAGCCATGCAAGGAGAAGACATCCAAAGATTTAGCCATGATTGAAGCAACTCTTGAGGAACGCTACCTTCTTGCAGATTTTAAAATAAAATGCAGTGCCGATGATGGTTTAGATGTTAGATATAATGGACTTTATGTTGGTCATTGGATGGAGACTTGGTAGCTAGTTCGGTGAATAGTTTTGCTTAGTTTTTGGATGTGTGATCCTAGGTCCTGTGTTGGGCTAAGTTCCTGTGGCTCCTTTGAAGATACGTGGGCAGGAGCTAGGGGTGGACGGCTGTACGGCAGAAAGGGGGAATGGGTATTTCCCGCCAGCGCTTTTATCTGCAGAGCCCATTGCCGAGATGAATTAAATAATACTGACTTCCGCGGCGCACTCTTCTCATTTCTTAGCTGTTGCTCAGGCAAAGCTGTTATTAATTCAGGAGGAGTCTGCCTGAGCAAGAACTCTCCAGAGTCCAAAATATTTTGCAGAGAGTAAACATGAGAATTATTCACCTACCACAGAACAGCATCAGCCTCTGGGTGGAATGCAGGAGCTGTTTAACAGTGCGCAGAAACGTTTCCCCGCAGGTTTGGACAGGAGTTGAAGGTTGTGTATGCCCAATTGAAACTACAACTGAAAGCAATAAGCAATAAGATGGGCCCCCTCCCTTGCCCTGGTACGGGGTGGGCTCGGAGGGGCGAGCACCACCTACCCAAGTACCACACCACTTCCTCCAGGACGCTGGGAGATTTTTCTGGAGCTCGCCCATCTGACCCAGTCCTCCACATGAGATCTGGCAAGATAATCGCTCCAAGCGTCTGGGTAAGTACTGTAAAATGCTTCAAATAAATGAATAGAAATCATCTGCTTCATAAATGCCAAGGGCTTTCAACATGTCGTTTCTTGGTAAACAAAGAATTTCAGCACGACAATATCTTAGGATGTTATTGGCCATATTTGTTCCCTCATGCATATTGAAGCGAATGTGAAGAGTCACACAGCCATCCTTTACGTCCTCCTTCGGCTCGGAGGTTTTCTCCCTGCCACGGTGGAGATGAAGGGACTGCTCTGGCTACCCCTGGACAGACTGATTTGCCCTCAGTCCCCAAAACTGTTATTTCTGTGATGGTGAAGGGCAGGTGGAAGTTCTGCTCGTGCTCGGTTTTGCACGAAGTGCCATATACTATGATTAGAAAAAAAACAATACAAAAATGTCATCTTTTTTTTTTTTTTTGCGGACATTAGAATGCAATAAAAATATGTGTGTGCTTCCCCCCTCGCCCCCTAGCTAAATTGATTACATCTGGTGGCATGAAAAAAAAATAGCCAAAATGTCAGACTGAGTCACACAGCCCCCTTGGGTGGTTATATTTATTTCAGGGTTGGAGCACTCATCAAAACAATTTATCCTTGGCTCTCCCTCTCAGCCTTCCCATCTCTGTGCTTACACACTCTTCTCTGTTCCCTAACACTTGTATTTAGCCCCAAGCCCCCGCCTTCCCCTGGTCTTTCCATCTTTTCCCTCTCCGTGTCCTCTGGCCTGGCTCCGTCCCCCTCCTTCCCCTTTGCTACACCAACCCCAGCAAACCCTGCGGCTGGAATTCTCCGCTGGGGATAGCAGGGGAAGCTGGAGCACAGACAAGGCTTGATGTTTCTGACGCTGTGTCACCTATTTCGTGTCTTGTTTCACATTGCTTGGGGTGAAGGGACATGGTAAAAATGTGTGAGTGAGCTCCCTACTGTGGTTTCCGTCATCGCTGCGACTGGTGGGGCAGCTAGGGTGGGACCGTGCCTGCTAGGGTGGCCATGGCTCCATCTCCAGCCTTGCCTGCTCTCCCTTGGCTGACCTGACCTGCTGCGGTGGTGGAGGTGCATCTGCTGGCTCTCTTTTGGTGAATTATTTTTTGGGCTTGGTTCGCCTGTGTCCATGTTTCCTTTCTGGCAGGGAGCAGCACCAGAAGCACCTGCAGGGTGAGGAGAGTCTGTGCTGCAGTTGGTGGGGAGGACCTCATCTCCAAGTACACAAAACCTCCTTTCTATCTCTCTTCCCAAACCTCACCCTTCTGCCCACATCACCAGGAGAATGGCCACCTCCTGCCTGCAGCCCTGGGGACACCCTGTACATCTTGGTCTATAAATCCTGTTGCGATCTGCTGCCAGGTTGTGCCTGCTCTCATGCCTTATGCCAACCACAGCTGCAGAAGACCAAGTGCTCCTGGATCCTCATGGATGGAAGTAGCTGCAGAAATGCATTCCTCTGGTTTTTCTCCATGATGATGAAAGGTCCTGGTCTGGCAGGAGCAGGGACTGAAGCTCTTGGTTGCTCTTTTTCTTGGCCTGGAGGATTGCCCTGCACAGAAAAGACCCCCTTGCTTTCTGCACTGCTCCTACAGGGATCAATGACAGATGAGGAAGACGGGGTTACCTTCCACTATCTTGGCTGGGAGAGGACTTGAGAAGCTCTTGGCACCACTGCCTCTGACCTTAATGGCACCACTGCCTCTGATCTCTACCCCATCTGTTGTGCCTCCCGCTCCCTGGGCAGCGGGCTCCTGTTATACAGCGTGCCACATTTTTCTCCTGTGGTAAATCAGAGCCCCCTGGGATCTGGTATTGTGCTTTTTGTTTCCCCAGGTATTTTTGTCTGTGAACCACAGAAAACTGAATAGCAGGAAATGAAGTGCAGATTGAGAACATGGTTGAGTGCACTTGCTAAAATAAAACATTGGGGGGGAGAGAGAGATTCTTTTATAAATAGAAAATGAAGTGTGTTTACTTTTTATTGATGAAGTATTTAATTGTGCTGAGGGTTTGAGAGATGTTCTTAGGGGCATCTCAGACTCTGCATTGACTAGAAATGCCAATCAGTCTTTGGTACAAATATCTTGTAGGTCAAATTCACCTGTTCTGTGGCTGGAAAGGGCAAGGGGATGTCAGGATTTTTTGGTGATCTCTGACATGCCACAGTTGTGCCAGCAGGGCCAGAGAACTCCACTGCTATCTTCTCAGATTGGACTAGATGCTATGATGGCCCAAAGGTTTGTTGAGTGGATGCATTTGCCAGCAGAAGAGAAAGTCTCTGCCCATTGCCCCTGGCCAGTGTACTTCAACTTTGGCTGGACGGGCTTACCCAAGCGGTCATTTTGGTCTCTGTGGTCTCTTCAGCCTTTGGTCTCCATGCAGAGTCTGCCATCAAAGCAGGCCACGCTGGAGAGCATCTGCTGAGGTGGTACAATGCATACAGATACCTGAGCTAGTGCCGAAAGGACCCTGCTGAGGAAGGTAAGTTAGCTTGGACACTGTCACCACGCTGACATCGCTGTGCTGTTCCTGGAATGCTTCCTGAAGCTAATGTGCTGAGCTCTGCACGGCACCACGTTGTGTCGTGGAGCTGTGCCACAGAGCCTTAGAGCCTGCTCTCTGTTACGCCTCTGACTTTTTTTCTTAAGCCAGGCAAGTAGTATGAGCAAGCGGAGGGTGTGGAGATAAGGCTGTGACCTTTTAGATTATTCTGTAGCTCTACTACAAATGCTGAATGGGTCCAGCTAGGCAGCTGTGTTCTTTTGTGACGTTAAATTAATCTCATTAATTCAGATGTCTAAAAGTAGCAACCTTTAGTCATCGGTGACCTGGACTGCTTTCTTGTGGGGGGTAGATTTCAACAGTCCATATCCCATCTCTGGAGCTGTCTTGTTCTCCCTGTGTCTCTGAATCACTGTCTGAAAGATTTTACTTGTGTTTGTTTTGATCAAGTAAAAGATTATGAGGCTGCAAAAGCAGAGCGGACCAAGATGTTTAGAGTCTCCATGACTCATGTGCACCTTTACAGGAAACATGGGTATAACCAAGAGATGTGCCCATAATGAATTAAATGGAGCTGCTTTTATTGGGCATTTGTTTGATCTTAGCTGTATAAAGTGTCTAGGGAAGCTTTTGAGCACATGCCAAAGTCGGTGAGAGCTAACCACCTTTATCAAAGCTTGCTTGAATCAGACCCTAAATGTACAGAAATTGGACACACTGATTGCTTTTCAGAGGGACCAGTTATCATCCAAACATCTATGGAGCAAAACCATCATGAAGGAACACCAGGTGAGCGTTGCCTTCTCAACCAGCTGTCACCCCTTTCCAGCTGTGCCTGTGCAGAGAAAGCCATTGTTCCCTTTAGCCGTGAGAGCTGGTGGTGCCGCACGCCGCTGCCTCTGCTTCCAGACCAGATGGGAGCTGGGGACCTGTTGGAAATGTTCGAGCTCTTCCACCTGTCCCTAAGGCCATGAGGTAGAGCAAGTAGAGATGATCTAAGCCTCTTGGTCTCATCTATCTTACCTATTCACAACAAGTCACTGTTTCCAAAAGTCCTGTCTTGACAATGCCTTAGCAGGGAAAAATATCCAGTTATGCAGCCTCCAGATGAAACAGCCACCAGTCCAATGTAGGAGACCTCATCTGCGACGGAATTGCAAGTTCATTTGCCTTCCTTGGGGATAAAAGCCTCTCGGCAGCTGCTTGTGAGCTCCCACGAGAAAAGCTGAATCCTGCCGTGTGGGAGCGGGTAGTCCCCAGGCTGGCCAGCATGCTGGCGGAAAGTGGAAGGGGGATTCAGACAGAGAAGAAATTCTAGAGGGGAGAATAGATGCAAGAAATTCCTAGGAATGTTACAGAAATCAACATCCCCCCCTCTGCTCCTTCCAAACCAACCCACCTAAAAAATGCCGTTTTGTGGGCTATTTTGGAAAGGAGTCCATGCCTGGGGAATTTTTGGCTGATGCTTATGGCTTTTAGAAGTTTCTGGGAGATCAGACGAATAGAAACAGGAACCAGATGGGACTTCTAGCTGCTGGAAAGAAAGGAAGAAAAAAAAGGGGGAAAAAAAATCCATCCCTTGTTTAAAATGTGAAGAGCACTTGTTCACTTTTGGGGAGTTTCCCCTTCACCCTAGATTTCTTATTTTAAAGTAATTTACCCCAGTTCCATGATATTCTCATAGGACATTTATCTCTTTTGTTGTTGTTGCTAGGAAATTTTCTTTCTTTTGCAATAAAAACCAGTTTATTCTTAAGAGAATTTAAGCCTTTGCCTTACTAGATAAAAAGAAAGTCAGTGGTTGGTTTTGTTCTTGCAGCAGCCTCAACATCCCTTGGCCATTTACTCACCGAGTTTATCTCTGTGGGGCTGCAAAATATGAAAAAAGGCAGTGGTAGCGGAGAGCAGAGCAAAGTTGGAGACAGCTCTGAGCTAGCAAAACCGCGCGTGTAGGTCCTATTTGAGGTAAACGACCATAAAAGGGAGAGTTGCGCCACACTGGAACGTGCGATAGGCCCAAACGTGGACCTCAGGTGCATGGTGCCTGCGGTGACCCAACTTGTCAAGCACAGTGTTGGATTTGTGGTGTCTTGGCCGTTAGGTTTTGGGGTTGTGGATCCAAAAAACAGGCCTGGTCCAGTCCCAGGCTCCATTTTATCAGACCTTGGCTCTGGAGCTGGTTCATTTCTGGAAAACATCCCAGAGGCTGAATAGGGGCCAAGGAGCATTTTCCAGCTCCTGGGTCCAAGCTGGACTCTGTGTTGGGAGTCACAGTCCAGCCGTGATCTGACGCCGTGCTGGGACTGGGCTCGGTTGTGCTTCATCCTCGCAGCCTTTTCTTCCCGGGCTGGCGGGCCAGAGGGACCGGTGCGGCGGGTACGGTACGCAGTGCCCCACGCTACGCGGGCGAGCCGTGAAATCTTCCTCCCCAGCTGGTGGGAAGGAGGCAAAGTAGACACCACCTCGTAGGCGAAGACAACAACTGGGTACTAACATACTTGTAAGCTTTTCCACTCATCTTCTTTTAAGGGTTTTGCTTTTAAGGAATTCTTTTAATGGTCAATTAGAGTGTTGGGTTTTTTTTTTTTTCCTCCCAGTTTTCCAGATATTTACTGCTTCCTGGAAAAAAGCGCACTCTTCCCAGGTTCCTATCTCATTTTATAGTCTTCCTTTTCTTGATAATTGTTTCATATTATTTCTCGTGCTCTCTGATCTGCAGCCATTCCCAAGATAGGGTCATCAGCACAAGGCAATGACCCTTGATAAACCTTCACCCGTGGTTTGTAGTCGGTATGAGAAGGAATCCGTCCCTGGGACTTAATAATGTATAAACTGTATTTCTAGGGAACAGATTGGAGGCTCCACAAACAACATTAGGACTATACTGTGTGCTATGATACTTATTAGTTATGATGCACAAAGTCAACTGTAGATATTTTAAGACACAACAGTTGATCTTTTTTTTCGCGTTTTCAAATGTGCGTGCGTTTGAACACATGGCTTTGGTTCCAAGGTTCGTCACAGATGGACCTAACTAAGCCAGCTGCTTGAACCTTCTATTATGGTGACCAATTGATTACATTAGTTTAAATGAAAAAAATGCCCCTGAACGTAAGGCTTTGGGTTTGAGTGTCCAATTTGAGTTCTGACTTTTGTGGCTTTCTTTTTTCCTTTGGCTCGGGCTGGTCCGGCAGGATGTCCCGTATTAGAATGCTGCTCGGTTGTTGTTGTTCTTTGTGGTTCCAGTGAGCTGTTTTTTTAGAAATGTCTGGAAGGAAAGAGACATAGGGGACTTGGTTCACAGGGTTTGTACAAAAGCTTTTATTTTTCCTTTTTTTCCCCCTTTCTTTTTCCTTCTCGGGGATCTGATGTGCAAGTGTTCTCAGGAGTGACACGCTGAGATTTTTAAAGCAAAGCGCTTATCACGTGACTCAGGTGACTGCTGTCACGGTCGAAGCAGTATCATCCTAGGAATTTTGTTTGAATTTAGCTTCCAGCTCAAACAAAAGTCATCTGAGTAGGCAAGCTTTTACTGGTTTCACTTTGGCTTCCCACGTCAGTTTAATTTGGCCCATGTTTGCTCAAAATGTCTCCAGCTGTCTAGAAACTTGTTCCTAGCTTGCTGGAACATTCACAACCCTTTTGGCCAGTGTGACCTTAGTTATAAAGGCTGGCTGTTGTTTATTTCAGATCATTTTTACTAGCTCTATTATATATAAGGCAGCTCACATAATTGAAAGAGACAAACGTGTTGGTCGCTGTCCTTGCGTTCGCAGGTTATAAGTTACTGCTGTCCACAACGCTCAGGCATGAGATCTGCCAGAGAACACCACCTCATTTTGTTCCATGGGAGTTTTTGCTAATATTTTCTTTTATATTATCACTCTTTTTGTTTCTCTGTTGGAAAGTTTCCATGCGTTTCACACTGAGGACCAAAGTGTCAGAAGATTAAAGGACTGTCTTTTTGCCCAACTAATAAGAATTGGATGCTGAACTGTGCACTGCTCAGAAAACGAAATGCCTTCTAAAGAAGTAAGTGGCTGGAAGGAGGCAGTGAAAATCCATCAGATTTGCATGACGAATTAGCTTATCCATTAGTTATTATCCGTGTGTTTACTTGGAATGAGAGTCTTCAAGATTATTCTATATTGGACATGTAGCTAATTTTTTGCTTACGTAATTTTTTCCATACATAATTTTTTCCATACCAAGTTACTACTGTGATGTGGGCTGTACCTTGACATATATAATTCTCTTTTAGCCCAGGTGTCCATCCTCTGGAGGGAGTTGATCCTGCATCCATCAGTAGGGGACGGACTGAGTGCCCACACAGCCCAGACTGCGCGTGAGACATTTCTCTTTCCCCTGAAATTGGGTCTGATTTTCTGAACTTCTTGGCAATCAGAGCCCAGCCTCGTTTCATGAGATGCAAGTGCCTCTGGATGTCAAATCCTGGTTTTCAGTAGCGTCCCTTGAGTTACTCAGCTCCTCCGTTCTTAGACAAGTTATCCTTTGGTAGAAATCATTAATGTACCATAGGGAGAAATCTTCTCTGTGTGCGTTTCTAATAGTTTTCTCAGTGTACGGTATGATTTCGTAAGAGAAACGTGACTTCTGTAGTTGATATTTTCAGATCTTCCTTACTCGTAAAGGTTAAGAGGATATGTGTTGTCTTCTTTAAAAAATTAAAGGTCATCTTTAAATAGCTCCCCAAGTTTCTATATGTCCTACAACTATTTAAATTTATTTATCATTTGGGGTGGCATGTTAATGCTTATATACCCGAAACAGGGCACGGGAAGCATCTTACCTTATTGTGGCTTAAAAGTAAAATTTGGAGGATTTTTTTTGTTTTTTCTTTTGAAGTCCCTGCTATGTCATTCTCGTAGAAGGGTCAGTAGAACTGAAAAAGAGGATCAATGTTAATAAACTTGACTTTTGACAGATCTTCCCAAACAGCTGGATTTGGTACTGTTCTCTTCCTGCACAACTCAGCCAGGCAGGCTGGCATCAATTCCTATTTTCTGGCATTCACAAACTTCCACCGGACATAAAAAATTCTACATTTGCCACAAAAAGTCACCAAATTAAAAAAAAAAAAAAAGAAAAAAAGAAGTCCTTTGAGCCTGATGAGGCCTTTGTCCCTACAAGGAAACAAATAAAATCTGCATTTGTGACCTAACTTGTCAACCTTAAGAAAACTTGTGTCTGAGCCTGATGTTATTGTGGAAGCTGATTTTGCCAGCTCTGTGATATTTTTGCTTGGCCAAGAACCTGCAGGGGTGTGCTGGATGCATTTTGCCTGGAATCAAAGTTCCTGGTGTGTTTGGGGCTTTTATCATCACCTACTTCAGACTGAACAAAAGGTGGGAACTCACTTGTCCGTCGTTTCTGTAAGTTTGCTATAGAGCTTATAGAAAATATTGTCTCCATGTTGCCTGGAGCACGTTCAGAGCATCTGCTGCCTGGACAGCGAAAGGAGCGGCATTATTTCCTTTGAATCATGCCTAAATTTCAGCAGTGCTCTCTGTGCCTTGGGTCTTGCAGGTTCCCCGAGCTGGGTTTTCACAACGCGGACGTTCCCGGAGCATCTCGAGACAGCCCGCTCCGTGGGGTGCATCCCCCCAAGGGAGACGGAGAGGAGAAGTGCTGAAGATGACAACGGGTCCAGCTCTGCTACGGGAAAGCCTGAACGGCCCCGATTCAACGAAGCCCACCTCCGAGCACTTGAACAACCCTGGGAGGAGACGCGTCCCTACGGCGTGCACTTAAGTGCTTTGCTGAACAGGGGCCAACGTCCAGCGTGGAGCCACCCTGCTCCCGCCGACTCCCTCTTTGGCGCCGCACCGTGGAGTCAGCCCTCGGCTCGCGCTGGAGAATCTTACGAAATCCTGGCCCTGACAGAGAGCAGATGCATTATTGGGAAGCCCTCGGGTCATGAGAGGGCTAATAGTCACATTCCTGGCTGGGATGGCGAAAGATTTACGCCGGGCGCTCGCTCGCCTCGCCCTGCACCAGGCCGGCTCCCTACTTCACCGGCCCCCTCGGCTTTAATTGTTGTGTTAATGGCCCTTTTATTTGAAGCAGATCCCCTGGCTTACAGAGGAGAATGTCATTATGTCGTATTTTAGATGTATTTACATTCTCCTTGCCACAGGGATAACGTTCTAATTATTTTCTATAGCTGACAGCACCAGCGTCTCTGGTATTAGGGACCCCTTAGACCTGATTACATGGTCTGTTTTTCTTCAAATCACCCACAAATGACAGTGTGGAGCAGGTTTATTATCAATTGACGTACCTTTGCTTAACGCAACTTGCTCCCGAAACAAATGTCCTGAAAAGATAATACATGTTTAGAGCATGTGTCTTCGCTTGCATGAAGGCAGATGGGCTTAGGAGGTCAAGCCAATGGTTGACCTCTCCTGACTCTTCAGACTTCACCACACACCCCCCGGCACGGGTGCACGGAGGCGGTGCGGTGCCACGTAGCGTTTCCCGTGCAAACCATACCCAAAGGCCATCGAAAAGGACTGCTGTAAGTTTTACAGCTACTGTGTCAAATGGTGGAGAATGACACCATGGGAAGGGGATGGAGGTGCAGCAGGAGAGGAGGGAGAAGTGGAAGATGTTAGCTTAGGTTTGCAATGAGGTGTAGAGAGGCACCAGAGCCCAGTCTAGATGGCGGGGTTGTGCCTGTGTGAGAAGTTGTTTTTAGAGGAGAAGAGGAGCCAGGGCTCCTCACTGGAGAGAGCTGTGCAACACGCAGTGGGCTTGATGGACAGGGTGGTGAGAGGAGACGCCTGGCAGCAGGGTGTGCGGAGCTGGTTGGATGGAGGTTGGGGACCGCATGGAGAAAAGAGTTGCAATAGAAGATGAGACAGGAGAAGCCTGACAGCTTGACGAGAGGAGGTGGGATGGGGGCCATTGCAGGGCTGGAGACAAGAGCAGAGAGGGTGGTTTCAGAGCAAGAGGCAATGCTCAGAAATTGGCCGGGGAGGCGCGGCAGCACACAGAAGTAGGGACAGCAATTGAGATAAGGAGAGTGAGAGACACAGTTATTAGAACAGAATGACTTGATTTATCCCGAGTCATTTATTCACCAAATTTTCCCCCTGAGATCTTAAACAGACTGAAGTGGTTTCAAATGTTGTCATTATTTAGAACAATTCAAGAAAATGTTTGTTGCTTTGAAAAAAAAGGGAGGGGTGAGGGATGGAGAAAAGAAAGAAAGGAAAAATAAAAGCCTGGATGGTCTGGTTTGCCACATTTGAATTTTATTGCCGAATTGGGATGGGTCAAGAAAATCACTCTCTGTTCTCTGAGCGGGAGTTTCACTTACAAAGCCACTTCTAATGTGAATGCTTACCCAAGCTCAGATGCAGTCTCCGTGTGTATTCAAACATGAAACGACAAAAAGCAAGTATTTGTGCTAGTGAAACCCTGTCGAGGAAATGTTTGTGCACCAGGACATCTCAACACGGGGACAATTTCATTACAAAATTCAGGCGCGTCTTCATGGAGACTGTTCTCCTTGCAGCTCTAGAGATTATTTTATACTTGGAGCTGCTGGGCACGCAAGGCATTTTAAAAGCAAATAGAAAAGCAAAGACACTGCCTCGAGGGACTTACAATTTAAGTCAGACTAAAGCAAAGTAAAAATGCTGGCTGCTTGGTATTAAAAACCAGAAGGTGGGCACTTTTATTTGGAAAGCCAAAGATTCCACTAAGTTACTTAGTTTTTCTTGTGTGCATGCATGGCTTCTGGAACTGTTTTTAGCCTCAGCTTAAAAGAAATGGGTCTCGCTTCTTACCCTAACAACGCTAGAGCCCATCTGCAAGGTTCAGTGAAAGGTGGCAGGAGGGTAGAGGTCCCAAAGGTCCTGTGTTCCTGTTTTGGTTTGTGACAAATAAAAAGCCAGGTGGAGGAGAGGAACCAAACCATTATTTCAACTGAAAGAAAAGCGGTGTTACTAGTCTTCAAAAAAATCTGGGAGAGAGGAAAAGGATAGATCCTTTCTTGCAGCCATTGTGGCTGCAGCCGTTGGAGAAGTTTCCATCGCAGCATGTACGTGAGAGTTGTACCTTTTAAGACACAATAATTCAGCCATGAGAACATGAAGTCCAGGAAAACAGGATCCTTAGTTCCACCTCTCTTGAACTTACCTGTTTGTTTTTAGTTTACTCGTATGCATTTGGGGGATGGCAGTTTGGGGATGCTTCTTTCGGCTCAAAGAACAATGCATGAGCACAGCATCTCCGGCCTCTGCTGGAGAGCATTTGGGGATGGAGGTGCTGATGGGCCATCACCCAGTTGGCCACAGCGCAAACAGGAGTTAGAGACAGGAGGAGTTACAATCTTCTTACCACTGTTTTTATGTTGGACTGAGTAATAGAACTGAGTATCTGCTACCCTGTTTGGCCAATTTGATCAATCTGTTGGTCTTGGTATGGGATAAGGAATGACGAAGTGTGGGACTGGTTCTGTACCAATGTCCATTCATGGAGTTTCACTTGAAAATATTCAAGTATGTGTGTCCTGTGCAGATTTGCTGCCTTGTGAATGTCGGAGCTGTAATGAGGAGACTGCTACTGGAAAGCAAAGGTTTAATTAGCGCTGCTGTTTCAATACTTTCCTAAAGTGCATTTCAAATCATACACTTAGTTGGGAAATCAGTCATCGATGTTGTGTTTGATGGTTACGGAACTTCTGTGGTTTTCCTTATCTTTCTTCTGAGGAACCCCTGATCAGATGACTTAATTTTCAGAACGCAGCGCAAAAGAATAAATTGCAAGTACTCTATGAATTATTAAAGGAGAATATCATGAATAACTTAAAAGAGGAAATGTGTGATAGAATTTTGTGTCATGTTGGCTAATTGTCCAGTAGCAGAAAGGAAAAGAAAGGCTAAATCAATTAGTTCAGCTTGTTTATTAAAAGTTTTTTGCTGATAACTTTTGGGTAGTTGTGCTTGGCAAGCCAAATGTTAGTGTGAAGAGCTTACCAGAGATTTGGGAGTTTGTTTTATTTTCTAAAATAAAAACGATTGGATCACAGCACTGATTGACAGAAAAGCAATGTAATATGCTTCTGTAGGGCTTTCCTCTGAGTGAGTCACAAACTATACTGACACAGCGCCCTTCTGAAGGGGTCAATATGTAGCGCAACAGAAAGATAAGAGGGGCCATCGTTTTGCCAGAAGCACTGCAAGACTCTGGACACGCACACCAAGACATGCAGGAGCAAAACTCTAGAAAAGTTTAGGATCCATAAATCACTTCTGGTGGAGCCCAGGAGTGAGAGCAACGGCAGGAGCCGTGGTGTGGACAGACTCGGGCACTACGCCTCCGCCGCATAACGAATCCCCTGCTATGCTGTAGGCACCACCATCGTTATCTCCGCTCTAGTGGAGTCTTGGCCAGTGGAGACTCACAAGTCACACTTCTGCTCGGAGCTCACTTTATCTTCATCAGGAGGTTGGAGGGCTGAGTCAGCCCTGCTGGGATTTGCACCAGTGGTTCCAGGAAGTCTGGGTATTTCAAACCTTAGGCTTAGACCTCTAATCATCCCCTTATCTAAACTGCCTAACATCTGAGTCTGCAAAATTGGGTTGGAAATCTCACACAAAGATGCTTTCCCCAGCGGCATTTCTGCGTTTGTTTGCCAGTGGAGCCCGGGACTACAGAAGGGCACAGAAGACTCAGCTTTGAAACCAAAGGTTTAATCAAAGTGTTGCGTGAAGGCCTGGTCCTTTCTTGATTGATGGCTTGCTTACTGCTTCCTGACAGCTGGCGAGGTTCACCCTTTGGGGCAGAAACGCAGAGTTAGCGCTCAGAGAGGCAAGTGTTGACCCTCTTGGGCCATAAGTTTAGAGGAACCCAGTTCCTTTAAATTAATTTCTGCATCTGCTGGGGATGAAAGGAAGGGGTTGATTGCTTTCTTGTAACTCATAAAGAAATAATCTCATCCTAAAAGCCCTACTACTCAACACTGCAGAAATTGTTTAAATTATCCAAGGTGGTTTTTTCAACCCAAGAATTCAAAGACAAATGATGTGAAGTCCCACATCAGACCAGCATCTCCGAATCCCTCCCCAGGTAACTTTTTCAACCTCACTTGGCCACAAAGCCTAAAGAGCTCAGAGATAGTAAATTCTTACAGGTTTTGTGAGAATAGCCGGTTGAATGGGGATGACAGACTAAATTAGCACTCCTATTAGGAAGAGGCTGCAGTGTTAATTCACTCCTTATCATACAGCAGAGGATCCTAAGCAGGGGCTGGGTCAAGGGGAGGCAAAGGGCTTTCTGACGTCCCCCCGCTGTGGAAAAGCTCCAGTCAAAACTCTCACTTTATCAACCATCTCGTTGTGCAGTGGCACCTTAAAGAACAAACAAACTGGCTTTATTTGTTCCCTGTCTCTCAGAGCTGCCTGCTTACGTGGCATTTTCATTGATAGCTTATGTCCATGTGGAAATTCTTCTTCATCTTCACTTTAGTCCTGCCACTGAAGGGAAAGAAGTATCCCGTGGCTCGATGCTACGTTGGATGGGGTGATACAACAGAAAGGAAAGGTTCCAGTTTTGTCCTCTAGTCAAGAAAGAGGACTGGTGTAAATAATTCCTCACAAATCAGTGCTTTGATATGTTTGGCTTCTTTCAGAGTATCTGTGAGCAGATGCATGATAAATTTCTCATTTTAACCGATGTTAGCAAATCTCTGGAGAAACTGACGGCTGTTTGCCGCCCATCTATAGTAGTTAAGCCAGATTCCTCTGTTCTAATTTGTCAGATAGGGTGACTGATGATGTTTGTAAATGTAAATTTTAAGTTTCCTCAAATTCTAGTGTGTAAAGCTTCAAAATAGTCATTTTCTATAAACATTGTTGCTTGAAAAAGTCCTGCCACTTGAATATCTGGTGAAGATGAATGCACATTGCATACAGAGTTGGCAAAGAGGCACCCATCTATAAACATACAGTTACTATTCATGGAGATTTCTTTTATCCTCTTTCCAGTTGTACAAACACAACACCACCACCACCCCCGGCAATATTGCATTGTAAATTACCTTCCTTTTAAAAGCCCTCTCCCCTTAGTGCTTTTCATTCAGGAGATGGGAGACAGCCCTGGGCTTGTTGTCTTCAGAACAAATACAAGCTGCAGACTCTGGGTATTCACCTGAATTATATGAACCTCTGTGTTGTAGCTATTTACTTGTTGTGATACATTTCCTTTTCTTGATTAACTAAGCTCTGAAAAGACACATCTGTTTCAGCATTGCCCCCTCAAGGCAGTCCATCAGTCCTCTGTTTTGTAGCATCTTTTTCTCTCACCTTTTCCTCGCCTTACCCTCTGTGGTCTGCCGCATTTTTTGTCTGGTGTTCGTGATTTGTGTTAGACTCCTGGGGCGCAGGGACTGTGTCGTGGTGGTTGCCTGCGAAAAGCCATCTATCTCATGCAATGGATATGAGAACTATTTAGGGACATGCAAGGGCTGCAGCCCATTTTGTGGCTGAAGCCCCGAAGGTTGAGCTAGTGGCTGTTTCTGATTACTTACACAGTGCCTGTCTGTAGCCTCCTACAACGCTCCGAGGTCCGGGTACCCTCCGTTTCTTATTAACTTTACTGGTGTTAAGCATCCTCAGCACCAGGCACGTCTGGTCCCCAATAACATACTAACGTACCAGCACCCTTTAGCATTTTAAAGATACGCACCGAATTCTACTTTTAATAGAAGCTGAACAGGACTATGATCTGTTAAAATAAATACAAGGTAATTTATTAGAATACGCTATTGGAGTCACAGTCTCCACAGGGTATTTCTCTCTGTTATACTGCCTAAGTACTGGGCGAGTTTATTGCATGGTTTACTATGTGGCATCCAAAAATCCTCTATAAATAGCTGTTGATTTGCACCTAGGGATTGTTTTAAGGAGAAAGGAGAGCAGGAGCCCTAGGCTGATCCTTTGATGACGGGGGCCCTTAGGAACACGGGTGTTTCCCCTCCGCCCCGGGCCAGCGCGGGCATCGCTGTGCAGCAGGGCTGCCCCCAGCCCTCGCCACGGCCCGTGCCCCGCGGTCCTCTCCGCAGCAAAAGCAGCGAGGAGGTTCGCCCCGCGGTGGTGGCATCTGTCGCCGTATTCGGCTCTCGGGCCTCTCTTGCCCTTTGAAGATTCCCCATTGTTTGGGCTATTAACATACTTTCGGGGTGGATGTTTATCTTTTTTGAAACTTTTACAGCAGGCGCATTGTTAAAGAAAACCCCGAGAAGCTCTTTGCAAGAAAACACCACCAGAGCCCTTTGGTGAGCGTAATGCAACTCTGAGCAGCTCTTCCCTTTATTTGATCAGCTTCTAATACCTAACAGTTCTGTAAGTAAACATTTATAGATCAAATCAAAAGCTCGCAAAAGGAAGCACTCTCGATAGATTAGAAGCTAAACTGATCTAAATTAGAACAGATGCAGAGATAACCTTGCCTGGCTAAAAAGCATATACTATCGGTTGCACGCAGATAATTAAATGAATGAGCCCTTTTCTATTGAACAACTGATGTGCAATTGATAAACTTAATTAATAATTAACTTTTTAATTAAATATCAATTTAAAACAAGGGTGGTAATATGCCACTCGCATTTAATTTTGCTGCCTTTTCTTCATTAAAGAACCGTCATTAGGGTTACAGGTATCTGTTTAAGATGCCTCTGTGTGCTGCACGGGGAATAAATGTCCGCTGGGCACTTGCCAGTGAAGAGATTGTGATGAACAGCAGCAAGCGGAGACAAAGCCAGCGTGCGACTTCAGAGAGTCAGAAGGAACCGCAGATAAAAGGCACATCCCTGGCCACGGCTTTCTTAGCAGCAGAAGGCCTACCTGGGTTTATGCCCTTGTTGGCTATTAAAAGAGGCGGCGATGGGTATAGAAGAGCTGAGCCCTCCTCATAACAACTCTTCGGGAAGAAGGTCCTTCCCAGCTTTGTGAGCGAAGTGGCTGGGTGAAGCCAAGACTGAACATCTAAACCCTGGCCTGAGTGAGATCCATCAGTTATTGCCTTGTTTCAGCAAAACAATCCCGAGTAAGTGAGGGAAAGCTGCGATCTTTTTGCATGTGTCTTCTCACATGATGCCTTAGTGCAATTCCTATTAGTGCTAATGGGGTAATTGGCTCCCCTCAATGTGAACTCCCTATAATGCATCCACGTAACTTGATTTGAGATTGTAAATCCCATTAGCCTGAATGGCGATCTTTTCTGCCTCTAATTTACCCATTTGATCCCGCAAGCACTAACAGCCGATCTCGTCTCCCTTTGAAAGCGATAAATAGGCATCTGACTTCCGCTAAATGGTGTTTGCAAACGTGCATGACGCTATCACACCTCCGGGTTGGTGCCCCTCTCCGTGCCCCCCCGCGAGCCCGCCCTTGCAAACATCTGTGCGAAAGGGATATTGCTGTGGGGCCGCCGGCGAGCGCCTGCTTTTCGTCTGGCTCCCCGGGGCAGCCCCAGCTCTCAGCCACATGTGGCGGCTGCGTGGCTGCAACCACGCAGCATGGGGCAGCAGCGGGCGCGCGGGGCTCCCGAGGGATGTGGACGCTTTCTGGGGGTGGGTGCAATTGGATGCTGTGGTGCTGGAGTCATAGCAGCTGCTTGGTCCACTGCTGCCACTCTTGTTGAACACTGGACATTTGGAGATTATGAATAGATACACCGCATCAAATGAGAATAATAAGGGAGCCGATGGCTTCTTTGCTGCAGGCTTTCCCATCCACTGAGTCCATGCCGTGTCCTAACTGTGCTCCTTTATTTTTCCCCTCTGTTTAAAAAAATTACCTAGAGAGCTCAGCAGTGATTTATGTACCTAAACGCAACAAACAAGACTTGAAGCAAACAGCTCCTCCGCAGCCTTGGCGTTTGGGATGGTTCCTTCCACCTACCTAGTAAGCACTTACAAGGAGCAAAGAAATATGCAGAAGGCAGGAAACTGGGTTTGCAAACTGGGAAAAAAAAGGTGAAAGGCTGCAAGAAACATTTCCACCAACCCTGTGCCTGCTAGCAACAAGGAGAAATATTTGAGCACCTCACTGAGGATCTAAGAAAATGTTTCCGCTGTGGTGGAGGATCTGAGTGAAGATTAAGGGTTGCTATTTTTTGGTGGTGGTGTTAATGTCTTGATTTATTTCCAACTGCAATAAGTAGGGTAGAGGATAAGCCAATGGGCTCTTGACTGTCCTTCTGCAATGTGGGGCTTGAAGCCAATTGGAAACGATTCCTCAGAAGGTACCATCTTGGACACAGCACCAGACACCTATCCGGTCAGCATACACCGCCGATGAAAGGATGATTTCTTTTCCTGCCCTGCCTCATAAGAGGATATTCTCGCTTCTCCACATGTGAAGGGAAGATGGGTCCCTCCCGTGGGGAATGTTACTGCTGGCCACCACTTCCTTTCTGAAAGCCCCATTTGAAAAGGAGGAAATAGTTGGTGGAGGAAGTTCCTGAAAAGGAATCTTTCAAATCCTTATTTTTGTCAGGTTTTTTTCAGGGGACACCCAATACGATGGAAATAATTGGTGTGGCTGCCTCAAGTGATGGAAAAATTGCAGAAAACTGCAAAGGGTGTGACAGCAAGAAAACCAGCTCTTTCTCCATTTATTGTACAATATTTATCATCAACCCGTTTTGTATATTTTGCTTTCTTTTGTGTAATCTTATCATCACTGGGGTTGAAAACGATGTAATTTTTGCTCCTTTGAGTAGTTGCCAAAAAAGCACTTACGTCGGAGTATTAGTGTATCATTTGGCTAGCACATCACATAATGGTTTTTTTACAGCAAGTATTTAACCGTGTTTTCATCCTGTGGGAAAGAATGATGGGTCTGTTTTGTAAAAATAAGACCTTGTGGCAATGTGGACATGCAAGAGATAGAAACATAATGCAACAAATTAGTTTCAACACACAGAAATGAAGTAGTCCAGGCTCCATATACATTCAGCAGTGCTGGTTTTTCTCTCTCTCTTTTGTCTCTCTTTTTTTCTCTTATTCTGAAATGTATTGTTGGACTTTATGGGAAAACTTTGCAAGCAGAAATTATTAGAATTCAACCAGCCACCCAGTTGGTTTGGTCATGCGAAAAGATGTTATACTTGTATACGTACATATGTTTGTGTGTATGTATGCACACATGCAGGTAAAAATAGTATTTATGAGCACATATGTGAGCAAGAGAGAATAGTTGTGGGTACAAATAGATACAATCAAATTCATCCATTTTGTGTGACTCAGTGCAAGTTCATGGTGTTATAGCAAGAACCAAATTATCTTTATTATAGGCTGAAAAGATACTGTGGTTTTTAGCAACGGAAATAGTATTGTGAAGCAGGAGAAATCTGATCATTCTGATTTCATCACAGAAAATGAAGACCTGGAGCAAAAAATAATTTGTCTTTAGGTGCTTCAGAAATAATCAAGCAGTTAATCATTACAATTTGAGGTGATCCCATCAGATCCCTCCCGAACAGTGGTAAAGTGAATCTCTCTTATAACCTGAAACCCATTCATGCTGCGATCCACATCTTTCCGATCGGCGCGTTTTACAACCTGCCCTCGATAACGGTCACTCTCACCTCTGCCAGAAAAAAGTCAGAGTTGCCGTTTTAAAGTTCTCCCATTTCTAAACTTTATTCTTTCTATTAAAACGTCCCAGTGAGTTGTGACTAAGATTTCTTTTTCTTTGTATGTAAAAATTCACCAGGATCTCTCTCAGCTTTTGCTAAGTAACTGTATAATGTTTGATGTCCACCTTCCCTCCTTCCAGCAGCCGCTTACCCGGTTGTGCAGTTACATGCACATTTGTGTTTTGTCATGTCTGAATTCAGACTCAGAGCCTGGAGATGCCAAGTACGTGCCTAACTTCACTTATGCGAGAAGGAGTGGAGTTGAGCATATGGCTACATGGTTCCTATGTAAAATAAAAAATGCCATTCGGCAAATTTATTAGGGCTTTATAGTGAGTTATCATCAGTAGTCGCACTGAAATACAACTCAGAAAAAAGACTCCATAGCAGAGACTTCACGATGGAATAGGCTTTTTGCGTGTCTTGTCTTTGCTTGCTAATTTACAGCGTTCCATAACTTCCAAAAACATCTACGAGTTATTCTCTGAAAGCCTTTCATCCTGAAAGGTTCTGGGAAACCACAGGGCTCGCTGGCGTTGGGGTGAGTCAGGGTGCTCAAAACCTGCCCTTTGGGTGCCCAGGTTGTTCCTTTGAATCAAGCGGTTTTAGCGTAACAAAAACACGCCCAGGGAGGGTTTCTCCGGACTGCGTTAGCACTTCGGGACTATTCTGCTTTGAAAAACTGGAAAGCCCCTTTTGCACTGCCATAAACGAGTCATTAGAAAAATGAGGTGGAAGAGGGGGGATGAAGACTATTCTGAGTGTCTGCAGTCCCACTAAGGAGGATGCGTGAGCTGTGGCTTGCAGGAGGAAGATGTGCCCAGTGTTTTCCTATCCCGTTTGCTTTCCTAACCGATCCTGCTCTAGATGTGAGCAGAGCTTCACCTTTCCTGTGCCGTAAGAAGAGTGATTAAAAGCAAATGAGAGAAGGTGAGTCAACAGTGACTAAAGACCATGCATAAATTCCTAACAAATGGCTGGCAGGGGAGATAAATAGCAGAAACATGAAGCAGCCTGATTTTACTTTGAGCAACACTTTATCTTCACAAAGACGTCACCACTGTGTTATATCATTTCCTCTCCAGATATGGCCCTGGAAGAGCAAGACCTTCCCATAACGGGACAGCACAAGCGATTGGGGTATTTTTCATGGCTGCCTTGGGAGTGCCATCAGCCATAACAGCGCAAAGACAGGAGGTGTAACGCAGGGAGAAGAGCTAATAAATGACCTTTACAATAGTGCGATCGAGTCAAGCCCACCAAAAAATGATAGGTGAGGTAAGAGTTTGTTCAAGAGCTGTGTCCTGCCCGAAGGGTATGACCGGGCAGTCAGGTAGATAGGAGCAAACTTGCAACACTGGATTTTTTTGGAGGGCTTGTGTTATCCTTGATAAAAATCTCATCGGTATTTGGGGCAGAATGGCTCTGCTGGACACTTAGCCTGGCTCTCCCTATGCTCTTCTGTTACTGCTCTGCCAAAGTCATGGGATTTAGTTATTCTTGCTCCAAATAAAATGCTCTTGCCTGGATACATCTCCCGAACTTTTAGGTGGTTTTTTGTGATACCTATGCAGAAGTGACTCTGCTCCTAGCAGGGCTGAGCTCCTTCAGGATCCCCCTTCCCGTGCTGTGCCGGCCCTGCATAAGCCGCTGCTAAGCCCGGGTCCCTGCCAAGCCCCCGCCGTGTGGGTGCCCTTCTCTGCCGCTGGGCCAGACCCTGTGCAAGCCCCAAACGTGTGCAGCCCGAACCCAGCAGCGACCGTCACCGCAGGGCTGCGCACGCCTCCAGCCCTCCTTGTGAAAGTCTCCAGAATAGGCGTCTTGTGCAGAAAGAGGATTAAATAAAATTTAAGCTTCTAGAAGAAGCCCTATTTATTTGAATTTTTTTTGATGGAGAAACACCCCTTACCCCCAGTGAATTCATACTGATTTTTAGAATATATGCTGTTTTGCAGGATCTTGCAAGACGGCAGGAGCCGAAGGACTGTGCGGAGCCTTGTGTTGCAGTCAGAGTTCAAAAAGGTGAGTTCCCCCGAGAGGGAAAGATTGGTTTTCTGGTTTAATGCCGTCTCTTGTTTAAACTTAGGGATTTGAATGGTCCATTTCTCTTTTCTTTTTTTTCTAAATATGTTTATCTTCATGTCTGAAATATTTTGTGAGCTTTGCTTTTCTATCCCTGGAAAGGGTATCTTTTAGTTAAGTTCTTGCATTTTCCATCTATAATTGCAGAGATGCAAGAGAAAGAATGTGTGTTTTCATAAAAGTCATCTGACGTGAAGTTATGGTAAATGTATTTGCTCTGCCTGTTCCCTCTTTATATTGACTTTCCATTAATATCCTGGCACACGCATACACGCGTATATGTATGTATATGAATATGACTGGCAACAGAGAAAATAGGCTAATGGTAGAGGATGTTGAGGGGTGGGAGCCAGTTTTAACGTATTTTTAACGTGTTTTTCTGAACTTTTTGACCACTTAAGTGAGTAATAAACAAGCACGTGATAGGTATGTTCACTTGGAGCCAGATGAAGGATTTAAATTTCAGTTTTCAGATGACAAATGCTGCAATGAGTGATGCAAGTGACAAAAATTAGTTGCAGAAAATTAAAAAAATGTATCCAAACCCATTGCAGACTCTTTACTTGCTGTTTGCAGGGAGAAAACAAAATTCATTAAATAAATTATTCAGTCCAAATTATTTGTCCAGTTGCTGAAGGAGCTAACAGGGTGTCTGGACTTGTGTAATAGTTTGGTTACAGCTATGGTGACGAGGAGTGCAATGCAGAAAAGCTGGGTTTTTTTAGAAATCTGCTCTCTGCTTGGCTGAGAAGGAAGCACGAGCAATCTCCTGAGATGCTATTTTCTTTACTCGAAATTTCCGAACCAGTGCTGCGGACGTCGGGGCCGATGCACTCGGCGGAGAGCAGACGAGGCTGGTGGATGTGGTGGAGCGAGGCGTGCTGCCGCGGGGCACCGGGGCTGCGCACGCCCCGTGCGAGGGTGTCGGGAGAGCTGCTCGTGGTCTTCTCTGCTGCAATACAGCAAACTGCTCTGATCCTTTTCCACTGCGAGAGGGGAAAGGGATGGCAGAAAGCGCTTGGAGGGTTGTCGGTGCTGCCCCTTTGGGGATGGCCGTGGGGCTGCTGGCGCCGCTGGTGCTCTGCATGCTTCAGCCTCACCACCTGTGTCGGTAAGAAAAGGCTTTTCCAGTCTAAAAATAAGCAGCTGGTGTCTGGAGTCTGCTCGTGGGAGTGTGTGTCTGATATGTAATTTGAACTTGATTGCAAGGGCCTCGTAACCTCTCCTGAAGCTGGTGCTGCCATCCTGGAGCCAGCTGCCCTCTCCCCCAGGTGACCGGGCTGTTTGTGAAGCTGGGCTCCGGCGCGCCCAGGACTTGGTCCAGGTACGCTCCAGCCTCCCACCCGGGGAGTTACGGGGCAGAGATGACTCATGGCACATTATCCCATTTTAACTCCTCTCCCACTGCTTTGTATCAAGCTACCAAAACCCATTCATGTGACAGCCACCAAAACTTGACACTGATGAGGATGAGCGAGGGAAGGGAGAGACCTGTTGTTTCCAAGGATGGCTCTTAACTGCAAAAGCTGAATGTTTGCTGCAGAGCCCTTGGAGAAAGCTGTTGGTGTCTTGGGATGCTGCCGTTGTGAATGGGGCCAACTTGGAAATTTATTTCTGGATCCTATCTTCCTTGCTTGGAAATAATTGGATCTGCAGCACTTGACCAGAAAATCACAAGTAGTTTTTCCTTGCAGACTGCTTATATGCGCGGGATGGGACCTTTCCTGGTCCAAACTTTTACTGCAGTCATTGAGTCAGAAGACAAGTGGTACTAACGGGGAGATGGGCCAATGTGTTTTGGTGTTGATCCCATCACCAAAATGCTGATGACAAGCCAGACTATAACCCCACTCATGGGACTGGCTGAGGAGGGTTTCCATGCAGCTTGGATAAACTATGTCCGTCTGTCTTGGTCCCATTTTATAGCATGGAAATCAGAGTGCGTTTGGAATATGTAGTTGGAAAACCAGGTGCAGTGTCGATCCAATTTCCATTTTATCCACATAACCAGATCTCGGAGAGAGGGGGTCTAACGGAAACGGGTTTGGCAGGCGACAAGAAGAGGCCCGGTCAAACTTCTCCAGTACCAACAAACTCCCCCAGCCTTTCATATAGTTCAGAACCATCTCTCCAACTCAGGGACCCCCTTGGCTATGGGTTTTCTGTGTCACAAAGGCTGGCTCTGACAAACATTTTTAGAATCACCATCTGTCAGCTTTTCCTTCAGGGATCCCCATTTACAATAGCTTGTATCCAGGCCATGTGCAAATCCCACTGGGCTGAAACTTGGCCCTGTGCAAGGTTGGCCTGGATGCAATTAACAAACACAAAATTTATTCAATTTAGTTTGGCCAAAAATATAAGATTCTTTTGTTTGCAGATGCTGAAGTTTAGATGCCTTTCCAAACTTATCAAGGACAAGGGAACCACTTTGGAGAAAATAACAGCCAACCCCAAAGTCATCCTAGAATTCAAATTGAACTAGAAACCTATGCACCGAGTAGTTTGTGAAGCTTAGAAATGGAGTCCGTTTTTTCTGATTGCTTTAATTTTCACTGCTGTCTCTGAACTTCATTGTTCTAGCTGGGGTCTAGACAGAAACACTGAAACATCTGAAGAAAACCAGCATTTGCAGCATCTAAGGGGGCCCAGCAGGAAGCATCGGAAATCTCACGGGAATTTTTCAGTTCCAGGAGATTTGGAGAAATGTCTGACCCAAATCCCAGAGTTTGGAGGTTAGGACTGTCATGGGAGCATGTCTAAATTGCTTTGGTCTGGAGATCTGGCTGGAAATCTTGTAAGATCGAGATCTGTCTCTCTTGCTTGTCCATCCAGGCTCTCCATTTTTTAGGTCTTATCTGCCAGGCTCAAGCATGATAAACTTTGTGGTGCCCGATTTATCTGTCTCAGAAAGACGAAGGGCTGAGTCAGTCCTCCTGCATTCACATCTTTGTTTCCCAGTTCCCACAAAAGCGCCAGATCACTTAATTTATTCCCATCATCCATGCAGGTACTCTGTGATTATAAAACAGAATTCATATCTAGGACACGTGCTTTCTTCGAGTACTTTTAAGCCCTACCTACTCCACTGACCCCTGGTCCAGGGAGGCTGCAATACTTCTACCTGAGCTGAGGAGTGGGATGAGGAGCTGAAGGAGAGGTCCTCTGCCCGTACGGAGCAGCAAGCAGGCCCGGGACAAACGGCTAACGCAGCGCGAGAAGGATCAGCATGGCGCTAAATACTCCCACGTACGCATCCCCCGGATTGCATTACTTGCAGAGAGATAACACTGGAGCATTTCGTAAAGATGATTTTTATTCGTTAAAGGGAAGCTGCCCCAGACATCTCCAAGGAAGCTAACACCCAGAGGTGCTGGGGACGTTTGGCCACCCCTCCTCCGTGCCTCCCAAACCTCCCTGCCGTTAGAGGAGGGGGAGCAGATCGGGTGCGATAAACCCACCCAGCGCCCTCCGCCACAGCCGGGCCCGTTGCTGTCAGAGTAGTTAGTATGCTGGGGCTGTGCGGTTCCTCTGCCATCTTCATTCACCTTAGAAATGTGGAGTTTGAATGGTTTATCTCTATTAATCACCAGCTCAAAAAGCTTTGTGCACCAAGGGCCGCAGATAATTAACTTCACTATACTGCTTGTCTTATCAGTATCAACCTCTTGTCCTCCTGTGAAATAGTTAAAACCATCAGCCCCTTTTTACTTTTCCATTTAACTCTAATGCTTTAACACTGATGTTCTAAATGGCCCTGCGATTCATACTTATTAGACAAACCTTTCTTTCTGCATCTGTTATATTTTTTGATAATTGGCCATGTACGTTTCTAAGGGGCTCAACAGCTTTTCATGCCACTATACTAATAATTAAAGGTTTCTCACAGCCTTTCATATTTCTCTTTACTTTCTTTTCTCTGATAAGTATAATTTGCTGTTTAATTGGGGAGGGGGGGAGAAAAGTGGTAGTAGCAATAGATGAACTGCATAGGAAAAGGTTTTGTTTAATAAAATTCTCTAATTTTAAAAAAACTTCTGTTATTTCTCTATTTTTGTCCCTCCTTTTTCTCGAGCTCCTCTCCTTCCCGCGCTGTAAAATGTTGTAACAGTCCGGTGAGAGGAGAGGGGGAGGCAGGATGGGGAGGTGAGGCGTGTGGCGGAGGATGGACGGCGAGCAGGAGACCAGGGCTCTGTTCTTCACGGTGCTGCCTGGTTTAGCCCTTTGCTTTGCTGATGTCCCCATCCCCACTGCTTGTTTTCCCCCTGGGAGCTGATCCGGGACCGAGCCTCTGCTCCATCGGGGACAGGCACTGCCTGGCTGTGCCAAGGTGGGGACAGCGGATCCGAGGGAAGCTGCTTGTGTCCGACCTGCCCAGCAGCACCCTCCGCTCACCGAAAGCAACCCCTGGCACTGGGGCTGGGTGCGGCAGCTGGCCGGGCTGTCAGCCCTTCACGCATTCGTGTTGTGCGTGCTAGAAACCCCTTCCCAGTGCGGCTCGTGTGCCCTCCGAGACCCTCCCCAATGGGCCCTGACACCAGCAGTCAGTGCTGCTGCCCGAGCTCCCTTCGGGGTTCCCTCGGCTCTCCTGGCAAGTGCCGTGGCCGTCGTCCCGTGGTGCTGTCCACAGGGTGTCCCTCGTACAGTGCTGTTGGAATTTCAGCTTTTCACATCCACGTGCCAGGTTGTTTTTAAGGGGCCTTTCCTCACGGAGGCTTTCTTAGCCCCATCCCTCTGCCATCTAACCCCACGTCCTCATGCTAGCGGGGTGTAAATTTGGGTGTTCGTGCACCTGATGCTTATGCTGTCCAGATGCATTTCTCTGTTTTGTGTGGTTTTATCCTCTGTCTCTCCCACAAGCCCTCCCTGCAGTCCCCATTCCAGAGAGCTTTCCCTCCCTCTCCCACTTGCACTACCTGAATTTTTCCCGTTTTTTCTTTTCCTTTTGTTTTTCTCCATACATTCTCCATTTCCCACATCAATGTCTTCTCTCTCCCATCTTTAGGTTCTTTCACTCTCAGCTCATTTCTTCCATCCTCCCTGTGTAGGGACCCTGTCAGGGAGATGACGCAGCTAGGGGCTATCCTTGGCCCATGTGCTGGAGCCATCCTGTATGTAGCACAACCACAAAGGGCTCCCTGGGGACACCGTCCTGCGTCTGCAGAGGATAAAAAGGCCTTTAGACAACCTGCTGGACCTTCTCTCAGCTCCGGCCGTGGGTGAGTACCACTGTGTGAACAGAGGGAGGACGTTGGGTCTGGAGGAGCCCTGTTACTGCCATGGCCGTTTCTGCTTCCCTAGATGTTGCCTGGCTTGGGAGAGGTGTTTTGGGGGTCTTGGAGGTAGTGGTATGGAGGGAGGATGGGATCTGGGGTACTGAAACTCTGCTGCTCTGACAGCCTGACTGGCTTCATTCACACAGGTGAGGCCACTTGAGCTCAGAGGACCCAATGCCTTTGGTCTTCACTAAAGCTACTCTGAAAAATATTACTCAATAGCTCCCATTCTAATTGTTAAATTAATTCACTCCGACTGCCTATCTCTTTCCATGTACAAAGATTCAACAAGCATTAATGCTCTTGTGAGACACATGCTAGTGTACACTTCTAAACCCTTAGCTACTGGAGTCATGTGATGGGAGGCTCTTTAGCTTTCCTTCAAAACAAAACATTTATGCGGTTGAGCAGAGAAGGATGGAGGTGACTCCAGTGCTCTGAAATGATTACACGCAGAAAAACATCCAATGCTGTGTTATAAGATTTGTGATTTTTACCCCACCTCTTGACGTGGGGAGGAGGTGGGAGCAAAGGGAAGAGAGAAGAGCTGATCCAAAGATTTTGACTGTTGAAGATGGGCAGCGTGGTGTTGCACTCCTCCAGTCAACACGCAGCGACTGTTTCTTATCAGTGCTAGTATTGAATTGCAAAACAAGTTCATGCAGAAGTCATTCAGTTAGTTTTTGAGTGAAGAATTCACGCAACCTGTGTGATCTATTCCAGGATTATTCTCCAACAGGGGAGGAAGAAAAAGGCCAGTGGTGCCTCTGTTGTGAATAATTCATCCCATTCTACTAGCACGGGCGCTAGGTGACCCCTTTGCTTCGCTCCTGCTTGGGTTGGGGAGGAGTGTGGGATGCCTCCCATATCTCCGTTAGCTGCTGGGGGTTAATAGGGGCACTCAACACACACAAGCACACTCTAAGCGGGGTCAGGGGGCAGCCAGCACATTGTAACCTAAAATTTGACAGCTTTTATTCATTTCAGGTTAGGTGATCCCATTTCTCTTTGGGCAACTGCTTTGCCCGATGCCCGTGCCTGGGGTGCACGGTGCTGTGGGAGCCCAGCCAGTCCCCAGTAAGCACTGGGGACAGCAACGACCCTCTGCACAGATGCACTCTTTGCCCTTACATTCCATGTCCCAAATTGCTACCCAGTATCACAAGGGGAAATAAAAAGCAACGGCAGCTGCTGAACGACTGCCCCTCTGCCATCTCAAACAGGACAGCTTGAAGATGCTCAGTTCCAGGCAACTTATGTTTTAATCTGCCAGGTCCCGGTGCCGTGTTGCAGCATGACAAACCCTTCCAGCTCACCACAGGGCCCTGGCAGCGTCCGGTGCTGGAGCATCATTGACCTGACCCTGGTCAGCCCCACGTGTCACCATCCGTCCCATCCGGGGATTTGGTGTTGGTAATTGCAATGTGAATAGCGGTAAGATCTCTTCTGGAGCTCCAACCAGCATCCCTGGGAGTTCTCACTGTTGCTTCAGTTTTCTCCCCTTCCCCTGAGAAGAGGCTCTGAGGGCAATTCTCTTATCTCTGCTTGTTTTGTTTTGGTATCTTATGCAGCAGACTGTCTTGAGGTGTCTCGCTGCTTTCCTCCTTTCCAGTTGTCTGTCTCCCTCCATCACTTTGTCACCCTCAGCTGCTTGTTAGCCTCTCTGGTTTCTTCCTCCTTCTCCCTAGTTGGTCCGTTAGTCATTTTTCCTCAGTAGCCCCTGCTCCTTTCTCTCCCACTTCTTCTCTGTCTCTTGTTTCTCCCTCATTTCTCTTTCGTTTTTCCCCCCTAGTGTCGGAACTTCTTTCTTTGATTCCCCCCCTCCACCTCCCACCCTTTATAGTGCTGTTATCTGTGATTTTGGCAAAGAGCACATTTATTGGGGAGGAATATCCCCATGGCAACGCAGCAGATGGTGACTTTTGATTAGCTTGGCTTTTTTTTTTTCCCCCCGACTGCCAAATCACAATCCGTCTTTGAAATTAAATCAGGCTGTGATAGCATCAGTTGTTCTGGAGAGGGGACGAGAGAGAAACAAGACTGAAGTATTACAGCGGGAGCCAGGATGTAATGCAAATTTGTGTTTTTTAACCCCAGCAATAAAAACCCCTGTTCGTTCCGGGAGCTGGAGGAACCACAAGAGAGGGAATAATAATATTAAAAAAAAAAAAAAAAGATTAAAAAAATGTTATCACCCCACATGGGCTCCTCACTCCGACCACGTTGGAGTGAGTGTCTCTAACACTGATGTCACTCCTTGCCAAGGCACCTGGTGCTGCTGGGCCTCATTCTGCGGCTGTTTAAACACCATTGAGGGTTTTCCCCGTGTCATGGGTGGTGGGAAGAGGCCAGGTTCTTAGCTGAGCAATTCAAGCAACTATTTATTTATGGGAGTGCAGTGTCCATAGTGGGAAGGAAAGCATTAGCAAGCAGCAGGAGGAAGGAAAAGCAAGCAGCTCCTGGAAGGCATTGGAGGGAGGTGAGAGGAATTCAGGGTAAGGTGAGGAGGAAGCGGAGGAGTTGGAAAGGCTGGATGGCATCACCGAGCCAAGATGCTGAGTGATCAAGGGCATGGGAAAGCGAGGAGCTGTCTGTAATGGCACCAGGGAGGTCTGAGCCTGGGGAAGGAAGGGCACAAAGTTCTGCCAGCCATGAAGAGAGAGTTACAGGGCATAGCTCCATGGAAGATGGGAAAGCAGATACTAAAGTCAAACAGTAAAGAACTTTCTTGAATGCTTCAGAAGTGGGTGGTATTCAAGTCCCACGAGCTCCTTTGCCTGGTGCTTTTTGGAGGGTGACCAAAGGTGAATGCAATTGAGTGCTAATCATAGCCAAAGATAAAGGAGGGCTTGAAAATGAAAGCTGCAGAGAGGAGATGACTAATGACCCAGCAATTTCATGGGAACTGACGCGTTGTCTCAGGCTGCGAGTCTGCCGGACTGCTATCTCCAATTACTAATGTTCCCCATACAGGAGTTTAGAAAGTGGTTGTCTGGTCTGCGGGCTGGCTCCTTTGGATGCAGTTATGGCTAAAGGTAAATAAAGGGTCACATTCAGTCTTGGGTGAGGCTCAGCTGAGATGGTGGACTTTCATCAGAAACAAAGTGCCTCAAGGGTTCACGTCCTTTCCTATCTAGGGTTGTAGTATGTGCATTTTCTGGTACTGTGGAGAGCAAACACACATGAGCCCTTGGTATGCTTCATATGAACCTTGAGATACTCAAACTCCGTCACTAGGCTCTCTTTTGCCTTTCCAAAGAGGCTCTAACTTTCCTTAACATAGCCTGCAAAAGATGCTTCTCCCAGAGGATCTCTGATCTTAATGTAGGATCCAAACCTGTGCCCTTCTGACCTGCAAAATCTTTAAATATATGGGATTGTCCTGCCCCTCATGTTAAGAGAAATAATAGAGAGGCTCCCACTACACTTTCTGAGAAGCAGTCCACGTACTCTTGCTTGCTAGGAGCTATGAGCCACCACCGCGTCTCTCCCACTGCTTTTTTAGTCAAACCAGTGCTCTTTCCTGCTCTGCTCCAGGGGACCCTGTGGGCTGTCTTAAGTTCTTCCAGGATAAGATTTCTGGCCAATAGATAAAATTTTGCTGCAGATGTTGTTGCTTCTGTTGGAGATCTCAGTTCAGGAGTGTTTTGTGTATGCCGTGTGTTAGATCTGATGTTCTCTGAGGAGAAGATAAGATTTTGGTGCAGGAGATAAATCGGGTAGGGACACCACTGGAGCTTAATTGCCAAGAGATATCTCGGGGCCTGATTCTTCCCTGTGAGACACAAGCACGAGGGAGAGCTCCAGTCTGCAGGGGTTCACGTGTTGGTGGAAAGCATCAGAGAAGTGTTTCATGAGCACAGTGGGATCTAAACCCTTGTTTGAATCTCAGATGGCTAGTCGGGGGGGTCTAACCCATGGTTCGTTCTGTTTAGATGGTAATCCTGGTTTAGACCAGAATCTGTATCTGCTGGGTGCTGCTTCTCCCTGTTTTGGTCAGATTGCCACTTGGTTTCTTGCCCCAGGCACCTTGCCAGTGTCTGTTGGCCCCCAAATCTCTTTCTCCCTTGCTTGCATCTCCCCTTGCCCTGCACAAGCGCCTTGCAACGATGCTCTTCTCTTCCCTCGCACGCAGCCCCCAGGGGCTGGTTGGCATCCAACGCGCCTTTCTGTAGGAACTGCACATCGCACGCCTGTGCGTTTGCTCTGCCCTCTGGTACCGTTGTGCCCGAGCTGGTAACCTCTAAGAGGGTGTGGGAGCTGCCGATGGATGAAAGCCAGACCTGCCCTGTGTCCTGCCCCTGCGGCTCATCCCGTTAGCACAGCGTACGTGTCCCAAGCGGTCCCAGCACGGCAAGCGTGGCATCCGCAGGGCTGCGATCCAGTCCGTAGAGCTGCACAAAACAAACCGGCTGTGACACCACGGCAGAGCGCTCGAGCCTCTCCGGCTTGACACCACATCGTTATATATTGATGCCATGACACCAGCGCTCAAAATAGAATCAGGACAATTTGATTTCCTGCAGATCTCAGGATGGGGTCATAAAAACGGAGACTGTTCTGGAGAAATGGGATAGGGTGGAAATGTTTGTAGTGACATCACAGCCTCTTCCATGCCAATGGCCTCCTACTGCTGCAAACATGTGATTGTGATTTTGCTGCACGCTCCATCAGAAAAGAGCCAGGCTGGCCGGGGAGGGAGAGGGAGGGAGGAGAAGGGACGGAAATATTCTGTTCTTGCAGCTCAATTCAGATATCTGACAATAGCCTCGCAGCCCAGGGTGCTGAGTGATCAGGAGTGGGACCGTGGAGCGGAGACTGCTGCCAGATCAGTGGAGCTCAGGGGGTTGCAGCAACCTAACTGGGGGCTGAATAAAGACCTTTGATTTTACGATGGAGGATCCTGGTCTGCATTGGGGTGCTTTATTGGAGAGTTGGGTGGTCTCGTTGTGCTCACTCTTCCCCACTGGTCCCAGTTACTTCTAACGTCACTTTTCTTGGCAAGAAAAACCTACAAGGCCTGAAATATGGCTGCAAAAGCATAGCTGTTGTCTTTTAGGGGTTCCTGTTATAGAGAGGAACAGACCTCAACGTCAGCGTTTCATCCACGAAGCAGGGAGTAGCGGGGAGGGATTTAAGTAGCTGGGAGTAGAGGAGGAAAGAAGGGGAGAAAAGAGCTGTGGAGAGGAAAGAAACAGAGGTCAACCCAGAAAACAAAACTAGTTTGTGTCTGAGGACATTGCAGAAGGAAATCTCATGTCGGGTGCCCCACAAAAGGCACTGATGGCTGCAAAGCCCCTCTTGGTAGCAAGGTCCTTCCCGAGGACCAGCCCCAGCCAGCCTGGCTGTGTCCAGCACGTGTAACCGTGGGGGGCTGCAGAGGGGAGCAGTATCTGCGGGGGGCGGGGGAGCGAAGGGATCCAGCTAATGCACCCGTCTATCAGATTAGGCTGTCAAAAAACCGAACCGCTTCCATCACTGTCCGAGGAGAGACTCTGGCTCTCTGCTTAATGGGATGGCGGTCCTGTTGTTGCCACTCCAGGGAGAGGGGCCACTGCCACCACAGTGTGCAGCAGGCTGCGAGTTTAAAATCCTATTAGGCAGAGACTAACAGTTGCAACAAGAAAGCAGGTATCCCCTAGTGGGGATTTAAAGATGTTTAGACATAATTGGATTTTCCAAGCAGATGTCATTATTGTTAAACAGTTGCCCACTTGATATGTTCAAGTTGTTGGCTGTAATTGCTAAAATTAGCAGGTCTGCGTAGAGCAAAGGTCAGTTGGTTAATATTGTGATTTAGTATTTTATGAAGTAATTCCAAATGCTTTTATGTATGTTTTTGTTTTTGCAGCCTAAGCCCACATTAAAGTAGTTGTGGGGCCTGCTAATAAAATAATGACTCAGCCTCTCTGCGCAGGCTGCCGGCCGGGCTCGGCGGCGGTGCTCGAGCCGCCTTCGCTCCCTGCTCTTCCCGGTGCCGCGGGCCAGCCGGGGCCACGCGCTTGGGTTTGGTGCTGCAGTCAAACGAGAGGCTTTGAACTGCCCCCCAGTCTGATGTGTTCAAGCAGAGCTGGTGCCTGAAATGAGCCCGTCGTGTCCAGCGGTGGCTGGAAGGACGAGAGGCTGGTTTCCATCAGCAGCTGAGCAGAAGGCTCTGCCACTGGTACCTGTGGTCCTCAGAGGGGGATCGGCTGCACATGCAAGTGCATGCAAGCACCTTCAGCGTGAACACACCTGAAAGACACACCACTGACCAGGCAAGGTCCCAAAATACAGCTTTTTAGAGGGAAGATGCATTTCTGGAAGAGAAACAGAGAGCTGGAACTGAGCGAGGCAAAGGCTCCCAGGTTGTGCTGTGGCTGGACACCTGGTGCTGTCTCCTCCGGCGCTGCAGCTGCTAAATGGCATGAGAAAAAGCTTTAAAAAACCCTCCTTGAAGGTGTTAGTGTTAGTCTGATCCCATGTCCTGGGATGGGCAAGGGGTTTATTCCAAGGCTATGTTGTTAAGGTTTGCTGGGGTTCGTTTATCTTTCTCTGTAGAACAGACACAACCTATTTCCATGAGTGGTTTGGGCACAGCTGGCTATTGCAGGAATGCCGGACTTTGCGAACACAGTCTGACCTGCTCTCTCACCACCAGACCCTTATAGTTGTCTTTTTTTTTTTTTTTTTTTTAAATCTCGGATCTTTTGCTCGCAGAAAGTGCTGCGAGACGTTTTGTGCAGAAAGTGCTGCGAGACGTTTTGTGCAGAAAGTGCTGCGAGATGTTTTGTGGCCTGTAGTGCATGGGGAGATGTGGGAGAGGATCTACAGGTCCTCCTGGACTCGACACTTACTGGGTGAGCCGGGTCCCTTCCCGACCCACGTTCCCATATTCCTAACAGCAGGTTTTGGTGCCTGCAGCTGCCAAAGGTGCCCCAGGAGCTCTCTGCTGCTGCAAGCGGCAATAGAAATGCCCTGGCCAAGGGATGCGAAAAGGAAGTGCTCGCTTTTAGATACTGATACAAGAGAGGGAATTGATGACCCAAGGCAGGACAGACCTAAGATGTGTGTAAATCTGCGTACCTTGATCACAGATCAAGAAGTCTTGATGGACATGCATAAAAATATCCCATTAGAGATGAGACCGAAGCAAGCCCTAGCTTGCCCTAGCAAGCTGAAAAGGTTGAGGAGCTGGGAATTCAACTCTGGTCTAGATTGCAAAACATGTTATTTTGATCAAAGACCATTTCAGTTTCCGATCCAAAATGTGCAGTTTGGTTTCTTGTTGGGTTGTTTGGGGTTTTTTTTACCTTGGACTTCCTCTGAAGTAGCATAAGGTAAATTCAAGAGATCATCTCACATGAACGTGTTGTCCACAGAGAGAGTATTGGTAGAAGTATTTACTTGTGTTTGCTCTGACCAAAATAACCATTTTGCTGCACCAAGCCCCCTAAATCTTTGCAGTCCCCAGAGTCCCAGTGCCTGCAGGAACGGCTTATGGCTCCTAAACTGTAGAGGAGCATCAGACGTGGTTTGTCCCTGCTCCCATCACTGCTGGCCTCCCTCTGTGAACCCAACATGCACTTAGACTTCTACTTGCCTCCCAGTGCTCTGTCTTTTTCTTACTGGGAGAGGGACTCAGAGCGACTTAACAGCCCTTAACATAACAAATACAGTTTTGTTCTGTTTTTCCAAGCTGGGCATGGCATCAGTTGCTAAGGAAAGTGATTTAAGCTACATTTTTCTTTTCAAAAGTAAAAGGCTTTGATTAAGAGGTGGCTAATTTAACTTAGTGCTTAATGTTTGGAGTCCTTTATGAGTATTACTACCTCGCAGTCTCCTTCAAAGCATGGGAGTCTGTTATTCCCATTTTACAGCAGAGGAAACAGATGCAAAGACCTGCCCAAACACAGGCAGCAATTGCAATCTGGATTAGAGTGAAAATGTCCCTGAAAGCTAGTTCCAGTCTCCAGGGAGACATCAGTGGGCAGGGCAAGCTGGGAAACTCAAGGGGATGTAGCGTGGGACCAAAAATCAGAGGCGTGTAAGATTTTAAACGCCTAAGGTGATCTGGCCAAGCAAGAAACAAGGCTCAGCAGTTCATGTCAGCGCAGGGGAGGGCGGAAACGTGGGGAGCGCGTTCCTTAGCTCAGTGGAGGACGAAAGCAGCATGCTGGCAGGCTGTGCAAGAAATGCATTGTGAACTGGCTCTTGCAGCTGTGAGCGAGACAATAAGGATGGTAAAGTACCATCTAAGTCCCCGCATCCAGCTTTGCACAAAGAGGGAGCTAAACTCAGCCCCCTGGCATCTGTTTGCTCATGGTTTGAATTTAGTTCCTTTTGTTTGAAGGACTCCAAGCAGAAAGGGTTGTCCCAGTCCAAGAGCCAAATTCACCTTCTCCCTGCTCACTTTCGGCCCCCGAGCTACGCAGTGCGTCCATCAGGGTCTCTGGTCGTAATTTGCCGGCCATTCTCAAGAAAGCCCTCATTTTCTTCTAGTCTGAGGAATTATATTTTCTTCCTTCTTTTGTTTTTTCCTATGGCAGTCTGTCCTGGTTTTGGCTGGGATAGAGTTAATTTTCTTCACAGTAGCTGGTACGGGGCTGCGTTTTGGATTTGTGCTGGAAACAGTGGTGATAACACAGGGATGTTTTTGTTACTGCGGAGCAGGGCTGACACAGAGCCAAGGCCTTTTCTGCCGCTCACCCCACCCCACCAGCGAGGAGGCTGAGGGGGCACAAGGAGTTGGGAGGGGACACAGCCGGGACAGCTGACCCCGACTGACCCAAGGGATATTCCATACCATATGATGTCATGTTCAGTATATAAAGCTGGGGGAAGAAGGAGGAAGGGGGAGACGTTCGGAGTGATGGCGTTTGTCTTCACAAGTCACCGTTACGCGTGATGGAGCCCTGCTCTCCTGGAGATGGCTGAGCACCTGCCTGCCCATGGGAAGCAGGGAATGAATTCCTTGTTGTGCTTTGCTGGTGTGCGCGGCTTTTGCTTTCCCTGTTAAACTGTCTTTATCTCAACCCACGAGTTTTCTCGCTTTTACCCTTCTGATTCTCTCCCCCATCCCACTGCGGGGGGAGTGAGCGAGCGGCTGCATGGTGCTTAGTTGCTGGCTGGGGTTAAAGCACAACAGTCCCTCTCCTCTAGGCTCTGCATGACCCACTGAATGTCCCCCACCTTCTTGCCTGTGTACAAAAACTTTTTTCAATGAATATACATCTTCTCATACACCAAAGGTAGGATATTCTTCACCGAGGCTCAGGGTTGTGTATGAGGGTCACACAAGTCTTTATTCTTCCAGCTAGCAGACTTCACAATTGGCATTTCAAGGAGTGGGAAAAGGACCTATAGCTTGTCATAGAACTCTCTTACCAGTCCATCAAACAGCCTGTCTCCCCTTGCTATGTCAATCAACTTGGTCTCTTTGGCAAACCAGCAAGGTTGCTTTCACATATATCTACTGCACCTATTTACTGAACAAGCACTATCAATCACCCTACACAGGGTTAGTAGAGTCCCACTCCTTAGTTTAGCATAACTCCATATCTTTACCTGCGACATATTCGTTCCCAACCATTGAGAAGTTTGCATTGGTTGTGTCATGAACTCAGCATTTATTGATACTGCTTGTAGTAGATCCTATCCATTGAGCAATGAGAGCACGTTCCTCAGCTTGAAGTTAATGCTTGTGCTGGAAGACATTATATTTTCAGGTGGTCTCTCCCGTTTATTGTCACAGACCTCAGCTTGCCATCTTCTTCCACTTCTGTTCTCTCCTGCCCGTTCTCAATGATTTTCCGAGTGGAGATCCTCTTGCCATTGATCACTTCAGTAGTGGTTAACACTGATCTGATACTGTGTGGCCCAGCTGTGTCCTCAGCAAAGGAAGAGGCAGGCTGCTCGCTGGGGCTGAATGAATTCCATGGCATAAATGACTCCACAAAGCCAGAAAACAGGCTGGAGTTTCTTCCTCTTCCACTTGTCCTGTGCCAGTTTTCACCATTACTTCTGATGTTGTCGAAGGGGTCCCAGAAAACATGTACAAAGGGATCCATCCCTCCAAAGACTTCCCTAAAGGTCTCCTCAAGGTCGTGGAATACGTAAGGGGAATCAAAGGAGCCATTATGACCCCCCGTGGCACTTCTTCCTCTGTGGGATCTGCTCTCCTTAACAGACCTGTCGTAGATCGATCGTTTCTGAGGGTCAGACAAAACGTCGTATGCCTCAGCAACTGCTTTGAATTTCTTTTCAGCTTCCTCCTTGTTGCTGGGATTCTTATCAGGATGCCATTTTAGTGCCAGTTTGTGGTAGGATTTCTTAACATCATCCTGGGAGGCACTTTTTTTCAGTCCAAGAACTTTGTAATAATCCACCATCTCAAAGGAAAAGTGGGGCTGTTTGGAAGATGCCTGGTATCTGTCTCCCACCAAGGATGTGAAGCCCAAGGATGGTCAGCATGCAGAGACTCCTGGACACCTAGTGCTGCTACGCTCCTCAGGGGTAGGTAGGTGCTCAGTTCACCCCTTGATCTGCTCTGTCCTTTTGCATCGTGAGGCCGCACAGTGCTGCTTGACCATATCCTTTCTTTTTAAGCCTGTTGTTCACAAATCGTGAGATTGTGACCTCAGAGGGGGCTCAGCCAATCATTGCTTAGTTGATCTGACTTCATTCTAGGGTGGAGTTGGTTGTCACTGGCCTTATGTTTTTAAACACATACATGTGACATTGTAGTTTCCTGATGTAGCTGTGATGTCACAGCTGTGACGTATGACTTTGTCAGGTTACCTTTTGCCCAAAGGTGGGATTCTTGGACTCTCAGTGTGGTTTTGTGCACAGACCAGGGAAGCGTGGTGTAGCAAGGTCATGTTACCCCTATGGGGCATATTATAGAATCATAGAATTGTTCTGGTTGGAAGAGACCTCCAAGATCATTGAGTCCAACCGTTAACTTATCACTACCAAGTCCACCATCGTATCCCTTAGCGCCACATCTACACGTCTTTTGAATACCTCCAGGGATGGGGACTCCACCACTTCCCTGGGCAGCCTGTTCCAGTGCCTGATAACCCTGTCGGTGAAGAAATTTTTACGAATATCCAATCTAAACCTCCCCTGGCGCAACTTGAGGCCGTTTCCTCTTGTCCTGTCGCCTGTTACTAGGGAGAAGAGTCCGACCCCCATCTCTCTACAATCTCCTTTCAGGGAGCTGTAGAGAGCGAGAAGGTCTCCCCTCAGCCTCCTTTTCTCCAGGCTAAACAACCCCAGTTTCCTCAGCTGCTCCTCATAGGACTTGTGCTCTAGACCCCTCACCAGCTTCGTTGCCCATCTCTGGACACGCTCCAGCACCTCAATGTCTTTCTTGTAGTGAGGGGCCCAAAACTGAGCCCAGTACTTGAGGTGCGGCCTCACCAGGGCCGAGTACAGGGGGGGACGATCACCTCCCTACTCCTGCTGGCCACACTATTTCTGATACAGGCAAGGATGCCGCTGGCCTTCTTGGCCACCTGGGCACACTGCTGGCTCATATTCAGCCGGCTGTTGACCAACACCCCCAGGTCCTTTTCCGCCAGGCAGCTTTCCAGCCACTCCTTCCCAAGCCTGTGGCATTGCCTGGGGTTGTTGTGACCCAAGTGCAGGACCCGGCACTTGGCCTTGTTGAACCTCGTACAATTGGCCTTGGCCCATCGATCCAGCCTGTCCAGACCCTGCTGTAGCGCCTGCCTGCCCTCCAGCAGATCAACACTCCTGCCCAGCTTGGTGTCATCTGCAAACTTACTGAGGGTTACCCTGTACCCTATACCCTATATTACCCTATAGCAGCAGGTATAGGAAAGCTATTTGCAGTTTAGCTACCCACAGTTTGGGAAGACTGTTGATAAATTGGAGAAGGCTCAGGGAAGAGCCATAAAATGTGGTTAAGGATTTGGAAAATGTGCTCTGGAGTGAGATACTCAGGGAAAGTGTCTTGGTATTAAGAGGAAGTTCAATGCCACCTTCATCATAGTCTGTAAGAACCTGCATGGGAACAGAAATTCAATGGCACAGGGATCTTTAGGCTCCCAGACGAAGCAGCTGGAAGGTGGCATTAGCGAATTTTAAACTCAAAATATGTTGCATGTCCTTCATTATGAAGGTAATGAATCACTGGAATCTCCTCATGTGGCCATTTTAAACTCAGAGCAGACCCTTTTCCTAAAATCATGATTAGATGACCATCATGATCTCTTCTGAATTTGTAGCCAAACCTAACACTTCTAGAAGAGCTTAGCTCTCATGTTGGTACTAAAATGAATGCCCAGAATGAAGCTCATTAACAACCTTAGCCTCTTTTCTACATGCGTTTTTGGGTATCTGTCCCAAGGTGTATGCATGTACAACAGGGATGCCCCCTGAACTCAACACAGACAAGTTCAGCCTTAGGAGCTGAACTTTGAGGATCCAGTCTGGGGTTATCCTGCATCTGTTTCTGTTCCCTGGATTTGCCCTTCCTGTGGGAAATGCAATTTCCTCACAGGGAATCATTGCATGGAGGTCTCCAAGGAAGTGCCAGCAAGGAGAACTCGCCTGTCTGTAACACACTGTCGTAAACACCTACTAATGGCAGCATGTGTTGCAGATCACTGCCCTTGTCTCCATTATCCCACACTTTGGAGAGGAGTCAAGAGCTGACCAGACTAAAGAGCATACGCGCAGCGTATGAGCTGGCTGCTGTCCTAACATACATCGTACGTGTGGGGCCATGAAGCCAAGGGGCAGCCATGTCAGTCTGTAGAAAGCAATGTGTCAGTGGAAGGAAGAAGGCGATCGAGCTGATGCCTGTTGGGAAAAGGCTCTGTGTTGCTGGTTTTCTCACTGGTCAGTGATGGGTCAGTAGTATGGAGGTACTTGTCATATTCTGGCAGTAGAAGTTGCCATAAGGCAGCACAGTGCTGGTCTGAAGGCTGGAGCTAAAGGAAATGCAAAGCAACAAAGCAGCTCAGGGTCCCACGGGCTCACCTCATTGGGGAGATCTTGGCTTTTGCCTCCTTTTGCACAGAGGTGGTCTTCTTAACTACAGGGTGGTTGTGCAATGTGAATGATTTTTCTGCTGGGTGTTGTCTGTACTGTAGCAATGGCAAAAGTTAATCTGGGCACAGCAGCAAGCTGCTGCTGCCCATTTGAACTCAGAGTTTTCTTTGCGCTCCCAAAGCATCCCAAAGTGCTCTTCCACACTGAGGAGAGAGCTAAGGTTTCATGGCTTGCTCACACTGTGGTGCTTTGCTTGAAATCTTCACCAAGGGGACTCATTTATTTGGGCTAGTGTTTTTTTATGATTGTCTGTTGGACTTAAGGGTCATCCACAAGCCACAAAAAGATGCCAACAGCTCCTAGCTACTGCCAGCATGCTCCGTTTGCAGATGCTTGGCAGAAATTCCAAGAGCAATTGCCGTTCCTGCTCTCTGTTACCCAGAAGGGACAATGGGACATCAGAGAAGTCTGTCGGAGGGTCCCAGGCCAGTTATCAGTTATTAGGCAGGGAGTGGGGCTGTGCAGGGAAGGAAGGAGATGACTCTGCCTTGTGCTGTCTCTTTGCAAAGCGTCTCCTCCCGTACTTGCTTTTTGATCATGAGTGCCCATCTCGGACTGGCTGGCACACGGTCTTGGATTTAGTGCGTCCTACCCATCTGAAAAGTAGGGAGTGTTTTTCTCCTGTCGTTCCCGAACAGGGGACGCTCACTGCCTGTCTGCTGCCTGCAGCAGGCGTCAGAGATTATCAGCCGTTCAAGAGAGGCCACTGCTGTGAGCCAAAAGGGTTTGCAAGGGAAAAAGAAAGGGTCGAGGAGAGGCAGGGAGAAAGGGAAATGAGAGGGACATGTACACGAGTAACTAGACCCAAACTAGCCTGGCAGCCCCATCCCTAGAAACCAAGGCTTTGAAATGAGAAATGTTTTTCGTATCTTAAATCTCAAGTACAAACAATAAAAACCAGCCCAGACTGTGTTCTTTGAAGAGAAAGTACGAGTGACCTGAACAGTGGTTATCAGCAGCGTCATTAAGATAAACCCTTAACATGATTTAAAGCATCCGAAACTGAAGGCAGCACTTTCAGATACTAACAAAATGGTCTGACATTGGGGATGAAAATCAATAGTAATCTGATGTCACTAAAAATACTCAAAAGTGTCCCATGGCTGATGGAGGTGAGATTAGTGTAAATATTTGTATTCTAATCAGTGGCACGCGAGGGCTGGAGGCGGCCTTTCTGTCTATTTAATTAATGGAGTGGCTTTTTAAAAGGATCCTAATCATATGTGATTGTATCTGCTTATCAACATTTTTGCTAATTAGATGATATGGAGGCAGTCACTCTGCTAATTCCCTCATCCAAACAGCATATCCTGCACAGATAAAGTACAGTCTCTTTTTAATAAGAAACAATCATGAGACAGACTAACCTTAATGGTGCTTATTATCCGAGGATCTTTGGGATTTTCTCTCTACCCACCCCCTCCTTCCTTTTCCTTCATTTGCTGCTTCAGTATGCCAGCTGGATGTGGATGCAGCGGTCCCTGTCCCCCTGTCCCCCGCTCCAGGCACCGCCACATCCAGCCTGCTCTTCCCTCCCAGCCAGGCATCGGGTCTGCAAGGGCAGGGCTTGTCAGCCAGGTCGGGATGGGAGACAAAACACAAGGCACCAAGCAGGAAAATGCCCCAAGCTTTTGGTCACCCAGACTACAGGTGACCCCGAACTTGCAGCCCTGATCCCTGACCTTGCTCTTGGCGCCCCAACATGCCCTGGTCCTGAAAGGAGTGAGCATCTCTGAGTTGTGAAAACTTTCTTCTATTATTATTATTATTATTATTATTATTATTATTATTATTATGTTTTGTTCAAAGAAAGGCAAAGGGGACTACTTGAGTGGCTTCTCACCAGCCCCATTGATCCTGTGAGAAGGCTGAGGTCCTTTTATCTAAACCAACATGAGTCGGAGACATTTGTTCCAAGTCCTTTGACTATCCAAACAAACACGAGTCGCGCTTCGCTCCACCAGTCAAACTGTCATCGGATGCCTCCCCCTGGGGCGGCCCCGTCGGAGAGGAGGCTGTGTTCACCCCCAGAGCTGTGTTCCTGGGGAGCACGCCTGGGGACGGGCACGTTGGGCTGACCTCCTGCTGAGGGGGAACAGAGGGACCTGCCTCACTTCAGAAGAAGACTGAAAAACAAATAGAAAAATTGCCCCAAAGAATGTCCCTTTGCCTCTCGAAATATAAGGGCAACGTCTTGATAAGGAGAACCTGTCCTAAACGGGTGTAGCTGCCACCCGGAGAGCATTGGGTGGACCAGAGGAGAGAGGGGGTAGGTGCCTGGTGTTTAGTTTTGGGAGGTCAGGAGTTTGCCTGCTGTTTTTGCAGCTGTGAATGTTGAGCAGAAAAGGCTTAAATGACATGGATTTCCACCTCCATGGGCAGGAGGCAGGGTTGGTGTGTCCAGTGCGTGGATTCTGTGTGTCGGGCTCAGCACAGAGGTCAGCTGTGGGACGGGAGACGGGGCAGCTCTGGGGAGTGCTGGCTGGGAGGGACCCCCAGAGGCTGGAGACAGAGCTCAAGGAGTATCCAGAGAACTGGGTCTGTATCCAGATTTTCTGAGCCTCAAGTTGGGGCTTGAGGCTAAACCGAAGTTCAAGCAAGAAGACACCCAGCTTCTGGGTGGTGGCGAGAGGCAAGAACCTCACAAAATGACCCTTTTTTAGAGGTATGAAGCCAAAAAGGAGGCCTAGTCCTGTTTAGTGGAGTTTCGTTGCTGGGTCATCTCTATGTGTCATCTGCACTATCCTTGTCCAAGCATGGCTATGCTGAGGTTGTACTCAGCAATATGGTTGGCTGGTCCTTCTGCTATTTCTCCTCTTTGGCATGGTCCCTGACCCTCCTTCCTCTCCGTGCTACGCACAGGAATTAATTCCATATTGACCGCTTTCCCAGACTGGCTTCCCGTTGCCAGTTCCATGACCGAAGGCTACAACTTGAAAAGAGGAGGAACTTCTGGGCCAAGGATTGCGTTGCAAGCCGTTGAGTCCTGGGGCTTAATGAGGCACTGCTTATCAGCGGAGCGTGCTTATCTGGAGCCCGCCGACAGTGTACCTGCTCCAGCCCCATCGTGAGCGAACATGTTTTACCACCCAGTTGAAGGGAGCCGGGAGCGTGCGGGCGGTCAGACGGCACGGCTCAGCTGATGCGTGGTAACTTGCGAAGCCGCAGCAACTTTATCACTTCACAACATCCATACATAGCCACAGCCTTGAATCTTCTCGGGGGAAGAAAGGATGATGAGTTACTGTCCTGGGATTTTCTCTCTGTCTCCAGTCAGTGGGAAGTGGTATGTGGAGCATTCATTTAATAAACCAGAGGGGAAAAGCTGTAGATCAGCTTCTCATTATTTCAGTGCTGGCTCACGCCATCGCTTGGGTTTGTGCCTGACAGTTCAGTGTGTTATTTGAGGCCACTCAAGCATTCTGCAGAAATGATGCCACCCTCTTCTGAAAGCGTGGGGTTCGTCCAAGCAGGGAGGGCCTGCCTCTGTTAGTAGGTTTATCAGTGCCAATTCCATCTCAATTTTAGGTCTCAGTTTGCAAACGAGGTGCCCATTTCGGAGACTGGTTCCTGTTGAGAGCCACTGCTCCAGCAGGAAACCTTCTGGAGATGGTTATTCTGATGTGGACTTCTGAAGTAAAGCAACTCTGGGTGGGTAAAAACGCACCAATGGGGCTGGTTTGCAGGGGATGGGGGTGTACCAAGTGGTACGAAACTTAGGTGAGGGTCCTGGTGATGTACACATAGACCTGAAGCCCCCTGGTTAAAAGAAGCAGGCTCTTTCTCTAGAGGGTAGGAGGGATTGTAGGGGGACCACTCTAAGTGTTTGTCCCCCAGTATTTGCTGGTGTGTTATACCTACATCCAAGAGGGGGGCCTGGGCAATCAAGGTAGCAGGTGGGGGACTGACTGGTTACTGATGACTTTACTGGGAGCAGGGAACTGGAGAAGAGACCCCACATTGAAGCTGTCAGGAAGCGTGTTCTGGTCCTGCCTATGGGCACCTCGTACGTGGGGCTGCCGGGAACAGTGAAATTTCCACACTGCCTCAGCAAAAGTTTAGTCCAAGTTTATTGCTGAGATTAAAAGACTAGAGAATATAAATTGTAAATGTGATGACTTAAGAGCTCATAAATTCAGTATACAGCCCCATTCCAGAGAGCTTGTGTGCGGTGCAGCCACGCTGCCTTGGGCTTACGAGTCGCCCTTGCTCCCGTTGCTCAAACCCACACTCTCCAAAGAGCCCTTCTGCCCTGCTCTGGCTCCTGAGATGGTGCATGTGTGTGCATGGATGCTTGGAAACGCACATACGCACTGACCAGGGGTGCCATCCTTTCTGGGTACGCTGTCGTTTTGCTGCTTGTGTACAGACATGGACTCCCTGCCACTGCTTCAGCCCAGAAACCAGTGGTAGTGCTGGAGTACCATTTGCCTCTCTCTGACTGCAGCGAGGGAGCACGTGGAGGTCTTGAAGATGATACTGCATCCTCTGGGTGGAGGGACAGTCCTCCCTAGCTGGAGACCCCTCTGCATTTATCTGGGATCCAAGTGTTTTGCTCAGTGCTTGCAAAGGAGCTCTATGCTCTTACCCGTGTTCTGCCTGGGTGAATTGGTCGCACACACAGAGTCAGTCGAAGCAGCATTGCCTCTGAGCTGTGGTGGAGACTGCCGGAGTGGGAATGATGAAGCTTTTGACCAATGCACAGGTCCCTCCCAGTCTTCCACTTATCCCACTTGTGCCCCCCACCCTGGAGCTGGGTGACCCCTGTGAGCAGAGGGCTGAGGAGAACTTTTTGGAGGAGTGGTTAAGGTGCCGGGCTGTTTCTGGGGTGAGTTGTGATAAGGTTTCTATAGCTGGGTCGTGGGTATCACTGGGTTTATCCAGGACAAAGTTCCTTAAATAAATTGCTTAGATGTAAGCACCTAGGCATTATGAGCTTTTTCCCCTTTTCCTAGAAAGACGGAGAGCTGGAAACCAGCCTGCTTCAAGGATTGGTCCAGCCCATGCCAAGGACGTAGCTTTTGGGCTGGGAGCTCTAACTGAAGCCAAGATGGGGATGCTGCATCCAGTGCCAACCTGCCGTCCTGCCGGGAGCAGAGCTGATGCCACTGTCTGAGCAAGGAGAGACGGGGACAAATCCTGGGGGCCACCAGAAGATGCCGTGGGATGCCTTTCTCCCCAGTCAAGCGGACCAAGCACCCAGCACGCAGTAAGTGGAGGGGATGGGCTCGGCGCGTAGCTGCCGCAGACTTCGTGGCTCCCCATCCTTGCGCAAGCGCCCGGGGGTCAGCGCTTGGGGCAGGCCGTGCTTTGGCTGGCTCAGGGTAAGCCCCAGCCTGCTTTTCAGAAAGCAGAGCCCCGCGGCCGCCGGTGCACAGGCCCTGACGGCGATGGCATGCGTGAGTCAGCGCCAAGCGCTCCTTTGGGCGCCGGGGTTCGCTTTGGGGATCCGGCACGGGGGCCGATGGCAGCACTTGCAAAAACGCACACCGGCCTCTCTCAGCAAAGCCAAGTCCTCAAGCTCCTGACATGTTTTTCTGGAGAAAGCGGGTCAGGCCTCCTGGGCAGCATTGCTCAAGATATCCCCTCTCCCCAGGTCCGGGCCTGGAGAAGGCAGTTTCGGGAGCATTTCGGCTCAGGGGTGGCTGCGTGGCGCCAGTCCCTTGGGGCAGCGTAGGTGCCGAGGGTTGCGTTGGGTACAGCTGGCGTCTGCTCGTTTTGCAGACCCTCTTTTACCGAATGAAGAACAGGGAAGGAGGAGGTTATACTTTTTAAAATCATTTTTAATCACTGTAAAAACCAGACTCCTGCTGTTTTGCTTTTTGATCTGACTTGCAGTAAACGTGATATTGACGCCACGAGAGCGTGTGCGACTGTAGGGCTGGGTGTGCATGTTTGCAGCTGTCCGCCTGTGTTCGTGGCTGGGCAGACAAGGCTCGGGGTGCGTGCCCGGAGGCGGTGGTCCTGCCTGAGCAGAGTCAGGAACACGCTGCATATATTGGCCAAACCGTGCTGTGTTTTCCTATCCTGGCTGAAGTCTATTTGGCAGCGTTTTGGTCTGATGAACCCCTCTCCCCTTGCTTCCCTCCACTTGGACCCTCAAAAACTTTGCAGATTCACCCGAAATGTTTGCCATTCCTCACTACCCCGTTTGTGTGACCCACCATAACTGCCCTTTCCCAGGACAGAGATAACGCTTAACAGGCAACAGCAGATGAAAAGGAGATAAAGGAATAAGGGGGGGAAAAAGGGAAAGGAGGGAGGGGAGGAGGAATGCAGAGGTATGTGGCTGCATGTTGGTACTGTGTTTATGCATAAACAGGCATGCTTATCGATATCCAGATGTAAGCATGTGTGCGGGGTAATATCTCCTGAAACAATAGGCGCAGCTCGACTCGGGGAGCGCTGCCGGAGCCTCCCCGTCAGATGCTGCCGTGTTATCAGGTTGCAGCAGGCGTTCCCATCTAATCGGGGATCTGAGCCCCGTGAGCCGCACCCGGGGCTTTCAAAGCCTCTCCTCCAGCCTTCAGCCCACTTTGCCTCTCCGAGGAGGGAGGGCAGGAGGGGACAAAAGAGACCAAGCATCTCCAGAGGTGATACCCAGCGCCTCTGGAAGCTCAGCTTCACACCTTGGCGGGGATGCAGGAGCTGGTGTTGCCGCCACGCTTTGGGGGGGACGGCAGCAGGATGACCCTGAGGACCCCGCCAGCCCTTGCCAGGAGGAGAGAGCCTGGCCAGAGCTGCAGCAAAGCACCCGCTCTGCTCAGCGTGGGGCACGTAATGCCGGAGGGGCCAACCCAGCCATTTTGCCCCCATGCCCTGTGCTGCAGCAGGCGCAGGAGCCAGCCCTGGGGGCAGCGCTGGCAGCCCCGGGACACTTCTCCTTTATTTTCTTCTGTGTTTTTAAGGAAGGCTCCAAGAGCAAAAAAAGCTTTTATAAAACCTTCTTCCCCCCACCGCTCCCTAGCACCAAAACGCAGTGACCGCTAATCTTACATGGCTCATAACTGTAAATAGCCCTGGAACTAATTAATTTGACAGTGTGGCGGCTGCCTGCCTTTTTCACCAAAATCAATTAAGGAAACGCACGTTTCCCCTTCTCCCTCCCTCCCTCCCTTCCCCACGCCGCTTTGCAGCGAGGCAGAGGGAAGAAGGGGCAGCGAGGACCGGGCACTGCTTTCCCAGGGCTCCCGGGGGGTCGGGATGGGGAGCCGAGCGCGGGAGCCCAGCGAAAGGGGATTAACAAGGTGGAGGGAGAGGCGCCGCCGCTTCTCCACAACAGGAGCGGGGATGCTCCCCGGGGACGGGTGGCGGTGGGAAAGCTTGATTGCCACATGCAGCCACGCCGCGCCGCGCTCCTCCCTCCCTCTGTCCCGGTTCCCTGAAGACCCCCATGAATTGTCATTCCTTGCTGGTGCAGGGGGGGGATCGGCCGTCAGGCTCTCAGAGCATTTTTGATTTGCATGGCTAATGAGCCCCTCCAGAAGGGGCTGCAAGGGAGAGGCAGGTGGGAATTTCGGCACTGTGTGCTTGCCAAGCGAGGGCAGAGGTGTTTGTTAAAAAGGAGTCGGTGAGGAATTTAGGGAGGCGAATTTTGCATTTTGCGGGAGGCGGTGGTAGGAATCGGAGTGGAGTCTCATGCAATCTTTAAGGCTCCTGGCCTTGGAGGTTTAAAACCACAGCCAGTGAGTGAAGGCAGGGAGCGTGCCGGAGGAGGCTGCGGCTCCGCTCTGCCCTGGGCTGGGTGCAGGGCGGGAGGGTCTGAGCTGGGGCGTGTATCAGCATCACACCGCTTCCCAAAAAATCCAGCAAGAACAGGACCCCCGGACAAGTACCCCCCTCTGTACTTGTTCTTCTGGCTCCACTTCCAGGTGGAAACGAGAGCCGGGTCTGGGGGAAACGGGTTGAGTGATGGCAGGGCTCTGTGAGCATGCAGTTCCCCAAAAACCCTTTTTGGGGAATGGGAGACAACCATCCCCAGGACATGGTGTTAAGACACCTGGCCAAGCAGGGTAAAACCTCCTGAGCATTATTTCTGTAAATGCCTCCATTTGGTCCGTATCGCCTCCTTCGATCTCTATTGAAATGCCCGTCTATTAATAAATAACTCCATTCTCCATTACCCCATCTCCACAGCTCACGTTGAAGTAACTGGGAATTTGGGCTTGGTTTTTATAGACATTAGAAATAGATTTTATCTTTATTAAGGGCTCCCTCTCCACCTCCCCAACCTTTGCTCCATTGCACCGAGCACGGCAGCGGCTGGAGCGGAGGAAGCAGGTCCCTGGGCTGAGCTCCGCACGGGGAGAGGCAGGAGAACGTCTCCCTGGTTTTGGCCGGGGCAGAAGGGGTTTAAAAGGGCCAGGTTCCTCCTTGTGTGTTGGTGACCTGTGAGTACATCTCCATAGCACGGTGTAAAGCACTTAAGAAAACAAGGGCGAAATTTTGAATGAAGAGTATTTAAGAAACTGTGTATCTGAAAGATTTCGTTCTCAAGGGTTTGTTTGGTTTTTTTCTTCACGGGAGTACATACCTGGTTTGGGAAACACCTATAAGGAAACCTCCCTGAATGCAGTCATGATGCTGAGCCACCACATGAATTTGGGGAAGATTTTCTTTTTTTAAACTGTGGGTTGCAAACATTCCCTGGAAAATATTTGAGTTTTGAAGTGCATCGGTTGGTCGTGATTGGGCAGGGAAGTCACAGGGCGGCATTTTTATCCCCGGGTTGGACGGCAGCACGGTTTCTGGCAGGGAAATCCGTGCATGTAAATTAGAATTGTGGTTTCCATGAGTACTATCATATATGGATTGGAAGCTGATTTTCCAAGCACAGTCGTGCCAGGAAAACTTGTGCTCTCACATAGCCCCAGGCAGCAAACACAAGTGACACAAACATGGTGAGGGTGAGTTCATTTACAACTGTGACTGTTCAAAAAGTATTTCTAAAATTTGCCTTCCCTGCTGTTCCTCCCCTGTCCCCCCTTCCTCCTCCCCTTCCAGCTATGCCGGAGTGAGCTAGGAGGTTTGGTATCCGGCCTTACGCAGCGGCTGGTGCTCGGCTGGCGGGGATAGGCGCCGCGGCCGGCGTGCACCTGGGCGCAGGTAAGGCTCCGGCAGGGTGGGGACTGGATTCCTTCCCGGCCCCTCTCGGCAAACAGCTCCTGCCCCGGAGCCCTGCGTTCCTCTGCCCTTATCTCCCTGCGCAAGGCAAAGCTATAAATGTTATGGGCCATGAAGTTATTCATTCCCTTCAAAGTTACGCATATGCAAAATAAGCTCTCCTGCTAGAAATGGGAGCCTTCTTACCAAGTGGGAGTGTTTAAAGGTTTGGGGTTTTTTTTAAATAAAAATCTTGAAGAAAGAAGTGCATTAACATATAGTGACATTAATAGCACTGGATCTGTATAGACCTAACTATATATGTTACCATAGGCAAATAACCACAGCGTTTCTTAGAAGGTAAATATCCTCTTGCTCCAGGGATGGCTAAATCGAGCTGCAGAGCAATGGCCTGGCCGGTCCGTGCAGTTGGCAGTGGAGAGAATAAGTGAGAAGTGACATACGGAGCCTGAGTTGGGACACGGATCCTGCCTTCATCGCAGGCACAACTCAGCCCCCCTCGGCCCCTCACCATCCCTGTCCCAGGGCTGTGGCACCGGGTCCTGTCCCCGCAGCGCTCTGCAGCCGGCCACGCTGGCACGCAGCAGCCTCCGTCCCGGCTGGATGCGGTGATGCGCCTACCAGAGCAGCACACAGCGGCGGGGGCTGTCAGCAGAGATCAGACTTTCAAAGCTCAGAAGACGCCACTGCCTTCTCCTGAGGGTTTATAAAATTCATTCTGGTTCATACCTGTTGTTGTTTTAAACCCATTCCTTTCTGAGGGATGACTCAGCTCAAGAAAGAAAAGCAGTTCTTTTTTGGCTAACTAGGAGAATCCGATGATATATAAAGGGATGGGAGATCTGTTACATGTCTCTGACCTCCGAAGCTGGCAGAAGCCGTTACCCCGTTATTGGTACGTCTCCTATTTTATTAGGCTCATGCACAAGCTACACTTGCCTGTATCAGCCATCCCGTTTTTCCCCCACGCCGTCTGTTGACGGCTCAGCACCTTTGCAATGCTTTAAGCCAGCTGACCCTGGAAACCTCCGGACAATCCAGGCAGCAGTGTCCAATCGCTCTGTCCCATCCCCTTCCCCTCTCCCGCTGCGGGGCAGCTCTCTGCAGAGGGCGGCGGTGCCGGGGCGAAGCGATGCAGGACGGGGCTTTTTTGGGGAAGCGAACGCGAGAACCCGGGCAGCTTCTGTCCCGCATTTCAACTTCCGCGGCCCGACATCAAACATGTCGCTGCAGCCTGAGCCCCCACGGGCCTGACGGAGGAGCAAAAAGAGAGGGCTGGAGACAGCAGATCCTAATCTTTATTAAATAAGAACAAAGCTTATGCCGGCTAATGAGAAAAACAAACCGATGAAAGATCCGGCAAGCTCCTCAGAAGGACACAAAGAAATTCTCTCTGAACAAGAGCAGGCTAAAAATATTCCCGAATATTTATTTTGCTGGCAATGGCTTCACAGGCTCCAGATTCGATGCCGCCTCTTTGGGGGTTGGCATGGCTGTCACAGCAATTTCAGAGGAGGGTGCTCCAAACTCTGCACGACACCCAGAGCCACGGCAGAAACAGCCCTGCAGCCAAGATGTGAAAGCACGAACGGCTTCAGCGCTGTGAGATGACGGCTGGTCCCTGTACACCTCTGTTTCTCCAAGGACAAGGTGTTTTACCGTTGGTTTAGGTCCATCATCCTGTTTGGAGCCGGCGTGTAAGAGCCAGAGATGCTACAGGCACTTTTCTCCAGTTTCATTCCCTTTCTCGACATGGGTCCCTGCGCACGGGGTGCCGAGGTTGCTGCCACTAAGGCTTGCGCTGATGCTGCGCACCCTCTGCATCGCAACATCAGACACATCAGGGACAACTGGCAGAAAACCGGGAGCACTGGTGGTCTTATCCGGCTTGAGCCTGCAATGCTCCCCAAAGCATCTCCACGACTGCTGAGCCTCACCAGCTCCAGGTCTCCTCCCTGCAGCAAGCCACAGCCTACGCAGCCGTCATCGGCAAAGATATGGGCATCGTTTGCAACCAAACCCAAAACCACGCGAAATTGCCCAGATTGAACGCGTAGCGTAACGAATTTGAAGCGCACACTGTGCCTGGGGAAACCAGTCAGGGTGCGGAGTGTTTCAGGAGGTCGTGATCAGCCCGGTGCAGGTTGCGGACCCCAGCGGGCAAGCGTGCACCCACGCAGGGGTTTGCAGAGATTCGGCCAGCCCGGCTGTTTCGCTCCTCCTGCCCTTGCCACCTCCCGTGGGCCCCTGCGAATTCCGTCCAGCCCGTTATCTCCAGAGATGGTCAGCGAGAGGCGATGGCAACCGCAGCGCTGGATCAGACCACCCAGCTGGGACAGGCAGGCTGCTGCAGGGGCTGCTCAGAAATCACCTCCCAGCTTCACAGCTGCCCCCCGCTTTCCCGTACAGGCTGAGCCTCAAACCTCACCCTTGAGTGCCACTGAACTTGGCTGAAAATGTCACTTCTAAAGGCAAAAGCAACAGAGCGACGAGGCCTGCAGTTCCTCCTCCGCCTCTGCCTTCGCTGACCATGAAACCTCAGCCTCTGGTCTTTTAATGTACTGTGGCTGAACTTGCTGCCAGCAGGTCAAAGGGAACATAATTTACTCGGGCTTTGATGCATTTGATACAGTTTGGGGTGAAAAGGGAGAGGGGGAGGACAGGAGATGGAGGGGGTAAGCGGTGGCGAGGAAGGAAGGAGGTTGCCTGTTTGTATGGGAACTGGATTAGCATGAAGATGATGGAGCCATTCTCTAGCCAAGAGGGACTTAGCGATAACCAAGAGGGTTTTGACTGGAGCGGGGGGCTCTGGGTGCTCAGATCGGTGTTGTGGGTAGGAGGCAGCCTAAGCATTTGTCTGCGGGCCCCTTTTTATCCCCTTTTCTGATTAGGAAATTGGCAAGGGGAGGGGGAGGGCAGTGTTTGTATTCTGTATTGCCTGGAGAGTCTTTTTACTGCTCAGGCACGACCATGGGACGGTCACAGTTCCCTTCCTAGCAGCCAGCTCTCATCATGTTTGCATTTCCTTAACACCCTCCCCGTGTTAGAGCCCTTCACCAGCTGCTTCATGAAGCCTCCCTGCCCATTTTCCTGCAGGAAGGAGGCTGCAAGGCACAGAGCAGGTACATGAACCCTCGTGGTACCACAGGTGGCATTTTCAGGGCAAGAAACCAGAGGTACCAATTGCTTAGTCTACGCTCAGAGCACGGGGAGCTCACAAACACCGAGGACGGGCTGAAATCAGAGGAGCGCAGCCCTTGCCTCCTGTTGCTTCTGGCTGTGCTTTTTCAGGGCAAGCTGGTCCAGATCGTCTCACCCACCCCATCCCCGCTGGTGTTGCGCAAACCCCAAAATATTGTAACACCCCTACCCTCTACCCTTCTTACTCCTCTAGTGACCACCGTCAGCCTTGGAGAAGTCAGGGGCCATCATGTGCCTTTGATGTAAGCTTTCCTACAGGTAGCCGAGCTGTATCTTGGCTATAGGCTTCAGGGCAGGACTGAATTAAAAGCAGGAGCCAGCAGGTTTTGCAAAGAGCCCCTCCTGATGGCAATGCCTTTGGGTCACACCACGCACCTCGCTGTGCTGTCGGCGCTTGGGCCAGAGTCTGACGCCTTCAAACACAGGTTGCTTCCCCCTTTTTTTTGTGGGAGGGAAATAGAGGAAAAGGGCAACATCCCTTGTGAGAACCTAAATATTTTACTCTCCAGCTTTTGTCTTGACTGGCTGGTGTTTACACAGGGGCGAAGAGGCCGGGAGGAAGCGAAGCGATGTGGCTGCTGTGGTTTCAGTTCTCACTCCACCTCGCTACTGAGAAACTGGACCCGTGGTTTGGTTTGTGGCTGGGGGGGAAGAGGAAAGGTCCTTGGATCCGATCCCTGCTGGGGAGGCTCTCCCAGCCCCACAGAGGCGCCGGCAATGCTGATGGGGGCCTGAGAAAGAGGAGAGGAAACCAGACCCCTAACAAACCCCGCTCCGGCAGCTCACGGTGCATTAATATTCACTGCAGAGCGAGGGGTGTAAATTCACTGCTATCTCCTCGGAGTTTGCCGTTTATGCCGTTCATTTCACATAGATGTCACTACTGCCTTATGAGCACTCCTCCGAGCCAGCCGGTTAAATGGACCCAGTGCATTATAGTAATGGAGTAACTGTATAAAAACAATGAAATCCAATCTCTTTAAACTGATTTGATGTCTGCCTGAACCACAACATTTCCTGCTAATGGCTTCCTTCATTTTGTAACCGTGATCTCCACCTGATCAGATTACAGCTGTTTTTAATTACAAAGCTAATAGAGTTTGTAGGCAGTGTCAGGCAGACGGCGCATGCCTGGGGTGGGCACGGGGTGGCGGGGAGCCGGCGGGGGCTCTGGGTGACTCTGCTAACACATTCAGCCCATCAAGCCGACTGTCAAAACACTGGAAGCAGAGGGCAGCTAGGAGGGACGGTGATATTTTTCGGCATGGAGCCAGCATGCCGGTCTCTGGGCCGGTCTGCGCGACTGCAGACAGCCCTGGGTTGTGCTCCTGCTCGGTGCTCAGGGTGCCTTGTCACCCAGCCGGGCAGCTAGTGGTACCCAGGAGATTCGTGGCATGTTTGGTGCTCCTGAAAGGCAGGTGCCACGGTGGTAGGAAGGCATAAGAAGGGCAGAACCAGCTTTTCTTGGTGATGGAGTGTAAAAAGACCAAGGGAAGAAAAAAAAAATATAAAAGAAAAGGGAAAAAAAACAGAAATGGGATGCATGGTGCCATTTGACTTCTGCAACTGATGGGGCAGGAAAGAGCATTGTGGATGAGTGACAGTGGAAAAAGCCCTCAAGATTGATGTCTTTCTTATGGGCTAGTGCAGTCAGCTGCAGGGTCAGCGTCCTCCGCCTCAGCCCAGGCAGTGAACCCCCAGGGACTGTCTCCACGGCTCAGCCCTGTCCCCAGTGGCCTTGTTTTGTCCAGCAGTTCGTTTGTGTATTGATTGCTCCATCTCTCTGGGTTAGGGGCACAGATCAGCATAGCTGCGGGGAGAGAAGCAGTTTGAAAGAGCTGTTCCCAAGCAGTGCCGGCCAGGGACACCCGTGTTCCGCAGCGCATGTGCATATGCTGCAGGTGAGCCCCGGTTTGACCTCTGATGGTCGAAAAAACCTATGGGTGTGTTACAGATGGTGCTGGGTAGCTCTGTTGATGTTTAGGATTCAGCTGAGGTTGGGCAGAGTTGAAGTTGGCTGAAAGATCTTAGCAGAGAAACAGCAGCGTCTCCCTCTCGTACCACCCTGTCCTGCCACGTGAACCTCTTTCATGGGTTGGTGGAGCTACTCTTGTCCACCAAAGCATAACACCAGGCAAGTGGGATGGCTCGATGGTGAGCAACCCACTTACAGCAGCTGGGTAAGGGTGGGGGAAAGCAGGAGGAGCCCCCTTGACTCAGCCAAGCCTCCGTGGGGGTGTCCCCGGGTGGTGTGACCCATGCCAGAGGTGCCCCACTCGATTGGCCCTGCCGCTGGGATGCTCAGCCCTCGCTGTTGTAATGCCAGAGCTGCATGTCGGGTTACGCACCAGCCTTGTAAATGATTTAGGGTCCACATCAAGACTGCATCAATTATGTACCCTGGGACTTAATTATTTAGCTTGACAGGAGTTTCTCCCCTTAATTTCATTGTCTTCTCGGTCTCCCCTTTCACAACAGAGCCGTGGATGCTCTGCTGGGAAGGGTGTGTTGTTGCATGTTTCTGCTCCTTCCCAGTATTGCCCAGACTCATCTGTTTCCCCCTTCCCTTAGTGGATGAGGGAAACAAGCCCCAGACATGACTCCGGGGCAAGGTGAAGGTCTGGGCCTGTGTACCATCGCTGCTGTGCTCTGCCCTTGAGGGGTGTGGGGGACTGGACTCTGCCACTGGTCCTAAATGAGTAAATGTAGGAGATTTGGGGGATGCTGTAGGTGAGCCGGGTGCTGGGATGAATTTTTGCGATTCCCAGAGTCCTTTCTGCTGTCTGGTCACCCACCAGCAGCTGGAGAAGAAGGTTCCTGCAGCCCTTCTGGGTGCTCCCTGGCAGCGCTGGGGATGCTGCCCAGGGACGATGCCTGCCCATCACACCGAAAGCCATCACCGTGTGCCATCGTCGAAGTCAGCGCTTCACTCCTCTCCTCCCCCTCTCTTTTCTTCTCCTTCCACTTCTTCCTTTATCTGAACTTTTAAACCCCATGTCTGGTGCAGGTTTTTACAGTAACTCAAGCCTTTGAGAATTGTTAATGCCGTGCTGTTTTCACAGCGACATTAATATGCACTGCAAAAATGCCAAGTATCAAAAGTCGGTCGCTGCTGCCGGGAGGCTGCGGGTCGCGGCAGCCGCGGGAGAGCAGGAGGCAAGGACACGGCCGCGCTCGAGGGGCGCAGCTCAGGCAGGCGAGGCCCTGGGTTTGACAGGATTTCCTCTCCGCGCCATCTCTTCGCCGTGTCCTGGTATGTCTTTAAACATGTTTATTTTCCAACCCTTAAAGCTACCTTTTCCTAAAATAAATAAATGAAACTAAGACCGGGAGCCTAGGATTTTAAAGTAACCCTACAATAACAAAGCACTGTGTGCAGATCAGTTGTCACCAGCAACCCTACAATAACAAAATAATACATGCAACCCCATGCAACGCTAAAACAAGCGCTATGGGCATGCGAGGGAGGAAATACATTTTCCAGCATCGATCTTAACAAGACTTTGTTCTGCAGTAAACTCGGGGGTCAGAAGGGGGATGTAAGGACCAAAACACCTTGAGCAGCGTAACTTTAATGTCACGCAGCAGGCAGGGTTGTCGCACACGCGGCAAACACCGCTTCGTTAGCGCGGGGTTTAACAGTCTGGAAAAGGAAAAGAAAGCAAGGTTTTGCGATGAAACAGGAAGTTCTCTCGAATCCTGGAGCCTTTGAAGAATTGTCAAAGGAATGAGAAGTCTGCATGTTTGAAAAGGCTCCGGCTTGTGGAGCCGGAGGGGGCAGGGGGACACAGGCAGGGAGGCACCGAGCACAGACCTTCTCCAGTCCCACACTCCACTCTTTGTTCCCCTTTTCTTTTTTTTTTTTAATTATTTGATGCTTTTTCATTGCTTAATATTTTTCTGACACACACACACATGTGTGCCTTCTGAGGTTAGCAGGAGTTTTCTCAGAGCTAGAGCAAACCCTCGGTCCTACATCGGGCCGTTGCCAGCGCGGCTTTGCCTGCACCTTGCTGCCGAGCGGCGAGTGGAAGTAGCTCTGCGATCCAGGCTCTGTTCACGCCTGACGCACAAAACCATTTTTTTGAGGAAGTGTTTCTGGAGTTTGAAAAGGTCTGGTTAGCTGCCCTTTTTTTTTTTTTTTTTTTTAATGTATTTCTACCCCTTCTATTTTTCAGGCACGGCATTTCTGTGTGGCTGCGGGAGCCAGATGGGCGATGCCTCCCCTTCCCGGAGTGCCTGCTCAGCCAAGAGTCACCAAAGAAAATTACTGTATGATTTCCGACACATTTTCTCAGTATTTGCAATACAAATATCCTGAAAAAGAGTGGTTCGGTGGCTTAGCTACTACTAGAGGGAATCTGGATGCCACAAAACTGCTGATGGAAGGCTGGTCAGGGCTGAATTTAAAGGCCTGTTGCGTGACCACAAAGGGAATGGGATGTTAGACCTGAGAGAGGCTTTCAGCCAGTTGAAGGGACCGGAGGATGCCCAGCATGGAGGGATGCCTGCAGGCACGTCTCTGCCGGGAATGGGTTTCATTTCCTTGCAAGCCCAAGGCGGGGAGGACCAACTTGCTCTTCCGACCCACCGAGGGAAACAGGATCTGCCCTTCCCCAGCAAAAACTGCTGGTGATGAGCTGCCTTTTCCCCTTGCAGGGTGCCCTTCCCCGTGCCCAGCAACGGCAAGACGTGAGCAGCGAGGTGGCCGAGAGGGAGCACCCAACTGCTCGGCGGAGAGGGGGAGCCTGGTGAAGGGAGCCTGGAGGAAGAGCCAAGAGACTGTCATGACGCTGCGCTCTCCTCTGTGTTAATTGTACGCTTGGGACCAAATTTAGCCTGGTGTAACTCTGCTGAAGTCACCAGGGATTAATTTGGCCTCTGGTGGCTCCATTGTTTCAGCTAAATGAGTCAGAAGAAGCAGCCTATTCTTATCTGCGCACAGTGGGGCGGTGGCAGTAATGGCTCGGAGAGGCAGACCCCAAAAGCAGCATGACTAGGACCCAGGATCCAGGCTACCACCAGCCGAACGGGGCTGCAAGAGGAAATGTTTTGACATTTGGGTTATAGATGGAGGCAGACTCGGCGTGGGCGCGCTAGCGGCGCTCACCGCTGCTGCAGGCAGAGGGGAAGGGGGCTGTCAGGTTCCCTGAATATTTGGCGGTGCCGTTTGGAGTTCCTCAATTCTTCGGCCACCGGAGAGGGAAGCTGTGGCTCTGGAAGGAGCACGTGGTGTCAAAGGGGACTTCACGCCGCTTCCCGGCCCGGTGAGAAAGGGAGCCCAGACTGGAAACGTCCGAAAAGCACCGGCTGCATCCCTGGGCTGCTTGTGCATCTGCTGGTGGCTGGGTGCAGGGAAGGAGGGATGAGACAGAGCAAGGGCTTGCACAGGGCTGGAGATGTCTCGGGCAAAAGTTGTGACCGCTGGCCCAAGGCAGCGTGCCAGTTTGGTGTGTTGTGAATTCCCTCAAACTTCTGGGAAATTCAGGATGATTTGGGAAGTTGTGATTTTTCCAGCCCAGGTTAGGTGCGAACTGTTTCCAAGCAGAGAGGTGTTTGCTGGATGGGCTGCGGGAGCCGCGTGCCTCGGCCAGCCGGCATCCAGCCTTGCGGCAGGCAGTTTTGGAGGGGGAATGGAGCCGGCCGTGGACACGGGACTGTTGTCCCCCTTCCCTTGCCCACCTGCCCCGCTGCTGCACCCAATCGCCCCTTTTCATCCTGCACCCACTGGGCGGATAAGCGCAAGACTTCAGTCTCCGAGGCTGCCAACCCGGCACCTTTCGCCACGGCTAAACGTGCTTTAAAGACAGTACAAAGGCAGATCTTCTGAGGACGGAGATAACAATAGGTAGGAAGGGAGCGGAGAACAGACCTGGAGCCTCGCTGCTCCCAGTGCTCTTGCAGCTCCGCGGCTCAAACAGGCGCATTCCCGGCGTCCGGGGCCGGATAATAAGCAGAGCCACAGCAGCTATTCAGGAGGCTCTGACCCTGGCTAGGTAACTACATAATGAGCCTGTTTGAATTGCTCCCGTCCCTGCCAAAGGGGTGGGATCAGGGGATGCTTTTGTTTGCAGTAATGAACCTGTAATTATGCTACATTTCTTGGTTTTAGCCACATTTTTTGTGTGCGTGTTGTTCTCTTTGTATTGACAGATTTATGGCCAGGATACTCCGCTGCACCACCAGCCGTACGGCTCTGTGTGGAGACTGTCTGACTGTCGTCTCGGAAAGGTGTGGGGAGAGGGGGAGGAGGGGGGGTCTTTGCACTACCTCAGCTCCTGAAGGGTTAAATAAATACATTAAAATTAATACAAACGGCAGAGGCGCCACCTTTCCAAAAGCCACTGATTTCAGCAAGGGAAAAAAAAAAAAAAAATCTTTTGAGCTCCAGGTGAATTTAAAAAAAAAAAAGTAGGGAACGATTAAACTGCATAAATAAATAAATAACACACACCAGATTTCAGCTCCAAGGCGCTCAATAAAATTACACTTTGAAATGCAAGGATTAAGCAGGGTAGGTGACAAGGTAACTTTGTTAACAGGCTAATCTCTCGCCTCAACAGAGACAGGGGATTTACATGTGACTGCACAAAACTGCTTTATGGTCTCTTTTTCCAGCTGGAGATGGTAGGAAGGGGGCAGGATGAAATGGGACAGGGTTGGATGTTTTAGAGCCATTTGTAAGATGGGTTTAAATTGCCTTTTTTTTTTTTTTTTTAGGTTTCTTTGTGGGGGTTTTTAAGCAAGTCTGCATGGAACCGTGTCACCAATAATCAGCTGTTTCCAAACAGTTCAGGTAGGGGATGATGAAGATGTCACAGGATGATGAATAATTGAGTAAAAGCATTGGTGGTGCCATTTCTCCCTGAATGATTTTATTTGCTTTCTTATAAAAAGCCAACCAGCAGCATGGGCTATTCAATATGTTATGTCAGGACTTCTTTGCCCTGAGTCTTTCCCTGAATTTCAGCACTTCTTCACCAAGGGACGTGTGAAATCTAAATCCAGGTTACTTTCTTTCAAATAGTCCCTCTGTTCTTTGGGGGGGGGAGAAAAGCAAAAACGAAAAAGGAAAAAAAAAAAAAAAAAAAAGCGCGTTATGTCTTTACATCTCTGTCCATTACTAAAAAGTGACAGTGATGGGCAGATCAATCTGAAATGAGACCTGATCCCCCTGTGAGGGTTTGTTCAGCCAAACCGTATGGTGCCCACTTTATCGTACCAGGGTCCAGCCACCCCCTGCCATCCCTCCCTCCTGCAGCAGGCAGAGTGCTCCTCGCTTCGCAGCTTAACTCTCTTGAGTGTGAGGGAGGATCTCCACTGGCGAACCAGGGGAGATGTGGGGAAGCAACCAGGAGTTCAAACCTTCTCCAAGCTTCTTTGCTTCTGGATAAAAATGACAATGAGAAAGCCATCTCCTCCATAATGTTCATTTGAAATTCAACAGAAAACAGCAGGCTGAACATGTTCTCTGGTTTTAAATAGATCTAGTGAAAGTATTTATCATGTTGTCTTTGTTGCAGCACTGCTGGGGTATTTGTGCTGGCTGCAGGCGGAGGGACTGATTCTGGAAGGAAACTTGGTGGGAAGTCCCCAGCCCATTTACAGATTCATGTGCTGGACCATTTCTGGATGAGACTTCAGCTTTCTCAGGTGGGTGAAGGAGATCTCGTCTACGAGGGCATGGGACTGAGGTCCTAGTGAGGGAGGCTGTGGTCCCCCCTCTGCCACTGGGTCAGAGGAAAGTTGCTTCTCCCTTTGCTTTGACACCTGGGTAGCAGGAGGGAAGACGGTTTCACGCAGGAGGGTTGTGAGCCTCAGTTGAGTACGACTGCTTAAATGTTTCCAAACCATCAGCCCAAAGAGTCTTCTCTACTAACACTGAAAAAACCAAAAAAATTATGTGGTCGAGCATTACCCCTTAGCCCCCAAACTTCGGGGTTATGTCCGTTCCTGCATCTCAAGCTATCTTTGCAGGAGGGCGCATGTAAAGGCTCAGCAGTGCATCTGCCCAAAACAACCACGGCCAACTTGCCCACGGACGTGCCGGCAGGTCCCGGAGCTGACGGGAGTCCGGGCAGAGGTCAGAGCTGCAGCAGTGTGGCCAGAGGGGAGACAGGGGAACAGGACAGGGCTGTCATGCAGAACAGCAGGTCGCCGTTTCCCCCGGGGAGCCATCCAACTCTCCGGTGCACACAGCACATTCCAGAGAAAATGCCCACCTTTGGGCTGCGTTGAGTGAACCTGATAGAAGTGATGGTCCAAGTCCCAGCCGTGATGTGGCTGGTGGGGACCTGGAGCGTTACGTTGAGACCCCTCAGCAGTGATAAGCAGTGCAAACCCTCCGCACAGCTCATGGGTGACAATAAAACTCGTCCGCTTGCCGCTGCCCCAGGGCTCGAGCTTGCACGGAGGCCGCGTGGGCTGTGATGTGCCAGGGCCCGGTGGGGCTCATTGGAGGTGGACTGCTGACTGTGAGCACACCAAGCACTTTCCCAAGCATGGATGGAACAGCAAGTACGAATTACCCACTTTAAAAATCAGATATAACCCCAACTCTGAAGTTTATCTGCCGTTTGGGCGCTAGAAGGTATTCAAACTGAGCAGCAGACGCTTATTCTGTGCAGGAATCTGACCAATTGTTTCCCTTCCCTCTCTTGTCCTTATACCTTAAATCATTTTGACCTTTAATTGGCCCTAATTTGCCCACAGACGGCCCCGGGACCCTTCAACACATTTGCTTGTAATTGGGTCCCTTTGTTATTTTTCCAGAGAGCCACTGCTGGTTGTTTCTTTTTGAAAACATTGCGGCATGTCATTGAGAGCGGAGCCGCTTTTAAATTAGCCCTGCTGGGGGCCAGGAGAGCCCTGTGAAAAGCCCAGCAGAGAGAGACAGGGCTATCTAAACGCAATTATCATATCACTGCGAAAACGTGAAACCAGCCTGAGCTTAAGCAAACATCACACGCCCCTCGGCTGGAGGGTGGTAAATACTTTGCTGGGAGGTGCAGGGTCGAACGCCGCGGAAGAGGTTATCCTGCCATCGCATGTTTCGCCCAGCAAAGCGACAAACACGTCTCTGCCTCTTGCTCGCTACGGCTGGGGATGTAACTTGGCGATATGTTTTCCTTAGTGATTTTATTTAAATCTACCTTATTTCAGCGTGGTGGTTCGCAAGCGATTGCTCTGCTACGGCTACGGGGCACTGCACTGCGGAGCAGGAATAGGAAAGTCCAGGAGAGGAGCGGCAATAGCAGAGAGCGACTGCATTAGCAGACAGCGCTTCCCGAGTAAGGCCCTGTGTGCGCTATTAATCTGGCTGTGGCCACAGTTTGCCCCTAGCCCCGCTCATAATGTCATCAAGATCTTAACTGTCCAAAGCTAAGTTAGAACAGCAAGGGATAATACCGCAGCTAGATAGCATCTGCACTGCCTCCTGCGCTAATGGACAGTTGTTCTGTAACCGAGTCTCCCGGCTCAGTTAGCCCTGCAGCATGGAGACCTCGCTTTAATATTCGCTCCGTGCAGACCTTAAAATCAAGTTAAGTTACAGTGCTGTCAAGTCTCCAACCACGGGTTGTTGTACCGATGGTCCTCTTGTCACCAGCTGAGATGGAAGCTGGTGCCCAAGCAGCTGGGAGCTGCAGCGTGTCCTGCAAAGTCACTTTTAGTACCAGATCCCAAATAAGTTTACTTTCCGTGGCTCAAAGCATCCATGCAGGCAGCACCCACAGACTTCTGCTGCCTTGGAATGGGTTAGCAAACTACATCTCACGCTATACAGAAAATCAAGTGAGCCGTGGCTGGCAAAAGCTAAGGCTGGATTTCTGCCTTGCAGAGGGGACTTTTGTATCAGGTCAGTCTGTCCGTGCGTGGCTCCAGCAAGGAAAAGACACTGCTATCTTCAGCTGGCTGATGCTAGTAGAGGTCAACAGGGACTGAGGAGGACTTGCTGCTCTGTGAAGGTAGCAGGTATGATGATGCCTCCTCTCCCTCGAGGCTGTGTGCCGAGACAGGCATGGCAAGATGGTGATCACAACGTAAAGGGCACGTGTTTGGAAGGAAGGCAGAGTCCTGCCCTACCAGCGTGGCTGCTAAATCATAGCTGAAGCCAGCAGAGATGGGCCCTTAGAAACAGGCAAACCTCACAAGTCCTCCATTGCCTGTGGATATTTCTTATCTGAGGGGCTGGAAGCTGTAGTTTCTAATGGTCAAGGCATCTAATTAGAGTTGAAGGTGGATGGAATTAGCTCAGTAAAGTGAACCTTAATAGTTGGCAGCAAGACTCCTAGTTGTGTAAAGCTCCTACCGTAATTTGGCAACATGTAACTGGCTTTGAGACGCTGGGGGAAGTCCATCAGTGTCCCCCCTTCTCTCCCCAGGTCAGACCATGCTCTCCCAGAGCCACGAGAAAGGGGCAGCACTCCTCTGCCCAAACCTCCACCGCTGGGGCAGCTCACCCGGAGCACCGAGCTCTGAACGCTGCTGGCACGGAGAGGCTCCCGGGTGGGACCGGAGCGCAGGTTTCAGCCAGGGCATCACCTGCACTCCTGCAGCTGCAGCCAAGGAAAGTCCTCTTCTAAAGGTAACATGGAGCCAACAGGCCTGGGGGGGAGGTCTGGGGTCCACGTGATGTACCCAGGCATGGCTGGGTCCTCCTTTGGGGGACGGGCTGGGCACAGGGAGCACAGCCCCACCAAAACAGGGCTGGACGCTCTGGAGTCTGTAAAACTGAAAGTGGGAAGCATTTTTGTAGTCATCTTCAGCATCTGTATCTCTCTTCTGACTTAACTGTACATTTTTCCCAGCTTTTTCTGATGTTTCTGTCCAGCTTGCTTAGGATCTAAGGCGTTTTATTTCTGCTAACGAGGTTCTGGTCAGATGTGGGCTCTTACTGGAGTTCGGCAGCGTAAGAGAGGACAGCGCACACCCCGAAGCGTTTACAGTGTCAGGCCCAGTCCTGGCAGACGCTGGTCCACATAAGTATGTTTAGACACATGATCCTTCCCCTTGAGCTCAGAGTGCCCAGGGTTCTTGCATATGTAAATGTTTGCAAAGTCAGAGCTCTGTTTGTATTGCCTGTTTACTAATTGAAGTTTATATTTAAGCTTCTGATATTGGGTTCATTTTTTTTTAATCCATCCATAATTTTAAGGAAAGGGGTTTTTTGTTTTGCTTTTTAAGCAGATGTCTGAAATGTTCCTTGTGAGTTCAGCATGTTGCTGCAGGAGATACAAAGCCTAGGTCCAGTGGTTTAAGTTGGGGGTCTCTAGTTTTGAGCAATGATGAAGGAGCATGAGAACTGTACTGTACAAAGCCTTGTCAACCCACCGCCATTCCTGACACTCTTTTGTCCCAGTTGCTGCTAGGACATGGTTTCTCATGTCAGACCATTATATAGGTCTGTGCTCGGTGCTGAGTCAGAAAGCTGGTCATCTGTCCTGCCTTTGAGCAAGACAAGCACAGTAGGGCATGCCTGCGTATGCCAGCTCCTCTTACAAGCCCAAAGCCTTTCTGGGGGCTTGGACAAAGCCAAAGCATCACCCTGGCATAGGAAGGAGATGTCCATGTCGTGGAAGCCCTCTGACAGCACTGCCTTGGTCTGATCCGGGTGAGAGACAAAATACCTCGCTGGCAGGGGATGGTGGTGTGGGAGTTTGCTCCTGCCATGCTCTGATTGCAGTGCGTGGAGAAGCAGAAGGTACTGGTCTTCAGGGCTGTCAGTCCAGCTCTAGAAAATTCCCCTTTCAACAATTCTCTTTTTTATTAAAACAAAAAAAGCCTGAGTGGTCAGGCAGGAAGAAGTAATATTTTTCAAAAATACTCAGTGATGAATTTGGGAAAATTGGAGGGAGGCCAAGGAGCTACAGCAGAGTGAAAGTTGGGTGACTTTCCTGGGAGTGACGAGGGAAGCTTTCAAAGCCACCCCCCCCTTCCCCACCACTGCCGCAGGAGAGCGAAAACCTTGGCGGGCAGAGGAGCCGCTGCCACCGCCGCTGCCTCCTTTTCTTGCTGCCAGATAAAGAGGACAGACTCTCCTTTTTCAGCCCATTCTGCTCACACAATGGGAGAGGGGGATCAGCGCCAAAATTACAAGTGTGAGCCCTTAATGCATCAGGTTGAACAATGGGCTTCGGAGGCTCTGCCTTGTCGCGAGGAGCGGTACAGCTAGTTCTGACTACCCAGTGCCATGGAAAAAAACCTCATTGTCCTGGCGAAATGCTCCCCAGAATGAAAACACCCTCCTCCTCCTTTCTTCAGCTTCCTAATGGGAAGCAAAATAACAAACCAGGCCCACAATTAAACAAACATGCCACTAACCGAGCAGAGCTCAAGTGTAACAGATGTTGTTGCAGTTGGACCAGGCTGGGGGCCGGGAGCGAGCCGCGCTGGCTGGCTGCAGCTCCCGGGACGCTGTCACTGCAAGGGTTTCTTTGCTGCACCACAGCCTTCTCCCTCCACCGATCTTTTTCCCTTTTCTCCAATGTGCCTTTTCTTTGCTCTCGTCCTCCTTTCGGTGCATCCCTTCCACTTGTCCCACCTGGCTGCCCCACTTCATCCCAACATCTTGCTCATTGCAGATGGTGATTTTCATTTTTTAATGCTCAAATCCACAGATTTGATTTCAGAAAAACTCAAGAGAAGGAGCAAAGGCACTTCAATGTACTTTTTAGACTATTTTAGTATAGGAGGATATAACAATTATTCTTCTCTATTTCTTTTTTCTTGCTTGGATCCGGTGCAGGGACCAGCTCTGTCCCCTCACTGGCATGCAGTCTCCAGAAGGATGCTCAATGCCACCTCCCAGTTCCTACAGCCCCCCTGACTTTGGTGGTTGCAGTGCAGGTGGCTGTGGGGCAGGAGCTGGGCACATGCGAGTTCCCCACCCCAAAAGTGCTGCTCCCCCTCTTGCTGCTCCTGAAAATCACTAGCATCTCTGCAACGCAAGAAGTTTGGTATTGGAGAGGTGACAGAGATGGCTAAAGAAGGGCAAGCAAAAGGGAAGCTGTGTCCTTTCCATACTCGGCTGAATCCATCTTCTCTGGGGCTTCACAACTCTGGTGCAGTCCGTGATGGGGGTCTTATTACCTCTGAGGCTTAAAGTCCCTAAGTCCCCATCCGGCACTGACTGATGTTTCTGACAGCCCGAGCATCCCTTAGCTCTGCTGGGATCTGTTCCTTCCAACTCGATGTCAAAGGGACCAAAATAATTTGGCAGATTCCAGAGCTGGAGGCTGGTTGGCCTTGCTCGCTCCCTTGCAAAGCTGTGCCAGGGTCATATGCTGCTGGAGGAACCAGAGGGACTCAGAGGTTCAGTGAGAGCCCAGCAGCCCTCCAGGGTTGGGCACAGTCTTCTCAAGCCTTTGGGTCACTCCTAGAGCAAAACCTCCCTTTCGTCTGGGTGCCATGGTCACCAACACTTTGCTGAGGTGTTTTGAAGAGGAACATAGGGCTGTAATGTGGAGCATATGTGCCCACACACATTTTTGGCTTGTCTTTTGTTCTACCTGCTCTTGCAAGTACAAGGTCCTGTGCAGTGGGGTTTTGCCTTGCCCCAGGCTGCCATAGCACAGCAACTTCTGCATCTATTAATAGAAGCTTGAAGATGTAAGAAAAGTTACTTCTCTTTCTCCTTCAAGCAGGGGAGCTGGAAGAAGTGGGAAGATCCCTGAAATCTTCTCCAAGCTGTCTCAGAACAGGGACTGGACCAGCCCAAAGGCTCCCAGAGCCATGGCTCACCAGCACAGTTTGGGACTGGAACATCCCATGAGCCGGCAATGTGCACTCGCAGCCCAGAAAGCCAACCGTATCCTGGGCTGCATCAAAAGCAGCGTGGCCAGCAGGTCGAGGGAGGTGATTCTCCCCCTCTACTCCACTCTCGTGAGATCCCACCTGGAGTACTGCATCCAGCTCTGGAGCCCTCAGCAAAGGAAAGACATGGACTTGCTGGAGAGGAGCAGAGGAGGACCACAAAAATGATCAGAGGGCTGGAGCACCTCTCCTATGAAGAAAGGCTGAGAGAGTTGGGGTTGTTCAGCCTGGAGAAGAGAAGGCTCCAGAGAGACCTTCTAGCAGCCTTTCAGTATTTAAAGGGGGCTTATAAGAAAGATGGGGACAGACTGTGGCCTGCTGTGATAGGACAAGGGGTAATGGTTTTAAACTAAAGAAGGGGAGATTTAGACTAGATATAAGGAAGAAGTTTTTCACAATGAGGGTGGTGAAACACTGGCACAGGTTGCCCAGAGGTGGTAGATGCCCCATCCCTGGAAATGTTCAAGGTCAGGCTGGACGGGGCTCTGAGCAACCTGATCTAGTTGAAGATGTCCCTGCTCACTGCAGGGTCCCTTTAAAGGTCCCTTCCAACCCAAACTGTTCTATGATCCCCCACCTGCCATGCCCAGCCATGCTGTGGGGTGGAGCCAGGTAAGCAGCTCAGAGTGAAGCCTTGCTTGGTTTAACCTGTTTGTTAGGTGAGACGGACTGGGCACCCTGGGGCACTGGCAATATTAAGCCAACACCACCGCTCGATGCTCTGCTTTGGTAAGGAGCCAGCCAAATGCACGGCCACTACGGACCAGGACTGCTAGTTTCAGTGGTCAGAGCAGCACAGCCACAGCTAGCTCTAGCCAGAACCGGCTCTCGTGTGCTCCCAGATCCCTAGCACAGCGCTGAGTGATATTTCCACTCATACGACAAACTGGTGAACAAACAACAGGGAGCCCTTAGCAAAAAGCACCCCTGCTGTCAAACCCCCCTTCCAGTTCCAAATGAAAACCGAGTCCAGGTGAACGTCCAGGTGTTCCAGACCAGAGTGGTGCTGAAGGTAAATCACAGCAAGCCAACCAACCACATATCAGTTTACTTATCACCTAAGATTTGGGTTTTTATACTTTTGAACTACTTACACTGAGGCAAAGCGCCTCAGATGGAAAATTTGATCGGGGTATTGGGTTTTACTTCCTTTTTCGCAGTTGATACACACAATGTGTACACATATGCGACTGCGCGTTTGATAAATACAACAGCAGTTTTACCAGGTTGGCTCCATTAGAACAGTTGATGACATGACCTAAAATGACTAGGAATTACCATCCAGAAGGGGATGTAAAATTATCAGACTTCAAGAAACTCAGGAGAAATCCTGTCCTATAAAACACCGGTGCTTTGTTCAAAAAACGCATCTCTTTTCTCACTACCCTTCGTTCTTCACCCCACCCCTTCTTTCTCTCATTTGAAACTCAAATTTACCTCTGTTCAATTCCTGCTCTCTTGCCCATAGCATCTGTTATTTTCACAGCAGCTTGGCACTGCAGATTTTGAGACTAAGACCTAGAGAGACACACCTTATTACAGTAGCGTATCTGGGCTGTGGCTGCAGAGCAGCCTCCACCCGCATGCTGGCTCTGGGGCTCACCGGATCCTGCTCTGAGCCTGCTCAGGATGCTGAGCGGCAAAAAGAAAGTCATTTTTGGTTGGGTTGGTTTTATGCCAGTTCAACATGTTGAGGCAATTCTTTACAGGGTCAACTGAGAAAGGGAGTGGAAAAGAGGGAGACTATGTAGGACAGCAGTGCTCAGCAGAGAGGTTGGCTAGGGATGCTGCGGAGCTGCTGCCTCCAGCCCCATTTTTTAATGCTGGCACATATATATCTTGTATGGATGTTTCTCCTGGTTCAAGGCATTGACCTGAATGTACTGTTTAACAGCAGTCCTCCACTTAGTCCCATCCCAGTAAAGACCTATGTGACTTCTGTATTTGAAAGCCCATTTAATTTAGGTCTTCTATAGGCAGGACTATTTTGATAGAGCTGGGGAAGTGATGACACAAATAGTTGACAACACAAATAGTTATGCTGGCGGATCAGAAGAGGTGGCAACCTCTGGATGGGAGCCATGAAAAGCAGCTGTGGACAGACACCTCTGCATGGAGCTCAGCTGCAGCTGAAACAGGATGCAAAACCTAGGGCTTCAGTCACCGTTTCATCAGGTCAAAGGAAGGGGCAGGGTGAATCAGTCCAGAGCAAATGAAAACTATTCTGAATGTCTGCTCATAAAACCAAAAGGAACATTTTTCTGCTGAGATTTGAAAAGATTTGGCTAATCATCCACCATTCTGTTATTTCTGTTGTTGATCTAGTGCCTGGTTTAATTCCCATCTCAGACAAAAGCAGAAATGCCAGGATACCACAAGTAGTTGTTGGTCTCTGTAGCTCTTCAGGCCAGGTAGAAGCAGAAGTAGTGGGGATTTCTCATGAATTATCCACCCGGTTTCTAAAAGTGTGTCTGTACAGTCATTTGAGTGTCTTAGCCTCCTCTACAGCAGATACTGTAAAGCACCAGCAATAGCAGCCTTTCTGACTGTGATTTGGCTGCAACATCTCAGGTGCCTCAGATCCCATGAGCTCTTGGGAGGTGTAATGTCCATGCATTGCTTCAGGCCCAACTGAGCATTTACTGGAAAGAGAAGGTAAAGCGAAGGGGAAACACCCGATGTGGCTCAGAGCAAGGAATGAAGGCAGGACTGAGCGCGGCTAAAAGATGCTGCGTGATGGCAATTCCCAACCATTGTAACAGCCCTCAGGAGAGCTGCTGCAAACTGGAATAGTTTGTAACAGCCCTGAGAGACCAGGGCCAGAGCAAGGGAGATATCAGCCAGCTTTGTCCCCCTCACAGGACTGAAGCTCAGCATGACTTGGAAAGCAAAGGATCTGTTTTTTCTCTCTGGGAAATGGGGATCTAAGGATGCCAGCTGATTAGGGCTCTTGGGATGGAAAGAGCAAAATTGGAGCATCACATAACCTTGTGATCTGCTCACCCTTAATCCAGTGATCGTTTTCTCTTTTAGATCCTTCTTCTGTCCCTCCTGGGTGGAGCCCTCACTTCTGCAGAGCACTGGCAATGTGACACCACGCTGATGCAGGCCTGGGGGAGCTTTGCTCATTCCAGTGCCACCATCAGGAGGAAAACGTGCCCTTTCTCTGCAGCCAGACCAGCCCTGGAGAAGCCCTTAACCCTCAGGGCACTAGTGACAGGATGCCTGACATCCATCTATGCCTACAAGCATGCAGCGAGATGTCTCTGATGCAAAGCCCCTTTGGGCATGTGCTACTATGTGGGGCATCCTCCGTGCTCTTTGCATTTCAATCGCATGCATCTACATCCAGTCATCTGGGAATCTTATCTAACTCACATAAAGTCCGCTCTGCTCCATAATTACAGTGGCCAGACTAAGAGGGTCCTTAAACTGTTTGTGAGTCAGGTGACCAGGATGTGGCCTAAGGTATCAAAACTTCCAGCAATAAAGGGGACATCGTCGTCAGGTAACCCCCTTCAGGGGCTGGTGTGTGGCAGGCACTGGAATGCACCACTTTTCTTCGTCTTGCTTGATATAATTACTTTCAGTGTTATTTAAAGCTCTGACTAATCGCATGGCAATGGCCAGGTTTATAATGCAACAGTGTGTAGCCTGGAGCAAATTCTGACATAATTACACTGTATAAATTCCCCCATTAGAAATGACACTGCATTGGCATTGTGTACAAAGCAGCCATGGTCCAGTCAACTGCCTCTGTGAAAATCTGTCTGACAATTGTTTACCCTGTTGGTATCTTATGGACACTTCCTACAGTGATGAAACTGTTACATGACAGCGAATGGGAGCCAAAGGCCTGAACGAGTCTCTGTTTCCTCTCGCTCTCTTCAAGTGTGGTCATTCTCTTGCCTGATTTTCTCCGGATGAGGGCTCGCTCGGTTCTGGTCACTCTGAAATAGAGAGAGAAGCATACGGTTATGGTACAAATCACAAAAGCCCATAGAAATCCTGGTTGGGGTTGCGTCATTTGCCACAAGGAGCGATTACTCCCCTAGGTCCTGTCCGTTCGCCACAGTGCGATTATGGGCCATTTTAGGATTCGTTCCGACCTGGCATTGCCTTGGGCCATGGCAGGGTAGCGGGAGCCAAGCTGCTCTCCCGCTGCTTTGTGGCACGTGCCAGCAGAGCGGCAGGGTGTCACGATGGGCTCATTTGTCAGACCCGGGCATGTTGTGCTGCAAAATCATTGCATGACATATTTGTTTCCCATCGCAGCATCAGGGCTGTGGCACATTTGAATGGCGTGATGAGAGGGAGGCTGCCCTCTTGGCTGGGAGGAGGATGAAGCTCTCAGGGCTGTGGCCAACGCTATTTGGGCAAAGGAAGCCAAACGCATTTCCACTTTCGGATTCAGTGTAGGACAAGGAAGGATTTTGTCCTTTTCGGTCATTACCTTGTATAAGGATAGGAAAAAAAAATTGGGAAATACTCAGTAATCTGGAGAAATTCAATGAATGCAATGAATATTGATTAGGAAAACAAAAACTTGTAGAGTACTTCAAAGGCAGTTTTATCACCTCCCTGAGGAAGGTCCAGGAGGAACCCACTGAAAACATATCTTAAACAACAGGCTTGCTAGCAACAGAATAGCAACGAACGGTGATACGGTTCAGGGGACAGGGGATAGAGGAGTACGACTCCAGTCTCCCTCTAACCTGGGAGACCTGAGATAATCTGAAGTATGGGGAATGGGACCTGGAGCATTTCCTGATCTTTAATCTCAAGCTGGCTCAGGAGACCTCCAACACAGGCAAGCTTAAGAGAGAAATAGAGGGGTTTTTTTGAGTTATGGCTGAAAAAGAGGAAGAAGTTGAATACCTGTATCCCTACCTGTAGAAGATTGTTCCTTGCAGTATGTTGTCTCTACCAGTTAATTTACAAAATCCCAAAAGACTGAGTTTCTTCATTTCCCCATGGAATAAACTTTTCTTTAAAGGAGGTATTGCCATGTCCGTTTGGAAATCTTTGGGGCTTTGTGCAATACAAGTAACATTGGTAGCATTTGTCCATTTTCACCAGGTAAGAGGCAAACCCATTAACCCCCCTTAAACGTGGAGCAATAACCCGTGTCTTTTTTTTAATTTGTTTCCAGCATTATCAGGAAAGCTGTGACCTGGATGCACCACGCAGTCTCCTTCCTTAGCAGTAAGTAATGCCCCTAAGACAGACATTTTTCCTGATGGTATTCAGAGGCTGGAGTGAAGTACTGAGATGCTGTTGCGTGTATGGGAACAGTGGTGTGGTCCCCTGCTTGTGTTCCCAAATCCCAGTGTCCCCACACTGAGCTGGGTCCCTACGGGAATACAGTGTTTTTCCCCAGTCCCACTAGCGGTACTGTGGGACCTGAGCAGTCCCCCCCTCTCTGGGGGGCACGTCCTTGCCTCGGCGAGGAGCAGCATGGAAGAAGTTAGCACTGCTGTTCCCTGTGGCAAACCAAGCTGTGGCTAAAGGAGTATTTAGATACCCTGGGCTGCCAATTCAGAACTTTCCTAAAACCAGCAGTAAAATTCGCCTCTGATTCCTTTTTAGGAAAAGAAGGCTGTAGTATAAAGTCCCATTTTCTAGGCATTAAAAGTTTACAACTCACACCATTAAAAGCAGTATTCTGTGTCAAACTTAATGTTTGTTCTTCAGGAACAGCTAGGAGGAAAAGAGAAGGTTCCCTGTTTGTTCTACAAAACAGGAAAGTGGTTGCTTTCTATATTGTAAATATGCATTAGAAAGCTCTTATAGGCTCGTGCTGGGGATTTGATGTTTTTAACTGACTACATTCCTTACATTTTTGTATAACTGCCAAGAAAGCTAAATAAAATGGCTTTTTTAGTGTTTTCTCTAAGAATAGCCCTGATTCTTTGTAAATATAGCAAAGGAATTGTTGATAATAATTCTTTGGGAGAATAACTGGTGTTATTGATGTTAAAAGTAGAAAGATTGCTGTTTCTCTGTCTCAGAAATACAGCTAACCAAGTGGGCTGGGACTTCAGAAAGCCTGAGCATTCCTTAGCCAGTTACTGAGACTAGACTGGTTTCATTCCTGTGCCAGAAGGTGTAGAATCAGAGAAGACTGGCACTGAAGCTCAAGTAAAAAAAAAAAAAAAAAAAAAGATTTGCATTTTCTTTCAGAATGCAAAACTGAATTTCTTCCTTCCTTGTTTGCATTTTCAGTTTGCAGATGGTTCTGCCTTCTGCCAACTTACCCTGAAAAGTTGGGGGTTAATCTGCTCAGTCTGACTCAAATATGCACAATTAACACTTGGGCACCCCTAAACCTCTGCAGTGTTGGGTGAAGTCCCATCCTCCTGAGATACCAGCAGGCAAAGGCTGTCATTCTCATCTAGGACTTGAGCAGTTGACCCAAATTTTAGACTATGGGCCCCTGGCTGTTTCTGGTTTGACGCCCATCACATGCCAAGACCTTAGATATGTTTTGTAATGCCATATGATAAACTAGTGGTAAAACCAGGATTGCAGCATGAGAATTTGAACCAACCTGTGCCATGCTCTGACTGCTAAACGTTGCTGCCATCCAGGATCACCAGAAGGCGGAAGGCTCATAACCCACTTGTATGTCACTTGGAGGAAACAAAAAGGCTAAAATTATCTTTTTAGGGTTGACTGAAAGCATCTGCCTTCCCTACAGCTGAGGCAACCTCTCACAAAGGTTCCCTGTAAATACCAGACCTGCGCTTCCGTTAAGCATGCAGAGATTTGGTGCGTGTTCAACCGGGCCTCGTCAGGGCTGGTAGCCCTCGTTAGGATTAGTTTTCAAAACAGAGACTCAGTGGGGCCAGGCTGTAGCGTACGCTGCCCAGACGCTGCCTTCTGTTTGTTCTGACTCTGCCTCCTCCTAGCTTCCCTAGCTGCTCCCTACCTCTGCCGGAAAAGGTGGTGAACGGTTGTTCCCGAGTCACCTTTGCCAGTGCCACCCAGCAGTTTATAGACCTCTATCATATTCTCTCACTTGTTTACTTCCCAGACTGAAACGCCTCAGTCTCTTTAGTTATTTCTCATGGAGATATAATAGGTAAAAATAGGTTAATTTGGGGAAAAAAGGTAACCAGTCAGTCCTGTCATGACTTTTTTTTCCCCCTCTATTGTCAGTTTGGTTACATGGTCTCCTTGTCAGTGAGATTTACTCTGTGCCAGATGGCATTTGAGGCCAAGCATCTTGGCATCTTTTGAGCCAAAGGAATCATTCTGTGTTTCACCTTCAAGCCTGTGCTTGTGCCACAGCTTTGATGATATTCTCTACCCAAAGCTACGATATCTAGAATGACACCAAAATTCATGGAGCCTGTAAGGAAAAGGTATCTCATCATCTCTATGAGTGACTTGTGAATGTGAGGTGAAGAAGGCTGGAAGGCAGAGTTCCCACCCTGTAAGGATTTTCAAGATTTAAAAAATTAAAACAGCCCCCAGTGGTCCCCTTAGCTATCAATTAAAAAAAAAAAAAAAAAAGAAAGAAAGAAATAAAAGAAAAAAAACACAACCAAACACTAACATCCAAAACCAGTTTGTTTTTATCAAGATTGAAAGATGCCACACAGGCTGACTACAACATTAATGAGCTTGTCTGTGGTTTAGGAAATTCAGATTCAGATCCTTCACCTGTTATCTCCAGTACGCATCTGGGCTGTTGGCTGCTCTGAATGTATTCCTAGATCTCATGTTGTCACTGCTAGTTCCAAATTTTGGTTGAATCTCAAGCAGGTAGGACCTTGTTCAGGTCCAAATAGCAGCCAACAGGCTCACAGAACTTCAACCCTGAATGAGGACAAAATTATGAAACTTGCTTGTCCTATGAGATTTCCATCATTCAAAGCCAAATCCACATGCTAAATTTGATTTGTCTATTCCTTTTACTGCTCTTTGGAAAACTCTGAGCACTGTGATAAGGACTGTGCAGAATACAATGAGAGAAGAATAGGTTAAACGTTGCAGATGTGCTCAAATCGGGGTTAGGGAGAGAACCCAATGGGACATGTAGTCTGGGATCCAAACCACTTTGTGACTTCTGCATAACTGGAGAATTGAGCTGTAATGGGATGCAGAGGGTCTGCATGTTTGTCTGCCCACGAGAGGCACAGCTTCTTTTAAGCTGCCTGGACCACAGGCCCCAAAAGATCTTGTACTAACTATAGGATAAAATAACTGTTGCTTTCCTGAATCCCTCCATGCGCCTAAGTAAGAGGGATGTGAGTGAGGGCTGAGTTCCCAGAGTGGGTGCTGGGAGCACAGTGTGAGAGCGTGCGATGCTGTGCACAAACACAGCTTAAGGTCAGACTCAGCTCTAAAGCTTCCCCAGAATCCCAAATCCTCTTTTTATATGAGTTTCACTCAAACACAAACAATTAAAGAATTTCATCTTCTCCTACTATGGTGGGAAAGCCTGGATGCTTCTCCAGTCTCTAAACTTTATTAAATAGCTCCAGAGTGTTCCCTAGACGAGGGTCCTGCTTGGCTTCAGACAACCCATATCTTTGTGTTTGGTGCAAATAAATTGGTCACTGATGCCAGTTGGCAGTGGGGAAGAGAAATAACACAGCCTGGTGCAAAGAAGGGAAAAAAATAAAGGGCAGCTATGAGCCTCGTGTCTGCTCGTATGATTGGAGTCATTTGGCGAGGACTCCCATCAATGGCAGCTTTTCAGAGGCCTCAGCGTGGGCTATTGCACATCTCCGCTATCTGCCTCCTTTCATGTTTCCCCTCCTAAGGACAACACCCATGCCAGCTTTCAAGCTTAAGCACCATATGTTCTGATGCCTGCCTGGAGCACAGGGAGACGCTTTTTGTAGTTTTAATTTTGGAATTTGCCCCATTAATAGCAATGATCTGGTGGAACGGGGAGAAACTTTCCCCCTGGGCCAGACTGCTCTGGACGCCAGCAGCTCTCTCATCACCAGGGGTTTGTCAAAGCGTGCAGTATGCTAACATCCTGCCAGCTCACCTTTCGCAAGCTGAGTCGAAAGCATTAGTCCCACCAGTGCAAATAAGGTGTCTGCCACGTCTGCTGGCTTCTCCCTGGTGCACTGAGGCAGAGCAGCCCTTCCTTGTCAGTCATTGACCAAAACTGTTGATTCTGGAACAACTGACTGTGCTGGTTGTAAAGGATGCCAAAACCTCTTGAAAGCTGGGAGGCAAAGGTGTTTTCTTTTTAAATGAATTAAGCTGTAGAAGGAATTTCCCTGAGAGCCTGTTTGATATCTGGAGTAGAAATGGCTTTCCTTCTCCATCTCCACCTACTCAACACTCAGAGTCACATCCAGAGAGCCTTTAGACACGTTTCTCCAGACTCCCTGCACTGGAGTTCCTCTGCATTTATTTCCAGACAACTGACAAATGTTCCAGGTGAGTCCAACTTGAATTTGCTTGCTGGGTTAGTATAATGGACTTAGTTCAGCCTAGGGAGAGTACAGCAGTTGTAGAGCACATTTTATGTTGTATCAGACATTTCTGGCAGGGCTGAGCTGGAGGAATTTTGGTCCAGTTTGGTTAAACTGTCTGTTAAAATCACAGCCAGGTCCTGAAATGCTTGTTAAAGCTCAGGTCTGATACATCCCACTTGATATACGTGCTCTCTGGTTTCCTGGGAGCCACCCCTGCTCAGTTTAGCCCGCAGTTCCCCCCCTTTCCCTCCCCAACAGCAGGCTGAGAGGGGCTTTATGGCCAGCTCCAGGCCGCAGGGTCACCCAGACACCTTCTGACACCCCCCTCCCGCCTCCCTTGAGAAACATAGCTGTGCAAAAGGAAAGCACATCCCAAGATCTACGTATGCCCAAAGCAGCACGGACCTGCCATATTGCTAAATGCTGTCATGCGTTGGATGGTTGAAGCAGGACCGTGCAACGCAAAACGCAGACACATAGGAGAGCAACCCCACGATAAGAGTGACTTTTAAAAAACAAGTCTTACTGAGAGGAGTGGTAAACCCAGCTCTACCTGTACCTAAAAATACAGATAACACCTGGTGGCACTGATAAAGTGCTAGAGCTGTGAGCCTAATGCCCCTTGGCTCCCGTAGGAAACAGGACCTCCACCAGCATCCGTAAATAAATATCCCCCTGTGTCTTTATACGCTTAAATACCTTTGCAAACCTGGCTCCTTGCTTGTTTTCTGTACTCGACTGCTGCTTCTTTACTTTTGCACAGCAGCAGGAGCAAGGAGCTCAGCTGTAATTTGGGGTTGTGTTGTGCTTAGTGCTGTACAGGCACAGAACAAAAGACCTCTGACCGCTTCCCAGCATCTAGCTCTTGTTGTTTTAAAAACAACCCTCCCTGGTTCTCTTTTTTTTTTTTTTTTTTCTTTTATTCATTGTTTTCTTGCTTCCTTTATATTCCTGGCGCCTCCAAGCTAGAATACCTTTGCTGAGCTCCTGAGTGAGCCAGGCCAAGCAGCCACATGGAAAGGACTTTTTACCTGTGTCCCGCTTATCTGCAAGTGGTAAGTGTGGCTGGAGCGAAGCTGCAAGGGTGGAAATGAAGGGTGTTAGGGGTAATGCTGCACAACAAATGTAGTGCTTCAAGGTTACCACCGGGATTAGGGAACATAAGCACTGCTGGAAAAAAAATGCAAAAGTTTAGACCACGGAGAACTGAGCAGATGCAAACATGTGACAACTGAAAAACTGAAAAGCTGTGCTCCAAGAGAGGCAAATGTAGCCCAGCTGCGCCTGGAGCGGGTGGGTTGTGCTTCTCCTGTGCCCAGGCTGTTTGTTCAACAGCAACTACCAAGATGGGATTTCCTCCAGGTTTACGTCAAGGAGCTTCATTTCTTGTGTCTTGAACCTTAACTAGGTAAAAGTTATTCTATTAACAATCAGCCAACCTTGGGTTCGAGATCCGAGTGATGATTTGCATCCATCCCCGAGTTACATAAATCTAAGCCACCATATTTTAAAGAAAAAGTTCTTGAACTGGTGTTTCTTGTGAAACCCCAATGGGAGAAGGGTGTTTTCTGGGTGCTTTGATGCATTTCAGGTTCATTTTGGGGCTCTGCAATTCATGGCAGCTGGTTCTCTGATTATTTTATATTAAGGACCAACTTCCAGTAACATCAGTGGGAGCAGGATTTTAGCTCTAAAGCTATTATTAACTAATGCAGCACAACAATGCCTGGCTTTCGTTCTGTTTTGTTTTCTCCCAGGGTCGGAACGTGTGTGTATCCCATTAACTCTGTCCTCGCTGCTCTCAAGATGTTCCGCGCAAATGATTTTATTTTTTTTGTAAGAAAATATATTTTACTAGGCAGTTTTATGAGAACTGACAAAATGCCTCATAAATAACCCAGCAGGAAATATGGGGTAAATAAAATTTTTACAACTTTATCATAAACCTGAGAAGTCTTTGGTTCCTTTTCGAATGGAATGAGCAAGGTATTTCATTAAAGGAAAAGACATGCTCTCTAAAGCCCAACAATTATGGACACAATGCCTTTTTAACCTGCAATTCAGTCAAACAGGTTTGGTGGCAGTGGAAAATGTTAAAGGCCCTGTTTTGACACTTTGGTCATGCTCCCCACAGATCAATTTGTGCTGTAGGTTCCCTACACCGCAGAGCTGGAGAACTGGTGTGTGCCTGACCTGCCCCCAAAGTATCCAGGACCTCTAAGGAAACACGTATCTGGGAGAACATGCCTAGGACAGGCTGAGGTTTTCTGTTGCCTTTGTACATCTCCTAGTAGAGAGGGCTGTGGCTGGGCCCCTGAGTGCAAAGGGAATACAAACAAATATGGTCCTCAGGTCTTCAGCACAAGCCTGAAATGCGATGATTTGGTCAAAGACCAAGAGTCTGAAATAGAAACACTTGGAACAAGCCTCAGTCCTTGAACTTTGCGTGAAGGGGGAATTCAGCTCTCAGCAGGAGGATCTTTGACGTGTGATATTTTGGTACTGTGGGAAGACGGGAGGGGGTGTCACTTTTAAGTCCTTTGCACTTGTAAAAATTCATATTGACATCCATGACTATTTTCTACTTACAGTGAAACAGAAATTTGGCAAAATGCAACTTGTTCCTGGGTGCATAAGAGATATGGAAACTACCTCCCAAAGGAAGTGATAAAGTGCCATTGTATGCCTACTTGGTCTGACGAAATACCAGAGGAAATGATCTGGAGTGAAGGTCTTTGCCATTTGTCACACCTCTGGTTCTCTGATCCACCCTATTTGTGTCTCTGGGTTGGCTAAATACTGAGAGAGAATGGCCGTGGAAAGGCTGAACTTCACAGAATTGGAGATGTTCAGATATGCGTGTTATCTTCGCTGTGTTGAGAGCAGGGCTCTCAGACTCATCAGAGGAAGACCAGAGTGGACTCCACCACCCAGGCCTCACCTTGCTGGCACCACAGGTTGTATTGCACAGCTGTGGCCCCCACCTCTCCTTCAGGGCGTTATTGCATAAAGCCCACCACCCAGGGTGGTATGGGCCCCACCTTCCCTTAGAGGCACTGTTGCATTCCCCTGCCTTCCCTCCCAGTCCCTCCCTGTTAGATAGCCCTTCCCCACCCGCCCACCAGATCACCGAGGTCCTCAGGACATCTACAGCAATGTCCTACAGGAATGTCAGGAAAGCATTTAAAGCCTTTGTAACTCTAATGCCGTGTAATGGGAGGTAAGCCCACCCCACGCCACCACCCCAAAGCCCTTTTGATGTTGATTTCTTTTATGGCCACCAGCCACACTTTGGGAATGGGGCACCTACAGGAGAGCTGCTCCCTGCACCAACAGGTTTGCAGTCCTGTAGCCTGATCCTCCATAACTCTGAGTACTCAGAGCCCTAGCTGACTTTCAAGCCAAGCCAGGGTGTCCCTGGGAGCTTTGCCTGTATAAGGGCTCCAGCCTCTGGCACGTTGTCTGGAAAGCGCTGTGTAAATAGGAGAGACAATTATTGCAGCCCTTTCCCGAAAGGAAATTCCATATTGGCACCGAACAGCACGTTAGTATGGCAGAGCCCTGACGGAGCAGGCTGGGCTGCACGCAGGGCTCTGCCCTCCCCCGGCAGCGACTGACAGCACGTTGAGGGAAATTGGCTTTTCAGTAGGACATGCTGCTTTAGTGAAAGCCCATATGTTACTGAGTTATCTGTTCTGAATCCTCTGTATTATCCTCATGCCGCTGTCACCGCCCCCCTACCTCTACCCTCCCCTCAGGCCCCCACCCCAATGCAGAGGTTAAATAAAATATCATTTCCTTCTGATTTAGCCTTTGTCTTTGGCAATCAAAATGCCCTTCAGGCCCCTGTGGATTCAACCTTCCAGGTCAGGGTAGGACATGGGAAACCCCTTCCCAGGCATTTCACTGTAGATAATGTCGTGGCTGATTCATGAGATCGTTCATGAGATCAGCCTTCCACCACGGCTGCTGCTTTCGGTGCTGATGCTTCTTGGCTTGGGCTCTACCTCCTTTTCCCTCCCCACAACACCACCTCTCCTTCTGGCTGGGTTACACAAACCATCTCCTGGGCAGCTGGGAGACACAGGAGGGGTGCTCAGAAGGAGAAGAAAAATAAAGGGCATATTAGGTCTACTGCAGCAAGCTTCTGCGCCGGGGAGGAACAGGCAGGGTGGGTCGGGAGACCCAGCAAGCTCTACCATCCCAGTTCCAGGAGGGGCTGATCCAGGGAAGCAGCAATGCTCTTGCAATCCTCCTGCTCCTGTTTGAGCCCCTGAGTACCAGAGTGGACAGAGGAAGCGTGAGGGCTCCTGTTGTAATACTGCTGGGCAGACACAGCAAGAGATGGGAGAGCATATGTACACCTGCCTATAGAAAGCAAGACGCAGCATCACCTGTGTGTCATTCCTCAGACTGAGGGTGCAATAAAAAAAACAATGGCATATATTTTTATTTATTATAGCTCCTCTGATCTCCTGCTCAGCGTCTTCCTGGAGACTCCCTCTAACATAACACCCAACAGAGATCATGCTGGCAAAAGTACCAGTGGTATAAGGGGAAGATCTATGAAGGACAGTATATTACCTTTTATTATGGAGTGCTGTTATTTTAACCTCTCCTTCTTTGTGCAGTTTTACATACTGGGGCTGAAAGTGCAAAGAGGCAGCAGGGAAGTAGAGCACACTGACTTCACCCTGTAATGTGCAACATAGGTTAAAGGGGAGGGAGGTCAAACAGTGGGTTTTGTCATTTGTGTGGTCTCCAAGGTAAGTAGGATGAGCATGGAAGGGAATTCTCCAGTGCTGGTGTCTCGTGCATTTTGCTGGCTGGGTTTGCTATTTCTGATGCGGTTAAGTGTGCAAATGTGTGTTTGGGGGGGGGGGCCATGCTGCTGTCATGGATTGCATTGATGCACTCTAAGTGAAAGCCTCTGAGTGCAGGGCTTTCATCCACCTTCCTGTCTGATCAAAACTATCCTAGTTCAGCCCCATGTAGGGATACATATTGGTAGAAAATCATGGTACTGAAAACTGTCCATGAGTCATCTGCTGTCTTTCCCAAACCAGTGTCTATTGGCATGGCTCAGTTACTGATATAACTGCCAGGTGTGTCCTAGGACTCAGCCCCAAGCACCTCCCCACTGTCTGCTCCCTGTAGGAGACCAGGTAGGGACACAGGAAAAGGCAAGCACTGAGTAAAGGACAAGGTGCTAGTTGTGTGTGTGTATCCACCTTACCATGGGGTTATCCATGGGTCAAAGCACCCCGTATCTTTGGTGGACAGAGCGGTAGGGAATTAGCTCACAGGAGTTTGGGCTATAAGGCCATTCCCTGGTTTTCCTTGCAGAAATAGAGCCTATTTATCTTTTTTTTTTTTTTTTTTTTTTTTAATCAGCAGCCTGCTAAATAACTGTCTAAAGCATTTCAAAAAGCCAAGCTGGCAAGACATGAAAATCAGAGGGAGACAGCAGGGAGGGGAAAGCGCCTGAGAGCCGGGAATAGAGGACAAATGGCCCCCACCCCAGCAATGGTCCCAGCCCCCCATTCTCACCCTGCTAATATCCCTCCCTTTGGTAAACAGAGACAGGCAGGTTGGCACCTTGTCTCCTCGGACAAAGGAGCTGGCCCTTTGTTTCACTGTGTGACTCCCTGGCAGATGGGGGCTGGAGGGTGCCTGAGGGGTCTTGTTCAAGGAAAGCCTCCAGTATGCAAAACGCGCCCACAGGCAGACAGGAGAGCAATGGGTTTCCTCCTGTGAAAGAGCTGGGTGAAACAGTTTCTATCTCCTGACGGTTCTTTTTTGACTTTGAGAAAACATAAATAGGCTGTAGTTTTCCTAACTGAGCCTCTTGTTTTTACAGGAACTGAGAGGGAAACCTGGGATTTGGAGCCAAACTTTATTTCTGGAAAGGGAGAAAGCCAAAATCCTGATGGCAGGAATGTGTGCATATCTTAAATATTTAAAATTGTTGTGCAGAATTTCTTAGGAGGTGAGAATCTGGCCCACAAATCAGTGAGATGCAAGTTTTGCAAAGTCCTAATACTTGCCAATTCCTGCTTCCAGCCCCAAGGGATTTACTGGGTTTTATTCTTGTTGCTTTCAGGGGGGTGAGCGAGGCAGAAAGAGATGAAATAGCCAAGCCAAGGCACAAGAGTTGATGAGAAGCCCATAGTTGGTTGATCAGTTAGTCTATCACCCACTGGTGTATTTTAACCATGTCTTCTTCCAAGGCCATTGCACTGCATATGTGGCCTAACCGTGGTGTACGTGCTTTCTCCAGCCTCCTACACCACAAAAAGCTGGGCTGAGGTAATTAAATCACTGAAAATATATTGATTTCTTCAGGGAAGGTGTCAGGCACTGCATGGGGAGACTCGTGGCACATTTCCATACTCAGCTCTACTATGATGGCAGCTCAGATCTGTCCTTGTGGATGGGGAGTCTTTGGGTTGAAACCAGTCTCAGTCAATGGACCTGTCATGCTGGCTTGGAGGTCTCGGACCGGCTGGTAACAGGAAGATGCCCACACTGCTGTTGGCATGATTTGTCCCCTTGTTTCATTATTTTCCTTCCCTACTCTGACCTATTATTAACAGACCCACCTTCTACCTAGTGCTTCTGTTTCCCCTGATATATTTGTAAAAGGTCTCTTATTCTCCTTAATCCCTTTGGCTATAATTAACTCATTCTGCATTTTTGCTGCCCTTATCTTTTCCCTGCAAGCCTTAACTGACTGAATATTCTTGTTTGGTTGCCTCCCTGTTTTCCATTTCTACTGAAGGTTTTCTTTTTAATCCTTAGATCTCTGAGCAGGCTTTGCACACTCTTATTTCTTGCATTCTTCTTCTTTATTCACTCTTCTTTTTCTCTCCCACCTTACTTATTGTGCGTGTAAGGACCCCTATCTGCCTTGTATGTGGGTAGATTTCAGGACTGCCCTACATGGCACCCTACTTGCTCAATTTCTTAATTCCCCTCAACGCATTCGCCTTTTTCCTTTGGCACTATGCGATTTTTTTGGCTATGTTGAATTTGTCCTTCCCACTTGGGAGATTCCTGTCTTCTCAGGCAGTTCCTTTCTTTCACCTAATACCTTTTGTTCTACAGAAAACGTGCAAAGTAGAAATTATGTCTTTTTTTAAAAAAATATTATTTGTGTAGGGTTTATTTTTGACCCAGAAAACTAGAAGGGCTGAACGTGGGCTCAGTGCTATTTGGGAAGGTGGATCTTGGCTCTTGGTGCCAAAACTGTCTTTAGAGTTTGGGCCTTTATAACATCCTGGCGTCTCTTCCCAACGGCACTCTCTGGACAGCCCTTTCCTTTACTCCTCTCAGTCCCCAGCTTTTTCTCCGTGTCTCTCAGCTGGGTTTGCCTTTACCGTGATGGCTTTGAGCAGGTTTTATTTTCTTCTGCTGCATTTTACCTCTTGCGCTGACAGTGATATCTCTGAGGGGGCTGTGCTCCTCTGATGGGGCTCAGCTGGGAAATAGGGTGTTCCCCCACACGCAGAGGAGGAAATTTGTGACACACGATGGGGATCCAGTGTATTTACCCCAGGGGAAGGTGCCAGGGGCTGGGATGACGCTGTGTGGTTGTGGGCTGGGGCAGTGAGAGCCGTCTGCCATCGCGGGGCTGAGGCAGCCTGTCCTGACCGCCATTTTAGGGTGCCTGGGCCACCTTCTTGCTCCTCAGCCCGCTGCTAACACCCACCTCAGGAGCAAGCATAACGAGAGGAAACTTTTGCTGGTAACAAAGAGGTGTAAACAGAAGCGGAATCTCCAGCCATGCTTTTCCTCTGCCTCCTGCAAACCCCACCTGGGCAGCCCAAGGAGCATCCGCCAGGCTGTGCAGGTATGCCAAGTAATTCGGTGGGTGGGGATGGTGATAAGCAGCCCATTCTTTTGTCCCTGTTATGGTGGAAACAGGGGCTAACAGAGACCCCCTTGGAAGAGAGTCACAGGTAAACTTGTCCTGTGTGGTGTCAGCGCCCGGGAGGCTGCCAGGGTGGGCAGTGAGGGCCTGGCCTGGCCGCCATCTTCTCCATTTGAGAACAGCACTGCCTGAGCCCTTTGTCAGGGCAACTGGCTCACTGTGGTTTGAAGAGGGGAAAAAGACAACTAAATTGACCATTTTTACCCCACTGCTAGCTCCCTTTCTCCTTCCCACTATGTTCCCCTAGGCCTGGGCCTCCATAGAGGCAAGGGCTGTGCTGCGAGGACAGCAAGGATGGCAGCAGGGAGAAGGGAGGTTTATGAGGGGTGGCATGCGGCTGCCTTCCCTCCTCAGGTTCTTCCCTCCGTGGCATCAGGCAGGTCCTGCCAGAGCTGGCAGCCAACTGCCCTCTCTGGTCTGTGCTGAGGCCTGAGTGAGGGCAGCAGTAGCTGCAGATGGCCATGCCCACAGCCAGTTTTGCCAGCCTTGGCCCCCAACATCGCTCTTTGCAGCGGCCACGGATGTTTTTTGCACCCTTTGCTCTCCTCCAGTTTCAGGCTCTGCTGCTCTGGTGCTGCGGTTCAGCGGGGCAGAGCGGGGGAGGGAAGGAGGAAGAAGTGGGGGGGACTGCTTTACAGAAAAAAAGAAAAAAAAAAAAGTGAAAAGGCAGTCATTTGGGGCCTGGGCATGCTGGTGGTTTCGCCGCTTCCGTTGCCTGATCCACCTTTTCAGACACGCATGAGGAGATTTCTGAGAAACGGCCTTGGGCCAGCCCTGAGCGCTTCAGCATAACCGTGCACATGCGTTAGTGCAAATGCACGCCCCTGCTCACACACTTGCACGCCGGGAAGGAGCCCGCGAGGCCGGGCTGCTCCCCAGCACACACTCACATGTGCACACCTACCATCCGCCTTCCACAAAAGAGGTTTCTTTCATTTCCTGCGAAAGGAGGAGGTGGGAGAGAGGGAACTTGAAGGCTGCAAATTCCTCAGCCACATATCTCGCCTCCCTCTCCTTTCTTATGCTGCCTGCCAGCTCCACGTTCAGGAGCCGTGGCTCCCCTTTCCCATACAAATAGGCAAGGCTGAACAACTGTGCTTTTAAACCTTGTGAGAATTTCTGTTGCTTTTGTTTTGTTTTGTTTTGTTTTCCCCAGCATTTGTGCACTTTGCCTGTCAGAGCCACCTCAAGGCTGCTCTAACTCCATAGGGCCAAGTTGCTGTTTAGCTGGTTAGGAGCACAGGCATGCCTCGCGCTGTGGTTGAAGCATTTTTTTTCCCAGAGCTGTCCCCTTCTTGCCCCCAGCCAACCCCAGGAAGCTTGTCTTCATGCATATTGACAATTACCCTGTGCTGGAGCAAGGCTTTTCCAAACCCTGAGCAGTATACATGGCATTTCAAAGGGATATTGCTGTCAAGCACCCAGCTTGTCACAAAACTGTGAGCTGGAGCCACTAAAGCAGCAGGTGGTACCCAGGTGTGTTAGGCTAATCCTCATCTCTCCTAAGACAGAGTTACTTTCCCTCATGAGTAACTAGGACAAGTACAGGAGAGGCAGAGAGTGTGTTAACAGTTATTTGGTGCTTGCAGGCTCTCCCTTATTTTCTACAAGGTAGGTAGTATTACTTCTCCTGTGTCATGGACAGAGACCTTAAGGGTAGTGGGTAAGATCTTATTCTTTTCAGATCTGTGGCAAAGCTGTGAGGTGGTGTTTCTTAGCCCATTCGGAGCATCCTAATGCTGTGCTGTGGCTCAGGTAGAGCTGCTGCTGACGTAGGAGGGAGTCCAGCTGGCTCTCCTGTTTCTTTGCCTGACACTGAAGGCATAAACTAGTAGTATCAATCAGAAACTATGACTGAAAGGCAAGTAGATTTTGTGTTCATCTAAATAGGGGAAATCCTGTGCACGGAGATTTCAGGACCTGGTGGCTGGAGCGCAGAATGCATGGAGAGAAAGTCCGCTTTTGCAGAACATTTCCCAAGGCATCCAAGGACACTCTCAAACCCACAAAGCCTGCCCTAAAACCACAGCTGCAACAAAAGAGGAAGAGTCCACAGCAGAACTTGGAGCATATTAAACCTTGCAAAATAGGTCTCTTTCTGTGGTGGGGGGTATGTGTATAAATACATACATACGTGTACATGAAGAGCTGGGTTTGTTCAGCATCGGGGCTAAAAGTGAAAGCAGCCTGCAGGAATGCTGAGCAGGGGCGGTGATTTCAGGCAGGGCTAGCAGTTGCAGGGCTGGATCGCGTGGAGGAGCGGCCCGCAGCGGTGGCTTCGCAAGAGAATGACCAATCTTCCCAGGCCCTAGTGCAGCAGAAGTAAAGCACTCTGGCTGGTTTGTGAGCCACAGAGGTAAATTCAGGAAGGCTGTAAATGGGAAAGTGAAACATCAGAACGAGAGCACCAAGAAAGAGGGTGAAGATTAAAAGATGTCCGACTGGCGCAGGGTGCGTAGGCCAAAAGGAGTGTAATTTCCATGTGGCGCTAAGGAAGAACGTAGGAAAAGAAAGTAAAAAGAGCATCTTAAACTATAGCCAGCTGTCTTAACATGCTGGTACCATCTCTGTTCTTGTCAGTCCTGACACAACCGAGTGCAGCCGCTGTTGAGTTCGGAGTTGTGCAGGCTCCCGTGAAGGCAGTGGGCTGGTCCCAGTGAGACTCTACCTGAGGTGGCCGCATTCCTGTGCATTAAGTCAGGAGCTCAGGGTTAACTGTTTCAAGGATGCAGGGCCTTTGCTGAGCAGGTGTGGGTCCTTCATGAACAGCTTTGCTGGAGCTGGAATGACACTGGCCAAAGGGATCTCGCCAAAGAAAGGGAATTCAATGAGCCTCTGCCTGGACACTCTGTCTGTAAGAGCTGTTGCTTCATTTGGACAAGCCTCTGGCCCCCAGTGCTGGTGCATACTTTATGAACATGCCTATGGTATGATTTGCAGACAGAGCTGCATATTTTGACTGCTGCACGTATCCAGCTTCAAGTTTCCATTCTTGGGACGTGACCATGTCCAAGGCCTGCACTAACACATACTAATGAATCGCCACAACTCTATGCAAGGTGGATAAATCCCGCTTTAACTGAATGGGCAGAGACACTAAGCCTCTGAGTTAAGCAGGTGTAGAGCCTATTCTAGATCTCAGGAGCCTGTAGCTCCTGGGCACAGTGGACTTGCGTCCTGGATCGCTTTGGAAAATACAGAATAAGGAAATGCACTGGAGATCCCTGCTACTATCTCAGTTCTTCTGAGCACAAGGTCAGCAGAGAAAAGCTACTCATGCTATGTCTGGACTGCAGGCAGACAGGCTCCACTGGGCAAGCCACAGCCCTTGTTCCCCTGTCACCTCATCCAGGCCAGGGATGTGGTTGGAGCTCCCTGATCTCCTTTAGCCCACGCACCCAGTCTTTCTTCCCAGGAAGTCAGAACAGAGCTGCTGTAACCCTCGAGATGGAAGGCCCAAGGGGTGGCTGAGACCAGGGGTTACAGTAGTGTTTCCATCTCTGAGATTATCTGTGCCTCACCTTCCACTGGAGCAAAATTCATTTCCACATCCCTCAAAGTCAGCCTGCTGTGGAAATGATGGAGAAAGAGAGTAAAGCAAGCAGATTATACAGCAGGGGAGCATTTCTTTGCATCTTTCCTGGACAGAAGCATCATCTCGGTTCCCATCACTTGCAGGACCAGCTGTGGTTCCTGGCAATGCCAGACACAGCCATCACCCTCGGGTTCCTTTCCCTTTCATTGTCCCTCTGGAGAACAGGACTCCTGTTAAAAACCCTGCAGTATCACTGAGAGCCAGCTCTATTATTCACTAGCCAGTGAAGCAAGACAGGCATACTCTCCCACAACCTAGGGATGCCCCTCTGATCTATTACCAATGGGGCTATCTTTAATGGGATCAGAGCCTGCCCTTTTCCACATCCCAGTGGGACAACACCTGCCCACCAGAGAACAAAGAGGAAACCTGTTGTGATGGGAAAAAAGACAGAGTTCTCCCCAGAGAGGCAGCAAGGCCGTTTGATTAAGAGCATCTTTCTCCTAGCCAGCTGGTTTGCTAGCAAAACAACCAAATAAACTTCATCTTTATGCAAGAGAGAAAGTCTCTGTGAAGCAAATGCCACAAGTCCAGTTTTACTCACCTGTATAAATCGTGAGAAATCTGGGGAAATCATTGCAGAAAAAATGTAGGAGCAAGAGGGAAGATATTTCTGCCTAAAACCAGTATTTAAAATATATTTTAAAAGGTAAATTCAGAGCAATATTTGAAATGCTGCAGAAAAGAGATCTCACTGGAAGCTTCATCTCTAACTTGCCCTCCCCAAAAGACCCAAGTTACCCATTGCTGTACATTTCTCTCAAGCCCCAGTCTTTGCAGAGGTGCAGCATCCCAGTCAGGCAGGTCTAATTCCAGCTGTGCCTTCTGTCCTCTGGAGACTGGCTGTCCCATGTGTGCACATCTGCCCAGGAATGCCCTTCAGCTGTAGCACTCCCAGCCCTGGGACAAGGAACCGGGACAGGACCAACCAACCCACATCTCCTCGGCAGTGGTGCCAAACTCCAGATCAGACTGTGCCTTCTTTTTCTCTGTCCATTTCTCAAATCAGAGACGACAGGCTTGGTGGCTCATGCTTATCCCATGAGCTGCCCAGAGCAAAACTGGCATATGAGCATAGGTGCAGGCTCCAAGGGGGTCAGAAGAAAGTTATCTATGACCCAGGGACCACTTTGTGGTACATGGTTCATCAGCCCTGTCCAGAGTTGGAGTGGGAGGACTCAGGCATGCTTGGATGTGTTCGTGCATCCTAGTTTCTTTGGCAGTTTTGTGATTCTGGCAGAAAGTGTAATTGTGAGCAAAGCTTTATTCCAGTGGATGCGGCACGTAACAAGAAGTTCACCTTCAGTTAGAGAGGATCTTAATATGACCTTCCGTAAAAAAGGGGCATTGTTTAGAGTTGTTAAACAGCTGCTGTGTTCCACCCCAGTAATGGTTGCAATTCAGTAGTGAATAATATAAGCCTTAGATAAACAGCCGGTAAAATAATTTGGGATCTTTCCTGGCGGGGGGAAGCAGGCAAGTTACTCTACAAAAATAAATTATTATTCTCTCTGCCTAGGAAGTGAAGTGTTCTCCTTTTCATCACCAAGTGGGCTGTCGCACAAAATCTCTTCCCGCCCTTGTGCGCTGGAAGCAGCCCAATGCCGTTTGCCGTACTCTTTTGCCATCTTCACCTTCATAGGAAGCAAGAGGCGGTTTTAGTTTGGATTCATGCATCTTCTCTGTTTTCTCCTCCAACCCTTGTCTGCTTCTCCATCCCATCCCCAATCTTCCTAAAAATAACCCTCCCAAACTGCCCATCTACTGTTCTGCACAGGCACAAACACCATCTCCTTTCTTGAAGCAGACGCAACGTGACTGCAAGAGAAGCAAAAGTTTCCCTAAACCACTCCCTCCTGCGAAACGCCCAGTGTCCGTTCGGTACACGCTGTGTCTGCCTGTGCTGGGGCAGGACTGCAAAGCGCCGGGCCTTGGGTCTTGGCCTCCATCGGATGAACAATTTCCCGTTGAAGGTTACTCACTTCCTGTTTTCCGTATTTAGACAATCTGGGCCTATAGGGAGGCTTTGATTTGTTGTAAACTTCAGCTGGTTTAAACGTTAAGTCGCGGGAGACCAAGGTGGGGGGGAGGAGGGGAAAGGCCTGGAGACAAATTAGTGCTATTTAATACCGCGACTGTGTTCTCTCGCAGTTTTCTAGTGACCATTAGAGCATGTGAAAGGAAGGTCAGGGGCTGACAGCATGGGAGATGGAGAAAGGGCTGCTTCACAATGGGCTGGGGCTGGAGGCAGTGCGTGCGTGTGTGCGCATGGGGCTCTGCGTGTGTGTGCGTGTACAGCCGTTGGGAGCAGCCGGGTGATACACTCCAATGACTAATTTCTCCAGTGTGTCATTTTTGCCACAGAAAGCTGTATGGAGGGGCTAACGGCAGTGCAACAGCTCCGCAACGAAGGCAGGGAGGAGCCTCTAACCTAAAGAGGAGAGTGCTGTGCCCTTTCTCAGTGCCTATCAGTACACACCACACACTGACATTTGTTCGAACTTGCCCAGAAGTCTGCTAGAGTAGAGCAAGTCAGCACTTGTACCTAGCTGATAGGGCAGGTCGTGTCTTTTTTATGCCTGTTTTGCAAAGGGAAACTGAGGCATGGAGTGCTGTAACTTTGCTTGTTATCAGAAAGTGAGCGTGTGAGGTATTGGGGTGAGTCCTGGCACCAGTCAGGCAGGGGTCTGTGTCCTGAGATGTACTTCGTCATGAAGAACATCTTCTCTGTGTTGGTGGGAGTTATGCTTGGATACAGAAAAACAGTGCGCAGCCCAGAGTGCCTGTGGGCACAAAGGTTACATGAATGGTTTTGGTCTGTTCCTTTTTGTTCATCTAGTTCTCTTCTAACAGATTAACTCTCAAAATGGGGTGCTTTTGCTTCCAAATTTTATAAGGGTCTACAAAAAAGAAAAGGAAAAAAAACCCCAACAACTAGTGGATGGGCTGAAATACAGAAGGAGATGGTAAATTAATCTGAATTTTACAGCAAAATCCAGTAGGGATTTCCAGGGATGCCCTGAAATCCCTCTAGCAGTACAACCTGCTACTAAAAATGCCAATGTGGGCAGAATGAAAGAACCAGAGATAAAAAATCACAACCAAAACAGCCAACAGAATGCTCTTGTGTCCCAGGTAAAGAAATCTGCCATGTCTTCTCTGTCTGATGGAGAGCAGGCAGGAGCTGAATCAAGCTCCAGAGGAAAATAAAAGCACTGGGGAAGACTTTGGTGAAGCACTGAAGTGTTTAGGAGAAACAAGGGTCCATGTTCACAGTCTGGCATTGATAGGCCCAACTCCAAATAATTTACACATGCTCTCGACCCTCCTGAGCCAGAGCCAACTTTCCTCTAAGTAACTCCCTGCAGCCCCAAGTGCAGAACCATAGAGAGAGGCACGGGAGCAGGACACAAGCAGGTAGCTATTTTCTTCCTGGCATTGCTGCATAGGCTGGGTTAACATTATACTTCCCCGATTGAGCTTTTATAGACCAAACAGTAGCAGTTCCCTCCCTCAGTGGTATGTCGAAGCCTCTCCCTGAAGGAGGGGTTAGTTCTCTATTGTGTTACTACCTGCTCGATGTTTTTTCTGCTGTATCTCCTACTCTGTGATTGCGTTGTGCTCAGCTGAGCTTTTGGTGCTCAGAAGTGCAACTGAGTTCTTATTGCAAATGCAGTGTAGTTCTTACTGCAGTCTCTCCCATAAGTTTCCTCTGATGGGGCCCTCGCCCTCCCAGCAACACCCTGGTGCAATCTGAGCCCTGGATTTAGGACGAGCTCTGGATTTGACAGGGACACATCAGACTGAATCAGGATTGACTGCAAAGCCGACACCATGGAGAATTGCACCCAAAGCTGTTCAAGCAAATGGTGTCTCTGAATCGGCACCAGCCGGCTGCCCTGATGCCGAGGTTTGATCTGTTAGATCCAGAGCAGCCTGGTTTGCACTCATATCACCATGCTTAAAGAACAGTCACTTAATCTCACTTAGAAATGTTTACTTGCGAGGACCAGATGGCCCAGGGAGTTGGGCTAAACAAAGCATTTTACTTCTAGGTCACGCATTCTAATCCAGTCCAGGTTGGTGATAAATGAACATATTCACCTGATAGCCACTTTTGGCTTCATTTTTGGTGTTTTTCAGGCTGGTTTCCAAGGGGAGATGTCACACCACAAAAATCTCCCTCCGTGCCCTGCCACAGTTGGTACTGATTTGACTGTCTCTGCGGAGAAGCCAAGGATCAAATGCCCCATGGCGCCAGACTGTTTTCTTTTGCAGCCTGCAGGTAAGGGGAAGTTGTCCTGTGTCTGGCTGTGTCATGCCTGCTCTGCGGATGGGCAGGATTTCAGTTTGCAAAGCTGCCAGTCCAACCCCCTCCACTAACGCAAAATTCATTAAAAAAATAGGGAAATGTTTAATTGCGGTTGACATATAGGCACTCTGCTATGAACTTTACACACAATCGCAGATAACAGCATCAAAATTAATGCCTGCTTCCCACTTGTCCTGCTATAAGCAATAAACGTTTGGCAAGTCAGTAAATAACAAAATTCTCATGTGGCCATCTACAGGTCACCGGGATACTTAAGAAGTTTGCGTTAATTATACCATGTTTGCCATCAAAGAGGGGATATTAACCCTTTCGAGCTGTTGCAGGAAAGCAGTGGAGTCATTTGGAAGTAAGTAAATGAAATCTTGTCACTAAAAGTGCAACCTTTGCAAAATTTAAAAAAAAAAAAAAAAAAAGATGTTTGAGGCAAAAACCTCACTAGACATGATGGAAAATATGGTACCTTTTCAGCTTTCCTTTTATTTATTTTGTATTTTGACATCAAACATTCCCTGTAACCTAATCTTCTTGGCTTTTGATGTGGCCGTGGAGACATGACAATTAAGCACGGCTTAAAACAATAATCCGAACAACGGGAACCAAAGGCGAGTAATGTCAGGGTTCCCCCTTCACAGAAAGCCTGTCCCCCAGTGTTTGGTGGTAGTGAAAGGACCGTAAATCCCAATTTGTTGCCTCAATATCTGCTCTGTGCTTACACTTTACGTTGAACTTTACACACTTGCTCCATTTCCATTCCCTGCTGTTTGTTTTTCTTCCGCTATGCGAAATGTCTGGAGACAAACACGATACACACGTTGCAGAGAGATGGTTTGATCTTTCACAGATTAGTGCCACCTGACAAACACGGGATTATTTGTTATCTGTGTTGCAGGAACCGCTGAAGACCCCGCTCAGAAGAGGCACGCTCCTCCGGGCGCTGGGGGGCCGCAGCACCCCTCCTGACAAGCTGATGGACTATGGCCCCGATTCTGCGAGTGGATCAAACCAACCCGGCGAGAGGCAACACCAAGGTAAGCCCTCATCAAAGTCTGAATGGGTGTGTAATGTGCAACCAAAGCAAAGAGCTTGATTTTTCTAAATTATCTTAAAGTAATATTGTTAGTTCTCCTCTCCTCATCTCAGCTATTCAAATATGGAGGGAGAGTGGCTGAGTTTACTTATAACCCCGTTTTAAACCTGTCTGAAAACGAACATGTTTCTTTTTAAATGAAGCTTGCACGGTATGCCATAAACTGCCTTTTTTTTTTTTTTTTTTTTTTTAATGGGTGTTTGCACTAAGCCTCGCTAAACAAGTTGGAGAGATGATTAACTTGTCTGAAATGATGCGGGAAGGCCTCATCCCGGTTGCATGTGCTTTCTTCAGCACATCTAGAGCTGCTGCAACTCCGCGACGTTCGCACGCAGAGCTTGCAAACAGGGCTAGGGAGGAGGCTGCACGGTTAAAGAGAAGCAGTGATAGAAAGGGCTGGAATTTGCACACACACACTGAAAAAGGAACTCGGCTTATTTTTTTTCTTAATGAGTAAGGAGTTATCCCCAAGCTGGTTTCCACAGAAGTGAGACACAACTCCCGGGGGGTCAAAGGAGGAAACCCAAAGTTCATTAGCAGTTTTCTTGAAAATATTGTTTTAGTAGCAGCAGTACTCACCCCCACACATGGCGGGGGGACTTTGCAAGACTTTGCTTCACTTTGTAAGGCCCCAAGGAGTTCCTTGTGTGGGTCAAACTCGACTGCGTGATGAAAGCAGCCGCAAAGTTTTGGCCATGGGAGAGCTGCCCGGTAAGCACTCCTCTCCATCCTCCCGTGCCAGCCCGCGTGCACACCCCCCTGCACCCACGGCTGCACCCCTTGTCAGCGGTTCCCAGGACAGCACGGAGCAGCTCTGGGCTGGCCATCCCCCCTTGCTCCCTAAACGCCACGGATAACGCCAAATGGTAAGAAACAGGTTTCCAGGTTGACGGTGTTGCCTGTTACAGCAGCACAAGAACCTACGGAGAACTTTGCCCAGTCTAATACAGGCCTTGCCTTGAAACCCATTAGGCAGCTGGCTGCTTTTCCGCATTTACGGTATTTTAAAACTTGTTTTTAATTGAAAAGTATTTCTCCAAACACTTTAAAACAACAACCCAAAAAAACAACAAAAAAACCTAGGGAAACTGCAGTTCATCATCTGCAGTGTGGCTGCTGCCTTAGGTTTTCAACTGGTTTAGAAACTTTAGCGCGCTTAACTGCGTGACCTCGTCACCCCAAAACAACACCGGAGAATGAGCTTTTGTACCTGTGCTTTTTATACTAAATCATTCACCAACTACTTTTTTTGTCCTACCCTGGTAGGTTTTTGAAATATCAATAGACCACTCTGCATAAAGTTTAAGCTAATAATTCTACTGGCAACAATGACGACAATAATTTTTCCTCTCTCCCTATTAAAAGCAGCCTTTATGACATGAAGCTGGGCACAGGTACTTTCACAAAAAAGGTATTTTATTATTTTTAGCAATATTCACCTTGAAGGAATATGAGGAAAGCATACACTTTTTACAGACAATATATAAACATGTTGTACATAATTAACAATAACTTAGTTCACTAATCCAAAAATAAGCAAAATAAAAAAATTAAAATAAAAACAGAAAATACTGCAGAATTTTTTTATGCTGATACAAGTACAAAATAATTTAAATCTCGACTGCTGTTGTCTATGCTGCAGTGACTGACAATATATTGCACTTTGTCAACTGTATCAGTAATCCCTGTCTTCCACCCACATCCCTTCCCCACCCCCGTGCCCAAATCCTACAGAAATTTGAGTTGGGTACAAATAATGTACAACTGTACCATTGTAAAAGGTAAAAAGGACCCAATTTTTTACCTCAGTAGATTAAAAATTCTTACGATTTCTCCCAACCAATTTAGTTTCCCATTTATTTCCACTTCTTTACAAAGTGCACCTATATGCCTACGCAGACCAGAAAAAGGAGGAAAGCAGGGTTTTCATGGCTGCTTGGTTCTTAATTCATTATCAAATATTTGAATTACATGTTTAGAAAAAAAATTAACGTACATCCATTCTTATTTGTTTCGTTGTGGTTTTTTTTCTGTAAAGCGGGACTTTTGCAGTAAAGATACAATTGGCTTGATCCAAAAAAAAAAAAAAACCCTCAACAAAAAAGTTAAAAATAAAAAAAAAAAAAAAAATAAAAAGCTTGTCACAGAGTTAAGCTTACGTGGTTTACATTATCAAACCCCTCTGTTCGTTGGGGCATTTTCATCAGAAGTATAGTTAAATATGTACATTGTATGTTATACTGGAGCTTGTGTTCACGAGAGGCATCAGATCATAACAATCAATAGAATACACTTCACATTGGCAATAGCTTTGTTTTCGGTCATTTACGTACAATATGGTTTAGTAATGGGAGATTTAAATTTTCTCTTTTTTTGTTGTTTTTTTTTTATTTTTTTTCATATAAAATACGCTACGGAAAACGGACGTTCCCCTTAGAACGATGCTTTCCCTTGTCTCATCAGCTGTCGCTGTGTCTGGGATTTGACGGATGTGTGAAGCTCAAACTGATTGTCTCTCTCTTTCCCCTCTCCAGTGATCTCAACCTCGTTTCTGCCCTTCCTCCCTGTGAAGTCCACCGGGGCCTGGATGCCTGAGACAGCACACGCGCTGGCTGGCTGCATGTGGACGTGGTGGCCACACTGCCATAAGTTTACCCAAGCAGCTAATCTGCATTTTTAAGCGACAGCTGCCAACACAACAGAACAAAATGCTTCAACCTCTGAAGTCTATGAGTTGGATGTTTTTATGCCCTGTGATGGTTTTTGCTGTGCTAGAAGTTAGCTGCGACACAGTTTGGTAAATGCATGTATCTCACCCCTTGCTAGTGCAGGATTGCCCTCCCGAGAGTTTTTTTCCCAACAGTTTGTCTGATCGAGCTGTCTGTTTTGAGGAATAATAGGGTAGTTGGGAGGGGGGCTGTTTTTTTTAAATAAATCTTTCATGTTAGGGAAAAGAATGAAGAATTCATGTCAAAATAATCACCATCTTGCGCACATTAAAATCCCGTATTACGGCTACATTTTTGCTTTGTCCCCCCCCACTCTTTTCCCCCTTCCTAGTAGATATTTTGCTATGGAAGATAGACGGAGTTAATCCAAGGGGGCTGGCTGAATATGTTCCCCCCTCTTCCCCTTGTTTTGAAGGCAGGTTTTCTTACAGGGTAGCCATTGCAAACAACAGCACAAAAACATGCAATCAGAGGGGTTGAGGCTTTTTGTGGAAAACAAGAGCAAAATAAATATGACTTTGTGTCTGATTTCATTTTAAAAATTACGTTTTTATAAAGATGTCCTTTTCTCTTTTCTCCTTTTTTTTTTTTTTTTTTTTATTTTTTAATTTTTTTCCCCATCCCAAACAAAGTCCACAATAGAAATCCAGCATGTCTGGCTTCCCGTGAGCCGATTCCATCCTGGGAGGCTGCTTATATCTCTTTACAATATTCACAGTAATAACAAAGAGAGAAAGGAAAGCCAGTTCCAAGCCTTTTCCTTCAGCTTCTGTCACCTTTTGCTTCCTGCTGGACCATTAAGTATCGAACAGGTGAGTTCTTTTTCCTTATACCTGAGGGGGCAAAGTGCATTACAGGCACCACTACACGTTTCTGCAGAAGACCCATCATTTGCAAGGTTTTAGTCCAGCATTAAGAGTTAAACCGCATGGGAGCAAAGATCCCCTTTTGCCATCCCTACTTTCTCCTCTTGGCAGAACATTTCCTTACTTGGTGTCGTCTTAGGCAAAGCCCCATGTTCTCAGTTTCTGGGTGGGTCTCTTGGTCATCGGGTTTTATCCCATGGCTGTAACCATGCTGGATGGGTGTGGATGTCCAAATGAGATGCTGGAAGATGGGTGGATGGGGGTAGGTGTTGGTAGGATGTGTCCAGAGTGGCTGAAAGGTGGCAAATGCCCCATGGGCGCCATGTGACTAGCAAGGGCAGCAGCGCTGAAGGGAGACGATTTCTCCTGCATGCACTTGGACAGTTCCTCAAAACACTCAGAGCCTTTCTTGCTTTTCTTTGACTTGTTGGACATTTTCCTATTCCTGGTCTGAATTCCTTCCTTTTTCATGGTCAGAGGCCTGTTCACCTGCAAGAAATGAGAAAATCAGGCTCATGCAGACAAAATGACCTTATTGTGCAAAAATGAAAATATTTGGACAGCCCCCATGTGTTTTTCCTGGATGGAGACCTTTTTCTGGCCAAAAAAAATGGTGTTTCTCTCTGCAGAACTTGTTTATATTGATTTGTTTAATAAAACCACACACACACAAAAACCCTAGACATGAAAAACAAATTGAGCTGAATTTGGCAGCTGATGACTCTCTTTCCCGTAGGCTTACCCTCAGTCCTCATTCATTTCTTAATAGAAGAGGTCAAACTAGGAGGCACACGTCGACCCAAATTCAGTCCTAAGACATGAGCAATCTTGTACCAGTAACCTCTGTTACTTACAGTTTAAATAACGTTCCAACATGTCAAGTGATTCCTGCTACGGATCAATTTCCCTTTTTTTTTTTTTTAATGTAATAAAATAAAATCTTAGATGTAATTATTTTGGGGAAAAAAAAAATCAAAATGAAGATGCCTCATCACGATTAGTTTTTGCACAGAGCCCATTTCAAATGGCCTCTGTGTTTTTAGAGGGAAACACCACACAAAACACGCTCAGTTAAAACAAAGTGTGGTAGCTCTATTTTGCCTGCTTTGCCCAAGCGTTAGAAGCCAAGCTAATACATTGTAATGTCACTGAACTTAGCATCACTATGCCGACAAAGAATGGCTGTCACTTCCCAGGGGAACCTTAGAGACGGGGGAAGGAATAAAACAACAACCAAAACCCTGAAACCAATAAAAGCCTAGTGTACACCATGCAGTTAAGACATCAATCCCAGCTAGGCAAGCAGCGACACATGAGATGAGTAAATACTCACATTGTGCAATTTATAGTAGAGTCCGCAGGCATTACAAACCGGGTCCCCGTTTGCATTACGTCGCCATAAGGTCGTGGTGGTTGTCTGACAGTTGGCACAACAAGTCCCTGCTCTCCTAGCCGCTGACTAACCAAAAGAAAAAGAAAATTAAAAATGTATCGGCAGGAGGAGGGAGATCATGAGAAAGGTCGAGTCGGACTGAATATTTAGGTTGGGTAGAACTAGTTACTAAGATTTTACAGAGCATCAGGGCTGAAGCAAAGCTCCCGTCAGTTTTATGTTTTGTGGCCGTTAGGTTTTTGTTTAAATTCAAGTATTCTCCGACGCAGACTGCAGCTTCAAGCCCCATGACACTGTGTGTGCAGGGGACGTAAGGAGAGAAACAATGCATCTCTAACTCCACAAACAAAAATTTTAGAGGGGAAAACGACATCTGATTTGTTCAGGTTTTCCCTTTGCAGGATTCTAGAATGCATCATGAAAATGCATTTGCCTTTTTTTTTTTTTAATGACCGATTTAGTTTGTGCCAATGTTGGGACTGGGTTTTGAAAAGAGGGAATGATCTTAAAGAATGTGATTTTTACCCCTACTCTGGCCCTTTAAAGATGGACACAAAAGAAAACCAACCGCATTACTTAACTGGGTGCAGTATTTATCAGAGCCATCACTGAAAATTCAGTTTCCATTTACAAGTGAAAGGGAGAAAACAAAACCGGCTCCAACTTTCTTTAAATATTTAGCAAACCAAATTTCATGCCTTGCAGCAATGATTCCGCTGACCCGTCTGCCGCCTCTGTCCCTACTCAGTTCCTTGTCTGACAAGCCCTCAAACAACTGTCTTAAAAAAAAAAAGGCAAAAAGAATAACCCCCCAAAAATCCACCACCCTTTCTAAAACTATTGTTCTGCTGAAACCAAGATGGGGGGAAAGAAAAGTGCCCAAACATTCACCCACCTCCCAAAACAAGAACAGGAAAAGTAGAACAGCAGGCAGCCAGCAGTTTCTGGACGGGCCCTTGTCTAGCAGACCCCACAATAATACGTTCTTTGTGCAAGCACGCTATCGTATAAAGTGTTACGGACGGACTAATTGCACCCCATATTCTGGGAAATAATTTCCTATTAGAAAGCTTCAGCCCTGTCTCTGGAAGTGGTCAAAATACAGTCCGTTTTGTGGAATTGGATTAATGCTGAGGACTCAGTATTTTCTTTTCTTAAATTAGCCGAGTTTACTTTCTAATGCATATCAATCGTGGTAATTTCCCCGGGGCCTCGCTCCCTGGATATTTTTGCAATTAAGCCACTGAGAGCCACAGGGTGAAGCAGCAGCAAAGCTCATGTTAACGCGCAGGGCATCTCCGTGAGCAGAGTCCCAGAGCGGCGGGTTTCCCAGACGAGAACTTTGTGCTTCCCTGCCTGCCGGCTCCGCTGGGCAGCTGGTGCCGCCCCAAGCACAGACCGGCCCGGCTCGCAGAAGAGGAGCACCGGGTTCTGTTCTCACTTGCTCCTGATTTACACCATGGCCCTCTGTAACTTTCCCAAAGCTGATGGACGGCTCGGCAGCTTAAGGCAAGAATCAGGCCCTGGGAGACTCATATATTTCAGTCCCTTACTCGCCTGTGAGAACAGGCCAAAGGCAGAAAGAGGGGGTACCCCCTACTGCAAGTACTCTCATGCAACCCAAACACAATTAATGCCAGACTTCCAAACGCTGACATTATTAATATGATCACTTTGCTATTGCATGTCAGATGAACAAATTCCCAAAGATGGCCATCTCCTCTCCCCCGCAAACAAGCAAACTACAGTGGAAAAAGGGGCAATAAACAAAGCTGTAAATCAATTAAGACAAAACAAAACATTAAAACAACTAAACTAAAAGAAAACCTCTCTAGTGCCCCCCAAACCCCTCGCAGTGAGCTAAGTGTAACAGTCTCCCAGCACACTGGAAGGTGGAGACCTATGTTTGCATATTTGAGATGGCTTACTGATATTCAACTATGCTGCTTAACTCCATGGCCTGTCCCATTCAGACTGGAAAGCGCTTGAGCCTGAGAGACGATAATGTTACACTGTTGTCTTAACATTTTTCTATATGTCAGTCACTTTAGAAGGCAAGTCATTAAGAAGCTTGCATAGTTGAAATTCTGACTCACGACAGAAATCTCCTGTATCCCATCCCAGTGTTAGAGCAGTAATGCCAATTTTCTGCTCTCCAAACCTCATTGAAACGTGCCCACAAATAGCTAAGAGACTTAGGCACCATAAATCACAAAGCTCCAAAAAAATATATTTATTATTCTTAGCATTTTACGCATTATTTGTGGAGTAGAGTGTATTAGAAATTTCAAAACAGCAAGCATGACTGGCAAGGCTTGCCTATAGAAACTCTCTAAAGCTTTTAGAGTCAGGAAACAGATACACAAAGTTTCCTTATCTTTAACGTACAGATATCCGGATAGGAAACTACTACCAGGAGCTTAGAAAGGACATTTTTTTTAAATCACTCAAATGAAAATACAAAGTATAGGTGACTCCATGGAAAAATAATAGGATTTTTTTTTTAAACAGTAGGGGATTGTCTGGGGAGGGAACCAATATTAATATTGCCAGAGAATATAAGAGTGAAAATTACTTCATGGCTTTTATACAAATAATTATTAAGTAGGGAGCAGTAGCTTTGACTCATCTGATTTGTTTTGCTTTTTGGAGCTGGAACTTTTTTTTAGTACACGGTGGAGGACATTCGCGCTCATAACCCTTTCGCTCCCAGTATGCGCCCAAAACATCCCAAGAGGCCAAACAAATAAGGAATTAAATTAAAAGCTGTCATCCGAGGATAAACGGGGAGACGGATACACGATACCCCGCGTGTATTGTGAGCGGCAGGGAGGCTCGGGACAGAGGCGCGCTCGGCGGGCTGTGGCGGCGCGGTGGTCTGCGCCGGGGATGCCGGGGCCGGGGGTGGCGGGGGGGGAGAGCTGCCCCGAGGCACGGCAGTGACCTCGACGTGACTGACCCCCGTGTACAGTACAGCTCGGCTCCGCGCAGGGGCTGAGCGGAGATGAGACACGTTCGACTTGTGCCTGCGTGTGGTCCCTTTGCCTAATTTATCCCCAAACCCAGGAGAAACAGAGACACCTACCAGCCTTCGTTTAGGTTTAATGAGAGGTCGGTTTTGACCATTCATTTTGTGGTAGAGCCCGCAGGCGTTACACAGGTAATGCCCGGTGCCGTCTCTTCTCCAGAGAGGGGTAGCAGTTGCTCCACAGTTCACACACTCTCTGCCTTCTAAATGGAAACACGAAGAAACCGGATTTCTTTCTTTAAAAACAAATTCACAAAAGCTTTTTGCATTGTCCTTTAGGCATTTTCCAGAAGTCAAAACAGTGTGTTAATGCAAGCACAATCAGACAGCAGTGACATCTACAGCACATGCAGCAAGGAGCTCAGTGTTTCGAGAACGCCTAGACTCCAGCGAGTATTTTATGTCATGATCAGAAAGAGGCAGCTCTCTCTGCAAGGTGAGAAAGAGTGACACTCTTATTGTGTCAGATGGAAGTTATCGTTTCAGTAACGAGAACTCCCTTAATCTGCGCTGGGCACCGCTCCCCTCCCGTATCTATTGCACTCTGATGGTTAGATCCTGTGTTCTCCTGCCACAAATACACATGTACACGTGTACACAAACACACACCCCTGCAAACACACAAATGTTAAAGAGAGAGTCAAAGGAAGAGGTTTTCTAGAATTAAATCCCAGCAAAAAGACCTCCCATTCTGTGCTTTCTTTTTTGTTGCAAATGCTACGGGATGAGAAAGCCGAGCAGATTGGGAATGGATACAGAATGCCAAAGGCTCGGTTGTGATTTTTGTTCTAAAGGCAGAAAAATGCTAACACTGATCTTTGAGAAAGTTCAGCTTCGGCAAGCACTCTGGAAATTCCTGTAAAAAACAGGCTTTCAGTTCTTTCCCATTCCTGTGATTTTTCAACAATACAGTTTGGATTTGGCAGGGAGCAGTTTACCTTATTACTGCTTCATTACTAGTTTTAGTAGCACAACGTGGGAAACACGGCATTGTAGAATGGCTCTAGTAAACCCAGCATGGAACTCCTAGATATCTGTTTCTGCCTCAGAAAGCTCTCTGCTAAAAGTTCATTTGCCTCTGACAGTTCGAGGGCAGGTCTGCTTAATATAGAAATCTCTCTTAATATAGTTTATGCAAATCCTACAGTATTTAACTGGAGAGGAAATTCTTTTTGCTAATAACTGAAGCAGGCCATGTTGAGTTCAGCGGGGCTTGTGTCTCCTTTAATCTAGGGAGTGGGTGGCTTTTAAACAACACAGTCTACAGTGAAAAATGAGGGGAGCTCTGCGGCGCTGCATTTGTAGCTTTTGTCCCTCCTAGGGCAGGAAGCTGCAGGAGTCATCGTGTCGTGAGTCTTAGTTTTCCTACAAAAACACTGAGTGGTCACGAACTTTCCCCAGTTCCTTGCACAGGGGGCTCCCTTACAGAAAAAAAAAAATGTAAAACAAAACAAAACATGCTTCTTACTTCCCCCATCTAATAAAATCATCGGCAACTACAGGACAAAAATTAAAAAGCTAGTTGAGATCCCTTTATCTTCACAGAACTGGGTCTTGAATCCGTTTCCAAACTCGGGAGGCTCCGGCTGCTAATTGCCTTTATTTACTACTCTCTGCACTGCTAAAAAATACATATACCTGGTAGCGACTGCATTTAAATGATGGCAGAGGGAGAATGTGTTTTTCCCCTCAGAGGAGCCATTTGAAACAGAGCTGATGAGCTTGTAAAATAGCTGATATTTTTGTTGCAAAACTCATAAGAGATCACATTTCTAAATTATTGTCTACTTTAAAAATAAATGCATGTAGTGTATTCATAAGCAGAGATGTGCAATGATATATAAGAATACACACACAAAAGCATATATAGCCGTTTATTTTTAAAGGGCTGTCTAAATTCAGTCCCAATGTACCGTATTTCATTTCCTTCCATGGCTGAGGATGTTAAAGCAGGAAGGTTAGTAGAATTACACAAATCGTCTTAATGCATCTGTCTAGTTGTACAACTACTGTGATTTCAAAGTGGGATCAAAACTTCGTCTATCACCTAATTTATGACTGCACTTTTAGGAAGAAACGCAAGGAAGGGTTGTGAAGACGGGAAAGGTCTGCAGACAGTCGTTTGGAAGCAGAGACATGTCTGCTTCAGGGGAAAAAAAAAAAAAGGAGTATTTTCTAGTTAAAGTTAGGCTGGAGTAAGTTAGCGATGACTGGACACCTTAGTCTTTCGCACTGGTATGTAAACTATATTTGAACTTTTGCTCCTGTAAAACGTGAAGGAAATAAGGCCCTCTGCGATTTGAAGCAGACCGGCCGGGTAAGTTTCGCTTTCATCCTGCGCTGCGGCCTTGGTTCGTATTAACGAAGAGACGTGGAAATCATTGAGGGAGAAATAACTATCGCTAGAGAGTCCCCACGTGTAATCTGGGGGGGGTGGTGGGGGTGGTGCTGACTTGGGGTCGGGCCTGAGCCCCTCGGGTGGCCGAGGCCAGCCAGGCGCTGCTTTTTCTCCGAGGGAAACATTTTTTTCTCATAAATCCCGCTTCGTACAACCCGATCTGCCAGCTCACACTGCACCGGTCCCCGAGTCCCTCGGCCCCCTCCGGGCGCCCCGGGGCCGGTGCCGGCGGCTCAGCAGCCGCTCTGGATGTGCTGGCACCCACGGAAGCCTGGTACAAGCTCCATCTCCCGGTTTAAAAACCCAGAGAAGTGGGAGCAGGCAGCCACCTGCCCCGAAGAGCCGACGCAAGCGCCCAGCCTCGCAGCAGCCCGCAGCCTCGCCCCCAAAGCGCCCGCAAAGCCACCCGCGACCCGCACGCTCCCCCCGGCAGCGCGGCCCTCACCTCGGCCCTTCCACCCGGGGCCACGGGCGGTGCGTGACGGGGCAGGCCGCGGGGTGCAACACTTACCCGAACAGGATCTGGCCTTGCTTCGCGGCTTGGGGGTGAAGCTGGACGCGGGGCCCCCCAGGAAGCTGCCCGGGTGGAAGAGGCTGCTGCTGTAGTCGTGGGCGGCCGGCACGTAGGAGGGGTAGGTGGGGATGGGGTGGTGGGTGGAGGGCTGGGCCCCCATGCTGGTGAGGCTGCTCCTGAGCGGGCTGGCGCTCTCCATCTTCATCCCCTCCGACAGCGACACTTGGTACTTGATGCTGTCTTTGTCCTCCTGCCGGGCCCCGGCGGAGGATGAAGGGGAGGCAGCGCTGGTGGAGTTGGGGTCCGGGGACACTTCCTTGGGAGGGGTCGGGGGGAAGCCGAAGAGGTGGGAGCCGGAGTGCGAGGCCGGGGTGAGCGAAGACACGGAGGCGGTGCTGGACGTGCTGCTGCCTGGGTACACCGAGATGGCCCCGGGCGCTCCGGCCGCCGAGGGGTGCAGGGGTGTCTTGGTGAAGGGGTTGACGGTCCAGGGGTTGTGGTGATGGGCAGACAGTGCCGCCTTGCTGCTGTCCAGCCAAGGGATCCCGGGGCTGTGGATAAGATGAGGCCGGCACATTTGACTCCCGGTCAGGCGGGCTGTAGGAACACAAGAGCGTTTGGGATCAGCGTGGGGCAGCTCAGCCCGGAGCGGCTCTGGGAAGTCCCCCAGCGCCCGGCCCGGGCAGCTCCTCAGCCTGCGGGCAGCCGGAGGGGAGCCGGGCACGGGGAGGGATTTCACAACCCGGGCAAGAGCAGCCAGACTGGCGCAACAGCCCCTTCTCCCCGTCCCCTCCGAGGGAGATACCAGCCAGCCCGGGGAAGCTCAGCGAGAAAGAGCGATGGGCAGCAGCGGGGGGACCCAGCCGCCCGGGGCAGGAGCAGAGGCACCCCCTTTCCTCCCGCCCCACCCCTGGGAATAAGCAGCAAACCCCTTTCTGCTCTGTCTTCCGAGCTGCTGCAACGCGCTCTCTTCGGCTCCTAAAAACACCCCAAAATAAAGTCCATCGCCGATTTGAATCGGTTTGTATTTTGCATCCGGGAAGTAGCCGTGTCTGAGAAGTTTTAGCCTGTGCGCACACTATTTCCCCTTCCTCTCTCACCTCCCCCCTTTCTTTCCCTCCCCTCCGCCAGTCCTTGGTTATCCCTAGGGTTAAAATCCACCCGTGCCTCCCTTTCTATCCTGTTTTCTTAGATCTCCTTTCCCCCCGGCTCCGACACACCGAAGCGGCCCCCGAGTGAAACTCTCGCCTCCACGTAGGACACCCGCACGGAGGGGCCGGGGAGCGAGGCGGAGGCGGGCGGGGAAGGGCCGGGGGTGCACAGGGGGGGCAGCGGGTCCTGATTTACCGTGTGCCTGGCTGTAGGAGACCCTGGCCCGGGCATGGGCAGAATTGGCGTAGTAAGGGTTGCCCTGGGAGTCCAGGTGGTTGAAGAAGACGTCGACTTCGTCCGGAGGTAGGAGCTGCGCTGGTTCCATGTAGTTGTGAGCCAGTCCGGGATGGTGGCTCTCGGGGTGCTGCCCGTTGAGCACGGCGTGGTGGGCCATCCAGCGAGGCTGGTCCGTGGCCACCTCCATGGCCTCGGGCCTCCCCTCCCACCCACCCCCGGACCAGGAGCGAGCGGCGCTCGGCGGGAGGGGTGGTGCTGCTCGGGGGTGGCTTTTGGCGCTGCCGGTGGGTTTTAGGAGATGGGGTGGCTTTTCTTAAAGAGAAAACCGCCGGGTGGCTGGAGTGCGCCCTCGGAAGGGTGGGGGAGGACCCCCGAAGTCAGCGTGTCCCTCTGTCAACAGGCGGGCGGCGGAGGCAGGTCCGGGGAAGCGCCGGGGCAGCACCTGTAGGGAGAGACGGGCGGGTTAGCGGCTCGGCAGCCCCGGGGTGCGCTGCCCGCCGGGCCGGCTCCCCACCGGCTCGTTTTCCCAGCGGTAAATGGATGGGGAGGGGGAAGCAGAGCCCCTCCCCCCCTTCCAAAAATATCCTCTCCCCCCAAAGTCCTCGCCTTGCGCCCTCCCTGCTCATTGCCCCACAAAATAAACAGAGATCCCATTTCAAACTCTTTACCAAAAAAAAAAAAAAAAAGCTTCCTTTTTTTTTTTTCCCCCCGCTCTCGCTACAAACGTCAACAGGAGTTTTTCCAGCTGGCTTCAAAAGCGGGGTAAAAAAGGAAGACCGGCAGATCTAATATAGCGTAGTTCTAGCAAGAACTCCGACTGACACAAAAGGAAAAGGAGGGGAGAAAGAGGGAGGGGGGAGAGAAGGAGAAGAGGGGCGAGAAGGGTGTTTAGCGAAAGCAGCGAGTGCGCCCTGGCAGCGGCGCGGCGGCCCCCCCGCGCCCCACACTTACCCGGCGCGGGAGGCAGGGTGCCTCCGCGGGGTGGGTGGTGATGGATGCCTGCTTGGAGGATGCGAGTGCCGCAAAGAGGGGGAGAAAGGAGGGAGGGAAGGAGGAAAAAAAAAAAAAAAAAAAAAAGGCGAGGAGGGAGAGGGGGAAAGGCAGAGCGAGCGCGGGAGGAGGAGAGGAGGCTGGATGGAGGGTGTTACTCAGATGGCAAAGCCGCTGCTCTGGCCGGCTCGGTCCCATCCCCGCGCATCCTATATGAGCGCTGGCGCCAGCTGGCCGCGGCGCCGCAGACGGGCCGGGGCGCGCAGGGCCGGCGGCCGGGCCAGCCAATCCCGCCGCCCCACACCGCCCCCAACCGCACCCCCGGCCCCAAACGGAGCCGGCCCGGGGGGGTGGGGGGGAGCGCGGCGCAGACCCCCTCCTCCGCCCCCCTTCCCCCGCCCGCAGCATCCTCGCCCGGCAGCGCCGTGGGGGCTTTCCCCGCCCGGGCACTGCACGCCCCTGCGGGGCGGGGACGGCAAAATAGGGGGGTCCCGCCGGGGTGTGCGGAGATGCGCCGCGGCGGCGGCGGGGGGGCCGGGGCGGGTGAGCGAGGACGGAGTGCGGGAAGGGCTCGGCCGTGGGGCCGGCTCCGTCGGGTGCTGCCCGGCCGCGGAGCCGCGGCTCCCGGCGCCGCCACCGGGATGCCCGGGGCTGGGGAGGGGGGTGGGGGTGGAATTCGGCACCGGGGAGATAAATACGTTAAAATCCCCTAAATCAGGCACGGCAGCGCGCAGCCGGGAGCGGGACAAACCCCAGCGTGGTCGTTCCCATCACGTTAATTTGAAATAACTATCTGAATCGGAAAAAAAAATATTTAAACCCAAATAAATACGAGGCTCCGCGCCGGCCGCGGGGACGGGGAGGACGAGGAGGGCCCGGGCAGTGGGGCCGCTCCGGCCGGCGCTGCCCTCCATGCCGCGCCGGGCAGGCTGCGGGGCAGGGACGGCTCCTGCCCGGGTCCCCGGCCTGCAGCGCTCGGGCCAGGCCCGGGCTGGGGTTTGCTGGCGGCTGCGGCACCAAACGGCCAGGCCCGGGGAGCCGAGCCGGGCCGGGGCAGGAGAAAGGTGCCTGGGGACCGGCTGCAGCCTCCCCGATGGGGCTGCGGCGCCGCAGCCCTGGGTTTTTTCCTTCTCCCCTTTAAAAAAAAAAAAAAAAAAAGAAAAAAAAAAAGTTTTACTATTTGCAATTACTTGTGTGCTTTGGGTCGGGGAGGAGAGGCTCAGCTCGAATCAACAGGCATTTGCTGCGGAGCTTGGCGCTCGGCTGTAGCCGGGGGCGCGGGTCTGTCTCTGCCACCCCGAAGGTGCCGATAACCCCGTCCGCTTTTGGGGTGGAAAACAATAATAATGGAAAAGTCACAACCAACCCCCCAGAGCGCGGCCGGGCGCTGCTGCAGGTCCCGTTTCCCAGGCGCTCCCCTCCCGTTCCTCAGCCGCTGCTTTCGGGGGAAAAGGGGAACGCTCGTCGCAGTCCCTTAAACCTCCGAGCGGGACGCGGGGCGAGGGAAGCGCCCCTCGCCCGGGCAGCGGGGCAGGGCTGGCGGAGAGCGGCCCCTCCGCCCGCCGGGCAGCGGCCGCGGCTCCAGCCCGACGGCGCGGCCGGGGCAGGGGGCGCGGGAGGCGGTCGGTGCCGTGCGGGCTGCGCCGGGCCCCGCGGGGGGATGCCGGCGGGGGGAGCGGGGCGGCCCTGAGGGTGCTGCTGCGGCCCCGCGGCCCCCCCCGGCGGGCAGCACGGGGGGCTGGGAGCCGGAGCCGGCCTCCCCCGGCCCGGCCGCCCCAGTCACTACGACGCCGGGGCTCTGACGTCACCCGCCACTGCCAAATTCGCCAGGAAATGAACTTTTTTTTTTTTTTTAAATAATAACAATAATAATAATAATGATGACGGTAATAATAATAAAACTCCCTTTCCTCGCTGCGGAGCCCGTCTGGCCGGAGCGACACGGGGCACCCTCCCTAACTATTCCCCCACCACCCCCCGTTGTCCCCCCCGAACCTCTCCCCAGGGGAGCCCCCCGGGGGACCCACGGCACAGCCCGGCGGGGCGAGGAAGCGGGAGCCGGGCTGGGGGCGCCGGAGGCTGGGGCAGGGGGAGCCGGCATTGCTCCCCTCCCCGCATCCTTTCCTCTGCCGGCCTCCCGCACCCAAAGTCCGGGTCGCCCCGCTCCCCCCCCCCCGGCCCCCTGCCCTCGGGGCTGCGCGGCGGCGCCGGGATCGCGGCGCGCCGAGCCCCCTCCTGCCGCCGGGGGGGTCGCAAGCGGCGGGCCGGGCGGCAGCTCCGCCGTCGGCTGCCGGGCGCGGAAGGGGCGGTGGAGCCGGCTTCTCCCGGGACGGGCTGGTTGGCCCGGGCAGGCCGGGGACAGGCGCTGGGCCGGGCTTGGTGGGAGAGGGGCCGGGGCTCGGGAGGGCAAGTGCCCCCCGCGCTGCGGAGCTGCCTGCCCGCGGCGGAGCCTGCCCGGGCGCCTTAGGCCGGAGGTGCCAGGGAGGAAAGGGAAACAAAGCAAAAAAAAAAAAAAAAGAAAAAGGAAAGTTAAAAGGCAGAGAGAGAACCAAGCGAGCTTTCTAAAAATCCGGCTTCTCCCTTCGAAGCGATTTTCTTTCTACACGCACCAAAAATCCCCACCAAAACCACCCAAATATCCACCCAAAACGGATTTTTTTTTTTTTTTTTTTTTTTTTTTGAAAGAAGGATGAGTGTAAAATAAACGCGGGTGTTTGCAGGTAGGTTCCCCGCGCCTCGCTCTGCCCACAGCCGGGAGGCTGCCGGAGCCGGGGCGCACCGTGCCCGGGGTCTGTCCCGGGGCAGCAGGGCGGCGGTCAGCCGGGATCACCCCAGCCCCGCCGGCTCCGGCTCCGGCTCCCGGCCGGCGGCGAAACCCAGCGCCTCGCTACGCCCTTATTAATTAATATGGATGTTTTAATTATTGTCCGCCTGCCATCAGCACGGGCCGCGTTTATTTTTGGGGGGGGGGGGGAGAGTGGGGTGGGCTGTTTGTTTTAGGCAGGTGATAAAATCGCAGTTAACGAGCTGATAATTCGTTCGTGTTTGTTTTAAAAGACAAATTGTAAAGATTAATCAGGCGGCTTGATTTATGGCGAGGCAGACCCCGGCGCTGCCCGGCCAGGGCTCCCTGTAGCCCCCGTCTCGGGTTACCCGGGGGCCGGCAGGCGAAGCAAAACAAAAGGGGCGAGCGGGCAGCGGCGGCTCCGGCTCCGGCCGCGCTGCCTCGGGCCGGGCCCCCGCCCGGCGCCCGTCCCCCTCGGCCCGGGCTCCGGCTGCCCCCTCCCCGCCGCCGCCGGGGTGCTGGCACCGCGGCCGGCGCCTCTCCGCGCACCCGACCCTCGCGGTTTGTACCCCCCCCCCCCCCCCCCCCCAAAGACCCTTTGCAAAGTAAATGACCCCTCCAGCAGGGATGAACGATTTCTGCTGAGGGAGCGGTTTAATTCCCGTGGCTGAGCTGGGAGATTTCCTAGCCAGCCGGCTCGCAGGATTTTACTTCATTTTATTTTATTCCCGCCGTGTCCCATCCCCGCTGCCTGCGTTTGGCGAACCGGCTGCCGGCTCCGGTCTCGGCCGTTAAATGCCCCGGCGGCACGGCTGGGGTTTTTAATTGAATTAATTCACCCACCGGGAGCACCAGCAACCCGCGCTGGCTGCTGGAGGCGAGCGGCTTAGCTCCGCTCCGCAGCCCGCTTCACACGGCTGGTTGAGCCGCGCTCCCCTCAATTTTCTGCCAAGCCTCCGGGGAGAGGGTCCGCCCGCCGCCGGCCGGGCCCGGGACGCGCCCTGCTCCCCCACCCCGCTCCTGGCAAACCCCCCTTCGCCTTCTTTCCTCCCTTCCCCCCCCTCCCTTCCCCCCCCCCCCCCCCCGACACAACGGGCTCCGTTTTATTATTTTGTTATTGCCGTTGCAATTTTTTTTTTTTTCTTTTTTAATAAGGGAGCTTTCCCAGATCTGGAAGCACAACTGGTTATTTTGATTTGATTGACAAGTGATGTCATATCGTTAAGGGAGGGGGGAGACGACAACATGTTTTAGCAACAGTTAGTAGCGCCATGTGATGGAGTTGACACCTATGCCCGGGCAGAGGCGAAGGCAGAAAACAAATACCCCCGGCCGAGCACACAGACTATTTATTTACACGCCCGGAGTGGGGGTTCTTCCTCTTTTTTTTTTTTTTTTTTTTTTCCCCCCTGATCCTGGGTGCTTGGACCAGGGAAAACAGTGTACCCGAGCAAACAGGGCTGGCATGGGCTGGGTGGGACGCGCAGCCCCCGGGGCACTTTCCTCCACCCCTTTCCGAGGTGCCCCGGCGGCCCCCCAAGGGGCCACGCTCCCTCCTGCCGCCCGGTGAACGGAGACCCGGGGGTCGAGACCTCCCGGGGCGGCCGTGCAGCATCCATCCCCCCCCCCCGCCGCCGTTCCCCCGAAGTGCAACCCGCGGCGGCCGCAAGCAGGGAGGGCAGGAAAAACTCCGTGAAAAGAATGAAAAAGAGGGCGAGAAGCGCTCAGCGCCGCGGCACTCACGGCCGCCGGTGCCGGCGGGCGCTGTGCGAGCCCCGGGGCGGGCCGGGGGCTGGGAGGGCCGCGGCGGGCTGTGGGCGTACCGCCCCGACCCCCCCGCCCCGCCGGGGGTCGCGGCAGGTACAGGAGCAGCCGGCCGGTGCCAGCGGCTCCCGCCCGCCCGCAGGCAGGAGCCCCGCGCCCCCCCGGGCGGCCAGCACCGGCCGCGGCGAGCAGCCCCCCCCCGCCCCCCCCGGTTTATTTCCTTGGGTGTGATTTTTTGGGGAGGGGAAGTTCTTGCTTTCTGCCTTTTTTTCGGTGTTTTCTCTCCCTCTGGTCTGGGCTCCACTTTGCTTCTCGTCTCCCCCGGCCCCCCCGTCCTGCGTTACTAGCACGTATTAATGGCTGCTAATAGGGTTATAAAATGACACAGTTACCTCTTAACCACAAGACCCTATTTAAGCTGCATTAAAAAAAAAAAAGAAAGAAAGAAAAGAGAGACGGCTCGGGGAATAAATCACGGAATACTTAATCTCTTTTTTTTTTTTTTTTTGTAAATACTGTAGGAGCCTCCTCGCTGTCCCCCCATCCCGCAGACGGTTTCTGCGGGGCATGTCCCCGGCCGCGGGAGCCCTCGGTCCCGGCCCGCTCCCGCCTTCACCTGCGCTTCGTCCGCAATTTCCCCGCTGCCCGCCGCCCCCCGCGCACCCCCGCAGCCCCACGGCTCGCGCGGCTGCAAATAAAGGGGAGGAAAAGCCTCAAATCGCCCCCAGCCTGCCCACAAAAACGCCTTTTGTGCAAGTTCCCAAAGCAAAACGCGTGCGGGGGGGCTTTCACACGCACAGCTTTGTCCAGAAAAAGGTATAAACATTTTTTCCAGGCGCTATCAGGAAAGATTTCGTTCGCAGGAGCTCGCTTTAATTTTACAATTTTTTTTTTCTTGCAAGGTTATTTCGGACGCAGCTGTTACGGGAGGGAGGAAAGAGGCCGATCCCGCAGGTTTGATTTGTTTCTCCACAGGCAAAACTTCGCTGGGGAGGGACCGAGCCCGGAACGGGGAGCGGGGCTCGTCTCACGCCCGGCACCGGCACCGCCCGCGGCCGCCTTTCCCCTGCGAGCCGCGGGGCTTGAACCAGGCCGGGGGTTAGACTTCCGAGACAAGAAATAAATAATTGCGTTTAATAAAGATGCTCCGCGCTCTCGGGGAGAACAATCTCCGCGACCGAAACCCGCACCCCCCCTTAGTGAAATCGCTTTTCTTATTGAAATCGCCTCAAATCCAGGCAGGCTCCGCTCCTTGTTGCTTCTATTTTTTTTTTTTCTTGCCTTCCAGCCTCTGCACCCCAAAGCAAAAGGAGGATAAAGAGGGGAACTTTGCACATACAACAACAACAAAAAAAAAAAAAAAGGAGAGGGGGGTGAAAGAGCCCGCGGAGAGGAGCGGCCCGGTCCCGATGTGGCTGGGTAATTTTAAATCATGCAAAGCCCCGTAAAGCTGCCGCACGGGACTGGGACGGGAGGACTCCCCGGCAGGCAGGTGCAGGGGGAGCGGGGCCGGGCCCTCTCGGCTTTGCGGGGCAGAACAAACCCTCGCATCTTTTTTTTTTTTTCTTTTTTTTTTTTTTTTAATGCCCAAATCTGCCAACAATGGGAGCGAGGAGATAGGATGTGGCTGCGGGGAGGGGGCGCGGGGCTCTGCACACCCTGTCTCCGGGAAGTGTCTGCCTGGCCGCCCTGGGTGAAATGCAACTTTCCAAGATGGAGATTTAAATAATTACCCCGGTGACAATGGGAAAGGGGAAAAAAAAAAAAAAAACCAAACCCCCCAAAAAACCCCCAAACCCTCAAACGCAAACGCGGCCCGGCGGCCCCGCTCCCCGCAGGGTGCCGGTGCGGGGGGCGCAGCGGGTGCGCCCCAGCCGCCGGGCAGGGCCGGCTGAGCCCCGCGGTGCCGCCGAGCGCTGCACAGGGCTCAGCCCGGCCCGGCAGCCCCGGCCACGGCCGGGCGGGAGGAGGCGGCCCGGGGGCGTCCGGGCGTGCTGGGGGCATTTTTTCGTTCTTTACAAAACCCCGCCAGGTTTGTCCCCGGGGGAAACTGCCCCGAGCGATGCGCTCCGACAGCGGGACTCGCATCCCGGTGCGCTGCGGCGGCGGAGCCGCGGTGCCGGTGCGGCAGCCCCCGGGCCGCGCAGAGCCGCGCAGCCGCGTCCCCTTACCTTGCCTTTCGCGCGTCCTCGTTTTTCTTTCAGTTTTCCGCCCGGTGCCTGGAAAGCGCCGGTTCTCCTCCTCCGCGGGGCCGCTCCGCGGGCTGGGGAGGGGGCGCCGGGAGCCTCCCCCGCCTGCCTGCGCCGGAGCGGCGGCTCTGCCGCGGGCGGTGGGTGCGCGCAGCCCGGCGGAGGGGCTGCCCGAGGTGCGCGCTGCTTAAAACTGGCAGCAGTTTTCGAGCTGAGCCCTTTTTTTTTTTCCCTCCCTTCCCTCCTTCCCCCCTTCCCTTCCTCCCTCCCTCCCTCTCTTTTCCTCTCTCCCTTCTTTCCCTCCCCTTCTCTCTCTCACTCTCCTGCATTCAAGGATGGCACAGCGAGCCACTGTGTATTTATGTACATAATAAGGCAGCTCGTCCCCTCCACTTCATTTGCATCATTACAATATCTGTACAAGCACATCACATTGTCTGTTGCTTGCACCTTTTTTTACGGTTGCTGTCACAGTCTACGCGACTTGACTTTCATATTTTAAATGAATTGATATTATACCAACAACACACACTCGCATCCCAGGCGCTGGGAGACCGGGCTCCGGCGCGCCGGGCGCTGCAGCCCCAGCCTCTCCCGACCCGCTCGCTTCTTCCACCGGATCCCAAGGAAGGTGGGGTGGGGGGAGCCGCTTTGTAGGATCAATTATTCGTATAAATTATTCCTATTCGTATTAATTTTGTTTCCACTCCCTAGTGAAGGGAATGTTTTGGGGTTTGGGGATATTTTTTTTTTTTTGCATTGGCCAGCCTGGCTTTATGTGTAACCTCGTGTTTCTTCTCCCCCCTCTCCCTTCCCAAAGTCGGTCTTGCGGGCTATGCACCTGCACGTAAGAGAGGCAGCAGAGAAGCTGGAAGAGGCGCAAGCAGATATTACGCGACGAGTCGTTGTTATAGCTAGGAAAGAAACGGTAAAATACGTATCTCGTAGACCACTAGGAAATTCAGCCAGAACGAACGTTTTTGGAAATGTCTGAGCGCCCCGGCCCCGGCTTGACAGTCCTCACCTGCCGGGTATTTTCCTCCCGGCGCGGGTGTGCGCGGGGCTGGGGGATCCCCTCGCCGGAGCCCGGTGGCTGGATGGGGTGGCGGGCGCCGGGGCCGGCCGCGGGGGGCCGCGCCGCGGGGGGCCGCAGGGGCCGCGCCGAGGCGCCGCGGGGCGCGGCGCGATTCTCCGGGGGGAGCAGGAGAGACCCCCGCCCGATGCTGCGGGAAAACCATATTAATGGAGAGACAAAGGCCGGACCGTCCGGCGGGGGCCCTGCGGGAGCGGGGGAACGAAATACGGTTCAGGAAGGGAAGGAGAAAAGTTTCGCGGGAGAGGAATTATCATCATAATGGAGGTAAAAATGTGAGCAGGGGAAAGCGGGGGGGGGGAGGGATCCTATTCTGCTGGCATTTTCTGTCTGTCTTTGTGATATGGTTCGGGGGAAAAAGGGTCCTTGATATGCGGCAGATAATTCTTATCAGCCCCACGCAGCCCATTTCCAAAGTAAGTGTTTTAATTACTCCTCCTGTATTACCCTTCATCCTCTGAGAGGAGATACATCGCCAGATTTATGCAGGGGGATAAATACAAAAGAATGTGGTATTAAAATATATACATATATATATCTCCCCCTCTTTCTTCCCTCGTGCCCAGGAAGAGGGAGACGCTGTCGCCAGCCGCGCCCTGGGATCGCCCCTGCACGGAACGACTCTAAAACGAGGGACCGTGGCTCAGGCGGAAAAACTACGGAAAAGCGGGATTTGGAGCCTGCAGATTTTTCCCCAAGCGGGGACAGACGGGGGTGTCCGAGCCGGGGGCTCGGGGGGGCTGACACCGGCGGAGGCGCAGGGCTGCCCACCCCGGGCTCACGGCGCTGCTGCCTGCTCGCCGCCCGGGCTGTCCCGGGCTGTCCCGGGGCCAGGGCCAACCCCCCAAGTGCCACCCGAGGCATTTGGGGGCGGGGGGGGGTGCCGTTTTCCCCTCACGCCCGCTGGAAGAGAAGGATGTTTTCCTCTGCTGTTTAGCTTTCGTACTAAAGATGTCATCTGAAAGTCTGGGAGGAAGGGGGACCGTGCCCTGCTCTCTTCCACGGTAACAACCCTATTCTGCATATTGAAAAATATGATAGACAGTGGGGAAGGCTTTTTTTTTTCCCCCTTAAAAAAAAAAAAAAAAAAAAGAACCAACCTTTTCAATATTGATTCAACAAAAAAGAGAGGGAGAGAATTTAAAAAGAGAAGAAGCAGCACCAGCAGCAGGGAGAATATAGGCTCAGCAACTCTCCAGGTTCGCTTCCTTATTATTACTATCCAGGGGTAATTTTTCATCTCTGCTAGCTAATCTTTGTTCCTTGTGAAGATAATGAATAGCCCAATCCTTATCTCCTGGGCTCCTGGAGGCTGCTGGAGAATGGGGTTGAACAGGGTTGAAAATTGGTTCCAAAGTGCTGCTGAATAAATGGTGTTCCTTATCTCTCGCTTCCAGATTATCGGAACCCTTTCAAAACTCACACAACAAATACAGCCACCGCATCTAATGCATCATTTACCAGAGCAGATCTCCGCGTTTGATCGGCAGATAGGCAAAATCTATGTATTCCTTGCTTTACTTAGTATGCATGGGCGCGGGGCTGCTGTGCATGCGGGGTGCCCCCGGCCGGGCCTGGGACACCCCCGAGGCTCTTAGCACACGCAGGTCTTCGCTGTGGACTGTGTGGGGTGAGGCGAGTGTCCCCTGCCTGTCGCCGACCCGGGGGAGCAGGGCGGGACAGCAGCCGCCGTGCAAGGTGCTGCCGCGCAGTGCACTTGGAAATTTGGGGTTGCTCCGCTGGGGAGCTGGCGGGTTTGCAGGGAGAGGAGAAGCGGTGTGAGCATCATCCCGGGCACCCCAGGCACCTGCTCGCAATCAGCTCGCTTCTGCACCCACAGTCGCATTCACCCGCACCCACGAGCAGTCGCTGTTCCAGGGGTGCTGAGTCCCGGGTGTGTGGCAGCACCCCCGCTCTCCTCGAAAGCCACCTTTAGGCTCAGCTGTGCTCTAGTCCTGCCCCAGCCCTTAGCGGTCTCAGGGCCCAGCTGGACCAGTCTGCCAAAACCTCCCGGTGCCCCCCTCCAGCTTGTCCCCCCAAATCCCGGCAGCCCGGCCGCGGAGCCCGGCCAGTCCCTCGGGTCCCCCAGGGGCTGGGGCCGGCTTCCAGCCCTCCCCGTCGGTGCTGGGTGATCCCCCCGCATCCCAGCTGCAGGCAGGACAGGGCAGCTGGGGCAGCCTAAGTTTGGGGAGCAACTGGTGATCCTGGGGGAGAAAAATTAACAAATAAACACCACAGAAAGGGAGTCCTTCTGTCCTCCTGGAGTTAGTGTGAAGTCTGTCCCTTCCAACTCAAGGTAGCGTCAGGCTCTTCTCTTCTTTCTCTTCTCTTCTCTTCTCTTCTCTTCTCTTCTCTTCTCTTCTCTTCTCTTCTCTTCTCTTCTCTTCTCTTTCTCTTCTCTTCTCTTCTCTTCTCTTCTCTTCTCTTCTTCTTTTCTTCGTTTGTTTGTTTGTTTCTTTCTTTCTTTTTTCTTTTCTTTCCTTCTTTTCTTTCTTTCTTTTCTCTCCCCCCCTTTTCTTCCCCCCCCCCCCCCCCCCCGTTTTTCTTGCTTCTTATTCTCTTTTCTTTCTTCCCCCCCAAAAAAAATCCCACATCTGCATAACAGTAAATGTCTCCCAGCCCGTCTATGCAGCCCCCGGCTCCAGAGCAGGAGATCCCCCAGCGCCGAGCCAGGGACAGGTGTCCCCTCAGCTCTCGCCCACCCCTTCTTTCCCCGGCAGCGCCGGAGCTGGTGCCCAGGTGCCAAACAAGGTGACATTTTATTTTGCGCCACCACAGCACACCCCTGCGCCCCCAGCGCTGTCCCGGACCCCCAGCCCAGGGGGCCAGCAGGTTCTGGGTTGGGGACATCCACAGTGTCCCGGTCCCCTTTGCCTGTCCGGCAAAGCTCATCCCTCCCCTGCCTGGAAAGGGAGAGAAACTTCCGTGGGAAGTTGCGGGTGAGCAGCAGCCCCAGCCAGCCCCTGCCCGTGCTTGGGAGTTTTGCAAATGTTCAACTTGTACTAATTTTTTTATGGCTGTATTCACAGTTGTTCCCTGTAAAAAATGGACCTGTGTTAGTTTATTAATAACCTAAACATTACGTATTAAAGACCTATGAGTGACACAAGATGACAAAAAGCTGTATTTTTCCAATATACACAAGCACACATTTAATAACCTTCTATTGCATCTCAGCTAGGCCTTCTCTCTGATGGTTCCCATGGCAACTGAGATAAAAAAGCAGCCATTTTCCATATCTCTATGAAAGTCTATTATATTGCAGGATTAGTTCATCTTCTGCTAAGGTCAAACACAAAGTCATACAACCTGAAATATTTAGAATCCATGTACATTCATTTTTTTATATGCCCTTTCATTTTCCACAAAAGACTGGGCTCCTCTGAGGTTTTATTCCCCAGAAAATGCTAAGCAAAGCAATAAAAAAATCATGATTAGCAGCTGATGAAAAGTTCAATTGTTTTTTTTTTTCTTTTTTTTTTTTTTTTTTTACTTAAAACCCCCACTATTGTCGGGCAGATAGTGCCTTCCCCATTTATCTCTATCAGCAGCCGTGATTGCAGCCGATACCGGCCGCCTAATTGGGCTCGGAGCAATTTGCAGGCGGACGGCGTCACCTTCTGGCTGAGGCGGGTGAGACAGCGGCGGTGCGGGGTCGGGCCGGGGGCTGGGGCCGCCCCCCCTCGGCACCCCTGGCCCCCGAACCGGCGGCGGGGCCCGAGGCGGGCGCCGGCCCCAGCCGCGGCGGGACGTGCCCGGGCGGCCCCGCGGGGCTCCCCACGGGCGGGACCCCGGGGCGCGCAGCCACGGGCCGGCACCGCTCAACTCTGCGCCGCTTCCTACGAGTGTGACTGTAATCTCGCTACGGGCTTGCAAACATTTCAAGGGTCCGTATCTGCTTATTCCTGCCATGATTTAACGTTTTTATTTCTTAGCGTGTCCTGCTGAGGTGCTCAAAGCCTTTCCCCTGCAAGTTTCGGCTATCGCACGCGCTTGCAAAAAAAATGCGTTGAACACATCGAAGTCGCTCCCATGAGCCCCGATCTGCAGCGTGGCGTGGAGATGGAAAGCAAAGTCACTTCTTTTTTTTTTTTTTTTTTTCTCTCTTTGTGAAGGAGTTGGCGATGTAATTCAGCTGGGTCTCGGTGACACCTAGAAATGCAATAAAATAAAACCTGGGCAGCCTTCAGACAGTTTGAATGGTGACAAACGTGTTATCGCCCATGACATGAAGAACTACGGCTCACTCTTTTTCCAAGGTCACTCCTGAAAACCTGGAAAACCAGGGGACAGAATTTGTGCATGTGGCTGTCCACTTGTGGCTTTGTTCACGGGTACCTGCTGCAATGTGACATTTATTCCAGCCCCTTTTAATGTGCAAAAATAGAGGCTCTGAAAATGTGTGCGAAAGGGGAGAAGCTCGTGGGCGGCAGAATGATTGAATAATTCTTTTTCTCCTTCTTTCCCTCATCCCTCCACCCCTGGGGGACCCTACAGGGGTGTCCCAGCGGTCCCAGCCACGCTGTCAGAGCAGCCCAGGGTGGGCCAGGCAGAGGCTTAGCAGGGATGGTGTATCCCAGGCTTTCCCTGGAGATGACCTGTGCCTGCTGCAGAGAGGTGGAGTGGGGGATAGGAGCCAAATCCCAGCCCTGCCCCACCGTCCCCCGCTGCCTCGGCTTCCCCAGCCTGGGTGACGTGGGTGGCACAGGGCACACACCTGCACGGTGCTGCCAGAGGTCGGCATGTACCCGAAGGTGGTTTTAATAAGCTGTTTGTGGGTAGGTGTTGCACAGCAGCGGCCAGAGCCACGCTCGCCTCCCGAAAACAGGCAGCAGCCCCTACTCTCAGCAGCACACCTGGGAGGGGGATGCCAGGGCGGCTGCCCCACCTGGGGGCCTGCTCACCTGGGGCACCTGCGCACCCATAAAAGCCCACACCCACACCCCTCCCCTCCCTTTGGCCTCTGCTTCCTTCTGCTCCTTTCAGTGGAGGGCAGATGGCTGCATTTTTAGGGCTAATGCAAAGGTCCCTATTTTTAAGCCTTGGATCCTGGGACTGGGTCTCATCTTTTTTTTTTTTTTTTTTTAATAAGGTGGCAATATTTCTGGTCTCAGGGTTTGTACTAAAGGGAGGAAGCCTGAAAGCATGCCCTGAGCTGAAAGTTTGAAGGGGAGTACGTAGCATCACCAAACGTAAGTGGTTTTCTCTTTTAAGTCATGTGGTTTCTTTTCTTCCCTACTTCAGCCTTGCCACCCCGGGCAGCAGCTGGCATGGTGCTTGCACGTCTGGGCTCTGCAGCCCTGAGAAGGCCTCTAGAAATCTTGGGAGTAACTGTGTTCTTCAGCTAAGAAGGGGCATTCCCCTGCTTACAGTGCTAGCACCCTCTTCTTGGGGGGGTGGTGGTGGTCTTCTCCCCTCGTCGCGCTGGCTTTCTTGTGAAATCTGCTGCTGGGGGTAGGTGGAGGCTGAGCTGCCGCGGCGCTGGCAGCATGGGTGCTCCGCGGGGGCTGTGATGGAGCTCCCTGCGAGGATCCCTGTCCTCCACCAAGTGGGGACATTTGTGTGCAGGTGCCTGTCGGGGCTGCTGGGAATGCTGCGGAGCCGTGCTGGGTGCCGTGCTGAGCGCCATTCAAACCCAGCACGGAGCAAAACTGGGAAAAAACCCGAGTCCCCTCTGGGCTGCAAATATTTAGATTATTTCCAGTGGCCGGTTACTGCTGGGGGAAGCCTGGAGGCGTGTGGGGCTGCTGTCATGTGGCTTTTTGCGGGAGCAGGGTGGCCGCTCGTGCCTGGGAGGAAGGGGCTCCTTCCAGCCCCGGGGGCTCGGGGGGCCGGCGGTGGCACCGAGGGGATGCTCTCCGCTCCACCTCCCCAGTGAGCCTGGTGCCGTGTGGTTTGGGATTCAGGGCAGTGGCAAAATGCCCCAGTTTGGCCCCCGGCTGTTTTTCTGTCTCCGGGTGACATCTGGTGCGTTGCTGCGAGTTCCCAGAAGAGGCCCTGATGGAGGATGTCAGGGTAGCAAGAAAGGAGCTGACCTTGCTGTTAAAAGGCAACAGAAATGGAAATGTTTCAGGCTGTTTCTAGCAGGCGTCTCTGGGAAGAAAATCTCCTTGCTCTGTTCCATCAGGCCCTTGTGGGCAGCTTTTCTCTGCTAATTGTTCACTTGATACCGCACTGGAGATGCTTAATTTATCCTCGCCCCCATTGCTGCATCTGAAAAGATCTTGTGGCGTTTGAGAAAGATTTAAGTCCTATTGATCCCTCATGACTTCACACGTTCCTGGTCTTATAGTGACGCCAACAGCCCCGATGCTCTCGGATCAAAGGTGCTCATCTCAAGTGGGAAGAGTTTGGGGCCAGATCCTGCTCTGAGTTTGGAGCGATCCCATTGAATCCAGCCTAGTGTTCCCAGCAGCACCTCTTTAAAGAGGGAATTTCTTGCAAACCTCTGATCCCTGCTCTGAGCAGGGTCCCGTGGAGGAAGGAAACCTTGCCATCGCATGGCTGCTCCTTGTGATGGGGGAGAAGTGGAGTAATTATCAAGATTAGCGAGAATAAGCTTTGCCTACAGCTTGAGATGAATGAATGTTTTAAACCCTCTTGGCTTTTTGGCTGAGATCAAATGTGGCATCAGTTTAACATCTGTATCCTTTATCTGGGGAGTGGGAAGACTAACCTCTCTTGATGCAGGGCGTGAACTTGATTTAAAAGGGCTCTCCTTCAATTTTTTTTCCCCTGTGCTGTGCGATCCTGCTAGGTGATACCGCTGCTTTGCCTGCCTGGAAGGGAAGGGGAGGCGGAGGATGAGGACAGCATGGGAGGCTGTGCTGGGTTTTTGGAGAACGATGAGAACAGCACGTGTGAAATGTGGCTGGGGGTGGACCTGTGTGTTTGAGGACAGTGCGGGCATGGTGACAGCGCGGTGACAGCAGGCAGCTATTGGGATTGAGACATACAGATACTCCCTGCTGGCCACAGAGCTATCGGCTCCCCCGATTCAGTCTCCTCCGAGCTGTTGTCCACTGAGCAGTGGCTGGCAGCGTATCTTGGAAAACCCGAACAATGTATCTGCTGCAAAGGCATAAATCATCCCAGGTGACATCTACCTGTGCCCCAGTGCTCCTCCTGTGCTGCACGCTGCTGCTCCCGCTTTGTCCTGGCAAACATGGGGCCGAGAGCGAGCTGACAGCCAGCACTCGCCCGGTGTGGGTGGCGGAGGGGGCTTGGTAGCAGCCACCAGAGCTAAAGACTTAAATGATTAGTGCGAGGAGCACAGGCAGCTGCTATTGACTTCAGCCAAGGTGCTCCTGTTGTTCAGGCTGGTGTTTTCCAGCCGCTGCCTGCAGAGATGCTGCCGGTGCTGCCAACAGCTGCCTCGCCGGGTCTGCGGCGGTGGGACGTGTCCATAGAGCACTTCCAGAAGCTGTGGGCACAGGGCAGGGACAGCCTAAGGCTTTCTGAGATCTGCCTTCAAATGCTTTTTGGTGCTGAAAGTGGTTGTTGCCTTGGGATGGGAGCACCTGGCTTGGCTTGTTGAACATCATCTTGTCTTGCCTACCCTGGCTCTGGGGTGCCGAGCATGAGTAGGCTGTGCCCGGGCTAGTGACCCGTGATGCCACGGCAGTAGCCAGAGCTGGGCAGCAAGGCTGGTGTGCCCCAGCAGGGAAGGTTGACATGGCTGTATTCAACACAGGGGCTCAGGGATGGGATCTCCTGTGGGGTTTCTGCATCCTCAGTGCATTTACTCTGTGCTAGGCTGAAGGCACGAGCTTCACCTTCCCCATTGCTTTCTCATGGCTTGTTAGTCTTGGTCTGTCCTTACAGTCCTTAATGGTGACAAGCTCCTGAGCAAAAGAGCAACAAATGACTTTGTTTTCCACCCAGCAGAAAGGGGAGAAGGTTATGTAGTAGAGCCCAGGAGACTTTCACCCACTCAGGGGCCAGGCCTGGGGCTTGTTTGAACAAATCAGCCTGGCCTGGCCCTGCCCGTCCTTGCAAAGTGAACCCCATGTGTGTTGGAAGGAGGTTTTGTTTGCTGGGCCAGAGAAAGTGAAATGCAACCTGAGAGCAGGGCTGGAGCCCAGCTCGCTCCTCACGCTCTGGCAAGTGGCACACGAAGTGGCAGAGCCGCATTCTGCACCCCTGGTCCTCAAAGCCCCCGCACATCTGAGCAGCCCCTCGAAGCGTGTTGCTCCGGCCCTGCACAAGCAGCTGTCAGGTCAGTGGGTGGACGTGATGCGCGTACCTGAGGATCTCCAGGAAGGTCCTCTCCCCTTCAGGGACTAAGACAGTCGATGCTGGGAGGCAGGGCGAGTTGTGTTTGACTATTGTGGGCTCTTAAGACCCGCTGGAGCATCTGGTCAAGCCGCTGCTGGGGACAGGATACCGCAGCGGGGGATACTGGAGCTGGCCCACCAGCCGGTTCCTGTGCTGTGTGAATGCGTAATGCACACCAGCATGGTATATACTGTGCAGAGTGTGTGTCTGTGGATACAGTATTTATTTAGGTGTTGAAGGTGAAATGAATCTCTGTCGTTTCCCTCTGGGCTGAATCTTTACCTGCTCCCCCAGCTGAAAGCCAACACTGCTTCTCCAGAGCACGGGAACCTCCTCCTGGCACGGTGGGTGGATGTTTCCCGGACTTCAGGAGAAAAGCCCTTTCCCCCTCCAACCACTAATGAAACACTCACTCCCCCTTATCCATCTTCCCACTCACTTTTGCCTGCATTCCCAAAGGCTGCTCGGGCTGCTGCTGCTCTGCCTCTTTCCCTTGTTTTTCCTGGCTGTTTTGGAGCCCAGTGGGTGGCTCGGGACAGAAACCTGCCCATCCCACAGAAGCTGTAGAAATGCTTCCCATGGGGCCGATAAAAGCAGGTGGGTTTTTTGCCAGAACCCAAAACAGTCATTTCCAGTGCAACAGGCACATCACCACCAAGTCAGCTCAGCACAGTAACTGCAAATCCTGCTGGATGGTGATGCTCCGGAGGCGGCGGCCGGGCTGCTGCTCTTCCCCAGCGTGCAGAGGTGAACTGGGAGCAACCGCACTGGGACGGTGGGGCGACTGGGAGCATCCCTTGAGGCAGAGCTTTCCTTAACCCATTGATCTCTGCCCCTGCCTGCTAGGCTATTCTCAAGGCTCCTAAACAAAGCCCATCCTTCTTTTGGTAATATGGCTGCTTTTTTTTTTTTTTGACAAATGGATGGATTTCTTCATAAATCACTTTTTTTTTTTTTTTTTTTTTACCAAATTAAGAGGGAAGAGGAGGAAGGGAAAGCCCCCAGCCCTTGTCTTGGTGGCTTGTCATGCCTGCCTTTAATTGACAGACCTTGTTATTAATGTTTTCCAGCCGCCTCTCATCCAGGGCTCAAACCTCCCTTTTAAAGCCCTGTCATGTTAAAAATTGACGTGTGTTGACTTTGGCCTGGGAGAAGCTGGGCCTTGGCTGTAGGTAGGAACTGCATGTGTTTAGTCTGGCTTATGTTTTATTTTCCCCTTTCATCAAATTAGTTCAGCTGTATTTTTTTTCTGCAGGAAAGAAAAGAAAAGAAAAACTATTTGACAATCCGAGGCTCTGGGTTAGAATTGCAGCATTGCATTAAAACAACAAAAAATAGCTTACAAATGTGGGCTGCGACGGGCTGGTGGAGATGGGGCCAACGGAGCTGGGATGGGAAAAGCCGCTGCAAGTAAACACCATCTCTGAGGAGGTGCACAGAGATTCCTCCTGCAACCCCACAGCCCCGGCTGTTTGTTTGCTTTATTCCAGTTGGGGTAGCTGCATTCAGCCTTGCTAAAATTAGTGCTGTCCTGGTGGCATCGGTTCTGCTCCCCCGCTCCTAGTTCAGCCTGTGCAGCAGCCCTGCAGCGGGTACCCGAGTGTTCCACCCCGAAGCTCAGCCAGGGATGCGCTGCAAGCCCGATAGCGTGAGCACTGGGCTGGAAAGCCAAGGAAATCCTGCTTCTTGCCCACTAAGTGCCTGGGATTAGGAGCTATGTGGCGCATTTCATTGGGATTACAGTTAAGATCCAAACTGCGTCCACCAGGGATGCTTCTGCTCACAAATGTGGAGTGGAGGAGTTCCTACACACCGGGGAGAGCATGTCCTGCTCCTGCCGCCCCAGGGTTCTATGGACACCTTAGTGCCTCGCTGTGGGAGGCATCTGCCCCCTTCCCAGTGCATTCCCCAGGTGCTTCAGGGTTAAATGCACCTGAAATGTCAGTAGGGTTCATTTAACATATAGGAGGGCTCCCCAGCCCCAAGTCACTGAGGACCATGGAAGCACCAGGTGCTGTTTTGGTGCCAAATGGAAAGAAATAGCTGAAACCTCAGGAAGTTACTAATGTGCTCGAGTCACCATCCTGCCTGCGCTGAATCCAACCCTGCTCTGCCCGGGGCGGATGAGAGACACCGGCCCGGGACTGGAAACAGCTGGGGGGGGAGAAACTCCAGGTGAGGCTGCCAGGAGGCTCTGTGGAGGTAAGGTGGGTCTCCACTCCCACCCCCTCAAGAGCATGGCAGTGGCAAGTCCCCGTGCTCCACTCAGGGTTCCTCCTGCAGTGCCTGTGGACGTGGGAGCAATGGGGTTCACCATCTGCCCCTTGGTGAAGGCTGTGTCTGTGCACAGCCAGTGTCGCTCCTGCAAGGAGTGAGTGCCCCATTGCACCTGAACAGCACAAGTGAAGTTGAAACAGGCAGAGAAGGACTTTGATTTGCCCTGGGGCATGTTGGGGACAACCTGTCTTTGCCTCCTGAAAGGTCTCGCGGGTGGGTGCTGGCTTAGCATCTCCCTTCACAGCAGTTCTCAGGCATTCCCAATTTTCTTGCATCTCATGATGGTGTTTCTGTGGGCCTTGTGGGATGCCCACAATGCAGCCCTGTATCCTCAGTGCCCACTGAGTGCAGTGCCAAACCCCACCATCCTGGCAGCCCTGGGACCCCCAACTTGGATTAGCACCTCATTTTTTGGCCGTACGGGCGGACAAGAACAGGTCCCACCTGTGATGCTGGCTGCCCCACAGGTGTCATTGCAAGCCGGGGGGCCTGGAGGGTTCCTGGCTCCCTGGTGGACCCATAATGAAATAGTTGCACCCAGGGAAGTGTGGGGAGATTTGGCACCAAGGCCTCTTCTCCCTGCAGCCACAATTCCTTTCCGAATTGCCCAGCTGGGCTGTGCGCCCGTACACATGAGGACCTGGCCCCTCATGGGGGAGGGGCTGAAATATTTTCTAACAGCTACTTTTGTAACATTAGCAAAATCAAAGCAAAACGTGTCAAAATTCCCATTAAGACACATTTAACTTCCCTTGTTTCAAGACAAAGTGTCTTTGCCTGGAGGCAGGTTTCGGGTTTGCTGCGGCGGCCGTGGGAGACTATTGGATTACAGGCAGCACAGAGCCAGATTTTGCTCTCTTCAGGGTAAAGGCTTTTTCTAATCAGGATCAGTTTAATTCTGTCATCTGAATTATTAGCTTGGCTCTGTTTCTGGCCTGTGCAGGAAAGAGATGAGGGAAAGGAGCCTGTTGCTGGAGGAGGGGAGCAGGGAGAGTGTCTGAGCCCCGAAGCGCAGAGCCTCTCCCTGCCTGGGACCTGCTCTTTGCACTGCAAACCCCCCCTGTTTGTATTTTAGATGATAACGGATGGTGGAAGGTGTGAAGGCCTCCGAGGGCTTTACAGCTACAGATTAAGCCTTGCTGCATGGCTCTGCTGTAGAGGAGCATCCACCTGATTTACTGGTGGGGAAACTGAGGCACAGGGCAGAGACTGGGGATGTGGAGCTGTGGTGCTGGCAATGCTGAGCTGCCCTCGCCTGCAGAGAGGTAAGATGAATTCCTCATTAAATAGAGGAGACGGCAAAATCCCTCCTTTCCTCCTGGAAAAAACAGCATCCTGGCTCGTGTGTCAGGGGAGGCTGTTTGGGCCTCACCACATCCTTGCTTTGAAAAGGATACTTTTTTCCCTTCCCTTTTTTCTTTCTTTTTTTTTTTTTTTCCTCCACAAGAGTGAGGGTGTGTATGGAAATTTGAAGGTGGTGTTTTCCATGTTATTCCTCCAACATCCTCACTCCCTGTGTCATGGGTCCTGTCTGCAGTCCCCATTCCAAAGTGGATGTGGATGCTTGTGCTCTGGTTATGCACAGTCCTGCTGCCTTCAGCCCAGGACCCCAGGGAGCATTTTGGCTGTTTAACCTGCTCAGAGGGCACCAGGCAGCAGCAGTAACAAACAATAACTAACTTGGTGGGTATTGCTGGTGGTATTGTAAGGAGAGTGTGATGGGGAGCATTAGCACAGCAGTGTTGAGGAGGGCTGGCCGTGGGCAGCACGTCCCAGGCGGCCGGTGACTGAGGTTTGGGTTATCTGCACCTCTGAACGGGATGAAATCAGGCTGGACTGAGGCATCAAAGGAAAGCTGGTGCTTGCTTTTGGGGGGAGCAGCCAGCTCTGGTGCCTGCATGTTCCCAGGTGGTTCCTCAAAATGAGGGGAAAGTTGCGAGCATGAGGATGACCCCATTTTTGTTTCCCCCGTGCAATTCAGGGGAGAGGGGAGCCTCACTTCAGCCCACAAGCTGGATACCTGCTTGTCCAAAGGTGGCACCAAGACACCTAAAATGAGAGGACACAGGCACAGGTGGTGTGATCAGGATTAGCCAGGCCACCGAGGCACCGTTGGGGTGGCTGAGGTTTACAGGAGCATGCAAGGGCTCCAGTGCATCTGATTAATCCACTGAGCAAATCCGCAGGGAAAGGCACCCGGCATGGCTTGGTGCTGGGTCTGAGCTGCGTGGCCGAGCGCAGGCAGCGCTACAACAAGGATGATCCTTGCAAAATAGTGGGAGGTGCTGGAGGAGACAGAAATAAAGCAGTGGGTGAACCTGTCGCTTGGTGTGAGCATCTGGGAGTCCAGACCCCATTGGGAAAAGGGAATTGCTTCCAGCTGCCTCTAAGGAGAGGAGTGCCTGTGAGGAAAGGGGCCTGTCAGGCGATTGCCAGATTAGCTGGTGGGAGAGCAGGCAGTCCTGCAGCCAGGCTGGCTGGGGTCTGACCCGCAATGCGCACCCTTGGGAGACCCTAAGCTTTCTCCTGGGCTGCTAACATCTGCCCTGCAGCTGGAGTGCAGACTGCTGCCAAAGAGCACTTCCACAGCAAGAGACGGAAAAAAGCAGCGCAGTGCGTCCTCTCCCTCATGCCAACAAGGAGCGTGGCTCCTCAGGTGCATTTACCCTGGGGCAAGAGGCAATTCAATGAGACCTTCCCCATCCCGTGGCAGTGAGACACCTCTGCTTAATAAACTCTCTGCTCTTCGATTACGCTCAGGCCATGGTCATTCAGAGGTCTGAGCCCAGGTAGGACTGAGATGTGTTGGCAGAGCTGGGAAAAATGGACGAGTTGCAAAAGACCTGGGGAGTCCTTAGCAGGTCTACCACTGAGTCATGTCTTACTGGGTTTTTATAGGGTTTCCTTAACACCCATGGGAAACAAGAGAAATGTAGCAGGTACATGGAGGTTCTTCAGCCCATTAGATTTGGGGACAAAAGAGCTGCTTGTTCCCTTGGCTGGGCCAGTCCTGGGGTGGGAGCAGGCAGATCCAGCACAGGGCAGGGGGGTGCTATGAACAGCACTGGATCTGGCTCATCGGTGATGGGGAACCCGTGACTAGACCCCTATTGGTCAGCATGTAGGGGTCCCACACGTGGCAGAGCTAAGCTCCAAGGGGATGGAGGCTGATGTGATATTTTTGGCTTTATTCCTTGCTGGCATAATCAATCTTCTGCAAGAGATGCTCTCTGCTCAGCATTTCTGACGTTATCTCATCCCCACTGTCAAGTGCAGGCTGAAAAAGTGTCCCAGTGTTTTCATTTTCAGCCACTTAAGCCTTGAGCATCTTTGAAGCCTTGGCTTCATGCTTCCCTCTGCTCCCACGTCTCCTTGCTGATGAGTGGCTGTTGCACAGGGAAGCCAGCCCGTGTCTTTGGTGTCCTGCCCCTGCAAAGTGTTCCTTTCCCCATGGCCTGTTTTGGTCTGTAGAGTCCTTCATGTTCCCTGTGTCAGAGATTATCTCTTTCCTCCTAAATTAGGAGCTGATGGTTGCATGTCTGAGCCCAGGAACACAGTGATCCTGGAGTCCTCTTTCCTTGGCCTCCTTTAATCTGATGGAGTCAACATGCCGGCTCTTTTGCTGGGCCCAAAATTTTTCCAAAGAAAGTAATTTTATGGTGATACTGCTGTGGGGTGTGCTAGTTTGTCTGCATTTGGGATTGTGCTGTGTATTTTAAGAATGTTGAGGGTTGTGAGATGCAATGCCAATGTGTGGGTTGATGTTGAAAGTCAACATGTCTTTGGGTCACTGCTGTGGGCTTCTGCCATGGAGCTGCCGGAGCTGGTGTCCGTGACACACGAGGTACCAGCTGGGCTGGTGCCTCTTTGAACATCTTCACCAACATCTTCCAGCCCAGTGCATGTATCCTGGAGTCCCTTTTCCTCTTCTAGAAAGAGGCGAAGAGGATGGGAGACGGCATGGGCTCAGGCCATGGGAGCTTTCACCCTCTGGCATGAACCACTGAACCTGAGTGACAGGGACGGCACTCCCCAGGGCTATCAGCTGGGACAGCCCACAGCCACCCTCGGCAGTGGGCCAACACCTCCATCGCGCTTCAGCAGCGCTTCTTCCCCAGGGAGGTTGGTGCCACTTCAAGCCCTGTCTTGCAGCTACTCCTCGGTGAGCACAGGCCGTGTCTGCAGCTCCCGTCCAGGCATTTCATGGTGCGCTGCCACCCACTCATGGGAGAGGGACCTTCTTCCAGCTGCTGGGGGTGGGCAAAGCTATGAGCAAGCGTGCTGGGCTGCTGTGCCTCCAAAGCCGGCTGGTGCCGGTTCCCCTCACCCCAGGGTGCCTCACCAAAATAGCTGCTATGGAAAGAGATTTGTTGACTTTTTTCTTTTCCTTTTCTTTTTCTTTCTTTTTTTCTTCCTGTGCTCAAACTTCCCCAGACCTCCTCAGAAGGCTCTGGCATATCATCCTACAGATGTGGCATAGAAGCCTTGGTTGCAAAATATATCCGGCATGGCAGTTGGTAGTGTTGTGCAATCTCCATCAACTTACGGAAACCACTGTGAGATACTATTAAAGAGAGACTCCGGCCCCATCCATCACTCCAGCCGCAGTCACGTGTCCTGCTGTCAGGCAGAAGGGTACAGGCAGGCAGCACAGGGGCTGTAGGCACCAAGAGAGCTTTCCCTTGCAGTGGGTGCTCTTGTGCGGGGGCGGATGGGATATGACCCCTCTTCCGTCAGGTTTTGCTGCTTAGACCGGATCCGTTGCATTGCCACTTATGTCCTACCATTAAATATTCCTCCTGTGTCTGTCAGTGCTGCTGGTGTCACACCAGTGGTCAAAATCTGGGTGATTGTGAATGGCCCTGCAAAGCTCAGTGAGGAAACATGGCAGAGATGGTGGTTATAGTAGCTCTGAGAGGCCAGACGTGGGATGGGAGCGTGAAAGCTGCTGTTCAGATCTCAACACATTTCCCTTTTCTTAACCCAGCAGAGACCTTCCCACAGGCTCCATGGCGCAGGGTGTCCTCTGTGGCAGTCAGCACAGTGTGCTCCACCAGGCTGTCCTAGTGTGGGACAGCCCGTGCCACCACATCTGATGCCAGCAAGCATGCGTGAGAAGGAGCTGCGGCAGCCAGAGACCTCAGGTATCTCCCTTGCAGGAGAAGGATGTTGTGCAAGTCAGAGGATGCTGTAGGGACTCAAAGTCAGAGGAGGGAAGGGGATTGCAGGTGTTTGCAGAAACAAAGGCATCCACACTGTTCCTATGCAGCTGGCTGACTTTTTTCAACTAAAAGGGAAGCCTTTGGATGAGCAACACCAAATGGGGAGCAGGACTCAACCTGCCCACATGCAGAGAGGCTCCTGGAGCCAACAGCTGGGTTGGTGATGGGGCACCCCCTCCCATCCTGCAGCTCTGTTCTCTGGGGCTCTTGCTAGTTGCCCTCCCAAATAAGTGGGGCCTTGGCTACAAGGGGGCACTTCTGCAACAGCTCACGTCTCCTGGATTGGCAAGAACATGAAGGGCTGTGAGGATGGACTGACAGCCTTCAGCCATGAGTAGACTTGGGCAAGGGGCCACAGGACATGGGTTTCACCACCCCTATCCATCCCTGTCCTTGGGGCACCTTCCCCACCAACCCCAATGGCTGTGGCAGACACCGCAGAGCACTGGGAAGGGACACAGCGCTGGCGCGAGCAGCCATCGCTCACCCATCACTGATGAGCCCTGCTCAGCGTGGCAGGCTCTTTATCGCCGCAACTTTATTGCACGGCACCTCCCGGCCCAGCTCACCCTCTCCTCCCGAGCTGCCTCTTGCCCATCTCTCTCTGCAGGCATATTAAATCCCCGAGGTCTGCCTGGGAGAAATTGCCACTGCTCCATTACCCTGCTGTCAGCATCCGCTGCACTTGTGAGAATCAGGCTCCGCATCAGAAAATAATAAAGGCAATATTATGAGCAGAGGGGAGAGGAGATTAAAAAACCTGTTTAAAGAGCCTTCTGGTCCCCGTGCTGTTTATTGCACATCATGACTTTGGGTTATTTTTGTTGTCACTGAAGTTGGACTTTTAATTTTCCTCTGATCGTCAAGTGACTGGTTTGTAATTTCCCTATGGCTCTGAGGATTAAAAAAAGGCTATTTTTTAAAATACCTGTTGCTCCCCAAGATCAGCTAGTGATACTTTCTCTGCTAGTTGAAGTGCTAATTAAATCCTTCATTTAGCCAGACCACAGTGATGGCATGCACTGAGTCCAACCCCCAGACTGAGCCAAACTCACAGTGGCAGTGACAGAGCTGCTTGGGGAGGACTTCGTGTCCCAGTGCTGGGCTAGTTGTGTTCTCCTTGGGATCTTGCTGTCACACTCACGTTTATCCAGGACTTTTTTTTTTTTTTTGGGTGTGATTTACTTTCAAGGGTGTTTTGGTCAATTTTCACTCTTAATGCTTTTGGCTAATGAGCTGCTGAATTTCACAGAATGGTTTTCATGCACTGGCACATTTGTGCTGTGGGTTGGCAGCACTATAAAGGGAAGGTATTTAAGTCCTCCAGCCAAAAAATGCTGTCTCCTCCACTCTCGTGCCAAATACTTTATCTATGATAGGATTTTTTTTTTATTGGTGGTGGTGGTTTTTTAATTAACGTGTAACTGCATACATAAATCCCATGAGCTGCAGAAGCAGTGCTGGGTGTTGGTACCGTGGAGCTGTCACGGGCTGAAGCCACAGCAAGGGCTGTTTGGGCGCGTGGCAGCCCTGGCCCTGGAGAGCGTGCGGTGTCCAGCATGGACGTGCAGCCGCTGCCCCACCTGGGTGCTGCCTGCCTTGACGGCAGTGCCCATCTCTGTACTGATGGGTTTGTGTTATGCCTCCCCAGACAAGGGGGTCAAGGCTACCTGGGGTGGCTTAACTCATTTTATTGCAGTGCAGGTCCTTGTCAAGCCCGGAGAGTTTCACCAATGTGAATTTGGGATCCATCACATAAGCAGCTCTGCTTGCAGCTCCAGGGCAGACATCGCTTCAGCTGGTATGGCCACAGGAGAGGAGGGTCGGTCTTGGAGATGTTGGCTGGAAGCAGCTCCTGGAGGGCTCCAGGCTGAGAGAACAGAACTGGTGCTGGCGCTAGATCAGCTCAGCTCTTGCTTTGCTCAATCAAGTCCTACAAACCTCCAAGGATGGGACTTTCACCTCTCTGGGGAGCCAGCCCACTGCTGCTCTCTCATCCTGCCAACAGCAAGAAGCCGCAGGTAGGGATGAGCACAACGCTGCACGCATCTCCCTTGGGCACGGCGCTCAGGTGTGGGGCCGTAGCAAACACTGTCGATGTGAGGGCCTGGTGAAGAAAGATGGGCCATGACAGACACAGTTGCTGGCATCTCTACACAGCAGAGCTGCTGCAGGCACTGCTGCGATGCCCGGTACGTGCGTCTGTGTTGGGGTTACTTACTGCCCGAGATGTGAGTGTAACCAGACCTGGGCCGCGCATGCACCCGAAGGGAGCCGGAGGTGAAAACCCACCTCAGGAGCTACCGCTTCATTTTGGTTTACTGTCCTCTCTTTCCCCACTCTGCTCCCTGGGCATTAGCTTGGGCAGAGCTCTGCCACCTTCCTAAAGGCAAAGAGGTTGCCTGGCTTTGCTGGAGATAAGCTCACCTCCAGCCCCTGCCCCTGTCCCACTGCTGCCTGAGTGCCACCATGGTGCTCGGCTGGCAGGAGGAGAGCAAAGCTCTGCCTCTTCTCTGGTCCATCCTTCTCCCTCCTCCCAGTCCCGGGGAGCCAGGTTTGGGACTCCTCTACCAAGAGGTCATGCTGGCACCAAAGATTAAAATTTAAAAAATCCACATGTTTCTAAAGAAAACTCCAGGCTGAGCTTTCCCAGCTGGAGGGCAGGGGACGGTTGCTCTGTAATCACTCCCGGCTTACTGTTGAAAACATCTTGGTCAGATTTTTATCAGCGCCTGAACAGGAACAGCCTCGAAGGACTGTCTCTGGGGAGATTAGGTGGTTGCCTAGTACAGCGTGAGACGCTCCTGCCCAGCCAGCTGAGGTGCATTTTAAGTGACACTGATTTGGTGTCTGGCTGGGGACCAGCATCCCTGGTGTTTCGTGGCAGAGCCAGGTGGCCGCTGTCTGGCCTGGGGAAGACCATGAGCTGTTGGGTGATGCCCACGGTGGGGTGTAAGCGTGCAGTTGACTCCCGCTCACAGTGTCAAGGAAGGGCTGGGGATGCCCAGAAGGTTTACCCATCCTCAGAATGGGTTGCAAGGAGAAAAGGGCAAGGAGGCTCGGGGCTGCCCTGCGGGGAGAGGACCAATATTGGGGATGAGGCTTGAGCTGTGAAGAGGGGACTGTGCAGGGACCTGACAGGGAGATGTATCTGCTGCAGAGATGGGGTCAAGGTGAGACCAGGTGGTGTGAGGTGAGCTGGGCTGGAAGTGGTGAGATTTGATCTGTGGTGTCTGCCCCAAAGCAGCTTTGGGGCTAAGGTGGATCCTGAGAAGGTTACAGCATCCCCCAGGAATGGTGATCGAGGCTGGGAGAGGAACCTGCACAAGAGGAGGTGGATGTTGAAGAGCGAGAAACTGCTGGTCCAGGCTAGGATGGATGTATGATGGGCAGGGAGGAGACTGAGCCAGTCCCTTGGGAGCGGGGTCTGGGTGATGGTAGGGAGAGCAGGCTGGAAGACAAGGGGAATGAAGAGCCATGCTCCCACCAGGCAGTCAGCATGGCTCTAGGAGCCCAAACCCTGCAGGGATGAACTCTCTACTTAGCTGATGCTGCTGCGAATCGGGTGGGAGCATGCTAGGTGATCTCCATGGAGAGTGCCTGCCCCAAAAGCCCAGGCACCAAGTGGGATGGGTTGGCTTGCACTCCCCATGGCCTTGAATGCCGATGTCGTCTCGCACTGCCAGGGCTTGTGCCATTCCTCTGCTCTGCCTTCGCTGTCCCATTCCTTTTTGTATCCCTATGAAAACAAGCCCTTTGCTCCAGCAGCAACACAAACCAGAGGGGAAGGGGGAGAGCAAGGTCATGGCTTGTACCAGCCCTTTGCCACCTGGATGGTGCTGGTGGCCAGGCTGGGAGCGTTGGGCAGCACTCAGGGTTTCCAGTAAGGCCGGAGCCGTGGCGGGGGGCAGGGACGGGGGCAGGAAGCGTGCAGCAGGCAGCAGGAAGCTGGCCGCCACGCCGCCCGGCATTCCTGCGCGCTGGAAACCCGAGTCACGCTTCCTGCGGCGTGCTGGGAGCGCCTCCACCCCGAGCAGCGCCTGGGGCTGCAGGGCCCCTGCTCTCGGGGATGGGAGCAAAGCGGCGCTCAGCGGCTTCGGTCCTCAGTGCGGGGTTGGATGGAGCCCAGCGGCTGTCCTGAGGCTGCGGTACCTCTGATGACAATTGCACACCAGCAGGGAGATGGTTATGCCAAGGTGAGATGACAGCTAATTGCAACAGTAGACAGCACATGCGTATTTTAGGTGACCTTGGTGTGGAAATGAGCCATGCCCCATGGCGATGAGTCCCGGACGGAGCCCTGTGCCCCCATGGCAGTGCCCTGTTGCTCCTCTCCCACCGCAGGCTCGTCCCAGCGCGTCTCCTCCATGCCATGCACCCATGCTGTCTGCAGGGGTCCCGTCTGCACGTGCACCTCTGCTCTGCACCTCCTGGGGTTTGGCCCTGGAGAAATTCAATCTGGTGTATATTAGGACCGTTGGCAACGGACCCATCCCTAAGGGACAGCTTTATTTACTCTCCTCCACCCATGTCCACCAGCAGGGCTACAGCCAAGGTGGGGGGGCTTGTTACCATGCCCCCTCCGGCTGGGGTTTCCTCCTGCCTATCCTGCGGACTGCAATCCAGGCAGGGAGATGAGACTTCAGGCTCTTCTAAACCCTCTTCCACACCTATGCTTTGGGCTATTTCCTTTAAGGTGCTTGCGCTTTAGCTGGTAAGACCTCAACTGATTAATAATTGTTGTGATTCCCTTTGCTTTCCTCCTAGATCTCTGCGATTCCTCCTCGCTTATGCCCACAGACTGTTCAATTAATTCATGTGCCAATTAAACAAGCCTGGGCTCTGCGCGGGCACAACAGTGCATCTCCGAGAGGGTTTTCAGCTTTATTCTCCTCCGACAGCCCACCAGGTGAGTTCAATCCTCTGGAAGTTACTCATGTCCAAGTTTACCCTTGTACCAGAGAGCCCATCCAGCACTTGTGTCCTGGCTGCATTTCCTCTGGCATCTCGCAGCCATGCAAAAACCACTGCTCCCCTGCCGCTGCCCTCGGTTGCGACACTGCTGCTCTGGTGCCCTGTGCTTGCTTTCAGCATGCGGGTGAGTTTTGCCTCTCCGGGTGCTAGGAGGTGCTGTAACAGCCATTCTGAGTGGTGCTGAGCGTTGTCAGTGGCAGTACGAGCAGTGGGATGGCTGCAGGAGCCTCTGCTTCCGAGCTGGGCTGGCACAGCTGGCAAAGGGGGAAAGCGGGTGGGTACCGGTGGCGAGAAAAGCCCCAGTGAGCAACTTTTTGGGTAGAAAGAGGGTCCTGGTGTTTCCATTTGAAGCTGACGCATGCCAACATGGCTTAGGGATGTAAACTGGAGCAATTTAAGCCCCGCAGTTCACAGCAGGGGAGTCTCATATTCCCAACCAACATTGCGAGGCCAGTGCCATGTATTCTCTAGGCCCAGAAAACTTATTTTTCTGTGGTCTCTCATTCTAGGATGAGTCTAACTACCCTGGTGAATAGAGCAAGTCTCTTTGCTGCAGGGTCTTTCCAGTGCAGCTCTGCCATGGAGAGGATCAGTCTGGTTCAGTTTGCAAACCCCCAGTACTTTTTCCTTGGCAGTGCCGGTACTGGAAGCGTAAACCTGCCAGCTTAAGCCTGGCCCACCAGTGATCTCTCTGCTGCCTCAGCTGCCTTTCACAGCACACCTGGAAGCAGACTGATCCCTGTTTGAAAGCCAAGCTCTGCCTGTGAGCTTCACCAAGCCCCTTGAGCTCAGCCCAGCTCGTGGTCTTCAATGGCTCCGAAGCAGCTTGCAGAAAGTACATGCAAGTGCGGTCCCCCGTCCCTGCCACCTTGGCCCAGCAGCAAGCCCTGCTTGCTAAAAAAACACCCAAAAACCAAAAACCCCACCGCCAGCTTTCCTCCGGCCGATGCCCCCTGCGGAGGGGTCAGCCCTCTGCCAACCTGCCGCCGTAGGAAGCGGGAGCGCGGCTGGTGGCTGCGGTTTCCCGCACGGCTGCTTTCCCAGCTGAGATTGCAGGGCTGGAGTAATGAGTTACCCAGCCCTCCGAGGAGAGGAGAGCACAGCGGAGCCGGCAGTGTTTCCAGGGAAGGAAATCCCAGCGCTTCGTGAGCTCCACATAATCGCAGGCAGCAAGGAGCAGGAAGCACTTGTTAGGAAGGAGTGAGGAAACAGAGCCGCTGCTTCGACCCAAGCACACTTTTTAGGACCGGAAAGTGGGAGTAGGAAGGCGTAAAAGTGCTTTGAGCTTTCGCAGAGGATTGCAAAGGGCAAAGGGTGAGGGGAGAGGGAACAAATACCGGTGCGGCGCTCAGGGAGGGGGGAGCCAGCGTGTGCGTGCTGTGGAGGGGACTTCACGGTGAAGCTGCTAATTAAATAAGAAAGGCTCGTCTCCATGCTTGTTAGGTTAACTCAGCAGGGATATTGCAAAAGCAAATTCCTCCCAGCAAGTGTAATTAAGGGGCCGGAATTCCTCTGGTTCCTCGTCCTCCCTGCGAATCCTGCTAAAGCCATCAGGTGAGGACACAGGGTGAGGGGGCGAGGGGGGAATACGCAAGTCCTGTGCAATAACAACCCCCCTCCTGGCGTGGCAAGGATTTCACATCAAGGCTTGACATTTTTCTCCCTGATTATTCCAGGGTGGAAAATACACGTTCAACAAAACAGGCTCTCTCTCTGGGCTGGGTCGCAGGGCTGCTTCCCCCAGGCCAACACACTCATGTTGGAGGTGGAAAGCGGACCACGAGGGGCCCGGGCAGGGCACCGGCAGCTCCCAGCCCACAGGATTTGGGAGGCGTCTGCGCACAGCGGTGGTCCTGGATGGTGCTGCTGACCTGTCAGTGATCTGTCTCGTCTTCCTTGCCAAGGGGTGTGTGGCTCCACTCCAGCACATGGCTGCAGCGGGACTTTTCGGAGCTCACCTGGCACGTCGTGGCACGCGCTGCTGTGTTTGTGCCAGTGCTGCCTGTGCGGGCAAAGGAGGATGCTCATGGGGGGCAGCACATGAAGATGTGTCTCGCCTGGCACTGAGGAACACTAGGTACCTCTGGAAATGTGGGGACAAAGGGGAATGTGTGGCATGGGTGGAAGGGGAGAGCCCAGGGCTGGCCGGAGGGGATGGAGGGCACGGACGGAGGGTGAGGGGTTGGGAGAGGAAATGTGGGGGGAGGAGAAAGGGTGAGCCTGGGACCTTAAAGAGCAATTAGTCAAAGCTGAATTGTTTTTCTAAACTCTTAATGAAAACAAAGAGTGGGGCATGGCCCAGATGGTGCCAGGGGATCAAATAAATGTCGCACTCAGGAAGCAGCTGCTACTGGGAATGTTTCCTGCCAGCCCTGCTGCTGCTCACAGCCACTTTTATTATTTGTTATTTTTCAGGACTGCAGCTGGGGTTTCCCTCCAGCTGTGTGGAAATATGCTTAAGGCTGGTCCATGCCAGAGAGGCAAAGGGCCTGCTAGGGCTCATCCCTGGCCCGTAGCGGTGAGCAGCCCCGGGGCACGCAGCCTCCCTGCCCGGCATCTCTGGTCACCCTTCTCCATGGTGAGCCCTCCGATGGAGTGGTCTTGTCCTCCAGCTCCCACCCAGCCCGGTCACGCACTATCCCTGGCTCGTACGTTGTATGCCTTTATCTTGTGTAGGGTTTTATCCAAGGGTAGTGTCCCATTTCCCTGCCCAACACAAGCATCTGCCAGTGGGGGTTCAACCTGTCGCTGCTCCATGTGGTTGGTGTGAATGACCAGAAGTCAAGAAATTTGACAAAGATGAATGTTTTGGGTGTTGTTTTCATCTACCTGCTGCTTTTTGGAGCCAGCGAGGATTTTTTTTTCTGTAATCCCAAGGGCTAAAACCCCCTTGCTTTTAGGAAAAAAAAAATAAATCACAACCAAACCAAAGCTCCTCTGACTCCAGCAGCTGGGGATTTAAGAGAAGCACCAAGCCCAGCCAGGTTAGCTCTCTAGCTGTGAGCTGGCAGCGTGGGCACTGGTCAGGCTGAGAGCTGGCAAAAGGTAGCTGAGAAGGGATGTGTGGGCTGAGCAGTTTGTGGAGGCTGGTGTCCCTTTGATGGAGGGGATGGTGGCTGAATGGAGGGGGACTGTGTTCTGTCCCCCACACTGGCTGGTCTCGTCCAGTCCACCATCAGCCTTTCCCGCTCCCTTTTTTGGGGGCACAGGACACCTGACAGTCTCATGCACACTTTTCTGTGCACATTGGTCGTGAAAGCTCAGGCTGTGCCAGTCCCGCGGATTTTTCTGGGCTTTTCAAGGCCCCTGAAAATCATAGAATCATAGAATAGCTTGGGTTGGAAGGAATCTTTAAAGGTCATCTAGTGCACCCCCCTGCAGTGAGCAGGGACATCTTCAACTAGATCAGGTTGCTCAGAGCCCCATCCAGCCTGACCTTGAACATTTCCAGGGATGGGGCATCTACCACCTCTGGGCAACCTGTGCCAGTGTTTCACCACCCTCATTGTAAAAAATTTCTTCCTTATGTCTATCCTGTATCTCCCCTCTTTTAGTTTAAAACCATCACCCCTTGTCCTATCACAGCAGGCCCTGCTAGAAAGTCTGTCCCCATCTTTCTTATAAGCCCCCTTTAGGTACTGGAAGGCTGCAATAAGGTGTCCCCGGAGCCTTCTCTCCTCCGGGCTGAACAACCCCAACTCTCTCAGCCTGTCTTCATAGGAGAGGTGCTCCATCCCCCTGATCATCTTCGTGGCGCTCCTCTGCACCCGCTCCAACAGGTCCATGTCCTTCCTGTGTTGGGGGCCCCAGAGCTGGATGCAGTACTTCAGGTGGGACCTCGCCAGAGCAGAGTAGAGGGGCAGAATCACCTCCCTCGAGCTGCTGGTCACACTCCTTTTGATGCAGCCCAGGATACAGTTGGCCTTCTGGGCTGTGAGTGCACATTGCCGGCTCATGTCCACTGATGTAGTCACTTCACTTCATCGTAGAAGGCCACTAAGCTGGTCAGACAGGACTTGCCCTTGGTGAAGCCATGCTGGCTGTCTCGAATCACCTCCCTGTCCTCCATGTGCCTCAGCACAGCTTCTAGGAGGATCTGTTCCATGATCTTCCCAGACACAGAGGTGAGGCTGACAGGTCGGTCATTCCCAGGGCCCTCCTTTCTACCCTTTTTAAAAATGGGTGCAATGTTTCCCTTTTTCCAGTCACCAGGGACTTTACCCAGCTGCCATGACTTTTCAAATATCATGGAGAGCGGCTTGGCAACTACATCAGCCAATTCCCTCAGGACTCTGGGATGCATCTCATCAGGTCCCGCAGACTTATGTACGTTCAGGTTCCTCAGGTGGTCCCGAACCTGATCTGCTCTTACAGTGGGAGCGACTTTGCTCCCCCAGTCCCTGTCTTGCGGTCCATCCACTCGAGAGCTGTGGGAAGAGAGATTGCCAGTGAAGACTGAGGCAAAAAAGTTGTTGAGTACCTCAGCCTTCTCCCTGCCCACTGTTACCAGTTTGCCAGTCCTGCTCATCGGCGGGGTACGCTTTCTTTGACCTTCCTTTTCTGGCTGACATACCTGTAGAAGCCCTTCTTATTAAAAATGTATGTATTATTAAAACGTGTGTGCAAAGAGCTGACCTGGTAGAGAAAAGGGCCCATTAGGGAGGGAAAGAGCGCAACATGAGCTCAACCTCTTATTAGCCAGCAGAGACTCTACATGGGGCTGAACTTTTGTGGCACAAAACAGTTGGAAAGCTGGCTTTGTAGGGAAGCTGCTCCCAGACCAATGTGTTTTTAGACGTAAGGACCATGGTGGGTTGGTGTATGTTCAAGTATTTTATTGGGAGACCAGATGGAGGGACCACTCAGGTCCCTCCTGAGGAACCATGTGCTCAGGTCCTGCCCCTTGATTTTTATGTATGGGAAAAAATATGTCGAGCATGCAATGTTATGGTACAGCCTGATCTCGAGAGGATCTCATTTTCCACCCAAGCCCTTCTCTGTGTGCCCGGGAGGATGAGCATGGATGATTTGCTGTGGCTGGCTTTCACCCAGCGTTCCCATCCAGGGTGACGTTGGACATCCCTGAGCACGCTGCTCCACTGCTCAGGGATGGGGATTGCCCCAGACACCAGATACGGGGGCCCCGCGAGTTCCCAAATGAGGGGAAGGAGCTGGGCAAAAGGAAGCAGCTGTGGAGCAGTCGGCACTGGCTAGGACGGTGCAAGAAACGCCCGTGTGCCCCGTGTTCGGCAGCGCAGCCCCAGCGCTGCGGTCTGGCGCGCTGGCAGGGCAGGACCCTCGCCATCGCGCCGTGCCTCAGGAGCTTTTCTCCAGCCAACCCCTTGGCTCCAGCTGTTATGGCAATTCGGAGATGCCCACTGGGGGGTTCAGGCTGGGTCAGGGTGGGGGGCTGTTTCCTGGCTGTGATGGCCGGGGCTTTGCCAAGTCATGCTGGAGACGCTGCTTCCCTGCCCGTCATAGCGTGTCCCGGGATTTGTGGTTATGTCCTCAGAGCTGTTTGATCCGCTAAAATCGCAGCTGATCAAAGGGGCGGTTTACGAGAACAAAACACTGGGTGACTTCCTCCGGTGGTGCCAGAGGCAGCCGCTCCAAGGAGAGATACTCGGGAAGAAATCTTTTAACTACTGAGTCTCTTGGCTCCTCAGCTGCTTCTGCAGGACAGCCTTGCTGCACAGCCCAGGCAAGAGCTGGGTGACAGAGGGTTTTTTTTTTTTAAATAAATTTTATATATATTCTGATAGATGACCTTGAATTTTCATTTCTACACACACACACACATTTAAAAAGTGTGAATTCCTGCATTTCCAGGCTGGTGAGCAAGCTTGGCTGCTGCGGTAACTCAAAAGCAAAAGCCCTCAATCGCTTGAGCAAAAGCGCAGAGCAAAAGCCTGACGGGCTCATCAGGTTTGGGGTTTGTGCATCAGCTGGGAGAGGGATATGATGGCAAAAGCAGGGGCACCTGCCAGCCAGCCACGATTGCCCCATTCCCTCTGGTCCCATGTTTCTTTCAATGAATGTTTTGGTTGTTCACGTAGGATTTAATTGGTTGTGCTTGGATGGGGAAGAAAGAGGCAGCTAATGGTGGCTCGCCCACAGCGACGAGGATGCAGCGGTGGCCATGCACTGCCCTTCTACCTGAGGCATGGGGAGTGCCACCAGCGTGGGAAGAGGCTTGTCCCAGGTAGGTGCTGCCAGGCTGGATCTCGGCTGCAGACTCCCCTGTGATCCCTGTGCTGTGTTATCCTGGGCTGAGCAACCCTCCAAAGCTTCCTGGCTCTCTCTTTTGCCCATCTAGTGAATCGGGAGGTTTGCTGACAAACAGGGACCATGTTGAGCATCGTTCCTGGAAGCTGGAGCATCCTCTGGGATGGTCGTGCCAACCCTGATCATCTCAGGAGTGGATGGAACGGGCTTTTTGGAGGGACTATGTAGGAGTGACCACCGCTCCGAAGGGAGCTCAGGTAGGGGTTCAGAGCAGTGCTCCTGAGAGGGACATTTTTGTGCTCGTCCATGTATTACCAGAGCATCGAATTGCTGAAAACCAAATCTGTCCCACTGCACAGGATTGGGAGGAGATGCATAGTGAGTGGAAAGTCACCCGGTGGTGGGAAGCATTAAAGAGGGCTGGGCGAAGGGGTGCTCCCTACCCGCCCTCCACGCTCTGGAAAAAGCCCGCTCCCCAGGTAGAGGAGGAAGCTGGCAGTGACGATGCGCTCTGGTTGTCACCGTGCAATCAGGGAGGCTATTTATAGGTGGCTAATTGATTAGGGTGGTCACAGCAGGAGGAAATGACTTTCAGGAGTGAGAGAAAACTGCAGTGCCCAGCTGGCTTTGAAGAGGTCTCAGAGAGAGCAGAAAGTCCCGAAACAATCAAAACACTTTGGAAAGAGGTGTTTCACTGGGATGGTGCCTGACGTGGGGTATGACCTGAAGAGAAGTCGCATCTCTGCCTGTGCTGTTCATGGGGACAGAGCTGTTGTTGGTCTGGGAAGCCCCACGGAAATGCTGGCGGCTGTACTCTGTGCCAGGGCATGAGTCGGAGCTCTTGGCTCTCTTCTGTAGCCATTCCTCAAGGGGCTTTCTATCTTTTCTGAGCTCTGGTTAGAGGCTTTGTCCCCGGGAGGAGCTCTCAGGATGAATTCATTAAAAGCTGGTAAGCAAAACTGACACAAGCTCAGAGAATGCCTTAAAAGCCAGTTGACATCCTCCTAGGTGGGATGCCTTTCTTCCTTGGCTTCTCAAGCGAGATGTGTTCCCTCCATCCAAGGGTTGACCTCACTGTTGGCCATTGGGCTACTCAAGTCAGAGCATCTCAGAGCAATTGCAGCTTTTCCTTGCAGCATGGGAAGATGCCAAGTTGCTCTCAAGAATAAACCTGGGCAACATCATGTGCCTGTGACAGAGAAGAGCCCCTTTCCTGGAGGTCTTGATGTGAGATCCCAGCCTGCAGGGAGGCAAGTAGTAGGGAGCTGGTCCCTGCCGTGCTGGGGCTGCCTGAGGCGAGTGTGCTGAGCTGGTGTGAGCCGCAGCAATGCACTGTCTCCGAGTCCGCTCATTTGGAAATGGTGCTCTTTTCAACGGTTCTGTTATCAGATGGAGCATTTCCTTCATCAGTGTTAATATCCATGTAGTGAAACAATGAAAGGGCTTCCTATCAGTTCCAAATAGGACGTGAAAAGCTCTCAGCGTTAAGAGTAGAGGATGCTGGAATAGGGCAATGGGAAACGCCTGAGTCACTGAAATGCCTCTTTGATTCCATGAGGCTGATATGTTCAAAAGGGAAGAAGAAAAAAATAAAAAGAGAGAGAGCGGAGCTAGTTAATGCTCTGCGGGACAGAGGACAGGAAGGGCCAGCACTTGCAGCGCGGGCCCTGCAGAGGAGGGGAGGCACAGAGGGATGTGCTGGCAAGGGCTTTGGAAAGTCGAGAGTGCAGCAGGGAACCGAGCACAGTGAGCTGCCTAGTTTGTTTTCGGAGAGGGGGGAGGCACGATGGAGAGAAAGCCTTCCCTGGCCTAACGCTGTGCCCCTCGTCCTGCTGCCGCTTTGCCAGCGTGTGCCAGCTTTGCCCTCCCTTGCCTGAGCACTGCTGGGCCTGTGATCCCGGACCGGAGCAGGGCTGTGCGGTGCAGCACAGTGTGGGGTGAGGAAACAGGCTAGGGCGATGCTCTCCAGCAAAAATTGGAAGGGCTGAATGTGTCCCCGATGCTCTGTGTGAGTGTAGGACGTAGCGGTATCTTTTCTTCACATCTCCCTTTTGCACTGGCAGGCCCAGCTGGGGCAAAGCTGCTGGATGGGCATGGAGGGGCTGCTCTCGGGCTTTGCTGAGCAGCATCGGCAGCACCGCGAGGCTGTCCTGGGGGGTCCTGGCACACAGAGGCAGCAGCAGCCATCCTCCATCCCACGTGCGGGGAAACTTGCCTGCAAGCTGCCCCTGCAGCCTGTGGGATTTAGGCTGTCAGTCCTGCTCAACTCGTGGACGATGAGCTGCAAAACATACTTTTAAATCACTGTGATTTAATGGTCCCTCCAAGCGCTGCAGACTTGGAGTAGGGGAGGGGAAAAACGGCTTTGCAAAGCACCCAAGGTCACCAGCCCGCAGCACAGAGGAGCTGACCCATTCCTTCGCCTGTTGTCCTGGCTGGAGGACGTGCACGGCTGCTTGTGCTGGAGCTGTGCGTGCAGGCAGGAGTGAGGGATTTGCTGAGATTGGGCAGCACCTGCTGTCCTGGGGCAGAGGGAGCAGGATATCCCCAGCCCGCAGAAATCCCTGGCCTGGAGCGGGGCAGGCAGCCAGGGCAGCGCGGTCACTGGCTGCTCTTCTGCTGGGACTGAAGGTCTCCCTGCCCGTCCCCGCTGGCCAGGTGTAAATCTCAAGGCCACCGAACAAACACAGGGGCTGTGACGTGTGGCAGGTCAGGGGCTGCGAGCACATTTTTTGCTGTTACAGGAAGAACTGCAAATATTTCAGATGTAACCTGTTTTCTCTCTCTGTTTTGCAAGCCATCCCCAGCCTCCCGCAGGCAAACACCCCATCGGGCATAATGACAAATGCCTCGCTGTCCTCCCTGGGGAAATTCCTCAGTGAAATGAGGTAGGAAATGCAAAGAGGAGGAACTAGAGGAGAGGAGGGGGTCAGACCTGCTCCTTCATGGTGGTAAGAGCATTTGGAGCTGCAAAGCTCTGATTAGAATAGAATAGAACAGAATATTTCAGTTGGAAGGGACCTACAACGATCGTCTAGTCCAACTGCCTGACCACTTCAGAGCTGACCAAAAGTTAAAGCAAATTATTAAGGGTATTGTCCAAATGCCTCTTAAGGACTGCTCAGTGAAGAGCAAGCCCCTCTGTGAGGAGCAGCTTTCTCCCTGCCCTGAGAAGTGCCATGGAGGGCTGTACCTGAGGGGCACGGCTGCTCCCTGTGCGGGGTGACGGAGCAGTGCACACCCAAAATCACTTCTCTCCTGGCTGCATGGCCGCCAGCGGGAGGTGTGGAGGTGTCCCCTTGCTGGGAGGTGTGCAGGAGCCCCCTTGAGCCTGCTCTCCAGGGATGTGTCCTGTTCTCCATCCTGGCTTGCCCAGGAGATGCATCTGGCTCCCTGTTTCCCTTGCTCCGTAGGGAGCCCAGCCCCAGGGAGACCAGCCTCCAGGCGATGAGCAGCGCGTGCTGGCCCGCTCTGCAGCTCCCATTTCCATGCAGGACAGGGCTGCCCTTTGTGGCAGGCGAGAGGAGAGGTGATGAAAAGCCAGGAAGAGACATGCCAGGGTTGGAAGGAGCCCAGCACCAGGGCCGAGGGCAGCCAGGGAAGGCTTGCACACAAAGGGCTGGCCTGTCTTCACACCTGCGGGGCGGCCAGGGTGCTGACGGGGGGATAACGTCACTGACAAAGGCACGTCACTGGCAGATAGTGGCAAGGCTCTTCAAATAAAGGCAAGCGGCGCGGTGACAGGAGACATGCCCAGGCTGGACTGCGCAGGGGAAGGCAGTCACTGTGGCATCAGCTGGGGACGGTGCTGTGGACTCTGCAGAGGGGACAGGGAGAGGTCAGGCAGTTGCCTCTCCTCCTCTGTTTCTGCAATGGTCAAGCATAAGCAGTAATTTGGTGTTTGCTGGGATGTGTCTTGGCCAGGCTCTTTTCTACCACTGTGGGAGAAATAGGTGGTCTGTGTGAGCAGGGGCTGGAGCCAGGGCTTGGGTGAAGGTTTGGAGAAGCTCTTGGAAAAGGCTCCCCCCATCTCCACCTTCTTGAAAAATATACAGCAGACCCCAGCCCATCCGTCGGGTCTTTCCAAGAGTTTGCTGAAGTCCCAAATCAGGAACCACCATGGGTTTCCAGCTGCTTTTTCTACTAGTCAGAAGTGACTGTGTTTGAACCCGCTGCCATGCTGTTCCCTTGGCTTTCTGTGGCTTGTCCAGGGTACGTTTACACCCAGGACCGCAGGTGCTCCCTTGGTGGGGCTGGGGTCCTGCGGGAAACAGCGTGGTTGAATTCAGGTGGGCATTCAGCTGTCTTTTGCCCCCACCGCACTTTGGTGGGTTTCAGCATGGGGCTGTGGTGGGCACCCACCACCAGAAGGTGATGAGCCCAGGCTACCCCGCCCTTTCCTTGCAACACGTACCAAACTGCACTACTTCTAACCTAAAAGTACTGACGTTGCCTCTGCTGGGAGAGACGTAGCCCAGGGTTGGGAGGCTTCTCTTGCTCCCCAGGAGGACCAGAAGCCCCCAGGAGCTGGGGGGCCCTGGGCTGTGGGATCACCTCTGTTCATTGGGATGCTGGGGCAACATCTCCCCTGGGTCCTGCTCCCTCCTGCCCGTTGTCACTGGTGCAGGCACATCTGTGCCCGTTTCTCGCACATCATCCCATGTGTGGGCAGATGAACGGGGGTTAGGGATGCGGGGGGGGGGGGGGGATCGGTCTGTGCAGGTTGTAGATTTAAGCAGCTTTAACGTGCCTTTGCAGAGCCTGACGTCCGCGCTGCTTTGGGGCCAGCCGGGCCGGGGCTGAGCTCGGGCGCTCCCCGCAGCCGCCTGCCCCGGCCGCCCGCCGCGGGCGAAAGCGGGCGGATGGTGCCCTCCGGCGGGCCCGGGCCGCGCTCGCCCTCATCCCGGAGCCGGCCCGAGGCCGGGGACCCCCAGGCGTGTTGAATCAGGCTCCGCGCCGGGCAGTTTGGATGTCTCTTCGGTTCTTTTAACTTGTTTGTCGGGATGTTTTCCCTCCTCTGTCCTCTGTTTTTCCCTGGCTTCCCACCTGCTGAGCTCCCACCGCTGTACGGCAGCCGAGGGACGGCTGAGACTGCGCAGGCATCGGGCTGCTCCTGCGCTGCTCGGCCAGCCCCTTCCTCGGAGCGGAGGTGTGGGGGCCCTGCATCCCCATCCGCATCCCCTGGATCCCCCCCCGGGACCCTGAGCTTGGCAGGCTCCTGCTCAAGGGGTGGCACCAGAGACTTGTCTGTAGGTTCAGGGGATCTGGGAGCCATCCAGCCCCGGGTGGGCAGTAAAGGGGGCATAAAGGGATGGGGTGACCCTCAGAGGAGCCTGGCAGGATGGGCACCCTGGGGTGCTCTATTCGGTGCTTGGGTGTCCCCATTGCAGCCACCAGCATTCCTGGCTCTGGCCCTGAGTACGATCCCGTGCGTCTCTTTCCTGTCCCAGCTGGGAAGGGCCGTGTCCCTGACAGCTTTCCTGTTTGTGTTACACCCCACTGCTCCCCAGCAGCCTGTCCCTCGCAGGCTGGGGGGCGAGGGCAGCAGTGCTCCCCGGGCTGCCCCTGTGGCTGGCAGGGCACTGCGGCCCTGCTCCCCTCCCACCGGGACCTGCTGCATCCCCCCGACCTCCTGCAGGAGCAGGATGGAGGAGTATCTGGGCTGGGCAGATTAGCCCCTGCAGAGGTCTGAGCAGCCCCAGAGCCCAGTGCAAGCCTCCCTGAGCCACCGGCCCTTGGGGCTCTTGGGGAGGCAATGGGCTGGTCCCAAAGATGGCTTGCAGGAGCCTTTCCCCTCCAGCCGGGTTCTGCTGCAGCAGGGGAAGGGGGAGATGATGGTTGTGACGACTCCAACAGGCTGTGCCGTCCTGCCCTTGCACTCGCACCAGGCCAGCGGTGAGAGATGCCTCCTGGAGCTGTCAGGGGATGACAACGGAGGACAGAGGCTCCCAGCCCTGCGCCGCAGATGGGCTGAGGCAGGGCTGCCTTCAAAGCAAAGTGTGGGCGCTCCCCGGCCTGCCGGGATTAGAAAGTTAAGGGCTGGCATTGTTTTCCCAGGTCCAGAGGGGGTGGATACCAGGCAGGATTAGTCTGGCAAAGCTTCCCAATGTGCTCAAAGGGGCACAATAGGACCTTGAAGAGAAGAAGCTGCACTGATGACAGGCGAGAGGAGCATCTCTCAGCAGCCTCTGCCTCCTGACGCAGGCGGGATGCGCTCAGGGCAGGTGCTGCTGCTTTGAGGCTCCATCTCTGCCAGGACACCCTTTCCGTGTGCCCCGGGACCCCCCAGCACCACTGGTCCTGCGGGCAGGCAAACGGGGCGCAGGGCTCTCGGTGGCAGGGGGAGAGAGGAGAGGTGATGGGGGTGAGTGATCTCGGTGCCCCTCTGCCCTGCGATCTCTCAGGGTCTGTGCTGCCCATCCCTAGCTGTGGGCAGGGGGTGAGCCCTTTCCCCCAGGCAGTATCTGTTCACAGAGTGTGAAGCTGCCCGTACTGTGGGCGACATATTTGCTTCTCCAGTTATTGCTTTTATAAACGATATTTGGCTCAAGAGGAACTAAATGCACTGTTGAATCTGGGGGACTGACAGTACCTTGGGGCAGGGGGAGCCCACTGTGGCATGGAGCATCCCCTGCGGCAGCCAGCTTTTTCCCAGGGCATCTCTCTGTGCCACCCAAGGCCACCACTGCTATCAGGGAGCTCTGGAGCCCCCTGGGATGATGGGATGGGACATGTGTGCAGGCACCAGCAGAGCCTGGGAAAAGGGGGGGCATGCACGTAAACAGGCAATGATGTGTAGGGGTTATTTCCTTATTTTATTTAATCATTTGCAATCAGGAGCAATTAGAAGCTAAAACCTGGAGAGTGACAAAACCCCCACCTTGCTAGGTTGCTGCTCCCCAGGGCTTTCCTGCCCGGAGACCCACGCCAGCACTGCAGGGGCTGCTCTATTCTCCGGTGCAGCTGTAGAAAGCATGGTCACAAGGGAACGGGCAACCCGTGCGGGCAGCCAGCTGCTGGGTGGCACCTCCTGCCCGAAAACGAGTCCTCTGTGGGCATGGGTGGGGGGCCCAGGCCGCCTCGGGGGGCTGGGGGACGGGTGGGCTGGATGCGGCCGCAGCAGCAGGGCTGCAGGGAGGGGATCACCCATGGGGTGCTGCTTCCCTGGGGCGCAAGGCGATGCCCCGAGCAGGCCCTGGGCAGGGGGGGCCTCTGCCTGTACATGGGATTTCCCAGAGCTGCTCTCCTGCTCTGTGCAGGCCTTTTTGTGCCTGCACAGTCACATTCCTTCTTAGATTTTTGCTGACACCTCAGTCACGGGGAGCCAAATTTAACTGAGTAGAAACACGTACCCGAAGAGAGCTGCAGAGGTCGGCAAGCCAGTGCCAGGGGCATAAGGAGCTGCTCCGTCAGTGAGCTGCAGTGATTGCCCAGGCTCCTTGCTGAAACCACAGCTTCGCCCAGCAGCACGCAGCACCAGCTTTTGTTCGTCTGTGATAACTTATTAGCTCTGATAACTCGTTAAGTGGTGGGGAACTTGAGTGCGTGCCATCGCCTGCCTGGCCCCGCTCCTCCAGCGTGGGTCACGCATGGGCTTGGCACCATCCTGCTCTGCAACAGCCCAGCTCACACAGCTGTGCCCCGTGGAGGCAGGTCTGTGCCATGCCGTGGATGCACCTGAGCTGCCGGGAGAAGGCAGACAGCCACCGTGGAGCCTTTGCCTTGCCCACGGCCTGCCATGTGCTATCTGAAGCACTGCAAACCAGGCTGAGAACTGAAGCGGCTCAACACACCCCAGGCTTCTTACCAACCTGGTCCCAGGATGGCTGGCCTGGAGCAGCGACACCAGACCTGGGCTGGGCTCACTTTGGGGAGCCTGCAGGGGATCTGGCTGTCGGCGTGGTCTCACGGAGCAGCCGGAGCATCCGTTAGGCTGCATGGGGCTGGCATGCCGTGTTTGTGAAACCCGCCGCGCTTGCGGTTGACCAGAGCGCTGAAATAAGCCCGGCCGGAATTGGTGCACTGCTCTGTATCCTGATGTGGTGAGCAGCTCCGACCGGCAAGGGTGGGGGCAGCCCCACTGGGGTGACTGGTGGCAGCGGGACCACGGGGGCTTGGCAGCACCGGCATGAGGACTGCGCGCAGGGCCCCGCCAGCGCCCGGAAAGCTCAGCCTGGCACTAACGGAACTGTGATAAAAATGAACGTGACCAGGACAGCGGCGCGGGGGAGATTAATGTCAGATTGTCAGAGGGGAGGAAACTAAGGCGGACAGCACTCAAACAGATACTGGAGCATGCTGGGGGGGCAAAGGGGGTAGATGCTGCTTTTCCCAGCATTGCTGCATCTGCAGATCTGCATCCGCCCCTGCAGCCTTTGGGGAGAGAGGGGAAGGGATGAAGGGTTTGCTTGAAGCGTGTGCATCACCCTTGCCAATCCCTGTCCTGCAAATCCCCCACCTCTGCAGGTGGGAGACCTGCCCCTGCGTACCGGCCTGAACACTAACATTAGCAGCACTTGTGGGTCCCTCCACCAGGTTTGCTGGTGCTCCTTTGCAGCTGCCCAGCTGTTTCCCACCAGCAAAGCTTTAGCTTTGGGAGAACTCTTGGCTGCAAGAAAGTGTTTTGCCATGGCTGCCTGCAGGAACAAAGCTCCCCTCATCATTGCTATCAGCTGCTCCGGCCTTGCCAGAGAAGCCTGGTTGTTCAGTGTCTCCCACACCGCCTGGTCCCCTGGTATCACCACGGCTTCTCCAGGACCCTGCAGCTTCCAGCCGTGCAGGTACAAGAGCTTCTCAGAGGCTTCCTTTGCTCTATCACCTTTGGTGACCCCAGTGGTGGTTTTCTCTCCAGCCCTCCTTTCTCAGCTACTCTGTCAGGCAACATTCATGTCTGATGGGTCTCATGCTCTTTCCCACCTGAATGAGGGAATTACCCAGCCTGTCCTTACCCAGCCTCCAGTGCATCACCTTCCCTCTCCATCCCCCGCTGTGCCCTAGGCTCTTTGTGCGTCTCTCCTAGGGGTGTATCCAACCCTTCAAAACCTGCCCATGGCATCATCCCAAACAAAAATCTCACCAGGTTAAGCCAGAGAAAAGGTAGCCCCAAACCAGGGCTTAATTAGCCATAGGAGTTGGGCTCCAGAAGGGCCACCTCCGCCCTGATCACACCTTTGCCCCACATCCCTCCTACATCCCTCCCGCATCCCCCCTGCATCCCTCCCGCATCCCTCCCGTTTCTGCCCCGCATCCCTCCCCACACGCAGAGCGTGGGGTTTGGCTCTGTGCTGACCCGGCCGAGCCAGCAAAACACCTCGAAACCCCGAGCCACGGTGGGCAGAGGCGGGGGAGCGAGGTTCCACCTCCAGGAGGTGCCCCCGGTCGCCGTGCGCCTGCCGCCAGCCCGGGCCGGGCCCCGCGGCAGGGCGACGCGCGGGCCTGCAGGGACACCTGGTGGCCGCCAGCCTCGCTGCGGGCCCGGGGGGCCGGGGCGGGGACCCTCCGCCGGGCGGGATCGCGCCCCGGGGGGCAGGAGCCGGCGCCAGGGCCCGCAGCGGGTGCCTGCCGCCTGGGAGCCGCGGCGGGGACGTCCTGGGGTGCGGCCGGGGCGGGCGCGGAGGCTCGTTTTATGCACAGCATCCCCCGAGCAGCTGCAGCGCCTTCTTTTCTGCCCTAAGAAGGAGAAGAAGGGGAACTGAAGACTTTTCCCTCACTCGGGCTGGGTGAAGAGTCAGGGAGAGGCATTTTCCATCTCAGCCCCTTTCTAGTTTGACTTCCTTCTCCCCTCCTTGCCGGTCTGCAGGGGGAGTGGATGGGTGGGCCGGCTGCAAGCGCACGTTCACGCGCTGCCCGAGCTCCCGCAAAGGCGATGCTTGCTTCTCTTTGTGAAGATGTGGCCAGTGTGGCGTGGGAGCAGACAGTCCCAGGCACAAACAGCAGTGGTGGGTGGCAAGTCACCTTCTGTGAGCAGCCAACGGTAAAGCTTGCAGGAGCTAGGAGCCGAGAGGCGAGTGCGCGCAGTGCCCGCCTGTCTTGGCTGTGCCTGTTCCCTCACTGTGTTTGTTGGACAACCAGGGATGCTGAATGCAGGTGATGACAATCAAAGTCCGCTTGCAAGTCGTTAGCAAAGAGTAAGGACAGCGAATTTAATTTCTGCGCTGCTCTGCAGCAGGTTTGTTGCCTGTTCATAAAGCTGCTGTACAGAGGCACCCTGTGGCGTGGGTGCCCGGTATCCCAAAGGTAGCAAAAGCTGCTGCCTGCTCTGCTCCTCCAGCACGAGGACGTCCCAAGGCCGAGGCTACACCAAACTTTGCGGGCAGAGCCGGCCTGGGATGCCGCGTGGCCTGTGCCAGCGAAGGCAGGGGGCACTGCGGGCGCAGGAACCAGCGGGGACGGGGTGAGGAGGGAGGGCAGGCGGGGGGCAAGCCTGGCTTGCTGCCCATGGCATGTACGTCCTCCTGCTGTGTTCCTGGCTCCTGCGGGATGAGCTGGCTGCTGCTTGTGCTCTTTGTTCGCCACCTGCCGAGGCGATGCTGTTCCCTTTGCCAGGGTGCTCTCGGGCTGTTGGCCAGGATAAAGCAAAGAGGTTTTTGCATCCACCTGCCTGCTGGAGATCTGCAGCCCTGCTCAGGGGTGAGGCTCACTCATTGATTTATCTGGACGATGCTGAGCCTTTCAGCTCTCACAGCTCTGTCCCACCAGCTCCTTTTCAAACAAGCCAGTTTTTATATATCCCAAACAGCAGCCCCTCCTATTAGGGACCTATTTCTCTGGGACAGTGAGCTCTGTTAGGATGCTTGCTCTGATCCTCTGGTTCTGTTACTCCTTTTTTAGCTTTCAGCACCTAAGTAATTCACCTCCCCCAGTGCTGGTACTCACTTGATCCTCCATACCTGAGGTCTCATGTTGTCCCTGCTAACTGCTGCTAAGCCACACCATGTGGATTTGTTCCTTTAGCACCTCCTCCTCTAAATCCTCCTCCTCAGCCCCCTCTGAACGTCTCCAGCCTGTAGGATCTCCCCTGGTACCAAAGGTTACAATTAAAGTGTGTTGGCATAAACAGCAGTCCCCTGAGCAGCAGGAACGCGTGGTCTTGGCTGCCTGGGACCCTGCAGCAGCTGCAGGATGGAGTAGGGAGCAGAGGTGTGGTCCTGGTGGCTGGCCACAGGTTTGTCCTAGCCCTTACTGGGGTGCAAAGACCAGAGGTAGGGGGGACAGGGATGAGTCCCCTTCCACAGCAGGGAGAGGAGGGTCGTGCCTCTGTTGCACAGCCCCTGGGGCAGCCAGATGAACCAGGTGCCTGCTGGAAAATGACCCTTTGGAGGAAATTCCACACAGGGATTTTGGTTGCAAGTTGCCTGTGACCCTCACCCTGAGCAGCTGGCCCTGGCTCAGGACACCAGCCTGGCTTTTAGGAGCAGCATCCCCCAGGGGCTGTCCCTGACCTCCTCAGTGCCATTTCCCTCACCAATCCCTTTTTCTTTTTGCACGGCAGGTTTACCAAAGAGGTGCTGAGCATCGCCTTCCCCGTCCCCGCTCTGAGCTGTTGCCACCGTGACGCTGCTCTGTGGGTGGTGAGCATAAGACTTTCACCCTGGGAGGATATTTGGTAAGCCAGCATCTCTGGTCTTGGGTCCAAGCCCAGCAAGCCCTGGACTACTCCAGTTTGGACCAGTTCAAGAGCCAGAGGGCAAGAAGCACGCAGGGCCTTTTTGCTTGTGTACCAGGCTGAGAGCAAAGGCTCATCCTAATGACAAGCTCCGGGGCAGAGCCTTGCACAGCCGCCCAGTAGCCTCGTACAGCCAGGAACTGGGAGGTGTGGGGAGAGAGGACCAGGTCGTGTCCCCCAGCGGGTGTGTGTGGCGGGGCTGGGTGAACAGGGGTATGATGACATGGAGGCAGCTGGCAGAGCCCATGCGCCCAGGCCAACGTCTCCTCTCTCGGTGAGGAGGAACCCAACGCGATGAGTGGTGCGGCTCCTGCTTTAGCCGTGAGCTCGCCGTTTTCCTGCTGCCTACCCCTCTGCTCTTGGAGGTGTTAGGAGGGGCGTCCTCCCTTTTGAGTGTCCCATGCCATGCCAGATTCAGAGGCATGGGATGCTCTCGGGCTCATCTTCACTCGGATTGGCTTTCTCCAGCCCGCGGCTGCAGGGGCGATGCAGCCGCATCCCTGCTGGCCAGGCGATGCTCTGCATCTCGCGGCTCTGCCACGTGGGCCACCGCCACACACAGCCCTTGTGTCCCCATGGGAGGAGGATGCTCCCCACTGCCCGTGGAGCGCAGCGCCAGCTTCGGGCTGGGCACCACGTGGAGCCATGCAGGTAGCACCTACAGGGGACATCCCCCGAACCAGAGCCATCAAAGCCGGGTCTCACCCGCCAGCTCAGGCGAGGCCCACACAGTCCCGCAGAGCTTCTCCAGCCGTGGTGTGCATGGCCGCTGCTCTCTGGAGGAGGAGGCAGCTCAAAGGCGCAACATGGGGCCTGGCACAAGATGGCGGCGGGGCTGGGCGGGGAGGATGGGGGTCCCAGCAGGCCCGCCATGGCCCTAGTGGGGTGGGTCACCTCGGTCTTGCCTCGAGACCCTGGGGCGGCCCCGGAGGAGCTCCCCGGGCCCGGGGGACGTTTCCTGTTTGCTGCCCGCGCTGAAGCATCGGCCCTTCAACCGCCGCCAGTCCTCCGCTTCCGGCAGGGGCTCCCGCCCGGAGCCCCCCTGCACTATCAGCTCGCCAGATGCCTTTTTCAGGATACTGTGGTAAAACTGTGCCGGGCAGGCGCTGTCATTTGGGGTTTTCTCTCGTGTCAGCCTCGAAGACAAATTGGACAAGGAGGAGCGAGGGGGGAAAAAAAATTTAAACCATAAAAGAAAAAAAACAGAAAGAAAGATGCTCGCTGCCGTCCTCAGCTGGGGCTGGCCCGCGCGCCGGCGTGGCAATGGGTCCCCCAAGCGGCGGGGCCGGCGGTGGGCCGGGGCTGGGGCAGGCTGGGGTGGCCGCCATGGTGGTCCGGCCTCCCTGGGCGGTGTCGGCCTCTAGTGGCGGCGGAGGCGGAGGCCGCCATGGCGGCACCACGGGCCCCATGGGCCCCCCCAGTGCCATGGGGACTTTCTCTTGTCCCTCCTGGCACTGCTGCCCGCCAGGATGTGGTGCTCTGGGTGCTGCCACCCGGTAGGACATGGTCCTCCTCTGGGATGCAGCCCATCCTGTGCTGGCGAGGGAGCAGGAGCTGCGAGAGGGGGTGTGAGATACCCCAGCACCCCTCAGCCAGCCAGCAGCCCAGGGTGACCCCACACCAGCCGGGTGCCCCCAGGCCACTGGTCCGCAGGCACCAGATGGTGCTGAGCAGCCGCCGGACTGGATGGACTGGGAGCCGAGCAGCTCCGCTGGGGACAATGGGAGGGAAATGGTGAAAGAGCACATGGGGAAGTCTGTCTGTCTGCGGAGCCCTGCACGGGGTGGCTGCCAGGTATGCCCAAGGTGCTGTGCCCCACTGCCGGGGATGGTCCATGGACAGATGAAGGGGGACAGACCATGGATGCTGCTTAACCTGAAACCCCTGTGCTGGTGCGGGGTGTGCACGTGGGTGTGCACGGCTGTGCGGGCAGGTGTGCGCTCCCTGAGCCTGTAACTCAGCAGGCAGCACTGGAGCACAGCTGCTTGCATGGTGCTCAGCACGTGCTCCGGCTCTCCCTGCCTCCCTGCGAAGCGGCAGGGTCAGGTTGGCTGGAAGAGGCATTGCTAAACCAGGTGTGCTTTTGGACGTGCTTCCTCGGGGCGCACGGAGATGTAGCAACTCCCAGAGGCAACCGCAGACCTGCAGGATTTGCTCTGAGTTAAGCCCAGTGATTTTATTTGGTTAGATAAAAAAAAAAAATTTAAAAAAAGGTGGTTGGTCCCTGTGGAGCACAGGGGAGGTGTCAGCATGGGGAGGGGAGACAGGGTCAATGGCGCAGAAATAGTACTGGGCTATCCCCACCCACGGAGGATGGACGGGGGGCTGGCTAAGGCCAGAGGGTGTGGGTGGGAGTTAGAGTGCACCTGACTATAAAACCCGATTTTCTCTCCAGCCCCTGAGTTCGAGCATCCACTGGAGGATGGGTTGGACCTCCTGGGCGTGTTTTCAGTTCTGTAGTTTCCCTTGGAGGACAGTCAGTGAGAAGTCAAAGAGGGAGAAGTTGTTCTCTGGCTGCCCGAGATGCCCAGGAGAAGCTTGGGGTGTGGGTAGCACCCTGGTGAGAAGGGGAGCTGTGGGGTGCGGGGAGGCAGGGGGAGCAGCGGGGAGGCAGGGGGGAGCTGCGTGCCACCCCATGCGAGGCAGGTGGCTGCGCGGAGCTGGGGACCTGAAATCATGGCTGCTCGCTTTTGCCAGCAAATCTTGCATTTGTGTGGTTTCCTTTTCCTTCTTCTACGTATACTTTTTTTTCCTTCTCTCTTCATTTTGTTCCCTTTGCTGTGGAGGCAAATTTCAGCCCTTCCAACCTTTTTGTTCCAAACTCTGCACGGGAGCAAAACTAATCACGGAGTCCCAGCAGGGCTCAGCTTTAATTACCCATGAGATGTTAATCTGCTGGAGGGTCTCAAGTGCTCCTTTATCCGAGCCTTCCTTTTCCTTCTGCTGCTCTGCAGTTCCCCTGGCAGATGCCTCCCAACTCCTCACAGCCTCCCCAGGCTATTTTTTTCTGAACAAGATGATAAGTGAACTTTGTAGCCCGGAAAAGCCTCCATGGAGAGCAGCACAGAGAAAGCCCAGTCCTGTTGCAGCTCTCAGCCCTCTCTTGAAGGCCTGGCTGTTTTCGGAGGCAGTAGGAGGATGGAGGTTGTCTTCTCCATCAGCCTGGGAATCCCCCTGCCCACAAGTCTCAGGCTAGACGGCCACAAGCATAGCAGAAAGGAAGAGGAGCCCTCGTGCCTGGATCCCCTGGAGGCAGTACCTACATCCCTGCCCAGTGACGCTTTGGGAACCTGCTGGCTCCAGTTCCTTGCGCTTGATGAGCTGCCAAGCCTGGAAGAAATAAGGCATATCCTTGGAAAGCAGCAGCTGGAGTTCAGGCAGATCCTGAAGCCAGCCAGAAACGGTGCCAGCAAGGGCAGCTCTGGCCAGGGACCTACTGGATGGGCCCTGGTGGGGGAGGTCAGCACTGGCTGAAGAATGCAGTGGCTACAGGAGCAAAGGAAGGACAGCCTGAGCCACACGGAGGAGAGACTGAGCTCCCTGGTGGCTCTGCCGATGTGGACTCTTTCAGGCTGCCCTGCAGCAGCTCCTTCATAGGAAGTCCGTCCTCAGCAAGCACCTTGGGACATGCCTCTGGCCAAGGGGCTGATTCACTCACTGCTTGTCACTAGGGTCTGAGCAGGGAGGTCATTTTGAAACCTCCTTAGATGCATCGATGGTTTGCAAAACCCAGCCACAAGAGAGATTTTTGAAGTCAGATGCCCTCAGAGCTGAAGGGGAAGATGGCCAGAGGTGAGTAGCTGACTGCCTTGCTAACCCAACAACCCCTCCCCATCCTTCTCCCACCCCATGGATTGGAGGCTGCCCCTTTTAAATTCAGCAGAGACAAGCAGCTGCAGCCCTAATTGATCCTTTTCCCACCATCAGGTGATGCTGCTCTGGCTCTCCCCCATCTCCTGCAGACCCTGAGCTCCTGGTAGGTGCTGTGTTTTTTCCTCCTGCTCTCCTAGTTTATTCTTAGGAGTAAATTTGCAGGAATCCAGAAATTGCTGTGGTTTCTAGATCACTCTGCTTCTGTGTGTTTGTTGAAGGGGTTCCCTGATGTACGTGCTGCTGTGGGCTGTTGTCACAAGGTTGCAGAGGCCCAGCTACTCCCGTCGTGGGGCTCGGCAGGGAGGCTGTGTGCTTTGGGGCGTGGGGTGCCTCCTCGCTGTGGCTCCCCAGCAGCCCTGGGGGTAGCTGGCACAGGGGAGCAAGGTAAAAAGGTTGGAGACCCCTCTAGGGGATGAAACTAACCTTGGGGAATGTCTCCATCCCATTTCATAACCCAGTTGAAAAGTGTGTAGGAGTTAGAGCCTGTCTCCCTGGGGGTCTCCTGCCCGCCCCAAGGACCCACACTGAGCCCCAGAGCAGGGATGTCCCTGGGCCACTTGCCCCGAATTGCCCTTTCCCTGTGCGAGAGCTGGCCCCAAAGGAGCAGCATTGGGGGCAGAATGGGCTCAGGGCACACGGTGCGGGGAGCTGCGGCTGCCCAGGGACGGCGGCAGAAGGGAGGTGCGGGGAGAGGAGCAAAGCATCTCCTCTTGCGGCGGCTGTTTTATTCTCAGCCTCTGGAATTGGGGCAGCTCTCCTCGGGGACCGGAGGCCTTTTTTGCTGGGGCTGGCTGCATTCATCCTGCCTATTTATAGCTGCTGTCTCTGCAGCTGCGGCTTCCATTAACTAGCAGGATCTGAAGCTGCCCAGCAGCTGTGAGGGCTGAGGTGTGTGCTGATCAAGCAGAACCCCTTGGGATAGGGAGGGAAAGACATAGAGACACACCATCAACCCCAGGGGGCTTTGATGTGATGGGCACGATGAGCTCCACCGTACCCTCGGGGGTCTGGGCTGCCTGGGAAGCCAGGCAGAGGTGGGACATAGGGAAAGAAGCGTGGCACTGCCTTTCCTCTGCCAGGGGGATGTAAAGTTACGGGTGTCTCTGGGCTCATCAGTTTGATCCCTCTTCTCCTCCCCTGGACCCGTCTGTGTTGCCCCAGGTGCAAGAGGCAGCCCCTGTCTGGCTTTGGATGCCCCTGGTACCTCCCTGAGTGCTATGCGCGTGTTTGGGCCCAAGGGGTAAACGATGATTTATTTGATTTTAGCTGTTGGTCATCCCCACCCTGGTCAGGCAGGACTCATGGTTTCAGGGTTCCCAAGAGCACCTGCACAGGGAGCAGAGAGGCAGGGGATCTAGGCTTGCCCACTCCACTGCAGCGTGAGGTCTGTGGGCACGGGAGGGAGCCAGCATCTGGCAGGCAATGTAGGGGGCTCAGGCCTGCAGCAAGACACTCCTGACTAGCAAACTCACTTTGGAAGCTGTGTGGCCTGGGGCAAAGGGCTTTCCTACCACCTGCATCCTCTAAAAAGAGAAATGCATCCCAGGAGAGGATAAGGATAGCTTTTATCCAAGATAAGAAGCCCCTCCAAGATAAGAGGGGTAGTAAAGGGCAAGGACAGCGTGTCTGTGACAGACACCTTGGCTACGTGGGCCCAGGACAGAGGGACAGGCAGTGCAGGTGGCCTCGAAAGGGCTGGAAGGCGCCCAGCTACTTGCGTGGGTCCAGGCACAGGGCCTGCAGACAGCGCTGGGCCCCAGGGGCTGTGTTTGTCCCAAGCCTCACACGGAGCCAGCACAGGAACCGTAGCACACCTCCACCCCCAGCACAGCCACTTTTGGCACTAGCATCCTCGGGAGTGGCTCGGATCGCTCTGCGGTGTAGCCATGTTCTTGCCCAGTTTGTAAGCAGCCTCCAGCTCTTCTGCCAAGCGTGCTTCCTGCAGGTGGCTGCAGATGCCCAACGGAGGGGGCTGCACCCCACTTAACCAGCCCTGCCCTGCGGAAACATCCACCCACAGGCAGCTGCCTCCACCCACAGGTCAGGGCAGGGCATCAGTGAGAAAGAAGTCAGAGGGGCACGCCCCATTCTGCCCTTTTCTGGTCCTGTCTGTACTGGGATGTCAAACCGCTTTGGTAAAAAACTAAGCCATGCAATTGGAGTAGGGAAGACCTATACCGCAGCCCCTCCAGCCAGCTCTGGGGTGTTTAGCAGTGCACTGAAGTAGAGAGGCACAGGAAAACATTTCTTATGAGACTGAAATTATCAGGGAATTGCACACACGGGTCAGGGTATCGAGGTGTGAGCAAGGGCCTACTTGGGCAGCACAAAGGACGCAATGACTGCTGTCACATGCAGCAGGGAAGTGTAGCACGTGGAGAGAGGCTAGCAGGAGGGGCCGCACTGTGTGTTTTGTCTCCCTGTGAGGGTGTAGTGCATGCATGTCCCTAGGGAGCAAGGGCTTGGCTTCCTCCCCTGCCTGGGTCAGAGACTTGTGGGGTGGCAGAGTTTTGCCTTCAAGGCACACAGCTGACAGGAGGCAGGAGTGGACAGGGCTGAACTCTGCTCCCCAGGGAACTGCACTGCCTGGCCCTGGGCAGGATAGAGCCACCCAGCCCCTCTGCCTCCCCCACCCCGGCACAACACGTAAAGGCAAGGCAGTGGCGGTTTTATTTCAAAGTAGAACAAAGTTTTCTTTTATTCTTTCTGGAGATGCAACATTCAGATTTGCCATGAGCGTGTCTGTGCTCAGACTGGCTGTTTGTGTGCATTTAGTCAGGGCACATCTACACAGGGAAACCGAAAGTGGGAGACTGTTTTATAACCTGGCCGAGTCTCACCTTTGGTAAGAAACCCTGTTACGCAGCCAAACAGCATGTCGTGGTCCCTTGCACAGCACATGTTGCTGAGCAGACAGGCTCTACAGAAAAATCTAAAAACAAAATGTACTTTCAGGCATTTCACATCAACTTTTCCCCTAATTTTGCTGGGAAGGACTTTTGGCTCAAAGTGTATCCACTCCCAGGCTTCTCATCTCCCTTCATACCTCTCCCCTCCACGCGGTCACTAAACCAGAGAGTTACAGTGCGTCGAGGATGTTGTCGATTTTGGTGACCAGGTCCTGGCGCTTGTTGGAATGCATCTTCTCATTCTCGATGTACGTGTCCTTCTTCAGCTTGCCAGCTACCAGCCGTTCAGCCTCAACCGAGGACTTCAGAACGAGCTCCTTGACTTGGCTGTCAAGCTTCTGAATCTCACTTACCTTACAGGGTGAGAAACAAAGGGAATATTAGAGGAGACAAAAAAACATCCCTACAGTGAAGGTGGAATAGAAGAGATGGTAAAGCTGGAGCAAAAGATGAAGTCAGTGCTAAGTGCAAACATCTTCAATCCCTGAATATTGCCTCCTGAGCCATCACCTCTCTGGCATCGCATTATGAGGAGTATCTCATGAATGGATAATCAAGCAGTACAGATAAAGGGTCTCTGAGGGCCCAGGAGCCATACTGGCAGGAGACAGGTGCAATGACTGTTAAAGAGTGTTTAATGACAGATTTTAAAGGCTTCAAGCTAAATTACAACTATGACAGCTGGAAGCTGTGTCCCTACAGTTAATGGTGTGTGAGAAGCAGGTCTGCAATGACAGAGCTACTCTTTGAGTTAATAACGGATCAAGCAAGGTGGCTGTTGGCTGAATGGACCTTTGAGACTAAAGTGTCCCTCACTTAGGGTTAAGTGGCTGTTCCAGGTAAGTGTTGAAATATAGTGGAGGAAGGAAAGGGTAGTGGGTGTGTGCTCCCTGTGCCATGGCTTTCAACATGGCACAGCAAAATACCCCCTGAGGAGCATCATGTTACCAAAATTCTGTCAGCACCAAATTCACATGTGCAAGAAAGTAAGAGATGAGGGAGAAGATTTTGATTTGGCTGGTGTCAGTAGTAAAGTCAGAACAGATAACGTGTTGATAGTTTCCATTTTTGCCTAAGTGTCACTGCCATGAGTTCAATGAGAAGCATCAGGATTGTGTTACAAAAGCATTAATCTGTACTCATGCAGCTGGTTCAAGGGCTGTTTAAGAAACAGCATAAGCAGCCATTTACCAGCAGCACTTACAGAGCTGCATAACCAAGATTACTGCAAAAAGAACAAACTGATCTTCACACCCCCTGGCAGGGATCAAGCCATTTTCGGGGGGGGGGGGGGGGAAGTTGTTGCAGAAACTAAACGCCAAATTAAAACTCGCCTAGAATACTTAATAGTGCCAAGAACAGGAGAGCTTAAAAAAATAAATTAGAATTTCTTACTTTATCACATAAGTCAGAGCCTTCTGTCTTCAGTTTAGACTGCAGAGAGGCTATTTCATTTGTCAGGGCCTTGTGCTCCGTCTCCAAAGACTTCTTCCCGCTGTTCAGGGTGGAGATGTCCCGTGACTGCTTGTATTTATTCACTGCTTCATCAAAGTGACGGTACAGCCCAAGTCTCTTGTTCACCAGAGTAAGCACTTGCTCTGTGATGCAGGCAACCTTCATCCTAGCTTCAGCAGCTGGATCCTGCAAGAGGACAGAAGGGAAGATCAAAGCAGTCATATCTTTGATCTGCATCAAGCCAGCTTGCAATCTGCCACAGGACTGTTACAGAAACTGCTCTCTTTGCAATTAAGTCAATTGACAGTAATTAGGTGAATGGTACAAGTACTGACTAGGGCAAGCACCTTTCAGCACTCAGTCTAGCCCAACAAATACCTTAACAAAAAGTAAGTGAAAACATTGCAGAAAGAGAATTGCAGACATCTTTGCTTCTCAGGGGGGATTCTTTTTTATCCAGAAGGCAAAACTCTGGTCATCCTTAGCACACCAGTTCAAACCCTGCAGGAGTATCGATGCTCAGGTAGCATAAAAACAGGGCTCCATTTAAGCATCTAGTAAAATATCCGATTGGCGGGAACATTCAGCGAGAATTACTGGTATGAAAAATCTTCAACCATCAGCTGAGTAAGCGACTAATGCTCCCACAGGGCTCTTCATCATACAGCACCTTAGTGATGGAGAAATCCAGCCTCACGTAGACGATCACAGTGAAGAACAAGATGTAAAAGGCTCCAACCACCAAGAGAGGCTCTTGCAGCATCAAGATTTTGTTGAAGGTGTAATGAACCTAGAAGAGAAGTTCGAAACACTGAGTGGTGACCCATGTTACTATGGGAGAGAACTCCTCTCCCTCAGGCAGCAGCAGAACTGGCCGTGCAGCCCAGCAAGTATTTATTTCTGGAACCCAATATGGGTGTTTTGACCATGCTGCTGAATTCAGAGGAGGCACAACTGCTCGGGCAAACCACTGCCAGAGGCCACACTCACCACGATGTCTTGGATGTGCTGCTCCACCAGGTTGCTCTTGTGTGCCACAATAACTGGACGTCCAAAAGTGTCCAGGTATGTGTAGTGAAGCTCGTCTGAAGCACGATTGATTTCATAGGGGCTGTCCACATGGATATTCCTGTGGATAAAACCAGACAGTCCCATATGACTCTACAGTGTTTGAGATGATGTAACCTAGGACTTGGCTGGCCAACTGTGGCCTCTAGCACCAGGCCAATTATGCAGTTTAAACAACACTCTAAAAGGAAGCAAAGCTGTGTTCCAAGGTCTCCTTCACATGCACAGCCATGGTTTTGTTTCATTGTCCTCAGGCCATTAGAGTAGGCTGGAGAATTGCCACCAACACAGCAACATCTGCAGTAACAAGCCAGGAGTAATGACACTTACTTGGCACCTTCTGGCAGGATGATCTTGACAGTCAGAGAGTCTGTAACCTGCTCATCAAACACATGGTCGACAAACCTCATTTTCAGGGCATACTGATCACCTAAGAGAGTGCAGACCAGAGGGTGGTTACAATTCCTCAAAGGGGCAACCTTGAAGCTCAGCTCCTAACAGAAGCAAGAGCAGAATTCAGATGGATACATTGTGCAGCAGGGGGCACTAGCTCACTCAAGTATATTTTAACCAGATGTCTAAAAAAACCTGAAGGAAGCACAGAAAAGAAGGTGGATTTGCATATTCTAGAAATAATAGCTAGCAACTGTTGTTGCTAAGGCGCAGCGTACCAGAGCTTTGAATTCTTTACTGTATAGCAGCCACCTTTAAACACAGAGGAGAGGGTTTCTTATTCCCTTCCCCTGTGCCACCCACCGAGATTGTAGAGGTATTCGTAGCTTGGCAGGTTATAGCCGATGATGTAATGGGTTTTCCATCCCCCAAAAAGCGGGAAGCGGGGACGAATCTCCATCTCCACAGAGTCATCCAGGACAAGGAGGTGGCTGGTGGAGATGTTTCCGATTTCATCTCGGTAATAGACATCCTGAGCAGCAGCTGGGAGAATGGTCTGTATGGAGAGAAGCAACAGTTGGTGCATCGGCTAGGAGTTATTTCCAGTGAAACTGGCAAAACCCAAAATGGCTGTTAAGCATCATGAAACTGCACTCCCACGTGAGAGATGACAAAATGGCCATTCAGTTGCACTGAGTGGTAAAATTGTGCTATTATAAGCAATCAGCCACAGAAGTGGCTGCCACCACTAAAATCACTTGGCCTCTAAATGAATGTGCTTTCTCCAGCCCAGTTTCAAATATCCTAGACAGCAAAGGATCTCATCATGCCCACCAGGACAGCAATTCCCTTTTCACTCCAACCCGCTGCCCTAGCTCACTGAGCTTGCTGGCTTTACGCTCAACAAAATGAGATTTCTGTTTGGCTGCACCACCTTAGAGAATTACAACAATCAATCCTGGAGGCTTCAAGCAGCGAGAAAGGTTTTGGTTCAGATGAACACACACAATACTTTTCACATCTGGCTGGCAGAGCCACAGCTTTAACTCTTGTTGAGTGCTCTGTGAGCAAGGAATGAATGGGTGAGTTTCCAAATAATACCGTTCAACATGATGAGGCTATGACAGAGAAGGCAACTCTGAAAATAAGAGGGTGGGGACAGAATGAGTGGCCCTTGCACAGTGGAAAATGGAAAGTAGAGCTGTCAGCACAGGGATGAAAGGTTTTAGAGGGTCTCCGAGATTGGAGGTGTGGGAGTGTGGAGAAACACTACATGCGCCGGTATATGCAGTTTGTTTGGCCAACAGATGCAATAAAGCATATAACCTCCTAATTCTACCTCCAAAAGCTATTTCTATGTAGCATAAGCCTTCTCTGAAAATAGAGAGCTTTAATATTCCCTTATTACTTGGGTATGGTTACCAAAGAAAAGGAAAAGGACAACTGTATTTTTTTTTCCTCTCTGGAGATATAAGAAAGGGAGAAGCCACAGTTAAAAAAAAAAAAAAATATGCAAAGTGTCAACCTTAAAAGACTTGACAGAAGAGATCCCACTGTCTGGCTGTCTCTGGTAGTCGTATCTGGAGAAAGGCCCTTTCAGCACTGCTCCTGTGTGCTTTAAATCAACCGTCTCTTCAACCGCAATGTTCCCCCAGTGAGACACCTCGATGACTCGGGTCATACTGGTGATGGTCAGGAATGGACTGTTATTTTCATAGTGCACCTTCAGAGTGTCCTAACAAGGAAAAAAGACAAACTATTAGACCTGAAGTAAGAAGCAACCTCCTCTCACAATTATCTGTCTCCATGTCCCACAGAGAAACCTCCTTGACAGACTCTGCAGAGAGGTGAAGCTGACTGCACAGGAAGGTTTGAGCCACCCCAGCCCAGTTCACACAGGGCACTGGGTACCTGGGGTGTACTCACAGGTCACACCCCACACGTCTGGCTGAGTTGTAACGGTGAGCGGGCTAGAGATGCAGTCTTCCTCATTGCAAATACACCCCTGCCAGAACCATGCACAAACTGGCTTGGTCTGCTCTGTGGACTCCAAGCAGTGGTCAGCCATCACATCTGTACTGGGAGCACCTTGTTGGAGCACATGTTCCTAGTCCGCATGGAGGCTAACTCAGGCTTGACCTGCGATTCTTACATGAAAGCCTCCGCCTCCCACTCTCCAGCCTCTGAGACGCAGGTGCCATGTTTGCAAGATGCTCTCTGCAGAGCCACAACCTCTTTTCACAGACATTTACCTGGCTGTATGGAGGAATGTCCTTGAAGGGGCCATATTCAATCATGTCTTCAGTGCGGGAAGGGTTGCCCAGCTTGGTGTAACTCTCCACGTTCCTAGAGGCCAGTTTGACGCGGGTCGTTTGGGTCTTGGTGAAGTATGGTGAGTAGAAATAGTGATTTCCTTCAAAGACCACAAACTGCTTCTCGCTTTGGGTGATGTGGGTGGGGTAGGGCTGCAGGACGTGTGTGAAAACCATTTCAACAGATACACGGACCTTGGCTCCTGGTGCCAAAGGAGATGGCAGCTTCACAGAGAAGAATTTTCCACTGGAAGGGAGAAGAACAGGTAAGTCATATGAGATCTCCCCTGAAAAAGCAATCGGATTCAACCCCTGCAACATCCCCTGTGGATGGGAGCCCACGTATCACATATATTGTGTGTGATTGGGGGGACAGTATTTTATTTGCTCCTCCAAGGCATACAGATGTCTTGTCCCAGAGGGTGTGCTTACTCTGGACTGGGGAAGCAGGACAGGAGGCAACACAGCATGAACTGTGTCCAAGCACAATTACAGTCTTTGCTTCACAAAAACACCCAGCTCCCCTCCCTAGTTCTGCATTTATAAAGCATGCTTCAGCAGGGTTTTTTCCATTCTTCTCCAGATGACAAGAATTATCTGAATCAGAGGAAGCATGTGCAAATATCCAGAAGACAAGTCACAAACACCTTAAGCATCTGTTCCTACAAAGTCTGTTCATTCTCAGCTTTTTGCCCACAGGATCTGAAACCAAGGAACAGCCAGAAAATGAGCATGGTTTTTGACTGAGGCTCTACAGAAAGGATTGAGATTTCACCAAACCTGTAAGGATGCACCAGATGGACCAAGGTCATGACAGAAGTGAATGGACCTCAAGTCATGCCTGGTGGCCCAAGAGCAGGATCACATGAGGCCTCCAGATATGTCAGACACCATGGTCTACCTTGGCAACTTAACTCCACAGCTACTGTCCTCTTTAAACCGAGCAGTGCTTCTGACCCACTTTACAAGCACCCTTTATTTCTCAGCTCTCATGGCTCAGAAAGCACCCGCCTGCCCAGTCTTGCAGTGTATGCACAATATCCCAAGCTTGGCAGTGCAGAGCCTCATGCAAAAGACAGCATCCTCTCTCCCTGCAGCGGGCAACAGTCCATGCTGGGCCACAGTATCCAGCACACTGTGGCACTCCCCACGTCGCAGGCTAAGAGCGATGCTCTGGGGACACAGCCAAAGAGCACCTACAATCTCTCTGTAATCACCACTGCCAATCATTTGAGACCTCATAAGGGAGCAATGGATAAGAGCATGACCATAGCTATAATCCTTCTCTTACCTGATGTCTCTTAGCAAAGGAATGGGGCATTACTTAAGGCACTGAGTACAAGAGACTAAGCACAGCTGAGCCCCCATGAAGGCAGCTGAGTTGCATTTAAGAGAGAGATTCTCTACCTTATAGGGCTCTCCCCTCACTAGCAGCCATAGATGGCTGTGAGAAGCAGGTATGTGCTGGGCTCAGTGCAGAGAGATCTAAACCTATGTGTGCTATTTCCCAAGGAAAGGGCATCTGAGGGAGGTGAGTGACTTCTACTGGGGCCTCTTGGGCTGCAGGAATTGGGTTTGGCTGCTTGTGTGAACTGTGCTCCCTGGCTCTGTAGCACCCCAGAATGCAGCCTGAGTACAGAGTGGATCTTTTCAGGTACAAAAGACTGTAGGATCTCTAGGTATGTGGGACTGGGGTAGTATTTCTGCTCCACCGTGAGGACAGTGGTAGAACCCCCATGCACAACTCTAGGTACTGACCTTAGAGGGTGACACTCACCTTTTGCCCTTAACTTTAGTCTCTCTCACTTCCAAGGTGTTCTCCTCCTCTTCCTCACCCTTCACCTGTTCCAAAACAACAGACTCATCAGTGTGCTGCTGTTTAAAAGACTTAACGTGTCCAGGGTAAACTCCATACAGTCCCTATCCACTTTTTAGGTGGATGCCCCCCAGGAAGTACAAGCCAATAGATAACTACTTTATTTAAAAAAAAAAAAAAGGCCTTTTATAATGTTTTTCATTAATACAAATTGCAGTGTGCAAGAACAGATACTGGAGACTTCTGATAACTCCCTCAAGTTCCTGTCAGCCTGGTTCCCAAACCAGCACAGTCACTGTAACTTGTGCAAATGAGAATCTGGTCAACTGCTTTTGTGACTTCTCTTGTATGTTTTCTACAGTGGCTGGGGAGCTGGCCACAGGAGTGTGACTTGGCCAGCTAGCAAGCAAAGAGGAGATCAGTGCAAATACTTCTGGGATTAGAACACCCTTGTGCCTATGTCCTGTGGGGCAAGAGGCTGGACCCCATCCCCGGGCCTGCACTAGCTGGGGGTGCAAGCACTGCTCCACCCGAGGGGCTGCGGCTGCTCTCGTTACAGCAGTAACGACGGTAATTAGCATCTCTCTCGCCTCCCTCATGGTTTCCTAGACCTTACCACCTCAGCCATTCACCCCTCTTCGTTCTGTATAACGACAGAAACCCTTAGCTTCGTTATTCACAAGGCAGCGGGAGCACTGGAGGAGCAGTGCGGCCAGCGCTGGCTGGGCGCCGGGCGAGGAAGCCTCTCCCCGACCGCCACGCCGGTTTGCCGGCGGAGCCCAGCGCTGCGCCGGCGCGCCCGCAGGGCGGCGGGAGCCGGGAGCGCGGCGCTGTGCCTACGTGTCCCTGCGAGCGCCGGGGCCCGGGCAGCACCTGAGGCCGTGCCGCGGCCCCCCCGAAGAGCGGTGCGCCATCCCCCGCTGCCCCTCGCGGCCTGCGCTTACCTGCACGCCCAGGTAGGCCAGGCGGGGCTCCAGGCCGGGCTCCAGCGCCAGCAGGAAGGCGGTGGCGGCCGTGCCGCCCGCCGCGTTGGCCAGGCTGAGCTCGGCCGACACTTTGGCCAGGTGGGTGCTGAGGTCCACGGAGCGCCGCGCCTCCTCCAGCAGCAGGTCGGCGGCGGCCCCGGCGGCCGCCAGGCAGAGGAGCAGGCGGCACAGCAGCCCCGCCATGGCCGACACACCGCACGGGGAGGGCACAAGATGGCGGCGCCCGCGCTGTACGGGGAGGGCACAAGATGGCGGCGCCCAACAGGGGAGGAGGTTCACGATGGCGGCGCCCAGCGGTGCTTGAGGCCCCCCGCGGGGTAGGGCGGCCGCGGAAGTGCCTGAGATAAAAGGCCGGGGTGGAGGCGCAGCTGCGGCGGGACCGGTCTCTCCAGGCCCCGGGCGGCCGCCTCCCTCCCCCGGCGCTTTCCGGCGCCTGGGGCCGGGCGGTAAGCCCGGGGGTTCCCGCGGGATGGCTGGGCCCGCGCCCCTGCTGAGCTCCCAGGCCCGGCCAGGCCTCGGGGCCGGCCAAGCGGCAGAGGGGCGGCAGCCACTCGCTCGGTCCCGCTGTGGAAAGCTATTGCGGGGCCCGAAAAGGAGCAAAAAGCAGTTATAGCAAATACTCCAGGGCACTCAGGGCATCCGCGTGCTTTTAAGTCTGCTCTCCGGCCGCCACACAAAGCAGCTCTGTTGTCTCCTCGTTCTCAGCAGAAGCCGGCTCCTGCCAGGGCTCTGCCCGTGGCGGCTCCGAGTGGCCGAAAGCGTAGAGCCTGGTGGCAGCGCCCGGCGTGGGACGGCGCCGGAGAAGGGCGGGCAGCACGGGCGGCGCGCGGAGATGGAGTTACGGTGCTTTTGATGACCCTGCTGAATTAATGAGCCAAAAATTGGGACAGTTTGTCTCGCTGGTATGTGGACTGGTGATGCTCTGTAAAGCGAAGTTTAACAGAAGTAGATTTTAAGCTGAATCCAAATCTTCTGCTAAAAAAGCACTGATAATTGACAGCTAAAGGATGCCAGAGTAGAAGTGCTGCAGCAGCCAAGGCACGGTAACCAGTCCTGAACTAACTTAAGCAAAGATTGCTGAAGAAAGGAAAATGTTAGTGGTTTAACACATGCCTGGGGAAGAGGTGAAAGACACTTTATTCCTAAACATCTAAAGCAGATAAAAGCAAGGAACGGATGTTGTCTGCCATGATTTCTGGAGCAGGGCTTTTGCCTGTGAGCCCTGTGGGACGACAGGCTTTTCATGTTTGCATAATGCGATCCAGGACTCGACCTTTCTTTAAGATCCTAATGTGAGTCACGGAGATAATTCTTTGAATTGGCCTGAGATTATCAAGTATCGGAAGGGGATTTCCTAAATGTGACTTTGGATCTGGAGTCAAATAGCCCCTTGGCAAAGGCTAAATAAAATGGGATGTCTCCTGGTGTGCTATGTTCAGCATCACCTCTTGACTGGCCTTCCCTTTCTCCCCTCACTGCCTCCCCCAGTTTCTATCATGGAAATTTTCTTGGCAAATTACTTCAGTTTCCCTTTGATTTATTTAGGCTCCAGACCTGTGAATTTGGCAGCTGGCCTGCTAGCATATCCTAGTGCAAGTGGGTAGTTACGTTACCGTGTTTTGGGTGACAGCGGGGCTATCTTCCAGCAGCACAGCAGGAGATGGTCGCAGGGATGTGTGTTCAGCTCCTCAGCCTCGTGTTTCTAGCTAGGGAAATGTTCCAGGTCCCTCTGCTCTCCAGGAAAAGCATGTTTATCTTGGCCCTCTTCTTCAAAGAGCTGGGCTTTGGGGCCACGGGAACTGGGCAGGCAGGTTTGGGCAGAAACAACCGCAAAACATGGAGGGCTGAGCGAAACAGCCGGCTCTAATTTAAGGGTGGCCAATGGTGCTGCATCTGGGGACCCCCTCCAGTTGTCCAGGTTGTTTTTGCTGTGGAAAGCTCTTCTGCTAGGAGCGGCTGTCACTGTCCTTCCTTCAACCCCAGTCTCCGTGTCACATGGAATAAATGAACTCCAGGCTGCATCTTTAATAACATGCACAGCTACAGCCTTTATTTACCCTCTCTTCCTCGGGGCAATTTGTCCTGGCAAAGGGAGGGAAAGAAATAAATGCACATTCTCCTTGTGTCTGGAGATAATTGGGCTTCAGTCGTTACATCCTGGGCCAAAGGTTGCTCTCTGATGGGTTCAGCCTGAAGCCTGGATCTGAGCTTGCTGGCGAATGCAAAAGTTTCAACATCTGACCCATCCCAGACCCTGGCAAGCTCTGAATCAGGCTGTTATACGCTAACCCCGTGTTCGGATCCATTTCTAATTGCAATAATTGAGTCATGCCGAGCCTGTGCAGCGTCTGTTCCAAGACTTCAGCCCTACCATGTAGGCTAAATTTATCTTTAGGTTGAAAAGCTGCTGCCTTTAGGCTTCTTGCTTCAAGGATGAATTTGGCACTGCCGGCCCCTGTCACTGCTGCCCTGCACGTTGTGTAGACCTTTAAGCTTGCACTGAGCGGTGCCAGGCTGTTGTTCCTTCATGCATGGGTTCAATTAACAGCTGGCACGGGGGAAGCGAGCCCCTGGCTGGGTGCGCTGGTTATGGTGGCTGGGATAGCTCACGGATAGCTTGCGGGCCATGTTTGAGCAGGGAGAGGGTGCTTTTGCAGGTGAGGAGCGCTGCGGGGCCCACTGCCTCCTAATTGCCCCAGGCTGTGGTGCCTGCGTGCGGATCCAGCCACCCAGGGCTGGTGCCAAGCCAGCAGCAAGAGACAGAAGTCCAGAGCCACTTACTTTTCTCGCTTTATGTGTTGGGTTTTTTTTAATTCTCCCATGTGGGGAATGTCCCCCTCCAGCAGTAATGCCCCAGAGAGCTGCGGGTCGGGAAGCAGCAGGAGAGAGGTTACCAGACCCTTCTGCCATCCAAGCCCTGGCGTAATGCCCCAGCTCCAGGTGACGCGCTGCAGAGAGAGGGACACTGAGCAGTGGGAGGGGAACAGCCGTGATGGAGCCGGTGCCAGCCCAGCTGTCTGCCAGGGCTGAGGGACGAGAGCAGTCTAATAAATGCCTCTGGCAGGATAAGCCATGGACAGAACTGCACCCCAGGAAAAACTATGCTCTTCTGTTTTTACAGGGCTGATGCCAAACTCAGAGCTGTGTCATCTCTCAGAGCAATTTGTTCTCAAGGAGGAAAGGAGAAGTTGTTTTCCTGAAGGAGCGGGTTGGCTGTGACCACAGGAGCACACTAAAGCAGCAGGGAACAGGATTTATCCCGGTGCGATCCTCATACCAGCGGGGAGCTTGCATCAGGAGTATGGAGGGACCATGATATAATGTGTTGCTCTCTGAGGTGCCCAGGTCAGGGGCAGGAGATACTCAACAGGGCTGTGCATGTGTAGCAGAAATCATCCTGGCAACACTTTAGCTTGCAGATTTTAATACAAATCTATCTAACAGCAATCCTGAAAAAGCACAGGCACGTGGCTGTCATGATGACCAAGATAGAACTCCATGCTTCAGATTTTATTGGCGTTTCACTGTTTAATCCCATCCGTGTAAAATCAAGGCAGCCTTCTGGCTGCCAGTGGGAGGCAGAGGGCACTTCTCTCTCTGTATTTGATCCTGAGTGAGGTTTTGCAGTTCGCAGCCACAAGAGCGCAGGTACGACCTGGCTGAGTGATGGCAGAGTTTACTTAGCCTTGCTAAGGCCCTCGAAAAGCAGCTGGGGGGGGGGGAGAGTATTCCAATTTCATTATTTTTACAACCTCATTTTTCAGCTAGTCGGCAGAACTCGCGCTGAGCTTCTGCCAAACAAAACACACCATGATTCTTGTTTGAGGCTCACCTGTGATTTCGATGGGAGTGGTGAGTCTCGGGGGGGGGGGGGGGGGGGCACGGTGGGGTGCTGGTTGGGGCTCAGCTCCTGTGCTTTGTTCGGCTGCCCTGGAAATGTGTCCTGCCTTTGCACAGAGGCAGTGCTGACGGGGCACTGTCTGCCCAGGGTCTGCTCCTGTGGGGTTTCTTCAAGTGACTTCAGGAATCTGCAGTAGCCCCCCTTACAATGTTCACCTTTCTTTAAAATAATTTCTTCCTGGGTTTAAAAGAAATCTGTTTTCCTTCCCACATTAGACCATGAGACTCAGAAAAACTAATGGAGAAAACTAACTGTGCACAGAAAGTGGAAAAACCAATTGTACAAAGCATTGGGAAGCACACAGGAAAACCTGCCAAAGGAAAATGGGAAAGCGTCTGTGAGTCTTCCGGGGGCAAGACCAATACGTTACAGGTATTTTTGCAATAGCGAGGAACATGTAGCAGCAAGGATGATACTTTATCAGTATAAAAAGTACTTTTAACTCTGTTTTTAAAGCTTACTAGAAATGTAACTGAAATAGCCATAGACAGGCACTGGTGGGCTAGCAATAGAAGAAATCTGCTACACGTGTACAGTTCAAATGCAGAGCCTGAGCAAGGAACGGGTATGTTGCCCACTCAAGGAGACCTGCTTTGGCTTGGGTGGGCCTGGATTTTGTTACAGGATCAGAGCTTGGTTTGGATAGAGGGAACAGTGTTGGTTTAACTAGATATCAGAAAATTAGGGTGTGATCAGGGCTGCCACTCAAGTACTTCACAGTGCAGACAGGACCTGGGTACAACACCCCCTTTGACCCAACCCTAAAGTGGCCTGGGCACACCGTACTGCAGCTTGAAAACACCTTTGGCAGATTGGTGTCTGCAAGGCCAGAGGAGGCGTAAGGAGGATGGGGTGCAAATCTTGGTCTGAAAAGACAAATGCTGCTTTGTACAGAGAACCAGGAGGGCAGGGCAGCTGCTGTCCTTCCATGCTCCAGAGGAGGAGGCTGGGGGTGCCAGCCATGGGCAGAGAGGATAATGCTGGCTCCTGGGGCAGCAGCTGCATCGCACTCCTGTGCTGCAGATGGGCTGTGTTCAGCTCCTCCTGCCAGGGCCTGGCACAGGATCACACCTCTGCTCATTTGCCCCAGGGCTGCAACCTCCCAGGGAAGGTGGTGGAAGCAACGGCACCTATGTTTGGCAGAAAAACACGGGGACAAATGCCGTGAAAGAGCATCCAGTGGAAACCCGCATGCTCCAAGGTAGGAGCACCCCTTCGGCCAGCGCTAAGCTCCCTGACGTGGGCAAGGTGCCTGGGCTGGGAGATGGAGCTCGTTCCTAGCTCTGTGGGGTGGCAAAAAGCCTTGCCTAGCCCCATCCTGCCGTGTCCCCCACCCCGCAGTGCCTTGCAGCGTCTCCCCCTCGCTCCCTCCCCGCGGTGTCCCCTCGTGTCCGCACGCCGCCGCCAGGGGGCGCCCAGGCGCCCCGCAGCCGGGGAGCGCCGAGGGGGCGGTGCCGGCGCGGTAGCGTAGCGGCGCCCCTTGGCGAATAGCGTGCGCTACGCGGGTGGCGCAGGGGTGCCCGCCGCGCGGGGGGCAATGGCCGGGGGCGGGGGAAAGCCCTGCCCGGGGGCGGCCGCCGCCTCCTGCCTGCCGCTGCTGGCTTAACCGCCCCATTCACTGCAGCCCTCACGTTAGTAATAACAGTTAGTGAGAGGGAGGGCCCAGTCCCCTTCCCGCAGGCTCCTGGCAGGATCTCCCGCTGAGGTTGCATCCTCTGGCTGTTTGTGATGGGCAGAAGTCACCCAAGTCTGGGGGGGTAACGAAGCACCTTACGGGGATCCGCTGCAGGGATCAGCAGGTTTCACTGCGTCATCCCGGTGTCATCACCGTCCTGTCAGTCTGCCAGGCTCTGGGGTGTTCAGTGCATCTCCTGGGGTTGCTGCAGGGGGTGGCGTTTGTCCCCGGGGTGAAGGATGGGGAGAGGTGGCACGCATCTCCCCCGGGCGAGAGAAAGGCTGTGCAGTAGCGCAGTGCTGGGTGCCGTGGGACCATGGTGTGATTTAGTGCCTGATTGCTCAGATAAGCGGTATTGCATTTTTCCTTCTGACCCTTAAGGTCCTGCAAATGTGGTGCCAGGACCCACCTCAGAACAGTACAGTCCCAGGGCCATGATCCTGTCCTCAGTGTCAGTGAAGCCCGGCGAGGAGTCGTCACAGGCCACTCTCAGGGCAATAACTGAGTTTCCATCTTCGCATGGAGCAACTCCTCTTTCTCAGCTTGTTTTGGGGAAGGAAAACGCTTGCTGGTGTATTTACCTTGGAAGCCCATTGTTCATGTAGAGTTTAAACCTGGATTTTAAAGCCTCAGTTTTGCATGATCTACCACAGACAGCGGGAAGTAGAGGATCCCGCTAACAGCAGCGAGAGGGGGTCATGTGCAGATTGGCAGCTCTTGCTGTGCCTTCTGCTTCCTTCAGGAGCCTCGTGTTTGTGCTGTGCTTGCTGTGAGATAATGCAGACTTCTCACCAGGTTACTAAATTTTGGAATCCGTGGGCGGGGACTTCCCTGGATGGTGCTCTGCAAAATACCAGCTGGGATTTACATTTCTCCTGCAAAGGCAGCCCCTGTGCCCCTGCCAGGCTCAATCAAAACCTCTGACCCAAGCCTGGCTGTTCATGGACCTTGGGCGTGTGTGTACGTGGTGGTCGGCAGTGGCCCCTTCCCCAGAGACAGTCCCATCCTGCCCTGCCAGATGGCCGGTGGGGATTCCTTCCCACCACAGGCTGTTTGATGTGTGACCCAAAAAGAGGGAGCATTAACCCTCTGTGAACATCATTGATTTGCAGCAGTGAATACAATCACTCTTTCCTGATAAGAAAAACACTGATGATCAAGGAAAAAAAAAGAAACTTGAGGATAAAAGATCGTTCTTTCTTATTCCTTTCTTTACTGGCGGGTCTCAGGCTCCTCACACACAGCTCTCCTACCTGCCTGCCAAGAAATGCCTGATACAGTGTTTGCATTGTTTTTCCCTGAGTCGTGGGTATTGCTCAGCGAACTGATCCACTCCAACAGAAAGGATGGCAGGTGTTGGAGCACGTAGCCCCACACAGGTCACCCAGAAAGCAGCTAAAAGACAGCCTTAGCCTCTGCCCTGTACTCCAGCAGGCCAGCTGCGGCTCTGATGTTGGGGTGGCCCCGGTGTCTGAAACAATTTGGCAGAGGGCAGGAGTGCAGATCGGGCAGAGCAGATGTTCCTCAGGCTGGAGTTGTGCTGGGGTAGATGGGATAATGCATCTTTTGTAGCCTGATCGCTCTCAGGTTGGCTGAGGATGTCACCGAAGGAGACAAACCCAGAGAGATCCTGTTCATCTAAACAAAGTAAAAGGTGCTGTTTTCTGTTTGCCAGAAATTCAGGCAGGGATATGGAGCCAGCCCTGAGCGCTAGAACAGAGTAATTGAAGCTTTAACACCCACCTATAACCATTTCAGTTTTAAGCGATTGTGCTTTGCGGGGCATACCTTCAATTTGGTGGCTCAGGGATTTGCAAACAGTGAGTCATAACTCCCTGGGGTCAAAAATGCAGCTGCTGAGGCACCAGGCATTGAAAAGTGTTGTCCAAGATAAAAGCAAAGCAAACCTCACTGCCCACACACCCTTATCCTTCAAGGCTGAGTATCTTTGTCACCCTCTTCGAAAACATGCACTCAAAATTATACAGGCTTCTCATGGTTGCTATTGATACGGAATTTACTTCTCCTTTTAGAGCAGACAAGAGCAGATTGCGAAAATCTGTGACTTGAAAGAGTTGAGGCAGATAGATCTGAAGCTAATATGCAGCACCCCGTGCTTGCAGAGAGGTGGCTGGCATTTGAGAAGGGAACTGTGCTGTGGGATGTGTCTGTGTCCTTCCCAGGGAGGATCCCAGAAGAGCTCCCTGGGCCTCTGCAGACAACCCCTTCACATCCAGGATGGACCTGCAGATCCTGGAGAGCATGCATGCAGCCAGTTTGGTTCCTACCCATGGAGCACCGCCTTTGGGACAGCTTTTGGCACTGACTCACAGTTAAGGAAGAAGCGACATGCGAGTCACCTGTCCCATAAAGTGTCCCACTCGCAGTGGTCACGTGGCACCGGGCTCCTGTCCTGTGACACATTCTGGGTACAACAACAGCATGACATGGCCACCTTTGCCACAAAACCTCCTGGCTGCAGAGCTCACGTGGCCGGTCCACCCCACCGCACAACGCCTCGTGCAGAGAGGAGCAGTGGCACGCAACCCGTGGGTCCTGCAGAGCATTCCAGGCACTGCCAGCCATCGGCCTGTCCTGCCTGGCCCCATGGCTTCAAACCTACTAGTGTCATGATCTGGGAGCTCTCAGGCACACCAGGCCTTCACTGTGAAGGCTTCAGAGCCTGGTACGTAACAGCTTGCAGAACCTGCTGCTTTGGTAACATGCTACTCTAACAAAACTTCAGTTCCTGAAGAAAGACCAGTTCTGCAAAGGCCTGTGCAGTTCCGTGCTGGCTGTGTGCACCTCTCTCTGTACCTATTTTTTATACAATTCCTATGGTTTAAAAAAACTTTCAGAAATGTCCGTGTTTAGAGGGACCCAGATCTGACAAAGTAACTGACTCACTCTGGCCTCAGGGAAGTTACTTCACTCCCTGGATCATCTTCACCACTTGAGTACCGAGAACAATCATATGAAATTACCCATTACCCGGCATACCTCCAACGCAGCTGTAAAAAAATAATTAGCTGGTTTTTAGCACTGGCTGTAAAAGTGGGAAGGTGTTGATGTTGTTGGAGAACCTCTGTAGCTGGGGAGGCCAGCTGGGAGTCCTGCAGGGGACTCAGGTGATGGTCACTATTTGTGTGACAACCTCTTGGGATTACGGTCAGAAATAGGATGTAGGCGCCTCTCTGTCCCCGAGCCCAAAGTCTGGAGCATCAAAACACCTCTTTGCCCCGTGACACTTGAACTTTCCATAGGCTTTGGTTTCCACCAGTCCAGGCTCCAGGTAACTATGGTGGTGCCGAATGGGTAAGCACAAAGCTGTGTGGTGCCCATCTTACATCGTGGCCCAGCAGCATGTGGTTGCTACTCCCTGCCTGTCTTGCCAGGACCAGTGTAGGCACTTGTCTAAGGGGATGTCCCCTGTGCTCAGTGTGTTGTCCGTAGCCTCTGTAGGAGGCTGTGACTCAAAGGCAGAGCAAGGGGGAGATTTGGACCTTCACATCTCAGGGAGTGAGCTGGCATCCAAGGGAAGGTGCCAGCATTGCTGCCTCACAGTATCAAAGGGATCACAACTCTGCAGTGGTTTTGTGGCTCTTGCTATTGAGCAGGGGAAAGCTGTCAAACGAGTCCAAAGCCATTTCTTTTAGGTGCTTGTGTCTCCTTTGTCTGGTGGGAGGGGAGGTGGCAGAGCTAGGGTTTGCAGCACTGCAGGTCCATCCCCACCCACTGTGTGAGACCCTTTATCAGTGCTTTGTTTTTTTAAAATGTTCAACCTCCAGCAGCTACATTTTATCAGTGAGTACAGATGCTGGTAATCCCTTGCGCTATATGCAATGTCCTCTGCACCTCAGCAGAAGCTCAGATTGGAGATCTGCCATGAGATAACGTGACTGCAGTTGCTTCCTATGGTTGGTATCTGGTGATCAAGTCTTGTCCAGAGCTAGCTTTTTGCTTTCATGTTTTGCTGCTGTATGACTTAGAAATCAGCTGAGGATTGCAAAGGTGAAAGCATTAGTAGATTACCAGAGCAGTATTTGTACTGCAGGCAGGGATTAGAGAAGAGGGCAGGCAAAAGACTACGGCTGTACTCTTGCTAGTGGAAATGCATATATGGTCATGCAATAGCAGATTTCTAATGAACAAAATGCCAGCAGAAGCAGGATGAATCTGCTTTAGACAAGATAAATCAAAAGGCGACAAAGCTTGGAGTAAAAAAGCAAGATATTGTGTGTTTACTGCATTTTAGTTCCCCTTTTTTATTTTAGTAAGTTAGATCATTATAATGATAATTTGAGGAAGTTGGTCTGGAAAGCAAAAGGTGGCAAGAGGAGAGCATTGCCTAGCTAGTTGAGAGGGGCTTTACGCAGGGATCTCGGACAGTCAGTTTTCACTGAGCAGTACAGCCACTGTGGGCTGGTGCCATTACCTTTCTGGGCAGAGAAACAAAGAAGGGTCCCAGGGCTGTGCTGAGCGATGAGGAGGAGGGACTGCAGGACTCTGAAGAGCTGAAATATGCTGGACAAATATCAGAGGAATGAGCAGGCTCTCCCCAAGCTTTTAATGTCACAGACGGCCAGAGGTGGGGTAGCCATGTGTCCATGGAAGAGGGTGAATGCATTAGGCACTGTGGGGAATGTCAGACATTCACAGCTAATGCCAAGGATTTGTAGGTACTAGAGCTAAGGTGATGTGCCCCCTGGACCTCTCTGCAGGCCCTTCCAAAATCAGCAACCAGCAGGTGTTTTTGTTTCCCTGCTATTTTTGTTCACTCTGCCATCTTATGGACTGAGAAAGGGAAGGTCCCTTTTGGTCCAAGGACAAAAGCAAAGAGATGGTGTAAGACATATCATGTTTTATTGTCTCTAACTGGATCAGGAAGATTAGTAAATAGAGATTAGTCACAAAGGGAAGAAAATCAAAGCTGGTGACATTCTTACTTCCTGGTTTAGAGGGACAAGTGCATGAAATAGGTTGAGGTTTCTGCTCTGGTAAATGTCTTAAGACCTGTCACTGTAACTTTAGGGATCCACTCACCTGTGTAAAGGTCCCTCACAGGCAGAGAATGGATTTCTTTAGAGCAATGTTAGTGATTGGGAATGATTGGCATTGGGTTTCAAATTGATCCATTTTTATAGGTTTTCATCGGGTTTGGATATTATCAAGTGGTCAGATGAGTTTTCTTCACAGGCTACTGAAACCAAGTGTGCTGGGCTGCTCACTGCACCACGCTCTGGTTTCTCCATGTCTTTATTCTGGTGGGGAGATATGCATGTGTGTGTCTATATGGCCAGGCAAAACGCAAGAGCCATAGCTCAGTACTTCCATTTGCCACTTTCTTGCCACTATCTTTCCACTTTCATTCTGCCCTGTGAATGCAGCTCTCATCTGTGCCAAAAGACAGACATCCAGCCTGGATAGCAAGGACCTCTCTGCTGACATTGGTCCTCCCAAGAGCTAGGATTCGTATGCTCTTCAAGGCAGGCAGGATCTTGCCTCATCAGTCTGAGAAAATGCTGCATTCCCACAGAGGATCAGAAACTCATCACGAACAGCTATTGCATGACACAGCTAAGGCCAAGTCAGGCCAAGAAAGCTAGCAAGTGACACGGGAACTTGGTGTGAGGTTATCCTCTGTGTAACAAAGGCATGTGATAGATGGTGCCAGGATCGCTCTGCGGTAGAGAAGGAAGGAGGAAATTTCACCCACAGTTTTAGATTGCTTTTCATATTGTGTAAAAAGAAAGAAAAAAGGAAACTTTTAGGAATGAGAGCTGAGGAACACTCTGTAACTCACCACTAATGTCTGCTCGTAACAGCCCAGCGTGTGTGTCTCCTATAAAAGGAGATGGACTGGGGCAAGCCAGTGCTCTGCCACACCATCTGCCGATGTGGCCAGGGCCCACAGTCCTGGGGCTGAGCTGAGAGGATACTTTCCTCCTCATCCAAAGAAATCATGTGTGTTTGGGAGGGTTTTCTCCATCATTTCACAAATCAAAGTTTTTCCTCTTTTGTCCAGTCCTTGTTTTAACTGGTAGCAGGTTCTTCTGCAGCTCTTTGCATCTAATGAGGCACCTTAAAAGCATTAATAAACTAGATGTCACAGGCTCTCCTCTCTTGTGAGATGGATTGGTAACAGTGATACAGTCCTACAGATGGGGAAATAAAGGTACAAAACTGCTAATGAACTTTCCGGCACCATATGAGGTGAGCCCAGCAACCCTGGCTCCTGTTCGCCTTCTTTTAGTCCGCATTTCCATGACTTAAACCAGCCCAAGGATCAGTGGCCATGTCCTGCCTCACCCACTCCTTCCCTTGCATGAGGTGCACCCTGCATGAAGCCAGTTCAGTGCACTAAGCTGGCAGAAAAATTATCCATGCTGCTTTTGTTGTTAGTTATCAGCAGATTTAGTGCTGAAGTGACTCAGGGCAGGGTCAGTCGAGAGCTGGCACTGGCGTATGGGAGGGGGAGCGTGACGGTGAGTACCTGAAGTTGACTTGGGCTGGGCTGCCCTTTGGAGCGGAGGCGGTTCCCGCTGCAGGCAGCACAAGGGCTTCTCTGGGCAACAGAGACGCTGAATCAGGCTCAGGCCCCTACGCCACTGTTGCCTGACTTTTCTGAAGTAGGACACCCCATGTGCTCTGCAATAGCTACTCCTCGGAAGGGGTTCAGGCCAGGCCCAGCAGATAAGGATGACTTCAACAGCACACTTGCCACGCTGCACTGCCATTACTCTATTGATCTCAAACTGCTTTGTGAGCATTAATGAATCAAACCTTGCAGCATCTTTCCGAGGTGAGAGTTCCCGTTTCCAGGTGACACACAGGGAAACTGCACTACCCTACAGAGGAGGCAAGCATTAGCTTAATGATACGTGGCACATTCATCTCAGGACAGAAGGAGGAGCAAAGGTCTTCTGGCTGCCAGTTCTGTGATACCTCTGCAAAGCAGTTCCTGTCTCTTAGAGCTGGAAGCAGTCTGCTGTATGCTGCTCAGAAGCAATTTTCCTTTTAACGTAGCTGTAAGTAGCTTCGTTCCTTTTATCTCTTTAATTAGCTCTAAAAATACTTTTTTTCCTTGGTTGCTTCAGTTTTTGCTTTCCTGAGTTCACAGGTTAACGAAACCCACGATAGCCATGTGACTTGGATGAACAGAAGAGAATATTCAAGTAATTGCTGAATAATGAAATGAACTTGCTGCCAATATGCAGAGTAGAAAATATGGATTTCTCTTGCACCACCAGGATGGTTACTCTCCCATGTATTAAGGTACTGGAGAGTTTACATAGTCCCATTTCACTTGCCTGCATTATTGATCTTGGAACTGGCTATTGCCTGATTAATCAACCTGAATGTATCTTAAATTGTCATATCTTCCTTTTTTTTTCCCCCTCACAAATGCTGTTGCTACTACCTCACTCTAGATCACAGCTGCAAATAAAAAGATCCCAAAGAACAGATTTGTGCCCTTGTGTCCCCATCCTTTATTTTGGAAACTACAAAGCAGGAGAACTTCTCCAGCCGTTTCCTTCTCTCCTTACACCTCTGAGGGAAGGCCGGCGGCTGTCGGCAGTGCTGCCGTGCAGACAGCAGCTCTGGTGCAAGGGGGGCCGCAGAGGCGGCAGGTCCCTTCCTGCCCACACCCGCTGTGCCCGTGCGGGCGTAGCAGCTTGCACGGTACCACAAGCAACATCAGGACTCCCGACAGGCGTGCTCGGCCGAGCCCGTCTTCCCACGCAAACTCCCGTTTCCAGCGGGAGGCCGCTGGGCCCCACAGCCGGTGCGGGGCGCGGCCCCGTCGCGGCCTCGGCGACCCAAGATGGCGGCCTGGAGCCTGCGGTCACGTGACGCGCGCGGCACCGCTCCCCTTTTTCCCTCTCCGCTGGCTGCCGGGCGGCGTGCTGACGTCAGGGAGAGCGGGCGGGCCCCGTGACCGGAAGTTGTCGGGGGGAGGCGGAAGTGAAAGCGGGGAGGCGGTTGGGCCCATTAAAGCCGACCGAGGCGAGCGGGGGGTGGCAGTGAGTCTCGGGCGGGAGCCGCGGCACACGCACCAGGTGAGGCCTTGCGGGGCGCCGGGGCCGCGCCGCTGGGGGGGGATCGGGATCCCCTCCTGCCGGGGCCTGGGGTGGGGGGGTGGCGGCTCCGCCCCGGCCGCAGGAGCCGCCGGGCGGGGGGCGCCGCTCGGGGCCCCTCCCCGCGGAGGGGGGGGGAAATGGGATCCTCTCTGTCGGGGGGCGGCGGGGGAAGCGCTGCCTTCGTGCTCCCCGGGCGAGCTCTAGCATCGGGGCCTGGCCCGCCGGGGAGGGGCGGTGTTTGCCTGCCCCCGTGGCGGGGTCAGGCGGCCGGCGCCGCTGGGTGCCGAGCTCCCTGGAGCCGGGCCGGGCCCGTCGCTGCCCCCGAAACAATGGAGCTGGGCTGCGGGGGTCTCCCCGGGAAAGCGCTGTGGGAGGGGGGACCCGCAGGCCTTTCCCGAGATGCGCGTTTCTCGAGGCCTTTGTGGGAGCCTTCTCTCCTGAGAGGTTTAAAGAGGCCCGGAGCGGTGCCTCCCAGGGAGGAGGGCGTATTGTCTGTGACATGTGGTGCTGCTGCAGCTTCCCCTCGAAGCGTGAGGAGGCTTTGGGGCAGCTGGTGGCCAAAGGTGGCCTGAGCGCTGGTCTTGGGGGAAGCGCTGGGTTGGGGTGGGGAACTGCTGCTCTGGGTGGTCGGTGGATAATCGGATATAAGATGAGCAGGCTGCCCTGGGAGCAATTAATGTGACAAAACAGGCGGCTGAAGAGACTGGCAGTTATTGCGAAAGTAGCTCTCAGCATGTGTAAAGCCTGACTCAGTTCGAAGAAGTATTGGAGTGGATGTTAGAAGTGCTTTTGGCTGTGAGTGTATAATAAGGTAAATTAAATGATAGATACATTATTAGTCTCCAGGTATATATAGACTAATAAATATGGAAATACCTAATTGTTGTACTTAAAACAACTGCAGTGTCTTCCCTGTAAATAGAGGAATTATGTTAGTAGTAAAACAGCTGTAAAAAGGCTGTCCTAATCTGAAGTAAGAGAGCAAACCTCAGCATCAAAATGAGTATGTCTTACCCAGTAACTCCAAACCCTTTGTGTCAAAGCTGGAATTCTCACCATTATCTCCCAGAAAACTAAAAATACTTGCTGATAAGCAGAGCTGTTGTGATATGTGTGTATGAGGGTTTTTATATATAAACTGAGAACACGTGACAGAACAAAGTTCTCCCAACTGTAAGCAAGCTGTTCTTTGTTTGATAATTGCCAATAAATAAATAAATAAAGCTTCCAGTACTTGCCACTGGCTGGCCAGCTCTGGCCTGTGCCTAGCACTCTGGGTTTCAGTGTGGGAATTGGGGCTGGGCGAAGTGGAGAGTTCTCTCTTTAGGGGAATGGTACATAACCAGCTGTGCCACACTGTTTGGCTGGCTATGATTTAAAGGCTTACTTGCAGCTCTACCATGTCCACGGGCTGTGGCGGTACTAGTAGTGTATGATAGAAGCTGCAGCCTTGCTGTGCTTCCAGTAGAGCCAGGCTACCAGAGCCAATGTACCCTGTTCTCTCAGTAGCTGTATTTGAGGTTAAAGTGGGTGGAGTCATTTGAATATTCCTTGTTAAATAATCAGGGCTTCGTTGCTGTACTTATTCAGGAAGAACAAGTATACTTGTCTCTTTTTTTCCCCCCCTCCCCCTTGTGACTTCCAACAGCTGACTGAACACATGACTTGCCCTCCATGAACTAATGAGTAGGCCCACCATGCCTGGCTGGAGTTCTCAGAATCCAAAGCGGCTCTAATACCGTTACTTTAAAGTGCTGCTTTTTTGTGTGTGTGTGCTATTATGTTAATACTCTCCTTCTGGTGTAGAAAAGCTGTAAGATGGGGTTAATCTGACCCCTTGATAAGGAAAACTTTTAAAATCCACTAGCAGTTTCTTGCTCTCCTAACCTGCAGCATGAAATATAACTGATAAAGTGTAAAACAGTAGCTACATTAAACTTCCTCTTGCCTGTGGTGTCATGCAGTGGTCCATGTCCTCTTATACCCTACTATAGTTCAACGTGGCACACTAGGAGTTGTATGTTAAAAGACAAAGGTTCCAAGTTAAGAGCTTAAATAACGGTGTTGCAGTGACGGGCATCCTTGCCCTCCTACCAAAGCCAGTGGATTAAACTCTATGCTGAGCAGCACAGATGTGTTACAACGTTGATGAATCCTTACCTGAAAGTGGAAAACATACAAGCTGTGCTATAGGTGCTCCTCTGAACTCGCATAAGGAAGATACAACTTTGCTTGGTTTACTACCCAAAATGAACGCCTGTGGGTAAGAGGGCTACTAGATTCAATTTCTGCAGTACCTTCTTAAAGCTCTTGTTTTAAGACTCTTGTGTTGGAAGGTCATGTGAATTACCTGTCGGAGTAAATCTCTGGCAAAGCTTGTCCTTGAGGAAACGTGACAATTGCAATCAAACCATCTGTGGCAAAACTATAAATAGCTTTGTCTCGAACATGTAAGGGATTTTGGTTTGACTTCTGCATAAACTAGTCTTGTTTTCACAGAGAAGTTAACATTTGGCTGTAAACAAAATTGCTTGTGCTTGATTAGGGTGCATTTTTAAATGCTGCATTGTGAGATAGGTGTCTGTCAAGCCCTGGTTAATAATGGCTATGGAATAGGGCACTTGGATGTTTGCATTCTCTAAAACTGGTGGACGTGTGGGCTCGCAGATACTTACTGGTAGCTGTCCTTGCTGTTACAATATACCAATTTCTTCAGTAACTGAAGTAAACTGAGCATTTGATAAACAAGTACAGAACCCTCACCTTGCATGCTGCCAGTGTTCCCTAATGTCTTCTGGGCTTCTCCTTGGCTGTGACCTGAATTGCTCTTAAGCCCTTGTTACTAGAGCCTGATGGACCTAAGATTCCCTTGCAGAACTGTAGAGTTATTTAAAGCTTGTTGCCTTGATGGGAGTCCAGAATAAGACCTTACCTAGGTGCTGAACTTGGCTAGGCACTAGCACACTTGCTTGTGTGCTGCTCGTCTGACAGCAATCCTGCATCCTTCAGATGCTGAAGTACTTAATCCTTGCACACATTGTTTTGATAATTGCAGTTTAATTGCCTGATGAGTTGGAGTTCAGTTAGCTTCCCCCTGCAGCTTCCTAAAATGATGTCTTGTAGTTGCTGTATAACAGTCTGCCTTCAGATGTAGTTAGGTTGTGACACCAGATTGTGAGGATAAAAGGGTCACTTTCTGCAGTGACAATCCAAACATGGGCTGTGCATCTCAAAGCTGGATTAGGTATGGATAATTAATTGAATGACAATAGTTAATATACCACTTTCAGTTCTGCAGTTAGTTGCTCTATTAAAGATCGTATTTCCCTCTACATGCACCTTGAATAAAACTTCCAAATGAGTGCCCAAGGTCAGTGACTCCACATGTGCTGTTCAGAAATAGCAGGCAGTGAAGGGATACTCCTCTATCACATGGTTGCTCTCTGGCTTCCAGCATGCTTGTTGCTTTTGTGCTCTGTTCGCGGGGATGCAGCGCTCAAACCCGGTGTGCTGCTGCATTTTCTGCTCGGTGGAGATCTGCCGTGGTGATGTCATTGTTGCTGTTAGCGCTGTTCCTGCGAGACTGCTCCTCCTCTCTGGTGCCAGCAATGAGCGCTCTGTCCATGGGGGAAGCTGTGTCAACACTGCTGTTGCTAACTCACGGTCAGTGACGAAGAAAGCAAGCTTGTCAAGGCCACTGGAGTGTGTTGATTTACAGCTGATCTCAAATAGCCTTGACTTCTCTTGCTAGGGAACCTATTCTTGAGGCCTTGGCTGTTTTCACAGGGCAGTGAAACTTCAGGAGGGGCGCACTGCCTTTGAGATGGGATTGAAGTGTAAACATGTGGCGCAGATTCCTAATTGTATAACTTAAAGGCATTTGATGTAGCGAGTGATTTGCTCTTGCCTCTCTGTAACTACTTAAAATGCCAACTTAAGGTGACTAATTGTATCTAACTGTACTTGCATGAGTCTCAAGCAGAAATTCCTAAATGAAATTGAGCAGATCTTTGCCAATTAAGGAAACAGTATTTTTCTGGAGTCTGTCCTGTATCACTGCATACTGTAACTTTGGTCACTTGGCAGACAAACTGGACTAGTGAAGTGGTGGACAAAAGTGAAGGCAGGCAGCTGGAGCTGCCTTCAGAGGCTACCTGGCTGGAGTGCCTGCACCTTGGTTGCTGGGGCTACTGGTTTTTGAGTCTGCGCTGAACCCTTGATCTCTCTCCAGCTGGGAAGCAGCATCCTCTTGAACACTAACCTGCTTGGTGCTTGTCTCCCTCAAGTGGGCTGAGTCACTTGGCTCTAGCGCTCTCTTCCTCTCGGCTCCCAGACATGGATAATGATATCTGAACTCCAAACTGGCACAGTGGTAACAGTGTCTCAAGCATGAGCAGTGAGGTGGTTGTAACTGAGGCATGCCTAGACCTGATCTTCTCCCCCTAACAAGAAGATGCAATTTACCAGCACTGTTCTCTTAATCTCACCATGCAAGTCACTTCAGTGAGGTTTTTTGTCCCTTGTGGAGCTTCATCAAGAGAATAGCTGAGCTGGTAAAGTATTGATGCAGGATCTGTGCAAGAGGTATGAAGTATGAGTCTGAAACCAAGTCTCCCCAGTAGGAATTCCTTGTTAGGCACTGACTCAGCTGTCATGGCAAGCTACCTGTTACACTCCCATTCTGGGACTGGTACTGAAATACTTGTCCTTCCTGCTCTGTGAACTGCATTAGCATAGTAAGAGGTATTGAGTGTGTGTAGGATCAGGAGTTCTGCTTGCAGATCAAAGTTTAGTTCTTAGATTGCAACCTGTCCCTAGAGGAAGCCTCCTCTCTAGAAGACTCATTACTGAGCACAGGGCCTCCTGGAATAGATGTACAGAAGTAAGGTTTTTGCTGTTAGTGTTGGTCTTGTACTTCTCTACATCTACTTGCCTGACAGTAGGATCTCCTGTCAGTATTTGTCCTATCTCTTCTATAAAGTTTCTGGTGCTGAAGGAGAGATGATACTTGCTCTCAGATCTCAACCTCAGGTGTAAGCTACAGGGTCTGGCAGGCCTCCTGAGTGCCATTGTTTGACTTAAAGGCCTGAACCTTTGTCAAAGTCTCCCTTCAGTCACTTGTTTCCTGCGCAGCCTTCAGGAACTGGTGGAAGCTAGCAGCCAGGAGTAGATAAACAAGGCTTGTTTACCATTGACAAGGTCTAAGATTTGTGCTTTGCTTACCACTGCAAAGGTTATCTAATGCCTCCTATTTGTGTTTCTAAAATGGAAAGCACGACAGGAATGTGTGAAACCTTAGGAAGCTGTAGACAAAACCAGAAATTAATCTGAGTACTTTACCATATCTGACAGTATTTTTCAAGATCTAACAACTTTACTGTTTCTTAGTGGCCGGCTAACTCGCAATATTTTGAATTGGTCAGCCTTATCTTCTGGACATGAAGATTAAAACCCAGCTGCCCCTGGCACTGTGCTTGATTTATAGAAAGTAATGGGGAAATCATGTTCAGTGGGATGGCCTGACATGAGAACTGTGCTGGACTATCTGTATTCACAGGATGGTGGGGGTTGGAAGGGACCTCTGGAGATCATCTAGTCCAACCTCCCTGCCAGAGCAGGTTCACCTAAAGCAGGTTGCACAGGACTGTGTCCAGGCAGGTTTTGAATATCTCCAGAGAAGGAGACTCCACAACCTCCCTGGGCAGCCTGTGCCAGTGCTCTGTCACCCTCACATTGAAGAAGTTTTTCGTCATATTCAGACACAACTTCCCATGTTCCAGTTTGTGCCTGTTGCCCCTTGTCCTGTGGTTGGGCACCACTGAAAAGAGCCACATAGGGGTTACTGAAACTGTTGGTTGGCTATACTGGTTGGGTGGCTGTGTGCCAAAAGGCTGACAGACACAACTGTAGAAACCAGGCAGTATGGGCACTATAGCTATGTTCCAGTTAGTAGTATAAGATTTGCCTTGCTGGATTTGGCAGCTCTCCACCAAGGAGACTGTTCTGGTAGAGGCATGGCAACATGGAAGCTATACTGGTATAGCTGAAATGCTTTGCGTAGGCAAGGCCCTTAGTCAAGACACATGGCTTGTTGCCTAGAGTCTCCCAGCAGCCAGCAATGTGCTCAACTCTCCTCCCACATCCTGAGATTGTCTCCCCCAGGGCAGAATAGGGGAAGTTGAGCTTGCTCTGATAAAGGGGGAGGGGTGTTAAAGCAAGCATGCCTGTTCTTGTAACAGCTTGATCCTTGGGGAAAATCAGCAGGGAACTACCTGAAATCCTGTAGGATTTACGGGAGAACTGCTTCCTCCTGGAAGGTAGGGGCACAGCAATACTGATTCTTGAATGACAACATAACTTGAGCCTCTAAAAGAAGGGTAGCTGAAGATCTTCAGATGCTATCAGCCTGTTAGGGTTCTGTATATGTCTGCCCATTCCTGAGAGAAAGATATCCTGTAGTATAAGGGCACTTCAGCTGCTGGAGGAACTGGTGGACTAAAACTTCATGACTGGAAACATGCAACTTTCTGTGAAGCTTCTGGATATGGCTTTCTCACAGAGCTGTCTTCCTATAGCCTGCTGCTACTACTACTGCTTCAGCAGCCCTGGCTTTCTGTCTGGGAATCCTGGTCTTGTTACTGTGTGGCATTAGCTCTAAAGAGGCCTTCCTGCACACCGCTGCAGTCTCCAAATGCCTGCTGTGGAGATGATGGTGGTCATCCTCAGGTTGCTGAGGAGCAAAGTGATCCATCCAGGATAGCTGTCCAGCATAGCTGGCTGCATTGCTGGGGATGCTTTCTGCACTCCCTTCCCTCCCTCCCTTTGGCTCAGGGCATTTATGACCTGGAAGAGCCTACATGTGCTGCTGTAATCTTAGGCTAAGCAGCAGTCTGGGCAAAGTAGTGTTCCTGTAGACAGGAAGAAATGACCTTCAGACCTTTCCCACTGCTCCTAAGCACACTGGTGGTCTGACTAAACATGCAGACACACATCTGCCTTGGTACTGTAAGCAAATGTATTTCTGTGCTTTTTTTGCTTCCACTTTCAAACCATGTAGTCAAATCAACATGATATCTCCTCAAGAGAAGGTGGCTGCTGTGGTTATCTAAACAGGCAGAGATGAGTTTCTAAGCTTTATACCTTCCTGGATGTCAGGGTGGGGGCTAGTCCTATGTAGTTTGGACTTTTCTAGGGTAGAGTCACAATTCGCAATGGCAGCTTTAGAGCAAGAAACTTTTCAGTTCTGCATCTAGTATTTAAACATTGTACAGGCATAAAACAACTCTGACCTGGAGAAATGCCGGGAGGTGTAACAGGGCTGTGAATCAGTGAGGCTTGGACTGAAGAACTTGGCTTTGAAAACTTGGGCTTTGAGCCTGACTGATCATGTGCATCAGTGCCTCTCAGGAATGCAGTGCTCTCCAGATCTCGGCACTCGTGGCCTTAACGGAACCACAGCTGAGCTGAGACCTCAGGCTGGGCAGGCCCCTTCTCGCATGCAAGTCCTGCGATTCCACTGCAGACATGGCTCCTACCAGTGGCATTGCTTCTGCCTTCCCTGTGTCATCTGGACTCTCTGGCCAACTGGCCATTGGCATATCCTCTTCCAAGGAGCTCTGTGAGCCCTTGCCCACAGCAGGGATGTGTCCTGGAGCCTCCAGCTGGGGATTGAGGGTATGTCTGAGACAAGCTAAAACCTTATTGCCACTGAAAGGAGCATCTTCCCCAGCACTGGCTCTGGAGCTTCCTCGATCACACCAAGAGCCTGTTTTGCTCACAACTGTTCCAAAGCTTTCCAGCTGAGTTTTTTACATGTTTCCTCAAGCTGCATGTTACTCCATTATTCTCTCCCTTTAGCACTGAGCTGTCTTAAGAGAATGTTATCCAGGAACAGCATACAGCAGAGTATGTGTGTTGGCCTGGTGTCGTATCCATCTGGTAGCTACCTCACAGACCAGGTCAGTTGGCTATTAGCACCATGTCACACCAGTTTGGTGCTCGCGTTGAAGCAGCCAGTGAACTGAACTGAATTCAAAGCCATGTGGCCGAGCTGTAGCTGGCTGCTGCTGGCTGGTTCCTGAGCTTCACTTGGTCCTACAGCAGCTCCTCCAGCACTGCAGGCTGCAACTCCACCCTTAAAATGAGGTGGAAACTTACTGCACGCAGCTGTAGTCTAAAAAGCCAATTCCTCTGGGATACTGAAACATGTTTTAAGATTCTATTTTGATCTGAGCCATGTCAGTGTGCTAGCAAGCATCTAAAGCTCAAGGCTGTTCTTCAAGAAGTTGAAGCTTTTGGCTTAGGACTCTCAGGTGGGGGTGGGAGACACTCCTCAGCATACCTACACCTGACAACTTGCAATATAATGTTTTACACAAGGCATCAAAAATTAATTTGTAGCTGAGGCTCCCAGCTCCCTGAACAGAAGTAATTTCTGCCTCATAGGGCTGGCTGGGAAAGGCACCAACTGGACAGGAGCCTGCTCTTGGTGAAACTGCAGTAAGTAGCAGGCAGCCTAGCTGCTCCTCCTGAGGAGGGAATGATGAGCTGTGCTTGAGCTCTTGGCTGGGTACCAGCAGGAGGGAATATGTTGGTTAGAACAGCAACATAAATGTGTGGGGAGGAAGGAGGTGGAAAGCAGTTTTGAGATGCTACTGATACAGCAGCAGCTGGAGTGTACCCTTCTGTGAAGCTGTCACAGGAATATCTTGCCAGCTGCTTTTGGTGTGGGCTTCACTTTGACTGCTTCTCTGTGGTGCATTGGTGAGGCCTGAAAGCACCTCTAACTGTATGGACTGTAGGAGCCCATTGCCCTAAAAAGCAGCCCATTTATGGAGAGTGGTTCTTGCTAGTTGTCAACCCAAATGGCAAGATGTTCCTAATTTTCTTTTTAGGCACAAAGCCAGTACATGTCCCCACTAAATGTGAGACTTTCCTAGATGGGATCTTCTAGCCAGCTGGGGAAGTTGAGCTACTAGTAGACCTGTCACAGGAGTGGAAGATGGTACTGTCCTGCTTGTGCAGCCCTTCTCAATGCAAGAGTCAACTTGCTGTTAAAAGTTCATGTGCTTTTGTAGCAGTCCTCAGTGTAAGGATGCTAGGCACTTGTTCCACTTGTAGAGTACTCAAGTTTGGTAAGGAAAATATGCAGGGTCTGTAGCAGTAAAAAAAAAAAAAAATCAAAGGCAGGCTTATTTCTAGTTTCTTCCTTAAAGGCAGCTTGGCACCTCTTAAGCCATGTTCATATGAAAGTAACAATCCCTGCTGATTTGTCCTCTGGCTAGCTCTCAGCTTTTTCCCAGCTGAAAGGACAGGGCTTCTGCTCTGCTCGTGGGGTGTCGTGTTGCTCTCCGGAGAATGCAAGTGAGAGATGCTAAAGGTTGATATCCACTGGTCTTAGGTAGGCATTCATGTTGGATTGCTCAGGCTGTCGCTTGTAGCTTTGCATTAGCAGACACCTTGTTAGCGATGTCTGTGTGACCAGGTAGTTGGAAGCAAGCTGTTGTTATTAAATTGTATTGGTAAAACTAGTTCAGCTCCACCTTGAGCTCCTGCTGCAATTGGAGATTGAGGCTTCAATACAAAGGGTGTCTGGACCACTTGGGTGTTCTGCAAGTGGGAACTGTGATCCTGGTCAACTAATGGCAATCACCGGCTATCTGCCTTTCCTCAGGATGAGGCCTTGTGTTTTCAGGGTAGCTGAATTGGAACAAATTCACATGTCTCCTCAAAGCCTCAGCTAAACTTGGCTTGATAAATCATGGCAGGGCCCAGTGTGACCATGGGGCAAGTGATATGTGCCAGTCTGGTGTGCTTGATCTTGTAAGAACAGGATAAACATCCAGTGAGCATCTCATTTCAGTGGCTGAAGGTCTAAGCAGACATAACCCCCTGAGGTGCCAAACGTGCTAGGGAACTTCCTGCTTCTGGGAAGGAACTGGTTGAATCTGATTGAGCTGGTCCTGAATCATTCTTCCAGCTTCAGTTTCCTTGAAGAAATGCAGAACCATTGGAGGGGGGGGAATAAAAATAGCTCTTTGGTGTAGTACAGAGACTTAATGCTTTGCAGCCTCCCCCATGCGAGAGTACAGTGAGCAGAGGTGGTGTTTCTGTGTCGGAAATGCACTTAGCCACATTTCAGGACATTTTTCCTGTATTTCAGGACAGAAGGTTCTTCCAGTGTTCAAGTGTGGCTGTCTTCTGCTCATTCTGGTCACTGTGGTGAGCCCACTGCAGTGCGTGGTATCGCCTAATGGAGTTCTGCTCTACCCAGATTGGCTTTCTCACAGTTGAGTGTTTTTGCTAAAGGTCCTGTGATACAGTGGAGAAGTGAATGCTCTGCTTATCAGCCACAGCACCCAGAACAGACCTGCAGTGCTTCAGGTTCAAATGTGCCTTTTTGTGGAACACCTACTTACTCTTGTGCTGCTTGCTGGGACAGGAGAGCAGAAGTAGGTATTCATAAGTGCTGCAGTGAGTTTAGCTCTGCTTGATGCTTGCTCACCTACTGCTTTGTGCCTTGTTGGCAGAGTGTTAAATATCCCTAGCAAAGGATGCAAGGTGAGAGGTGCAGTTCAACAGTCTTGCTTCAGCATTCAGCTGGTTTCTACCAGAAGGTGCAGATGGCAAGCTGGTAGATGTAGGAGCAGAGAACTCCTGGTCAAATGTCCCAGTTCTTCTAGCCTCTACATAAACATGCTTTGATTCTTGGTTAGGATTGTGACTTGAACCATTCAATAGCAAAGCTGCAACAGTAAGGACTGTTCCAGCAGCTTGTCAGCAGGTTCAAAACCGGTATGGGAATGCTGCTGCTTAGGAAGCTGTAGTCTTCCATGAAGGTGAGATTTTCCCACCCAAAGCTAGCTATTTTCATACTAGAAGTGTCCATGAGCAACTTAACAGGGTGTTGCTATCGCAAGGCCTACTTCTGTTAAAGGATAGCTACTCTAAGAGATCTGGTGGGCCACCAATGCAAGCTCTTACTGTACTTTGCTTGTACCAACCTAATTAATATTAAAATGCCTCCATTGTGACTTGACACATGTGAACATCTCTAAGGAATCCTTAACCATCCATTTCTGCTTTGAGTTAAAGCAGCTGTCTTAATATAGCAAGTGAAAGAACAGTTATAATGTACTCTAAAGCAACAAGGGAAGCCTAATTAGATTTGGCATAGGCTTTATTTGCTCTTGCATCTGAGGAGCTGTAGCACTATGGAGCTTCATAGGACAGTTTTTGACTCTTCCTTTCAGATCAGCTAAGCCAGTAACACTTGCAGGTCAGATGATAGGGGTTCTCCCTTGCTGCTCCAGCAGGCCAGCCTTACAAAGGTAATAACCCTACTGAGGGAGAGAGCATGCTATACCAGGCTTAGTCTCACGAGGGTCAACATACTGTTAATGGCTTGTTTGCTTAGAGGGATAGGCATTAAAAATTGAGTGGAGGGACTCCTCTCCTGTATGAGGCAGCTGTGTCATTCCGTTGGCACCAGTTAAGCCAGGAAGAGGGATGATGCTGACTGATCTCCTGATTGATGGGAGGTTTTTGATGGCTCCTGAGCAGGGCTAGCTGGGTGTGCTGGTAGGCTGTGTTCTGAGCAGTCATGCAGATGACCTCTCTCCAAGACACTTCACAGAGTGTAAAACAGAAGTGATGTCTTGGATCAAATCTTAACAAACAGGTTTTTCTTCACAATATCTCTGAAAAAGGAAGTGTTTGTTCAGAAATGCTCCTGGGACTGGATGCAAGCCCTGTGTGAGCTCGCACACTGCCATCTTAAGGGCTTGTGTGACTCTTACAGGATGCTGCTCTGGAGTAATTACACTCAATATCCTAAAGCAAGATAAGCTGCATATATAGTGCAAAATAGTCTTAGACTTGGATGCCACTGACTCAGCACTATCACAGTTTTGATCCCAACTCGAGCTGAGCTTGCTCTTTGCAAGGACATGGGGGAACCCTGCACAGCCTACATTCCAGCTTAGCTCAGTAATTTAATGCTTCTTGCAGATGTGACTGGAGAAACTCCTCATGTGAACTAACTGCTCCTTCAGGTATTCAAACCTGCTTTGTCTGTAAGCTAAAGGTATGTTCTTCTTGGTCTCCCTTAGTTGATTTTGTACTAGCAAGAGTCACCAGAAATGAGATCTATGTAGCTTAGAGCATGTATGTGGGCTCCATTTCTGGGACACAAGGCAGTAATGAACCTACTCAATGCTGTGTAATGTGAGAAACAGCCTGTGTTAACAAGGGAATAACCATAAATTGCCCCTGACTTCAGGCAAGGAGATCTTTGAGTACTGAACCTGTCCCAGTGTTGGTTGGTTGCACCTTGTTCTACTGACACAGCAAACGGTATGCTGTAACCAGGAATTGACTGAGGTATTTCTGAGCTTACTTGAACTGCAATGTGTGGAAGCATCCTCTGCCATGAAGATGTTGTATTTGCTGTTGGCTTAGTATGAGCTGAAGTCACCAAAATCCTTTGCATGGTGTTAAGGAGACTGTAGTAAGGCTTCACTTACAGGACCTTCAGAGAGCACTAGTCTTTCACTCCTGGTACCTCAGCTTGTTAAAAACACTGTGGCTGGAAGCAAACATTGGCAGAGGCATGGTATCCTGTCCTTGGATTAGTTTGACCTTTAGGATTGCTTCATAAGAAATGCCAGTTAAGATAAGGGGGATGTCTTCAATCCATCTAGATTGAAGATCTTGCTAGGACCAGTCAGGCCCCTGTTTAGTACAAATGACTGCTTTAAAGCTGGAGCTGCTGTTGGAGACCTGCTCAGCCATACGGAACGTGATAAGGGAAATAGCAAAGGTGGTGCTGTAGAGAGCAACTTGATGGTACTTAAACGGGTTTCCTTCTATAGGAAGGCTCCAGGAGATCAAACACTGGTACTTCCTCCAAGACCTGGAGATGTGATCTCCTCTGCACAGGCAAGGTCTCTTCTTGTACTGGGAAAGGTATAACACTGAAGTGTTGGGTTTCTTGTACCTGTAATGAGAAGATTAATAAGAGAGATGGGCTTGGCCTATCAAGTGACTGGGTGTCAAAGCAGCATTGGGAAACCCTGGGCAGTGGCCACTGCTGGCCCCCATCAGGACTGGAGTTCCTCACTGTCTCATGGCCCAAACCAAATACCAAGCTGAGGCAGCTCCTTCTGTGCTATGGCTCATATCCGTTGCATCACCTGGGATGGAAGCTGAGTGTTTCGCCTGACGGGTGTTCATGAGGCAGTAATAGCCCTTCACACTGATGGGGTAGCCTGTCAACTATGACAAGAAGGCAGTGTCAGGTCTGAGTCAGACTTCCTTCCCATGTCTGCAGGTGGCTGCTCAACTGAGCTACTTCCAAGGTAATGAGACTTGACAGAGCAGTTTTCCATCCCTTCATAGCAGGACTTCAGGCTGTGTTGAACTTGGGTGCTAAGCATCCAATGTGATTTAGTGTTGTCATTTAGGGCTCTGCAAATCCCCCCTGAGCAGGAGAACTAATGCCAGCTTGTCCAAAGCTGCTTTGAATACCAGGAAGCGGTGAGCTGCAGCAGCTGGTGGCTGTCACAAAGTGCAGCTGCTAGAGCAAGCTATTGCTTCTCCAAGCTGAACCTGAAAGGTGGAAGAAGCCCAGGTTTTTTCTTTTTCCTACTGGGAAACTACTGAACAGCATAAAAAAGCTTGCATATGTATTAGACACATCTCCGCTTACATCTCGCTTAGTAGCACGTGTAAGAAATAGCCTGTGTTGGGAACTGATATGCTTTACTGCACTGCCTCCAGTGAGGCTAAGGGAGATGGCCTAGGCTAGTATAGGCACAAAATGGCCTGGAAATACGGTCCAAAATGGACTTGGTACTGTAAAGATCAAGTGCTTGGCTCATCTACCTGTTGGTATTAAGTTGCCACTACTGGTCTGACATGGCCCTGCCTATGGAATGGGCAAACACCTGGTTAGTGCTCAAGTGTAGCCTTGAATTGAAGGAGTCTGGTTTCAGGAGTGCTGGGCCCTGCCCTTCGCTAGTTCCTTCCTGGGAGTCAGGTTTCTCAGGCTCCAAGCTTGCTGCTTTCTGCCTTGAGGAATGACATGCTAATGGTGTCTGATTGTTCCTCTTCCTTTCTAGTGTAAAAGATGACTTCTAGGAAGAAAGTGTTACTGAAAGTCATCATCCTTGGAGACTCTGGGTAAGTAGAGGAGCCTTTAAGCTGCCAGTCTGCGTGTGGCTGGAGCAGTGCTCATGATGAGTGGGAGCCTGGATGCAGTGTAAGAAACCAGCAGTGCCAGGAGGAGAGATTTTACAGCCCCTGATAGCTGTGTTACCTTATAGCTTTAAGAACACTTCACCCCTCTGTCCTGAATGTGTCCCCACAGTTTAATGTCTTGAAGTCCTGCTACAATGTTAAACAGGGGAAATGCAGGGGGCAGGCCACTCCAGTAGCAGAACTGGATAGCCTTTCTGCAAGTGGGAGAAGGATGGTGTTGAAGTGAGCATTTCACTTACATTTTAAAAAAAAAAAACCAACACAACAAACAAACTAAAAAAAAACCCAAACACCAAAGAAAAAAAAAACCTAGTAAGCAATCTTAGGTGACTTCTTAAAACTCTGCCTGTCAGAGACATAGGTTACACTGAGCCATCTACTTAGCTTCTGTCTGATCTGGCTAGAGCCTGCCCCTTGGAGTGAAAGGCTTTGCTCTGTGCTGTTGAGCAAGGAGTCTGCTCCCCTGTTACAGGTTACTTGGCCTGCAGGCTGTAATCTGACTCCCATGACATAAGGCTTATTTATACGACTCTGCCCAGCAAGCTGTTGATCAGGGAGTGTTTCTCAGCCACAGAGAGGGCATGGGAGTCTCTAAGCTGTCTCTCTGGGGAGGATCTCCACTTCTAGGTGCCTAGTAGATGTGTACATGAGCTGTTGCCAGCTGAGATTGTCTGTTCCTCCACCTCTTCCTTCTACAGAGGCTCAAGATGAGTGTTTCTGGTGGGTTTCTCTGGGACACTTCATCTTCTTCCAAAACTGCCCTCATGATCGTAATGTGATGCATACTTCTTACCAAGGATCAGATTACTGATGGGGAAACAAGGTTTCTCAAGACTGTAGTCCTTCATATCCTTAGGTAGCTAATGCACTTACTCAGCATATTGTCTCAGCATCTGTTGCTGTTAAAGCCCCTTCTTGCAGAAGTGGGTACGTGTTCCGTGGTTGAAAGGCTGGGAGGCTATGGTGGAAGACAAAGGGCACTGGGATGATCATAGAATGGTTTAGGTTGGAAGGCTATGGCCAGGGACACCTTCTACTAGACCAGATTGCTCAAAGCCCTGTCCAGTCTGGCCTTGAACACTTCCAGGGATGGGGAATCCATGGCTTCTCTGGGCAACCTGTTTCAGTGCCTCACCACCCTCATGGTGAAGAATTTCTTCCTAATATCTTATCTAAATCTACCCTCTTTCAGTTTGAACCTATTACCCCCTGTCCTATCACAGCAGGCCCTTGTCAAAAGTCCTGCTCCAGCTCCCTTGCAGGCCCCCTTTAGGTACTGAAAGGCTGCTATAAGGTCTCCCCGGAGCCTTCTCTCCTCTGGGCTGAACAACCCCAACTCGCTCAGCCTGTCTTCATGGGAGAGGCACTCCATCCCTCTGATCATCTTCATGGCCCTACTCTGGACCTGGTGCAGCAGGTCCATGTCCTCCTTGTGTTGCGGGCCTCAGAGCTGGACGCAGTACTCCAGGTGGGGTCTCACCAGAGCGGAGTAGAGCAGGAGAATCACCTCCCTCGAGCTGCTGGTCACACTGCTTTTGATGCAGCTCAGGATACAGTTGGTTCTGTTCGGGGTGGTTAATTCAAACACTGTTGTAGAAGCAGCCTGCCTAGACTTTTTTGTCTTTCCCCACAGGGTGGGAAAGACATCACTCATGAACCAGTATGTGAACAAGAAATTCAGTAACCAGTACAAGGCTACGATAGGCGCAGACTTCCTGACAAAAGAGGTCATGGTGGATGACAGGCTAGTGACAATGCAGGTAAGGAGTGACTCTGCTCCCTGCTGCAAGGGGTGTCTGGCTGCCTAGACCACACTTGTGTGGAAGTGTCTGCTCCAGTGCAGTCCAGAGTGGTGCAGGGGTCAGTGTACTGGGTGTGAATCTTGTTTGCGCTGAACTGCTCTTGGCCATAGGTGCTGCTGGGCTTCTCTAAAAATCTGTGCATGGGCTGAACAAGGGAAGGCAAAGATCAGTTTGGGCTCAGCTAAGAGCAGCTTTGCCAGGCTCAGTTTAAAAACCAGCATTTGGTACTGTCAGTAGACGGATGCACTTCCCTAGTGTTCAGGAACTGGAAAGAGCTGGGAAAGGACTCCTTAGTTGGGTCAGCTACTCCTGCTGCCCTGAGTCCTGTGGGTATAGTGTTAACCTGCCAGTCTGCTTATGTCTCTACTATCTGAAGCTTTCATCTCTCCATGGTGAGACTGACTGCAAGGCAGCAAAAGCCCTGTTGCAGCCATCAGAGGAGAGTTTGGACTGTGCTGGTACCTCAGTGCACCTGAACGCTGCAGGCAGGTCACCTGCTGACTCTAATCCCAAAGTCCTGCTTGCCCAGAACAAGGATATGTCCCTTGTTGAGGCTGATCACAAAGAGTGTTAACTATCTTTAGAAGGGTGTTTCTTGCTCTTGATACTTAGTGCCTACAGAAATTCCCAAGCCTTCAGGTGCTCCTCTCTGGCTAGCCTGGGGGCTGTAGGTGCCTGGTGGGGAGTTTTGAAATGAATGCCCTAATTATGGACTGACTGTGTCAGAGTAGAGATGGCTTATCTGCCCTGTCTTTTGCTCCAGATATGGGATACAGCAGGACAAGAACGATTTCAGTCTCTGGGAGTTGCCTTCTACAGAGGAGCGGATTGCTGTGTGCTGGTGTTTGATGTCACGGCCCCCAACACATTCAAAACCCTAGACAGCTGGAGGGACGAATTCCTCATTCAGGCCAGTCCAAGGGATCCTGAGAACTTTCCTTTTGTTGTGCTGGGAAACAAGATTGACCTAGAAAACAGACAAGTGAGTACTGGGACTTGCTAGCCTCCTCTTAGCAAATTGCTGGAGTGGGAGACCTTGTAGGAACAGGGGAGGGTTATCAGAAACAGGAGTGGGAGGTGTCTGAGCATGGCTCAGCTGTTGTGTGCTACTGGGGAAGAGTTTCTCTTGCCTGGAGGGGTCAAACGCCTGTGCACAGCATGCTCCTGCCCACTGGTGGAAGGATTGCAGCGGCTCCCTGCGTAGATGCAAGGAGAGGAGCTGATTCTTCTCCTCCTCCTGAATTGCTGAGAAACTCCTATGGGAGCAAGTCCCTGCCCTGCAGATGCCTGAGCAGTCTGTGTCCTGTGGTCTCCCCTTCCTTGGGCATGGTGCTCCTTGCCCCGGGGCTGAGTGTATCTTGGCAGTGGGCAGCAGTCCCCTGTGCTCTGTATCAAGGCTCTAGTTTTGATGAGGTAAGAACTGCTGTCTTAGCTCAGGTTGGATATGAGGGGTCTCTGGCCTTGCCCTGGAAATAAAACCCCCTTCCTGCATAGCTGAAGGTGGTGATGCTGCTCTCTGTCCACCCAGGTCACCACAAAACGGGCGCAAGCCTGGTGCTACAGTAAAAACAACATCCCCTACTTCGAAACCAGTGCCAAGGAGGCCATTAATGTGGAACAAGCTTTCCAGACGATTGCACGAAATGCACTTAAACAGGTAGGGAGGGGGCTGGCAGGTGCCCTCTGCCGGGGCCGGTCCTGCCTGCCGAGCTCAGCTGCTGCGGGCAGCCGTGGGCTCTCCAGCAGCCTTCCCCCAGCTGAGAATGGCTCTTTGCATGCTAGGAGCTGTCTGTGGAGCTGTGGCACTAACTCCTCCCTTCTCTCCCACTAGGAAACCGAAGTGGAGCTTTACAATGAATTTCCTGAACCCATCAAACTAGACAAGAATGACCGAGTGAAGGCTTCTGCGGAGAGTTGCAGCTGCTGAGGGGAGAGGGAGGGGTTGAGCACAGTCCTTCACAAATGAATATCACACTTAGGCCTTCAAACACACAGCCCCTCTTCTGTGTTTAAAACAAAATTTAAAAAAAATTTCCATCTTCAGCTGCCAAAATCCACCCATCTCCCATGAGCATCTCTGAGTCCCGCACTTCAGAGCTCATGTCCCCCCACCATCCACATCACACTTCACGGTAACAGACCTTTCTCTTAGTTTAAAATGGAAACTCTTATGTATGTTTGGAACTGAATCTAATTCCAGGTGTCCAATGGAGAGAAACTGTTTACAGGTAATCTGTGTAACAAGTTACATACATTTTTAACTGTCTTGTGTTTTCCCCTGTGAAGGCTGCAACTGGAAAGGCTGGTTACCCATAGTTCATTGCAAGCTCAGCACTCAGTCCAACTAGGTTGAGTTTTGTATGTATCTCTGTTAATGCTTGTTACTTTTAACTAATCAGATCTTTTTACAGTATCCATGTATTATGTAATGCTTCTTTAGGAAAAATCTTATAGTACATGTTAATATATGCAACCAATTAAAAATGTATAAATTAGTGTAAAATTCCTGAATTACATGGTTAAGTACTGAAACACAGATTGTGTAGAAAGTGAGGAGGACACTTGTGAACTGCAGCGTGCTAGCAACACAAAGTCCAGATAGAGGCAGTATTCTGTACAGTAGAGATGAACTATGTAAGCCTTCTTGTTTTGAGGCCAAAAGGCTTCATCTTCTGGAAAATCTGTCTGGCTTCCTTGTATCTAAATTCTCAGATTTGCATAACAGCATTGATATGCACACTGGATTATTGGATTTAAAATTAAATACGGCTATGAAATGACCTCATTTGTTCACCTCCCCTACTGCTTAACTCCTAACATCCTCGAGCGAGTGTGAGAAGGAGCCAGAGCTGTCCCAGTGGCTCTTTGTGCTGTGGAAGGAGCTCCTCTCCCACCTGGGTTGTAGTAGCTGTTTCTCAATGAATGACCTGGACTATGAATCTTCCCTTTCTTCTTACTGACTGCTAATCTGGATTTTTGGTATGGAAAAACTTGGCAATCTAGTCCCTTTCCTCTCTTCCTTTCTTCCTGGTATTTGTTCTTGCGTTTGTAGCTTGCTTAAATGGAGCCCTTCTACCTGTTTTCCAGAGGTCTACATTCTAGTACGTAGGCTGAGCTCTTATGTAAAGAGACAAACATGATGCCAATAAACTTAACAAGAACAAACCTTCTTGTTTACTCCTGTTTCTGACTCTCTTTTTTTTTTCCTTCACTAACACACTTACTTTCCTCTGTCTAGTCACCATTTTACAAGCCAGTGCCTGCTTGTTGAAGGATGTTTGTGCTTCTTCCTTATTGTAAAGTCTGTGCCTTCCAAATTGGTTTTCAAGAGTGGGTTGAGCAGGCTCTGCTTGCTTGGCTGACCTGAGACTCCAGTAGGGCAGCTACTCCTCTGCTTTACTTGAAGCTGCTTGCAGTGGCAGGAACGATGCTGGATCTGATCACCCTTCTCTGAGTGTAGTCCTTTAGCCCTCTGTGGAAGGGGGGAGAGGATGGCAGTGCTGTTAAAGTTCTTGCTGCCCTCCTCAGGGAGGGGTTGGTGAGAAGAGCAGGCTCCTGCCTGAGCCCTTCCCACCTCACCAGTTAGGTGCTTCAGCTGGAAGAGAAGCTTAGGGTACCTTAGAGTTAAGTACCAGTGAGTTAAGGACCTTTCCTTGGTCCAGCCTAGTCAAGATTAAGCCTTTACTTTGTAGATGCTGGGTGTGACCCTGTGCTTGCACTCAGCAAGGCTGAGCTCACTACTCCTCTGCCTACAGAAAGATGGAAAACTAGAGAGAAATGAGGGCAGTTATTTCAAGAGCCTTCTCACAGTCTTTGTGCTCTATATCCTATTTTATGGCTTTATCCTATCATGCTTTTCTCTCACTTGACTGGGCTTTTGCTGTCTGCATCAACTTCAGATAACTACTCTGCAATAGCAATGTGTCCTGGTGGGACCGCTTTCCTGTCTGCATCTTTTGGAAAGACTCAGACCTTCTGCTCATCTCCATTTAAAGCATCACTCTGCCCTTGCTTGCTGTAGATACACTTCTAGGGTGGAGAAAGCCAAGTGGGGGGAGTAATAAGTGTAAAGTGATGTTTTGGGGAAAGGGGATAGTCCTGATTCTGCACCTACCTCCTGCTGCTTTGGCCTTGGGGTGCAGAGCTGAGGCTGGAAGGTCTGTGTGGTGCAGCTGTGGAAGAACCCTGTTCAGACATGGTATTTAATCTCTCTCCCACAAATAAACTGGCAGTGACATAAGGCGAAGGGAGGGTGCTGCACAGGGGGCAGGCAGCTGGGGAGCTCCTTGCCACAGGATGTTATGGATGCTAAAGGGGAGGGGAGGATTCCACTTAACACCTACAAACCAGTGTTTTTGCAGGTGGGAATAGGATATATGTGCACACAACTGTGTGAAAACCAGTGCAGGAGGCAAGCAGGGTGGGAAGGGGTGCCCTGCTGTTACACTCAGGGCTGATGCTGTCACAGATGGGGACTGGTGTTCCTGCAAGAATCGCTCCTGTCATCGCCGTGGTCTGAAGAAGCATTGGACTGGAGAAGCTGGCTGGACCGATTGTCCCTGCAGGGTACAAGTGTGCTTTGCTGGTTCCAAACCACTCCTCAAGCATCAATGAGGCCTCATGGCTTTTACTTCTGCACTGACCTGTGTGCCTGATGAGCTGCAGCTGCAATGATGATCTGTGCAAGGGTGACCCGCTGCTGGGCAAATGGCAGAGGAAACCTCCCCCTGGAAGAGGCTGCGGTGTTCAGCCGATGCACCGAGGCAGCCGAGCTCGAGGGCTGGTTTTGCTCTTTGCCCAGGTCCTGGCCGGGCAGGAGGGAGAGACCTGACGAAGGCGACTGGCTGGTGGGAGGGGAGGGGGCTGGTTCCCCAGTCCACGCCAAGTGTGTCAGGCAATAGCTCCAGCCAGCGCCCTGAACGTGCGCGGTGGTGTGATCCTGGCCCCTGCGAGCGGGTAAAACTACGAGGTTGTGGCAGGGCGGCCAGGTGTGGGGCTTGGCGGCTGCGGCTGCTCCCCGCCGAGGGGTTGGAGCCGTTTGCGAAGGCAGCTGTGTTTTGTCAGACGCTGGTGCACATAGAAAGCTGGGGAATCGCACAACCGCATCGGTGCTGCAGGGGCTGTGTGGGGGGAGCAGCGTCAAAGAAATTAAAGACCGATCACTGGCGCATGGAGAGCGGCGGGGAGATGCCAAGCTGCGAAGCCCGGGGCGGGAAAGCTGGGTGTGTGCCTTGGCAGCGGCACCCGGGTGGGCGTTGGGGCTGGACGTGTCCTGCCTTGCAACCTGCCCCGACCCCTCGGTGGGAGCCCTCCTGCCAGCCCCGCGCCTGCCGCCGCAGCCGGGCAGGGTGCCAGCCCCGTCCCTGCGCACCCGGAGCCCCAAAGGGCCTCCCCGCTGCCAGCCCCCGCTGCCGCCCCAGCGCCCGGGCACGCGGCCGGGGCTGCAGCCCCCCGGTGCGCACGGGCCCCCCGCCCGGCACGCGCTCCAGGGCGCTGGTGGGGAAATGTGTGCCCGTAAGCACAAAAGACCTTCAGGACTTTATAGGTACACAGAAATATTTTTAGCCAGACATTTGTGTGTGCATGTTTTACATATTTTAAGGCATTTACACAAGCAGCGATGTGTATATGTATATAGTTACCCAGACACGTCTTTTACGAGCTAGAGAGCAAAAGAGCAAGGGCGCGCAAGAGCACAAACAAGACAGCATGGACGTGGAGTGCACGTTGCTATATTATACTGACACGGACACGCATCCCAAGGCTCAGAGCCAGAGAGCACAAGTGAGTTTAGTTACAGGTTTCCGTTTATGAGACATACGTGGTCGCAGGCTTACTGATGTACACACAAGCAACATAAAGTATTTCTTTCTTCATATATGTTCAGAGAAAGAGAGAAAATTCTCTCACACATAGATATGTCTCCCCTCATATATATTTTATTTCTATCTTTATATAAAAGCATTTAAATATGAATGTATGGCGATCTAGATAGAGAGATAGCTATAGACACATACAAACGTGTGTGTATGTCTATGTATCATCTATCACCCCCATCATGGACACGCAGAGATGATCATACACACTCAGACGCGTTTTAAATTATTTTATACTTACATGCTGTATTTGTAAGAGTGTGTGTGTATTTTTTCTGTTCCTCTGTCTACACACACAGATACCCCCCCACTTTATTTTTTATATTTATACACTTATGTGTGTGTGGTTTATATATATGTATTTAATATATACACATATTATTTATATATTTCTGTGCTTTATAGATATAAATGAGTGCTATACATGCGAGAGTGAGAGAGTGTGTGTGTGTGTGTGTGTAGTTTAGCTATTTTTATATTTCTTTGAGCAAGGAAAGAGAGGGGGAGGGAGGGAGGGAGGGAGGGAGAGAGAATGAAAGGAAATACAGACACATAAATATTTAAATAAATTCTGTGGAGAGGTGGGTATGGGGATACCTGCGTGTGAGTTGGGAGGGGGGAATGACCGGCTCCCGTGTGCGCTCTCTCCATACACACACACACACACGTGCAGGCACAGAATATATATGAAGACAGATCTACGCACACACATATATATGCATCCCAGGGATTATCTATGAGGGTGGAAGAGAGGGTGGGAGGAGCGCGCACACACACCCCCCCCCCCGATACCCCACATGCATTTGGGGGGGTGTGTGTGGTATTTTCTACCATTCTCTGTGTAGGTCTTTTTCTCTCAGGCAGGGGGGACAGAGAATGATAGACAATAGAGGCACGCACGCGCGTGCACACACACACACTTACATATAAGTAAACAAATAAAGTATATGTGGCAGGGGACATGGGGAATGCTCTGTGTGTGTGTGAATAGTGTGCACACTCTCTCCCTCATATGTATATAGGCACATGTGTGTGTGTATATAGCAAGAGAAAGAATATGTGTGTGAACAGCTCTTGCTCACACTCTCTCTGTAAGTATATATGTAAGCAGAGAGAGAGTGTATTCTGTGTCTTTACATATATATGTATAGATGGGGGAATACCATGTTTGTATGTGTGAACATCTCTAATTATATATGTTGTAATATAAAATATATTAATATATATGTATACATATAGCAAGAGAGAGTATTGTGTGTTTGTGTGAACAGTGCTCTCTCTTGGTGAGTCTATATGTACATATGCAGAGTGAGAGAGAGAGGTGAGTGAACAGGTCACTCTCCCGTCCATATCTAAGTATATATGTATATATGCACATATATGTGTGTGTGTAAATTTATAGCAAGAGAAGTGTGTCTGTGAGAGAGAACAACTCTCTGATATATGTGTATATATGTATATACATATATAGCAAGAGAATTTGTGAAGAGCTCTCTATCCCTTTCTAAGTGTATATATATGTGGTGAGAGAATTATGCGTGTGAACAGCTTGCACGCTCTCGCTCTGTATATACATGTGTGCATGTAAACAGCGCTTTCTCTAATTATATATGTATATATGCATATATAGAGAACTATGTGTGTGAACAGTCTCTCTATATATGTAAGTGTATATGTATACATGCATCTATATAGGCATATCTATAACAAGAGAAAGTATTGTGTATGAGCGCAGCTATCGCTCTCTACAAACACATATACACAGAGTGAGAATATATATGTCAAGATATAAACATATATCTGTATATATTTATGTGCCCTAGAGACTACACGGGGGGGGGGGGGGGGCGGGGAGAGAGAGAGAGAATGATGGGGGGGAGAAGGGGGGAGAAGAGGGGGGAGAGTGTTTGAAAAGTTCTCGCTCTTTTTCTCAAGTATATAGGCAAATATATCTGAATATATATAAATACACATACACACACATCAGGAGAGAATAATGTGTGTGAATGGCTCTGCTCACTGTATATATATGTGTGTGTGTGTGTGTGTGCGCGCGCGTATATGGCAAGAGAGACTATTGTGTATGTATTTGTGCATGAACAGCTCTCAGTATAGATGTATATACTGGGGGGGGGGGGGGGGGAGAGAGAAGCGCCCTCTCTCTCCACATATATATGTATGCGCATACAGACAGAGATTAAGAGAGAGGGGGTGGGGGTGGATGGGGGGAGGTTGTGTGAACGGGACTCTCTAAGTATATATGTCTATGTGTGTGTGTGTATATATATACAAAAAGAGACCTATGTCTGTATGCATGTGAACAGTCTCTATATATGCATATATATATGTGTATATATAGCAAGATTGTATGTATGAGAACAGTTCTCTGAACAGCTCTCAGTATATATGTATATATGGGGGGGGCAAAGACAGAGTGAGACACCTGTTACCTCTTCCCCCCCCAATAGCTAAGCATATATCTATATATACGTGCGTGCGTGTGTGTGTAGCAAGAGAGAATTGTGTAATTGTGTGAGTGAACAGCTGTCTCTGTGTATATGTATATAAATATATGTGTGTGTATATATATAGGAAGAAAATTGTGTTAGCTCTCCAAGTATATATGTATATATGTAGTGAGAAGTGTGTGTGTGTGAGAACAGCAGTCTCTCTATATAGAGCACATATAAGTGTATATGCATATATATGTATACATATAGCAAGAGAGGAGTATTGTGTGAGAATAGCTCACTAAGTATATTCATATGTATCCATACGTATGGAGAGAGAATAGTGTGGTTTTGTGTGAACAGTATGTGCTCTAATTATATATGTATGTATAGTGATGTGTGTGTGAACAATCTGTGTGTATATATGTATATATGCATCTATATATTCATATATCTAGCAAGAGAGAGTAGTGTGTGTGAAAATGGCTCTTGCTCTCTTTACTTATGCATATACATACAGAGAGAGAGTATATTGAGATGTATACATATATATGCATATATTTATGCACCCCAGAGATTACACATGTGTAGGGGGAGGAGCGGGGAGAGAGAGAGTGATGGAAAATGTGTTTGTGTGTATGAATCACTCTCACTCGTTTTGGTATGTATGTATGTATATATGTCTATAAACATATAGATATAGCAAGAGAGAGCATATACGTGAACAGCTCTCGCGTGCTCTCTCTCTGTATATATGTATTCTCTCTGTATATATGTATCTATGCAGAAAGAGAGAGAGGGAGAGTGTGCTGTGCATGCATCTGTGTGTGAACAGCTCTCAGTAGAGATGTAGGTATGAAATTGTCTATAGGGAGCGGGGGTAGGGTGTGCCTGCGTGTGCGAAAAGCGCGCGCTCTCTCTCTGTATATATATATGTGTGTGCATATTGAGAGAGCGAGAGAAAGAGAGAGGTGTCAGAGAGAGCAGATCTCTCTCCTCCCATACCAGTATATATGTGTATATGCATATGTGTGTGTGTATGCGTGTGGAGTGAGACTATTGTTTGTGTTTGAACAGCTCGCTCCTCCTTTCTCTATACAAATATATACGTGCGTGTATATGTATAGTGACAGAGAACTGTGTGTGAACATTTCTCACACTCCCTCTTTGTATATATGTGTGTATATATATGCATCTATATCTCACTCAAGAGAAGTGTGTGTGTGTGAGAGACAACAGGACTATCTTTCATTATATAGGTATATATGCATATTTTTTATATAGTGAGAGAATTATGTGTATGTGTGAACAGCTTTGTGTGTGTGTATATATATGTTTATAAGCATGTATGCATATATGCCTCTCTATATGTATATTTATATATAACGAGAGAATTGTGTGTGTGTGTGTGTGTGTGAACAGCTCTCTCTCCCCCTAAGTACACATGTATGTATAAATATGTAGTGAGAGAATTACGTGTGTTTGAGAACAGCTCTTCTGCATATATACAGTATATATGTGTGCGTGTGTGTATATATATGTATATATGCATATGGGGAGAGGGGGGAGTGTGTGTGTGAGATAACAGTGCGTTCTCTCTCTGTATATACACATATGTGTATATGTATATCTATAGCGCAAGAGAATTTGTGTGTGAACAGCTCTCTCTCCCTAAGTATATGTGTATACATGCAATGAGCGAATTACGTGTGAACAGCTCTCTCCTCCCTCTCTGTATACACACGTGTATATGTGTGTGTGCATGTATAGCGAGAACCGTGTGTAAACAGCTCTCTCCCTAAGTCTATATATCTAGTGAGAATTACGTGTGTGAACAACTCTATCGAGTATATATGCATATATATGTATACATACAGCAAGAGAAAGCAGTATCATGAGAACAGCTCAGTATATAGATATACATGCATATATATGGCGAGAGAATAGTGTGTTTGTGTAAGCAGCACTCTATGTACGTATATATGTGTATATAGAGAATTGTGTGAAAAGTCTCTCTGTATATATGTAAGTATACATGTATATATGCATCTATATAGAAAGAGACAGTATTGTGTGAGGAAAAACTCTCTCTCTCCCCCCCCATATGTATATCCATACAGAGAGAGAATATATACACACACACATATATGCGCATACATTTATGCACCCCAGAGATTATACATGTATATGGGGTGGGGGGAGATAGAATGATAGAAAATGTGTGTATGTGAGAGAATAGCTCTCACTCTTTTTCTCAGGTATATATGCATATATATCTACATAGAGAGAGCAAGAGAATAATGTGTGTGAACAGCTCTCACTCATTCTATATATATGTATCTATGTGCATATATATGTATATAATGAGATAATACTGTATACGTATTTGTGTGTGAACAGCTAAGTACAGATGTATATATGCAATTCTATATATTGAGGGGGTGGTGCGTGTCTGTGTGTGAAACATCACACGCTCGCTCTCTCAGTGTGTGTGTGTGTGTATATATGTGTGTGTGCATAAAGAAAGAGGTCGAGAGGAGAGTGCACGTCAGAGAGCAGGTCTCGCCCCCATATCAGTATATACGCATACGTATGTGTGTGTGTGTGTGTGTATAGTGAGACTATTGTTTGTGTGTTTGAACAGCACGTGTGTGCTCTCTCACCCCCCTCATTTCTATATATGTCTATATGTGTCTATAGGCATATATAGTGGCAGAGAATCATGTGAACCTCACATTCTCTCTGTATATATGCATATATATAATGAGATAAAGTGTGTGTGAGGTGTGTCTCTGTATATATGTATGCATATATGCCTATATGTGTGTATATATAGCAAGAGTAACTGTGTGAGAACAGCTCACTCCTCGCTATATGTGTATATATGCATATACAGAGCATGTGAGAGAAGCGTGTGTATGTGTGAATAGCTTGCTGTTTATATATGTATCCATGTATACGAGAGAGAGAGAGAGGTGTCTGTGAACAAGACTCGCTCTCTGTGTCTATATAAGTATATATGTACACATAGGGAGAGGATGTGTGTGTGCGTTGGGGCTATTTTCTCCCATTCCCTGTGTCTCTCCCTCTGCGAGGAGCACACGCACGTACACACACAGCCTCCCCCCATACATTGTATTCAAATATTTATATCTTCATATATTTATATGTATGTGTGTGTTCTGTTTCCCACCACCTCTTTGGGGGGGGGGGCCTCACGCAGACGCCCCAGGTGGGTGCGTGGGTGGGTGCGTGGGTGGGTGCTGTTCGAGCGCTGTGCTGCTGCACGCGCCCACAGCCACACAGATGTGCGGGACCATTGCACTGCCTGCCCCCCCCCCTGCCAGCCATATAGATTTTATTTAAATATCTATATGTTTATGTCAATATTTTAAAAATATATACCTAGGTGTGCGTGTGTATGCATGCACTTACATTTCTTTTAAATTTACATATAGTTATTACAATAAAAAACTATTATATATTACATATATGAAATACACACGACATGCACACTCCCCCTATACAACTATAGCATATAGCCAGCTTAGCTGTAAGTTTCCATTTGGTTATAGCATTAGATCTACACATGTAGACACTTACACGTTTGCATGTTCCACACACGCACACATATCTATACATTCCTAACACCCACCCGCCCCCCACCCCCATTGCAGGCTGGGGGGGGTGGGTGCCGCGTCCGGGGGGTGGGTGTGCGATGCTCCCTGCCCTGGGGCCGAGGGGGTCCCGCTGGGCGCTCCCCGGGCCGTGCCCCCCAGCACACCCAGGCCCTCTGCACCCCTCCGCCCGAGCGCCCCGCAGCTCCCAGAGGCCGGACACAACTCATCACAGGGGTGCCTGGCCAGCACGGCTGCCACGGGGGAGCAGGGCCCCGCTGCTGTGTGTGTGGGGGGGGTCTCTCCTGGGGGGGGGCAGGGGGCGGGACAGGGCACCCCGCTGCAGGACGCGGGGGGGACCGGGCAGGATCCGGCCCCGGCAAGGGGAGGGCCCGGCGGTGGCTCCAGGGACCCCCACCACGGCGGGCAGCAGGGGCCTGTCCCCTCCGGCGGCGGGGGGCCCGGGCGAGGGAAATGGCGGAGAGGAGCCGGGGGATGGGGAGAGGAGGAGGGGGAGGAAGGGGAGGCGGCGGGGCTGTGCGGGCTCGGCGCGGCGTGCGTGGGCAGGGGGCGGGGTGCGAGTGTGTGCGCGGGGGTGTGCATGTGTGTACGTGTGCGTGTGCATGTGTAGGGGTGTGTGCACGCGTGTGCACACCCCTCTGCGTGTGCCCCGTGTCCCGGCACATGCCTGCGGGCGCTGGCGGGCACGCGTGTGCCGCTGCGGGGGTGCCCCCGCGCACTCACAGCCCCGGCCCACCCGCGGTGGGGGTGATCAGACAGATCGCCCCCCCAGGTGCTGGGGAAGAGGGGCCCCTCCAGGCCCGGCCCCGGGGCTCTGCAAGGGGGGCGTGGGAGTGTGCATTCCCTCCCCCTCCCCAGGAAGTCTCGTCCCCCCGGTGGCATTTGGGGAGTGGGGTGTATTTGGGGGAGGGAGGGGGGGGGGGTCTTAGCCCCGCTGCTGCCCCTCCCCAGCCAATGCAGAGCTGCGGCCTGCAGCGGGGCCAGGAGCCCCCCCCGCCGCCCCGTGGCGCGCAGAGGCTGCGGGGGCGGCAGTGATCCACCCCCCCCACCCCCCTCACTGTGCCAAGCCGGGGGTCCCCCAAGTCCCCCCCACCGCCAGCCGAGCAGGACCCGCCGCGCTGCCCGCATCCTCCGCTACGCGGCGATGCCCGCCGGGCCCGGGGGGGGGGGGGGGCACACTAGACACGCAGGGCTCCCCCCTCGGGGGCCCCGTCCGGGCGGCCGCGGGGGTGGGGTTCGGTGGGGGGGCGGCCCCCGTCGCCGGGGCGGGGACCCCCGGCCTCGGCGCCGCGTCTCCGCGCTGCTGCCGGCGGCCGCGGGAGGGCGTCGCCTGTGTTAGTTCCCTCCGGAGAACCCGGGGCCAGCGGCGCCGCCACCGCCTCCCGCCGCCCGCCGCCGCCCCCCCCCCGCGGCGGCCCCTCTTGGGCGGCGGGCGGCGGCGGCGCCGACGCGCGGGGGGGCCGCCGCGGGGCCCCAGCCGCCGCCGCGCCGGGCGCCCCCCTCCTCGCTCTCGCCGCCGCGCCGGGCGCTCCCCCGAAATCGCGGCGGGGGGCGGCGGGCGGCGCGCGGCGGGGGGCGGGGGGGCGGCGGCGGGGTGGGGGGCAGCGGGGCGCGGGGCGCGGGGCGGGCGGAGCGGCGCGGGGGGCCCCGGCGGCGGCGCGGGAGCCCCGCGAAAGGGCCCCAAGAAGCACAAGTTAGAGCTGGCGGCGGACCAGGCTGTTGTTGTTCTCAACGTGGTCCGCCCCGCGCCCATATAAAGGGCGGCGGCGGCGCCCGCCCCACCAGAGCGCGGCGGCGGCAGCGCGGAGCCGAGCGGAGCGGAGCCAGACAGCAGCGCGCCGCGCCGGGCCTCCGCCACGCCGCGGCTGCCCCTGCCCGCCCCCGCCTTCGTCCTGCGGCCCGCGCACCCGCGGCACCATGTCGGTGGAGCTGGAAGAAGCTGATCTGCCCCTGACCGAGGCGGAGGAGGTACCGCTCGCCCCGGAGAAGAAAGCGGCCGCTAAGAAAGCGAAAGGCGGCGGCAGCGGCGGCTCCTCGCTGTCGCCGTCGAAGAAGAAAAAGAACAACAAGAAGAAGAACCAGCCGGGCAAATACAGCCAGCTGGTGGTGGAGACGATCCGTAAGCTGGGCGAGCGCAATGGCTCCTCGCTGGCCAAGATCTACAACGAGGCCAAGAAGGTGGCCTGGTTCGACCAGCAGAACGGCAGGACCTACCTGAAGTACTCCATCAAGGCGCTGGTGCAGAACGACACGCTGCTCCAGGTCAAGGGCACCGGCGCCAACGGCTCCTTCAAGCTCAACAGGAAGAAGCTGGAAGGCGGCGGCGACGGGGGCGCGGGCAGCAGCGCCCACAAGTCCCACAAGAAGGCGACGGCCTCCACGTCCCGGCGGGCGGAGAAGAAGCCGGCGGCCAAGAGCAAGAAGCCCGAGAAGAAATCCCACAAGAAGGGAGCCGGCGGCGCGGCGGCGAAGAAGGACAAGGGCAAAGCCAAGAAGGCCACCAAGAAGGGAGCCGCGTCCCCCGGGGGCAAGAAGGTGAAGAAGTCCGCAAAGCCCAAGGCACTCAAGAGCAGGAAGGCATGAGAGCGGGGCGCAGGGAGCCCCCCGCCGCCCCCCGGACTGTGAGCCCCGCGGCACAGACTGCTCTGAGGACGGACCCCAGGGGACCCGCTTTGTCTTTGTGTTGCTGACTCGGCTCCGCAGCCGCCGCCGTGCGCGGTGAGCGGGGCTGCGGCTGCCCCAGCCCCCCTTCCCCTTCTCCGACGCCTTATTTTTTCCATCCCCCCCCCCCTCCCCCCCCCCGGCTTCTCCCCGATCGCGCCCTTTTGTTGTCGGCCGCCCCCCCCTCCGCCCCCGCCCCCCGCGTGTAGACGGTTCCCGACCCCACCACCACCCACCCCCCCGGTGCTTCACAGGGTTTTTTCCCGCCCGGTTTCCATAGCAGCCATTTTGCGGCGGCGCCCCCGCTGCCCCCCGCGCCACGTGGGCCGGCTCCCGCCGCCCGGGCCCGCTCCGCGCCCCCGCCCCGCCCCTCCCCTCCCGCCGGGCCCACCGTGCCTGCTCGCAGCGATTTCGAAAAGCCACGGCGCCCCCTATTGGCTCCCGGCCCCCGGCGCCATGGCAACGGCCCGTTGGGCGCCAATTGGCTGCCGCGGCGTCGGGGCGCTCTTCAAAGGGCCGGCGCTCGCGGGCGGCCCCGCCCCCCGGCGGGACAGCCTGCGGGGCCCCTCGGGCCGCCGGTTGAGGTCGCATCTTCAATGGCCTTTGATTTTTTTTTTAATCGGTTTTGGGTTGGTTTTGGTTATTTTTGGGGGGAGGGTGGGGTTTTTCTTTTTTTTTTTTTTTCCTTTTCATTTATCGTCGTTTCAAATAAATTGTTAGAAAACGTCATGCTGTCGTGTGCTCCCTGCAGGCACCGGGGAGCGGGCGGGGAGGGCCGGGGGCGAGGTCGCGGAGCCTCCCGGGCGAGGCGGGGGGGCCCGGCCGTGCTGCGTTGGCCACGGCCGGGGGGGGGGGGGGGGGGGGGGGGGGGGGGGGGGGGCCGCTGCCCAGAGGCCCTCCAGATGTTGATGCGCAGAGCGGGTGCCGCCTGCGCCCGGCCTCCCGGGGGGAGCTGGGCCGCGCTGGGGAGGGCAGGAGAGGAGCGAGGATTCCCCTGCCGTGGCGGCTGGGGCGGAGAGCAGTCCCTGCGCAGCTGCAAGCGGCAGAGCTCCCCGAGCAGCGGGGGGGGGTGCTGCCTGCGATGAGGGGGTACCCACGGTGGGTACCCCGCAGCATAGACCCCCACCCCAGTCAGCATCTGGCCTCCCACAGCACCCAGCTTCGAGGGGGGGCAGCTCCCAGGGCGCTCCCCCACCCACATCCCCCGCCTGGAGCCCCAGCTGCCAGGAGCTTTCCCCCCCGGAGCTGCAGTCCCTGCTGTGCACAGGCATGAGTGACGGCACAGGGAAGGCACTGGGAGCAGAGGCCCATCGTGCGCCCCGCGGAGCCACCCCTCGCCTCCATGGCTGCGCCTATTTATAGCTCACACCGGCAAGGTTGCATAAAGCCCTGCCAGGGATCTGGGCCATCTTGTTCCGCCTGGCTGCAGGCGCCCGGGGCACAGGATGAGCCCGCAGCTCCACACGCGTCACCCTCCGCACACCAGGGACCCCTGGCTTACACGGGGGTTGCAGGAGAGGGAGGGGAAAGGAGCCCCACCCCAGGTTTGCTCTCTGCAGCAGGGCAGGAGGAGGTGTTGCAGTCACACTGTACCTCACAGGTCAGCTGTGGTTAAGCCCACAGCAGCTTGTCCAGCCGTCACCCAAGCCACCAGTAAAACAGCCTCGCACCAGGGTCCTGCTCAGCCATCTCCACCAGAGCATCAAGCAGGAGCATCACCCCCGAGGGGGGGGGCTAGCAGCAGCTCGAGGTGCTGTGCCCAGAGCATCAACATGCTCCCGGTGTCCAGGGACCACAGCACAGACCAGCCCCATGCACAAGGCCCCCACGAGGAGGGGAGCAAGGGACAGCAGCCAGCTGGTGCCTGGGGACAGCCCCAGCCCCAGGCGACAGCCAGGCCCTTCAGCACTCCTGGGGAAGGAGCAGCCCCCTTCCCCCAGGGTCCAGTCCCTGCACAGCTGCTTTATCCCCCAGCTCCTTGCAGCACAAGCAAGGTGAAGGGCAGCAAGTTTTATTCCCTGAGGAAAGGTCCATCAGCTAAATTCAGCAAGAGAAGCCAGCTGTGCTCCTGGAAGAGACCAGCGATGTTCTGCTTCTGGGAGGCTGCAGCCTCTCTCCAGGTCTATATTTAGGACAGGCAGCTGCCAGGTCAGGCCAGCCACCATCCCGCTGCCCATGCAAGTCTCAGGCCGAGCTTGATCGCCTGCCAGCGACCTCGGGTACCAGGAGAGAGCTGCTGCATTCCAGCACCGACCTGCAGTTGTCTCCTCAGTCAATAGATGACACTGCAGGTTTTGAAGGGTTGGAGGGGATGCCATCTCCGAGCTCTGGCCGGTCTCACAGCCAGAGCAGCGCTACACTTCGGACTCGAGCGCCCGGCTGCAGCCGGAGGGGTCCCCCCGCTGCCCGGGAGGGGTGGTCAGACCAGCTGTGTCTCAGCAAGGGCACAGCTCTGCCCTCAGCGCTGACCTGCGACACAAACTGCTCGACTGATGAGGAGCATTACCTCAGAGGTACACCACCAGCGGCATTCTTGCAGGCAGGTATCGGGCAGGTGAGGGCAGAGGGAAGGCAGCAGGGTGACACGCCGTGCCGGTCCAGCTGGAGCCCTCACCGCTCAGTCGGAGGGGCTGGCAGCATCTTACCTCACAGGTCGAGACTGCCAGAGCTGCGACGCTGCAGCATCCCTGCACAGGCTCCCATAGGTGCTGCCAGCCACGAGGGCCAGGCTCTGGAGAGAAACCCACGCCCCAAGGACTTCCAAGTGACTCCAGTCTCATCACCCAGACAGACACAGCCAGTCCCAGAGCTGAGGGACTCCCCCCACGGTGAGATGCACAGCAGCCTCCTATAGCAGGCACCTTCAGCCCCAGGTCTGTGCTTACCTCGCCTTCAGGCACCCAAGAGGAGGCAGGGGAAGAGCCCTGCAGCCTCCTTGCCCTCTCCTTGAGGGAAGCAAAGACCAACAGTCACCCTTTCAGGCTCCCATGACCTCTGGGAAGGCTCTACACAGCCAAGTCCTTCACATTTTAGGAGCTCAACTGCTCTGGTGCTACAAGGCATTCAGAAGAGCCAGGACCAGCAATACTGCTCAAAAAAGCCACCAGACCCATCTCTGGAGCTGCAGGCTTGAAGGTGACAAAGTCCATTCCAGCTTTCTAATAAAGACCAAGACTTCCACTCTCCTGGTCATGATGATGTTCAAATGTGAAGTTTAGGAGGTGATAAAGGCCAAGCACTTAAGCACCGCTTGGTGAGATGGGATTTCCTTTGGTCTGCCTTGCAACAGCCCAGCTTTTCCAGCTGGTCCATCACATGGGTGGCAGAGGAAGTTCAGAACCCAGCTGGAGCTCAGTGCTGAGGGCACCACACATGCCACCAGCGCCCAGCTCCCAGTTACAGCTGCAGGCATCACCCCACGAGCCTGGGCAGAGCCACACAACAGCTAGGGCGGCTATGGAGCTACTCAGCCCCAGACGTGCAGTGCAGCAGCCCGGCCTGCCCCTGGCCCCGGGCACCCCCGACTGCTTAATGCTCATTTTTGCCTTGTGTTCCAGACAGGGTGTCTGGTAGGGCAGAAGGCGGCATACTGCCCTATAGAGACCAGCCCAGCAGCTCCAGTCCTGACCTACACCTTCCAGAGCCCAGCGCAGACCTCGCCAACACCCAACCCTGACCACACTGGAAGCTGTCTAAGCTTCCTAGAACCCTTCCTCCCAAACCCAAGCAGGGAGCAACTCCGGCTTGCAGACCAGTCACCAGGACCACAAACTGCAGGATGCCAAACGAAGGGAGAGGGTGTCAGAGTAAGAAACAGCCCCATATCTCCAGGCCTCCTCCCTCCCCATCAGGAGGAGCTTTTCCCATCTCACCTCTGCAAGCACATCTCTGCCTACTTGCCTGCAAGGTCACCCTGAGGGTCCTGGCACAGCCCATCGGGTGGGGAAAGCACGTCCCAGGCAGGGGAAGGGCCTGGGTCCAGCCTCACTCCTTTGCTGCTCCCAGCCCAGAGGCAGCTCAGGCTTCCAGGGGCTGGTGACAGAGCGACCGGGCAATGTGACATTCCCAGAGCAGGGAGAAAAGCTGGAGAAGGGTTTTATCTGCTCCCAGAGGTAGGAAAAGACTATTTATCCAAGCGAAGGGCAAGCAGGACCACTGCTAGGCCAAACCTGGTGTTTTACTAGTCCTTCCCCACTTGGAGAAAACCAAGCCCAGACACCAAGCTGCACCAGTGAGCCTGCTCCCGCAGACCACTGCCAGATTCAGCAGGTTTGGTGAGGTGACAAGACACAGCACATTCGACAGCATTCAACAGGGAACCAGTTTAATCAGATATTGGGTTTGCACCGTTCTTTTCAGTATCACAAGTTCTGCATTTTTCTAATAAATACAAAGCACTTTCGGGTTGTACAGAACGCTGGTCCTGGAGAAAACAAGAGGGAGAGAACAAGACACTCGGATACAGACACGTCAACTACCACGCTGGGCAGCAGAAAGGAAACCCCTTGTCCCCACCTCGCTGACGGTAACAGTCACTTCACAGGGGGAAGAGACACCCCAGGGGGTCTGTGCCGCAGCAGCGGGGCTGTGGCCAGGTGCCCCCCACCCACCCGAGGTCAGGGTACCCCAGCATAACCACGGGAGACGTCTGCACCCCCATGAGCACAACACCAACAAACACACCGCTTCCACGTTCCACAACGGAGTGAAAAACCCCTTCATAAAACCAGTTGACAAGCATCCAGGTTCATCTACGCTAGATAATAATAAACTCAGAGCCAGGGTAAGTTACTTCATCCACAGGATTAACAGCCGATTCAATAGGTTGAACACATGCTACTTACAGCACATAAATAGAAGATGCTCTTTTTTTTTTTTTACTTAAAAAACATGTTATGAAAGTCTACGGTCTGATTGCCTAGACACTGCCGCATGCACACGACTATCGGCCTCCACAGAAGCGGGCTGCTCTGGGCAGCAAGGAAAGCTGTCTCTGCATCAGCTATTCCAGGTGTCACGGGACAGCTAGCCTGCCCCCATGCTCGCACATTATCCACACAGCCATTAAATAAATAAGGTACTAGCTAAGAGGGGGTTTTAATACAAACTCTAGGGTTGTTTTCAAAAAGAAATATTAATCCATAGGGAGTTACAGTTAACAGATATCATCACCACTTTATTTCTCAGAACCAGAAATAGTGTTGAACAAACAAACGACAACAAAAAAAAGAGACACGGCATGTCGTTTCCAGAAGTGCAACCAGGGTACAGGGTAGCTCTCAGCGACACGAAGGGCTTCTGCAGCTGGGAGAGGAGGGGAGCCACAGCAGAAGATGGCAGCTCCTGCTCCCGGCGGGCGCCTGACCTTGCGACGCTCTCCGAGGGGATTTGTCACCGCAGCCTCCACCCCACCCTGTTAGCGGAACCCACAGCATGTGGGACCACCGAGTCCCCCAGCGCCCACCGAGCCAGGGAGCTGTGGGAAGGTGACTTTGCAGGGAGGTACCCCAAAATAAGAGACCTTAAAATAAATAGGACCAGAGCTTCTTTACAGTAGGCAATGCACTAGCTTTACCATGAACAAAACTAAGACTAACAGTCACTTCTTGCCAACGGAGAAACTTTTCCTCCTTTTCACATTTTCCAGCCCCCTGCCCTCCCCGCTGCAGTGCGGCCAGGACGGCATTGCTGGGGGGGTGCGGCAGCAGCGAGTCCCCTCCTCACACCAGGATGAGCAGGGCTGGCTGGGGGTCCCTGCACAGCCCCAGGGCTGGCAGAGGGGAGAGGCAGCCGGGGGTGCCCACGTCCATCCCCACACCAGCCAAAACAATCCTCAGCAACTACCAGCAGCTCTGCACCGTGACCCAACCATACGGCTCCAGATGCCACCACCACAACAGCTGTGATCCAGCTGCCTCCTATAAAAACACTTCTTCCAGAGGGAAGAGGGGCAGGGTGGGGGCACAAGCAGGGCCTGACCTCACCCACGCTCCCCCAGCACCCCGCCACAGCCCAGGCTGGGGGGCTAGTGGAGGCCTGGCAGGGTGCTGCCAGGGCTCACCACCCAGCCCGGGCTGGGGGGCAGGAAGGGAACCCCCAGCCCCATTGGGAGAGGAGGTGGGGCAGTGGTGAGGAGGGGGCCGGGGGGGAGGGGGGGAAGCAGCGCTCACTTCTTGGAGCTCTGCGTCTTCTTGGGCAGCAGCACGGCCTGGATGTTGGGCAGGACGCCACCCTGGGCGATGGTCACGCCGCCCAGCAGCTTGTTGAGCTCCTCGTCGTTGCGGATGGCGAGCTGCAGGTGCCGCGGGATGATGCGCGTCTTCTTGTTGTCGCGGGCCGCGTTGCCCGCCAGCTCCAGGATCTCGGCCGAGAGGTACTCCAGCACGGCCGCCAGGTACACCGGCGCCCCGGCGCCCACCCGCTCCGCGTAGTTACCCTTCCGCAGCAGCCGGTGCACCCGGCCCACGGGGAACTGCAGCCCGGCCCGCGACGAGCGCGACTTGGCCTTGGCCCGCGCCTTGCCGCCGGACTTGCCCCGGCCCGACATGGCCGGCAGGCAGCGGCCCCTCGCCGCCGCCGACCCAAGAAGCGCCGCGCACAGACGGTCTCGGCGCCTGCAGGGAGATAAATGCCGTTACACCGGGCCGGGGCCCCGCCGTCCCCGCCCGCCGCCGCGCCGCCCTTACCCGCAGCCGCCGCTGCCGCTCCGCCCTGCGCGCCGCCCGCCGCCGCACTGCCAGCGCCGCCGCCGCCGCGCCGCGGATATCCCTGCCCGCCCCACAGCCTGCCGCTCCCCATTGGCTGCCGGCGCGGCCGACGCGGCGCTGATTGGTCACCGCGCCGATCCCTGATTTGCATAGGACTCGCAGCGCCCCGGCTCTGCCGCGGGGCCGACGCCGAGGGCAGCGCCCGGCGGGGAGCGGCCCGGCTCTGTCCCCTGCTCCGGGGGGGTCCCGGCCCCCAACCGGCCAACCCCGGCCGCAGCCAGCGCTCCCCCACACCCCGGTCGCTGCTTCCTGGCTGCGCCGGGGCCGAGGAGGGGGGTTGGCCGGAGCCCCCGTGGGTGTCCCGGCAGCGCTGCTCCTCACCGGCTGCTCCTTTTGCCTTGCCCAAACCCATAGCCCCCTCCCCGGCCAGCGGGATGCCTCTCCTGGGAGGGTGCCAGGGCCTGCGGGCGGGGGGGATTCTCCGGGGCGGGAACCTCCCGACAAGGGGGTTTCCCCCCCCGCGCCCGCAGCGAGCGCTGCCCTCCCTGCCAGAGCATCATGTAGCAAGGGGAAAGCAGCTCCCAGGCCAGCTTTTGGAGCCAGGTCACGCCGGGTTCAGTGCGGTCACCTCCTCGCCAGGTAGGAGCAACTGCTGGAAACGGTGCTGGGCAAGCAGCCAGCCTCCAATTTAAAGGTGGTGTAGTTCAGCAATAACACCTCCTCATTAAACCCTCAGTGTAATATTTTTTTGGTGATGCTGCTGCTTCTGCTCACAGCCTGGAGGGAGATAATCTGTACTCTGCATCTTTGCATTGCTCCTGCCTCCCCAGGGGAAGGATTATATTCCCCAGAGTGAGGAAAGGTGAGCATCCCCTACTCGTGCTCAGCATCTTCACTCCCTCCACAGCAACTGGAGACCTGAAACGAATTTGAGATGAGCCAGTGACCTTTGGAAAAGCCTGATCTGCAGTTAGCACTGACCAGGCCAGGGCAGCCGAGCTGCTCACCCTGGAGGAGCCATGGCCAGGCAGGAAGAGAAACCTCCCTTGCAGCTTCTGCAAGGACAGGCACCAAGGTGACAGCCCCAGCACCTGAAGACCTATTTATTCTGCCAGGAGCTGCTAATGCAGCGACTCTCTTGCCTCAAGTCACTGCGGGAGTGATGAGGAGCTAGCTAGCAACAGGCTTTCTGGCTGGAAATCCTAATCCACCTCAGCTTCCCATAAACCAGGAGACCTTCTGGGCTCAGCCGCCTCTGTGGCATGCAAGGGATTCAGAGATGGATTTGGCTCTGAGAGCGCTTGGGTCTCCCCAGGTGCCCATCCTGCGGCTCCTGCTCCGGCTCTGCTGTCCCTCCCCAGGGACAAGCCCCAGCTACGGCCACCCCTGCAGCTCCCCAGGGACCGACCATTTGAGAGGAGCCCCGAAATGAGTCCCCAGGGAGTATTTTCCACTGACAAATGGAAACGCTCCAGCAACATGTCCCTGCTGGTACCCTGAGAGCTCAGCAGCCCGTAGTTGGTGTCCCCCTCAGCGGCTGGAGAGAAGATAGGGGCTCTGCCTGAGAAACAGGAGCAACGGGGCTGGGGTGGGCCAGGGGGACACAGACACACACATGGACAAGGGCACTGTGCAGTCAACCAGTTAATCTCATTTTATTGTTTCCAATACAAATGAAACACTGCTTTCCAGCAAGGGTCCCACCGTGTAAGGCTTTTGGTCTGTAACATCTGGCTCTGTTTACAAAATCCCTGACCTCAAAACCAACCACCCTAGGTTGTTCTGTGACAGCACTTTGGTTATCTGGGCTTTAATGAATGACCTTTATGAACAAGGCAGAGTGCATCCCTCCACAGATCAAGAAAATCCTCTCTAAATCTTCAAATCCCATTAACAAAATGATTGTACAAACAACGTGACCAAGACGTGCTGTCCTACCCTGCTGCCTGCAGAGAAACCCAAGTCCAGTTCCTCCCAGGCGCCGCTTAAACATCTCCCTGTTTAGGAGCCACGAATGCACGTGGCAACGCTGGTCCAGAGCGGGATGACTCTGACAGATCTTCCCAGCCTGGGGTTTCCTCCTAGTATTTATTGCATGTTCCTCTGTACTGCAGCCATCTTTTGAGGGTGAGAGTATTAGAAAGGAATTTGTACAGAATCAATATGGAATTAAATGGAAAAGAGGTATCAGTTTAATACCAAAAAAAAAGGGAAAAGAAAAGAAAACAGAAGGAGACATGAACACAGTCAGAAGGCAGAAGCTGCTCCTCCCCAGCAGGCTGAGATGCTTCTCAGGGCTTTATCTTCGCTTGGCACAAGTGACTGGCAGGGAGGGAGGCCAGCACGTTATATTCACTCCCATCAGCACAGGACAAAGCGAAAACCTTTAAAGACAAACACCGACCTTTAACAAAACACGAACAGAGACAACAACCTAGAGCACTGGATTAACACCTGAGAGGCTTGTAGAATCTCAACACCCATCTGCACAGCCTTCCAAAAAAATGTTCCTTGTTCTGCTTAGGAAAATCAGGAGGGAGAAGGATGGCCAGCCATCCCAGCTGGTGCCTAAGCCTTGCGCTTCTTCGCAGCCGGCTCTCCCTCCTTCCCCAGCCACTGCTGCAGGATATTTGCGCTGGTTTTCTTGGGCGAAGGGCTGTGGATGAACTGACTCGTCCACCTGGGCAAATCATCTTCTTTCTTCTGGGGAGAGCCCTCCTGGGAGTTTTTTAACCAGCCCAGCATCACTTTGCTGCTTGGGGTGGCTCTGACCTCCTGGAGAGACAAAAGACAGTGGGAGAGAAGTTAGAAGCACAGCGAGAGCAGGGCAGGCAGCCGACGGCAAGAGCTGGTCCAGAGTGCCTGCAATCGGGCACATCTGCGGGAGGTTCCCCGGGCTGCTGGGAACAGGCTTGTTCCAAGCCCCATTTCACATGGAATTTGCCTCATTTGGCAGAGAAATCCTGGCAGGCGGTGACAGTTTATTTCTGGAAGCGGAGGGAAGGGAATCTGTTCGGGGCTCTGCACTCCAGCACCAAGCACAGACATGCCCTGCAGATGCTGCCTGCTGCTGCCCCTCCTTCCTGCAGCCTGGCAGCACCGTCCCTGCCCAGGGACGTCACCGCGGCCAAGCTCTCCCCTGCCAAGCCCCCGCCAGCGCTCACCTTCTTGGCTCCCAGCTCGACGGGTGCAAGACACTCGGGTGCGTTGTTGCGGACGCTGTTGACAAAGGTGGACACTGGGTGGAAAACGATGTTCTCTGTGGGCTGGATGAGTTTAACCGCTTCTTGGGTTGGCACTTCAGCGAAGTCCAGCCATTTCCTGATGGCCTCATCCCCGTCCAGGATGGCTGGCATCCTAGGGGACAAGACGGTCAGAGCCAAAGCCCAGCACCGATATGGCAGAGAGGGGTGGCAAAAGCCAGGCTTGTAAGCTAGCAAGGAGCCAGCAGCTCGGGGGGGAACACCGAAGCGGTGGGATGCTCTTCCTTAAGGCAGAGCGTGCATTCGCTTCGCCCAGGCAGCTGCTTTGCTGGAAGAGGCAGAGGGGTTGGCTGCCAGGCCCCGGTCAGGTGAAGAGTGATCCAACTCCGCAGAGTGATCCAACTCCGACTGCTACCCACCAGGGCGCAAAGATGGTGATTTATGGAAAGGGCGTGAGCCAGTGACCCGAAACAAGCTGGTAACGTTGTGTCCAAGGCCATCAGGAGGAGGCAGGGCTCCCTGCCCACGTGCTGCCAGACCGGGGTTTAAAGGCACAGCTCTCCTCCCTCACCCCCCCACCGCCCTGCAGCCCCCCCGCCCGCTCCCACTTGCCTGTGATGGATGAAGCTCACGTCCTTGGAGGCATCCACGGTGATGATGGTGTAAGTGTACAGCATTTCTCCTCCTGCCGGTGGCTCCCAGCAGTCAAAAATCCCAGCCATGGTGAGCAACCTCCAGCCTCTCCATTCCTCATCCCCCTCCTTCCCCTCAGCCTGCAGGAGAGAGGCCCCATCGCCCCGGTCAGTGCCAACCCACGGGCAGCCGAAGCATCGCAGGCTTGCCAGTGCCGTGGCAGGTCAACCACTCAGATCTAAGTCATGAACTGAACTAATGTGAGGGCTTTCCAGGAGCCCTTCTACTAATTTGAGGTAACTCCAGGAGATGTACTGGGAGCCTCATCTTCCCACAGGCAAGCCAGCACCCTCCTCCCCTTCTGAACACCCTGGCTGCTGGCTCAGCTGAAGGAAAGCGGTAGCGAAACTCCCAGCCCAGTCCCCTGTGAGACACATGGCCCAACCATGCAAATATCTGGCATGTGGGGAGCAGCAAGCGTGACGGGCACGGACGCTGAGGCACTGTTTACAGCCGGGGGGCCGCAGCAGCAGGGACCGCCAGCCACAGAGGGATGCCGGGGTGCCGAGCCCACCGCGGGACGGAGCCCCGTTGGGAAACAGAGACCCCCAGAGGGGCACAGCTGGAGGGAAGGGGGCTTTTCCCAGGCAGCTGGAGGGAGCAGGGGCTGAGAGCTGGGCGCAAGCGTTCAGACACGGCTAGGGACTCCGTACCACGGCGTCCTTGGTCTGCGGGAAGTAAATGAAATACGGCTGCTTCCCCCCATTCTGCTGCTGCCACTCGTAGAAGCCATCTGCCAGGACCACGCAGCGCTTGCCCTTGAGGAGAGCACCCTGGGGGAGAGAAAACACAAGCGAGCTGTGAGCAGCAGCCTTGGGCAGCCTGCGAGGGAGGATGGGGGTTCCTGGGACCACCCAGCCCACTCGCTCCCTCTTGGGGCTTCCCTAAACTGCCCCACGGGGTGCACAAACGCCACCACCCAGCGCTGTGATGGAAGATGAGCTTCACCAGCAACCACCTTTTCAGTTCTTCTATTTTAATGAAATCTGCCAGCTCTGCAGTACAGGCACTCACTTTGGGGGGATCCTCCCCTGCGCAGCAGGCAAACGGTGACCGGTACTCGCTAGGGAGATGCTTCAGCTCTGGCGTTGTCAAGATCTCTTCAAGCTGGCCATGAAGAGAGCAGCAACTCACCTTGTAGGAGGACTTCTTCAACATGGTATCGCTGCGGCAGTTGGAAGTATTAAACTGCATTTTGGAGGGGTCATCCTTCTTGAACCAGGAGGGAATCAGGCCCCAGCGCATGTCCATGAGGACCCGCTCAGAGGAGTCGGCATCCTTTCGAACGAGACAGAGAAACACCGCGGGTCAGAGCCACGTCGCAGGGACCACGAGCAGCCCCACAGCTCGAGAGGAGGCTTTGCGGAACCTGGCGGAAGCGGCTCCTCCCCCTGCAAGGGGGGAGCAGGCCAGCGTCTCCACCGAGAGCCGAGCTGGGGCTCGCAGCCCCTCCAGCACCAAATCTGCCTCTGCGCTTTTGCAGGGGTGCCGCTCACAAGCCATGAAGAAATAGCCACTAATTATAACTCTTTGCATAATTCTTACAGGAAAGCTGTTAAGAATAATCTTCAGCAGAGAGCACGAGAATATTGTGCAGGAATAAATAACTAAGTGTCTCAGTGAGGCTCGCTCGACAGCTCTCTTGAGGAATGAATGCAGTTTTCTTCAGCGGGAAGCGCCTGGACACGTGAGCTCCCCAGCTCTTGAGTAAACAGTCATGTCGGGCTGGTGTTCAGGTCCTCGGAACTTCCCTCTTTGCAGCGAGTGTCCCAAAGCAAAGCGTCCCAAAGGGTGCAAGCCTCGCCCTCATTTTAATAACGTGATTTCTGCTGACCTGGTTCACTTTCACTCCTTGCGCTTTGCATATCATCTGCCTTTGGACAATGGAAACGGCTTGTGGCTTTCACTTCTCCCCCAGCTCGCTCTCCCTTTCTGCCCGCAGCTGCCAGCCCCAGGCAGCGCACGGCTGGGCGAGCGAGGTCCCGGGGCGCATTTCCTCCCAAAGAACTGCAGTAGATATACGTACATATACCTGCTATAGGTGTGTATATATATATAGGGACATGTATATGCCCAGTTTTGTGAAGTCTTCCAGAGGCTCCCGCAGATCAGGAGTGGCAAAAAGGGGCACCTTACACCGCGCCTGTGTCCCAACAACTTGAACAGAGACGGACAACCGAGCAGGTGTCTGCCTGCGACCTGTACCACGCTCCCAGCCCCGTATTCCTCTGCTCCACCAGCTTATCAGCTGCTCGCGGGGGGCTGCGGGACCCCAAGGCAGGAAAGGAGGGTACGAAAGCCGCCCGACAGCATCGCCCACGGCACTCCAAAGTGGCCCCACCGAGGCGTCCCAGCCCACCCCCTGTGCCGGTAACGGCTGCCAAGTGCAGCGGCCCCTGTCGCTGCCCCCCGGCCAGGGGAGGAAGAGCGGAGGGAGCCCAGGTTGGGGTGTTTCAATTCAGTGCACCCAGCTTCACCCCGCTGAACACGAAAGAGCAGCAGATCACTGGCACCTTCTTATGCGGAAACCAAATGGGATGCACAAACAGTTGTAGCGGCTGCTCAGGTTGTCTGAGGAAGGTCGGGTGAGGCTTAAATTAGCCGGGATAACGGTCGCCACAGGTGTACAGTTACTTTTACAGCTCTGAAGTTGAGATTTTTTTTTTTTTCTCTACTCTCCCCTACCAGTGCAATCTGGACACACTCAGCAGCGTTATGAAATGAAAAAAAAGCCTCAGGAAAGCTGAATAAAACCAGCAGAGCAATTATAGACATTTAGGAAAAAATTCTACCACAGTTAATCACTTATATATGATTTTTTTGCAGAAAATATAACACTGTGCTGGAAGCATGGTAGCGATTCCCCTCCCTGCTTAGGAACACACAAATACAAACAAGAAGAGCCATCTTTGCAGTCAGAAAATTCAATACCTGCCACATACACGGAGCGAAGAGAAGCCAAACAAGCCGCTACAACTCAGGCTGGGTACCACACCACCCCGGGAGGCACAACCCCCTTCCCAGCGCCCGGCCAGCCTCGACTTTAAGCCACAGGATACGCGCGGATTTTTGCACAGCAGCAGCAGCCCCGGCGGCCTTGCTTTGGTTCGCAGAGCGAGGGGAGGGCGGTACCTGCTGGAGGTGCCGGCGGGAGAGCAGCACCGGGCCGCTGGACTGCGGGCCCTTGTTGTACGAGGGCCGGTACCTCTCCGCCTGGATCCACTCGGGCTGCTGCCGCTGGCCCCGCCGGTCGAGGTAGGCGCAGGCCCGGCGGAGGTTCTCGGCCGCCAGGGAACAGGCCGTGCGCCCGCACATCCCGCCGCCCGCCCGGCTCTGCGCTGGGACGGGGCCGGCCGAGCGCTCCGCTCCCCTCCGCTCCGCCCCGGCGGGGAGGTGGCTGCGGGCGGAGCGGGGCCGGGCAGGGGCGGGGCGGCCGCAGGGCCCTGCCGCCGCCCCGCCCCTGCCCCGCTCCGCGGAAACGCCTCTCCCTCCCCGAGAGACAAGGCCAGGAAAAGCTACGAGATGGTTTTATTTGAACGACGTAAAAAGGGCAGAGAGCGTCTGCCGCGGCCTCTCCTCCCCCCGCTGCCACCGCCACAGACACCGCCCCCCCCGCTATGACACCCTCCACTGCGGGGACAAAGCGCTCGATAAAATCAGACCTCAAGAACATCGTTATTGTACAGACAGAGCTCAGATACAGCCGTACTGCGGAGAACACAAAAGCCGCTGTAGTGAACGTGATCCCTATTCTGCTGCCAGACAAAGAAGCATTGCCCGCGGGGCTCGGTGCCGGGACAGCTCCGGAAAAGGCGGTTTATCCCACAGAGGCCATGACCACATCCACAGGGAGCTCTTCCCCGCTGCGGGCGGTGACCTGCATCGTCACGGTGTCGGTCAGGACCAGACGAGACCGTACCAGGAGGTCATGGCCACCCCGGAACACACCTGGAAGGGAGAGCGGGAGGAAGGAGTGAGCGCGTTGCAGGCCGCCCTCCCCCTGGCAGCCTAAAAATGAACGCTACTGCTGGGCAAGGGCAGGTTTCCCATAGGTAGCCTGGCAAATCCCCAGCACTGGGCCAGGAGAGACCCTCGAGCAGCACATTTCTCATTCATTATAGCGTACCTGGGACTCTTGCTACTGTAAAACTCATGAAAGCAAAGTGCAAAATAAACTCCAGCTGAGAAGAGATCCAGGCACTCCTTCAGTGACTACCAGTCACTCCTCTAAGAGCTCCAGTACAGATCCACTTTGCCGGGCAAGGGTGCTGTACTTTCCCCCACAGGCTCACTCCAAACCAGGACGCCACAGATGATGAAGACGGCAAATTCCACCCAGCTGAGCCTGGGGCTGATCCCAACATCCCTCTGCCACAGCATCCCCCCTGATCCCGACACCAGCTGCTCTGCACTTGCGGAGACAGAAACCACGGCAGGCACAAGCCTCCAAATCCCACCTGGAGCGCAGTGGGCTCCACCAGAAACTCCCGCCCTGATTTGTGCAACCTCCCACATTGCTGCTCCTCAAGCAGAGGCCTCGGCCCACAGCTCACCTGCCAGGTACAGTGTGTGAGAGTTCTTGTTATCTGGTACTTTATCCGATCGCTCACAGGGCTGCATCCCCAGGAACTTCACGATATTACTAACTGCCTCTGTTAAGAAAAAATAAATAAAACAGGCTCCAGGTCACAAATGTCTTGACAGGGATGCAGAAAGAGCATCTGAAGGTGACTCAAGCCTTCCCCGCATGTTAGGGTTCATGCTCCTTGTCCTGAGGGACACATAGCATTGGCCAGCATTACGATTTTAGAGGCCACCAGGGAGGCAAAGGCAACACACAAAAAACCCACCACACGGCAGTTCCGTTATCTGATGCAGCAAAGGTGCAACAGAAGCAGGAGGGTGAATGAGTCAGACAACGGAAGCAGGAGAGTGCAGCTGGCTGCACGCTTACTGTGCAACCCTGACAGCCAGCTTGCTTCGCTGGGGACAGATGCAGAGGGAAGGAGACACCTTGCAGGTCTTGGGAGGAATCTGAAAAGGCCACAGGGAAGGTATTTGAAGCCCAAGGTGCTGTGCAAGGAAGCACAGAGATAGCTATAGGACAAGGACACCTTTCTAAGCCACCAAAAGGACCGAGTTTTTACAGACCTCTCAGGAACAACAAAAAGAGTCTTTAATACATGATGAAAGAGAAGAGGGCTTACACCACAAGCCTGCCCACCAACCTCATGTCTTCTGCTTTATGCATCTTTTTTTATTGGTCTTGAGTCCTAAGGTCAGAGCATCTCCTCCTTTCACAGAAGGGAAGTGGGAGCTCACAGCTGAACTATGGTCTGTCTGCTTGGCAGGGTAGAGTGCAAGAGCAAAGCAAGATGTTCTCTTGCCTCCCGCAGTCCAGTCTGGTCTCCACAGGGCCCAGAATACTCATTTGTTTTTTTTGAAACCTGAACTAACTTGTTATCACAGTAACTGTAGCTCCACATTTAACAGCTACGGTGAAATTACTGTGAAGGGCTTCGCCCCGTTAGCTTTTCTGTGAGAGATCTAAAGTGAGCCAGACCGTGCCTCTGGACTTTGCTGTTGGAGAGAGAAATGTTAAGGGCTCTGCCGGGCTCAGGCACCCCCTTACCTTCAAGGGTTTTAATAGCAGATAAAGTAAAGGTCTCTTCCTTTTCATACTCATCGCCCACTTCATCCCAGGCTGCTCCAAAGTTTGGCTTCAGAACTCGCTGGATGTGATCAGCCACTGTTACCTCCAGGTCTTCAAGCTGGTGGTAGAAGAGGTTCAAATGAAAGACGGTTGTTCCTAATTCTGCTCTCTCCAGAGTGAGCTTTAGACTGGATTCCCTGAGATCAGGTGAGTGTAGGAGATAGCTTCCACTTCCACTCATGAATACATCAGAGCAAGCCCTGCCCCTTCTGGTTTGCTTGAGCAAACACCACTGGGCTGAGCACCTCCTTGGCCTGGGAAAGCCACTGGTCATGCCATTTCCAGGGTTTAAAAAGCAGGTCCCTGTTCTGAGCACAGCCCTTGGCCTGACGGAGATCAAAGCACTGGACAAACATCCAAAAAAGAGGACAAAAGCTAAGAAACAGCTGCTTGTGCTCACACACATGCAGCATTTGCTTCTCTGGAATGCACATAAGCTTCTATTTTGCCTTTCTGGCCCATCGTTTTGTAGGCTGGTAAAGTACAGAGGGACACTGTCAGACACTTGCTATCGCCTAATGGTGTGTGCCGGGGTAGCTGAACTGCTGCTGGGACTACATCTGTGCAAGGAGAAGTGGGCTTGTCCCTCCGGAGCATGTGTCGAAGAGCAGTCAGTGCCGGGGCTGGCTAGACACCAGCCTGCAGCCATCGCCGCAGGAAAGAATCTCCTCCTGATTCTAGTTGAAACACATGGAAGAGTTTGTTTAAATATCACTCAAACGCCCTGGTGACTGGTGGGAAGCAGAGAGAGGGGTTAACCTTGCACTTTCCTTTGGGCAAAACCCTCCCTGCTCCTTCTGGGAGGACGCTGTGTCCTCAGTGACTCACTGCACAGCAGTACCTCTAATCAGATTTGCAGCAGTGACAGGCAACGCACAGAAAACAGCTTCTGGAGCTAATAGGGCAAGCTGAGGTTGTGTCACAACATCCCTTCCTCTCTGGAGGGTAAACACCACACTCTGTGAGCCAGTCTCAGTTTCTGACCAAGCATAAGTTCAGCTTCTTCCTTTGTGGTGCAACAGCAGTCCTGGAAATGGCAGAGCCTGGAAGAGAGGTGCTTCTGCAGCATCGGTGCTTTCATCAGCCTCAGTTCTGGGGAGGGAAAAGGCCCACCTTCCCCAGAGCAAGAACAAGGATGGCAATCTGCCTGTATCAGGCAAGCCACTAGGCAATTAACTGTGCCATCACGGAGAGCAACTCAGGAGAACAAAAGCTGTCCAATGGCTCTCTGTCTCCACAAACCTGACTGTGCAACTGCTGGAGCCCACAGGGCACAGCCAGCCAAGCCTGGAGGACACACCATGGCCTCCCAAAATGTAAGTGTCCTGCACAGGTGTCTGCCTGGAGAGCAACAGGGGGATACTCCAAACGAGACAAAGCAAGCTCTCCAAACCCACATCTGCATCCTGGCACAGACACCACAGAGACAGTAAGAACTCGCTCTTCACATGACACTGCCCACATCAGTGTCAGTGGTCACACGGTTGCTTGCAGGGATCTGAGTACAGATCACAAAAACCCTCAAAATGACTGCAGTTTCCGTGATCAGGTACATGCCCAGCTCCTTACCACATACTCATCTTCGTAACCCTCGTCGTCCGTCTCACCCGTGTTCGGATCACAGTCCTTAACAGTGAACTTCATCATGCAGCTGAAGGTACAGGCCACTGGAGGCAGGGGAGGCAAAGGCAAAGCTCACATTACCACCAGATCTGCGATCCTCTGCAGCACGGCGAGGCTGGGAAACTTGGGGCAGCTGGGTTCTCCCCCTCACTGTCGGCAGCACAGGCTTAGCCAGTTACCTAGAGAGGGCTCTCTGACAGTTTCTGTCTCTCAAGGAGAAGGTATTTATTTGTAATATTAAGGCTAGCAAACAGTGATAAAGACAGGCTCACGATAGTTGTACAAGACCATAATCCTCAGATGGAGCGCTATTACTGATGAACCTCAAGTTGTGTTGGGAATACTAACTATACGTGTCCCACCGGTGCCTTGTGAAGACGCAAGATCCTTATCTAGGGGTCGGTTCATGCGCCTCTGAAACAAAACCACCTTGCACTGCAACACGGCAGCTGATTAATACCACTCGGCTGGGAGAGGAAGCGATGACTCATCCCTAGGAAGATGGGCACTGCTGGGTGAACGGCAGCAACACACACCGGTAAGCAGTCCCAGGGAGCCCAAAGCACAGGCCTGGACAGTGACAAATGAGGGGATGTTCAGTTCAAATAGACATCCCTGAAATTCTAGCAGCTTGTCTGAAATACCCCTTTGCTACTCAGAGCATCTGGGCACTCACAGCACTTTACAAGTACCAGCCTCCCCACATACTAACACAAAGAACAGACAGGCTAAAGGACACGCCAGAGTGCATGGGAGATAACTCAGCAGAGAGCTGAATGCTCATCTGCCAGCTCTCACAGCCTGGCTTGACAATGCCACAGCACAAGGGAACCAGGACAGGAAAAGCGAGGCCTGACAGCCTCTAAACAGCAAAGAGAAGTCATGCTCAGCATCACTCAGGGCTGCACCCACACGCAGGCTATAAATATCTGGCTAGGATGCAAGGTAGAATGTGCGGGGGCGAGCAATACGGTACGCTTAATTTGGGGGACGTCAGGAAAACACAGAGAGCAAATTGTTTACCTGCTGTCGGATCCTCTTCAGACAGTGCCACCAGCGTGTAGCAGGTACCCGGCTGGTTGTACACCAGGGTTTTGGCAGGTACGTAGCCAATGACCTCATACCCCTCTGTTGGCTCCATCTGCACCGTGACATTCTCCAGGATCTGATCGTTCAGGGTGTTCGTGCAGTCAAACTAAACAGGGAAGGGGAAAGCAGCAAAAGCTTGAAGCTGCTCGCTATAGATCTAATAGCAGACTGACTTTAGGCAGAGTGGGAACGTCATATCAACTTGTGAAGGCACTGCTCTGTGTTTTAACAGCACACCTTGCTATCAGCTGGCTAGTCATAGGGCTCATGCGTTCCAGTTTAGTCACAGAGCAACTGTGACTAAAAACTACTGATTTAAATGATTTAGGGGAGAAACTAAAACCTTGCAGGACTCCAGTGCTCCAGTAAGCTTTTTTTTTTTTTAAGGAAATAACACTTAAAATGAACCAGCACACAACTATCCAACGCCTGCTCTCTGCAACCCAGGCAGGAGCACAAATTCAGCAAGGGCAGGGATGTGTCAGCTTCTGCCTGTTTCCGTTCACTAGTTAGTACAGAACTTTTTCCTCTACGTGTACTTTGTCCTTTCTCCCCGGACGGTAATTCCCAGGTTAACTCTTTGCTGTATGGAAATGTGAGTACTGTTTGCCTACATCTTCTCACTTGATGCTACAGGGACACTGCGCCACAGCAGATGGGAAGATGATCCTTTGCACGGCTCAAACTAGGGATAGTTTGAGCAAGTTTCAGCAAGCTTGATGGTTTCAGCAAGTCTAGACTTGCTGATTAAACTTTGTTCTGGCTGCAATGACAAGTCACTTAACCTCATACAATTGCATCTGGAGGATGGACAACAGAAAAAGATCAACCCCTACGAGGACTGTGTAAGCAGTTCCGAGCTTTTGAGGAAGGAGCTGGCTAAGGACAAAACACTGCTGCTCACGAGCCAGCGTAGGACTCGCTGTGCCTTGAACTCCCTGAGGCCCAGGCAAAGATGCTGGCACATCAATCCCAACATCTCACATGTAGCAGCAGGGCAGTACAGCCAAGGCCAAGACATACAGAAAAAAGCACCTGTACTACACAGGCTAAAACAAAACATAGGGGATGAAGAGCTCTCCCCCACCACGTCCCTTTCTTAGGTACCCTTTTCAGCCTCTCGGATACAGTAAGCTTCACTCTTTTATGCCCAAGCCACGCGCTAGGGGACCCTGAGGAAAGAACACAGCTCCCCTTGCCAACTGCTCAGTGAGAATAGCCCCATCTAGTGCTTATTTGATTTATTCTGACTGTATGTGTAAGCATTGGTCAGCCACACACACACACACGCTCCCTAATTATTTTTTTCTGGGGCTCTGCTGCCCTGGATGAGAAACTAAGGACTCCTCATTGCAGCGACGTGCTTTGAACACATATCCCTGAGCTATTTCTTCCCAGTGGAGCTTTTAACCGGTCAGGAGCTTGTTTTCCAATCCTCTTTCAGCACCACATGCCATAGCTACCCACCTGGAACACCATGTGGCTGACAAACGTGTGCTTGGTGCAACGAACCACGTACTCCGTCTCCAGCTCTGTCAGGGCGACAGGCTCTGGGGAAGACTTGAAGAGTGGGCCCAGACCCCGAAACTCTGGGATTGCCCCCAGTTGCTCTGAAACAGAGGACACACAAATCATTCCCTTCCCCAACCCACAGGAAGGTGTTAGCAGTTTCAAAGCCCTCATTTAAGCTGCCAGAAGCTGCTGCAGCAAGGAACTATCCATCAAACATCCATAAACATTCACTAGGGACTTTTAAAATTAAAGGCAGAGTCATCCTTTGACCACATCCATTGCAAGCTAGAAAGAACAGGACTGCAGGCACCCCCACTCCCCGGAGGGGTGAACAGCTGACTTGAAGTTGGGAGCCCACGTCACTCTCCGAAAGGAGATGGGAAAAAGCCAGAGGGGCTAAGGCAGGCTCAGTGAGAGGTGGCTATACGGTTCTCACACACAAGCATAAGAGAGGCCTTGCATCAGTTTACCTTGGAATATTTCTTGCCGTGTTGCTGCCACCTTCTCTGGCTGTTTGACTACGGCAACAGGGGCATTTTCTGCAAAAGAAAAAGACAGAAAAAAAACCAAATTAAAAAAACAAACAAACCCAAAAGATTTGAAGATGAAGAGTAAGAAGTAACCAAATCAGAAAACAGATCAAAGTCTGGAGAGGGATTTGACTAAAGAAAGGAAGGGAGCTCATTTCTCATCTTGCTACAGACTAGACACCCATATTTGGCTTCCCAAACACCTTTGGAACTGCAGCAGCTCCAATGAGGATTACCAACTATTACTATTATTAGTAGTTGGACTAAACCGAAACACTAATGTGGGAGCAACCAGATTTGCTGGCCCTAGTCTTTACAGAAGATATAATCCCACAAAATTCAAATAGGATGGAGCTCAGCAATTCCCAGCAAGCCCAATGCAGTCTATTGTCCGAGGGCTGAAGCTGCAAGGGAATTACTGGCAGTTTGGACCAGCATTCAGGGGACTGTTCCTCACCTGCTCTTTGCTCGATGATAGGAGCTGTTGCCAAAGGAACGGATTTCAAGTCAAAGGGTTTCTCGGAGGGCTCCAGGGTGTACTGATGCAGAGCCCTCTCCAGGCCAGGGATGGACACCGTCAAACCTGGGGACAGAAGGGACAGGTCATGCCAGCTCTTTCTCACTTGTTAAACCAGGAAGGAGATTCCGACTTGTTTTGAGGACTTCCTGCATTACCATTCAGGATGTAGCCAGCATTGAGGGCTTTCTGCTTCTGCTCCAGAACATTCAGGTAAAAGGTGGCTCTGTCTCTCACTTCATTGTCATCATCCATCACACATCTGAGAAGAAAGTGGAAAACTTGGTTCAAGGCAAGGCAGCAGAGTCCACACAAACAAATCCAGGTAACTAAGCCATCTTACAGGGCCAGAAAGAACATGCCATAGAAGACAACTGGTAATCTACTAGTAATTTCATTAGGCAAGCAATCATCTGTCACACTTGGCTTCTCATGTCCACTTCAGAGCACTGAATGCAGTGGTGATCCCATTACAGGATCCCAGGTATCCACTGCACCTTCTCAGACCCAAGCTAGAAGAGACTAGACACGCATGGGGATGCTAACAAGCTCTCAAGCGAACAGGGTTTTTCACCCAGGATGTTGAGAAACTCTGAGGTACAACTCACCTTTTCAGTAACACCAAGATACTGGGTAACATCTCCTCATTCTGGGCTCCAAACTTGGCCAGGGCACTTACAGCACCTGTAGCACAAGCCGTGAAAACAGAATTAGAAAGCAAAGAAATCACCTGAAGTTTCCTCTGTTTCCTGGCCTTGTCCAAATGCCATGTCAGAGACAGTAGCACTAGTATAAAGCATTACTGTGACTAGAAAGAGGCAGATGTATTGCAGCAAAGTGCCTGCAAACCTCCTCTGTCTAATTTCAGAGTCACTGCATCTCCCTCCCCATTTCTCAGCTGCAGGCCACCTCTTCCATCAATACTACTGCAGGATCTTTACTGTGTAAAAAAATCTGCTCAGGACTAGAGCGAATCACAATCCTCAAAAGCAGAGGTGTTCATGCACTCTATTTCCTTGAAGATCTGTCATAGGGCTGACAGCTTTCCAGGTCTGTCTCTTACCTGCCCGGACTTCTTCATGCTCCAGGACAACCCTGTTGTAGATGAAGCGAATGTATTTGGAGGGGTTGTTGGTTTTGGGACCTTCCTGCCCCAAGAGGTGGAGGATACGAGTGGCCAGCACAGTGAACTCGCAGTCCTCAATGAATTCGCAGAGGTGAGACAGGCCTGTCTCTTTGCTCTCCGAGTTCTCCTCAATGATGCTGATGATGCAGTCCACAATGGCTCGCTTGTATTCAAAGCCACCCTAAGGAGCAAAAGGGAACTGCTCAGCTGGCAATCTCAAAGTACTTTAGAGACTCTCAACTAGCCAGACAGGAAGGAATTTCCTTCAAAAAGGCCACTCACGCTCAGCTCAGTGCTTTTAATCTGTGTTTGAAAGGAGAAGGGCAGTAATGCTGCCCCCACTTTTGACCCTCTTTACACCCAGAGGGACAGCTAATATTCAAGCTCTCTTGCCAGCTCCCTTCAGAATGGCTGCAGTGAAGAAAAAAACAAGTCCTAAAGAGCGTAAAAGAATCCATCCGCCTGAAGGGTTTACATCTCCTTCAAAATCCTCTGCTGCTAGAATTAGTGCATAAACACAGCCATATGGGAGGAGAAAAAACCCAACCCTCTCCCCTTTAGCATCAGACATCTGAGGATGAATCACAAGAGAAATATATTAAGGATCATATCTGCCACAGCAGGACCCAGCAAATAGCCCCATTAGTGTGGGAAGACAGGCAATCAATACGTCCCCAGGCACACCCTGTAACCTGACATGCCGTTAATGCTTCAGACATTATTTACTAGTGTCCTCAATACACACCAGGGGATTAAACTGCACACTATCCTCTGCCAATTACATGCACAGTGCTGGGCATTTGGGGGATCTTTCTGGAGCTACTTTGCATTAAAAAAGCTGTAAAACAGAATGGTTTGAACTACAAAACCACATTCAAAATGATACCATCCACCCACAGAAAATCTGGGAAAGGAGGATGGTCCATTTTTCACAGGAGCAAAATGAGAGGCTCTGGTTTGTTCCCAAACGAGAGGCTGTAATTGGCAGAAAGTGATGTCAGAGCAAGCAGTGGTGCCAGCTGTGTTGCAGGCATGTTAGCTCATTTAGAAATGGCCTCAGCAAACCTCTGTAAAGCTGTCCTTCTGCAATTTATGTCTGACTGAATGCAGAGAATGGTTATAGGTACTCGTGATCCCTTCACTGCCACAGCACAGAGAACAGAACAAAAGTGGTTCTGTGTCATCAATAAATAGGTTGTTACCAAATCTTTGTGTACAAGACAAAACTTCTTGGAATTTGCTGTCAAAGTATAAAAGAAAGCTGGTTCAAATGTGAAACACACACGGACTGCCAACAGATCTGCTGTTGCCTGCATTTGCTTTGAGAGTTAATAAACCCCCAGAAAAATCAAAGAATGAAAACCACATTAAAAATATGCCTGGCAGTATGTTTACAACTATTGTGCACAGCTGGACATTTCTGCCAGTTAGACTGCAAGACTTTTAGAGAGAGGCTCTTATTGCACAGCATTATCAGCAAAACCTTGGCTCTCACAGGGGCTACTGTGCAGTCCTGCAGTTCATGCATACAAACAAGGAACACAAAGTAGCTGTCCTGCAAACTTACCTCTTCCCGAAGCATAGTGAAGAGAAAGTTCATGAGGACCGCATGTTTGCGAGGGTACTTCTGACACAGTGCATTGATGGCCTGCACCACTACAACCTGGAGGAAAAGGGGGTCAAGTAAAAAAGGATTCTGTCTCACTGGGCAGGAAAAATATAGTTGAACTGTGTCAATTTTGTGCTGGTCCCCAGTCTGGAAATGATGGGTTTGATTTTGCTTATCCAATAAACGCAGTTCCAGGAGGTACAATCCTAGGAATTGGAGGAGATTGATCTTTATGCACTGGCCAGCCTCTAGCAAAAGCCCACATCCACTGGAAAGAAGAAAAAGATTTAATTCTCAAAGGGCTTCTCCTCAGAAGAGGACATGTGACTTTGGAGCTGGGTGCTGTACAACTGAGGCATGGTTTAGGCCAATACCCTCATATTCTTTCTTTTCCCTACAAATACGCTGCAGCCCAGCTGCTGAAAGGAGCTCCATGCAGGTTTCAGAGTGCACACACAAACATGGACAAAGACCAAGGGGTTTCTCCAGGAACCTGTGTGTCCCTCCTCCTCCCACTTCCTTACTTTGAACTCATCTGAGATTTCTGACATGAAAGAGGAGATCTGCTTCATGAGCCGGTCGATGCTGCTCTCGCTGCCGGTTTTCAGCAGCGTGGTGATGGCCAGGGTGGCGATGCTGCGGTTGGAGTCCGTCACAAGGTTCTCCAGGTCTAGATTACAGGCAGTCACAGCGGACGGGTGCTTCATGGCCACCTAGAGCAGAGAAGGAAGAGTGGAAATCGCTAAATATACACAAAAGGCCCAGCTGGCAAAACCCACTAAGTCTCTATAAGCTCTCACTCCTTCCTATAAAAATAAATGCTACAGACTGTACACAAGGGTCATCTTAGACAAACAACTCATCCGAGGTTAAAATAACAAGCGCGTTCTTCCTGCAGAATTGCATCTCTTGTCGGAAGAGAAGCAGGAGTAATAAATGATCTTTTACTATTTTTAACTCTCTCATTCTCCTCTATATGTTAAGGTTCAGATTCTGCAAAGAAAGCTATGAACTCCCACCAAAAATTCAGCAAGCCTAGCTGTGCAGAACGGCTTTGTGGGTGGAAGCATAGCAGTTACCAGACTGCCATTCTGTCTTTTCCTTTTTAGAGTTGACAAGGTCAAGGGAAAAGCTGGAGCAAAGACTGCCACGGAGCAGGCAAGAAGCAGCATCGAAGTTTGGTTTGTTTTACAAGGGGCTCCTTCACCATGGAAAGCTCAGAAGGGAAAGCAGTAACACGTAAGACCAGTGACACTCTTAGAGACCTGTGAAAATGATTGCTTTTTTTTTCTTCTGTAAAGTGTTCTTTGAGGTCTTATTCCATTCAGAAAGCAATGAAATGTAAGGCTGTAGCCCAGGGCAGAGGTTATTCACACAAAATCATCACATAATCTGACCCCCTTCCTCTTCTGAAGTCTGCACCTCCCCACACATGAGAAACTATTACAGCTCCCAAGAGACCGGCTCCTACCTTGTTGAGGGTACGGACGGCTGCATACCTCAGCGCTGCTTTCGGGGAGCTGCAGAACAGCTGCAAAACTGCAAGGTGAGAAAACCAACAAAGGCAGACGTTTAGGCAATCTATTATTGAGAAGTGTTTCATACCTAAAGCAAGAGCTTCAATGAAGAGACAGCTGCAAGCACAAGATAACTAGAAGCATGCTTAAGAAGCAACTGTGAATTTACCAGCTTCCTCCCTCCCTCCCTGTTGTCTGCTTTGCCACACATCCCTGCTGACAACTAGCTCTTACCCACCTCCCTCTTTTTCCACAGCGCTGCTATCCTTTGCTCCTCTTGAAAGCCAATTTCATCACCTTGTCATCTTTCCTATTACATCAATTTGAACTGCTGTTCTCCATTTCTATGCAAACCCTGTTCCTTTCTCAGGGCTGGCCCATGAAGGGCACCCTCCCTGCGCAGAGAGGTGACACAGCCTCCCTACCTGCCAACAGCCCCAGCTCAGGAGAACCTCTGGACTGGACTGAGCTGAGAAGGCAGGACCCCAACACCTTGGCTTCTTGCACTGTTACACTCAGTCTAAAGCAGGGAGATTTATCAGTTAGAATTCAGCCCTATTTCACAGGAAAAAAAAAAAAAAGAAAAAGAGACCTCTCCAGTAACCCACACTTGAACACACCAGGCAAATACCTTTACAGGAGCAAAGCTATTCACACACCCCACAGGCTCTCAGCAGCAGCATAAAGCCACAAAGGGCACAGCAGCATTACAAGCCTGAAACTACACAAAGTCCTTGTTTCTTGGGGTAATCAGCAGGTGTCACCACTGCAGGCCCATAATCCCCTCGCCATTGCCATGAGCACCACGTTCACCTGAGACAGCTGGAGCCAGCTCTTTGGCAGTGCAGTTGGGCAGATTAACGATGGCAGAAGCAGCTTCGTAGACCACCATCTCATGCTTGTTTCTAAGGCAGCTCTCGATGAAATCAAACAGGGGGCTATCGCGGCTAAGGGACAAAAATCACAAGAATGAATTAAAACAAAGGTGCTAACAGAAAAGAATCTGGCAGCAGAAACGGGCAGGTCCCACAGCCCGTGGAAGGGTAAAAGCAGCCATAAATCCACTGTCACCAGATTTTGCAGTGGTCACTATACTGTACTTCTGCACGCTTGGGCTGGAAGTCAGGCTGCCTTCTGAGAAGACACCCTCTGCCTTACAAGCTAAAGGGAATCTCCCTCAGCCCTCACACACTGAGTGTTGACTGTAGACAAGCCTTATCCACCAGGAAGCCACATTGCATATATGGTAGCCAAATAATTACAGAAGACAGAGAAAATGAAGTAGAATATCTCAATAAAGAACAGTTATAGCAAAACAGTCCAGAGAAACAAGAAAGTATTTGATGTGCAAGCACTCAGACAAGACTCACAGAAGCCATCTCGTAACATGAAAGCACCCTGTATTTTCTCTGGTGCCTTTTACCCAACAATAAAAGGGTAGAAGCTGCATGCTGCTCTTCAAAGACAGAAATAATTGCCCTCATGAGACGGCAAGTGAGCCTGCAAGAGGAGATGGAAGCAGGACCTCAGGAAATTCTTCCAGCAGGGTGAAGGAGCCCCCTCACCTGCCAGCCTCTTCCTCCAGCAGCTTGCTGGCTACTCGAATCATCATGCAGTAGGCAAACGGTGACTTGAGGCCATGGCGCGTGAACTTGCTGAGCATCTTGTTGACTGCCAAGCGGTCATTCTTCCGCACGTGGTAGAGCAAGCCCAGAGCATGATACTGCGTAGGGAAAAAGATCGTCACAAACCCACGGTGTGCTCTTTCCACTTTTATCCCCTGTTGCCCAGAGGTGCCTGGCTGAGCTCTAGCAGTCTGCTCCACTCCCAGCTGCTGCTTGCTGTTCCCTGTGCTGGCAGTGGGTTTCCTACCTGCACCATGATATTGTCACTGGAAGCTGCCTCCTGAGCCTCGTTCACCCAGCGTTTTACCACGTCATAACTGGTCTTCAACAGGTGCTGGGGGGAGACAAGCCACAGACAACCCATGAGAGAAGGATGGGGGAAACTTTGGGAATCACAGCTCATATTAAGAAGCAGCGAGTCTTCCCCATGAGGGCACTGGCGGACGCAACTTATAGAAGAGCAGAGGATCAGCATGCAGAGCCCTGGCCATGACGGCTGTGGCCTCAAGAGGTCGATGATCTCCCACAAAGTCAGCGCCAGTCCCTCGGTTCACAAAGAGGGGAATAGCAACAATGAAACCCTGAAACTCCCAGGATGTCCAGTCCCACCACGGATGACTGCTTCCCAGCTTGACAGTCCCTCAGGCCTGCCCTGCAGGGAGTACATACCAAGGAGGACACCAGAGCAGAGCTGGATACACTTGGCACTTTGTCAACAATCGCCTGCTTCATGTAGCGCTCGATGGCCTGCAACATGGTACTCTGCAGGAAGAGGGAAACAACAGCCGATATGGAAAAGCCCTTAGGAGCGCGAAAGGGGAGATGTAAAGGCATGAAAAGCAGAGTGGAAGGCAGGATGGGGTGAAGTAGGGAAAGATGAAGGACCTAGGGTTGCCCCAAGGGAAAAGCCGCACTTACATCAGTGATTTGACAGAGCGCTCTCACAGCAGGGCCTCGGTAATTGTCATCCTTCCCAGTCATGTCTTTGGTTAAGCTGGTTGAAAACAGGAAACTCTCAATGCTGCACTCCTGAGCCAGCAGCTCTCAGGTGCACGCACAGTGCACGCAGAGCAGCAGGCAGCCAGGAGCACAGCTGAGTGCCAAGCAGGCAAGTGCAGGTCTTGGGCAAGTCCCACCGGGGTGGGAAGGCAGGAGGAAAAGATCAGTACTCAGGTTCCAAGCCCATCATCAGGCTGTACAAGCTGCTGATCACCACAGGAGGCCACAGCGCACACACGTGCCCCTGAGCCATTTGCCTTCCTTACTGAATGCTCATTCCTGCCCTTTCCCCAGGATCCTGGTCGGTGCGAGACCATCTACGAGGGGACAGGAGTTCATCATTTCGCAACGCTTGGGACTGGCTTCTGCCTGCTGCATGGCCTCGGCCCTCAGCAGACCCTGTACACTCACGTTCTTGTCTCCCATTATGGCACCAGACATTCAGTGGGGTGAGCATCAATTTAGGAATGACTCACGGAGGGAATTTTGTTCCCCAGTCAAGTCGCATCCTGCGCTGCTACAGGAGCAGTAAATCCCTGCCTACCTATTGAAAGCCTTGGGATTTATGCCAGAAATCTTCAAAAAGCTTCAAGGCATTCAGATAGGAAAGTAGGAGTTAATGAAACATCCTTTTGCAAAAGGGGAAAAAACAGCAGTGCTGCCATATCATGTAACCAAAACAGAGAGTCCAAACACCCATGGGCATGGGCTATGGGAACACAGCACATTTCACATACATCACTAGGAGTTCAGTGTCTGTATTTCAATGGCCTCTCTTAAAGGAAAAATTTTCCTCACCAAGGGCATTCCCTATCCTCACCCTGCTTAGGGACTACAGTTTTCTCCAAGAAGTTGGACGGGCATTACGGGAGGACACATGAATGTAACAGTAAGAAAAGTGAAGTGACTGACCTGCTAGTAACAATGATTACATCTTCTGCAATAGAAGACATCTCTTTGATAGTCAGGTAACACATCCTGCGAAGAGTTGGCTGACAAGGAAAGAGGGAAGACAGACATCAGCTGAGAGGATCCTGGATAGGAAGGGATCTCAGTTTTCCCTGCTTCCATGATTTTATTATGAAGATAAAGAACCTGATACCTTCAGACAGTCCCAGTGCCTGAGTGTAAAAGATGTACAAAGCCCATATTCATTAACAAAACACCCCTTCCTCTTCTAAATCCCTCAACCTTAGGGTGAAGCCACAGGGATACCAGATTTAGCTGGATCTACAGTTTCATCTTTCATTTGTCATTCACATGAACAAGTAGAAAAACTTGAAATCATTAGCTGAAGGCACCCTGTTGCCTCAAAAGCAAGAAAGCAAGCAGTTTATATTCCTGGGTCTGGGGATTTCTACACCAGTCTCATGATTTTAACGCCTTGTGGTTTGGGGGACAACTAGTGATGGTACTACTGCTGTAGGTAGGTACTAATTCCCAGCCTCCTCCTGGACACATAGTCTTTGACTCTCAGCAGGAAGCAGGATCTTTTAATGCTGGGCACAAAGCATAGTGTATTCTAGCTGATTATATGCTTGATCTGTGCCTAGCACAATCACAGGAGTTAAACAGCAATTCAGAGGGAGGAATCTCCATCTCAAGAACGGAGAATGCTTCAGCTAAGCTGCTACAAGGTCTAGGAAGGGCTAGGAAGCTGATCTCTGTTTCTAAACTTTCATCCTACTCTTCCCACTCAGATCAGGTAGCTCCAGGCAGGACAGAAAAGCTGATTGTATAAAAAGACACATCTCGAGGCTGTAAAAGACACTGTTGACAACTTGTCCCACCAGATAAATACAGCAGAAAACAACAAGCAGACTTACATCATTGGACTGAAACAGCTTGGTCATAGCAAAGAAGGATTCGGTAGCTTCCATGACACCAAGGTGCTCCCCCTAGAAGACGTTTGGAAAGAAGGAAGGAAATCCCAGTTACCACAACCACCTTCGGGCCTGCTGCAGGTGTCTCTGTATAGGTGTCATTTTCTCTCCCTTACCTGGTTTATGAGATACAGGATCTTGGTGAGGATGTGAGCACATTTTCGGGGGTTTATGGGAGTCTCATTAAACACCCGTGCCTGGAAACAAAGCACAGATAAGGACGTTGACACCAGCGCAGCCTCGGAAACACTGTCCTGTCTGGTCTTGGCCACTGATACAAACAACAAATTGTGCGCGAGGTATGGCTTGATTCTTAATGACTTTGGATCAGATTTCCTGTCAATTCCTGTTAAACATGGTCCCCTTTTAAACAGCTGGTTCTACAGTCTCATCCCGGGATCGCAAATTCAAGTGCAACTAAGGTTTAAAGGCCACATCCTCATCACACTTTCACCCACACAAGTCTGGATCATGTGCTAGCTAAAGCACTGCTCTTCTGACAGATGTACACTAGCTCTGCAAGGCTAATGGGAGCCAACACCATTCACAACATTGCAAGCAAACAGATAACGCTGAAACAACAGGGTCTGGGGATTGAGAAGTTTGTCTGCTGTTGAATAGAAAGGCATTTTTTCAGAGCAAAATCATAGACTATTCCATAACCACTCACACCCTGCTCATTAACTTTGTCGTCTACAAGAAACTTGGGGTGTCCAAGGCCAATTTCCCAACCTTCCTGTTTTAGAGTGAGTTTTCCCAGACAATTTTATTCATCTTATTACTATAGTTCACAGTCTTTGATTTGTTACAGAGACCATTTTAACCTTCTCCCTTCCTCCCTCCAACAATAAAATAAGAACTAATGGGAGTGTTGCCCATTTCTTTCAGAGCTAGCAGGACTGTAACAAACCCCCACTACCTTGCTGAAGTTCTCCAGTGACCTACTCAAGAGAGGGAGAGACTGTAGACAGAAAGGAGTACACAAAGGAGAGTGTCTGAGGATTTACCTCTTGCAAGACTGCACTCTTCTCCAAGTGCTGGAATGGGTTGGAACCCCCACCTGCAAAACAAAGAGAGTGAAAGTCTTTCCAGGGATAGCGCTATGGGAAAACAACTTTCTAACCATGCCTATACTTTAAAAACAGACTGAGCATTTTGGAGTAATTTTTTCACAAATACCAAGCAACCAGAGCTCCCTCTTTTAAGCGATATTAATTGCATGTCTTCATAGCAGTTAGGGAAGGCAGAGCAGACAGGACATTCTTCGATGTGTCATCCCCCCCAGAAGTAACAAGCTATGAACCAAGGTAGACTGATTAGCTGTAAAGTAACTGTGCTCCACTGTTGTCCCCACAGACCTATTTCCAGCCCCTGGGCTGGGAGCTTGCTGACAGTTGGAGCATCAATAAGACAGGCTTAGAAACAAAAGCTCAGACAAAAAGAAGCATCGCTTGCCAGACTGGTGAGTCAGGAGTGCTTTATCCCTCCCTTATAAACCAATCAGGAATCCACCAGTAAAGTATTTTTGGCTCTATCGCTAATTAAGAGAACAAGACAGTGGACTAGAGAGTCTGGACACAGAGTAACTTTCATTGTGCCACTTAATAGAATAAATTATGTTAAATAATTAAAAACCTCACCAATTAAGGATGAAATAATCAGAGGGAAAAGCACTATCATTCTGCACGGTCTCTATTAGCTCGCCTCCTAAGCATTTGTGAGCTGCAGCTTTTCAAAAGCTGCCAGTTATTGATAAGCAGGTTTTAATTAGTACCTATGTTCAGCCTGGCCCTGGGACAAAATGCAGCCGTTTCCCGTGCTGTTCCAATGTTTAATAAGCCTCATCCGCTAGAAAGTGCGGCTCCAGGGCCCAGCTCTAATCTGACCTGAGCTTGAAGCATCCTACACCCGTGCCAGGAGCCCTTGCAAGAGTAAGCCTTACACTTGAAGGCAAACACATCTGCACCCTGGCTCCTTCCTGGTTCATGAACTGCCCTCCTCTGGCTCAGGAGGAGTTTGCAAATGCAGTAGGTGGCTGAACAAAGCACAGACACTTATGTGCAGTTGGGGAGAGAAGAAAACAACGGGAAAGAACAAAACCAGCATCTCTAGTATGACTATGAACAGGTTCTAGTATGAGCATGTGAATGTGTTCCAGAAAACCTTCCTAGCAGCATAGTATTTCCCATGGTCCAACATGTCTACAATCCCTAAATCAGCCATCAACAACAGAGCATCGCCTCTTCATCTTCCATAGCACTAACGATCTTGAAATATATTACACGTGAGGTCCTGGTCCTCATAGCACCCTGTGTCAAAGTATTTTTCCATCAGAGGAGAAAAAGACGCAGGAAAAGCAGAGGCTGTGCGTTCAGAAAGCTCATAGTATTGGATGACTAACAACAATTTGTACTGATTTGCAGAGGAACAGTCACTGACCGAGCAAGGATCTCAGAACAGTTATATGCCCAAAATAACATCTCAAAGTGCATTTCTGAGAGCCAGTGGAAGCAGCTCATCCCAGACTACCTAAACCACCCATGGAAAGCAAAGAAACAGAAGCCAATTAAGCAGACACAATCATCTCAACAAAAAGACTGTTAAATGGAAAGAATAGGTATACAAGGCCTATAAATCAGGGATGATGCGCTCCACATAAGACCACGAACAACAAGCACTCAGGCTGTACATTTGGACATATACACAATCCACAGCAGAAAGGCAGTTGCAGTAAATGCTAGGAATCTTCATTGGACCCAGAAGCAATAGGATGAAAAGTAAATGCAATAGCGAAGAAAAAATGTTGGGAAGCGTGCAAGTAGCGGTGGCAGAAAAGAGAAAGGAGAGCTCACAGAGCTCTTGGTATGAACAAAATCAACAAGAGTTAGCACCATAATATAAGGAAGTGCATCTCCTGCCAGCCTTAGCCATAGGTAACGCAATACCTTGAAGCATGCAGCAGGTGCAAATGAAGAATAGCCCCAAAAATGAAAGCCAAGAGCGATTCCCCTCCAACAGTTGCCTCACTAAATTCTCCACTTATCAAGACGTCACTGGAGGCTTTGGACAAGGGAAACAAGGGTAAAGCATTTAGTGAACATTAAAACAAAAAGCAAGCACAGTCACACAGAACAATCACTAAGATTTACGCTGAATCGATTCACATCAGGACAGTGATTTGTTACGCAGATCAAGCTGCGGAGAAAGCTTCACAGGAAGATGAAAAAGATACCATGAGGCACAACCATAAAAGTAAACACTGTCATATCTAGCCTCGATTCCACCCGAATTACACACCACATAAAATATCAACCTCTTCCTTACTTCCTGGGCCTAAAGTATTGAAAGGTCAAGCAACCATTTGGTATTTCTTCTGTGCTCTCTGCCTTTCGGACCCACCAAAGCTGGCAGCAATCTCGTTGGAAGAGCAGACCATATGTGTCGGAAAAACAGCACTAGAAACTACAAATTGGATTCTACCCTGCTTTAGCACCTGGCTTGAGAGTTGGGCAACTGCGAACAGGGCTAATATGCTCAATATTCAGCGTCAGACTCTGCACCTGCAGCAGGTAACGTCGGTGTGCTGTGCCAGCGCAACTGGTTTGGCCTCTGGCCGCGGCAGTGAGAGGACGGCAGCAGACTGCTCTGGTGCTCCCACGGTGCTTCTCACCGCGCTCTTGCGCACACCAGCCGGCCCCGCGGCAACGCTGGCACCGACTGTCCCCTCACGGTTCCCGCGGGGGGCTCCCCTCACGGCTCCCCCCCTTACCCACAGGAGGGGTATCCCCTCACGGTTCCCGCGGGGGGCTCCCCTCACAGCTCCCCCCCTTGCCCACAGGAGGGGGGAGTCTCCCCTCACAGCGCCCCCGGCCTCCCCTCACAGCGCCCCCGGCCTCCCCTCACGGCCCGGCTCCCCCCGCCTCCCCTCACCCGACTCCTCGTCCTTCTTGTCGAACTTCTTCAGCATGGTGCGCCCGAGCGGCCCCTCGGTGAGGCCCTTCCCACCCCGTGGCAGTTCCGATCCCGGTCCCTGTGCTGCCGAGCGGCCCCTCGGTGAGGCCCTTCCCACCCCGTGGCAGTTCCGATCCCGGTCCTTGTGCTGCCGAGCGGCCCCTCCGTGAGGCCCTTCCCGCCCCGTGGCAGTCCCGGTCCCGGTCCCGGTCCCGGTCCCAGTCCCGCCCCCGCTGCCGGTGCCGGTGCCGCCGCCGCCGCCCGCCCCTTCCTGCTCCCCGCCCCTTCCTGCCAGCCTGTCACTGCCGTCGCCGCCCGCCACATTGCGCAGGCGCGGCCCCGCCCTCCCTGACGTGGCCCCGGCTGCGGCCCGAGCCGCCGGCGGTGGCGGTGACGGGGCGCGGAGCGGTGACTGACAGGAGGAGAGGGCGGGGACCGACCGGGAACGGTGCGGTCTGATTGGCGGAGCGGCGGGGCTAGGCGGGGGCTGGGGCAGTACCGGCACTGGCGGGGGGGCGCGGGGGTCTGGGGGATACACTGGGCCTGGGGCGGGAGGCGCTGGGACCCGGGGACACGCAGGAGGAGACATAGCGGGGGGGGCACACGGACTGGAAGGGGGCACTGGGATCACTGGGGGGACACTGGGCAGGGGGACACCCTGGGAGCGGCAGGGGAAGGGCAGAGTGGGGCACCGGGGAGCTGGGGGACACTGGGGCCAGAGGGGAGCCGGAGCAAGGGGGAGGACACTGGGACTCAGGGAGGGGAGACGGGGCGGTGGGGCAGGACATGGGACAGGGGAGACGCTGGCACGGGCTCAGTGCCCCACGGGACAAGGGGGGCGGCGGGGGAGAACCCTCTCCTCGGGACGGGCCGTTGCCACCTGGACTGCCTGCCTTGGAGCATCCCGGCTGTGACGCTCCGTCTCTGGCAGCTCCTCCCGTGCCCCATGTCCCTGCTGCCACTGGCACCCGTCCTGTACCCCGCACCCACAACCCCCTGGGCCCGGCCCTGTGGCACCCACCCGCTGCAGCGGGGGGTCCCCGGGGTCCAACACTGCCTGGGCATCGCCTGAGCCCTGGGGCAGGTGGGGAAGGCAAAGAACCCATTACCCACCCTGCCACCTCACCCCAACCCACCCATCTGCTGGCACATCCCTTCGCTGGCTACCGAAATACGTCCTTCCCACAGGGTGCGGGATCACCCCGATTGCTTCTGCCCCGTTCCCAAAGCCAGTGCCTGCTCCAGGGTGAAGAGGCTGCACTCACCCTGCAGCAGGTACTCCTCGAAGAGCATGGCCGTGTCTCCCACCAGCTCCAGTGGCCCCCCCGGCAAGCGTCCCCCAGTCTGCCTTGCTCGCACCGCCCTGTACTTTGCACAGGGTGGCCACGCTCTGCTCCACGCCGCTCTTATCTCCCAGCCTTGCCAAAGACGGCGTCTCTGGCGGCGCAACGCGACATCCCCGTTCTCCCAGAGTTGCTGTAGGCACCCTGGGCCGGGGGCTGGCCTGCTGCCAGTGCAAGGGGTGACTCCCCTCGTTTGGGGTTTAATGAGCTCCTGTGCCAGCCCCGGCCTGGGACGTGCCCCCACTGCAGCTCCAGGGAGAGGGAATGCAAAACAGGGGCAGAGAGGGGTGCAGGACCAGTATAAACCATGACAAGTTGCATTCAATGCCACCTTTTATTGTGCACACTTGCCACCGCTGGCTTACAGGCTCAGCCAAGCTTTGGGGAGGGTTTTCGTGCATCGCAGCCACCCAGAGAGAGGCGGCACGTGGGAAAAGCAGCCTGGCTGGATACAGCCCCTTTGGAGACATCCCAGCGGCAGTGAGCCAGGAGCGAAGCAGGGCATAGAAATCCCCGTGTGCCCGGGGCTGGGACCAGCTGTGCTCCGGCGCTGGCCCCAGTGAAGGCAAACCTGGCTGTATCTTCTCCGGTGGTGCTGAGATGACAGTTATTAAACCAAATCCTCCTGTGGCTGCTGCTTGTGCCATGGGCACCAGGACCGGGGGGACGAGGTGCCGTGTCCGCAGTCCCCTGCAGTCACACCAATGCTACCCAACGCTCCTCTCCGCCCGTGCCCCCCGGCAGCCCCGCTGCCCTCTCCAGCCCTGGCCAAGGAGCCGTGCCCCAGCCGGGGAGGTTTATTTCCTGCGCCCGAGGCGGGCCATCAGCTCGGCGTTGGCGGCCGCCTTGGCCTGCAGCTCCTTCTCTCTGGCCAGGTCGAGCAGGATTTTCAGTATGTGGGTGGGGACATCAAGTGACAGGGACACCTTTCTCACCTTTTTCCCCGGAGCAGGTCTCTTGGTGGCAGGGCTCATCGGCCAGGGCAATGCTTTTCTTGCTGACCCCTCTAGCAGCGGTGGGCTGGCTTTGTCCAGATGAGACCCTTCCCCAGAGCCATGGTTGCTCCTCCTTATTTCAAGGAGACCCGGCAGCATCTTGTTAGCGCCGGTGGTTTCCTGCCTCGTCAGCTTGCCGCCGTCCCCGGCTCGAGGGGCTGGTGGGAGCCGCTCGCGGCTTGGCCCCTTCCAGGCTCTTGCCGGTGCCCCGAGGACCACCAGGAAGGCGAGGAGCGTCCTGCAGTGCAATGCAGCCGGGAGCGCCTGCAGGGAGCACACGGCTGGCGCTGAGCATCGCCCCCCACCACACTGCCGCGGCCCCACGGCCCCCCAGGCAGACGCGTCCCCGCTGGGGTGCCGCACACCGAGCCCCTCCACTCTGCACGCCAGCTGCCCATGCCTGGTACGGCGGGGGTTCACCTCCCTTTTGGGGAGCCTTGGGTTTTCCACCCTTATCTGAGCATTTTGTATGGGGGGGGGGGGGGGAGTTTTGGGGAGGATGAAGGGGACACGGGAAGCAAATCAGCTGAGTGTCCCCGTCCCTTCCCACAGCCCCTGGCCAGATGCCGGCTGTCCCCTCCATTCCACACCCTCCAGCCCTTTGCCACCCAGGGGAAGGGACATTCCGGCTCAGGGGGGTGGCAGCGTGATGACCGCGGCCAGTCCCCGGCCCAGATCTGCCCTTTGGCCAGGGAAGCGTGACGTGCCCGGGCTTTCGGGGCCAGGCGGGCTGCGGGGCTTTCCTCCTCCCATGCCTTCCCCAGCACATGCTGTCCCCTGCGGGGCTGCTGGGCTCTCTGGGACAAAAGCAACCCCACCAGGAGGGACATGAGCCACTTGGCCTGAAGTACACAGCAGGTCGGTGGCAGCGGGGTGACAAGGGCACGAGTCTGGCCACGTGCACTGAGCTGTGCCAAGTCTCAGCATCTTCCTCCACCTTGTCCCCCACCCTGGTCCCAAGGAGGGTCCCAGGGGGCGCAGGGTGCTGTGCTGTGGGGTGGGGGTCAGTGCAGGCGTGGGGGCACTGCCATACAAATCCTGCTGCATGGCCACCTGTCCCCCAAATCAGTCACGCAGTGGGGTTTTGCCCAGCTGGATGGAGGGCAGTGAAACACATCCAACCTCCTGCAACCCACCTCTGGGGTGAAACCCTTTGGAAAGTACCAGACCGGGCAGACGGAGGCAGTTTAACTCGTTGGGAAGCGAGTAATGAAAAGCATCCAGCCCCTGCAACCCATTTCCCAACTAAAACCCCCCTGGGAAAGCACCACCGAAGGGCGCAGCCTCACCATTTCCAGCAGGTCCTCGTCCCCCAGACGTTCAGGCAATGCTCCCAGGGTGTGGGGACCATGAGCTGGGGGTTTGCCCTGCTCCCTGCCGAGCCCCAGCTCTTATCCTGCCCCCAGCTCCACCTCCGACCCGCAGAGGGGATGACGGTGACACGCGGGGGGGACACGATGTTATTAATACATTTTGCCTAATAGCAGATGAAATCATCCCGGGCTGTGGGTGGGCGTTTGCCCTCTCAGCTCCATCCGCTGTGTTTGGAGGGGATTTCAGGAACCCAGGGCGGCTCAGGTGTAATTATTTCATGTCTGACTTGCGAGATGGTTTTTATCCATCTAATTGAGACTTCCTGCTCCTGTCAGCCTTGGTTAGTCACTTAAGGAAGGGAGAAAATGCACATGCATGTCACTGCTGGCCGGCATCTGTGGCACTGGCCACATGAGTGCCGGACCCCCGGCACTGTGCCGCACAAGGCTCCTGGATGTCTCCCAGTGCCAGTTTGGCACTGCCGTCCTGATGGACTGCCTGGCCCTGGCCCGCTGGGGGACATTGCTGGAGACACGTGGCTTCCCCGCTGTGCCACCCCAGGGTGCTGCTTGGGCCACCGGTTTGCAGCCAGCTGCACCAGTCCAACCAGGACACCACTGGTTTGCAGCTCACCTACACCTAGTCCAACTGGGACACCACTGGTTTGCAGCTCACCTACACCCAGTCCAACTGGGACGCCACCGGTTTGCAGCCCATCTGCACCAGTCCAGTCTGGCTCAGCCGCTCCACCAGCTGCCCATGGTGGGTAGCAGCCTGTAGGCGCTGTTGTGGGGTGAGCCCCATACAGAAGGGTTTTGCCCCAAAGTTCCCCCCCCAGCAGCTATGGGAGCACCCAGGGGCTCTCAGGCCAGGCAGGCACCTGCATGAGATGAGTTGGTGGGTGCTCAGCCCAGAGGGCTGGCCAGGGCGAGGAGCCAGGGCGCCTGGGGCTGGGGCTCAGATCACTGGGGGTCTTGCCCACCCCCGTGGCCGCAGGGTGACCCGCCCTGTGCCAACCTCCCTGGTGGTGGCAGGGAAAGGAAATAATGACGGCTCTGTTCCTCCTCCCGGGGACAGCCAGGAACTCACCCTCAGCAGCCAAAATTAGCCAGCGGCGCTGATTCACCCAGCACATCACGCAACACCGCAGCCCCACGTGCCAACACGTCACAGCCTGGCCAGGGGGTCACGGCCTGGCTGGCGTCAGCTGGGCACGTGCCAGGCATGGGGACAGGGCACTGGTGTCCCCGGGGGGTGAGGACCCCCAGCCGGCACAGAGGAAGGAGGAGATGTGCAGCCGGCAGGGAGTGGCTGGGAAGGGCATCCCAGCCAGCCGGAGTGGGCAGGGGGGCACGCTCGGCTCAAGAGCTGGCCCCAAACCCCGCGGGCATCTTTGGCAGCACACCAAGAAACGTGGCATCTCCCCGTGAGTGCAGCTTTAATATCATGGCATCCCCCCCTGCATTGGTACACATATACATTCGCTGTATACAGATATATACAGAGAGCAGCGGTATGTATAGGCGCCACGGAGGCCCCCTGGCAGCCCACAGCCCCCTGGGTCCCAAAGCGGCAGGGGGCACATCCCCACTTGGCCCTGGGGCTGGGGGGAGGCAGGGGCTGTGAACCCCGGGGAGCCGACATCGCTTTCACGAAGCCTTTGAGAGCGAGCGTAGGTGAGCAGGAACCTTCTCTAACATAGCACCATCCTCAGGGTTTCCCCGACGGGCTGGGGGGTGCAGGTGAGGCCCCCCAGGTTAAAGACAGATGTGCGGCTGGCAGGCGTGCGAGCTGGAGGGTAGTGCACAGAGAAAGCCTCCAGCCTCCCCACAGGTCTTTGCCAAACCATAGCAGCCACAAAAGGGGAACCGGGCCCCGGTTGAGGTTAAGGTGAAATTTATTCAGATGGAGCCAGTTGCAGGGTGGGGGGTGAGGGATGCTGTGCAGGGAGGCAGCGCCTGGCCTAGCGACGTGGGCAGCCTCCCCTGGCAGAGAGTGGGGAGAGGGAGGGGGTTGGGGACCCGTGGGGGGCAGGGAAGGGGACAAGGGTGTTAGATGAGGGAAGGGGAGCCCAATCATGCCAAGTCCCAGCTCCACTCCCAGGCTGCTCGAGAGGGGGCATAGGGCCAAGAGCCATCCCGTTGGCAGCAAATAAGTTAAAAATCAAACTGGGAACAGCCCAGGAAACTCTAGGTGGGAAAGGGGGTTAAGAGCCTTAGAGAGGGGTGTGGATTCCCATTTGATATAAATTTCACCTTAATGGGTAATAAAACTGATATGAAAGGAAAAACCCATGAGCAGCAAAAAGACACGTTAGAAATAGCACCAGGTTCCTGCCGGGGGCTGGTGGGCACGCAGCCCCCGCCACCGCGGGCAGCCCAGCCCTGGCCGGGGTGGCAGCCGGGCCCCGCTGCTGGGCAGCCCTGCCTGCTGAGACGCTGCCCGCGCCTATGCCTCCGGCTGCCCTCCTGCCTTGCCGCCAGCAACGCCGCAGGCATCTGCAGAGAGAAGCGAGGTGGCATCAGAGCCAAGGTGGGGGACCAGCATCATCCCCCCGGCTTTGCATCGGTTGAGCCCGCGGCACCGGGTGGGGATGCTGCCGGACCTGCCGGTGCCAGTGGCCGTGCAGTGCCTACCTGCCCCTGGGCACTACCCGCAGTGCAGCTCGCACTCCTCCTTGCTGTCGAAGCGGTTGAGGTTGCCCCGGCAGCCGCTGTAAATGAAGGGCCGGCACTCGGTGACTCTTTGGTTGTAGTACCACCGCAGCGTGTAGCGCTGGCAGTCCCCCTCGTCCAGCGGCAGGCTGCAGGGCTCAGCTGCGGGGGGCAAACAGCGATGGTGAGGGCAGGCAGGAGCCGGCAGCACACTGGCGGTGGAGACAGCCAGACCCACTTGGCAGAGGAGGAGAAACCCCAGAAGGGGAAGGCAGGGAACGGCTCCCGGCTGAGCACGAGCAGGGTTTGGCTGGAGGGGACATCTCTGTGCCCTGCCCAAGTGCTGGGAGTGAGGGCAGGAGACGCTGCTGTGGGCAAGCTCTCTCCCAGGGGCAGCTCCTAGCAAAGGCTGGAGATAGAGCTGGGAGGGAGGTGGCATGGGGACACGACGACCACAGCATCCCTTGGAAGGGTACCAGAGGGAGCCTCTGCATGCTGCTGCCAGGGCTTCCCTGCTCTCCTGGGGGCTTTGGGATCCCCTCCCACAGCTCATGACCAGGAGCAGAGGAAACCTGCCAGGGGCAGCAGGTCCCACCAGCCCAGCAGACCACCCATCACAGCCGGTGATGGCTTCGGTGAGTGGGATGGAGCGCAAGGTCTGCACAGTATGCACGGCACAGTGCTGTAATGGGGAATGCGCACCTCGCCTGGGTGCCAGTGAGAGGGCTGCAAATCCCAAATCCCCCCAGCCAGAGGGCTGCAAATCCCAAATCCCCCCCAGCCAGAGGGCGTGGGGACCTGCTGCCAGGCAGGACATGGAGGCATCACCCCAGCAAAGCCCAGATAGCCCTGCAGTCGCCCCCAGTGGCTCCATCCTCAGTGCCAGGCAGGCACAGAGAAGCTCACCACCCATCGCGGGCTGCTCCGAGCTGTCCATCTCCGGGACCTCATCGTAGTCCTCCTCCCTGTACACGCTCTCGTACTCGAGGTCATCAGTGTCGAGCATGACCTGCCTGTCCTGCCCTGGGAGACAGCGCTGGGCATGAGCAGCCCTCGCCTCCCCCTCCATCCCTGCCATCCTGCTTCCCCCAGCCACGGCCCCGGCTCTGCACACGCCTGCACGCACACAGCACACGCCTGTGCGCGCCTGCACATGCACACACACATGCACCCACACTCCCTCCTGCCCTCTCCTCTCCCCACTCTAATTAAAGCCCTCCGGGACCGGCAGCACAGCCACTGATGGATTATCCCTTGGTGTCCACGAGTGGGAGGCAGGGGCGCGACCTGGGAAAAGGGGGACAGGGACTAAAAGCACAGGGACAACACTCACCCTTCTCTTCCTCAGTGTGTGACAACTTGAGCACAGGGACTGCATGAGCGCTGCCAGCAGGGAATGGCTGGGTGGGGAAGAGCCCTGCGAGGGGAAGGACATGGCGCAGGCATCAGGGAGGAGGTGAGGGAGGCCGGGGCGCTTCCCTCCTGCCTCCCAGGGGGAAACCACCCCTTGCAGGTGCGGAGCAGCCCAGCAGTGCCCCAGCACTGCTGCAGCCTGCCGGGATACACGGCCAGGGCTGCGGGACCTGGGGACACCCTCTCCTCTCTCTGCACTGCAGGCCAGGGCTGCCAGGGGCTCCCAGAGGAGGGACAGGCAGGAGGAGCTGCTGCCCAGTGAGAGCGAGCCTGCTGGGAGCCCAGCAGGATGGGGATGGGGCTGACAACGGGCACGGGGAGGCACACGTGCCCAGGGGGTCAGATCTTGTGGGTCCTCCGGGCTCTCCATCACCTGTTTGGCTGTGCTCTCTCTCCTGACGGATGCTTCTTCCTCCTCCTTGGACAGAGTGGAGGCTGCTCCTCACCTGAGCCCCCCAGCCTCCTTGGAGAGAAAGGACCCCCCTCATCCCAGCCCACCTCTTGTCCCCATCCCTCCATCCCTCTCCCCCAGCCCACCCTCCCCTCCAGCAGCCCTGGCCCCAGTAAGCCCCCCTGCCCTAGCTCCGGCACCCAAGCATGGACAGGGCGCATGTGGTCCCTTCTCAATCGGGCAGACCCTGGCAGCACCTGCACCCTATTGGCACCATCCTGAGGCAGCTGCCCCTGGGGATCCCTGCTGTGCCATCATTTCTGCCATGCACCATCCCTCCTTCCTATGCATGGTCCCACGCAGATGCCAACCCTGACCGAGGGTGTCTGAGAGGGTCCCAGCCACCTCCAGTCCCCCCAAAACCAGCAGCACACCTGGGTGCCGGGACCCCTTTGGTGCCACACGCGCGGGGCAAGGGCAGGGGCAGGGGCAGGGGCAGGGGGTAGGAAGGGAGAGCCGCAACCTGAGTGCTCACGTGAATCCAGGCGCCGTGGGAAGTGGCCGCCGCAGGCTGTGGGAGAGATAGGGTAGGGGGTCAGGGGCAGTGGGTGCCAGACCCCCGGCCCCGGGGCTGTGCAGTGGGGGATGCTCACCACAGTGCTGGCTCATCTCCTGCCTGACGAAGGCACGGATCTCCTCCTCCTGCCGGGCACGTGGAGGGGCGAAGGACCCACGTGGCAATAGGGGACGGTGCAATTAGAGAGGAGGAAAACCCCTTTCCCCAGGCCCATATACCAGAGCAGAGCCCGGAGGTGGGGGAAGCCCCTCCATCAGCGGCAGTGGGACGGATCCAGCGCCCCATCCCACCCTGGTGACCCGAGTGCTGCGAGCCTGTGCCGGCTCCCTCCCGGCTCCTTACCGTCATGCCCGGCTCCCCTTTCTCCCCGCGAAGCCCCTGGGTGCCGGGACTGCCCTAGGGACAAGCAGAGGGAAGGTGGGAGGCTGGCCCCAGCTGAGGCTCACCCGCCCAGGGCCGGGCACCCGCTCACCCACCTGCTCTCCTCTCTCGCCGGGAATGCCGGGCACGCCGCGGGCCCCCGGCACCGACTGTCCAGGGGGGCCTCTCTCCCCCTGCAAAGGACATGTGCTCAGGGCCTGGCTGGCAGCTCCGGAGCCTCTCTGCTCTCCCCAGTGCCATGGATGTGCTGCTTTCCCCATCCCTGCACCCCAGGGACACCTGTGCAGGTGGGGATGGGGACGGGGATGGGGATGGGGATGGGGATGGGTCCAGCCCAGCCCCATGACAAGAAGGTCCCCAACCCCCTAGGCTCCCATCCCCTGGGCAGGGGAACACAAAGGAGGATGCCAAAGCCAGCGAGCAGCGACAGAGCTGAGACACGGCTCCTGATGCCACCAAACCCTCGCCCACCCCGGGGACAGGGCCACTCGTGGTAGGGACTCACCTTCTGGCCCTGCATGCCCTCGGGACCTCGGGGGCCAATGTTTCCCGGCGGCCCGGGAGGGCCAGGAGCACCATCACTGCCCCGAGGACCAGGGCCACCAATAATGCCCGGGGCACCCTGCAGGAGAGCAGAGGGTGAGGCCGGGGGTGTCAGAGCCCCCCGGCCCCAGAGCAGGCACCATGGGCATCCTCTGACCCCGCAGCTGGGCATCCCCAAAGCACCGTCACCGGTGCCTTCTTGTAAAGAGTGGGGATCTGTTGTCACTCATAGTTTAGTGACATAATTTAGAGCAGCACCAGCTGGCTCTTCCGGGAGCATCAGGCTCTGATGCGCTTCGGACCAAGGCTAGATCCTGGTAAAAGCAACACAGTGCAACGCGTACTGTCCCTTTCCAGCCTGCTCACCCGGTCTCCTTTCTCCCCCTGGTCTCCTTTGGCTCCCTGCTGCCCGTCGAATCCCCGGTCGCCCTGGGAAGAGGAAGGGGCAGGCAGCAGGCAGGGGCAGGCAGCCAGGAGGCTGAAGTGCCAGCATGGCTTTTCCTAGCACTGCCCTGACGTACCTTGGGTCCCATGAGCCCCTCCTTCCCAGGGATGCCTGGTGGTCCCGATAGACCCAACTCTCCCTGGGGGACAAAGCAGACGTCCATCAGCCACCGGCCGCACGTCCCCGTCCCACCCTGGCGCCAGCACAGTGCTTACCGGCTCGCCTTTCCTCCCCGGCAGCCCCGAGCGCCCCGGGATTCCCGGCTCTCCCTACAGCAGGCAGGAGAGAGGCAGGGCGGTCAGTCCTGTGCCCCTCAATGCTCACCCCAGAGCCATGTGCAGAGGAGGGGACCCCATGCCCCTGCCGCGGGGCCGAGCTCTGGCCTCAGCCATCTCCCTGCTCCCCTCGGCTGGCGGAGGGGATCCAAAGGGCCACAGCCTCCAGGCAACATCTGGGCTCCTGCAGCACCCCGCGGGCACCCACTCACCTTCTCGCCCTTTTCCCCATCGAGGCCGCAGGCACCTTTCATGCCCCGGTCGCCCTGCGAGGATGAGGAGGGGAGTCAGAGCCCTGGCCGAGCTTGCGTGGGTCCTGGCCAGGAGAGCACCGGCGGGCAGAGGGGACAACCCACCTTGGGGCCACGCATGCCCAGGGGTCCCATGTCCCCCTTCTCCCCACGGGCTCCAGGGATCCCGTCGCGGCCAGGCTGGCCCTGTGGGAGAGCACACAGCATGACAGGGGTCCGCTCCTACCCCGTGATGGGGTGGCAGTGGCACCGAGACACGGCTCCTCACCGGCTCGCCAGGCTCTCCCAACGCTCCAACCTCTCCCTGGGGAAAGCAAAGGCACGGGTCAGGGCAGTCGAGGGGGACAGTGGTCCCAGCACCCCCCAGCAGTAGGGGGTGCCTAGCTCCTTACCTTCTGCCCACCAGGGCCGCGTGCCCCAGGGAAGCCTGTGGAGCCCTTCTCGCCTTGCTCGCCCCTCGCCCCCTGCAAGCAGAAACCCAGATCAACATAGAGCAGGAGGGAGAGCTTCGGCCACGGCACAGCCACAGCACGGCCACGGCACAGCCACAGCACGGCCACAGTGACCTCCGAGGCCAGCTCCAGCAGCTCCCCTTGCTGGGGTGCCAAGCATCATGCCAGGACGCCCACAAGCACCAGTACATGGAGCACAGGGATGCCATCATGTCCTGGTCCCTCTGTCCATCACTCCATCTACAGCCCTCCGTGGTCCCCAACCCAGCAGCCCCCAGCCCCGCACAAGCCCTCCCAGCCATACCTTCTCTCCGGGTATGCCTTGCTCCCCTTTGTCCCCCTTGTCCCCTTCGGTGCCCTTCAGGCCACGCTCTCCCTGCAAAGGGGGAAAGACAGGGAGGGGTTATGGGACAGGGAGACACATTGGGGTGGGGAGGACAGACCGCCTGGGCAGGGACACGGGGGCCATGGGGTGGCCAAAGGAGGGAGGGTCCCTTGACAGCAAGAAGCCCCCCCAGCTCGGGGGGGCTGTCCTGTGCCACTTGGGAAAGGAGGGTGCAGGATCAACCTCGTAGGGCTGGGAGCTGCCCTGGGCCAAGAGCAGGGCAGGCAGGGCCTTGGGAGGGGGATGCACAGGAGAGCCCCTGTCCATCAGGACAAGAGGGATGACACAGAAGGGGACAAGGAAGATGGGGACAGGGAGGATGGGGACAGCTCTTACCGGCTCCCCCTTGCTGCCCCGTGCGCCAGTGGACCCCGCCACCACCACAGTGTCACCCTGCATGCCCGAAGGAGAGAGGCGGGGGTGAGCGGGGGCGTCAGCGCTGCTGCCCTGCCTCCCGCTGCTTCCTGCCCCTGGGACTCACCTTGTCTCCTTTGGGCCCTGGGGCCCCAACGTCTCCCTGTGAGGAAGGGGAGATGGTGAGATGCTGCAAGGATGTGCGTCGGGGGGCGGGCGGCACCTCCCTGGGGACCCCAATCCGTGGAGGTGCATCGTTCGCCCCCTCCGGCTCTCCAGTCCATATGGTCCCTTACCTTGTCCCCACGCTCCCCCCGGTTCCCAGGCAAGCCCTGTGGGAGAGAGGAGAGGGGTGGTCAGGGAGGGGCCCAGCTGAGCGTGTATCTGGGGAGGGGGGTATTTACCGCCGGCCCGCGATCCCCTTCTGGCCCCGGGCGCCCGTCTTCACCCTGTGAGAAGAAAGCGATGGGAAAAGGGGATCTGGGATGGGGGCACCCCTAGCGTCACCCCACCCTGGGGACAGGCGTGGTGCTGGCTCGCTGTCCCCTCGAGGCTGTGCTGTGGGATTTCCTGTCCCTGGTGGTGGGGACATGGGGGGGGCCATCACGGTACCTACCCGTGGCCCTGGGTCTCCACGCTCGCCTCTGGCTCCTGGTAGCCCGGCCCCCGGCGCGCCCTGCCAGGGGGAAGGCAAGAGCTTGTCCCTGTCCTTGCTGCCCACCGCTCCTCCCAGCCATGCCATGTCCCCCGCCCCATGCCGGGGACACCCCGCAGACCCCCCATTGCTCTGGGTGCCCAGCACAGAGCACATTCCCATGTGCCACCATCCAGAGTGGTTTCAGCATCCCCCAGGGGGTGGCTGCAGCAGGGAGACCTCACAAGAGGAGCAGCCCCACATCCCTCATGCTACAGGGCTGCCCCCCTTCCTACCTTGTCACCCTTCGGGCCAGAGGCCCCTTGTATGCCCTAAAAGAAAGGAGAGAGGTGAGCGAGCCACAGGAGGAAGGTGATGCCAGGCACCCCACAAGCATTCCTGGGGCTCCCACAGCAGCTCCCGCCCCGTGCCAAAACGTCCAGCAACCGCCAGCCCCAGGGGCTGGGGCCGGGAAGGTGCAGGACATGTCCCTGTCACCCCACCCGAGCCAGCGGGGGAGCCAGGGCAGAGCCTGCACTCCCCAGGGACACTGCGGCACCGGAGCCCCATACTCACGGCTGGCCCTGGGGGCCCTGCGGGTCCTGGAGGTCCGGAGGTGCCATCTCTCCCGGGAAAGCCGATCAAACCCTGGCAAGGATATACTGGTGAGCGGGTAGAGGCCACGACTGGGAGCTGGTGGGGCTTGCAGCGACCCTGCTGGTGCTGCCTGAGGGTCTGGGGTCACACAGACCAGCGAAGGCGAGCACTGGCTGTAGACTTTACCCTCTCTCCCGGGGCACCCGGTGGGCCAGGCTGCCCGTTGTCCCCTCTCAGGCCGGGCTGTCCCGGTGTCCCAGCGATGCCTGCTAAGCCTGGGGGTCCTGGTGGTCCTGGCAAGCCGATGTCACCCTGGAGCAGGGAGTAAAACGATAAGTCCCAGGGAAACAGCCCCCAGAGCATCCTTCTCCCTCAGCTGGCCAAGCCAGGGCAGCACGCAGGCACTGGGGACATGGTGAGAGCCAAGATGACACGAAGACAAGGTTTACCTTCAAGCCTGGAGGCCCATCCTGTCCTGGTGGTCCCCGCACACCGACACCCGGCGATCCCTGCGTAGTGGCAGAGCATGCGGTGTGTCCCCTGGCTGGCGGGCATGGGGGTGCCAGGGGCACTGTGCCAGCCCGAGCGAACCCCCAGGGCTGGGGAGCACCTCGTGCCCCTGGGACCAAGAGACATTTACCTTCTCCCCTTTGGCTCCAGAGGACCCCTTGGCTCCCTGTGAAGACAGCAAGCCACTGGGAAGGGCTGGGTGGTGGGTGGCGAGGACACAGGTCCTCCCCCCTGACAGCATCCGCTGCCCCCAGCATCCACCCCCTGGCCCCCATGTGCCTCCTACTCACGTCTTCCCCAGGATCTCCTGGCTCCCCGAATCCTCCTGGCTCCCCCTGGCAGGGGGAAACAGGCAAAAAGCAGGGGCGCATGATGATGCATGGGGGGGAGCAGTTGCAGCTGGACCCTCCAGCCATAGCCAGACAGCTGGGGAGCCCAGGGCCCCCACAGCCCCCTCCCCGCTGACTCCCCAAGCAGTGCTCACCTTCTCACCCTTGGGGCCGGGCAAGCCTCGGTCGCCCTTGGAGCCCTGCCAGGGGGAGAGCGGCGTTAGGGGAGAGGGGTGGCCACAGGGCTGGCTTGCGCCCCAGAAGGCAAGGAGAGGGGACAGGGGCCGAGGTTAATGGGGCCGACTCACAGGCTCTCCCAGCAGCACACCCTCCAGCAGTGCTGGCTCGCCCTGCAGTGACACACGGGTGCTCAGACAAGCCTGCAGCGCGTGCCAGCGCCCTGCGGACCCCCACCTGCCCTGGGGGCTTTGGCAACACCCAGGGGTTGGGGTCCCCCCGCCTTGCACCCTGGTTCCTTACCTTCTCGCCTTTGGCACCGGGAGGGCCAGCGATGGCCTGGGACGTGGGGGAGAGAGGGGCAGGTGAGCAGGGCTGCACAGGGATGCTCCCCCTCACCCTGGCCCAGGAACCCCGGGGCAGCTCTGCACTCACCTGCCCTGGGGCTCCAGTGTCCCCTGGCTCTCCCTTGGGACCAGCAGGGCCTGAAGGTCCTGGCACGCCCTGGCACAAGCAGCACAGCCCTCAGCCTCAGCTGCAGATGCCCCAGGCTGAGCCCCATGGGGCTCCCACTGGGATGGGATGGGGTGAGCAGCAACATACCATCTTCCCAGGCATCCCCGCCTCGCCATCCTTCCCCGGCACGCCGTCCCTGCCTGGCACACCCGGCTTCCCGCTCTCCCCCTGCAGGCAATAAGAGCAGGGCTGGGGTGCAGGGGTCCCTCAAACCTCCCAAGCGGCTGAGCACCCCACACCGATGGCAGCCAGGCAGGGAGGGGACGACACACTCACCACTTGTCCTGGCAGCCCAGGGACACCCGGGGGGCCCTGCAAGGGAAACGTGAGCAGAAATCAAGTGGCTGCCTGGGCACCAGGAATGGCCAAGGGGCAGGACGGGGCGGGGGCTGCAAATACCTACCACTGGGCCAGGGGGGCCAAGGGGGCCGGGTAGCCCCATGCTGCCCTGGGGACCGGGCAAGCCCTGCAATGGAAACAGCCGCGTCAGAGGGGGGATGACACGCTGCCTTGGCACAGCCAGGACCTCAGCTGCCCCTGTGGGAAGGTGCATGGCAGCGGGGCCAGCCTGCTTTGGGGGGGCCAGGCAGGTGCTGGTGGGGAGGGTGTGGGTGCTCACCCGGATGCCGGAGCCAGGTTCCCCCGGATCGCCCTGCGAAGAGAGCACCTGCGTCAGTCCCACCACCCCAACCCACTGGCCACTGCAGTCATGGCCATGTCCCCGCGCCTGCCATGAGGCTGTTCCCCAGGGCTGGCTGGATGTGGGAGGAGGGCCAGCCAGAAATGTCCCTCCCTCCAGCTCAAAATGTCCCGAAATGTGGCGCTCCCTCCAGCCCCCAAATCTGCTAAGGCACTGCTTTCCTCTGCCAGGTCGGATGTGGCAATGCCGATGCCGATGCCATACCTTGGTACCAGCTGGGCCCTGGGTCCCTGGTGGGCCAGCACTGCCCTGCAGGATACAAGGAGACATTATGTTGGGGCAGCGCTTGCTGGTGGCACAGGACGGGGAGGGGACAGCCGGGCAGCGCAGTCCTAGCACTGCCACCCCACCCTTGCTCCCTGGCAGGACGCCTGCCCCAGCATGACAGTCCCCTGCATGTGGCATGGGGTGGCTCCTTACCGGAGGTCCTGGGGGTCCTGGGTCTCCCTGGCTGCCCTGAAGGGAGGAAGAGATGGGGTCACTGCAGGGATGGGTTTTCCCTGGTGGGTGCATGGGGTGTCCCCTGGGAGAGGAGACCCAGACAGAGCCAGCAGCTCTGGTAAGCACCCATGCCAAGTGAGGACAAGCCTAGCCAGCTCCTGGCAAGATGCCTGGGGCCAAGCACCCACCCAGCCATCGGGGTGGCCCCCACGGCTTCACCCAGCGCCCGTGGCCGGGATCCCCCAGCTGTGCGCTGAGGCAGGGGGGCACAGTGACACAGGGGACACACAGACACCTACCGGGCGTCCCAGCACGCCGGGGAAGCCTGGCAAGCCCTGCAAAGAACAACATCAGAGCCGGTGGGTGAGCGGGAGCCCGCCACCCCCAAGCAACCTTGCTTGCCCCTCAGGGATGCTCCCCACTCCCAGTGTGTGGGACTCAGCCCAGGGTACTTGGGGGGAGGGGCGGGGGGCAGAAGGGCCCCTAAAGCCCTGCAGGCCCTGCGCGGGGAGGGGAAGGAGGTGAACAAGACGTGAACGCTCCTGCTGGTGCCAGTGGTGGCTGGTGTGGGACCACAGGACCTTCCCCCCATCCCAGCCCGCATCCCCCCACCATGTTCCCACTCACCGGCTTCCCCTCGGGGCCGGCCAGCCCTCTCTCACCCGGGAGGCCCTGGAGCAAGAGATGGGGATGAGGTCAGTGCCAGGCAGGGGTCCGGGGTCAGCGCCAGGCAGGGGGACAATGCGATACTCACCAGGGCACCGTCCCTGCCCTTCTCGCCGGGCTCCCCTCGCTCGCCCCGTGGGCCACCCTCACCCTGCAGCGGGGACAAGCGGAGGGTCATAGGATAGGCAGGGACCTTTCTGTCCCCCCCTAGACCCTGCTGGCACCCAAAGAGGGGTGCCCCCAGCAGTGCCCCCACCCAGGGCTTTGCTCCATGGGGCCGCCCCGTTGGCAGCGGGAGACTTACGACCGCAGACCTTATCTCCTTTGGGTCCCCGCTCGCCCTCAGCTCCTGGCTCGCCCTGCATCAGGGAGAAGACAGATGCCATCAGCCCCCACTGCCCCCCTGGGGACACCCGCCCCACCATCATCCTCGGTCCCAGCCCAGCTCATCATGTTGTCCCCGGCTCAGTCGCCTTGGCTGCCCCGCTCCTTTCTGCCCAGCCACGCACCTTCACTCCCTTGGGTCCGGCGGGGCCACGCTCGCCCGGGAAGCCCATCAAGCTGCCCTCCACCACATCTGCCTGTGGGCAGGGTGCAGTCAGGGCTGGCACTTGGGGGACCCTAGGGTGGTCCCCCAGGGGCACAGCCCTCCCTGAGCCCCTACACCAGGGAACTGGACATGGCCATCCATCCCTGGAGGTGCAGGCTGGCACCCCTTGGGGACAGTCCCCAGCAGCAGCCATCACCTACCTTGGGCCCTGGGGGCCCTGGGGGGCCAGGCAAGCCATCCCTGCCCTGGGGGAGAGAAAAATAGGTTGAGCATCAAAGGGACAGCAGGGCACCGGGGAACAGAGCCATCTCGGTACAGCCACTCCTGGTCCCCATAGGGCATCCCCCTGCCCCACGGAGAGCCCCCCGTCCCCCCGAGAGGTGCACAGCACAGGGGAAATGGAGGGGACTGTGTCCCCGTCCTGGCTCACCTGCTCGCCCCGGTCACCCTTCTCGCCCCGGTCGCCCTGGGGAAACAACGTGGTGGCTGTCATGAGGCTGTCCCCAAGCCCCTGGACCAGGTCCCCCAGCCCTCGCACACACTCACCTTCTCACCAGGCCGTCCGGCCTCCCCGAGCTCCCCGGCCCGGCCGGGCACCCCGGGGATGCCCGGCTTGCCAGGCTCCCCCGGCTGACCGGGCGGCCCCTCGGGACCCCGCTCACCCACGGCACGGCCCATGGGACCCTGGGGGCCGGGGGCACCTGCGTCGCCCTTGTCACCTTTGGGTCCTCGCTCGCCAGGGAAGCCTAAGGAACCCTGCAAAACATAATGCTGTGCTGCCAGAGCCAGCCCTGTGCCGAGGCTCTCAGGTCCCCCGAGCATCTCGGTGCTGAGCTGGCCACGCAGCCCCCCCAGCCAGCCCAGGTAAGGGGGAGTGGGGCAACATGTTTGGGCATGGCATTGAGCCCAGCTCTGCTCACCTCTCGGCCTGGAGGCCCCCTCTCTCCCGGCTCCCCCCGGCTGCCCTTCTGGCCCCGTAGCCGCTCAGACACTGGCAGAAATGAGTCCGAGCTCCCATCGTAGGCACCCGTGAGCTCCTTCAGGGATGAAATCTGGGAGGGAGGAAAGAGCCACCGGTCGGGGGTCAGTGCAACCTAGCCACGGCAGCAGTCCATGGCCCTGCCAACCCGTCCTGGGTCGCTCAGGTCTCCCACTGTCTCCCGTGTCCCCCCTCCTGCTGCTGCGCGGCAGGAACAGCCCCCAGCCTGACAGCCAGGGACTACATACCTTGATGCCAAGCGCTTCCAGGCTACGTTCAATGTTCTGCAATAAAAAGACATTAAAGCGGGTGTTGGCCTGCTCCTACCATGGGGGCTCTGGGGGCTCCTCTGTCCCCCAAGGCTGACGTCCCAGCCCAGCAGGTGAGGGGGACTCACCACTGCAGTCCCAGGGTCTCCGCGTGCTCCAGGGTTGCCAGGTCGCCCCTAGGTTTGCAGGGCGAGAGGGAATCAAAGATGTACAGAGGCGCAGTGAGTGAGGCGAGCAGCACTGATGCTGCCCTCAGTAGGTTTCAGAGTCAACGCTGCCAGGTGCTGCCTGGGCAGGGGCTGCAGTTGCCACCACCCTGGGGTGCTCGCAGCTTGCCAGGCTTGGTGCTGGGTACTCACCGGCTCCCCTCGCAGTCCTGGCTCCCCTGGGTCCCCCTGAAACACAGCAAGGGTGTTGGGGGGAGGCAGAGCCAGGCTGCCTGGCACCAACTCCAGCACCAAGGTCCAGCCCAGCCAACCTGGGCACAGGGAGTCCCTCCAAGGACTCATCCCCTCTGGCACAGGGTCTCCCCAGACCTTTGCCTTGGAGGGCTCAGGGGAAAGAGCACACCTACCTTCGGTCCAGCCACCCCACGGAGGCCCGGTGAGCCCTGGAAGACGCAGAGGGGACACGATGGCACCTGGCACCCACAGACATGGGGCAGGGCCCCACAGGAGCCATGGGCAGGGGTCCTGCCCACCTGACGGCAGCCCGGACTCCAGGGTCTGGTGCTGGGTGGCACCGTGGGCTCAAGGACTACGCACCTGGCCTGGGGGGCCGACCTGCCCTGGGACGCCGGGGAGGCCGGGGGGGCCGAGGGGGCCTGGCACGCCTCTGTCCCCCTGCTCGCCCTTGGCACCACTGCGGCCCTGCCAAGAGAGCAGTGTTACCCCCAGGACCTGGGTGCCCAGGTCTGTCCCCAGAGAGGGCATGTGCCCACCACCCCCCATCACCACGCTCTGCAGGGAGGTACTCACCTCTCTGCCAGGGGGTCCTACGTCACCTTTGTCTCCCTAACCAGGAGGAGGGAAAGGAGTTAGAGGGATGCTGCCCCATCCGCATGCCCCAAAATGATGCTCCTGGACCCGGGCAGGGAGGAGCCATCGGGCATGTGGGGACCACAAGGAGACCATGCAGGGACTGTGCAGGGACCACCCAGGGCTCAGCTCCTTACCTTTCTCCCATCCTCTCCTGGCATCCCATCTTCTCCCTGGGGACACAGGCTGCCAGTCAGCACCCGACTCGACCACCCCAGCACAGGCACCGCATGGGACGGGGACAGGCACCAGGGGAACAGCTCAGAGCATGGGGGCTCTTTGCCACATCCCCCCCTCGCCTTTATGTTGTACTGGGGTCACTGGCCCTCAGGACCCCCAGGTGAGCCCCAAAGCCAAGCCCCACTCCCCCTACTCACGTTCTTGCCACTGAGGCCGGGTTTGCCATCGTCACCGGGTTTGCCCTGGGAGGAAGCAGAGGCAGTGAGAAAGCCCCCCCGGCACCCCCCCCGGCACCAGCAGCTGGGGGTCCCTGGGCCCCGCCGCAGCCCCAGTGCGCAGCAGGGAGCTGGACACAGGGGGAGCCCTGGCAGACGGAGCCGGCTGGGACCGACCGCAGAGGGCACGGGGCATGATGCGTCCCCAAGGCGCAGGGTGGCTGGTACTTACGGGGATGCCAGGCGGTCCCAGGGGGCCCACAGGGCCAGGTGGTCCCTGCTCCCCACGTAGCCCGGGCAGCCCCTGCGGGGAAAGGAGACGGGGGGGAGCACAGCGTGGCAGGGCACTGACCTCCCCCAGCTGGCTCCGGGGCTGGGAGCGGGGCTGGGATGGTGGCACCCTGCTGGGGATGGGGGAGAGTCCCGCTGCGCTGCCCCAGACCAAGGTGCACAGGACAGGACGTGGGTCCCTTGCAAGCGCAATGGCCCTAGTGGGAGCACAACCCAAACCCACCCTCCCCAGAGGTACTTACGTCCCGGCCGGGGTCCCCCTGCTTCCCCGGGTCCCCCTGCAGACAAGGAGGAGGTGAGGGCAGGGACACCCCCACCCTGCCACAGGTCCCCCACGAGCATCCCCAGCCTGGAGCAGAGGGTGTCTGGGGGGGGCGGCTCCTCCCGCCCCATCACCCCTCCGTCCTGCAGCCCCCATCCGTGGTGCCCGGGGGTGGCCGTGCCCCCCGCCCTGGACCATGCTCACCCGCAGCCCGGCAGGCCCTGGGGGCCCCGGTTTGCCTTCCAGCCCATTGCGGCCATCCAGCCCCGGCGGGCCGCGGTCCCCCTGTAAGAGAGCAGGGCAGGAGGGATGGAACCATGGGGCAGGACAGGGGTGCCATGGGGCAGCCCCCAGCCCCCAGCCCCCTCACCTTCTCTCCCGGCAGGCCTCGGTCCCCAGGGTCACCCTGTGGGGTGGGAAGAGGAGTGAGTGTTGTCCCCCTCCGAGCAGGGGCCAAGTGGGGTGTAGACCCCCTGCTTAGCCCCCCGTGGGGAAGGGGGCACTCACCCGTGCACCAGCGGGGCCACGGGGGCCCTCCACGCCCTGCAAGAGAGAGACACACTCAGCAGTGGGGCATGGGGGAAATAATGGGGGTCCTGGGTGCCTGTCTGCCACCGCCTGCACACCAGGACCCCTGGCTCTCCCGCAGAGCATCACCCGTCTCGCTGCCCCCCTGCCACCTCCCACACCGGAGACCTGGCACCTACCCTCTCTCCAGGCAGGCCGGGGGAGCCGGTGTCGCCCCGGGTGCCCTTTGCGCCGTCCTCGCCGGGGTCCCCGGGGTCCCCCTGCCAGGGAAGGGCACCATGGTTAGAGGGTACTGCCCCACCGCCAGCGCAAACACCTATGCTGAGCTCGTGCCAGAGCCCATGCTGAGCACCTCTGCTTATGCTGCATGGTTTAAGGGCAGGATAATAACAAAGGTCTGAAAACACAGGTACGGGCTGAAAAAAGAGCCAGCCAAGCCAGGGAGAAGGCATTGGCCATGGCCAGGGACCAAGGCACCCTCCAGCACCCCGCAGAGCACAGCCTGCGGCCAAAACTGCCCTGAGCCTGAGCTGGCTTGTAAAAGCAGAGCACCCAGAGCATGGGGTGTACTGCTGTGGGATCCCCGCGGGGCTGGGGAGCCACAAGCACACCGGCTCCTTCGAGGATCTCAGCTCTACAGGGACCTTTTGCCCCATCACCCTCCTCCCAGCCCCACACAGGAGCGTGAGCCCGTGTGCCCCCCCACATCCCACGCGTCTCAGCCGCAGTGCACATCAGCTCCACATGGTGGGGGCTGTTTTGGGCGGGGAGGGCTTGGTGCACCCCAGCACACAGCCAGAGCCTAGTGGGGGACAGCACAGGGCACCCCGCCGCCAGCATCCCAGGGGACCCACTTGTTACCTTCTCGCCCTTCTCCCCAACTCCTCCGAGCCCGTCAACCTGTGGGGCAGAGAGGGGCCGTCAGAGCGCACGGGGCTGGGCACCGGCCCGTGGGCAGGGAGAGGGGTGGGGGCAGAGCTTACAGTTCGTCCTGGGGGTCCGGGAAGCCCCTGAAAGAAGGGTGAGGCAATGGGGTTAAGGGGAGCTGGTGCAGCCCCAGGGAGGGCAGGGCTGGCTCCGGGGTGGGGGCCAGGCAGGCAGCCCTGCGTCACTCACCGGCTCCCCGCGGTCACCCTTGCTCCCTGGCGCTCCGGGGCTGCCCTGAGGGAAAGAGGGATGGGATGAGAGGAGGAGGGGATGGGGGACCTGTGGGGTGGTGGGTCCCGTGGGTGGAGGGTACCTCTGGGGTAAGGGTGGGTGCGAGGCAATGGGGTGCGTGGGGTGGCGGATGCCCACGGGGTGGTGGGCACGCACGAGGTGGTACTCACGTTCCTGCCTTCAGGACCTGGGTCCCCTGAGTCGCCCTTCTCCCCGGGGGGGCCGCGGTAGCCAGGAAGGCCCTGGGTGGGGTCAGAGGGAGGGTGTGTGTTAGCGGGAGCCACCCCGAGGCCACTGGGCATGTCGCCCGCACCGGGGTGCCCGCCAGCCCCACACTTACCCGGGGGCCCCTGTCTCCGGGTTTGCCAGGCAGACCTGCTTCGCCCTGTGGGGAAAGAGGGGGTGAGTAGGTGGCAGTGGGGAGGGGGGCAGTGGTCCTGGGGGGTCCTCACTTACCGGGGTGCCTTCGTCACCCTTCTCTCCACGCTCTCCCTGCGGCACAGGTCAGCGGACACCGGCCAGGGGGAGAAAAGCACAAGTCATCAGTGTCCCCCTGCTCCCCGCCAGCCCCCCAGCTCCTCGGGGCCACAGTGCCCCACAGCCCCTGGTCCCGCCGCCCCCCTCGCCCCACGGTACCTCCTTGCCACGCAGCCCGGTCTGCCCCGGGGCGCCTGCTCGGCCCGGCTCACCCTTCTCCCCCGGCTCCCCCGGGTCGCCCTAGGCAGGGGGGGAAGGGGCAGTGGGTCAGGGCAGCATGGGGGGAGCGCAGGGGCTGCTGAGGGGAGAAGGGCCTCAGCATGGCACCCTCCGCTCCCCAGAGCGGCATCGTGGCATGGCCTGCAGGGACAGCCCCTGCAGAGCCCGGACAGGATGGACAGACAGATGGATGGAGGGGCGATGCCTCCTGCAGTGACGTTACCTTCGGGCCGCTCCTGCCCGTGAGGCCAACGATACCCTGGTTGTTGGAGAGGGAGAGCACGTGTCACCAGGGACTGGGGTGGCCCCATGCCAGGGGAGGGACCGGAGCCATGAGCCGGTGCCCCCGGGGCAGAGCCCGGACAGCCCCAGCCCCTGGGTGCACCCAGACTCACCCGATCGCCCTGCTCGCCTTTGGGGCCGGCCGGCCCTGGGACGCTCGGGCCAGGGGCACCCTAGACACGAAGGGATGCAGCTTGGAGCAACGGCACAGGCACCATGAGCCCTGGGGGGGCTGTGCCATGCCTCCTGTGCCCCCCGTCCCCAGGCAGTACTCACACGGGCACCTTTATCTCCCGTGTCACCCTTGGGGCCAGGAGGTCCTTCTGGTCCTGGGAAGCCTCTTTCACCCTGGAGCAGACGAAATGGCACCATCAGCACCCCCAAACCACTCCCCTTCACCCCACTGCAGGTAGGGACAGCCAGGTCTGGGGACCAGCATGGGCATCCCCTCAGGTTGATGCCCAGCTGTGTTGCCCCCCTCCCCAGCCCATGGCCATGCCCCAGGGGGTGCCAGCGCAGGGCCGAGGGGCATGGCTGGACAGCGTTACCTTCTCTCCTCCAACACCGGCCACGCTGGGAGCCTGGGGGAGAAGCAGAAGGGACCGTGCTGGGTGCTGCCCGCAGCTCCCTGTCCCGGGGCTGGGGCAGGCAGAGGTGGACCTGCCAGGCAGCATCACTTACCGGCTTGCCAGGTTCTCCTGGATCACCCTGCAGAGAGACAAGTGTCATTGCCAGCCCCTTCCCCAGCAGCCCGATGCCACCCCACCAGGACCCCGCTTTGCCCTCACCTTCTCCCCACGGGGGCCGGCCGGTCCTGGAGCTCCCTGTGGTGAGAAGAGACCTCAGGGGGCCGGCAGCGCCCGGGGATGCACACCCAGGGCACGGCAGCCCCCCCGCCTGGGGTGCAGGGTCCACAGCGCCACGGCCACTGCCTCGACTCACCTCTCTGCCCGATGGCCCCGGGCGCCCTGGGGCTCCCGTCTCACCCTGCAGGAGGGGAGGAAGAGGAAGGAGTCAGGGGCATCCTCCCACCACATGCCAGCGTAGCTGCTCCAGGGCAGGGCATGGCCGTGGCCACCCCAGCCCACCTACCTTCTCACCCTCGGGGCCCGGCACGCCACGGTCCCCCTGCAGAGTGAAGCAGAGGAGGGTGTCAGGGAGCCTTCCTCCCTCCACATCACACTGCCCCACGCGCTACCCCAGAGCCCTTCAGGCCCGGCTCCAAATGCCACCCGAGACCACTGGGCTCTGACAGCAACCCCGGGGCACAGCCATCACCGGGCCACAGGGACAGCAGGACCCGCCGACACTGCCGAATGGCACGGTCCCACTCTGGCGCTGTCTCACCTTCTCGCCCGTCTCTCCCAGCTCACCCGGCACCCCGCGGTCTCCCTGGAGCAGGAGGAAGATGGGGTCAGGGGCAGCAGGACCCGCAGGGGATGGCACGGGTCCTGGTGCGGCACCCAGACCCCTTTTCTCCCCGCCAAAGGCAAGGCAAGAGCATCCCTTCAGTCCCTGCACCACTCACCTTCCTGCCCTGCTCTCCCGGCGGTCCCCGAGGGCCCTGCAAAGCACGATGGAAAAGATGTCACCTCCAGCAAATGCCCAGACTGGCCAGAACTGGAGCCCTCCGGGGTGCCCTCAGGGCTTGGCTCGCTGGCAAGGCCAACTCCTGCCCGCCTTACCTTTTCTCAGGAAACTCACCCGGTCTCCTGGGTCCCCGGGGCGGCCGGGTGGCCCTGGAAAACCTTCTTTGCTGTCACCCTGAAGATTAGGAAAGGCAACAGCCGTGCCCGTGAGATGGGGATGCCCATGAGATGGGGATGGGTATCCCCGCTGAAGTGCGGGGTTCAGCCCCAGTGCGGAGCATCCCCACCGTCCTCTTACCTTCTCTCCCTTCAGGCCGGGGGGCCCGGCAGGTCCCCGGGGCCCGGGGTCCCCAGGCAGGCCCTGCAAGAGAGCACAGCTCAGCCCCTGGGGACACAGCTCAGCCCTGGGGACACACGGCTGCTGTGGCCCCACTCCCCTGTCATTCCCACTGGCCCGGGGGGGAACTCACCGGGGTGCCAGGCTCCCCTCGAGGTGCTACCCCATCCACAAGTCCGGGGGGACCCTGTAGAGACAGGGGTCAGCTCCCGTGTGATGGCCCCGGGGGGCTCAGACCTTCCCAGCACCCTGGGGGGCTGCAGTGCCCTCGGGCACCCATGGGACCTCTGTCCAGGAGGGCAGAGGAGCCAGGAAAACAGACTCACTCACCCTCTCCCCTCGGTCACCCTTCTCCCCCTGCAAGGGCAAAAAAAAGTAGGTAAGGGCAGGTCTGGGCTCTCCACATGCCCCCTCAAATGGAGGGGAAACATGCTGGACAGAGCCCATCATCAGTGGTATCAGGGCATGTGCCTCTCCCTATGCTGCCCAGCGCCAGTAACAGCTCATCCATGTGTACATGTGCATGGGCACAGCTGATGGGGGGCACAGCTGTTGGGGGGCACAGCCCATGAGCGGGACCAGGAGTGCGTGGGGGAGCAGTTTCAAGCTGATGGCTGTCCCTCCATCCATCTGTCCACACATGCCCCCAGCTGTCCCCGTGCAGCACCGGTGGGGACGTACCTTCACAAACTCTCCTGGAGGTCCCGGTGGCCCCATGGGTCCAAGTGGGCCGGGGGGGCCTGGATCACCAAAGGGGCCCCGTGGGCCAGGGCTCCCGGGGGGGCCGGGGCTGCCCTGGAGGACAGAGACGCTCCATTAGCTGGGGCTGTGGCACGGGCTGGGGGTGCTGGTGGAGCAAACCCCCCAGGATTGCCACCCCTGTACCTACCGGCATGCCTGGCTCCCCTTTCCGGCCTGGCAGCCCCTGTCCTCCATCTACGATCACCCTGGGCTCTCCCTGAATGAGGAGGAGGAGGAAAAATCAGTCTTCATGTGCCCTGTTGTATCCCCAGTGCAGGACGGGGACCACAGTGCCACGAGGCCAGGGGCCCAGCAGGGAGACCCTGGGGTCACGCAGACACCGCGTGCCAGGAGGTGTCAGGGGCTGTGATGTGCCTGCCAGGGTCTCCGCTGCTCCCCAGGGACCCCCCCTGTGCCCACCACCTACCGGCTCGCCTTTCTCCCCCTTCGGGCCAGAAAGCCCCATCGGCCCCCGCAGCCCCTGGGAAGGAAAGGCAAGAGTCGGGGGGGTGCAGGGGAGGGAGCGGGGCTGGGTAGGGATGGGGTCATACTCACGGGATCCCCTCGGGGGCCAGGGATGCCCTGGGTGCCCTGGAAAACAAAAGCTCAGGAGGTGAATATGTGTCCCTGCCAGCCAGGGGAGCAGGGATGGGATGGGACGGGATGGGACGGGGGCTCCAGCGAAGGTAGGGGTGGACAGTGGCCTGGGACACACACACTGGGGACAGCAGTGGCCCTGCCAGCTACAGAGACCCCCTGGCACAGAGAAGGGGTGGGCAGAGGCTGACTCAGGGAGCAGGCAGGGCAGGCAGGGCAATGGGAAGAGCCCACCATGCAGCAGCAAACCTGGGGGGACACCCTCACTCACCGGCTGGCCAGGTGATCCGGGGTTCCCAGGGCGGCCAGGGCTTCCTGGTGTCCCGTCAGCTCCAGGGAATCCCTGCAGGAGAGAGGAGCATCACGCCAGCACCTGGCACACCCCAGCACTGCTGGACCCCCCCCCCCAGTGTCCCAGGCAGTGCTGGTCCCGGCACTGGGAGCCCAGGACAGCCCCATGGCAGAGCTGTCCCAGGGTGCCTTTCCCCCACGTGTTGAGCTGGGGTGCAAGGGAGCAACATGGGGCTGGACCGGAGCTCCCCAAGGGGATCTCCCCTCCAGCCTGGGTGAGGAGGAGGGGGGGGGGGGACGAGGGGCAGAGAGAGGGCCCTGCATCATCATGTCCCTGTGCCTGGGGACCCCAGAGTGTGCAGGTGAGGGAGTCGGAAGTACTTACCCTGTCCCCCTTCTTGCCTGGCCGCTCGACGCTCTCTCCCGGCAGACCCCGTGGCCCTGCGGGTCCCGGAGGGCCAGGCAGCCCGTGGCGGCCCTGGAGGGACAGCGGAGAAGACAGGCTGGGTGGCGGGTGGTGGCCAAAGCATGTTCTCCCCTCTGCCCCCGAGGCCAGGGCTGGACAGGTCCCTGCCCTGGCAACCACTTGCCAGCAGGACAAGGGGACGCGGGGACTGTGCCACTGCCCCCCACCAGGGAGCTGCCCCCCATCTCCCCACCCCTATCAAGAAATTACCGGCTCGCCAGGGGGGCCCGGCTGCCCTGTGCGTCCTTGTGGTCCCTGCAGAGACAAAGCTGGTGGTGAGCATCCCCTGCAGGCTGGCATCAGTGGGGCTTGGGGGGATGCAGCCCCCTCCAGAGCCACTAGTTGGGGGGGGACACACCAAAACACTCACCGCCTCGCCACGGTCCCCCTTCTCGCCCTGCAAAGGGACAGAGGGAATGGGTTAGGGGCTGTACCCCCATGCTTGGCTCCCCACTACGCTGCTGCCATTGGCAAGCTCGGGGGTCCCTGAGTGCCAGTGGCACGGTATGGCATGGCATGGCACAGGGATGCTCACCCTGGGGCACTGCACAGTGCAGGGCTTCGGCTTCGGCTCCGGCTCCGGCTGGCAAGACAAGGGAAGCCCATGTGAACCTGGAGGTAGAAGAAGCCCCCAGCCCCCCAACAGGGCTGCTCCCCCTCCCCAGCGCCTGGGGCACCCATCCCCTTACCCTGGTGGAGATGATGGTGCAGAGGTCGTCAGTGAGCTCTCCCTCCAGCTCTGCCAGGGCGCTGCCTCCGTGGTAGATGTACCGCGGGTCCTCGCTGGTGACCACGCGCCGGAGCTGCTCCCGGTCTGCTCCCTCCAAGCCCACTGCCAGCACCTGGACCCCTGAGACAGGAGCACCCTCAGCACCCCACAAGACATGGCCCCCTTCCTACACACCCCGCTAGGACCCCATCCGTCCTCACCCCCAGCCTTGATGTCCCTGGCCGCAGCGATGGCATCGTCCCCAGAGGGGCCGTCAGCCAGAACCACCAGCACCGCTGGCACGCTGGGCCGGCGCCCCGCGCTGGGGCTCAGCAGGTAGGACCTGGCGAAGGTGATGGCCGCCCCTGGGGAGGGAGAAGGAGGAAGGGGGCGGTCAGCGGGGTCCTGTCGGCCGCTGCCCGGGCTCCCGGCGCAGCCCCTCACCGATGGCGTTGCCGCTGGGCTCTTCGTAGCGCATGGTGCGGATCTGCTCCAGCACGGTGGGCAGGTCGCTGGAGCGGTTGAGGAGCAGCCAGGGCAGGCTGCGGTAGCTGTACGTGGCCAGAGCCACCTGCAAGGGTGCGGGGGAGCAGTGGGCACTGCTGCCCGCCCGTGCCCCCTGGGCCCCCCACGGCCACGGCAGCACTCTACCTGGGTGCCCTCGGGGCCCAGGCGCCCCAGGGCGGACACGGTGTTGGAGAGGAGGGTGCGGACGGCGTCAGCACCAGAGGAGCTGTCGCGGGTGCCGTGCACCAGGAAGACGATGTCACCACGGGCATCCCTGCAGACTGCGGGTAGGGAAGGGGTAAAGCCACCCCCGGAGCAGAGACAAGCCCAGCCTGTCCCTGTAGTGACCCGACTGTACCTGTGCGCTCGCTGATGGATGTCTCAGCGCCCGGCGTGCTGCCCAGGAGCGGGCGGAGGGTGAAGGTGTAGCGCTGGCCCAGGCGCAGCCCAGAGACCTGCTGGGAGCTGGCAGCACCGGGCAGTGTCCGCCCCGTCTCCCCCCCGGCTGCCACCCAGGGGACAGAGTCAGGGGGGCTGGTGAGCCCACGAGAGGGTGCTGCCCCCCGCCCTGGGGCCGCCCGCCCGCCTCACCTGCTGGGGGGGTCCAGGAGAGAACGTAGCTGGAGGCACCGGGGACCGGGGTCCAGGTGAGCGTCACAGAGTCTCTCCGCACCTCCGTCACCCGCAGGTTGGTGACATGGCCTGGGGTAGCTGCCAAGGAGGAGGAGGAAAGAGTGTCCTGGCCCCACGAGACAGTCCCCACCCAGCTCCCGGCCCCCCACCCATCACCCTCCCATAGCCCAAGGCTGGGACAACCCAGTCCCTGGGTGCCCCTCTGGGCTCCAGCCCTGCACTGGGGGTCCAATGTCCCCTCGGCCCCACGCAGCCCCTTACCAGTGATGGCAGTGACAGTGGCTGGCTCACTCTCTCGGCCACCGGCCAGGCTGGTGATGCTGATGTGGTAGCGCCGGCCCGGCTCCAGCCCCCCCAGGTCGTAGGAGCTGGTGGTGGCCGGGAGCTGCTGGCTGCGCTGAGGCCCCCCTGCCCAGGGGGAGAGAGTGGTGAGGGGGTGCAGCACGGGGGCTGGCGGGGATGCAGGGGTGCCAGCTGGCCATGCTCACCCTCAGCCAGGCGCCAGACCAGGCGGTACCCGGCACTGCCAGCCGCCGGCACCCAGGCCAGGCGCAGGCGGTGCTCCGAGGCCTCTGTCACCTGGAAGCTGCTGACAGGGGGCACTGGGGCTGCCTCCGCTGTAGGGCAGAGGGCTAGGCGTTAGGGGCAGGGGTACCCGGTGCCACCTCGGGGTGCTGCCCCCCGCCCCCAGCACTCACGGGTGGTGACGACAATGGAGACGGGGTTGCCCTCCCGGTTGCCGATGAGCGCCGTCACCTTCACAGTGTAGGAGACGCCACCCTCCAGGTTGGGGATGTCAAAGGAGCTGATGTGGCCGGGAACCCGCTGGCTGCTCTCCGAGCCCCCTGCCAAGGACTGTGGCATCAGCCCCCCCACCCCGCTGCCCTCGCAGCCCATCCCCATCCCTGTCCCACGGTACCGTCCCTGCGGCTCCACACCACGCGGTAGGCGGTGGCTCCTGGCACGCCAACCCAGGTGACGCGAGCGACGTTGCTCCTGGACGCCTGCACCTCCAGCTGGGACACCATCCCCACCTGCTCGGGTGCTGCGACACCGAGAGGGCCACTGTCACCCAGGCCTGGGGCAAGTGGCACTGGCTGGCACCAGGGGGTGAGGGGACGCCTCACCTATCCGCCCCGTGGCGGTGACGGGGCTGCCCTCACGGCCATCCACAATGGCTGAGACGCCGACAGTGTAGACAATGCCAGCACGCAGCCCCTCGATGGTGAAGGCAGTGGGGTCGGCGGGGAGGAAGCGGGATTGCTCCAGACCTAGGAGAGACAGTTGGGCTGGGAAGGGCTCTGGCACCGCCGCCACAGCATCCTGCAGTCCCCACACTCACCATCGCTGCCTCGCCACGTCAGCAGGTAGCCCCCGGCGCCCGGCAGCCCTCGCCAGGTGACCCGCAGCTGGCTGGGACCGGCCTCCATCACGCGCAGCTCCGAGATGCTGCCCACCACTGGGTACTCTGCACCGCCACACAGCACCACAGCATCACCTCAGGGTGCCCAGAGGGGCCCCGTGGCCACCCTGGCACCCCGAGTGCTTGCAGGGGGATAGAGGACAAATGCACGCCGGGGGGGAAAACACACCACCAGGACTCCCAGTGGCAAACCCCAGCGTGGACTTACTGAGGCGGACGGTGAGCGTGGCGGCGCTGCCCTCCCGGCCGCCCACCAGTGCTGAGACGCGCACCAAGTAGGCGATGCCCTCCCGGAGATCACCCAGCTCCAGCCCCGTCTGGCTGCCGGGGACGCGCCTCGTCCTCTCCGTGCCGTCTGCCAGGAGCCAAGGAGCCACAGACCCTCAGCACTGGCCAGCTGAGGTCCCCCGGGTGCCGCCCGTGCCCCCACCCACAGACTCACCCTGGTTGTTGCGCACCACCACTTTGTACTCGGTGGCGCCGGGGACGCCGGTCCAGCCCAGCCGCACCCGTCTGCCCGCCTCCTCCACGAGCCGCAGGTCCGACACGGTGCCCACAGGCGCCTCCACGCCTGCGAGGGGACGCGGTGAGGCACGGCCAGAGCCGCGCAGCCCGGACAGCGTAGCCCCCATCCTCACCCTGGGCCGTGACCGGAGAGCTAGGGGTCTCATGGCCGAGGGGGTCCCCAGGCTGAGCAATGCCACGTGGGATGTCCCTCCATCCCAATAGCTTGGGAGGGTGGGGGACAACCCAGGGGACCCATGGTGGTTGTTCACCTGTCTGGAAGGTGGTGACGGGTGTGGCCACCTCCCCGCCATCGTAGAGCGTGTAGAGGGTGATGCGGTACTCGGTGCCCGGCTGCAGCCCCGTCAGCTGGTAGGTGTTGGCACTGCTGGGGAGCGACACCGTCCTGGGGGGCTCTGGTCCTGCAGGAGGGGGAGGGTCACTGCCGGCGGCCAGCACGGGTGGTCTGCAGGGGGGACCGGGCGCCCCGAGCCCACCTGTGGCTCTCTTCCACTCCAGGCGGTAGCCACGGGCATCACGGGCACCAGTCCAGAGCACCTGGATGGACGTGGGGCCCAGGATGTTGGTCCGCAGCGTCTGCTCCACACCTGCCTCTGCAAGAGGGATCCTGTGGGACAGGCTGCCCAGTGCCACTCTGCCGCCGGCCACCCACCACGGCACAACCCCGGCCCCCTGCACATGGCAGGGTAAGGAGCATCACCGTGGCATGGGGCCACGGGGGCTAGTCCACACACCATCCCACGGCCATGGCACCGAGGGCAGAGGCCAGCGGTGGGATGGCATCACCCGTACCTGCCACCTACCAGTCCTCTGCCGGACGGTGGCCGTGGGCCCCTCCAGCTGCCCGAAGAGTGGGGCCACCGTCACCACGTAGTCAGTGTTGGGCTGCAGCCCCCCCAGCGCGTGCGACGTCCGCCCAGCGTCCAGGTCCACCCTGTGCCTGTCCTGCCCTGCGAGAGCCGGCGCAGCAGTCCCTTGGGGGGTCTGGGCAGCAGATGCCACTGCCCCCCTCCTGTCCCTCCTCCCTGGGGCCACCGGCAGAAAGGGTGCAAGCCCTGGGACGGACACCTACCTGTGAGGGTCGCCCAGGAGAGCCGGTAGCCGGTGGCACCACCGACGGGCTGCCAGGCCAGCAGCATGCTCTGCGCCGAGACGTTGTGGACGGCCAGGTGCTGCACGCCTGCCGGGCGCCCTGCGGGCGAGAGGTGCCTGTCACACCCTCACATGAGAGCGGGCAGGGGGCAGGAGGAAGCACCTTTGCTTGCAAACCCGCCCGCTCCGGCGGGGGGAAGCCCCCCCGCCCCCGGGCACTGCTGACGGGTGTTGAACCACCCTGCGAGGTCACTGAGTGCAGCCCGTGCCTGGGCGGCTCCTTCAAAGCACCCCAGCTCCAGCAAACTGGAGCCTGAACGCCTTCCTCTTAACGCCTTAAATACTTTCTGCGGGTTAAGACTGCCTGGGGCAGCTGAAGGAATTGGTTTGCCAAAATTTGAGGCTTCCAAAGGTGTTGCTCCGGGGCTTCACCCGCACTCCTGCCCAGCAACGCTTTCCACCACCCGCTTCCCTGGCGGAAACGGCGCTTTCCCAAAGAGCACAGTGCTTGAATTTATAAAAAAAAAATCCTGCATTTTTTTGGTCGACATTTTTACGTCACGTGGGGAAAGCTCCAGCAGAAACGCTCCCAGAAGGCTGTGAAGGAGCTCGGGAGTGCAGTGCTGCATCCCCCCTGGGAGCCCCTTTTGGGGCTCAGAGCATCACCTCGTAGTCATGCTCAACTACATCCCAGTCCTGGCCCCCAGGCAGCAATGGGGCAGGCAGCCCTGTCCCCACGGGGCACGGTGACTGGAGGGGCACCCTGTGCTGGGAACCCGTCCCTGTCCCCAGCTGAGCTCAGGGCCGGGCGCGGTGCTTACGTGTCCGGGCGGTGAGGGTGGCGGGGACGGCGGGCTGCTGTGCGTAGCGGGGTCGGAGTGTCACAACATACTCGGTGTCGGGGCGCAGGTTGCTCAGCATGGCCGACTGCGCACTGGCCCCCAGGCTCTTCTCCTCCCCCTGGGCTGCTCCTGGGGGGGGAGGCGGAGGGGTTCAAGTGGGCGGGGGGAATGGCACGCGTCGAGCCTGGCAGTGAAGGGGTGTCCGCGGGCCGGCACCCTGCCCCGGGGATGCCAGGCGGTGCCAGGGGTGGGGAGTGTGGGGAGAGGCTGGGACGGCAGCCAGGGCAGGGGCACCCACCCGAGTGCCCGGGGCCAGGGAGGGGCCGCCAGGTGTGCGGCTCCAGCCCAGCGCCTGTCTGGGACGGGGGTCTGCCGCCCACCCCCCACATGCAGCAACCATGGGGGCACACGCATGCCTGCAATCCCAGCCCCAGGCTGGGGCACACACCAGGCCCCTGGCCATCGTGCGCACCCAAGCACACACCCCGAGCCCTGCGCACCAAAGCCTCTGGGTGTAGGAACACGCACGCCACCCCCACGCCTCTGCACGCACGCGTGCCCCGCAGCCCGCGCACGAGCGCCGGTCGCTGCGGTGAAGGCAGGCGTGCAGACACCCGCAGCACTCTCGGCATGCACCCCCTGCATCAAGCCCCATGCATGCACCCCCCTGTGCATGCACCCAGCCATGCAACCCCCTGCCATGTCCTGCCTGGCCCATGGGGCTGTGCAAAGGCAGGGTATCCAGGCAGGGCATCCAAGCAGGACCATCCTCGCGCAGGGACTGTCCCCTCACCTTGCACGGCGTAGCTGAGGCCGTAGCCCTGGGGGGGCTTGGGGCCGGGCTGCCAGGCCAGCCGCAGGAAGGTCGGTCCAGTCTCCACCACACGGAAATCCAGGATGGAACCGGCATGGCTCACTGAGAGCACAGGGAGCCAGGGATGAGCCCCCAGCCTGTGTGCCATGGGCAGCCAGCGACTGCCTGCGTCCCCATCCCTGTGGGCGTGGACACTCACCGGTACGTGCTCGGCCAGACACCGACTCGCCGATGCTGTTGGCGTACTGGGCCGTGACGGTGACCAGGTACTCCGTCCCCGTGCGCAGCCCCCGCAGCACAGTGCTCGTCTCCCGCGGCCCCAGGCTCACCTGGGCAGCGACAGTGTTACCTTCCGCTGTCCCCAGGCCACGCAGGGGACCCATGGGAACTCCCAGGGACCCCAAGTCAGCAATGAGGAGCGCTCACCTCCTGCCTTTCTGCTACGATCGGCTGCCCCAGCCCCGTCAGCGGCACACGCTGCACCCGATAGCCGGTGACGGGGCCACTGGCTGCCGTCCAGCGGATCCGCAGCTGGTCAAGGCCCCGCTCCAGGATCTCCAGGTTGGAGGGGCCAGCATGGCTCGGCCCATCTGTGGGGGAGTACAGGGGCTATAGGCTCCAGGGTGCATGGGGCGATGGGAAGAGCTTGCCGAGGCGGCACAGCCACATGCCCAGCAGGACGGGATGGCCAGGAGAGCATTTTGGGCAGGGTGGGTGCTAAGGGTGCACCCAAGGTGAGCACAGCCTGGCACCCAGCACTGCTGGCACCTGCACCCTGCGGGAAGGAGGGTGGGGGCCCATACCCAGCAGGCGTAGGGTGCCCCCGACGCTCGTGCACACCCTGCGCGTCATCAGCGGCACCAGCGTCCCCAGCAGCTTGAAGTCACCAACGTAGAAGAAGAAGGCGTCGGTAGGCATCGAAGCCACGCGGACCAGCTCCTTGTGGTCGGCGTTCTTGACCCCTGGCAGGCACGGACATGATGGGTGAGCGCAGGGACCCTGAACGCAGTGGGAGCCCCCCCTCGCCCAGCACTGAAGCCTCGCTCACCCACAGCGAAGACCTTGATGCCTCGGCTCTTCAGCTTCGCTGCTGGCCCCTCGGCATCGTCCTGGGACTTGCCATCCGTGATGAGGATGCAGACCTGCAGGGCCAGGCATGAGCCATGAGACCCAGCCTGGGACCCACGGACCTGCCATATCCCCCCCGGGTGTCCCCAGGGCCACTACCTGGCACATACCTGGGGGACCTCAGGCCGTTGCTGTGTGGGGCCAAAGAAGTTGTCACCAACATAGCGGAGGCCAGCGCCAGTCCGCGTGTTGCCGCCCTTGTAGCTCAGCTGCTGGATGGCCCTCCGGACACTCGTGCCATCAGTGTGCTGGGAAAAGGGGAACTCCACCCTGGGGAGCACAGGAGGACGTGTCACCTCCCGGCCCCGCCGTCCCGCCGTCCCGCACACCCCCTCCCCGGGGCTCACCGCGGCTCATCGCTGTACTGCGCCACTGCAAAGCGCACCGCCTTCTCGCCCACCACCTGCACAAAGGGCCCCACCAGGTCGTCCATGAAGGCGCGGATGGCACGGAAGTTGTTCCTGCCGATGCTGGATGAGCCATCCACCAGGAAGGCGATGTCGGCCTCCAGCACATCCTCACACACCGCTGCAGGGTGGGGGGTGACAGCGCTCAGGGCACAGACCAGCACCACGGCACGGCGGTGCTGGGCCCCTCTTGCCCCGACCCTGCCGCCAGCTCCCCGTGCTCAGCACCCACCTGGGCTCCTCTTCTGTGCTGTGATGGCTGGGGGGCCCAGGAGTGCAGGGAGCATGACGAGGAGCAGGAGCCGGCCGCTCATCGTGGGAGCCTGTGGGAGAGGATGCTGCCACCACCGCCTCACACCAGCATCATGCCTTTGGGGACAACGGTGACAAAGCGGCAGGGCCCGGGGGGTCCCAGCACCATGTCATGCCAAGATGCCTGGCAGCCTCGGGAGGGCAAGGTGCTAGCACTGCCCTGGGTGCCACGGCTGGCACCCCACAGAGCAGGGGCGAGCCCCCGCTTCAGGCCAGGACAGGGAGGCAGTGGGGCTGTGCCTGGCCGCGTTACCACATGTCCCCGGTGCCGGAGGAACAGCCGGCAGCACCCAGCGCCCGCACGGCACGCCGGGTCTGCCGGCTCGCTGAAGAGCGCCAGGTGGGCAGCGGCTGGCCTGTGTCTGGCCGGGTGGGAGCAGCGCCGGTGGCTTCCCCATGGCACGGCACGGGCTGGCGGTGGTGCCGGGCACGGTCGCGTGCGTGCCCCATGCCAGCCAGCGCCTGGCCCCGCTCCAGCCCTCCCCGTTCAGCCTGGCCGGGCCTGGCCCGCAGCCCCGCTCGCTGCCCGATGCCCGGAGGAGCCGTGCCCCGGCCGGCGGGAGGCTGCCAGCCCCGGCTGCAGGGTGTGCACGGGCTCTGCCTCCACAAGCCCTTCCCGCTGCCTCCTGCCTGCCTGCCTGCCTGCTCCACGCCTCGGCCCGGGCAGCAGCTCACCCCTGCTGCTCCTGCCCACCGGTCCCCCTGCCTGCAGGGGCTCCCCGCCACCCCAGGAAGGGTGGCAAAAGCGGGGTGCTCTAGGGCAGCAGGGAGCCAGGGTAAGGCAAGCCCTGCCCGCGAGCCCCCACGCCCCGCTGCTTCCCACGGACTCAGCTGCGGGGGGCACCCGGCCTGACACCACTGCGATGGCCGCGCCGGGTCTCAGCCCAAGCACAGCCCGGCCCGGCTGAAGCCAGGAGCTGCGAGCCCGCCAGCCGCCCCGGCGCGGGAGGGCGGGCGAGCGCCCACGGGTGCCCGCGTGGGAGGCTCGGTCCTGTCCCGCAGCGCCCCCCGCCTGCAGCGGGACCCCCGCGACAGCCCCCCCGGCCGCACGCACTCACCCACCGCCCCCCGTGGGGCTGCACCGAGCCACGCCGTGCCGTGCCGTGCCGTGCCGTGCCGAGCCCGGCGCAGGCGGTGCCGGCGCGGAGCGGCCCCCGGCGCTCCCGCCCCTTTATTGAGGGCGGCCCGGAGCGCGGTGCCGGGAGGGGAGCGGGAGCGCCGCGGCCCCCGCCCAGCCCGGCCCCCCAAAAAGGGCTTTTCCCACCCTCTCCCCGTAGAGGGGAGCAAAGCAGCTTTACAGGCTGTTCCACCCCCAAAGTGCCACCTCTGGCTCCCCCGCCGGCTGCACCCCGGGCAGGGGCTGCAGGGCTCCGGGATGGGGATGGGGCGGAAGGGGGTTGGACCCCCCAGGGAAGGGTTTCTGCTGGACTTGCAATGGAAGCCCCAGTGAGGCTCAGGGTAGCTTTCCCTCCAGCATCTCCATCCTCCATGTCCCGGGAACGCGGTGAGCGGCTCTGACCTGCCATCCGGGAGCTGGCCGCACACCTCCATCCATCCTGGGGGAGCGTGTCCCCAGGGACCTCAGGGCACCGCCTGGCCAGGGCAGAGCTGGACCGAGATGCTGTGAGTACCTGAGTCCCCCAGCCTCCGCAGGGTTAGAGCCTGGCTCTGAGCACCAGCCCTGGGAAGGGCGATGGTGGTGGGGAAGGGCTGTCCCCCATGCCAGCGCAGCTCCCACGAGGCTGCAGGACGGCAGGGCTTCAGCCAGGACCTTTCCTGCACCCACAGCTCATGGTACGCATCACATGGGACCCTAGCACCCACGGCTCAGGCATAGGGACTGCCCTGGAGCCAGCTGTGGGGTGTCTTCCTGCCCTGCTCCGGACACCATCTCCCAGCAGCCACCAGAGCAGACTGGTGGCCAAGACCTACCCCAGAGCTGGAGAAACACGCTGGAAAGCCACTGGCGGTGTGACTGCAGTTGGTGGGAGGAGGTGAAAGGGAGAGGATGCCCAGCAAGGCAGGCAGGGACCCCGTGCTGCCCTGGACTCACCGCCTGCCCGCTCAGCAACTGGCAGGACTGTCCCCTAGGGCCCCCTCTCGGCCCAGGGTGCCCTCCTCACCCCCAGGTCACCCCGTGGGACCACACTGCTCCTTGAGGTGCATCATGCTGCACCCCATCTTCCCCGCTGGTGCCTGTGCTCACCTGGGGCTGACCCCGGCTCATGGCCCCAGCATGTGCCCCATGCCACCTCCCCTCTGTCCCCTCGATCACCCTGCATCCCCCTGTCCCCAGCACCTCGCATACCTGTGCCCTCCCGGCCGCCCGCCCAGGGGCTCCCCTCCGGCTCCTGGCGGGGCAGCAGGCAAGTCCTGGGGCATCTTCCTACGGGCAAGAGGGGAGTGACGGTGGGGGTCCCCGGGGCCCAGGACCACCTCACAGCTGGGGGCCCGGGGCAGGGCCACCTGCCACCGAGTAAAGATGCTCCAGGGCCGGCTGCAGGCAACTTTCCCAGGCACACACTGTTCCCAAGCAGGGGAGGAGCGGCGGTGCCCCCGCTCTTCTTAAAGGCACAGCAAGCAGTGCATCCCCTCCTCTTCGTTAGCCTTCCTCTCGTTAGGCCCCAGCCCCGGCCCCCAAACCTGGCCAGCTGGCTCCAAAGTTCACCATCGCCACAGGTTTCCCCCTGCCTGCCCTGGCTCTGTGGGTCTGGCCGTGGGTCCAGCATCCCCAGGTCAGGACCGTCCCCAAACCCTCCTCCCACCAGAGCTCGCTTAATGAAGGCAGGGCGGCCTGTCCCAATTAGACAAGGGGCTTCGTTAAACAGGGAGCAGAGAGGTCTGCCAAGGGCTCCGTGGCTGGCCCCGGGCCCGGAGCTGGTGAGGCAGCCCCACGGCACGGTGCCGGCAGCAGGGCACGGGCAGCTGGGGGTCGCCCCGGCTAATGGGCACAGCGCTGGAGCGAGCGTTGCCCAGCGGGCACTGCAGGCAGAGGCACCGGGGCAGCGATGCTTTGCAGCCGTGCCCCGAGCTCTGCCTGTTGCCTCGGCCCCCAGGAATGTGGCCAGCCCTGGTGTGAGCTGGTCCCCAAATCCTACTCCCCCATGGGCAGCCCAGCAGCCCAGGAGCACCTTGGCCATCTCACCAGCAGCATCCCCCTTGCATTGGCACTGGAGGGGAGCATGCATGGGTGCTGGGTCCCCAAAACCAGAGTGCCTCCCCGCTCCATGGTGTTTCCCAGCTTCCCCACTGCATACCAGGACCAGGGAAGGAATCCACTGCCCCGGGCACGGGATGGTGCTGCCTCGGCAGAGGGAGAGCACCAGGTGTGAGTGACTCACGCGGCCGCCCCGCGCTGCTGCACGCCAGTCCCTCCGGGAACATCCTGAAAAGCCGTCGGCCCTTTCCCAAGCCTGGCGGGCTGTCAGCCAGGCCACTGGTCCTTATTCCCACAGCCCAGGCTTGGGATTCCCCATCTCCTGCCTGGCCTGGCCCCAAAGCACATTGACTTCTTTCTCTCCACTGGTGCTGAGCAAAGCTTGCAGAGCTGACCCTAACCCCAGCCTCTTGCCCTGTCTGTCCCGTGCATGCCACCCCCATCCCCGGATGCCACGTGCCAGCTGGCCACGCACCCCCATGGCACAGCCTCTGCTGCCCTGTAAGTCTCAGACCACGAAAAACCCCAAAACGTCTCCCCAGGTCCCACTGTCCCTGGTCCCTGCAAGGCACTGCCCTGGGCTGCAGGCACAGGGGGGGGAGCGCCAGCTCTGAGCCCCACAGGGGGTCACACCACCCCCGGGGACAGGAGCCCCCCGGTTTGAGTGCGGGCATGCGGGAAGCACCGGGGCTGAGCCTCTCCCTGCCCTGCACTTGCCAGGCAGGCAGCCTCGCCGCTGTCTTAGTGGGAAACGACAGGAAAATCTGTTTTCTTCAGTCCCAGGTGAGGTTTCAGCTCCGTGTCAGGCGGCAGGAAAGATGAGTCACGCAGCACGGTGAGACACGGGCTGGGCTGCAGAGCCAGCTGCAGCTGTGGTGCCGTGGGTCCCGTGCCCTGTCCTCTGCCCACCCTCTCCACATCCCCCAGCCGCTGCCTTTGGCGCTGATCTGGCACGAGCTCGCATTGAGCACAACCCTATAGGATTTTAGTTCCCTGGCCCTACAGCGGTCCGGCAGCGCTCCCGCACATGGCACGGTGTGGGCATCCCCAGCCAGCGGGGATGTGTGGGGCAGCTCTGGGGCTGCTAGAGGGGACCTGCCTCCCTCTCCAGGCCCTCTTAAATTTGGGGCCTTTCAGGCAGAGGGGAGCAGCCGGCAGCTGGTGCCGAGGCAGGTGAGGGGAGGAGGAGTTGGCCGGAGCCAGAGGGGGAACCTCGCCTGCCGCAGGGGCCGGTTGGGACACGCTCCAGGAATGTCTCCCAGCACCAGCCACTGCTGGCTCCCTGCCGTGGCACCCAGCCGCCCGCCCTCGGCATCCCAAGCAAGGGGTCCATGGACCCCCGCCACTGTCACCAGCCAGCTCGGGGAGAGCGCCGGAGGGCCAGCATCATGCTTATGGTGTGGCCTCGGGGACCCCCGTGCCACCCTGCAGGGCTCCCCAGCAAGCCCAGGGGTCACAAAATGGGCCAGGGTGGGGACCTGGTCACCCCTTACCTCCTGCTGACCTACCTCCAAGGTGTCTGGGGTGGGAGATGGCCACGCCAGCCCTCCAGGCTGCACTTCACAAGGGGAACGGACAGCAGACCCCCAGCTCCTCTGTGCTGGAGGGGACATGTCACGGCACCCCCCATCCTGCTGCTGCCCAAAGCCACATCCCTGTGGGAAAAGGAAGCAAAGTATCACATCAGGATGAAGCCATGACTGGCAAGCTGCCCTCTCTGCCCAGCGGCTCTGGGGATGCCCGAAGCAAAGAGGATGCTCCCGGCTGCGGGGACCACAGTGGGTGCGGGGCCAGCAGCAGGGAGGGTCCGGTGGGTGAAGGACGATGGAGGCAAGTGATCCCGCTGCAGCCAGGCTTGGGGTTGGGCTGAGCCCACTGTGCCCCCATGCCAGGGCTCCCCGTGGGGCAGGCACATGCCTTGACTCCCCCCACAGCTGCTGCGGAGGGATGGAAAGTTTTTTCCTGCCCGTAAACTGTTGTGTCTGGAGGATGCTGGCAGCACAGCCACACACCAGCGTCTCACGAAGCTGCACTGGACTGGGGCCAGGCCCTGCTGTCCACACAGACAGGGCTCAGGGAGGGAATGGTGACACCGTGGAGACGTGACCACCCCTTGGCTGAGTCAGGCAGGAGAAGGCAGCCCTGGTCAGTGTGACCGCAGAGGCCAGGCTGGCTCTCGGGGACAGCGAGGGAGGGGAAAGCCAGGCACTACCAGGGCTCTGCTGAGGGCCGGCGGCGCTTTGCAACAGCATGGGGCCGGCGTGCCAGAAAGGGAGGGTGATGGTGGGGACAATGTCAGCGGGATGAGGAGCCAGCAGCACTGTGTGGGGCTTGAGAGTCCCTAGTTAACAAGCTGCCTTCATCAGCTGCATCCTGCGGCTGGGCTTTGGGTGATGCTGGGGATGCCCAAAGAGGTTGCACAGTGGCTGGGGCTGGGTGTCGGGGACCCAGGGGGAGGCAGGGGGAAGCAGGGTGCAGGCAGCGGCTGAAGTACCCCTGGAGGTGACATGCCCCCACGCTGCACAGAGCGACCACCCACACGGCCTGGCTTATCCTGCAGGAATCTGGCTTCTCAACTGATTGAGACATGGGCTGCTCCCCTCTGCTCCTCGCCCCACAGCTCCCACCCGCAGTGGGGACCAGGCTCTATAAAATAAGCCTGGCTTGCACCCGGGGATGGGGATGCGGGAGGGGGTGGAAACACAGGGACCGGGTACAGCAAAGCTCCCCCAGCACCTCCACATGGGGCCAGTGCTGCCTTTCCCGGTGCTGACAGCCCCGTGGGGTGCACGTGCCCTAGAGACGCCCCAGCCGGCCCAGCGCACGCCGCTGTGGAAGGGAAACTCCTGCCTCTTTGTAGGGGCAGACAAACTGCTGCCTCGGGGGCACTGCGGATTAACGCGCTCCCAGCCCAGCCCTGGCTGCAGGCTATGCAGGCAGCGGCAGGCAGCGCCCGGGGCACAGCCGGTCTCGGGGTGCACAAAGGGGGACCCAGGGACCCATCATGGCGCGAGAGCAGGGGCTGGCAGAGCAGAGGGAGCGGTTTCCCCTCGGATGCCTGCAGGAAGCAGAAGATGAAGGGAAGCCGAGGGAGAGCCGCCAGCCCGTGGCGCGCGCGCTCGGGGCGTGTGCGGGCTGGGGCTGCGGTGCGCAGAGCGTGACTCGACATGCCGGGCGGCTGAGCCAGCCTGTGCCCGCCTGCACCGGGGGCCGGCACCCGTCGGTGCCACACAGCCTGCCTGCCCAACCCCACGCAGCCATGGGGATCCCCAGTGACCAACATCGCCAGCAGCGCAGAGCCCTGGGCCCAGCAGCGGGATGCGGAGGTGAAAGGTGGCATTCCTGCGGCCGTCCCCTGGGAGAACGGTTCAAGGCAAGGCCAGGTCACTGGTGCTTCCCTGCAGCGCTGGGGGAGGCGAGGAGATTGTCTTACCTGCAAAGACCAAGGTGCTGCCTTTCTGGCAGCCCCGAGCCGTCACCAGCATCCATCCAGGAGGGCGTTGCAGGTGGATGGGTTAGGTCAGGCCCTGCTGGGTGCCAGGGGGGCTGTCATCGGGACAGGGGGTGCTCCGGGCCTCACATGTTGTCTGCCACTCTGCACCAAACCCGGCTCCCAGGGGCAGGGCAGGAGGGGCACTGCAGCTTTGGGGGATCGGAGGGGTACACAGGAGCCCAGCATGGCTCCCAGGGATCTCGCAGGAATACTCACCAGCACCACAGGCAGGATGGTACCGCCACTCTCTGCTTCAAATCAGACGTGACCTGGGGAGCAGCTGAGCAGGGACATCTGCGGGAGCCCAGGACACAGACCCCAGCCCCACAGAGCCGGGGCACCTGCCAGCAGCACAGCAGCCCCTGTGGCATGTGGGGGCAAGCTGCCCGCCAGCTCCCAAACCCTGCAGCACCTCCGCACCCTTCCGCACTCCATCAGAGAGGGGTGAGCACCATGAAGCTGTGCCTGCCCCATCCCTCCTCCCCCAGCACCGGAGCTGGGAGCAGCCGGTGCGGGGGTAGATGGGCAAGGCACCACCACCTTCCCTGCTCATGGGAGCTGCTCTGCTGCCCAACTCTGAGCTTTTCCCCCTCCCAGGGCTAGGAAATGGTGGCTGCCCAGCTCCCAGCATGGCACACAGGGCCACGAGGCCAGCTGGGGGCTAACTCGGCCACGGGAGCTCTCCTGGGAGGGGAGACCCTGCAGGAGCACGCAGCAGCGTGGCAGGGGGTGCTGGGGGGAGTAGCGCAGCGGCAGTGGCACTCAGCAACAGCTCGCCGGGCAGGGAGGAGGAAGGGCAGGCGGGCAGCGTGCGGGCCTGGGAAGCTGGAGCCGTTCCCAGGATGCTGCCAGCTGTGCTGCAAGAAGCTGCTCCTCGTGGGGGGTTCACACAGCTTGATGGGGCTGGGAGTATTTGTTCCTCCCTCCAACAGCAGATGCCTCCGTGGCTGCAGTGGCTCAGGGCAGATGTATTCCCAGGGGAGGAGCGTTGCCAAGACGAATAGCTGTGAGTCTGAGGAGCCGGCCCTTGGGGGCCCCTATAGCAGCCCCGAAGGCAGGGAGCGAGGGCATGCTGGACTGCTGTCCTGGGACCCTGCTGCTGCACCAGGACTTGCTGGGAATGATCATCACCTTCCCGAGAGATGGAAACAGAGTCACTAACGGCTTATGCGCAAGCCCTCCTGCTGCTGAGCCGTGGGTGGAGGGGCAGAGGCACGGCCAGCCCTGGCAGAGCAGGACACCAGCCTGCGCTCACAAGTGACCGGCAAGAGGGACCCGCTCTAGAGCTGCACAAGAGGGAGTTTGCCCACCTCAGCTCTCCAAACCCAGCTCTCCCACAGCCCCTGTACCAGGGAAAGGCTGCCCCTTGCTCGCTTCCCTTTCGCCCAGTCCTGCTCTCCCTTCCCCACTTTTGCATCTGGGATGTGGCTCTGGCGGTGGGGAGGATGGGGTGGTTGCTCAATGCTTCCTCTGTGTCTCTATTCAAGTGTTTCACAATCTGCACCAACACCCCCTAAAAACTACCTGCGGCTCCATATAAATTTCTGGCAGGGCTCATGAAAGAGCCCCCGTCCTGCTCTTCACGGGGCTTGGCCGCTCCTTGCGCAAGGGGCGCCCGACAGAACCGTGGGGAGCATCGCCCGCAGCTCGAGGGCTGGTGGGAGACGTGCGGGGCGGCACTGCAGCCCAGCAGGCAGCCGCTGGCACGTGCTCCGCCGGGGAGGGGATGGCACAGCTTGCACCGAGGCGCGGCGGGGGCCCTGCCCGGGAGAGGCAGGGGCACGGAAGGGGGTACGTACCGCTGGAGAGCCGGGGTCACGCTGCAGCATCCAGGGAAGGGGCTTTTGCAAGTCTTGGGTGCTGGTAAAGGCACGTGGATGGCACAAGCTCCCTTACCTGCAGGACGCCATCGTGCTTTCCCCTACCAGGGGTATGCCAGCTAACAGCGCTGGATCCCCAGCAGCAGCAGGCTACCGCCCCGAGTGTTTTACGCAGCAGCCACGGTCCACGGGAAGGATGATGAAGGTTTGGCCATCAGTCTGCTGGGGTGGTGAGAAAGCTGGGGGGCCAGCACCCAGGGGACCAAGGCTGCAGGAGGGGCAGGGGGGACCATACTGGAAAGGGATTTGTGCAGTTCACGAGACCAGACTTGTCCTCACGGCTCTCCCCCACGAGGCTGTGCCATTGCTCCTTCAGTTCTTTGGCTGGGTGCCCAACCTCAGAAGAAAAGAATAAAAAGGACAAAGCACCCGCCCTGCCCCGTCGGGTGAATCGCTGTCTGTCACCATGGGAACTCCTCCCTCCCCAGACCGACCCAGGATGATTTCATATCTGCATCAAGCAGGAGGGCTGCGTCACCGGGATGGCACGGGGCGGATGGACACGTACATCTCACGCAAGGACCTCCGCAGCTGCGGCGGCGGACATGGGGCAGGATGCTGCAGAGCTCCAGGGGAAGGCTGAGCAGCCCAGGTGAAGGTCCTGCAGAGGATGGGGGTACTGTCTGCACCCACACAGTGCATCCCCAGAGGAACAACTGGGGGCTCTCAGAGCTCCAGCTCCTTGCAGAAAACATGTCTCCAGCACCTCTGCACCCCTCCTTGTTGCCACTGAGGAAGGAGGAGAGCAGGATCCTGTCTCTGCCCCCCCCCCACCTTCAGGAGTCACCAGCCTGGGACCATGAGGATCTCATCCCTGTCCATCCTCCTCAGCAAAGCCAGGGCAAGGTCACCTGTGAGTCACTGCTGCGCGTGCGAGGCAGAAACAGGAGATACTCGCGTTCCCATGTCTCCTGCCAAGGGCTGCACATCTGGAACAGCTGTAAACAACACAGGGGAAGCCAGAGAGCCATGGTGGAGAGCAGCCGGGGGCAGCGGGGACCTCCAGCCTCGCAGCAGCCAGGCGGGGGGAAGGGGTGGAAATAAATGCAGAACCGCCATGTGGAGCCCAGATGCCCAGGGCCCAAGCATGCCTGGGGCCCAAGCGCGCTCACCCCCCGCCTCTCCCTGGAAGCCCCTTGGCACACCAGGGCATCCTCTGTGCCAGGCAAGCAGGGGCAGGAACTTGCCACGGTCATAACCTCTGCTGCGGGGCTCCGTCTGCCACTTCGGTTCCTAGAGCCACTGCTCACCAAGCCTCCTGCGAGAGGCCCCAGCCCCACTCGCCGTGTCCGTGGGCAATGATCACTTCACAGATCCCTACCTGGAAATCACACCCTCCAGGTTTCATCAGTAGCACCCAGTCTGTTCCTGGATTGCTATGAGCACTACTCAAGAGCGATGTGGTCTCAATGAAGAGGTCATGGCTTTGGTATATATGAATCTGTACAATGATAAACTGTACCCAGAGAAGCTCAGAATACAGTTTTCTGAAGCTGAATATACACCAAATCCTAAATCTCAAAGCAACACAACTTTAATTCCCTAAGCATTCAAATAAGGAAGAAAAAATCCCCCCCTATCCCCGAGTCAGCTCACTTTTCCCTAAATATAACAAAGAAGAGATAAGCAGCATGTTCCTTTCACAGCTTTATCCAAGTGCCTACTCTGAATAAAAGTTACACGCAAAGTAGAAAATGGTGCCCAGTACTGGGGATATTTTACACAACGCTTTGCACATCTGAGTCGTCACGTGCCAAGGGCAGCGCACGCAGAGCAGTTTATTCTGCATATTGCGCAGCGTCAGTACCCACATTCACGGCAAGGCAACACAGCGCTCGGAAACTAACGTTCGACGTCACACTGCAGGCTCTTGGCGAAACTAGGAAGAGCACTTGGATATTCAGGCTCCTGTTTCAATATCTTAATTACATAATTAGCATCGCTCAAATCAGGTCATGTGGCATTCGATCCAGCTTCCTTCACTGTCCTCGTGCTGCCTGTGCTATCCAGTTCTCACGCCAAGGCAGCGTACAGAGCCTTAAATAATCCCAGAACGCGGCAGCAGCTCAGCGATGGATGGTGGGACACCGAGCAGAGGCAGTGTCTCCAGAGCAGCTGGCGGGTGATCCAGCACAGGTACTACTCCCATCGACATCTCTTTGTACGAAAAAACAAAAAAAAAATCCCTCCTGCTCTCACAAACCAGGGCCGGGACCTCCCCAGGCTGCCACCCCCTGCAGCCTAGTGCTGGGCCAGCAGCTCCATTTTCCATTCCTGGGCAGGTGAGGAACCTGGGCAGATCCTCCTCCAGGCACCATGCTTCTAGTAGCTTTTCTGGGCATCCCCAGCAACGGGCTCAAGGGGCAGCAAAGCCAAACCTCAACCTGGCAGCCCCACTAAAAACCTCAGAGCCCTGAGGAAGGAAAATGTGTAAGGGGAAAGAGCTGGAAAGCAGGGACTTGCATGGAAAAGTGAGAACCACTGATCATCTCTGGATGGCGTGTGGGGTAAAGCAGCTTTTAATGAGGGTGTTCAGGGCTCAGACTCGCCCCCTTCCAGACACGCCATTGAAGAAAGAGCCGAGACAATGGAGACAAGCCCTGCCGCCGTGCCCCGCTCAGCCTCGTGTCTCATAGCAGCCCGGGACGGCTGTAGCTGGCAGTCAGGCCTGGATGGGCCCTTTGTCTGTTGCTTTTACACGCAATGAATACACTAAAGCTTTAGACAAGCCGTTTCCCTCTCCAAGTAGGAAATCAGAGTTCTGGATATGCGTCCGGATACCGCTGCTCACCGTTCCTCTCTCCTGGTGTGCAAAGTCCTGGCGGTGCACAGAAGGGCAAGGTGAAGTGCAGGAGGCCTGGGCAGGGTAAGCCTGCAAGCATCGGGTGGTACCACCTTCACCCTAGCAGCTTGCAGCCCTGCTGGGTGACACTTCATCGTAGGGAAAACTCAGCCCTCCTCTGAGCAAACCACACCATATAGGGGCTGGCCGGGGGAAAAGATCCCTGGTCACAGCCATGCTGATGCCTTGGTCAACCCCTGCACCAAGGGGTCCAAGCAGCACGAGGCTCCAGCAACACAAACCACCAGCAGAGCCGCACTTTTCCTGCCCTGCCTTCTAAACCTCGCTCACCTATTGCTCCCACTGCCATTTTTCACCAGCCTCGGCAGGAGAGCGGGTAGAGAAGCAGGCCCGGAGGGCTGCAGGCTCTTCTTCCAAAAGCTCTCTGGCACCAAGGAGTGGCACAGCTCCAAGCTGCTCATTTCTGTGAAAGCCTCTGCAGCTCCCTGCTTCCCTGAGGACAGGCTTGGCTCAGCACCTATGATTAGTATCAACTGTACTTTCCAGGGGGGGTAATTAGTTCAGGTGAGGCAACTACTGACAGTTGGCTGCTGTGGCCCCTCTCTTGGCAAGCGCCCGAATCCCAAACAAGCAGCTCACATATCAAAGGGGCTGCCTGCTCCACAAGCAGATCCGCCCTGTACATCTGCCCCAGCCCCGCAGCCCCACGCTGGGGGTACCGACAGCTTTTCCTGCTAGAGACCAGGGAAACCTGGAGTGCTCAGCACAGGCCTCTAGCAAACGCGCCCCGTTTTCACTGCTAGATTTTGCGTGCCTGGAATAGCTCTGTATGGTGGAAAAAAGTCACTGAAGTGCTGTACAGCTGTCATTGCAGAGCCTTGGATAGGGTGCACACAACGATGCACAGCATCCTCCTTTCTAAATCCTCCTCTCTTCCAGCCAAGAGACAAAGTGCCAAGGTGTCAGGGAGGGAGAGCAATTGCCTAGTGGTAGACGGAGGGCGTGAGCTTCAAAGAGGGAACTTTACCGGGAGAGGATAAGACAGCATCATGCAGAAGGGGAGGTAGCAAAGGCCAGTTCATACACCAAGCCTAAATTTATCCGCACAGTCTAACGGGATCCCAAGTAACCTTCCAAGTGAAGTAGCAAAATAAAACACTTCAGTCATTGAAAACAACTGGTCAAAGAGCCCCGCTGAACAATCTCGCATTGTCCAGGGAGTCAGGAAACAGACTTACTAGGTCACCCAGGCCATCTCCAGTTTCAGTGAAATTGCCCTGTTCTAGGGATGGTTCCAACTCCCTCCTCTGGCACTGCCACTGTCCTTCACTGGGCAGCGGAAACCGCAGGAAGGGGAGGGGAGAGGTCCAGCGAAAGGTCTCTTTTTCAAGGTTCGGGAAAAGCACTGAGGCAGGACACTTCCGTCGTGCCAGACATTTCCCAGTTTGGATTCCCTTGGACTGAGGCTGCTCCGGTGGAGGAACAGAAACATACCCCTACAGCTCAAACAGCAAGAGACCTGCCAACAAGATTAGAGCTTCAGTTCTTCCAGCACCGAGGGATTCAGCTGCCAAATGCTTGACGACTCAGCACCAATTCCAGGTTATGCTTCCCAAGCCCCTCACTAAGGCTTAGAGTACGGGTGTCTTTGCCAAGCAATAACACTCTCGACTCCTGCATGGGTTTCCCCTCCTCACCTTTTAGGTCCCCAGCCTGGATGCTCAAAAAGGTTGTTTACCAACAAAAAATGGTATCGCAAACCTTTCAATCCTTAGAGCTGGTGAGACACCTGTGTCTCTGGAAGCGCGGACTGCCACAGCACCCAAACACAACAGGCACTACAAGGCAGACTGCCATCGGAACTGCAGCCAGAAGATGCCAACATCTTGGGCATGGCTCAGCCTTGACTCCTGGCTGGTAGCGGGCACCCAACAGCACTCTGCACCCAGTGCCACCCACCAGGGCACGGTTCCTAGTCTAGATCAGCCTAAATACTCAGATTTCTACACGGAGATAAAAGCATCTAATACCTTCCAACGCTGCATAAGCCAGCCACCCTTGCAGAGCTGCGGCCTCTCGGTCAGGAGGAGGGAGCTCAGCCAGCCAGCCTGATGCTTCTGCACAGAAACAGCTGTTTGGAAAGCAACAGTCACAGAGGGGTTTGAATCCATTACCAGTACAAAGTAGTGCAGGAGGGCCTGGGGAATTACTCAAGGAAAAGACCCATTCCCAAGCAGATACCTCCAGAGAAGAAAACTTGTAGGAAATGCTAAAGCAAGGATGTACATCTCCCTTTCCTTGTATTTCTCACCAACTGCAAAGCACCCTGGAAGCTCACCTGGAGGGGGGGAAATACATAGCAATGGAAGACAAAAGAGGATTACAGTCTGATTGCAGTCACAAAACCAAGACAGGATCATTTACTGGTTCCACAAGGCTTGAGGCGTAAGTGAGCTTGTTTAGTTTTTCAGCCCTCAGTGCACTTGTAACGAGCCAGAGCTTGCGACGATAGTTAAACCCAAATTGCATCAAGAACACTTAACAGTTTCAAACTTGCCTAGTATACGCAATGAGTTCAGACACACTGACTCTCTCATCAAGAATCCAGATTCAGCACAAATGATTTAGTACACTGGATTAGTCTCAAGTGTAATGACTAACTCCTAGAAACTTTTACGCTATTTTTAAATCCCACTTGTCAGGGCAGCACCTGGAAATTAAATGAGAATCCCAGGTAGATTTATCCCAAAGACAAAAATTAAAACAGAAGTACCTTGCAGCTTCCAAGGGTAGCTGTGACAGGCTAGTGCCACCTGGTGGGAAGCTTTTCTCCATCCCCCTTGCCCAGTTTCATCCTTTCTGTTTCATGTTGCAGCTTCCCAGAGGCAAGACAAGGGAGCAACAGCCAGATTAACACCAGACAAACCAGAAAGGGCTGGGTAGCTCTTTCAGCTATTCAGACCTAGAGATTATCTTCCAGGTATAGGCCAGGTGACCCTATACTTCAGCCAGCAGCTTCTCAGCTATTGCATAGGTGACTGACTGGATAGATGGAAGCTCATCTGCAAGAGGAACGTGTAGACCAACGCCAACATACTTCACAACAACCTCTGCTCATCATTGCGCTGGTTTACAGATAACCAGGAAGCTTAAGATGAGAGGTACCATACCCCCAGATAGGCTCTGGAAAGATGCTTGCAGAGCAACAGCTCCAGCTCCTCACACTATCCTGACTCAGGCAGTGGGAACTCGGCCGACCAGTTTTGTCTGTAACAGATTAGGGAGAGACGGGTTGCACAAACTGCCCCTACCGCAGAGGCGGTCACTCCAGCAACAGGGTTGCAAACAGCCAGGCCAGAAACACTAACACCACACCCCAGGGACAGGAAAAGGACCCCTTTCCACAGATACATTTTGATCTCCTCGACGAGCAGGAGCGCACAGAGGTCGCCTCAGATGAGGACCATTTGTTCTTAGGTCTGTACAAACAGCAATGCCACAGCCAGACTTTGCCCATGCTGCTGCCTGCACAGGAGGGCGCAGTAGAAATAGCTACAGCTACCCTGGCAGCCTCGTACCAGCGGAAAGACTTCCTTCAACCAGCTGAAAGCCAAGACCTCTGAATCAGGACACTGCCAGCGCAGGACAGAGGAGGCGGGGCTGCAGACAGACACAGTGACAAGTTTCTAGCACGAGCCTTGACAAATCAAGACTGATTGGTTCAATACGTCACCAATTTGGCAAGATTAACAGTGTCTACACACACGACCCAGCAAGACACAGTCGACTCCCAGGAGAACCAACTTCATATAGGATATATTTATTTTTATACATTTAACACCGAGAAGACAGCCATTTCGGTGGGACTCATCTTGCCCCTGGCGCACAAGACATTCAGAGCCAGAGGGAACCTTGTCACAGTCCACAGCTTCACCATTTCCAACCTGCAGGGGCACGTCCTAGAAACGGATCCAGTACATGGCACTGCGGATACGGTTGTAATCCAAGAGCTGTTCAATGGGACCTGAGTGAACAAAACAAGAGTCAGTCACTGGAGACGTAGTTAAAATCCCTGTGCAGTTTCCCATGGTTTTAAAGCAGACGGTGGCAGAGCAGACTGCGCTTACAATCCAGAGCAGCTATGCACAAAACCAGGCAACTATAGCTCAAACCTGCACCAGGAAAACCATCTCCTGACAGCGAAACCATTACTTGTTTCCTCGGAATCAGATTAAGTTGTCTTCTCACACTGCTCCACAATGCTCGGTACAGCTCCACATACAGATATGAAATACAGGGAGCCACCAAGTCACAGAGATTTTGGCTAGTTCATTCCAACTTCCTACTCAAAACCCCTCTCCCTTTTCCAAGCTGCTCTGCTTTGAAGGCCAGAGGAAACAGCTGCATGAAGGAGGGGAATCCATAACACACAGGAAGGAGGCAGCAGAGCAGAGCCGAGCTGCTCAGGCAGGTTTTCCGAGAGGAATTTGTCCTTGGCCAGACAGACATGCCAGAGCAGCGCAAGAGAATCAGGTCCCTTCACTTCCCTTACATAAACCACCATGACCCCAGGGTAAGGACACCTGGTAGACGCCGCTGGGCTCACACCCAGCTACGGGACTCCCCATCTTCGTCACGGCTCCACAGCAAGTAGAGAGGGGGGAGGACAGCCAGCTCACTGCCTCTCCATCACCTGCAGGTTTGATCTCCTGGCACATGTGCCTTGGCACATCTAATGTGCAGAGGTAGGAGGATACCAGCAAAGAACCAGAGTGGTTAGGAGGCCAGAACAGACACGTGAAAAGCGCCTGCAGCTCACTTCCACTCAGCTCTTGACCTCTTCCCGTTTTTTGAGCTACCATGTACTAATTGCCGCGTACTACTTACCAACTGCTGCAATTGCCGGGCATTTGTCATAAATGTATTTACTGCAGACCTCTCTCACCATTCTTGCATCAACAGCCTAGTAAGTATTAAACAAGCAATTAACGACCCTTCTAGCAGACCTGCATCTCTCAAAGTTGGAAGTTACTGTTGCCATTAAGTATCAAGATCATTAAAAAGATACTGTCAGACCCTTGGGGACCATCTGCACCAACTGGTCCAGCTCTTGTCTGTGAGGATGGCTAATGTTCTACACAGCACATTCTTCTGAGGGTACAGAAGACACGGCAGTCCAAAATCTGAAGCCTTCCAAGGGATACGGTGGCTGCAGAACTACACAAACTAGATGCTGGCCACCTCTAGGGAAACTGTTAAAGGAATTTCCAGTTGTGCTTCTTAACACAGGCGTATGCCCTCTTTCTGGGATGGACTGAATCCAGCCACAGGGACACAGGATACACTGAGCATATGCCAGAGATTCTGACATATTTATATCACTGTCAGTGAGCTGAACGCCTGGACTCCAGGCAGCTTGACTAAGGGATAAGTAAGCCTCATGTTACTGCAGCAAACTAAGGCCAGAAAATGCTGACACCAACCGTGCTCAGGCACCCCAACCAAAACAAATGGATACCTACAGCAATCCTGGCATCCCATTCCTCCAGAGGGATACGGCGTCCGTAGTTTAAGAGATGGCTTCCAATATTCTCACACACTGGTGTAGTACCTAGATGTTGAAGATATCACATGGTCAGCATAGCAGAAAGCCTTCCAGAATTGCACAGCCTGATCATCAGGCAAAGCAGATAGAAGCAATTCTAGCCATTAAACAGCTTCTAATGAAGTACCAGTCATAGTTACCACTCTAAGCAGCTCTGGCAGGAGTTAAGCAATACAAAGATTGCTTCACTGGTCTCCAAAGCGTTACAGCCAAGGCAGACCAGTCGAGGGTCTCAATTCTAACTCCACCAGGCAGCACGTTATTCACTCTCAGCAACAGAACGACTAGAAGTTTACAGAGTCAGAGCTAGCCTGGGGCACAGCAGGCTGGGGTCAGCTGCTTTGACAACATGGCAGGAGGAACGCAGAGCGGGGAAAAGGAAGTTTTGCCCAGGGCCTGCCAGCAGTACTGCAATGTCTAGCAGAGCTCCTGCTCCCCAGGAGATATAAGCGGTAATCCTCTGAAAGCCGCGCAGTGGTCAACCCATAAAGCAGAACATACCATCCAGTTGAGCCACCATGGCATTTCGGAGATAGTTCTTGGCTCTCTTCACCTCTGACTCTGTGGTACTAGTGCACAGACGCATCCTGGAGAGGAGATGGAAAGACCACTAAAGCTCTTAAAGATGTTTGTCTGCTCAGACAGAAAGTGAATTCCTCTCTTTCCCAAGCCTCTGCAGAAATAAGCTATTATCAACATCACTTGTCTTACAGGCTTGAGATTCATTCTTGATCACCACAGAGCAGCTAGGAACTGGGGAGCACTGAACAGCAGGAGGCGAGAGAAAGAGCTCAAGCTTACAGGCAGGGGACATCAGCCAGCAGGTTACACGCTGAGTTACACTCACAAAGGTCTAAGCAGCGCTGGTGCTGGCTCTAGCTTGCCCATCAAGCACAGCAGCAAGCGGTCTGCGGTACGCTATCACAAGAGAAGGAAGGCGTGTCAGCTATTCCCACGCATGGCAAGCTGCTATGGAAACTGATGCTGAAAGAACAAGACAGTTTTACAGAGTCTGTTTGGACTCCAGCTGCGAAATCCCTTCCTCCCCTGCCAACTGCAACGTCTCTGGGGCAAGGGCTAACTCCATCTGCTCCATACACAGCACAGCTCGGCTCTGAATCTCAGATGTAGCTTCGAACCATTAGTGGGATATACATGTATACAATAAGACAGATAGACTGAAGGCTCCCAAACGCTGGCATGGCTCCAGCAGCAGGGCTTTTATCAGCCACAACACAACAGTCTGAAAGGCAGGAACTCTGCCTGCTTTGCTCAAGCTTAACAAGACAATGGAGATACGCCTCTTGGGCACCTGGGAAAGCCTTGTCTCTAAGGAATGATCTCACTTGTATATAAAAAACCCAAAGCCTCAGTGCTAATACTTGGAAGCATGAACGAAAGACCTAAAGAGCCCTAAGGGATTAAAACAGCTCCTCAAAAGCCACATCCTAAGACATTTACAGAAACCACTTACAGGATCACTTAACCAGAATGTGAGTTACCAAGAAGCTCATGGAGACACAGCTCTCTGAAGACCTAACATGCTCCCCACCAGCTCAGTCTCCTACAAGAGGGACAGATCTTAAACAGGAACTTTTGCCAAAGTTGTACTTACCACTCCCCCTGAGCACAATACAGCATATCATCTATGGACAGAGGATCGGAAGCAAAATGGAAGCCAAAGAGGCCGGTATCAGAGTAAGAGGTGTTGAACGTCTGGAAACTGTGGCAGAGATTATGCTCCACAGCAAGCGTAGCCAGCCTGCTGGACTGATTCTGTAAATAAGGAGATATCGTCAGCCATTTCAGTCTTACAGCTTCCTCACAGCTCAAATTCTTTCCAATTGAGCTGTTTTCACAAAGACCACAGACAAGACAGAGCGGAAGACTTTGCTGAAGGAAAGCTTAATTTAGGCCCTTCATGTGGTCAACAGATGAGATTTGCTGGTGGAAAAGCCACAGACAATGGCCTAAGAGTCCATCCAGCAAAATCATTTCCTTTCCCAGCCACAGATGAGGAGCTGGTATGCACACCACTGTAGGAGTGGGAGAAAATGGGAAATGCAAGGTCTCCCAGCAGTAGGGGTTAGCACAGTTATGCAGGTCAGACAGATTCCAGATGAGAATGGATGTAACACTGGAGTTTTAAACAAGTTCCACCTGCTTTGTAGTTGTTAGACAAGCTTGCATCATGAGACTACAGACTTCTCTGTCCTGCTTCCATCACCACCCCCACTGAGCGGTTAGTTTGCGAGGGTAGGAATAAGCTGCTGAGAATTAATCAACTAAACATCTTCCAAACTTATCGGAGAAGGCTCAGTTCATGTCCCAGCATCACCTCTCAAGAACGGTCCTGGATTAGCCTCTATTACGCTTCTATCCTACTTTCCAGACTCCTGACCACTTCACAGTTGGAAGCTAACTACAACAGCCTCCCAAAAGCACATTCAGCCAGGGTCTCCGTAACGTTTCGTATTAAAAGGCTCCAGGCTCTCCCTATCACACTCACAAGCCTCTTACCTTGCCACCTCCAAATGTGCGGTCATAGCGTCCAATGATAGCATTAGCCACATTGAGGACAATGTTGTCTGGATCAGCCCATCCCGGCCCCTCCACGGCAAGAGCAATATGGGCAACGGGCAGAGCATCATCTCTGGCACGGATCTAGAAAATCATCAAGGAGCGGGGGAGAACTGCATGAGCACTGTGGCTTTGTCTGCAGCCTGCTGCAATGCCAGGCTGACAAAGCGGGAGACTCAATATTATCCCAGTGAAATGAAATAGTCTCAGGCACTACTGAGCACAAACCAGTTGCTTCAATATGAGTTTTCCAGCAGATGATGGGAGCAACAGCCTCACATTCCTAATGGATTCGGGTCCTATCTAAAACCCAACATGTTGTGGCAATAAGCCCCAAGAAGAGAAGATGGGGGCACTACCAAGATGCTGCAACATCAGCTTCTCTGAGATATACAGATTTTTCCTCTCAGAGGCAGCTATAAGTGGTTTCACATTCATTCAACAGTTTGACAACAGCTACCCGTTTTGTTTGGGACCAAAACAACTTTACCTCACTCCCTGTGAAGCGACAGCGCGGGAGGACAGGCACAGCATCCTCTTTGTATGTAAAAGGCAGTCCACTGAAGTGTTGCCTAGCTACATCTACCAGCTCTTTGTGGGAAATACCTGGCAATGGGAAAGAAGAGAGATTTGCAGTCTTAAACAGCTTAATTTAACAAAATCACCTGATTTTACATTAGAGATGTGTGCCAGGGGTTTGATCACCAGCTTGAAAATACTCAGGCTTCCCAGAATCACAAGGATCTAGAACTTACCTCCAGCAGCTGCCAGGACCATACGAGGTGCCTTGAAGTGAGTATCAACATACGAAGCTAGATCTGCTCGAGTCAGATGCCTAGAAAGAACACAGAGAAACCCAGTATATCAGTATCTCTGAATTGGAGGGATGAGAGGCTTAGGAGAAGCAAGTTCACAGTGCAGAGACAGCAGTGGCGACGTTGATTCTCTTAGTTGTGGGGTAACAATACTTTTCAGAAGCAAGACTGCACTGTCTATGTTTTTCCTGTGCTCTAATTCCAGAACACAGAGAACAAAACCCCGTGATCAAGACACAGAGTTAAGGATAGACTTCAATACGGACTAGAGAGTACTGACCTGGTCACCGAGCTACCAGTACCCTAACGGGCGTGTATGCTGAAGGCCACTGCTTTAATGAGCACCCCTAGCTCTTAATTTTTCTAACAGTGTCAAGCTCCCAACTATGGGAGAAGGTTCTACCTGGCCCTACCAACCTCACATCTTGCCTGAGGGGGATTCTAGAGAAGAATGTGTGCAGCATTACGCTTTCAACCAGCACCAACAAGGAAAACAGAGTCAAGACACAACAAGAAGCCCACAGGCACAGATCACCTCTGCGTACAGACTGGTTTTCTTGCGCAGTCACTGCTACTGAGAAGCAGCAGTCATGCACCCCAAGGACTGAACCCACGGGCTGTGTACCACATCCAGCCTGTTGCTCACTTGATGTTCTCCGTGGTCCCCTCGACAGTGTGGGCCAGGGCAGTCCCCTGGAAAGCAGTGGCATGAAGGTAATCAAAGGTAACATCCGTCAAGTTGCTGTCAATTTCTTTCAATTCCTGAAGGATGACGCCACGTTCCTTCTCGATCTGAGACTCCTCCAGCGCACAGTTCTGCACAATGTCAGCCAGAAGCTCTACAACTGCAACACATTTCCTACGTTAGCAATCCCGCTGTCTGACTGCTACCCAGTGCTGCTGAAAGGAGAAGAGACACACAGGCAGCAGGGGCACCGCAAGAGGAGTGAGCAACAAACCACACTGGGGAGGGGATGCAACGTAATAGAGATGAGTACTACCCATTCCCACAGCACCAGAGAGGAACAACCACCACTGTTGTAGCATGAAGTCTCCACGTCAGCTTGCCAAGCATCACTGCCAGCTCATCACTGCCAGTGGAAAGCAGGCAACAACTGCAGAAGGTGAAGTATGTCAGAAGCAGGGTACTGTTGCAGAAACACGCTGAATCCTTACAGAGAGCTTGTGATATCTACAGCGTAGCCCACATCTACAGTAGGGCCCACAGCTCTGACTCAAATCACCACCTCTGGACAAAACCGGCCCAAAGAGCAGTCTGCACATGGTGGTACAGAGCACAAGCAACGCCTGCAAGAGCTGCACTAAGCACTCCTGACACAGTAGCTGTTGCTGACCTCAGTTTCTCAGCTCCATAAAACAACCACAGACTATGGACCCCCCCTTCTGCCCCCTGGCAATATAGTGCAGCCTGACATAAAAAGAGCTTTGCAAAACTGCTTTTAGGAACACGTGAACTTGCAGCCTTGAAGCACCATGTCATGGCAACGCTCTCGTCAGCTACCAACCAGAACCTCCAATTTACTGCTCAGCCACAACTTCATTCCCTGGTCTGTTGTTAGAAAGGATGCTGGTGGGGGAGAAACATGAGCACATGCGCTTCCTTCATCCTTAACCTCCGGATCAGACCTTGACCACTGGCCAGCCTACCTTTGGGCATGTCCTTGGACAAGGCTTTTATGTAATAGGCAGTCTGCTCCCGCGAGGTGTACCCATTCAGGTGAGCACCCATACTCTCCACCTCCTTCTCAAAGGCGGCGCAAGGACGCTTCTTTGTGCCCTAAAAGAAAACAGATAAACACAATTATGAAATGAGCAGATTTCCCTCTTGGGCAGAACTAAAGCAAGGAAAAGAACAATAAAGACCTAAAACAATAAAACCTGTCATGTGATTCATAAAAGCCAAGAGCAAGTTTAGAAAGCAAGAGATTTAAAACTTGGCTTATTTACTCTAGCTAAAGGATGGTTGAAATGTGTTTTGAAAGACCAATAAAAACCCAGTGGGGAAGGAAAAGATCTACACTAAGAAACAACAGTGGCTGAAGATAACATCAATGGAAGTAAACCAAGAACAAGCCTAAACCAAAAATAAGCAGGTTTCTAGCTATCTAAGCAGCAATATTCAGAAGAAGCCAGAAGAGGAGCAGAAAACTACTTCTAATACAGAGCTCATCTTTTAAGGAGAAAGACAGATGCTGCAGCAGTTGCCTATGATGGCACAGGCTGGACTATGAAGTCCCAGGCTTAGATGGCTTCTACCCTAGGGCTGTTCAGCAGACACTTATATTATTAGAAAAGTAAGAGCTGTAGCTTCTAAATTTTGCTGGTCCACTGAGAAAACCAAAGAAAAATAAACGGCTACAGGAAATGCTGCTTTGAGCTCTGCCTGCTAACCTGAAGAAACACGCTTCATAACATAGTCCTATATGTGCGCTACACAGTGACTGGGATAGTCAGAGGTTGGAACCACAGCATCAGAGACTCAGTCTCACTTGTTACTTACAACTTTTTTTTCTTCGTTAAGAGGGGAAATACCAACTAGTAAATAAGAGTTGCCTTAATTCACGCATGCTTGCAAGTTGCTGCATATTCAAACAAAAAGCAACATATAGGCTAGGTACCTTTTGAAATTTATTTTTATACTATGTGCAAAGTCTCTGGGACTCAGATGACCTGATTTACGCTCTCTTTTAACAGCTACAGCCTCCAAAGCGAGAGTGCAATACATAACCGAATATTTAGAACAGCTCTCCACGCAGTGCTGTGCCAGACCTAGTATACCTCCTTACCTTAAAGGCCAGATGTTCCAGGAAGTAACCAGCCCCGTTGTTCTTCTCGTTTTCATGGCGGCTCCCCACCCCGATCCACACACCCACCTAACGGCAAAAGAGTCAAGTACACATATTAGAAAAAACAAACAGCATGCTCAAGCCTCGTGCCACAAATATAACAGCAGGGACAAGAAGTCTCCTCCACAGATATCGCACTAGTAGCACCAAAATAAGAACAAGCACCAGCAACTGTTTCCCATGCACGTTTTTATCTAGCAGCTTCGCAAAAGCCTAGTTTTGCCAGAGATATAACTACTACTGGTCACTTACTGCTTACACAAAAACTCTAAGGCTGAGAAAACTTGTAGAGCGTGAAAGCTTGACTACAGGCTTATACAAAGCCAGGCTAGGCCTTCTACTGCTACATTAATCCCACCAGTTAACAAAGAGAAGTGGTAAGGTCTCTGTCAAAAATTTTGGTTCAAGTAGGGGTTTGTCACTTTTGGAAGACCAGCTACAAACTAGGCAAGGACGACTATTTCAAGTGAGCCCTCAACCTGTCCTAAACTTACCGTACATGTTGGCTGATTGGACTCCTCTGAAGCTACACGGAGACCGTTGTCCAGAGTGGTGACTTGGGTCTCAGGGATATTCTGGAGTGTCTGGGCATAGGTGGCAGCACCTCGGTTTCTTGTCAAAGTCAATAAAGCTGCCTAAAAAAAAAAGGCTATCATCACCACTAACCAGCAACTCCCCTCCACAGGGCAGACCTCCAGAATGCAGACTGCTGGGCAACAGCTCACCAAAGCTAGGCCAGACAAGCTCTTTCACGTTTATATCACAGAGTTCCTGCGACGCACTGTTCGTTAACCGGAGGGCTGGAAACCCTCTGCAGCGCCAGAGGTTTCCATCAGGTCGAAAACCCCAGCGAAGAGTCCCATGAGCCGGTCAAAACCCGGTAGCGGGGCGGAGGAGGGGAGCGGACAGCAGGCCCCCGGCAAGCCCCGCAGAGGGTGAAGGCCGCCGCCACCGCTGCCCCCCGCCCGGCCTGGCCCCGCTCCGGAGGCAGGGGGTTTCCATGGCGACCGCCGCCTGCCCTGCACCGGCCGCCGCGTCCCCGTGACCTTCCCGGCCGGCTGGCAGGCTGGGCCCGGCAGCCCCACTGCACCGCAGGGCCTCCCGCTCCTCTTGCTGGCCTCCCCCCAGCCCACCTCGCCACTTCCCCCGCTGCCGGCCGCAGTGACTCACGGAGGGGCGAGGGCCCCGCAGCAGGGCCCGCCCGGCCGCGCACCCCGCCCGGCACACAGAGGAAGCCGCCATGTTGTCCCTGCCGCCGCCGACCGACCGACCGACCGGTCCGCAGCGCGCCTGCGCAGGAAGGACTGGCTTGCGGGCAGGGAGGGTGCATGCGCATGAGGCCGAGCGGCTGTAGGCGCCTGTCAGCGTTGCGCATGCGCACGAGGGGGAGGTCCGGCCAGGCAGGAGGGGTGTATGCGCAAACTGATGCTGGCGGGCGGCGGCGCCCCCTGGTGGCGGGAGGGCGCGGCGGCAGCAGGGGCCGCGGGGTTCCCGGGGGGAGGGGGGATCCCGGGGGCGGGGGGATCCCGGGGGCGGGGGGAGTCCCACCCGTACCGCTCCCTCGACCGCAGCCCGGCGGGCCTGGAGCGGGTAGAGGGGAAAAGTGACAGAAAAGGGCCAGAGGAAGGGTGGGGCGGTGCCCAGCAGTGCCAGGGAGCAGCCGGGCCACCCAGCGTGAGGTCACCTTTATTGAGGAAAGCTCGTTAAAACGAAGCCTGAGAAACGCTACAGTTTTATCCGAGATGCCAACGCGCTGCCCGCTGGGGTGGGCCCGAGGGCCCCTCTGCCACCCCCCAGACCAGGGCCCGGCCTGGCCGGTCAGGCTGGGGCCGAGCAGAGGCTCCCGGCGGGCACCTCGGCGTGACCTCCCTGTGCCGGAGCGGGGTGCTGGGCCCCCCGCCTGCAGCAGCTCTGTCGCAGGGGGAGCTCATGGCCGGGGCAGGGCCTCCGCTCTCAGCGTCCAGAGGGGCTGGCAGGGGTAGGAGGCCTCCAGGCCCTGGGGTGGGTGAGCTGGTGCCATCGGGGCAGCAAAGCCCCCCTTGCCTGCCCAGCTCCTTGGGGAGACGTCTTCCTCTCACGGGGCTACATTCGGGTGCTGTGGTCCACCTAAGGGGGACAGGCAGGGAGGCGTTGGCTTGGCTGCCCACCCCCCCATCACAGTGATGGGGACAGCGAGGCTGGGTGCTTACCAAGGCCTGGCACCGCTCCTTGCTGATGTGGACCACGGCATCGTGCACCGAGGGGAAGAAGCAGTGCTTGGTGATGGCTGAGCTGAAGAAGTTGCCCCGCTCCAGCTGGGCGAGGACAGGTGCTGTGTGGAGGGAGAAATATCCGAAGCTATGGCACCGGGCTGAGCCCACCACCCCACACCCAGAGCAGCTTCCCTCCCCCGGCACTGCGGAGGCACCGGGGCCATCACCAGGGATCCAGCTGCCTTGCCAGGGGCTGCAGGGCTCAGACTGGATCCTTGGGACAACCTGCAGCACCTGTCCCCTGAGGAAACCCTGGGCATGGGGACACTATGGAGGGAGCCCCAGGCCAGCGGCTGTATCCCGAAGGGGTGGGCATGCTCGGCAGGGGCTGATGGCTCTGCAGAGCCTCCTCACCCGGGCAGCCAGCAACAAAGACGTCCACTTCTATCTCATGGAAATCCCTGAAGATCTGCAAACAGCAGAAAACGTTTCACCTGGGAAAAGGGACGGGCAGTGGCCATCAGGCCACCCCACAGGGCCCTGGGGACGCCCTTGGTGAGGCTGCTGGCCTGCCTGCTCCCCGGCCCCTTACGTTCTTCAGGATCTTGATGGAGACAGTGTCCACGAAGCTGACGGGGCTGAAGTCCAAGATGACGGCATGGAAGCCGGGCTGGGGCAGCCCCAGGGTGCGCAGGGTGGGCTTGGGGGGCGCGCTGCCCTCCGCCCCACTCAGCTCGATCACCGCCACACCCGGACCGTTGTGTCCATCCTCTGCGTCCTGGGGGAGGGAAGGAGGAGGACCCGGCCTCACCACGCAGGGGCTGACGGCACCCCTGGCTGGGCAATGTCCCCCCTGGGCTCACCCTGCCCTATAGCGCAGTGGGGCCTGGCGAGGCTCTTTGGCTGCATTAGGGCACGGGCAGTGGGTGGCTCCAGGAGCGCGTGACTTGCTTGCACCTTCATCCCCTTTTAGGCTCTTTCTGGATGCCTCAAGACCCACCCCTTTCCCCAGTGACCCGCTTCAGAGCCGGGCTCATTAGCTGGCACTAGGTCAGCCTTTGCTCTCATTCTTAATTCTGATTAGCTTGCAAAATGGCTAATGACTCACTGCGTCCTCCGCCTAAGCACAATGACCTGGCTTTCCCTGCAGACCTTGCATGTGACGCCACGGCCCGGCTCTGCCCCAGTACCTCATCTCACCCAGTGGCCCCAGACTGAACCGAGAGCCCCACGGGCCACCGAGCCTGGCGAATGCATGGGCAGAAGGGCCAGGGCCAGGCAGCGTGGTAGTGCAGGGTGGCACCGGAGGGGTCCCCCGCAGCAGGGGAGCACCTTTTTCCTCTTTGCCTTCTCTTTCTCCATTTTCTTCTGCTGTTTCTTCAGCTTCTTGAGGGCCTTCTTCTTCTTCTCGATCAGGCGGTCTACATCGATGCCGCTCTGCAAAATAATGCAACCCTGTGTCTCCAGGCGCCCCAGCACCACCCTGGTGCCGGCAGACGGGGAGCACCGGGGGACTGGCAGCTCTCCTACCTTCTTCTTCAGGGCCTCAGCGTACAGCTCCACATTGGCAAAATAGAGGGTGGAGGAGGAGCGGAAGATCTTCACACCGGGGACCTCCTGTGCCTGGGGGCAGATGGGGAGGGTGCTACCCCAGGACAGAGCCCCCTGCTCCCCTTCCCACCCTCCCCCAAAATGCCCCCCACTTCTTTCCCCAGCGAAGAGCCCCTGAGGGTGCTTCGAACTGCCCCCTCTGTTGCAGGTGGCTCTTCTCCCCCCCCCCCCGGTGCTGTTACCATCTGGTATTCGGCCACATCCTTGTAGACATCGGTATCGGAGATGCGCCCCAGGATGGAGTAGTGGGGGCTGCAGGGAGCAGAGCAAGGGGCTGAGGTCACCACAGGCTTCCCCCGCCCTCGGGACGTGGCACCGGCCCCAGCCCCGGGGTACTCACAGCTGGGTGCGGAAGATGACGGTGAGCAGCCCGAAGGCCACTGAGGCCGCCAGGCCGATGTCCAAGTTTAGCAAGAGGGTGGCCACGAATGTCACAATCCAGACTATCTGGAGGGGGGGACACGGTCAGCTGTGGCATGGCCTCCCTGCTGGCATCTGCAAGCTTCAGGGAGAGAAAGCCTCTCCAGGGACAAGAGCAAAGCCCCGGGGCCGGTCAGCGCCTTACCAGGTCCACCCGATTGGACTTCCAGAGCGTGCGGAGGTCATCAAACTGCTTGAACATGCCCTTGAGGTTGATGATGATGATGGCAGACAAGATGGCCTAGGAGAGAAGTCCCTGCAGCTATGAGGATGTTGAGGGCAGGTCTTGGGGGGGGGCCTTGGCTGTTCCTCTGCCACACCACCTTGCCATGGGATGGGCACAGGGGTGGGATGTGGCACAGAGGCTGTGGGACCAGATGTACCTTGGGCAGGTCCCGGAAGAGCTCTCCAATCTTTAGGATGGTCACCAGGATGACCAGGGATGCAATGACACCGGCTACCTGAGGGGAAGGAGAGTGGGAGGCAAGAGGTGAGCCCCTCACCGCTCACTGTGCTCTTTGCCCCTGGACCAGCCCTGCAGAGGGAGGCAGCGCTGCAGAGACCCACCTGGCTGTTGCCCCCTGTGCTCTCCTGCACCAGGCTCCGTGACATGGAGCAGCTGATGGCGAAACACTGGAAGAAGCCCCCCAGGAAGTTGCAGAGGCCCAGCGCGATCAGCTCCTGCAGGGACAGAGCGGCAGTAGGGGAGCACCATGCCTTCCCCCGGCTGCAAGTACAAGCTTGGTTTTCACCCAGGGAAGGGGCCCTGTGTGTCGGAGCATCACCTGGTTGCTGTCCACTTTGTAGCCATGCTTCAGGGCAAAGATCTTGCCCAAGGAGATGCAGATGGCATAGCCCACCACAGCAATGGCGAAGGCATTGCCCGCCACCTGCCCAAAGTAGCTGATGTTAGGGACCACGGGCGGCTTCAACCTACAGCCAAGACAGGGAGACAGGGCTCAAAAGGGGGGTCCCGTGGGTGGCACAGTGCCCCGGTGAAGCCACCCTCACTGCCCGGCCCTGCTCACCCGCTGGGGATATTGCCCACCACGGAGATGCCAAACTTAGCATTCAGGTTGACGCCGTAGGAGATGCCGGTGGAGATGATGATCTGGGGGAGGATGGCTGGAGTGAGGCAGGGCCTTCCTGCACAGGGACCGTGGTGGATGAGGTGGCGCGTGCCCTGGAGCTACACTCGCCAAGGCACCCCATCCCACCCCTCCCCACCCTGGTAGGGACAGGACCACTCATGGCTGCGTCCCCACAGGGAGCTGGGGCAGCTCTGGGTACCGTAATAAGCTCGATGGGGATGGGCATAGGCAGCTTGGCGGCAAACTTGTGGTTGAGCTCTTTCACGATGAAGATGGCCACCATGGCAATGATGGCTGTCACCAGGGTGCCCACATTGGTCTTTGGCAGCTTCTGGCAGATCTCGATGAAGGTCTAGAGGACACAGGAGGAGAGAACAAGCTCAGGAAAGCAGGTGCCTCACTGGTAGGTTTTTGGGGTCCTCTGTGTGCCCCACAAGTGAGCACCCCGGGGGTCCTGGGGCAGCAGCAAACCCTCACTCACCATGAACAGTGAGAGCGGCCCCGAGTGCTCACTCAGGGAGACCCCAAAGACGTTCTTGAGCTGGGAGATGAGGACATGCACGGAGGCAGCGGTGGTGTAGCCGCGCACCAGCGGGTCCGAGAGGTAGGTCACCACGAAGCCAAACTGTAGGAGGCCCAGGGCCACCTGGAAGGAGAGGTGGCAGGAGGAGTGCCCCACAGCTCGCAGCCATGGAGCACCACAGCCCCCCATTCCCTGCCAGGCTGGGTTGGGGCCCCCTTACCTGGAAGATGCCCGTCAGGACAGTGATGATGGCCACCAGCTCCACCCTGGCGGCATCGCGCTTTTCCTCATTGACTATTGTGGTGTTGGTGCCGTTGACAGACTCCAGGAAGTTCTCGCTGGGCACCAGGGAGTCTGTCACACTCCCGATCATGACAGAGATGACAGCAAAGGGGCCTGGGTACAGGCAGGGTGTGGGCAGGGAGCCCAAGGTCAGCACCAGGACCCCTCTGAGGTCCACAGGCACCTGTCCCCTTGGGCCAGGCTCAAAGTGCACCCACTGTGCTTTGGCTCTGGTTTGGCCAACCACCTTCTTCGTGGGGCAAAGTAAAGGCAAGAAAGGTCCCCCCAACCCATTGATGTGGGAATGCTGTGCCGTGGATGAAGGCTCGCCCCTCTCATCCTCGCTCCCTTCCCACCGTCCCTGAGCACATGGTCCCTCAGCTCACCCACGGAGTTGTGCCTGGATGTCCCGAAGAAGAAGTAGAGGAAGACGGGGTAAAAGGAGGAATAGAGACCGGTGATGGGCGGCAGCCCAGCCAGCAGCGCATAGGCGAGCCCTGGACATGGTGGAGCAGGGAGACATGTCACGGATGGCCAAGCCCTGGCTCCCCTACCCGCAGGGAGCCCCCGGCAGCCTGGGCATGGCATCGCTCACCCTGGGGCAGGTGCATGATGCCCACGCTGAAGCCCGACATGATGTCCCCCAGGAGCCAGTCCTTGACTGGGTAGCGGGGCAGCCAGTACAGGAAGGGCAGGAACCGGAAGAGCAGAGACTTGGCGGTGGAGGCCGAGCATCTGGCAGGGAAGGAGCAGGAGCCAGCACTGAGCACAAGCACGGGGGCTTGGGGACATCACTGGGGGGTGGATGGGGCCCCATGGGAAGCAATGGATCCTGTGGGACCCCCGGCTCCATGCACTGGAGCCAGGTGTCCCTCCAGGCAGGAGGACAGAGTGGGGACATGGGTGTTTGGGCTTGGGGGAACCAACTCCCAGGTCTGCACCGTGTCTACCGCCGGGGCTGGGACAGCCAGAGCCAGGTTCCCTGTGGCAGTGGGGCTGGGGTGCACGGTGCCCGGTGGGGTCCAGGCACGTTTCCCCAGCCAGCACGGTCCTACCTGGTCTTGCGGAGATGGTCACATAGCGAGGGCTCGGTGGGAGGCTTCCGCTGCGCCACCTCCTCCAGGTCGGCCTCACTCAGCACCTCGCGTGGTGCCCGGTGGCTCAGCACCATATCTGCCGCCATGGCCACCTGCCTCTCCTGCGTGCCAGCCCACTGCGGGGAGACAAGGGACAGCTCAGCCATGTCCCCATGGCTGGGGGCACCTGGCACCCTGCCCACCCCACAGCCCCTCCTGCAGCCCCACGGAGCCATCCCATCCTGGCCAGGGGTGCAGGCTTGGCCCCGAGGACGGGGTGAGCCAAGTTTTGGGAGCCCTGAAGCAGCGGCAGCAGCTCACAACGGAGAGCGGCAGGCAGCCAGCGTGTGGGCAGGGAGGGAGCTGAGGCCTGGGCAATCAGTGCTGCCCGCTCCTGCCCAGTGCCAGCCCCATCTGCCCCCCTGGGGTGCACGGGTGGCGGCTGCCAGCAGAACTGTCCCGGGGGGGCTCCCCCTCTGCCTGCCCACACAGGAACCCCCTTGGTGCAAACCACCCTTTTCCTCCACGTACCGCAGCGCAGCCAGGGCAACGTGCCAGCACAGCCACTGAGCAAAGCCCTGGCCACCCCACAGCCCCGTCCGCAGACTTTGTCCCTTTACACATGAGAGGAGCAGGAATGTCAGCCCCTGGCGAGCGCCACGCACTGACCATCCCTCCGCCGGCACCCTCCCTCGCCCCCTGCACTGCAGAGTGGGTCTGAGCCTGTTGGCACAGAGGAGTGGGGCTGGGCTGGGGTCTCTCCCTTCACGGGGCTCAGACAGTGGGACTGAGGTGTCTCCGTACGGATCCACAGCCTGGCCTTGCTCGGGGCTCGAGCTGAGAGCTGCCACCATCCTGCCGGGCTCACTCCGCTAGTAGCCCTGGCTGGTCCCGAGGTGCTCACCCACTTGCAACCAGACCCACAAGCCACTCGCGGGGTGCCCGGGACTGTGCCAGCCCGAGTCCCTACATTGCCCCCCAACCCTCCTACCTGCTGTGCCCGAGTTGGTCAGGTATCACCAGCCAGGTGCATGCTCTGCTCCCTCCTATTTATTAATACCTGCCGGTGATCTTTGAGACACCGCTCCCTGCCTCCTGCCCTCCCTCCTGCCGAGGAGCTGCCTGCTTCCCAGCCCCGCTGCTGTGCGGCACCCACCACGCTCCCCCGGTGCCCTGTTGTGCTGAGTGCCCCGGCTGTGGCAGGCCCAGGGCTGTCACCATTGTCCCTAGGGCCATTCCATCCTGGGGACTGTCCTGGCCAGTCTCAGCTCCTGGCCTGCAGCCATGCCTGGGGTGCTGCCATGCCCCAGCACCCGTCCCAGGCGCAGGGCAGGGGTCTTCCTGGCGCTGGGCACATCCTGGTACCAATCCCCTGCCAAAAGCTGCTGGGTGCTCACCTCCCTGGAGCACTGCTTGAAGTCCTGCTATCACCTTCCTGTGCCCCCAGGGCTCCCACAGGTGCCCTCCCCTCACCCCACGTCCTGGAACAGGAGCTGTGCCTGGGGCAAGGAGCGTTACCCGCAGCCTCCGGCTGTGGCATCCAGGGTATTTTCCACAGGGACTGGCCCCTGCTTACCTGCTGGAAACGGGTGTGCTGTGCCCTGTGGACTACCCTGCTCTCCCACAACAAACACAGACCCAGCCGTTATCTTGTTCCAAAGGTCCCCAGCGGGCACCAGAGTCCCGCTGAACCCATCACACCTTCCTGAGCTCTACCACAACCTGGTACCGCCATTGGTTTTGGAGCATTTCTGGGTCACAGTTGGCCCAAGCCCATGGGGACATGGCTGTGGAAACCCAGGCACCCGTGGGCTGGGCTGACTGGTGCTGGGGTGCAGGGAGAAGTTGGCAGGCAGAGCAGGGCGGGCAGGGTAGGGCAGGCGCCGGGGAGTCCCAGGTGCCCTGGGTGGTGGGATGGGACTGGTGCGTGGCACGAGTGGTGACACCCAGGACCGTGCTCTCTGGGGTTGGAGAGACTCATTCCCATCCTGGCTGGCTGGGTGGTGGGCAGCCTGTGGCCGCCCGGGCTCTCCCGGTGGTTGGCACGACCCAGGTCCTACAGCAGCCGCATGTGGACTCCTCGGCTGCCTTTCAGCAGTGGGGCTGAGCCTGCTCCCCTCAGCCTCTGCCGCATCCCCAGCCCCCCGCTGTCCCACCCCCGTGCCCATCAGTCCCACCGTGGCCAGGTAGCGGTATGCCAATGCTGGCACAGGCACTGCTCACAGCCGCTGCCTCCCCATTGTTTATCTGCTCACCTGGCGCAGAAGTGGAGGCCGTCACAGGGCTCTTGCTTTGTAGCGACTGATAGCACCAAATGCCATTTACTGCCTCCTTATCGCTGCTCCCAGTATCCACCCTGCACTACTGCTTCCCGCACCTCAGCCTCCAGCTCCCCACCCGCACCCCAGGCCGGCCACGCTGCCTGTGGCTCCTCCTCGGCCGCCCCAGCTCCCCGCCAGCTCTCCCTGGCCCCTCACCCCCAGGCCAGCCTCGGGAAGGGCTGCAGGACAGGACCGCAGCTCCCGGCACCGCCAACGTGGCGCTCCCCAGGGGCTGCCGTGAACCCGGCCCCCGGCGCTCAGGGGCTGCCCTGGGCTGGGTTAGGCTCACGCCAGCGCTAAGGAGGGCGCCCATGAGGGACCGAGGAATGATGGCTGCTGGCGACCCTTGCTCAGGGTGCCGTGGATCAATAATGCCCTTTGCTCACCTGCTCTTTCCCCTCCAAGAGCAAGAAAGGGAGGGACGGAGGGCACCAGGATCACGCTCGGCCTCTTCTCCTCATGTTTCCCTCTGCTTCCCCGCAGCCCGGATTGGCCCTGCTGAGGTCACACTGCCTTCGGGCAGTGGATTTTCTCCCCTTGGCCTCACCTAGGCTGCTGCCAGGCCTATGCTCCACGGCGAACCACAGCCACTGCGGCACCGCAGACCTGCCAGCCAGGGCCAGGGCTATGGGGCACCACCACAGCCAAATCCATCTCCGGGTGAACCAGCATGGACGCAGCCAAGTTCAAGCAACCGACACCTGAGTTCACCTCGCCCTGGGCTACAGCAACTCCCCTTCAGCCCTGGAGCTGGCTGCGAGCTCCTGCCCAAGCCCCTGCAAGTCCCTGGGCGCTGTGCCCACAGACCCTGCACCCGCAGCCCCAGGCGCAGGGAGACAGTAGAGAGGCCAGCACCATTTTATAGACTTTTATTTCCAAATCTGGCGCACTTCCATGATACACTTTTACACAGCCAGGGGGGGAGTGCAGGCATCTCCCCACTCCCTGCCCACAGAACTGGGAGATGGAGAGAGGAAAAAAAACCACCCCAACCAAACCCCCCAAAGAAACAAACCCAAACCCAAGGAGGATGCTCCCCAGAGCCCAGGCCACAGCACTACAATCAGGGACCGAGCCGCAGACTGACTCCTGCTTCTTGACCAGCCCAGCTCTGCAGGGACAGCCACCAGCTCCACTGCTCTCTTTTTTGGCACTTGTCACTTGCTCTCCATTTGGCACCAACACAAAGCACCCTTGTGCCCAACCTGGCGGAAAAGTGGGCCCTATGGCATGGCAGGGACAAGACATGGGTGCCCACCAGGGTGCCGAGTGGGTAACACAGCGCTGGCTGAGGCACAGCCCAGGGCTCCGATGCTGTGCAGCTGGAGAGAAACATGTAAACGAGTTCGTTCGCGAAGGCAAAGACAGGCAGCATGGAGGGGCCCGGCTGTTCCCAGCACACGGGGCTGGCAGGCTTTCCCTCTGCACACCGGTCCCAAACGGCATGTAAACATGTCAGCGGGCCCTGCCCTCCCCACCCCTGGGAGGAGGGCGGCAGTGAGCCTGCCTCATCGGGGCTGTGCCAGGGGCAGGCAGCCCCTGCCAGGCCCATGGCACCCATCACGCAGCCCCTCTGTCCCCTCCACGTCCTCCCTGCTGCCTTGCCCTCCCCGTGGGCCCGGACGACAGCAGCACAAGTCCTCTCCTGTAAACACGTCAGGCTGGGCTGCAGTAAGAAGCTACGGCAGTGTGGTAGTAAGGCAGTAAGGAGCGTGCTTGTCACACAGCCCCGAGAGCACCACGGGGGCAGCCGAGCAGAAGCACCGTGCTCAGCAGATGAAAGAGAGCGTGCCGGCCCCCCGAGCCGGCTGCCCCTGGCCCGAGGCTGGGGTAGGCACAGAGGAGCGTCGCCTCGTGGCAGGGCCAGTGGGAGCCTGGGGCCAGGCCCCCGGCCAAGCAGAGAAATCATCAGGGGGGCCTGAATTTCCAGAGAGGGTGAAGTGCTGTTTATCTTCATCTCCCCAAATCCAGGCCACTTTGAGCTGGAGTCCTCTGCCAGCCAGAGAGCGCAGGGACGTGTGCGTATGTATGCAGAGCCCACAGGGAACCAGCTAGATACCACTTTTGTGGGCAATGCTGGACCTGGAGACTGGAGCCACACCATGTCCCTGCGGATGCTAATGCTCTGCAGGGCAAGTGCTGGCTCTGGGAACAGCCTAGCTGGCTACTGAGCAGGGCTAGGATCATCCAGCTCCTTGCCAGGACCCATAAACCAACAGAGGTTTGCTCTGTAACATGCAGGTTGAAAAGCACAACATACAGCGGGTAAAAAGAGTGCTCATTTGCTGAGCGGAGGAAACCAGTGCTTATAGGACCATCCTAGTACAGGACAGGACTGAACAGCAAAGCTCATTTCCTCCCCCAGCATGTCCCTAGTGCTGAATTTGCTGCCCCACTCACTTGTGCTCTCACTGGTGCACAGCCCCGGCTCACGGACGGGGGGCAGCCCCAACGGGGGTCCCATGGGAGGGCAGAGGGAGGCCTGGCTGTGGGGCCAGCACGGCTGCAGGGGGCTGAGGGATGCCAGGAAGGAGGATGGCACCGAGACGTGTGGAGCTGCACGGTGGGAGGGTGAGAGGGGCAGCGAGGCCAGCTGCCCCACCATGGGGATGGGACAGAGCGGTGCTGGCAAAACCGTGAGAACTGCCTGGCACTGTCTCTCCAGCCCACTGGGATCGTGGTTCCTGGTACCCCCAGGGAAGCCAGCAAAGGGCTGTTGGCAAGAGAAATGCTCCAGGTCCTGGGAACAGACCATCCGTAAAAATAACCATAGAAATTTCTCTTCTCTCTGATTACAAAGATACAAAAAGGTAGAAAACCCTCCCCCACCCCCAGATCCTGGGCTGTTTCCGTCCCCCTGCTCCTGCCCCCCTCCATGCACACACACGCACGCCCCGTGTACAAACGGGTCACAGAGGAAGAGCTCGGCCCCGGGGGGTCGGAGACACCACCCTTGCCCAAGCAGGCTCCTGCCATACCTGTCACACCGGGCAGGCAATGGGGAGCACGGTGGCAGCCGAGATCCCAGAGGCTCCCGGTGGTGGGTGGTGCAGGCTGCCGGCCCCTCAGCCCGGAGGGCAGGGGAAGGCAGGGTCGGTTTTGGGCCTCCGACCACCATCAGTTCTGGCCCCTGCCCCCTAGGGACACCAAACCTCAGCTGGCAGCGCCTGGCTATGCGAAGGGCCCTGCTTCTTCTGTCTCTCTTGTGGATGGCTTCGGCCCCTCAGGAATGGCCCTCGTTTCTCGTTATTCTTCTCGGAGGAAAGAAAAACAGCATTAAGCTGCGGCATCTCCCCCAGGCTCCAGCTGCCTCCCCCAGCTCTGCCAGGTGGGGACAGGGCAGAAACCCGCTCCTGTGTCAGGGCAGGAATAACTGTGTTCAAGTCCCTGAGTTCAGGGAAGAGGAAAGGAGGGATGGGATGGGGTGGGATGGGATGGGGTGGGGTGGCAGCAGTACCAGCAGGGAGCAGAGCTGGAGGGGAAGAAATGACAGACTGGGACAGGGTCCCTGGGGACAAACATGGCTGGGGCAGGCAGGGCTCCTGTAGGACTCGGGCTCCCTCCGCCTCTCCAGCCAGGCTGGCCCTCACCCACATCCGCTCGTTGGGACTTAAAGCTGGCACTGAGCAAGGGGACCAGCCATGAGGTCAGCCCGGCTGCACGAAGCGTCTTCCCTGAGCCCTCACAGGCCACAAGTGAGGGCCATCGCTTCTGGCAGAGCAGACAGACTCAGATACACTGATGTTCCTGCTCGTGCTGCACTGCAAGGGCCCAGAGCTGTTGCACCTGAGGGTTCTCCCTGCCCGGTCACTATTCAGGACCGGCAGACACCTGCCACTCACCTCAGGGGCTCACCCTTACACAGCTTTCCCCCCCCCAGACAAAACCCCCCTCGGGAAGAAGCCAGGCAGCCGGACAATGCACAAGACCAGCTGAACAAGGCCTGGCTGAGGAAGGGACGCACTTACTCTGAGTCTGGCGACAGCTCCGAAATGCTGTGGGAGGTGGTAGAGCGAGGCGTCGAGGGGCACATTGCAGAGGGCGTTGAGGAGGTCTGTATGGCAGAGGGGGTGGCAGTGGTCTGGGGGCCCGAAGGCATGCTGGAAGATTGCACCGAGGACAGGACGGAGGAGTTAAAAGAAGCAAGGATGGAAGAAAGAATATCTAACTGTTCAGTGGAAGGATGTCGGCTGGGAACAGCCTCCAGGTTCTCTCTAGAAGGCTGTCTCCTCGACAGTGGCTCTAGGCTTTCCCTAGACAGCTGCCTCCTAGACAGACTTCCCAGGTTGTCCTGCGAGGGATGCCTGCTAGGCACTGTGTCCAGAGCCTCTCTGGAATTAGATCTTCTGGAAAGAAAGTCCAGCTGCTCCCTTGAAGTTTGTCTAGCCGATGCTAGCTGGTCCCTTGAAGGCTGTCTTCTAGAAAGCAAATCCAACTGTTCTCGAGAAGTATCTCGACTTGGCAACATGTCTATTTGGTCTCTGGACACTTGCCTACTTGGCAATGTGTTTAGCCACTCTCTAGAGACCTCTCTTACTGGCCCACAGTCTAGCTGCTCTCTTGACCCAAATCTACAGGGTAAAGTGTCAAGGTGGTCTCTGGAGCCCTGCCTCCGGGGCAGCGTGTTCCCATGATCTCTCTGACTGGGCCTAGCAGCGAGTAGATCCAAGTTTTCCCTAGACCCGTGTCTGCTCGGGATACTTTCCAGGTGTTCAGTAGACCCATGTCTGCTGGGGATAGTGTCCAGCTCCTCCCTGGACCCTTGCCGGCTGGGCACAGCTTCCAAGCACTCTCCTGAGTTGTGTCTGCTCAGCTGCTCCCGGGACATCTGTCTCCTCATCAGCATGTCAAGCTGCTCCCGTGATGAGTACCGGCTGGCTGGCTGCGACAGACTGCCCGCCCCAGAGTAGATCCTGCCGTAGGAGGCAGCGGGGACAGCCCTGTGACCCAGCGTGGAGGTCTTGTACCACGTCAGCTCGTTGGTCATCCTGCCGACAGATGGCAGGCCTTGGAGAGTCGGAGGGTACTGGAGGCGGTTCTTCAAAATCCCTGCACCAGACAGAAAAGAGAAGTCAAATCTTTGCAGAACAGTGAAAAGAGCATGAAAGCTGGGGGAGATAAGCCATACCTCCCCAAGGACCTGACAAGATGGATCTGATGCTGAGCCTTCAGGGCCACGTCATAGAATCATACAATAGTTTGGGCTGGAAGGGACCTTTTAAAGGTCATCTAGTCCAACCCCCCTGCAATGAGCAGGGACATCCTCAACTAGATCAGATCAGGTTGCCCAGAGCCCCGTCCAGCCTGACCTTGAATATTTCCAGGGATGGGGCATCTACCACCTCTCTGGGCGACCTGTTCCAGTGTTCCACCACCCTCATTGTGAAAAACTTCTTCCTTATATCCAGTCCAGATCTCCCCTCTTTTAGTTTAAAACCATTACCCCCTGTCCTATTGCAACAGACCCTGCTAAAAAGTTTTTCCCCGTCTTTCCTTTTAGCCCCCTTTAAGTACTGAAAGGCTTACCTTTTCTTTGCCGTTGCGTCTGGGTGAGGGAGTTCTCATCCCCGCTGGTCAAGGCCAGGTCCGGCTGATTATTGTTGGCCGCATCCTTGTTGATGTCGAACCCCAGCTTCCTCTCAGAGCCCCACTTCTGCAGGGAGCAGGGGTGAACCTCGCACTCGCCAAGAGCCGGCCAGTATGACATGAGGTCGTTGCCATCCACGTCTGGGGAAGGACACAGCAAAATGGGCCCAGGGTAAGAGGGACAAAACACTTCTGTGAGGGGCAAATGAAGCCATCGCAAGACACAGCCTGGTCCCCAGGGACCTGAGCTCACCCTTTCCCCTGCCAGAGCCCCTGGGACTTGCCTTTGGGAGTGGTGTTGGCGGGGTTAGTGAGGAGGCGTTCACTGTGCGCCGCCCGCTTGAACTGGCGCTGGAAGCGGCCCCGCAGGCGCACATTCTCCTCGCTCTCTGAGGACGGGATGGAGAGGCTGCGCTCTTCCTCCAGAGACAAGTCACTGTCCGAGTCCGAGTCCTGGTCTGTAGGGACACAGTGTGTGTTGGGGAGACATTTAGAATGAAGGTGAGTGAGGCTTTTCAGCCCAAATGGGGAAGGACAGACGTGCCTGTGAGCATCTGCCACTTAAATGACTGAGTCACTGAACAATGGAGACAGGGAGGAGCTTGGTCTCGGCTCTGACCCGCGCCCAGGGCAGGGCCACTCCGGGAAGGCAGAACCACGCCAGGGCTAACAACTCACGTGAGGACAACGGCCTGCCTTACCCCTCACTGCCCTTCCCTTGGCAGCCTGAGGCTGCTCCCTCGGCCCTATCACCAGGCGCCCGTGAGAGGAGCCTGGCTCCATCTCGCTGCACCTCCCTGTAAGGCAGTTGCAAATAGCCGTAAGATCCCCTTTGCCTCCTCTTCCTCCAGGCTGAGCAAACCTACCTCCCTCAGCCTCTGCTTGCCTGTCCCAGGCTCCAGCCCCAAGGGTGGCCCCCACTAGTCTCACTCCAGTGGGTCAGTGCCTGTGCTGTACTGGGGAGCCCAGTGCCCCCAGGAACCCCGTGACAGCCTATGCCTCCCCCCTTGCTTCCTCCATTTCTGTCTCCTTGGAGACTGGCTATGCCCTTTGCCATCTGTCCAGGAGGAGGCTGTGCTAAGCGACACAACTGCTGCCTCTCCCTCGTATCCACAGTGTGTTTGGGAGTCACAGCCGAACATGGAGTACAGAATGCAATTGTGCAGCCAGAGCCTGCACTGGGAAGGATTTCCTTAAGCCAGGAGTTAATTCAGGATGTGCTGGGTTGGTCCCAACCCCGGTCACCGGGCTGAGCCTTACCTCCCCCGGCATCGCGGTGGAACATGGCCACGTCGATGTCCGTGGGGCCGGCGTGAGCCAGCAGGCTGTGATCCAGGGCCGAGCCCTGACGTGCCGTCACATTGTCTCTGAAAGACACAAAGCCCAAACAGTCACAGCGGCAGGAGCCCTCGGCTCTGCCCGGGCGCTCCCGGCACCCCGGAGCCCTGTGCCGCTCCCTACCTGAGGTAAGCCCGCTGGCTGGAGTGGGTGCGGGCAGAGCGCACGCTGCTCACCGACGAGATGGTGGAGGCCCCCAGGGTGATGCGGATGAGCCCGCTCTCCTCAAACAGCGCTGTGTTGTTGTAGGCGTTGGGGCCCTGGCGAGAGGCACGTGCCCTGTTAAGGAGGCACCGCGGCAGCCCAGGGGATGGCCTTCCCACCCGCACCAGCCATCCCCCCGGGGAAGTGGGGGTGTCTCCGTCAGCTCCTGTCCCAGGCAGGCAGCCTGTCCCCTGGGCTGCTCCCGCTCTCACCCACCTGCGTGCCCCTCGCAGCCTCCTCGCTCTGCCCCTTCTTGCCAAGGCAGGCCAGCTTCCAGGCCTCCCGCACCTCCTCGTTCAGCACGCAGAACAGGACCAGCACAGCCAGGCCCTGTGGGGAGATGCCATCAGAGACAGCCCCTCGCTGCTGGCCAACCTGCTCGCCCGCAGCACCAGCTCCTGGCCGCTCCCTGGCTCTTCCAGAGTCCAGCGTGTCAGCCCTGGTGGCCACCAGGACAGGGACGCACCAAAGAGCCCCTCGACACTGATCAGCACTAACCCCCATGGTGGCCATGGGTGAGGGAGGAAAGGGTGGGGTGTCCCCCTGGCTGGCAGTGGCCAAGGAGTGGCTAGCAGGGTCCCCTGCAGCAACACCAGCCACAGTGGTGGCAGGAGGTCTGAGCGGTGCTGCCGTGGGTCACATTTGGGGTGTCCAACACCTCTGTTGAAGACCACTCTCTTGCTCTGCCCTCTGAGAGCATGGAGGCCCCTTCCCTCCAAAGATGGTCCTTGCTGCCCCTTGGATGTCACCTCTGAACCAAGCACCTTGCAGCCACCTCCTGCTCCGTACCACTGCTTGCCGTGGGCACAGCAGCGAGAACTGGCAGGAGTCACCGCTGGTGAGGGATGAGGAGCCCAGCAGGATGCTGGGGGCTCAGCGTGGGGCGCCCGCTCTCCACAGACGGCCGTGGGGACCACAGGGACGCTCTCCTGGGCTGACTCGTGCCCTCCCCTGGCAGAGGCCGGGCAGTTACCTGGAGGCTGCAGAGGACAGTGTAGAGGTAGTGGAAAGCCAGGACACTGTTGTTGACAGCCAAGAGGCCAAAGAGCCAGGTAGTGCTAATAACTAGAAGCAGAACAAAGGAGCTCCGTAACGTCATGCTGGAGAGAGAGAGACAGACAGACAGGCACACAGACACACACCGAGAGGTTAGTGCGTGTTGTTAATCTACAGTCTAGCGCTCACAGACAGAGATCCAGAGGGGAAAGTGCGCTCCTGCCCAGCCCTCCCTGCTGCGCCCAGCACTGCGGGCACACCTCTGCGCAGCAGTTCGGCTCCCCCCGACTCCCAGGCCTTCCCTTCTGGATCACACATGGCAAACAGGGGCCCAAACGACGCGGGTCATTTGGAGCCGCAGAGAGCTGAGCCAAGCTCCAGGGCTGGCCCAAGAGGGCGCGGGGAAAGGTCTCAGAAGGAGCATGTAGGAGAAGCAGCAGCAGGCGCTGAGAATTGACAAGGGCAGTGTGTTGAATCCAAGCAGACATGAGGGGTGGCTGTGAGGGCAGGCGGTGAAGGGGGACAGGCTAGTGGGACAGTGTGGAGACGGGGACATAGGAACAAGAGGAAAGGACAAAGTTTAGGAAGGGTTAACGTGGCCGGCAGGTGTGGGAGAGAAGAGCGGCTGTAAGGCTGGCACTAATGCACAGAGGGGCACTCTGCGATGGTGGAAGAGGGAGGATGATCACTGAAAATGCTAAAAACCACGAGCCACAGGAGCTCTGCTGGGAGTTTGGCCACTAATACTCACAGAACCGATTTCTTCTTGGTCTCCTTTTGGCCTGGGGAACAGGACATCTTGGCCACAAGCAGGAACATGACCCCATTCATCTGAAAGCGTTGGCACCGATTAGAAGCTGTGCCAAGGGCCGGCTCTGACCTGACATCCCCAGCGCAGAGCACGGGCAGACTCCAGGTCCGCCAGGCCCATGCAAACGTCCCCTCCTTTCCCCTTCACGCCCAAGCCACGGCCTCCCCCAGGTTTGGCTGGAGCGAGGAGAGACAGAGAGAGGGCCTCTAACTGAGGAAGGAGAGTACAGAGAAGGGGGCAGGCAGTGGGCAGCCAAGGAAGGGGCGAGTGCCCATGGTGTGGAGAAGGGAGGCAGGAGAGGGCGGTGGGTGAAACAGGACAGGGTTTTACCACAATGACGACAGTAATGGGGCCTGCAAAGCTCCAGACCAGCTTATCATGAATGGAAATCCAGCAGAAGTCAGGGTTCCCGTAGCCCTCAGGATCCAGGCCAACGGCCAGCCCTGAGGGAGGAAGGGAGAGGTCAGGTCCAGACTCAGCAGCCTTGGACTTGCCCAAGCTATGTCAATCCCATCCCAGCACTGAAGGCAATGAAGGGGCTCTCTCCCTGCTCCTTGCCCTGTGCACAGGCTTCCCTGCCACAGCAGGATGAGCCAGGACCGCGATCCCCAGCATCAGGGCCTTTATTTCCTTTTCTCCAGGTGTCCTTGACACAGCCCAGCCCAGCAGGCATTCACTGCCAACAGCAGGTCATGCAAGCATGCAGGCTTGGGAAACCAGGAAACCTTAATCACAAGCCCTGGGACAGCAGGAGCCCCGTGCCCATCGAACAAACCATGGGGAGATGCGCTGAGGAATTACTTCTCCCCTGGAGGCAAGACGACAGCCCTTGATACGTGGTCCCCAGCTGACCACCACAGCGCTGCTCACTGCCAGCACACTGGCTGTGGCAAGCCTGCCTGCAGCTCTCCCCACCGGGTAAGTGAGCCAGGCAACACCAGGGGGCCAGGAGGCTGCTGAGAACCGGCACTTTTGGCACGGCTGTAGGACAAGCAGCTCTTACCGGTGATGATGGCGGGCACTCCCCAGCCGATGGCATAGTAGAAACGCATGGCCCCGAAGTTGACATTGCGGGCTTCGGTCTGCATGCGGTAGATGTGGAGGCCCTGTACGAAGAGCCAGGCAAAGGTGGAGAGGAAGAAGCAGTGGAGGAGGATGGCAATCACAGTGCAAAGAAACTGGGGAGACAAAAGCAACTCAGAGATGGTCCCACTGTGCCAGCGCTAACTGCATCATCCACGCCTTGCCCCCACCCCCACGGGCATGCTTGTTCAAGCCCACAGACCTGGTTCTCGGTGCGGTTGATGCCCAGGAGAAAGAGCAGCTCAGAGAAGAAGAGAGTGACTGATATGTTGGAGTGGATGCCACGTGTGTTGGACTTCAGGCCTTTGAGGCAGGTCAGGAAGGAGAAGGTCAGCAGCAGAGCCACCAAGGAGAGAGACACCAAGGAATAGGTGACAATTGCCAGTGTCTCCAGGTCACCTTCCAGTTGCTGCAGCAGCAGAGAACCAAAGGCAAAGAGCGGTGTTAGGGAGAGACACGGGAAGCCCGCTGAGCTCTCAAACTCTACTTGTGTCCCACAGGTAATTTTCTGCCTGTGCCTGCTTATTCCGGGACTCAGTGACTAACAGCTCCCACCGCCCACAGCCCCGCAGGCTGAGGTTACCTCTCGGTGCGAGCTGTCCATCAGAACCCCAAAGGTGCCAAACTGGGAGCACTGGCAGTGGACGTGTGTGGTGTTTCGGTACACGAGCTCGCAGTCCCTGGCTGTCCAGAAGCCAGAGGGGTTGGTCCTGCAGCCACCAAAAAGCAGAGCACACTTAGGAGAGAAGACAGATGAGTGTGGTGTGTGGGGAAGGAACCACAGGGAAGCGGGGTGATTGGCAAGGCTTTTCTACCAGCAGATACAACTGCACTCCTACAGCTGAAGTACTGGAGCCAGAGCCCTGCAGGGACCCTGCTGTGCCCTCCCAGCAGGAATGAATCCCCTGGGAGAGGGCAGAAACCCCCACATCCCAGTGCTGCCCAGGCACACAGCCTGTCATGGCCAGGGAGACTCGAGGAACGAGGAGGTGCTCGGGGAAAGCTGCTCAAAGCAAGTGGCCCAGCTGTGCTTGACTCACGGGTTGGAGTGGTTCCACTGGACGCAGAGAGGTTTGCTCCTGTTGGCCGTCTCCAGCAGGCGAAATTCCAGCACGAGAGGGGTGTCCAGGGGCCCCCGCAGGAAGGTGTGATTGCTGAACACAGATACACTCACAATGGGGGAGTTCATCACGGGATTCTTGGGGAGCCTGCAAGGAGCAACAGAGCTCTACCATCACCATGCCTGGCAGCTGCAGCCCTCTGGGGACTTCCCGGACGTCCTGCACTGACATCTCAGAAGGAACAGCTCTGCCCAGCCCACACCTGAGGTCAGGAAACACCGGCCAGAGCAACGCTAAGGTGGGGAACAGGCAGAGCACCGCAGGACCATCTGGCTGGGAACTAAACCCAAGCCACTGCAGACAGACTCAACAACTGCTGGAGGGGGCAGAGCAGAGTCCAGCCAGCCTCTCTCCACTGGTGCTTGCGGAGGGCAAAGGGGAGGAGAACGTACCTGACGCTGCGGCGATCCACCTGGTAGCGTGCAGGCAGCAGCCCCCCCAGGGTGCGGTACATGATGAGGATGATCACAGTGAGAGCGGGCTCGGGCTCTGGCAGCGCCTGCCTCGGGGAGGAGTTCTCCACAGTGTAGTTCCCTTCGCCCCCAGCCAGTGTGGGCACCGCCGTGGGGACAGCTGAGGCACACAAGGGGATGGTGAGAACACACACACGCTGCTCTGAAGGCAGCCTGTGAGCCCACCAAGAGCCTTTGGGATGTGATGAAGTCAGAAGCTCTGAGCTCTCAAGGGTGACTTGTGGACCCCTTATAGAGCCAGGTGTCAGCAGGGGCGCATCTTCCCTTCCACGCCCACCCACACTGTTCCCCAAGCGATGCTCACATGCTCACCTTCAGCTTTCGGGGGGCTCAGCACCGACAGCGGCAGTACAACATGGGTGTGGGGGTCCCAAGCAGGCTGGCCCCGGAAGAGGCTGCTGTGGTAGCGAGGGTAGCGCCGGCGGATATGGGAGTGGTTCTCCATGCGATCGATGCTCAGCACTGTGGAGGAGCAAGGGAGTAAAAACCAGCTCTAGGATGGCCATGTGGAGAGCAATCATGCTCCAGGACACCCCAGGTTTGAAGTCACCAGCAAAGGGACCATATGAGCCACAGGCTGGGTTGTCGATATATCCCATGGTTGGGCATGACGTGAGATCCCAGCATCTACGGTGCTCCTTCCCACCCAGATCCTTGCTCTGCTGTAGGGCAGGCCACTTCTGCCATTGGGACCAGTGGATTTTTCATTAGAGACTCAGGTTGGACTAGGGGTAACGGGGAGAGGGTAGCACACTCCTGGCTCTGCTGGCTCTTGGGAGTGAGTCTGCTGCTCCAGGCAGGGATGGGACCAGGATGTCTTTCACAAACACCTCCCCATGTTTGAGAGAGCCACCAAGGAGGTGACCCTTGCTGAGGTGCAGTGAGATGAGGAGAAGGGGACAGGGTGTGACGGAGGAGTGGCTCTGCACCAACCCAGCCACCCCAATTGGATCCTACTCACTGATGTTGGGGGTGACAACGCCGACGGGGTTGAGGTAGGTGAGTTTCATGTTGCTGGCCAGCGTGCCCGAGTAGTCCCGCAGCTGCTCCATGAGGCTGGCGCTGCCGTGCTCGCTGTGCGGCAGCATGGCCCAGTGCTCCCGGTTCTCGGGCGCCAGCACGGAGCTGCCTGCACGCAGCAGGTTCTGCATGGGAGAGACATGGGGGCAGGGGGTGAGGGAAGCAGCGCCTTTGGGCCCTGTCCTGACCACTCCCAGGCTGCAGCACTGTGCTGTCTGCCCAGCTTGCTGCATAAGGGCTCGGGAAAGAGGGGTACTTTCTCCTGCGACAGGCCCCTGCCCTCAATGCTTATCAGATGTCCTGCAGAGACATCTTCCCTGCACTCCTGCCATGAGGGTCTTGCAGACAGCAATAAGACTTTCCCTTTGCCTTCCCTTCCCCAGGCTGAGCAAACCCAGCTCTCCGCCTCTCCTCATCCACCCTGTGCTCCAGCTCTGACCACGCAGGTGGCCTCCCCAGGTCTCGCTCCTGTGGGTCAATGTCTGTGTAGCACTGGGGAGTCCAGTGCTCCTAACATGGTCTCACAACATCCTTGATCCCAACAGAGACCCAGGCTCAGGGTGGCTGATAAAGAGAAGCAGCTCAGAAGACACTCTGATCTGGCGAAGGACACACCTCATTGAAGTGGGCATCCTGTGTGGCTGTCAGGCCAAAGCCACGCTGCCGGCTCTCAAAGGCCATGAGGCGAGACAGCAGGCGGAAAGTGATGTGCACATCATTGCCGAAGTAGTGGTCCATGTGGTCTGTCACGGCCCGGAGCCGGTGCGCCAGCTTCTTGGCTTCAATTGTGTTGAGCTCAGTCTCGTTCCTCTCCAAGCCCTCCAGCTGCCAGTGGGGAGAAAGAAGGGGATTAAACAATTAAGCAGGTTCCTCACTGGGAAACTGGGATGCTGCAGGCCACACTGGACCCACAGATGATTTTTGAAACCATGGCATAAGCCAGGGACAGTCACAGTGGTGGTCACTAGAACAGGGAGCATCTCTGGCAGACAAACAGCCTCCACCAACACACCAGGGGTTGCACTGGGCCAGGCCCAGCTAACCCAGGACCATACATGACAGAGACCAAGGAGATGAAAGGACAGGGCAAGCATCTAGCGATACTTCCCTGGACACTCTCCTGGCTTCAGCTATAGTTCAGCCTTGGCGGGATGCAAATGTTCAATAAACTTGCCTGGGTACTTCAAAGGGATTTGTCACTGAAGGGACTGGGGGCTACAGATGTCCCATGGGACAGACATCCTGCCAGCTTCAAGCAATTCAGCTCTGCTCAGGTTATTCGTTTTCCTCTTAAATACTGGGGCAGGACACAGGTCATTTCTGATGGGGACACTGAAAAGATTCAACTAAACCAAAGTGAACTTCAGCTCAGACCAATGTTCCCACAGGATGGGTTTGGGGGCAGGAGATGAGAAAAGAAAGGTGCTGAGCACTGTGGCAAGGCCCTCTCCTACTCTAGGTGTCCATGGAGAGCTGAGGTCTTTGAAACCTGGCTGTGAGCCCTTGTTTGTACGGCTCCTGCCCGGACAGGGCTTCAGAGCTGAGAAGGGATTACCAGCATGGAGAGCTCCTTGAAGGCAGGCGAAGTGCAGTTGAAGAGATCTGGCTCCAGCCAGCCCTTCTCCTCATCACAGTGTCTGACGGCTGCACCTAAAACCAGGAAGAAGGGCATGTCTGAAATTCAGCACAGGATACATGGCTCCCCTGCTGCATCCCCCCACCAGGGACCCTCTGTACCAGCTAATCTCAAAGAGAGGCACCGGCAAGCGATGGGGAGGGGCCTGTAACACACCAGGGCCATCCTCCTGCTTTGCACCAGTGCAACCCATTCCACCCTCGGTCTGCATCACCTTGGCAAGCTGCTGCCGTCCCCTCCCTCCAGGAGCTGGGTTCCTCTGTGTGCTTCTGGGCTGCATCACACCAGGTGCCATCACACAGAATTGCAAAGAGGAATAAGTGACTTGGCAGGGCTTGGGCTGGAGAAGCCCCTGGTTCCTGGTGGGGACGTGTCTATGTCCTCAGGGCACATCTGACCACAAACTACTGAAGCCCATGCAGCTCTAGGCATCCCCCGGCTGACAGGCTGCAATGCCTGCTGAGGTCCTGCCTCTCTCTACAGGACAAAGTCACCCCAGGAGGACAACACCCCTGCTGCAGGGCTGGCAGACCTGCCCCAGAGATGAGCCCCTGCAGTCAAGTGGGATGGAGGACCGCCCCCATCCAGCAGCGTGAGTTCAGTACCCAGTGCAAGATCCCAGCCTTGACTGGGGCCCAAGCACTGCTGCACAGCAATGGAGATACCAGCAACAAATGGGATCAGCTGTTAACCACCACCAAAAGCGCTGCTAAAGCCGACACGGAGAGCAGCGTCCTGGGCTGGGAGTGTCACCACACACACTTTAAGCAAGAGGAACCTGGGTGACCCCAGTGTACCTGGCAGGGCTGCAGACTTGGTCCTCCTGAGGACAGCACCAGGGCACAGGAGCCCACTCAGGTGCCCATGGCTGGGAGAGGGCAGCAGCATGGCCAGGGCAGGGAGAGGGAGCCTAGAGCAGACTCCAGTTGCTGCTCAGAAAAGCCCCAGTGACTAGCATGCCCCCTCCCACCATCTCCAGCTCCTGTCTGTCCTCCCCAACCACCTTTCTCCCAGCTGCAGAAGCACAGAGACCAGCGCCATTCCAGCTGGGAGCAGGGAGAACAAAGAAACCCCCACACTGCTGGCCTTCCCCCGGCAGAGAACAGAGATCGGCTCAGCTGCAGGTCTGGGCAGGATCTGGCCCATGGGTCCCTCTGCCTCCCCCTGCCAGCCGGGGAGAGGGAACTGGACCTTGTATTGTGCATGCCCATCAGTTCCTGCCCCCGTCCTACTGCCCCCAGCTCAAACAGCTCCCCCCTTCCTCCACCCCACGGCCATTCCTCCATGGCCTCCCTGGCCTCACTATCCATTGCTCATCACCAGCTCCTTCCCCTCCCAGCCTAAGCAAGCAGGTACCAGCCCGGGAGAGCCAGCATCCATCCCCGCCGGGGAGCAGAGCGTGGACCCGCCCAGAGCCAACGCTGCAGGCTCAGAACAGCGGGTGGCAGGGGCTGCATGCGGCTGCAGCTGGGTTTGTGCTGGTTAGTGTGCTGGGAGCATGGAAGAGCGTGTAGGAGTGGTGAGGCCAGGCAAAGCATTGGAAAGACACTCGGCAGCTCCAGAAGCGGCGGGGAAAGCGCAGGGGTGTGCAGGGTGCCAGGCAGGGAGCAGGGAGGGAAAGCCGCATGGCACAGCCCTTACAGCACAGGGGGAAGGAGATGGGAACAACCTTACCTGCACCCCTCAAGCCTGAGCACGGAGGGCGAGAGAACCGGGGAGAGAAGCGACAACAGTTAGGAGCCGAACTTGCCTCCTCCTGGGGCGAACGGCTGGAGAAGGACAGGGTTTGTATTGTCCCCTGGGGCTTGCACTGCCCTAGAGTCCCAGACACCCTGCTTGCGCCTTTGCCATCACCAAGGATGGCCTCCTCCAGCTCGGGACGTTGACTCCTACCCGAGACACTCACCTAACAGCATGCTGTGCCCTGCTCCCCTCACAGTGCACACCCAGGATGGGGCTGGCGGAGCTGCAGCAAGGCGCTGCGAGCACCGAGCTGCCGTGCCAGGCCTGACCCCAGCCTCAAGCCCGCTGAAACCAAGGCGGGGAGGCTGAGGGAACAGCACAGCCCCGGGGCTGGGTGATGGGCCTAGACCCCACAGCCTGTTCCCAGCCCCACGGCCAGCCCCCTCTGCTCTCCCCCAGGCTGCGGCATTTTCTCCTCCAACTTCCTTCTCCCAGCCCTCAAGCCCAGCTAAACAGGACTGGGACAGCATGAGAACAGAATGATATTGCTAGGGCTGCTACAGACCCCAGGAGGACAGCCACGCTGCCCCCTCCCTGTTGCAGCCCCCACTCACCCAAGGAGCCTTTGGGACACAGCACCACAGCTGAGAAGCCAAACTTGGTCTGGGGCCACCACACACCCTCCTTCAGGCTTTTGGGGCAGCCGTCATAGAGCACTGTAGAGACACACACCCCGAGAGGCTGGTCACAGGGGGAGGCCACTGATGCCACGTCCCACAGCACCAGCTCCCCACTGTGCCCACACTCACCCTCGCAGCCGCTGGGCGTCACCTCGGCAAAAGGGCTGTCGCAGCTATTGCACTGGCGCCCGATGACCCCGGGCCGGCAGTGGCACCGGCCCGTCTCCTTGTCGCAGGAGCGCGAGGTGGAGCCCACGGGGTAGCAGTCGCAAGGCAGGCAGGTGTCACTGCCTTTGGGGCGGTAGTGGAAGTCCTGGGGGGAGACAGGGACAGCCATCAGACAGCCTATCAGGACAGGAGCCGAGGCCGGCACCTGTGAAACCAGTGGAGCCAGAGCAGAGGGGTCAGGCTCTCCTGATTCCCAAGCACCCCCACTGTCCCCATCGTCACCATGCTGGGGCAGGAGGGCCGCACAGAAGAGCTGAGTAGAGATCCAGCCCAGAAGCAGGCACACAAAGCAGGGCCTGGGCAGCTGCCAGGCCTTTGGAGAGGACAAGGAACAGCATCAAGGATGAGCAAGGCTCCAGGCAAGCCATGGGCCGTGTCCCCATGGGCACAGCTGCCCCTCACCTTGCAGTGGCACTGCCCGTTGGTTTTATTGCAGTCGGGGTCAAAGCCCTTGTTCACATCACAGTTACAGGGCCCACAGGTGGGGTTCCCCCACCAGCCCTTCGGACACTGCTGGTCCATCCTAGGGAAAGAAATACCTCCGCTGTTACAACAGCCAAATCCCCCGGGCCTTCTCCTCTCACCAGCCCAGCTGCTCAGCAGCTCCAAGGAGCTGGGTGGCACTGAGAGGTCCCTGGTCATGTAGCCGGGATGAGAGGGCAGCACAGAGCCAGGCACAGAGACCACAGCCCTGCCCTGTGCCCCGCATCTCACCTGTGCTCACAGTACTGCCCAAAAAAGTTCCCTCCGCACTCGCACACGTAGCCCAGGGGTGAGCCTGGCTTGCGGCGACACACTGACTTGTTCTTGCAGGGGTTGAGGTGACACACATCCACGCAGTCCCCTCCGTAGTACCCTGAGATGTGGACAGAGAGCACCGTGTAAAGCAAGCACCTTCCCCCTGAGAGGTGCCAGAGCACCAAGGAGTGGATTCAGGGGGCTCAGGAGGGATTCTGCCCTCCAGAAAAATTAATGAGTGTCTGACAGGGATGTGACTTGCCCAAGGGATGGACAGGAGAGCCACAGGGGGAGAGGAGAAGACAGACAGGCATGGAGAGCAAAGGGGTGTCAGGGCACTGCAGACCCTACCTGGCTGGCAGACGCAGGAGTAGCTCTGCCACTCGTCCTTGCAGACACTGTTGGCCGGGCAGGGGCTGGAGTCGCAGGGGCTCGGCACGCTGCAGCCAGCCTCCACCCGCAGAGCATGGCTGGGCTTGGGCAGCACGGTCCCAGTGACGCTGTCACCCAGTCGCACACCCTGCAATGCAGGCGAAAAAGTCACGGTGAAGCTAGGACAGACACGTGAGGCTCCAGTCCTCCTGCCCTCCACAAACCCCCAGAGGCAGCCACCCCCCATCACCCCTGCTGCGTTGATGTATGGCTGCCCCATGGCACCTCAGAGCCTTGAATGCTCAGAGGGAGAGTGTCACCAGCAGGATGGATGCTGGCAGCAGCTGCCAGGCCTGTGTTTCCACCCCTCCATGTAACACACCTGCTGGAAAGAGAAGGTTCAGAGCAATGGACTCACCTGTATGCAGCCCCTCAGCCCGTTCTGCACCTCGCCAGAGCCCAGGACTCCCCCCACGTGCAGGTGTTTCACCTTCAGGCCATGCAGTTCATTTCCGACAACCACCGTATCCTGCAGAAGGAAAGGGTGTAATACAGGGCAACTGGCACCAGCCCTGCCCCAGCCCTCTCTGAGGGTGCAGAGGCCCAGCCCTGCCCGTGTATGCCAAGCATCCCCCACAGTTCCTGTCCTGGTCCTGGGGTCTCAAGCAGCACCTACCTGGTAGAGCCCAAAGTCCAGGGTGAGGGTGATGATATAGCGTGAGTCTCGCCCGCTGCGGACGTCCCGCAGCTCCAGCTGGAGGTCGTGCCATCTCCCATCGCTGAGCCGCAGCTGGTCCAGGAGGAGGCTGGTGCTGCGCCCGGACCCCCTGCTCACCATGAAGGAGAGCAGGCCCCCAGCCAGCTGCAGAGAGGGAACCAGCAATGGCAGCAGTGAGCAAAGGCCTCACCAACTCTGGCTGCCTCCAGCCGACCCTCCCTCTGAGCATGTGGAGGGAAACCCAGCCCTGCTAAACACCTCTCCCCGCAACCACTCTCTGCTTGGGCTGGAGTCAATGTGGAGGGCAGGGTCCTCCTGCTCTCCTGGGGCAGACGGTAGCAGAGGCTGGGGCACAGTGCTGCGGCTGAGGCCGTGGCCCTACCTGGCAGAGCAGGGTGGTGTACTGGCCAGCATGGGCCTGCAGAAGCACCCCGTCTGGCTGGCGTGTCCGAAACGCCAGCCCCAGGTACCACGGCACTGAGATCTTCACATCTGTCTTGAAGTCCCAGGTCAGGACACTGTTGCCCTGGAAATAGTGGGCATGGTGCATGGCTGGAAAGGAAAGTGGAGGTGAGGAGAAGGGACGGGCACTACACAGGGAGCACTAGATGCAGGGACAACAGAGCTATTTCATCTCACACGGACCCCTTACTCTGCTTCCACAGCAACCCCAGCAGTCTTGCACATACCCTCCCTGCCCATGCCCAGCAGCGCCCGCTCACTCACGGTGACGGCAGTCTTTGCCCCCAAAGCCAACAGGACAGAGGCAGGAATAGGTCCCCCAGCTGACAGAGCAGGTGCCGCCGTTCTTGCAGGGGCTGGAGTCGCAGAATGTGTGCTTGGCATGGCAGCCTGGAGGTATCAAAGTCACCCACATCAGCCTTGACCTGCTCACCACCTCCCCCCAGCCCATATGGAGGGGCACCACTGCCCACCAGCCCCTTCCCTGGCTGCCAGAGGGGCAGGCCCAGCCGCTCAGTCTCTGCATGGGCCCTGCCTGCTCAGGGATGAGGATCACGGCTGTCGCTGCTCCTTATGCCCGAAGAAAGACACTGTGGAGCTGGACTGACTACCTAGCATCTCCCAGACAGGCCAGCTCTGCAGGCTCTGCACTTGGGATCAGAGGACATTCCCAGAACATTAGCTGGGGTGGGGACTGGCTCATTTAGGGAGATCTGGAGGCCCCACTCTGACGGGAAGCTGCTCAGCTCCAGCTGTGCTGCCATGATGCCGTTACAGCCCGGCAGTGTTGCTGCCTGAGCAGGAGAGGCAATTCCCAGGGCAGGGCTGGCAGGAGCAGAGACACTGGTACCTGCAGCAGTTCCGTTGTTGGCGATGTAGGACGCCAGGTCGATGCGTTTGTTGTCGATGTACAGGTCTCTCATGCATCCCACAAAGTCCCGGTGAGTGACGGGGAAGTTTTCTGGCAGGTTGGGGACCCCTCCAAGGAGCAAGGGACCTGTGAGGTCCAGGGACCTACAAGGACAGAAGCCCAGGGCTTTAAGAGCCACAGCGACCTCAGGCTGGCCAGCTGGCTTCGCAGCACAAGGGGCTGGGAAGCAGACATCCTCGGGGAGAGGCACACACGGCCAAGGTCCCAGAAGTGAAGGGCTGACTCCACAGGGGACCCAAGTGCCCTGCTCCCCTCCCCACCGCAGCAGTGCCCAGCAGTCCCCGAGGAACTCACTTCTTTGAGCTGGTCTGCACACCCTCTGCAGCACAGGAGTAGTTCCCAATCTCGCTGCCGAACTGCAGGGCCACTGAGGCGTCACATTCGTCCACTGTCAAGATGGCCACCTTGTCCTTGGAGGGGCCCTGCACTACCCCCAGGGCACTGACCTTGGGCTGAAACCAAACGCAGGGCATTAGCAGCACACATGCCCCCAGACCCAGGCACCCAAGGGCTCGCACGACAGCAAGGAAAGAGCCCGAGCGCAGCCCGGGAACCGCTGCGCTGCTGGAGGTGTGAGCGAAGCAGGAGGGACATCTCCAGCCGAGCCCAGCAAGCAGCGCCATGGACATGGGCAAAGACATGCCGTGGAGAGCATTCCTGCAGCCTCCAAGTGTGCTCCTGAGGGTCAATCTCCCCCTGCACTCGGCTGTCTGCTCCACTGCACCCATCCCCATGGGTCGAAAACCACCTCTACCTTCTCTCCAGAGCCTCCCCCATGGGGCAGAGCCAGAGAACAGGAGAGGCAGAGCTGCTCGCTCACGCCTTGTGGGGAGAGACACCCACGCGCGCCGGGGGACAGCTGGGGCACGTGTACCTTGTTGTAGTAGCGGAGCTGCAGCGTGTGCCACTGCCCATCACTCACGCCCCCCGGCAGGTAGGGGCTCACCACCGTGCTGGACTCTCCTGCGGAGACAGGGATGATGGCACACTGAGGGATGCCAGATAGCCCTCGGATGCGCCCACCCGTCTTGCAGGCACCAAGCCCGCCGTGCTGCTGAGGGCTTTGTACAGGGGTGGAGAAGGGCTTCAGGGAGACAAGCTCAGCACTCTGGCCTCTGCCTGCTGTGGCCTCGGAGCAGGAGCAGGGCAGGGGAAATCGCAGCCCTGGGACTGGCAGCCAGCACCCTGGGATGGCTCCTCTGTCCAGGAGGACACTGCATCTGGCCCCTTGCCAGCTGCTCGCTGCTGGGCCTTGCCCTGAGGAGACCAGTGCAACCAGAGCAGTAGCAGGATGGCCACCAGGCGCTGTGTGCAGGGGAGAGGGGAGGAGCGCCGGACCCAGGATGGGAGGGAAGCCCCGGTTGTTAACACAAGGGCCCAGTGCTCCTGGCAGCTGATCCTGGCACCCCTCGGGGCAGGCAGGATGGGCGCAGGATGGGCACAGCAATAGCACAAGGCAGCAGGGATGAGACCGACCAGATAGCAAACGCCCTCCCAGGAGGGCCCTCCTCTCCAGGCTGGCTCATGGCAAGGCAGGAGGTGACGCTTGCGGTGACATAATGGGGCAGAATGGCAGCGGAGACCCCAAAAGGGTTTGTCCTGGTTTGTGCTCACAACCCCGCAGCTGCACTTGCACTCCTAAGCCTAGTGAGGGTCCCGAGACACACACCATCGCCTGTGCCATCCACTGATGCCCACCAACACCTCTCTCAACCCTGTCTCCCTTAGCACGGGCTCCACCCAGGGCAGCACCCTGCTCTCCCCACTCAGCACAGGCCTTCTCGCAGCTCCCATGGCACAAATCCCACGATGGGCAGGGCCCAGCCTACCTGTGGAGTATTTCAGCTGGACCTGCCCCTGGATGATCTCCACCGCCAGGAAGTCGTGCCTCTCGTTCAGGCGCCCATTGTAGAGCAGGAGGCCGCTGGGCTCCACGGTGCTGAACCTGGGGCAAGGGAGGAAGCAGGAGGGCAGGGTGCGCACAAGGAGCACGCGGAGGTCCCTGCTCTCCCATGGCATGCACCAGCGTCCCAGCACAGGGACAGGGTGAGACCCGGGCCTGGCCTTGGGTGCAAGCCCAGCTAGGAAGGGGCTGGGAGCTTGATCCAGCGGATGCTTTGGGAGTATGGGGGCCTGGCATGGAGGCAGAGAGCTGGCAGCAGGGAAGGGCAGAGGCACTGAAGAAAGGGATGAGCTGATGCCAGGGGAGACATGCCAGTACATATTCAGAGCCTTTTGGCTAAAGGTGCCAGGGCAGCCCTGTGGCAAGGCAAAGCTTGTAACACAGGAGTCTGGAGAGCATCAGCAAGTCCCTGGACAGGCCGAGAGTGCACAAGAGCCACCAGAGCAGGGCCAGGTGAACTGGTGGGTGCTGGTGACCAGCAGAGGAAGGAGAGGACTCACGAGAGGGCAAGGGTGAAGTGGAAGCGCTGGCGCAAGCCCCGGAACATGACGAAGGATCGCGGTGGGAAGGAGCGCGTGGACACCTCACAGAAGGGTGCCTCGAAGCCGCCCGCTGGGCACTGGCAGCGGAAGCCCCCATCGGCGTCGTTGGTGCAGGTGCCGCCGTTGCGGCACACGCCGGGCACGCAGCGCCCTGAGTGGCTATCCACTTCGCAGTTCTCGCCTGGGGGGGAGCAAGACGAGAGGCTCAGGACACGTTCTGGCTGTGGGACACGCATGCAGTCGCCACTCATCCACTCCTTGCCACGGGAGTGCAGACCTCAGCCTGGGTTTGGGGTAGGGCAGCCAAGGGGCAGGGGTTTGTGGGGCAGCTGGGGGCAAGCGAAGGATGTGACAACCCAGGTGTCACCCAGGTGTTCCCCACAGTAGCCAGCAAGCTAGCTACCACCACCAGCCCTGCAGCCTGAGCCACTGGGCTGGATGGGATGCCAGCTCTGGCTGAAGGGGCAAGTTTGGACCCAGGATGGCATGGGAATGGGACAGGAGGGGACTGGCCACAGCTGGGTTGCACAGTCCTAAGGATGGAGAGGCAACAATAAGCCAGGGAAGTCCTGGTGATGCTGAGAGTGCCTCCTTGGACACTGCCACCGCACAGGCATTGCAGTCCTGGCTCCGGGGTGTGGGGAAAGCCCAGCACCACTGAGCTCCCCTGCCAATAGCTATGAAAGTCTCCCCCACAGCACCAGGAGCCTCCTAACCCTGCGTGCAAGCTCTGACATAGGAGCAAAAGCCAAATGGAAAGCAGACAGATGAGGGACACCAAATACCCTTGCACCTTGCTGGCATTGGTAATGGGGATGCCCTAAGCCAGCTCAGCAGTGCAGTGCAGGGGGTCTGGCCAGCCCCTTTTCCCGTGTTGTCCCCCCAGCACGCAGGGAACCGCTCATCTGCAGTCCTATGCCCCGGGTCCTGCTCCCATTACTTGCTCCATGGCACGCAAGGAGGATGAGGAGACAGCATGAAGTGACAGGGAAACGAGCTCATTAACCCTTCTGCTAATGGCTGTTCACGCTTCAAATGCTGGGGGTTAATTACCACTGACTCTGCTTATCTCACCAGGAGCCACCGACAGGAGAGCGGCTCCAAGGCAGCCATCTGCTGCTGCGCTCCCTCCCGGAAGGGAGGGCAAGGCAGGGGCTCCCTCCCCAGTAGCCACAGGCCACCTGCCATGCCTGGCCATGGGCAACCTGGGGGTGAGGGGTCTCCACAGCCTGTTGGGGACTTGTGGCAACAAGACACTGGCCAGCCCAAGGATTCCCCCCACGGCTAGGACCAGATCTGCCTGGATCAGATCCTGCCTGGTGGGGCAGCTAGGCCCAGCCTCTCCTTCTGTTCTGGGTGGGCAGCAGCTCAACCACCACACATGGGGCTAGCATGGGCTCCACACCTCTGCCAGACCAGCTGAAGACTGGCACAGGCTGAAACCAGCACCTCCGATGGTGCCAGAGCCCATCAACCCACTGGCATGGGGCAGGGCCAAGGAGACCTCCTGTGCCGCAGCCTGGCATGGTCCAGCTTGGTCCTCCTGCTCTGTAAAAAAGGCTGGGAGGTGGTGGCCAGGGTCCCCAAGAGCCCTCCATGCCACTTCCCTACAAGACAGATTTCTATGGCAACCTCAGCCCTGCGCATCCAGCGCCATGGAAACACAGAGAGCCGGGAGCAGAGCTGAACCTCTGCAGGCAAAGAAGGGCTCCGACACCCACCGCCCTGCTGGGAAGAGCACCCTGCCATGGTGACAGCAACACCAGGGGACCCGCTCACCTGTCCCCCCATGGCCCCCAGCCCCAGGCACTCACCACTGAAGTGCTGGTGGCAAACGCACGTGTATCCCCCCTCCTTGCGGGTGCAGATCCCGCCATTCAGGCAGGGGTTGGAGTAGCAGAGGTTGATCTCCGTTTCGCAGTAGTCCCCGGTGAAGCCCTGCGGGCAGCGGCACCGCAGGCCGGTGATGGGGTGGATGGGCCGAAAGAGGGTGGAGGGCGAGGCGATGAAGGGGGCTGAGCTGTCGAACTTGAGGACGGAGATGCACTTCATGTAGTTCTGGCAGGGCTCCCGCAGGCAAACGTTGTCATCAAAGGGCAGCACCTCCAGCATGGAGGCACCTGTCAGCGCCATGCGCTTCATGTACAGCTGCTCCTGCAGCTCCTCCGAGCTGAAGTAGTGCCCGCCTCGCGGCGCCAGGGCTGAGAAGCTGACGTTGAGCACCGTGCCACCCACATCCGTGTCATTCTGGATATTGAAGATGAAGATGTCCTCCTTGGGTGTCGCAAGCACAGTAGCCACCCCTTCCAGGAAGGTGGACAGCAGCGGGGAGAGGAAACGCTCCTGCCACATGTTCTCCAGCCGCACCGTGATGCTGTTGGCCAACATGTCCTCTGTGATGATGATCACTCGCAGGACACACTGGGCCGTCACGCTGTGGATCCCATCTGTAGGATGGAACAGGGACATGCTGCAGGTCTTTGCCTGCTGCTTGGAGGGTCTCCACCCTCCCACCCCAGGGCAAAGCCTTGCACCCCAGTGCAGCCCCCAAAAGGCCCGAATCCTTGGCTAAGGAAGCTTGGAACCACAGCCCCAGGGGCTAGCAGGGTGCCACCTGGGCTGGAAGGGAAGCGGTCGGTGTGGCTGCACCTTCCCCCTCCCATCAGGCTCTCCACTGAGATAACTCTCAGGTTTCCTCCCTGTCCTGGATCTCGGCAGCGAACTGAGCGCTCAGGAACAAAGATGCTCATGAGAATTGGGCAGAAGGAAGTCCCAGCAGGAGGCTGGGCAAACACAGGAGCCGATGCCAGGGCCTGGGGTGTTTTGCTTCCCTGCTGTGCCCTGTCTGTCTCCCTCACGCTGCCTTTCCCTGCGCTCTCCTCCTGCCGTTTCCTTCCTCTCTCCCCCAGGGTCTCCAAGGCTTTCATGCCAGTCTCCCTGCTTCCCCCCTTCTCACCATCTGCTCTGCATCTCTTCCTCCCTTGGCCCATCTCCGGTTTGTTTAATTCTCTTTAATCTTTATTTTCCTTGGACACAAACTCCCTCCCCTTGGGACCCCGTACCACACGGGCTATCTCCCAGGTGCAAACACAGGAGCGTGCATACACACTTGGAGCGTGCCAGCGTGCCCGCATGGTCTCTCCCAGGACCCTGGCCGCTAGCAGCATCTCACCCCCACATTAGGCACACTCGTGGGCCAGCAGCTCAGGCTGCAGGGGCGCAGGCAGCGCAGCACCAACCCGGACAGGCAATGGCGCAGCTCCCACCACAGCACCCACCCCAGCAGCTATGCCATTTGGGGCCCCCTGCCTCACGCCACCTACCCAGCTCCCAGAAACCCAACGGATCCCACTACCTTGGAGGGTCATACCCTGCTGCAAATTAGGAAATACTGGCCAAGATGGGAGCTGAACAGACAGACAGATGTGACCGTGTTCCTAATTCTTCCAGGAAACCCTGCTACAAGCACAGGCAGGCACAGAGCACCCCTCCCAGCGAGACAGAGACTGTAATTACCCCAGCTGGGGACCTGCCAGGCAGCAAGCCCATACCTTGCCCAGATAAAACTCCCACCGGTCCCTTCCAGAGTACAATTGCCCCTGCCCATTCCCCGGCCTTGCCACTTTACACTGCCCAAATGCAAGCTGCCTGGCCCTCTGCTGGGGCTGGCGCTCTTCCCCCTCTCTGCCCAGGCAGAAGTCTGGGCAGTGGTTTTATTTTTCAGTCTTTGACTCTCCTTTCCATGTGACCCCAGCCAGTGGCTTTGCCAGGAGGTATCCCACAAAGCAGCCTGCCAACATCCGTCTTGCTCAGGCCACTCCGGGCACCTTTGCTAGTAGCTTTGGCTGGGGCACCTAGAGGGGAGAAGCCTGCCTGCTGCTCCAGAACACCTCCTCTCTCCCAGTCCCCCTCCTTCTGGGTCTTCCACCCCCAGCGCAGGCTCTGGCAGGCAGTCAGCCTTCAGCACAGCAAAGCAAGGACCACGTCAACCTCTGTGGCCCTAGAAACGTCCGATGAGGCTCATCAAGAACCTCTCTGCTCCTGGTGAAATGGGGTGATCTGCCTTTCAGCCCATTGCCAGCACCCCAATGCCGGTGCCCCACAGGCATCAGTAGCACATGGCTGTTGCCTGCTGTTCCCATTCTCCCATTCCACATCCACCTGAAAGCCCCAAACCACCCCGTTTCCTTGGAAACCTGGCTCTCCATCGCCATACCAAGACAACATTTACATCAGCACATCTCAACGGTGACTTCCAGGACTACCCCTCGGTACCAAGCCTTGCTGTAACATCCCCTACATGTGACCAATGAATGGCAAAAGCAAGCCAGCCCCTTCCCCTGGTGACATTGGGTCTGGCTGCCTGTGCCTCCCTGCAGGCAAGGCCACCCGAACGATGGGCAAGGAGTTTCTGGGACACTTCCCTTTCCCCGTCTGCCACGCTGACCCCTGGCAGGTAAATCAGCTCCACAGAGACAGCCTCATGCATCCTCTCCTGGCCATCTGTGTCAGGTTCAACACTCCGAGCCCCAATTTAAATGCTGACATGAAGGACAGGCTTGTGAAAAGGTAGGCAGGAGGGTGCATCTTGCTTCAGGGGAAGAGCAGCTAAAGCAAAGATGGCCCTAGCAGCACCGAGGGCAGCCCCCGCTCTGCCTCACCCCAGCCCTCACCTGTCCCCCAGTGCACGCTGGCGTGGGCAAACCAGACACCCAGGGCTGGGCTGCTCAGGCTTTACCCCTTCGCCTCGCAGCCGGAAAGCTGCGGGATGAGCCCTCAGCAGCTCTGGCTGTTCACAGCCCGGGGGGCAGCCGTGTGCGTTACAACCAAGCACACCTACGTGACCACCCTGTTAGAAGGGCCCTGCACCAAAGGTGCCACGGTCTGGTCTAGCCCGCGGTGGCCCCAGAGGGACCACAGTGCATTACTGGTGTGAACACAGGAGAGCTGCTCATTTACTCACACAGTGTAATCTCTGCCCCTCTCTCAGTCTGGGTATAACACCGCCCTGTGCTGTTCAGAGCGGGGTGGGGACCCACAATCTTCAACATGATCCCGTCCTCAGCTGTGTGAAGGCGCAGCGCATCCCCGTGCCGCTACATCTCCCCTGCCTGCCCTTCCAAGCGGGACATAACTGCGCGGCACATCTCCCACACACAGATGTAACCTGGGCGGATGCTCAAATGAGTGCCGCTACCCGGACATGCAGGACAAACTAACGGACAGGACCACTGGCACCAGGCAGCCCTGGCCAGCCCGTGCCGAGGCCACATGTGAAACAAGCCTGGCAAACTCAGCCAGACCCTGCTCAGCACTGCTTCATCTCCTGCAACCCAGTGCAGGGTGGCACGAGGGGCAGCAGGCTTCCCGGCACCCCAGTCAGCCCCAGCCCCGATGAGGACCAGGGGTGTAAATGCCAGCCCCCCATCTCCCGCCTGTGCTCCAGCTCCAAGCCTCAAGTGCAAATCTGCCTTTACTGTTCCTCTCTTCCCACAGCTGCTGTGCTGTAAAGCCTTTTGATTTCCCTCAGCCCCGTTTGAAGTTTGCAGTGCAGGAGGATTTAAAGATTGAAATGTTTCCCTTTTTTCCCCTCTCTCTCCTTCCTGCTCTTCAGAAGGTGAAAGCTTTCTGGCGACCCTGCAAATTCCCACGCAAGCGCCAGCCTGCGTGCTGGGGCTGGTGCTCTGAAGATAAGGCTCGCACCGGGCTGGGGGAGCAGCAGTGCCAGTACAGTCACCCAGGAGCTAATCTCCTGGAGGAAGGGGGGTTGCTTCCCTCTGAAATCAAACTGCTCCAGCCCCATATGGAAGCAAGGTGAGAAACCAACCCTCTGTGTGACACCCTGCCAGCTTGGACATGGAGGGCAGCATGAGCAGCGGTTACCAAACAGCTCCATCCAGCACCTGGCTGGACATGCCAGGGGATTTAGACCGCCCAGGCTCAGCACAAGGAACCCGCACTGTCACCTGCGTTCCCTGAGGCACCTTCTCTCTGCAAGACACTCAGGGGCTGCTGAGAACACCCAGCCCTGGGGAGGCAGGAGCAAGGGGAAAGCCACAAGCATGGCTCAGCTGTGCTTGGCGTAAGATGCTCCCCAAGCCACCAGCAGCAGCCTGGCATCCCTCCCCGAGGGACCACCTGGTGAGGCAGCACCCCAGGATGCCACCACTTTGACACCAGCTCCCTTTTCAGCGGGAAGCTGCACTGCATCCTCACTCCCTCTCCTCTCCCTTTGTCCCCTCCTTGCAGTTTGCCTCTCTGGCCAAGGCAAGCATGAGCTCGGTTCGAGCCCAGCTGCCTCCCGCTCTCCTCTCTCCGGCTCATGGTTCACCCAGAAGCAGCCGCGAGGCCCGGGGGACAGCTCTCGCTCTCCCCAAGGGCTGCTCAGTGCCCAGCAATAGGCTGGCAGACGTCTGCCTGATTTATGGCTGTTATTAGGCCTTGGCTGATGTGATGTTGAGTCCTGGGGCAGGCTGGAGTCCAGAAATGCCTCCAAGGAGCAAGGAGGTCGTGGCTGGGGAAGGTGGCAGGCTGCAGGGTGCCCGACACCTTTGGCATTGCCCAGCCCACAGCAGGAAAGCACAAGTGCCCCTTTCCCGGTTTCCCGTAGCAATGTGGGGCCAGCCCTGGCCCCACAGCCCTCTCCAGCAAGCTCCCCCATAACACGCTGTCCCACCTCAGCATCACACCCAGGGCTGCCTCCCCCTCAGCTCCATGCAAGGGGAAGCAGACGGTTAAGAGAATGACCTACTGCAAACGGGGGGAAAAAAAAAGCCACCAAAAGAAAGCCCAAAGCTGGCTGGAGGCACTGACCCCCCTGGGAGGCATTTTAATCACGAATGCTCAGCCTTTCTGATTAAATCCTGTGGCTGGAGAGCTGGTGCCTGGTGAATATTCATGCAGCAGAACGAGGAGCCCTGGAAACATGCCTACAGGGAAAGGAGCAGAGAGAAGGGACGTGAGGGGCTCTAACCCCCGTGCTGAGCAGCACTGGGTCATCCTGTTTGCAATTCCAAGACTGACAATTACTAGCTTCAAAAGCAGCAAAGCTACAGAAAGAAGAGCTCTGGCCGGAGAGCAGGATGGGCAGCAGATTCCTCCTGGGGGCCTGCACTGTCAGCCTGGGAATGGAGCTCCAGGCCTGCACTGGAAACCTCTTGGTGGGAGCAGGGCTGCTGACCACTGCCTAATGGTCTCCTGGGTCTGCCAGGGCGAGAGCCATCTCTCCTGTCCCCCCATGCTGCCTGGGTTCTCCGGAACCCTGGGCAGCGCCCCAGCCCACCATGTGGCACGAGGCATGGGCTTCAGCCAACGCTCCCACCCCAAGAGCCTCAGAGTCATTAGCAGAGGTTCCCCTTCCCCTACAGCAAACATTTTGGCCTTCAGCCTCCCAGGGAGCTCCAGGGATCTGGAAGAAGGCAGCTCAAACAGCCTCCCTGACCCAGGAGGGGACACACCTCTGTCCCTCACTTGGGGGACCAGGAGCTCAGAAATGGGCTCCAGTGCATCACCACCTGTCCTCTTCTGAGCGGCAGAGCCAACGTAGGAGCGAGCGAAAGCCACCGCTCTGATTGCAACACCCTGAGCGGCCACCCCAGAGACGGCGAGGGTGCTGTGGGGACAAACAGGGGTAGCTTTCACCTTTGCAGCTGAGGAGCAGTAAAACACCTCCAGATAGAGAAGCCAGGAAAGGAGGAGACAGGTATGGGTAAGGTGAACATTCCTCACCACTTCTGAAGGGCTCTGGCAGACCTCTCAAGATTTTGATGACACTTGACAGGTTAAGAGATCTTGGAAGTAAATCAGACTCCCCTCACCCAGCACAGAGTATGAATGTCACTCTCCTGGTAGCTCTAAAGACAGGGACTAAAATATAATAACCAAGAAGACTCCAAAACCATTCCCTATCCAGGAATGGAAATCCTTAGGTCTCCCACCCTAACTTTGTGATCAGCACCTCCAGCTGTGATGGACCTAACAGAGGAGGAAGCTCCTGAGATTGGGCTCCTCAAGAGAGGAGAGGCATGCAAGTTGTGAAAGGCCAGGGCAGCCCTGGCACCCCTACCCAGCTTGAAAAAATGGCCCCGATGTGTTCAGACATAAGAGTCGGGACAAATGTGCTCTAGGGGGGGTCTTCCCTGCCACGCTGGGATTTTAGATGAGATATCTTGGAAAAATGAGTCCCCTCACCAGGGCAAGCTCCTGGGCTGCAGGCCGGGAGGAGCTGTGTACAAAGAGCTCGAGGGGAACAGGGGCAACGCAGCAGCCACAGATGCATGCAGCTGAGCCTCCACCCTTGCCACCAGCACAGCAGCCTGGCCCAGCGAAGCCAGTTCGGAATGGTTTAAAGTCAACATGATGTCAGTCTCCTGCAATGCCCTCATCTCACACAGTGCTGCTGGCCACAGACATCGGCGGCAAGGAGCAGTTTTTAGCAGCCATAGGTGCCCACACGTCTGCGAGGAGCTGGGGTCAGTTTTGAGGCTCTCAGTCGCCCCGGAAAGGCACTGGTTTGTGATGGCCCACGTCTCCCCTGCCTCCTACAAGGGCCTGAACTGAGAACACACACAGCTCACAGGCAGGCAGAAGGGCTCCTTGCCCTATATTTTAGGGGGATCCAGCCTCCCTCAAAGGGACCATAAAGTTCACAGGCAGGCAGGGAAGCCGCTCCCTCCTTGGATGCTGACCCTCGGGGCATCCACCTAGGCGCTATTGTTGCCTCCCTGCAGGCGGAAGGTGCTCCAGCGCGGTGCCGAGCCCAGGCAAACAATGCAGCCGGGTCTGGATGTCCTGGCCGCCAGCTCTGCAAACCCACCCACCCTCCCCCTGCACATAGCAACAGCATGGGGCTGACGGGGCTGCCAGCTGGGCGGGGGGCTTCGAACAATAAAGACAGAAAAAACAAACCAGACCTCCACCTCCACAGCCAACATCAAAGCCAACAAAAGGCCCATTTTCCAGTGTCTTGCTTCCCTCCCCGGTACAGCTCTTTCCCTTCCATCTTCTCTCCTGCTTCGCGAGTACACCTCTCCCAGTCTCCCTTCCCGCTGGAAGATGACGACACTCTAATTGCAAGGGCCCCCTCGCCGCGAGGCGGCTCAACACAGGACTTCAGGACGTGATTGTCTCCTGCCTTTGTGCAGGGTTAAGTGTGCGAGGAGGCAGGGCTTGCATAAACACACTCGGGCAGAAGCTGGAAAGGTCAAAACCACCCCCCATCTCCATCGATGGGCATGTGTGCGCCTGCACCCACTCTCAGCCAGCCCTGCGGTTACCATTAACCCCCAAAGAGCCCCAATCCACCGACAGGCTGGTGCTGGCCATGCAGGATTGCCTTGAACAGGTCTCCTCTTAAAGCCCTCGCTCCATCTTTTGAAAGAAATCCTCCCCTCTCTGAATAAGCTGGATACAGAGAGGGTGAAAAGGGAGGGCAGCTGGTAGCCGAGGGTCAGGAGAGCATCATGATTTATCATATGGCTCCCCAGGCACTCTCAGTAATTCGGCGCTTGGCCCCTCCAAAGAGGGCTCTTGCCCTCCCTCCCCCAGAGCCGCTCCTCGGTTCAGTGATGGACGGATGCCTCCATTTCAGATCATGCATCCACGAGCCAAGAAAGGCTGATGGTGAAGGCAAAGCCCAGGCAGTGGGGAGCTGCAGGTCCAAACCCCGCTTGCTCACAGACAAGCCCCTAGGTCTATCTTTGCCCTGCCCTCAGCTTGGCTGGAGGGGACCCCAACACTCCCCAAAGCCACCCTGGCAGCTACCGCTAGCATCTGCATTTGGATACTCTGGTAACACACACGATGAGAGAGTTTTAAGCACCATGCTCCGAGGTTTGTCACAGCTGTCCCCTGCAACACTAAGTTCGCTGCAGAAAGGTGGTACCAGGTTTTAGAAGCCACAACAGAAAGCGCAGGTGTTGGTAGGTGCCACAGCCAGAATCTGGACTGAATCGTTTGCTACCAGCAGACAGGTATTTTTAAGAGGACTCCCTCCGTGCAGAGTTGAATCCCTCCCTCCCGAGCACAGCCGGAGAAGCGCTCGGTCCTGGCAGGGAGAAGAGCCACCCGGGCTTGGGAGCGAAGTGGCGTGCCAGCCCCTGGGTCGGCAGCTTGGCCACCCCGGGAACCAGCTGCTTGCCTGGCCAGCACCCTACAGGGCATGTCACAGCCTCGCTGGTGACAGCATCTCCAAAGGTGTCTCGCTAGCAGCTACACGCGATCCTCACAGCTGAGTAACGATGCTTTGTTCTTGCAGACCACCTCCGGCCTCAGCCCCCTTACAGAGCACTCCCCGCAGCATGCCCCCACTGCCACCCTTCCCAGCCCCTCCAGTATTCCCTGATTGGCAGGGACTCCCAATCCAAATCATGTTGCCAGTCCCCAACCCGCCCCCCCAATGCAGAATGGGCTCCCTGAGGGGGACCATGCAGAGCCCCCCGAAGGCACTGCACTAAAGGTTTAATGATTTAATGATTTTCACACCCTACCTGTGACGGTCACCAGCATGGAAGCCACGAGCGGACGGTTGTTGTCCAGCTTACGGCTCAGCCTCAGCTCCCCGCTCGATTGATTTACAATCAACAAGTGCAGTTCATTTCCCCGCTCAAAGGTGTAGAAGAGGCGATCGGACACATCTGGGTCATAAGCTGGGACCTTCCCTATGACCCCCGAGGGGAAGGTGTTGGACTTATTGGATACGTAGTTATTGAACAGGATCTGGAAGTTCTTGAGAACAGGGCTGTTGTCATTCTGGTCAATGAGCTTGATGTGGACCGTGGCTCTGCTGACCAGAGGGGCAGAGGTGGCTTGCACTACAATCACGTACTCAGGTTTTGTCTCATAATCCAGGTCTATCAACGCTGTGAGCTCCCCAGAAAAGATGTCCATCTGGAATATCTCGGGGATGTTGCCTTCCACAATTTGGTACATGATCTGGGCATTGGGTCCCTCATCCGGGTCGACGGCTGTGATTTGGGCCACGACAGAGCCTACGATGCTGTTCTCCTTTACCAAGACCTCAAACTCTTCAGCGGGAAAGACAGGTGCGTTGTCATTCACATCCTGAATGGTAACCTGGATATGGACAGGAGTTCGCTGAGGAGGGATGCCCCTGTCCACAGCATACGCAGTCAGCTCGTAGACGGGGACGTTCTCACGGTCCAGCCTGCGGACAGTGCGAATGATCCCCGAGGTGGGCTCTATGGTGAAGTCTCCATCCCCATCCTCCCCGTTCTGGAAGGTGTACTGCACTCGCCCGTTGGTGTGGGCATCCCGGTCGGTGGCAGAGATCTGGAGCACGCTGGTGAAGGGAGGTGCGTCCTCAGAGATCATGCCCTGGTAATGAGGGCTGACGAACTGAGGGGCGTTGTCATTAACATCATTCACCATGATTTCAACGTAGGTGGTGTCTGCTTTCTGGGGGATCCCATTGTCCTTGGCAGTGATAGCCAACGTGTAGGTGACCTGGTCCTCATAGTCCAGTTCTGCCTGGAGAGTGATGGCCCCGGAGTCTGGATCGATGCGAAACTGAGGGACGTTGTCTTCTAGGTAGTATGTGATGCGGGCGTTTTCCCCCACATCATCGTCCGTGGCGCTGATCACCACCACGGTGCTGCCCACAGGCCGGTCCTCGTTGATGCTCACAGAGTAGTGGGCACTCTGGAACACGGGCCGGTGCGTGTTGGCATCGGTGATGTTGATGTGAACGTGGCAGTTGTCACGCAGGGTGCGGTCGGAGGCAGTCACAGTGAGCACGTAGCGCCTCTCCTGCTTGTAGTCCAGCGGCAGAGACAGAGTGATGAGCCCCATCCCACCTTGTGTGCTGATGGAGAAGCGGTTCCGCGTGTTGCCTCCTGTGATCTGGTAGGTGATGGCACTGTTCACGTCCCGGTCAATTGCCGTGACGCTGAGGACGCTGGTCCCTACGGCTGCATCCTCATTCAGGCGGATAAAGTACTCCTTCTGGGTAAACTCAGGGCGGTTGTCGTTGACATCCATGACAGTAATGGTGACACTGGCGGAGGCGGATAAAGATGGAGAGCCGTGGTCCCGAGCCTCTACCCCAAAAAAATAGTGCTCGACTGACTCCCGGTCCAAGGGCCCACTGACTGTGATCCACCCCGTGGCACTGTTCACCACGAAGGGTGTGTCAGCCGAAACCCCTGTCAGTTTGTACTCCAGGCGTGAGTTCTCACCATAGTCTGCGTCCACAGCCTGGATGTGGATGACGGAGTGGCCAAGGGGAGCATTCTCCAGGACAGAGATTTGGAAAGGGGTGCTGACAAAAATGGGGGCATGGTCATTGATGTCCACCACCTGGATGCTGGCCATGCCAGTGTTGTTAGAGAGGGGAGGGCGCCCTGCATCCTGAGCCCGGATCCTCAGGGCATACTCCCGCTCCACCTCAAAATCCAGCGGGGCCACCACCTGTATCTCCCCGGTGACGCTGTCGATGGAGAACTGTCCCCGGCTGTTCCCACTGATGATGTTGTAGTGGACCAGCGCGTTGTTGTCCTTGTCCAGGTCCGTGGCAGTGACGCGCAGGATCTCAGTGTGGGGCCGTATGTCCTCCCTCACCTGAACGATATAGCGCTTCTCGCTGAACTGAGGGGTGTTGTCGTTCTCGTCAAGGACTGTGATGTAGACCTTGACTGTGGCGGAGCGGGGCCCCGGCTCCCTCCCCTGGTCATTGGCCTCCACCACCAAGGAGTACCTCTCCATCTTCTCCCTGTCCACCGGCCCGCTGGTGGTGATGAGGCCGGAGCGGGGGTCGATCTCAAAGACGGCGTGGGCGGCCCGCTCGTTGACGAAGCGGTAGCGGATGTTGGCATTGGGCGGGGAGTCAACGTCGGTGGCCCGCAGCTGCAGGATGGGGTATCCCTCCTCCACGTTCTCCCGGATGGTCTCCCGGTACTCGCCCTGCTCGAAAACAGGGTCATGGTCGTTACGGTCAGCCACGGCGATGGCCACCATGGTGGTGGCGGAGAGCCGGGGCACCCCGTGGTCGGTGGCCGTCACGCGGAAGTAGTGCAGCTCCATGCTCTCGCGGTCGAGGGCCTGCGTGGTGGTGATGAGCCCGGCCCGCGGGTCGATGCTGAAGAGCTCCCGCGAGCGGCTGTTCATCAGGGCGTCCATGGAGTACACCAGCCGCCCCGCCTCGCCCCCGTCGGGGTCCTGGGCTGCCACCGCCACCACCGCCGTCCCCGCCGGCTGGTTCTCTGCCACCTCCGCCTGGTAGTTGTACTGGGGGAACAGCGGGTGGCGGTTGGGGGCGGCACGCCGACCCCGCCGCCCCGGGGATGGAGACGGGAAGGGGAGCGGGCGCGGCGGGGTGGCGCGGGGCGGGCAGCGCGACGGGGACCGGCGGCGCGGCACGGCGGGCAGCCCCGGGGGCACCGCCGCCGCCCAGCACGGCACGGCGGCAGAGCAGCCCCCGCGGGTCGGCGGCCCCCAGCCCAGCGGCAGCGGCGCGGCGGCCCCCAGCCCGGGGGGGAACAAAGGGAGCAGCAGCAGCGGCAGCAGCAGCAGCGGAGGCGGCCCCCGGCGGCGGCGGCAGCAACAGTGGCGGTAGCGGCTCGGGGCGGCCACCGGCTCCTCCGCCGCCATGGTGCCTCGGCGGCCGCCGCCCGGCCCGGCGCACGGCGGCTGGGCTCGGCGCCGCCCCCGCCTAGCGGCGGCGATGGCCGCCCCCCGCGCCGCTGCGCCGCGCCGCCGCCGCTGCTGCTACTGCTGCTGCCGGGGGTGGCGGCGTCGGCTCCTCCCGCAGCCCCAACATGGCTCCCGCCGCCCCGCCCCGCCCCGCCCCCGCCGCGCGCCCCCGCCCGCCCCGTCGCCGCCATCTTGGGGGAGGGCGGGCAGGCGCCGGCCGCCCCGCTACTCCGCCTTGCCGCGGATAGTGCCGCCTCCCCGGGAGCTCGGGGCCGGCGGCTGGGCTGCGCGGAGGGGCGGCCCCGGTGAGAGGTGTGTGCCCGTCCCCGCGTGAGGGACGTGTCCCCTGGTGCCAGCCGTGCCAGGCACTGTGTGGGGTTGCGTGGCGGCACGCCTGCCCTGGCGCGCGACGTGCCGGCCGTTGTGCAGAGCGCGCTGGCCCTCGCGGAGGCGTTGGCGCTGCCAGGCAGGGCCCACCAGCCCGCGTCGGAGGGGCAGCGGGCAAGCTGCCGGCCGGCACAGCCCGCCTCCAGCTGGCTCACAGCTCCCTCGCCACGGCTGCCTCCCCAGGCACACAGCCTGGCAGTGCCAGCTCTGGTGATGGCTGCCGGTGGTACGGCCCGGCCTCCCCTCGCCCTGGCACGCCATGGCGCAGGCCAGTGCGTGGCCTCTGGGATGTGATGAGGGGCTGCATCCCAGCCGGCCCCTTGTCCTACCTAGTGCCGTGGGGACGCTCAGCTGCGCCTCAGGCAGGGGGGCTCGGAGCCTCCCAGATGAAAGCAGAGCTCACCAGGTGGGGGTCCCGCAGCCCACGGACACCAGTCCTCAGCGCACACCTCCACTGATGCCCACCAACACCCCCGCCATGGCACCACCAGTGCGCCAGGCAGCAAGCAGCACCCTTGTGCCGCCGCTAGCATCCCCAGGGCTGGGCTGCTTCCCCAGGGCGCCGAGAAGAGACCGTGGGGTTCGTGGCCCTGCCACTAGCAGAAGGGACAAGGCAGGAGAGCGCTGGTGTTTTGGCAGGAGGCACTGTCAATGCTTTGCAGCCCTAACGGCTTGCTCCACCCACCTGCAAGCAGCACCGAGTTTGGCATCTTCAGGGATGGGTTTTTTACCACGTGCATGAGAAAGTGCTTCCCCTTGCCCCATGCCACAGGGCAGTAGCTCTCCCAGGCAGTGCCCGGGCACCTAGAGCGGTGTCACAGCCCCTGCCGCTCGGCTCCGCCACCCACCGGCACCCAAGCATGTGGCAGGGATTTAGCTGTCCTGCTCCCATGCTCTGACACAGACCTCAGCCACCTCCATCTGCCGGATGAGGCATCAACACCAGGGAGAAAGTTGCAGGTTTTTCTTCCAGCATCCATAAAAAAACTACCTGTTTTTCCAAGGAAAATTCAGTTTGGGGCCCTTGCATCAGGATGGTTCATTAGCGCATCAGCCTTGCAACTTAGCTGTTGGTTTGATCTCAATCAACTAATATCGCAGCCTAATCCACTGAAGCTTGTAATAGGCTTAGGAGTAACAGGGGTTTACGTCCTCATTAGCGTTCAGCGCGCCGCGGCAGGGGAAACATCCTTGGTTGCATCCTGTTGAAGAAGAGGGGCATCTGAGGCACGGCGGCTGGGGCGCGTGCTAGGGAAGAAAGAGTCATGTCAGGGAGAAAACAGAGTAAATTTGGGAGATAGGGGGAATTAGGATGGGGTAGGGAAGGGCAAGGCTTACACAGGACACAGTGCCTCTGTGCACATCCCAGCTCCAAGGGGGCTGCAAGAGCTCCCCACGCTGCTGTGCTGGAGGGGCTCCAGTTCAGGGTGGGTAGGCTGGGGAGCAGACGGACCCCCATGCCATCGCCACAGCCAGGCTGGGCACTGCCAGCACCCCCTGTGCATCCCCTATGTAGCTCCCAGAAAGATGTGCAAGTTAACGGTGGGATGGATTCACACCAGAGATGGGGCTCCGCAGGAGCCACACACGCTCTCCAACACTCCTGGGGAGCCGAACACGCTCCCACCCCGCAGGAAACCTAATGAGGCTGTGCAAGGTCCCACGGTCCCTTGGCAGAAACCTGAGCGGCTGCTTTGGAGCTGCACGCTGCTTTGGACGGCGCAGGCCGTCGGCACAGCGAGGAGGAGGTCAGAGGAGACGTGTTGACCCCTGGGCACAGCGGATCCGGGGACCCTGAGGGGGTCCAGCCGCCACTGCCATGGTGGTGCTGCACAGGGGGCCATGGCATCCCACCTGCTGCTGCCGCAGTGCTGCATCCTGACATCACCAGCGCTTTGCCTCTGCTTGATGCCCGTGTTCCTGTGCTCCCCTGCCAACCAAGACCACCACCAGCTCTCACCCAGCTTCGGTTCCATCGATGGTGACAGATGGTCCCCTATCAATTATTGTTAGTGTAGATGAGGGGGTGGGGAGAGCACATGCTGCCCGCTGATTTGGAGTTTGACTGCAAGCAAGCTCCCGCTCCCTGGCTGGAAACTGAACACAGAGCAGGGTCTGCAACATGCCCGGCAGGTCCCCAAACCACCTTGCACCATCCTCACGGCTGGTGCCTCCCTTCCACCACCGTCACCCGCACAGAAGCCAAGGCCTGGCCGCCACCCGGGCAGCGGCAGGGTGGGCAGAGCAGGCAGGGCTCGCCCTTGCCCCGGTCGGTGCCTGGGCTGAGCACGTCTCAGGACCACCATGGGAAGTACCAAGCAGGCCCTAGAGCAGCATCTGGCCCAGCTCAGCACACACGGAGAGAGGCTCCCAAGGTGCTTACGCAACGCTGAGGGCCGACACCTGGTGGGTGTGGATTTCTAAGCCTCTGGAGAAGCTGGCGTGTTAATTTATAAACTCCGCAGGATTCCTGAACATCGGTAAGTTGCTATGATTAACTCCTCAGCCACCACAAAACACCTCTGGCTCGGCCGGTCTAGCACCAGCGCTGATGGGGCCACAGCAGTGCACGTGCAGTGCCCCACAGGGATTTACGTTCTCCTCCAAGCCCCCGTGCACCTGCCCGAGCCCTCCCGGCACCGTCAGGCTAACACCGACCAGCAGAGCAGCCCCGGCCCTGCGCGCAGCTCCCCCAAGAAACCTCAGCTAACGAAGGGCAGAGCAGTACCCGCGTGCAACAGGAACACGCCAGCTTCGCACGAGCCCCCGCCGCTGGCTGGATTATACATCGTACCTCCTCAACCTGGGGATTTGCCATCAAGAAACCCAATCAGGAGAGAGGCGATGCTTTTAAAAAATTATGAAGGCTTTCAAGTTTATTTGTTCTAATTACCCAGCTGACAGCTCAGGGGAAGAGGAGAAAATCATCAGGGTATTACTGCCACAAAATTATTGTAATTGAACCATTCCAGACAACAAAGCAGAGGTGCAGGTCACAGGCAGCGCATTGCTCCCCCTGCGCCAGCCCCCCAGCACCCCTCACTGCTGCACCGCAATAAAAACACACCGATACAAGGCGATGCCACTCTAATAGCGGCCTATTACGGCTAATGGAAACGCGTGTTATCTGCGCCTGTCACCCGTGCACAGAGCAGGAACCGCTGAGCAGACTTGGGGATAATGAGTTTACACGCTGCGGTTTGATTCCCTGCGACGTGCAAAGGCCTTTCCTGGGCAGCGGGTGCAGCTCTCCCCCGGGACCCCCCACGGCTGGCTGCCCCTCAGCTCTTCCAGCCCTGGCTGCGGTGACAGCACAGCGATGGTGCAGAAGGGGTCACACTTACTGCGCAGCTGGGACATGGGGTGAGTGACCCCCAGGGATGGCAATGGCTCAGGGATGCTGAAGGGAGCCGCCAGCTCTGCCTGTTCAGGCTCAGACCAGCCAGGGCTCTGCCAGCCCCATATGGCAGGCAGGGCGTTGTCACAACAGGCTTTGCCCAGGCTGTACTCCTGGCTAGCAGAGCCACGGGTCCTGCCCGCTTCTGGGCTTCTGCTGGGCTCTGGGCTTGCCCCAGCCCGGCACAGCAAAGCCTGGGCTGCGGCACCGACGGCAAGTGCCAGAGGACCATCCCACCACTGCAGCAGGGCACGAGCCAAAAGCAAACCCAAGCAGGACCCAGAGGCAAGCCGGGTTAGCTCAGGGGGATGTGCAACCGTGCGCTGCACAGAGCAAGGGGGCACAGGAGAGCCACCGTGGGGTGGGCACCTGTGAGCGCTGGCTGCCCTCACTATTGTGATTCCCCCCAGCTGCGCAGCTTGACACACTGCAAGGCCGCAGGCCTGGGCACCTGGGAGACACGGGCCAAAGAGGCAGGAGCTGGGACACAGTCCTGGCCCCATTTCTGCAGGCAGCTGTGCTTGATGCAGCCCCCATGTTTGGGGGGACACAGCCTGCACCTGGCATTTACACCCTAGTCGTGGCCAGGGCTGTAGCCCACTGCGCGGCTGGCTCCCCCGGCACGCAGCCAGGAGCAAAGACCAACTTCCCTGCTGCCGACTCAGTGCTTCACCACGCGCCGGCTGCCCTCCCACCACACGCACCCCCGCCATCCAAGGCAACCCCCAAAGCAGCACGCGCGGGGCTGAGGTTTGGGAACAGACATCCGCAGCCAAAGCGTGATTCATTAGCACTCGATACAGACCATTAAACCCTTGCTGCCTCGGCAGCTCTGCTGGGAGCCAGCTGAGGCTGTGTGCGCCTTGCGGGAAGTGAACTGCCGCAAGTGAACTGAGTCCGGCTCTGCCAAACCCTTAATCCGGAGCAGCGACATTGGGCAGGCCCAAGGGGGCGATGGCTGTGCCCCTTGCAGGGGCTGCTGCCCTCCACTGCTCCTTGTCTGCCAGCAGTGTGGTAGGAAAACACAACGCAAGAAGCGGAGTGTGGGAAAACTGCTGCGTTGATCCCATTCGAGGGTCAGCACCCAGTGCTTTGCCTTCATGGGCAGCAGGCACCCGAGCCGCCCCCACCCTTTTGCCCACCCCCGCAACAGGACAGGGCAGGCAGGGCTATGTTCACAGAAGTCCAGTTTAAGACATTTTTATTCCTCTGCATGTTACACTTAGTGTTTAAGAAAATACAGGACCCCTTTTGACATTCATACATTTTTACAGGGGAAAAATAGGTTCTCTGTGAGGGTGGTTATTAAGCTTTGGGTGTTCCCAGGCTGACTTCAGGAGGTCCTCACCCCCCTTGACTGCCAGGCCAACCCCCTCCGTTCCTGAGCATCACTGCCCCAGTGCCCAGAGCCCAGGCCTGCAGAGCAGAGCTCGTGTCATCACCTCAAGCTAAAAAAACAAATACAGTGCCCAGTATTTCCAGTTCCACTTTCCAATAGCTCCTACACTGGATACTGCAAAGGAAGAGCTGGGGACAGGGAGTGACCAGACTGCGCACACGAATATCTAAGAGACCCACGTTAGTGTGTGTGACTATCTGTAACAGGGAAACAGGTTAATCCCGTTTGCTAGAAACCTAGAGGAAATATAAATAAGGGTTCCCCACACTCGTGCATAGTCACAAACAGCTACTGGACACCAGGCTCACGCTGCCTCCGAGCGCTGCCACGTGGAGAGGGAGGGCAGCGAGGCAGAGCTACTATGAAGCTCAAGGCAAGAAATCCACACGCTTCACAAAGAGCTGCCTATGTGCAGCCCCTCGGCTCGGGGCCGCAGGGCAACGCTGCGAGAGAGGTGGCAAGCGGCAGCTTTCGCTTGACAGGACACATCTTTGCGCTGTGTCCGTGCCAAAGGCTTCCTAAGGGCAGCGTCATCCACGCGGTTGTTACTTCTAGGCTGCCACAGTGTGCAAGAAATTCAGATTTAAACGTCACTATAGAAAGCAGATTGAAAAAAGCAGCTGTTGGGATAAGACCTCTATGACCCTAGGTGGGCTGCTACCCAGAGGCAAAGCTGAGGGCCAGGAGGGAGCGAAAGGCTCACTAGACGAGGCGTTAGACAGCGAGCGAGCTACCTCCCCTTGGCAGGGCTGCAGCACATTGGCACGAGCAGCAGAAAACAAAACAGATGTTACAAAAGCTTCTTCCAAGCACCGGCAGACTCCACTTGGTCACTGAGGGGAGAGAGAGATGCACATGGAAAAGAAGTGATACTCAAGGCAAAGGCCTTTTGCTTCGGGACCTCGGGACACCAGCACAGCTAAACATGCCCCCCCACCCCCAGCTGCTAAGTCCCTCACAAGCTCTCTGCCCTTCCTGCTAACACCAGCTGCCTAAATACCTCCTGCCTGAGTCTTGCAGGCAAACCACGTGCCAGCACCCACCCGGCTCCGACTTCCCCCGAGCACCAGGCCCTGGGGGCACCCCCTGCCCCTTCTGCCGCTGGCATCTCTAAAGGGCCGGTGAACGCTGTCCCAACCTTAGGCCTCGCACGGAGGGATATAAGGTATGAGCTGTACTGGAAGGGAATGGGGAGGAAGTGTCAACAAGAGACGTCATCGATCCAAGTGGTTCAAACTCCAGTCCAAGCCGAGGGTGGTTAGCTGGTACCAGGAGAGATTTCTGGGAACTCCTTATAAATCTCCAAGATGATCAGTTTGTCCATCTGGCACTGCTGGCCCTCCTCCTCCTCCCCCAGGATGCGCTGCAAGATGCCCTGCAGGTCGGAGAGGCGGTGCTGGTGCTGCAGATAGGGCGTGGAGCGGATGATGGCGTGCATCAGAGACAGATACTCCATCCTCAGCTGCCAAGTGGGAGGGGAGACAAAACACAGAGCACAATGAAAGATTTGAAGTGAGATAAACAAGCATGCCAGCCTCCATTACAGCATGAGCACAGGAACAGCTGCTGCTGCACCACCAGCCAGAGAGCAACTCCAGAGGCACCTGCTTTTCCTTAAGGCTCATTAGTAGCTATGGAAAACTCTGCTTTTCCCACAGCAACCCAGTGCTGCTCTTCACCCGCTCTCAAATGTGCGCACTTCCCCTGCCTCTTGCAATACCAAAGCAGAGAGATCCCTCCTACTTCTACTGCTCACAGAGGGTCCTTGTTCCCAAAGGTCCCTGGACAGAAGGGTGCAGATCACGAAAGCCTGGCAGATCTTTCTTCAAACACGCCTTTCTACTGCTGTGTGACAGGCAGGATAAATCCCCCCTTCCTCCTCAGCCCCCAAGGCTGACTTGAGCACCCAGAATTGTCATGCCCACCCCAGGACTCTACTCTCGCCTGCACCAGCGGGCCCCATGGAGGGCCAGGAGAAACACCATTGCTTTGGGACTGTGCTCCCTTCCCCAGTGCCTATGGGTTACTGTGAGCACCTTATCTCCTGGGGAGAGATCAGCAATCTGCCGCACCAGGATGTCTATCAGGACCATCATGTCCGTGTGGTAGAAGATGCTGGCCGTATCCTTGCTGGCAAAGATGTCCTGCAGAAACTTCAGCACTGAATGCGGCGGCTGAGGCTGATGCTTGAAGATACAAACTGGATCATCTAGGGGAGGCAGAGAGACTGTGCTAAGCCATGCACTCCCCATTACCCACCTCCTCCATCTTCAGTGCACACCCCTTCATCAGACCCCACAGGCTTTGAAGAGGAGGCTGCCCCTGGCCTCGGCCAGCCGCTCCCTGTCTGTGGCTGGATTTTGTGCCGGCAGACCTTAGCGCCTTGCACAAAGCTATGTAATCAGGACAGCAGCTCTGCAGGGTACCAAGCAAAGACCAAACTTATTAGCACTAGCATTAATCATTGTTTATGTTTCACCTACCATCCCAGGTGAGAGCTCATTAGCACACTGCCTCTCAGTGCCTCCCCTTTTTGCTCAACAGCTACCACTCATTTTCTCCCTCGTTTATTAAGTCTGGTCCAATGACCCCTCTGAAAAGCCCACCAGAGCCTGTACCAGAAACGAGCTTTCACCACAGAGACCAGGCTAATACTGTCCTGGAAGCAAGAAAAGAAACACCTCCAAGTTTAAGTGAGCTATCAAATCCTGTTCTCTTCCAAAACATGTCCCTGCAGACCGCAAGAGGGGCTCTGGGACACTGCAGGCCCCCCCCGCCCCCAGCAGTTGTCAGGAAGGCAGGCAAAAGAGAAGCATCTTCATTAGATTGTGGCCCCCCTCTTTCTTCCCCCAGCCCCTTGCAGTAAGGTGACCCCTGCAGGGAATCTGGCAGGGAAAGGGCTAAACAAAGGGTTTGGGAGGAGGCCAGACGGAAGAGCACTGAGATGCCGGCTGCCCTCAAGCTGATGTAGTGTGGAGACAGTGATTTGCAACCCCAAAGAGAACTAAAGCCAGAGTAAGACGAGCTGCAAGCATCACAGGATGAGTTATTTACCAGCAAATCAACAAAATGAATCTCAGGCAGCAAAGCCCCTGTGCTCCAGAAGGTATTAGAAAGCACAATAGTGGCATGCAGCACAGGCAGAAATACCTGGCACCGCTCTTCCTGTGGAGATCTCCAGCTTTCTAGCAATCTGCTTTGCAAAAGCTCTACACGTATAGTGGATTTCACTCTACGCCTGGAGCAGACACAAAGCTAACCCTCTGCCGGCGATTCTGAAATGGGAAGTTCCACTCTAAGAGGCATTTCGGAAGGCAAGATCTCCCTCCAGATCTGTCCCCTGGGGCAGATCATCGCCAGCACGGGCTGAGGTTCATGTGCCAGCACCGATGGAGCCCTGTTTGTCCAAGGACAGAAGTGGCCCAGGACAGGCTTTCCTCCCAGACAAGAGCTTGCCTATGTTGCAGCCGGCCGCACCATGAGATGGGGCTGATCTGACCCAGAAGTACAAGGGGACCAGTTTGCATGGAAATGCCAACCCAGAGGCCCCTTCTCTCTTCTTAGATGCCACCAGCATCGCTTTATTCTTTGTGCAGCTCCATCCTCAGCAATGCAGCCTGTCACCCGCACAAACTCACCAGGAAGCAGCACGTCCTGCCTGAGCTGACAGCTCCTCAGCTACCTGCGTCCCCGACACATCCCACCCCGTAACGAGCACCGGGCTCGTCTCCCTGAGTCACCATTAGCTGCACCCCCTGCCAGGCATGTAATAGTGCCGCAAACACTCACCTCCCCTGTTCAGCAGCAACAGCAGCTTTTCTGTGAAAGTCTTGACATTTGAGTGCTTGCTTATTGTAGTCATGATCACACTGTGTTCTGGAACTAAGGAAGAAACCTGTTCAGCACATCTCTTTGTTTCCTGAAGACCACGGTAATAAAAAAAATAGCGGAGGGCTCCTATTTCACATCAGTGCTCTGGGGAGCTTTGGGGAACCACAGTCTATCAGGGCTATGAAAAGTTTCAGCCCCACAGAGTGGGTGGGCGGGCAGGGAGAGGGAAGGTGAAATAAATCTGGAAACAAATGCATGAAACACTTGGGAGTTCGTGCTTTCTATGTGCATCTGATTCACATGTGGGCTCCAGTCCTGCCAGCCAAATACCGTGAAATACCTTGCAAAGGCTTTATGTTGTCAAACATTACCTCTGCTCACAACCCTCTGAAGACAAGGGCTCTACTCTCTGCTGTCTGGTATCCAGTGCCCCGCTGGAATTTATTGCTTGCAAGCTCTCATAAGAAGGGATTACCAGGTCCCAGGAACATGCCAGAAGGGAAAAGTTGTTCTTCCCAGCACTCAGCACCAGGCTGTGCAAGGGTAGGGGCTGAAGACTTCTTCTGGGAAATGTCCCCTAGCCTGCTTTGGGGGTGATTTGTTGTAACTAAAATATGTTCACCCTAGCAGACCTTATGCATGTGTGTGAGTGTGCACGCTCAGAAGCGCCCAAACAGCACGGTGTGGCTATTTCTGTGGCACCGGGTTGGCAACCCTGTAATATTTCACAGGCTGTGAAGTGCTTTAGGATCCTTTACGTTGAAGGACATCAATATAATATGCTTTTAGGAGAGTTTTTGAACTAATGCTGCACTACTGGACTGTATGATAGATGAATCTTGCAGACAGAGGAATAAAAAATTCAATCCACTAAGAAGCAACCTGTACACCATTTAACATGTTTTTAGCATCAGAGAACAAGTCACTGCTCTCAGCTACACCCCAGGTGGGCAATAATCCCCCAGAAACACACTGCCTGTCATGCATTATTGCCTAATTACTGCAGCCAGAAAGTATATGGGTAAGTGTGAGAAGGGGTAATGAAGGAAAGCAGCAGAGACTATACTTAATCAGTCTCTGTGCAATCAACTTTCACATGAAATTAGAAACTATCACATAAATTTTAATGAAGTGCAACTCAAAATAACAGGTAAGTTACTGGACATGTCCCTGCTGCTTTATCCTCCCCTCTCTCCACAAAGCCAAGGATAAAGCCATGAAGGAGAACAAGAGGAAGTAATTAACTAAAGACAATTGGAGCAACAGGACATTTTGGATTAAGAAGTGGCCTCTCTTAGCAGCACCTGGAACTACTCTCCACTCTTCCAACAACAGGCTTCAAAACTTGCAGGCACAGCAAGAGGGCAAATGCCCTTCTCTAGGGACCAGACATGTGGTCTGTTCTCCTGGAGCTCAGCAGGGAAGGGAGGACAGAGAAGGAGGGCAATCAGGAGACAGCGCAGCTCAGGCCAAAGTTGAAGAGCCTGGCCCCAACATACAGGCTTCAAGAGGTGCAGACAGGTAAGCAGAAGGTTTGTCAAGACCTACAGAAGGCAGAAGACTTTCTTTCCGAACTGGTACAGAGAAATGCCTGCTGAAGCATTTTCTCTTCCAAATCAGCTGTGCCTACAAGTTAACCCCACTCATGTTCTGCAAGCGCAGCCCAGCAACTGCTTTGATCCAGGCAGTGTGGAAGTACAGAGAGAAATCTCCTGGGCTTCACAGAGCTGCTGTGCCCCAGAGGGTCAGTTGGTTGGACATGGGCACTCAGACCGTTTTTCCTCTACGGTCTTGCACGATATTTAAACACAGTGTATTGCCAGAGGCTAGGGGAGCTGGAGAGGTTATCATAGCACCATGAAGACCCAGTGAGATTCTCCCTCCCCGTTCTTCACATCCTCACTCCCAAACCACTGAAATCCTGCCAAGGCAGAGCAGCACCAAACGGACCTGGAATGTGGAGATTGAAGGCCAGAAGGACATTGACAAATAAGTCAGGCAGCTGGTCGGTGGTGTCTGAGGGCAGCCCGTCCTCAATCACATCCAGCAGGAACTGCACAAACTGAGAGTTGAGATGTTCTGCGCAAGGAAAAAGAGGGGCATTTACAGCACAGTGAAAATAAACCAAGCAACAAGGGACCACGCAAGCCACTTCGCAATGCTTTTATGCTTAAAAACCATTAGTGGAGCGCCAGTGTTGGCCTCCAGGGAGTTAGCAACCCTGCAAGTGGACTAGACAGACCACAGAAGTGTCTCTGTGCAAGAGACAAGTGGCTCAGAGAACTATCCACAGTGCAGGGGAACAATGAAAGTTGGTCTCCCACTGGCAATTTTTCAGAGTAAATAAAACAGCAAATCCTGCTCTAGCTGTTGTTGCAGCATCACTGCCACCGATGAAAGCTTCAGGTAGGAAGAGATTTGTATTCTTGACCACTGGTTTAATCCATCTATTTAAAGAAAAGTGATCATCCAGATCATTAGTAATAACCCATTTTTCAATTCAGCTATTAGGAAAGCTCAGGAGCTCATGCAAATAAGTCCACCCGCAGGAAGTAATTGCCAGGGTTACACAAGGAGAGAAAAGCAGGAGGTGTGGAGGCTCATTCCACAGTCTCTACTGCACCAGCTTAAATCTTGTGTTTACCAGGGTGTTAAGGTGAAGCTGCTGAGGAGATGCTTATAAACATCTCTACTGCATTTCTAGGAAAACTGAGCCCAGAGTTTCCCAAATACGAGGAACACAACATGGCCTGGGCAAGAAGCAGGCAGACAGGGCTTTCTGGCTGAAGGTTGGAATGAAAGGACAGAGGATAAAACAGGCAGATCTGGCACAACGTTTGCACTTCCTTATTGACTGCAATACCCTTAATCATCTCCGCTTTCCCCAAGAGCTTGAAATACACAGGGCTGCACCATCCTGTTAGAAGGGAGACCAGGAAGAGGCCACATTATGCAGCTGACAGCTTCAGTGGGCATTCATGGAGGGATCTGGGCTCTCAGCCTCATCAGCAGACGGAACGTCTCCGAGGCACGTAAGAGGTGTGTGATTTCACGCAGGGCAGAGTTAAAACAAAATGCTGCTTAGTCAGTGATGGGCAAATCCACCTCTTTTGCAGCATGGCATCAGTCCTCCACTGCTCTAACCCAGATTCGTGCTGCGCTCTCTGGAAATCTGGCATCTCAGCCCAGTGCTTCAGCAGCCAGGCTCTATTGATAAAGAGCAGATCCTACTCTTGCCGGGCTTTTTCCTCGCTGTCTCCACCTTGGCTACCAGAAAAAGTCCCTTCCCTGTGTCTGCTGGCATGCCCTAGATGTTCCACCATCATGTCTGCTGTCCTACCAAACCGTAAGCATAAGCTGCTCTTACCATAGTGATGATATGGCAGGGGCTCCCCCATGGAGAACATCATTGCCAGCACCAGGGCAGAGTAGCACATCTTTTGATGATCTGCAAGATAAAGGTCTCGCCATTAGTTCTTCTGAGGATATGAAACACTGTTCCCCAGCTGCAGCTGAGAAGTCACACATTTAATACCGACATTTAACCTTGATTAGACTGCTCCTCATTCCTGTATTTACTGAGCTATAAGAGTGTTTCTCCCTCTCTTTAAGCACACCACACACCTTCTGTGCCATGTGTTTCCAAAGCAATTTAAAAATAATCACAACAAGAATTCTTGATTTTTTTTTCTCCCTCCACTTAAGAGGATCTGGGCAAACTTGATCTGAATAATTAAAAACCTCCCCCGCACAGTCCCAGGACACATCTCATAGTTATGTAATTACTGAACCCAGAAAAAGCATCCATCTGGCCACCTCGAAATACTGCCTGTTCCAACCAACACCACCCCCGGACAGTTATGCTGCTTGTTACCGTCTCTGCACTGCTCTACTTTTGCTACCTCAGCTCTGCCTGGAGGTATAAAAGGTCTCTGGGGAGACCAGATCACTGCTCATGACTCGGGCTGTGCATCTGCCCACCTCCCAGGCCACACGTGTCTCCAGCATTAATATGTCCTGCAGCCTGCTAGTCCAACACAATTTTCGCTGGCAGCAGCTATACATGAATGCTCCACAGAACCACAGCCGGTGCCTTTCTTGAATTTTAATTAACAGATAATATTTGCAGGAAAAAAAAGTTATGGAATAGGATCTGTGTCATCATCAACTGTAGCCCCTGTCCAGTTTAGCTAGCCTGAAGACGATAGGAAAAGGAGTATTATTTTTATAAAGGAGGTTACCACACATACTGGCTAAATAAAGTTCAGCTACATCTGCCAGAAAGAGCCTAGGGGCACTTGTTACAAGGAAACTGAGGGTGTATTTATAAAAAAAATGACCAAAACTACTTTTCATTAGAGGAGAAAAAAAGTCCCTTCAATGTATGACGCTTCTGCCAACAGCACTGCTTCCCTGCACAATACATGCTGGTTCCAGTACCCCCTCCAAACCCTCTAAGACATTTCACTTCTCTATGCACAAATCGATCTCTCTCTAAGCACCTGCACCCTGCAGTTTGGTTTTGACTGCACAGACTGATGCCTTCACTGTCACCACATACTCCTGGCCTTGGCCAAAGGACTTGCAACACTGGGCAGCTCTCAGATTTACTATTAGCACGGGGGAAAAAATGCTAGTGAATCATTCCAGCCTTGTGCCCGTGGAAAGTCAGGTCTGTGAGCAAAGCCTCTATAAACAAAGAGCATGCAGACACTGTCAGAGCTCCACAAGATGCCTGAGTTTTCAAACAGCAAATACTTTGAGTAAAAATAGATCATTTGGGGCTTAACCAGAGATACTACAGCATTAACAGGATTAAGAGTTTGTAGGAGAGCACTCTAGACCATGTGGCAGCAAAGGAAAGCTGAAAACTGCTGTTTACTCCTGGTAAACAGAGAGGGGGGATATTCAGTGACTTAAATATAATTCACGCTTATTAAGAAGCTCTCAGATATAAGGTGTCAGTGATGCCAAAGCTCACTGTAGCAGAAAAAGAATCTGACAAACTGTTCACCATACAATTTCTTCATTCTTTCCTCCACGGCTTCAGGAGTTGGGTACCAGAGGCAGGATACTGCAGCAGGTAGACATTGGGACCTGCTGTTCCTATGTTCCTAGCAAGGCTTTCATGAACAAAACATTTTCTCTTGTCACATCAGGAGCAATGAAATAATGACCTGAGAACCAGTAGCCAGTGATAAACATGTGGTTGTAGCAAATATGGAGGAAGAGATTAATTAGAGATTGGGAGGGGTTGGGGTGTGGTTTTACATGTTCTTGGCCCATCTGCCATGAACTGATGTCCATTCATCTTGGTTGACAGCAGACTCCACTACTAGGTTGCAAATCTTGTGGTATTTACCTAAGGATGCTGAATCAAAGGATGCTGAAACCAGTCAGAAAGCTGAACTCGGGGCAAATCCAGATTAACCTGGTGCACTCACTCAGCACAGACTCCACAAGTTTTTGGAGTGTCCCAGCTGCAGCAAGACTTACCATGCTGAAGAACAGAGTAATTTCCAGTCAAAGCACAGCTTTTTTTTTCCTTTCAGAGCAGCACCAGTGGCTGCAAGAAAGTAAATAGCATTAACACAACTCTCCTGAAGCAGAGCGACTCTGCTGACAGACTGATAAGCATCACTCAAGTGGCCATGAAGGGCAGGAGAGATGTGGCTGTTTGCTCACCAGCCTGCATTTCCAAAGCCTGCTGAGGTACTGGTAAGAATGCTGCTATTATGTACGAAAGGTATTTCTCAGAGGCCTTCAAAGACCTTGCTTCCAACCTCTAAACACAGCAGTGCAAAACCTGGGCATTGGGAGCAGGCACAACTGTCTACAACTGAAGTGCAAAGAGCCCGACAGCTGACTTACATGTACACTGAGCTGCAACAAGGGAGAAAGTCACAGTTACAGACTGGATTATCCACGTCTGTTTTCTTTGAAATTGTTCTGGCTAATTCTGCCTTGCTGTGGCTTATTATAAGCTCTTCTAACTGATAGATGTGCAGGCCAGCCGCAGCAGAGGGACGTGGCTGTTCAGAAGCAGTAAGACCCAAGCATCTGGCAGAAGAACTGGCCAGCAGCCAACATGCCTGCATCAGCCCCAGGGTAAAGTGCCTTCTCATCAAAGGCACCCAGCATCCACACACAGAGCTTCTGCCTCGGCTGCTCTTCAGTAACAAGCCAGGAGGGATCCCACAGAGCTGCTGCAGCCAGTTCAACGCCCCTCAGTTGCTTAGTGCTGGCAACGATTGCTTTGGCCCCTGCCATCCGCAGAAGGGATTAGCTATTCCGCAGTATGTCACGGATCAGCTGCTATTCCCCAGTTTTTAGTACCAAAATAAGCTCAAGTCATTCTAGGATTCAAGGTCATGTTTTCACACAAGGTACCACTTGCCACTTGCTGGCAGGACATGGAGCAGTAAGCACCAGAATGGCAGGAGGGAACTACTAATGCCCTAAAACACCTCTGAAGGACAGGCACGTTTGGGTCAAGGATGGTTACTTCCCTGCAGCCCTGCTATGAAGGCCAAGAGGACTGGATGCCACACAGATGACATTTACGCAAGCGCCTGCCGTAAGTTTAGCACAAGGAAGGCAGCACGGGATCAGGGCACTGATTTGGGAGTCTCCAGTAACCAAAAGCAGTCTGTCACCAAAGGAAGAGCAGCTTTTCACCCTTCAGCTGTACTGCCTGCGTATTGCAGCAAGGAGGGAAAAACCCCTCACCTTGAGACGAAGCTAGGGAAAGAAGAGATGCTGCAAAGCTGCAGGTTGGCAGTTCGGAGGACATAGCAGAGCCGCTTTTCACCCACTTCCACTGCAATGGTTCTTAGGTCCCCAAAGCAGAGCTAACACTTGCTGGGAGGTAGGCCTGCTTCAACCAGAAGTGCTACATGGCGATCAGCAAAGGTGTGCAGAAGTCACCTAGGTCAGAGCTCGATGCTCCATCATACCAAGAGGCTGAGTTAGCTGTGCTACCTGGGATGACGCAGCCCCGGGCAAAACGCCCTGGACAGCAACACTGCGACCAGGCAAGGAGTAACAAGGGTGAGCAGCCCACCCTGCCTGCATGAAGGCAGCTCGGGGAACAGAGCAGGAGACGGAAGCCTGTTTGTGCATGGTGCAGAAGATGCTCACCTGGAGACAATCTTTATAAATTAGTGATGGATGCATGATAAAGTTTATTTTTGGCAGCACAAAATCGGGAGTAATGTTGCCACAGAAGCACAGCCATCATCCTATAACCAAGTATTATTTGCTTCTTGGGCAGTAAAACCTCAGCCTAGAGAAGCAGCTTCTCATGCATAACCAGATAAAACACAACAGCGTGATAAGTTCACCGCATAGAATTGATAAGCAGTGGTTGCACAAAGAGAAAGCGTAGCCAACACAGGCATAATGATCTCAGTTCTGCACCACATCACCAGTGCTTTGCCCTGCCCTGAGCTGAAACACTTTTTTCAGACACTCCCCACCTTTGAAATGCCCGCACTTCAAAGCATCTAAGCACAGACAAATGCAAAGCCTTCTGCAACAGGCTTGATTTTTACCTCTCACACCCCTTTCCAGACACCAGATTAGCCCTGTTAGTCCTGTCCACCAGTCAGGTTGGCACAGTCTGTGGTGGGATGCTGGAGACAGGGACATCTATTATGCACATCCAAGGTGGTCATCTTGGACATTTACTTGGCTCACATGAAATGGATGTGACGGTCCCTGTTCTGCGCAGCCTTGTCAATCCCTACACAGTCTCATCACCAAATTACACTTCTCCACAGCTCCATGATGCCCGCAGCCAACCAACAGGCTACAGCCTGCAATCAGGGCAGCAAGGCTCCAAACACTGGGGCTCTTCTGATTTGATCCACATGGTCACTCAACAGCTACTTTAATTGTGGGTCCTGATCAGCACAAAACAATGGATTTTCAATATCCCTTTATGGGAAAAAGTAGTATATGCCACTGCCAGCTCTGGTGGCCTACAGGCTGCCTTCAAAATAGGGAGCAAAGCTGTGACTGCCCAGGGCCAGGCATGCGCGGGGAGCTGGAAGGTAACCTCAGGGGAGCGTTACTACACATGTTCACCTTGTTCTTAGGCTCTTCCTCAGCATCCCCTCCTGGCTGCTGGGAGATAAAGGACACTGGGCTAAGCAGGAGCTCTGAGGGACAACGCTAGCAAAATGTGACCACACCACCACCAAGCTTTTGAGCACATGGGGCTCAAAGGGCAGGAAGGACGTTCCTGTTAATAGCAGGGACAGGTCATCCTAACAAAGGGAGCAGGAGCATGAAGTAGAAGGAACATGAGGGTAAAGCCTGGGTATGGAAAGCAAAGAGCTGGGAAAAGCAGGGCTGTGGCACTATCCTGCAGAGGACCAGGACCACAACTTTGTTAACAGCACTACCATCTCCCTCGGGACAGTGGTGGAGAGAAGGTCCTTTCCTTTAACCAGCACACATCTCATTCACCAGCAAGAAACACCGCAAAGACCTGGTATAGAGTGCTGAGAAAAATGCCTATGAGAAGCTGCAGAGATTTTCCTTGAGATCTGCAGGTGTCTCTTGGCAGCATCATGAAACAAAACTGGAACAGCTCAAAATGTGCTTTAATACATCTACAAGAAGTGATGCAGATCATTAATGGCATGTTCAAGAGCTAGAGGGTCTTGCACCATTGGACTGAAACATCCCCTCCTGCGCATTCTCCACTTAAAGCTGTAATAACCTGAATAACTTTAAAAACAGACACCATTCTCCCCAGAGCACTGGGCGCATCGAGCAGTCACGCAATGAGGGGCCACCAGTGCTGCTGTAAATCATCTAACGGAAAGAGACGTTCCTGGGGACCTGGGCACAGCAGCTCTGGCTCACCTTGTGTGTGAGTCTGCATGTCCCGGGCCAGCTCCATTGGCAGCACAGAGTTTACAAGCGTTGAGATGACGGCAGCGTCCAAGTTGCACATGGCTCCAAAGCACTTCAACAGCAGCAGCCGTAATGGCACCCTGTGTTCCTGCAAAAACAATTTATTAGATGAAACGATGTCCCACATGAGGGCTCACTCTAAGGCAGAGACATAACTGGCTAGAAGTTCCTGCTGTTGGGAAGCCACAGACCCCCCAAGATGATGGTGAACCCAGAAGCTCTACTAGCTTTTAACAACAGCACAGGACTCGTTTTACAGTAACATTCACAACTGGGCTGGCTACAGGTGGTTGGCACGTGCGGTCGGAGGGCATGCGGCAGGCAGAGCTCAGATCTGGAATGCCCCACTTCATCCACTCAATATAATACAAATCAACAAGCTATACCCATCCCCAGCAAACAGAGATTTAATTTGCGGGGTAGCCAGGATTCTCTGAGCACAGTGAGGTTTTGTGAATGCTGCTCTGAAGGAGGTTTCCTGACAACACAGTATTTCCAAACCCTCTTCAGCATGTGATGGTTAATGAACAGGATGGGAGCAGCTCCTCCACTGTGAAGCTGTCAAGGTTTGTGCTGGTAACAGAGCATATAACCAGAAAGACTGGGGTCATGCAGGGATTCCAGCAAAGATGACGCTCAACCTGCAGCTCCCACACAGGAGCTCTGGTGCTGGGGTAACCTTCATACTTCAGCCTCAGCCAACGCAACTCCAGGGATCAGAGAACAGAAGTGAGCCAAGCCCTGGCACTGGGCACGACAGGAGCCAGGACAGGAGACACAACTGCTCTCCACCTAGTGACGCTTCCTTGAAATCCTGGTCAGGGAAGAGCAGGCAGTGAAAGCCAGCAGGCTCCATTACGCCCAGCCTGCCTTCCCACCGCTCTCAGATATGCTACAGCCCCCTGCTGCTGAGCTCTGCGTTCAGACACAGAAGTGCCAGATGAAAGCTAAATGCCACAAGGCTTGATGTGCTGTAGCTGGGGACTCAGGGACAAGACGGGGACAAGTCTCCAACCCCCACAGAGCCCTACAACAGCACGTTCCAGGAAGGAGAGGGGCAAAGCAACATCGCATAGTCATTGAAGGCAAAACTTCCATTTCTTCCTCTGAATACTGATTTCCTTCCTCACTCCCAAGGCTTCTACTCACAACCTACTTTCCTAAGCAAAGCTATTTACTCATGCACAGGAGTGCATCAATTAAAAGAGGAGCAGTCACAGCCTGTCAGCTTTCCCAAGGCATCCTTGGAAATCCTTCCTCTATATATCAACGATGCCAATTCTGTCCCTCAATGGAGCCAATAAAAGCAGCAAGCTTTACCCTTCACAGTGCTAGCTACCGTTTCGAAGTCTATAGCATCCTCTGCTCTTCCATACAACTTGCATGCATAGCACTGACATTCACCAGCACACAAAAGGGATGTGCTGCAACTCCATCTAGTTCACAGAACTGCCCTATCCAGGGGGAACGTCTTACATATATTCATCATAGCAACTCTGCTCTTTTGCATCTTCAGGGAAATCTCAAAAAAGAGAGATTTGATGCATTCTGCCACCTTACCATCTGATAATACGCCACAAGGGACAGGACGGATTCAAACTCATTCTTCTTGCACATTTTCTTGCAAACTTCCGGGTCTGCATCTGTCTGGAAGCAGGAATGAACAGGTCAGCCCAGTGGCACATCAAAGCAGCAAGGTGCCCGCTGCAGCGACCTCGAGGGAGGCCAGCTGCTTTCAGATCTCAGTAGCCCCAGCCCAACCATCTCACAAGGAAACTGAAGGCAGAGCACAAAGACAGCTCAAGAACCGCCATCCTGCAGATTCTGCATCAAAGTGAATTCTTGAGAAAGGTCTCTGCCATACAGCACGACTTGGGCTGAAAACATCTATATCACCCATGACCTGAGCAGCACCTTGATGAGTGCATCATGCAGTTACACAGAGCACCATTCCAGCACTGTTCCTGTCCTGAGAAGTATTGTACATCTCCTCCCACCCCTAAATTATGAGGAAATGGTCGCACAAAATTCCCTTCTGCCTTGTCCTGCAGGCTACAGCAAGGCGGCACAGGCCGTATGTTGAGTGACAAAGACACTGGCATTTATTACACAAAAAAATGTGTTCTGCTTACATCAGAACTGGAGAGGAATACAAAATAGGTGCCAGAACAAACCCCACACTGGTACCCGTAACACAGACCATATCACTGCACTGAGTGGCAGCTCCCATATCATCACGCTCCCCGTACACAGATGGGCTTGTACGTGCTAGTGATAGCAACGGGACGGTATTTCCTACTGCTGCTCACTATGGGGACGTACCTTTCCTGTACGCACAGATGTGGGGAGATACTTCATATACTTTCTCAAAAAAATAGCTTTAAAGCTCACTTTCAAGGCAACCAAAGAATTTTCTTTGCATTTAATGGGCCTCACCCCACAGGTACTTCCCAGTCACAGAGGATGTTTTAAATGGAGGATGTTTTAAATAGGCCTAGGCCTCACAGCAGACATTTTCTTTGGGAGGTTCGTTTTTTTTGCAGGTGAGGGTCTATATTCTCCTGTGACAGGTAAATACCACAGCTACCATGAAGAACAGCTCTATAACTCTTTTCAGAACAGCTTTGTAAGGTGGAGTGGAAGGCAGCTCAAGAGCGCTGCAGACCCACACAGGAAGGCAGGGCTTCACATCGATGGTAAAGGATGCACAAAAAACTATGCCCTCTGAAACAGCAGATCTGATGGCAACACAGAGGCAAAGGAGGTCAGAAAAAAGGAACTTCACCGGGGCTGCCTGCTCTGCCTGTAAAGAGAGAAATTTACTCACCAGGATGCGAAGCAGCTCCTCCAGGTAGCAGCAGATGACATTCTCATCCTCGTAGAGTGCCCAGCTGCGCTGCTGAGCATCGTCCTTGTGCCTGGCCAGATCTGCGAAGATCACCTCCAGCCGCTGCTCGTCATGGCAGATCTGTCCCGAGGGCAGCCCTGCACTCAGGTTCTGCACAATAGCAAAAGCACCGGTTAGTGGGGTCCTGACAGCTAGCTGTGGTTTGGGTGCCTGTTTCCTCTAATCTTTGTCTCGGGACTGGCAGCTGACCTCATTCAGTCAAGAGCTGGCAGCAAAAAACCAGCAAGTTTAAGACACATCTTATTTCAGCTCTCATACTTTTGGGCCTCTACCCGCCTCCTTTCCTTGCACAGCTAATACAGTGAACAAATCAAAATAGGTGCCAGAACTGGTGCACGGTCAGCAAGTCTTTAAATCCAAGCTGCCACCTTGGAGCATTAGCTGTCTTCTGAGGATGTTAAAGAACCCAAGAAACCTCACTCAAACAAAGCTACACCCCTTTCTTCTTTTTGCATTTAGTAACCTAAGGCTGACCTAGGCAAGCCAACATTCCCAAAGCTGTGGAAATTCGTACTTGAGTCCCTCCTAGATCACATAATTATAACCTCTTAGCACACATGCACATCACAAACTTCCCCACTTCTCTTCGCAGCAAACCGGAGGGTGTTTGCAGACCACCACGGGCTGCCTGCCTGCCCTGGGGAGGACAAACGCTGCAGCAAGGGGAATGCTCATTTCCTACAAGAGAGCAACTTAAGGGAAGAAGCCAACTCAGATGACCACAGCCCTCTGCACATTTTGTAACACTTAACGGAAAACCCAAACTGCTTGGCTAGAGGACTACACTCAGTGCCAGCTAAACCCTCATTGTCCCTTCCCAGGGGGCAGCCAAACAACGCCGCAACTTTCACAAAAGCAGTCCAGTGTGTGCCAAGAGCATGGGGCAACCCAACCTCACTGAACCCGAAGGTACTCTATGATCATTCAGTGCAAAAAGGCCTTTACCGCTACCAGCCAGGACACCCTGCTACGGCACGGTGTCTTCTCCTGGAAGCCTAAAGAAGACTTAGTCCTGTCCTGGCGCAGCTCCTTCCAACAGGCTTGGCTGTGCGGCCGGGGACAGCGGGCCTTTAAGCAGACTTCACATTGCAAGCAGAGTAGAAGGATTTTGTACGGAGACACGAGCCCACGTTTTGTGTCAGTGGCGACACACACACAGTTGCACACCCATGACACCGGCACATGAGACTGCCAAGCGCAGGAGCGGCACCCTTCCTGCGCACCTTCCGCCCTCCAGCCCTTTCTGGGAAAAACACTCCAGGTTTAACAGTAACGTCTCACCTGCTTTATTAGAGAGAGAATTGTTAGTAAATTGCTTCGGGGTATTTGGGGTGTGAACTAATTAGGACTTTAATTCAGTGCTTCAATTATATAATAAAAAAGTATTCTTCTTGTCGCTGCTCATTACATAATTTTTGTCAGGCAGGTAACGAAGGAAGAAGCGTGCTGGTTCAACACAAGCCTCTGCATGCTCTTAAAATTTTGGGAAGCTGCGGATGTCCTAGCAGCAAACCAGGTAGCCAGCTGTGAGAGAGGACAGCAGCTTTCAGGAGCTGAGCACAAACGCAAGAGGATCTCCCACTGAATGGTGATTTATCACATAAGCAAATATGTTAGTTAAGGCACTTGCTTGGTCTTGCCATCTCCTCCTCTCTTTAGGAGGACCTACAACACTGCAGCGTCACCTGCCTGTCCTCGTGCGTCCCAGTTGCTTGTGAGAGGGTTCTCCATTTATGTACCTTACGCACATCCTCCTCGCCAGAGCAGGCAGGGCTGGTCCTACCTCAGTCCACTGCCGGGATGTCTTTTTGGATGAGCATTTTAATGAGTACTTGTTTTAATGATCACTCTATTCAGCCTCTTATCACTAATCTGCTCCCTCCAATCCTTCATCTGCAGCCCTTACGACTCCGCTGAGCATCAGGCTCCTAATGGACTTGGATGAGACCAATCCATTAACAAGCTCTGCAATCCCACCGGTGTAACTATACCACGCACTGTCTCAATGCACTCTCAGCACCGTTCTCAGCCCTCCCACCACCGGGGTCAGGTCTCTGCTTATTAAACATCTTGGCAGCTACTTCAACCTGCAGCCTCGTCATACCATCGTTTCCAGGAATCTGCTGGAGAGCCCAGAAGCAGGAGGTTTCAGTATTTCTAACACCACCACTTTGCACTATCTTGCTGTTTCAAATAGTCCCCTCCTCCCAGCCCAGCAGATCAAACTGCTGCAGGGACTTTGTTTCTCCTGAGCAGCCCAAAACCACTTTGGGAACCTCATCACACCCACACTGCTCAGAGGTGGTCATGTCTGCTACGAAAACCTGGATGCCGTCCTGCCAAGCTCTTCCTCCCATTTTTTCTTCGCCCCTCCCACGCCTCCCTCCCCACCACCGTGTCAGCAAGCGTGGTGGATCACCAGTGCCGTGGGTATGCACACCTACCAGCAGCTTCCCCTCCAGATGAGCCCAGATCTGCCTCAGGTAAACCATATAGCAGCTTTTTACACACATTTCAGAGGGACTGCTCTGGGAATTCCTCCCTCCTCTGGGCAGCAAACCGTTCCCACTACAGCACCATCTATAAAAACCAGGCAGATAACATTGCTCTTGACACACGCAGACTGCCAGGCTGCTCGGCAGCTGCTAAGCCAGAGGAAACACGGTGCAAGAGAGACGCCTGACTTCAGCTGAGCCAGGCTCTCCAGGGCAGGCCTTTCACACACACTCTTTCGGCAGCAGCAGGTCTGCTCCCAGCTGGGCATCCCAGGGACACAGCCCTGTCGTGGGGCAGGCCAGCTCTGCAGGGAGGCAATGCCTGCTGTGCACAGATGTGTGGGGCGTCACGGGGAGCAAGGAGCACTTGGCTGTCAACCACCATGTTAGCTACACTTCAGTCAGGTCTCTGCAGCCTTCGCTTTTCAGGTGTTGTGGCCATCTGCAGCCCAAGGCACATTTGCTCCGCAGACGTACTCAGCAGCAGCTCTCTCTGGATGAGCGTGGCCCATGTACAGCTGAAGTGAGATGGCTGCGTGTGAAGACTCTGGCACAGACCTTCATAAAGGCTCCCCTAGCAATTAGTGTGCAAAGGACTTGCCTAAGCATTAATGCATTCCTCCCACCCTCCAGATTTGCTTTTGTTACAGTATTTCACTGAGGAGGAGCCCTACCTAGGCACGCTAACAGCCCAGCCAAAGGAGTCAGCCTTGAAAGCACTCACGCTGCTGACCTTCACATTGTCCCAGGCAAGCAGAAGAACAAAGCTCCCGCAGGGAAAAGCCGAGCCCCAGAGCAGCATTTGTGTCTTGTCAAAAGCAATTCTCCTTTAAGCAAAGCTGAATCAATGAATGAACGGGAGCTGCACGCCAGAGGCAGCCCATGTGGATTCAGGGGAAGCAGAGAGAGTTTGGCCACATTAGCCATGAGGTTTGTCAGGGCTCGTTGGGGACAACAGGCGGCCACCAGGCGCTGATGATGGGCAGCTGGGAGCCAGTCACAGCCCAGCACTACAAGGGAAGCCCCCTCCAGAAATACATCACCTCTCACACCAACTTCCTAACTTGTTCTTCCATCTCCGACGCATCCAAGAACCGTTTGACCCCACCCAGCAGCCTGGGCTGATCTATAAGACCGAACTGAATCACACACCTTTGTCAGCAGTTTTCAAGCTTAAATGTAAGGCAACCAGAGATGGGTACGAGTCACAAGTGCAACACAGCAATGCTAATTCAACAAAAAGCAGGTAAGCGATTTCTAAGCGCTCCCTCTCAAGGTGTAGCTAGCTTGTGTACTAGGCAATTTTGCTTGCCTCACACTCAGTTTAATAAATCCTCAAATCGACCTCTCTAGATAAGACATCTATGGTACTACCTCCTCCTCTCAGATGGGAGATAATTCAGCAGAGCTGAAGGCAATCACATATCACCAGCAGATACTAATCTGAGTGATTCTCTAGATGCCTGAAAATCAGGCAGCATCTATATTATCTTTAGTTACGTGCAAGTTTCAAACAAGTTCCCATGAAAGCCAGCTTCAGTTTAGACGGTCACTGCAGCAAGACCTTTGAAAAGAGTTTTCATTTCCCCTTGCGCATCCTGCCCAGTCACCATGCCACTCACGCATCAGGAACCGGCTCAAGGACAAGAAAAGGGGCCATTTCCAAGGCCAGGCCAAATCCTGACACGAGGAAGCCAACTCAGCACGTTTCCTCCTGCAGATCAGGCTTCCCCAAGTAGTATGGTACCTCTGAAGCATCTTCCCTAAGGTGCGAGCCCCTCAGCACCCTCCTTGCCTTTGCTGTTCCCCCAGCATAGCCTTATGTTACCTCTCTAAAAGCAGGACCATGATGCTGTCCCAGCAGAAGGCTCTTTTGTTCTCTTGAAAACACATGCCCGGGCAGACTCCACGCTGGAGGAGCAGCAAGGTAAGTAAGAGGGAAGTGCCACCATAATTCAATCTTCGGAAGGCACTGGGGATAGGAGTGAGGTAATGGATTCTGCAATTGATTTTGTAAACCGGTGATCTGACTTCAAATTAAGACTGGAATAGGAATAAAAAGGATATAACTAATTAAAGAACGTGATACAAAAGGTTGAAGGAGGTATGATATCTACTATGAGCAGACCAAAGTTTTAAATCAAAGCTGATCTCTCGCTCTGTTTGAGGGGGTGGAAGAAAAACCTTGAAAAATATGCAAAAGAACAACTGACCACGTATTTGCATGGATTGGGGTGTAGAGGGATTTCAGAAGTTATAAATTAAAGAAAAAAGCAGCCCTTAACCTAGAATTGATGACTCAGCAACAATTCTACACAAAACCCCCTGAGATTGTGGAACTATTTGGTATAATGAACAACACAAAGTCAACGATGATAATTTGCATCATTAAACTACGCTAGCGAAGCTACAGCAGTACAGCCACTCCACAACTACACGTGACTGCCCTTTTAACTGTTAGAGCTGGTCTTCTACACCAGGTGAACAACCTCATCTGGGACCAGGCACCTACATATCAGCAGAGCTACATCTTCTGCACGGGACATTCAGGAAAAACGCACACTACAACCACAACATTTACACCTGAGCACTGTGCAAGCCCATCCAGGCTCTCCTTCCGAAAGCGGTACTGCTCAAGATAGGTATGATGAGGTATTACGAGATGGCACAGGACATCCTTCTGTGTCTCCATACAGTACCGGGTATTTTTAAGTCACACAGATATCCTAGATGACAGATACCTTATCAGTTATGGGTAGATCCATACTTGCCCCTGCACCAGCATCAGAATTTCTTCCCATCTTTTTCAGGCTGGTCTGCAGCAATGGCCATGAAATTGAGGTTTTCAAATCCCCTCTGCAGAAACCTGACACTAAATGACTTCTGTGGAATTAAGCTTATTGTATCCCAAGAACAGGTATTAAAGATAAAAATAATATTCAAATCTCATCCAAGGTCCAAATAACAGAAAACTGACCTTTTAGCGTGCGAGTCAGAGCCAGAACATTTACTTGAAACAGCTAAATTTTTTTGCTGAATCTAGATCGCACATTGACATGGTATTGTTACTGAAGTAGGAAGCAATTAACCATTGGGTTATGGCCACAAACTGAGACTTGATGACTGCTTATAGCACCCTCTATTCAGTGCAGACAGTTAAACAGATTATGATTTGATCTAAAATTTGAATGCCATTAGTTTTCCATATTCAAATGCCTCTGAACAGTTCATTATAATCTTGCCATTAGCAATGGAACTCCAATCTTAGATGTTTATATGAAACCTACTCCTTGGGGCTGTATTTAGCAAGTGGGAGCTGATATTTATTATCCCTCCAACTAAAGCAGAGGGCTGCCCAGGTGCACCTCATTATTTCAATGACTGCTGCAAGAAGCACCTTTTTATTTCCTTCCTTGCATGTCTGCAGCAAAGGAAAAGAGGAATATACGATTAGTTTTGGCTTAAGGTTTATTTAGGACAAGCTCAAGATAATGCTCTTCCTCCAGCGGCTGAAAAACTACTCTTCCGTGGTTTCTTAAAAAAAGCAGGGCTGAAGTGTGTGTTATGGAATAATAGAGAAGTTCGCATCTATGGAAAACTAGTTTTCAGCACTTTGATGAAAGACCAGGCCAGACATATAGAAGTTTTGGGTGCTCCATTGTCAAAAGAGACAAGAATCCGTGCAGATTTATAGTATGCATAGGCACGCTGAATCTACACAGAGGATGTGCGGCACCATAGAAGAAAACAAGTCTATACAATGCACTATTTTATAAAAGGTTTCCATAAAGAAGCACCTATTGCGAAGGCTCCATTTTCCTCAGCTTCTGTTTGTCACATTCATAACAGAAAATACCTCTTTAAAAAGTCACTATTCATTTCTTTCCCCAATTCTACGCTGCCACGATGGTCTTCGTAAACCTTCACATCAGTGGTCAACAACTCATGTCAGAGCTTTCCCAGTGCTCCTCAAGTCCCGCTGCATCCATGCCCACCACTGCTTTGTCACCAGCGCTGTCCCTGGGACCTGGAAGGTTATCACCTCCCACCTGATGTGCTCACATGGTTCAATCCACAGCCATCCAGGTCATCACCCTCTCCCCAAACCGCAGTCTCATCTGAGACACCCACCCCACCACCACAGCCCACCAGTGCTTCCCAGCACCAAGGGTCCTCTCAGCTGGTTTCACCTCTCACCCCAGCTCCAAACTCAAGGTTATGCCATACATCTGCAGCTCATTTGGGGAATAAACTCACTTGTTTCCCACTTCCCCACTACCAGTACTCGGACCTGGTTTAAACCCCTGGTTCCCTTGGCTAGAAATTTACCCCATCTAGCACCTCTCCCCTTTCCTTTGGGATCTCACTGCACTTCTCATCCCAAACGTTATGAGCGCTCACTGAGCTCGTAACACTCTCTGCCCGATGCTAGGAGGTGGTTTGCAGCAGCCCCCCGGCCCAGCCGTACGCACATTACCTTACTCTCCACCACAGAGATGAGAATCTGCTCCATGATGCTGCTGGTTGCTGGGACGGAGGTCTGGATGTGGCCGATGACCACGCCGATGGCCACGCGGGACAGCTCGTAGCTGAGGTGAGTGTTCCTGCGCACCAGCTCGATCAGTTCGGCACCTATTGTCTTGGGCACAGACACCGCCAGAGCACTGGGTTCTGCTGGCACCGGCTCCACCGCAGCCGCCTTCTTATCCTCCAAGCAGAGGGAGTTGAAGGCATCCAGGCTTGCAGGCGGGGCCGGGGCAGCTTTCTTCACCTGAGAAGTCTTCTCCCCGTCCACAGTGTGGGACCTCTGGGTCCCCCCTTCAGCTGGCGGTGCCGGGGCAGCCCTCTTGGTCTGGGGAGATTTGCTGGCCCCATCCTTTGGCGAAGTCCCGTAGCGGGAGTGGGTCACGGAGCCGGCATCCAAATTGCGTGTTATCGTGGTGTGGACGCTCCGGCTTGGGACAGGGGGTGGAGTGTTGGCAGGACTGGAGGTGGCTGTCGGGAGAGCGGTCTCTGACGCAGAAGAAGTGGTGTACAAGGTATCCAGGGATGTCGTGCTTATAGAGGAGGCACTAGAAGCTGACCCAGGGATAATTTCAACAGCGTCTGAAAGGGAACAATTAAAAATGCCTTAGCAACAGCATCAAAGGAAAAAAGAAAAAAACCCCACAAATTGCTACAGCGCAGTCCATTAAAAGGCTCATTGTGCATGCGACCAGAGCAGTTTAACTCCTCTTCCTGCCTCACTTATCTCAAAGCAAAATTGTACCAGTTCTCTCTGGAGCATTCCCGCACAATCACCTCTTTAGAAAGGGGAAAACTACTCTATTGAGATGAATACCCTTCAAAGGGCTTAGTGTTTTACACAGGGGAAGGGAGGGAGGAAGGGAGGGACAGGACTGAGGGACAGAAAAGTCTTTTCCCCCTGGCCTAGCGATGGCCTTTTTCTGCATTCAGGATCTAAGCTCTCACTTTTGAATGATGGTGTCTGAGAACTGCAAGACACGGAAGGCATCACACGCCAACCCACGCCTCCCTCTTGCACGAACCTCACCGACTGTACACCACGGTTAGCACTGACGGTGAAGGAAACATTTGGCTGACAACACCTCTAGTCTCTCCCTTTCAGCACTCTCCAACGTTTGATCACGAGCCCTGCAGCCCTGCTAGCGTACACCGCTTTCACAAGCCTCCACATTATCCGCTCTACTGTATTTCTCCCTCCACCTCTAGTTTTCACTAGCTCTACCAGTGGTAGCTGTCCCACCTTCCAAGGAAAAATATCCACTACTAGCAAGGAGATGTTAAGATTTTTCTTTCCTTTAACCTGGTCTATTTTTGGTAAACCTTATCCCTTCAATTCTAGGGGGCAGAAATGTATCAAAGTTCTTCCCTGACTATGAAAACAGTTACTTGGGCAAACACTGGGCTACCTTCATCTAGAGCCTCACGAGAGCAGCTGATGTTAGTGCTGGAAGAGAAGGAGCGCACCCCACGGGGAGCCCAGCTCTCAGGGAAGGCAGTTTCCCCCACAACAAAGGAAGGGCCAATGGGACAGACATGTCAAACGCCTTTGCTGCACCTCTGCAGGCAGCTCCAACCCTTCCTGCCCCGTTGGTCCTGGGAGCCCTCCACGACTACATCCAGCACTCCACCCCAAGGCAAGCACAAGCTAGGCAGAAAAACAGGGCCCTTCCCTCCCACAGGGGTTCAGCATCCCTCTTTTTTCCTCCTCCTCCTCACATAGGAGCATTCACAAATCGTAGCTCCCACCATGCTTCATTAAATCAAGACAATGAGTTGAAGGAAATTGACCTTTGCGAATTCCCACTACCACAGTGAAAAATGGCTCAATACCATTAAGTACCATTAAGTAAGCTGGTACCAGCCTCAAGTTTCAATTAACTACCTGCAAGTCAACAGCTCTGCCCTGCTCCTCTCAAGGGGACACGAGTGGGCTTGAGATGGGCTGCGTGTCACTAATGGCATGACCGTCACAACACAGGAGAGCACTTGGGCAAGCTGACAGCAATTCAGCAGGATGACCACTGCCTCTGCCAGCCCAACCGCACTGAAGATGGAGAAGCTCCTGCCTTGGCCCTGTGGTCCTGCTCTGCTTCGAAGTACTCACGACCAGCAGATCCCCTGCCTATGGGCAGCATATACACAGCTGCGCCCCTGGTATTATTTCTGCTCCTTACAGACACCAGCCACCAATTTCATGCAAATCCCATCCGAGCGCTGTACAAAGAAAGCGCCCAACAGACTGGGAGCCAAAAGCAGACTTGGGCCTGTCCTAAAAGTTCTACCAGTGAGCTCTCCCTGGTGAACTACCGCACTCTGCGCTGCCAGGGAAAACTCCCTCTGCCTTGCTGGGACATGGCCATGGTGTCTGGGGGAGTAAAACACCCCCAAGGATCTTAAATCACCAAGGTTGTGTGCTGGCCAGATTAGCCATGTGAGCAGGCAGAGAGTTCGCTCCTTGGAGAGCACCACACTTCCCAGGGCCACCGGCAGCAGAGGACCAGGAGGATGCTGTACCTGGCACCCATCCACAAGCGCCAGGCTGCCCAGGCCCTCCCGGATCAGAGAGGGCTTAAAGGAGCACTGGCCACCAGCTCATGATCGGTAGCAATAAAACCTATAGGAATTTAGGATATATATATTTATAGATACAGATATAAAAGAATATAAAACCTACAGGAATTTAGGATATATATAAGGATGCTCTTCTAAGCACAAAGCAGAAGCCTCCAGGCACCACGACTGTTATACCACCCAGTGTCCGTTCTGTGCCCGAGATCTGGAAAGCGATTTGTCCTTACTTTTAACGGGAGCAGCAATCTGCGCGTTCTTGCGTTTCTCTGGAGGTGGGGGGGTGATAGGAGCAGCACGCCGGGGCTGTGGTGGGATCTATAAGGAAAGATTTCAGAGCAATCAAAGGAGGTTGACAATAAAGACATTCTCTGTTATGAAACCTTCTTTCTCACATGCATGTGTAGATTTGTCCTTACATCTCTCTCATCATTTGGGGAAGTTTCCTCAGGAGGACAGGTATTAATAGGCAGCTTCCTAGAAGAACAAAGCAGGGCTCAAGCCTGCTTCATCCCCTCCCTGTGACAGGCAAAGCAGCCCCTGTTTAATTGCTGTGTTCAGCAGCACACAGCACACACGTCGTGTAGACCTGTCAAGCATTTACTCCTCCTTTATTCCAAATGTGATCCCACACACTCACCGTGACTCCACATTACTCTCAATAGCTCCACAGAGGCTGCAAACAGAGCGCGTATTTAGACACTCTTCTGGAGAGATCCATTACATCAGCTACAAATACCCTTGCAGAAAGACAAAGCCAAGGACTGGAGACCCGTAAATGCCTTTTCCATGCTTTCGGAGCTATTTCTGCTCATGCAGGGAGAAAATAGGGCTAGACCCTCTGTGCAATTCTATGCTACCTATAGCAAGACCGGCTGGGAATAGCTTTTGCCAGGGAGTGGCATTAACTCTCTGCATCTGGGGTTTCTCCTGTAAGTCTCCTCTGCTAGGAACGCCAAGCCAGCCGCGTACGAGCCCCAGGCCCAGATTCCTACACTCATCTTTTCCTGTCAGATCCAAACACTGTGATCACTGACATGACTTTCACCCAGAATTACTCCGGTGAGGTGTAACCACAGCCTGCACCCTGAAACATGCCTCTGTTTTCATGGGATATTGCACTCGCTGCCTGCGGCAAAACCACCTAGGGCAGCACACGAAGGGAAAGGAGGTGATGGCCTGAATGTCTCGGGTAGCCCAGTTGAAGCCACCTGGAATCTACCTACCATACTGACATCCAGACCACCACACGGTGACAATTTCCCAGGTTTCTTTAGCCCTGGAAGGGAAGTTTTTCTGTGACCTGTCAGTGCTGAATAGCCCTACAACGGTGCACAGGGCACAGAGCGATGCCAGGCCCTGCAGTGAGAAACCGAGACAGGCTCCTGAAAGGTCTCTATCTTAAATAGCTCAGAACAAGGAGAATGCAAAAACTACTTTTTTTCCCCTGGATCCAGAAAGGGTAGAAACCTCCTCTGAAATGGGAGCAAAGATATTCCTGGAAATAAGACACCTTCAGGAGGCACCTCAAGTGTTCAAGACTCGATGCCAAAAGCTGACAATACAGTGCTCACAGCCCGTGTTTGGAGCCCACCAGACAAGTGAAGACGCAGCAGTTTGCACAGCTTACAAAGACTTTTAAAAGGGGATCTCTCGGTCCCTTTCTCCCACCCAACACCTAATACAGCCAACCTTTTACTATGTCACATAACAAGTGGCTTCTTTACAAGCGCCTTCAGCTGGTGGATTAGTATGAGATACTGCTGCAGACTCCCAGGCTGAGCTCTTCTGCTCTTGTCAGTCCATCCCACATTGTTCTCTGGGTAAAACGCTATATGATACTCGCATACAGCTTCAAAAATGATCCGTGTCGGTCCAAAAAGAGACCGCACAGCTGAGAGAGGCCAAACAGATCAGGAGGGGTCTCTGCAACGCACGGCTGGAAGGCTGGTCCCAAATCCGGAAAGCTCAGCTGTGCTAAAAGCAGAGCCCTCTCTGCAGAGCGGCGCAGCCAACGGCACGAGTCGGAGCTGCTTGGCACGGCACGGCCACGATTACCGAAGCAGCGGGATTTAGCAGACAGGCAGGCTCAGAGCTTAGAGCAGCAGCGTGACATTATTTGGAGATAGCTAGGGCTGGGTCATTCTGGAGTGTTTCCATGGCTTCATTAGCCCTTCCAAATTTACCATGCAAGTTTAACACAGCTATTACAGACTAGTGCTTAAATTAATGGATGTACAGCTAATGTTAGCTCAGAGCCCTGCCAGCCTCATTTAGACAGCCACGCACTGCAGTCCAAGCAGCTGCGATGATAACGTGAAGCATCAGATGAGTTTCCCCGTGCTGATGCCTGCCCAAGCTGTGAGCCGCTGCATGGTCAGGAGTCCTGAGGGGTAACTGATGGCCATCCCCTCCCTCCGCCCCACATCCCAGACGCTGCGCGAGGCCAAGAGGAGGATGTACAACATCAAAACCCCCAAAGGAAGGGGAGGAAAGGAGAGAAAATATCCTCTGTCCAGCTGCCACAGGGAAGGTGACCATGCAGGAGTCCTTGCAGCTCAGATGCCTCCTGTCCAGAGGGGAGAAGAGGAGGGAGACTGCCAAGGGCCCAGAGAGAGGCGCCTACACATGTGCTGAAAGCCTCCCTTTCCCCAGGCCTCTACAAGGGGGCTGTGAACTTCCCCAAATCCACGGATTTTATACACGTGCTTCCTCTCCTTTTCCATTTTGCAAGGACTGCTAGCAGAGGCTCTGCTCCCTGCGCTGCTTGAGACAAGAGCTGACCCTCCCACCTCCTTCCCAGCTGCGCAGGCAGAGACCACCACCACTCCTTCAACTCCTGGGAATAATACTATTACAGTAGGAATCTTTAAACGACAACAATGAAACAACAAACCAAACCAACAATCCCCCACCCACCACCTCCTCTAGGCAAACTCTGCCAAGCCAGACACACTGGTCTACAGCAAAGGCTTCTGGAGACAAGCACCCCAAACCCACTGAGCATGCACAAATGCAGCACACTATGACTAAAATATTCTGAGAGCCCAACCTCCTCCCTTGGCAGCTGGTATGTAACTGCCCCAGCTTCCCACCTTATGCTAACTATGGAGGAGCTTCATGAAGAGAGGCTCAGCACAGGCGCCGTCACCAAGTACTTCAGCCAGTTCAGCCCTTGGGCAGCAAAACCACTGACAGGAAATATGCACTTCAAATTTTGCTTAAGTTTTCAGATGCAAACATTGAACACACCTGAAAATCCTAAGCAGTGAAAAGCACATCCCAAGACCTCTGCTTGTCTGGAATTAGTGAGAAAGCTTAGATTTCAGTAGGTCTCATCTTAGGCAGTTGCATAACCAGATACTGTGAAAGAAAGCAATGCTGCTTCCTCCATTTCCTACATTCCAAGCACACAGGAAATCCCTCAACTGAGCTGTTAAAATCTCAAGGAGCCCTTTCAGTGCAGGGCAAAGCTGGAAGCACTTCGACTGCATCCTCAGTGCCACCCAGACAGAAACTGTTCTTTGCCAGCCAAGAAATCTGTCTTGCTCCTTTTTGGCAAGCGACCAAACCACGGACCAGATAAAGGCGGGGACTCAGCATGGAGAATGGGCCATAAGGTGCTCCATCCTCTTAGCTTGTAATGCACAGGCTTGAGAATGGAGCTGGTCTGGCTGCCCAGAAAAGAAAACTACTATCAAGGAGAAAAATGGGGTTTGTAGGGATTGCCATGTTCTGCATGAGCCAGAGCTACCTTTCATCTCTGCAGACTCGCAGTTCTTCAAGTGTAAAACAAGCCTCATCTGCTAGGAATGACAAGGTATCAGTACCTTATAAACACTGCCTCCAAACACTTAGCCCAGGTAGATGAAGAAAAACTACAGTGCATATGTTCCATCTGTAGGAGAAAAAAAATCTCCGTGCTCATCCTTGCTTGGCGCCTTTAGCCCTAACACCCAGCTATACCTACACGGCGTAATCGGCCACATCATTCATCCCCAGCGACTGCTGCATCCGTCCTGGGCTACTTCTCTGAAGCCTTGCTGGCGCCGCACAGTAACCTTGGAACTGTGTGCGGCTGGCATGAAAAAAGTCTGCTCTAAATCATTTCCTGCAATTTACCTTTAATTCATCATGACAAGGAACATTCAGACAAAGCAGAATCTTTGGGCTTTTTATGATTTGAGTAGTAAAAATAGGCAGCCACAGAGAGAAAATGCTTAAGGACCAAAGATCTTGTGCAGATTTAACAAGGGGGAAACAGCCGTGCTGAGTACTCGGAGGGAGTTCTGCTGCTCACGTCGAAACTGTTTTTCAAAGTATTCTCTGGGAAGTTTGCAACTCTTTTAGAAAGTTGTCAAGAGACAGTCACACAATATAGAGTGGATCTCGCATGCACCATAAAACCATGGACCCTCAAGGATCCCAAAAAGCATCACAAGAGTAAATGGCAAAGGGGCTGTTCCAGACTACTTGGATAGAGACAGCATCAATTTACATTGCAGTAATCCCAGGTAAGCAGCACAAACACTTGATTTGTGACTTCAGCTGCAAAGGCATTTTAGTAAACAGGACAAGCGATGTCACACCACCAAAGGAGGAACCTAGAAAGCGTCCAGCTGCTGTTACCTGATAGAGACCTTCATCCTCCTCCTCGAACTCGGTGTTTGGAAGACTGTGATGGCGCTCGTATCCTGTCCGGCACACCCCGTTGGGCTGCCGTGCCACGTCCAGATGGTGATCGCTGGAGGACTGTGTCATAACCATCCCCTGCGGGGTGGGAGAGTGACCTTTGCGGGACACGGTCTCTTTCCGGTGATGGATCAGTTTTCTGAAACAGAATGACGACATCAGGAACAGCAAAGCTAAAGGAAGGGAACGATCGTGCTGAAACATTTAAATGATTTATTGCATTTGGGCTACATACACCAGAATGGGTTACATTACTCTGAACACCAACTTCAGTTTCATTAACAACTAAGGAAGCACTTCTGGGGGAGGAAGGAAGAGGCTTTGCAAGAGCCCATGATTTATTCATCAGTTCACTGGAGAAAAATGCCTCTTCCTCGGGGGAGAGTCACATATTGCATTGCAAGCTTCAGAAATTGCCTGCACTTTAGAATCGCTGTTCAACTGAGATTAAACCAGCGTGCCTCAGCACAGAGTGTGAGGTGTCAGAGAAAAACAAAAATTCTCCTCACAAGCAATTATCTGAGAACATATTAAGGACCTTGTGCCACATGCCAACAACCTCTACAGTTCCCGGCTGGTAGAGAGGAGAAAATGCAACCGGAAAGGTTTTGGATTTCTCCTCCAAGCCTTCAATGCAGCTGAGAGTTTCCTCTTTACATGCACAGGGATGAAGGGGCAAGACGGAAGCCCTGCTTTGCTGGACATGGTTGACAGGAGGAGCAGCAGTGGCTACCAGCTCAAACGCTGGGACGTCCTCTGAGTGCATCAGCATTTTGCAGCACAGGGACTCAAATCAACGATGCCCAACTTGACCCCCAGGAATAAAAAAAAGACACAAGCATCACCCTCCATCCGCCAGCTCTCCTAGACGCCCGTCGTACTTACTGAAGGACATCTCTCTGCTCCAGGTTGTACTTCCCCCCATTCTTCATGGCTGCATTGTGCACAGCCTCAATGGCACGGTCAATAGACTGGAGAACCACATCTTGCTCCAGCACCTGAGAAACACAACATCCCACACGTTACTGTGCCGCTCCAGCTGCAGTTCTTTTGCACCAGAGCTTACGGCAGGAGAGACCGCAGTACGGGAAACCCCCAGAGCAGGCACCGCACGAGCCAAACGGCCAACAAACAGCTCCCAGAACCCCATCTCAGCACCATCTCACTTTTCCCTCCTTCCTCCAGAGGACACATATTTGAAGCCGTGCTTCAAACTGAGTCTGCCCATTCAAGGTTTACGGCTGGAAAAGAAAGTCACTGTTACAGGCACCGCAGTCCAATGATCCCTACAGGAAGGCCAGGGACAGAGCTTCAGGGCCATGCAGCAGCCTTGAATATTCAGCCTGCTGCAGGGAGCTTTCGAGACCCCACCACAAAGCCCAGTTTATCCCAAGCTCAATTATTTCTGCTCTTGCTGCCCTGCTGTGGAGCAAATACACAGCTGTGAATGTTATAGACCTAGTTGAAATCTGGTGGCCTTCAGAGTCCGTTTTGCTCTGGGTTTGCATTTTTTGCTCGCTTTTTTCTTGATGGGTTTTATACTTGTTTTGCAACTGGAAGTGCCTTTTCCAAATCCCCACCCAAACTGTCATAGCAACATTTAATCCTCCTGCCAGCCAGTTTAGCACTTGTTACTGCAGCTGAAATAAACACCAGCCTTGAAGCACGAAATACCAAAGACGTCATTCCCTGGGCTTACACAGGAGGCTGGGAGAGCTGTAGCGAAGGGGCACGTGAAGGTAAAGCAGGTTTCCCCACTTGAAACACTCTTCGAGGTTTTGTTTATCAACAGTTGACATGCCTTCAGAAGAAAAGACCTTTACAGGACTAAGGCTGAAGGCAAAGGACATGCTATCAAGTCTTCGCCCTGGATCCAGCAGACCCACAGGTCTCCTGTAAGCTGCCGCTGGTGCCTGCACCATCCATTTGGTACCACCGCCGGCAGCCTCAGCCGACGCACGCAGGGGAGGAGGGCAGTGCTTGGACTCCAGCGCTCATTGCAGCTGTTTGAACACTAAAACCCCCTTCATCTTCACTTGCTTTGCCCCCTCCCTGCATCACAGCAACCATTTATCCAGCCAAGGAGCGGCTGGAATCTCATCAAGGATGCACCTTAATTGGCCTTAGGGGGCTGCAGAGCAGCAGAAGGCAAGCCCCTCCCCACCGGGGCCGAAAGTGCCTCCCTCCATAGCACTGGCATGCAGTCTTCTGATAACATGCTATGTATTATTTATATCCTGATTAATTACTAAGCCAAATGTGAATTAACAGCTACCGCAGACTGTGGGGGAAAAAAAAAAAACAACACAACACTCCAAACAAGGTGGGGATGAGAGGCCCCCTCTGCAATACTCAGCTTTGAAAAAGAAACATCTAGGACAGGGTTTTTTGTTGGCTTGTTTTCCCAAGAAAGAGAAATAGGGAAGAAAGTAACTGGGGAAAACTTTAAAAACAAAACCAGGTATGTTAAAACATATCTACCGAATTCATTAAAAGTATCAGATCAAGGACAAAACCAACACAGAACTCAACTTTGGGATGAAGCCTCCAAGCAGCCTCATACGGCCTAGGGAGCATTTCATCACCTCTAACTACAGATCTAAGGAAATAGAGCACAGCTCGTTTGAACACCTTTAAAGGAGCATTGGAAAGAAAGGCAAGTTACTTCACAGAATGCATCTTGTTCGCTGAGAAAATAAGAGAAAATTATGGCAAGCCGCACACTTTCTCTGCGAAAGGGGAGCAGCACAGAAGTCTCCAGCGCTGCTGTCCCCAGGGGAGTGCCCGTGTCGTTCCAAGCGCTGGAGACCCCTGCCCCCCTGCACAGCCAGCCTGCCCGCCCTCGTGCCGCTCCCACCCCGAAATTCAACATATCTCCTGCTACAGCCTCCAAATACCTGCCCTGGCGCACTCCCTGATGCCCTGCTCGTAGTCCCTTCACATCCACCACTGTCCCCTCCAAAGCCATCCCCTCCACAAGATGCACCCCTTCGTGCTGCCTTCTCACACCCTCCCCAGCCCACCAGGCTTTCACCCACATGGGTTTCAACCCTTTCTCAGTCTGATCTTCCCAGAGAAGATCGCAGTACGGAGCACTGAATCCTACAGAAAGGCTCAGCGTCTCTGCCCTTTTCCAGAGAGCCCGTCAACATCATCCACGGCCCACAGGAATCCACAGGCTGGAGCTGCTACTCGCTGTGCGATGCCATTTGTTATGGAGAGGGTGCTTCTTTTCTGATAAAACACAGCATTTTCACACTATTGCAACAGCACTGTGACAACCGGCTTTTAGCCGCTGTGCTCCTTCCTTTGTTTCTGCTCTCCAACCCTCTATTAACAGGGCCCTGTCAAAAGGGCTGGAATAAAAAAGCAGCATTAACGTGCCACTTGCACTTTATGACATTGTTGATGCCGCTCGTAAATCGTCTCCCTTGCTCGGCTGAGCGGGTCAGGGGGCAGGGTCTTCAGCACAGGGGCCGCCTCGCATTTGGGGTTTGTAGGACACCCAGCATTGGGGATCAATCCCCTGCGCGCTAGTCATAAACTTAAAAAATAGGAATCAGTATCCTGGGTAAATCCTGTGATTAGAAGGAATCCACACGCTCCTCTGGTTAACCAAAACGGCATTGCTTTGTTTGAAGAGGATGGACAAAAAAGCACGTTGCAGTTAAAAGGAGCATGGATTGCACAGGGGCAAAAGTCACGTTTCCCAATGTCTCACCTACAATATCCTTCTCCCTAGGACTCAAGGGATTACGGGCTCACAGCAATTCAGATTAAAGCACATGCCTTGCTGTTCTCCCCACGCAGTTTAGGGAGACCAGTCACTCCGCAGCGCTGGCAGGGGATTCCTGCCTGCACCCAGCACCCGCTCCCGAGGATGCTCGCAGCTGGGACGCAGGCAGGCAGAGATCCTGAGCGGTACGGCCAGGCAGCGCACACCCACACCTTCTCACACGCCCGCAGGCAATCCTGGCCACGCACGGCTCTACAGCCTGCAAAAGAGAGAGCTCGCAAACCGGCAGCAAGGCAATGGAGCCGAGCCTTTGAGCTCAGGCAGGAGAGATCCGTGCTCGCAGTCTGCTCTCGCCCCGGCAGGGCCCTGCGCTAAGATCTCCTCCCTGCCCCCTCCCACGCTCCAGGATGGAGAGATGAAGCCCTGCTCATCGCAGGCTAAGCCAAGGCTCACGCAGAAGCAGGGGAGTGCATGAAAAGGGCATCGCTGTACAGTGTGCTGTCAGAGGAGACGGACCAAGTAAAGCCCAGGCATTCAGCTGGATTTACTGAAGCTGTGCTGGTACCTGCACGGGCCGGGGCTGGCAGAGCCCCGAGCAGCCGCTGCAGCACGCTAGCCGTTAACGATATCCTTCACTGGTTACCAGCTCACCAGTGGCACAGCCACGCCAGCGGCTCCCAAAATGCAGAGAAGGTGGCAGGAATAGGGCAATGATGGTGGTGGAAGGTGCCGGCTGTGCGTGCCCGTCCTTTTGGGGTGAGGGCAGGGGTCTCCTCGGTTGGCGTGGGGTGGCATAGCTACCAGGCTGCGGCCATAGCCCTCAACAGGACACCACCTTCTGCCCAACGTACCGGGAAAACAGAGGGGTATTTTGGTGAGGTACTGATGCACATTCACAAGGCATCTCACCCCAGAAAGGAGTGGCTGCTACCCCCTCTATCAGATATTTCTGGTTTAATCAAATAAAACACTGCAGCAGAGAAACCCTGGGCTCTATAAACAGCCTGTCACGACCAGCCTGCCTACACCGAGAGGCGGGGGAAGAGCAGAGCAGTGACCCCTGACGATCACGGGCTAGACTGGCTGATGGGGTGCTGTATCAGAGAACCGGGGCACCGCCGGCACCCTGCAGGCGAGCTGCCCTGCAGGAACAAGTTACAGCTCAATTAGAGCCACAAATATCAGCTGGGAAACAGAATTTCTTCCTTCATAGCCCAGTGTAGGAGAATCACAGAAGCATCAATAAATCATTACTTCCTCTCTGCTTGTTAATAACACGAGCAAACAAAGAGTTTCCCCAGAGCCTGCTGCAAATTTCCTCCTGCCCCGTCCGCAGGAGAGGGCTCCCCACCTGACGAGGGGCAGAGCCAGACCTCAGCGCTGCCCCGGGGTGCTCTGTGCATCCCCCCACTTCTGAGGCAGGCGGGGAAGGATGCCTTTCCCAAGGCCAAAGCCAGGCTTTCAAAAAGCATCCTTCCAGGATGTCTCGGGGGTACCTGAGCATGGCCAACATGAGGCACAGCCGCGCACAGGCAGGGATGCATTCACCCCCACGGCTCACATCGCTCTCGTCTTCACTGCCCCAAAAGCAGTCTTCCCAAAGAGAGCACACGCACAGAGGACGTGTCGCACGCCTCTGCTTCCCCACGTACAGGCTGATGAGAGACCTGAGCATTTCAGAAAACGCTGCCAGCGTCCTGGCTACGCAGGAAGCACGACCTCCTCTCCTGCTCTCCGGGGCTATCCAAAATGTCGCCCCCCTCCCTCTTCGCTTTGAGTCCTTCCACGCATGCCGCCAGCGTTGTTTAAATGCACTCACACAGAACAAGTTGCTCAACAGTCTAGAATAATCATACCTTTCAGAAAAGCATTTTCTAGACAAACATGCTGACAGCTGCATCAGCACAGACAGGCTGAGCCACCCTGCACGCGCGAGACTCCCACGTTTATGAAAGTGGCCCATTAATGTATGGCAGGCTTTTCTTTGCCTCTACAGGGGGCTGATCCAAGAAAACATGGCATTTTTTTCCTCCTGCCTCCCCAGTTTTCAGTGATCAAAGGCATTTGCTCTTCTGCACACACAGGAATCAGTGCCCTCGTTCCTGCAGCTGCCTTTGCAGCCATAGGGGTGCCCAGGCAGGGCTGCTGATTTTCACCATCATGTCACTGCTCCGGCTCTCACAACACAACAAAAGACAGACAAAGTTTTGTCTCCTGTGACAGCTCAGTTTTCACACAGCTGCACTGACACAGACCACTGCTGAAATTAGGATATTTATCCCGCTGGCGTACACAGGCACAGGCTGGTTCTTTGTTACTCAAATCAGAGATGAACGTCACCTCTTAGGTCACATGCCGTTCGTCCCCAGTCACCGCCAGACTGTCTGCACGCTGTATTCCTTCCAGATTTAAATGACCGTGGCAGCAATTTACAAAAATCAACTAGCCTTTGTCCATAGCAGAGTGATGTACCAGATATGAGTTCCCCCTTCTGAACCACACAGCTCAAACAAATGGGCCAAGTTTCATTTTTTGCATCGCTGTGGGAAATTCAGCTCCTTTCTCTTCCCCTTTTTGCAGCCCCGATCAGAAATTTTTAGTCTCTAGGCTGTTGGCTAAGAGATATGCATTAACGTATTCTTGTCGGCATGAAGATATTGTGCCTTGCAGCGCTTAAAAATGCGGGACAAAAATGCAAGTGAAACAATGGGCAACTGTCCTGGTTACCGAGCAAATAAGATGAGAGAAGCCCCAAACAAACCTGCAGCATCTCTCTCGCTAGCGAGTGAACAAAGACATGGCTGAGCTCTTCCGACAAAGAGACAGCCCAGAAACAGATCTGGAATTCCTGCTGATATGCTATGGTGGGTTTCTAACAGATCGGTGTTTTTCCACTGTGTGCTGACAGCAGCCACTGGAGCGGACAGCCTGCACAAATGGGAAATGAAGAGAAAGGATAGCCAGGGAAAGGGCTTAAGTTGTGCAACTCATGCTAAAGCAAAAGCCAGAGTTCCTGGCAAAAGAAATATACTAACTAGGGACAGTACAGGCACAAGTGGCATTTGGAATAAACAAAACTCTGGAGGCAGCAGAGGGATGCACAACAACCAAACTTCAACCAATTTCTCTCCGAGGAGCAGGCAGCTTCGGAGTCAGAGAGAAGGGGGCAGAGGCACGCTGAGGAACAACAAAATGCATGCAACCCACCACTGCACACTTGTACTTCCCAAGGTGGAAATGCTTCGTCCTGGGCCTCTCCAGCCACGCTCAGACCCTGTTTACTGGCCACGATGATCAGAATCAGCCACCGATTCCTTCCCCTCGCAATTCTGTGCCCTCCAGTAACCAGAAAGCCAAAACACACTAAGAGGACAAAAGCAGAAACAGAAGTTTTTAAAATAAAGCAGTCAACACATACTTACCTATCTTGCTGTTCCCTGCTGCCTTAATTCTTACTGCTCTCAAAGCTTCAGAGGACTTCTCTGGCTCAGCCTGGCCCAGGTGAACAGCTGCCAGACAACAGAGCTGCCCCTCTCTTTCGGGTTTACCTCTTTAGCATCCTTTTGGCATGCAATTGTCAAGCCAAGTCAATATCAGACATGATCAACACTGCATCTGTGCAGGGGAAACGTATGTTTCTACTTACATATATGTATATATAAACTATACACACACATATATTACAGCTACCATCTACACTGAAAAAGAAAACTGCAGATAGCTTCTACTTTGATGAAAGCGCAGGATTATGAACCAGGATACCTAAAGGTGGAAGGAAAGACGCTGCAGTGAAGTGCTAGCAGTTATTCTAGCACTTTTGACATAGTAGTATTAAAAGTTGCAAAAAAAGCCCAACAGAAAGGGTTGCGCCCGTCTTTGCACAGTCATCCTTAGTCTTCAGTTTAGTAGCCCAAAAAAACCGCTACAGATGCCTCTCACTGCTCACGGAGATTCAGTACAGCTCACAGATCACTCGCATGCAATTAGCACAGGTGTGCAAGAAACCCCCTGTATTAAGCATGATCAAAAATGCAACTAATTTCTAACTTCCCAGAGTGCTGGGCAGACTACAAGGTGCTAGTCTCAGCCCACCTTTGTTTCGATCCAATCAGCAAAAACATGGATGCGGGCTGAAGACCCAGCCACAGAAACAGTGTGCGGTTAATCAGGTTTGCCACGCGTTGCCAGGGCAAGGACAGAGCCCAGAGGAAGAAACGAGCCTGGGAAACCATGCAAGTTCTGGCTCCTCTTCTGGCATTCAAGGAGGAAGGTTCCATTTTCCCTCAAAATCTATTTCCATAGCAGAGATTGTAGCAAAATTCTGGAAAGGTGACAGTTACACGAGAGGCAGGACCAAGAAATTCAAATTTCTGCCACGTTCATGAGAACTCTCTCCCCTCTCATTCACCTCCGCCCTGGAGTACATTTGCAGCACATGAGGATGGAGTAAGCGAAGTCTCCAAGGGTCAAGCAGGAAAAACTGCAAGTAAGGTGGCAATTCAACTGATGCGTAAAGACAGATGCAAGAGAAGAGCATGTATGTACGTGTTAACCGAAAGGGACTTTCCTCCTGCAAGCCACAGACTGGCACTGACTTAACAGCACACAGTTACGTGTTTGAGAAAGAGGTAATAACTAGTGATTCATCTTGCAAGGGAATTTATGATTTATCAGCCTTTCTTCTGAAATCCTCCCTTTCCTGTGATCAACCTTCTAGCAAGGGACAGAAGGCGGCAAACCACAGCTATGATGCTCTTTGGGCATAATTACCATGTTGCCCAAACTCGAAACAACAGACAAATTGTAAAGCATCTCTTACTGACTTAACAGGAAAGGGGAGACTGGAAAAGAAAACCGACCCGCCATCTTGACCCCAGTGAACACAGGAAAGCAGACCTGGCGGCGGGGACGGGCGTACAACCCAGGAGCACTGGCCAGGCACGAGGGAGAAGGTACAAGGAGGGTGGACAGGTCACCATCCGAGGGAGTGCAGAACCTGCGGGCTTGGGCACGAACAGCTCCCATCTGCCACGCAGAGAACAAGTGCCGCTTTCTGGTATTCGCTGCACAAACAGCCGTATGTACTTTAATAAAGACATTAATGAGGGAAAAGAGCTTCCATCCTCACGAGGCAAGCACAGGAAAGTCATCAGCTAGTTTTATTCTGGACAGATGTAAATTGCACAGAATTGTAAACCAAACACAAATCCCCGGGATCTTTTTAGCAGCACCGGGATCAGAGCTGCCAGGCCCCTTCCTGCAAAGCCGGCACTGCAAAGGTGAAAACCTGCCTTGCATTACCATGAGCAAACCTGAGAGAGGCCTCGGAAAGTTCTCCCCAAACAAAGACGATTTCAGTCGCAGGATCAGTTGGCAGTCTGGCTAGAAAAGAATTTTCCAGTGTCCTGGACTCTGCATGTGGAGTAAAAGCTGCCTGTTCTGCCATATAGGGATGCAGGTCACCCCACACGCCCCCAAAATAAAGTCAGTAGGGTAGGATCAGAAATGACATTAAACCATACAGAAAACCCAGTGCTTCCCTCTGTAATGAGCATTTCTCTTCAAGTTACTTGTGCATCCTGCCCGAAACGCAGCTTATCGCAGTAATGTGATCAGATCGTATCCGTGACCTACTCTGAAGTAAAATGACCCCCAACCCACCATATGAAAAAACCTGAGTATTACTAGGAGTAGAATTGCTCCAAGCAACTGCAGAGCAACAGCAACCAGAGCGGCTGGGCTTATGCCGTCCCCCTGCTCAAAGAGAGTAGCTCCACCTTCCCACGGAGCAAAGCTCGTTCCAAGGTGGAGGGATCACTTACAAACAGTCCTTTTACCATCACCCCTTCAAACAGCTCCCAAGCACATCAGGTGGACTAAGATCCTTGAGGACTTCTCCTGCTAGTGTTGTTTCAGGCCAGGGACCCAAGAGAGCAAGCACATTTACAAAGTTTCTCCAAAGTAGGCACCCAAAAAACCTCATTTCTATATAACATTCCCATAATACGGATCTCATTAGCAATTTCTCTTCTGTCCACAGCCCCCTGGGTTGCAAGCACAAGTATTTAAAATATCAGCACTAGGAAACCCCAGGATACCCAGCCACCCCCTCTCCAACATTTTCAGGCTGTGTAGACCAGCTCCCACGGGTGTGGAGGAAACACAGCTCCTCTGTGCTGGGCAGGCACTTCCCAACATGGGAATCCCAAACAAGTCTTCCACCCAAGTAGAACAGCATGTCCAGTCCCAGCAGCCTCCCTCCGGCTGCCAGCAGCCTTCACAACTTCAACCTGGGTACAAAATACTCATTAAGGAATTTAAAGAAGTATGACAGCCGGGCTCCCAGTAAAAGATAATCCTCAAATGCTCATTTGCTTTCAGGCGGCCCATTGTAAAGCTAAGGCAAGAAGGAACACCTCCTTCTGAAAGAAAATAGGCATCTGGGTCAGGGCAATCCCAAGCACAAATACAGGCTGGGTGGAGAACGGATTGAGAGCAGGCCGGAAGAGAAGGACTTGGAGATGTTGGTTGATGAGAAGCTCAACATGACCCCACAATGTGCACTCACAGCCCAGAAGGCCAACTGTACCCTGGGCTGCATCAAAAGAAGTGTGGCCAGCAGCTCGAGGGAGGTGATTCTGCCCCTCTGCTCCACTCCGGTGAGACCCCACCTGGAGTACTACATCCAGCTCTGGGGCCCCCAACACAAGAAGGACATGGACCTGTTGGAGCAAGTCCAGAGGAGGGCCATGAAGATGATCAGAGGGATGGAGCACCTCTCCTATGAAGACAGGCTGAGAGAGCTGGGATTGTTCAGCCTGGAGAAGAGAAGGCTTCAGAGAGAGCTTATAGCAGCCTTCCAGTACCTAAAGGAGGCCTACAGGGAAGCTGGAGAGGGACTTTTGACAAGGGCATGTAGTGATAGGCCAAGAGATAATGGCTTTAAACTGAAAGAGGGTAGACTTAGATTCAATGTAAGGAAGAAATTCTTCACCATGAGGGGGGTGAGGCACTGGCACAGGTTGCCCAGAGAAGTTATGGGTTCCCCATCCCTGGAAGTGTTCAAGGCCAGGTTGGATGGGGCTTTGAGCAACCTGGTCTAGTGGAAAGTGTCCCTGCCCATGGCAGGGGGGTTGGAACTAGATGATCTTTAAGGTCCCCTCCAACCCAAACCATTCTATGATATGATTCATGATCTCCCTCGCTCCCCTACCATGGATTTTGGTAGCTATATATTTCAACACATTCAGAGTAGTGCTATCGAACAGGGGATGCTCTTCATGCTTTTGGTTTATTAGTGCTACACACAAAAATTACATGAAGTTAGGTACGCCGGCTAATTATAGCAAAGCCGTTTAAAGACTGTTGAGGGTGCAGGTGCAGGGCAGCAAGGGAGGGGACATCAGAGGGGCTGAAATACTCCACGCAGGCTGCACTGTCAAGAGGTAGATCATGGTAATTGGCCATAGACAAAATAGCCAAGCATGCCAACGTGCTTGTTAGCTGAGAGCTGCTCCCGCGAGCACATCTATTCCTGGTAAAGCAGATGTTTCTGCTGGAGCAATCAGCACCCAGATACTCAGCAAATCCAGGGAGAGTCAACACAATTGAGCTTTTTTGGGACAACGATAAAGCTAATGCTAAGTCATGACCAAAAATAAACAAAGATACCACTGAGTTCTATAGCAGCGTCTTACAACTACAACTGTTACAGGCATGATTGTAAAGACAGAGCATAAGCCAAAAAAACCCCCAGAAAATTGTGAACTAAAGACCCTGCAGCCTCCCCAGTTGCTTTTTGACTGGCAGACAGTGGGAGTGGACAGCACACGATTTTTCTGTGCTGCAAAACTTACACAGACTGACAGTTTCCCTTGACCTACAAAAGTACCTTGAGAATTGCAAGTTTAGCTATGTTTATCAGAGGAGTGAGGCTAACTTGCTGTTATCTCCAGATTCAGTTCAAGAACAAATCCTAGGGTTTGTTTAGTGGGCTTTTTTACCTTAAAAAAAGATTAAAGAGTTCAACTGGATCTGCTGACATTTCATGTATAAGGAAGTTAAGAGGTGGGTCACAGAAGAAAAGCAATTCATTAGTGTCCCACGCTATCTGCAAGGGAAAAATAGCCTACTGCTCTAGCTGCAAGTTCTAATCCCAGCTCCTTTTGCAGATTAGAGCAGCGCAGGCTCCCCAGAAACACGAAGAAATGGGAACAGGAGGAGAATGTCCTCTTAGGACATTGTGCTACAGGCAGCAGAACAGCCATAATCCTGTTTTCCTCGCTTCCCAAGGCAGTGAACAAAAAACCCTGCATTTGTTGGACTGTTCACTTCTCACGCACAAAACTTTCGCCCAGCTCACGTGCCTTATTTCAGTATCGATTTCTCGCATCCACCATTTCACATGCCACATTCGCCCTTGTCAGCATCCACCTTGCTCAGCGGCATTGGCGAGAGCAAACTGCTGTATTTCAGGAAATCTTCCCAGCCCGTCTCCAGTGGGACAAATCCTGCAGGAAAGGAGATGGCCAGGACTCAGCTCACCTCCACCCAACCCAGTTGGCAGCCCCTCCACAGAGGGGGTCCGGAGGAGGAACCCTCCAGTGCACAAGGCCACCACGGGGCAGAGAAGATGCTGGCAGCTGCCTGACATCAAGCAAGGGGCTACAGTAACTCTCAAGCTGTGTGGTTTGCACAACCCATGTGCGTGCTGCCCCTCTCCCCTGCCCTTCCCTTTTTTCCCCCTCTCTAACTCCTCCAGGTCGAGGCTGATCACTCTTTGCTGCTCGTAACTCCCTGTGGCCCAGCTATGAGAGGCGTGGGTGGTCCTCCCTCCACATCTGAAGAGTCACACGAGACCAAACATTGCCAACTGCAGTTTTGCTGGAAGATTTTTTTTTCCTCAGCCATTAATAGTATATTAATAGTGTTTAAAAGCTTTTAAAGTGACCAGAGCTTGGTATCATTTTGAGATCTTAAGCTTCTGAATGAGAGCTCAAGAATACAGGCAGTTCACACATGTTCATGCATGTAAAAGCCTCAGACGCCAGCCCGTATCACTGGGCAATGCTCCCAAGAGAGCCTGAGACCACAGACAAGATGATGCTTCCTAAAACTGGACACTGGAGAGGTTTCTTTCCATCCCTGATGTAAAGAATTATACTGTACAGGCCCCTTGATAACAACTGCATAATTATTTCAATGCTGCTGCTATCTCTTGTCATCAAGCTAAGGGAAGACAGACACATGAAATCAATTCAAAAAACAAATTAAAGGGGATGCATTTTTCAGTTTAAGTCAATAAAGGTAATTCTGAGGCAGACAAAAACTTCATTACTTAGAACCCAGATCTCCAAGGGATGCTGGGATTTTTATGTCAAATGGAAAAAGTCTTCAGCTACAAACACTTTGATTCGTCCAGGCTCAGGAAAATCCCTAAGCTTCTGCATTAAGCAGGTAACGAATTTTTATGATCATCATTCTTACTTGAGGTACTGGGTTTTCACGCAATTATTCTTTTTACATGCTGAAAAACATGGGCTTCCCTGATACTTGAGCTTCTCCCCACATATTCCTTGGGGACAGCCAAGACTGGGCACAGAGGGAAAGGGACCGTGGACCTGCCTTCTGGTGGGTCACTCTGGTGCGATTTATGACCTGGTCATAGCACACTCGATGTTCAAACCATGGTACTCCCTCCTCCCACTGCAAACACACATCCTTTCCTCGGGAGGAGGGGGAAGAAGGGTGTCTTCAAGCAGCCTGGAAAACCACAGATTTCACCGAGTTTACCCAAAAAGGAATTGTCACCACATCAGACTGAGAGGCCATGGAGGTTTGCATTTGTCTGCTCGGTGAGGAGCTTCAACTTGATCTCTGTAGGCAGCCATCTGGTCTTTACGGGGCCTGCCACAGTTCTCCGTACAACCATCGCAGCACACAGACACCACACTGAATTCGACTGATGGAGAGCCCTCCACACTGAAAACCTGTCCACCACCATTTCCATCTTCCATGTGTGAGCGGGCAAAAGTCTCCTGCGCAGTCCATCAAGGCTTTCTTCCCACCTCCAGAGAAGGAGGATGCAACTCAGGCTGAGCCGTCACTGGCAGGACAGGCAGAGGAGCTGGAGCAGGGGGCAGGAACAGTGGGAGATAACCCAACCACATGAGCAGCTGTGGTCCCAGCTGCTAACCCCAAGCACAAACACCATGGATGAAAATTCAAGACTTTTTCATCAAGACATCATCCCAGCTTCCAGGTGATCCCCTCCTCCTTGTGGGCGAGTGTCTATTTTTGCAGCTCTTGCCTCACCTTTTCCCTCATCCCTTTGTTTTTATTCAGTATAATAGAAGGTTTGGAGCTGGGGCCTGCCCTCAGGTTTCCATACTACAAGGCACTGTCCCCACTTGTACTAGAAAAAAAAACGAGAAATAATTAATAGCTATTACTTAGAAGAGATCTAATCTGAACCTCAAACCAGTGATTTAGCAAGAAGTGACCCACAGCCTGGAATTATCTACCATGCTTAGTCTGACAGCTTCATTTTTTTTTTTCTTTTTTTAAATTAAACCTCTTGAGCAGCTGAACAAACTAAAGTATCAGCCTATGGTGGCATTTCCAGATCACAGGCACAAAAACTGCTGTCTCACAGACTGCTTTCACGCTCACCACCCCTCAGCAGCCTGAGCAGGTAAGGGGGACGAAGCGGTGTAGATGGGACCCCATTGGCACGACAGCACAGATAGACACCTACTCAAAAGCACATCTGGCTAGCACGAAAGGCAGTCTGAGTCGGAGGAACGGGCTCACTACGCTCGCAGCTGCGTGACGCTGCCCCTTCAGCTGTACCAGACAGACAGGAGGAAGGACACAGCCTTGACAACTCAGTCGTCAAGAAGCAAGCAGCTTCCAAGGAGGAAGGGAATGACAACTTCTTCTAAACAACTTCAACAGGCAAACAAATAACCAGGAAAAACAAAGCCATGAACTTCCCGCCTCATTCTAAAAAGCCCACACTGCCAAAATTTTACTTCCCTTTCTTGGTTAAGCCTCACACTAAAAGAGGACAAGTATTAGTGCTTTGTTCCCTTGCAAGGGAAGCAAACAGCTCTGCCAAGTCAGCTCTGCAACGCGGGGCGTGAACACAGAAGGGCTGAAACAAAGCTAACGCTCCTCTCCTGCTGCAGTGGGTCTTGTCTTTGGGACAACTCTATTTCTCTGTTAGTGTCAGAGCTTTGCCCAGAATAGTGCTCAACATCCCTGTGGCAAGAAAGCACGGGAGGGGTGAAGGGGAGTGGAGAGAAACAGATGCAGTCACAAATTGTGTCCTCTGTTCCACTTCTCACATGACAAGCTTCAAAACACTTTTACAAAATAAATAAATAAATAAAAATCAAAGGTTTTGCCATGTGAAAAAAATCAAGACAAGTTAGGCTTCACAAGTCCCTCCTGTAAAGGTCAAAACTATTCATGAGCCACTGGCCACGGAAGCAAAGCGATGCTCCTCTTGAAGTGCTGCCCGGGCACAGGACCAAGACCCACACAATTCCCACTGCAACTCAAGACCAGAGGCAACGAGAGCAGTCAAGGTCCACAGAGAGAATTTCCAGTGGACGTAAACAGATTGTTGTCTACAATGAGACTTCTTCACCTAAATACAACAACTATTTTGCCGCTCCAGATGCCAACTCATGGAAAAAGCATGAACTGGGGTCCTCCCATAGGTCCCGCTTCCATTTCTCTCTGCTGCAGCGCAGGGACTAAACTACTCCTTGTGCCCCGTTACAGGAGCACTCAGGAGCAGCCCCAGCATCAAGCTCAATTATTTCTCCTGGGCCCTGTGACACAGCTTTGTCATCTCCACTCACCAGGCCAGCCCTGGAAATGCCAGATCCTTCTCCATCAGAAGTTAGCACCCACCAGCAAAGCGGTCTGCACGCACAGCCTCAGCAAAGGCAGCAGCGTGTCACCAGCCCAGCTGGGCCAGCATCTCTCCCCGATGGCAATCTCCACCGTTCGTCACTGAACACCGTCCGGTGCAGGCAGCAAGCGGCAGCACAGGCAGCCCTGCCCTGCCCTGTCCTCCTCGGCAAGGCACCAGGCAGCACGCCATTAGAGATCAGACATGAAAAACTGGGGCAGGTCTGCGAGAGCCTGTGAACTGGCGCTGATCTCCCGGTCCAACAGCAAACGCTTCCAGCCCTCACAGCCCTTGCAAGTCCGCATACAAATGCGCCTCTTCAGTGAAATAAATTGCACCAACCGTTACTGCCATGGCCAAGAAGAAAGCCTCTGTTTAAGGTTTTCTCTCTGGAACAAACGCGAAACACATGCATTTTAATTTAAAAATCTCTGCACACAGAGCTCTATTAGAACCTGTGGCTTGTAAAATTTTGGTTATAGCATTGACCGTGCAGGATGTCAGCATCCGTGAAGTCTAATTTTCTTGCGAACTATCTAGTGCTATAGCTGCACACTAAGGCTGCTTGTACTTCCCTGCTTACAAACCCCTTCTGGAATTTATCCTTTTTCCAGCACCCAGACTGACAGTTTGTATGCTGAATACATAATCCTGGTTGGGAATGACAAAGTTTAAATCCTTCATGAGGCACTGAAGCTGGGATGCTCTTAAAAATTCTGTTTGTTTTTATGTACATCTGAGCTATACAAGTAAGGGAAGAAAAGGAGGAGGCCGCCTCTGTTTCAGAACCAGAGCTCTCCTAACAACGACCTCAACAGACAGGTTCAGCTCTTCTCCACGTTTCAGCCACTGATGGATGTAAATACCCATTTTACACCATGGGATTGGACTTTCCCGATGGGCATTAATATGCCATGCCCCAGAACTTGCAAGGGATCTTCTTAGGCGAGCCAGTGACCACGATATAGTCTGCTTTTCTCAAAGCCTTTCCTAGTGTCCAGCCTGCTCTGACCACAGAGGTTACTCTTTTGCAAGGAGAGTCCTTCACCATTCTTCACGTTGTTTTCCCATCATCACTAACACCAGCATGTTTTTCTCCAAGGAAAAGCAATATGAATTCCTTCCCCCTGCTCTTCAGTGTCTTGCTCCCTCTGTACTTCACACAGAGAAACAATCACAGAAATTCAATTTCCATTAACTTTCTGGTTTATTGGTGTCAATACAAATTTATCCTTCTCTGGTTTTTTTTCCTACTAAGAGTCCCATGATGGGATGCTGGAAATCCTGGAAGGAAACGCAAGAGTGAGATCATGAGAAGAAGTGCACAAACACAAGCACAGAACAGGTGCAGCTCGGCAAGCCCAGAGACGTTCAAACTTCATGTTCGAAGACATCTGCTAATCCCTTTCAGCTCAGAAAGGGCAGCCGAGGCTGAGCTGCTGGTGCCCTGCTCAAGGCGAGGGCAGCACAAGACTGATCTTCTGAAGCATCAGAAGACAGCGATGGCTGAAGGTGGGACACCATTCAGCAGACCCGTTGCGTAGCACATCCACCAGCTTGACTTGATGTTAGCACCGTTATTTTAGAGAGACGTACCTACGCGCTCCTGGTCAGTCATCAACAACTTACTTCCCCATGGGCTGACAGCAGTGTTGATCAGCTTAAATTTGCATCAACTAAATTTCAACATTAATCAGAAATTCAGCTGAGCCACAACCTTCCTGTGTGGCCTCTTGACCGTATCCTCACTTACAGGCAGGGGAGCAAGGTCTGGCAAAGAAAGCCACTTGCATGGAGTCCCACAGTGAGCTGGTGGCAGATTTGAAGAGAATCTAGATTCCCATATGTAATCACAGAAGCACTTTTCTCAATAAATATACACAATTCAGTCGTTTAAGACTTTTTCCTGCAAATGGGGTGAGAGGAAGGGTGTCTGCATTTGCTGTCCTCCAAGGTCAGCACTTCGCTAGCCATTTTGAACAGATGCTCCTAGTCCAAAACTGGCAGTTCTTCCCTTTGCAATAAGTTGGTCATCTTCCACATGTAAACCAGGGAAGAAAGTCTAGCCATCTTTCGATGAAAAACATTCAAAAACCAAACAGCAGGCAGCCCGAAAATCACAAATTTGGTCAGTAAAAGTGCAGGGTAACAGCACTGTGCAACACAGCAACATGCTCACAGAAAGACCAGCAGTAGAAAACAGGGGTGCAAGTGACCTGGCAGACACTGCAACCCCGCGGGGAAGCTGGAAACCAGACTGCGCCTATCAGCTCCAGGCAAGCGCCTCTCCAAAGGCCTAGAAGAAAATGGAACGTTTCTTCTTTCCAGTCTGCCCCCTCACCTTGTCCTTCCTCCAAGGCAAACAGAGCCACAGTCACATCACTCAAGAGCGGACGTGGGCTCTCAGACATCTCCCTACTGCTTGCTCACTTGTGACCAAGACAGCCTTCACGTTGTTCAACCCTGAAACAGGCTTAACATTTCCAGCCCAAAGCAAACCCACCGGGACCATCCATGCGCCCACAAGTGCCACTCTGCCCATGCTCAGCCATTACGCAGTTGCAGGAGTGATAAGCCCAGACCTCCAATATTGCTCATATGTGGGTGTCCTGGTCACAAAAACAAATTTTATCTGATATCAAAAAGCCTAATTATTTTTAATCAGAGTAAAAATGAGAAGAACATGTCTTCACAGCCAAGCAAAAATAGAGGCTAAAGATCATTAGTGTATTTCTACTTTAATCATTCTGAACTGTGAAAGATTGCAGAACTTCTGGCTAAAATTTCAAGCCTTTAGCTACAGTAATTAGATATGGTTATAATTTCCCTGTGTAATTTAGTCTCAAGAATAAAACTTCATCTCAAAGCATTAGCAGCTCTGACATGATAGCATCTCTGTTACTGCGACAGCCCAGAGAAAAATGCTTCATTCTTTCAGTTTCTTGTATGTGTCAAGAAACGCAGCCTCAGCTGCAAAGCGCTACCAGCTGCTTATTCTCCAAAATAAATCTTTATTTTTAGCCTAAGCGCTTATTCAGGATCTGTGCGAGTATTGCAATTAAGGTCTCACGTCCATTGTAAGCTCTGTCAAATCTGCAGCAGATGACAAATAACGGTGCAGGCTCCAGTGCAGGAGATGGTCTGTACGACAGTCTGCACGATTGTCACCTTCTGTTCAGGAGTGACAAGAGGAACTCTGCCAGGGGTCAGGAGCACTGAGTTTAAACCTGGATTTTTTGTAGATGGAGGGAGAAACCCTTACAGCAAAGCACAATTGCCAAAGCTCCGTTTCCAGCAACTGGACATTTGCTATTAGAACATCTGATCTTTTGATTGACACCGTAGAACCAACCCCGTGCTCCACAACCATCATCGTCTCCACACTAGCGTAAAAGGTTTGACAGTACCTGAGCTACCACAGCTCGCTGCTTCCCCAGGGCTCCTACACTAGCACCAGCCTCGGCACGTGCTGCTCCATCACCGAACCAATGCATTTGCTATCCTGGCAGAAAAGTGACCAGATTAGAAACGGAGTTTTCCAGCAAGCCAGTGAACTGAACTAATTGAGAGCAGGGCCAACAAGCAGAGGCAGCACAGGGGAAGGCTGGATGGTGGGGCCAGGCATAGGATGTGGGATCAGGCTCGAGGAACAGCCACGAGCTGTCAGACCCATGCTTCGAGCCCTGGCATGCCCCGGTCTGCCAGAAAAGCAGCTCCTACACTACCTCGCTCTGCACAACGCACTCCGATTCTGAACCCATGTCAATGCTACAACACAAACCAGGATGAAGGGGTTTCCTGCAAAAAGAGAACTCTCAAAATTCACTTCTTCCAGAAATCTCTCTTCTCTTTGCAGCTTGGGAGGTGAAACACCATTCCTGCGCCTGCCCAGCCAGGACTACCTGTACTCTGCTGCTGTGCACTTGCTCATGCTGCAGGAGAATTTTCAGTTGTTGCTAGGCTCCACAAAGCAGTCTCTTATTTTTATCACATGTCTGTTTATTCCTGTAGAAAAAGATAGGGCAAATAGCAATCCAAGGCATCCTCAAAATGCTTGTTATACTCTCAGCTGGGTCCATTTTCTCACCAGACGGTCCAAAGCTTCTTGGCCATCAGCATACGCACCTTCACACCCAGACAGCCCCCTTCTTGCTCCCCCAGAGGTACAACATGAAAGTATGACTGACCAGAGAAGGCCTCAGCTGAGCAGAGAATCTAAACCCCACATTGCAAACAATTTTTCAGTTATTCCAAATAAATTTCAAGTAATTTTGAAAAGGTTATTAATAGTAATTTCAAAGCTATTTCCTAACAGCTTAATACAGCTGAGCAGCTGATTTGCAGCAGCCAGCATGCTAAACCATTCCCACTTCACCAGGAAACATCCCCCTGGAACTTAGCACTTATTTTTGCACCCCTGACATTTACCAATACAGCATTTTACAGCTGCCATTCCCCTCCACGGTGTGTAATATTAACACTTGCATTGACAGGGAATACAGCCTGGGTTAGTGCAGACAAGAGATGAGGCAAGACCAGACAAGGTGTCTGGTGAAGATGAGAGCTGAAGCAGAAAGCTGCTCCCGTACGTGGGTCCCACGGCCAGGAGCAGACCACCACAGCCAGCCCCTGCCCTGCTCCCTGTCCCACCAGGAGCAGAGCAAATAAGCTTTCCTGGCAGGCCAAATGTCACCCGTAGTTTGGCATCCTCCAGGACAGCCGCTCACTTCATGCTCCTCGTGCTGCTGCGGTACAGCCTGAAGCCATCGGCTGAAGCTGGAATAACTCCCAACTCCTATGTACAAAGTTACATGTGCCATCACGACAACAGCAACATGCGGGCTATTTAACCCAAAGGAAGGACCCTTATTATTTGCTAGACTCGGCATTTGTCCCTTTCTGACACTGAGTGAACATCCGGCTCCTAAGGAAGCTTTCTAAACTGAATCTTTTACAGCTCCACATAAAGCTTTGAAAGGCCTGCCTTCAGAGCGACTGTCTGACTCCAGAGGACACCCTAAGCTCCAATTTAACCTCCACATTTTTCTGCCACTCATACATTGCTTAAGCATCAGCACGCAGCTGGAGACAAAAGACCAACCTCATGCCGACGGGCACCTTTCCCTTCAATCAGAAGCCACGGCACTTGTGCCGACAGCTTTGCTGCAGCAGTATTTGCCTGGCATGAGATATTAGCATTGGTCTCTTGCTCTGTCAATAGCTGGAGGCAATTATCCTACGTGCTGTTACCAGCCGGTGCAGTGCTGGGTACACGTTTTCACTTGTCTCAGCCGCAGCACCTGTCAGCCCCCGAGTTCATTACGGCTTTGCTCGCTACCGCCGTGCCTGCTGGCATCGCCGCTCGCGATCTCCGCCGTGGGCGCGTGCAGCCAGGGTTGTGTGCGAGGCCGCGTGTCGGCAAGCAGCTCGCTCCGCTTGCGGTTCACAACCTGCCCCCGTTCAGCAGCACACGGCCCAATCCTTCCCTCTCACTGCTTGATGCCGTCAGTATCTATCCTGAGAATGGCACTCGACTTGAAATGACTCTTAATAACCCACAACAGAGCGAAAAAGGAACTGTGGAAGACTAAAATCAGCAGGAGTATGAGCTGAAGTTGGGCATTTCTAATTGACCCAAATTAACTTCACATCATCTGCACCTTCTGGTGCCCTGGCTTGGCCCTAACTTGTTTCTTAGAGGCATTATGCGTTTCTAAGAAGGGTTTGTTGGTTCGTTGTCATCCCCGTCCCCCCCCCCGCAACTAGCCTGCTTTTAATAGCAACATTGAGCCACAAGGATGTCAGTACAAAATTCTGCTGCATTTGCAACAGAAAGACATCAGCCAAGACTAAGCTTTAAATAATAAATGGGAATTATTTTTTCCTCTAGAGAAGCCAAGGCATGAATTTCCCATATCTATGAAAGCTGAGCAAAAAAACCCGAAAATGGAGAGGAGCTCGGAAGAAAGCTAATGCTCCTAATAGCGGATGGCAGCAGCAACAGCAGCCCAAGCCTCTCCCATGAGCATCCTCTCAGCGACCTACTGCGAGGGGCTTTTGGGGGATTTGCTGCTGTTGGCTGCGACTGTTGGGCAACCTATTGCTCACCTGGAACCTGACTGCACTGCTAACGAAGCCGAAGGCTTACTTTTACAAGGGTGACTCCTGTTGGCCACTCTCTCTCCCTGCTAAGCACACTAACACTAATCATTAGCTGTGGTTTTTTTTCTCTGTTGTGATTGGGGCAGCATTAATTGCCTCCCAAATCGCTGTCACTAATTAGTCTCAGTGCCCTTATTAAACCAAAACTGGGTGACAAATTGTTTGCACTCATCCCAGACATTCAGCAAACAGTCTCGAGTAAGCTTTCAGTGAGCAGATGCCTTCTCCCATAAATAAAAGCAGGTTTTGACTTCAGATCAGCTCTTCAGAGCTGGCAGGATGCAACAGCAGAAAGTAAGTCACAGACACTGAGCATTACTGCAGCTGCAGAGCAGCAAATTAGATCCTGCTGCCTCATGCATCATCAGGCAAGTTCAGATGCCGGAAACTTAATGGCCAAAAAAAGATGAGCGGATGCAGGGAAGGCTCTTTTGTTTCCTGCCATCAGGTTTAAAGGCATTTGGGAAAGTTACAATTGAACTAGAGGAGAGCGCTCACAAAGTCACCAGCAACGCTGCTTAAACATTAGTGCGTTACTAACCGACTGTCGGGAGTCAGCCTGGTGGGCTGTGAGCGATCTTAAGTCTGTAGCAAAATATAACCTGAGAAATGAACATAAAGTCAGCGAAGAAATGCTTTTCCCGTAAGATTTTGAAACTGATACGAGCGAGGTGGAGAGATGCGGGAAGGCGGCTCCAGAAGGCAGCCTGGGAGAAGGCTCCCACACCCACGGCAGCGAGAAGACGTCATGCCACACAAGCAAATGAAGCAGGGGACTGCAGAGAGGAAACTCATGAGCAGTAGCCTGGAGCAATGCCACCGTGGGGTTTTAAAATCTAGTAGTTTAATAAGGTCTTTGCTCTGTAACTAAATAGCTCCTGTAAATAGCTTAAGGGCTTATTGATACACAAGATGTCCCCTCCTGTCAGGCCATTCTGCCAGGCTGCAGAAGAGCCCCAGCCTCGCAGGGAGGCCAGCTCCTGAACCAAGCAGCTGGCAGAGAGACCCGGCGTTGCCCTAACACACGTACGCGCTCCCCAGGTAACGCTTGTCTCACCGAAGTGTTCTGCAAAGCACACACCCACACTTACTTACAGGCTGAGTTACCGCTAATCAGAAATTCAATGGCATCTGAAGGAGCGTCAGCAGCACACTGAAATAAAGGGGTTTGTCACCATTTTCAACCAGACTCCAAAAGGCCCATTTGTAACATTCACGTGCATTTGTGTGCAGTTACCCATTCACTGATGCAGAGTTTTCAGCATGCAGTCCCCACAGCTATCCCCTGAGGCCCCAAAGTATAAAAACGCCCATGAATTAGCTTTATACGAAAGGCCTATTTTAATTTCAGAAGTCACGTTGTCCCTCTGAAGCCTCCACTGTATAAGCCATAAGCAACCTCTCTCCCACGACACCTGCATGGGCACAGGGCTCACACCCACAGCTGCGGTGGCCGAAAGGTGCCCTCCCTCCTCTGACCCCAGTTAGGGCTGCAGCAGCCCGCTCGGACTTTCTGTAATTACCAGTATCACCAACTTGGCTGTAATTACTGTCATCGCAGGCAGCTGCTGTGGCTTCTCCCAGCCCCCATGACGGTACAGGTCTGCTGTCGGTGTCATGGTGTGTTGGTGGAAGGAGGACGATCCCCCCCTCGCTGCCCGCACAGTGCTGGGGTACTACACAAGCAGAAACCCCCGTGGCTGAACAGCTAGCACGGGGGTGGCCACACAAGTGGTGCTTACTTACACCAACTGAGGCTGCTATTTGGCAGATTCCAGGGTTATCTAACCATCACGTACGCTCCCGGGAGAAGGATCATCCTTACCATCTCCCCAGGGCATCACCTAAGCATTTTTCTGTCTTCCTCTGACAGTTCCGCAGGGGTGAAGCCAGCCCTTTAGCCCTCTGGCTCCTCACCTGCGAGTCGGCATGCAGGGGACCCTTACCTAGCCCACCTCCTCCGGATGAAGCTGCTGAGCTTTCATTTTATCCTTGACCTGCAGAGCCGGTGCTCCCTGGACCTCGCTCTCCAGACACGACACCCACAGAAGATGCCTCCTGCCTCCCTTTAAACTCCCGATTCTCACCCTCGGCAGGAACACGATGTCCCAAAAGGTTCCTGGGCGCTGAGGTCCACTGCAGTGGGTGGCTACGTCCACAAGAACCACACACCCCACTTCTCCCAGCCAAGGCCAGCGGCTCTCACAGGCGCCGGAGAAGGGACCGTGAGCCGTCAAGCCAGCGCGCCGGGTTGCTCCGGACCGCCCAGCTGCTCCTGCACCACCCGCCCCAGCACAAACCCAGACTGGGGCCGGTCTCAGCAGGAAAGCCCCGCCACCTGCCCCACAGCCTGCCCCACAGCCCCGCCGCCTGCCCCACAGCCTGCCCCACAGCCTGCCCCACAGCCCCGCCGCCTGCCCCACAGCCCCGCCGCCTGCCCCACAGCCCCGCCGCCTGCCCGCCTGCGAGGGGGCAGAGGGAAGAGGTGCCCAGCCCCGGGACCCCCAGCCCTCGGCGGCGCACACGACGGCCGCCTCCCCGGCCAGCCCGCACCCTGCCGGGTCTAGGCCCCGCGGCCCGCCCGGCCCGGCCCACCTGCAGCCGCTGGAGGTAGGAGGCCGGCGCGTAGCCCGTCTCGCCGGAGCCGGCGCGGGTGACGAGCCACCAGTGCTGGTTGCTGCGCTCCAGCAGCAGGAACGTCTCCCCGGCGGCAAAGGGCAGCGAGTTGGGCTCGGCCGAGCGGAAGCTGTACAGGGCCCGGTACATGGCGGCAGCGGCGGCGGCACCGGCACCTCCGACCGCCGCGGCCCGGCTCGGCCCGGCCCGCCACGCCCCCGGCGCCGCCACGCCCCCGTACGTCACCGCCGCGCCACGCCCCCGCAAAGCACCGCACCGTACCGCCCCCTGGCGGCGCGGCGGCGCCGCTCCCGCCTCCTCCGGCCGCCCCGGGTGCGCGGCCCCGCCCCGCCGTCCGCTGCGCCCCGCCCCCCGCCGCCGCCCGGGCGCGCGGCTGTCGCGCGGCAGGGGGCACCAGCGGCTCGCGGAGTCCTGCGCAGGCCCGGCCCGGCCCGTCTGCAGCGGCGGGGGGGGCGGCCAGCCCCCCGGGACGGACCCCCGGGACGGACCTCCGGGATGGATCCCCGGGACGGACCCCGGGATGGACCCCCGGGATGGACCTCCAGATGGACCTCCGGGATGGACCCCCGGGATGGACCCCCGGGACAGACCACCGGGGACGGACCGTTAGCAGGATCCAACGCACTGGCACCTCCCCAGCGCTGGCCTGTTCGTGTCCTGGTGTCCCTCCTCCATCCGTCTTTGCCTGGGTCACTGCCGGCCCCTGGGGTCCATCGCCCACCGCCCGCCCATGCTCTGGCCCATCTCACCACCGTGTCCAGGCTGAACGCAAGCACATCACTTCCCCACCCCGAACTGCTCCCAGACCAGCTGGATACCCCCCGAGAAGGCCCCTCCTCTGGGGGTCCCACATTTCAGCAACCAGTGCCGTTAAATCCCCAAAGGCCCCGTGTTTGGTGACCCCCCACCCCGGCCACCAAGCTCTGCTCCCGGCACATGGGGGGTTCACCCAGGTGAGGTCCCTGGGGGATGGTCTCTTCGCCCTGTGGAGAATGGCCGTGCCCCACGACCCCCCAGCATGGAAGGAGGGCACAGCCAGAGCAGGCGCCTGGCCCCTCACTGCCCTGCGGTGGACACGGTGACCTGGCGCGTGGCCGTGGGGACGCGGGTGCACTGCCCGTCAGGCCAGGAGCTCTCGGAGAGGACACAGCTGCCCCCGGCCCTGTGCATCTCTACGCCTTGACACCCCATTCCAGAAGAACAACCCTTCGGGCCACCACCCCAAGCAGCCCAAGACCCCTGCTCCCCCCCTCAGACATCAGCAGCTCCCCCCAGGCCCCCACTGCCCTTGCCAGGGGTCCAAGCCCCTCCTGCTGCGCTGGGGAGCTGGGTGGCAGCCCTGCAGCACATCGCCCCCTCCCTCTTCCCCAGCCAGGACTTTCTCCGTGCTGCCCTAGGGACAAGAGGAATTTCCCACCTGGCAAAGCCAGCACCGAGAGCCCAGCATGGGGCTGACAGCAGCGACGTGGCAGGGGCTCGGGTTATGGCATCCCAGCGTGGCTGGTACACATGCTCCTGCAGCCGAGCCCACCGCAGGGATGCCGTGCTCTGGTTCTGCCCTCCCCTGCATCCCGCTGGGATGCGGGGATGAAGGGATGCAGAGGTGGAACTGGTCCACAGCCCTGCCCCCCATCCCAGTGACAGGGGAGTTTAATTCATCCAGAAACCACCAACAGTCAAATCCCGCCGGTGGTTATACAACAAAAGCCAGGCTTGCGGCTGCCACGGCTCCCTGCCCGCGCTGCCAGCGAGGTAATTCTGGCTGAGCCTGGTTATGGCGGGGAGGACGGAGCACGGACCGGGAGCGAGTGGTTGCCCAGGCTCCCCCGCTGCCGGCGGCGTACCAGGAATCGCCACGGTGAGCTGAAGCTGGGCACATTTGGGCTGGAAAGGCGAAAGGGCGCTTTGAGTGGGAGCTATGAGATGCGACTGGGGCTGAATCCTTCAGGAGCCTTTTGGGATCTGGGCTTCACGCCTGGTCATGATCCTTTCCAGATGCCCAGTGGGGGCACGGTGTGATGGTGGGCACGGAGTGGGCAGCCAGGGAGCAGCACTGCGGGAAGGCAAACCTTCCCACCTGTGGGATTATTACTCTTGGTATTACCCGGATCCCGCGGGCCCGGGATCCCCCTTGCCTGCCCATCCCCTGCCTGCAGCACCGCAGCCCATCCCAGTTTCGGATGCAGTGTTTGCCGTGCCTCGGGCTCTGCTCGCAGACACGTCCCTGCTCCAGGTGAGCCCCGGCCGCTCCCTGGCGCGAGCCCAGCTCCTGTTTGCGCTGGGATAACGGCGCTTTATTTCCGGGAAGTCAGCAGCACAGGCTGTGCCGGGAGGCGAAGGCAGCCGAGGGGCATGAAGGCACCCACCTCCCACACACACGGCGGTGACACCCCGGCCTCTCCCTCTGCTCCGCACAGCGTGCTGGCTCTGCCGGCCGGCGGCCGGGAAGGGGCCCGGATTTGCTCTGCCAGGGCTCCTGCAAACCTGGGTACCGTACACCAGGGGCAAAGAGCCTGCGAGGGCATTGGGAGCCCAGGACCGATTCCTTCTGCTGAGGCATCGGCTCCGAATTGCAAGCACCGGGTGCTTTATCTTGGACAGGGAGGGGCAATGAGCAAGGATCCTGCTGCGTCACTTACAGGTGACTTTAAAGCCGAACTTGAGACCTCAGATAATAACGCTTGCATCCCTTGCCCTCAGAGCCGTGGGACCAGGATCGCCGTAAGCACTTGAAGGGCTCAGCACGGGCACAGCAGCCTCGGCCGAAGCACCGGCAGCCCCCGCACACCTGCTTTCCTCCCGGCCCACGGAGGGGAAGCGTTGCACAACAGCACTCATATGATTGAAACACAAACTTGCCAGCTCCACGTACACTTATATAATTCTGCACTGCCTGGTCGTCAACACGTTGCAAAACAGCAGTGGGATCAATCATTCCACTTTTAGGTATACAAATATTATTGTACTCCCGCCGGCCCTCTGTGGGTGAAAAGTCATGCGGGGTAGGAGGTGCTGCAGGGACCCCAGCCCCATGGCTCTGGGGACACCACCGCCAGCATGTCCCACGGAGACTGGCGGTGTCTGTGAGTGGGATGGGGAGGCACTGGGATGTGTCTTGGGCATGCCCCTATTTCCCGATGTCCTGGCAGCTCTCCCTCCTGGAAAACCTCATTAAAAGACTGTAGACAGGACCTCCTGCCAACCAGATGCCTTAAGACCCCCCTGCCAGCATTGGCCCTGGCCACCCTGCTGAGGGGAGCGGGGCCACCCGGGGAGGGGATGGCACCGTGCCTGCGTTACAGGCAGGAGGGGCAGCCCTGCCTCGCTCCTGCAATCTCAGGGCACAGCTGGCCGGGTGGGACGGCCCCAGCCCCTCCACAGGCGGTGCCACGTGCCCTCGCCTGCTCCAGGGACGCTCTGCTCCCTGGCTCTGCTGGAAGCTGGTCCGGACACCTCCTCTTGGGAAGGAGGTTTGCAGGTGGGAGAGCTGCCAAGGCTGCCACGGACCAGAGGCACCTCTGCAGCGGAGCAGGAGGGCGAGTCGCGCGAGGCACGGGCCTGCGCTCTGCCCACTCACCCACGGCGGGGCCAGCCCGGACCGCGGCGCGTGTGGCAGCTGGGCACTGCACGGGGCTGGGCGGCTGCGCCATGGCGGCTGGCACGCCGGACGCACGCGTGGCCCTGCTCCCGAGCGAGACGTGGAGCCGGGCACACGCACGGGAGGCAGGGACAGGTTTGGGCAGCTCTGCGCCCCGTGCCATGTGTGCAGCCCTGAGCAAGCTGGAGCGGCTGGCAGCCGGGAGTGCAGCCCCGTATCCAGCCCGCGCAGCGCAGGCACTGGCATCGCTTATGGGGGATCTCACCTCTACAGCTGCATCTGCTCCTCTATGGGAGAAGCCTCACAACGAGCGCTGCCTGCCCGCAGCAGGGAAGGGCGCTCTGCCAGCCAGGAGCAAACCTCACTGCTGCCTCTTGCCAGGGACACGACGCTCCGTGCTGAGCCCAAAACCCCAGCGAGGGGCTGCTCTGCCAGCAGCTGCTCCCCCGCAGAACCCGAAGCACGAAGGAGCCAAAGCCATTGGGGCAGTGGGTGGCTCTGCGACCCGCTCTGCTCCGTGTGCCCACGGGGCCGGAGTGTCCGCAGGGCTCCTTGCGCAACCCGTCCTGCACAAAGCCCGTAGCGGGGCTGGCGGGGGCCCAGGCCCCTCCTGCGGCCGGGAGGAAGGAGCCGCCAGCCGCTGCCAACAGCTGCGCTTCCTGGAAACCAAGACAGAAGGTCAGGCAAGTTGAGGGATGGCGGCGGGGGGACCGAGGGGATGCTGCGGGAAGGATTGAGGCACTGCAGGTTGCAAGGCGAGCAGTGCACAGCCCGGCCCGCCCTGCAGCTCCGCTTCAGGAAAACAAGCTCTTTGGCTTCGTGCAGCGGCGCCCTGTTCTGCATTAAGCTCTCTGCTCGCATCCTGACCTGGCGAGCCCCTCGCTGGCCCACACACTGCCTGCCGGCACGGCCAGCAGCCACAGGACAGCCCCTGCCCGTCTCTCCCCTGCCGGGGCAGCTCCGCAGGCTGCAACGCTGCGCTGTGGGAACGGCCATTTCAGGGGAATACCGCTTTTTCTGCTGTCAGCTCAGCAGCCAGGCTCCTCGTCTCACCTTGCCTGTGGTGTAAAACCTGAGTGCAGGCAGAAGGCATTTGCATCAGGAGAGAAGAGAGGAGGGGGGCCTGGGGTAAGGTGCTTGGTAGCAAGAGCACAGGGTGCACCGCAACATGCAGCACCATGCCCTGGGCTCCCCGCACCGTCCTTCCCACCGCAGGGCTGCCAGGGTGAAGGAGACAAGCTCTCGGGTTCATGTCTCTAACCAAGCCAATGCTGCATTGCCCAACATCATCCTTCTCGCATCCTTTCCCTGTTGCACATGTGTTGGGCGGGGAAGAGCTGCAAAGCGAGGGGTTGCCTGGGGTGCAGCAGCAGGTCCTGGCCCTGCGGGCTGGTGGAGCTCCCCTGCTCCCCTTTCAAAGGGAGATTGAAAAGACCCTGCGGGGCCAGCACAGCCTGTCATGGCTCGGCCAGTGGGGACATCGCTATGGTGCAGACCCAGAAAGAAAACAGGACAGAGCCCACGGCCCCATCCGGAGCTGGCAGCACGGCATGGCGGACGCCAGCCTGCATCGCGCAAGGCTGCCTGCCAGCATCGCATCGCCCTTTGCTGCCCACACTGTCCGTGGGGTGAGGGGGCCAGGGACCATGTCCCTGCCTGCACCCCTTGCCTGAGGGGGAGCCCTGGGCAGGTGGGTGGGTGCCCAGCAAGGGGTGCCCAGCAAGGGGTGCCAGGGTGGGGATCCCTGATGGGGGAGCGGAGTGCTTGGTGTGGCAGGGGCTGATGCCAGGTGCCCCACTGGGGTTTGCTCTGCCCTCATGCAGGTGGCCGAGTCGCAGGCTGCGAGCAAAGGCTGGGCAAGAGGTGGCTGTGAGAGGCCCCTTAGCCAACCTGCATTTCCATACAATCCAGGTAAGGCAGCTTCACCCCGGCAGCTCCCAGCCGGGGACACAAGCCGATCCCAGTCCCCTCTGCCCTGCAAGGCTCCGGGCTGGAGCACCGCTGCAGCTGGCCAAGTGGCAGCGTGGGACACTTGGTGCCCTGCACTGGGGATGGACGGACACCTGTCCTCAGCCCCACTATAGCATCACCATAGAAACATCTTAAACTCAGTTTTATTACAGCCCAGTTACACAAACTTGAACCCAGCACCATTACCAACAGCAAGGGCACGGCTGCTCAGCTGCACACAGTGCCTGCCATCCCCGAGGCAGTGGGTGCCACAGAGCCGTGAGGGCACAGGATCCCTCTGCCCCCACGCACTGGGTGTCACCGTGTCCCCAGCAAGGCTCGGGGTGGCAGGACGTGCCCTGTGCCTTGCTGGGGCCTGAGCACTTTGCAGCCCTGGGGCCATGGGGTGAGCAGGGCACACCGCTCTCCCTGGGGCAGGGGTCACCGCAATGTCGTGCCGCTGCCCTGCGGGGATGCCGCTGCCCGGCTGCGAGGAAATGTTTTGCTCTTGCTCTACAAAAGTCATTTGTGTGTCCCTCCCCGCTGGCAGGGACCCAGCTCGGGGGAAGAAGTCCAGCGGCTACTCAAGAGGCAGCAGCACAGGATGGGGACAGCATCGGGACAGAGGTGTCCTCTCCTCCAGGGGGACCATGGACTGTCCCTGGCCTCTTCTTGCTCCTGCTCTGTCCAGCCCCAACGCTGGTGCGGCCACCTGCCAAAATGCCCTGGCCACTGGAGCAAGCCCTGGCCAATACCGGGCTCTTTCCCCCTGCTAGCCCCAACACCGTGCATGGGGCCAGTGCTGGCAGGACCTCCTCTCACCTCCCCAGCAGCATGAGTCCAGACCCTCGCCACCTTGCAGGCTCTCCCATGGGCAAGGAGTGTGGGGGCAGCAGGGTTGGCAGGTCCATGGACACCCACTGAGCTCCCCGTACTGGTCCCCAGCTCCTTGCCATCAAAGCAGAGCTCAATTCACTGGAGAAGTCGGCGGCGGCCACAGGAATGCGTTTCATCTCCGGCCAGCTGACCCGTGGCGATTCCCGGCAGCTGCCCCAGTTTTGGGCTAGAAGTGACCTATTTACATAAGGCGAGCTCCCCATGAGCCGGCGCAGCATCGCACAGGGGAGGCTGTGGGGAAGCAGGGCTGGGGGTGCTCAGTCCAGCCAGGCTGGACCACGCGCTGCCGCTCGCCCAGCCCCTGCAAAGCCTCCAGCACAGGGTCAGGCCCGGCATATCGCAGCCGCCCTCGGCAGCGCAGCGATGGCCTTGCTCAGGCCGGACTGGCAGGAAAAGGTGGGTCCTCTCCGAGCATCAGGAAGCAGTGGCCAGGGAGGAGACCAGACACAGAGGAGCCGTGAGGAAGGGGGACGTGCGCTCAGCACCGTCCTCCACAGAGCAGAGGCTGCAGCGACTGCAGAGCAGGGTGTCCCTGCCGGGGCGCAGGCTGCCCCAGCTCCCCGTCCCCCCGCCCGGCTGCAGGGCCGCCCCACAGAGGTGCCTCTGCCGGGGCTCAGCGCTCCCCAGGACAGAGCGGGGAGCCAGCCCGGCTGCCCCTTCCCAGCGCTCCTGCCGGCACAGCCTGTGCCCAGCAGGGAGGTTACTGCCCAGGGAGGAACAGACTCGCGAGGAGCGGTGCTCAGGGCATGCACAGCAAGGACAGGATTCGTCCCGAGAGGGAAGAGCACTTTCTGCAGAGGCAGAAGCACTGGTTCCCGTGGCACGCACGCCCCGGAGTTTGCTGGAGGTTTTCTCCCCAGTACAGGCTGCTGCTGCCCAGGCTGCTTTGCCACCACCCCCCTGCCAGCCCTAGCCAGGAGGGACATCTCCAGAGCATCTGCCTCCAAGGGCAGCCGGGCACCACCTGCCAGCAGTGGCCCTGCGCTGGCGGAGAAAAAACAGGAACAGAAAAGCCCTCGAGTCTCTTCCCCAGCCCGACTACTGCTTTCCCATTATCCAGTCACTCCGTCCTTCGCCATGCCCCAAGAGACAGGCAACCCCCAGTCCCCCAGTGACTACACCCCCCAAGACCTATAACCTGCCCGTCCCAGCCCTGTTCTCCACAAAGCCCAGGCGCAGGGGTGACGGGCGGCTGTCTGCAGGCGGGGGCCGCGGGAGCCCCGCTCCCACCCCGGCCTGTCCAGGGCTGGCAGTTACGCAATTGCCTTTCCACAAACACAAGGAATTGCTTGGAGGGATTTGTGCAGAACAGCATGGAAGGAAAACAAACCTGCTCTTGAACTTTGCAAGACAATATGTCATTGAGAGCTGGGTCGCCCCCTCTTTAACCCTGGAGAACACGGTCTGGGCTGGGATGCCTGCAGTTTAGATCAACGTGCAGGCGAGGGAGATTTTTTCCTCCTGACATTTTGCTTTTGCAGCTTTTAAAGCAACTAATAAAAAAGGTAATTTCTGTCCCCGCTCCCCCCCTCCCGCTGCTTCAGGCCCAGGAAGCTCCCAACCACCTTGTTGTTGCTTTGCAGCGCTGGCACAGCCTCCGCTAATCCTCAGACAATATTGGCAAATGGATTTTAGCAGCGCAGGCCAGGGCCTGCAGGGGCAGGGCCCAGGTTTGTCCCCCTGCCTTCCTACAGCAGCACCAATTCCACCTGGATTTTTATTATTATCATATATGCACCCCCGATGGCTCTGGCTGCTGACACCATCCTGCTCCGAGACCCGCTCTAGACCCAAGCTTACTCCGCTGGCAGCATTACTGAGGGCAGCTCCCTGCCCGTACCCGGGGCCCTGGCTGCAGGCAGCAAAACAAAGAGGACTTGTTCTGGAGGCAGCTTGCATCAGAGCAAATGCGATTGTTCTCATCGGATTTTATGAATTCCCTCCAGAGTTCCTACGTAACCCAAGTACATTAGAGGACTTTATCCCTGCTAATTTCAGACTACAAAGTCAAACCGTGTATCAGATGAATCTGCACAGGCAGGCTTATTTATATGCAGCACCAGTGACAGGCGACCACAGGGCCTGCCAAGAGGCTCGTCATTAGCTCATTAGCAGAGGGCACCGCATCCTAAGCAGGAGAACCGAAAAGGAAACATCACATTGCAGCCGCGGCCCCTCTCCCTTTCCGGGCACTGACTCACGCCCTGGGCGCATCTCAGGGACAGCAGGCAGGAAGCCCGGCTGGTCGCTGCCCAAAGCGTTCTGCAACTGAGAGTGCCGAGAATAAGAAGCCCCATCCTCCCCCCGAGGCTTTTCACAGCCAGTGCCAGCTCAGGGGCCCTCCTCAGCTGCTCCCAGCACCAGCGGCTCAAGAAAAGCAACAAAGGGCAAGTTAAGGATGGACAAACCTCCCTCATGGGGAAATCCCCACCGTGCAGAGACATGAAATAGTGAGGTGACTGCGAGACAAAAGTACCTGTTTAATACTGACATCAGTTTGTGCCTGAACACTATGGAACAAACAAAAAAAAGCAACCACAAACTAATGTTGTAAGAGCAAAGGTAAAAAAACCTCTTGAAAAAGTACAAAAGAGCACAGCACCGCCATCAGAGAGACTTTGATCAGGAGAACTTGATAGCAACAGCCGGGGAATATGAAACTAAAGCTGCAACTAAAGCTGCAGGGCTACAGCCGATTGAGGAGGGTGACCTTCCACCAGCAGCTATGCAGCTTCCCGTCACATCCCACCCCTCCTCCCCTAGGCACGCCCGCGGGAAGCCGAAGGGTGGGCTGGGGAGAGGATCCCGGCACCGCCACCTCCCCAGCTCTTCATTTCTACATAAACTTGGTGCTTCATCCTGGGCAACTGTAACAAGCAACATCCCCGCGCTCACCTCAGCGCTTCCACACCCAGTTTTCTTTCGCACTATCGCAATGACTTACAAGCTTCACAAGGGGAGAAGTCATTTATCTAAAAATGGTTAGATAAATAAATATCCCTCTCTTAAAAGAAGAGCCAGTGGCTTGGAGTTACTCTGTTATTTTTATTTCAGTTACTCACTGTCCTCTCACTTTCTGACACTTCCTTCCCGTCTATTTGTCCCAGGTAAGATTTTAAGCTGCTTAGGATACCTTTCAGGCTCCGCAGCCCTCCCCTAGTCGCTGCCATTGCAGCTAATCCTGTAGGAGTTTTACGCATGTTTTGGCTCAGCTTAGATTAAAAAAATGTCAATAGCTCTCTAGAAATAGGTTACACAGCACAAGATCTAGTTTACAAGACACTGCAACAGGAAAAAGGTTGTTGGAGATTTGGAGACAAGTTCTCACGTATCGAGGTCACGTTGTTCTGGCTGGAAGGGACCTCTGGAGGTCTCTCATCCAGCCACCTGCCGCATGGTCCCTCCGAGCCATCTTTTCCCCGGTCTGTGCAGGCCCTGCTCCGGCCCCGGGCCAGCTTGGGGGCTCTGTCAGACTCGCTCATCGCTCCCGAGGGGAGGCCCAGAACAGACGTGCTCTGCCACACACGGTCTCGCCACGCAGGTAAGCCTGGCTGCTTATCTGCTGCGTTTGCATTACGCACCAGAAAGATCCGAGCTTCATCTCCTCCTCAGTCACCAGCAACAACAGAAGCATCACTTACAATGAACAAAAAGAATTTTATTGGAACGTATACACACAAGGATAACAGAGGTATCTGAGTAATCAAATATGGAATGTTTAAGAAAGTTAAAATAAATAAGGATACCAAGTTTTGCCAGTGCTAGGTCCAGCACCAATATAAGTAAATGCCCTCTGAACAAGTCTGACTCTGACGGGACCATCCCCGCGGAGCCTGTAAAGATTCCTACCACCAGAAAGTGGCCAATAATTTTGGAATACGAAGAGTCACAATAGTGCTTTCTACTGATGTGCATTCACACTGTTTATTCACTACTTTCGTCTCTTATTTCTTTAATAATATCTATTAAATTCTGAAGTCCGAAAACATAACCCGTGTCTTGGCCCTCATGCACCACGCTGTCTTCTCCATAGTACTTGCAGGTTGTGTGGGCAAAGTCTATCATACGGACATCAACAGTACTAGCAGTGGGTTTGTAGGCATATGCTCCTGCTGACTCATCCGAAGATTCCTCTGAAAGGTCCTCTAAGTCCTCGGGATCCGAGTCGACAGCAACTTCCTGCCTCTCCTTTCCATCATAAATGATCAGCAAGGAGCTCGAATAGAAGCGGTAAGACTCCTGTTTCTCTAGGACAGACTTGAGTTCAGTCAGTTTTTTAATAACAGATTCAAAGAGTTCCCTGCGCAGATATTTGCCGTTATGAAAGAACTGGTAAAGTGCTTCTTTAAATCCTTGGACTGAGAGTTTTCTTCCGTGGTATTTATTCATGAACATTAGCTGGCCACTGCCTGCCTGGTAGACCTGCATAAACAAACACACACAAGACAAGAGAAAAGGAATAGTTAAATTGCTGGTAATACTGACTCAAAGCCTTGAAGGGAAAAAAGAAAAGCAACACACATGCTACGGAAAGCTTTTACAAGATGACATACTACTCTCTTAAAATTGCTCTTGCACAGTTACAGAAACTGCTAACAACAGATCCAGCAGTGACTCTGGAACTCGGAGGCACAGAGGAAATGGAAAATTCCTTCAGTTTAGATTTGAGCTTTTTCCACCGGGAATGTAAGAATGAGGAATTTAAGTAAGATTAGGAAAGCTGCAGCCAAGATCTCCAGAGTCAGGCTACAACTTGTAGCACAGCCACTCACTCAGCTCATTATCTGCCTCTGCTCACAGGCATACCCGTTGATTCCCAGAATGCTGGGCTCTCAGTGACAGCAAACACTCCTATATAAAAGTAAGGTGTGCCCAATAATCCTCTGTATTTAAAGAAGTCAGAGGTGCTCCTGCAGGAAGATTCCTTCCTATAGGAGAGTAGTCTATACACCACACAGTTCGATAATGCCTAAACATCCGGGTGAAATAAGGATTGCAGGTGCCTCCAAAGTTCCTCCTTGTTTTCCAGCACAGGTCTATGCTAGAAGGTGAACAACGAGCAGGCCCCACTCAAATCCCAGCACACTGCGGTTAGAAACGCAGTGCCCACACTTCCATTTCTGCCTCGTGCTTTTCTCTGAAGTTAAACAGTGAGCTGAACGCCAAACATGCCAACAGTCATACTGTGGAACAAGTCCTAGCAAACACTGCTGGCATTCCTGGAATCTACTGGATGGGAGGAGAGAGAGGCTTCGGAAAAGCCTCAAATACAAACAAGTTGTTTCCCATTTGTCACTCTAGGAATAGAGAAACAAGTAAACAAAGCACTCAGGTGAAAGTCCACGCAACTGTATCTCCTTATTTGACCACAAGTCTTATCACATTTACCAAGCCACTTCTTGTCTGCACTTTGCAACAAGTCTACTTTAAGCAGTGAAAGACCTGTGGCTTTTCAAAGTCTACAAGACAGAACTGTTTGCTTCTTAATATTCTGGCAAATTTCCACATGCTTTATTCAAAATGCATGTACTGGCAGACCCTCTTTTCAATTGTTTCCTATGCTATCCTGAAATGTTAATTGACTCAGTAATTTTACTACACAGTTTTGAGTTGCTGCTATGGTGCAGGAGACTGTGTTTGTGCTCAGAGAACACACTCACCAATGCAGAGCATGTGCTGCAGGTTGCTCCTGCAGATGCTGCCACCTTCACCTGGTAAGTGATAGTGAGGTGGGGGTCAGTCTCTTCTCCCAAGTAACAGGCCATAGGACAAGAGGAAATGGCCTCAAGTTGCACCAGGAGAGGTTTCGATTGATTATTAGGAAACATTTCTTCACCAAAAGGGTTGTCAGGCATTGGAACAGGCTGCCGAGGGAAGTGGTTGAGGCACCATCCCCAGAAGTATTTAAGACGTGCAGATGTGGCGCTTAGGGACATGGCTTAGTGGTGGACCTGGCAGTGACAGGTTAACAGTTGGACTCAAAGATCTTAAAGGTCTTTTCCAACCTAAGCAATCCTATGATTCTATGATCTCAAGGACAGCAACACATGGGATGGCTACATAAACCAAAAATCCCACTAACAGAAATGGGTGCAAGTCTGTTGCCCTACACATAATTAGTTTTCCTCTCACCTGCATGCCACAAACTCGGACTCCAATAACAGCTGATGTACTCTGCTGACACTTGCGGATCTGATTAGCCTTCTTCTCTTCTGACGCATCATCTCCATGCTGTCGGGTTCCCATCTTAAGGTCCAACACACATGGTACTTCGTATCGAGATGTTAGGTTTTCCAGCAAAATGAATTCTGATTAGTTAAGGAACAATCCTCACAATGAGGAATACAGGTTTTTAAAACCATTATCATAGATTTTATAGCCACAGTCTTAACTTTAAGCATACCCAAAACATGCCCAGTGTATAGCAGCCTATCAATAATTAGTTACATAGACTTGGCCTAAAGCAGAGCGGGTATCTAATTCCAGTTTCACTGGTCTCTAGAGAAGACAGGTGAATTTCCACATGAAGTGGAGAAAAAAAAAGTAACCAGGGTCATACAGAAATATACTATGGCACCTGAGGCACAGACTTCGAATTATGAAGTATTTCCTGCCTAGCAAGAGACATTTTCTCATGGGAAATAAAGATTTTTATGTGCTTCAGTTACCATTCAAAAACAGCGAAGCATTTTCACACCACCTCCGAAACAGAGAACTTAAAAAAGCATTTCGGAACATCTGTAGTAATACTGTTCCAGAGGTATCACACACTGCTACTTAGATAATTTAATAATCACCTACAGTGAAATGGTGAGGATACCAGCCATGAAATGCTTTCTATCGTTTTGAACAGTTTTTCAGTCACAGATTTTCTAGTAATCCATTCACTGAAACTCCTCACACATGAGGAGTTTGTTTATCTAAGTATGTATTAATATTTTTGCAGGATGTACCGGTTGCATCCAAGCCTGCATACAGCACGATCTTTTTTCCACAGAATGCACAGGGCGGAGATGTTTGCCTACAGTTCTAGAGCATAAACCAGTGTGCTTCAGCTTTCATGGATTCGGTCACTGTTTTTGTGCTTCTCATGCTCCAATCCTACATGACAGTTTATATTCAGCTTTTCTTTATCAAAAAGGCTCACTAAAAAGAGACTACTAGAAGCAGACAACTCCAGGTATTGGAATATCCTCTATATTTAAGGCAACATTAAGAAGTTACTGGAAAGGGAAAGATGATGCTAGTTTTTAAGATCACCAAGACTAAAACAGTAACAAAAAGTGACAGACCTCTTCTCCTTTGAAAGCTTACAGTAGACAACTGGTTTTGTGGAAGATCCCAAACACAGTATGCTGTAAAACCTTTCCACTAACTAATCCACAACTTGTAGATTTGAATTAAGTTATCTGAATTTCCTAGCCTAGCTGTTCTATTACATGCTGGAAACGTCCGTGTTCTGAAAATTGCTGGTAATCCCTTCAAAGTCACCAAATAAATCATGGCTTCAGAGAGTCTCTCCCAATTGTAGTTAAGCCTGCGCTGTACTTTTATCTGGCATGTTCAAGAAAAAAAAGCAGAGCCCTACTCATTCCATTGTATGAGGTATTTTCAGGAAAGGATACTATATTGATTCCGGTGTTTTGCATTTTCCTTCATCCTCTGTAACTGCTGCTGATGACATTTCATGCTCCACGGATTATGGTGTTTAAACTGCGAACTGACATTTCCTTTTTTCTCTACAGTATAATACAAGACTTCAGATTTCTTCAGCCACTCAAATTCTTCCTCCAATTTGTGACTAGAAAACAGAACAAAGCAGCAAATTAGAGGTCAAGTAGAAAAACAAGCACTTTAAATGGGGTTGTCAGTGGAGTTAACTTTACAAACTATTTTGTTCACCTTCACTAACAGCTAGCATAAGCTTTATTTTGTTTTCTGCACAACCGGACAAGTTGCCCATCAGTAATATTCCAACCTTTATAAAGCTACTTCCACATTAATATAAATTAGCATACATAGCCAAATATGTTACAAAACATGTAGTAATTCTATTTATATATTCTTTACTTGTGTGAACTACTTCCATAGAAGTAATGCAAGAGGTAGCGATATATTTCAAGATTTATCCTTTGCTAAGGTCACTGTTTTTAGCACAACTAATACAAATGGACAAGGGGAAAAATGTCACTAACAAGGATAAAGCAGGATTCCTACAAAAGTATGCCATATATAGTAACACTGAAATGTTTTGGTTTGGTTTTATACAACTATTGTGCTTTTGCACAGTAGGCTGGGTTTTTTTTTTTTTTCTTTTTTCATGGAAGCTTCAAAAATAACATTGGGAAACCTTTAATTGACCACAGCAAAAAAATAATGACCCAACATGCTGCTGGGCTGAGGAGATATTAGTTTCACTACTAAACCTGTCTGCACTGAAGAGGTCAGGAAAAACAAAAGAAACAAAAAAAGAAAATGAAAGCTAAGAGTCCTGGAGAATTCTCTGGAATTCTGGAGACCAGATCCTAATTTGACAGCAAAAAATGTTATGCTTCACTGCTCTGCATTCCCATTCCCCCTATCAAGCTTACCTTTTCATTTTTTCCTCTTTCCTGTGCTGTCGGACCCATTCTTTAGATATCTTCTCATTTTCTAACAACATTGTCTTTTTGTTAGTCCATCGCAACAGCTTACTTTTGGGTTCACAGTCAGAATTATCTAAGTTTTCTAAGTTATCATGGTCCCCATTTAATGGATATGCTATTAGACATAAGTTTCCATCTTCATCCTCTTCAAAGCTCACTGACACCACACCTGAAGAGAGAAAGGACACAGACAGTTATGAATTGCTGAAGTGACAAGCAAGCCTTTTAGAACACATGATTTTACACTAAGAGTATAGCAACTTATGGTTTTTTTCTCTTACCCTGGTCCTTAGTTTCTATCTTGCCACAGGCCAAACCTCATCTGCCAACCTAACAAATACCAAAAGACCTAGACAAAAATGACACCTCACAAAAGACAATTTATCATATTGACAAAACAACGATACAAAAGGTTCTGTTCTCTCTCTGATGCAGTCAAGAATCAAATAATAACAGGAGACAATTTCAATTAATAAAAGTTTTTATTAATTTAAAAACCTGACTGGTCTGACCCTAAGCGAGATGTAAAACATTTGTTAACATCTTGCAGTGAAAAGTGACCTGCACAAACCCCCCCCACACACCAAAAGCTAAGTTTTGCATGACAGCAAAGCAAAAAGCACTTATCCAAACATGATTTGGTTAATAGATCCCCAGGAGAAAGGAAAGATTTGCAAGTATAGCAAAACACGGAAAACTTCACATTACAATAGAAACTAGTCCAAAAGCTTCCACTTAATCACCACGTTTAATTATACATTTTCTTCTCCTTTTTGGAATATATTTTATTGATACTGGTTATGCAGCAGTCTTGTGAAATAAGTAACAAAAATGCAATACAAAACAAATCTGTTTTACAGAAACACGGTGAACCCTGAAAGCATTTTTTTTCCTCATCCTCCCCTCAATAGTCTCTAGAGCACTGCATTGCATTTTAAGAGTCTTAGTGGAGCGCTCTGAGAGATGCGCTCAGTGCTGCATTAGCAAGTTTCAGTGGTTAATGAAGAAGCCGTAAGAATTGTCTGAATTGTTTTTTAATTTTATTTTTCAGTCCTCTCTCTTTATTTTCTTATCAGTCTGCACAGTTCTTGCAGCTCATCACTAGGCCAGAGGGGAGAGGTCTCGGCGAGAGATTGGCACCTTCTGAGCTGGGCAGGCGGCTCCGAGACCTACAGTAGCTGGGGCAGGGAGCGCAGAAGCTCTGACTGACAGTCCTGCTGCCACAAAGGAACGGACAACAGGAAAAAAGGGGGGAGCCAGCTAGCAAATGGCTTTTGGCTTTATCCTGGAAAAAAATAACAAGAGACGGACCAAGTGAGGCCCCTTACCCCTAAATCCCTCCCCACACTCCCCCAAAAGCCACATACACTAGTACAATTGTTCTATTACATTTTGAGAAGTATCATTCAAAGATGACATTTTCTTCCAGTCCAACAGAATTTGTAGTTAGACATGTCAAAAAGTCTCTGTAAGTGTGCAGGGAGTGTAACTTTGAAACATCTCCTCTGAAGTCTTCCGCCAGTTTCACAAACAGTATGCAAAACTTCATCACCTTTCTGGTTGTTAAAATCAATGTGCTTTAAAAAGCAACTCCATTTTAAAAAGTGCTTCAGACATATTATTTATTAATCACCAGGCAGCAGTTGATGGAATAGTGAAGAGAAAGAAAAGTGTTTCTGTTAACTAGTGCAATGCTTAGGAGAACTGGAATTTCCACTCCTACATAACATCTGACTCAGCCTCATCACGGCTACTTGCTCCTTGCCTACCTAAATGCCATGAATTTTCATTTCCTTAATGGCAGAAACAACACTGCAAATATTCAACAAGACACCTTACTGACACGTATTTATTGTGATCAAAATGAGAGTCAGAGGAGAAATCCAAAAACAAAAGAGACCACAACCAAGCTTACACAAAACACTGTCAACCAATCTTACCAAGTCTCTGTAAACAAACAAACAAGTGGCAAAAAAAAAAAATTAGAAATTCACAAAAAAAGCAGCAGAGAATTACTGAAAACATTCACAAGCTGTTAGCTACTTACCTGTGCCTAAGGGAGATATATGGGCTATCACCAGCAGAGCTGCTCTACTCTAATGCTGTTAGTCAGCCCAAACACCAACTTGGCAAGCATTTCCACCCTGCATCTCCACAGCCTGCCTCAGACAACATCAAAATACATGAAAAGAAAACCCTAAAATCTCTTCCACACAGAAGAGATTTCAGAGATAACAGAGAGCACAGCACACTTGTATTTACAGAAAGAAAAAGCCCAACCCCATCCTAAGGTTTGGTAACTTACCCTCATATTGCGGAGTGAATTTACGCATTTCTGTTGGGAGAGTCTCATAGAACTGGTGTTCCCTCTGAATAAGGGGTTTACAGATGGTCTTGTCATTAAACCGGAGGACACAGGAGTGTCCTCCAACCTGGTGGACAAAAGGCTCGAGCAGGACTCCCTTGGAATAGTGCTCCACTTCCATAGCTCCGAATGCTGGGCTCATCCTTGTAGCACATTAGACAGAAGAAGGCGACAGTAGTGAAGGCAGTTCAGAGCCAGAAGCCTCTGAGACCTGAAGGTGGTTATTCTGATTCAAAAGTCTGTTAAAACAAACACAAGAGAGCGCCGGGCCGTTAGTCTCCCCGCACGCTGAGGCTGGGTAAGCGAGGCTGAGAGGCGGTGCCGCTAGCAGAGCCGGCCGCGAAGGCTGCTCCGGGCCGAGGGGAGCGGAGCGAGGCGCCGCTCGCTTCACGGAGCCGGCCGACTGCGGGCCAGCGCGGGGCGCAGCCAGGCAAGCACGCCGCGGCCCCGCCCCCCAGCGAGCCGCAACCAATGGGAGCCTCCGCGGGGCGGGGCGGACACCCCCGCGGGGCGCTCGCCCCGCCCGGCCCGGCCGGGCATGCGCGGCGCTGGTCAGCGAGCGAGCTGCGGCTAAAATTGGCGGCTGCTTTTCTCTCTCTCTTTACACAATTAAAAAATATCGATGGTAAGTCCTGGCAGAGACCTACTTCAAGTTACGCCTAACGCTCTCCAGCGTCCGTTCCCAGAGCCAGACGCACCAGCGTTCCCAACGCTCCCTCCCCGGCGGTGCGGAAGGATAACAGCACACATCCCAGGCCAGCCAGAGGAATTGGGAACTGAAACCTTCACAATTCCTCCCCTTCCCGACAATGACAGCAATCCCAGAAACCTGCCGAGGTCCAGGCTGGACACTTACTTCACTGGTTTATTCACAACACATCAGATATTTAAAACATTTCATAGATGCTAACTTTTCAGATGAAAACCACAATGGTAATAAGCCATTTTCCAAGAACTTGTTTTTGCGTAAATACAGCAGAGGCCAGTGTTTTGCGCCATCTGCATTCAAAGGATCTGCTACTGTACCCCTGTGACTACACGCTGCCCAGCTCTGGCCAGCCTCCAGTTTCATGCAATTTGCACTTCAATACACAATTACAGGAGCAAAGCTAAAAAAACAGAACATGACTGTCTTGGTCTGTACCTTCCAGTAAATTTTTAAGTCGAGTTGCTCTAATTTTAGACCCAAGCTTTAATGATTAACTTTTTGCAGCTAAAAACAACCTCGTACTTATTTTGTCTGAAGATCATTACATGAACAATAATGCACTTAATTCAAAGAGACTACAAAGTGTTCTAGGTCACAGGTCTATTTTTATTTGTCCTCCTTAGATATTTAACAGCTTTACATTAACTGGAAAAGCAGAGACCTGCGGGCTTAAAGCAGCGGCACTAACAGAACAACAGACGCCTACAGCACGCCCTGTACACCAGGGCATTAATTGAATTAAACAACTAAACTGCTTAAAGAAACAACAGATCAATCAATTGAACTCCAGCTCCTGGAATGTTTACCTGCACCTACGGATAACAACAGATCAATAGAGTTTTACTCACTACACACCAGTAAGACCCCCCCCCCCTTTCTTTCAAGAGCCTTATTTGACAAAAAATTACCCTTTTAAAAAAAAAAAAACAACAAAAATAAGTTACTTAATACAGAAAACAAAACTCAGGGCATCTCTGCAACAGTATGTAAAATTTAATCTGGAATAATATTTCCCAGGAACAATACTCTCTTCTGATACTCTAGTTGTATTTTCAGATCAGGGCAAAATCAGTAAGCTTTCTATCTCTATTCTTATTACCTTCCTAGTATTTTTTATAAGGGAGCTACTGCATCCCCAGAGAAGTTTCTCATCTACCTCAATGTCAACAACTTAGAGACACACAGGTAAAAACCTCTCAGTTCCACCCAGGACACCAGCCCTTCCCAAACTCCTATGTAAGGACAACCTGAGCAACGCCGCGGTGCCCAACGGCGCGGAAAGCGTGTGTGTACCCGGCCTGACCTCAGATGCCAGGCCGTCACTCCCTCCCCGCAGCTGCCGCCGTCAGAAGGTGGCACTGTTAGTGCTCTGGAGTCACAGGGTTGCTCATGCCTCCCCACAGTGCCACCCACTCCACGCAGGGCCACGCTGCTCCACACGTAAGGCGGCTTCCCAGCAGATGTGTAACGCACTTCAGGCTTTCACCAAACACACACTTGGCAAAGCCACCTCAGTTGCCGAGTACAGTTCTCGCTGAGAGTTGCTTCCATTTTCTAGCAGAGAAATTTTACGCACCAGTGATTTTACAAGTCTCAAGAGTTTCCATTAGGATTTCCTAGAGCCGACAATGCCTCCAGTCTTCTGGAATTTCCCTGGAAAAAGCCAGAAGAGTGCCTCTTTCTGGGGGAGGCACTAACTGCCTCTTTCACTGGGAGGCAGTTACCTATGTACAAGATCCTGCAGTGACAGCTTTACACCAGCACAGCCACTTTTAACCACATCACAGTACACGAGCATTACAAGAGCCGCTCTTTCCAAGACAGCATTACCATTCTGTGGCCGCCTTCCTAATTACCCCTGATGTAAAGACACTGATTGGCAGCTGCAGCGATTCAAACTTAGAAAGTAGCTTGCAACATCCCTTAACCTCAAACACCTAGTTAGTCCTACTGCATCAGAGTTGCATCAGGAGTTAAGCCTGGTAGATGTTTATGCTAGAAAATGACTCTCTAGCAAAAAAGCACCTCCAACACAGACCATACACAACACATTGTTTACCCAACACATCTTCAGGGAGCTCATTAACAGCAGCTCAACTTGTTTGCTTTCACATATATACCCAAGTGGTGCAGACAATACTTGCACATGGTGCACCACACTTGGCAATGCAATTGCCAAGCACAGAATTGGACAGGACTGCTCACACAACTTCGTTGTTTCCTGAAAAAGCAAGATCTGGCAGCACATCACACAGTGTAACTTCCCATTCGAAGGATAACAAAGCAAGTTTTTTATAGCTCTGATGATGCAAAAATATCAGTTATGCAATATTTAGGCAGGACAACAACAGGACCCGGAGCACAGTTGTAATGCCCGTCAGAAATCCTTTGCACAGTCTCGTTTTTAAATACCTCGCTTCCATGAACAACCTCACAAGTATGCCAGATTGGTTCCACTTCCTTAGAAATAAAAACTTTAACCTAAGACCAACAGCTTCAAGTGGCACTGATGTTGACCAGCATAAGCACAATACAGTTCTTCACTGCCTTTCCTCTGATCCTACACCCAGTTTGTTTTCAATGCTGTTTGAGTAAGAAAGAGCACAGAACAGCCAGTTTTAGGCAATTTTCCCAGATAACAAATGCAGGCTCAGTGTACCCTGCCCTTTTCCTCCTACATGCTTTTAAGTGCCTTTGGTTAAGATCTTTTGTTCGAAGGACACATCAGCAAAAAAAAGCAGATGTACTATTCCTTCACATGTCAAGCATTTTAAGAGAAAAATCTGACATAACTTGAAGGAAGCCAAAAACACTCGTGTAGACACAGTAACAGCTTGAGCAATGTCATTCTTACAGTAAGCAGCAAAAGATGTTTAAAACCCAAATCTGTAAAACAGAAGTGATGTGTACAGACATCTTCTCATTCACATGTGACAATGACCATCAAAAGTATACCACAATGAACTCATGTTTTCAGACTTTTAATACTAATCTCAGGTGGTGGCATTCTTTGGAAGGCATTTCATGTCATTACAGATTCTCGACTTAGTCCCATGCATAATTGCATTAATGAACACATCCTCTGGAGAGCACAGCTCTCAGCTAAGCAGCAGCTCCTTCCTTCATAACAACCTCAAAAATAACATCTCTTCCCAAAACTCTGTACTAGTAGAATCACTGATGCAGAGCTGCCCTCGTAACCAATCTCTTAAAACTGCGTTCTCTCAAATGTAGACTTTTACTTTGGGTGGTCAATATCTGCAGCTCCAAATAGCTATAAATCAGCTTTACAGTGACAGAAATAGCAAGGCAGCAAAGCTTTCTGCCTGTCCTTTTCTCAGCTCACGGGGTAGTGCAAAGAGGAAGCTGACAGGGTAGCCACCTGCAGAGCAGAGCTGCTGCAGGACACGATAACCCTGCTGAACCAGACACAGCTAAGCGCCTTCCCGAGGTTCCACGGAACAAGAGGAATGGCACAGCCAGCCAACAAGAGAAGAGTATCAGTGACCCATTACAGAAGCCAAAGAGAATCTGTTTCAACCCAAAGAATACTCAGAAAGAAATGGCTACTAGCTGAGAAAGGACAGAGGAAGACACAAGCATCAATGTGGAAAGTGTATGGTATGTTTGTGAGAGCCCACCACCTGTTTCGTGCGCAAAATTGAAAAGGTACCTCAGGTCTGAGTTGGTAAGTCATTACAATGCTCAAAGAGAATGACCCTTCACAACTGAAGCAGAATAAACACACTTTCAGAACCTACAATACACCTATCAATCTGGAAGAGTTACAGGAATTTTACAAGTCTTTATGTGACCAAACTACATGTTCTGTTACTAGTATTCTGTTAATTTACAAATAGCAAGGTACATTCCTTGAATCAAAGAACACAAAATATAAAGCAGAGGAAGCAACATCAGAATATTAAAAACATTAAACATGCTCAGACCCAAAGTTCTTCCACAATTTGTGATTCATTTTGATGAAAACCACTGCCATTCCTCTACACATAACAGCTTTATTAGCAAATTTACCCAGTCTAACATTGGTAAGGAATTGCTTCTAACATTCACTTTAGTTGCTGCTTGGCTCATGAACTGAAGTTATTCTGGTGTGTTCAGGTCCAGAAATTCTTAAGACTAGAATGGAGAAACTCAAATCCTCTTGTGCCCAGTCAGCTGCTTGCATTCGTTTATCCCAACTGTTTTAATATATTCCTAACTTTGAGGATGCATTACACCCCTAAACATAATGCAAGTCCCACACTAGGATGTTTTAGAAACCTTTTGTATCTTTAATAGTAATAATATAACTAAGTTTAAGCAATAAAAGCTATAGTTGATAGCTTTTTATCTCATGAAGGTAGAAACGCAGAGCCCGCATAATAGTGTCCTCACATGAATCCTACAATTTTGGAAAAAGCCTTAAGAGCAGCCTTAAATTCTGCATGATTACAGGAAGCAAACACTTACTCTGGTAACTGATTTTTAGGAAAAAGTTTATCTTCAGTACAAGAGTGCATTGACATTGTTGACTCTCAGGGTTTGGGGTTTTTTTGTAAACAAAAACCTGTCCATTAAGCAGCAAGTAATGCAAATTTAATACAGCAGACTTAATAGCTTTCAAGATCATAGGGGGAAGAGGGGCAGTACCACAGCATCAAGTCAGGGGGAGACATCACACAGGTGAGCATATTGCTTTTCAGTTGTCTCATTTTCTGGTTTCCCTAAATGCAAAACCAAAATATGACACAAGGCAGCAGCATGCTGTAGGTCTTTGCAACATTCGCTAACAAATTTGGCTAGTGTCTGGAAATACCCAGATCCATAAGGTATTTCAGAAAACTACTCCATTAAGCTTACTGTAAAAGAAAGACTAGAGTGGAAAAAACCTTCTTTCATTAAGCACAACTTTAAACCAAGTGGCTGTGATGGCACACACTATTTTGTTACTTATAGAGACCAGTAAGGAAAAAAAAAAAAGAAGATGCTGAGCTACATGTTTCTATGCAAGTCAAGGTTATTTAAGCTCTTGTGCAGCGAATCAATCAATGTAACAATCATTAAGTTATCTCCACATGACTTGTGCTCAGAGATGAGTAAGCATGGCATTTTGTAAAAACACTCAGCAGGAACACTTACAAATCCAAGAGTAAAATACCAACTCCTCCACACCTACATATTGAGACTACATGCGCATTCACTTTCCAAGCAGAAACACTTCTGCTATAGCCTTCAGTGGTAAATCACGGAGGTGACGGGAGTCAGGCACTACAGTGAAGAGTCTATCATAACTGCCTACAGATACAGAAAGTTAAAAAAGAGCAAATAATTCTTGTTGAATGTAGGGTGCTTGGGCTACACCAATAAAAGAAACTACCTGCTTGTTAGAAGTGCAGATATAAAGTAATTTTTTTTTTCTTAATCTGTCTTTATTAAGTGGCAGGTAACTGCAGCAACACATTGCTGTAGTTTGGAAAAATGAAACAACTTCTCCAGAAAAAAGGAAAAAAACCCCTCAAATTAATTTACTTAATCACACAAACCAGACTGAATCTAGGAACTCAGAATTATACACGAACTCATGCACAAAGTTCCTACAGAACATGTTTGCAAAACCCTTTGGGAATGTGACAGCGCTAACTGGATAGCAGTCTTGGCCCATCAAGGTAGAAACCTAATCCTGTTTTTAACATTAGACTGTGAACAAAAGATTCCCACCAAGAAAGAATGCATGCTTATAATCGGGTGGAAAGTATCTGCTCATCAGTTCAATAAATTAAAGCAGCAGCCCTTGCCCTTCTCCATACCAATTACAGGAACTCCCTGTGTGAAGTTTATACATTTTTCCTGCTGCGTTATTGGAGGAATTTAACAATAAACTTGAATAACATCCACTGACATTAGTTTTTAAGAAAATTCTATGGTCTGTGCCAGAGCTCATCTATCACTGACATGACAAGCCAAACACAGCTGAAACAGTATTTAGCTTTTAAAAAAAAAAGTTCCAACATTTTTGTAAACATTTAACAGTTCAACATATCTTCAAAACCACTAAATAATTCAAAAAACCTCTAGGCAGTTTAAAACTGCAGTGCAGAAAAACATCCTGAAATGCCCTAGGTTCTTCTGAGCACCGCAGGTCAGGTATGGCACACCTGAAGGTACTACTCCTCTAGATCTATTTTCCCCTCCACTGAAAGGAGAGGGGGGACAGTCCCACACTGGCTGCAATGGCAAAGGATTCCCACATGCTACATTCAAGATCTTGTTCTGCTATGAACTTCTCAAGAGTGTAAGCCAGCACCCTTTGTAGAGATCACTTTTTGTATAGAAGGAATCAGGCCTCTTCTATCCAGTAGGAACTTTGTCTTTAATATAGAAATGAAAGATGATGCACTCAGACACTGACAAATATATAGAAAGATGTACCCTTTCAGCACAACTTTTTTTTTTTAAACTAACAACATTTTTATGCTATCTCCTTTTACTCTCTAAGCATGGAGTTCTAGTTTTGTCTTCCTTCACATATAACCCAAACACAGTAGAAATAAACAGTGCCACACAGGTTAAGACATGTATTTACACCTGAAAATTTAACACCACAGCTGCAGAGCCACCTCTTGCAGCAAATAGAAAGACTTTTGAATTGAACATTAACAGATGAAGCTAAGAACTACATAACATTGATCTATCTAAGCATAACATATTAAGGGAGCAAACTATAAACAAAAAAACCTGAAGTTGCATAATGTTCTTACTGTTCTTCATGCACAATTATCCCTCTCTTCCTTAAACCAGCTCTACATTACTATGGGAAATCCAGTTCCCCAACACTTTTGTCTTGGAAAGCAAGGCAGTAACCAAGGCAGTCTTCAAGAGCTTCTAGCTTTTTCTTAACAGAAGCACGCACAGCAACCCCGGAGCTCCAATTTCTTAAACCTTAGTGAGGAGGTTATATGCTCAGTACAACTAATATTTCAAGATCCCCAAAAGCAACAGCTTTCAGCTTTCCCTACATCATTAGCAATCTGTAAGCTTAACAACCACATATACAAAGCTCTGGAGAAATGCCAGAGTTTTACCTCTCAAGTACAGCTATTTTATCTCCCTAGAACTAAAATAAAGCCAAGTTACAGGTTACTAAGCATATTCAGCCAGAAAAGAGCATGCAGTTCTGACCCATGCAGTTTTTCCAGGGATTGGGTAATTTAAGAACTAGCCTCTTTTCCAAGTAAAAATGCCATGGAAACTAAGAAACCTGAACCACCAAAACTAAGCTACTTAAACATCCTATTTAGAAACTGATCTATCTTAAAACAGTATTCTGGCACCAGCAGCTAAAAACACCACTTGCTATAAAAATACAATACAGCCCTTTGTCACAAAGAAACCAAAATAGCATTCAGCCTTTAATCTTCTGAAAATATGACAGCAAGAGCTAAATTGTGTGGATTACACACATGAAAGTGTTATTCAAGTGTTACACCAAAAACCCCAGAAATTCCAGCATTAAGATTAAAATAAATGCAAGGCTATGCCTTTCTCTTTACCATGAATTTAGCAGTCTGGGAAGTGTATTTCTAGCCACTCAGTAAAAGAACGTGGTATCTTTGTCCCCGGCCCGTGAAGTTGTGACCGATTTGCCATATATGAGAAGTTGCTCAAGAGGACAACCACCAAGTCCTGTTCAAAGGTCACATTCACGTAACTACACAAAGTTTCTCTGCCTGTATTCCCTTCAGAAACCCAATTCCTAATACTTTTCAAACTATAAGCACTAGCGGCCCACAGGACAAGATCGTTAAATTTAAGCTTAGATGCCCAAAGCCAACAATCCAGTCTAACTCCTTGAGCAAAAGTTTCCAGAGAAGCACAAAACAAAGATCATCTATAAATAAACTATTACAGGAAGAATGGTGCCCAAAACACAGTTATGTATTGCATGCATCCCATTTGTGCATATTCATCTATACCATCAGCATACTTTAAATGAAGAAGTTTAGTCCCTTTTTGTAGAAAATGGTCAAAAAGTAGCCTAGAAGGAGACAGTAATCAGACCCAAAATGCCCATCCACATTTTAAACTATAATTCAAGTGTAGGTTCCGAGATTTTACTTATGATGATCATGATAGATGGAGTTTTTGCTCCAGAACAGCTAAGGTTCATGAGATGCATTTAACATATCTTTTAAAATTGTATTTATGTTTCAAAACATTTCAAACTACTGAAAACACATCTCAAATCAGATAATACAACCCAGACTTGCATCCTAAAGGGAAGAGTTTATGATTCAATGACCTCTACATGCTCTTTCCCTGAAAAGTGTTATGAAAATAACTGGGTCCTAAGACCTTGAACATATAGCTCCTTCCAGAATGACTGAGAAATTACAGCAAACCCCCAAGATACAAAAGAATAATTTCACTGTACTTCTTGCTAAACTGCAGCAGAAGCAAGGACACGAGAGGAATCTTACAAGAGACACTGATGTGGCACAATAAAGCCAAGAGGAAAGTCAGTGTTTCCCCTTGTAAATGTAACTCATTTCAAGCACAGTTTCTCCTTAGTAAAAGGGACAAGGGCCTTTTGTATAAGCACACCTGCATAGTACTTCAAAAATGTCTTTTTTTTAAATCATTTACGTATTTCATATTTCATCTTTCAGTGATCTCATAGTACACCATCTGGGGCCAATTACAGGCTCACCATAATAATCACTGTCAAAGAATTAATCCATTTTAATCTCATACAGTTTACATATTCAAACAGCAGTACAAAACCACTTGAAAAAATCTTATCAATTTCAGTAATCTATAAAAGGAAGCTTTTGCAGGAGCTTGGCTGTACTGCTCTCATCTTCCTGCAGGCTGAAATACATTTAATGATGCAAAAGAGTCAGTTTTATTAGCCCAGGTAATGGGACACAACTATAGTAAGTCATACTCCCGTAAACACACCTGTTGCTTTACAGGCAATTTTTATAGCAGCCCATGACTCTACAGCACAAGCAAGTGTCATTTGCACAACTGTCTTCAAAGAGAACCCATCATTAACCAAAAAGGGAAGACTCAAGACAGGGTGATTGCTAAAAACCTATTTTCTCTTAAAAACCTGCAATATAGCACTGCCATCCACACTGTGCTCATGTTCCAATTCTGTATTTCTAAAAACCAGCATTCTGTCAAAAAAAAAAATCAGGGAGAAGTCAAGCTTATGAAGGACCATGCACAGTCAAATCATTATTTGCACTTTAAAACAAGAAATCACCATTCAGCATTTACATTTAAATACGTGAAAGGTTTTGTTTCAACAGAACTGGAAGACAGTCCTCCTCTCACCACGCAAAGCTCAGCGTTTACTTCATCTACCCCTCATCCTTGAGAGACTACTTATTTCCATGAATTCTGAAATGATTCTCCAAAAACATTTTGTTTCCTCCGCATCTAGAACTCTACCCTCAACTTTAATATTCACAAACTTCTCTTCAGAAAACCAATCAATTGTATTAAGCCAGATCCAATTTTTTTTCCTAAGTTAGCTTGAACAGATTCCCAGTTACAATGCTAGTTATTTCAGTATTAACACATCCACCCATCAATTTAACCTCGTATCTGCAGTTAAATTGGATCAACCTTCTGAAAGAGCTAACACCTCAGAGACATCAAGATGACGCCTATCATGTCAGCAGGTTCACTTCTTATCTTTGTAACATGGAACTACATTAATCTAATTGATGTCATCGTAAGGAAAAAAAAAAATCAATGGCCATCACATTCTCCCCATATATCCAAAATACAAGGCAGATACATTACTGTTCTTCTGGAAAAAAGATATGAAAAAGGAAAAGAGCAAATGTTAAAAGGAAGAGGTCATCTTCAATAAGCATGAAATCAGGCAGCACCCACAATTCCTGATAAGGTTTCAGGCACTATAGAACATTTCTGCATCACAGCACTGCACAGCTATTCGGGTATGCTCAAAGCCCTCTGTGCTTCAAGAAAATAAAATCAGCATTTTTGCTGTGCTCATTCTAATACAGATTCTGGCATAATACCCCCAAACCCTTGCTTCTTCTAAGTGTGATTTTCTGAGGAAAAATAGCCTAAACAATTGTATCTTCTGTCCTTGAGCTTGTGCACTATCAATCTCAACAACCTGGGGCATCATTAACCAGTTTCAATAAGTCATCCAAATTTTTTTTCAGTTCCTTCCAACTTTTTGCATGTCAACACAACAGCAGGACAGAAGGCAGCGACCAAGAGAGGCAGTACAGCTGAAAAGCTACTGTGTGAAATCAGTCCTTACCTGTTCTGTTTGGCCTATTAACTGGCTGATAAGCACATACACAGCTCCAAACCAGCCACCGCCTGTGCACTGTCTCTTGCCCAACCACTCATCATGGCACATGCACAGAGTTTGTCTTCATAAAGCAAGACTCTCAGGGGCCAAAACCATTTTATGAGCAAGCCTTTCTTTTTTCTAGTAAAACAATGCAAAACTGGGCACTAACTGGTTCCAACTATCTCCAATAGACAATCCTCCATATGCACCAGCAATCCAGACACAGGGTCAAAGCCTGCAGGTTAAATATCGGATAACCAGTAGACTAAAAGAGTACTTTCTGTACTTATTAGAAACATTATCATTACCTTATTCTAATGCAGCCTGTCTTTCTGAGACACAGTCAGGGCTTTAAAGACTTAGTATTACACAAGTCAAGAACCTGCAAAAGATTTTAGTGATGATTTTAAGCTCCTAAACACCCGATTAAACAAAACCAATGTTATAACTTCACTTGAACTAACAATATTGCTTCCATTATGTCTTCCAGTATTTCAGACTTTGCAGAAGGAGAAATTTCTAGCTAATTACAGCACATAGTGTCACACAACTTTTTGCAAAAGGGAGGAAGAAAGAATTATTTTGAAACAAAACAGTTATTATGAAAGGCCCAAAATTAACATTCTAATGAGATTTCTAACAAAAGCTATAGAAATGTACATCTGCAGTTATACCTTAAAACTCTAAAATGTAGCCTCTTAATATTTGAAAACTATTCCTATATTGTTTCAAAGATACAATAACCTTGGGCAAGACAGAAAGCCAGATGAAAGAATTAGCGAGAGGAAAAATCCTCTCCCCGCAATGGAAAATTTTCATCTCTTCAAGCAAGGCACAGAGATGCTCAGCCGGACCTGCGTTGCCTAGAGACCAACCGCAGCTTCTTGCCAACAGGGACAAGCTAAGCATCAGCAAATTCAACAACTGATAAGTGGATGAACTGAATGAGAGGCAGCAAGTTTTTTCCACACACCAGTGTAAAAACCTGATAGCTTTCAGATAATGGTTCTAGCCCATGCTCACTAGATATGTACATAAGAATCATTATGCATGTAAAACATCAGCCTAATAAAGCTTCAAACTCCACTGTACTTAGCTCTTACCCCCACACTTCTGGGTACACCTAGAGCAGGAGAGTGCTTTCAAGTCAAAGTTTTTAGTCTCAACTCTATTTCTGCCTTTTCAATCTTTTGATGCAGTATCTGAACTTTTGGAATACGTTCCTACCCATTAAACAAGTTCTATGTTTAAGCACTGGTGCAGAAATATTAAGGAAATCAATGAATTACATCAAAAAGGAAGAAGCTACACTTCGGCTTAGAATTAAAAACCACATCAAATCATGCTTTGCTTCAAAAACCCTGCCTTTGCCCTTAGCCTTTTCTACCCGAAGTGCAGCACCCCAGGCAGGACAGCATCAGAAGCGTTTCCGAGGAGACACTTATTTTGCCTATTCTGGGCCTGGAACTGCTCCCGATCTCAGGCAGGCACCAACTCGGCTGCAGAAGCAGCAGTCCTGAGCTCCCAGAGAAACACCTCAGCTGTCTACCGATTTCCAAACACCGTCAGAGAGAACGGTCGAAAATAACTGACATTTAATACCAGTTATTCCAGAATTCCCCCAGACCTTATCTAATTCAATTCACTGAAAGTATTCAGACAGTAAAGAAAGATTTTTAAGAGCAACTTCTATTTAATGTATCCCTTTAGATACAATATCCTTGTGGAATTTATGTCGCTAGTGAAGTAGGTCTTCCACCATCAACCCGATAGCATACACTTTCCTGCCTCCACCTATTCCTAAGCCAAAAGGGCAGACATTTGTGTCCCTAGCACCATAGCTGACAGACTGGGACACCCTTAGTGCCTTAAGGTTCATACTCTTCCCCTACCCTTTAAAAGAAAAAACATCCCCAGAATATCCTCTCACACGCCCCAGTTGATCAGAGAACAATTAAAGTGCCACCATACCAGTGACCTGCCTGCAAGCCCATCCCCTGACAGGCGGCCAAGAGTTTCTTTCTTCAACATCTTTTCTCATCCTGTTTTTTCAAAACCTCATGACTGAAAAACCTGAAGTCTTCCTTACAAGCAACTAGTAGGGAAAGAATTTTTGAGAGCACAAATCCAGCATTCATATGGCTGACCACTATCCATTTTTCCTGCTCCTTCCCAAGTTACCATACCACATGGCTATGATGGCTCTAATCTACCTTTCCTCAAGAAGAAATAGCAACATAAAGCTTACATACTTGTATGACCAAAGTACCACAGACAAGATAACAGATTATTACTTCAGAAAGGTATAAACAGCAAAGACAGAAGAGGCAGGAAAACAGCTTTTCAATTAAATGAATTCATATAAATTTATGAAAAGCTACCTGGCCAAGTTTAAAGTCTGAAATTTTTACAAACAAGTACATATGAATGGCTGTAATCCTTCCCGCAACTGTTAACCAGGAGACACTTCTGAGCACTTAAGATTATTCTTTTTTGAAGGAATTTTCCTGAATTCTGACAGTTAAATCATTCAGTTCCTCCTCATTTAGTAATATACTTTAATCAAGAAAAAATTAGAGAACAAGCTGGAAGATGCTAAACAGGCCAAATGTAAACAAATTAATCAGTCCATTTTAAAAATACACATACTTGTATGCGGATGCATGTGTATATAAACCCAGTTTCCATTCCTTAATGTTATCATAAGTCCTGAAAATGTGCAAATTAATTTCAACTTAAAGACACTTTTACATTTCACAAATAGCTTTTATCTTATATAAGCAAAGTTATGAGCACAGGTGCCAATTCTTAGACATTTAAAAGCAAAACAACCCTGACTTTGCTATTCTCAAGTGTCAAATCTGAACTGTTCTACTCTCACTTTGCTGTTACATGTTGAGTAATGACCAACAACACACCATCTGACTGAAAAGTTAAAACAAACTCACATTAGCTTTAATGTTCCAGAACTAAATATTAAAGCAAAATTCTAATTACAATATTTGACACAGAACTGGCCCCTTAGATGTTCATGAGTCTAAAAAAGCATATGGGCACTGGATGCATTTCTAAAACACCTGAGTATATGGGATGCATAAAGCACTGTGTCAAAAAAATAAAAAGACAGGCTAGAAGTAGCAGGCAATTAAATTCCAGCATATATCAGGAAATATATCAGTGTTAAACATGCATACTTTTCACAGTGGAATTAAGGCCAAGGACATATCAGGGTGTAACTACCAAGAGGCTATTATTCTATCAGTAACGATAACATTTATTTTCTTAAGCTGAATGCCGATTTCCAAAGCCTCAACTGGAAGTGTTTTTGTTTAAGAGCCTGAGGGCCCCAAGCCACGCTAACTAGGTATTACAAATCTGCGATGCGCGAACCAGCTCGTAACAAGACATCACCCAGCGTTTCCGTTTTACGCAGGAAAGGGGTATTCGTGAGCAGCACGTCCAATTATGCAACACATCCCCAAGCACCCTTTTTTCATTTTGTAATACTACCGAGCGTATGAAACAGCCGTCAGACCTGCAGCACATCCATCACCCAGGCAAAACGGAAAACCAACGTCTTATGATTCAGACAAATGAGAACTGCTGAGTAACAGCAAGGGGCGACAACCGGCTCCGGGGTCACCCAGCCACGTAAGACCCCCCAACTGCGCGCCCCCCGCGCTGAGCCGGGGCCGGCGCCGCCGAAAGCCTCCCGCCCCGCTAACCCCCACCGCCGCCCTGCACAGCCCCGCGGGGGCGGGCAAGGCTCGGCAGGAAGAGCGATGCGGTTTGCGAACGGGGATGCGCCGTGAACGTTGCCGTTGCCGCCGCCCCCATCCCGGACCAAACCTGCATCCCCCCGGGGGTGATGCCAGGCCAGAGCCCTGCTCCCTCTCCCCCGGGGGGAGGGGGGGGGAACCAGGGCAGTGCCCCCCTCCCTTCCCGCTGAGCCCGGGCAATGCCCCTCCCCCTGCCGCCGCCACACACCCGAGGCTGCCGCCGAGCATCCCCAGCGGGAAGCCAGGCAGCCGCCTACCCCCGCCTCCGTCAGGCCAGGCACCGACCTCCCGCGGCGGGCGGGGCTGGGGCCTGCAGAGGCACGGCCCCGCCGCGCCTCACACACCAGCGGTAGCCCCCGGCCACCCCCTCAGAGCCGACCGCCCCCGGGGTGGGGGGGCTGGCGGCGGGTTCGCAGAGAGCCCGCGGCGCCGAGCGGGCGGGCCGGCGGGCCGGCCGCCAGGCCCGGGGACCGGTAGGACGCGCCCGTTACCTGATGTCAGGCCAGCGCCGGCGGCGGCTTCGCCTCTTTTGTTCCTCAGACGTCAAAATGGCGGCGCCGAGCGGGGCCGGCCCTCCCCCACCCCAGCACGCCCCGCCCTCCCGCCTGCCTCCCTATTGGCTCGACCCGCAGCGCCGCGCGCTGATTGGGCGGCCGCCAGCGGCGCTGTTGCTAGGGCAGCCGGGGCAGGGGTAGGGGCACGGCAGGGGCTGAGGTGTCGCGGGTCCAGGCAGCGCTCGGCCTCTCAGGGCTTCCCCGTCCTCGCTGCGCACCCCTTCCACGGAATCCACGGGGAGGTGGGGATGGCCGGCCTGCCCTGTAGAGTCCGGGCCTGGGAAGCGGGACAGCGGAGAGAAGCAGCCCCTCCGTGGCTCCCAGCCTCCATGCGGGACCTGCCTCCTCTTTATGAGGCAAACACAGGACACGGCCTCCGCCTGAGCTGGCCCTGCCATGTACCCTGCCTTGTCCCCAGGCTTCGAGCCCCCACCCAGGCGCCCTCAGCCTGGTGCCAGCCCTGTGCGGGGTGGGTTGGGTTTTCTCTTCCTGCGCCCTAACAATCTTTGGAGTTACACCTCCTTGACTTGCAGGCCCCAGCAGCCATAGGTCCGGCTCTCGTTACCTTTGCCTCATCTCTCTTCCTGTGCAACACGTGCCGTTAGTTTGGACGTGACTGGGGCCTGGCTGCAGGGGCACTTTCGCCGCTCGCCCCACTGAGGAGGCAGAGGAAAAGCATCAGTCGAGTCCTTGAAGCAGAGGCGGCTCATGGGGCCGTACGTCTGAGCTCACCCATTGGTTCTGTGTTTCTATACCACCAAAAATGTCATTCAGGCATACGCAACCAAAAGTCCCAGAGGCTCCCCCTACTCAGCTTTACCCTGAATGACTTCCCAGAGCCTGTGGCCTAATGTTTTAAATGCCATCGCAGTTGTCGGGGTTTGCATGCAAGCCCATGAATGCCCCTGCAACAACAGAACCACCATCGTTGTAAGGAAAAAAGACTGAATAATGAGATTATTGCAGTTTAAATTACTAAGCAACAGTCTTTCTGACAATAAACTTAGTAACGCTCTGCCATCTATTTAATCACACTAATGAGACAGAACAACTCCACTTAGATACAAATTACTCTGCATTTCATTTAAATAAAGGTCAGAGAGCTAAAAGCCGCACAAGCCACCGCAATTCTGCTGTACAACACACCCAGCAAAAGGCATCCTTTGTTTCCAGAAGGGAGCCAGCCTTTCTGGCCACGGGCTGCCGAGGCAGAGCTGCGCGCACAGAGCACCTCGCTCAAACCTCCCACCTCCGCTCCCCAGCTGCCCGCCCCTGCGCGGGCCCAGGGCCCGTCTGCCTCGGGAACGGCTCCCTGGTTTGGAGAGGTGAGCATCGGTTCACCAAAGAGATTCAGAGCGCGAGAGATCTCTGATTTCTCCTTGTTCTGAAGTACAAGCACGTGTACAGTCTTGTGTAAGAAACAATTATACCCCTTGGTTCTCACTGCTTAAAATACGCCTCTTGTCCATCAGGCTGACAGTCGAAGCCAAGCAGGGCTGCCTGCTGAGAGTCTCCTCATTTATCTGGCTGGCGCCATCATGATTATCTTAATTTCAAAATCTGTTTTTGTATGCGTCTCTCACCATTTAAAACTGGTGACTTTCCTTGGATATTTAAAGATTTTGTTTTAAATCCATGCCTCTTTGGGCTGAAGCTAGTCATGAGAGAGCAGGTCTGTAATGTACTCAAGAGACTGGCAGTGATGGCTGGAGATTATCGACACATGCTACTAGTTTTAATCTTCGTTTGCAAGCCTAGAGCTGGTCCGGGGCTCACGTCTGACTTATGTTCCCCAGCCACAGGGAGAGGGGAGCTGAGGTGCCACCCCATGGGACCCCTCCCCAGTGGGTGGCTGCACGATCCCTCCAGGCTGAGAATATTCCCACACGTTCACGGCAGCATTAGGTTTCCTCAAGCCTTGCTCCTCGCTGTGCTTCTTTCCGTTCCTCTTAATTAGCAGGGGAGCAATTCCAGGCTATGCGAGTCACTCAGCCATCTCCTACCTCCCCCGCGATCAGCTTCCCTGATACAGTTCATGCCTGTAATAAGATGTCAACATCGAGCTCAACTTGGCAAGCCTTTCATTCCCCCGCTGCCCTTGCCCGCACACGGCTCATGGTCACTTCCTCAACTTCCAGCCCCCCATCCCGTCGGCTCTGGGATGAACCTCCAGCTAGCCGTGCTCCCAGACACGCAAGCAAAGCTGATCCTTTGGCTGCCTGGCACTCCAGATGACCCTGCACCACTTCTTGAGAACATTTCACCCTGAGCAATGGCGTGAGGCTGTTGAATATGCGATGCTTAGCTCTAGGAGTCACTGCAATAGCAACGCTCCCCAACCCTCCTCCTCCTCTCCAAGACAAAGGAGATGCAGCGTTTAAGCCGGTGAGGATCTGCTCACGCAGGCGGTCGGAAAGGTGCCTGTTTCTCCCACTGCCAAAACCATTCACAAAATAAATAGGCAACAAACATCCCGCTTCCACAAATACCTTCCTCGCCCTTGTGTGCACTGTGTGTGCATGTATATATATATATGTATATACACACATTTTTAAAGAGCTGGTGAAAAGTGCCAGACTGACAGTTTACAGGAACGAGCACTTCCTGTTATTTACAGAACTGGTACAACATAGGAAGCAGCAGAGCAAACTTCTCCCTCTTGGGCTGTGTCAAATCCATGATCCAGAGGAAACACCCTTGAGCATAAAGTTCACGCATATTCATTTTTTTTGTCTCCTCTGCTAAGGATCTAGGAATTGTTCCTTTTAGAGGGAGCAGAGGACCATTGTGAAGTTCCCTAGTTCAATGTTATTCTTACCGTGATGAGGGTTGCAAAATTTCATTTATATGAAAACTGAGACCCTAAATCAAAAAATGTAAACCCCCCAAAATTCAGCCACTTCTCACCAAATCAGCCCAGTTTCAAACCAATACGGTTTTCTAACTGCACAGTCTTCACTCACAATCTTAATCCCGTGCTCCGTCTGCATGTTGTGGTCTGTGCCATTTTTACCGTGCCTGTGGTAGTTCAAATGGTTCACATGGTTCTAGTTATTATTTACTTGCAAAACATTTCATCAGATGATGTGTCTGATTCAGGACTCAAAAAGCCAGGCCACTAAAGGAGGACAGCACTTAATTTAATGAAGTAGCATGGAAATGTCATGCTTTAAAGATGTCTTGCACGGAAATAGATTCCATGCTCTATCCTCAGTCCTCTCAGGGTCAAAAATAATAATTATGAGAACAGAGCTGGAAGAAGAAGGATAACGATGGGGTTTTTTGCGCGGGGCGGCAGCAAAGCCAGCTGCCTGAGCCCCAGCAGTTCAGCCGCCCGCCGGGCAGGCCTGTCCCTTGCCAGGCACTTTCTATTACTCCTGAGCAATTACAAATTGATGGATGAGTCACAGAAGAAAAACACAACCGGACTTTGTTTACTGGGATGGAACCTCAGCTCTGGGATTTCTCAAGAGCTGCAGAGATGGAGAGCTGACAGCTGCTGCTCAACAAGCCAGGGCGCGACAGATCGCAGGTGAAGGATCTGTGCTTTCCTGCAAAAGGCTGTGATTAATGGAAAGGTTTTCTCCACACCAAGTTCCTTTTAACTGATCTGACCAGACCCAGGAACCACAAGCAAAACCATCTGTAACTTACGGTTTAAGGTTTAATTTGTTGGCTATGCTTCAGGCAAGCGGGGAGCACACGTGATCCACGATGCACTGAAAACAGGGACGGTGGCAGTTCCCGGCCAGGCAGGCTGCTTACTTGCGGGAAAGGGCTGAGTGCCACAGCGCAGCCTGCTTGCGCTTGCTGGGTTTCTGCAGAAGGCCTGGGCTGACAACGTGTGCCCGCATCCTGCTGCAGCCTGCTCTGCTGCCCGGGGAAGATGCAGGAGAGCTACCAGAAAAGAGGACAGCAACAAAGAGCTGCCTCTGAGCCAGTGGTGCATGCAAACCACTCCCTACCCCTTCCCAGGGAGACCTTCAGCCCCTTCAGAGGGCAAGGACTCCTGCCAGACCCACTCCTGGGGGTCCCGGATGAGCTCTGCAGCCCCAGAAAGCCTGGCTTGTCCACCCAGCCATACTGAACCCTGGAGATGGTGTTCATGGGCTGCTAACAGAGATCCGGCTTGGGCTCCCGATACTAAAACACCAGTTACTGCTGTGTCCCCTTGCTCCCCTCCCTTCATCAGTCCTGTCTGCTGAGGCTGTAATTCTCCAGCAGGACTCTCTCTTACCTAACGAACTGGGATGGAACTGAATTGGCTGGATGGTTGCACTCAAAGTGTTGCAGTCAATGTCTCCATGTCCAAGTGGAGACCAGTGACAAATGGCATTCCTCAGGGGTCTATATTGGGACTCACGCTGTTTAACATCTTTGTTGACAACATGGACAGTGGGATGGAGTGCACCCTCAGCAAGTTGGTGACACCAAGCTGTGCAGTGTGGCTGACATGCTGGAGAGAAGGGATACCATCCAGAGGGACCTTGACAGGCTTGAGAGGTGGGTCCGTGTGAACCTCATGAAGTTCAACAAGGCCAAGTGCAAGGTCCTGCACATAGGTCGACGCAATCCCAAGTGCAAATACAGGTTGGGTGGAGAACGGATTGAGAGCAGACCTGAAGAGAAGGACTTGGGGGTGTTGGTTGATGAGAAGCTCAACATGACCCCACAATGTGAGCTCGCAGCCCAGAAAGCCAAACGTATCCTGGGCTGCATCAAAAGCAGTGTGGCCAGCAGCTCGAGGGAGGTGATTCTGCCCCTCTGCTCCACTCTGGTGAGACCCCACCTGGAGTACTGCATCCAGCTCTGGGGCCCCCAACACAAGAAGGATGTGGACCTGTTGGAGCAAATCCAGAGTAGGCCCACGAAGATGATTAGAGGGATGGAGCACCTCTCCTATGAAGACAGGCTGAGACAGTTGAGGTTGTTCAGCCTGGAGAAGAGAAGGCTCTGGGGAGACCTTCTAGCAGCCTTCCAGTACCTAAACAGGGCCTACCGGGAAGCTGGAGAGGGACTTCTGACAAGGACATGTAGTGATAGGCCAAGAGATAATGGCTTTAAACTGAAAGAGATTTAGATTAGATCTAAGGAAGAAATTCTTCACCATGAGGGTGGTGAGGCACTGCAGCAGGCTGCCCAGAGAAGCTGTGGATGCCCCATCCCTGGAAGTGTTCAAGGCCAGGTTGGACGGGGCTTTGAGCAACCTGGTCTAGTGGAAGGTGTCCCTGCCCATGGCAGGGGGGTTGGAACTAGGTGATCTTTAGGGTCGTTTTCAACCCAAACCATTCTACGATTCTATGATTCTATGAACTGCTGCCACAGCAGAATTCATCTGTGTTATTGCAGGATAAAACAATCACTTGCCAAATGACACATGAAAAGAACAATACATAGATAGCAAGTGCCCGAAGGTTAGGAGAGGCCAGAGGGCTTTTTCCATACAGTCTTTTCTAAGTTTTCCTGTGGGGCAAGGCAAAGCCTTTAGATGCACAGGCAGGAGCCCACCTCCCGGCGCGTGCTGATAACACTGGTGGTACACAGCTGTGGCCGCTCCGGCACAGCGCATCACCCACGCCTCGTCTTCCAGCTCTTCTGGGAGAGCGTGCTGAGAATCTGTCAGGCTGGTGGGGCGTGTGTTTGGGGCAGCTCACAGCCCTGCTGCAGACTCTGCAGCCAGCGTGAAAACCCAAATCCACAGGTTTGCGTCAGCCCTTGCTCCTGCCTTCCGTGTCGGTGCTGCCGTGCTCTGCGGGCGAGAGCTGGTGTTGCTGCGTGGGGCGGCTGCCTCAGCCGCAGCTGAAGCTGGAAAGAGCCGGCAGTTTTGGTTTCCTCTTGTGCTTGTACGCTGCAGCAGCTCCGTCCCCCAGCGCCTGCCCTCCTGCAGCTTTGCCATCTGATTCTCCTTTTTCTGAGCCTCCCTCAGGCGCTCCTCGGTAAATAAATCCCCCTGCTCCTTTCCCCATCCTGCAAGGCCGGGCGGCAGCACCAAGGGCCATTGCAGCAGGCTGGAATAATTATCTCTATTTGTGTTATTATTTGTGGAATAATTATGTTTATCATGGTGGTGCTTAGGGCCAGACTCCCATGTCTGGGATTGCGCTTTCCGCTCTAGGCTTTTCCCGGGGACCCTCAGTCATCATCGGCGCACCCAGACCTTGCCACAGAGCAGCTCGTGCGCTCGCCCCGGGGCACTGCTCCCTGCCCTCTGTACAGTCACACTTACATGGCTTCGCCTTTAGCGAAACAGCCCCAACTCCCCAGCATGCAAAGAGGAGCACAACTCAGAGCTGAAACTCCTCCAGGGAACATTTTGGGAACTTCCCAAGCTGGGTGATACTGGGGCTTGGCTGCTGTCCCGCAGTTGCACACCCTGCCACACCTACCCGCCTGGCGCTACCGAAATGTCACCAGTGCTGCTCAGCGCAGCAGTGCAAACTATTTAGGGCAGGGAAAAGCCAGTTCAGATATAAATATAAATCAAAATAAGTCAGCTTGTCCTTCAGCTGCTTTAAACCTGCCACCCCCAGCCTTCGATTTCCATTTTCGCTTCTGCGGCCGCTTTGCACAGCCTGGTTTCGCCCAGAGATACACCCCAAATCCCGCTCCCGCTGCATTTCTGTGGGATAGGGCCAGTCCCAGCAGACCCTTTGGGAGGTGTCTGCAGGCAAGAGAAGGTCAGAAGCTTTGGCTTGGCAGCTGCAGACGTCCCTCATCGAGTCCCCCCCTGTGAAGAACCGGTTACAGAAAACTCGTCGCCACTCAGCCAGTTTAATGCTTGCAAGATTTTGCACCAGTAAGTCAAATGAGAGAAATAAACGCTGGCAAAAATAGCGATTGGGAGGGGACTGTCTGTATTTCACACATCACAGGGTGCCTTTTGTGCAGGAAGGAAAGGGCTTGTGACGCCTCACTCACCACCATCCATCTCACTGCAGATGAGCCAGGTGCTGTCTGCAATACCTGCTTCCTCACAGAAATCAAGCGTGGCTCCGGCTCAAGACAGCACAGACTCACTGGCAGCTCCGTTCCCTGCCCGCCAAGCCCGCAGTGACCAGAGAACCACAGGCTCATGCTGCAGATGCTCCGGCATTAACCCCTGGCTGCAGGAACCAAAGCCTCCCTCCCTTTCCCCCTCTGGTCTGTCCCTGGAGGCAGCCCCCACGTCACTCGTGTTTTCTCTCCCGTGGAGGAGCCTGGATGTGGTTTTCCTCCTGTTCCTTCCCTTTGCCTGCTCCTCCTGTTAGCTTTCCTCTGAGCAGCCACCTTACTGCAGCCATCAGGGAGGAGGTGATGCTGTAGGAGTCAGAACATACCCCCATGTATCTTTTAGCTTTGCAGATGAGCCTTCTCATCCCACTTTGAAGGGAAAACTCTACCAGGTTCTCCTAAATGAGGAGGTCCAGCTCACCTCAGAGTAAATCCTCTTTATTCATGGAAGAGCAAGGTCCTTCCCCTGATGGAGTTGTCCCCACCGAGGAGCTCACAGCAGAGCCTGCTTTGCCACATGGTGCCACGGGGCGGGCTGGCAGCGGCTGTGAGCTCCAGGGCTACGAGCCCCCTCGGGGCTGTGGCCATGCAGGGAAGCTCAGCCTCGTGTGAGGGGCGTCAAGGCGGAATGGGCTCAGCTACTGCAGACTTCGTAGTTATTTCACGGGGGACTTCCCAAGCGATTGCTCCACTCAACAGCAGACCAAAATATGCTGTAACATGCGTGTCTGTGGCTGGGACCTGCACCCTCCTGCCCCTTGCTGAGGCTCTCCATCCTGCTCACCACCCAGCTATAGTCTTCTCCACCAGCTCTCCATGTGTAAGGGGGCAAACCAGAAGACCCACACGAGAGTCAGGAAGGATGGGGACGAGCAGTGCTCTCTCCCAGCTGGGTTGAACATGCTCCATCAGGTCTCCAGGGCCCAGGGAGCCGGCAGCAGCAAGCACTCCTGGCCCATTGCCCCTGGAGCACCAGCGCTCCAGGCAATGCCAAGAGGATGGACTGAATCAGCATTGATTGGGAATGTCATTTCTTATGAAATATATCCCATATATCCCTTCCCTGCAGTTTCTCCTGCTGCTTCAGGGACTCTTCCTCGGGCTATTTTTAGTGCCGGGTTACATCACTGCCAGCTTCTGCTGCTTTGAAACAGTCACCGGCTGCGAACATCCAGGCATCAGCGACTGCGAGCCGCAGGGCTGTAAGGACGGGAACTTTATCACTCAGCCAGCAGATGAGCTGCCGGATGGAGCCTGGTTTGGGACAGCAAACAAGGAGCATCTCAATCATGCTGGTGCCCGACAGGGAGGAGGAGGAGGGCCCTGCCACAAGAGCCCCCACTTCCCTTGGGACCGGGGGATGCTTTCCGGCAGCACTGCCATTGCCTGGCTGCACAATACCGAGCAAATTAATTAATCCTCTGTGCTTCTCCTCTTTCCAAAGAGAGAGTTTATGCTGACCTACTTCTTACAGAGAAATTTGCAAAGGGCTTCAACATCCATGACAAGCAAGTGGCACCAAAAGCGCTAATTATGCTGGCTGTTCCCAGTACCCAGACCACTGCAGAGACGAAACAGCAGCAAGCAAAAGCAGAACATCACAGCTCTGGAATAAGTAACAGAGAGAGCTGCTCCTGCAGGGAGGCCACAATTTCCAGCCTGGCAACTGGCTCTTGCTTTTGGGCAAGAGCGACTCACGTGCTGGCCGGCCACGTGGAAGGGTGGCTCAGGCCGTGAGATGGCACAAGCAGCCACGTGGCAAAGAGGAAGATTCGCCTTGCACCTCTTTGCAAAGATGTTGTGCATCGGGCACGGGGGTCCCAGCAGCCCCTGGGCAGAGATGCAGCCCCAGGGCAGTGAGGAGAGGCAGGGGATCTCCACAGCCAGCCCTCGGCATGCCTGCGAGGCTGCAAATGCTTCGCGTGCTTCCCCAGGCACGCTGACACTGTCACCGCGTACCAGCGCCGCGGGGGCCCCGCAGGGGCTGCCTGAGCCAGCGAGTTTTAACCTCTGTCCTCCCCACCTCTCCATCTCTGAGCCTCCCTGGTAGCCGGGGCTACAGAGACCTGTGCAGGAGCCATTAGCAGAAATGAGGAAACAGGGGGATCCGAGCTGACTGAGCACCCCTCCCTAGCAGCATCCTGATCCCCACAGCCACCCTCTGCCCTCCCCCTGCATCCCAGCTGGCCAAAATCCCTCTCCCAGAAGACTCTGCCCAGAACAAGGGCTGGAGCTCTTAAGGAGGAAATTCTGAGTTAAATTCCTTCCTCCCGAGTCATTTGCAGAAGAGAACAGCGTGTGCTCCCAGCACAGAGATGACGTCTTGCTGGCCCCCTGCCGCTCCTCGGCTGCCTGTCACTGCGGGGCCAAGGCTCTCCCAGCGAGGCGGCGGGAGGGTTTGGCTGATGGAGAAGGATGGGAAGGAGTATTTGCTGTGCCTCTGCCCAGGGAAGGGCTGGCAGGGGGTGCATTGCTGGCGGCGCAGGGCAAACACCTCACCAGAAAAGCCCTGCATCCCCTGGAGGGAAGAGGATGCAGAAGGTCACCGGAGAGCTACAAAGATCCCCTCCATCCCCCAAGGGAAAAGGAGTAATAGAGTTACGCTGCAGATTATATGTGAGCCCAGCATAAAGCAGTTATTACTGAGGGCTCAATAACCAAACCCAGGATTAAGTAGAAGGACCAAAGCCACATCCGATGCAAATGGCTGCAGCTGTGTGGAGGCCGTGAGCCTCATACTAATTCATCCTCAATTCCTCAGCAGGAATCATGAAACAGTTAAAGCAGCCCAAGGAAGCTGTTCATTTTGTATTTGCATTGAGCTGCTTAAAAAGTAAACACAGCGTAAGGCCAGGCTCGCCAGCAGCTGTCACTGACCTCAAAATCAAAGATGTTGTGGGCTGATCCCAAGTAGGGCAGGCTCGCAAGCAGAGCGGGCGCAGCAGCCACGCTAGAGATGGGAGGAACATGAGCTGTGGCTGGCTTGGAGCAAAGGCTCCTGCCCCCCCTTCCTAGGCCAAATCTGTCAGCAGGGTCACAGAGCTGGCAAAGTTATCTGAAAAAAATATTCCTGACAATTCTCTCTCTCTCTCATCTCAGAGATGAGGCAAACGCTGCCCTGATCTGGGCAATCTGTGTAGGGATTATTAAACCAAACTGTATCTGGGCCAAGGTTAATAAAAAAATCCTGCAAAATCCTCCCAGCCACGGTGTTTTGGTTCCCTCATCACACGCGGCTGGGTGCTGTGCCGGCGGGGAGGCGCGAGGCCGGCAGTGCGCACGCGTGCCGTGAGCCATAGCGAGCCGACCTGGGCTCACGCTAGGTTTCCCGTCCTTGCAAAGGCGACAAGAGGCTCACTTCATTCTGGCTTGTGAAGCCCGCAGAGCACCTCTGCTGACAGCTGGCAGGGATTATTGTCATCTGTTACCACCATCACCCCGCAGCGACACGTGTTGTGCTGCTCAGTGAGGGCTGCGGCTCCCTCGGAGCAGAGCGTGTGCCACCCTGCCACGGCTGGTGCCACGCGGGAGAGCTGCAGCTGATCAGCATTGCAGGCAGAGCCAGACTGCGCCCGTCTGATGTGTGGGCATGCACCCAGGAGAGTTTCCTCAGCTGCCAGCAGAGCCCCAAATCCCACATCTCTGCCTGGGTGGCTTCAAGGCAGCCTTGCTGCTGCGGGCTGTCCTGGAGAAGATGGGAAACATGCTCAGGCTCTTTCCCCCCTTTCTCTTAGGTGAACAGTGAAGTTCTTCAAAGTGTGTGTTTGTGGTTCTTCCTGCCTTCTTATCACAGAGGGCTCTGGAAACGGGAGAACTGGGGGCATCACAGTGTGAGCTCACACATCCCTGCCTTGACAGGCTCCTTATCCCTGCAGCAGCTTCCAGCATCTCAGCCCTGATGTTAAAACCATTAAGTCTCTGGCCATCAATGCGAAGAAAAACTAGAAACCACGGCACAGCAGTAATCAGGGCGATAAGGTCTTCTGCTTCCACCGGCTTGAGGCTGTCCAGATCCTGCTGCCTAAATCTGCTGGGAAACCCGTCCTCTCCAGTCCCAGCCGCTTCCCCGGGGCTCTCACTGGGGTGCTTCCCTTCCAGTGCCAGCTCCTTAATAAATACTGGTTGTTCCCGTCACATTTCCCTCATGCCGCCCAGTGACGCCAGCCCTGCTGGCAAGTGATCAATTCCCTACTCACCGAGTCATGCAAATTCATCAAAAATCACCCCGGATCCATGGAGACAGGCTCCTCAAAGTGTCGGAGGAGGTTGAGGGCAGAGCTGCAGCAGTGGTCCATGGTCTGGAGATGCAGCCCCATGCAAAAGACTTGGCACCAGTCATTCGTCCTCGTCGCCACGTGGCAGGGCCAGGAAGAGCCGCTGCAAATGAGAGAAGCAGAGCTCATACTCCATCTTTTGTCTCTTAAACATCCACCCTTCAATAAAGCACAATTATCTGTTTACTTAAGAGCAAGAGTAATTAACCACCCAAATGGTTACCAAGGAATGCAAGAGTCACAATAGTCCCTATTATGGAGCAGATGAACTAAATGGAGATAATTGTTCTTCCTGGCCTTAAAAATGTGGCAATGCACCCCAGCACCTTCACCCACTGCAGACTGGCACAAAAACCACCCAGGGAACTGGTATCCCTCAAGGGCAGCGCTGGGAAGCGAGGCCAGCTGGGCCCATGCTCTCTGGGGCAGGACGGAGCGTGCCAGACCTGCCTGCAGCCCCTGGCCCGCCTGGAGTGGGGCAAAGCCACCCGCTTGCAAACACTTCTGTGCGATGTAGGAATTGGTGCACAAGGTTTCCCAGCCCACCAGATCACAGCACTAATTTGAATGCTGTAAATATTTGATTTTCATTTGCAATTTAACCTCTCCTGCCTTCAGCTGACAGTAATTTCCAAGTAAATGCCTGACTTCACTGCGCCTCAGAGGACGTGAGCCGCATCACCAGCCCCCAAAACCCACACCTCTGCAAAGACCACTACCCCAGCAAACATCCCCAGGCACCGCAGGGCTCGTGGTCAGGGTCAGTTCAATCCCTGATGGGATTTTCAATGTCCATAACTTCCCAGGGGTGGATTTCGATGGAGGAGGAGGCTGAAGGTCCCCATCAGCCCTGCCAACTCTGACTGCCATCCCAGCACAGCTGCAGGCTCTGCCGGCGCCTTCATCCTGCTGCCCACCTCGCAGCCACGCTGGGGATATTTGTGTCACCGGGCCACACTTGTGGGACGCCGGTTGTGTCATTGAGCTGCATTTCAGGAGGGACCCATTTGGCGGACGCAGCAGCCACCTGTGTTTACCCACTCCGGTCTCATGCTGGCACGCACACGATTACAGCTTTCAGTTTCAGCCTCCCATCTATTTATATCAAATGCCTTTGAGTGATGTGCCGCCGCCTCCTGGGAGCATTGCTGTCCCGGGCCAGCCTGCCCGGCACCTCCTGGTCAGAGATGGCTGTGAGGTGACTCGATCACAGCCTGACAGCACCTACACGGGAAATAAATCTCCTATGATGGTCTCCCTGCCACCCCTGGCACACTTACAAGGCTCCGAAGCCGCGCACAGGAGATATGTTGGATCCTGCTGCGATGAGACCAAAGTGTGGGATGCCAAGTGGCTGCATCATCCCTGTCCCCAGGGACAGGGACCTGCCACGCTGCCCAGCTGCTCAGGGCTACTGGGGAGCAAGGTCACAGCCTGGATGTTTCTGCTCCACAGCCCCAGAGCAGTGGGAGCCAGACAGCGGGGCCCTGGCACATGGCAGCGGGATGTTGGGGTCAGCACTTGGAGGACAGAGGTGGGTGAGCAACAGAAAGGGATGCTGCAATGCAATTCAGTCAGAGGCACCCACAGAGCTATTGCCATCAAAAATAAAACAAGGAGGCAGCCTCAGACAATCCCACCCACCCACTCCCATTCCCACAGCTGTAACGAAGCGTTACACATCCCTGCCGGGATGCTATCTGCTCACGTCATGCCTGGCGAGAAATGGTAATAGCTGGGCACATGTAATCAGGAGCAAACCCTATTTATAGCCCCATTTAATAAGCTACATCTGAGAGAAGATGAAAGGGAAGAAGATGAGTCAACAGGGTAAACGGAGCTGAACTTTCCCGCTAGCGGGGCAGTTGGTTCATGTAAAGAGAGATGTTACCAGGAGAGCTGTCCCCAGCAGCATCACTTCCAATGCACTTCCAATGCAGAGAGACTGACAGCCCCATCCTAGCACCAGAGCAGGGTTCATCCAGCTCCACCGGAGGCAGCCCTTGGCGCACCCTGGGGAGAGAGGCTGGGGCTGGCAGCCAGGCAGGGGCTGGGCAGACCCAGCTACTGACTTATGGCCCTTTAGCTTCATCCTGCTCATCAGCTCCGGGCTTTCTTCTTCCCAGCAGTGGGAAGAGGCTGGGGGCCTCAGCACCCCCTCGCTGGCACTGCCCTGGCTACCTTGAGTGTGCCATTAGCAATGGTCCTGTGGGGATTCTCCATATCCCCATCCATCCAACAAGGGCTCACACCGGGAGAGGGGATGCCTCTGCCCCAAAAGCGACATAACCAAGCTTAGTTCCAGAGAAAAGCAACCCAGAGCTCGGCCCGTGAACCAGCCCATGTGCTCCGGTGCAGGGAGGGTTAACCATCGGTGAGGGTCCCCGCGGTCACAGCCCCAGGGACCACCAGGTCCCCTCCCCGGATCTGCGGGCAGGCAGCCCCTGCCCAGCCCAGCGGCTCAGGCAGCCAGCGGCTCATGCGGGGCTATTTTTAGCCTCCTTGCTCAGCCTTTCATTTTAAAGCCACCCACGGGAAACATTTCCATTTTATCATGAAAACAACTCTGCTGCAAAAATAAATTATAAGGACATCAAAGTGCTAAAATAAAGGGGGAAAAGAAAGGCTTCCTTACACCAGGGAGAGGGGAGAGCGGAGGGGCGGCCCTGTGTCCTCCCAGCAGGTCGGAGGCAGAGACCTCCTAAAGGTCTTTCAGAACAAAATAACAATGCAGCAAATGAGAAAAGCAAATTGAAATAGAAGAGCAGAGCTGCAGCGGTGAGCGGATATGCCGGCAGGGATGCAGTGAGTCCTCACGGGGCAGCTGGCTCTCCTCCATCTGGGCTGGGGTGCGCCTTCCCTGGCCACCTCTACCGGGATTTCACCGGGATGTGTCCCAGGGAAAGCCTGGCTGCGCATCACCCCTGCTCCAGCTACAGGCTCTGGGTCCCCAACAGCTAATGAGGCTGTGGGATGCCCCTGGAGTCCTCAGAGCCCCCCAGCACCAGCCCTTGGCTCCCTGCACCTTTCCAGATCATGAGGAAACTGCTCTTGTTAATCTGATCCTTCTCAGTACCTTTGCTAACCCATGGCATTGGGAGCGCAATGTTTCTGGGCTGTAAAAATAGCCGTGGGCATGCTGGGAATGGGGATGGGCTGTGGCCAGCACTGCCATCCCGCTGCCGTGCCAGCCGGCAGCACGTGCTCCCTCCCTCGCCCGGCAAAACTGGCAACACTCTGAGTGTGGGGTGATGCCAAGGTCACCCCGACCTCCATGTGGTCCCCCACGCCTCGAACCCAGATCCTGGGGGATGTCCTGGAGACCCTCCTTGCTCCCCAAGACCTGAGGAGAAGCTTCTGCACCTCAAACAGCCATACCAACGCACACCCGTGCTGAGCGCGGGGGGACGGGGCAGGCAGCAGAGATGCCCTTGCTGCCCGAGCGACGGCCGCGGGGAGCACGGCCTTTAAATGAGGGCAGGCAGGGCAGGGGACGAGCCAAGAGCCTGCCCTCTGTTTGACATCACAACGGGTGAAACCCAAACCTCAACCAACGGTGTCTATTACCTAATTAATAGATTCTAATATGCCCACGGAAATGAACCTTTCCCAGTCCGGCGGCGAGGGCTCTTGCAGGGGGGTGGAGGCAACTGCCCGCGCCCCCACTCTAGCGTTCGCTTGTGCAGGCAGCTCCTCCGGGCAGGAGCAATCTCTGCGTTCGACTGTGCCGGTTTCAGCGACTCAAAGCCTTCAGCCCTTTGCAGAAACTGCACGGGGAGAAATCCAGAGAGGAGCAAGGCACAGGGCAGTCCTCCCCTGCCTGGGCTCCCATGGCAGCCACCACCGCCCTCGCAGCACCCGGGGCACAGCGGGGGGGACAGGCAAAATTGGCCGACATCTGCCAGCGTGCTGGGGAGAAGCCACAGAGAAGTCACCCTCTGGCTGGTGACGCACAGAGCAAAACCCAAAGCTTCCCTCTGGCTGGGCACACTCATGACTCCTCCCGGTGTGGGGTCCTGCGTGCCGGGAGCTGAGCAGGCTGCAGGAACCATTTAATCATGGTTTGCGAGGCGTCCCTCTGCGCTGGCACTGCGGGAGGCAGTGGTGTCCCGCACAGGGCGGGGGGGTGACCCTGTGCAGCTCAGCGGGGACCAGGCTGCGCTCGCTTCCCCTGGGGAATGACTTGAATCGAAACTTAATGATTTTCCAGGAAAAAGCCCTGCACTGATGCTCCCCCTCGGCAGCCATCTGATGCTGGAGCCAGCCGATGGCTTCCCTAAGAGACTCACCCGCCCCAGGGTCCTCTGTCCGGCGCCCGGCTGAGCCACACTGCCCCAGCAGCAGCTCAGGGTGACGCCAGCTCCCGCTCCGGCAGCTGCTCCAGAGCATCCCTGCGGGATGCATCGCTGTCCCTCGGGCCTGCCAGGCAGCCCTGGTCCTGGGCGTGCTCCCTCGCACCTCGCACCAGGAGGTTTCCTCTTGGGGTTTGTAGGAGCGATCGTCACCCCAACCACTGCCATCGGCTCTTTGCCAGCCGTGAAGCCGTGTCAGCCGGTACAAGCCCAGGCATGGACGGCTGCGGTAACTGCCCTGGACAAGAGCTGCAGTGTGCCCTCCTCGGGATGCCCACAGCTTTGCCACCCCCCCGGGGGTCCGTGCTGCTGTCCCCCTCTCTGCCAGGTGACACCAGCACGTGACAGGGCTTGTCAAGGACATGCCTGGGACAGGCAGCCACACTGCTCAGGCTGCCTGGCACGGAGAGGGGCTGCACCACGATCTGGTCCCCCCACATCCCAGGGGCTCTCGAGGGCTGCGTGCTCAGCAAGGAGCAGCAGGGCTCATGCACTGCAAAACTGCTCCCTACGGCCGAGCGCCCGGCACGGCTGTGTGCCGCCGAGGGTCCCCCCTGCTCGCCGGCAGCCTGCCACGCAGGGCAGGGGCAGCAGGCAGGTCCCCACGCCAGGTGCTGTGTCACTGCCCTAGGAGGGATTTGGATTTAGGGCTGTGATTTAGATAGGGCTTGTCAGCGGAACGAGTCTGGGGACAGTCCCGGTGACATCAGGTGGGGAACGTGCCCCACAGGTAAATACCGTCAGTGTTCCCGGCCCAGGGGCAGTCACTGGCCGGAGGAAAATGGGCACACGAGGACAATCCGAGGGAGCACCCTGCTCCGACAGGAAGCTGCTCCCAGGGCTGGGACCCAGCCAGGGGTCGGCACTGAAGTGCCCATGGGATCCCCAGGGGTGGCTGCAGGCTCATCCGTCTCAGCCCCGCTGCTGGCAGGGCAGGGAGGAATGGGCAGCCAGCGCTTGCTGCAGGGAAGAGCCCTGCTTGGAGGCCAGAGCAACGTTTCGTGGGCTCAGCAGCCCCCTCTGCCACTGTCCCCTACCCCTTCCCTGGTACCTGCCTCCAGCTGCAGCATTTGCCTGCTCAGTTACACCACAACCCAGCTTTCAAGAGGCTCTCCAAGAGCACAGCCAGCATCATCCTTTTGTTTTTTTTAAAGTGTTGCCAATTTACCCGGATGGGAAGGGAATTCTGAATTACCCCAGCTCCTTCCCTCCCTCCCTGCATCAGGGCTGGCACCCCACAAACTCCCTGCTTCTGTTAGCAATTAACTGCACTTGGTGGAAGGTCTCTCCTCAGCTCAATTTTTCAATTAAAGAAATACCCTTGGGGGAAAAACCCCGTGTCGTATCATTAATGATGACATCAGCCTACAGTCACCCCAGGTGAGAAAGTCGGGGTGGCATGGGCAGCCGTCAGAGCGGTGTGTGTGGTTCAGCCTTGCAAAACGTCTTGGTCCACAGTGAGATGGGTGAGGCAATGCTGCGGCTCGGCCGGCACCCTGCACAGCTCTCCCAGAGCCCTCCCCTTTGGGATCACACCAAAGAGAAACTGCCTTTGGTTTGGTCTCCTTGCACTAAACGTGCTTGCTATCCAGTTATTTTAAGAAGCTGGCACAGGCAGATGCACACAGGCTTTCTTCGGAGCACCGACCTGTGCCAGCCGCCTCGGGAGCAAGCCAGCCCCATCATTAGCAGAGGTGCAGATTTCAGGGGCGTGGGTGGCTTTGTTTGCTTTGGATTTTGTGCATGCGCTTCTTTTCCTTGGTAGTCACTCCTGCAGCTCCAGCTGGTGCTTACCTGGGAGCCCCGCTCAGCCAGCCACCCCTGCAGTTCTGACTGCCCTGGCGTTGCATTCCCCTTTGCTCCAATTTCAGATAATTTCAGGCTTTGTTGGCTAAAAATACCGACAAGCAGTTAATCCGTTTCGCCGAGATGGGACTTTCCCCCCGCTGCGGAGAGCAGGTGGGGAGGTGAAGCGAAACCACACCGAGTTACAAAACCCCAAGTGGGTGAGAAGGTGGCCGGCAAGGCAGCATGCTTCTGCTTGAAAACACAGGGCTGAAGTTCGTCCCTTCCCGGGGACGTGCATCCCCGGTTGCTCAAAACCCCAGCAGAGCCCTTCCACCAGCTGAACCCCCATCCCTGCACTGGCAAGACTCAGCTCCACCATTAATTTGGGAAACTTTGGAGGAAAACAATTCCCAGTGCTGCTGGTGGGGGGGTTTCGTGGCCCATAGTGCCTAGTACCTCGGTGCCTCACCATCACAGGTTATTTAGTCCTGCTGACAGCCGGCACCACGGGCAGGACCATGCCCATGTCCCAGGAGGGTGCGGAGGAGAGGCCGGGTGCTGTTGTTATGTGCCTGACCCCATGGGCAACTTTTTAATTGCATTTAGCTGCAGGAAAGCTGCCCTAGGGCTGGAGCTGAGTGGGGCTGAGCCCAGTGCCCTCCCTAATGGAGGATATTCCTGCAGCTGCATGGGAGCAGCCCCAGCAAACCCGCTGGCTGGTCATCCATCCTCGTCCTGCCCCAGCAGGCACTACGGATGTCCCCCCCCTCCCCGCAGAGGGCTTCCTTCAGTGTTTTGCAGTGCTGGGGAGTCCCTCAGCTGGTGGTGGGGTGGACGGAGCATATGAAAACCCGCCAGAACAGGTTGTCTTTGGAGCCCAGACCAGCCCGTGCTGTTCCCACGGCAGGTACGAATGTCACATACGCGCACACTCCTCCCCACTGCCCAAACACACACATCACCGCGCTCATAAAAGCAGCTTGTTTTCTTATCCAGGTCCCTAGAGCCATACCTCCACGTGCAGCACGTGCTGGCGGTGCAGTGACGCACCGGAAGCCTTTTGGTAGCCGCGTGGTGACGCCCAGTATCAATCAGAGTTGGCAATTGCTGCCACCTCACCTGGCAGCACGGGGAGCCAGAGCCACTTCTGCTTTGGCTCGGCCGGCCGCTCGCTCTGCATCACACGGCGGCATTTCCCAGCTCGGGGCTTCCCTCGGGTTCCCGAGGCGCGCAGAGGAGCTGCAGCAGAAACACAAAGGGGACGTCCCGCAGCAGCAGCGCCTGCACCCCTCCCCACGGCACGTCGGCTGCCAGGCTGGGGGTGCTGCCACCCCGCACCCTCCTGCGGCCTTTGCAAGGGGGTTCCCTGGGTGCACCAGCTCCTGAGTCTCCGCTGCCAAGGGCGGCGGCACACCTCTCCAGTGCCGGCATCCACGCCGGGGACATCTACAGCCACTCGGGGTCTCACGAGAGGTGGGGTGATAGGAGGTGAGACTTCACCTCCCGCAATCCTGGCCACGCACATTAGCTCCTGGGGGTTTTTGTGTCTCAGGCAATGGCCCGTTTGGGTCCCCAGCCTGAGCCCCAGGTAGAGCAGGCAGACACACACACACACACGCACGTATACGTATATAACCCTTGTATACAAACACCAGCAGATCTCCCCATGCAAGCACCCCAGCCCTGCCCTGCCCGCCGCCGCAGGCTGGCCTTGGCTGCTGGCACAGGGCAACGTTATCATTTATTGCCCCACGCCGGAGGGCAGCGGGTGCGCCTCCCTCCCGTACCCTGGACTTCACCCCACCTTCCCTGCCCTTCCCCAGCTCCTCCAGCTCAAGCCAACCGGCATCTGGGGCTCTATTTTAGTGCGAGAGACCGGTTGTTTCCCTGTCACAGGTTCATGTTTTTATTTAACTCCCTTTCAGCTTCCCAAATTAGCACGGACAGGCTCCTGCTCTGTTTGCCTTGGAAGAAGATGCGTTGCCACAAATTATTTTTGATTCAAGTAAACAAAGCCTTTACCTCTCTTTTTTTTCCCCGCTCCTCTTTGATGTCGGTGGCTAATTTCAGCGCTCTGAGAAGCGAGTACAAGGGCGCTGGCTGGCGCCCAGCACAGAGCACCGGGGATGCCGTGGGCTCCCTGCCCAGGCACTCCTGCAAAGCCAGCGCAGCTCCAGCCCTGCTGCAAAGGCCTGCTTGTGCCCCCAAGCCCCAAAACAGTCCCAGGCTGGGGGCTCACCCTGACAGCAGCACCTAGAGCACCAGTTTCCGAGCCCACTAGCAGGCGGCATGGTGGCTGGTACGGTGCCAGGCTGCCCCAGGTCCCTCCTGCCCCGCTGCCGCCTGCACCTGCTGATGCCAGGACAAGGGCCGGGCTCCCTGCCGGCACGCTGCAGATCTCTGCATCGTTTCCCACACCCAGCGTACCACCACGGGGGTTTCCCTGTCCAGAGCAGCTGGGGAGAGCCGCAGGCGGCTGCCACCACCGGCAGGCATCCTCCAGCCAGAGGAAACGGCGCTGGGACCAGTGTGAAATGCGCCAGCTTGGCATCACTCCCTGGTGATGGGGACGAGGACAGGTGGCCATGCTGTGAGGGGATAGCAGCCCATTCCCAGCACGTATGCTCGGTTGCGAAAGCAGGGATTTGTCCCAGTTTGGCTGTTCCTGGTGGCTGAGCCAAGGGATTAACCAGTACAGTAATTCCTCCTTAACGTGTGGGAAGCAGCACAGGTTCCCATTCCCACTTCTGAGACAGTTGCTCACTCCACTGACCCACCCAGCCCCACCGCTCTCCCCTCGGGGGAACAGTTTCTTTTGCTTCCTCCATCCCAAAGCTTCCTCTGTGTTTGCAGCCGGGAGGAGGCACACCTCCCGGGGGAGCTGGCACAGGGGAGCAGCCAAACACGGGGTGCAGGTATTAAATTAGGGGGTGCCGGCAGCCTGCCCTTGGCCATCGTGGGGTGCCGCAGGGGGCTGCGGCAAGCCCTGGGTGGCACAGCACGGCATGCCGGCACGGGGTGAGACCGCGAGCAGGATGAGACCGGGTAGGAGCCCTGCAGCAGCCCCTCGGGGCAGGGTCCTGCAGCCCTAACAGCGCAGGGGATTTTCAGGTGACGAGTTGCATGAGGCCCCATCTCAGCAAGGGCGCATGGGGCAATGTTTATTCAGCACTCATCCTAGACTATTTTTGGGACTTGTTTTGCAACTGGACAGAACCTCCTCACCCATCAGCATATGGTTACCTTTGGGGCACAGCCCTTCCCAGCACGGTGAGTGCCTCGGCCCCGAGGCAGAGACAAAGCAGCGACTTTGCAGCCTGGTGCAGAGACCCCCCTGCAGCAGGGCCAGCCCCCCTCAGGGGACAGTGACCCCACCAAGTCCTCATCCCCTGCAACCCACCCTCGCAGCCTCCGCAGACAGCCCTTCTCCTGACATCGATCCACTTAGACACACACAGCTAATTATAGATGGGGCTGATGTTGATTTGGATCAAGTGGAAGATAACGAGGTTATTTTAGGTTTATCTCTTGGGGAAATAGGCTTTGCTGGCACAGGCAGGTGCTGCCCAACCCGTCGGGGCATGGCTGGGCTCTGGGACGAGTGACTCCCGTGGCGGGGACGGAGGAGGGATGCACCTCGGATGCACTGAGGGCACAGCAGATGCAGCAGGACAAGCCCTGATGTGCTGGTCCCCATCGTGCCACCCTGCCTGCCCGGCAGGTCCAAACCTGCCACCTCCATCAGGGGAGCGGCAGCACAGGGAGTACACGGCACCAGATTCGCAGGTCTCAAAAAAACTGGAGCCCACCCTGGCTGTGACCCCCGAGCCTCTCCATCCCTCCTGGCAGGGCAGGCACCCACGGGGGCCTTGTCCCTCCCGGCACGGCCATGCCCTCACCGGGACGTGGCGCCAGTGTCGTGCATCCTTCTGTGGGAAGGAGGTTTCAAACCAAGATCTCCAGCTTGGCAACATCTGACTGCCAAAACAGTTGCTTTAATTATAATGTCCCAAGCACTTGGGTTTTCCATGCCAAGCAGCATCTAAAAATATCAAAACCACTAACTCACCCTGTAACAAGACATTAAGCAGAGGGAGCCACCACAGAAACCAAACCAAGGGCGCCAGGAGGCTTTTCCCATCGGGAAAGCTCACAGGAGCTGCCACATGCTCCTCCAAATGCTCCAATGAAACCTCTGGAGGTTCCTCACTTTTGCTTCGGCTCCCTGCATGAACATGGGGGTCCCAGCAGGACGGGGTGTGGGAGATGTGAGGATGCCCCAGGCTGGGCCAGGCGTGCCCAGATTCATCCCACAGGGACCCAGCACCTGCAATGCAGTAGTATCTCATATTTTCTTTTAGATTTTATATTTCCTTTCTGATTATGCAGAGATGATGATGTGACTGGGTTTGGCTAAAACAATTTCAGCAACAGCCACCTTGGGTGGGCGACTTGTCCTGTATGGTGCCAGCCCCATGGCTGAGATGGGGTAAAGCAGCGAGCTGTTGCGAATAAAGTTTAAAAATGAAATTTCTGGGCAATTTTAACACTAAGCAGTGCTGGTCAGCCCAGCCTACAACCACCAGACTGCTTCACAAGCGCTCGGACAGACTTTAATGGCCGAAATTTGGCCGCACTGAAGGCAGTGCTGGCAGGGCTGCAGCGGGGCGGGGGTCCAGTCCCAGCTCTTGGGTGCCCTCAGCTCTGGTGCGCCTGCAGCCATGGGTGGGCTGGCACAGGACCCGTAATTAACCTGGGGCAGATTACTGAAGGGCATGGGGATCGTTAAGGATGGGAGGTGGTGCGAAGCCTGGAAATGAGGAACCAGGTCCCACTGGTGACAAGGCAGGAGGAATCACTCCAGCTGTGGTAATGGTCCCGGAGAGTGACCCCCAGCCCCGATGACTGAATCTTAAACAAGCTGCTCCTAATTGGTGAGGCACTGGAACAGGTTGCCCAGAGAAGCTGTGGATGCCCCATCCCTGGAAGTGTTCAAGGCCAGGCTGGATGGGGCTTTGAGCAACCTGGTCTAGTTGAAGGTGTCCCTGCCCATGGCAGGGGGGGTGGAACTAGGTGATCTTTAAGGTCCCTTCCAACCCAAACCATTCTACAATTCTATAATTTTCCCAAAGGAGCTACAAGAACCTCATTGCTCCAGATATCTGGGAGAGGAAGAGAGGCCCTGCTCCCACCACCCACCAACCTTTGTCCCTCCAGGCATTAGGTGCGGGGATGCGCGCTGTGGCCCTGGCATGGGGAGAGGTGCGAGTATGATGGGAGGGAGCTTTGGCCACGACCACGCTGCAGAGGAGTGCTGGTATCACATCCCATCCCTGCTGTCTGGGACATGAGGACACGTCCCAGGACAGCTCCTGGTTGTGGTTCAGCTTTTGATTTACAAGTGGCTCTTATCAAGAAAGCTTTCTGTGCTCTTTATAATGGGGAAAAAGCAGCTGGGATTGTACAAAGGTTTCTGCGGCTCTTCCAGTCCCTCCCAGCATCGCCAGCGAGAGGCTGGTGCTTCCCCACACCACCCGCATCCTCACGCTCGTCTCCCTAAGGGCTTGCCCTCCCGGGAGCAGGGTGACGCTCCCATCCCAGGGGCTGGCCAACGCCACTGCGGTGGCTCTGCCCCCTTTCCCAGGGAGCCCTCAGTTTCTTGGAGCAACGTGAACAACTCCGGCTGAACCCACCGGCACAGCCAACGACCTTCGAGGTTATAGGAGCGACCCACAACCCCGGTGCTGACACACGTGGTTTTAAATACACGGTCCTGCCTGCGCAGCTCAGCGCGGGCAGGAGGGTGCTGCCTGGGCACGCGCCTGCCAGCCCTCAGTGCCCCTTCGCACGAGCACACGTGCCAGCCTCCCTCGGTCAGCAGGGCGAGACGTCAGCCTCCCTCCTCCCGTGCCTGGCACGGCATTGCACCCGGGAAAGCTGGAGCGGACCCTGAGCTGCTCTTTTGGCAGACACCTCGCTTGCTCAATTAAAGGTAAACCCACCGAGAGCAGCGTCCCAGGGCTACAGTGAAGTCAAGTGACAAGTGTTTGGTTTCTAGCGTGTCCAGCGTGAGGGCACGGTCACCTGGCTCCTGGGGGCACTGGGGATGAGCTAAAACAACAGCCTGAAAAAGCAGAGGGATTTTTTGCAGGCGGCCACTCTCTGCCTCATCTGATCCATCACGTTCCAACTCAACCCCGGACACCTTTTCATGAGCTGATTGCCTTTCGCTGGTGGGCCTTTGGCATGGCGGGGAGGTCTGGAGATGGTGGGAGGAGAGCACGCCTTCCCTGCAGGGCGCACCCAAAAACAAGAGTGGGAGGGGAGCACCCACTCCGTCCTGCAGCCCCCCCCCGCCAGCCATGCACGGACTGCTCTCTGCAGCCAGTGTTTACACCACCGGCTCTCGGTGCCCAGCACACGGAGACGGCGAGAGGGCTGCCCTGCACCCCGCTGCTGACGGAGCACCCCGCCCTGGGGACGGCACACGCGCCAACGGCACCACCAGCAGCCATGCTTCATCCCGCAAGGGCCAGGACGCCCGTAGCACTGGGCTCCCACCAGCTTTAGCAGCCTCTCCAAGCTTTGTTTTTTCTAAATGCTGCCTGCGTCCCGATGCCCCTGAACCACGGAGGGCACGTGTCAGCTTCACACCTCACGCTCTGGCCCCCGCCCTGGTTTTTGCAACTTTTCCCTGCCTTTCGCCCCCCACGAACCACAAGCGGCTTCGCCCCGGGAAGCCCGGTGCCCGGGGCAGCCAGCTCTCCTGCCCGCCGTGCCAGGAGGGAAGGCGGGTGGACACGAGGCCGGGCACAGGCCCAGGCATGTGCTGCCCACAGCCCGGCCACCATGCACTGGGAACCGCAAGCAGAAACACAGTGAAGCCAGGGCACAGCCAAAACACTGCTCTGGGGAAAGCCTGAAATCAAGTAAATACGGGTTTTGCTAGAAGATGCCGGTTAGAGCACGCAGCTCCCGGCCCCAGTTGTGCCCCAGGACCAACCGGGAGGGGACCAAGCCAAAGCTGGGGACCAGGAAGGCAGCAAAGCGGCAAAAGAGCAAAAGGCTCCGGTTTCAGAGCAGAGAGGAACTCGCATGTCAGTCCTGCCCAGCCAGGAGCCCAAAGCCCTGTGGGCAGAGCTCGCCCAGGGCCCTGCACACAAGTGGGGTGATCTCAGCCATCCCCTGCCCCTGGCACAAGGTCTGGCGTGAAAGGGGGGGCTGTCAGTAACCGAAGCCCAGGGCCCCCCACATGGGCTGGGGATGGATGAGCGGGCTCGTACCTTGAGCTGAACTGTCATATAAGGACAGGAACACGCGTGGGCTGTTTGTGCCAGAATCCCAGTTTCCAGAGCCAGCGGGACCAGGGAGCTGTGCTTGGGGGAGCCCAGGGCCGGGCAGGTGAGGGCTGCCGGGGCAGGCACGGGGAGCCCCTGGGACGGTACACGGCACTTCAGGGAAGGCTAGGCAAGGTTCGTGCCCCCTCTCAGCCTGTACTATTTAAAACCCTTGCTTGTGAAAGCAAGGCTCAAAACAAGCAAACAAATATTATCTGGAAACACAAAAGCCCTGACAAATCTCCCAAAAATTCTCTACGTGGGCCGCACGGCGGTTGCACAACAGGAAGAGGCTGTTGATCCCCTTTGCTCTGTGCCGGCGCCGCGCTAGCCTCCACCCAGAGCCGCCCGCTCGGGCTTCGAACGCAGCTAAACCCAAACTCAGGCAGCGAGACGCATAATATTTCCAGGTAGCCTGTGGCCAGGTGCGTCTCCCGCTAACCGAATCCAGGTCAGGAGCCCTCCTGGCCACGGCGCTCTGGTTGCATGGCTGGGTCATGCTGGGAGGAGAGCAGGCGCTGGAGAGAGATGCGGAGAGGGGAGGAGGATGCTGCACAGTCTCTCCTGAGCTGTGTGGGATGGGAGGCCTGACATCACTTCTCCAGGGGTACAGGGGGCCTGATCCCGCATGCATTGCTCCCATCTCCTCCAGCCCGCTGGGAATGGGGTGCACGCACTGACACCGCTCCTGGCAGTGGTGTTCTGGCCCAGTGCCCCCCAGTTTTCTCCTTTCGCATCCCTCACATCATCCCCCCTCTGAGCTAGAGCTCAGAAACATCCTTCATGACCTGGTGACTGCAACCCCAGGAGCACGGAGGGGTTTGCTTTCAGGCCAAATCAAGGCTCTTGCAAAACAAGTTAATTATTTAACCCCTTTCAGGGGTGACTTGCCCTTAAACTTCGAAGTCTGGACATCTTATGGAAGGAGAGAATTTGACCTCGAGAGCACCCAGCTCTGAACATGAGTCAGGAATGCTGAGCTTTGCCCCTGGAGGGGTGACACACAGGCTGGGGACGTACAGAGCACCCAGCTCCTGTGGAGAGAGTGGCCAGACCCTGCCTGGGCATCAGCCCAAACCAAGGAGCAGGACCCCAGTGGGGTGCTGGGCGCAGGCTGGAGCAGGGGGGTGCAGTATCAGGGCTCCCCTCTGCTCCCCCCAGAGGGCAGCAGCATCTCCCCGCGCTGGTCACTTGCTGCCACCTGGTGCCACCTTGCCACAAGTGCTGGGGACCTGGGGGGTTGAAAGTGGGGATGCCACAGGTGTCAAGGATGGCACGCCAAGCACCCGTGGGGTCCCCATCCTCGACACCCGTGGCCCCAAGCAGCCTCACTTGTCCTCCAAAGCACAACCTTCACCTGGTTCTCCAAACAGGCCAGTGACCTCTCTCCTGCCTACGGGGTCAAAGCCAGGACTTCAAATGTTTCCCAACCTCCCGGATGCCACCGAGGGTTATTTCCCCTAAGGCAGGTGTCTGTTCCAGGCATCAGATCTGGAGGTGGCCCCCATGGTGTCCCAGAACAGCTTGGGAACAGGGATGCAAAGCACTTAGAAACCAGCAGGGTGGTAGATAACGAGAATTATTCATGTTACTCCAAATCAATTTTCTTTTGCAATAGGGTAACAGGCCTCCAGGGCAGAGAGAGCAGTAGGGACTGTACTGCTTTAGTCGGGTTTTTGGCAAGCAAGACGGTGTCATTTCCAATGAAAGAATAAAGAACCTCCAGATCAACTCAACCTGCAAGGTGGCTGCAAATCACATGGCAAAGTTTTTCTCGCTCATTACCAGTGGTTCCCTGAAGTGGAAGGAGACACACTGTTTTCCACAGCTCCATCAATAGCTCACTAATTGAGCTGGAGGACATGGTGCTTAATGAATACACAGCTGAGACCGCCCCAAGGGGACGTGCTGGAGAGCTGGGGTGGGAGACAGACGATCTTGGTAAATAGACAAAAAAAGGGGGGGAGAAAGGAGAGTGTAATTCTGGAAAGACCAATGCAGGATTCTGCTCTCAGGTATGAATAATCGGCGTGCAAAGGCAGGCCAGAGAGCAAGATTGCAGGAAAGGGTGACTCACAGGCTACGCAACGTCATTCGGGGGGAGCTGTTGTTATTACTATTTATTTATTTTAAAACCAGGCTGACGGGGATCTTTGCTCTTAACACACTTGTGAAGCAAGACACCGGCTGTTTGAACCAGCAAAGTCCGAGCCCAGGGTTTGTGCCCAGCCGCCTGCGTTACCCCTCCAGGTACAGGAGGAGCAGCTGGCAGCGCCTGCAGGCTGTTGTTCTGGACACAGCAAGTCAGCGAACGCACAAGAGGGTGCTGCAGGGAGTTAGGAACACGCTCCCAGCAGCCGATGGGGATAGGAGAAGAAATAAACTTAAACTTCAGCACAGATTCAGGCTACTCATTAGGATGCCCCGTGAGCCTGGCAGCTCCCAGGGAGCTGTGGTGGGGTGTCCAAGAGCAGTGGGGTCATTCGGGGCTGACGCAGGAGTCGACCTAGGGATGGCCTGGATGATGTCTCAAGGTTTCTCCCAGCCCTACATTACTACTATCCCATGAAATGGGTCCAGAGCAGCACAGGCTGCTCCTTCAGGGCACAGGCACAGACTCTGACCTCGCGCCTGAGCTCTCCTGGGCTTGGGAGGCAAAGGCAGAGGCAAACCTGCGTGAAGCCTCCTCTGCAGCTGTACTTGCCTGTGCCTTGCAAGGACTTTGTATTATCCACCCAAGGAATGCAGGTCACCTGCATTGAGGCAGCCCAGAGCCCGGGCCAAGGGAATGCGCTGCAGACCCGGAGGAGAAGCACAAATCCCCATGCCATTACTGGAAACCTGACAGCTCACCCAATGCTGCCGTCCAGTTTTTCCCAGAACGCAAGAAAACAAATAAAATCAATAGAGCAGCACACCAGGGCTGTGCGTGGGTCCTGCTCTCCGGAGCACAACGGAGGTTTCTGGGAATGAGCAGGGTTCAGAAAGGGGCACGATGCCACCATCTCTGGGGGGCACCCAGCGCAGCACCCAGCTCCAGGCAACAGCCAAACCCCTCGTCAGAGCGGCATGATCACAGCTATTTGCTGGGCATATTAAAAAAAACCAGGCGCAGTCACCCTGTTGAGATGGCTGAAGACAAAGCTTTCCCTGTAAGAAAGGAAAATCAAGGCTCGCTCTGTGTTGCGAGCGGGAGGCAGCAGGCAGGCAGCGCTGTCGGGCCGGGAATGGCGGGGAGAAGCCACCGAGTGCTACTGACCCAGCAAATACTCAATGAATAATCCCAAACCGCCCCCAAGAGGCTGGGGTTCAGAAAAGGGCCTCCCAGAAGGAAAAACAACCCAAACCCAAATCAACCCCCACCACCAGATCCTGTATGTTTTCCTTGCATTCGCCATAAGTCTCAGCTGGAAGGTGCAGGCAGGGGACCCTCGCCACGTCACTGGGCAGGCGCAGGCATAACGGGACACGCGTGCCTCTGCTGTGCCCCGGCGTGCAGGGACACGGGTGGGGGGGCTGCAGTGCCCCGTCCCATAGTGGGCGAGAAGGGCTGTGCCCCAGGGCGCTCCCATCCAGGCTTCTGTGGGAAAAACACGGTTTGTGTCCAAGCGGATTGTGAAACACATTGAGTCGGGGAAGGTTCAGCCGGGTGTCAGGCTCCCGGGGTGGGGTACACCCACGGCAGCACCCAAACCACGGTGCCAGACACCCCGAGCATTGCTCTGCCTGTCAGAGGATGGTCTGCGCAGGGCTGCGCTGGTGAACCCCCCCCCGCAAGGCAGCAGATGCTGTTATCCTCTTTTGATAGAAAAAAAAGGAGAAAGATGCTTCTCCACAGCAAACAAACATTTGGCTGCAGCTGTGCAGAGCAGGACCCAGCCCAGGTTTCCCTGGACGCCCATGTTTTGAGGGCCCTGCATTTTCCCCTCCAGCAGCAGTTGGGCACGTACCGAGAGCCCAGGAGCAGCTGCCACCAGCTCTGTCCCTCCTTCTCCCACCGACACCCCGGGAGCGGGGTGACGGGCACCACCACAGACCTGGATGCTCAGCAGCAAAACAGCTTGCTCGGAGACATCGTTAGGGTTACTAGTGAGCCAGCCCTGCTGCGTTTTGCAACCTGTTTTCAAGATACAGGGAATCAGCCTTGGCAAGACCCATAACAACCAAGGGCCGACTCCTTACTTAGCTTTTATACGAGCCTCTACCTCCACGAGCCTTGCCACCCAGCCTAGCCCCAGCACAGACCTGGTTTATTCACGTCATTACAAGGAAAGCAACACTTAAACACCGGGCAACAAACCAAAAGGCAAACTCCTCCCTCCTACCACACCAGGATGCTCAGGCTACATGCGGGTTCCCAGTGCCCGGGCTCACTGTAACTGGGATCCAACGGCTTCCTTGTGGTTCCCCCAGCTCTGCCCACGGGACACCCAAACCCACCGGGAGGAGCAGGAGCCTCTGCCCCTTCCCAAGCCCCACGTGCAGCCCGGGAACGCAGCCTTACCTGGGGGGTGGCCGGGGCTCACTGGGGGCTCAGTGCCAAGGGGGCAGCAGCTGAAAACACGGGAGCAGCCCTTGCACGGCGTGGGGCTTTTCTGGCTCCCAGCAGGACACGAGGGTTAGTGGGAGTAGCCACCGGCACTATCGGGTGTGCTTTCAGGTGTGTTTCCAGGTGCAGCAGCTTCCCTCCCCGCCTCTCCTCAGTGGGCTCAGCTGCTGCTACGGGGCCAGCGTGGGCACAGGCACGGGCACAGCTGGAACGAGCAGCAGCCGCCCTTGACTGTGCAGCCGGAGCGAGCTGTGGGTCAGCACCCAGACACCCCCCCCCCCCCCCCCCCAAATACACCCGGGGATTTTTATTACTGAACGATGAGAGGCTGCAACACGCGATGCAGCTGCCTCAGCCCCTGCCCGCAGTAGTAACTAATCGGTTTCCTGCAGCCACCGTCACCTCGACCCGTGCATTACTGCAGCAGCGCGGCCGGGGTGCCCTGGCAGGGCCCGGGCAGGCGGCGAGGTGCCAGGAGGACGAGGTGCCAGGAGGACGAGGTGCCAGGAGGCTGCTCCCCAGCCCTCCCTGCAGCTCCTCTGTCAAACAAAGCAGCTGCCGGGCCCCAACAGCCTCCTGGGGAAAGGAGAAATGCAAATACTTTTGCCTGGATATTGATGTAATGCTATTCCTAGCACACTGTGTGAATTCAGTAAGGCTTGTAATTACAGCTGAAATTGGTATCTAACACACTTTCAAGAGTTTTAAGAGGAATCTTGGCACTTAAAAACTAACTCCCCCCCCCCTTGAGGTTTTATTTTGCTTCTTGAGTGTTTAGGGCCACCTCCTCTTAATAAAAAGAAAAAATGCAAAATTCATATTGTTTTTGAAGAGATGAGACTCGAGCCTTCCCAGTTGTCACTATCTCTCTTGACATTATCAAATATTCCTCAAGGCAAAACCTGCATCTCCCAGAAATGTGGGGAGAAAAGAAGAAGCAGAGCAAGTCCCCTGTGCCGTGCATCATCCCACACCACAGCCCCCTCTTCCTCAAAGGAAAAAATAATCATTGCACAGTGGACTCCTTAAATCACTAGATTTTAATAGCCATATAAATCCTTTGTGTACAGCAATCTGTGGCATATGAGAAACCACGTAGATACCCAACAACGTTTTCTGGCTTTTACCACATAAAACTATCAGCAATTTTTTTTTTTAAACCAACTCCTGTAGTAGAAACAATAACCAAGCAATTAACAGCAAATTTCTAATTTTCTAAAAGAACAATGTTTCTTCTCTTAAAAAGAGCAGAGAAGCTGATTGGGGAGTTTCAGATATATGTACAGATCGGGGTACCTCAGAAAGACGGCGAGAAGATGGCTGTCAGCACCGCAAGCGTGCGTACCCAGTCTGTGGGGGGGCTCTTGCAGCACCCGGTGACGCCCCCCGAGGAGGGCTGGGGGTGACCGAGGGGTGACGGCCGCCTGCCGCTTTGCCTTCAAGAGGACCACGCACCGCCTTGCCCTCCAGCAGCCTTCGGTGCTGCCCGAGACCAGGACCAGCCCTCTCCCCCCAGACACGTGGCGAGGGCCCGCACCCGGGGGGGTGCAGGATCTGTCCCCATACATCACCTTGCAGGCTGCATAGTGTAGCTTGTCTCCATTGCCCATTTCTATCTATAATTTCACTCGGTCAGGAGTTACACTCATCGAGAGGACGCATTAGCACACTGTACCTTGCCACACCACCGCCCAGCGCCTCCAGGCGAGCTGTCCCCCTCCTCGCCGCCCAGCGAGCCCAGGAGCCCCCATCCCCTGCGCTACTCACATACACAGCCCGCTCCCACCCCTCACGCCTGGTTTCGGTGACGTTGGCATTCGCAGAATTCACGGAATTCATTAAGAAAATCGTTATTTACATCAACATGTTCAGCAGCGCGATGTGATAGAAGAGCTGGGACAAGAGTTGGCCCGAGTTTGCTGACTCGCACCCTGCCCACGGTCTTATTGCTGACTGGGGCTCGGGGACCGAATCGCCCCGGGCGGTTTCCATCCCTCCGGTTCACACAACGGCGGCGAAGCTGCTGTCTGCACCCCGAGTTTTCACTTGCTATGTTCACCCTCAGGGGGAACCATCCCTGGGCAAGGCGGGCTGCGCGCCGACACCATGCCCTGGGCAATGTTAAGGCATTACATATACACAGGAGCTCTCTGGGGATTTAAAAAAACCCACTCAAAGTGTAAACATTTTTGCACATACAGTCATTGGACTTCCACGCATGAAGTTTTCTGTTGTTTTCTGCATAAATCACGAGTTAAGGAGCTACACAAAGAGCACTCGAGCAGACGCCTGGAGCACTGGGGTTCTTTTACAGCACGGCAGCATGCAACGCGACAGACTCTAAGTAGTAGAAATACTCTAAGTCTCAGTCCAGGATGCTTCCTCCTTCCTACGCTTCCTACATAGTTTAGGTAAATGTCATTAACAACTACGTGCCGGTAAGTCAGGTAAGATGGGCGGCTGCGTAAGGAGCTTCAGCACACGGCATGGCTAGCGCTTGGTGATTTCGGCTCATTTCTACTTTACCTCTAAGTAGAAAAAGGAGAGATTCTGCTTCCATTCCTGTATCTACGGAGGTTGCTCAATGACCCCAAGGTCGCTGTGCTGGCGGTGCTATAGGTTTACGTATCAGTGATTCTGCCTTCCTCAGGGACTTTGGCACATTCACCCCGATTCATACAAGATCCCTGAGAACTTATCAAAGCTGCAGTACTTTACAATTTAAAAGACCCGGCGTGGGCGCTCGGCTCCCCGCCACGCTCACGCCTGCTTCTTGTTGTTGTCCATGCTGTGCAGCAGCGCCAGGAACTCCAAGATGAGGTTGGCCGTCTTGCGGGGCCGCTCCACCACCACCGAGTGCCCGCAGTTCTCCAGGATGTACACGTGGCAGTCTGGAATAGCACTTGCTAAAACACTGGCACCAGAAACATCCAGGACCTGGACGGCAGGGGAAAAAATAGCCAGTCCCACGGGCAGAGCTAGGTTTTGCTGGACACCATAGAAATCCCACTGGAGCTGCCTTTGCAAGTCTGAGCAAGATGCTGAGCAGGGATGTGGACACGGTCCTTGCGATGCCAGCCTCATCCCGTGGTACCCGTGCCTGGGGACGGGGCAGGGAGGCTGCACGGCGCTGGTCTCAGCATGCGGCAGGGAACTCTCTTTGATGCTTTTTGGCTGCCGGCTCAGTGCAAAGGGATTATTGCAAGCAAACGCTTGCACCTTTGCCTGTACAGAGCCCTTCGCATGCCTGCAGCTTGCCTCCGTCCCCCTCCGGCTCTTCCCTCTGTCACCAGCCCTACGAAGCCCCATGCCTTTGCCTCGACGCCTGCCCAGGAACAGCACATCTCTCCCCAGTTGCCAGCACAACTCTGCTGGCACTTTATTCCTCTCCCCAGCCCACACCTGCTGCAGCACTGGCACCTGCCCCCTCGCCCTCCCCAGCCCCAGCTCTGCCCTCTCCTCCCTCCGGCCCCACGCTGGCTGGCAGCTTCCCACCCATCACCCTGCTGAGCCCCCATGTCCAAACCCACTGGGGACAGGGACACACGTGTGCCAGCTCACCGCAGAGCAGCACACAGCTTGGCAGCACAGCCCACACCGTGCCCCCACGGGTGGAGATGGAGACGTGGTCCTGTGGGAGAGGCGAGGGGGCCACGTACCTGGTCCTGCTTTCCCCAGATGACTTGCGTCGGCGCTTTGATCTTGCTCATGTTCTCATGGAGAGAGTGCCTGGACTTTTCATCCGCAATTTCTAAGAACACTAGTGAGGGCAAGAGGACAGTCAGTCCTACAAGGGGGATGCTTTGCCTTCCCTTCTCGCAGGGGTCCCTGCGGGCCAGCCCTGCCAGCGGCGCCTCGCTGGGAAACCCAGGCAGGAGTGACGGGCAGAGCCCCAGCGGGCTGTCCTTGCACCGCCACCAAGCCCCGCTGCGGAGACACCCTCTTCCAAGCCCATCTCCTCGTAGGTATCAGTACTATTAACCCGGCTGGAGGGTGAGGGTGAAGCAGCGACCCGTGGGGGTGGCAGTGCCTTGCTACCGGTGACCACGGTGCATCCCCAAATCTGTTAGACATTGCCCCCTCCCACCCTCAGCAAGGCAGCAGGGGGGTGCTGGGGCCAGGCGGCATGCGAGGGACGTGGGGGCCGGGGACAGCCCGTCCCCACGCCCCGGGGGTCCGGCTGGAAAGCCTGGCGAGAGGGGCTGCCGCCACGCACTTACGTTTCCGGTAAAAATCATTGTGTGGGATGCGAACGTCGACGAGGCCCTGGAGGATCTGCAGGTAGAGCAGAAGAGAGCTGCTGGGGGGGGATCTGCGCCCCGCACGGGGCTGAGCGCCCCCGCCGCCCCGACGTGCCCTGCACAGCCTGGCCCTGGCACGAGCTCCTTCCTAAGCATGTCTGGCTGTTGCAACCCTGCTTAAGTAACATGTATTTCAGCAACAAGTATTTTTGTCTTTTATGATGCAAACCCGAATTCCTCCCCCAGGCCAGCTATCCACAGCCAGCAGGCCGCCTCAGCCATGAATGTGCTTTTCTTTCTTCTTCTATTCTTTTGCCAAAAAAATAAAGGTCTTGGCGTTACCTTACATTTTTTTTTCTTACTCTCCAATCTACTCATCTCAGACTTCCTAAGGAAAACCAGCTTAATGGCCAGCCCCTCGCCAAGTTCCTCTCACCTGACAATGAGGCGATTAACATTTCCATCACTTTTGCTTAAAAAGCAGCAAACAATCGCCTGTCACGCCGGACAACAGCCGCCTTAGTTAGTTATTTAATGCTTCCTGCCAGCCATATTTACTAAAAAACCCTTTGACATCCCAGCCGCTGCCAAAGACCTCGTGGGAGGAGGAATTTCAGCAGGCACTGCCAGAGGGAGCTGGGAAAAGTGGGTTTGAAGGGAAAGTGCTGGAAAGGTGCTGGGAGCGGGGCCGGGGGTGTCTCACCTGGGTGACGGGGGGGATGGCAGCGCCAGCTCCGCTCCCAGCATCACCTAGGCTGCTGCCACACAGGACCAGGGAGAAGCAACCCACTCTGCACCTCTGAGCCCCCCTTTCCCGGCCGCCGCAGCCAGCCTGGGCTCCTCACCTGCTGCGGCACCTTGAAGCGAACGTAGGAGCAAAGCTTCAGCATGTCCGCCATCTCCTCGGGCGTTGAGGGAATTAAAGGGATCCTGTCGATGCATTCGGATTCTTGCAGCTCCCGCAGCTGCTTAATGAACTTGCTGTCGGTGGTACTTGGCAGGCCTGGGTCGCATGAGAAGGGGGGCACAAGCTAAAACCCGGACGAGACTCCCAACAGCCCCAGCGACAGAGCACTGCTGTACCGACCTCCCTCATCCCTGCCTCTGGCCTCCTGCCTGCTCACGCATTTAAAAAAAAAATTAAAAAGGGGTGAAGAAAAAAATCTGTACATACAGCAACCTTAATATGTACCCAGGGGTACCCCAGCCTCCCTCCTGCTCCAGGGCTTGACACCACCGAGCCCCGCGGGCTGATGCAACATGAGGTGTATTCCCTGTAGACATGCATGAATACTTTGGGAAAAACTAGAGCGCTTATTTTTATGTGGCCAGCGCATGCAAATACTAATGCCTGTGCCCAGCCTGCCACAGCACAGGGCTGGACAGAAAATTTCAGAAGCCCCATCTGCATGCACCACTGCAGGGAAAATCCCCCAGCAGCTTAACCCCAAACCTCTCTGCAGCTCCCACACAGAGGTTTCACATCCAGAACCACCCAGAGAGTCGGCCGACACCTCTCCCAGAGAGGAGCGGGAACCTCGCCACCCCCACAGCCTAGTAGCTAGGTAACGTTCGCTTTGCTTCATTACTTATTTCTTATCTGGGAGCCGCTTTCCTTGTGTGGGAGGGGGAAGGAGCTGCTATAACAACCGGGATGCAGCAAAGCCCTCCCCAGCAGAGAAGCTCCTTGCCAACCCCGCCATGCCTCCTGCGGCACACCATGCCCATGCTCCCCCGAGCCCCCGGCCAAGGGGACAGCGGGGATGGAGGGGACGGTGGGGATGGAGGGGTGCTGCGTGGGCACAGGGACACCCTGCTGACCTACGCCCAGCCCCGAAGCGCTCTTCCCACCCAGAGCACCCAAACGTGGGAGGACAGAGCTCTCCAGCACACCGGGGCTCTCCAGAGGCCAGACCGGGGAGGCTTTTCCTGTTGCTGTCTGGGTTCCCCCTTCAGAGCCACGAGGCTGCAGACGTGCCATGTGCAATGCCTGCTGTCTGAAGGGAAAAGGCATCTTCCTCCAGAGCAGGACTTCTCCCGTTTGCCCTAGTCCCAGCTCTAGCCAAGGCACAACGGGGCAAACTCTAAAGCCCTGGAGAAGAGCAGTCAGGACAAGGCTGTGATTTCCTCCTGTGCCCTGCCACAGATTTTCAGACTGTACATACAAATTATTTCAAAATGCTTTGCACTAAAAGCCTATTTTGCCTCCAGCACTGCTCCGTGGGCTTTTCCACCATCTCCTGCTTGCCCTCTCCCCGTCTCGCCTCCCCTGCGTTGCCCACCTGCAGGACAGATGAGGGTCAGGCTGCAAATGTCTTCTGGGTACTGAGCGGCATAGACGCCGGCAACGTTTCCCCCCATGGAAGTGCCAACCAGATGAAAGGGCCTTCTGTTCAGCTTGATGCACTCCACGAACTGGCAGGGGAGCAGAAGGAGCGTTGTTAGGGGAGAGGAAGCAACGGCGTGGGGTGACTAGAGAAATTCAACTCAAAAGCTTGAGGTTGGTGGCTCTGACGGCCTGGGAAGGGAGGGAGCGGGGCTGCATGAGGCAGGGCTCACGGGGCTTAGCATCTCTCAGGTCCCCACATCCCTCCCGCCCCTGCATCCCTCTGCAGAAGCAATGCGATGCTGGGGCTTTACCTGGTGTATTCTCTTAGCTTGCCCGCTAATGGAGTAATCGTCCAGGGCCGAGCGGGTCGTGCCCTCGTGCCCGGGCATGTCAACGCACACCAAGTGCAGGTTCTTCGGCAGGAACTGCAGAAACAAACCAGGGGTGGTTATGGCACAGGGGAACTGCTGCGAAGCCCCGGGATGGAAACTGGTGACCATGGGTGAGAGCAGGGGGGTCGCTCTCCTCCTAGCAGCCCCTGGTTACTCATGCACCAGAATAAGTCAGCTCATGTACCAAGGGTGACATGATGAGAAACCACGGCCAAGATTTGCTTCCCTTAGAGGAGGCAGGTAGGTACTGCTCTTCCCCTGCAGCTCTGCATGTCATAGGGGTGAAAGGGATCCAACAAGCAACGAGCGCGGAGCTAAGGAGGGTGTTTCTAGCACGTTACAGCGATCGTCACATCCCATGCATGCAACCGTTGGGTCCTCACACCGCCCCCAAGCCCAGGACCATCGACTCTCACTAAGTAGCCACATGATAGAAGTGGAGTCCCACCTTGACGATGGACAGCCACATGTCTTTGTGGGCTGAGAACCCATGTAACATCAGGATGGACGGTCGGTATCCAGGTCTCCCTCTATAGGAATAACAGAACTGATAGTCATCGTAGTTTGCATATCTAACCTGCATACCCAAGGCTCGGCGCCAGTACCTGGAAACAAGGAGAAAACACCACCAGTGAGTGAGGCAAGACCAGGTCCCAGTGGCGATATAAGCCAGGAGACAAGTCCAACTCAGCTGCAGATTTGCTAGTTTGCTAAGGCCAGTTAGGTTGGGCTCACACTGGTGCTGTCATGGGACTAACTGGGACTAATTCTGAGCATCTGGTCCCCGGACCAGACCCTGGGCTTACATGTGATCCCTTACAGGTGCAGTACTGGCAGCTGGCTGTTCACGGCTGCACTGCAGATGGCTTGTGGAGGCACTCTGCTAAAAACGTCAAAAAAGACCCTAAATAACTAATTTGGCAATGGAAATGGGCCAAAATAACAATTCTAAAACTGAAATTGCCCAAAGGTCGGTATGAGGAGAGAGGCTTGAGAGAGAGGCAGCACACATGGCGAGGCAGCGTGCAGGACGGGCAGGCCACGGGAGGCACCTGTTCCAGGTGGGTAAGGTGGATCTGTCACGCGTTTATTTGGACACAGCCCTGCAGCAATGGGAGAACATCACCCCACAGACAAGCACATCAGATCCCAGCCAAAACAACCGTGACACCCAGGAGCACCACAGAAACTCGGTTCCCATATACCTACCAGACAATCTTTAAAAATGTATTTATACACATGCAAAGGACTGGAGGGGACCATCCCTACGCAGGGTCAAGCACCCCAGAAGAAACCTGGGTTGTTCCTCTGAAAGCAGAGGCAGACAGCTCCTGCCAGCGCACGCTCGCCGCCTGCTCAAAGAGGATGCAGTGAAACTGCTGGCCAGAGGGGACCCGGACAGAGATTAGCGCTGACACTTTGGACACATGATGTGTACGTGCAGCCCAAGATGGAGGAGCAGGCTCGCTTCCTCTGCATTTCCCCTATGCTCAGACATAACCCTTGTCAGGACAACTACTGGGCTATTGCTGATGGCCAAGATACCGGCAAATACTTTTATACGTGATATCAGAATTTATTTGAGACACAAGAGCAAGGTCATCAACACTGCTGGACTGTCCTAGCTCTCTGCCCACTCAAAGCTTATGCATTGTGCAATCCTCTTTTAGCATAATCCCTTTTTGGACGGAGTTAGTGGGACTTAAGCAGCATCTCGGCTCTGTGCTGGTCCTACAAGGAGAGGTGAATTTCTCCCTGAATAAGTGTCTTAAGAGTCCTCGCCTCAAAGGCACCGGTGTAAACTACCGATGGGCAAGATGATAACATTTTTAGCAACTGATCCTGATGGATCAATTCAGCAGAAGGCAAAATAATCTGTGCAAAGCTGAACTGATCCCTCACAAGGTGTTAACGCGCTTAGTGGTAGCGGCTAAACTGATTAACCCCTGGCGGCAGAGCAGGCAGAGGCTCTGGGGCCGGGGTCAGCGGGGCAGCCCCGGACGTCAGGCCTGGCAGGGATGCGCATTAGCCGCAGGGCAGGGAGCAAGGCCACCAGCGACGGGGCCCGGCGTGACCCTTGGCCGCGCCGGCTGAGGACACGCAGACCGGCAGCGAGGAGGAGGACGGGGACAGTGAGTGGTGGGAGAAGGGAGAAGCGTCCCGCGGGACCTGCAGGGACCTCCCAGGAGCGGTGCCACAAAGCTGGAGTTGCAGGGGGCTGAAGGGGGGGAGCAGCACGGCATGCTGCCTGCCCCCTCTCCTGCCTCTGCCAACGGGGAAACACAACGATTTTGCCCTCCAAAAAGCCAACTCAGAAAGAAGCAAATGGGAAAGGAAGAGTAAAGGGCAAGCCCGCTCTTCTCGCCTGCTGTCCCTAAGAAAAGAGGTGCCCATGAAACAGGGCACCGCGGTTACTCCTGCAAGATGCCATTGCTGCCAGAAACGCTGGGAGAGAGAGAAACAGCCTTGCTGATCTCTGCTCGCACACTCCCTCCCTCAGCCGAACACAGTGCATTTTCACTCAGCTCCTCGTTGGCAACCCTGAAGGACAAGGCAGCAGGGGTTTCTCCACCTCCTCTCAACCCGGCTCCTCAAGGCTCCCGGCATCAGCCCCTCGCGCCTCCTTCGCCCTGTCCTGCCACCCCTGCCTGTGCCCCTCCGAAGGCTTCGCCCCGACCACGCTTGCTCTGCTCTGGTGCAGCAGCATTTCTCCGGCGATCCTCCTCTGAACCTGAGCCCTGGGTTCCACCGGCCTCTTTTATGTCCAAAGGAAAAAACCCCTTTGACCGACAAAGCCGGTACCATCTGGACCTGCCCCGGGCAGCAGCCCGGATGTCCCCGGGGCAGGGGGCTGTCACACCGCCTTCTCTCCTTTGCAGAGCGACGTTTGGCCTCGCAGCTCCCCACGCAATGCACAACGGGAAGAAATTCTCCCCCGTGCTGACCCAGTTGCTGAGGTTTTCATCCCATCCTCCCTCCTCTCAGCCCCCAGATGCCGTGATTAAAAGGTTGCTAATAAATGTGCCGTTACAAACAGGCTTCATCATGCTGCTGCGTCTGAGTGCCGGATGGGCTAACGTCCTCCTCTCACAGGAGGTCACTTTGATTTGGAAACACCCCGTGAGCAAAACTGCAGGAGCCACCATCTGCCAGCGGCACGTGAGGGCAGCCTGCCGCGCTGCCTGCTGCTGCCGGCGCCGGGCAGAGACACTGCCCCGGCTTCTGACGGGAGCGTTATTCCGGCTTTCCCCTGCAACAGACCCAGACAGGAAAGCTGCCAGCGTGCTTATCACTGATGCCCAGGGCAGACGAGGATTGAAGGATGTAGCGCCTGCCTCCTGGTATCGGAAAGGACGAGGTGCAAGGGGGTAAGGAAAAGCATCGCTCCATCTTCTCTGATTCTCCAGCCCAGAAGAGAGGGAGAGAATGGGAAAAGCCTGATCCATAACCACAGCGAGAGAGAAGTCCCTGCCCGCCGAGCAGGCGGTTAACCAGGAGGGAGCGTGTGAGCCTGGGGAGCCGCGGCAGAGCCGAGGACGCCCACACCGACGGCTGCGCTGGTGAGGTGGGAGGTCACGGGCCTGCCGGGGCTGCCAGGCTGGGGGACGGGCAGCAACGGCGATGCTTTTCCCAGCCACAGTCCCGTCCTTGGGGGGAAACAACTCAGAAGGGTTCGGAGACATCCTGCGAGCTGGCACTGCTGCGGCAGCCTGGCCAGGAGCCCCTTGGCACGGCCCAGCCAAACCCCCCCGGGGAGCCTGCGCCCGGGGCCGCTCCGGGACGGCAAGATGCCAGGAGCCCAGCTGAGGCTGCCCTGACAGACATACGCCTCAGCAGCAAAAATGCAATAAGGAAATGTCATTTTTGTCTCCCAGAGATGCTGAAAGCTACACACAGCCAGTATGCCGCTGGAAAACCCCACCTCACCTGCTCCTATCGCCGTCACAGGCAGGAACCCCCACCTCCGTCCACACCGCCTTGCTGCCCACGGGCTCTTTGCAACGAGCCCCGTGCGCCTGCGTGTGCGCGGGGACCTGCTGGGGAGCAGCAGTAATTCCACCCTCGCGCTAAAATGCGAGTAGCCGGGTAATGAACTCACCAGTAGTAGATGCGGATGAGCGCTGAGGGCCAGAGGAGGAAGGAGGCCACGAAGGCCAGGATAGGGATGGCCAGGGTGCCACCGGCGATGACAAACATGTTCAGCACATCCAGGTCCATGCTGCTCTTCACCGCCCGGCCTCACCTGCCTGCATTTAGGGGAGGATCAGAGGTTAAACACCAGAAACGATGACAAGTCAATGCTAAATGAGATCTCTGCTGCCAGGGAGAGAGGAAAGTGGCTCTGCGAGAGGCAAAAGATACCACTCATGAGCACAGCAAAGTCTCTTTCCATTTTAAAACTCGATTATTTCTTCTGGCTCCTTAATGGATCTAACTATTGCAATGTTGTCCTCTCAGGAGAGCACATCTCAAACGGGCAATGAGCCTCCTAACAGGCACGGACCACGTCCGGGGCGACAGGGCATGACGTGGCCCTTGGGGCACTTTGCGGACGGGGGAAGCACAGCCCCACTCCGTTGGGTGCAGGCAGCCTTTCCCCCCGACGGGTGCAGGCAGGGCTGGCTTAACGCTGGCTCCACGTATCTTTTCAGAGGCAGGCGTCCAGCTCCAGCTCCCCTCCCCCTGCCCAATCCCAAATCCCCAGCACACAACCACTGACCTAGAATTGATGGCTTGAGCCCGACTCTCATTACCACTCTGCACAGGCACCAACTAATCAAGGGAGCAGAGCCTCTTAATGGGCTCGGGAAGCGAAGGAAACAATCTGGCAGGGCACGCTTTGGCGACCAGCCTTTATCTGAGACAAATTCATCCCCACCCCCACGCCCTCGTCCTCGCTGCTGCCCCACAGGCGCTTTGCACTTGCTGTGGCTCACAGGTCCCCATTCCGGCTCCCAGGCATCCTTCGGACAAATTTCAGGGGCGGCAGGCGAAGGACACAAGGACGCAAGGGCGAGCTCTCACGCAATGCTGTGCTCGTCCCTGAACTCGCTCCACCACAGGCAGCCAGGATATATTTTTCTCATTAAGAGATTAAACCCTGCTGCACACACATCTCCTCTAATTCCCCCTGCTAACCAACTTCTGTCTCGCTCTTTCCTCGGCGCTAGCTCTTTTGTCGCACATTTCTAAAACGAGATGTTTCCAATGCCTGCTCTCCCACCAGCCACCCTCCCATCATCACCACCACGTTTCTCCGTGCCAGGGCAGGCAGATTTATTTCTGTTTCTTCCTGCAAGACTCACGGCGGTATGTGGTATGTTGCATGTTATGCTGTGAAGCAGGAACTGAATCACTGCAGTCACATCCTCTCCCCCTCCGATGCCGTCACACTGGATCACATCAAACCCCCACATTACACACCTCCAAGAAAAACGGTTTACAGAACCTCTGAAGCAACAGCTCGGTTTGCCCTCTTGCCCCAGGGAAAACAGGAGTAACTGAAATTTGAGGAATACTGTAAAAATTTCCACCAGGCACCTCCTTAACAAAGCTAAATCTCATTTCCTTCTTCAAGCCTCAACAACACGCCGTTATTTGTTTAATTAACACTTTGTAGAAAGATCTTTGATGTCTGTGCGGCTTGTTCATAGATAAACACTTTGTGCAATAGGTAAACCCTGTACATGAGAGCAAGGCTGCACGGGAGCGCACCTGAGAGCACTTGCTGCCTTTCGCTATGTCACTAAAACGGGGAAGAAATCAAGCCCAGAAAATCGCCGTCGTCCCCATCAGTGACCCGTAGCAAGAGAAGGTTGCAGCTAGGGAAACGCGCCGGGCGGTGGGAGCCCCGGTGCTCCCTGGTGTGGGGTCACCGCCTCCGCTGCCTCCGCTGCTCTTGGAAAGCAAAACAAGGAGAAAGCCTTTAAAAAGCTCAGCTTACTTTGCAGAGAGCCTCTCCTCCTCTCGGCACAGGTCCTGCTCGCTGTGGGTAGCAGCAGCGTCTGAAAACACTGTCGGAAGAGGGGACAAAAGAGGTTAAAATTGCACTCCTGCTTTTTTTCCTCCTTTCAGGCTCGGTAGCCGGGCGAGACGGCGAGTTTGGAGTATTTAAGCCACTGGCTTCCCTTCAAGACGCCTCATCTTCACCTTCTGACCAACCTTTCCCCTGTTTATGTAAATACGGTCTTTTGTGCAATAAAGCCGAACGAGGGCACTTGTTCCAAGCACGAACACAGTGCAAGCTGCCATCGGAGACAAAGCGAAAGCCAGCGTGGCACGGCGGGGAGAGCCGACGCCTGCAGCCCCCCCCGCGGCAGGGCTGCGTGGCACCCAGAGAAACGGGGCTCATGGTTGCGCTTCGGGTGATTACAGCTATTAGAACAAAGCCAGCTAAGCTCCTTCCCATCCCCTTCCTCTTCGTCTTAAATGTAATTTTCCAAATGCTCTCAGTGCCACCCCCCCCGAGCCTTCCCTGTGCGAGTCTGGTTGAAGCGTAGCGCAGCCGCAGGAAATTACTGAACAGGCAGGAAAACACTGCCCTGAACTCACCGGCAGCTTTTGGCCGTGGAAATTCAAGCTGGAGGTGCAGCGGGAGCACCGGAGCCCCTCCCACCCCCCAAGTGCTGGGGGCTGCTTTGAGCCAAAAAACCCCCGAGAGATCCCCCTTGCCGCAGCTGCGGGGCCGAGGGTGCCCTGGGAGGCTCCGATCCCCATAGTGCCGGAGTGTTTCGGCAGGGTCACGGCAGCTGTCGCTCACCACGTGAGCCTCAGCACCCAATGCTGGCCACGCGCACCTGGCAAGCCCTGCTCAGGGCCCCCACTGGCCATGGGTGCCTGGGGGGGAGGATGCCTGGGGAGTCCTGCAGCGCAGCTGGGCCTCCTTCTGCGTGGGCAGAACATCGCCACCGATTTCCATGGTTACCCTCGATGGAGGTGGCGGGAAGGAAAACGCTGGCAGGCCCAGCTCCGCGGTCGGGGGCAGCCGCCATTACCCCAGTCCCCAGCACCTCCAGCCCGGTAAAGCCGCCCCTGCACCCGGCAGCGCTGCGGAGACGCTGGCTCCCCAAAGCCGTGGGAGCACCCGCCGTGCCAACCCCCTGTGACGGTGCTTTGCCTGGGGGACGATCACCCTCCCTGCTACACTGGTATCGGGGACGGGAGCGGGCAGCATCGCCCCAGATGCCGGCACGGTCCTTCACTACCAGCTAGAGAGACATCGTGGACTTAAAAATAAAAGCAAGCGCCATGGTAACAGCTGTAAGTCTTCAGACCACAGCTCATCCATAACTTTGAGGAGCCCTGTGACCAAGAGTCACAGCAAATGGCCCCAAGTATTGCTACTGCCTTCTTGGAAGTATCTCCAAGTACCTTGTAAATTAACTTGCAAACATCAATTAGGCAAATCTGATAAATGCCGTGTGATCACTGCGGCAATAAGGCCGAGCGGGCTGCGCACCTGCCAGGGCACCGCATGCCAAACCAGGAGCACGCTTGCAGCCGAGTCGCAGGCACTAACCACCGCGGCCCCCGTGTCCTGCCTGGGAGGACCCCCCAGACAAGCCACCCCAGGTAACGGGATGGACCCAGGACAGATGCTAAGGGGAGGCTCCACGTCTCCCCTTGTCTCCTACTTCCTTCCCTGCACCAAATCCAAGCGGGGGCCTCATCACCTGCAAACAGAAGGGCCAAGAGGTGGGACGGGGGCCGCAGGTTGCTACAGAGGACAGCATGTTGATGACAGTCCCCAGGGCCACCGGCCGAAGGGACAACAAATTACTGTGAGCAAGGTTTGAATCCGCATTGGTATTTTCTCTCTTTCAAGCTCGGTGGGTCACACCAGGGAGACTAGAGAAGACCCGACAGTGCAACTCAGGTGTATATATTGATTTTTTCCAAGCCCCCCGTAAGATGCAGCAGCAGCAGCACATCCCAGCGTGTGGGATTAAAAAACTGCATTTAGCAAAAAAAAACAAGCAATCCCAGAAATGTGAAAGCAGCTGGGATTGTTACCCAGGGAGACAGGAGGCTCTTCACCAGGACCAGCATCTCTCGCAGAGCAGGTCTCAGAGCCAACCTCTCCAACGGGGCGAGAGCTGGCAAGGGGTGCCTGGGGGGGCACGCTGGGGGGCTGCAGCACAAAAGCCTTCACAAGGTGGAGGGGCTCGGCTGGGAGGGGGAGAGCGGCAGCTAACGTGCCGGGCAGCCCCGTGCGAGGCCAGGGAGGGTTTTCACAGCGCAGGAATCACACGTGTGCACTCACTGACCAGACGTGGCAAAACAAGCACAAAGGTTGTACCGGGCTGTGTCATCGGGACTGCGCTGCAAAACCCGGGTGCTGCCTGCACTCCGCGTTGCGCTTACTGCTCCCTGCGCCCAGAGCAGCCCATGCCTGGCCAACAACAGATTTCGAAACTCCGAATAGCTGAAAGCGAAGCAGCACATTCAGGCATACTTTAATTTTTTTTTTCTGAAGAGCTGAAGAAGAAGAAACATTGGCCAATTTTAAGATCCCATTACAGAAACAGGGGGCTTTGATGGGGCTCAGCGGCTGAGATGGGGCCCCCAGAAACCCTGACTCACAACTAACCGTGTAAGAATTAAAACCCAAAACATGCAAGTAAACCATTTCCCTTGGAAACCGCCTCCCCCTGGGCATCCTCAACAGCCAGAAAAATAATACTGACCATAACCGACAGCGTAACTAATATTACGATTCCTCAGAGGTATATTTTGCAGCGTGAGCTTTTAGCTGCCAGTCACAGTGAAATTATAATTTAAGATCTATTAATATTTGAAAGATCTCTGTCCATCAGCCAGCCAGCTCTCAATCTTAATCCAGCCTCCGGAGGACTGGGAGTAGGAAACGTGCCCTTTCACCTTCATTTATTTATAGATGGCAGAAATGAGATCATTATTTCTGCAGCACCATTTCACAAAACATGCATCTCTGACCCATTTGTATCTGTGCAACATGGCTCTTAACCATGAGCCGGAGAGTCCGGGCTGGCCCCCGTCCCCGCTGCTGCACCCGGGGCTGGGAACACGCGGGGCCGAGGCGGCGGCGTCACCGCCAGCCAGCCTGGGGACAAGGCGGCTGAAAAGCCCGACCCGAGCAGGCTGCGCTGCCAACCGGCTGCTGGTTTAGAAATTCAGAACCTGCCCGTCCTCCTTCCATACCCTGTCGCCATCCCCATCCTGCCGCACACGCACGCAGCGGAGGATGCACGGCACATCTGATGTCACGAGCGTGCCCGGACTCAGCCCTCTCCAAGGTGGGGGGGAGTGTGGGGGGGGTAGGAAAGAGGTGGGGTAGGGGTGTCAGGGGCTACCTCCAGGTCCCCTCTCCCAGCACACAGCCCCCCCCCCCCCCCCAAAGCATCCTCCTCCAGCAAAATGACGGCATCCTCCAAATAGCAGCAGCTGAGATGCAACGCTGCTCTCCTCCCCTTCGCGCCCTGTTTTCGGATTATTGGGGAGGAGGAATTTTAAGGCAAATTAAATAAATCTTTAAAATATATATGTTTTAAATGATTTCTTGCATTTTGGCTTTGCTCCTGATCTCCCTCCCCACCCCCAGCGATGCGAGGGTTGGGAGCGGGGGGGTCCGGAGGGGGTCCCCCGGGCGCCGGGACGGCGTCCGGGGGGCCCCCCCCCCGGCCCCCCCCGGTCCTGGCATTGCTACCGTCAGGGCCGCATCCCCCCTCCCGCCTCTCACCGTGCTGATCCGAGCCGTGCCGGGCCGCAATGGCAGCGCTGAGCGGCGAAACGCGGCGGCTCCGTTGCTCCCTCCCTCCGCGCCGGGGCCGGGGCGGTTCCGCGGGGGCGCAGCGGAGCGCGGCGGCGGCGGCGCGGCGGGGATGCGGCGCGGCTGTGCGCGGTGCAGGGGGGTGCGGAGGGGGGGTGTAGAGGGGATACAACTGGGTTGCAAGGGGGGTGAAAGCGGGGTGCAATGGGGGGGGTACAACGGGATGCAAAGGGGGGTGAAATGGGGGGGGATGCGCTAGGGCTGCAGTGGGGGTGCAAGGGGGGGTATAACGGGGGTGCAAAGGGGCTGCAAGGTGCCTACAATGGGGGGATGTAATGGGATTTCAATGGAGGTGCAAAGGGGGAATGCAATAGGGCTGTAGCAGCGATGCAAGGGGGCACATAGTGGGGCTTCCATGAGGGTATAAGGTGGGTACAACAGTGGTGGAAGGGGGGGCTGCAATGGGGTGCAAGAGGGGATACAATGGAGCTGCAACAGAGGGATGTGATGGGAGTTCAATGGGGCGCAAGGGAGGGATGCAATAGGGCTGCAGAGGGGGCGCAAGGGGGATACAACAGGGGTGCAAAGGGGAGAAGTAATGAGGTTTCCATGGGGTTGCAAGGTGGACACAGTGGCACTGCGATGGGGGTGTGCAAGGGGGATACAACAGGGTGCAAGGGAGGATGCCAAAGGAGGGCAGGGGGGGATGCAAAGAGGCTGCAAGGAGGCTACAACAGGGGTGCAGGGGGCTGCGATGAGGCTGCAACATGGATACAAGGGAGGGTGCAGGGGGGTACAATAGGGATACAACAGGGGTGCAAGAGGAATGCAAGGTGGCTGTATAGGGATACGGTGGAGATGCAACATTGCTCCAACTGGGAGTGCAAAGGGCAAGGCAACAGGGAGTGCAAGGGGGGGGGAATACAGCAGGAGACATGACAGGGATGCAAGGGGGTACAGTGAGAACGCAGTGCAACTGGGATGCAGCAGGGATGTACGGGGGTATGCAAAGGAGACACAGCAGGGATACAGGAAGGACGCAAGGAGGCTGTAGAAGTTGTACAATGGGGTTGCCATGGGGATACAACAGGGATAAAAAAGGAATGCAGTATGGCTGCAACAGGGTTACAACAAGGAGATACAAGGGTGGATACAGCAGGGGTTACAACAGGGATGTAAAGGGGATGCAATACAACTGCCCAGAGACAGAAAGGGGAACGCAGTGCTGCACCCCACACAGGGGCCGCGCAGCTCCCCTTGCAGCAGGCCTGGGAGCGCGCCTGGGGACAGGGGACGCCTGTCCCCCTCCCAGCGCCTGGGACAGGCCTGTGATCAGGCAGCACAGAGCTCTGCCTCATCTCCCATGGAAAGGGCACAAAGGTTGAAATCGGAGCGTCCCGCTGATACTTTTACACCTGAAACAGGATTTTTAAGCCTGCCATTTAGGTTACAAGCCTGTTACCTGCCCTCTCTCCCAACAGATGACACTATTTGCTACCAAAAGCTGCATTTCAACCTGCATTTAAAATCTACTCTGATTTTTCTTAAAACTGCTATCCAAATCCTTTTGCTATAAGCAAATTTACTTTCATTCCCCCTGGGTCACATATCAGCTTGGTATGCACCTTTAAGATATGCCCAAAAATATGAGAAAACTTAATTAAATTGGAAATGAGATCAGCTCCTGAGTAAATGCAAGCAAATTGGGTCAAATCCTCACCACATCTGTGCTTTGATAAAGGATGTCCCTCTGGTCTGGGGGGCTGGGAGAGTCAAGAGAAGAGCTGGCGTAAAGGGCTTTCCAGGTCAGAGTTTACTACAATAACCAAAAGCTTTTGATCGTATGAGTTGTCAGAAGAGATTCCTAACCAAAAGGTTTTTAGGTGACCCGGTGAAGGCGAGGCACAGCTTTGTGCAGCTTTTTTGGGGTTTTGTTTGAAGAGCTTCCCAGTCAAGCTAGGCGAAGCGAAGATGAGCTTCCACTAAGGTGACCTAAGCAGACACAGGCGGTATTTCACAAGCCTTTAAACATTGTTTGCCGTCATATTTGTTTGTACAACTTTCTCGTGCACGGCCCCAGGCTCCCGCGGGACATGTGCAGGGCAGCGCTGACTCACGCCAGGGATGGATTACCCACCGAGTGGTTATTCCAGGCCACCTGGTGGGAACACCCATGGAAATAGTCATAGCGCATGATGGCTCTTAAAATAGAGAAGCTGAAGCAGAGACCTGAGGTGGTTTTATGTCAAAACAAGGCATGAGCTAACCGAGGAACCACCTCTCAGAATCCAGCACCAGCAGAGGTGAAGAGTCATCGAACATCTCCTTTGGTGGCGGTGGGGAAGGGAGGGATCTTCACAGCTCTCTTGAGCCAGCCACTGCTGGGACAAGGCCACAGCTTCAACAGGTCGCGGCCCCGGCGAGGCAGCTGGCAGCGCCGTGATGAATTTGCGGCGTGGAGGCCAAGGCTACTCCTCCATCCCGTCACAGTGGAGGAGACCTTGGGCTCTCCAGGTGGCACGGGGGGCTGTGGGGGACCACAGGGCAGGACTGGGCTCCCTGTCCCCACAGAGAGCGGATGAACCCCAGGCTTGAGGGGAAAACCCCTGCAGCTCCCTGGGCACCTCTTTAAGGACCCTGCAAAGCCATTTTTGGGGTGCCTGTGGTGTGCATGGCACCTGGCAAGCTCAAATTAAAGGCCAGCACCTGCCCCGACCTGCCCCGTGCATTTCGTTTCTCCTCTCAGCCCACAGACACAACTCATGGCACAGCTGTGGCAGCTGGCGAGGACCGAGTCACCTCCGCATCACCCCCTCAAAGCTGCCAGCGTTCCGGAGCCCAGTGCCAGCTATCCTGGCCCTCAGCTGAAAATTCCTCATTCCTAATCCTGGCGTCAGGAGCCAGGCTTCCCACCGGCACAGGAGCACAGCTTTGGTGCTGTGAGCAGGGCAGGGGGTGACTTAGAGTCCGGTCAGAAACAAAACTTCTTTCTAAATCAGAGTAGCCATAGGAAAAGAAAAAAAAAATCAGAATTAGCTGTCCTATGTCCCCAGAAACAAGGCGGTGAGACTTTCACATAAACTGTCTTGTTTTCCATAGGAAGGTGGAAGCTCTGGTTGGATTCAGGCCAGGGTAGCTGTGGAGAACTGAAGCTTCTACCTCACCTAGTTGAGGAGCAGCGTTGCTCCACCAGATGAAAGGCTTCCATGTTATTTTGCGCTGCTGGGTGATGAATCCCCAGGGAGCACGGCGAGATTGTTTGCAACCATAACAAGTGACGGCATGCCACTTTGGTGAAGTGAATCATCGTCTTCCCAGGGTGACTCGTCCCCATCTTTTCCCACTCACGCAGTGTTGGCCCCGTGGCATGATGCCGTGAGCAATCCCGCGGGACCGTGGGCAGGGGAGAGCACCGGGGCAGGCGGGTGCCCCGCGAACCTGGCATGGCCCCGCAGCCCACCCGTGGGACCTGCTGCTGAGGAACGCCTCGCCACGCCCCGAGCAGAGGGCCACCTTAATGACGTACAGCTGCCAAAATTCACCCCTCAGGACAGGGATATGATCTCGGCTCACCCTGGTTTGCAAACAGCAGCTCTCAGCGAGCACAGGGGTAAATAACGCCTCCGGGCACCGCTCTGGGCAGCCGCCCTGTCACTCTTCGGTGGCTTCATTGCACGGCCTGGGACAAACGCGGGAACAAATGCTCCTGACTTTCAAAACGTTATAAAGAAAAACCTACTTGCCTGCTAACAGCTTTAAATACTTTCTTAACTCTGCTCGAAGTCAATGCATATATCACACACATTTTTATTACGTCTTTAACTGCTGACAATAAGGGTGTACTTACTGTCACAAAACGCTGCTTATTTGGTAGCTGCAATATCTTTATGGAGGGGTAACTTCAAAACCTTGTCTAATCATCACGCGTCAGAGCCTTTATTTCAGATTACGCTGTGCTCTCCTACGTCTCAGCTAAGCGGCCTTGTTCAAGAAACTGAAAACATGATGAGGCGTTTTTCCTTGAACTGCTTTAGCGGGCAGGCTTTCACGCTTTAAACCACTACTTGAACAATACTGACGTATTAAGATGAAAAACAAAACCCTATCAGAGTCCTTTACCAGCAAACAAATTATGCCCTGACAGTAATTTATTAAGTAGAACACGTACCTTCCAGAATTATAAATAAAGATTAAGTATCAAACAGGACCCTATTGATTCAAAACACACCACGTATCTTGCACACCACATATTTTTACCCTCAGTTATACTGAATTTCCAGAGGGTCATGCCAGGACACTTCTCACCGTTAGACTGACACCGAAACCGCTTCCCAAATGACCATATTTGGTCTGCAGCCCAGTTGTGAACTTTAGCAACACCAAATGGCCCGAGGGCTTTGCTACTTATTAACTTGAAATTCCAGGAGTCTGATAAAATACTGTGCCCAAGGGTTGCGATAAGGCCACCGGGAGCCCAAAGGTCATTTCATTTGCCCAAAGGAACCTACTTTTTCGGTGACGTTGGTGGCTTCGGGGCTGGCCCTTCCTGCTTCTCCCACAGACCTCCCCTCGCCACAGTGGATGTTAACAGAGCTGCAATTTGGGTAAAAATAATAAAAATTAAGAAACACCCGACACCTTAATGCCTGGTACATGGGAAGTGGAGCCCCTTGTCCAGAAAACGGAGCTGCAGTGGCATCAGAGGAGCACCCGCCTGGAGGTGCCGGTCCCCGCACCACCCCCTCGCACCCCAGCATCACCCTCTGCCCACACGGCCAGTGCTTCCCAGAGCCCCATGCTCCCCTTTGGGGGGGGGGGCAGGTTTATGGGGGTGCTGAATGGGGCAGCAGGGACACCCTGACGAGCTTCTGTGTCCTTTGCAGAAGGTGCACAGCAGCGCCGGTGTCCCCAGCAGTGCCAAACCCCTGACCAGCACACAGCCACCACGTTTTGCCCATTGGGGGGGAGAAATAAAGCTTCAGCGTTATTTTCAGGTGCTGAGCAAAGCCCCAGGGCAACCCCGTGCCCCCCGGGTGCTCCCCCTGCCCCCACGGGGCACTCCGTGAGTCACACTGCCCTTCAAGCCCAGAATAGGCTTCCTCTGCCAGAGCAGAAGGGGATGTGGGCTCGCCCGCGGTCTCTCCCCGCAGCCCTCCCGGAGAGGCGCAGGAAATGTCAGAGATCCTCTCAGCCCGTCTCTGCCAGCAAAAACAAAGGCGCGGGTGCCCCAGGAGGCAGCCGGAGCCGCGGCTGGAAGGAAGCAGCCACGCTTGTGGGGAGAGGAGGAACCCCCACATTGCTGCCGGACCCTCGCACCCCCACTGTCCCACGGGGACCCTAAGCAGGCATACGATATGGGGACACATCCCACCCCATCCATCCCTCAGCACCTTCCTGGGAGTGGAAGGATGACAGAGGGCTGAACGGCTGCTCCAGCAACAGCAACGCCCCAGCCCCTGTGTGCCCAGCACAGGCTGCCAGCAAAGCTTGGCTGAAGGACCCTCAGGAGGAGCAGGCAGGGCCTGGCAGCGCCTACTCCCTGCTCTAAGCTCTTGCCCAAGCTGGCTTTGGCATTGCCCACAACCTCCTCACCTGCCTCTTCTCCCCTGGGAGCAGGGAGAGGCTGAGGAGGGGCTTTATCAGGGAACGTCCCGCAGGTGCTGCTCGGCTGGAGGTGGTGTCCCTCACCCAGCATTGTTCAGAGTAGGGGCAAAAACCCAACCCAGGTTGGTTTCACCAGCAGCTTCGCTCCTCTTATGGAAGAGCAGGACAGCCCTGAACTGGCAGGGCTCATGAGCCTGCATCGAGCGGGGTTTACGGCCTGATAAGGAGCAAAGTGTACATGCACAGAAAGTGCAGTAAATGGAGAGATAAAGCAGTGCAGCAAGGAGTGTGAGCTCCCCGTGTCCGCCCCGCAGGTCGCCTTGCTGCTGCCTGTCCTCTGATAACGCCCGGGGAGGAGGCGAAAGGGGAGGCTGATAAGCAAGCGGTCCGGGGGACAAACACCGCACCGACGAAGGCAGGTCCCCGCGGTTCAGGGTTAAAGCCCTCATAGGCACCACAACAAACATTTGCTTTTTGACGCCAGGATAGGCAAAGCGAGCTCTGGGGTTTGATGGCTGGGCTCACGCTGCGCTTTTAGCAAGGTCAGGCGGGAGATTTACAACCCCTAAAGCTGTCACTTTCCCTCCCTCTTTATTAGATTCCCCCAGAGCCTGTCCTGCCCGAGGATGGCTCATTAGAGACCCAGCGGAGAGAAAGCACCGTGCAACCCCTGTTACTTCGCAGGGTCACACGCCTGCTCCCCAGGTAGCGGTGCTCATTAGCGAGCACCAGGGCAGCATGGCAGCACGCCCCGCACTACCAGCAATCGCTCCGAATCCCTGTCTAGCCAAAATGGATCTGTGGTGCCCGTTCCTGTGCTCGCAGCACGCATCCTGGAGAGCTGTGGCTGCCTCCCCAGCAAGACCTAGATCTCGCTGCTTTCAGCCGTGCCGCATTTTGGGGAGCCCCCCATGCGCTGTGTTTTGTGCCAGCTCCATCTTGACACTGTTAGACAGTGTCAGGAGCCATGCACTGGTGCTTCTGGATCTGGATCTGCAGGGGCAGCCGTGCAGGCAGGGCAGTGGGGTGCAAGCGGCCTTCGTGGCTGTTTTCGGGAAAAGGAGAGAGGATGTGAAAGAACCTTGTAAGCAGAGGGAGAAAAATCCAAGACACTTAAAGACGCCATTTAGCCTGACTTCTTGTTGTACCTTATTGGGGGCCGACAAATGCACCTCCGGCCAAGGGCTGGCACAGGCGGAGGAGGAAGGGAGGGCAGGGGGATGGTTTCCCTGCAAAAGCCACCCCAGCGTGACCAAGCCATCCCAGCTGCAGCATCCTCACTTGAGTGTCACCCTGGCCAAACCTGTGTGTCCCCTTCTGCCACGCGGCACGAGCCAGACCCACCTGCACGCACCTTGGGTCACTAGCCCGAGGGTGCTGCGCTGGGGACACTTGGTTGGGAGTTTGGGGGGCAGCACCAGGAGCATCACGTACCTTCCCACGGCTGCACCACGGTGGCTGAGCCAGTGGGCCCCGTTCGCTGTGGGCAAACGCGGCCGTCCCACAGCAGGGCACATCACAGCTCTGGGCAAAGGGAGAAGCGGGTAAAAGCCTGTGGCCTGGGGCGATGGATGGTTCTTTGCTTTCTCATGGCACAACTTTTCAACCACAGTGAAAGCAGAACAAAACATGGACATGGTCAAAACCTGTGTCCAGGTTGTCCCACCACCACTGCCTTTCACTGGGGCTTCTGGTGTCCACCACCAGTGCCCTCCAGAAACCCCCCTCTCCCCGCTGCTGCTTCCCCAGCCCTTTCACCACCCGCCCCATCCACCTCCTGGTCTTGACCTCTCGCCCAGGGTGGCCCAGGGAGCCTGGTCCTGGCCAAGCACTGCCTGGGGTGGTCCTGGCTGGTGGCCAGGCACAGCAGGCATCCCATCGTGGGTGGGGATGCTGGGGTCTGGCACAGAAGTTGCCCCTCCAGGATGGAGAGGTTGGCTCAGAAGAGCTGTTTTTCCCCAAAGGCAGAAGTTCAAAGTCTCCACGATACTTTGCACTGGGAGATGGAAGTGAGGGAAAGGAGGAAACGGTGATTCCTGTTGATGTTCGTGATCGGCACAGCTGACTGCTCAGTTTGACCTCCCGACTGGCTGCAGAGGGACGGATGCACAAACACGCACACGTATATATTTATAGGCACACTCACAGCCACTCATTTTGTCCAACTCCCTGAAGATGTTGCTCTTCGTCTTGCTTTCGCTCTTCAATTTCAACCCATCTCTGAGCCTAAAAATCTGCTCCTTTAATGTGAGGTCTTTTGGAGAAACAAAAATAGCCAGACCTGAAGTCGTCGATGCCGTGGTAAAGGTATGTTCGTTTGCCTGGATGAGACAGACATTGAGCTTTCCGAGGATTTCTGAGCATAATCTTGCACTTTATTTATTTTTTACAGCTGAATTTCAAGTTAAAAAAAAAAAAGAGTTAATAATTTAAATAATTTCATACTATTAAAGTAAAAATCAGCCTGTGGTTGAGTAGAGTGTTTGCTGTTATTTTAGCCTGCATGGGAATATAACAGAAACAACATTTGCTGTTTCCTTTGGAAATGGAGTTAGGAAAGGAGGAAAACCACTGTGCACAGTAAAAATACTTTTCACTTTGAATCCACAGAGCTTTGTTTTGTGATACGTTATTTACCTTGCTTATGTGCTAATTGTTCTGAAATATTCTTGTCTAGTTAAACGTATTCTCAGGACGGCAGAGAGTATCATATTAGAGTGTGGTACAGAATCAGAAAGCCTGGTTGCTAATTTATGTAGACAAACCCTCACCACCAGGCTTCCCCTGCAGCAGCGGAAGATAACTCAGCTTTTTAAAAGAACCACTTTTTGGACTTGTAGCTTTTGCCAGTGCCCTCCGAGATGCCCCAGTAACGGAGGACGCGGCGCTCGGTGTCGGCGGGATGGCTGTGTGTGCCGAACGGCAGCAGCGAGGAACACCACCGTTTAGTTGGGCTTTAATCCTTTCATTGCAAACAGCTGGAGAAGAGGGCTTTTCTGGGGATTTGCATTTCTGGACCGTTCTTCCTATACTGTCAGCACTATGGGCAATATATACTGAATTATGGGCAGTATATTCCTTTCCTGCAACTTTCAGGGGGCAAAAAGGGGCTTTTCTCCCAGGATTATCACCCGCAAAGTTTGAAGAGCGACAAAACCAGGGGCAGAAGGAATCCTCTGAGCATGCCGGGCTGCAGGGTGAGCCAGGGTTTCCCATGGGGAATCCCAGCGCCGGCCGTGGGGGCTGAGCCAGGCTGGGGCAACCTCCCCGCCTCTCCCCAGCACCCTGCGGCTCCTCTGTAGTGCTGCAGCCCACCGTGCCGGGACCCTGTTTTCAGACCGGGGGTTGCCCTGGGCTCCACGGGCTATTTCAGAGGGGTCTGCAACAGATGACTTGGAAAGGCTAATGCCGACAGCACAGGCAGGTTTTGGAAGACACGGCATAGCCATAGGACCCTAGGGGTGCACACACCAGAAAAAGGATGAAAACCGTTGCAGCGGGCTGATGACAGACTCTAACTGGCTCCCCTCGATGCCTCCCAAAACCTCCCGCCACATCCACCTGGGCACCGAGGGAGTTGGGATGCTTGTGCGCAGCACCGGTCCGAAGCAGAGAAGAAAACCTACGTGACAAGGAGAGAAAAGCGCGACCGACAGCAGCACCCCGCCAGCGGCAGGGGGGAGAGGGCTCACAGCAGCGGCTCTCACTGCCCCTTCCCCTCCACGCTTCCTCCTCAGGGGCAGGCGCAGCTGTTTTCCAACAAACCCGAAACTGCTCGGCTCCCAAGTTCCCTCTCCCAGCCCCTGCGGGGGCATGAGTGGGCTCTGAAAGCAGAAGGGCTTCGCGCCGGCCGCTGCCCCCCCGCCACGACCCCAGGCTGAGCTTCTTCCACAAAGGACTTCCCCCGCACCAGTAACCACTTCTTTCTAACCTCTTTCTAACCCTCCAAAAGCCATCGCATGCAAACTTGCTTCTGCTCCTTCCCCTTGCAGATCATTTCTCGCTGCGACATCATGTTGCTGATGGAAATAAAGGAGAACAAGAACCGGGTTTGTCCCCTCCTGTTGGAGAAGCTCACCAGGTAGGGCGGCCATGAGCAAGTAGGCAAATATTGGGAAAAATGCTTGGCAAGAGCCCGTGCTCTGCTCAGCGCTGCCTTACCGGGGCGAACGCTCAGGGTCCGGGCTCTGTCCCAGCCGTCGAGGAAGGACCAGGCTCTGGGAGCCTTGCTGGAGGCCAGGAGCAAAGCCAGCTCCAGACCACTGTAGGACACGTATTTTTAAATCAAAGTAACCAATTTAGATTCAATTTGTTAAAGGTCAGTTCTCAAAGGAAAACAGAAGGGAGGGAAGGGCTGTGTCCTGGCTGGCACTGGGCTGCGGCAGGGCAGCCGCCTTTCTGCAGGGTCAGGAATTGCTTTAGATTGGGGATTGCCTGCCTGGACTGACAGCCCAGAGGGAAGAGCAGCACACGCCCGGCTGGACGTGAGGCCCAGCTGACAGAGAGATAAAGGCTGCGATAAGCAGGGAGGGGGTAGAGCGAAAGAGCCGGTGATGGAGCACGGGTCCAGACCACAGGTTCTGAGAAGGGTTTATTGTCTCCACCACCCACCTCTGAGGTCAGGCAGGCAACGTCCCATACCCTTGAGCACAGGCAAAATTATCTCCTCCTCAGCCCCTTGTGAATGCAGACGTAAACTCAGGAACACCACTTTCCTTCCAGTCAGCAGAAGGGGCTGAAGGAGGAATACAGCTGCGTGGTCAGCGAGAGGCTGGGAAGGAAGAGCTACAAGGAGCAGTACGCCTTCATCTACAGGTGAGCGAGCTCCCCTCGCCAGCGAGCCAGCTCCTTACCCTGCCCTCCCGCCTCACAGCCCAGTAGAGACGGGCTGGTCACGGTGGTGGCTTTGCTCTGGAGGAGCCGGAGAGGTGCAGGCTGCACGGGTGGGATGGGCTGTGCCTGGGTGTGGGGATCAGCCGCCAGCCTGGCTGCATCCATCCCGGACCATGGCCCGGGCTTCGGGTCAGAGCACGGAGTCGGTGTTAGACACACCCCGGTGAGCCACGAGCGTGACACCCCCTCTCCTGTTTATTCTGCTGCAGGCACCACCTGGTATCGGTGAAACAAACCTACCAGTACCCCGACACTGAGCCTGGGGATGAGGATGCCTTCTCCAGAGAGCCCTTCGCTGTCTGGTTCCAGTCCCCAAAAACCGGTGAGACGTTTCAGAAACAAATCATTCTCCCACTGGCAAGTCTCCCAGAGCAGGACAGCGGCAGCTGGACCCGAGCGCGTGGTGGGGGCAGGCAAAAGGGGCCGCATCCTGGCCCCCCGCTGCATTTCCTTACAGGAGCAGCATTTTGCCTTTGGGGCTGCTGCCTCCGGCATTGCCGGCAGCTCAGCGCACGCCGCAGCCCTGGGAAAGCCTCTGCCGTCACCACGGGCGGCGGTTTGGCGGATGCGCTCCATGCCGCTGGCACGGCCGCGGGAGCAGCTATTGCCGTGGGTGTCGGAGCAGGGTTTGCCTTGCCCTGACGCAGCACCTCACCGCGTCGCAGCTCGGCCTCGGCTGGGCAGCTGGTGGGGAGCACTGTGCAATTACACAGCAATCGCCTCCGATCTGCAGCCAGAACAGAAGCTGTTTCTTCTTCAGCAAAGCCTTCTTGCTTCCAAGACAGTCTCTGTTTCTTTGTGATTCATTGTGTGTTTAACCATCACATATTTTCCTGTTCTTTTGCCTTGTTTTTAAGCTGTCAAAGAGTTTGCTATAATCCCTCTGCACACCACACCGGAGACAGCAGTACGGGAGATTGACGAGCTCTATGATGTGTATTTAGATGTAAAACAGCGCTGGAAAACCGAGGTTAGTTGCCACATCTACGTTACTAACAGCAGCTTTGGTACTGAGTCACCTGGCCCACTATTCACTGTTCACAGCCTGCTAACCTGAAAACTGTTGATAACGAGCCCCAGATTTTGAGTCTCTCTTTGATGTATTTTCATTGAGTTCTCCGCATTTTAATCAGTAAACTTGATCTCCTGATAAAACTGTTGTTTTATCAGCATGCCTTGGTGGTGCACCCAGCAGAAAGGAGAAGCCCCGCTGCACTCGATGAGCGCTTGCTATTTGAGCTTTAATGGCTACCGGGAGCATCCATTGACCGTAAAAGTCCTTGCCGGTCTTCTTTTGAAGAGCTGTCCTCACGATTACTTTTGAAAACCCTCCTACCTTTCAGAACTTCATCTTCATGGGGGACTTTAATGCTGGATGTAGCTACGTTCCCCGAAAGCAGTGGAAGAACATCCGGCTGAGGACTTACTCTGAATTCGTCTGGCTAATTGGCGACAAAAATGACACAACAGTGAAGAGTAGCACAAGCTGCCCGTATGACAGGTAAAGGGTTCACTGCCAAACCGTTCTCTGTTTATGACTCTCTGAGGAAAAAAAATATATGGAAAGGTGTCAGTGACTGTCAAATAACGCAAATGTGCATGAGGCCTTCAAAGATAAACAGTGTCCGGGGGAAGTGAGATCTGAATACTACCAGCTGGGAGCACAAAGCACTTTGCAGGCTTGTTGGCAAGCAGTTTTGCAGGAAGGGCAAGATTTCATGCAAGAACCAGCCGCTGCTGTGGCTTAGGTGGAGACAGATGACGGGCGATTACGCAGCACTTCTCATCTGCAGGGAGCCCTGCAGGCACCCAGGTGGAAGGTGCTGCTGCCTCCTCTGTGCTGGCTTTGCGCCATCGTTTTTGCTCCCGCATTTGTAATCTGGATTGACAAATGCAAAGTCTGGTTCTGCTCAGGAGGTGGGCTGCCTTGCCTTCCCCCGGGCACGTGGTGAGTCCTGCTGATATCTGCAGATCCCTTGGCAGAGACAATAAATACATGAACTTATTAGAGTCCAGAGTAAGTCAAGAGTTAAACCTCTTGCATACTGAGCTTCTGAATGAAAGCAGGACTTCACTGAGACTCCAGCCATTGGTGTCCTATGATTTTTGTATCCAAAGTACAGCTTTGAACTTTGCAGCACTATTGGGGTGGGTTTAGATACAAGTCATTTAACATTGGCTTCCAAGGCCAACACACGCCAAGATATTTAGGTGCCTCACTGCCAAGGAAAGCAATCAATCAGCCAAACTCAGCAGAAAGCAAGCGTGGGCACCTCTCAGCAGGCAGCCCACGGGTAAGGACAAACCAGACATAGCTGTGACTCCATCAAGGCCACCTCTCTGGCCAGTAGCTTGGTGCAGCGTGGCTGCCGCTGGTCAGGCAGCCCATAACAGCACGCCATTCCCTTGCTCCTTGCAGGATCGTGGTCAGCGGGCAGAAGCTCGTCCATGCTGTTGTGCCACACTCTGCCAATATCTTTGATTTCCAGAAGGACTTTCAGATGACTGAGGAGCAGGTAGGCACAGCACGGCCTCTGCAGCAGTGGGGCAGGGGCTAACGCAGGAGTAAAAAGCCAACAGTATTGAGGCAGTTTTGAACATGGTCTTGGCCATAAAACTGTTGCATCCTCCCAAAGAAGTGATGCAATGCTCGCGTTGCACCTCCCCACATCCACCACTGCACATCCACCTCCCCACCGTCACGGTGAAACCCCCTGGGGCTGGGTTTGGAAGGAGCGTGGGCTTCCAACCCCTCCGTGTCCTTGTCTTGCAGGCGCTGGGGGTGAGCGACCACTTCCCGGTAGAGTTTGAGTTAAAACCAAAAGGCGGCTTCTTCAACTGGCTGAAATCGCAGTTTTCAAAGAAGAGGAGACCAAGAAAGAGCCGCCACTCGAGCTCATGAGCATGCTGAATCCTCTCACATGGCATGGAAATACACGGATGCCAACAGATCTTGTAGAAGACTAGTGTAGATATACTCACAATAAGTGCAATTTAGTGGAAAAAGCCCAAATATTTTGTTAAAGATCAAATACTTTGGGTAAGAAGGCAAATTAAACCTTCAGGTTATTTTCCTCATTGTATGCAAAATTAATCTGCTAGAAGCAGCGTACTATACTTACTGCACTGATCACAAATGTGAGGAGCTACTGCAAGGGTAAAATACTTTTGTGTGCTTTATGTGTAACGCCTGAAGGGCAGGGATCTCCACGTGTTCCCGTGGGCTCTGGAGCTCTGCCCTTCCTCTGCAGGGGCAGCAGGATTAAAAGGACCTTTCTGCGTCGTGCGTGTGTGTGTGTGTGTGTCGATGCTTCAGAGCTGCAACCGGCGGGACACAGGTCTGTGCCTGGTGATTTGCAATGTAAAATGGTGCTGAACTTGGAGTATTTGCTCGGTGTGGGTTTGAGACTGCTCACAGCATCGAGGGCTTGGGGAAAGACAGAAAGAAAAGACAGCGGGACGGGCAGCGAGAGCCCCTGTTCTGCACTAACCCAGCCAGGAGCAGCAGGAAGAGCGCTGGCGGTTCTCCCCCCTGCCTGCCAGCTGCCGCCACCCTGCCTGCAAACCTCAGGGGAGAAGTCCTGCGGATCCCAGGTGACAGCGCTGCCAACAGAGAGCGTCAGCGAAATTACATTAAAATCTGATTTCAGCATCCTGGCGTGGAAGTGAGCTGCATCTCCCCCCCCCAAAAAACCTCCACGGCAGCCTAAAGTTCTCCGATGAACCAGACTTTAACAATGATTATTTAACGTAGTGGTGCAGCGATCTGTTTTCTCAGCTCAGCCCACAGGCTGTATTTAGTGCAAACCAAATACTGTCACACAGATGGCATCTGAAAAGTGGGAATAATCCAACTGTTAGTAGAGGCAAATATTCATCTCCCTTCATCAACACCCTCCGGTTTGTCTGCTGACGGGGCAGGGAGGGCTAGCAAACAATACAGGGTTTTAGGGGAGGAAAACAGTTTGGCCTTTGCAAAACTCCCTGTCCAGGGAGAAAGAAATTGAGGAAAGAAACTAAATCAAGAGGAGATTGTCCCAGGAGGGTGTGTGCAGGGCAGACAACAAATCCTCCAACTTTCAGTAGCAATTAATCTTGAAATGATACAGCATTTCACAAGCTCCCTTGATTATACTCCAGTCAAGGCAAAAGGAAAGAGCCTGATGTAGGACAAATATTTACATTGGGATTTTTATAGAAATGCTACTGTCTGGCTGACAGCAGCGATGGTTCATGTGAAGGCTGAAATCAGTCTAAGTCTCTGGCCTCACGTCTTAGTCCTACATAAGTCCCTACTCTTTCTTGGCTTTCAGAAAGAAGCAGTGCACAAAGGAATAAATCACACTCCAGGAAAGCAATAATAGATACGTTCAATCATGAAAAATATGTAATTACAACTAAGTTTTACTGAAAATCTTTGTCCTTATTTGCAATATAGAATATAATCGTTTACCCAGCGTTTGAAGATAAGAGACGTGGCCAGAGAGTAGCGGCTGCAGCCTCGGGCGTGATGTTAGTGGCTGCCGGTCTGGAGATGCTCTTGCAGAGAGGCTGAGCGTTTGACCGGCAGAGAGACATCTTGATGCAAAACCATGCTCCTCCGTGGAGAGCTGGGATGCACTTTTGTGGGACTCAAAGCAGACAGACAGCATCTGTGCTCGGTTCATAACGTTTGATAGGAGCCGGGAGGTGTCCAAAGCTCATACAGTCAGCGCAGTCGGTCTCTATAGATATTCCTGCGTTTGTTCCGTACATTCATTAGACAATATTATAATTACATCCTAAAATGTTTAACAGTTCATGTCATCTCTAGATTTTCCCCACCGGGGGATCATTACCCAGCTGTCCCAACTGCGAAGGGGTTTTTAAGTTGTTCCAGCCTGCAGGAGCCTCGATGTATTCTGCAGCCAGAACAAAGTTTCTCTTTCGATGAATGAGGCTTCTTGAGCTTTATTTATGATCAAACAAACAGAAGTTTTACACTGGGAATCCGAAATAGCCTGGAGAGACTTTGTCTCATGCAAGCCAGGTCTCAGATCACGGCTGGGTGAGAAACAAAGAGGCTCTTCAGACACTGAAAACTCTGTTTCCTCCACAGCAGCCCTGGCCAGGCGAGAACAGAGAGCAGATAGGGTTCAGCTGAACGAAAAGTGCTAAGACCCTCCCGTCCCTCAGGTTTGGGTCCTTGGGAAGCCCTTCTCCAATGCATGACGCTAGAGACAGCCTCGCTTCTCACAGACCCGAGGTCTCCACCGCCTCACAGAGGTCATGGAGGTCCCTCCCCAGCCCCACGGAGGTCCCTCTGCCCTGTACCCGGGATGGAGCCAGGGCTGCCCCTCGCCCTGAGGAAACCCACTCGAGTATGGCTTTTGCTGCCCTGGGGGAGTGAGTCCCTTGGCAGCGAAACCCCCGGGAATCCACAGCAGCAGCCTGAGGCAGGACTGCCCTTCATCCATAGCCTCCATCATCTGCAGTGGCTAGGTTTGTCCATCTGAACTTTGGACTCATCTGAACAAGGCTCGTGTCCTCTTCCTGGCCTTGGCACTGCTCCCCACTAACCCTGGAGGGCCCCGACACCTCTCTGCCTGTGCCACAGGGCGAGAGACCCTTTGGCCCTGGGCAAGGCTCCACGTACCTCCTTTTAGGTACTGACAGCAATGAGGCCACAGGAGAGCTGGTACAAAACCCCACAGGGACCCACCTGGCTTGGTTGTTCGGGGTCTGTATATCCCCAAACACAGACCGATGGAGCACGCACTGTGATTGAACATGCAACGTCAGGGGAACATTAAAAAATTACATATATAAACCATCATCAATTGAACATGCTGGGATAAGCTGTTTAACAAACTGCACAGAAGGACAGGGGTCAGCAGGCTCAGGGACTGTCCCCTCTCTGCAACACGGCAAGCGTCCCCAGCTCTTAAGCCCTTTGGCACAGCAGTACCGGTGTGTAGCACAGCCTCTTATTTGGGTTAACATCCACAGTCATTTTGCTTTCCTGTATGTTTAACTGTGCACGAATACACACAGACATGAGCAATTCAAGCCTGAACACCCTCCAAAGCTCCCGCTGCTTCCCTGCCACGTGGGCGATGGGTGAACAGAAGCAGGTGCCAAAGCCACCACTGGTGAGGTTTGGGCTGGGACCCGTATGCATCCTGTGTCTGGACATACAGATGTACACAGGTACAGCCACATACAGATGTGCGGCAAGCATCTGAGCTGCAGCCACAAGAAAGGCTGTGTCGTGCTATCGCACAGCAGGGCTGGTAGCACTGATAGCAATATCAAAGGCAGAAAAATCAAAGAGTCTACCAGCATGGGACTACCAAAACCAGCAGCTGGTCCAAGCCTGGCTGCTTCACGGCTCCCTCGGTCTCTGGAGGGATCGCGGGGAGCTGCTCGGTGCCCCAGGCTGGGCTTGGCCACTCTCTGATGGAGCATCTGCTGCGGAAAAGGACCAAGAGCAGAGCAGGGGCTCCCTGGCCAGTGCTTACATGGCACCCACGAGAAGCTTGTTTTCGATCTCCCTGTACCACAGCGTTCAGTGGTCCCTGGTGGGGCTTTTCTCTGCTGAGCAAGCCAAGGAGATGGAGAGCAGAGGTTGAAGACAGCAGTCATCTTTTTCCTACCTTTATTCGAAAAGAAACAATTTGAAAAGTCACATTTGTTTCTCCATCTTTGGGTCATTAAAACTATTTCCACAACCACTGTCAGCCCCTTGCCCAGGGTAACGCAGGCTTCTCCCTTCTGCGAGGGCCCCTGGCCACCCCGCCATGCGGAGCCACGCGTGCATTAAATATTATTAGGGCACCCTCTGGTGGCACCGCTGTAAATCCCAGTGTCCGGGGAGGGCCCCGCCGTGTTTAGACCCAGACGCCACAGCACAGCCGGCAAACCCAGCTGCGGCAAGGAAACACGATTTCGTCCTTAGCTGGGAGCTCATCGATCTGCGTTCTTGTATGTGGCTCTGTACAGACCTTTTCTACTCAGGGTCGAGAGCTGGCCCGCAGCTCACCCCAACGCGTCCCTGGTCTCACTGTGTCTGTACATGAGCTTTGCCGCAAAAAGGTAGCACATTTTTTGGCTCCAGGCCCGTTTATTCTCTGCCCACAGTTATTTCAGCAGGAAACACGCCGCGATGACCCTCACAAGGCTGCCCCGCTCGCAGGCAGCGGCTCCCAGGACCAGGTGCTGGCAGGTTACGGGCACGTCCCCCCAGGGCACTCCTTGGTGCCCCTTGCCATACCTGCACCAAGAGCATCAGGGCGGCTGGTTTGGTCCAGCAGCACTCGCAGCCCTTCCAGCCTGCCCTGTCCCTCGAGATGTCTTTCGGTGTCTCCACTTTTGCCCTGTGGCAGTTTTGGGAGCGATGTGAGGCCGATCTGGCAGGAGCGCCACGGTCCCCTCTCTGCCGTGCCCGCCTGCGGCAGACACTGCTGAGCCCCTTCTCTGGTGTTGGGAGAAACGGCGATCGGGATCGGGGGCTCTTTCTGCAGCCCCTGGGGCCAGATTTAGCCCACGTTCCTCGCCCCCGTCCCGAGGGTTAAGTGACACAACCTCTCCACCATCACCTGGTATAAAATCCTGAACGCCTTCTCTCTGCAGTCTGGTCTTCTAGCTAGTGCGAAAACCAAGGTTAAATACTTCAAGTGTCATTTTAAATATAGTGCCTCAGCTGTCGGTGGTTGCAGGGTATTTTCTGTTAGTCGGGAGACAGATTTATAGGAATTAATTTCCATATTGGCAAAGGAACCAGAAACCTTCCCTGAAAAGCCCTGCAAACGCCTGCATTTGAGACGTGAGCGCTTTCTGTGTGTCTCGGTTGGGAGGGGGGCCTGACCTTGGCCGTTTTCAGTGAAGCCAGATGCAAAATCCCACCTCCCCCACAAAAAAATACCCTAGCAGGACATCACTGTCAGAAAGAAATACCCTCCCAGCTCTTCCACAGGGCTCGAAGGATTCACAGGCTTCCAGCTAAGCGTGGATGTAAATATTTGCAGTACCAAGGTCCTGCAGAAAGGCAGTTCATCACAGGAAAGAGCTGTCAAGCATACCTCTGGGTCCTGCTAAATCATATTTTGCCAATCAATTTTTTTTAAAAAAATCACGTATATTAGCTTTTTGTTCATGTTATATAAAGAATGTGCTTTAAATCCTGGCCAGATTAACAGTGACATGAGCTCTAAATCCAGCCGGCTTTAGTGACGATGTGTTTTCTGAGTGTGCAATATAAATTCAGAACTATGAAGATTGAAACTGAAAGTCTGAGACATTCTGAAAAGCCATTTAAAAGCATTTTCTCAGGAGGCCCTGGGAAAACAGCCTTGCACAAGAGGGAGAGCTGGCAGCAGGGCTGTTTTGATAACCTTCTGCGAGAGGGACCCGCTGAATATTAAGGATTACTGCAGGCTGTGGAAAAAAAAAAATGCTGTAGCCCGTCCTGCTGCTTCTTCTCCAGCTCGAACGGAGCCGTGAAGATGTGGTACCTCACGGCGGGATGGGGACGGGAATATCTCCAAGTTACTGTAACACAGGGAAAAATTACTTTTTTTTAAACAAACCTTTGCTTCCAGGAGTTGGGGAGTTTGATGTCAAAAGGTGTGGGCACCAGGTGGGTTTGCTCCCGGCCTGCAGCAATACGTCGGGGCTGGGTGCTCCAGCGGCACATCCCGCACCGCTACTGCCGGCGCAAAAATTCAGACGCTCCTTTCTGCTACTCTGGATGTGGACAGAAGATGTATGAAGTAAGAAAAATAAAACAAGAAAAATAAGCTCCTCCAAGCCAGCTGGCACAGAGCACAGCATGAACACCTGGGGACGCTTTGCAAGACCCCGGCCCCTGCGTGCCAGCGGGTCCAGAGCTGTCCCTGACCTGGCAGAGGCCAAACTGGGCAACCACTTTCGTTTGGCCCATGGGAGAGTGCGGCGCAGCCAGCTGCCGTGATAACAAACGCTTTGGAAAGAATCTTTCTTCAAACAAATAAAAAAACACTGTGTAAAAAAGCATTGTGCCATTCCCTGAATGAACGGTTTCATGCGACTCCATCCCAGTTTCTGTCAAGTGATGTCTGTTTATATGTAACCGCTTTGGACAGGCCTTTAAAAGTGATTAATGCATAGCTTGTTTCCTTTTTTTTTGAAGTAAGAAAGGTGCATTGTCTGTACTGCAAGTACATTTCAATGTGGGATAAAAAAAAAATTGAAAATAAAATCAAATCAGTTTAAAACAAACACATTTAGAAGTTAAAACTGAGTAGAGAAAAAAGCAGGTTCTGGATTGGAGACTTCACAATCTTGCTTTCCACAGACAATTAGAGGGAAAACTAATTACAGGGTTTGCACAATCTGACCAAAACCAGAGTCCTGCTAAGCAACCACCCCACCACCCACGTTGCTAATGCCCCCGACAAACGTCAGCGCAGCCTCGTGCTGTTTGGTGGGTGCAGGGAGATCCAAAGCACTCTGTGCAGCCCCAGGCCTGGCACGGGCTGCAGACTTACTGCTGCACTAACACCTCCACAAAAATTAAGTATACTGGATTATCTTTTATATATTAAAAATATATTTGATATATTATATATATATACTTAAAATAAACCAAAGATTAATTTAAAATTTGAAATAATTTAAGAATTTAACAATTTAAACTATTAAAATAAGTTAAAGATATATATGTATCTTCAGTTTACCAAAGATGATCACTGACACGGACACCGGGAAGGGCAAAGAGGCTCCGCCAGCCCCACTCTGCCCGCGCCCCCTGCGCCCAGCCCTGCCGGTCACCGAATGCCCCGGCTGCCGGGGGCTCACAGCACAGGCGTCACCGGGACACGATGTAGCCCGTGAATAAAGCACGGCACTCGGTGCTACGTCCCGGGCAGCATCATCCAGTGCTTACTACATTGCAAGGAGAACTTACCAGGTGACAAACGGCACGAGAGCTGTTTTACTGGCACGCAGAGGCTGCAGGAGACAACCAGCTCTTGGCAGGCCCCGGATGGATCCCCTTCTCCCTGCCCGAGGCGAGGAGCCGAGCAGAAACACCACCTTACGCCTTGTGGAAGGAGCTGCGCTTCAATGCTTTACTTCAAAAAGCCTGAAGCTACTTTGAGAAGCGAATCCCCGTCCTGCCAGGGTAATGCTGGGGCAGATGACAGAGCTGGCGAAGTTTGAAGTGTGAGCTGCAGCCTGGGACCAGCCAGCGGCTGGAAGTGGCCGTGCCCAGGGTTTTCCCCCAAAACGATACGCAGACGGGCACCGGAGCCCTGCCGAAGGCAGCTTTGTGCCCAGCGTGAGGGACACCCCCAGCAAGCCAGGACCTTTACTGCTGTCAGAGCGCGCCTGACAGAGCCAGGCCTGACACGCCGCCTCCCCCAGCCAACGCGAGACCTCGCGCATCTTTTGCGTCACGCGCAACACAACAGAAGGCGTCCATCCACGTTTGCGAGTGGTGCAGAAAGCAAGGGCCGGGCGTCAGCAGGCTTAAGCACACCGTATGTGCGTGGAGGGGCCGTCAACCACCTCATGTCTCCCCGGGAGCAGCCAAAAAGGACTGCGATGGGTTGACCCCGGCTGGATGCCTGGTGCCCACCACAGCCGCTCTGTCACCCTCTCCTCAGCTGGACAGGGGAGAGAAAACACAACAAAAGGCTCGTGGGTCGAGATAAGGACAGGGAGATCACTCAGTAGTTACCGTCATGGGCAAAACAGACTCAACTTGGGCAAATTAGTCTACTACCAATCAAATCAGAGTAGGATAATGAGAAATGAAACCAAATCTTAAAAACACCTTCCACCCACCCCTCTCTTCTTCCAGGGATCAGCTTCACTCCCCATTTCTCTCCCCCCTCCCCCCGAGCGGTGCAGGGGGACGGGGAATGGGGGTTGCGGTCAGTTCATCACACGTTGTCTCTGCCGCTCCTTCCTCCGCAGGGGAGGGCTCCTCACACGCTGCCCCTGCCCCAGTGTGGGTCCCCCATGGGGCCGTAAGTCCTGCCAGCAAACCTGCTCCAGCCTGGGCTCCTCTCTCCACGGGGCCACAGGTCCTGCCCGGAGCCTGCTCCAGCGTGGGCTTCCCACGGGGTCACAGCCTCCTTCAGGCATCCACCTGCTCCAGCATGGAGTTCTCCCTGGGCTGCAGGTGGATATCTGCTCCACCATGGAGCTCCATGGGCTGCAGGGGGACAGCCTGCCTCACCATGGTCTTCACCATGGGCTGCAGGGGAACCTCTGCTCCGGCACCTGGAGCACCTCCTCCCCCTCCTTCTTCACTGACCGTGGTGTCTGCAGAATTGTTGCTCTCACATCTCACTCCTCTCTCTGCTGCTGTTTTCCCCAGCAGGTTTTTCTTTTTCCCCTTCTTAACTCTGTTACCCCAGAGGCGCTACCACCGTCGCTGATGGGCTCAGCCTGGGCCAGCGGTGGGTCCGTCTTGGAGCCGGCTGGCATTGGCTCTGTCCGACACAGGGGAAGCTTCTAGCAGCTTCTCACAGAAGCCACCCCTGTAGTCACCCCCGCTACCAAAACCTTGCCACACAAACCTAATATCAGCCTCCAAGGTGTTGATCAGAAGAGCAGTGGTAGATGCTCTCCTGATTGCATTTCTGTACTAGAGCTGCACAAGGCTAAATGCAATTCTCAGTTCTGAGCAATGCCCAAGTATACGAAGTATTTGCCACGCTGGCTCCAGTGACCACATCAGAAACAGATGGGGGCAAGGCCAGGGACACCCAGAGGGGTCTGAAGATGGAATTCCAGCAGCTCCCCAAACCAAAGGAGAAGGGCAGTGGGCAGCAAACACAGGCGAGACCCCGGGGTAAGGCAGGAACAAGCACAGCACAGGGACTGCTGCAGGATGGACATCAGCAGGGTGGAGTGAAGGACAGGCTGGGTGTGCAGGTTGCGAGGAGCTCCAGCACATCATCTCCAAAGACCCATCCCTGGCCCACCGAGATGAACAATGCTTCTGACATCAAAAACCACCAATACCAGACAGGAGGGCGCGATGCTCTTGAGAGTTACCACCTCTGGGTTGGTGTGCTGGCAGGGACTTACCTTCCACCACCCACCAAAACACCTGGTGAACCTCCCGAAGGTGCAGCAGGCCCCAGCAGGCTTTTCTATGCGGCGGTGCCCTGACTTACAGGGTGTCCTGGGTCACTGGCCACCAGCAGGCAAGGGTCCAGCTGGCTACCGAGGGCACTGCCAGATCTAGCCGAGTGCTCGCAGGACAGTTTGGGCCAGGTAAGGAGGGATGGAGGAGTTCCCAGTGGGACACACAGGTACCAGGCGGCCAAATCCTACTGCAAACCACCACCAAGGAGAGAGATTATAAACGAAGAAAAAAAACTTAAGTTCAACCAAATTGGCAGAAAAACACCCCCAAAAGCATAGTCCAATTCCACAGCTGGGGCAAAAATCCACGCCAGTCCTTTGCAAATGATGAAGAAAATGCATCTCACACCAGCAAGAGGCACTGGGACACCAGTAAGCCAGTACACCGCCAGTACCCCGCCACCCCAGCCCCACAGCTGCCTGCTAAGGCGGGCACTGCAAATGCAAGCTTTTGTCAAGGTGCCAAAGACCAAAAGCAGAGCAGAGGGTCCCCCCAAAGCATCGCTTCGTGCCCAACACAAAGTCAGTCCTCAGCTGCCAGAGCTGGTGGAGTTGCCTGAATGTTGTTGCCAAAGAAGATCAATGCGGCCAAGTTGCACCGAGAGCTTTCCTCATCAACCCCACCGGGTGCTCGCTGTCCTTAGCAAGTTAATTTTTGCAGCCACCCCACAGCTCTCGGTGCCCAGGCAGGGCAGAACTGCTCACTTGAAGCAGAGCTCAACTTTTGCTGGAGGTAACCTCAGACAAGGTGACAATCAGGGTCCACCAACTTCACAGACAATTCCCGTTAATTTCAGCTTGTGTGATTAGACCGAAGAACCCAAGCGGCAACAGGCAAGAGGCCAGCCAAGAGCAGGTTTACTGGGCAACAGGAGTTACACCGGCGCAAGGCTCTCAGGTTTACTCAACCCAACAGCTGTATCCAGGTTTTTTAGTTTTGTTTTGTTTAAAAACATTAAATAGGAGGTTCAAGCTGACATAGCGCAAAGCTAATGAAACACAGTTAGCTATAAAAGGAAATAATCTGATAAACCTGAGGCAGGAAAGTCCTTGGCAGGCGCTGTGTCTCAGGTTTCAGCGGGGCTTCCAGCAGGAGCCATGTTTGGGAAAACATCTGCTGGTTTCCATGGCCGGGCGCCAGAGCCGGCCGGCCCCAGGTGCAGCGCCGCACCGGGAACCACCTTCTGCAAACAACCCAGGGAGCCTGGAGGAGCCGGCGGGTGCCGCGGCAGCGCCCAGGATCAGACCCGCGACCTCGCCAGGGCCCCACCGCGCCCCGGCCCCGCCGCCCCAGCACCCCGGGGCTACGCGGAGGAAAACCAGCACGGCCATGTCATGCCCCGTTCACGCTCGGCCCGCTGCCGCCCAGTATGTTTGTGCCATGGCTCAAACTTTTGCCAGACATTTCGTTTTAGGGAAAAAAAAGTTAGATTAGAGATAAAAAAATGAATGGCACTAAGGTTATGCCCAAGTTTTCCACAGCTACCTGCACGGCTCACGGCCCGGGGGTTATTCAGTCTGCCTGAAGCTGCTGCATGCTGTAGTTTTAGCTTGAACTTTACTGACTACATATGAAAAGAATCCAATGTTGTTTTTAACATGCACATTTTAATGAAGCAAACATTTCTATTTAATAAGTTATAAGATACAATTTTACAATCCTGCATTTTATTCCAGTTTATTTTGTTTTTACTTCCTAGTTTACAATGTGGTGAGCATTTCACATTAAGGCACAAAAAAAAGCACAGTAAAAAAACCCCAACCTTCCTTTATTTCCCCAATGACTGTGCTGGAGGGTAGTGCATCCACACGTAACTACAGAACCGTAAGTGTGAACTTCTCCATAGGGACAGACAGTGACGTCTCACCAGGTTTTCAACAAATCCTACCTTCCCCTAATCGCAGAGTTAAAGCTCATTTGGAGAGTTTACTAAAGCCCCAGTAGCTGACAGCAATTCAGATACGCACTTGGGAAGTAGCATGGAGTAATCCAGGACAAACAGACAAGTTATAATGGAAGTTTTCACTCCCTGACCCTCAGCAGGAGCACCTTTTGCAGCGCAAAGGGGATTTCAGGACAGATGAGCGTGCTTCAGGAATGTCCTTGGACCGAGATACAATAAAAGGACTTGCACCGAACACGGGTTTGTTGATTCGTATCGCTATTATCGGCAGACTGGCACACCCGCCCTCCCTCCCGCCCCACACCCGACTGCAGACGCGGGGTCCCATCCCCAGGCTGGCTTTGCACCATCCCACCTACTCGCCTGCCCGCAGCCCCCAGGGAAACCGCCGATCCCCGTCCCAGCACACTGCTGCGCTCGCACCTGCGCGAGTTCCCGGTCACGCAGGCGAGAGCTACTCCTGGCTCGGCAAGTTTAGGGGCTTTACTTAACCTAGCCAAACCGGGGTTGTCCTTAAAATGAATCAAAGGGTGTAAGGAGCTACATGCAAAGTTACAGAAATTTCACCAGAATCCCAAGCTAATTAAAAACCACGTTGCTAGCATCATGGCCAAAAAGCTCCCTGTCTAGATTTACAAAGCGTTAACACAGAAAGGCTGAAAGCTTCCAGGAAGTAATTTTCAGTCTGCTTTTGGTTTGCTATAAAAGATAAACCTTTCCTAAATGTAAACCATTAGCAAAGCATTTTCAAAAAACATTTTAAATTTGAGTGGTAAAGCCACTTTTAGGAGCTTTTTATAATGTTAAGTATTAAAATTGATCAAGTATACAAAGGCACCTATTATAGTACCAGTTTTACCTCATTTCTTTACAGAAAAGAATTTGAACTGGGGACAGCCCAAGTCATATTCCATAACTAAAACGTAAAGTCTCCAGTCAAATAAAATCAGTAGTTAAGATACCCAATTACAAAGACAAATTCCAGTTTTCAATTAACATCTAAAGTCTTTAACATCCGCAAGGGAAATTAGTGTCTAGTTATCCACATGATTCTCCAAACATTAACAGTGACCCGGACAGTACTGCAAAGGTACAATTTGAGGAGGACATTAAATAGATTGACATTAGGTTGGTAAGTAGGATAGAAGTGAAATGCTTGTAAAAAATAAAGTTACAGAGTTTACTTCTGACTGTACTGAAATGTGAGCCGTGTGTATCTAGATACTGCATTTTGCAACAGGACTGCACCCAGTATAACTCTACATCTGAATTGCAAACGCAAAGGTTGACTCCGACACGGGACGAGTTTAAGGAACGGTGACGTGGAAGGGACTCCCGGGGATGTGCTGGTCACCCCATTTCACTGCCAGAACATAGTCACCCCTTTCCTTGACAACATACGTTACATTGTACTGATGGCTGCCCAAATGCTTGATGGACACCTCTTCGCACGGTATTGTAGGTCCATGGACGCCAACTAACAACATATTTGAACCTACAGCAAAATAACAGACCGTTAGCATTCCTAAGCTTAAATAAACAAGCATGGCTGTACCATAATATATTAGCTCCATAACACAAGGATTTCATTATTTTAATTCACAGAGTGGTAGTCTGAGGTATGGCTAAGCTAATTTGGTATAAGAGGGAATTTTATTTAAAAAAAAAACCCTTCAACCTCATAGAGGCAAGGGTTTATTTGTGCATTTTGCCAGACCTGACAGGCTACTACTATCTAACTAGAGCACAGGAGACATTAACACTGCTCATGAAAGCAAGCAGGCATTGCCTTTCAATTACTTCAGTAGAAGTTCATAGCAGACACCAGTGAACACGGCTGGCCTGTAATCCAGCCACCGCAAAGCTCCCAGATGACGATGATCAGCGCTCAAGGCTTACAGGAACACCTTGCATTGCATGCTACAATGCACCACGAGGGCTGCTTAAGTTCAGCAACCTGTTTGGTCTCATGCCATAACACTGTGGTTTCTTTCAGGTGCATCTTGCTCAGATAAAACCACTTGGAGAGGAACTGGCATCTTTATAGCCTTTATATTAGGATCAATTTGGTGAACACTATGTAGCATTTAGAGATTTACTTTAGAATCAGAAGCTCAAGCTCTGAAATTTAACATTGCAAGTTGGTTTAGGGCAAAAAATGTCCAAGTAAAGCACCCTGACATCCAGCTGGCTCCTGTACCCATACCTGCTTTGCTGCAGTCCACGGAGAAGGAGCTTTTCTGACCCACAAAAGCCTTTGAGAGTCCTGCTCCCCGGGAAACCACTTTGCTAGCATCCGAGGTGGATTTGGGAATGGCGCTATAGCAAGTTTCAGTCGACGACCTCGTCACCGACTCCACCAGGATGGAAGAGGTTTCATTGGCGCTGCCGGGGCTAACCAGTCGCTGTCCTGGAAACAGAAAAGACGCCTGACATTCAGATTCACCCCATCTGAAAGGCATTTACAAGGAGGTTTCAAAGCCCTCCTAACGACTAGCATGCATTCTGCATCCAAAATGCATTTTTGGAGAGGAGCAATGTCCTACTTCAGTTTTTAAGCTGACATCTTCCAGCAACGTTGGCAACAATCCCGTCCCAGAGCCCTTAAGTGGTTAAAGGACCACAGGAACTTCAGGATTCATTAAGCAAAGCTGGCTGCTTAAGAAGAGTTAATTGTGCTCCAATCACCAAATGCCAAAAATGACTCGAGTTGGCAGAAAAGCAGGTGCAATTTTGCAACAACCCATTTTGAAAGCAGAGCATGTCCCGGCGCGGGGGAGCGCAGTCCCTGCCATCCACTCCCAAGAACACCACCGCGCCACGGGCACCAGGAGAGGGTTCACTAGCTCAGGGGCAGCAGTAGAGACCAGCTCCAGTCTGTGCTGAAACACAGCACTGAAGAGAGAAAGAGCTTCCTAAACCAGCCTTCCTCACATCATCTAAAAGCCTCCCAGACATTACTGACCTTTGGTTAGGTGGCAACTGCACCAAAGTGAGTCCGAGAGGGGCATCGATTATGCTACAGGAGACGAGGTTTCAGGCTTTGGGGGGGAAGGGGGTAAATAAGTTCTATTTCCCCACTGCCAATGCAACACCCTAGCGCTAGGTCAGGATTTAACGTTCCCCCGTGAAGCCGTTTCACAGCCCTCCACTGAGTCAAGCTGGCAAGCTCTGTGACTAATGCTCCTGTAGCCTCTCCTGAGATCCCTCATCTAGGCTTTGGATGGTGATGGGGAGAAACCTTTCACCTCTCACGTTTCTGAGCATCTAAACCTGAATGCCGCACTATCTCGGAGGGACATATTCGCTGAATGACACGAACTACTTCAGGCACGCAGTAAATACTAGTTAGCTTTTTACCTGTAACCTTTGCCTTGAAGGGGCTGCCCACTATGTGGTTAGGTCCACCATATTTAACGCCAATTAAATAGTTTCCTGGAGCCATGGGTGTGTACATGACTTTGTAACCTTCTGGAGTTTCCTGGCAGTCCATTTTCACCTTTGATGGCCCTTCAATTGTAACAGAGAGGGTACCTGGACCAGCCTTGGTCGTGTTAATGAAAAACTCCGACTGCAATCCTAGAAAGACGTAGCACAGTAAGACACACTCTTCCTCGCACCTGACGTTACACAAGCAGCCTCAGTTATTAAACAGGAACAGGTAATTTGGTGCAAGACAAGGCTGCACGCAGGGAGGGACAGCATGTCCCCCCCAGCATCCTCGCACGGGCCAGCCCCGACTGGGGGCTCTGCACCCCCGGCAGCCTCCCCGCCGGCACCCCGGCTCCCTCCTCCACTCGCGTTGCGTGACTGCGTGGGAGAAGGCATCATGAGAGCCCTTCAGGACCGAAATGGAAGTGATTCGGCATCAAAAGACTGTCTCAGAGAGAAAACTCTTAGAACAAGAGCCTTTCTGCCGGGCGTTGGAGCCCACGTCAACGCAGCCTCCTGCGCAGCTAAGCTCGGGAAAGCTCAGAGCCGTCTCACTGCCTGGACCATAAATCAGCAGTGAAGAGCCCACAAGAAAGCAGGAGAGATGAGGGGCAGGAGATCTGGAGGAGACGGGTGTTTGAACTGCTCGGCAACAGCACTCCAAGCAGTTTGTGGAAACAAAAGCTTGTTTAATTACAGCATCTGGTTAACACAGCTGAATTACTGCTGCTAATACTAAGCCAATGACACAATGCCAGTGACACAAGAAAAAATTAAGCAAGGCTTTCAGCCCCCAAATAATTTACTGTCAAACTCTGGCTTCAAATATTTACGATCTTTGGGCTGTTGTATCAGATACTGCTAAGGAGGAAGAAAGTGCTTGAGCTCAATCAAAACCAGGACGGTTATGGGAAAGTTTACTACAGCTGCGACTGAAGCATGCAAGCGCGGTGATGAACTAGGGAGAAGTTTCTAGCCTCTCCACACAAGAGGCTGCTGTGTGGCAATGCTGGAAGAACCCGGCTCCCACAGAGCACGGTACCATCTTCCAGCGCTTTAGCAGTAAATCTCACTGGCACCGCCTGCCTGGGAGGTAAGGCAGTCAGCTTGCAGCACGCACTGTTCAACCAGGGGAAAATTAATTTCCAAAGCCAGCAAGCTTCACGGCTTCTCGCTGAAGACTTCTCACTCCGAAGTCACTGCTTTTTCCCTGCGCCCCAAATGAAGGCTCGCATTGTTGGAGGCTGCAGACGCACGCCCCTCCGGGGGGACGTTTCAGGTGCTCAGCCACCGGCTATAGAAACCTCTACACTAGGTCATTGTTCAGAAACGCTGCTCAGCAGCTCCCAAGGCACTGAGCTTTTGGCAGCAGCCAGGATTCAACAAGGGGGCACAGAGTAACTTCGCTGAAGTTAAACAGTCTATTTAGATTAAAAACAACCCCAAGCACCTTTACAGATGGAGAAAAATTCCCCTGTCCCTGATGCATCAGTGGCTAGTATTAACGAGTGCTTTTGTTTCCACCTATTAAAGCAGCATAGGCTATAATATCTTTATTTTATATAGTATATCCACATGTTTCCAAAACCAACTGCTTGGTTTCTCCAGAACACCAGAAGCTTTGAATGAATAACTGCAGTATTTTTTTTCCAGGGAGAAAAAAAAAAAAAAGTATAAAATGGAATCCACAAAAGACAGCAGTAGATAGGATAAAGGGAACCAGCTATCGCCTTGCATATCAAAAGGAAAAAAAAAACAAATCAGTTTTACTCTGCTATTCTCCTCTGTGTGTGGCCGAAGAAAGCACACAATTAAATAAATCAAAGTGCATATCCTGGAATGTTTTCTATTTTCTTACAAAGGCCATAAATCATACAAATGAAAAAACCCCAAACCCTACATTCTTGAGTTGAGAACTATCAGATGGGGCAGCCACAGTAGATAACTAGGTGTCAGATTTCCAAGAAGAGTCAGCATTCATGCTGCATCTCAAGCACGTACAGCACACTACAAACAGAACAATCCACCCTACTCTCTAGGAGTTTACACATCATATTACATTTAACTTGAAATTTCTTAGAGGTGCAAGCATTGAAGAAAAGGTAACTGGGTACACCCTTGCACCCATTTAATTAACAGGGGTATGCGAGTTAAACAAGACTCCTTCAACTAGATAGCCAACTCAGTAACTGCGTTCACAAAAGCCTCCAGCCTTTACAGACATCGTGTTCACACATGGAAGGAGCCAGAGCATCTCCGGAGCTCTGAGGGACCACTGACGTGGAGCTAAGCTAACCAGCAGCGCCGTGGCCCAGCTGCTAACCAATTCAAGTGAACTCGTGCTGCAGTCGCTGCTTTACAGGGGTTTTAAGTTCGTTAAGGCTCAGTATAGCCTGCAGACTCACGAATCGATGGTTATAAGACTTGAGGAGCATGCGAGAAAGCAAAATTAGCTTGCACCCAGGTCAGCAGAGAATGTGGGTTAGTTCAGCTGCCTTAGCAGGGAAAGTCATGTAAAAATATGCCTAGGAACAGCTTCTGGCTCTCTCAGAGAGCCAAAGCGCAAACAGGTCTGTATCGATCAGAGCTGTAAAAGAAGGGTTACCCGTGGTACCGCTCTCCAGGCCGGATCCGTACGCCGTGACGAGCGCGGGATTGCCCGCCTGCCCGGGCTCGCCAACACGCACTTTGAAAGGGCTGCCCACGACATGGCTTCCGTTGAACTTCACGTCAATTGAGTGGATGCCATTTTCATGGGGGATGAACCGAACGGCATACTTATCTGCAAGAGAGAAGTGGCTTTTCTGATACGTCAGAGATAACAATAAGACAATAAAACAGCAATTAAACCCAGCTCAGGGCTGGTTAGCAACCCATGCAAGGCTTCTGTAATGCTTCGACATATTTTGGCCCCACCTTAAGCAAACTCCGCTACACAAGCTGCTACGCTCATATTTAAGTAGGAAAACGCTGTATGTATCACAGGAGGTGTCACGGGTTGCGTTTTCACCTTGTCTACTAGGACCTGATCTCAGCTGTCATCTAGTCTGCAGGGTGAGTTTTAGAGTTATTTGGCTCACACACGCACTAAACATGACAGCTTAATCACAGCCCAACCTGTCAGCGGTTGAGGGAGCAGCGCAGAGAAGGAAAGCAGCTGGTAAGAGCAAGCCAAATTCTACCAGCAGGCTGAGCACGCTGCTCTGACACCACAGACACCGCACCTTTATTTAATGAAGTCATTTAGCAATTCGCTGATATTTAACATTTCTGATTGCATGTTAACCCAGAGGAGGGGCTGATCTTCCCCAGCTGGACAGCTGCTGCCTGTCCATAGTACAGACCGTAACTCATTCAGACTTCAAGTGAAAAAGAAAAGCTCATTGCTGAAACAGGTGTTGAGCTTTCTGTAGTGTTTGCTTATATTCAGCTTCCTTGACGTTTTGTATGAAGGAGTGAGTGCGAGTTAAAAATAAACTCTTAGTCAAAGATGGAAGCATAGCTTTGAAAAATAAACTTCTTCCCTGGCTAAATTCAACAACCACATCATATTTCATTTATGACTAGTATCACTGTACCTTCACTGGCAAGCCAAGACTTAAATATCAGTATCTCACACAAGTTAGGGCTCAGTCATTTCACGAGCTATCTAGAAAAAGCGTGGACATAACCCTGACCGAACAACTCTTGACACCAAGAAGTCATTCTCCAAGCGAGGTGCTTGTCCCTTGGGTACACTGTTCGCAAGCCAAGGGGACTAAACCCCCTCGCTACGGGGCAGCGAGCGTGTTTGGGAGGTCACCCGGTTTGTTTTGACCAACGTAAAGCCGTGCTCACCTGGCTCCAGCTCAGACACGTGGCACTCTTCTACAGCTCCGGAGGGGCTGTGGACTTTGGCATCGATCTTGCCCTTTGCCCCGTTCAGCCTTATAGCAAAGGATGCCGGCTGATTAACCTTTAATCCAGACTCCTGAGAATGCAACAGTCAGATTATCAAATTTAAACTTCTCGTTTCAGACGGTGCAAGATTTGTGGCAAGGAAATAACCACTTCAGCACATTTTTTTTTTTTTTTTTTTTTTTTTAGATTTCACCAAAAGGCGTAAAGTTGCAATTCGCATTAACTCTCAAATCAGAGGCTCTCTCCCTCTCAGTGGGTGGCTGATTTAGGAGTCACCCATGTTAGCTAGGCTGATTTTTCCTGTGGTAACAGATCATTTCTGGAAGCCAGATGACTCTGCCAAATCAGGCAGAGGCAGGTTTACGAGACTAGTCACCCGTTATCACTGAGGTCAGCCCCCAGTATTCAGGCACTTGATTTAAAGGATGTTTAAGCTATAGCTCCATTTTCAGCCCATTCATTCATTCCAGATTCATTCAGCCTCTGATAATCCAGTTGTCTGAAATAGTAATATGCATGTTTATATTTGCCACAAGAGGCTCCATTTAGAATGCCACCACAAGATGTCTTAACATGAGAAAGTAATTTAAAACACGAAACCAGATGTTGCCGTGCTGTCAGGCCGTCGGTGGAAGGCGAGGCAGCGCAGCATCCGTGCTGCAACGGTCCTCAACCAGAGCAGCCCATGCAGCTATCCAGCAGTAATATTTTATGCTGAACATACTTTACCTGATTTCATTTTCAACTAAATCCTGAAGAGGGAAATAAATGCAACTGAGTAGAACTGAGGTACAATGTATAAAGCAAGTCCCTGATGCGGGTTTAGTGGAGGCTGATGCTGCACACTGCGCTCCGTTACCGAATACTCAGCTTTATCTGCCTCTCCAGGACTTAATTGAAGCAACTATTCCTGTCAAAGAGTCTTTAAATGAAACACAAGAGAAACATCAATACCACAGTGACTAATTAACGCCCTTGTAACTCCTGGTTAGAAGAGATACTATCGGATGAGGCTGTCATGATTCATTTACACAGCCAAAGTGGAGGAGTCCTGCAGGCCAGGCAAACTCCTGGGGACCACAGCTGGGACATATCCAAAAAAAAGCCTCAACTGAAGTACTAATTGTGTATCACCACTCGGTGACGACTGAGGTACGGTATATTTAGACACAGATTCTCAGTCTCACATCCAAGTTTCTGGCGTTGGAGGTTTAAGTCAGGCCTTTAATGTTACTTGTACTTTAATACACGTAACCACACACACAAAAAAATAATACGGTGAGGTTAACAGATGAGCCCAGACCAACTACAAAGCCCGGATTCACTCTGAGATTCACTACTGTTCATGAACCATCTAAGCTGTGACTGTGTGGTTTCGTGACGTCAGCCAGAGCAAATCTGCGCTCTGACCTCATGGCAGGGCCCCCTCCAATTGCCCACACGAATGCTCCGACGAGGCTGCAGCAACGTCCCAAAAATGCAGCCCTATGCTGTCTCGCCTGTGGAAACCCAGCTCTTCAGTCCACATGCCAACCGAATAGCTCGGTACCAACATGATCACTGGTGGTTCACGGTCATGTTTCAGTTCTCCTTGGCCTCCCCTAGCTAATCAGGGGCGAAAGCAAGTTTTAGCTCCTCCAGTGCTATTTCTAGAGCCTCTTATTCTTAATTCCAAGCGTGACCACCTGTAATACGCTGAGTCGAGCCTTTGGCCTTCAAATTCTGGCTAGCTAGAGCTGGGCCAGCTCTATTGGCCCAAGTTACCAAGGGGCCAGCTGCCAAAAATGTTTCTCTGGCTGCAAGTTGAGCTTGAAAACAAGCACCAACCAAGGCAAGGCTATCGCTAAGAAGAAAGGACAACCATTTTGGCCTCGGAGAACAAGGACGAAATCAGTCTGTGCGGCAAGTTGTGGAGATGTTTCCTTATGTCTCACCTGAAGGCTAGTGACAGTGAGCCTGCGAGCGTCATCGGAGGGGGCGATGACAGGAACCAGGTAGGGGCTTTCAGGAATGTGCTCATCATTGAATTTTATGGACACCTCATAGTTGCCTGTGGGGAGAAAAGAAGCAGTGAGTTTCTTTAGCATCTTTGAAAGTAGGTGTCAGTGTTATTTCAGTACAATTTGGTCTTAGTACATACCTGGCTCTTGAACTATGTATGATACACCACAAGATCCATCTTTATGGTCCTCAAAGGCGATTTCTGCTTTACTTGGGCCTTCAACAGCAATAGACAGTCCTCCAGCTCCAGCTTCCCGTGTCCATATACTGAACTCAGCTGTCGAAGCACACGAGAGCACACACAAGTGTAAGTTTGCTGCTGCTGGGTTTCAGCTTCTTCCTAACAGACCGTGCAGCATCCCATACTTATGTGTATGAGGAATGGTATCTCATCTCATCATCCTGGGTGATAACACTTAAGAGCCTCTTGGAGAAACTGCTATTAGTCTATCAGCCCTGCATAGCACACCTTACAACCTCAAGCTCATTCTGTGAGAGCACTCGCTTTCCAAAATGTGGATTTCCAGATGTTCTCATCCACATGATGCAGCAATATTATTTCTCCAAGTTTCTCCAGTGACCACCCCCGGCATGGGGCGACCCTACAGTGTTACACCAAGCTCTGCTCAAGCTCTTAAGAGGAGAAGCCAACAGAAACCAAAGCACTGTGCTGCAGACCTGTGCACAGCAGGCACTGGAGCCCAGCGAGAGCAGAGGACTCACCTGGGATGCCTGTCTCTCCACGCTCCAGCCCTGGGCCTCCAGCTCTCACTTTATGGGCTCCTCCCTCACCCAGTGGCCCCACGGTGAACTGGAAGGGGCTGCCCGGCACCGGCTGCCCTCTGTATTTGACATCCACAGTGTGGACTCCCATTTCTTGTGGCACAAAGCGGATGCAATAGGTGTTTTTGTCAGCTTCTATGATTTCCGCATCAAAGTTTCTTCCAGAGGGACTAGTTACCTGGGCTGTCATATCCCCACAATCAATTTCTAACAAGAAGAGAATAAAAAAATGCAGATTAGAAAGTGACAAAAGGGTTTCGTGTTTTGTTTTTGGAAGCAGGACCTGAGCTCAAGTGATTACACAGGGCAAATGACAGGAGAGGCACGTAGGTACCAGTTTGCACGCACAGCTAGACGCGTGCTGCCGAGCAGCCAGCCTGGCCAGTTACAGCTTACCAGGTGCTACGGAGGCAGACGAGGAGGCTGAATAAGTGCAGCCTACTAAGACCGGCCTACCTGATTCACATTTGCTAGACAGCAGCACAAACACTTTACAGCCAACATGCTCATCTCAAAACCTTGGAGACAGGGTGAGCTGTGCAGCCCACTCTCCAGCCTGCCGTACACAGAACAGATAAAGGCCTCTCTGGTATTTATTTATGCACATGTTGATCATGGTTATGCTTATCTTTAGTCGTTCAAAGAGACCTACCAGTGTTTCTTCCCTAAACTATCTTAATATAACAATGTCTTAACAACACTGAAGTTCATATTTCCACTGCTTCAGGTACACCCACACTATACAAGTGCAAGTTATGGTTATGGGGATAAGGACGTTGCTTACCTGGAATTTTTAGGTTCAGATCACATATGCTTCCTACTGTTGCAACAGAGGGAGCCCGTCTTGTTCGTGTGATGCTCTCCTTAACTCTTCCTTCACCACTTATCTTCACAGTAAATGGGCTGCCTGTAAGTAGCACAGCAAGTCATTCCTCCTCTGCTCACGACACACTGCATCGAGGGGAGGAGCGAAAGCTTCCTCTGACTTGTAGCGTATCACAGGGGAAGTTTTAGAGCCAGACAGTCAGGTCCAAGTGAAATACACCCACGTAACCAGAACGGTTTTGGATGCTTGCTGCTTTTGAAGGGTTCTGGTAGGACCTCCTTGAATCTTTGGGACTTATGGTATGAGCCAGATCACAGAGCCCACCCGCAGTTCCAGCGCACTGGCCAGCTAGGCAGGACTTTTGTTGTACTAGCCAGAAAGTTGCCAAACACTCCTGCTTACCTGGAATATGTTCATCTGCAAATTTAGTGGACACAATGTACACGCCAGGTACGGTTGGAAAATAGGACACTTTGCAAGTTCCATCTTCTAGGTCTTCAGTTTGGATATCTACCTTGCTGGGTCCTTCAACTGCCAGTGAGATCCCACCATAACCTACAATACAGCTAAGTTAGCCTCAGATTTCCATAGCACTATTAGAAATTTGACATCAAATAGTCCGCACCATCAAATGAAAGGAAAAGCTTCATCAGTGCCTCAGTAACAGAAGACATCAGCCAAGACAATGCAAAGTATTTCAGAAGTTAATAGCATTGTTTACAGTTAATAACTGACAACAATGACCGTGCACGCTTAAAACGCTATTTGCACCTGCTGCTTTGCGGCTTGTGACCTGGTGGTCACACGCTGAGGAAGATAATGCTCTCATTTAGAGAGGATACATATCTCACAGCATCTCAGAGTCCCTCTGCAATGAAACTAACCTGCGTCTCTTGTGTCTACAATGAAGTCACACATTTCAAAGGTTCGTCCTTCTACCAAGCCACGTCCAAAAACCCTTGCTCGTCTGGCATCTCCTATCTCAGACTGGACCACCATGATTGTTACAGGGCTGTTTGGTACATGGCTCCCATTTTTCTTGATGCTAACCACATGTTCTCCTACTTCCCGTGGAATGAATGAGATGCCTACAAAGCAGAGAAATGTGACAAACATTCACTTTTTATGCATGTTACACTTGATGCAAAAGCCTTAATCACACCAAGAAATGAAATACTGAAAGAGCACTCTCTTTACACATGTTGAAGTGTTGTTCCCAAATGTGTCACAAAGCCATTCACATATTCTGACAAAGAGCACTTCAATCACAACCTGGCACATCACATGCAAGCTAACACAAGAGGTCATGCTTCATACTCTTCTGTCTTTGGCCAACCATACCAAACAATATCAACCACTTGGTTTGACAACACTCCTCTGGGAGGAGGCAGAGAAGTCGGTCATTTTACACAGCAAAGCAAACTGGAGTAGAGGCTACTGTACTACTACTCTCAGACCAAGGCTATCAGAGCTTACCAATGTGGTTATTGGGTAGCCTCTTCAGAAGACAAGGCTCATCACGACCTGATGGGGCTTTAATGCTGGCTGTTAGGAGACTGAGATCAGTCTCATTGATGTCCAACAAAAAGTCAGCAGCAGAACCAAGCTTAACCTGGGACCGTCTTCTGTTATCATCTGCATATATAAGAGAAATGAGTCACAAAATATTACAAGAACAAGTCTGAGGACTTCATGTTCCTGCCACAAACCAGGTCCCCCATGCTATCATAGGTTAATTTTCATTATGAAGTGCTTCCAGAAGTCTAAACTTTATACCTGTGATCTTGGCCGTGAACGGACTGCCTGGGATGTGCTTGTTGTTGTACTTAACCAGGATGCTGTAGTTCCCAGGTAGAGTAGGCAGGTACGTGACTGTGCATGTCCCGTCTTTGTTATCAACACAGCTGATCTCTGCTTTTGAAGGTCCTTCAATGGCCAAGTCCAGCCCACCTAGGAAACACAAAGAACAGCACTTCTGTAAATCTTTGTGCACACCAAGTCCAAAAACTTGGTCCAAAGAGGAAGATTCAGTACTTGGTACGGAAAATGCAGCTTAGATGCCATTTTTATAAAGGACAGCAGCAAAAAGAGCTCAGGCCAATACACTAAGTCCACAGTTCTATTCAGTCTGTTAGATTTACTTAACAGTGATTCCAGATCCAGTCATCATCCACTAGATCTAAGATGCCTTCAGTTTATTTTTAATTAAACAAATCATTCACATGCTGTACCACAGGGTACATCTACTGCTCTTGGGAAGAGGTAATAAAGCAGTTTTAACTGCAAGTTACAGCCTGATATTTGCACAAGTCATTTGCATCACACCAGAGATTCATAGTTGGACAGATGAATGCAAATTAATGCTGATGCACATTACACTTCCAACAAGTTCCTAGTTTAGGGCAGGATGGGTTTAAAGAACAGACTTACCCTCTCCTGCATCTTCCGTGACAATGGTGAAAGTTGCTGGTTTATTGGCAACCCCATAAATGAGGCCAGGCCCGTAAGCAGACACACTGCCGCTGTTTGGATAATTCACATAGAACTGCAGAGGGCTCTCTAAAGGAAAAAAAAAAACAAAAGAAGCACTTTTAAGGATGAGTGGCCTGGACTACAAGAACAAAATAGACATCAGGTTGCTCCGACCCAACGGGATCTTATTCTTATGCTTACTGATACCCATGTTCTTCAATGCCATTCTCACTACTTGACATTTGGAGAACCTTTATGTGACTGTAATGCACTTAAAAAACCAAGTATGCCTCCCCTTTCATCTGCAAAAGATACTTCTCCACAATTTGTTCCACATTCAGTCACGACAAAGTAAGTGTTACTCAAATTACCAGAGATAAGCTTCAATGATGTTGTAAAGGGTCTTATTCATTACAAGTTTATTTTTAGCACATTAAATCAGAACATGACTCAGAAGCAGGCTTTCAGCTCAGGCACAGATCCTGAATTTTAGTGGCTCAGAATTAGGAACTAGCACAGCACATTGTCTGACTCAATGAACCTGAACCAGCAAATTTGAAGGGTATCCAAAAACATATTTGCCAGCCTCAAATTAGCTAAGCTGGTGCACAAGAACAAAAAGTACAGTCACCAACAGCCAATAATGGTTTCAAAAAAAGGCACAGATAGCTCTTAAGTCCAAAGCTAGATTTTGCAGCTGAGACAGCAGCAAGTTTGATTCATGGCAGCCTTCAAGAAGGAAACATTACAGCACATCATCCTTCTGTCCAGGCACAGGGTAATGGTCTTACTGAACCGATACATCTGACAGTTTGGCACTTATGGAGGTGCTATATCCATACAAAGTGCTGAAGATACCGAAGTAGCACCATGCATCACATTATTGAGCTCCCTGCTTCAGCCAAAGTTATCCTGGGTTTCTGTACACCAACAGAACCAGCAGCCCAGTTCAGGCACTACTGAAGGTATTTTGTCTCATGTCTACACATCCTTCTCCAGATCTGCCCCTTTTCGCCCCAGCCCCACGCAGCCGGCATGCTCGGAGAGCTGCGGGGCAGCCCCAGCCTCCCGGCGAGGCAGAGCTTCGGCTGGGGAGCTGCAAGAGCTGGTGAAGTAAGGACAAAGAAGAGAAGAGAAGAGAAGAGAAAGGGAATGAAAGGCAGTGGTTTCTGCTTGTTAAGAAGCAGCCAGGAAGAAAGAAAGATTACAGCATAGCGTGCATGTGTGTTTTATTTTATTGCAATGAGATGGAAACACTAACTATAGTGTTTTAGCCACTTAGTCCTCCCCACAGATCGGAGAATTTATGCCAATGCAGTTTTAAGGATAAACATATACTGTAACCACTAGTTTTGTTGAGCACGATGGCAGTACATTTCATCCTGAAAAAAATAGTAGTTCGAAAATTGTATGTTTCTTCTTCGTAATAAAATGCCACAAAAGCTGGTTTCCAAAACCAAAATCCATTTTAAGCCTGGCTGGTACTATTAAACCGCAATGGAAGCTCCCATGTGCCGGCACTTACTCCTTTGCTTTAGTTTCTCTCTGGACTGCTTGCAGATGAACTGCTGCTGAACGGTAAGTCGTCCTGGGCAGTTCTTACTGCAGCGTATACAACTAAGCTATAGAAACCTTAACAGGGAGCAGATGCATCAGCAGGACATCGCCTGCTTTGTCAGACTCACCTGGGATGTGCTTTCCCATATATTTTATGTGCATTTCATGCAGCCCAACCTCAGTAGGAGCATATCTCACTGTTACTGTGCCGTCTTTGTTATCCACAATATCAGGCGTATCCGTCTTTCCAGAGGGCATGTGTACTTCACCTACAAAAAGCCACCGTGGGAGTTACAGAAGGAGAAGCTGCCTGCTTCCCCTCTCCCACCCACAAAGAATTGTCTAGCCATTTTAAACAAGCATTTTAAATTGTTAAATTCCTTACCCACAGGCACAAATAGGAGACTAATGGGAACACTAACCAGACATGTTTTCTACTTAAACTACACGAACACAACACAGCAGTAGACATCTGGCAAACAGTCCTGTGACCTTACAAACTCTACAGGCAGGGCTGTTTGCTTCAGCCACTGAAATTTCCACAGCAAGCCCCAGGAAAGGCACCGATCTACCTCGTCGCAAGGCGCTGTCTCTCCTGCAGCTCTTGGGAAAGGGAAAGATCGATTGACCCTTCAGGAGGGACAGACCAGGGCTTGGGGTGGGATTGCTGAGCTAGAGGGCAGGAGGGGACACAGCCCGTGTGTGCAGAAGCTTAGTACAACCGGGGTGTTACTGGGGTGATGCTCTCAGCTGCCAGACCTGTGGAAGAGGGGTCGCCTGCTTTGGAGAAGGTATGTGACAGGAATGTGGGATTAGACTGTTTTGCAGCATCTGCACAAAACAAATAACGGAGCTTATCAAGGATGCATGTAGCTGCTCCAGAGGGGGAAAAAGCCACAACAGGTCCTACAGTGCAGTAGCTCACAGCCAACACTGAGAACCGTGGCAGCACCAAGAAGCCCCTCATTTAACTCAAACCATCAGTGGGGCGTATCCTACTCACCCTCAGCGGGTGCCACTTGATGCGAAATTAAACAACTAAGTTGCTGGCAGGATACAATCCTCCCCCACATGCTGAGGTCTAGACCACCCAGACTGCTAGCTGCAAATGGATAAACATACTAACAAAAAGCAAAACCTCCCCAAGAGGCTACATGTACTCCACGTACCTGTTATTTCTCCTTTCCTTACGGCAAAGGGGATAACCATATCAAAGGGCCTGAATCCCATGCCGTTCATGTCTCCAACCGGGACATAAGCTTCTTCCGTGACCTAAAGGAAGCAAAAGAATGGGACGCTTCAAAAAGGATGGTAGACCCAAACGAGCACTGAGCAACTCCACTGTGAGCACAAGCAGAAAAGAGCGTGCGGTGATTATCGCAGCCAGCCACAGGACTGGGCTCAACCAGAGCAGTGTCCGGCCAAGCTCTCCTTCGGAACACCACCACACCGCAGAGCAGAGCGAATCAAACACGGTGCGAATGGAAGACATGCTGGAAAAACGTTGAGAGAGATAAAAATGGAACACAAAGGGATGGAAGACAATGTAGCACACACAAGACCCAAAGTGGCTCCATCTGAAAGGATTTAGTTGCTTAAGGCCTGGAAGAGAAAGTGATTTTTGAATGGGGCAGAGTGATTGCAACACAAAACGGACAAAAGAAACAAGTTTCACAATGTGACTCTGCACTCAAGACACTGTGCTGTTTTACTGTGAAAACAAAGCGATGCACGCAGGTTGCTTTTGCCAACAGTAGACATTGCAGAAGTAGAAGCTGTAGGTGTAATGATCCTCCTTGTGTTTAAATGAGAGTTTATTTCGAGACTCCCTTCAAGCAGCAAAGAAAAAACAAGGTCTGGATCCCAAGAACAATTGATCAAACAGAAAGAATGAACACAATGACCAGAGCAATTCAAGCAGTCCCAAGAAGCAGGCTGTCATCTGAAATGGAACACAGATGGGGGAAAAACAGCTGAAAAATGTAAAAATTGTGTACCCAAGGGCGGAATCCGGGGGGGGAGGCGCCCACTGGCTCCTGCAACCGCACGGCAGCATCATCTGCATCTACAGCCTGGGCAGGGGTAAAGGCAGGTTAGGTGTTATTCTGGCGCGGAGGCAATTCACATCTTTCACAGTACAGAACACACAGCTCCTTCCAGCTCCTGAGCACCTTCCTCCCACCGCGCAGCCCTCCCAGTCCTCTCGCCACCACAAGGACCTGGATCCAGCCAGGGGAGGTGGGAAACCGCCCGTATCGGCAGGCATTGGATGCTAGGGGAAGCCACCAGCAGCACAGCAAAGGGACAAAGCCAGGATGTGCCATTGTTGGGAGCTTGGGAGGGAAGCTGGATAGCAGTGCCTAAACACTGGTGGAACTGAATTTCAGAGTTGCTTTTTTACGGGACTGGTGCAGGGAGGGAAGCGAGAGGTTTAAACCTAAGATGCGAGCCCCCAGGCACCGCGCAGCACGGTGCGGGAGCTGGGAGGCAGGGGAGCCTGCTGCCGTGGGAAGGCTGCTCCTGGCTCGTGCACTTGGGTGAATGACCCAGCCCACATCCAGTCATAGCTGCAAAGCTGCTCTTCTGATTCATAGCTAGGATAGCATCGTCAAGACGCCGAACGTGTTTTCCCCCGGCACAGCCTCCCTTCCCACCAGGCATGCCAAGAGGATGACTTGCAAATTCCCATCTCCCCCACTTAACCCAAGAGCAGCGGCCAGGGCTCACACCCACGCACGCAGCTCCACAGGGCTCAACCATCCCAGCTCCTCCTGCCCGTTTACACCACTGCAAACCACCCCAACAAAATAACCCGCTGGAAACTTATGCATGGAAAGACTCCACTAAAGAAAATTGATGCAAAACAGAAATACTGCTGTTTCACTGTTCTCGGTCCCCAGCTGAGACACCCAAGTCAAACACGTACTGTATCAGTCAGCTAGGAAGTGGGAATTTTGGCTGGCCGGGAGCGGGCTCCCTGACCTCAAGAGGCATTTCCTGCGGTGAGCTTTGAGTGGCGACCAAGGGAGTCGTTTTTTCTTGTGGAAATCTTTGGAGATGCCAGTAGCGATCTGCCGGGGTGGCAGGTAGAAAGAGCCATCATGCCTGGCCCTGAGGACTCGCCTGCGGGCTCCGGCCAGACTCAGCACAAGTATGGCTGTGTGCTGGGCGCCGCCTCGGCTGAGATTACAAGACCAAGACTTGTTTTGCCAACACTGAGAGCTGTTCTTCATGTGAAGGGCTTCTGTGAGCCCCGAGAGGCACCTAGTCTGCTCCTGATGGAGGCTGGGGGTTTGTTTGCTTTTTAAACCTAAACCTAAAGTTGCGCCAGGGGAGGTTTAGATTGGATATTAGGAAACATTTCTTCACCGAAAGGGTTGTTGGGCACTGGAACAGGCTGCCCAGGGAGGTGGTGGAGTCCCCATCCCTGGAGGTATTCAGAAGACGTTTAGATGGGGTGCTAAGGGATACGATTTAGTGGTGGACTTGGTAGTGATGGGTTAACGGTTGTACTCGATCTTGGAGGTCTCTTCCAACCAAAACGATTCTATGATTCTACAAGCTGAAGTACTGCATGTTGGAAGGAACATAATTAGAAGGAGGGGGATTTGGCTGTAACAGTTTAAGTAGCACTTGCAAATCATTTTTAAGTGTGAGCTAACAGCCTGCTTCCCTGGGATCTGTCAGCAGACCGTTCCTTGTTTTGGGGTCAACATTGTAAAGAGTAAGAGACGGACAAGTCAGAGCACCGTTATCTGACAGCGGCTGAAGTAATTAGTTGTAGAAGCCAATTACAACCACCCTTACGTGACTTAGAAAAAGAACTACATGGTAGTCAGGAAATGAAAAATGAATTTGTTCAAAGAAGCCAAGTCTTCATCCTCTGATGGCTTCTATCCCTCTTCACTTAACTGCATTGCCTGCTCAAAATAAGCTCTGCCACTAACAAGGATTCATTAGCTCCTGCTAGTCTAATAAATGCCTAAACAAACATTTACACACATAGTTAACCTATCACTAAATAAAACGTGGCAGCAGGAATGCAAGTGGGAGGTATTTTCGGAGCAGAGCTGGCTTACCATGACAGTGAAAGGACTGTTGGGAATGTCCACCCCACCAAAGCGGACATAAATCACATAGGTTCCTGGTTTGGCGGCGGTGTAGAAGATATCGTAAGTCCCGTCCTCGTTTTCAACAACATCTGCTTCAGCTTCTGTCCCATCTGGCGTCAGGACGGTGCATGTCACTTTTCCCTTCCCTGCTGATTTGGCATCTACCACAAAACCAACCTCCTCACCAGTCTTCACAGTGGATGCAATTCCAGGACCTACAAGGCAATTTTCGTTACAGAAAGCATTCAGAGGACAGTTTTCCCAGGCAAGCCGCCCGTGAGGCGCCTGGGAAGCACGGCACCAAAACGCCGGTCCCGGGGACCCACAGACGTGGTTTTGGGAGCCGATGTACAACCAGGGACATTCATAGTGCTGGTCAGCACAGCGGCATGCAAGAGCTGGCCGCCAGCTTTCCTTCTCCTCTGCAATCAGAGATGCTGGATGAGAACAGAGGAGGAAAAAAGCTAAGTTTGAAGAAAGCAATGCCTTAACCCATACTCTTGCCTTAATCCATACTCTTACTGTCATACTCCTTTATGCAGAGCCAAAGGTACTGTCTTCTGCCCCAGCCAGCAACTCGGCTGTCAGTGCTTTAACGTAAACCTCCCTGTGTAAGCAGCTATAAAAGGGCACGGTAGTAGCCATGGCCATGTTTCCTCCTACATTACCCACAAACAATTGTCCACTGTTCTGCCACACATCCCGAAAAGAGAAAATCATGAAACAATGCCCAAATTGTAGCAATCGGATCCAGCCTGAAGAACACTGTGTTTAAATGAGAACTATTAAGTCTTATTTGCAGTACTATCTAATACTCCTGCTTTTGACCACCACTTGGTACCAGGTAAAAGGCTCATTTTCAAGTGGCAACAAACCCGCTGTTTTAATACCTTGACGGTATTCCAGCATCTACTCCTACAGCAACTGTATTTCATCTTTACAGCGGAGAGTCAGAGGCACTTCTTGGAAAGGGGAAATTTAAGCTGGCATCTGAGCGTAATCTCCATCACAGTTATTTTGAATAGTGACTTGAGTTACTTGGAAGAGTATCAGATTCAGCCATTAAGGCCTCTTTTAAACAAATTTTGAAGTAAAGGGGATACCTGCTGCTCTGTGCTTTCCATTGTGCCAGGAATATATTTTTGTTTAAGCAGGCTTGAAAGCAGCCAGCTGCCGGACGGGCACCGGGTGCGCTCCAACTGCACGATGCAGGTCAGCACAACGGCCAGACACTCTCACAGGTCTACAATCACAGATTAAGTTTCCCTGTTCAATGTGGTCTTGCCTAATTTATTCATTTTAAAATCAGGGGATTTAACATTCAGTGGCACTCTTGCAACTAGTTCCTGCCCCCTCTGCTCCCTGCCGCAGCCTCCGCTGGCTGGGAGGTGGCAGCGTGCCGTGGTGGCCAGCCCAAAGCTGCGTGATGACCACCCATCCTGAGAACGGGTAAGGGTCAAAGCTGTAAGTGTGCTCCTACAGCAACAAACGTGGAGTCCCTCCCCTACACCAAGGCACTGATTTTTGAGGCAATGATTGTTTTGAGTTGCAGTAACTTACCATCTTTAGGTTCTCTCCTTCCACCCACACCTTCCAAAAGTCTGTTCAGACCCTGGCCATCCTTGACCACACAGAAAAGCAGCACAAACCTTCACTAGTAACATCCAGCCTGACCAGGCTTTGCTAATGTAGAAGCACGTGGCCAGCTATTTACACCCTCAGAATTAATTCTGTTCTTGCTGGGAACAAAAAGCTTCCTGCAGCGCTCGCAGTGCAAGGAGCGCAATGCAGTGCAGGTGTGCAGATGGGTTATTTTTAAGTCAACCTCACTGCAGTTCTCAGCAGGATTTATGTAGGCCAAAATAAGCATCAGTCTTCGGTCGCATCTGGCTGCTTATAACAACCCAGGCAGTTTGAAAGATTTTGCTGGAGACTGCAAGAGATTCCTGCTCACCCACAGGGCGGACTCTTCTTTATCTTTAGGAAAACCCCTCTTGCAAGAGCAGCCAGATTACACAAGCCTCTAGAGTCTTCTACAGCCATTACATCAACTGTACCATGCTCAGAAGGCAGCTTTACACCAAGTGCAAACAACAGCAACAGAGAGGAGCCAACACTCACCTGTGGCCAAACACTTGCTGGCATCCCCAGCTGGAGATGCCCGGATCCGATAGGGAGAGGACGGGATATCATCTCCACCATACTTCACACCAATCGTATAGCGGCCCGTTTTGTCGGGGACATAGGTGACTGTGTAAGTGCCATCCTTGTTGTCATGAATGTCCACTCTCTTGGGTTTGCCCTCTTGGTCCTGAGGAATGCAAACCAGAAGATTTAGGCACTATGAAGTTAGTTACGAATTCCTTTCGCAGGGCAGCAATTTTGTTCACAACCATCATTAGTCAGTCTCAAACAGATTCAGGACTGTAGCTTTTCGAGGGTTAAATATATTTCACTCAAGGACTAGTACGAGGAAGAGACTATTAGAAGCAAAAAAGTATCAGACCACTATAAAACAACCAGTGCTATCATTAACTATCCTTTGCTTGGTACAAGAATGTTTATGAGATGCAGCAAGCCATTTTACTGAACTTTATATTAATTGTAAGAAGTTTTAGGCTTCATTGTCATAGCGCTGCTGGAAATGAAGAACACCTCCCAGGTCCCTGAGGCACAGATCGGGAGCCCGACTGTGCAGCTCTGCCCTGACAAAGCACTAGGTGGCTTTGGCCAGCTGCTACCCGAAAGGCTCGAGGTCGGGGGAAGCATTACTGGAGTCTGCCGTCGACCCTCCTGGACGAGGCATCCAGCTCCTGACACACCGCAAGGTCTACAGTTAAAAGCAGGTCTATGTAGTCCTTTCAAATACCATTTCTACACTGAATACAAGAATTAGAGAGATGCATAAAAAATATAGATCTGAGCTTCAGCATCAAGTTTTCATATCTAAGCCCAAGATCAGCATTGTGCAAAATGTTTCCAACAAAGCTACTCCCAGCTACAGCTTTCAGTGCAACCCATCAGCTGCAAAGAGTGAAGCATTTTAGAAAGTCTTCCAGGTCTGCTCACAGAGAACGGTGTGTTGACCCCGTTCTGTATTTTATGACTTAACGCTGCCTGGGGTACAGTATAAGCTGCAAAGGACTCAAGATTTTAGGTACAGTGCGAAAGAGCTTAATCCTTTCGGGAAGGCTCGTGAAACATTTGACATTCAACAGTTCAGAATGAGAAGTAAACAAATGCCACGAGGAGGACCGCCTATACGTGCCCACCACGCACGACTTGTGGAACTTGATCTTCAAAGCCACGGCCAGGCTGGGAGCTCTGATAAGCATTTTGGATCCTCTAAGAGCACGCTTGCATGCCAGAATAAAGGCAATTGCTTTGCTGCACCTGAGCAGACAGCAGGAGCATGGGAGCAAGAATGCAGAAGGGCAAGTACAACCAGCCATGCCATGACCTAGGCATACCAGAGCTGAGAAATGTGTTTTATGGCCCACTAACCAGAGACCTTTTTGCTGAGGCCACAGAATGCAGGCACCAGAAATTTCAGGAAGAGCAATAACAAAGTCAAATAAAAACATTCCCGTAGTACCACTTTAAGTAGCTTATGACTTTTGGCAACCTTGAGGGAGACTTGTTTGTTAATTTACCATCATGTAATGCTCAGTGTGGATGTTATCTCATGGCCTTGCTGAACTAAACTGCTAGAAGGCTGTCTCCATTTCAAATTCCAGCCTTCTCATAATCTTAGAAGAAACTGTATTTATCTCATTTTGGGCATTTGCCGAGTGTAAGGTTAACCAGGAGCCAAACATAGCACGGGTAATGACTTTAAGACAGTAGTCTCATAAAAACAGCCTCAAGAGCTTCACAAACACAGAGGGCAAGACTTTCCTGTACCAGAGCTTAAGGTCCAGGCAGCAGCGCAGTCTCCAGGACGCTGGCTATGTCAGGCTACAGCTGTGCATTCTTCCAACAGGAGCCATTCGTGCCCACCTAGAACAACGTGTTTCCACTCCTGCTTAGTTACGCAGTTACTTACAGTGATCTGTACAGCCAGAAGTCCCTGCCCGGCATCCTTAGCATCCACAGCGAACTCCACAGGCAGGCTGGCTGGTATGCCATAGGAACTGAGACCCGGTCCGCTCGCCGTCACTTTACTGGCATCATACGTAGGAAGCACCTTCACCTTGAAGGGACTTAAAGGGAAACCCGTTATTGCCCCCTCCTCCTAAGTCAACGGCTGATAGTCACTGCAGGACACGCTGAGGCGTGGATACACCTCCCCTACGGCATCTCTACTGTAGGTGCAGCAGTCTCCAACCACTGCTGAACCCTGAAGTAGTGCAAGGAGCTGCACTGGTTCAAGTAGAAAGGAGCACAGCTAGTCCTTATACAGTGCTCATGTGCTGGGAGAGCATGATCAGGTAAATCTTCAGTTCATCTAAGTTTATCTTCATCACCTTACCTGCGAGGGATCTCTTCATCAGCATATTTGACAGAGATCATATACGGTCCCTCCTGCGTTGGTGTGTATACCACTGTGTGGGTGCCATCTCCGTTGTCTACTACATTAACAGGCTCCACAACTCCTAAAAAAGCAAGAGATGATTTTTCTCAGCTGCACTATTAAAACTCAATTCCTCATCAGCCATTTGCTGCACAAAGCTCCAAGATTCCCTGCTGATTTACAAGTTTGCAACAAGCTAAATTTGAATTTACTTTTTTTTTTTTAATGAAGGCAATGGGCATGGATCAGTGATCAGTTTCCCGTATTTTGTATTCAAGAGCCATTAACTTGAGATAGATTTGTTATCCACCGCTCTCTGGGCTCCCATCTTCTTGCTGTAAACAAAAGCTAGCATGAAAATACAGGAGAAAAATCTGCCTTTCTGTACAGTCCAGGTCAAGAGCAATCACTCAAAATACACTGAAGATCTTTTGAGAAAGAAGATGAGTAATGGTTATAATTGCCTGAACCGTCATTTACAAGATTACATACTGTCACTGGGATTCACTGCACAGAATTGAGCCCTAAAGCCAGTTAGCGCGTAGCATTCACGAACATGAGTCTTTCACAATCAGGTATTTGGAAAGACAGGCTTGGTGCCTAGGCAGGAGAGCCCTGCAAGCTGCCAAAGTCCTAAGAAAGCAGGATCAATTATTTCAATTTGCATTAAGCTAAATCTACAGCAGATTATGTGACATATCAGTTCAGATCAACACACAAAGCAGTCTACAATTACAAGTTGGCTTTAAAACACAGGAAGGATTAGCAGCAAAGCACACACAAAAGAAACGTATAGTTGCCATGCAAAGCCTAAAAGCAACACCGTTGGTTCCCACTCCCTCCTCCAGATGATTGTTGCTGTTCCCAATTGGATTTCCAAGAGCCAAAATTGCCAGTAGTTAGTGAGAGTTCAAACCTGTCTCAGTGTCACCCTTTGGATCACCTTTAATGAAATCCGAAACTGTTTTCAATGGGGAGCGCCATCCCTGGGAATCCGTCTCATCCGCTAAAATTAAAGAAGGGTTACCTGGGGGGCACCTGCACCAGCGTGACCTGACACTCGAGTGGGGAAGCAGCTCTCGCCTCCCAGCAAGGCGAGACTTGCAGCCAAAAGGTACTCGCCGCCGAGACACTGCGCCACCAAGACACAGCTTCCCAGGTTAATGCCAACATCGTTAACGCTGTCGTTTGAGGGCCTTGCTGCTCTCTGGGGACCACTGAGGGGTTCCACCGTATTTCAGAGACTCCTGCAACCCAGCGGCACAGGTTTCCCAAGTCACCACTCATGTGTGAGACTTTGGATTTACCTTTTGATGTCTAAATCTGAGCCACAGTTGTTCACCAGTGCTGCCTACTCACGTTGTTCCTCCCAGCTCTGAAGATTAGGATAAAGCCATCGAAGACACTGCCCAAAGCAGCACTACCCAGGACACAGTTCTCCTTTTACAGGATGACACGCGGGCCAGCTCTCACGGCACACATGCCGGATGAACAGGAACTGAGGGAAATGCTCATTCAAGTGGTATCACCACCTTTGCGAGCAGGGCCAGGACCATGTTACCCACCCAAACACAGAGATGTGGGGCGACAGCTGGATGGAGTACTTCGGTTCTTACCTCTGGATGCTGCCACCATCACCTCGAGGGGTGCTACTCCTGCCTTGCTGGTGTCTACAGTGAAGGACTGTGGGATTTTGGCTCGAACAGCTGTTCCCAGACCTGTTCCTGCAATCTTCACCTTGCTGGGATCCACAACATCCTTCACAGGAACCTTGAAAGGACTGCCTGGAAGTTAACGCAGCAAGTGTTAAACACCACAGAGTTAACAGTTAGAGGAAAAGGCCCAGGTAAATGCAAATGGTTGGCTTCTAAATCACCAAATCCACTGGTCCCTCCTTAAACCTGTTATGCAGCTGCAACCCAGAGGAACTAGTATAAAGCAGAGGTGGAGCTCATTACGTTTGAAAAACTAAGAACAGAACTGGCACATCAACTCTCAGCAGATGAAACATCTTTGCAGGAATAGTTTTGGAAGAGCAGCTATTCTGGATAAATCCGCTGCTGCCATGCTCAAGTCGTGCTGCTGGAGGATGCCAACAGGGAGAGGAATGACCGTAGCCATCAGCAGAAGCCGACCTGTTCCCAGGGTGGGAGAGCCCTCTAACACTACTGCGCAGAGGAGCTGCTAACATCCTAGCTTGAAAGGGCAAGGCGCCGCAGCCTTAGACTTTTACAATACCATTTTACAAGATCCCAGCACATGGGAGATTATAACCAAAGGTCTTTTCTTCCACTTTTCCTTTGGCTTTATTATTACTATCCCTCAACCTCAGGCATGAACGAGAACCCCACAGCCTCCACGCTACTCCTCTGCTTCTGCAAAAGCCAGAAGCGTGACAATGGTGCTTCTACATGTTCACTGTCTACTCAACGATTCAGCTGCGGTCCATCTGCTTCTCACACCTCCAGAAAAAAAAAAATCCATGAAAGAAACTAGAAGTGTGAATGAAGCGGCATGCAGGCACTTGTTTCCTTCTTATTTTACCAAGTTCAGTATGTTGACAAACAAAATGGGACCAATAGGAATCGGCTCACTCAACATCTAGGAAAGAATACCTAGACGTTTGCTGTATGACAGCACGTAAGAACTCAAACATTGCAGCAAAATGCGTCTGGCATTTAGGAGCACTTAATTCTTGGTATCAAGCAAAATATCCTTCTTTTAGTTGTGAAGTGCTAGATGCCAGATGTACCTGGAACATTGCTTAAACCTACTTTACTCCAGCTTATCATCAAGTGCAAATGCATACACAGGTAAATGTCTGTTTTAGGAAACAGTCACTACTCTTTCTGCATTGACTAAAACTTGCAGTGTTTAATATAATCCCCATGACAAGGTCACCTATTAGACCACCTTACTGCAAAACAGAGTCTTGAAGGCATCCACATACCAAAGGGCTATTTTCTTAACCTAACATACCATGCACCACTTGGGGCAGGAGAGACATGACCTAACAAACAACATGGGCTATACTAGTTGTTTGTCGGGGCTCGTGTCCTTTTCCCTATCCCACCCATCTGTACCCGCTCTTTTGTTCCTCTCAGCTGGTGCTACAGCCTCAACAAGGCTCCTCCACGTCCCCACAGAGGCCGTTTCAGAAATGAGAACAGGCTGCAGTCCTTCCTCAAAACTACCGCACGACAGCACCCAGCGCTCCACACTTCCCTGCCGGGTGCAAGGAACGAATGTCACCGCTGTTTCTGCCTGAATTTCCAAGAAAAGCAGAAAGTCAAAACCTCAACATCTCCCAGCACAACTGAGATGCAGCCACCGAGTCCTTAGCTCAATGCCTTCCCCCCTCTGAGAGCCACCGAGTTCTTACCAGGAATATGCTCTCCCCCGTACGTGATGTTAACATCATAGTCTCCTGGAACATAAGGAACATACTCAGCGCTGCAGCTCCCATCCTTGTTATCTTTACAGCTTATTTTAGACTCTGAAGGTCCTTCAACAGTTATTCCAAGGCCACCAATTCCTGCCCCTCTGCAAGAGAGAAATGCACATCGTTAGACCTACCTGCTTCCAACAGCAGCTTTGTAGCCTTTACATGCTCTGGCTGCATTTTTACTCTTACTGGAAATGCAGTAACCTGACTTCTGATGTCCAGCCTTCAGCGTGCTCTGGCACGCAAAACGGTTCAGCATCACCTCACTCACATCTTCCCGCAATTTTATCCTCGACCATTATCAGCCCCTAATCTCTGCAGAGCAGAGCACTCAGTACACGATGAGGTAGCACACACAGTAATCAAAAGGACACAGTTCGGCATTTTTATAAATATTTGTACTGGCTTTAGCATCCTGCATCACACAGCCCACTACACTCCTCTCTCCCTCACATATTCCTTAAGGATCAAGTAGGCCCAGTTACCTGGTGACAACCGAAAAGGCATTTGGCTGATTTGTGAAAGCTTCTTTGAGTCCGGGTCCCTGTGCCTTCACGCGTGATGGATGGCAGCCCTCTGTCACGTTCACTCTGAAGGGACTGTTTGGCACAGGCACACCATCGTACGTTACACTGACTGTGTGCGGACCTGTTAAGAGGAGGAAAACATGTCCCGAATTCCCTAAATATTCTCATCACTTAACATCGCTTCTACAAGATGCTACAGACTTAAATGTCAGTATACGGGTAAGAGCTTCCTCCTGCATTTCACAAGACTTCATTAGTGTTTCATAACCAGGATGCCATCTATGCACTGTTCTTCTGAAGCCAAGTTATCATAAAAGTCAGTTGTTCTAGTTAAAATAGAGCTACTTCCTGAAGAATTAGCTCCTCCACTAGCAAAAATCTTGCTAAGAGGCCAAACAAGTTACTGGCAGACCTCAGCAGCTGGCCAAAAGAAAGCATCAGAAGCTGCTTGCTCTTGGTTTTCCCAAGTTACAAACAAACAAACAAACAAAAAAACAGAAGTTACCCTTTTCAAATGGCGTGTACTCTACTGAATACGTTCCATCGGCGTTGTCTTGGATGATGCAGTCCGCGGGGGAGCCGGATGGGCTCATGACCTGCGTCCTGATATGGTCACCGCCAGCCTTCGTTAGAGGTCGAGCATCCACAGTGAACTCGGCTGTAGCTTCTCGGAAGACATCTGCAGGATATGTTTTGAAGAGTCACTTCAAGAACTGCATGTATTTCCGATGACAAAACATTTTGTGAACCAGCATGATAAACAACTCATTTAGGAACATAACGAAACACCCCCGCCCGAGGGTCACCATGGGAACACGCAAGGCTATTACGACTTTTAATGCTCAGAACACTCTATGCAGGATAAAGGACCGCAAGTCCTACAAACTCTGATAACAACAGTTATTCTCACCTTTCCCTTCCACTCCTGGTCCAAACACTTTAACTCTGCTTGTGTCCACAGCTGGCTCCACTTTGACCCGGGCTGGGAACTTAGGTACTTGCTCTCCTCCGTATCTCATCTTGATCGTGTACATGCCAGCCGAGAGCGGCACATACGTCACAACATAGGTCCCATCTTTGTTATCATCAATCTGGACCTCAGCTTTGGAGCCAGTGTCCGACACCATGTCCACCCGCAGGTCCCCAGGACCCGCTTCCGTGCAGTCGACGTTCAGCAGCCCCGCCTCACCTACTTTACCACGTTCAAGACCCGGGCCCGTGGCAATGACTTTAGAGGCATCAAATGGCATTTCTATGTCTGCCTTAAAGGGCGAACCAGGAATGTGAACTTCTTCAAAGAGGATGTTTACAAAATACTCTCCAGGCTTTGTAGGCAGGTAGGAGACTGAGCAGGTCCCGTCGCCGTTGTCCGAGCATTCAATTTTAGCTTCACACGGGCCTTCTACTGTCAAACCCAAACCTCCAGTTCCTGCCCCTTTGGTATCTATCGTGAATTGGGCTGGTTTTCCAACAAGGCCCCCTCGAAGACCTGGACCATGAGCTTTTACCTAGAAGAGAATATGCAGTTGAGCTAAATTCATTTTTTTCATGTTATTGCCAGCACAGACTGCCTAGTTAGACTTGTTTGTACGTGGGACTCTTAACAAGCTCTTAAAAAATGCATAGAAAGCAACGTCTCCTTTGCCACTCCTCCCAGTTTTACTGTAAAGTTGGTATCTCTCCTCCAAAGAGGTTTCTAGGCAAAGATATTCATACTCTCACCATGGCTGCTTTTATATAGCCATGGGATATAAAAGGTAGAAACACTGAAGTATTTGATAGCTGTACACGTTTTTCTTGAAATCTGTTTCCTTAGAAAGAAGCATCTCAATTAATAGTCAAGATGCTCATGAGACCAACTTCTATTAAATTAGGACCAATACTGGTATTTGCCACACTATGCAGGATGCTTGCGGTACTCTTAATTAGTTCAATGTTTTTTCAAATACACTGTTACAGGAATGACTTCCATGAGTCGTAGACCCTGCAAAAGGAACGACTCAACACACTGACTAAGGATGTTCCTGGGTCTGGTTTGGCCAAAACCAAGCCAAGTCTCACGCAATCGCCCACAACTCAGTGTTCAGGTATCAGTTGCTGTTACAGCCCTAATCCATTCACTTACCTTGGAGGGGTCTGGAGGTAGCGTGGCCTCCACAGTATAGGGGCTCCCTGGGATTGGGTTGCCATCGTAACTCACATCCACCACGTACAGTCCTTCTTCCCTCGGGATGTATTTTGCAGTGCTGCACTCCTTACCCAGAACCGGTTCCACCAGACATGGCACAGCTTTCCTCATAGGACTGGAAATATTAACATCCAGTTTACCTTGTCCACCAGCTCCTTTGGTGTCAATTACAAATTCCTGATCCTTCCCTACTTCCACTCCTGAAAAAGACAAACCCCATATTACTACATTAAGCACTCAACATCAGACAGTGCTCCAACAAGTCTCTCATGCACATACCACCGAGGGAGCGAGCAGTGGCAGAGCCCTGCTCAGTCTGCATCCCTCTGCATGCAAAAAAACCTGCCACACCAAACAAAAAAACAAACAAGTGCTTTGGTTAATTGGAGCTACAAAGCTACAGTGCTAAACAAGCCCGTTAGATATGGCCCGACAGTATCAGAGGCTCATTTCAGGAATGCAACAATATTTCACAGCCCTAAGTTCTTCCACTTTTAGAAAACAAAGAGACTGTATGAATGACATTCTGCACCGTAGCAGTTACATATATTTGAACAAACAGCCATCTAGCCCCAAGGAAACCAGATTTCATCAGCAGGTGCCCAGCCTGGTGAAGAGTCCAGCTCTGTTCACCACAAGGGACTAAACCCCAACACATGCTTTGTCCATATTGCTATGCAATCTTTGCCAAAGAAAAAAAAAATCTAAATTGAAATTCAGTCCTCAAGAGGACCAGCTAAGTCAGAGTGGTCAAGCTATGAAGTTGAAGCTGGTTGATCCTCAGCCGTAGCAAGTTAAAAAAGAAGATTGTTTTGCCCACTTCTGTTCCAGCAGGACATGTCAGCTACCACGGATTCAGGAGACATGTCAGAGGTATGCTATGGGGCTTCCAGCCCAGAGGTACTTACTGTTTTCGAGTCCATTGACTTTAACTTTGCTTAGGTCTAGCGGAGCAGCAACGCCCACAGTGAAAGGGCTTTTAGGGATAGGATCGCCACCGTAAGTTACCAAAACCTTCATTGGACCCTAGTTGGAGAATTTACAAGTTAGCTCAGTTCCTCACTTCATAGACACACTAACATCCGAGCAGTACATAACCACTTCACCTAATCCATTTTAGCTGACCACAGACAAACGTACGGGTTTATGGACTCTCAAGCTCTCATCCTACTGCAGCCCTTCAGAGCATTGAATGGTTTTTATTGAATGCAGGAAGAGAGAAAAAGATAGTTCTTTCCAACATTTAATTAGCCCATATTCAAGCTGCCTGGCAAAACCCCCAGCTCAGGCTGGCTCCCACCCTCCCGGCGCTCAGACCCGATGGCTGAGTGAACGTCCCAGCGCTCCAGACCAGGTATCCCCTTCCACCACACGGAGAGGCCAGGCCAAAGCCAAGCCTGCAAAGAGGTCGTATTATTACAGCATTTGAAATACCAGGGTTTTAAGCTGTACAAGTCAGAAAGATTAATGCTCTTGTGTATTTTGGCTGGAATACCACACTGCCATGGCAAGCTCCAGCCCACGATGTGTGCTCCTTTTATTCTCTCCTACCACAGTCCATATTTTAGCTATATTCACTGTTTGCTTACTTTTCTTTCTTGGCCGGTTCAGCTCCCAAGTGAAATAATCATGGATGTTTCATGCAAGCTAGTGAATAGCTTCCATGATTATTCTTGGTTGTTTTTAGAAAACACACACACGGGTAGCTGTAGCAACACCGCAAGCGAGATAGATAAGGCTGAGTAAACAGCATTAAACCAAGGCTCCTCTGCTGCTGACGCGGCCCCTCAGGAATTTAACTACCTAGTCCATCCCCCCCTCTCTCTGAAGAGTCCAGAGTGTCATTTGTAAGCTACTGCTTACGAACCCGAGAAAGATATGGTCCAGGAACGACCTATGTGCTCACAGCCTGGAGGGACAACAAGGCTATTCTAATTACTGTGCAGTCTGTTTTCATCCCCTCCTTTTAACCATTGCTTTCCTGCCACTGCTATCTGTGAGCATCTCCTGTAAGTCCACAGCTCCTCCATGACCCAAGGTACTCCTCCAGATGGGAAACCCAAGTGGGAGACCTGGTTTGGGCATCCTGGCTTGTTTCACCATTGCTTCTCATGCGAAACAGTAATATGGTACTGCTCACACACACACAGAGTTCAGACGACTCCGCTCCCTTCTGCATACCAACCCTGACTGAACAAGCAAAAGCTTCTCTAAACAGGCACGCCAGCCACATCCTGAGATCATGCAACTGCTTTATCCAAAAACAAACGTTAGCTCTATGGTGCTTCCAAGAATGCTAATCCAGCATTATCAGATAAATACTGCTGCAGTCCTCCATATCAGTCCACTTTTACACAACTACATTCAAGGAAGCTGGTGCAGATGATCGAGTAGCTCAGCAGTTTGTTCAGCAGAACAAGAGCAGCAACACACTTTCATCTCAGCACTACAGCACCTACGTCTTCAGAAATGCATGAGATTCGTGCATTCTGGCGTTTAATGCCCCTTTCCAAACACACAAGCACAGCATAAGGAAAAACACTTCTAGTTATTAGCAGCTTCCACTTTCAGCTCTTTAATGGTGTTGCCAGGAAGCATCTGTCTGTGAATCAAAACGAGTTAGACTGAATTTTTTTCCAATCCAAGGGCAAACCTCAAATACAGACAAATACTTTGACGCGTTTAATCTGCAGCCCAGCTTCCCTCCTCAGCACTGACTCATTCGCTTTCCTACTGGGGAGCTGCTGCACTGTCACCCAAATGCTGTGCTTTCTGTCCCTGCTCCCACGCGCACTGGAGCTCCTTCGACAACAGCAGCTTGCTAAGAGGGGGCACGCCACAGCCCCGACTTTGCAGGGCCGCGCCAGCCCAGAGCAGCCAGTGTAGCAGCCAGCTCTGTTTCGGACCCCAGGAAGGTTCGTCACCTTTCCTCTTCGACTGATATGGTGTGGAATGACAACAAGAGCTGTGCACTACTGCTTCAATATCTCATTTGTTGCCAGAAAAGAAAACAGTGACAAGTTATCAATAACTACACCAGAAAACTGCATTACTGCTTTCCAATCCCAATCGTCCTGCAGGCTTTAGGGATCCTGGGGAATAGGACACCCTGGCAAGCTTTTTCTGCTCATTCCTCTGTGCACCGGTACCAGGGAGGGAGGTCACGGCACTACAGCAACATGAGCCGTAACAACATGATTCCCTCTTGTATTCCTACAGGAGTCAGACCTACCTGCTGTATGGGAGTGTACCTAACAGTGTGGGAATAGTCATAGTTGTCAATGATATCCAGATCTGCCACCGCCTCTCCCGGCACCGAGCTGCTGAACTGCACATCCAGCGGCGCTTTTCCAGCTCCTTTGGTGAACACAGTGAAGTGCGTTGGCTTGCCATTTTCCACGCCTGAAGAAAAATGTTAAGTCTAATTTATGCAGAGCTCGCACACAGAAACTCTTCCCAAGAAGCACTTGGTACCTATAAAGCCCGCTCAAGCAAAATGCCAAGGGAACGGAGTCGTTTCCAACCGCCTGGCACGCCACTCCGCTGTATCCAGCACCGCATCGCTGCACACCAGCAATGCTCAGCCGCAGCAGCCCCCCACGGTCCAGCACTGCCAACACCATCTCAACCCAGTCTCACCAGTTTTGCTCAGCCCGGGTCCTTCAGCTTTCACTTTGCTGGCATCGTGCGAGGGGTCCACTTTAACTCTGAATGGGCTGGCAGGAATTTCCTGCAACAGAAACACAGCTCTAAACATAATCAGGTCACTCTTCCCTAGCCCAAAAACTAGATAGACAATCATTTTAAGATACATCTGCTTTAACTCCAGCACTATCTTCAGTAAAACTTCACCCCACTCAAACACGCTGCCCTGCCTTACTGAGTGCTGGCATTCAAAGTCTAGGGCAAATTTAACAGCTGGACAGTTTGCAGAGCGCTCTCCTCCTTTTTTCTTTAAGGAAAACTTATTTTTATTCCCATGTTCCTTGGAGAGTCACTTAGGTTTTCTATCCTTTAGAAAGTAGCTTTGCCCCATCACTGAGACCACACTCATTATGCCAGCCCAACACATCACATGCTTGAACTTGAGTGTCTCCAGCCAACCCCTCTCATCTGTGTACCTTCAAGCACTACAAAGGTGTTTTTAGAAACAGCGGCCAGACAAGGTGCACGTGAGCTGAAACAGAAGGAGCCAGCTGTAAGCCACCACTGCCAGCTGTGGAGCGGCACGTGCTCGGTGATCAAAGAGCAGATAAACAGCCTCTAGAAACATCAGGCTGTACAAGGAAGATTACAAACCTCTCCTGCAAAAAGCACTTTAATAGTGTAGCGCCCAGCGGCAGGTGGCGCGTATTTCACTGTGAAGGTATCATTAGCATTGTGGATGATGTCAAAATCTATGTCTTCTTCCTCATCGCTGACCACACGAGCATCACACTTAATTCCAACACTGACATCACCTAGGAAAAGCAAATGGAGGTTTTGCTACCAGATGGTACAGACATTGCCAGCCAAACAGCCAGCACATTCCCATTTCCAGCAGTTGCTCAAGTCACCTCATTAATTGATGTAACAGATCACATCACAATTCATTGCAATGTTCTGCTTCCCAAGGTTTTTTCCATGAAACAAGGAAAACCAGCACGAAACGGTACGTAATCCCGCGTGCACGACCTGTGGTTCTGATACCACAGCAAGAGCCGAGCCTGCCTTTACCTTCTCCTGCATCCGTGCAGTCAACAGTGAAGTGGGTCGGCTCGTTCGCTTTCAGGCCAGTTCTTTCCACGCCAGGTCCAAACACTTTCACTTTCTGAGGATGACTCCCTTGACCTATAAGGACCTACACAGATTCACAAGGGTCAGAGTCACACATCTGTGTCACACACGAGATCATAGTCAAGTCAGAGCATTGCTTGGACAGAGGCTACAAGAAAACAGTACCAAGGTAAGAACTAACTGCCCCGACTCCCCCTGGCTGCAGCTGGACTGATAGGAGGCCTCCAACATGTGAGCTTCTAAAAGCAGAAAACTTTTTTCAAGCAGACAGATTCCTAAAAAAACAACGCAGCAGCAGGGCACGCTTCCTTGAAGTTCGCAGAAGGGTTTTATCATCCTAGTTGTAATGACAAGTAGTTGTGAGCACAAATGTCCTACTTGGGGCTAGAACTAGTAATATCCATCTCTGTACTTACCCTAAATGGGCTATTGGGCACGTTTGCTCCTCCCCAGACAACAGAAATTGTATGTTTGATTGGCTTAACTGGCACATAGGAACAGGCAAACACACCATCAGGCTTGCTCTTTATCTGGATATCAATAGGGTTTCCTTCTCCGTCCTAAAAAACAGCAAGTACAAGCAGAAGGTTCAGGTACTTTAAAAATGTTTGTATAGTTTGAACAGTCCAAGACTGTTCCAAAATGTGGGGTTTTTTCCAGAACTGCAGCTCAGAAATACTGAAGGAACATGCAAATTACACTCCTGTAAGTCTTCCTCATCAAACACTTGCTCATTCCTAACACCATCCTACAACACATATTTTAACAAGCTCGCCTGAGATTCACAGGCTCAGAGACACGTCGTCTGCTTCCAAATGACAACTCCAGGAAATTACGGCTTGCTTTGCTGAGGAGACTCCAAGTAAAGAAGCAAAGCCATGTATTTCATATGCCAGGGAGAAGTCACTTTGTCTTGAGTTAGGTTTGCTGCCTGACTACATTACACAGATCAAAGCACAGAGCTTTGAATTACACATGCCCAGAATTAAGTGGTGTGTAAGGGAGCAGAAATACTTAAGGCATTTTTCTCAACAGTATTAAAGCCCTTTTGCTGAAGTTTCACATAGCTGCCTTTGGCTTTTTACCTGCGCATACATCTTCAGAGGTGCTTTCCCAGCGTCCTTGGTTTCAACTGTGAACTCAGCAGGATTGTTCACTATACAGCCAGTCTTCTCCAAGCCTGGGCCATAAGCCTTCACCTAAAAAAAACAACACCCCAAGAGTCTTAGCTTGCAGTTCAGAAAGAGAAGTAAAACTAAGTGATTTATTTCCGAAGACCTCCCCCTTCCCACAAAACGCATGAAGCACGGGATACAAGTAGAGGCTAGTGTGAAAGTTGAGGATTTGGACTAATTCAGCAAGTTTTCACTACATTAAATCAAAACCACAACAGTGTTATTAGAAAAAGCTGAGTAATATCTGGCCAGAGTATGGCAAATTCAGAGCCTTAAGTAGAGGCAGCTTAAGAGTCAAGTCTATTACCAGAAACCTTCAGAAACATGTCTACTGTAGGTATCTCAAAGACGTGTTATGCCATCGGTGAACTCTTATACACCACCTTATCTGGGTTGAAGTCTCCTGAAGCCGGTCGGATGAAGGCCATGTAAGGGCTGTCTTTTATGTCCTCATCATCGCACATGATGTGCACAGCATATTCACCAGGCTCTTTGGGCCAATACTTCACATCGCATGAGCCATCGTTCTTGTCATCACACTCAATTTTAGCCTGAGAAGGGCCTTCTATTGCAAAGCCTGAAAAGGGAACAAGTAGGTTCCTCGTGTTAGGTTTGTGGTGGCTGCTAATTTAACACCACTTCCCCAAACTGCTTTTTATTAGCCATAATCACACCTGATGCTATCACCCTTCTTCAGCAATAAAGGAGATAATCCGTCATTCCCTTCTGGATCTCATCCCACAAAACCACAGATTAACACTCCCCATTACACACACTCCTGTCTCTAGGACTTGCCTTTGAGACTCTGATATAAGTTTATGTTTAGACCAGAACGTCTTACAGACGTGTTTTTTTACTGCTGGGAAATCTGTTGTTTCTCATGAGTTCATTGCTAGCATTGCAATATATGAGTATTTCAGGCAAACTAAGTAAAGCAACATACCAAGAGAGCCAACTTCTGTGCCAATGGACTCTACCACAAAGTCAGCCGATTTGCCCACAATCCCCTCATGCAGTCCTGGCCCCCAGGCTCGCACTTTCTGAGGACCTGCTTCATGACCCACTTGAACTTCAAAGGGGCTACAAGAGAAAAGCAAAGCACAGGATTAGAAATGAGGACAAATACGGCATCCATGTTTTCCCCCCAGGCATTTTAATGAGGCTTTACGTTGGATTTCCCAAATTAACAGAAGCTATCATGTGGTGGCACAGTGCCCAGCAGACTGTCTTTCTAGCAGAGAGGTCGTTGAACCCATCACGTGCTTACATCTTGCACCACAAATCCTGAGTGTCAAATATTCCACTTGCACTGCTTGCTGTAGTCCTGGACACTAAAATAACAGAACCTTTCAAAAACTCACAGCGAAGTCCAAGCTGCGTGATCCACCAAGTTTTATTACTTTTTGTATTCATCGTTTTGGGTTTAGCAAGACTGATGCGAATCACTCCTCAAAGCTTTCCCACTATAAGCTGCTGCAGCCCTAAAACAGGCTGTAGACAAACTGTAACAGCAACCGCTTGCCATTAACTTTGTCAGAGTTTCTTTGAAGGTCAGCATTGCTTTAAAAGCCCACCAACTACACAACCCACCAAAGGGCACAAAAACTCCAAAAAAACTGCCTGTAACTCACCTTTTTGGGATGTTGTGCCCACCCCATGTAATGGTGACAACGTACTTCCCTGGGGTAGCTGGATAATATTCAAATGCATATACACCATCCATAAAGCCTTTCTGTTTCACCAGCTCCTCCAAGCCCTCTGTTGAAAGATCAGTTCAGCATTAAACTTAACAGCTTCCATCCTGCCTTCAATTACTCAGGCAAGTTCATGTTTTCTAGTATTTATTTTAGCTTGCAAGAATAAATTTCTTCCACCAGAGGAAAAAAAGGTCAGGCTATAAAGGAAGTTAGTTCTAGTTGCCCTCTAGGACAAAGACAGCAAACACTTCCAGAAGAAATACAGCAGAAAGTATTTTAAGTTACCAGACTTAATAGGTTCCCTTGTGTTTTATTTTCTTAGTCTGCAGTATGATGCATGTCATATGTTAAAACAAAAAAGCTTAACATTTGTCAGACTTTGCAACCACAAGTATGCAGGGAATGCCTACTTTTCATTTTCTTCAAGATGAAGAATGTAGGGAGAAAAGCTTAATATGCTAAAATTTACATCGATACGTCTGTTGCTTTTTCCCCCCCTAACCGCATTAAGCCACACAGTCGGAGCACTGTGCGTGTGGAGGAGGTGAAGGCAATACAATGCACCTTTTAATACCGACCCAGCCGGGGGGAGGTGACCGCCTCGCAAGCACAACGCGAGCACGGCAGCTCCCCGAGAGCAGCGGCACAGCCGCCGCTGCCGGCAGCCCCGGGAGCCCGCCGGCGCTCCCATCGCCCCGGCCTGCCGTGGTCCAGGCGGGGGGCCACATCCAGAGCTCAGGACACAGCAAAGGACCCGGAGATGGATCCTGGCAGAAGGTCGCTGTGTCAGCCTACAGGTTCCCTCAACCCCCTCCTCCCCTGCTCACGTGCCCGAGCATCCAGCGCAGCCAGGAGTGCTGCTCCGAGCTATTCCTAGTTTTCCGAGAGCAGGATTTCCAGCCTGCCAGAGACCCTGGAGCATGACTTGCTCCCACAGACCAGATGAAGATGCAATGCGAACCCATAAAGCTCAGAGGCCACGGCAGGCAGACGTATGGATTTTCTCAGTTTTGCTAACCGATATGCATTGAAATGGAGAGACCTAAAACCAGGTGTAATCTTACCCAGCCCTGCAGACCGAAACCTGCACACTAGACACAAAGTTTCAGAAAATCCTTCTGAAATTTGTGCTTTTTGTGGAGATACAAATCCCATCAGTTCCATCAGGCCACCATCTCCTTGCTGCTCTTCCTTCCACAGTTTCCACTTCTCCCCCTTCTCCAAAACGCATCCACAGCACAAATTCACCTGAACACTTACTTGGTCCTTTTATAGTCACTCCGAGATCTCCACTCCCCGCTGCTCTCGTATCAACCTTGAAGTCAGCCGTTTCCCTCATGCGGACGCCCTTGGGCTGCAGACCTCTACCAGTGGCACGACACGCATTTGGATTGCAGGCTGCAAGGGAATTTCAGACATCAATACCGCCTTTGATTCTCCACATACACATCGCCTAGCCAGCTTGGAACAACCTTCAGTTAAATGTTGACTCAGAGCAACCACAGCTTAGCTTTCAGCACAAGTTTTAACGTTATAGCGTTAAGGCAGACAGACACGGAGTCTGCACCGCCGCTGTCTATGTCCCATGGCTTTTGGGCAGTAGCATTCAGTGCAGCCAGGCAACGCCGACCCCCTACAAGGGCCATTTTTTAGAATTAAAGCAAATGCTGAAGCCCTGTTGCTTTCCAGTTTGATGCCAGTTACCAATACAACAGCTATCACGTACAGATATTCACCACACTAGGCACAACCTCCTTGATGCCTTCCACGTCGAGAGGCACACTGCAGCATGAGGTGAAGTTTCCCTTTGCGGATAAGCCCCAGTGAACAGTATTATTGTGCTGTTCTTTCAGAAGCACATGACTGGAATAACTGCTATTAGCAGAGACGAGTTCTACACGTGCTTCATTAAGAGACATCACCTCAAAACCCCCTGCTTGTCACAGTTCACACTTTCAGAAGCAACGCCATCGAGCCCTCTGCAGACCGAAGCAGCCGTGGGTAGGGGCAGTAGGCTACATATGGCTGATCTTAAGCTTACGCTTGGCCCCTTTACTCCAAGCACCTCTCCAGGCCCGCAGAGCGGCTATGTAAATAAGCTAATGTGCACTGATGAATAGTTTTCGTTACACAACCCCAGCTATCACGTGGTCTTCAGCTCCAGAGACCTGAAGGGCTTGAAGAGACTTACAAATAATCACAGCTTCCCAGCGGTGTAATCCCAACATGCATTTCCCCAAAATATGCCGTGCTTACAGCAGGAGCACAAGCCTGCCAAGCAACTCATTAGCTTTTTACTCGTTTCAATAGCTTACAAGTTTTACCCTCACCCCTGCAGCAGCCAACATCACTCTGCGTCCTACACCGGACAGTGTCAGCGAAGATCGCATGCCATCTGCGAGCTCTGAAAACTCAGTGGGAGCACACAGGAGCGTGCCTAACGTGGAGCGGGAACGGCTCACGGAGCCCTTACACAACCGAGTCAGGCACCTTGTGGTTAAGGCAGTTTCACTGACGGGGTCACACACCGCTGCAGTTCGCTTGCGACTTTCTTCCCCAACCCCAACAAGACAAAACACCCTTTTGGCCAGGACAAGCTGCAGGCTAGAAGCTTACGAAAAGCAAACATGACGGAGCATCCTGCACACCTCTTACCAACTATGAAGCCATTAGCAGTGAAGTCCAAAATTCCACAAATGGAGGGTAGCTCAGGAGAGATGAGCAGAGATCTACAAGCGTAGGAGCACGTAAGGATGGAACAGAAAGCAAGTTAGGTATCAGTTAAGGAGGAAACCAGTAAATACAGTCATTTGAGGAACAAAGGTGGAAAACAGCAAGACACTGCATAGCTGCATAAAACAGTTCAAAAAAATACAAAGGGCAGCTTAACGTTCGGAGGTCTAGGCAGAAAGGAAACTGTAGCAACAAAAGCCGTATTACTGTTAGAGAGCGCTGTTTTACCCTGTGAATACCCAGGTGACCCACTGAATCAGGTCTAAGATGTTGACAGGTATAGAGAATGTCCAAGGCAAGACTCAAGCATATTCTGTGAACACATCCAAGGTGAAAAGTGGCCATCGACATTTAGGTGCATTTTTAAAAAGCATACCCTCTCCGACGAGAACAGTGCAAGGAGTTTTGGGAATTGCCTCCCCGGCAAAAGTCACTTTGACAATGTGAGGACCAGCTTGAATAGGTTTGTAGGTGCAACGGTAGACTTGGTTGCCCTTGTCTTCTACTGCAACTTCAGCAAGGATTCTCCCCTGAGGATCCTCCACTTCCACGTTCACGTCACCCACACCAGCACCTGCAAAGGAAACGAGCCCAGCTGAGCCTTGGCTTCCCCACAGCAATGTGCACGTGTTCGGGATCCGAGCCAGCTGTCTAGGCTCAGCCAGCCGTCCTCTGCTACCATTCCTAGGCACAGCCTAAATATTTAGCTTCTTTTGACGGCAACCAGACATTCAAGTGGGGAGGGGGCAAGACAGGATGGTGGCATCTCCATGAAGTCAAACTGACAGGGCTCTGCCACTCCATCCACAGAGTTTCACAACAGTATTATAGTACTGAATACACATAGAGCCTGGGTGTCCTATTGCTACCACCCTGTAGCACCTCTATCACAGACTAGCCCACAACTTCACCTGTCAGTTCAAGCTCTCAAGCTCTGAAGCAGTTTAGATGAAGAGCTTGGACAACACGCATGCTGGTCTGGACAAGGATCCTTCTCTGCCCGTCTATACATATTCACTTTTGTTCAGACACCTGCTCCTCTCACATTTTATTCAACTCATCATGCAACAGAAACAGTTTTCCAGACACTTTCAGAGGCCAGACATGTCTTTACATGATTCAGACCACTCCCTCTCCCAATTAGAAGCTGAACATAACACTTCCCCTCACCATAAACACATTTCATTTTATTTCTAAGCACCCTCAGGCAGAAGGCAATTTAAAATATGCTACTCAGCATATTTTGGTGTTTAAATACTTCAAGTAACTGCCCTAAGTAGTTTCACATTGTTCTAAATGAATTAGCATTTGTAGCATCTTATTGACTCATTCCTCTAGGCTACAGCATTGCCCTAGTAGCAGGCAACAAGCCGCGTGATGGAGACGCCCTAATGAAGATAGTAGCCCTCTAATAATTACAAGAGAGGCTGAAACCAGTTTGTCACTGAAGTAGGAACTCAAAGTAGCACTGTGGCAGATTCTTTCTGTAAAGCTAAATGCAGAACACGTGAAGCGTTTACAGTTTACTCACAGTTCATCCTTCAGAGGTGGGCATCTCACATGCCTGTTTAAAATGAGTTGGGGGAAGAAACCAGCCAGGAACTTGCCTGCTGCCATTCAGCAAGTTCATGGCAAATTTCTGGGTAATGCTTAGCACCCTCTTGCCCCAGCTCAGCTCCATACTTCAAACACTTCATACACAGCTGAAGCCTCCAGAGCAGCCTGGCTATTATTTCACCTCTGAACTTGATGGAGCTGCAAATCCCTCATCCACTTTTCAGTCTGTTTATTCCTCCAAGGCTTAGGTTCTCCTCACATTTGAGGAAGCTGCAGGATTTCAGCACTCGTTCATCCCGCTTACCTGCTGTGTAGAGGTCAAAGTAGGTAGGCTTGTTGGCAATGTTTCCTGTCGCCTCCAGTCCCGGTCCCTTCGCCGTTACTTTGCTCGCATCTCCCTGGGCTTTGTCAACATTCACTTCAAATGGGCTCTTTGAGATGTGCTGCCCGGCAAACAGGACTGAAACCTAGAGACAGACAGCATCAGCTCCGACCCACCGGGCAGAGGGAGCGCTCAGTGTCACCGCCACGTAGCCAAGCATGGGGTCAAGCGCCTGCGTTCCTAGCACGGAGAGTCTATGCCTCAGAGGTGAGAGAGACCATTCATCCCACCACCTTCATCCTGTCCATCCAGTGTAACCGCTGGCCACCTCCTTAAAGTGCTACTGATCACACGGGGTCAGCCACACCAGCGGGGATGCTTGGATTTGGATGTGCCAGTAATAAGCAGATCACCATCCAGCAATGAAGTGGCAGCAGAAGTTGCATTTATCTTTTCAGGCTGGCTGTGGGGACCAGCCATTCAGGCAAGTGGCAAGCAATGGGATCACCTATCATCAACCTGCTTCTGCAGGCACCTGGGGACAGAGCTGGGTGGGGAAACCTTCTCTGCAAAACCCCTATGGCAGACAATAGCAGCAGCAAAGAAACGCCTTATAGAAACAACCTGGTACTTTCCTCTGCGACAACCTACAAAACTGGCTTCACGAGCTGCAAGAAGTGGCCCCACGTGAGATGAGAGCCAGCTGTAGCACTCGATACCCAAACACCCACGCACTTTCTCCCAACAAATAAACCCCCTTCCCCCTTGAGAAGGGGGCAGCCCACTAGCCCAGACTGAGAATTAAGGCCACATCAGGTTACTTTTTCTTCAGGATGCCCAGAGTGGCTACTACGCCATCAGTAACCCTCTCATTAACCAGCAGAGCAGCTTGTTTAGCAAGGGAACACTGGTTATTGACACACAACCTACCTTGTGAGGTCCAGTAACCCTTGGCACATACTGAACTGAATAGGTCTTGTTTTTGTCACTGGAAGGCGTTATCTTCGCCTAGGAGAGAAAATACATCCATCGTTGAGCAATGCCTACACACACCAGTCTAAGACTTTTCTGGGTAGCACTTGATACTGCAAACTATTTCCAGGGTCAGCAATGTCAGAGACGTGTTGCTGTGGCAGCAGGGACACTCACTGCCTTGTCTTCTCATATGGAAAAAACCCCATTGGTTTTCTCTTTACATGAGACAAAGCAAGCTCCCTTCTCCCCACCCCAGCCCTCTCCCTTGCTGTTAATTGCTCTACTAAGGCAGGCCAAAACTGAGGAGACGCTAAGTCCAACATACAGCTGTATTTTTCTGGAATGTTGTAACATGATCAAGTGGAGCACTTGGATGAGAAGTTTCTATAAACATTAAAACCAGCATTTTAACTCAAAATGATTCATGGCATCTAAATAGCTGCTTTAGCCATTCTTGCAGAATGAGTAAGGGCAGACAGTGATTTAGTGATGTGTGTTATCTGAAAGCATGTCAGAACGTACTTGGCCAGTCAGGCTAAAGCACTGCAACTACTGGACATTGGAGTTGTGTTGCTTAGTTGCAGATAGCGAAGTTTTTTTTCAAGTTCATCCAGTAGGGCAATTATGAGGAAAATCTTGAGACTTGCACGTCTGTTAGATGGTATTTTGCAACTTCTTTTCAGATTACATCTCTGTTAGGACCTCACTTGTGAAAGATGAAGGTTTCTGCAAAAACTTCAGCATTCAGATCAGCTTTACTTTTCCACACAAAATATTTAACATACATACCTCCTCTCTGTTTCCTTCTGGATCCTCTATGAAGACCATTAGGTCTCCCTGCCCAGCACTGATGGTGTCTACCGTGAAGATGGCAGGCTGCTTCACCATGTTCCCATGAGGCTCAATCCCTGCGAGGCAGACGCAGAGCAGCACATTAGCTGTTGCTCTAAGACCCAAAAGGTAGTTGAGAGACTACGCGCAAGCTGTCCAACCCGTCCTCCCACATGAGCCCCCAGCACCAGCTTCCCCAAGCCGCTGCGTGACGCCTCTTCATCTCCCCAGGACATCGTACTCTTAATAACCCCCACTCTTACAATAGAAGCATTTTTAAAAATTGATTGAATCATTGGCCCTCAACTCATCACAGGATCTCCAGTCGAGTCAGGAACTCAACTGGCATTTGGGTTTGGGTGAAGCTACCCCGTTTGCCTGAGCGACGTACCAAGGGCCACCCCCGCAGGTGGCGAGTGCCCGGCAGCCCAGCGCTGCCGCAGACGGCGAGTGGGGTACGTGCAGCAGCTGCTCCTTAGGGGCCGCTCTGCTTCACGCAGCTCAATGCTGTAACGGTGCTGCACCGCAGGAAGGGCAACCAGGGAGGCAGGAGAGAAATTCTGGGAAGCCTTTTGGTAAAGGCATTATCCTAGAGCCAAGGGTGAAGGACTTGCTTAAGCAAAACTATACTGTCCCATTTTACTCCATTTTCAGAACTTGGCTGTACAGACACTGCTCAGATTTATTATTCTTTGAAAGCTGCTCAAACTATTTTGCCAGAGTGAACACTGTACAAATGGCACACAGGAACCTCTTTAAACCACGAAAATCCTGCAATTCTATGCCACTTCCATTTAACTTTTAATCAGAGTTTCCTTATTCCTCAGCACAGGGCCTGCTACGGCATGCATTTACCAGCAGGGTTTCATCATCTCCCTACGCGTAGCCCCAGGTCGTGACACCTGTCATGGTGGTGTCAGACTGAGTGGGTGGAAGAACTTCCCAGAGCTGCTGGTTCCAGACTAGCCCAAACATATATACCCTTCCTTCCAAGGGAATTACTCCTCAGCTTATTCATAAAACCGTGGGCACTACTGCTCCGTAGCACAATTAGTGGAAAGTGCAACGTCTGATAGATTATAAAGGAAGTGGTTGTGAACAACAGAATTCCTGAACTTGTTTATCTTCAGAAAACAATAACTTGAGAGCAATGCAAGGAAGATCATGTTTTTACTAGGAAATCTGAGCATTCTGATAAGGTGTTAACAATTGGCATATTCATTCTTTCAAACTAAGCCCTAGATTATCATCTAGTTTAAACAGCTAGAAATTCGCTCTGCGTATCTTCAGTCCACCACACAAGCATTAGGATGTGGTATTTGAGTTAAGTATCCCTCCTTCTGCAAGCACAACGAGAAGGATTGCTTATCCTCAGAAGACAGCTTCAGCCAGGACAGCATTAGACACAGTACGTTCTCAGCCTACATGTAGTCTAGATTTTACTCTCTTCTCGGAGATCTGCTTTGGCCGGGTATGCGGGAACTCATAGGGCGTCAGTGGTGGCCTGCACAGCTGCGTACAGCACCTCCGCGGGCTCACTTCACGTCAGGTCTATACAGAGCTGCCCCCGGAGTAAACCACCGCAGCGTCCAGGGTGATGTGCTACAACTAAGATGCACATCGGGAGGTTACGAATAACTTACTGTAGTACGTGTTAAAACAGTAATAAAAAAGTTAAGACTGACCAGCTTCACACCTGACAATCACCTTTTTCTGGAAGCCTGAAGACCTGCCACTCGTTTGTCCAAAAGACCCTGCCCAGTTTGGCAGTGAGCCCCTTGCTGCTGGAGTCACCTTTCGGTCCTGACATACGTTAGCAGTCAGAACTGTCAATTACATTTAGTGACTCTGTTTCGACAATTAACTTTGGGAAAACATCAATCTTTCAAGAAGAGCCGCTCACCCTTTAGCATTTCCATTACAATGGCTCCAGAGCATTGTATGCACAAAAGTAGACAAGAAAATAACTCCAGTTTTTGAAAGAATAAGAACATGATTAATGCCAGACTTGACAGATTGAGGCAGGCTGACCAGTCATTTACACAGTAAGTGGAGTATAGGTAGTCTATATGTCTGGGATCTGACAAATGTGTCTACGTATTGTGGTTTGCTGTGGAAGGCACCAATGAAGGACATAAACCCCAAGCAGGGCAAGTGCTAAACCCACTTCTGACTATAGTAACTGCTCTTCAGTGCAGAGACAGCGTCCATGTCCAGTCATTCCACTAGTTAAGTGTCAATGGAAAAAATCAGGTGGAAAAAAAAAAAAAGAAAAACAGAAAAAAAAAAAAGGAAAGTTTTGTTTCTTTCCATTACACCCTTGTACACCCAATTCTGAAATCCACTAATTCTAAAAATCGCAAAGGAGCACAGTCAGCCCCAGATCTAAAAAAAAAGATGGAATGGAGAACAAAGTAGAATGCTTAAGCGACGTCTTGCTACACACCAAGCACATTAAAGGTAAAAATCTGTTATTCATTTAGTTGTGATTGTATTTTAATCTAGAGTAGAACCACAACAGTAGTTACAGGAATTATCCATTTAAAAGGTAAGTTTAAAATACAAATGCCTATGTAGATCTACAGTTGCATAAACATCTATGGACAAGTCCTTCCAATTAGCAAACACAGGCTTTACAACAAAAGCTCAGCACTATTTAATGTTTCAAGGGTTACCAACCCACCTTTGTGCATGTGCAAACAAAGTATTCACACCTACCCATCAGTTCAAATACCTTATTTAGAATTAGCACATCTGCCACCAAGCCTGGGAAACTGGTGGCTGCCTCTACAGAGAGCCTGCTCAGAGGGACACGCAGACGTACAGAGGTTTTAGGTTTTTCCTCTTTAAAGGCATGCTTTATCACGGGAAGCATTCCCTGCTCGATCAACGACCATCCGCAGCAATACTGCTAGCTTAACTTTCACACCAAGGCTGGTTTAGCCCCGTATCGTGCTACTTCTTCCAGCTGCGGACGGGACGGCAAGGCTGGCAGCTTGCAGAACAGGTTCAGAGACTTTGGGGAATTTACATGTTAGAACTAGGAGTGTCTTTTGGACTATATCCACGTATTTCTGAAACTAGGCACCACACCAAGAGCATACAAGTGAAACTTTGAAGTCAGTTACAGTAGGTCTGGAGTTCAACATAAGCAAAAAACCCCACCCAGCTTTCTGAAGAGTTAAATGCTCTGTGCAGCTTAAGCTCACCGAGTCCTTACCTCTGCCATAAGCCCTTGCTTTCTTTGGATTCAGTTTAGGTTTTAAAGGAGCTCCTGGTTTCAGCTTGGCTTTGGGGAACTGGGACAGGTAAGTCATGACAGAGTGCTCATCCACATCAGGGTGGATGATTTCTTCAGGGGTAATAACCTGAAAGACAGCGCAATTAAGTATATTGTACCAGTGCTTGGTTACCGCATGTCAACACAGAAACAGAGCTGTAACACAGTCTTACGTTTCAAAACTCCTGCACGCTAATGCAATTTCTTACATTTATTTTCCCTTTGATACACACAACATCATTTATTTTCTCATAGCAAGAAAATCAAGCAGCTCATTATGGTCCAAATGTGCTTTGGGGGCTTTGTGTGCCTTGGTTATAAGGGGTTCTCAGGAGACTGTGACAAACTAAACGGTAGCAAGGCACAACAACAGTAGCTGTTTCCCCTGAAAAGCAACGCAGGGGTAACTGAAACTGAAAGAATTAGTAATTCATAATCCTGCGTGCTACAGCTCTGAACTGCAGCGCTTGCAAAGTGAAACTTGTGACCAGTCTCTTCTCCAGCTCCCACGATACAAGCTGCTCCGACAGCTTCAGAGACTTCAGCACTTTCGTCCAACTTTATCAGCATGAAAACAATCTGGTTCACAAATACATTGTTCTCTGTTTGAAAGTCATCTTTGCAGGTGATTTCCGAAGCCAGTGAGTTTTTCTTCTGTGGAGTTCAACGCAGCAAAAGAAACTCCCTCCATGGGCTAACAAAGCAGGCACCACTACACACGCACTTTCTCCCCTGCCCCACCTACATGCCGCAACACCAGCTGTCTTCAGCGGTGACACCTACACAAAACCTTACAACCAGAGCTCCAAAATGTAATAGTGTGTTTCATTACAATTTGCCCTTTCTCAGGAAATTTCACATGAGTAAACTGTAACTTTTGGAAGCGTCCAAGCAACTTCACATGCTTTCCTCAATCTAAATTCAAGCCAGTTGCAAGTACAAAGCTAACCGCTGTGCTTCCCGCAGGCAGCCGGCACAGCCTTACCTGCGGCACACCCAGCCAGTCGTCCGCCTGCTGCATGGCTTCCCGAGCGTTGTCCACGGGTTTCTTCGGGTCCCAGGTCTCCCAGTCAGGGCACAGGCCTGCAAGTACGTTTCAGTTGTTAGGTGTTATCTGCAAAGGAGCTTCCCCAGCTGAAGAAACCAAATACAAACTCCGCAGCCACTTGTATTATGCTGCTATACAGAAAGACATTCAGAGCTTTGCAGAAGTAACCAAAACAAGATGAGCGCGTGCTGCTCACTGAAAACCCTTCTGAGACAACAACCAGCATCTCCACGGGCCCTTATGGCACAGACAGTAACAGCCAGTTCAGAGAGACTCCCACCCACCTTGCCTGTCAACAAAAAAAGATGTATAGCTTTCCAGTCAGCCACACAACTGCACTGCTTTAAATTTAAGCTGGGCAAGACACCCTCCAAATTCAGCATGAATACATCTAGCCATCCTTTATGTTTCACTGGCTCTCCTGCAGCAAATTTGGAAAAGAAAATTTCAGCTGCTTGCCATAGTGCCCCAGCTTGCATTAGATGAACACCAGCAATTGCACTAGCAAGACCGTTTTACAAGAAGGTGAGGAAACTGCGCCTTTTTCACACTTCATCACGTTACTCGCGTTAAGGAGCGCAGCCTCAGCTTGCTAAACACTGAAGTTTCAGGTAGTGTATGGCTTCTGGCTGCTCTGTGCTCCCTCTGCAATCCTATTTCTGGAGAACACATGAAGCCTCCCGCTGCGCCCCGAAGTTGAAAGGTTGTTGGCACTTGCTGTGGGAACAAGTCTTTCTTGCATTTAGGAGCCAGCATTTACGCCTTTGTCCCTTGCACCCAACACAAAGCTCAGCCGTGGCGCCTCCAATAATGCAATCACACATTCTGCTTTAGGCCAGTATTTCTCTTGGCCAAGTCGTTTACAACTTGCTGCTTCTCACAGCTGGCCTCTTTGGACTCAGGTTTTCTTGAAAGCCTCATTCCCATCTCCAGCTCAGCAGTGAAAACCTCCTCCCATAGGAACGGCAGAGCATCCACCAGGAGAGCGAGCAAAGAAACGCTGACCATCGGAGCAAAGGACTTACCTGGAGCACAGCTGTCAACAAGGGCCCCCAGTGCTTTGCCATCCTGCCAGTTTTGATTGAAGTTCGTGATTGGCAAGTAAGGAATTTTGTTCTGGATCCAGCCCAGCAGCCTCTGCTTAGGGGTCTGCTTCTTTGCATCATCATCACCTTCATCCTCCCACACTGGCATGGAAATGGAGTAGTGGAGGATAAGGGTCCATATCAGGCCAAGAATCAACTTCAAGTTTCCATCAACTATGGCTTTACTATCTGGAAGACAAAAGACATACACCTGATTATTTCCCACCCTAAGGAAAGGAGGTATGTTTTTAAAATGCTGTGTCTGCACTCATGCCCAGGTAATCAAGGACAAGAGAAGTGACCCAGGTCACTGCAGGCACTTTTGCTCAGGCAGAGACATCACTCTTCATGCCCTGCATTAGGCAGGAGGAAAGAGAGGAGTCCAAGGACTCAGTGCTCTCCAGCTGTCTTGAGAGCTCAGTGCTCTCCAAGGGTGGTGCGACTTGCCCTTGAAGCTTTACAACATTAAGCTTACGAGAATCCGCATTTTAAGACCGCTGGTATTTTGCACTTAGATGATAACTGCCACCTGGTATTTTTAATGGCATTTGTATCTTAGGAAAGAGGCCAAACAGCACGTGATGAAGTTCACAAGAACAGCATCTCAACAGGGGCAAACTGCCTCAGGGCATACCTAAAGCACCATTTAGGAAACTACATTTATATACACAAATGTGCTTCCCAACACACATCAATAGTTTGCATTAAAAATGGTAGCAAAAAAAAGTGCTATATGATGAAGTCCAGCAAAGCCAGACTTTGGAATTAGAAGGAAGTCTGGATATATCACGACCTGCATAAAAAACAGCAAAGCGGGGAGCAGAGGTCCATTGGGCATCCTTTGCACCATCACACTCCCGCCTGCACAAAAAGTCATCCCTTCACACTACCAACTGAGAGTTAGAAGAAAAGGAAAAGCCGGCTCTGGCACAACCGTGTCACGCTTTAGCCTAGGAAAAGCTTATCACCGCAGCAGCCACACCGCAGCTCGACTTTAAGACACACCATGAAGCTGAGTTTAAGGCTGCTGGGCATCAAGATCAGATTGTCGTAAGAAGCTGTCTGAAGGGGCAGGATATTCTTCTGCATCAGTTTGGCCTTATGAAGTGACCTCTACAGTTTTGTGAATACTCTTGCAATTTACTTCAGTTTTAGCAAGTCACAGGTCAGATGCACTCCCTTTGAGCTTGGAGTTGCTGCTCGCGTTGCATTATACTTGTAACAGCTCCAGTTTGTCCAAGCTCAACCAAACCAGGGCTGTTCTGCAGCGTTACGGGATGCCCTCAGCCTGACTGATCCTTTCATTCATAGCAACTCGTTACAGCAGAGCGTTCTTCTGTTCTTTCCTCCATTACAATGAAAACTGCTAAAGAAACCCCTTTTTAATCAATAGAAGTTACAAGTGTCCTGGAAGCTTTTGTCTGGTCTCCAGCTCCCAGAGCAGATGCTGGAGTAAAGACAACTACAGCGGTATAAACTCACCTTCATGCCACTGAAATAATTGTACAAGGGTCTTAATGAGTCCTAGCTAGCAAAGGAAAAGTGTTCAGTACTTCGATGGCCTTCTCCAGTTCAAATTCGGAGTGTTTACAGGTAGAGTCCTCCAAGCCAAGCCTCACCATGCCCAATATCCACTGGGCATGCCTTGCTTGCTCCTCTTCACCTACCGAGACCACAGCAGCAACCCAATACCATCTTACCAATACAAACATATCTCCTGACTTTCCAAAGAAGTGATTATACAGAATAGTGACCAAGAACAGTAAGCACCACGACGTTGCCTTTAACCCAATGCTCAGGCAAAGTGGTTAATCTTTACATGGTTTCACAATAGGGCAGTATGTCCTGAACAGATAACACTGTAACTTCAGACCTTGGATAGCATTTGGCCTTTCTGGATAGTTAACATCTGGTTTCTACTCAGATTTTATTTGTATTGGATTTTTTTTTTAACATCAGTTTTGACTAATCTTACAGGATTATGATAAGCGTCTGCCACTTGGCTGCTCACTGCTGATTTCACATCTAGTCTGAGATATGCAATAGATAGCTGTGAGGTGATTAAGCCCCATTGGGTTTTAATTACAGGTTCCAAGGTAAAAGTTTGCATCACGTAAGTAGTGTGTCTCCTAGCAACAACAAAACAGTGCCTGCTATTACCCAGTTCCCTCCTCTTTCCAGTTGAGCTGCATACTGGTCAGTGGAGGAAAGATGCTCCCTTACAACCTATTAGGGAAAGCTGTCTTGAAAGAAACTGTATCAGAGCATGTGGCAGAGCTGCATTTTACATAAGAGACCCCAAGCCCTGCTCATAGGCTCACCATGGTGCCTGAAAGCTGGAATTAAGGGCTAGAGCGTGCAGAAACCAGACTGCAGCGCGAGCCCCCGCCGCCCGCCCGCTCCTCGCGCCTGCAGCACCTCCATCCACGCCCCCGCGGCAGGACCACCCGCTCACGCCGCGGCGCTGGAGCACGCTGCCAGCCATCGCATCCCCGCGCCAGGAACGCCTCTGAGCTTCAGTTTCAGATTTATACTGACATCGGCATTTTTATTAGAGTGGACGCAGCAATGATTTAGTATGCTACGAGTAAACTTGTTTCAGAAAGCCATCCAGCAGTCCCAGGGATGAAAGCCAGCAGGACAGAGTCACCTCAAGCACGCTGCTACGCACACGTTACTCAAGATAAAGAACGGCCCGTTTCATATTTACAGCACATAAATAATGTCTATATGTGGATGTGCTGCGGTTACTGCAGGAACTGGCCGCGTGCTCAGAGCTCCCTCCAGCACCCCATCGCCATCTCCGAGGGCACGGCTGGGCAGTGGTCCTTGACCTGGGGAAAAGGAGCCCGTGCACAAGACAGCTTCACATCAAGAGCAAGAATATCCCGTCTCATCCGCCTTGTCCAGAGAGGCCGGGCGCGGGGCCACCGCCCCGATGACAGGAAAAGGTCGCTGCAGGGACGGGACGGCTCTTCCTCCCCAGGGCTGGTGCCATCCCGCGACTGCGCTTTGTGAGCAAAGTTAGCAAGCTCTTACAGCCTCCCGGCTTCCTGACAGGCATAGGGATCTCATGATGTAATTTTTTCCAAGCCTGCTTGTAGGAGGGCTTGTCTGCTTTCATTTGGGGTGGGGAGGAGGAGGGAGGGAGAACAACTCCTGGGCAGGACAGGAGACCTTATCAGCACCCAGCAGAGCCACCCACATGCCCTTCCCACAGGCACCCCACTCCCAGCTACAGCAGATCCCACCAGCAGCTCAGCCCTGCCTCATGATCTCTCTCACGATATAAAAGGACCCTCCATATTCAAGAAGAGACCAAAGTCCAACCCAAGGCAGGGTTGGCTTCCAAGCGCTGGTGTAAAGCTCGGCTCCACCCAAGCGTTCAGCCTCTCCAGAAGAGCCTCCGCTTTGGTGCTGCCTTCTTAATTCACTGACTGAAAACACTCAGTGCATTCGCCACGAGGTCTCTCGGGCATTACGATTCAAGTATCTGTTAACAAGTCCTGCACAAGGAGCACAGAGCTAGTCTGGACAACCCTGAAACCCGCTTAGTACAACCAAATTTGCAGGCATCCCCCCCCCAGCTCTGAGCGCACACTGCCACTGTAACACTGCCAAGATTTCGGAACAGTGAAAAAAATTGTGTTTCCAATGACACTTAAGCACAAATAACCATTACTGCAGGCGCTGCCGTGTACCCCAGCTCAGCTGGCTTTCCACTGGATTCCCCCCATTCTCTTCAAGACATTTTTTGGCCATCCCAGGCTGGAAAACGGATTATATGAGCAGCAGATCTTGCAACACTGCTTTCCTACTATAAACACTACTTTTAGGCATACTTATTACTCACACAATCTATGCTTTGAAGCTTTACAGAGCCTTTCAAGCTGTGCGTCTCAATTAGTTCTCTGGAGCGCCGAGTAAATTGACAGCAGAGACGCACACTCGTGGTCAGTGCTTCAGAACCACAGCGCAAGTGCCCGGCCCCTCCAGGATGCACCTCCACCACGGGCAGCGCGAGCAGCAGCGTTTGGCTTTCAGCTTTGATGAATTAGGGAGATGGGAACAAATCGTCTGCTTTCAGCTGAAACGGAGAGCGTGTGTTTACTCCACAGCACCAGGCGAGTTTCCGCAGATTAAAGCGGCCCTCTCCACGCCGGCGACAGCTCCCGATCCCCGCCTTCCCGCGGCTCGGAGGAAGCGAGCTGTCGCATCTCATCCGCCAAGATAATTTAGCGGGGCTGAACAAATTCTTTACAGCACCATTGTAGACAGCTTTAATGTAACCTTTTTTGGAGAAAGCGTGGTCAACTGCATAATTTGCTTTATTCACGTTGCAATGCCTATGTTAACATCTGCAGATGCACGTACGTGTACGCCAGAGCACGCTCGCTCACCGGTTCACTGTACCCGGCAGGAGATGCGTGCTTTGGAGATCAAAGTTCCTGCAAGGCTGAGTCACGCCACCGCACCGGCAGCGGAGCGGGATACCTGCTGGCAGCCATTTGACTTGTACTTTCAAAGGACACGTTTTTATGGGGAGCCCAGGCACGAAGCAGGAATCCATGGCTGGAACGCCACAGGACCTCTCGCCTGCCCCAGAGCAGTACTTAGGAGGACTTCAGCTCAGCTGGGAACACAGGCAACCAACTTTAGAAGAGCCATCTAAACCAGCCAAAGGGTGAGGGTTTGGGGGTTTTTTGTTTTGTTTGGGGATTTTTTTTGTTGGGTTTTTTTTTTTTTCCATTAGAACTCAGTTTTGGGGCTGTTACATGCAAGTCCTGCTCATACTCAGCTACAGACTCCAAATTTGTGAATGCTGTTAGATGACCACTTTTAGACAGTCTGCAAGTTACCATGGCTAGACACATGGTCCAGAACCAGCAAGAAGCAGAAACACTCAAGTTCAGCTTTAACAGGAACCTTCATTCCCACCTACACCATTCAACGTGCATTTTAACTTCAGTTACTCCGCTCTAACTCGCTTTCCTCCTCCAGAAGTACCCACTGGCAATCCCGTGCCAACAAAACAGCAACCGCCGAGAAGCGAGGTGCAGCCCCGGCTCAGCTGCGCGCAGCAGAAGGGGTCTGCGGGGACAGGCTGCAGGCACCCGCTGCCGAGAGGTCCTGGCGTCGGGCTGCACTCGACGGGACCTGCACGCTCGCTGCTGGGGAAAACCCGCCAGCGAGACCGAAGCTGTTCTGCAGAATCAACACTGGCACTGAACAAGCGAGCACCCCCTCTTCTGTAAAAAAAAAAAATTTTAAAAAGCCTATATATAGCCTACAACATTAAGTTTTATGTAGGAGTATCCTGCTTCTTAGTCAGCTATTAGGATTTAAGTGGCTGCCTAGTAGGGTGAAGAGGAAAACAGACTGAACCAGAGCTCATTTGCTTCCCCCATCACACCTCTGAGTCTAGATTGTAATTCTTACCCTTTTATTATCCTATTAACTAAGTGGCAACAGGCCCAAAAAAATGGATTAGGGCAATTCCATAGGCCGGCAGTACACGCCGCCAGTCTCAGTCTTGAAAAGGAACCAAGTTTTAACTGCTCAAGCTGATTTATAATTGTTGCTCTATACTAAATATTAATACGATATGTTACACTTGGACTGTTAATATCGCACTCCTTAAAGCACAAAGACAGACGCTGAAGTGCCTAGCCCTCAGCCAGCAGCGCCACCAGCCTGAGCCAGCAATGTGACCATCTCGAGACAAACGTGTGTCATTTTTACAGCTTGGGCCACAAAAAACTTCCCAACCCAACCTACCAAGTGGAAAACCGCCAGCGCTGCAGAGCTCGGTCCTCTGTACTTGTGCTCGCAGCTGCCCCAGGAGCAAGCGCCAGAACTGAAACCTGGCATCGGTGAGAAGCGTGCAAATTTGTCTACTCCAGCAGAGATCCCTAAACTCGACCTGGAGTGTTGTGCCACAGCCAGCAGCACGGCAGGATCTCACTTGGAGTCAGCTCTAAGTAGAGCTGTCTTAGGGCCTTTAAGTCACAATATCCATGACTAAGTGAATTCAGCATCTTTTTTCCTCTAACCTAAGCACCTGGGGCACGTTACAATTTAGTTTTAGGCATCTTCAGAGCTGTAAGACCATTTATTAGACTTACAGTCCATCATCACTTGATTTCAAGAGCTAGTGCAGCAAGAGGAATTCCTGTGACCTCATGCATGTTTCAGAACCGCTTCACTTGTCCTTCTTAGGCTTCTTCCCAGCCCAGCGAGCACCCTTTGCTTCAGTCAGCTCTATACGTGAGGCAGCACTGTCTCCCGGGGGAAGGAGCGGGAGGGCAGAATCAGAAGATGATCTTGCAGATGGGGAGTCCCCTCACTCCTCTGCTCAAAACGGTTTCCACGTTGCAACATGGAAAATTCCAAACAGATTTTTGGGAAAAAGGGAAGTAGTCTTCCCCATGAAGGCTGCTGCACACTGGAACAGCCCAGAGAGTCCATAAGGTCTCCATCCTCCAAGGTACTCAAATTTAACTGGACACACCCTTGAGCAACCTGATCAAGTTGGGTCTGCTCCGAGTACATGGCTCGAACTATATAACCTTCATTAGGTCTCTGCAAAACTAAATTATTCTACAATTTAAAAAAAAAAAATCCACTGTTACAAACAACTTTGTGACTAGTATCTTTTGCTCATGCAAAGTCTGCTTTGCATTCAGATTAAGCACAAGTACTACCCGAACTGTGGCAAAGCGCCTTGAACTCTGCCCTACAGCAAAGCTGCAAGTCATTTTCTGTCGGACAATTAGTGGAAACCAGATAAGCTACCGCAGCAGACAGCTTCCTTACGGAATCGAGCTAGTAATACAGACTGCGTGAAGTCTTGTGATACAAATGAAGGACTGAAAAAGCAACTTTTGAGTAGCAATTTTTAATTTTAAACAGTTTCTTGGCCGAGGCTGCACTCAACACGGCTTGTTCACAGTCTGGGCAAAGAAGTTTTGCTGTTGATCTTCACACATGGAAGCTCTACCACAACCAGCACTGATCTTTGCATCCAGCTTCTCTAAGAAGTGGTCACCCTCTCCAATTTTGATATCTTCCCTATTTAAAATTTTGTTTTATGCATTATATGGAGGAAGAACGCAAGATGCATGCTCTTTAATACAAAAGAAAGGAGCCATCTCAACACCAGCCCTTACTCCTTATTTCCAGACACAGAAGGAACTTTGTGTAGCGCACAAAGTTCATCTCAGTTATGGATCATTTATATAGATACTGTAGGAATTTTACATCCTGGTATCCTGAAGTTTCTGAGCCTTTCCTTCCCTCTAATTATTCTCATCTATTGTTAAACAGCTATAGCAATTGGGAGACAGAAAAATTAAGCACTCATTAGGGCTTTATCTTCTGCAACAGTGAAAACTCCACACTGAACCGGGCTCTCCGAAAGCCCCGCTCTGCACTGCGTGCGTGCCAAACAGAAGTATGCAGATGAGATGGAGCTGAGCAAGCTGCCTAAGGAAATTCTTTGCTGAAGCATACAGTATGTGTTCACAGGCTTACCGCGCCTGCTAAAGACATTAGCGACATCCTCTGTAGGGATAATATGTCTTTAAATCAATTACACGGGTTCCTCCGTGCTTTGAGAACATATTGCAACCATTTCCTCCAGTGACCCTTAAGCCCAGGTCCACCTCGCAGCTTCTCGGGGCTCGGCACACGGCGTGTCGCCCGGCCGCGCGCAGCCGGCTCACCCCGCGGAAGCGCGGGCCGTGCTCCCTGCGCGGCGCTGGCACCGGGGCGGCTGAACTCCGGCCGGTTTCCCGGACTCCTAGCTGTGACCTGCCAGCCTCTAACCGCAACGCGCTCCGGCCCCGCTGCACCTCCGCTTCTCAGCGGGGTTTGCGGTCGGTGCCGTGACCCGTAGGAGAGCTGTTCCTCGGCATCCAGCTTACCCGAGTACCCACAGGCTTTCGGCTCATCCGCTCCCAGCTTAGCTCCTGCACCCCGCCAAGGCACGGCCAGCGGTCAGCTTCACCCACGAGCCTCGGGGCGTTCCTTACCCGAGGAAGTGTATCTTCAGGAAGCGTAAGCGATACACCAGGTACACAGCAGATCCACAAAGCTTTTTGCAAGGTGAGCTTTTCAGAGGAGGAATGCCCTTTCACTGGCCGGTTGTAAGAACAGTAACCAAGGGCTGATCTGGGCACAGACGGGAGGATGGAGAAAAGTGTTGGGTTGGTTTTTTGCAAGGGGACGGAAACCATTTTCCTCTATGGCGTCTGGTTATTAAAAAAAAGTAGGATTCCTTTGTGGAACTCATATTAGGATTTCAGTGATTAAACACTACAATTCAGAGGTTTTCAATAGTTTTTACTTTAACTGGACTCAAAACCATCCAAACAAGAGAACTTCAGGCCACTATCGTATCTATCGCCCTGTACTGTCTACTGGTGCATGCTGGGCCTCTGCAGAGGAGGACTCATGAAGTGGAACAGGCAACTCTAAAAATAAGGTCAAATCCAGCCCTTTCAGTGTAGGCTTGGCAAGGGGGGGGAATCATACAGACCTTCAATACAGAAAAGAACAAAGAGAATCAAATCAGTAGAGCTCACAGGAGCGAAACAGAGATTAAAATCGCTCTGCCCAACTTCTTAATGGGCACCTGGAGTCCACTTAAGTCTCACATCCAGAAGAGAAAGGCGTAACACGAAGCAAGTTTAAGCCAGCAGTATAACAACAGCAACCAACCCAGCTTGTCCAAGAGAAAGCGGACACCCAGGGAGGCTGGAAGAAGTAGTCAAGAATTTCAAAATTAGGAATTGTTAGGGTGGGTGGGGGAAAAAAGTCAAACTGTGGGTGGCTTATGATCAAATTCCTTAATACTTTCAGTCTGAATACACCTAGGGTTTCTGTTGCCTTAAGAGCCGTATACCAAAGTTACGGATATGAGAAGGTAAACGCGTTGATTTGATGTTCAAAAAAAGCCCCAGGCAGGAGGTGTTAGAGCACATCCGACTCTTGCAGCGAGTGCTCCTGGGGAACGTCTCCGCCACGAGCACAAGGAGGGCTCCACGCTGCCTGCACGCTGCTGGGACGGGATTAGCAGTGAGCAAGAGTGCAACACGGAATAAGAGCCGCCATTCACACCGGCTATTTCAGACTCGGTTGCTCACTGCCAAGCAGGTCCCCGCTCGCAGCTGCGGGACCGCGGTGCAGATACCCAGCCGAGCCACATACAGGAATGCTGCGCTAATTATTTGAGATCCTTTTTGGGGAAAGAAAAAAAAAGAAAAGCAGTCTGAATGTTCAGCCTTTGTACAGCAGCAAGTTTCCATGAGTGCTGCTTTGTTTGCAGCGAGCGAGCCCCTCGCCAGCTCCGCAGGGCAGCCCGCCAGCACGCCACCACCGCACTCTGACCCCGAAACCCCGGCTCGGCTCGTTAACCAGCGCGGCCAAGCGCCCGGCGGCCGTGGGGCGGGAGGCACCGTAACACTCCCTGCTCTCGTAAACCCCCCGCGCCCCACCTGCGGCTGCCCGCGCCCATGTGCTGCCGACGGAGAAGCGGGCTCTGGCCGCCCTCCTGCGTGCGCGGGGCCTGCCGCGGCACGCCGCCGTCCATGACATCATTGCCAAAACCGCCCCGACAATGGGCCCTGTGAGCGCGGCCCCCCTCGCGCCCAGCAAAGCGCATTCCCCGCTGCTGAGCTCATCCCACCGCCCCTCCGGTGCCGGCCCCGGGAGCGGCCGGGACACCGCGGCTCCCGCTCGCCCGCGTCTCTGCCGGGGACGGCAGAAGCGCCCGCGCCGCTGCTGAACGCAGTGGTTGGAGTTCAGCGCCCTCGATTGCAAAGCTCTGCGTTTGGGGCGAGGAACGAGTGGAAGCTGGGCGGCGGGGGCAGGAACGGGCTTGCAACCCCTTCATGCCGCACTGTGCAAAGGGAGCCCGAGTCTGCTCGGGACGTTCCTTCTCCTCACCGGTGCGGGGTGACACAGCAGCCCCCCATCCTCCAGGACGGCATGGCTGGCAGCACCCTGAAGACCGGTTGCATTGACCCCACGGGCAACAGGCTGCCTGGGAAAGCGCCTGGAAAGGGCCAGACAGCGTGGGATTGGGCTGTGGGAAGGGCTGCAGGATTGCACCCACACCGCCGCTTGCCCTCGCCGCCCCAGGGTCAAACGCCGGAGGAGGGAAGCACCGGGAAGACGTGGGGACAGGGCAACGCAAGCTGCCCGAGTGCTGATTAATCATTCAGGAATGACTGGCGGAGGAAAGTCCCTGCAGTGGGGAGTGAACATGCTGGAAAGTGGATTTCTGTTAAATGATGGAGGGAGGGAGGAAGAAAGGAGTCCTCCTTTGCCACACTCTGCTGAGAAATGCTTGGCTCCGCTTTTGAAACCAAGTGACACGACACAAACTACACCTCCCTGCTCTGGGCATGGGACGGGAGCAAAAGGGGAATGATCCTGTGCCAGGTCTCTGCTTCCCAGGGGTCAGTACATTTATTGCCACAGCACAGCAAGGCTTCGCCTTCCCATCAGAGTGGGCTGCTACGCCCGAGTCAGCAACGCGATTGCCCAATTCACAGGAAACAAGTTCCACTTTAAGACAGACGTGAAAATTTTAGTTAAATGCAAAACTGTGTAACCTTAGCAAGAAATACTTGTCTAGGAGTGTGATAAACTAGAGGTTGTTTTCATGCACAGATGCAAACAAAAAAGCGCCTCCTCACAGCACATCGTGTGCTTACACAACTAGAAAGCCAAGCCTCCATGAGCAAGGCTGAACTGATAAAAATGGCTGTAGAGTCAGATTTCTGCAAGCGTAACCCAACAAAACTAAGAATTGTCTCTGAAGCATGAGAGTGCTGTAACCGCCTCTGCGGGATTAAAGTAATCCTAAATCTCAGCAGGTCACTTCAGGTTGCATCAAGGTTAAAAACCTGGCTAGCTCTTGCAGAGACCTCCCGGGGGCTGGCAGAGGCATTAGGTGACAAGTCATTAGCACTGTGTTGCATCTTACATTACTGAAGGAAGGTTACCAAAGTTCAGTGCAGGGGACCGACAGGAAGGTCCATCTTCAGGCACCAGAGATGGAAAAGGTGCTAAAGATTCAGCTGAAGAAAAAAACAAATGCTTCGGCAAGGCCAAAGAGCAACAAGTAATCCAGAGGTTTCCAGACGCCAGAGTGACCTCTGCATTACTGAAGAGCGTGTTTACTCACACTGGGGGTAGGTCAAGATAGTTATAAGAAGCAGCATGTAAAATCCTGCCGAGATAAATGAGCCCATTCAGATAGGGCTGTCTAACATCTTCTGTGCGGCAGACGCCAGGCACGAAAGCTGCAGTGGATGGAGTTTCTGAAGCCAAAACCAACACGTTGGAAATTATCAGAAGTGATTACTGTTTGGGGAAATCCTTGGCCACAACACACACCAAGATTCAATTTTTCCATCTGAAACCAGAATCACTGACTGTGATTCACTGTGCACAGGGCTGTTCGAAGGAAATCCCCATTCATGCAGCCGGGCATGGCTCAACCTATCTCCACTCCACGCTGCAGCACCAGACAGCTCAGGATTCAAGCATACTTTGTGGTCCGGAGTTGGTGACACATCAGAAAATACCCTGCCAGTTACTTTAGCTATGCAAAAGATTTGTGGTTTGTCTCAGTTTTGACAGTCTCTGATTCTGAGCACCTAACAGCACAGCTCCACGCAGGTTTGTTTTGAAGCACTGAGGCACAGATATCCTGTTACAGATGCTCTGTAGCTTAGTGACAGGGTTATTCCAGAATTTATCAGGTCAGCTATCTCTGTCCTACCGTTTCCCTGAGAAGCAACAGGAAAGGTGATTAATCTCTAACACACAATTGCACCCTCACTACAGATAAGAATGGCCGCTTTGAAAACCTCACTCCAACATCTGAGCCATTTCAACAATCCATTTTGACATTCAGACATAAGTTCGCGCTCTTAACATAAACACACAGCACCAAAAGCAGCCCTGCACTCACACACTGCCACCAGAACGTGTCTTGCCACGCCACTGCAATTCAGCGCTGCCGTGGTGGTGCAAACCGCCTGAAATCAGCTGTGGTCCTGCCTCTGCGCTCCAGCCACCGCCACAGCTTTCCATGCAAGCGCCCATCAGGAGGGGGACGAGACACCCGCACAAGCCCGGCTGCCTGCTGCAGCCGCGCACCAACCGCGGGTGCTTGGGGCAGTTGCACAGTCACTACAAACACGTGCATCTGCTGCACGTCCCTGCAGTCCTGGCAGGCGCTGTTGCTTTTCCATGACCACTATGAAGATGTCTTAGTGCTTTTGTGTGTAAGCCAGCTAGATGTTAATTCTTCATGAGCTTTCACATACAGACACCTATCCTTGCCTCCACTGGAAACCATGACCATCTCTGTCCAAGAAGGCCACTTTCCTCCTGGAACGTCAATCCTTAAATAAAAAATGTTCAGTGTTGTGCAGCTGCTTCTTGAAGGAAGCAGCTTTCCCCTCTTTCTGGAGAGAGCAGTGAAGTCGTTTGAACATACTTTTGTATATTTGTGCAACCCAGCAGTAAACACACTTCCATCTGCACATAGCACAAGGCTCGCCCCTGCACGGTCAAGATTTAAGCCCTGTGTGTTTAACATCCCACGCGGGACAGCGCTCTGTTTATACGGTTTCAGCTACAAGCCGCTAACATAAGGAATAGACACTTGGCTTGAGGCCCGGGTAATTCATCCGACGGTGGCAGCCACTATCACACAGACCTCTTTTGAGAGGAGCTTTCATGAGCAGGAGAGCAGTGGTGAATCTGCAGAGGCACAGTCTGCATGGGTGGTCTCTGAGCACCTTAAAGAGGACCATATGGGATTAATGGTACAGCCTGAGCACATATTAGCCACAGCTGTGCGACGCGCACTCGTGCAGACCACGCACCCGCTCCTTCCACCCAAACTCACTCGCCACACAGCAAAGCTTTGCTTCGGATGCGCAAGTTTTGCATCGCTCTGAGTAGCCCAACGGACCCCCCCCAGCTCGCACTAGCTGCCACGGGCTGGATGGCCCCAGCCCCGAGAGCTACTCGCCCACACCGTGGGTCCTGTGCCACGCACGGGCTCTGCTCGGGGGCCATCGTCCCGCTCTTCCCCCTGCGGGCTGCTCCTAGCAAGAGGCAGGAGCCGCTCTGCTCATTTGACACCATCAACCTAATCCAACTTTGTCGGGAGCTGCTCGGCAATAACAGGCTCTGGCTGCCAACAGCATTCCTGAGCTAGCCAGTGCGCAGAGGGACACCACCTTTCCTCTCCAGAGGCTGGACTTCAAATCTTCCCACTAAAGGCTTCACACAAGGCTCTCCAAACTTCACAAGCTCACAGCTCTCTCCCTCGTCTTCAGGGACAGCACGCCACCGCACACATGCTGACTGAGCAGGGTGCAGGCAATTACCCAAATCCTCACCAGCTGCAAGATCTCATTTTTAATCTGCAGTCTCACATTGTTCACATTTGCAAGCCTATTGTATTTCACATTTCTAACACAACACAAAAAAATAAAGCACTGGCTCTGGGGGCAATTTTGCTAGAGCTGGAATAGTTACAGCAACACTGCAAGCTACGCTGCTCCGCCTGATCTCTCATACCCCTAACAGTTACCCACCAGGTTAGGTACAGCATTAGGCCACCTCGTTTGTCATCAATTCCTCCATTTCACCATGAAAAACGTTTAGTAACATGCTATTACCTCTACCCAGACAGAACAAAAGCCCCACAGGTGTTTGTCCTACTACTCCTGGACAAAGACTGGGCTGCTCCTTTCAGCTTCTGCATTCGAGCCTGAATACTCTTGCTGTCCAGGTACTGCTTCAGAAGCCTGAGCTACTTTTGTTACAGGTAGAGTATGAAACATTCTGCAGCTTGTTAAAAGCTATGTTTAAGTAATAAAGCTGGTTAATTAAAATATTTAAGCTTCCTCTGCCTTAGGCAGTGTTTGCAACCAATAGCTGCAGCACTTCATGTGAAGCAGTTCATTTTTCCTCCTTGCAATTAAAAATCTGTTAAAAGGTACACAGTTGTCTTCCGTTATTTATCTATATTAGAAGAGGTATTTCTTTAGTTTTAAATACTGAACTCAGAGCTAGGCTACAAAACCACAGCAAAATTTGAAGTAGATTTGTTGAAGTAGGGTTTTATGCCACTAACTTCAGGGGGCTCCCCTGCTTGAGTCAGGGTTGTTCAGCAGAGCTTTCCACCCGGGAAACCCCGGACATCTCCACTGTTTCCAGGGCCTGAACTAACAGCTCCTCACTGCAGTCTGCTGCTCCTGGGGCCTTCACGGCAGAGCAAACCACCTCTGTGAGCTGACCCTTGCGGAGTAGCTCCAAACTGGTTCCTCCCAGAAAGGGGTATATTGGGATATACTCAAGTGAAGATGCCGGCGGCGATGTGGTTAATTCTCTGGGACAAGGTCTTTGCAATGCCCTTGTCCAGGAGTCCCACATGTTCCTACCTCTATAACTGCAGATGTCTGCAAGTCATTAGCGTGCTCCGTAATGCTCACTTAGCAGCCGGTAATCATCCGGTGCGACAGCACCAAGGGCAGGGCTGAGCCAGCCCGGCTTTACAGCGGCAGCGAGCCGAATGCAATTAGTGCTTCTTCACTCTTACATTTTGGGGGAGAATCTGACCTACTGGAAGACCATCTCAGGCTTTTCTAACTTTTTTTGGATGCAAAAAAAAAAAATATAACTGGCTACCTGTGAGCTGCACCTGCTTCTGCACAGCTCTGGGGACCCCCGGGGCACGCTGCAGCTCGGGGCCACGGGGATCTGGAGGCACTCCTCAATAGCCTGATTTTGTGGCCCCTCAAGCAGACATCTCGCTTGGTGTTTGGCCACTTGATTGAGCTGGCAATCCTTGCTCTTGCTCGCTAGTCAGGTCAGGGAAGTACTACTAGTACAGGAGCTGGTTTATCAACACACAGCCAACCTCTGCCAGCCGGGGTCTTCTCCGATAGCAGCTGTACTGGGTTTGCGGCAAGGGTTACCCTCCTCCCTTCGGCCATCCATATTTGATGCAGCACTTCGGTTGTCCAGCACACATGCCACCTCCTCTGTTAAGAGTGTCAAACTCCCTTCAGTCAGCACTAGATACCATGGGGCTACATAACCACAAAGTATAAGAGAGCATTAAGACAGCACCACTACAGAGGGTCCCATGTAGTTTAAAAGCACCCATGTCTTTATCCTGACATCTGACAGCCGCAGCGTCCGGCACTGCTGAGCTCAGGCTCTGGCACTGGAAGTCACCACTCTTGAAAGAGCCACCAGCCTAGTTTTTCTATTTCTTCATAGTGGCATTTTTACCACAAGCCTAAAAGAGTTACCAAAATAAATAATCCTCAGAGACAACTAAAGCTGTTTCTATTTGACTTTTAATTAGATCATTGATCTTGTTCAAGCAGTTACATAAGCTATCAGATATTTGCATGCAGCCACACTGTTAATCAACAGCCGGAACAAAGCTGAAACAACACGATTAGCATCCTAAATCTTCCCACAGCCGCTATGTGAATTCTGCTCAGATACCAAATCTTCCCCCACAGGGGAATTTGATAACAAGCCACGTCTGAGCAAGTGACAACTGCTCAGAGTGCCACAGCGACTAGCAGCGACTCCAGAAAACAGCAGCTCTGCAAGAGCATCCAGGTGTTGGAGCAGGCTCAAAGGTGCCTGGGCTTTGGATTATTTGGGAAACCAACAAGCAGAATTACTGAGCCTTGCAGAGAGAAGGAAACCCTGCAGAAATTCACTGTCTAGCTATAAAGGTGAAGTAACACTTGATATCTTGCACCATCAAGACGACGGTTTGACACCAACTTTGTTTAGCAAGCCGGTGTTCCCCGTTCTGTAGTGAGGATCAAAAGCAGTCAGGTTAATCCAAGATTTGTGTCTCTCAGCATGACAGCTAAGGTGTATTTGTTACACTGCCAGCGCCCAGCCAGGGAGATGCATCAGAGACAAATGCAGAATCCTGCACATAGCCCCCAGCTCAGGCTCTTTGCTCCCGCGGTCCGAGCCCAGAGGGACCTGCCGCTACCACTCACCTTATAATAAAGGGAGGATCTGCACAAAGGTAAAGGTCACCTCCAAGACATACTCCTCAGTGCTTTAGTCTTGAGACCTAAACGAGCTCCGAGACCTGGCATGCCAGTATTTGCCTGTGTGAAGTCCACTAAAACCGTGCTGCACCTACTGCTGCAAGGTTGTTGTGAGAAAAGGGAATGTAAACCTGGTAATTACACCAATTAAAGGACACATAGATAGAGCAAGTTAGTATCTAGCCAAGGGGAACAGCATTTCCTCTTCTGTGTTTGAATAACCTTCAGATGCACATAGCCCGGGTGTTTGCTCAGAGCAGCTCCGCACACCGTGCCTTCTGCTGCAGGGCTCCAGAGGAGACCTTTCAAGGCTTGTTTACATAGCAAAGCTCACCAGTTGCCACCTACGGCTCGTTTCAGGCCCACCAACCACCACAGTGCCCTTTAATATAGGCTCAGAAATACAGACACATACATTGTCTCCTGACAAGAGCAGCCACAGACTAATCAAAACCAGTAGGCAGCTGCAAGCGCCCAGGGTAGCCCGAAATCGCCGGGGGCTGCGAGCCGTGGAGGAGAGCCTACCGCCAGCATCCCACCCCCAGGTCCGGCTGGAGCCGCTCCCAGGTCCAGACGCGCTCACAGCAGCTACGCAAGGCACAGGAGCTGGCGTTTGAGTGGCATTTAATAGCTCAGCCCAGAGCTCATCTTGAGGCAGACAGTTTGAAGTGCCCCCAGATTTCAGCATAAAAAGCGGGTGGAAATGCACGAGCCGCGGGCTGGCAGGAAGGGTGGCTCCACTGCCTTCAGCTGCTGCTCTGCAGCAGAGCGGCAGCGCAGAGGGCCTGTGGCCAGCGTTGCAAACGCTCGCACCCCACCCAGGCTTGCCAAAGACAGCAAGAGCCTCCCCAACGGCGCGGCGAGAGCAGAGGGCTGCTCACAGCCTCCGGCTGGTCGCTCAGCACGGCACCCACGCCATGTGAGCGCCGTCCGCAGCAACGCACCGCCTGCTAGCATGTGCCTGGGCAATGCCAGGACGTGCTGCTGCAACAGCCCTTGCCCTTTTTTTTCCCCTCGCAGCAGGCAGGCTGGGTGGGTGTCAGCATGGCAGTCTGTCTGTCTGCACCCACCTCACCCTCAGAGGACCCAGCTTTCGGAAGCTGTGCTGCCACGCAGCCCAGCCAGCTCATGCTGGAGTAATTCAGTGCTCTGACAAATAAATGCGTCATGATTTATGGCATGCCCTGAAGCAAGGGAGAAGGAGCCGCAGCCCATGATGTCATTGCAGCCCACAGCCATTTTTGTGCTATTACTGGGTAACGTTGGCAGGAGAGAATTCATGCAACCTGCTGCTGCTGTTAGATGAAAATAGCTTGTCCCTTTGCAAGAAAGATCCCAGCCTGGATGCTCAAAGCTCTGCCACCACCAGCTTACGAGCCTGGTCACTAAAACTTGCTATATTTCAGTGACCCTGAGAAAACAACTCTGAAATACCAGCTGAATTTATGCCTTAAAGTTAGAGATTGCCTTCAGTGTTTATTGGTTCCTTCCCATTAGCTGTCTACTTCTGCAAGTTGTAAGGAACATCAGAGGACCATCGCCTATCTGACTCAGAGGAAACATCCCATTGGCAACCAGACAGTGCAGCTGTATGTGTGGCCACTCTTTTCAGAGGGTTTATTACAGAGCTGTGGCTGCTTTCTTCCAAGGGCAGTATCAGGAGGAGGTCCAAACAACCCCAACCCATCACACCAGGGGAGAGCGGATTCAGCTGCTCCATCCCCTGCCCACCCCCAGGCAGCTCCAGGGCAGTGTCTGCTGTGGTACTCAGCACAAGGGAGGACGTGCAAGGCAGCCCTTGCTTCCCCAGGAACTTGGGCAAAGCTTCGCTTGGCTGTTGTTTGAAGTGGCCGAGCTTGTTTTCGCTAATACAAAAAAAATCCAGTTTATTCTTGCAGTGGTTGTATTACAGTTGCCATGTACTAGCACAGGAGGAACTAGACGTTGCACACATCTCACTACAGATGTTAGACTTCAACTGCTTACAGCAGAAAAGTGTTTACACAAGGAATTGCAATCCATTAGCTGAACCCAAAGCCCACCACAGCTGATCCAATCCTCACTATGATGTACCAGATGTTATGTAGACACCTCCAAACCTCAAGGTTAGTTGCAGGAGGGACAGAAAGCTGAGGGAGGCTCACAGACAGGTTAGAGACCACATCAGAGCCCATAGAGCCATCTGGTTATGATACAACATACACTCACTGCAAGGCTTTTGAGTACAGGAACTAGGATTTATCTCCCAATGATGACCTGGAAGAAAGTGTCTTCCCTATTAGATTACAGAGCACTGGTCCTTCCTCAGGAGGAACACAAACAGGCAGGAGTGCAAGCTACAGAAACTTTTGCCTTGTGGGGAAAAAAAAAATCTGCACCAAGCCCCCAGAAGCAAGATGTAGGGAAAAAACCTCACTTGAGCTTCATTGCATTAATCCAAATCATCAGGCAGAGTTCGCTTAGCCCATTGAAGAGAACCTCAGATCTCAGTTGACTCAACTCTGAACCTGAGGTCAAGTTCCCAGGAAGAGCAAGGGTAGCTCTGCTCACCCCACCCAGGCGGCGGTTGCAAGAAGGGTGGGTGAGTATCCACCTCTACCACACATACGCTACTACAGCAATCAAGAAAAGATACAGAAGCGGTTAGAACAAGTTTCACAGACACAGTATTTTCATGAAAACGGCTACTCTTATTTCTCCACCTATCTGTTCCTCCCCACCGTTAGCATGAATTCAGCCTGCGACAAACTAAGCCTTGTGAGCAGTGCCATACGGTGAAGGCTGTAGCAAAGACCGCTCAGATCTCCTTACGAGGATGGGCAGTGCCTTCCCTTAGCCTTTTCTACACATATTTTGTTTTGGATTCTTCCCCCAACAGTTAACATTCAGCTACGCAGCATTTCCTTCCTCCAGCATAGACATGCTTGGAACATCTGATTCTGTTCTTCTTGCCAAGTCCAAGCAGATTGCAGCAACACATCCTCACCTACTTCCACCTACCATGCGTGCCCGTCACTACTCTGGTGCACCTGCACGGAGGTGACTCCCCCTCCCCACGGGTGGGTGCTCTGGATGACTCCCCCTCCCCACGGGTGGGTGCTCTGGAACAGGACCCACAGCACTATCAGAGTACACACACAAAAAGCAAGAAAATCTCACAGGAACCTACAGGTTTCTCTACAGAAAGCCTGGCTGCCTCACCAAGAGCCAAAGCCAGGCTTGACGCTCTGTAAGCAACAGCCACTGGGACGGGCTCTTCAGGCACACTGGTACCAAGCGCTAACAGAGCCAAATCTCCGGTCACTGAGCTTCACATCTTCATTACTGTAATGACTTACAGGCCAGGTGCCGTATTTGTGAGCTGCGTACCACGCCAGGCAGTAAAGGCAGACAGGTCCACAGGCAGGTCCACCTGATGCTGGCGGCAGAGACCTGGCGAGTGTCACAGTACGGCAGAGGTCTGCTCACACCAGCATCACCTGCAATGCACTGTTTCACTCGGGTGTGCTTGCTTAGCACGTATTCGTGGTCCAAATTAGGCAGACCCTTGTTCAGGTCCCAAAGTAGCTGCACATCGAAGTCCGTTTTGGAGGGGCACAGAGAAAACAGAATTCCTCTGCAGCCTGGGGGATTCCGAGATCATTGTTTTACTTCCCATCGCTTGGAGCAGACACCGAACAATACTGGCAACACAGAAGCATGGCCACACACAAGGCTAACCACGTTCTTAGATTACAGTTGTAGGCTAGGAAAAGAGTTATCCTGACCCATTTAGATTTAAACATCCCCATGTAAGTCAATACAGGACATGGCATTAGAATATGGAGTAGTTAAGACTCCAGTCCTTGAATAGCTGGCATAGCGTGCAGTGCCTTAAATGAAAAAGCTGTTTAGCACATTAGTCTAACTGGTCTCAAGTAATTTTACTGAAGTTTGATCACTTTACAAGTTTCCGCTCATATGTAAAAGAATGCAAGAACAGTCTGTGTAAGCTACCTTAAAGTTTCCTGTAACTTGGAGCAAATAGCTCATGCAAAGCCACTTTTCCTTTAGACTGGCAGTCCAACTATTGGAACAGAAGGTCCTGAGGAGACCAACCACCCTCAGAAACTGAGGCCACTCCAGTCTCCAGCAGTGAGGCCCGCTGCCAGTCTATCAAAAATAATTTTTGAGGGGAAGGATTAAGTGTCACATTTCCAAGAAGCAGAAACCTACTTCCAAGACACACTGGATATTTTCCAGAAAACAGCCTCCAGGGAAGTCACAGGTAAGTGGCAGACAAAATGCAAGTGTATTTTGACTACCTCCTTATGATGTGTTAATAGCACCTGGAGGGAGACAGAGAGAAACCCTGAGCATATACAGGCTGAAAACACATTTTCCTTTTTTCAGTTTTCAAGTGTCTAGCTCCAGGCACTACGGGACAACACATTCACCAAGTTTTAGAAGAGATGAGGTTTCCTCTAGAAATTTACGATTTGCTTTGTCACCCTTCAGTGTATCAACAGCCTAGGGAAGAAAGTTGGTTTTCAACTATTTTCCTAAAATGAGATTTCCGTGAGGAACTCAGACTCGCAGGTCAAGATACTTTCATCTTTAGGGCATGCTGGAGGTCCGCGCTATAGAGCGCAGGGCATGCATCAAGTACTCGGTCATTAACCAAAACCCCACCTGATGCACAGGTTAGGCTCGGTCAGAAAGAGACAGCCCTTCCAGAAGTACTCCTGCAGTTGGGACATCCCAAGGCCACCAAAGTCTCCACAAGGCAAGCACCAACAGACCATGATTATAACCCCATCCCCTCCTCACCCATCTCCCTCCTGGCATGGCTCAACACCCTCCAGGCACTGCAGCAGGACTCAGGACCACCACAAAGACAAACCTGAAGACCAACCACACAGCTGTAGCTGAGGCTGGCACGGGACCCCCGTGCCACGGCAGCAGAGCCACCACGCAGCCCCACCTGCCCATCCATTTACTCGCATCGCCACGTGACATCCTGCAGTTGCGAGGGAAGCCACATCAGCTCACTCATCTGGTGAAAGCACAACCCAGCAAAGAGAAACCACATGTTTTTCAGTTTGATCAATCTGACTGGTGCAGTCTAAGACCGCAGTTTTACCAAACAAACCAGCCAGCCGCTCGGCACCCATCCTGCCTCTGCCAGCGACACGGGGCTGCCGGGCGAGCGTCGGCCGTGAGGACACCGCCGAGAGGCACCGAACAGCCCCGGAGCGCACATATAGGACCTGCTGGCTATAAGCTTGGGTGCAACTTGGCAGGTCACAGCCCGAAAGCGCCTGCCAGGCTTCAGACACCGAACTCCTCTGTTTCTAAGCTAAATCAGTTGACTCCTGTTGCCTGGTATCAGGGTTTCTAGGGGCAAGCTCAGTGCCAAATTACCTTCAACCCCCCCTTCTCTGCCACTTGCTACGGCTTTTACCAAGGCACAACGTGGCTCCCGTACAAAGTAATCTGCGGAGTCGATCAGCTCCTTCGGCCAAGAGCAAAGCCCTTGTGCTCTGCATTCCTGGCGTCCCACTCCCCAGCGCCTGTCACGCCGCATGCCACTCAGCACCCAGGAATCTGCAATTATCTCAGTCTAGCAGACAAAAAAAAAAGCTAGACTTAACACTTGTTAACACTTGAGTAGCACAGCAGCTACGGCGTGTTGAGCAGAAGACTCTGTGAAGTCGCTTGCCCTCACAGCAGCTGTTTCAGAGCTTTCAATCCCCATCTTTGCTGGATGGCACAAAGCACCTATGTGCTTTATGGTCGCTTTTACAGTAGACCACACATTCAGTTGAATCTGCACTGAAGTGAAGGTACTTCATGCCTGGAAGAAAAGCATCCTGAAACTACCAAAAGACTCTGAGCAGAGACTAAACAAGGGGTAACAGCAGCAGGAGAGGCTGGACTCCTAACTGTGCATCCAGAAAGGGTTGTGGTCAAACACTGGACATTTAACCGATTTCTCTGTGTATAGGCAGACTTATTTTAAATGGACAAAAACTGAATGCCAAAAGCTTGCCACTGAAAAAATTTAAAAGTGTGGTTGTAGTATAGCAGCAGTAGCTGAGCCATAATACATGGCTTCCAAAACATTCCTGGAAGTTAAATAATAACTGGAACAGGCACTGTATCCACTTAGCAGAGGTCTGATGGCATTATTAATGCCAGAAATCCAGCAGCCACAGCTGTCAGGTTTTCCCAGCTGATCTGGCCCTAAACACCCCAGGCCCTAAAGACAAACCTGGTCATAAAAGTTCTCCACCTAAAAGCCTTTACTGGTACATAGCTCCAGGCCCCGTAATGGCCCTGGTTTTGTTCAGCAACACAAGAGACTAAAAACTAGAAACAAAAAGAAAGCCTCAAGTTCTTCAGAACCCGCAAGGAGAAACCTGGTGGGGACAGGCAGCGATCCTAGCTGACCCTGCGCCTGCAGGAGAGGTGGCATGGGCTTCAGCCCCTTCAACCAAGTGGAGTACCGCAAGGCTTGTTTTGAACGTCTTTTTTGGAAAGCAAGTTCAGGATGTTTTTTCAGGAGCGGCTCAGTTTATCCAGGACTGTACAGTAGGGCTCCTGTGCTACCACTTGGCTCCAGCTCTGGTGGCACAGCACGGATGGAGCTGTACACCCCTTCTTGCAGGGGCTGGGATATGGCAAAGGCACTAGCAGCCATAGTCATTCCATTCTCCCAAAGCTTCAACCACAAGTTTTTTTGAGGGTTTTGGGGTTTTTTGATTTGGCTTTTTTTTTTTAAATAGCCAACACAATGCAAGTAAGCTGCAAAACAGCTAGACATGTCTTAAATGATTACAGCCACCATGCAGCTTAGTCTAATGCTGTAAGGGATGTGCCACTGCAGCGGTGTTTCTAGAAAGGAAGTCGCTGGAAGCCAGGCCTGACCAGACTAACCTTGAGCTCCCAAACCCGCAGCCCTCGGGAAGTCCCACAGACTAATAGGAAGGCAGCTGGAGCAGCAGCGTTTTCCTAGGGCAAACAATACAATAGGAAGGGAGCACTGGCCTGGTGTTAGCGTTGGGGCTGGTAAGGAGCTATTCCAGTGGCTGAAGCGGAAAGGTGAGCTCCGATGTTAGCAAAAGCAAGCTCAGCCCAGGAGTCAGCAGCTGCAACTTGAACCCCACTGTGTGCGAAGGGAATGCATCTCTAAGTAAATAATTAGCACCAGCTCCATTCCCAGCTGCAAGTACATTAGGTGTTCTGCCCTAGGAGGATAATCAGCCATTCGGGACCTAACAGTCCCCATTTGTTCATTAATAGAGAGGAACAACAGGGTACCCACCTACTCCACCCAGCCACAGGTTTCCAGAGGGGGCCACGTCTCTCCCAGGCTGGAGAAGTTTGTATTTTCTTGCTATTGTAGCTAAAGCCTCTGAAGGGAAACAGCTTTCACCTTGGCCAAGAGTTTTAGACAACTGAGCAGAGCTGCACTCACCCAAATTCAGCTGTGCAATTCATCGAGGCCAGAGTCATCAGGAGGCAGTAATTAGAGTTATCTGGCAAAGAGCTAGAAAAGGCATTCGCATTCCTTCCCAGAGATCTCTCAGGCATTCAAATTATTGCTTTACAGACTGCGTTGTGGCCACACCTGAGCTATTCCCAAAACGGTCACCGCATGCATTCCTGAGGGATCATCTGCAATTTGACATGCATGCCAACAGCTTTAATTTCCCGAGCAGACCACCAGTTATCTAGCAATTGCCCCCTCCAGTATGGCGCGGACAGTCAAACCTCACGCCAGCCAGGGCGGGCATTAGCTCAAACCACCTATCTCCTGGAGCTGGCAGAGGTCCTTGCACATTTTCTACCCATGACCTACCACAGCAGAAAGATTAAGGAGAAAGTGCAATCCTGTTCAAAAGCTGCAACCGCACTTAGGCAAGCATCCATGCTAATCTGAACACTGGCATCATCTACTGGGCTCTGGCGAGCAAGAAAAGTCTCCTCGCTCTCCTATGCCACCTATGGCAGCACCTATCTCCGCACAGCTCACCCGCCCCACAGAGCACCCTGCCAGAGCCCAGGTACCCCGGTACAGGCTTGGGCAAGCACTGTCCCGGCTGCATCTCCTGCCGGGGCTGTTGGAGGGGTCAGCGCCTGGGGAAACTGGCTGCACAGGGAGAGAACATGCCCTGGCACTGGGCTTCTTCAGGAAAAGACCTGAAAGCAAAGCCTCACCTATGAGATAGCGACTAAGAGAGAAGCTCAGGAGGACAGGAGAGCGTTACCAGCCCTGACAGACAGGCTGTGGGACAGACAGCCCCACGGCACACACAGCTTTAGACCAACACCACACTGCACCCCCAAAGCTTGCTCTTTAAAGAAAGAAAAGGCAACAATCCCTCAACTTCTGACCCCACAGCCCCGGGGAGCCCGTCCGGCAGCACTCCCAGCCCATCCACGCTCTGTGAGGCAAATGTCCGGCGCAGGAAAAAAGCACAATAAAATGAGAAAAAAACCCCGAAACCACCCGCTGGGGATGCACTCACCGATGGAGACCAGCTTGATGCTCTCCCGCTCCAGGAACTCGAGGGCCACCGAGACGTTCTCCAGCTGCATCTGGCGGAAGGTGGGCCGCTGGTGGTACTTGCGGTACATGCGCTTCTGACTGAGCACCTCCAGGAGGGCGATGAGGCGCAGCCCGTCGCTGAGGTCATGCTGCAGGTTGCCGATGCGCTTGTTGACGCAGCGCAGGTGCTCGTTGCACCAGCGGGTGAAGGTGTTCTGCTGGATCCGCTTCCAGGGCGCGTCCTCCGCCAGGTCCTTCTCGGTAGCCGGCATCTCGCCGTCGGGATCGGCCGCTCTGCGCCCGCCCTGGCCCCGCGCCTGCGTGCTCATGGCGCGGCCCCGCTCCGCCTCCGCCTCCGCCTCCTCCGCTGCGATCGGCTCCGCCCGCGCCCCGCCCGGCCGCGCCCGCCCGCCTGCGGGGAGGGAGTGCGGAGCTCGGCGGCTGCCCCGCTGCTGCGCCTGGTCCCGCCGCCGCCGCCCCCGCTGCCTCAGCCCGCCCGCTCCGCGCTGCTCCTCCGCTCCCCGGCTCTGCACGGGCCCCGCGCCGCCGCCCGGCCTTTATCCGCCGGGAGCGTCACGCCCTCGGCTGCATCAGCCTCCCGCGCCCCGCGGGGGGGCTGCGCGGGTGCCGGGCTGGGCTGGGAGCGCGCCCGGCTTCCCCTGCCCGGCCGGGGACGGTGCCCCCGGGGGGCCCCCGCTGGACCGACCCTCACCTGGCCGTGGCGCCGGGCGGGGCCGGGGAGCCGGAGCGCGACCCAGCCGGCACCGGGGCACGGCCGGCGCCCAGCGCCCTGGCACGAACGCGGGGGCAGGGGCGCGACCTGCGTGGCACCGCCGCGTGGGCCGGAGCGCAGCCCCCGCGGCACCAGCGCAGCCTGGCGCCAGTGCACGGCCCGGGGTGCCGGCCCGCTTGCCCCAGGGCACCAACACAACCGGAGCCCGCGGTACGAGCGCGGCGCAGCCCCCGTTGCACGCGTGCACAGCCGGGCAGCACGGCACCCCTCACGGAGCGAAGGCGATGCCACCAGCCAGGTAGCAGCTGGGGTAAAGGCAGCCATGGGTGGGCGACCCAGCGCTGCGGCCTGCACAGCGTGGACCTGTGCGGCAGAGGCCAGCAGAGCCTGATCTCTCTGGGCTGGCGGGGATTCGTTTCTGCACGCCTGTAAAATGCTGCAGCCCTCAGGAGCGCGGTGCAAATACAGCCTGGGTCAGGGAAGGCTGGTTGCGCTCGCGCAAGATGCGGCACGCTGCTAAGGGATAGCACCCTCTGTACTGATACACACGGTTTTATCAACCATTTAAAGAAAATAGAAACTTCAAAAAGCAATCAATCAAATAAGGCTTGAATTCTCGGGGGGTTCTTTCCTTTCTTTCCCCACTTTTGTGACTGTGATTTCCTGGCCTGCCACTCCCTGCCGACATACAAGACCGTGACTTGCCGCTGACTCATTTGATGACAGCGAAGAGTCAACAGAACTACCCCAGCTGCAGTTGCTACATGCTGGCTTTGCGCAGGTTGCCGTGATGTCTCATGGCACTTCCCGGGTCAGTGAAAGCTGTGGCGAGGTGTCTGCGTGTCCCTGCCCCGAGGGAAGCCCGCGCCCACCCGCTCGCCTCCCCTCCAGGGCTGAGCCCGCACACACTTACAGTCTTGGCCTTGCTATCGGGAGCTGCTCCACCGACTTCAAGCGAAGTGTATGCGTGCTTATCTATTTACATCAAGGCTGGCACACTGAAAGATGCGAGAGTCTGTCAGAGAAAACAAATCCAGCAACACACAATCAATAAAGTCTAATTTAATTAAATGGCCATTGCCACTCACCACTAGAACTGGAATGCAGATTTCCAACGATTTTCTTCCAAGGGTTTTATTCTAATGCCTGTACTAAACCACGGCACTGTGGTTTCTCTCCAGTGACCCAACAGCTCCTTCCTCCAGACTATCTAAGTTTTATTAGATAAAACTGTTCAGAAGACAATAAGAAAGAAGCAAAGATGAAGATGAGGTGAAGTGGGAGTTACGCCTAAACTTCCACTGCTCCCCAACCAGTAGGCAGCATCACCTCCTGTTTCAAAACTATCAAAGAAATCGGAGATCAGATTTAATGCACTGAAACGATGAGGCGTATCTCATGGCACAGCAGCCGCTGCCTTTTCCTCAAATTATTGAGCCAAGCAGCAAGAAGCATTCGAATTAAAACTGACTTTAACTGAGGGGTTTTATTTGCAGAGCAAAACCGGCGACAGGCCCCGGCGGTGCGGCGGCCGGGGCAGGTTGTGCCCTCGGGAGCAGCTCCCTGCCATCGGCACAGGCCGGTCCAGCCCCGGGGAAGGAGGGCTGGAAACACGGAGCTGGGCCTTTTTTCAAGGGCTTTTCTTCCATCATCCTATACTTCATCTTTTAATAGATGGTAATTGCTTATTGACTTTGGCCTGGGTTGGGACTTCTTAGCAACTGTTCCACATCCGGATTAGCTGATTGCTTATAACATTGTAATTTCTGTTCCTTTCCCCTCCCGCACCTAGTAATGCACACTCTGTAATACCATTTTTTGCCCAGGCCACGCTGAAAGTTGAAGCTTCAGCCATTTTTTTCTGTAACAAAATAAGTGAAAAAAAGTTAAATAGGAAAAAGGCAGAATGAGTATCGGGAGCTTCATTTTTCACTGAAATATTTAGCTAACATTTTCAATAGAGGTAATTTTTTCCAGAGACCCAGCAAAGAAAATTTTCACCCCAACGACGTATTGTGCAATGACACGTTCTGCACACATAAGGACAGCGGTTTCTTCGCGTGGCTTTGCGTCACTTCATCCATCCAGCCCACCAGCAGCATTCGGGCACGAAAACAGACGTGCCGCGCTCAGCAAGCGCTGGTGCGGAGCTGTAAGCCCGGCTCGCCGCGTCAGCCCCGGGAGAAGGGCAGCGGCGCAGTCGGGGCTGCTGCTGCTTGGGACCGCGCGGGGCCGGTGGGATGCTGGTGGTCTGGACGCGGCAGCCCGTGTCGCAGCTGCCCTTCCCTGCACATCACAGGGCTTTTGAACAGAATTCTGCCTTCTGCGTCCTGATTGCTTTCACGATTATCGGGAAACAAAGACTGCTTTATGGGAAGAGAATGAAAAAAGCAAAATCATTTCTGCTCTGAGGAGCAGATCCTGTTTCCTTCCGTCCTTCCTTTCCATTCACAGATGACCCTCCCAGACGTGGTCTGAGCACCATTTCTGGTTGACGGGCAGCGGAGGGGAGCACTCCTTGCATGCACCCCATCGCCTGCATGGGTGTTTGAGATCAGGGCGGGAGAGGCACCGTCTCTGGGAGTTGCCTGGCCGCAAGCGTGGCACCCGGCTGTGGCAGTGACCGCTGTGCCGGGCAGCTCCTCCGGCACCAATGCCTTGTCCTCCGCAGCCGATGGGAGAGTCCCCCTGTGCTGCTCTGTGATCGGGTTGTTCTTGGGGTCATGTTTGGCCTGAAAAACTGCATTTCCTTTGAAAAGAAGTTGGAAGACACTTTAACACAAGTGACCACGTGTTTCAAGTTTCATCAGGAGGCAGAGAAGTAAAAACCAGCTAACCCGTGGATCCGTACTTGCTGGAATACCGTCTTGGTGCTGTATATTATTACAAATGAACCAATGTATGCCTTGCAGAAATACCTTATGCGTGTATTTATACGGGTAGATGTTTGTGTGGACAAATGTATATATGCAGAGAGGGAGGGAGATTTCAACACTACGGTCTGGGGCAGATACTTTTTTCTTTTAATTTGTCCTGTATGATGAGGATTCTTCCATCCCAGCTCTTCCTTTGCTCACTAGATGCAGATATAAGGAAGGAAGAACACTGTCATTGCTTTTTTTGTTCTCTTTAAGTAGTTGCAAAAACAGCATTGAATTTTTTCCACTGTTTTAAAAATACTCTTCCTCCCTCTTTATGACAGTTCACTGCAAGGCTGGACTTAAAAAGCCCCTGTTTATTCGGCAGCAGAGGTCTTCCACTGCCACATACTTACTGTTTTATCACAGAACTGCTCAGAATATTTTGCGTTTGAAAATGCAGCCTTGACAAATGGAATGAATTGTAATGGCATTTGGTTTCTCTATTTTTAGCAAAAAGGCATTGAAGAATGTCTCTCAAACCAGAATATGGTGTTAGGCTCTGTGAATTTACAGGGAGTTGCTTTGTAGGCAGGAATAAAAAAAATTGGGAGCATAGTTTAAACTGTAAACGTAAATAAAAGTTTGCTGGCCTTTACAGGTCTGCTGCTGCTCTTGCTGGGATCCGTGATAATCCTTCATGGAAATTTAATCTCAGCACAGATTATTTATCACACCTTTGGGGGCCCTGGAAGTGTACTGTGGGACTCCGCAGTGGACACTTGCCATTAGTTTTTTGGAGCATCCTAATAGCAGGGGGAAACACCAGCTCCGACCACCGGCTGTTTCAGTCAGGAAAGGTCTGTTTCAGCCCGGCTTGCAAAAGCAGAAGGGTGTGGGGAGCGGCGGCGCGGGCCCTCGCTGACATCAGTGGACAGGCAGCGCGTGATGGGGTGACTAACGAAGTCTGAGGTCTGCTTTGGGGTAATCAACTTTATCGCGGTCTCATGTGATGATATGTTCTGGGATTCCTCCAAATCATGGGCTATTTATGAGAGATCCCGGCCATTTGGGATACTGTACGTGTTCTCTGCTTGACGCATTATTCAGCAACAGCTTGCTTTGATCGTAAGAGGACAAGAATCGGAATTAATATCAAATGTTAATCCAACATCTGCACAGTTTGCTTAGAGCAGGAATTGGCCGTGGCTGAGCATTCAGGGCTGAGTCTTCACAGGTGGAAGGGCTTTTCTCTACCACTGGCAGATCGTGGTTCAGTTATTGCCTCTCTGAGGATCTGCGCAACTAGGGACGTCATCTTTTAAAGATTTCAGTGGTGCTGCTAATACATGAGGAGCGCTGATTTTTTTTCCCACCCTACAACTAACCCCACACAGATGACTTTGAAGATGCATCACATCTCAGCAGAAGCGTGTGGTGAAGAGCCGGCAAGGTGCCTCCATCCTTTCCAGAGGCTTCTGTCAAAGTCGCTGCACCGTGAGGGTTTGTACCCTGGGGCTGTCGAAGCTTGGGAGTTGTCGGGGCAATGGCTTGGAACAGGAATAACTGGGCCATGGGCTACAGCACCCAGCTAGCTTTAGAAATTTATCAGGAGATTTTAAATATTTATAAGGTTTTGGCACATAACAGTCTTATCCAAACACAGGACAGCATTGTGCATTGCAACAAAAGCCATGCGCAACAAATGCCATAAAATAAATTATAGCACACTCAAAGCACTGTGCAGATGCTAATCCCTACAGCGCCACGGGGAGACTCATCTGCTAATCCAGCACTCAGCCAGTAATGTTAAAGATAGAGAAGCTGAGGCTCAAAGTACTTCAAGGTTTGATTTTCAGAAGCCGCAGACACTGTAACCCGATGGGATTTCATGACTAAGTGACCATAAATGGCATTGCCGCGCAGCTGGCAGCACCGATCCTGGCTCAGCAATCACAGCCAGGTCCCTGGAAGCAGCACCCACCCTCCCACGTCAAAGGTTTCCAAACATACCGCACATTTTCTTCACCCGGTACACTATTTACTGGGTTTTAAAAGACAATAGAAGTGTTTTTTCTCAATTGATGAAGTAGTCATTAAGCCTCTCCTTTCGTTACCGTGATCTCTACCAAGCGAAGCAAAACCGAGACAAGTCATTCAAGTCAAAGCATGAATTCAATGATTGCATCATGGATTGCATTTTCCTTATTCAGCAGCTCCATGGAAGGCAAAGAAGTTCTCCATTATACAAATATTGGCTGGGACATTGGATACAACTTGTTCTGAGTTTTTCCATCTTCTTTTTCCTCCTACCTCTGTTATCCAGGGAAGACAGCAATACGAGAGCACGCAGCAGCAGTTCAGTCCAAATTGGACAGAGGGATGTCTTTAGGCAGAGGAAGCTCTAGAAACATGTTGAAAAATACAAGACTTGTCCTGGAATTTGTATTGAAATTTATCATTCGAAAGTCTATTTAGGCAACAGTTGCTGGTAGTAGCAGTTGTGTCTGGGGCATTTTTCTCATCTCTCTCTGTCTGGAAGAATATGATTTTTCTTCTGAACATAGAGGTCTTGCTGCATTATATATGTATATGTATGTCTTGCTGCATTATATATGTATCCAGAAGCTGAAACTGGTGCCAAAAGCAGCCATCCATCTTGCAAACACAGTGCTTTGACGGAACTTACAGTGCTGCTCTTGCTTTGGATCCCAGGGAGGCTTGTGGCTGGAATTTACAGCTCTGGCTTTGGCACAGGCTGTAAATGGCCCAAGAGCAAGGCTGCTCGTGGTTTTTGCTATCCCGTGGCAGCTGAAATCAGGGGAGACAACCAAAGTGGGATCCATTTAGCACATACTGGAAGAGCAAGGACGGGGCATTCCCTGGGAATTCACCTATTTGCTTTATCCAAAATACCCTCTTTGTTTGTTCCTATGGAAATGCTGCAAAGTTCATCTATTTTTGTAGGCTCTTAAGGAGTAGAGGAAGGCGTTCAGAAGGAATTGGCATCTGGGAAAATGGGGGCTGACTTGATAAACTGCTGCGGGGTGTTTAATTTTACTTCTAATTTCTGAAGATGGTTTTAAGTGAGAAATGTATACTAGCAGGCATGGATAGGCATCTCTCTCCTTGCAAAATCCAAATAAAAGTTGTGTTGGTACCTGAGGACGATGCCTGGTGGTGCAAACATCCCCACGACAGCGCCTGCTCTCAGCCAGAACCCCCACCGAGCACCAGGAATGCAGCAATGGCCGCACCGTGGGTGTCCCAGCGAAACGTAGCTTACCCAAATAAATGTGACTTGACATATCAAACACAAAGTTGAAAAATAATTTGAAATAGCAACGCATTTTTAAAATAACTCAGGATCTGATTTCATGCCCTGAGAAGTCAGATCCTATACAAAACCACACAATGCTCCAGTGTGCAGCTAATCACGGCTTCCTGCCCGTATCAGATACCGCGGGCACGGTGCTCGTTAGACGTTTTCCCTGCTTACTTCCAGCTTCACCTACTGCGTGTGTTTGCATCCAGAGTAGCTGGGGCTCTCTTCCTAAGATGGTACACCCCTTTTTCTTGGGGTTTGAGCTTCTTTTCTTATGCTTTTAATCCATGAGTTGGAGTTCTCAGGAGTGACGGTGTGAAAATCAGAATAAAACATCTCACATTTGCCAGAGCTTGTGGACTGCACGAAATTCCAGGTGTTCCCCGGTTACTCTTTGGGAGTTGTTTTAACCTGGGGTACAGATGAATAGTTGTATTTGACTGCAGAGGAGCGGCCAAGCTCCTCCTTGGGACAGCTGGATGAAGCGTAGGAAGGACGGCTTTCCAGGGGAACAGTGTATATTTTTTAAACAAACCAAAACCTTTCTGTGTGACATAAACAAAACTGTTGAGCTACGTGCAGCCGAAGGGGGAGGCCATTTGGCTCTCCTGGCGCGCGCCCCGGGATGCGGCAGCCGTGCGGATGAGAATGCCAGTGCACAGAGTGAGTGAAAACACACATATTCTGGCTATTTCAGAAGAAAGGCACGACGCTACGCAGCGCTTATATCTACCGTCCCCGCTGTGGTGTTCTCATGATGGTGAATAATCAACCAAAAAAACACTTTAAATGGATTTGCTTTCTGCAAAAGGCTGAAGTCACTCTCCTTTCTTTTTTTTTAAACATTTCTCATAAAAATATTCCCAGACAGAAATCTTGCATAAGAAGCCTTAAGCCTACTGACTCATTTTGAAAGCTGCTTTATTAGCCCCTACACGGGCTGATAAGCCTTGGCTGGCGCATAAGGACACAAGGGCCGTGCATTGTTCTGCTGCCCTGCCCGGTGCAGTGCTGGCAGCCTGGTCTTGATCCAGCCAAGCAATTAGAGAATTTAACTTCCCCCGTAAATGCTCGTATGTGTGAGGCCGTATATTTGGGGGCATTGCTTTGCTTGAAAGGGAGCTAACCTTTTAAACATGTTGCGGAACCAGGAGGAATGGCAGAGGCCTCTGTGGGCAGCATCACATTGATTTGGGTGAGAATTAGGAATAATAAAAAGGGGAAGAAAAGCACTTGGACCTGGCCAGCTGTCACCAGCCTCAGTCCACCGTTCCCCCCGCGTAGTTGTTAGTCAGTGCTGCTGTTAATATATTGCAGCATAACAATGTTCTGTGGTTGAGCTCTGCCCAGCAACAGCCTGCGAGGAGGAAAGGTGGAGGCGGGTGCACGGGTGCAAGAAGCACCAGCCGGGGGAAAAGGGCAGGGTGTTGCCACTGTCCCAGAAAATAATGGGAGACACCACCCCGGGGGGGCGGGAGGAAGGCGGCAGCTCGGAAAACCCTGGGCTGCGCGTCCTGGCACAGCCCCCAGCAGGAACTGGGGGCTGGGTCCAGGGACGGCTCCACGGGGTTTGTCTGGAGAAAACGGAGCCCTCAGACGGGAGAAAACAGGGCAGGAAGAAAGCTGAGCAGATCACCCATCCCCACAGCACCCTGTTCCCAGGAGCTTTTCTGGGAATAAGCTTCTCCTAAAAACTCTTGTCTTGCAGGGCAAAACCTGTGATTCCTGTGTTCCTGCTTGTCTCACTGTAAAATGGGGATAACAATGATTCCTGGCTTTTGCAAAGCAGCTCCAAAATCACCAGCTTAAAAAAGGCAATAAAAGGTATGGTACTGGGAGAAGGTGGCATCAGAAGGGTGTTCCTGGTGGAGCTAGCTGGGCAGCCGGGCAGCTGGTGCCTCTCGCTCCCTGTCTGCCTGACAGAGATCTGAAACGGGAGATAATATCAAGAATGAGCCCGGTCACACGCTATCTGATTGAAAAGGACCAAAAAGTAAAAAATAGATCCTTTTCAATCAAAGAACAGTGTATTTCAAAGGGCAATTCAGCCATACTGCCGTAATTGGCACCGCACTTCACATCAGCCATCTGGTGCAGCGCTCCCAGCGAGGAACCTTGTCTTTGTAAACGCTTTGTGGCTTCCCTGCGGGTTAAAACACCAGTGAAGAGGCTGGTACGACATAGAGGGGAAAAAAGGAGCCCTACCTAGCCCAGTCCTGCTAATCGGAGTGAGCAAGAGCAAAATGTAACAGGGGAACAAAGCTGGGGCATGGTGTGAGACCCTGTTTTGTGGGTGGTCACCGTGCCTTAGTCCCAGCTGCCCCATCGCCGCAATGGTGGTGTTAGAGAAGGGGAAGAGTGAGATATAGATCCAGTAGCCTCAGGTAAGCAGGTTCATCTTTACCTGTGGCAATAACACGGGTTGCAGAAGGATGGAGGCAATCCAGCCAGGGCCAGTCATGCTACGTGGGAGCCCCGCGGGGGCCTGGCAGCGGGGACACCACCGGTGCCCTGGCAGGGATTGCGGGAGCCTTGCAAAGCTCTGGGTTATCGTCGCTGCCCTCTCAGAGGCACCGGCCACTTGCATGGGCACCGCCCAGGTGCCTCCAGTGGCCCTTGTTTGCTTTTGGCCTCTCTGAGGCTGGAGCCCAGGGAGGGAGGTGGCAGCAGCTCCTCTGGGGACCAGAAACACCCCCCGCCTGGTTGGCAGCACATGCCAGCAGGGCCAGGCGTACCCACAAGAAGCCGCCTTCTCCTGCTTTCTGCACGGCAGTGGTCTGGATATATCTCCTTTTTGTTGAACTTTGTATGTAAAACTTTTCCTCTGTTCTGCACGGACTTTGGTCCTTTTGGCACCAGCCGTCGCTGGCTGGCAAGCTCCTGGTATGACTGTGTCTTAAAGTGCTGGGCTGAGCGGGGGGCACACCAGCACCCCTGCATTATCCCTGTCTCTCTGGGAGCAGTAGCTGGGAAGACTCCGCAGCGAAAAGCACGAATCTGGCCGTTAACACAGCGGTGCTGCCGGTGCCCGGCTGGCACGGGTACCGCGGTGCAGCTGTGGCACGGGGCCTGAGAGCTCTGTACAGACGGACGAGCTGTGCCCTGCCCTGTGACAGGCTGGTTAGGCCCCACAGGAGCCTTCCTCCTGCTCCTTCGCCAGCCTCGGCGGTGGTGTGCCCAGCCACATGCAAACCCGGGGAGGCACAGCCCGCTGTGTTGTCTGTAGTCCTCTCAGCAGCAGTGAATTTTCCTTCTGCAAAGCAAAAATCCTCTCCCTGGTTCCTTGACAGCAGCAAGTTTCCAGTAGCAAAGTGGGGGGCGTGATGAAGTGGTTGCAAACTGGTGAAGTGCAACTGGAAAACGGCTTCGTCATTTGTGCTCCAGCCTAGAAGGCTCAAGGCAGGAGAGCCGCGGCTGGTGCAGTTCAGTTTCCCTTCCCGGCAAATCCCAACCTCTCCGACCCTTCGTACAAACAGTAATTAGCACAAAGTCCGTTTAGCTGCCGGCCTTGGAGGATGAAGGGATACGGTCAAGGCAGTCGCTGCCCCCGGGGGCTTTGCAGAGGGCGCTTCAACCCCGGGCTGGATGAAAGCCTGGGAGCGACCTGAGGGTTACGGACGAAGCCCCGCGCGCCGGTTCTGCTGCGTGCGCGCAACCGGGCGAGACACGGCGAGGCAACGGCCGCCACGCGCGGGTGCCCCACGCAGGACCGAGCCTGCGGGTGCAGGGCGGAGCAGGGGACCGGCAGGGTCCCGCCGCTCGGTGCATGCCCCGGAGCGGAGCCGGCGTGGGAAGGGGCAGGCGGCGCGGCTCCCTGCGGGCAGCGCGGCTCCCACGCCCCACGCCCCGCGCCCGGGGCGGCCGAACCCCACACGCAAACATTTTACAATGCTGCCACCTGCTGCCGCCAGCCCCCGCGGCCGTGCCCGGGGCGGCGGGACGCTCCCCGCGGGGCCCGGCCTGGCCCTGCCGCGGCCGGCGCCAAACCTGCCCCGGGGCTCGGCGCGGGGCACCGGCCGGCTCTCGCACCCCCAGCTCGGGACCAGCCCCCGCAAAACGAGGCAAAAGTCTGACGTGACTTGGTAAACGTCCCCGCAAACCCGCAGCGGGGACATCCCCTGCACCCGGCGCAGGCGAAGGCTTCGCTCGCTCTCCCCGAGCCTCGAGAACCGCGGCAGCGCGGCTGGGTGGGAGGCAGCGAAGGGGATGCGCTGCCCCTGCCGCGGCCTGGGAATATCTCCTAATGCCGCAGGAATGCGGTTATGTCATGGCGAGTCCCCCACACGCCCTGCCACTGCCTCCCAGCCATCCGCCAGCCGAAAGCTCTGGGAAGTTACCGCTGAAATGGAGGCATAAATTTCTGCTGGCAGGGCTCCTGGCTGCGAAAACTTGTAAGCCGTAACAACTGCTCACGGCGACAAAGTTACTCCAACGTTTCCCATGTACCTGGCCCATCTGTGAGAGCGGCGCGCAGGAGGAGGGGGAAAAGGTTTTTGAAAAACTTTTCATTTTCCTTACGTAGTTGAGCGTTACCGGGGGCGATATTTCTGACTGTGCATGAATCCTTCCTGCTGAACTCACTGGGCATGACGCACCCACGGGAGGGGAAAGCACGCCTGAGCCAAGAGCAGCTAAAGTACGCTCCTGCTGAGCTGCTCTTTCTGAAGATTTGTATTTCTTTTTCCGGCCAAGGAGCTTTATTATTACAGAAAGAACACGAGATTTTTATGAGTGATTTTACAAATTAGTTTCCCAAATTGTTTGCAGCAGCACAAGAAATGTTGCAGTCGTTAAAGTTCATAGAAAGTATCGAATGCTCCTGCGCTGCAAAGCTTTTCCTTGTGCAACAGAAACGAAGCGAAGTCGCCCCTGACGTGTTTGGGCGTCTGACCCTGAACCGCTGTTCATCACCTCTCCACCACAGCCGTACGGCCACTCATCCTGCGCCTGTGCACATTGGTGGAACGAGCCGGGAGCTGAAACAGCACAAACCCAGCTACAAACATGATTTTAAAACAAATGACTAATTATTTCCATTCACTGCATTTAATTTGGGCTCACACAGAAACGCTGTTCATCCAATAGTACAAAATATGTCACGTATTAGGAGCTAGAGTCCAACCCAATGAATGAGTCATCACCCAGTGGATGAAATCCCATATCTTCATGGCTGCTCATAAATAAGACAAGCTCAACTTTATAGTAAGTCATAAGTAAACAATGAACTATATGAAAATCAGAATCAGCTGTGTTATAACTGCCCGGGCACGGTGCCCACGCAGAAATGAAAAGCGAATGGGATACCATCACCGTTTGGCTTTGGAGGCTGAATCTGGGGCTGAAACTCCTCTTAATGGGGTCTGATGCGTGTAGCAGGGCGGTCGGACATCCAGACCTTCGAGGCCACTGCAGATGCCTGTTTGCAATAAACAACACATTATCCTGGCCATTACCACTTCTGAAGGCAGCCTGCGATCCCGAGGGGCAGATTTTCTGAACCTGACGTCTGGTACCTTCTCACTACAGCCCGACATCTCCGGGCGGTGCTCCCGCGCGCTCGCAGCCCGCTCCTGCATCCGCGCTCTCTCCTGGGTGGAAAAGAAGGGCAGCAAAAAGCTGCTCCTTCGCCCTGCGATGAGCATCCCGTGTATCCCACGCAGCCGCTGCCCTGCGCGCTGGGCTGGATTCACAGAGCCGGCTGGGGGCTTTGGAGGGGGGGGTGGTTTGTTAGTAACAATTTGAACCAGCGTTGTGAGGGAAGGCAGGAAATAGCAGAAAATATTGATCAATATCCACCTCGCTATAAAATTAACAGCAAATAAAACTCGGCATTTAAATAACCGAGAGCCCGACCGCACTGCGGGCAGCACAGCCGAAGGGCCGGGTGGGAGCAGACGCACTCTCGGCCCGGGGAAGTCCTGCGGCGAAGGGGCCACGAGCAGCGGGGGCAGCTGAAGCCACCTCCGAGTCTGAGCTCCATCGCCCGCCCAGGGAGGGTCTCCCCTGGCCACAAGCAGCTCGTGGGGCTGCGAGCCAGCTTTGCAGGGGCATTTAGTCCAATAAAAGCGCCTTTCTGCTCCTGAGGAAGCGAAGCGTTTTGCTCTCTTATCAAAGACTTTGGGAAATGAATGTTTTTCTCCTCCCTCTTCTCATGTCCTATTTGTGTCCGGGTTAACGGTGCAGGCAGGATACTCATCCTCGGAGCACCACACAAAGCAGATCCTTGTATTTTGGGGACAACTGGGATGTGCTTGGGCAGTGCTGGAGGGGAAGCGGCAGGTGGACAAGGTTGACCATCTCAGGGGATTTTCAGTTTTCATTAGCGTGGCACCGCGCAGGAAACCATTACTGGCAGAGGCATTGCCTGAAGAAAGCGCTCCGGGGATAGGCACCGGGCAGAGGAGCAGCTCTTGAGGACTTCCAGGTCCATGTGGGCTCGGTGGTGCACTCTGAGGTGGAGAAGTCCTGCTGCTCCCTCATCCTAACCTTCTCCTCGTCAGTACAACGGAGCAGCTCAGGCTGCCATTAGAATAGCTATAGGGCCAAGACAGTAGCTGTCTGGCTATAGGAAGGGGAGAGACCAAAGCAGCTTTTCCCTGAGAGAGCAAAGCTCCAGCATCTGCCAAAACACACAAGGACGCAGACTGCCTTGCGACCGTCCCTGCAGAGCAGGGCTGGGGCAGCTCCGGATAGCCATTCTACAGCGACGTGCCTGGACACGGGGCGGGCGCCTTTGAGATGCGTCAGGAGAATGAAAGCCCAGCAGAAGGTGCAAGCCTGGTCGCCGGCGCTCGGTCCACCCCAGGGGCTGCAGCATCTCACGCGGGGGGACGGGGCCTGGCTCCCTCCCTTCCCCGGGACATTCCCACCGCCCCCCACCTCAGACTGCGTTTCTCTAAAACGCTGGGAACTGCGGGGCCCTCTCAGGACTCCACAGATGATTTCCAAGTCCCCTCAGGAGGCCTCGGAAGAGCTCCTCTGGCTCCCCGGCTTCCCGATGGTCCTCAGGCCAGGAGCTCCGGCAGCCAGAGCGGGCCGGGCAGCACCATGACCCCGGCGCAGGCTCTCCCCACCCCGCGCGCTCTGACCGGGAATGCGTTGGTCGTCTCAACCCCATTACAGCTGCAACAGGGCAAAGCAGGGACGTAATCCGACCAGAGGTGCCACTGCACAAGCCCACGTGTCTACCTCCTGTGCAGGCAGACGTCCTCCGTATGCATTCTGGTTTTTACACGGGAAAATTATTGTGCCTTGTTAACAGAGTTCTGTAAACGGCTGAATAATTTCCACAAAGGAAAGAATGTAAAACTTGCATCGGCACAACATTACGTCTAATCAAGTGATCTTCATAATTCTCCAGAACAAACGGAACTTCATATTTTCCATATGTAACCATCTTTGTCACCCAAAGCACTTTGCATTCAATAAAAATACCAGCTTTCATTACAGAAAAAACGCGTTCTGGTGCAGAGTTTTCCTGGCGTTGCACATCTCTGGTTCCCTCACTCAACATGTTTAGAATTAAATCACAAAACCTTAACTCACCCTCTAATGATCTGTTTGTTTCCAGATTCATATTCCCACAATATGTTTGCTGACAGCAGTTGGGCTCTTTGACAAAAGACAAGGAATTTTTCCCAACGATGTACATTTGCTTCGTTCTGGTGCCTCGCAGGGGAGGGGTGCAGGCTGTGTGAGCTGTCACCAATAACGTGACTGTAAGACCGAGTGTAATTTATTTAGTACAAACTAAATGTTTATAGTAAGTGTTCTTTGTTCTGAACATTATCACTTCAACGTTCAGCTTGTTATGAAGAGAGCTGTGAGAAAGGTTGAGCCCTATTTTGAAAGGATTTTTAAATTTAACATCACTATGAGTCAGAGCCAAAATCCCGATGCGTACGGCTCTCAGGAGGAGGATGGTAAAAAGCTGCTCCCCTCAGCTTCAGGCAGTTCAAAACTGTTCTTTTCGACTTTGTATTATGTTAAAACGGAATAAAAGCAAACCAATTCTTGCAAGGATACGTTGTTTCAAAATAAATCTGAAATGTTACACTCTGAATAATGTGGGATGCAGTATTTCGACATTATTGCCCCTTATTTCTTTCTCCCACCTTTAAAATAATCCCTTCAAATTCATATTGATTTCACAAAGCACTTTGATCTCAACAGAAACGAAACACGCTGGGGTGAAATCCAGTCCCACCAGTACGTCCTCGGCCTGTCTCACCCGCTCGCTGACGGACGGGGCCGGGGAGGTGTCCCCGCCTTGGTCCCACACGCGGCCACAACGGGGGATTATTTAACGAACGGTGACACCCAAACACAAAGCAAACCCAAGTCTGTAATATCTGGAGAGCCCTGGGAGTGATCTCTTTTAAAAGATAAGTTTGCCTTATATTTTTGTGGGTCTAGTGCAAGTTTCTCTATCAGAAGAATATCGGACTGTGTTAGGGGCGTGAATAATCTCATCCCATATCAACATACTGGAAACCTGCTGGAAACCTGCGTCCAGGCGTGGTATCCACCGCCCGGAAAAGACAACGGGAGAAGGGAGAGCAGCGAGGAGGACGGCTATGGCACGGGAAACCCACCTTGTAGCAAAGGGCTTCGGGAGCCCGATCTGCTCCTGAGAAGGTCAAGGCCAGACGTGGTCACGGGCAGCAGCACCTGCACGGGGAAGAGCAATGTCAGAGGCGAGGGGTCCTCCCTCCCCGGAGGGAAAAGGGCTCGCTGGCAGAAAGCTCCAGCGAAGCAAGGCCGTGCACTAGGGAAATGTATTTTCGAACAGGAGCAACCTGACGTTGTGAACAACTAACTGTACCCTTGTCCGCCTATTACGGTGGATGCTCCACGGCTGCATATGGAAAAATGAACGTCAGATGTTGCTCTAAAACACATGTAATTTAAATACGAACAATTTAAGGTGGTTCCCACCCGTTATATTGTACCTCATCACTGATTTCACAGCCCCTGTTTCCTCGGGGGTAGCTTGCCCTATGAACAGTGATCCCAAGTTTTATTTCTAGAAAGAATTAATATCTTCCTATTACTTCCATTTCTACAGCAACTAAAATGATTCTGATTTGCTTATTGCAAAATATTTTAGACGCAACAAATAAAACACCCACAGGTTTACGTGAAGAAAGGAACTCCTTCCTGCGGACTCCCCTTTGCTCCCTGCTGAGACGACGACTCAGAAGGCTGCGAAGTCCCGCAGCAGCGCGCGAGGGTGTTTCTCCGGGGTGTGAAGCTGACCCTCCTTTACTACAGGTAACAGCTCCACGGCACAGACACTGTTCTGCTTTACCAGTGCCCTGTTTTCACGAGGTATTTAATGAATAGGCTTTAAACGGCAAAAATACAGGCTGAGATCAGGAAGGCAAATGACCTTTGCGCTTGTGGTTCCATGTTCACATAGTTATGCTTATTTTCCTCACTAACATATAGGTATCCCTTTTTTGTTAACACGCTTTATTTAATTTTAATAGGCTTTTTTATTGTATTTAAAATGTAGAGGAAAACAGAAAAAAAGATCCCATTGTTCTCCCACATGTTTGTTTTCACTACAACTACCAAGAGGAAAAGCCCTTTACAAAAACAGGATACAGCAGGCTCCTCTGCACTGCCGCGCCGCCCCCCCGCGCACTCGCACGCTCCGGGCACGGTTACGGTGGTAAGCGAGAGTCCATAGAAAGTCAGAAATAAATGAAAAACATCAGTGGGAGTTTTATTATCCACTTGAATGGGAGTAGCATCAAGTCCCTGCTGAATAAACTCCACCAGCCTGGGCAGGTTCTGCTCCCCTGGGATGCGTCACCATCTGCCTACAGGCGTTTTCCCCGCGACGGCAGCTATGGACGCCGAGGGGCAGACGGGACATCCGCAGGGCAAACCCCACCGCTGCGGGAAGGCGTCGAGCCACACGGCAAAAGCTGTGGCATGCAGCATCCCTTCCCGGCTGTCCCAAGAGACGAGGCACCAGGGACGCAGCCGATGTCACCTACAGGAGATGCCCCCAAATGCCCCATCGGCCTCACTGAGCAGCCGCAGGCTGTCTCTGGGGTGCCCTGAGGAGTGGGGCTCCCCGCTGCATTTCTACTAATGAATTCTCAGAGCTCGTCTCTTAACGTACCCCCCAGCCTCCTTTCCTCTCGCCCGGATTACTGTTTCCCCTGCTTGTTTTTCGGCCGGTCGGTGGAGGGCTCCCCGGCTGTGCCAGCAGCCCCTGGGAAAGGCGCCGGGGCCGAGGCAGGAGGGCTCGCAGGCTGCGCGCTGCAAAGCGCGTTCCTGAGGGCCGTTGGTAAGAAGATAATAAAAATCGCTGTTTTCTTTCTCCCCACACGTTAGCATTTGGAGGAGTTCATGCTTCCAAAGAGTAACACTGACTTGTTCTCCGTGATACGGAAGAATAAATCAGGGGCAGTTACCAGGAGATCTGCATTTCTGTAATCAACAGCCTCATCTCTGGCCAGAAAGTACCTTGTGGGAATCGGGTTGTAGCGACTGGGAGGCCAGTACAGAGAATTTGAGCTTTTCCGACTCTGAAACACAGTGATTGCAATTCCATTCGCCTGGTCAGAAACCACCGCTTAGCAGCCATGCGCCTGGCAGCCTCCTTCAGACACCAGCCCGAGATCAGTTTAATAAAAAAAAAAAGTCTCAGATTTTAGGGAAATATATTTTCTGGTTTCTTTCTAAGGAAAAACATGTAACACAATAAGGGTTGAGGGTATTCTTGGGGCAAGGGAAATGATACGCTACTTCGGTTTTAATTTTATTGGGATGTGGTTCTACTTATTTTCCTTTGAACTAAGCGTAATGCTTGTTTCTTCGCCAGAAATGATCGTAACTTTTGATTCAGCCTTGATTTCTGAACAAGAGCAATTGTTACTATAATGTAAAATGATTACATTTTACAATGTAAATGATGTGATAAGTGTTTATGCAAATCCTTAGGTAAGACTACACCACTTTATTACTGCAAAATAAACATCCGAATTACTGACACAGTGTCTTTGAACCAGTGAGCGTTTGCTATCGTTCAATAAACCGAAGAGCCAGGGAGACAACACAGACTTAGCTATGCCTGATATTAGAATCAGACCACAACGTTTTCAGCTCAAGGAAAAAAAGCCAATTTCCATTTATACCGAGAAGATCTTTCATTGTTTAGAAACTGTAAACCAACATCTCACGCTTTTTGCATTTATTGGTAAATAGCTGCCCATCATCAGAGGACAGGATTAAAGAATATGCCCATCATTCCTTCCTCATCAGGGAGAAATAAACCCACAACATCCTCCCTTGCTGCATGCAAGGAGTTCAATCACAGAACCGTGTTCTTCCAGAAGCCTCAGGATCCGCCGACTGGGCGTCCCAAAAGGCTAGAAATCGCGCTTCCCCAGGCGTTGTTAGGGCGAGCTCGCTTTGAGCAATCCCTTTTCTGCAAGCGGATCAGGGATAGCCCTCCCGGCGCTCCCTCCATCCCACGGACCATCACACCCCGCCATCGCCCTCCAGACCCGGCCCCGGGGTCCCACCGGAGACGAGGGCAGGTCCCGCACGATGCCCAACCACGCCACCCCTCGCACCTACCGGCCACCGCTCCCCGCCGGCCCCGCCGAGCCGATGGATGAAACTGCCGGGCTTGGGCTGGGGAGCTGCTGCTGTCCCAGCAGCGGGAGGTCACCAGGCTGCTGGTTTGATCTTCAGCTCGTTTTCCATCTGAAAAGTTTAACTCCTTCACGTCCTGGAAGGCGAAATGTCGGCAGGGCCGGCTGCGCCCCTGCGCTCGTCCCTTGCCGGGGACGCTGAGCACACCCTTGCACCAGGCTGCCGAAGACGAGGACACGCACCTGAGCGAAACCGGGGTGGGGGGGCAGCGTGGGTGGTTTTGCTCTGAGACTTGGGGGTGAGTTTGCTGCAGAGAAGCCCACGGTGAGATTTTCCTCTTAACAATTTACACCCCCAAGCCCTGTCCCGAAGCCTCCCATATTCCCACGCATTCCTGTGGCTGCCAAATCCCTGCCGGAGACTCCAGGGGCTTACGCTTGGGAAGGGAAGGGGAAAACCTTTGACAGCACTTTTTTTCCTTTCTCACCAAGCCCCTGGGAAATTGCAGGGGGTGGAAATCGCTTCTGGCAGAGGAGAAACCCAGATCTGCGAGGTGGCCCTAAAACATCCCAGCCCCAGACCTGCTGCCAGAAGCCCCAGCCAGAGCCAGCCCGGCTGTGCCCGTTCCTGGGCACCCACCTCCCTCCTTGCTTTGATCAGAGAGGGGTTCCTGGGGACAGGGACGGGGTTCGGTGGTCCAGCTCAAGATGAAAGGGCATTTGCTTGTGCAAGAGCAGAGGGAAGAAGATGCCCCTGCTTAGCCCTCGCAGCCCACTGGGTTTCCAGCTCCCTATGCACCACCACCGGCCCCTGCACGTGGTACTACCATAATGCATAGGCCAGGGCTGGGCCAGCCAGCAGGAACTCAACATACTGCTGTTTCCAGCAAGATGCATAAAATGGTTACGTGATGATGTCAGCCCCGACCTCCATGTTCCTCTTGTGCTTCTCTGCTGTACAACTGTTGAGCAATAGAAATGCTTTCTGCATTTCAAGATGCTGCTTTCTGTCCCCGTGCCCTGCTGCAGGCTCACTCTCACCTTTAGCCACCACACGTGCCCTGTGCAGACTGTTCAGAGTTGGCAGACAGGAATTTTTAGGCTCCTGCCCCCCAGGAAACTATGCTAAGTCTGGCCTTGGTGAAGGCTTCTTCAAACACCACTTGTTAGGCATGAAATCGTGGCTCGGGATAAACCCTGCTCCCAGAGCTGCTGTCACACGCGGGCTGCCCTCTCGCCCGGCTGCAGCGGCGGCCGGAGGAAAGGGGCAGGCACAAACACTTGCCAGCCTCCTCCGCGGGAGGATGTGCCGGGTGGGCAGGCTGCAGGTCGTCACGGGGAGGCCACACACGGCAGGGACAGGAGCATTTCATGGGGCCGGCAGGAAGGCAGCAGGGCCAAGCTGCGGTGGAGGATTTCTTACGGACCCGACGTGCCCCGGGGTGCTGCAGTGCCCCACGGGGACAGTGCACGCTGGCACCAGCGCGCCGGCACTCGCTGTGCTGAGCCCAGCTGCTGCCCCCCCCGCTTAACCTCCGCGTCCTTTCCAGTGCATCAGCCCATGCATCCGCAGGAGCCCGTACGGGTCCTTATCACGGGCGACAAAGCGCTCGCAGCAAACGACACACACGAGGCTCCTGCAACTCACGGCTCCGACGCCGGCACGTCCCACTCCACACTCTGCGTCTGGGCTTCACTCGCGAGCTCCCCGGGGCAAGGACTTTGCCTAGAGCCTTGAATGAACCCAGTGCATTTTAGCCCCATATAAATAACATGAACCTCAGCCATCCCCTCCGGGGTGGCTGCACACGTCAGCGTCTCTTCCTGCCCAGGTGATTCCCAAAGGACCAGCAGCGTATGCCACAGCCGGCCCCCTCGAGCACCCAGGCACCCAGGTTACACAAAAGGTGACTTTTGTCCCCAGTAGTGGGAGCCTCGATAAAAGAGGAGCCCGAGCGAGGGAGGGGGAGGGGAGAGGCGCCCCCCTGCCCTTTTTCCCCAGAGCAGGAGGCTCCGACTGCAGCGCCGTAATTCCGGGTGACACACGGCATCCCCGAGGCTTCGCCACCGACAGCCGACACGTAATCCCCGTGCAGACACCCTTATCGAAGGGCTGCAGGAGCTTCTCATTCATCCCTGAGATCAGCCCCGCTATGTGACTTGGCTTAAAGGTCAACATTTAAGATAATTTTTCAAACTTTGCTCCGGCGGGAGGGCAGCTTTGGGGCTTTTGATTTCAAGTATGAAAAATGTAATTACGGATAATGACGCCTCTTGCTGCAGCGCAAGCAAGAAACTTTTCTGTTTCGTGGCTGGTCCCTGTGTCCTAAAGCAAAAGAGGGTTTCTGCTTTCATTACAAAACATTTGTATTTCAGCCTGAAAGGCCTTCTTTCTCATCTGGGAGCTCTCTAGCGGCGAGCAGTCTCTCCTGCATCTGGTGTTACTTAGCCAGCAATCTTTCTTCTGCGTTGCCCGGGGGCCAAAAGTACTCTCCAAAAGGCGAAACACGGGTTAAAATTGTTTAGAGAACAAAACTCTGTTAGGACGTTTTATTGGAGTCCGGGGAAATTACTTTTAAAATACATATACATAATATTAGCAGCAATAATATACTTTTTAAAAGTCCACTGTAAAAGTAATGATGTTTCAGAAAGGAGCCAGCGTTTCAAACGCGTCTGTATGGAGATCACATCAGACGCACAGCTTATGTTTCCACTTTCTGCAGCGTGAAAGAAAATACGCTGCTAAACGTGCTTACCTTTAGCTAATATGTTTGCTAAACTTGGATAGTCTGGTTGTGTAATTGCTTGAACTCAGAAAGCTTCACTTTCACAGAAAGCTAAAACTGGTTTTTTTCATTTACAGGCTTCTCAGCTTGTATCAAAACCGCCCTTCTCAGTCCTTACTGGGTTCTGCCACTATGAGGCTTAAATCCGCTGTTATATTTAAATTATTATAAGGTGACAAATTAATCTGGGACAGGAATAGTGAATGCAGGACCCGTCCCAGCAGCCGTCTCCCAGCGTTACATCGCAAACGTTTAGGCTCACCTGGTTGACATCAACCTTCCACCTTCCCCGGGGTTAGGCGAGGGATGGAGGTGCCAGGGGCCGGGGGGTGCCGGGGCGGGCAGCGTGGAGCCGCGCCGGCCGCCCTGCGGGACCCTGCCCTGCGCCGGGCACCGGCACAAGGCGGCTCCAGCGCCCGGGCCACCCCGGCCTTAGCCCTTGCGGATGTGAATTAAGCAGTTGCATTAAATGCTGGTGATTTCTCAGCTGAAAATCGAGAGGTTGGGTTACCTCCGCGTGCGTCTCTTGTGAGCAGAAGCCAGGTCTCCTGTTTTGCACCTCCCCACGAGGAGCAGCCCAGTGGGCTGCGGGGTTGTGGGGGGCAGTTCAAGGAGGTGCAGCCCCAGCTGATCTGGACCCTGCCCAGGGTACGCTAGGTCCAAGCGCATTATACATCGCTTTTGCTTATGGCTGCCTGCCCGTGATGGCATTTTCTGGGGGGAACGGGAGCTCCAGAGGACTGTCCCCATCTGCAGAAACATGCCCTCGGCTGGGGTAGAGAGACAGGCGGTGCGGTGGGGATCTGCTGGCACGCACACTCTAAAGCTAGTCTGAGATTTCCACATCATCTTAAAAAAAAGGGTAAAAAATATAAAGGATAAGAATAGAACAATGAAATCTGAGCAAACAACACTAACGGATTTTTTTTCCTAATTTCTTAAGCCACCTCCTTCGTTTATAAATGAAAGAGAAACATCCAGAGGTTCCTAGTTTGAGATCTCGTTTCCTTGTTAATCAGAAATGCCCTGAACACTTCCCAGTCTCTGTTTTCAGATGTTGCCTTCTCACAGAAACGACCATCTAAAGCATTCATCTTTTTGTCAAAAATACACCTTTTCATTAAAAAAAGGTATGTTGGTTTTTCATTCTTATTACAGCCCTAGGTTTTCCTTTCTTTTTGATATAGGAACAAGCAGTTTTCTAAACTTAAAGAAACCCTTCTCAGAAGGGGCGGAGATACAAAATATTTCTGAGATGCAGTTTTCTTTGATTTCCAAATAATTTGATTCAAGTGCAAGAAAGCTGTGGAAAATAATCCCAGTGAGAGAGGAGTAACAGAGAGCCAGGTTCTTCCTAAGCCTCTGAGACCCTTTCAAGTTGGTCTGAAAACCTCATTGTTAATCAACATAATTGCCTGAGCACCAATCAGAAAATCCTGAAACATTCAAAATGAAGACTTGTCATTACAAATTCACCATCGTGGCTAAAAACCAGATTATCTCTGTCAAAAGCTGTGGGAAAGTTTGCTTTGTAGCAGTGGGGGCAGAAATAAATATTTGCCCAATCTGTTTTGTTTATCCTAAAAACATATATACATGTGCAGCACTTCAATTAAACGCTATTTTCTTTTCCCCCATGTGCACATCATTTGAACTGCCCATGCGAGGAGCTTTTAAAGCGTCTCTCCCGGGAGTCCGGGCGATGGCTCGATGCCAGCGAGTTACTCAGACGGTTCCGCCACGGCGGGGCAGGTTGGCCTGCTTTGAATTTTAAGCCTCATTTCTTCAGTCTCACCTCTGAGTCCATTTAAACGTAGCTGACCCCTTGCTATAATTTAAAGCGATTTAAAGCAGACGCACAAAGCGCCACGGAGAACATACCTGTAAACGTCGGGCGCGGCCAAGGCTGGCGCTTGCTGGGGAGCAGGCGCAGGGTGAAGGCGCTCGGGTGCTGACAGGGCTCTGCTTTGCCAGGACAACATGCAGGTTTCCCAAATTACGGTATTTAAACCTTTTAAGAAATTCCACGTTTTCTCGAGGACGAGTGGTGCTGGGGGTGGCTGAGTCAGTGGAAGAGCTGACCCCATGTGGGGACCAGGAGCGGAGACCTGCTCTGCAACCGGTGCCAGGGGACATCCCCGGCACCCAGTTATGCCAAGATACCCAGCACCATGTGGCCGCCCTACGTTGGCCCTTGCCACCCCAACCAGCTCCTCTCCCTTCCCTGCGGGCTTCTCCCGAGGGGGTCCTTCCCTCCCCAGGGCTTCAGCATTTTCACCAACTTCAAGTCAAGTGACTGCTCGAGCTAGGGCCCAGCTTGCTTGGGGACAGCAGGCTAAAACAAGTGGTCCAAAACACAGCCGCTTATAGCCCTGCGGTGGTCACGGGCCTCTCCTGTACGTACCCCGAGAACAAAGTCCTCTGTGCTGAGCGTTGCTTTTGCAGGGACACGGTCAGAGTTACGGACGCAAAAGGTCTCCAGTCTGGGCTCTCTTTTGTAACAGCTGCTCGCAAAGTTAGTGGTATGCTTTGTTTTGAAAATAAGGTCCATACTTATAAACATGTCATTTAAAAATGCAGTTATTTAAAAAAAAAAATCAGAAAAATAAAAGGAAAAAAATTCCAGCCCAGTGGTCCAGCCCTCCTGGTCCACTCCCCTGTGGCAGCAACGTTCAAACAGGTGAAGAGGAGAGAAAAACAAAGCCTGGAAAAAGAACGAATGGTCGCCACATTTAAAAACACCTGCTAGAAGCAACTGCAGCAGAAAATAGTTCAGAACATTTTGGAAAATACATGGATGATGCCCTTAACCTACCGCTGCTCCTGAGGGGGCTGGGGACCTCTGGGCACTTCACCTTGGGACCCCACCGGAGCATCCACTGATCCCGCTGGCATCACATGAAAGTGCAACAATCCTCTGTGAGGTACAAAGATCCTTTCAAAAATCTCTTCTTGCCTGAAACAACTCACAGCTAAACAAAAGTACGGCTTATTTTGTCCAGATTTAGCAAGTCTTGGCTCTTCGTCATCTCAGGAGATCGGGGTCTTGGTGCTTCTCCCACTCGAGTCATCGGGAGTGTTGCCACAGGCTCCAGACGGCAACCAGACCTTATCCTACACGCTTATCTGTCAAGCTGACACCTTTTAATTTCCTAGCACCTGTCCTAACAACAAATTTGCCAGAGCTGAGCATTGCTACAGGTAGAGCGGGACAGACAGCAGCTTTCTGCTGCTGCACGGGCAGGTGATGATGCTCAGTCGCGGCTGCTGTGGGTCCCTCCAGGCTCAAACCCCACAAAACGCTGTGCTGGGAGCCCCTGCGGTGGGGCTGAGCTGGAGGAGCCACCTGGGATGCCCCCAGCCCTCCAGTTTCTCTTCCCTGGCCATGGGGCAGTCTGATACGTGCGTTAGGAATGGGAAACTCTGGCATTTTGCTCCAGCTCTCCCGCTCTCCCTCCCAACCCTTGCGGCACAGCGAAGGTCTGGCTCACCCCAAAGTGCTGCGGCCAGGACAGACCAGGCCCGTGACAGCACACGAGTTTGCGCATAAGCACCACCACTTTTTTGCGAGGAAGACGACTGGTTTGACACAACGCCCTGTTTCTGAGTAAGAAGCGGTGGCAGCTACAGGCTGTTTCCCTGCATGGTTGAATTTGATTTTCAACCCGTTTCTGTAGGATGTAGCAGTGAACTTTTGCCAAACCACGGAAGCAGACACCTCCTGCGTGCACCCCGTCGCAGGACCCTCACTTCTGGTGTCAGACAGCGGGAGCACTTCCAGCCGCCCGCCCTGCCCTGCTGCGGCACCTCACTGGCATCACAAGCCGTTGCTGCGGCTGGCGACCCATCAAAGCCAAATGACAGCTCTGACCCGCTATTTATGCCTCCACGTGCACAGATACGGGTCTGCCCCCGCAGAACGGGCAGAGGCGGCACACCGCTGCCAGCGGCAGGCACCTTCTTCCCACCCCGTGGAAGAAATGGAGAAACCCAGAGGGAGTCAAGGTCACCTTAAGAGAGGAACAGAAACCAACAGGGAGCTGTGCTGGGAGGGAAAGAGGCCGAGGAGCAGGATTATAGATGAATAACATGTGCGGCGTAATTAATCTAGATTAGTTTTTATTTTATAGCATTACCAGCCCGCAGTCACAGCATGCGGTGATCTGGCCCTGCGAGTTCCCAGCCTTCGCAGGGCTGGGCCGGATCACCCGGCGCTGGGAGAGCTCCAAGCACGGCGTCAGCGCGCAGGAAGCGGTGCTGGTGACTCACCGGCTGCATGCTTGCTCGGAGACTAATGAACTAATACCCGGCACTCTGGCCCTTTCCACGGCCCCCTTCCATTTATCTTCTGGTTAAAACACGCAGCAGTCGCTCAAGGGGGAAATTCCCACAGAGCAGAAGGATTTGTGCCGGCAGCCCCCCTGCGCCGACCTCCTTGGCAGCCTCGCAGAGCCAAACATCCGACTCCTCCGACCCGGCAGCCGTGCTCGGGAGCCGCTGGGATTTATGGCTCTTCCTCCCAACTGCCCTTGGAGGCTGGGTCTCCTGCAACGCATGCCGGGCAGTGGGGCTTCGGGCCGCAATTCGTGCCTCGGGGATGAAATGCAGAAGCAGGGTCTTGCCCTGGTGTCAGGCAGCTCACAGCAACATCTTTGCTCCCATAAAAGATTCACTCGGCATTTTTTGGCAGATTCCACCTTCTGCAATAGCAAGTTGCCTATCTGAAGTACTCATAGCTATCCTCACCGCCCTCCCAGCCTCCCCCCCATTCAGACCCTGGAGGTTTGGAGTTTCACTTTCCCTGGCCCTAAAGGGCCCACATACCTGTTGTGCCTGGAGCTTTTCCAGTCTCAAACTGAAGCACAGTTAAAAATCGTTTCTTAAAACTCCCGAGACACAAGAGCTGCACAGTGCCACAAACCGCAGGAAAACCTGAGGTCTTGGAGACAGGCTCTACCGGTGAGCAATGTGCGACAGAATTTCATCTGTCCCTTTTCATCCAGGACAGACTGTATTTAACACCGTATCTTCGTGTGGAAAACTCCTGAATCATTGCGGGGCCGGCAGAGACCCGCACCCGCAGTCTTTGCCCCAGAGGCTTTGCAGCCTTGGGGAATGGGGCAACCAGTGCAAGCAGGGACCGAGGGTCCAGTTACCACACAGCTACTTTACTCCATCCTTTGACTTTATTTTATATTCGTATTTCTTCAATATAATAGAATACAGCTTATTTTACATAATGTATACAAACTATATCACAATGCTTTACAGAGCAAAGCATGAATTACATGGTAAAAACTGGGAGAAAAACGATGAGGTCCTCCGCACCGCCAAGCCCCCTGTTTTCTCCCTGTTCGGTGACCTCCCAGGACGCCCTCGATCTACCGGGAAACTCCCACCGGAGTAATTACTAGCCCCAGGGTGAACTGGGCCCGTCAGCAACGCTCGCCCCGCTCCAGCGCGCGGGCAGGGATGGCGCCCCGCGGCTGCCGGCCTGCCTGCCTGCCCGCCCTCGCTGCCGGCCTGCTGCCTGCCTGCCCTTGCTGCCCGGCCTGCTGCCTGCCTGCCCTCGCTGCCCGGCCTGCCTGCCCTCGCTGCCCGGCCCTGCAGGCAGCCGGAGGACTGGTCGCGTCTAACCTCCCCTTGTTCTTATCTCCATTTTTTCACGAAACAAAAAGCAGCTCTCTTTCTTTTGAGCAACATAATTATTCCCAAAGTAATTACTGCAAACTCAGGGGAGAAAACCCACCTCATTCTTTTCTCCGAGGATGAGCTATTTTTCGCATAGCACGTGGGTGGCCCCAGATAAACCACTGGGTTTGGCAACGCCGGTTGCTGCATTTATGAAAGCAGTAAATCCATCACAGCTCCACAGTAACAGCAACAGAGCTGGGGCAGGATGCAGACCTGACTCCTCCGATAGTCTCTTTTTGTAGCTGCTTTACGAACACAGCCAGGAAAAGCACTCACAACCACCATTCGTGATATTAGGGGGTGCTGTAAGTGACGTTAGATTGACGACTACCAGGTCTCCAGGACCTCGCAGTGAGAGTACCGACAAGGGGAAAAAGGAAGGGTTTGGAGGCTGAGAGAGTGGGGTGGTGGATAGCGGGAGCTGCCAGGAGTCGGGGGTCACACACACAACGGGGAGATTGCAAGGACAGACAGAGGGAGACTGACCTTACTGCCAGAAGAAAAGTTTCCAGATGGATCCCCAAAGCGATCCCTGTAGGAATCCTGAGTGAAACACACGCACCTACGCAAACACACGTACACGTAGCAACAAAAGGAAGGTACTGGCTACGGCTTCCCCCAACGCCCGCGATACCGCAGAACACCCCGTTGTGAACAGGGCGCTATTTTAACAAACATTTTTAATGAGTAATAAGAATAATAAACCACCCATTTTCCATTCTCTAACCTAATGGAATAAATGTATAAATTCACAGCATCTGTACAACAATGTCGTGTCCAGAAACTTCCCTAAATACGGAAAGATCAGGATCCCTTCCTGAAAGGGCAAAATGGAACACACCCATGGCAGAACTGATGACAATGCGCAGAAAAAGAGCCAATGCAGGCACGTAGGAATAAGTTTCTCTGCAACGCTTAAATTAGAAACATAGGTCAAATATACATTTGATGGGTAGGAAAAAAATGGGTAGTGGACAAGAAACCAGAGAGTTTTCCTAACTTCAGAGTCTATTTCCTCTCCTAATCCCTTTCATTCCAGTTCCACATAAATGAATCAGACTCTGACCTAAAACCTTTGCAGCAGGAGAATTAGCCAAATGCTTGAATTAAATATTGCTTATAAAAATCTATTTCCTTTTCTTAACAGCAAACTTTCCAACTGGGAAAAGAGTTTGAGGCCCACATGCTTTCTAAGTTTGCAGAAATAGAAGTTTCTCTCTCTTGCATCCCATCCCTCATAATCTGGAAAAGATACAGCCTTACATGTCGAATTCTTTTCCAGGAGAAACTCAGCAGGATATTTGCTTAACCAGGAGGAATTCTCTACATCTAAACGATCCTTGAATGATCTCTTCATTTTTGACCATGCTTCCTGTAGTCCTTGAAACCACTTCGAGTACGATGGGTCTCTGCTGACCCTCGTGGCTGCCGTTCGGCGTTCCAGGAATTCCTCCTGACCAGGACCCGGAGCATCTGCTGCGGCTCTCCTGGGCCCAGCAGCCAAGGGCCAAACCTACCTCAGCTTGACTGCAAGGTCAAGTGCTACCGCGAGGTCGTTCCAGCAGAAAAAAAAAATATCGCAGACCCTGCCCACATAACTGCATTTACCAAGAAACCCCCAAAACAACCCAACCAAAAAAACGCCATGTCCCTCTCAATTTTATAATATATTTATATTACATAGATATAATCTCTGGAGCAGACCAGCCGTGGCTCATTGAGTACACACAAATTAAGCCTACACAACGGCCTCGCGAACAAAATAAACACATTGCCAGATCCCGTGTGGCCACGCTGGCAGAGGTAGGTGAACTACGGCTTACAATGTTTTCAAGAACAGACTAAGACTTGGGGGATAGGAGTGGGTCCTGCTCGACTAATTTTGCATTTAATCAATGAAGGTGCATGATCTTTTATCTCTACGTAAAGTTTGGACATGATGCACAACTGATAAAGATAACAACTGTAGTCTCAAATACTAAAATAGCGAAGTGTTTATTAAATAAGTACTGGCTAGTGCATACAAAGCTGCTCTTCCAGAGAAGATGATGACTATGATTAAAAAACATTTAAAGCCTAGATGAGACTTTGGTGACTGAGTTATGGTCCCATTTTCTTAGTCCATCAGTCATCACTCTTGGCTCAGCTTATGAGCAGCAACCATTTCTCAGACCATGGAAAGAAGGTTGTATCTTCCCTACAAGCAAGCAGAAGACCATCACGTTTAACTAACGATGGAAGCTTTGCCTGTGGAAAATATCATCATTTAAGTTTCCATATTGGTGGCATAACTGGAATATCTAAGTAATCGCGTGAGTGTTTTCTTGGACTAGTTTTAAGATTACTGCATAAAAGGAAACGCTTTGAAGTTCTGGCAAAAATGAGAACTGGAACTGGTGGCTTTATATCCTGCTGGGCCTTTCAGTGGCCATAGGCATATATTTAGAGCAGCAATTAGGTCAAGCTTTTCTGTTGTTCAAGAAATGTTTCTACGTTTCTTGAGATTTCTTCCTTAACAAGAGAGAAAAAGGAGGCAGCTCGCCCTATTTCACTCCTGACTTGTAGAGGGTGGCTTTACATGATGCTCTGCAAATGCACAAGGATGGGCTCAAGGAGTACACGTAGTCCAGGGCCCACTCCTGCAAAGAAGCACATGCCAACAAACCTGGAAGCATTGCAGACTTGAAGTGAGCCCATTGCTGTGGTCTGCATACACGCAAAGACATCTTCCTGCCCTCTCCACCACGTAGGCACGCTCCAGCCACGGGGAAGACGGCCTGCAGACCTCATCCAGTGAGTTTCTCTGAACCTCTGCCTGGGGCCTCATGTTCTTGCAGGAACACGGGGCCATGATTCGAGGCAAGATCACAACACAGACCCTCCTAAACTACCCCGATGCAGATGGCACTCGATCAGGCAGCTGCCGCAGGATCAATTCCTGGCTGCCGTATCCTGCTGCCTCCATAAAGCAGCTAAGACACATACAGCGAACTTCATACACAAGTTATTTTGGTGGGTAAACAACAACTAGTGGACAAGACACACAAAAAAAGGCAAAAAGTTAAGAGTCTAGTATGGCACCAGTTAGCTTAGAATATTCTTTTTGCTTTACTCCCCTTGCTTCAATTGGATCAGTACTTTTTAATACAAGCTTTATCACATCTTATTCATGAAAACACTACTCAATTCTGTTGAAGCAAAATAGATGGCATTGCAAATTATAATTTCCTAGGATTTCATGCTCATGGCACACTAAATCACACTGATTCCTGTTCTAGATGTGCAAATGGAGATGCGTCAAGATTTGAAGAACACAGAATATCCTACTAAATACCCACTAAATAGCCCTTCTTCAGAAAGTGCTATATGTAGATATAAGGATCACTGAAATAGTCCGGAAAACATAGACCATATCCTAAGGCAGTGACGCTTCAAACATGTGCTGAAGCCCATAAAAATAAGTTAAAGGCTGTGTTGACAGACAGGATGAAGGGAAAATCTGTTTCTGGGATTAGTAGTTACAAAAGGTCTTCCAGATTCTGGAGTAATCACAGGATGAGATTTCCAGATGGCTAACCAGGATCTTAGAAAGACTAGGGAAGAAACACGCATCCCTAAAGTTACCAGGCACAGCAAATCTTCTAGATAAATGGTATCTCAAGGGTACTCCTGAGAATCATCACATGAAGGTGGCACCCAAAAACTTCACCAAACGAGGGCCAGCCTCTCCAAAACTGGTCAAAATCTCCTCACCTTCCTGGAAGCGGGAGGAGTGAAAACTGCTTCTTGCCCTACGTGTCATCCAGGACACCGGCCCGTAGCCCTGGCAGACCCATGCCAATGGAGGGGCACGCTGGGCCCTTTGAGGAGGATTTGTTTGGGGCACTGCTGTAAGACAGGCAACCCTGGACCCAGCGAGGAGCTGGTGTATGTTACTGATATGCCCCAAAACGTCTCACTTCTGCCCCCATGCCACCTTGGCTCATCTGCTTTTATAAAAGCTGCTGTTTTGGGATGAGGGTGAAGACACTTGATAAGCTCAAAATAAGGCATGAAGTGCCATCAGAGAGTTACCTCCTCCCACAGGGAGCTGAAAAGACAGAACATCTTCAGATGTGGTCTTCCTCATGTTTTAGTGTGAGACTTGGGCATTAGAGCAAGCAAAACATGGCAGGAGCCATAAAAAGCAAGTTGGTGGCCTCCTCCAAGCCATCTCAGCAGCACCAGAGCCCTTCACAGGGCCAGGCACCAGGCTGATGGGTCAGTCCACGAGCGCTTCCCCCGCTCCAGCTGACAGCTTGGCAGCGCTGCGAGCGGCAACGGGAAAAGGCAACCACCAGATGATAGAAATCAGGAATCTGACCCAAGAGTTTGCTGAGCCAGCGCTGGCTTAAAGCCAGGGAGAAGTGGCAACAGCCACTACACAAGAAAGATTTGGGAAACGCTGTTCTGCCCCTGGAATAATGCAACATTTGTCTTCATTTACCGAGGAGACAATTCAGAGAGGACAGCAGGCACGCAGGCGTGGGACGCAGCTGGAGGGTATTAGGGCCACGGCACCCCCCCATTTGTGTGCCAGCGCAGATATGCTGCACAGCTTATCTAGCAGGCAGGGCTCCTGCTCCTCATTAACAGCACCGAGCAAAGTCCTCCGTGAAGGAGGGAAGGGCCCGAGGCTGGGGCAGAGGGGGTTGCAGAAGACCTTTCTCCTAAGCTTCAGGAAAGGAGAAAGGCAAAGGCAGGGGCTTAAGGATGAATGAGCCTCGCTCCAGGCTCCCCTGGCTCTGTCCTCCCCGGGAGCGCGGGAACGCTGGCCGTTCATGTGGCGTGAGGTCAGGTTTGAAAACAAACTCACTGAAAAAAAGCACTAGTGCTTGCTAAACACTTTTCCATTTTTTTTAAAACAAACCAACCAACCCAAACAACTTTCAGTCTCCTGTCCTCGCATGACTAGCACAGACGAAGCTGCTTACTGACGGCGAGAAGAGGCACACTGAGACCACGTCCCTGCGCAAAGGCAGGTGCTAGGAAACGGGGAGCGTGCGTCTACTTTCCTCATGGCAATTCCCTACAGGACCAATTCTTTTCAGTAAATATGGCATAGAAAATCCAGGTGAAGAGAAAACAGGGTTTTCTCTCTCCAGCCAGCAGCAGACGGATCAGCGTGTTGCTGCCGATGTGCAACTCACACAGAGGTGGAGCCTGCCAGTCTGCGGCTTTCCCCTCCGGAGCGAGTTATCTCCCATTCAGGTACAAAACAGATGCAAGAACCCAGCCAGGCCAGCGCTCTTGGCTGCTCACAGAATGTCTTCAAAAGCTGAATGACAAGCTGTAGAGCAGATGTTCACCCTTGGCAGCAACTACAGCCATGCTGTGGTGTATCATTTTGCTGTTCCAGCTCTGGCCAAAAAGGATGCACATTTCCTCCACGCTGTGTTATGTAGAAGAGACTGAACCTGAATGTGGTGATATTTTCTAATAGACATCAGCAAACTTCTCCGGTAGGAAACCAAGCGCTTTACTGGCAGTTCATCAGTGCCCTGCAAACCACTACTCTGAATGACTAACACATTGAATCCCAGAAATGAGACAGCGGTTACCGTTACTTTATGGTTCAGGCATCATTTACAAAAGGCTTTTGGAAGAGTGCAAAAGCAGATTTCTGGAGGAAGCTGGAAGAGGACAAAAGAGCTGCCAGTGCTTCGCCTAGCACTCCCCAGCAGGCTGCAAGCACCAATTTCCACACAGTTTAAAAGAAAAAAAAAGTGAATAATTTTTGCTAATAAATTACAGTTTGAAATGGAGTAAAGTCAGATTCACAGAGCTGATTTGGCTCAGGATGCAGCGTCTTTCTTAAATACGCACACTTGAAGATGAATCACATATGTCTCATAAGGACATTGTTTCTAAAATTTGCTCTCCCATAACCGTTTAAGGTTCCTGTTCTGCAATAAAAGATGATGTCATTATTTGTATTAATAAAGGTAATGGTGCTCAGATCAAATCTAGGAAACTAGTCTCTTCCCTCTTAAAGTTTAGTAACCACGTTAACTTTCTTACCAGGTCGGAGAGCGTAAGAACTGGCCAGGGTATAAATAGAAACATAGAAGAATGAAAAAGATGCAAGAGTGACCCAAAACACATACTTCACACATATTTCTTTTGTTCTTAGAAAACTGGCTAAGTTAAAAGTGATGTAGTTCTCATTGCTCTCACTCTGTCCATATTAGGGAGATTAAACTTCCACCCAGGAGAGCTGCAACTGAAAAATATTGCCATTATACTAAGCACAAATAGCTTTTTCTTGAACACCGAGCATGCACGTGGCCTCCCCTCTCCCCCCCAGCTTACATTTTATGAGATTTTGGACAGTCAGAGAAAACTCTCCTTCCATATGTTCAGGATGTTAAGATTTCAACCTCCTTGCAGCAGGAAAATAAAGTCATCTTCTTTGTAATGCCACAGCACTGAGCACACACAGAGCACAAACAGTAATGCATGAACTGATCTCTGCCGTTGCTGAAAACTGCAGGGATCCCGTAGCAGGTCTTGTTCCTGTCATGTCTGCAGATGCTCTGTTAAGGACTCCAGGGACATAGAGCAATTACTAGGGTTTGTTTCTGCTTTCCAGGAGCAGTTCTGTTTAGGAGAGAATAGAAAGGGATTATTTTTACCTTATAGTTTGGACTTACAGGGTGTGAACTGAACGTTTCTTCCCACAGAGATACACGGTCCTAACAACTAAGCATTCCAGTGCCTTGTAATGGGGGGCTCCTTCCGAGCAGAGTACGCAATCCCAAGGGCTAAGGAGGGTGAAAAGCAGGGCCCAATTAGCAGCGCAGCGGGGGCTGCGTAGTCGAAAGGACTGCTGCGTTTAGGCCACACACCGAGGGTTGCCTAAAGTTTTTTTTCTTTTGTTTTGGGGGGCTTTGTTGGTTTGTGGGTTGGGTTTTTTTTTTTTTGCTTTGAGTCTGCTACACTTGACATCTGCTTCTGGTAAAATTAACAAACTCTCTCATTTTATTTAACATTAAGTGTAGATTAAAACAGTACTGTGAACTGCATTGTCTGAATCTGCGGGATCGTAGGAAATATCTATGAAGCATTTTCCACTTGCATGTGTATAGAGAACAAAACATTTAAGTGAAGATAATTTTTTCCATATATATTACATACATTATTATATACAAGAGAGAATTAGACAAAACAAAATTAGAACAAAGATTCTTTGAAGTTTCAAAAGAATCTTTGTGTATCGTAGCCATAGGGATGGCTTAAGCAAAGCTCCACGGATGAGGCAATGAATGAGGCGACAGATGCATCAAAGGCATCTTGCTCGCAATACACGATTTAGCCCAAGCAATACTAAGGCCACACAGAGGACGTGCTGACACCAACACCACTCTTCCTACAGCAGAAGAGGTCCACAGATCTTACCTTCTCCTGACGTAGTCAGGCACAGGTCCACCCTTCATTGTGCCCTACAACAAGTTCTGGCACTTTGAGCAGTAGAGCCGCTGTTACCCAGGGCCGCGCTCACACCCGCCATGGCACGGTGCCCTCACGGCAGCGTGCGCGCCTGTACTCTGCAAGCTGATCTCCACCGAATCTCACCCCGCAACGTTTCCTGCAGCAGTGATTGCCGAGGCAAAAGTCTTTGCTTCCCAGAGACCTCAGTGGCTAGAAGGGTGTCTCTAATTAAACCCCCCTGGATGTAACCGGCAGCTACTTTCTTCATCGTTCACCTGCTTAATGCTGCAAGCAAAGCTCCGTGTCATCTCCGTGTTGATGCAAAAAGCAGGAGAAGTCTTCTGTGCTCGGGGAGAGGGAAGCCCGCGGGCCCAGCTCGCACGCGGCGGTGGAAGGTGCTGGCCTCACGCGGGCGAGGGGAAGCCCTGGGTTGCAGCGGACCCGCAGGTCAATGCCAGGAAGGGGAAAAGGATGGAGCAGGCTCCCCAGCAGGTTCAGGCGCAGGGCAGGAAGGCAGATATTGTCTCTAAGGGCCCTCTCTTGCACAGTGCGTTAAACAGCACCTTCCACCTCGCTGCATCCGAAGTCACACCTCCTTCACGAGTGGGGCCAGCTCCTCCCTGCCCAGGGCCGGTGGTGGCTAGAGGCTACCCACCGCCATGCTGGCTGAGGGTGGGAGGCAGCAGGGCAGCAGCCAGGACCTGAGAAGATGGGGCTGCTCTCTCGAGGCCTGAAGAGTACTTTTCTCCTCTGAGGTAAACCCCAGGAACACCCCCATCCTCCCCAGACCTGCTCACTTGGCCCTTCCCTTCCTGATGCCCCCCACTCCCCTCCCCCATGCCTCTCCTTTGCATTGTGTGGGAACTTTCCCCAAAACACACTGTTTTCCTCCCATTTCCTTCCTCTCGACACCTGGAGCTTCCTCCTGCAGGCTCCTGCCACCCCTCGCACTGACACTCCCCAGGGCAGCGGCTTATTGCCTGTGAAACCGAGCCAGCCGCACACACAGCACAGGCTGCCGGGGCGACACGTGCAGAGACAGCACAGCTACGGATACCAGGGCTCTTACGTACTGACGGCGACAGGTAACTTATTTCAGCAAAACCAGCCTGACACATTTGAGGAAAAACAGAAGCAGCAGCTACCAGTGAGGACTCCCTCCAGAAGGCTGTAAGGGAAGTATTTTCCATCATGAAACGCGTGATGAAATGTATTTGAAATTTGTGTTTTGACATCTCAAGCTGTTAGTAGAAGCTCCTTGCTTAAAAGAGTCAGTTGTGCATGCAATAAGCAATGCAGCACAGAAACAGACAAAAAAAAAAATCCTTTCCAGCTTCAATGTCAGTTTAAAAGTTATTGGGGGGCAGCCAATAATGTATTTGGGGAAGCTGTTTAAAGTCCCTCTTGCAAACTAAGAGATGCCTCAGCAGAGATCTGTGCACACAGCAAATGCCATGTATCTCCACTCCAACTTTCAACACGCTGAATTTTAAAAACTTGAAATGCTTTTACCTGAACCTATCCCATTAAAACTGCATTGAGAAGCACAAAGCTGCATTCTGCTAAGAGACCGCATAGATAAATTGAGTTTTATGAAACGCTCTGCTACACCAAGTTGTTTCTGCTGCAGTGTTCACCTGATTCAAGAAGCCATGCAAACACACAGCTTAGCTGGCTCATCGAATGTGTACCTGTGAAACAGAACTTGTGTAAGTACAGCTAACGCGAGGGCTGGACGCCGGCTGAAAGCCAGCCCCACACGGCAGACCGTAGCATACTGAGCTGCAACAGCGAGACAGCGCTTTTCGCTGATGGGCAAGTGTTCAAAGCGTGACCACGCGGGTACTGCTGACTACTGGGCTTCAGTTCTCCCACTCTGGACACTTGTACATGTTGGAGCAGGTGTAATCACATTTCATGAAATCAACCCTAAATCCCACTTCCCCAAACCCACCAGAAACCACATTTTCACAGCAAATCATCTCAGCCTGTGTGATCGCAGAGAAAACCAGAGTTATAAGCTAGACGCAATCAAGGCCATCGTGTCTGCCTGAGCCTGTAGACAGCTGCCACTTGAAGATGGGGCAGCAACAGCTACAACCAGGGGAAAACAGTCCACTTGGCTCCACGATCTCCATAAGTGCAGTGCTTAGCCTGAGCTGCTTTTGGACAGGTAAGCTACCTGCGTACAAGATTTGGATAGCCACAGATCTCTCAAGGATTGGCTTTCCCTTTTTTACATTTCAAGGGTCCTCGTTTTACGTCTTTTCAGCTTCATTGGTCAGAACCAGGAGGGGTAAAGCGGTGGTGTCCCTAACCGGCGTTAACAGGATGTGACTCTACCCTGAGTCATCCTCCTCCTCCTCCTCGATGGAGATGGCTGCTCACACCTCGATCACTGGACACCTACGTAATACTCATCAAGACAGACTGCTTTCCAACCTTGCTTTTCAGAGGCTGCAGGTTGCAACCTTCACATTAAACAGTTCTAACTTTGTATTTTCACACACAACCAAAAGGACTGAAAAACTCCAATATGTGCTCAAAATCTGAAGAATAATACAGCAGTTTTCTGATAAAGTATCTGAGCCAGCAGGATCTAGCCAAAGCCCTACTTACAGTCCAAGAAATTAAAAAGTTAACGCATACAGCTGCAGAATATGACTAAATACTCAATTACTGTTCTTCATTTTAGAATAGAAAACTTACCATGTTCTAATATTCTCCAGTGAAATGTATTTCATGGGAACTGGAAACCATTTACATTAAATGAATACCACTGTTACATGAGTCCATGTGCGTACGAGTAGGACTGAGATGCCTCAGTCGAGAAAGATCTCTGCCAGTACAGTAGTCTCATCTTCCATCTTGATACACGTTACATGAAAGGCTTCACCGATGAATTTCCTCGCCCGTCTAAGGGCAGTCGGTAGCAGAGACGCCCAGCAGACCCACATTCCAAGCAGATGCAACATCCTACACATCTGACAAAGCAATTCATTTCTTACCAAAGAAACATCCCAGAAGCACTCATTCTGCTGGAATTATTCCAGTATTTGTTTCTTAATTATTGGGGGAAGGATCAGGTCAGGGCAAATAATTTTTTACCACTCTCTCTAGATTTGAAATGAGAAACACCATGTAAGTCACAAGAGATTTTTTTTTTTGTTATTTGTCTACTAATTCTCCTCCTGAACAGGGGCATGGAGGTGCTAAGGAACACCCTCGCCCACCGCATAAGCAGTCTTTCATGTAAAGTAATAACAAGGGAGATTGTTAATAATTTGTTACTGGTTGGGACATTAAGGAACATATAAACATGATACTACCCTGCAGGTGCACCATGGCAGCAACTTCAAAATTTACTGTTTAAACAGATGGATGAGAGCCCTATAAATTTGAAAGTATTGGAAACTAAGGAAGAATTACAACTCAGAGAAGTCTGCCGGGGAAGGACGTACAATTGCTGCAAGATGTAGCACAGAGACTGCAGAAACGCCAACACCTGGCCAACCCGAGTCTGCAAGTGCAATTAAAAAAATCACTGTGAAGTTGCTGCAGGCTACATTTTCACTTACATGCCATTACAATAATTATGAAGTGGAAAAAACTGAGAAGTAAATGTCTAGTACAATGCCCAGCTACAGCTGGATTATAGTCAAGTTCTGCAACAGAAAAACTGCCAATCAACTGTGACTGCTACGCATACAATAGAAAAACCAAACGCCTTTAATATCCCACCTAACGAGCCTGTTACATTGATACTGAATCTTTAAAAATTAGCAAACCTTATCACCACTTTTCACCTATACCATTATTCAGAAATAAACTAATTCAATGTTTGCCTCCTTGGTCTAAGAAAGAGCGCTCTGTGCCGGTATTTGGGAGATAGGAATTTGAGACGAAGTTGCTGGTAGATGTTAGGTGTGATCTCTGCTACCAACAGCATCCCATGAAGAGCAGCTAGACAGACATATTTAACACTTTTTTAGGCTACCCCCACCCCCCCACCCCTCCAAAACCCTCAAACATCTAATGCATTTGGTAGAATGTTTTCATGTTGAGTCTGATTTTATCTTTTTAAACAGAGAAATAGGAGAGGCAAGTTACCTAGGCTCTTACACCAGGACTTATCACAGCCTGGAGTGGAACCACTACTTAAACTACACTTACTTAAACTACACCCTGGCGTGGATCCAAACCACACAGCAATCAGGGAGGACACTTCCCTTCCTCAAACTGCTCAAACTTGCTGAAAACTACGTAAGTGACTGAGTAAATGTCCTTCTCCTGAGTCAGCGCTGAAGCAGAGCTCCAGCATTGCATCTGATTTACAGCGCAGCTTAAAGACTGTAGGACTGCTGGTTTTCTTAAAGCCTGATCTGTGAATGATACCCCGAGGGTGTCTGGTCACTAAAAATACGTAACGCTTGCGCAGACCGAGGCCGCGCTCGTACCCTGGGTTGGGAGCAGACCTGCTGGAGCACTGCTTTACCACACCACACAGAGGAGGAAAGGCCGTATGGCTGCGAACCCCGTTTGTACAAAGTAAACAGGCAAATAGATTCCCATTTTAAAATGTTTTAATTGATTTCATTAACTTGTAACTTGTCTTCTATTGCAATAAAGCAGAGTGCAGCAGGTTACTCGGAAGTTGTGGAGTGCTGAAATTTGGAGTTACGCTGAATGAAAGACTATGTACAATACAAATCAGCTTTCTGTTGTGTTGTAAATTTATTCTCGTAATTTTTACCATTTATTCATCCCAAAAGACATATTGCATATTTGGAACATTTTTAAATAAGAGCCACTATATTATTCAAGACAAGTAGTTTTGTCACATCAAAACTGATGACATACCCAATAAAAGTATTTTCCAGAGCAAGAAGTCCTTACAAGAAATATAAATAGGACATAAACTTCATAAATGATCTAGCATTAAAAGATTAAAAGAGCAAATCCATTCCATACTGAAGGCAGTACTTTAGCACTCATAGTACGTGCGTGGTGTTTCTAAATTAAAAAAAAAAGAATCAATTTCCTAACAGAGGGTACCGAAACAAATACGGGCCAGCTTTTGGATCAATTTTATTCCAATAGAACAGAATGAATTGATCACTTAACCCTTTTCTCTCAAGTTACTGATTAATATGATCAGGTAAGAAAAAGTCACTTTTAGTTTAACCGAAGCTTTGGATTTGTTCATCTTCATCAAGTACCATGAAGAGATGACATGCTTGGAAGCACATCCGCATTTTCAGTATATCACCTGACATAATAAAAGAATTACATCTCCATGCTAACATCTCCATTCCCACAGTAGAGAATTATTTATTCGAGAATGTCAATTCCATCTCCACTCTCATGGTTGCTAAATGCAAGGAATCGTGATCTATTTTACCACATGCAAGCGCAATCTCAGAACAGCAACGCGTACACATGCACACGCGCCCTCGGTGCATTACAAGTGTTGCATTTCCAGCACTGAGAATAATGCGGAGCCAAACTGAGCAGACTGAAAAATTTAAATGTAGTCACATGTATAATTTAGAATTAGAAATGTCTTATAGAGGGAAGCAGCAGTAACAGGCAACAACATGATGGGGCTGAGGGAAGAGAGTAAAAGTAAAATATATGATCTTGGGAAAAGGACTGGTTTTGCTTCATCTTAAGATCTAAGCAAATCACAGAATCATCTACGGGAAGCAATCAGTACAGAATTCAAGAAAGTAGAACAATTCATGCCTGTTAAAGCATTTTTAAAATAAAATTCCGCTTTTATATGTTTTTAAAAACTTAAGTTTATTGGTGTTATTAAACCAAGACTTCTGTAAATCATCTGACATTCCAACAGAAGTGATCACTACACTACTGTCACTGTAACTAATAATCCAGATTAAAAACCAGTTGACAGACTGCAGAAACGAAGTGAAGGAATTATTCTGTGACTGTTTTCCCTACTGTCCTGCAGGGACCTGGTTTTGGCTCACTCCTGTTCGACAGCGTATGATCAATAATCTAGAAAAGCTTCAGTAGGCATCCCTGTTAAAACCTGAAGGGGAAAAACCCCGTTGCTGAAGTGCTGAACAGTAATGGGAACAGGTTGCCACCTCGGACTGCTTTCCTACAGTGGTTTTTACCAAACAATACTGCAAAGTCAGATACCACGGGGCTGGGGCGATGCAAGAAATGCAGAGATTTGATTCACAGGATTAAAATCCAAATGCTAGAAGTCAGTGAATCCCAAAAAGGGTTCTGGTAGACAGCCAAATAGGAATACCAGAGCAGGATATAAAGCTTATTATCTATTTATACGATGTTAGTAAGGTCATTACTGTAAGGGCATGTTCTGTTCTGACATATACTCTTCAAAAAAGAATATTCATAAAATTGGAAATAGTTTTAAAAACTGACAACAAAAACTAGAGGGATGAAGAAAAAAAACTACAAAACTCAATCCATTCATATAAAATAGGACCGGAAGGTATTTTGACCACGGTATGTCAAATCCCTGGATCAGGACAACATTTGCAGTAGTAGAACATCATCCAAGAGAGATATATTGAAATCCAGTGGTTGGGAACCAAAGCTAGATGAACTGAAACACCGCTGGCTTTGGGGTTTTGGGGGGATTTATTTTTTTTTAGGACAGTATTTGCTCAAGTAACTTACCTACAGAGGTGACTGATTCTTTTTCTGAAGTTCTCAGATCAAGATTTCTTTTTTCCTAAAATATGTGCTTGACATTATGCTTCTGATGTTGAAATCAGTCGGTGAAGTTTTATGACTGTGATGCCCTGAACAGCAATCAGATATGAGTTCCCTTTACCAACAAATGGAAATTTGAACCCCTAATGGCCCTTACCACCGAAACTTTTGTTTCAAGTACTAATTCGCCTTCTACTTCTGGGAGCCTTTAGTCAAATACTGGCAGCACCCACTATTTTTAAAGCAGTAGCGGGTGCCACCCTCTCTCCAAGCAGAACAACCCGGCTCTGTGGGCAAACTTTTGCTCACTAACTTGAACGAGTTGGCACAAACTAAAACTCCAGGAAGGCAGGAAGAACTGGGAGACCCATAGTGCAGCCCAGTTCCCCACCAGGAGAGAAAGAAAGGAATTCTGTGTCCAGAAGCACACACAGAGGGACTGGGATGAGTAAATCAGATGGATCTGGGGAATTCAGTGCAGCTGTTTGCTGGAAGCAGTCACCCTTCAGATCCAGAGGTATGTGCTTGAAAGACAGAGGGAGAGAATATGGCTTCTAATTCTTTCATATGGCCAACTGCTATATGAATGGAGACTCAAAATCCTGAGACTGTTGCTAGTGAAATACTAATGGTGGATGAAAAGCCAGAGGGAAAACAGGCCCCTGGTGGAAACCAGCCAGCCCCAGTTGCAGAGCTAGTGCAAACTGCAGTGGCTTCCCAAAAGCCGTTGTGGTGACCTGGTGTTTTAAAGCACTCGGATGCTGCTGGTGGAATGAATCTCGGCAGTGGATTTGTCGTGGAGAAGCTTCAAGCTGAAGAAATAATTCTTGCAAGCAGTAGAACCCTACAGATTAAGGCAGGAGACATTCAAAATCTTACTTAAAGCACACTGAAAATTTGAACAGGTAACATACTTCAGAAGACTTGATTAGAAAAAGAAAAATAAATTAGGAATATACCCCCAAAATACATGCACAGATGATTACCTTTGCTTCAGCCATCAGTCATTTGATACAAAGTCTCACTAAGACTGTTTTATGAGAAAACTTTGCAATATATTGTGCAGGCTCACAATTCTCCATTTAGCACCAAAAAAAATCCAGAGATTCTGCAAGAAGGATCAGGCTAAGACTCTGGAAGAACACATTTAATTCAGCTACAAGGAACAGGAAAATTACACTATACTTTTTATATATTTTATATTTATAAATAAAAGGCCTGCTGTTGTAGTCCCCATGTAGGTAGAATTCTTTTAGAATTTAAAAAAGGTGCCTCAGTCAGGACACCAGGACAAAACTGAAGAAGCGTTCAGATATTTAATGATATTAAATCTTCCAAATTGAACTAGCAACTCCCAGACTAATTCTTCTAGTATGAGGAACCTTTTTAAAACCTCAAACTTCAGTGCAAGCTCAGAGCACTTATTTTACAAGTAGACTTAGAGCATTTTACACGTTTGTGAAAAGCTGCTTGTTACAGAAAGTCCAAGGCTTAGCTAATCAAGCCTCACAACTAAAAAGAAGGAACCTAAATATGAATGTAAAAGAGCACACACATTTACCATAAACAAACGCAATAAAAACCAAAGAGGTTTGTGCATAGAGCGCTTGCAAAATAACTCCACTTGCTGCTTTAGTATCAAAGAACTGAAGAACAGCAACTCCCCAGTTATCCAATCCTTCTCCAGGGATTCTCACAATGAAAGAGCGAACTCTGTATTTTAGCTCATTCCTGATCATTTTGAACATGCAAATGTTAAGAACTCCTGGGAAAGGCACTGTATTAGGGAACCACAGGGATACTTGTGAGCACAAACCCCCATGCAATGTGTACTATGCACCTGTGTATACAATATACATACGCACACATGCATGTAACTAAATTAGGAATCTTTCTCCTTTAATACAGCCATGTTGGGTCTCAAATTTCAGCTCTCTGATGCTCTAAAGATTTCTGAAAACACAGCATTTGTCTTTAATACAAGAACACAGGCAGTGTTGCTCAGTACGGGGCACCTACTTGCAGCGCGGGCCCACCCCGAGGTTGGTCCCAGGGAACTCGGCGCCTTCCCCCACTGCCAGCCAGGAGGGACCACTGCTCCCCCAGGCTCCACTCCACCTCCTCACACCATGTCTACGTGCTACCGGCAGGGAGAAGGGAACAGAATCCATTGGAAGAGAAACAGTAGGTGAAAGAGGGACAAATAGGGAGCTCAAGACACTAAAGAAGAGAGGAAGCAGCATCAGGCTCCCTTCCCTTAGAAGGGCTTCCCACTATTGCCCCACTATCTGCGGCCACTGCTCCTCCAGTCTCACCACCTCTGCCACAGGCACCATCCACCCTTCAGCTGTGAACACTTTCTTTTTCCCCCCATGGCAATATGCTCCCAAGCCTTCCATGGCTTTCTCCTCCCCCCTTTCTTTCTGAAAATCACAGACAGGAGAGAGATCAGCTAGACAAAAACTTAAACCAGTGCAAATGTGAAATACAAGGTAAAAAAATTTCTTTTGCTATTACTGGACATGCTGCAGACATTGTGCCTAGTAACTGTGGCAATACCTAGCGCAAAAGAAACTTAGCATGAATCTTTTGTTTTCAAATGACATTCAACTCAAACATGCATAGGGAGAGTAAAGTTATTTTATTAAATCATGCACATCACGTGTGTTAGTGCAAATAGTTTAATCTGTACTCCAGAAATTCTATTGTATTTTTATATCTTTACAAAATAGATTTAAAACAATTATTTACTTTAAAAAATGTAATTCTGAAGTTAAGCATTTCAGAACAATATTTGCAATAACCTATATACAAGAGGTACTAAGTACCACTGGCATACGAGTGTTCTGTGGTTGGGTGGCTTCCTGCAACTGAAAAGGATGAAATGAATGAACTAAATGACAATATTTATTTTCTACAAGTCACTTGTGGACTGTTTTTTGCAACTAATAATCCTCCCATTAGCAAATCCCATGTAACTCAAGATCGAACCTTTAAAGGTCAATGACCCTTAAAACCTCACAAAGAAAAGTATATGCTAAATTTCTATTTAAATATTTAAACTGTCGATTGCCATAACATTCTTTAAAGCCAATTGAATTGCTGAGATTACCTCCCTATTCTGAAGTTTCCTTTAGCAGAGCCATTTTACTTTACCATTCTTTAGCATATTAAGTCTTTAATAAACTTTTTTGACAGAACTGTTGAGCTGAACAAGACAACTACAGTCTACATTTAATTCAGCACTAACTACAGTGATTCCCACCAAAAGTCAGCCAATAGCAATAGTTATAGGACTTAGACAAGGAAAATAAACTTTGTAATGGGGACCACTGCATCATACTTACAGCCATGTGATGAGGATGCACAAAATTTTACTACCAAATTAAAATCATCTTCACCTGACAATACTTCATCAGGTATATGATTCCAATTTTGCAGTATTTTATGTATCTTAGATTTTTTTTTTCAGCTAATCACAAACTGTAGCAGTTCTCTTAATAAAGTTACGTCAACAAAAGCTTATCCAAAGAGCTTCTCCAGCTCAAGGCAGAAAGTATCAAATGACTGAAAGAAATAAATTGATACATGTGATATGTGAGAAAGTATTCATACTTTTAAAGAACGCATCTCTTTAAATATATGAAATTTAATAAATTACATTCAAACTAAAGTTAGCGTAAGTTGAATCACTGCACTATGTCCATCAAATGATCAAGTACTTGCTCCCAGAAATACCTTGGTTCACTCAAGAACACACACATGCTTACACTCACACACACGCACACTGAACACTCTAGGCTGGTCTTCACCATCAATATCTCTATCTCTTTAAGGCTGGATATGAATTGTGTTTATTCCCAGAAGTTATTAATAAAGCAATCCTTATCAAAGAAAAATATGCTTCCTTCAAAAGGCATGGTAAGAGAAGTTTTCTTAAGTCTTGTTCCCAACAGCTCAGTGACTAACAGCAAGTAAAATGGTATACTATTTTAATTTAAAAAAAAAAAAAAATTGTACTGAAAGGCACTGAGCACACTGCATCTGTTTTCCAAGTATCTGCGAGGTTACTTGGCTTGGGTGTCCAAATCAGAAATGTGTTTTTTTCTTTTAAGTCTGGCAATCAGATTCTAAAGTAAGTGTCCACAACCCTAGTCGTTATAAATAATTTGGTTCCAAGAAGCCTACTTTAGGCCACCATTATAGTATTCAGAATCCCAACATACTAATTTAAAACTTGCATGAAATTGTAAGCAAAAATATTGCTCACAGTATGATGAATCACAATTTTATTCCCTCTTTATAGACAGATACATTTTATACAGTTTAAAGCAAATGACCCTACTGCTGTTCTCACGCAGAGCTGTGCTGTATTAAGAGGTAAAAAGGAAGAGAATTAATCTGTTTTCCCTCAGTATATGAATGTTGCCAGCTTCTAAAGGGAGGACGGTGTATGGATTCAACAACAGTTCTCATGGAGAAGCTCTGGTTAGGCCTGGGTACAGCACCACGGCTGTTACAGCAACCAAAGCTGCCATCACAGGCATCCAAGGCCATTGTCTCTGTGTGGAGAGAAAAAAAAAATCAATATCATATTTGTTCTAATTCATACTAACCAGTTTACCCCGTGGTTCCTGAAAGTCCTGAGTACCTGTTGATAGGCATCACTAAACCGTTACCCACGAGCCCTACTGCAGGCTAGTCCTGACTTAGAGCATCACAGTAAACCATGTTTCTCTAGCAAAGGGAACTCCACAACTCTTCACAACTGAGGATCATCAGGAGAACTTTTGGCAGTTCCATATTTCCAGCTTCATTACCGTACGCACCTCAAAGAAATCTGCTATTAAACACGTGAGGGCTTAAAATGTTTTAAACAACACTTGTGCCGAGTAATCGCTAGACACAAGTTTATGCAGTACTGACATCTTTAGCTTAGCTTTTGAATGTCTAAATCCAGTTCTATGAAGTCAGTTTGTAGCAGATCCTAACAACATCATTTCTAACGGACTGTCACAACATTTCATGACAATAATAGCATTTTAAGAGGAGGACACGCTGAGAGATGTTAGAAAAAACGCAAGCTGAGAGTTCAGAATACAAACCAACCACCTATTTCTCGTCTTTTTTTTTTTTTTCATCTTCTTCATAGCAATAGCAAGAAAAATTAAAGTGTTTAGCGCCAGAGAGGAATTTCTTAGTCCATAAATAGGAACCAAAGCTTGTTGATTTTTATTATTAGAGGCAAACTCTTCATTTTTCATAGTTAATTAAGCAATTAAGTTTTCTTACAGGCCCTAGCGTCGCAGCATTGTGTAAAAGGTAGCCCATTTGCTAAAGACAAACTGAGACCGAGTTAGAAGAGGCACATTCAGAACCAGTTAGAACGAAAATCATTGTTAGAATTAAAGAAATCACACAGATGTTAAATGATTAGTTGATTGCTCAGCTCGTCAGTATCAACAGAATGGCGTATTAAATGAAGGGTTTGCTTCAGGTAAAGAAATACCTGTGAGCGTTTCACCATGCACTATTTTATACATATATGGCACACACAGGTGAGAGGGACAAACATACATTGACTGAACAGTAGTGCTTGTACCTTTCGCTACCACAATGGGCCGTAACACCAATACAGGAAAGCCAGGATTAGGCCGATGAATACGGCTGGGACGGGTTGTAATATGGAAGGCTAAAGAAGGGAAGGGATATTAAAAATCACTTTGTGCTATAAATCAATCAGGTAAAGATGATTTAGAGAGGGGAAAATAAGTCAGTGAGTTTTGTTTTAATTGAAATGTATTAAAGACATCTAACACAATACAGCATTATCTAATCTGGTATACAAAGTTAGTACACCATTCTACTCAAATGAACAGGGATGTTTAAAAATAAAGGGAAGTAAGCAGAAAATGTTCTAAGAAATCTCTTGTCACAGCTTGGAATTTAGCACTTAAAAACAATACAAATCTTAAACTGATTTGCCTGTATCTTATTTAGAGTTGGTTTTAGTTTTTCCAAGTGATAGGAAATCCCATCTGGATTTCTTAAGGCAGAAAGACTCACACCAGATACTGAATTTTTCAGCTACTTCTTCATTCCTTGCAAGTTAGCCTTTCTCATTTTCCATCACCAGCCTCCAGGAAAAACAAACTTTTTCCTTCATTAGTAAATCAATTACAACTACGTCCACAGGCAAACCCAGTAGTTCAGACATTTCCGTGAGATTGTAACATGACAGTACAATCAACACTAAGCTACTATAAAGCAGGGAAACACATTTCTATTAGAGATACCACAAAGATCAGCATCTCTGGCAGGTCGTCAGTCTTGTGACCAAATGCAATTCTGAAAATCGATCAAATGTTGCAGCTGGGCCAAATTACCAGCTGGCAAGATTGCAGGGTTCGTTTAGCTTATGGCCTCGTTAGAACCATCTACACATTTTCTCAGCTACATTCAATTAATTGTAAACTGCTTTACTTCACATTCTGGATGGATAGCCTCTATCCTTAATATGATGAATTAAAAGCAAAAATGGACCTAATTTCTTTTTAAGCTGTCTACGGAAGACATCTTTTTTCTTTGTATCTTAGCCTATATATTTGTGCACACACACAGACACACAGAGGTTAAGTTCAAACCATGCCAAATATTTCCTAAGAACTTGTTTGTGCTGAAGCCACCTTGATTTTGTTCAGTCAAATAAATAAATAATAAATTCATGTTTGAAGACTTTCTAAAACATTGTGATTCATAAATAAAATCTCATCCTGTTATGAATTTGTAGGAGTCACTTAATCAGAGAACCTCCAATATGGTTCAAAACACAGGAATCTTAGAAGGTATTCTAGTCTCTGCCATTCAATTCAAATTGGTTTTAATCAAGGCAAATATTTAATAGACAAATTATGTGTAACTATTAAAGTCATTTTCATGCAGGATTATTTTTGTGTCATTGGTGCCACAAATCAGAGTGCCACCTTCCCACAGAAAGCATGTTGGTAGAAATAATCACAGCAGCGTTCAAAAAAGTGCCAGAAGTTTAAGTAAACCAGAGCAGCTAATGTTCTCAAACCATTCACATAAACAAATCTGTCATATAAAGCGCATCAGGAAATAATCAGTGACTACAAGCATGCAAGCACAAGTAGTACACCACACTGCTAAGCGTTTCAAAACACAACACTTTTTTTTAAAAAAAGTAAAACTTAAGTATAAAAACTTAGTATTTAAATGATATCCCAAACAGAGTACAGAAGCCTTGTCTTTTCTAGTATTTGTTAGTTCACTGAACAATTCTATGGATTTACTTTTTTTTTTTAATTTATTTTTTAAGTTATATGCATTCATGGCTGTGGCATCTTGGCAAATGAAACAGATGATAAATATCCACCACATTAAATGAAATTGCCTCCAAACGATTAAATTTCCCCCCTCATGAACTTATCAATCTATAACAAATCTCCTTTTTGTTGAGGAGCATTTAACTAGGCGCTTCATCAAAAATGTGTATCTTGTATTAGAATACGAAGATACGCAAATTCAGATACAGATGGGCTGCAAAAAGGAAGAAATCCCACAGTGGGAAATCACTTTCTGTGGGACACTGTCCTCAGATATGAAGTAGCAGATAATGATTCCAGCATAAGGGGACAATGGTACTTGAAAAATTTGACCTTGGAACTCAGCCCAGTATCCATGACGCTTCAAATAATCCACAAGATAGATACGTTTTACATTACTGATTGCGAGTAATGCTTGCTTGAACAGCAAGCTTGTCCTGCAAGTCCTTATATGGTTGGATGCTCCTCATCATACCCTGACCTCCAGGTTTCAACTGTCATAACTAACTCCTCCTCCGGAAGCAGATTTTGGCAACTGCTGTGGTTCCTGATTTCATTTAAATACTCACCTCAAAGTCTTCCTAAAATTTCCTTTACCTTGCAAGCTTTTCCACTTTTATCAGGTGCTCCAATTCCCTTCACAGTATTTCTTCCCTCTACTATCCCCCTTTTTCCACTGATCATTTTAATCCTGAGGTTAATGTTTTTAACAGAGCAGAAAATCTCACATTCACAATTATTTATTCAGTGTGATCTCTTCTACTAGAATGGGAGGTTTTTGGTTGTTTAACTTCTGCCTACTTTAGTAACTCAATAGTATCTGAGCATTGCAGAAGAATTCTAAGCAGGAAGCAGGTTCCAAGAGAATTATTACATCATATTCCTAGAAATATGGCTGAAAAAAGTAAGAAGGGCCTGAATTCTTTACATCTTTGACAGCTCTACTATGTTAGAGGTTTACATTCAGTAACTGGCTATGGCAAGAGTATTCACACGAACTTTGGGCATCTAGCAGCCAGCTGATTTTAGAGGATGGGACCTGTAAAACTTTCTTCGTAGTCAGAGGAACAGTTTTCTAAAAGGCTATTCCAGAGCGTCCATTATCCTCCTGTTTTGTACTGTCCACTACAGGAGTTGTTCACCCCGCACTGATCACAGAGGCAGTACAGGAAGACAATAAACCAGCCATCCCAGGGTAGTAAGGTATCTAAAATAAGGCTATGACCACCTTATAACACATCTGACACACACTTAACGTTTGGAGGATTTCGGAAGTCTCAGTATAAAAAAAGCTGTCTCTGGTTGTAAACTCAATTCTAATGATACAACCTCTCAAATTAATTGCAACAGAAAAGAATATTTTCATTAGTGAATAGAAAGGACAGTTCAACTGCACTGTTTAAAGCATGAGCCGATTAGGGATAACCACTGTTAAGAAGCATGAGCAAGAGTAAGGAGGGAACATATGTTGTAATAAATACTAATAAAATAAAAGCATCTTGAAAAAGGTTGCTTAATTCATTTGGATACAGGTTTCTCAGCTTTTACCCATGTATCATTCTCTGAAATTAAAAAATTTTACTTAGTTCTGGTTCACTAGTATTTAAGCCAGATGTTTTCAAGAGAGCAGATAGGCCATATTTAAAACTGTCACACAACTGTAAATTTAACTTGCACGCATATTTGTAACAGCATAATGACCTGCAAATTTGCACAGGTAGTACCAGCAAGGAATTTTGCATATAATATGGTACACAGCCTTTTTGTTTTCCTTTTTCTTTTTTTTTTTTTTTTTTTTTTTTTTTAAAGTCTGTCCTTTTCTATTTGACACTTACGTATTCCCTCAATCAACGGAATTGCCAGTGTCATAATCTGACTTCCCCACATATTTTGTACAGACTTACGTTGTTTCCTTTTTCTTGTAGCAGCTTCAGGTTTTCTTTACACTGTTTGAGCTCTTCTGAGAGTGACTGGTTTTCTTTTTCAGCCATCTCATACTTCGCCTTCAGTTCTGAGAGCACAGTCTGTGTTCTTTCATACTAAAGACAAAGAGAAAACAGTCTGCGGACCCCTGGACACCCAACACATGCTTACATTTGCTTAGCGCACAGCTTCCTTTCCTGTCATCTGCCTAGAGTAACTTGCCTTGGATCAGTACACTATCTTTTCATAAAAAGCAGGGTAGAAAAATCTTAGTTTAGATTTCCTTTTTTTCCTAAATGAAGATTTTTTTGTCCCTGACTTTGAAGGGCTAGGATTTCTAAAAACAAGGAAATACGAAGTAAATTAATCATCTACCTTAATTCATCTCTCATAGCAAACAATTATTCATTATCACATTGGAAAGGACTGTAAAAACTATGAAGACAAAACAAGAAACAGGAGAACAAGAAGTCCTTTACGTTTAAATAGTGGTCTTACATCTAGGCTGTAGCTTAAATACGTACACCAACCAAATAGGTGCAAAAATCAACATTCTGTATGAGGTAAATCAAACCCTCTTCCCACATAGTAAATTCAAACATAAGAGTAAGAAAGGCATTAAAAAATATCATGCCTTATTACTATCATGCCATAATCCTCAGTGTGGGTCAAGTACAAACAATACTGGGTGAACATGTCTCATGTTCCTACAGTATGGGCAGCTTCTCCTTTTTCAAACGCACATTCAAGTTTTTCTACAGATCACAAGCTTTCTAGTAGTCCTCATGACAGGGATTAGTAAAGACAGAACCAGTGGCTTCCAGTACTGGCATTCACCACAAATTTAAAAGATTAGGCATCTTTACAAATACATCTGATTACAAAAACAGAGACTAGCAGGACTGGGTTTTTCAACTTCTGAAAATGGTAAGGAATGTGACATGGACGAATTAATGACAAAGCAAAGGAAAGGACTGCAAAAGAAACTAGAAGTAGTGACTAGGGAAAACTTCACTCAAAATGCTCATAAGAGAAAGCAAGTAATTGTTGGAGACGATGGCCTTCTAACAGACATAATCTTTAGAGGCTATGCAGATGAAACGTATGCTCAAAATGCTGGCTTTTCCTTATGCACTTGCTAATCATCCTCAGCAGCCTAGTGATCCAGTAAGATGAAAGGTCACCTTTGTAAAGAACGTGTAGTCCATTGTCAAATAAAAGAGTTTAAATCTAACTAGGAAGATCATACTGACTAAAAAGAATTAATTTTGACTCATAACAGCTGATGAAACTCTGTACCACGATGTTCAGGAAGACTCTGAATAAGGGTTTACCTGTCTGTACAGCTTAGAAGTAAATTCACTAAGGTAATGCGCAAAAGTAAACTTTAGGAAGTTCCCAAACACACGCAAGTCGTTTTATCTGAAATCTTCCATTTCAGATTTAACCCCCAGTTTGTATATTGTTAGCTACCATAAAAGTACTTGCAATAAAAGTATGAAAAATTTTCATTACTAGAAATCTTGTGTTTTTCCTTTCCTTTTAGCTTAAAAGTCAAAGTCATTGGGCATTATATTCTCTCAAAACAGAAATAATGTTTTGTGTTACCTCTTTCTGAGCATCCTTTGCTTGACTCTCAGCTTCACTGAGTTGGCTTTTTAGACTAGCTGCATCCCGTTGATGTTTTTCTCTCAAAGATCCCATCTGATTTTCAAGTTCCTTTCGAGACATTTCAAGAACACTTATATCGCTGGTTAGCGCTATACTCTGTTTCTGAGAGCTGAAAAACAAAATCCAATGAGTCCTCATGTGTTTTAAATTTAAACAAACAAAAGATTTTTTTAAAGCACTTTTCATCCTCCAAAGCTTCACACATTATTTTTATTTAATACGGAAATACCAGCTTAGAGCAATCATAGAAGTACAGATCGTCATTGTCTCCCTCTACAAAGTACTGACACAAAAGGCTGGTCACAGTCTTGCTTTTAAATATATGTGCACATCTTAGTGTGTATAATTAATCATAACCTATAATTTAAATAACTTATCATTTATAATTCTTAGTTTCTTATTTTACTTTTTATTATTCACTAAGTATTTATTATATACTCCAAAGTATTTTGAAACAAATTTGTGACAAGAAGTCTGTCCAAGGTTGTTAGACGTATTTCACTTATTTGCACACATGCTGCTTTGCTTACTCCAGTTGCATAAGCTAATAGCTAGTACATTCTTCAAGTGTTTAGTACAATTGTGTAATAGTCATAGAAAGCTCTGAATTAAGCCATTACAAACTTCAATGTAATAACCAAGTAGCATTAGTTTGTGCCTGTGCAAGAAAGAAAAACAAGGGAGAGATCTTGCATATCTCCATTATGCAAATCCCGTATTTGCTCGTGTGACACTCTGTATGAAAAAATACGAGTGGAAATCAGAGCATGATGGAACGAAAAAGAAAGGTTTGATTCCTGCAAAATAACACATTACTTCTAGAAATGTTTTACTGTGGGAAACTTCCATTTTTTCAATTAGATGTTACACAGTGAGGAAGCCAGAAGGAGGAAAAAAAAAAGATATCTAAGCATGACGGTAAAATTCACATCTACAATAAAACAAAGTTGCTGTCCCATATTTACTTTGGGAATTAAATTCCAATATCTGAAACTGAAAAACAATTTAATAATGGTAGATGAAGGGATAAGAGGGGAAGTTACTTCCAGGCAGAAGATTTAGACAGCCTTTAGCAATGTCACATGCTCAAATAGCAAAAGAAATATAGTAAAATACAAATACTCCTGCACTCTAAAATCCCTCCCAAAAGATATTATGGCACTTGTGATAAAAAGAATTGTATTTTTTCTGTTAAGCAAAACATGATATAGAATACTGTTTCTGCCCATCATTACTATTTATAGTGTGACAGGTTTCCATGAGACACTATACTATCTGAGAATCATTTTCCAACCCTGAATGCTGAGAAAATTTTAGGTTAGGATATCTATGTGGTTTATTATGTTTTAAGTAGAAGGATAACTCTTAAGTCTAAATACTTCCACAATGCACGCTTCCAAGTCCTTATTAAAAGCAGCAAAATAAGTCAGGTTACCTTATGACGATATAACATGACTGATAAGTAATACAGAAGCATTTGCAAAATAGAAAAAAAATAGCTTGGTATAACAATTTAGCATGAAAGTGTGTTCTGCCCAATACTATGATATAAACAAAATTTCAATACGTTTATTGAAACACCATCAGACATTCAGTACCACTTTTGGGAAGAAAAAACAACAACAAAAAACCCCTCTTCAGCTAGTATGATACCTTCCTAGACAAATCCATTGTGCCCTTACCTAGAAAGCTCCTTCTCTTGTCGCTGAAGTTCAGATGTAAGCAAGGTATTTTCCTTCCTTAGTGTAGCACATTCAGCTTCCAGAGCACTCCACTCTGCCTTCAACTTTTCAAGTTCACCTGCAATGAATAAAATTTAATTGAATTGAGTAAAATTATTTCATGACTGCTTCAAGTATCACCAGCTAATAAATGGAGGAAAAGCTGGTTCAGTAGTAAATCTCAAATATACTTGATAATAATCAAGTCACGTGAATTCTCTCACAAGCACTTATAAAACATTACAGTATCTTCTACTGTTATGAGGTTTGTGAGCCATTAAACAAGCTAGTGCCTTTTTTTATGCAAGCTTTTTCTAAGGCACAAAGGAGTAGAAAACAGTCTGTTTATGGGTCTACTCTAGTATTTCAGAAACAGTGACAGAAAAGTGTATTTGAAGAAAGTAATTTCCCAGACTTGAAAATAGCAAACAACCAGAACCACTAGATACCATGCCTCTGCTACAAGGAACAGAATGCTTAAAGCAATAACTAAAGGGTGAAAATGTGACCTTCGAAATAAATCAGTCTCTGGTAAAATAGATAAAAATCAAATGTTACGCATGTCTTAGTAATACAATGACAGAGACTGGAGTCTGAACTGGAAAAAGGCTTCTCTGACAACTTCACAAAGATTAACCGACTCAGAATTTGAAGCATATTTTACATATGCCAGTTTCTCTGTGGCACGTACAAAGTTTCAGCACGAGCTTTTGAACTCTGTTAGCAGATTCTGCAAGACCTGAAGCTATAGGCCTGGAGTAGTGGCTCTCAACCAGTCCTTATGAGACATGGGTGCATTACAGGTAAAGTGAAATGCAAATGAATGAGCCTAAAAGAAGCCCTATACTGGCTCTAAATCATGTGTCCAGAATAAAGCTTTAATTTTAAACTTGTTTTAACATTTTTATGTTAAAAATGAGATGGTATCAACAGTTTTATTAAGCCATAAAATACAGTTATTTGTCTCAAGTGAAGCTTTGCTAGAAAAATTAAAAGGTTAGAAGCTACCCATTTACAGGCTTAAATTATACAGAAGTTACACAAGTCCTTTTGGAAATCTGTGGCAGTATCAATCCCTCAAATAGTACAAGTTTTCCATCTTTTCTCAGTGGAATTATACTTGATCTAGTTTTGATATCAAAGGGTAACTAAGCTAATTTAGGCATAATTGACAATTATTATTTAATGAAGTATACGAAGCAGCTTTTGTAATACTACAAAGCCTTGATACACATATATGAATACACACATATGTGTGTATATATATAGACGTAGTAAATGACTGCAGAGAGACAGACAAATAGTGATTTGAATAACTGACATTCATTAGATTGAGAAGGGTGCTACTGTTAGCACTAGTCTGTGACATCCTTTTAAACATGTACCTTTTAAGCGAGTAGCCTCTTCTTTCTGCTGATCCTCACACTGCTGGCATCTGAGCTGAAAACTGGCTTGCAGATTGACAATTTCTTTTTCATAATCTGAGGCATCTTTCCGCCACCGTTCGAGTTCCGCTTGCACTGTGTGCAGCTCATCTTGCAATGCAGAAATATCTGTATCTCTTTCTGATGCTGCTTTTTCTGCTACTTGTTGAAGTGACAGAATCTCATTTTGAGCACTGACTAGTTCATTTCGAGTGCTTGAAATTTCATTCTCCTTTTCCTCACGAAGATTCTCAATATCTTCCTGTAACCTTCGCAACTGAGCTGGAAAGCATACATTAGTGTTAATATTTTTAAAAACTGTATTTACAGAAAATCTAAAAAACGTAACTCCCTTTCTCAATTTGTTGGTGCTTAATAGGACTAAAGAATCCTAATGCAATTGAAAAAGATATTAATCTTGTCAAATGCTTTACCCTTGAAGAGACATGTATGTGGGGGTCATGTATTACAGAGAGTCCAAAGAAACAAGAATTATGGTTGGACAAAGCTTTCTTAGACAGGGTTGTGTTAGGTGTGTGATACTAAAGCAACTCTCCAAAATCTGAAACCAAGATTTAGATCCAACTTCATTGTAAGACAAGTATTACAGAACAAGGACACTGGGGGGTTCAGGGACAAGAGGGAAAGCATGAAAGCTTCTGTGACAAGCCAAACAGTTGCAAAGCTGCATTGGAAATGTTTGCCTGTTCAGCAGTTAACTTGTGATGTCTATAAATATTTGAGGCACGGAGTCTAATTTCTATTCCAGTCTCAACATGTAGTAAAGGAAATAAAAATTACTTTACTTCTTTGCAAAAAGCATCTTTCAATATATTGAACTATAAGTTGTCCTTTAGCATTTACAGTTTACTGTAAATGTCCAGCAGTCACATACACACTAGTTTATTTTACATTTCTGCAGGAAGCAAACCTTATAAATTATTCCCATTCAAAATTGTTTCATTATTAAACACATCTCTGAGCACAACTATTTTTCATAAACACACATGCAAAGAGAATCCAGTGCAAACAGTTGGGGGAAAAAAAGTACAGTACAGAGGAAAGGGAAGTCTGAAAGAAAGAACAACAAAATTATAGTTAAAACCCTGACTGATGGAAGCAAAGTGTTTAATTTGCTCAGTGGTTTTGTTTTGCTTTTTAAAGAACATATACCAGAGTTCACATGTATTTCATTGATTTTTAACATGGGAAAAAGCAATGACTAAATTAATGAAGAATTGCTCTGAGAAGAAAAGTGCAAAGTTCTTAACATCACCTGAAAACCTAATATAAGATATTGTAGAGAGTCAGAATTACACAAAGTTATATGTTTCAGAAGCAAAGGGCAAAAAAGGACAGTGGAAAGCATGGGGAAGATAACCAAGGCTGAGTAACCTTCACAGATTTCTTGTACTTATTTTTGTTCTCTCAATCCATTACAGAAGATGACACGGAGAATGTGAGCAAGTTGTGCTGTAAACGGATACAGCATTAAAACTAGTCAAGAGAGACTTGCACTTTCATGACAACTATACTTGATGTTTTTCAGTAGCTGCATATACAGTAATATAGGTAGAATTCATATACAGGTACCATCTAGAAACTTTGCTGTTAGTTGATATACAGTGAAGAAGAAAAATGCACCTTTTTTCCCCCCCCTTCTCTAAACAGGCTCCAGCAAGACAGTTAGCTCATTAGATAAACTAAAGAACCTATGAATTACCCAATTCCACACTCTGGAGGAAGACGACAGTATGGGAAAAAACCATGATAGTTATTATATATTGTAACATATAAGAGCTATTACAGACAACAGTAAATTAGATTTCACAGCAATTACGTATAAGATGAAACAGTCTATCTGATCCATAACAAAGACATTTGTAGCATGATGGATTCTTAAATATATGAGAGCAACATGAGGCTTACTACCACCTCATTTGTTTGGAAATAGTTTCTACAGGCTTATACTAACAGAATAGCAAATAAAGTAGTAGATGAGAACAACCTGACAGTAACACAACACATTACATGTTAACAATTGCCTTTCCGTGTATCCTTACACTAGAAGCCTTGAACCTACCAAACCAATATGCTAGGAAACGACATTTCTAAAACACCAAGAATTACAACTTGCTAACACAGAAGGTGACCATTAATGAGCAAAGGAGTGATTTTTTTTTCAAACCATATCTTCCTGATACTATTTTCTTTATCAAGCCAAGCTAAATTCCTGCTTCTCAGTAATGGCAGTATTTCAAAGAATTTTTTTTTTCCCTTCTGCCTGCATTGTTGATGAACAACTTTCCCTTTAAAGGTTCAGGTGTGTAAACAAGCACAGTATGACTGAAAATCCAGACACATACAAGCGTTTCTGAAGTTTAGTGGAGTTGTAAAAATAACTTACACAGGAAAATTACTACCAAGAATATTGGAATAGTTTCTGAAGCATTCTAGTGCTTCAGAATCCAAGGCAATTAGAAAGAAAACTTCCATTACATCTCTTATTTATGTAATCCATTACCTCATCTAAACTGAACGCTTCACTTTTTTTTTTTTAAGTAAGTAATGACAAGTTACTTGAATTTCCTTGCTTTACCTATCTGTTCATCTAAAACACTTCACACGTAGAGACAGGATCTCAGTTGTTTCTGTGTTTCCTCTCTTCTCTATGACAAACACATAAAGCCATGTAGCACTGGCTGGCCTAAAACATAAATTCCATGAAAAAACTTTAAGAAAAGTTCCTGCATGAAGTTGCCAGGATTTTTTTCTCCACTACAGTTTGTAGAGGCTGCTAAGAGAGAATCCTGACATCTTGATAACTTTTCCCAAGTTGTGAGATGTGTCATACCCTAAAAGTTTGGGAAGCAGCAAGCATACAATGAACATCAGAACATTTTGAACTACCATGGGGAGAGAACAGGAGGAAACATAAGCAAGACCTCACTTGAGAAGGGTTCAGGAGACAAAAAACTACTGAACTGATAAGAGGCATCTTGCAGTCAAGTTTGGCTCTGTCAAGCTTCTACTTTGATTCTCTTTTTTTGAGAGAAAAAAAAAATATTTCTTTTTTCTGCATAGAAATAACTATCAAATCCTAATTTCTAACTTTTGCTACAGCATTTTTTACTTGGAGAATTTTCATTATTAGCAGGACAAGATTCAAAATTAAATTGCTCCTCTTGTTCTGAAGATAAGTATTATGTAAGCTCCTCTTTCTTAGAGGAGCAATGGCAGAAAACGTAAATATTCTTTGCTAACATTCATATAAAACAGTGCTATTATACAAGCTTCTCGGTGTAACTCGTATATGACAAATACCACATTCCACAACAAACTACCACCCATAAAGTAATTTGCTAAAGCTATTTTGATTTCCTAAGAAAGTGAGGATTGTCAGTCCATCTGCCTGTCTGCTCATCTGCCTTCCAACCATTTTTAGGTCCAAACGAAACAATATGCTGACAAAGATACCAAGGTATGAAGCTCCTACAATTTTCATAACAATCAATGGCTGAGTAGATGTTCAAACTAATACTTGCTCTAAGGAAGAGTCATAATATAACTCTTATTCATTTTAAGGCTAGACAGCTTCTTGATCAGTGAGCTCACTCACATGCACAGGCTGACAAGTTAACATAATACAGAATACGTGGCACAGAAGTTACGTTCTGCTATAATGATTCTGGGCTGAAAAGAGCGTGATTGGTCATACTGTTTTTTCAAAAAGCACAGACAGCGTCTCTATTGCAGAAATTTTACTGCATGCTCTAAAGTTGGATGCAGACCTGGAGCGATTAAAAAATTATTTAAGAGGATTCTACCAATGAAGTGAAGAGACTGAGTAGCACATAAAGACTAAACCTTCTGAGTGCTCTGAAGATAAAATAGTCACAGTAAGAATTCCTGGATCATCCAAAGCTGAGAAAGACTGGAGAAAGAGGAAGGAGAAGAGGCATCTGTAACAGATTACATCTTCTGCATTTTCTAAATTATGATTAGAACTGTAGAAATTGACAGGAAACATTTCACAATAAAATTCAAAGATATGGTGAAGGAAATCAGATTGAAAACATACACTCAATTGACATTTTCCTTTGTTAGCGCTTATGATGCCACAGAAACAGCCAAAGCTATATATTTTCCCTAAAAGAGTGGGGTGAAAAAAAAAAAATTCTTACCTTGCAGAACATTTATTTGCTTGTTAGATTCTTCAACTTGCACTCGATATGCTTTTCTCTCGTCTTCCAATAGCGCTATAAATGAAAGTGAGAATGTGCCCAAAAGTTTTTGTTAGTATGAAGTATTTCAGCTGTGTAATTAATTTTAGTCACAACTTCTCCTTAACTGAAAAGATTAAAACACTCATATTATTTCAGTAAGTTATCAAAGCTAGTAACTGTGTAAGTAGTTTAATAAAAAGTTAATATTAAGACAGCATTCCATTATTGTGGTAGTATTACAATTAATTTGAAATTAATATAATCTGCTGCCTGATCCAAAAACTCCATGTGTGCTAAATGCAAACTGGTGTGGGAGGAGAAAAAAAAAAGCTCTAAATATACCCTATAAAGAACACCAAACAATATGCAATTAAACCGGACTATACTATTTCCTGTCCAAAACAACCCACAGTTTTTCTGAGGATAATGATACAGCTACGTTATCTGATAGAATGCATCTAAACAAAGAACTACCACTGAATACATTAAGTTATGTGCATTATCTGACTGAAATACAGATTAATCAATATCCGTAGATGAATATATTTTATAAGGATGAAATATATGGAGCTCAAGTATGTATTAAATACTAAGAAAAGATGTTGGTTAAAAGATCTTAAAAGATCTTGAACCAAAAAGAGCTCAATTGGACTGTATATAGTTTAGAAAAAAAGCAAAAGTTTCTGACATTCTGTGCAGGAGAAGTGAATGCTATGAAACAAATTTATCTAACAGACAGTCAGCAAAACTGGATCCCCTTTTTAAGACTACCTGATAAATACAATTTTAATGAATACCCTAAACAACTAAATTGATCTGGGTCTCACCTTGAAGTTCAAAGCATTTTTCTTTACTTGTCCTAGCTAGCTCTTGGGCTTCAATCAGCTCCTTGTGCAGTTGCTGAATTTCTTGCTTAGCCTCAGTCTCTGATTGCGCACCCTGCAATTCATCTGATAGAAGAACATTTTCTTTAAATCATAAATTTGTACAACAGTTTAATTTGCACTGCCATGTGATGACTGGCAACTTTTTATTCAAATCATCTGGAGTTAGTTAAAGTAAACTCAAAATTGGATTAGGTAAATATTAGCAAAAATATTAATATACTTTTAAAAGGAGGAAAACATAAGCAAACTTTAAAACATTCATTACATATAACATGCAGTTGTATAAAACAAAAAATAGCAAACAAGAATTAGAGAGTTTTTAAAAACACGCTATAGGTTGGCAAGGATTCCCGGATTGACAAAAATGAAGGAACAAGACGCGTAAGACAATCCTTGACTGTGTTTACAACTTGTCTATTTTTAAAAGGAAGCTACTCTACCCCTCTCTCCCAGCGCACGCTTATCAGCAATGGTGCGGCGCCCCGGGCTCCCCAGCCCACCCTCCCGCAGCCCTGCTCCTAGGAGCCCGCACCAGCCCCGGCAGGCAGCGCAGCGGCACGCGTACGGACCCAGCCTCGCACCGAGCCCGGGTCACGCCAGTCGCCTGCAGGAGGTTATGCAAAGAGTTGCTATTAAGCGGCTTGCTACTGCCAATTGGCTTGCTACCGTGCAAGGCTTGGCTTCCCCCTCTCCCTCTGTGGACCGTAACTACAAGGAAAGGAAAAATTTAGTTTTCTAAAACAAAATTAAGAAAATGAAGAAAAGTCCACCCTCCTTATTTCAGTCAGTGGCCTAGTGAATATGAAGGTAAATTTTGCCCTTAAAATTTTTTTCACTATGTTTTAAAATATTAGGTATACCTATGCATGTTATTTAAACTCTAAATAAAAACATTTGCTCTTCCCTAGGAGTTTTGTATTTGCTAAAATGCATAATAAATACCCCTCGGGCTTATAAGAGATGACTTGCAGTGGCAGACAAATTAAACACTTTTAAAGCTGAAGTTTGGGGGCAATTTAAAAGAGGAAAAATAAGTTATTTGTAACTAATAGCAGTGTCCTCTAATGCCGACACACTAGAAACTAGATGCAGTGACAAAGAGGAAGACGACACTCTAGCCTGCAGGTATGTGCGGGGCCAGGAACTGGATCCAGGAAACTCGTTCACTAAACTTTCCTTAAGTAGCGTCTGTGTGGAAACAGATCTTCCAATAGGCACCAACAGCACTAATAAACTATAAGTAGCTGGCTAAAACTTTATACGAAGCCAGTTAGGTGAGAAAGGTAAAGGAGGGAAATTGTTGAAAGAAGTCCAGCCGCGCATCCTGGGAGAGGGAGAACCAAGAGGTAGCTGTGTTACACAGCTAACTGGTTAATAAACGTCTACCACGACAGACCACACGGATTTCAGATAAAGGCACACCGCTTAGAACAAAAACCCTGAAGGATAAATTACTTTGGTCGTCTGGACCTTTCACTAATAAGGAAAAAATAAATACAAGCTATAGTTTAGTTCATCATTATACTTTTGACATTCATATTTGACTGTATAGGTCACCAATAAAGTAACTATAAAAATTTTTTGGCTGTTTTCTTCATTAAAAAAATGTTTATCAAATCATGCTAAAGTATTCATACTGTATCCCTCTAAGAAAAGAGGCGATGTTTTTCCTATTCTCACAGTAATGAATTGGTGGGATTGAGTAGAGCTGAGGGCACACATGTGCTTTTAGACTTTTTCAGAACAAAATTATGAGAGCAGAAAGAACAAAGAGGACTACATATTTCATCCAAATACTTTCTTTTATAGCGTATTAGAGTTCCAAATCCGAGTTTCTTTTTACTGAACATGTTTTGTTCTTAGCTTCTCACGGATAAAGACTTGGGGCAATTAGACTTTCAACCCTCCTTAATGAGACCGTTCAGAAGAAATGGATGAGGTAGTTGACAAATTATGCTCAAATCATGCCTGGTAAAGCAGCAGTGTCCCAAATCCAACAGCAGACACCCTAAATGAACTTTCTGGTGGACAGTATTTTCCAATCAATGAAAGCACACATCATAAAAGATAATACTGCTTCAAAGGAGATGAGGAACTCGACTTCTGGGACAATATGATCAGTTTAGCAAAGGCACAATCAAGGTAAGAACTCTTTCCTACTCAAATGCAATAGGGCAATTTCCATACGCCTGACATGCTTCTAAATCAAAAGTCAAGAAATAGAAGTACGATAAAATAACAGCTTTTCAGTCTTACCCAAACTGAAAATTTCTTTAATGCCTTTTAGTGCAAAGCAAACATCATTTTTGTGCTAACTCTAGTTTCAAGAATAATTTCTTAGCGAGTAGGAGTGCTCTATTTATAAGTAATAAAACTACTAAATATCATCAGGCTTAGAATTAGTTCCCTCAAGAAGCAAATTCACATCACAAAAACCTGGTTTGAGAACCAATGTAAAAGGCTGCAATTAAAAAAGTACTTGAGCAATTTCCAGAATTATTCAGCATTGGACTAACTGTTCTCAGAGAAGTCTACAAAATTCTATCATTAATGACAACAAGGTGCCAAAAACCCAAAAAAAGTCAAATACAACAGTTTGAAAACCCTCAATTCATTTATGCTAGCTCATGGAAAATTTTAATCTGTGATCGGATTTGTTTGCCATGTTACAACAAAGGTTCTTAATTAACACTGTTTCTCACACACACACACACACACACTGAGGTTTTCCATAACATCAACCCTACTGGTAGATTTAAAATTGTTAAAAAAAATAGCGTGATCTGTACAAATCATTCCCAAAGCACATGGAAGTTTCATCTCCTTCAATCTGGCCCAAGAAAAGGAGTCTAACCCATGGGTCAGTTTGGGGGAAAAATGACCATTTTCAAATCATTAAAGAATATGATGGTGTGTGAAGGAATATTTTGCAATTTTAGGATCTATAAAATAAAATTTCAATAAAACCAAAAGAAAAGCAAAGCTCAGATTAAATTAATATTTACAAACATGAAGATATTAACAGAGCTCTGCTTATATGTTTGCCTTTACACTTTTGTTTTGATAACAGAGATGATACAGAACCACACATAGGCTGTGGCCTTAATTGATCCCTTATCTGTATGTGCCTGGCCTGTGGAAGCAACTTTATGAGCAGGCTGGTATTTCTCCAAGTCTCACAGTAGTTCACTTTCAGAATTTTGCAGAATTTCTCAGGTTATTCAGATAATTATTTTCAGAGTACTCAGCTGAAGTCAGATAAACAATTAAAACCCCAAGTTTTCTTCAGCTTCATAAGATCCACATAAAGTAAACTGTATCATATATTTAAAATAAAGTATTTGGCTATTGCAACATAAAACAATGGTTCCCAAACTTTCTGAATCAACGGACCATTGCTGATTTTCAAAATTTCTTACGTAAACTACCACTATTCAAGCCCTCAACTGAAAACACTTTTTATTAAGATTCCATGGATCAGTCTTGTAGTTACCGTGAAAATATAAGGAAGCTGACAAGAACAAGATTACTAACCTTCCAATGACATTTATTGCTTCTTTCCATCTGTTTAACATTTACCTGTTTTTAACTTTGCAATAAGTAGTCACAAACAGCTTGTCTAAATAGAAGTGTCCAGGGAACTGTTATTAATGGCTAATAAAGTCATTTACCTCGTGGGAAAAACAAAGCAGTTGTTCTAATCTGTGACAGCTTTTCCCCTTCCCCTCTTTGCCGGATTCTAACTCGTACAAAGTTAAAACAAATCCTGAACGCACTCAAATTTATTGACGGAAAATACACTTGGAGGAAACTACAGCAATTGAAAGTCTCATCATTTTCTTGTTCCATTAATTTGTTTTGTAAATTCCAAGAGTTAAACAAAAAGGAATGCTGCCTTTCCAGCAGCCATTTCCGCATTCCAAACAGCTGCCAGATCAGAAATGTTCTCACTCTTCCTTAATTATATGACTGCATAACAAATCCACTTGAAAGTCTTTCTGTGGCAAATAAGATCCTTTTTAGGGCAAAGTCAGGCATATAAAGTAGCTTTCTGACAAAACCTCAAACAAAACTGTGGGTTTATAGGCTCTTCATAAAAATTACAAGAGCAAATGATTCATTGTACAGATATTTTTTAATGGTTTCATAAGAGCAAAATAGAAAGGCCCATGAATAGCCTCAAGAGAAAAAGAGTTATTCCAATTATTTCAATTAATTGCAATATGCAATTCAATAGCTAAGTGGTCTAATTCAAATAAGTATTTTTCTACTTATTCACTTAAAGGTTCAGTAATGGTTATGGTTTAAATCTTCAACTGAGCAAAGACAGATGAAGCAATGAAAACATCCACATTAGCAAAAGACTGCTTCCGTGTTACTACAGAAAACCTGATTTTAGTCCTTTATGAGTTCAGTTACCACCCCCACCCCACCCCCCCCGCCGCCAGTTTAATATACCCTGGACAGACAAAGCATAACTACACCTAACCCTTGCCGTGACATGAGACTGTTCTAATCCAGGAAGCAGCACGCTCACGGCAGCCGTATCTTGGTCTTGCGCTGCTGAATGAACCTTTCTGACAAAACTTAGGAAGACTTCACTTGCGTATAAGGAGAATTCTGGAATCAGTGGTTTTCTGCCTGAGGGGTCCATGGACTACTTTTAATGCGTCTGCAGAAGATAACTAAGAAATCCAGCCAATCAGGAGTAGCCTTCAGTTGGCTATCTTAAAACGATAATAATTAGAATTAACCTAATTTTGACAGGAGCTGGCTGAATTCAGTTTCTCTGCTGTACTGTTTACGTACAAAGGGTTGCTCCAGCTGTGAATTCTGTGCATGTGACAATGCTCACAGGAAACAAACTCCTTAACGTGTATCCCATTCTGGACTGAAAGTTCTGATACTTAAAGAACATGATGACTTTCAACCTTTTTTTTTTTTCCCTTCAAATAAAACTTGCTGCCAACCCCAAATTTATTACCAAAAATAAGACTATCATAATCACTATGAACAACATTACCAGATTCTATCTTCTAACATAGGAAGTCACTGAATATACTTGTTGTTAATTGCAGACATTAGAGCAAAACACAAATGGAACATGCTCAGTATCTCAAACACTCCTTTTTAAACTGCTTTGCTGAACTGATATCCACTGGAAAATATCAAACTCAGTTTTGCTGTTTGGAGACATATATAATACATGCAATTTTTGGAAATCCTTCTGTCATAAAATTAGGGAAGTGTAAACAATTACAGACAAAAGCTCTTTTGCAGGTCTCCTAAATTTCATTATGGTTTCCTGTCTTTCTGAACCATGAAGAACTGTGACATTCTTTTTGCTTGTGATCCCAACGTAAAGCATAAAATTAACTTTCGGTATGCTAAATGAAGCAACTAATTAATATCCCACAACATTTCTCAGCTCCTGACTATGTAAATATTAGCTTGCTAATGAGGTTTTAAGTACATGCCTTCAGTGCAAAGAGCAGTAAAAAAATTAATTTTATAGCTCTGAAGCTAAAGCTAAGGCTCAGCAATCATTCTAAATACAGTTACAACAGGAAATTCAAATCTTGAGCGTGCTAATGAAAAAAAGATTTTAGATTTTCTTTTTAACCCATCAGGTGCAAACTAACTGAAGCATTTCTGACAGTGATGGAAACTATACAAGTAGAATTTGGCAATGCTTAAAACATGCCAGTGATGGAAAAATCCCTCCTCCTCACAGCTAATAGCACTGACTTAAGTGTATGCTGAAGCTATTGTTCAACTCTACTTGAAGTTATAACATGTAAATTCCTAACACAGTGTTGGTAAGTGCAGAAACTATCTTTAAGCACAAATTATTTCTATACTAACGCTTAGAAGGATGCTTTTATATCACATCACCCAAAGGGATTGTTATTGTTATTTAAACGCATCTCTTCCATACTACCACGATGAAAATATTTGATTTCAGCACTCTGCTTCAATGCACATTTGATAAAAAACAGGTAGACAAAAAGATATAGATACAGACTATGCATCCAATGTTAAAAAAAAAAAAATTGTTTACCTTTTAGAAGAGCTACTTTAGCAATAGGTTCATTTAGATCTTGGTCATCCATTTGAGCATCTAAAAAAAAAACCCCCACACCTTTCAGACTGCAAGTATACCACAGAGTTTTCACATACACATTCTTTAAGTGAAGAGAAGCTTTTTCCATTCTTCTCACTTTACAACAGTTAATTATGAAGTCGCAAAATAGACAATACTGCTCTAAGCTTTTATCTGGCTCCACATAATACAAGCTTCTCCACTCTTTTAGAAAATGCTTGTGATTAAGTGAATTAATTCAAACTAATTAGATGTTACAGAAACCTCAGTTAAAGGCTTACCTGTAGTGTCGTCACTGCTTTTTTCCTTGCTTGGACTAAGAGTGTCCGACAAATCAGATTCTTTGACTCTTGCTTGATTCTCTGTAAAAGAGAAGAAAAATCAACTACAATCAGTAAATGCTTTGTTCAGTCTCTTAATCACAATTTCTTCTATACATGTATTTAACTACTGTAAGTGTCAACAGAAAACAAGATAGTTGAAGAAACACTTAAAAACCTGGTGGTTGCTTATTTCTTTGTAAGTCTGGGCTAAAATAGATGCAGGATCACTGAAGTTATTAATCTAGCCTAGCATCTAATAGGGGATGCAACTGCCTCATGCACAGCTTGAACTTTTGTTAAAGCTGCATTCTTGCCAGTTGGAACTCTGTGCAAAAGCTGATTCAATCGGGGAACAAATAAGAAAAGAAAACTAGAACAATGCAGATACTGTAACAAGTCAGAAAGAAACTGCTGTTAAGAATAAAACTGTGCTTCAGTATTTTGGACAAATAAAATAATAGCAACAAGTCTTGTATACACTGTACTGTTAAAAAAAAGTGTGGTATGAACCAGTAAAGTACCACAGCAATATAAATTAATTCACTGATTTCTAGAAAAAATTTTCAGTTCAAATTGTATTAAGACAAGGCAGTCTATGTCCTTTCCATCAAAAAATACCTTCAGGAAATATCTGTTCATACACAACCCACCACATTATTACATGCAGCTTAGTGAAGCCACACAGCTGGTTTTGTTACCAGTTCTAGATTTTTAATGGAGACCAGACATTTTCAAAAGGTGAGGGGACTTAATCATACTAGTGCATCCTTTTCCCACACAGAAGTATCCCTGACTCAGAGTCTAAATACTTCATGAGGCTGTAATTTTTTTTTTTTTAAAAATAATCGTTCCAGTTTAGTTCCGATGGGTCCATTGAACAAAGGCACACCATCTCTGCTGTGGGCAAACCCAGTAAGTTTGTCAGCAAAGAACCATGTCACCAACATGCAGGTGAGGTTACATGTAATGAAGTCCTTCTTGGCTGACTATGCAGAGCCTTGGTCTGACAGTATTGCTGCCCACCCACAGATTAACAGAGGTTTCCTCCGAGTCTCAAGTTCCAGGTATATATATATAAAAAGGCATCATTACAACATTCCCAGTATACAGACTTTACTTCTACCATATATGTAGAAAAGCATGTTAAACACAAATAATTTCTTCACATATAGATACTGTAGACGCAACAAAAAAAGTACCAGGACACAGGAAGAAAGATGCACGGCAATAAATAAATCAAGTATGTTATATCAATAGGGTTAGTATATGAAAATATGTAAAAAACAAAGGAGTAATGAGAAAGCTTGTGTGCACTGTTTTTTTCAAGTTACAAGAGAACAAGCAGAACTAAACATCTCCAAAATGAAAGAAGTGGAAACTGAAGACAACCTGTGCACTTACACAGAGAAATTATCAAGATGACAAAACACAGACAGGTTAATAGGAAACAAAAAAAAGTTTTCCTGATCTAACATGAAAAGTTTTGTATTTCTCCGTGCCAGAATAACATCCATTTGTACATGAAACAGAAGAAGGCAAGTACAAACAAAGCAGCTGATCAAGAGCCAGACTCTTCCTATCTTAATGTAACAGAACTCACTGGAGAGGGAGAAGGGGAAAGCACGCGTACACTTAAAGCACATTAGGGGTTCAGACCTGGCAGCTATTCCAAACACATCTCATATGACTTCAGCAGACTTCAAAGCTCGTAACAACTGGAGTAGTTAAAAACTTGAGGTTTGGGGGTGGTTCTTTGCTAAAAGAAAAAGGGTACTTCCCTATTTTTAGGAATAAGGTTTTTAACTAATATCTAAAGGTGTTACGATACAAAGCATTTTACATGTATCATATAGAATCAAGCTCACAAGATTGCCATTAAAACTGCCATAATTACTAAACCAAGTAATACATTCTTTTTAAAGTATTAAGAAAAGTATATCCTAAAAGCCTCACCCATGTTGTTTATATTAGTGGCCAATCCAGAAGTGCTAAGCTGAGCAGTATCTGTATCCAACTAACTTTACCATATCTGGTCATACATGGAAACACAACTTTCTTGCTCTGTGCGAAACGGGAGGACCAGTGCAAGTTCCAACTGCTGAATTAATTCTCTGTCTCCCCACCTCCCTCACATACTCCCCCTCCCACCCACCCTTGGTTACACCAGCTTTTTCCTCCCTCCCATCCTCCTCTCCCTGAAACAAGGAACAAGATGAGGCACTAGAGGAAAGATGAATCAGTTTCTACAGCTGAAACAGCAGAAGTCAAAAAGAGAAATGGTTTAGAAACCTGCTTCCTATTCTGGAATCAGTTATAAGCACAAAACTCTTTCCTGTACTATATTATTTCACAGCAGTTGTCCCTATTTCCCATAATAAAACTGAGCTGAATAAATATAGCCAAAATGATGAAGTATATTAAAATGTGTTGACATCATACTTGGTGAGTTAGAATATATTAACAAACACTAAAAATAGCTCACCGCTTTGCAAGATAACTGGCACGCAAGTGTTACGTTACAGTTATTGTATGCATTCTTTTGCCAAATATGGCATGCTGTCTATAGCTTATTCACATACAGAAACAAATTAAAGGTGCGATTTCATACATTAAGGCAAGAGAAGATAAATGGAAAATTCTCTAAAATACCAGAACTTTTAACAAACTAACATTTATTCAATACAATAACACTTCGCAGAAGGACAGAGGGTAAAGAAATGAGTTAGTATGTCTAGACATTAATAAAAAGCTATAAAAGTGGAGTCAGCCTACAAGTCCAAACAATCTGACATTATTAGACAAATAGGAAATATTGATCTACACCGATAAATCTTTTCTAATTAGCTCCTTGTATTTTACTTGTTTCATACAAAGAGAAGAGAGTTAGAGATGCACATTTGTATTTTACTTGGAAAAGGCATGTTTAGGAGGTTAATAGTTATTTTAAAGTTATGAGGGTGTTAAGTTAGAAAAAAGTCAAATTAAAATACACTTTTATTTAAAACTTAAAATGAAGCCAAACATTATTTCGATTTAGTCTTATAATAAAAACAAAAACCCGTTTGAAATTTATGCAGGCACTAAAGATTTAAATCAATTTACAAAAATTATTATGTATTCTTTAAATGCACATTCAGGTAACAACTCTGTCAAAACTGAGACTAGCGTTTCATGCACTCAGTCCTCAAAAATTGTTTCCTTTACATCTTTTTACCCTGTAATGGTATTTGGAGCAGAGTTCAGTAAACAATATACCCCCTCCTCATTGATTTTTTTTTTTCCTGAAGTGATTATTCAACAAAACTCAAACTGCTAGTTTAAGACAGAACATGCACTGAAGTGACATAAAAACATGCTTCAAAAACAGTTAAATAATCCAGAAGTCTAACCTTTCAAAAGCTTTGTTTCTTCCACTTTGGTTAGATGTCCTTCATCTATGATCTTGTCTGCCAAACAAAATAAGTGTTACTTTCCAAGCTCAAATTAAGCAAGCTTTTCCCTGCACACATCTACGTAGACTACATTCCATGACCAAATTAAAAGCTGATAATATTACTTCCTACTCAGGCTTGAACAAAAACTTTATTCTGGCACGGAATAATGAAACAGAGCACACAAGCCTACTGGAACTTTGTGATAAAGTGCATAATTATTTCTTCTGCGATTTATTAGCTTACATTATTAATGCTTCAGTTCACTAATGAGAAGTTAAGAAAATTAATTTTTATGATTTTTTTTTTTAAATCTAACTGGGAGCAATAAATAATTAATACATTTCTCAAGCTATAGTTATCAAAAAAGGAATTCTAAGACCTGGTTGCCTGAAATATATATCCACCAGATACAGAAGAAATCTAGAAATACATCACAGTAAAACAGCAACTGAGAAGCCACCTCCACATCACAACTGCTTTAACAGTGCCTATGAAAGGTAATCAGAAATAGCCTTTCTTAGCTTAAAACTTTCAGAGAGCTGCACAAAATTCCAAAAAGTTGCGCATGCATCGCATTCAGGTTCACAAAAACTGAGTTTACAAATAGCATTGACAAGGAAGTCTATTCATGTACGTCAGGTGCATAAAAACCTAAACCACGGAATTTTAGACTAGATTGCTAACTTCATCCTAACTCCAGCTAGGACATGAAGGCAAACAGTAAGACCAAGGGAAGAAAAGGTTTGGATTAATCAAAGACACTAAAAGGACTACTGAACTAGTAATTAATTTCTTTCTTTTTCGGAGCTTTCATTATTTCAAATTCCTTAACCCCTGGCTAGCAATGCCAACATGCAAAATTTTCAAGGGTCACAGATCATATCATCGATTTCTATGCAGTAGATTTTGCAATTTGGACAACGTTGAAAGCTGTTAACACCCACTGAAACATGAGGCTCGAAGCTGCCTCTGCCTCCACTCTGTGCTCTGCCTGCCGGATCCCTGACAATCAGGCAGGGAACCCACTTTGCTGGTTACCCCATGCGCTGTTAACAGGTAACTGAGACGCAGAGAAGACCGGACGCACAGCACATACAGGAGAGTTCAGATTAAGGAAGCTGGATGACACTAAATCCTTTTCAAATTTTTAATTAAAAAAAAAAAAAAATAGTGAGCTTTAGTCAGCACTTCCAGCTTCAAGTAGCTCTGAAGATTAAGAAGTCTCTGTACTCCTCCGATGGCATGTTGCTGTAACCATGACAAGCTAAGGACAGAGGCAGGGCAACCTTTGCATGGAGATATCTTTTTCAACTCTAGACAGTAGACAAGCTTTCAGACAAAAACCCCTGAGGTCTGAAGAAGGGTTTGCATGACCAAAAGCTTGTCCTGTTCCCTTCCCTGCCCCCCCCCCCCCCCCACCAGACAAACCAGTCTAAAAGATATATTCCCTTCATCTACTTTTATCTACAAATATTGCCCTGCATTCCTATAACATTTTACAAATACTGCTTAAAAAAAAAAAAAAAAAAATCACTGAACAGCACACTGGATTTTCAGGATTGGCTTCAGGTCTCAAGCAACTGTAGGAGATCACTCATCATCCAAGTTCAGAACAGTCTCAAGTTCATCCGACCTGGAGAGAGTCGCTGTGCCTCGACTGAGGAAGGCACCGTGGAGGGCATCAAGTTACTGCAGCCACAAGTGAAGAGTTACTGAGTGATATTATGAGCCCTCTTTCAGTTAAAAAAAAATTAAAAATCTTAAACAAAAGTCTTCATATGTGGTTATTCCAGGACTCAGCTGAGGCTGGAAGGGGGCTGGGGAGGAAGGCAGCAAGAAAGCAGCTGAGGAATTCTGCCCATATGTCTGAAAAAATTAGCTGAATGCAAAAACCATACACTCAAAGTAGCTATCAACTGCTTGATCTGAAGGGGAAACACTTCATCTATGCTAAACTGTTAACTGAAAATAGGCTTCTATAATCAGCTTACAGAAGAAAACTTAGCATTATGAATTGATGAATCTTGGGAGTTTTCACAATTCAGTAACTGTTAAAACCAGAATAATTATAGTACAAAACAAAGAAACTAGTTGTCTTGACTCAGATGTTTTTCCAAACTCAAACCTTTGCAGCAGCTCTTTACACTTTTAAGAATTCTCAATTTCTATGACTAAAAAAAATCTGCAGACTTAAAATACTCTTTTTTTCTTTTCCATGGTGGTTTACTGTTTTCTAATCTCCATTATGAATTTCAACAAAATTCATGTACAAAAGTTTTCCTCTTGAGGCTACTTCTGCAGCAAAGAACTTCAGCAGTAACACACAAGTCCCCTTGGGCAGTGGGACACAAAGCTGGTACAGCCAGTACTTTGCCCTTGGTGGCTGACATCTCTCCTAAAGTACAAAACAAGTAAGCATGCTCTGTGTTTTAAGAATGCTAGCATTAGTATATTCCAAAGTCAACAAAAAATAGTTTATTTCAGCATGCCTGTGTATATTTAGATAATAAACAGAAAATTGGAGGTTGATGTCATTGAACTAAATAGAATCTTATTCTGCACTCTGTTACCACCCTAGTCACTGAAAATGGCAGAATCCAGAAAACAATGAGAAAGTAAAAGCAGACATCCCTGTATCTTTAGAACTTCCCTTTCTCAGTTCTCTACATCTTTTCATATTACTATTTCAGAAAACTTCTTCATGAATTTGACCTTTTTTAAAAAAAAAAAAAAAAAATCAATCCACATTTTCCCTGAATCAAGATGTGCATTTTTAGCTACCAAAATATAAATTAGGGTCAGGATCCTAGCTTGAATTTCTCGCACAAATCATTTTCATCTTTCATGCTGTCCAGCCACTACTTAACAAAAAGCAAAGAGTTACTGATACATATAATAATAATAATTTTTACTGAAACAATCTGCTTTGAGGTTAAGCTTTCAGTCATCTTTAAGATAGTCTATGTTTCTTTTTGCTGGTGAATGCAGTTCAAAGGCAGCTTTCCTTTAGGTTTTTAGGCGTTTCCAATCTTTTCAAGTTAAGAACTCCCTTTTCGATTTAGGATGCCTATCACTATGTGCAATATAATAGTTAAGATCTGTTAACATTACAATGATTACTTAAGTAACACACCCCCAAGACATTTATGGTTTTGTATCAAATTAGCCTTTGAAGGAGGCCAGTTTTGAAGACCAGTGAAAGGAAACCCAGCCCACAACACGCAAATTTCAAACCATCTGAAGAAAGAGATACTAAGCATCTTTAACTTTTTACTTGCCACCTGCAGGTCATAAATCCATGGAAAAGTTGAAAATATCCATTCAATCCATCCAAAACCTACTCAATTTTAGATCGATAAATTAAAAAAAAACCCTCAAAAACTTAGTAAAAAGGCAGAAAATTGACTTGCATTTAAAATCATAAATGCAAAAATCCAAAATGAGGAAAAAAATAAGGACACAAATAAAGAAGAGTTCGATTGGAGCGAAAGATAGGAAGCTAGCAGGGCACCAAATCTCTCTTTCATCTGTACATCATCACCAGTTTTGGTAATAACTCATATCGTGTACTAATCAAAAAGAAGCACCATGACTTTTGCTGTTGATGTTACTGGTTTTCACCAGTGGTCACTAAAAAAAAAAGTTATGAAATGAGCAACAAGTGGATTGTAATGATCAGAAAGTAACAGACTTCCCAGATCATTCAGAGCAAGGTTTCATAACATTCTACAGATGTTGCAGATCAGGACAGGTTACTGGATGATATCGTGAGCCCTATTCTGCTTAAAAAAAATAAAAATAATAAAAAAGTCTTTAAAAACCTACAGAAGCTGTATTTTACAACCAATGCCAAGTTAAGCATTCAAGCTGCATTGCAACTAAAATTTTAGCATCCTGTTGCTTCTCTCCCACCAGAAAAATTCTAGCTTTATTATCTTGAGAGGTCTTGATTGCTCCTAACTGATATGCACTTTCAATTGTCTTATACCTCTGTAGCAACTGTTTGTATAGTATACGAGATTGTTTAATCATCTAATTTTCCTTCTTGTGTTATCTTACATACTCCGCTTCCTTGACTCAAGGTGGTTTTCCTCCTTTCTTTGCTTGTACTTTCCCAATTTAAGTACTTCTTCCTCAGAACTATGGAGATGCGCACTTTCCCTGCTGTACCAGCACAAGCCAGAACCTTCTCTTCTGGACAAACTGCATGGTTGTCTCAATTCTCCTTTCTTTTTAGATTTCTCTTATGGTTTGCAGATCCTATAGTTTTAATTTCTCTGCTTCTATTATGAAACAGCAAACTCTACATAACACAACTTCAATGAGCGACTCCTATTTCTGGGATTTTTATCTTTTTTTTTTTTAAATAATAAACCTGCTCCTCTCCCAACACCTAGACCTCTGGGCAAAAAAAGCATAGTATCATATGATGAACTATATATATTTTTTTTTTTTCTTTCTGAATATTTCCAATCTTTATGATATTGTTCTACACTTAAGTATTTGCTGCATGTCTTAGAGCTCCAGTTCCTGATGGTCTCTGAAACTGTAATTTTTTTTCCCCACTAGTTCCCAACCATCACCGCTGCAGAGAGCAAGGAGCAGGAGGACTGAAGGGTAGCACTTACATACAAAATGAAAATAATAGATCCCACAGTTTGCAAGTTTTTAACCTCATGATTTTGTGAGGCCTGACTATACATAGTTGAATCTGGGAAAAGCAAACTTTCAGTCCAGGAATAAATACATGAGCTGCTGACTTGGAATCTTTTTTGTACTTGATTAGATAGTAAAAACTTACACTGTCACAAAAAATGCAGAATACTGAACCCTTTGAACTCATATTTATTCTTTTAAAAATGAGGTAATGGAGGCCTTACAGTGTCTTTACTCTAGCTTTCAGTCTCAAGAAAGGGGAGGCATAAGTAAATTGATCTTTATTTTACTCTCTTATTACTACTTCAATTGCATGTTAGAAACTTTTACTTGATCCTGATGGTCTCTTTTGCTTCTCAATAGAGGTGATACTAATACAAGTTTTGCTAAAATACGTTAAGCCAACATCCAAACAATGAAAACAGGCAACCAATTTGTAGTTGAACATCACTCAGTGTGCTCTTCATTTTCACTCTAGACAAAACAGTTTTTACTCAAACATTTAACTTCAGTTCATTTTTATGTACTGAATAAAGAGGATTCATACAAGATGTCTCCAAAATTTAAAATTATTTTAAACTTCAGCCTGACAGAAGACAGCTAGCAGTCATTCACTTTTAAAAATAAACATTTTTCAAATAAATAAAGTTTAAATTTTCTTAGACAAACATTAGCAGTATCCTGTCTTTCAGTTTATAGCACTGCAATCAATATCACACGGAGTAAAGTCAAACAAGTCTGTTACACTTCCTTATTGAAATTTAAAAGGGAAGAGTCCAATGGGCATAATGTCAAAAAAAGATACAGTCTTATTTCTGCTTCTCTCTACTCAACTTTAGGTACATAATTTCTGTAAACTCTTAAGTAAAAAAATAATTCTTTATGCTATAAAGGAGTTTTCTTTGAAGTTTAATAGCACTTTTCTCTCTTCATCCTGATGAGATTTTTCTCGCAGTGGACAAAAAGTATTAACATCTTAATTTTTTCTTTAATTATAGATATGCAGACTGCGCTGTTTCATTAGTCATTTTCAAAAGCCATTTGCTTTGAAAAACATGTTTCTCATTCCAGAATAACAAATCTTTAGAAAGATTGGGGTTGCATATTTGTTTTATTTTTCTTAAAAGAATCTCTTAGATTTTCACATAAAAATGAAGGTCTTGTTTTCCTTTTTGTTCTTTGTAACAACTAATTTGAAGAATGTGTGAGACCTTTAATTATCAGATAAATTATAGACATGTGAAATGAAGAAAAGGCATCATTACCTTATCTCTGTCCTACTGTTGCCTGTGTTGTTTGCTTAAACTGACAGCGTTAGGCTTTCAACTTCTTACTTTGTAACAGGTGAAAAATTACACTCAGTTTTAAACATTATGTGGCAACATTACCAGCCTTTTATCGGTCAGAGGACAATAATGCATTAACTGCTACGAAGAGACAATGTGATCATCGCTTTGCAAGAGCAAAGATATCCTCCTCTTACTACTACAGGCATCTGCCTAATATCACAATGCCACAATTCTACGCTTAGAAAATTTCTGCTACTACAGAAATATAAAATAGTAGTGACAAATTCTGGTTTTTTATCCACCTTTTCTGGGTTTTCTGTTGTTTTTAAAGCAAATGTGATGAACACTCTTGTACTCACTCTGACATTCTATGAACTGATGAATAAAAGTGCAGTCCCCTCCACTCTTTGAAAGAAAGTGCTCTAGTAAAGAAAGAAACACTTAAGTTCACATCTTCTTATCATTTTCAAATTGATGCAACAAAAAATTTGAAATGTATATTAACAATATTTGTAATTGTGTATTTACAGTGAACTTTTCAAATCTGAGTTAATATGCAAGCAGACAAGACACGTAATTGAAATGATGTCTGAGTGATATTAGAAAATAGATTACTCTCTTGAACTGATCAGAAGAAAGAAGTACTTTAACTGCATTTTCAAAGGGTACTTTTAAATACTAAAATCTAACAGCAGTTCTTAAGCATAATAAAAAGCCCCTTACCTCAACAGAAGTTATTTTTTAAAAAAACTTTATTTAACAAAATTTAGTAAGAACAAATTATCAAAAGTCCAAACATTCTGCACTTGGCATTTGCTGTATTGCTCTTTCAGATTAGGTGGTGACAAGTGACTTCCACCAAATTTCCACTGACAACTTCATAATTTTGGCAAAAAGATTAATACACATAAGTGATATTTAAATCACAATAAATTTAGACTACATATGATACACTACTGAAACATGCAACTCCATAGCACTGATGCCTCTAGTTCCTCCCATTTGTTAACTCATAATCAGACATGGATAACTGCAAATACCAAATCCAAGCACTGAGGAAGAAACATGTATTTAACCTATATTCTTCAGCATTTTATTAGCTTTAAAAGGGCATTTAGTAAGTTTTTCTTTAGTCTTCATGTTTATTCTTTATATCTAATACCCTCTTGAAATGCAAAAACATTTATTTTGAAAGTGTTGCTGAATATCTCACTTCACTTTTTAAACAAAGTTTCATTGCACTGAAACAACATTTTTTTGAAAGGAGGACAATTCTACAGTAGAGATCCTAAAACTGGGCTCAATTTCCAGGTTTACCCAAGTCCTTCTATGTGTTCAGCTATGTGTTCTTGTTCGGCTCCCAACTCCATCAGAACCTTGTATCTTCAAGTAAAAAGGTGCTAACGCTTCCTTTTTGAAGAACCTCAAAAATCCTTTGACCTCAAGAGTCTAACAATCTGAGAAGGCTGCTTTTTAGTATACAAAGCAGCAAAACATGTTACATTCTAACAAAATTGGTCATTCATTAGCTTCTGATACCAGAAGCTTAGCTGTTAAGATCAAATATGCAATACTAACCTTCACTATATTCCAAAGTTACTCTAAAAAGTAAACTTTTTTCTAACCCACAAGGACAGGGCTTTTAACACACAGCACCGTGGCTATAACATTTATTTTCCATATTTAAACTTTTTTTTTTAGCCTTTTTACATGATCCTCTAAGTGACTGTATGCAAGTTTCTCATATCTTTCTTTATATAATATACAGCTCACAAAACTTAAATATGAAAGCCAGGTGTGGTGCAACTCACTGAGAAATATACCACGTATTGAAATAACTCAGTTCTGCACAATCTTTATTAGTGGCTTGATGTATAAGCAGGTTACTCTCTTCTGCACCAGAATTTCTGTGTATGCAATGAGAGAAAATGAACGCCTAACCATCATCATCTTAATACACTTTGTTATAAAAAGACTCTAGAGAGACTGTAACATGAGTTCTTAGTTCCTCTACTCAAAGTACAGCTCTTTTAATGTTATGGACAGCCACAGAAAAAAGTAATGTAAAATCTTTATTCTTGCAATAGCTAGGTAGTATGCCTATAAACATACCTTGAGGACTTGACCTGAAGTTTTGAGAGATAGAGAGACAAAAGGAATCTTAAATAGCATACTGATTTTACATGGTTTTACCACCATTTTCCTCTGATGGTGGAGGGGGGGAGGTATGTATACCTTTGTATACAGATAGAGGAGACTTTTTTTTTTTTAAATTCCCTTACAGGCTATTTAGCCTAAAAAACCCAAAATTTTTAATTTCTGACTTCTGCCTTCAACTGTGAAGTCTTTCCCTTATGCAAAATACCTACAACCTCTTCCACTGCCAAAGTTGCTGAATCTACATTATAACCCCTAAGTTCTTAGCTCTTCTAAAATAACGCAAGACTACTCAGCAAAAAAGCAGTAACTGCCTCCTGCTACTTTCAAGAGAACAAAATCCAAAATCTGGCAGAGAAAATTACTGCCATCTGTCATTACATGAGGGCTAGATAAAGGACAGGAAGATACAGAAAGGCACAGACTGTCGTGAAGAGAACACAGGCCGGTGAGTTCTAAAACGCCAGACAAATGTGGATGGACCAGGTATGCAGAGATGCAGAAGAATGTGATACAACAGATAGAATAATGGAAAACATGGAAAACTACACTAAAATATAGAATAATAAAATAGCATGGTAGATGCATGACAGAAAAAGGTGACAGACTGTTTCAACACACAGAAAGATAACTTGAATGAGCAGTTATATGTTGTCTACAACATAGAAAAAGAAATCGGCAGGCAGCTTCCTAAAACTCCCAGGTTTAAGCATAAGTTCTACTGTTACTCATAGGATGGAGGAATCTATATTTCCATGCATCCATCCAGATGACATTTTGACTCTTGTGCAATCCAAAATGAGTCAAAAAGGGATTGCTGCTTCGACTCTGACAAAAAAGTGAGTATCAGTGATATAATGGTATTTGTTATAATCACATAATTATTTCAAATTTGAAATATTTCAGACATTTTTAAACTCAGACTGATAAGAGGTAGCAGTATTTAAAAACCTAACAAGCCATTCCCGCCAACAGTTATAAAAGAAACAAACAAAAAAGTGTTTGTTAAAAAAAAAATGTGTTTAGTGTGATGTTATCAATTATTTCTCTAAAACAATATGTATTTGCACTCAAAGCTTGAAAGTTTTTACTGAATATTTCAGTTTAGCTCTAGGCTACTTTTGTTCATGGTATTGCATGTTTTCCAATAACCTCCAACAACCTAACTTTCAAAGTCTTTCTATGGTTTACATGATTAAAATGAAAAATCACAATATAATACCTCATTTTTTCTTTGTAAAGAAGTTAACTATTTTCTGGGGTGGAAGATTTAAAAAAAAAAAAAAATAAAAGCAAATTTATTTCTTAACCATTCTATCAAGCATTAGGAGTATTACCAACCTAAAATGCATCAGCAAGATGGATCAATCTATCTAAAAACAAAGTATGGCAGTCCAGAGAACTGGGAACAGACATTAAGTCTCCTGCTTGCTAATCTCAGCACGCATCACAACTAAGTGCCTAAAATGCTAAGACATTAAGGGATAACTAGTAGTTAGATTAAGGGGACGTTTTTTGTACAGTCCCTGTCAGTGTTTAACAGATCTCTCCTCCTGCTCCAAAAAAGAAATAGGCATGAGGTTATGCCATACTTTTTATTTTGCTATTAGTCTCCCTAGTTAAGAAGCTCTTCATTTACAATTAAAAAGAAAGGTAAAAAGCTACGAATTAGAGCACAGAGTTTTAAAATTTTGTTTCAAAAGTGTATACAGTAATCCTTAAGCACTGTGACTATTAGTTAAAACCACAAGTTCTCTATATAAGTGCCCCAATCTTCCAACTAATACTAGCACCATTCCTCAGCGCTTCCGCTGTCTAGCAAGACACAGCAAATGCTGAAGAAAGCTACAGCAAGGAAAAATTTAAAATTAACATAACACGACAAATATATCTTAGTCAATGGAACAATTAAGTGAAGTTAGAATTCTAACTGGAATAATCTTTGCTACATGTGATATTGGGCATAGTCTTATCAGACAATTTTATTTAAAAAAACTTCAAGTGTATGTTAAGATATATTAATTAAAATACTTAGCTTTAACTAACTGGTCTTTAAAAAAAACCCAGTTAGTTCAATCTGTATTCATTCCTGTTGTACATAAAGACACTCCCGAGTTTTAAAAGTTAGTTTGCGCTATTTATATATTTCATATACTCACATTGTTCATATGTTATAGTTAGGAAAAAAACCCGTTTTCCTGACTTTACTTACCATGCCCAAATTACTAGAAAAACCATATATGTCTGTGTTGCAAGGGAAAATAAAATTAAGAGGAAAAAAGTCAATGAGTTTTCCACTTTCTTGTGTCACAAGCCTGACATCATTCAGTAGACTCCTACTGATTCCAGTGAGAGCCCAAAAACAAGCAAAAAAAAAAAGATAATTCCGAGTTGGCTCATTACGTTTTACAGAACTTTCTAAAAACATCTAGACTGAAAGTCTAAGCAAAAAAATGCTGGTCACAGGAGTGGAGAAATTCAATTGCATTTTTTAAGAGAATATTATTCAAAGTAAAACTTTAAAGAACATTTTGAATTTGTTCAACTTCAAACATCAACCATAAGATAAAAGGTAGCCTTAAGATACACTACCTTTCTCTCTGCTCCCATTAATTTTAGGTATGAAGTCGTCAACTTGTATGCCTAGGATTAAGAAAGGGTATTATTTCTGGAACCAAGCAAAATGTTTTGGGTTTTGTTTCTTTATAAATACAGCACTGTGAAATGCATCTGGTTTTTCATACTACCTCCTCTCCTTCTAAGTACCTAATCTAATCAAACAAAATAGGCAAAATTTAATGTGTGTTCCTGCACTACAGATCATGTTCCTGTTTGTTCAAACGTATAAGAGGTTACTATCATCCAAAGAATTACTGCCTATTAGATATAGATGCATTTAAAAATTCCTTTTATATATATGTGTGCATATAAAAACCTTCAAACTCATGGAGCTGAGGGGGCGCAGAGCTCTAAATTGAGCAATGACCCAGAAGTCCGAACACTCACAACAGCAGTGCCCTCTACCGGCATTCTGTTGTGGCCGCATGTCTTTCAGCGTCAACAAGCGATCCCAAGAACGCACTACTGGCCTAACTGTAAACCATTATTCTTTTGCCAGACATCTAGACTACCAGGTTATCATAATAAAAGTAATTGAACAGAAAAATCTGGAAATCAGCTTGAAACGAGAAACTGATCGCACCTACCTAAGCTGTTGTGTTCTTTAAGAGTTTTCTCTTGAAGATGTTCTAACCGTACTGTAAACAGAAGTCCAAGAAAAAGATATTTCACAGATTAAAAGAAAAACAAATAATCAAAGTTTCTCCCCCACTAGTGACTAACCTTGTAAAGCAGTTAGCCGCTCATTGGTGAAGTCATTATCAGCCTGCAAAGCTTCTATTTTTGCTTGAAGCTCTTGCTCTCTCTCTTCCATTTCATCTATTTTATGCTGCAATTCTTTTTTCTCAGCCAGCCCTTTCTGTTGGATTTCTTCTTGTCTTCCTTCTGCTACCTGCTCAAAAAAGATTTAAAAAATCCCCAAACAAATCAAAATTAACATATAAAGGAATAGATTTCCTTGACTTTTGTATAACTAAGTGTACATAAGTAACTTTCTTTGCTGGTCAGATAAAGAAAATGCAAACAACGCAAAATTCTTCTACTGTTATTTTTCTGTAAATTTCACTTCAAACACAATAACAGAGAGAAAGAATCTCAAAAATATCTTTTTGTCTCAAGAACCCAGGTTTTACAGGAACAGTACCAGGTCCCAAGAACTAAGAAACACCCAGAGTCTCCCAGCATCCCAACTCAAAACAAAACCCAAGAGTCCTTCTGAATTCAATGTGCACTGCAAAGGCCAACTTGATTGAAAGACACATCTTTTTCCCTGCTGGACTTCATGACAGTAAGTTTCAAAGATTTCCCTCCCTCAAAGCTAGCTAATAAGTATCAATATTGATTCTTCTGTGTATACTCATCATCATCATCAGTGATTAGCTTGTAATTGGGAAACTAATTGCCTTAAGACCAGCAATTAAACATTTTAATTTAGAAAGAAAAATCTTCTATCTGAGGTGCTGAACTAGGACTCAAAGAACCTAAGTTCAAGTTCCAGTATTTATCTAAGACAAACGCAACAAATGTCTCAGGTCTACAAAGAGAACACTATTACCTTCCTCTTCCACATTTACTACTTATCTAGATTGGAGACTCTTGGTGAATATTCTGTATCATACTGTGATTATTTTGTTCTCCAGTACAAAGGAGCTTTAAATATTAATATACTTAGACATTTAGTTTAATAACAAACCTGATAGCATGCTCCTTCTCCCTGGAAGCTGAGCCATATTATTATTATGTGGTAGGCTAGTTATGTTTATAACTGCACAAAGAAGCAACATGAAATGCAAATTTATTTCTAATTCTAGTTTTCATTCCCATTAACTGTAAGATCACAGAATCATAGAATCGTTTAGGTTGGAAGAGACCTTTAAGATCATAGAGTCCAACCTAGCACTGCCAAGTCCACCACTAAACCATGTCCCCAAGCGCCACATCTACACATCTTTCAAATACCTCCAGGGATGGTGCCTCAACCACCTCCCTGGGCAGCCTGTTCCAGTGCCTGACAACCCTTTCAGTGAAGAAATGTTTCCTAATATCCAATCAAAACCTTCCCTGGCACAACTTGAGGCCTTTTCCTCTTGTCCTATTGCTTGTTACTTGGGAGAAAAGACCAACCCCCACCTGTCTACAACCTCCTTTCAGGTAGTTGTAAGAGAGCGATAAGGTCTCCCCTCAGGCTCCTCTTCTCCAGGCTAAACACCCCCCAGTTCCCTCAGCCGCTCCTCATAGGACTTGTGCTCTAGACTCTTCACCAGATGTTTAGGTTGAAAGTTATTTGTCTATATAGAAGCATGTGAATATAAAGTTTTATACCATATGTAATTTTATATTAAAATCTACTGCAGCTCCAAAAATATGGTAACTTTCAAAGTGAACAAAAAAGGAAACTTTTTAGCAATTTACTTAAATGATGACACTTTCAGGTACATTAAATGTAAACCAAAAGGATATGTAAAAGATTATTTCATTTACCTGTTGTTTAAACAGTTTCTTAACCTTTATTTGATTGCTACATTAAAAATTAAATTGTATTTATTTCTTCCGTGCCTTATAGTATCATCATAAGAAGTTCTGTCATTACCTTTAGCTTGTCAGAAAGATCTTTAATTTCATTTACAGCTCCATTGTACTTATTAGCTAATTCTCTTAATTCTTCCTGAGTCCGCTCATTCATTTCTTTCAGGTGAGTACATTCATCTTCTGTATTACTTAAACTTCGCTGTAAGATAGAATTATTATGCAGTAAATAAAAAAAATGGAGACTAATAATCTACCAAACACTGAAGTTGATCTATTTTTTCCAAACAGTATATGTAACTAATCATATTTAACTTCTTTGTTCCTAATCATTAAGGCTAAACAAACAGATGAAGTCCTGGTAAAAACGCTATCTATACAAACCTTTGTAATGTTCTGCTTAAAGAACAGATTATGTGAAAAGACACTAGCTTCGTGCATGTGTAAAAAAAAAAAAACCCAAACCAAAAAACCCACAGTAGGTTATACAATTAATTGTGATTCACAGGAATAAAGAACTGACACATGTGATCCATCTCCCCCATTCTCTTCTGGTTTATGATAAACTGAAAGTTTTATAATATTCTGTGACTCAATGTAATCAATAGATTTCATCATACCATTCACCCAGCAAAAGAAGATTTAACACATTATATAAGCCAAATGGCTCCCAGAAGTGTTCCAAATCTTTTTCTGAACTCTATAATGTAGAAAGGCATCTAAACTACGAGCCTCTTACTCAAGAGGCAGCTGGGTCTTCAGGAGACAAGGAATGCTCCAAAGTTTGCATAACTAAAGCAGCATAAACGGTGTATAGAGTTTCCTCCTCGTAGCTCAAGATTTCTTTCTTCCTTCATACTTTTTTTTTTTTTTTTCTTTTTGGTAACAAGCTCTGACTTAGTTCTCCTTCACCACCAAAACAGACCAAACCACCTTTGAACAAAAGTGCATTCGAAACTACAGTATAGAATAATTATAAAAGGACAACTTTCAACTAGCAGCCAATGATTCTTCTGTGTGGAGAGAAAAGTATGTGGCAGGAAGCACTCAAGCAAATCTCTTGCTAAAGTTAAATTAATATTTCTCCCCCAAGAATCAAAGTAAAAAGGAAAAAGTATAGTAAGGTAGAAAATTCTTCTCTTAGTATAGGATTGGAAAGGAGAAGAAAGCTAGAATTAAACATAGAACTCCAACCGCTAACAAACTTATCAAATAAAAAGGTGTATTTAAGTGAAATCTCGTAAATTTATTTATTACAGCACTGTACGCATTGCATTCTCTAAAAAGCATGAAGCGGGTAGACACTTTGCGCACTTAATTTTTTAAGTCTCATGGTATTTCTTGACCTAAGAGAATATAGCAAATAATGATAATGGAAAGAGAAAATGAAGGAAAAGATAGTAATGAGAGACAATATAGGGGCAGAAATCGTATTTGAAGAAAGTGTCCAACACTTTCTCATCTTAAAAGTTCATTCTTAAGTGTAAATTGTATGAGTGGTTAAGCTTACATTTCCATAATTTTTACAGTTTAAACAAGGTCTAATAGCATTTTTTCTAATGCATGTATGTCATTTCCCCCTCACTTATTTCCCACATATACTAACTCCTGTAAGACAGCCTCATGAATTTTAAATTTGGCAGAAAAAGAAGTAGGAATTTAAAGAATAGTTTTTCATTAACTGCTTAACAATCTAAGTATTGTCCAATAGGAGAAATAAACACTACTACTTAATATACTGCAAGTGCCACAATACAACAAATACTGGCATACTACAGGCAACAGAACAGGGATCTAAGTAGCAGCAGTTATAACTATTTTGGCATTTCCAGAAGACTAGGCATGAAACTTTAATACCTCCACTTCAGACAGTTTTCTGACCACTTCAATTTTCTCCTGAAGGACCCGCCTCAGGGACTCTTTGGCTGTTGTCTCATAGTTGTGTTTGTCTTCCTGTAATGCTATAAGCTCTTTTCGTATACTGTCTTCTGTTTGATTCTGTATGTATAAGACAATTCAGACACAAAGACAGAATATAAATTAGTATTTTGCTGATTAAATATATTAGCTTGTGATAACACCTTTTCTATTCCAAAATGTTTAGCAATTTCTGGCAGATGGGAAAATGTTATGGACAAATCAGTGATCAAAGATTCTTGACATGACTGGGTATAAACCAGTTATTTTTTGAAGTATATCTATGGCAGCATACATTCAATGATCAGCTTTGATTATAGGAAAACGATAGGGGTTTTTTGGACACTGCTAAGACAATGTCAAGCCTAGGATACCTACAATTTGACAAATCAGAAACCTATGAGGTCCCATCTGAAAGACCTCAAGCGAGACCTGCAAAAAGTTCTTATAACATAGGCAGTTGATAGGAATTAAAAATAAAATAAAAATAAGAATTTAAGGCAGGCATAGGTGGCCTGAACAACAATCAAGGCAGGGCATACTTGTTACTTTGTCTCTGAATATCAGACATCACATTGATAATGCCTTTTTTCAAATCCCTGTTTGGAAAGAAACATCCATAGGAACCAGGACAGAATGGCTGATTCTCACCGATTACAGAAATTCCTTTTCTGCATTTCACTACATACATGTTTATATGCATATACAAAAGAAATCAGTTTGCGCTAAAAAAATGCTGAAAAATAGCTGTTTATCTAGATTAAAAACGATTCCATGAAATACAGAATAGATATACAGTTTTCTTGCTATTCAGATTACCAAAATTGCACAGGCTCATTTCAGAAAGTTTATGTTCCGACTGCTTTCCTATAACTAGCTAATTTCAAAACACTTCAAAAGAGCTATCTTTCAGCATTTGTAGCATTCAACTTTAAGTGAACTACTTACCTTTGAACATGCCTGTAATTGATTTCCCATAACCTCTAATCTTGATAGCAGCCTGTCTTCATCTATTAAAGCCTAGTAGAAAAGAAGCATCACCTTAGTATTATAACACGTGCTTTATGTGATTCCAGTAGAGTTCTGCTTTAAAGACTTTAATTTTGTTGGAGTATTTACTACTAATAGTTATTTCAAACTGGTACATAATCAGTAAATTTATTAAACATTATCTTTTGCACAGTTTAAGAGAACTGCCATAAGCTTTTTATTCTTTCTGCTGCTTTTTTCCCCATTGTTTGTAAATTAATGGCTAAAATTTATACACCACTGCGTATTTCAGGCCATAAAGGAAAAGGATGCCTGCAGATACCTGCCAACTAGTATCTGAAGCCTCTTGCGTGACAGCAAGTAGTCGCTGAAGGGTTGCCAGCTTCTGTTCCAACATTTGTTCCCGATGTAAGGCTTCCTATGAAGAGAGCAAAGCACCAGTCAGTTCAGCTGGAACAACTCAGGAAAACAGAAGCAACATAAGAAATACCAAAATACAAGAAAAAAAAGAAGCGTGAGTAGCAAACATTGTCACATGTTCAAAACTATAAGCAGCCCATCCAATTCTACCCATCCATACACTTATTTTGATATTTTAATTAGAAAATGTTATCCTATAACCTCAGGTTCCTGAAAACCTTCATTTTCCATGCATATGTTGCACATGCTGAGTACACATAGTAACAAGTTATTCTTTCCAAGACTTAAAAACACTTTGACTTTTATCAATAATTTGAGTAACAAAATTGTAAACGCCAGAAAGCAGATTGGCAGCTCCCATGAAATGAGCTGTTCATCCTCAAAGCAGGCACAAAAGGAAAACGCCAAGCAAAAACTATTATTTTTTGTCTGATTTTTGTTTTACAACAGTAAGATAGAAAAGCATCTTCGTTAACAATTCCAGGACACAGAGAGTGAACAGATTGGTGACTGAGTATGTATTTGGCCTCCCAAGAAAGAGCATCTGCCTGAGCTGCTTCCTGCTATGTCAGCAAATACATATAATGCTAGTGCCTGCCTCAAAAGCCTCATCGTTGATGCGAACAAATAAAAATTGCCATTAACAAAGAAAAACAGGCAAAATAAGTCAGTAGAACTATACATAAATTAAAGCTAAAGTTTCCACATCTTTTCCAGAAAGCTGATTTTATGACCCTTTCTGAAGAGTTTATTTATACATATTAGCACACACTTTAGTGTGTTGCTATTTTGGAGTCTAACCCTTTTGTGACATGAGATCCCAGGAAAAAAACCACACGCATTAAAACTGACACAGGAGCAGGCACAGAAAGGCTGGTGATGCCAATGAGGAAGAGCTGCTAGCACTGTCCCCTCCTTTACACTTTCCAATACAGAAAGAAATATTCACACTAAGAAATTATATTCACAGAAACAAACTAGTTCTTGACACATGAAATGACCTCTTGTTTTGCCTTTCTTTTGTTCTACCAAAACTTTTATACATATACACAGTACATCCACAGCAATGGATGATGACAAAATACTGTGAGCAAAAGAAAATTGGGGACAGTGAGGTAGGAGAGGAGAAAGGCCAGGAAAAGCAGGTATATAGTGTTCAGGGAGCCTTCTGTAAAACAGGGAGCTTTCATGTTTCTTTTACAGAAGTCATAGTTCATACTGCTCATGCAAAACCCCAAAGGTTTACATAGAACTACACTATGTTTAATTACAACATATTTTACATTATTTCACTACAGAAAAAGGTAGTTAAATGCTTATCATGTTCTGGTTTAAAAAATGCAAGCCAAACAAAGATATGCAGAGCATAAGATTTGTATTTTGAACAAAGATTAAATATTTAGGCAAACTAATGCTGTCAAGAGAAAAATTACCTGTAGATACTGTGAAAGCTGAAACAATTCCTGAGAATACATACTGGGAGTGTTAGCAGCAACCTGAAAAAAAAGGAATTTAAGAATCAAAATGGTTTTGGATTTTGCATTAAACTCAAGTAATGCAAAATTCATCATTTAAATCTAGTCATGAAGGTAAACTTAAGACTATCTAACAACTGGCATTTTCAATCATTTATTGTTCTGCTACTATTTATTCTTTTTTTAAATCATAGAACTTCCCAACTCTGGACTGAGGCCCCACTGTGTTAATATCTTTAGAAGTTCTTAAACTCTTTGGTGCATTGGTGGTTCAAGGCTTTTGTTTCGGTTGAGATAAAACTGACAAAAAAGAAACAAGGTGCACAAAGGTGAAGCCATTCAACCCAAGGACAAACAGAAATCAGCAGTTTCAAGAATTGAAAATAAAGTCTCTCATGCTCCAATTCAATGTCATCGTCCCACACACATTTCATCACACATTTTGTGTTGACTTACTGGCCATCATCATCATCATTCCCCTTTATAAGTACCTGTTTCAGATTTGGGGCATACCTATATTATCTCTAACCATAACTGCTCTTGCTGCATATTAGCATCACCACCTTATTTGATTTCTATTCCCACACAATTAAAGTTTTACTATGCAGTGCCACTGCCTCTGCCAGGCTTAATAAAGCCTGGTTTTTGGTAAGTCTTACTTTATACTTTCTCCAGTCCCAGAAACTGTTCTGGAATTGGGGGGCGGGGGGGGGGGGGTTGAAAAAGGTGTTTATTTACTAATTCTTGTAGCCTTTTCCTACATTGACATAATTTTGAAGCTGTTTTTCACACAGTTATACCTGCAGTCCCCCCTCAGAATTTCTGCCCTTGCCCTGGATTCAAGCTACATATGCTGTTTTGAAACCTCAACTTAAATGCAAAGGCTGTGAACTCCTCGGGCTGCTGACTTCACAAATGTTTCCTTAGTTTCTCAAAATTTTGTTCTTCATATTTAAAACTCTGATTCGAACCTATTTAAGTTAATCCTTCTTTTCATAGGCTAGACAGACGATCAATTCCCGATCATTTGTTTCAAGAGTGTATCTATTAACAGCTTTTCTATAAGTGCCCCGCATTATCAAAATTGAGTTTAAAAATTACACTAGACATTACTGACTCCATGACTCTACAGTGAGTGACTCTGGCTGTATCTGTATAAGAGGAGCAGAGAAGTCTGGTCTCAATCTTCCTTTGGAACATGCCAGAGCACTTTCCAGCCTGTGCAGCGCAGCTTCTCCTCCAGAAAAAACAACATACAAGGACAAGAGACCTCATCCAAACACCAAATCAGGAGCTACTCTTGGGTCCCACAGAACAGATCAAGTATCAAACTATGCAATACCCAAGACTTGTTAGTCAGTCAACCTCTACCTGGAAATTTAACCATCTTAACATCAATGTTGGGTTTTTTTTTTCAAAGCCATGTTTCAGATGCCATAGTGTAAGAAGTCAAACTACCTTAAAATACACACTGCGATACTGTATTCCCTTCTCTACCTTAAATGTCACTCAAAATATTAAACTAGGTAAAAATAGGTAGTGGAAAACATATCTGAATGAAACCGGACTTCACCATTTCTTCATCTTTATAACAAGTCAGAAAACTGCATGTGGCTGAATAAAGGAGAAAACAGCAAATTACTGAATTACCTTATCAACAGGACTTGGTAATGGAGCATGGATAACACTAAAAAAAAAAAATTTAAAAAGTGAACACAAAGTGCAGAATAGCAGTTCAAAAATCCAGAAGATCCCTAATACTGTGCATTTAATCAAGATGCTTTGTATTTTTAAGTTTATTCTTCAGATAAAAAAAAATGAAGAGTTAACATACAAATGTGGAAAAACAGTTAATACTATGCTGAGCAACATTTTCAAAGTTACAGAACTATTTTCAAATTATAAATCCAGGGTCTATTCTAAAAAACTGTTTACACCAACTTTTATTTCAGTAGTTACATAATATTTGATTTTTTTAAAAAAATGATTTATTAAGATTTAAACCATTTTACCTGCATAAAACAATACATATTAAAAGAGAGTGGATATACTACTCACAAATTCAACAAACTGAGTAAAATAATATTTGGTAACTTGCAGAATTTTGTACACTTTCACTAGAGCAAATGTTATAGTTGCATATTTTCATCAGAACTAAAAATCTAATGCTATACATTTCTACTATTTCTTATTAGGACATGCCATTACATGGAAAATTTCCCATAATAATTTATTTTGACTTATCTTCCCAGAAGCAAAGATACCCTAAAGCTTCATGAAATATTTCTAGATACTAACCATAAAAGAACATTTAAATAAACAAAAACATACAATTGCTGAGGGTGAAAGATGATTAAAATTATCTCATTTGTAATTGGCACTCAGTTACTGCAAACAAAATGTTTACATTTTTTGTTTCTACTGCTCTTTGAAATTTTCTCCAAAATGTGCACATACACACAGAAAACCCTCTCAATATTCATCTGAGTTTCCAAACATTATTCCACCCAACATATTTTATGATTTTGGTTTTTTTCCTCATGCCAGGCAAAGCTTGCTTTCATTGTGACACCAAATAACTACACCACGAGGACATGTTGCTGTATTACTTATCTGAAGAATATAAGCAGTGTTATGTGTACACTTGTACACACAGAGACACCATTAACTCCACTTTCGTAGAGTCTACGTGCATTTAAAGGAGCAAAAATAATAAATTCAAATAAAAAAAGAAGGAAGGAGAATGCTCATTTGCTTTCTCTTTTCCTATATTCTTCTGTTTATATTACCCGTTCCAGCAGACTAAACCACAGCCTGTCAGAAAAGCCCAAATTGGTATGAACTTTTTTATTCTTTTATAGAACTTTTTTACTCTTTCATGGTTCTCTAATTTCTAAAAGCGACAAGCAAATGAGATTTCTTTTTCATAATGCCTGCAGAAGAATCATGCTCTCAGTTATTTTCTCTGCATGATCACAGGAAAAGAAACTTCCTATGCTGATTTTAGACATAATATCCATCAAATCCTCATTATACAGGTTTAATTTTGCTACACATGAATAGATACTTATTCTTACTCTGATCGCAATCGAGCTTCCATTCCATCTGGAAGAAACAGTTTGATTGTGGAGACTATACATCCATGGGTAACTGAAAAGAAACAAATACTAAGTCATGATGATTCGTTACTATTTAATTATAAGTTCAATAGTTAATGTTATAGTAACCAAGCAAACTGTCTTAAGAAACTCTGAGGCAGGCAAACAAGAAGAGACATGAATGCCTTCAAGCACCAGCGCCTGGGTCTGCCTTCTCGGACCTCCGCTGGAGACAGGAAACTTTATCGTTAGTCCTGGCTGCGAAGCAGTTCCAGTTCCAATTCTTCCACATGCAGTAATGTCTGCAAGATGTCTTTACTGCAGCAAATTAAAAAAGTTAATTGTATGTTTTGATCATAAAATGAGGAAAAAGGAATGCATCTTACCTGCGCTAGGTAACAGGAATGCAGAAGTATAAACAAAATAATGAGCTACCTTTTTGACAAGATTCCTATGAGCGTACCCAGGGACTTAAAGGGTAACACATCCAATCTGTGTTGCCAGACACTCACTTCAACATCTGGGACTTGCCAAGTGATTGTTACTTTCAAACACAAGGATCAAAAAGGGAACGCAGAGTATAGGAACCACTCAGAAGTACATCCTCCTGAACGCTATGAGCAGCATCATTCAAGACAATACCTTTAAAGGTCATCTAGTCCAACCCCCCTGCAATGAGCAGGGACATCCTCAACTAGATCAGGTTGCCCAGAGCCCTGTCCAGCCTGATCTTGAATGTTTCCAGGGATGGGGCATCCACCACCTCTCTGGGCAACCTGTGCCAGTGCTTCACCACCCTCATTGTAAAAAATTTCTTCCTTATGTCTACCCTGTATCTCCCCTCTTTTAGTTTAAAACCATCACCCCTTGTCCTATCACAGCAGGCCCTGCTAGAAAGTCTGTCCCCATCTTTCTTATAGGGCCCCTTTAAGTACTGTAAGGCTGCAATAAGATCTCCCTGGAGCCTTCTGTTCTCCAGGCTGAACAAGCCCAACTCTCTCAGCCTGTCTTCATAGGAGAGGTGCTCCATCCCTCTGATGATTTTTGTGGCCTCCTCTGGACCCGCTCCAGCAGGTCCACATCCTTCTTGTGTTGGGGGCCCCAGAGCTGGACACAGTACTCCAGGCGGGGTCTCACCAGAGCAGAGTAGAGGGGCAGAATCACCTCCCTCGACCCTGCTGGCCACGCTGCTTGTGATGCAGCCCAGGTTAGCTTTCTGGGCTGCAAGCGCACATTGTCAGCTCACATCCAGCTTTTCATCCACCAGTACCCCAAGTCCTTCTCGGCAGGGCTGCTCTCAATCCCTTCATCCCCCAGCCTGTATTGATACTGGGGGTTGACCTGACCCAGGTGCAGGACCTTGCACTTGGCCTTGTTGAACCTCACGAGGTTCACCCGGGCCCACCTCTCGAGCTTGTCCAGGTCCCTCTGGACGGCATCCTGTGCCTCAGGCGTGTCCACCGCACCACTCAGCTTGGTGTCATCTGCAAACTTGCTGAGGGCGCACTCGATCCCACTGTCTATGTCATATTAAAGAGCACTGGTCCCAATATGGACCCCTGAGGGACACCACTTGTCACCGATATCCATCTGGACGTTGAGCCATCGACCACTACCCTCTGGATGCGACCATCCAACCAATTCCTCATCCACTGAACACCTACAAGTATGCTTGTAGTACACCTCTAATGCACAGGCCTAGACAAGCGGCCTCTCATTTCAGAAGGAAAAAGCTTGCTTCTCCAGGACTAAATTCAAGATTCTTTGAACTCAGGAAAGATCCTAAGGAACAAGAGGAGAAAATGCAGTATTTGATTCTTACATCAAGTTCAACCTCTCTTCACAATGTTTCCCCAAAATGTTACAGATACCATTTTCAATGACACTGCAAACTACAGTCAAACTACATCTGGTTGTGGGGGGTTCTTTCGTTTGTTTGTTTGGGTTTTTTTCCTTGTATGGTTCTATGATTTGGGAAGTAAAAATTCTTTCCAGTTACATGGAAAGATAAATAGACGTTGTTCCCAAAATACTACTGCAAGTTAGATACAAGTAAGTATATGGTCATCTATCATCTACCACTATAACTAAAGCACCCACCAACATACAAAGACAAATAGCTGCTCTACTTTCATGGTTATTAATATCAGCAAAACAGTTAATCTTGCTTTGAAAAAAAAAGGGCAATGGGTGTTTTAGGACAACGGTAGCACTCCAGGGAAACGAGACAGGTCTTTGAGGAAGCTACCTCAATAGAATCTAAAAATACAGGAGAAATGATCCAACTAAACAGAGTTGTTCTTAACCTTTATTCAGTGCTAAGAGCTAATGCTTTGGAGAAGTATCCTCTTGGCTACAGCACCTTGTTTTTTCAAGCTGACCTGGTAAAGTATTAAATTTACATGCCAGGGAAGAACAGACAGGGCCTTATTCTAAAAACAGACTAATCCATGGGTTTTGGGGTCTTTTTTGGCTTTAGACTTAGGTCCCCAGAAGTCACAAATCTGTTCTTGCAAAAACATAAGAAAAAATACATCAGCGATATTAGCTGTAGCATGTAATACTCACATAGCTTTCATAATGAAGAATCTTTCCTTTAAGGCATAAAGAGGAAATTAGTGACTTCAAAAAGAAAGTGTTAGGGTATCTGAAATTATGGATCAACAGACAACTTTACCTTTGGGTCATATATCAGGTAGGTCTGCTGTGCGATTATATAATTCTGAAGTTTTTCCATCAACACCCAGACAGAAAAAAAAATCTCCTAAAAGCTGCAGGAGCTTTATTTATGTAAAAAATTAAAAGATAAAGGGGATTTAGCAGAGGGTCTCAAATAGACAGCAACTGTGAAAAGGTACCGAGCATTCTGATAGGTTCATAAAATAAAAATAATAATAATAAAAAAAAGCACTCTGTCCTTTAGCTATCAGTTCATTATAACTGGAAGAATAATGAGAAAGCCTAAGCAAAAGGTAAAGCAACACATAAAACACTATTATAGCGATGACTGGACAGGACAGTAGTAATTGTTTAAATTCAAGCCTTTATTACTCATTTTGGGGAATTAAAAAAAAAGCGGGGGGGGGGGGGGGAGTGAGGCAACCTCTGGTTGCCAAATGGGTCCGGGACAATTCTTCTCAAACTAAGCCGTGCTCCCTCCCTCCCTCCCTCCGTCCCCCCCGCCCCGGAGGCCGCGCCGCGCACTCACCTCCGGGCGGCTGCCGAGGGGCACGAGCGCTGCCGGGGCCGCCGCCTCCCCGCGCCCGCGGCACGGGCGCGCGCTCGGCTGGGAGCGGAGCGGCGGCGCCGCCAGAGGGCGCCCCAGGCCGGCGGCCGCCCGCGGGGGCACGGCAGCGGCACCGGGCCCCAGAGCGCGGCTTTCGCTTCCCGACCGCCCGATCCACGGCTACAAACGAAGGGAAAAAACCCTATTCCTGCTCCGTTTGCTCTGCGGAACTTTAGCCGCAAACCTGCTGCGTCGTTCTGAAACGCGTAACTGCCGCACGCTTCAGCACACAACTCCAAAAACCCACCGAGAGCTGCCCTGGACCCTGATGAGGGGTTTACGCTGCAAAGAAGTATAAAAACAGGAATAAAGAAATCACTTTTGTCTCAAAATTTTTGCTTCATAGAGAGACAATTTGCAAATGATGCTCTCATTTTTATTTTCACTTGTTAATGTATCACAGCAGTCGTGGCACTAACCAAAACAGCGCTAAGAAACTGCCTCTCTTCTCCTCCTCCGAGAGTTCCACCTATTCGACAAGCAGCACACACTGGGTTTCCTCATCTGCACAGGCTTTTTCAAACACCACACAAGAGAAAAGACGTATTAAAAAGGAGAGCCCAAACTTGACTAGAAAAAAGTACATGAACTGTATTTGACCTAAATCATCTGGTATTATTTGACCCTACTTGAAAGCCTGCTGCTCCCTTCCACGCGGGGAAGTCAGCCCCGGTTAACTCTTGGAATGCCCTGGCACTGCCTGGGAAATGTAGGAAGTGCTAAAAGAATATAAATCTCACTAACACAGAGAAAAGCACGGTAATATGATTAATAGGCAAGTACTGTATTAAGAAGAGGGAAATGAGTAGGCCTGTGTGCTTGCTAGTAACACAACAAGTGCGCAAATAAGGAAGCGGGAGAGTTGGAAACATTTCTTTGGGGCCTGGTAACAACTTCAGCTCGGCAGCAGAACGCGGAGGAACCGGTGCTCATATAAGATATCCTGAAAGATCACATACTGAACGTGCCACTATTTAATGAACCAAACCAAGATCGTATTTGCAAGGAAATGACTTACTAAAACACAGCCTGCACAATAAAAATAAATGTATTCTAGCAGTATTTACACAATTCGGAATTTACATAGGCAAGTAAACTCTACCTATCTTGTCATTACCTTATAATTACACACAGCAAAATGCTGAAATGTCTTGTGCAAGTCAGGCATTATGTAAATATCAGAACGCAAAATGGTTTTAAAGGGAATCACTAATTTAAAAACTACTTTCATGTCTGTTTCAATTACTAGATTGGGTTAACAGTAACATCTAAGATTACTGAAATGAACTGGTTAAAAAAAAGTGTTTATATGCATTCCAATTGCATTCATGGGTAAACACTTTAACTGCGATGCAGCTGTTTCATGCCCCAGCATGATGATACAATCTTCATTCATTGCTTGGGGGAGCATGAAGAGGGAAGAAAGCAAACTTGTACGCTCTTCCTCATTAGCTAGCTCAACGCATTCATGAATGAGTACAGTTCCTATGTTCAAAGCTAGAGAAGAAAAGCAAGGCTGCACAACCTGATCACTCGTTACCCAAATGCCAGGTCCCTAGGATCGCGTTTTGTAGAACTAGCGTAAAACCACTGCTAAGAACTACTACTGGCAAGAATTCCTGGCAAGAATTTGCTTACGATGAACTTTCCACAAACTTTCACATAAACTAATTGCAAATAATTGCTGATAAAAACAAGTGAACTCCAATTTTTCTTCCAACTAAACCTTAAAATAAAAATTGTTTTAGGTCTAAGTACACATGAAGAAATTCAGCTTCTTTTAGCAAGGACAGCATCTCGTCAAATGAACAGTTCCAGGTTCATTAGATGCAATGTATTCCTTTGATTTATTCCATGTATACTGGTAGCATTCATAAATATTTGCAGCACTTAACATAAAATAACATTTTATGTAACTCCCAGACGATTCCAGGTAGACATCCAGGAGTTAAATCTTTGCAACATCACTTTTGAGAAAAGTGAAACAATGTAATGTGACCTTCACTACCATGAATCGCTCAAAAATACTATAGCTCCAGAAGCTCTCCATGACAAAATACTTAACCACCTCCACAGCTTAACAATGTTTTCTTTAAAGACGTATTCATTAACCTTCCTCTGATACTTCAGACTTTGAGAACTATAACCTACCTGGCTAAAGGTGGATAGAATTTGTGAGTAACAGATGGAGCAGACTTCATATTTTTGTTTTGTTCACTTAATGCCCTTTAAAAATTATACTGTTGTACTATGGGTTGGTTTGTTGGGTTTTAGGGGGTTTGATTTGGTTTGTGGTGTGGGGGGGTGGTGTGTGTTTGGGGTTTTTTGTTTGTTTTTCTTTAAAAGAACTTTACCATCAGCATTTAAATTTAATATTATTCTTCCATTTCATTCTTTCCTAATATATCCCTCTTTAAGGACAAGCTCTATGAAGGTTTTGTTCAGAAAAGTAGTAAAGTGGAAGAGCAGTGATGGCAGTTCTGCCATTTTATTGTCAAATCTGTGTGTTACTGGACTAGGATTCTTCAGAACATGGTTAGAACTTCGATGCTTACAGAAAGTAACAAACCCACCAGGTAACTTTAAAAAGTCTTGACAATGTTGATTACAATCTAATAATTCACATACAGACCAGTCTTCAGAAAGAGAAAGAAATTACTCCTGAAACACTGTGCATAAATGCAAAAGAGACAGAGGCTGCATTTTTACTGATTAACACAGATATGCAGCTATAACCATACAACAAGATCTCTTGAGCGTGCATACTGGGAAGACGACAGCAAGAAAATCAAACCAAACAAATATCCCATCACCTTCTTTTTCAGCTAGCAATGTTTTTCTATCCTCATTTTAAAGTACCTGCAGAAATCAAAATCAGTAGTAGTCACAGAAAGAAAAAATAGGTATCTTGACAAGAAGTACATTAGCCTATTTCAAACATGATGAATACTTTATCAAGAAGTGCAGTCTGCCACATTATTTGCTGAAACTTCAGGGTTCACAGGCTTGAAAGAAAGGTAGTTACAAAAATAAAATAAAAAGAACTCAAAACAACCCCCCCGGTACTATGCACACATGCCCCCACTGCACTTTTTAAATTGCTGTAAGTCAATTTAAGTGAGGCAATAGCTAAACATGTGGTCCCAGTTGAGCCGCCATTTCTGGATCTGCATTTCCACTACACACACTAGTACCGATACAGCCACACAAGGTGGACCATGGCAGCAACTCAGTTAAAATCTAGTCGGGCGGGTGGGATATAGAGTCAGTGTTTTCAGCAGATCAGTTTCTTGAGCCAGTTTTCCATGTGGCCACAAAAATCACCGCCAGCACAAAGGAGGGAGGCGGTAACAAAAATTTCTTACAACAGGAATACCATTTACTCTTAAAGATCGCATTGTAATAAGCTGTTCTAAATAAATATACTTGAAAAAAAAAGAAAATGATCCATACCCTTACCTTTCCGCGTGTTCTCCGTCACATCTACACCAAACTGGATGATGTCACCTGACATAATTTCACATGGTGGGCTTTCCTCAGATCCTCTACTCAGTCTCTGACTATTAATAAAGGTACCATTACTACTTTTAGTGTCTTGAAGATAGAACTGTAAAAACAACAACAAAAAAGAAGAGTAAGGTATCTGGAAAGAACAAAACAAGTATGATGAAATTTAAGCTCCCAGTAAAATTTTATTTGCTATAAAATATAGCTCGACATCCCAATGTAGAAGAGGACAAATGTATCAAACTCAAAACACTCTCCTCAAGGATGCAACACCTTCACATTATCGACAAATATTTGTATTTGACTTTTAGTTGTTTAACATATGATTGAATTCTAGCACATATACTATGCAAATAATTGCTACAAACTGTGCTTAACTTACTGCCTGCACGGAAAGATTCAGACATTGTTAGCAACAACACCTTCTGCCACACATACGGAAGAATTTATATTTATGTTGGTCAACACACAAAAATTCTAACTGCTCATACTTTTACGGTACTGGTATTCCATGATAGAAATATACTGTAGGGAAGACTAGCACTGAGGGCACAAGGAAAAGCTTTGGCAGAAGACAGAATTAAGGAATTGTAAGATGAGACCATCACGAAACTAAGGAAAACAAAACTAGGATGTTTTTACCTCTCAGGGATACTAGTTCATACCATTAAGTTAATCTCAAGATTGCTGCGTCATCAAGTACCTTTGTAAATACCCATTTGTACAGTTAATTAAATTTTAATAGCAACTTATTGAATCTGAAACTGCTTATGACACAAGACTTTTAGTCAAAACTGCTGCATCTGAGAAGAGGTTACAAGTGAGTCACCTGGCAGGAGACCAGAGTCACTGGCTGAGACCTGATCAGCAGGCGGCATGAAAGAGGGGATTGGAATGTTACTAACCAGGCAGGTGGAACTACTGAAATGAGTCACTTTCAGTAGTTCAAGATGACAATAGTTATTACAGGAACCTGATGGGATGGTAGAAATCCCTGCCTTCCTGCACTCATAAGGAATCTCACCAAGTCCCAAAGCAAGCATAAGGCTGGGGGAGAGATGTTGCCTTCAGAGAAATGAATGTATTCCCATGTTTTTCCTACAAAAGCAACTGACTTTTTTTTTTTTTAAGAATTCCACGCAAAATTTTCCACGCTTTCACTTGCCTCTATTATCACACTCCTCAAAAAAAGCAATACATAACTCAAAACAATAGTGCTGAGGGTAAAGGTGCGTTTAAAATGGAGACACCAGCACTGGAGCTCTTCAGATCTCATACTGGAAAATGACACCAAGCATAGGATATGTATCTTACATGCTCGCCTCGAGTAGCACAAAGCAGTGCCCCTAACCTGAGAACTTAAGTGCCACTGGGTCCGGAAGATGGGACTCGATACAGCAATCAAGGGGAGTGCCAGCACAGGAAAGCTCAGCTAGGTCTACGTAATGACAGAAAGAAAAGCAGCACATGAAAGATTTTTTTTCCAACAGATATGTCTTTGATCTTAAATTAAAGAAAAAGAAAATAATAATCAAGTAGTCATATGTTTATAAAGATGAAGGTAAACATAAACTATGGATAGATGAAGAAATTATGGCTGCATTCACTGCATTAACAATCAGACCTACCCTACTCTAAATAATAGTCTGCGTATTACAAAATGTTATGTATTAATATGTAATAATATAATAGTATATAATATAGCTTTTAACAGTTAAGTTTAAAAGCCAATCAAATTAATTATCTCATTAATTTACTAATCTGAAAGTACTGAACCCTCTCATGGCTCAGTGCAGAGAATTATTTTTTTTACTTCCTGTTTGTTTCCAATTAGCGTTCTGCCCCATTTGAAAATCTTTGTTATGAAAAAGTGAGTCACAAGCAGGGAGAAACAAACATGCTTGCGCTTATTTGGTTTTCCCCACCCTTTTCTTTCCTATGCATACCTGCCTTTTATCCCTTCAACTTTTTGATTAATCACTGCCCCTTGCAAACACACTTCTGCAGAATCTGCAGATGGGGGACAGAAGAGACAGCACAGGGAAATACAAGAGAGTGACCACAGGAAAGGAAGTGCAACAGAGCATCAGCAACACAAAACTTACAAAATACCAGCAGACTCTCAAAATTCAAACTGAAAAAAAAAAATCCATAAACAAATGGCCATAGAAAATACACATTAAATTTAATCTTATTAAACTGATGTCCATTTAACTGCGTGCTACTGAACTTCATTATGTAAATTTTAGAAAAGTGATGCTCTTGAAGTCTTTACAAACAGGATTAAAACACTCTTCTTCCTGTATCTAGTAACGAAATAAATAATACCAGCAACATGTTAATAAGCTGATGTTTAAGTAGAAAAGCACTGACTTCAAGACTTCGCAAAAAGGATTCTGTCATCTTGTCTTTAATGTAGGAATTGGTCAGCAACGCAGAGCGCTGGTCCCCTTCATGTAGCAAGTTCAAATATTATTTCCATACTAGTTTTCACTAGCTCAAGTTATCTTAAAGGTCAATCTCTCCATCACTTTTGTATCATTACTAAAAGTTATCTTTAGACAACAAAACCAAGTGCAAGCCCTGAAACAAACACGTGTATACGATAACTAGTATTTATGGTAGCATACCAGTATTTAATATACTATTAATTATGCTGTATCCTTGGTGGGTTCTCCTGTTCCCGAAACAACGCCTTTTATACAGCAGCTATGTAACACGGTGCCTCTGTGAAACCAGCACCATTTGTTTTTCCTGCTTTCCAGCACAAACTGACAAACTTCAGCAGCAGTGCCAGCTTAGAGACCAACTATAAATCTTTCCCTTCCCCAACGCTCATTGCTGAGTTGCACCACCACCTCTTTGTCCTACTGGCTCAAGCATTTGTTTAGTCACAGCAAACCAGTTTTGAGAGCTGATGCAAGTTATATGAGGAGGTGCTTAAGCCAGTACTGCCAGAAAAAAGGGCAGCATATACTGACCTAATTATACTTGCTTTTATAATTCACACCTCTCTTCAGATCAAACTAAAGTCCCAGCCCTTTTGTACCTCATATTAACAACTAGTCCAATTTAGAGCAGAGGTAATAGCTCATGCGCATTCAAAACAACTCAGCTTTTGAGGACTGTTAAAGAATTATCACATCCTTAATTCAGATAACAACTATATGTACACTTCGAGTGGTAGTTTCCCCTCTTTATTAAAATACAAGGCAATATACAACTGTTTAAGAAACTTACTCTCCAGTATCATAACACCTTCTCAGACAGAAAAAGAAATCCTAGCCCACATTTATTCCTTAGTAATTTATGTTCTCATGATTGTTTGCATCCTCTCTCATTTATACACCATTAATAAACTCAGTTAACTGCAGACATCCTACCATGCTGCTTCCACAAAATTTATGGAGACTTTATTCTGAAGTAAAACTTGTGGTTCATCAGTACACTCAAACTTCTCCAGTACACTCCATGTTCTTTAGAAAGTGCATTAAGGAAGTTTCAAAAAATTACAGATTTTTGTTTCCATACTTTGCAAGTAATTATGTATTAATTTTACAAGTTTAGTATTTATCATATTTCAAGTTACTATTCAGTTTTGCAAACTGAACAAAAGTACCTCCCCTCTGCTCTGACCCGTGGTGTATAAAAATCTCATTCCACTTAAGTTCCATTGCTTTCTTGGTCAGTGACTCAGAAGAGTACCAACAACTTGCTAAATCACAGTCCGCATTTTATTTTCATGCGGTTAGATACCACTACAATTTTTGCCCCTGTAACAAATTCCTAATACTACCTGATTAGTGAAATAGAAAAATTCTTCCCTAGAGATCCCAGAATATAATACATTAAACTTATGTACCTACAAAATAGGAATCCTAGCTGGTATTAGGAAGTTGCAGAACTGCTACACTCCAGGACAGATTTTAACTTACCTATGAAATGTAGGTAGACTGTTTTCTTCAAAGAAATAAAAAAACCCCACCACAACAAAATCATTCTGCTTAACGATTACTACTGTAACACCTTCCAAGAGATAGGCTGGAGAACTCCTTAGCCTGACAAGTGAGAAAGTCATGAAGTGTTTTGTTTCCCAAGCCATATGCAGTCCTGACACAGGATGAGACACTTCTGAAGGATCTCACAGAAGACAAAGGACAGGCTCAGAGACGCACAGAAAATCTTGAAAAGAAAGTAGCACACTTGTTCAGTGATTTAATTACAGTACAACACAATGGTAGAACACGCAACTGACATGCTTTTGGTTTAGTATCTTACAAGACTTGCTTTCAGCACTGCCTTTTTTCATCTTCATGATATACAGCATTTCTCTAATATACTGCATTATTTCACTGAGGATCAAACTAGAAATTTAACACGACGTTCTAGAATTAGCCTAAAGTGTAGACAAATGCATAATCGAAAAAGAACTTTTAATTAAATTGCTAGTTTTTAATTTTGTTCTGAGAAAGCTAAAATGTTAATCTCAATAACAGCAGTGCATAACAGTCAATCACACACACACTCAAAAGCCAAAGATATCAGAGATCTTTCTGTTGTGTAACTGTTCATTACAAGATACAAGGTAAAGATGGAGAATAAGTGCTCCACACACAGGACAACAGAAAAATCAGTATTTAATGAGTTCTTGACCATTTAAATAGTGCTTTTTCAAAAACTCTTATGACCTAACAACCCCAAGTACAATACAATCAACAAAAAAACCCTCAAGTCTCTTCTAGAGTAGAACTGTTTCAGTACTACAGTAAGACAGTAGATCAAGAATGGTGATCAAGACAGACTCACATAACATTTGCTATCACTATGTACAGCCATCCTTTTCCATTTTAAGAGCACGTCACTGCTACTCCCTCTAACCCAGCTTGAAACTGCAGTTCAGGACAATTACACTGAGAATTACAGTGAGGAGAATTACTGAAGAACTGAGACAGTTTGTCTGCAGAGATATGAGATTCACTCCATGAAGAGGAACAAATTCTACATGTAAAAATGCAGACATAGGCCACAGCATGTAATTAAAGATATTTCAGTCTTATTCCATAGCTGAATTAATAAGTAAATAATAAGCACCAAAATGTAGGCCATTGCCTTTTACAGAAAGCCAATCATTAATATATTTTATTCATTCAATACATTTTCACTGCCTAGACAACTAACATAGAGAATCCAAATTTCAGGACCTCCTAATTTACCATTCTTTTCCTCATCTCGTATTTCATGTGTGAAAGAACCATCCACAACTCCTACATGCTTCAGAGCCCTGTTCTACGGACTTTGAGGCATTAGTTGAAACAAGAAAGATTTAAATCAATTTGTCAAATTCTGAACTATAGCCACTAAGGAGATGACAGCTTCATTTTTGCCACGTTTACTACCACAAAGGGGCAGCAAGGCTGTCAGCTAGAGCAGTTAAGCCATAAAATGCTGCAGTTACGATGACAGATTCTTCCCCTACTCATGCTACAAACTACGATCAATCATTGAATGATTAATGCTGGCATTACAAATGCACCCCCTGAGTACTAAAGCTAATACTCAAATGCAGCAAGTAAATAGGGATCTAGAAAATGGAATATTTGCCCTAGAGCAATACTTCAGTTCAAAATTGGACTGAGTAGTAGTACAACAGTGTTCGTTTACTTGTTTCACACTGAGTATTCTACCAGGAGGTGAAGTACATTGGCTTTGCACAATCTGAATTGTGCACAAAGATTTTAAAACAATACATAACGAGGTCAAACCAATATGGCCAACATTTATCACACTGCAGCCAGAAAGTTTTTTCTCCCATACAATTAAAAGATCGTTTTATCTTCCTTGAAGCGTTAACACTGAGTATTTTCTCATTTTGGGAGCAGCACTTCTGCTAGCAGAGTACACCATGCAAACCACACTGAATTCCAGGTCGGTCCTTTGGCTGTAAGATAGAGAAGTTCAAATCCTAAATTACCTCCAGATCCTATTGATTGAGTTCCTCATTCTGGTCTGCTTAGACACATCCTAAATTCCTTTCCTCTCACTTGCCTAACTCCACCCACCTATCAAGGAAGTAGAAGTATTTGTCTCCATAAGCAAGCATAATTCACAGGGTGGGGTACATCAAGCAAATTGCTTTTCTATTTAGTTTTATATTTCTTAAACACATGGATCTAATAGCTCTTTGCTTACTAAACTCCAGCTCCTTCAACTTAGAAGCAAAACTACTGCATTAACTTCTGAGTTCTTAGCAAATCTCCTTTCTAAAATGATTCTAGCTACCTGAGGCGGGGCACATGCTATGAAACTAAAAGTAACCAGCTGTGAAGAAAGGGATTTCCAGTGAGACTGAACAGACTGAAGGAGTGGCAGCTGGCTATTCAGGAACCGTATTGAAGGTCCCCAGAGAAAAGCACAACGTGCTAGTAGTTTTCAGTAACTTCTTTGGAAAATAATAAACTTAACCACTCTTTCTATGCAGTAAAGAAAACAAAAAGAAAAGAAAAAGAGAAAAAGTTAACCTTCTTTGATATAACACTGGACAAAAAAATTTTCACCCTAAGTTTTCAACTGGAAGTGTAAGCCTAATGTAAATCCAGCTACTCTGACAAAAAAGGTTAAAATCCTCAGCTACCCCCAGGAATTCAGTGCTATCCTTCCAAACCTGCCAGCAGCTCCAAGGGGCAGGAGGGAGAGGACAGCAGGGAATACGCTCTTCTGCTGACCAAGTTGTTCCTTGTCTGTTTACACCTTGAAGTTTTGTTGACTGTACTGCCAGGACAACCCTGCTGGTTGCTCATACCTGTTGTCAAGCAAAATAAACTGTGGCAGTAAAAGCAGTTTTGTGCCAGCATAACTGAGTCTGGGTATAAACAGAGTTCAGCCTTTTCTGGATGTATCTGAAGTGCTGTAAAGTATTAATCCCTCTGCTGCTTGCCGTGTCCTGACAGTCCAAGTGCTTTGAAGTTCACTACAGGCCCTGTCATTCAGCTTAACTTTTGTCTGAGCTAACTCAGCAGACTTTGCCTGAAAAGGACACAGGGGCTACGATGGGGAAGGGAAGATGGGGTGGTTTTGCGGGGAGGAGAAGGAACCACCTTAGGTAGAAGGGCAATGACGAACACCGAGAGGTACTAACAGCTCAAACTGTGCACAAAACATACATCTGCCTACAACCTTGAGTTGCTCTAGTGTTCCTCAGTAGCAAAAGATCACCTTTCTCAACAAAACAGACCAAACATTTCCAGGCGTGTTGTACCTGCAAACACTCCAGCACAGACCTTTCTTTTGACATATGACATTGCAATGCTTATTTTAACTGGTGAGTTCTACAGATACACTTATACCTAGCAGAATTTTAAATAATGGCATATTGAAAACATTCACAAAAAAGAAAAACATGACAGCGTGTTAATACCATCTCCTACCTGTTGCGCCCATTAGGCAAAAGCATTTACTTTCTAAATCCCTATTCAAACCCCACATTTGCTAGTAGTTGTAACTGAAATTACTGGTCCGAAGGTGAAGAGCTCAGGACTCAAGGTTACTATCAGTCAACAGCTCTATATTGTTCTTCAATATTTGCAGTTATCCACATAAACTACTTTACATCAGGAAAATTCAGAAACAGGATGTCAGACATTTACTTTAAAAAGATTTTTAAATTTGTATTAGGAAGTAGTCATTATTAACAGGCTACTAAAAAGACTAAGCAATACTTTTTAATTATTCAGTTTTAGAACAGGCTATGTGGAGCTTAAAAGCATTCTAGTTAAATGGTTTGGGCTATTTATTATCAAATAAAATTCTTGAGCTGTACTGTTGCATTTCTCAAAGTAATTCATATTAAAGAGATTGGCAGAAGATGGCTAGAAGTTCAAGTTTAGGACCTCAAAAACCCACAGTCACAATTTAAAGCTTGTGGATATATAGAAAACAATGAGGATGAAGATCCTGCTTATCTCCAAAAGTTTGCTGTAATTATGCATTGTTGCCCTCAACTTCAAACGCTAGTCCCACACATCTTTCACAATCACTACACCATTCAAGACTGAGGTCTTCAACTCATATGTGGTAATGGACAAAAGAAATGAGGCAGCTGAACCGACTACCGTCCTAGTTATCTGCTCCTTACCTACCCATCACAGAAAGCAGCAAAGTTGGTTCAATAGCAGGGACAGCTGAACAGCTCAGCGTGGTTTCAGAATTCCTATCAGTTTGCTTAATTTGGTTGGTATATAACCACGACCTGGGCTAAAAATGAGCATACTTTAGAAGCTGGTTCCTAAGCCATATACTCACACCTCCCACAGCAGCAGCGGTTTTCAAGAAGAGAACAGCAGGGAGAAGGCTGTATTTACAATGTCAACCGTCCGATTTCTGTCAATTGCTATTGTCAGAATCTTAAGACCCTAAAGTACATTTCACAACAAAATACCCTGGAACCAACCAACATGAATAGAAACATTATCTGAAAGGATGGTTCCCCTTGCTAACCTATTTGCCCCCACCCTCCTCTGGCAGAACTGGTGGCATCCAGGTAACCTCACAAACTCTATTTTCTAGAAACAACAATTCATAACTTAACTTGACAGCTGTGAAGTTAACTCCTCCCAATAATCACATTCGGTAATTGCAAAATGCACCAAAATGCCCAGTCACAGATAAACAAGTCCTGACCATCCTCTATTACATAGTAACACCTCATTCCTCATAATTCTGTAGTAAGTACATTCATGTAGAAGATTCATGCAGAAGGATGTGACCTGAAGCAATCCTAGGCATGGTACACAATATTCATACCTTTTACTGAATAAAGTTTTCTGTGGTAAACAGAAGATGTGGAATAAAGTAGTTCAAAAAGGTAAAAGTTACTCATGAGCGCTGATCTATCCGTAGATTATTCAAATAATCCAGAAATGCATTCACTGTCAAAAGGAGCAGGATGACAATATACTCCCCAAAAACCTCAAGATAAAATATTTTACCACAAAAAGTGACAACACCATGCAAAAATACATCTCTCTCCACATCAATGTCACTAGTTTTGATGCAAAAGGCTATTTTTAAGAAGAAATCTAGAGGAAGAGTTCTAATTTACAAGTAATTTGGTTTATATATAGCTGACTGACTTGTTGCAGTGAGACATCTGTCACCATAGTTACTAATTACTACTCTTCAGAATACCTCTTTTACTTAACTTTTGTCCTCACAGTTCACAAGAATTCCCGAAAATCAGCCTTCTGCTACAGATGCTGGATGGTTTCATGACAACTTGAAAAATTTTGTATTTATTCTCTTCACAGCTGAATCAAAGTCTGTCCCTTCACATGTGCCATGCTTTAAAACTTCCTTTTGTAAGTAAATCACAAAGTAGACTAAGGACATTAACAGCTTCAGAAAAGGAGACGCAACAAAGCAGAAAAGTTTCCTACAAAAAGCCTCCCCAACTCAGTACTAATTATATACAATTTTCTTGAGGAAAACAAAAATTATTTTAATTTTCAGCCTATGTGAAAATTCTCAAGTAGAATTTCAGTTCTATGTGAAATCCTCAACCTGAAGATGCTGAGAGATTTTCAAGGTATGTTGCTGCTTTAAGTGCTAAGCTAAAATATATTAACAATAAAGGGCAATCAAGGGAAAGATTCCTGAGAAATGATTAATCGCACATGGTCTCAAGATGCTCAAATTGACTCATTAGAATACAAAAGCAATATAATGAAGAGCCTTATTTTGTATTACTGCTGTCATAGCTGATAATATCTTACACAACATACAGAGACTCTGAAAAAACTTTCCTGTTCCATATTAAAAGCCTGACTAGTGCAATGGACTCAAAACCAGTAAAAGCTAGATAAAAACAGGTTTCTAGAAGGATATTGTACTTGTTGCAAAGAAGTTGTTCTGCTCTATTTCATTAAGGAAGCTCAGTCTCTTGTTACGCAAGACATTTATACAGCTACATATCGTGTATCTCTGCGATACCAGTGATTACTTTGTATAATTTACATCAACTTCTATCACCATATCAAACATTTACCCTGGGGAAAACAAACGGACAAGGTGACTTTCTGAGGTTTCACTTAATGTTACTGTGTTCTCTATATTAATCAATTACGGAAATATACTGCAACTTAATATGGCTTTAAAATAAAGAAACAAAATGCCTTAATAGGCCATTACCCAGAAATCCAGACTTCTTCAGGATAATCGCTTAAGATAGTAACTTCTAAGTGTAAAATATTGCCAAGATCCTCATCACAGGATGCCCTTACATGAATACTTTCCTCCAAAACTAGCCTGAAAGCTAAATACTGTTGTCTACTGTAATAAATTTAATGAGTTTGGCAATGTGACATACTCAAACTTTATCTTGAAGTGTACAAAGTCCTAAAGACTGTATTTGTAGGATGTATGCACCCAGATAAAATAAAGGATTACAAGCTCTGCAAAGAGTATGTTCCCATATTTAACTCCGATTTCTTTTCAAATGTACCTTCCTAAAGGTTTGCAATTTATCATTGCAATTTACTCTTACCTTCAAGTGGCAAAAGCACCTGTACTAATATGCTGCACTAGGGAAAAATGCTAAGACTATTCATAGAACTAGAATTTTTATTCTTAAATTCACGATCAAGAAGTGGTTAAACTTAACAGTGATGTTCTTTGATCAACTTTATAAAATGCAAGATCAAAATAAACTGTGGTCTTGTGTCTGATGATAGCAATGAAAAGTATAACATAAAAAGGGAGATTTGTCATGTTTGGACATAGCTTTGCCCTAATTTAAGACCAGAGCTATGGCATAAATCTCTCCTGGACTTTAAATTTTAAGAGATTGACCTTATTAAAACCTTGCATAAGTAAAAACTAAAACCAAAAGATCTACAACACCTACTAAAATAAACACTAAATTGTTTTAGTGGGAAACATTGGAGACTAGGCACAATTGACAGAAAAAGGAGAAGACAAATGAAAAACAAATGTTAAAAAAAAAGGAAGTCTTGAAATACTATCAGGATCTGGCACAGTAAATACTTAGAACAAAAAATCCAACACTAACATTATCCATTTTTTCTGCTTCCGCAAAAGTCTTGAATTAATGAGATCACTAAGTGATTAGCAAAACATTAACTGAAATTGAAATTTTCCTTAAGAAATTTCCATTATTAAATTTATATCGGCAAACAATTACATTTTTCATTTGCAAGCAAATTGGAGAAAAACCACAACAGAAGCCAAGATTACCAGACAGTCCACCAGATGAAGAGCCAGAAGAGAAGATCTACTTATATGAAAGCAAAAAGTATGAGGCAGGTCGTTAGTTTATCAGGAAACCAACTCAACCATAGTCCCAGGCATTTCAAGGCAGGTGCAGTACTGCAAAAGCCGTTTAAACAATCTTTCTACACACTGCTAAGTTTCTCCCATTAGTTAATCATTACATCAAAGCTCCTCTACTCCTTGCAAAGAATCTATTCTCACGTGTTCAGTTTTCAACTGTACAGAGAATAAAGGGAGAAGTTGTTGAAATATTTTAACCTTTCCTCATTTCTACTCCTTCCACATAAGGTGCTCTGTTTACCTACTATCATTAATTACATACTACTGCTGTTTTATGACAGCAAACACTCCCAGGAATCACACATTCAGATAAAGAAAAAAAAAAAAAAAACACGTAAGATTTTCACAAAGACCTCCAAATGCAATAGTGGTTTGGTATCGTCACAATAACACTACATAAAAACTCTAAAAATATCCTGAAAAATTTATGAAGAAGTTGTCTCCCTTCCTTTTAGCAAGGGACATATTCCACCTGAAAGGACTTTTCTAATGCGACCACAGTATATTTTTTTTTTTAAACAAACATCTGCAGCAGGCCTAGTTGATTCATCTCTCCTTTGCACAAAGCAAAGTTTTCTTCCTTTCTGACATCATCTGCTCCTGAATTATTTATTAACACGACAGGTATCACAAAGAAAATAACGTTCAGCACATTTCTAAACTATGGTTAAAATGACCATACAAATTCAATGCAGCCAATAAAGATGCAGAAGTACAAGTCCTAACTCAAGAGAACTGCCTAACTACAAATGACACTGTACTAGTTTTAATCATGTCAAATTAGATATTTTTGTAACAGGTCCAAACCACAAATAGTACCAAAATATAGTGTAGTGAGAGTTCACTGCGCACTTCCTCATACCGAAAACAAGGGGTCACCAGAGCAATATGCTCCTCCATGTTTTTCTCAAGACTTTTCTGCATCAAGTAAGGACCAGAAGTTTTTAAAAGATAGTAAATTTAATTTATTTTCATTCTGTGTTTTGAACTTCAGCATTCCATACAAAGAGCAAATGCAATTAACTGGAAACCAAACACCGTCAGAGAAGGGTGCGGCTCTATCCAAAGACAGAAAATTCATTTTCCAGCACAGAGGAGAAATTTGACTATTGGGAGTTTAATATTTCTACTCAAGGCACTGCCAAGCCATACCTCCAACAAAGTGAGAGCGAAAATAGTCTGGGAGGAGGCTGTTTTTATTTGCAACTCATTCCTGGGTCAAGACTTTCAAAGCAAGCAGTAATTGAATGCTGGTGTTCATGAACAAAGGCAGATTATTTTGGTGTTCCTTTGAGATCAACAATTTTACAATTAAAAAATGATTTTTTTTTTTAAGCTTAAGGAAAGAAATACCTATAGCATGCATCCACATAGAGAGACAGGTCTGCCAGCAATGTGAGAGATTGTATGAGCTGATTCTTGATAGGCCATCTTAGAGAATATTAGTCAGCCATTTCTTTAGCTGTGTCCTACTGGCTTCAGAAGAAGGGGCAGGTGCTGCATCCTTCTCACCAGTCTGGAACACCAGAACAACCCTAGCAGACACCAAGGAATGGGCAGAGCACAGATAAGATGTTCAAGGATGTGGTAATTACAATTTCAAACACGGTGACTCGTGATTCATACTGGTCTTAGTCGACAGCAAAAAATCACATACATGGTAACTTGAGTTTACAGATTAAAAGGTTTGCTAACGTGGCAAAACTTGCCAAGGTAATTATTCCAGTACAGCTTTCCACACAGACAAAGATATTGCGATGTCTTTTTTCTAGCTATTTTCCACCATATCCACAAAGTCATCAGGGACGTTACACTGATAACACTGTGCCCGTGAATTTTATTCTTCAGACAAGCTAAAAAAAAAAAAACCCAAACAAACTCTGAACGCCTTTTAAAATCTGTCAATAAAAAGTACTTAGAACACACGATAAGTGCCCATGACCACCTGCCTGTGGGCACAAGGCATAGGGGCAAGGGAGTTGCAGAGTACTGCTGGCAATCTCAAACCCATTCAGCTGTAAAGCCTGAGGGAATAGTCCGTCCACACCTCTAGCAAATACATTACCAAGTCTTGCAATTTTTTGGACTAAGTGTGCCGTATTTACCTCTAAAACATGGAAAACATTTTTCAAAGTGCAAAAGGAACCTCTTCCTAGCACCAGTGGTTCTAGATTGTCAGTCTAAGAAGAAATATCCTCCATCAAAAAATCTTATAAAGGGAAACTGATGTTTTAATTCTTTAAACAGCCATCAAGTCATTTTCCAAATGGCAGATCCTTCCAGGTATGACAGAAGTACAGATAGTTTCAATCTTGAAAAGCATATGCAAAAGTATAGAAAGAGGACTAGTCCCTCTGACTACCAAGCTTTTCCATGCAGCTACCAATTCAGGGAACTGGTCCCGCTCAACATAGAAAGCTGGTATATTGCTCACCCATGAATGAAGGATCATCAAGTGATTTTTCTCATTAAACACAGTTGCGAGGCTTTGAACTAGACAAAAAAGGGACAGTTGTAGAGAAAATATGAAGCAAAAAAATCATTCTGCCTACCAAGAATCACAAAAGAGCAAATTAATGTAGGCGGCCTGAAGGACTTGAATACTTTTTTTAAAACATCCACTCACCTGGAAGTTGAATCCAAAGCCTCATCAAAAGGTTACAAGTGCCACTATATTCTTCCCATGCGGTAGCCAAAGGCACATCCCCAAACATTGCAACTAGCACACCAATAAGGCACTAATGATAATCTCATAAGATGAGAAAAAAATTAAATTATACAATAAATCCATTTTTTTTATTTCCGTCATAATAATTATGGGTGGTATTCCCTGCTATCAAATCATATAATAGCCTATTATGTTTTCTTTGTACAATCCTGGTGTTACTCAGTTGTCATGGAAGTAGCATGTTGTTCCACAGACCAATGAACACAGTGCTACTGTAAAAAAAACCACACACCTAATCATTTGCAAGCAAAATCATTGAATCCCTTCCCTCAGCATGAAAATGCCTTTTCTTCTTATTATTTAAACCTGAGTTGCAACCACTAGAGGGCAACATAATGATACACACTCTCGCCCAGATTTGGTAAAGCAAACCAATTCAATAAAAAGTACATATCAGAAACTAAAGCGTTTTTTTTTAATAGTGAAATTTCCATTAATTATAGCACATATACTGTGGGTTGTCTAAATTACTAATTCCATTTTTACAGTCTAGAGCCTCAAACACAAGCTACTTTTAAGCTACAACATCCACATTAACAATTCTCCTACTTCTCAGATTTTAAAATTAAGTTTCTCAACTTCAGTGTTCCTGCTACTGAAATTATGCAAGTTACTGAAATTCTATCCAGAATAAGCAAGCATGTGTAAAAATCAGAATGCTGTCAAAGCCTTTCCACATTAAATATAGAAATTGAACTTCCTAATCAATGGTAAAAAAAATATCTAGCTAGAAAAACGGCCATATGCTGCAAAAGAACTGGAATTCACATGCAAATTATTTCCATGTCTAATCAGCAGTTCAAAATATTGCTGCTCTGAGAACAGTTGGGCTTTTTCTTTACAAAGGGTAGCATTTCTTGAAATGCATTCTTGACGTTTAACGTATTAAGTTCTGCTACAATTCATTATTTAGACTCTTAGAAGAACAAAAGAGAAAGTCCAGAAACTAAAGCAAACCAGAAAAAATGAGTCATTTACTAAAAGAATGAGAACAAAAACAACTGCAGAAGGATAATGCACTGTAACTCAAAGCAAAAACATTTAAAGAATTATTTCAAAATCTACAGTCCCAACAGAACACAGCAGAAACTCAGCAAGCTTGGTTCTCCACCATTAAAAATGATAATGACACTGAATAGGAGTGGCAATGCACTGGTACTGCGCATCAAATCAGTCCCATTTACACTGGTCCATCTACTCTATGAAAAAATAAAATCTGTACTGTATATCACCAAAACAGATGAACCCTCAAATTAAGTTCCATAAAATTCAACTGCACTCCCAGTACAAACAGAGTCTCCCACAAAAAACAGGTTTGCTGTTAAGTATAGGCTTTGACATACCAAGAGGTTTGTCATCCAGCTTAAATTTAATATGGCTGTAGACAAAACTACACTTTGATTAAAGAAAAATCAGTGAGACTTTTACGTTACCTATAATTAGCCTAGTATTAGTATGAAGTTTTAATAAACTCTAATTAGGATTAGATGCTATCCATAGCTTGTTTCAAAGGAAAATAGGTTGGGCCACTGGGAATTGGGCAGCATTAAGAGCAACATGGTTAAATACAAATTCAAGAGACATGCGTGGTCCCCATTGCTTCTTTCTTCTAAACTTTTTTGGAAAATAGTTTTCCTCTGCCGCCAAGTAGTAGACTGAGGTCCTAGCAATACCAGGCATATCAAACCCTACAGATTATGCAGGCTGACAGAATGTTTCACTGGATTATTATAGTTTTGCATTATTTCAACCCTGTCATAAAAAAAAACAACCAAATTTGCAACACTCTTGCTAGAACAATTTTAATGAAGTGTTTACTACTCAAAACCAGGAAAAATGCTTCGAAGTCTGCCCAGCCCATCTTAAAACAATTAAGATGTTATTGTTATAATAAAAAACAGAGTAAGAAATTTATATATAGATCAAGGACAGTTCTCTGATTGCTTATACACAGATCCATGCGAATATCCAGTGAAGTTACATGATCTAAAAGATACAGGTAACAAGTAAGGGTAAGACTCTCTTACATGAAAGCACCTTTTCACACTGCTCCTGTTAGTAGGCAGGAATTAGTCCTTCTCCTACTTGAGCTTAAGATTACCTTCCTTCCTCTGTTGCCACCTGACAATAGCTCTGAGGGGTTGAAGAAGCATCTGTATTTTAGATATTCTTAAATGAGAGACTCTGCGGCAGTTCCTGGAAAGTAAGGTACACACCACCTGAGGTCTATACATCTCTTGGCTTTACTGATAGCACATTCCTTGACAGCACTCAGTATCTCCCATCTAATTTTCAGGTAAGTGTCAGGAGTCAGCTCTCTGCTTTCTTCTCTAGTATATTCAACTATCTTTCATCCTAACAATTCATTCTTTTGCACGAGGTCCATGCTGCGGACAGTAAGACGTTTCACAGCGCACACACTGCAGGAAAGACATCCTATGCAGTGCACACAGCTGTGCTACTCTCGCAAACATCTGCTTTAAGAGTTGCACCACGCACTTCTCAGCCTCCTCCCTGTTCATGTGCTCTGGTTTCTTTGGAAAAGAAAACAAACCTGGACATGTGGAGGAACTGAGTGTAGACTGTCCCCTCCATCACACAACCGCAACACATGCAAAGCACATAAGTTACTAGAACACACCACAGAGTATCCTGTGCTCTAGGTTCACCTTCAACAGAAGGTACCTTAAAAACAAAGAGGTGCTGGATTTCCGGACACAAATACAATACATCATTTAATTCTTAATAAGATCTCATGGGACAAAGAAACTGTATTTTTACTATATTTCTTTATTCCACAGCTTGCTTTTCTCGTCTCTTAAAATTAGGTACAAGTCAGATAAAAATAAACACGTCGTGTTAACCAGAGTCCTCTCACTTACACTGTTAAAATGCACTTTTCACACCTTAATTCAAAGCTGGACAACTTGAGCAGCTTATCTACCTACTGACTGCACAAACTGCACAGCCCGACAACTTCCAGACTCAGCAGCTGAATGTCTCTAGACTTCCACTACCATCCACTCACCAGCGCCAAGGAGCACTAATTCAGAGCATGACACGTATTATCATCACCACCACGCCAGCATCGTTTGCCTTCTCTGTTTCTCAACAGTTTATAACCTCAGTGTTTCTTATAGGCACATCAGAACGTTGATGTTTTCTTCACTTCCCTTTGAAAGGTTAGCTTGAAAATTTAAATCCAGAAACAGTAAACAGTAAATGGAAATGTGTAACCACATCAATAGTTCAAGTACAAAGCAGAGGAGAAAAATCCCAAGACAACTCACACAGATATTATTCTGAAAGAAAAATGGTAGGCATTTCAAACCAACTGAACTTAACTCTTTATTCCTACTAGTTCTACCAATACCTAATTATTTTATACAAAATAATTTTATGAGGATAAATTGTTATAATTTCAGAAAGTCCCTCTGGATTTTATCATTCATATATACAATAACCAATATGCAAATTATTAATAAGTGAAAACTGGATTACTTTAAGAGAAAACTATAATCATTTATTCAAAGCAAGTCACTCAACAGTAATATTCTATAAGTTACAATACAATCTCTTGCACTGGGCCTTATGATATAATGTAACACATTCACTTTTTGCCAGTTAGACAATAATCATTATAAAACTTTACTCAGAACAACTGTCACCTTTTATTCTTCATTCCCCTCTTTCTAAAGGTTTACCAACTGTGCATGATTTACAAACATTTCACTCTGCAACCCAGAAAGAAGAGTGCCACAGTGAGTCAATCAATCAGCTGGAACCTCTATACCACTTAAACTGCAATAGATTACGGCTTAACTCTCTCTCAGATGTATGTGCAGCATAATTCAACTGAAAATTCGATGCATATTGGAAGAAGTCAGTCCCTAAACCATTCCAAGAAAAAAAACAACACAGACATAAAATAAAACCAAACCAAAAACCAAAACAAACAAATAAAACCACAAGAAACAACCCACCAACTGAGTCAACCAAATAATGACTTAATAAGAGCTTCCAAGACTGTTCATTTTGGAAAACACAAAATTTCTTTTCAAGCAATACTTAATCCTCCTTATATTATGTTAAGAGTCGACTCTGGAAATACATAACTATCAGAGCAAATAAAGACTTTTCACTTAAGTGGACCATATTTTACTACTCCCACTTTACGTGAATTTTATTTTTCACTCACTTCAGATACTATATGACAGAGAAGTTCAAATTGTTAGCAGGAGAAAAATCATCATTTACTGTGACAAACCTCAGAAAAAACAATTACCATGGATTTTTAAAGAAAACCACTGGAACTTCTACATTCTGCAGATATGAAGAGTAGCATTGTGTCAGTTCAGATACAAACATTCATCTCTACTTAGTATTACTACAATGCAAACTGAATTACTAGATTTCTTCATGAAGCAGCACGCTCAAAACTACATAAGTATGAAATAAACTATTTTAGCTGTGACGAACATGTAAATGAACGTAAGTAGTTCCATGCTGCTATTTAAAACATAACCCACGGAAGCAAACTCCAATGCTCTCATTAGCAAGTCACAATATATACCTTCAGAAAACCAACCTATTTAAAAGCTATCTGAACAGGTGAAGTGGTAAACAGTAAGTCTCCATAGAACAACAGTTCAAATATGGCAGAGAGCATACTCCTCATTAGGAACAGTTTATCTAAGAGCTGAAACTATTTCCCTAAAATCTTTCATGGCAGATGACCTATCTTCCAACTGCATGAGTTTCATGAAAAAAAATCTGTCTGATCAAGAATACTTAGTTTGCTATAAAAGAAGCTCATTACAACCTCCATTTCTGCATTGCTCATAATGATGGCTCTTTTTAACATGTTAAGAATATTTTGATAGAACTAAAGAAATTAAGCTGAGAGAAATATGCATTTTTAAAATGAAACATTCAAACAGTAGACAACATAGAAATTTTCAAGGAAAAGCTTTGTACCTTAAATGATAATGTTAACCTTTACGATGACTTTTTCAACAGCACAGAACTCTGCCCTTCAAGCACCTATGCCTAATGGTACAAAGTAAATTAAAAAGGAGAAGTGGTAATACATGTTTCCTGTTGGTTTTTCTTTTTTAACAAAGAGCAACTTGCAATCTAAAGTGTGTAATCGTGACTTCAATTGTTCTTAAGTTTCAATATTCCCTTTGCATCACTTCACCACTGCAACATCAATCATCTTGTCTCTATCCATCCTCGTAGAATTCCAATGCAATCAAACTCCATGGTATCTTCACTGCTCCGTGCTCTTCTCACCTGTTTATCCCTAATACCGAAAAGGGGTTTGTGCCTCAGTGCTGATACGAAGCTCACCTCTACAGTTCTCCAACCTGACCGTACAGATGTGTTTCCTGCCCCCCGTAGCACCCAAGCACCTGCAGACTGCCTTTCGATATGGCTAGCAGGCTCAAATCACAGAAAGTGACCTCAAGAACTGGTTGCTTGTATTAGAAGGACAAGAGACACAGAAACAGAAAAGTTTCTTCCAGTCTTTCATCTCACTCCCCTTTCCCCTAATTTTCCTCTCTCCAGCTCCTAAAATCACTTACGTCTGCTGCCCCATCACCATCTAACACTTACCTTGACCTCACTTGGACAAAAGAGGAGAGCAGTCAAAGGTGCAGCTGAGATGGGATGTTACTACAGAGTGTTGGGAAGCTGTCTGTCTTGCAGAAAGGGATGGTAGTCAGAGGAAGGTGGCAGCTAGAGTAACAGGACTTTCAGGAAGACAGATGTACAGACTCCAATGGGGAAGGGGTGCTCAAAACCAGACAGGGCAGATAAGGTAGCTCTTTATGAAAGCTTGGAATTCTTTTCCTCCCAGTGTGTGGAAAGAAGACAGGACCAACAGTATGGAGCATAGACAAGGGAGCTGAAGCCTAAGGTCTAGCTGTTTTTGAAGGGTGGCCCTTGTGCGAGAGTTAGCGTGCAGAGGATAGGATGGATACCAGTTACGCAGAAGGGCTCATCTGACATTTGAGAACCAGTTTGGGAAAATTCTGTACACCCACAACCTTTTCTGCCACAGATTTGCTCTCAGTTCTTCAGTTCTGTCATATAACTTGTTAAGAATCAGCATTTTGCAGAACATTTTATGTTTTACCTTCTCAATAGAAAAAAATAAAGTGGAAACTTAATTCACAACCTGAAGTACCATATTTTCTAATGGTAATACATATACAGTACAAATGAAAGGAAGTTATTACCCAAAAATCCACAAAGAGACACAATACAAAGAGGCAACTCACTGCTACATAGGCTTAGGTCTCAAGAGGATTAGATAAACGAAACAAGGAACACTCCACCTGATGTTGTGGTTCATCGTGCTTGTTTCTGCCTACTCCATTTCTCTCATTGCTGTTAACTAACTAGATTACTGCCCTAACGCTGGCAAGAGCATCTTGTTCTAAATAAGCATTATCACCCACATTTTCAGAAATGTGAAGGTTCAGCGACCTTGGATTTTCTAAGAGATATTTTCCCTGGACAATGCAGAAGTGGTTGACATGATTTAGTTTCATGCTATTAGCTTTAGTTGATTTGTCAAGGGAACTAGAAAGCATGGAGGAACATTGAAATCAATATCAAAAAAGTACCTTTTAAGTTGGAACAAAATCCTGTAAGAGAACAGGACTGGAAACTAACAAGCATGATTCCTCTCTGAATCGCAGCACTGAGCTTTGCAGAAAGTAACAAACCCTCCATATTCTACAACAGTTTTCATAACGCAATTTCTCATTAGCATTGTGGAAGACACAAGACATACAAGCTTCCTGCTATGGGAAATTATTAACAGTCTTACCCAAATATAATATTAACATGTCTGAAAAAATTGTTAATACTTTATTTTAGAAAGAACAGTCATCCATGTCTATTTTCCACACTTGAAGCTGTAATACTTGAGAAAAACAAACAACTCAAGTATTTAAATTAGAATGTTTTCAAAACTTGTAAGTTTGGCTTAGTACACTATTAGCATGTTAGACAAATATGTTAATTATTTTAATTCAGACATTTAAATGATAATACCCTTAATATGCCTCAAGTGTAGACAGGTATCTCAGTGCTTTACACTTTAAACAAGCTGCACTTTAACTGACTTTATGACTGATTATTTAAAATAATTATACAAGACATTCCTCCCATCATAATTCTTCATGCAAGGTCATACAGTTCTTTCTAAAGGCTTGTTTATCAGAGCAGATAAACTTTCTCCTCCCTCTTTTAAGATGCTAGCAACAAAGCTCATACTTCAAAGGCTACCTTAAAAATTAAGCTCTAAGTACAGCTGATACTCTTTCAATTGCTCAAAACCACAATGCATCAGGAAAATAAGGAGCTGTCGTGGTTTAACCCCAGATGGTAACCAAATACCACGCAGCCGCTCGCTTACTCCTCCCCTACCCCGGTGGGGTGGGGAAGAGAATCAGAGAGAAAGGAAAACTCACAGGTTGAGATAAAAACAGCTCACCAGGACAGAAAAGGAAAAATATAAAAATATATTAATAATGACAATACTACTAATATATATAAGGATAATAGAATATATAAAACAAACGATGCACAATTTCTCACCACCCGACAACCGATACAGCCCGTCCCGAGCAGCAGTCAGGGAGGAGGGGTATCCCCCCAGCTATCCCAGAACAGCAAGTTCCAGAGAGAGCAGGCGAGGGAACAAACAGCCGAACAAATGAACTGAAAAAAAAAAAGGTAAAAGCAACCAGAAGGGAAGCAGCCCACCGGCCGACCCTCACTTATACCGGGCATGCCGTCTATGGTATGGAATACTCTCTTTGGCCAGTTTGGATCAACTATTCTGGCTCTACCCCTCCCAAGTTTTGCAGCTGCACAGTAACAAAACCTGGGAAACTGCAAAAATGTCCTTGATTGTTTAGCAGCAACCAACAACATCAGTGTGCTATCACCCTTCTTCACACACTAAATCCAAAACACAGTAGCTGCTGGAGACAAAACTAGCTCTGTCCCAGCCTAAACCAGGACAGGAGCCAATCTCCACCAACCGAAGTCCACACAGCATATGCACAAACAAAAAAAAACCTTGCTAAGTAGTTAAAAAGACTCTCAGACCTACTTGTGGACCCAACTAAAGGAATCTGCACTCCTGGCCAGCTGTATAAGCAAATGGAGTACATCTAATACCTATCTGATTTATGGTAAATTATTACTGGTGTTCTTCCACTGAAATGGGACATTTCATCAAGAATTACAAAAAGCACAAACAGTGAGAAATCCTACTGCAATCAGAAGTTTTGTTAATAACTGTTCTAGTATTTGAATGAGTGCAAGTAAGTTAAATAAGACCATGAAAGGAACAATGATGGGGAAAAAAAAACGCTGGAAGATCAGTAGGAGGTTAGTCCCCGCCATCCGCTGTAGTATCACTAACTTTATGGAAAGGAAACCCCAATAAGGGTCAAAAATCATAAGAGCAAAGACCGAATTGGCTCATTTTTCGTATTTGACTCAGTACAGTCACTAAATCCTTTTTAATGTCCTAGCAATTACACAGCCACTGGTAATATTAAAATTGCAAAAAACTGACCCCTTTCTATGTTCCCAAATATTTGTTTTGCTTGTGTGTTCTTTTCACCTTGTTATTTGTTAGTTCAGACTTCAATCAGAACTTTCCAAAAGTTGCAACTTCTCTTCAGATTGAAGAGACTATTTCTAGAAGGTGAGTTTGCCTCCTTTTTTCTCTTCTTAGTCATGTTTCCTCTCTCATGCATGAAATATAACCAGTTTTAAAATAAAATGCAAGTTGGCTATGCCCGTAAATGCAGTAATTAAGTTTTAAGATAAAAAACATTTTCTGTCTGTATATAATCACACATTCTCATTCTAAAATGGACCCTGCCATAAAAGCTCCTTACTCTAATACAATTCCCCACTAAAACAGCGTTTACTGTTTTGTTAGTAAATGCTAATAGTACAGTCCCCAAACGGGTTGTGCTGCCATACTACTAATTCTCATCAACAGCTTGGCATTCAGATACGTAATAGCTACCTCTATACGCACCCTTAGCTTTCAGCTACAAACTAAACCAAAGTACTTAGTGTTTGCCATGGACATGAACATTCACACAGAGGCAGCTACTGTTGCACCAAGTCACTTGTTAAGCCACTGAATCTTTATCAGCTGTAAGAACGCTTAGGTTCCTGCACGGCCCGGGAACAAAAATTTCAAATGAAAAATTCAACAGTTTTTTTAGTCAAAAAAAATTCAGATGCAAATGCCTCAATTCTAGAAGGTTAGTTGTTCCATTTCCTTTTCTTCTTGTTTCTTTTTAATACGTTATCAAGCAGATGTTCATGATAAAATTTCTCAGGTTTTATTCCAGCTTAAGAAAAGGCAAAAGAGATTCAGATCACCAGATATTTATTCTATAATTGCGAAGTAACTTGTAGTTTTAGCACTAATGGAGAAATCACAGTTGCATTGTGTCTCAGGAAACAGCTTTAGCCCTGGTGGTATCAAAAAAAGTATCCTTATTACTAACAATGACCTCATTAAACATCACCAGGCAAGAGCTCCCTTTTGGATGCAGATAATAGGACCTCAATTTTAGATCACTGAAATACTATACAAATTACCAATTTTGAGCACTGCCAACAATTGAACAGCACTTTCATGTAGCACAGCTAGGACTTGGTGCGCAACTACAACTGTCCCATGGAAAATAATACTTGGGACACCTCAGCATGAGTGTAGCAGTCGAATAAAACGATTACCTTTTCCAAATGTCCACAAGTATAAGCAAGCACTTACTATTTCTTAAATTCTCCTATTGTCTGAAACTTTTGCTCTGGAGAGGAGAGAATAGTTTCCACTCAGCTTTGCTCACCTGTATAAAAACTGTATAAAGCAATATTTAAAGCAGAACTATATAACATACTTTCTAGACTTAATCTGAGGCATGACACCAGCAAGCAGATCCAGTCACTGAAACAATGTTACAAGATTACAGGTACCCTAACATTAGACTCAGAAGTACATCTTCATAAAAGGTTTTTAAAGGATACTAAAAAGCAATTATTTTTGTAAATCTTTTGGAAATACAAAACTGCAATTATAAAGGAAGATGCGTACAGCAAGTTTAAGCTATAAAACACATCAAAGAGTACAAGTCACAGAATCTCAAAAGAAAGACTAGTCATCAAGATCCTTTAATATTAGTTTATAAAACTTACATCATCATCATCTAAAATTCATCCAGCAACACCTACCCTGGGAAGGCTCAACATAAAGCTATGTGGGAAAGGGAAGAAGAAAACTAAGTACATTTTCATTTCATCAACCAGGGGAGACCAAAAAAGCCCACCTGCCTGCACACCTGCATACACAATTGTTCAACTGCAGGCACGTTTACGCCAGGCTGTGAAGCAGGCAAAATGCCTGAACAGGATGACCCAAAGAGCCCACAGAATGCAACCTGGATGTCCCAGGACAGCTGTGCTGGTGCAGTGTTTTGCCAAACTAACCCTTCCCAAGCACGTTTCTGGAACATGGGGTCAGAGCAAGTCAACCTGGAGCTAAAATATAGATCTGCGTTAAATTTATCAGGAGGCAATATTCTGCAGTAGGATGCATGTATAACCTGTATTGATTTCAGTAGGTGAGGTAGCATGTGTACACAGCTTCCAAAACAAAAAACAAGTTTTGAGAGAAAGTTGTTCATGTATGCCAATGCAATGCATTTGTTCACGTACAAAACCCACCAAAAACATTGTCCCTTCTGTTTACATGAAAGTTAAAAGTTATCCAAACACGGCATACTACTTTTAACTTTCTAATTAACAGTCAGATTCATAAATTTAACTAAAAATCAGAATGACACCATGGGTAAAGAACATTCAAATAGACTTAGAATATCCACATGTTTTTCTATGTTATAGGTAACATATTATTAACATAATAGCAGTCTATCAGTTCTTCCTTTAATTACACAGGAAGGCCTCTGTTCATAGACCAAATCATTGGCTTATAGTCACAGACAATATTTATACACCTACCAAAAGCCCTGCTTAAACAGCACAACCGGTAGCTTTACCTAATGTCAACTAGTTACACAGATTGCAAAAACAAATATGCCCTTTCTATGATGATTTGTATTCCTGGCTTTCTCTTACAACTGCTGGAATATGCAGTCTAGGAAAAGTTCTCAAAGAGGAAGGTTGAAAAAAAAAATTAATTTCCCCTTTGAGTTCTTAAAAAGGAAGTAGTGGTTGAGAGCTGTAAGTGAAAGTGTTGCATTATTTCCACTCTTATGGAAGTAGGGGTGGAACTAGGAACATTCTTACCACATCTTTCATTTAGTGCTTCTTTTCCTCCAGGTAAATTTTAAAAGAATTTCTATCTGACACATTTTGGTGGTAATTTTAAGTTACACTATAAAAGAAGTACTCCAGGTATTTCATAATGCTAAATTATACATACACACACAATGCTGAAAGTTCAGAACGTAACTTAAGACAACAGCAACACAAGCTAGCCTACCTAGCAAATATACCTACCCTGTCCTCCAAAGCTTATTTGTTAGTAGGGATTAATTTTGTACCCAAAATTCGATCCCAAGTCCACAAGACCTGCTGTGGAGCAGATGACTGGACTGGATGACCTCCGGAGGTACAAAACCAACCTAACTTATCCTCTGACAGTACATCCATGTCATAGAATTTGGCTGTCCTTGTTCATAGCATTGAAACTTCCCTCCAAGTAGATACCACCCTAACTATACATAATGACTTACAGTTCTGGAATCCATAGAAACAAAAGAAACTTCATCAAACTTATACTTTGTCCCTTAACAATATGTGATTATATTGACTCCACATAGCCTTTAAAATCCTCTGGCATTAGCAAGAGGAATCCCTGTAATGATAGCAAAAAACCAACACAGAGTTACAATTACCTACCAAGATCAAAGACCTGAAAAAATAGTTTGGCTGCAGGATGGATTCTTTCGCAACCAGATATAAAAACCAAAGCTTTTTTTAATAACAAAGTTAAAAACATGAAGAGTTACCAATAATTCATTATGCCTCCCGAAAGCTTTCAGATTCTTCAAGCACCTGGAAACAGTAAGTGCAAGTGCAGAAGACAGCAATACCAGAATGAAATCGCAAGTAATACCACCAAACTTGATTTGCAATGCTATTGCCCCTAAGTCCATTCAACTATTACAGCTAACAACCAAAAAAAAGAGAAGAACGAAAGCTGATTGTGCCAGGAATTACTGGGAAAAGTCACCAGAAATTTAAAAGGCAAACAGGTAGGCAGGCTAAAAGCCCAGCTTTGCAAAAACCAAGAGATCTGGCTTCTACCCTATACAGTTAAGTAATACACTTCAAGAAAAGCAATTTAAAAATAGAAAGCAAGGCAGAGTCATCAAAATCTGCTGGGGGGTGGGGGTGTTAAAGAAGGAAAAACCTCTTACAGAACATTAATAATATTGCATCAAGACATCGAAGTTTTAGAAAAAATCTATGTTTAAACTTAATCTTGCTCAGCATCCAGAAAAGGAACACCTCTGAAAAAGTGCCAGTTAAGAACAAAACCTGCCATACCAGGTAAGACTAATGGCCTATGCAAATAGCAGCAGCCAGTACCAAATGTCTTCAAAAGAACCTACTGTACAAATATCTATTTGGCCATAACAGAGCTCCTCTTCTTTGATTTGAGACATATGCATTTCCATTCCTTCCTTTAAAAAAGGTTAATACTCAATACCATTGCAAGCATCCACAACTCCTGTATCTTAAGCTCTTACATTCCTTTTATTTTATGGAAGAACTATTACAACTGTAATTATGAGAATATAGAGCATTAATAATTTGTTCTTAGCTTTATTTCCAATAGTCTCTTAATACAGAACAAAAGGTCACTTGTCTGTTCTTGTATAGCTTCTATATATATCTCAGATGTTGCATGTTTCCTATATTGAAGTCTTTCTGTCAATAATATTTTCAATACATTTGAATTACCATATGAAAACCCAAACTGAACAAGATGTTCCAACTGGGGACAAACTTATTTTAACAGTAGCACGATACTGTCAGTATTTTTTATTTAGTTACAAATTCTCACTATTTTATACTATTAGAACATTTGTGATTGAGCCTATCTCATCATCAATCCTTCAGTCCTTTCAATGGTGGTTACTGTTATTTTATAACCTAAAAAGGTCTAAGAATAGCACATATTTTCCTCCAGTATGCACCATAGTTCAACTATCAATAGTGAAATGTTCCTCAGCTTTACAAAGATGTATAAATTCCTCATGTCCTTAACTACCCTTGACTAAGCCCAGTACTTTTTATATTTACTTTTTACCTTTTTACAAAAGTAAAAAAGTCAAACTGCTGCTAGCGTTTTCTGGGTTTTCCACTCAACTACTGTGTTACTACAGGATTTTGGACTTTCTATTACAAGCCTGCTGGAAATTCATCATTTATTTATACTTTCTCAAGACTGAAATAAACTCTAAGACATTGCTCAATCACATACATGTGTGTCTGGTGCAACATAACACAAAAATTATATCCAATTAAGTGTCTGGCTCCAGCACAATTATTTTCCTTTTCAAAAAGGAAACTGTTCAGGGTCTCTAGCAGACAGATATGTCTTCTTGCAGGGGCTTAAGATGGTATAGTCCAATCAATCTCTCTGCCTGAGGTTTCCACTCCTAAAGCAGACTGAAAAAACACTTGTCTATACATGACAAAAACATGACAATACTGCAAGCCTTCTTCCACCAATTCTGCTATAAGCAGAAACGTTTCTGGAAAGAAAGACAAGTTGGGAATGTTAATTCATTGTCACAGCAATGTTTAACTAAACTTGGAACTCTTAGATAATCCAAACTCTCAGCAAGTGAGCAACATTAACAGGAAACAATTATTGATATGACTCAAAAGAAAATCCAAAGACAACAAACAGTCGTATAATTTAGTAGCAATAGCCTGTAAAATTGCTAGCTTTAGGGACGGAGACAGCGTTTTTCCTTGCCTTTCACTTGCCAGGTTCCACAAGCAATAATCATTTTCACTTTATCTTTTCTATTAAAAGAAGTTACAAAAACCAAAATGCAACAAATCAGTTGAGTATTTGTCTACACATTTTGCAGAGTTTTAGCTAGATCAGATTCAAATCACACAACCGAAGTAGCACACTGACACAGTTAGACCTACTAACCCACATGGCCCTTTACAGCATACATAAATTCAATTACCTTAATTAGATAACACAGCAACCAAAATTGTTCAAATCCAGTAAGAAAAATGAGGGCAAAGTGAAATTTAAAAAAAAAAAAAAAAAATCTTTTTCCAGTGTAATGTAAATCCACCTGCAAACGATCAATGGATAGTGGCAATTAACACATGAAAGAAAGTCTAAGAAAAAGTCAAAACAGAATTTTATATAATGAAAATGTATTAGGGAAGCAACGGTTTACATTTATAAGCATGGGACCAGGAGCAAACACAAACCATCCCATTAGAGACTTAAGGAAAACACGTTTACTGTCCTTCATTACTGCTAAGTAACCTGATTCATTTGAGGTTTGTAAAAATTCATTGCAAACACAAAAGGGATTTTTGTTTGTTTTTAAACCTAATCAATGTGTTGGGTGTTCCTGGCTCGGGATAGATGCATCATGACTGCAATGGATCAGCTCCAAGAATTACAGTATTAGCTCTGCAGCAGTGGCTCTAGATGGTGTCTCTGCAGAGAAATCCTTGTCAGCAGTAACTTACCTCCACTATAAATGGCTGCCAGCACTCCTACACTGGGTTCTAAAAGAAGTATGGTGGTGCAGTTTGCCGAAACCAAGAACTCCCTACTCCATACTACTCTTATGATCGTATCAGCATAAAACTGGATAGTTCATTCAGGGTGAAAAGCACTTACATAAAAATATTAACAGGTGTAAGTAAGGGCTGGCTGACATCACCCTCTTACTGAAAGCATCTAAGCACTGAGATTTCACCTTAGTGCATTATAGCAGATCCCAGGTCAGTCTCCCAGGGCACTTGGAAGAAACATTCAACGTTTGGAAGATAAAGTGTCTCCCCTACAGACACTGCAAACTGTAAGCATACACCAACATCAAAAGTACTGAAAAATAAACATTCGTTCAGCTCTCAAAGACAACAATCATAACAGAAAGCTGAAAAAATGTAATACAGGAAAAATAAGTAACAGACATGGTATCTACTGGAAGAAATGCTACTGATACATAAGAAATTAAACATCCGTTACACAGATCAGCACCAATAGCCCAGAGTATCCTACAGGAATCTCTATAGGAAGCAGCAGAAAAAAACTCCCATTAAAATCCTGCAACCCCAAATACCATTTTTCATATCCTACTAAATTTTGTAAGACACATTTACTCAAACACTTCCGAACAAACAGGATGCGCAGAGATGTCCTATACCTCTTGAATCTTGCCAAATTCTTGATCTCCACAAAACATTCTGTGTGATGTTAAGTGAACAACATATTACCTTTTTACAAATTCTTCTCTTCTTTCTTTCATGGTCAATATACTTTTATCCCTAATACAATACAGCAAGAAAAGAGAGCATCTAATCTTTCAACTCCCTTTATCAATGTATTTCTTGTATTAGTGGTGCAAATTAGATGCAGTATCCTAGACATGGTTTAACAAGCTGCAAGGACTTCTTCCTCTTCCTTCCACTTCACATTTGTCCTTGTTCAGACTCCTGAGGTTCCCGTCTGCCCGTTCATTCAGCAAGGTCAGGTCCCTCTGGATGGCAGCCCTGCCCTTGAGCATATCAACTCATTGTCCACCACACAACACTCCCAGATTTGGTGCCATCTTCAAACTTGACTAGAGTGTACTTCACCATGTCCTTCGGTCACTGATAACAATGTTAATGGGTAGACTCCTGCAGTAGTATACTTGCTACCTGCATCTAGGAAGAACACCAACTATTAACCACTACCCCGAGCTTGATCCTCAAACCAGTGTTATTTTACTCATCTAGTCATTTGTACATCCGGACCACAGTGCCCTGACTTAGAAGACCCTTGTGGAAAACAGTCAAAAGCCCTGCTAAAAGCAAGGTAAATAGTCTGAACTGCTCTCCCTTGCCTACAAATCTAGTCATTTTATCATACAAGGCAATCAGACTTGTCAGATATGATTTATCCCTGCTAAATCCATACTGACCATTACCAAATCACCTTCTCCGTGCCCAGAAATGTGTTCCAAAACTTGTTGCATGATTTTCCAAGGGACTCAAAGAAAGATGGCCAGCCTGTAATTCCCTGGCTGTACCTTTGGGGTTGTTGTTTTGGGGTTTTTGTGTGTGTGGTTGGTTTTGTTGGGTTTTTTTGGGGGGATGGGGGTAGGGTTTGTTTGTTTTCTTTAAAGAAGATGCTCCCTGCAGGAAGTGTTCTGTATCTCACATATTCCAAGCCTAGAAGATATAAAGCACAGCCTTAAAAATTTCATTTCCTATCATGTGGACTATTTGGGTTTTGATTTACTAGTTAGCATTTCTGTAACCAAGATACTATGAATCTGCTCAACTCAATTCATATTCACTTTGAATTAAATTAAAACTGTAGTATTAGCTACCACCCTAAAACAGAAACTTCTGCCTACACTTTTTTTTCCCCCCAGTGGTTAAAAATGACCAGTTATTTGGAGTCCTTTTAGTCTACGAAAACACTTCTCACACAGTTTCTCAGCGCCTTTGGTAAACTGGCAATGGATTCTCTATAAAAGATACTTATAATAGCCACTCACAACAATCCAAGGCACTGAATAATTCCAATAAATTAATTTTTGAAAGCCTGCATATCTGTTGGAAACTTCAGGTTTCTACTCAAAGCTTCTACCACATCTGCCAGAAGCATTTCAGCCTGGGAGAAGTCACATACAAATTCTCAAGGGTTTTCAACTTGCTTATTTTTAAAACAAAAACAACAACAAAAAAAGAAAAACAAAACACAAAGTTTAAGACTATTTCAATTAAGCAGTTTTTACAGAGTTTCCGCCCATATACAGTGACAGAAGCTGAACAAACATATTTAGATTTTCTGAACTATAGCCCACTTTTTCTTTTGCTTTGATTCACACTTTTTGGAACACTCCATGCTCAGCACAACATCCACTTCCTACATATCTAGTGACTCACTTTTTCAGGCATGTCTTAAAAAGACTCATTAACTTGCAATTACTCAAAAAAAAAATCAAAATCAATTCTAAGCATAAGCTTCTAATGTTATTGCTGTATGAAAAATCCACAAGGAGGTATTACACTGTTTCTACAAACGCAAAAGGAGGCATTGCACTCGTTGTCTATAAAAGCACTACTAAGCATAGAAAAAGTCTGAGTACAGATATTCCCCCGCCACACCTCCTTCCACCTTTGTCTTACACATTTTTAGGCTTACATATTATGTTAAAAATATTTTAAAAAGCAAATCCAACTTTAAATATCTGCTTTTAATTGGTGTTTACTGGTGATCTTGAAGACTCATCCTACTTTTATCCTTAATAATGCTAGTGTTACATAGACATTATCTCCTTTGGGCACGTAACTTTTTCCATGCATAATTAAAGTGCCTTTATACAAAGTAAATATTCACATCTTTCAACTGTAAGTAACATGTCATCTTCAATTTGGCTATTTATGTGACATACTTCAGCTTAAGCCTATCTCTGCCTCAAAAAAAATTGTATACTAGTTTCCTTGTCAATGCTTACTGATGCTTCCTCTGTTCAGTTTCTACCTTTCTTTACAGATTATGCTGATACAATAGTTTACAGACTATGTAGTAAACAGGATCACTCACATGATTCACTAAAACATAACAAACAAAACTCCAAACCCTCAAGAAAAAAAACATTATTAGAGTGCAGCTGAAAGGCAGCTCAAGAGGCAGCACAGAGACTGGACTGAGTAACTGGGACTGCCAGAAACCAGTATTGCCGTCAAAGTCCACAAGTTATGAAACTGCAGCCCCAGATCATTCATGAACTGTTTTGAATTATTTGAAGTTTTCTCTCTATTACTAAATTAACATTTCAAGGTCTTTAATCTTTCATAGAACCCAGAATTGATAAAAGTCCTATATATAAGCTTCTAAGAAATGTTTACAAATAGTGTGGCAAAAAGAATTTATGCAGGTTTAAATATAGGTCATTGATAGGATAATGACATATTCCTAAACGAGATGTACTATTAGAAATTCTGGTAAACAATGATAATAAACATTCCTGCATGCAAATGTTCTGGCATAGTTTTACGGTTTTGTTTGTACTTTGAAAACACCACAGAATTCTCTAAAGTAGTTTTTGTGATTCAAGATTAAGACTGTATTACCGACATCTTCTACCTGCCTTTTCACAACAGCATTTTATGTCTATTATCTCTGACGACGCATTTCTCCCTCTCCTCCAACTATCTCCCAATTTACCATTCACATCAACTAGATGAAAAAAACAGACCGTATCACCAACAAACACACACAGAATCCAAGTTCTCCATACTACTGTAGCAATGCTTTAAACCTTTTACAGTACCACAAGATCCAACATGCAAAATTTACAGTAATGTATTCCTGTGCATGATCTCAAACCCACTCTTTAGTTGATCACTATGGCTGCTGATCCAGATACCCACCTGGGCAATTTTCATCAAGAACGTCCATCAAATCCTCACGTGACAGTACCTCAACAACTATCACATACCATCCACTTGTTTACTAGTACCAAGTTGCTATTTTAGATCAGCTAGATAAAATGATAAGCATATAATTTTTTGACCTGTATTACAAAAGCCAAAGCTAACGGAAATTTAAGAACAAACAAAAAACCCACAGCTGACTGTCTTTTAAGCTCGTCTACTAGTTAGCAGACTTGCTCAACACTCAATGCTTTGTCAAATTAACTATCTTTAATATGGCTAGACTGCTTGTAACGATAATAGAGCACATATGGGTCTTAAAATCTTATAAATCATGAGAAATGTTGATAAAAAGATATATGCATATACGGTTTAATTTAAAAACAGTACAATAAATTGGAACATTTTACTTTGTTGAGTCAAACAAGAAAAGTTAGAAAGTAAGCTTAAACTGAACATATTTAATGCACTTAAGTTTTCTAAAGTGTCCAAGATGCACATCACATACACAACATAGCCAAAACAATATGCTCAATGAAACACTAATACCGATAGCAGTTTGCACAATTACGTGCAGGTAACTTGAAAGCCATGCCATAACCCAGCCTTAAGAAATTAAACGCCTGTCTTGTCCCATCATGCCTAGGTATTGCATAACATGGGAGAGTTAACAATGGAAGGTTTAGAACTTTGACTGCGTTGTACTGTTCCTCACGCTGTGTCATACTACTAAAAAATACTGCATTAATTACAGACTATATTATTCTTAACATCAAGAGCTACATTGACCGCATTTCATAGAAGGGCATGCTGTAAAGCTAAAAACCAGAGCTGATTTAGAGCATATGATGTTCTAGGGCATAACATTATATATTTGGAAAAAAAAATACAGGGCTGAGCAACAGAAATCTGCACTTTGTTCGTTGCTTGCTGGATATTTAAAATTAACTTGACAGTCATTAAGTAAAATAACTTTACTTGTCCCAGTTCAGTCCCTAGTGGGCAAACATGCACTACAGAACCCCTGAATTTCACTTAACAAGATAGCTAGCCTTTTGAGGGGAACAGTTAAGACAACACAGAATATATTTTAAAATATTTTCAATATCAGTGAGAAATATCTTGTATGCCATTTGTTACACTCTTGCTGCGAGTAATGAACCTTCTATCAGACCCAAACAACAAAATACTCTTTATAAAACTTCAAAGAGCAAGTAGGAAGGGCGCCAAACAAACCCAATATTTTTTTTTAAATTTGTTTTTTGACACTCCTCGCAATGAGATTTATTTACACACTCAGATAAAATAGTAATTTCTCAGCATTTGAAAAAATACTATTACACCACTATATTCATACAAGTCTGTGCTTTCAGATTTGTATTACTCACCTCAAAATCACCTACTTTCAGCAAAGAATAACACACATGCAATTTTTTTCAGTACTTATCACCATTTTCAACTGTTAGTTTTATGTACTTTTAATACTATTTAAAGTTTCTGCTTAGAAGAAATTATCAACTTACCTGCAAATCATCATTTTAACTGTAACACAAATCTTACTCCTTCCACATGCAACCATATTATTACAGCAAAACCAAAGTGATCTGTAATCTACAGGGACTTGCTAAAACAAATGTGCAGTTCATTACTTTTAAATAAAGAAAATATCCTACCTTGCCTGTCTTGTGATCAAACAGACAAGAGCATGGTTCCTGGACAGCACCTTACAGTCAAAAGTTGCGTTATTCTGAGCCGGCCGGCAGCGAGCCACTGAGCGGCCGATCTTGACAGGTCGTCCAGGTAGACATGACGTTCCTGAAACGGATGAGAGTTCGGGCGGCAAGTGAAGATGGCCAGGCTGAAGGCATCGAGGACAGATTGGGGTGCCACACCAACCAGAGATGAAGAGAGCCTCTTCTGATGCAGATTGTCCTCCACAATTTTCAACCCAAACCTCCACAGCAACTTTATATTAAAGCAGGACAAACATTATCATATGAGAGGCCTAACAACTCATTGTTTCAGTGTGTAAACTAATTCTGGCAATAATCCAGTGAAAAGCCCCATTATGTCTTTTAATATATCAGCAGTGGCCCAAAAAAAAGTCTAAAATGGTACAACTTTCAATCCATCCTCCTCGGAAGAATAGGAACAAGCATCTGATTCCTCCAAAGAGAAGCAAAAACTCCTTGAAAGAAGGATAGAATGTCTTAAATCCAAGCAGATGAGTCATACAAGTACTTTTGTTTGTAATCTCAACTGCCTTCTCTCCCCCCCCCTTCCGTAAACAACACTGACCAAAATTCTGACCAATGCAACATGGAAGCAAGGAAAGGTTTAGGGAAGGGGGATGAGGGAGAAGAATTAGCGTCCTCTCTCAAAGCGCGCAGATCGGGAGTTGGAAGGTGAATACGAAGCCCTCACTCCACAACAGGGATCTAGCTGCTTCACACGGCAATCCGCATGTCACCATCTTCATATTATATCAAAACAGAATAGGTGGTCCTCGATTTAGGATGGGGTGTGAGAGCTATACTGTTTTCCTCCCCTACACCAGATAAAGCTGAACTGGTCTACAGTTTCAGGCAGCCACTCAGATAAGGAACTTGATAAGGCATGGAGAGCGCTTCAAGCTCTCCTTCTCTCGAGGACAAACTAACGCGTGGGAAGGGTCCTTCGGGGACGGCCTACGAGGTGCACTGACAGGTTGCTCCCAGGCGGTGCCCGCGACGGCTCTGGCTGGCAGCAGCGGGCAAGCGTCCCTCCGCGGCAGGTCTGCTGGCGGCGGGTCTGCTGGCGGCGGGCCGGCGGGCGGGGGCGCGGGGGCCGGCGGAGGCGGGAGGTGAGCAGGGGGCTGCTCCAGGAAGCCCCCGGCGCGGGGAGCGGCGGGCCGGGAGAGGCGGCGTCCCTCCGCTCCGCTCAGCCCCTCCGCAGGTGGCTGCGCATGAGGAGGGCCCGCTCCTCAGCCCCCCGCGCTCTCCCCGCCCGAGCGCGGCTCCGCTGGCCCGGCGGCGGCCGGCCCTGCGGCAGCGGCGGCGGGAGAGGCCTGGCGGCCGGGCCCGGACGCCTCCCGCTCGGTAGCTGTGCCTCTCAGGCAGCCGCCGACCACGAAAACTTTCCTCCGACCTGCAGAGCCGAAAACAAACCGGGTCAGACGCGTCGCTCGCCCGGCGCGGCCCCGCACCTCCCCCCGGCCTAGTGCTGCCCGGCCCCGAAGGAGGCACGGGGCGCTCCAGGGCTCCGCTCCCTCCCTTACCTTCAGCGCAGCGGCCGCCATAGTGACTGGAAACCTACCCGGTGAAGCTGCCGGGGAGGGGCGGGGGTCGGGGGGGGAGGGCAGGCGGAGGGAGGAGCCGTCCTCAGCGGGGCCTGACCAAAGGGAAGCCGCGGCAGCCGCCTCCAGCCTCCGCGCGGGCGGCTGCGCAGGCGCGGGAAGGGGGCCTGCGCCGGCGCGCTGCGCCCAGTGAAGCTGCGGCAGCGGCCGAGGCCCCGCCCCGTTGCCGCTACCGCCCTCTTCCGGGTGCGCGGGGCGGCGGGGGGGGCGGTGCGCGGGGAGGGGGTGCCTGTGAGGGGAGGTGGCGGCGGGGCTGAGCCGTGAGGGGCGAGGGTCCGGGCGGTTGTGGGGGGGCCGAGCGGCCTCCCGTGAAGCGGGAAAAGGGGGAGAGGCCTGCTGCGGAAGGGCACAGCTAGGACGCGTTAGCAGGTGGGAGCGGGGGCAGGTCTCTGAGGTGAGTGAGCCCCCGGGGCCGGGTGCCGTCTCTGTCCCCGCCCCTGCTCCCCTCAGCTCTGCTCTGGGGGGAAGGGAGGGAGGGAAGGAGCGAGCGGGGCTCGTCTGCCGTTAAGTAGGGGAGCCCTGAGGAGAAACGGGGGTCACGTTATCAGCAGAGCTCTCATGAGAGAGCGCAGGTGTCTCCCCGACATCTCCTGCTTTCCCCGTGCTCTTCTTGTCGTTTTATGATCCCAGGTTGAAAATTTTGGAAGCCGCAGTGTCATTTGACGTGTTTTGGAGAGGGAGAAATGCTGGCCGTGTTTTGCTGTCTCTAGTTACAGGTTGGCAGCCGGAGGGGGGGAACCCTTGAAGTGGTAACTGCAGGCACAGGCAGAGTGACAGGGAAGGGTCAGGGTAGGACGGGGCGGGGGGGGCGGTCACTGGTGCAGGTTTTTCCTCGGTAGGTCTTGGAGCATCATCCAAGGTGATATTTATCCCCGTTTTCTAGAAGCCAAGGAAAAGTGGTTACTTTTTCAAGGTCATATGGTAGGCTAGTGCTGAACAGGTCTCTCCGGTCCGAATTCATTTTTAAGTCCGTCATTCCCTATAAAGCAAACAAGCGGAGATTGTTTGATATAAGATAGATGTTGGAGTCGTGCCAGCACTATAATTATCCTGTGACAAGGTGTTAGGATTAGGGATATGGGAGGGCTCTCTGATGCCAGAAAGGCCAGGCAGCCGTGGAGGAGAGAAGTGGAGCTGGGCCAGGCAGTTTAGCCAGCAATATATGAGGGAAATAAGCAACAATTGAGGTAAGGCAGTGCAGTGTATGAGAGGAAGCATGATTGCTGTGTTATTCCTTATAGCACAGTAAAATCTCAGGGTTGTCTTCATTTTTTTTCATTTCTTTTTGACTGCACTGTGATTTGGGGAGGGGGGGTGTGATTCATTACAGCCTAGATTTCTTCTGTTTTCTTCCAATGATCCAATGAGAAAAAGACAGGAAAACCAGACTGTAACATCTGTGTTTGAAGCAAAGAAATGAAATCCAAGATGAGAGACAAGTCTGATTTTTGAAGGCAAAAAAGGAACAACTAATAGGACTGTATGTATAGTTTTCAATTCTCCTGACAGGAGAAAAACAAAAAAATACTGGCACACCATTTCATGGCTTTCATCAGCTTGTTTATGAGATTATAGTGATAAATATTCCTAGTTTACTGATTTTTTTAAATAGGTGGAAATTCAGTATGGCTATTGCTTATAGCACACAAGGTGCCATAAGTAATCAAAAGAGGGAAGGAAAGGGGTATGAAAAGAGGATGGGAAAATGGGGAATAAATTTAAATCCATCAGGAGTTAGATTTGGGGGGAAGAGTTGCAAAAGTAGAAATAATTGAGAACACTTTGGCATAAAAGGCGTAAAAAGTGGGAACAAAGGGTACTACAGGTGTTGGAATGAAAAGAATGTTTATGAGAGCATTTTTTATATTTTTGTATGCATGTTTAATGGAGAAAGGACTCTGAAAGTAAAATCAAAGATGGAGAAGAACCATTACCATCTATAGGGCTTAAGAGAACCAAATAAAAAAGATAAACTGAGCAGTGGATATCTTTTCTGATGTTCTCTGTAAGTATTTATAATTTTTAGATGTTGTTATTGAGATTCAAACAAATTTCATACTTTATTGTCTGTACAGTGTCTTTCTCAAGTCTTCCTGCGACCAGTAGAACAAACTATATCCTAAGTATCGGTGTCATTTAAACTGTAAGCCACTGCCATATTATGGTATCCTGAACCCTTCTCCTTCCCTGGAGAAATCCCATTTTGCCACCCCACGGGGGAAGCGATGGTACATGCCAGCTGCCTTTCTAATACTTTTTGGCGCTGCCAAGTGGCTCATGTAACAACAGAGTTCTTCTACCTACTTTTCAGCAAAGGCATTAATTTGAGCCTTTTCTGCCTGAGTGCCAGCTTTCAGAGAAGTTGGATGGGTTTAGTTATCTCCCAGACTTTTTTACTCCTATCTCAAATTGCCCAACGAGTTCAAAAGTTATCAGGGGCAGACTCATAGACTAAGTTAAAAATATAGAAAGTGGTTGCATTCTGAAATGAGGATACAATTATTGAATGGGTATTTCATGAGGTATTTGATGCTTACCAGAAAGTGTCCATCTTAGAACTGTGGAAGGCAACAGGTGGATGAAAAGTGTTCAGAATAAAATGCTCAGCCGCTGTCCTGTGCTCAGCAGGAGGAAGGAGGATGTGTGAGCTCATGCTTCACTTCTGCGAACCACTGTTTGCCACACACCCAGAAGAGGCAGGGAGCTTTGGCAGCCATGTTAGGTAAGGGCAGCAAGATGCTACTTAGGTGGCCATCCTTTTCTGGGCAGGAAGTCCATAAAAATTCTATGATAGCCATCATAGCTGAGGGCAGAAACAGCCCACTCTATAGCCATCTTGGATAAGGGAAATGGAAGGGAGGTGACTCTCACGTTTGTCCCCTAAAGAGCTAGCGTCTGTTTCAGGATGATGGAATGCAGCAGAGGTAGAGTTTGTGTGCATACCTGCCAAACACCTGGATTTTGGCTTGAGTGTGTCAGGAGAGATTCTTTGGTCTTAATGACTTGATGAAAAAGAAGATCTTTTGCTGAAGGAAGCCTGTTGTGAATTCTAAGTTAACTGTAGCTGACTAGAGAAGAAAAACACTGAGCATCATCATAGGCAACTCAGTGCCAGATTTCTGAGTATTGTGCAATGATGATCTAAAAGGCTACCAAAATATTAATATACATCAGATTAAGATTGTCGGTGGGGAGGTGTTGTGAACTGGTTGCATAGTGGAAGATCCTGACTCAAGAGAGATTGTTACCTTTGGAATGAATGAGGCATGCTGTATAGCAAAAGTTCAGTTTCTAGTATAAAAATTAAGATGTAAACTGATGATGAAAACAGAATAAACAGGTAAGGAGAAAGTTGGAGATGTACAGTTTCCTACTGAGTTCTCATCCCTGAAACTCATTCATCAGCAATTTACTAAATCCATTTTTCATTGATTTTCAGTAATACAACAAATTCTATGTATAATTGCGCTCTTTTAAGCCATACCAAATTTTAAAATATGACAGTCTATAAAGGCATTTACTGCTACATAGACCAATGTGGAAATATACAGCAAAGTTTGAACTGTTATTTACATCCTAATGTTGTATCTTTTGCAAAACGAACTTGCCTCAGAAGTAGCTTCTGAGACATTCAGAATCAAGCTGAACTGTCAAGAAGTAAGGAATTGCTTCAGGGCAATAAGTTCATTTTCCTGGAGCTCTAGATGTGTCAATTTGAATGTTAACAATACAAAAATGTAGTTCACAGCAATCACTTCATGTCCACTAGAGGACTGAGGGGAGGACTAGCTGCATGGCATGTCAGACTAACTAGTTCAGACCAATATTTGCTCATCTATAGCTGCTTTTGAGATGCAGTGACAGAAAATGTAGTCACTTTTCTCTAAGTAGGAAAAGTGGTCTCACAAAGAAATTTAAACAAGGAGTAGCAAGATTATTGTGACATTGTGGGGATTCTACAATTTGTTGAAATATTCTGGTTGCAATTCTTGATAAAATTCGCAATATTCTGTGCATGCACGATAGAGCATATCGCTGAACCGTCACAGGAGTAAATGGTGTAGTTGCAGTGTATGTCAAGACAGCAACAATCCCATTTGAATTTTTGGATACCTGTTTGTTTTAGGAGCTGCTGAATACATAAACATTCTACAAATGTGTTCTCTAGCAGTGTGTTTCTGTCCATGCTGGTGTATCATGAGAAGTAAATGGAGTGAGATCATGTCCTCAGAATGATGACCATTACCAGAAAACAACAGGTATTTGCTAATAGGTTATTTGCCAGTTTCATGATCACATTGAAAAAGAGCCAAATTATCCTAGATTAATAAAGATCACAGATAACACGAAGCCTGTAATACATCTAAGAGCTGATTTACACTTCATTTTTAACTATGAACTTCACTACACAGTGTTTGAACCACTGTATGTAAACCACTTTATAACAGATTCTGCACAGACATTGGTATCTATGTGTCTGACCACTGAGTCCCGCTGCTTCCAGTGGCAGTGATCACACGAAATCCTTTTTATAAGCTCACCAAGCTCCTCCTTAAAACTTATTAGGACTTTACTCCCCACTCTTGTTGGAAAACTTCATTCAAAACCGTATTTCTCCAGTGATTAGAAAATTTATTCTGATTATCAGCCTGGATTTATTCAAGGATGCTTACACTTTTTTATTGTGCTTTAGTTTCAGACTTAATTTCTGTTCTTGATCTTTTAACTCTCTGACTGGTTATATAAAGAACAATTGCATTATCTTTCGGCATTAATTTTGAAAGAATAAGCAACTCAGCTGGTTTAATCCTCTCCTGTCAGGTAGATTCTCCATTTATCATTATTGTTTTTGTTCAGACCCTTCCCTGCTCCTATTTCTAGTTTGCATTAAGCTTATTAAAAGATACTCGTACCCAGTATACAAATCTTACTAATATAACAGACAGTTATATTAATGTAATATACACAGTAAGCATACATTGAATATACCATTTAATTTATATTATATGTTAAATATATGCATATATTTATACAATTATATATAAAATATGTTATTTACAAATGCACTCTATATATCCTATTTATATATACAATATACATTGTATAGTGTGTTGATAATATATGTATACAGTATATATAAATAAGTATAACATAACATGCATACTATTAATACAGTATTGTGCTAATATATAACTAATTTTACATACAGTGTTTCTTCATTTCTAATGAAATTAGGTAAGTTGGTGCATCTGGCATTTTCACTGCTTTATCATTTTAGTAGAACGTAAGTCATCGTGTAACCAGCTCTTTGTTGCTTTTCCATTAATATGAGGTTGACTTTTTTGAAAGGTTTGATGTTTTCTGTGGCTCTTTGAAAAATAAGGAAAAGTGTTTTAAAAATAAATATGATGTTTCTGGTTTTGTTTGTTTTAAATAAATGTATTTATTAGACCAGGTCTAATTTTCAGATACAAATAAAGCATTGCTTTAAATTGAAATCTCAAGGTAGGGGGTGGAGGGAGGAAGGTGAGGTGAGCAGAAGATGTTTATCCAACTCTTTGGTGTTACTCAGTGGATATGAACAGTCTGCACAGTCACTCCCTACTGAAGCTGGTGGAAGTTGGCCAGCCGTCAGCCAACACAACATTTGCTGCGACCTGATAGAAAGCATCCCGCCGAGAGAGGCGGGATAGAGCAGTGGAGATAGCAGCTGTAGGGGAGAGGGAGAGGGTGGAAGAAAGCAAGATAGGCTCCAATGCTGAACAGTTTGGGCTCTTTAGAATCCAGCTGTCCCACGTAGACCTGTACTCATTTTTATTCCAGCAACTGACATCACCGGGCATGCTTTTTCTAGAAGATACTCTTGTCCAAACCCTGCTGAATATTTATATGAACAGATTGCTGTCTTTCTGCAAAATAAGACAAAGTTCATAGAGCTTTGTAAGGGCAAATTCCACGTGCAGAGCCTTACTATTTCATGAGACTGTAGTGCAATTTGTAGCAAAGCATTCTCAGTTAATAGATTCCCAGCTTTGAGGTCTGTATTTTGTCCTGCACCGATAGGCTTCTTGAAGGAGAAAGCAGTCAGTCTCAGTTGTTCTAAACATTACAGTACTTAAAATACATGCAGAAATATTTTTAGTCTTTTTCTTAAACAACTGACATACTTTCTCAACCGAGGAAGATCATCACATTTTACCAAAACTAAAATGTATTTGAAATGGCTAGGTGAAAATCTTCCTGAACTAATGTTTCCCTAGTAATTAGGAATCTCTCCAGTAGGTGAGAATCTTCTCTTTTTCAGTGTCTTCTTTCTCAAAGATCGTGTCTCTGTTCTCTAAACTTTCTCCTGCCAAAAGATTATTTCTGTTAAGCATCAAGTGGAATTAAGTTGTTGGTTATTGTTTGTTTAACAAAAAGAACAGAGAATATCAGTCTTACTAAGTACTTTATTCTTCTTATTTTACTTCTATGTATTTATACTTTTTATTCACGTGAAAACTTAGAGGCCAGCAAAAACTAGCAGGGAGAGCATGGTAAAACAGCTAAAGTTTTGTTCTGCCCATGATAGCAAGAATGTAAACAAGGGAAAGTGTAAAAATATAAACAAGGGAAGGCTTCTAAGAAGCCATGAGATGATATCTTTTCAAACCAAGTGATAAAAGCTTTTGGCCAGGCCTTGTTTCAGCTCTTAAATGCAAACAGCAAATTAAATACCACTGCAGAATCATTGCTCGTTTAACCTGATGTCTTAGTCATGTCTTATTTTGGATAGTAATCTTTTGCAGAACTCAGGAGTTAACTATTGGAAAAGTTTGTGAGTCTTACATGGCATCATGGTAAAATACCTGAAGCAGCTGGAGACAGCAAGAGCCTGCCCGTACAGCTGCTCCCGTGGCACGCTGCGTAACTCCATTCCTATCTTAGTTTATATCTAAAATTCCCTTTGCCACTAATGGTTTATGGTAACTGAAGGCTGCTATATCTTAAATTATTACAATGATGATTTTGTGTATTATAATTTTGTCTGAATTATATGTTTGTTCCTCCTTTGTCTAGGAAATTACTATAATGATCAAAGCATACTTTAATTTCTAGCAGTTTGGTTTTGATAGATAAACAAATTTTGGTAATGGGTTTTAAGGAAACTGCATCTAAAGAGTCATAGATTTTCTATTATGTATGTATAGATGCAATATCTTGATTTTAATATTTGCAACTTCTATTGGGAAAAAAATGGGATGTAGTAATTCAGCCGACCAGCCTGTCTGCATCTACTACGGCTGAAGCTGTTCTGGTAGCAGTCAACCGAAACTCTAGTGTGAGTAGCTAAATAAGAAGAGCTACTGGTTAGGAGAGGGGGGGGTGGTGATTTTTTTTGTTTAATGAAGTAGCTATTTAGCACTGTCAGCTCCACAAAATGTTTCCTACTGAAATATAAACGGGATATGTGCTAAAAGAATATTTGAAAGCTCTTACATTATTAAATAATTATTCTATGATTCTATAAGAGGAAATGGCCTCAAGTTGCGCCAGGGGAGGTTCAGATTGGACATTCGTAAAAATTTCTTCACCGAAAGGGTTGTCAGGCACTGGAACAGGCTGCCCAGGGAGGTGGTGGAGTCACCATCTCTGGGGGTATTCAGAAGACGTTTAGATGTGGCGCTGGGGGATATGATTTAGTGGGGGACTTGGTAGTGATAGGTTAATGGTTGGACCAGATGATCTTGGAGGTCTCTTCCAACCAGAACAATTCTATGATTCTGTGATTCTATAAAGAGCTTGGCTTTTGGCTAAGGCACTAAAATAGGTTTTAAGAGACTTGGATGCTTTCACTTATATTATTCCAATTTCCCAAGCAGGGTAAAGTTGTCCAGCCGTCAGCCTGTGGGATATTTCCACCTGACTCCTGCACGATGCTCAGCGTTGCGTAGGACATGATGTAGGACGTGCCTATTAATTACTTGGTGATAACCTTGTCCCCAGCCAGATGCTGTTCACTGACATACCAAACAGGAAAAGAAAATTGTGATTATTTGCCTACGGTATGTTGCCTGCAGAAGTCCCCCGACACGAGCGCCCTCCTAGAGCGCTAGTGAGGGTGGGTGATCTGCTCTCCAGGGCAAGGTTACTCTGGCTCAAGCCCCCCCGAGAAAGGAGAAGAATGTTCGTCCTCAAAGCGAGCTGCACAAGCTTGTTTGGAGCTCGGAAACGATGCAAGTCCGTGCTGTTCTTGAGCAGGGCGCGCGGTGCGTGGGAGAGGCAGAAGGAATGAAAGGCGGTTTTCCGCGGGTGGGCGCGTCCCGTCCCTCGCGGGCCGCGGGGTGGCGCTGCCTGCCCCGGAGCGGCGGGACCTCCGCGCCTGCTCCCCGCGGTAATGGTTTGGACCCGCCGGCTCTGGCCGCCCCCTCTCCTCTGGTGCCCGCTTGGGCTCCCACTTGAGGCGGCTCCAGTCCCCGAGGGAGCGCGGAGGAGGCGGTGCGCCGCGGTCACGTGACTCCCCGCGGCGGGGCCGAGGCCGGCGCGGCGGCGGCCGGGCGGCGCGGGGCCGGCAGCGCCATGTCGCTGCGGGAGCGGAGCCCAGGCGGCGCCGTCGAGGCCGGGGAGGACGCGGCGGCGGCGCTGCTGGCGGAGCCAGATGGTCCGGATCGGTGCCTGTCGCTGCTGCCTTGGGACCGTTTCTCGTCCTGGCTGCACTGCGTGTGTGTGGTGGGCTTCGACCTGGAGCTGGGCCAGGCCCGTGGAGGTACGTGAGGCGGTGGGAGCGCGGTGCCCGCCTTGCTTCGGCGGTGTGCGGGGCGCCGCGCACGCCTTGGTGGGCTTGTGGGCACCGTTCCCTCCGGGGGCGGGCGGCTCTGCGGCAGGGCCCCGCCGGAATCGGGCACTTCCTCTGGTGCCGGTGTTGCAGAGCAGCGGGGGAAGCTCGGCGGCGTTCTGAGAGAAATGTGATTGTGCAAAATCCCAAAAGGCGACTGAGGGGAGGGAACGTGCCTCAGCGAGGTCTGACATAGCGGAGAGAGCGGGAGGGAGTGTGTGGTGGGAAAGCCTTTCCCGGCGGCAGCTGTCACGGAGCGCGAGGTGAGTTTAATTATTTTCAAGCAACTGTTTTCATTATGCTGGTTGTCACGTCAGTGTGCCATTGTGAGTGGTTTTCATCTCGTGCCAGGATTTGTATTAAATACATCATCAGCTTGCTTTATATACGAACAGCACTAATTTCGATGACATCTGGATGTTAAAGATTTTAAGAGTAATAATAGTGTGAATGCAAGTAGTCTTCATAATTAACAGTTTTCTCCACATCGATGAGGTATGCAAGTAAATTATCTAAGTGTTTGAAGCATTTTCCTTACACCATTAAATGAATGTCAAACTGTGACGATGCGTTAGTGACGCTGCCACAAACTGCAGATTCTTTTAACTCCCTGCTGCTTGCCATTTTGTGCAACAGGCAAACATCTATGAAATTGCATGTGGAACTGCATTAGGGAACTGATCGGGTTGAAAAATAAACTAGAAAGAACAATTATTGTTTGGAGCAGTTTCATATCCTGTTTCAGCATATTCACCATATGAGTGCAGCAAACAGTTGGGGTACAGGGGATAATGTCTTGTCTCTTTCTTCCTTTCTTTTTTTCTTTGATTAAAGTGATGTTAGCATAAATGTATGGCAGACTGGCCTAAAGTTCAATAAGTTAGCTATTACAGTATTTAAAATACATAATTGATACGCATTGTTGGCTGCAAGAGAAATGCAAATAAGAAACGAGCATACTGTGCTAATATTTAAGTTATATTTACTTGGTGTTATAAGGTGTTGTTAGCAACAAAGACAAGAATTTCTTTATAACCTATGGCTTGGGCAGATAACGTGCTCAGTGGCTGAGGGGAGCACAGAGTAGCTTCTGTCCTGTCTGCAAACAACTCTGTTCACAGTCCCATTAATTTTAGTTGAATGGACACATAAAATTAAACTTAAAATGTCTACTTAACTAAGGCCTGAGTTTTTTCGATTATGTTGCTGCAGGAGGAATAACTAGCTTTTAGTTTCAATTTGAATCCTTAACGATTAGGTTACTTAACAGTACATTATATTAAAAGATACAGAAATGCAAAGCAAGCATTTCTATTGTTGCACACACACAAAAGGTGATGTTTTACTTCTTTCTTGGAAACTCCTTAGACTGAAAGAAGTAGCTTCTTGCCCAAATCTGCAGTTCTAGAAGAAAGTTCCTATGACTGTGTTTGAGGGGAAGAGTTCCCAAGTAGTTACCAAAGTTATATTTCCTCCAATAATCACACCTTTCAAGTTACTTTTCTTTCACTTATAAATTTAAGCACATGTTCTTATAATGAAAATGGTATGTGTGACGTGGGGTTTGTTGTAACACTGGAATCCATTTTTCAGATAATTAGCCATTTAGACATTTTTTTGTTTGTTTCCTGTCCAGCAAGTCAGATTATATTTCTGGGGGGAAAGAAAATATATGCAAAGGACATTTAGGCTACGGAGGCAGACATTTGGGAACTAGGAAGTGATGGTCTCCACTAATTCTGCTTCTTTGTGTCTCCCTTGCAGTCTTGTTTTTTCCCCTTTGCTTTTGTGCTTTTGATAGGCAGCTTCATTTTCAACACCTTCTGGTGATGAACAGCAGGCATAGCAGTAGCTCACAGGAATGATGTTCCTGCTCTTTTCTATTTGGATTTTTTTAGTAAGGTTGTTCAGAACACTGTGAAATCTGGTAAAATATCACCCGGGCTGTGCCTTACGTTCATTGTCACCGCATCATTCTGACATGGCCATCCGTGCAGGTCAGAAAGGCTGGGCAGATGTGACAGGACAGAGGTAACCGTTACAACTAGTTTTACTCTTCTTTGACTTCTGGGAAGATACACCGGCTAGTGAGTAAAAGGAGCATGAATTCAAGTCTGGTCTGTAGATCATTTCAGCATCATTCAGCTGCTGAAAGGGTGACATTTCAATGTATTGCTTAGCATAAGGTAGCATAGGAAAATGTTAAGAGATTAAAAAAAGATGATTGGTTTACTAAATGCAGTATGCAGCTGTTCCACCCATATGTCTACCTTTAGCTTTAGTTATAGTATGTTGTATGCCTGGACAGCATTGGATAGAAGACTGAGGGGAAAAAGAAATGAATTGGGGACTTTATGGCCAGGGGACTGAAAGCCTGCTTAGTCAGAGACCAGCAGGATATATTTGTTGTTTTCTACAGAGTAGGATAGACTTATATTATCAGGAGATACGTTCACTTATATTTTGTCGAACAAGATTAAATTAGATAAGTGGATGTTAGCAGTGTGGTAATATGAGGAGTCTAGACTAAGTTAAGTGTTCTTACATTGAACTTCTGATCTGAGAGAAGTTCCTGAAACCTTCTTTGAAACATAATCTTTGAATTTATGTTGAATTTCCTTTCTTACAAGCTAGCCACCCATTTCAGTAGTTTTGGGGTGGTTTTTTGGAGGAACTTTTTAGCTGAAATGTAAATATGTCAGGTTTGTTCTCTTTCCTGTGTGTTCTTTCCTCACTTACTTGCATAATCGCTGATCTTGTACATCCATTTTTTTTTAAAGATTATCTTACATTGTGTTGCATCATTTTTGATTTCTGCATTGTAAAAACATATTAAATAAATGTACTTTTTTCTGTCAGTACAAAAGCCATAGTTTTTTGAGTGTATTCCTTGAGCTTTCACAAAATCACAGAATGGCGGGGGCTGGAAGGGACCTCTGGAGATCACCTAGTCCAACCCCCCTGCCAGAGCAGGGTCCCCCAGAGCAGGCTGCACAGGACTGCATCCAGGCGGGTGTTTTAATATCTCCAGAGAGGGAGAATCCACACCCTCCCTGGGCAGCCTGTGCCAGGGCTCTGTCACCCTCACAGTCAAGAAGTTTTTCTGCATGTTCAGGCGGAACTTCCTTTGTTCCAGTTTGTGCCTGTTGCCCCTTGTCCTGTCGCTGGGCACCACTGAAAAGAGTCTGGCCCCATCCTCTTGGCACCCACCCTTGAGATATTGATAAGCGTTGATGAGGTCCCCTCTCAGTCTTCTCTTCCTCAGGCTGAACAGCCCCAGCTCCCTCAGCCTTTCCCCATAGGAGGGATGCTCCAGTCCCTTAATCATCTTCGTAGCCCTCCGCTGGACTCTCTCCAGTAGTTCCTCGTCTTTATTGAATAGTCTTTCATAGTTCCCAGCTCTCATTTGGGGCCAATGTTCATCCTCCAAGAGTTAGTATAAATATAGAGGGTGTTTTGTGATTGAATTTGGATTATTCTCACCTAACTATCCATTAGCAACAGATTTCAGATGGTAGCGTGTTATTGGCTTTCTATGGAATCACCTACTGCATTTCATATGTAAAAGTTAAATCTAAAGAGTGTGGTCCTCTTCTCATTTGAGACGTGTTGCACCAAAACCTCAAGTACTCTGAATTTTTTAATGTATCTGTATGGTCTCCAACTGGCAAAATACCTTGTAAAGATGGGTGATCAAGTTAGCTTAAAAGCATATGAAAAACAAGAACAATGACATAGTATTAATAGATTACCATTGAAAATAGCCTAAGGCTAGGCAGGTATTTGAGAGTTGTATCATAAAAATATTTAATAGAAGCTTACTGCTTATAGCTAGTTTATTTTCAAATAAAATAATACTTTTTTCCTGTAGGTAATATATCCTCCACATTCAAAACTCACAGATAAAGAGGTAAGTCATGGTTGCTGTGTAAGTATATCATTTGGTTTTGTTTTAGTAATTTCAGGAAATATAACGGCTCTCTTTTCTTTTCCCCACCCTTTAGAAAACCAATATTTGCTATTTGTCTTTTCCAGATTCTAATTCAGGTAAGTGCTTCCTTCACTCTGTAGTCATCTGTTGCTGGACTAAGCTATGTTAAAAAGATAGAATTTGACAGTATATATTAATAGTTTAGATGACTATCTTCGTATTACAGTACAGAAAAGTTGCAAATAAGATCAAATATAAAACTGTAATTGTCTGTATTGCAGTAAGGTCTGAGAACTCTTATTTTATGTAAGTGAAATATCAGCAACATGAATGTATAAGACCTTCTAGATGACACACGTGCAGACGTTTCAGAATACTTTGCAAGTAAAGAATGAACATCTTTAATCTCGCTTTTAAACAAAATAATAATATTGTTATTGTAGAGAGAAGTGTAGGCACAGAATTTGAAGAGTTTGACAAAGCAAATGGAAGGCATATGGAACCCTTTTCTCATAAAGGAGTAAATGTATATTTTTTTAATTCCTATCAGTGAAACTGACTTCTAAATTCAAAAGCATTTGGAAAGAACAGTTGTGAAGGAAAAACCTAGACTGCCTTACATCTTCTCTGTTCTGATGCTTCTGCTGTGTGTGGCCCTGCTTGCTAAATTCTTCTGTAATCTAAACTTCTACTGTTCTACTGCCAAAGAGAAATTGGAGGCATGTGGCTGATGACTTGGACCACCTGCAAAAAGATATGGCAGAAGTCCAGACACTTCCTTTCACGTTTTTTTCTTTTGAAAAGTCAAAACCTGTAGTAACAGACTTGTCCCTATAACTCCTCTTAATCTGTGCTTTTGGTTGCTCTGCAGCATAACACTCACATGGGGTGATGCAGATGTGTGCTTTTAATATGTGTGTGAGCGCTCTCTTATGTAATCTTACAAAATATCTTGACTAATTTTTCCCCTGTGTCTTAATGTCATTAAAATGAGGATAGTTTCTCTGTTCTTGATATCTTGTATGTAAATAGAGGAAGACCTTCTCTCTATTATTGAAAGAGAAAATGAGTTAACTGTATTTTCTTATTACTCTCATTTGTTAACGGTTATAAATCTGTACAGCCTTCAAGGTACAAAATAATGCATTAGGAACAAAGTCTGATTGTATTTTGTTTTGTTTTTCAAATAACAGTAGTAGTAAAGTTATTTTAGGCAGAATGGGTATATGTAAGGAGGGTTTACTTTCAGCAGGAAAAAAACCCACCTTTTTGCTTTTTACAGTATCCCTATTAAGAACCTGTAGGTTCTTGATTGTTCTTGGTAGGCTGAAGTTTCAAATGATGTGGAGGGATTAGCTACATAAATCCTGCGTTCTAGAAATTAGCTAAGAGTGTATGCTATCTATTATGATTTATTTTTTCATCATAGGCCGTAATATAAAAAGAAAAGCTCTGTGTAATATAGCAGTGAAAGAAGTTATTAGCTTGCAGCTAAATTTGAGGTCAGTCTTCCCTAGATTTTCATACCTCAAAAGATGAATTCAACTTTTCTTTTTCTTTTACAACTACGAAGCCATATTATTCTAGGACTTGTAGTGGCTATGAATTTAGGGGAAAAATTGATTTAATCGGGCACTAGGTCATGACACTTTTTGTGGTTTTAAGCTGAGTTTCCTAGTACAGTTATCTTTAAAATAAAACTTTTGCCTTTTCTGTATGGATAGTTGAAGAAAGAATAGATATTTACCAATCTTTTCAAATTCTACATACTGGAAAAGCATGTTAAATAAGATGCTGTCATATTCTGAATGATACTTCAACCTATTAATGATGAAGGGTAATTTACTTTCAGGTGTTCTGTGTATAGCTTTCTAGAATAGCTTTCTGTTGCTTTGGATGAAGGGAACTAGCTATGAAAACTTGGAGCAAATATTTAGTGCTTTGTTATTGGCACATACTGTGTTTTTCTTGTTATGATTGGATCCATATTGCTAAGCGCTTGCTTTAGTTACCTGTTTGAATTGGATGGTTATCCCATCCTACAATGTTTTGCTACTTTTGGTTTTGTCTTGGTGCATTGTGGGTTTCCTGCTGCAACTTCAAGGGGGTCTAAGACTCAGACATGAATGCTCTGAACATGCTGGTATTAATCCACACTGCCAGTTGCACAGCCGGTGAATTTGACTGAGGGTTTGGGCGGTCTGTGGTTGCTGTAGCAGTATGCACGTGGCTGAAAGAGAAGAAGATGAAATTGAGCTTTTAAGTCTGAAGAATAGTAACCTGGAGAATGGAGCTCTGTCTTACTGTTTAGTCAGTTAGCACTGGCTGATGATGTAAGACAGGACAGCTGTGAAGAACTCAGATGATCAGTAGTGACTTCATGTTTTTTTTTCCTGGAGGTCTTTGCAAATTACGTCCAAAAGCTGTAACAGCAAAACACTAATGAAGAAGTTAGGTTCAATATGGAGATGCAAGTGTCCTTTGGCAGCTGGAAACCTACTGCTATAACAGTAGCTATAAGTTTAATAGTAGATTGGTTTTCATCATCACTTAAATGAATGTTTACGTTGTTACGGTGAAGACAGTCTGCTCACCATAGGTTGGTAACGCTCAGGAGTTTGTTTTTTAATTGATTCTGTTCATGTTAATAACACTGCATTCCAAAGGGACTTTTTTTTTTTTTTTTACAGATTTGCTAGAATGGGTAATGTACCTGTGTGTTCTTAAGATTCTAGCAGTCCCCCTTATTATTCCCATGAACAGCACATCCTGTTCAGCTTATATAGCTTGTACTTCAACTAAAGGGGTTTTGGAGCTGCTTCTCTTTTAACAGCAAACAACATTTGTAATGGTGGGAACACAGCCATGACAGTATCAGTGATACAAGTTCTGATACTGCAGTTCTCATGTTCCACCTGGAGAAAGTTTCTTTGATATCTGATATAAACTTAGCCCAAATTTATTTTCATATTGCAAATAGTCCATATACTTAGTTACATTTTTCTTTCAGAAATTAATTTTGATAGAAATGAAGGGAAACTTCACTCCTTGGGAGTATTACTGGGAACTAATAATCAGTTTCACTCAGTTTTCTGCAGTTAGTTTTGCAACTTTCAAAAATACTGAGTCCTAGGCCTGCACATGGAGTTATAAGAGATCAGCAGAATACACTCTTACGGTGTGACTTATGTATGAACTGTTTAGTGTCAAAAAAGGTTAAGTGCAGTCATTCAATGGAGAAATGACGTGGTTAAAATTATCAGAACTATACAGTCAGACCAATAAAGTGTGTAATAACAGTAGCAGGACAGCCATTAGTAGAGCTGTTTAAGGATGTGGCAGTCCAATAAACTCACTGTGAGGCAGAGTGACTTTTTTTCTTGTTGAAGGTTGGCTATTTATTGTTGCCAAAGACGCCAAATTGTCCACTTATAAAATATAAATGGTCACAATAGCAGGGCACAATAGCAGTGCAAGATAAATGAACCAAAACTATTTTACATCTTTGGCTGTAGACAAGTCCTCATGTTAAACAAGGCTCAAACTCAGAATACGGTCTATTTGTTGTTTATCTCTTTCCCTGTGTAGGTTGTCTTGGGGACACACAGTTTTGTTTTAGATTTCGACGGTCTCCTGGAAGGAAAGTCTCATTGTGTTGTTTTCTGGACCAATTGGATAGAGATCTACCAGTTTACTTAAAGGTTGGAAATAAGAAAAAAATGAAGTTGATTTCTTTTGGGTAATGTTAATTTATGGGTCTTCACGCTTAAATTTAATGCTTGAAAAACAAAATCTCTGAACTGGATGTCCTGAAACACAAGGCTCAGCAAATGTTTTTTGTAGCATGTATTATAATAATTAACTAATAATTAGTTCCGTTAACTATTCTTTAAGTTTTACGGGTTTTGGACTGCAAGGAATTAAATTGAAGAGCAGACCTATTTTGTTACTGACTAGAAACCTGTAGATCAAATTGTAAAACCATTACCTTTTTGGAAATCTGAAGCGCTTTATAACTTAAAAAAAAAAAAAGTTGAGATGTCTCTCTCTGTTTCCACTCTTCATTTTTGAAGATGGAGCAGTTAACTAAAAGAGGTAGTGGCCAAAAAGATGTTCTTAGCGTGTCGTGATGGGATATTGAGGCCCTTAACTATGCCAGTGGGAGTCTGATTCTCAAACTCAAGTTAGATCTGTTTATGTGGCAAATACTTGAATTCCTGTCTGTAGGATGGATGAAGCTGATGTTTTGTCTTTGAAATGTGAGAACATGCTTTCTTAATATTCCAAGAATTTTTGTAAAACTAATACATTGAAAGACTAGTTTTTATCTTTCGAGTCAGGGCTTTAAGGTTTTTAACTGCTAAAATCTTTTTTTGTGCTACTTTGCAAAATTATGAATGTTGATTTATTCCTCAGGAAATTAATTCTATTTTAGAAATAGAAAGCACTGCTGTTTCCACACACCATTTTCTCTTTGAAGTACTTATTTTAAAAAAATGCCAATAAACAGACTAATTCTTCTTTTTATTGTATCTAATCAACTTGGGAACTTGCAGGGAAATAAACTTTTAACATGTGTATCGAATGCTTCAGAAAGAAGTACAGTATCAGGTTGCTGTATTGAATTCTTTCCTTTCTTTTGCAGAAAGATCCAGCATATTACTATGGCTATGTATATTTCAGACAAGTTCGAGACAAATCATTAAAAAGAGGCTTTCCAGAAGGTAATTTCAATTCTTTTAGGAAAATATTAATTCATAAATAAATTATTTTTCAGTCACCTCAGAGGAGCAGGAAGAGTATCTTGCTCTCTTAAGTAAATTCATTGTTGATTTATAGTAAATTGGTCTAATTTTACATCAGCTATGCTACGTTCCAGCTGCACTGTCAGAACAGAAATTTTTTTTGTGTTAAAAACAAAAAATTGGGAACTTTGAGGAGTTGTTTGTTTGCAGTTGGCTGTACTCAAGTGGTTGGCTTGCATGTGTGAGAAAAATCATACTTGATGTTCACTGAGGATAACCAGTAGAACTGCAATAGAACTGAGGGAAAGAGTTAACTTAAAATTATTTTTGTTTTGTTACTCTATATTCCAGTCGCTGGTCCTCATCAGCAAGCTACCTTATGTCCATCTCTTTCGCACCATGCTTAAGCAAATAGCACCAGAATATTTTGAAAAAAGTGAAGCTTTCCTGGAAGCAGGTAGTGGTACTATTATGTTCTTCTGGAAGAGCTCTTATAATGTCACATACTTCTTTTGGAGAAATAACAAAAACCACTGTCACATTGTAGTTTGCGTTTCTGTCGTCTTGCAGCGTAGAGGGTTGAAACTTTAGCAAACTGGCCTGATTTCTGGATTATTGAACAGAGCTAATCTAATTTTGGATCCTCCATGGGAGAGTTGAAGCTCCCCCCTAAAAAACGTCCAGGATTTTGTCGTATGTTTCAGGACCAGCTGTTCAGCATGAATAGCTGATGGCAATCCTTAGTTTGCACTCTTCACAAATTGAGTCCTTTTGGGCATTCTGACAACTTCCGTTAAGCAACTGTACAAATGTCATCTTGCATGGGGGTTTTTTGTGTGATTTCTTTTTTTTTTTTTTTTTGTTTTCTTTTGACCAAAGAGGAAAAGCACCAGAGCAGCACTGGTAACAGGTGCTTCAGCCTTACTGTAGAACTTTAAGAGCCAGAGAGGGCCAAATGGGAAAGTTACTTGCTCTTTGCCTGGAAATGCTGTGTTCTTTTGTACTGTGTCTACCATATACAACATCTGTGTCTTTGTGCTTTCACTGAGCAGCAATTTGTGGAAACCATTCTTGATGAAGGAATTGTATTTTTTAATCACCTGTAGATAAACAGGTTTTTTTGACAGGTTGTATTACGAACAAAATAAGCTCTGCAGAAACCACTAGAATTAGTAATGATACTTGTAATTGTTTACAACAAAATGCTGAAGAACTTTCTAGCCAAGCTAGAAAGCTAGCTTTTCCCTCAGCTACTTGTGTTTATCTGTTCTACAGTAGCTAATGTACATAAATGTGTGTGTTCTTTTCAAAGTTTCTTAATATGTACTTTCATGGTTTCTCATATAACATTCCTTCAACTAACTGCGAGTCTAGTTGCTACAAAAAATGGAAGACAAGAGGATACTGTTTTCTTGAAATGAAACCTTTTTAGTTCTAACAGAGTAATACATTAAGCATGCCAATAAGGCTGTAAAACTTCTTTAGAGTATAGAGTGATCAAGAGATAAGTAGAACTGTTGTGGGCTATTAGCATTAATTTAAAATTGGAGTGTGCACAAAGGTGACTACAATATCATGGGTTATAGCATATATAAACTAGTTCTAAATTATACTCTCTTTTTTTGTTTGTTTCTATAAGTTTGTAGTGATGTTGATCGTTGGCCACCACCAATTCCAGGGAAAATATTGCATTTGCCTATTATGGGTATTATAATGAAGGTAAATACTCCTGCACTTATTTTTCTCAGAGAGTGTTTTCCCCTCCATTTACTGTATCAGTACTCACTGTATTCTGCCTCATTTTCAGTGTCTCATACTTCAGAACAGGAATAGGTGTATATTGCACTCAGAGTGAAGGTCTGGGAGATTTTGATTAGGTTCCTTGATTGGGGAGAGGAGGGGAGGATCTTTTGTGGTGCATGGGTTAACATGTAATTTTTGCAGATATTAAAAAGAGGTATTTCAGTACAACTACTAATTGCAGCGTCTATATTATCCTTCTGGAATATGCATTCTAGGAGACTTTAATGCTAATTAATTTGTCAAATCAAATGTTAAGTAACACTTCAAAATACTGAGAATTAAGTTCCAGTCAAGCAAATTAAATATATTGATGAAAATCATTCTTATTCCTGAAGTTTGACAAGTAAAAATCTTTTTTGGCCCACACACCAGAAATTAATTTCTTGGTCTGTTGATAATTTTCAATGACAGTAAAATATGTCTGAAGAAAGCTATTAGAGAAGTTGCATCTAGTGCATAGGGAGGAACTGTAGAGGTTAAATGGTGGCTAAGAACTGGGCCTCTGGGAGCCACAGCATCTTCACATGAAATGCAATTAAATGGGTTTGATGGATCCAGAGGTTACAGTCGGAAGTACATTCTTAGCAGATACTCTCAAGTTCATGGCTAGATGCATGTGCATCACCAGGGAGAGGAAGGAGAAGTTTCTAAAGCTGTTCTGAAAGCAAGTTTAATAAAGCAGTGTTCTGGATGTTGCATGGTAATGATGAGTGTCAGATGTGTCTCACTTGGGTATTGCCTGCATTTATCTCATCAGTAATTCTTATCCGTGAGAGCTGAAATTGCCTTTCTAAACTGAGTGAAGCCAGAAATCATCTTCAGTGGTATTGTCCCTGGTTTTTTTTACACTGTTTGGGAAGTCAGTTTTAATTGTTGTGTATAAATTACATCCATTTGTGCACACCACCTTCCAATATGATTAAATTTGTAGTAATCAAGACTTGCAGATGCAAACTGTGAGGTCAGAAAAAGATATTTATGTTGTTCAGTATGTTTGGATTCTGCCTTATACCCACCAGTATGTCTGATGGTTTAGGGAGAGCGTTTTTTCTAAAAGTAATTCTGTACCACCTTAAAACCCCATAACCTTTTTTCAGATCATTCTCTCCAACATTTAAACGTATTTTTATTGAAATTATTCTAACAGTTCTGACTAATGTTATCAATAGTCTTTAACTGAAGTATAATTTTCATATTCTAATATTCAATTTGCAATGTAGTACTACATAGTATTGCATATCGATTTCTGTAGTCTTCAGCTATGTTCATTGTTATGTGGATGTTCTGTAGAGTAAGTTAAGCATCATACTGTAGTATATCCTCTTTAAATGTTACATCTTGTCTGTAAGTCAGCATTTTAAGTCTCTGCTAAATTTGATACAAGGAAAAAAAATTTTCTTTCGTTTTCTTTCAAAGTTGCGGATTCCAACATACCGTGACAAGCCTGGAACGACACCAGTAATACAGAATATGCACCAGGTAGAGATTAGACACTTCTGTTGTATGTAACCCCAAGACAGAACTGAGTATCTGCCTTCATTCTTTTACTTTAAATTTGTTCTTAAAAGATTGGTAGCAAATCCTCATATACTTTGGTAATAATGAAATCCACAGTCTTTGAAACTTTGAGTGGAGGAGTCTAGAGTTGGGTTCTTCATAGAAAAGGTATTCTAACATAGTTACCCCAAGTACTTTAGGAGAGGATTGTCCAGTTCCTGGAAGAGGATAGTTGGCTGACAAAATTACTGAACTTGAACATCCTTTTAATGGGTGAAACTACACTAAACTGTAGGGGGTTTTTTGAGGATGAAAACTAAATTAAAAATCTTTAGCTATAGAAGATGGATATAAAACAAATCTGTCTGTGCCACCTTGTGCTGCGTGACTGTTGCTTAAGAAAGCTTCAGTATTTTGTATTATTTCTGGACTGAAAGTTGCATGCCTGTCAGCCATGTGTGTGTTCGGGGAAATCTTGATTTCAGCACACAAAATAGTTACTTGTGGAGATAATGTAGTCCAACTGCAGTGGTACAGTAGTGGTAAATAATTAGGGTATATACCATCTCTGTCTGTAAGCATTTAAGGGAAACTATTTCATTTAATACCTAGGTATTCTGATGACTAAAAAACAAGCATTGCGATGTCTTTTAGGCAGATGTTCAGATCTCCATGGCTTTACCGACTGTTCATGAAGTAGATCTTTTCAGGTAGGAGTTTGGACTGACTTATTCCTAGTTGTGAATTCCCACAAGTCAAAGATGTATGACGGTTCCATAACACATATCTCATAGCTTGCAAGCTAATGTTTATCAGTATTGTTTTTAATATTTTTTTTCTGTAAAGCTGGCTAAGACCAATTCAGATAACATGCGAGCTGAAACTGCAATAAATAAGCAAGTTCATTAAATGTTCCATTTTACAAGAGTATTCTATATTTTTCAAATTACTGTTAAATACTACTGCAAACTTCCTTTTGTCCAGTTCTTAATCAAATACTATTTCTTCTGGTTATGTTAAGTGTATTAAAATACCTCAATCTGTTTTAGGTGTTTCTGTCCAGTGTTCTTTCACATTCAGATGCTTTGGGAACTAGTACTGCTAGGAGAACCGCTTGTCGTGATGGCACCATCACCATCAGAATCTTCAGAAACCGTGTTGGCACTTGTTAGGTAAATGTAGTGGAGCTTCCTAACTAATGACCAAGTGAGTCATTGTAGATTGCGGCTGAGTGCAAATTCATTTGATCTGAATGTAACAAAGCATTACAAATTTTATATTGCTTGCTGCTTCCATGAAATTTTGCACCATGTCCGTACAACAAGCTTATTCTCTTTCTACCTTGCAGTTGTATTTCACCATTAAAGTACTGCAGTGATTTCAGGCCATACTTCACCATACATGACAGTGAATTCAAAGAATACACAACTCGCACACAAGCCCCGTAAGTAAAGTTTTTTGTAAAAGTGTTGCTCAAAGCCACTCGTAACCATAAATCTGTTTTGAGATACTGCTTAACTAGTCTGAATTTCTATCATCGGAGAATTACATTTAGACTCCTCATTTATAAGATTTATCTTACAGAGTGCAGTAATTAGCTGGTTTAAGTTTTCACTCCAGTTAGATAGGATAAAGAAGTTATGAAACAATAACATAATTAAACTACATTTGACTTTCATAGGATACTTGTGTACAGAGTAAGTAAAACTGCGAATAGGAAAGCAAGAAAAGTTCTGCTTTTCAGTAAGGGTTTGTCTATGCAACACCAGCTCTGTAGTAGCTCCTTGGGAAACTGTTCTGTAATTGTTTTTATTTTTAAGTAATTACTAAACAAAGTGACTTCTAGAATTCAACATCCATACAGCTGTTCTGTAAAGTTAATCTAGTTGGTGTCCTAGTTTAGACAATAATTTAAGAAGTAAATATCTCTTCACTGAATTTGTTGGAAAAATGTTGTAAATAATTCAGAAATTAAGTTTCTTTTTTTAAGAGCATGAGTCTACAAAAACAATTCTGTTTGAAACTGCTTTAAGAACACACTTTTTGCCTTTTTTTTTTTTTTTAATCCTACTCTTATTTGAGAGCATACACCTCCAATAGTTCTTATTATATGTTATTTAAATGCAGCTTGATTTGGGAATGGAGTGCATGTGTTAGATTCACTGGTCTTTTTATAAACAATTTCTTTCTGATGTCTGAACAGGCAGTGGTGGTTGTGTTGGGTTTTTTGTTTATTTCATTGGTTTTTTTACTGTATTTTTCCTCTCAGTGAAAGTATTGCCAGAGATACAGCAGTGGAAAAACATACAAACATAGGCATTAAGTTTCAGATTGTATTCCATGGGAATCGTCATGCAGTATGTAATTTAGTTTCTAAAAATAATTCCAGGAAGAATTTGGTTCAACTTTAGTAACCCATGTTTAAAAATTGCATCTGTTCCTGTGTAGCAAAATAAAAATGTTGTTCGGTACGTACGTTAGTATTTGAAATAGAGGAAGAATTGTTCTGGCTTTCTTATGGAAAACAAAAAATTGGAAAGATTGGAAAAAGGCTTTTAAAGCAGTGGCTCTAAGAAGGGGAAGAATCCAGATGATTCAGATTCTGTGTATTTTATTACCTTTATCGAGAGGGGAGCAAGGGGGTGTTTTGTATCTTGATGTTTTGATTTATTGTGCCTTTTCAGAAACTACTTCAGTGGTTTAAAATCAGAATTGGTTCTGGTAAATATGATAGATTAAGGCTCCTATAAGTGACCAAGTACCTTACCAAATCTTACCATATCACCAGTAGCAGTGAAACAAGATTCCTCATGATGTGCTACCAGTTTACCTTGACCTGGAGAATTATTATGTTGTGTGTGTGCAGGTGAAAGCCTTACTTGACTTCAACCCTCGGTCTTTAACCCTCCAGTTAGTACAAGAACGTCAATTTGTGTACATTGGTCCAAACCAATTGTGTGTGAAACTTGCTATTTGGTTCCCACAAAATGGGCATGAGAAGATGTAATAGTTAAGTTAGGATAGACTTGATCCATTCCTAGGGAGAAGGAGAATGCCTATTGTTTGGGTTCTTTTGAGCCTCGATTTGTTTTTATGTTGATTCTTATGACATGACCATGAAAAGAACATAAGACAAAACATCAAATGGATTTTTCAGAATACCACAAAAGAATCTGTTGAGACCTTTTTATGGACACTAGTCTTTATCGTTTTGGAAGAGAGACTGTAAATCATGTATGATAACACTGAAAAATCATGAAAAACATTTGCAAATCCAAATGAATTTAAATCAATAATGCAAATGAGTTTAACAGGATTATAGACACAGCAAAAAATAATGAAACTGAATTCAAATGGGTGGGGAAAAATATGTAATATCTGGAATAAAATGTTTTCAAGTGAACATACTTGAATAGCAGTAGGACTGAGAAGAAGTGACTTTTCTGGTGAAGGTTGAGTCATTGACAAGCAAGAAAAGACTTCTGAGAAACTGATACAATTTGGTTCTGCTCATTCTAAGATGGAATGGAGAGATGAAAATTGCTGTTTCCATAGCCCAGACATTATACTAAGCACAGAGCTGTGTGATCAGATTTTTGTCTTATCTGTGAATGCCTAATGAGTTTTTATATACGCGTGTGTGTGTATATATTTATAACTAGCAAGTAGATGGAGGAATGAAAGTCAGAAATATCTGTAGGTTAACATAGAAATTGATGCCCAATTGCCATCGTGATACAGTCGGAAGAATTGAATAAAAATTTAAAGAAAGATTACTTGTTGGTTTTCTTGTTTCTCAAGGCAAAATTGGAAGAAACTTAAGGATGGTGTACAGAAAGCGTTAAAATTGGGGATTTTTAAAACCAATCTGAAGAAGTGATGATAACCTAATTTTAATATGGCAGTTCCAATGAGGCTTGCAGTTATACTCTCTCCTTAGCTAACATTTGGCTGTAAAATGGATGGCAGCCACTGTACCGAAAAATATGTTGATATTTCATCATTAGTGCTATATATCCCAAATTCTGCAGGCCTATGCTCTTACTGCCTCTTGTTCTCTGAGTGCCCCTATGCAGCCTCGAAGCCAGATTCTAAGCACAGAGTAGACAGTAAAATCTGACAGGTGGTGAGCTTGGGCACAATGCTATTAATGTGCAATGCAACTCTTAACTTGTAATTTTTTTTCCTTGTGTATTTAGGAATTAAAGTTGACCTTTTGTATTCATTAAGATAGAAGCTCTTACTGTCATATTTTAAACATTGTCATTATTTTTCTAGACCATCTGTCATTCTAGGGGTGACGAATCCTTTTTTTGCTAAAACACTTCAGCACTGGCCTCACATCATCCGAATTGGAGATATTAAACTTCCAGGTAAGGCACAAATATTTTCTACAGTCCTGTGCAACAAGATCTAACTGTGTGCTTATTTACAAACATACGTAATTTAGTTCAATTAATTTAGTTTAATACTAACCAAATCCTCATGGATGTAAATCTGTCAAGTGAAATTAGGCTCTTGAGTATTGTGTCTTGTATTGCCACATCTAGTATATTAAATGCAAAAGGTGGTAATATTCGTTAGTAATAATGTTTTACCTTTCACACAATCCTGTTTTTGTGTCTCTACCAATAAGGTATTAAAATGAGAAACATCATTTATTACTGATGTTAATTTTAGGAGGAATAGAATGTAATCAATCAATCGCAGCAAGTGCACAGAAAGTAAGACCCATGTGAAAGCTAAGTTTGAATGTTAACAATATAAAAAGTTTTGTTGACAGTATTTTGATAATATATTTCTAATCCGGCAATATTCCAGTAATTATTAATTGCTCAGTTGGATGATTTCCTTACGTGATGAGTAGAATTTTAATGTAATCTTTGGATAACAGGTCAATTGCTAGCCTGTAATAAAATACTACAGTACTCTAATATATGAATTCCTGAGTGTAGCTGTTTGCTGTGACAGGTTTGCTATTCTGTCCTGAAGTGGGAATGCATAAATATCCAGTTAGGATAATACACTATGAAATTAATTTTTGTAGAATAAGTTATTTTCAATTTCTGAATACACCAAATTAATTAAGGATTACATACAGCGTTCCATACAATTAGGCAAGGTTTTGCTTTACTTTAACATATCATGCCTATCCGTGCTTCAGAATACCTGGGGCTTTGGGAGGGTGTGGGGAGGAGTTAGCTAGCTGCTGTGTAGTTAAGGTTTGGAAAATAGAATCTTAATTAAACTATTTGACCTCTGCAAAGCCATATGCACAAGTTGCCTTCAAATACGATATACAGTTTCAAGTATGAAATTCTAAAGTTTTGGTGCAGCTATATGAAATGCTGTCCTGGTTTAGGCTGGGACGGAGCTAGTTTTGTCTCCAGCAGCTACTGTGTTTTGGATTTAGTGCGTGAAGAATGGTGATAGTACACTGATGTTGTTGGTTGCTGCTGAACAATCAAGGACATTTTGCAGTTTCCCAGGTTTTGCTAATGTGCAGGTGCAAAAACTTGGGAGGGGTAGAGCCAGAATAGTTGATCCAAACTGGCCAAAGAGAGTATTCCATACCATAGACGGCATGCCCGGTATAAGTGAGGGTCGGCCGGTGGGGCGCTTCCCTTAAGCTTCCCTTCTGGTTGCTTTTTGTTCCCTGTTCTTCCTTTTTTTCATTCGTTCGGGCCTGTTCGTTCGTTCCTCTGTTTGTTCCCTCGCCTGCTCTCTCTGGAACTTGCTGTTCTGGGATAGCTGGGGGGATACCCCTCCTCCCCCTGCTGCTCGGGACGGGCTGTATCGGTTGTCGGGTGGTGAGAAATTGTGCATCGTTTGTTTTATATATTCTATTATCCTTATATATATTAGTAGTATTGTCATTATTAATATATTTTCATATTTTTCCTTTGCTGTCCTGGTGAACTGCTTTTATCTCAACCCGTGAAGTTTTCTTTCTCCCCGATTTGCCTCCCCACCCCACCGGGGAGAGGGAGAGTGAGTGAGTGGCTGCGTGGTATTCCGTTACCATCTGGGGTTAAACCACAACAAATGCTTAGTCAGGAAGTTTTAGAGATGTATCTGTCTGACCTGCTTTTAAAAATTTAAATTTTATTTCTTTAGGGACAAAGAGAGGGCTTGTGGTTCTTGTTTTGGTGTTTTGTTTTGGTGGGGTTTTTTTCCCTTTTCTCCCCACTCTGCAGTTTCAATAGCAATTTATACTATTTATCTTTTCTGAAGTCAAGCATCCAACTAGATCTAAGAGGAAGGTTCTGCTGAGACTGCAAGACTGTTAACAGGGTTTAGGGTCTTCTGGCTGGAGAAGGATATTTTGAAAAACAAAACAACAAAACTTAGTTTGGCCTATGGAAAAGGAGGCTTAAATTAATTTTCTTAAAACACTTAATCCATGACTACTATACCTGGCCAAGGTACTAAAGATTTGCTTCTGAAAGCATTTATCCTGAGGGGAACAAAGGAAGATGCAATAAATTTGAAATCAATGAAACAGTCATTCACTGCTGCATAGTTAGTATTTTTCTTTGGCTGCTTTGATTCAGAAGGTTGTCCTTTTGTTTTTTGGTTTGTGGTTGTGTTGGTTTGGGTTTTTTTCTTTTCAACAGGGAACCCTTATATAAGTGAAAAGCCTGTATGCAGTTATTCATATGTTTACTGGATGTTTCTGGATATATACTTGGGTGCTTCTCAGTGTTTCTAATGCTTCTTACAATATTAGATAGTCTTCTAAATCAAAGCAGCAGTTTCTAAAAATCAGTGCAATATATAGCACATTAACTGTAGTATCTAATAATAGAGATGGAAATTTCAAGTAAGGTGGCTTTAAATGTTTTGGCAGGTGAAGTTCCAAAGCAGATGAAAGTGAAAAAACTGAAGAACCTAAAAACTTTGGACTCCAAACCTGGTAATGAGTTGCTTCAGAGTTAAATTACCAGTATTTTACTTTAAAAAAGCATACCCCATTTTTCCTTTGACTATATGCTGCTTTTTTTCTTTAGGTGTTTATACCTCTTACAAGCCATACTTGAACAAAGATGAAGAAATTGTTAAGCAGTTACAAAAGGTAATACTGAAAGTCTCTTCTTAATGCAGATTGTTTTGTGTACTGTTGTACAGTGTTCTCATTTAAGGCTGAGCTCTGTCCACGTAACTGAAATGAAACTGGATTCGATTCCTTTGTGCTAATTCATAACTGAATAGATAGGTACACACCCTCATTGTAGAAGAAGGGCTGCTGCCTTGTTAGCAGTTTCTATAACAACATGAATGGTAGAACTCAACAAGTTAGCTTAATAATTTAGAGAATTGAAGTGATTGATCAGTTCATCTGTTTTGGGTTTTCCACCCTCTGCCATCCCCCTCTGGTCTCTTTGGTCTAGAAATCTCGCGCATGAGGTGTGTAAGAATCAGAGCTTGCAAACTTTAACTGATTTGCACAAGTTTGTTTATAGAAGTTTTTCTTTCCTTGAATTTCTTTACATGAAAATAAAAAATCAGCACTTGAAGGGATTAATATCTGTGCAAAAGGACTTGATGCTATTGCTTTCCCTTCATGGTTCAGGGTAGGGGGGTGCTATGTGTAAGCTTATGGCAAATGAATACAGAAACAGTGGAATAAGTATTCTTAAAAAAAACCACAACTACTTACATATTTTGGGGTGACAGACTTACTGTGATATTTTATTTCTTTTTTTAAGGGTGTACAACAGAAACGTCCTACAGAAGCACAGAGTGGATTCTTCGGCGGTATTTCTTGGAATTGACGGAAAGTTTCATTATTCCATTAGTGAGTTCTTAGACTAATGGGTTTTTTACATGTGTAATATGGAGTAGCTTTTTTGGTGTTAGCCTGACTGAATAGGCCCAGTAACCATCCAGTAACTAGCAGTGTGCCCCTGGGGTCAACATTGGGTCCAGTCCTGTTCAACATCTTCATTAGCGATCTGGATGATGGGGCAGTGTGTACCTCAGCAAGTTTGATGGTACAAAACTGGGAGGAATGGCTGACATACCAGAGGGTCGTGCTGCTATTTGGAGGGACCTCAACAGGCTGGAGAAATGGGCTGACAGGAACCTCATGCAGTTCAGCAGAGAAGCGCAAAGCCCTGCACCTAGGAGGAATAAACCTATGCAGCAGTATGTACTGGAGGCCGCCAGGCTGCAAGGCAGCTTTGTAGGAAAGGATCTGGGGTCCCAATGGGCATGAAGTTGAACATCAGCCAGCAATATGCCGTTGAAGCAAAGGCAGCCAATAGTACCCTGGGCTGCATTAGGAGGGGTGTTGCCAGCAGGCTGAGGGAGGTGATCCTTCCCCTCTATTCAGTACTGATGAGGCCACACCTGGAGTATCATGTCCAGTTCTGGGCTCCCCAGTACCAGAGAGGATGGAGCTACTGGAGAGAGTCCAGTGAAGGGCCATTAAAATCACTGAGGGGCTGGAGGATCTTTCATATGAGGAAAGGCACTGAGAGCTGGGACTGTTTAGCCTAGGGCAGAGCAGGTTCTGGGGGGTTCACATCAATGTATATGAATATCTGAAGGGAGGATGTAAAGAAGATGGATCCAGGCTCCTTTTGGTGGTGAGCAGTGACAGGACAAGAGGCCGTGGGCAAAAAATGGAACACATGAGGGTCTGTCGACCATCAGGAAACACTTTTTTATTGTGAGGGTAACTGAGCACTGGAACAGGTTAGGTTGTCCAGAGAGGTTGTGGAGTCTCTGTCCCTGGAGAGATTAAAAAACTGTCTGGGCATAGTCCTGGGCATCCTGCAGGTATGCTTGAGCGGGGGAAAAACAGGGGAGTTGGACCAGGTAACCTCCAGATGTCCCTTCCAACCTCAACCATTTTGTGATTCTGTGAATAAGGGGGTGTATGTAAGCATGTTTCCCTTGATCTTGAGAAATACCAATATTGGAAAGATAGGGTTGGAAAGTACTTCGTAATGAGAAGAGCTGTGTAAGTGTATACTCTTGTAGTAATTTGCTATGATAGCTGAGGGGATACTACAAGGTAATCTTTCTGTTAATATGTGAAAGATCAACCATTTAAACTGGTCAGTTAGACTGGCTTAATTTTTTTTCCCTTAAATATTTATTCTGTCTTCTAGTGGTAGTGCTTTTCCATGCAAATTATTAAAGTTTAGGGAATTTTTCCCTTTTCCAGTCATATTTGTGCACTCACTGCTGTTATGCTTGGCATGAGAAACTGTATCTAGCACATCTCAGTTCCTTTCATCTGCCTTGTCCAGACAGAGCATTTCATTATTTGTCCTCTGGGCAATTAATTTACTTCTCTAATTTCTTTGCAGACTTTCTTATCTTTGCAACTCCATTTTTACCTATGTTCTTTCTGACTTTCAAAGAACAATGTCTGTCTCCAAAGGTAGACAGTTTGGGTTTTGTTTTGGTTTTCTCTTTTTGTTCATCGATTTTGGAGGTGTTTTGCCATTGGATTACCTGCAGTAGACAAATTTCAGCAAACCTCCTTGGGCAGTTGTTTTATGGCCTCAAGGCAGCTATTTCCTTAGATTACTGCAGTATTTGCAGGATTTTCATATCTTGTAACTTTTTTTTATGCTTGACGTAGGTGCAAGAGACTACTGAGAAAAAGGCAGTGTCCCCACTTAGATTCAGAGCATCTAGAACTGGCAGAAGGATTACTATGAAACTCAGCTTTATCTCCATCTCATTTCCTGTCAGGAAATGTTAATGGCCAACATGATGTAGCAGGGGCTACAGAATTTGCTCTCTCTTACCTGCTCTCAGTTTTCCTCATTATTACTGCTGTTTCATAAAAAAATGGGCAAATGAAATTTCATATGGATGGCTATTTTAAACACTTAAATACCCTCGGGGGAAAATAGCACACACAGAGCTCTTCACTAGATCATAAAATCAAAGATGAATTTAGGTTACCTGGGACATCGGATCCAACGCCACTGCTCAGAACAAGGCCAATTTGAATATATAGCTAAATATCAAACCTTGCTTTACGAGTATAGGCATAACTTCTGGACTAATTCAACACACTTATGTCCCCTGATTCTAGAGAAGGCTTTGATCATTATCCTCGTGCTTTGTCTTCCTCAGAGGCAGTAAATAGAGCTTCTAGATCACTGGTGACTGCAATGATCACGCATACTACTGCTCTTTCCCTAAGCCTTGGGTTTTAGAGTATGACATTTTCACGATAATCTGCCATTTCTCAGTCCTGGAGTTTTACAGATACAGTTTTACATCTGGGGGGAAAATCCCAAAACAACATTGAAAGAGTTTTGCATTTTCCTTCTTTTGGTATCAACCTCAGTAAAGAGCCTCCAGTTTTTGTTCTAAACTGGAGTAGAGGTGAGTCCAGCAGTCTGAAAGTTCATAATGAGACTAATGGTATCTAGTTCTTTCAACTATAATTTCTGTTCAGGATTTTCCTTCTGATTTTGTTGTTATCTTTGTCTGTTAGTGATAAGCTGGTTTGTTTTTCCTTAGAGTCTCATTGAGAATGGTTTCTAGAGAGCAAATCTCAAGACTTTCTGTCTTGCTCCCAGCGGTTTCTGTATGCTGTTCCTGTAAAAGAATGATTCTCATAAGAGTTTGCTTTATTCACGTGATACTTTCTTCTGGGTTTGGGTGCAATAAGACAGATTCTGAGGAAACTCTGCAAATTCCAGTGACTCTACAGTTTTACAAAGGAGAGACTATCACTGAACGTTGAGATACATCTACTTTATATCAGGGTGTCACACGGAGAATAGTTTTTCAGTGTATCAGAATATTTTGTTGTACAGCATCATGCTATTCTGGAAATGGCAGATACCTGGCGTTTTGCTCTCTAAACGTGCTACTTCACCTGTTCAAATCTCTAAGCCAAAGTTAAGGGGCAAATTTTGTCTCATTTCTAACCCGTCAGCAGAGTTTGTTGGAATGCCTAATGTTCAGATTTATCTTTTTTCTTCTGGACAGAGATCTCAATTTGCTGAAACAAATTTTAAAATAGGAATTTGTATCTAATGTAATAGTAAAAACTAACCTGTCCTGTACATTGAAATCCTGCTGTAGTGTTTGCAGACTCCTGACATACTGTTATTTGTCATCTGTTTTCTAATTTGTGCATTAGGATAATGATAAATATGTTCTAATATGCTCTTACTTAGCATTTGGAGGTATGAAGTCTGAGTAATGATGGACTTCACCAACCCAAAAGGTTCTATGTGAAGTTAAGTCATTTCTCTGGGCCGGTGGCTAAAATTGGGAAGTGATACCTCGGGCATTGGATGTTTACATATCAGCTGCCCCATTCTGAGCTCTCTGAAAACTTTGTGGATGACCCTGAACTTTTCATCATTTTAGAGCATGCATGATCAGGTCCAATTTGTATCTGCAAGGATTGGGACGTTCCTAGACACTTGTTTGTCCTTGGGTGTTAATGATTAGAGGAGTTTTTCCTTAAAATTTGTGTCTCTCCTGTTCTTTGAGACAGGATGGACATGTAGGGTGAGTCTAAAAGCTTTCCCTCATGTTCCCCCATCTTGCTCAAACTTTCACTTCAAGCAAGAAACCTAATACGTTTTCTGTCATAAATCTTAAATTTACAGGGTGAGATCACCCTTTACATTCTCTGCCACAAGAAAAGTACATGGGGGGTCCTTTGTTTTTTCAAAAGGTAGAACTAGACTTTTCATAAAGTTACCAAAGCTGCTTATGTTCACAGATCAAAATGTATGGCCATTTGTGTACAAACACTTTCAAAATGCATAGCAGCTTATATTGATGTGCTTGTGCGTGCCTGACAAGGCAGAGCTGCCTCCTGTCATCAGACCTTAAGCTTCAGCAGTGGCCTTGCTGAGAAACGTCTCCACTACTCATCTGTTAGATAGCCAGTTGGGGCTCTAGCCATGCCTTTGCCAAGCACTGCTGCTGCAGAGATGCCCACAGCTGATACAGCGTTTTGTAGGTTAGTTCTATATTTCATGTTTGTATGAGGGACTCTGAAAATCACTTCCAAATACTTGATACAAAGTGGGATTACTGTTTGGAATCGCCCATGATATGAAGGTACCTGTGGACTGTCACCAAAGAAAAGAGAGATTATTTACTAGTGGATGGAGTTCAGGATATATATATTCCATCTATACGTTTGCTTCCTGTCCTCCTTTCCCTCATGTCCTTCTTGAATCTTGCTGACGTAAAGTTCTGCAGTTGGGAAGTACAAATGGTATTAGATAAGCTCCTTCTTATGCTCTCATGTGGTAAATATGCATGACCCCACCCTATACCAATATGTAGAAGAGAAAATGCTGTGGTCACAAGTGATAAGTAAACACACACGTGGACTATGTATCTTTAATACTGGTTATGCAAACAACCTTTTTTTCCTTTCCCTAGGAACGTTATGTGGCAAGCCTAATGCCTTTGCAAAAATGCATATCACCATGGAAGGTAAGGAAATATAATTTGAATGAGCTGGAAGTTGGTGATTAGAGAAAACAGTTATGGTACGTGAATGAACTTTTTTTATTTCCATAGAGTCCACCACAGCTGAGGCAGTTTAGCCAAGACGACTTCATGAAGACACTGGAAAAAGCAGGACCACAGCTCACATCCGGTTTAAAAGGAGACTGGATAGGACTTTACAGGTCATTTCTTTCATCAGCGTAAAAAATTAGATTATATAAATGAAGACAAATCAGTAATAGGAATGCTCTTTTCCTGAGCAAACTTACTATCAGTATTGATTTGAGTAAGACTTACTTTTAGAATATATGCTTTAGTAGGAATTGATAGTGCTCAGTATAATTTACCTGCTTAAATCTCTTTCTCTGTAACCTGTTAATTGTTTTCATAAGTTGCTACTAACACTACAGGTTTCTGTATACCAGTATTATGTGTGGTTTTATTTCTGGTGCTAACTTGATTCCTCCTTCCAATCAAACACATAGATAAAAATGATGGTATTTCAAACTGAGCCTTGCTTTTTTCCTGACAAAATTCCTAATCTTTATTGTCTTTCAGACCCCTTTTCTTTACATTGTTTTCTCAATCCTTGTCTTGATTAATAGAAGCACCTGTTACACTCCAGAATATTAATTTTTTTGAAAGTAAACAGAGAAAGGGTCCTAATGTCTTCGTCAACCTCAAACATAATTACTTTATATTTGATGACATAAAAAACATAGTGTTCTCGAAATTGTAATGAAAATATAAAATGTATTTTGCTTTGGTGTTTTACCAGGCATTTCTTGAAATCACCCAACTTCGATGGTTGGTTTAGGAGCCGGCAGAAAGAAATGACACAGAAGTTGGAGGCCCTTCATTTAGAAGCACTCTGTAATGAGGTTAGAAAAATGTGTGCTTATATTTATCATCTTGAAATAAAAATATATTCTCCCTTAAGTCAGTTTTACTTCAGCTGTTTTCATTTGTTGAATATAAAAATGTTGACAATTTTGTCAAGTCTAATCTAGCAAAACATGAATTTGTTAACCAAGTACAAGCTAGAACTAACATAGCAAAAGAGAACAATATGAAATACAGTTCACTTTTTTGGTAATGACTGTCATAATTTGTAAAATGTATCTTTAGTCCGTTTTTTGTTTTGTTGTGTATTTTGAAATTGAATATATCCACCCCCTATAAAAAATTTTTCCTCTTATTGATAATGTTATTTCATTCCGCTTCCTGCCTTGCTATTCCAGCACATTTTTAGTTGTGATATCGTTTGTAGCTTTGAAGGTACAAACTCAGTGAGTGCCATAGAAATTTGACAACTGATTAGATATGGATAGTAAATAAGCCTACAACTGTTCCATGGTAATTGGAAGCTGAGAAGTGAAATCTGTTTATTGATACAGAACAAAATGCCACATAAATGATCTTACGTTGTAAGATCCATTCTTTACTTAAGAAGCTGAAGTGGGTACCAGTACAATTTGAGTCAGAACAACTGATAAAGGCAGGCATCGCAGAGGAGAAGAGATTGTACAGCCAAAGAGGCAATAGGAAGAACAAAACAATAAGTCAACACCACACCTTAAACAAAAAAAAAAGTGCCGGTTATTTTAAAAAAGCCATTGATTTTTATCCCTTGCCTCATCAATTCCCACAGAGTACATTGTAGCAACCCAAACAGATGGTTCAAATAGAGCAGCCCAAGTAATTTGCAGGGCAATAGCTAGGTCAATTATATCACCTAGAATCTATCCAGCCAGATTTGACATTAACCTATTGCAAAGAAAAGGGGATGTGTCACAAATTTATTACTGACTCTGCTCCTTAATAGCTTTTTCTTTTGATCCAAGTGTTAACATCTTTCTGTACATGAGGAAATGTCTTTAACAGGTGAATAGTAAAGGGGTAGGGGAACAGAACTTCAATAAGAAGATTCACTTAATGAATATATTTTACTAGTTATCGACTATGTGATCTCCTTTAATGCCCTAGAAACAAGAAGTGCTGCCTGGCACTGTTTTAATATTTCATTGTGCTGGCAGATCTGATTTGGTAAACATTCACTGCCATTTTGCATTGTAGATGCTATTTTTGAAACTAAGTCTGTTTGGCATGATTGTTTTTGTTTGTTTGTATTGTGTTTGTGTCCTAGTCTCCTGTTTTGCTAAGTCCTGGGCAAACATGCAAATAAAGCAGATTTTGCAGTTCACAGTAGAAACAGTATATGAGTAAAATGAGTTTAGTAAGTGGCATGAGAATAAGGAAAAGGAGAAGACCCATTCTGAACAGTCGGTGTAAATTAATACTACTTTTGAAAATTATATGTGTTGCCATAAATATCTCAATGCTTAATTTTTATTCTTTTAGAACTTGGTTTTCTGGAGTCAGAAGCATACTGAAGTGGAAACAGTGGATCTTGTCTTAAAGTTAAAGAATAAACTGGTAAGTAACTGAATTGAACATGGCTCAAATTTGCCTGATGTAACTAGATAAAAGTATATATAGTTGTATTTACAGGTACTTAAATTAAAATATTCTTTAAGATCTAGGTAGCTCAAGGAAGCGGTCATTCAGGTTTTTAAAACAGAAACCGCTCGTTTCAGCCATGACTGAAGAGTTAGCTAGCTTCCCAACGTCATCCAGCTATGTTGGAGGCGTTGCACTGATCTTTTTTTTAGAACTAGTTGGAACTTTGTGACTGATCTGAGCGGGAGCAAGGCTGAATCCTCAGGGAAGTAGAAAACCAAACTTTCTTGTGATTACTGAAAGTCCAAATCGGTGTTAGCTCATGCTGTTGTGTGGGAGGAAACCTGCTATTGTCCAAATTCCTACTCAGTTGGCAAATAAGGAATTCATTTTCCAGATTCACTAATATGCCGCTTCGGTGTGTCTTAAAGTAAACTTGTGTTTTTAGTAGAAATCATGTTTTATTGTACCTTTGCAGTTGCAGGCTGACAGAGAACATCTTCCTGTGAAAACTGACACACTGAAAAAGCTGCAGACACACATCAATGATATTATACTAACACTTCCAGATGACTTACAGGACATCTTGCTCAAAACTGGCACAACATGATTTCTGCTGGGCTTTTTTTGTGCAGAAAACAAAAGGCAAATGTAGTTTCACAGAAGACGGTGGCTTACCAACTTTGGAGCACAGCTCTAAATAGTGTATTAACACTACAAATGGACTGTACTAACGGTATAGCCCACTATACTATTTTCACTGTTTTTTCCACTTAAATACCAATGCAACTAAAGGAGTTCCTGTGTCTAATAATGTTTGAAATAAGTGCTCTTAAAGAAAAATCTGTGGGCTTATGAAACTAAACCACAGTATAGGACCACGGTGCAGTGCTGGCATTGCAGAATGTTTTCCAATTGGTGCTGCTGTACCCAATCCTGTTAACTCAGGGGTAAGCAATATTGATCCTGTACTGTCCTCTTGATGTAGTATCTGATTGCCTGCCTTTTTTTTTTTTTTCCCCTTTTAGTTTTCATCTAGTGATAAGCTCAACTGGCATATTATGTGACTTGGTCAGAATACATTATAGTTGAGGTATTTTACTGGTAAATCATTGCTTTCAAAACTGTTTCAGGGACAGCTGAAATAATCAGATCAGTTCTTAATTTTCTTCCTTTCTCCTTCTTACCATCTTTCCAAAACCATATTAATTTAGCATTTTTAAAGACGACAAGGCAGCTGACAAAAATTTCCTGAAGAGAAGTCTCTTCCGTTCAGTGTCAGTTAATTAGGGTGCTCTTACTCACATGCCTTAAATATAAAGTAATTGTATACTAATTGGTGGTTCTAAACTGCTGATGTTCAGGATTTAAAGTGGATCACTAGTGTAAATGTAAGTATGCAGTATTCATCACAGGAAATAAACACAGTGGTGTTCTAATACGGATTTTAAAATCAGTGATTTCAGTACAGTTAGCTGATACACAATCTGTTTCAGTTGGAGATCGTAGTAGTCAGCTCCTGTTATAAATTTTTTTTTTTTTTTTTTACTTACTTATACCAGTAGGGTGTTTGAGGAGGTAATGGGGCTGGAGGGAGATGATGTTGGCTTCAGCTGAAAAAAACCCTAAGGAAAGGTCGAACTGTGGCAAGAAAAGATTGTAGCATGAAATTATTCTATATGCATATAGCAGACATGCATAAAGAGTAATTTCTTCTTGCATACTAAATAACAAGAATGTGATGTTTATCTTCTTGAACAAGTTTCAGTGGTATGTAAGAACTCAGCTGCTCCACATGCAGTGTTGTACTTTGACCAGTTTCAAGTAGAATAAACTTAATGCTATGTACACACAGCATATGCTTTTATATGACAAGTGGATCACAGTTAGAAAAAAAAAATCTGCTTTTAAATGCTTGGAGAGAATTTTTTAAAACTTAACGACATAATCCTGCTATAAGAATATGCTTTTGTATGATAAATATTTCATACCATCTTTCTAAAAATGTCTTATTTAGATATAAAGTGTCACAATGGTATTTTTATGAAAATACGTATTTTAATACTGTTATGGTTTGTATACAATTACTCATGACCAAAAGTTTAATGTATCTATTATGTCACTTAAACTACAGCACTTCAGCATTAATTTCTAACTTGCAGATTTTTTTTGCACACCCTGATGAATAGCATTTCTAATCCAGAAATTAGTAAGTGGCCATTCTTATACTAATTATCTTAAATATTTAACCTGGAGCACTGTGTAGTTTCTTGGAACCATGTAAACTGGTAACAACTATGATAACTATCACATGACTGCAAATATGTATTTTTGTAAAAGAAAATAAAGGGTTTGATTTTATTTTTTTGCTTTGGAAGTTATGTGACTTAGATGATGGATGTGATTTGCTTGTTTGTTTTTCCCCTCTCCTGTGTAAGCAAAGCTGTTCAGCAGCTTGTAGAGACTGCTGCTTAGTCTGACTGGACGAAGCTGTACCCCTTAGGTGACCAGAAATACCCGATGTGATGGAGTGGTGGTGTAGTTCGATCATGCATCATGGTTGTAAGATGATAGAGCTGCAGGATCCTCAAGAAAGCAAATGGCAGGGACTGGCTTCCAAGCGAAATTTATCCAATCTTCAGTCTATTTCCTGTACGCATCTTGAGAAACACAGTAGTGGGAAGTAGACTGCAAGCAAAGCTCAATTCAGGTTTCTTTAATGGAGTTGGTATTAATTTAAATCCCTGAATCACTAGATGCTTTAACAGAGTCTTGTTCAAAAGAAAGGCAAAAAGAAAAGTTGCACTGGGTTGTTTGCTGTCTTTGTCAGTGACTTGTAATGCCTTCAGTAATGGTGGTTCAAAAGGACCTTAACGTATAGCCACAAGTCTAGGCAAAACATAGTCACTAAAACAGGAACAGTCCTTCCTCGTTGCAGGTTTCTGATCTTGTCCCATCTCCCTGCAGTCCTTTTACACTGAGCATGCATATTTTGACTAGGGATGCTTCAGCTAAAGGATAGTGCAGAAACCCTACTAGTTTTAGTAACTTTGCCTCAGTCTTCATCTGACTTTCTCTCTCTATATCTCTTTTTTTTTAATATACACACACACACACATTGTTTGGACCAGGATGGGAAAAAGTCCCTAAGTGAAGGAGAGAACACCTGGATGACTAGAAAGGGTCCTAGAAAAGAGGTAGCAGCTGTTCAGTAAAGAAATGCTAAAGAGCCCCAATTGGGTCATCACAAGAAGTTAAGACTGTCTCAATTAGTGTAACAGGAGAGTAAACTGGACATGCAGAAGCTTTGGGACTTCGCAGATGTCTTTTAAAGTAAAAATAATACCAAGAATCAGAAGATAAAGTGCAAATACGGTAAAGGTGTAGCTAGTCCTTTAACAGCGTTGACATCCATGATCTGAATGAATCAAAAGTATGTTGTGAATAATAGCTATGTATGATTAAACAGAGCAACCACTTATGTTAATGTTGAAATGCTGATTATTGACAATCACTTCTAAAGCAAATGTTTTAGATTGTACTCAAACAACTGAAATAATTAGAGGCATTTATCTATTAATGACCTAGCTATAGTAAGAATATGCCATCATGGAGGTCTAGAAAGTAACTTCAAAAAAAAAAAAGTCCTTCAAATATTTTGTAGTACACTTATCCTCAGCTAAGTTCAGGAAGCTTAACTTTCCTGGCCAAAACCAAAGTGTAAATACTGAGTGCTCTGAAGAGAAAATAGGTAAGCATTAGAAGCCCGGAACTGGACTCCTTTAAACTATCAGGAAATTGAAATCTGATAGTTGATTGGGATTGTATTAACATCTTGGGCACTAACTGGATTAAGTTAAAATATGACTTACTTGAAACTTAAATTTTATAAAAATATAACTTCGAACCTTAATTTAAAACAGATTTTTGGTTCAGAAGATATAATTTAAAATTTGAGTAAGACTCTCAATGTGACATGTAAGAAAAGCACAGCCCAAGTTGAGTATTGTTCACAGTAGCCTATTGTTAGTGTCTGATTCAGGACTGTCTCTTTATCAAGACCATTAAGATGGTTTTTTTTAATGGAAAATAAGTAACTATCTTCTGTTTGAAAAATGTTAGCTATTGTGTATTGACATAGTTTCTCATTAGCAGAGGTAGGCTATAACTCCCTTGAAGATTTTAGGGCTCTTGATTGAACCCATGCTTCCTTGGGATAGGGAACTCAGTCACTTAAGTATTAAATGCAGCTCATCTTATGTTGCCTCTAATTATTACCATACTATGCGATTTTTACAGTAGCTGTGAAAGAAGCTGTTACAGCTGGTTATGAAAATCACCCCTAGCTCTCAAAAAGGGGCGTGTTTCTAATAAAGCATGGCTTGTTTCAGTTTTATTCCCCTATTCCCTGGATCTGCCTGCTGCTTCCTGGCCAAGAAACCGTACGCTGGTGCAGTGCCAACATCACTCCGCTCGCCGTGGCTCTGCAGCGGGTCCGGGTCATAGAAACAACGTAAGAAAAAGATCCTGCAGTAATCGGTGTTCCTTGAGTTGTGTTTTTTTAATTACCTGGCTCTGTTACTACCACGGTGAACCTCTCTGAGGTTTGTTTTGCCCTGCACGCCCTACTTCTCTCGCTTGCTCTCAGCTGTCCTTTGGCCCTCGGGAGAAGAGCCGCAGCCTAAGCGCAGCGGGAGCTGCCGTGAGGTGCGTTACGAGGGCTGGGGGTGAGCCAGAGGCACTCGGCCCCGCCGGTCGGTGCTGCAGGGCCGGCCGCTGGCGCCGGGCCTCGGCCTCGCCGTGAGGCGCCGCTCGGCGCCCGGCAGAGTACGTTTCCCGGCATGCCGCGCTCCGCCTCGCCGGGGCGGCCGGAAGCGGCGGCGAGGCGGGATGGAGGCCTTTCGACTCCATCCCCCGTCATGCGCCAGCGGCGGCGGCGAGAGGCGAGCCAGGCGCGGAGCGGTCGCAGCGCTTGCTGGGAGTAGTAGTCCTCGCCGCCGTTGGGCGCTCGGGCCGTGTGGCGGAGGGTGGTGCCGCAACCGGGGGATGTGGCGAGCGTGACGTGATTTTGTCCGCGTTGGAGCCGGGGCGGCCGTGGCGAGCGTGACGTGGCAGAGAACGAGCGAGCAAGCGAGGTTCTCCAGTCACAGAGCAGCAGCTGCCCCCTGCCGTTGCTGCCGCTTGCGCTTTATAAGTCGGCGCCGCCGGGCGAGCCCCGCACCTCGGCAGCCTGCCTCCTCGCTCGCGGAGGGATCCGTGAGCGCAGACAGGAGCCGGGCCGCGCTCCCCCTCCCTCCCGCCTCGCCGCCACTCCTCCCGCTGCCTGCGCCGCCGCCCAGCCCCGCGCCGGAGCCGCCATGGGCCTCACCATCTCCTCGCTCTTCTCACGCCTCTTCGGCAAGAAGCAGATGCGCATCCTCATGGTAAGAGGCGACCGCGGCACGCTGCCGCCGCCCGTCCGCCGCCCACCCGGAGCCTTGCCGCTGCGCCCTGCCCGGCCGCGGCCGACGCCAGGCCCGCCCGCTCCCTCACGGACGCGTCCCGCTGGCGGTGGGGGAGGGGAGGCTGGGGGGAGGGGGCCGTGGGCTCAAGGCGGGGGGGGCCCTGCCCCGTCCCGGGGTGTGGGGGACGGGACGCCTCTCTATCCTCTTCCCTTAGGGCTTGCGGGTCGTTGGAAAGTGAACGAGCGGAGGGGAGAGAAGGAGCGGTGGGGGAAGGGGATGGGGATCGGGATATGTCTGCCCTTTCCTTTTCCTCTGCCGTGTTCTCGGGTTTTTCTCTCCTCTGCCCCCCGCCCCCCCAGTTCCGCTGTCGGGGGTCGCGGCTGCGCTGGACAAGGCGAGGCAGAGCCCCGCTTCTCTGGGCTTTGCAGCGGGGCGTGTGAGGCTTCAGCCCCTTCCCCTTGCACCTGCGTTTCCGCCTGCGCTGAGCCAGAGCGAAATGTAGAACAAAGATCAAATTGCAGCAGGTGAAGCCGGTGCCCGCCTGCTGGGGCAGCGCGTAGGGCTGCGCAGGGTGTCCCTTTCCCGAGGAGGCGGGCGAGGTTTGCGCCCTGCGTGTCCCCGCGCCGCCGGCGCGGCTGTGCTCCCCGCCCGCGGCCGCCGCTCCTGCCCGGGCAGTGTGGCTTCTCGAACAGGATGTGACAAAGCCTGGTGCGCTTAACACCGAGGGCTTGAGAAATTGCCGTATAATGGCCGATTTTCGGTAACTATGGTGCCTGTGTCTCTGACTCTTGTGAAAGGAGGTTTCTGATAGTATCTGTGCACTTTAATACCCCCGTACCTCATGTACAAAACCATAAACCCTGTAGGTTGCCTTCCAGGGCTTACTTAGTTTACTGTCCGCCCATATTATTTATTTGGAATTAGATTGTGGTTCTCTTGACACGGACTGTGTAAGAGTTGAAGCCAGTGGCTCTTGAAAATTCTCACTTTAGATTATGGTTCAAAAGGTCAAAGCAAGCGCATAGTGCATTCGGTATTTCCTCCTCCACTTCAACTCTTCCCTGCCTTCTTCCACCCACCTACCCACCCCCGCAAGCTTTATGGACAAACAGATCTTAACCCCCAAATTTTTCGTGCATCCTGTTACCAAAGTGAATGGAACTTGATTCATGGCCATTGACTGAAGTAGCTTGTCCTAAGAAATGGTACAAAGTGCTCATTTCGATATAGCCAGCAATGGGACTGGTCCTCACTGTGAAACTTCTTGGCCCACTACTCATCCTTAACGCTGCCTGGGTATGCACAGCAGACACAATAATGCAGCTTTTTTTAATTATCATTTTCCATGTTCTCCATACCCTTCGTGATGACAGAGTTCTTTATTGCATGCACAGTAATTTTTATTGTATCTTCTCTGTTTGAAATTAGAGACTCTCATCCATTTCAAAATAACCTGAGTAATTTTTGTCTTTGAGACAACTTAGTACATCTGTTGGTTTCAAGGAAGTGATTTGACTGTCTCCCTAGCAGCCAGGCTCTTCATATGGCTCTAAATGAATGAAGTAAAATCTTCAAGTGAGCTTGACTGTAGGATGAGATACTGTCTATGGTATTTGCAGTTCTGTTGCATTCTGCAAAATAATGAAAACAGGAAAGCAATGTCATACAGATCAAAACAGCTTGCAAGGCTTTAGTTTCTTCATTGGTAGGTAATCAGTTCAAATTTAGGTTAGATATGAGTTAGGGACCTGCACTTTCTAGCAGTTGGTTCAAATACATCCTTTTTTTTTTAAATAATTTTCATTTTAAGGCATTATATTCAAATATAGGACTGGATCAGAGCATGAGACTGCGCCATGTTTGTTATGTAGTATAAGAGGGTAAAACTTTTGCTATGTTGTGATAAGAGTGTATCATAGGACTAAACTGGATGTTTAGAAGCAGAATATGTTATATTGGAGATGACATAATTCATTTATACCTGTAACATGGAAAAGAAGCTCTTCAAAGCATTCTACATTATATATCAGCACTTTGAGGAGAGATGTCTGAATGAATACTGAGACGGAATTAAACTTTTCCTCAAGGTGATAATTTTCAGTTTATGGTTTGAGAATGAGCTGTACAAGGCTAGGCATTTAAGTTTTTGCATGTAGTATACCAATGAAGTAACTTTACAGGGTAAGGTGTTTATGGAGAAATATTAGGGGAAAGATATTATATGGATGAGTTGATAATGAACAGATGATTAACTTATAATTCAAACTTCCCTTTCACAGCTTGCTTCTGTTTCTGCAGAATTCAAGATAAAGTAGAATTAATTTAGCTCTTAAGACAGACTTTGTGTTACTGAGTTCCTCAGAATTTGAATATTTCTCATCAGGTACCATTACCAACAGCAAACATGACACACTATCTTTATATTCTCAAACTACATTTATGATAAAAGGTGGACATTTAACAGTGTATACTGTTATTGAAATTTTGTTTTTAAAAAAATGCACTTGTATAATTAAGTCTTTTTCAGAAATACTAAGTCAACATTCTGAGGAAATGCATGTAAATAATTCCTGCATCTTCTTTGTAGATGGAAGTAACATGAGGGTAAAGAAATAACCATAGGATAGGGTTGAATGACTTAAAGTTAGACTAGGCAACTGGGGCATTAGAGTGGAAAAAACATGAGTCCTAACCCTACATGTACCAGTCTGTAAAACTCTTCACTCATAGTTTCTTGTGCTTAAAAAAGAAAAGTTATGATGGATTGTGCACCTTTCAGTCTCATAATTTAGTGTTCTGTGTCTTAGTGTATTTGTGTAGGTGTTAACTAAGGTAATAGCTACTCAGGAGCTTCGACTACAAAGGTAATTGTTAAATACATTGGGGGGAAAAAAATTGTCACATTCTTTGGGGATCGTGTCACCGTACAGCACAAAACCATTTAGCTGGGTTTTATTTGGGTTTGGTTTTTTGTTTTGTTTTTTAACCACTGTTGGTGTGCATGCTGTTGGTTTTTCTTTGTATGTGTGTTTTCTTGAGAAGCTGTATGAGAATCGCCCCTTCATGTCCCCCAAAGACTTACCCAATTAAAACACAACCTGAAAGAGGAATAAGTGACATTAACCTGTGAGGATAAATAAGACAAGTTTGAGATAACTGGTATAAAGGTAAAAGAAAAGTGAAGGAATACAACCTGTAGTAAATTAGGATTTGTTAATTTTGTTTTTTTAAGCTGGCTTTTGATTGTAACATGAATATCATGCATCAGTTAAATACAGTAGAAGCTGCTTTTTTGCTTGTGTTTGGTTTTTTTGGGGTGGTTTGGGGTTTTTTTCCCCCTTCTCAGATTATGGGAAACATTCATTTTGGAAGGAGCAACACACTGTCTTCCATAATAAACTTTGGAAATTTCAATCTGACAACCAAATCTATTGGTCTTGATGGGGGTTCCATTTAAAAAGTCAATTCTCAATTTTTCTGCATCTATAGTTTAAATGAAGTTCTGTGCTATGGTAACTGAGGCAGCTTGATATTCAGCCACTCATGATCAAAGTAAGAAGTTGGTAAATGAGGAATGTGACGTGGACGCAGGGGTGGTGTTCCCAGGGACCAAGTGAACTACAAGCTTGAAATTTATTCACAGCCTGTCAGTCCTGTTTCTAAAACACTCTTAAGAGGAGTCAAGGGCTTAGAACCACAGTGGTTTTAACAGCAACTGAAAGCATTGTAGATATTTTTTCTCCAGCTCGAGGAAAAGGATGTCTGTCTCAGTTTAAAGATAAATGGTTGCAAGTGCAAGTCTGTGCTTCCCATTTGTACTTTGTTGTAATCTTAATGCGTGTGGTACAACTGCTGACCGTCATACCCTACATCGAGATTCTTACACCTTGGTCTTATTGATGGTCAGTCAGGCAGTGGAATCAGAGTGAAAATGTAGAATTGGAAATTTACTTTACATTATTTGGGGATTTAAGACTTAGGTTTTAATCTTGATAGTTAAATCAACTTAAACTTTATGACATGGAAGTAGCTTATAGATTTACATTTAGTGTTCCAGTGCAAATGTAAACATGTGTTTATTCTTGGACTACTAAAAGCAATAGTTATACTTCTAGTGGCTCAAAGATTAATGTGATTTGGTGCTCTGAAATTTCTTGTTCTCAAAAGGGTGGTAAATGGCAAATTGGAGTAAGAAGTATGAATGGAGGCTATGCTCTTGATGACTATTGCTTGTTTAGACTTCATAACATTGCAATTTGGCTAAAAGAGCCAGGTTTTTTGCAAAGAGGGTCATGGTGATTTGCAGAAGTTGCCTTCCTGGGTTAAAGCGGCTGTCTCAAGTGTGGAGTCAGAAGAAGAAAACATGTATCCATAACTCGGCCTGCCTCAGTGCAAAGTCCAGCAGCTTAATCAGAATTGTGGATAAGAGTGGATTTAAGCAAAGTCTCTGGGCTTTGTGCTTACATAGCTAATGTAGCTTTGCCAACGCTATTGAGATGTTAGTTGGTCCTGGTACAAGAGTAGAGTGGATAACTGGGGCAATAATTTCTTAAATTTAGCAAATAGTTTAAAATTCTTGTCTAGTTTCTAATTTCTTAACTCTGAGTCATATCTTCAAGTGGTTCTCGATACCCTGTGTATATTCTTTGAAATGAGATTAGTTTTTTTCTTCTTCTTTGTCTTTATCTATATCTTTATTATAACCCCTAAAAACACTAAAACCATTTGTGTAGATAATGTCATCTTTCTTTCATTGCTAATTTCAGCAAATCTTGTCAGTGTTTATTCTACTGATAACTGTTTGGGGTTTTTTTAGGAGAGTGGGAGAAGAGTTTGTGAGTATGTGTACCTTTAATTGGTGGTTCACTAAACAATCTTAATGTTAATTTACTGGAAGACTCTCACATATATGTCATGTACATGCATTATATTTTCTTGTAAAGGTCTAAGCATCCTACAAATGTTCACCTGAAGCTGAGCCGTGTGAGAATAGTGTTGGGCTTCAAGCATTGTGCTATTAAAAACATTGTTTTTCAGCATAGATGGAGTATTTGAGGTTTTCAGAGTTTGCTTAAAGGGTTTTCTAAGGCTACCTGACACTTTATTGGTGTAGGGAAAATACTAACATTTACAAGTTTCATGACTGCAAGCTCTTGTGAAACTTCTGCTGCACCAAGTCTTTTTTTTTTTGTTCGTGCTTGTGTGTGGTTCTGAAAGAGACTGACACTTAGACAGTAGCAAACTTAAAACTGTTAAAATTTAATTTGAGCATTTTGGGAGTTTATTACCCCTCAAGGAGCTTTGGTTTTGATGGTAGATTCTCTCCCCCCCCCGACATTAACAATTAGAACTTTTTTTTAAAAAACATGCAATGACAATACCAAAGAAATTGCATTGGCATGTATAATCCTGTTCACAGTATCAGAATATAGGACAATTATAGATAGGTTTTTTAATTAGTTTGCTGTAACAGCAGTTTGTGTCTTGAGAAGGAGGAGGTTTTTTAAGAGTTTGGTTTCATTCTGAATAAGTAGGTAATTTTCGAATTCCATTTTACTGTAATGTTAAGGAAACAGTTGTATTATTAATAGTCAAGTCATCAAACCACTTAACGCTTAATATATTGCAGTCACCAAGTAGGAAATTACCTCGGAACACTTAAGAATGTTATCAAACAAGGATAACATTTGGTTTCTTGTGCAAATATTATTTAATGAATTCTTTGATGGGGGTTTTATTTTTGTTTGGGCAAACTTTTATTGACTATTTTAAGTTTCACACATAGACATTTTATTCAAACTGTTGCTGTGGTGTTTAGTACTTACTGTTTATTTAGGTGCTTATGTGCTAGACATTGGATTCTATGTAAAGAATTGTATTTTGAGTTGCTCTTATGTTTTCTGAAATGCGTAACATAAGCAGTTGCACAAACAGTTTTAGAAAACTGCAGTGTATGCCTGCAATGCTGGTGATGCTTCTCAAAAAATGTCTTTGAGGGCTCCAGTTTTTGGTGTGGTGTTTGGGGGGGGGGGGTGGTTTAGTTTGGTTTTTTTAAGGATCACATATTTACCACATAAGCTTGCTGGTTTTTCAATGTAAGCTAAGGTTTACTGTAGAAACAGAAGAGCAAATTTCAGTGCAGGAGGCCTTCTATAAAGATCTAAGGTGGAGACTCCTAATGAAAGCATCCTAGTGGATCTCAATGAATAGAAGTGATATCCTGAAGAAGAGTTACAGCCCTTAGGGTATATGCAGAGGGAGAACAGGAGTTTCCTAATGTATTGGTTTGTCAATGCAAAGGGACAAGAGACTGGAATGAGGGAGACTGGAAATGTCTTCCATTGATAGTGCCAACTCCTGTTGGTTCAGGTGCACATGAAACTGGCCTTAGCTGAAGGTTGAGTAAGCGAGACCTTCCCCAACTTGACTGCAAAGTAGCAAACATGATCAGTTATAAACTATGTGCTGCTTGTAGATTGTTGCTAGGTGTTTAAAACCATCCTGACTTACACAGAAGAAACTTTCAAAGTGAATGATGAAACTTAATTAAGTACACAAATACTAAGGAAGATGACTGGAAACTTGTGAGCCCGTACGTTGTGGATGGAAGTGTGTTACTGAGCTTGTTTTCTTCATTGCTTGTTCTCTCTCTCAGTGCTGAGTAGAAGAGATGGGAGAAATACATGGTAGTATATCAACAATGACTTAAGAGTGTTTAAACAGTTGTTCTTCTCAGAAAAAAACCCTAATACTCTGCATGTAAAATAGCATATTTTTAAATTAGCGGGTTGTAGTTCATATTGTGAACTAAATCAAATTTTCTGTTTATTCTAGTTGGTTTGGATGCTGCTGGTAAGACAACTATTCTTTATAAACTGAAACTAGGAGAAATTGTCACCACAATTCCCACTATTGGTAAGATAACCAATTCTCATGACTTCATTCTTGTTAGTCCTAAATTTGTGTTGTAGAGACGGGCTTCTAAAGAGTGTAGGGATTTGTTATCTTTGCTGTTAGTATAAGAATCAAGACAAAGATGGGCTTTCTGGTACTGCCATAACATAACTGTGTCAGACAAAAGATACATCTAGACCAGACTCCTGTGCCTGACAGCGGCCAGTAGCAGATGCTCGGGAGTATAGGAACCAATTAAGTAGCAGTACTTCCCCCAAACACCATGAGCCTCTAGCAGTTTGTGGCTGAAAGATTTGTTGAACCAAAGGCAGGGTACTTGGATTTAAGTGATTTTTTTTTTTTTTTTTTTTAATTATTTTTTATCCCCATCCCCCCCCCCCCCGTTAGTTTTCTTCTTGATGTAGCAATTCAATTCTGATAAGCCATTTCATAGGTATTTGGGAGAAGTACAACTTGGGAAGTAGCTATCTTTAACATGGTGAGAATTACATTTTAACACTAGCATTAACTATTTCTAATTACTTGTCTCTTTTATTTTCAGGTTTTAATGTGGAAACGGTAGAATATAAAAACATCTGTTTCACAGTTTGGGATGTTGGTGGTCAAGATAAAATTAGACCTCTTTGGAGGCATTATTTCCAAAACACACAGGTAAGAGTTCTGACATGGTGATAGTTAAAGACCTGTTTTGTAAAGTCTCATTATGTTCTGTAGAGTATATATGGAAAGTTGTCTTCTGTCCCTTCCTTTCAGGAAGGCTCCTTGCTACTTCTTGCAAGTTCTGAGGGATATCCGGATTTTATCTAGTTGAAGCTAGTTTGTTACCCTGAAGGCTTCAAGTCTAGTTGTGAGTGTAGCCTGGCAAGGATGAGGTCCTTTAGGATCCCCCATTGTTCTGTAATGTGCCAGAGCAGCTGGTTTGTTTGTGAGGAACTCTTCAAACTTCGCTGTGTCCATGCTTTGATCTGTTTGAACTGGCATTAGCTTATACATAAAAAATGTTATTGTTTAAAACACCCTTCTACATACTCTTTTTTAAATAATCAGCCATAAAATATACAGCTTTTACTGTGCTATATCAGTGTATTTAGTATGCTGGAGTATCTAAAAATATCGTAAAAGATCTTGTTACTGATTGATTAGAAAGCATCCGCTTCGTATTGATGTGACTGCTGTCATTTTGGGGGCATAAATGTGATTCTTTCCTTTGGCTCAAAAGTAGTAAGGTAAGTTGCTTATGAGTATCAGGAAACTTTGGGAGTGGGGCTGGGTTTGGATTTTTTTGTTGTTGTGTTGAATATAGAATTGTTTCCAAGAACTTCTGTGTAGCGTAATGCATGTGATTGGTGCAGAAAAATGGAGAAGTCTGGATTGACAAAAAGGAGCTAGAAAAGTACTGTTGTGAATAGAGTAATACTTAATTTCAGTTCCTTTTTCAACCCTGTTACTAAATATTTTAAAATATGTTTCTCTGTTCTTAAAGAGGGTGATAAAATGTAAGGTTTTCAGACTGAAATTTTAAGACTAAATAGTGTGTGTGTAAGGAGGACATTTGAACAGCAGAGATGCCATTAGAAATAGTTAGGTACAAGCTTTTTTTAAACAAATTCAGGCCTTACTTTAAGGATATAGGTTTTTTCAGTGAAACATGAGATGATGAAGCACTTGTGATTCTCTTGCTGCATTTAACATGATACAATGAATAAAAAGGGAGGGGGGAGAGTTAGTTTCTGAAATTTTGTTAGTGTCTTCCCCCTACCCCCCCCCCCCCCCCCCAATTAATGAATCCCACACTAATCTGTGAACCAACATTTGTGTGTTTTAACTTTTTTGATTTAGAAGGCGTAGCTTTATTTTGTGCTTTATTTTGTAGCTTTATTTATGTAATTATGTTGAAGCTTACTGTGTAGTTGCTCAGACAGACATCTTGCATTGCTTAAACAGGAATTTCTGTCAAATTTGCTTACCTAAGAGAGGGGATGATCACAATACTCAGTATGAGTATTTTGTTTTTTAAAACAATACTGCATGTTTACATTGGTTTTTCAAAACTGCTTAACTTCTTACAGGGCCTCATTTTTGTGGTAGACAGCAATGACAGAGAGAGAATCCAGGAAGCGGCAGAAGAGCTGCAGAAAATGGTAAATATCAATACCTTCTGAAATATGGTTGTTGTATTTACTTTGTCATATTGATGTATGTTTGTCAGCTTCCCTAAGAGATTTAGGATTTTAAAATTTTAGGGAGTTTGTACAGTGCATATTGTATTCACCTGATAATTCTGGGTCGCAGAGTACACTGAATTGTAACTACAACTCTGAAGAGAGCTTTAGCTCAAGAACTACTAAAGTGTCAGAACCTTTCTTTCCTTCATAAACCTTAATAGAAATGCAGCACATAAAGAAAGAATTTTGGAAAAACAAATTGGTGCTAAGAATTTTAGCAGCAAGGTGCCGGTAAATTTAAACTGCCTATTGAAAGAATATTTCCTTACTTGTAGAAGGTCTGTTGCGTACTAGTTAAATTTCACTTGGTACTTACTAGTGACTTCAAGAGCAAGAATGAAAACGTTTATAACCCTTAAATCAGTATTTTGGTTTCTTTAGTGCTTGTTGAAGTAATTGAAGTACTTAACTGAGCTCATTAATAACATGACCGTGTTTTCTCTTAGCTTCAGGAGGACGAGTTGCGAGATGCAGTGCTGCTTCTGTTTGCGAACAAACAAGATCTGCCAAATGCTATGGCAATCAGTGAAATGACAGATAAACTAGGTCTTCAGTCTCTGCGTAACAGAACTGTAAGTGCTAAACTTCCTGGTTGCTGAACTTGTCTTCCTTTATTATATATCATAAACATAAGTTTTCCTTTAAAGGAAAGGGAAGTTTTCACCTCTTTATGTAGAAAAATGCACATACCTGCTATTAAACTCTGTAGTGCATAGTTTAAGGTCCTTGCTCAAAATAAGTAATTTAGAAGTATAATCCAATGTGTACAGGTGTTGCAGGTGTTTCATCTCTCACCTTTTCCTGGAAAAATACAAACATTCCAGTCTGGCACTGAAATATAGCTGTCAGACATGTTTGACAAAGTATGTGGTAGGCTTTCCTGTTTTCTCAATATTTGTTATTCTGGGGGAGAAAACGCATTCTGCATTCTCACCACTACAAAGATGGGAGGATATTAAGTAGCTCCTGAATCATTAGATTCCATCTGCACAAGTCTTTGAGACACAGGGTTGCTTCACATAAACCATCTAGCCTTCTGTAATACTCGCTTAATGTCTGTATGTTGACACACTGACATCATATCCATAGAAGATGTTTTAGAGGTCTCTTAATTTAGATAATTCCATGTCCATTTCCTGAAGAGCAGTCTTTCAAAAACAAGAAGCTAGTTTTCAGCATATAAACCAAATGCAAGTTCTGGTTTTGTTTCTTGATGCCCTAAATGGTGTTCTAGCATTTGGTAACCCAACACTGAGTTTCAGGATAATGTCTGAACCCCATCTACTTTATATATACTTTTCAAAACGCCATCTGTTCAATGTGGACTCTACTTACAGCACAAAACAGTGTTTAAAGAACACTATTTGAGTGTGTATCTGAGTGTCACATACTGTGATAACTTAGCTTGCATTTTGTCAGTATTTAAATTTAATTTTTGTTTGTGTTCTACATTAACAGTGGTATGTCCAGGCTACCTGTGCTACGCAAGGAACTGGTCTGTATGAGGGACTTGACTGGCTGTCAAATGAACTCTCAAAACGCTAACTCAAACTGGATGACTCTTTCACCAGGGACATGTTTGATATAAGTGGTTTAGGCTTGTTACAACAAAATTAGTTTGCATCTTGGTTATTACAGTATCTGGAACTGATATTTGGGCAGGATATACAGCGTTTCAACTTATGTTGTTGCCAATTATTGTTTACCGAGCTACATGTTGCAAAGGTAGCAATATGCTTGGGTAAAAATCTCCTTAACTTGGAAAAAGTGTATCTTCTGATTTTATTCCCCTTGTTAGCCTAAATGCCTGAATATAGTTATTGTGACATCTTTAAGATCTGTTTTGAATACTCTTTTGAGCCCAAATAAATTAATGTTTTAATTTTTTTTTCTCCCTGCTACTTTAGTTTACTGATGCCCTATTTCATTCCTCAGACAGTCTGCTGATTTAAAAATGTAGCATTCCGTATGTATTTATTTCTCTCCCTTGCCAAAAAGAATTCCTAGTACTGCTTGTTACAGCCAAGGAAATGCTCTAAAACACTATACAAATCTACTGCACTGAGGAACATTTTATTAATCCTTGGGTTCTGTCAGCCCAACTTGCCTTTGTGTGAATTGGATTTGATGGGTAGAATAGTTCTGTGCTGGTTGCGAAGAGCTCATGTTGAGGTTGTTTTTAATATTCAGCAGATTGTCTTCCTTTATATTGTATCTTTTTTTTATGTTGCATGTTGCTTTTTGGTATCAGCCTGACTATTTTTGCCCAGTGTATAATAGTTCTGCTGAAGTTTTACTGTTTGTTGGTGAACATATCTTCATAAAGAAATTTTGGAAAAATCATCAAACTCAATGGATTAGTTTCTTCATAACCCACTTGGAATTATTCCTAATAAAATTATAAAATGTATGGTTCTGTGTATGCTTTTCTTGATTCCTGAAATAGCTGAACTGCAAGTTATCACTTACTCTTTTTCCATATACTGAGCTTTCCTGCAGCTTGAATGTGAACATCAGTCTCAGATTTTCACTTGTTTGGAGCTATGTAGAGCAGGACACGGAAGGTGGGCAACAAAGTTGTATACAGTGCAGTAGAGTAGCTGTCATCAAGACTTATATAATTCTGTAAGTGTCTTTTGAAGTTGTAAATCTAAAATTCCTTTCAAGATGTCCAGATATGAAAATACTAACAGTTACAAAAATTGTAATAAAACAAATACAAACTACCTGAAAAGCACGCACGTCTGTTTCATGGGTTCTAGCAGGAGAATCACACATTCTCTTGGTGGCTAGCTGGGAAGTGACTTCAACACTTGTACAGGGATTTAGTCAATATTATATTAATGGTGATAGTCACCCGCAAAAATCAGTTCTATGCAGCTGCTACTGTCTGCTTTCATATTTCTGCCCCTTTATTCCTCTGTGGTTCAAAAGTTAAATTAATGTAATTATTTTAAAATACTGTATTAAAACGTATTAAAATAATGTAGTTAAATTAATATGGTTTTTTGAGGCTGCTACTAATGGGTATTTTAAAATCTGTTTTGCTCTTGCCTGTCTGCTGTATGGATGCAAATAAGGCTTAATCTTCCAACTGAAATATTCTATTCTGTTAATTCTATGTCTTTAGGAACTGAAAGCATGAGGTCATTGCAGTTGTAGGCTAAGCTCCTCTCTTATTTTTAGCCCAGGTCTTGTCATCCTTGCTACAAGAAATCGCAGTGACAAGGTCTGCTAAACTCAAGCTAGTTTAGACTAAGAGCAACTTCAAGGCAGCTTCTGCTGTAACTGAGTTTCTAGGACGTACTGCTACTGTGAACATGACTAACCAGAGAAAATTCCAGAGCTTTTGAATACGGTCATTAACTGTCTTCAATATGTAACGGAAACCCAGGAGAGAGTGTAAGGTGAGTAGGGTTTTGCTTGCACCTTTAATGAATTGCTGATTACGTGTTAACTAAAGTTGATATATCCATGCATTGGATCAGTAGCTGTTAATGAGCACATTTCTAGCAATGCACTTCCTTGAAATAAACCTTAAAAGGAAGACCTTGTTCAGAAGAGGTGGCTTGTCCGTATTACAGGTTGTATTGGTAGTCCCAATAGGTTAAAATGAAACAATGCTTGTGGCAAATGAAACGCCATCTCCTCTTCCAAGGAAGAAGTTCGAGGTAGACTTAAACAAGCAGATACTTAAAAACAAATTAGGCCGATTATCTGGAAGGAAACATGCTGTTTGGTAAACAGAGATGAAGATTTCATTGTTTTAATTCTTTCAAATGCTTTTAAGTAATTAAATGCTCGGGTTTAGGTGAGCTCTGTTTAGCCGCTACACTTTTGAGTTACACCATGTGTATAGAAGTTCGTATTTCAAAGAGTGACCATGCTTGGCTTTGTGTACCAGTAGGTTGCAATTCTGCTATAAAATAAGTAATTTCACAAAATCACGGTCAAAGTAGTGAAAATCTTGAGCCTCATTTAAGAGTGATCTGCATGAGGGGTTAACGCTACAGCTTGCACTGAAGTGTAGTAAGACAAAGTCAATAAAATTCTTGGGTGTAGCTGGGTAGTCACTGTAGTGTTAATCAGAGCATAGAGAGGAACTGAAGCAAATACTTCAATCTTCCTGTGAATAGATAAGATCACACTTGACCTCTGTTGCTAAAATGCTATTTGCCTCTAAGGTTGTAATCTTGGAAGCATGGTCTCTGTTATGCAGTTTATTCATAGTAATATTAAGCTGTGAAAGGGACAAGACACTTGATGGGCTGTGGAATAATGTCACAATTGACAGAAGTAAATAAACTTTCCCTCAGGTGGTTATATTCTCATCAACTTCTGAATTCTCTAAACACTTTCAAGGTACACTCTAGACTATGTATTCTTGATTCTAAGCAGCAGTCCCTGGGGTTGGTGTATGTGCTTAGAAATCCACTGTGTCTTCAGATGACAAACATAAAGTAGTTTGTTATGCGTATGTTACTGGCTATTGCTGTGAGCTGAAATCCTGGTGGCTTTCTTCCTTTGGAGTTAGTGCTACTTTTGTAGCGAGTGCTTGTCTGTTAGTACAAGAACAAACTTAGTCCTGATGAGGTTTTTTTTTTATTATGCTGTTTTACCTCTTTTAGTACCAGCATCACATGCAGTGTTGAAATCCGTATCGTATTCCATTAATATGGCTACCTGTCAGTAAATTCGCTAGCTGTGGCAGTGACGCTTTCTTAAACTGACCAGAACGATAACTTGCATGCTAGTCTTCTTACACAAACACAGTACAACTCTTCTACTGTAAAGGCGCTGACTGTCATTTAACACATTGTGGATATGTAAAAATGCTTTATTTGCTTTTTGGCATTCTTTAAAATTGTTATTTTCTGGCTAAAGCAATTATAACATTGACCTATATATGTTGTATATTGGTAACAATGTATAATACAGCCCTGCTCTCCAGAAGCAGAGGAAATTCCCATGCAGATCCAATTTTGTCATGTCTGTTAAGAGTTTAGATATACTAACTTTGTCAATTCCCTGTCAGAAGTCAAATACCTGAACTGAGCTGTAGTCCTAGAAGTTCAAAATCTTGGACAGGCAAAAGACTATTAAAATTTGTTCCTCATTCTACTGTAACAACAGGAAATCCTGAGTTCCCATAGCTGAAACTTTTCATTGTGTAGCATCAACTCCTATATTCAAACAATGGGTAAGTTCTACTGCACTGGGGAGTCAGTCTAGTAACATTTGCATACAAGAGTGTTTATTTCAGTGTATCAGATGGCCAGTGGTAATTTTAGAGAGCAAAACACTGAAGAATGAATGTTTTTTCTTTTCTTTGGCCATGCTGACACAATTTATTCCTTGTATTTTCAGTACATGCATGATTGGCTTTTCATTTTTTTTTTACATTAGGAGAAGTGTTTTGCAAGAATATTCAGATCTCCATACAGACCAGTGCAAAGGCTTGTTTTGTTTTTCTCATAGATCACTATCCTGATCTCTCAATCCTGCAACGTAAATAGTAGTGGATATTTGTTGTTTGTTTGGTTGCTTTTTTAAAAAGGCTTCATGAACAACATAATGCAGAACATGTTCTGCAACTGTTTTGTAGGTAACCTGCAGGCCGGTTCAACTGTGTAAGCAGAACAAAAATCAGTTCTAATGCATTAGGGATTAGCAGCAAATGCTACAAGCATTTCTACTTGCTTGGTTTGCTCTCAGTGTTTTCAACATACACCAGTAAAACAATGTACTGGAGGCAACAGAACGCTACGAGGGTGCTTGCAGCAATGGCCTGGCTTGTGTAAAAAGTGGTTTAGGGCTTTGCCGGTAATGAGAAATCGGAGCCCAGTTTGCAGTCCCTTGCTCATCTGAGTAATCTTTATATTAAGGTCTGGACAAAGGCAATTTGAGTGCAATTTGATGAAACTTTGTACATTACTTTGTCCTAGTACATCTTTCCCACCCTTGTCAAAAATGGTATTGACAGGGGACTTGTGTAAGAACTGGCATTCAATATGCTGCTGTTGGACCTATGAATAAAGCTTAGCTACTGAATGTGTTGTGCATTGTGCAGGAAAAAAAATTAAAAACATCAGGTTCTGTTAAAGAATCTGATGCAAATTCTAGTAAAATTCTGAAATGTTGCCGGCTCTTCCTCTTACTCAGTGGGAGCTGAAAATCTTGGAACAATTTTTTTTTGATGCTAGGAATGTGAGAAACAAGGCCAACTACACAAGTAATTTTGAAGTATTGAAAAATCTGACTCCTTAGCATGTTGGGTATTTTTCCCCTTCTTTTCTTGTGCCATTTTTCTCTTTTCTTCCTCCTTCTCTCTATCATACCTTGCATTATTGTTTGCTTTAGCATGATACATAAATGCATTTTACTGAAGGCTTGAATTAGTCCCTTTAAAAATAGCAGTGATACAAGAAATACTGATGTGTAAGAATTCAAGTAATAACTGCCACGGGTGGCTAAGACACCTTTGCTATGGACAACGTCAGGGAAAAAAATAATACCAGTTCCAAGTTGCTAGACCGGTCTGAAGGATCTGGCAGAACCTGGGTGGGTTTTGTACCTATCAAATACACAGGTAAACTACATTTCACAATAACCAGAACAACCCCAAAACTAGCCAAGTATCTATTACCTCCAGAAGGCCGGTCTTTCAGTGCTCTTAGTTCTTGTAATGTTCTTGTGAGTGACAAGTTTGTCCACAGCAAGAGCCAGTGTGAAAGAAGAAACTCCCCTCCGCAGACAACAGCTAGTCAGAGCAGATGCTGGAGCAGCGCTGTCTCTCTTGAATGTACTGCATCCCATATCCCAGATGGGAAAGTTGATTAGGAAGCAAAGCAAGATGTTCCTTTTTCCCTTTTTCTCTAATGGCTGGTCTGGGAAAGTAGAGTAACAAAAACAAAACAAACCAAACAAACAAAAAAAACCCCAAACCTTCTGAAAAGATGTAGAGAGAATATTGCCCAATTTTTTTAATGTGAAGGATACGGAGCATTCCAATTGCTGGAAGAGAAACACAGGTGAGTTTAGGTTTATGAAATAAAATGGAGACAAGCTTAATGGGGCTTCTACAAATCTGGGATCTAGAGGTGATTTAGAGAGGAATAATTAATTACAGGGCAAGGTACAGATGTATAGGGGGAGCTAAAGTGGGAGCTAAAATCACCTTATGTGGAGTAGGAAGCACCATGTATTACCTCATATAGATGTAAATATAGCTTAGGAGCAAGGGAGATCTGGGCCAAAGGTGTACCTAAGGGTTGCTTTTCACCCCCCAAAAATTCATAGTTCTTTTGAATTGTGACTTTTTCCTAACCTAGACCCTGGTGCTGCATTCTCACTCCAGAAATGTCTGACACATTGCTGCTATTGGCAGTCAGCCTGTGCTGCTGCATTTTACTAATTAAGCCAGGGATACTTGGACTGGAGAATCTCCAGCACTAGCTCATGGGGCTGAATTTCCTCCTGAAGATAGTAAAGGATTATCTGCCATGTGCAAGGACCATCTAATTTCGCTGGGCCTGTTCCAGGGCCGTGTTTTTCCTCTACCGCTCGCTTCCTGCAGGTGCCAGCTTTCCTGCGCTCTCCCGCTCCGCGCTCTGCAGGGAGACAGAGCAGCAACCCCAGTGCCAGCACAGGGAATGGGAGGGACCTGCTGTTTCCTGGAAGGGAGGCAGAATACCAGGCAAGTCTCTTCTCTGAGCAGCTCCATCTTCTGCTGCTATGGAGAAGTTACAGATTTTTAATGTTTTGGGTTTGGAAGCTAAGAAGTAACCCAGTTGTAATGGTTATATATTACAGAGGAGAAAAAGAATGTTTCTTTAAGTTATAAGGGGAGCTCAGCTTGCCTATTTAAGTCATATGATTTTCCTTCCAAACTTAACAACTGCAATCTTACTATCCTAAGCGTCTGAGACATTTCTGTTGCCAGCCTACAAGCCTGTGTTACTCAGTGGAATTTGGTTTTTCAGTTTTTTTCCCATAAATTTTTCAGAGCTGTCAAATCATAGAAGGCCCCTGACTCAGCTGTAATGTCATTTTCAGTGTTTTTCCAAGGTTTAATACTTAGATTTTCTTCTTGAACAGATCTTCCAATTAGTTTTTCTGCCCTTTAAGATGCCATATGCTTACAAACATTCAATCTGCAGGTGTAAGCTTTCCCTCACTTACTAAATTAGTAAGTATTCTTTGCCAAGATACGAGGTTTACAGCCTCCATTCTGTTTGCAAGATCTTCTCCTCATTCCTGTATCTTGAAGGTAGTTATGAATCACTGATATTTTCATTATCAATTTTGTAGTCTAAAAGAGTACAGACATCACCTTCAACTCATATGCAAGATTGAATTACACTTTACTTTTTAATTAGACTTATCAGAGAACAGTTACTGATCAAGGACCCACCTTGAAAATTTAGGGTCAAATTTCACGGAGTACTGTCCTTTACTCTGTTTTGCAATGATCTGACATCCGCTGCCACATTCCCTGGTTTGCTTCCATTTTAATTATGCGAAGGCCCGTAGCTACCCTTTGGCTTAGCTAAAATGCTGAGTTAGCAAAACATGAAATCTAAAGGTTTACATATTACAATAAATTACCATAAACGATTGCTCTTTCAATGAGGTCTTGTGTTACATTTTGTGGCAGATCAGCTTTAAGCAGGTGAATGCCTTGCTCCAGGCCTTGACCACTTATTCCCACCTCCGAGCCTGCACCTTGCACTTTGGGCACAAGAGACTTCATGGTGAATCAGCTCAGGATATAATGACCAACTAAATGATAATATAGTCAAGAAAATTAAAGGCCCTGTATTTTTAGCTGGATCACTTCCCTATTTTAGTTTGGTGTGGCATGAGCAGGAATAAGTAGCCAGAATTCAGAGGTGGTAGAGCAGGATCAGGTAAGAGAGGTTAGGGCAAGAGGAAGATGGGAGGTAATTGCTTATGTTGCTGAAAAAAAGCTACTTGCAAAGGACATTTGCATGAGATCTTTAGTAATACAGGCTTCTGCAAACTTGTGTATTAATTAGTGGAACAGTCCTTTTGTCAATTCCTATTTAGCCATGTTTTTATGTGCAAAGTTGGAAACAAAATTCTGGACAGTTCATGAGATTTGTCATCTCACATCATGATGTTTGAGACATGTTTTGAGACTTACGGGCCTGCATCTTTTTAGCCTCATATGACCTCTGAGGCTAAACCTGCCTGTTGGCTTTACTAGTGCAGATGTTTATCAGTATCAACCTGTTAGATGCTCAGATACTACAATAACAAAAAACAGTAGTAATTTTATTGGAAATGACATAGAAAAGGCTAAAGGCCAGATGTTTACAAGCTTCTGCAAAGCACCACCCTTCACAGTATAGCAGGTACTACTAGCAAGAGACGGGACCAACGATCCTCAGCAATATGCTACCTGAAAGTGCCTGTTTTTAGTAGTATATGAACAGTTTGGTGAATCCCCACTGTAACTGACTGTCCTGGTTTTGGCTGGGGTAGAGTTCATTTTCTTCACAGTAGCTGGTACGGGGCTGTGGTTTGGATTTGTGCTGAGAACAGCGTTGGTAACAGAGATGTTTTTGTTATTGCTGAGCAGGGCTGACACAGAGCCAAGGCCTCTTCTGCTGCTCACCCCACCCCACCAGCGAGGAGGCTGGGGGGGCACGAGGAGTTGGGAGGGGACACAGCCGGGACAGCTGACCCCAACTGACCCAAGGGATATTCCATGCCATATGACGTCATGCTCAGCATATAAAGCTGGGGGAAGAAGGAGGATGGGGGGACGTTCGGAGTGATGGTGTTTGTCTTCCCAAGTCACCATTACGCGTGATGGAGCCCTGCTTTCCTGGAGATGGCTGAACGCCTGCCTGCCCACCCGAAGTAGCAAATGAATTCCTTGTTTAGCTTTGCTTGTGGACGTGGCTTTTGCTTTCCCTATGAAACTGTCTTTATCTCAACCTACAAGTTTTCTCACTTTTACCCTTCTGATTCTCTCCCCCATCCCACTGGGGGTGGGGGGGGTGGGCAGGGAGTGAATAAGCAGCTGTGTGGTGCTTGGTTGCCAGCTGGGCTTAAACCAGGACACCTACAGTCCACCAGAATGCAGTGGAGGTGAATACCTGGTTGTGCAAGTATGGGATACACAGCTTTTATCAACCTGGGCGGACTTGTTTTGCCATGAAAGACACCAGTAACTGAAAAGAAATCAAGTGATAACAGTGACAGACAATTGAACAGGGAAGTTTATTAGGTGAAAGAGGGAGATCTAGTGAAATGGTTTTCAAATGCTGTTTGTTTTATACGGACTAATGATGCAGGGAAAGAAGCTTGTTGAATGATTCATACCCCTCCAACACATTCAATGAAGGTATGGATAATACACATTTCCCCACATCCAAATTACCTCCTACAAAATAGGGAAGACTAGACTTATTTCTAGAAGGAAAAAATGTGGGAAACACACTATTAAAAATTCAGGTCGTCTTTGTATGTAATAGAGGAACAAAATAGAACAATTGTGATGAAGGTTGCAAGTCACTTGTGTTTCTTTTTAAAACGATTTAGGCAGAGATGATACCTAACGCACCACATTAGCTATTCTGTCACCCCCCACCATCTGAAAACAGATTATATTGTTAAAAAGCTCCCTCCCATCCAGAGTTGGCTGTGCTAAACTTTAGTATTTCTTGTATTGGCAATGACTATAAACAACAGAAGGAACAGATACTCAAAGTAGATGCTACCTGTACACATAGTCCAATTTCACCAGGTGGTAGTGTTACCCTCATTACCTCTATTAAGTGGGCAAGCAAAATGCTTCCAAATCAACTATCTTGAATTTAAGATGGTTGATTGTTGACAGAAAGCCTATTCACTGACAATTAAAGAACATCTTTTCAGAAGGTAGTAGGTACAAGTACATTGTTCGTGCCACTTACTAAAAATTTGTACACAGTAATGGTAAGTGAACAAGACAATTTCTGAACTTACTTTAAAAATTTGTCTTGTCATGACAGTGATTACAATAAGGTTGAATCAGCTAAAGCCATTTGTTTTCAGGTTCTGCATTTGGTTCCAAATTTAAGCAGGGTTCAGTTTGTGCACTGCCTTATAAATCAGATTAAATTCATATGTCTTTTTTAACAAAATAATTCTTAATCCTTTAAAAACACCTATAAAAAAGGTATATGATAATCCAATTTTCAAAACCTCCCATCTTAAATATATTTGGTTTTCCTATTAGCATATAAAAAGGGAAAGGAAAAGTTGTCATGCAAATATTCTGAACAGTGTGACAATATTCAGTAGAACCATTAGACACACCAACTTTCTAGTAATCATTCTGACTTTCCTTTTAGTAGCATAGAAGCCAGGGTGTAACCTCAGTTCCCCAGCAGTAAATTAAATTTTTTGTTTGAAAACTCCCAGAAGCACCATGCAAGAGCTGCTCTATTTCCACTTTAAGTCACATACGAGTGCTATATGATCAGAAGGATGAGAAACACTTGGCAAAGCCTGGTGCGTTGTTACTTCCTCATGACTTGGCAATGGAATGACCTGTTCAACCTCTAGAGCATTTTTGTCGATGAAAATGTAGTCCAGACATCCGTGAAACCCACCAACATAGTTTGTATAAGCAGGTTCTCCGCAAGCACTTAGCAGTTTGAAAGGATGGCTTAGAGGCATATTGCACCTTTCTTCTTCTCCGTTGGAGACCCAGTCTTCGTGATCTTCAGCAATGCCACCACTGTTAATAAAACTGTAAGTTCCAGACGATGGTGTACTATTAAAATCTCCACAAAATATGACTGGTATGCTAGGATACAAATCACATGCTACGTGCTTGATGTGAGACAAGGCTACAGCGATTTGGATGAGACGGATGTTCCCACCTAAGAATATAAAAACGTATTACTTTAAATACTTCACAGCAGCATTGGAGGAATCTTCCAAATTGCTCATTTAAGTATATAACATGTATAGCTCTGAAACAGTAATCTCATTTTAAATTTTCTGTTCACTAGATTTTAGAACAGTTTTCATAACGCAGCCTTTGAAGTTTGTGACTATGGAAGTTGTAGAGAGGCAGGCAATATTTTAATTTAAACTCACACATGCAAGAACTCTGAACCTTAAATACTCATATTACAACAGCTTTCCATTTCATGGCAACCATCATAATAATGTTCCTGAAAGGCACAGAACTAATTTAAATGAGGAGAATCTCTTCTAAAAGCCTCTGTAGCCCAATTTAGTTGCCCTTCTGGCAATACTCCACGATAATTGCTTCAGGTACAATAGAATCGTACACAAAGCTCGCTATATTTTATGGCCTACTCTGTGGGTGAATTATGTGTAACATGCATTGCTTTCAGCTGTATTCTACTGACTCCCAGGCAGACTAGAACAATCTTACTTGAAGAAAAATAAATTAATAAGCAGACCTAGCAGCCTGGCTTGGTTCATCTAGATAAGAAGCAACGCAGGAAACCTTCGGTTCCAAAAGAAAAGGTAGTAGCTGCAAAAGAATGGGGGGAAATCTATTCTCCCCAGGAAGGACAAAAACCTTTACAAACCCTGTTACCCTACATACAGGAACACAACAAAATTACCTTTTGGGTGCCAGTATAGGTGGGTATTAGCTACACAAATCTTCCTGGAAGGATCAGTTGTGGACTGAAGAACTGAGACCTTCAAGAGAAAAAGCAATATTTGATAAGTCTTAAATAGAGAGGTTATATATTTTAAAAAATGTAATAGTGAGCTTATGCCTTTATGGCAATCCAATTCCAAGAATCTTGATGCTTACAACTAGTGAACAGTACAGCTCCCAAGTTGAGCCTATGTATCTTCTATATAAGGTCTGGGTATCAGCCAATATATTACCAATATTACCACTACATCCAGGTATTTGACAAATGCTCTTTTGTCCGTAAGTGTCTGGTTTGGCCATATTTTTTCCTTCAATCCATTCCATATTTTTTCATAAGATGTTGCTAATGCTGTACCATTCTTAACTACTTTCATTTTCTATTCTCCTGTACCATTCTTAATGACTTTCATTTTCTATTCTCCTATCTTTGCAACAGAATTGGAGCTGTATCTCCAATTTTAGCAAGCAAACTAGCATTGCATAGTTGTTAAATTAAATGTAAATTTAGAGGTGATTTCAGTTATCAAGGAAAGCTTGTTAGTCCTACTCAGTCCACGAGTAAGAGACTTTTACCAATGAGTGTTTCTGAAATTCTAGACACAGACCTAGATCTTACAGGTTTGTACTTACACAATAGCTCTGCTGGCAAACCCACTGGCATCAACAGGCTCACAAACCTGTCCAACCTTATTTCTCTCCCTACTGTTGCTTTGTAAAGTGGCATTATTAAAACGAGCCCAATTTAACTTAATCTCATTTACAACTGATTTACAAGATTTTATCAAATACATATTCTGACATATGAGAGTAAGTAGCAAAAAACTTGGCCGCCAACACCACCAACCACGAATCGACACCTGGCCCAGAATCTCAACAGCTGTCTTCATCTTAAAACAAAGAAAATAATTTTGCCTTTTTTACCAAATTTTGGTAATTCTATATATCTAGTTCAGTAAAGTCTTAACTGTTTTGTTCTTGTTCCTAAGATGCTCTCTTCATTACCCTAGCTAACAGGGAACATACCACTGTTCTGTCTATGTTTCAGATTGTTAATCCTTTGCCTCCCTTCTCCTGTGGTTTGACACTCAACAAACCTAGCTTGGCTGCACCGGGCTGGAGACAGTGGGAAGAGCAGAGGGGAAAGAGGAAGAATGCATGTAAAAGCTGGTACCTGCAGCACAGATGATCTCTGCAGCACCTTCTCCTGCACCAAGGGGTACTTTGCCAGTTTATCATGCAACTCCTTGTGCAGCGGATCCGAGAGCAGGGCTTCGCTGAAAGCTATGTTGTGCTGGCTAAGGAGGCTGAACTTATCCCTGCGGTAGAAAGTGGCCAGGCCTTCGTGCTGCTTCTCCTTGATCTTGAAGAGCCCTTCGAGTCCAAAAGCATCTAGGGCTGGAACCAAGCTGTCCACGAAGACGGACTTATCCACTTCTTGCAAGCAGATGAGGTCGGCGCTGTAGCCTGCCAGCTCCTTCTTGAGGAGGTTCTGCCGGTAGTCGAGCTCCAGGGCGTACGGGGCGCAGTAGGGGTAGAGCACGGTGCGGGAGAACTCCGTCTGGGCATAGGTGTCGGCCAGGATGTTGTAGGAGACGGCGCGAATGGAGCCCTCGCCGCAGACCTTCTTGGTGTAGAGGTGCCGGGGGTCGAAGGTGCAGGCGCCGGGGCCGGCCTCCACGGGGCCGCTGCTCTCCACCTCGCGGGGCGGCCCGTAGCGCTGCGCGCCGTCCCCGGGCGTGCACCGCAGCTTCAGCCGCAGCCCCACCAGCGCGTTGGAGGGCGTAAAGACCCGCTCGGCGGCCGCCGCCTCCACCCAGGCCGGGCCGTCGTCGCCCGCCGCCGCCTGCCCGCCGGCCGCGGGCCGCTGCTCGCGGTACCAGCGGAAGAGGCAGTGCTGCGGCGCGGCGAACTCGGCGCTCACCTTGGGGCACACGGGGAAGCCGGCCAGGAGCGAGCGCGGCAGCTGGAGCTCGGTGAGCGCCGGCGGGTTGCGCTCCACGCGGTACTGCGCCTCGCCGATCTGCAGCACGGCGCCGTCCTGCCAGGCCGCCGCGTTGGGCACCTCCTCAGCCACCGCCTCCCCGTCGCGGGAGAAGAGCCGCACGGCCGGCGCCGCCGCCGCAGCTTCCCCCGCCGGGCCGCCCTCCGCCCGCGCCTTCTTGCTCTTCTTCGCCGCCTTGGCGTGGCCCTTGGCGGCGTTGGTGGCGATGCGGGCCAGCGCCCGGCCCAGCGGCTCCGCCTGGTCCCGCTGCATGTGCTTGGCGCTGCCGTCGGGGAGCACGAACCGCAGGCTCAGCTTGGGCTCGGACGGCACGCACCGCACCACAGCCCGCTCCATGGCGTCGCGGGCGGCGGGCAGGCGGCCGCCACCGGCGAGGGAGGCGGCGGGCGAGCCGCGGAGCCTCCTGAGGGCGGAGCACAGCCTGCGCCACATGGAGCCGGCGCCGCGGCTCGCCCGCTTCCGAGAGGCGCGCCCGGAAACGACGAGCCGCGAGCGGCCTCGTCAGCGGGGCGGGGCGAGGCGAGGCGGGGTGGCGTTCCTAACCGTCACCGCTCGCGCCCGGGGGAGGGGAGCTGCGCGAGGGCGTGCGGCGTTGCCTTGGGCGGCGGGCGGGACCGTTAGCGCCTCGCCGTGACTGAAGCGCGGTCTTCGCGGCGGCTTTCCGCTCTCGTGTGTTCCCCGCCCCCTTCTCGGCGGTTAACCCGCCCGTACGGCGTAAGCGAGACTGCCTGGAGAAACGGCGGGGTTTGTTCCCGCAGCAGCGAAATCCCGTCTCCTCAGGAAAGCTTTCACGCCCGCCTGGCAAACGGCTGTCTGAAAAGGGGGTTGGTTTCCCACGTAACGTGTGGATGGGGGTAAACTGCTTATGGATAAATGTCTTAGTATCGAAGGTTTGAGTTTGTTTTCTGTTTGTGAGAAAACATTTCATGTCTGGATTGAAACTTCAAACTGAATAGTCCTGGCCTGCTAAAATGTCTTAGGAAGGTGCCCAGGGCTTTCTGAAAGGGGTCTAAAAACTCTCTCCAGCTGTTGTTCCTGCAGTCTCTGCTCATGGGGCTCAGCCCACACAGATACAAAGTTAGGCTTTTAAAGTCTCTTTGTCGAATGTGAGCAAGTGGGTAGTAAATCTCTGGAATTTCTTAAAATTTCTATTTATAGTTTTACAAAATGTAGGAGCTTAGCAACAGCTGTCTGATGAGTGAGGGTATTATCATTTCCTAAGCGCTCGTTCTGTGATCTGGAACAAGAAGGTTTTTATCTGCTTTGTGCAGGCAGAACGCTGGAGCGAGGAGACTTAATGACTTGCTTAGGCTATATTAAGCCCCGTGGCAGACTAGGAAATTGAAGGTAAGATTTTTTCCAAGTCTCTGCTGCTTTTTTTTCTTTTTTCCCTTTTTTTTTTTTTAAATCACTAGAGTGTATTAGTAGTCTGGATAGTACAAAGTGCAACAAACACCCTTTCTGTGAATAACAGGCGTTGAATGAGCATTCTATTTGGGGCTGGCGAACCTTGTTAACAGCAGGGATCTAGGCAGGCACAACTCCCTTGTAAGGGCCATGTGCGGCTTTATTTTCAAGGGAGAAGCCTCCTCTGAACGCTGAGGAGACGCGGTTAAAGGTCTGGCCGTGAAATTAACGGGTTTGTACGCAGGCCCCTGGGAGCGGAGCAGGGCCGTGGCTCACGCCCACAGGTGCGAAGGGCGCCCCGGGGCTGTGGTGCCAGTTTGCTACGCGTGCGGCTGAGGTGGCCTCGAAACCGCGGGGCGTCTCTGGCCTTTGAAATGGCGCCAGGGAAGGCGGGCGGCGCTGGGGCTGTGGGCGGGCAAGCCTGTCCCGGGAGAGGCACGGAGGCGACCTGTTCTCCCGAGGCCGGAGCCCCGCACGGCGCCGCTGGCCGCGCCTCGCCCCTTCCGCTGACCGCCGCCGCGCCGCCCGCCCTCGGCTCCGTGGCAACCGTGTTGCTGTCCTGAGCCGCCTCCGCGCCGCCGTCCTGCCCGCCCTGGGACCGCGGCACCGGGAGAGGTGAGGGCAGCGTGGGCGGCGGGGTGGCCCTCCGTGGGGCTGGGGCCGTCGCAGGGGTCGCAGGCGGTCCCCCCGCACCGACAGGGCTGTGTCCCCAGGCCCTGCTGGGCTGAGGGAGCGCCAGGAAAACGTCATACCGTCTCGGCTCTCTTAAGCTTTATTTCTTTTGATGCCTCCACCACCACCCGCTTTAATTCATTTCTAGGGCATACCACTAATTTAGGAGGTAGCTTTGGCTTTCTGCTCCCCTGTGAGAACCTGTTGAATTGCAGTTGTGAGTTTGTGCATCATGTTTCCAGGGCAACCCTACCGTCAATCTCAGCCACAGGCAAGATTTAAGACGGTATAGAAGGATAGTCTTTTAGTGAACCTGAGCCCAGTCACACAACAGTTTGGGTTTTTTTCCTTTATTTTCCTTCTTTTTTTCTGTCTTTATATGAGGCGATTATTGAACTTTGATTGCCAAGTATCTTTAACCATTGTTACCCAATTATCTGCTCCACATCTTCATCTCACTCCCAGACTAGGATTCTCATTTCAAACCCATACCTGTCTCCACTTTCCTGTTGCACAGCCCAACTACTCACAACTGTGCTCACAACCAAAATTCCCATCTGCTTTGCTTGAATCCCATATCCACACCACCACATTACAAACCGCCTTTTTACTGGGAGTCTGCATCCACAGGGCAGGGTTTGGCCACATCACCATAGCCACATTAAAACCTCGCTTGCCTCTCATCTTGGTAATCTCAGTTTAGCCTTTGCTCACCTTAGCCTTGCTTCTGAAGATGCACACCTTGGTATAGTGTAAGTGAATATTATCTAGAGAGCCCAGAGCTGCTGCAGTATAAAAGAGTAAAGTACTGTTAAGCTCCTGCTTGGTATTACAGAGGCACTTGTTCTGGTAGCTCAGATAAACACTTCCAGATAGGCAGCTGAAATGAAGTTGTGCCCTGCTCTGCCTTAGGTAAATACAAAACCCACTATCACTAGGGTCTATTGATGGAATATATGTTTATATGCAAGACAGAGATCTCAAGCAGCCTGCTAAGTTCATCATAAGGCTTTCAGCATCACAAAATTATTTCTGAATAGTCTCCAATTTTACACTGTGTTTTACAAGATGATCATGCAGTTTCTTAATCTTTCCATGTATGGAATAGAACTTGTAATGACTACTTTTCACATAAAAAATAGCTTAATTCTTTTTTTCCTTGAGAAACGTGAAGAATAGAATGCTGTTTTTATAGAAATGCTTCCTTGATAATTTCCTGTACTTTTTCGGTCTCTCTTTAGCAGTGATATAGTGTCTAAAGAATAACTTTCTCATAATTTTGCTCCCATTTGTTTGATATTGTGGTGAAGCTATAAGTCTATGTTGATGTCATTATGATTTTGTTTCTTTTGCTTTAAAGACTGCCTCTCACTTCAGTAGAGTTCTAGGATCTCGTATTTGAAAATTTGCTGCAGCCTTATCTTTACAGTAATACCAAACATCAAGGATGCTTTGGGGCATTTTTTTTCCTCAGAACTTTAGAGGCCAGCCTTGTCCGAATTTGTTCCATGTTATCTAGTGTGGGTGGACTTAAAAAGGCAGTAATTTTTTTTAGTGACCAGACAAGAAAGGAGTAGGTAGTCACCTACTGAAGCCACAGACAGCAACACTGTCTCAGGCCCCATCAGAACAGGAAATGTGCCCACATTAGGGCCACTCTGGTGCAGTCTGCTGGGGGGTTAATGGACTGCTTTCGGGTGTCTTCTGTGCTGTGTACAGCTGGTAGATTAGCACTTAGAGAGATTTGTAATAGAATTTTACTTTTATGCAATGTGCTAATCTTGAGTTAATGGAACTGTACCATTGTTTTTTACTTTGCAGACTTTGTATGTACGTACTTCCTGACGAACTTTGCCATTTTAGCATATACAGTATTTTTCTGTTTTCTGAAAGCTAAACTTTCATACCTAGATTGTGGAAATCCCTGAGGCTACCTCATTTTACGTCTTATGTACATTCAACTTGTACATGCATCTGTTGAACTGCTTTCTGGATAAGATTAATTGTGTTCTAGAATCTTGTTTTTGTTATGGTTTTAGATGCCACACTCGGATGGAGTACCTTTCAATAAAAAGACTTTGAGAACTTCGTTTCTTCCCACTGTTTTACCTTCATCAGTCACATCTGATATGTCACCATTACAGAATAAACTATTGACATACCGAAGATGCAACGAACAGCAAAAGATGCTTAATCAGTTACTGTGAGTTTCATGTAATTCAAGAAATGTTGAAATTCAAATGAAAGAAACACTGCACATTTGACATATGAGAAATAAGAACTGTGTTAATTTTAGAGGGTTTTGGTGTCACTATTGCAGCGCTGAACATTTCCCATCTAAAATCATTAATAATAGAAGAATATTTGATGGAATCTCTGATGGTTTTTCTTTTACAGCACCCAAAATCTGCTTGAGGCATGTTTGTTGGGGTGAGTTGTGAGGAGAAAGTGACCTTCACATTTTGAACATTGTTTATGATAGACTGGAAAAAAAAAATCCTTTCATTTTATGAAAACCTTTTTCAAAGAGAATCAAAGTCTAGATTACTTGCTTGCTTTTGTATCAATGATCCAAACGTGGGTCTACTTCTAACAGGCTTCTTTGTCACTATCTTAATGCATTTGCTGCTGGGCTTAGTGGTCTGTGTCACTGCCAGAGGAGCACAGCTGCCAAGATGAGTGGTAAATTCACATAAAATTGTCTTTCAAGGTTTTCATTTGCAAAGGAGGAAAGACAGTAGGAAAAGGCTGCTTTCATGTAGTTTTTGTAGGTCTAATAGAAAATTAGTTTTGTGTTGTTTTTTTTTTTTTTTAAACAGAACTTTATTCCCAAAATACCTACATTATTTCCGGGAACTTACTGAAGAATCCCGAGACATGTTGATTGATCTTGGCATAAACATGAGGATTATGTGGGCTAAGGTTGCATTATTTGTAGTAGTAGTATGAAATATATAGCAACTTGCATTTTCATGTGTCAGATTAAAAAGGTAAGAAAATCTAATGATATTTGATAGGATTAAAAAGCACAGAAAAAATTGTTTTGGCCTTCAGAAGAAGAAATGGAAATTAAAGACCTACACGCAGTCTTAATTTAACCCATTTTAATTATTGTCACTAATACCAATAAAGTTATTTTTGTTGGTGTCGGTTTTTAGTGATTCCATTTGCTGTGACTAGATTTGGTGATGGTAACCAGGTACTTAACTAATTCCTATGCAATTGATGTTCCACTTCAGTGGCTAAATGTTTAAGTGGCCGAGTATTACAGGTTGGTTTTTCTCAAGAGATACTTGTATGTGTCCCAAATTGTTGGCTTCATTGGAGCTAGGCACGGGTATAAAACTAAGCTGCAGGGTCAAAGTCTGAGAAGAATTTATCACAGAAGGGAATCTGATTTGTGCCAAAGATAAGTGAGGGGGAGGTTGCCTTTTTTTTTTTTTTTTAATAATGGTAGCAAGTCATTTACAGAAAGCAGTTAATTATATATATATATATAAAAGTTAAAAGTAGAGAAAGATGTTTCCTTTCTTTTAATAGTTTAAAGGCTGTTACAATACAAATCTCACAAACAAGAACTCTTTTAATTTCAGCTCTTGAAAAGTAAATCTTGACCTTTCAACGATACCTGCAGTAGCAGAGTGCGGTTTATAGAATGCAGGTGTTCAGTATGCTGAAAATGTCAACTCTGTTGAGTGAGAACTTACTGTGCAGTAAGATGACTGCTGACCAGTCATCTGACAAACAGTGAATATTCTGCTGGAACGTTGATTCAGTTACATTTTTGTGCAAAGTGAACTGTCTTTTAAATAAGGTCCCGTGAGGTAATGATTTGAGTGTACACTTGAAATTGGCAGTCTAACTTCCACTTAGGAGTTTTTAGCTGAGTTATATTAAGATAAGGCTGAAATACTCCTTGCAAGATATGTACAGAGTGTATCCCAAAAGGATGGGCTGGAATGTTTTAATGCGTAAGGTCAGCAGGCCATGCCAACATTAACCATTTAAAGTTTTCTGATAGTTATTTAGCAATTTATAACCACAGGCAGTAATAAAGAGCAGATCTTAAAATAAACAGCTTTAGGAGTTTTGTTCTGCACTTTTTTCTTTTTTTTCTTCCCCCCCCCATAATACAGTTGGACAAGATCTGTTGTAGTTGGTTGAGGAGAGGTAAGATATAATCCTAACAGGAGCACTGGGCAGTTGGATGAGGTGAATCAAGGCATGTATATATTGTGATTGTGGTCAAGACAAATGTGGCTCTTTATATAAAAGAGAAGACAGATTATGCAAAGGCAGCCTTACCTTTTAGTGATCAAAGAGTTGGTAAACATGAAAAAAACCAGGTTGCATCAATTAAAATGATAGCATTATTTTTAAGATATTATTTGTAGTTTTTCTGCAATTGTGACTATGTTTTACTTTAGAATTGATCGAGCTTTAAAAGTCTATCACTTATCCATGGAAGAAAAATATCACAGAGATCCTGTACCTCCTATCCCGGAACTGCCTTCCACTGTGAGAAAGTATTTCTTTAATATTTTAACTGCTGCCTGTTTTGTTCTTTGTTATTGGGGCATTCATGCTGCTTATTTCTTAGTATTTACTTAAAGATACTTACCTCAATCCTTAGTAATTCAGAAATATATTTATATGCTCAAGTAGTCCCATTGAAATTGATACCTGCATATCTACAGAATAAAGTCTTTATTTAGGAATAATATTTGTTAAATTTTATATTTCTGATTTTTTTTTTTTTGTTCATATGTTCTTAATAAATTACAATTTTCTGTTCCTTTTTATACAGATGAACAGTAAGCAAAAACAACGAAGAGTGAGTTAAATTCTTTCTTCTGCTTTTTTAGAGTAGAAGAGTGAATGGTCTCTATTCAGAGGGGTTGCATATGTTATGTGGAATTAATGGTGGTTAACCAGGGAAATCTTTTACGGTAGTCTTGTTGGGGAGAAATGGAATAGGAAGCAAAATAGACATCTTTTCTTGGGGTCCAATAGAAGGAAAGTATTTTTCTATTACAGAAAGTATGTCCATCAGTAATTTAAGTTTTGATCTAAACCTTAGTTAAAGATCATTACTTGGATAAAATTCTGACAGGCTTCTAGGATTTTTTCAGTTGAGGTCATAGATCGTACTTTAGCCTGTACAAGAAGTAGTCTTTGACACTGTTCACCTTATTTGAAGAACATGTACAAATCCTGGAATTTGTGTATAGCTTTTAATATATGACTTTATCTCAGAGAGCCACTTTAAACTCAAATTAGCGCTGAAATATTTATATTAAGTAGCTTAAGGGGACATCTGTTTTTCCTAGCTGAGGTGAGGTAAACTCATTCTGAAGGCTATAGAGATTCAGATCCCTTTTTGCTTTATAACAAACCTATCACTCAAAAGCATTAATAACTATTTCTTTGGCAAAAAAACCCCAAAACCTATTTGTGCGTATTTTTTGCCAGATAAATGTTTGTCCAAAGAACAATAACATGAACCTTGAACTGTGTTATTGTCAGTCATAAACTTCAGCAGAGAACCATAGAAAATGCCATACTAAAAAGTACGATATTTTGTATTTAAACATTGAGACAGGGAGACCATTTTACTAACCATAGAGTAGCTTTTAGTGTAATAGTCAGTGAATACTGTAAAAATTAGATTATTTTGCCTGCCAAGTATAAGAAATGGTGAATAAAAAGACTTCATTGTCAAGCGTAACACAAAAATATTTACATAGCCAATTATTAGACCTCTGACGACATTGTCCTTTCAGACAAACTATCTCTTTATGAAGAAGTGTGTGCAAAGTAGTCCGGTGGTTCCCATTCAGCAGCAGTGGCTAATGTCCATGCTCTCGTTGGTGCCACAGTCGCTCATGGAAGGCAAAGATAGAGAGCTGTTAGTTGAAAAGCTTTTCGGAGAGATAATAAAAGATTATGAAATGAGCATGAGAAGATGTGTGGGTAAGTACCAGAAACTACACAGTACTAATATTAATACATTAATGTGTATATATATATATAAAAATAAGCTGTTCCGTGTTCTCCACTGAAAATAATTTTTCTGGATTGTTCTTTCAGCCAGGCATGATCTTTGTAATTAACCACTAATTTCTCTTTTTCTGCGTCATCAAATGTGTATTGGCCATAATGTTTAAGGCAAAACTTGCTGATTTTCTTTGAACTAGTAAAAAGTTGGCCAGCTGAAGGTATAGTTCAAGCAAAGACAAAGGCAGCTGTAGACTTCATGAGAAAAAGGTTGATTGCTGATGACCTTATTTCATCAAGTCTTTAACCTGTTTTGTTAATTTGATGCAAGAATGTATCGCTGTTTTCTACTAAAGAAAGTAGAAACTTTTTATGTACTAGTCATTCTTTTTTTTACCTCTTCAGGAACAGCAGCTTTTTTTAAGCTATTAATCCACAAACACATCCATATCTGCAAAGATAATTAGCTGTTTTCAGATATCACTCATTCAACTCACTTCAATTTTTAAACTTTTTTAGAAGAGTCATGAACTGGAATTTTGAAAGTGTATTCCCTTGAAATCATGTATTAATGTCTTTTTTATTTACATTTATAGTATCTGAAATCTGAAACTGAGTCAAATTTTGTCAGTGTTTTGGTGGATGATTGATCTATTTAAAAATGCAGATTAAAAAAATACACAATTTAACATGAGACTAAGTTCTTCATAATGTCATCAGTGGGATAATTATAGTATCCCACTATAATTACATTAAACAAAATTGCCATAAATACTTAGAATCATAGAATATCTCAAGTATAAAAGGGACCCATAAGGATCATCAAGTCCAACTCCCTGCTCCTCGCAGGACTACCTAAAACTAAACCATATGACTAAGAGCATTGTCCAGATGTTCCTTGAACTCTGACAGGCTTAGTGCTGAGACCACTGCCCTGGGGAGCCTGTTCCGGTGACTGACCATCCTCTGAGTGAAGAAATTACTTAAAGTACTTAATTATTTAAACACTAGTCTATCTGAAAACCTTCATGAATAGGGGACAGAATTGGAATTAAGCCACCTGAATCTGTGTAGATATTTAACAGAAGCTGTCATTTTGAGTTACTTTGGGGAGAATATGTTTTGGAGACTTGGATGATATAGTTACCTTTCCATCCTACTATGTGCTTGGTTCAACCTGGACAAAGACTGAGGACGTACAGTGCCTATTGAATATGGCTTAATTTTCTTCTAATGTTCACTTTTTTTTTTTCTAGTGCGAAATGTTCTTATTAAACCAGACGTAAAAGGACTTGAAGATGAAGAGGAGGCACCCTTGCCTTTATTACCTCTGTGAGTGGATTAAGTTAGCAAATAACCCACTGGCAAAACACACTCAGTTGTATCGGTGAAATTCTCATTGAGCTGCATGAGCAGAGTTATGGCACAATATTAATCCTGGAGACCCTTAATGAGACTTTTTTTTCTCTCTTTAGAGGATCTTACATTTGAACATCTTATATCTGAATGCTTTACAAAGTTTTAGCACTGACAGTGTTTTATTACTGTTGTTACAGTTACATAGAGTAGCACTAATGACTGCAAATGGGACTTCTGGATCTGAGTGCCCAGACACTAAAGTCATATTACAGCCGCCTGTAGAATGAAGTGTGTGTGTATGGGGCAGTTTACTGGCAGACAGCAGCATCGTACAGTACTTTAACATGCTAAAACTGTATCTAATGCCAAAGTTTCGTATGACTTTGGTGTTAAGAGGTGAAACCCGGAGACCAAAGGAAAGGCTATTATGCTGTGCCAAAATAGAAGAGGAATTGAGGTAGACAGAATATAATTATCTGAATTGTGCAATATTTGGTGAAGCATCAGAATGTGTACCATCTAAATATTGATGATAAATACTTCCTGTTAGCAGCTGGTGAAGTTAGAAGTTTACATTGAAAGAGCTTCAGGAAGAGCAGGTGATCTGAAAATGCTCTGGAGTATAACACGTGGTTGATCAGACAGTGTCTTTATGGCTTCCACTGCATCGTATTGAGGATATGTGTATGGCACTATTCGTGTTAGGGAATAAGCTTTTGAATACTACTTTTTATACGTAAGAATGTTTTATTCAAGTATTGCTCGAGCTCTTCACTGTTTGTTTGGTTTTGTTGTTGTTTGTTTGTTTGTTTTTTCAGAGGCCTGGATTTTTCTAGACCATGGCATAACAGTTTTATCCAAGCAAAAAATCAAATCCTTTCCAACTTGCACATTCTCCACCCCACAATGAAAACTCTACTGGATTTTGGTTATGCAGCATTCTCTACCTTTGTTATCGTGGATTTCTCAAATTTCAGGTAAAGTCTGTTTTGATGAATTTTTAACCCATATACGTTTTTGAAGCTGGTAAAGAAGAGTTTGTTCAAGTCTATTATTTATTGTAGCATTTTTTATATAATAAATGTCTTCAATGTGTCATTTAATGTTCTTTGAGTAGGTTACTTTGTATTATGACACATTTGACTTCTCTCTGTTACATATAAATATCTTATTCGTGCTTAAATTGCTGGTAATATCAACAACCCTTTTGATTTATGTTTTGCCTTTAATTCTGTAAAGGTCTCCTCATTATTTATTTAATCTTAACGCCATGATCCCACAGAAGTCTGGTTGTAGTAGCATTTGAAAAATTGACTTCTAGTAGTATTACTATCTGTAGGGAATTCTATGCTAACCCTAAAGATCAGATTTCTTGCTGGTTTTCATCAGTTGAATTTTATTTTTAATCTTGGAACTTTTCATTTTCTTAATTTTCAAAAAGATAGTTTTCAGTATCTTTTCTCATTATTTTTTCTGGTAACTGTTCTTTATTTCCTGGGGTTTGGGATATTTTTTTCCTCATTTAAGTCTACAGAAGTGACACTTAGGTTCCCACTGTGCTTTCTGCTAAAAAAGAACGGGTTTGTAATGCAGTATAGATTACTGTTACTTTACTCCATGGGTTTTTTAATTTTGTTTATAAAGTTGCCTGTAACTTTCTTTTCTAGATTGAAAGGGCCAATTGACTGTGACTCTTTAAAGACTGATGTCTCTCTGAGCTGTTCTAAAGCAGAAGAGAAGATATTGAATACGTGGTATCAAAGAGTTATCGGTCTTTTTACTCAGAAGGACGCATTGAATGGTGTAAAGTTGGATCAGGTTGACTCTTTCTATAACTGTGTGGCTACGCTTATGTCTAATCAGGTAAAAATCTTTCCTCTCTGTGATAAACTTAATGTGAAATGTAGGTAATTTTAATGAGTCAGCACATTATATGATATGAGGCCTGTTTAATTAATCATTGTAACCCATCTGTTGCATATAACCCAGTAAAGTATTCAAAGTGTTAAGAATTTTTAACTTCCCTCATTTAAAATAAATACGTGGTCTTGTCTACTTTTTCTCCTAGTTTTTTAGATGCAGAAAATTTCTTCATTCTGCCTACTAGAATGGAATTAGCTTAAAGAAGGAAATACTTCAGTGTTCTCAGGACCCTTCCTGTCACTGATCTTGGCACTACAATTACATGTCATTATTAGGAAAATGAACAAAACCTGGTCTCTCTCCCTTGAAAGCAAACGTACCTACACAAACAGACTGAAAGTCCAGCTCTGCCAACGTGTATGCAAGTGGCTATCGTTCTGCAAAATTTCCAAACAATTTTTTTTCTGTGGAAAATGATACCACAATGCTTTGCGAGTTAATTTTTTTTCTCCCTGTTTATCTATATCAAGATGGAAGTTATATGAAGTGTTCTCAGTTAATTTTTTTGTTTCAGGAATTTTCAATTGTTTTATTTCCTAATAATAATAAACAAGAACATTCAAATGAAATCACTGATTTCAGACTGAGACAATTGTTTCTCAAAGTTCTTAGTTTACTGAAAATAAAAAATCCTTTGACTTACAGTTAACTTAAAGCATCTGTTGTTTACATTCTTCTATTTAAGAATATAATAATGAGTGGGAATATATATGATCAGCAGTTTGAGAAGGCACTCATTTTTATGATTAAATCTTTATTTACTTTGTAGAAAAAACAATGGAACAATAGTCTAATCAAATCATTGTTATATTAAAAGAAAAACAAAAAGGCAGAGGAAAAGGCATTCCAGATATTTAATTTATACTTAAAGCATGTATTAGTAATAGACTTACTTTTGTAGCAAAAATAAATGCATGGGCTTTACTGAAATGTTTGTTTACTTGTTCATTAGTTTACATCCTTTAAGGGTTGGGACTAATACCCACGGAAGTCATTAGAAAAATTCACAGTACTTCAGTTATCCGTGAATCGGGCCAAAAGTACTAAAATGAATGGAAATCCTGGCTTACTGAATGAAGGGAAAGTGGGATGGGGCTTTCTGTTCTTTCAACTAATAGGTGATGTATGTTATTACCTAGCTGAAAGAATTATTGAGAAGAACAGTTGAAGCTTTTGTGAAACTTTTTGATCCTGAAGACAGAAATTGTCTACCTGTATTTAAGATGGAATTGACTCTTGATGAAAAGAAAATGGAATTTTATCCAAGCTGCCAAGACCTAGAAGAAGCAATTCTGTTTATTGTAAATCGTATAGGACAGACTTTCCAGGTGTGCTTTTATCTCTATTTAAATATGTAATTGCTAAGTTACTCAGTATGTGAAAATATTAGTAATTTAGATCTCTGACTACTATGGTAATGGGAAGCAGAATGCAACTTGAGGTATTTATTTTCCATGAGCATTCTGCAGGTCATAACATGAATGTTGATGCCCAGCGGAACTCCAGGCTCTGAAACTCATTTTGTTATTCCTTGTTCATAAAAAATTGGTACACCTGCTACTGATTGTCTTATTCCACTGTTTTAATCTGCAAATCTGTATGTCTACAAATTAATTGTCTGCTTGTTCATTAAATATAAGTCAGGCTGAAAACTTACCCAGGAAAGAAAACTAGCTAGAATATAACCTTTTTGTTTTCTTCTTTGGTATGTTTAGAAAACATGAATGCTTTAAGTATAAATAACCACATGTTCTAATTTATTTATGTATGTATTTTTAACGTTGAAAATCAAGTAGCTTTGCAGTGTATACCTTCTGTGAACTAACGTTTTGCGTAGAAATATAATTAGCACCTTAGTTATATGTGTGATGATTTACAATAAACTTGCATTAATAATTAAGATCCCCAGAGAAAGCCAAGGAAAATTAGAGTTGATATTCCTTTTCTTTCTAAGAAAAAGAAAAGCCTCAAATCCCTAACAACTAATATATACAATATCTAAAGGTTTATGTCTTAGGAACCAGTCTGTGACTACAGGGAAGACAGCCTTTCTGGGGGCTTTAGATGTATCCCTGTGGACTGAGTACTGGCCTTTAACCATGCATGATGGTACTTCCAGAGAAGTGTTTTGGGTTTAGTTTTGTGTGTTTGCACATAGGATAGAATTTAATTTTAGGTAAGATTGGATACATTTTTTTGTCCATTTTACATGTTTCCTGTTAAACTCTTTGAATCAGGAAGAGTTGTTTTAGGTGTGTATGAAGCACCTGGCCTTGGTCACGATTAGGATCTCATACTTTTCTGATACAGTGTCTTCTGCAGATTGCAACATACTTTTAAAATATATGTATCACTCCATTGCTTTTTAAAAATTAAATAATCAGAACTTGCTTTTGTATTAGAACATCCAAACGGTACGTTCTTGGCTAATGGGAGACACTACAACTCTGGACGCTGAGCTTCCTAATCATGTCATAGTATGGGCCACATCTACACTGAAAAAATCTATCAGAGACAATCTAGAAGGTCCAAAGGAGTATTTTGAAAACTATGGTGAGTGATAGAAGAGTGTTTTAATAACTGTGTTACTTCTTTGAGATAAGGAACTTGCTGTACAGCGTATGTGTTATAATAATAGTAATATAATATTATTGAATTGTAGTTGAAAGGTATGGCTGGCTTGTAGATGGAACTGCACAGGCACGGATAGAAAGATTTGAAGCAGAACAACACAGTTTTGATGAATATACTGCAGTAAGTTTTAATTATACATTTTATATATAATTTTTACTGCACATAAGGCAATAATAAAAAGGGAACAGAGAATAATGGGTGCTTAGCCTTTAGCTAGAAATTATGTTGACTACTTACAAATCTACAACATAAGTGGTTTTTTCCCTATAAGTCTGTGGTGAATAGAAAATAATATTATTTATTTTCTTCAATGTGTAATACCTATTCATGTAGCCAAGTATTTAAATAGCAGCTCTGAAGTGTAAAATCTAATGTTTTTCTGAAGTTCATAGATGAATTCTTCACCCTCAAGAAGGAAATCTTGAGTTTACCAGAGGTGGCTCATTTCCCTATGATCTGTTTGAACTGTGAGGATTTAAAGCAAGGTTTGGCTAGTAACGCAGACACCTTTGCAAAAATGCTAATGGACAGAATAGTTGCAAATCACAGAGAGGAAAGTGAAAAGTAAGTAGAATTTTCTGCTTGTGAATGCTGTATGTGTTAAATGCATAGTAGAAACATGAAGAAGAAATGCAAATATACCATACTCCTGTTTAATGAAGACTTGTGGCTAACTGATGATCTCAAGCAAGTTACACCAGCTGATGTATTTTTTCCTCTGTTTTAGACTCAAAAACTAGTAGGGGAACTTACTAATAGACTTGGATAATGGAGGAGCTAGAAGATCAAAGGGCTTCATTAACATTCTGGCTTCTAAAGCGTGAAATACAGTACTACTGCTCTGTCAAAGGAAAGACTAGCTAGGCGCTCTTATTGCGTGACAGATACCTCTAGGTTTTTATAGATAATGATGGATAATAATACTGATCAGTTCTAAAGGTTAATTTGCAGGTATGGATTAAATCATGAGTGAAGTCACATTAAATTGTGTGGTTAAAATGAACAATTATAGTAAAGTTTTGTAGTGATTCCACATTACTAAAATGACAAAATACTTACTAGGAAAGTGTGTGTATGCTAATGATATTGTACTTAAGTTTATGTACTTACCAAAAATAATTGAAGCATTTACTGCAAAAGAATACCCCAAAATCCAAGCAAATCAATTATTGCAAGCTAATAAACAGTATTTTTATAGACTGACTTGGTCATATTCCCTATTTAGTTTCATAAAGTAATGGAGTTGGGGGGGGGTGGTGGTAATACTTAAAGAAGTAATTTGAACTTTTATTTCCATTAAAGCTGAGCTTGAAGCCAGTCAAACTAAAATCTTAAAATTTTGATATTTTATGTTAAATAAATTTATAGGATATGCAGGGAATTTGAAGCAATTAAGGAACATGCATTAAAAGTTCCTGAGACAACAGAGGAAATGGTGGAAACAATAGCTTACATAAAGGAGGTCAAAACCACAGGTATTCAGGACCTGTTGTTAAGGATCAAGGTAAATGACTGTCCTTTAATTGTTAATCTTTTACCAAAAATACAGAATTCAGAATGGAGTGCAGAGACTTTTGTCTGATCATGCTGCATGTATGAATAAACTGTACCCTCAGTGTTACTTCGAACAGGAGTGGGAAGTCCCGCTCATTTTTTGCCAAATGCCTTTCCTTCTTCTTCCCCATTCCCATGTGTTCTGCATGTCAGTGATGAAATGCAGCTTTTAATAAATCATAGCAGATTGTAAGACAGTCGGTTTGTTTGTACCTAGAGACTTACTTCAGGGCCGCTTAAAAAACTGTGAAAATGTAAGACTCAAGTGTAAAGAGAAGTTTATGTGTAAAAACAGTGATGACTTTGAACACACAAGAAGCAATTTATTATTTGAACAGAATATAGATGATGTTACATTAGCAGTAGTACTTTGCGTGTGCTCAGAGAACAAAATTGAAAAATTGTGTAAGTTGTGGGTCAGCCAAAAACATTACTGGATAAGAAGCTCTTTGCTATATGTTATGATTACATGTATCAGATTTTCTGTTTTGGTAATAGGTCTGTAAATACAACACATGTTTATTTTGCAGAAATTTTTTTTTTGTATTTTTAATAATATTAGGATTTTTGCATGTAGATTTACAGGCCACAGGAGTCATATTTAGGGAAATAAAGTCATGAATGAGGCAGGGATTTGAATAACTTTTTATATGTATTTTGAATATTCAATTGGCTGAAGTAGCTCTGAGTTCTGAAAAGTCCATAAAATGTAGATTTCTATTTTATCTTTGTAGATAATATTGTCCTACCCTATATTTTAAACAGACCTATGATACCTAAAGTTTTATGAAATCTCATTTTATAGGAGTGCTGTCGGCAAATGAATTACTTCCTAGATGTGTTTTTATTTTCTCCTGAAGACATTGCACTGAATGCAACAGTTCTATTATGGCCAAAGAAGATTAATCCTATTTTTGATGAGCATGATGAGGTAAGAGCATTTTCTTAGTTTATGGTATATTTTGTCTTGTTAGACTTTTCACTTTACTTGAGCTATTTATTTCCTTAGCAGGCTAAATGTAGATACACATATAGCATGAACCATACTAATTTAGATATGCATAAATAACATCTTTCCCGATTTTTATATCGACAGAGGACTTTGTGGAGTAATTGTTAAATTGTCACTGTAACTTAAAACCTTCAGCAAGTCTTACTATCTTAATTTGTTTGTGGTCAGTACTAGGTAATTCATAGGAAGGTGAAAATTCACTGCACTGCATTGACTAGTACTGAGAATGTAACTGCCAGGCCCTTAATAAGGGTTAGTGCTCTGGACAGGAAGTCTTTTAATTAAAACAATATTTCGTTCTGTCAATAAAAGAACAGTGGGAATTGTGGTTTTTAGGTAGCAATCATTAGTAGAAAATATGCAACATCTAATTTCTTCTGTGTGACTAGACTACTTTCTTTTCTTCCACTTGACTGTATTCATCTTGTTAGCATTCTCTCTCTCTGGCTATGATACAGTAAGTCAAGCCTTTTGGTGTTCTCTCGCCTCTCTATAGTAATTTAGCGTAGATTTAATAATTTCTTCTAAAAATGTTTAAGAATTAACACTTAATTTTTTTTTAAATAAAAATATCAATCTCTCTTAAATACCACAACTGAGGATTTCTCTTTCACTAAGCCTTATTTAGATCCTAAGAAATATATCCAAGGGTAGTAAATAAGCCTCTGACTTAAAACATACCCAGCTTGGGAGACTGCTATGTCTGTAAAATATCTTGTTTGCATGTTATCATTGTTTTAATTCCCCAAATTAAATTATTTTCTACTTGTACACAGAGAGTCCATGATGCTTGTTCAAAGTCTTTTTAACGAAAATGGTAGTACGGAGTGTATCTAACTTAATGAGAGTCCTTCAGAAGTATGTCTCTCTGTGACTGACTGTCTAGCAACTTGCATTGTGCTAGAGCTTGAGGACAAGAATATTTTTACATCAAGTTTTTATGAGTCTGCATATTTGCATTTTATATTCTCAGATAGGAATCCATGCTTATTATAATGTAGTAGGAAAAGACTGATTCCTCCTCCTGTTTGTCTGCTTCACAATTTTTGCATGGCAGTAGGTGTCTTTGTCTTACAAGATCTTTGCCTTGGTTGATTTCTTGTTTAGTACCTTAAAAGTAACCCCTCTGCATGCAGACCCTGTGCTTTAGAGTGGTCTTATGTTCTAGAATTTCTGCCTTTTATAGCACTAGATACATGCGGGATAGCATTGGCTTTCAACGACTGTAGATGTCTCCTCTTTTGGCAATAAAACATTGAATCCCAAAGATGAGAATATCTCTATTTTTTTTCTGTAATACATCCAGTCTTTCTGGTGACAGTGTTTACACCTCATGCTGTAGCAGTTGGAGCTTACCTATGTTTTGTCTGCTGAAGGAGGCCTTTAAGGCAATCCTAGCTGCTGTGATTATTGAGATAAGGATTCCATATTAACATAGAGAGGTTGCACACACTTAAATGGGACATATAGAAAGCAACTCCTGAAGAAATTTCAATTGTTGTAAGGATAACCACTTACCTGTATTCTTTATTTTCTGTCTGTTTGTGCTAAATGTTTAATTTAGGTGGTATTATGGATGTTAATCATTGAAAGGACTTACAATCACTTTTGCATTGCTTTTTTACCATGAAAAAAATCAATTGTTTTGTAGCTGATTGGACAATCTAAACGTAAAGGAGAGCAAGAACTAATACATAAGTGTGAGAAACTGATGGTGGAATTAGACAAGCTGACATGTTCTGTGACAGACTTTGAAGAGTACTCAGAACTGGATTGCATGCAACAGGTCTGATGAACATTTTGTATAAAATGGGTCGAAATGTTTTGCATGTTTAATACACAGCAATTATGGAAGAAACTTAGAATTGATAGTAATCAGTTATTTTAACAAATGTGAACTAAAATGTTTATTATCCTCTTGCCACAATGAACAAACTCATAAAATACTCCCCCCACCCCCCTTTTTGTATTACATTGACGATAACATTTGACTTAAAGGAAAGTTTCCTAGAAAGTTGTGCTTATATTAGCTGATAGGTAGTCCCAGCAAGGAGTGAGATATTATAGTTGTCTAAAGTGAATGATTTTTTTACTCTGGTTTATATAAAGCATAGTGCATGGAATTCTGGCCCCAATGACATTATTTGCGAATAACTTCAGTGAGGTCAGAATTTCCTTCCCTGTTTTTGATATATTCAGGAACTAAAGGAAAAAAATAGCAGGTTAGAAAGAGTGATTGGTAGCATTTTTTAATTTTTTTTTGACCTATGATCCTCAAAGCTTCCTGCTAATGAAGAGCAGACCACTGGCTCCAAAACTGCAAATTTCTAGAAGGATTTTATAATTGCCAGAGCATGTCTTGCACTTTAATTGGAGGATATCGCAATTGTGCTTAGTAATTTTGTTTTTTAAAAATAAAACACTTCAAAGTACAAAACAGAAATCCTAAGCTAATAAATCCCAGTTGCCCTTATGTTATGTCAGGTACATAAAAACGTGTATGCCTGCCTCCTGGAACAGTGAATTTTAAAGCTCAAACATTCTGAAAATGGTTTTATACTCTTAAATTTGGTAATGATAAAACCAACTTTATTTCTCTTAGTGTTAATCTGGGTTCTTCACAGTTTATCTACTCAAGGATAAGAAGATGAGTTTTTATACTCATGTTTTTAAAATTTTAATAAATATGATTTTGATATCTTATTTTGATAGCTGTTCAGAGCGTAACTTAGTTATCTCTCAAGACATACCATTATTTCATTTCAGTATGTGGCTGACCTGAGGGCATTACAGAAACGCATACAGGACGCTGAGGAAACAGTAGCTCTTATTAATAAAGAAGAGACTCTGCTTGAATGGAACCTGAGTGACTTCCCACTCCTCAATAACTTGAAAGTTGAGATTGAACCGTATCAGAAACTTTTTCATCTTATACTGAAATGGCAACGAACAGAAAAAAGGTAATTCAGCTCTTGAAGCTAAATGACGGCAAGCAGGAAAAATGCTCATGCTGTTTTTGTTTGTGTCGGATATAGAAAATGGATTTGTTTTCTTATAAATATTTGTTACTAGCAATCCAAGTATAACAGTAATATAACTTGTATATCAGAGTTGTTATTTTTAATTCAGCTACAAAAAAGTCAGGGTTGTTTTTTTTATTGGTCATGCTAGTGAAGCCTATAATAAGACAAGCTCTGTGAAAGAAATATATTAGGAAGAAAAAATTTGGTTAGTTATGAGCCATTTTGTGTACCAGAAAAGGAAGAAGTTCAATTAGAAAGCTCACAATCTGTATGTAATGAAAACCATTTTTAACCTATCAGCTGTCCAAAATGCCATGTAGATGTGCTCAAATGATTACATTGCTATCTGGTGGCTAGGTCCTACCACAAAACCTGTAGCATGTCTGGGTCTAAATTGAGATTGTTTACCAGTTCCTGCACTCTTTGGAAGTTACAGTGTGATATGGCTAGAAAGTATGGATTTTTTTTTTTTAAATACAAAGGCCTAGTATATTTTGATGTCATATGTTGAGTTCTATCCAGAGCTTAACTGCATGGATTGAGAAATATTTACTTGGTTTCAGTATCTGACTGACCATACTGAATTACTTGAGAATTACACAAATACACAAAAGAATGTGATCAAGCCACCTTTAGTTGTGCATTAGAATTTTGCATAGAATGCCAATAATTGGAAAAAAGAGCTTTGCTCTAAATAACTACTAATCTACATCTTGTTTGTGTTGCAAAACAAAGTGTTAATTATTTGTGGACGACGTATCACAGAATGGTGGGGGCTGGAAGGGACCTCTGGAGATCACCTAGTCCAACCCCCCTGCCAGAGCAGGGTCCCCCAGAGCAGGCTGCACAGGGCTGCGTCCAGGCGGGTTTTGAGTATCTCCAGAGAAGGAGACTCCACACCCTCCCTGGGCAGCCTGTGCCAGGGCTCTGTCACCCTCACTGTGAAGAAGTTTTTCCGCATATTTAGACGGAATTTCCTATGTTCCAGTTTGTGCCCATTGCCCCTTGTCCTGTCGCTGGGCACCACTGAAAAGAGTCTGGCCCCATCCTCTTGACACCCGCCCTTGAGATATTGATAAGCGTTGATGAGGTCCCCTCTCAGTCTTCTCTTCCTCAGGCTGAACAGCCCCAGCTCCCTCAGCCTTTCCCTGTAGGAGGGTTGCTCCAGTCCCTTAATCATCTTCGTAGCCCTCCGCTGGACTCTCTCCAGTAGTTCCTCATCTCTCTTGAACTGGGGAGCCCAGAACTGGACACAGGACTCCAGATGGGGCCTCCCTAGGGCAGAGTAGAGGGGGAGGACAACCTCCCTCGACCTGCTGGCTACACTCTTCTGAATGCACCCCAGGATGTCGTTGGCCTTCCTGGCCGCAAGGGCACATTGCTGGCTCGTGGTGAATTTGTTGTCTACCAGGATTCCCAGGTCCTTCTCCTCAGAGCTGCTTTCCAGGAGGTCAACCCCTAACCTGTACCGGTGCATGGGGTTGTTCCTCCCCAGGTGCGGGACCCTGCACTTGCCCATGTTGAACCTCATGAGGTTCCTCTCTGCCCAATGCTCCAGCCTGTCCAGGTTTGTTATTTTGTTTTCTAACTTTGTGGTTTTTCTCAGATGGATGGATGGTACCTTTTTGGAACTAAATGGGGAAAGCATGGAGGCTGAGATTGATGAGTTTTTTAGAGAGATATACAAAGTGTCAAGACTCTTTCAACAAAAGCAGAAGAAAATTCAAGAGGAGTGGAAAAAGACATCACAACATAAAACTGTAAAAGAGAAGACAGAAGAAACAAAGGCAAATCCAACTCTTACAATGTGTTCTTCAGTTCTGGAGCAGATTAAAGACTTTAAGGTAAGAGAAGGTGAGGGATATTTGTATTTGATGCTGAGGAACAAATGCTAAATATAAATATAAAAAGTTAAGAAATAATGCATATCACAATTTTTACCTTATAAATGTTTTTCCTCAATTAGGAGAATATTCCCACTGTGACTATCTTTTGTAACCCCGGCATGAGAACTCATCATTGGCAGCAGATGTCAAATATAGTGGGATATGATTTAACACCAGACTCTGGAACTACCCTGAGAAAAGTTTTAAAGCAGAATCTAGCCCCTTATTTGGAAGAGTTTGAAGCTATAAGTGTAGGTGCAAGCAAGGTAAGCATAGAGATTTGATAGTGCCAAATATAACATCAGGTCTCTTAGTGATGGCTTTTATGGCTTACTAGAATTTCTTGTCTTTGCCCTTATGCAAAGATTTAGTGAGATTTTGGCCCATTAGATGATAACAGTAAGTGTGTAAACCTTTGTATCTTTTGTTAAATCATTAGTATTTTCTGAGTGTACTGCTTTCTGTGCACTAGAAAATGATATACTAAGAAAAATAATAACAGGAAGTTAATTTATGCCATTGAGCAAAATAGCTTATTCAGCTAGCTAAGCTTATATATTGAATTAGTGAGATGGAAAAAAAAAAAATGCAGTGACGAAAATAAACTAGTTTCTTTTTAAACTGTAGGAATTTTCCTTAGAGAAAGCAATGCATGCCATGATGGAAACCTGGGATTCAATCTCCTTCAATACAAGTGTGTATCGTGAGACTGGTATTCATATTCTGTCTGCAGTGGATGAGGTTCAAGCTATTCTCGATGATCAGATTCTGAAAACTCAGACGATGAGAGGATCACCTTTCATTAAACCATTTGACAAAGAAATCAGGGTACGACAAGTACTCTTTTTTACCATTTTTCTTTGCAGGATAACTATAATGCAAGAGTATGCCAATTGTATTACAGCTTTATCGTTTGACTTGTTAATGAAATGCTTTCATTGTTTTTTCAGCAAGATTCTTCTGAGTTCATATAAGTCCTACTTACGTTATTTCTGTGTTGGAATTCCCTCTTCTGTTCAGATTCAAGCGCAACCAAGAGAACATGATTATTTTTTCACATATTTTGCAAAATCACTATTTCTGTTAGTATCTTTAACCTTGCTTCTTTTATTATAAGATAAAGATGGGGAGAAACTTTTTAGCAGATCCTGCTGTGATAGGACAAGGGTTAATGGTTTTAAACTAAAAGAGGGGAGATATAGGCTAGACATAAGGAAGAAGTTTTTCACAATGAGGGTGGTGAAGCACTGGCACAGGTTGCCCAGAGAGGTGGTGGATGCCCCATCCCTGGAAACATTCAAGGTCAGGCTGGACGGGGCTCTGGGCAACCTGATCTAGTTGAGGATGTCCCTGCTTATTGCAGGGGGGTTGGACTAGATGGCCTTTAAAGGTCCCTTCCAACCCAAACTATTCTATGATTATTGTTAATAAGAGCATTTAGTGATTTAATCCTTGAATTTTGGACTCAAATTTTGAACTATGGTGTTTTCATCTGGGCAAGGAAGCTTCTTGGGGGGTGAGAGAAGGTTATTTAATCAGACCTCAGAACAATGATGAGATCGCTTTACATCTGCTTTTGTATTTTCAGGGCTAGAGTAGTCTTTGTAGTGCTAATACCATGACCATTGACAGGAGAAGAGCTGGTGAAATTGCTTTGCGGTTACCCTCCCTAGTTCTTTGTTGGTTTATGTAGGAAATCTTCTGGTTCAAGCAGTGAACATGAGCAGTATTTACGCTTTACAGGCAGCCTCTCCAGTGTCTTCCAGAAGTATCTGCTGTTGTCCACTTTAGGGACAGGAAACTGGGCTGGCTGGGTCTCTCCTGTGATCTAGTGTAGCCTTTTTGGTATTCTTGTGTCCCTGCTCTAATTTGGTTGCAAACCAAATTACCTCCCTTGCTGTGGGGAGATGAAACAGAATTTGTTACTGGTAGCCTCCTGGGTATTACTTAACCATTAAGTTGTTAAAAGATCATAGCACTAAAGTGGTAACTGCGTTTTGGAAAATTCATTTCCAGATAAGTTGAACTTTCTGAACTCCTTTGGCCATTTGTATACATGGAAGAAGCTAAACACTCCTAAATATTTTTCTTTTATTTTGTTTACTGCTAGACATTTTTATTTTCTCCTTGGTAACTAAAGCACCACAGTGTCTACCTTTCCTGTATTTATTCTCTCTAACATTTGTTTGGAAATATTAAGGTGACATTGTTTGTTTATTAAGGAATGGGAAAATCGCTTAATTGAAATTCAGGAGATTATTGATGAATGGCTGAAAGTGCAAGCACAGTGGCTTTATTTGGAACCCATTTTTTCTTCTGAGGATATTATGCAACAGATGCCAGAAGAGGGGCGTCTCTTTCAGACTGTGGATAGGTACTGGAAGGATATTATGACGTATTGTGCCAAAGACCCAAAGGTAAGGAAAATAATAAAAGGAAACAGTAGCTTCTCTTAATTTTTTTTGTCAGTGCTTTTGTTTTCAGAATATATGCAATGAAATACTACATCAGTTGCCTAGGCTTTCTAGGAACAAAGCCATGTTTTATGTTATTTGAGTAACTTCTACTGTTTGAAGTATCTTATTTATAACTTACAGTTTGCATGTGTTTGTTGTTACAGGTTCTTGTTGCTACTTCCTTGATAGGGTTATTGGAGAAGCTTCAGAACTCTAATGTGCTTCTTGACAAAATCATGAAAGGGCTTAATGCTTATCTTGAGAAAAAACGTCTCTTCTTTCCCCGGTAAGATGAGTTTTGGCTGGTTAAAAACCAAAGATTCTGAATGTTTATTTTGTTGTGAATAAGGTCAGCCTTTAAAGTAGCTTGATAATACAGTTGACTTTTTTTCTTTTTTTTTTCTTTTTTCTAAATTTTTTTTTAGCTTCTTTTTCTTGTCTAATGATGAAATGTTGGAGATCCTGTCAGAGACTCAGGATCCTCTCAGGGTTCAGCCTCACTTGAAGAAGTGTTTTGAAGGCATTGCGAAGTTACATTTCCTTCCCAATCTGGATATTAAAGCAATGTATAGTTCTGAAGGCGAGCATATAGAACTGATTTCAACCATTTCTACTTCTGAAGCTCGAGGTGCAGTGGAGAAGTGGTTAATTCAAGTAGAAGATATTATGCTGAAGAGTATACATGATGTTATTGCTAGATCAAGAATGGTACGGGTTTTGTAATAATTTAATAACTGTGGCACAAATAGACCTTTCTTTATTTTAAGGCTGTCTCTTGGCTTCCTAAAGTTCTTCCTGAACACAAGAGTTGATGAAGTTATGGGGCCAGGACCAAGTTAACATGACTTGTATTTATAGGCTGATGAGATAAGTAAGAGTTTAGTTTGAATAAGTATCAAGTCATTTGCCTGTAACACTGGATATAATTTTTTTTTAAAGCTTGGCAGCAATACTGTGTTTATAGGATGTATCACCTGATGTAAGTGAATTATTCAGGTTTTTTTAATTACAAGTTAGAAATACAGCACTTGTAATATGTTTGCTCCCTCCTAAAAGAAAATCATTAGCCAGAAAATTTCTTTGTATGAAGTTAGCAAGTTGTGAATATTTATGTAAAATGGAAAGATAATTGCAAGAATCCTTAAAATTATTTGATAACAAATTGCAAATCTAAGGGGAAAAGAGCATTTAAAAGTTCGTTTGGACTTTGAAAATAGGAACATAGTATTTTTAGCAAAGGATATTAATAGGATCACATTATATACTTCTGTATTACATTATGGTATATATGCACTGATACTGTATTTGTATACTGTATTTAACTCTTTCAGGCATATCTAGAGACTGAGAGAAAAAGATGGGTTCTGGAGTGGCCTGGACAAGTAGTATTGTGTGTGTCTCAGATGTTCTGGACAAGTGAGGTACATGAAGCTCTTTGCAGTGGACCAGAGGTACTATGTAATGCATAATCTTTTTTAAAAATCTTTATTAATTTTTCAATTCAGCTGATGTATTTTGCTTAATCAAATATTTTTCTAAAATCAAAATAAAATTTCAGAAAGGATCAGTGTCTGAGTTTGATATATGTGAATTTATGTAAAGTGATTTATACCTTTGATTCAGGTACTTGAATATTCTTGTTTAGAGCAAGCATAGATTAAAATGTAGCTTTGCAACATAAATGCATAACTGTGAATGAGGGAGGAGTTGATGCAAAAACATGACAATGTAGAAGAATGGTTTAATAAGCAATCTCCATTAAGATATGTAGTCAACATGAAGAAGTCTGGAATACTTAAAACTGTCATATGATCAGTTTCATAATTACCTTTTTTTTTCTCCTAGGGTTTAAAGGATTATTATGATACACTTCAACTTCAACTTAATGATATTGTAGAGCTGGTAAGAGGAAAACTGTCAAAGCAAACAAGGACTACGCTGGGTGCCTTGGTTACTATTGATGTTCATGCTAGAGATGTCCTCATGGAAATGATTGAAAGTGGTAATTATCTTTTAAACTTTTTTTTTCACATGTGTCTTAGAACATAGTTAATTAAAAATAGTTAACCAACTTGATTTTGCTGCCTGAAACACAACAGTATTTAAGATAAGTATGTGAGTATTTGGATGTGAGCATCAACATTAATAATTTCAAAGCTGTTTTAAACCTAATAGAAAATGCAGTTATCTAAAACATCTTTTGTCATTGCTTTCAATTCTGTGTTTATCAGGTGTGCAGAGTGAAACAGACTTTCAGTGGCTTGCACAACTACGATACTACTGGGAATTTGAGAACGTTCGTGTCTGCATCATTAATTGCAATGTAAAATATGCCTATGAATACCTTGGAAACTCACCACGCCTTGTCATTACTCCTCTTACAGACAGGTGTTACCGCACCTTGGTATGATCTTCCACCAGTGCTACTAAATACTGTAGTATAGTATTTCTTACACTATTCATTACAGCCATACTTTTAGGGCTTGCAGTTGCTGTCAGATTCTGGTATTTCTGTTAAAACGTTGTTTTCAATGATTCTAATTTATATAGAATATTGAACATGAAACTGACTTATAACAACAAATCTGGACAGCCCACCAATGTGACTGAAACATTAGTGGATTGTTTGTTGTGGATGTGGGGTTTTTTTTTTTAAATACAAACAGACAAAATGCCCAATAATTTTATTGCTGTCTAGATTATGACAACACAAAATCCTTTTCTGGTGTTCTGTGGTCGCTAAATAAAGTGAAGAAGGATCCACTTGTGATCATAATGTTCCTAAGACTAGTACAACAATTTGGCAACTTTTTAGTATCCCTACTCTTGTTAGAGATGTTTATTATTGTACTGGTCTATCCTCAACTAACCTGACAACTGAAAGTTACCAAAGTCATCTCAGATACAGCTTTTCTGACTATCATTTACTGCAGTTTATTTGGCTGGAGTATGTTTTCAAGTTTTACTAGGCACCCATCCTCCTCCTGTTGTAAGAAGGTAATTTTCATGCTGTGGAGACCTAATCAGAAATTCCATAGGGTTTAAGAAAGAAAAGGTCTGGAAAGACCCAACTGATGCATCTGAAGATTTTTTTTTCCCCCTCTTTGTAGCTTCAGTTTTTATGGTATGGTTGTAGGTGCCTATTTGTTGAAACATCAAGGTACATTGGTGTGAGAGGGCCATGCAGCTGGTAGTCTGTTTCTTTTTTAGGCTCACAGACCTTGAACCTTGGAGCAAAGCAGTTGGAAGCCAGGCACTCTGGCAAATGGAAGTCTTGTTCTTTGCCCACCAAGGTCTTAATACAGTATTCCCAGTGCTTGTCAATATAGATGTGGCCCTGTAACTGTGGACTGGAAGCCAAATACATCTGAGTTTTTGTTTAGAGTCTGCAACTTTATTTTTTTTCTGTCAGATTTTCCTCCTACTTCAATGGCATATAGGATATGGAATGGTCAATGGAATACACATGCGACAAAGGGGGACAGTGTGGGAAAGAAAAGAGGAAAAAAGTATATTAAAGGAGAAACAGAGATAGAAAAGAGTAGCAACCAAATAATTACATTAAATTTAATTTGAAAGATGTATCTAAGCAAGAACTGAAATATTTGGTCCAGTAAAGTTTGAGTAACTAATCATGGTCGTGATGACAATAAAGCTAAACTCTCTGTTAGGGTCAAAATTCAATTCTCATGTATATATTTCCAAGCTGTAAGTAAATTTCAGATTATTTTTTGATTAGTATAACCATACTTTTTATGTTAGTTTCATACTGTCTTTGTATCTATCTAGTGCAATTTAATTTAACATTTTCATTCAGAATGATTTCATCTGAATGAAGTACTAATAATTTCCATAAACTATTTCTTTTTCTTAGATTGGAGCCTTTTATTTAAACCTCGGTGGTGCCCCAGAGGGTCCGGCAGGGACAGGTAAAACAGAGACCACCAAAGATTTGGCTAAAGCTCTTGCTGTTCAGTGTGTTGTCTTCAACTGCTCTGATGGCCTCGATTACCTGGCAATGGGAAAGGTAAATAGAAAATAAATGTTAGGCTTTGTATTTTATTTTTTAGGATGAAAATTGTAGGGTCTCTACTTTGCGGAGACACTTAAATGTGACACCTGTGGTCTGCGAGCCTTGAACACTATATACTGATCTCTACATATGTTTAATTTTCTGTGCTTTACAAAGTCCTATTAAGTTGCTAATTAAAACATGTAAAGAAACAAGTTCACGGGATCAGGATCTTCTGATTTAGCTTTCTTCAGAACCAAGAAAAGACTTGGTTTTGACTTGGATTCAGTACATCACTGATCTTTGCTCTAAACAGGCTTAGATATTATTCTCATAATTGTATCGTTCATATAATTAAACTTCCAACATGATACTTAGTTTCTTTTGAATCTTCTAAGATTCTGTTAGTGATATTATTGCTGTCTTTCTTCATTTGCAGTTTTTCAAGGGTTTGGCTTCATCAGGTGCGTGGGCGTGTTTTGATGAATTCAATCGCATTGAACTGGAAGTACTGTCTGTTGTGGCACAGCAGATCCTTTGCATCCAGAGAGCCATACAGCTAAAGCTAGAAACATTTATTTTTGAAGGAACTGAACTGAAGCTTAACCCCAACTGTTTTGTAGCTATTACTATGAATCCAGGTTACGCAGGACGTTCTGAACTTCCAGATAATCTGAAGGTAAAATAATAAAAAGCATGCTTCTGCTTAAGAATGGATTTTTCAAAAAAATGGAGGGACATGTGTATTGCTGGTATTAATTGAGACTGTACCACCTGGAATCTAAACATATATGTGTTATGTGATTTACACATACTAAGCTGCTTCCCTGCTGCTGCGCCCCCCCCCCCCCCCCTCCCCCCAGTACTTTGTTCTTTTTGAAGGAATTTGAAATATTTTTTTATTTTCTTGTGTCCGTTAGTGGTTTTCTAGGCCAAAGGCTTCAATGCTGTAGCAAGTAAACTGGCAAGTGTCTGGCTGTGGGTAGATTTTAAGATTTGGATGCTAACTTTAAGATGGAGGGGTATGTTGGAAAAAATGCTTTAAGAAAGTATTTTTACGTTGCACTTGTTGTAGTCTTACTTAAAAGAAATGTTAACAAACTACACTTAATGAATTTGCTTAGATTACCTGATTAAATAAAATTTTGAGATGATTGTTTTGACTAGATCAGCTGTTTCATTGAGGAGGCTTGGCTTTAGCAAAGTAATCTGGAGCTTTTTGGAACAGCATCTGTTCCTTAAGACTCCACGTGGCACAGAGCTACCGGGCCAGAACAAGTTGCCTCAGTGGGAACTATACTGTGAGTGCCAACTTAAAGCAGAGTTAATGAGCATGACGAGTATACCAACTGCAGATTAGTTAAAGAAAGGAAGTGCATTCTCTCACCGGCCATGTACAACACCTTCCCTCACTTATTGCTGTGTTGGATGTATCAGTGTAAGGGGCAAATTGCATTCTTGAGGCAGCAATGAGGCAAAAGAGCTGGGAGACAGTGTCTTTTCTGTACCGGATTGTACATTGAGATGGATCTTAATGGCAGCTTACTTACGTTAGCTTCCTAGTGAGTCATAAGCTGTAAACGCTGATAACTCTTCTATTTCATTGGCTCCCAAATGTTCTGCAGGCCACTGCTTTCCAGTGTAACTGTTTTAAATGGTCCACAGCTTACCTAATCATATTAAACAGTACTTCATTTAAAATGCTGTTACTATTTTCAGTGAGAAATGCTGTAATGGGATGAATACTGATCCATCACCTGCAAAAGTTCTGAATTACTTTCCATTTCTCAATTAACTATTTAAAGATATTTCTTTGGGTATGTATTTCAGGTTCTTTTCCGAACAGTAGCCATGATGGTTCCTAACTATGCTCTGATAGCAGAAATTTCGCTCTATTCATACGGATTTTTGAATGCTAAGTCACTGTCAGTGAAGATAGTAATGACCTACAGGCTCTGTTCAGAACAGCTTTCCTCTCAGTATCACTATGACTATGGTATGCGAGCAGTTAAAGCTGTGTTGGTAGCTGCTGGGAATCTAAAATTGAAATTTCCCACGGAAGATGAAGATATATTGGTGAGTTCCTGAGGGAATAATTCTTAAGGAATTTTACAGATGCATGCAGTTCTGAGTTCTGAAGGCAGTTCCGCACGTCTTGGCATGTTGCTGATCCATGTTTCTTAGTTTCCCTATTTGTGAAATGAAGATAATAAAATACATGCTGTGCTTTCCAGTGCTATGCTGATGATCACACAGTTGTGCGTAACTGCTTATCAAAGGCACCATTTAATTAATCTTTATTACATGTTAGGTTATTTTAATTGATGAACACTTTATTCTGTGTTTTTAATAAGAACAGTAAAATGTATATTTGTTTCTTCTAGCTTCTTAGATCAATTAAGGATGTGAACGAGCCCAAATTTTTGGCACATGATATACCTCTGTTCATGGGTATAACTAGTGATTTATTTCCTGGAATCAAGCTTCCTGAGGCAGACTACAATGTAAGTACACTTGTAAGTTTTCCTTGGTTGTAGTCATTGTGGGTTGTTTTGCGTTGTTTTGTTTTTAACCAAGTGTAATTAATACAGTAATTTGTGAGTTATTGCGAGATAAAGAAAATTACTGAATGTTTGCAATTAAACTTAATACCGAAGAAAATTCTTGTATCTGTTCTGAGTATCAGAAATTGATCTGCAGATTTACTAAATTTTAGGGTCTTTTGCTGATTTCTTTCCTACTTTTAGGACATAATTACGTGAGTTTAAGCTTTGTGTTTGTATTTTCTTTTGTTTATAGCAACAATTAAAGCATAGCTCCTTTTTAGGAGGATGGCTGGGAAGAAGATGAGCATGTTGGAAAAGACAAAATAGATTAACTTTTTAAAAATTTCCAGTAATTAGTCTTGTTAAAAGTGTATTCTTCCAAAGCACGCTGTTGGTTTCCTGATGGTGATATGCCTTCTCCTCGAGATATAAATTGTAGCTTACTCCTTTTCTAGCATATGAAGTACAGAAGTGATTCTTTTTTTTCCCCCCAGGTATGTTTGCTATATTATGATTAATAGTATTTTGGTTCTTAATTAATTTGAAACCCTTATTGATGAACATAAACTGTTCTGCTGTAGTCCAAGACAGTAATTTAAATTGCGGCAATGATAAGATTATGATCTGTTTTGATTTTAGGATTTTCTGGAATGTGCCAGCGAATGTTGCATTCGACACAATGTCCAACCTGTAAAAGCTTTTATAGAGAAAATGATACAGACGTATGAAATGATGATTGTTAGACATGGGTAAGATTCTCGTTACTGTTTCTCAAGCAGTATTTGTTGTAATTTTAGCTTATACTGTAGTAGTTATTTATATCAAATATAAAAGGTCTTAAGGGTGGCAAAGTGTTTCTATTTGTTTTGGAACAGTTGGTCACCAATGCTGGTTTTACATGTATGAAAATTCTTGTAAATGTATGTGTGGGGAATTGTACTATTCTTGATATCAGAAGTAGCCTCACCTGTCTAATGATTTTAGGTGTAGATACCAGTATGGTGAAGACTTAGTACTGTAAAAGTTTGTCTATATTAAAATATTACTTATCAGATCTCTGCCATTTTATTCCTAGCTCTTATTACTGAATAGCAACTGTGTGGAGAAAATATATACAATATGACGTTAGCCATATGATTGTTAATATTCAGCTCATTAATTCATCTTTTCAGTGTCACATTGTTATAGTCGCATCCCTCTGCTGGGTGACTAAAAAAGTCATTTTGAAATGTGGGCAAAGATAGTTTGATTTTGTGTGTGTGTGTGTAGTACATGTTCCTACTGTGTGTGTTCTTCTAGAAGTTTGTTATAAACTTTATCTAGACTGAAAAGAAACTAGAAGTAATCTTTGATTCAGCAAATAAATGAACTAGTGTGGTGGTAAATCTGTGTTTTAGAGGACAACTTGCATACACTGGCTGTGCAATCAGATTTGTGTGTGCAAATAAACTATTTTTGCCTAAATCATGTTTTCTATATACAAACCAGATTTACTTGCTCTGCTTTTTGAAAATTAGGTGAAAATTAGCTTTAAGCATATGAATGGTATTGTTGGTCTTCATGTGGTCTGTAAAAGTCTAAATTGCAAGACAAATTTATTAATAGCATTTTTTTTCCATCTAACAGCTTTATGCTGGTAGGGGAATCTTTTTCTGGGAAGACCAAAGTTCTACATGTGTTGGCAGATACACTGTCTCTTATGAAAGAGCGTGGTTATGGTGAAGAAGAAAAAGTAATCTTTAGAACTGTGAATCCAAAATCAATCACTATGGGTCAGCTTTTTGGGCAGTTTGATATGGTATCCCATGAGGTAATGTATGTTTTAAAAATAGCTTATAGTAATTGCTGACCTCTTATCTGTTTCTTCCTCTCCCCTGCTGTGGCTTTCACGGGGTTTGTATGAATGCACTTGTGTAAGTGTGTTCTAACTTCAGGTTAACTCACAGTGTCATTCCACAGTTGTTTTCAGGCACAGGAAAGGCAGTTTACAAGGCTCCTGCTCCTGGTTTTTAAGTTCCGGTTCCAGACAGCATTTCTTTTTCTGTTCCCTGGACTCCAGACAGTGTTTATAGGGCTGTGCTATAAATTAAATTACTGATTTGGTTTTAAGAAAAAAGAAGGAAATGTATCAGTATGGGTTCAAGACCAGGAGCTAATAATACTCTGTTTTTTATGCTTTGTAGTATTTCTAGTGCTTGCTTCTTTTTTTTTTTTTTTTTTTTTTTCTTTTTCCTTTTCCTGTATATGTCAGACCTCCATTATTCTGGATAGTAAACCATTGAATTCCTATTTTCATGATTTTAAACAAAGATGAGAACATAATTGTAAGTTTATTTTAACTAATACTTTTATGGCTTGTTTTAAGTTAGTGTATAAAAAAAAATGCAGTACCAAGTGTGTATGCAGTTATGTAGGTTTTAAATATGCAAAAAAAAAGCAATACCATTCTGAGGGTCATTATCCTAATATAGCTGCATCCATGCTAGGAAATCATACCAAACTTAACTCTATTCATTTCTCTGTCTGTTTCCAACTAGTATAATCGAAGTAATGCAAAAACTATCTAGAAAAACTTATGAACTCATGGGTCCCCAAGTGTGAAACTTAAGTTTGGAGAAGAAATAAGATGAAGAAGTGAATGTGAAATAGTGAAACTAGGGGGACTCTGGGAAGAAACAGATGCAAGACAGAGCAGAAGCACTTCTAAGTTTCTGTGAACTGAATTGCCAGTCTTCTGTTTGTTACAATATTGTTTTTAAAGTGAAATTGAGTTTTAAAGTGAAAAAAACCACTATTTTAAAATTTGCTGATGTTGCATGACCCTCAGTCAAACAGCAGAGTTATGTTCTGCTCTCTGCAGAAGAAGAGAAGAATAATTAAGAGAGGAATAATGAAAAGGAAATGGAAGGTATTTCTGTTACTTGCAGTGAACTATGTATACTGTGTCTTACTTCTCATTCCTACCTTCTCCCCCTCTAGTGGACAGATGGTATAATTGCTAATACTTTCAGAGAATTTGCATTATCTGAGACTCCTGAACGCAAATGGGTTATCTTTGACGGCCCGATTGATACTCTCTGGATAGAAAGCATGAACACAGTTCTGGATGACAACAAAAAGGTATCAGTCACTGGAAATAAATGCCTAAATAAAATAATGTGACACTTTTAAAATACTCTTCTACATATAAAACTACAAATGCAAACAGCAGTGCCTGGCATTTGAAAAGAGCAAGTGCAAGGTGGCTTTGGTAACAAGTTGTAAGCTTTTTTCTTTTGTTTTTTTGTTGTTGGTTTTTTACTTTACTTTATTGGAATCATAATCACAGAATCAACTTATGGCTGTAAGACATTAAATGTATTAAATGTATAGTATTTCCTTAATGTCATATTTTAAGTTTGTAACATAAATAACTGAAATTTAAATTTAAAAAATTACATTTAGTTATATTTCATGTAAATTCCACAGTTTTAAAACTTGCACAAATTTAGGTACTTACATTAAAGACAATCCCAAGATAAAAAGGGTTGTATTTTCAAAATTAATGACTTCTGAAGTCAAAGTTGTAACCATACAGCACTTTTGAAAATAGGTCTTAGGAATCTCAAAATTAATATAAAAAATAGAGACAACATTTTAAGTTCTGGACGATAGTGTGTCAAAATACTCAAACTGGACTTCTATTTTAATAAGTAGGAATGGTGGGTCTCCAGCTGGAATGCTTCAGTATTAGCAACAATAGCAGCAGATATCCTTTCTCCTTTCTACTTGCTGTCATTTCTTTATCCTGTCATGCTCAAGATTAATAGTTACCTGTAATGACCCTACTGGTAGGATAATGTGGAGTACTATGGTATAAGTGAAGAATTTCTCTAAAGCTTGAAAAAAATAATTATTACTCAAAGTGATTAAACATTTTATGTGGTTGACCTTGCCTTTGGTTATATTTGATTTGCTAATTTTCATATAGAACTCTCCTGTGATAGGAAGCGTAATTTACAACTAATATTTTTTTTTCTAATCTTGCCTGTGATTTTTTTTTTTTTAATTATTAAAGCTGTGTTTGATGAGTGGGGAAATCATCCAAATGCCCCTTCAGATGAGTCTTATTTTTGAAACAATGGATCTTTCCCAGGCATCAGTAAGTTTTGTATTTAATGAAAATATAAATCAAAGTTCAATATATTGAATGTGTAATAAAATGAGTTTACAATTTTTCCTTAGCCTGCTACAGTCAGTCGTTGTGGCATGATTTATTTGGAACCTTCTCAACTGGGCTGGAGGCCACTTGTTACCTCTTGGTTGAATAAACTGTGTGAACCCCTTAACTTAAAGGGACATCAAGATCTTCTGCAGGGACTTTTTGATTGGTTAATACCACCAGCATTAAGACTCCGTCAGAAACAGTGCAAGGTATTTTTTGCCATTTTTTCCCGCAGTAGCTAGGTGGCCATTTCCATTCTGTTACCCTTGGTAGGGAGGGACTATTCTTTCTTGACAAGCACAATTAGAGTGAATATGCAGCAGCCTTCTCTTGTTTTGAGAAGGGCAACTCTTGGGTCCAGTTTGGAAAGTTTAAAATGAGAATGTTAGGTAAGACTTGCGTTGTACATTGATCATAGTTTTCACCTTGTTCTTTTCAAAAGTAGAATAAGTATTTAAAGCACTGAGTGAAAAGTCATTCCAAAAGAATTTTATACATATATTTTTCTCTTTAAAGATGTCATGTTGAATAGGGAAGTACTTTTTTAAGTGTTAGGGGAAATGTACCTGTAGTTCCTTGCAAACTCTATGTGATATAGTGCTTAGGCTTTTACTCATGTATTGCTATAGTTACTTCCGTGGAGGTTTTTATTTTAAGATGTATGATTGTAGTGGTCACATGGTAGCTGTGAACATGGTTAACAAGCTAAATGTCTTGACGTTTCAAGGATAGAGAAGGGCAAATGATCTTTTGAATGAAACTTATTGTAAACCTTACCTTCAAATATTTGTTCAGAATTAGCTAATTATCTATTTTAGTATTTTAGCTCCAAAAGATAAACTAACTGAACACATAAAGTATAATACCCATCCTTTTGTATCTCTTAGGAACTGGTACCTGCAAGCAATACCAATGTTGTAGTAGCTCTTACACGGCTTTTTGAAATGTTGATTTCTCAAACTGTGCAAGAAGATCCCACCAACAGAAACATCCGTGCATGGATTATGGTTGGTTTTTTTAACCTGTAGAAAAATGTGTGTCTGTTTCTGCATATGCCGGTCTTCAAAAATAATTGGACTAATCAAAACAACTTTAATTTGGGATAAGAGACGTGTGAAACAATTTCACTACTTCCTTGCTCCCTCCCCCCAAACTCTGGAGATGCCCAGATGAGACACAAGTCTTACAAGTAACAAATATGATTAACTATTTTACTGTTTTTCCAATTAACTGGGATAAATAGTGGTTTTGTTAAATGTGCTTTTTAACTAACCAAGTAATTAGCTAAAGCAAAGTGTCTTGTTTCCCTTAAAGGAAATAAGTGTTCACGTAATACTGATTGGCTTGTTTGAGCAAAATTTCCTTGGGAAGAGTGTTTTCTGAAAGTTATATTAGTTGGATGATCTGTCTGATCTTATATGACTGTTCTGATGAAGAAAACAGAATGTAAAAGTATTTATTTAAAATTGAATTAGAAAATTCCTAGATCCTGGTTTGCAATTAGAAAATCCCTGAGACCACGTGATTGAACTCTTCTCAGGCTTTGTCATGTGACATAATGCTTTAGTCAGTGGCCTTTGTTTTTTGTCATATATGTGTCCTTGAATAAGGTTTCTTGTTTGCTCTGTCTTTAATCGCATTTCTAAATCTCTGTAGACCAGGGCTATTCAAGGGCAACTTGTAACACCTATCTGCTTAACAGTGTTTTTCAGAATGATGTTTGCTAATCAGGCTGTAAAAGGTTCATATAATATGTCACCTTTTTAGACAGTTGCTCATCTTTTTGCCCTTGCAGGGTTGCTTTGCTTTTGCCACAATCTGGTCCATTGGTGGAACTTGTGATGGTGACAGCAGGACAATTTTTGATAATTTCTTGAGGGAAACATTGGCTGGGAAATCTGGAATAAATCCTGTACCGACGAGTGTGGGAAAATGGGAGTGTCCCTTTGAAGAGAAAGGCTTGGTCTATGACTACATGTATGAGGTATGATTGATAGCTTCTGTGTTGACTGAAGTAGATTCATACAGTCTGAATGGAAGGAAAATATAGCTAGATGGATATTTTAACTTTACAAAGCTTGTTGGATGTTGTAGAGTGTTGGTGTTGGATTAAGTCCCACAGTGCATTTTTTCATTTATTTTTCTTTTTTGAATACTGATGTGCTGACCAATTTTTTTTTTAGAAAATACCAAGATGTACATATCAGTTATACTTATAATGTTGCCACATTATACTTGTTCTGTAGCTAAAGCTAAGATGATGGACTCAAATCTGTTTTCATATAGAAGGAAAGATGTGGACTGTCTAGAAGGAAAGCAGGATATTGAGCCCATAGGCAGTTTGCTTATATTACAATTTTGTTTATAGTATCCATTAGAAATGTTAGATTATAATTACACTTTTTAATTTTTGCATATGTTCTTCTGTTGGTTTTTTGGTATTATTAGTGAGATAAAGCAAACTAAATATATGAACTTCTGAAACATTTAATATTTATTAATTAATTATTTTCATTTTTCAAAAGTGAAGTAGTAGAGAAAACCTTCCATATATAAAATAGAATGGTGTTACTTCTATACATCTGTATTTCTTCCTAGCTGAAAGGCAAAGGATGTTGGGTTCATTGGAATGGATTTATTAAAAATATTAATTACAGTGATAAAAATGTGAAGATTCAAGATATTATAGTCCCAACTATGGATACAATCCGATATACCTATTTGATAGAGCTATTCATTACCCATGGAAAGTAAGTTACTTTGGTGCAAATTTCTGAAATATTGGTCATAGGTAGAAATATTTTTTACTCTTTCCATTGTCTTAATTGTTTTTATCAGCCCTCAAAGTTTATTTGGTGTGTTAAAAATAGACATTTACTACAAACAATGCAATTTGTTGCCTGAAGGCTGGTTTTTTTTGGTTTTGTTTTTTTATGAAACCTTATTATAATCCAGTTTTAGTATTCTCATTCTGATGATGCTGTTATGACAGCCCAAAGAGTTTCTGTACCCTCTTTCTTCTTTGGTAATGAAATATATATGTTTGGGGTTTTTTTTTTCTTTGATTAGTCATATCAAAATCAGTTGTATTGGCTATGGTGAGATCATATAACAGAATGAAATATAAAACAGCCTCAGGTTAAATTTCAAGGCTGAAAGTTTTGTGAAGTTTAAACTACTGCAAGACCTATCAGGAGAAATTTAACTCCCATCTATGTTCATACGTATTCCAAAGCCAGTAGAATGAGGGAATGAGAAATGTATCTTTCGCCCCTTTGTCATCTTGGTGGGAGCAAACTAAAATTATGAGAGGGTTATATGAATATGTTAAAACTTTTTAGTTTCTTCTTAAGGCATGTAATGTTCTTAGAGGTAGAACAAGCAGGGCAAGTTAGTAAAACCTTTGACTTCTAATTGCAATTAGTTTATAGTTTGTTAGATTTCTGCAGTCTGTATGCTTTATTTCTTTCTTTGTGTAGACCGCTGCTTTTAGTGGGGCCAACAGGTACTGGGAAATCTGTGTATGTCAAGGACAAGTTAATGAACAACTTGGAAAAGGAGCGCTACTTTCCCTTCTTCATAAATTTTTCAGCTCGAACCAGTGCCAATCAGACCCAGGTTAGTAGAATAGATAATTTATGTTTCAAAATGATAACGTATGTGAATATTTAATCTGTTTTGAATATTCCTGTCTGCATTATAGAACATTATTATGGCCAGGCTGGACAAAAGGCGCAAAGGAGTCTTTGGCCCTCCAATGGGAAAAAAGTGCATTATTTTTGTAGATGATATGAATATGCCTGCTTTGGAGAAGTATGGTGCACAGCCTCCTATAGAACTTTTAAGACAGTTCTTTGACCATGGATTTTGGTAATTATTTGAAATACAATTGAAACTTTTTTGTTGCTGCATTTGCTGTTATAATTATTTATTCATTTGGATTTTATTTTCAAAACTTTAAAGAAGTGCTTTGTAAATGTCAAGATAGCTTTGGTTTATATAAAAATATATTATTTAAAGTTGAAGTGACTTCTATGTTGCTCTTTAAGTGACTTTTCAATTTAGGAAATTGATCATCAGATTCATTTTTGGTTTTTTAGAAGGTTTTATTGCTGAACTTCAGTAGTATCTGTATATGTAAGTAAAATCATTCTTTTACACCTGGATTTTTTTATGTCTGCGTTTTTCATTGGTTTTAGTTTTCCAGTGCAGTTCCTTGTTCCTTTCCTTTCTCTTCCTCAGTGAATTGGTAGGGGTTTTTTTAATATATATATATCTACACACTCACTCATATATGTAATTATATAAAACTTTTGATTTTACTCATTGCATGGTTTTTACTGTCATCCAAGATTCTATTAGTCACGACAAATCTTTTTTTAACAGCACTTCAAAATAGCAATGAAATCACGTCTGGTAATAGGCATGAAGAAAAATAAGCTAAAGGTCTTCCCTGCTTTTGAGGTTTTTGGCTCTGCTTAGATTGGAAGATTGGAACAAGTGGTCTCCTGAGGTCCCTTCCGGCCTGAATTATTCTGTGATTCCAGGCACTTCTCAAATACTGTTACTTTTATGATTCCAGGCACTGCTCAAATATCTGTTGCTCTTGAATAGAAATAATATATCTTGCCACATTATGGTTTTAAATAATTATCTCAAAATTTCGTATCAGATTGTATGTAACCCAGTTTAAACAAATGATCTTTCTTTCAGGCTAGCATATGATGTGTTGAGAGTAACTGGCACATAGTTATAAGACTAGTTGTTCTTGGTTTGGGGTTTTGTTTGTTTGTTTTAAAAAATATAGTATATAATATAATTTTTTTTAATATTTTTAAGTACATATGCATGCAGAGAGTACTCTGTAATATAGATGCATCTAAGCTGTAACAAATGTGTTATATCTGTAACTATCTAAATGTCACATTGCAATTTATTTTGCAGGTATGATTTAAAGGACACATCTAAAATTACACTTGTTGATGTACAGTTACTTGCTGCTATGGGGCCTCCAGGTGGTGGGAGGAATCCTGTTACTCCTCGATTTTTGCGACACTTCAACATTTGCGCTATTAATTCTTTTAGCGATGAAACAATGGTCCGCATCTTCTCTACCGTAGTAGCTTTCTACCTACGGACTAGTGAATTTTCTTCTGAGTTCCTCACAACCGGAAATCAAATAGTCACTGCCACTTTAGAGGTAAGAGGCAAATACCTTAATGGAAGTTTCCTTTAATTTGTTCAGTAAAGTTCCACTGGCTCTATAATAATTTAATTGGTGAAGTAGACATTTTGGATATTTTGTTCCTTACTATTTTTAACATACAGCCTCATCTGCTTTGACAAAATTATCTTAGTTTTATTGTTGCAGTAACCTTCTTATTCTAGGAATATTGTCTTTGAATTTGTGTTAATGTGGGCTCCATGGTACCTGTCCACATAAGGTCAAGTAGATGAGACTGGAGTCTCTTTGGGGTCCGACAGGCATGGGAAGTTGTCACATGCAAACGAAAATATCAATTGCAGCCCTTCCAAAATTCCTTCTCAGAGAGACTAAGAATGAAGAAATCACCTTCTCCTCTTTCCTCCTTCCTCTCCCAGTTTTTATGCTGATTGTGGACACATCACAGTAGACTAAGGAAGCGAATGTGAACGTTGCAGCTTTGTAGAATCTGACTCCAGTATGACAAAAGACATCACGGAAATGTTGTGAAATGGAAAGCCATTAGGCCCAGCCGTATGGAATTTCTAAATGTTTTGTGAAGTTCCATGTTACAGATTTTAGCGAGTATCACATTTGCAATGTACCATACACATAAAAAAGGAATGGCAATTCGTGACATTTTTGATATTATGTCTGTAACTTAATGCTAAGTATAGCTTTGCTGGCTTATTACGTAGCAGAAATCAGTAGCAGTGTGAACAAATCTATTGCCTACCGTAAGTATTCATCATGGAAATGCATTAGGTAGCTAATATTTGACTAATGAAAAATTCTGACAGAAAATCTGATCAGCTTTGAAGGCAAAATCAAATGGCTGAAGTTTCACAGGGAATGTGACTTCCTTCTACTGCAGAACTGAGGCCTTTCTCAGACTTTTCCACTAGTCCTGCTTATACCCAAGGACATACTCAAGACTGAATCCATCTCATTCCAAGGACTTGCAGATCTGGTATTTCAGAAGGATTGTTAGATAATACATTCAGCGTATGAATCATAAGGCTGACTGACTACTGCCCCCAGAAATCTTTTTGTAGGTTCAGTTAGTCTTCTAAAACAAATAGACAAACAAAAAAGTAATTTGCAAGAAATTTGCAAGTCTTGCTTCTTTAAACAGAAAATTATAGTAGCAGCTACTAGCTGTTTGAATGCATTTGACTACATATTTAAAACATTCCATTTTGTCAGGATGCATCTTAGACCAATTTAAGAGTGTTGTCTTCTAATACAGTCATGCAGGTATTTCTCATCGGACTACATCAAAGTTTGTTTATACTGTTAGACTCTTACACATTTTCCTGCTAGAGAATCTGTTCTAACATGGATTTTCATCCTGGTAAGCAATACCCTCCAACTTCTAGGACTGAAGTATAATAGAAGAACTGGGCTTTGGAGTTGGCTTTGGACATGGGACAACAGGTGAAATGTGTACTCAGTACAATGGATATAGTCAAGCCTGTAAAAGTTGATTTTACTGTACTTTTTTTTTTAGCAGGTTGATGTTTGATAATTGTCTTCACCTGTGAGTATACAGAGACAGATTAAGAGTTTCCTGTGTCAGCATTCACTTCAACATATTATTTGTTCAATGTAATGAGCAATGGCAGTATTTCTGTCATAACAGCATGAGCTAACAACAGCTGGTACATTCCAGATTAGAGCAAAACATAGTCAAAAGACACTTTTCTTGATTTGCCTATTCCTTCAGCATTTTTACTGACTCTGTCTTTATTTTTGAGTAATTTGTAGTTATGCAAACAAATACATTCAAACAATTGAAAATCTAGGAAGTTACCATTACATATCATTCAATACTTCACTTGAAGGAGGATATCATGTAATTAAAGGAAGTCAAGAGATCTGAGTGGTATTCCTGGTCCTACACCAGATTTCTTTACACTTGACTATTACTTTTCCCATTTGCAGATTTAGGTTAGTAGTACATGTATGTTCCAGAACTGCATGAGGTGTATCTGATGTATTCAGAGGACTTCGAGATCTTCAGACATTATTAGGATTTATTGTGTGAAGTGTTTTTCTTGGAGGAATAAAATTTTAGAAGACACTTAAGATTTATTATAATAATATAGTCGGTGTTACTGTTTTGTTGATTTTGTTCTTTTTTGTTGTTGTTATCTTAAGGTATATAAGAAAGCCATCAAAAATCTTTTGCCCACACCAGCCAAATCTCATTATACATTCAACCTGCGTGACTTTTCGCGTGTTATCCATGGCTGCTTACTTATTAAGAGAAAATCAGTTGAACACAAACACGTAATGATTCGGCTGTTTGTACATGAGGTGTTTCGTGTCTTCTATGACCGTCTAGTGGAAGACAATGATAGAGCCTGGTTGTTCAATTTAATGAAAGGTATCGTGAAAGAACATTTCAAAGAAGCATTTGATTCAGTTTTTGCACACCTGAAGCAAGAAAACACATCTGTGAGTATCACATTTAACCTGTTGCAAAATAATTGCTTTCATTATAAATTTAGGACTAGAAAGTTTCTCAATCACAGGTGAAATTTTGGATCAAATGTGCTTGAAAACTTTGCTTGGCAAAATGGCTTCTTTGGAAAAAAAAAAGAAGAGTAAAAATGTTTGGAAGGGTGTAACTGTTGTATGTAAACATCCTTTTCAAAAAGTATTTCATTTAAAATGTGGATAAACTTATTACTTTTCTGTTAAAAAAATTTCTGTATCTGATAGTGAAACAAAAACTTGTTTCTTATTCAATTGAAAAAATAGTGCAATGTTTTTTCAGATTTGCCCCAAAAATCCTGAGTATTTATATCTTATGAGATTTAATTTACCAAGTGTAGTGTTTTATTAAGCTCCTAGACGTCTGCATATAGAAATAAACCATCCAATTAATCAGTAGGTGAGCAGAGCAACTTCTCAAAAAAAGTCTGTCACATCTTTTCTTGGAGATGTAGCAGCACATACAGAATCTTTGGGCAACAGGAGGTAACATAACAGAAAAAAACAGAGTAAATTATAAATCACTGCCACAAAAGTAGCTGGGATCTGCACATAGTACAGTACCTGCAAGGTGAAATACAAGTATGAATACTCTTAAATGAACTTCCAGAGGCCTGATTTACATGATAAGGAGACATTCCCTTTTTACATTTAGCCTATGACTGAGTTACTGTGTGGTAAACAGCATTCTGTAATTGTTACAAAATTTTAGTATTTAAAATGTTGTATAATCATGCTATACTGTATGCCGTGTCTTCCTTTTTTCTACTTTTCTATTTTCTTCCTCTGTCATTTCATTGGTGTATAGAAGAAATAACTTTGTGGTCTTAGTTGTCCATTTCATAATATATTGAAAATTGCTAAACATACATCTGTATAAATTTGGTGGAATCTGAAGGTCATGATTATGAGACTGTTAATGGCTATTTGAGCCAATTGTGTTCCAAGAACAAATTAAGAATAAGTATATTGTTTAATGTGGGAAATAGAGAATTTTGAGGTCGATTGTTGTTTGTGAGTCAAAATATTTCAGAGTGCTTGTTCTCATGCCTTGAGTATTTGTCTAAATTCTCCTTTGTTTTCTAAAATTCCAATGAGGAATATGTTCATTAAATATTAAACTTGACTTCATAATTTGTTGAATCTTTACCATAGGTAACGGAAGAAAACATGAGAAGTTTGATTTTTGGTGACTACATGGTTCCAGAACTTGAGGGAGATGAAAGACTTTATGTTGAAATTCCAAGCATTCAGCTGTTTGGTGATGTTGTGGAGCAGTGTCTGGATGAATACAATCAAACCCACAAAACAAGAATGAACCTTGTAGTTTTCAGGTGCATACAATCTGTATTATTAAGAGCTTTGAGTGGTAGTTGATAATTCAGTATATCCAATTTTGTGGGCTGTGTTTTTTGTATGTCCCCTCCCCTTTATGCATCCACAAAACTTTGTGGTGTTACACCTTTTTGGATGGAAGTGAACTGATTTTTCTCTTATGCCTCTGCTTTTTCTATCCAAAAGTAAATAATGAGAAGTTTTTTTTCTCCTGAGGGGCTTTGAATATATTCTCTCGTTGTTATAGAAACATTGTGCACCAAATCAGGTGGGTACTCTACTTCTGCTAGGCCTGTTACTGGTGACGATGGATGTCAGTTTCGCCTGCAGCCACTGGACTTTAAGGATTCTAAGGTTGTGAGGTGCAGTGTGAGATACAGCACAATCATAGCTGGCTGTCTGCTCTGTTATTATGCAGCACAGCCGTGCCTCACTTCGGGGCACGTACCCAGCCTGGTGCTGCAGCTAATCCTGTGAAATTTTAGCCTCTGCAGGCTGCTACTGTTACCTTAACTTGCGATCAGGCAGAGCTACAACTCAGATTAGGAGGTCACAACTCCTTCCTTCTCCCTATTGCTAGAGATTACTGCCTCTTCATATTTGCCAGTGTAACTTGACACATAGATGCTTCATGAAGGTGATTAGAGTTAGTTAAAACGCTTCTAATAGCAGTTTATTTCAGTCTAGGTCATTTTGATAAGTTGGATTTGTGAGTACCTGTATATACAACTATGCTGGGAGTTGGAAGAGCTGGCAGCCTCTGATCAGAGGCCATTTCCTGAGTGTAGAAGCAATATCCCAGTTACCTCGCTGAACAGCAGCCAGGAGAGCGTGTCTGACTGTAGCCTTAGAGTCCAATCTTATGGATAACATCTGGGTTTGACTCTCTTATTTTTCTGACCGATCAAAATAAACAAGGATTTATCTCTTTTGAAATGCCTTAACCTTTTTTTGAGACCACTTTTAACTGCTGCTTAGCTTACTTTAACTACCTTATGCCCTGTGCTTAAGCAGGCGATCTCCTGTAGACCTTGCTGCATATTCAGTGATAAACTATGCTTGTGTTTTCACAATAGATAGACTCAGTAATGTGCAGATACTGCTTTCTGAAGAAGTTATTCCAATCTCTATTTCACATATAAGTTATAAAACACTGTCAGAAGCAGAGGGAAGGGAGAGGCTTGTTGATATAACCCATTTTACCCCAGTTGTCCCTTTAAAAAGTATTTGAACTGTTATACTTCAAGAAAGTTAAAACTGATAATACTGCTGTGATTTAGAAGTAGAGAATTAATGTTGTTTTTCTTTTTCTTTGACACCTTTATCCACATAGTGCTCCTATTCTCACTGCTGCCAATTCCTTTTAGTAATTTGTAGTCATTTGTAATTTAGCTAAATACTGATATTTGTATAATAGAAGAGTTGTGAGTTCTATTTTATCTTGTGGTGCATACTCAGTCCCCTTCTTCCTCTTACTCCCCACCACGCACCCCGCTTTCAGAAATTTGTTTTGGAGATGCTACTTATATACTTGTTTCACAGATTTATAGGTGCACAAATGTGTATGTATTTCTGCCATTCTAGTAATCAGTACATTTCAAATATAGGTATGTGTTGGAACATTTGTCTCGTATAAGCCGTATTCTGAAGCAGCCAGGGGGTAATGCTTTGTTGGTTGGAATGGGAGGAAGTGGACGTCAGTCTTTGACTCGTCTGGCAGCATTCATGGCAAAAATGTGTGTTTTTCAACCAGAGATTTCTAAGACCTATGGTACAAATGAGTGGAGAGAAGATCTGAAAGTGAGTATTAATAACCTGTCTGCATTTTGTCTTAATTTTGAGGAAGGATGTTTTGGAATGTACAATATTTTAACTGTCTTGCATTTTTAGAGTCTTCTGAAGAATGCAGGTGTAAAAGGCTTGAAAACTGTATTTATAATCACAGATGCACAAATTAAGGAAGAAAGCTTTTTAGAAGATGTTGACAGTGTCCTGAACACTGGGGAAGTACCCAATCTTTTTGCAGCAGATGAAAAACAAGAAATTATAGAGGTATCTTTAGAAATTCTCTTTAATGTCACCTCCCTTTTAAGCTATTTTGTCAGTTCAGTGTGGCTTTTGGATACATGTACTTAATTCTGTGACTTTTTTTGAGACTTTAGATAGATCAGCCAGTTATTAGTAGTAGGCATAAGCTACTCCATAAGTTTACTAGCTTTAATTCTGACCTGGCATTCAGTTCACAAACACATTAAATTGTGCACATAGGGAACTTTGTTCATAAATACCCCATGGCCATAGTTATTTTTTGCAGTGTATTGTGCAGAAGAAGAACGTACATCATAATGTTTTCATTGATCTGTTAAGGACAAAGACATTTTTTGAGAAAACACAGCCTTCCTTTGTCGATAGACTCTTGCTGTCTAGGGCACTAAGGCATTGTTAGACAGAATTTCATAGTCTTGAAGTTTCTACTCGGAGAGAAGTTGGGGAAGGGTGTTCTATGAATTTGGGCTCAGAAGTAAAGATGCAATGTATTTGGGCAATTTTTAAAAAAATTCTAACTAAAATCAGGCTTGGATTATCAAAACAGCAGTCACCAGTTGGGAGGGAAGGGCATCAATCTTTGTATACATCAAGTTGGAAACAATGTTAGCTGACAATATTTGGAACTGTATACTCTGCTGTCTTCATATCTCTGTGGTATGTTTACTAATAAATTACCTAGGTATGCTTCTAGTTGTCATTCAAAGTGGTTCTTAGTACATACACAAATGTTCTTTATTGAAATAGCCGTATCACTTGATAAATGTTACTGTATTGTTTTTTCTTGCACTTAAATTATGGAGCATGTTGATACCTGCCTTCCATGTATTTTGCAGAGAAGTCAGATTATAATTCTAATCATCTTTCTCTATTACTGTTTCATTCTTGCCAGGTACGTAATAACAATATTAAGATAAGGTGGCTCTTTTACAATGTTACGATTTGTACGAAAATATTCAATTGGTGTATGCTAGAACTTGCTAGCTATCCATAATGTGCCACCTGGAGCAAAGTTGGGTTTGTTTTTTTTTTTTTTTTTTTTTACTCATTTAAATCTGCTCCTTCAAAATATTTCCGCTTTTACTCTATTGCTACTAAACTAATTTTTGTCATTTATTTTAATTGCGGGATTATGTAAAGTATACATGCTTTTGTGGTAGAATAATTTGCATTTTAGGGGTTTATAGTAAGTGTTTCATGGATTGTTAATTGAGGATAATACTTTTATGAAGTCATCTTTAGTTTCAAATATAGAGGTTTCTTGTTTTGAGAGGTGATCGTTTTTGGTAAATGAACGAATGGAATATGTTTTGATGTTTGAAACTTAAATCTTCCTCTCTAATTAGGTAAATGCAGCATATTTTAGTATAATATTGAGCTAAAAAAGTTCTTAGTAAGTTAATGTCTTGAAATGTTGTTTAGGGGACTTATATGGCACTTAAAGCATACATGATGAGAAAAACATTTGCTTTTGTGATAGTGGCTTTTGTGTAATGAGAGTAGTAATTTGCCTCATCTATTTGTTTCTCCTAAATCTTTGGGTGACTGAAGATTGATTGTAATTAAGCTTGACAGTTGTATTTATCATTAGAAGGCTTTGGTTCTTTATTTCTTGAGGGAGCTAATTATGAATTTTGATTTTTTCAGAATGTCTCTTAACCCTCTGTCTCATCTTAATGTGTCTTATCCATCTGGAACTCATCTTGGGATGGATTTTTAGGTTTTGTTCTGATGTATTTTCAGTTGCTCAAAGCAGCAGATGATCATTTCTAAAATGAGTTGGCAGGGTCACAGATAAGTATCATAATCCTATTCTCAAATAGTATTTACTACTTGTTCTGTTTTTCTAGTTTATTCTACCTGTTTCATTTATCAATAAAGAAATTTATTTCACGGTGATGCTGTCATTAACAGGATTGCTATAGAACTTCAGAAGCACTTAATGAGAAGTTACATAACGGTTTTTACCCTATGTATTATTCCTAAGGGTGTTCGTGCTATAGTTCAGGCTGGCAATAAACATGAAGAACTCAGTCCCTTGGCCTTGTTTGCGCTGTTTGTAAACCGCTGCAAAGAAAATCTCCATATTGTGGTAGCATTCAGCCCAATTGGTGATGCTTTCCGTAATCGTCTGAGACAGTTTCCATCACTCATCAACTGCTGTACTATTGATTGGTTCCAGGTATGTGAAAATATTTCTATTGTTTCCTCAACAAACTACTTCTGTTTTCTAATAAGCTATATTTTCATATCCTGTCAGATTTTCTCTTGTCTTCTTTATAGAAGTACTCCATATTTTTCAAAATTTTAAAATAATGTAGGCATTTTTTGTAATATTTTGGGAGCTCTTTGGTGTGCAATCTCAGTATTTCTACAACTAAACAAACGTAATTTTTGTTGCTACAAATTTTACATGTCTGAAGTAGTTAATAGTGTCAGTTCGGTGATGGTAATTTATCATTTTACCGCATAATGTGTATGTTTTAAAAGAACTAGAGAAACCATTTCAATGTGATTGTAAAATGATCATAATTTCTGCTGCCTGTTAAACAAATTATGCATCATGGGAATGACTAGCAACTACAAGTCCTGTTGTTTATCAGTAGATCTCTTATAGCAGAATAAAACTTGGAAAATTGCTGTAGTTAAGTGATCCTTGATGTAAGCAGCGTTACTCTCAATAAAGTGCAGTTAGCTCCATAACTTGGCCTAGTGCTGATGTCAATTAATTTTTCTGCCAAAGGATGACATAGACACAGAAATGTTTGGATAGAATGGCAATATGTAGCTTTTAACTAGAAGATCAGCCAGGAGTTGCCAGAAAAGGTTGCATGGGTAGTGACCTTGCTGCCTGATCTAACCCTTGTATTGGTTCATTGTTCTGGAGACATAGGTGGGACTAGTGTGTCTCATTCTGGTGTTTTGAATGGTAAAAATTGTTTTTATAGTATGAAGACTGCTAACAGCTGAATTTTACAAATGCTTCTCTCCTCACTTCTGCCTCAGCCATGGCCTGAAGATGCCCTTGAACGTGTGGCTAATAAGTTCTTAGAAACACTTCAGCTCACAGACAGGGAGCGTCAGGAGGTTGTGCCCATCTGTAAATACTTTCATACTTCAGTTTTGTCACTGTCTGTAAGGTCAGTCTGTTTCTTTTGGAAGCAACTCATTAATTTATAGAAATATTAAGAGGGAAAAGATTATGCTGTTGAAAATAGTAAATTGAGCAACAGAGAACTCAAAAGTTGAATTTTTAGAAGTAAGAAACAACAAAATAGTAGGTGATTGTGTTTCAGTACTACTCATTTCTTTCTTAAAAGTTAATGTGTACTATCTGCCTGTATAAAAATATTATATAAAATTGTCAAAATCGTTTACACCTATTATTTGTCAAACAGTTACATAACTTTGTTAACAATAGTTAAACTAAAAAAAAGAAAACAAAACTTAAAGGTACTTTTTTTTTTTTTTTCTAGATTCTTGCAAAGTCTGGGACGCCATAATTATGTTACTCCTACTTCTTATCTTGAGCTTATTGCTGCATTTCAGAAACTTCTTACTCAGAAACGAGATGCTGTAATGAAAGCCAAGAAGAAATACGTGAATGGACTAGATAAGCTAGCTTTTGCTGAGTCACAGGTGAGTTAGGACAAAAATAGAACTGAAAATACAAAACGTTTGGCAAAAGCAGGTCTTTTCCTGGAGAAGTCCGTCAAAAGCATTACTTCAGATTTTGTTTAGCTTGATCTTCAACAGTAAAACTATAAGAAATGTGTTTTGTCTTTTCTTTCCTACAGTCATAGCAGTTGTGCTAGAGGCCACAGACCTCTAAGCATGTACTGCGAAGCAGTATATGTACAGAGCTTCTCTTTCCTAAACGGTTAACAGGTGACTATAAGTGAACGTAATTCAAAATTGGAGATTGTACATATAAGATAAAAATAAGTCTCTGAAGTGTTTTGATTTGAAGCTGAATGTTGTTTCCTTCTATAAATAAGCTAGTCATTGGGTAAAATCTAGGTCTTACAGAAATTGTTGGAAATTGTACTTAGCACTTCTGAATCCTACCTGATTCTTTTCCATATGTATAGGTTGGCGAGATGAAACAAGAACTAGTTCAGCTGCAGCCCAAACTGGAAGATGCTAAAGTGGATAATGCAAACATGATGAAGGTAGAGTTATACTAATACAACTTTGTGATTTTTAATGTAAGCACGTGTATAATTGGGATCCATAATTTCACTTTTGTAATAATTAGCTTTGAATGAGGAATCTTAATTGTACAATGTGCTTCTACTTCAGTATCTCAGCTGACTGTAGACAAGTTCTAAAGAATATGCCTGTATAAGGTTGCCGATATGTGACTTTCAGAAAATAAGAGTTGCGTTCAGGTTTTTGAACTCGCTTCTTGTTTACTGGGGTTTGCAGTATTGTGAAACTTGCCACTATTTATGCTTATGTCCTTAGAACAGGAAGAAAATTGTATTCTTTATGTAAGATACAGACTCTACATATACAGTCCTTGCCTAAGCTCCGTGCTGAAGGATGTTAGAGGAACTTTCATGCTAATAGTGGTTAGGCAGGGTTTCCCAAGATCATTCACAAACATTGCAAAAACCACAAATAGTTCTTCAGCATACAAACTAAACAAGAACAGTTTTGCACAGTCTGTCTTTGCATGCACAGGCATTATATGCTTGATTTTTAAAAGGAGCCTAAAAAGGATTAACTTCATAGAAATTTAGTGGGATTTAGGAACTCTTAGGTGTTCTTGAAAATTCTGACTTGTGACAATACACTTATCTAGTATGTTACTGTTGCATCACAAAAAAGCAAGATTTGATTGACATTTTTATGCACTTGCTTCTAATTTATAAGTGTTTTTACAGATACAGTAGTATCTCTTCTACCTACTCTTACAAACCTCTAAGAAAACTAGATGTCACGTCTGTAGAACTGAAAAGGGAGTACTTGGATGAAGGCTTGACTCATCACTGAAAAGAAAATGAATTCCAGTAGTCAATGTTATAGACTACAAAGCTATGAAAACTCACTATAAAAGCTAGTCGTTTTTAGTTACAGTCTGATGCACAAACATTGAAGAATTTCTTGTCTCCTGAACTTCAAACATATTTTAAATAGCTTTTATTGACAGTAATCTGATTTCATGCAGTTGACCTACCATTAAAGCTCCACGAGGTTGTTGCATTATGCTAAGAAATAAATTATTCCCTTATCATAAATTGAAAATATATGAAAATATTTAAATACTTCAATTTTTTCTTTATATTTTACAGTATTCCATAAGTGCTATACTAGGCAATTCCAGTTTATTTGATCATTCACTGCTCAATAGGAAGCTCACCCATGTGTTTTTCTTTAGACTATAGAAATAGAATCTGCAGAAGTAGAACAAAAAAGAAAAACTGTAAAAGTAGATGAAGAAATTGCTACAGGAAAAGCTGAAGAAGCTCAGACATTGAAAAATGAATGCGAGAGTGACCTGGCAGAGGCGATCCCAGCCCTGGAGGCCGCACTTGATGCTCTTGACACTTTGAAGGCAAGCTGATCTAAACTTCAGCACTTGAGAGTTCTTTAACACGATGAAACTCTTTCATTTATTTGGGAAAGAATGCACTAAGATGAAAAGAATTTGAAAAGTGTTAAATTTCCTTGGTTTTGCCAAAGGAGAGGACCTGTACAGGCATTGTTCGATATATTTCCTCTTCATGTACTCAGAATACAAAGGAGGGGAGTGATGCATTTAGAAGTCGTTTATTTGCAAGAAAGCCCACTTGTGGGAAAAGTAACCAAAACCTGAGGTTACCAGTAGTGGTATCAGCTGAATTTCCTCTTTCAGCTAAGTTAATGTTGACTGCCGGTGTGTAACATGGCATTTGTTTATGGCTAAGGATTATCTGGATCTTTGGTTTAAAGGTTTTGTCCTTTGTAAGTCATAACTTACACATGATCTGAAAGCAGTATTGTTGAGAAAGTCCTGCAGGAATTTAGTATAGTAGTTTAGTAGAGGTAATTTAGTAGGAGTTATGAAGTATATGAGATATCTTAGATGACACTTATGGAACTGTATCAAAAAATATTCTGACCTGGACTTTTTAAAACATAATTTTAATTAATCATTAGTTTACAGTTACTAGCATTTATTTAATTTTTATTTCCCCTGCATAGGATACATTGATGGATATTTCTAATTGTCTTGCTAACACTGTATCATGCCTTCTAAAAGTCCTCTATAATTATATTCCTTGGTAATGGTGTTATAATTGCCCTTTTTTTCTGTTAGTTCATTTATCTTAGTGCTGAGAAACGCATAACATTTGTCATAATTTTTTTAAATGTGATTTTTGTTTTAGCCTTCTGATATATCAATTGTTAAATCAATGAAAAATCCTCCGTCTGGTGTCAAACTTGTCATGGCTGCTGTCTGTGTCATGAAAGACATAAAACCTGAAAGAATTGCAAATCCTTCAGGGACTGGAGGCAAGGTAAAATAGCAGACAATAGTTTCAAATAAAAGTGTAATTCATGTTCTTCTCAAAACAGAGCACTTGTTCAATAAACAAGATCACCCAATGTCCACTAAAGTAGGCAAGTACTTATAGCCTTCGTCCATTATTTTACTGAAAACTTCCAGAATTCCATCTTTTCTAAGTTTTGTAATGTACAAAGAGAACACATTTAATTTGCTTGACTCATGTATAGATAATAGATAATACGTAACTCTTCCCTGAGACACTGTTCAGTTTTTGGATTTAAGTATGGTTTGGGGGAAATGTTTTATCTGATAGACTTTCTCCTTTATTGATGTCTCAAGGAGATAAAAGGTCATCAGTATTAAATATGCATGAGTTTTAATTAAGAGAGATTTGTCATTTTTTGTTTGTGTGTTTGTTTTAAAGCTTGAAAAGGTACTTCCGACTGTGTTTTGTAGATTTTGGATTACTGGGCTCCAAGCAAGAAACTACTTGGTGACATGAATTTCTTAAAGGATTTGAAAGAGTATGACAAGGATAATATTCCAGTAAGGCTTCTGTCTAATTTTTCAGTGATTTTTACCATGTAGACACTTTCTTGCAGGGGGGAAAAAAAAAAAAAGAAAATACTGTATTAGAGGCCCCATTTGTCCCAAGTTAGTCAACTTCTATTATGACCAAGAATCTTTACAAGATGATAGGGTATCTCTATAGGATGAGTATCGTCATGGCAAGTGAGTCAAAATTCCTTAGGGTGAGCCTTGTAAGTGGCATTTCAGAAGGTTTTAGAATTCCCTTTTGGAATTTCTAAGGCTTCTGTACAGCCTGTCTTCTATTTGAATGAAATGTTCTTCTGTGCACAAATATTTCTAACTTTGTAATTTATAGGTAGCATCTCATCAAAACGTAAAAATAACATGGAAAAAACTGTATCAGAGTAAATAGCCTGTCCTATCCATTATCCTGTGTCCAAAAATGGTCATAAGCAGGTGCATTGGAAGGAGTAGGAACAGTATGTATGATAATTTCTTCAAATATTCTTCCAGCCTCCAACACTTTAGATGAAGGACTTCCAAAGCTAGATGTAGTTTCTGTGTGTTTAGTAGTTTTCAGTGGATCTCTCTTCTATAATTTCTCTAGTCCTCTTAAGCCCCTGTAAACATTCTGTATCTACAAGATCTTTTTACAGAGTATTCCAGAAATCTACTTTAAGTGGTACGAAGAGCTATCTCCGTCTGTTTCTTCTGAACCTGGGTCCTTTTAGCCTCATTTCATGTATTCTGTTTTGGGTTTTGTTTGGGGTTTTTTTGTGGAACCAGTGAACATTTGATCCCTGTCCAACCTTTCTGAGCCTTTTTTTTTTTTTTTGTGCTAGTTTTTCTAAATCAATTACTTGGCATTATAAACTTTTTTCTGTTTGTAAATAACTGCCCACATTGGTGCTCTTCTTAATGGCTGTTTCTAATTGTATTATTTTGATTGAATGAATGCTGACAAAATGGGTAATATTTTATTAAGTATACTAGAAGTTATACAATAAATGCAGAAAAGTACTAACTATGTAACTTTATTTAAAATATGACCATCTCCCCCAAAGATCTTACTATCCGAGAGTGTGATTCTTGCTGTTTGCCCAATTCAGTGGAAACTGAATATGCTTTGCCCTTTATAAAACTGGTCCCCAAAAGCAGGTACAAGCAATGTAATTCATTTAGATTTTGTCTTACATTAGTAGAAATACATTTTTATAATGATCCCCCACAGCTGTGTCTTGAGCAAAGATAGCAAATAATGAAATTAGCATGTTTTGCACAAGGGACAGCATAAATTAAGGCTTCTATGTGACTGTAATGCTCTTAGCACTTAGGTAGCTGCCACACGGAAGACATATCAAATGCCTGATTATAAAGGTTAAGGAGAGGATTAGGATGAAAACAGGAAAAGACCACAAAGTGTGATAGGAAAATCAAACGAAACAAATGGGCAGTGGTTTCTACCACAATTCATACTGAGTAGTTCTTTCGTATTTCATTGTGTAGAGAAACGGCAATGAATCAGTGTAATTTTAAAGTGTCAGCCACAAGACTTTGAGCTATAATGCTTTTGTTATCCAGGCAGCTGTCATGCAGAAGATTCGGGCTGAATACTTGACTAATCCTGAGTTTGATCCACAAAAGGTGGCTAAAGCTTCCTCGGCAGCAGAGGGTTTGTGTAAATGGATTATGGCAATGGAGGTGTATGACCGGGTTGCAAAGGTGCGTTTTTGATCCTAGTCCCTCAGTGCTGTGAAATCTTTCCTTTGCTTGGTATATTCACCCTAAGCATTGTATTAAATAATAAAGTTACAAAAATGTGCTTTAAGCATTTGTGTATTGATTGTAATTGAATAGGTGGTTGCACCCAAGAAAGACCGTTTGAGAGAGGCACAGCAGTCCTTAGCAGAGACGCTGACACTCTTGAATCAGAAGAGAGAAGAACTTGCAGCAGTTGAAAATCATTTGGCTGCTTTGGAACGAACCTTCTCTGAGAAAACTGAAGAAAAGGCTCGTTTAGAATTCCAGGTTGATCTGTGTGCTAAAAAACTAGAACGAGCAGAGAAGTTGATTGGAGGCCTTGGTGGAGAGAAATCAAGGTCAGATTAAAGTTCAAATGTCAGATATAACAGCCATTGGAGAAACAGAATTTGAACTTCCATTCTCTGAGCCTTTAATGCTGTATCTCTGTCTGAGGGCTGTATGGCTGAAGAATGTAACAGTCTGGGCCCTTGAAAGATTCCTAATTGTTTGTAATGTAAAAATATGGGCAGCAACATTGGGAGAATTGTAGAGAAAGTCTTCAAAATGAGAATAAAATACGTAAACACAGTGTCCTTATTCTCCACCTGAAGTTAAGATAAACAACAACAAAAAAGGGTTGATTTTTATTGTCAATATCGTTAATGTGGAGGTTTCAGCACCATTTTTTTCTGTATTTTCTGCTTGTCATAGATGGAATAATGCTGCAAATGATCTTCAAGACACATATGATAATTTGACAGGAGATGTTCTGATATCAGCTGGTGTGATAGCATATCTGGGAGCTTTTACTGCTGGATTTCGACAAGAATGTACCAAAGATTGGAGCAAACTGTGCAAGGTTAGAAGATTATCTTAGATTTAAATAAGTGTTTGCTTTTTTCAGACTGCTGCAAAAGGCCTCAAAAATCGCTTGTCGTTTATTTAGTATTAGCCTAGTAAAACTCATTAAGATCAATGGGATAAATGCTGCTGATCCAATATTCTGTAAATTTGGATTTAATTAAATCAGTGAATTTAGACTTAAAGTAGCATATCAGAAATGAGAGCACATCATTGACTTTGTAAGGCTTGATTATGATTTAAATAAAATCTCAGAATTTTCTCTTTTTGCCTTTAAATGAAATAATTAACTTTAAAATGCAGTTATATATAAAGTAAAAAAAAAAAAAAACCCTAAACTTGCACTGGCACATATTTATATGTTAATTAAATGGTTGATTATGCTGTTTGCAAAGGGACAGTTCCAAAATACTTATACTAACACCATAATTCATAAATCAAGTGGTATGAAGTCATTGATTGTGCTGTGACATTAAACAGTAGCAAATCAGCATTGGATTACTGTATTGAGTTAATGGAAGATACAGTCATTAGATAAATTCCAACTGTGTGTGAGTTTCTTAAGGTAATGCATTGTCATAACTTCATGTAACAAAACCCCCCACACTTAGAATGTACAAAAAACTAGACAAATCCTACAAAATTTGGAGAGAGAGTAAATATTCAGTGGGGAAATATAGTTAGCTACTGAAACTATGATTTTACTTTTCCCAGGATTTTTACTTATACTTGACCTATTTCAAATTCCTAAAAGGAAATGCACATAGTCACTTTGGATTGAAGTGCCATTTAAAAAAAGAAGTAAAGAAACATGGAATAAAGATAAATGGGGTTTTCTTTTTTTTTTCCCCAGGAGAAAAATATCCCTTGTTCCGAGAATTTCTCTTTGAGTAAGACTCTTGGCGACCCAATAAAAATAAGAGCCTGGAATATTGCTGGTTTGCCAACTGACATATTTTCTGTAGACAATGGGGTCATTGTTGACAATTCAAGACGTTGGTAGGTGACAAAAAGGTTTAATTTTCAAATCCAAATAAGTTTTCACCTTTAAAAAAAGAAAGAAAAATAAATATCTAGGGACAATGTAATTGAAAGCAGGAGTGGAATCTTTATATCCAGCTCCTATGAAATTTAAGAGGTATAACACTTCAGGGATTTGTGTATGTAGTTACTTGAAAGCTTTCCTTTCAGGAGATGAAGTGCTCTTGGATAAAGTTATTTTTTCTTCTTTTTTCTTTTCTCGTCTCTCCTCTCGCCTCTGCTCTTGCCTCTCTTTTTAAAAATATTGTACCTTGTCCTATTACTAGCTAATGAAGCATTTGTAAGAATTTATTTTAGAACTGCACAGAAATCCTCATGCTTTACATATTTAAGATTCACGTTATGTAAATTGCAGGGTCCAGCTATACCACAGTCCAGTTCAGGTTCTTACAGTTATAAGGCTATCAGATGACATTTTTATGTTTTATAGATATTTATTTTGTGTGAAACTCACATCTGTATAAAGGATTATTTTAGGACCTTTAACAACTTTTTTTTTTATTCCAACTGAAATTTTATTTCAAGGATGATATCTATTATGTTATATGAGAACTTGTGATAGCTGTCTGCAAATAATCTGCACTCAGTAGAAATATAAGATTATAAAGCTTTCTAGTGATGTTCTTGTGGTCTGTGTTCTTTTAAGAATTAGTCTGCATGATAGATTCAGATTATATTCAGATTACAGTGTGTAATTCCATTTTTAGAATGTTGCTTAGTTCTGTGAGGGTGCAGTTAGAGGAGGTGTTTGATAACATTCATGTCTGGTTTGTTAAAATACATACATATAGATGAAATCAGCAAGTACAAAGGGGGACAAACCTGTTGAACAAAATTAAAATATTGTCACTTTTCCCTGCCCTGCTTACGTTTCCAGTCTTGTACTAGCTGATATTGCAACGTATCAGATTTAAATTGCAACTAATTGTTGACTTTTATTTTTTTAAGTGAAAAAATGTATGAGAAAGAACTCAATATTTGTAAATATAAATAAATTCTAAATACTGAGAATTCCAGGGGAGAGGCAGAACAAGATTTTACAAGAATTCTGCATTCTGGTGTACTTTATGAAAAATGTTATGAACTTTTTTCCAACTCTTAAAACTGTTTTTGGTGTTTACTTTTCAAATGATGATAAAACACCTATACTTCCATTTTTCACCGATCTCTTAAAATAACAAAATCAAAATTGTATCACTTTTTCCTTGACAGCCTGACACAGAAACATTTTAAAATAGTTACTTTTGAAAAACTCCTGCAAGCACTGAGAAAACTGTCTTGTATGTTCTAGGCCATTAATGATTGATCCTCAAGGTCAAGCAAATAAATGGATCAAAAATTTTGAGAAGGAAAACCGCCTGAATGTTATCAAGGTCAGTGACACAGATTATATGAGAACCCTGGAGAATTGCATTCAGTTTGGAACTCCACTTCTGCTAGAAAATGTTGGAGAAGAACTAGACCCATCACTTGAACCTGTGCTACTTAAACAGACTTTTAAACAAGGTACATCAAAATTAATTTTGAAACCTGAAGTAGATTACATTAATGTTCATCTTATAGTCTGTGGTACAATCTGGTGTTTTTCCTGTTACTCCCTGGTTTACTGCTGCCTGTGGTAGGAGGAAGGTAACTTCACAACAGCCTGAAGTTCTATCTTATTTTTAATAAGTAACATTCATATACCGTATGATAGTGGTTTTATATGAAAACCTTCACCATGGCACTATAGGAGACTAAATGAAGACACTTGACTCTGCAAAGGGAAAATTCTCAATGAAATTATGTTTTGCTTGTTCATTTTCATATGTTTTAGTCTAATACTAATATTTATTAAATTTTGCACAAATCAAGAAAAGCTGTTAAGGCATTTTGCTTAAGGCAGAATTTTCCTGTGTTTCTCTGAAACTTGCTAAGTAGCTATGAATTTGGTTTTCAACTTTTCTTTCTTTTCCTCCTGGAAAAAGACAGAAAAATGCAGACAAACACAAATATATTTTCCTTCCTTTTTACATAGTTTATCTTTACTGGTTTTCACATTCCTAGGTGGGTAAAAAAAAAAAAAAAAAAAAAAAAAAGCAGCACTCAAACACTTCCCCTCCCGCCCCTCCTTTTTTTTCTTTTTTTTTTTTTTTTTTTTTTTTGAGTTTCCTATTTCAGACAGGTAATTCAAGAATAGTCCGTAAAAATACCATGTTTGAGAATAATCCCATGGCTCTCTGTTGCCATCTCCAGTATTAGAGATGTGGCCTCACTGAAGTCTGTGAGAATTTTTCAGAGTATCAGATTTTATTTATTTATTTATTTATTTATTTATATCTTTCAGGAAATTTGTCATTGACAAGAAATTTGCTTTTATTTAATCACAATTTTTTTTTTCTGTAAGTAAATGAAATAGATAATGGTTTTCTTAACATTTCTTATCTCTAACTTTAGGAGGCATGGAGTGTATCAGGCTTGGTGAGACCATTATTGAGTATTCCAGTGATTTCAAGTTTTTTATTACCACAAAACTGAGAAATCCACATTATATGCCTGAACTTGCTACAAAAGTTTCTTTACTCAATTTTATGATAACACCAGAGGGACTTGAAGACCAATTGCTAGGTATTGTTGTAGCAAAAGAGAGGTAAGTCTGGCAGATAGCCATTTAAATTTTTTATGGTGTAATTCCAAGGAAATGAGAGATGAACTTATTGTAAAGCAAAATGAATGTTACATGGTGTAAATGTTGCTCAGTAACAGCACTAAAAAAAAAAAAAGTTGTTTTTCTGGTTGTCATATCTAAAAAGTTTGTTAGGGAAAGAGATTGTCATGTTTACTGTGGGGTAAGTGTCCACAATTTAATTAAAATAGCAGATGTAAAATCATTGTTTCTTAATGGCAATTTTGTCCTGAAATATTCCTTCAATGTTAGAAAACTATGTAAATATTATTTGAAGTTTAAATCATTATTGTGATTTTTGCAATTTGACTGAGCTGCCAGACAAGGATGCAGAATTGTGAGGATTTAGTTTTAATTTCATATGAAGTAAATGCACAGTACCTCTGAAACTGATTGTGGGTTTTATCTGAACCCTCACAGAGGTACAGAGAAGTTGTTTCTGGGTGTGCAGAAATGTCTATGCAATTGGGCTAAATTCTGTTTGCTAAAAAAGCATTACCAGCAGTAAACTTATTCCGTGTATCACATGGTGTTTTTTCAGGCAGCAGAGATATAATAAAGGAAAACTAGGATGTGCTAACACGTGCAAAATGCTAAGATGTTAAAGTTCAGACCATCATTTCCAAATACTGAAGAAGTTATGCAAAGAAATCTATACTCGGAATTATAAACATATGCTGAACAGTAACAACCTATTTAAACTGAAGAGAACATTCACAAATATTTATTGTAGGAAGAGGGAGTCATCTTCATGGGCTTCCTTTACGGTCAGTGGAAGATGAACTTTGACTGGTTTTGTTGTATGTGTTTTTTTCATTAGACCAGAATTAGAAGAGGAAAGAAATGCTCTCATCCTTCAATCTGCAGCTAATAAAAAGCATCTAAAAGAAATTGAGAAGAAAATTTTAGAAACCTTACATTCATCTGAAGGGAATATTCTGGAAGATGAGACTGCTATCAAGGTCTTGGATTCTGCTAAAATAATGGCTAATGAGATTACGAAAAAACAGCAGGTAAGGAGTGTGTATATGTGTTTTCCTTAACAATATGTAGAAATTAAATGTTAAAATTTGCAGCTGGCAGAAGGAATGCAACATAGATGCAAAGCACAAGGAGGAAATTCTGTGCTTGTGAAATGTGAAGAGAAATAAGATTGGATCTGTTCTCGAATCTTCACTGATGGTTTGTTCAGTCTTTGATTAAAAATATTTTAAAGAATATGTATCTATCTATAAGAACTGAGTGAAAAGTAACAAATTCTGAAGTTAAGGTAACATGTTAAGATAAAGGAAAGAACAAATTTTTTAAAAAAACAAAAATATTCAGGGAGACATTAATAATCTGCATGACCAATATAGGTATCCAAACCCAGATTTTTTTGCTATACTTAATGCATAAAATACTAGCTGAAGTCAATGAGAGCTAAATAACATTGGTAAGAGAATAAAGATTTTTATTTAATTACTATAGACTTAACAGAAATCCAGTACTAGTGTTTTCTTTAAGCTGATGTTGGCCTTCCTGCTATTTGTTAATGCCTAACAAATGTAATCTCAAAATATGTCTGACGGTCAAATTTTGAAAAACCTTTTTATATTCAAAGTATTATTTTGTATAAAGCTGATTTGCAGTAGAATAACTAGAGCTTAAATACATAACCAGTCTGAAATTACCCGTATTTTTGGATATTGCAGAGAAAGGTTGATACTTCTGATGCTAAATGATGCATTGAAACTTTTGTGCCTCCTTTGTCCTCTGTTTTGACTATTGCATCCTGTAGTATAGGTAAATACATCAGGCAGTACTATGTCAAGGGCAAGTACTCGTTTTATCTAGTGTAGTTATCACCTACTATGATTGTGCATTTTAGAACATAAAAGTTGTCTTACTCTGGCATTATGAAGTGCTGTATAGAAGTATTTTAATAATGTTATTAAGTAGTAATATTTGTGTACAAAGGAAAATATTGAAAGCTTTTCTTTATCAACTACTGTTCACATTTAGATTGCAGAGAAAACGGAACTTAAAATAGCTGAATCTCGAGAAGGTTATCGACCTATTGCAAAGCATTCATCGGTGCTGTTCTTTAGTATTGCAGACTTGGCAAACATTGATCCCATGTACCAGTACTCCCTTAGCTGGTTTGTTAACCTCTTCATCAACTCTATTCATGATAGGTAAATACAGTCTTTCTGGTATAAAATAAAGTATTTTCATTCTCTTCTTAACAGTTCCCTCCATTTTGAAACCATTTACCTCTTATCCCTCGTTAAATGCAGGTTTTTGAAACAAAATATGATTTGTTAATGAAGTAAATGTTTTTTTTAGTTACTGTTTGAGCAAACAACAAGCTGTAAGCACGTGCTTTATTTAAGTATTTTTAAGAATGTGACTTACAGAAAGGGTGAAGTCTGATTCTGAACTAGGCTCCATTATGAACACGAGTGCCACCACCTAACTGGCAAATGGATTTCAACTCATTGTTTTGCTTGGGACTTTTAGAAGAGCCGTAAAACATTGAGTATAATTGAAATTTTGGGGAAATGGGCATCTAAGTCTGTTGCGGACCATGTGGGCATAATATAATTTCTCTGCAACCCTAAGTGGTTTTAGATTTCTTAACTGATTTGCCTAAGTTATTCAATTTGAAGTCTCAGTTTCTCACTTCTTTTCTTTTTAGTAACAAATCAAAAATTTTGGAGAAGCGACTTCGATATCTAAATGACCACTTTACGTACAATTTGTATTGCAATGTGTGTCGTTCACTGTTTGAAAAGGACAAGCTGCTCTTCTCGTTTTTGCTATGTTGTAATCTTCTCATGTAAGCTCATTTTTGTGAAGTCTCTTAATAACAGAAACTAGTGATTTTCTTATAATGGAAAAAGGTATTGATAACATGTTCTTGTGCATATTGATAATATAGCCTTTGGAGTAAGGCCATGAATGTTTGGGGTTTTCTAATACTGGTAATATTTACGAGTGAAAGAGTACGTGAGTGCATGTAACACTACTATGTATAGCCTTTGGACATGTTATGAAAAGAATGTTTCTATGCTTATTAAAACCAATGGTTTTGTCAATGATACATCTTTGACTCCCTTTAAAGGACCTGGGTAGTGCTACGTAGCATCCTATGTCAAGAAAGATTGCTGTTATTTAAGAAAACGTTTTGGAAAGAAATCTAAGATACAGTACTGTGCTATCCCAGCAACTTCTAGGCTTTTGTCTTTGTTTTTCATTTTTTTCTCTTCTTTCGCTTTTATCCTTTTGCGTACATCATGAGCTCTCAGTTGCAGTCTTCTCTCTTCCACCAGATTTTTAGTTTAATCTTTGTGGGTTTTTTGTGATTTTATGTGAGTACATTGTGAAAGGAAAGATAAGTTCAAAATTGCACGATCACAACCATAATGTGCATACTTATTTAATTACAATGTGTATGCATCTGTATATGGACCATTCTTCCTGGGCCAATTTGTAAGACTACTGTATTCCCAGAACCCATTATTTTCTATAAAGTCTTTAAAAATAAGGAATAACTGCATTTAAAAAAAAAAAAAAAAAAAGCAGATATATACCATTTACCTCTTAAAACCCTTACTGTAGTCTTAATTAGTCATTTTTACCGTACAGTTTTTAAACTATATAGAATATTGAGATCTGATCTCAGCTGTTACTGTAGTAGAAGTATTACTAAATGGCAGTGAAGTGTAATTAGTTTTAAACAACTCTTTATATTATGTAAAATTGTATCTCAATAACTGAATATTATCCATCTTTTTTTAATATAGGGCTAAAAATGAAATAGAACATCAAGAGTTTTTGTTCTTACTAACTGGGGGTGTGGGTCTCAAGAATAAGTACAAGAATCCAGACCCATCATGGCTACCAGATAAGAGCTGGGATGAATTATGTCGTGCAAGTGAAATCCCAGCTTTGAAAGAACTGAGGTATAGTGAAATGTTGATGTGAATTAGCCTTAATTGTTTTTGACCAAAGCACGTGTAACATGCTGCAAGAAATGTTTCCTATACATTTTCCAAACTAATGCCAGAATGCCAACATGGTATAACCAGACCTTTTTTTCATCATTAGGTTTCCTTCACTTATTTCAGTCAAACAGTCAGCTAGCTAATTAGGATATTATTTAATTAAACTATTTTCCTAAATTATTTGAGAGATTCCCTAAAGAAACTTTTGTTTTGGAATGTCTCCATGGTAGAGAAACAGTGTTTCAAGGAGGTCAATGGAGGCCAAAGGAAGTATATGTAGCAAAATTCCAATGCAGTGCTGGGGGAGGAATTTTCCTGGTAAAATCTGATCTCCTGAAATCAGGAGAATTTCACCCTGGATTTAAATAGAATTTAACCCTAAATTCTGGAGCTGGTGTGGCTGTGCAAATCTTGCATATAAGTAGCTGACAGAGCCCGAATATTTGGAGGATTTGGATCTGACTGCAGAAACACTGCTCTATTAGAAGAAATTGGGGCTGTTTTGTGTCTCTCCCCCTTTGGAGTTTTAGTAGCAATGTGGATGATGATCCAGCCTTTAAATAATCTGAGAGTTGTCCCACTACAGAGGTCGTACTTTGCATATTGTTTGAAGGAAAATACATTTTTTTTTTTTTCCCCCTGGTAATTTTCTTCAGTTAAAGACTGGAGTTTTCCTGAAATATGAGAGGCAGAAAATTCACCCATACCTATGAAGGTCCAAGCAGTGCTGGCTGGAGGCATAGGCAGAACTTATTGTCAACTTGGAACCTTTCAGGTGGAGTCTTTTATGTTTGCAATAGCATGGTGGGAAAAGACTTTTCACTCTTCAACATGGAGAATCTCAACTGTAGGATTATTTGCTGATGTAGATGTGGAGTGGCTTGTATGACAATACAATGTCATTGGCTTTTGATAAACACCAAAAAACAGACTCCAGGTATTTACAGTAATTGTAAGTGCTTTTTTTCTCTAGGAGTCACATCTCTGAAAATACAGGTGAATGGCAAAAAATTTATGACAGCAAAGAGCCACAAAGCTTTCCATTACCAGAACAATTTAATAATACATTAAATGAATTACAAAAGATGATAATTCTTCGATGCTTAAGACCAGACAAGGTAAAATGATCTGTTATCAAGTGTTTGTAGACTGTTTCATGTCTTGTAGCGTAGTTTGCACCGGTTGTTAAAATAACTAATCTCTTCTTCATCTTATTTTATTAAGAAAATAAATGCTATTCTTTTGTTTAAATTGAGCAGTACAAACACCACAAGCATCAGCTGAGATCTTTTGTCTGACATGATTTAATGCATCTTTCAGAGTATGCTCATTGTTCTAGTTTTCTTCAAGTGCTTGTTCATGTTTAGTCTGTTATATACTTGAGAGCAGGATATATTAGCCTGAACAAATACACAGAGTATCCAGTACCATGTGCTTTCATACAGAGTTCCAAGGCAGAGGGAGATCAAATGTGTTTATTTGAACAGCCAAGGTGAACCTTTAACACATTCTGCCTTTGGTGCACTTAGCAAATTGTATTATATGTACTGTAGGAACAATCAATGTTAGGATTTAAAGTACATATTGCAATTGCTCCTTAGAATTAATTAAAAATAATTACATTAATATTTACTAAGGGGGAGTGTGCTGGTCTTCCACATCAGGTAAAGCCTGAATTAAAGTCTTAATGTAATTTAATATTGTTTAGATGAGGTATGTTATTTTTTATTTTCTAAAAGCATTATTATTCCTCTTGTAAGGAGAAGAAGAAAAAGGGGGGGGGGGGCTGTCAACAAGAGGTGAAACCTTTTGGTTCTGAAGCATTCTGCGAGACTAGTCTCAAATCCGTGCAAAGCAGAGAGGCGTCTGTAGGCTCAGGAATTTAACTAATACATGGTACATAAAAGATGCTGCCAAATATGCAGTTATATTTAATTTATGTTAATGGTTTGTATTTACTTTTTTTACCAGATTGGTCCAGCTATAACAACATTTGTAACTGATAAACTGGGGAAGAAATTTGTAGAGCCACCACCTTTTGATCTAACAAAAAGTTACTTAGATTCCAATTCTACAATTCCTTTAATATTTATGCTATCTCCAGGAGCAGATCCCATGTCTAGTAAGTATACACAGAAAGAGAAAACAAAAGCGTAGCGCAGCTTTTGAGATTAGGGACCTGAATTTCCCCTTTAATTCCCAATGAGGATTATTTTGCACTTTGTGCAAGTAGATTTGAGTGCATCATGTCACACTGGTAAAATTCTGTGCTCCCTAAAAAATGGGAATGATATTTTAAACTGAATAAATTTTATACTCTACATCAAAGCTATACTGTCTTATTGTGTGTACATTTTAACAAAATAGTAATAAACATTTTTAAATATTTTTTTTTTCCTGACATAACTTCTTTTTAATGAAGAAATGCTAAAATCTTATGCTTTCTGTTCAAGGCCTCCTGAAATTTGCAAATGACAGAGAGATGGTTGGAAATAAGTTTCAGTCCATCTCATTAGGACAAGGACAAGGACCTATAGCTACAAAAATGATTCAAAAAGGAATGGAAGAAGGAACCTGGGTTTGTTTACAAAATTGTCATTTAGCTGTTTCCTGGATGCCGATGCTGGAGAAAATATGTGAAGAGTTTAACAGTGAAAAATGTCATCCAGTCTTCAGGCTTTGGCTTACTAGTTACCCTTCACCAAAGGTACATGCATTTCCTTTCCCCAAATAGAGAATATTTGGCAAAGTTGATGACATTTTTAGGAAATATTCATATCCCTGAATGAGGTCATAATACAGAACTTCTCTGAAATGCAGTGAGGCCGTTGAAGAGAGAATTTAATTAAGAAAGGACATTTAAAAAATAATTAGAAACATAGTAATACCAAGCTTCCTTTGTAATATTTTGATATTGTGATGTGTGATATTTTGTATACTAGTGAATGGAACTGCATTTTGCCAGCATATATAATTAGGAACTTTTTATGCTGTCACCAAAGTTTTGTTTCACATAAATTCAGAAATTTAAATTTTGCATTTTGTTTATAAGGTGTTGAATACCAAGAAAAAACATTTTAAAATATAGGTTTGTTGCTTACAGCAAGGTCTTACTTTCTTGATGCCTTTGAGAATTTTTTTTTTTTTACAGCTGTTGACGTTTAAAATGTAATTTCTTACACATAATTGTTTATTTATACAAACATAGAGTAATAATATATTGTTATAACAACATAGCATCTATTCCACACTTTCTGAATGCACCTTTGCTGGTTTTTATTTCTAGTTTCCAGTAACCATTCTGCAGAATGGAGTGAAGATGACAAATGAACCTCCTACTGGTCTCCGGTTAAACCTACTGCAGTCATTTCTTTCAGATCCTATTTCTGATCCTGCATTCTTCTCTGGATGCCCTGAAAAGGAGCTGGTAATGTGCCTTGACAGTTTTATTCTCTCTCTCTCTCTCTCTCTCCGCAGATGTACTGATTTCTGTCTAGTGAATATTATAAGCTAAAATTTTCACTATGGTTGTGAGTTTAGGTTTTGCAATGGTAAGGATGATTAGTTGAGAATTACTCTGCCAGGTAATTTCACGTGGCAATATTTAAAATGATTTCTTAGGCTTTATTAAATCACATACATATTACACACACGTATTACACAATGTACATAAACTCTGTAGGGCACACCTATCATTATTGAGATGGTAACTGCTGAGAAGATCTTTTCTTGCTATCAGGGACCAGTACTGCAGTGCCCATATGTCTTACTGATAAGTGATGAACCATTTAGCTAATCATTACCTGCAAAGGAAGTGAAAAACAGTGGGATTACTCAGAGATATGAGTATGATAATCCATATAAGTGGGTGCATCTAGGGACTTGTATTAAACAATACATCTGTATTTTATGTTTGTCTAATGAGCCTTAAAAATATTGAGTCACCATCCCTGGAGGTATTTAAAAGACACGTAGATGTGGTGCTTAGGGACATGGTTTAGTGGTGGACTTGGCAGTGCTAGGTTAACTGTTGGACTCGATGATCCTAAAGGTCTCTTCCAACCTAAGCAATCCTATGATTCTATTTGAATTCTTATGAAGTCAGCTGCCCTTTACATGGAAGAAGAGAAAAATCTTATGTAATGGTACTTGAGGAACTAGCTAAATGTGCTTGCATATGTGGCAACTATGTGTGTATTTGTTCCCAAGTCACATAACCACAGCATACTTAATAGTTGCCTGTATTTGTACCCTAGATGGAGAGTGGCAATCAAATGGTGTGTTCTCTATATAAGTTACAGACTAACATGAGCATATAGGCTAGTTAATAGTACTTTTTTGTTTTGTTTTTCTCAAAGGTGTGGGAGAAACTGCTCTTTGGAGTTTGTTTTTTCCATGCTCTTGTTCAGGAGAGAAGAAAATTTGGACCTCTTGGTTGGAATATACCCTATGGATTTAATGAATCAGATTTGCGAATCAGTATCAGACAGCTGCAGGTAAAATCATCTATTGCTACCTTTAACTCTGATATTGCGAAGCACAGGGACGAGCTGATAGTGAAAAAGGAGCAATACACTTAAACTACTTCATATGTTCATAGATTTGCATGACTTCAGTTCAGCTGCAAAGGCAAGGAATGTCAATCATATTATAAATATTTTCAAAATTACCAATGAAATAAAATTGAGATTAAATCATGAGATTTAAATTGATACAGACATACGGAATATAATGAGTACAATAGGAGTTTAAATTGTCATATGAGAGCTCGCTGTGCTTAAAGTAACACCCTGTCAGTGACAGTCACCTATTATGGTGGGTTTTGTGGTTAGTAGGAGGCTTTTTTTTTTTTTACATACATAGTATTAGTTAAACAGAGCCTCAGACTATTCTCCTTCCATAAAATGAAATGCTGAACACTACTTGAACTTGAGTCTTCTGCGTAGAAAAGCCAGGAGAGCTAAAATTGTGAATTACAGAAGTTGAGGCTGAACAGTAGGAAAAGTTATCAAGAAGTTAATGAAAGAGATCAGAGGGTTCTGAAGATTGGAAGAAAAATTATGTGAAATGCACATTTCTCTATGACACAGAAAAGTGTCCATCTAGAAAGTTTAGCCCGGAAAAACTATCCACTTGTAAATAATTCAAGAATAACTTGGATGACTTAGTAATTTGGATATTCATATGAGGCTTTTACTACTAACTCCTCTTTATTTGAAATAGTAATGTTACCTGAAAAAAGATTTCAGGATATGAATTTCCAATGCTTAAGGAGAAAACTCCATAAACTGCAGTTTTGCATGCACTATAGCTTCCAGCCCTTTAGTCTGTAGGTCACACTGTTGTTCTGCAGATGTTTCAAGTCTCTAGAATTACTCATGTCTTCCGTTTCAGTTATTCATAAATGAATATAGCCATGTTCCTTTTGAAGCTGTATCTTACCTAACTGGTGAGTGCAACTATGGAGGTCGAGTGACAGATGACTGGGACAGACGTTTACTGCTGACAATGCTGGATGACTTCTATAATCCAGATATAATTGAAAATCCTCGTTACACTTTTTCTCCCAGTGGCAACTATTATGCTCCCCCAAAAGGCACATATGAGGACTACATTGAGTTTATTAAGGTAAAAAGTAGTAACAAGATTTTGAACTGTTATAATGATGATGTGCTAAAAAGCAATCCTTAAAGGTTTCTCTATGTTAAAAGGGCAGTTTTGCAGCACGTTAAACTGTATGCTTGACTTCTTGCCTAACATCCTTGTATGATCCTTGCCATGATCTAGACTGTTTCTGAGAGGGAGAGGGAATCAGCAAGTAGACAGGAAGACCTAGAATAGATAATGGAGAATTCCTTGGAAGAGGCTTTCTGTAAGTGAGGTGATGGCTCTATCACGAGTAATACTGTCTGCAAATACCTATCATTAAGGTCCTTATCCACCTTCAGTTGAAGTCAGTGGTAGTTTTTCACTCAGCTTCTTAAAGAAGACTTGGATCTATATTCCTAGTATGCTGCTTTATCTCATGCAGATGTTTATTGTTTATTTTGTCTTAGAGTCTTCCCTTTAGTCAGCAACCAGAGGTATTTGGTTTGCATGAAAATGTGGATATTTCAAAAGATCTTCAGCAAACTAAGATCCTCTTTGAATCTCTGCTTTTAACACAAGGAGGTGGCGCTCAGGGAACTTCTGGAGGTGGTGACAGCACCCTTTATGAAATTGCAGATGATATTCTCAGCAAGGTATTGTATTATAGCAATGGGTCCAATTTATCTTTTTATAAAGCAGAAATTCTTTAACTAGAATCTTCATTGTCAAATTGATTTCATGTTGGAGGAAATACCTCCTGGGAGGAATTTAGTGCAATATGAAAATAATAAATAGGTAGAAGATAGGAGATGGAGAGAGAAAACAGAGCAAACACAACTTGGAAGAACAGTTGATTCATTCATGTGAACAAGTTTAAAATTAATAAAATTGAAATGTATTCATAATTTTTCATGGTATGAAAAATTCTAGGTGGTTTTTAAAACATAAACGTCACTTTTAAAAACCCATAATTTTTATTTGGATTAAACTACTAAATACTGTATTGATAAGATACTCATCAGGAAGTTTAATGGTATCTATTACTCTGCACTTTCTCACATCTGCATACTTTTAATATAATACCAATGTATAACGATATATGGAATGATTTCCAAATATGTTGTCATTTACAGCTTCCAAATGATTTTGACATTGAAGGTTGCCTAAGTAAATATCCTGTGAGATATGAAGAAAGTATGAACACTGTGTTGGTGCAAGAAATGGAAAGATTTAACAAGTAAGAGTGTTATATTTTATTAAGTGTAACCAAAATCATTCCATTTGCAGAAAAAGTTTTCTTGCAAATCATACACTGTAAACCCTATGTTGTGTGAAATATGTTATTTATTTATTTTGTTCCCTTCTAATTGTCTGCAGCGATATCTGCAGTCCAAGCACCATTACTCCTTGTGGAAAGTCAGAATGTAGGATAGATGTCAGGAGAAATGATCTAGTGGCAAAATGAACTGAAAGAGGAGAAAAATACATGATAGAAGAAGGGAGTTTGAGGAGGCACTTGGAAAAGAGATTCTGAACAATATTTTTATGTTCCTTTTTTTTTTTAACTTCGCTTTCTCTTTCACCATCTTTGATTATATTTTATTTTCTTCATATTTCTGACCTGTAGGGTAAAGGGGTTAGAAACTGTAATACATGCACAGTTATACTTTATGAAACCTTTTCCTTGATAGTTGGAAATATTTCTGCTTATTTCTTTATTGTCTCATATGCTTCTGTTTTAAATTCTGCCCCCCCCCTTCCTGATACCTTTCTTCCTATACCTTATTTTCACAATTATTCTCCTAGGATTACAAACCTATAATTACTTTTTATTTTTCTCTTTGGGTCCCCAGTCTCTCTTTTGACTTTATTTCCTGATTTTCTTTCTTATCTTCACCTGCTCCTCCATTCTTTCTTACCTATTTTTCTCTATCGTCCTCCTTTTCTATTTGTCCCTTCATGTCTCCCACTTAATTTTCTCCCAAACTTTCAATAATGCTCTCTGGCCTTCAGCCTCCAAGTTTTCCTTTGTTGCAGTCCCTACCCACCTCTTCTTTTGTAATCTAAACCTTTTTCCTTCATCTAGTATATGGTGTATACATTTGGAGTTCCAAATGTATCCTCTTACCAAACAATACAGAGTATATATCAGAGATAACAAAATAATTTATTAAGTTGTTCCTAGTCTTAAATAAATCGGCACAAATGCATAAATCCATGACTTTACAGATGTGGCTAATTACACAGTTACATAGCAGCTATATGAGTTCTATAGATGGTTCCATAATCCAATTTTTTTCTTTATTTCCAGTGAGGATGTCATGTTTTACAAATCATGCAAAATGTGTGAAAATTTTGTTTTATTTTTTAATTCTAGCTTAATCCGAACTATTCGTATTACACTAGTTAACCTCAAGAAAGCCATTAAAGGACTGGTTGTTATGGATGCTGAACTGGAAGCTCTGTGTAGCAGTCTACTTGTTGGAAAAGTTCCTGAGAATTGGGCGAAACGTTCATACCCAAGCCTAAAACCATTAGGGAGCTATATTCTAGATTTTCTAGAAAGGCTGAAATTTTTACAGGTAATGTACAAGAGGCAGTACTGTCAATTGTATGATGATCTACTTCATATAATGTGTCCTTTATGTTAAAGGAATATTGGGAAAGGAGTGATAGATTGGGCTTAGATCTTTCTGAGTACAGTTATGTAGAAAATGGTCAAACAGTATGTGATTTGTCTCTTTCTGATTATTGAATGTGTCGTTTTCCTCTTTCCAGGATTGGTATGAATTAGGGAAGCCCACAGTTTTTTGGCTGTCGGGATTCTACTTTACTCAAGCTTTCTTAACTGGAGCTATGCAAAACTATGCTAGGAAGCACAGGATCCCTATTGACCTTCTGGGATACGAATTTCAGGTAGAGATAAATTATAAATGCATATGTTATTAATCTGAGTCCTGATGTTGCGGTGAGATGCAGTAAGTAAATCTTGACTGGAAGGTTCATTTTGCAACTAACTCACTGCAATTTGAAGACATAAATTTAATTCTTTGGTAAGGTAGGCAAGTTAAGTAACATCCATAAAAGAAGTATCTTAAAAGTAGTTCTATCATTGGACCTGGATTTCCACTCAAGAGAACAGCCTATAAAGTACATATTTGTCTGTGATTAAAGCCTTATTTTATAACCTACAATAAAGGTAATGAACAAACCCACAGAAATCTGCCATCTTTATAGTTTTGTATAAAAGTAGTACTGAAAGGAAGGTATTACTATATTATTCTCATTTTGGATTGATCTTCTGAAAATTGGCTATGGGCATAATACCTCAAAAAGCAAACAGCTATGAAAGTTTAATAACATAGAACACTTATTTCTTGTAGGTTATTCCTCAGGATACTGCTGATACTGCACCAGAAGATGGTGTTTATATCCACGGATTATTTTTAGATGGAGCTCGCTGGGACAGGACCAAGTCAGTAACAAAGTGTTTTACTATGGTTCTGGAAAGCTTTCTTAGGTGCTCAAACAAGATTTGTTTAAATATTTTAAATTATACTTTTCATATTATTGAAGTAACACACCAAATGAAATACTCCTTCATGCACGGAAAATGGGGAAGAAAAAAAAAAAACAAAAAAAACCCACCAAAAAAACCAAAACCCAAGCAAGCAACAACCAAAACCCAAACCCCTTTTTGGTTTAACACCAAGCCACAAATAATTACTTTGTTGCTTTCTCTCACCAGGGGAACGTTAGCTGAGCAGTATCCCAAATTGCTCTTTGATATGATGCCAATCATTTGGGTAAAGCCAAGTGAGTATAATTTCTCTGAAGTGCGAGCTATTCAACAAGAAATTGCAACTGTGAATTCCTTTTTTACAGAGGATCAGTGCTCCTACCCTCACCAAAGTACCCAAATGTGCACAGAATTCATGTGCATCTGACCTATGACTTTTACATTAAAAAATGGGCCTGCTAGCTTGGCTCAGTCTCATCTCATCTGAGCAATAGGCCTGTCCCTCTCCCCACAGATGTTTACAATTATGGATTAGATGAAAGGACTAGTTAAATTAATTTTTTATAAATATGTTTAGGTGCTGCCCAATCTGTTTTTCAACCAAAAGTTAATTTGGGTAGGGAAGCACATGGTGCTTGAATTCCTGGCTCTACTCAAGTTGAGGAGAACTTTTAATTGACTTGCAGAGACCCAGTGTTTTACCTCACATGATTTAGCAAGGTTTGCTCAGGTTATTTTTAGCTGCTATGCTAGTTGTCTCTCATACTAGTAAGATATTTTCCAAAACTCTTGTTTTCTTTGATCAGGAGCAGCAAATGCCTGTTTTTATTTATTCACTTAAGCAAGACTTTCTACTGCAACTGTTGCAACTTAGATGTTATTAGCTAATAGGCAGTCTTACAAAGTTTCCACTTTTTCTGCCTGTGCTTTCTCTTGAGGTTGGATGAATCTGTTCAGACATGCATGATTTTAGACTTTGCACAAGTTGCGTGTAAGCAGTCTAGGCATACAAAGAGTTCCTGCAGAGTTGTGTGCTTGGATCTCAGGTGACCTGAATTGCAGTTAGGTTCTCTGGCTGCTGGACCAGAATTCTTGTGGAGCTGTTAAAAGCTCGTGTATAAATTATGCTTTAACCATGTAAATATTCAGATTTTAATATGTCTTTGAATGATTACAAAGCTGGTAGAATCACGGAAAGGCATCGAGTCCTGAAAATAAGTTGTAGTTAAATTAGTTGGGTTTAAAAACAAAACAAACCACACACAAAAAAAGCCACATAATTTTATTATGTTATTGACAAAACAATTTTGCATTTTTATTTAGCTTTAAGGATGTTACTGTAAATACTTAATATTTTTATGTAGATTATGTTTCTATCAATAGATCTGTTGAATGTAATATATTATTTTGGGTTTTTTTTGAAGCTGCAAAATCGGACATAAAGCAATCTAATGCATATGTTTGCCCACTATACAAGACAAGTGAGCGTAAGGGAATCTTATCTACTACTGGACATTCTACTAACTTCGTCATTGCTTTGACGCTTAACACGGATAAACCAGTTCAACACTGGATCAAGCGAGGTGTTGCGTTGCTCTGCCAGCTGGATGACTAACTTTGGACAGTTCAGATACAGACTTCACAAGATCCCATTCTTTTTGTTGGCTTACATACTGTGTAAAAGAAACATCTGGACTTTTTAATATCAAAAGAGGGCATGCAAATATTTTCTGATCCTCAATATTTTGTCTTAAATAAGTATGTATTACTATTAGCATCATTACAATCTATAAAAGATACAGCTAGGATTTTAACCATTGGTAATATTATTAATGTGTAAACATCAATTTTATGCGTTACTTGAATATCACAAAATATATGTTAATGGAAAATGAAAATAGTCTGCACTTTCTGAGAGAAACATTACAATTAATGAACTTGAAGCATTAAGAGTGCTGAATCATGTGACTGGGAAGCTAGTAGGTAGTAAGTTTGGGGATTTCAATCTGGATTTATATATAGCCTATGTTCTGTCATAGCAACTGCAAAGATTGCAGTATGAAAAATCATTTATCTATAGTAGGTAATTCTGATGTCTTCCTTCCTCAGCAAATGCATCTCTGCAGGATTTCATTCAGATATTCTGATTTTTGTATAGGTTTTTTCCCAAATAGTTTCTGTGAAGAATAAATGATAAAATCTCCCTTATGACCACCTGCCATAAAGTATCTGTTTCCCTATTGCTCCAGAGAGGCAGTCCAGTTTCAATTCCTTCACTGGTTCTGCACTTTTGTTTTCTTTTTTAAAAAAAAAAAAAAAAAAAATTACTCAAGCATTCTTCATAGATCTCTTCTAGCAAAGAACTATTTCCGCCTTGCAGTCAGATGCAGCCATCATCATTCCTTTGTAAGGATCCCTCTGTAAAATACAGTAAGAACATGAAAGTCTCACTCCATCCTCCCTTCGCTATTATAACTGGGTATCGATGTCCTTCATTTCCCTGCTGTTGTGTGTTACACCAGCATAAGTTTTCAGCATAGGTCTGTCTTTCTGAAACTGTGCTTTTCCCTTTAGAGACTCTGTATGTTTATCTTGTGCTTTTCTATTTATATTAATGTGTGAATTGTCATTAAGCAATCAGAAACCCGTAGTAATTTTTAATAGAGTTCTTGCTTGATTTCATTTGCTCATTTATGTTTACTTTTGTTGGTTTTAGTTTTTCTTTTTATGCTGTCTTACTCTTTTAAGCTCCTAACAGTATCTTCAGTATACTCTTGCAGGAAAGCACTAAGGAATTTTCTTTCCATAATGTAATAGTTACTACTTATAGTTCTCAAATTCTCATGCCAAAAACTTTTAACAAGAGTATTTTTACAAAGAAACTAGAATTTTAATTCATTCTTTTCCTGACACCATTTGTCATAACTAACCTCTATGAAAGAAACATGGAGAAAGCCCCAGAGTATCTTATGATCGGGTATTTATAGTGAGCTATTAATGGACATAGGCTCTACTGAGATCATTTTCAATCCTGAAAATATCGCTTTCAGCTTAATAATCACTTCTTCAAAGTGTGAGGTCTTCCCTTGTTCAGAAGGTGAGGAAAACCTGTATATTTTCTCAATTCATAGGAAAATTAGTAGTCTTCTTACAAAAAAGAAATAGTCTAGATCTAAAATGTTTATATACTCATTGTACTATAGGTATAACAGAATACTAACATTTACTTGTCTGTATATTTTGTTAATATATTTCTCTTTTTTGCAACATGTACAATTACAGAGCAAGGCCTTGCAATCACGCATTAGGTGGATCAGGTAACAAATCAAATGATGCAGGTTTGCTATGAATTACTGCTGCTCAACTTTAAGATGTTTCTAGAATTATTCCAGACTTTGTAAGTGGCATGTTGACAATTATTTCCTTCATTTTGCTGTGCTCATTCATTTTGTAATTTATTTATTTGCTTTCAGTTTTACTTATTCATTTTATTTTGCTTTGCCCTGTATTTTTGGTTGGGTTTTTTCAGGCCAACTCTCTTGAAAGACAGAAGTGGAAGTTTTGATAAGGTAAAACAGATGAGAGGTTTGAGCCTAACAGAACATCTGTGATTTTAATCTATAATAGCATGTAGCTGAATATACAGAAGAACAGTGTGACTGCTTATGCATATAACAGTGTACATCTACACACATTATACTATTTAATGAATTAATTTGATTGTTAGTAATTGTTTATGATTTCTTCTTAAATTTTAACATTTAGACTTAACAAATAGTGTCAATGGGATTTATTTCTATGCCCCGTTGTTTGTATTACAATCTTAAAAGGGTAAAAATATTTTTAATTGAACCCTTTCAATATGGCAAACTTTTTTTTTTTTTTAAACTAATGCTATTCTTAAGCCTTTTTTTATTATTATTATGAACTCCATTGTGGTTACACCAGTGTTGTTTTTATTTCTGCCTGTATTTGTTGCAGTATTTTATATATATAACCCTTACAAGTATTAGAAAAAAAACAGGCATGCATTGATGAAGAATGCAGAATTTTAAGTTTATCTGTTCTAAATGGCTGTAGATTATGTACATAAGGTGGTAAAGTTGGTCTTTTTTTCAAGCATGGAGTTTGATGTTGTTTCATTTAGAAGGCTGATGCACATAATAGCACAAATCTACAGTACTTTCCTGACTACAAGACATGGCCCTAACAATACCTTTATTGAAACAGTTTTAACAAAAGCTATTATTAAAAAATTTTATGTCCTTCACTTGCCCTTCACTTCCAGGCCCTCTGTGAACAAACTGAAAAAACATCCCAAGTCTTATTACACATCTGTTTTGCTACTATGGAAACATCAGAGCACAATTGTGATGATATTTGGGTGTCTAAAAGACTTAACAGGGAATGACTATTTGTCTGAAAACTAAGTTTTACTTATTTGTGTTGCTTCCTAATAAGTAGTGCCAGAACAAGTAGCTATTCTGTATGTTCAGTCTATGAAACAGAGATAAAAGCTAGCACGTGCTATTGGAATAGAAAACCTTTACTCTGTTCTAAATAGAATAACTCCTTGCAGCGCAAACTTAAATACCTGGGAAAAGGCTGGAGCTTGAGATGGAGAAGTTCCGATTCATTTATTTTAAACTATGTTTAATTTCTCTTGATACTTAAACAGTGATTGCTATTTCTGTTACTCCAGATTTAACCTGAAGATTTAACATCTGCTTCCAATTAAAAAGCAGTGTTTCCCTGTGAAAAGTGATCCAAGTTGTGCTGATTTGCCATGTATAATTCTACATATATGTTCGATGATGATTCTGATGATGAAATCCCTGCCCAACAAGCTATTCAGGAAAGCTTACAAGCTAGACATAAAATTGAAACAAGTGGCAGTGCAACAGAGGATGGAAGGTAATACGTTATTACTTCTATTTCGGGTGTTTTCTTGGCATTACTATAAGCATGTAGTAACCTTATTTTCCTTTGTGATTCTGTATGTTGTATTGCGCTGACTTTGTCTCATGGATACTGGAAGTCACTGGTAACTCATGTGTTCTGAGTTCTTTCTGAAAAAGTATAACCATTTCCTCAAAAACATGGAATGTATGAAACTTTCAGGTTATGTTTTACATCAATATCAAAATGAGTACGAGGCTTTATGAAGAAGCTAAGTATGTGATGTAAAAATAGATTGGTGTGGTAGCTTTTCCTTATTGTAGTATTTAATTGTTGGCCTTTGTGTGAAAAATCCAGTATTTATAGGGGCAGGGAAAGACTAACAAAGTGTTTTAATGCATTAAACCCTGACAAAACCTAGGTAACTTACAGAAATCTAACATGTAGTCTAGACTTGAGTATTTAAATTAAGGTATAATTATGTCCTGAACTTCACATTAATTTGTACTTCTCACTTTATTTTTGTTCTGTTTATGCAGTTTCCAGTATATTGCAAGTGAAGAACATGGAAAGATAATTGCAGCAATTCAGACAGTTAAGTATAAATACACTGCACTAAGCTTATACCCCTAGGAATCACTTGGGTATTGCATTGTTGAGCAATGCCTACATTTTAGATGTTTGATCACCTGATTTAAGTGCAATTTTTCTTTATATAGTCTTGGAGGAGTAAGGCAACTGAAAACGGGACACCCAAAAGCTAACTTATTAGATAGGACCATGGTAATAGGGTGGGTTCAAATGTCCCTCCTCTCAGATTCCAGTGCTTCATCTCCTGGAATTAGGGGACAATGCCAGGCCTTTCTTGTAAGATAAACAGGATGGCAAGGCCCCCAGTCAATTAATGCTTCTGAAATCACTTCACTTTGTGAGATACCCAGATTAAAATCTCTTCTCTACCTGAAGAGTGTTCCAGAATTGTTCCTTAATTGCCAAAATTTAGTGTATTCCTATATGAGATGGTCTTAGTCTGCTCTCCTGAAACTTCTACTTTTTGTGGTATAATCAATTTATATACTGAGTCACAGAGATAAGTAAACAATGAGCGTAAGTAGTACAGTTGTTAGGACAGTTGTCTGGCAGTGGGAAACCTTCAGTCCAGTCTTTATTCATGTCATAGTAAGTAGTTAGAGATATTTAGTGGAGTAGGAACTGAGAAACCAAGTCTTTTCTGGAAAAGCAGATGCTAGTTATGTTCCATACACTGTGAAGAATGTGCCTAAACTCTAGTTACACTTGCTTTCTGGCCTTATGAATATATAATTCTTCCATATGTAGGAGAACTTCAGCAGCAGAGATTGAGAGCAGTCTGTCCCCTCACCGTATAGTTGTAGGTAACAGGATGGCAGACTGCCTTCTCCCAGGAATGACGGGTTAAAAAACACGAGCAGAAACCAGGCCTCTACTTAAACAGGCTTTCTAGACAAGAAAGTTTTGCTGTTTCTTGATGAGATATAAAATTGAAAACATAATCATCTGTGTTGATTAAAGTTCCAGTAAGATTGTTAGTAAAAGCAGGAATAACGAGATAAGTTTCATCTTGTTATATCAGCTTGGTTTTACTTTTACCAACCTAAATATTTTTCGTACAGTTTTACTACGACACCTGTTTACTTTATACATTAAACTTTCATGCACTATTGCTCAAAGAGAGGATTACATTTGAAATATTTTAGTCATATTAATTATAAGTAAGTTCTTTTCAATGTATAATTCAAAATGCTTTGTGAGTCAATGTCAATCGTTGATTGTTCCATTCATGTAAACTACCCTCTGAGAAAAAATTGCTTTGACAAAGCAAGTTGTTTATTCTAGATACACTGATGGGTTAAATGGCACTCAGTATAGTAGTTGCCTGAATTTTGTTTTATGATGAGTAATGGGATATGTGTCTGTCTTAAAATATCACAGGCCAAGAAGAGGCCTTGATGAAGTTGGTGAGACACAGTTCTGCTTTTGAAGAAGCAGATCGGCAAGGCAGGCTTCCTGTGCATGAAGCTGCAGCACAGCGAAATAAGAACATCCTTGAAATAACTTTGAAAGGTATGGAGTCCTTGTGGTTTTCCACTAAAAAGTTTTACAAAGTCAGGTTTCATGAATGATCCAGCTTCAAATGTGTTCTGCTTTTCTGTATTTCAGCCTCCCGTGCCATTACGTGGGAGCAGACCACTCTAAAAGGGGAAACACCTCTCTTGGTGGCAGTAAGAAATTGCTTTGTAGACAATGTCCGCTTTCTCCTGCTCAATGGCTGCAATCCCAATGTTAAGAATGAAGAGGGAGATTCTCCTTTAGTTATAGGTGAATACCTTATTTAGGGGTGGAGAGGTGAGGGAATGAGGCAAGGTTAGAGTCACACATTTTAGGTTTCAATTTGACATATTTGACTTCAAATCAATATCTAAAATATTTTGCTGTAAGGAGCAAAAAAAATGTTAGATCTCAGTATTGAATGTGTCTGTCCCTGTCTGTTTTTCTTAGATGATATCAAGGCTTTAAATGAGCTGACAATTCCAAGTTAGGGACTGTCACCACAAAGTTCTTAGCATTATTTATTCATTAAAGCATTATCCTTATTGGTCTACTGAAGTATGGGAAACAGAACTAGGAGAAGCTAAAAATCTTTCCCCAAAGTCTGATCCAATGCAGGGAGCTCCAGATGTCTACCATTTTCCATCCCTCAGTTGCAAAGAGTTTGAGGTTCAGGTTGAACATACATCTTTTTCCTTAAAGAATCAAGTAGCTTTCTCCATGAAGTTCCAGAGTGTCTTCCTCTGCTTTCCTTGGCATCATTTATGTAGCAGTGCCAGATAACCAGATCCTCCTGCTTCTTCATGCTATTACTGTTCTCATGTCTGCAGGCATAAAACATTCATATTCTCTGCTTACATGGTATCTCTTTCATTGCATCAACTTCTCTTTCTCCAAAACCCATGGTAATTGGGTTTGATTTTCAAAAAATTATAGCAAACCAGCCTGATTTATCTGCATTACACAGAGTGTAAGACAGTGTTTGTCCCTATTCAGACATTGTTGGCATTAATCCAAGTATGACAAGTGAAGAAGCTAGCCAGGCCTAAATTCTCAATTCACTTCTCTGAATTTTTTTTGATTGAAGAAGGTTCCATACCTAATATAACTGTTAGTGTAAATGCCATTTTAATTTGATCACGCATGAGAACTGTAATTCTTGATTTGTGAAGAAATAGTCCTAATATTTTGCCAAGATGTTTTTCAAAAATGTTCTATGTTCATTTCATTTGCTTCTCCCAATTTGGGCTATGATGCTATTATTCTTACTGAGTCCTAGCCAAAGAAAAAGGAAAGCATGTTCTCATTATTGGAGTTCTAAAGGGAGCACTGTAAGTTTCTTGGACGAACCTGAAAGTTTTTTCCATATTGGAAGGGTGTTTTTTTCAAAACTATTGTTAAAGAAAGAGGTAAAGCTTACCTATCTGTAGGACCCCCAATCCATCCTTTTGAAATGACTAAAGCTTCAAGTCAGGGCCACCTGCTTAGAAAAGATGCAGAGAATTCCTGGGTACTTTTGAAGTGCACTATATTAAAATGCACCATCCCCCAAGAAGGGGATGTATGGGATTTATCTAAAGCAGCCACGTAGGTTACAGATAATGGGACATCAGGGGTTATAGTATGCTGTCAATGGTATTTCAAGCAGCTGCGGCACATCAAGCTTCTCTGCCTAATCTGTCTCGGTGAAGGGCACTCACTGTTCTACCCCACACAGCCTGGAAGATCAAAGAGAGGAGGAGGGAAAGGTGTTGCCTATTCATTCCATGCACTGGAGCCAATGCAAATTACTCTTTTAAGATCCTTACTGACTTAACAGATCAGGCTTACTAAGCTAAGAAGGCATATGACACAGTCACTTTAAACTTTGTTTCGTATTATGGTAACTGCTTATGAAGATTAAATAGAGCTCTGTGAGGCGGCCATCTCCTGACCGCAGCAAGTCCCTGTGTATGATCTCCATCTAGTGGCAAGGAGAGTTGCATTACCAAACGCAACGGAGGATTACAGAGAGAAGAGATTACCATAAAATCATTCATTTGTATGGTTAATGTTATCCTGGAAACAAAGAACAGACTTGTTGATAAGTTAAACCTTTCAGTGTAGTGTGACATTTCTCAGTGTATAAATAGCACTGCCAGGAACAGCTTGAGCTTTCCTGGGCTGCCACATAACAGAAGCCATAGTGCCTAGAATAGTGTTGAATAACATTCTGGCTGATACTTCACTTATTGTCTTACAGCAATTAAACACGATTCGTATGAGATTGCCTCCTTGTTGATAAGTTCTGGTGCAAACGTGAATTTGCAGTGTGTCCACAAGAGGACTGCTTTACATGAGGCAGCTAGACTAGGCAGGAAGGATCTGGTGAAGCTTCTCCTTCGTTCTGGAGCAGATCCTGACCCTCGCAGTGGATACGGGCTCACACCTCTAGCACTGGCTGCACAGATCGGACATACGGAAATTATGGAGCTTTTATTGCAAAAAGGTGAGACTTCATTACATAGGATGTTATAGGAAGAGAAGGCTTGGGGTGGGGGTCTGTCTTGCCAGTGTTATAAATATCTGTTGGGATGGTGTAAAGAAGACAGAGCCAGATTCTTCGCAGTGGCCAATTCTATCTGAACATAAGAAAACACTTTTTTCTGTGAGGGTGGCTGAACACTGAAACAGGTCCCTCAGAGAAGTTGTGGAATCTCCGTCCTCGGAGATACTAAAAACCTGACTGGACGCTGTCCTGGGCAGCCTGCTTCAGCACAGGGTTGGACTGGATGATCTCCAGAGGTCCTTTCCAACCTCAGTTATTCTGTGGTTCTGCTTTACAACTCAGTATATTGATTTAGTAACATGTAGGTTCAGTAGTGGTGTTCTTCAAGTGAGTAGAAATTGTAAGCCATACGTGTTAGTACTGAAATGTTTAAAGCCCAAATGGGACAAGTGAATCCTCTTTCCAGCAGAGAAAATTATTCCTAAATGCAGAGGCAAAAAATTGTTCTTAACTCAGTAGCCAGTAAAACTTTGCGTGACTGAAGTGAAAGGAAATTAACTGTTACCATGTTATTGAGTATACAGCCTGTAGTATTAATAGATCCAAACATACACAAAATATATTTTTAGAGATTACTTACTTGTAGCAAGCTGTAGTACTCATCAGTGAATGCTTTGCAAAACTGCAAGCAATCTGACATGTTGCAGGAGATATTTTGTGTACATTTTTGGGTGGCATCTTAATTTATTTGAAGAATTTGACTCCCAAATCATGTGAGTTGAGGTCCATCTAAAGAATCCCTAGTAATCTAAATTTCCTGTTATAAGAGATATATATATGTGTGTGTGTGCACATACATATATGCATGTACACACACATATATATTCCCTCTAAAGTAGTAAGCCTATTTACACACATTTTAATTAGTTTTCTGAAAGTTCTGTCATTGGATTAAAACTGGTTATTGTAAGATACACCTTCAGAAATAGCAACAGAAATAACTTTCCTTACTAAAGAAAATGAAATGCTATCTGCACCAAGAGGATTGTTGTGATATAGTTAAGTAAAGGCCTGATAAAGACTACATTTTCATAATATTCAAATAATGTATCAATCTTCTAGTCGGTAGTTGTAATTGTTTTTCAATGCAATATTGTTTTCTGACGTAGACAGGTCACCTTAGGGAAGGCCTGACAAGACGTTTATGGTGGGGAATTTTATATGATGGCTCAGCAGCACTGGAACTGGATTGTATGAACTGTTTTCATACTGGGTTCTCTCATATTTACAGTTGTATCTCTCTGGTCTTTGTAAAGCAGAAGAACTGAAATGCGTTTTATGTAAGCCAAAACCCAATTATTTGTATGAATAAGGACAAAACCCCTTGTTTGCGCAGTTATAGCATCAAGTCTTACTGTGTGATTGTGTTCAAACCAATTTGGTCCTTCTTGTTGCCAGGATCAAGGATCCAACGTGAAGGTTTATGCCCATAGTGGTTTTATTTAGTGAAAAATAGTATCCACAATACCATGTCACTGGAGGGTTGGAGATATTAATTACTGCTGGATATGTACAGTGACTACTGTGAAAATCCTTGATGCTTCTTTCCAGGTGCAGATGTTCTTTCACAGGCAATGGATTGTGCTTCTGTATTATTTGAAGCAGCAGGAGGAGGAAATCCAGATTCTCTGAGTCTTTTACTAGAATATGGGGCTGATGCCAATGTACCAAAGCACTCAGGTCATTTGCCAATCCACAGAGCTGCATATAGAGGACACCTTCTGTGAGTTAATATACTTAAAAATCAAGTAATGGTGATACCATAAATATAAATTTTGCTAATTCTACCTTATTCAAAGCAAATCTGTAGTTTTGTAGAAGGAATTCTTTTTGACTGTGTACATATGAGTTTTCTGTGTCTGATTGTAAGAGACCAGTCAGGATAAAATCTTCATTATCTTTGGATGAACATACTAATTCCTATAGCATTTCCCCACTTGTCACAAATACTAACACTGTCCAGTCTGATGTGGAGGTCGTTGGGACGTCCTCACTCCCTTTGGGTATGCCTCATCTCCACCCCATCGCAGGAAGGTAAACGTACTAAATAATCAAACAGACTTAGGGGATAAGAGTTATCCCTGTTTTAAAGACAGGAAGGACACTGGAAGACATTTATGCTAAAATCACAACCAGTAAGTGAGAAACAACTCTTCAATACTAGGAATGTTGCATTGTGATTAAGAATCTGGAATTCTTAATTCCTATGTTAATATTTTGTATATATTAATTAAATTATATTTAAACTTAAATGTATATATTAAATTATATATGTATTCGTATTAGAGCATATTCTATAAATTTCCTAATTCCTATAGGTTAAGCAATAACACTGTGCTCTTGACATTTAGGAAAAGCTGCTATTGAGAAGGAATCGTTATTCCTCTAGCAAGGAATGGGGTTGCTAATGAATAATAGAATAATATTTTATGTGTAGTAGGTGTAAAGTCAGTATCCATTGCTGGCTAACAATTTAATTGTTAGCAATTAAGGTCAATGCAAAGGTATAGCATGCCATGGTACTGAGTTGGTAGACAGTTGTATACAGTCATGATGAATTCTGAAGCCCAGCAACACAGAGAAATTCAAAGATTGAGCTAGGTGAACCAGTATGTTTAAGATTCTGAGTTTCTTCTTTTTTTAATTCTTCAGAGCCCTAAAAAATTTAGTTCCAGTTACTAATTTTGATGCCATTAAACAAAGTGGGATAAGTCCAGTTCACTCAGCAGCAGCAGGAGCACATCCTCAGTGCCTTGAGTTTCTCCTCAAATCTGGGTTTGATGCCAATTTCATGCTGGATCAGAGAGTTCGCAAAGGCTACGATGACCACCGGAAATCAGCATTGTACTTCGCTGTTTCCAACGGGGATATCTGTTCAACACAGTTGCTGTTGAACGCTGGAGCCCTGCCAAACCAAGATCCCATCAACTGTCTCCAAATAGCCTTGAGAATGGGCAACTACGAGTTAACGAATCTACTGCTCCGACATGGGGCTAATGTCAATTACTTCTGCAGAGTCAATACAACACATTTTCCATCAGCTCTACAGTATGCTCTGAAAGATGAAGTCATGTTAAGAATGCTGATGAACTATGGATACGATGTGCACCGCTGCTTTGATTGCCCTCAGGGAAACAGTTCGCATTCCCAGTATGTGACTGATGGATGGACTTCTACTGTTATCAAAGATACAATGGTAAGTATATCAGATGGCTTCGTAGTTGTTTTACTACCAGTATCCTTCCTCAAACTAAATGAAAATGTACTTAATGCAGTGTCAGAAAAGGAAGTTTTGAAACTGTAAGACAGTTTTCACATAAAGGTAAGAATAGACAAGGCTTTAAAAACAAATAGATGTTGCCATGAGGCCTGGTTCATAACAGCAAATTATCATAAACAATACTTTTGAATTGTGAAAATACAGCTCATGACATGCTAATGGTCAGTACAGAATTGGCTCTCCTGGGCAGTCTTGCCCATGGTGTGAAAGCAGGGACTTGCAGGCTGGCTCGTCTTGTATCACAACACTAACACTGGAAGGCTGTTGTAAGGACCCCCTGGAGCTGGCATGATAAGCACTGAGCAGAAATTAACGAACCTGGACCAACCTGAAGAGGGTCCTAGAGACACCCATCCGTGTCATTGTTTTGCAGTTCGTAAAGTCTAATTGAACTTAATAAACCCTTCTTTAACCTGAAGATAAGGGGGTGTGGCATGCACTGGGCTGGTGGGTCCCCCGTTCAGCATGCTTGGACACAAGTCTAAATTCCACTTAGGCAGTGGTAGTGCTTCTTTTTAAGCACTTTTAGTTACCAAATACACAGCTGCTTAAGTTCATTTTTGGATCTAGTACAAAATAACCATCTCTCAGATTTTCAGATCCTGCTAGTGGGGCTTAATGCAAGCTGTGACAACCTCTAAAGCTCCCCTGACTGACAGAACACTCATTCTTCCTGGCGTTCTGCTGAAGTTACTTAATTGCTCTTGTCCTGCAGACAGTCGTTTACAGGAGTCCTGAATATTATCCTGTTAAACATTTTGTTTCTATCAGTTCTGTGAAGTGATAACCTTGTCATGGTTGAAGCATCTGTCTGGGAAAGTAGTGCGAGTAATGTTAGATTATGTCGATCGTGTTAATATCTGCTGGAAGCTAGAAGCAGTTCTCAAAGAACAGGAACTCTGGCCAGACATCAATTCAATTTTAAGTGAGTATCATCTGCTGTTTACATTTGAAATGACAAACAAGCTGGTTTGGGATTGAGGCCTTTTTTGTTGGTGGTATTTTAGTTTTCATTACCTCAGATTGGTGCTTTTCTTGACCCTTGTTAGGCCAAAAGTTGTATTTTGACAGTAAGAGACCTCTTAAAAATCAGTGTATGTAGGATTTAAACTAAGTTTCTCTCAGAAGTCTGATAGACAGCAACTGCGCAATTTATGTAGAGCACTTGGGAACTTTAATTGCAATGTAGACAACACAATCCTCTTCAAGGGGGAAGAAAGCTTTTCCCCCTGCCTCAAGTTGATGGAACAAATCTAATAAATTACTATTATTTTTAATTGAGTTATTTAATTCTAGTCTAGATTAATTCTGTATACTTTTTGTTTGTACATAGATTAAGAAGTAGTGACTCATAATTCTACCTTTAGTAGCTTCTTCAGGTTGACCAATTATTTGGGGCTAAAGTACATTCCCCAAACTTTACTACTTAAACTTGCATTAACCTACATTTAGCCAACTTGACAGAAACAAAATCTGTTGATTTAGCTGCCAGTGATTATAACTGAGAGGTGTATGGGCTGAGGTAAAAAGGCTAGATCCTGACAGGTCCTGTTTTCCAGGTAGCAGAGGAGTATTGAATAAATAGAACAAAATTTAATAAATAACTTGCCTTCTCATTTCTAGCAAATCCTCGCTCTCTGAAGCATCTTTGTCGTCTGAAGATACGGGAATGCATGGGCCGGTTGCGCCTCCGTTGTCCTGTCTTCATGGCCTTTCTTCCACTGCCAAACTGCTTGAAAGACTACATACTATACAAGGAGTATGATCTTTATGGACAGGAGAACTTCATAGGAACCTACAGCCTCAACTGTACATAATTAGTAGTGCTATGTTTTGAAGGGAATGTTGACGTGGATAAGACTGTCTTAAGCAGCTGCTTTTTTCTTTTGGGATTTTATCTCCTCTGTATAGTAGGGAATACCAGCATTCCCTCCCTGACGAAAAAGGGGAGAGCCCCAAAATGTAAGTATTGTTGATCCCATTCTACATATCTACTGCAATATAAACTATCTGGAAGTTATGGCAATATTATTTTAAATGCTTAGTGTGAAAAGTTAAGGAACTGTAAAATGTAGGGCTGCAAACCTTGTGTTATTGCTAAGTTACAGCCTGTATAACAGGTAACACTACCCCATTGCAGGGTTAAACTCATGGTTTAGTTAAAGGTCAGGGATTTGACTAACACCACGACGGGACATAGTTCTTTTGTCTCTTGTACTTCCCTTTCTCTTGCCAAGAAGTAGTTTTTGTTTGTGAAGTCCTACCTTTAAGTTCTGAAGAGCAGCCTAAGGAGCTTTATTTTTTTCACCCAATTAAGCAATCCCACGTTCTAAGCAGTGAAATGGGATTAACAGCTATAGAAACCTCTGCTTATATCACAGCAGCTAGTGTGAAATACCGATGTTTCAACAAGGCGGCACGCTTTCTGAAAGAGGTGTTGGTTCTGCATCTCATTCTCAGGTATTGATATGCCTCATCCGTTATGTCTCTCTAGAACTAGGTTTTCCTTTTACAGTGCTGTCCAAAGGCATGCTTGCAATTTTTGGAGTTTCTCTTCATACAGTTGGAGCTTAAGCTTTTGGAGAACTGTCTGTCAGCAATTGTCTTAAGTCTTACATAGTACATGCAGACCCACAGCATGCCTGTTATTTCTAAAAATACTGCAGATGTCAGTCCATATTTTAGAAAAAAAAAAGTTCATCAACACACTTGACATTAGTAGTATTTATTCCTTCATTATCAAGTAAGCATAGATTTTTTTTTTATAGTTATACATGCATCTTTTTCACAGAAGTTACATAATTCAAAAGTCTGCTTTTCCCCAGAAAAATCTACAAACCTTATAAAATACAAATTTAACCATAATGCAGTTATGACCCATTGCTTTTTACATGGTGTTTATCATATAATAAACCAACAAAGCCCGTGAAGATATGTATCAGTACCCATGTTAATGGTTGTGCTGGTATAGCCTCTGTACATGTGAATTCTGATCATTACCATAACCCCAGCTCTGCGGAGTGCTACGCGTTGACATGTGACTACAACACCACGTGCACTAAGCAGCCAGCTGCGGTGGTAAGGACTTTCCTCTTCTCCTGCTCAGTCTCTGATTGTTGCGAAAGAAGTTTATCAGCATTCCCAAGTACAGTAACTTCCTCTGAGGTTATCTGCTAATATGGTTAAAATCAAGAGAATTGAGATACACTTTGACAACAGAGGGATATAACTGCACATTAAAACTTCGTTTAATGGAAGGGAACGCATCCTGTCACCAATAATGGTACTTCCTGGAAGTCAGTATTATGAAAAATGCAGGAGGTTTTTTTGCATCAGTACAAATCCCACCCAGAAAGTTACTATAGTTAAGCTTTTATTTAATCTACAAAATGCTGACTGAAGCCCTGGCATAATATGTTTACTATCCATGTTTCCAAGATTAAGACACAACAATCAAAGTTGACCTAAGTATGCCATTGGAGGTTTTTAATACAGCTAGCGAGGGAAAATGTGCAAGTCAGTCTCAAACATCGCAAAAATCACTTACACTTCACTAGAACAGGACCAATCCAGAACATCATCATAAGGATTTGACCACTCCACTCTATTATAAAAATGACCTGAAAGATTGTACAAAATCCTTGGCTTGCAATATAAACTTCATTAGGAATACAAGTGCATTCACAATGACACACTGACTTATCCTTGTCATGACACCTTAGATACCACTGTGGTGGGGGGGAACAACTTACTGCTTGGTTAAAAAAAACCTCTTGGAGACCAATTGACTTGCAAGAAATTTTGTAAAGTAGAGCAACAGAAAGAACATAAAATATCAGCTCTTGCTGTTAGACTAGACAATATCGCTACTTAACTCACTAAGCAGAGGCAGGTTTTCTTTATTTGAATTATTTCTGAAATAACAAGAGACTGTATCATAACTTTCTCCATTGGCTTCTCCTAAATTCTGTGCAACTAATTAATCAGAATTTACCTTAAACATATGCACAGTCAAATTTACTATTTTAGATCAATGTACATAAATTATATCTTCATAAAAGCTGTTTCAGGATTTTCAGCTCTGGGTTTACATCCATATAAAGATTAAATTTGACAGCACTGTAGAGGGGGAATGTTCCTTAACTCTTAAATTAAATATTACTTTACTGTTAGATAGTAAATTGTCTTAATACAATTTCAAACCTAAGTAGATTAAGGAAGTAGTAAACTATCAAATACAAATTAGTTTACGCTACCCACTCGTAACCAGTTATATATGGCGAAGTTGTCCTCTGATTTAGACTTAGAGAAATCTATTAATGGTCACTGGGGAGTGCTAGATATTATCTATAATGCAATAAAATGCATACCCATAAGCACACTTTATATATTTTGATATTCATGCCATTACATACATAAAGAATGTACGTAGCTTGAAACAACTGATAGCAAGACTTGCTTGGTCTGCAGTGTATAAATCTACATAGAGTAACGAACTTAATATCCCCTTACTGAAGGGGAAAAAAAAAAGTGAAGGTAACTATTGGGCTGCAATTAGCAACAGGGAAAGTTAGTCCTAAACAACCCTGGTGATTCAGTACCTGGGCAAAGTCACTTTAAAATCATGTATTTGAAAGAATACTTTCAGGAGTGTCTGAAATAATAGGGGATTCACATGAAGCAAATTACAGCTTCAGCTGGAAGTGCTTGAAAGATCAGTCTGTAAGTAAAAGGCAATAGGAAATATTAAACAGGAGAAATAAATTACAGGAGAGGAAACCAACCGGTAATTTACTAACAATAATAAAATGCTCAGGTGGTGAAATCCTACCGCAGTAGTTCCCAGGAGAACATGAGGTGTTTATATTAAAAGTCATACTCTAAAGGAAAATACTATGCACTCTGATTTTTTTTTTTTTTTAAATTAACAAAAATGTTTTCCAATGAACTAGTTCTAAACCTCATAGGAAAAAGGGTGCCAAATAAATAGGTTTTTATTTTGGGGAGGAGGGCATGGATAAAACCTCAGCAGCTATTTTCTTGCCCTGGGGTCATTCTAATTACAGAGCCAGGTGCTCCCCCTTAAGCAAAACTGAGCAGACCCCACTGCTACCTCATTGCGCCATTCCGGTTTAACTTCCTCATCCCTTGTGACCTGCCATTTGCTCTCGCAGCTTTCGTCACTCTCCCAGATGCTTTTATATTGTTTTGCTCATTTTACACTAGTGAAACTCTCCTAAACAAGAGAAAACCCCCTCATTTCATTCATGCATGTCAATGTTTTCTTTAACCATTCTCTTTATTCATTTCCCCCTTTTTTTAAGTGGTTAAAATGAGAATCATCCAACTCAAAATAAATGCACTTCACTCCTATGCTGTCTGTTCTAGAAAACTACATTTAATGGCAGAGATGGAAAGCCTGAAAAGCAAATGGAATAATTCCAATCCTGTACTGTTAAATCTGAAAAATCCCATATGACAGTAAATTTATCTGCCAACTTTCTCCTGCTTTCTTCCTCATCTTTGCAGATTTGTCTAAACCAGTAATGGTAGGTTTCAAGGAAAAAATAGAGTAATTCAATTTTCTGACATTTCTTCAATAAGGCTAATGCAAACCAGAAACACTTTTTGATGAGATGGCTAATTATTAACTGTCTTCCACATGGAGCTAGGGCTATTGCAGCTAAACTGGTTAACACATGAATCAATCCTGCTGTGACAAGCTGGGGGACTAGATTCTAGAAACTGGAGACCACTGATTTCATATTCTTCCTGTGCTGTTTCCAAATTGCTTCATCTTCAGCATGTACTTGAGGAAGATATAGTAAGACACAGTAACCTTGAGCTATGCTGTCATATTATTTGATAGAAAACAGAATACTAGTAAGTAAAAACAAACAAAAAAAACAAGAGAAAGAAACGTGAACTGGAATGATTTGCAGAGACAAGCTGGCTGCCATGCAACTATCTGTAAGCTTAGATTTGGGCACAAAAAGGAAAAAAATTGGATTTGCTGCCATTCTGTACATTTTTGTTAGCAGGAATAAAACCAGTCTCTTAAGGATGAGAGATGAGAATAGAAGACTATATATGAAATAAAACCGCTGCTCTCTTTTAGAAAAAAACCTCAGAATGGTGTTGTCCCTGTGACAGTGTGTTAGCCACATTTGGCCACACGGTGAAGCCATTTGCCCTGACTGGGCAACAGCAAAAGCAGATATTTCTGTAAGTGACTGGCTGCTCTGGGGATGAAAAATGTACTGGAACAGGAGTTGCTAACTCGCTCGGGAAGAGAACCTGGAGGCTCTCTGCGGCTCAGCCTCCCCCTCCAACCTCCTCTTTGAAGGCAGGAGTACTGTGACCCCTTCGAGGCTGCCCAAGCCCTTCCGTCGGCTGTGGTGCCAGTAACAGCTGCTCCGAGAGCTGCTCTGGCTCCTGCTGCGGTAGCAGCCCCAGTGCAGCTTAGTCCTGCCCAGGCACTGCAAGGGCAGGCGCTGCTCCCCCTTCTCTCCTCTGACAGGAGCCAGCTGCAATGAACTTCTGCAGTGAAATTCGCATCTCCAGCAGAAGGGGCAGGAGGAGACTGCCTTCTTCAGCCCACATAGGGCCCCGCAGTGCACGAGGAGAGCTAAGGGTGCTCATCCCTCAGCGCACCCACAGACACCCAGCAGAGAGGGCCTGAGATTCCTCACTCCAGCACTGAGCAACTCCAGCTGATGGGGAGATATAGCCTGAAAATTGCTTCCATTCCTGAACACCAGAAATGCCCTGCAATGAACTGTAAAACACTCATAACTGTTATAATATAACTTGGAGTATAAGCATATTCTTCTCTTTCTATGTTTCCTGCCACTATTAGAGAGACATCTTCTGTTCCACTGGATTTTAGTATTTATAGTAATTAGTGCAAAAATAAATATTTCTCTTCAAACAAGTTTTCTCTTCTGGATCAAAAGGGGAATGCACATTTAGTACTATACAAAATAAATATTACACAGGGTATGGAACACGGAGTTCGTATTAAAAGCTGTAAACAGACGCTGCTTTGAAAAATGCTTCACGGGATTGACTCTCGGATGTAGGATTAGCATAGTCTCTTACTTCAGAGCTAGTAAATTCTGTTTGTAAAATCAATTTCCGTGAAAAGACTTAAAGAGCCTCAACTGATTTTCAGTAAATGTAGTGTACTGGTGGCAAGGCATTTACGTATTCAGCAGATTTTTCCAGTGATGGAATTCAAGATGTTCCTGCAACTCTATGCAGGTTCTATAAAAAGTGAACTCAAAGGTTTACAGCTTTTTATTACGTGTACTGGGGAAAAAACCAAGAACATGGCACTTGTGCTATAAGAATATATACATTATTCTTATCATTTGATAAGGAATGCTTTATACATTCCTCATGCAGCAAAGTGCAACTGCGTCTCATCAGCTCTTATCTAGTTCTGACAGTATTTTTTTCTCCTGTTGAAAAGAAGTGTTTCAGCATTATATTCACCAAAAAAAAAAATCAAGACGGTATCATACAGTGCAATATGAAACAAAAAAAAAAGATCTTTCTGTCTAGAACTATTGCACATCTCACTGATGTTAGTCAGGATTTTTCTTTCTAAATCTGACAACAGTTATGTGCAACAAATTAGGTAAAGCTTAGCACTGTCTTATTTGGACATCTTTTGTTTCCAGCAAGGTGTTCTCCATACTGCAGCGTAAAGAACAAATTTCAGTGTACTGCTGAAGTCCAATGAGAGTTTTAAGTTTTGCTTCAAGAGCAGTCAATTGCACAGAGAGGGAAGTGGGGAAAAAAACTCCACAGTTTTTTCCAAACTGCAGAGAAGCCTTGAGAAAACATAATTTTGTAATAAACATGGTAGCATCACCATGCTTCATCTGGTATATAGAAGAGAAATTATACTGACGTGAAAATGGAAATCACTTAATTGAGAAAGAAAAATCAAGGCATAATGGGGTCTAAATATTGTGAAGTCTTTTATATAATACAACAGACCTTCCACCTGCATTTCACTTTGTGTAGAACTTGTGCCATTTCACCAAACATATCCATGATTCCAATTTTAATAAAGTAGGCAACCTCAGGCTTCAGATTCTCTCTTCTTCTTTCCATCGTCTCCTAAATCACTGTCTTCTGACTGGCTACTGCTAAGGACTACAAACTGTCCTTCTCCACTGCTCTGGTTCGATCTGCTGGAAGCAGCTATCAACCGGCTTTGCTCCTCTAGGTCCTAATTTGAGAAGGGGGGGGGGGGCGGGGATCAGAAAAAGAATATTAACATTGAAGCCATCTACAGTTGAAACAGGATACCGTTATTATGACTTATAAACTATCTTTTAACACTATCCATGGACAACTTTCTGTACAGAGGGAATGAAAAGACTGAATGGGAAACCAAAACAATTACATTTCACTAGTTGGCATTACCAGAACAGCTAACACGTTAACACATCTGTACCTGTAATACAGCAGGTCAGCACAGTATCTCCATCTACAGCCCGCTCCCTGCAGCCCCCTCCTCGCTGTGTAACTGCGCCCTCATCAGCAAAGGAGATTATTGTGGGCCTGCAATAGGTGTTCCTTCAAGCACTGCTCTTAAGTACTCCTATAAAGACCTTTTGTGGTTCACCTCCTCAGAAAAGCTCTTTTTAAAAACTACTCTACAAAATTACACAAAATCTGCACAGGAAATACTTCTAATAATTAACTTAATTCCATAATATTCTATGAACTTGTACAAAAGAATATGATGGAGTACAAAACTGCAAAAGCAAATAAGGAGGGGGAAAAAAAAGGAACATCAGAAAATAATGATGACGTACCTTTTCAATTTGTTTTTGTTTATTCAGTTCTTTTTGTTGTTTCTCTTTGACTCTATCAATTTCTTTTTGCTTTTCTGTTGCTTTTCGATCCTAAAGGTCAAAAACGGAAATAAAGTAAGTAACAACAGCCTGAGATGTTTGACACACGACCGATTTATATGAGTTTGCTCAAAACTGTTATACCCCACTGGTTTGATTATTCTTCTTGTAAAGGACTGGTATGTTTGTTAAAGGTAGCAAGCTGAATCCTGTCTTGAATATTGTTACACAGTAGACATTGGTCAAAGTCTCTTTATCTCGTGTTTAAATTCCAGAAAACACATCTCTTAAAATACACCACAACAGTCCTACTGCATCTATAAGCATCTTGCAGAATATATTCTATTACACATATTAAATATACTCTCTCCCTTCCATTCACAAGTATCCCTTGCCCCAAAGAGATTCTTACCAGTTCTGCATGAAAAGCTATCTGTTTTGCCAGTCCAACAGAGTCACAAATCTAAACACAAAACAGATTGGAAATAATCAAAAAGACTCTAACAAGAATGCCTTTAAAATTAAGCCAGATTCCCAAATTAGATATGATAGCATATTAAAGCACTTGCAGGTACGTAGACTGTCAGCTTTAACTGTTTTTCAGTCCGTAAACAAAATGCTCTCCCACAGAAATCCCTTAGACAGCTTGAATGGATCTAACATCTTGGAATCCACATCAGGTTCAAAACTGATACAAGTATAATCATCACCAATACCTTTTCCCCTTCATTATTTGATTCAAATATATAGCAGACGGAAGTTTGGCGGCTCTCAACTCTCCCTCCTGAAGTTCTAAGCACAAATCCAAAAAGGCGCTTATTCTCCTGGTGCGTAGCATACAAGACTACGTTGGGCAAAGGAAACTGCCAAAGGATCAAATGTGGAGATATTAAAACTGGTTCCAAGTATTTTCTATATGAGGTTTCAATATACTGCACATTAATTACTTCAGTATCATAAACGCACAATCTCACCAGAAGAAGTTACAACCTCACCAAACATGTAATTACAAAACATGAACAGTAGAATAGAAGACAAGGATTAAATTATTCAAAAGATAGCAAAACTTCTAAAAACACACTCCACGTAAGAAAAGGGGACCACATTTGCAACGCGATTCAGTCATCCTTCTAAATGTGAATACACTCCTTTTTTATTTTCTTTAAAGAGATCATTCATACAAATTACATTTGTGACTAAGCTTTCAATATTTGGTGCCAGGTAAAGGCACTAGTTCTCCAAAACCTTTACTGCAATTAGTTCAGCTCTCTTGAATTATATAAGAAACTAAAAAAAAAAAAAAAAACAAAAACCAAAAAACCAAACCAAAACTAACAAATCACATATCCTCATTATTTTGTTACAATAAAACTATTTTGCTTTTTTATTCCTAAAAGAGGGTAGACTTAGAAATTTCAAATGTATCTTTTTAAGACTAACCAAATGATAAGTTTTTAAATTCTGAAAGCCCCTACTATGGCTGCTATAACCTGATAGGATGAGTTTTTGCTAGCCTTAAATGTACACATTTAGAATACTGGGCATGCACTCAGTTGATCAATGTCACCTGTAAAAGCTTACAGCGTTGGGGCAGATTTGAACTTAATGCCACAAAGATAAAGAAAGAAAAAAGCGCTACTTGAAATATCAAGACATTGTCACATACTTAGGATTGCCTTTTATGGAAATGAAGCTAATTCAGAGTTCCCGAAACACTGAATGTTTTTAAAAGACGATTCAAAGAAATTAAATGACAGACCATAAATTGCACATAAAGAAAAAGAGGAGAAGAGGGGAACAGTTTTGAAATATGAAAAATAAATACTGCTATTACGGAAGAATTAAGCTGGCCTTATTTGATATCCTAAGCAGAATTCCACTTATTTCTTTCAAGTGCATTTTTTATAAAGAATTGGGAAAAAAAAAAACACCCAGCCAGAAACTGTACAACACTCTCAATGCAATTATGCATTAAAAAAGAAAAACCCAAAACAAAACAAAAACCCCAAACACCAAGCAAACCCTTTTGGACTTCAGAACCAATTTGACTCCAACCTTAATGTTACCTCTCTACTCACAATATAAATGTTTACAATCAAACACGTTGTTAAAATACAATATTCTGTTTCCCTAAGATTTTACCCTATCAAATCAGGGGGGCAAAAATAGTTTCAAAAGCCTATCTGACCTATTGAAATCACTCCCCTTAAACCTGATTTGCTTGTGTTTTTCTGTCTGTTTTTACATGTATGCATTAGTCTCCTAATTTCAGTGGAAATTTGTCTGGAAATCTCATGCTGTCAGTGATTTTTGCTAAACATCTAATAATATTATTTTTAAAGTAGAAGAATTACATTGCTGGGTATTTATCTTAAAATGTAAAGTTACTTACTCGTAGTCTTGTAACTTGTGTCTGTGGATCAATTAACCTAAAAATTTGGTTTTAAAAACAAACCAGAAAGTAAATTTTACCAAAGTGAAAGAAGATCATTCTGTAAATAAACATCAGTACAAGTCAGGAAGCAAACTTACTTTAAACAGTCACAAGTGACTAATAAATGTGATTCTGTCATCCTGAAAATGTTATGGATGGCGCGAGCTGCAAGTATTTGACGCATTGTTTCATAAACAACATCTGGACTTTCATCAGACTTCACCTCCATAGAGCCAAGAAATCGTACAATAAATAACTGATGAAGAATTGAATCTAAGACAAAGAAAAGTATTGAAAAAAGTGAACTCCATTTTGGGTTTTCCATTCAAAACCAAAGATGGACTGCAGTCAGGAAAACTCCAAACTTCTAATAACTTGGAAAGAGATTGCTCATATTTATGAACAGAGGTACAGTTACTAGACAGCAAGTCACACATCTTTTCATTTGGTTTAATGAATACAAAAGATGCAATGAATTATTTTTAAAAAACAGACTTTCAGACAGTAGCCTGATGTAACTCAACTTGTCTAACACACTGCTAATGTAACTAAGCATTCTAAAACTGGTGTTTAGAAGCAGCTAGAAGAGAGAAGCTACAGATGAAAACAGAGAAATAATTTTCAAATTCTGTTTTTTATTTTGCATTGAAATAAGATTTTTGATTTACCTTCTGTTTCAGATTTTGAGCCTCCAGATTCACCAAAAGGATTTGTGCGTCTATTAAAAAATGAAAACATTAAACCAGGAGTCAGATTACAAGAACCACTAAAGAATAATGTAGTAGTCTCATGCTGCATCAAATAAGAACATGTAATGATTTCACAGACTTCTAATCCAGAGGAATAACGTATGATAAATCATAAGGACAAGCAATTTAATCAGGAGTTGGACATAAATTGCTATATTTGAGGGTGCAAGTTATGGGAAAAATACCAGATATCATTGTCCTATTGCTGCCATAGAGAGTTTTGCTCACATGGTATTTTTTTTATATCTGAATTAAGCCGAAGACAAGACATGGTTAATATTTGAAAAGGTATAGTTTTAGGGGATGAAATTTCACAGAACAGCTTCAGGAAGTACAGCCAAAAGCTAGTCCTTTCAGTATTCCATAGGAGCACCACACTTCTCATCACTGTCTCAAGTTGTTGAATTACTCACTGAAGAGAAGTCACTGGTTTTGTTTCAAATGCAGCTTTCTGAAAACACCACTGGGGTTTTACTCCTAGAGGGTCAAGAGAAATGTGGCTATTTCTGGCTCTCAAAGACAGAATTGCTATCAGTTACAATGAAAAGTGAAAATACTCTAGGCTTCCAAGTCTACATTTTTCAAAAGCAGTAACGCAATGCTGAAGAGAGTATGGGAAACGGGGAAATTTTATTTAAAACTTCTAAAGAGGAAAAAACCCTTTCTCTTTGGCTAACTGGTAGCTGAAAAACTATTGTCAATTAGGTTTTATAGGGGAGTAATGAAGGTGTCACCTCCCAACAGTTTAGTATTCTAAAAGCAAATTTCAGAACTAAGAGAAAAAAAAGTCAATCTCTTGTTCAGTTATATGTCATACTGACTGCCAGTTTTGTTTTATCAGTGAAATCTTTTAACTAAGAGATGTCTAGTTTAAAGTAATAAAATTGTTCTAGATTGAAGTCAAGACTGAGTTCCTACAATATTTATAGAACATGGACTCAATCAAGAATCATCCCATTAAATGTTGACCTGTGTAAATACACTAATGGGAAATTATTAGCATCTTCTATTGCTCAGACTTTTCTTGTCATTTAAGATTAGAGTGGAACAGTAAATGCAAAATCTCACAGGATCTCTCAAAAGGCAAAAATAAAACTTAAATATATGTCATCAGTATCAGAAACTAAGGAAAGTTGTTTGGTTTTTTTAATAATTAATACTTCTGAAGTAGCATGTTGCCTATCTGTACAAACACTGCAATTCTTTATTGACAGTGATGGTTAATTGAAAATACTGAGCACAACTCTGTATCATTTCTCCTATGAAAAATATGATTTTCTAGAATGGAATTATAACTGATGACGTGAATTTAGCTGAAGTATTAACCTTTCCACTTCCTAGAATACAGTTCAAATCTATTTTAAATCAATATATTCTTAAGGATCTAGTTAGTCAGCTGATTATCCTGCTATACCAAACAACAACAAAAAGAAAACTGTCAAAAAAAAAAAAGTTGAATATTTATAATTTTATGTATCTGTGAGGTGCAACTGAAAATTCAAATATTTTTCTAGAGGGCAGGGGGATTACAACACATTATTGTGACCAGAGTCACGTAAATTAATTTTTAGCTTTTTGGCTTTTTTTTGTTGTTGTTAAGAGCAGCTGGATCTGCAAATATGTTTTCTTAACATCTGAGTTCTGTACATATAGTTCCAGAAATGCAGTGCAGATTTACAGGTTTTTAGTATTATTTTTGAATGGGAAGTTTACTAAAAAAACAAGTAGGAGAAAATGGTTTTATATTTTGGGAAGAGCTCTTAGACAATTTTAACTTGTCTGTATATGAGAGTACTCTAGAAGCCTAGATCATTTTCACTCACCTTTCAGGTTAAGAAGAGTGTCATCGTATGCCATCATCACCTGGAGGCAGGACTACCAAATTTCTCTTGAGTTTCCAAGAGGAAATAACCCAAGCTGCTGGGTGAGCAAGCAATAGGAAAGGAAAATACTTTGTGAAACCAAAAGATTAAAATAAATCAATAAATAAAAGCATTAGCTGTTAAAGCAAGAAAAGCTGCTGCTAAACAGAAAACTACACCTTGAATCTAGTGCATGTAATTAAGCCATTTTTTTACAACTCTATTGTCCTGGTTAAACCACGACATCTATTTAACAATTTAAAAAATCGTTTTGCTTCGCTGGCCACTGCAAATTTGGTGACATGAGGCAGGGCCACGGCAACGTGTGTTTTGGAGCTGCAGCCTAAATGTGGTTTTCTTGTTTGTTTGTTTGTTTTTAAATTAATAACATTAACTTGAGGAATTTTTTTCCTTCTCTCTACATTTCCTACCTGCCCAATTGCCCTGAAGATTTTGCTTGACCAGGCAGATCTTCACTAACTGGAGATATTATGTCAAATTGTATAGGAGTGTCAGGGGCAACAAGTGAATCCAAGGAAAGTGCCGATAAAGCTGCTGATTCAGATCCCAGTGACCCTGTGCTGCTCGTACGAGCTGCAGGAGGACGAGATTGTCTAAAACAAAACAAAAAATCAAAATGAAGATATCTTAGTTTCAGGTTGGTTGTTAATAAATTAAACCATATGGGAGACCAATACAACATTCCAAAACTTGGACGTACAACAAAACAAAAACTAAAAACCTGAAGATGATTAGGGTATAGTAAACAAAAATGGAGTCTACATTCCTAGTCAAATTTAAGTAAATTAAAGTTACTACTTGCATTAATTATTGCATCAGATTGTATTCTATTTCATATGTGATTATATATTGATGTTAGAACAAGCTGAGGTCTGCTTCCAGGAGTTGGACACATTAAGAAAAATCTCATTATAAATTCATACAACAAACCAGACACATGATACAACCAACAAAACTGTCTAGTCAGCTGGAAATCTGGATCGCTTGTAACAATGGATGCTAAACAATGCTAAAAAGGTGAGTTCAAGCAATTTTCCTCTAGCCTATCAAAATTTAGTTCTGAACATAGAAGGTTTTGTTGTTTGGATTTTTTCTCCTGGAACTTTATCCAGGATTCTCCTTATAGATGTGCTCTTCAAATGACCTATAGTTCATTAACTTACACAGTTGGCCGCATGCTCTCGTGCCTCTGCTGAAAGGAAGGAGATGGAGTAACAGCCTCCAGAGCTGACTGATTTACACGTGCAGCAATTTCCTGCAACAGAGATGGGAAAAAATAACTGAAAACATTTTCCTGAAAATAAGCTTTAAGATTTTAGTTTTGTTTATGTGCAATTGACAGAAGTTATAAACTCAACCCTTTGTGAGAATCTTACGTTCCTAAATTTTCACTAACATAATTGTAGTATTTTCTTCTAACTTGTAACACACGTCTGGCTGTTCACTTTCTAAATTTAAATGAGTGCCCTTGCTTTATAATACTGCGAATGTTAATAAAAGCCAGCAATAGAGAAAAGTCCCAATGATAAGCAAATGTAGCCAGGTAGAAAAAGAAAAATCTCATTTGAGAAACGCAGTCCTCAACTGCGTCCTCAACTAAAAACCATGAAGATTCAAAAGTCTGCTCTTTAAATTTGGGAACACTTCTGAAAAAACAAGACACGAACAACTATCAAGTAAGGACTACATAACAAGGTTATTTCAGCAAATAATGGACCATTTACAGTTGAAGAATTCCATTTTAATCCTTCATTGAAATCACTGATTCTGAAGTATCAGTATTTAATGTTGACGACTTCACTTCATAGGGTAAAGCCAATAGCCAAAGTCCTTGAGGAAAGAGGATTTTTGGAGATGGAAGGTGCAGCACACAAAACATTTTGCGTGAGCGTGTGACTCAGAAAATGAGAATGACTACAGAGCCATTGGGAGGTGAGGAGAAGGCACTAAGATCCAGGTGTAAATGCACCCCCGCTCACCGATGTAAGGGAGCTGCACCAGTTTATGCCAGGACTAAACAGAACCTCAGCTGTACTTTCATCAGAACACGTGCTTTAGGTAACTGAGCTGTGCACTAAAACCATTTTGTTTCTCATCTGTATAGTTAACTTAGACAGTCAGCCAGGTACTTGTATTATCTACAAAGTTATATTTAGTTCGTAAACCAAAACCTGCCATGACACACTTTCCATTTCACCTTGATCTTCCAGATCATTTGGCAAGAGCCTTGTGTTACATAGCTGAATGATGGATTCCCGTATTATTCAACAAGCTGCCTGCTGCCTGCTGTATCTACAGTTCTCATCTCTGGTGATCACTAGAAAGTTTCCTTTCCAATAACCTGTTTCAGGCCTCAGCAGGGACATCAAGGAGTACAATTTCACTTTCAACACACTTTATATATAGATAAATACTCTGTTACAAAACAACAGATTTTGTTGGGCCAATTTCCCTAATTTAGCAAGTAAAAATCACTATGTACGTTTGTATCAATACGAATTTACTATATAAATATAAATTAAAACCATATAAATGACATTAATTTACTTACCCAAATTCTCTACATGAAACAAATAATCAATTTCTAACTCTTCAAAAGGCAAATAACTTTAATGAAGTGAAAATATGTTTTTCCCACAAAATTGCTATGCTCAAAAGATTCATATTCATAAGACTGTCAGTTCCCTCTAGTAGAAATTAAATGAATCCATCCAAACATTTGTCATATTAATTTGTAACAAAATATCATATACAAAATACAAATACAGGATCCTGAAGATGTCAAAAAGTTATACCAAATATAAAAGTTGCTAATGTTTTCTATATAAGCATTTCGATGAAGGAGACAATGGACTGTATGCTTTCATACCATGAAAAGCTTATCATTAGACATGTAGGAAGTACTCAGCTTAATTCTATGCTATCCAATTAGATCCAGTTGATCTCTTTTTAACTGTGTGCATATCTACACCTTAACATATTAGTGATGCTATAAATTTTAGTAAAGTTACCTCAGGGTTTTCACTTAGATATATCTGTTTAGATATGTTGTTTATGGTGCATATCCACTGAAAAAGAGAGAAAGAAAAAAATTAATTTTTCATAGTTTTTTAACAAACTTGATTAAATACCTGAGTTAGCTAGTTTCAGCACTTTTTCCACTTTCTTTGTAACTTCAGGGAGCCAAACCAGTATTCTGCACATCCAGCTTGTTATTAAATTCACTACTATCTGCATATTGCACCTTCCAATATCACATTTTACTTGAAAAAATCGTTTTAGTGACACTGAAGATCAAAACTAAAGCAGAAATCACAACTCTAAGGAATTAAAAAAAAATAATCAGGATTCTCTGTACTCCATTGTTCTGTGACCGCAGATGACATTGTTTCCTCAAGACATTATAAGGATTCCATCTGCCTTTTGTAGAACTTGCCCCTTTCTTGCACCTGTAAGCTAGAATCTATTTTCTCCCTGTGCTATGGAAAACCATCTGCTCCTGCTCCTTGCTCTTCAATCTTTCTCTGAAGGAGAAAACTGACTGGATTATACGCATACTAGCGGTCCTGTTCCACTGAACCCCAGCTTGTTGTCAGGGTTGTCACCTGAGCTATCTAGAAGACAGCACAGCAGCTAGAGCCCAGAAAACCACAAATTTGAGCTGCTAAAGCTGACTATAAACTCTCTTCCTCCAGTGAGGCATCTGAGGGCAAATGTTTCAGAGCCAGGCTATTAGACAACCTCAACAGAGCAAATGAACCAGGGCCAACCTGACACAGCCAAGCTAAAAACCTTAGAAATAGCATAAAAGGTCATTTTACATCAATGTAGCATTGAAAATTGCAGAGGAATTTAAGTCCATGCTGAAAGTACCATATTTTCTATATTTCCTTATCCAGCTGCTTGCCCAAACATACTTTAAATCAACAGTGCTTTTAAAACATTTTCTTTCCCAACCCGCCCCTTACTGAAGAGTCCATATTGAATAATAATGCAAACAGTGATGCCTTTTTAATTAACAAACACTTTATATCACTTAGTACATCTGTTCCTTTGTGTCTGGACAAATCTGAGTGTATTCATAAACAATGAATGTAATGAATCTATCAGTTTGGCCCACCTGTTCAAGCCTACAGAAAGCTGTAAAAAGCTGTCCAAATAAAACATAAATTCTAATAACTAGAACCTTCTTTGTTAGACCAGTACACGCCTATACCATTAGGTTATTATTTGCAAAAAGTCTAGAGAAACTTTTTGTTTTCACCTCTAGAGAAAGCTACAAAAGTAGGGAAAACATATCCCTGCTGGTTGAGTGGGTTTGGTTTTTTTTTTCCATTTCCTTTCCCCACCAGTATTTGCTACAACATACAAGTTTGCTGACCTAGTATTTAAACGCTGACATTTCTCAGCTGATATTCATCCTTTGCACAGGCAAGTAAATCTGCATCACCAGACTTAGCAGCCATTTGGAAATAGTAATCACAAGCAGCTTTGAAAGCAAATTATTTCACATTTCTTGATTCAACCTGTTCATGAAGTATAAACATGTTTCCCATCATGCATCAGGGGCAGAAAAACAGTTTTTCCTCATTTCTCAACTGCCTGTACCATTATGTGTCCTAACCTAAGATTTCCTTTATTTTGCATTCCTGACAAGCAGGTAGGAAGAAGACGCTTGGGAGAGCGTGAACAGGACGAAGGAAAAGCAGCATTTGTCGAGATTCCATTACTGCTAGCTATTTTGTTGTGGGCTTTTTTTTTTTTTTTCTTTTTCCCTTTCTTTCTTCCATAATACTGAAAAGGACTTGGTGGTACTCAGAACTGCATTTTTTTCTCTAGGATTTAAACACAGTAATATTTTGTCAGACTTCCTGAAACCTGTCATTATGGACAGAATGAGTTAAAAGTTCACTGCTTACTACCTAGAGAACATAAAATGAGCATTTGTAACTATTGTTACAAATAGTTTATATTCCTTATGTGCAACAGAAAATCACTGGACTCCATGCGAACCTCCTATAAGCTTACCTCTTCATAATCCTTTTTACTCTCTGCCTGTAAGATTGAAGACCTGAAAGACAAAAATGGAAAAGACAATTTTATCTATTTAAAATACCTCACAAGTACATTCAGACAGGAAACTCCATTTTCATGTTTGTACACTGCACAACAAATTAAGAAAGGCTGAGGATTCTGTGTACGTGCTGAGTGCAGTCAACATTTAATTTGGAGGAAAAAAAAAAAAAATCTATGTTTTCATTTCAATTGAACAAAATTCTCATTGTGCCCATGTAATACTTAAGCACTCACCAAATGCAATAATACACGATTGTAAACTGATTATGGTAATTTTATTCTGAAATACCGCTGAGCTACATTATAGAGCTGATAAACTAAAAACCCCAGACATTACAAAGTTAAAAAGACATCCCAAATTTTGCTTCTAAATATCCCCCAAATCTATCAAACTGTAATCTGGCCAAAGGTAGACCATCCTTCTTTTCTTAATTAGTGAGTCCAGTATTACTTACAGGTAACAGTAATGTAAGAATACTTACTTTTTACCATCAAAAGATGTTATCTGAAAACAGTACCGTCTGTCTTCGCAGTCCACAGCCATTACAGAACAATTGTCTATATCCATGACAAGTCCCCCAGCTACATCACCTCTTGCCTGGCTCATCAAATTTCCGCCTTGAGTGAAGTAAAACTGTCTCTCCCAACTGGAAGATACCAGCCCTGTCTTACTAAAGGATAAAAAGAAGGTCTTAGTTAGTAGATTAGGAGTTCAGCTGAGCTGTATAAATTAGGAAAAAAAAAAAAAAAAAAAAAGAAAATCACTTGGAACAAACCATCTGGGCACTTATGAAAACTTTTTTCCCCATTTAATGTTTTAGGTCAGCTTTACAGCTAAATTAGTCTCTTTCCATCTGTTGTTTTTTTCATTCTAAACCTATTGCTGGGCAAAGAATACATAAAATAGTTGCTTTCTTAGATTATGTGAAACAATTTAGAATAAAAAGGCAGAAGTTCTTCAGTTTTGATGATCAGTTTTTACTGCATTGCTTTACACAATATGCATATTCAATTTATATGCATTATCAATATAATTGATAAGACCTCAGAACTCCACACTTATATTGTTAAGACTAAGTTTTGAAGAACTTTGTGTTAAGCATTCGCTTAGTCACGTAAGAGACCTCCATTTTCCAAGTCTTTTGTACCACTTAACAGGATTTCTGAAATTTTGCTTAGAGCATGTTGGTTTTTGTTGGGTTTTTTTCCTAGAATAATAGAAGAGGAATAATCTGAAACCAAAAATCAATCACACTTGGAGTTTAGCCTCCCGTTTTGTTCAGATACTCTCTTCAATATTAATTGCTGCAATTGTGTTCTACTACAGAAATTCATGCTTCATCCAGTGAGTATGTTACTCTAACTGTTGTTGTAAAAGTAATCTACATTTTTTTTTTAAATTCCTTGGAGCTTATTATATAAGTTACAGAAAAAAAATTTGAGTGTTACAACTTATTTTTAATAACTATAAAAATCAGCTGCTAGACTTTAATAGCTGTAGTAACAGCTCCCTCCAGTGGACAAAAGCCTTCCTCATGAAATTGAGGCAGCCGTTCAAAGTGCATTCCCGTTAACAGAGAATGTTTTGCCCTGTGTATCTCAAGCTTGTCACATTTATTAGTAACTTGAATCCCAAAGCTTTAACATACACTTATATAACAATCCTGATAGCTGCAATCTTGTTTTCCCAATTATAATCCAGTGAAATTACACTCTCCTAAACTTTTTCTTTTTGATGTCAAAATTCAGGCAAAATTCAACTAAAATCAGGATAACTATCCTTGCACCTGAGTGACATTATGTCAGTGTAACAATGAAATCAATACTAATTAAGTGGAGTCCAAAGAAAGAAACAGAATAGCTGCTATGTGACCGACTGACTCAACTAAGTATGGAAAATCAGCACAGGTAACTTCAAAAAAATATTGCATACTTTTTTAGCTTTCCTCTCCCATAATTAAATATTCTGGAATATTTAAGTAACAAGTTAGTCTTACTTTCTTGCATTGAGATAGCCAGCTTTCCGTGTTAGATTTCTATGAACGGGAAATTTTGTAGTATCAGGATCAGGCAAATACAATGGATCACTAGCTACTTCCAAGTCCTCTATAGTTTGTTGCATGTTTTCTACTTCGCACTCCATTTCCCTGCGAACACTAAGGTAAATAACGTGTTATTAACAAAGATAATTTATTAGTAAGTAGAAACAGAAAAAATATTTGTCTTGATAATAGTTCAAAATTCAACAAAAACAACTTACTTCTGTACACTTGTGCCAATATTGGTCAAAAATTCTTCCAATTGCTCAGTAAGATTTTCTGAACCCATTTTAAAAAAACTTATCTTTAAAAAAATAAGAGGAGGAAAAGGGAGAATTTAGTCATTAATAAAACTACATTAACAGATGAAACCATAGGAGGTTAAACTTTATCACAGAAATCTGTTTTCATCCCTCATTCCCACCAAAGCCTCCCAATGAAAGGAGCAGAATGCACGTTTTTGTCTGCAAGTGAAGGCTGATGCTGACATTGCAGTGGGATTTCATTGTGTTAAGAGAATGTGCACAGAACCACCTGGAGGAAATGCACAAATATGCAAAAACTGCCCTGGGAAAGAAACAAGGTTTGATCTTTTAGGGATCCCAAGATCTCTCTATACTTTTTCAAGCCCACCAGTTTGCTAACTGTTGTGTTATGGGTGGGGTTATTTGGGGGGCACAGGAGAAGGGAAACCTGTGAGGACTTGTCTGGGGCCATCCTTTAACTGTGGACCCTGCCAAGGGGAACTGACAATATGTATCTTAAAAACAGTGTACTCCATATTGGTCCAGAAAAACTGCCACATCTAAATTGAGTTTAGCCATATGAAATCTCAGAACAGGAAGCTACGGGGCGTGGCCCTGCCCTTCCCATTCTTAGATTCAGCAAAATCCTGCACCTGAACAACAGGTTGCACTATCTACTTTGTTACAGAAAACATTTAGAGCTTAGTTCTTAAATACAAGCTGCAAAGTTTCAAAAAGAAGCATCAGTTCTTCTCGGACTTGCAAAGCTTTCAGACAGTATGTAGAAGTTAATTTCTACTCGGGACCTTGGGACACTGTGGCAGTGCCAGCTGCTGGAAAGTTTGACATTTTTTCTTTTTTTCTTTTTTTTTAAAAACATACTGACAACATACTTCTGAAAATACAAATTAAGTCTCTCCAAAGAACTTTTTCATAGTTGTATTTTCTATTGCACCCATCCTCAAATAAACCAGTCATGAACTCATTTACATTAAACAAGGCAGAATGATTTTTAGCATTCCAGTTCTTCCACACCCTTGACTGAAAACAGTAGCAATGTGACTTTGATGATTATCTCCTCTCACCTCAGAACAGCTGCCACAGGAAAGAGTTTACCTGCCTCCACATTACTTTCTAAGAAGGTACACTTCCATGTTAACTTGCATGCATGAAAGAGTTAATCAGCTGTTCCCACTAGTGATCCAGTGGAAAAAAAGTACCCAGCAATGAACACTGAGGCAGTGCATTACATTTAGCCATCTGGGTTTTGGGGCAGAATTCAATCTCTATTTGTCACCCAGACTTTCCTAAAAGATTCTCCGGTGGGAGTGAGGGCATGTCATGATGAGATTCATACATTGAGTGGAAAATGACTAGTGCTAGCTAATGACAGCGTTCATGGAAGCAGCTACGACAGCTACAGGGATGAGGATGGGGTATGTCTTTTTCTCTGTTTGCTTCCTTGGATTGCAAAAGAGGTCTTACAATGGATTTCAGTGCATCAACCGTCATGAAGCACTTTTACATCTTCTTTCAGACCTACAGCTTTCAGAATCTGAAATTACCTGAGCTTGCATGTATCCTAGCAAGGGTTCTAGCATAGCGATCTTCTTTTTGTACTGAAGAGTATTTAACGCACAGAAATAATGCATCATAGTCTGATGCTGTTTTTTCCTGGAAGTATATACATCTTCTGTAACTTCAGCCTTGATCTAAAGAGACACAGACAGAGGGAGGGGGAAAAAGGAACGTTTGAGACTTGATATTCATCACGTGCCTTCTGGACAGCTTTATAGCCAGCATGGAAAAAACAACATGCTAATGTTCTACCCTCTATCGTCAGCAATTGCATATTTTACCCTACAGTTCCGCTTCTCTAAGTTAGACATGAGAGGTACATGAAAAACAAATACAGCATTCTTTTCTCCCTGGAAAGGGTGGTTATTTCTTTACAAAAATAAATTTAATATTGTATCACAACCTTCACCTTAGAGCATTTTCAATGTTACAAGACAGGCATGCATTGAGGAAACCAGCTTTTGTGTTCTGAAGCAAACTGTCTAGACTGCTAAAACAAACTATCAACCTTCAGGTGGAATCTGCCATATATTGTCTTCCATCATAAATATATATATATTAGATGAAAATTATTTCTTATCGCCTCTAAAAATCTTAATATATTAAGTACTTTGTTTTACGAACCTTTTCATTTTCCCTTCTTTTTGACAACCGACCGTATCTGGTAATGGCAGCATCATGGTCTAAGCAATCAAGAGAGAATTTATGATCATTTTGATACATTAATGACTTATGAAACAGAGCAGAAAACCTTTTACATCCCTGTGTTGCACAGCCAGCTGAATGCAAAGTTTGTCATATTAAAACCTTTGAGAATTGTTCTTGCCTGTTTATAATTTACTTCACTGCCACAAATACTTAGGCTGAAGGAAAATTCTAACCAGATGCAAATATGGCCAAATTTCCATAAACGTCTAATATTCTTCAAGACAGAAACCTTCTGTAAGTAGAGACAACTTTCCGTTATGAAAACCTGTATCTAGTATTTCTTGCTTCTAAAGCAATGAAGCAATTTACATTAAGAGAAGCAGGATCCTTACTTAATCCTTACCTAAAGAATACGTTCTCTATGAGGATATAGTAGAGCTAGCTAAAAAAGTAACTTCTGACAATAAGGAAGAGAACTATCAAACTAATTTTTGGGAGGTAAAATTTGTTTATTAATCCAGTCCTGACTTTAAGACGTGAGCTAGCACCTTACTATTTTTAGTAATTTTGGCAGCATAATCCTAAATTATTTAACAATTACATATACATATAAAGTATTGTAAAAAAGACTAATATTGCCTATTTGCTTTAACACTTTGGTACACAAAGCAGGGATTTACAAGTGAACCAAGGAAAGCTGGGTGCCTAAGTATCACTGAAAAAAATTACACCTTAATTAGTCACTTTAAGCCATGCAAATATCTTCACTAGTTTTCTGAGTAAATAATCTACAATAATACTGTCATCTTGTAATATCTGTAACGTTAAGTATTTTACACTTACCATTGCTTGCAATTTGGAAAACTTCTTTTAGAGTTAATATCTCTACAAAACAACAGATCACAATTTAAATAAGTTGTTATTAACATAACATTTATATAGTAAGGTTTCTCATGCAATGTTTCACTACTGAACGGTTGTAGGTCACACCTTGTAGCATACTGAATTACCAGCACAGGCACTATGTGGCCACGAAAGTCGGCTCCTACTTTGGGCCCGAGTATCATTTCTGTGGCTGTCCAGATTACCAAAAAAGATACTATCCTGTAATAAATTACGGAGGAACTTCTTTTTTGAAAAGACTTTGAAAGAGATCGTCAATACAAATGTGTCACCTAGAGTTCTGGTCAGAGTTCTGGTCTGCGTTGGGGAAGTGGAAGCACAAGAGATGGGGAAGTATCACTGGATCAAAGGAAAGCCCCAAACACATTGTGATTCCTCCTACTTAAAATTAGTCATGTTCTAGATGGTTATTTAGTCTTACTGTGTCAGGAAACAGAAAACAGTACAATACTTAGCACTTGCTCTGATCTTGATTGTGGTTTTGTGTCATATTACGATATAAACAAGCAGAGAGCTATGTTCAACTTCATGGTAAAGCAAAGACAAAAAAGCATGGAAAAGCTTTACAGAAAGTGCCTATGAAGTCCATAAAGAAGTATGGTATCATTAAATACTACATCAGTTGGTGCTTAAAAACTTCCAGTGGGAAAATTTAATTTGCAATTATTGCCTCAGGGATACTGCTTCAGTAAATATTAACAGCAGATTTTTCCAGGTTCTGAGGAGTAATAGTATCCTTGAGATACTCATGTTCCCTTGCTCAAAAAGCATAATGTATTTAATCCATAATTTTGCAACAAACTATTGCCAAAGAAGCATTTCCAAGATTCATAAAGAGCTGGAAGACTTATGGAAGAGTTGAAATTTTTATTTCAATTTAGACTTAAAACATTCATATGTTAGGTATACCCACTCTAGGATGTTCACGTTAGGGATTTAAGTTATTTTGGCTTTAACTCTTATAATTTATATTTGAAGCTCATTTGCCACACCAACCTATTCACTTTAGCATCTCAAGTAAAATCTATCATAATCAGACACATTATAATTATTTTAGACCAGACAGAATAAGATACAGCTGTTACAAAAATAAGAGGTTGGAAGCATTTTATGCCTGCGTGTAAGAAGCCACCTGTATTACCCGCAGGGCTGACAAACTACCTTACTAAATCTTAATAACATAATAAGTACTACAACTTTGGCACTTTGCCTTTTGAGTTTAGTCCAGCCATTATATCGATGTCATGGTATTATAACATATACAAATATTTCCTGAACATGCAAAGTATCTGAAAATTATTCTTTCCTAATGCTTACAGTAACTGCAAAATTTTCATCTTGAATAGTAGATAAGCGCTTCCATAATGTAAGTAATATTTCAGTTGAAACAGTTATAGAGTTAAGTTCTTCAACTGTAATACTCTCATGAATAGAAATAACTTACATTTTTTTAAAAATTGGGAGATGTATACTTTTGAGAGCTGAAAAATAAGTGGTGTATTCTATTTAGCGAAACAAGAGCTATGGAAATTAAATGTTAAGTTTTTGTTATTGCTGCTGTTGATAAAAACAGTATTTGTTTGAGCACTCTACCTTTTAGATCCCTTTCTTTAAACTGGGTAATAGGAAACATCATTGCATCCGCAAGTTGAGTTGAAAGTACTGCATGGCAAGAGCTGAGCTGTAAAAGACAAGAGAAAGAAGGAAATTTTAGGAAAACAGTGCTGAAATGAAATGAAATGAAATGTTGACATCAATTTCACTCAAAGATGACATGTACAACTCAAACATAATTTTGCACATTCACTTTTTTGCAGCTATTCTTTTCTAGGTTCCTGATCTCATCACTAGCTTTTTATAGACGACCTTTAGAGTTTAGTATTTGTCCCTACTTTTCCAACTTTATTCCAAGTTACTGGATCGTGTCAGAAGACAGCCTCATGCATTCTGACGACTAGTCAATTTATTTCTCCAGTTTCCCTCCAGCTACATCACAGCCTGTCTTTCCAGCTTACACAGGTAGAACAAACGTGTTCTTCCTTCCAAAATGCTTTTTAAGTAGTGTTAAAAGTGAGGAGAGGGATCACAGAAAAAAATCCTGATTCAGATCTTAATGGTGCTACGTTGTCTTTCAGAAGAGTCAGTCTCTGTCTCTAATACAGACAGCAGGAGGTTCCTTTGTTGGTCAGGTATCTGAAATCAGGCAATACAAATATCCTTGTGAAAAACAGTTTCTCACTGCCATTCTGTAATGGTTTGTGGCTGTCTCTACAGTAAGTTAAACTAGATTCTTTCTCAACAACGTATCCTCATTTTGCTGAATTGATTCTTTATCTTCAGGTTATGTCACTTTAAATATATGCTGCAACAGACAATTGAGTGTTGCCTTATTGACAAATGAAAGCCATTTCTGTACCTCCTATCTTAAAAAAGGCTGGAATAATTAAGCAAGTTAAAGTCTATACATGACGACATTAGCAAAGTAAGTGAAACAAATACAAGTACTTGCCTCATCTATCACTTTTGCAAACTGCTGTAAAGTGGAAGTCATAACTTCGTCATCTCCCCCTAGTGGAAAACGCTAAAAGAAAATAAAAGAAGACATGCTGTTTGCAGTGTTTTCTGCCGTTCACAAAATTACATTAATCATGTCTATGAATGTATTGGGTATTCCATTATTATAAGATATTATACGGTTAAGATACACTGAAGCACTTCTTTATTGTCCTGTGAAGAAGGAATATTTGGGGGGGGGTGGGGGGGAAGTAATAAACAATTCTCGTTGTTAAAAAAAAAAATCTATTTTAAAAATTAAGTAATCGAATTAATAGATTTTATAAATTAATCAATAGACTTTATAAAAAAAAAATCAGGAAAGATGCAGCCTTGACATCTATGAAGATTTTTATCCAGCTTTGCAGATTATTTTATAATTACCAAAAATTAAGCAATATTTGGTGTTCATCTTAAACTTCTAGCTCTTAAGTTATGTGATTATGTGAAATTTTTAAACCATCCAAAAGAGTTTACTTCTATAATGCCTTGATGGAGGCAAAAGTATGACCAAAATGGTCACAACTGAAAAAAGACATAATCCAGTTAAAACATTACTTGTGTATTTTTAAGCTAACCTCCTGACTGGGAAAAAAGCAGTCCAAAGGAGACAAATCAGAAAAATAAGTTAAAAGGTCCAATGCTAATTTAATTCTTCTTTTAATTCACAGCAGCTATACATAAAACACTTGGAAATACAAAAAATCCCAACTTCTTTATTAAAAATTTTGGGCACCTCCTTCCAACTTGTTAGGTTCCCCCCTCCTTCTTCTCCATGAATGTAACAAACTAACTGAAATAAGGATATTTGGTGTACATTTTGATGTCTGTAACTGCTAATGAGTAAGAATATCATGCCTTAATTGGTTCTTCTAATGTGAAGCTAATTCTTTTCAGTTTGATTTTACAAAAACTCTGGTTTTGCTAGAAAACAGCATAAACAGTGCAATTCATTAAATAGCTGTGTCATTAAAGTCAATTTGGCATTGTATCAACAATATTAAAACAATTCAAATGACAGTACTGCAGCTACTTCTAAAAAAAAAAAGGCAGAAATAATTTAATTCCTGCTACAATTCAGAGCGAGCACAGACATCTTGGGCACCATTTCCAGTATGTCATTAGGAATAGAAGACATTTTTTTAAAAAAAGACAGTCTCGATCTCTCTCTTTCTCCATCTCTTCCTAATGGCACTACTATAGGTATGAATACTTGTTATTCTTTTGCATCGGCACCATTGTGTCTTTGATCCTATCTGCATTACACCTATTTGCTAGTAATAATTACCAAAGAAAAAATAAAGTGTCATCTCACCCCTCTAGAAAGACTCACCAAACCAAAATAATTCATAAATAGTACTTTTTCCAGTTTGCCTCATTAGGTGGAGAATGAGGATAGGGAGCACCAGCCTCCTTAAAAGGAGTGATTTTTTAACATGCATCTCGGAAAAGGGGTCCCAACAGCACAGCTACAAATGGGGAACTCTTCATAGTACCAGCTACCAGTAGAGACAGTTACAGATTCCACAATCTGCACTTTGAGAGATGGAATCATTCTCCCAATAAGAGTAAATTATGGTTGTTAAATGGAGACTGCTATTCAATCTCTTCTCTTTGTGACTAGTAAAATTAAAGCACTTAACAGTAAACAGGTTTATAAAAGAAAAACAAAATACCACCACCACCCTAAGCAAGCCCCAAAACACTGATCCAAAAGCAAAACATTCCAGAACTTACTAATATTCATCATCGTAAGAGGAACTTAATTCTGTTTTAGTTGGAAGAACTAATATGAAGACAGTAGATTCTTTTGGCAAAGATTTGAGCCACGAACTACAGCAGTTCATTTTATCTGGACCAAACCTAAATACATTCTACATTGTGCTCTGCGAGATAAAAGACTACAACAATACGTAGTCCTGACCACACAAAGACAGCAATGATTTACACAGTACCTGTTTCTCATATTCCTTCAGAAGCTTTGAAGTCAGATGAGTTGCTGCACTTAATTCATTCTGATTTAAAAAACAAAAAAACCCAAGCTTGTTACTTTTTTATTTAAACTAATATTAAAACCCCACACATTTGAAGAGAAGACTTACAGACATGGAACTTAAAGTCTGACTACAGATTTTCAGAAAACCTAAGCATCCTGCCCTTCCATTTCTCCAACATCACTGAGAGTTACAGGTAATCAATTTACAAATACCAAGTTCACAGCCTGTACTATGTGCACCAATTTCTGTATTTTTCATGTTATGCAGTGCGTATTTGCATTTAATTATTTCAAATTAGCTGCCCTAGTTACTGAGTATTAGGAATTTGTTATCTGTAAAGGAAAGAAAAGATTACAATGAACCTCAGTACTACGTGGTTACAAACTGCTGTGTACTTGTACACAGACAGGACCTAATTAGCGGATTCATGGTACAGAACAACTTCATCTTTCATGATGCAGTTGAAGGAGAAAGTACAGAAATTAAAAGCCAAACAGAAAGACAGTAAAATAAAAATACAGAGCAGCAAAACTACAACAAACACACTAGTCATTAAAGTAAAAACAACAGTAAAATAAAAATATGAAAAGCAAGAGTAACGAATCAGTAAAACAGTCAAACAGTTCAAGTATATACAAATTAAAAATACAGTCATAAACTCAATTGTTTAGAAAAAAACACAAAATAGATTTTGCCTTTGGCATAAAAGTGCAGTTACTTACAGATGATGAGTGAAACATGAATATATTGTGGGTAAAAAATAATCTCCCACTTGGTACATGCTATTATACACACTAAGATCATGATGAAAAACATTTTAGAAACACTTGGGAAATACAGTAAAACTACTAGAAGACCAGAAAAATCTTTTTTCTTGTCATAAGAAACTTGGTTGCAAAAGAAATCACCAGAATTTAGTCTTTACCACTCCCTAACATACAGAAAAACAATCATTTAATTCGTATTTTATTTCACTTCCACATTTAAAAATTTAAATTTAAAAATTAAAAAATGTGGAAGTTTTAGAAAAATATTGCTTATAATAATTTCAAAAAAAGCAAGACACATGAAGTGTGGTTCAAAAACTTCATAATGCATTCAAGAATTTCATTAACACTACCTGTGCATCATATATTCTGTGCATGGCTTGAAATAACTGATTGATGTAATTGGAAATTGCAGCAGCATCTTCTTCAAATACTCCCAGCAAAGACCGGGTCTGTAAAAATGAAACAGCCAAAATACGAACATGTCAAGTTAGCAAAGTAGTATTTAAGTGTAACAGAGTTTCAAAGTTAAATAACATTGTTTCAGGTTTCATTACTAAAGTTTATAAACCCTCCAACACTGTTTACAGGAAAGATACGTGTTGCATGCCAGAGAATCTTAAAGACATCCAAGCTCAGCCTCGCACCTACTGTCAGCCTCTCTCCAGGTTAACACAAGTACCTTTGCAGAACGGAAAGGACCAAGGCAGATGCATAAGCGTATAAAAAAGTACTCACTATGGTACATCACTAAGGAAATGGGTAAAGATGACTGGTATTAAATAGCATGCCAGGTATACACATTTCTTTTGCAGTGAGATCAGAACAAAGGCTGTGGCATTCTGATACTGCCCATCCAAGCTGGCTGTGCTTGGACCTAGAATTCTCCTGTGCAGTAACAGTCAATTCTGTGATCAATAGGCAGAGGAACTAAAAGCCAAACCAAAACAAAACAGTACAACCTACATCGTGTTGTTCTTAAGATACATGTTTCTCGCCCTCACCACTCCACAGTGAAGGGGAGTGAAGAGATCTGTCCTTTTGTCCTTACCCCAGCTTGTCAGTCAGCCTGTTCCTTAGCTGGTGTCACCCACAAGCTTGATGACTACGCATCCTATTGCACTGCTCCCATCACTGAGGAAGGTGCTTAACAGTATCCACCTCAAAATCAACCTCTTTGTCACTATCCACCTATTAGACTCCAAAACACTGACCACTACTCTTTCAGCCCAACTATCCAGCCAGTTTTTCCACCCAAGTCACTGTCCATACCCCTCCATTTTGACCAGAAGGTTGTTACCAGAGACCGTGTCAGAATCCTTGCTTAAGTCAAGGTAAGTGACATCCACTGCTCTTCCCTGTGATGAAATGACTGACTCTGGATGAGAAGGCAATCAGGTTGCTCAAGCATAATTTGCCCTTAAGCTTAAATGAGATGCTGACTCAGTGTTCTTGCATCCTTTTTGCACTGGGAAGCGATGTTACTCCTCACCACGAGGATATCGAATAGCTTCCTTCCACCAAGACAAAAACCCAAAAGGCGAAAGAGCAGGGAATGTACCTGTAACTCTACTCAGGCTCCTAATCCAAAATATTGGTTGGGATGCTTGGACATAGAAACAGGAGTATCGCATGCAAGACCCACAAAATAAACCCTTTAACTCTAGTAATGTTTTAGCAAGAGGACTGTGCTTTGTTTTTCAGTTTACACTAAAATTAATGTCCAGACAGAAAACGGAAAGAATCGTAAGTACATAACATGTTTTTTTTCCCAAAAAATTATGGTTGTTAAACACTCGAAATTGGAAATTCTGTTTCTTAGTCTTCCCTAGGCTAAACAACTGTAGTTTCCTGAAAGAGGAAGGGAAGGAACTTACGGGACCTGGGAAAAGAATGAAAGACTGACACAAGTCTGGACATCAGGAAAACCTCTCTGATAAGATTAGCGAAAAGCACTGGATCGCACTGCATATGAATTGTGGGCGGTTTATTATTAGAAGCTCTTGCTATGTCAAAGACTTGTCTTGAAATGACTTAGACTTTAGTCCATCTCTCCTTGAAGCATGGAGGTCTTTTCAAATACTACTCTGATTTTGTGCTTTTAATGATAACCAAGGAGTACATATTAAGCCTGTATAAAGTATATTATTTGACCATTCTTTTGACATGAAATTCTTTCATTTAACTTGAATTAGATGCCTGGTTGTCTCACAAATATGATCATACCATATAATGCCTACAAGATACTTAAATTAAAAAAAATATAATCAAACAGCATCATCAACACAATAAATCACTTTAATCGTGGTTCTAGTTTATAAAACAAGTGGAAAAGGGGGGTGGAGGAGGAAAGAGTTGGAGGAGAACTCAAATGTTTGCCAGGTGTGGCAGCATGTTGTGTCATCCTAATAGCTGTGACTCTCCCACTAAAGGGAATGTACATGAAAGAATGCAAAAGAAAAAATTACATAGTACCATAACCACTGAATTATATACTCATGACCTTTAAACCTGAACATTAATAAGCCTGAACATAAATAAACCTGAACTTGTAATTTTAAAGGAATATCATGTAAGGTTTCTGGATTATGCTTACTCTTTCAAACTGAACACTGCAGAATAAAAAGCATTTCTATGTTTTATTGTAAAAATATCAGTTACTGATGTCCGGACTTCAAACTGGCATTGTATGATACTGATGGAAAGAAAACAACCTGAAGCTGTAAACAAGTTATGGCAGACTATTGCTTAGCAAAAAAATAGAGGAATTGTTTACTCATGTTTCTAGTAAAACTCTGCATCATTTTGCATGTTCTTTGAGATTCTTTCATTCCATACGTATGAACAGGTACACTAGAAACTACCAGCGATACGCTGCACAAAGAAACCATCTAGTTAGAAGTCAGTGAACTGTTAAGCATTCTATGTCATCGTATGCATGGTAGCATAAGTGACATGAGACAGAGCCTGTACTATCAAGTCTCTCAGTTTTTTATTGTGCAATGCTTTGGGAATGCAAATAAGTCTGAGCAGAAACTCTCTCTAAATATATATATAAACACTGAATATGTGTGTAACATATGTCCTAAGTTAATATTTAAATTGCACTGCTTTGCACAGCAGAAGACAATGTAAACTTGGCATTTGCTTTGTGTCTAAAAACACAGTGGTTAGATCTTTATCCTATGACAAGAGGAAATGAATGGGGTTTGCCATTTTAGAAAAGCCTCTCCTTCCCTCAGATGCAGAATAAGTTTGATATGATGTTTATATACCTAAAGTTAGTGTCTGAAACATGTCCAAAGGTACAAAATTCCAGTCCATAGTTCAGCACTAAACAGCAGCCTAGGTTGATGATCTTTTTCAATATCACATCATGAATACATCAATGAGAAAGTCATGGCAACTCCTAAAGAAAGCAAGGTTTCTTCTTTCTTCAAGCAACATTTGTTGCCATTTTCATTGCACTGATTTCAAAATAACAGACATGAGCTAATGTAATAGAAGACTACAGAGTCCTAGTTATGTTCTTCTAAGAGGCGGTTAGCCAGAATTCACCTGAAACATTAAGTTTACTGAAAGATGTAAAATTTTGTACCTAAAACAGAAGAAGGTATCGGTAAATGTAACAGTTTAAGCACATCAAACTCACTGGGCTGAGTTAGGCTCTGCTAGTCTGTAACACAAATAACCTCAAATGAAAGATTCTAGAATTTATAATTATGTTCCAGTATGTAACTTTTTTGCATGTGCTTCCCAAATGTGCTTCCCACTTTTTAGGGATCCTAAATTTATCCCACATTTGACATTTCCTATAAATATGAATAGTTCTGACTTCCGTATACTGAGAACAGACCTTCAAGAGACAATTTTGTTAAATTAGTATTATTATAACACTTTCAAAAATTTTTCCTCTTCATGAGAGTACATCAGGCTCAGTCTCTGGGCCAGAGACCATACTACAGGCCAGATCTCACCTAACATCTGGTATCTGAGCTATATGGGGCACTGTCCTTTGGCAAGCAATGACACACCTTCTGCATGGTCGCCTTCTGTTGCCTTTTCTAAGTTGTCCCTCCATTTGATGTAGATTTGTTAAAATGGTTGTCATTTTAGGGCTTAAAATTCCCTATCAAGCAAGTGGAAGTTTCTCTTCCTATAGTTGAGGAATCAAAATTACCAATGCATATGCTATTACAATATAGGAAGTCTTGCTCATCTACATAAACAATGCAGCAAAACAAGGATCTTAACTCAAAAGGCTGCAATAAGAGAAAATATATTGTAAACTTTGTTTTCGTGTCTAGGAAGAGCAGTACAAAGTACTTGCTGTTGTTGCTGCCAGCAAGAAAAACCAGTGCAATTGAATGAAGCATTTCCTGCTTAATAGTAGTAGGAAAGAAATACCAATGCAATATACGGCATCACTGACAAAGGTCAAGCAGCAGAAATGGAAGTGAAGATATCGGAGCAATTAAAGGCCTCTCAGCACCACGTGTTTCCCACCTGCTCACAGCATCAACAACCGCCACGATAACCTCATCCAACAACTGCTTTTCATACGTATCTATTAAACCTGAATGCATTTTTAGTAAAACACAAAGATAAGAAAAATCGTCTTGAGAAATGAAGACGGGTTTTGTCAACACGAGGTCTCCCAAATAAGTGATACGTGTAAATGCGGGGGTGGGGAAGCAAGGGAGTCGATGCAAGCTACGACCCGATGCTGACGCCCGATGCTGAAGCACAGCACCCCTGGAAAATCGTTCCCGAGCCCGCTGCTCAGCCCGCAGGACACCTGGGAGGAGGCGGTGATGCACGCGGGCAGACGGGGCTGCAGAGCCCGGGGCGACACCTCGCCGGGGTCACTGCCGAACCCGACAGCCCGGGAGCCGCGACTCCTGGCCCCACGCCCCTGCCACGCCACAGCGGCGAGGAGACTAGGAAGGCACCTGGCCATGCACGCAGCGTCCCTGCCCCGCTGCCGCGGAGGGTTTCCCCCTCCCCCCCCCGGCCGCCGCCGCGGCTCTCCAACGTCCCCCCGAGGGAAGGCGGGGGGAGGGAGCGAGAGGGGATCAGCGCTAGGCCCGGCGCCCGCGGGCTGGGAGCGATCTGGCTTCCACCCACCGGGCTGCGTCTTGCGTCCCTTACCTGGGGGCTGTCTTCCAGCGTCTCCTCGATGGGGAGCTTGTCGATGCCGGGCATGGCGGCCGCCGGGGCTGACTCTGCGCCGCTGCGGCTCCCGCACCCACCGCGCGCCCAGCTGACTGGGCCCCTCCCCTCCTCCCCAGTCACAACACAGGCACCCCCGCCCCGCTCCGCGCCGGATGTCCCGCCCCTCCCGCTGCCCGCTTGGCCTTTCTGTTGGTTCTTTCATGCAGCCTGCCCGGCTTGTTATTGGTAAGCGGGTCCATCTGTTTGCCTACAGGCGCGCGTGGGGCTGTTGGCGCCGTGAGGTGCGTTGCGCCTCTGCGTGGGCGCGCGGCTGTGCTGCTCCGCGCCCGCCCCTCCCCTTGGCGGCCGCTTGGCGGGAGCGGCGCGCGCCGCGGCTCGGTGCCCCCCGCCCCTGCCGCACGCTGCCCCTCAGGGGAGGAAGAGAGGTGCGTCCCCCCGAGCCAGCTGCGCCTCCTTCTCCCTGTCAGTAAAATGAGGAACGGAAAAGAGGGGCCTTTTGGCGGTCAGACCGGCTCCCGCTTCTCGGGAGAGCGCCCCGTCACCCGCTGCGCCGGGCCGCCCCCAGGCCGGGGAGGTGAGTGGGGGGCGGAGGCAGAAAGGGACGTTCCCACGCCGAGGTGTGTGTCCAGCGGTGCCGCGGGCAGGTCGTGGCTGTCAAGCAAAGTTGCTGGGAAAAAGCGAGCAAACTTTTTATTTTCTTTCGCGTTTGCAGTTACACGCTCTGCTACAAACCAGTGTGTTCCCCTCGCCCCGTTTGCCTCTGCTCTGGCTGTTACTGTCTCCTCAGAACAGACAGTTATCTCGGGGGCAAGACCACGGTGGGACTAACGCCGTTGTGTCCCTGTCACGATGGCGGCGTCTTTTGTGCTCTTTTGATGTTACCCGCAGCATCCCTTTTGAGAAGTCTCCTTTTATCCCTGTCGTGCCCTTCTCCACTATCCACCAGGGGTTTTAGCAAGAAAGTATTCCTGTCCCTGACTACCTAGGATTTTTTGTTACCAAGTGGTAGCTCGGGCTGAGGACCTGGTGTTCCTGCTTGTGTCTTAAAAACCCAAAAATATTGCTGACCACAATTTTTCCCCTTCAGAAGCAAGAGTATAATCAGTCCTAATGGACTCCCTTCTTTCTTAGGCTGGATAAGCTTGGTGCTGTACGTTGGCAGCCAATTTTAAATGCTTAAAACTACTGTGAGGGGTCGCTGAAATTGAACCAGGTCATAGCGCACTGTTTAAAAAAGAGGATATGCTTGAATTGCCCTCTGATTAGTATGTTTTGACCAAAGTTATCATACTTTAAATTATTCCTGCAGGTTAAGCAATTCATATTTTAAGAGTAGGTCTCTTAGAAGACATTGAGTATGTACAAGTTGCTAATCGAGAGTATCTACATTTCCATTCATTTAAAAACAGATTAAAATATACTGTGTGTCAAACAAGAGGCTGCATAAAAGTCTTGCTCTTAAAACTAACAAAAGCAAAACCAAATTGTACAGCATACTTGAATTTGCAAACTGGTTCAGCTCTGAAATTACTTGATGATTTCTGCATTTTAATAGATGATTGGTACCTTTTTAGATACATTTATTATTACAGCTTAAAAAAAAAAAAAAAAGAGGCTGTCCCCTTGCTGGTTTTGCCTTTTTGTGACTAGGTGAACTTAGTATTAAACCAGATTACAAAGTACACAAAGTCATCCAGCAGAGCAAATGATTAACTATTGTGCAGTCTTGCTATGGCGACCTTTCTTTATGTTGTATCAGATCATGTTTTACCTTTAAAAGCAGATAAAGGGAAAGGCTGGTATTAAATTACAAACAATTAAAGATTTTTGAGATGCAGGGTTTTTCGCTTGTTTTGGGGTTTTTTTTGTAGGGTGTGGTGAGGAAATTTCAATGTTGCAACTTGTTTCAGGCAGTTCATTTACCCGCTCAGCTGGTGACTCACCTGACTGAAGCAAGCCACACCACTTCTCAGTTTCCCTGTCATATGGGGGTAATAATATAGAGTTATCTTACAAGATATTTTAAAGAGTAAGTCTTGTATCTGTAATTATTATGTGACAGAACACTAGCATTGGTTCATGACCTATATATATATGTGCATAGCTTTCTGGTTTTGAGATCAGTTAACTTGTGACTAAGTTTTACAGCAGTCTTCTGTAAGAAATGCTCTCTGTTTTGTACTATAAGATGCATTTCCCTAGCAGAATTTAGGAAGGTAGTAACTTTAAACAGAATTGGTTTTAGTTAGCTTTGTGTATTTACAGCTGTAAGTGGCAGAGGAAAAAAACCAAACATTTCTTTAGCTGCTACGAATAGAGAACAGCTCTTTGAGAATTAAATGTTATGTAGAAGAAAAAACAAAACGCTAACAAACATATCTTTAATATGTAGAAATGTGCTTTGATATCTCAGCTGGCACGTAGCATAAAAACGTGTCTTGTTTCTGTTGATCTTAGTGATTCAGTTTAATGATTCACTTCACTTTATTAGCAAAAGGGGGGCCTTTCTAATAATTTTGTAGTATACCAGGGCTTTGTTGAATTAGTAGTCAGCTTTTTAAATAGATCCCTTATGTTGAAACATTCTGAAAGGTATTACTAGTCTTGTTCTTACCTTTTGTGTACATTTTTTACAAATGTTACAAGACATCCAAAAGTTTTAGAGATTAAAATTTGACAGCAACATGTGAGATTCGATAGTTATGAATGGAAGAATCCCTCTGAAGCCTCTAATAAGCGTGGTTTTAGTGTTACACTTTTTTCAGTATTGTAGGCTTTTTGTTAGTGTGTGATTTTTTTTGTTTGTTTGTTTGGGGTTTTTGGATTTGGGGTGGGTGGTGGTCTTTCTGTGAAATACTTACTAAGAGGCCTTAAAAATGTGGGGAACTAACATTTGGCACTACGTAAACAGGGAGAAGGGGAGCCAACGGCTCTTTAGAGGATTCCAGATGCGTGCCCTAACGGACAGAACACTTTGCCTCTGCTGGAAGGTGAAAGTAGCTGTCTGGATAAGGTAGGCTTTATTTGCGTGTTATGCACTGTTTAACACGCTGTTTCTCAGACTTTTGGTAATGCCACCCTTGGATTTACCTTGAATTTATCTGTGTTCACTTAATCTCCCCGGGGTCAAAATAGCTTTTACTTCAGCCAAGAAATAGCTAACTGCTTTCAGTCATGTTTTGTGAAAATTGATGTTGACAGTTTTGAGGTATTCTTGCCTAAAAAAAAAGATTTTGAGTTTTGAAGTTGGCTTTGAATATAATTTTTGTTATTTGTGTTCAAAACATATTTGAAAGGGAGCTATATGCAGGAGAATACCTGAGGTGGTGAAGTACTGGTGCAGTTGGGTAAAGAAGTTGTAGGAAAGGTGAAATGAAAGGCATTTTTTTTGTGTGATAAGTAATCAAGAAAGATTATATATACCATTTATACCTTTCTAAACAGCTGAAAATATTGCACAGGCTATGGTGAAAGGTGACCTGGCAGTGGAGTAGCAATGGGTGACAATGGCAAAAGGTAGCAACAGTAGGCATTGGGGTTTCATACCAAAGCTACCAAGAACTCTTGGTGTGGTCTCTTCAGCTGGTATAAACAGAGTCCTTAGAGGCTTCACATCTCTAAAGAACAGGAGCTTCATCTACTAAACAGATGAACTCTACTGTCCCTGGGCAAAAAACAGCTGTGCAAAACCTGAAAGGGAGATTAGTTTTCTGCCCCATCAAGTATGTGATGCTGTGAGAGGATTGGATTTGCATATCCAAGGAGCACTGATTTCTCCTATTATTGATTACTTAGGATTTTCAACTTAATGTTTGTTGTGTTGCTCTAATTGCCCTTACAATGGTATTTAGCTAAAACTCTGTAAGTAATTTCATATGGGTTGCAAGGGAAGTATCTATCATTTCTAATGGGCCAAAATAATGAAATATCGTTTTTGAGTGAAGGCTCAAGGTCTATTTACACTTTCAGTGGGAATTCCTAGAAATTTAATCTGGTTCTTTACTACCAGGTATTTTTGGATCTAAAACTTTAAGTTTTCTGCCCTGTGGAAAATATATTTTCATCCTCATTTCTTACCGAAAGGTTTGTTGACTCTTAATCTTGATAACAAATAGCATTCTTCTACAACTAAGCAAGCTTCTCTTCAAAGAAATGCGGCAACATTTGAATGCTAAACCTTCAGCCAGACTTTCCAGTAGATTTATCTCTACGTATATGTTGTTTTAGAATCATAGAATCCTAAAATGGTTTGGGTTGGAAGGGCCCTTTGAAGATTATCTAGTCCCAGCCCCGCTTTGGGACATCTTTCACTGGGTGAGGTTGCTCAAAGCCGCATCCAGCCTGACCTTGAACACTTGCAGGGATATAATGGAATTTTGGTATAACGCAGACTACTTATCTTCAGAATAGTTTCTCCTTTCTTGTGAAATTTTTATAAACAGTTACGCGGAGCTGTATTAGCATTATAAAGGTTTTAGATATATGGTGTTTCAATTTCACTGAATTTCTCAGAAATTAGAGAGCATAGTGTGAGCATCTGCCTTGTGACCTTCTGAATTGGTGCTTGCTGTTCCTATATCCAGTTGCAGCCATGAACTCTGTTTAAAAACAAGAGTGTTGATATGTTTCAGCCACTGCATTGCAGTCTCCAGGTCTGATTCAATTCAACATTGAGCAAATTAATGTAATATGATTATTTTAATAATAACAACAACACAGTTTCTTACTCGGATAACATTGCTGAACGAACTTAACAGCTGGGTGAGCCTCAACACCAGATGGCAGTACTTGATTAGCTTCTGACCTGTGCCTAGCGAATGAGCTAACTGGTTTTTGCCTATTTTATGAAAATTCTTTTTGAGAGCTAGCAAGATCTCTTTTCCCTGAAAAGTCATTAAAAAACTCTGAAAGAATGAGTGTTTCCAACTGGGAGTTGAAAGCAAACTACCCTGAAGAAGTTTTTTTTCCATCTTCCACAATCTCAGATACCAAAAATAAGTTATAATTACTTGGTTAACTTAATGGTTAGCTTTGGGAAGACGCGTGCCTCTCATAAATGTCTCTCTTACCACCACAAATGCTTGTCTTTATTGATAGTTCTTGATAGCTGCCTGAAGAGAACACCTATGAAGGTATTTACCACTTTGAGAATTGAAGTATGTGGTAATCTGAGTCTCAGCTGTGTGGCTCAGGTTAATTTCATTCATATTCATCCAGGATAAATAAATATTTTCTGAAATGTGTTTTGTATCAGTGCTTGTGTTTGGGTTTTTTTAAGTTCTTTAAAAAAAAATAGTGGGCTGTATTTGGAAACTAGCTGTTTATATTATAATCATTAAGAGGTTTTTTGTATTATTGAAGTCCCCATTAGTTTCTGCATTCAAGAGACTGTTTCTCATTCAATGATCATGCTTTTCACCTCTTCGGGATAGAGAAATTGGTAAGCAGCTCCAAGTTCAGTACAGAAGAGAACGTATTGTTTTCTTTTGACTGAATGTGTTTTGTGGGAATTTTTTAAATTTTTTTTTTTCAAAAACTGGTTTTCCATGTAGAGACTGTAGAGGCAGAAAACTGATCTACCCATCACTGCTATATCAGAGGCTTTGCATTATCTCTTTAGTAACCTCTGGACCTGGTGCGCTGCCTGAATACTCAAAATAACTGCCTGCAGTCAAGATAAGGAGACCCGTTGCTTTGTTAAGGTCACAGGTTGCCTTGTTGGGAGCAGCTGTATTGAAACATAAAGGGCTGTAAGGCCCTTGCTTAACACTGCTTCCCACTGGCCTCTAGTTCACCAAATATTCCAGCAAGCAGTGGTTTCATACATAGGTCCTCATGGCTTTTTTGCATGTCTCCACTTGGTGGTTGCTGAGGCTGTTAAACGATGGTTGGAGCTTAGCTTGCGGGTGGTCATTGCAGTTATGTTGCTGCCACCTCGTGATCCATTGATACGTGCTGATAAGGTGTCCTTGGTAAGATCAATTCTTGAATTTCATTCTTTTTGATAGTTTGGTTTGACAACAATCTCATTGCACAACACCACAAAGTCAGTCCAGTAAGTCAACATTCTTCAGCTGAACGTCTTTCTGATATAAAGCCACATATGGATTGCATTTTTCTCTGTAGAATCTCCCTCAGCACAGTATTGTCAATTCTAGACTGTGGCATTTCCTTAGCAATTCTCCTGCTTCTCTCTATTCCTAAAGATTAGTCTTGGGTTGCTTACAAATGTACAGAAAATCAAAGTGGAGGTACTGTTTACTTCCTTAATGTTAGTTGTTAGCCATGTGAATGTGACTGATTACACAGAATAAACTACTCTGAGAAAATGGTAAAACAAGAAAAGATAGAGGGCCAGATTTTTCCTCTAAAAGCACACAGTCCTATGGCTCATGTGCTCCAAAATAAAAGTTTTATTTAAGAGGGGTAACTTTTGCGTCCTGAAATTAAAATATTGTTTTCATTTTTGCATGTTATAAAATAAATTTTGTCCAAAATAAGAAAAGGAGGGATCTCTGTAGAGAGGTTATCTTCAACCAAAAGCTGGTTTTGAACACGTGACATGTAAACTGCTGTGTGGCTGACAGATGAGCTTGAATATAAAAACATTATAGTCGGCACTTTCTTTATAATGAATGAGATCAGAATTCTGTTCTCAAACTTTGAACCTCATTGCAAAACCTTTACCTCCTTTCTCCCCATTACTCATGATTTTTGGTCATTTAAAGTGTTCGCTCTGTAGGATTTAAATAAATTTCTATTGGTTATAAACCTACAAGAAGGGAGGGATATCTAGCAGTAAAAGGATGTTTTTAAACCAGTAAATTTGAGTGTACTGCTTCTATTACTTTAAGTTTTGTTTTTATGTTCTAAAGAACAATCAGGAAATTTCACATATGGTATGTTTCAAAAAAGCTGCAACAAAGTTATTTTAATAAGAAAAATGAATGCATGAATTATTTAAAATAGTTGGTGCAACTGTTCCTGTTAACTAATCCAGGCACTTGGAAGGCAATTACACTGAGCTTTGACAACATTGCCAACCCACTGCACAGTGCCTTATGCCAGAAGCTATTGTTGTTTTATTGACCACGTTCACCATTACATATGCATATGAAAAAACAGAGGCATTTTCATCGGGATTACCCTAATAGCATTAAGAGATTATTTTTTAAATTTCCTTGGAAGGAAATTCACTTAAATGAGATTACTTATTACTTGACTGGTTTCCTATCATGCTGCTGTGTTGAGGTAAGTGGAATCTATTAGAGTATAAAGTTTTTTAAAAAACTGATTTTATACATTAATGGTTTCAAATAAAAGAGAAGTACTATATTTGTGCACAGCTTCTTTTGAGAAAGTTAAGTCGATGTTCTGGTTAGGAGAGATAACACTTTTTGTCCCTCTTGGTGGCCCCCCTAGTGTCACCATTAGTTGCTAATTACTTGCAAACAAATAAACAATTAACTCCTCGTGCCTCTTGGTGGGAGAGTTTTCATTGACATGCTAAAACTTTCTAATAAAAGATTTTAATTAATGACGTTGCAAATCCAACCCCCTTGTCAACATAGCTATAAGGAGGACTTGTGGAGAAATGCAAGTACAGTATACATGCTATGCTGGCTGAAGGTGAAAGCATGGCAAGTACCTCACTGTGTGCTGCTAATACATCAGTGTCTCAGAATCTTCGGAAAGTGTCTGGTTTTGTAGAAAATAAAACCACACAGTGCTCGTTTTCCATTGAAAGTATTTTGGGACTGGAGCAGAAAAAAGATGGCATTCCAGCTGTGACACCTCACAGACCATGGATGGATGCATGCACTGACTTGGGTAAGTCAGCAGTCTGTTTTGTAACCCCTCAAGCTTTTACTCCTTTAAAAATGTATATATTTTTGTGTTTCTACTGAAAACCAGTAAATTGAAGCTCGTTTGCTTGCTTTTTCTAGTTTTAGGTGATGACAGTAATCCCCATCTGCAAATCCCTGTTGTTTGCTATGAAAATCCATTCTTTCATGCTAACAGTAATCCAGTGCAAGAGGAAAAAGTTTTGAAATGTGAAAAATATTTTTCAGTCACTGAAAGGCTCTCTTTCAAACGAGAATTGAGCTGGTACAGGGGTAGAAGACCAAGAACTGCATTTACTAGAAACCAGGTAGGGATTTTCTCAGTATTTAATAAATGAATAACAATGTAGTTTAGTAAAATGTTGGTAGAAGCCTGTAACAGCTGACTAATTCAGTATGATGTACCTCTGCAGAGAGAAATGTAATCAGGAACTAGTGTAAATTAACAGTAATGTTGCTAATTTCAGCAGACCTGTGTTTATGCATGGAATCAGAATTGTGCAAACACTGCTCAGAAGTCTCCTGTTGAACAAACTAAATTGTTTTTTGTATTTATTTTCTTTATTACTCCTATGAAGGTAGTGATAACTATTCAACAAGTGTGTTTTAATCTCCTCAGATTGAAGTCTTGGAAAATGTTTTTAAAATGAACTCCTACCCTGGCATTGATATTAGAGAAGAGCTAGCTCGCAAATTAGATTTAGATGAAGACAGGATCCAGGTAATTAAAAATTAATTTGAACTTTTCTGTAATTCCATCTATATGTACTCTCTGGTTATATGAATAAGTAGCTTGAGAAAAGTAGCAGTAATTTTAATAATCTCAATTTTAGAACAGTGTACATTTATATATGTACTATGCCTTCAATGATTTGTGAAATGGAAGCCATTGAATTCCTTCTGAAATCTTAAACCTTCTTCCATAGCATTGATGCGGTATTCATCGCTATAATATTTCCATGATATCGGCTCTGTTAATCTCAAGTTATCATGTGCAGAACTTGAGCATTTCCTCCCTTTTTTTAAAATCACGTTTATATTATGCTTGTCACCATATTTGAAAAACAAATTTGAAACAAATACTGAAATATGAATGTCTTAAGTATTTTGTGAGACTGTCAGTAGGGCACACGTGTTAAACCAATGTTTGAGCCTATGTCTTCATTTGGCCAAAAGGAAAATCTACTCAGGGATTTTAATTATTGATTTCCAAGTAGTCCGATGTGATAAGAAGCATACCATAAACATTAGAATTTGTGCCTCACCTTGATGTTTATTAAGCTTTTGATGCAAGTATTATATTGGGGTTGACGGGAAGCTTGATGCTGTGATTAATTAAGCAGCTGAAGAAATAACACCTTAAGACTTGTGTGTGAATTCCATATGCTCAGCATCTTCCAGGGTCTGATTCAGTGTCACTGAAGTTAATATTAGTTTTTATATTAATTACAGTGAAGCTGGTCCTCACTTTCCAGTTAAGCTGGGGGTATTATTTTCTTCATCTGTGGTGTTAAAATTATTGCGGGGAGCTACATGCCATCGTCTGCCGACTTTAAACTTGTATTGAACTTCCAAACTACTGTCATTACACAAAATACTGTAAAGTTGTGTGAATATTTTTAAGTTTCAAAGCTTATTGTGCTCACAGTGCTGTATTTCTGAAAAGTATGCCTTTTCTTTCAATTTTAGATCTGGTTCCAGAACCGTCGTGCAAAGCTGAAAAGATCACACCGAGAATCTCAGTTTCTAATGGTGAAAAACACTTTCACCTCCAGCCTGCTAGAGTAGAAAGAAGGATGGTTTGCTGTTACGGTACTACAATAGAACACGAAGAATTATTGGAATTTTCATAACTTTTATTAAGTAATGATGATATATTAATTATGATTTTATCCCCAGATTTGAAAGTTGATCATAGTTTTCATTCAAATAAACTGTAAATACTTGAAGTATTATTATAATCTACTTTTTGTGAAAAAAGTGAACTTTTCCTATATATTTTAATAAGTATTTTCAGAAAATGTTTAGATATTTTTGCAGTTTAAAAAAATCCAAACCCGAGGTTGCACAAGATTTTCAGCTAGTATGAATTACTGCAGCTGAACTGAAGATGATTTAACAAAGCTTCATGGTTTAAAAAAAGAGTCTGTTTAAAGTCTGAAATACACAATATGCAAAATAGATTTTGCTACCTGAAACAGATTGTGTGTTACATTGGAGTTTAAATAGCTTATTTATAAAGAGTATGATAGTTTTCATAAAGAACATAATGTTGGGAAAAAGGTATCTCAAACGGAAGGGCTAGCATTCAACTGACTGTTCAGTTTGAACAATTGTTTGGTTAAAAGAAGCTGAAAATTATAATCTTTTTATATCATATTTTAATTAATTTAGGATATTTGCCTATTTAATACATCAACTTGGATATCTCCTCTCTTGTCAGTGTAAGTGTTCCAGTTATGGAAGTTGCCCTATTATCTTTTAATGACAGAGTGCAGCATTTCACAGGATCAAATCAGTTGGGACCAGACCAGATATCCAGATCATTGCCATTAACTTCAGGGTGTTGAATTCATTTTTATCAAACAGTACATGAAAGTTAATTATCCTCATATTTGATATTTAGCCTGAAGTCAATATGCATAAGGAGAGTCTTGTACAAAAAACCCCAACTCTTCATGGCCGTGATGTAGGAGAACATTGTAAGTATGGATTTACGCTGTTCCTTGTTCAGCAGAGCTTTAAGCACTTGCTTGAAGTGCTGGTGTGCTTCAATGAGACTTCAGCCTCTGTTGCTTTAACTAGAGATACATTCTACATGGGGCCAGCTCTATATACAAAAAATCGTGTTGTGTTGGGCTGATGGTTCAGCAGAAGCACTGACTTTAAATGATATTTCAATCTGTAAATCTGAAAGAACCAGTAAATCCCAAAGGATTTAGACATAAAGCTTTGTTAAGTGTGTTTTCCCACTTGGCTGACTTGAAAAATAAGTTTTCTTTTGAACCAAAACTATATTTACAGTAGTCAAAAAACTGAACTGAATAATTTTATCTGATTTAAAAAAAAAAAAAAAAACAAACATAGGGAAAAATTCTGAAAACTAAGGAGAAGAAATTATGTGAGTGCTTATGACATTCAGATTGTTTTTATCTCAGACTAACTGTCCCACATTGAAGGAATGCCTAGTCACTGAGCCAAAGTCTTCAATCTATATACCTTAGCCACCGGGCTCATTCACAGTCTGACATGCAGCTTCTATGAAGTCAGTTAGGACACCAAGGACACAGAAGTCAGTATATCATTAATATAGGCTAAATGTAAATAAGAAAAAAGGGGGGGAAAAAATCCATAGATTCTTGTAGTGTTTTAGTAGTGCAAATACAGTTAGATTGTTCTTGACTTGCACTTTCTTGTTTAATAATAATAAAATGACATTTTTTTTTTCTGGTGTGTTACTTTCAATGTAGTACAGTCTCTAGAAGAGATAGGTGTTAAAATTTTAAAGACCTGTCTCTACAGCTTCCAGACAGTTTTTGATTCCTATATCTCTTCTAACATACTCTGCTTTTCCTTTAGTTTGTGTTCTTTCTTAGGACATGTCTATACATTTCAGTTGTTATAATGGATGATTTAATGTAGCTTTGCTGAATGTTTGCAAGGTATTGTGAAATGCAGTTAGTTTAGGATTTTACGAGATAACACTGTACCTGTTATATCGTGAACAAACCAAATGTTGCTCTTCCTTTCTCGATGCTGTATCCACAATATCTGCTGTCCTATAGAATGACAGGTAAGTTTGAGAAAAGGGGTGATAGAAAAAACTTAATTTTATGTAGCCTCATCTAATGAAAAGCTAAAGGGCAGAACGATCTGACTTTAGTCCCTAGTTGATATTTTGGATGATAGGTTGAGATAGAGTTTAAATAAAAAACATTTCTATGTTTTCTGAAAAATAGTACTGAAAAGCTGCATTACTTTAGAACCAGACTACAGGTATTTGCCATTCTGTGTTTTTAACTTCATGGCTTATTGCCTTAATTTTTTACAGAATCCCTGAAATCTTGAATTGTTTGACTTTGCTCCTGGAAATCCTATTTTAGTGTGAAAATAACAAACTTTTATCCAATATTGAAATGTTAATTATTCATGCCTTGTTGGATTCAGGAAATAACATTACTAACTGAACTTGTGTTGTATCCTGCACTCAAAAATACTTAAGAGAACATTCACAAATAAAGCAATTTAAATGGAGCCAAATCCATTAGGAATACTTTTTAGAGAAATCAGAATCTCAGTTCAGATACCTGGTCTGGTAAAGGTAAAGACAATATTGGGAATGCATGAGTTCTATTTTGGTTTTCTTCTCACCTCAAAACATATATTGCCCATAGCTTAACCTTATTGCAGGTAATTTGAAACTATTGTCTACTTTACTGCTGGAAACAAGGTTTCCAGCAGCAACAGATTAGACTAATCTGTACAGATTGATGCCTAAGAACCTTACTCTATTATCTGGCAAATACCTAAATACACCTAATGTCTCTTATAATGGAACTTGTCTCAAGTGACGGAAGTCTGACAAAGCAGTTTAAGAGAAGGAGTAGAATAATAGCAGAATAATAATAGCACCAGCCCTGGTAGCCAGCTCTCAATTAGCAAATGTTACCAGAAGGATGATTGGTGTAAGGTACTAAGAGTGTTAACAGCACATAGTGCTGAGGGGCAAAAAGTTTAATAGCATCATTGCATTATTTGCTTCATGTTGGCTTAGCTTGTTCTTCCCAAAGTAAATATATCAAGGAGTTAAAGGAGAACCTCTAACTTTACATTTATACCTACTTTGATCAGCATGGGTTTAAATTGTGGCCATCACTTTCTCAAATACAGCTGATTTTTTTTCCATGTTAAAAAAATAGTCTGGACTTCAGGATTTTCTAATCTTGTAGTTCCTGATAATATGCAGCTTTCCAGGCTACCTTGGTAATACATGTAATACTCTGTTATCTGTCTAGGCACAGCCAGTCCAAGTAACAATAGTGGATGAGAATATGTCAGAAGAGGCCACCATGCATGCTGAAATCTGGTCCTGTTGCGGTTTTGCACAGTTTGCCTCGCAGTGTTTCTGTGTCTCTACCCCTCAGAACTGTGATCAGAAAAGTCTCTATCTTCTTGGTTCCTATTCTGACTTAAGTTTTGTGAAGCCACAGCCTCCTTCACTTCCAGCCATGTTGCCTTGCATTGGCTCCAGTGATCGTTTCACCCTGTGATAAGCTGATAAATTTACTAGGATGGTCAAAAACTGTTCTAGCAAAAAACCTGGCTAGTCGTAAGACTTCTCACTCTTAATATTGGCAAACTGTTATGTCAACATCTGACAACAGCTACAATTTAGGCTGGGGTCACGTTGATAATAAGCTTCTGTCATTGACTGTAATGGCACTTAAACGTTCTAGGAGTGCTTTCCTGAAATAGGTCCAGTGCCTGTGACCCTAATCGGGTTACTGGCTGCATAATTAGTTTTAAATTGACGTTCTTCTCTTAATTAGTGTCTCTATCTTAATTTTTTTTTCTAACCACAAACTTCAGCAATGCCCAGCGCTGTCCAAAAAAGATGAACTATGCTCATGTTCTAAAAGCAGATTCAAACTAATTTACACCAAAGAACCAATGCTTCCAAAGTTCCATTGTAATGTTATTACTTGCAGCATATGTAAAAGCATAGTTTGAAACTTAGTCTTTAAATTACCAATGTTAGCATCGAAAGCCCAGATTTAGAACACCATTCATTAAATTGTCATTTAAAACTTTGAATTTGCAATTATTTAGTTTATCGAGTCTGTGCTTACAAATAGCAAGCTTACAAATAGCACACCAGCAAACTATGTTATAATTTTCCTGGTGTGCATAGGTACATCTACATTTTTCTAGTTGTTCAAAGTTTTGCATTGAAAATACTTCTAAAGCAACAAAACCCAGGACATTTTATAGTTCTATGTTAAGAAGATTAACGCTCTGTTCATAACACTATTAAAGGAAATGAGGCTTCAAAAATCACCCAGCACTTACGTGACTGGATTTAACAAAAGACTTGCACAAAAGAAGCATAAAATAGTTTGCAAACACCTTCAGTTTACCTAACATGAAATTAAGCTGATTTTAAACGGTTGAGATTAACTCTCAGGGTTAATGAGTAATCACAAAATCAAAACTTTTTAGAAATTGGTTGTAAAATAACTTTTTTTTTCAATTCCTTGGATTGGCTTAATTTCCCTATCAGTTGTTAGGTTGATGCTCTTTGTTCCTTCATTTTAAAGGACTTAATATTACATAATTGCATGGGAAATAGAAGGTATTTTACTTTCAAAAATACTTTTGAACAGTGGTGATTGACCTAAATTTTTATTTCATGTCCTGCTATTTGTTTCATGGATACATCTTGACTCAAAATCATATTGTTACTTTTATTAGAACTCTTTAGAGTATCTCGTACTTATTTGATAAGGGAACAGTAAAAAGACAAAGTAGTAATGATCATTATATGAGGGGGAGCTGGGGCTGTTCAGCATCTTGGGGGGAGGAAGGATCCCATCTGATTGCATTACAAAGGAAGTTCACGGAGTCATAATGGGCAAACAGGATTGTTAGTGAGGGCTGTTGAAGAGCCATCGGTTCTAGATTCCTTTGTGGGGGAACGGACCCTTTACTTGTATGACATGAGAGGGAAAGGGTTAGACAGAAAATGGGGAAGACCAGTCTTTCTATTTTGGGCACCCAAAGCTGATATTGGCATGGGCCAGCAGTATTTCCTTAGAATAAATCAGGACAATCTCAAAGTATGAACTGCTGTGTTAGCATGGCACAGTATTAGCGTTGCAGATTTGCTTTTTTTAGATTGATTAGCAAAATAGAAAGCTAATCATATATTTGTTGAGTTTAGAAGCAATAAAATGAATTTCTTCTAATAGCTGTTTTTGCAGGATGCTGTTTATTAGTAATGAGTAAGAACATGATCAAAAATGCTTTGGGATATGCAGGGTTTGGTGTAGTTGTGGTATAATTGCCAATGACTTTCATACCACCGTGTATGTTCTATATTTGAGCATATGAATGTGGTACGGTGCTGGTATTAGAGTGATAGAACAAGTGACGCATTGCCTGTGCCTTAATAACAATTAAAAAAATGCAAAGAACAACAAAAAAGCAGTGGAATAATAGATTTTTTTTCAAGTGTGTTTAGATCCATGTTGCAAATCAGTTGGTGTAAAGTCTAGTGCCTTTAGCAAACAGAGTATCTGTTGATTCAAACAGGGCGCAAGTAATGCTTTTGATACCCATTTTCAAGCCTGGGATGTTGTAAGGATCTGTATGTGTGGCCTGTAAATATGATCCCATACCTGGATTGGGAGGGAAATACATATTCTTTCTTTTTGGATTTACACTCCAGTGTTTTGTTTTTCCTAGTTCCTAAACCAGGTTTTCCTCTGCCACTGTCATGGCTGGAGAACCCAGTAAGTGTAGTCTCTTGTGCAATTTGGAGCAAAATGAACAAAAGTTAGCTGGTGGTATAAGTCCCCTTCATTAAAAGTTATCTACGTTATTAGGCTTGTTATTAATCGCTATAAAATTTGGGGAATTTGCTATTTTTAAATTGAATATGTAAGCATGTATTTCAAACTCATTATCTCATTGTGACTTTTTTTTTTAAAAATCATCTGTAACCTTGCAACAACTTAATTATTGTACCTTATTTTTCTCTAATCCTTTTTTGCTTTTTTTAACATCGAATTTTTATTTTACCAGTCCATGTCATTTTACTACTTCTGAGGTGATAAGTGCCTGTGCACAACTTCTAGATTCTGGGGCAGTTTTTTGTCTATGTATAACCAAATTATGTTTTATGTATTAAATGAAAATGAATATATATCTTTTAATGATAGATTTCACACTCTTTTAATATTTAGAATTGTGTTGCATCAATCATAGTAATACTCCAAAATATCTTGGGATACAGTTTCTATGAATGATGCCATAGTGAGGAAATTAAGAAAATGGCAGATCAAATATTCTCCATTAAAGATTGTTGGCTATATATTAGATGCATCTTAAACGCTTTGCTTTTTCATATTAAATCAGACTTTAAATTCATAAATCTTAAAACACTGACAGTCTGTATTTGAAATGCCTATAAAAATCCTGGGCTGCTTTTGCCCTCTTGTGGCTAGATTTTATAACGACAGTCCTACATGTTAATTCTGAGTAAAATCCGATCATGAGTTAGGCTGTGGGTAGACAGAATGCCAGCAGGTGACTACCTATTTTAATTGTTGTACAAACGTTGTGACCAAATTTATATTGTACGTATATACAAGTGCTTGACGTTGGGCCTGATTTTCAAAAGTTCCAAATGGTAAATATCGAACTGAACCTAGCGAAAATTGGTGGGTGCTTCATATTTTTGATAGTCTGAACTTTTCTTAATAATTAGCTATTACTTCAAGAATTCAGTTTTGGGCAGCCAACCTTTTAAAATCTTGCCTCTAAATTGATTTAGGCTTCTTCTCATGAGTACACGTTTATAAGACTGGCCAAGGTAGTCAAGTTATAGTAACAGAATCTTCTTACATTCCAGAAAGCATTTGACAAAGTGGCCAGTAATTCTAAAAAAACCCCACCCCTTATAGTGTAAAACTGCGAATGACTTCTGATACAGTATCTACTACTATAATTCTTCTGTGATAATAAATACAATGTTGACGATGCAAAGGTTTGCCACGCAGAAACCACCAGACTTTTCATTTATCATTGTTTTGTCACATTAGAAGGATAAGAAATGCCTTTGTGCTGTTTAAATACTGTGCATTTCTTAACAGTTTGTCTTGCATTTCAAAGTGTTCAGTCAGAGTAAAATATTAAAACCTGTGACAGTATCCACTTTAACTTTTCTTGATTCAAATATTTGTAAGTTACCAGCTAGGTATTTGGACATGAGGCATACAGTGAAATGCAGTTCTCTCACTTGGAGTTGGAAGAGCATCTTACTCTGTGCTACAGGATGTGGCTATCTGAGAATATAATTGCAAATTCCTCTAATTAACTTTGGCAGAGAAAGGAAGTCATAGGGAAGCATTTGAATGAGGCATCAGCATTGCCCTTATAATGCAGTTGGCTATGGCTAGGTATTTTTGTGAAACATAAGTAAGTTACGTGGAAAACCTCCTTTTCTTGTAGACATTCTTGTTTAAATGGGAAAATTGATCCAATCTTTCTCTTCTTTCCTCTGCAAACATATGGTCCTGGGCAATAAGTTTTATCACAAATTACAGTTTAGTAGGAGTGGTGTTTTCAGTGATTGTTACTATTCTCATCTGATTAGAAACAAATAACTGTTATCTATTGTAACTTATATTAGCATGCATTAACTTTCTATGTGAGTTTTAACAAATCTTGTTCATTGTGTTTCATCAGTCTATTATCTGCATATTTATCTTATTCTTTCCAAAAATAAGCAGCTAACTCAATCCTGATATCTGACTGCTTCAAATTTTTGTTTTGAAAGAATGTGCCAGACTGTAGAACTGTAGGTAAAAAGAACCTTGAGTTTGTTTGTTTGAGAGGCAGGGCTGCCAGCAACAACTGTTAGGAATAACAGGGCCCTTCCTCTTTGTTTTTTTTTGTTTTTTTTTTAGCCCAGTCTTGTAGGATTGCTATGGATTCTTTTGTAAATCTGCTATAAAATGTTTTAAAATTCTTCGCTGAAATATTGTTATGTACCTATCACATAAACAAAGATTGCAATTTCCATATGCTTCCAGCCTTCTTATTTTCTTTTGTTTGTATATTTCCCTTAGTGGCAGCAGAGTGAGGTGCTGTTGACAAAGTGCTTTCCAATCTTCTTCCACAATGGTTACGCAATAGCAAGATTTAAAAAAACAAAAAAAGAATTCTTCTGTAATGGTATCTGTTAGTAGTGTCTCTATGCATTTTAATTACGAAGACCTTCAAAACATTTTCTTTAGCCTTAATTACCCTTAGCTTTTGGCCTCAAATAACAAATGATGTCATCCTGAAGTGCTCGAGCAAATAGCTCTCCCTCAGTTAAATGGGAAAGGGTTTAAGGCAGGTTATGCTCAGTGAGGGGTCCCTTAGTGTGCTAGGATTAATTTTGCAGACATTGCCACAGGATGCTGTTGAATTTCAGAATAGACTGTTAAATCAGGTTAGGGTTGTTCCCCCCACTCCACCCCCCTCCCCCGTATTTCCCTGCAGAAGGAAAATGGCAAGCTGTCTGGATGGAATGTATTGTGCTGTAATCAGAAAGGGTTGAAATTAGAAGTAAAACTGAGAAACTTTTGTAGAAATGTTACTTTATTAACATTTCTAGCATTTATTTGAACTGCATTGTGGGCATCTTGATTTACATTTTTAATAGTTGATTGAGATTAAATGCCTATATTGCAGAAAAATATTTTTAAAAAATTGAACATTAATAATTATTCAATTATTGCTAAAGAATAAAACATACGTAACTTTGGGGATACAGTTGTTGGTTTGGAATACTTCTAGTTCAACAGAATTTTTATTGAAAAATGACTCTTCCATGCAATTTTTAATTTTCTTTGCATCACAAATCTACTTTTCTCTAAAAGTGCAGTTTCATATTACACCTAATCCAGTGTAACAGAAGACTGCTGCTGAAAGACGTGGTCCTGCCCTGCTCCCTCTTTTCTCAGAAACGACATGTGGCCACAAAGTGAGTCAATTCGTCATGCTTTTGGAGCAGGGAGGACTGTATTTGGTGGCACATCAGTAAGTCGAATCATCTCAGAGAACTGAGCTGTCTCTTCCTTTATTATATTCATATGAATAAACAGATGCAAAACTAAACAGAGATACAGAGAGTTGACTTTTGACTGCAAACACTCTCTGCCAGCAGAAGAAGTTGGCCTGTATACAATACAGAGAACTGTGAGGTCTGGGGAATGGTAATAGTACATGAAGATTTGCATCCATGGATCACTGATAAATTGTCATTTTGATGGTATCAGAGGTAATTTTCATATAATGACTGTTTGGTTTATTTCAGTCAGTTCCTTTTCACCATAAGTTACTCTTACATCTGATGCTAACTTGTGCCTTTAGGAACATAGGACTGAAACTTCCTTGGTCATTAAGTGCAATTTCCTGTAGAAGACATTAAGTCATCCAGAAAGGTCACAAGACCATTCACTCCCTACTCTCTGAACTCTACAAGCCTCAAAACACCCCCAAATACCTAAGGTAGACTTGAGATTTTTCAGAAAAAAAGCTCAAGCATGACAGTGTGACATAAAAAGTGAGCAGGAGAGAAATATTACTGCCTGTACACTACAAGGGGTTCTGTAAGGTCTAGCTTATTCAGCATTACGGACTGGATGCTCAGTTTCAAGGACTTGTTGCAAAGCAGCTAGATGTAGAAGTGGTGGCTGCCACTGTCACAGCAGAATTCATGCATCTAATTCCACTTTCAAGTCCCATCTGGACACAGCAGCAGCTAATCTAGAAGTGCCAATAAATGTTTGGACGCAGCAGGAGGCAGCTGGCTGCCAGGACAGCATGCTGTGCTCTTTGCCACTCGCAAGATGCGAGCAGCCAGTTGGGTGGAATTGTTCTGGAGGTTTGATCTGGGCTCCATGGCCCACACTATTTTAAGCGCCCACTGGTAATGTCTGGATGACCTTAGGAAGTAGAGTGTGTGTCTATAGAAAGAAGCAAATTAAGACCAAAAAACACTACACCCAGGGGTCTTTTCCTGTCTTACTAGGGGGCAGAGTCTTTCCTGACTCCAAATCTAATTATTGGTTTAGCCTTGAGCATGTGTGCAAGACATGAAAGCAGGCATCTTTATGACTCTGTGCTTAAGTTTCCCCATCTATAAAATGGGAATAGTAATACAGATTTTCCTTTCAGAACTCAGTATTTTTCATGAATTCTTGGTACGTTTCTCAAAGCCCAGTGATTTAAAAGTTGCCTTGAACAAGATAAGTATTCATAACAATTGATCCATTTGATTCAAATTTCAGTTCAATTTTATGGCCTGGGGTCACTGTCTTATCAGTTGATAATCTTTCACTTGAGCTTAGGCAGATCTTTTGAAACTATGGCATGTTATAATATGGAAGATTCAATTTTGGGGACCCTTGACACTGGTAGGAATGTTCATGCCCTTGCTGAGAGTGTCCACATTGATTTCACACTTTCTTTCTAATTTTGTTCTTAAAGTTTGATACTGAAAGATCTTTCTTTCTTCCTTCTTTTTATGCTAGATGCTCATTCCATAGGTAAACCATCCCCACGTAAGTGGGACACTTTAGTATAAGTGGTTATTTTCAAAAGATCTTGTTTTCTGCCTTCTAGTATCTGCCAGATGAAGTTCCAGAAGACCCTCACATTGCGGGTTTTCTGGTCAGGCATCTTATTTGGGCTTTTATGGAGACTGAGATGATACTTTGTGATTCCAGACCTGTAAGAGGTTTCGGAGATGCTGATATTTTAGCATGCTGTCTGCTTGGTTCACCTCAGCTCATCCTCATTTTCTAACAGCGGGTGGTGTTTATCTGTAACAGGAGTGTGATATTGCAATAGTCATGATTGTCTGACTCAGCTGAATACTTCTACAAGCACAATGCATGCTTTCTGGCCCAAAGTGAGCTGTTTTCATAACTCCTTTTGCAGTCAAGGTCCATCTCTCTTGGGAGAGATTTCAGTGCTAAAATATGAAGCATGGATGGAGCATACAACTTCCGAGTCTAAGAAGGAATTTTTGCTGAGCGACAGAAAAAATCGGTAGGGAATTTTTAACCATATTATCAGAACTTTTTATTACATGAGTTTTCATGTTTTTACAGGAACTGCGGAGTTCTCACTGTCCCTTCCATCTGGGAACAGCTGCTCAGAAAGGGGAAGAAAAAAAAAATGTTTTTTAGCTTTAAGCAGGAAGGTAGAGTGGCAACCAAAACCAGCTGTAGAATGCATGATATTGATACCCATGACTTTTGGATATTATGTGTTCTATACTATTTCGAAACAAGAGACTGCTGTAAAAAGGACAAAAGAGCCTACAGAACAGCAGAGTCCTCACAATCACTTCTGCCCTTACATTAGCTAGCAGCACTTTGGAGAATCTAGCTAAAAATATTAACTGCTGTCACTTGATTGCCACCTCTCCCCTACTTTTTTCCACAAAACATTTCAGTGCAAATTCTTCTAAATGCACACAAAGCAATGGAATACTTCTGTGTTCAGCCAGTTCATTCACGTTAGGAAGCTGGGCATGGTGGCAGTATGGAGATAATTTTTTTTCAGATGTGTCCTTTTGTTATTAGTTTAAAGTGAACTACTGGGAAGGGGGCATCAACACTGATTTTGTCAGATGGCATCTTTGCTTTGTGCTAAGAAGTTTGAGGTCTTAGTAAATAAGACCGATCATTTTTCTGCTTTCAGGGTACTGCCAGTGTAATCAGTAGTAGCTGAGAGTTCTTCAGTTATTCTGCTACCTAGGAAAAGTCACTATTCATTCTGTATCTTTGTTTATATTAAAATCATTGTAGGCTAATGCATCAATAGCACAGATAATGCTCATTTTCCTCTTAGTTCTTGCTTAAAAAATCCAGCTTCTCCAGCAGTCTAGATCTCTGTTAACAGAAAATACCAAACAGATTTCCCCATAGCTTAGAAAGAGAGCTGTTTGCAGATCAATGCAGATGTGTTCAACAGGGAGTTGTTGCTTCTCATAGGTGGTTATGGGCAGCAGAGACATTATTATCGTGTAAATAAATTGTACGTGTGTCTTCCTTTCTTTAGCTATGATATTGTGTTGCTTTATGTCCTTTGTAATGCATTACAACATAAAAGGACTAGTTATTTACAGGTTTTATGCAGCCTGACTTGATTAAAAAAAAAAAGGCTTATATAGTTTTCAAGCCTGTTTGATCACTTCTGAGTAATGCAAGGAGAAAGTAAAGCAAGAATATCCAGATAGAAGTCTATGGTGTAGAGTGAAGAAACATGTGCTAAACTTTAATTCTGGTCTGGGATATACTTGACCTTAGAAAAACATCTCATCGTAAAATCAGTGAAATTCCACCAATAGAAAGAGTGGTCTTAATATTCCCTTTTCCAAAATTTCAGCCTGCAGGGGAAATGAAGATCAAAAGTAAGCATCATTTGTTCCCAGAGCCTTAAAAGGACTATGGCCGAATCTCCAATTTGTGCTAAAATGTTTCACAGCAAGAATCTCATTTCTGTTCACATCACAACAAAGGGCTATGACCATCCTGAAGTCACAAACCTGTTTTCAAAGGTAACTGTGAGTGCAGGAACTGTGATTCATCAACTTAAGCAGTTTAAGAGAGTTTCATTGTATTATTTTTGCCAATAGTCACAAGGGATGGAAAACCCTACAATAGGTGTAAAACCGGTACTCGTTTAAAAATTACCAACTGGTCATGTTTCCCTTCAACTGATTGGCTCAGTGGTGGTTTTGCATGCTATTTTAATCCAAACCATAATGTCTTATAATACTGATGGGTTTGTCTGTTCCATTAGGATTATGTTTATGTCCAATATTAATCATAGCAACAGAATGTACTCAAATCAAAATTTTTAAAAATAATTGGAGTTAAGTGGTGTGTCAAAGTGATGTATGACGAGGCCCTGAGCTACCTGATCTAAAACTGAAGTTAGGACTGCTTTGGGCAGACGGTTAGACCTAATGACCCCCTGAGGTCCCTTCCAAGCTAGATTATACTGTGATTCTGTGCTTTGGAGCAGCCTTGGGCTTCTATGTCTCTTAGATGATTTTGAGAATTTCAGGCAAGGCAGTTTTGACCTATCAGAGCAGCTCGCATTTGAAATATATTAGAAACATGATTTATTTTCTTTTAAAGAAAAACGTTTTGGTCAAAGCACGTAATACCAAAATTAACTATAGAGACTCCAATTAAAAAGCTGAAATATTTATTGCTACATACAACTTCTGTTGCATTTTCTGCAATTGAAATTCTATGATAGTATATTCCTTCAGCTTGTCTGTCTTAATATTTCATGCGTTACTCTTTAATTGTTAAAGATCTGTGATTGATTTTTGGCCTGTGGCCCTGAGCATGCAAAGTACTGGGACTGTACCGCTATGGTTTCGTGACGGTCAGTCCTGTGACTGAAGTGGCTCCTATCCTGTCTTGCTGGTGCGGAAAAAAGAAGCCAAAGTCCACAGGTCACTGTGAACTGTATCCAGCTCTACCGTGCGGTACCTGGCTCAGCAATACGGTATCGCACCATGGAAAGAAGACCGGGCACGACGATCAGGTACGAGCTAAACGCCGCTGTTTTTCAGGACAGCAGCACCAACCCGCCGTGGTCGCCGCGAGGCGGGGAGGCCCCGCGTGTCGGGTGCTCCTCGGGAGGGTGCACGCGTGGAGGAAGCGGCAGGAGGCGTCCCGCCGAGCCCCTTTGTCACCATCTGCAGGGGCCGCCGAGGGCCCGCGGCCCGGGCTGGAGCGGGGCAGCGCGGCCCCCCCGCCCGCGCTGTGACGGGGGGCGGGGGCGGAGGGGCCGAGCCCCGCGCGCGGGCCCGGCCGAGGAGGAGCCCCCCGCCCCCGGGCCGGGGCGCGCATGCACACAGCGGCGGCGGCGGCAGCCCTCCGCCCCCGGTGCCGCTGCGCTGCCTGCGCTCTCCGGGCGCTGCCGCGCTGGCTGCAGACCATGGCACCTGGGCCGAGGCTCGGCTCCGTCCTCTTCGCGCTCCTCGCCTGTTGGGGTGGCCACCAGCTCGCTGGGGCCGCTGGGGGGGCCGGCGGCAGGAGGGGCTCAGCCGCCGATGCTTGCGGAGGGAGGGTGAGTAGAGCGAGTTGTTGCTGCTCGGTTCCCCTCGCAGACAGGCGTGTTCGTGGAGTGGGGCTTTTTGCAAACTGCAGTGTTTGAGGGGAGACGCTGAGAGTTTTCCAGCTTCGGGTCTCGGGCGCTGTCCCGGGGGCGAGGGGCCGTGTGAGCCGTACAGGTGTGATGGACGCTGCCCTGGGTGCGCAAGGCGGGAGCGGGCTGCCGGGGCCGGGGGTGGGGGGGAACGGGACGTCTTCTGCAACTAATAAAGCTGCTCCAGGGCTCCGCATCTGGCAGTTAATTTGCGGCCGGGAGAGAGGGTGGCATTTCCCGGGAAGGGATATTTATTGGTTTCTCGCCTGGGGGAGAGGGAGGCATCTTGTAACCAGCGAGTGTGAAGAAGTCACTCAACAGGTCTTCTACCACCAGCGCTCTCCCCTTCCTTAAGTCGACCTGCGCTGCGAGAAGGATAAAAGCCATCACTTGGGCTTTGTTATTTTAATGATCCGAGGCCGGCTTGGGGTCTCAGCTTCAGGCCTGATCATTATACAGAGGATGTAGGAAATTTACGGGAGGGGGAAGGGGGGGAGGAAGGTGATAAACATTTTGTTACTGGTCTGTGCCTTTTGTTCCTGTTTCTGGTGTGTTTTGCTGTCAGACTTTTCTTGATTGCTTTTCCTTTTTTTTTTTTTTTTTCATATTTTAAAATAACTTTGGAGTTGTGTGTTTTGTTTTGTGGGTTTTTTTTTTTTTCCCTTTCTCCTGATGTTTAGTTACAAGTTTAGTTGAAGCGTGGTGATCCAGGAACACCGGAGGGAACACGACTGACTTTCATTGCTTTTCCTTTTTGTTAGGCTGTCACTAAGGATTTTCTTGGTTTCAGATCAGGTCCTTTGAGAACGTTACTGCAACACACAGTTCAGAAGTTTGTAGGGCATAGTTTAGAAAGGCGAAAGCATTGGAAAATGTGTAAAAGAAGAGTGTGGAAAAACAAACTTCAGACCCTGGTAAAGCTTAAGACCTAAATCTTTGTGTTGATGGAACCGTTGAAGGTTTAGACTCCCCTATTTAATTCCCTTTTTAACTGAGAATTAGGAATAAAATGTTTTGGCTCAGGATGTCTATTGTATGTTTCACCAGGCATAGGCAGGGTACTCCACATCCTCGTAACGACCACTGTGTATACTTCTGCCAAGTTTTACATCAGCTATTAAGTAAATTATTGCGATTAAAAGTCATAACACTTGATTAGTGTATTTTGACGTTTATGGAAATACGCAGATGCAGTTTTGTATTGGATTTATTTTTGCTTACATAATTAATGTCATTGTGTGTATTAAACCTGAACGTACCACAATATAATTCTTTTAGTATAATTATTTTGTCTGGCTTTTAGATCAGTAAAAATTACACTCTTTCCAATTAACATAAAACCCTCTTTGTCTTTATTGCTGGCAACAAATGTAACGTTTTAATAAATATTTGTACTAGTTTCTGTTTTTATTATATTTTCAGCTTCAAGTTCAGACTTTCCTAGCCAACTTATTAGATACCTTGTCTGATTGTTTAGTTACAATTTCATAGTGTGATTTTGTAATACTGATCTTGCTTATGATTGCCTACATAATCCAGGCAGGGCAGCACTTAGAGTAATGACTGCAGGATGGTACCCATTGTCTCAGTTATGTGGTATTTATCTTGGTCTGCATGTAAGTTTTGAGTAGACTTGACATACTATTAAATGACTGATGGCCCCTCTAACACATTGTCTGCTCTGGAGCAGGGCTGCCTTTGAAGTAGTACCCTGTAGGAAGTAAAGAGACTATTTGCTCTATTAAAATTCCTTGGTATTTCCTCTGTTTAACCACAGGCCACTTCCCCTCTGCCACTCTAAACACTGCAGGGACACTGACTGATTGAAAAGACACAAGCCCTGAAGTAATTGTGTCCTATTCAAATAGATATTCTTATTGCAGGTTATTTATAAGTAGTGTCTAATTAATGTATGTTAAGGGCATGAATAAATCTTAACATTCTATATAGAGAAAGTAAAAATGTCTAGTACGCATAAAATGAAGCAGTTGAATTGAGGTAATTCTCAATGGCATAAATAAACAATCTAGAAAAATATCAGTTAACTTTTAATAGTTGTTTAAGGAGAAATAAACTGTAGATAGCTGGGTGTTTGCACGTACATTTAGATACATGCACATGTTGGATATTTTCGTCTTGCTAAAACTGAATGTGTGGTGCACTTTCCATCCCTGATGAATCTCTTTTATTGTTTGAGTGTTGGTTTTGAAAATCTGTGTTCCATCTTGGTACATTTATACAAGTAACGCTCATTTTCCTTTCACTCTACAAAATGCAGTTTTAAGTTTCCTTAATGTTTTGTGGAAGTAAAAGCTTGACTTGATGAGAGCATATGACTGGACTATGGTTAAAAGAATGTGACGAGGAAGTGTTTTGATTCGTAGCTCCTGAAATTATTCTTAATAGCTGATGTTTTCAAAACTAAAGTCTTTAGATGCATTTTTTTTTTCTTTTTTTACAACTCCCATCACAAAATACATGCCTATGTTAATCTCCTTCTCTAGTAATACTTTGGCATTTGTCTTGCAAGCTCAACATATGTCTGCAGCAGGAAAGCAGTTAATATCAGGATGAGTAACTTAACATTACTGTTGCTAAGAATTATCAGTGATTTCAATGGATCCAGGATTTTAGAATTTGGATTGACTTTGCTAAGTCTAGGATTTCTTTCATGGATGTTTAACAGAATTTTTAATGTATTCCTACACTTAATGTTATTTCAGATTAAGGTAGAACGTTTGCTTAAAGGTGAATAGTATTGCAAAGTAGCTTTCTGTACGGATGGTCTTTCCATATGGATGGTCTTACTACATCATATGCGTACCTTTATCCAGAAAAAATAAATCAGGGAAGGGCCTCTTTTAATCTAAAATAAGTATGTCCACATGGGGAGCTATTCTGGAAAAGCAGACTCTGAATTTTTTTCCTCCTATAAACAAGCCATGAGGTGTACAGAGAAGACAGACTTGGACTCTGATGATGATTTGAATATATTTCAGATTCATTTATTCAGTGTTAAACACATGAGCAACTTTACTCTCAAGTTGTTTTGTAGATTCTAATGGGACTACACACATGAGTAATTTTTTTCATATGTTTAATTCCACTGAAGTTCCTGGCACTGAACCGTGTGCAGTATAAAGCTTAAATTTAATGAGGCTGTATGATGAGAAAGAATAAATAATACACCATTTTAGCAAACCTCCTCCTCCCCCCCGCCTTGTTAGCAGAGGGTTGTACCTTCCTTTGCTCTGCTAAGCAAAGCTTATCAGACGTACGAGGGGTCTCTGTTCCCGTGCATTCTCCCCTGAAACTCTCCCTGTGTCATCTTCTATGCTCTTTATTTAAGGAGCTATTTCCTTTTCTCTTTCATAGCAGAGACTCTGAAGATCCCCATTTCCTACCGTTCCATTATCAGGAGCTCTGCCTGTCTCATTATTCTTTAGGCACATGCTGCTATGTCCCTACATTTATCTCCTCAAGCGTCCCTTCCAACACACACTCATTCTTCTCTACAGCTAGGATTTTCCTAAGCACAGATCTGAGTCATACTGAAATAATTTTCCCAGCTAAATATATGTTTTGGGAAATTTATTTAGGAGGAAGAATACCTTGTAAAATGGTAAGAAATAATTTACTGGAGTTTAGATTCCTCCCTTTATTTCTTATTATTTTCCAATAGTTAAAAACCCAGATTTTTCTCTTGCAGAGTATTTAAAAATTTTTAAGGGTATTGGGCAGAAGACAGACTTGAGATGAAGCGTGGTGGAAGGTGTTAACGTTTGCCATCAGGGAGTTCTTTAATCTGTAGACGGTTCCAGAGTTGGTTGAAAGCTCTGTAGACCAGATGCCAGCAGTTCTGTATCCTCTATTTTTCTGAATTTTTAGAATCAATAGATTTCTCTCCACTGGCATATAGAACAATGTGATAGCATTTTAGAATTGATTAGATGTGTCATTTAGAGCTTAGTGCATTTCTCTGATTAGATATAATGCAATATGTTCACTGCAAGGCTTTGCAAGCATGGTCAGTCATGCAGGTGGGCATCTGTATTACTTTTGTTTAGCTTAGAATTTGGCTTCAAGATCACTCCAGGGTTGGGTTTTTTGAGTTTCATTTATCAAGTAGTGTAGCAGAGACTGTGACCCCATTTTTACTCTAGTGTCAAAAAGTGTTGGTGACAGTCTGCCTATGTAAGTTAATTAAAAAAACTCACAAAGTAGCCTAAGTATGTTAATGTTTAAATAAGCAGATGAATGTTTCTTCAGGAGCTATGAGTCCATACAGTTTAAATGCTGTGTGTTCAGAATGAGCATTCACACACACAACCTAGAGAACAAAATTATGGAAACATAAGCCTGCTTATGTAATTGGAACTAACTCTAAGTATTAACAACAAAAATGCATATCTCCTTGTATGTTGGTGTGAAATTAGGACATTTGAATATGATGGTAATTCATAAGATGTTGACCTAAAAAGATTTGTGCAGCTGAAGTCTCTTAGGACTGTTACAGATTTGATTAATTTCTTCTCTAGATCATGTCCCTTAGTTTAGATGTCAAACTCCCCTCCCTGCCTTACTTCCCACCAAAATCTGCTTCTGAGTAAGCAGAAGTGTAGTAACTACTTTATCAGGCTTGTTAATTTAAAATCTTGAGACACTTACTTAAGAACAAGTTCTGCTCTAATAGATTAATACTTTAATAGTCCACTGGTGAAAAGATGTCAAGAAGTCATGATTAGATGATACTAGCTTTTCTTTAGTTAATTATTTGGTAATGTTAATATAACATGGATGTTACTTAATTAAAACTGCAACATTTAAAGGGTGTTTAATAAGGACCAGCTGTCTTTTCCAACAGATCAGTCTAAAGATGATGAAACAAAGCTTTGATGTGAACTTGCCTGCTTAATTCTGCTCAAAGGCTGAATTTTACCCATAAATTTAGCATGTTTTTTAGAAGCAAGCAAGATAAGAGGAGTGTGAAGTATTACCGGAGAACTGTTAAGCTTGAATGCCATTTTTAATTTTTCAAAAGTAAAAATATTTTTTATTTTTAAAGTATATTACTTTGTTTTTATATATACTGCTACCAGTATAATGAAGTGTATTTGAAATACATTTTTTTCTGAAACTTTAGGTCAATGCTGATGTTTCTATACCACGTGTTGGTTTTAGGTTTAAAAATGAACATTATGCATAAATACTTCACACCTAGAAAAACACATGAAAGTTATATCAAATACATGGATGTTTATTTGTTATATCCTTCTCCCTATATTAATTATGAAAAATTATTTTATGGAAGTGCAAGTTACAGTAACTTAAAATAAGGAACTATGGCTAGATCAGTACATATTAAGTACTCAATTTTAGGTTATGGTAATGTGAGACTTTATTTAAGGATCAAAATTTAAGCGCAAACTTCAAAAAGGATTTTATCCTTTTATGCATATAGTATTTTACAATTGTTACATTGTCCAGCTATTTGTCTTTTCCAGCTCTCCTCAATAGGAGTCACCCATCTTGACACCCAAAGCTTCTACATGATTTTATCGGAGACTTTAACCAGATATAGACTTACTAAAGTAGTGAATGCAGGCTTATGCCAGTAATGGATAGACTCATTTCTGTAGTTCTACTGCAGTATTTATTTAACAGAAACGTATATATTATCACTTTGATAACCCAAAATTCTGCCAGCCAAGCCAGGGTATAAATGTGTGTTTTAACTGGCTTAAACCTATTTACTTAATATATTGTACTTTCAAGATCATATCTAAGGCATAATTTCTGGATTTGTAAAAAAGTATTGGTGACCTCAGTGGCTCAGAGATGATGTCCCTTATCAAATGGGTGTACTGGTATAAAACAAGCAGGTGTAATTTTTGGAAGTGAGTCAAACTGCATAGACAGTAAATATTAAGGAACAGAGGAAAGTACAGTTAAGAAATGTTTCTTAATAAACTGCAGTGGATGGCCAGTTTTCTCTGGCTCTATTTACGTCAAGTGTTCTATCTTACAAATTACTTCTTGTTTGCCACCAAAACTCAGAAAACTATCAGTAAACCTATTTCTAATAAATACATAAATTCCTAATGTTATATTTTCTAAAGTTCATAAATACTTTATAACTGCAGGTTCTTAACTGGTTTTGGTTTTAGCCTATCATCAACAATGTTTTTACATCTAGCTTAAAAACACTTTGAACACAGACTTTCTTGGTTGGCCATGCGTACAGACAAGGGCCTGAGTTTTGTTTTTGAAAAGGGCTTGGAGTAACCTACTTTACAGTGAAGATGCATCTGATGACTCTGTAGCAGTGTTTGAGTTTTTGCAGTCTTCTAGTAACGCCAGCTTTTGGTGGGTCTCTGCTTGCCAAGCTTTCTGTCTGTCCTACAAGCTGCTTGGTTTGCCACCAACACCCAGAGGGCCAGCTGGTACCTGGTGTGTTAACGCCTCTGTCGTGGGGCCTGTTCTGTTTGGTTGTCTCAGTCAAATACTCCTAGGAGGTATTGTCCAAATGCACTGTTTCTTGACTGAAGAATAGCAGTGGGCTTCTGGTTAATTTACAGCGTGACTGCGATGAAGAACATGATTCTGAGGAAACAAACTTACTGTGATTTAACAGTACCTCAGAGAAGTTGTTGGAAGTCAGTTAAGCTAGAGCCCATCTGGTAGAAAGAGCACTAAAAAGTGAAACATTTATGACAAGGCAAGTTAGAGCAGCTGCCAGTCCAGCAGTAACTATCAGTCATATCTGTGCAGTTTGACTGAATTCTCATCCCTGCCCAAAGTACAGTCTTTAGACTTCCAAAAAGAGAAGAGTTGGAGGCTGAAGAGATGGAAACAGCACCAGAGGAGCCCATTGTGGTAAAACCAGAACAAGATGAGTTGCAGCTGATGATTCTGGAATAAATTCTAGAACAAGTCACCTGGACAGGTCAACTAGAGGATGTTCTAAGAACAAATTTCAGTCATTTTTTAAAAAAAAAAAAAGAAAAAAAAAACAACCAACAAACTTCAGGAACCACTGAGGAAGCCTCAGAAGCGGATCCAGACATGTTAATGACAGCATTTTAAAAGGTAATATAAGCAATAGTACATGAAGCCACATGTACAAATCGCATCATTGTTCTAGTCCTCCTGTCACCTCTCACCGCTGTATGGATGGATTCCAAGAGCGTGAGGGAAATTAAATGTGCAGGTAGGGATTTGTTCTCTCAAAGTTTGAACTGATTATTAAAAATAAAGCGTGAATTAGAGGCTTAGTAAGCATCATCACATGCTTCAGGATATGTTGTATTCTTTGGAATTTTGTCTCACTTGAAGGCTGTTACAGTGTTATATCACTATTGGCTTTGAAGAATTGTTCCAGGCAGTTTTGTTTTATTATTCCTTGTGCTGATAATGGTGCAAAAGTCCCATGGGTATGCCAGAACACTGTCTCTTGGTACTCTGTTCTTGACGCATCATTCGGGTAGTAAGGGGATAGCAAAAGGAAGCTAATTCTGTGGCTAGGAAGTGTCTGCATCCTAATTTGGTATCCTATTCAATGGTCACCCACATTTTTCCTCATCTCTTGGCTGTTGATGAGGATTTTTCACACACTTGAAACTCAGAATGCTCTGTTAGATTCTAGTAAAGGACGCATACTAAGTGGCTGTTTCTGTACTTTTTAAGCCCCCTCCATTCCTTGATAGGCTCTTTAGGCAGCAGGTGATGAATGTCTTCAAACAGGTGGATGAATTCCTTCTATTGGCTTAGAGAAGTAGTTGTCTGCTCCTGCCAGAGCTATCCAGTACATTAAACTTCTCTGTTCCTCCTTCAACCTGAGTTAAACAATCATTACTGACCCCCCTAGATGAGTTCCTTAATCTATAATGACCAGGTTAAGAGAGTTAAGTATGAAATCCTTTCCTTAGTATGCTATCAATAATAGGGCTGGAATCATGGCTAGCAAAACCTTTTGAATAGGTTTATGTAGAGATGAAGTAGGGAGTACAACAAAATTAATTTAAGTATCAACCTGCAGGTGTGCATGATGCAGAATGTAAGGGGTAGGGATTGCTTTCTTTTAGATGACTAAAGAATCCTTGCTCTTTCATTTCACTGGTAGGACACTGTACCTCTGAATAGCCATCAAGACCTTTTGGGAGAGGGCCATGCATTTCTAGGGCAGTTAGGAAGAAAAAGACTGATAGCTCACCTACTGCCTGAAAAATACATTGATGCTGGCTACAAAACCAGTAAGCAACATTTTCAATAAGGTGTCAAAATCTATCAGTAGTACATAAATGGTTATTGAACATATGGAATATATGTCATAGCAATCTGTTAAATGCATGTTATGATCTTTCTTCATGTTTCCTCTTAAGTTTAAAGCTGTAGGTGCATGAGCACCCTTTATTTTTCTTACTCTTACGGATCTGGTCTTGGGCTGTTACTCAGCAAGACAGTAAATCTGGTTTTGGGGCACATCGCTCATGCTGCTTATTCTAACGTGCCCAAATGAATGTGAGAGGTAGCTTTGTCCTAGGGGATTTCGTGCTAGATCAGGTATTATATCTCTTCTTGCAGGCCTGAAAGCATAAACTCTGAAATGTGTGTTGTGGTTAATTCAACAGAATTAGAGTTGTGTGTCTATGACGGGTCTGAATCAAATTTGTGCCACTTGGTGATGTGACAGTGCCCAGAGGTGGCTGTGAAATGATGACCTCTCTGTTGACAGATCCACCTTCTTGTTGGCGGCATGGAGTCTGCAAGCCAGCAGTCCTTGAGTCTGTACCCGGCCTTTTCCTTTACAAATGCTGTACAGGGCATAACATGGTAATGCAGAGGTCGTTGTAATGTCTTCAAGGGAAGTGGTGCTGAAATGTGTTCTTCTGTTTTCTGTAACCTTTCTATTCTGATGATCTAACATTGAAAGTACAAGCTCCTTCTGTGCTGGAACCCTGGGTTGACAGAAACTACAAGGGACAAATGAGGAGCGTGCAGAATTCAAAGGGCTCCAACTAAATGTGTGTATCGGGTCGTAAGTTGCTATAAACGGTGGGTATTACCCTAACAACTACACATCATCAATCTAAGTCTTGAGGCTGCTCTGTGGAGGAGATGATAGACATGCAGTTCTGCTTGGAACTGGACGTTTGTGCTTAAAGGTTTCCAAATAATTGGTTTCTATCGATCTGGCTATATGATTCTCTTACCTCACAAAATAGCATGTAATGACCATTTCTATACCCACTGTAGTATGGCAATGCTGGATTTTCCTCGTGGTTGGTGGGCAGACTTGGATTTTAATTTCTGACCTTCCCTATGTTCTTCACTCTTGTATCAGTGGGAGGGACTAGATATTTCTGATCTTACTTCTGCCTACATTCAAATCCAACCAAGCAATCAGTGACTTCTCTGACTTTTTTTGTATACGGCTGTGGGAAAATTCCTGGTTGGCTGGCTATGAATTAATGAAAATCCTTAGAATGCTTCACTAATGATAGCTCCTGTGGCTTTAAAAATGCTATTCCTTTTTTTAATTTGAGGGAGGTCACAGAGGTTTACAGAAACTAAGAAAAGAAAACTTAACATCTGGTTGTGCTCTGTTGATGACTGCTTTTGTGTGAAGAAAAGTTATGGCGTTTCCTCAGCATCAAACACATTCAAGGTGATCCTTTCTAAGAACTCTTTGCAAGAATACTTTTCACTCAAACTGTGTTTTCTAATTAATTTTGCTTTGTATTTTCAAATGGAGGATTTTAGTCCTCCATGGGAATCCCGAACTCATAATATTGTCACTTAAAATACACCCTACCTTTATAAAATAAACTTATTTTCTTCAGCTTTGTATTTATAACATAAAAAATATTTATGTATGTTTCTAATATTTTCCTTTAAAGTTGTAGAACTCCAAGATTAAAACAAGCTATTGGGTTAGATTCTGGGATTCATGAAAGGAATTCTTTTTTGTGTGTGCGTATCCATAGCGAAGTTCAGTTTCGTCTATTTGCATATGAAGTTCCAAAGAGTAATCTGATGTGTAGAAGTCCTCTTTTTATAATTTTAATTTTACAGGATAAAAGAGGTGATTTTGGTTTTTTTTCTGAATAATGCAGGTTAAAATTATGTGTGAATTTAGTTTAGCTAGTAGGAAGGCATAATATGAGAATGTTTAGGTCCAAACAGTAAATCTTCTAAATGGTTAAAACTAGAAGCTATCAGCTGCTCAGTTAAACATATGTATTCCAGGTGTGACTGGCCTGGAATCAGAAAGCATAAAAAATACAACTTTAGGGACTTTTAATAGTCACATTATCTTTTTATTTTATACAATGATTTAAACAAACTACATGCAAGCCTCTATTTGTCATCTGTTTGTGGAAACAACACCCCAATCTATTTTCCTTTTAAACATAGAGTACCAAGGGTTTTGTTGAGTGGTTTTGTTTGTTGTTTGGGTTTTCTGTTTTGTTTAAAGAGCTAAAATCCTACCTGTTAAAATTAGTGGCAAAACTTTGACTTCCGTTCTGATGGGATTTTATCTTCTATACCTCAAGTGGCTTGACACTGTGATTACCTAGCACTAACCAGCTGTGACTGACTTCAGTCCAAAAGCTTGAAAAACAAGCCTCTTACCTGGCTGCTTCTTTGTGTACATGGGAATATTGCTACCCTCTAAACTACGATGCGAGTTCAGAATGCAGTTCGCTTCCCCAGTACCATCCCATGTGGGGAGTTTTTGGGTGCATCTTCTCAGCACAGGGCAGCGCTGCAGACAGCCGGACTAACTCGGAGCCGACGAGCTGAACAGCAGCAGCAGGACAGCAGTGGTCGTGGGGCATCGTACTTGTGTTTATGGCTGACCCAAAGCAGAGCAGTTTGCTAGCATGGCAATTTCCGATGCTTAGGCTATTCTTGATAATAGCTGTCTTCAATCTTAGTGTTGCATAGGTGTGTCCTGGAACAACCCATATAGTGTGCTGTCATAGAGTAGGTAGTGCACTGCAAAGTTATATCTTAGTTTATCGCATAGTAATAACTTCCTTTGCAAACAGGCCCTTAGGGATAGATTTTTTTTTTTTTTTTTTTTTTAATGTACCAGAGTAACTTTGGGTACAGCTGCCCAGACAGCAAGAATTCCATCCCCTTCCCCTGTTTCAGCTGTTCAGGTGCCAGTCTGTGTCTTGTCTCAAAGCCCTAGTAAAGCCTGCGTGCGCTGCTTCATATTCCTCCAATTTCTATGGGGATCAATGTTATCTCCTTGTCTGGGCTTGCCCCTAATTGTAGGCAGTAGTAACAAAATGAGGATGGAAGTTGGAACCGGTAAGTTGTGCAATTTACTCTGAGCATAAAGACTGCTCTGTCTGGATGAGCTTTCAATACCGTGTGGGAAGGGGGCGTTGCTGAATCGCAAACCTTTTTAGCAAAGTTTTCAGGCTTGTGCTGGGCTTCCCCTTGAAGTCTTAGAGATATGGGGTATAAATGGGTGATTTAAGCTTCACCCTGTAAGTGTGAGCAGATCCTTAGAAGCTTGGAGGGGGATTCCGAAAGAGAATGGAGTGCCCTAACTCCTATTAACTTTCAATGGGATTTGTTCTCTTTTGTGGCTCAGGGTGTAGTTACATTTTATATTGACTCAGCAGTGAAGCTGGCTAGTGAAATTTTCACACCCATCTGCTTCCTCCCACTTTGGTGTTGCTGTTTGCCCTTCCCTCCCCGCCTGTTTTAATGCACCTGTTTGTGAGCTGCATGGTAAATCGCATTGTTAAAACAGTTTGAATCAAAAGTATCCCTATTTTTTTTTTTTTCCTTTTCACAACTGGGGTCATTTCAATGACATGGATAAAATGAGGTCCCCATGCAGTTATGTTAAGTGTATGTTCAGAAGTGGTGAACTACAGCATGAAGGAAGAGCCAAGGACTGGACAGGGGGAGTCAGGAAATCCCTAAGCTAATTTTGTGATTAAGTCAATGTTCCGTGTAACTATTCAGATACTTTTAAAATTCCCACCCTTGAGGTGTGTTAGTTTAGATACCTTTAAAAAGGTATGTCATCAAAAGAGTTAGAGGTTAGTATACTGAGCATATATGAAACTTTAAAGCCTAAATTAGATGAGATTTTTCATGTGAACATTTTTTAAACAGTGAACTTTTTGCAAGCAAGAAGATGATAATGTTTCAGAAATCACTTCAGCCTCTGTTGAAATGCAGCCAACTCTGTGGTGGAACACAGAGTGCACGGTAACGCTATACAACCCTTCCTGCCAGGAAATGAAGAGTAGTGTATTCATTTGTAACCCGAGGGGGGGACGTCACTATACAGCCTATCGTTTGTGAATGGAATTTGGGCAGATTACCACTAAAATTACAGAATGACCCACTAGGTCTTATATAACTCTCTCTATTTCTTATCTTGCGCTGAAGACAGCGTCTCCTATTAGTACGGCACCTGTGAGCATATTTGTGTAGGTACAGAGTACAGTTAGGGATTATTCCCCATTATAAAGAGCTTTGATTTTATTTACTGCATCGGAATTTTATGTGAGGCCTCTTGATACTGCTTCACAAGGCATGTATTAACAGCCCCAAAAGAAGAAGGGGCTAGGTGTATAGCCTGATGCTTTTGTTATAAAAGAATAACTAATGTTTGCTTTTTCTGTTGTATAATACAAAATATTTATCTAAGATACTTTTCAAAGAATCAGAACGTGATCTATTCCAAAGTAGTTACAGCTTTGCTTTATTGTTTACATTTTTTCAGGAAATTATGTTGGTGGTGTTTAATAATTATCTTTACCTTAGTTTACCTTCTGACAGGAGTAATAGGTTAACCACAAAAAAGTTAAAGTAAGAATCAAAAAGACAAAACAAACACCTAACTCAGCCTGACCCGTAACAGGTGAAACGTTACTATTCCATGCTTCTTCAGAACATCAATGGAAACAAAACCTTTATCTTTTATTCATTAGTTAGGAATAATGCAAGTTGGGATAGCTTAGGTTTCTCCATATAGTTGCATTTGTAAGAGTAATGCACTAATCGTGCCATTCACTTTTGGGGTTCCCTTTCAATACGGACCACTAGCCGTGAAATGTCATGCAGAGGTTTGAAAACGGGACATTCAGCTCACTAAAGAATGAGCTGCAAGGACAGAACTTTCTTTTTACTACATTCTGGCAGTAAATGTAGGAATCAAAGCCACAAAATAAGTGATAGAATAACGCCCGGTATCATCTAACAGTGCTGATAGATATGGATGACTGTTGTTCAGTGTACCCACATTACCTCTGGTATATATGTTTTAGTTATTGTTTATTATATTCCATTCAACTGCAGAAGTTAGCAATATGTGAACTCCAGTAGTTTATTTGCATGCTTGTATGTGGAAAGTTGATTTGCAGCTATAGGTATGATTTGCCCTCTCTCCTCCCAATATGGTTAGGTTTTGTTGCAACAGAGAAAATAATTGTTTCCATGTTTATACTTTACAATCACATCCAAGTAGTATTCCTATTGTAACTTATCATTTATGTTGGAAGTGAAACTTGCTGGTCTTTGGATCTACTTCTCAATTTACTACAATAACATAATTTTATTGTAATAGAGATGAAGGTTTAAACTGAAAGAGTTTTATATTCTTTATTGTATTTGTCTTCCTGTTCAATGTTTTAGGATTAGCTACTTACATATTCAGTTTAACTTTGATAAAAGGAAGTCAAGTAAAAGTTTGAGAGAAATACAGGTTCAATTTAATTTTCAATCTGTGTATTTAAATGCTGAAGCTCTTAAAACTTACGTTGCAGTTCTGGCTTCTTAAATATGACGACAGCTGGAAGGAAACTTGTTCATGATATTGACTTTGTGTATAGAGACTTTTTTGTTAGAAGTGATTGTTTCCTACAGAAAAACATCAGTTAATGTGAGTGGCTCTTTAAAAATAAGAGGTAAAAAAATTATTATAAATGCTTTTTCAAGTATTCTTAAATTCAGAAGAATTTTTTTCATAATTTGATCAAAGTCACATAACCTGTGGCTCTGTTTTTGTTGCACATGCTGATGGTCTGTGGATAACATTACATTTTTTCAGCATGAAACTGAACACTTCAAATCCCTAAAGCAGTCTCAAATTTATGGTTAATAAAAGAATTTATTGTACTGGATGTCATCTGTTATATCACTCTGGGAACAGAAACTGGCAGTGAGTGGACAGGAAATATTTCCATTTCAAATCGCTTCAATCTTACGGTCTAGGGCGAAAGTGTCTGATTTCAGAAAAATCACTGTGAATATCAATGTAATAGAAGTATTTTATTTAAGAAGAGTATAATATTTTTCAAATATTTTTTTGCTTTATAGTATTTTGTGTAAAGATACTACTTCTGTTATTAATGTCTCGTACTTTCTATATTTCGGTATTGATCCCTTAACCTTTTCAAGGCAGAAGGAATAGTAGTAATGTATTTTCAGGTAAATATCTATACATGCCAAGTGAACAGCAATTTGATGAGTTACTGTATGGTGGCCGGACTGCTTCAAAGTGTCAGACTTTTCTATTTGTAATTGGTTGTTTTTTTAAGAGTGTGAACTCCTATGTGATGATTAGGTTCTTCCAGCTTAATGGATTTCAAGTTGTCTCCTTTTCAAATGTATTATGAAGTGTGAGATCCATGGATTGTAACTTTATTAATGGAAACTTCAAGCAGTGAGATTGAAGTTTCTGTATATTTTTCATATGTTAAGTAGTATTTCAACAGCTCTAGATTTTAAAGTATTTAAAGCATTTCAAATAATTACACGTTTTAAATGGATATGTTTGTCTAGGGGACATTATAACCGGGGGGGGGGAAGTTTTACATTTTTATCTTCAGCATGTATTAACATTCGAAATACTCCATTTTTCATTTTCATACTGTTATGCATTAATATGTGGTAATAAAAGTTTGGAACCAATTGTGTATTTTCTTCTTTAAAAGATATGTAGCAGAGGCAGAAGTGTTCATTTTTTTTACAGATGCTGTATGAGACTGATTAAAATTCATTTATTGGAAGATGAGTGTTAGTTTTAACTTTTTCAGTGCAAACCAGCTTATCTGGCGTTATTTTGAGGAAAATTATGTGAGAAGAGCATATGAGAAGAAAACAGTACTATGTAGTAGCCATGTAGACACTGAATCTGATTGATAATTTTCATTTGAGTCCCTTCTCTTGCAACTAATTAATTATATTTTATTTTATGCTTTGACTAAGTTAGAGGTGGAAGGAAGAAGGAATTCATGGTAGTGTTCAAAAGGAAATAATAACAGTCTAGTATGATTGCTTTCCTTCTGGGAGTGCGTATACCTTGCTGTGACATGGGTGTATTTGTAAATAGAGAAATCAGTTCTGAAGCTTTTTATTCATTATTTTACAGAACACGGGTAAGCAGTGAATTTGGTGTGTCTCATGTCTTGGAGGATCTGGGCTAGAGTAATGAAGATCATCTGATTAGACAGAGATTAAGTAGGGTTCAGATAATGCTTGCTGTATTTGCTTGATTGTTTTCTGTCCAATCATGGTAAAATTATTACATAAAACTAGCTATTTACTTAAAAATCAAGAGAAAAGTTAATATACCCTGTCACTAAAATCAGAGCAGATGATTATTTTACCTGACTTGACACTCTGTTTCTGTTAGATTGTAATTCAGTGTCTTGAGCTTTTCCTTGTGGAAAGCTCAGTGTATTGCCACTGTAAATGTGACCTTTGTTCATCCTTATATGTTTTACATATTAACTTTGTAAGATTTTTTTTTACTAAGCCTCAGTAGATTATAATTTAGGCTTCTGTCATGGTTTAACCCCAGCCAGCAACTAAGCACCTTGCAGCCGTTCACTCACTACTCACGCCCTACCCGGTGGGATGAGGAAGAGAATCAGAAGGGTAAAAGTGAGAAAACTTGTGGATTGAGATAAAGACAGTTTCATAGGGAAAGCAAAAGCCACGCACACAAGCAAAGCACAGCAAGGAATTCATTCACTTCTTCCCATGGGCAGGCAGGTGTTCAGCCATCTCCAGGAAAGCAGGGCTCCATCACGTGCAACAGTTACGTGGGAAGACAAACACCATCACTCCAGACATTGTCCCCTTCCTCCTTCTTCCCCCAGTTTTATATGCTGGGTGTGACATCATATGGTATGGAATATCCCTTGGATCAGTTGAGGTCAGCTGTCCCGGCTGTGTCCCCTCCCAATTCCTTGTGCCCCTCCCAGCCTCCTCACTGGTGGAGCAGCAGAAAAGGCCTTGGCTCTGTGTCAGCCCTGCTCAGCAACAACAAAAACATCCCTGTATTATCAACACTGTTTCCAGCACAAATCCAAACCCCAGCCCCGTACCAGCTACTGTGAAGAAAATGAACTCTACCCCAGCCAAAACCAGCACAATTTCAAACCATTCTTGTCCAATTTATATCAGCACTTATTACCAGTTACCCTGATTATACTATTATAATAACTTAACTTCACACCTTATTACTAATCAAAACAACTCAAGCAAATAATCCACAAATTATAATGTGGAAAACTGTGCCTCTGTTTTCTTTTATAGTCAAGCCTTAGCTTCTGTATATCAACTCTGCATCAAGTAAGTTATTTAGGTCTAGGGGATTTTTTGTTTTGCGTTCCTGCAAAGCTGAAAACCAAGCCTTAATAGGGTCAAGATTTATTACTTAACTTGGGCAGTTTGGAAAAGTTTTATGATCTGAGGTGTAGACTAAAAAAATAATTAATTAAATCTGTATGTAAAAACAAAGCACTCCCCTTTTAAAGAGAGGAAATGTTTAAACTATGGATTTGTTGTAAAACTTATTAGTTACTATGACTATCACCAAAGGACATGAACTGAAATCTGCATCTCATTATGCTGAGTGTGTGGTGTGTATATGTACACAGTGTAAATGGAAGTCCTTGCTCTGGGTGCTTTGCTGTCTGAAATTATTTCATAGACAACTGGAGGAAAGGAAATTCTGCTATCCTGTTTTACAGATGAGAGACTAAGGCACAAAAGGTATTAACTGACTTCCTCAAGCTGTTGATATAGGGTATGGATAAAGCAGGAAACGAATCTGTGTTTCCTGAGTGTCTGAGCAGGGAGAAATCACAAGATGATTCTTCTGTTCAAAATACAGTGCAAAAGGTGTTTGTGTATTTTCTGTTTATTAACAGTCGGTGCTTCATGTCTAAGGCATTTCACAGAGAATTAGGTGAGAAGGTAAGTGAGATTGAGAATCTTCTTTCAGTCATAAGGCTTTAGGATTGTCACCGTCCTCCTTACATGTATGTGCAACACCACAGGAACGTGCTGGTCTATGACTGGACATTATAAAATATGCCATGGTGATAATCAGTTACAGCCTCTTGCATAGTGGCACCTAGCCTAGCTTGACCTTTTAGGTATTACAGAATGATCGAATCGTTTAGGTTGGAAGAGACCTTTAAGATCATCAAGTCCAACCGTTAACCTATCACTGCCAAGTCCACTGCTAAACCATCTCCCTAAGTGCCACATCTACACATCTTTTAAATACCTCCAGGGATGGTGCCTCAACCACTTCCCTGGGCAGCCTGTTCCAGTGCCTGACAACCCTTTGGGTGAAGAAATGTTTCCTAATATCCAATCGAAACCTCCCCTGGCACAACTTGAGGCCTTTTCCTCTTGTCCTATTGCTTGTTACTTGGGAGAAGAGACCAACCCCCACCTCGCTACAGCCTCCTTTCAGGGAGTTTTAAGAGAGCGATAAGGTCTCCCCTCAGCCTCCTTTCCTCCAGGCTGAACACCCCCAGTTCCCTCAGCCGCTCCTCATAGGACTTGTGCTCTAGACCCTTCCCCAGCTTCATTGCCCTTCTTTGGACACGCTCCAGCACCTCAATGTCTGTCTTGTCATGAGGGGCCCAAAACTGAACACAGTATTTGAGGTGTGGCCTCACCAGTGCCGAGTACAGGGGGACGATCACTTCGCTCATCCTGCTGGCCACGCTATTTCTGATACAAGCCAGGATGCGTTGGCCTTCTTGGTGCAATAGAAATGAAAGAAATATAAGTAAATAGCTGATTTTTTTTTTCACTTGAACTGCTTATGTGTTTGATATAGTATTCTAAAATGATTTTTTATTTCTGGCAATTTTAGTGGGGTAGGTGAAATTACAGTTTAGGATACCCTCTCTTCGAGTTCCTTTCACTTGTAAGGACTTAGCGTGGAATGAGTCTGGATCTTATTGGTTCTGCTTCTGTGGAAACCAGAGGAATTTCTTTAGAACAGCACAGCAGTGGTATTTTTCCTGAGGCTAAATGCACTTTGTACCATTCCTGCATCTTGTCAGAGTAGGCCATGAGAGAGTAGACCCATATGCTAAGCCTGCATTTGTACATCAGGCATTTGATTTTAGGGTTCCTGTTATTTTTCCCAAGGTGTGTTTTCCTATTGTTATTTATTAGTGAGTATGGAAATTTATCATTTAAAAGAAAGCTGCTTTGACTGAAAAATTAAATGTTATCAAGTTGTAGTTTTTCTTTACCATAGTTTTTTTAAATTGGATAATCCAATTTTAACCAATAATAAAAGAACAAAAAGTGCTCCAAGGTTCTAGGAGCTGGGTAAGAGCAATCCTTCATGAAAAAGATTTAGAATGAAAATATTGCAAGAGTTTAAATAGTAGTTAAGCAAATGGCACCAACAAAGTAATTTAAAGCCCAAGCAGGCTGTGATACAGGTTGTGTCAGTGTTTTAGCAGATACCACTTTCATGTCAAGTAGTGTATTAATTAGTATGAAAATGGCGGTTATGAACTGGCCGTGTACTGTATGTATAGAACGTGTAACCTTTGCTTTGGCCTACTTTCAAAAGCACTTAACATGAAATATGTAGGAAAAATGCATCTGAAACTGTTTTACTTGTTCAAATGTATTATAAAGTGTGATATCCATAGGGTGTGACTTTTATTAGTGGAAACTGAATGCAGTCAGACTGGAGTTACAATACTATTTCAAACATTAAATCTCTATTTAAAAAATTGCATTTAGGTTCCCTTTTTTAGTAGTTAAAAACCTCATGGGTCTTGATAGCACATAATGCCTAAAGAGTTTGCCAGTACAGATATGCTTAAAACACACGCATTTCTTTGATTTTTTTTTCCGACAGTAAGTTTTAGCAATACTTAATGCTTTTCAAATCCAAGTACTGAAGAGAGATGAGCACACAGCAATATTTGAATGTGTTCTGTCTTCTCTTCATCCTTTTCTTCATTGTGAAAAGCCTCAGCAATCTTCATGGCAGAAGCTATTCTGTGTAAAGAGAAGGTTGAATAGCACAGTTAGGGACAAAATACATGGATTTGCAGAGTGTGAAAATCAGAACTCTAGGAGAAGTCAGCCTTGATGATCAGGTGAATTCTGAGGTAAACTTTATTCAAGACTGGTTGTTCTCAGAAACATTCTCAAGAATGTCTCCTCAGAAAGCTGTGTTTTGGATGGTTTTATTGTGTTGTGTTCAAATTCCTGGCGTTGATCATCATTTGGCGGAGCTTTTCCTACTTAAATGGCTGTAAGTGGGGAAGCTCCAGTTTGCTTGCAGAGAGGGGCCGGTGTAGTTGGAATATTTGACTACTCTTTCTTCCAAGTATCCTTCAGGTGGACCACAAGTGTTTGTTCAGCTTTGTGTATATTTCTGACACATTCCAAATGGAGTTTTTTTGGCTGCAAATAAGATGGCTGTACTCCATAGAGGGTAACCAGGAGTGTATAAATTCCCTGGCAGCTGAAGCTTTAAATCTGCAGCCACCAAATGTGTCTGCCTGTGTCTCTCAAGTTCAACCATGTGGATCATCAGTACATAGTAAGCACTGGACCTTCTAATCCTCACTGCTGATTGTATTACTGCTTAAGCTGTGGGAGTAATTTTCATCTTCTCTGTGGACCAGGACTAGACAGAGGCTGTAAGAAATTTATTTGCTAAAAGCACATAGTTCAGCAGTAAGAATCTCTGTTTGCATGCTTGTCTCGGGGAGGTGGGATTAACAATGTGTAGCAGTGAAGGAACCAAAGCCCATACCTTTATCACGGTTAGAAGGAAGGGCAGCATAACTGAGACTGGTTTCGGGCTCTGCAGGAAGCCAGCTTATGCAGCTTGTCCATTAACTTTGTGAAAGGAAGAAAGGGAGGAATACTTGATTGCTTCCTAGGGGCAGGTTTATAGGGAAAGGTAATTTATTTTATTAGCATAGTTGATGTACAAGAATTTTTACTTCTGACCAAAAAGTATTTTTAGTCATTGTGTTTGACATAATGGTCTCTCCATTTTTGCTGGTTTGGTTTTTTTTCCCCACCCAGATTAAAAATGCCTGATACAGTCATTATGCCAGTCTGTTCCGAAACTATAGCAATCTGCCCCTCACTTTTGATGAGGAGGTTGTATAACATGGGTGTATATGGAATAAATGTGGTGCTTGTTGGTGTGTTGTTTTTCTTCTCGCGTCCCTCATGATAGTGAACTTAATGCCAAAGGAGCCTTTGCGTTGCTACTGAGTAGATGCCTATTACATTTAAAGTCCTAGCTTCTCCTTGCCTGTGCCTTTTTAAGTAACGTAGCTCACAAGGACGGTAACTTCGGGAAGAGGTGCTTGTATCATTTTAAAGAAAGTTGGTTTTTTACTTCATCTCCTGCAAAAACAAATTTCATATTAGGTATTAAAAATACTGTTGGGGGAATGGTGAAAGATTCTTTAAAGCTGGAACGTAGGATTTTGGCAAACAAATAATCGATTGTCCCTGGAATTGAACCATACTGCTTATGAATTCTCAGTTTTAAAATCTTATGGATGAGTACAGTTGTGTGTTTCTAAATCCCTAAGAATAGGTTTTTATGTCCAAAATAATTGCATTACTTCAAAGGAAGGGATTAAGATGGAACAATCCCAAATCCTATCTACTTTAAAAGTTTCATGAGTTCTGTGGCACTCTAATTAGTAAAGTGGAGTTAGTGCTAAATTACCCTGCCTCCATGTCCTCTAGAACCAAAACTTCAGTCTATTTATATGTTGGTCCTACAAAACCAATATGCATTAGTTTTCTTTACAGTCCTGAGCTCCTGTGAATATGTAATACTTTCCTTAGTTGTGCCTATATGTTTCATTTGTGTAAGTAAGAATTAAAATTAAGTTTCTAAGAATATGCATTTCATATTTTCCGACTGCAAAGCTCTTAAAGAATTTCAGTGACTTTCAAATAATACGGGAGACGGATTAGGACTGGGGGAAGACATTGTATGAATACACACAAAACAAAATAGATGTGCTATGTCAAATTTTTCACATTCCAGCCTTTATGTGATGTTCTGCTTTAAGGATTTCCTTGCAGGCAGCTGTTCTTATCATTTTCAAAAGTTACAAATCAGATAAACTCACTCTGTACTGCAAATGGAGTATCTCCAGTCTGCTTGCTCTAAGTTTGTTTGCAATGAAAATCTCCAACAATGCAGTAAATTTCAGATTAGAAGTTTTTAGGTAGAACAATTATGAATAAAGTGGTTAATCCACGTTTGATGACAGTTTCTCTCAGAATTGTTAGGATTTTTTTGTGTGCACTTTGGCATTAGATTGAGAAGCAAAGAGCAAAAAACCCCACCCTGAAATGGTCATAATTGTGAATTGTGTTCTGGCTGAAGCTTAAAACTGAACGTACAAAATCAATCCAAGTTACTTTTACTGATTTTCTGTTTCTTTGGATGAAACCTGGGATCAAACAAAGAGCTTGTGCTAGGAGTTTCCAATTTGAAAGGTAGGAATCTGGCAGCAGAACATTATTAGTGAAACATTTATGATTTTGGAAATAAGTTCCTATAGTTGTTCTCCAGGTGCCATTGCATATGCTCAGCTTTAAAGGAAAAAACTTTCTTTTTGGATCTGTCTGGCTTGGAAGTACTTACTGATTTAGGAGAAGCAGCAAACCTTTATATGCATAAAATCTTGAAAGATACAATTTGTAGCTCTCAAGTATTGTTCTTCTTTGCTTTCCTTTTTCCCTGATGTTCTCTCCTCTGAAAGCTGCATCATTTCTTAATGTGGTAAACAAAATGAATGAATGAACATATCCATGTATATTACATACATCTTAATATATACCCATTGTTCCCTCATGCTTCAGTCACCTCTTGAAACCTTTTCTTGATTGACTTCTAACTCTCTTTGAAAATATTTGGGACGGAAAGACTGTGCCTCTCAGCTTATGGCTCTGCATGTTTGCACATTAAGCGGACAGTCAATTAAATGAACGAAAATATATTGTTTAATTGTTTCCTAGATATGTTAGTTTAGAAGTGTTTGGGTATAAGCTAAAATTCAGTGCTTATGCAATTGTTCCGCTTAGGTGTGAGGGACCCTGTAGGCTTATTAAGGTTGTGGATAACTTCCCAGCGTAAGAAGAAATATTTTCCTTAATTTGAGTGGAATAATTAGCTAGCTTGTTCATTTTGTAGTATGCTGTGTTGTATGTCAAGCAGTAAGCATGCATAACAGGCTTCATTAATTTCTCCTCCTCCATTATTTCAGATGTGAGTTATTCTATTTATTTGTTGTTTATAGCACAAGTCAGTGTTTCTCAAACTAATTAGGCTTGGGTCCCTCTAAAAAACAACTTTACCATTTGCACCCCCCTTCCTTCCCAGTCACAATCACCATTCGTGCACCTGTCTTGGCATTGTTTTTTCTCCCCCTCCCCTTCCCAAACACCTCGTCTTTTCTCCCAACTCTCCTGCTAGGGGTCATGTCCCACAGTTAAGAGAACACTGGTTTAACTACAGACTTTTGGCTTTTCTCCAAATAGCCTTAGACTAGCATATTTCAGTAATGTTTGTGGGAAATGTGTATTGTTTGAAAATATTTATTCTGTTGATTTTGGGGGGGCTTTTTGTTTGGTTTTTTTAGAAGGCTTTTAATTTACCAAACATTATTCACACAAGAAACTTGGAAATAACTAAGTGTGACAGGGCAAACTATAGAAAACTTCTTAGGCAAACTTGCAAATTGCATGAGAGAAATAAGAGCTGGTACCCTTTTTCTGCCATGCTTTGCTGCATTGAATTCCTGGGTTTGACTCAGAGATTTAAGATTTTCACGGTAGGTGGCAAACAGTATAGATTAAACTTGCTTCTATTGTTGTTAAATTGTGGCTTTAAGAACTGTCTGTTCCTTAAAGTAAACCAGTTGACATAGGTTCAGTGAGCAGCTGCGTGGAGCTGTATTGCATACTGGAGTCATGCTGTAAATATGTTTTTTAGCATTTCTTCCTTACATTGATTTCTTACCTCTCTATCAGACTGACTAACGTGTAAGGTAACCTTTCACATTGCCTTTTTTAAATAGAAACTAAAATAGCCAGGAACAAGGCATAATGAAAAGGCATTTCTACTGTATATATTTTTTTTTTTAGATAGGATACACTGCAATTTGTGATCTTCAATCAGCATGTTTCACCCCAGAAATCGTAAAAGACCCCCATGAAGCTAGCTGGCATACGAGTATACGTGTGTACGTTTAGGAACCACCTCATTCTCTGACAGGATTTAAGCCAGCAGCTGTTCAATTCAATATCCTTTCGTGATAGGAGGAACTTGAGAAAACCGTATCTTGTTGAAAAGGCAGAAGAATTTGTTCAGATAAAATGTAATTACCTATGTGGGAAGTCAACCATAAAACCATGGATAATGTCATCATTTTGTGAAAAATGAGATATTTAATGATCACAAAAGGTCAGGGCAATTCTTACACAAATGGAGCATGAGTTCCTTATGTTTGGTTTAGGAAAATAAGTATTATATGTTACTCTTCAAAGAAAGTTTCATCTCCCAGATTCTTATGTGAAGTAGCTTTTTTATTTTTGGTTATACCTGGATTATAACTCACGCTGTCTAGGCCATCTATACAGTCCTGGTTTTGAATTTTTTACTTCTTAGAGGGTTTTGACTGTCAGTTAAGTTAGCACATTTTTTAAAAAAGGCTAGTATGGATGCTTCATAATGTTTTTCCAAGGCACAGGGCTTAAATTGGGGTAAAAAGCTGTATTCTGGGAGATGGAGAAGGAATACGCTAAACGTGAACATGCCTGACAGTTTTAAACAGAAGGAGGTGTATTGTGCCTGCCTCAGGTCACCAGGCATCTACTCCCTGGAAGGCTGAGCTCTGCTGAGAAAGTCAAAGCATTAAGTATGTTCACATGAAACCAGGGTTCTTCAAGTTCAGAGGAAGGGCCTAATTGATCTACCAGACAACCTAATACTCCGTCTGAAAGGGACAATTGTGTAAAAGTAATGTGCTAACACCTGGAGATCGACCATTGAATTTTCACAAGTAACATGGAAGAAAAATAGGGATCTTTGAACCTGAGAGGCTGTTCTTGACAAGGATGTGTTAGGGAAGAACCAGCTTGTATAACAAGAGGATAATCAGGGCTTGGATGGATCATGAAGTTCCTTCATGCTCAAAAATGATGGGTGTGTGTCCCCCGCCCCCCCCCCCCAATACATAGTTTATAATGAAGTAAAAACAATGCTTTACCTTTCATATCTCAGGCCAAATTCAATGTGCAATGCTATGAAGACACATTCAGCTCCTCTGTGACTGAACTTGCATGCAGTGGCTCTAAAGATGAAGCACTGAAACCGTTAATAACTAACAACAAAGAACCAACCAAAATCTGGTATTTTCTTGTAAATCATTATGTTGCTTACATAAGAAGAAACACAAAAGATGCCAACTTATTAAAAGAAGTTAAAAAAAAAGTTTTGAAGAATCTAGGTCCCTGTTTCAAATATGAAATAGGCACTGAGAAGCGTACGGCTCCTTGAATTCACTTTTATTAAAACTTATTTCTCCAGTGTCACTGAGATGATTTTTAAAATGTTATTCCCATAATTTGTGCATGCAATGCACATGTTCAGATTTGCCTTTATATATATTTACACAAAATTTATGGTTGGAATTGTCAGTTACACCGAGGATGTAGGAATAACAGTACAAACCCATTCACCCAGGGTTTAGAATTCATTCTGCCGTCAATGGAGTGCATGCACATTATATAGCAAACATTAATGTGGAATATGTATTTTGTTGTATTCTGTTGGAAGCAATCTAAAATGCAGGCGTATAAATAGTACAGATAATTCATCTTTTTACTGATGACTGTAGAAATAGAAAATATTTTAACTTGGTTGAAAGCATCAAGAAAGCTTTAAAATGAAAAGAGCAGATGTCAAATATAAAGCTTTTAGTTTACTGAGCAATGAGTATGATAAACATTGATTATTCATCTTGATGTTAGAGTTCAAAAACAATTGTCCCTTCAGTTTGCCTCATGGGAGCATGAAATTAGGACCATGTGTGCATTGATTAACAACATGTGAAAGATGAATCATGATTACTGTTTTGGTCTGGTGCACAAGGCTGTGCTTGAGGGGTAGTGATTTCCTACCTCCTTTACCAGATCTCTGTAATTAGTGCTAGCATCTATCTCTGTTTCCTAGTATTGATGCCTGACAGTGCGTATTCACATGCATATGTTGCCTTTATTGAATGAAAGAGTGTTTGCTCAACAAAAGTTGAATGCTGCAGTATATTTCAGTATTATTTGTAAAAATGGTTGTTCTGAAATCACCAATGCCATCTGTGGCAGGAATTTTCAAATATAAAAAATAGATGTTACTTTCAAATATGAAACACTGTATGTTCTAGAGTAAAAGGAAGAGGGAAAAGTTCAACAATAAAAATTAAGCAGATTTTTTATTTCATTCCATTGTATTTAATTTATGCCTCTGATGGCAGACATTAGTTAAATTTGACTTTTCTTGGAGGCACAATGAGTTCCTGTGGTTAAAAATTTCATTTAAGCTTTATTTCTGGAAAAGTAATCCTAACTTTGTTCCTCTCTGGCCTAGTAATGGGTAGGAAGAGTTGTCATAAGTGCATTTCATTAATAGGTTGTTACCATAAATGAAGGGTAGGTATTAGAAAAATATAGACAAACAAAAATACAGGTTAATTTCATGTAATAGTCTTTGCCTCGTATTAATACTTGTGCTCTTTCATGTTGGAAGATGGATATTTAAATAAAATGAAATGCCTGCACATGCCTTGAACATCCAAATGAGTTATTCATTCTTCAGGAGATGATGTGTATTAGTGTTATTCAGAACTGTGCTGATTTAAGATATCTTAGGATCTTAACTGTAACTATTCAAGCTGTTCATGTGGATTGAGGAGCAGACCTCAAATCACAGAGATCCATGTTGGATATGTGATATGTGATGGAAATTCTTTCTGGCTTGCTTGCCCAATATAGATGCAGGGTTTGGATCCTGGCTTATCGTGTTTTCTGTGGAGTTCTGTGCTTTGGGCTCACATAATGTGAGATTTCATGTTGTTGTGGATAATACCACCCCCCCCACCCCCACCCCCCCCCAGCTTTTTGACAAACAAGATTATTTGTAATTTAATCTGTGTGCATTTCAACTTTGATTATCTGTTTAAAGATCAGTGGTCTATAGTTCTTCATAAAAGATGTTTTGGCTGTTTTCTTTCCTATTTATTCCTTCTCAGTCAGTGTGTACAGAAGTATGTGGACCAAAGGGATTTTGTAGACAAAGCTCCAGGCAATGGAGACTTGCTTTCTAGTAAAGTTCTGAATAAATTAAAAGCTACATGTAAATTCAACAAATGTTAGTGGTTAATTAACTAAGAATGTAGAGCCCTAAGGCCATAACAATGGTATTTATAGTTTTAAAGTAAGATGCTCTAAACAAGTTGTCTTAGCTATAAGCCATTTAAATAGCACAATTACTTTATGGCTTAAAAACAAGGGAAATGCTTCCTGGAAGAATATATTTTTAAACTCACAGCAGTAAGTACTTGGAGGATTAATACCAAAGTTTAGCATGATGAAATTGGCTGACTAGCTTACTTGTTTTAACTTATAACTAATATGACAATTACCTAGTTCAACACTTTAAGGTGACCCTAATTCTCTCGCACATTACTGCAGCCTTTGCACCTTTTATACACTTGGGAGCAGATTTTTACAACGATTAAGTCTCACGTGCTGCTTAAGTTCAGCAGAGTTTGGCTTATGTTATATTTACTTTTTGCATCTACTTTATTAATGATTGTGATATATTGATTTATACTTCTACTGTTACATATTTTGTGATGTCACCATAATCCCAGTAGAAATACAATTAAAGGCACTGTGAAAAGTGTTGCTGTATTATATTTTTTTAAATATGGGGTATAAAAGATCCTATCTAATGAATTAAAGTACTTGTACTAATATTCTGTGGGATTTGGTGAAAGTTACGTGTCTCAAAACTTGAGCTCTAGGACACAAAAGGAAGACAGGTAACAATTAATTAATTTGATGGTTTATCTGCCTTTATAAATATGAAAAGTCAATAGTTTCTTTTTTGTCATTTTTTAATCAAACACATGTCGTCTTTGTTTTGCTGTACAAGTAAGTTAAATGACATTTTATATAGTTTAAGAGAAACAGAAAATGAGTCAGAATAGAACAGGTATTAATAGAAAAGTTAAGCCTGAAAAAAAATTGACGCCTTCCTGTTTCAGGAAACCTTTTTGTATAACAGTTTGTTTAATGCCAAACTAAATCAAAGTTAAACAAATGAAAAGCCGCCTAAGAAGAATGTGAGGTTACAAATTTAACTTCTAACAGTACTATCAAGATCTGATTTGCTTTCATCCTTTAGGTAGTGTTTTACTTTTTTTTTAAAGGTAACTTAACTCATATCTTGTTTTTCTTTCTAAATCCCTGTGCCTGACCATTAAGTGACACACAGTGAATGTTTATGTGTGATCCTGACAACATCTAATTACTGTTGGAGTCCTTTTATGCTATTAACTTCTGCTCTTTACATTGTAGCAGTAAACCCAGATACAATTCTATGTAAATGGGTGGTATTTTTTTAAAGATAATGGTAAATATGATGTTATTTGCCTTTCAGGGAAATGATATTACTCCATAAGAATCAGTGTTCCAGTTCTCAACTTTGTGTTTAGTAAGGGTGAGGGTGATGCTACATTTTGTGTTTCAAAAACAATTTCAGTGCTTTCTGAAGGGTAAGGTATTGCATCTCTGTAAGTACAGAAGAGACAGCAGACTCATCAGCCTGCGTGTGCGTCTGGATTCCTCCCTGGGAGAGCAATGGAATAGTTCTCTGGTTGGTCCTCAGTTTCTGCGACACTCAGCAAGGATGGCAGTATCTGCTTTAATAGTATTTGATAATAGAAAAGGGTGTCTGATGTAGCATAATGGATTTCTACGATATGCACTTCTACTGGAAAAGTTATGGGATATAATTATCTGAATTATTCCAGTTGGAAATCCACTGTTTCATTTGTTCTCCTTGAACTATTTGTTGATTTTAGCCAATAATCAATGGGAACATTGAAATTAAAATTCTCCATCTGTGTTTTTGTCTAATTAAGTTCCTTCTCAGCAAGAATTTTTTTAAAATGTTTACAATACATGTTAAAATGATTGGGGCCTCTATCTGGGGGCCTCTTGCATAAATAAATACAACAGAAAAGTAATCCAGTGCATAAACCACATAAGACTCAAAGCACATGGAAATACAAGTTCCGCAAGAATGGTATCAGGCACAGAAACATAAATTACATGCAAATATATCTGTATAAAATAGTTTAATGAAGGGTAGATGTGGGCACATATCTAGACACTGGACATTGACACTCTCTCTGTAGAAAGTTTCTCCCGTATACAATTCAGGCACACTGATGAACCAGGCCATAGGTTTTGTGTCCTGGCTTATCATACCTCAGCTTATGTTAAGCTTTGAGTTCTGTGTAGTTCTTGTGAGCACTGAATAATTTTAGACTTATGAAAAAAGGATGACTTGATTGTAGATGAATTCTGAGTGTGCTGAAAACTTGGTGGGTTCGTTTGCCCAGTTGACAAATAGATAATAGAGTCCTTCAGGCACCTGTTCTGAGGTAGTTAATGAGATGAGGAGCGCCTGGGAGGTGATGAGTGCTCTTTAATCAGTTCTTCTACTGTTTTGCTCCTACCTGTAATTTCTTTCCTGAAAAGAAAATAGAGCTAAAGTGCTATGACCACAGTGCTTAGCAGTGACATTCCTCCTTCTCTCTCAACTTCTGATACTGTTTTTCATGACTGTGGACTTGAGATCAGCTTTTTCAGACTGACATTCTCTCTTCTCTTGCGTTGTATTTGCCCTGGAGAACCCAATTTGATTTGTCATTAAACCTTGATTAAAGGTGTGGGGTTTGTACAGGCACAGTTAGTCTAGATGGTAGAAGTTGAGAACATGATATAACTTTCTTTCAAAAATAAGCTTCTATGATTCACATCTACTAGGCAAGTCATACTACACAATCTCATGTCTTCATGCAAATACTATATTCAGACTTCCATTTCTCTTTGTTTTCACTTCTTTGAGTATTACATTTGGAAAGTTGATGACAGGTGAGTGCATGCAGGTGTATGCAATCTGTTCTGTCATTGCCTGTGTTCAGATTGATGGATGGTGTGCCCACACAGAAGGAAAAAAAATCATGAGTTCTGTCATCCTCCAACAAACTATTTGCGAAATAAAAATCTACCTAAGTTCAAAGTAGCTTGCTTTATTCAAATTATTTTCTTGATATTTGTCTACAGGGGCTGTCATCAGTCACCAAGAGCAATGGACTACTCAATATCACCTTTAAATATGACAGTAAGTTGAAAATTTGCACTATATTCACAAAAATCAAGGACTCCATCACAGTTGCCAATACATAGCAACGTGTTTCTTAAAAATGGCTCTAAGAATAGCATGAGCTCTTTAGTATTGACATCATTTTCTAATCTAGATTTGTTTCTGCTGGGTCTGGGAGATCTTCTCCTTCCTGTGTTTCACTGATAATAAAACAATCTAATAATTTGTAGTAGTTTCGCTTTCACATTGGCCTACATCTTCTGCCCAGTATTTGGCTAGAAAATTATAGAGAATGATTTTATTCTGTGAAAGAATGTAGTCATTGAAAGGTTCATTACACACAAAGTCATACGAAAGGATTATTTCAAGCTTTATACATCTTTTCTCTGATGTGTAATTTTGGGGGAAAGTGGTGTAAAGTGTTTCTCAAGGTAGAAAACGTAGTTGGTATTTGTATACAGGGAATATATTAAAAATGTGTCCACCAGGTTAGTGGAAAACTGCTGTCTACATTTTCAGTGAAGACAGATGGTTTTAGTACTATAGCAGATGTGGTCTGTTTTGCAGCTAAACTAAGAAAGTAATCTCTAGCATAATAACAATCATGAGCAGGTTGCAGCAATAATACTTCAAACCTCTTCAAATGTCTGCTAAATGGCTATATTTTACTGTTTTCATTTTTTAGAGGTTTTTGTCATCTATATTGTCTAGTCAGTAAAGTATTGACTACATTGGGAATTTATCCTTATTTGGGCAGTTAGTGGCCATCATCAATATAAACTCAACGTACAGTCCAGAGAAGGTCCTAATTTACAGCTGTAATGTTTGTATTAATGCCAGTGCAAGTCACAGGTTGGTTTTTTTGCTTACCCAAAGAAATTACCTCAGATGCTGAATGTGGGTAAAATTTCATCATTGAGAGCATGTATCAGGAGACCTAACAATAGTGCTTTTGTTTCATGCTGATAATCTTTTTGTTCCTCTATTTTTATGTGCATTTCTAAATCTGCAGTCCTTCACTGTGATTTTTTTTTTTTTTTAATCTAATATGTTAATATTTTAAATGAGCAAAATTTAAGTATGTCAGATTGTACAAGAGGTAAGTGTTCACTATAAAAGAGTTACGATTTTTTTATCTACATAAAGAAAAACAGGAAATAATATCAGTTAGAACAGAGATCCCCACATTTAGTTAACACAATGGAGTCCGTTTAAGTCCCAGTATCTGTCATGTTTTTTCCATTAATTCTGGCACCAGGAACTGTGTTTAACCAATGAGAAGTGTTAATTCAGAATTCTGCTGGCACTGCATGCTGCTTGGACAAAGGAGTTGTTTGAGCTCTGCAGTACTAGGAAAAGAGTTTGCTGATATCAAGGCTAAAGAGTTCGTATAGTATGGAAATACATACTTACTGTGAATAAGTCGGCACAAAAGAGAATTTGGCTTGCTGGCTGTGATTTAAAGGCTTTTATTTTGCCACACAGCGACTCTAGCGAACTGTGTTTTATGTTATTAAATTAGTTGGTTAGATTATTTATTCAAGTGAAAAACAAATGTTTGTATGTTTTAGTATTTCACTTGAATACAAGTAAAAGAAGTGGTTTCCTGAAAAGTGCAATTTTTCCCTGCTGTTTTCTTCCCAAGTCTGTTGTTCTTTAAAAATGTAAATCAGTGACTCACAGTCAAACTTCAGACATTTGTGCTATATTCCATTTTGGCAAATTGTCATTTGACCATAAAATTTTAGTAACCAGGATCCAAAATCTTGGGCTTACTATTAATTAGATCCAGACCTAGTAAAAAACTGTTACTTCAAACTTTCCATTGAAAGAGATACTCTATCCTCCTAAGAGGAAGTTCATGCTGTCATTGAGTTCACTCGTAGCAACAGAGTTCTACAAACAGCAGAGTAAGTACCAACTGCCCAGCTTTTGTAAAAGGCAATGTTGTGCAAACTGTTCTATTCTTATTTGCATGGCAGTTACATAAAAGACCCCTTACCATTGTTATTCACAGTAAAAAGCCATTTCCTAAAACTGCTTTTCAATTAATAATTTTTCTTTCCTTGCTTTTAAGATCACATCTCTGAATTAAATTAGAATTTCCTGCATTGGCTTATCGTAACACTTCATTTTTCATGTTTCATTTCTACAGACTCTGCGTAGACAAATACATAGCATGTAGATTATCTTAGTTTTTTAGAATTAATCATCAGTCAGTAATATATAGTCTACTGGTCAACTTTTTCCGGATTTTGTTGGCTTCACTAGTTCAAAAGCAGAATGTTTGTGCATACACGTCTTCATGTATACTGTGCTCCAGAACTATTGAATTCTCTGGCCACTACTTCTCTTCCTGCCACAAAATATAAGCCTAAATATTGTAAGGCTTTAAAAGTCATAAAATTTGGGGTTATTTGTTGTCTTGTTTTGAATGCATAAAGACATGGTCAAGTTCAACAACAAATTCAAGAATGTTTTTCTTATATTTTGTTTTCTTAATGAAAGCTGAGGTTTTCTGTAGTCATATGTCCACAGACCTGTAACTTTAGGGAATACACTGTATTTTGTGAGGATAACAAGACAAAACCACTTCTGACTGTATCCAGTGGCAGGAAAATGGTCTACGTGGATGTGGCTACTGAATGGATGACAGAGATGAGATGGATTTAGGCAGTAGGTTCTTTGTGGTCAGGATCAAGCAGTATTGTGGTTAAAAAGCACTTCTCGAGCACCAGTTCTAAAGCTTCACATTGTTCATTGTTCTCATATGTGCCTGATCATTGACCAACATTCTCTTGTTCTAAGCACTGTACATGCACAAAATTAATGTCAGTCCTCATATTCTTTTGAGTAGCTAGTGAGGAAAAATTGTCCTCTTTTGGGAGTCCCCAACACGTGTCATTTTTACTCTTACTGTGGTACAGGCTACACTGGTATTATAAACTGGTAATCTCCTTTGGAGTCCTGTGAACTAGGGTTTTGCAACTGGTGAAAGTGGTTGTGCTCAATGATTTCTGAAGTTTTGTGGTTTTCAGTGTCCTGAGAAAAAAGCTTCATCTAGATTTACTATACAGTACTTATTTTTATAGAACAAATAGTGCTCAATCTTGAAGAAACGTTAGGACATTAACTTAATTCTTTATTTACATGGAAAGATGCAGGTCATGTTGGAAACGTTGCTTGAATAGATCTTTAAGATTAGGTGCTGTTGGCAGATTATGATTTGCTTGCTCTAGTATGGCACAAGAATGTCAGCTAGAATGTTTTTCTTAAAGCATTTATTTCTCCATATTTTTAGACTGCACGCCTTATCTGAATTCGGTGGGAAAACACATGATTGGAGATGTGCAGAATATAACTATCAGTCAGTATGCATGTTATGAACAGGTTGCAGTGACAATACTTTGGACAGCAAATGCCATCGGTAAGTAGTAGAGGGAAATGGACTAATTCATCATGTCTTCGGTAATAATTTCTTGCTGATCAGTATTAAGTAAAATAATCAAATTATTGAAGCAAACTGCTTAAGAAGAAAGAAATTCTTAACAGATTTGCTAAGGTGCTATTTTTACTGCTCACTTATACCTTAAATACCTTAAAACTAGGATGCTCTCTGCAGCCATACGCTGCTTTTTACTATTCCAGTTTGTTGAAATTTTTCCTGCTCTTCAGAATGTGCAATAGTCCTGGTTTTGTTCTCTGCCCCAAAGCATTGCTGCATTTCACTGGCATTGATTGAGTTTACTTGCTGATACACTTAAAGATTCTTTAGGATGCAGATTGTCTTACAAGTGGAAAATATTATTCAATCATAGCTATACAAACTTGAATGTATTTTTGTGTCAAGTCTGGTCACTAAGAACATTCTTTAGTCACTTAAATGTCGCTGGAAGTATCTTGTTGCTCACTAGAGCAGTAGTCTTCAAAGTGGGGGGTGCACAAGATGATCCACTGGGGCACGTGAAGAAAATTTTAGAACTACTATTTACGTATTTTTTAAATCTTGAAAAGAAAAACTAAGCTTTACTAGTATTTAATACATGACTTGACACTGGCACCCTTACTCCGTCTCTATCTCAGACGTTCATGTTTCACATGTGGTACATGAGGTATCCTGAATTTCCTAGACTAGTTTAAAAATCTTCCAAATGCAGAGTTTCAGTGGGGTTTGAGCCCATTTGCTAAAAATGTAAAAATGCAACGTGCTGTGATTAGTTTGCAAGAACAACTGACATCAGGGAAGATAGACATTTACTAGCCAAATTTCAAGAAAAAATAAATATACTGGGGGTTTGTGCTCAGAAGTTTTTTTGTTGATAGGAGTGCACAATCAACAAAGTGTGGAGACCACTGCACTATAGTGCACTCTCTCTATGCCAACAACTGCTCATCGTTTCTTTTTCTTCTCACTAAGATCCTAAATAGTGTAACTTAATATAAACTCTTTGTTTTTAGTCACCAGTGTTTAGAATGAAAGATGTGAAGTTTCCTTCTTGAATGTTTTTAATACTTCATTAAAGAATTTTTAAGTGCAAAGGTGCTTTTCCGTATTGATTCAATAATTATAATGAGAGTTAAGCACAATACAGTTTTCAAAATTAAAACAGAAATTTGTTTGTTTCATGTTCTTTTCCTCATACAGCAGAGTCTCAACTTGATATTTCATGGTTCATACTCCCTCAAAAAGCTTTAAAATCGTGTTTTTCTTAGACTTAGTAAGAGCTGGAAGTTCCCATTTATGTAGTAGGATTGCATCCTAAATGATAAGATATGGCTAATAATGCAAATGTGTATTTATTAAACTTGATATAAATTTTTTAGCCTAGACTTGCATTTGTGAAATTAAACATCTTAGATAACAAAAAGTGTCTCTTTTTTGTGGCCTGCCACTATTAAATCATGCTTTCATAATTTTTTTGATAATAAAACAAACCCATTAATTTCTGGGGTTTAAAAGAGCATATGAAAATTAAACTTAATTCTGCAAAACTGTGCAGTTGAAAGCATTTGGTAATCTTCAGCTGCAGACCGGATGAATCAAATCTCTATGGGAAACAAAGCTTGGTGTTCTTTCTTGTAATGATCAGAGGTTAATCCTTTGGAAAGCGTGAGGACAGAACTGCTGTTGAAACATCTCGGGTGACATGGAGACTGGACACTTTCTCTTTCATGGTCTTCATGTAAGCACAAATAGTGCTTTTGTTCCGGGGAATATTAAGAACACATTGGGCAACTCAAGGTCTTTATGTTCTACAAGATTATAAAACATTAAAAAAAAAATCCCCAAACAAACCCATGAAAACTAGTGAAACAGAGGAGGTCCGTGGAAAATCATTTGGGATTTTTTTTTTTTAATTTGACAAGCATAGCATAAAGTCAAATAAATCCATTTTGATTTATGTAGCATTTAGCTTACAAAGACTGTGGCTGTATCTTTGATAAATCTGTGTTCTGCCATATGTAATGCTGTTGAAAAGTTGTAATTAGATGGAGAAGTGGTAGTTAGTGTTGAAGAACTATGCAGTGACTTTGATACCTGAGCCACAAAACTATCACAGTGTAACACTCCGGCATTGTCCTGTGACATTCGCATCACCGTGACTCAGTTTAGTCATGTAGTGAAGTAATTCCATGATGAGAACATTGCAAAGAAATGTAAAGACACTGTGCCGAGACTTAGTTGTGCTAGAGTAACTTCAAAAAAAATGGATGTAGTTCTGGCATCAGTTATAAATAACTGGAAGTATTTGCTCACTGGAAGAAATTCCATTCCATTTAAGTCAAGTTTTCTGTTATCCCATACTATACTAGAACTAAAGAAGTTGTAACAACCGCTATCACTTTAATCTGGTAGTCTTGGAAATGATAGGCAGATGTTATAAAGGAGTATTTCTATAATTTGCTAGCAAAATGTTATATTTCATTGCTGGTAATGGAAATGTGAAGTTACTATAAAGTATTCCTGAGGGTGATGAAGGTAATGATAACTTACAGTGATAATTTGGAAGCCCCAGCTGAGATGCGGGCCCCTCTGCTCTAAGCATTACGCAAGTATGTAGTAATTGCAGCCTTTGCCAAAGATTGAGTTCTAAATAGGCAAGATAGAAAATATGGGAAGAACTGACATACAAGAACAGGTATTAAAACACAAACATATTTCATATGAATGGTAAGTTTTATTTCTAAAGACAAATGAAATATGTTCAAATTCCATAAAATACCACATTATACATTTTGAAATATTAGTCTTCTATTTAAATGCCCTGCTGTTTGCAGGGATTGAATACCTGAAAGGATTTCGAGTAATACTTGAGGAGTTAAAATCAGAAGGAAGACAATGCCAGCAGATGGTTTTAAAAGATCCAAAGCAGCTCAGCCCCAGTTTTAAACGAACAGTAAGTGCTTTGTTTCAAGATAAGTTTCATTGTTGCTCGATTGTGTGAGTAGTCTTGAAAGTGTTTATATGCTGCATCTAAATCTAAATATATCTTTATCTAAATATATACACGAGGTGCTGTTTACTAGGATGTGGGTTGCTTCCTAAAAGTATTATTTTTTAAACTAATGATAGTTGTTGATCTAGAGAACAGATCTAGTCCCCTTCTATGGAAGCTTTCCTGAAGCTGGAAACTGTCATTTGGGTGACTCTGGAGTACCGGTGCACGTCGGTAATAGTCCACATCCAACTCTGTATTGCGATTCCTCGTGTCAATGTGTAATGGAGGGGTAGATAAAGGATTCTTAATGTATTAATTTCTGCTTATGTTTGCAAAACTGTGGGCTTGTTTTGAAAGATACTTTCAGTTACAATAGTTGATTTTAAAATATGTTGCAATCTTGTCTTTTTGTAGGGAATGGAATCCCAGCCCTTTGTAAATCTGAAGTTTGAAACAGATTACTTTGTAAAGATTGTTCCTTTTCCTTCGATTAAAAATGAAAGTAATTATCACCCATTTTTCTTCCGAACTAGACGTAAGTATTGCATACGATGTAGTCATCTCTAGCATATCATCTCTTCGCCAACGGGTGGCCTTCCCCCCCCCCGCCCCCCGGCTTTTTAGCTTTCCCAACACAGAAGTGTAGTAGATGATGATGTTAGATGAGTCTGGGTTAAGATAGTTACTGACATAGACTTTGAAGGAAGATCTGGGTGTTAAGTGGAAAGAATTTGGATGCCACAGGTAAATTGGTGCTGTATTATAATATGTGTTAGGCAACAACCAGAAGAAAAGTCTCAGGTTTGCCTACAGCAGTATTACTGCCATGGTTCTCAGGAACATTTGACTCATGAAGATGGTTTGTTCCTTCTCCTCTCTGGACATTGTGAAGAAGCTCAGGTTGTTTTTGTTTTTGAGATCACAGTTTCAAAACCAGATTATCTAGAGATAGATACAGATGAGTACATATACAATTAGAAAGCAACAAATGAAGTTGAATTTCTCAAAATTATTTAGCAGATCTCATTGGAGTTAAAGAGAAGAAACTTGAATAAGCTTCTCAGTGCTTAAATAGTATGATGAGAAACTGCAAGTATTGTATTCAAAATTATGAACTCACTTCTTTTGACCTCGTTCTTTTTCTATTTAAATAGCATAGTATTTTGATACTATACCAATAATAATTTTTGTGTGTATTTGTAGCATGTGAATTGTTGCTACAGCCAGAAAACCTTGTCTGCAAACCTTGTAAGTAAAATGTAATGCTTTCAGTATATTCATCTTACAAGAAGTTTCTATACTTGAAGAGTCACTTTTCCAATTCATGAATATCTCCTCTGACAGACTGGAAGCCAAGGAATCTGAATGTTACCCAGCAGGGTTTTAACATGCAAGTGTCCTTTGATCATGCACCTCACAACTTTGGATTTAGATATTACTTTCTTCACTACAAACTTAAGCATGAAGGGCCATTTAAGCAAAAGACCTGCAAACAGGTACGTCGCTGAGTTTTGCAACTCTTAAAAGCACAAAACCTATTAACATTAGCTGTTCTAAGGTCTTATAGAAAGTTTGAAAAATTAATATAATACAGAATACTGTCAATTTTAAATTTTTTAAACTATTCGGTACTATTTATGTAAATAATAATTGTATTGTGATAGCACTCATCAGTCAAAACCAGGCTTGAGGGCTCCATCGGAGCTGGATAGTATAAGCAAATGGGAAGAGACTGTTTTCTCTCTTAAAGACCCTACAACTAATTAGTACTTCAAACTGCAGTTTTATCATGTTTGTTATACATATTATTTCCTACTTTTTTATTTCACCTTTGCATCAAATTTGACCACTTTATAGGTTACCCATCTGAGACGGTATCACAAGATGGCTCTCATTTTAGTATGCGCATGGCATTAGGCGCTCTGTGATTTTGTACGGCTGTGTGCCTTATTATGGGAGCTGCAATTTGCTGTATTGTTTTCCTTAACTTTGGTTAGTATTCAGTGGCAAGTTTGTTCTCACTGGTCAACCTTTCATCCTAAGTCCCTGAAAGCTAGGGAGCTTCAGGGCATAATGTAGAGTTTATGTATTAGACCAAACTTTTAAGTGGTTTTTTTGATATGCATATGGATATTTTTGATTAATTATCAGTTTTTTAAGTGGTTTTAATTATTTTTTGAATGCAGAGACTTAGTTTTGCTGGTTTAAGGTGTCCTAATACAGGAGGGCACCGTATATTTCTAAATCAATGAAAATGTATTTTTTATTAGGTTTTAAAAGTATATGAATGGCTTGCAAAGTATTCTCTTTCTTTGATGTAGGAGCAAAACACAGATACTACAAGTTGTATTCTTCAGAATGTATCTCCAGGGGATTATATAATTGAGGTAATATTTATACATAGTCATTTGTACAACAGCTAAATGAGTATGTTAATGGAGGAATAAACTGAAATTAAAGTATTTCAAGCCACTTTTTGGTAAAACTGGACTTCAGACATCCCTACTGAATCACTTTGGGCAAGCAAAACTTTTTAAACAGATTGTTCTTGACCTTTCCATAGCTTTGCTTCCGTGACTGCATAGCAGTTTTATCTGTGCCTTCAAGTAAAGCTGTGGGCCTGTATAATTCTTGGACTTTGATTTTTTTTTTTTTTTTTTTTTTAAACTGGAATGCTGTAGTTTGGTCAATTTTTACTATACTTAAAAGGTGGATATTTCTCTTGATGATGACAGTACATGAACTCTGAAAGTCAGTGTTACAGCATTAAACTATGTACCAAAAAGACAAATGATTTCGCTAATTACTAGTTAGTGGTACTCTTTAACTTTTTGAACAGTAAGTTTCTTCACATTTGGTCATGAAAGCTGTTACAGTTGTTTACATATTGCAGAAAATAAATAAAATTAAATTTCCACAAAATAAAATTCAACTTTTACTTTTCAAAGCTGGTTGATGACACTAATACAACAAGGAAAACAATGCACTATGCGCTAAAACCAGGTATGAATTTCATTTTTTAAACAGTATACAGTATTTACGTTATTAATTTAGATTCAGTTTTAATTATGTTGGAAATAAATCTCGATTTGACCTGTGTCTGTGTGCCATAATCAAGATGACTGAGGCAGTTGTGCTGTGATCTTTTCATAGAATGATAGAATCGTTTAGGTTGGAAGAGACCTTTAAGATCATCGAGTCCAACTGTTAACCTATCACTGCCAAGTCCACCACTAAACCATGTCCCTAAGCGCCACATCTACACGTCTTTTAAATACCTCCAGGGATGGTGCCTCAACCACTTCCCTGGGCAGCCTGTTCCAGTGCCTGACAACCCTTTCAGTGAAGAAATGTTTCCTAATATCCAATCGAAACCTCCCCTGGCGCAACTTGAGGCCATTTCCCCTTGTCCTATTGCTTGTTACTTGGGAGAAGAGACCAACCCCCACCTCGCTACAACCTCCTTTCAGGCAGTTGTAGAGAGCAATAAGGTCTCCCCTCAGCCTCCTTTTCTCCAGGCTAAACACCCCCAGTTCCCTCAGCCGCTCCTCATAGGACTTGTGCTCTCGACCCTTCACCAGTTTTGTTGCCCTTCTTTGGACACGCTCCAGCACCTCAAAGTCTTTCTTGTCATGAGGGGCCCAAAACTGAACCCAGTATTCAAGGTGTGGACACAGTATTCGAGGTATTTTGACCTAATGAAAAAAGAGAGGACATGCACACTTGTACATACACATCTGCATCTGTGTACCTTTATATTTAGTACATTTTAGATCAATATATCATTGGAAATCTTTGTGGGAAAGTCAATTTGGTTGTATATATGGATATGAAGAATCATACCCTGTGTCTTGATTGCATGCAACTGATGCATGCAGTAGTGTGGAAATAATGTAATGGAACTGTGACAGCAGCCTAAACACATTACCTGCCTGTGTATTTCAGCCCTGAAATCAAATTAAGCAGTCTGGAAAACCTGTCAGGTGAATGCTTAGCATATCTATGTATCAGACCAGTTATTGAGAAGCTAAATAGGGATTTCAGAATGTAACTGCAGACGCAAAACATAGCCGCAGATGAAGGCAGCGGGCAAAATGGACTGAATGCTGATGCACATTGCTAAAGGTAATCTGTGCAGGAAGACAGTGCTTTCTAAGTGGCTAGTTCAGCACCCTGGAACAAAAATCTGACAGGTCCAAATGACTATGGCATATCTTATCAAAACTACACTTCATGTAAAGTTCTTCTCATGGGGGAGGTACAAGTTGGCATACAGCACTTGTTACTTCTGTTAGTCGCTCTAATGCTATGGTGATGGGGGCAATCAGCACAAAACCTATTTAAAATGGAGCAGAACATGATGTTTGATTCTACTGTATATTTGAGAATTACCTGATAATAGTGTACAGCAGAAGTTTTACATTCCTAGTGTGAAGGTTTGATTAGATAATTATAATATAGCTTATTTGCATATGGCTAATTCTGCTTTGTTTTTCAAAGTACATTCTCCGTGGGCCGGACCGATAAGAGCTATTGCCATTACAGTCCCTTTAGTTGTCATTTCAGCATTTGCAACGCTTTTCACAGTGATGTGCCGCAAGAAACAGCAAGGTAAGAGGGTTTGTTCAATACAGAGTTCCATTTAAAAGATGCGCTTTTGCAACCAAAAAAGTCTTAACTGGTAGGTTTTTTCCAGAAATACCTTTATCTGAAGAGCTTTCTTTTCTTTTCTACCTCTCTCTCCTTCCTCCCCACAGCTTTTTTGTGTGTTGAAACTTGTAGGAAATTCTTAATCAGTGCTTGATGGTAATTTGTTGCCATAAAAAGTATTGTATCACAAATCAAGACTTCACTGTAGAAAAGAGAGAACAAAAGACCTGTTGGGAAATGTTTTTGGTTTCGGGTTTCTTTTTATTTGTGAATGTATTGCATGACCGTGTAGAATACAAACAGATCTGTAAATTGATATATTTTAAACATTCTCTTATTTCATTCAGAAATACCTAATTCATATTTATTTTAAATCAGAAGGAAAGTAAAGCCATGTGATACCAATACAATTCTCAGCACTGTCTGGAATACTACCTGTATCTATTATTCCAGATTTGCTCACTTTCCTGGAAGCTGCCTTTATACTTCATCCTAAGCCATCTTCCTAAATTTACTCTTTCTAAGACTTACTTGCAGATGTTTCTCTAAATGAGATTCCATCCCTCTTTGCTGACTTCTTTCTTCTCTGTGTCCAGGAGCTGGCAAGCCACACTTGTTACATTGAGATGTTAAAAATCAATTGGCATTTTTTGTAGAATCTAGGAAATCATGTGGTTTCATGAATATGGAAAAAGAGATTACTTCCCCAAACGCCGCGTATCTGTGTTATCCATCTGAATTTTGGCATTGAGATATACTGCAAGTGCTATATGCCATCTGGGTTAAATCCTTTTACCTTCTGGTCTTCTGTGGCTATCCCTTTGCTCACAGCTAGCACAGTTCCAACAAAAAAACCAGACAAATCACTAAGGATTTGTCTACAGAGAGAGTTGTTCCAGAATAGTTATTCCTGATGAATTGTTTTAAATTAAATCCCTAGATGGATATTTGTATTTTGAAATACTTGTACTTTATTCCAAATTAGCTTAATCAACTGTAGAACTAGATTGAATTAGTCTGGCGTAAGACCAGACTTTTATGTTCCAGCATAAAAGCATCTATATGAGGAAAGAAACACTAATAGCTATTTTGATTTAAATAACTCATATCTTAATTCAAATTAATGTCAAATTAGTGTCCAAACATGTGTGTGTATATATATACCAGAGAGATACTGTATGATATTGTGAAGGGATCTGTGTTCCTGGAGTTTAATATTCTTACCTGGCTTGTGTCATTTTTTTTTTTTTTAAAACAAGAGACTTCGTTATACAGGAAACTCTTGATGATGATACATCTTTAAGGTTTATAGTATTTCAACAGAGAGGTAAAGACTGTTGAAGCTGGATACAGGTGAAACAACTTCATTCTATTTATAAAATAAACCTTTCTTAAGTTTACTGAGTTGTACAGTAATAACTACACATTTCACTTTCAAAGTGTGTTCCACATACGTAGCAACTCATAAGCTGGATAAATAGAGCGTGTGCAACTTTTCTTTTTCAGACTGGAAAGGAAAGAAATATCTTTTGAGAAGAAGTCATTACTGTATGCATTGGTAGTGAGCCTACAAAAGTTTTAAAAAATGAAAACAAAACCAAGCTTTATAGGGTGAACTCTCTTTCTCTCTTCCAATTTAGAAAATATATATTCCCATCTAGATGAGGAGAGCTCAGAATCTTCAGCATATGCTGCAGGTCTCCACGTGGAAAGACTTCATCCCCGGCCAAAAGTGTTCATCTGCTATTCCAGTAAAGATTGCCAGAAACACATTAACGTCATCCAATGCTTTGCTTATTTTCTTCAGGACTTTTGTGGCTGTGAGGTAAACTCAACATTTCTTCTGTAGACAAAGTTTCCTTAATTGAAACAGCACCCCCAAAACTCCTAGTAACATGTGCTTGAAAATGGGATATTTCAATCGCTCCTTCCCACAGAGATAACTTTCATTATTTTTCTAAATATTGGCTATATAAATTTTCTTTGCATAGCCCGCGTAATAAAACAGAATAGCAGAAAATGTGTACCACATTGATTCCAGGACATTTGTTCTGCCGTGTTTAGCTTGTTTCGTATTAACTGCTTTTTCTGTTTAGCGGGTCTTGCATCTTTATAGTCGGCAGCCACAAAGAGGTATTAATGTCTGCCTGATATACTTCAGTATTCCCAAAATACGTTACACTGTAACTTTAAAGTAGTTGAATCTATCAAAACTCCTACTCATAGAGCAAAATCTGTATAATTAGGATTGTTGACATTATGTATTAGTTTTTATTGAAATTTTTTTTTTACTTCCCTTCTGTTCCATTAATGCTGCAAAATCAGCATATCTTTTTCTTGGTTTTGATTTAAAGCTATGAGAAAGACGTTCAAATTGTTACTTTGAACAACTAGGCTTAGAATCTCAGACTGCTTTCTAAAATACAGTGAATATGTGGCCAGCCTTTCACTTTCCGCCTGTAAAAAGGCAAGACAATTCTTAGTCTATTTTTGCTGCATTTTCATCCTGCCACCGTGATTTTAAATGTACAGATGGGAACTGTCTTGTCAACTGCACAGCGAGTCTGACCTCTGGTGGGCAAGCACAGTCACATAATCGATGCCTCACATGTTTGGGGATGTTCACCATTTATTCATATGTTTTAAATGGTTTGGGTAAGGTGTTTTTTAAGTAACTTATTTGAATCCCCCTTTTAGAGATGTACTTTAGCCCTGCTACACCATACCTCTTTGGAATAGTGTTATGGTGAGCTGTTACCGCTGTAACTATGTACCATGGAACATATGGTATCAGGCATCATTTAAGATTTATATAACAAAATATTGATAGCATCTGCGTACAGAAATAATATGGGTTGTTATTAAAGCTGTGGAGTTTAATATAAAAAGTGATGCTCAATGCATAACGGAACAGTTGCACAAGTAATTTTTCATATGGAATTGGAATTTTTTCTCATAAAGGACAAAACCAGTGGCATTTAATAGCCATTTAAAATAACAACTTGACCATACTAAAAATCCTTTCTCACAGATAGGAGATCAGACAGTATTTTGAAGAACAGAAACAAAAACAGTCACAGAAGAAAAACTACCTGCATTGTGGCTTTATCAGAGTATCTCCCAAGCAGCTGTAAAATGACTTCTCTTCCCCATGCATGGAATAGAATAGTTCAGCTGGGAAGGACCGACAGTGATCGTCTGGTCCCGCTGCCTGACCGCTTCAGGCATGATCCCTTGCTTCTTGTAGCTGGCTGTGCGGTAACAGTTTTCATGAGTCCTTGTGTTCTAGGCATCCACCTACTCTATGTCTCCTGACATGGCAAAGTTTTCCACTCTGTCATGGGTGATATCGCAGAGCAAAAATACTTTGTTCTCTGGAAAAATACTTGAGAGAAGACTTTATAAGTGGTTTTGATGTATGTCTATTACGAAAGGTGTTTGCATCTATTTTTTTCTGTTATTCTACTGCTCGTTCTTTCTTTCATGAGATAACGCATTGTGTCCTTCATCTTGGTGTACACAGGCATTTCAGACCACATAGAATGTTCAGAAAATTTGACAAAGTACAAAATAAAACAACTCATGATAAAATTTCCAGAGCTTTCTTATCAGAGATAAGCTGCTGCTGTTTTACATCCTAACTGAAAGGACTCGATGTTCTAGGCACTAATTACGTTTGTGTCTAGATATTAAAATTATTGGGATCAGACTTCATTAATATGCAAAAGATGATAAATGAATATGGATTTCCATTACATTCAGCATATTAAGGACCCAAATATACAACAGTTCAATTGTTTGAGGCAGGCACAATACATTGTTTATTGTGGATTGATGATAGCTAATTTGATCAGATAAGTAAATAGTAATTTACTTGGTCCAGCCACATTTTCTGTGTTCTTTTTATTCCCTGAGAAATATTGCTATGTACCAAATCCATAGTGGTTTTATTTTTTTAAGGAACTACCCGGTTTACATTCAGCTACTTGGCTTTGCACTGTTACTTGTTGATTCCATAAATTTATACATAACACAGGTATAATTAGGTATGTTTTTCTTTAAGTAATAAATAAGCAGCAAAATGGGTTCATATAGTAACTAGCATTCTTGTGGGGGGTTTTTTCTAAAAAAAAAAAAGTCTGGAAGGTTTTCCTTTTTACCTTAGCAGTTCACCCACTTCCTTAGCCCAGTGAAATATTCAGCCTGCAAGCAAAGTTTAGAATGAATGTGAGGCCTTGCTTATTTTGGTGAATAACTACTAATGTAGTTAATATCACTGATTCCAGTTTGTCCACTATCGATGCTATGTTAATTATTACTTCTTTCTCTTTTAAAACAGCTCGTATTTGCATGAGGGACAAGCTATAGTTAAACTCATCATTAATTGTTCGATAAATACAAGCTGACTCACTGAGTATATCTCATTTAAATTTTATTAGCAAATATATCTAATAATCTAATGATTAATATCAACCAGAATGTTCTTTTCTTTTCCAGGTGGCTCTAGATCTGTGGGAAGATCTAAAAATTTGTAAAGAAGATCAGAAAGAGTGGCTTATTAAAAAAATAAACGAGTCCCAGTTTATCATCATCGTGTGTTCCAAGGGAATGAAATACTTTGTTGAAAAAAAGAACTGGAAACACAGAGGGGTAACCAAAGATGCAGGAAAAGGAGAACTCTTTCTGTTTGCTGTGTTGACTGTTGCAGAGAAGCTTCGTCAGGCAAAGCAGAATTCAAGTGACCTCTGCAAGTTCATTGCAGTCTACTTCGATTACTCCTGTGAAGGAGACATCCCTGGTATTCTGGATCTAAGTACAAAATACAAACTCATGGACAATCTCCCTCAGCTGTATTCGCATCTACACTCCAGAGATCTTAGTGTACAGGATTCAGAGGCATTTCCTGTTAACATTAGTAAAAGGAATTATTTCAGGAGCAAATCTGGGAGGTCCCTTTATGTTGCCATTTGCAATATGCATCAGTTCATTGATCAGGAACCAGATTGGTTTGAGAAACAATTTATTCCCTTCCCTTCACCTTCTTTACATTACTCAGAGCCTGTCATGGAAAAATTTGATTCGGGCTTGGTTTTAAATGACTTAGTGAATAAACAGGTGATGGATGGCGATTTTTATCTGAAAACAGATGTAAATATTATTTCACCTGGGAATTCAGACTCTCACTGTATAATTCAGCACTTAAACCTTGGAGACGATATAGAAACTCAGGACATTCAAGGTGGTGGCAGCTCTGTTCTTCAGCCATTGTTACATGTTGTTAAAGCTTCAAATCTTAAAGATATGCCTCGAGATTCTGGAATCTATGATTCGTCTGTTCCTTCATCTGAATTATCTTTACCTTTAATGGAAGGACTATTGACAGACCAAATTGAAACATCTTCCATTACAGGAAGTGTTTCTTCATCATCAGGTTTAGGTAAGATACAGCACTGTTTTAAAAATTATATTCAGTTATTGTGAGCATATTTCTACCATCTGAAAATACTTAAGATAATATGTGAGGAGCCATATAGAAGGCTGCAGAGAAAGGTAAGCATTGTATAAAGATGGTAAAAAAGATAGGTTTCAGTAACTTTAGAAAAATGAATCTTTTCCTTAACTTATTGGGGGGAGGGGATCCTTAGCTAAGTAAGATTTCACTACAATTCTATTAATAAGTCACTTCTCATTAATTGACCCATTATTGGAGAGACTACTTCTTTCTTCCAGGGACTCCTTGGCAGCTGGGGTACTCAGCTGACCGCTGTGTGGTTTAATCAAGAGGGTGATACGGTGAAGCATTCTTACAGAACAGCCATAAATCTAAAACTGACATCCTGTTTCGCTCCAGCACATACTAGAACCTTTAGGGATATAGTCTGTACTGTGGTTAACTCAAGTTTCAGAACGACATTAGGCTTCTCATCGGATATGGGGCTGGGAGGAATGAACAAACAGGTTTCAGTGGAGGAATTTAAATGCTTGGAAGACACTCTCCAAAATAGATACCCAGCTTAGACATCTACAGTTAGAAGGTGTAAATATTGCCTCAGGCTATATAAAAAGCTGATCTGACCTGACTAGTTACAGTACATTGAACTGGCATCACAACTACATTCATGTGGAATGTTCCAGCAATTGTATTCATAGGATGAAACTGCTGTTTGCTGAGTTTTTCCTTAAGCAGCTACAGCAGGTGAATATTGGATTTTGATGGTGGTATGCTGTTCTGCTTTCTTGAATGAGTGTTGGCAGTGAGCCAATTTGTTGGACTTTTCTCTTGGCTAATTGGATTTTTTAATTATTATTATTATGCAGATAATTTGTAACTAATGTTTCATGCCAGAATTAATCTTGCAGGGAGGGAATATGGATGTTCATTTACAGATATAGCATCTGTATCTATAGGCTAGATAGTCTATAGGACAAAATAACTAAAACCCGAGAACTTTTCAGGTGGAAAAAATACGAATTTACTGATTTAATTGCATAAGCCACAAATACTCTGTCATTGTTTCAAAATTAATATTCTTTAATTTCCTGCCATCTTCTAACAGCCTTTTCTCACATTTGTGGGGAAAATTACAGATGGTATCTGTAAAGGTTCTAGTGTTGGATGAAAGTAGGATGCTAGTTTTAAATTTATGGCCTCTCTGTAAGAAAGCTTTACCAGTATTCCCCTCCTGATTCAATCACAGAGCTGTCAGCTGGGTATCCCAGCTGCCAAGGCGTCACTGGAAGAAAGAAGCCGTCTTTCCAGTAATTAATTCTCAAGTCACATACCTACTTGTTCACATGTTTCAGCTATAGAGGTTAAACGTTATAGCACTAGCTGGTAGAGTTGGATCTTAACACTTCTGCCGTTTTCCCATTCACGGTCCCTGTCCCAAAGCACCACCCTGACGTGGTCAGACTGACTCTCACTCAAGCCTCCCCTCACCCAAACCACGGCCCTAATGAGGTACAGGGTAACAAGGAGACAGTGCCTAGAACTGAGCATCATCTGCCTATTAGAGTGCAACCCATTAAATCTTTTTAGTGTCCCAGACATAGAGAATATTTATAGCTCTAATATTTATATGCCTAATAATGAGAGGAGTGGATAGAATTTTTTAGCTTTTATTCTTGTTCTAAGAGTTGGACACGTCCAATTATTACTCTGAATTCACAGTACCGTTTCTGTTCTGGCTACCTATTTTTTATCCGTTACTTGGTCGGAACAGAAGTTAATAACTCTGTCATTTAGCATCTCAAGGTAGATCTTTTCCTTTCTTCTTTAAAGGACAGTTTGATTTAATCTTTTGAATTAAAATCATAAGTCACATAATTTGTAATGCTTTCTATCTTTCAGTACAGTTCATGTGCAGACTACTGGTCTGCAAAGAAAAGATTCTCAGAGATCATCACATTGGGCATCGTGAACTGAAGTTCAAACAGTTTGAGGAAGTACCAACAACCAAACCTTTACTAGATCCGTTCACTAATAAGGCCCTCTCTAAGAAGCCCCACCTGGGGAGAAAATTCATATTAATCCTTTAGATAAGGAGTTACTAAGCATGGTAGTTCAGCCTCATGAATGTATGGCATTATCATCCAGAGGGTTTTCATAAGTTTTCTTTGCATTGTTTCTAAAATGTTGAACAAATACAAAATCAATGTTTCAATTAATGAATGTCACTTTTTTTCCTTTTATAGGTGAAGAAGAACCTCCTGTAATCACTGCTACAAAATTCTTAGTGCCTGGAATATGTAAAGCAGAACTTCATTGCCATATCCATACTGACGAACTGCAGGCAATTGCTCCTTTATAATACATTACGACATTGTTATGCATTGCCACTTTATCAACAGCCTCTGTTTGTGCTTTAACTGCTACACTGTCTCAGCGCTAAATCTACTGGAAGGAACAAACACTCCCTGAAGATCTGTTATTCCTAAGGGATTTTTTTTTATGGCCAGTAAACTTGAATCTGTTGGTCTTCATATAAAGTCTTCCATGATTTGAAAAATGCAGCATGGAAAAATAGATGAGAATACATTTCAAAATTATTCCTGTTACTAATTTAAATGCTATGATATTACAGTGTTTACAGATGCCATATTCAAAATTGACCTTTTTTTTGCTAGAAATAGTCTTGCAACTGGACATAAAATAGCTTGGAACATTAAGTCTTAGTAAATTTTGTAGTCCAGCCTCTAGTTCTAAGTGCTGACATACTTGATGGCAGGGGTGTTGTAGTGAATGAGAGGATTTTTTTCAGAAGCAAGATAAAATGCCAAAGGTGAGATCAAAAAATTCTCCATCAGAAGAAATAATTTTCTTCTAGAAATGTTTGAGCTCCTTTCCTCACAGTCTCCTCTTTTTCCCAAATGTTAATGTGTCTCAGTATTTAATTTCAGATAAGCGCATGTCTCCCTCTTCAGTATGATTCTCCTATCTCTTCTCCACAATCTGGCTCTGATGACTCACAAATAGTACCATACTGAGTCTGAAGTATGATTTTTATAATAGACAAAAATATAGACCCTGTGTATGCTGAGTGATACCATGGAAACCAAGTTTCCCATTTTCTTCCTGGAAGGGCTAATATAAAGAATATTTTAAAGCCATGGGGGAAGGAGGACCAAATTTTGTACTTAAGACATCATTCTGGGTTTGTTCAGGCATGAGATGAGTGTGCCTTATGGGGGGTTTCATATTATCCTTCAAGGACATGCTGCTACAAAATCACCTGGGGTAAAACAAGTTAAGATAAGCAGTTAACAGGCATGAATACTTTGCTTTGTTTTGAGCCAACCAGTAAACAGAAGGCTAGGAGTTACTTTGCAGTTCACACTACCTATCATTACTTAGTGATTAAGATAGTATAATATTACTAGTGTTATGTTAACAAAAAATGCTACAACTACAACTGGACATGTTTATCTAAAGACACAGAGTGTGCCTGTCCTTTCTTCTGCAGTGAGCGGGTGGGTATACCATCATCCAAAATATCCCTGCTGTTTCCGAAGAGCAACTTTTCATAAGTAAAACCCATCTGTGTAACTGCTATTCTAGGCACTATTATAATAAGCATGATAACAGCAAATGGTAAAGGACACCTTATCAATGTGCCTTTGCTAATTTTGCTCATGGAGTCAGATTCTGTCTTGTTTAACCTGTCTTCACTTTCCACTAACAGGAGGTTACTTTAGGAGTACATCGAGGGAGAACTCAAAGACCTCAAATATTCTCTCAGTTCTGGTAGATGAGAATTAGACATTACTAGCTGTTACATTGTATTATCCATTTTAATAGCAGGAGATAGAACTATTAAACCAGTGATGATTTTGGCTAGCTGAGTAGCTTTAAAGCTCCTGGGTTTTTTTGTGTCAGTTTATATTTAATCATTTGAATTTCCAAACAAAAGACTCTCAAAATTGTTGTGACAGATGGAGTAAGAAAGTGCTGTAACAACTATTTGAACATAGCCATCGATGGCAGAACGCCGGCACGCTTTGCAATTGTAATATGGAATTCTGTGGTCAGCTAGATGTATGTGTCGGATTTAGAGGGCCTTGTCCATTAATGTAATGTTCCTTACTCTTCCTGTTTTCTGAATTTGAAAGAACACTAACTGGAAAACCTCAAACTTGCAATTTAGTAAGTTTAGGTAGTTTTAAGTACATAGTGAATCATCTGCACCTTCAATGATGGGGGTTTTTACGCTGTACCTGGGGCTGTACTGAAAGCAAAATTCTTCATGTTTTCCCATTCTTTGAAGTTGAAAAATACCTGGGTAAAGCTAGGCAGAATGATCTAGAGGTAAATGCTCTTCCACTAAAGCCAGGTGTGAAGGATCTTGATTCAGTGCAGTTCTTGCCGTTTTACTAGAGAAAGAGTTTGGTTTGATAAGACGCAGGCAGAAAGGTTACAGAATTTGTGTGCTGAAGAGCTGCTGTGCATAGAAATGCCGAAGCTGCAACACATGAGGAGGAGGCAATTTCTTAGCAGTTAGCTGGTGAAGGTAATGCTGCTTTCTGCCGTGGGAAGTCCCAGCTCACATACTGTTATTTTATGTTAGGCTAAACACTGGGAAGATTTCCTGGTTCTGTTAAATTCAGTAGCAGAATTGGTATTACTTAATGGAATTAGGTTTTCATTTTGAGCTCTAAGAATGCTGTTTCAAAAACGGAGGAAGGCAGTTGCACAAAGAATCACTTGTCATTAATGTTTTTATTTTTATTTCTTCAAAATTTGCTGTACAATCCTGCAAATCTTTATTTTTGTAATTATAAAAGGTCTATGCAGATGCCAGTCAAATCTGTTGGGGGAGGAGGAAGAAAAGAAGAATTCCTTCATTCCTTCTTAACATAAGGTGGAAACAGCATATTGTATGACCTCAGAAGAAAGAGAATATAATTAATTGAAAATTTAGAGTAGGACAAGCCCACACTTAAAATATACAAAATTGAGAAAAGTAATACTTAATCTGATTTAGCATAGTTTTTTTACAAAACCACCATGCTTTAAAAAATCAGAAAAATATTGCATGTATTGAGATGCTGGAAGGACATAGTACTGCATTTGCAAGAATTCTGTATTTTCCCTCCAACGAGAATAACAGCAAAAATCCTTGTAAAAAAGTATTTTAAAAACCAATATGTTAATACACATATTAGAGGTTAGCTTACTACTATTTTCAAGCATTAGTAAACTCTAAACAGAATGTTAATGGTGAAAGGATCTCTTTAATTTCTACTAGACTCAAGTGTGTGGACATCGTTTGGATGTTTTAAAATTTATTTTCTGGGAGGGTAGAAAAAACATTGGAAAGCTGAAGGTTCAAGATATGGCAGTGTGTTCAACATTTTATATGATAAGTGTAGTTGTTGCCATAATTTGTACCTGTACATAAATAAACTCATCAACTGTTGAAAATAGAATGCAGCTGACATTTGCAGAAAAAAATTTTTATGATACTATAATTTAGAAGTTAAATATCAAAATAAAACATTTTTGTTCAGTTTTTGTTCATTGGGCTTTTCTTAGTCGTATAAGAAGACTTGGCTTAAGAGTGCCATTGTTTAAGCCAAAACACTTTTAATGCAGTTATGCATAGCACACAAATAACCAGACTCTCTAACTGCTATTCATACTCCACATCTGGAAGTGAAACAGATATTTTGATGGGTGTTTAATATAGTCAAGCAACTGTAAGAAACTTTAGTTTTCTAAAACTTCTGTATTGGACAGACTGGGTCTGATTTTTTTTTTTTTTTTTTGTGGATAAAACTGCCTTAATATGATTTTATGTAATTATTTTTCCTATATCCTCCTTGAAGGTTTCCTAGCAGTACATGGTTCTGCATGTCAAGTGAAACCTATCCACACCAACTACAAAATCATAATAACCTGGTCTGGATTAATTTTGTCAAAGAAGGTGTGATAATTACCTAAGATTTATATGCTTTTTGTTTTCATCCAAGTGGATTCCAAAGCACTGTTCCAGTCAATAAACCCTGCAAACTGTAATTTCAGGGATAAGCCTTGAAACCACTCGTATTCCTTACGCTGCTCAGGTAAATGAAGGTTTTTATAATGGACTTTTGGTCTGCCACAATCAAACTTAGAATGCTATAGAAAAATCTGTAATGAGTCTGTAAAACTCGTTATTATTGAGGACTTGAACTGCTTGCTTAGTATCAGATAGTTCACATACACATTAGCTATGTTGAATTTACAGGATGACATTTAAAATGTTTATACCTGTTGTCTTCTTTGGGCCCCTGTCCCACAATTCCTAATTCTGCTTCTATCACCAGGTAAATCAGAGCCATTCTGAAGGGTCACTAGGCATGTGAATAGCTGCATTAGTAATTCAAAAGAGAATTTGATGTTACTTCTCTGTATCTGAACTGGACTTCTTTGAGATGTGTTATCCGTATGTATATTCCGCAGTCCTAATCTCTGTATCCTCTGCCTTGGAGCCCTGTACACGGGGCACTTTGGGGTTGAAAGAAAATGGAAAGAAGGTGTTGCTGTAGTTTTTATACCTTCAGTGTAAAACGTGAGAACCCTCAGGATGCTTTCCTGATGTTTGGGAGCTGTTGGCCAAAATTATTCTACCTTGAGGATGTGGAAAGGTATGCTTCTGTATGAGGATATGCATATGGATAATACATCTCGAAAAACTTAAGGAAGTAAGCCCTCATTTTTCTTTTTTTTATCTTACATTTAAATATTGTGGTGACTTGATACTAACCCCCCCCACACTCCCTCCCCCAACAACAAACACTTTTTGAGTTACAGTGAAAAACGTGCATTGCACACAATATGTGCATTCTCAAACTGTAGCTGGTCAGACCTGAATTATTTCTAAAAGGTCGGAAGTTAAGGACTGTGCTATAGATCAGCTGAAGGAATTTTTCTCTCTATCTGCTATAAATTATTTTATTTTACTTGCTGTTTCTCAGACGCATGAAAAACAGAACAATGGTCAATGTATATCTCTTATAATGGGATACAATTTCGTTCTTTATTCTCTTAGAACTGATTTTTTACCTATGATGTTCATATTGATAGGCAGCTGCACTGCTGACAATGATTTCATATTTATAGCAGTCCATGGAAAAATTGGTCATATTGTCCTGTTGTTCACAAAAAGCAGAGGAAAAGGATATGTTCTTTCCTCGGTGACAGATGTCACCTAGATGACCAGAAATGGAAGTGCTTGCCCATACCTACCTCAATGCTAAAAGCTCAGTTCTTAGTGATTTTGGTATTTTACTCCGATGTAGATACTTTGGGAAGGCTGGGAGTTTGAAAACTTAATGTGAAAACTCACTAATGTGAAAATATGAAAGATGCTGGGGAAAAGAAAAAAAGTTTATTTATATATAGTTAGACATAATAGTTTATAATACACTATTAATAGACATAATTATTATAGTAGTAAACATCAGTGCAAGAAAAAATTAACACCTGGCGAATTTTCTTCATCAATTAATAAAAAGAATTCATTTTTAATGGCTAGGGAGCTGTAACATTCAAGGCTGATTTACCACAGAAATCAAACTACCTTTTTTCTCCAGGCTCCGCTGGTAGGTTCACAGGCCTTGACAATAGATGGAAGATTGAACTAGCGTGAGTGAGTGCATGGAATGCCGTCCTGTTGGGCTGCTGATTTAGCTGGAATTCTAACTATTTAGTTGCTACTGGTGTGCAAAAAGATCTACTTGGAGAGAGGCAGTCTTGTTGATGATATGAGTCAGGTAAATTTATTTCATAATAGTCTATCAAATTGGGTTTTTTTCTCCACAGGGGAGGTATGCACCTGTGGTTCCACGTAATTGTAAATGCTGTAACGCATGTACGCTCCCTGTGCAAATTCTGTATTAACCCTTTGACTGTAAATCAACACCAGTTTGTTCACATAACTTGCTCTGAATTTCTGTAATAGCCAACCACGTTTATGATGAGATTTTACTCAACCAAAAATATTTGGGTATTGATAATCATAATATAATTTCCTAGAGAATACAACATTTCTTACTAATAGACATGGAACCCAACATCATACAAAGGGCCTGGGAGACTGACACAGTGTTTTTCCCATATCAGAGTAAAACAACCTTTGGAGGCTACACTCTGTTCTTTTACTGGAATATTGACTATTGCCAACAACTGCAGACCAAGAGTCCTTTATTACCTTTGACAGTATACTAAACATACAGATCAAAACTAAAAATGGAAGTCACCTCTTTCACAGCTGAGAAAATTTTATTTCTAACCCAATTACAGAGGATTAAACTTGTCAAAAGTCTGGATGCTTAGCATAGCAAAAGGGAAAATTAAACACTTGGAGAAGGGACTTAGTTTGTTTATTTTTTACATAGTTACCAAACTAAGCTGTGTCTCAAAGAAAAAAGTTCCCAGAAGGATTTTACATTGAGGAAATGAGTGCCAAGAATATTTTCACTGCAGCTAGCTACTGCCTGGTGAAAGTGATCTACAGTGCAAGTTGCGGAACAATAATCACAATATAAAAGTCTTTTTCAGTAACATTTTCTAAGCCTTTTATGAGTGCTGTGGCCACACCCTTTTTAGTAATGCTTTATTTCTCAGATGATTCAACCAATTTCAGTGGGTCTGATTATGAAATCAGATACTAACAATGTGAGTGGGACGTACATCAGAGGAGTTGTTTGGTGTGTCACAAGTCAGAATTTTTTTTTCCTCACAAGCACGCAACTGGGAATATAAAGGCCCTAAGCAAGTGTTACTATCCTCATTTTACATGAGAAATGGATAGGAACTAGGTAGGAAATAGATCCACTTCAGAACAGAGATGAAGCTGGTGTCAGCTGAAGACAGAATGCGGGGATTCATATCTTAGTCTTGAGCCATAATGGTGCTTCTTTCAACAGTCTGTAACCAGTCAGTGTATTTGGTTAGAGAGATTGTTATTGCAGCTTTTGCCATTTTGCAATAGCACGCGTGACAGAACAATCAACAGTTCTGTGGCACCCCTGCAACAAGTCATCTACTGATGGAGCATGGTGGGAAACGGAGGGCTGCACAGCAGAGGCACAGCAAGAACTGCAAGAGAAGGAGGAGGTAGATTTGGGGCAGACATTAAGCAATGTGTTTTATTTCCTCTGCAGTGTCCCACAGAGACTTCTGAAGTGTGGGTTAACATAGGGCAGCCTTTTGATGGACTCCACAGGGGCTGCTTCAGCCCCGTAGCACTCCTTGGTACTACTTCTCCTCTAGAAGTGAATTGCTTGATGTGAACCTGGTTTGCAAGAATGACTCCTTTCTAATTTTGATGAAAATCAGGAGTAATTTCATTGCTGTCGGTTACATCATACTTATTTCAAAATAATTAAAAGTAAGAATAGAATTAGACCCTGTTGTCTTAGGGGATGTACCCATAAAAGTCATTAGTCATCAACAGAAAGGAAACTCTCTACTCTTTATTGTAGCTTTTGCAAACAAGCCAGGGTGTGATTTAGGTGTTAGGAAGGAAACCACCATCTCTTTGCAGAATAGTTGGACAATGCTCAGCTACTGAGGGTGGAGGGAGAATAATAGTTACTGTGAATCAGGAAAGCAAGGCAGGATTCTTATTTCTAAAGCTCACCCTCTTTGCTTAGACTGCCTTCAGACCTGAGAAAAGCAGGTATATTTATTTGAATATTCCTGCTCTTACCCTTAAACTGGCTTGTTAAAAACAAGCATTTTTTTAAGTATAACTGTCAAATATCACTGCATTTTAAGATCATGTTTTGGACTGAAGTAATAATACATTTAACACTTGCATTCTGTATTACAAATACTAAAGAAAATTTCATGCTTGTTATGATTTAAAAATGCTGAAGAAACAACAATTGCAAGTCATGTTATATAGTTTAGCATCTTAAAAAAGAGGAATTGCAAATTAGTAATTACTAAAAAACTGTTAAATCTCCCTGGACAACATTTTTAGTTGATGTGATTGAGCAGATTCCAGTATGTTATATAATTATAGAATTTACATCAACTGATCCTTCATTCCCTGTGTACATAAGTGGAAATTTTGAGGACACATAAAATAGACTAACAGTTGAAGGTCTCTAAACAGACATCTCCTCCCATTTCCTGATAATGAATACCAAATTAAGCTGTAAAACAGGGCTCTAAACCTGTCACTTTCCTTTACAGGCATGGCAAGTCCTGAATAAAAAATGGACAGGCACTTGCTGCCTATTGCAGCTCTGCTTTGGTGACAGGCACCGCTTTAGTGGCACTACCAACGTAGTGGGACATGTCTGTTTTCTAGTTTTCTTGGCAGCAGCCATGATGAAGGCTCAGTGTTTCAGGAATCCATCAGAAATAATCAGACCTGAGCAGCCTCAAAGATTTCTCCATTCTGCTCATTGTATCGATACTGCTGGGAGCCCAGTTTTTGCACGTGAACATAGTGTTGATTAAAACATAAATGCCTGTGTACCTAACTTTGCCATGGGGCTAGAAAAGTGCCAGGTCCCCATATACCCATCTAATTTATGTGAATTGCTGCTTTAGGAGCAGAAAAAAAGTAGCTGTAAAACTACTATGGCATCTTGATGGCTCTTTTCCAGTTGAATTGTCCCTCGTTTAAAAATAATATTTCACCTTAAGAACCAGCTTCTTTAAATGTGACTTTAATTTTTACCTTTGATTCCAGAGTGTTTTCATACTGTGTAAACTGGAGTTCAGAGATTAGTATCCCACACTGAAGAAATTCAATGGAATTTAAGACATTTACTTAAAAAGAAACTAGGTCTGATGCCCATACGCCTCTGTCTATACTGCATTGCTAGCCTCAGCAATTTGAAACAACTGAAAGATTAAATCTCACTGCAAAATGTTAGGTTTGAAATGGAAAGCCTAACCATAGTTGAGAAACACAATTACTCTATTTTAAAGTATTTCTGGTGTCTCTGGGCTACAAAATGTGGTGAGCTAGTTTTCGTGTTTTATCGTTCTTTTTCCATTAGCTGTTTTATGTTGGCAATACTGCTACTGAAGACGACCTACCACCTTGATTTCATTTGAATTTGCATTTGTGTTAATTAATGTAATTGTTAGTATTTATTACTATACTGAACTAATGCCTATAGTCTGTGGTCACAGAAAGTAAGCTTATCTTTACCAGGCACAGTACAAACACATACCAGACAGACAGTCCCTCACCTAAAGAGCTCATAATCTATTTGCTTTCATCTTCACAGCCCTATTTTTTTTCTGATCTATAGGGCTTCCTAGTATGTTTCCATACTTCTGCTTTCCTCCAGAACAGACATGTCTGTTATCACCTCTAAATTATTTGGCGCTATTTTCCTCAGGTTGTTGACCTAATGGGACCTACTCCTGGTCACTTGCTGTTAATCTCGTTTGAGATTCTCAGCGTGGAACGGGTGCCGTTTGCCCTTTTTGGGTCAGTCTTTCTCCTTAACTGTTTTGAACACCAAGGTGGTGGTGGGAACTGAGCTTCCAGGGCGGCACAAGCCGTGCAATGCCGGTGGCACGGTCACCGGGAACCGGGCGGCGTGCCGGTGCCCCTGCTCACCTCCGCCGTTTCGCAGGTCCCGGCTTCCCCAGCCGGGAGGCGGAGGGCTCGGGGGGAGGCCGGGGAAGTGCAGCCCGGAGCCCTGTCGAGAGGCAGGGGCCGGTCGGGCCACCGCTGTGGAGGCAGCTGCCCCGTGCCCGAGCGGCGGTACCTCGCTGAGGTGGGCAGTTCAGACGGGACCCAGAGGGGAGGAGCGGGAGGGAAGGACGCACAACCGAGGAGCAGATGGGAGTTCGGAAAGGGGAGACCGAGTGGGAAAGGCGGAGAGCCGGGCGCGGTGGGTGGAGGCGGGCGGCAGGCGGGGCGCGGAGCCGCGGGGCGGGCCTCGGCCGGCGGAGAGGGGCGGGCTCCGGGGGGCGGCGGGGGGCCGGCACACACGCACGTCTCCTCCCTCCGCCTCCCCTGACAGCCGCCGGGCTGCCTTAGACACCCCCCCCCCCCCCCCCCCGCGTCCTCTCCGCTCCTGCCGCCGGCGGCTCCCCCTGCCCAGCCCCCGGCGCCCTTTCTCGTCCTCGCCGGGGCGGCAGCTCTGCGAGCCGCATGCCGGGAGCCGAGGAGGAGCAGGAGGGTGTAAGGTAAGGTGCTGTCCCTTCCGTCTGGGCTCTGCTTGGGGCTGGGCAGGGAGGCGGCTGCCTGTTAGAGCTGGAGGGGCTCGGCTCCTCCAGGGCACCTGGAGGCGGCCAGGCTTGCGGGCACGGAGAGACGCGGCCGTGGCGGGGCTGACCACAAAGGTTGCATTGTGCCTCCGGGGGGGCCCGCCGCTCCTTACGGGACGTCACAGGGACTGGCGGCGGGGGTGCCCCGACGGTTCGGGAAGGGGCTCCCGCCAGCTCCTGGTGGGTGGTTGGGGGGACGCACCCTCCTCCTCCTCCATTTCCTCACGCCATCGCCGCCCTCCTCGCCCCGCTCTGGCGATGCCCCGGGGAGGGGGAGGCACGGGGTACCTCACCGTCGGAGCGTTGCGCCGCCAAGGTCGGTCTAAACGCGGGTCGGAGGGAGGCGGGCGGGAGCCGCCGCCTCAGGGAGCCCCGAGCTCCGCTCGTGCCCGGCCGCCCTGTGAGGGGCCCTGAGGGGGCGGGGGGCGCCACCGGCGAGGCGACGGTTGGAGGCGGCGGGCGCTTGACCCGGTTCCTCTCACGGCTCAACAGCCGCTTTATTTTTATTTATTTATTTATTTTAAAGAACTTTTAACGTTTATTTAGGGGCAAATCTTAACGCGAGTGTCAGTTCTGAAGGAAAAACCCGCGAAGGAAGGGCCGAAGTCCCAGGTGCCTCTTGCCTCCTTTGAAAACCGTAATTGTTATTACAAATAAGTTATTCCCCCAGCTGCTTGTTTGGCTTGGCGAGTAAGAGAGCGGCTCCGCCGGTCTCTGGTTTTCAGCCCTTCCCTCCCTCAGCACAGCCTCCACCTTGGGGGGAGAAGGAGGAGGAGGTGCTGGAGGCTTGTAGGCGAAAGGAAAGTGGAAAAAACAAACACCGAGTGTAATTACTTACACTTGTGAAGTCAGTCGCAGCAGACTCTGAACAGGCTGCAAGAGAGAGACAGCGTTAATTAGCATGGCACGGATCGCTGCCTGAATTTAAACAGTTAATGCTGGTGAAGGCCTGTGTAGGTGACAGCGCGGTCGGTTGGCTGTGGCTGGCCCCGGGGTCGTGTTGCAGTGCCAGTATTTTACCGGTCATCTTAGTGGTGTGGTTGGCGGTGACCAGAATATGGGATTTACTAAGGAACCTTTTATATGAAATCCAACCATTTACAAGAAATCCAACTTTGGTAGTTGATATCTTTATTTTTCTATATAGTTCTTTAAATTTTGCGAATATGTGTATGTTCAGGTATATCTTTTCCGTGTGTGCATGCATACGTTAGTATAATTTATAGTTAAATGTTATCCTTTAGTACTTTGTGTGCTACATTTTCATAGTGAAAGGGTAGAGAAAATTCCTTCATCCTCAAGCACTCGTTATAGAATTAATTTGGTTGCATACCCAATTCTGTAGCATGTACAGAGGTCTGCCAAGTGCAACAAGTTGTGAGACGGATGCTGTGTCTGTACAGAATTTGAATTCAGAATAGGAGAAGCCATGGGATTTGGAAACAAATGGAGTTAAAATATTTATTGCAGAATAATAGGTTTTGCAGAATGTAGGTAGGGGAGTGTGAAACGGAGCTGCCCTGGTGTACATGAAGTAAGGGAATGCACAGGAATATCTTTGGCTTATCATTTAGTGGATTTAGCCCTTCTATTTAAAATTTTTATATATATGACTTGCTACCTGGTCTCAGTAAGTATTTATTACCCAGTTTTAGTAAATAAAATACTGTATTGTTTTGAACAGAAATCCCTTTTAATTTCCTTTCGGATTCATGCATATCAGTTAGCAATGTGACAAGGCCTTGTGACCCGTGAAGACACTGTAACATTCAGTATCATTCCCTGCACGTTTTCTCAGACCTCTGCTCTGTTTTGAATAGCACACTTCTTCTCGGGACTGCCTTTGTGTAGACAGTTGTTCTGGCGTGATTCCAAGTTGTGGGAGTCTTATGTGCGCGCGATCTGGAGGTGTATTATGTGGCGTTGCTTCCAGCAAGTGGCCAGTGAGACCGCATGTCCTTAAACAAAAATCTGGTTTGTTTTGCTGTTCGTGAATTGAAGTGGGTGATACCTGATGCTGCTCAGGAGCTTATACGTAATATCTTAATATTGATGTGGAAGCTAGTTTTTCTGATGTTAAATCTTTTGCTTTAGGTGCTAAAGAAAATTAGCCTGACCTCTTAAGTTCTGTTTATGCTAGAGTTTTATGTGTATGTTTTCAGTATTTTAGGTTTTTGAACAAAGTCTTTTGACGAAACATAATTTTTCTGAGTATTTTTTGTGAAAGCATCTGCCCACTGCTACAAATGCTGTAATAAATGCATTTAGAATCCTTTTGGAGTGCTCTGTGTGTGTGTGTGTGTGTGTGTATTATGTTGCAGACACCTTATACTCAGTTAAGTGTGATGCGCTTTTTGAGAAGTAATTTGTTAAGAGTTGCCATTTTCTTCCTGCATAGTATGTAGGGAAACTGGCAAATGATACACTTAATGGAAGACTAAAAGACTTGGGGTGCTATAAATCATATTATTGGTTTATTTTAACTTAATTAGTCTCTTAATGTTTAATTTAATCAGTCCCTTCATGTTAGTTATTTTTTTTATTAAATCTTGGGGATATAAGCATTGCAAGATCACGTAGGTTTTACAGATAAATTCTAGTACTTATAGATAAATAGGTAAATCTAGTACTTTATAGATAAACTCTGATCTGTGATTTGGAAAAAGCCTGAGCAGAGCAGCACTACATTGGAATAAAAGGTGGAAACAGATGAAAATACTTGAACTTTCTGGACAAAGAAAAGTCTTGAAATTTTCATGTTTGCATCTATATTTATTGGCTGAAAAAAAAGGTTATCTTCACATATCTAATATTTTCTAGGTCCTATAAAAGTCCCTTCTTTTTTTACTGAATTCTGCCTTTCAGCTTGTGAGGGCGTGTTGTGGAATTCAATTGTCCGAGTCATACGAAATCTGGAATAAACAAATGGCTATGGTCTTGCACAAGTCTCTGAGAGCATGTAGAACTACTGTAGTGTAGTAGGTAAATAATTGGAAAATAAAGGACTCGGTAAATGTGCTCCAGTAATCTGTGATTAACACCTCATGCTTTGGTTTTGACTATAGTAGCTGCAAAGTAACTATTCTGAAATAAATAGTTACAGAGCAGGTAACTGTGGTGGCCTCCATCCCCAAATGTAACAGGGGATGTAAAACCAAACAAACGTTTTCACATCTAGTGTCAACCAGGGTTGAACATGAAGTGATATGCTGTCAACTATGGAAATGTAAACAATGATTAACTTGCAGGGGCTCAATGCTGTGCAGAACCCAGCTGAAGTGGTTAGCATGCTAATGGATCAGGCTGTTAATATCTAAACGCAAGGGCATATGTACATGCATATTTATTTACTTCTTCCTAATCACGTGCTGATGAGTAGTCTAGGATTTCAAATCTGAGTAAGCATGCTGCCACAGATATATGAGTTACTTCAAAGTAATACGTGTTTTATACAGACCACTGCTGAGGGTGGTACTTGAAGGCATGGCCAATAGTAAAATCCAGCAATCCCCTCCCAAAACATTGTTTAATCTGGACAAGAAGCAGAAGCTTTATGTTCTTTACAATAGAAGAGTGTTTTTTTTGCTTTTCATGTTAAATCGTTATATATACAAACAGAAATGGCAACATTATGTGATTAGAAGGGTACCCTGTACTCTTATTGACACCCCCCACCCCCCTTCTATATAGGATTAATTACCCTCACAGTCATGCAGTTCCCCTCATAACTCTGCAGGTGTAATCAATGTATGGTACAACTTGTATTCAAAAAGGTTTACTGGCTTTTATACCACTGAAGCTTGCATAAACTTGGAAAGTTGGCAGGAATTATCTGGACTTGTGTGGTTTCTGTAGAGCAAGAACAGCTGCTCTGCTGGTATCATCTCTCAGACACTTTGGTTGTTAAATAGAAGTGCAGCTTTCATTAGTTTATTATTTTAAGCACTTCAGCATTTCTCCAAAATAAATTTTCGGGATTATAACTAGGAGAAGAGTATGTCCCTTACCCTGTCTGTACTGTATCAGGACAGTGATATTTCACGTGTAGATGTGGCGCTTAGGGACATGGTTTAGTGGTGGACTTGGTAGTGATAGGTTAACTGTTGGACTCGATGATACTAAAGGTCTCTTCCAACCTAAACGATTCTATGATTCTAGGAATCCTACTGATTCTATTTTAAATCTTAGTGTGTCTGGCTCGTGTTCGGTCAGAAGGTTCTGCCTGGACCATCATCTTTGCCTTGAAGACAACAACCAGCTATTTGAACAGTGTGGGTTTTGGGGGTGGCTGACTGCTTCTGCTTGTGTGGCCTTAACTGATGCATCCAGAGAGCAGGTGGTTGGGAGAGGTTAGAGGCATGTATGAATTGCAGTACAGCGCTTAAAGCCACCGCCTTTGTGCTGACACAGGCCATGGTGAGTGTATCCCAAACCTGGTATCCCTCTGTAGATAGTGAGGTTCTCACGTGAGTATGAGCCTTAAAATACTTTGCCTATAGAAATAGATGCTGTCAAAATTAGCGTTTGTTGATGCTTCACAGATAAGTAATTAACATCCTAGAAAAAATTCTCTCAAGCAAGTCGATTACTGTGTGGAGGGGTGATCTTGCAAACTTTCCCATGTAGGTTTGGGTTCTGATTGTGCTTAGCAATTGCAGGCGAAAAGCTGTAAAGACTGAAAAGAAGATAACTTTAGGACAATACACCTTTTTGTCTGCCATTCAAATCTATTAAATAACCAAGAAAAATAAATGCAAAACCAATGTGACAAACTTCAATCCTGAATGAAATAATCATAGAATAGAATCATAGAATCGTTTAGGTTGGAAGAGACCTTTAAGATCATCGAGTCCAACTGTTAACCTATCACTGCCAAGTCCACCACTAAACCATGTCCCTAAGTGCCACATCTACGTGTCTTTTAAATACCTCCAGGGATGGTGCCTCAACCACTTCCCTGGGCAGCCTGTTCCAGTGCCTGACAACCCTTTCAGTGAAGAAATGTTTCCTAATATCCAATCGAAACCTCCCCTGGCGCAACTTGAGGCCATTTCCCCTTGTCCTATCGCTTGTTACTTGGGAGAAGAGACCGACCCCCACCTCTCTACAACTTCCTTTCAGGCAGTTGTAGAGAGCAATAAGGTCTTCCTGGAGCCTCCTCTTCCCCAGGCTAAACACCCCCAGTTCCCTCAGCCGCTCCTCATAGGACTTGTGCTCTAGACCCTTCACCAGTTTTGTTGCCCTTCTCTGGACACGCTCCAGCACATCAATGTCTGTCTTGTGAGGGGCCCAAAACTGAACCCAGTACTCGAGGTGCGGCCTCACCAGTGCTGAGTACAGGGGGACAATCACTTCCCTCGTCCTGCTGGCCACACTGTTTCTGATACAGGCCAGGATGCCGTGGCCTTCTTGGCCACCTGGGCACACTGCTGGCTCATATTCAGCCGGCTGTCGACCAGCACCCCCAGGTCCTTTCCCACCAGGCACTTTCCAGCCACTCCTTCCCAAGCCTGTGGCATTGCCTGGGGTTGTTGTGACCCAAGTGCAGGACCCGGCATTTGGCCTTATTGAACCTCGTACAATTGGCCTTGGCCCATCGATCCAGCCTGTCCAGATCCCTCTGTAGCGCCTGGCTACCCTCAAGCAGATCAACACTCCTGCCCAGCTTGGTGTCATCTGCAAACTTACTGAGGGTGCAGTCGATTCCCTTGTCCAGATCATTGATAAAGATGTCAAACAGAACTGGCCCCAGTACTGAGCCCTGGGGAACACCGCTTGTGACTGGCCGCCAACTGGATTTAACTCCATTCACCACAACTCTTTAGGCCCGGCCAGCCAGCCAGTTTGTTACCCAGCGAAGAGTATGCCTGTCCAGGCCATGGGTAGCCAGTTTCTCCAGGAGGATGCTGTGTGAAATGGTGTCAAAGGCTTTACTAAAGTCCAGGTATGCAACATCTACAGCCTTTCTCTTGTCCACTAAGCAGGTCACGTGGTTATTAAGATAGTAGGCTGAAAGGATCATAATTTTAATGTTGAGGAGAAAATGTGACACCCTTCCAGGCAGATAAAATTTTGAACCTGCTACTGTTCCCTGGCAGTGACGATTCTGATAAAGGGGAAAACGGGTTGTGTTTGTCTCAACTGAACTGGTATTTCTCTTGATTTTCATTTATTCTTAACGTATTTTTGTTGAGGATAAACCCCTTTATCATGAGGGAGGCAGCAATATGTTGAAAGGAAGAGAAGAATATGAAAAAGTGTGGCAGCGGTTGCATTAATTTTACACTGGGCATGCATGCTGTATCTGTTTTCTCCTTTTTTCCAAGTCTACCACTACCATGAAGAAGACTTAATTAAAAGTGCTCGTTTCAGAAAACTCCTCTTTTTTGTTTAATAAATTGTCCCTTAAATTGGTTTAGCTTTGTATAACCCTTCTAACACTCTCTACAGAAATAGCACAGTTATTTCTTGAAATAGTTTTCCTCTAGATAAAATCTAGATTAAAAAAAATCATAGATAAAATCTTTGTGTTTGTCATTGTTACAACTTTTGAATAACAACTCAGTGCTTGCTTTCAAATTCAGAAGTTTGAGGAGGATAGAGTTAAATTAATCTCAGAAATTGCTAGCTGTATGAGTCACTAAATTGGGAACATAAATACTCGTAATCTTTGGAAAGAACCTCTCAACATTGTTTTCCTGCATAGTGTCAACTGCAAAACACAATACAGTATGTTTAGCTTAAAAGTAGTTGTATTTGCATTTGAAATCATAGTTTATGGAAAAAATCAGATAACTTTTTGCCTCATTTTCCTTGTCAAACTGACTAAAGGCTAGTGCTAAGTCTGCAGTAGAAGCTAGATTATTATACTGTTGTGTTTTGTTTGCTTGCTTTGTTGAAAAGAAATACAAACTTGGAGAGGGGGCAAGGGCAGAGAAATGGCCAGTGCTGGAGAATTTTTTTTGCACGCTGATAGAATGGATAGGTTGTTTTGTTTACTGTCTGGTGCTGAAGCCAGATACTTGAAATAGGAACATCTGGATCTTTTAGTCCAGAGAGAAACAGATTTGTCTCAGAATGACATATGTAATTACAACATCAGTGACAAAAAATTCCTTGATATCTATTTATGTTGAGTACTTAGTGTTCTCTGTATTCTGCTTAAACGGTATATTTAATTTTCAGTGTGCACCTTCTGTGTTTTAAACCTTCTGTTTAAAGTGTTCTGTTCAAGTCTTTGCTAGTGTTTCATAATATTAGATTTTTTTCCTAATCAGATAAGAGAGATTTAGTTGTGTGTTATTACTAAGACACAGAGTACTGAAACATTATATTCCCCCCCCCCCCCTTTTTTTTCCTTTTAATTGATATGGCAATCAACTACCATCCCTAAAAGTGACATCAAAGCTCACAAACATTCCCTATTTCCCTCTACACTGCTAAAGTTTGAGCTGAAACCACTAAAAGACTCAAAGCTCCTGATAACTTTGCAGATTGGACAGTACAGATGAGTCCTTGCTCTTCTATTCTTTATCACAGTGATGTACAGTATTATGGAATATGCTGATACACAGGATAGACTAAAGCAGCAGTCTGAATTCTTTCATAACTCTTATTTTTCACAGCAATAACCAGCTCAGGAAAATCTGTGTTTGCACTTTGGGAATAAAACATGTGCATGTACCTGCTTGTGGTTTCCCTGATGCTGATGTTTTACTATATAAACGTATTTAAACGGTTCTGAAAGATGTCTGAGTTGTAACCACATCCTCTCTTCGATGCTGGTAAACTTCTCCACGTGCTTTCATGAAGGTGATGCGAGATGAATTGTAATGTAATTGTTTGTCTTCCTTTTCTTTTGGTATTTTTTATGGAAAAGAGCTAAGCCTTGGTAAACTAAAGGACTAGTCCTATCGAGAACAGTGTCTCATAGTAGGCTATATTTCTCCAGCATGGAACACTATTCCATGTAGCTCTGGCTTCAGCCTGGTATGAACTTGTATGTATGTGTTTATTTAAGTGTTGTTTTTTACCTTTTAATCTACTTTGTGCTGAGAATAAATATTCATGCTATTTCAAAAACAAACATTGTCTTTTATATATGGCTGGATAGACTGTCTCTCTGTCTATAGCAAGTGTGTGTGTATGGGAGAGGGAGCCAATTTGATACTTGCCGTGAGACAGAATCATTATATTATTTTAAAGCTTATTCTCTATCATCTTGGAGAGTTCTGATGGAATCACCAAATATGGAATGAAAGGTTATGTGCAGTGCCTGTGGTTCTCTGAACTACTTCCTCCAAATATCTTTGTATATACATTTGTGTAAAGTACCTATATGAAACTTATCTGCACTTGTTAAGAGGACAGAAGGTGACTATTTTTAATGAGATGCCTCAAGGACAGGAATAAAAACCTTTTCAAAAATATGTATTTAAAAAGGTCCTCCAAAACCTCATTCTTTAGTGCATCAGGTACATTTTTAAAGACTTCAAGAAGGTAAGTAATGGTATGCCACGTGTTCATTGAGGTCAAAATTTGAAACAACCATAGTGTTGTGTGAAGCAAAGTTTATGGTATGCTAGGCTTGGATTGAAGTGATTATGCAATGTGAAATTTCTCAACACTGCCTGCTACTTGGAGTTGTAGTCAGGAGAAATATTCTTCAAGAGCTTCTTGAGTTTTCACTCTGATTTTACTGAAGTATGCTTTAGTGGTATAAAGATGTTTGGCAACTGCAGTATCTGAAAACCTCAGAAGAACAGTTTGGATAAAAGATCGGGTTTGGTATTTGTTGTTATGCAGTTAAATAAAGAAGTTCGTTTTAAAGTTTAAATCTGCCCTTCAACAAGCTATTTGCCTAAGGCGGTTGCTGGTTAGGAGCTGAGTGCTATCAACATGTGAGATACTAGTGCTTGCTAACTTTGTGTGTGGAAATGCGACTTTTCAGAAAACAATACAACAGTAAATGTGTTTGTTCACTAGAAATTACAGACTTTTGTGCAGCTAGTAAGGAAATGGAAAATTGGCTCTTTACAATTAAAGATATTATGATGCATGCCTGCTAATTAGTAATGTATTGTTCAGGTTTTGTGAGCATAAAGACTTCTGCTTGCGAGAGTGACGGTGTGTAGCACTCCTAATTTTTTGCTTTGTAGTAGATGCATATTACTATAGTGATGCTACTGCCTTCTTTTTCATTAAAAGGAATAATAGTTTCTGCATTGAGGGGTCTTAGGGTTCAGTAAAGCTTTTTTCACAGTTCTCTTATCAACCAAGTATAACAAGATACTATTTCAACAATGCAAAGCATTTTGGTGAAGGTAAGGAGCTGTGGGAACATGTTTTATCAGAAGATATTGGTTATTTTTACTTTAACTGTAGTGAACAGCTGTTGAATGATGTGTTATTTTTTAACTACCGCTACTGTGAATATCTTACTTGTCTAGAGATACAAATAGGGAGTGGAGGGAAAGGCAAAAAAGATTTTTTTAGCCTGAGGATCAAAGTGTATCTACACTTTGTAACACAAGCAAAAAAAAAAAAAAGAGAGAGAAAATGAGCTTTGTGTAGGGAATCATGATTTTAAAAAGATCAGCTAATACTTTCTTACCCTTTTGCTAGATATAAATCACAGGCTGGTTTGAGTCCATGGGGTGTTGTGGCTTCAACATTTTTCTTGAACCTTCTCATTTTTTCTGTTCCAATGATCCCATAATGCTGTTCTGTGCAGGTGTTCGGAGCCTTGAGTGCTGTGCTATACTAGATCCTTTTTTTCCCCCTTTATTTTTGTCCATTTAAGTGCAATTGCCCTTCCAGAATTAAATGTAAATATAAGTGACTAATATATACTTAAATGTAACACGCTTTTCGGTTCTGGAGCTGGTGGCTTACCACTACCAGGCTTTTCTCTGCCATTATGGGGTGTAAGAATCTACTCTAAGGCAGATGGACTGATAATGCATCAGATAATCAAAGTTAGTGACTTTAATGGAAGCATAAAAATGAGTTTCTTTGTGGATATAAGAGAATTCTGGAGTGTGTGCTTCCGTCTGGGTACTCTAGTATTAAACTATCTATACGTGGTCATAGAAGACTAAGTATGCTAAATTTCTGATGTTTCTTCAAAACCAGCAAGGATGTTTCTTCAAGGCTGTTCCCTCAATAAGATAGTGACAGTAGTGTTAAACATAGCTGCTATAAATAAAGTCTTTGACATTGTTTTCCTATGTTTTTGTTCTGGAATTGCCTTTTGCCCATTTCCTCCTATTACAGCACAGCACGATCTCTAGGACAACATCTAATTAAAGTGCACGTTCCTTATCTGGAACAGCCAAGGTTCAGTGTACAAACAGAGGATGAGGAACAGAATACATCTGAAGCAGTCTCTCTTAAATTAATATTCATTGGCTTGCCTTGGCATCTGGCTTCAAGTTATTAAGAGGGAAGATGATAGATTTATTTTCCTCCTTCAAGTTTCATCATGTAGAGTGCCTATGCCATAAAGTTCAAGTCCAAACAAGAGCTGGATGGTGATATAGAAAGAGGCACCTGTGAATAGCATATTTTTTCTGAACACTGTTCCTTTGCTTCTTGAATTGCATTTAATTTTTGAAGATGTCATTATTACTGGAGGCTGACTTCTGTGAGTAGTGTTAGTATTCTGGTTGAATAAATCCTAAAGCAGTATATTCCAAACAAAATTTTACTTTGCCAGTTTTAGCTTTAATTTTGTGTGGTTCACTTTGAATATAAACAATATTTTCGGAGAGTACAAGCTTTACAATAACTTTTCTTTCCACAACAGAAAAATCTGGTATTATTTTAGACATACTGAAGCAGTTTGTGTTCACTAGAAATACTTCCACAAAATATTCTTAATGCTTGAAAAAGGATATCCCCTTCTACATCTTAAAATAGAAAAGTTTTTATTTTAAAAATAGTTTTTTATTCTGAAGAAAGAGTCTAAGAGCAGTCTGTGGCACAACAATGAGTCAGGAGAGAATCTACAGGCTGAGAATTTTTCATTGCAATGACTTTCAAGTAAGAGAAATAGTGATAATATTTGGTATCCATGGCTGTGGAAAGTGTAGATGGATACCAATTTTCCATTTGTCATTGAAAAACTAAAAAACTTCTGGTATTTTGACAAGGCCATAAAACTTGTCAGTGGTGCAGGGATCAGCTGTTTAATTACCTGTTGCTCCTGGTAAAGAGTGAACTAGCACCTGTGTAGACCTGTTGTCAGGAACAGGATGACAAAAGAGCATCCCTGATGATTTTCCAGAAGCTTGTCTGACTCATTGCTGTCCAGCCTCCGAAGCGTGAATGAGAAGTGCTGCTGGATGGCAACACTGAACGGACACTTGGTCCCACAACGTTAACAGTCTTCTCCATCTCAAAAGACAGTGAGGAATGAGGAGTATGATTTGAAAGAAACTGGCTGATATAGACAAAAGTCATTCAGGATGCTAAGAGTTTATGCTACAGCAGCAGGGATTACATGGCGGGTATTGCTGGAGCATTGTTCGTTCTTTGGCGTGGGTGGAAAGTTAGAGAGATGCTTGTTCTACCCATCTTGAGGAAGTGTGCTCTCGGCTGCTGCAGTGCAGAGGACCCGAGAGGGCCAGGCAGGCATGGTGGTGTTTCCCATCTCCCTTTTGTCAGTGGTAGCTGAGGAAGGGTGCTTGTCCACCATTGTATCAGCTGGCTGTTACGCCTCTCTCCTCCACGTGTGTAAGTGAGGAGTGCGTTTGGTTAGTTAGTGGGTGACTTGGCAGATCTCTCATATTATTGGAAACTGAGCAGCGGAGGCTGCAAGAGCGTGACTGTGTGTCTTGAAAGAATATGACTCTTGGTATCCAAAAAGCCTGCTGTCTTATCCAGCATATAGGTATCTTTCTGAAGGTATGGTGGATGAGATCTTGCTATCGGAATGAATAAACGCTGGCCTCTTGATGCACTCCTTTTATGTTAAAGAAAACACCAGAAGCAGATTTTTATAAGATTCTTAGGTTGTCGAGGGCAAGGAATACGATGTGTTGCTGACACTTATTAGACTGGGAATGTGAGGGAGTTGAGAAGTTTGACAAGATGTATTCCTCTCTGTATTATTTTACATGGTTTTCTTTGCAGAACATGTGAGAACATAAACTGGGGTTATGCCATATGTAATTCATTTTCTGTTAGATATATGTCAACCTTTATCATCAATTGTTCATAGAAAAGTTGGTAACAGTAACTTTTAGCACTTCTTTTGTCCTCTGCTTTTACTCTATTTTCAGCGTGGAAGTCTCAATGCAGAGATATGTATGGAGTGTTTGCTTGGATGTTTTCAAGGGTGGGGAGGGGAGTGCCAAACCCGTTGTTTTTTAGCCATACATTGAACACATGTACTGCTGTAGTACTAGTTCACAAGTGAACAGCAGAAGTTGTTTTCTGGGGTTTTTGCTGGAATGGCAACCTTGTGATTTTGTAATTTGAATCTTTCGGCTTCCAATTTTGAGAATTAATGGACTGCTTTTAACTTTCCCTTGGATCTTTGATCTTACTAACATGAGTGACTAAGAGGAGGTAAAACTCTTGTTGGCATAACTTGCGTGATCATTGAAGCATCTGAGCTTTCCCAATGTAGAGCAGAAATTCATTACCAAAAGAAAAGTTTTAATTTGCCCTGTCAGGAAATTGCTTCCTGAAAGAGGGGAACTTTGCAGAAGATAAGTTTACGTACGGACTCCTGCATTGTTGCTTAAAAATATATTTAAGAACAACTCCCCTCTTCCTGCACTATTATAGACTAGAAAGGCAAGTAATAATTTAACTTTCAACACCTGCTGCTGCTGAGCCACTTCTAGAATGACTAGTTTTTTTGGGTGGGTTTGGTTTTTTTTGTTGTTGCTGTTGGTTTGGTTTTGGTTTTGTGGTGGTTTGTGTTTTTGTTCGTTTGTTTTTTTTTTTTACTTTTGATTTTTTTCAAAGTGATCCAACTTCAGAATCAGAAGTAAATTTGAGGTCAGGCACTGATCCAAAAAGAGGTCAGATGGCTAAGAGTCTCCGTTCCTGCCCTCACAGAGGTGAGGCTTTTGTTGTTCTCCCTTTCAGAATAGTTTTCCAGATCTTTAAAACAAGATTTCAAGAAACAAATTTGCTTAGAAATAGACTGTGCAGAATTTTTATCCCTTTCTCTTATGAGGGATGTAAAGAAAAATGCAAAAATAAGGACCTGTTCTTTTAAGTCCATTCTGTTTTCTCTGGAATGGGAGTGCTGCATGCTCTGCTCACAGCAAAGGGCAAGCAAAAAGAAGACATGCATTCCAGTCAGGACCAAATTTTGGTTGCTGATTTTGGGACTTCTGTCCGCTAAACATACTTGCTAGGGCTGTTTATCTACTCCAACATGGACAGAATTTTGAAGCAAAGATCGGCATTCTCTTCGAAGTACTTGTTTTGTGAAGATTGGCCTAATCTGCCTGCCGCTGATGGGACACGTGCATTGTACTCAACTTTTCATGCTGTCCATGACTGTCAAGTCAGATTTTGACCCAGGTTTTACACAGGTTAAACCAGCTTGTTAGTGGTTCTTTATACCTTCTTGCAAAAAGCAAGGGATTATTATCTTGACAAGCACAGCTTATTTTCTGGTTATGTTCTAGTAGATATTAATTAACATACAGTCAAACCTGTTCTCCATTAATCAATTAGGTCTTTGTGCAGATCATAATAGAAACCAGGTGTCAAATCAAGTCAAATAAGATGACTTTGGCTAAAAATATTTTTTTCCTCTCTCTCTTTTAAAAGAAAGGAAAAAAAAAAAGCTATAGATGTAAGAAGTTCCATGTTAACATTGTGGATCCTGTTACCAAAAAACAAGTGTTTCTTGGTGAAACTAACTTGCCTTATACAGAGACTTCATTTGTTCTTCCTGTGCAAGTAATTTACTTGAAGCACCTTTGGCCACGTAGACCTTTTGGAAGCATTGTAACTTGGGAATTGCTATTGTCAGCATTTGACTATGTCTGTGCTGTTTTTGAGAGTGACTTCAGCCATGAATGAGTTGTTATTTTCTGCAAATCAGCAAAGTATGATCTTAAGTTATTAAAATATGCTAAAAAGCTTCTGTAAATCTTTATATATCAGAAACTGAAGTTTTCTCCCCAATGTTGTGTGGATCGTTCCATGGCAACACTAACTGTGACTGCTGCTCTGAATTAACACAACTGACACTATGCATAGCCTGGATGCAGGCTTGCTGACATCAACTCTTTTGGCCTGTATTCAGAAAAGTAAACAAAAGACAATCAGTGTTGAGTTTGGCATAGCTAGCAAGTCCACAAAACTGCCAAATCCTTCTCAATGTATTCATCCAATTAATCCCATTGATTTAGGACATTTACTTAAGTGAGTAAAACATACTGTATTTGGTCTTAAAAGTTCTTGTCTTGAAGTTTTGGTTTTCTAGTGAATTAGTAAACACATTCTTCACTTATATTGCATTTTTCATGTGTTTTGATGTTGTTGTTCCTTTGTAGAAAAAAAATGAATTCTGAAAGCTCAGCACTTACCATGAGTAGTCCTGCTGTACTAAATCAATGTACCCGAGGAGGAATGAAAGAAGAAAAAGTTTGGTAAGCTTTACTTATACTTTTCTAAGAGGTTAGTAGACAGCAATATTGGGAGATGTAGTTTTAAAATTAAGTAAAAGAATTATTTGTTATGAATGTTTGCATTATTTTTGTGTTATTTAACAACAGAGAAGGAAAAAAGGAAATAATTTTTTATTTTGGTTTTGAGTTTTTAGCAGATGACCATGGGACGGGTGTCGTGGGGGATGGGCAATGGAAAACTCCTGTTCACTTCAACAGTGCCCCAGTTGTGCTCATGGAATCTTTCACATATGGCAAATGTCTTAATCTCCCAATGCTGTTGCTATGCTTGTGTGATGCTATTGCTAGTACCCTTCAGTGCTGTGCAGGCTTGTGGTCTCCTCAGATTCGTGCCCTGGGAGACATTACAAAGTCAATAGTTTCTACTTTTTTATTTTAAAAAAAAAAAAAAAAAATTATACTGGAGAGAAAAAAAAAATTACACTGTTCAGTGGTAGATGTGGACAAATGCTTACCCTTTAGGACAATTTTTTTGTTAAAACTGCCACTGACCATGCAATTTTTAGCATGTTCTTTGGTGTGTTCATGAAGGGAACAGGGTGTTGAGAAGGCATTGAGACTCTTTCAGCTGTGTTAATGAGAGCCCTTTCTTGAGAGCCTGCAGATTTTTACTTGCTGTTGTTCACTAGGGTTTAGCTAGGGTTTTGTTACATTGTTTATTTACCATGTAGAAAACAACCACATAAACTCATGACAGGAAGCATGGCACCCATGTGGACAAAAAGCTAACTTACATCGTTTTTGTAGTCTGAGAAATACTCTTAATTGCTAATTAAATATTAGCAAATGAATGTTATGTTTCCTGCTGGATACTTGTCAGGAAATCATGTAGAATCTTTTTCTGGTTTTGTTTTTATGTGGGACTAAATTAACAGCATCATAGTACCTGGAAAGTAGTTTCTTTAAAGTCTCCCACTATTCTACTACTATTCCTGGAACATCCTCAAAGATAGAAACAAAATCTTTGGATGAAGGGGTGGGATGAGGAAGACTTGCGAGCTTCCCTCCTGACTCTCAAATCTAATGAGGGGTGGGGAATTGTCACATACTGTTCCTTTGTTTGATATCTTTTATTATTTTTTATCCTGCTTGTGGTATTGAGCAACATAATTTCATTTTCTGCATGGCATTTCTTTGTAATGCTTCATCGCAATTCTTGGTAATGTTGACTAAAATAGTGGGAGAGTACAGTTTATGTTATCGAGTATTAGAGTATCTTGAATAAATGGTACGATTTGTTACAAATGTGTAATTGACCTTAGGTGAAAGTGGTGGAAAATAGCGGAATTTACTTGTCTACTAGTCTTTGATTTGCCTTTGGTCGTGTCTGTCCCACTTCCCCCCCTGCTTCTTGTCTATATCGTGTATGCTAATTTACAATTTCTTTGACATACATTCAGTCATACTTGCTAATATTTTCAATCATTGCCTTCCTGCAATTCTTCATTAAATTAGTCAGAGGTTAGAGCAGAGAGTGTTCTCTTCTTCAGGAATTAAATACTACTATTTATTTAATAGCCTAGGATGCTTAGGAGTTCTAATTATGAAATAAAACAGATTCCTTTTTTCAGACATTGTAAAATTACCTTGGGATTTGAGGTTAAATAAATATCCACAATTCCAAGTGCTCATCGGCAGGAGCAGACATACTCTCAAAGTCCCTCCCTTTATCTCTGTCAGTGCTAGGCCAAGTTATTCAGTGTGTCACTGAGATGTAGAGAATTGTTTCACATTGTAGGATTAGTTTAATCTAATTTACATGGCACTTGGAAATAAAGATTTCTATAACCACTAGAGTATTTACACTGACTGGTTGTATAGTCACCACTGTATATGTGGATATATGCTTGATAAATATTTTCAATCAGTAAGATAAATGTGAAATGAAAATTTTTAAATTAGAATCTTGCTTTGCAGACTTTGGCTATGAGTAAGTATGTGACAGCTTATGAGAGTGCTAATCAGTGGCAGCAGAAACTTGGACTGACTTGTCCTGACACTGAGGTGTTTGTTACTGAAAGATAAATCGCTGAACACTTCCGTGGTTAAGGATATATTGAGATTTAACTCTTCTGTGGGCAGAGAATAATATATGCTGTCATAGGTTTTGAGATATCCTTTTATATTTAAGTACCATGTATTAGGTTCTAGAAGTGGTATAAAGAGCCAGGTTATCTCTTAGTGTAAACTGTGGGGCCTGGGCTGAATTACAAGGAGCTAAAAATATTTAACCCAACTTTAGGTGTGCTTCATATATTCTTAAATGTGTTTCAACCTGTATATCAACCAACAATATCACTTTTACTTTTGCTAGCTTCTAATTTTGTTAACCAAAATCCCGTTTGCCAACCTGATGCCCTTTTTAATAATCTATGGAATTTTAGTTGGGTTTTTGATTTGAGAAGCTGAATAGCAGTGCGATGCATGTCTGGTATAATGAATGCAAGATGTGGCTGACTTGAGTTCTTTACTATCTGTGACTTGCTATTACTTGGTGGGTGCAGCAAATACAATGGTGAAAACTTCATTTAGATCTATGTGGAATATATTTGAAGTTTTCTAAAATCTTTTTTTTTTTTTTCTTTTTGCTTGGTATTGTGGAGTTTTGTGAGTACTAGAGCTGAATAAACATTTTTCTCAGCCTAATAAAGTGCCATGTTGCACTGCATTACTGCATCATGCATTTATTATTGTTTTTTCATTGTCTGATTTGTGAAACATGTTTACATTCTGATGGGTTCTCAGTTGTTTTATTTTCATGAAAATGTGACTATTAGAAAGGACTGGTGTTAGTCATAGCAAGATTAGGAATGTATACTATTAAAAGTATGCAGTAACAGTGTAAATTATTCAATCGAGTCAAAAGTCTCCACGGAGCAAAAGCCCTGAGCAAGACCTTACCTAGCATTTAAACATCACTTATGATGCATGTAAAAGGCTTTGATGTTGCGTAAGGCCTTATATTCAGGCCTCCTCGAAACAGAGGGAAGAGTAAATAATTGACTGGTGGTGATTTTTACTCACAGCCACGAGATGAAGATCTTAATTTTTTTCCTTGAATAAATTACTACTAAAATGTGAGCAACGGGTAGATACACTTCATATCAAGGACATTAATATTATACAACAAGCTTGTGGTGGAATTATCCACATAACCTTATATATTGTGAAGTATATTGTGAAGTTTTCTCAAGTGCTGGAACTAAACTTGCATGCATTGTATGAATGTTGTCATGTACTTTGCTCAGTAAAAGCATGGTGCATTTGTTCAAGTGATAAGTGTAAACTGTTTTGTCCTGTTCCTTAAAGTTAGGATCTTTTATATATTTATACTTTGTTTATAAATCGTAAGTGATATTTTAATGACTGCCAGTGAGTATTTTATTCTCATAAATTACTTACTGCATGGTATCCTGTTTTAAATAAAGCTGCCATAAATACTTTTGGCTTGATATATTTTTATATTAGGATAGATTAGAGGATAAGTTATAAAATGGAAATAAATAATAGTTCACAAAATTACTTTCTCCCCTTTTATAGAAGATGATAGTGTAACTTTATAGAAGACAAAGTGTATTAACAGTACAGTACTAACTAGCTAGCATTTTAAAATTCATGGAAAGGAGTGCAAGAGGGAAGAACTCTTAATTTCAGTCTCCCAAAATGCTAATGGGTATTGAGAATTCTATGGTTTAACGACTTTACTGACTATGAAGAGGACATCTGAAACTTTATCTGTTTGCTCTCTCTAGAGCTAATACCAGAAAAGAATATAATGTGATAAGATATGAAAAAGCTTCTGAAAAAAACCAACCAAAAATACAAGAAATTTAGTTACTATTGGAAGTTTGAATTTCAGAACTATCTGCTCTGTCCCTGGTTACGTTGTACAGCCACTTACAAATTCTGCCATTCTGTTTCTTCAGTGTTTTGTATCTGTGTCGTTTGGTACCTCTACAAGATAAAGTTAATTGAATTCTCAAACTTGCAATGCTTCACTTGCTTCTATTGCTTTCCTCCTCCCCCCAACACACATAATCAAGATTGCAGCAGAAAAAAAATGCTAGTAGTAGTACCAGCGTGACTGCTGTAAATGTCTGATAACTAGAGGGCACCACAGCAGAGTTTGTGTGTGAACCAAATTAAGCTGTTCTTGATAAGCAGGAATACTGAGAAATGTAGCTGATGCTAATTGATGTTATGACCGTTCGCTATCTCAGCTAGTATGGAACAGTGCTTCAACGAATAAAGGCTTGAAAGCGTTGAAATTCTCAAAGCTACCAATTTGGCAGATTCTCAGTTTCTTAATGTTGAAAATTGCAAGAAAGGAGATAAAGATAAGGGAGCAAGTGGGAATCGTGTCAATTCATCTACGCTTACTATGAAAGTAGCTGGCTGGCACATTGTTTTTCAAAACAAATGTGCAGGGGAACTGGAAATTTTCCAGTTTTTGTTATTGTGTGTGAATTTATAACGTGCTTCCTCTAGGCTGGATGAAATCTTGCTAGTCACTTCTCTATCTTTGTACATAGGATTAAGTCAGGAAGTATTTCAGCTTTTTAAAACTAATAATTGAAATTTGGGGTTCTGGATCTCTTCCGTGACTGAGTTTGTGGTGCCTTGGCTTTCCATTTCTGTCTCCAAATACTCTGTCTTGTTGCTTACTGAGTATGTAATGCTCTCCTATTTCTATGACAGTCACCATCACTTTTGGAGCAAATCTCTCTGAAAACTGCCTCTGTCATGAGGCTCTGAAGAAATAAATCTATAAATCTTAAAACTGACCAAACAAGCATTGTTATATGTGGACTCCAGTGCATTCTGACTGTATTTATGACTTGACTTAAACTGAGTTTGGGGACAGAAATGTCTTTAAATCTTTTTTGTTTGTTTTTGTCTTCCACTGTAACAGCTAGGTTGTTTTTCTTTCAGCTTTCCTTTCCAATCTGAGGGGGAAGTATTTTTGTAATCTATAAAGGCACATGGGTACTGGTGCTAATCGTGGCTGAGAGCGCAGTGGTGCGCAAATAACAATGTTAAGTATCTTATGTGAAAACTTTAATTTAGAATCTCTGTCATTTTTTAAGAGTTATGTGTTTCATCAGGGGCTAGAATTACAGTCATGTTTCTGCACTAAACTTTAACAGAAGAATAACTTGCTTTCTGATAAATTTACTGTAGAGAAATTGACAATTAGTAACTATTATTTTTGGCAGCTTTTTGGGGAAGGGGAGCTATTGAAACTCCAGTCTGTATAGCGAGAAGGAAGACAAACTTAGATACTGAACTGGGGTATTACAAAAATTAATTGCAAAACCAGGTCCATAATTGCATACATTGAAAGAAAAGCTTACTGTCATATCTTAGTGTGAACGTATCTAGGGTGCAAAGAGATTGTTAAGATCTCTCTCCTAACATTGGCTGGTGTGATGCATGGCACTGCTTCTTGTCATGCAGCTGTGGCTGTGCAGCCCTTCTGATGAGATTGGGTCAGCCGCCTGCCCTAATATGGCTGTGACCTCATGCCTAAAACAGTGTCTCTGCAGGAAGATCATAGAATCGCTTAGGTTGGAAGAGACCTTTAAGATCATCAAGTCCAACTGTTAACCTATCACTGCCAAGTCCACCGCTAAACCATCTCCCTAAGCGCCACATCTACATGTCTTTTGAATACCTCCAGGGATGGTGCCTCAACCACTTCCCTGGGCAGCCTGTTCCAGTGCCTGACAACCCTTTCAGTGAAGAAATGTTTCCTAATACCCAATCGAAACCTCCCCTGGTGCAACTTGAGGCCTTTTCCCCTTGTCCTATCGCTTGTTACTTGGGAGAAGAGACCGACCCCCACCTCTCTACAACCTCCTTTCAGGGAGTTGTAGAGAGTGCTAAGGTCTCCCCTCAGCCTCTTTTTCTCCAGACTAAACACCCCCAGTTCCCTCAGCCGCTCCTCATAGGACTTGTGCTCTTGATCCTTCACCAGCTTCGTTGCCCGTCTCTGGACACGCTCCAGCACCTCAATGTCTGTCTTGTCGTGAGGGGCCCTTTTCTCACAAAGTTGAAGAGCCTGCTTTTCTTGCTCATTATCGACATAACAGTCCTTCCAGCTCAGCATTGTCTATATGAGGGGTAGATACCATTAAAACACATTGCACAGCTCCTATTTAAAGGGATATTCTAGAAAAGGGACAAAGAGGTAAAAATGACCATCTTTCATGGGGCTGCCCTTGGGATTCTAGAATCCCATCCTGTAAATTCAATGTGGTTGATATTTCGAGACAGGAAAGAAAGTAGTACAATATGGAAGCCCAGGGATTCGGGGATATATGGACTACCTACTTGCTCTTGCACGTCTGGCTTCTGCAGTTCTTAAAACTAGACCAGCTCTAAATGGAGGAATGTTGAATGCAGAAGCGAGTTTAGGGTTTGTTCCCAAGCATATATTATGTATGTAATCAAATATTCATTCCTTTAGTCAAGTATGTAGTTACCTCTGATAAGAAAATCATAAATATTTGCCAGAAACAAGTATTAAGGAGTAAAAGGTTGTGTACTGTTCTGTGTTCCAGAAAGAGATGTACTTTGGGTGTTTTCCACTTCCTTTTTAAATGGTCCAGGTTATTATTAACTTTTCCTGAGTTTTCTATTTAAAAAGGAAAAAAACTCAGTGGTCATCTTCTCTGATTTTGAGTAGGTCACCCAAGACTACACCAAGGATTTACTTTTCTCTTTTTTCTTCCAGTAGTTTTTAAAAGTGGTGTGGTTATCCAGACTGTGGCTTCTATTATATGAAAAAATGGCACTTCCTGTATTTGATCATTAGAATGAGATTTTGAAACTTTTCAGTCACTAAGGCCTGTCAGAAGATGTGAGGAAAACCACCCATCAATAAGAAGAAAATTAGTAATTTTAATCAAAATTTTGATTCTCCACCTTGACAATCCAAACCTTATTAACATGACTTTCATGGATCCCAGTTCCTAATGCTTTTTTTATTTTGAATTTTTGATCCGACTAATTAGTAATGATTTGCTAACTTAATGATAGTTACCCAGAAAAGCTTGTATAAGTTAAAATAAATGCAACTTTTTGTCAGCAAAAAAATTTTTTTTCTTAATGTCATAGGTGACTGATGAAGACAGTAGAACTCTTCTTGGTTTGGGGCTCTTTACAGGGTTTGTGGGTTAAAGTCTTCACTGAAGCCTCACACATTGTTTGGTGCTTGGCTGTTCCTTTCCCTAGGCAAGGGATGTGGTATACTCTGGAATATAATTAGGAGCAAAGTTGTTACTTTTACTGCTGTCTTTTTTTTTTTTTTTTAAATATCACGACCTTGGAAATATGAAACAGAACATTGTAAATAGACACAGGAAATAACTAATTGAAACATACCAGAATTTTTCTTTTTTAAATCAGGAAAACATTCAGGGGTGAGGCTACACAATAATCTGTTTTTTTGCAGTGAAGCTAACTTAAAACACTTTAGCCGCTCAGTTGCCTGTTCCTATTTTCACCATTACTTGCCACCACCTCTGTTGTGCCAATACTGTATTGATCCATTCTATGAATTAGATGAAAATAATTTTGGTTAAAAATAGCTTTCCCAAAAGGAGATTAATTTTTATTTCAATAATTTTATATGTAGTGTAGCCCTACAAATAGTAGTTTGATACAACTCACAGTGACCAAGGAAGTGAGAAATCACAGGCTTTGACCACTTTACTCGGACTTCTTTGCCAAAACTAGTGGGTTTTATCCTAAAATGGTAAAATAGAGTTATAAAATATATAAAGAAAAGTAATCTCAAATAAATTGACCAAATTTCATACTTATCTTCTTTAGATAATTAATCATTATTTAAAAACACTAGCTTTGTGAACAAAAATTTCTTTTTGATCCTTATTTTCAGTGCTGTTCCATAACTGGATGCAGTATCTGGTATGCTTGTTTTCTAGGGTTTGTAAGAGCTTCATAGGTGAACATTACTATTTTAAATGATTGGAAAAAGATTTCTGGCTTCAAAAATATACATGCAGTGTGTAGTTGTCTATTCAAAGGAAGGAAGTAGGCTCATGTAGTAAAAGTACTGGCTTCAGTGGAGCAATCTGAAGCTATAAGAATTTATAGAGCCAGCCGAAGAATGATATAGGCCTACTTTAAAGACATTCTTCTTAGAAACAAATCCTTGTTGTCAGTTCTTAAGTATTGTATACAGTATGTCACCAAAAAAAGTTAAAATTGATATAGTGAAGATACCCAGTTTGTTTAATATTATGAATACCATGCAGTTCTGTTGACTTTACTGGGACTAACTCACTGTAAAATTAACTTGTGAGTAAATTGTTACGACAAGAGTGAAACTTAAAAGCTTTTCCACTGAAAAAAAAATGACTAGAGTGCTGAAGGCACTAACTAATTTTGTTAGCCTGCTTCTAACAGCACGTCTTCTTTAGGAGGCTGGCCTTGTTTTATGTCACCGATGATGGGGGGGGGAAAAAAAAAAGAAAGAAAGAAACAGGAAAGCAAGGGGAAAAGAAATAAAAATACCGGGTGGCAAAAAGTCAAGAAATGCAGGTTAGCATTTAAAATAAACAAGTGTGCAGGGTGGAAGGTGGGGAAAGGGAGGTAGATGGAGGAGGGAAAGCCTCAGGCTGCCATAAATGTTTGTTAGCTGCGCTCTCACACTTTCCAGAAAAACATAGTATGTGCCTGTACATATTTATGTGGCATTTCTGTTGCAATATAGTCCGTTCAGTCCATAGTGGTTGGGCTTACTGTGGCTGAGCTCTGATCTCAGTTGTGAAGTGCTTTCTCACTTTGGTAATTCTAGGTTCTTAACAGCTGTTGCTGAGCTAAACCTATTTTTAGTCATTTACTTATTTAGGACCCACCAGGCTTACAATTACACAGCTAGCTTTTAATGTGGTTTTATTTAATAAGAAAAAATGGTTCTACAGTGAAGTTCTGCCCAGTGGCTAGATATCAGATCTCTCACTGAACGTATGGGTTACGTTAATGCCTGTTGATTATTGTTTTATTTGAGCTTTAAAATCCAGAAACTCTTTGGTGTAGCAAAAGTAGTTATTCTGGGGCATTGTGCAAACTGAACTGTATTTGAAGATGCTTTTATTTTTTTTTATTCATCTGCTATTTAAAAAGACAAATAGAAATAACAGGGTCAACTGAGATTAAAAAGATGCTTGAACTGACACGCCCATGACTGCACTGTGAGTAAAAGTAAGATAGGGAAGCAGTGGTGAGTAGCTGAAAATCTGCATTTTCATCATGAGGGAGTATGTAGATACCACATGGTAGATACTTACCTTAACGCATGTGGTTTCAGTCGCACAACCCTTCTTCAGAATCAGAATGAGGTAGCTAAATTGCTGCATACTGTAGCTCAAAGATAGACAAGTACTCAAGCTGACTCCTAACTTGTGTGGGAGGTAAGGTTTTGTGACATAAATCATCATAATTCTCTTGCAGCTTTGCCAGCTGCTAGCTGATGAAGGAAGAATTATGTGTCTGGAATTAGTGAGAAGAGAAACAAGTTTAACAACTTTCCCCGTTTCTCCTATAGCCTTGTTCAATCAGTAGAAATGAGTCATCCTAAAGAACTGAAATAAAATGGCTCTAGTCAAGTGCAGTTTAATTGCAGATGTTTGTGATTACAAAAGGCACATGCATGTTTGGAGAATACAAGGTTACAGTGTTTGCAAAAAGGAAGTCCCATAAATTGCAGATTAACACTTTAGATAGCTAGATAAAGTTAATCTTATTTGCAAGAGGCCTTGAATTAGTTGTTTCCTAGTAATATCTTAGTGCAAAGACAGGACACTCTTGGAAAGCAAAAGAATATTTAGGATAGTTAGCATAACCTAACAATTATGACAGACTATTTTAATAAAGCAGATAAATATTTACAAAATAGGTAAGATAGAAGTGATTTAAAAAAAAAAAATCTAACTTTCCTAGTTTATTTAATGTACTTCTCTGCCCATAAAAGGAGTAGTAGAATTGAAAATTGTTATGAAGGAATCATTTGCATTGGGACTTGCAGCCTGAGAGCCAGTCCCTTAAAGGAAGTGGATGAAGATCCAGGAGAGCGACGTAGAACATGGAGAGGATGACTCATATCAGCTTCTGCAGCACACCCAGAAACAGTGAGAAATGAGAATGTGCTGAAATGGTTAAAGTAAGAGCAGTCGCCAACTGCTGACTTAAGTCTCCGGCACACATGAAATGGGCTTTGTAACTGAAGAAAATATGCCCCAGAGGCAAATACAAGTTTAAACATATGTTTAATCATCATGTTTTACAAAACTTGGTATGGATTGCATTTCCTCATCCTGGATGGGATTAAAAAAATCTTGATTGCTGCCTTAAGAAAGCAAGCAAGCAAAGCTTTCAGCTTGCATGCTGGCCTGGATCTGAATCCCACAAGATGGCAGGCTTGATCCGAAATTGAGCACGGGTGTTTTCTCAGCCCGGCAGAGGAACAAGTCGCTCTCGGTGTTGAACTCACTGGTGTCCCTCTGGTTTCTGGTTGTTCTCCTTCCCCCTTCCCACCCCGCCCCTTTGCTTCATTCTGGACCTGCAGAACGAGATATGAGCAGAGGTGAGAGTTACTGCTTGTTTCGAAAGCCATCTTACTGGGCTAAGGCTGCTGCTTGTAGGTAATATTTAGTGGGTTTTTTTCCCAGGGGCTTTATTTCTTATTTTTTGGTGAAAGAAGAGCACTCCCTAGATTCTTGGATAAAGCTGTTGTGTGCACTTTGTACATGTGATTATGTTGTCTCTAGGTCATACTTCAAATAATTTCTATTGGTATTACATCTCTTGAGACATTTGCTACATCCTTGGTTATGAGACTATCGTATTCTACCTGCTTTTTCACTGTTACGTTGTCTCTTTTTTATTATAGCTCTTAGCTTAGGGAGTTAGAACAAACATTTCTGAAATACCTAATTGGTTCCAACTCAATGTAATGAAGTTTTTATCCAAGTAAAGGTTAACACCATCTTTAGGCTGCCCTCAGAAGTATTTTGTTTATAAATGTGTATTAGTGAACAGGCTAGTGACATGGCTTTTATACTCTGACGTACCAGTAAACGGAACGTTCACAAAGAGTGTATACAGAGAGTGAAATATGTTTAGTTTTTAAAGAGCTGAAGAATGTTTTAAGAACTATAATTTTTAGTTTGATGTAGGAAAGGAGTATAAAAATCTGTCTGTCCACCTGTCATTAAAAGTCTTGTCTTCCTTTCTTCCTGATGGGGCATATTGGTGAAATCTAGAAAAGATATTTAATAAAAATTAATGTCACTTTGGATTTCTGTAGCAGTCACTCTCTTGGCTGGAACAGGAATCCCTGGAACTGAGAAGCTGAATAGCTTTACGTAAAGAACCAGGCTTTCTCATTTTGGCATGTTAAGATTCCCGCCCCCCCCCCGTGGATGAGAGAAGTGCATGCTGACAGGGTAATAAACACAGGCGTGGTGGTTAGGCTTGGATCACCAACGTAAATAACTAATACACTGTGGAAGGAGGCCCCAGCATCCCTAACTCATGTTTTTGGTCATTTGCAAGTTGAAGTTATGCTTATAGTGGATGAGAGCTTCTCTTTCAGTGCAATCTTGCAAACATAGAATGAATAAATGAATTTGCATAGTTTAGAACAAGGATGAAATTTGTCATCCATCTTAGGTTTTTTTTTTCCCATGCTGTAGAGCCTCATCTTCTCATTCAGATATGCTGCATCTTGCCACGTTTTCTTTTCCTTCTCTATTACTTTATGAAAAAACACAAAAACTACAGCAATAGTAAAAATGTCTATTTACAAAATATGAAGCATGTTAACAAGCAAAGTAAAGGAAAATATTTTCTTCCCTCCTTCATCGTCTGTTCCAATAATGGTAAAAATAACTTGTGGTAATAGCAAATTAACAGTGATAAGAGAGTTGTAATGTTTTTAGGTTGTCTTATTTCCCTTAATTTCCATTTCTCTACCAAAAATGTTTAACTCTGGCTCAGTTAAATATACAATGATGTGATACTTGAATCATAAACAACAAGCATTTAATATATACCGAAAACCTTACATGTTGTCATAGAAAAGCTTTCCTAACTATCTCATTGTCAATATCCCCCAAAATCATCCCCCAGACCCCACCATTAGAGCTGATTTAGCATGTCACCATATTTGATGCACATATTATGCATTTTGTAGGAAAAATGCTATTTATTTAAAGATCTCCCTCAGATGGGTTTGATCTTTAAATACTCTGTATAGTATTACAACATCTGAGCAAGTCAGTCTTTTGAGCAAGCCAACAGAGGAACAACGCAAGGTTTTCCTATTTCTGTTTAGAGAGGCTGCAGCATATGACATTAAACAGATGATACTGGTAGTACTTATGGAAGACTTCATCAAAAGCACGTGAAGTTGAGTGTTCTCTCCGGAGTATGCTGCTACTGCTGATCAGCCCCTTCTCCGTTAACTGCTGTCTGCCAGTGTGTTTCAAAACACACCATTTCTGTGATAATTAAAATTTTCCAGGCCTTCATAGCAATTATGTAAGATACATATCTTACAGGCTTCATTATAGCTGTATTAGTACTATCACCTTTTTGACCATGGAGATTTACTGTTGCTTCTTTAACTGGGATGGAGAAAGTTGTCCACAAGGGCAAAAGTTGATATTTGATTTAACTCTAGTTGCCACAATCTCTTCAGTCTCGTGGTGGGTTTTTGCTTTGTTTTTGGTTTTTTATTATCTGTACCTAGGAATCAGTTTAATACTTTTTGGGTTTGTTTTTAAGCAATATTTGGCTGATGAGCTCTAACAAAATCTTCTCTGCTCAGTGAAGTGGGTTTATATTCCTCCCTTGGCCAGTAGCTTTCAGTGCTCAATAAAGGCACCCATGTTCAGTGGAGTGTACCAGGTTTTGTTGCATTCCGTTGTAGGTGGAGTATGTTTTACTTTTAGGCTGATTTAGAAAAAGCAAGAACTCTTAACTTAAACCTACTAAACAACTTAAAAATTAAACAAACAAACAAAGCCCTCAAAGTAAACTGCGATAAAATACATGTGTGAATTTCTACTAACCACTTTGAAACATCTTGATTCTCTGAGTGGGTGTACGTGCATGTGCCTATATGAAGTGTGTCTGTGACTTTTTTTTTTAAATGTAAAAAGATGATCCCACTGATCCACCATTGCCAACCATCTGTTTCCTGTATGCTTACCCTGCTTCTCTTTTAGAGATTCTTGCCCTTATTCATGATTCCTTTTCAGTAAGACTCCGGTATCTGTTCTTATAAACAGTCTGTTGTTATTTTATACACTTGTTCAACATGTAGTACAGTTGAGCTTCTGGTTAAAACCCTAATACTAATAATAAGACACTTAACACACCCCCCCCCCCCCCCCAAGTGATTAAATACTTTTTGTTAATCCTCTGACTGTAGAGGGAGCTGGTGATAAAGTTTTCAAGGAAAACAAACATGATGTTTCTATGGGAACATTGAAACATAGTAGTATTTGGAAACAAAAGATCAGAAGCAAAAGGCTGATTTTTAACTTGGTCTTTCCTTTGGGGGGGAGGGGAGAAGAGGGAAGGCTGGAGAAAATGTGAATCAGTTAAATTAACTGCATTTTCCTGTGGGCCCTGAAAATTTCTATAGATAAGTGTTGTAAAAGAGGATAATTTGAATATGTATCTTTCAAGCTGAATATATTTGGTCACCTGCAAATCTCGGATACAAAAGTTAGCTTTTCTGTAGTAAGGTGTCATTACATTGCCTTAAAACTACACAAGGAAATTTCCCAGCTAAATCTGTAGATTTGTTTCTTCTGATGTGGAAAAAAAACCCTGGGCTAATAGTAATAGCTCATATTAAGGTAATTATGAACAGAAACTCAATAAGAATACATGACTAAAATAAGAGCACTGCAGAGTATTGAAAAATACCTGCAAATGTTTCAATATTTGTTAGTATTAAGAATATGTGTTTCTTTCCCTGACTTTGAACTTCAATATCATTGTAAGAAGCATAAATTAAAATTCAGAAAAGTTAACTTGATCTATTGGCAGGAATATAGGTACTCTGTTTCCTGCTGTATCCTCGTCTTCTCTGTCATGTTTTGCACTCAGTGGGGAAGGCCAGAAGCTACCTGTATTTTACTGCCTGTCCAGTTAGTTAGATCTTCATTTAAAAAATGGATTCTAAAGCTGTATTTAAAAAAGCGAATTCAATTACTACTATACTCCTGAGTGTGGAGAAGATTTTGTTTCAAAGACTCTGATTTATCGTAGCATATTACACCAAAAAGGAGAAGCTCTGAGTTTTTTGTTCTTGATGTCTCCCCCACCCCACTCCATACAGAACAGTAAGATAAAGATGGCTCTGTTTTGAAAGCTATATAATGTGTATCTATTCCATGGATTAAAATGCAAGTTGTATGTGACCAGATAGATTAAAAAAAAAAAAAAAAAAACAAACCCAAAACAAAACAAAACAAAACGCACTCAAATTTTAAAAAATGGAGGTCTCTTTAATATACTGTTATAACAATTTTATTGCTGCAATTTCATTAGATACATTCATGTCTAGAACTTTATATTGTATTATTTATTACTACAGCAGAACTCAGAAGATCTGGCAAGTTTTAACTCGGCCTGCTTAGGCACGTTTACCTCACTCTCATATCTGTTATTTGTCTAACTTAAAGCAGTAAGTGAAGTCACAGTAAGTCAACTACAAATCAGTAAGTGATTTGTATCAAAGTGCAGACAGAGGAAAAGTGATGATATGCTTTTATTATACAGTGCTATATGCCTATAGCACCCTTTCTGTCCCACCCATCAAATTTTGTAAGGTGGTTTTTTTTTTCTTTCCCCAGATAGGCTCCTTTTTCTGAACTGACAGCTGACCTAAGGAACTCTTTAATCTTTCTCCCCTGTGCTGTGTTGACATGGGGGCACTCCATAACGAAACAGAAAATAGCGGGAAATGTCCACCAATATCCACACAAATGAAGAAGGAAGCGGGAAGAAAAATTAGGATATAGGAGGGTAAATTAGTTTATCATTAAACATTGACTTTTATTTGTTAATCTGCTGGTTTATTATTCCTGAAATAACAGAGAGATAATAAACCCCTCCAACTCTTGCCTTCCAATCTGTCAGAATATGATCTGGTGAAACTTCTACAACGATCCAGTTCATCAGGATGGCGATGCCTGTTTTATAGCATCTTCCTGATCAATTCTTCTGGGAGATAAAGCTATGTAAAATTTGTTGGGCATCATATGGTTAATCCAGAGGTTAAATAGTATCTCCTTTTCATGGTCTTTACATTCTGTGATTAAAAATAATTTTCCCTCCTTGATGTTTCCTATTTAATCTGCAACTCATCTGGCACAAGCCAACGTTTGCCTGGTCACGTATTTTGTAATAGAGTAGTTAATTGATTCTTTTGCATTTCATTTCAACAGAGGTTTGAAATGAATCATGAAGTTTTCCTCATTCTGATTTGTATTTCACAATATTTGGAGGATGTTTTAAAAATATATATATATATATATAATGTGTTTGTATTCACCGTTTACAGCTTGATTTAAAAAAAAAAAATTAAACATAGGGAAAGGGGAATTTAAAGGGAAGGTTCTCGTGTATTACCGTGGATAGGCTACTTAATACCTGTCCATTCAGAATCTTTTCGTTTTCCATTTACTGGAGTAGGAGAGTTGTGAGGAAACTGAATTTCTTTTGTTATCGCTTGCCATCAGGATTTTGTATGTAAATGAGAGAGTACACAGTAATTGAAAGAAAGATCATAGAGCACAGTGACAGAAAGGTAACTGCATTATAGGTTTTATGTTTTGCACAGCAGGGGGCTGTATTTACCACTGGTATGTGAATAGATGTTGGTTTTGGTTTTGTGTGGAGACTATGAGTGACAACACAGGGTATTTTAATTTAAAAAGTGTACAGTGTTTTAATTCCATTTAAGGCTTAGCCAAACTTCTCTCACTTACTGGTGTTTGTCCTTTGTTTTGGAGGACTTTATATTACAATACTTGGTTTCATGGTAGTGTTTTAGTATCTATATCAAGGTATTGAAAAGGTAAAGTCGTCTAGCACCTGAACCATTTCTTCTTTTCCTCTTTGAATGTTATTCCTGTATGGTTTTGCTCATAGTATGTATGTATGCTGTGCATGTAAGACTAGACTTTTTGGATCAGTGGTGTCCTTCAGGTCTGTATGTGTGCTTTGCATAGTTTTCTCCTGTCATCCCGAGGAGGTCTCTTTCACAGCTCCTAAACAGCCTGTTTACAAGACGACAACTGTGAAATGTCCCCTTACTCTGTACACTGCAGTTTACAAAAACTGTATACAGTAACTTTGTGGTCACAAACAGAATAGTGGTTTCTTGTGTTCCTCTGTTAATGTGGCAACTTCATGCAACTGAAGCAGCTGTCCCTGCATCCCCGAGGAACACTGTCTATGAATGTTCATTCTGCTTGTTTTTCTAATAAACAGTACAGATAGGAGAAAAACATGATTGTGTACTACCATGATCCTGCCTCAAGCCTTTTGGCAACTGAGTTCTACCTGCAGAAGCACCTAATTGTCACAAAGAGGGGGTAGGAAGATTGGGCAAAAGACCCTAGAACTGTCAAAAACTTGTTTTGAATTCTGAATCTCTGATGTCCTCATTTAAAGGAAATAGTTTTGTGTTATCAAGTTCCATTATTTCCTTGCCCATTTCAGCTCAAGCTGTTTTAGTCAGTGATCCAAATAATATTTTTTGCCCAGCAAGGAATCTGTGACTATCTCTTTTGCCAAGGTATTGGTAGTCCCAGGAACTGGCTTATCCATCATCAGATCACAGTTGATTTAGGGTTTTGCATCTGCTAGGTGAATGGGTGAGGATAAGTAGTCTGGTGAAAGAACAAGCTGTGTTTCCCCTGAGGAAACTGCTAACCCTTTTTCTCAGCCTAATCCAGCCATTTAGAAATTGCTCAGGCAAACAAAACTTTGCTGCTACAGAGCAAAATTTGGGATCAGTATGGATGCCTGTTGTCTTGCTTTGTTACAAACTTCATGAAGTGGAAATTTTAACAAAGCACATGAATTTCCTCGGTTGCCAGTGCTAACTTGTGTAGGAAAACAAGCTGTTTTTCAACATACCTGTATTTATTTGAAAGTCAAATATCTAGAATTGCAGGTTCTTTACACAATGACTCATACACTTCGAGATTTCTGTAAGAATGGAAGGGGGTTTGTGAGAAACTGTTGTAAAGGTGTCATAATACCCAGTTTTTATTCAGTGTTATTGTCTATTAGACATTGCAATCTGGTGTGGAAAGATTTACACTCGTGATATCAGAGCATACTTACAATAAATGTCTTCTATGATAATTTAATGCCGTAATATCATTTCAGTAATCAGTTAAATCTTGAATGCACTATAGGGCAAATTTTTGTTTGCTGAGGCTTTTGCTCACAGTAGAACGCATTCATCACAAGTGTACTGCAACTCTGTTTACATTCTACTAGAGCAAAGATGTAACTGTTTTGATCAGGTTTCCATTTAAAGACAACCTAATAATACTGTAATTTTTTTTCTGCATTTTCTTCTCACAGTGCAGTCTAGTTTAGAATGATCATCTTAAAGCTCTTTGTTTACATATTAGACAGTGTTAATATATATTTCTTTGTGGTTTAGGTTTAACATTAAATATTTTTTGCTTGCGAGTAATTTTAAATTTTTCTCTCTTGAGAACAGCCACCGGATTTTATGAACTTTGGGAAAAATTATTGCACTTCTTTTTCCCAAGTAGGGTGGTTGAGTCATTATGATAATTTAAAGAACAACAGACTTTTTTCCCCTTTCCATAGATTTACTTGAAGAAAAAAGTTATGACACATTTTGAGTTCAAAAAAACCAACCAAACAAAACCCCCCAACTTTTCTCTCTCTCAGTAGGACATAAGGGGGAGTGGGAGCTGGGAGTGATGAAACCATTTACTTTGCTTTTCAAGGTACCTAGAGAAATCAGGTTTGCAGAAAGATGTATGTGTGTGGTTTAAAGAAAGCCTAATTTCCTCAGGAAATGGCATATGACTGTGCTGTCTCTTGCCAGTAACTTTTCAACCCATTGCCCGGTTTCATTTTTAAAAAATACCAGAGCCAATAAACTGAAGTTTTAACATAACTGTGTATGGGTGGAGGTGAGAGACCCCAATTAGCACCACCGTTGTGAGGAAGGCTGCCAGAGTGTAGCCATTTTATGTTCTTTTGGCAGGAGCCTACCAGCAGATGTGTTGCTCTGAACTAACCACAGCCTTTTCATGGCAAGAGTGTCACAGAGGTGATGAGAGGCAGAGCGTGCTGAGGTGTGGGACGAAACACAGGGCCTGCTTCCACAGGAAACCAATTTTCATCAGCTCTGCCCTTGCAGAATCTGTTTGAGTGAGCGTATGGGGGCTAAGAGGTGGTGTCTGCTTGCAACAAGATGATGCCTCCGCTGTTACCATGCGTGCTCAGGGCTGTATCTTTGTTCTTGATGTTCTGATTGGGATCATGAGGTCGCATGCATAGGATGTGGCTGCTGCTTCACTTAAGTCCGGTGCCACCTTACTCTCTTAGGAATGAGAAAGCAGCTTCTTATCATTAATCTTTACCCTTAACAATGGGCCCATACTGGAGCATCAGACTTGCAAGGCTGAGCTCTGTGTGTTCTTTATTGCTGTGCCACTTCTCCCAGACGATTGACTCATCACATCGTCGCATACCTATTCTTTCTCAGCTTGAAGTTGTCAAGATTGGGAGATCTGCCTATAGGGCTATTAGACAAATAATGTTGTCCACGACTCTTGCAGCATCGTTGAATTGTTAATGAGTTTAATGCAAAAGACCCCACTTTAGTTGGAGGTGGGGATAGTATTGGATGAAGTGAACTCTCTTCCTATCGTTTTTTCGTGGAACCATGGAACAGCATTTTTGATGCATTTGGAACTGAAAAGTGCTGTACTGAAAGCAAGATGCTATTTTATTAATCAAGAGACCAAAACTACCCAAAACATCAAAAACCTGATGAAAATACAGAATGAAACATTGTGCAATTGTGCGACTGCTAACATTCAGCAGTGTAACAAAACCCAAGAACTAATGAGTCTAAAACTAGTAGTTTCTGCATGTCGGAGTGAATCTTCTACCACGTATTATAAAGTTGTTACAAATCATGGAGTATTTTCTTGGAGAAAAAAATGATACTGTACTAGCTTACGTGATGAGAATATGTCAATATGTGCAAGGGCAAATAGCCCAAAAATGTTTATTTCTTTAAAAGCAAATAATCTCTGGCAAACTTGCGTTACAGATTTTTCTGATAGGAGTTCATGGAGCAAATATATTGTTCCTTATGATTTCATAAATAACTGTGGAAAAACTTTAAAGTTTCATATACAGATGTGTTTTTCATAGGACCTTCTGACAATCTTTTCAGTAGGTAATGTCAGTTCTCTATTAGACTTTTTTTTTTTAAATGTGCTTAGATAAGAAAGTTTTGGTATGTATGGCACAAACACATAGCAGAAGTAAACAGATTTCTGTTCATGTTTTTTGGAAGAGCAAGGTACAGCAGTGTGATCTTGGCAATATTGATAATATATTAAAATAATTATTTGGGCTCTTTATCTTTTTCCTACAGCAAAAATAATCTTTAAAATAATGTAAAGAAGCATTGGATACTTATTAGCAGTAATTTTCCCTTGATGGTGTGCACACGTGATGTTTCTTAGAAGATTTTTCTGCTTGCAGCTTTCATACAAGGCTACTTTTTGACCTTTAAGCACTTTCATTGCATTATTTTGCGAGGCATCTTAAAACAGGTAATCTGGAGTTATAAGCCTGAAATTTTGGTTTGACTTCTGCCTATAACCACATACACCGATACATTTGGAACAGATAATGTGAATGCATACTATGAGGCAAATAAAATAACGCAGTTAATTATTGCACATGCTGCTCAGACCTATTTCAGGCAGAGATTGCAGAAGGAAAGCAACTAAGTACTTGTATTAATTAAGGTAATTGATAACAAATCTCATAAATAAGGTAAAATAAGAAGGTCATAGGCCTTCCTGCTTTCAGGCATGGACAGACAATCTTACAGGGAAAGAGATAAGAACATTTCCTCCATTGGCAGGTCAGCCCATCACTGGTCTGCTTTACAGCAAAGTCCCTTTTCCTGTCTGACTCACTGGTCTCACTTAACATGTTAATTCCTGTTTTTGCAGGAATTGTATTAATTTGGAAGGAAAAAAAAAAAGCAGGGGGATGGGCGGGGTGTGTATGCATCCATACAAATACATTTTATTTTTTATATATACAGATATATATGTATTTCTGAAAAAAATGGCTCCAAATCTCTCCTACCCATAAATGCACTTTTTAATGAATGTACTTTGACTTGGGACAAAATAAAAAATATACGCTTTCAGAGTCATCACTGGTATAATATTATTTTTTAATTATAGGATTCTGTACTTGTAACAAAATTATGTTATCAAAGTTTTCTGTATGCTCTTGTAAAATGGTCTGGGGCTGAAATTACTGTAATGTACTTAGTGTATTTATATTGAAGAGACCAGAAAACATAACTTGTTGCTGGCAGAAGTAGAGATATGTGAACGTTTTCTGTCCTGAGTTGATATTTTGAATGGAGCTTTAATGGAATGATAGTTTCAACAGGTTTTACTCCATTGCATCCAGGGGTTTCTATAGTAATTGCTATGGCAACACTGATGCAGAAAATGTTCCCACAGGAACCCAGCTGTGAATAATAACTAACAACTGAAAACATTTTGCTTTCACATCTCAGGTTAAATATCCCTTCAGAAATGATGGAAGTAGTGAAAGTGGGTTTTTTTCCTTACTTAACAGGAAGTCATTCTACTACATAAAAATCCAGATACTGTGAAAGGACTGTTTGATTTCAGAGTGCATACACCCTTTGAATATATTGCTGAAGTATCATCCCTCAGACCAGTGAAGAGTGTTACAAACATTAGGTGTAAAATTTGGCACTGGCTTCAAACATTTCATGTTGTAAAGAAACTTCCAATGCCAAATACGTAGTACAAAATCTTCTGCTCAGAAATTGTAACTTAGCTTTTATTAACAGCTTTATATTAACAGTATTTGTTATGTAAATGGGTTTACATAATTCTTGAAGATAAAACTATCATGGTAGCCTTTTGACCTCACTGTGCAATGAAGGTCAAGATCACAAAAGTCACAGAGGTCAGTATTTGTTGACTTAAGTGTCTATTTATAAATTGCCTTCAAAAACTCTTCTGATTTTTGCAGAAATAAATTTGTCAGTGTTTGTATTAAACAGAATATCCTGATGTCAGAGGATGCAATATTTGTTGACACTGTTTGTTGTTAAATCTAGCTCTCCTTGTATGTATAAACTGGCCTTTATGCACATAGTTGCCTTATTTATTTCACTTTCATTCAGAACAAAGGGAAAACCAGTCCGGTGTTTACAGTATGAATAAACTTTTAAACTTGAAAGCATTTTAGGGCTTGATTTGGTAGTTTTACTGTCATGGAGTAAGACAAAATGCTTATGGAGCTCAGGGGATTTACGGCCACAATAAAAAGTCCTAATGAGTTATATCAAACAAGGCAAACTGAAGTAATCAATATTAAAAAGACATTGCTAATTCTTTTCAAGATCTAAAAAAATATGTTAAAGCTGAATAAGAAAATTGTGAAGGTCACTTTGTTAAATATGAGCAGAAAAAAGTTTTCTAAGCCCAGGGGGCTGATAGTTGGTCTTACAGTTATTTATACAAGTTAACAGGAATTACTGTGCAGATGGAAATGGAGATGAAATCACCATTTTTTGTTTTATTTGGATTCCTGTAGTGTACAATCTGCTAATAATGCAAGTGAAAGTCTTACAAGTGAAAATGTCTTCATAAATCTGAAAGTTGCATAGTTTGATCTTGATGGCTTGTACGTATATATCACATATTGCTTTAAACTTTGATTCAGGGCCTCTTGTAGTTCATTTTGGTGCACACAACATAACCGAGTTAAAAATTAAATATACTGGCAGCTTATTAAAGAAAACTGGTTGTATTGGGTACACAACTAGTAAAAATGTTTGCTTGTCTACAGATGTTTCAGCTGTGAGTATCTTAAATATTTGGTAAGCATAGTTGTGTTTACTGTACCTATTGATCTTAGTAATCTAACGAACTGGAAGTGTTCTCTCCCAGGTTTCATATTCCCCTAGAAGAAAAAAGGGTGTTTCATTGGGTGCTTATCTTTAAAACAGCACCGAAAGGGGAAAAAACAAATATCCCAAGTCATGGTACTTGAAATTTCTAAATGAAAAGCTCTAGAAACAAGGGAAGATTGTTTGAAAAAATTGAAGCTTTTCCCTCAGACTTGATACAAATATTGAAACTCATTCCCATGAAAGGTTTTGTTATCGATACGTTGATGAATTCCTGACTTTTTTCACTACTTAATACTCTGCTCTTTATTTAACTGACAATGCTTAAAGTGTGGGAGAAGTTCTGTTGCCCATGTTTTAGTTATGACATAGTAAAATACTTACTTGTGTCCTGAGCAGAGTCCCAGTATGCTGCGGAATTTAACCTTTGGTGAGATTTTTATGTCCGGGTTATTGAACTACACGTGACAAAGTAGCTACGTGGAATTTCCCATGACAGCCTGGAATCCTTTAGGCATGGCAGAGGGCGGAACTAGGGTAGACATGAAATTATGTGGTATAATTTGGCTTTTTTGGGGGGGTGGTTACTGCACGCTGAAGTTAAGTCACAGGCACGATTGCATACACTTGGAGAAGTTTAGTTTATTAGCTCCAGAGGTGACAGGCCTGTTACAGTTTCCAGATAAGATGTTCTGGTCTGTCTGCATAGAAATTATAGGAGTGGTTCTTGTCACTCAATTTAAAACACTTCCTCATGCAAGAATAATCTTTCTCAATGAAACAGTATTCTGAAAGTTACAGCCCGCTAGAACTGATCACGTTTAATAAAAGCAGGTTTCCTTCCTTGACTGACTGGCTTAATGTCATATCCTTGAGAGCAAGCTGTGAAAGTATCACACAGCACTCCTTAACAGGTGCGCAGGAGTTTTTCACTTTTCAACACAGAGAAGCCTCTAAATTGGCTAGAGGCTTAATGACATCGTGATCCTATTTGACATTTTTGTTACAAACGTACATTTTTGGTCTTTTCAGTTGAAATACAAGCTATAATGCAGAAAAAGATAAAGTTGCAAATGAAGGGATAAGGAAATAGCAGTACAGGAGCTTTAAAATCTTGTATTGGATTGACCTGCCCCCAAATGTTACTTGTTTTTAATAGCGTTGCCCTCGTTATTCAGTCCTTCTGATCTTTCTAAATGCCTGTTAGTGAAGCACAGCTTCACAGGAATTCATGTTTACCCTCAGAAAGAGAGCTAGATGATATGAATCCAAACAAAAAGGATATTCAGAAAACACCCATTTCCTTTATCAAGAGCATGATGCGATGGCACTGGAATGACCATTTTGAGGGTGTTAGTAGCTTCTCTGTAGGCTAACTGAAACTGCTGTTTGGATTTCACGAACTGCTAAGAAATCCCTTGTCTGCTTTCTCTGGGTGAATGTTTTTGTTTCTATCTAACCAGTAAGTATCCAATCTTGCTAAACTAAGTGGATTTCCCAGCCTTAGGTTCTCAATGAGAGCTTACTTCTATTTTGAAAACAAATGGAATAGACTTACTCTCTTTCCTTGAGCATGAATATTGTGAGGTTTTTGCCTGGAGGCTTCCTTTTTCTGATGCTCTCATGATGAGGGCCATTTGAGCATTACCATCAGATCTTTTTTTTTTTCCCCATGGACCAGAGGATCTTATCTGGATGGCTGACTGTAGGGTGGAGATGAGCAAACATTTCTTTTTAATGAGGAGTTGTTCTCTTTGTAAAGAATTTTGCGTGTATCTGTGATACAGCAGTGGGATGAGGTAATGACTAAAAACTAACAAACATGTTATTGCCATTTCTTCTTCCTAGTATTATTGAAATGCTATAGGAATGATTTTAGGCTGTGCACTCAAAGTGAGCCAGTGAATAATCTTTCTAATCTTAGCTTTTACAATATTCATGAAACAGTGATATTTTGTTATAGAAACATAACACAGGACTCTCTTCTCATCCTCCGCAGCATTAATGCAGCTATTCCTTTGTCAAACAGCAGAAAAGCCGGCATCGTCCTGTTGGCTAGGAGGCAGGGCTTTCTGTTTCAGTTGTGAACAGAGCTCATATATGTCCAGGGGGATGCTTTTATAGTGGTGTATATCAGATGTAATTTATTGTGTTAACCTGCAGTAGTTACAGATGAAGAAATAAATTAGGTTTAAAGCTTTAAATCAAGCCTGTATTTCTTCAGACGATGAAATGTTACATCATTAGGAATATCTGATTTTTAGATAAAAATGTAGAACTTTACTTGGTCTTCAATTTTTTTTTTCTCTTTCATAAATTAGTATTAATTTTTACAGGAAATTATTCAAATGCAGAAATGAAAAAAAATGCATTTTGTAGCTTCTTTGGGTTTTATTAGTGATGGGATATTTTACAGTGCTGTGCATTGATTCATAGTATAAATAAACATGTTCTGAAGAAAGCATGGGAAAAGAGTAGGTGTGGACAGCACGCTGGTGCATGTACCTGCTTTAGTGATGCAGGCTTTCATCTGTGTGTTTCCAGATTCACAAGGGCTGTTTTTCTTTCTTAATACATTTATGACACATCGTTCATGATGATAGGACAAGAAAAGATTATGTCAGTATTCAGGAAGTCAGCCCAGCTAGTAAAAATCAGTCGTCTGTTTTTTCCTTGGTGGATATTTTTGTTTCTCTCAGAGTAGTAAGTGTTCAATCTTGCTCATCTAAGTGCTCCCCCTCACCCCCACTATCTATCTGTCAGTAGACGCTATGGGAGCTTGAAGAGCTCATGTCTGCAGGATCGGACCTTGGTAATCAAACATACGCACAGTCTTTATGAGCTGCTTTGCCTTTAGGAAGAAAAGCGTAGCAAGTAAACTCTCCATATGAACTTGAAACTTTTCTGAACCAAATTCCACTGTATTCGATTTGGTTTTTTTCCTTCTGGAAAATAAATGAAATTTTCCATGATCTCCTTTTAGTGCCAAAATGCCCAGGCCTAGTATAGAAGAGAAATAGTATTTGAGAATTCAAGTGGAGGAGTTGGTGTTTTTTTATTAAGTAGGTCAAACCATGTGGTTTTTTTTTTCTGCTTTTAAAATCGGTACCAAAGATGCATTAATTTATTATTATCCATAACTTAAAACATCTAACAGAATCAGTATTGTTCAAAACTGTTGTTCAAAGCTAAAATACTCTTGCGTATCTCAGGCTTCACCAGGCAAACCACTTTTAAATTTTTTGTGTGTGTGATTTAATATCACAAATATTCCAGTGTGTTAACATAAAGGTGCTTTTATGAACAATATATTAGTGTACACTTTTGGTAGGTTGAACAGATGACATTACAAAGAACAGTTCTGAACAGTAAGCACTATTTATTATTTAACAATATCTTTGTAAAATATTCACAGCTGTAGTAACAACCTTTATTTTTGCAGATTGAAAAGAATTTTTACTAAGCACAGCTTGTCTCTAAGTGGTTTGAGCTTTCCTTTTATTATACGAGTGAGTATTCATGTAGATTTGTGAAATGCGCTTTTATCTTCAAACGGATGCAGCAGCTGAGTATTTTAAACAAAACATGCACAGCTTGGATATTCATATCTAAAAAAATTACTGTTGTAGTCAGTGATTCTGTGTGCAGACTGACTGCAGGATCAGATGAAGATGTAAAAGTTACATGAGCTTAATATAAACTGCCATAAATCGTTCATTTATCTCATCATCATGCTTCAAGACAGATAACATACTTTTTTTAGTAAATGGAATAGAAACTTTAAAACATTCAGTGCACATTGTAGTCTTTAGGTTCCATTATATACTTTTACTTATTGATTGTCATTATATAACTAACCTACAGCACAGTAAAGGTTGCATAAAAAAACTCCACTGATTTATTCTGGGAGGCATGTTAATTTGGTGTCTTAAAAATTGTGTCTAAATAAAGATTTTAATAAGGATATCTTTGTCCAACAGATATTTTTATTGTATCTGTTCATAGTACCTGTGTGAGGGAACCTAAACAGAAACCCCTGCACATCCTAAGGACAAAAGCATTATTTTATGACTCTTAATTCTTTTTCTTAGCATTGTCAACAAAATTCTGGGGAACATAGCTGGGTTCTATCCTGAGTTTTATGCAAAAAGAATAGTTACAGGTCATACTCAGTCTTTACAAAAACTCTACAGTTTCACTGATCTCTAAACATTACTGCTACTGGTGACAGGTGAGAAAAAAAAAAAAATCAAGTTTTAATTTAAGTTCCAAGGCAGAATTGGAATATGCTAGGTATATACTTATTAAACTCAACAAATGTAAAATATAGGGATCATTTTTGCAAAATCATTTTAAGAGGGTTCAACGTTTTGTTTCCAGACAAGCTTCTATGATGATGCTGATTTAATATGAAATACTGGATTTTTTTTTTATCTGAGTGCAAGCAGCAGATGGGACAACATAAACATACTGTAAGACAAATAATACCTACTTCAGTCTTGATGGAGATGCATTTTTATTTTTAATTCAGTATTTCACAGTGAAAACCAACTGATGTTTATCCTTTTCCACTTTAATACTTTATTAGAGTTTATGGCAACATCTTGTCTTTATTGTATACGAACTTCTGCAGTACATGCTTAGCTGTGAGAAAGAAAACAAATAGTGTTTTATTTCATGGTTATCTTGTGGTGTCCGTCATCCCCCCCCCCCATCTCTACAAGTGGTTTCTTTGGTAAAGCTTTGCTTTCTGTTGGGCAGTGTGTAATGCAGCCTTGTGTTACAAGAAGCATAGGGAGTTGATTTATTATAATTAACCTAATAAACTATATAAATTAACTCATGGGTACTAGAAGTTCTAGAACTTTTATTCATGCTGACTTAGGACTTTAAGTGATTCTCATGGATCACAGAATCTGGGACCTTACAAATCTGAAGCTCGTAATTCACTATATGTTTAATTCAGCGGCCATTTACTCTCCAGGCCACAAAATAGTGGAGAAGCACCTTGGTTAAAGGCAGAGCCACAGCTCAGTGGATATTACCAGTGTCAAAAGTTCCTGCAGTAATAAATGTTTTGTTCAGTAGAATTCCATATTGTCCTTATTGAACAGCAGGATCACTGGGAAACTAGCCCGCAAGCAAGTCAGTATAGTTCAGTCATTCCCTGGTAAATATTTCAAGAGATCAAAGATACATCTGAGCTATTTCCAGTGCTTATTTTGCCAGGGCTGGAGCTTAAAGATCAAATGGAAGACGAACAGTTAAAACTTCTTCTAAAGAGGAGGAAGAGGAATTTGACACTCAAACAGATAGACATGGCTGAAGGTTGAGTATCATCACGGGCTGCCTTTCCAAGTGGCAGGCCTCACCTTGCACTTTTCTCAGACTGGATGGACTTGGTTTCAGGCTTTTATTTCCAAGGTAAACTTTCCATAGCGATCTCCAAACCAAGCTCAGCTGACAGGTTTGGTGACCCCCTCTCTCCCACAGTCTTGAAGAGTTCCTGTATAGTCCCACCTTCTAGTCTTTCATGCTTAAAACTGCAGTACTGGGGAGAAAAATGTTTTGGTAACTTTTAGCTAAATGAAAAAAGATCCATCTGTAAGAAAGGTCAAGTATTATAAATTACAGCTTTGAGATTACTGTTACAAGTAATTGTAGGGAGGAACTCCTCTCTTTCCCTCACACATACGTACTTCCTTTTCTCAGCCATGATCATCTAGTCTGTGATCATCTGTTTGATGTATTTCAAGAGTGTTAATCACAGTGCATACAGTTAGAGGAACCATGCCTGTCTTGTTCTTGACAGCTGAAAAAGCCTTACTATAGTATGAGTAATTTATTTTAGACTTATGTGCCTCTAAAAGTCAGATCTGCTCATCACTGTTAATGCCTATTAATTTGTCTCCTCTTTCCATCTTTAAGCTAATGTTTTATTTTGTTCTGTCTGCTACCTACTTATGCCAGTGATGACTTTTATTGTTGGTCTGGTCAGTAAATTGTTTTATTTCCAAACCAAGTGTGTCTAATATACCTATTAATATAGTACACCTCCTATCAAAGTGTAACATTTATTGGTTATTTCAAAAATACAATTCTTTGACAGTTTTGTAGCTTTATGTTTTTGTATTTAAAATATCAAATAGCGATTTAGTATTTTAATAGTTTTATAATGCAGACAGGCTGTTTCTTAATTAGCTTATATACTGCTGCAATTGAGAAAAGATTTATCCAGTAAACAGAATGTTCAGAAGTAACAGTTGTAGTGATCTGTAGAAAAAAAGAGCAAAATGTTAATTTAAAATGTATTTGAAAAAATCTGCAATACTTTAATTCTTTTTCAGTACAGTTCTCACTGATGTTGACAGTTAGGAAGACCAAGAAATCAAAATAAGTTTAAGATAGTGAAGGACCAAACTGAAAACTGTAAATGGGGGTCTTGTTTTTGGTAGAACTACATTTTGTTACTTAAGGTGCCGTTGAGAACCAGAACTTGTATTTTACTTTATTTTGATTTAGGGGTGTGTTCAGCTGAAAAATGCTGGCTCAGAATGGTGGTCATAAACAATTTATGAATATGTTTATCCTAGATCCTTTCTAGTTACGGGAAAAGTGAGATTTCTAAAACAGTCTTTCAGAACGATAGTAGGACAGTACTTCCACAGTTTTAATATCTTGGTTGAGATGGGCTATATGAAATAGTTGCTTGTAATGAGAAATTAAACTTGATGTATTTGTTCCAGGCTTAAACTTTGAATGCCCCTGATAGAATAGAAAATAGGGAAGTAATAGCTGGGCCAGATGCATAGAAGTGAAAGTTTTTAAAGAAATTATTGAAGGTAGCCGATAATGAGTAATGAGTGTAATGCTTCAGCCTGGCTTCTGCTCATTAGAAGAGTGTTGCACACACTGGGCACAAAAACAATTTGCGAAGAACTTTGTTACACCTTGTATGTATCAGATCAGGCCAGTAAGTCATGGAGGAACATATAGCGACTTCAATATGTTTCACTACCTTTTAATTAACTCCTTTTGGCAAGACAGGCTTTTTTCATTAGGCTGCTGCATTTAAAGCTCTTTAGTAACACTACAATAGTATTAAAAAGAAAGGAGTTGGCATACCATTGTGAATAATAGAGAGGTTCATTCTTGCCAAAATGAGGGAAGGTTCTTGACTGATAAGATGGGGAAGGAGGATACCTATTGTGAAAACTGGCAAAATGTAGATTTAATATTGTCTGCTCTCTATAAAGACTGGCTGTTGTTGTGTAGTCTGGGATGCTTTCAGAGAATGGGAAAGTTACAGATTGATGATAACAAATGGTTAGTCATCAGTCGTCTTCTAGCGGATGGCCTTCAGTTTAGTGTAGATGAATGATACAACAAACTCATTGCTTATTACAGTGTTCTCAGTTCTTGTTACAGAATGATTGTGGGGAAAGATAATTTTTAATGAAGTTTTCATTTCCCTTGTAACTGTTGTCTAAACTATCATAAATCCTGCTATATTGAAGTTGAAATGTCTTTTGTTTCCCCTATATTCATCTTAGTTAAAATAGAACTAGTGCAATTCTTAATAAACTGGGAAAATAAATGCATGAATGGCATTAAAATATTAAAGAAAAAAATGTGGAAATGTAAGTTTAAACATGAGATTTTTTTTTTTGAGAAGTGACTAAGGAACACAACTCTATAGAAAGCTCACAGTACTTTTTGGAAAATCTGACTGGTTCTAGTGTGAGATCATCTGTGAACAAAAAGGGTGCAAAACACTGTTAGGACAATTGATAATCTGTGTAACTTGCTCTTGTTAATCACGTTTTTCTCTTTTCATAATGCAGTTCCAGTTCCAGTGAGGCTTTTAGGTTAGAAATTGTTTCATATTATTGTAACTTGGAAAGCTGTAGTAGGAGGATTTATTAGCGGGACAGTCTTTAATGCTGAAGTCTGTGATGTATGCTACCTTGTGCTTTTTAATGACTTTATCAATGCGCTTCAAGTATTGGTATTCTTTCTGGTTGACTGGCTGGTAAAGTGAAAAACTGAGACGACTTACATCTCAACCTTTGATGTTACAAAAATGACTCAATTGTCATGACTATAGTTTATTATTTGCATTATGTTGGCATCTAAAAATGTCTACTGTGATCACAGCTCTATGATGTGTTTTAATGCACGTAATAAGAAAAATGTCTGTACACCAGCTGTTTTACACCAATAGAGAAGACAGAAAAAAGACAGAAACAACTATTGCACTCCGGACTCTACGGAAAAGAAACTGGGGCGTGGTGTGTTGGAGTCCTTCAGGAACTATAAGCAGCAGGAATGATTCCCAGATCTTTCATGTGTTAGTCCAGTGCTTTAACTGCAAAACATCTGTCCTGTTATTGTTGGATGGTGAGGTTTGACAGGCAGCCATTTAATTTCCTATTTTCTAACCAAGTTTTTGTATTCCTGTTATTATTTGTGATCACGTATAATTGCATGGTTGGAGTTGCATTGTGCTCAGCACTTAGGTCCCGCCGCCAAACTATTTGTTGGTTTGCTCAACTTCGACAGGTCAGTCAAGCTTTGATCTGAGTTCATGTGTAAAATCTCAGCAATGTTTGCCTACATTTGTAAAGTAGTTTAAGATCTTACTGGTGAAAAGCACTCATTAAGAGTGAAGTGGAGAATGTTATGGTTACTTTTCAGAAATAATTGTGCAGCAATAATTATAGGGTAGGAGAAAGGTTTTGGAATGAGTAAAAACTGAAGTCAGCTTCTAGTTTTTAGCGTCACACAAAGGTAGGGCTAGCTTGCTTTACGTTGGCGCTTTGCGCAGCTTCACTGTTAGGATTAAAGGCTCTTCAGTGTGCCCATCTAGTACAGCTGGCAGACTGCACCATCTTGCATCACTTGACATAATTGCAGCTTCATAGACCCACACTGTTCAGGTCAGGGCTGTCTCTGCTTGCTGAAAATCGGTAGGAGTAATAAGTTGTTGTCAGACATCAGGTCAGTGCGTCTCTGAAGGTTTGTAAGGCTGCCATGTCCCTTAGCTCTCAATCTGAATTGAAATATTTAACTAAGCTGAAGAGAGAAACCTGTCAGAAGTACAGCCAAGGAAATCTAAGGTGTCTTAGTACTTGAAGCTTGTGTTTTTCTTTTCTCCCTCCATTGTCACTCCATTATTGATATAGAAAATATGACAGCTGAAAATGTAAACACTTGTCCTTGTCTCATCTTGCAGGCCGAAACAACAGCAACAGAACAATTTTTCCTTGTTTCCTTCTACCAAGGGCTGGAATTTCAGAGGGGTAAGTTCGGTATTCTTTTGTTTATACTCTGTAGTGTTCCCTCCTGCTTCATTCTGTTGCAGTGTAACTGTCATTAAAACATGATCTGCGAGTACTAAAATTATGGCAAAACAATTTTAAAATGGAACTTTTAATTTTGTGACCTCCTAAAAGGCTTTCTAGAAAAACAACTTTTGTTTATGTGATCGGCTGACTTATTATGAGGGGTGGGGAGAGATCATTTAATGTAAGTGGGTTAATGTACAGTGTGATTTAAAAAGAAAAAAAAATTGGTGTGTTTTTGTATCTGAAAATAAGTCAGCAAAACTGAACTGATATGTACTGGTTTTTAAGTGCTCATTTAATATAGATATTTTTAAAGTTATGTATTGAAAGCTTGTATATGTGAGTTTTCCAGAAGTACAGTTGGGAGAATGATAACAAAAATTACATGGATTTCTTACAAGGCTTCTTGGGACAAGGTTTTATTTCTGTTTGGTTGGCTGAAGAAGGAAATACTGAAGCATGTGTGTTCCCACAGTAACTGAGCGAAAAGGAATAGAAAAAGCAAAGCAAGTGAAACTGAGAACTTTAATATTTGCTGGTGGTATCAGAAGATTTTATTTGTGTCTGCTTCAGGTTTCAGAGGTGTACTTCTTATGTAGATTAATTCTTTCAAAGAGTCGTATTGTCCCCTATGACCTGTGAAGCCTTCTGCACCATTTGTTGACAAACTTAATGTGATGGTGGCGGCGTTCAAATGGCAATGGAGTGTTTGCTGTGTGCAAATATTGTAGCTTGGGATACAGCCTAGGAGGAGAGTTGTCACTGCATGTTGTATGTAAGTCCTAGTGTTACTGCAACCGTTACGTCAAAGGAAGGTCTTTTCTGCCTTGCAAACTTCATTTGGTATAATAAACAGTAAATTACCATTACCCATAATGTGGACTGACTTACATTGAATCTAAAGAGTTCAGTTTTGTATTCAGGAGAACATATAAACATGTTTTCTCTGAGCGTCTTCCAACAAAAGATTTAAGTGGAAAGACATTACTTAAATGCTTTGCTGAAATGGTAAATGGCACTGATAGGTTTACTGGTCTGTGTTGGTCATAATATGGTAAATAAACTTCATTAAAATGAAAAATACTTTTCACAGTATCTGATACTGACTCTTGCATTCTAATTTGATATTTTAAATAGAGCATCCACTATTGTTTACTGTGAGCTTTTTATTTTCACTATTTCTTACATTGCACAGCAAAACTACAGGGATGAGGTTGTCAGCATTACTGAGAAAATAGTTCCTTCACAACAGCACTGTCAAAAAGGCAAGGAAAATACCCACAACCTCTGATCTGTAGATGAGTTATAAACTTCAGAGCCAGTTTAAAAGTAGTCCAGCAGAGGGCTACGAAGATGATGAAGGGACTGGAGCATCTCTCCTACGGGGAAAGGCTGAGGGAGCTGGGGCTGTTCAACCTGAGGAAGAGAGGACTGAGAGGGGACCTCATAAACGCTTATCAATATCTCAAGGGCGGGTGTCAAGAGGATGGGGCCAGGCTCTTCTCAGTGGTGCCCAGTGACAGGACAAGGGGGAACGGGCACAAACTGGAACACAGGAAGTTCTGCCTGAACATGAGGAAAAACTTCTTCACAGTGAGGGTGACAGAGCCCTGGCACAGGCTGCCCAGGGCGGGTGTGGAGTCTCCTTCTCTGGAGATACTCAAACCTGCCTGGACACAGTCCTGTGCAGCCTGCTCTGGGTGACCCTGTTCTGGCAGGGGTTTGGACTAGATGGTCTCCAGAGGTCCCTTCCAACCCCTGCCATTCTGTGATTCTGTGGAAATTGACTTTAGTATTTCTCCAAATTCTCAGCTATGCTGGAAAAGTAATTGAGGATGAATGTTGTAGGTATGAAAATAGTAGGAAGAGTGTTGTAGGTAAGAGTTGTAGCTGGAGAAACAGTGATCCTAAGTTCAGAGAGCAGTAGCTCAATATGGGAGTAAGGGTCTGGGGTTGGTAAGTGTGGTGGCATGAGGTCAGTGATCCAAGTTACATGGCAGAGGTGGACTGGCCTAATACACGAAGAACAGACAACTGGGGAGTAAAAGCCGTTGGAATCAAGAACCCGAAAGGAGATAGGAATAGGTAGTATTTATAGCCTGATTAGAGAAAACGGGCAGTGAGTAAAGGATCTTCAGACTGCTTCCTTCATGTGTGGAAATGAACATCTGTGGCAGTTGTCTGCCACCTTATTTTTAAGGAATTTATGGGACAGCAACACAGATGTCAAGTTCTATAGTTGTAATATTTCATAGAAAGCATAGTAATTGGCAGTTGGAGTTAAGTGTTTGAAATAAACTACTATATCAAGGGAAGAACCTGTATCAGTTGTTCACTTGATCTGTTTAGATGCTGAAACCATGACAGCTGAGCACCGGACAAGAGAGCTAAGTCTCTGTGGATGTTTGCAATGTGTGAGCATCAACTTTATTTTGATGGATGGAAAAATTGTGTTATGAAAAGCCCAATGAGCTGACTTGAAGTCACAAAGGTTTTCATACAGATGGTGAATGATAAAAGGTTAACTTTGATGTCTTTTCTCAAAGAGGAGTAAGACCTTATTGGGTAAAAGAACGAAATTAATGTTGACAGTGGAGCAGTGCCACGCTTGAGTATAACAAAGCAAGCTCTGGAGCTGACTTATTCATAGCATAGATGTTTAAAACATCCATAGCTGTTTCTGTATTACAGACTATAATACAGGATCATTTCAACAGTTGCAAAAAAACAAAAGAGAGAAAGTGGCTAAGCACCAAATTGCAACGTTGTGTTCATCTACCTCTTCTCTCTTTGCAATCAGTTCACTGGTTTTAAATGTCTCTGTATCATGCGGATAAAGTGGGCATGTTAAAGCGTCCTTGAACATACACTGATGTAAACCTCAAAAGTAAGATAAGGAAGGCCCAGATGCTAAACATTTACCAAAGAAACTCCTCTGCACTTCTCTTTTCCTCGCCTTGCTTAAGTTTATTATATCAGAAGAAGCTTTTTTCCGCGTTGAGCAGCTCTTTTGAGCCCCATAGTTAGAGATCATATTTAATTTTCTCAATGGGGATTTCCATGTCAAGATGATACTGATTCTGGTGAGATGATTCTGGTGAGATGATTCTGATTAATTCCAGAACTTTGGGCAGTGTTCAGGTATCAGTGGGGAGAAGGGAATTTATTTTGATTTAAAATAATAAGAATAAAAAATCCTGGTTTAGATGAAATTTAGGCTTAAAGTTACCGAGCTGTGCAATCTCTCTACTTTATGCTTCTCTTGCATATACATATGAGGCATCAGGTTAATTTGGTCTTTGAAGAGATTGTATAGTCAGGTGTCCAGCAAATAGAGTGTTTTAGAGGGAAGGTATTTATAGTGAGAATTGTAATTTCAGAGGAAGAAACACAGAACCTGTGGAGACGAGAATATCGCAAACCAGAGGGGCAGTGTAATAGGGAAAACCAGAACATAGGAGATTAGGTGGTGGATGTGGTGCTTGGAGGAGAAAAGGAATAAAGCAAAGGAAGATACTGGGTGTAGGATGAGAGAGGGAAAGAGGAGGAAGCTGCAACTTAGGAAGAGGGATAGTCAGGATGGGGAAAGCGAGGAGCAGTGAAGGAGGTAGTGAGAGAGAGAGAGTAGAGAGAGATAAAGTATGGAAATGGAGGAAAGCTAGTGAGTGTGAAAGCAGAGAGATGGAAGTATGGAGTGGAGGCAGAAGTCTTCTGTAAAACACAACAGGTTTATCATTTCAGCCTTTGCAAATACTGACTCTGGGAAGACAAAGGTGCCATGTGGGTGGGAAGAAATTTGTGGCCCAGGCTTGGTAAGGCAAAGAGGCATGAATGGGATGGGGCAATTCGGAGGCAGGTCAATAATGTACATAAAATAAAGAATGGCACAGAGATTGGTATTAATCCTATTTTTGCACTCTCTTCTGGTTACCACTAACTTCTCACTCTTTTTCTTCTTCTCATCTCCATGCCACTCTTCCCTTAAAACCTTGATGCAGATGGAGGGCTTTCCTCGGCGCTGCTGTTTGGTGCTTATACAAAAGAGAGCAGTTTAATATGCTGCTCCTAGTGTCTATGAAAATAATGTTGTTATGTTGCCATGTGGGGTGGGAAACAGTTTTATTAAATAAAGCATCCCATCAAACAAGGTTTATGTTTGTACAGTCATGCACGTGTAGTTAAAGATGTAAGGATTAAAACTTCTGTGGTTGTTTGCTAGTTATAATACAGTCTTGAGTTACATACTTGTGTGCTATTTTTTTCCATAATAAGAGTAGTCACGATTATTTATAAGAAAGTTCCGAATTCACAAGACTAAGAATCTCTCCTGAGGAGTTTCAGATTTCGGCTTCTTTATCTGTCTCCTCTCCTGCTCCCTTAATATCACCCACTTTCTGGTTTTGCCAGCAGGATAATTTTCTAGACTGCCTTAGCTATGTGAATGGTGGGCTCGTGTTACTGAAATTCTTTAAATGTTTTTTTTTTTTTTCCTAATGATGTATTTACATATGTTTGCAAAAGCAGTGGTACATAGCAGTCCCACTGTTCATATGATGACACTTCATATGACGCTTCAGATGGCTATGAAGAAACTGCCAGACAATCAAAAGAAAAGTGGTTTCCTGATTAATGAAGAATATTGGAGTTGTAGACGTAATTGAAGAGGATGCTGGTTTTGTCTGTGCTTATTATTGATATTTCTCTCTACTGTTCCACGAAGAGCTAGCATCATCTCCTGCGTATTTTAAACATCTGAACCATTATGATAGTTTCTCTACTTTTCTTTGCCCTATGCACCAAATTTGGCTTAAGAACTTTAGTGCTAAAAATAAATAGTGAAGTCTAAACCAACATTTTCTACCCGAAATATTTTGAGGCATGTATTTGGTGTGCAGTTGCCTGAAGATTGAAGATAATTTACTGCAACTAGGCTTCTTCCTATTTCCTCCTTTTTTTGTTTCCTTTTTAGTTTTGCAAAAGCATTTAACTAGCCAAGCTGCAGATGTGGTCACCTGTGAGGAAGGCTGATCTCATTTATGAGAAGCCTCACATAAAAATGTGCTAAAAATACTGAAGGTCAATTTTAGATGCGTAAGTGGTTTCTTTGCTAGTTTTGCTGCAAGTGTGTGTGTGGGGAAGAAGGTGTCTTTTGTGCCAAATGGGAAGAATTCCACGCTTTTCAGACAGTATTTACAAAACAGTATGTTTATTTTGTGCAGGCTGGCAGATTTCAGTTATTTCCTTCAGGGTGTGTGAATCTAAACAAGATGAAAGTTGCGAAGAGAGGTTCTTTCCTAGCTTTAACTTGATGATTAACTGCATAAACTACATAACTACATACTACCACAGAGAGCACCTCTTTACCTTTGCTAGATTCTGACTGATTTTACTTAATGTCTGTATCCACTGATGCTCGTTTGCTTAAGCAATGATGTTACCCGTAACAGACACTTAATAGAAGGGGTGTCAGACAGGTCTTTATTCATACTTGTTGAAGCAAAATTATGCACTAATGTCTCTAGATCAAATGTGCTTAAACACCATTATCTCCTAGCATGACCAATATGATTTTAAAACACAAGTTGTTATATACATTAAAAAGCGGATGTGGTTTTCTGTTATTTTAATGTATTTTGTACACACGATTTAAATAGCTTCCTCTGTGGGGAGGAAAAAAGTTTACTTTGCATAATTGAAAGCATAGCTGTGAGTGGAATAATTATACCTATTATGACTTAACAGTCAGAAGCTAGTTCCTTCATGTGTCATAGAAAGACTCCGCCACGCGGGGGAGTCCTGCTGGCATCCCTACACCCCCATGCCGGCTTTGGTACTGTGTCCTCATCCATTGCCCTCTGTGGAGAGTCCTTCTGTTTCTTCTAATCTCGTGCAGTAGGTTAAAGAGATGCCAGGTGGGTGCTTGATCCCTGACGTGTCTCATGCCCCTTTCTCTTTGAAAAGAAAAAGTACAAATTCCGTATTCCTTTTTCTCCTTTCTAGCGGATGATTTCTTCCTGTGCTCCACTTGCTCCTTTTTGATCTCTTCCTCTTTCTTCTTCCAGTGGGTTGCAGACTCTTCTGTTTCATAGTTTAATTGTCCCAGCACTTCTCTTTTGCTGTCTTTGTTCAGGCTTTCTTTTATTCTGCCTTTGTGGAGGTGCTGTTGTGCCTCTGTCCAGCATTGCCCTTTCCTGGGCCAGAATATCTCTGATACCTGATACTTGAAGTAGTAAGAAGCAATTCTATAAGCCTTTCTGCTTTAATGTATTGCAAGATGGATGCTGTAAACACAGAGCCTGTATAATGGGCTTAATAGAAGCTGAGTTTCTCTGTAGCCTTACAGCTCTTTTTTTTGGAGCATTGCAGGAGCAGGGAAACCTTACTTCAGACTGATAGCAGCAATGTAGGGGGCAATAGGAGCATTAAAAATTCCCTTCCATGATACACAATTTGTAGTTCAGAAGACTAGAGGTTTTGAACTATAGCAAGTAGACACCCTGGGCACTGATTTTTATTTGTAAAAGAGCTCCCTGCTTAATCTATGGGCGGAGTTTTAAATGGTTTAGCTTATTATTGGTTTTGTTTTTGAACAAGCCATTGGAACTGTTGTTGATTAGTCACAAGACTAATTTCTCTTGGAACAGCAAGGTTTATGTTGGCAAACAAATAGAGATGCTATCAGAAATTCATTGTGTGGCATTTGCGTAACTGGATAGCAGTCAGTTCCACCTGCAGTTCCAAAACACACATCAGAATTGTTGTATTCTTAATGTATACACTGAATTTAAAAAGCAATTCAGTGTGACCAGTTAGATAATTTTGAAGAATTCAAGAATGTATCATTCCAAACTGATGTGCTGACTCAGCATGGTTTAATTACCATAAGTTCTATCCACAATGTGTGATGTTAGGTCAGTTACGTCATGTCAGAATGTTTTATTTGAAATTCCAGTAAAACATGGTTTGTTGATGTATTAGTTCTTAGGTCCGTGATAAATGGCTGTATCTTTTTGTAAGATCAATGGGTAGTGTAAATTACAAGGTTCTTTGCATACAATAATACTGCAAAAATCGTGAAGATGTGCTGGAGAGACATCTATGAGTTATTTATGAATGAGTTAGTTATACAGCAGAATGATGCAGGCTGGCCTTTAGACTTTGCCAGGTTTCTAGTAGTTTGGGACTCGGGTAGAAAAACCTGTGCACGTTTTGAGCTGTGATTGCTCATGCTATCTAGAGAGTGCTGTAAAGCTTAGGAGCTTGCAATGTTTTCATTAACTCAATTCAGTAGCTGTTTTATTAAACTTTCACAGTTTTTACATCTAAAATCATCTATGAGTTAAGTACATAGCCATTAAACCTGTCCAGTTACCTAGTTTACAGGGCTACTTTCAAGTTAATTACATGCTATTTATATGAAATATACTTTAGATTATATGTTGCTTGGGGCAAGAATTTTGAGGCATGCTTATAGAGCACTTGGCTAATGCATTCTTGAAATGAAGAGACTGTCATAGGCTTCTACATCTGCAAGACTTTTCCATCATTATTTGTATTGTAAAAGGTAGATATTCTATTTGTGAAAGCTCAATTATTTAATTAATATTTGAGTTTTTCAGATAATGAAAATAGTGTGATATCTCCCATTTGGAAGGATTTCTTATAATTTCATGTTATCTTTTCACAGAATAGATATTTTCTTGCAAAATACTTTATGTGATCATTCTGTTAACATGGTAGGGCTTTATTTTATGGATCTTTCTAAGTGCTTTGTAACAAGTTTATTTTTGTTCTGGGTGTGGTTTGTTATTTATAGTAGAAATATTCTGTATATGCTATAAACCCATCATGCCAGCTATTTTGCACATACAAACAATACTGAGCTAGAAGCAACGTGATAAAGCAGATAGGTCCAATTGTCATTCTCTTAGGCTGAGTTTGATGTTCTGTTATATAGCAGATTTCCTGTCTTTAATCATAGATTGGGTGTTACCTTGTACTCCTGCTGTCATTTACTGTTCTTTTCTTTGTTCAACAGCAGATGAACTTGACCCCTGTTCAATTTAATTCAAACCAAACTCTGCCCATTTCTTTGTATTTGTTTCCCCCTGCCCCACCAGTGGCTGCTCTTTGAGAACACATGATGTGAAATTACTATTTCCTATGACTGTTTCAGAAACTTTTAATATTTAACAGGGTGATGCTGTTGTCTAGCTGAATTTGATGCCACTCAGTCTGAGAAACCAACATTTTAGAAACAATTTTGAACTATATAGTGGCATCTTATTGATGCTACACTATTTCAGATCAGTAATTTTATTTTAAATTGATTAGTGGACATGAATGGTTGTATGCATGGACTTTAATGGCTTTTTTGTTCATTTTTACTAGTCATGATGCCTGCAGTAGAACTTGGTGTTACTACAACCTGTTACAAAGAGATGTTATTAACATCACCCTTTCCTTTTTTACCAAATCGTTGTGATGGTCTGTTGTCTAATTTCCTGGTGCTCATACTGTAAAAACTCACTGGTCAGTCTAAGTTGATTGTAACAGTTTCCAATTTGACAGTGCTTAGATAGTACTATTTAAAACTATGGAGTAAGTTTTAAATAAAAAGTTAATAAATGGGCTACACATTTGGAAAAGGTTGCAAAAGCATTATTTGCAGAAACAGTTGGGAAATCCTCTGTGCTATACTAGAGGTTTTATTCAAACATCTGCCTCTCCATCTCCAGTTCCGCAGGTTCTGATTTAGGTTGTCAAGTTGTACTTGTGACAGAAAGCTAAACAAAATCTTTTAAGGACCAGGAGAGAAGGAAAGCCTTCTGAAAACTTCTGAACGAGTTTTATAAACAGTCCTCAAGAGCTGATGGAAAAAGAAAAGGAAATTTGAGTTCTTCTTGTTTGTTTTCAATTGGAAGAAGCATTTTGAGTGGGTTTGTTGGTGTACTCTATGAAGACTGCTGTTCATTCCAAACATAAAAGTGCTTTCATAGCCAGATTTGCTCTGAGACATCTCAGTCTTAGAATGAGTCCTAATTATTTTTAAACTAAACATGAGAACGCGATGCTTCTTGAAAACTAATGCTATTTTCTGTGGTTAGAACGTACACAGCAATTAGAAATTACGGCCATCTTTTAAAATCTGACACAAATGCATAATAAGAGCAATATGATGGTGTCTTTTATTTATAGCAGCCTGGAAACAAATTTTGTTAATACAGTAGCAACCAGAAAACAAGGTCTTCATTTTGCTAGATACCATGTAAACTTAATAACAAACTATACTTTTTCTGAAGAATTTATGATATAAACTTTGGTAAGAACATACTGTAACATTTCTTAAATAATACTAAATTAAATTTTTGAAGTAAATTCAGATCTGTTGAAGCTCTTAAATTCCACTCATGATGACAGATTTTGTAATTCCTGGGTTCTGCTACATGTTTTGAAATGGGATATTAAATCTAATGGAAGATGTATGAAGCATTGTATATAATATCCTAACATGATTTGAGGCAATGTTCTAAAACTCTGTAAAATGCACATTTAAAAATATTTATTACATTGTTTTTGATTCAAAAATTGTACACTGGTGCTGTCTCTCTCTAGGTTGTGGTTAATTGTAAAGCTTTTCAGAGAGAGTTAAATTTAGCATCCTTAAAACACTTACAATGCACAATGAGAAAACAGTTTCAATCTGTCTCTGTGCCAGCAGGCTTCCATTAAATTTGGAAAGCTTATTTCTTTTCGAAGTGCTATTTCAAGTTTTCAGTGGTTCACAACCTTAAATATCCTCAGAAGAAGCAGTCTAAGTTTCAGCAATCACTGTGTCCTCTGAGAAACTTCCAATCCAAAGCAGACTAGTAGCTTTGTGAAAAGGTCATAAAATGAGGGCAGTTACACCAATCCTAAACAGATTAGATGGCATGCCCTCACTGGAAGGGTACTAGAATGGGAAAGGGAAAGATGGGAAAGGAAATCGCAGTGCTTTCTGAGAGTGCTCAGTTGGGCAGGGACTGGTGCAGTTTGGTGTGACACTTGCTCCTGGGCTACTACAGTCATATAAGCAATAATAAAAATGATTCTCTTCTCAATGTCTTCAGAAACTCCTGACAATCTTTCACATTCTGGGAAGCACTATCTTAGAGTTCTCCAAATCATTATCTCTGGGAGTTTATGTAAGAAATTACAAACTCGAGATAGTTTGTACTATGGGAGATGGGATGGGCAAATTTGGAAGTCTTGCAGAGAATTTTCTACTGGTGAGCATCTCTCCCAGCTCTTAGAAGGAGCCAGGTCAAGCCTCTGGATCTCTGCTTGATTGTAACGACAAAATTAGGTATCAGTTGACACAGCCAGGCCACTTCTTAGCACGTGCCAGTTAGGTAGAGGCCAGTATTCAAGCCTGTGAGGCATTATGCCAGGAATTTCAGTTAGATAAAATACAGTCAGAGGCAATCCAAGAGGTGATGTCAGTGGGTACCCTAAAGGCATCTTGTAGGGTGAACAAAAGCAGGACTGAAACCAGTATGTCCTCTCCTAAGGATTACTGTCATGCAAGCTTTTGCGTATTCTCCTGTTTAATTAAATTCTTATGACCTTTTATTATCTTCTTACAATATTTTGTTGAAGAGTGCAGAACCTCTGTTGTTTGCACAAAAACTTGAGCCCCCTCATACCTTAATTCTTCACGTAAGTTGCTTTCCTCATGCCACTGTCACCTACTGAAATGGATTAAAGCTTCAGAAGTCGTTTGTTTGGGGTTTTTTAAAGGAATATTTGAGTAAGTTGATATCTATCTTCTGACTAACAAGATTTTTTTTCAATAACTTTTTGTTTAGTTTGATATCCAATAGTGAATGTGTATCAAATGCCAACCTTAAGGAGGCTTTCCGGTGTTACCAATAGGGTAAATCGAAGAATGGGTTGACTGCTACACAAAGTTTGAAGTCAGCCCTCTTACAACGCAGTTTCTGAAAAGAGGGAGATAACTGCAGGGTTTGATGTTTGGGTTTTTTTTTTTTGAGTGGCTTGGTGGCTGCATCTGAACCTGCATTTAACTTGCCTAGACTTCTGGATGGGTAAAAGGGAACATTACTTGTCTTCCTACCACAGTACTTCAGGTGTGTATGTTCCCCTTGGTTGTACAGTTAAAAATTCTAGTTGCAGCAGTAGGATACTGCCCTGAAAGAATGATTTTGAAAATTTATTTATTTATTTATTTATTTATTTATTTAGCTGTCCTTACTTTTAATAACTATAGAGAAGAAAGCAACAGTGGAACTGCTTAGGTAGTTTACTTGCACTTTGCTATCATTTTGACAAGATCAGACGGCAGAAGATATTTGGAAACTCACTGTATACTATCTGAATAAAGACTTGTCATGTGCTTGTTGTTATAAACATTTGACAGACTTCAACCTTATGCCACCCCAGTGCTTTGGCCATTTTACAAGTGAGAATATTAAGGCAGGAAAGTTTCTCGGACAAAGTGTTGTCAGATATTTTTTTAAAATTTAAATCACTAATACCCCGTGCTCATTCTCTGTTCCTGTAAACCAAAGTTATAGTAATATTTAATTCCTCTTACCCTCAGCTTTGTGGATGTTTCTGGCTGTTTGATCCTGTGTTCATGGTGCTATCTCGTTTCATCTCATGTTTTGCTACTGCATTGGACTCAGCAGCAGTGCTGTAGCTGCGCAGAGACCGAATGAACAGCTTTCATATATTTATGTATTTTGAGTTTGTCAAATATGATTTCTTGATCTCAATCTTTTGAGGCAGTTGCTGCCTGGAATCTAGATATGATGTCCTTGGTACTTGTGTGGGTGTTTACAATATACCTAAGTTCAAGCTGCACTTTCTTTCAGGGGGATGCTGTTGATGTCACTGTCAACAAAGTGCAGAGTACCTTGGAGCTAACAGATGCAAAGCTGCAGGGAAAAACCACAGATACAATGTTTTATTTACTCAGAGGTTAGAGAGCACTTTTTGCCATCCTGTTAATCTGTGTTGATTGATACAGGTAGGAGAGGCACTGTTTTAAACGTTGTTTACTAGATTGATGACAAAAAGTCTGGTTGGCCAATCTCATGCCTGATACTAAGCTGAAATCTGTGGTTTCTGTCTTTAGGATTCTTGAATTCTGATGGCTACTGAGGCAGAAGGTTATAGGTGACCTAAGAAATAGCGCAAGTGCAAATATAAAGAAGCATAGCAAGTTAAAATGTTTGCATGTTGTGGTCTCCAGGAAATGGGATACAGAAATCCAAATGTTACCAGGAAATCTGATTGAAAAATGCCTGCCTACCTAACTTCATCTCTGGTGCAATTTAAGACCTATGAAAATCATAACATTTCAAAACCTGGCACCCCTATATTTGAGTCTGGGTGAGGGGTTATCAAATTCTGATAGCAAAGGATTAGGGTTTCCTCTGGTGGGATGAAAGATAGTTTAAGAAATAACTTAGATCTAATGACAAGTTAATAGAGAGAAAGCAAAGAATCACTGAAAAATAATTCTAGGCTATATATAGAATTTATATGGGTTTTCTTTGAAAAATAAACTGTTCTGGTGGAATGGTCTGAAAAGAAGGCGGCTAGATTTGGTTTTAGCTCATCTTTAGGCAGGGAAGACAGACCAACAGCATTTACAGTACCCCAAAAGGGAAATACTTCAGTAATTTTTTAAAGTCTTGGCCTAAAATGTCTGCTTCCTGAAGATTCTTTTAGTTAGTATTTTCCATCTGCAGAGAGATGCAATGGCTCTTGTTGTCAAAGGAATTGGTTGCTGTCTGATATCAGTTTCACCTCTTATCTTCTTCCTCTAAGCTCAGCAGAAACTTTTCATTCTAATTGAGTTTTGAACTGATGAAAGATTGCACCAGCTCACTAAGGACTTGCTTTCTTTAAAAGTGGAGTTTGAATTGCTGTTAGCTTGCTATCCAAATTCAAATTTGTCTTGACATTCTTACCCACTGGAAGTATGCAGAATTTTGCAGAACAACTCGGTGTCAGTAGGTCTGAGCAAGTCACAAAAAATTGAGGCCCCATCTGGAGTCCTGCGTCCAGTTCTGGGCTCCCCAGTTTAAGAAAGACGAGGAACTACTGGAGAGAGTCCAGCGGAGGACCACTAAGATGATGAGGGGCCTGGAGCATCTCTCCTACGGGGAAAGGCTGAGGGAGCTGGGGCTGTTCAGCCTGAGGAAGAGAGGACTGAGAGGGGACCTCATCAATGCTTATAAACATCTCAAGGGCGGGTGTCAAAAGGACGGGGCCAGACTCTTTTCAGTGGTGCCCAGCGACAGGACAAGGGGCAATGGGCACAAACTGGAACATGGGAAGTTGTGTCTGAACATGAGGAAAAACTTCTTCACAGTGAGGGTGACAGAGCCCTGGCACAGGCTGCCCAGGGCGGGTGTGGAGTCTCCTTCTCTGGAGATACTCAAACCCGCCTGGACACAGCCCTGTGCAGCCTGCTCTGGGTGACCCTGCTCTGGCAGGGGGGTTGGACTAGATGATCTCCCGAGGTCCCTTCCAGCCCCCGCCATTCTGTGATTCTGTGAACAGGATAGGGACAGATCAAGAGCGAGGTATAAGGATGTAGGGTATGTGAAGTAATCTGTGCGTGTGTATACAAAAATGTATTCATCTTATGTTTATTAGACTGAAAACTTGATTTTTTTTGTATGTTAAAATTAAACAGTTGACTAATACATTCAGCTATTTCTCTTTGTCCATTATGGATACTTGCTTGAACTTTTCTTTTCACACAATTATTACTAAAGTCTCTTTGGAATAGTTACTAGGAACATATTCAGTCTTCTGAGATGAGTAATCAGAAGTCTTCTGAAACCAAGAATGCACTGTCTTACAAATGTATAGAAAGTATTTTAAAAGATAAGCACTTAAGAAACTTTTTGCCATTTATTTGCCATGTGTGTACAAAGGATCAGAAAAGTTCCAGGACTTTACTTTTCCCTATATTTGCACTTGTTGTTTACAATAGAGTCCACATATGCTTTAAAAAAGAACCAAATCTCATATATCTCTCAATAGTTCCTTTTTACTAGTTTCTGAGGACAAGTTTCACTTGCCCAATTTAGTTAATTCAGTTTTGTGATGAAGGAAAGCCATTTTAAATCACTCATTTTTACTTGCCATATAAAGCACTTTGTTTCAATCACTTGTGATGATTATGGATTCCATTTTTCGGGGTCAATATTCTGCATTGTTTTCTAGCTAACTTTGGCTAAGGGAAGTTGACTGTGTGTCTAGATTTTGAAGGGGGCTGCTCAAATGCACATTGAAACTGGTATATATGAATCATATGCAAATATAAATTTTCATTTAATGTGTGGGATGTGATGTATTTTGATAACCTGCAGATAAGCACCTCATGAAACTTAGCTTTTTTTGCCTTGAAGTAATGTAACTTAATATGATGGCCAAAAGAGGCAATTAACTGAGTATATATTAAAGGAAAATATGTACTAGACAGTGCTGGTGACCTAGCTGGCAGTTTGAGAGAGACCACTGAAGACTCTCATTATTAGCAGTTGGTCTCTCTCTCGGTCGTTCTTGGCCGAAGAATGATTTGGCATGCAAATACAAGAGCTCTCAAGGAAGCATTATATTTTGCAGTTTGGATTACGAGTCTGGAACCTAATCCTGTAAGCTTACTGACTTCAAGTCCTCAATCACATTGATGGCCAGTGTGTATGTGTCTAGGAGGTCCTTTGCAGGAGGAGGTCGGCAGTTTTGAAATTTCAAGTGGGCTGCGAAGTTTTATGTCATTGAGGTAGTAACAGTCTTATTTGATATTTTTAAGGCAGCAATAACTAAGTTGAATGCTTTCTTGATGCTTAAGTCCAAACTCCAGTGAAATGAAGATTCACTGGATTTCATAGGATGCAATTGCTAAGGGCTTGCTTATCTAGATTGGTGAAGAATCAGCAAAAATGGCGTTTCTTTCATCAGTTATATCAAACTACAAGGGATAAAATTGAGCTTTGCACTTCCTTGACGTGTCCTCATATGCATAATTTGGACACTCTGCCAAGCTCATCTTTGGGCCTTGATTCTGGGCTCATTCTAAAACGTTCTGTGCTGAGTTGTTGCCATTATGCCTCTGTTAATTTAAGAACTCCCATGTAACAGATCCCTTAATGTCTGAAATACTGCAAGTTTTCTGTGAACTAAATGTGTAAAAGTTCCACCCAGTGTCTACCAAGTGTTTTGTTTTCTGGGGCATCTACATTTGGAGATAGTTGTCTGCCCTCAAGTTTAAAGCCCATTGCTGCTGTTTAAGGCTGAGAATTGCATAGGTGGGACATGGACTGTGTTTCAGTTACTGAGTCTCAAAGCCCCCGAAGACCTACCTATTACTTTAAAAACACGTTAATGATGTCTTTACCTTTACCATACCAGTGCCGTTCACTTGTTAGCAACTTTTAAAACACTTTTGTCTGTTTAAAGTATTATTCGAAACAGTCTATAAGGAAAAACCACAACAGAGATAGAGACGACACTACATATTGCTCAGCTTCTGACACTTGTAGTGCACTGCATGACAGGAAGCGAGAGCAAACTGTGGCTGCATGGGGAGGAGTTCCTGCCGAAAACTGAAGGAGAGACATAGGGACTCCTTTGTGGCAAAGGCTTTTCACTGTCACGCAGAAGATTAAGAAACCTCCTAAAATCTGAGTACAATACAAAGTACCTCATGGTGTGGTGCTGCTTTTTTCTGCATCATCAGGTAAGTGTAAATTCGAGATCGTGTTACTTTTTTATTGTTTGAGTGTGTGGCATTGTAGTAAGTTGAAATTGCACAGCTATTGCTTCCAAGCATGACAGGATTTAAAACTGGTTATTAATGAAACCAAAATGTTGCTTAGCAGGAATGTTTCCTTCTGTAAAGAAAGAAATTTGTTAAAAGTTTAGATAATATACTCTGATATTCCCAATGGGATGGATGACGGTTTACTTTTCTCTATGTGTTGGTAGTTCATTGCTGCAGGATAGTGGTTTTGTGTTTTTGGTTTTGCTTTTTTTAATCACACACATGTAAACATCTCTGCCTCTGTCACCTAGTGTGAAAATGAGGATTTTGGCTGATGCTAGGGTTTAAATGGAAATATTTATAGCTATATGTATAATTCTATCCATTGTCAAAGTGAAAGCTGTAACAGATCCTATTTAGTGTATTTACAGTGCATAACGATTCTGCTCTGCAGCATGTGTACGTGGTATCCCATGGAAAACTGGGTGCAGTTTTAGACATTGCACTTTGGAAAGATGTGAAAAGAAAAGTAGCAAGATTGATAATAACTGTAGAAAATACAGTTTATGAAGAAAGTTTAAAAGATTTGGTGCATGTTGTGTGTAGAAAAATAAGACTTGATGTAAGGTACAAGTATATATTTGTCTCTGAGTGTGTGGGAACAATTATAAAGTTGGTACTTGTTCTCTGTATTTGTCAAGGGTAGCACAGGAATAAGTGGGCTTATTTCATAGCAAGGGAGATTTAGGTTAAATGTTTTGGGGGAAAATGCTTCCCAAGTGTGATGTTAATTAAGCAGTAGAACAGAGTATACAGTTACATTATAAAATCTGTCACTTCAAACTTTTCAGCATAATTTAGAAAGATCTGCATTGTACACATTGACCTGTTTTATATGTTGCAATGGTTAGCATTTAATACTTGATTATTCTTAATGATTTGTGTGGGATTTTGTTTTTGGGCTGTTAATATGTGAATAAGAGTAGTGCATTAGAGTCACAAGTGCACAAATCTGGTCTCTAACTTTGCAGCTGTAGTGTCAGTTTGTAGCATCCTTCCACTTGTTGGAAAACTGTAGAGCTTCCTCTTATTTAAGAACCAAAGTTATTTCAAAATATTTGCGTATATGTTGAATCAAACCGTACTTTGAAGTTCTTAGAAACGTGATAAAGGTGGGGGTCTGTAGTGTGAGGCAAGCAAGTCAGGGATGTGCTTAAGGGCCTATATGCTCTTGGATTTGCTGTGGAGAATGTGGCTTGAGTGTACTGAAGCTTAAGACTGGATTGTTAATTGGGATACGTAGATATATTTTTACATTCCCTGTGACAATTTTCAATAGTGGGAGAGATGGTCTGTGATAAATTTATTGCACAGAATGTTTTAAAGATACTATCTGGAATGCTTTATGCAGTTCTGACTGAAATAAGTTTAAGAAAGGCACATCAAAATTGCAACAGGCTCGGAAAGTTTATTGGCTGTCAGAGAAATGAAGAGCTATTCAACTAATGAAAATTAGTTTATAGATGTTATGCGTTTGCATTCTCAGTTTTTATTAAATAGCTTAAGGAGGAGACTGGTGATTACTAAGTGCGATACTGTTAAATTGGTGTAGTCTTTTTAGATGTATTTTAGATATCATTCACTTGAAAATTTATAGCAGAAAAAAATCTAATAAATGCCACAGTTTTCATGCAGCACCAGGGAGACGCATGTTTGATGTAAAATCACACAGATTGTTTGGTGTCTACTAATACTGCTGAGTTCACATTGAAATCTTTTGAGTGCAAATTCTGTCTCCTGTTCTATATGCTTTGTCCAAAATGATTGTAGTCTTTATCCCTTTGTCAATTTTGCTTGAAAGTGGACAACAAGTTTTAAAAAAAGAAAATAACTCAAGAATCAGGAGTCATATCCACCAATAGCATATAAGCCTTGTTTCCTGAGAAATGGAGCTAAAGGCTTTGTGTGTGTGTTTATGTATAATGAACCCCAAAATAGACATAGCAACGTTTTTAGTAAAAGTAGTGTGTTTTTTATCTGCAGAAAAATCCATTTTGGGTGCAGCCATTTTATCTATTCTGTGTGATGTTGAAGAGCAGCATTTGAGGCACTTAGATCAAAAGCTGTGTGCAGGAACTTGTCTGTGGTTTTAAAGGTACAGCAGTATAATGATGTTGAATGCAGGAGAGTGGGGGAAAGCAGACTAACAGTAGAGTATTAGAACAATAAGGGATGACTGTAGCTTATGCAAACGTAAGCCAATTGAATGCCACGTGGAGACCTAGTTTATAGAAATTGTTTCATTCTGCTGTATGTGGGTCTGGTGCTGTGCACAGCATCAGCAATCCAAGCTCTCTTTTACAATGAGAAGCTCCGTTAGATTCCTGACATTCTTAAAAACAAACAAATAATACCCCCCCCCCCCCCCCCCCCCCAATAATGTAATAAAAATAATAATAAAGTGTCATTTGAATGAATCTACTTTTCAAGTGAGAATGTCATGGTGATTTCTGTTCCAAGAAAAAAAGTCATACCTCTTACATACACAGATGTAGCAGTTTTGGAACCAGAAGTGGTGGTTGACAGCTGTGATTAAATGGTCAACTGCAGCAAGTACAGGTCGTGGCTGTGCAGTCAGAGGAAGTCCCCATGCCTTCAAGTGCACAAAACCTTTAAGGGTAGAGTTAGAGCATTAATATAGCCTAACTTTGATTATTCTTGCTTTTACAACTAGACCTATAACAAACTCCCTCAACACAAACATACAAGGCTAGAACTGCGACTTCATCTCGTCAGCTTGCCAAAGGCAAAGGAATCCAGGCATTATTTGCACACTGACTGATTATATTACTTGGGGCCACAAAGAACTGAATCTGACAGATCCCAGCTGAGAAGTGTTTGTGAGAAGAGCAGAAGATGAATCTAAATAGTGTATGGACTCTTTTAAATTGCATCTTAGTTTTTGTTTATATGCTAGGTGAATTTAGAATCCTTAGATATTGATTGTAAGTGTTGATTAAAAGCATAACTTATGTAGCAGTCTTCAAGTTCTGACTGAGAAAGGATCATGTAATAAAGATTGCTGTTCACTTATGTAACAAAGAACTCCTACAGAGAAAGAAATAAAAATATGTAACTTACTTATCTGAATTCGGTTCAGACTTTAAAGTAAACTGAAAAAGTTTCAACATGCTTAACTCTGCTAGATTCCAGTGACTGATACTCTCCCCCGTCTTCTGAAAAGGGGAAGGAAGAAGGTTAAATAAAGATAGAATAAATACCAGTCCTCAAACAAAGCTCTGCTGATCCTTGTCCTTACAGCATCCCGTACATGCACACCCATTTCCTGTTGTTAATGTTAAACACATTGAATATAACTTTCATTTCATTGTTCACTTCAGTGTTCATTTTATATTAAATTGACCGGAAAATCTCAAATCCATCACAATAAGCACTGTAGAAATAAAGCTTGCTCTCTGTGCTCTGAGAAAGGTGAAAAGGAGCTGCCATTTTGTCTGGCAGAGATGTGAGCGACTCCTCGGAAGTGCTTAGATACCTGAGTTTCAGTGGCAGAGTCTTAAGCGTCATAGATGACCTCACCTCTGTTTCAGAGTTTTCTGCTGTGCTGTAACAGAACTAGAGCAGAGTCTTGTTTTTTCATTTGTTTGTTTTGCTTAGGACATCAAGAACAAGCAAGTTCTGTTACTAACACCAATATACAAAGAGCCCACCAGCTCAACATGTGCAGAGTGGGAAATGGAACTGGCAAAGCTTTGTACCAGACTCGGTGCAAACTGTGCAATCGGGTCATCTCTGACTGTTTCTCCCTCAAAAGGAATAAAGCTTTTGTTTAGATTTTTGCATCACTCTTGAGAAAAAGAAACCTGTAACATCTCTGGTATTCTGAACAGTAGAGGGCAGCGGAAATATATGCCGAAAACAGTTTTATTATAAAATTAAGGAATTTTTGGTTCTCTTTAGAGCTTAAGCAAGTTCTTTTTGCCAACATAACATAAAGAACTGTGATATTGGAATGCAGGGTAAGAAGTTCTGTTACTTTTTAAAAAAGTTTGTATTAGAATTCAGTATTCTGAAGTTATGGTCCCAAAAAGCACGTATGATGCGTCATTCAGCTGAAAAAAAGGCACTGTGCTCTGGGAAGACTTGCTTTAAGATGCTGTTGTCTTCCCATGCCTTCAAGCTCTTAGAGCTGCCAGTGGGTACGGCCATGGAAGTGGAAGGTAAGCAGGGAGGAATAATGGTACTGGCGTGAAGGTGAGCGGTAAGCTGTGGTAAAGTGAAAAGAGGGTTGGCCTTAAAAGATGACAGGAGATTCATCTCTCTCTCTACAAATGAGCTTAAACTAGGGAATGAATTATCACTTGTTTGTGAAATTGTAATTGCTTAGCTCTGAACCAAGCTTAGGAGGAACACCATATTCAACAGGAAATTCAGAGGTTTCTAGCTGGTTGTTGCAGACAGATGCTTATGTGATTCATATGACATGGTCTCCCTCTATACGGACTTCTTTCTAGAACTGTGTATTGTATCAGCCAGGCCAAAGTTCGGTGGGTTGGTTGTTTTTTGTTGGTGTTTTGGGTTTTTTTTGGCGTCTGTACCTTTATTTCAACTTAGGCACTTGATGTCAGTGCAACAGTAACGTGATAAGATGGAAAATGAGTAATCCTACATGAGGCTTATTCTTGTTTCAGTATCATGAGCTTTCTGGCTTGAAGCTGGGTAATGCAACACCACTGCTGCCTCTTCTAGTTCACTTCTGAAACCTGCTTTGTGATGCTATATCCCACCACCTGTGGCAGGAAATGTTAAATTAGTGATTATTCAACTAACCTTAAGATAGAAGGTTATTAATCTTTTGTCTAGTAATTTTATACCCAATTTAAGCTGGATCCAACGCATATTTTGTTAACCTGAGTGATAACAGCAAGTGAAGCATTTAGTCAGAATTTCTTCCTGTTGTATTAGTAAGATCAAAATACTTACCTTCTAATCTGAAATATTTTAACTTTTCTGTTTTCTGGCTATGTCATCTGTGAAACTTCTGGAAGCATTTCAAATTAGTCTGGAGAATTGAAATACTTCCCTCCCAGTCCAGTTTGTCATCATTTCTTTCATCCTATCTCACTTCTTGCATACCTTTTAACATCTGTTTTGTACTGTTTGTGCCTCATCGGTGGACTCTGTGTCCTGATTCTGAATCCTCCATACTCCGTGATATAACTAACTGGGAGCTTGATACCTTTGAGATCATTTGAATGTGATTTGAAATGGAAACAGTGAAAACTTGAAACAGATCTTATCACATAGAAGCAACAGCAGGTGAAGGTTTTGGAGTCATTAAAGGAATAAATTTGGTCTTGGCAAGTGGTATTTTTCAGGGCTTTTTAAGAGGGATCAACATGTTATGGATGGGTGTGGAAGTACTGACAAACTACAAAGCAAAAAAGATGAGAATTGTAGTGTCTGAATATTCTTTTGAACTTATCCGCTTCTGCACGTTAGGTATTTAAGAATTAGAAGACTGCTCAGAGTCACTAGTATATTTGAATATATACATGTGGATATTGCTGATAAAAATGATTTACATATCAGGAGAATTTATAAGCTAACTGGGTTTTTTGAAGCAATGCTGTATAAAAACAGTGAGAGTAGAAATTCACATGAAAGTCTGGATTATTGTTGTTATTTGATGTCTTTCTGTAAAGAAAAAGATGGTATGTTCCTGCATTATTCCCAGCTGCTTAAACACTGACTGTAATTCGTAGTGCAGAAAGCTATCATCAGGCTTTTGATGTGAAGGTTTCTTGTAGATTGAGAGAGCTCTCAGCTGGCCAAGGAGATACTGATTGATTTTTAAAATTAAAAGAAATCATGTAGTAGAGCTGCTTTTCATGCCGACATAGTCCACCCTTTGGAGTGTTGCTTCAACCTTTTCTAGCCGATGATGTTTGACTTTTTGTTAAGTATTTGGTCTGTTTTCTCCCCTCCTTCCACATTAATCCCTTTTGGATTTTATTTTTGACTATACCTGATCTCTTCAATTTTTTTTTCTTTGGTTTTGTTTTTTCACCCTGTGTGATAGGGATACTGTCCTTTGGGTTGTCCTTGATAGTCATAGAATAGAATCATAGAATCATTCAGATTGGAAGAGACCTTTAAGATCATCGAGTCCAACTGTTAACCTATCACTGCCAAGGCCGCCACTAAACCATCTCCCTAAGCGCCACATCTACACGTCTTTTAAAAACCTCCAGGGATGGTGCCTCAACCACTTCCCTGGGCAGCCTGTTCCAGTGCCTGACAACCCTTTCAGTGAAGAAATGTTTCCTAATATCCAATCGAAACCTCCCCTGGCGCAACTTGAGGCCATTTCCCCTTGTCCTATCGCTTGTTACTTGGGAGAAGAGACCAGCCCCCACCTCGCTACGACCTCCTTTCAGGGAGTTATAGAGCGCGCTAAGGTCTCCCCTCAGCCTCCTTTTCTCCAGGCTAAACACCCCCAGTTCCCTTGGCTGCTCCTCACGGAACTTGTGCTCTAGACCCATAGACCACAGTAGTGCACCATAAACTGGAACGGATCATAAAACCCAGAACAGTGAATCCCTTCCTGCCTTTTCCTCACCAGTAAAAATGACAAAAAATTTTGTTGGCTAAATGGTTTTCCCTTTTCTGTATTATTGCAAATTTTGTTTAGTTTAGGGGGGGGTGTTTTTTGATTAAACCTGTGTTTCATAGGACAAATGTAGCAAAAACGCAGTGTTTATTTGTTAATGAATGAATGCGTTCATTGGGTCACTATTCATGACTCAATTTTCTTTCATGAAAGTAGGCAATCTGTTAGGAAATCATTCACATATAAAATAGTCAGAGGCATAAAATATGTTTACATTCATGCCTTTTTAGACATTTTCCTTTGAAAATGCAGTTTGTGGTGATGTTCTATTATGAGAATGGGGATGGGGAGTCCACAATTGCTCTCATTATTGAATTTCCAAAAAAAAAAAAAGTTAACTTGCATTTTGCCACCTAGAAATCCTTTTAAAGAAATTTTGAGTTATTACTGGTATGGAAAACTGTTTCTTTAACTTAGACTTAACATGTTTACCCAAATATTTTTTTAGTTCATCATGTATTTTCCTCTCCCAAAATCTTAATAGGATGTTCAAAGGAAGCATAGTAGAACATGTTATGGTATGTTTGTCTTGTACCTTTTTTTAAAAAAAAAAACCCGCCATGATATATACATGTATATATGTATTTGTGTATGCACATATATATTATATTTTTATATATGTGTGTGTGTGTATATATGCACCTCTACCTACTTATATTTATTTAAACCATATATTAGAACTCAATTTTTTGTAAAGTTACTTTCTTCCAATTAGCAGTGTGCCCAGATGTATGTTCTGGAAAGACAAGGTTTTTTAGATATTTTCATATGAAAACAATTTGAAATACAGAATGATTAAATGTTTTTAAATTTTTCTTTATTTTTGACTTTTTGTTTTGGGAGGTGGAGAAAGTCTGATTTGGTAGAATGGATGGATCTTCATTTGTTAAATGGATTTCTGTATGGAAAAGGGGCTTAAAAAGTAAGTTTTGTGTTTTGTTTTGAAATTAGTCTGTCTATGACTTAAAAGGTTTAGAAGTATTATGTGCCCATGCAAATACATTATCTTGAACTATTACTTATTTTGATGCCAGTCTGTGTGCAGACATATTTCTAAGCAATTAGAATGGATAGCTGATTTAGCAAAAGGCAGCGATTCTTCTGAAAAGTATTTCCTTTCCTGTCACAGGATGGGTTTTTTTATCAAGCTATTTTTGTGCATCTTCGCATTTCATCTCCCAGGTGGTAAAATATAAATCTGTGGTATTGATAACTAAAACCCTGTGATGGAGAGGGGATGTTAATCCAGCCTTCCTATAACAATGTCTTAGTGCTCTAATTTCTTTAATTAAATCACTGCTTTAATATATAATTGGATATCTTACTTTCTCATCTCCTGTGAGATAATTATTGAGAGCAACTCTTTCCTGCTATGTTACGACCAGGAAGCATTCTGTCTCTATAACTGTGGATGTAATCACAACCTTTTAGGCAACAGTACCACAAACACGGGTCAAGATTCAAACTCGTTATGCACCCAGTCATCATGGTCCACTGACTTAGATTTTTTTTTTTTTTTTTTTTTAAATGCATCTCAAAAGACAAGAAGATTACTGAACATGATAGAAAGTGTCTTTCAGTCTAGAGGGTCACATTGGAATGTGTGTAATGCATCTGTGTGGTCAGTCAGAAAACACAGACACATGTCTATTCAGAATAGCTACTGTGTTATTGCTATACTTTTGTCATGCAGACGTTTTCTTAATTGTGCAGAATATTGTGCAGAACAGAGGAGTTATCAAAGCGTTGCAAGCTGTCCTTTTTTCCCAGCAAGGTAAACAGCTTCGTAGCAATTTTCAATTTAGTTTGTTTCAAGTACATACAAATTCTAATAACGAATTACTCTGCAGTGAGATAGCAGGTGGCATTTGTGCATTGCTAATAGCATGCTATGGAGTAATCACAGTATTTTATATTTAATACAGTGCTGCAGTATGGTGTTACTCATGTAATTGATAGACACTGGAGATAATGAGTGACCATGTCTAGGATCAGGATAGCATACTACCTTTTAATTCTTTTTTTTTTCATATTATTACCCTGAATTTAAAATAGGAATGGGTTCTAATTGGATAGTTCAGTTTAACATTTCAGGATTATTCACATTACTAGTTTTAATGTGCTTCCTAAGTACGAAGACAGGGCACACTAATGGTCATGTGTCTTACAACTTTATCCCTGTTTCATAGTATTCATGATATATTGGGGCTTCTTACTGGATTTTAATTAAAACAAAACCAGATACAGTCTCTAACTGGACATGGTTCTGGTAAAACAACATGTATACGCAGTATATTAGAATGTGATTAAGTATTACACGTGTAAGGAACATAACTTGTGTGTATAATTCAGGCATGCTCAGGTATCCATACGGGCCTCAACTTTTCTATCCCTTGACATGTTTGTAGTTAAATCTTCTGCAATTTTCTGTAAGATCTCTGCATATGTAAACTCATGGACTTGTTATTAGTGTATGTCATCTTAATATAACACACTTGGAGTGGGCTTTCCTTCTCCCTATTGCCCGTGCTTCTTCAAGCCGTATAGTCCTAAAAAAGCTATTTGTTTGTTTTAAAACTGGTGATTGCTACAGCCATAGATAATTGTAAGAAATATTAACAAGAACTAGGAATACTTCATGTGCAAGGTAATAAAATGGAATTAAGAAATCGGTCTTTTCTCCTTAGTGCTGTGCCCGGGCCAGTGCAGGTGTCATGTTGAATAAAGATTCGCCCATTGTGTGTTTTGGCTTAATGTAGTCTTGCGTGACAATATAAGCTGGCATGAAAAATCTACCGTAAGATGATACGATGCAGATAGGAATTGTTTGGTATTTTTTTTTGTCGTTCAAGCAGTATGTGCAGTAGATACTTGAACCTCTCAAGAGCATTGCTTGCTTAAATTCTCTCAGGAAGCTCAACTTTTTCATTACTATGCCACTTAACTGATTTCAGTATTTGGGCTATAAATTAATTTTATCAAAGATCCTTGGCTTTGCAGTGAAGCTTATTCCACTCTGAATGTGTGTGATCCATACAATGCTTTATCACGTAATTCTTCTTCTGGATTCATCCCAAAGCTATTACACTGTATTTCTAGGATCTTTTGTGAAAGGAATACACACCAAATTGTTGAGATCAAAATGGAGTCAAGTTTGTGTTACTTGATGTGCCGTGTGATTTAAAACAAAGTGGAGAGCAACATTTAAGGGGTAATTTTCTGGAACATGAGAGACTCAGAGGTCAGCTGCGTTGTGCTATGGCAACCGAGACTTGTAACTCCTTTGGGTAAAAGATGCTCACAAAGAGGGGATTAATTTAATGAGCACCTTATGCTCCCTGCACAATATCTACTGCAATCTTTGCTTCTAATCCACTTATTATGGGCAAAGAAATTTATCTGGTAGCTCAATTATTGGATTTTTTTTTTTTTTTGCCATGGTGTTCCCTCCCGTCCCCTGTTGATGATAGCCCTTGAAACTCTTAGAAAATTAAAACATTAATCTTAACTGCAGTGGTTGATGGTATTTAACAATTTCTGTATGAAATGGCTTGTCTTGCATAGCTGCTGGGACAAATGTACAAAGAACATAAATAGTATAATGCTTGCGAACTTCCAGGTAACCGACTAGTATAATATACATGTCAGGTAGATTATTTTTGTGTGTGTGTTACTTTTCAGTAACTAGAAGAGCTAAAGTGAGGAGTGATCCTTTTGATTAGCACAATAAAGTATAAGGTAGAGCAAGCTCCACCTATTTTGTGGACGCTGTCCCAGAGTCATTCAATATGTAATTGCTTTTCTTACAATTTACCTGTCTTTTCATCCCTTTTGGTGTGTACGTCACAGTTGATATGGATTTGTTCCTCATGAGTATATTGAGATTTAGTTATATAACCAAAGAGGTTGTTAATGTTTACCACTAGCTACGTTTTGTACTGTGCTTTACCTGAATAGCCTTGCCTTGGACACTTGTCCTCATGGACACTGCTTTGTCCACGATCCCTCTGTGTTTTGGAGCCATATACCCGCTTTGAATGCAGTAGTTGGAAGCCCAGACAGTTGTTGTTGTTGTATAACTTTTCCTTCTACAGTAACAGGATGTCCTGTCTCCTTCAAGTTCACTTTAATCCCGTAGCCTTGCTAGCATGCTTGTACTTCATACTATGTGATTTATAGTCTCAATCCACTTTCATTAGAGTTGGCCTGTGTTGGAAATGCCCCATTCTGTGTTCATCTGTAGCCCTGTGACCACCAGTAAGTGTCTTTTAATCAGTTATTTAACAAAGGAGCTACCTATTTGCTGTGTGTGTGGTCATTTGTCACACACTGTTAACAATGAAATTGCATCTATTCTGTTATAAAAAACGTTTGTTACAGTTCTAAAATGCATAGTATTTAGAGATTTTTTTTTTCATTTGACCTGTCTATAGGGTGTTGGGAAAACATACTCTAATCGAGCACCTAACTTACTTTTTTTTGGGGGGGGGGGGGGAATGGGGATGGGGATGGAGTAATACCTTTTATTGTATTGATTGTTTGGGAATTAATTTTTATTCTAATATTTTGCAGACTGAGGCTTAGGTTTACACCATTTTTATACTTTCATAACTAAAGGTGTCAGACTTAAAGCAACACCAACACAAGCTGTGAATGCAGTTGCATCCCGTCCATCCATACACCAGAATCACCATCAGTATAGATTCTGGTGTAGCAGATCCATACACCATTTCCATGTACCCTTGTCTTGTAGAAATCTGTATTCCAAATCTAAACACCCTTTGTTTTGATTTAACCTGTGTCCACTGTGTGGGAGGGATGGTACCTTTTAGTTATGTAATTTCTTGTTTGCAAAGTAAAGACTCAGTTTTGACTTAAGTAGAATTTTTTTTTTTTTTTTTTTTTTTTTTGGGGGGGGAAAACTAAAGAATACATGCATTTGTATCTACAGAAGTCTAGTTAGGTTTGAAGAATAGTCTGCAACATGTTCAGTAGGATCTTAGGAAATGTTACCCTCTGGGCAAAGTACAGACTTCACAGATCTCATCCCTATTTTGTGTTTTGCACCATGAATTCACATTGACTAACCCTAGAAGAATAATTCAGATTAGTTTATCCTGTGGAGAAAACCCACAACCTTATAAAACGCTGCTGCGGGATAAACAAATATACTCAATATTATTTCGGATATTCCTGTTCGTTGCTCAGTGTGATCTGGTCCAGAAATTTCTGTGTTCTATTCTGTCTTTTAACTTGTTGCTAAAAGCCTGTACTGTAATGGTAAAAGGGATTTGATTGTGTGTAGTCTGAGGGTGAAGAATTACTTTTCATAAAACACTTCTCATTGTGTAATGTGGTTACAGAACTCATGATCCAGTTTCTGTTTCTGAATAATAACGGTCTTAAAACACAGCTGTCCTTGACTTTAAAATTATTATTGTCAGAAAACAGAGAGACAAGTTACTTTCCTAAAAAATAGCAAAATAGTATTTAAATATGATTACACAAGTCAAAGATCTGCTGAAAACTAGTGAGTAAATATGAAAAGTTTCAACACCTACAGATTCATTTCAAAACAACATGAAATTAAAACTTCTGGATTTTATGATAAATATTCCTTACCTTTATTCATGAAAGAAAGTTCCCAGAAAACCTCCAGGCTTCAGAAGAGCTAGTGGTGTGGGTACTGGGGAGGGGGCATACAGTTTATATGTATATGTATTTTTTTAAATTATTAATTAAAAAAATACCTGCACAATGTGCAGCTCTTGCATTTTAGCTGAACTTTGGTTGTCTCGTAAGATAGGAGCTCCGTATGGCATATCTGTGGGGTTGTTTGTTGTTCTTTAAATTGCTCATCTTTGACTCCTGTAGACTAGAAACTAAATCCCAGCTATTATCATCTGCAAATGCTTATCTCTAGTTGGCAGTGGAAGACAACACAGCTGGATACATAAGGATCACGTAGTCTGTGACTTCTCTTGTTTCCTAAATCTTCCTGGCCTGGTAGAAAATGCAGAGCTCTGTTAAATGAAATTTCATACTTCTTATTTGGAGGGCATGAAGATTAATCTTGTGGTGAACCTGCGAAACGACATCAGGGAGGGCTTGCCATTTTCCAAAACAAAACCGGAATATGGAGCTGAATGCAATCACTGTCATGGATATTGAAATCCAAATATATGTTAATTTAAGTCCTGCAGTACATTTCACCTATTATCCTTGCTATGTAATATTGACTGACTGGGAATAGAACTTGGTTGCTGAATGTATGTTTTGAAAAATCTAAGTATAGACTTTCGACACAAAATACAAGTTTCTCCTTCTGACAGTTTCATTAGTTACAAAAGCTAATATTAAGTGCCAAAGTACAATTTACAATATGCAATAATTACTTGTGCTTTTAGTTAAAAGTGAGTTTCTTAATTGAAGTGAACCTAACTCTCTGTGATTAGAAGAAGAAACATTAATGTACTAATGTGCTTGTGAAAATGGAGCTTCTGTTCACATGCATGTTGATTATAATGATGATGTGAGAAAATAACTATATATATACATATATATACGTGTATGACTTCATGTATACTTGTTTCAGGATCAGGCTAGTGGTAGTTAGTACTATTCATCAAAACTGAGCTTTTTCTTTTTCTTTTGTTTTGTAGAAGAAACGAAAACAGAGTACTCAAGATGAAGATACAATCAGTATCTGCAGCCTGGATACAAGTGTGAGTAATTTTGTTCTCCTTTTTGCCTTCCCTCCCCACCCCCCTGAGCTAAAATATGGCTATTATGAGTGCTCTGAAACAAACCCGTTCAGCTGTTCAGTTGTATTGTTTTCATACATAGCATGAATAACTTGTTCTGCTTACTATTAAAAATTTAGATCTTGTATATTGATGCTTTTCATTTTTCTGTAGTAAAACTTTTAAAGAGAAAAATAAACAGTCAGCATGACAGTTTATTGTAAAGCAGTGAATCTCTTATTAGTAAATAATTATTAGGATAAAAGGGCATTGAGAATGCAGGACTTAAAAACAGACCTTTTATCCCATTTCACGGCTGTATGAGAGATTTTATTTGTTGTGTCAGTGGTGGTTAATGCTGGTGTTGTGAAGCTGTGTAATGTGACATTAATACAATTGTGAGACCTACGTGTGTCACTGCTGAAGTGATGCGCACATCACGTACAGCTACGCTATTCTATCACATGTGTGAGATGTGAAGAAGCCATCAGAAAACATGTTTTATATAAATTCTGCAGGTTTTAATGTGTACTTTTCCATACAAACAGACTGTTTCTGACTTGTGAATTTTTTAATTGTTTCTGGAAGAAAAGGTGAAATATTGACTTCTCTGAGTTGGTAAAACTGGTTTTATTATTAAAAAAAAAAAAAAAAAAAAATCCCTACAGTGACTGATGCCTGCTTACTTTAAAAATAAGCTATAAGGACCAAACTCTTTCTGTTGATTTTGGTGGGTGTTGAATCAAAGTATTAGTGAGTGTAATTACGCAGTAAACTCAATGCGTGTTGTTTTTCATGTAACGTTGTGACATAAGGGTACGCTTGCATTTATCATTTCAAATCCATGGAACGAAAATAGGTGTAGAGAAATTTACCATTCATTCCGTTCAGTGTTTGTATCGTCATTTTCGGTGTTTTGTTTAGTCAGCTTGAACCAGTTTTTCCCTTTCCGTAGACTTCATGTTAGTACAGACAGAAAAAGTAAGTTAAAAAATAGAGAATAAAACCTCTTGTTTTAACAGGTTTTTTATTTATTAGCAGGTGTCAAGCCTAGTGCTGTGGTTTCTTTAACGATCAGATTTTATTTTTGGTTTTGAAGTATACCTGTTCTTTGAAGAAGCAATTACATTTAAGGTTCATCTACCTGGATGGCTGCAGACAAATGCAAGCTCTTGTAGGCACTTCAAATGGACTGGGTAGAATCCAGCACGTTTTGGAGATCATAAACCCACAGTAGCCTGACCTTGTCTGTTAGCTAATACTTTAATGTTAGTTAATCGCATTAGACCTTACATTGCGCCCAACTTCAAAGGAATTGTAATTCCTTTAAAGGAATTTTAAAGGAATTGTTATTCTTCAGGGAAAATTCAAAATTGTTGACTGTTTATTCTGGACAAATTGATAGCTTTTTAGAAGCCTGACTCTGATCTGGGATGGAAAATGCTGGGTTTAACTATTTTCATGTTTCTATAAATAGTATTTATTTTATTCTTGTATAATTAAGACAATTATGTAAAATTCTCTTGTGTAGAAGTTGTTGTGCTACTGTAGAAATACTTGGATGAGTATAACTTCTGTTTTGGCTAATAGCTAAAGATTTAAATACTACTAAAAAGGTAGAGTTTCTGTTAATATATATAAGATATATTTTTTTATATATATATATATAAAAAAATATAATAAGAATTCTGTGAATTCTTAGAGGAGGGCAATCTAATGTGATCTTACCTCTGAATTTGGCCCACAGAAACACAGACAGAAAGCATAGAGCAAAGTGAGGTTCGTGGTTTACTGATAAGCAATAGAATGTCCTTCATGTCCAGCTATTAAATGCTACTTAAAATTTTTAAAATGTTATTTCCTTGATACTGCTTTTCTACGTAACCATTATTATTCGCAAGACAAGTGAATATAAACATGAATCAGAGAAAAGATAAAGCAATTAACTAAATGTTTCTATGCTGATCTATGAGACAATGACTATTAAAACTGTTGAATTTTGATTTTCATTAAAATATTTGTAAATCCCTACTTCAGAAGGATCTTGTCAATAAAATGTGTGAAGGGCTGCTAAGAAAACTATTCCCACTGTCTTCAATGAATAACTTCACTGTTTAAATGCATACTGAAGTCTGTGTTCTTAGAACATTGTAGGGAGAGAAGGGGCAAGAAAGGAAGGGAGGAAGAAGTTTGAATCCTTCCTTATGGGACTTCAGAATTACTCAGGTCAGCAGGGTTGGGAATATCCCGTGGGGATATAATGGGTAGTGGTACGCAGTCTATCTTGAAGAATGGTCAGTTTATTTAAATGGACAAGTTATATAAATACTAGTTGATTTATCATTTTTGCTTGAGGTAGCCCCAAGCCTGTCACCACTTTTTCCTGTTACCAGAAAGTACTGATTACCTTATGCTGTGCAGCCAGACAGAATATACTATGTCTTGTATCTTTGAAACTTGCTTTGCCCTGAACTCTTCTACGTTATACTACAGTTTCCTATTCAGCATGTGATACTGTGCTCTCATCGCTGATAATAATTGGTGTTAAGGCTAGTTTGCCTCTGGCTGTGACAGAAGACTTAAACTGTCAGGGTGACTTTCTTTGAGAGGGAAAGTGCCTTTGGTTTGGAAAATCATCCTGGCATGTGACCTCAGAACAACACTCAGTTTTTTTAGCTTTAGTTAATGGTTCAAGTGTGCCCATCAAAACTTGCTGCTGTTGACCTTAAAACAAGTTGGGCAGGAAGAATTATGCATTTTCTAATGACTTGTGTTCCTGCCAATTAGATTATAATCCTCCTGGTAAAGGAGGACTGTCACCTCTGTGAGCCTTCTCGACATGGCAAATAAACATTGTTTTTTCCTTCCACATCATATTTTGCTGATGGATAATGATAAAGACAGTGCTGAGTATGCATCTAGATTGAATACCTGCTCCTTAAGTTCTAGGTGTCTCATGTCACTAGAAAATATTAGTGTGTCTTCTGGCTGCACTGTGGAATGTTGTAGCGTGAAGAGGCAGTTGGAATCCAGCAGTCCGTGGCTGAATACTTATCTGTAGAAGCATTTTGTTCTTTTCTTGTGCTTTTTAAGCGCACACAAAGGGAGACATGCTAGAAGATGCTGTTTATACTGGGGAGAGATGTGTCTTTTGTTGGCTTGGGTTTTGCTCTTAGAAAGCCATAACTGACATTCCAAACAATTAGGGATTTTGTTCCAGAGCAGAGAGTTGGCTATCTTTAGTTGTCATGTTTGTGAAGGCACATTTCAAAAAGAAACCTCACAGAAACAAGCTGTGGGTGGCGTTATGCAAAAATCACCTTTCCTTACTGTGTTGCTTTCCACTATTTGTATACTTATGCCAAAAAAAAACAGGAGAGGAAAAAAGGAGAAGTATCTAGAATAATCAAAAGTTTGGGAGAGTTTCCATATAAGAAACAATCAAATATACTGAAACTTACATAAATGGAAATCAAATATACTAGGAAAAAAAATAGTGGATGATTAGTTTTGTGAAATACGATCAGTATAAGGTTATTCATTCTCTTGTGATTAAGGGCACAAAATGAAACTCTTCGTAGATCCATACCAAACCAAAAGGGATGCTTCTTGAGCTAGCATGTAGTGGCAGAATTCTGGCACAGGGTGTTCTGGATACCAGAGGTCTGCGGGAGTTCAAAAGGCAGATTAGACAAGTTAATGGAAGAACAATCCATCAAGACCTATTAGACCGAGTGGAACCACCCATCTGAAGAAATCCTTCAACTTGCATACTTCTGGAGTCTGGGAGAGTAAATCACATGTGCATCGCTAGGTGTTTACTCTGCTTTCACACACTTCCCTGGACAGCTGGTTTTTACCATTGCTGGACACATGGTACTGGCTCAGAGATCCATCCTGAGTCGTAGCCACTCTGAGATGACTTTAGCCCGATACACTACCTTTTTTTCTTCTGAGCAATGACAATTTTGAAATGACGTAGTGAGGGCCCTACCCACTTAGCCTTTGGGTTGTAGCATGATGTAAATAACAATGTTTAGGTTCTGTTGTCTAGCAACTCTCTTATGTCTTTGCAAAGATATGCCAAATTGCTTATATGTATATCCTCAATGAAAACATTTATTTTCCAGGGCAGTGGCTAAGAATATCAAAATCTGAATGCTTGTGTTGCCTATTATGAATTTAGATTCTAACTGGCATAATTATATACTATTAAATTTTTACAGATAATAAATCTCTCAGGCTCTGTAATAAAATTGGTTACTTTTTATTAAATATCATACGTATTTAACAAATAAGCATATTAGACTTCCCTGTGCAGCATACTTCCTGGTTTACATAATTAGGTGAATGACTCCTCTTCAGTTCTTCCAGCTCACTTAGCTGCTCATGTAAGGAAACGCTGCCAATCGCATGCTGCAGTCACTGCTGCGCAGGCTTCACAGGCACCACCTCAGGGATATACCTCTTCTTTGTACTTGCCAATGGAAAGATCTGGCCATCTTTTACTCTGTCTAATGTTTCCAAGTTGTGTAAATGCATCTGTTTGTCACCTTTGTCCGGGAGAGAGAGGGGATGGGAAAGAAAGAGGGTATTAACTATTTAAAGATTGGAGTTGCTTCATACCTTGGAAAGCAACATACATATGGGTCTCCTGCCAATTTACATCATCTGTCTACAATCTTTTTATAAAAATAGATTTAATTTTTTTTTTTTTTTTACAACTGACTATTGCCAGACACACCTGTCTCTTCCAGGGGAATCCGTCATAAAGACAGAATTTCCTTTCACAGGAAATGCTGGTTGGAGCTTTGCTGACTCAGGACAAGGCCTGGTAACCTAAGCATGTTAAGTGATCTTTGTATTTGTTTAGTGATCTGGACTGGTATCGATGCTTCGGGAGTTGATAAACTGGCTTATTAAACCCACTGGTTGGTCTTGGCTCATTTTATTGCCAGCTTAAAGAAGTGGATTTGTAAATCCCCTCAATGTCAAATAGTTTGTGATAACTTGTGACAGATGTGGCCAGCAGACTGTGAAGGCTGAGCGTGTGAATGTACAAGGCCACTGCAGTCTGTAGTTAAATGAAGATGCCCATATTATCCAACGTGTTTGTGTTCATGTTGGCCTCCACCAGAAGGCTTACCTTGTATTCGGTCTATATGGTTAACTCAGCCTGTAGTGTGTTTCATGCTTGTGCTCTTTAGAGTGATTTGCATACGCATATTGATTTACAAACTTTATGTAATTAACATGGCTTACACAAACTTTAGATTTTATAGATGTCCTTTTATAACTTGGAGAGTTGGGACAGAGAACCTGAGACAGCTTTAAAGATCATAGAGGGCTAAGTACTTGTTTGTGTTTAAAACGCTCCCCTAGAGTTCTACAATTCTCTGTATTCCTCCTTGTGCAGACGTTATGTCTCTCCTTACTTAAATTCTGAGCTGCTTCCAGATTTTTTTCTGCCTGTGTTTTCATTCCTTGTTGCTGCTGCCACTTTTTTGTTCTTTTCTGATACCCAGACTTTGAAACATGGGTCTTCAGTCTGTGCAACCTTCTTCTGAAGCTGGAGGAGTGCAAGGGTTTGTGCTCCGCAGTCGGGGTCAGGTAGCCAGCTCTTTCGCTATGCTCTGTCCCTTTCTTGGAAACAGGGTATCCATTTAGTTTCTGTAGGCCAAGTGCTCTTTGGGAGTTTTGTACTGTTACAGATAGTTAGTATATCATACTAAGCAAAGTGGTGATGGGCACTGTTACCTGGAGATTTTTATGTAGAGCACTCAGCAAGGTAGTTAAAAGCAATGTATTTTTAATAGCTATTGCAAAGGGGATAACTGCAAAGTAGTTGGAATCTTGTAATAGTGATAGATGATACCATGTGCCTCATGAGTCTCAACTCCGTAAAATTGTAAGTAACTCAGGAGGTATCTAGAGCAAAAAGCTGGTAAAACCTAATACAAAACTTGTACTTTTCAGAATAAAATTATACTTACTTAAGCAAAATCCTGTTCAGAAGAAGAAACAGGGTGGTGGTGTGCAGTTCTTCCCTGCAATCAGTTGTATGTAAAATTTGTTGTAAACTCATGGAAGTTGCTTTTGTTTTCTTGTTATATTGAGGAGAAGGAACATACAACAAACACATGATGAGCTAGACAAGTAAAACACTTTCATAAAGAGGGTAGAATTCCATATGCAAAGCCTCAGAAGAGTTATTTATTTTGGTTATATAGAACAGTTGTTATTACTGAAAATAAAACTCTTCCAAATGGTCATTTATTAGTGCATTCTGAACTGGAGAAGTCTTACTGCTCATCTGTCTACTTGCAAGTTAATAAAATACACCCCAATATAAAATACAAACAAAAAGTTACCCAGACTTAAGCTCCATTTGCATACACTGCATCAGAGTTCATTAATTTTGATTGCTTTTAGTACTGAGTGAACATTTGTTATGTATTTGAGAGTCTATATAACTGAAACATTCTTTGACCTAATTAAACTTAATTATAAACTCAATAATATTTGATTGCTAAGGTATGGCGAGCTAGCTTTGAAAAGCTTAGAGAGGATTACTTCTACATCAGCTTATCAGAGTTGAGATAATTAAAATATATATTGTATCTGGCTCTTTTTATTTCTATAAACTCTGGTCTGTTTCCTGTTCATAGTATAAAAGGCCTTCAGCTTGCCCAGTAAGATGTATACAATATGTTTGAATTATGCATGACTCTTTAATATTGCTCTATCGCATAGGCGGTCAGTGCTCCATCTGGATTCAGACTTTATTATAAAGTGACTGTTCTTAATCCATTATTAATCCATCATATGATTGCTATAGACTAGACGCTGTCTGCTGTTGGATATTATTTGGAGTACTGTAATGTCATTTATCTTAAGGCTATGTTTTGTTATGTTCTTGCTATTTCTCATTAAACAAGGCCTACAAGTGCTCTATTGGAAAAATGTATAAACTGCTGGTTATGCTGCATTCTTTTTTTTTTTTTTTTCCCTGCATTCTGGAATGATCTCAGACTTCCTGTGTAGTGTTGCAATACAATTACTCTTTCTTTACGTGAACAGCTTCTCAGAATTTGGCTAATTGTTCCAGCAAGTCTCACAGATGATTCCGGTGTGTGAAGCAAATGTGTGAAGAAGTTGAACATCTTCAATACAAATCTGTCTATGCAAATATGTGAAATCCTTTGGAAACGTGGACCAAACTGTCTTAAAACATACTTGTGAAACTGGGAACTGAGTAAGGAAATGGTCTCTTGTATGAATTCACCCAGTTTCTAGAAATTCATTTAATGTATCTATAGATCAGCTTTAAGTATGGTTGTTAAAACTAACTTTCTTTAAGGTCTAACTCAAACTATAACAATATCTTACTGTGACTCGCTAGCATCTATTTGTTAGCTCCTACTTAAATTCCTGTGCAAGACATAATTGGAATACAACATCCTTTCCTACAGTACAGAGAATCCACTGACCTCAGGGAAATTGTTCCCCTTTTTTTGCTTTTCAGAAATTGAACATGGAAGAAAAAATACTTTGACTAATTAACATATATGGCAAATTCAGTACCATTCTGCCTGTGTGCAAGACTATTAAGCGATCCTGTATGTGTTAAGGGTTCCAAAAGCATTTTTTTCTTCATGTGCAGTGTTCAGATTGTCTTAGTAGTTCTAACGTGCTATGTATTTCATATAAAACAAGGTCTGTTTACAGACAAAAAAGAAAGAGTATCTGAGTAAAAAAGACCCATTATTTAAGTGGGGTCTATAACTGAAAAATGATTGGAAAAAATTAGGATCAGTGAAGGAAAATGCACTTTAGGGAGGTAGGCTGCAGTCATCTTGTCTTTGGCAAACTAATAAAGCTTTAGGAAAACAAATATTATTGCCAGTGGATCTCTAATTTTATGTTTTATAGAAAAGGAATAGTGTACATGAATAAGCAATATTTATAATATTCATTTATGTATTTAACATATAAATATATTTATATATTCATTTATACCAGCATATTAAAAATGCTCAACTAAATGAAAAAGAAAAACATCAGTCCTTCTGAATACTATGTTAAAGAAATTATATATTCTTTTTAATGAAATAAAAGTATGACCAGAATGAGCATTGTGTTCTGGCAGAATTACTGAAGCTGTTGCTGTATTAGCAGTAAGTTTAACATAGGTAAAGTATTTACAGACAAAATGAGGGGAGGGGAGGCAGAGAGACTTTCAGATATTATTTAAATGGAATTTATACAGAAGGTTTAAATAAAATCTGCAAATCTTATTTTTCCAGGGAAACAGAAATTGCTTATGTTTGCGTCAACACACAGAGATCTATCAGTGTCTGTACTTGGTCTTTTAATGGTTGGTGCTTTGGTGGTAGGATTCATCTGGCCTACCTTTTGGCAACTGTAGCTATGAGTTAATTATCTAAATTTCCTTTATACTTTTGAGATTTGGATCTTGTTTTGACAAGAACGTGTAAGAGAGATCAGCTGAATCTTACCTTGATATTGTTTGTGAAATGTGTTTTGCGGCAAAGGGAAGATACTACCAAAGAGACTGGGAAAAAAATACAGGTACGGGCTCCAGGGAGGTTGTTGGGACATGTGTGCCTTGTGCAAGAATGCATAAACTGGTGTGTTTCTGAGCTCATGGTACGGCTGCAGGACTTTTTGTCTCCTTTTCTAGCGTTCTCTTTTCTAGATCTTTTTCTCCTCTCCTTCAGCTTATTGGTATGGATGCCCTTTTGAATAGAATAGGCTAGACTGTTTCAGTTGGAAGGGACCTACAACGGTCATCTAGTCCAACTGCCTAACTAATGCAGCACTGACCAAGTTAAAGCTTGTTATTGAGGCCATCATCCAAATGCCTCTTAAGCACTGACAAGCTTGGGGCATCAACCACCTCTCTAGGAAGCCTGTTCCAGTGTTTGACCACCCTCTTGGTAAAGATACGCTTCCTAATGTCCAGTCTAAACCTCCCCTGGTGCAGCTTTGAACCATTCCCACATGTCCTATCACTGGATACCAGGGAGAAGAGATCAGCACCTTCCTCTCCACTTCCCCTCCTCAGGAAGCTGTAGAGAGCAATGAGGTTGCCCCTCAGCCTCCTTTTCTCCAAACTAGAGAACCCTAAAGTCCTCAGCTGCTCCTCACAGGACACGCCTTCCAGCCCTTTCATCAGCTGCTTTGCCCTCCTCTGGACACATTCGAGTACCCAAACATCCTGTTAAATTGTGGGGCCCAGAACTGCACACAGTGCTCAAGGTGAGGCCACACCAACGCTGAGTACAGCGGGATAATCCCCTCATTTGACCAGCTGGTTATGCTGTGTTTGATGCCCCCCAGGATGTGGGTTGCCCTCTTGGCTGCCAGGGCACACTGCTGACTCCTCCTGAGGCTGCTGCCAGCCAGCACCCCCAGAACCCTTTCTGCAGGGCTGCGCTCCAGCCACTCCTCTCTCAATACCGCTGTACCTATGGTTTCAGTGCTGCTGTGCTGAATGCAGCTAGTAATGGCGGAATCGATCTAGGTGAACGCTTGTTTGGTCCTGCTCCACAGGAGAGCAGTAAGTAATAGGCAGAGTTACTGAAACCATGTGCAAAATAAGGGAAGACCTTAAGGGGTTTCCTTCGTCAAAGTACGTAAGCCTATAGTTTGCCTGACTTTTAAGTGTTTGAATAGTCTCATTGAAATAACTGCTGGAAGTCAGAGGAACTACTTAAATGCTTGAAGATAGATAAGCCTGTCCAAGTGTGCTTCACAGAACTGCAGTATGATCTGTAGAATTTAAATTCCATGCATATTGTAAAGTCTTTGAAAGATTAGAACGTGCATTATTAAGAGATGTATCTCTGAAGAGAGATACATCTGAACAAAAGGAAGCGTGTCCACTTGCTATTTATGATCTTGACTAAAAAAGGCACAGTTAGACTAAACAAGTTATTGTACTGTTAAGACACAACGGTAGAGGAAAAAGTGGTAACACAAATTCCAGAGCTAAGGATATGTGCATAAAGATACAATAAACAGTGAAAATGAAATAGAAATGCCTGAGTGGAGAAAGGAAAAAAAAGAGATAAATTCAATTTATTGTGTATGCCTTTTCCTCTTCTTTCTTTGTGCAATTCTTGGCATTCTGCAATCTTTGAGGGGGGAATAAAGCAAGATTTTGTGGGGAAGTCGTTGGTTCCTAGAAAGCGGTTTTTCTTCTTATGCTTTTTTGTTTTGTTTTGTTTTTTTCCTGATGAGGTGATGTAGTTACACTTTCATAATGAAATTGAATCAAGAAACGAGTTATTCTAGTTTGGCTGGTTTATTTGGAGGTCAAAATAAAACCTGATATTCTATAGTGATAAATATTATATAATCCAATACACTTTGTAAAATTAAATTTTATACATCACTGGTAACTGTATTTTATGTTGAATCTATAATATGGACCACGCAGACAGAATTTATAAGAAAAATGAAGGCTCCATGTAAGCAATGTGCTGTGTGTGCCCTTTAGTCAGAGAATTGAGTTTTTCTAAGTTGTGTTATACTTTTGATTAAAACCGTCTACCTATAATTATTCCATTGAAGAGGGAAAGGATGGCCCATTTGTCTTCAATTAACTGCTGGGAGTGTTTGAAATTGTGACATAGTCCAGTGCTTACTGAAGTCTCGAGTGGAAGTCAGGTCAGGATTTCATTGAATTAGCATGGCTGTATATTTTAAAGTCCATTAATTTCTGTAATGCCAGCTACATTTTGGCTATGCCTCTAGAAGTGACCCACCATAACAGGAAATTAAGTTTGTACATAAATACACCGGTTTGCTTCTAGAACATCACAGGGTTTGGATAGGCCTCGTGAGGGCATTTGTCTCATCCATCTCTCTCAGTGGTTGAATTAAATGATAATGAAGTTATTCATTACAGATATTTCTGCAAGGTTTTTTAGAAGCCTCTGCTGCTTCTGCAGGCAATCTAGTCTAGAGCTTCTCTGTGTCTATTGTTAACAAGTTTTTCCTAGTCACAAACCAGTTTAAGACAGTGCCTTATACCGTACGTGATAGTTCAGGTCAATGTAAGACTATCAAATCCACTGAACAGATATGGACAGGGGATCCTGTACTACACTTTTCACTGTAGCCAGAACCTACTGATAAGCAAAGTTATTTCAGATGATGCCTTTTGCTTGACAAGAATTAAACATGATAATTTTAATGAAGTAAAAATGCAGCAATAGTTGATCTTTTGGTCAGGCTAATCAGAGGAAGTACTATTTGTTTCAGCAAAAGAGAAGTTAAAGTATTTTTATCAGTAGATTGGCCTGATTTTCATTAAATACTAGATTATGTCTGCCTGTATCTTCTGAAGAAACCTGTTGTACTAGGTTGTTAGGTGTGTGGGTTGGTTTTATGTTTGTTTATTTAAAAAAAAAAAAACTGGCCACATTTTAGCAGGAAAATCATTATCAACTTATTGCATTATCAACTTATTGAGCAAGAACTTAGCAACAAGAAGAACAAAGATGATCCTTATAACTATAAATCTTAGCAGTATTTTGTCAGTAATAGTGTCACTGTACAAAATTTTCTATTAGGTGATTTCTACTTTTGGCTGGTAAGAGTAGGTTGGAAAAAAAAAAGTTTCACACAGATAGTTGAGGTTATATGGCCTGCTTGGCTTATTTATTCCAGCGTGAGCCTCAAGTTTTCTGTGTAACCATCAGTGAACCATCCGACCTCTCTCTTGATCAGATTCTTATCTGCAAAATACAAATAATTATGCTTGCTTGTTTTCCTAAGCTGCTTTGTGACCAAAGTGCAAAAATTTCTAGAGGAGTGTTCTGCACTGCCATTGCCGATGACTACAGTCGGAAGGGGTATATACCAGTGCAGGCTGTTGACCAAGGTCACTGCAGTGCATGATAGCGTAGGAAGACATAAGCAGGTGAATCTTAAAGTTTGTTGTGACAGAAAAGTGTAACATGATTTTTCATAAAAGTTTCACTGGTTTTCTCTGGGGGCATCTTTCAATGCCATGGTAATCTTAGAATATTATCTCTGCATAGCAGTGATTTCCCAATTCATTTGGTAGCCCTTAGGTCCCCTTATCTCTTGGGGGGAAAAAAATGTTTTTTATTACTTCTACCATTCCATTATTACCGTAGCTATGCAATCTGGACAGCTGGAGGGTATCTGCTTACAGCTGCTGACTCTTTGTTATGCAACTGCACCCTGTTTCCTATGCTACAGTGTGGAAAGCAGCAAGGAGGGGGAAAAGCCCCCAGCAAATAAGAGCTCAGCAAGTGTTTGGAAATGCTTTAGGAGTATTTTACAAAAAATAATACGTTATTGTTTACAAGGGTGTGAATGTGTTTCTCAATAGAATACTAGTATGTCAGCTCTACTGATGAGCAAAAATGCAGAAAAAGTTGAAATAAAACTCAGAGCAATATGCTTGGTGGTTAAGCTATAACCGCTAACTTACAGGAGGCTGAACAAGATAATTTAGTCACTTTTAGACTTACAGGCAATGAGCCTATAATGCATATGGCATTACAGGACCCTACAAGTCTGCCTTACAAAAATTAGATTTTAGGATTAGGCTGAGAATTTGCAAGTTTATTCTGAGCATTGCACTGTCATAAAATCATCCTGCCTGTGTGAGGACAGAATATCTTCAGTGGTAACTTCCGAGATCTTTACAGTTATTTGAACTTGTTCATTTAAATAACTACAAAAATTAGTCAGTAGAAAATATAATAATTTTATAGAATCATAGAATAGTTTGGGTTGGAAGGGACCTTTAAAGGTCATCTAGTCCAACCCCCCTGCCATGAGCAGGGACATCCTCAACTAGATCAGGTTGCCCAGAGCCCCGTCCAACCTGACCTTGAATGTTTCCAGGGACGGGGCATCTACCACCTCTCTGGGCAACCTGAGCCAGTGTTCCACCACCCTCATTGTGATAAACTTCTTCCTTATATCTAGTCTAAATCTCCCCTCCTTTAATTTAAAACCATTACCCCTTGTCCTGTCACAGCAGGCCCTGCTAGAAAGTTTTCCCCCATCTTTCCTATAAGCCCCATTTAGGTACTGGAAGGCTGCTAGAAGGTCTCCCCGGAGCCTTCTCTTCCAGGCTGAACAACCCCAACTCTCTCACCTGCAAGGTTCATACATGTAGTCTTCATTCACTCCATTCTAAATTTGCAGGGTCAAATCCAAATCTGCTGCTATATTGGAGAATTATTTCATTTACTTCCTCTATACTCTCTCCTGTCTTATCTGCTATATCAGTCATTAGTTGGATTAAAAGGTCTATTCTTTTAATTGATCTGTTAATTCTCAAGGCAATGGTTGTATAACAACCTAGCTGATTATTTTTCATGACTGTTCTCAAGGAAACCAATACTGCAAGGATTTGACTGTGTCTTAGCAGCTGGAAGTCTCAGCATGTCCTAGTTTTGTACTAGAATATATTATTTAAACTGTATATATTTGCTTTGTACTGATGATAGAGTTTGCCCTTTGAGTTTTGCTTGCCCCTAAAAGCTTAATCCCTTCATGGAGGAGGGATTCACTTGATTTCTCTCAGTAATCTGGCTTCTTTATTGATAGAACTGGAGACTGAACTGCAGTCTTTTTAAAGCTCTCCTTCCCAGAATGCAAGCAGTTTAGCTGCCGAAGGTGTTCCTTTGCGCTATTTAGAACTGTAATTTTTTTTTTTTTGAAGATGCTTAGGTAGTGATAGATGCATATATCTGCATAGAATGGTCAAAGGTACTGAAGCATTTAATTTCCAAATTTGACTTTAGGTAACTTAATACATTTAAATATCTGCTGCTGTGTGCTTAATGGTTCTACTCAATTTTAACTCACTGTGAGAATGTAATTGACTTTTGATTTGATTTTCTGAAGATGTAATTCAGAAGACGGCAATATTCCACTAGTCTGTTTTTTCTTTAGCATGTTGATTAAAAACACTTTATGAATTTTTGTGTATTTCCTCATAAAACTGTTATAACTGGAGATTTTTCCCTTCCAAATTACCTTACTGTACTTTATTATGTTTGTAAAGAAATGTAAATTTCTCATCCTTATGTGTTTAGAACAAACTTGATTTTAATATATGTAGGGCACGAACCTGATGTAGTATATTACAGCATAACTGACTTATCTACTTGATAAAGTAGAATAAAGCATTAAGGTGGTGTTTTGAATATTAAGCTTATTCTATACCAGCTGCATATTACTGAAAAGTTGAGGCAATTTATAATGGTTTATTTTTACTATTATGTGCATAAGTAACTGATTATTAAAGCTTTTAAGAATTCTTGTTACATAAACCAAGAATGTTTATGCTACTGGTGTAGCTGTAAACTGTGTAGATGCCCTGGTAATCACAAAGAGTATCCATAGCATCACTAGAGTTGCAATTTACCTGTTTAAGCCCGAAGTTCTCGTTCTATGATTTTGGTTTTCTGTGTTATAAGCTAGTTCTTCAATGAAATGTAAAAACTGGCTATGTGTTATTTGGCCTTTTTTGAATACGTTATCTTTCAAGAGATCTCATTCATTTAGTTTTGAATTATGGGACATGCAAATGAAAATGTACGATAATTGAGGCTTAAATACATAACCTTGGTAAAGAGCTTTGGTGTTCTTTTCATAGCTGTTACTCTTCTGTAAACATTAGTGAAGAGCTTAGAAAGTAAATGAAACTAATTGCAGACTTCCAGAAGTGCAGTAATTAATGGAACAAATACAAGCCCGTAGCTGGAGGGGGAGAAGCTGGCAGTAAATTTCTTCTTCCTGTGAAGTTAATGGAATTTCTTCCAGAAACCTTTGATTTCACCCTGATTGTGTGAAAAAAACTAACAAAGACAAGTTGCAAGTTTTAATAGGCATATACTCTTATTTATTACTTACAGATATCTTTGTATCAGATCTGTCAGTAGCTAAATCAGATACTGTTGTCTGATGTGTATCTATTGTTGGGTCTAAAAGGTGGTCAGTGATGTGTACATGATGGGATGTAAACAGGATGGGACTTGGGAAGGGGCAAACTGTGCAACTAGATTTGTCACGAGAGCAGAAGCATCCTTTGAGAGTCTGCACTAGTCTTTGTTATACCTATTAACTATTTACTAACAAACCATTAAGTAAAGTTCTGAAAGTATTTGTAGGTAGTACAGAGCAGTTGGATGAAGTTTTTCTTACCTCTTTTATGAAAGCTCCGTAGTTGCTTCTTAATTAAGCCAAATGAGTCAATTCTGGGGCATAAAGCTGAGAACTGTCTGAGCATTGCTGTATTGGAGTAATGTTGTATACATTATGTTATTTATTGTATGCATTGTGTTATTTCTGGGCGAGTTGTTGTTCTCATAATCTGTTGTTTCTTGCTTACATCTGAGGCATGTTAACTGTGCTCCTTTTGTGACTTTTTTCTTTTGTACCATCACTTCTTAGAATAGCACAGTGACTTCCTGCGCACCGTGTGAAATTTGCTCTGAATTCAAGCAGCTTGTGTATTTTGATGTTTGAAGACACTTTCGTTATTAGAACCTCTTGCCAGAATAAGCAGCTTTTTATGCCCTTTTCTGCTCACATGAAGTTTTTAACAGTTTATAGATAACGAATTTGCTGCTTGTGTCTATGTGGAATTGGCTGAAGAACCGATGTGGGGGCTGGCTTTGTGCCTATCTGGAGTTAAGAGACTTTTTGTGGTTATGGCACACATTTCTCATATGAACTTCATGTATCACTTACCCGTTCTGTGGCTCGTTTTCACTGGTTATAAAATGCTGATGAGCTTATTTTTCCTTAGTGATGCTAAGAAAATTCATTCATCAAATTTAAGGGACTATACAAAATGTTATTAAAATGGAAACTATGATTCTGTTGTTCTTATGTGACTGGAACTGAGTTTGCTTTGCTTGCAGAATTTCAGAACCTGCTGTGGTTAAGATAGTCTTTTGATGTAGGATGCATAGCTGTGAAAGAAGCAAAGTAAAAGCAGTGCCAGGAAGGACTTCAGTACAAATTTGTTAAAATCAGTTTATTGCATGAAGTCAATGCAATGGTGTTCTGTTACATAGTAAGAAGGAAAAAAAAAAAAAAGATAAAAGCCATTTACAGCATGGCTGAGATAACAGTGAATACTGACCTCTGTCTGCCAGAACATTTTCTAGCCAGTACCTGCATCACATTCTTACTTGATTTTTCTGCATACAGGCTTTAAAATGGCTTGTTAAATGGGCACTTTGTTTTACATTTACAGAAGTTCTAAAATACACTAACTGGCTAAAGAGACAGCTGAGGATAATATGACCCCTTTGTTGCCATTGGTCATCCATCATTCCTCTACCTTGTATTTTTAAATTCGGGGATTTTTTTTTTTTTTTTTTTTTTTTAATGGGGTGGGGAGGGGGGTGTGGAGAGAGAAAGGCCAATAAAATAGGATACCGCCTGCATCTTGGGTCATGAATGGGATTAGATGCCTAACTGGCAGCTTTTGCCTAACTCCTCAGGAAGTTAAGATGGAATGCCTCAGGGAAAAATAATTTTCCTTGTGGCTTCCTGGGAGGGAGACATTTCAATTTTTTTTTTTCCTGTGTCTGAAAATAGAAAGAATGAATGTTCCCTTCCATCAAATGAGATGTATTGTTTCCAGAATTTCTTTAGTAGCAATAGTATAGCTATACTGTGATTCTTACTGTTGTCATCTCTCTTTTAGTGTCTTTATTTACATTAGCAGAAAACATAAATAGTGTCAACATATTAATAATTTGTCATCCATTAGCTAAGCAATGATTTATCTCTTGCTAGATATATTTGTTCATATTTGTCACTCTTAGTGCTCTTTAAAAATAACTTCCTCTTTGTGGTGTTCAGTGTTTTAAGTAGGCTAAAAAACCTCTGCAAATGAGAGATACGGATGAAGACGTCTTAAAAAGCAGTTCTTAACATTAAACAGACCACAAAGTTTTAAATATACAAGTGCTGGATGGATTTACTGGTAAAGCTCTCATCCTCTTATTTCCTCTTAGTGACCTTAGTTTAAGCAGCAAAGAATTGGTGCATTCAGCAGCATTTAGTTTTTTTCTTTTAATCTGATGTGTGAGGTCATTCCAAAATGCAAACCTATATGCAAGTGAGAAAGGAAGGATTGATAGAGCCTTTGTAAAACAGTTCCTGTGGTATACGTAGGTGCTGCTACATAGGTAATGCAGCTATACCATATTTTATTATAGCTTGCATAATTTCCCACTTCTTAAAAGTAACTCAAAAAAGTGAGTTGAAATTTCCCATTGGGTAAAGAAATAGGAAATGGAAGCGGGAAGAAATCATTAATGGCAACATTCATCTTTCTTCTGTTAAAGGATTGTCAGAAAAGCTAAAATGTTATGGCTCTTCCATGTGGAAGCTTCTATATGGAAAAAAGTAGGTTTTATCCTTGGGGACTATAAAACCTAATGAAGGAATCATTTATTGTTTTCAGGTTACTGTCATTTCCTAATACGGAAAAGGTCTGAGCCAGCCAAGATTGCACTTGTGATTTTGGAGTGGCATTGCCTGAAAAATACTTGAATGACTTCTTTCTCCTTAATAGAATTATTATTAACAACTACTTGAAGTGGTGTGTATATATAGCAAAACTGAATCAACGGCAACTCTATGAAGCTCTGAATTGGTGAAAGTTCCACTGTAAGCAGCCATCATTGGCACTGTTAGGTTCTGGTAGCTATCTGTGTGATGTGGCTCTAAATTTACAGAAGTAAGTTGTGCTGGTTTTTTATGTACCTCATTTGTGAAGGAATTATTTGCTCTTTGCAGATACTCTGTAAGAGTAGTTAAAGCAAAACCCAACCCTGTGTTTCTACTGAAGAAGCATTTTTTAGATATTTCTCATAAACGATCTCTCTGAATCTTGACTGAGTTGCTTAATGAAGTGCTGTTCATTACCGAAAGTTCACTGAGGAGAAGAAGGAACGGTTAAAAAACACAAGGTACTTGACGCACTTTGCTCATAAGCTTTTATTTAAGTATGCAATCTGTTTAGAAGTATATTTAAGGACTCACAGACAGAGGGGCATAGGGACCCAGGCGAGATGAGGAGAATAGGAGCTGTTAGGATACTGTTCATGATGGACATCTCGTTAAGCTGTTGCTAAGGTAAACCTTCTACTGAAGTTTTTAGGAAGAAAAAACACTCAAACATCTGGAACAGAAGCTACAGAATCAGGAACTCAAGTTCTAAAATTTATTCCAGATATGATTTCCATCCTGAACTCTCTTGCATCATTTTTTGAAATTCTACTTGCTGAGGTAGGAGGCATGCTTTACTGCTTCCCAGGAACAGTAGAAGAAATTTGTAGGGTATTTTGAAGAGGCAAATTATTTTGGTAGAAGTGTTTGCTCAGAACTTCAGAAGGGAAGCTTCATTGAAGAGAAACAGTCCAAAACATACAGCAGAGATTCTCTAACAGTTATTGAGTTTAAAAAAAAAAAAAAAAGGGACTTGCACTGGGACTCGTATCCGGATACTAGAAATATTCTTATAAGATCTGCTGTTACTTAAAAACAAAAAGAAATGGAAGGAAATGCTCCAAAAATAACGGGGTATTTTTTTAGTCTATACCCCTCCAAAGATTGTTCTTTAAAATACAGCAGTTAAATATCTGGCCTCATCTCTGGGAAGGTGACTGGTGCTGTACACTAGAAGAGCTGATCAAGAAGAAAGGTTACAGAAATGACATTCCTGTCATGAGTTGGTGAGTACATGGTGCTGCTGGCATTCCTGACCCTGGCTTTCCAGCTGAACTAGTAGTTGAAATGTTGATTCTGTGTACTGAGAGGTTCCAGCTGAGACTGTTTGTAACAGCCACATGAATCATATGGCTTTAGACAGATTATTTAAAATAATTCTTAGACCAAAAAGACTAAAAATGTCAAAGGCTATTGTTTATTAGGTAGCATAACTATTCTTACTGTACCTGTTTGTTCAGGTAATAGCTTAGGAGCTGACTGAGAGGCCCAAATGGTAAAAATGAATGCTTGAGGCACCATCATCTGTTTGTTAATTTGCATTTGCCTTCACTGTTTTACCTTTCCACATTTTGTAGCAATAAAAGAGTATTGAAGAAAGCAGCAATGTTTTTCTATACTGCTTGCCGTGTTTAATTTTATGCTGCATTCAAGTATGTGCTGGTTCCATTCCATTAATTAATTCCAGGCTGCCAATTACAGGAGGCAGCTGAAATGTGAACCTATTCTTGATGTTGACACGTCCCCTCCCCCTGTCAGGTGTGAGATGCTAAATCTATACGTGACTAAATGGAACAGGAAGACATAACACTTTTAGATTTAATTAAGACAAGATGTCTTTAAAGTTTCTTCCCCCATCCCCCTCATCCTCCAGTTACTTCCTGATATATTTTTGGGGCCAACTTTAGCAAGTTTAGGAAGGAACAGGTTTAAAAAACAGATGCATACTTCCTGAAAAGGACCATTAAAAACTTCCACCCAGTTTCACAAACAAGACATAATCCTCATCCTATAAGAACTGAATACGGTAGAAAAGAAACTGTGGTCTTAGATATTGGAATTTATTCACATATGGAAAAATATTTAACAAAATGATCGCATCAGAATCGTAAAAACTGTAAGCAAATATGTTATCTCTTAAGAGTGTTTCTTTAGTATTCTTGCCTTTTTTTCACTGGTGAATACTAGGGGGGATATTGAGTTTCATTTGATTTTTTTTGTGTGTGTGTGTCATATGAACTGTTCGGTTGCTTTGCTGGTATTGGTCCCCTCACAAGCACAGCTGTCACTAATTACGAGAGGAAAAAGGTCTAAAACAGTGGTCCTGAGATTGTGGATGGCAGATAGCACTGTCTCTGAGATCACCTTAATGTTTCTTGTGGCCATAGGAAATTAAAAAAAAAAAATCCTAATTACAAGCCTGAAGTTGTCGGTAAGCACACCACTTGCTTAATATTGCTGTCCACGATCCCTAAAGTTTGAGGCTTGCCAGTGTAAAATCTGCGCAGCTTTTATTTCCAAAGAATGTCCAACTCTTGAGCCCCACTTGCTAGCAAAATGTACTTGAGATAGCAAAATGTACAGAGATATGTATACATGGGTATTTCATGGTCAGAAGGCAAAACTGGATTTGTACTGTACTTCTGTAAGGTTAGAGGATGAGAAACACTGTACAGTATTTCTGATGTCATTTTTCAGCATGGTGTTTGGTGACATTTTCCTACTGAGTTGGACATGAAGTCCTAATGAAAGCTACTCATCATAAACACCAGAGATGGAATCAGGACAGATTCATCAGGGTCAAAGACTTCCCTCTTTCTGTTTTCTCTTTTTGCAAGGAATATGTCTCTTTGTAGTAATTTGTTAATTGGGTTTCTCTCTGTTACCATTATTTTGGAAAATTGGCGACATCTCACTCAAAACTGCTTTCTCGTAGTCTGGATACAAATGTAAAAATTGGCTAATGTGATTTTTTGATTGCATTGCATCTTACAAAGGGTGTGGGGATATTGCAATTCTGTCAGAAATGCTAGATTAGAAGCTGATTAATTTAGAGGATTTTGCAGCTCAAATGCTGCAGATGTTGAGAAAGAATGTGAGGGCAGGCAATGATTAAAAAAACCCAAACCCGAACACCACAAACCAACCAACCTCCTCTCCACCCCCTGAGCTGTTGTATCTTGGGGAAATAGGATCTGAATCATAGTTGTATTGTAGATATACTGTAGAATCATAGAATCATAGAATCGTTTGGGTTGGAAGGGACGCTTTAAAGGTCATCTAGTCCAACGCCTCTGCAATAAGCAGGGACGTCCTCAACTAGAACAGGTTGCCTGTAGATATCTAAATGTCTAACTCGGGGGGGGGGTGGGGGGGGGGAAGTGCTAGTAGGGTAGGTAGCAGTTGTGAAACAAGTGTACTGCTGTAAGGCGTAAGACTATGCCTTACATAAGCTCTATTGCCTGGTTATTGCATCTTTCCCATATGTGCAAGCAATATCAGACAGGTGATTTAGTTTCATGGAGATCGGGGAGGCTCAAAAAGGTCTTTGTGACTTCTTATTTCAGCTGTTTGGCTTATTCATGTGATGTGGTTAATATATCCTGCAATGACACATTTTAATGCACATCTGCTGTTAGATAGCACATACTAAAATAAATGTAACTTCCTGAACTAACAAAATAGATGCTTACTGTGGTAAAACTTCAGTCATTTTGGGAGGAGAGCTATCCTTTATTTTAATACAAATACCAGATTTAGAGGGAGAAATTATGAACAGAAGCAACAGAAGCAGGTAGTCTCTAAATGTTTGTACAAAAACAAACCCACCAAATTCCAGAGAACAGTGTGCAATAACATACCTGCTTTTCTATTCCAGATATGAAGTGCATTCCAATCTTTATTATACAGCTATGCTTTTATGAAGCTGTCCTTTCAGCCTTTTGATTTTTGATTAGTGCAATGGCTGGACGTTTCATAGGACTTAAACACTTAGGTTTTTTCTTTGTGGATTATCACTGCAACTCCCTTAGGTCATCTTGAATATCCAGTCTATGCTCTCCTCCCCTGTCCTGTTTTGTTTTAGGGAGGAATGGAGTAGTGAATTCAAGGAGAGCTTGCAGAGCACACTGAGAACACCTGTACAGGACAACATACTTGAAGTACAGCATAAGGATAAACATTTTTCCTTCCGCTTTATTGCAATATGTTCGCATGGCAGCACTCTGTTTGCTTTTTCTCCTAATTGTTTGGTACTGTGATTATACTTTTCTATTCATTATGTAATTATCATATCTGGAATAAGGTAAGTATACAGGCACTGGAATATATCATGCTTCTAATCGATAATTATTACTGGAAATAAAAATGAAGGCGCTATATCCTGCAGCCTGGAAAAACATGGGCTTTACCCCTATTGCACCTTTTACTTCCCTTTTCCTCTTTCAACGTTTATATGTGACAGAATATTTTTGCTTCAACCTATGTTAGCAGTTCTGGATGGCTGCAAGTTTGGGTTTGGTTTCTTTCGGTTTTTATTTCCCCCATCCCCTGTGCAGTGATTTTTATTTTTTTTTAATTCACTTTTTTCCTAAGAGGAATTTAGCTCATTGCTAAGTCAGTAAGATGGCTTCCATTGGTACCTTCTTCTGGTATCAATATCTCTAAATTAGCCTAAGTTACTGACATTCAAATTACATTAAATTATAGCAGTGCAGTGTTTTTCTGATAGGGGTGAACTATAGCCTGCTTGGAGTTTTGGCAAAACTTCCTTTGATTTCAGTGTGGCCAAGGTTTCTCTTTCATGGTTTGCCCCTCTCTTTAGGTCTAAAAGATACAAAAAAAACCAAAATAAAAGGATATTTTCTCTGGTTTGGGCATAGAAATACTTTGTTTATACTGTCCTTCAAGGTAGCAAAAATCAGAAACCAGTTCTTTGTTAAAGTGCTTGAAAGCCATTTTGACTATAGCAAATTCAGTTACTGAGGAGTGTTACGTGATCTTGTTCTTTGTTCTCTTCTATAGTAGCCTAGAACTCATACATGAACTCACATTTTGAGAGTTGAAGAGTAAAATAAGATTTATTTATTTTTTTTTATATTCAAGATCACTTGCATCTACTTAAACTGCTGCTTTTGTGCAAGATCAAAGATTCAATTAAGTAAAAGGAATGTCTCTGGGAATTTCACAGTGTGCAGTATTGTGTATAGATTGCTAGTGGGATATTCATACTACAGAGCCTTCAAAACAAAAATTGTTCTACTTATCAATTATGGAACATGTATTACCACGCATAAAATTCAGATACAAGAATTCATTTAATGCGACAATGCCATCTCTCCCTAAAATTTTTTTGCTGTGTTCTTGAATGGCGTCAGACTCAACTGATAAGTAGGTCCTTTTACATGCCCTATGTCTAATTTTGCATATTATTTCCATGTCATCATTAGTTTCTGGTCTTTTCCATTTACAAAGCTAAAATTCTCCTTCAGGATCTTACTATGTTGCATTTTGATTATGGCCACAACCTTTTTTTTCCTGACTTTAACAAAACCAGTTTTGCCTTCCATGTGTATAGCCAAATGTTATTACAGAAGCCATTTTCCTAGGTGATCACTTTGATCATGCTGTGCTGCTCTTTGCATTGCTCTAATGACGTCTATTTTGCATCAAACAGAAACTACAAAGGCTTTTGAAAGGATAGATAAATTATTTATCCCAATCCCACAAATCATTCTGCCATTGAAGTGGTTCACTCTTGTTCCTGTCTGGTCTAGAATACCAGACTTCATCCTTAACTTGATTTAAAAAAAAAAAAAAGGTGTTTTTTTAATCTGTGTGCTTTTTTCCCCTCCTATACAGCCCCATGTTTTCAGAAGAACCCTCCCCCAAAGTTACATGATGGTCAGAACAAACTTGACAGCTGTTAATCATCTTGGGCTCTGAAACTAGTGCCTGGTATTAAAAGTATATGGCCTCTACAGTTTTCTTTTTTTGCTATATTTTCTGTTTAACATGCATCATAAGAACAAAATAATTTTATGGCTAGGGGTTCATATTTGTTGTTCTAAATTCTCTTATGCTAACACTTCACTATTTACTAGGGTCTTAAGAGGACAGTACGTTCATGCTTTTGCAGGGATTTGAACATCCATGTAATTTCAGACCAAACCCAATTATATAATAAAATCAGAATGTTTGCTAAAACATATGAATATATCATTTTGCTTTTTGTGTTCAGTCAGTCACTAGGTTTTCAAGATTAATAGATGCAAAAATCCTGTTCTGATGCAATTTTGACTTGTTTCTTAGCTTTTTAAAATAATAACCAATATTTTATCTGCGGTGGTTGGAATTGCGTTCTAAGATTTTCTTTTCCATTTTCAATTATTGACTATCTCTGTTATTTTGGAGGAGAGGAGATAGCCTTCAGAAATTATAGTTAGCATTCTTGAACCAAGAAAGAAGTATTGAGGAAAACTGTTTCTTATTTATATTTTTCTGTTTCAATTAAAACTTGTTATAGTAACTTCTGTACCAGAGGGGATTACTTAATTATATTTACACTTGGGCAGATAGTTATTTTGTAACTTTAAATAAAAGCTTTTTGTAAGCCAAAGTAAAACATTCCTGGGAATGGCTTCTCGATTCCCTGATCCTTGATCAAGGGGTATGAACAAAGAAGTTCTGTCCTAGTGTGAGTTGTTGGTGTCTGTCTGAAGATGTTATGTCCCATTTCAACTGTCTCTTCAAGATTAGTCACATTGTTGCTAATGGCACATCATCTTTAAGGTCATACAACTACAACACAGTTGGTACTGGGAGTACGTTAGTTCTATCACTTGTTGATGCATTATCAGTATTTGCAAGAACACTTCTTTTTGAAGTTATACCATGATTCCTCCCCCGCCATAGGGAGAGGATGTGGGTAAGAGAAAGATGATTTCATTTTTTTTTTCCTGTTCATTTTTGTCTGATTTTTTTTTTTTTTTTACATTGTGTCATAGCACATCAGAATGGAACATTTCAAAAAAGATTAATGGACCACAATAGTGGAATATTGCTATTTGAATAATCACTGTGATAATTTGGATTGTAAGGCATTATGTGATCTGCAAAACTATTCAGGACCACGTGTGGAGGTTTTCTGCACTGGGTTGTCCGTGAGTATTGTAGTGCGAAAGAAGGCATCTCAGGTTCAAGATTGCTCTACTGCAGTTGAGATATTAGACTGTTCTTTCTGTTTGTAAAGCACTTAGGCAAAGCAGTGAGTCTATTATCATCGCTCTTCCCCATGGATGTCTTGTAATTTGTGTCAAAGAATTCTAAGTTGCTTAACTTTGGGTATAGAAACGCTGCTGGCTTCTCCTTTGCTATGGTCTAAAAAGGGTACATCGTGCGCAGGAGAACATAAAATCAATCTCAAGGTTTGTGTTCTGAATATTTATTCAAGAAACACAGATGTTCTCTTAATTTCAAGATATTCAAATTGGCAAAAATAACCGACTAGAAGATGAGTAACAGTGCAGTTGTTATGGAAATGAATAGGTGGGTCTGTTTTTTAAAATAAATAAATAAATAAAGTTTCTGATCTAAAACTTTAGTCCAAAAAACTGAAATGCTAACAGTATTCTTTGGGTGTGACTTCATGAAACAACTTAAGCTGAGCCAACAGTTTATAGCTATTCGGAGGAGAAAAAATTAGCCTTTTCTCTGTCCTGTCTTTATTTGTACCTGTGTGCTTTTCCACCATTTACCCTCAGTGAGTTCTGGTGCTTTGCTCATGGCACAATTCCCTATTCAGCTCACAAAACCAGCAGAAATCTGGCAAAAGAAAGTGTGTTTGTGGTTTTGGACTGCTGACTTACCTGTGTGATGAGATGAGTGCTAGAGTTGGTGTAAGGTGGCAGGGAAGGACTACAGAGAGAGAGGGTACAGTGCCCGTGGAAAGCATGAAAAGAGGGAGGAGGAGGAATTTGGATAGAGGGGAGGGAAACGAGGTTTATTCTTTTATGAGTGGCAAATTGTTAATTCACCTCAGCCATACTGTAAAATCCTATCCTTTGTCAGCACTTTGAGACTTTATTTGCATCTTGAGTGCAGCACTTCCCAAAGTAAAAACTCATTGCAAAATTAATAAGAATACTAAAATCTTAATGAAGGGTAGAATGTGATTAAGTCAGATAATTTCTCAGGACTGGGGAGAATCATACTAACAGGTAAATATAGTAAAATGTGTCAAACTGAACACAATGAAATATGTAACAAGGTTTGAAATTCATACAACTAGGTAAATAAATGAATAGGAAAACAAAACTCAAAAGGCCCAAGTCCTTATCTTTTGCTGCCTTTATTTCAGACCTGAAGAAGGACCTATGTACCTGAAAGCTCTTCTGTTGTTGGTTGGTTGTTCCCCCCCTGCCATTACATAATTCGGTCTAATAAACCATGTTAACCCCAAACTTTGCTTTACATATTGCAGTTGGAGGGGATGGTTGGAAGTAAGTGGCATTTGGCCAGTATTACATGTGAGATCAGTCACAGAGTGGGGAAAATTCCTGTTACTACTTAATAGAATAGAATTTTCTTCTTGCCCGTGTCTAAGCATATACACATATCTAAGCATACAGCAAGAGATTACAAAATACTATCTTCTCTGAGGATAAATATTATGGAGTTACTCGTGTAATATAAATGTTGTTATAATAAAATTTAATCAAAACAAAAAATAGACCACTGCTTTGATGTCTTGGTAAACACTTTGCATTAGAGACAATGTTTTCTTATGAAGAAATTTGTTCCTGAATTCTCCAGTCAGCAGGAGTGCTCTGGAGAGAAATTCCTGCTCCCACACTGCCTGTAACTTAAACAAAAATATTTTAATTACATTTAATCTCATTTAAACATCATACATGTGGTTCCAGTAATTGCCTTTCTGTAGAATGCCTCTTTCAATGTAAAATTTCAGGAAAGGGCGCTACACTTTGGGTCATCATTTTACCCTCTACAGCCTTGACTGGCTGTTTAAAATCCACATTGATAAATCAGTACAATCCTTCCCACCCCCTCCTTTCTGCTCTCCCCAGGGAAGTATACTCAGACAAGCTCAACCAATTTCTTTGTTATAAGTGTCACTTGTGAAGGGTCATTTTATCCAGCCTCGCCACACCCTCTGCATTCCCTCATGAGGGACCACCGTGGTTCGTAATTAGTTTGCACTGTTGGGTGTGGTAGAGGGGTGGAGAAGCATGAATCCTTCCTGATTTTTCTAGGCGGGCCATCATTAGCAGACCAGTCATCATAACAGTTTTTAGTTATGAATCTGAGGCAGCTTTAAAAACGGATTATTATTGTCTTCCTAAGGGAAGCTCATGAAGGGAGTGCTTTTGTCTCAGTGCAAATGCGATTGTCAGAGGGCATCCTTTAACTGCACAGTACTTTCTGTAGTAATCAAAAGTTACATGAATTTAGCAAAATGAAAACAAACAAAACAACTTGGTGGATTCTTTCATCCGTTTGTCTCCCAGTGCAGAATTGTTTCACAGGTGACGTTTATGTGAAGAAACTTCAACAACGTATGCATGTCTTACTTTGAAAGCCTGCAGACTGCTTTGCAAGCTGGATGTGTGTTTATACAATAAAACATTCATGATGATTTGTATGAGAATCATGTTTCTCCATCAGTTCACCATGAATGTACTTCAGTATAAAGGTGGTATTTTGAAAGAGCCATCATTCACAGTGGAAGACAATGGAGACTCCTGCTATTTATCACTTGTGTTTGACAAAACTTAGTTCAGGGCATCTTGGCTGCAAATCCCAAAGCACAGCCCATGAGAACAGTGAGGAAACGTAACTTCCTCCTCCTCTTGTTACTCCATAAGCTGCACAAATAAGGGTCATATGAAAGGTAATCTTCAAATGGAGAATCTAGACAGAATAGAAATTTGGGGGGCAGTTTTGTAATGTCAGATGTTCCCCAGAGATACGTTTCTTTGTTCTGCACTGGTCTTTCCAGGATTAGGACTCTAGCTGGAAAAATTACAGCTGTGGTTTTTGAGAGGACATTTTTAATGGTCATCACTTATCCTGTAATCATTTTATTGGAATTTCTCAGCAACAAAGTGTTTAATCAAGTGGTCTCTTTCTAATACTTATTACCTAGTAAATTGTAACTCTTGTTACCAAGTGTACAATCTGTATTTGCAATGAAGAAATTGCGGTTTCGTGAACAGCTGTGTAACTGCCTGGTAAATACCCTTTATCTAGCAGTGTATCTGCTTCCTAGCTACTCACTCATCACTGTCGGTGTTTGTGCATTCCAGCTCCCAAGCAGATTCAAATTTATAGTATTTGGTTGAAATGACTGCTTCAAAAGTTTTCTTCTTGTTTGTATGTGATTTTGGTTTTGGTGTTTGCTGGTTGTTTGGTTTGGTTTGTTTTTTCTGAAAGGAAAGCTTCCTAATGATTACCCTGAAGAGGTATTGGAGTATGTTGAAGAGAGGCTTCAGAGATAGTCAGTGCAGAATTGTATGTGTATGTGCAGCATTAGCTTGGCTAACTTTCACTGGTCATTTCAGAACAGTGGGAATAGTAGCTTTTCTTTGAATATTCTTAGTGAAATTGTACCTCTCCTAGGCAGTGGCTTCTGGGTTTTTTTAATGAAACCACATATATAGGATGGGTGCATATATGAGAGAAGCATATTCTCAGAATACTCCATAAAGTGCAAACTACTGAGATTTTTTTTTTTCCTTGAAATGTATATGCAATATTTCTACTTAATTTCAGGTTTTAATTGTGTGCAAAATTTCCAGAAACAGCCAAAAGTGCGTCAGAGATTCTGGTCCTCTGCAACATACTTTACATTAAATCTTTTACTCCCTCCATAGACCTGGAGTAACTTAGCTAGACAGCAGAGCTACTTTACTCAAGATGACTCAGAGACGACTGGATAACTTGATATTCTTACAGCAATTAATTTGTTTTAAAGCAATGGACTGTTTATTGTTCTTAATGTAATTTTCGTAAAATCAGCTGGGAATGTAGCATATCTGAAGATGATAGTGATAACATAGTTGGTTTTGGGTTTTTTGTTTGGGTTGGGTTTTTTTTAAGCATTATGCCTTTTCTTAAGTTCTTGGTTTATTACTGGAAACTTGTCACATAGGCATATATTTCACCAGGAGAATATCTATGTGCATAAGCGTATATTTCTAAGTCATCAGAATGGACAGATCAAAAGGAAAAGCTCCCATAAATATGAATCACAGGAGAAATACAGTCAGTGTTTTTCTTTTAGCTTTGCTAGTTGTAATCAAGAAAATAAAAAAATCAGACTGCATTGTTGCAACTAAGGCTAGGCTGCTTAGGCATCCCAGTCAAACACAGACCAAAAACAAGCCAAGGGCTGTTTTACATTGGGTGGGGGAAGAAGAGCAGAGGCAGGCAGGCATTGAGTCTTTTACTCCTTGGCATAGCAATATTTAAAAAAAAAATTAGTTGTATTTATCTAATTTTATTTTTTTTTAACAGCTTGGCAAAACAGATTTTGACTTTTAATAGGGAAAGCAGTCATATTAGCATATCAGGAGGAAGAGGGTAATCAAGATCTGGGTGTAGACATCTCAAAATATTTCTGTTTAATCACAGATTCTGCATTTCTGCCCAAAGGCAATTAAAATGTGTTGGCAAAGATCATGTTAAAACAAAACTTAAACAAAACAACAAAAACACCAACTCAAATCTTTAAACAATTTATTTGTGGGTTTTCTTTCTTAGACAGAGTTCAGCTTTGATTGATGGTTTTCTGTTCCACTGAACTTAAAGCCTGTGACTTCGATGGTTGAAGATTCTTCACTCCATTGGGCTTTTCCTTATTTAAATGTTTAGATTAAGTGTTTCAGTTCCTTTTGCTACTGCTTACCATAATGGCTTCTTAACTATTCTTTAGAAAGAAACGGGTTTTTTGTTGGTTTTTTTTTTTATTTTGCCATTGTATTTTGGATCCTTTGAGAAATCTTTAATCAACTGCATTTGAATTTTAAAATGACTCTAATCAAAGCTGTACAAATCGCAAAGATTAGCATAAGATGAAAAGGAATTCTGGCCACATATGAACATATTTTTAAGGTTCAAACCCTAAAATATTTCAAAGGACTTTGCCATGCAGGCAGATGCTTTTGCAATAATTACTTCAGTGTTAGGTTTTGAATGTGTGGGGAACTAACCAAAGGCATTGGTGTGAGCAAGACAATCACAGAACAACTCTGTCAGTGAACTTCAGTCCTGGACCAGGTCACCAGTGGTTGGCACCTTTCTTGAGCAAGGCTTTCCAGAGTTACCAAATAGTTTACTTACTTCTCCCTGACAGATAAGTAACTGTCAGACTAAATCATGCTTTTGGCCTAAGTAAATAAATGAAAAACAAACAAACAAACAAAACCCCACCCCCACCCCAACCAAAAAACAAACCCACAAAAAACCTGTTCCAGAAATGGCAAAACTGATGCACTGGTCTGCTGTGCAATATAGTTACTAGAATTGCTTTTTCTTAACTATTAATTTCTTTTTTGAAAGTAGCTTGCACTTCAGATCTAATTTTTATAGTAGTACTGCAGATTTGTAGTCTAAGTGTTATTTTTGGAATGAGTGGACTCACTGGTTCTAGTCTTAGAAGATTCCTTAGTGGTAGCACTGAAACCTTTATTTCTCCAACTGGAGTTCTCTAGGGAGTCTTTCAGCCACAAGTTTATGAACTGACATTTGGGTCTGCTTGGGCATGTGCGCACGCAACCCAGTACAGCGACTATTGACGGGCAGTCACTTTGCAATCTAAATTAATGTAGAAATGAAATGTAAATCAGTACTGGCTAAATTTGCACAATCCTTCCGAATGGGCTCCAAGTGTTGTATTTGATATGCAATACAGATGGGACTCAATACCATGAATAAACTGACAGTTTTGATTATGAATGCACATAGCATTCTCTAGACAAATTCAGTTAGCTGGAAGAATTGTTTGAAATTGTACCGTTGTGTGATTCCATCAGATAATATGATACTTATAAAGTTAGGTGCTATTCATCAGTGAACTTTGGGTCCAAATTTCAGTTCTAAAACTGTATTTACACTCTTCTGGTAAAGTAGACAAACATCCAAAGAGTCTAATGAATCCTGTTTTAGATGTTCATGGAAGTCTATCTTGTAGGTGCAAGATGCTCTAAAACTTATTGATATGAAGTTCCTGCCTATTTTTAAGAATCGTATTCCTCTTAAGACAGATTTTTCTTTTGTTTCTCAAGAATGCTTAGCCAAGCTGAAGTGCACTGGCTTGATTAATGGAGAAAGGACAGAATCCCTCGCTTGGCATATTTTTTTTAATGTGTATAAACCAAAGTTCATTATTTCAGTCTCCAAACCGGTACGCTCTTGTCCTGTGCGAAGTGCTTTTTATGCCGTGAAGCATGTTACAGGATTAGAATGCTTTAAGGACAAGCCCTAAAGGCATTTTGTCTAACTGATTTAAGTGAAGCTGATTTTTAAAATGGTGTTAGCATACACATTCATAAACAAACGTACACAGATGGTATTTGAAATCAAGGCTTCTTGGGCTTAAGTGGTTACACAGCAGCTGCAGTGTTGTCAGGAGGTTCTTGACCGTTTTATACCACCTGTGTGTCTTGGTGTTTTGATGTGCTTGAAATGTGAGGAGAAACTGTCCAACATTATCAGGTTGTGCTCAGAGATATGTCCACTGAACATCACACTGAAGAAGAGTTGCAAAAATGAATGCACGTTCATGTGAATGAAATAATTGTTTGTAGCTTCAGAAATCCTCAGGTAAGACAGTCTTCAAATAAAATGCTACAGTCTTTTAATATTTTTTTAAATATGGAAAGGAAGGGGGCTGCAGCAAAGATTGATCTAGCCCAATATCAAATCTGCAATGGTGGTCAGCAGTAGATGCTTAGGGAAGAGTACAAACCAGAAATAGCCTGTCATGATGTTTCCCCAGTAGCCAAGAACTTGTGTCTGAGCTTTCTTAGCAGCAGCATCTTTCCCTCTAGTTGAATGCAGTGAAAAATCATTCCCTATTTGCTTTCTCTGTCATTCATGGTTTGTAGATTTTTATCACACCTGCTGATTTCTCTTTTCTTCTCTGAAATGTCCTGTCTGCTTAACGATTTCCTACATGAAAGCCGTTCAATGCCTCTTGTCAACATTTTTGCTCTCAGTGAACATTGTCCCATCCTACTATGATGGAGATGGGGAGAGTGGTACTGCACGTAACACCCAATATTCAAATGTCCCATTTTCTTCTAGAATAATTGAACATCTAGAAGTACTGATAATTTTGTTCTAGCACTTTTCTAGGAATTGCAGGGTTGGGAGACTGGTGAGGTTTTTTTGGTTTTATGAGCAGACTAGTACAAAACATAGAGAGATCTTAATAACAGGCAGCAGGATAGCATCTCTGGCTTTACTGTGGTTGCTCCTGAAAAGGCCTAGGAGAATAAGTGAGAGACATGATATATTTGGGATATTGGTGAAGTCAAAGGAAAGTGTCCAAATGAGGACTACATCTGCCATTTGACTAAGCTTATTCTAAAGACATCATTACCTGATTAACAACCTTTAAGAAAATAAATGCTGGTAAAGCAACTTCTGTCATACAATCTGCCTTTAAAAACAGTTAGTTCTTTCAAACTCTGTAAAGTTATTCTTGGTTGTGCTGCTTCCCTTTGGCTGAAAATATCCCTTCCTCCTCTTCCCCCCATCCAGCTGCCTACTCCGTTTCCTTTTCCTTGTCTCCCATATACTCTTTTTGTCAGATCGATCCCGTATTGCAGACAGGGCCCCTAACACTTCCTCTCTCTTTTCAGGAAATTTTCACTACCTTTGTCCTAAGGTAGACATCAAACAATTTGCCTGACTCGCAGACACTGAAATGCCGTATGAGATATGTTAGGCAAAGGTATTTTTCCACTTTCTCAGCTTGTTACAATGAGGGGTGCGGGCAGGGGAGCTCCTTGACTAAACAATAGCAACAAAAGTGGAACTTTAAAAGCACAAGAAACAGACTCCTGCTTGCCAGACAGGAAAAAGCAACAATATGGGGGGAAGGAAAAAAAAAAAAAGCACTGCTGTATGTTGTGGCAGCATAACATGATGCAGCATTCCTTCTCCGATCGGCAGGAGCGCTGCACACGATGTGGATGCCGCTGCCGTCCATGGGACTGCAGTCTGTATTTGGGACACGACCACTGTGCCGTTTGGGGCTGCTGTTGGTTGCCACGAAGCCCCGCGCTGCTGTCAGACACTCAGCTGTCTGAAAAGCCCACCGGTATCTGTATCGCAGGTACCCCCTGAGAAGCACACAGGAACGCGGGGGTAAATTTGGTTTGTAATATACGTTGTCAATGCTGGGAGGTCAATGCGGGAGCAAAAAGGCAGAGCAGAGGGGAAAAGACGCAGCAGCCTGCGGGCGCCTGGGGGAGTTCCGCGCCCGCCCGCTCCTTCCCGCGGGGGCGGGGCGGGGCGGGGCCGGGCCCCCGGCTGTGCCTGCGCCGCCGCCTCCCCGCGCAGGAGCTGGCGGGGGCCTGGGGCGGCGCGGCGCGGGGACGGACCTGCCGGGTGCGGGAGGGGAAGCTCAGCTCAGCTCAGCTCCGCTCAGCTCCGCTCAGCTCCGTCCTCGCGTCTTGTCATCGGACAGAACCAGCTCTGACCCCCGAAACCGCTCCTCCTGCCGCCGCGATGGTGGCCAAGGATTACCCTTTTTACCTCTCCGTCAAGAGGGCCAACTGTGCCTTGGACGTGCAGACGGTGACCAGCCCAGCTAAAGAGACGGAGGTACTTAACCTGCTGGTGATACGCTTGCAACTTGACTTTTCTTCATAGTGTGATCTGTATTGCTTTGGGGAAAAGTAATGTGCTTTGAAAACAGGCTTCTCTGTAGAGATACGTGGTTTGTTTAGGCATCCTTTACTGCCGTCTCTAGATGTTGAACTTTCCTTTGGAATCGGGCAAGGAACAAAGAATCTAGATTTTTGTCACCTGTCACTTTAAGGAATTAAAATTAATCTTTTAAGTAGCCAATTGAGAAATACCTGGTTTAGATATGTAGTTTAAAGTAATTTATATGTATTTTATTCCAGGGCTAACCATTACTTAAAATTGTTAAACTTATGCAGAAACTGGGAGGGAATCTGGAAAACGGTGTCTTGGAGCACTATCTGTCTTTTCCTCATTAGTAATAAACCTAGAAATTTATCTGATAATACAGTTAACTGAAAACTCTGCCCTATCAGCAGGTTGGCTGCTCTGTGTCTTAAAAAGCATGAAATCCTTTCAAGTGACACTAAAAATCTTACTCATTAACCCAAACTCAATATATTAATTTGCAAAATTCTCATAAATGGTGGAACATTTCAGGAACAAATGTTCGGGAAAGACTGAAATATTTGATACTTTAGGTTGACGTTGCTTTGTGTGCTTGTTCGGAAAGACAACACTGACCTTGAGGATTCTGTCTAGCTGCACTGGAGGAAGGATAAAGTTTCTTTCTGGAAGTTTTTTATCACTTAAATATATAGCTTCTTCATTAGTCTTGTTTGCTGAGTAACTTGAAGACAACTTAGTAAAGTTGGGTGCATTTAATACAACTACGTCAAAGATTAATTACCTCCAGCAGTTGAATGGATCTAAAGTAAAAGTAACATAAGCTAAGTGACCCTATTTAATCATGATGCTTAAGCTAAGAACTAATAAGAAGGTGCTGCACTCTTGCTTTTCAGTGTACTTTTACATAAAGGGATTTAATTATTGCAGTTAACGTGGTTTTTTTTTTTTCCAACTGTGTGTTCTTTGAAAAGTAACACCCTGAGTATGTATGTGTACATATGCATCTATGTAAAACACAAGTTGTTAAGTACCAAAGGGTTTTCTTAAGGGTACTCATTTTACTAACTGTAATATTAAGGAAATATATTTTTAGCTTTTACTGCATGAAGGGTTTTTGGGAATGAATAGAATTGTCAAATCTGAAGAGCTGGAGTATTGCTCTCTTACAGTTAGGAAGGGCAGCTTAATTATAGTCAAATTTCAAAGAAAAAGTCTCAATGAAAGCTTAGAACATGAGGAAGTATCTAATAACAGATGTGATCAATCAAAATTACAATGTGCAAACAGTTGTTTTAGACTTATAATCTTTCCGTTTGTGCTTCATACAAATACAAAAATGCACCCTATGCTTTCAGACTGTTTTCTGAGGTTGTGATGGACTTCCAGCATTCTGAAAAATAAACTTTTAAACATTCTTCTGTTTGTCTTAGGAGGGTATGAAAAGACCACCTGCCACTCCAAAAATTTGCTTAAGGAGGCAGAAATAAAAACTACTCTTTGGGAAAGGCATTACAATGATAGGTGTATGCAGCCTGTTTCTTTGAAGTCTGTCTGTCTGTCTGTGTGTGGGGGAAATCCACATTTCTTCTCAAGCTCTAATGTTAAGCTGTTCTTCCACTCTTTAGTATTTGCAAGTCTAAATAAAGCTATTTGGCGCCTTCTACCACAATTTTGTGTTAGTACACCAGAAAGCTAGCTAGCTGTGTGGGGGTTATGAATTTCTGGCTTTGAAAGCCTGAGTTTCATTTTAATGACTAACATGTGAAGTTGGTTGTTTTATTTAATAACCTAACTTGTGCATAAATGTTGATATATGTGGAACAGAACAGATTTTCTGCTATATAGGTGTTGTGTTTTGGTTTTAAATCAGAACTCATGATTATAAAATATTTCCTCTGACTTTATTAATCGTCTTTTAGTGTTTGTTTTGAACAAATACAAAATATAGTCTGGAAGATCAAGTATAATAGTCCTTACATGGGATGAAATTCAGCAAAAATCTTGAGCATATACTGCACTGTTGAAATTTTCCCAAATTTCCAGCTGGAGGTCTTTGGGTAACAAGGTGAAGCTTATGGTCCATAGATCAGTTCTTCCTTATTCTTGGGCTTCACTTGGAGCTGGCAGAGCAGCAGTGAAAAGTAGAGATGCTTCTGAGGAGCAAGTCAGTGGCACAAAAGAGAACAGAGGTTTTCCACTCTACAGTTCTTTTCTTTAAGCCACACCAGCTTCCTTGGCATAAACACCACAGAAGTAGCATAGTCACAAAACAATGACAAATAAAATTTCCAAATGTATGTGAACAGTAGAAATCGGGATCCGAGGAAAGGCTAGTGTACCTCTAGTCAAAGTACAATCATCATAGTTCTTTCTAAATGCAATTTAAGGGCAACAAAACACTGCAATGCCTGAGGAAAGAGTTAATATAGGAAACACTATAAGGCCTTTACATACATCATTGCATACCCCACATGAAATACTGTAGTACAATTCTAGGTGTAAACGGTACAGAGGTGTTGGGCTCTTTCCAGCTTTTTTATAATACAAAAATAGAGACAGTTAGTAAAACTTGAAATTTTCTTGCTTTAAAATATAAAAAGCCCCACATTTCCCAATGATACATACCATTTTCTACGTTTCACTGGTTAAAGCAACTCCCTTATCACCCCCTCTAAAGGAAACAAAGAGAAGCACAGCCAGTGAATGGGCGGCAGATAAGAAAGAGCTCACACAGTCACAGATCAGGTTTAAAGGTCTGAACGTGAAGTTGTGGGAAGGAAGATATGAATTCCTCAGAGTAAGGATGTTATTTTCTGCTGTACAGGATCTTATACAGTGCCTGGCTTTAGGCTCTAAAGACTGCAACGGTGGCACAGAATTCCTTTGTGTCTCTAGCGTGTTGTACGTCTGCTTACATCTCTTATGCTGCAGAAATCTTAAGACATAGGAATCAGGGCTGTTTGCAATCTGTCTTTTGTTGTCTGCTGATATCCTCACTGTTTTGATGTGCAGGAGGTCTAGGCTGCTTCGTGCTCAGGACCGTGTTTAATTCGGCGTAGGGAGTGCAGGAAAACTAACCTGAAGGGTAACCCACAGGCCTCTGGGTCATGGCACGTCATTAACATGAGAACCAGGCATGGAGCCAGAGGGAGAGGGGCCAAAAGTTTGAGATAAACTGCAAGTCATGAATTTTCTTTGATCTTCATAAATGTATGTATTTCATTTTTAATGAAATATTAGCAAGCTGCGGTTTTGATATATTTCAGGTAAGTTCATGTGCAGTGTAACTGCTGTGAGCTAAACATGGAAACATGTCAAACCCCCATGCTTGGAATTGCTGATCTGTTCTGCTTAATGGCAATTTGAAACAAACAGCTTGCCTTTATTTTTCCATTCAGTAACTCGCTGTATGATGTCTGCTTGTTAATTGGCAGGCCAGCTTCATATCCAGTTTGTTCCAGAATGGAAAAGGTCTTTCTTAAGTAGTCTGTACAAGAAGCTAATAATGAGAGGAAATGCAGAATTTAATCAACTCTACATTAGTTGTCTGGGTTTTTCAGAGTTTCTGTTACTTGTGTTAATTCACCTCAGTGTGAGGTTTTTCTGTTAATTGGCCTTCATTTCCGAACTGCTGGTAGACATATTGGTTTCTGGATATTGCAGACAAATGAATGATCAGTCAAGATAGCTGGGTGCAACTTGTCCTTATGCTACTGACACTTCAGTGGTTCTGTCTTGCCTATGGCAAATGAAATCTGAGGTCTTAAGAGGGGTGACTAATGAGGGCAGGCTATTTGTGGCAAGGAGCCAGTCTTTGATGAACACATGATGCGATAGCGTGTTGCAAACTTCAGCTGATTTTCTTCGACTGAGAATACTTCACCGCTTCTCTATATGGCTTTTCATTGTACCCCGACTATCATTTCAGGTCCTCTTCTTTATAACACTGTGATTAAAACAAAACGTCTCCGGATTTTGCTTTATTTGCTTGCTGGTTTTGTGGAGACTGGCAGAGGAGGAATAACAAACCTCCTCCTGCTCCCATCAGAGAGCGCAGGTGGTGGATGGAACCTCGTGGATTTGAAAGAAAGTTGTATCATTGATATGCACAATTTATTGGCTGATCCAGTTGCCTTTATGTAACAATTTACTTAAATCGCTTAATAAATTCTTCTTGTGATGCCTCTCCTAGGCTTTAGGATGGATTTGTGTGGATGATTACTTACCTTTGTGCAACACTAAACTATACTTAGAACTGCTTTAGAGTCACCTACTTTGTTTTTCTTGACTATCAGCCTCAGCTCTAGAAGAGTGACTGTTCTAGAATTTCCCAATTGGACTATTTCTAAGATACTATGAAGCAAAGGCAAATTCTCTGCTGTTTCAAGTATTTAAAAAAATACAGTCTTTATTAGTGCCAGTAACAATTGAGAATGTTGTTCTAGCTTTAGATTTGCTTCTCTCTGAAGGTGCAAAAAGCCTGAGATGCCTGGCTTAATTTATTTTTAGGTTAAGTGTTTGCTGTATTAAGAGACTCTGTTGTAACATAGGTTGTTTTTTCTATTTTAACCTTTTTTGTTTGTTTTGGTTTTTTTAATCCTGCTGTAGGTTAAATACTGATAACATTCTGTGGAACAGAGCTTGAATGTGTTTTTTAATTCAACTCCAAGTTTTGGGGGCATTTATTAGAACTGTTTAATCTTAGGCCAATTTAACTAGTAGCAGACTAATAAAAATAATAACGTTGGGCTTCCTGCCATGATAAATGTTGACTTACCCTTATAAAGTTGACTAAAAACTAATAACCTTTAAAGTATAGGAGTATGGAAATTTAGCCAGTTACACAAAGTCTGAAACAGAGTGGTTCTGTTTTAGTTTGTTGGCACTGCTTGTGAATTGTTTGAAACAAAGGTTACTGTGCTGTTTCAATTTATAGTGTCTTCCATTTATTACACTGTTAACTCTTTTGAGGCTAATTTAAGTTAAAACACTTTGCCCTAATGAATGCTCCCATAGCATAGAATGAATGCTTGGGATATCTGTTTGTCTTGGTTCACAAATAGAAAGTATATCAAAAGGGGGAAAAAATAACCAGCTATCTTTTATAAAATGTCAAGAAAGTTAGCAACCCCAAATCCAGAATTACTACAGTAAATAATTATCTCAGAACTTGTTGAACTTCAGGAAGTTAGGATGTTTTTAACAAGCATTGCCAATTTCAGCGGTTTTGCATGTGGATTGAGAGAAGGTGAGTTTGCCTTTGAAGGTAAATGGGGTAAATTCTAATGTTCTAAAATGCTAATTTCCTGTACCAGTTTTCATGCAGACTTATTTTCTGGGTTGCCTTAAAAATCTCTGTCAGTTCCTTTTGTTGAGTTTGGTTTTAAATACAATCAGAAAAATCTACACAATGTGGTCACAGTAGTGCTGCACATGGGCTGAAGACACAAGTGTAATGACCCCTCAGGGAAATATTTTCCTTTGTTTGTCAAATTCGGCACCAGTTCTCCAACACGGAGACTGTTGTTGAAGTTGCTGATAAGAGATGGGAGGGTCAGGTGGAAAAACAATCATACCAGCAGTGAACATACATTTGCTTTTACTGTTCCCTGGGAGGAAATCAGCGGCTAAGCCGGTCAGGAGCATAGAGTGAAAGAATTTTGAAGTGAGGTACTGAAGCAAATGAAGACCTTTTAGATGGCACCTTGACTACTACTCTGTGCTCTTCAGTATGTGTTATCCAGGTCATTGGTTCCGCTGTTCTGCGGGCAATATAAAGGGAACCTGGCCAGTAGTTCTTTTTGTTTCCTTTCCTTCTGTTTGTTAGAAAATTAAAACCAATCTTTTGCTAGAGTAATTTATCCATCAAAGTGTGATAATTAAGCTGTGGGTGGCCTTGTTGAGTGACAATGTATAGAAAACCAATCGATACTATTAAATGGATTTAACTCACTCTGACACTCTGCTTTGAACTTTGGGAAAATGCCATTCTTTACATATACTACTAAAAGAGTTGTTTTGTTTTGTGGATGAAGAGCATGAGAAGTGTTAGCTTCTTCCCCTAAACAGCCTTCTAGAAGCTTTTCATAACTGCGTAGTGTGTTATTGGATACAATATATCCAATTATTAGGTGCCAGTTTCACTAACGAAGAAATAAAAATAACATCAACTTAGTTGTCAGTACATTACAACTAATGTAAGTGCTTAATTCGTCAAAGCATCTTCTGCTTTAGCATGCTTCCATGGCCATTGAATGCTTAGCTTGCCCCCGGAGCAGGTGCTGTATACTAAGATTCAGGCTTTTAAATGGTAATCCTTGTATATTAGAGCCAAAAATAACGATGCAAAAGTTACCTTTTGGCCAAGATGATGTCGTTTTGAAATGACCATATCACAGTTCTAAAAAATGACCCCTCATTCAGTTACGCAAGACAAAAAGACTTAAATTTTACTGAAGAGGGAGTTGGCAGAAGTTACTCGGGAGGGTATGGCTTCCTGGTAGCACTGTAGCTGAAGCTGCTTGCTGTATGCATTTCCCAGCTGTCCAACAGCAGAAGACTTAATTTTTGGAGAGTTATACATTAAAAAGCTAGAGCTTTCCTTTCTTACTCAGCAGTCTAAACCATTAGGTTAGAGTTTAATACGTAGTAATACTAGAAATATAATTGTACATATATAGAGGATCTACAGAGTAAATTACAATGAAGAAGCAATCTAGACCACTGTGTCCTTCAGGCCAAATTAAAAGAATGGTGAGGCATGGCATCTTCAGAGCTTCTTATCTGATAGTTTCCTGTCTTAAATTGGTGATAATCAGTGATTATGCTGTTGTGATTACTCTCATCTATCTTCCTATGAATTCCCCAGAAAAGTATATGATAAAAATATACTCTCTCAGAAGGACACAGTAGTTGTTTGAAATGTCCACTGTCTGGTTTCCAGAACCATCCAGATTTTGGACACCGATTTGCTTCTTTTATCAGTTTGTTCACAGTTTCAAGAGTTCTTTTTGAGGCTGCATATATACATGGTATTTCCAGCTTTAATTTTTCGCTCTCGGAATTCAAATGTTACCAAAGTCATCTTGAGTTCAAATATACAGCTCCCTCCAAAAGCCATCTGCTCTTTGTTCTAGCCTAGTCAGGTATTAATTTGACTTCACTTGACTGTTCAGCCTTTGAAGTTCCTGCACTCATGTTTCCCTCAGCTTTATTTAGCCTTGTATCAAATTTAAAGCCCTGTCAGATTAACATTACTTGTTCACATATACCAGCTCCACATTTTGGAAACTCTGCCAAACTGTAGTCTGCATCTTTTGTTTTCTAACTTAGTTCCTGTATGCAGTCTAACATTTAGTAATCTCAAAACTCTGAAATTATTTTTTAATACCAATAATAACAACTTTAAAAAGTCAGGCAAAACATTGTAACTCCTGAATTTTTTTGTGTCATAACTTGGCCCAATTCCCAGTCTGGACAGGTGATGGTTGTTGCAAGTGGATCCAGCCACAAAATCCCATCTCTCAATCCTGTCTGCTTCTAAGTTCCCTGAATTGGGAAGGGGAGCAGAAGGGAAGGAGGAGTCATGACTTTGGGTAGCTCTGAGTCTCCTGAACACATTCAGAGGTACAGACCTGGAATCTGATGTTCATTCTACCTGGACAATATGTCCTTACTGGAGCCTCTTCATGCTGGACAGACACTGGAATTGCACAGTTCTGCATTCCCATGTGCTTAGATTCATACCTCAAAAGATTGTATGATTGTGGGACCCCTGGTTAACTGGAAAACCAGAGATTTTTCAGAGACAAATTAGTAAAATAATGAACACATGTACTAGGAATTCCTAACCGCAAACAGTTTATTCTTTTTAAAAAAAAATAAATACAATTGAAGAGGCTTGGGAAGCAGCATCTGGAATGCAGCTCCCTGATCTTACTGGACTAATGTGCAAGTGCAGATTCTGGTCGGTATCTCTGGGTAAAGCAGAACAGTTCACATACTCTCCTCTTTCCATTTGATCTGTTGGTTGTGAAGAACAAGAGCCCTTGGTGAGAAAAACCACCATCTGTTTAAAACTTACTTTTTTATGCACCTGACTGTGGAATTTTTCCCTGTCCAGATCATTGGCCTCAATAGTTTGTTCAGCTTCTCTGTGGTGCTGGTGTGGAGAGGCAACACAGCTTGAGAATGAGGGTATTGATGAAAGGGGAGGTAGAGGCAGAATGGATGTAGATCATGCAACAGAAATACTGTGATCAAATGTCTAAGTTTCAGTATTACTATTTTACAGTTTTAGAATTGCTCTGGTAGTGCTATATTTTCATTGCACAGTCAAAGCCTTACCCGTACAAATGTTGTTATTCCACAATGGAGCGGGTGACTCAGGTGCTGATTGCTCCTGTTGTTAAGACTTCTCTGACGGAGATGACACCTGGAACACTAAGGTTTGATGAGTTTTCACTTCTAGCTGGCTGTCTTAACCTAAGAGACTGTTTCTAATGTGGGGTGAAAATTCCATTAGAAGTATTCAGAAAGCTTTCACTGTAATTAAGAACTTCCGATTAACAAGATTTAGTTTCAGTCCTTATTGGTAAAGGTGTGAAGTCTTAGGCTTCTGAAATTATTGATTCATTATCTTAAATAATTCTATTGGAGAGAATCCTGTAATGATCTATTGGAGAGAATCCTGCTCATCTCTTTTAATAAGATTAAATTCTTAATTTGAACTACCTATTTTAGCTGTTTGGAATTCTGATCAGATTTTTCAGTGTGAGATCAGAATATGATACGCTACACGGGGAAGACAGAATGGGATGCTGAGACAGAAGGAGTAGGACCTCTGCAGGCATACCTTCACAACCCATTATCTAACTTTCCTTTGCTGGGAGAAGTGCTGACCTCTGGTGGCTTACCACAAGAAAGTCTAGAAGAGCTTCATGTTTTTTGATGGTGGCTGAAACTACTGTGTGGCCCCTGGAACTGCAGGCATCCTTGGCTAGGAGACAGCGCAGGTTTCAGAGAGCCTTTGAGCTGTCTGCAATGAAGAAGGGGAAATCATACTTCTTTTTTTCTCTTCCTCTCACTCTCCAAGAGAAAGAAGGTGATTTCCATTCTTTTTACTCAGGCTGATTTTCTCCAAGGTTATTTGATGCTGTGCATCAATTTTCACAGCTGCCTGAGGTTTATGTGCCCCACACGGCAGAGCAAATTAGGTCCTGGTCTGAGTGCTTAGCCTGCAGGCTTTGAGTAGTAATTAATAAACTTCAGCTGCAGTAACACACACACACCGTATTTGGAAGTATTCAAATAAGCATAGACTGACTCGCTGTTCCTTACTTAGTTTAAACACTACTCAGGAAGTTTCATTCAAGTTTTTTGCAACACACTCAAATGACGTGCTGCAGAGATGCAGTGAAATACAGATTTACTTCTTTTGTGATTTCATTTGCTGTCAGTAGACTCCTCAGAAAATTATCCAAAGGCTTCTGGACTTTGCTTTGTTGTAAGTTAAGATGGAAAGACTGTGCAAAATTGTGAATAGATTACACTGTGCATGGAAAAAGTCTGTAAGACTATGGGGAGCATTTAAATTTCAAGCAAGATATGGCTATGATGTTGTATGGATCAAATTTGTGCTTTTTTGCATGAGTTTTGTCTTTTGACCAAAGAACATATACATAGCAAAGTTCTAAGATGATAGAAAGGATACAGCAGTAAAGAAGGAGAAATCTCTTCTATTAATCCTAATCCCCCTCTCCCTGCCTTCTGGAAAGGGGGATTTCCAGATCTTGATTTCCAGATTTTGCTTTCGGGGTGTGCTATTTATGCCTAAGCAGCCTTTGCTGCTAAGGTAGAGCTGCTGGCAAAAGCCGCGCTGCTGGCGTAGCTCTGCCCGACTCTGGGACTTCATGTCCTTTCACTGCAGTGCAGCACGATTCATAACAAGCAGGCTCTCCCACGGGATATTATTTGTGCACCAGGACTGGCAATCTGAAAAATCATAAAAAAGAAACAGCTGATGGCTGAGCCACCAGTTAGAGAAGATTACAGCGGAATCTCAAAGATTTTTCTTCTTTTTTGGGGGGAGGGGGGTGGGGATGGTGGTGCTGTAGATAAGTATGCTAGTGGTGCTGCAATGACGTAAAAAAAAAAACTCCTTCAAAAACCTGTGTCAAAGACATGGTTGCTGAAAAGGAAGGAATATGAATAGCAGTGCAATGATGAAGATAAGGGTGCAACTTGATTTAGGCTGCTAAAATTCATTAATGCCAGGTTTCGTGTGTGATGGAATACATTATTTTTGCTAGAGGGTTAAACACTCTGTCCCTCATCTCAGCTGGCATTTATGGATTTCCAGGTCTGCCTGCTGAGAAGTAAATTAAATATGTAGCTGCTTCTCACCTTTCCGCTGTTGCTGTACTAATGGAAGAGAATTTTTCTTGCCAGTAACACAGATGATGATCATCGCTGCTGAGATTTATTATTTTTTGGTATCAGGAAGGATGACAAATCTGCATTATTTCCAGAAGGATTTGGATTTCTGAACAAAAGGATTAATAGGCATGCTTCATTTTCTTAAAGCTATGTCTAGGAAATTGGAGGCACAGCAAGCCTACACAAACTTTATAAGCATGGCTGAAAAAGAAAGATGAACTGCTTTAGGATGTCCTTGAATATATGATGTTGGATGGGTTTTTTAACTTCACTTGGAAGGTTTGGCTCTTTCTCTGTCAAAAGTTGCCTTTTTGCATGTGCTGTTCAAGATCCGTTAAATGTCAGATGGAGGTTAGGAAGCCAAGGGTAACTGTTCTACTTTTATGTATTTATAATCACTTTTTTTTGGTGTTATAATTTCTCTTAATGTTTGGGTTTGGTGTTTTGTTTTTTGTTTTTTGTTGTTTTTTTTTTTTAAATCTGCAGGACAATGGGCATATTATATTGAAGTAGTTATGTATTACTATGAGTGCTGTTAAAAGTATATATGAAAAGAAAAGCATTTAATTGAATGCTTTATGGTAGATTTTTGTTTAATTTTCCTTTCTATTTTATGCAAAAATTAAATATATGTAAACATGTTATTAATGTGTTTGCCTGTATATGTAAGTATTTCCATGGGAACGTGCACTCAGAGGACAATTACAGTTGGAGATTTGTCTAAATTGTATTTTCTGGAATAAAATACATTTAACTGAATAGAGTCACATGCTGACAGTGCCAGAGGCAAAGAAACAAACACAGTTGTTTTTATTTGAAAGTATTCCTTTCAATGAGAAGATTATCATAACATGCATTAGCTGCAGAGCACTGCTGAAAATTTCTCTTTTAAGAATGAGTTAATATAATAAAATGATTTTACCTTTCTTTACCTTTCTCCCATCACCTGCTCCCAGCCGTGCCAACTTCTCCATTATTACGTTTTTCAGCTGTTTCCAGGATCTGTATGTACCAGCCAAGAGTAATCTGTCATTGTCAGCATTTAAAACTGCTATTGTTTATTTACTGCCCTAATGATATACCAGGTTTACAAACTTGCTTTTTACAAATGCTTTCTTAGGAAAATCAGCAAAACTGTTAGCAATGTTTATTGGATTATGCTCACACTCCCTCCTCCCTTTCTTTTTTTCCCTCTCCCTTGTACTCCCCCCGGCTACAGGAGCCCAGTAACAAACGGGTCAAGCCGCTTTCCAGAGTCACATCGCTAGCGAGCCTCATTCCTCCTGTACGGGCCACTCCATTGAAGAGGTTCAGCCAGACACTTCAGGTAATCCCAGTCAACGCATCGCCGCATTAAACTGCATTGCTGAAAGGGGAATGCATACATACTCACAATTCCTTCTGGGGTTAGCATGGGAACGTGAACCGCACATATGCGCACACACCCCATTGTAATGTGCCACACAGGTTTAGGCAACTCATGGCCACAGAGTCACTCAAAAACTCAGAACTCTCCCCTCAAAAAAACACTTTTATGTCCAGATAATTGATGTTTTTTAATTACCAGTAAGAAAACCATTGCACCTGTAGCATATAAAAGTTGTTATACTAAAGGATTACATTTGCTTTTTAAATTCGATGAACAGATTTTTCCATGACACTTTCTATTAATTTTGGTTGGTTTCTTTGAAAATGTTATTTTTGGTATGGTTAGTCATGTAGGACTGCTAAATTTCCTTCTGTGTAGTGAACTTTGACCTTGCCTAAACAAAAGAGGTCCTGAACAATTGGAAAAAAGTCATTTCCAAAGCTGGTGATGAAAATTAATAAAGGACAAGCAAATTTTAAATGCAGTTTAGAAATTAAATAATTTTGTAGTTGCGATTTCTATATTACAGATTAGGTGTGTAATATTTAACATACTTAGAGACTAATGGAACTTTAATTCATAAAGTATTTGTGCCTTCAGACCTGGAGACTGCAAAGCGTGTGGGTGCTCAGCTCCTAATGGTTATCGTGAGTGGCACACAGCTGGGAGCTGCAGTACTGCCCTGGGTCTGGCCTAGAAAGCCAGACCGTTTCCTCTTTAAAACAGTTTATGTAAGAAGGCATGGCTAAGATGTAAAAAAAATGATGTAAAAAAACAAGCCTAATTTCTTTGATGAGAGGAAATATAAAAATATCTTGAATGTATTAAAAATGTTACTTAACTGAAATTAGCTTAATTAGAGCATTACTGAAGTCATATGTTAATCTCAAGGAGGAAAGAAATAAAACCTTAGAGCTTGGAGTCTTATGACAAATAAATAATAAGTCAGAGGGGAGGGGGGGCGGAATCCGTAGTTATCTAGAAAACAGATATTACAGGGCTGCTTTAACATTGGTTTTCCTGTGTTCGGTTCCTACGATTTTGAAAGTGGAGACATCTGCATACAAAAGCCGCGTGTGGGGGTTGGAGGAAAGGCAAAATGGCTGAACTCCCCTCAGTCTGGGTTTGATCCAGAAGGTGTATTATAGCGTGACTAGAGCAGAGATGCCTGTATTCCCTGGGGTGTATAAATCTCCTCTATAGTCTGCCTCTAGGAAAAAATTGGCCTGACTCTGAAAGGACTACATTAGTTCCAGTTGTGAGGAGTGTGGAAAGTGAATTAATTTTTGGCTAAACTGCTTCTGAGCACGGCACTTCCCTTTCCACAGCCTTAGACAGCTGTTGTCCTCATTTAAGTACCTATGCTATCGCTCTGTAGTGAATGCCTTTGAGACTGGGTTGTCCAGTGCAATATTGTATTTAATAAAGTTTGATTTAGACTATCTGGAACAAACTATCCTTTCATGCATGTAGTAGCAGCTTCCTGAGATGAGAGCTACATAAATGTGTTTCAGGGCAAATTTTGACAAAAATAGGAGAGAAAACAGTGGCTTTGTTGCAAGTCCTACTGTTGCAAGCATTTCTGTCTTGCTTTGTTCATACTGATTATAAGAATATATTTTAATTAACTGTCTGCTTCTAAGCAGATTAAACAGTGATGTTATTCATACCATCTCCTCTAAGTAACTATGTGCTTGAAGGAGCTGTGATGAGGAATCAACCTGTATGTTCTCCAAATCCTAGGTCTGAATCCATTTCCAAGTGATGAATGCTGGTGATGTCTCTCAAAACTGCCTTCATGGCTGGCTGTAAATTGACTTCTTATCTGATTTTGTCAGCAACAATGGAACAGGGGAAAAAAAAGATTGACCTTCTTGTGCTCAGGTGCCCCATTTGGAATTATTTAGAAACATTCTGGGAAGCCCGTATAGCTTTTTTACTTTATTATGTATTGACATAGCTGTCACTGTGCCTTGTGGAACAGTATAGAGCAGGATTTTTTTCATGGTGTAATACCTGTAAAAAGAAAAAAGTGTTGATTTTTTTTCTTTCTGGATGAACTTTTATGTATCTTTGTTGTTAAGTTATTTCAGTCAAAACCCATGTTTCTTCTTGCATTGCTGCTAGATGTTCTGTATCTGTAAAATGAAGAAAACTACTGTCATCACCACAACATCCAAAACAAACAACTTCTTCCCCTGGGGGGAAAAACAAAAAAGCAAACAAACCCCAAAGCCAACAGAACATCCATCCAAAAAGACCACTCCAACAGCATCAGTAAAAGGAATTAGAAAATTCTGAGTTTCCTTTATGGCATATCAAACAAACCTTCTTATATATTCTTTCTGAATGGAAAATACATGTAAGAGGAAAAAAAAAGTTTATTGTGCATAATTTTCCTTACCTCTATACCTGTAACTTCCACTTTGTATTAATGGACTTCCTGCATGCAGGTTGAAGAGAAACACCTCTGTCTGCGATCTCTGTAGTGTCTTTTAAGACATGTTCTTAGCAACTTTTCGTGTTTTATTGATTATAGAGGTATTTGATTTTTTTTGTGTCTCCTTAACTTTATTACTATTTTCGATGTTAATACTTTTCCACAAGGATACCAAGTAACAAAACACATAGTCTTTCCAGCTTTCCTTCTGGTTTTGGTCGGTTGTGGGTTTTTTTGGTGTTTGGTTTGGTTTTGGTTTGTTTGTTTGTTTTGTTGTTGTTGTTTTGGTTTTGTTTTTTACTATTTGTAGTCACTCTGTTGCTGTCACATAGAGCACTGTAGTCTAACTGACTAATATAATGCTGTTAGCTTCATCTCTGACAGTCTGGGTATCTTCAGGATACCACATGCTTATCCACCTGGAAATCCACTTTATGTCATAGCTGTATTTTCAGTCTGCATCAAGCTAGAGTAATGATTATGATGATCTGCTTGTTTCTGCTTGGTCTTATTTACAGCTGTGCTGTTCGTTCAGCTTAAAAGCTGAAAATAGGATCAGAAAAAGAACTTCAGCTGATGCTGAAGAGAGACATTAAAGTCTGGCTAGCTTCCTCTGCAACTTCAGTTTTCATCACTGTGTCTTGAATTTAAGTAGGGAGTCCAAATAATTTTTATCTATCTTAGGACACCAGAAATTTCTAAAAATCCTTACGAAGAAAACTCCTTTTATCATTGGTTCTGAATGCTAGGACTTTGATCTGTAGTGCCCTTTTCCCAGTACACGAAGCTGTTTGCTTTACTGCAGCTGAAATTAAGGTTTGTTAATTGCATGAATTAACATCAGTAACACATTGACCCTTCATAGTAACAGTCCTGTAACAGCCAGTGAAAGCTACTGCAGTCAGATAAATACAGTAAACAGAACTGGGGGTTGTGGCTGGATTCTTCAGATCCTTTAGTTTTTGGGATTATATGAAAATTTTAATAATCCCAGATGGGCAAAATTTTTAACCAGTATGCTGGACATGTTTTTTAAGGAAGCCAGAAATTAGGAAAATATTTTTAAAAGACTGGAGACATAGAAATGCTATTTTGACATTCCTATGATTCCTTCCTGGGATTCTGTCACATGACTGATTTATTTTTTTTCCTTCATGGCAAGTACCAACCAAAGGTACCATCAGAGTTCCCTTTAAACTTATTTTTAAAAATTTCTGGTAGAACCTCAGTTTAGGGCTCTATTCCACTAAACTGCAATGGATCTACTTGCAAAAAAATGGGTAGTGTAGAACTGAGATGGTTAAATTGATGTTGTACATTTATCTTAAACTATCAGAGAGTTTTATTGAAACAATTTATTGTTTATTTGGGGATTTCTTTAATTAGGCTTATATATCAGGTTTACATCTCATTTCTAGTCTTGTCTGTTACAGCATTGATGATTCAAGTATGCTTGACTCTCAAGTGATGAAGTATTAATTTTAGCATTAATTAGTATTTCCCTGGTGATGCATTAGTTTGTCTCTTCATAGCTTTACAAGCCAATTTCTGCAACATGTGTACAAATAAGATAACATGTTAAAATAAGCTTGGATTCCACACTGAAGTATGTGATTCCCTGCCTAACGAGATTTCAGTGTACCAGGATAAGAAGTCAGTTGGTGGTTTTTGCCTTTACTGTGTTAGTAAAAGGAAACATGCCAGACACAGAAACTACTCGCTCTTGAAGTGAAATTCGTCCTCATTGTTAAATAACACCCCCAAACATTTCTGTCCCTTTCCACTAATAAATACCCTCAATCCAATGGTCCTTATTAATATTAAGCAAGGTACACTTTGTATAGTTAATTAAAAGGCTGATGCATGAGAGAAATCAGTTAAATACAGGATACTAACTGTATCCAGGTAGCAAAGATGCTAAGTAAGCAAGCAGGATTTGGGAGAGTTTGGTTTCCTTTTGAGTCTCTTAGCCTTTTTGTGCCCCTTCTGCCCCATGGAGGACAGTATAGGGCTGTAGAGAATAGTATCAAGCATTCTCATGCAGTATAAAGAAACATTACTATCAGTGGACTTTTCTCAAAACACTATATGTAATTTCAGTTTGCTGTTATGAGTGCATGCCATTTTATAACAGGATATAATTTTTCGTTAAAAGGTTTCAAGATCGAGGCATTTACTTTAAAAATCACTCTGTCTGGTGCTGTTGTTATTATAAGTACTTCTTCATTCAACATAAAACATTCCTTTAAGAAAACACCACAACAAACAAAGGAGATATATCCTGGAGGATGCATATGGGAATGCATGGAAAGGGGCATTCCACCTTGGGTCATGGAATGACAACTGTTCTGCTTGGCTGCATTCTCATGGTTGGTGATTTGTGGATGCACCACACCTGCCTCTTTTCCCTAATCTTTCCATTTGCATGTGAAAATAACAAGTTCCATGATTCATCATTATAACAAGTGTAAATTAAGCATGTAATTTCACGTGTGTTTCTTTATCTTCTTAACTCTTGAAGGAAGACTAGCACCTGACTTGCAAAGTTTTGGAAGGTTGGTATATATATGTGTGTGGGTGTTTATTTTTAGGGGTTTTGTCAATTCCAAGTAGGGCTCAAAATGGCTTCTGTTAAAAGGCACAGTTTTTATTTATACAACATGTCTTCTGATATTTTAAAAACATCTTGTGTTTATAGGCACTGTTTGCATTTCATGGGCTCTTATCTTCAGAGGAGAATTTCAAATATTATACTTTGTATATGCTCCTTTCAACCTGGAAATGAAGAGAATTTATTTTGTTTTAAATATTCTTACCCAAGGCAATTGAAAGACGATTGTGTTATGTAAGGCAGGTTTTAAATAACAACAAAAATGTAGAGTATTTCAACAATGTGAAATACTTTAGGCATTTCAGAGGTAGGACCTCAAAAAATAGCCTCTAATTTTAATGAAGCAAGAAAGGAATCTTTTCAAAATAGCACAGGGAGAGCATGAAGTATCCATCTGTAGCCTGAACTCTTTCTAAGAGTCTACAGGCAAATAGAACTCTCAAGTCTCACTTAAAACTGGACTTCTTTTTATTGAAGTTTAAGACCAGACCACATAATAGATACAGAGATGCCGGTACACATCATCAGAGTTTAGAGGCTCCAGAAATATTAATAAAGATTCTACAATAGTGGGACACAATACCAGTATTTCACAATTTGCTATCTGCTAGCACTGATTGTTTAACACATTTCTTCAAATGCTAAGAAATAAATAGGAGCAAGTAGTGTGAAAAGAATCTGGCTTGTTGCTTGTCATAAGCATTAAAATCTGAATATTGACATACCTTTCCTTAAAGATAATGTGATTGTTCTTCTCTTTTCAGCCAGATATCCATTTCATACCTTTCTATGTGAATTAGTTTCTTCATCTCATTATACATCTGAAGAGGCAGGATGTTACCAGTTGAAAGGGTTTCTCCATGTATCAAAACCAGTTTCGTCAGTTAGAATGTTATAGCACTAATTATTTAATCCTGCTTATGGACATATCTGGAATGATTATACCAATCAAACCTTTCATGATTCTGACAGTTTACAAAAAAAAAAAGTCTTACCATCAGGTAGCGAGACACTTATTAAGGTAAGAGGAAAGGTTTTGAAGGGCAGTGTCGCTTTATGAACCCTCTTTCTACCCAAATGAGAAAACATTTTTTTCTTAAACCATCAATATGTTTGATGTAATGTACCTTTTCATCTGATATCCTTGAGGTAGGACCTGTTGTTTCTCAGTATGGACATCTTTGAACAATCCCACCCTGCAAAAATAAACAAAACCCAGCAATTCTGTTGACTTTCAGTTGTTACACAAGACGAGTTTATCTACCAGATTGTGCTGTCCTAGCTTTCCAGAGTTTCTGTGTAACAATTGAATCTTTCTTCCAAAATGAACCAAAAAAGTATTCATACTAGTTTCGTCTCTAAAATTTGCATTAATTCTAAATTTTTAAGTATTAGAGATCTAATGAGGTAGATGTGTAATGCATGAATAATTCCTGTCTGTTTACTGAATTCAAACTTTGTATTTGATCAGTCATGTTAGTTCGTTGTACCATTCTGCCATTATCCCTGTAGTTCATTCTTGTTGCATGGTATATGAATGCATTGTATAGTTTTAAACATGTTGAGAACAGGACGTGGATGTAATTCACTGCAGGAATGGAAGTACTGGCCTTCCACAAAGATGTATTAAAATAATTTCTCTTACATTCCCAGTACTAAACATTGCTATTAAGTCACAGTAAAAACTAATTAGATAATGTATGTTTGTTGTACTGAACTATGTATATAAATTCCTTAGGAAAAAAATGTGTAATGTGAAACTGTTCTAACAATAAAAACTATTCTTCTATATATTTCTAGCGTTCTATCAGTTTCCGTAGTGACAGTCGCCCAGATCTGTTCAGTCCACGACCATGGTCTCGAAATATGCCCCCTGCTAACACAAAGCGGAGAGACAGCAAACTATGGAGTGAGACCTTTGATGTTTGTGTCAATCACATGCTTACATCTAAAGAAATCAAGCGTCAAGAGGTATTTTTTTTTTTTAACCATAAATTTCATGTCCAAAAGCCATCTTTAAAGCATGGAGTTGAGGAATGCTAGTAAGCATTAGGATAGCACTTGAAACTTTCCTGAAATTAAACAGAATGTCACCACCTCCACTAGAAGCTGAATTCCATCCCCAGTCTTTATACTTCAAGCTATATTAGATGAATATATTATTTTTAAAATCAGCTCATCATATTTCCTTAATAAAAGTGAAGTTACTAAGATATATTGTACTGTGATTGGCTGCATGTTTGTACAGTTTCTGTAGTGATGATTGATATTTTGATGTTTCATTTTGTTGTTCTAGTAATGATAGATAAGCATGCTATTTCAGGAACAGGTATTCATCAAGTGATATGTATGCACAGAAATGCACAATCATTTCCTTGTTGGAAAAGAGTGTCTTTGAGGAAGTTTTCAGTGCTAGAAAGATGAAATATTTATCAAAATGTGTATCTTTCAAAGCAAAAAAAAAAGTACGCCAGTGGTTTTAATGTGTTACGCATGACAAATTCTAAGTAGTTCATGTTACAGCCAATGACAGAGCTCCTGCGGAATCAAGAATCAAGAATTTTTTTTTTCCTACAGGAATTTCTCGCAGTATCAACAAAGTTTATAACAGAGAATACTTCAGGGACTGAGTCATAAATCAAACAACAGTAACATCAAGCATTTCTCGTGCAGATTTTAACATTGTATGAGCATTTGTAGGAAATAACTTTTAAAATTGAGAACTACAAAGGCAGCTTATTGAAACATAAACTGTAGAAACTGTTTGCATGGTGTAACAGTCATTACTGTCTTGGGACAAAAGCCAGGACTCTTCATAGAGCCCAAATAAATGAGCTGTATTCCAGGAAGTTTTGCATGAGAGTTCTGCTTTATATTGGTTCTTTTACTGCATGCCTGAACAGAATATCTGAACCACTTCCATGCGCGAGCTGTCAGTTAACTCACACTATGGGAAGCCTTCCGTGTATGCATACTGTCAAGCTAGGAGAATCTGCACTAGCTGAAGATTTTCTTCCATGATTTATGCAGGTTGAAAGCCTTGACTGTAAAGTTAGTAATTCTAGCTGACCAAAATGTTGTTAACTTTTACTGTACCCCAGTTTAGAATGAAATCATGCAATAAGTAAATACAATAGTATTTTGATAAGCCAGTGTATTAGAGTGGTGGTTATTTTTAATCTGCCAGATTTAAAGTCTCAAATCAGCTTCAAGAGAAGTAACTAATATCAGCAGACAGTTAAGTGAGAACTCTGCCTTCATAACAAAAAAAAAAATGAACCGGTACCAAAAATAAGTGTTCACTACTAAAGAAATGTTTTAAAGAAGATCTGTCCTTTACTTACCAGACCACCTAGAACTTCTACCACTGCATGTGTTAAAATGGAACACAACAAACTCCTATGCAAATAGTTGTATGAACAGTTAAGATGTAGTTGAGTCAAAATATCACACTGAAGATAGCTCCCCCACCTGGAAACACATCCATTTGGAAAAGAAAGGAAAAAAAAAAAAAAAAAAAAAATCTGTGGGTATTTCAGATAAGCATTTTGAGCAATCTGATACAGCTGTGTTTTTAAAAATACTGCACATGATTCTGTAGCTATGGAATAAAGCCTTATTTTGTTTCTGCTATTAGATTTAGCACAGAAATTCTGCTACATGGTATTAAGACAGCTGTTCAGAATATAACATGAACTCAACAAGTTGAGTACAGATTAAATAAAGATATTTTATAATATTTGTGTCTCTCTTTACAGGTTATCTTTGAACTTTCCCAGGGAGAAGAAGACTTGATAGAAGATCTGAAGTTAGCAAAAAAGGTCTGTTTTTAAAAAACCAAAACACAACAAACAGTATTCATTGGTCAATATCACTTTGGAAATAATCCTTGCTTTTTATAATTGCTAAGACAGTAAGAGGGGGGAAAAACCCAAAACATATTTCTGTTTTCCCATTCTGTCTGAAACACTTAAATGTGCTACTTTAATATTTTTAAAATATGAAATGGATAGCTTAAGATATGCTTATGAAACTTTAAAATATTCTCAGCAATTGGTCTGTTTTTACTTACAAGGAGCTTCAAATGCTATCACTAATTTATCAACTACCAATGATATATTAATTACAGAATTCCTGTTTTTTCTTTTCAGGCTTATCATGACCCAATGCTTAAACTTTCCATCATGACAGAGCAAGAGTTGAACCAAATTTTTGGAACGTTGGACTCTCTAATTCCTCTACATGAAGGTAAAACTCAAATAGTCTGTGTCTGTGTTACTATTGCACATAGATTATATTATAGTCATCTGGTTCATTAAGTGACATTTCTCTCTCTTTTTTTTTTTTAAAAAAAAAAAAAAAAATCATGACCAGATCTTCTTAGGCGACTTCAAGAAGTCAGGAAACCTGATGGATCAACAGAACATGTTGGCCATATCCTTGTGGGTTGGGTAAGGCAGAGTTTTTAATCAATTTGGGGACTTTAGTTTGCAGTTGCAACATAGTTCTTACATTTATCAGGCAATTTCCTTTTCATATCTAGCATAACATGTCAAAAATGTATTCTCAAAGTATTTTTAAAAGGTAAGGCAACTACTTAGAGACATAATGGAATATTTTCTTTTTTCAGGGATTTTACATGAAAAGATTTAGACTAGGATGTAATTTTTAAAGCTGTTGCTATTCAGGAGACAAGCAGTATCTAATATGCTTCAAATAAAAATCAAGAGTCAGACTACAGTGTGTCTGATATAGATCATTTAAGAATCTGCCCCCATTTGTATTCTGGTTTCCTAGGGAAGTGAAGCTTGAACAGTCGCATTGTGTAATGGCACCCTACAGTTATTTTTGAATGTCAGTCTGTTCCAGTCAAGGTAACAGGTAGTTGTTAGTGCTGTCAAAGATAATAATTCTCTAAACGTTTCTTAAAATAAGGCAGACAGGGATACATGAGAGATGCTATTGCTGCCCCACAAAACAAAAAGTTGGTAAGTTCACTTTCACTAGCATCCAACAACATAAATACTGAAAATAGCTATTATTAGTTTTGCTGATAAAATTGCTCGTTATATTAAAAAAGAGCTATTTTTAAAATGATTTAGATATGTGAAAAGTTTACTTGTAAGTATATGCAAGTAATGAAATTGAGCAGGAAAAAAGGGCTTGAAATTTTTAAGGGATTAGGTAATAACATATTTAGCAGCTTTGTGTGAAACAGTGGCCTATTGTAAACATGAGAAACATGATCACTACTAGTATATTAATTATAAGCTTGTAAGTGTCAAAAATTATCCCTGTTTTTCTTTGCGTAAAGTAATTGTAAATATATATATTTTCTGGTGTGTTTGAACACCAGTGAACTTTTCTTGGTCCAAATATGTCCAAGTCTAATTTCCTTTGAAGAATTTACATATAATTCTGTGTTAATGTAGCAGTTTTTGTAAATGGATATATTGTTCTAATCAACATACAAGCTAGTTTTGTTCAGATTTAAGGCATGGTTCTGTCATCTTAGTTTGGTCAAGGTTCTTGAGGGCAATATAGAAGTTTGACTATAGAAGTTTGCTTATCTAAAAAAGGCCAGATTTGGGAGTACTCATTCCTAGGCTTTTGTTTCCATTCATAATTAAAATTAGACTTGTGTGTTCAACTATTGTCTGCACAAAGTAGTGCTCAGTCTGAAATCATGGATATTTTTAATGCTTTGGAATAATACTGGAGATCTCTAGGAACTGAGAGATGAGGTAGTGCTTCTAGATGATTTAAATGGTGAACAAGGTGGTCCGAGGACCCTTGTAAACCTTGTATATGTTGGAAACATTATCATCAATAAATTGTGGATAAGTGTCCAGAAAAAAGATTCTCACCCTGAGTTCCGACATCCTGAGTCACTTGAAACTTTCTATATAGCAAACTGTGCTTTGTTTCAGCTGCAGAATAATGTATTCCTTTCCTCAGCTTCCATGCCTGAACTCCTATGATAGCTACTGCAGCAATCAAGTAGCAGCCAAAGCTTTATTGGATCACAAGAAACAAGATCACAGAGTGCAAGATTTCCTACAGCGCTGCTTAGAGTCTCCTTTTAGTCGCAAACTGGACCTTTGGAATTTCCTTGACATCCCAAGAAGCCGTTTGGTTAAATACCCATTACTACTCAGAGAGATTTTGAGACACACGCCAAATGATCATCCAGATCAGCAGCACCTTGAAGAAGCTGTGAGTTACTGTTGGGTTTGGTTTTTTTTTTTTTAGGAGGTTATAGCATTTTTAGCTTGTTAATTCATTGAGGGACACTATATAAAATATGGTAATGATAATACCTATCCGAACAGCTGAAACTAATACATGAAATATCTAGCCCCGCTCCCCCAATTAAATCCTATTTCAGTAGCAAAGTGATACCAAAAAAAAGGGAAGGGATGGGAGGTGTTTTCCGTGGCTCTTGTCTGATCCTTGTCCATTTTTTATTTACCTTTCAATGTTGTTTTCCATTCTAATCTAAGTTGGGTAATGTGGAGATTTCTTTTCAGGTTTTAGATCACTTAGATAAGTTTTATTGCCTGGCTTGAGACCTTACATAACCTCCGAATCTAATTATCATCTGCGGGAATGTTGCTGAAATTTGCCTTCATTGTGTTTTTTGTTCGGAATAGCGTTGGCTTTCTGAAGTAAAACCAGAGGGATAAATCCAAGGCTTTAAAACTTCCTTATTAATAGAAAGGGACCTGATTGAGATATTCTGAAAGGTTTCTAAGATTTCTGGTCTTTCCGATATATATACATATATATATATAAAAAAAAGTCCAATAAAATGTGCACACATGCAAATGTGTATCTAGGAGTAAAGGCGTTTACTGTAGTGGATTTGTTTGAAACACACTTCTAAATTAACAAATAAATAAATATCATCAGTATCCTACTGCTTTTGAATACTATTTAAATATAAGTAATTGTCATTAATATTTTGAGGACAAAATTTATGATTTGCCTAGACATGAATATTTTGCACATTTTAGTATTTCTTTGCTGAAAAATGACAGCCCTGCTTTTTATGGAAAGTGCATGTTTCAAAGCACATGTACCTGACCACTACTGTTCTGCTGTCCTTCCCTAAATCATTTGCCCAGCTCAACTTCTCTCTTTTAAAATTAGACAACTGTGGTTTAAATTCAAAGCTTGGATACTCACGTTTAGATGTAATCCCTAAGCTACGTTTTCCCCTTGTGCATTTTTCGTTAAACCCAAACAAAAATCCTATCTCTAAGAATTCTTTTGCTTATTTCTAAGGTTTGCTTTTCTACATAATGTCTGGTAATATTTTTTAAAAAATATTTTAAATGCTTTCTTCCAGTACTTGTATTTGGTAATTGTTTAATAAAATATAATCAGGATTTTTTTCTTGATATTTCAATAGCCTTATATAGCTTTGTGGTATCCTGCTTCAGCAGAACACTGTTTATCTTTGAAGTGATGTATTTCATAAATTGTATATTTGCCAAGTTAAATTAGGAAACAGAAATTACTCTATGTGGTTGGCTCTTAACACTGTTTTAGGCTTATGAATTACATTTGTCTTCCTGTCTGGCAATCTGCTATAAGCACATTGGGCCAAGTTGATCCCTAATAAATCTCCTGGGATCAGCATTCTTGAATTACCTGTTTGGGCATGTATGTCTCAACCCACTCCCCTGCTCCATCTCCAGTTATTTAACAGAGTAATTTGATCGGTCTAAGCAACCTATGATCACTATTAGAGTTGACTAAAATCAACAGAACTTCACATCCACATGCCCAATTAAGGAGCCGTATTTTAAGTTTTGGGTAAAATTGATCTCAAGGTCTTTAAAGAGTGCATAGTATAAGCAAGTTCGGGATGGGGAGTACAATTTTATAGAAAAGGCAAAGCTTTCTTTTTAATGTTGTGGGGGTTTTTTTTGTTGTGGTTTTTTTTTTTTTTTTTTTTAAAGTAAAAAGGCAAAATAATTACTACTTTTAGTTGTAAAATTGTAGGTAATATGCAAGTAGTGGAATTATAAAACAAAATTAATTAACCTTATTTCCAGAAGGTAACTTTTATAATGAACAAAAGTTGAGAATTTAGTGTTTTAGGCTAGAGGCATATTTTGCTGTTGCTAATATTAATACTCTTATAGACTAGTCTACATAAATTCATTAAAATATACTGTAAATCAAAATGTATTTTCTTGTAGCAACAGTTCAAATTATTAGGAGATAGCTCTGAATATTGGACTGTCTAATTAAAGTTCATGTGTGTTCTTTTTTTTTCTCTAGATAAATATAATTCAGGGAATAGTGGCTGAAATCAACATAAAGACTGGTGAATCTGAATGCCAGTATTACAAAGAGAGACTTATTTATCTTGAAGAAGGCCAAAGGGATTCATTGATTGATAATTCACGTGTTGTATGTTGTCATGGTGAACTGAAGAACAACAGGGGAGTGGTAAGGAATAAATATTTTGTCATAACTAGCTTTTAAAGATTTTTCATTTTGCATGACAGCTGAAAGAGCTGTGAGTATACATATGGAAGCATCACCCTCTCATATATAGGAAGTTGATAAATATTAACTATTATATATAACACTTATCTTTTTGGTTAGCCATCAGATATCTGTATATGGAGATAGTAAGCTTATATGTGTCTCTGTCTCTTAAGGGCATCTAACAATATCCCGGCTAAATTGTAAATTGATAGATTTCAGTAGAACTTGCGGGGCGGTCTCAGAGACATGATAGTAATGTCTATAATGACACACAAAATGCACTAACAAATTTTAAATCTGTCAAAGGCTGTGGTTATTAACAATGTTTTACTTGATTATTTGTTGAAGTTCAAAGAGAATTTATTGACCAGAGAAGTTTGGTATTTGATACTGCAAATTCTGGTCTCCAGGAGTCTGCAGTATTGATAAGTGTCATAAGCTGAGCTTTCCAATTTGAAAAATAAAGAACATGCAGATTAGTAGAAATAGAATAGAAACCAGTCATTCTTAGATTTATTTTTGTCTAGCTCAACTAGAAACAACATGAAATTTTAAATGGACAAACGATGAAAAAAGATCTTTTTCTCATTAACTGAGCTTATGAAAGTTTTATTTAAAAAAATAACCAAAAGAATTCTAAATGCATTTCTCAGCATTGTGAGCGCTTCTATGTAGCGTGTTTATGCATACAATAGAAGGATCATGCTTTACCATATGGCTGAGATGGAAAGATGAAATGGAGGTGGTTTTCTGGTTCACCGAATAAGGATCAGGCAGGAAGTTAATGTATAGCAAGCTAGCAGGAACAAACTGGCAATTTTCATCTTTCTAGTGAACTTTATTTACTTTATCCACACTACCCCTGCCTTTCTTTGGTAGCATAACATTAAGTATATAATTAATTCTTTTTAATTTATGAACAGTATTTAAAATTCCCCAACATTTTTGGCAGGTTTCCACACTGATGTATTCCTTGAATACAATTGACCGTGTGGGATATTTTTGTTTCTGCATTTCTTTGATTTGGGGTGAAAACCAGATCAAACCATTTATGTCTTAATGTTATCAGTCTCCTTTTCACACCTGCTATTACAAAGTATTAGCTTTTGCAGTGTTGTGGTTTAACCCCAGCCAGCAACCAAGCACCACACAGCTGCTTGCTTGCTTCCCCCCGGTGGGATGGGGGAGAGAATCGGAAGGGTAAAAGTGAGAAAACTCGTGGGTTGAGATAAAGACAGTTTCATAGGGAAAGCAAAAGCAGCCGCACGCAAGCCAAGCAAAACAAGGAATTCATTCCCTGCTTCCCATGGGCAGGCAGGTGCTCGGCCATCTCCAGGAGAGCAGGGCTCCATCACACGCAACAGTTACTTGGGAAGACAAACGCCATCACTCCGAATGTCCCCCCCTTCCTTCTACTTCCCCCAGCTTTATATACTGAGCATGACGTCATATGGTATGGAATATCCCTTGGGTCAGTCGGGGTCAGCTGTCCCAGCTGTGTCCCCTCCCAACTCCTTGTGCCCCCCCAGCCTCCTCGCTGGTGGGGTGGGCTGAGCAGCAGAAAAGGCCTTGGCTCTGTGTCAGCCCTGCTCAGCAACAACAAAAACATCCCTGTGTTATCAGCACTGTTTCCAGCACAAATCCAAAACGCAGCCCCGTACCAGCTACTGTGAAGAAAATGAACTCTACCCCAGCCAAAACCAGCACATGCAGCAAATAAGAGATCTCACCACTGAAAAGACTTTCATATGACTCCCACTAAAATCAGCCATAACAAAGCTTTATGTTATGAAGAATCTGCAGCATTTTGTGGATGATGGTTTGAAAACTGAGTTTCAAAATAAACCAGCTATTTTTGCTGCACATTTAGAATATTAAAAAACCACCAGAACCCAACCCTACTTCACAAGCAAACATCCATACCTGTATATAACTCCAGTGTTTAATCTCACACATTCTTGCTTTCTTTCATATTTTATTCATATGGAAAGGGTAGCCATTTGCCAAACATGTAAACTGAAACACACATTGGATAGATTTTTTTTTTTTTTTTTTTTTTTACCTGACTCTGCATGGAGTCGCTGTTAATACAAAAGATGACAGCACTGTGGAATAAGTAACAAACAAAAAGTTTAGGTGTGTGTCCTGCAAAGACTTAAAGAGGCACAAGTGGAAGAAAATTGGACTATTCATGGATATAAAATGAGGCATCTGTTGTGGAAAAATAGAATGACGATGGACTTTTTCAATATCGGAAGACTGCCAAGGCATACTGGGAAAGATTTCTGCTATAATTACCTCTTTCATTATAGTTTTCTGAAAGCATGAGCTACTGGAAGATGGGACAGTGAGCTAAATGGATCTGAAGATCTATCTTGTGTTAAAACTGCAAATAATGTGTTTATTTAGAGTTAGGTCAACTTTAGAAGCAAAAAAACAGTTACTCATGATTGGGAAGAAAATTTTGGTAGTGAAAAACAAAAAGTTAATTTTGATGCATGGTATGAAGTGAAATGAATTTAAAATTTGTTTGTTTATCATTGGAAGCCACCGGAGATGGCAAAATGTGAGCAGGAACATAATTTAAAGATGATAACAGGTGACTTGTGCCACGTAGGAGCAGAAGTAATTTTCTGAGCTTCAAAGAGCTGTGGTGAAGCTGACGGTGAGCAGCATGTGAATTGTAAAAAGATTGCTCATAATTGCTCACTGGAAATATTTGAATGAATAAGATTGCCTATTTCTTAGTAACACAGGCAGTAGAGAAAAGTTAAAGTGGGTGTCAGAAAGAAGAATGCGTATAAGCATGCTGTAGAGAGAGCTTTGAACTGTCACGCACAACATTTCAAGGCTTCAACACTAAAAGATTAATTAGGATCATGACATAAGAAACTGAGGAGAGGGCAGGAAAAATAATTTTAGAAGTTTTTAAGTTGTTAGGTTTACATACTTATATGCTGTTGCACCATAAGACTTTTAAATAGTGGGAAGAGAGGAATCCTTCTTTATTTTAACTGTTGAAAACACAAGGTTATAATGTACTAGTGTGTTATGGTTTATTCCCAGTCAGCAACCAAGCACCACACAGCCGCTCACTCACCACCCCTCCCCCAGTGGGATGGCAGAGAGAATCAAAATAAACCTCGTGGGTTGAGATAAAGACACTTTAATGGGATAGCAAAGGAAGAGAGAATAATAATAGTAATGATAAAAGGATATACAAAACAAGTGATGCACAATGCAATTGCTGGCCACCCGCTGGCCAATGCCCAGCCCGTCCCCGAGCAGCGACCCCCTGGCCAGCTTCCCCCCAGTTTATATGCTGAGCATGATGTCATATGGTATGGAATATCGCTTTGGCTGGTCTGGGTCAGCTGTCCTGGCTGTGGCCCCTCCCAGCTTCTTGTGCACCTCCCCGCTGGCAGAGCATGGGAAGCTGAAAAGTCCTTGAGTTAGTATAAGCACTACTTAACACACTGATGATTTTAGTTGTTGCTATCAACATTATTCTCATACTAAATCCAAAACACAGCGCTATACTAGCTACTAGAAAGAAAATTAACCCTATCCTAGCCAAAACCAGGACATAGAGTTTAAATAAATTTTGTTTAATGATGTTGTAACAAAGGAATAATGCATTATTATTTATTAAATTTTAACAGAAACTGCATGTCTTCCTCTTTGAGGAAGTGTTGGTGATTACTCGAGCTATCACCCATAATGAACAGCTCTGCTACCAGCTGTATCGGCAGCCAATTCCGGTGAGGGAGCTTGTGCTAGAAGATTTGCAAGATGGAGAGGTGCGATTGGGTGGATCCATCCGTGGTGCATTCAGCAACAATGAGAGAAGTATGACTACACCTTCATTTTTTATTTGCTTATATAGGGTCACTGTAACCTTAAGATACCTGCCAAGGAGACATCAGAATGTTTTCTCTAAAATCCACATTACCTACATCCAATATCTTGATTGTTATTTCAGACTGGTTTATTATATTGTAACTTGCTTCTCAATGTTCGCTATATGGATACTGGGATTTCTCCACACACCTGCTTCTGTACTGAATTGAGAATGGGAGAATATGTAGAATGTAGTGGCAAAACCACAAAATTATAAGCAAATGTATTTTGAAATCTTAAGATAAGCTTTAGCTGGTATGACTTTTCTTGTATTAGGGAGGCATTGATTGCTATTCCATAACTAAGTCTTTCAGCTGACAGATAATTAAGGTAGTGCCCAGTGTAAAGACTACAGCTATTCATGTTCATGTCAAGAGGTAAGAGTTAACGTCCTTCTAATTAAGCATCTTATAAAGATGCTTGTTTCTATTACAAGGGTCCTTTGAATCTTACCTGTCTTGTGAAAACTTTGAGGGGTTTATGTATGTATTTGCAAAGAGATGAGGCAATCTCCAGCTGACACAAGGCACAGTATTCAGTGAAGGTTGTGGAAATCTGCTTTGCAGAGAAGTAGGAGGAGAGGCATTGAAGTGTGGGAGAAGCCTTAATCCTGCTGATTCTTTTAAAGCTTTATAGGTAGCTTATGCATGGCAGAACCAAAATTGTTTAATCCACCAATAAGAAATTATTAGAAGTGCTTGTGGTGTTCTGTGTTCTTGTCCCGCAAAACAAGGAGATATCCAGACTCTTTTCTCTGGTCTGACATAGTATTGGCAGGAAAACATCATAGGTCAAAGATTTTGCGGATTCTGTTATTTTAATATACTCATTTATTACAAAATCCATTCAGCCACAGCATTCAGTGTTTTGATATGTATTGTTTCTTTCAGTCAAAAACTTCTTTAGAGTCAGCTTCAAGAACGGATCTCAAAGCCAGTCTCACTCACTCCAAGCCAATGACTCCTTCAACAAACAACAGTGGCTCAACTGTATCCGCCAGGCCAAAGAAAAAGTTACGTGTGCAGGCAAAGCTGGCGTGCTGAACTCGGAAGCACGTTTTCTTTTGTCACCAAATGGAAGCAGAGTACCCCAGGGAGAAACCACGCTCGAGCAAATGGACCAATCCGACTGTGAGTCAGACTGTAGTATGGACACCAGTGAGATCAGCATCGACTGTGAACGTATGGAACAGACAAACTCTTGTGAAAATGAAAAGCAAATAGAAACCAATGTTTGACAAAAACTTACAGTTCACCGAAGAAAATCTGTCTTACCTGTACAGTATTTGCATTCCATACATGGAACCATTTCGAGAAGCACTTTTAAAATATTTTTTGTGACAATGTCAATGCAGTCCTCCTTGTATTCGTACCTATGAGCGTAGTACTGTAAGTGCCGATCTGTATAAGCTGGAATCTCTTGCAACTTGTGTCCTGTGATTATATTCCATAAACTTCTAAGGTGGATGAAAGAGGTACTTGACCAGTTATTCTCAATGTCCTGCTGTAAACAGAATCTCTAAACTACTGTTTATATGTGCGTTACATAAAGAATCTTTCCGTAATTTTTAAAGTACTTTATTTGCCCTTTAGTGGGGCAGCTGAAGATGTGGACTTAATATGGAGTTTCAGGATGGGTATCAAGATAATAAGTTTTCATAAAGGCATGGAAGGAAAAAATAGTTTCCTTGGGAAAAAAAAAAAGGAAAACATCTTACAATAACCTCTCTGAACTCGTGGTGTTGAATCAACCAGAACTATAAACAGCGGGCCGTGTAACCAATGACTCTTTAGGGATTAATTTTTCAAAATGAAGCACTGTCCTGAGATCCAGCAACCAAACTTACTAAAATCTGGTCAGATAAAGTGGTTAGCATAGTGCTACGGTTTATTTATCAAAGCATGTAATGCTAAAAATAATCAACTGACCCCCCCCCCCCCCCCCTCCAAAAAAAAAAAAAAACCAAACCCAAACCCAACCAAACCTCTACAGCCAGCACTGAATTAAATGAAATGCTGAGAATACTGGGTATTTGTAAATAAGCTGGTAGTTTGCTTTCAGTGCCATATATATATATTTTATCCCAAACAGGGTAAGAATGGAAAAAAGCTTTTGCTTGTGAATAGGCCCTCTTCAGCATTTTGCACTCCACTGACCTCCACTGTTGGTTTTAAACACCACTAATGTTAAAACATTTAATTTTCTGTAAATGTCTGTTTACAATTACACGTAGTTGGTTTTTAAACTAAGTGACAATTTTATATAAATGGTGCTCTACAAATACCCTCTGGGATTATGTAGAGAAAGTTTAAACAAAAAGGGAATTGCTTTTCCTTTAGGATGTATTACATCCTTTATATTTTTCTCAAGTTTTGTTTTAAAAGTTTTTGTTGCATTTAATCTCATACTGTAATTGGAAATGTTACTGTGTTTTCTGGTGGCTGATTTATTCTACTCATTATGATGAGAAGCAGATGAGTCACTTAAATGCAGTCTAAAACACTCAGTTCAACATCCTGTTACTTTTCAGGAATCCCTGAGTAATATTTTATTTCTCAGTATAAGAAATAATGCCAGTGCTGTATGGCAAGCTATGAAAATGATATATTAATAAATTTAAATGATTCTTGATATTACACAAGATAACCTGTGCAAAGTACTCGTACCAACAAAAGTAGAAAAACTGCTAAGTTATTGCCAAAAACATTTTTCTTGTGTTCTACAAGTTTACAGAAAATAGTAAATGTCAAGTATCTTACATATATATGCTGATGCGCATTACAGAAATCAGTGTGACAAGATGATAAACAATATTAGAACAAGGTATTTTTATTTTTTAAAAAAATGTCATTTTTACCCTATAGAACATATTTCTGTATTTATAGTTTTTCAAAAAAGTCCATTTTCTTTTCTGTTTCAGGCTTTGTAATTTATTTCAACTGCTTCATTTTTAGAGCTGAATGAGTATGCCAGTGAAGATGAGAGAAGGAAAAACTTTCAGAAGAAAAGGCATAGGGAAGCATATTAGATGATGAACCATTTTCATAAAACCTGTTCAGCAAAATGTTTAAAAAGAGTGAAAAGCATGTAAAGTGTTCAGATAGAGAAGAAAGAATGAATGTGTATTGACTTTTTTTTTTTTTTTTTTTTTTTAAATAATAGCCTTAAACTTTTCTGGAAGCATTTCAAATAAATTACATTAAACCATTTTGATTGTAATTGGGTTTGGTTGTTTGTGCAAGAAGACTGCAAAAAGATTTCAATGGTGCACACAGTGAGTCTTTAAGATACGTGACCAATGCTTATATTTTGGTTCTTGTGGAAGTGTTACGTATTTGGATCTAATTTGCTAGATACAAAGAAGTAATGAAGAAACAAGTCACTGTACCCAATTCAGCACATTCCTCAAAGTTTTGCATTATATAATCAATTTGGTAAGTAGGTGGAACAAAAAATTAATATCCTGCCACCAGTTTCTCTCTCCTGATTCCTTGTGGGTTACATCTCTACTAAGTATATATTATTCCAAAACACTGAGATGGTGAATTTTGGGGCACGTAAAAAGCCACCAACCAGCCAGTGAGTCTCAGAAAATTAATTTTACATTTGTGTACTATCATTTGGCATCACGTTTGACATACTGCAGTGCAAGTGTTTCAGTTTTGCTTTGTAGTTGACAGGCATTTAGCAACTGATTTGATCTAATAAAACTTAATGATATTTTTTCAAATCATCTTGAGGAATAAGACTTCCATTTTAAGAATCCTAATCTCATTCTGGATTTGGTTAGCTTGTCTTGCTTCTAGCACTTTTAAAATGCCACTGCTTTTAAAAGAATGACTTTTGATGCAGGCTGGGGGCGCATGGACAATAAAATGTACCAAATGTAAAATGCTGAATGCAAAGTAAACAGGAAATGTAACATAAGTAAATACGTCAAAGTGATCATCATGGTTAGTAATCCTGATGTCAGCAGAATGAAGTCTGAGAAGTTGCACAGGCCTCTGCATGATTCTTAAGCAGAAAATTGCTTCTGGTTTCTCAGGTCACCCACCATTGCATGTATAGTGCTTCCACTAATGAGACAGTTCACAGCTGTGCAATCTTCATACTGGATCTCCGAGGGATCTTAGATCACTCATGTCTCAGATGGAAGAATAGTGCCATGGCAAGAAGGTGACCAAGAACAGGTGGAGTATGTAAAAAAAGGCAAGAGGCAGTGAAGAGCCTGAGGTGTCAAGGGCTTCCAAGATCACCATGAGGGGATGGGAAAATAAGGAGAGGACTGCAGATGCTAGATGAGTTCCAGCTCCTCTAAATTTGAGGTTTGAGTACTCCGGATCTCACAATCTGGGAGAAGAGTGAGTGACAAGGCATCTTGCTCTCAAGAGCAGGAAGTCAGTAGTTTGATGTGACAGACCTTTTTGACCAATCTTAGCAACCTGGTTGCTCTCTTATTCCTGGTAAGAACAGTCAGTGAGTGTAGTCTTGGCTTGTGGAAAGATCTGATGAACCAGAAGTAATAAAGGTAAAAGCATAGATTGTCTTGACTGAGAAAGAAAGGTAAGCAAAGCGAATGCCCTTGAAGTCTTTGAAATACATGGTTCCTCTGAGACTACAAAAGAAAACTTAACTGTCCGTGGTCTTTGGTTCCCTAGATTTGGTCTGCAGCACTGAAAAGAACAATGCAAGGATGAAGACCTATCTCCTGGAACACAAAGGTCTGCTATGAGACAGCAGGAGCACTTAGTTTAAAATCTGTGAAGCTCAGTACCAGGGAATCAATTGCCCAAATCTGGGTAAAAGATGGGCCGAAAGTTGAACTCCAAGGTAGAGAAGGTATTTCTCAGTGGTGACTCCTATTTGGCATGACCCACCTGAACCAGGGATACTGCCTTAGGAATGCCTCTGCAATAGTGGGAAGCAGGTTTCTTGGGGTTTCACAGAAGTTTCTAGAGTTTGAAAGATATATCAGAATGTTTAGATGTCCGTTTGATAAACTGCTGTTTTTGAAAAAGTTGATGTTTTATGGTGACACTGTCTGGCACTTAAATCCTGGGAATCAAGACTGTCTACCAGAAACAGAGTTCTACATACATCTTCTTTCTAACAGAGCCAGAAACTGAGTTCTACATATATGGAGGAAGATTTGTTTCCTTTGAATATGGGGTTCCAGTTCTGGAATGGACAGTTCTTCCATATTTAATGCTTACTCATGAATACTCATGATTTTAAAATACTGCCATCTGTTCGACAGGCTGATGCTGCCATCTACTGGAAATAATTGCATATTTTTAGAGCTGATTTGATTACTTTAGATTTTAAATATTTTAAGATTTTAAATGTATTAATAATTATAAAACAAAAGTATTTTTAAAAATACAAGTAGATCTTTTCAGAGTTTCACTTGTGGATCACAAATTTGTTAGAAAAAAGTACTAGGTGAATTTCTGCTACTCATCCCTGGCTTTGCAGAGACAAGTCGAGACTACTTCCCCAGTTTGTCTCACCTTTTACTATCATAGGCATATTTTCTCTGTGGCTGGTAAATGATACTAAAGCTCTTTCCAAGTGTGTAAATTTGGTTTGGTCTCTGAATTTTCTGAAGGTGCCTCTCTTTTTATGGTCTATGAAGAAAGTTTAATTACACAGTTCTCCTGTCTTTGATCTCCTGGCACCTAAAATTTAGTCAGCATGAGTATCGTTGCTCAAAATTAGCACTTAAACATTTGAAGAAATGAGATGTGTTTTGCATCACTAGAGTAATTCCTGGAAAGTAAAATAGTAATTTCTAGGTATTTAAATTAAACTGTTAAAATATCCTCAGAGTAAATACTATTTTGCATTTCTAAATTTGGTTTCATAAAAGAATACTGAGGTAATGTCTGGAGCAAGCGCCCAAGTTTGTTCCTTGAGCATGGAGCCTTATGCAACCCTCCCTTATAAATGTCTTATTTTGTGGCTACCAATCTGATCTAAATCTGTATTACTAATGTATTACATATTATCTGATTTCAGAATCAAAGGGATCTGCAGCTGCTTTGTACTTGGGTGGGAAACCACTTGGTGCAAGCCAGGGAGTCGTGGTTGAATGCTTGGCAAATATCAGAAACCACAGAAACTAGAAAGACAGCAAGGTGACAGATTTTATACCTTTTTTTACTTCAGAGTATTCAACTGATCTCCTCTTATGGTGATTTTTCACTGAAACTTTGTTTTGTGAACTGGGATTCTTGCTACTTATTTTATATCTATCAGGATTTAAAGTTCATAATGGTACAGTAACCCAGAATTGTTACATGATTTATCAAGTAGTACTTAGTAATTTTTGTGATGATCTCTCCCAGTCTCATAAAATAATTTTGTACAACTGCAAAGATGTATCTTTTTAAAGCAAGTGGTACATTAAGAAAACATCTTTGTATGTTGTTTGGTAAATGAGCAAGACTTCTTCATACATTGTTTACGTTTGTTATGATACACGCTTATGATGTTTATATTTCTTCTTATTGAACACATCTAAATACATTGTAAACATATGCTTTAGCATATTTTCCAGTATTTGTTGTGAGAGAAAGGGGTAGTAAGCATACTTCTCGCAGGGTAATTTTAGTAGACAGTAGTTTCCCCGCCCTGTTGCCTTTTTTTTGTAGTTGTTTCTTTAGTGCTTGTTGAATTTATTGGAATGGCTCCATAGTTGATCCATACAAAGTGGTTCCATTCCAGAATTACTGGAATACAGTGAAGATACGTAATTTAGACTCGATGTTTCTTCTGAAGTCTTTGAAATTTTACTGTTATGTGGTTATTCACTGTCTGTGGATAGATCTTCATCTAATGTGAACACTAAGTCAATAGAGCTATGATAAACAAGCAAAGAAACAAATGTCCTTTGTAATATATATACACATATGCTAAAATTATGTTTTCCTAAAGAAAAAAAAATCATATATCCTTACTACATCTAGACATATTAACTTACTGGCTACTGGAAGACCTCATTTTCTTTTGAAAATGCTTTCACCCTGCCCACAGCATAGATAAATTCTTCAGTAATTCTTTTGGAATGAGAACAGACAATATGGTTGGAAGGACCTACATTAAATAAATGTGAACCCATTTCTGGAAGAAATTTGTCGTACCTAACTTCAAAACACCAGTTAAAGGAATCCCACAGTGTCCCCAAAGAATTTCTTCCTGTACTTAACTTCTACTGCTAGACAGTTTTTCCTAACATTTAACCTAAATCTCCTTTGATACAACTTAAACCTCATCCCAGTCACCAAGGACATAGAGAATATTTCCTCCTCTGCAACAGCATTTCCCATATTTGATAACTATTATTTATCCTCTCCCTTCTAGACAAAACACCACCATTTTTCCAGTCTTTCATACAATGGTTTAGATTCACACAGCACAAAAAAACCCATTAGATTATGTTCCCAGAAGTTACAGCAAACAAAAGAAGAGTATGTGTAAAATGAGAGTGAGGACACCAACTTAGCTCTGTAGTATTACTGCTCATTTGTGAATGCAGGCAAGCCAGATATAATTAAATCCAAACACTGATCAACGGAACTAGTTGTATATTGAAGACGAACACAGCCTGGAAGTGATTTTAACAGCTTTGCCAATTCAAACTTAATAAAACAGGTTGACATGTTTGGAGATGTATAATGGATCAACACAGACTTAAATAATACAAGATTGGTATTTCCATATTTTAAATTGTATATGGAAATTCTATTTGAACGAGGTAAAGCACAGCAAAATTATTCTGATAATATATCAACTAATCTGTAATATTCTCTTTACCACCATGGAATCCTTGCAGAGGCAGGACATCCAATTCTCAGGGAGACAGTCTTAACTTACCCATAGGTTGAACACTGCATTTGTGGGTTTTATTAGCTCTGGATAATTGAACACTATGTTTCTGCAATTAGATAAATGTTTGGTGTTATGTTTCTGTAATTTATGTAAATTATAGTTATAGATACTAATTACCCTATTTAAACTTGGCTGGCTCCCCAAAGACTTCTAAGACTTTCCAAGAAGAAACTAATAATTATTAGCTTATCTTCTTTTAACACCCTGGAGGCTACCATTAGCCCCAGACCATTTGTGAGTTTCTGACTTACAGGTGATCTAAAAAGAGTCAATAAAATAAAAGGGCCAGGTTAAAATATTTGTTCCTTGCGTAGGAAAAACTTTGCATTTAAGCTCGGTAGCTGCTTTTAAGATGATAATATAAATAGCCACAGTTATCAGGTTTTAAGATAATGGGTATAAGTAACTAATGAATATATGCATTTGTTCAACAACTACAGCACTAGTATACTTTTAACAAAGAAAACAAATTGTGGGCTTTTAATGTTTTGCTAGTTACTTGTAAAACTAAACATCCGGTATTCCTATTTCCTAGGCACCGCAAACGGGTTGTTTTCACCAGGCACTTTTCAATTTAGGGTACTCCTCAGAGCTGTCTAAGAAAGGTCTTTGCTATCCTTAGTAAAATGGCTAAAATTTCACCATTAGATTTCAAATGTAAAATACCAGTGTGGCTTTACGCTGAGTTATGCAGCTACTGCACTTGTGACTGCTGATAATTTGCACAGCAAAGAGTTCAGCCTCACACATTGGGTAACTAACATGGCAATGAATCTAAACTCACAGCTACCAAGGAGATTTGAAAAACTCTGTAGGTGAGTCGTCCTTAGACAACACTGTTTGCAATTTCTACAATTGAAATTACAGGTATGTGATTTCAAACCCGTGGATTACTTTGCCACATTAGGGAAGTAAGTATTGGACTGAGTGTGCACAGTAGATTCGATGATGATAAGCAGAGCAGCTGTAACGTTTTGCTCTCTCCCGCCATAGCAAGAAGCTACCTGACCTGCTGAGCTAGAAAGTGGTAGGCACTATGGGTTTTTAAAATGAGGCAATTAACCATTTTAATGCTCTGTGATGATCTTCATTCTGCTCCCCATCAGTAATTACATCAAATCATTCAGCCGAGTTGGGTTTCACATATTCACACTCTTTTACTAGAAGTTATAAGCCTTGCAGCAGGGCTGGCAGAGGTGAATAAATGTAAACCTTCTGATTCCATACTGGCCTCCAGTACAGGTGTAGGACAGACAACATGAGGTAGCAACACCTTGAAGTACTGCACAGGAATCCAACAAAGCTCATCTGTGAATACCTAACAACTATGTAGATGTGATGGAATTTCATTATTTATTGTTTTGAAATACCAGTTATTGGCATTATATTTAAAGCCTTGATCTTCCTTAAAAGCTGATTTACGTCCATGATCACAAGGATTAAATGCACTCTCATTATTCTTTTAATTACAGAATATAGAACAGACTGAATGATGATCTTGTGACCGAGAAGTAATTTAAGTTAGCACCTTTCCATGTTTTTCTGTATCACACTTAGGTCCATAAATACAGCATTATGTTTTTTTTGTAGGTAAACAAAACTTGTAACAGCTTCATGTTATTATTCAGCTCTGGCACTGAAAGAAAAAACGTGTTGCACATCACCATCCCAGCATACTACCTCATTCGTTTCCTTAGCAAATCTGCTGGTAAAACAGTCTCTGACTTAGCTTCAATAGCACTAAAACCATTTATAGCATTTGGTTTCACTGCATTTGAAAAATAGTACTCTTTGGTATATGAATAATGGATTATGTTGCCTTCAGAATCTGTAATTCTTTATCCTACTGATGAGACATTATAGTTGTTTTATTTTTGAAAAAGGTCAAATAGTTCATTATTTGCACGTGCAGTTTTTTTCTTGTTGAAGCTTGTTTGCAATTTGTAGTTTTACAAGCCATGGAACACAAACAGCTATTGTCACTTAAGTACCCTTATTACAGGATCTGTCTTTTGTCATGATCCTAGAAGGGCACGTACATGTACTTCATTGAATTTAATTCTTTTTTATATGTTTAATCAAGTTACACAATTAAACACATAGAAGTCTTTGCAATAACACACACTTCCTTTGCAGTTTAAGATTCTGTCCCAAAAAAGTGTAACAAACCATATCGTTCATATTTTTAACTGATTCAGTGCCATGGTTTAGCCCCAGCCGGCAACCAAATACCACGCAGCCGCTTGTTCGCTCCCCCCGCTCCCTCCCCGGTGGGGAGGAGAATCAGAAAGAAAGGAAAACTTGTGGGTTGAGATAAAGACAGTTCACCAGGACAGCAAAGGAAAAGATAATAATAATTATATATTAATAATAAAAAATATAATGATAATAGAATATACAAAATGAACGATGCACAATTTCTCACTGCCCGACAACTGATACAGCCTGTCCCGAGCAGTGATCACAGAGCGAAACCGAGAGCAATCTCGGAATGATCCCGAGCACACTGGGTGTGACATCTATGGTATGGAATACTTCCTTTGGCCAGTTTGGGTCAACTGTACTGGCTATACCCCTCCCAGGATTTTACCACATGCACATGTGAAAAAACCTGGGAAGCTGGAAAACGTCCTTGATCCTTAGCAGCAACTAATAACATCAATGTATTATCAACATTCTTCACATACCAAATCCCATACTAAATCCAAAACACAGTAGCTACTGGGAAGAAAATTAGCTCCATCCCAGCCGGAACCAGGACATTCAGTAAGAACTGTCTCTCTTACACTTTATACAAAGCTGTCATTGCTGTTTTAATTGGAATTACGCCTTACGCTACAGACGTTAGTCCAAAGACAGAAAAGGTTTGTAAGTGTTTGTACACACCCCCACCCCCCTCCCCAATAAAGAGGGAAAAATGTTAAGGGGTGGAGGGGGATGGAAAGGTTATTTGGTGCTGTTCTAATTCATCATCAAACTATCCAAGCTATTAAAGTATATTAAAACTTTTGCCTGTGCTTTATGGTTAATAATTTATTTTTATTCTTGAAAGGGGAAATTTTGTCATTTTGGCCAATGTCTTGAAAACAACTTTGAGAGGAAAAAGTAAGAGGTGGCACTCTTAGTCTACTGCTACTTTTTGTTCTTGGGAGTTTGTCCAGTTTTTAAGTAGCTAGGCTGCTTTGTCAAGATACAACAGGGCATGCCCTGTGCAGCTGGATCTTTATCCGCCCAACCTTGCCCCAGCAAGACGCAGCTGGCAAAGCGCTACGTGACCCGAGTGCTACCGCGGGGCTCCTGCCGGGACAAGGGTAAGCCTGCTAAGCGCGCTTCCAGAGAAACTATTCTAAACCGGTGTGCCCGTTACTGCGTCGCATGAACGACGTGCCGCCTGCTCGCTGTAGAGCGAAGCATGTGGCGTTACCCTGACGTGACATACTCTCTCCCCTCTTCCCCAGCGGCACGGCCTGCGAACCGGACCCACTCTTGCCCTGCGCCGCCAGACCGGGGACATGGGCCCAGCGGCGGCCCCTCTCCCTGCGAGAAGCGGCGACGGACACCGGGACCTGCCCAGCCCAGCGCTCCCCGCGGCCACTCCGGGACCTTGCTTCGGGCCTCTCTCCAGAGCCGGAGGAAGGAGCTGCCCGTTCTCCGCGCCCACACCACTGGTAAGAGGGAAGCGGGAGACGAGCGAGCTGCCTCTTCCGTCCCATCCTGGCAGACCGCGGGCGAAGGGCCGTGACGCGGCGGGACCTTTCTGAGGCGCCGCCGACAGCCCGGTAGCTCGCCTGGCTGGCAGCGGCGGAGCTGCTGCCATTTTAAACGCGGCTCCGCAGCCGGAGCCCCCGCCTCCCGCGGCGGCCGCCGCTCGCTCGCAGACGCGCCCCCGGGGCGGGCGAGCCACCCCCTGCCCCTCTATTTATAACTTGTGCCGAGAACGGATTGGCTAAACCGGGCTGGCTCCAGCCCCGCCCCCTTTCTGTGTGCGCTGCCGCCATGTTAGAGAGCGGGGAGGGGGCGGCGGGGCTGCCATAAAGCGAGCGGACGGAGGGGGAGTAGTAGCGGCAGCGGGCGGTGCATGGCACCGGGGAAGGGGTAGTTCGGTGGGGGAGGAAGAGAAGGCGCGGGCTATCGTGCTCGCTCCTCGGCGATAGGAGTGGATGGCGGATGCCGTGATCCCCAGTGGTGGCGAGATGGAGCCGGAGCAGCATCAGCGGACGGAGAAGACCAGCGCGGGCCTCCTCGGGGTGGAGAGTAATAGAGCAGGAGCCGCTGAGGACACCACACAAAATGGCGGACGCTCTGAGAGCAGTAGCACTGGGGAGGCGCTGCTGGTGGCTGCTGTTGCTGCAGAGGACAAGGTCCCCCCAAATCTCAGCATCACTAGCAGCAGCCAGCGCAGGAGCAGCATCTCAACGGCAAATGAACAACAACAGCCGCAGCAGCCGCCCAGCGGTGTGTTGGGGGGGCCTTCCCCTCTCCCTAAGCCCCCGGAAGACCTGCTTGTTAGGAGGAACTTTCAGATCCCCAGGAAGAGCAGAGAAAAGAAAGGTTGTTCCTTCCCTTTCCCTCCCTTCTATCCCTCACTCCCCTCTTCATCTTATTCATTAGGCAGGCTCTTTATGCACCTCACACAACTGCATGCAAAATCCTGCGGGTGTGGAGGAGGCTGTGGCATGGCTCGGACTAGCGAGGCTGCTGGGGATAAGATTTTTAGTGTGAGGCTTTTACATTCTGTTCTCTCCCTACCCCTCCCTCTTTTCTTTTTCGTTTTTATTTCGTCACAAGGAGGAGAAAAAACCAGAAACGAAACTTGGCTTGAATTTCAGACCGTTGCTTTAAAAGGACGGAAAAGCTGGATGTGATCAGGGTGGGCTTGAGTGTTGATCCTGGCTCTGCTTCTGGAGATGCAATCACATGCAGAGAAGATGGTTCTCTGGGACACGGACATGCAGAGAAGATGGTTCGCTTTTCTCTTCCCCCGACCTCCTCTCTGCAGGAGAGGGGTGCAGTCCTGTTTAGGGTAGACTAGCAAACAGTGAGCTTCATTGATGATACGCAGAAGACTGTTCTTATCTAGTGAAAGTTCCTTACTTTGCAGGGAGGAAGTGAGCATCCCATGTTCACGTGCCTTGCCTTGGAAGCGTTCCTCTTCCAAGTGTCCAGGGTTTGTTTTTTGGTTTTCAAGTAACTCTTCCTCTAAAAGCCTGTGGTATTTCTTGCTTTTCGTGAGACTCCATTGGCTTCTGCTTATCTTTGATTTTGTTAAATGGTGTTGAAGACATGTCTTATTCTCTCTGTGAAACTTATCTCAATTCTTGACCTTTTGCGACATGGGGTCAGTAACTTAGTACATATCACAAAAATATCTGTTCGCATAGGCTTCTAGTTCTTCAGAGAAGAGTCTAACATCTAACTTCTTGAAATGCTTTCTTCTGTAAGGAAGAGATGAAGGTAGGTTTATTTCATTATCCAGTCTTTCCCTTCCCCTTCTTCCAGTTTTGGCAGTAATGTCCCCTTTTTCCTTTTCTTCCCTTTGTTTCCCATTGCTACCCCCTGAAGGGGAATAAAAGTGTGGCAGAGATTCATGGTAAAAAGGACTGGGTTGATTTGGAGGAAAAAAAAGTCTCTTATTACTCATCTGACAGAAAAATGTCTGGATAAAACATGGTGCCTCTTGCACTTCCATATGTCAGACCCAAGTGTGGTAACATGGATACCTTTAAATACATCTCAGAAATGTTTAGTACTTAACCACAGACATTTGAAGTTTCTCTCTAGCGTTTGGTTCCAATGTGAATGAAAACCTGCAGAATACCTTTTTGGGCACTCTAATCATCATTTGCCTGTGCAGAACCATCTCCTACAGTGCGTAAAAAGTTTTAGAATATGTAGTTCAAACATCAGGCTTCTGTGGCTTCTAGGATAGAAGGGGAAACCATTCTTGCCCTACTTCTAAAATTAATTTGCTAATGTCAAGGTCATTTGACCCATTCTTAAGGGCTTGCTTTTTTGTGTACTCGTCTTTTTTTTTTTTTTTTTTTTTTCTCTTTTCTTTTCAGCTTACAGAAGGCTTCTTGGATATTTTAATCGTACTGGCAACTTACAGTTTCCAAAATTCTCAAAACAGACCTTTCTCCATTCTGTCCATGGTGCTTGCAGTCCTGTAGTTGCTTACGGTTGCTGATGGTTGGTCTTACCCCATGGGATACCATAACGCAAAGTGCTTTGAGGGAGCGTGTCATAGCCAAGACTAGCAGAAGTGGGCTGGCATAAAAACTGCCAACGTGATCTTTGAGGACAACCAAATTGCTATTGGAATTTGAGAAATAATGCAATTAAATCAGTTCTGGAACTAAACTAGAAGATTAGCAGTGCATTGATCGTCTGACATTGTAGTGGCATACGCTTACAACATACTTAGTACCAGTGTTCAAATACATCTTATTAAATTATAGAATAATCAGAATACCATCTGCCCCTCTCAAAAGACTTCTCTTGGCTGGATTCTAAATTCCAGCATGAAACAATACACGTGGAAGCTTCATCCTTCCTTGTATTGGAATTGTCCTTGTTTTGCTTTTTAAACATCCATTTTATTTCTGGACATACTTCCTGAGAGATGCCTGCTGTCTTGATTATGAAGACTAATCTGTCATGTACAAACTGTAAAATCTGTACAGGATGTCTTTGTTACTTGGGTGGGGATTCTTTTTTTTTTGGTGGTTTGTTTTTTGTTCTTTTTTTAAGCACCAAAATGTGTTTCGGGAGCAATTTTCAATTGTGAAGCAATTAAAAATTGAATCCGCAAAGCAAAAATGTGCAGGGAAAAATCCTAGAAAACTTAGGATTTAGCTGCTTATTTAGCCTTTCTGGAATTTATCTCCACCTCTATTTGGAGACTAACAAGGGACTGAAAGTCAACAGAAAGAACCTTGTTAATGTGGAGAAATGCATCTGGAGGAAACACACTTCTTAAGACTAGCTGTGGTTAGTTGTCACAGAGGATCTTTCTTCTGACTTCCTTTTTTTCCCTAGCGGAAAAATTCAGGAAACCAAACTTTAAAAAAGGCTGGCTGTGAGATTTTTTTTTTTTTTTTTTTTTTAATGTGTGCGTGCATTTGTTTTCCTACTTCAAACTGTCTTGAAAGTTTCTGTTTTCTTGGTACATACAGTTTAGTAATAGTGTTATGCTCTCTTGAGTAGCTTATCTCTTTTTTAAATCTTAGCACTATAGCCAGTTGTGGCTTCTTCTAATTTGATTGTCAGATCTTCTCAGGTGGTCAAGTCTGCCTGAAACTTCAAAGATCCTTGTTTAACAGGGTAAGGAAAACAAATTTTTAAGATAAAGCACTGGAAGGGCATTTTTTGACTTACTGAACTCTATGAGTGGTCCTCATACCAAAAGGCAATTCCAAAAAACATGCTCAAGTAGCACACAGTGACTTAAGGTGTTGCTTGTTGGTAAAGGTGGACATTTATTTCCGTAGTCTACCAACTCAACGAATGACTGCTGTTTCTCAGGCTGAGTGGGGGGAAAAAGGTCTTGCTTTTGTCTGTGAAAGTGTTAGCAGTGTTTGTTTGGAAGTCTAGGTTGTCCCTTTTCTGCTTAATAGTATTTGATGTTTTATTTTGCCTTGTGTTTTGTTTTCTGATTTTCCATTTCTTTGGTAGAGATGCGTATCTGCTATTTGCTACTTGCTATTTCTATGTGGGGATTTCATTAAGCAATCCTTGAACTTGGTAACTACTCAGACCTTTTGAGAGCAACAGACATTTTGGGCCAAAAAAAAAATCACATAAGTAACAAGATTATGGTTCATTAGCACCACAGATTTTTTACCTTAGTCTTAAAAAATGAAGACTTAAAATAATGCTTCTCAGTGGTGTTTTTGTAGCAGGAGCGCATGTTTGTGAAGAGTGCTAGCATTCTGCCAACTTAGTGATAATAAAATAAGTAATTTACTTCTGTTCACTTGAAAGTTAGCTAGTTCAGGATTCCTTAAAGAGAATGTCTCTGCCTTCCTCTTCTTCACATTCTGACTTAAAAGAAAAAAACCCACAAAACAACACAAACCCACTAATTTCAAACTCAGTTTTCTCAAGTTGAAGCATGGGACAGCTGTGAAAGAGAAACTTAAAGCCTCTAGGGAATTATATGTATCTGAACATTCAGTCTAATGTCTGTCCCTAGAGTAGGTACTATATTAGCTAATCTTAGTTTCCACCTAAAAATATATATGTTTCAATGCACTGGGTAGAAACGAAACAAAACCAGTAGTTGTATACATACTTCTGCAGAGCAAGCCAGCAAAAACCACAATAATTGACTTGTATGTGTTATAAGGATACTGCAAGTTAGTCCTTACATAAATGACTCTTTAATTTACACGGGTCCAATAAAGGTGCAGCATACCCACATCAGGTTTGTATAGTGAGCCTGAAAAATATACGTGCACACACTACTGGTCTTTGATGTAAGACTGGAGATAAGGTTAATAATCTCATCCTTTGCCACCTGATTTGGTGACTGTTATAGAAGGTCTAGTTTAGTACTTTTGAGGGTTTTTTTCTTGCTTCTAAACTCCTTTGCTATGTGAGGTACAGGCTCTTCTGTAGTGACCTTAACCTTTTAGAAGATAGATGCCCTTTAGCACCAATGCTTAGATGACAAATTGAAAAGTATTTCCTTGCTAGTTTTTAGTAAGAACCTGAAGCCTGCAGTGCCTCAAGTTCTGGAAGAACTGTGAAAGTGGATTTGAGCCTGTCATGAAGCATATGATTAGGGTGCTTGAAGAGTCATACTCGAACAAGTTAAAAAAAGCTGATGCCATGCACTCTTAAATTTTTTGACAATTGTATATGGTAATTTATCTGAAATTCCAAGCTAAGTTATTTACTTTTTTACTTTATGATTACAATGCTGTCCTGCAGTCAGTTTACCAGATTTTCCTTGCTGCATCCATCATTTGTCAACTCTGCCAAATGTGGTCACTCTTTCTAGCTAGTCCTGTAGAGTTTTCTACTTGCCTGGACTCAAGACAGAAGAAATAGGCTGGGTTTGACTGAGCATGCGTTTCTAGGGGGAAGGAGGGAGAAGGGGTGAGGCCCAGTAATCACTGTTAAGGAAACAGGAAATTTAGACAAGCAGCTGGCGTTGGTAACCTTCTGCCTTAACTAGTTCCGTTAGACAGAAGAGGGGCAGGCAATATGTGAAACTCATGCGCTACACAACTAGGGTTTAATAACTCCTTATCGGAAAGATATAAGGTATTTGGGGATGGGGTGTGATGGGAGGTGCTTTTCCAGTGTGTGTATATCTATAGTAGGGTTGTTTTATATTTTACTAATAAGTGTTTCTCTCTTCAGTACAAGTGCATTCAATCTTAGTAATACTAAGTTGAGAATTTCATTCATTTCCAATTATCTTTCCTCCCATATTGCTGTCAGCCTTTCAAGAATGAAGGCGTTGTTACTGAAAAGGATGTTATGTAAGAACAGTTTCTTAATCACTTTCATAACTTCCACTCTTTAAAAAAATCACTTATTCATTGTTGCTGGTGTTGGAATCTTTGCTTTACTTTAGTTTGCGGATGTGGTATTACATTATAAAGCGTGTTTGTAAATGCAGACTTTACTAGATAACACAAAACAGTTTTCATTTCGAACATTTGTTTTATATTGAGGCTAATGCAGTAAATATTTCCTGCAAATGAGGAAAAGATTAGTATCTAAATCTACTACCGTATTATTTAATGAAGTTGGAGATACACTCTAAAGATGTAATTAAATTTAATTTGCTGTTAGAATAATGGTAGAGTGTCTTTTATGCGAGACTAGTACTATTGTAATTCATTCCCAACTATTGTAACTTCTAGCAATTTCAGGTGGTGGTTGTTTGGGGGGTTATTTTGGTGGAGAAAAATAGGCTCTCCTCCAAAAAGAGCAGTCTCAGAAATATCTGTTGGGAATACTTTCTGTCTGAAGTTTGGAAATACCACAAAAATACAGCACTTCTAGTGAGTATTTTGGAAGTTACCCTGGGGAGAAAACCACTTGCCATACTGAACTAGTTCAGTTCCCCCAGGAGTATTATTTTCCTAGACATTACTCTCAAAATCTGCACCCAGATTCTCTGCTGGCCCACTCTCGGGTTGCTCTTCTGATCAGTTTGTCACTTTCAGTACCCAGACACAAATAAAGAAGCCTGGGGAGATGAACACTTCACTGCGCGCTCTTAGGCAAAGCTTTGCCCAGAAGGTGGATTTGTACAACAACAAAAGAAGGGCTTTCCTTTTTAAAGCAGTTATCGTAAGGGATAAGATCATAATGCATGAACACAGGCCGTGTGTTTTTTACTAATAGGAGCTCATTGGACTTCTTAAGCCAGTATTGAATTTATTCATATTTAGCCTAATTACCATAAGCAAACAAACAAAAAACCCCGTAAGGGTTCTAAAGAGAGGCTAAGCTGTGAAACTGTTGTTGAGGTTTGTATTAGAACAATTTGTTCCTGGTTCTTAATTAAAAGAGCTAATTAGTTTGATTAAAGTTCTAAAAGTTTAATTACAGTATTTTGCAATACATATCAGATGTTTTCAAAGGGTAAATTCAGATTTGAGGTGCTTCCCTTATTCTGAGAACTAGCTGTTCAAGAGTAATACTAAAAAAGCATAAAGAAAAGTGATTTTTTTTTTTTTCCCTAGGCAACTTTAACTTAAAATTTCTAGCCTAAATTCCATCTTTTTCCATTATTTTAGGTGTTTTGTATTCTAAATTGAATCATGAACCATTTGTTTTTATGCATAAACTGTCAATGAACTGGAAAATTTTGGATTTTTTTAAGATGTGTATTGGAGCTTATTATTTTATTTCTTCTCTTTTATAGCACTCTTTCAGCCAGTAGCTGTAGGCTCTCGAGAATTTGAGGATATTGTGAAGATTCTGCATTCATCTTACTTGGAACCAAGTTCAGTGTCCAATTTTAATTACAAGAGAGCCAGCTTAGTTCATAGTGAACTGTTGGAAAAGGAAGTGAGTATTTTTGTGGCTTCTCTTTATGAATAAGGTACAAGTCAAATGAAATTTAATGTTTTTTCTAAGTCTAGAGACAAAGACCTGCAGATTATTTTCTACTTATGTGCTTGATATTTAATTGCAAACTCACATCCCCAAAAATGTAAGCAGCTATTTTTCAGGCAAGTTTATTACTGCACGGACATAAAATCTTGCCTACCAGATACTCAAAAAAGACTAAAAGAAAAATGGTATTTGGCACCACTTGCATTTTTAGTTTTCCAAAATTTTCTCAATTTTTATCTATTTTTAATAACCTAGAAAGATGTTAGTGTCTTACTTAAAAGGCCTGATGCTTCCTGTGAAACTTAAGGGTAAAATATTTTTCTGATACTAAGTTTACATAGTCTTTGTAATTTTGTTGTTTTCCAAGAAGTAGTATCTAAGAGAGTTGATTACTTGATCTAGTTAAGTGGAGCAGCTTGGTTGAAGCACTTCTGCTGTACCTTATCTGGTGTCTCTTAAATCCAGCCTTGGCTTTCTTTCGTAACCGTGAAATAAGTTTTCAATCCCAATGCCAAAAACCTTCACGTATGGAGTAATAAATATATAATTGGTTTGCTGTAATTATTATCTTGAAACGATCAGGTAAATTCTGAAGTATTTTTTTTTCTGCTACTGTAACATTTATGATTCATGGTTACAGCTAAGGAGTATTGCAACTGATGAAAACCACCTCAATAGCAGTGAGGTGCAGCTGCAAAAGTACATGCACAACGTACGAGATAATGGTCTGTCTCCTAAAAAGAGAAAAAGGATTATTTCTGGAATTTCAAAGATGATATGGAAGGCATTGAGCTGGATGTTTCTAGATAGTTATACTACAAAGATAACACTAAAACATTACTGCACAGGTTTGTTTGAAGAGTGCCTCTTCCTAAAAAACAAAACAAAAACCAAAACAACAAACAAAGAAATCTTTGTGCAGGTTAAGCCAATGATATTTCCCACAGGTATAATGTTTTTGAAATTTAATTTTAGCATACTATAGTCTCAATCAAATTATCTTTTGATTGTTTTTGTACGCTTGGATCTGCTAACATAGACGGGGCCTTAAAACATTGAAACTTGAATGGGACAGCAGTAATCTGTCTACATGTGTTAAGAACTTTCTGTAATAGTTCACAGAAAAACGCAGAGAGTTGAAATTTGATGGTCGCCTAGAAAAAGAGCTTTCTGAAACCTACGCATTTCTGATGGTTGATCGATCTCAGGTGAGAAAACTGCATATAAAATGCTGTCTTTTCTTTTTCAATTAAGAGTGTGTGTGTTTTTTTAAACTGAGTGTTTTTATTGACACACTTATTAATCTTTAAGTTATTTTTGCAAAATTCAGCACTGGAAAGTGTAGAAGGATGGGAGAGATGATACTATGTCAGCACTTAAATCCTTTCTTCTCTGCTATCTAAGGTGTGCCATTTACATGTCTCTGTAAAGAATCTTCTCTGTTTTATAAATAAAAGGATGGCTTTTTCTAGATGGCATGTGAGCTTTTATTGGGTTTGGGTTTTTTTTTTTTAATTGAAAAGGAATGTCGTGTGTTTTCATTGCAGTTGGTTTTTGGTGTTTTTTGGGTTGGTTGGTTGTGGGTTTTTTTGTGTTTGGGTTTGTGGGGATTTTTTGGGGTTTTGGGTTTTGTGGGGTTTTTTTGTTTGGTGGGGTTTTTTTTTTTGAGTCAAGAATAGATTACCTTAAGGAGAAGGTAACCTGTAATATTAGAAAATGGACCTTATCTTCTGTGTCTCTTTGGTCATATGTTTTTAATGAAAGTGACGGAAAGGGAATTTTAGTGCTTTATCTGCTATTATAGAGCCAGGATTTCTTAAGTATTCAGTCATTTGGCAGGTTTACTTCTGCTTTGTGTATTAAAAGCAAGTAATGTTCGTAAAGTGTGTTTAAGGGATAGGGAAGCTGTTTTTTTAAGATACAGGTGAATCTGTAACTGCTTCATACTGAGTGTTTGACTCGCATGGTTTAACAGTTTATATAGCAATTTGAACTTGTCTTATCTCTGGGTGGTTTTGTTTATAAGGGGTTTTGGGGGGTTTGTTTTTGTTATGTTGTATTTTGGTGTGGGGTGTTTTTTTTAGCTCAGTCAAAATTCTGTAATTGTTGTTTCTGTTCATATTCTGGCTTTCCTGATAGACTTGCCTAAAAATGTCTGTTCTGTTCAGATCCAAAGCATATGCGAAAAGGGACTGCAGGTTGGCCACTCCAAAATAACAATTCTCGGCAGCCCTTCCATGGGTAACTATCTTTTGATTATATGTGCTGGTACTGTTCAGTATGAGTTGGCAGATAATGTGATGCAGTTGTGTAAACTTTCAGTCCTTTTTCTATCACTTATTACAGGAACATCACAGCTAGGTGTTTTTAGCAAAGTAGATTGACATCAGAACATTATTTCCGAACTCTGTTCTTGACTAGTTCATTTAAATCCTTTTCCCAAAGGGAAGACCTAATTCTCATTTTGGCTTAAGTTAAACCAATGTATCATGTTTTCCCAGTAAAATTTGGAGGCCAAAGAACTACTGCAATCTATGGCTGTGTGCCTCTTTGTGTTTGTACATACATACATGCATGTATATGCATTCAGAAATACCTAATGGAAATAGTAGCTCAGCTTAGTATTGATGTAGGTAGAACTAAAGTTCTTGAATCCACAAATCCAAGAAGAGCATAGATAAATTGGAGACTTGGAAGAGTCACAAGGTGTTAAGAGATTTGAAAGTGCAAGAGGCAAAGTTCCTTTTGCAAAGCTATTCAAACAGAAAATTAAGAAATAATTTTGTCATCCTCTAAGAGTAACGTGATACAGAGGTGCCAATATGAATGTTGAAAGCAGAACAGATGCAAGGAGGGGGAGAACAAAGGTATTTTTTACTGTTTTAGCCAGTAAACGTTCTGGAGCAATTTATTCAAGCAGTTAAATACAGACTTGGAATGAGAGGAACCTAAGCAAAACAGATGCTTTTCTGGGTACCTGAGTTCAGTTACAGTTACTTGATCTGAGGTGGTCAGCTAGACCAACAAATGACTATGTGTTTGAGGCCTTCAAATCTATGAAATTATGGTTGAAGTGTTGAAAAGCAAGAAATTTTACCTTTCCATTTGAGTGTCAATTCACGATTCCAAAACAGTGTTTTTGTCAACAGTGTAGGATGAAAGATGGCTGAGGATGCCAGTGTTCTCCTGCCTTATTTCTCAATCATACCTTCACTGCTTATCTCCACATTGTGCAGTGGGACATTATACAGAAGGACCTCAGCTGTTTAAAAAAAAAAACCCACACCACCTGAAAGTAGTATCTGTATAGCCTTTGGGCAGGGCTTGTCCTCTGGGTCACACCGCTTTCAGTAACGTGGGTGTGCTCCTTTCAAACTGAGCTAGTGTCCATATTCTGCTGTGGTGGTTCATACCGCAGTTGGTGTGAGTAAACATTTATTCTACTCTCTTGAAGTTGCAAATTATGAACGTGCCCTTACACCTTTCTCTGATCATATTCCAAAAAGATTGTTTTATCTTTATTGTTTGGTATACATCAAGCTTTAATCCCATGTGATGTTTCTTAAACTTCTAATAACGTAATGTGTTGTTTTTGTGGTTTTGTTTTGTTTTGTTCTTTTTTATACTCTCAGGTGTATATATCTCCAGGTATGCTGATTTATTGCAGCCTAATCCTCTAGAAGCTGGAGCAACTGGAGATGTGATTGTTTTTAAAATAATAAAGGTAAATTTATCTTATTCTTGAAGGATTATATTTCTTACTGATAAAATAAAGGTGTTTTTAACCTAACTTACTGAACTTCCATTTATACAATTATCTGCTTATAGAGAAACTAGAACCCTACCAGGTTTAAAATCCGATGTTGACACTGAGCTTAAATAAAGTGTAAGAAATTTTTATAAAAGGCAAAAATGTCTTGTTTTCTTTGAAAGTATGAAAATAATGTACTTCTCTAAATGGCTTTTTTTAATGGCCCGTTTTCATTGCCCTGCTCTTACTTCCTTTGGTACTTGAAGCAATTTGTCAGTTTTCAGGAAAAAGCTTATGCTTACCATTCTTCTGCTTTATTACAGGGAAAAATGAAAAGCATATATGATCACATCGGTATGAAAGCAATGGAATCAACAGTAAAGAGTGCGCTAGATCCGACACCAAAGCATGAGTGTCATGTTTCAAAGAATGCAAATAAAGTAACCTCCTTGTTGGCTTATCGAGCCTATGAACTTACTCAGGTAGAGGAAAGTTGAGCATGCGTTAATTTCTTACGTAAAAGAACTTTATAAACAGAACTTTTGAAATGATGGAGATAAGATTGCTGAAGATCTAACAAATACTGAGCGTGCCCTGTAAAGCTGAAGTCTGGTGTATGTTTAGCACTAGCCCACAGATGCCTGTATTAGAAATTACAGAACAACATGTCAGCTTCTTCTGTTTCCCTTATATATACCTGGACCTGATGGAGAGGATCTCCTTCAGATTGGGACGTAGGTGGAATAGGAAGTAGCTAGGGAATGTACATGGGGCCTGGAACGTAGGCCGGGGAGGGGAGGATATGTGGAGTTTGAAGTGTTAAAGTAGAACTGTCTAGTGGGCATTAAGTGAGACTCCTAAAAGGGAAAACATTAGCTAGGAAAGAACAGCATTTTTCTTTTTTTCCTTTTTTTTGGTTTCCCTTGCCAAATTCCTCGGGTTTGGAGATGGTGAGGGAAGAGATAATGGAATCAGTTCCAAGCATCTCTGTTCCTCCAGCTGTTCCATCTCTGTTACTTCAGTAATCTGTTGCAGTCAGAGTATTTCATCAAGTCCATAGATTTCAGGATACTTACTTGAAAGCATTCTCTTCAGTATTACAGCTTCTTTTGACTTCTGTAAATCAGAGCTGGGCACTGAATCGGCTGGCTAGAAAATGAATGTATGTTTTCATTTCTCATTACAAACTTGCCTTAATTAGCATTTTTCTTTAACATTAGAATTTTGTGACTGAACTAAGGATGGACTCCAAAACTCACAGCAATATTTACTTTCCTCAGTGAAATTTCTTTGGTTTTGTTAATTGTCCCTTACCTCATCAAGAATATACTTTCAAATAAATGTTGTGAAATTATTTTTTCATTCTTGATTAGCTCCTGAAGTAGTGTCCATCCTGTCAGTGTTCGATAAAGGAGGGAGGAGAAGGTGAAAAAATTACCTTAATTGATTGTGTTATAAAGTACGTATGAGAACGGCATTTGAAAGCTTCCTTATTTTAGGTATCAGCTTTTGAAGAAAGAGGCTATTGGTAAAAGGAACATAAATGTGATTTATTATAGTAACTTGTTTTATATACCAGTTAATGTTTGGCATAATGGATTTCAAACAAACTCCCTTTGTTTATTTAAATAATTAATCATGAGGTATATTTTGTAAGTTATTCCTGTGAAACAGAGTACACCTTTCAGTGAAGAAAGGTCATGGATTGTTAGTATATTTGCAAAATACAGTTTACCAGACTTCTAATTTAACATTGTTTTCACTTCTTTTTCTAGTACTATTTTTATGAATATGGCTTTGATGAGATAAGGCGAAGACCAAGACATGTTTGTCCTTATGCTGTGGTTTCATTTACTTACAAGGATGAAATGGTGCAAGTACCAAAATTCTTACCCCCATCAAGGTAAGCTAGGAAATGAGTTTTGGAAAGACTGCATGCAGCATGAAGAATTCACAGCTCTTGGCAGTAGCATAGAATTGATTTAGATGAACAGTGCTGAAATGAATGGACATGTGACAGGGACTTAGCATAACAGATACTTCTAATGCAAAACAAGAGGTGACAAAATTGGTTTTACGCAGCAGGCTGGCCCCTGTAGGAAGCAGTTCTGCTGCTCTTTTCACTTACTCACCTTCTGCTGAGGTGGAATCCCTGTATAGAGTGGGTTTTTTGCTTCACTGAGTAAATTCACAGACATAATGTTCACAGCATTATCTTGTTTGGTATTCTAAAAAAATGTTCTGTATACTTTGTCATTGAACCCTTCGCTGGTGTCGTCTTACTGCTTGTGGAGAGCATATCTACCTAGTCATACCTAGTCATTCTGTCTTTTTTTTCTTTTTGTTAGATCAAACAGCTTCAACACAGATAGAAGTACAGGTAAGAATGAATTGAAATGTATTGCTTTTATGATACAGACACTGAAGGTTTGGGACGTTTTTCCCCGTGTAGTTTTATTTGTCTTTAACCGGAATGATTGCTTAGTTATGCAGTCTGTATACCTGAGTTTTATTCTGTACCATACTGATTGCAGGCATCTCTTCCTGATATTGGATGATCGAACAGACACTTTAATGTGCATCATCTTTTACCAGAACTGAACACAATCGAAGTGCCTCTTGTCCCCTCCTTTTCTACTTATAGCGTAGTAAGAACTTATCTTCTGTTCCTGAATCTGCTGTTCAATGGCACTTCAAATAATACGATCCTCAGTCCTGCTTTTTCTTTTGAACCTCATTCAAGCAAAATATTAATATGTATGAAAGTGGTTGACAGTTAAGGTAAGAAAAGAGGATAACATTCCACAGATGTTGGCATCAAGGGCATGCTTATACAGACAGTACAGGTAACAGAGCAACCTCCTTTACTCTGCTCAGAGCACATCGAAACAAGATAGGATTGTAAACACCCTTTCTGCTACCTTTTAACTTATTATTTAACGTATTGTCTGGTCTGGTCTGGTATTAGTATGAAACTTTCCCTAAACTGCTTTTGGAGATTCAGCAGCCTCTTTACTGCCGTTTCCTTTTGGCCGCACCTAGCAAGTGGTTTCACTTAGTCTTTCTTTCTTTCTCCATCTTAATTTAGATAAATCTAACTATACATTATGGAGGGGACAGCTTTGGAATAAAGGCAAACTTTTGTGCCACGTTTCCTTGAAATCAGCAGCACGTGCTTTCCTTCCATGCAAGCTGTGAGTATTACCATTTAAAGAATAAATTTAAAATATTGCTGTGTTAAAACTCTGTCTAGTAGAGACTGGTGAATTTTGGATATATTCAGATGAAAATATAAAATACGCATTGACTAGATGCTTTAAATGTGTCAGACTAGACTCTTGAGTCATGCATGTCCAGAGCTGCTTTTAATTCATGACACAACTCTATCAGAATCTCTCTTTTGTTTATTTTTTCCTTTGAAGTAACACACACTCCTTTACAGGAATATACGCCACTGGCTCACGAGATAGTCCAAGGAACTGATTTTTAAGAGCATATACTTGATAGTTCTTACTTGGTCAATGAGGGTAGGACTATGGGGATGGGGGGGTGGGGGTAAAAGAAGTCTCTATTTTTTTTTTTCCTCCCTCCCCCCACCCTTTGTCTCCAGTCCTGAGAAGCTTGAGGTTGAAAAAGTTGTGAGCATTGATCAATTAAAGAAAAAAATTTCACCGGCGTTGTTCTATAAAGAAACTTACCTAGGAGCAAAAGAAGGTAAATATTTCTAGCTTAATTTTTTTAAATTCAGAATTTTAAAAAGTTTTCTGAATTACAGTTTTGTTTCTGTTTTTCTTACCTTCTCTTTCTACCTTTGTATCATGTCAGTGTTGAAGAATGGCATGTACTGTAGCCTTTATGAAGTTGTGGAGAAGTCCCGTTCTGGTAGTCACTTGGAGGGTTTACTTCAAAAACTAGAGAAAGAGAAACTTGTGAGTGCAACAGATTTGACTATTCCTGTTTTTAAAAATAATTTTACTAACTAGTAATTGAGGTGTACTACAAGATCCATGATCTCACTGGAATTCCTTAGCTGGCATATTCTTAAGTGTTGTATCAGGGCACTTCTCTACCCATGATGGAATTTACCTTACAGACAGTAAGAGTATTCGTAGTGAGCAAATGTCTTTGTTTGAAACAGTATACTTTTTTTTGCTTGAAAACAGGTTCTTGTGAAACCACTTCTGGACAGAGGATTTCTTTTTCTTCTTTCTCCTTGGCAAATGATGTCCCCTTATGGTATGTATACTCTGTTTTTTTTGTTTTGAGTTGGCTTTTGGAGGGGGGGTGGGTGGGTTTTTGAGTACTAGATTGTCTTTTGAGGCGTAGTGGTCGTCTTTTCTTGTGTTCTAGACCACCAAACTGGACGGCCCCGCATGCTACATGCGTTGTTTCTGTTTCCAGAACCTAGAGGTATAATGAGCTCAAGTAAGTTTGTTCATTGTTGAGTGTTGTGTACGTGCTTATTTAAATGTAGTTTATATTCTGTTGAAGGCTTTGAAGTGTTACAGCCTGTCAGTGTAAACTAGGAGTAACAGTTTGCATTGGTTATGGTGATGGTGTTCAAAAAGTGTTTATTTCTTCACAAAAGTGATGATCACACTGCATATTTTAGGTTTGTTCATATTTGAGAAAGTAAAACTTTGTTCAAGTTTCTTGATTGCATATTCTAGTAGAACTGAGCATCAGTATTCCAAGAGATCTATGCATTAGTAGTAACATTGCACTTCAGAGGCTTGAGGGCTTGCTTTAACCATCAAAATGTTAAGGACAAAACATCTGAAAGTCTTTAATGTACCTGTATATTTTTTTTTTTTTTGTATTGGGATATGCACCAAAAACTGAGTAAATAAGCAAAGAACATATTGATACAACCAGGTAATAAAAGATGACTGACAGGACTTGGCTTTAGTAGAACTCTAATGCTTCAGGATGAGACTTCAAAGTTATTCTTTTACAGTTGAAATTTGCGATAAGTAGTAGTAGCAGCAGAATGCAGTCCTTTTTGGCCTACCTTGAGTTAGAAGTGATATTGTCAAAACATAGCTTTTTCCAGGCATTTCACTTTTACAAATAAGTTCTTGTCCAAAGTCTTGGCAGCTTCCTAGATTGTTATCTCTATATTTATTTTAATAAATCCCTTACATTTTTCTAATTTAAATAACAACTGTGAAAATTCAATCAGTTATAGATTGAGTAAGAGGAGATAGGATATAAGATGACATTTAAAGTGTGTGCATGCCAGTTCCTTAAAAATACCCCAGTTCTTGCTGCTGTGACGTTTCAAAGACTTGTGAGCTCCAGTTTCTGTCAAACACAAGGTTAATCACTGGTTTGAGTCTTCATGGTGCTTAAATGGCTGAATGGAGGAAAATGTCAGTCTATAATTGGAAGGGGGGAAGAATGTGAATAAATAAATAAAATTTAAAAAGGATATAACTTAGAGCTTCCTTAAGCTGCTATTTCAAGGATGTGGTAAAAGGATCTAATAGCTTCCCAGGCCAGGGAAATCCTGCTTTTGGCACACGCTCCTGTTACATCTCTTCGATTTAGAGAGTTGTATTGCTTTGCAAAGGAATGGAAAAAACTGTATAGGTTTCTGCTGGGCTGCTAAGCTGAAACATTTTATAAGGGTCCAGTGAGCTTAGAAGCAGCACAATGAATGCATGGGGACTGCACAGGAAGGAGTAATGCTTCCCCTGTTTCTTGCGGGGAGCTGTTAGGCTGCTCCTTAGTAAGCCTTTGAAGTGGCCGCCTTCTTAGAAGGGTCAGTAAAGTGGTTTAAATTGGAAATGATACGTGTATCTAGGATACAGGTTACCACAAAATTATGAAAATGAGTGGTTCATCATGGCTATGAGTAGGTTGACTTTTAAGTTGGCTTTAAAGCTGGTTACTTCACAAAAAAATTACTTTCCTGGCTTTTGGGTCATTTCTCCACAGTCATTCCAAACTGTGTTTCACCAAATATGTATTATACAGAATATTGCTAACTAGTCATCATATATTTATAGCTTTATGATTTGATTTTAATTGTGAATTCCCTTTTCTCCTATGGCAGCACAAAAAAGCGTTCCATTTGGAACACAGAAAAATTCAACTACCGTGGTTTTGCACGAAAATCGGGAAATCATTCCAGAATTCACAAAGTTTATTCAGTCTCTACATTTTGCTTTAATCCAGTCTCGTAAAGACGCTACTGGAGATTTCAATGCTGTTGTGGAAAAGTATATAAATGAGTATTTGAAAAGATGCTGTAGTGGCTCTGGAAAATATAGAGAATTTGTATTATATCGGTATGAATCGCGGTTGGATGACAAAAAGTTTCTTTATTCTGCTCCAAAAAATAAATCTCATATTGACAGCTCCTTGCAAAACTATATTTTTGGTTGTGAGGCATATCAACTACCTGTTTCTAGAGCTAAGGAATTGATGGAGGGAAATCGGAAACTTCAACAGTTCAGTCCCATCTCAGATTATGAAGCCACAGAAGAAGACTCTGATTTTGCCAATGCAAAAAGCGGGAAAAGAATCCGTGCAAAATACGAAGCTACTGCTGCCAAGCGAAAACTGCCTCATTCTGGAGATTACGATCCCGATAGACTCAAAGAACTTATTAACTTAATCCAGTGTAGGAAAAAAAATGTAGGTGGAGATTCTGATTCTGAAGACCTTAGAAATAAAAGTGGTCTGAAAAGGAAGCTGGAAAAACAGTCTGAAAATTTGCGGAAATACTTAAAAATGAGTGAACCTTCAGAGAATAGTTGTCAGTATGAAGGTAAGAAAGTCTTTGTTTAGAGTTCCTCTTTAAACATTGTAATTCAAAGCATGCTTAACATTTAATCTTTATAGATTGAATGTTTTTTCCATACTGTGGATATTTTAATGCATGGTGGTTCATTTAAACATTGGCTTGAGATCTATCGATAGAGATGAAGTTTATTTTTACGTGGGTTGTCTCTTTCTAGGAGGCAAGTTAACAGGAGTTGTCGTGGAAGCTGCTTTTGTTCTGCCCCTGTGGAAAGAAGGCAGCCTTGCAAAGAGTTTGCTTTAGCTGTGGGACAGTCTAAAGACTTCCTAGTGTAGAGCACTAAGCAGCCTTGATATCATAATGTTTTCCGCAGAGTTTGACTTTAGGCATTGCTGTAATTCTTTATGGCTCCAATACCCTATATAATACCTAAAAAATTTAGATTGAAGGGGAGAATTAAACTTCTAAGCATCAGCACAGTTAAGTTTTGAAATAGCCAGTAATGTGTGTAGTGGGACAAAGGAAACAACCTAGTAGTACTAAGATTGAATTATTCTGTACATGAAATTACCTACATCCAAACCTCAGATAATTATCACAGATATTATCTGATACTTAAGATCTGCCACCCCCCCACCCCCCCCTCCCTTTGATTTCTGTTTCCCTGACCCTTTTCTCAAGGCAATGATATGGGCCTCCTTCAGAAGGGGGAAAACTGGGGAGAAGGGTGGCACAAAGAAGAGGGGTATTTACAGCAAGCACCAGTCATTCTCATGTATACATGAATTGCTTTGGAAGATGAAGTGGCTGATCTTAGGAGTAAGTTTCCCTTTTGAGAGGGACAAAAGATATACTGGCTTGTGTGGATGGAGGAGACAGAGGGTAGGCTACATGCTAGATCTTGGAAGTCTGAACCTTCAGCATCTTTTTACGTTGATTATTAATGTAAAAGATGTGAATGCGTTTCTGACTGGCTGTAATCAGAACAGAATCTGTTTAAAACTAAATTTTGACTTAACTCCTTCAGGGGTACCAAAACAGCAACATCTATTTATGGTTTGAATTCCATGTTTTTATATAACCCTGGAAGTAATTTGTTTGTCATGCAAAAAATCTTACCTAAAACATTGTGACCTTAAGTATCTAAATACGATTTGATTTTTATTAGTCAAACAGCACTTAAACAATTCCGTATTTCCATGTATGATAAATGAGTTAGAGGTTCATCATGTACGTAAAGTAGTTCCTTGGCCTGTCTTGTCGCAAGAAGAATCCAAGGGGATGAGTAGAAGAATAGCCACCCTGTTCCAGAGTTACGTTTAGTATAAATAGGCATGGTAAAGTTTTAGAATTACGCTTAGTCTAAGATAGCTGAGGCTAAGCATTAAGACACTCATCAGCTTCTGGAGCAACAGTGATAGGATGAAGAGAAGTAAATATTTTGCTCAAACTAATCTTTTTCTCCCAACAAGTCATGGAGAATTTTACGAGGTTTCCATAAAATACATAGATCATAGTACGTGACTTCTATTAAAACATAAAACAGTGTGTTATTGAGTGATCTAAAAAAAGGTAATTATTTATCTGGGGAGACTATTAGCTTTAGAAATTGCCCTTTTATCAACATCGACCTGTTCAAAAATTTTTTTGTTAAGAAAATAAATGTATGTGTACTGTATGAATTGATGCTAAAGAGTAAGACTGTGGGTATGTGGCAGGTGTTGGGGGGGGGGGTGGTGGTGTCTGGTTTTGCTTTTATTTTAAAACATAGTAATGAATTACTTTTCCCCTCCTCCCCCTACTCTAAGGGGGCAGAACCTCGGATTCGCCACACTCTGTTTTCTCAATTAATACTGGTCTTGGTGGACATGATACTGACTTGAGGCAGCAAGATGTATCCGACCCTGCTGTTACTGACACGCATGGCCTCATTAAAGTGCTTTTAGAAACACTAGCTAGTGCAGGACACTTGGATTCATCGTTGGCACGGTCTGTAAATCAAGCTTTAGGATTAAGCACTGATGAAATTGAAGAGGATATGAGACAAAAATATGAATATGAATCCATTCCAGCACAGGACAAAGATGATCATGAGCTTCCTAATACTGCTCAGGCTGAAAATGTTAACTTTAAGGACCCACAGAGCCCAGTGATACTGGAAACTGATGCGGCATGCTTACCCTACCCTGTTGATGTTGATCTACGGCTTTCAGCTAATGAAATAGGCCTTGAACACACGCTACGTTTAAAAGTAAGTGAAACTGTACTATTTTCATAAATATTATGAGACTGAATGAAAAAACCATTATTTTTTTACATAGGTAAACATAGATAAACACTAACTTTTCTGTGAAGAAGCTTTTCTGTTTGGTAGGAGCATATATAGAAATTTTCTTATCTCTAAGATGTGTGTTCCTGGTTCTTTATGTCTACTCTTTCTGTAATAAAATTATAATTAAGAATAGCTACAAGTTGGAAAGCAACCGTGGTCAGTCTTCCTCACTAGCTTTACAACAGGTGTCATATGCAGCTGCTCCAGCAATAGGCAGCAAAACTTCTGTCATTCTGTTGCTGAGTGCTGTATATGAGGGTGTGTTTTCATGTTTGCTGAGACCGAAGCCTTGCAGTTGTCTTCTCTCTCTTGTAGAAAAAAGATACTCTATTCTGGCTCTCACCTTGCTTGTGGTGGTGGGGTTTTTTTAGCAATCTGTGAAGTTGTTGTATGGAGTAAGTATAGTTTTACTGTAACAGCTTGCATACTGCCTTCCCTCTTCCTCCTCCTTCAGGGTGAGTCTTGGTCTGGCGAGGGTATTGAGGTTTGCTGAACCTGGAACACAGTAAGGAGAGATTTGACAGTTCCTCATCATAGTTATCGCCTAGCTGTTACTCTTCCTGAAAGTAGGTTGTGAGGCAATAGTTGCTGGTACATATGGACTCTCTCTCAGCAATGGTTGCAGGGCAGGCCATTAATGATTATGTACTACTTAGTCTTTAACCTTATAGACCTTGATAGGTGGTTTGGATATGACAACTTGTCATGACTATGAAATTCCATCTCTGGCACAGAAACGAGCCTTATTTTGACCAGGCTCCTCCCAGATCTAACTTGAGACAATCTCTTTCAAAGCTTATGCACCCAGAATTCTTCCCTCTTCGCCCCTGAAATGCAAACCAAATATAAGTGTGTCAGTCATAGGCTGTATAATTTCAAGACTTTTTTTGGCCTGTTGCTTTCTTGTCATAAGCAAGAAAGTGAAAGAAGTCAAATTGCAATCTGTATTTGATATTTAGAGTTGGTTGGAGGTATCTTAAACAGGAATGTTTATCCACAGGTGATCGATAGTTACTCTAGAGAAGCAGAATGAGAGCCGTTTCCTTTTAATGATAGCAGTCTCATCTTGATAGAATAGATTGGCAAAACTAAGTTGATTGTCTTTGGATACTAAATATGCTTTATGGGTTCTGGACTGTTATCTTAAAAAACAAACAAAAAACCCCAATGGCAACAGCTTAGCTGACTGTTTCTGTGTGTGAGCTAGTGACCTTTTCTAGTGACAGTACTTCAGGGTTCATAAAGTGATTCTTACTGCCTTACAATCATCAAGCATCCTTTTGCTCTAATTGTAGTTACTGCTTCAGTTTTGGGAATTGGTCTTCATCCAGCCTCTTCAAAGTGTATTCTCTCTCCTGCTTAGCAGTAGCAGGCATTTGATAGGGCAGGAAAATGGCCCTCACTTGTCTACACAAGTGAGGATCCTGCAATCCTCATCTTTCAGTCTTATACTGTGGAAAAGATGATGGGCTTCTTTCTTTAGCGGTGTCTGAGTGAGAAAGCATTAAGAAACGTGCATAGTGGAAGGTCTTAAATGCTCTATGGATATTAAAGATGGTTGGGAAATTGGCTTTATTTAGTTTTGGCGGGAGCAGAGTTGAAAAATTCTGAGCACATAAACACATGCCTAACTCTCTTTACGTGCCGCCTTGGTGCAGTGGTGTATACGTGTTCCATGCATACTTTTCATTAACTGGCAGAACACGCTTTGAAGAAGGGTCTTGTGCTTAGGGTTCAGAGTGCCCCAGCTGCTTGCTCGATCACATTACAGAGTGGTTGTTCTATGATCTCTGTTATTGATACTTCTACAAACAGCCCGGTTTCCAAGTCATGGAGCAGGAAAGAGCTTGTCCTACCTGTAATCTCCATGCTGATCTGCTTCTAACCATCTGGAATGTGAGATGAAATAGGATTGTTCAAGGGCTTAATACAGGTTGCAGGCAGTTCCTCAGTAATGCCAACATCTCGTGGCTTTAGTCAGCTATCAAGACGACAGCCTGAAAAAGGCTAAGGCGCAGAGAGTTTTCCCATTTTTTTTCCCCCCTCTTTGCCTCCTTTCCTCCCTGCCCCACCCGGCTTCTGTACTCTAAGGCATGTGCTCAGGACTGCCTTATTTACTTAATGATAGACCATCAGCAGAGAGATCTATCTCGGCAATTATCAGACAGGCAAATGAAATATATAAGTACCTCATGTAAACATTTCCAAGTTCAACTTGACTTGACTGACTGCAAAATTGTCAATATGCTGGTGACTCAGGCACGTTCTTACTGTCAGCTGTTCAGAATGTAAAAGCTTAATAGCTACCAAAAAAAAAGTTTTGATCTAAGAATTTTTATTGTTTTTTAGGAAGCAAGCACTGGAAGTGTAAGTAGTTTTGAAGACTACAGTCCCTGTTCTAGTACACCTATAGAACACATTTATCGCAGGCAACATTCCAACTCAAATAATATAGGAGAAGGTGGAATGCACTGGAAACTTATTCCGATTACAGGTAAGATGGGTTTAACTCTTATGTTGCTACAAATAGTGAATGAAAACGTGTTCTAAAGGTTTGTATCTTTCATAGATACCATTCTTGGGTCACATGTTGGTACACAAGCAGATATATAGCCTATGTGGTTGTTTCTTTTATTTGATTAATACAGAAATCTGCTGGATGAAAAGAGATACTGGTGGAAAATACTGCTTTAAGTATGTACTGACATAATTTAGAAATGTGAATACTTGGGTATTTATCTGGTGAGGTACATAACAGTTTTGAATTCAGTGTTTGAATTTGTTAGGTTCTGCTGAAAAACTGGATCGGTGGATAATTGCAACTAGTAATCCAGAAAAGTAATGAAAAACGTGCTCTCCTTATAGAAAGTAGTCTATTTCTTATTGCATCAAGCTCTTCTACTGGAAGTGGTTCAAAGTCATTGTCCTTATCTAAACAGTTAAATTTTAAACAATCTTACAGAAGAACCTTCTTGTTCTACTTCTTGATGATTCAACAGTGTCAAGTATCGGGAGGGCATAAAACCATGTATTTGAAGGATGTGGAAACTGGACTGTAGGAAGAATCATAGAATCATAGAATGGTTTGGGTTGGAAGGGACCTTTTAAAGGTCATCTAGTCCAACCCCCCTGCAATGAGCAGGGACATCCTCAACTAGATCAGGTTGCTCAGAGCCCCGTCCAGCCTGACCTTGAATGTTTCCAGCGATGGGGCATCTACCACCTCTCTGGGCAACCTGTGTCAGTGCTTCACCACCCTCATTGTAAAAAATTTCTTCCTTATGTCTAGTCTATATCTCCTCTCTTTTACACAGAATCACAGAATGGTGGGGGTTGGAAGGGATCTCTGGAGATCATCTAGTCCAACCCCCCCTGCCAGAGCAGGGTCACCCAGAGCAGGCTGCACAGGACCGCGTCCAGGTGGGTTTTGAGTATCTCCAGAGAAGGAGACTCCACACCCTCCCTGGGCAGCCTGTGCCAGGGCTCTGTCACCCTCACTGTGAAGTTTTTCCTCATGTTCAGGTGGAACTTCCCGTGTTCCAGTTCGTGCCCATTGCCCCTTGTCCTGTCGCTGGGCACCACTGAAAAGAGTCTGGCCCCATCCTCTTGACACCTGCCCTTTAGATGTTTATAAGCGTTGACGAGGTCCCCTCTCAGTCTTCTCTTCCTCAGGCTGAACAGCCCCAGCTCCCTCAGCCTTTCCCCATAGGAGAGATGCTCCAGGCCCCTCATCATCTTTGTAGCCCCTCCGCTGAACTCTCTCCAGTAGTTCCTCGTCTTTCTTAAACTGGGGAGCCCAGCACTGGACACAGGACTCCAGATGGGGCCTCACTAGGGCAGAGGAGAGGGGGAGGAGAACCTCCCTCGACCTGCTGGCTACACTCTTCTGAATGCACCCCAGGATGCCGTTGGCCTTCCTGGCCGCAAGGGCACATTGCTGGCTCGTGGTGAACTTCTTGTCTACCAGGACTCCCAGGTCCTTCTTCTCAGAGCTGCTTTCCAGGAGGTCAGCCCCTAACCTGTACCGGTGCATGGGGTTGTTCCTCCCCAGGTGCGGGACCCTGCACTTGCCTGTGGTTTTAGTTTAAAATGTTTTTTAGTTTAAAACCATTACCCCTTGTCCCCTCACAACAGGCTCTGCTAAAAAGTTTGTCCCCATCTTTCTTATAGGCACCCTTTAAGTACCGAAGAGCTGCAATAAGGTCTCCCTGGAGCCTTCTCCTCTCCAGGCTGAACAACCCCAACTCTCTCGGCCTGTCTTCGTAGGAGAGGTGCTCCAGCCCTCTGATCGTTTTTGTGGCCTCCTCTGGACCCGCTCCAACAGGTCCATGTCTGTCTTATGCTGAGGAGTCATCACGAGCTCTAAATTCAAGGCTACAAATCAAGTCATCTTATGACTAAATCCAGATAGAATTTAACTGCATTCTCTGAGTAAAAACCTACTGATTTCTGATCGTGTTCCAGGAATCCTGGAATCTGTCTCTTGAACATTTCTGATACCCATCCGGTTGTGTAGTTCAGGAGCTCTTTTTTGTTTGCTTTGCTGAGAAGGGAGGAGGGCAGGGGAAAAAGGCTTCCTTTCACAGTATTCATAGGCCTTTCAATGAAATGACACAGTAGTTCTGGATAACGTTTTCTGCACCTTCTTTAAGGGCCAAACATCAAAAATCTGTTCAGTTATTTTGCTAAGTTACAGAGTATGGTGACTGTAAAGTTGTTTGGATAGGACGTTACTTCTTTTCCTCCTGGAGGAAATGGCCACTGTGCATATAGATGAAGATATGGTTGCTGAGATAACTAGTTATGTGGATGATTAAGCATCTAAAAACTCCAATACATCATAGACGCTGTCAAGGGTTTGTCAGTTGACTGACACGTTGCACAGTCATCTGTGAGACTACAAATCTTACTAGAAAAAAATTTCTCTGAAGTCTTCTGAGAGGGAGAAGTGCTGTTCTCTAGAGATGAGAGAGAGCGTCTCGAGCATCACTGGATTTCTTGAGTTCCTGCGAGGTCAGTTGTTCAAATTAGCTCTTGCTGCAACAAGTATTGACTAGCTCTGCAATATGATCATGTAAAAGGTGCTATATAAATACCAAGAAACTCTGCAAATGCTCATGCTGCTGTCCTTCAGGAGGGGCAGGAAGAGTTCCAGAGGATCAGCTGTAAAAACATGAAGATAAAAAACAGGTGAGAAGAGTGAGTGGGACAGTTTGCATATGGCATTGTGGCCTGAACCACTGAGCACCTCGTATTCTCACCTGGTATTGAATTTTCATCAGAAAATTAGATCATTAATACGCTATTCAGCAAGTGGGCTCATTTTAGTGAAGTACATCAAGAAGGCTGCAGGAGAGTCAAAAGAGCCTTTACTGTTTTGGGCTACTGGCACTTGATTTTTACTGGGCATGTCTTCTTGTATAGTATCTTCTGGAGGGCTTTGAATTTTTATTGTAGGGAATTAAGATCAATTCAGTAATATAATTTAAAGGAAGCTTTGCTCTTTTCTGAAACTGATGGCTTTCTAAATCTGATGGCTTCTCCACGTCTCTCATTTTTGTAGCAAGGTAGCTATAGAAAGGAATTCAGAGAACATCAATCTTTTTTTTTTTTTATCTCTGCACAATTGCAGGAAGGCAAATTAGCAACCTCTTGTTTTTTCTTTTTAAACAAAAGTATGTTTTACTTTTGATACAGGGATCATATTCAGCTAAACTTACTTTAAGAACTTAACTCCTCATAGTTTGTGACTTGAGGAGTGGGGGGGTTGTCTTCTTCTCCAACGACATCAGAAAGTGTTGGAGGAGATAGTTGTTCCTAAGTCCTCAACTCGTCTGGACTACCTCTGTATCATGTTATTGTTCATTTCTTCATCGTTACATAATCTAAACTTCTGACAGCGGTGAGCAAACATGAGTCTTATTTTTGAAAGCTAACTTGGGCACATGTGTGGTTTAACATACTCGGCATAACTCAGTTTTGGTTTGAATTTGAGACTCTTCTTTGGCTTTAGATGTTAAGTGCAAAAAGGGTGTTTGTTCTTGCTTATTCTTTCTTCTCTTGTAAGAGAAGATCAATGCATTAATAGACATTCTTAAAAGTGATGGCTTGTAATGACATTCATCTTGGGATATGAAGAAGCAGAATGTTCTAGGCTTTCTTTGCCAGGTGGTGTTCAAATTTCTGATTTCAAAACCTACCCAAGAATCCTCTTTCTGGAGTCCCTGCAGAAGGACCTCTCTTAAGCAGTGAAGAATTTGACTCTTAATCTGCAAGGATAACTACTTCAGCAGCTCTTAAACAGCTGTTCTTTCTGAGATTGTTTTCAGGCAGTTCTCTTTTTGGTTTCTTTGACATAGCCAGTTACAAGGTATTACCAACACAGAATGTGTTTGAAATCATAAATCATACTTTAATAGTTGTTGAAGTGTGTGTTTATTTGGGTTTTGCTCCTTGCTTATGTATTTGTTTTTTGTGAAGACTTGTGACCCAAAGGTGTAGATCTATGAAGGATACCACCTTCAGAGAATTCTATTTAAAATAAGGGTAACTTCAGTTTAAATCATCTTTTTTTTTTTTTAAATCCTGTTTTTTACATGCTAGAAAATATTTTGGATTCCATATTCAGCAGTATTATCTCTCTGCTTAAATTCTGCTTAACTTTGTTTTTACTAAAGTTTTTTATTAAAAAAAGGCTTTGTTTTTTTAAAACTAAGTTTCTTTCTGGAAAACTTTAAATAATAACCATTGAAGAGTAACCTAATCAGTTCTTAATTGTATATATCTTGAAAACTTTTTCCCTAATATAATTGTTACAGAAGGCTTCAAATCAGGATGAGTGGATTGTTAATTTTTTCAATAACCTTAGGATTTGAAATTTTACCTGTATTGGGAGTGCAGATAGGAAAGCCACAGAAAAAAATGTCATTGCTAAAAATTGCTATGCAACTGATCAGCTGTATTAAAATGCAAGAAGTTATAAAAATAGCCCAAATTTGAAGCCATAGTATAGCTTTTAATCTTCTTACTAAGACTTGCTTATAGTATAATATTTCTTGATTATAGTAGTGATGTAGCTTGTAAGTGTTGAGTGGCTAAAGAAGAATGAGATACAAAGTACTTAAGAGTACGTTATGTATCTCAAACGAGCCTAAACTAAGTTTACTCTGTTAACATTATAATTTGGAACTGAGTTCTTCAAAGTCTTTTAAAATGAATATACTTGTGTATGCAAGAGGTGTAGATCAACACTGAAGGTACAGGGCAACAGAAAAAAGGTTCAAATAGAATGGAACTCACTGGAATAACCTGATTTGTATCTGTGTTTAGTGCTTTTAAAGAAAACTAGAAATTTGGGTTGCCTCAAAGGATGTGCTTTGCAGGATGAAGAAAGAACATACAGTTTCATTGATAAGGAAAATAAAATGGAACCACATTTCTGGTTTCTCTGTGTAACTCTAGTGGCATAAATAACTGTGAGGTGATACTGTCACCTTGAAAAAGGGATCCTGTTAGTGGCAGATGTTTTTCTTTTAGATCTGGATGGACATGATCAAATTAGGAACTGACCGCATTCCAAAAGAACACTGACTGTTAGAATCTGTCTATGCTGTTTTGGTTATTGCTTCTGTTCCAGATGTCTGGTTTTCTGCTTACAACTGTATTAGCTTTAACAATAATACAACACTTAACACACACACACACACACACACCCCCACCCCCCCACCCCTCAAACAAAACCAACAAAGACAACCTCCTTGCAAGTATTTATGGAACAGATATATACTGAAATACCTGTTTGTATCTGAAATATCTGTGTATATATATCATTAATTGCAACAAAGTGGTAAATTTGTTTTAAAAACAAACAAAAACATAGTTTTGCATGTGGATGGTAAAGAAACCAAGTGCTACAGAAATGATCCAAGGCTTGGGTTATGAGAGGCTGTCAGCACTCCTTGCAGCATAACTGATTCTGTGTATCGATAATTACCGTAAGGCTTATGTCCTACCTTTTTAAGCAAAACCCCTTCTGTTCTCAATTGCAAGATCAGACGGGCAGCTTGCAGTTCGCAGTCTAACTCCACAAGGTAGTGTGTGGCTAAAATAAGCCTTTTGAAGGCCTGAGGATTATAACCTAGTAAGCAAATGAAAAAACTTGAATAATTTGTCACCCTGCTTGATTTCTAATTTGATTTTTTTTTTTTTTTTTTGGTAATTAAGGCAGTTCCTGTTATGCTTAATCAGATGTTATCTCTGGGAAGATTACTTGTGTTCTGCTTTTTGAGCAAACTTTGTCTTTATTGTTCTACCATCTTAGGAGCTATTAAATTTCCTGTGCTTCTGTACCTCAGCAGACAGTAACACTCGAGTCTTTGGATTTAAGTTGATTGGCGGGGGGAGGCACAACAGTTGCTGTTTTAAAACTGTGTTTTGGAGGGTTTAGTATATCAGTTGTGTATGACTTTCCAACATGAGATGATGATGATTAACTCTTCCTGTATAGGTCTGAAATCACCAGAAGAACCACTGGTGTATTTACCGCCAAAGGATGCCTTTCCTAATGACCCCCGGGTAATAAATAGACAGAGAAGTTCTGATTATCAGTTTCCATACTCTCCATTTTCAGAAACACAAAAGGGAACAGCAGAAGATGGACTTTATACAAGACAAGTGGAGAAACTTGAAGATCAGTGTGGGCTAGCAGATCACCCTTTTACAACTAAGCATTCCATTAGCGCAATAATAGAGACTACACTGTTAGAAGAATATAATCTCTTTGCAAGAAAGATTCAAGAAATTTTGCAGCAAAAGAATATTGCTTATGTTAGTGGTATGTCCACACCAGTCTTCTCTGCCCGAGAGAGGATAATGAGACTTTCTGAGTACATATGTTTACAGGCATCAGAGGTTTCTGTCCAAGAATATATAGAGACACTGAGTGAAAAGCTGAATAGTGTTATTTTGTCATCTTCATGCATTAGGCATACTCCACCAATTTATTTTAGTCCTGAATCGGCAGAAATGGTTAGTAATGCTGCACTGAATCCTCCACCCGACACGTTACCTGTGTGCAGGGACTCTGACGTGGCCTTGTTACCAGAGCCATTGTGTAATAACATGGTGGAAGATCTGGATTCTAATGAGCAGCGTTCGTCAAGCTTACCTTTAGTGAAGGAGGAAACGGATCATGTGAATGCTAAAACAGAGGATATGGTGACATATGATCAGACCTCTGCCAGTGGTGATCTGATGGAGCCACCAGAAAAGACACAGAAATCCCCAGAGAACTTAAACATTTCAACCCAACCAGCCCTTTCTGATTTTATAAGCCAGTTAAAACCTGAAGTATTTAACAGTTTGGTCAAAATTATTAAAGATGTTCAGAAAAACACTGTGAAATTTTATATTCATGAAGAGGAGGAAAGCATTCTCTGCAAAGAAATCAAGGTAAATATGTTCCAGTTCAACCTTTCTATAGTGTTAAAATAGAATAGAGTGCCTTTCAAATCAGAACGTATAAAACTGGACTTGGAAACATAAGGTAGTCTGAAATTCGTTTCAAAAAAGGTTGAATTGTGAAAGCGAATTGTAGAAGTAGGCTGTTCTGTCCCATTTCTCATTTAAGCTTCTGAGGTAGTCTTGCTTATATTTAGCTTTTACGTAAATCTTTTTCTTATAGTTGGAAAGCAGAACAGGCTGTGGTTTGGTTCCTTCTGAAGATATTGCCAGGGGGTAGCCTTATGGAGAAAAGCTAACAAGGGCAAAAATGGGACAGCTCACCATTTTAGAAAGAATATATGAAAAGTCAATGTGTGTGGTTTTGTGGTTTTTTTCCCCCCTCCCCTCCAGTTAATAGTACAGGTAACTTTTGGAGATTACTGTTCTGCTGTATTTAAATGTGTAAGATGAAAGTTGAAAGTGAAATAGTAAGTTCTGGCTTTACTTGAAAATTCATGCAGTTTTGACAGACTGTCAGTTGGCCCTTTCTGTGTGATTCTGTAGGAATGGCTGCCTTGCTGAGACAGCCCGTTTCTGTGTTGCTGCGTCCTTCCGATTAATGTATCGCAAAGGCAAGGAAGCCAGTCCCTCTGAGATTGACTTGAGTGGAAAACTTATTTGACGTGGTCATCGTGTGGGGATTGTTTTGGCCGAACTGCCCGTTAACTCTTTCTTCACCATCTTCTCTTTCTGTGCTGTTAGGGGTATCTTACAAAGTTAGGTAATACAGAGTGCCATCCAGAACAGTTCCTTAAAAGAAGAGCTGCTTTAGATAAACTGTTGATAATTATCCAAAACGAAGACATCGCCAACCTCATCCATAAGGTATTTCACATAAGTACATGTGTACTATAGAAAGCTATTGTTAAAACATAGTGAGACGAGGTCATTCCGAGCAAGGCTGCTTTCTCAGAGCATTTAAAGGATGGCCTGTGCTTAGTTGCCGTTTGAAGAAACAAGAATGGTTGTGGTAAATACCTAGTCTTGTTACATCATGTACCTCTAACTTCTTCCACCTCCACATACGTGCTAATGCATATTTATTCTTAGTGGTTGTAAAGTTGTACAGAGGCCCGAGTAGTTCTGTGATGCTGTAATGGGAAGTGAAGGCAGCTGTCGGATTACTTGAAGTATCCTGACAGCTGGGGTTTATGAACCAGCTGGACAGAAAGCAAAATTACTCCATGCGCAACTTCCGTTGTGTCGTTCCTGTGATGTTTTTCAGAGAGCACCTCCCAAAGCAAGAGGAAAAATAATAATGCTTTGAAAATGTGTTTTGAAGTTTGATACTTGGTATTAGTAAGTAGGAAAGTTCTGTAGTTCCTTTTGTTTCTATGATCTTTGGTGTACAGCTCTGATTTATAACATTTTTAAACAGATACCTGGCTTAGTAACTTTGAAGAGGCTTTCTTGTGTCAGCTTTGCGGGTGTCGATAGTTTGGATGATGTGAAGAATCACACTTACAATGAATTGTTTGTGTCCGGTGGTTTTGTTGTGTCAGATGAATCTGTCCTTAATCCGGAGTCCATCACTACAGGTAAGAGTGGTGCTTCCTGAAGCTTTGAAACACAGACAGAAAAAGCCTAAGGCTGTAGTACATGAGAGATGCCATACTCAGCGCAGTGAAGAATCAAGTCTTCTATCTAATTTTTGTGAGTTTTTTTGGAGAACTTCAGCTAGTTCAGTCTTTTTCTTACCTCAGTGGCCTTTTTGGAGAACATGTTTCTGGGGAACACGTGAACTTGGAGATCTTGTCTTTCTTCTAAGTTTGTGTTAGATTGTGTAGCTCTCTATATGGAACCTTTTATTCCTCACTACTCAATCCACAAATATGATAGGAAAAAAATACTGCAAAACTACATTTGTTCACTTTTTCTTTATTTGAAATGGAATAGTTAACGAGGTTAGCAGGTTTTTAAATAGATATTTTAGCAAGGCAGACCACATATGACTGAACTCAGCTTTTACGTAAGCAGTACCACTGTTAGGCATCTGACCTACGAAGCAGCAGCTCATTTTGGAATGTCGTTGCTGGCTAATCTGCTCAGGAGAAGACCTGAAGTACTAGGCTCATGTTCACAGTTGTGTAACTACACTTTGATGAAAATGGAAAGAAGCTTTATGTGTATACTGAAGCAGTATTTTCAGTTTGCATACCACAAAATTTAACTTCTATTCACTATCTCCAAAACAGATAAACTAAAACAGTTCTTAAAGTTTCTGGAGGATCTCAATACCCCAGATGGGAAATGGCAGTGGAAGGTCCACTGCAAAATACAAAAAAAACTTAAAGAGCTGGGGAGGTAAGTAGTGTTCTTCAAATACCAGTTGGTAAAACGCTTCCGCTTTAATTATGCTCTCCAAAACCCAATTAAGTAGAACTTAAACTCTTAGGTTTGTCTTTTGACTTAATTTTAATATTTAGACTGACCTTAAACCAAGTCTCTCTCTAATAGTGCGCTTTTTCCCCCGGTATAGAATGAATGCTAATGCCCTGAGTCTGCTGACCCTTCTGAACAGCTATCAAAAGAAGCACTTGGTTGAGATTCTGTCTTACCATAATTGTGATTCTCAAACTCGAAATGCTCCGGAATTAGACTGTCTTATCAGGCTTCAGGCTCAAAACATACAGCAGAGACATGTTGTCTTCTTAACAGGTAAACCCAAGATTTATGGGTACTTCTCTCCCTCTTTTGATAATAGGTGCTAAATATTAATTCAAAATCTCCTTTTCTGTATTTAGAAAAGAATCTCAAAACACTTTCAGATTATGTTGATAATGGAATAGTGGTTGCTACTGTCGATGACTTCATGCAAAATTTTGAAAGTCTCGTTGGGTATCACAACTCGGACACTGAAGAAAACAGCCTTCCTCCCTCTGATGCTCACAAAAGACAATCAGGTAATATTAGACACACTTACACTTTCTTTACCTAATTAGATGTGCGGGGTCCTTGAGGTAGTGTGCCTTTCCTTCGGTAAATGGACACTACAGATGGCAAGGAAAACCCAACTCTCAAGCTACTCTCTTTCTATTTTAAATGACGAGGGAAGAGCAGCTGGGATGGAGCACCAAAGGAGATCGTAAATACAGAGTTACAGGCTAACAGGGTATTCGTGAAAGTAGACGTATGCCAGAGTGGTGCAACCGTCTGTTTTCAGGAAAAGGATAAACTTAATGATAGCTTTTAGAAAGCGTAACAGAAGGGCTGAGATGTCAGTAATTGTACTCCTCTAATTGTCTGATCAAATACTCACCTACTGTGTAACTTTAGATGCTGTTTTGACATTAACCCCTTTGGAGCTGGGAGTTGGGATTTCCCAACACTAAGCATGAACACAATGCGCAGAAGCTTTTAGCATCGGAATAACTGGACACTCACACACAGGGTTAAGTGTGTATGTTGAGTAAGTGAACAAGAGTGGCAGAAGACCAAGACTTAAGTGATATTGGACTTGCAGACCTGAAGCGTAACACTCTGTGAGTAGTGTATAGCTTTTCTAACACAAGTTTGTATTTCAATAGAATAGGCCTTTCTCTCTTTTTTAATGTAGTTCTTGTAGAAAACGATGAAAAGGATGAGGAGGACATGTCTCTGGATTCAGGGGATGAAACATCACAAATAGAAATCTGCAATGATGCCTCCAAGTATGATACTCATTTGGAAGCTTTGCAGACAGAGGCCAAGGGCTCACACGGAGTAGATGCAAAAGCAAGCTGCTTATCAGTGGCAGAGGTATCTCCTGAAACACAAATTGGCTTGATGGAAAAGACTTCTAAAATTGACTTGGAAGAAATACAACCAATTACTCCCGTTTCTACAACGTGCTCTGCTGAAGGAGAAAAATGCAATTCAGTTGAACAAGCTCCTTTCAATAACTTCCAAGTTTATAGTAGACAATTAAACATGTCCCACCAATTCAGTCACTTTAACGTACTCACTCATCAGACCTTTCTGGGAACAACATACCCCATTTCTTCTGCAAGTCAAAACCAGGAAGGGGGCAGTTATTTTCTATCTGCTTACAGTCAGAGCATGGATACAGAAAAGTCATCGTCGCCTGGTGGTTGGGATGTAAATTGTGATTCCTCCAGGCCATATTCAAAACAGAAATAAACTCCTAAGTCTCTTTTTTTATAAGTTGCTGTGGACTTTTCTGTTTCTAAAATGGTGGATGAACAATTTCTATTTTATTCTGGAACAAAATGTTTCTTGTCCTTTATCTCAAATGTTTTCTTGTCTTATTTAAATCCTGATGGCCTGTACCTGTTGGAAGCATCTGAAAATTGAAATAAATATATATTTTTTAACATTTACTGTACTTGAATTATCTTGTTTGTTGGCACTTTTAAGTTTCTACATTTGTATTTGACCTGTACCCGGGCTTCAGTTTGAGGTCTGTTTTAATGTAAAACTGAATGTTTGCCTAAAATATGTGAAATGGCGAGGTTTTTTTTAACTGTAAGAGTATCCAAATCACTTTTCTTTACATAAATACCAGAACTTATGTATTTATTTGACATTTGACACAGATTTTGTACAAATGTTTTTACATAGCTCTAAGGCAGTGTAGTTATTTTAATGACTATATACTGGATTTTGGCTAAATACCTCAATTAGAGTAACCAATGGTGCAGTTCCATTATGAAAAGAAAATAAACTCTTAATGCACAAGGGACTTGCTAACACGTTGCATTGTCTGTGGTTTTTACATTGTTTTCAAAGTACCGGAGAAATATACCCAGATTTTATTTCATGAATAGCAATTATCTTTGCGTCTGATTTTGATACTCGGTGCTTATTACAGCACCATCAGAGCGATCTTACGGTAATTACAGTGGCAAGATAAAAGTTGTAATGAGAGAAGGACAAACCTGGGTTTAATGACTGTGGTACTTGAGTTTGCGTTAGAAAAACCTCAATCCTCTCCCACTTCAGCATAATGATTGCTGCTGCTGCCTTTTTTTTTTTTTTAAAAAAAAAACCAAACCCTAGCATTGTCAAGTACAGAGTCTTATGTATTTCTTGATCTTGCCTTTTTTAATTTCCCATCTGCTGCGTTCTAACCTTGTTTTTCCCCAGTGATTCTCTCTTAATGGTCTCATTTTGTGCATCATCTCCTGACTCAGGCTTCTGGAAAGCAGCAGCTGCTGGTAAATAGCTGCGGCGTCTCAAGACCACCCTTGTTACTACATTGCTGACTTTGCACACACTAATACTCTTAAGAGCAGTAAACGTATGAGTCGTCTTCAGGTTGTCCAAAGTTGTATGTTTTGGGGTTTTTTCCTGTTTGTAATTTGATTTTAGTGCTTTTATGTAGGATGTGCAGTTTGGTACCCGAGGACAGTGTTTGAAACTACATGACTCTAAACTCCCCACATTAGTTGGGACATTACTAGTGGTTAAAAAAGGGTGGCTTTTAAAAAACAAACAAACCCTGTAGACTTTTCCCTAAAGTTGAATGTCTTGTCTTTCCTCCTATTAACGGTGGTTTGATTTATTTGTTTAAATTAAGAACAAACCAGTACTAGACTAGTGTAGCAGTTGTTACCCAAACATGGCAAATAAATAATCTTTTTTTTCAAAAAAAGAACTCCCTTGTATCAATAAACCCTAATGGATGTTGTGAAAACTGTTCCGCCGCCTCCACCATCAAGCGCAGACTCTCGCCTGTCGCGTGACGGCGTACAAACGAGAGGAACGAGCGCACCTTTATTCCCTTCGCTACTGCTGTGAGGTACTTCGGTCTCGGGGCATGGCTAAGAACAGTTGCTGCTGGGAGGAATCGGTGGTGGTTGTGACATGGTATCAGAGAGCAACTACCCAAATTCAGGTTACGCATCTTCTGCAGAGATCTAGAAGAGAAACAGTTTTACCCCAGATCCTCCTATCTTTTGAAGACTAAAAGCAAATTAATCTAAAGTAAACATTTGCTTCTGCCTGGCAGCATTGAATACTGCTCTGTTCAGACCCTGTTCATAAGAAAACTTCCTTAAACTGAGTTCTGCTGCCTTGGGCCCAGCCCGCTATAACGTTAGGTGCTGCTGTCCTGTTTTAATTGAGAGGGGGGGAAGTTTATAATTGGCACTTCTGTGGTCTTAAAATCTGGGATTACTTGAGTTAATATACATTGTCTAAGCCCAAAAGCTGTTTGAATAGTTAACTACAAGCCCTTTAATATAGTTAAAAATACCAACAAAGTCTACCCAAGCCATCCAGAATGCATCTTAGTATTTTTATTTATCAAAACACATACACTGAGTTCTACAAAACCCCATGTAACGTACAGCGTTTTGGTGGTTTATATTAAACAGACATACGTCCTCAGGTAGCACGAAGAGCATTCTAAACAGACACACCATCGTTAGTTTAATGTATCGTCAATATGAAAAGCAACATGACCCTGTAATCTATCAAAATCCACATAATTTAATCTTTTATAAAAAAAGATAGAGATGGTTCATAATTAATTACAGTAGCAAACAAAGTGCTGTGCCTTTACATTTTAAGGATTCAGAACGTTTGTATGTACCTCAAAATGGTGAAATAAAGTTCTCTTCTTGAGCTATAGGGGGAATCAGAGCAGTCTCCAACTCCTTCTGCTTCTGCAGGAGGCCCTGAAATAAATGGAATATAAATGTGAATGTTCTGTCTTCCTCACGCAGCCCGAACTAATAAAGTGTCACTGTTTTGCATTTTAAAACAATTCACTTGTTAAGGCTCATTGCTCTTTAAATACACAGCTTTAAAAAAAGCGGTACAACGTAATACATCCAGCAGAGAGGGAGCTCAAGACTTCCCGTCTTCTGCGAAAGAAGGACTTGAAGTGGGACTGAAGTGGAAGCCCGCCCAGCTTCCGGGGGTGAGTGTGCAGAGGAAAAAGGACTTTTCCATTGGATTAAATTTAACTTGCTCGCTCCTCTGTGCGTTGTCACTACCTTTGTGGTATTCCAGCGTATTCTTCTATGAAGCTGAACCCAAACCCAGCTTTCAGTCTTAGCATAAATTATACTCTAAGATAAAGAGCAGCATTACCATTTGAACTCGAACAGTGTCAGATGCTTTAGGATGTGCGTATTTGCTCTCAAAAGGTAAAAGGTTCCCACTTTGTTAATGGCTCTCGTAAGTACTAGACAATGGAGAAAACCTGTAATAAAAACCTCTTGCAAGTGTATCCTTGGCTACATTGTAAGTGATGCATGATACAGCTATGTGAGGTACACTCGTAAATTTGAAAGAAGTCTTTTTACTGTAATTAATAGGATCGTATCTATCGATACATCTGGCCCCTTGGTCTCTGTTTTAGACCTGTCAGAAGTAATTTGGTACCAAGGAAGTTTTTGTTTACCAAAAAAAAAAAAAGGAGAAGTTACCACGGTATTTTTCCTCAGAGGTACAAGAGCTCGCTCAAAGCCCAAAGGGGAGGAGGGTTCCAGGCCCAGCACAGACCGAACGCAAGCCAGCAGGTACCACAACAGCTGAGGTACGGTGGCACGGAAGGGGCGAGAGGCCACGCAGAACGGGCTTCAGGCAGCAAAGCAGCCTGTCAGACTTCACTTTGCAGCCTCCCAGAAGCAGCAGCTGCCTCCCTCCAATCACTCCATGAATTGCTTTTTAACTGGTCAACAGTAGCTGCTATTTCTATTAATGGGTCAGGGGACTTGCTCAGTCCCTTTGTCAGTAATTACTTTTATTACAGAGTGTCTTTTGCATTTAGTAGCATGTTACAAAAAGCCCTGAAATAAATTGCCTTAAAGCAACCCAGAGCTGAGGTGAGAAACAGGTAAGTAACATTGAAAACTGGAACAAAAAGTCTATTGCATGGTTTGCGAAGGTCATAAAAAGGGCCCAGAGAAAAGCAACGTGAAACATCTACATGGGGACGAGCAGTGGGGTCTGTCTTTGCACGTCCTTGGCCAGCCTGCCGGTGGCTGGCAAGAGCACTTAGCCATTGCAGGCTACAACCTGTTGGCAAATGGTTTTATTGCCTTAGTAAAAATAAGATGCTTTGGTATGTACTGACTGTAGCTGGGGTTTTTGGTCCTTTTTCTTAAACTTTGGCCCTTCTTTTTCACAAATATTTAATTCACTTTGCTGGATGAATAAACCTGGGCTTCTTCCACTGACTCACACTATTTCAGTGAGGAAAGTAAGAGTCTGTTGGTAGTTCCTATCACTGCGGTCACCTGAGGTACAGGAGGAGACTTGCTGTCTTGTAACACAGGCCATGACAGAACTGCCCTCCCTTTGCAGAGGAAGGCCCCCATCCGCCCTCCCTTTTCACTGGTGTCCGTGGGTCGGCCAGACTGTTACTGAAGCAGCCCAACTGTATTTATCTGTCCCTCTAGCTGGGTGTGTTATTTCAAAGGCTACAGACCGGTCAAATATGCTGTGAATTCCCCCAGACAAAAGAAGGCTAAAGAATGGCCAAGTATGTTGTGAATATGTGTGTGTGTGTGTATATATCTTCTGAAACTATCAATCCAATATATATATATGCATGTATATATAATTTTAAAAAAACAAGACTAGATGATTATCTTCTGAAATAGAAAAGTAAACTCTGCTCTTTGTCTAAATTATATTTCATACAAAATACTGCATTACTCTCCCTTTCTCAGTGAAGTAACTGATGCAAAACAGGTGTCATCTGGAGGAGCACACAATAGTTAGGTATACAAGATATACCTAAGTTCAACGGTTAATGTCCTAAATGCATTCTGCGTCTGGTAAGATATTTACCAAAGAACTCTACATGTTTTAAGTTAATTCTCTTCCAGAAGGAAGGTCCATTGAAAGACTAACCTTAACATTAGTTTTTAGCCGCTGTTAAGACCTGACCATATACTATGCATCAAAAATGCGCCTGAGCTCCTAAGTTTGCCAACATGGATATTATCACCTTAAACCTCTTTAAATATCCATGGCTTTTAGCCACCTCAGCAAGCACAAGGATCAAATTGTGCCTTGAAGCTGGCTTCATTCTTAACCAAAATAGCACTGGCAAATGAAGCCTGGATACAAAATACTTAACAGTTGTAGATATTTAACAAAAATCTTAATGAGCATTGGGGAAGACTAGATCCAGTCAAACCTATTTGGAAGCCATTAGAAACTGCAACCTTTCAGTGTTCTTGGGTCACAACTTTTCCTAATAACTTGGGGAGAGCCACGATGCTTCATTTGCACAAGGAATTTGCCTACTACTGAAGCACAAGGTATGCATGGCAGAACTTCGGCCTTTCTAAAGCGCAGCAGGTAATTAATACTGTTAACTACTGGTAGTTTTGTTGTACTTAAGTAAGTCTGTCAGATTTTCTTCCCTTTATTTTGATCATCTATGAAATTTTTCTCCCTTAAGGCAAAGAAAAATAAAATAGTGCTGCTAGCGATAAAGTCCTTTTAGCATGGAGCCATTCAAAACCAAGGGAAAATACTGATACATGTTTATCTTTAGTGTTCCTCAAGAACGAAATGCAAACCTAAATGTTTCTTTTTGTCTTGCAGTCCCCTGCCAGGCCATTTAGAAGCGTAAGAAGACACCTGCTATGGGCCGTACCTTGTTGCCAACAGGTTGAGTATCAAATTTGCTCATGTTTTAATAACTAGATGCCCGACAGTATTTTTCCTGGTATTCTTACTCCAATCGGGAAAGTATGTAACTTCACAGTTACCAGCTATAATCTTTCGTGCTGCTTTAATTTACTGCAATGTGGATCCTTGAAGACAGTCTCACCATATTCAAAATCCTTCTGGCAATCCTGTAGATCTAATTACCAGTAACTTACTGCAAATAGAACAATGTATACAAACACACACAGGCTTTTGTCTCGGGAGCTCTTGTGTGCGTAGTATTAAACCAAATTTCATTTTATATTCACTCACTACATCTGGCTGATTGACAAATGCTCCATTTTACTTTTACATGTTAACAAAAGAATAGCTGTCTTGGAAGGATTTTAAAGTGTTCACACTTCAAATTTGCAAATCACAGTATTTTTCCAGGACTGACACATGACTACCACCTCACTAACTCTTCTGCACCAACCACGCTGCTCTGTTGTGACTGGCTTACCCGTGAAATGCAGAAGTGAAATTTCATTAACAAGGGTTCTAGTGTTTTGTTCAAATACTATTCTTTCTCCCCCTGAAACTGAAACATTCTGCTATGAGCAACCCTAACTGTCAAAACCTGGAGACTAAATAAAGCCATTCCTCTTGGCTGCAAGTTTTCTCAGGTACTCCAGTGTTTCACAGCTAATCTAAGGATGAAGGAGTCCATAGTCTCTCTCTAAGGACAGTCCAAAGGTAGAAGTAATGCATGAAAAGCAAATTAGTAAGAGGGAACAGAAGTAGAGGACAGGGCCCAAAACTTATCATATATGATGGAAAAATTAATTAAAGACTAACACTTATGACTATGTAATACTTTGTAATGTTCATTTTGACTTTAGTATATACGTACACACGTTTATCCAGTAACTTTTTGCTTACCTGGCGTAATTCTGACAATCCTTTGAGAATTGCTTGTTGTCTCTCTCTGATTTTAACTACATCAGGATTTAGAAGAGGATCTCTAATGTGATCAGAGCTAAAAATCTGTCGTGGCATTTGGTAAGAATCTAAAAGTAAATGTATATCAAATCAGTTAACAACACTCTATCAATTTTGTTTTAATTTTGAAGTAGTAGATTTTCACAGCTTGTGAAAATCAGGTTTTGGTTGCTATTAGATTACAATCAGAGAAATGCAATCATACTTCATTAAACAGACAAAAAAGATAAAAGAAGAAGAAATTTTTTTGCTTTTTTGATTTTTTTTAAGACTTTTTCTGTGTTGTGTCTTTTTTTTTTAATACGGAGTATCATTTGGTTGTATAGGCTTTCTGTACAGTGCTGTGACACACAGGGGTTACTGCAAAATTCAGTAAAAAACCCCTGAATAAACTGTAGCCCTTTGAACTAAATCACTGTAACATTTCTTCTCTTCTACATGAATCAGTTCACAATACATTTCAGTACCATTAAGCTGTCGATACTGTGGGTCATGTGTTGAAGGTCTAGTCACTGGGGCATCTGGATCAAGGTAATATACTTCATTTGTTCGAACATATGGAATAAATTGTGAAGAGGGAGGTCTTCCAGCTTCCGTACCGGGAGGCGGGGAGCTCCTCTGCTGTGCATCTGTCTTGCTATTTTTCTCTCTTCTACTATTGTTATTATGCACCAGGAAATGAGAAGCATGTATCTGTTTTTGTTGTACTTGGTGTAATCTGTTCTTAACTGCTGGAACAGGTGGTGATTCAGATCTGTAAGAAACAATTTCAGTTAAAAAACAAACAAACAAACAATACTTAAGTAATGTGATTAATTTTCTCAAATAGTAGAGACAAAGACTCCTCAGAGGACTGGACTTTTTTGCTCATTTACTCTGCTTTTATACCTGCAGTTTGTCGGGTCTCGTGTATTTTTAATAATAATCAATTAGATGCATCTAAATTCTTTTTTAAAAAAATTAAAAATCAGGAAAGAAAAGCATGTATATTTCACTATTAATGTATTTATACATTTCATTAATGCAGAGTATTGACGTACCTTTCTTCATTCAAATGATTCTTATGTAATTGTTCTTCCTAGGAGAAAACCAAGAATGTCAAAAGTAAAATTAAAAGCTCCATGTTTTTTATATTACAAGCTTTTACTTTTCAAGACAAGTTTGTTCTGAAATTCCAAAAGGACTGTCTGACCTGGGCTCAGGAGAAAGGTATTTATCAAAGACCTGCATTAAAGAGACTTGTAGTGTCTATGAACTAAATTAAACAAATGACAGGAGGATTTGCTCCAATTTTCTATGTCTTTGGTAGCTATAAGCGCTATCAAAAATACTGTATATATTTTCCAATGACCTTGGAAAGCTGCATTTATCAACCTGAAAGGTTCAGCCCAAGATAATGATTATTAAAGGAACGGTTGTGTTTCTAGATACAGTCAGTAGAAGTTTTCTATTTAAATGAAAAATATTAACATATCTCATGCTTCTTATGGTATCAGACAATGCCTGCTTATCTTAAAAATCTGCTTAAAATTCATTGTCCCATTTCTCAGGTACAAAATTCTTGAGCACTTACCTTTCAATAATGTAAGCACAAAACTTAGATTTACCATTAACCTCAAATAAACCAACAAACTCAGTTTAACAAATGAATAAATCTTTAAAGATACCTATGTGAACAGTTATGTATTTTCACATAATTAACACCCACAGCTTCTAAAATACGTGTATGGAGCCACAGTAAACAAATGGCTAAACAGCATTGAAGTGGCCACCTTTTCTACACCAGATTTTTTCTATTGGAAGGTGTGAGAAAGTGGGGTGTTTACGCATACGTACGTATATACATACATACAGAGAGCGGGGGGGGAGAGAAGGCATGAATACATTGATAGTATTTTCTTTAAATGAAAATGGTTTGGGTTTTCTTTCCCCCCAGCCACAAGCTATAACAATACGTGCTTACTGCAAAAGGAAAAGAAATGACTCCACTAAGAAGGATGCGTTTTCATGGCAACAGAGTACATCCTCAGTAATCCATATTATTTGCAGAAATAAAAATTGTTTTCTTGAACAGGTACTCCTATACCTCAGCCATCACCACAGACAGCATAATGACTGGACAAAAAAGAGCAAGCCAGTGATGTCACTCTATTCTGCACACTGCTTTCAATCAAGCTCCCTGTTTACATAATCAATCGATGATTATGAATAAATGAAAGAGAATAAACACTTTGGAAGATTGAAATAACAGTAAAAGCTAAGTCACAAAATCTGAATGTATTCTTCTGCTCATGAAGAACGAATCAATGCTGTAATAGCACTCTTTACACAAAGGGTAGTAACAGGAAAATTCTCAGTGCTTGAGTTATGTAACTGAATTCCCATCCAGGCAAAACCATATGGAACAAGAATCTTAAAAATACACACCGTTGTCGTTAAAGACCAAATAGTTACCTTTCTGACTCTGTGTCCCTTATTCTTCACATTTATTTCTTCGTGAGGTGAAGGAGACCTGTCTGAATAGCCACCCTTTTTGGGGCAGAGATTCCCAGGGGTATTTCTTTCTACCAACTGAAGCAGCTCCATTTGTCGTCTTACTTTGTTTTCTTCTCTTTGTTTTTGTAGCTGTTTAGGGTATCTTTCTGATGCTGGAATGTATCTTTTTCCAGGCTTGTTTATGTTCCATTCAGGTCTTTTGCTGTATTTTTCTGAAGGCTTAATTTGTCTTTCTTTTCTTGCATATTGTTCACACAGATCACTGTAAATGCCACCATTCTCTTTTCCTGAAATTTTATTTTTATCTGTATGCTGCATTTCCTTCTGGTATTTTTTGCTGCTAGAGGTTTCTTTATATTCTATGGAAATATCAGGTGATCCGCAACACACAGTTCTTTCCTCAGATGATTCAGTGTATGCTGAAGTATTAAAGTCATCTAAAAAAACCAATTATATTTTAACTCCAAGTCTAAGCTATTCAAATTACTTCTTTGACTTTTGTATGCGTATCAATCTAACATTACTGATTTTATTCAAAAATTGGTTGTTACAATTTTATAATGTTTTTTATTCTTTTTGATGTGGAAGATAGATAGGACCAGTAGAAGCAAAATCAATAAGGGTGGGGGGGGGGGGGGGGGGAAGTGGAGAACGAAATCAAATCACTGTAAAGCAAAATAATTTATGTAAAATGAAACTACATTATTTTAAAATGTAGAATTCTATTTCTGTCATGGTACCCAATGGTAAAGAGCAAAACACAGCTTCTATTTAGTTTTTCAGCATGCTGATGGTTTGGTCATATTCACAGTGCTACTGGAGTAACTTGCTTTCCTAATCCTTGTCTTCCAATGAAAATATTTTGTTCAATTTTTAAATTACTAACAATCCAGCTTCTTTCTTTTACTAAGGGGAACGCACAAAAACATTATTTAATTTGTAAACTCTCCAAATTCACAGTGAAATTTCTACCAGCACTGTCAAAACCAAAAATATTAACTGTCACTTAAGCAAATAGAAATAAAAGAGAACTTCCACTTCACAAGAGGTAAGATGCTAATAAATTTCTAAATACAAGGCATAAAGTGATGGTAAGTTTCCACTGAATCTGCTCATTCACACCTCATCTACAACATTAATAGATGCAGACTAAGTTTGATCTGGGTTTTTTTAAGTGTGACACAAAATCAAGATAAAGACTGGAAAGTTTCTGTCTAGATGGACCTGCATTCTGTCTGGGTGTTTAGCAAGAATTGTAGAAAGCTTTTCTAAACATTTGAATGTAAGCTCTCACTTTCTAATGAGACTAGTTTTCTAATTCCAGAATTATTGATAATGTTTCTGCCAATATTTTCAAGGATTCATTAGAAGCCCAGCGCTGCTTGTTACCAAACCACGTTACGTAAACCTGTGAACATTCACACTGAAGACTACTACAAATACATGTTTAAATGCCTTAATAAATTTAGTCCTACATGGCTTGTGACCATGACTCTACATCAACATTATTTCAGACTGAGTGATTTGAATCTGTAACTGGTAAGTAACAACTATACGGGCATCTAATTTATTTAGAAGAATACAGTGATATATTGTAATATTCCAACATGCCTGTGTCTATCCAAGTATTTCTTTCTAGTTTTATTCCATTCTGAATGACAGTGATTTGGCCCTATAGCTGTTTCACAAATATGCTGTTCTACTGTCTGTCTTAAGGTACATCAGAGCAATTAAATTTGAGTTGCATACCTGTCTGTACAGCGGTGTCTTTCCGAGGAGAAGTCTGCTGATCAATATGACTCTTAATGTTGTCAGAAAAACTATGACTTTGATGTGTAATGTCAGTATTACAATTTTCAAATTCTGTATCACCTAAAAAGAAATAAGTAAAATTGTTCAATTTAGTAACGTATGTTCCATTTAAACCATGCTATCAAGTTATCAGACTATTGTGGTTTAGAACGCAAAGCAAGACTGAGAACTATGGTTCAGATCCTAATACTCTCCCTTTTTCACTGGAAATCTAATCGACAGCACATAGGTCTGAATATTCCCTATACATTCCTGATATCTTTATATTTCTTCCTTTATGTAATATAGTATTTGAAACTTACTAAAATACAATATTCTCTGTATTAGTTAACACTGATACTCGTTTGGAAGGCTCTTTAAATAAGCTGAAACGTAATTTGGTTCATGAAGCAAAGGAGCAATTTCTGACCCAAATGCAGAAGGGGAAAAAAAACAAAACAGAAACCACCACCAACTTGCACGCAAACAGCACAGGAATAGGCAAACTGAGTATGAAAAGACTTGTACTTGCCACTACCAAGATTCTTCTGAAGTTTTGAAATATCATGTCCCTTCTGAGCCAAGTCTCGAATGCGCTGTTCTTGTTTTAATCTCTGTGCTAATTCTTGAGCTTTCTGCATTGTCTGATAAAGCTCATTGGTTTTAAGAGTCACAAGTTCCTTTAAAAGAAAGTAAATATATGTGATCATTTATTTTGGGAATAAAATTAATAGGATTATTTAATCTCCATATAATCCTCAAGGTTTACATACATTCCTATTTTGAGTAAAACCGTCTCTTTTTAGAACAAAACCAAAACTAGTTGAGTAGATGCAATATGTGACATATAACTTTTATGATTATGAATTCAGAACCGCTGCTGTGCTAATGAAAAGTGTTCAATCCTATCATTAAAAAGCGAGCATCTCTATCCTCAAAGTTATTTGGATATTTAGCTCCTTTCTAATAAACTCATCTTTTCAGAAATGCCATCTGATTTCAGCCATCTATGACTTCCTATATCCTGTGGTTTAATGAAATAAAAGAAGCCTAAATAAAAATAATTTAAAAAAACACTTTCCTCCTACTTCCACAAAAAGGAGACAGCAGAAGCCTCCCTAACAAAGGCAGACCATGCATAAATATGAGGGTTACAGTTTCCAGGCTCAGCAGGTTCAAGGTGCAGGAGACTGGGTCAAGGAAAAATCTCCTTTCCAAACTGCTATTACCATCTCATCCCCACTTCTACTGCATTTGCAGGTGGAAAGAAGAAAAACTGATAGCATAACATGTTTTGAAGGAGCTGAGCTATTACAGACAAAGATGACTTTCCCATTTTTTTACCAGTTTGTTCTAGTATCTACAGGCAGATGCTATACGTTTCTGTCCAGAAAATGCACAGAAATCAGGGATCCATATTTCTGCAGGTTTGAGAGGAGGGTGTCATTTTGGAATTACACTGTCTTATGACATCATGGAATTCTGCTACTGTTCCAAATATGAAGCAAACAGTAATAGCTGCTACTGTGCCAAAAGGAAGAAAAAAACATCAGACAAGGTTTTAACCTTCTTCAGACTCTTCCGTAACAAGGTCAGAATGTATATAAATGCAAAATTTGTACTTACCAAAGGTTAAAATGTTACGTTTGATTTAACTTTTATATGAAAGGAGTATGTAAAGCTCAGCAATAGTTACAGAGGAGAAAGCTCTTAGAACATGGATGACTTTTAAAATTACTTTTCCAGAATATATTCTGAACAGTCTTTAATCCAGAGTGAAAGCACATCCAGTCAGATGGAGTTCATGGTACTGAAGCATGTTAAAAGCATCAAGTTACCAACAACACTAATCGGATCACAAAATTTGAGGTATTTTTTAATTTAAAATTGGCATTTAAAAATGCACGTTTCTGCATTATATAAAACTACATTTCCATTTTTGCCAGGTCTTATCCATTTCTCTTCCTGAAAAGGCTTTTGTCCAAAAAAAGAAACCTGGCTTAAACTCCTATGGTGTTACAAGTTTATTAATTGAGGAAACAGATTTTTGTTTCAAATGTCTAAATTTCAGATAGTTTTAATTTTCAAAATGATGAGACAACACCATTTTGAATGTGAAGAACAAGAACCATTTTCCTCAAAACCCAGTATTATTACAGACTATCTGCACTAAAGAAAATGCAAAACCCCACCTCCTTTTGTTTTTGTTTCAGCATATCTTCTTCAAACTGTTTCTGCATTTGTTCTTTTTCTCGTGCTAGGCGCTGTTCTTCCTCTTGTTCTTCCCATTTTCTCTGCTCTTCCTCCAGTTGTTTCTTCTTCCGTTTTTCTTCTACCTGAGCCATTATTGCTTTCTAGTAATATCAGAAAAAAAAAAGGAAAACATACAACATTAAAGGTATTGTAAGCTATATATTCATATACTTCCATATATGTGTATAACAATTTGATTTGGACAAATAAAAAAAAAAATCAAGACAATTTCTTTCAAACACATTTGTTTCTTTTAATTTCTCATGGGAGGTAGCTGCCTTCCTTTTTTTCGGGGGTGGGGGGGTGACCACCAGCCCAATAAAGCAGTTTGAAATACTCAGAGACAAACAGAAGTAGCTTCTTCTGTTTTCAAAAATGCTTTTATTTTTCTTGTAAAGAAATGGTGATCTGATTTTTACCTTACGTACTGTAAGCTAGTATTTCCATCTAGCAGACTAACAGTTTGACCAGAACAGGCTATTTGTTTGACCAGAACATTTATACCAAGACTTCTTTACACTATGCTAGGGACATCATCACGCAGATATATATTCAGTTAGAGTGCCACAGAAGTAATGTAACTGACAGTGAAGTAGATAAAAATTTACAGATTCGTGGAGTGGGTACCTGTAAGTATCAGTCCTCCTGATGACAGTGGAGACTGAAGAAAAATGCACATTGTGGTGGTGCATTCTCCCCCCCGCTTTTTCCACTTGACCGCTCTACAATCTCAGTCATTCCCAACAAATCTTGGCCTTCGTGTAATCAGCTGGGGCAGTGAAGCATCCCTTGACTGTACCAGGTATTTCTGTATGGCTGAGATGGGAGCGGCACTGCTCGTTCCCACTAAATCTTGGCCTTTGTCTTTGTGCAATGAGCTGGGCAGTTGGGTGTCCCTTGACTGTACCAGGAGCTCTTGCATGGGCAAGGTAGGGAACGAGAAGGTACTGATCTGAATCACATGGAAGAAGTGGAAAAAGAGCGCGTGCCAACCCAAATTGAGGCCAGGATGGAAATTTATGGATGACTAAAGCCAATCATCTTGCAACCCTATAAACAGCGGTCCCAAGTGAGACCCTTTGAGCTCTCCTGGATGGCAGCCGGCTGTGCCCAGCACCTCCCTCTGAGTGGGACGCTACCCAGAGCTCACAACCGCGAAACCCGGAGGCTTGTTGCTGAAGACCAGACCTGGTCTGGACCGGGGTCAATATCTTCCTCCAACCCTTGCCCATTGAGAAATGCCAACGCATTCAATGTGAGTATTTCACTGAACTCAAGGGAAATTTTTAACAGGTATACCTTTTGTACATTTATGTAACTATTCTGTCTGTGTGCACGTATATGCAAATTGATACAATCATTTATAGATGTTGGACTAGTCAATAATTGAATGTTGTTAACTGAATGTTGCTGATTTGCCTTAAACTGTGAATAATCCTTTAGACATAAACCGCTGACGGAGTCTGGGACTAGGATTGGATCTAGCCGCCCCTAGACCCCTCTCTGAGAAGGAGTCTAGAAAGCAAGGGGGTCCTTTCCGAATCTCGTGACTCAATAGGAGGGTCCTCCTTACCCTTTCCTCTGTGAAGTCAATTCTGCCTCGATTTTCCCCCAATATACTTCTTCCATGCAGTAATAGAATGAACCTTGCCATTTTCGAATCTTTAACTAAGTCGCTGCTTTGATTAGAACGAATTTTGTCGAATCACTTTATTCATCGACTAATGATTGAGTGCTATTAAATATCACAATCTAGTCTTGTGATTTGACATAAAGGCATAAATAAATTTTACACAATTTGATCTAGCAACACACACAAACCTACTAGAGCTCTAAAGACTGCACTGTACATTTTCCGAGGCAAGAATTCAGTTACAGAAATGCAATCATCTCTGTACAAATACTAAAAGAAAACGGTAGAGTCTAATTGAACGAAATATCGTTGAACAACTGTAAACATGTCATGTGAAGCATAGAACTCAAGTACCTCACTGGATTCTGGTATTAAATCTCATGCTTTATTCATGTGACAACACTACCTTTCATCCTTTCTTCTCATTAAAATAGTGTTAGTGAAACAGAAGTCTACCTGATGTTCTAACTGTTTCTGCCGCCGCCTGTCTCTCTCTTCAATCTGTGCAGGGTCCAGGAGAGCTGTCATTGAACGGAGGAAACTATGAACAAAGAAACATCTAAATGTTTTTATCGTAAGAAAAAAATCCTAAAGCCTTTCTTAATTAGAATCAGTTAGATTTCAAGTAATATTTTCATATTGAGGTCATCCCATTGTATTAATTTATAATTATGAAATTCATTTTACTAAGGAACAACGTAAGGTTATTTGCAGTAAATTCTATTAATGAACAACGGAAGCACTTCTTTCAAAAGTGAAACAACAGGTATTTCTGAAAAAAGCAAAAGACAAATGAGTAAGATGCAAACATCAGATTTAAAGAATCTTATTTAGTTGGGTTTTTTTTTTAATTTCTGAGGAGGTATCAGAAATGTACTGGCTGGGAAGATGATTATCCTTACAAAGCTCACTCACCTGACTTTCTGACTGTGTTCCAAAGCACTGTTTTTAGCAGCTTTTTCTGCATTTCCCACCTTTGAGGGCATGAGGTTGCCTAAAGCTGCAGGTGAAAAAGGGTGAATAAAAGCAGTCAGCTCCTTAGGGTCAGGTGACAGGCAAAGACTTTCAGGCTGCTTTTTGTACATTCCATTTAAGGGGTGTTGTGTATTAGCATTAAGGTGGTTCTTTAAAGAATCAAAATGCATTGCCCATCTGTCATGCTCTTCAGCCTAAATAAATATGAAGTAACAAAAAAACGGAAACGCGCTCAATTACACTGTTCCTATAAAGTATGGTTAACAACACAGACAATACACATTTTGTAAAACAGGAACATTTGAAAAGCTCTGTTATGGGGCTACAATACAGACAGTAGTTAATTCCCTAAATGGGAAAACAGAAGCCTCTCTGTTGCTTAAAATGCAAGTCAGATCAGAAATTATACTGCTGATCTATATACTTGGTCAGCAAAACCATATTGCTACTATATTTTCAGGAAAAAAACCCTCGCAAAATTAGAAAGTGAAAAAGAAGAAAAAAGAAAAAAGTAAGTTAACATGCATTCAGGCTTTTTGGTACTGCTTTTCAAATTTATATTACTATTCCATTCCATAATTTTTCTAATAGTTCTGGGAACTGCTTGATTGAGAGGTCAGTACCCTGTCCATTCTGCCATACTCTCCTCCTGTTGTGTACATATTCCCTCTCCTAGTAACATGAGGAAGTGGCATCTTTTACACTGTCCTACATTTACCCTCTCCATTTTAATTCTGGACAGGAGCAGAATTAATGTGCTTTGGGCTTCCTATTATCAGCTAGACAGACCCATTATTAAATAAGCCTTTTTTCAAAATCTCTTCCACCCACAGCAGCCACCACTGCTATCCTAGCAAAGTACTGAAAACTTTTGTAGAGGTGACATACGGGGTTTAAGTCTCTCTTCTGTACCACCCAGACTTACCTTTCTGGCTCAGTGTTGGCAATTGGGACATTCCAATATATCACTAATGAACATTTTTAACTAAGGGGCCTTTGTTTTTGCTATAGGTTTTCTCTTCTGACTAAAAGCACTGTTTCTCTGGAGGGACTGAAGAATGGCTGCCTCACAACTTGCATTCTGCAGGAAAAAACCTAACATAATCTAATCTAATAAGCTTTCTGGGAGTCCTATCCTTAAACAAAAATTCCCTTCTGTCAGAAAAGTTTCACACCTATTTTAAAAGAAGCAAGAAAATCATAGTCCAAATAATAAGAATCCAAATTATTCTTCCTCTTGTTCCCTAAGTTTTGTTCCCTTTGAATACTCTGTAATGTAGAAGCAGATCAGAATAGTTGGAAAATCTACTTTATTCTTATGCAAGTCTGTGGTGCAATATGCAGAAGGGCTGAGAGTATAACACAAGACCTGAAAAAAAAGATGTTGAAGAAAACGAGATAAAGTGCACATTAGCTTCCTTTCACAAAGGAAGCTGCACATGAGGTTACTGTTAGGTTACTCACTGGTGACTGCAACCATCTTCCCACAGCACAGCTATCAAATTAAAAACCAAGGAAGCTAATGAAGGAACCTTTCACAGCTGTGTTCCCTTCACAGTTACAAAGCTCAATTTGCAAAGGAAATTTGATTCCTTCAACAATCAGGAAATGAAGAGACTTGTGTTGCGTGTAGGTATGTAACCAACCTTGGCAACAAGGGGTTTTTTTGGAGGGTGGGTAGAAAAGCTCTCTTCTAGTACTACAAACTGTGGAATTAAAATGAATTTCTGTCTAGGAATTGTGTAATTGCTGTAAATGCTTCAGCTGAGAGTAAAAACTGTAGCCTTCTAATCCAGAAGGCCACAGAATATGAACATTCCTATCAATGAAGTCTCACTAACCAAGATTCTTGTTCACTAATAATACAGAACATCTCACGATGTGAATGTATCTCAAGCATGGTGAAAGATATAATCCTGGGGTTAAAGCTGCGTACAGTAATTTGGAAATCTGGATTCTACCAATAGTAAAATCTCACTGCACGTTTCTTCACTTCAAAAGACAAAGTCTTTGGAAGAGTGTGTTAGTATCAGGCTGCATAAGAATGCAGAGTATTCCACTGACCTTAAAACTACTAATATAATAGAAATAGTAACACGTAAAGGAAAGAAGTCAGCTTCTATATGAAGAACATCCAGGGGTAAAAGATATATTGACCAAATTGGCCAACAGTGACAGTATTAAGTCTCTTCAGGTATTCCACCTGCAAAGCAATTATATGGGCCACACTTTCATTCTAGACCCAGCCTACACAGAGCCTAAGAGACCTACAGTCAACAGCCTGGACAAACCAAGGGGTAAAAAAGGTAAAGCTATTTTCTTCAATACTTTTTGGAGTACAAGTGTTTAAAAAAGTTTCATAAGAGTGTATGGGTGTGTGTATATATGAGTCTCAAAATAGTATTTCTAGAAACAGGATTTGACCACCACTGTGACACACTGTAGTTGTCTGTAACTTTCCTTCTCTTTTCTCATCTCCTTCTGTAGTCTACAGAAAATGTCTTTTTACAAAGTGTCTGGTCAGTGTCTCTACACCACCTTCCAAACCCTAGTGCTTTCACAGTAATATCACTGTTTTCATCTCTGCAGCAAGCACTCTAACACATCACACCCAACACATGGTAGTCTGCTCTCTGCCACCGAAATACTGGCTGAATGTTTAATTAGACTGTCGTCTGGACTTACGGTGAAAACCTGGATGTGCTGCAGGTAATTACATCTTTGTTGCTACTTCATTAGGTCTACAATTTCATCTTTTATTTCTTAGAACAAAAATGGAGAGAAAGACTTCTCTTATTCCAAAAAGTCCTTCTAAACCACAGATACCTTTGATAAATTAAGTTGTTCTTCTATTTTTCGTAGCTTAGCTTCTTCCTTCTGTTTGTCCAGCTCTTCAAGCCACTTCTTCTGTTGCTCACGCTTCAAAGCACTAAAAGGTCGTTCCTGTGGCACAGCTTCCTGAAATAAGATAAGTGCTAGTCTCTTCCTTGTACAAAAAAAATTCAATACCTTATCTAGCCACATAATAAAGACTTGGCAGAGAACTCTGCCTTCAGTTGCTAGGCATAACTGGGCTGTTCTCTTGCACAAAAAAACAAATGTAAGTTTGTAACTGTAGCAAGTGTCTGACTGCTCCATAAAAATGCTTCAGTTGTTAGAAAGATGCTAACTAAGCCAGTCTTTGACTACTATTCTAACTTGAACTATCAGCCTCTCACTCCAAAAAAAACTTACTTATATGTATCATGAATAAAAATCCCTTCCTTATTCCTACGGTTCACTGCTCAGTCTGTGTTCCAGGTAGATTCAGCACCGTGATCTGTCTCAAGTAAATCCTAGATACCGTCTTCTGTTCCTGCTTCTTAATGGATATCTGTATTATTTAACGAACTCCAGTGGCACCGAGAACTTTCAATGCTATCTGACAAAAACCACTGTTCAATCAGTGCCTACTAGCAATAACTACTTCTTGAACACTCTGCCATCAATATATTTTTTAAAGTCTTTTATTTCTGATAGGTTCCCACTTCTCTATTTCTTTAATGCATACTTAAAAGCTAAATAACACTTCAGCTCACACTTCTAGTACTGTTCCTCACATCAGCCTTGAAAATGCTCAGTCTTCAAAACATCAGTATTTTGATAAACATTCATTCAGACACAATTCTCTAGGCAGAGCAAAAAGGTCTACTGAATTCTTCTGGTTTAAAAGAACTACTGAAGATATACATCCGTTGTCAATAAATAAGTAAAAAACCAACTGCATGCAATTTAAAATCTTACCCCTAAAACAAATGCTGTGCAATTGACAGCTGGTAAGTCAGAAGAACTGAAATCAGAAGACTGCCCAGCTGGAGCACTTGAAACATTCAGTGGAACTTTATTAGCCTCTGTGGTTAAAGCACTTGTACAGACACCATTTTCCTCAGTGGTAATAATTGAGTCAGCTGGAAACACAGTCTGCAAATAAAGTGACAGCTGTTGTTTAAGACTTGATTTATTTAGCTCACCTGTTTTGTTTGTATTAAATAGCCTTTAACATATAATAAACAAGTAAATTAGACTTCTAGAAGCTGCTATTCATTAAAACTTCAGCCAAAACTCGTAACTAAGCATCTCGTATCCAGTATTTCTTAATTATGTAGACTGAAACAAATTCTTATGGGGCAGAGTGGTAACTTTTCTAGGAATACTGAATATGCCACAAAAAAAGCAATTTATAACCCAAACTTCTGTTTAACAGCAATCAATTTCACTGAAGAAGCAGTCTCATCTGAGTGTAATATATTTATCTGACACAGCAGTTTCAGAGTGACAGCTGACTTTTAGAAAGGCAGGTTAGAGTAAAAGTCAAATTAGTATGCTTATTATCTAAGCAATCAAATACATGTGAGAACTCATGAACAATGTAAATAATGATATAACCAGGAATTACATTTGAGACTATTCCTCAAAACAGAACTGGAAAAGATTTATACCTTTTAGTTAGGTATTAACATGGAAGGACAGGAATGGGTTGTTCATGCTACAAAGATCTTAATTTGTGAAGCTACAAAATGGAGCAATAGGTAAGTGTGAAACGGAGTTGCAGCAATTCATGCCATGAAAGAGCTTAAAGTGACCACTGAGACTGAATTGTACTGAATTCGTACAGAAAATAAAATCTTGTATGAATTAAAAGCTGAACAGTTCTGGAACAGTGCTGTGGAAACTTTGTGCTCTTTTGTGTTTATTCATAGCCTTACCTTATCTAGGTCAGCTGTTTCCACTTTCTCTTTAGGGGCTTTATTATTGCCAGGTTTTGCCCAGAAATAATCCACCTGTCCCTCCAAAGTTTCTTTCAGTTTCTTCTTCAGTGCCACCTGTTCATCTTCAAAAAAACAAACTCTAGTAAGAGTTCCTAATACAGACATGTAGCAGGTAGGTTGGTTGGTTTGTTTTTTAAAAAAAGCAGCAATGAATGTCTACCCTGTAATTTTGGTTGTAAAATGGACTACAAGAGTAAGTCACCACTGTCTGACCAATCAGTCTAAATATGACTTAGCTCTTAAGAGGATGGCGGCTGAGTCTCTGCCCAGAGATGTAGAGGTAATTGGGGAATCTCTCTGAGAAGACTACAAAACACTGAAGGCTTAACAATGTCCCAGGGGAAGAGGGAAAACTAACAGAAAAAAACAAGTTTATAAATGCTCTCCATTTGACTATACCGGTCTTGGACTACTGTAGTACTATTAAAACGGATGGAGCTATACATGGAAGCTACTGACAATGCAGAATCAAACCCTGAAACCAGATGGTCTGCACCCAAGTTGAAAACAAAACACAACACTCCTGCATGTGAATCATAAAAAGCTTAATTTGTCAGAGAGAATTTACTACTGTGTTAAACACTTATTTTTCTACAGAGATTCCCCTTGGTTGGTGATGGGGCAGGACTGCAAATTATCTGAAGTTCAAATTGTGATTTGATATATTCAGTCATGCCTGTAGATTAGGGTGATGCTTTTCTCATCAAAAAACAAATGAATTTGTTAATGATAATGGCTATCAACTACTGCCAGAATGTGACAAAATCGGTGGCAAGTAACTCCTAAAATATGAAGCATAACTGAATATATTTATTCGTGATAATATTTATTTGGCTAAGAAGCCTTTTTGCAAGAAGTTATAGATAATAGTTGCATAAAATCTTGACATTCAAGAATCTTAATCTTGGAGACTAATAAAACTACGTACTTTCCAATGTGTAGCAACTGTGCTGATATAAGTAAATCTAAAAGAGCATAAGGAACACAAAGTTTCTTGGCATCTTGAGTATAATAAATGGATCAAAAATATATTCTGTATATCATAAGTACCTAATTCCTTCTTCCACTGGGTCCTTCTAAATTCTAATAAGGCTTTCTCCCCTTCTCTTTCACCCAAGGTACTAAACATGTCAGCAGGTTTCCAGGAATCCTTTCTAGAGAAAAGGAGGGGAAAAAAATTAATTTTACCTAAAAAGCTAATCTGTTAATTTTAAAGGTAACTTTTTAATCAGTATTTGTAAAGATTCTTACTGTGATTAAGAATTACAATAAAGATTGGAGATACAGTTTTTGTAGATAATAACACAGATCTACATACATAACTTTCTGTCCTGGCTGTGGATACTCTTCTTGTTTCCTGCTTGAATCAGAGTTAGCTTCTTCTGGAACAGATGAAACTTCACAAGCTTTTTGGAGCAACACTGTAACGTTTTCCTCTGCTCCCTCATTAGTAGCTGTGGTAGCATATAAATATATAAAAATATATATAAATATATATCCAACCACTAAACTTTCTTCAGCATTGAGTAAATACTTTAAGAACAGCAGAAATTTGCAAATTCCCCAATATTTAACAGAACTGTTTTCAGCCCTGCTCGTATGGCTAAGGCACGTAAGTTACAATGTCACAGGGTATTTTTAGAATGCTAGACTTAACAGAAAACACTATTCTTGGCTAAGACCTCAGACTCTGGGACTCTAATTACTTAATTGCAGTGTGTCTTGTTCTTGGTGGCAAAGAGCCGACCACCTCTGTACATCCACAAACAGGAGTAAGGATGTAATTCAAGAAGATATGCAATAGTTCTCATGCTTCTGAGTAGAAGAATTGGAAAAAAAAAATACTATTCAACAGTAATATTACAGTTAGGCAAAAAGATACATGTACATCTTTGGGCCAGCAGAAAATGGCACTACTGCTCTTGAGACATATAGCAAGACCCGAACTCTTCTCAAAACTAGAAAGGCCCGCCTCTTTGAGGTATTGCTTTTTTTCAAACTCCTAATGGTAATGGTACAGTGCAGTTCTACGATGTTTTTTCCCCCAATGTAAAATGGTTCCTTTTTTGCATGAAACAGTGACAGAATTGCTCGCTGGTTTGCTCTTCAAAGTACTGTAATACTACCAAGCAATCCTTAGTTTTTACTGGTAAAATTATCAAATGCTTAGTTCCTAACAGTAACAGGCAATTTCACATCCACAACAACAAACAGTATTTTGTCTGAGACCATTAAACATAAGAGTAACGTCTCTGCAACCTCCAAATAAACTTAAATTATGAACTCAAAGTTAAGTGTTCACGTTTTACTCTGTTTCCATGAAACTAACTTATTCAACTATCGGTATCTTACCTGTTTCCTCTTGCTTTTCATGAGTCTCAGAGATGCTTCTAGTTCCTTCTTTTACAGTCATCAAAATCTGTTGAAGCTGTTCTTGTGTTAAACACACCAAACTTCTTAGGTCTTCAGCTGATACACATGGGGTTTGAGGTTTCTGTTCACTTTTTTTAACAACATTAGGATTCTCTGAATCAGGAAATCTGTTTGCGCTCTCTCTTTGGAAAATCGAAGGGTGATCTTTAGTTGCAGCTTCCTGTGAGGAATGTTTACTAACTTGCAGTTTTTCACCTTTTGTCATGGATAAGCTTGATTCACTCCTTGGTTTTGTTAAGTTTTCCTGCTTGATACAAGCATTTTGTGTTGACCTCAGAACGTGCCCAGTATGCCTTATTCTCAATGCCTGTTTAGGTGCTCTGGCTTTATTACCCACCTGTTAAAGCAATAAGATTTCAACATATATTAAATAAGGAAATAAATTTGCATGGGTAACAAACGAAAACAAGATTGAAGCAACAAGTAAAATAAGTATCATTTTTCTTCTCTGTTACATCAATAGAAACTAACTCAGTATAAACTAATGAAATATCTTCATAAGTACTAGGAATACCTTGGAAGAGAATATAGCACCTAAATTTGAGTATTTAAAAATGACAGTATGAAAAATAACTTTATGTAGCATAACATTTAAAAGAATTAATAAACACTAATCCTGCTTTTCTTTGGTGTTTCTGAAGCCTGGCTTCACACAGGTATATGTTTTCACCATACAGACAGTATTATTTCCATCTTGATTTTTCCATTCTGTGCTAGAGTTTTATCCTTTTCAAGGTCCTTGATGTGCACTTGTAATTATCTCCTACGTATATCTCCTATGTATTGAGACCTTTTTCTGCTTGCTTTCCTTCCCCAACCCACTGCATTCCAGTTTACTCAGACAGAGACAACCTATACAACTGATTTGGAACTTAACGCACTTCAGAGCCCTATTTTACCAGAATCCCTTTAAGGTCTCTGAAAGTTCTGATTCAGATGCCTCCCTATGCTGCTGTAACTTCTTGGCAAAGTAAACTAAAGCATTTTGCAAAGGTAAAAGTAGTCACAGAACTTTTAATTAATCTTTTTTAACAGCTATTATGAACCTGAGAAGTACATATTTATCTTTCATAAACATCACTGATTACAAGTATTTAGACAGTTCAAATGTGGTGTCAAATTTCTGTGTTAACAAATTAACTAGTTAATTTGTGTGCTCTAACCAAAAAAGTCATTTTTCCGCTTACCTTCATTGCAGGCTTTGATTTATCTTTTGGGAAACAAACACAAACATATGAGAGAAGTATTTAGTAACAACTTCCTCCTGCAAAACAATCTCGAGAAATTAATAAACTGTTACATTCATCTGATTTTTGTAAGGCAGGGGGACAGTACTTTCGCCATAACATCTGCCCCAATTATATTATTTTGCCCTTTTTTTTTTTTGGATTTCAGTGTACACACTTCAAAAGCATGTTGGAAAAAAAAATTAGATATATTTCAGTAACTATTTCCAGTTTTATATAGATCTAATAAAATTATTGTATGAGTCTACTCTTCCCCTGCTATTTATTCGGTTTCTCAGAGAGCCCTGTGGTAATGGCTTCTTTTTAATTGTTTGTTTTTTTGTGATTTTTTCAGTCTGTTTTGTGTGTCACATCCTTCCAGGGCAGTCCCTGCATCCAACCCTATCTTACTACATGATGCATCTGTCTCCATCACTGACAGCCTAAAGAAACAATACTTGCATAATCACACCATCCATTATTGTGCCCCTTACCTATGCTCTGAAATACTCTTCAGTCTTTTAACGCAAATCCTAGAGGATGCACAGAAGTGCAGTGGTCTCAAAAATAGTATTAAATACTATGTTTAATATAATGCTTATTAATAAAGAATATTATAAGATTGATTAATGGAGGGAATGTAGTACTCAACACACGAATTCCTGCACATATGGCTAATGCAAAAGGGGGAGAAAACAGTAGGGATGGTATTTTAGTGAAACACATCTGTTGGAAACAAGGCGGCTTCAGCAGCACTATGCAGTTATTGCTCTGGCAGTGGTTGTTGCACATTTTGCACTGGTAGCACCTATACTTTTTTTTTTTTTTTTTTGGCGTTACCAATTAAAGACATGGGGGAACACTCTTAAAGTCTGCAAAACTACACTATTAATAGTTTCCAACCTAGAAGAACAATTTAAAACTTGGGAGTATGCTAAATTGTTGTCTTGTAGAGACAGGCATTAAATCCTGAAACACCTTGATAATGTTTCGGTAGTAAGGGTGTTCTGCAGCCGTCTTTATCACTGGGTTCTCAAGCATTCAACACTCATCTGAGTGGGTAAAAGCCACTTTTTGCCTTCTTTCTGGCTATTCAGAAATTAAATAAGGTGGGATTCTACATGCTATGCAAACCCAGCTTCTCTGTGGAAAAGAGAAAGAAGCATAAATAGGGTCTTTGCCATCATAGTGGGGAGATACATAATGGGGAACTCCAAAGTGCTGCTTATGGGTTATTTTCTTTGGCTTTTTTCTCTGTAAAAGAGAAACAACTATCTCAAGTATCAGCTTAAGCTACTACAGACTAATCCTACTTTAGGCCCTAAGACTGTGAGCAGTATTTGACAGTGCAGAAAACTGAAATTCAGAAGTAATACAATTTGATGCAATTTTTGACACAATTCACTTCAAGGAAGTTCTGTTTATATCAGTTGTACAAACATGTTAATTCCTGAAGAAGACTGCTTGTTCAAGGCTAGTTCAAGGTCAAAAGTAATGCTTTATCTTGGAGCACTCTGGAATGTACACTGCCGCCATCCAGCTGATTATGTTAACACTGGTTGGAAAATGTGAAAGTTGTAGCAGTGCTGTTTTAGAGGTGTTGCAAGGTTTTGTTTCCAGTAGACTGGTATTCCTTACTGACTCAAATTATCCCATAATGCCTCATTAGACACCTGTCTGGTAAATGCAGAAAATGAAATACAATTTAGAGGGCATTAAGCGGAGAATTTCTGTATCCTGACTGCTATGTAGAACAGTTAGGGAAAGTGAACTTGTGCTTGCATAGAAACATATGCCTCACAAATCACAAAAATAGAATTTATTAAAGCTTAATTATGAACATATACTAGAAAAGTCAACTTCAGATGGTGTAATGAGATCTAGCCTAAATAAACTGCTTAATGAAAATTATAAGTGTCAACTGCCAAATACTAAAGCTGCTTTAAAGTCAGAAACATGATTGTAATGATGTAATTCTGTGTAAATTAAGCAGAGAGTTATTAGGTCTCTTTCCTTGATAAGTAAGGTGCTATAAAGTTACAGAAATTCTCAAGTTATGTCAGTCAATATACAATAGTACTTAACTTTTTTTTTATGAATGGAGCGACAAGCTGTAAAGGAGCCAAGACTATTTGCCAGCTGTTCACCAGTGGACAGACTACTCAGAAGTTCAGTATCAACCTAGACCAGTGACAAGCTGGTGGGTAAGAGGACGTGTAAATAACAATGCTCAAATATTCTTCCTAGTTTGAAAAATATTTTAGTAGAGCTGCACTTCATATTGCTTGGATCTTAAGCTTAACTTCAAGAAGCTTTAAAGATTACTTGAGATAAATGATTAAAAAAAAATACCAGAAGCAGCTAAAATTAGCCTAGGCTTTCCATCCAACACTTCAGTTTCAAGCTTCAGTCCATCTCTGCAAAATGAGAGAGAGAGAGGGGAATCTGAAATATTAAGTAATCTGATAATGGTAAGATTTTTACAGTAATAACAAGGATAGTTGTACTTAATTATAACACTGTATTTACTGTTAGTCCAGACGGTTTTTCATACCCCAAGCTTTCTATGTTTGTGAGAAGTTACTTAATACAAAGAAATCAACAGGTCTTGAAGACAGTCTATTTTTATTATTGATACTGGAAAATTTGGATGGGCACGTTACAAAGTAAATCTTCACGCTGGAAGTGCCACTCTATAGTGTTATACACAGCAATGCGTCTCCCTCAAGAACTTAGTAATCCAACACTATAAACTGTGTGCTACAAAAAACGCTAAATGAGTCTCCCTGAATGCCAGCACTGATCACAAAGAGGGGCTGTATTCTGAAAACAGTCTTTAATTGTGCTTCCATGCAAAACAGTCCAAGTTTTAAAGTGAAACAAACGTTATTATAAGGGTTTTAAAAAAGAAAAAAGTTGGCAGTGTTTAGGCATATGAGTGTGAAGCACCCAAACGCTTTTCTTTCTTCCATGCATTAATTTGAGAAATCCAATATGAAGACTGATGTTCAAAATAACTCTTCTTCAAAAAAAAACCCAACCCAACACATCTAAAGCTCGCAAGCAACTTTCTAACTAACACGGCAGCGCAGAAGTGCCCGAAGCTGTAATTCTAGACGTTCAAGCAGCATAGGGCGGCTGAGCCGAGCCCAGCACCCGTTCTTCTTCTTTGTCGACGCTTTGTGTCGGCGGGAGGCGGCGGGGCAGGACGCAACGAACGCCGGCGGCGGGGCCGCGGGAAGGGTTCGGGTCCTGGCGCGGGCACACGGGCGCCGCTCCTGCCCCCCGCCCCTCGTACCGCGCCCGGGGGCTGCCCTGACTGGAGGGAGCGCGACCGGCTGGGCCGAAGGCTGCACGCCTCGCTCACCCTAACGGATGGCACAAGCAGTCCGCTCGCACCGCTGAAGCGCGGCGTTTTGAACGTCCCACCCCCCCTAAGCCGCCTCCCAGACCCCGTCCCGAAGCCCCCCGCCCGTTAACCCCTCCGCTTTGTCACGCAGATCGCTCCCGTTAGCAGCGCCTCGGCCGCCAGGCACTAAGCGCCTTAAGGCTGGCGGGCCGCGGGATTCCCCTCAGAGCCGCGGCACCGGCCCGCTGCGCCGGGGAAGGCCGGGCAGGCTCCCGGGCCGTGAGGGGCTGGGGCCGTCCCTCCCCGGACAGGGCCGCGTCCCAGCCGGTGGGAGCGGCTCTGGCTGCCAGCCCAGCGAGTCCCTTGCTCCTCTCCCTCCTTACCCCAGGTTCATGGCTCTGTCCGGCCGCGAGCGGAGCGGCGGAGGCTGAGGGGACGCACTGGAGCTGCGCGCATCGCTCGCTCGCGGGCTCTGTGCACCGCGGGAGCCGGCCCCGCACAAGGAGCCGGGAGGCGATAGGCTTCCCGCGGAGCGGCGGCTTTGCCAATGGGCTCCTCGCACGCTGCCGGGTCCGCCGCAGCGAGGCGTTGTGGGGGATGGAGTCCCACGCCCGGGAGACTTCGCGCAAATCCCGCCGCTGCTGCCAGCGACCTCGCTGAGGGTGCAAAGCAATTGCAGGGGGATTATCCCCGGCGCTCAGGCGGCTGCGGAGGGAGGGGGGGCAGAGGGACGGGCCGGGCAGAGGGAGAGGTCGAGCGGGGAGGGAGAGAAGATGGGTGCGCGGCAGCGGGTGGGGGCAGGGCGGGGGCCCGGCTCTGCGGCGGCTGAACCGGCTGCTGCCTCCGGAGCGGCCACTCGTCCTGGGAGGGTGGCTGCTTCTCCCTCACGTTTTTTTTTTCCTTTTTATTTAATTTTTTTTTTCTGGTGTGGTTTTGACAAAGCAACAAGGTAGGAAAGGGAGGCGTGTGGCTGGAGAGGGGGAAAGAAATGGCTGTCGGCGGCAGGCGGGCGGTCTGCTCGAGCCGGCGAGGGGCTTCACCCGCCCGCGGGTGTCCCGGCGCTGCGTGGGGAGCGGCGGCCTCGGAACCTCTTCAGGAGGGGCGAGGTGGAAAGCGGAGAGTAGCTGAGGAGGGAAGGAGTCGGCCGGGACAGGCTGCCTGGCGGCGGCGCTCCGCTGTCGGGCTGCTGCGGCGGGAGTGCAGCGGCGAGTCCCCGGGAGCGACCCCCTCGGGGCGCCCGCTGCTCGGGGCGCCGGGTGAGGGCCGTCTCCTCCTGGGACCTGCTGTCTCTGACGGGTGGTTCTATTCAGTAGGCTCTTCGGAGCTTGCTGTACTTTGGGCTACTCAAGTGGTTTCTGCATGACAGTCCTGTTGAACTTGGTGATCCAGCCCTTTGCGGCCGTCGCTGGATTTGGTGGGGTTCCCAAGCCGTGCTCTCGGTGGTGGTGGGTCCATTTGTGATGTTCATGAGAAGCCTTTTAGGAGCTGAATATTAAGCACCGTCCAGGCTCTTGTTTTGTAGGTATAGCTTCTTGAATAACGGGACATGCAAACATGCAAATTAAATGAATCTACATTTTGCCTCATTTTTAGGAAAAACATCTTCGACTTATGTAAGGAGGATTTGGTTGTGTTGTAGACTATAGTCAGATTCAATAAAATGCTTCAGAGCTCATTTAGATCTTTTACTATTAAAGATGGGATTTAAGCTCACGCTTAAAGCCAAATGCTTACTGAAATCCTCCATTTCAAAGGTCGTTAAGACCTTAAGACTTGTCTTGAATAGTGTTGCTTCTAGACGTTAATTTTGTCTGGCCCAAGGTACCATATTTATAGGGGCGGATCCTGTAGTGCTTACTCCGGTAACAGACGTTTTGCCCTTCTGAGACTACAAAGAAAGCAAATAAACAATAATAGAGAAACAGACAATGAGGCTGAATTTATTGTGTACACAAAATCTGCTCTCTGCCATGCTATCTGAACTGCTTTGTTTGTCTTTATATAAAATTAACACGTCAATCCTCAGACAAAATTATGTCTTTTTTTTGAAATAGTGCTTTGCAGCTGTTTATATGGTATTTATTGATTGATACATCAGCTAATGAGTCTTTGAAACTTTCATTTAGGGACTAGAACAAGGGAGGAAAAGAAAAGAAAGCCTGGCGTTTTTCCTCAGTAATGGACTACATATGAAGTTGTGGGAAGCACAGAACATACAAGATATGTTGTTGATAACTGCTGCCATTTTTGGCTGCCTTCTATCAGTGTCTCTGAATCTCCCCAGGATGTCATCAAGAATAACCTCTGAATATTAATTTGTCTAGCTGATATACTGTAGGATCATCATTAAGTCCAGGAATGAAAAATTGATAAAAGTGAGACAAAATGAAAGAACACGTGCTTATCAAAGTCTATTGAGCAATGCTTTTCCACAACAACATTGAAATCGGGTTCTTATACATCAGGAGGGCCATTGTCTGTTTAGTTTGGATGAAAACATTTCAAACAGGTACCACATGTCTCCTTATCTACTGTGCAAGAATAGCAACTTTTGTCGTGTTCCACACAGCAACTTTTTATTTTCTTTTATTACTAACCCAATCCCAGAAATACTGTTTTAAGCTAGACCCTTTTAATTAATGCAATTTCTTTTTTTTTTTGTAATTCAATGGAGTACTAGTGTGTTGGGTTTTTTTTTTTCACCAGATAGAATCATAGAATCGTTCTGGTTGGAAGAGGATACTTGAGTTAGTTAATATTCATATTTCTAACCTTTCAGTGTACATCTTTTAATCGTTCCTTTTTTTTTTTGGTGGGGTCTCTGTTGGTATTCATAATCCCTTCTAATTAATTTAACAGTGTTTATATACCAATTAACTTATGTTCTGTTTAGTTCCCTCAAAACGCTCAAAGTAAGGTGTTAAAAAAACCTTAACCTTACTCTATTTCTTTCACCATCCTGCTTCTCCCAAAACTTAATTTATTGAAATGTAGCAGTACCATAGAGAGACTAAATCCTAGTTTTCTGTAGACAGTCACCTCTTTGCTAGAGGAGATACAGAAGACTGAAGCATTTTCTTCTTCCTAGTCAGCGTGCAGTATCCACAATCTCTCAAAATATTGCGTCGGTAATAAGTGGCCCTTCACTTTCATGAATCTCGTGTCCCTGATTTCATCCCAACTGCATGTATCTGGTCACAGTGTGGTAAGAGCTGCAAGAGAATGTTGTTTTATGATGAGCAGGGCATGACTAGCTACGCAATCTTCACTGGTAATTTCCTTCTCATTATTTTTTCTGGACCAATCATGGCGGAGCAAAAGAAAAGGGAGAGTGGGCACTAAATCATTCTTCACGATTTTAAAATCCGTATTTCATCCCCTGCTGCACAATGGATTTCCCAAATTAATAGATTTCTATTATACTTGCAGAATTTTAAATAATATAGCCAACCAGACCTGTCTCCTGTCTCCTGATTTTTGTTTGAGACAGCAGGTGGCAATATAGTTTCAAGCATCTCTCCAAAAGTTTAACTTTGTCATACAGAAAATCATCTTATGAGGACTCTAAAACCATTTTTTTTCCTAAAACAACAAGTTTCCCAGTCCATTTGGATTTCTTTTTATTTTAATATTTTATAAATAAAACATCAGTGTTTTGCTAGACAAGTGTGAAAACAGGTTCTTTCAAAAAGCTGGTAGTAGTTGATCAAATGCTGCTATCTGAAGCTGTAAATAAAACTAATTTTTAAATGATGCACCTGCCAATCTACTCTATAGCCTGCTCTTTTATCAAAATGTCCACAGAAATGGTAAGGCTGTTTTTCTGCTCATAGCGAACCTTTCCTGAGGTGTCCGGGATGATATCAGAATTAAGATTAAATAGTCCTTTTAATGCAAATCACAGGGGCTTCAGGACTTGGAAAAACAACAGTACTATTCTATTCTTTGTCTACAAGTTAAGACCATCTAGAACACTTGTGCTATACACATGGAACTGGAGGTTCCGGAATGGGATAGGGTTGAGGGGTACCATATGCAGGCTTAGTAGATAATTAATCACAAGTCTGTTTCAAAAAGCCACCCTAATATTAAAGAGGAATTCAGACTCTTAAAATCAGGTTGTTGGCTGTAGCATTATGGGGGAGGGGAATGCTTTCAAAGTAACAGAATAAATCTATCCCCTATATTCTATATTTCATTCTGTTCTATATTTAATGCTGTTTGTAAATGAATATCCATGAAATGTTACCAAGAATTCATACATTACGGTAGATTACAGGAAGGCTGTAATACAATTGTACTACTATATCACTATTCAGTTTTGATAGCTGCAGAAAATTGATCACTTTTGTTTGGGTCATAGCAGTTCTACAGTAAACATCTACAGAATCAAGAGTTCATCACGTGCTAATCACTGTGGTTTGGTAAAACTACATGTATTTATTTTTGGTGTCATTAACAATGAAGTGAGAATCAGGGAAGCTGGAACAAAGTCACCATTTAGCCCTCTCAGAATTCATCCTTCATCCCTGCTTCCCAATTATATTCTTGGTATGCCGTTTTATTCCTTGTTTTTGGAACTCTTGCCTCCATGCGTGGGAGCATTTGCATAACTTTTAGCCATGGAGATTATTGCTCACCTTTCTGACTTAAAGTGAGAAATCAGAATTTTTGCCTTGCTATATATGAAGGTCTGGCTAAGAGTTATTAAACTTTAGATTTTTTTAAACCATTTTTAACCCAAATATTACACCTTATTTGCACAAAATATATGTCTAAGGGCAGCAGAGGCTTGAGGATGAAAAGAGTAAGGCTTGGTTAGTCTAAATGAAAAAATTTAGTCATTCATTTACTTTTTCAAAAAGAAATATACTGTATATTTGATTGTGTTGTAAGGCAAAGGAATATATCAAATAGCCTGTTGATTCACCAAAATCATATCCTCAAGAGACTTACGTTTACATTCTGCCCTGGGATGCACATTTCATTCTGCAGTAAATGCATGCATGTGCATCATGAGGCAAAAATTTGGCTTCCTCACTACACAGAACTTGAGCACATACACTGTTCTGTAAGACTCGAATGGAAAAAAGTAAAACATGTTTAAGTGAGTTTTGTCAGAGAGGAAGGAGTTGACTGGAATGTACCTTTGCTCTTGGTTTGACTAGTAGTCTTATTGTAAATTCAATACGTAAAGCATGTAGGTATCTATACTCCTTTTACTCTGTAACTTTAAATTATCTTTATTGAATTGAACAGGCTGTTTCCCTTTGGTAAGGCTTTTTATATCTGAAGTAGAACTGGTTTGGCTTGCATATAATGTGTCAAATTAATTCTTTAACAGCTACACCATAGACGAAGTTGGCCAACATAATTTTATTTTGTGTACTACTTTATCAAATGTCTGAAAGACTTGCCATTTTTGAAGGATCATATTTTGTTAAGTGCAAGATTTTTATATAATTAAATGCAAATAAGCAGATTGTAACTTGTGTAAAAGGACATCCTACACTGTAAAAAATTATTGCTTCCATCAGTGCACGCTTGGCTTTGTATTATCATGAGGGCCAGATAACTACTTTATTTTTTTTTTCTTTCAAACTACCTTGGAAATTTCCTCCTGAAATGTCATGTGTCATTCCTACATTAAGAGGCAGAATTCTAAAAATATCCAATGTCCCTTAACCAAACCGCAGTTTCACAAGGAGTCCCTATGTAATGTTTATATATTGTGAGGAGGACTGTATCAAAGTATTTATTTATCAAAGCTGGAAAGGAGAGTTACTCTGTCCCACAGCAGGACAGTTACCTATCTTGCACTGAGAGTACATTGTGCACTAATGCTGATAGTACAAATTTTAAGGCAGTCTAATAACCTGCAGCCTATAAATTGATATACTTTCTTAAATGAGCAAGAAGATCTATCTAGTCTACATGTTATAACTTAAAATGTTTTTTGAAGAACTAATAAAGGAGTCTTTGAAGAGAAATCCTGCTCTGATACACATTTTTAAAAATACTTAAGTTTTTTTCACCTTTCAATATTTGTTGCTATTTTAAATCATGGGAACCTTTCAGCTTTAGGACAATTATTCTATTTTATTTGAAGAGTTTTAACATAGGTTGCATCAGGTAGTAAAACTCCAGCCTTAACTTGTGGTTTTATCTTCCCTGTATCTTTTCACCAGATATGAAATTAATTGCCTCCACTGACATACATTTTTGAAATATGTGACTATGGAATCTACATATTATCATTAAGCTTTTCTCTGTTTTGGACTGGATGCTTTAGCCATGCATTCCAAACTCTATGTGGATAATATATCTATTCATGACATCCTGTCTCATTGTATGGACTATATTCTAACTTGCCATGCTTCCATATTATATTTAACTTTTGAAGTTCTATTTACTGATTCTTAGCTGCAGAATTTCATGTGAATATTAGAATCCAACATAATGGGCATGATAGCAGTTGCCGTGAAATATCTGAAGAAATCTAAAGATTATGTTTCTTGTTACTGCTTGTCCAAAAATATTATTTAAAGTGCTTATGCTTTTAGGAAGGAGAATAGAAGAGATAATACTTGTTTCTATAATGCAAGGACTGTTGGAATGCTTGCAGGAAAAGAGTTACCGAGCTCCATTTCATTTCCTGATAAATTAATCACCAGCATTCCTAAGTCCTTGACTTATCATTCCAGAAGACTGAGTAAAAATGCTTTCAGGCTACATGCATCTCTCCTAAGGATCATGAAACACTATACAAAGCACTTCAATCACTTGTTAATTAAACTTTCTAATAGCCCATGTAAGCAAGGTAAGAGGATGAGATTTCAGTGGGAGGTAGGTGTTATGAAAGTCCCATCAGGTGTCTGTCTTGATCTCCAGGCACATAAATACCATTAATATCTGGTCTTAAGTGACTTAAGGGAACAAGTCCCATTGATTTTTCAATCACTTACATACTCATGAAAACCCCATTCAGAATTGTTATGCTGGTTTTTTAGGTGGATAAGTGGATTGGCACAATGATTAAATTCAACATCATTAGTGATAGCTTCTGGAAGCTAGAACAATGAGGTTTTGGCCTGGGATTGGGTTTATAAATGCATTTACAATAAAAACGCAGCTGAGAGGGTCCCCCAAGTATACATTTCTCCGGGACTTGCATATGGAATGTAGCCGGATTTGTATTTGGCATTGTTGCTGCATGGGAGAGTATTTTTTAAATAGTTGAATATACTGCAAGTGTGGTTTCAGTCCATTAATCTCTGTTTTTTAACTTAATTTTGGGGGAAGGGACTCCCAAATGTTTTCAGAATAACATTCCTAGAAAGTGTATCCTTTTACCCTACAGCGACAGACAGAAACCATCATCCTTCCTCTTAATACTTCTGTGTAGTTTCTCTGGGATATCCAGCCATTGGAGACATAGTAAAGTCAATCAGGAATGTTGTCCTGGTTTAGGACGGGATGGAACTAGTTTTGTCTCCAGCAGCTCCTGTGTTTTGGATTTAGTGTGTGAAGAATGGTGATAGCACACTGATGTTGCAGGTTGCTGCTAAATGACCAAGGACATTTTGCAGTTTCCCAGATTTTGCTAATGTGCAGCTGCAAAAACTTGGGAGGGGTAGAGCCAGAATAGTTGATCCAAACTGGCCAAAGGGAGTATTCCATACCGTAGACGTCATGCCCGGTATAAGTGAGGGTCGGTCGGTGGGCCACTAGGCTTTTTAGACCCTTAACTTGCCTTAATCCTTAAGCTTCCTTTCGGGTTGCTTTTTGTTTCCCTGATTTTTTCCTTTTTGTTTTTCGTTCATTCGTTTGGCTGTGTTCCCTCGCCTTCTCTCTCTGGAACTTGCTGTTCTGGGATAGCTGGGGGGGGGGGAAATACCCCTGCTCCCTGACTGCTACTTGGGACAGGCTGTATCGGTTGTTGGGTGGTGAGAAATTGTGCATTGCTTGTTTTATATATTCTATTATCCTTATATATATAATCATTATTAATATATTTTTATATTTTTCCTTTGCTGTCCTGGTGAGCTGTTTTTATCTCAACCCGTGAGTTTTCCTTTCTCTCCGATTCTCCTTCCCACCCCACCGGGGAGGGGGGGAGTGAGCAAGCGGCTGCGTGGTATTGGGTTACAATTTGGGGTTAAACCATGACAAATGTCCTTAAGGTGTATTTAATTTTTCTTAATTAAATTCAGTAGTTTGCACACAGCTTCTCTGTAGTTCACAGGTGAGCAAACAGCAAATCCCTGTCAAGAAATCCCTGAAGAGCAGCAGCCCTCAAAGCATGAAGATGTCTTACATGCTACCAGACAGGTTCAAATTCATACTTAGTTTTCAGGTCTTCAGAAGTTAAACAGGAAACGTAAACAGTTTTGGTATTGCTTCCAATACATTTTAGGGAACGTAAATGAAAGGTTTTAGACTTGTTTTCTTGATTGCTTCCTGCAAAAGCAAAACGAGGAAGAGTAACTATCAACTTTATGCAATCAAATGCCAGCATGAGACGGTGTTAATCTTTAGCTAGCATGCTTGACTATTAATGAAATGAAAGTATAAACTGTATGCCAAATAAACTGCCTGTTGAAAACAAAGAAAATACTTCTTTCAAGAAAATCGGTTACTTTTTGGCACTCCAATTCATACAGGACTGCATGTTGTGATTTTAAAGGAGTATTCCAAACAGGAGCTTACGTGATGTCCATAAATTAGAGTTTATATCTGATATCATAGATTATTACACGCTAAGAAGTTTTTAAACACTAGAATATTTCTAAAATATATTCCTATGTAGCAGAGGAATGCCGTCCCTGAAACCTGTCTCTGCAGCCAAGAAATGTGCAGATCACACATACCATACTTTTGTTCTCAGTGTGGAGTATTACACATTTCCTCCCTTCACATTTATGGATTTAAATAATAGTTATGCTTGAGATTGTGTTAATAGGCATTGCCTTTATATAACTTGTTACCTTGCAAGGGCTATTATGTGGAAGATCGGTACTTTTGTGTTCTGAAATATACAGAGTTTAGATCACTAAGAACAACATAAAGAATGTAAAGAAAGTATGCTCTTACTGCATATGCATTACTGAACAACATTAAAGTGGGAAGACGAACTTGGGACTAAACCACCTAACTTTGTGTAAATTGAAGCCTACAGCAGTCTCTTCCTTTTGTAACCTTCAACTCCATCAGTTTGATTGGGTTGCAGCCTAATTCATGGGTGGCAAAAATGGCTGTTGCTCCAGTGGAGTTGCACTGTATCAGAACAACAGAGAATCTTACTTTCCTATTGAGATAAACTCTTTAATTAGCTTCTTGGGCTTTATAGCATTTGCCGTAATATTTGTGAAGTATTTTCTATATTCAGGTACCTCATGCACACCTTTGCATGCACCATTGTTTGTAGGAATTTTTCAGGGATTACATACATGACTGAATATTCCAGTAGCCTCTTTTGGAAGAAACATTTTTTGCAGTGAGCCTTGCTTCAGAAAGGTAAGTGTACTTGCTGCGTATTTGTTGTCTGTACATGGCACGTGCTACTTTGAAACTGCACATAGCTATACAAGGTTCTCCTCACAGTAATTTCCTGTCCCGTTTCTTCGCATGGCGGTCTTAAATGGAAAGAAATCTAAAATCCATCACAAAACTTATTTCAAAGTTTGTGTGACTAAAAAAAGATTTATGTGTAGTGTTATCATAGAATCGGTACAAAATGTAGAAATAGAACATATTGCATAGTAAGGCAAAAGGTTATCAAGGAAAGAATGGATTGTCGTCTAAATTAAGTACCTGAGTGGCTGCAGATTTTTACCGAGTTTTCTTTCTACATTCTTACTAGCAAAGAAACAAAACCTCGTGGTACTATACTGTGATACACAGTGACTGTCAAAACACAAAAGAGTCGAGTCATATGTCTTACAAATATATTCCTCATCAAATGTTGGGGAAGAATAAAGCATGCATCAAAGTAACAGTATTTTCTGGTAACGAGATTAGAATGTTAATTACATAATGCTAATACATAGCATCAACTTTGGATTTTTTTAAAAATGAAATTACTAATGATCAGCCTATTAGGTGAGGATGGACCAGTGTTTCTTCTGAAGGATGTATCATCTTTTTTTCCTAAAAGTATGTTTTGATACAGTTTATAATAAAACACTGTAAAAGCAAAGATTACCACTTAACATTTCATTCTTGTCAGGAAAGCATCTCCCGCAAAATACTTACAAATGAGCCTCTTCTCAAGTCTTGACTGAAATGCATTATGCAGGAATCTGACAACTGTTCAGTACAATTTGCAAGCTGCAGAGAATTCAAAATAGTCTTCGATGCCTAGACAGAAATTCACTGTACAGCAGGGAGTTTAGGTAGGTCCTCTGCATTTTATCAGCCCATGTTGTGTTTAATTAAGACACGGCAAGCATATTAGGATTATCCTTTGACAGCTAAGAGTTTTTGCTCCAGGTTAATAAGCTTGATTTTTTCCCTCCCTCTCTCTTCCATTTTTCCCCTTCATAAAAATCCAATAGGCTGTCAAATCTTGTACTACTTTTTTTGAAGGAGCCTTCTTTTGGATAGAGATATTATACTGGCATGATGCATTCTTCAACTTCATGCATAGTAACTGTCCCACGTGAACTGACTAGGTTCTACTACATAGCAGAAGCATTTAATGTAATAAAATTAGTATCTCACAGCAGATATAAAATAAATATCTGATGTGAGGACTGCAGAAACTGTCCTCACAAGGAATCAATCAGTATGGATTTGAACATACACTAGTGAAAGCTAAATTAAAACAACCAAAACCTTAGCAAGAAATAGCAGAAAATAATAACCAAATAATTGAAATGGTAATGATGTTTATTTGTATTTGCTATCAAAGATGATTATCATAAAGCAAGGAAAAACTGTAGTAAATCAAACACTAATAAAGTAAAACTGTATTATACTTTAAAAATTAGAAATATAATCTTAAAATAAAGAGGCTAAAACAGTGGAGAAAAAGGGGAGAAAGTTAAGTCATCTGCATACCAAAAATGGATCAAGCCAGTGAATTTTTCTGAGCAACCACTTGATCAGGTGTTTTGCGGATGCCTTTCTCCCCTTCTTTATTCTTCTTCTATATACATATACTTTTAAAGTGCAACTTACCTTAAGAAGAAAATGTCCATAAATTGTTAAAAACCCTTAAGATAAAAACAACTATATCAATTAAATAGGGAGTGTTCATCAGAGCTTGGACAAATCATCATGCAGAGGATATACTAGGAGAAAGCACTGAAACAATCAAAGTTAAACCAGCTGCAGAAATATAAAAGAAAATGATAGCTTTAGCAAATGAGTGCTAGTAATTATATTTCCATCACTTTGTATTATATTGTTTGTCTTCTTGGGATAAGATTTAACTTATTCAGAATCTGAACCATTCTGATTTCTGGAACTTAGGCAAAGAGACTATTCAGAAGAACCCCCGAGGGAAAGAAAAAGCATGTGTTCATGTTTTAATGGATCATATCTGAAAAGTGAAAGGTATGTTCTGAGCTTCTGGGGCTTCTTGTGTTCAATTTTTAAAACCAAATTTTCAGGGATTTTAGAGTAAATTTAATACTGAGTTGCATAGCTGCCTCAACTTGGGAAGTGAGGGAAGGTATGAAGGTGCTTATTTCTTTACAGGAAATAAATGGAGCTCTGTAATATCAGAAAAAAAGTAATAGACATAACAATAATAAACAGGAAAATAATAGACATAACCATAATAAACAAACAGGAAAATAATAGACATAACAATAACAAACAAACATCCTGAATAGCAGCATTAGTTACAAATTGTGTGGCTTTGCGAAATCAGCTATGAGTTAATTTTTACCTTCAAATGAAATAATGGAAGTATAAACAGGAGAGGAGATTATTGTCATTTATTCTGCTTTAAGACGAATATCTTCATTTATATAAATGGATATCCTATGTATCCATTTATTGTAAACTGGGAACTGTTACTAAAGGAGACCACACATGACATGACATTATCACAGGATGACAGCATGTTAAAAAGTCATTTTTTCTTCGAAACTGTTAATGTTTTGTATACTTTTTCCAATTGTTTCTGATTGGGGGGGGCGAACTATAGAAATGTTACATATGTTAAAATAGTCAGTGAGGGCATAGTAAATACAAATATTACACTTTATTGTAGCATGACTTAGGAAAAAAACAGTTAATATACCATTGTGTTATTTAGGGAATATGTGATTATTTTGTGTATTTAGAAGTTTCGTGATGATGATCAATCTAGATCACAGCACTTTTGTGTGATAAGGGAAGAGAAGCACATCCATGGGACAGAGGCAGACAGAAACAAGCAGACATCTCTACAACCATTTTCAAGATGCTTTTGTATTTTTGCTAATCTGATTAGGAAAAATCTGAGTAGAATATCAGCAGACTGAATATAAAGGTATTTGTGCTGAGGGGTAAATAGTAGGATTTTCTACCAAATTTCCTCATCTGCCTTTTTCTTTCTACACTGTAAATGATGCTATTTTCATAGGCATTTCCACATTCTCTTGTCCTTCCCTTTATCAGTGTCTGGTTTCTTCCTAAAACTTCAGCATATTCTCTTTTCCCGCACCCTTGAGCTGTACTTATGATTGGATTCATGCTTATGTTTGGGGGGAAGTGATAAATTGTTGCAAACTTCACCTTCTGTATTATCTAGAGTAAGAAGAATATGAAGGAAAAACTTACATGTCTAGTTAGCACAATTTTCTATTTGGTGCCATGTGTTTTCGTTTGGTTGATCATTCATTTCTTTATGGTCGTTGATGATAGTATTTAACCCTAAATGTAAAAAAAAAAAAAAAAAAAAAAAAAAAATTTGTCCTTTTCCTTGCCATTTTTGATAGTCCCTGTAACTGTATGTAGAATTTTCTATACGTTTTCCAAAGATACTGTTAACGTTACAGGTTATACATGATGGTGAATCAGTCCCTCAATTAGTACAACGTCATAAATGCTCCCAAATGGAAAGTTTTATTATAGTTTTGCCTTCCCTCCTTCAGAATTTCACAGTTTTAATTACAGTTAGCAATAGGTGAAATTTCATAGATTTCTGTAGATTTATAAACTCTGCCCTAACAGTTCCATTTCCAGAAATTCTTAGGATTTCTTTCATATTTTGTGCAGTACTTTGTAAATCTTTGACTGACTAAACGGTGCATTAAAAAGTTAACCAAAGCAGTAATAGCAGATTCAGCTCTGCCTGAAATAAATAATCACAGAAATTGATTTGGCTTAAAAACCATCAACTACACTGTGTCCTCCCCTCCCCGAAATTTAACCATAAGGTGGCTTTCAGAATTGGAAATGTTTTGCTTTTATCCTTACGTCTTGTTTTTAACGTGTCCAACCCTTGGGTATAGCTGAAACAGAAAATGCAGCGTAACGGATGGAGATTTAACAAAAAAGAAAAGGATGACCTATGCTGATGTAATGCTTTCTCTCATCTTTTGTATGAGTCTCCCCTTTCGTCAAGTTTTCTGAGCAAAGCTCTTTAATCATAACTTGCTTCTTAAACCAAGTCGGGCTTGAACTTGGATATAGTTCAAAATAATTTTAATAAATCTCAACAAATGCTACTTGCTGAATATTTTCATTTTCATATGTGCTTCAGAATTTCTGAAGATGTAAATTCATTTAGATGTAATCCTTATCAGTCTTTGGAGAGAGTGTTCATTATATCTGGCAATAATTGTTTTGCAGAAAATTGGGAAAACAGCCTGGATCTCTTGAATAGGTTATGAGTCAATCTCACTTCATGAGTAAGCTTTGCCAACTGTTTTGTTTCTACCATGAAAGCTTTATATATATGGGGGTGTGTGTATACACACACACATATATTAAACATATATATATGTGGTTGTTCTTGTAAGTATACATACACAAAAATGTATATAAGTATATACTGTATTTCTTTTCTGTTCATTCTGAAAGCCTCGTACTGCTGAATTAGATAAGCTTGAATAGAAACATATTGGGAGACTAGTAATTCAGGATATTGCTTTTGAACAGGCAAAGGAGCTTTATTAAGAAAAGGAGATAAAAATGTTGTGCCATAGCTTTCAAAAATGTTCTGTGCTTCAAAGAAAAATACACTTATCTAGCTACTACAAGATGCGACTGAACTTGTGATGACAAGTGTGACAACAAATCATCATGTTGCTTACTGTAGCTCAAGTCAGTCTAGCTTCCTTCTGCAGTGATTTTTCTATACTACTGCAATGCAAATGCACATCTAATAGTGTTACTGTATTATATTCTGGAAGAAATGAAATCTGCCAGCAATTATTCCAGTATCTACAAGAAATTGCTTCATACCTCTGCAAATCTTTATGGGTTATAAAAAATTGTCAGTTTCTGAAAGGGTGTTTTATAATACTGTGTCATACCTAAAGTTTTTAATTGAGTATGCTTTTACAACATGTGGTAATTCAGAAGCATACATTATTGGATCATAGTAGTAAGAATAAGCCAAATTCTTTCACTTTTATGCACACTAAATAGAAAATAAATTGGTTTTAATGGGATTATTGCCAGACCAATGGAAGTTTCTAAGGAGTATCAGTAAAGTCGCAAAGGAAGAGGCTGCAACACCGACGTGGTAATGACTATTTCTGTTTCTAGCAGTGATTAAAAGTATTTTCCCTGAAATTTTGTGTGATTATTCTTAGCCAAGTGTCTATGTGTATGTGCGCTTTTTGACTTGTATTTAGGGAGTTAAAGTACAGAGCTAGATAGATGGTGTGCTACTACTATACTGGCAGAAATGCCCAAATAGAATGTCCAAAGATAGTCTGTGAAACAGCCATATGGCCAGGAGCTGAAACATTCATTGCTATTCCAGAATAATTGGGGTGTAACCTTTTCCCTCCCTACTTTGCTTTTCCATTTGCAAAATAGGGCAGTATTATTAAACCATTTGATAGGATTTTTCTTCAAATATGTTAGATTATGCCACTTTCATAGCATGTACATTGCTCTTGTTTCCAGTAACACGGAAAAATGCAGTTTCATCTCATCTCTATGGCTACGTGGCATTATGCAACAAGACTTTTGGAAAATTGTAAGAGGTGGGCTTTTTTTTTTTCCTTTTAATTTATCAAGGTAAATAAATCCTTTTGTTCAGTCTCAGGGGGAAGCAAAATACTGAAAATAATAGTATCAGAAAGGCTACATGGTTCTTTGTGTGTATAATATATAATATTTCATGAACGATTTAACTAACTGGCAACTTGAAGTACTGAAGCTTTGCACAAAAGCTATTTGGAAAGAGATTCCTTACCCAGGCCTTGCTATACACACATCACCCCTGATAGCTACTGTATAGAAGGGGTTAACACTTGTTGTACGTATGTCTTTTTTCACTTCCATTTCTTTCCTAGAAAAGGAGTTATTTATTGTGTTTTCTTCTTTCATGCTAAGGAAATTAACACCTTAGAGTGCTCAAGATCTTATTGAATGACCTTTGTATACTTGCAAAGTTGGAATAAGAAAATAACATCACCATGGAGTTAAACTAAACTTTTAAGGCTGCTTGAAAGGTCATGGGGATCATAAAATGCTTACACATTTGAATCTCGGTTTGGTGAATGAAAAGATGATGATGTCTGTGACGCTTAGAACTGATTGTTGTGGGTGAAAAATAAAAACAAAAGGAGAAAAATAGGGACAGTGCGACTGTTGACTGCCTCAAGGGCAGAAGTTGCTGAGCAATTCATCAGCAACTGATTTATGAGAGTTCCAAGCTCAAAAAATATTTTATGGGTGCTTCAGAAACAGAGGTATTTTTTCCTTCGTAATAAGTGTGATATGGATTGTGGCAATGAAGACTTTCTATTCCCTCCTTCCATCTGTGTTCTACATCCATCTGTCATACTTTATCCCTGTTTAGATTTAAAATGTTCTGGATTTGTGGCAGTGTTTGTATTTACAAACCAACCAACCAATAGGCTGAGTGTGACAGAAGCTGAGACCTACTGATACAATCACTTGGCAATAGGACCCCTGCTGCAAGTAAGAGGCCATTTTTGTTACTGGAGTTGCAAAATTCTGACATCTAATGCTTATCACGTTACAGCTAAGAAAAAAACATGGTTGCACTCTACTGTCCTTAGGACGCACCACCTCTGAATAATAACAGATCATCCAAAGGATGGCTGGAAACAACTGGCATCTGAATGAACAGAATGATAGTACTTCCTAAAATACAAGACTCGGGCTAATCAATAAATAGATTTTTTTTTTTCCCCCTCAGATGACAAAGCCAAATGTCTAATTGTTATTGTATATGCAAGCTCTATAGTCTTTGCTGAGTCTTTAATTTGATACAAACTGGATATGTACAGAAGGGAAAAAAAAGGAAAATGATTTATCAACTCCCAGTTCAAATTTTTTATTCAGTACCATCTTGAATATTATCACAGAGGTCAGATAAGAGCAATGGTTTTACTTCTCTGAGAGAGGCTCTTTTCCCCACATACTTAAGGATTTTTTACTAAAATTACACAAACATACATTTAGATTTAAAAATGCTATTCCAGTATACTGTTAATTTATCCAGTTAACTGTATGACAGCACTTTCTAGATAAGAATTGTTCCTTTTTTCTAGAGAGATATGTATTTATATAAACAGTAATTTAGATATATACTTACTCAAATTATGACTCATGAACAGGTTGGAAATGTAAATAAATAAATTAGGAAAATTAAAAATAGCTCAGAAGTATACTTATCATATTCATAAAAAGAGTATGATTATATCAGTAGAGCAGCAGAGGGCAACATGGTTATTGCATGAATCTGCACTCTGAAATGGCACCTTCTTTTTTTTTTTTTTTTTTTAAGTTCTGGTTTCTAGTATCTGAACTTTCAACTAGGAAGACTGTAGCCTGATACTATTAGACATGAGAAGCTTTCTCATACAACTAAGACAGCATTTTTCATCATGGTGAAAGAAAGAAACTCCTTGGCTATGTTAAAAGATTCAATGGAGATCTTACCCCTTCATTCTCTCCTATTCTTTTCTGTGTGCCAGTACAAGTGTTTCATGCTGTCACATATGGAGCCAGACTGAGAACTGATCTGACTAAAAAAATCTGTGTAGGGAAAAAAAGGCAGGAGAAATTGGCGGGGGGGGGGGCTGGTGGTGTAATTTTCAGTGCATCACTTTCTTGATTTTCACTGTATAACCATACAAATAACTATGCTGTCATAATGGAAGAAATTGTGGTGCAGCATCATATATGAATAGGTAGATGGCTGGGTAGATGGATAGCAAGGAATGCTAAACCTGGCATTGCTCCTGAAATAATACATATCAGATTATGCCCTCATTTCTGTCATTGAGGTAGAGATTTTTTTTTTTTTCCTGGTAACTGTGATGAGATGAACTCTGGAAATATCCCATAAAACAAGAGTTAAAATATAGACCAGGCAGAGCAAAGACCAGCTAATGCTAGTGCTGGGAGACCAAGAAGAGACTGCCTCAAAGCTTGATCTGCAGCATCACTGCACCTTATATAAAGAAGCAGTTCCTCAAAAGAAGTAGTTACTTCCCTGCTTATCCTCTTGTCAGATGACAGAAGACTATGGTATGAACATTTAAGAAAAAATTCAACTGGAAAAGAGACTGTAACTTCAGGAAAAAGTACATACTTATAATCTATTTATTCAGGAATAAATTAAATTGTTCCTGTTCACTGGCATGATGAAGCTTCTTATTTTCTTAAAAGAGCTCCCCTTATAAAAAAAAATGAAAATTTTGCGTAGTAAATGAAGTCTCAATGTGTTTCTCACTTTATTTGAGCATTCATAAACTGTCATATTAATTCCAGAGCAGAATCTTTCTTTTTTTAAAAAAAAAAATCTGTGTTAATTGTATCATGACAAAATAAGCAATCTCCAGCCATGCTATTCATCTAATTGGAATGGCATGTGAAGTTAATTTCCAGTGGGCTCTATGTGAAGCACATTTATCCCCCCCTAACAATCTGCATTTAGCACAGCACTTCCACCACCATCACTTCAACCAAAAGTAACACCTTTTGATAAATTAATGGTTGAGATTCACTTAGTCTATTTTTTTGTAACAAAAATGTACAACGGCATATAAAAATGGAAATAATGTTTCAGACTATTTAAAATTTTTGGATAGCTTCCCTTCAAAATCAGAGCATAAAAAGAATGTGTCTTATGAAAAGAGGGGACAAAATGTTGAGAGATTCAGTATTTTAAATGAATGAATCTTCAGTTTATGTTTCTGTAATAACACACAGCACTGATAGTGCTAGAATAGCTAAAAACAGTTGATCTAGATTTTGAGCACAGGAAATGTGCAGCCTTGGGGATACTGGTCCGCCTTGGGTTCTACTATAAGGAGTAAATAGCAATCTCAGGGATAATACTGTACCCTAAATTCCATTGAAAACTGACTGCCAGAGGTGATCGGTATAGGGAGCATCTCTGTACTTGAAGTGCTGACCATTGCTGGAATTGGACTAATAAAAAGTACTTCATCGGTAACTCAGTAGCTTTCACTTATTCTTCCAGTGTCTATTTCGTAACCACAACCATAATTCCTTTGCAATATGTTTTTTTTTTTTTTCCTTGCGGTACTTTATTCTGGTCTTTGCCTCACCTCATTCATTTCTTCCTTAGTTTATTTTGTTCTACTTGCATGGGTCTTAGTCATTTCTATGCCTCTGAAAGTGTTCTACTTTCCAAGCTGATCTGCAAAAAAGCATCTGTAAGATGCACACTAATTAATATGGATGGGTTTGGTGACCACAGCTTAAATTTCAAATAGCAACATGTAGATCTTAACTATTTTCTCTTCTGTATAAGCACTACGTGATTTTGGAACACCTCCGTTTGAGCTTCAGTAGCATGCAGGATTTGTCTTTTAATAACTTAGTGTAGGAGAACTACAGTACCCCAACCGTCTGCTTTATGCTGAACTCTCTGAAGCAGCCAATTTTTTCTTCCAGAACGTGGCTGCTGCACATGCTGGGTGCTGATTGCAAGTATTATCTTAAGAGAATCACTTCTCAATATTTAAGAAAATTACTCTTCTTTTAAAGGCATTCTTTTGTGCTTTTATACTCCTGCTGGCTTCATCGCACCAGGAGGTAACTGACAAATAGCATCATTCAGTTCCATGGCTGCCTTTGCTGCTGCATTGTGTTTATCAAACAAATTGGGAGGAAGAAGAGGACTATGAAAAATCAACAACCTGCAGCTTCTCAAGAAGCAAAGAATGTAGCTTGGCAACAAAAAACCTGTACTATAGTGCAAGCAGAGTGGTTTGTCTGTGTAACAAGATGGGAGCAGTGTTTGAGACGGACCTGAAACAAAGATTCATAGCCTTTGGACACCCTAATGTCCTGCTTTGCAGAGAACTCATGAAAAATCAAACACAGGTAGGAGCCCCGCAAGAAACAGTGTAACCAGAATATCTGCTATCAGGCAATTTTCCTTGCGTTTTGTATTAGTAGGCATATGATACGAAGGTTCAATAATGAGTGTGCCAAACAGCCAATATTAGAGGTCTTGAAGATCTAGTGGTTTTATGTGCAAACAACCTGAAACTCACCTTACAGTCCTGAGTACCTGCTGCTATGCCAAACTAAATCCTTTTTAAGCCTGATCTGCTTTCTTCACTTCTATTCCTTACAATGCATTGTGGATCACCATAATCTCTGCTCTGTAACAAGAACACAGAAGTAAAGACATTTCACTCAACTAATGTAATTGTAAACTATTATAAATGAAATAATTGTCAACTTCCAAAATACTTTGTTTTCTCTAGTTATGCTTCTGTGTTCCTATCTTTTTTCTCATTAAAGGCAACATAGTAGTTTTGCTCAGATTCCCTTTTCTTTCTAAATTAACCCTTCTGTCTGTCAAGCACAGGCCATAGTGCTGTTTAGGATCCTAAAACTGCAACTGTACTTAAACACCAAAACCACGAATCCCATTAGCTGCATGAAAGAAGCAGGCAAAATATTTCCAGTGAGATAAGGTTTGTGCAGAGAAGTAATACGTTTTCTTAGACCAATTGCTGTAGCTGCAAAATATTTCTACTCATTTTCAAATGTACTCCTCTTCACAGCTGCCTGGGCAAGGTATTAAAAAAAAATGAATGAAGGAAATAAAAATATATTTTGGCAAATCCAGAGTATATTTAAATAAGGAAGAGAGATATGGTATTAAAAATACTGCTGTTGTAACTACTGCTTCCTGTTTTATCCCAGTATCTCTCTGGTTCCTCCATTCATATTAAAGATGGGACATACGCAGTTCTCATACAACACTAGTAGCACAGTCTGATCAGGGATCAAGAAATCATGCTCTGTATTGTAGTCTGATCTTTCATGGTTTATAAAAATCTTTTTAATTGAGCTATACTTCAGTGATTAGTGCATTTATCCTCCCCTTCACAGCGGCTGCTGCTGCTGTAACATATGGTTTGCCTGTCTGCCTTTTGCTATACATATTTGCTTTCCGATTGCCCTGAAAATTGCAGAATAAATTCAGTACTACATGGCAAAATGCTCCTTTATCCCAACATGAAAAATCCTGTGATTTATAGTTTATAGTTCACTTGTATATAGGTGTTTTACATCCTGAAGGAGCAAGAAATGGTTTTAGTACAATGGAAATAAGCGATATTTGTGAGGTTTTCCATTGCTTTTCTCTTACCTTCTCTACAGCTGATAAATTTATAGAAATATTGCATAGATATTTCTTCCTCTAGCTAGTAATTTCACTAAAGAATTTTACCAATACTTCTATTTGTTTCTATTGCCTGATTTTTCTGGGAGTTCTGAATCTGCTCCTCAGCATTTCTATATGGCTTCAGCATAGATGATGGTTTTCTTCTGCTTTTTTTTCACATGTGCCGAAAGAATACTGTGCTACTCAATGCTAATGGATTGACAGGAGTGTACATGTTTCTTCATCCTTAAAGGTGAGAGAAGGATAGAGCAACAGCTGTTTATAGGATTCATTTTTGCTTCCTATGTTTTGAGGTTTCTGTCATTTTTCAGCAGCTTCAAATAAGTTTTCTTCCTAAGATTACATCTAAATGATAAAGAAGAAAAAGTATGTGGAAATTAAAGTTACTATGGTATATTTAACCCATAACCAGAATTGGTTGGAAACAAAATTATTAGTTACTTCCACTAAGCTTTAAAGTTTTCCTGTTTTTTTCCTTTTTTTTTTTTGACTCTCTCAGTAAAGTCAATTAAACAATGAGAAAGCCCACAAAAATGGACAAGGAGATTAGGCATAGTCACACATATGGGTTTCTTCCCTCTAAACAATACTTTATCAAGTGATAACAGGAAAAAAAAGTTCCTTGAATTTGCAAGAACTATGTTATGAGAGCCACCTTCTCCCTCCCTCACAGTCACACCTCAGGCACATTCATGCTCGCAAATTGCATATGCTGAGATTTACAGTCCACTAGAAATAGATGTGCCAGACTGAAAGGAGGAATTCCTGTACATTAGCAGCCATTTTGTACCTATTTGTAGGAAAATGTTATATAATGTCAAATTGACAATTAGAAAACATTTCTCCCTCTCTATTTTCACTTGTGAGCCCTCTCCTTTTTTCTTCTTTCTATATAGCTTAATAAAGAATTTAAAAGTAATCCGTTCAATTTAATGTAGACCTCCATTATTGCTATGTACATAAATTCTTCTGTTACAATACATGGTTGTGTTTCTATTACTGAACTCACAAATTGCTCTTAGTCAGAAAGGTAATCAACAAACTATACTAGTGGAATAGGATGTAAAAGTGGGATTGGAGCAATGAAGGAAGCAGAAAGTCTTAGGGGAGGAATGCAAAAAAAGACAATATCGAGTTGATCCCTCGATCTAAATGCCCCTAAGGAAGGCACTTCATCTGCGATCATCAATATGGAAGTAGGCTTTTTTTAAGACACAGGTTCTGAAGAGAACTTACTCATTAGATGCTTTTGTAGACAGAGGAAAAGAATGCCTTCAGAATCAACCAGATAGATAGAAAGAATTTCACTTACAGTTACATTTATGCTAGTAAATTAAACAGGTTCAGGAAACATTTCTTGGCACTGAAACTCAACGGTTAAATTGTTAGAACAGTACCTGGACTAGACAAACTCCCTGTCTGCAAGTTCTCAGGCATGTTGTGGAAGTTTGTGGCATAAGTTTGAGTATGTTCCCAATAGGAAGTCTACATGAGAATACCCTATTTGGGAGCTGAGAGAGTCTAGAGGCACGAATCCAGATAATGCTAAGCCATTTCATCTTTATGCCAGAGAGTAGTTCTGGATAAATTTAATTAAATGTGCTAGCATACATGTAGTTTACAGGACTGTTTCTAAATGGTAAAAATGAGAAAAAATAAATGAGAAAAAGACCATTATCTCTTTTTAGTTCTAGAATTGGTAAGATAAGTGGACATAACCACTTGAAGTTAGATCCTCAAATAGTGACCAAGTTTTACGCAAATGTGGAAGAAGTCCTGATACTTCATAAAGTCAGGGTAGTAGAGGATTGTCATAGAAATAGTGATAGAGATTTAATTATAGCAACATAAAAGGATACTTTCAAGCCTATGTCATGGTTTAAGCCCAGCCAGTGACTAAGCACCACACAGCTGCTCACTTACTCCCCTCCTGGTGGGATGGGGGAGAGAATCAGAAGGGTAAAAGTGAGAAAACTTGTGGATTGAGATAAAGACAGTTTGATAGGGAAAGCAAAAGCCGCACACACAAACAAAGCACAACAAGGAATTCATTCCCTGCTTCCCATGGGCAGGCAGGTGTTCAGCCATCTCCAGGAAAGCAGGGCTCCATCACGCATAACAGTTACTTGGGAAGAGAAAACGCAGTAACTCCGAACGTCCCCCCCTTCCTTCTTCTTCCCCCAGCTTTATATGCTGAGCATGACGTCATATGGTATGGAATATCCCTTGGGTCAGTTGGGGTCAGCTGTCCCAGCTGTGTCCCCTCCCAGCGTCTTGTGCCGCCCCAGCCTCCTCACTGGTGGAGTGGGGTGAGCAGCAGAAAAGGCCTTGGCTCTGTGTCAGCCCTGCTCAGCAACAACAAAAACATCCCTGTGTTATCAACGCTGTTTCCAGCACAAATCCAAACCACAGCCCCGTACCAGCTACTGTGAAGAAAATGAACTCTACCCCAGCCAAAACCAGCACAGTCTATATTTAACCTTTCTTCAATTTCAGACCAGAACATAAATGAAGTGTTCAGAATGGCATGTGCCATTAGTTACTCTGTGTTACAGCACTGACAAGAATCTCGATGACAAAAGTGAAATCCAATGGTTATGAGATCTTTTTGTAAGTTATCACTACAATACTAAGAGAATGGGACAATGAAGTTAAGACGACTTCAGTGAAGATTATGGAGTACTCAACAACTGTCCAGTTACTGAAATGTAGGATTCCTTAATATCTGGCCTTAGGTTCTACATGAAGCAAAAAATATATTGGTACAGATAGAAATGTAACATTCTTGTGTTCCCTAGATGTTTTTTTACACAGTATAACTTTGTGTATAACAAATACATGTAAAATGAATTTTAAAAGAATGTTGGGATGACATAAAATATTCCCTAACTACAATCATGAACCACGAAAGCAGAAAAAGTGATGTTTTAGCTATGAAGTCAAGCATAGCTCATAGTATTCAAATTTTTTTCTTAAAGTTTCTGGGACTTTGTAGTGAAGTTGAAGATTGAGAGAACCTGAGCCTTTGTATCATTGTTTTTCACTGGGGAACTTGTGGGAGGGTTTTTGTCTTTTCATGCAAAAATACCAAGGAGGAGTACTAGTATATGTGTAAAAGCACCTATAAAAACACCTTGTAAATTGTCTAAAGTAACATATAAAATAAACTTAATTCCCCATAAATTTGTACTTTATGTAATCCTGTGGAGTATTATGACATGGATATAAGGTGTTACCCTCTCAAAACAGTAGTTCTATAAATCCTGTTCAGCATGTCTATATAGAGTAACAGATGGAAGACCACCAAGTCCTCTTGTTATAAACTTAACAGTTGTGTGAACCTCATGCCTTCTATGTGATGTCAGTTATTAGCTGATAACTAGCATTAGTGTGAGCTGGATTGGCCATCCACGGCCAGGCGTATTGGACTTCTTGCTATTCTGTCGGACGTGCAGTTCCTCAACAGAATCCACAACTACTACAAAAGTAGGGAAAGCATCTGCAGGTTCTCTGTCAGTTTTGGAGCAGTCATACAAGGCTACTGTTTTTCACTATTTTGACTTTGTTCCTTAGAATCATAGAATCATAGAATTGTTCTGGTTGGAAGAGACCTCCAAGATCATCGGGTCCAACCATTAACTTAGCATTACCAAGTCCACCACTAAATCATATCCCTTCAGGCCTCATCTAAAGGTCTTTTGAATACCTCCAGGGATGGGGACTCCACCACTTCCCTGGGCAGCCTGTTCCAATGCCCGACAACCCTTTTGGTGAAGAAATTTTTACGAATATCCAATCTGAACCTCCCCTGACGCAACTTGAGGCCATTTCCTCTTGTTCTGTCATCTGTTACTAGGGAGAAGAGACCGACCCCTATCTCTCTACAACCTCCTTTCAGGTAGTTGTAGAGAGCAATAAGGTCTCCCCTCAGCCTCCTTTTCCTTTCCTTTAATGTATTTGATCTAGTGGGGAGCTATTCACTGTAGAAATTTGATTCCATTTTGGGACTACCCTTGTGGATCAAATTTTTAGCTCCACCAAGCTTAGGTAGTTTGGTTCCTGCCCAAGTCGTTCCACCATGTGAATGTGATAAAGGCAGTAACTCAGGCTTCAGTACCCAGCTGTTTAAAATTGGAGGAGACTGTCTTGCCAATAAAAGGTTACCTTACAGAACAACTGCTCTGTAGCTCTGCTGAGAAAAGATGGTGTAGTGGGGTGGTAAACAGTTCTACAATCCTGATTTTGTTTATATCTGCCAACTTTGCTGTAGTAGTTGAGATTGTAACCAGGGAAGGAGATCTCGGTTTCGTGCAACTGGATAATTGAGAGGGGAACCTCAGTTGCCTTCAGATGAAGTGCCTTGTGTTGATGCTTGTAAGTAAATCTAGATACTAAAACTTTTACTTTTCAGGAACAAGGTAGGCATTTAAAAGCTTAAGCCTTACTCACAAGTCAGTTGGACTTTAGCTCTGAAGTGTCTAAACTGATTTAAAAAAATTAACCAGCATGTAAGAGTTTAGTAGTCAGTGCTCATTTAGCAACAGCTCTAGTATAGTTGCTGAGTATAGCCACATGTATAATAGTGGTAGCAGTAATACTGTGTTTCCAGAAAATGGATCCAACCAGGTAAATAAAGGACCACTGATAAAATTTAGGTCTTAAAATATTAAACCTAATTTGAGATGTTTTAAGCTAGATTTACTAGATACTGTTAGGGGCCACTGGAGTTTGAGTTTTTCTAAGAAATGTTTTTAGGTCTCTGAAATATATTGTACAGTTGATGTAAAAACCTATTAATAGCCTGATTTTGAGATGTGGCAGCTGAAGAACTTCTGTGAGATGGGTATTTTTACTATTAAAAAATGTTGCTATTTTTGCTCTATTTGCAACAATGAAATTAACAGAATGTGCCAGAGTAGCTTTATTTCTATCCTGAATAGATTAGCAGTGTAGTACATAATACATTGCTTAAATTAGGCATTTACAAAAAAGAATATACTTTCCTTGTTTGTTTTTGCATAATAATACATTATAATGAATTCCACAATAGCATATTGTGTGTTCGTGTATATCCAAGTAACATTTTTCCATCCTCTGTAAAGCAAGTGTCACTGTTAGATTAAAAATAAATAGATTATACTAATGATTTTGAAAACCAAGACAGCAGACTTTGATTGGTGATCTGTCATGAAGAAAGTAAAGAAGGAAACTAACATTTGGTAGAAACTATTTTATGATTCAATTTGACAGATATCTGTAGGGGGATATCTGAACTGATAAAGTGGAAACAGAGCAGTCTTAAAAGTTACTGTCTGACAGGTGCAACACTTCCATGGACTAGACTAATAGGACCTCATTCTCAAATCAACAGAAAAACTTAATTTTGTTTCAATGACTTTGTTTGTTTGGAGTTTTTTTGTTTGTTTTGGGCCAAGTGCTCACCCCAAGTCTGATCACCACATCATGGTAAACGCAACATTTTTTTTTTTTTCCTGCAACTTTCAGTGTAAATCATGCAGGATTTGTGTGGTTTTTTCTTTTCTTATGGAGACATCTGTGTACTCCATGTGAAAGTAGTTTTCTTGCACATTTCCATTAACTTTCTTCTTTTTGGACCTTACCGGTTGGGAAGAACTTGCACTATGAAAGTAACTTTCTGATTTGATCCTTGCTGGGAATAGGGTATTAATATGAATAAAGAGCACCAACATCCAGCATGACTTACTTTCTTCTCCAAAAAAGAAATATATCTCTTAAACCCTTTCATCAAGTATTATTTAAACAATGTATCTTGGTAATATCTTGTAATAGTGAGTTCTACTGGACAATTATAACTAACTTTAAAAAAAGCTTGTGAATGCAATAAACATCTACATTTTATCAAGGACATTACTGTCACATTTATTTGCTTTGTACTGCAATGTAGGATAAACAGAATTACTGATTCCATTTCTTGATAATAGTCTGATGTATTTCTGTTTTTTTACTATCAAAACACAGGGGCTGACCTGCATGATCATCTCTTATTTCTGCTTCAGAAGCTCCCATGCTTCTAATAATTTTCATATCTTTGAGTTTCTATTCATGCTGTATTTTTGCGAGAAAGTAATTCAGTTTTTCATACATTAATATAATACCAGAATTATTTTTTACAATTAATTTTTAACTTAAATTTTTTAGTTGAAAAGTAGACTGTTATATCATGTTCTTGACTTGGCTTTTGTAATAGAAAATGAAAGCTGAAAGCAACTCTGCCACTAGGGAAGCACAGATGCCTATATCAGGGCCAGGTTCAATGCTAAAAAGCATTCTCCTCATTTTTTTTAAAGCACACACCTGCAGTTGCTTTTGCTCAATTATGCAGCAGCAGTGACTGAGCTCCATTTTTATTTGTATTTCTGTTTCTAAAAAATGAAGCACTAAACAGCATACATCTTCACCAAAATATGAAAGGGAGCTAGCTGCTGCTGAAGTGTTATTACCACAGGTAAGAAGAGAAGAGAGCTGGCAAGGATAAAGGGAGGCACAGGAATTGAAGACAATCAGTAACATTATATGTTTTCTAATGTTATTTTGAATTATTTATACTTAGAATAACTAAACAGAAAAATTACAATATGAGTATGTTTTATACTACCCTGGTTCCGAAATCAGTATAGATAGGCTGAGGAAAATAGCAGACTTTAAAATCTGTATTTCATATGTACTTTAATTGCTTAGGGCCTAAGTTACACTCACTTAAAAAAAGAATTTTGTCATTAATTTCAGAGGGGGTTTTCACAGCTCCCGATGTATGATATAAGCAGAAAGAACTATGAATATGCTGTATTGTTAAGATAGAAAGCTTTTCAGAAAGCAACAAACAATTTCAGAAAACAAACAAAAGTATGTTAGCCAAAAATGTATCTGAAGGTAGAAACTGTTGAAAAGTGCAAACCTTAGCTATAGCATCACATGACACATATTATAAATACTGGCTTAAGTTTTACAACAGACTGCTTTCCTGAAAGATATGCCTAGTAGTTAATGCATCAGAACCTCTTACAATAAAAACAAAAGAAAAAAAAAAGTGCTAGTTTACTCACATGATCTGGCTTTCTTCTTTTTATGCTTAATGGCACCCACCTGCATCACGACACCAGAGACAACACAGATGTTCCTGTGATTAGACTGAAATGAGAACTTTCATCAGCTGCAAAGAAGTCAGTCTTAAGTACATACTATTGTTATTATCCTACCCTTTGGATTTAGATTCCAGCATTGTCTTGAATGCAAGGAATGAATTTTATTGAAGAGTTTGGATTATGTGACCCTGAGGTTGTTTGCATGGATGTTGTTTCTACTAATACAATAAGTAGGTTAGCTGTAAAATTCTGATTATTTTTCCCCCTTTACTTGAACTGCACATTTTTCTAACAACTCTTTTTGAATACAATTTGGCAAAATATTTTTTTTTTTTTTTACAAAGCTCTACACCAAATGGTCTTGTCCACAGTGGGTATATTCTGTTCTTTGGCACTGGTAATACTGACAGTCCCCCTGCAGATGGTCTACTGCTCCAAGACGGTCTGTGATTAATTCTGCTACAAACTTTATTGAATGATAGCAAGCTTAATTCACTGCAATATTGTTGCAACCTTATGGGTAACTCTGTGGTGTCTTCCCACAATGATTATTCCTTGGAAAGAAGGTTCTTAGGCCTCTGGTCTTCTGTCAGGCTATCGCAAGGCCTGTAACCTTTGCTAGTGAGTGAGTCACAAAAAGATAAAGCAGAACCTGATGTTCCTGTCTTTTCATATAGACAGGGATGGGGTGATAGGTTGTTTAAACTGTCAGCAGCTGACACCACTTAGAACAAAAGTCCTGTCATCATTAACAGTACTGAGACAGAATTGGTATTAGCAATACTGAGACAGGTCTGTAAGATATTCTTACTGCACATCGAATCCAAATTAAGCACTAAACTTTTGAAAATGGACACTTTTTGTGCTTTGAAGCATTCAGTGTAGTGACCCACATTTTATAGTGTTTATCCATTTTCTTACAGATGCAGACTTGCTAACTCTTCAAGAGCACACAAGTACTTTCTGTTTGCTTTTTAGATCAAGTGAAATGATTTGTATACAAAACCATGTCTCTTCTTGTCAATTTCTCCGGAACAGATTTTCTGTCTGTAACTTCCATGGTTTTGTAACTATTTTAACAGAAATGTCTTCAAGTAAATATGCAGGTTTGAAAAGCAACTGAAGTTTGCATTTCAGTCATGGCTTATCCCATTACTTGGAACTTGGGGGGGCAGAATATTTGCCCCATATTGTAATTACAGCTGAGGTAGACAGATACTGTAAGAGTATGTCCCTTTCTTGGGGAAATAAAAAACCTGCTATACTTCAACTGCAAATTGCATTCCAGCATTGTTTTGAGTATTTGCATCTCTGAATAGGTATTCATGACAACAAACTATTTCAATTGGCTTTGGATAATTCAAATACAGCAATGAAGGGATTATGTTAGCTTTAAACATGATTGGTTGAAATCAATTTCATTTGGCGTAGTTTTTAATAGGAATTCCATAAAAGTTGTTCTTATCAATAATGTTTAATAGTGGCATGTATAGGTGCATACGTGGGCAAGAGAGAAATGAAATACAGATGACAGTAAAATAACTACAGATCTGAAGTGCTTCTAAAACCAGTTACAGCAATGAGGTTAAGAGGAGGCAGATAAAATACATTTGTGAAGTTCTGTGTAGGGTAAGGTATGAAGTTGCATTGAAGCTAAGGACTGAAGGAGATCAGTTGTAATTGTATCAAGAGCAATTGAACTCAAAAAATAAAATTTGAGAAGAGGGAAAAATAGAAGAGGAAAAAACCCTCATAGGATGAGAAGTCAGTGATATTTATAGAAGTTTCCCTCACTCCCATTAATACAAAACTAAATAAATAAAATCTCAGGAGTAATTTTTAATGCAGTCTACAGTTTTCTGATGAAAAAGGCTTTCAGGCTTCACATAGCAGCTAATCTCCTGCTTTTTTTTCTACATACTAGGTTTTTTTAAGCACAAACAAATACGGATGTCATCTTAATTACTTTTATACTTAGGGCAAAACACAGATTTAGGGTTTTTTTTCTGTGTATGTATGCACATATAGTAATGGATTTTAGATACCATGTTTTTAAGCACCTGGCTTTGAACATTCTTGGCCTTCAGCGAACAGGGACAAAAAAGCAATTTTGCCTCTGCAGTTTTACGCAGACAAAGGTGTATTTTTAGGCTATTTCACAATGAGTAACACACTTTCCTTTCAGACGCTTACTGGGTGGGGACTGGAACCCACGGGTTTGCAATGAATGGACAGAGACAAACGCTCCGAGAAATCCGCGGGCTTGCAGTACGTGTGCCGCCGCCGCCGCCGGAGCGAGCGCTTGCTGCTGCCCCCGGCGGCAGGCCGCCCGCCGCTGCTGAAGCCCCGGCTCCTCGGGAATGCTGGGAATGTTGAGTCAGGGACCGGCAGCCCAGCCAGCCGGGCTCGCAGCTGACTGAGGGAGACTCGCGGAGGGACAGAAAGACGAGGGACAGGAGCACGCAAGCCTCCCCCGACTGCAGCAGGTTCCCTCTCTTCCTCCCCTCGCAGGTGCTCGGCTGCTCCGGCTCTCCCTGCTGCCTCCTTCCTCCGCGCAAATGAGGTGTCAGCGAAACGTGATGTTCTGAAATCCATGTGAGGACGAAAGACGGATGCAATGATTTGAAAGGTGAGAAGCTTAAACAAGAATATGGCTGTAATACATTACTGTAAATTTATGGTGATTAAGGAAATTGCTATGTATTGCTATCTACAACTGTCTAGTAGCTGAAACTGGAAATGAATTCGCAGAACAGGCTTTTAATATTGCTTTAGAAATACAGTGTAATAAATGGGACCAAGTGCACATCTTATTCTGGTAACAGAGTGCCTCTCCCTACAGAATCGTCAGCCAGAAACCTCTCTTGCAATTTCTCCTAAAAGCAGCCATAGGAGTCTCATTTTTTTTGTGCCCAGTGTTTAAAAATATTATTGTTAAAGTTGTCTAGAATAGAATGAGCTTTGGAAATTCCTAGCTTTATACCTAAATACTGGATAATGTTTGGTGTTTTAAAAATCATGTCAGGAAAAAGGTGAGAGATTGAGATTTCTGTTCCCTTCTAGTGGCTCGCAAATAGAAATCAGAAACTAACAGGATATTATTTTGCAGTTATATAATTAATGAATACTTACTGGGGTTCCTCATTTATGATGCTGTGTGATTTTTTTTTTTTTTGGAAAGATAATTTTGGATGAGAGTGGTGCATATGATAAAATCCATGCATATATGAACCAAGGATACATATATATTTTGCTGAGAGAACTAGAGTAGTAATGTGATGGAGAAGGAATATATATATATTTTTATTAGTGTGTGATTGATTTCTAGGCGGCTACCTGCTAAGCCTTGTGATGGATGGATGGGAATCTACTCCCTTAGCGGCGAATTGATATTTCCCTTTTGATGGACACGCCAACCGACCACTTGCATTGGCAGATACGAGCTCGTTGCAAATACCCACGGCCAATAAGTGCAGTCATGAGGAGGGCAAATCCTACTTGTCAGGGTTAGTTTTCTGGATGGCTTTTTAAATCAGTGGTTTCACTTAACTATTTGTTTGTTTGGGATTTGTTTTTTATTTCTTATTCCCGTGTCCCCATCCCCCGTGTGCGTGTCCAGGGCGGCCACCTCGTACGAACCCCCTTTCCCGGCAGCTCCACCGAGAGCAGGCCCTTCTCCGGCTCCCCCCGCCTTCGAAGGGCGGGGAAGGGGGGAAGGTCCCCCCCTCCATCAAGTCGTTTCTCCGCTGGCACTTCATTTCCTTGTGGCGAAGTCGAGGACGGAAAAGATCCTCCGTCTCATGCCTGCCCCCACCCCCGCCAGCCTCCTCGCCGCCCTGCTCTGAGGGAAGATGCTGTGGAGATCCGTTACCGCCCTCCTCCCACCTCAGGAAATCGTGTAACTCCACAGCGTTGATTCAGCTGCTCTTTCCAGGGCGCGGGGAGAGACCTCCCGCGGCCCCACGGCCGGTCGTTTTCCAGCTCCAGGGGCAGGGCGGACTCGGGACTGTCCCCCCACCCTCATTTCTCCTCAGTGAGGAAGCCCGACCACCTTCCTGGCCCAGCTCCCCCCGCAGACGGCTGTGTCAGAGCAGCGCGTCCACCCCCCCCGCGTCTCTACAGGGACCCCTAAAGCAATCCCTCTGCCGGGGGGATTTCCTTGAATTCTCCTAATAGAAAGGATCCCCCGCTTCCCCACTGCTGCCGCTCCTCGGGCGAAAGGCCCCCTCTATCTACCTGGGTGCGGGCCGACCCTCGCGGCCGTACCAGCCGCCCGCGAAGGGGTAGGAAGCTGGCAGCTCGGTTTCTCTGGCACTCCCTGCGGGCGGGAAGGCAGCGCCGCCCCTCCCTCCCTCCCTCCTTGGCGGGCGGGGCGGGAACGCCCCAGCTCGCTCCGCTACGAGAGGGCGGAGGCCGGCGCGTGCCGCCCGCCGCGCGCGGAGCCCGGCGGCCGCTGTCCGCCTCCCCAGGAGCCCGCGCCGCCGTTCCAGGGGCGAGGGTCCTTCACCACCCGCTTCTCCTCAGTGCCCCGCGATCGCTTCGTGCGGTCAGGCCGTTTGGCATCTTGCTTTGCTGCTAGTGCTGGCTGGTATTTTTCTTTACCTGTTCTGTGGAAGAGCGAAGGCTCTTATAGCCCCTATCCCTTCATGGTCTCATCTGCCTGAGCAGACTTCTTCCTTTCCCTGGATATGAAGAGGAAAAGGTCCCTTTTTAGGGTCTATTTTTGCACGCACGGAGTGTGTAATGGTAAGTTTCTCCAGTTCCCTTAAGGAATATGTTTCTGTAGGAAAAGCTTTGTTAGTTTCTTGATGTAACAAACTTACAGCCTAGGTCTTGGCTTCGTGGGTGACTGGGTTAAGGGATGTGCGTGGAAATAACTCTTTCCACATCTCTTCAGTGCTTTAAAAGAAACCTTTCCATTACTGTTATTTTTGTTTGAAAGCTCTGTGTAAAACAGTTTTCAAAGGCATCAAGGTGAGTTAGCAATTTCACTTTTCCTAGAGGAAGCTGGGGGGGGAACGACCGCAGACTTTCTGTCCTGTGAGTGAAGGGAACATAATTTCTTATTCCAAAGGATTAATGAGATAAGGGCAGTCCCTGAGGTTTATGCCTTTACAGCTGAGGTTGAAACTCGATGTTTAAACTATGGAGAAGCTCTGTGCTATATCTCTCACAAGTGCACCCAGGGTGGGGTAGATCTTCCAGTTAAGAACTGAGAGATTTCTTATTTGTTGTGGTTTTTTTCTTGTAGTGCTAGGTCATTTGTACTATGTCTTTAAATAGACATTTTCTTTTATCACCACTGAAATCTCAAATGCAAGGGGAAGGAGATAACGTTTTGCTAGTGAAAGGGAAAGTGGACTGTCCTCGTCATTCTCTCAGAAATGCTGTTTGTTTACTTGAGAGAGTAGATGGTGAAAATACTGATTCCAGAAAACAGTTGGAGTAAATAATTTTGCAGGGTGGTGCTGAGGATTGAAAGGTTGTTTCTGTGTTGGAGAAAGCATGTTTAGACAGGCTTGGAGGAGGCTTGGTTGCCATTATCTTTAGCTCCTATTTTAAACCTACTCGGTTGGTGGGGTACCTAGGCTGATATGCTGTCTTTCTGAATGTGAAAGATCATACCGTCTTATTTTCCTTCCTCACTCTAGCATTGAGATCACGTGCTATGACTTTCTAATTGTGTGGGTTTTTTCTTCCTATAGCATGGAGATGGGTTTATGAATAGAAAGTGTCTTCTGTCTTGAACCGAGATGCATCCCTCTTTCCAGTAGGTAGAGGATTCCGTTACTGAAATGGTTTCTCTCCTTCCCAAGCATGAAGGAGAAAGTTGGCATGCAGACGCATCTTTTGTTCATTCCATCCTACTGTGCAAAATGGAGTTCCTTGCATTAGAAACTGTGTGTCTCTGGTCTTCCTGAGCATTGACCTTCTTTTACATTCTGTTAGTGTTTGAATGCCTTATACTCATTACACTTACGATACTCTCTTGTGGTTAAGCTGCATTTGGAGGAGACCCATCTCACCACCTCTCGTATTCTATGGATGGTTCTTCAACTCCCCTAACCTCTGTTGGTGATCAAATTCTGATGAACGGTAGTGTAAGATATAATTATCCATACCAGTCGCCTCTCCTATCTCTTGCTCTGAAGGCTGTAGAAAGGTGGCAAGGGAAGGGGTGGCCCATATTCTTAGCAGCCAAATATCAAGTGAGCGCATTCAGCCATCTTAGAATGTCAAATATACATGATATTTAGAGAATTAGCTATTCAGCATGCATCTTTTTGTAAAAGAATGCTCAAGGTGATTTTCTAGCTTTAGAAAGATGATTCTTGCAGACCTTTGAAGGATGACTAACAGAAAAGAGTGGGTTGTTCACCCCTCGAAGAGGGTGAGGCAAGCAGCCTGTGTATCACTTCCAAAGACAACATATGTTCTCCCACCTGTATCTTTCATGGTGTTTATTATATTTTTATCCACTATGATGCATTTGTTATCTTCTCAGTTTAATTTAGTTTAAGGTGCCTGGGATATATATGGAGATGGTTAGTCAGATCCACCTAGGAAATATTGTGATACTGACTTTTTTTGGTAATGTGACTGCTCTTTTATTTGTGAGATTATATTTGTTTTCTTCAGTTTTAGGATTGCTTTAAAATATTTTTTGTGATGTGAGTTTTAGTTTTTGAGTGATCTTATATGTACTTAGCGATGGCGAGGTTTGCTCAACTTATTTTGCAACATTAATACTAGCTTATATTTTCTACAAAGTCTTGGCAAACGGGCAAGAGTTACTTTAAAGCAAAACGAGATTCTAATTTCTTTTTGAGGATCATAGCTGATCAAGGGAAAGCTCAGAAATGAAATTCTCTAAATGAACTCGATAGTGCTTTTTTGTCTGTGTGATACTTAGAAAATGGAAAGGCAGATCAGCAGACACATCAGTTAAATCTTTCTGGAGCACTTGATTTTTAATTGGTCACTTTTTTTACATAATGCTTTTTATAAAGAAACAATCTTTTTGAAATAGTGAGATGGATTTATGTTGGCTGGTTACTGCTTGTATGCAAGGTGTGACAAAAAAAATTATTTCTTTGGAGAATGGTTGTGGGCTATTTGTGGAGTCCAAGAAAGTTTATAAGCATAGATATCCAATATTTGTTTGTATAAGAAAATGTAAATGTCTTTGAATTAACATTGGTAGTGTAGTGTTTAAGTTTTTTGTTGTTGCTTTCTTGGCTGTTGATCCCAGGGAGTTCTTATGATTCATTTAGTGATAGCAGCTTTTGAAATGCCTGGCTTTGGAATATCTTAAATAGCCAGATTTTGTTTTGGAGTAGTTACAACAACTAGGAACACCAACCTCACTTCTTTTCAGAGACAGTCTGTCAGGTACTGAGCTCTGACAAAGGAGAGAAGAGTAGCAAAGATGTTTTAGCACTTCTCTGGATAAGGCTCCATTACTGTCACACCATTTTTGTCCACAGAAACCTGGAATTCCTTCACTATATTAGAAGTGTAGGCTTTGAGATGGACTGTTCACATGTTCGAAAAGTTGTATATCGCTACAATCTCTTTAATTTGTAATGAGAACAATGAGGGAGAACTGTAGTGTCAGAATTGCTGTTTTTAGGATGGTAGATGGAATGTGTCTAAGAATTTGAGGTATACCTCAGAGTTTCAAGTTGTGATTGGATGTGTGGGAGACTTTGACGTTTTGGATGTTTGGTAAAGCCTAAGCTTTTCTGAGAAGTCTTAAGATCAAGTTTTTGAAAGGGGATATCAGCTTTCTAGACTATCTTAGAAACTCACTCTTAGACTGACATTCACTGGAAATGCTTCGGACTAGTTAACATGTGACTTCTTTAATGACCAATGTACTTTTTATTTGTTTAAAGTATCCCACTTTCAACAAATAGTCTCTTTTTTTAAGCTTCTCGCTGCTTGTTATGCATATTATTGTATCCCTCTAACTGAAGTCACAGTGCAGATGTAGACTCTAGCAGCTAAATTCTACAGAAATGGAAAATTATGAGAGATTTATTTTAGAGTTAAATCACTGTAAAAAAAAAAAGTGTGTGAAATGCCATGGAATGGTGAAAGGAATAAAAAGATCAGTGAAAGATAAATGGTATAGGTACTTGTGAAAACGATGTGCTGTAGATACTGGGATAACTGTGGAGCTGAGGTGGGAAGTCACTAGAGAAAGCAATGTCTATAATGGCTGCCTAGCTGGATATAATGTGTAGTTTATTTCTAAGTGTTGTGGTTTAACCCCAAACAGCAACTAAGCACCACGCAGCTGCTCACTCACTCCCCCTGGTGGGATGGGGGAGAGAATCAGAAGGGTAAAAGTGAGAAAACTTGTAGATTGAGATAAAGACAGTTTCATAGGGAAAGCAAAAGCTGCTGCACACAAGCAAAGCAAAACAAGGAATTCATTCACTGGTTCCCATGGGCAGGCAGGTGCTCAGCCATCTCCGGGAAAGCAGGGCTCCATCACGCGTAATGGTGACTTGGGAAGACAAATGCTGTAACTCTGAATGTTCCTCCCCCCCCCCCCCCCCCCTTCCTCCTTCTTCCCCCAGCTTTATATGCTGAGCATGACATTGTATGGTATGGAATATCCCTTGGGTCAGCTGTCCTGGCTGTGTCCCCTCCCAACTCCTTGTGCCCCCCCAGCCTCCTCGCTGGTGGGGTGGGGTGAGCAGCAGAAAAGGCCTTGGCTCTGTGTCAGCCCTGCTCAGCAACAACAAAAACATCCCTGTGTTATCAACGCTGTTTCCAGCACAAATCCAAACCACAGCCCTGTACCAGCTACTGTGAAGAAAATGAACTCTACCCCAGCCAAAACCAGGACACTAAGGAAGTGAAAGAAATGTGACAGAAGTCTCTGCCATTCCTGAATTTAGTCCAACAGATCATGTGTTGCACAGAGCATTGGTAATATGTGGGACAGTTTCCCCCAAGTAAGTAGCTCAGATCACTTGGGATGAATGCTGACTTATTTGCCATACTATTCTACTGTCTTTGAGAGCCTAATAGAACACTTTGGTGATGTCATTCCAATTTGTAATGGAGGTTTACTGTGTCTATACTCATGGCTGCGCTATTTGGCATCCGTTTGGATTGTCTCCTTGCAAAAATAACAAATTGAATGGACTTGGAGACCACAGTACTTGAATTCTCAGGAACTGATTTCTCCTTGTCAAATACGAGTTGAATCCTGTTAGAGATTGTGCTGATGCTTCTTCAGTTTTCAGTATTGTTAACTAAGCACTTTTTATGGTCAGTAAGATTAATTTACAGGTAGTCTGCTAAGATATGTATTTTATGTCTGTGGTATGTGCAATGTCCGAATCATTTAATATTTTTCTAAAAAGGCATAAGCCTATGTTATTTCTGTGATGGAGTGGACTTTTTAAGTCAAAGTTTTCTGTAGTGTGTTTTTTTCCTCAAAATATATTGTTGTTGAACTACACTTCCTACCACTTACGTTCTTTGAACAATTCTGATTAGTGGACAAATATGACATGGTAAAGCATAGTTGTTCTTGTTGATTGAGTCAAATCACAGAATGGTAGGTGTTGGAAGGGACCTCTGGAGATCATCTAGTCCAACCCCCCTGCTAAAGCAGGTTCACCTCAAGCAGGTTGCACAGGACTGTGTCCAGGCAGGTTTTGAGTATCTCCAGAGAGGGAGACTCCACACCCTCCCTGGGCAGCCTGTGCCAGGGCTCTGTCACCCTCACTGTGAAGAAGTTTTTCCTCGTGTTCAGACAGAACTTCCTGTGTTCCAGTTTGTGCCTGTTGCCTCTTGTCCTGTCGCTGGGCACCACTGAAAAGAGTCTGGCCCCATCCCCTTGACACCTGCCCTTGAGATATTTATAAGCATTGATGAGGTCCCCTCTCAGTCCTCTCTTCCTCAAGCTAAACAGCCCCAGCTCCCTCAGCCTTTCCCCATAGGAGAGATGCTCCAGGCCCCTCATCATCTTTGTAGCCCCTCCGCTGAACTCTCTCCAGTAGTTCCTCGTCTTTCTTGAACTGGGGAGCTCAGAACTGGACACAGGACTCCAGATGGGGCCTCACTAGGGCAGAGTAGAGGGGGAGGAGAACCTCTCTCCACCTGCTGGCTACACTCTTCTGAATGCACCCCAGGATGCCGTTGGCCTTCCTGGCCGCAAGGGCACATTGCTGGCTCGTGGTGAATTTGTTGTCTACCAGGACTCCCAGGTCCTTCTTCTCAGAGCTGCTTTCCAGGAGGTCAGCTCCTAACCTGTACCAGTGCATGGGGTTATTCCTGCCCAGGTGCAGGACCCTGCACTTGCCTGCGTTGAACCTCATGAGGTTCCTCTCCGCCCAACGCTTCGGCCCGTCCAGGTCTCGCTGAATGCCAGCACAGCCTTCTGGTGTATCAGCCAGTCCTCCCAGTTTCATGTCATCAGCAAACTTGCTGAGGGTGCACTCTGTCCCTTCATCCAGGTCATTGATGAACAAATTGAACAAGACTGGCCCCAGCACTGACCCCTGGGGGACACCACTAGCCACAGGCCTCCAACTAGACTCTGTGCCGCTGATCACTACCCTCTGAGCTCTGCCATTCAGCCAGTTCTCAATCCATCTCACCATCCACTTGTCTAGCCCACACTTCCTGAGCTTATCTGTGAGGATATTGTGGGGGACAGCGTCAAGCGCCTTGCTGAAGTCCAATAGTAGTGCAAGAAGTGGGTACTCTCATCTGCTACTCTGGAAGACAGTTTGCTGTGTAAAGCATGTTTATTTTTGATGGCTAAATATTGACAGTCATGATGTACTTTGGTTTTCATTTATATATCTTTTTCACAGACCTCATTTGAAATCTACTCAGACAATTTGTTTTTCCTTAAGGAAAGCAGTTACAATAACATCTGTCAATGTCAAATGTTCGCATTGGATATCTGTAAGGACTTATAAACTGCACTTGTGAATTAGCATGATTATGCTCAGCCAAGATGGGTTCGGTGTCAGTGCAGAGGTGGAAGATTGGGTTGTGCTATGAAGTTGTTAACCAGCCACCGAGCAGTTGGGGAACTCTTTTCAACTTTTTCTGTGAATAAATAAATAAAGAGGTAATTCCAGAAGTGCAGTGCCTTCTAATGGTTCCAGGGATTCTATGCTGAATTGAGAGGTAATCTACTAAATTGCTTGCATCACTTACAGAACCTGTAAGTTCCTTGGAGAACTTTGATCTAATGTGGCTGAGGCATAGCCAGTTTCTTTTTTTGGCATGATCCCAAAACATGTGCTTACCATTATCCTAGTGAAGAGAGCAGAGGGGAGAGATATACAGCGTGTTTGTGAATTCTAATGGCTTCAAAGCATGCTGAATGCACAAATATATGCTTTTTGTTTTAGAATTTGAGTATCTATATTACTACTCTTGAATGCAAGAAATGTAAAATGCATAGTGGATATTTAGGCATGCTACACTGTAAATATCCCATTATTTAAGTATTCTAAGAAAATGCTGGAAGTTACACAGGTAATCTTAATAGCTGATCTTATGACTGTTCTGTTATTTTCTTATGAGAATGCAAGCTTTGTAGCAAAAAGGAAATATATAGCTTTATCCTCTAAATATATAAGCCTGTGTTTAATAATTCATGTGAATAGCCTTAGTGAATTCAGTTGAAAATACTCCATTGTGTAGAAGTATCTCTGATTATTTCCAAGACAGACTTATGAGTTTTAAGTGCATCTTAAAATGAAAAGTATTGCATTAATGTAAATGACAGAATATTCTTAAACATACTTAATGTGAAAATAGACAAATTTACAGGTCTAATTATAAATTCAGTCAATTTCCTTTTACATTATTTCCAGTTCTTAGGTTTTATTCCTAAAACAGGTAATGGCAGTCTTTAATGTGTGTTTAATATACATATGTGTTATCATGTAAACAGCCTTACGTTTCAAAGACTGTTGGTATGAATGTTGACAATATAGATGTTTGCTGTTGCATGAACATGTGTAACAAGTTTTTTTGGTATTCTGCTGAAATTTGAAAAACATTGTTTATTTTGGCATTATCAAAACATTCCTGATGCATCAGAAGTGTGACTTTTCCTATTGTAGACATAATTTGTAAGGAAATATTTGCTTAATATCATGATATTTTTCTTCTGTCATTCCTGCACATTTAACTGACTCTATTCTGTGTCTTTTGTTGTTAATCTCTTATAACCTTATTTGATATTATGTATAGCAAGGGGAAAGACAGATAATAGGTGTCACACAGTGCGTACAGAATCAGTTTGAAGCAATGTCTTTAGTATAAACACACATATATAAAAATATTAAAACCATATTTTTATAAAGTATAGCTTTATGAACTTCTTGTTTGTACTGCTTTTGAAGATCAAACATGGTCTTTACAATACCTGAATTTGAAGAACTCTTTCTGCAAGGTCTAAAGCATCACAACAGCTCTCTGTATTGGTTCCTTATTCCACAAATTTTGGAGTGATCCTTCCCTTCTTGCATGATGGTATAACAGTTGATGTAACAATCTTTTGCAGTTATACTTGTCTTTGTAAGTAAGTGTTGCTTTCTCCCACAATGGACTCTTGGTCCAGAGTATGTGAATAGAAAAAATAAATGCACGCAATTATTCTGTAAGAAAAACTAAGGTTTCTATTAGAATCACAACTCAGTGTCATTAGCATGCATACAATTTAAAGAGTGTTTTAAATTAGATCCTCACCTCTCTCATTTGATTGAAGAATTTGGAGCATAATTTGCTTTGTCAAGGGTTCAGTTTTTGTTGCTCATAAACAAGGCAGAAGAAATGTGGACTAGATGATAAATTAGCAATACGAAGTTGCGAATGTGAATCAACCTACTTGCTTTGCTTTTTATTGTGTACAACTTGGATGCTCCGTGATCAAGGCAAATGAGATTGCAGCTAAGAAAAAGAAGCTTGGCTGTTTAAATCATAATATAGATACATTATTTTTTACTTAAATTTTTTTGTAACTTTTCTCCTTTACCCTACTATTTTCTTTACCTTTTAAAAGTAATTATAAAAATGGAAATTCAAGCTGAATTATGCCCTTGTTTGATTCTTTTCGTATGTTTATAATGAAATATATGTGTAGTATTGCTAGGAAAAAAATCTTTCTGGATTAATATGTCTAGAACTGTCTTTTATGTCCCTCTTGAAGTTACAGGTGCCCTGTAAAGAAGCTTTAAAGACTAGGCTTTTGTCATTATTAAGTATAGATAATAACTCACGTATTGTTTAAAAGGGGAAGAAAGGTAAATTTAATTTTTTATTGTTTAATAGTCATTAAACTGAAAATACTGTTTGTCTGGCTAACCAGGTGCCTTAGAATGGTCCTCCATAAAAGACTGGAGTTTGTGAATGTTAGGCTTGCATTGATAAATGAGATTGCTTCTTGAGAAAGAAATAAGAGGCAAGTGATTAACAATTGCAGGGTGGAAGGCACAATGAATACAGACTGGGATACAGAATTTAGCACACAAGACACCTGCGTACCTGCAAGGGCTAAAATGTTAGGAATTCTTTCTCTGGAAAGACAAGATTGCCAAGCCTTTAGAAGTATCTGTGTACCCTAAGAAGGTCATTATGGTGCAGGAAAGTTGAGAAGACTAAAAAAACCTGAAGAGGTGCAGACAGTGTTTTGGAATGTATGTGTTTCTAGCCCTTATTAGTTGTGACACCCCCCCCCCAAAAAAAAAAAAATTCTTAACATTAGAAGTTGCAGAGAGAGCAGATAGCTAGCAAAACAATGACACAATGAGCTCAGGACTGTGAACTTTGATCAATTAAAACTCGGGTATTTTACCTTGCATCTTTGAAACTTTAAACAATACTGTTAACGCTGGTGCTTAATATTTTAAACCAAGGATGATGCTAAACATCTTTGCTTCTGTTGATTGACTATTAAATCAGAATAAACTTGGACAGTGATATATAGCCTGCATTGGAAGAGAATTTGTTGTGCAGGCTGTATTTGGTTTTGCTTGCCCAGATTTGGCAGATCCACTGCCCTATAGCTTTTTATATACAGTGTGTTTTTATATGAAAATTAGATGTGATGATTCTGCCATGGCTTGGCTATAGAAGCCTTTTTTTGATGATCTATCTTCAGGTCTGTAATTTTTGACATAACATAAGAAAAATAAAACAAAAATCTTAAATTGCTCACCTCCCTTAAGCACCTTAGAAACCCCAGGGAGGCTTTCTTTGTCACAGGCAGGAATACAGGGAAGAATTCTTTTAGTGGAAGTGTTAGAGAGAAAAATGTTAAGAATTAGTGTTTCAACAACAAAGAGACCTAGCTTAAAAGTTAAGTAATGGAGGTGTCAGTTGATGAAGTTTAAATATTACTTTTATTTAAAGCCCATTTCTAATTAATATTACACTTTAAAAGTGTTTTAAAACAGTTACATGTCCAACCTTGTAATAAAGAGGAAAAAGTGCATTGAAAAAAAGTACCTCTACTGAATGGTAGCCTTATTTTAAAACTGTGAAACCCATAGAAGAGAATTAAAAAGGTCTTGTTGACTCTTCACTTAAATATATTTGAGAGTAACATAACTGACAATCCTGATAATTCAGTCAGAACTGCTTGTTCTTTTTTCAAGATTTTTAATACTGCATTTTGAGCAAATATTTCCATTGCTGGAGTTTTCTGATCGCATGATAAGTATTAATTGCTGTCACTGCACCTGACAACATTAGAATACCTGACAACTTTATTTTCCATGTATGTCATTAGATGTATATTCAGCAGCCATTCCTACTTCCTCCTTCATATACTTTTTCATCTGTATGAAATAGAAATGAAAGGCAGGCAGGTGTGAGGAACTACTCGTGTGAGGTGGGGAGTGCCTATTCTTTCACTTAGCATTGATGGGAGTTCTGGGACATCACCAACTTGCAAGAGCAAAACAGACTTTGAAACTAACTTTATACACCTCTACATATGTACTATTTTTATAACTCACTACAAGAAAAAGTAGATAAATTAATGCTTAATAACAATAAAAATAAATTTATTGTGCAGACTACCGTAAAACTTGCGTTTACATTAGAAATACAGATTCAGGACACTCTAAGGAACCTAAATGAACATGATGTTGCTTTTAATGTTGTCATGTATATCTTGTTTTTCAAACTTCTAAGGAATAGTAGGGTAGTAGGAAGAAATAGGTGATTTTCTTATGATTAAAAAATGGAGGGGAGGGAATAAGTAATTTGATCAGTCTGATAGTGGTAAGTAGTAGAAAAGAATACTTTGCCCTTTTAATAAAAAACAGTGTAGGGTTTGTACTAACCCCATATGAAACAGCTTTTTGTTCATTATCTCTTTGTTACTTTATTAAAATAAGACATGCCATGCTGCTCAGATTAATGAAGAAAGGAAGCATACTGTATAATAGACTTTAGTTCTCTGTACCTAGTTTGTATCAGCTTGCTGGTGTGTTTTTTAAATCAGCACAGATAAAAAAAAATATGCAAAGAAGAGAATATTCTCTTCTATGAGGATGTGTTGAGCCACTGTTAAAGCAGTCAACTCCCAAGGTAAAACAAAAGAATGTGCCAGAAGTATTTCCGACTCTTGGTTGCTACTTGAAATACACGTGTATCCCTGGACTTTTGCATACAGTGATGGTTTTTGTTGTAATAAGAGTATTCAAATGATTCCTTTATTTAAAAAAAATCCTTACTCTTTGCCAGGATGTGTGTTTGTGGGACAGAACTTTTTCTGTGAATCTCCTTCCTTTTGTGGTGTCTCAAAATATAGGGAAGATGAGTCCTGGTGGACAATATAGGAGCATTGTCTTCTGCATCATCTCCTATTTCTTCTATTTTGTTGCTTTTGGTTTATATTTGAGGAGCTGCATAGTACTAAACCGTTTTAGAAAGTTTGGAAGCCATTGAGTATTTTAAAAATCAGATAATTTCTGCACTTAGCTGTCACTATATGTTATTTGGGGAGGATAGCTATAAGGAAGGAGTTTCCTTAAAGCTTTCGGTAGTATTAAACGTTTGAGCTCTTGGCTGAATGTTAATATTGGCAAGTAGTTGTGCAAAGCTATTAAGTATTTGGCTAATATCCAAACTTACTGCTGACCAGGTGATTCTGGCTAGAGGAGGAGACACAGAAACTCTAAATCAGCCCTGAGCTTTCTAAGCATAATTGTCAGGATTCTTTTTTTTTCTTCCCCTGCCCCCACCCTCCACTAGCTGTATTTTGATGGCTGTTCTGGCCCCGCTATATTTGCCTGGGAAGATGATGTAAATGGTCAGCATGTGAGATATATTGATGTAAAGTCAGAAAGTAGCTCCGTGTTCAAATACTGGGTATCAGTTGATGATAAGGAAATGCTAATGCTGACCCTTATGAAACTATAGCATGCCCTAATCTGTGCAACCCCCCCCCCCCCAAACCACCATCAAAAAACAACCCAACACCCCCCCACCCCCACCCCTCCACCCCCAAAAACCCAAACTCCCCCAAAAAACAACAGAAGGAAGAAATCAAGTCTGTTTACCCTTCACTAAAAATGTTTGGCTGCTGTTAGTAATATGAAGAATGATTTCTGTATAGTTAAGATGATGATTTAGATTTAGTAATCATTATGCTACCTGAGCGTAATATGACTATTTGCTCATACTGTGTTTTCTGTCATGGGAATATCTCATGAGGAAAGGTTTATTACATTTTGTGGTCTCTGGCGTTATATCTACTTACTGAAATTTTTCTACATTTCTTGGTATTTTCCAGCATAGTGCCATTTGATAATTTTTTTCAATAAAGTTGTTAAATCTTCAGTGGAATTAGCCACATTGCGTGCTGTCTAGCACCTGCTTGTTAGTGAAACCTCTAATGTGAAACTGGTGAGAACTCTGTATGCGCTGTGGCTTACATGCAGAATTGGTAGCAGAGTTCAGTCTGTTACGTTTCTTAATGGTTTGGAATATCTGATCTGAGGCTGCTGGGCTGCTTAGGCCCAAATGCTTTACAGGAGAGACATGGAACGTAACAACATATTGTGATTTTTCTGAACTGAATGAAGGAGGAATTTAATCATTTCGTTAAAAATTTATTCAGGCACCCCAGGCCTTTGTCTGGCAAGATCTAGTTTCCATTTTTCTGAACTATCATGATTTACAGGGCTCAGGAAACAGGCAAAATAGCCCCCAGTCTGTTCTGAGGCTAAGCTACAATGCCTCTACACGGTTTTTTTGGATTTGTTATGAAAAGATTGACAGACACAATGCAGAAAATTCTTACTTGCTTTGAACTTGGTGACACTTATTTGTTTAAATAGCTTAATGAAATTAATTGGGTTTTTTTTTGGGGGGGGGGGTAAGAGTATGTAACCAGTGAAAACTAGAAATTATGGGGCTCTGAAGACAGGATTTCAAGGAAACTCTGTAATCATGTAAAATGTAGAAGTAATACATTTGGAAGGTAAATTGAGTGAGACAGATCTTCGTTAGCATCATTTTAGAATCCTGTGTTTTAAATCTCTTAAAATAGATAGTTAAAAGGCAGACAAAATCCAATGTCAGCGACTTCCGTGATGTGGATAATGTGAACCCATGATGTTATTGTCTGCATAGTGCAGGTGATGAGATGAGGCAGAACCACCTCCAGGAAGTATTTTAGCATGAAATAGACTGTTTCTTACTTGCTGAGAAGGGGGGGGGGGGCGGCGGCGGCGGGGGAAGAGGAGGCAAGTGTCCAGTGTCCCATTCTGCCCCCCCCCCCCCCCCATGCATGCTTAATTTTCTGAATCCTTTTATATAGTGTAGTTTGCAATGCAAAATATTAGTCACAATTATAATGGCTAGTTTTTTAAGTCATATGTTATGTACATTAAGAAGTATTTTTAAAGTAAGAAAATATTGAGACAAGCAAATAAGCATCTGTTTTTTCTAGTACTATTAAGCTGATTTGAATTTTAAAGCTCAAAATAACCTTTTATGGGAAAATGCATGCAGTGGGTCTGCAGTCTGTCCCAGACCAGACTGAATTAATCTGTGTGATTTTTTTGTTTCAAAAGTTTTTAGGGAGATATAACCTTCATGAGTTGTATTGGAGCTCCTTTGTGCTTGTTACTGCAACATTTACAGCTTCTGGATTTCTATCAAGAGGCGGGGTTGGTCTCTTTAGTTGTGGATACACTGTTCTTGTCTATACAGCTCTCCTATCCTTCCTATAGTATGAGATTCTTATGTTTCCACTTGATTCCATTTATCTTTCTCTCCACCCCTTGCACTATGGTGCATAAGGGTTATGCTTTAGTTCAGCGAAGCTATCCTTGACATATTGGGTGAAAAATGATTGCTTTAGATTAATAATTCCCCCCAATTAAAATAGCAATATAGAATCAATTTAGTTTTCAAGATAGAATCATCAATATCTCACCTGCCCACTCTAACTTCAACTAGAACGGCTCTGTGTTGGCAGGTTCTCTGGGAAGATGGGAGAAGGGATCTCCTCTGTCTTTCTCTCCAGGCGGTAGATGATCTGTTTGGCAATTGTTGAGGCCCTGAGGCTGATATTGCCTCTTCATGCCTCCAATTCCTGCTGTGTTGAGCCACAGAGTAAATCTTCTGGAAGCTAGGAAGGCTCCATGTATAAGTAGTAAAGAGTAGAAAATGATGTATGTGCCTTTCTCCCCTCTTCCATAAAGCAATGGTATATGGCTTCTACTGTGTCTGAGAATTTTCACAGCCATAAAGGAAGGCTCAAGGTTTATCCTTAAGATGTATACGCTTCTAAAAAGCACACTTTTGCGTGCTTTCCTTTTTCCAAGGTGTTTGATTTCTCTTTTCCTGTTGCTTTCAGAATTTTCACAGGCATAGGAAAGTTACAATGTTAAATCAGTACGTGAACATATTATTAAAATAAAGGAGAAGTCCAGAGAGAAGTTAGCCCCCTCCTTTGGATGAGGGATGATGATTCCCTTTTTCAGTAGGGCTCAATGGTAAGTGTTGGAGTGCTAAGCAAAAGTGTTCTCTGCTTTGAGATGAGAACTTCTCAAAACTTCACAAGTAGAGAAAAGACAGACCACAACTAATAAACTCTAAAAGGCAAAACAAGTACCTAAAAATACATATTGGAGACGTAAACAAAAGACTAAATAGGATATTAAGTGACTTATTTATCAGACTGTGGCAATGGAAAGGGAAAACTACTGATATGAGGTAAAGGTATCCTATACCTGTATTTTTGATGATCAAAAGATCTGCACCAACCCTCACCACCTGGCTGTGTATTGGGTCTGCTGTATCTAAAAATATTTGATTGTATCCAGTTTAAATTGACATTGACACTTTATGGGAGCAATCTTATTTTTTTCATGAGGCTAGATTTTTTTTTTGGAGGGGGAGAATTGTACCAGTCTAGAACATAGTTGCTTTTGTTCTGGATCTGCTATAAGCCAGTGGAAGGAGAATAATCTTGAGCTCTGATCTCATGTGAGATCCTCTTTGAAGGAGCTACAGAACTCTTTTAGGAAACTAGAAATATACAAAGATGGATTTCTCAGAGTGCATTATCAATGATGTTGTTTGGCCAGAGGATGGCTGGCACTTGAGAATTAGGATAAGCAATTGCGTTGCCCCCAGTCACCATGAGCTGTGGGTTTTATTGATCAATGCCTTGAAGTTGAGATGGCAGAAAAGCTGCACCAGTTTTTTTTGTGGAACAAGCTGTATGTCATCTCTTGAATGCTGGATGACAACTGAAAAGGGGGGCAGATTTGGATACTCATGATAAAATATCAAAATTTGAAAATGCAAATCAGCCAGTTACATCTGGTTCCTCTAAATCTGTGTGCCTTGGGGCTGAATTCTGGAAGCTTTAAGAGGTTTTCATGGCTCAAGAAGTTGGATCAGGCTTTTGCCTCTAGAATTAAAAATATTTGTTATGAGTTATGGGATCCTGAAGTAGAAAAGAGTTGCTAGAATGTAATTTTGTATTTGTCTTTCTAAACAGTTAAAAACTAATTTTCTCATTGAAGTAGGTACCCCTGCTTTGCTTTATGCATAGCCGAATCGTTTGTACGTGGCAAGAAGTGCCAATGTATATAGCTGAACTGTTTGTACATGGCAAAAAGTGGTAATGTTTTATGACAGAATTACTGGTCTTGTTAATCTAGTTTGTATGGAACAATGTTTTGTTAGCTTGTTTGATCCATTTTGCCAAGGGCAACGTTTGCATTGAAAGGAATTACTTTTAATGGAGCAGCCTGGATGCAGTACAAAGAGTTCAGTGTTTCCAAATCATCAACGTTGAATAAATACCACACTCGCATATTTTTGCCCAGTGCCCATAGTGGCATTGTCATCAACACTTCAGTGTAGTGTAGTGCCGTGCCTTCCACTTCTGAATCTTGTGACCTCTTAGGAAAGAGGTGAAAATTCACAAGAATGGTCACTGTTATATAATAGTAGTTGAACCAAGTTGAAAAATCTCAGCTAATTCAGATGCATACTGGTAATTCAAATGACACAAAAATGCTTTAGATTATGATGGCTGTTGAACTTGATGAAAACGTAGCATATAGCAAGCAATTCTTAGAATTCATATAAGCCATGTAGTATATGCTTGTGTGGGCTAATGAGGGGTCAGTGGAGAATCACAGAATGGTTTGGGTTGCAAGGGACCTTTTAAAGGCCATCTAGTCCAACCCCCTTGCAGTGAGCAGGGACATCCTCAACTAGATCAGGTTGCTCAGAGCCCCGTCCAGCCTGACCTGGAATGTTTCCAGGGATGGGGCATCTACCACCTCTCTGGGCAACCTGTTCCAGTGTTTCACCATCCTCATCGTAAAAAGTCTTCCTTCTATCTAGTCTAAATCCCCTCTCTTTTAGTTTAAAACCATTACCCCTTGTCTTATCAAGGCATGCTTCTTGTTTGCCGATGTCATTAGTATCCATAATGTGTTATGCTAATATTGTTGGTGAGGATTTAATATACTAGCGCTTACTAATAAATACCACATCAAATCATACTTCTGCCTGCCCCTGCATCAACACTTTTTTTCACAGCAAATGTAGAACAGATGTTTTAAAGCTGGGAAATAATATATCTATAGATAATGAGGATGCCTTGAGGGTATGGTTAAAGATTACTGGATTTGACTGAATCTAACTTTTGTTCTTCCTCTACCTTTGAAATAAATGGTACTAGAACTGGTTAATGACCACCAACTTAATTAATACCACGAATTTATTGAAATGGTTAGATTTGTTTTAAAAAAATAATCAGTGGGACTAGCTATTGTATGTTTATATTTATGCTATGTAAAGTTAATAAACTTACTTGAAACTTGGTAAATGTATAATGATAGTATTGAAGAATTTGAAAACAGAGCCTTGGTCCACATCTATCTGTTTGGTTAAATAAATTACAGGGATAGTTCTATCAAAGTAATAAGATGATATCCGTAGGGGAAAAAGAAAGGAAAATTGTATTTCACAAGCACTCCTTTTGTAAATGAAAACCTACATTATTGTCATGCAACCTTTTCCTGAGAAGCTTATTAACAACAAATATTTGTTCAATGAAGTACTAGCTTGCTAATAAATGTGGTGTAATGCGTTATAATTGTTCAGAAGGAAATAGTCACTCCAAGTAGCTTAGTTTTATTGTTAATTTTTCTTGCTAAATTATGTTTTTACTGGTTACAGCTGAATTATTAGAAACAGTTTCCTTCATCCTTCTTCCTATCTAAAAACCTCGTGTTAACCAAACAAAAATTAAAAGCCCTGCCTATTTCCTTGTTCTGTCTTAATTAATCTAATATTACTAGCGAATATACAGGACTACTGAATTGCTACTTTTATGGTGTCTTTTGAAAATGTAATATTTTAGTTTGGGTAGTTCTTAATGTCAACAACAGCTATTTTTTTTCTTTATACAATTCCACATGGTTAGCCATTTAAGTTCATTAACATATTGGCTAAGATATGTTTTTGGACCCATGGTGTTTATTGCAGCATAAAGCTTGTTAAACTAAGTCAAAATGTCAAGATACTTTCTAGTAAGAAGGAAATGAGCAGTTTTTTCTTCTGAATGAAATTAGTTTGAAAATGCATTTTTAACTCGTCATCCTAAATACAAAATGTATAGTAAATTTTTGAAGTGATTACCCTAGGAAGTGGGTTACTTTATTTTCTGATGTATGCTGATTACTTGTAAACTTATTTTCCAAGATGAAAATTTACTTAATTTTATAATATCTTTTTTCAGGTCTCTGACTTTGGAGGATCAACAGTCTTTTGCCTACTGGAAGAATGCAGTGAAACTGCCAATATTTCTAGCTGGAATTATAAGTTTAATATTCAACTTTAGTGTTACTAATTTCTTACTAAATAGTACCTCAAAGTAGAAGAAAAATGTATGGAAGTGCAAGAACAATCAGCAACTTAGAAGGAAGTCCCTCCAGGTCTCCTCGTTTGCCAAGATCTCCTCGCCTAGGCCATAGGCGAACAAATAGTGGAGGAGGAGGAGGAACAGGTAAGACATTATCAATGGAGAACATCCAGTCCCTTAATGCAGCCTATGCAACATCTGGACCAATGTATCTGAGTGATCATGAAGGTGTAGCTTCTACTACTTTCCCAAAGGGCACAATGACTCTTGGAAGGGCTACAAATCGAGCTGTGTATGGTGGTAGAGTCACAGCTATGGGGAGCAGTCCCAATATTGCTTCAGCTGGGCTTTCGCACACGGATGTCCTTTCTTATACTGATCAGCACGGAGGTCTGACTGCATCTTCACACCATCACCACCATCAGGTTCCTTCTATGCTGAGACAGGTTAGAGATAGTACCATGTTAGACCTGCAGGCTCAGCTTAAGGAACTACAGAGGGAGAATGATCTTCTCAGAAAAGAACTAGACATTAAGGACAGCAAGCTGGGATCCTCCATGAATAGCATCAAAACTTTCTGGAGTCCTGAGCTGAAGAAAGAGAGAGTATTGAGGAAAGAAGAAGCAGCCAGAATGTCAGTTCTTAAAGAACAAATGAGAGTTTCCCATGAAGAAAATCAGGTAAGTAATTCTGAAAGTCTCTTTCTGTTGATTTACAGCTAAGTACTTGGTGTTTTGCTTATGGTACTGTATCATGTGCTGGAACAAGTTTGACATTTACAGCAAGAATTGTATGTCTTGCTCTGTCTGCCTCTGGCTGCTAAACAGTAGGAAAGCACATTAATAAGAATCTGAATGCAGGTTATAATTTCCTTCATGCAATATTCTTTCACATTATAGCTGAACAGAATGGTGGTTTGTCGCTACCCATTTTCTTATTTTTGAGATTTTCTCTAGTGCTTTTTTGCAGCAACAGTCTAAATATACTCAGCAGCCTTTTTCTGAAGAGGTGAATGAGCCACTTCTGTAAAAGTATAAATAAACATCCAGAGACATATTTTGTATGAGCTGTATAGGGATTTAGCTGCTCTTTTTTTAAGTTAAAAGAAGATATGATATTAAATCCCCATATGCAACCTTCTGTAATTCTATGTTACAGAATGAAGTTGAAGTTGTGTTTTCAGCAACATTTCAGAGACCTGTGTCTTAGAAAAGAGCATCTTGTAAATATGTATTTCAGATACTTCTATTCACAACATAACATTCTTTTCCCAGGGTTATAAAAAGATTAAAGTATTTTAACCTTGATGAATAAAGCTATAAGGTCAAGCTTTGAGACTATATGCTATTTCACAAAGCTATGCAAAACAGTGGCACAGAATAGATCAAAACAATTCTCGTATTGCTGTCTCCACACACATTTTGGCTGCTGGTCTTATTTTAAAGCTGCTCCTTTTTAGACCATCTGTTAACTTTCCCCAGACAAAAACACAATCCTGTGTTTCTCTCACTTCCAGATTCCCAATCTAAACTTCTTCGCTGGCAGGCAGCAACAACTGAAATTTTTAATTTACTTCTGAGTTTGTGATCATCGGTGCTTCTCGCCAAACTTTCCACCTCTTAGGCATGTCATGAACCTAAATATGTATGGAACTAACAAGCCTGATACCAGTTACTTCAGTGGGAAACTGACTGGGTCTTGATCAGGAATTCAGTACAGTGAATTAGTTTATTTTCTTGTATAACTTGTGTATCCAGACTGACAGTAATAGTTACTAAATATTTATTTATAGTAGGTGCACTAGGATGCTGCTAGAACCAATACTATGAAAAACATGTTTGATGGAGGTTCTGCTGTTCAAAAGCCTTATTTTCATCTTGATAGTTGGTGTCACTCTAGCAGTAGGAGGAATATTCTAATGCACTCTGGTTTGGTAGCCTTTCTTATGGAAATGTCACATTAATATCTTGTATTGGCATTTGGAATCTGAATCTGGTATTTAAAGACTTTGTCACTTGCCAAAGTGGTTATGCATTTTTTTTTTTCCTAAAAGCTATTTCCTCATCTTGAGGGGAAGTAATTTTGTAGCTCTGTTATGATTCCTCCTACTCATTCATTTATTTCATAGAAGATTATATCTTTATTTTTAACAAGTGCTCTTATATCCTTGTAAGGGTGAACCTAACAAAAGACAACAAGAATGTATTTTACCCTATCTGTATATTCAATGTGAATCCTTCCTCTATAATAAAATAACAAAGACTGGGTAGCCCGGTAGTCCATTGCTAACAATGTCCAAAAGTTCATAGAATAGACTTAATATACAGTGATATCTCCACCGAGTACTCTTTGTGATCCAGCTACGGTTTCCATGTGCTTAATAACTCTCAGTGGACTTTTCTTTGAATTAAGCCAGCTGCTTTTGGACCTATGTAAAATTCTAGTGTCCACAACCTCTTATGACAGCGAATCCCCCAGCTTAACACGTCATGTGAAGAACCACTGCTTTTCATTTGGTTTTGCGCTACATTTTGGCTGCTTTTGCTAGGATTTCCTGTTCCTGGTACTGGAAGAAATATTAAATAGTTGATGTCTGGTGCTGGTCTCAGTGCCACCTATGATTTTATAGGACACCCTCATCACATCCCTCCCTCAGCTCTTTTCCAGACGGGAGAATCTTAGCACGTGTGATAGTTCTTTTCATGAAACTGTGATATTTCTTTGATTCTTCTGTGAATCTTTCAGACCTATTATGTTTTTTTTGAGGTGAGGAGACCAAAACAGATGTTTTTCATAATACAGGTGTAAAATGGGTTATACGTTGATGTTATAGTGTTTGCCCTTTTATTCTGTACATGTCTCCCAACAATTCCCAACACTCGATTTGTTTGTTCTTTCTAGCTTTGGGTGAGATAATATTTTAATCATAACTTTATCACAGCTAAAGAATCCACCCGTGGTTATAATCAGTTTAGATCCCAGCTTGTTACGCATGAAGGTAGGGTTATTTTCACTTGTGTATAACTTCACACTTATTTCCCTGAATTTCATCTGCCAGCCCTTGCCTAGTTGCTTAGTCTTATGAAATCCTTCTATGCATTTGGCTTTTGTCTTTACTGCCCTGAATAACCTCATATCATGAGGAAAATTAGTCACCTTACTGTTCACCCTGTTCTCTGGGGTGCTTAGGATATGTCAGGCAGCACAAAGGCCAGCCACAGGTTCCAGCAAAACTCCACAGGGGCCTTCTGTTAGTTTTATGATTTGACCATGTGTTTCTGCTACTTCCTCTCTTGTAATCAAATATTTATGTATGAAAGGACCATCTCTCTTATCTAATTGCTGCTTAATTTTCTTGCAAGCATTTGGAGAGGAGCCTTTCTGAAGGAATGGCTTTGGAAGTCTGAGCTGACTGTGTCAGATGGTTTGTCAGTCTTACTTATCCACATGTTCATTGAAATTAGTAATTTGAAAGAATCGATAAAAATTATCAAAAAGCTATAATTTTAAAGATAAAAAAAGCAATGTAATCTGTCACATTTATACTAAAAAGTGATAAAGTTATCCTTGTGTGTCTGAGGGTTACTGGCTTGTGAAACTTCTTTTCTTAAGAACTGAGATGTTTCTTACTGAAACACTAAAAACTGTTTTCAGATTGGCTGTGCATGATGAAATTGACCCTGAATGGGACCCAAAGTGAATGAGTGAATTATAAATTTGATATTTTTATTGCAGTTTCTGGAAAAATATTGTATGAACAAACAAAGAAAAATTATTTGTAAACTGTAATTATTAGTATTTAAAAAATTATTAGGTATTTCTAAAATATAAAGAATACAGGGGAAAAATATAAAAAAAGACTAACACTCTAGATTTGTCAATAATGTCAAACAAGTCTGATTTTCTTGGATGACAGGAAAAGAGGCTTTATGCAGAAGGCAAAAACAGTAGTAACGTTGACATTAGGAAAACTTTTTATGTTTTCAGAAGACTTTCATTAGCAAGCTGGTGGGAAGCATATGAGATGAAATTGCCTTTATATGGATGCCTATCTGATTAGAAGACTGTCAAAGTAATTATCAATGATTCATGGTGAAATTGGAAATATGTCTAGTAGGATCTGGTAGGGATCTGTCACGTGTTTGAGGCTTTCATCAGTGTTCTGAATGATGGATATGTATTGCGCACTCAGATAATGTCAAGCTGGGAAGGGTGAAAAACGTGCTGGAAAACAGGTTTACAAATGAAAACAAATTTGGCAAATTGAAGAAATAGCCTGAAAAAGTAGGATGTGTTTCAACAGAAAATTGCTAAAAATTAAACCTTTTGAAAACAAAAAGACCTGTGAAGAAATTTATGCACAGTAACTTGGACATTCCTGATTTTCTTTTGAAGAATATTTTACTTTTGAAAATGTAATATCAAACAACATGTGCTCAAAGCATACAACTCCAAGTTCGTTGTCTTGTCTTTCTAATCTTCTTTCTTATTCTGTGTTATATTTTCTCACAGCACAATTAGTATTCTATATGTGGATTGATTATATACATAGGGGCAGGAAGTACTCTAAATGTTTTTTAACTATTTAAAGTGGTTCTTCATCTTGGAATCATCCATTTGCAATTTCTTGATCAGAGATTTTTGCATTTTTTTTTCCAGGTAGATAGTTATTTTCTCTAATCTTACTTGAATATGTTAGGGCAGAAGGCTATGAGGTGGAAAGGACTGGGAGGACACAAGAAATTATTTGGCAGTATTCATGGCAAGGATTGTTGCCTGTCTGTCAAAGAGGGAGAACTAGCTTATCCAAATGGATAAGCTGGTTCTAAGACAACATATTAATGTTTATCAGTTGACATGCTGCTTTTGTGATATTGCAATAACTGAATTAATTTACTGTGACATTTTTAAAATAAACTGTAAACTCAGTTGCATGAAATAATGCCCTACTTATAAATGTCATTATTTAATACTACATAATTAATGCAAAATGAACCACTGCGTGCAATGAACAGTGGCTCTTTTTCATTCATGCTATGGTTATATGTTGTTGTTGGAAATAAATGGCGAGTTCGATCCTTTTTTCCTTACAGAAAACCAGGTAATTTTAATTTGCTTAATGTGTTCTTTGAACATATATTGTAAATTTTGATCTTCTTTTGAAGTTTAATTCCTGTCCTGATACTGCAGGAGTTTGCTTCTGATTAATGAGATGAAGAGAAAGAGGAACTGTTCACTATCCTTTTTATCCTGAGAGGCTCATAGTTTTGAATACAAAATTGTTCCTTGAAATAATTTTATATATATGTAGCAATATGAATGTTGTGGTTTAGCTGGTAGCTGAGTACCATGCAGCTGCTTGCTCTTGCCCCCCTCCACCCCCCCACCCCCACCCCCTCACCCCCCCCGATGGGGAGGAAAATTGGGTAAAAAGAAAGGCCAAACTCATAGGTTGGGATAAAAGCAGTTTAACAGGACAGCAAAGGAAGAGAAAACGGGGGGGGGGGGGGGGGGGGAGGGGAACAAACCAGAATGTCCGAAAATGCACGATTCACAGTACAGATTGCTCACTGCCCAGAACCGGATGCCCAGCCTGCTCTGGAGCAGCGATCCCACCCCTCCTTGCTACTGTCCCCCCTCTCTATACTGAGCATGACATCACATGGTATCGAATATCCCCCTGGCCAGCCAGGGTCAGCTGTCCTGGCTGTGTCCCCTCCCAGTTTCTTGTGAAAATTAACTCTGTCTCAGCTGGAATTGGGACAATGAATAACTCATAAATGCTGCAATTAACAGAATAGACCTGATAAAATAATCAGTAGCTAAGGCTATGTGTATTCATGAAGTCAGAACTGTGAGTAGCTACTCAATGTCATTTCACATGCTCTTCATTTTTTACTTTGATTCATGACAAGTACATAAGTACAACAGTAAAAGAAAATACGCTAAGAAATATTCTGAAATGATGTTTCCCATCTTGATACTAATTAAACTGTATTCCTAGTAAAACCTTGATCAGGCTGATGTATACATACTTAAAAAAACCAACCAACAGGAAAAAAAAATCCAAAAAAATGTGAACCAAACAATGTCATGCACTCATTTTGCTTTCTAATGCATTGCACATCACACAAAGTACACTCTTTTAGTCATCTTTCTGCCTTTTAAAAGAGAAGTGAGGAAGCAAGGGCTATAATTTAATTTTCTGTAACTTTGCTAGCTTACCTGGGAACTAGTCAGTGGAGGTAAAAAAAACATATGTACTTGTAAAACTATATATAGTTGAAATATATTGTGTATTAATATAATCATATTATTAATGTTTAAAGAAGCTCACTACTTCTTAACTTTGCTCAATGGCTTCCATGGCTGGGATCAACCCTACCTGCTTCCAAACTGGACAGGCCATTGCTTCGACTCTCCTGGCATCCTCTAAATGCAAGTCAAAGGAAGCTGAAGATCTGTTATCTCCGCACTCTGTCCTCTTCTGAGACTATTTTTCATCTTTTTTCAGCTAATTTGTTTATGCCCATTGGCATTCTGGAGGTTTGATCCTGGTGGAATACGCAGGGAGTTGCCAGCAATTGGGTCTTCAGTTTGAATTCCCAGATAGATATTTTATTCCTTAATATGCATCAAAGTATACACTTGATTACTGGTTGGAAAGGTGGCCCCCTATTGTTCCTAAATACCAGAGGTGGTCAGAGGAGTTTTTGGGGGTATAAATACCTTTCAGTCTGTCTCATCTCTGTGTAAATGTGTGCAACACCACACATTTTGAAGCTTATTGTGAATATTTATGAAGTACAAGGTTACACACAAAAGGTAAAGCTAGTAAATGGAGAAATGGAAATGTTCTGTTCATGTTTTACTATGCTTCCTGAGGTATGTTATCATGTTAATAAACTAACAACAATAAAAATTACCTGATTTTTTTTACTAAATAAGTCTCTTTTCAAGAAAAAGTAATCAATTTAAATATTTTTAGCTCAAATTTGTAATATAATATTTATGACCAGTGAAAGTCTCTCTTAAGGTGTATTAAAGCCAGTAGGTTCAGCATGTTCATTCACCTTATTTTCTGTTTTTCACCATACTGTTGTTTTCTGCTTTCTTCAGCTTTTTTTAATACTTCCGTCTTAAAAGCTTATGCATACTTGTGGATTTTAACTTTATTTTGTATGTTTTCACTGTTTTCTTCATTTCAATTCATGTACATTGATGGCAATTTAGGTAAGTGCAAAATACTTCTTCACTTTTTTAAACAGGACAAAGTGCTTAAGCATTTAAATGTGTGGAATAGATTAAACTTTCATTATAGAGCAAAACATTATCTGAAGATGAAAGTATAATGAAACAAAAGTACATCAGTAATTTTTTTCTAATTTGAAAATAAAAACATTTCTGTTAAATCGGAAGAGGCTAAAATAGCAGGACACTCCTGCTGAGGAAGGATGTTGTATAGGTGGTGTGAAACAGAGTGAATAAGCCATGCTATAGAAGGGTGTGTGTTGGCTTTTGTGCTGCTGTAACTGATGGTGTGGAAAGGCTACTAGCTCTGTGGTGGGGAGTGGAAAGAGGTAAGGAGGTGGTCATAATACTGTAGATGGCCAAGGAAATTTTGAGGAAGCAATAACCCAAAAGTATTTGAGGGTGAATGGGGAATGTAGTTACTTTTAACTTTTTTTTACTGTGGGATTTTTAAATCTGAAAAATCTTGGTAATTACTGAGCTAGAAAAAGAATAAGGGGAATGTGTCCCTGTAAGTGTGCAAGTACTTGTTTAGTCTTGACTGAAGCTTAGTAGAAACTGATACTTTAAGCTCTATGAAAATTAAATCGGGTTAATGGTCATTTTGAAAGGATAGTAATAAGTTATATCCTCTTGTGCATTTAAATAGATATAAAGAAACCTGAGGAAAGTAAACATTGATTTTTACGTTCTGTTCCCCCTGTATTTGAAAAAGATAAGGAGCATGAATTGTAGTCTCTAGAATGCGCTGTGTATAACTCTGTCAGCTGAAGGAGCACTATTATTATATTTCAAACAAAACGTACTTTATTCATCATGTTAGAAATCAAAAGTTGTTGAAAAAGTGATTTAAACTTAAAAGATTATGAGCAAAATACCTACTTTAGCCAGTTGAGTCACCTTTTTTGGTGTGGTTTTTTTTTTAAATGCAGGATATAGGTCATTCTCAATTATGCCAGTGCCAAAGTGGGGGGAGGGGGGAGAGAAATTATTTCAATTGCATATTGAACTTTTAGAATGAGTGTCAAATAATGAGTATCAGTGAGTGTTCTTTATAAAGAACCCTAAACAAGACCAGTCATGTTTTAAGGAAAGATGGATTGAGTCTATAGCGGAAACAGCTTTCCAATAAAAGGTGTTTGGAACTGCGTAATGCTATATGACTCAGAATTGTGATCTCATTAGCTTTGAACATATTCATATGCTTAGCTAACATCTGATGGTACATCCCTGAGATACTACAGAAAGTGCTGCTGCTTCTGTTGTGGGTTTTCTTGTCCTATAATGGTGGTGATCATCTGCTGGATAAAACTTAAAACTGAAGTATTGCATGAGGAGTTTTCTGAAAGGCTATAGGTTCATTAGTTGATACTTTAGCTGAATTTAGTAATTTCATCCTGTTTATTAAATTTCACTTACAATGCAGTATCTATCTGATGTTGCATGTTCCCCATTCTGATGTGCTTTGAAGCACCGTTCTGCTGTTCAGTAGTGGTTGTTGTGTTGCTGTGTGGGTAAACCCTGTGTACAGAAGCCAGGATTCTGACAGGGTCTCAGAGATGACCACTTCAAAAAAACGTGGATCTAGAAGGAAATAGGTTGGGATAAAACTACCTTTAAGTTAGCCTTGCTTTAGGCTTGCAGCACTGCTTGAAGGTATTCCTTTAGTAGATACTGATAAGCCATACCTCAAGCATGGCAGCTGCTGCATTTGCCACCTCCTGCCTTAAATTAGGGATCAGTCCGGAGTAGGCATTCTAGTAGTGTACTTTATGCTGTCAGAGTGACATGAAGGAGATGGGCAGAGAGGTAACTGTATAGAAATCAATTTGAGTTTTGTTAGAATTGGGAGGTATTGGATACATCACATAAATAGTAAGCTATGAGATAATGCAGGAACTTATTTTGAAAGCAAGGCTTACAAAGCATAAAGTCAGTCTCCTGAAGAAGTTAACTAAATGTTTAATTTCATGAATAATACAGTTTCTCACAGGTATCATAGATAATACATCAAACATTATCCTTGGTGAATTTCTCTTCCACTGATTAGTGATGAAGCCCACAGTTTGTGGGGTGTTTTTTTAAAAAAATACTTTTATTTCTCTGTTAGCTTCTGTAAACTGGTTTCTTTCCTGCCTTTAAACCTTGCAGCCTTACAGTTAATCTGGAAAAAAATGCTGGAAACGAGTCTTCAGAACTTTCCATCCTCTGAAGTGGGGGAGAGAAAGGGGAGGAAGTACTGAAAAAAAGTCATTCCTTTCTCATTATACATTTTTTGACTTTACTATTTCAGACATTTTCCCTCATTTTGGTCTTTTCATCTTGAATTTTGAGAGTTGTCTCCAACTTATCTAACCAGGCAGTCGATAATGCCATATTCTGTTTCCCTGAAATAGGGAACTCCATCCTCTAGGCTATTTCTGAAAAACACATCTGCTTTGGCTGTGCTGCAAAGGATTATTTTTATTTATATATGTATATAATTTAAAGATAAACTTGCATGACACTTCCTAGCCTTTCTCCTTTTCTGTTACATTTCTGAGTTCATAAGATGCGTTTCAGATCGTTGTGTTGGGGTGGGGGGAATGTTATGATGGTGACTTAAGCTGTTGGTTCAATTTTCTTCTGCATTTTTGCATGTCTGGGAGTTATGGTTTCTTAATGTCATCCAGGGTCAGATTCTGACTTTACCTGTCACTTGCTCTGTTCAAGGTGTCTAGCATTCCTGACTATAGAACTGCGTATTTCCCTGGTGCCAGAGAGTCAGTTGTAAAAGCTGTCAATTGCAAGATATGATTTGCTACTTGAATTTATTGCTAGAATATCTGTTAGCTGAGTTAGCAAAGAAACTAGCATTCAGGAGCCCTTGCTATATTTTATAGAGGGTAACTTTGGTTCAAATTGGATTGCCTGTAGCAGGAGCAAATAACTCTCTTAAATTTAGTAATTTTAGAATATTTGGCCTGTGGGATGGGGAAGTTGTATTTACTTTTTGAATTTTCTTAAGTATCTGCCTCAATATAGTTACTGCTCTTACTCTTGGTGTTTGAAGATGATATATAAAGCTAACAGCACATGTGAAAAGAAGGCAGTAGATTTCATGTGAAGCGCCCTTCAAACCCTGAAGGGAAAGGAATAAATGATGTTTTTGCCAAAAGGAAAATACTGAGGCAAATCAATGTAAATATTTCAGTGTTAGAGACTTGGAGAACACTGAGGTCTTGTAAGGTAATCTCTATTCCAGTTCCATCTATAATTGAATGAGAGTGAGGTCTCCACCACATCACTTTTCTGTAGAAGAAAAGCAAAGGTCAGCAGAAACTAGAGAAAAAGCATAACGCACATCGGGATGCAGCTTCAGAGGAGCAGCGAGCCCTGAAACAAGGTCGCTTTTTGCACAGACTCAAGTTTTCCATTCAATTGACTACACTATTAATTGCACAGAGTACAATTCTCACTACGGAATCCGTGTTTGAATTGAAAGAAAAACAACACAGAGTCAGGGAGTCGTGCTTTGAAAATTAAGTACTTCCTATGTATTTTGTTTTAAATTATATGTAAGCTGATGTTGTATAGCTCATTCAATTTGTAGGCAGGAAGTCTGAAAGAATAGTCCTGTTAGTGTGAACTTTTTCCTCTCTGTGATATTAACTCCAGATAGCTAATGGTTATTGATAAAGCACAATGTTCTTAACTAATTCAGTGAAGAAATGCCTATATCATGGTATAGTATTCCTGCTGGATACGGTAGAAGGTGGAGGTGAAATAGAGGGTTGCTACTTAAATCTTGCTATACCAAAGCATTAATAAAATGTTTCAAACCAAACTTGAAAAACAGTTTGAAATCAACAGGTCCATGATAAAAGCCAACTGGTCTACTGAAGTATATATGTAATTACACACATACATACATATACATAAAAAATTATACATATGTTAGGATATTCAGAATCTTTTGCATTCAGTGATCATTTTAAATTCCTTCTCTGTGTCAAAAGTTTCTACTGTTCTCTGAGTGGTAGAAACTAAGCTATATCTCTGAATTTTGAGGGGAACCGAAATGCCCAATTGCCCTTTATTCTACAGCCAAAATTGTATTTCTTCCTATGCCGCTCTGAAAATGTATCTACTTGTCAGCACAGCTCTCTGGAATATGCGGTATATGTTACCTACATAAAAACAATTTAAAATAAAGGTTTGTATTGAGTTTGTTAACGTAACTACATCTAGGTACACTTTATATTGTCTTATTTATTTTGATATATATGGTAAAAACCAAAATGAACTCACAACCCTCTTATATTTCTGGAGATGGTTAATACTGCCATGAAAATTACCATATACCACTGGAATGATATTACAGTATTCTGGAAATCTGAAGTTCTTCCTACAAAATTTGTGTTTGGAAAGACATTATGTTGTATGCTAGTATAGGTTTTACTAGGAAGTTTCTGATAGTTGAAAGATTTGGCATAATTTTTAACATAATTGGTTAACCACAACTGCTTAGAAGGCTGTCACCCTCTTGTGGATGAAATTTATTTACTTTCATTTTATATTATTATTTTATTATGTTTATTGGTCTGCTTATAACATGTAACTCATGTTCTTAGTTTGGTTGAAATGTGGAAATGAATGAGCTCTATAATTGCATAACTGTGTATGAATAATCTAGTACTTCCCTTACACTAGAGAGATTTTTGTCTTCAGATTCTCTAGTGGAGTTAAGGAAGGGAGGAGGGAACTATAGAGTAGAAAGCACAAAAGTTGCTTAAGAAAGCAAAACCAGGCATTCTTTATTCTCTTCAGGCAGCTCATCCCCTGAAGAGGGAGAGCTGTCAGAATGAGAATTTGAACAATTAGACAAGAATACTCACGATAGGCTTTTCCACCTGAATACACTGCATTATCCTGACTTCAGGACTGCAGAATGAACAAGCAGTGCCAGTCTGGCGAAGTCCAAGAAAAATTATTTCTAAATAATATCTTAGGGAAGAATTTGTTTTCTTAAATAAGGCTATAGGTATAACTATAAAACATGAATTGAAGCCACCAGTAATAAAGATTCTGTGTTAAATAGGTAGGGCATTATCCTTTTCAGAACTTGGATCTTGTATAAAGCAATGCTTCACTGTGTAGAGAACTGGTGCCATCAATAGCTAAGCATGGAATAGAATGTGAGAAGGAAGATTTTGCAAATTTACAAGAAAGCAAAATTATCTTTAGGAATGTATTTTTCCATACCTGTTTCAACTAGAAAGTCTTTTTTATGTCACGGTGGCCTCAGAAGGAAGTGGTAACTTGATCCAGTTGGAAACTGTATTTGAAAACCTATGATTCCACAATCTTTCTAGGTGTTTCCTAGATATGTCCAGTTGAGTCACTTTTCCAAATATGTGAGGTAGAATCTACTCTTTATTTGATATCCTTGAACTAAGCTTTTGGAATAACTCAGGGGTAAAATATATTAAAAAGTTGGTCCCATATTTATTAAGTATTTTATGGCAAATGGTGTTAATGTTGTGTTATTAGTATTTCAGGTATTTTAATACGTCTCAATTAAAAAAAATAGTAGAGAAGTAGTTTGGAAATAAGAAGGCATCTTTGCCTTAAACCAAATTGGTCCCAACTTCTATTATTATTCTGTGTGGGTGTGTTCCCCCCCGCCCCGCCTTTCTCCCCCTCCAATCTTCTTTCTCTGCGTTTGCTCCATGTATCTGCCAGTTTTGGAGAATGACATTTGTGGCCAGCTGGCATTGTTTATTTCAGGGTTACTTTTTCAGTCCTCCTGTGGGTGCTAGATAGTGGAAAATTTGTGAAACTCGGCATTGTATATATGCCTTTTTGAAAGAAGTCCTATCGTGTGTAGAATTTCTATCTTTACGTTCTGATGAAGGTTTATTCTTAATAGCTTTCAGGGCATTCTTTTACCTTTTGGACATCCATTAGGAATGGGTGATTCAGCTTTTAGAGTTTTGTTTAGAGAATGTTTCACTTAAGTTTCATTTATTTCAAATTCTACTCCTTGTGGGTTGCGACTGTATTTCCCCGCTATTTTAATACCCAAACCTGAAAGTTTAATCTGCTTTGACAATTTTTTGTGGTTTAATGTCTTCTGACCTTTTGCCATCTCATTCTTTTTTCTGCAAGACTTTGGGTTTTAGTGGGAGGGGTCAGAGAGCACTTGCAAAGTCACTTTATTTTTGTGCCAATCGGCAATCTCACACGTTCTTCTCCTGCTGCTTTTTCCTGTAGTTGTCATTAGAATTTGTCTGTCTAGCATAATGCGCTACATTAGAGACAAAATGCTTGTGGGTGTTTTCCCCTGGGTTAATTTCAGCTGGATCACCTCGCTGACTGCTCACAATCCAGTCATGTGCTGGTGTTGAGTGGCCAACAGTAGGAGATAAAGGTGGGATCTCAAATTCTGGCAGCAGCTCAGATTCTGCTGCTGAGCCTCTGTGCTACTGTGGCTTGACTGCCTTTGGCGCTTAAGAAATTTCTTGAAAGCGAGCTTGAATGTCTGTACTACACTGCAGGCTTTGTGTCAGGCATACCTCAGTGGGTGCAGAGAATAATATTTAGACTACTTTAGGTATTTTACACTTGCATCATGACAAAATGGTGAATACTGATATTCTTGCGATTGCAGTGTACAGTACAATTTGCCATTGAATTACATTCTTTTTGGCAGGTTAATAGTGCATTTTAGTTCTGATGTAGTCTTTGGTGTTTGCCCTGAAAACTTTATTTTCAAATGTCTGTACATATTTTTTTATTATTCTATCTTGATATAATCTGAAGGGTCAGTTTTTTTCAGTGACTTGATTAAGATCAATCTTTTCCTGCTACCACGGGAATATTTGGGTGGGTTTTGTGGCTTAATAGTGTCTAGAACAAATTTAATTCTTTCAGCTTTGAAGGGTTATTTTCATCATAGGTTTTTTTTTTCTAGAACTAAGTAATCATCTGTTTTTAATAATTGTCTTAAGAGATGAGGAATTCCAAAATGTGCAGGAACAAACAGATTTTAATGCAAAAAAATTCCAGTAAATATATTTTGTTTTGAGGTATGTATCCTCTTCCTCTCACTTTATTCCTTAATTTGTTTTTACCAGATGGTAGAAAATTCTGGAAAACACATAACAGGGTTTGCTGCTGTTGTTTTTAATTCGGCTCGCAAAAAGCTACTGGGAGGATTGTGTGATCAAGAAGAGTGAGTCAATTTATATAAACTCCATATTTATACCATTTACACATCTTGCACATTCAGTATTATCCTGCCCACTTCTGTTGTGGCTGTTCAGCTGTGACTGTGCATTTTCTTTGATTCCTAAATTTAAAGTCTGGAGTATATTGAGGTAGTAATTTTGCACTCTAGAGCGTGGCTACTCACCTACTTTTCCCAGATTGAGAAGCTCAAGCATTTAAATACCAAAAGAATAACTGTTTCCTCTTCACTGATGCTTTGAATAGCGTGGTCATTAAAAGCAACGTTTCCTTCTTTTTCACTGTGCAGGAGAAAAACTGTACCAGGCATCAACCACATCTGAGAGGATAAAAAGCTTAGGTGTGAGGAGGCATGAAAAAAGGCGAGGCTTCCAGTTCCCCAGACACTTGTCCTTCCCTTTTCCCGTATAACTGTGCTCCATGAGTAAGTACATGGAGTGGAGTGCTGTACTGCAGGATCAGTTTAACTGAAACAGGCAATCATTTGGGAACATGGATGTGGACATAATGGAGGACTTTGTAAATGTTTCTAAGCCATTATAATGAGCATAACAATTGGTAAACTAGTGTTCACACTTAAAAATAGTAATTTTTTCCCATTGGCAAGCTGTTGTCTAATCAAAGTGGTTTTACACTGTTCTCTACAATTTGGGGAAAAAGGAACAGCCCTTTCCTGATAATCTGGAGCAAGTCCTCCTGCTGAGTCAGAGTGAATTAACCCTCTCTAATAAATGAATATGAGAAAATAAATGATAGCTGTTCAAGTTGTTTAACTTGCTGTTCATAGCATGGATTTTCAGATACACACAGATTATTTAAATATTGAAATCAGGCTTCACTTTTTTTGGCAGGAAAAACTTAAAATCTGCAGGTTATAAGCTATAGATGGGGGAAAAGAAGGTTTTGATGCAAATTCTGGAAAAGCTGAACCAGTATTAACTAAAGCAAATAAAGTGACATTCCTACCCCCACCCCCCCCACCCTCAGTCCAAAAGACAATAACTGATATACAAAATAACCATGGCTTGAGATGTTCCTTTCTTTGTTTTGAATGCTAAGAAGTGTAGTTGTTTAAGGCTCTAAACAGTATGCAGCAGATTAACACTTCTATTATAAAATTATTCTGAAATTATGAAACTTTTAGGCTTTAGATGTGAAGCAAGAAAACCGAAGCAAAATTAGTAAAGAAGTAGTTTCCTTTTGAGATTAAGATGTCGTTCTGTCTTTGTGCCCGAATCTTGCATTTCCTACAGTTATTATAAGAGAATAGGGAAGGTGGATATTCTCATGTCACCTGCAGAGGCAAGCAATGAACTTCAGATCAATACATTTGCAACTGTTAGATACCTAAAAGCAGTGCAGACCATACCATTAAAGAGAGCTTCATAATTCAGGATGGTTAACTTAACTAATAGATTGTTTTATAAAGCCACTTTCTTTTGCTTTTCTGTTAAACTTTAGCCAAAAGTTGATTTTTAGACCAATATATATCACAACTCTGCTACCCTGTAGGTAAATCACTGGGTAAGTTACAACTTCAGGTTGCTTCAGACAGGAGAGGATTTCCTGTAACAGCAAATTTGGACAAAGCTTTATTTCAAATAAGCTATTAATTTCTTCTGAATTTCAAGAAATCATACTGAAAAACTTACTTATGCTTCCATGAACTCATGTAAAACAAATGAAAGAAGAAAAAAGGTGGGAATTCAGGAGAACCCAGCAGTGGCTTTGGCAGATTACACACTAATACTCAACAATTCTAGTATCACTTGTAATAGTGTGCAAAGGTAGGTAACTGTACACGCTTCTGCTGTTCACAGTCCCATTTACCAAATTGCCAGATAAAAATCTTAAGGAAAATAGATCAGTTTGTGATAAAAGCTATAAAGAACAATGCACGTTTGCAGTACTTGTGTTTTAAAATTCTGCCTATGCACAACTACATTGTTGAACTTTGCATTTCAAATTGTTAATTCTTGTATTTGAAGCAATTCTTCTCATCTGCCTACATGTTATTTAGACAATGTAGTTTTTCTTTCTATTAATCTTTCTATTTTTTGCCATTTTTCTTGTGGTTTCTTTTGCTTCAGCAATCTACTTTTCAAATTGAATAGCATCCAAGCAAGGAGTTAAATGATTCTGAACAGTCTGACAGGTTTCTGTAGTGCAATTTTAGTTTACGCTTTCCTTTAAGCTGGGCAAAACCTGAATGATGCAGCAAACTAAAAGGCCTTAGTGAAGTTTCCTGTTGAAAGTGGAGTGTTTCAGTTCTTTGTACAGAAATCTTTAAAATAATTTAGCTGTTGCTGTACTAAGTATTTAAGAAGCAAATGTTTTAGATGACGTCTGTATTTCTGAGAATTGTGGTGGCTTAATTCCAGAAACAAAAATCCCTGTACAGCAGCTAAAGAAGTTCATGCTCTGTTGTGTATGGGCAGCTGGAAGTACTCACTGAATAAATGTGCGCTTTTTTGCCTATTGGATCTAGTGTAAATCTTTAAGTTCAGAAACCCTATTATCAAAGGTTTCATGGATTCTAAGCATATGAATTTCATTCTTGTATTGCTTTTGAATATGGATCTTTGCCGTCAAATCACTTAATTTGCCTTCATCAATCACAGAAAAGTATTTTTATATTTTAGTGACCAAGGCTTTGATTTTTCTAGTGTGAAATACCACATCAGCTTTAGATCAGCTCGGAGTATGATTCCCACTGTTTTAGTTGCATGGATTCTTGCTGTGCTATAAGGGATTTCGTGATTAAATATCAGCGAAACTGAACCCAAATCTGACCTTTAAGACTACTATAAATTTTACTAAATAAATATTCCCATTAATCTTTTCTAATATTATCCTGTATTTAAAAGTTCAAAATTTAACTCTTTATAGTCATTGATTACCAAAATATAAACCAGGAGGTTTCATATCAGTAGAATACAAGAACAATGATTGTGCCTAAAGGAATACATGAAATACTTTTCTTGGTGTATCTGATTCCTTACTGTTCGTTTAATTTCCATTTTTTTCAGTTGTAGCTGATGATCTGGAATCATTCTGTAGAGTAATTCAGTACCTCCAAAGTGAAACTATGAAAAGTGGCTCTTTCAGGCCCACCTTCTACAGCATGTGTCAGTTCTAGTTCCGAACTCGGTGCACTTGGTAGTGAACCCTATCCATTTTTAATTTTTTTAAATGATATTTAATGGCAATTCTGAAACAGTAATAAAATTAAGGAAAGGTGGTGGCCACTGATGCCATCTGGTAGGGGAAAAAACAGAGATTGAGACAAACAGCCCAACCATTTCTCTCATGGGGAGTGGGATGCATACGAGGGAAAAGATTCTGTTGAGGAATCACAGGATCAGTTTTGAATATGTAAGGAAGTCTGGCTATTATGTAAATATCTGTACTTCATAGATAATATGCCCTATTTGGCATCAGAGCTATAGTCTAAATATTAATTTCAACCTGGATGTCATCTGACCTTCTTTTAGTCTTCTGGCTAGACTATGGACATATTGATGGATACTGTGTTTGATAAGCTATGGCTGCCACTTTTCCAAGTTATTGTTTAAAGCTAATTAACCAGGTTGACTTAGAACAGTTGTAGATTTGCACTGAGTTGTGGGCTGTCCCTTTCCTTCTGTGCAAGGAGCACAGAACAGAAAAATAGGTTAATTTTGCTGCAACCTCAAAAGTGGAGGTTAGATTTTTAGTTAACTTTTGATTTTAATAAAATAACATCTTAATGTTGAATGAGTAGATTGTTCTCCAATAAGTTTCTCTTAACCGAGGATGAGAAGCCAAGACCTGAAAGGGAAATTGCGGTAAAAAGATAAACTACCTTGCAAAAATTTAATGCAACACAATATTTATTAAAATGTCTATTAACAGGAGCACTAAGAAAATTTGCATTTAAGAGTGCATAATGCATAGCTGATAAAGTAATTAACAGCTGCAAAATGCAATATTCATCACTAATTTGATTTTTAATGACTTTGATCATTATCAGACCTGCCTTTTCATAGAATAGCTAAAGAAGCTATAGGAAGAGTATTTAACGCTCTTAAAATACATATTACTGTTTAGGCTGCTGTTCAAACAAACAGTTCCATGCTGTCCTTACTGTTTAGCTATATCAAAAGGCACACATTGTGGGAAATGTTTCATTCTCTCTAGTTCTTTGCTTTTAGGGGACCGTTTATAGTCCCCTATTTTAGTTTATCATTTTAAAAACCAGAGTTTATGTATGCTTTCAGTTACTTAAGCCTCCAAATGTTCAATGGCACAGATACAATGTACTCTAAATTCCTTGGCAACTATTAATATTTGATCTGTAGTTGCATCTTGGTACATGTTATAACCTGAGCTGCATTCAAGTTACGCTGGCTTTCTTCTGACTTACACCTTGCACCTGATTTTTGCATGGATCAAGAATAAAATATACTTAAAAGTAATAATAAAAAAAACCCAACCCTGAGCCCACTTTATATTTGTTTTTAAATAACTTAGAGAACCTTGTCCATATCTTCTATCTTTTAAATGAAATATTATCTGCAAAATATAAATACAGGTTATCTGTAGGATATGAGATAAAAGCCAAAATTTAAAGGAATTTAGGTTAGCACAATAATTCATAGGTCTACTCTAATTTTTAGGCACCCAACACTTTTCTATGTGTGTTTTTTCTTTATTCTTGTGTGGAATGCATAATCAATAGCTGTTCAGGGACCAGGAATTCCCTTCCTATTGTCAGCAGAATACCTGTGCAATAGATTAGTCATAGTTCCTTTTATTGTGTTCTTTCTGGTCCTATGAAATTTGCGTTCTTGGTTACACAGTGGCAAAGCTTTACTGTATTTCCTCTAATGACTTTTAGATATCTCCCATTTCCATTTGACAGCTTTATTAATGAAAAACCCAATAAAATAATTGGATTTTTTCCCAATATCTTAATGGAATTGCGTTTTTACCAGCAACATAAAAAGTATACCTGTTCTCTCAATAATTGGTATGGAATATCCTATTACACTGTATAATCTCTGACAGATACGGGTCAGATTTGCCTGGGTGGTAGGGGGAATTTTTAACCATATGGCTATGATTATAAACTGTGACAAAGAATGTCTTGCAATATTTTCCTCTTTCCATATATGCACGATAGGGCCCTTAGGACCACAATGCTCAAAGCTAACAAAAATTTGAAAAGAGAGAGGACCCTCTGCCCATTTCACTTTTAGGATAAAAGCTGCGGTGTACCTTTTATCACAAATGTTTATGAGCTTTTGTAGCTTAGCAGGGCCCAGCTACGAAGTGTGTGCAATTCCTCTCTTTCCAATCGGGTCCAAGACCCAGCTATTGCAAACCTACGTGTGTCCAGTTTTCATGGCTGCAGGAAGTCACCGTTGTCTGGGATTCTGACCGGTATATTTAGCAAGCAGTGTTGACGCATGAATGGATATAATTTAAGATATATAGTTGAAATATCAACTTCTTTTGTTTTTAACTTTTATTTTCTGAACTGTTATGAGATGGAAGGTTTTGTTTTGTTGAAACTGTAAAGATTTTCAAATTTTGTGTAAGAATGCTAAATAGTGATTTGTGCTTGGGTGGATGCTCTATCAAACAGCTGCAGAAAGTGAAGATAGGAGTCTTACATTTCTGTGAGAAAATACAGATCTACTCTCTTTGGAACTGAGCATGTATACAAAGCAGCATCCACATTATGAAATGTGCAGATCTAAAATTGTCTTCCTTAGGAGAGACCAGTGAACATGACCCCATCTGTGGTTTAGAAAAAAAAAGTTAGATAAGCACTCTTTATAAAGACAAATCAAATTTCTACTCACAACTCTAACTGTAGTTTTATTTTTTTTAAACAAGAATTTAAAGGATTTTACTTAAATTTATCCATTTTAAAGTTTGCATGGGTTTTTTTTGAGAAAACGTTGAAATGATGAGCTAAAGCAAAGTCTATAGACTTAAAAATCAAACACTTCAGTATTTTCTGGTTGTTAATGTAACAGAGAAAACAGAAAAGGATTTAAAACTATTTTTTAGTACAACTTTCTACCTGTGCATACAGGTATAGAGTTTTATACACAGTAAGAATGAACTAACATTGCAAATTTAAAACAACATGAGAAAAAGAAATTGTCTATGTTTATATATAGTACATTCATCAATAGCATAACTGGAAAACATAAAACTATTTTTGAAGCCCAATGGAAGTGTTTTTTGTTAAAAACAAAACAGACCCACCAAAAACTTGTGGGCAGAGTAAATTTTGTTCCTCAGTGTTTGAAATAGAGGAGTTTCTTGGCCTACCTCACGGCAGAGGCTGCAACAGTAAAATATTCAAACAAGCTGTACTTTTTTTTTTAAATCTACTGTTAGTGTTTTGTCAGTGGAGCAATGGGATAATAAGGCATTTGAAGTGAGGAAAAATGTAGCTGGCATACAGAAACAGCCAGAACTCCTTTTTCAGGATTTAGTACAATCTCAGAGGTTTTCCTTAGCTCTTAGTTATTTTCTTAAGTGCCATATGTATAGGCCATTTCTTTCTTGTATTATCAGATTTTACCAAATCTGTCCTTTGGCAAATCAGTTAGGTGGTCAGGTTCCTGAAGAGATTAACTCAAATTGCTAAAATCATGTTGTTAATGACTTTTTAATGCTGTGGATTAGATGGGAAGCACTGCAGTTTGTCAGATAAAATGTTGGTTACAAGTAAAAGTAGCACCACATCTGACCTCGGTACTAGTGCAGGGAAAGCCAGTGAGGGCACACACTGATGAAAAGAAACTTGATCCTAAATGTCTAGTTTGTGCTTTCAGAGAGATGCCAAGAAAGCATAGTTATCTTGGTTAATGCCAACCTCAGGTGTACTGGAGACACAAGCAAACTCTAGGCTCACCTGAGGGGAATATTAATTAGCACTAGCACACCTACTGTTCTGTCTTGAGTACTTAATTGCTTTAGCCCAGATGAGAACAGTGATTCATAAAACAGAATTTAATGACTGTATTAGAAAAGTGGTTGTGAATATGCACATAAATTAATCCCTAGAGTAATTTCCTCTATAACATGAAATAGGGAATGTTTCTGCAAATTTAGCTTTATATCTTACATGCTAATTTAACTTTCTTTTTACAAGATACTAATGCAGTTTATTTTTTTTTAAAATACATAACTGACTTCTTCCAACATATTAGAGTAATATTAGAATGTTCATTTGGACATCTCATTAGGTGGAGAAAGAGGTATGTATTCAATGGGTCAAATCCCATGGTCTCAACTAGTTTCTATTGGGTGAGGTCATGTCTACCACTAAGAAATGTTATCACCCAAACTTTTGTCGCCTTTCGGCTGCCAACTTTGCTGTGCTGCTGAAGCACACGTATGCTTGGCTGCTCTTGCTGGTGTGTCTCCTCACTGAGAGACACTGCGCTGGCAAAGGCGCTGTGCGTGGTAGGTAAGAGCCCAGGGCTTCCAGCTGCTGACACTGCTCTGTTACTGGAGTGTGGCCAGGCTGGCATTTTGCCAGCAGCTGAATGTCAGCTGGGGGTTTGTGTCATTTGTGAAGGTGGTTTCGGTGGAAAGACTGGATTTTGCCTGCCTCATTTTGAGATATTCTGGGTATTGTGGAGGCATGGCAAAAAGGAGGCAGTATCTTGCCACAAAAATTACAGGATATGACCCATCTGAAACCCCAAAAATATTAAGTGATCATTTTGAACAGTTACCTTTAAAAATGTTCATAACATGATTATAGAAACATTTCTTTTTAAAAATTTAATTAAGCAATGAAATTGTTTCATTAGGAATACTCTGTGCTATATTTTAGATGCATGCCTATAACCGAATTTACTATGTCCTGAGACTACTTGTATCGCTCTTACTGTGCACTGAAGTTGGTGACGTAAATGCATATACGGTTGAGGAAAAAATGTGTCTGTCGTTACTAAATGAATGTACGTTGAGGGACGAGGGCTATGGCTTAAAAATATTAATGAAACTATAAATATATTCTAATAAAAATAGGAGTAAGTTGAAAAATTGTGACGTGATTTTTTAGTAACTTCTAAATATCTTTTGTAACTGCTGCTTGTGCCTTGGTAAAGGAAAAAAACAAATCTAATAGCAGACAGTAGGGCAACTTCTGAGTACATCTGGAATGCGAACATAGTCTTGATACTAAATACGGTAAGAAAGCAGGAATGTATGAAGGCCCTGGCTTTTCATTCCTTGAACTGGAGTGATTGCTACTCATACAAGGCCACTGCTGGCATAAGCAATGTGTTTTGGTAGATCTTTTCTTGAGATAGAGAAGAATGTTCATTTGTTCATTTTAAAATTAGTTTGTGCAAACTTTTACTTAATGCTTTGAAGGGAGATTGTGAAAAATGCCTAGGGAAATTGGGAGCAGATCTCACTAACTTTAGCTATGGAATTTGTACTGTGAAATTCTTTTAAGGTCTTGCAAAATACCATCCTAAAGTAAAACATATGTTTTGAAAAAGTGATGCAATACATGCACTATAGCAATTAACCTTTCACAGTCATGAAAATGTAGCAGTGTAGTAAGCAGGAGGAAGAAAGTTACTAATTGATGGCATGTTAGGTATTAGTAGTGCCTTGTTCACTTGCTGTTAAAATAATAATGAGAAAGTGTGACCCAACTCTCCTTTTATCAATAAAAATTAAAACCTTCTGGAAAACTACCTATACAAGACCCGAATATTTATTGGAATTTTTGTTTATAGAACTCTCTTTAAAAGCTTTTCTACTGGTATCCTTTCTATTGGTATTCTGAATCATCCTATAGAAACAATTTTGTAGGACTTTATTTTCTGTTTAAAGATATATAAACATATATTCTGTTTCTTTATATATAAAGGACTTTCCATACAGCAAGAAAGCGTATTGCTATTTAATATTTTAGTATATAGGAAACTGCTTTAATATTTCAGTTTATATATAAAGGACTTTCCATACAGCAAGAAAGCGTATTGCTATTTAATATTTTAGTATATAGGAAACTGCTTTAATATTTCAGTTTAGTGTAGTGCCAATGGCATATCTGGAAAGCTTATTCTTTGTCAACAGTCCAATTCATAAAATAGTCTACTGAAAACCATATGGTTTAGGTCTAACAAAATATGAAGTATGTTATATGATCTCACATCAGCGTTATATCAATTGAATCAATGAATGTCTAAAAAACCCCTTTTCCTCCTGTAAATAATACTGTCTTCTCTCAACAGGTACCTAAAAACCCTTTCCTGATGAGAATATTTTTTCTTATTTTAAATATAATAACTTTTTATTAAAATGCAGTTATTTTGGTGGTTACGCAGCAAGAACAGGGAAGAAACGGTGAGAGTGCCTCAGAAGTTAGAAGTGGAGTTGTTTATTAATTTACGGTGTTTACAGCATGCTGTAAAATATGTTTAATAATATATTGGCCCAGGAAGAAACTATCCAGACTTTATAATCGTGAAGTGACTGGAGAGTTAAATGCTGCTTTAGCTTCTACTTCATAGATCATGATCTAATTCATAGATTCATCTTTCTCTGTGACAAAATTGAAATGGAACATTTTCAACTTCCGGTGCCAATTTTCAACGTGCCAAATCTAAGTACCTTCAATCCTTCACTTTCCAGCAAAACTACCATCTGCTTCACAAAGAAATGAAAAGGGCCCAAGTCTTGCAATTAAAATTGGCATTTCAACAATAGTACTGTATTATTTTTATTGAATGTTTGTTTATTTAACAAAGCGGTAGTCAGGTTTGCCAATCAGTGCCCCATTGTGTAACTTGGTATAAAGCCCATAGGAAAAGACAGCTGCTAAGAAGTATTTAGATTTTCTTGGACGGATTGGAGGAAAAATATTTTTGGCAAATTCAGATTTTTTTGGTTACATTTATTGCTGCATTTTTGATGTGATGACAACATCATCAGCTTCCAGTATCAGATTCAGAAAAGATTGTTACTAGTTGGTTTCTCTCTGTATCTTCTCTTTTGCCTAGGCTGTTCTATATGTATGCAGGTGTAAAAAAAAAAAAAAAAAAGTCTCTCCATTATGTTTGTGCTCAAACTTGTTATCTTCTCTCTTGACTATTTGCGTATTCACTGCTCTGTCTCAGCTCCCATCTTGCTTCCCCTGTTGTGTCTTTTATGCGTCTTTCTAGGTCAAACTTTTTCACACCTGCCAGATTATTTCCCCCTAGGCTTATTATTTTTCAGTGAGCTCTTTTTTGTATGCATTTTTATATATCCTTTCAGTGTTGCTTGTATCTGTAAGTTTGCCCTATAAGTAATATCTCTTCTTATTATCTATTTATTTTTCCCACCTATGTACCTGCCAGCTAATGATGTTTTTCCAGTTTTGGTTCCTTACCATTCCTTTCTCAGTGCTTTCTTCCAGCTTTGTCATGCTTTTTGCCTCACAGAAGCTTTAGCATGGTTTTTATGCCTGAGGTTGCCTATACAGTTGGAGAATGTCTTTGTGTAGATCTGAACAAGTATTAGGGTTTGCTTAAATGAGTTGTAACTATTGTTTCTGTTGGCATCATCTTTGTTCTATTGCCATCACTTTCCCTGCGAATTACAGTGTTAGGAGTGTTTGCAAAAACAAGCTTCTAGAAATGAAGGAGTTGTAAAGTATTCGATAATATGACTCCTGGTCTCTCTTGTCTTAAGTTCGGTTCTGCTAACTTAATATTTTAGTATACATTCATATGAGGAGGGAGGGAGGAACATCATGTCCTTGGAATTGATGGTAGAGGTAGGCCGTGTTTCATATGCAGCTTAAAAATAATTATTATGAGCCAACAGAAGTGTGTTACTGAATGTTGAGAGAAATAGTATGACAGCAGAAAGGGAAAATATGAAACAGATGTACCATATGTTACTGTGCATTTGTTTTCTATAATAAAACCATGGGGCATGCAAGAATAAACGTATTTAAAAAAAAAAGTAAATTTTATTTTTTTGCAAGGGTTGAGGAAAGCCCCGAATTTATGTTTCAGATTCATTCAGAGGAACTATCTTTATGCTTGAGCATAGTGTTTACTGTATTATAATCACTGATGATGATTTCTTTTTTCCGCACTTTTTTCCTGTGTGCTTTTTGGCAGTTAGGAAGGGCCTAAAATGGGCCTCAAATGTCCTGAAGGGCTGTAATAAATATCACTCGAACAAGAAGGGACATGCTTCTAGGTGCAGAATTTGTGGCCAAATATACGTGTATCTCACACTATATAGGTGTTGCTGGGGAAATAATGGGTTTTAGAAGGCCTGTATGGCTATTATGTGCTGCAAAGTGGATATATTTGCTAAGATTTCCCTGCTGTTTCTGGCAGTCTCCAATTATTTTGCCATAGCATAGGGTAGGTAATGGGTATGAATGTTACCTTTCAGTTTTACTTGTGGGAATTACCTGAATTAGAGTATATTTATTTTTAAAATATTTTCCTACCTGGAATTTTTTTAAAAATAACTTGTTTTATTACTTCATGCAAACTGATCTATTAGTGAGGAATAATATGTCATTTTTTCTTTGAAGGGAATAATGTTTTGTTGAACACTGGATTTAAGAGTGGTTATATAAGTTTCTCTGTTTTCTCTATCCAAATAATAAAGTTTCACTGATTCACAGTGTATACATGAAGCTCAGCTGTATGATGTGTTTAATTAAAACTCACTTGTTTTTTGCTTTGTGTGGAGCCTTTGGGATTGAAAGTCTTAGGTTTGTAAAGGAAATAATTATTTGTAAGGATCTGATCCCCTTCTTTCTTGTTTTTCTTCATGGTGTCATTCTGCAGACTTCAATGAAGCTACTCCAGATTTGCAGAATAATGAGTAGGAGAAGTTAGGCTCCAGTATCATCTTTTTTTTTTTTTACCTACAAATGTCCCCGTTTTAGTTGGTTTTGATGGGATTGTAGTTGTAAATTAATCCTGTTTTAATTATTAAGTTATCTGCTAAAAGAAATTTTGAATTAACAAGGCAGACCACCCAAAACTTTCATGTTTAGGCAGAAATAATTAACTTCTGTTTCACCTTTTTATTTTAAAAAGGGCTGATGAACAAATTGAAAGATAGGAAACTTCTGTCTTGATTTTCTTTTTTTTTAACTGCAATTCCTGTTTTAAATCTTGCATTAAATATCTTTTGATCATTACAGCACAATTAAATTTCTATAAGTTAAAATGAAACTTGGGAGAATAACTTAGATGTTTTTCAAGCACTGAGGCAAGTACATAGTTTTAAAAACCATACTCGGACAAGCCAATATACATTGCTAGGAAAGAAACCAGCATTTTTCAGTTTTGCTGTGAGTCAAAACTTTAAGTCATTTGGAGTTTTTCTTAAGTAGGAAATTGAGGTCTACATATCCTTTTGGTTTTCCTCAGGAAAATGGAAAGAAAATACCCCAACACTGGGATTCTTGCAAACAGGAAGTGATTGATACTACTTTTTTAAAGAGATGATCACCCTCCCCATCTCTTGACTCCATGGAAATCCTTCTTTAAATTTCCATGGATTTTTTGGATTTCAATATGTAAAAATACGAGGATATCAGCAATAGGATTGTGCTGTATGTTCATGGCATTTGAATATTCTAGATAGACTGAAGCTGTTCTCAGTTATGCTATTGGGGTACCTGGGCTAGACAGTCATGGGCAGCTAGGTCTGACTACTGTTCCCGTCACTGCTTTATAAGATGGCCTCTTGAAAATGATGTTTGTGATTAGCTCCTTTTTAGCTCATTTTCTAGTTGCTATAGAAATGTTGATCTGCATTAAAATGGAGGCTCTGTGGATTTCTGTGCAAATTGCTAGGTTCTCTGAGTGTGTCTGAAAATGAAAATAACAATCTTCCATGAAATCTTCAGGACACTTGCCACCTGGAAATGAAAGGAAAGCTCCACAGTTTTCTCTCTACAGCACTACAGCTCCTGGAAAACTCCACAGAAAAGAAACTTCAGTCTTGAGTCTTTCTATAGTGTTTAGCCTTCTGTGTTTTAGAAATCACATATGTATTGAAATAGCAGATTAGAAACATGTTAAGTAGTGTCACCGTAATAGTATCATTTTTGTTCTGTCTTAATTTTATGCTCTGTGTCACTTACAGTAATTTGTTAAACACCCACATGACTCCTTTTATGTATGAGTAAAATAACTTGTTCAATATGTGCCTCTCAGTTTCATATATGCAAGAGATTATTTCTGTAATTTTTATTGAAATATTAGAAGAGCTTCACTTATTTAATGCTCATGTTGTAATTACCCGTGAATATCCCAATGTGCAAAGTGATCTTGAAGTTCATTCAATGTTTAGCTTGATAGCCCGGAGAACTTCACTCTGAAATAAAATAAAATAATCTTTGAAACATGTTACAAAGTACCTGTTAATACAGGATAGTAGAATTGATACCATTATAACTCTAAGAATTTCCTATATAGATAGGTTAAATTGAGTGGGTAGATTATTTGATGGTGTAAGTTTATTCTAGAAAAGGTAATCAAGTTTTCACAGCTTGTAGTAGAAAATAAGGAGTAGCGGAATACAGTCAAGATGATTCAAAGCAGGAAGAGGAAATTAAATTTTTCGCTAAGTATGAGCAAACCTTGCTTTGTTTGAGATTTTATGAACCTTGTAATTATTACTTTTTGGCTATTTTATTTTTGTGAATGAATTCAGATTGGCAGGACAGTGCATTTAACCAGAACAGAGACAGACTGATCTGTTATCTGTTGATGCTCCTCTGTAGCTACTTTATGTAGTACTGTAGCAGCAACAGAAACTAATTCACAGGCTTTTTTGAGGTCATGGAATTCAGTCAAAGCGTAACTTTTCTCAACCTTTTTTCTAGTTATATGGAATCTTATTTTTGAATAAGGGTATAAAACCTTCAAGTTGGCAAAACTTAATACCTATCAATGACATATATTCTTTGTGTTGTTATCATTACAATTTCTTTCTGTGAAATTTCCAATTTCCTGCTAAAAGCGATGAGATTAGAGTAAAATTCAACTTTGAATTTTTGAACATGGGATGTTTGAATGATAGTCTTACTGTAGGTGTTCTGCAATACCTCCAGGTCAGAGAGAATTTTTACAAAAAGTGAGCAAAAGGGAGTTCATCTTTTCTGTTAAGAGCACTTACTGATAGTGGAGTCAAAGCTTCTGTATAGAATAGACTAAAATGTCAGCCTTTAATACATATGTTTTGATGGGTAAAAATGAGGCCATTATAGCAACCCCCTTAGGAGCTACAAGAGGTCCTTCATTTGTTATCTAAGGAGATCTGAACTTTGATATGCTTAAAAGATTTTCATTATGTGTACTTCTTATTTATACACACACGTTATTGTGCTTATTGGCATAGTAAAATAGAAAAAAACCCTAGTTTTATAATGTGTTTGATTTTTTTTTCTTTTGCATGATTTAATTTCCTATATTGCTTCTGGTCTGCTTTTTTTAATAACATCAGCTGAGATTTCTGCTCTGACCCTTGCTTTTTTGAGTCCGTGTGCTTTTTGATTTGTATTGTGAGACCCAATGACGGTTGTAGCCAAGTATAAAGCTTGTGATGGCTTCTCTTGCCTACTAGGTCCTAGTATTACCTAGCAATGAGTTGAGAGCCTATGGTTTTGCTATTTCATCAAAGGTTACTGATATTCCAGTTATTTAAACTGCTACTTGCTAGGTAAGCAACTGACAGCTATCATCTAGGAAACAAAAAAAGATAGACCTGTGTTTTGTTGTGTTTGGGTTTTTTTGTGGTGGTTTTTGTTTGCTTGTTTTTTCCTTCAGAAAACTGTTCACTGACATTGCTGTTGCATAATGTTTCAAGAAAGGTTTGTTACACCTTCTAGGAATCTCATCTTTCTACTCAGTTGAGCAGAAGAATTTTACTTATAAAATTTAGAAAATATTTTAAAATATTTTATTTTGAAGAATCCTATTTTGGGGATTACATTTGCAGGTTCTTGAGACTTCACAGGCCTCCTATCAATCTCCCTAGCTCACTTCTGAGAAAGTTAAATAATGCACTCCATTTACAGACAGAAAGGCTCCTGATATTTTTACTTGAGATGTGTTTTTTCCATATTTTGTAATGACAAGTTGAGATTTCATTTTCACTGGTGATAAAGTGGCCAGGAGCACAATAAAGGAAAAATACAGTTTCTGTATGCAGAAAGTATGCTTGAAAGACCTATGGCACATCCTTACTTTTTCAGTTAAAATGAATATTTCCCTACTAGTCAACTATTTTCCCTGCAGGTGTAGTATCTTATGAATAGCTACTTCCTCCGTGGACAGTGTGCTTGAAAGCTTTGTGTTATCATCTGTTCTTTACACTCTTCTCCCAGCGTACCTGGTATGGAACAGCCATAATCTAACACAGGAGGTAGGTGAATAGACAGAAAAAAATCAAATTGCATTCAGTCCTTTAGTTCTTCTTCAGGGAAAATTGCTGTGGAAAAGATGTAGTGAATGGGCTCGCATAAGAATTTTTCATTGTTGTTACCATATTGCTGAAATCTTTAATAGGAAATGTGTGAAAAAACTTTAATTGATATATTTGGAGAAGTAGGATTAAATTTCCAGGTCACTGTGAAGTTATTTTCCTAACTTATTAAAAAAACCACAAACAACCCAACACCTCAACAAAACTTTCATTTATATTTTATTATTAAGATGTTGTACATTCCTATTGTTTACCACCAGTGAAAATACATGACTAGCAAATTACATGACTAGGAAATTTGGATTAGCTTAAAAATGGCACATAAATAACTTAATTCCTTTAGAAACTTGCAAATTATTCCAAAGTGTCAGTGTATTTCAAGTAAGGTGTAATAAATGTAGTGTTTTTTGATAAATATAGAAGACAGGTACATTATGATACTTAAACAATTGTAGTACGTCACATTTTCAGTAACAGACTTGCGGTATAGGCTGCAAGAAGAGAATTATTTATTTTGCATTCCAATGTTGCTGAGAGATTCCAATTAAAACTGAGGTTTGTTTGTGAGAGTAGTAGGGCAAAATAGTTTAGGCTCTCAGTTGAAATAGAGGATAAAAGCATACAAATAGTGTGAAAGGTAACATGTATTGTCAGGGAAGAACTAGTTTTGCATGCAAACCGGTCCAGCCTCCCGTAGTTACAGGTAACCATCTATTAGAGATCTGGTACGGAATGGTCCCGAGAGGATGCTCTGTTGTGTGCTGTTTCTTATATGTGTTATTTGGTGATTTGCAGTGCTCTGTGGGTCAAGCGTCATCCCCACAGTCTTTTAATCTTTTAAGGCCATAACTGAGTACCTCAGATCTGTGCAGGAGACAGGCAAAGAGAGGACTGTATAGGAGCTATACACCTCCCCTTTATTGGACAATTCTGCTCTGCAAGCTGTTGCCTGCTCAGGAACAGTGGAGCAATGTGAGAGACACTAAAAGAAGCAAAAAGTAAACCTGGCTCTGATTACAGATTCACAGGCCTAGTTCTCACTTAGGTGACACAGGAAAATGGGCTGCTATTGTACTCATTAAATGTAGCTGGCAGGACAGTTGACAAATTTCTACATACCCTTGCAGATAATTGTTCTTACTCTACTAATAGGTAATTCTTTGGTTCTGTAGCAACCTGATCATAGCAAATTATTTTGTATTACCTGTGGTCTTTACTGTACAAAAGAAACTGTCTCATTTTAGCTGGAGACATGGGAAAGAATTATACCTTATGGCCAGTCAAGATACTGTAAATTCCTGGCCTCCTATTCCTGGTTCACTGGTATACTAAGATTTGAAGACAGTGGTTTAGAGAGATTTAAAAACACTTATTTTTCATGTTACGGTATGAGCAATGCTCCATGGCAAAAATTCCACAAAATATGGAAAACTCTAACTCCATAAGCCTACAGTTATTTTTCTATCTGGTTGAATGTAGGAGTAACTATATTCCCCCAGTCATTAGAGTCCAAACCTGGTAGAAATAATTTGTTCATGCTTATTTGTATGATGTTATTCAATCACCCTTGTATTTGTGTATGCCAAGTAGTCACTGATTACCTAGGTAATGATCACATAGTTGATATAGTGATATAGGATTTTGAAAAGTTTTTTCCAAAGTCACCTGTCAAAGGTTGTTAAAAGAACTAATCTGACATGACAAAAGTTCCTTCACATGCATTAATCACTTGTAGAATAACTCTCATGGAATAATAACAGGTTGAAATGAATCAAGGAGATCCCTTATGGAGTCCAGAAGGGGTCTCCTCTGCTCAACATTTTCATTAATTATATGAAAAAGGGGGCAGAGAGTACAGTGGCAGCTTTTGTTGATGTTCTTAATTGGGTTAATAACAGTGAATACAGACTAGAAAGTGTTGCAGGAGTGCACTGAATGAATGTATAATAAAACTGTAAATGAAATTCAATACTGATAAGTGAGAAGTGGTGCACTTGAGGGAAAAACAGTTCTAAATTTACATAGACAATGATGCTCACTGGGCTATTAGCACACAAAAAAGAGGTTTTGGGGTTATAATAGATTTTCTACCGAAACGTCAGCTTGCATGGTCAGTACTGGCAAAAAAGCTGATCAAAAATTAGAAAAAATTGGGAAAAAGGAATGACATGCAAACTGGAGAACATTAGTGACAGTTTATCTTTTGTAGCTTATCTATGTCCTGAATTCTCTGCAAGTTCAGATCCCCTTCATCTCAAAAAAGGATATGGTAGAACTAGAGAAGGTGCTACTGAGAAAAGGAAGGATAAACAAAAATATGGAGGGTCTGCTAAGGTTGGAAAAGAGATGGCAGAAGTGAGATGTAACAGAAATCTGCAAGAGTTTGAGCAGTGTGAAAAAAAAATAAGAAATAACTGATATTTCTCATAAAATGAGAAGATGAAGGTAGCATGGTCAGAATTGGCAAAAAGACATCTAAACAAAAAATGTGGAGTTAAGCTGGTAGCTCATTGCTGCAGGACTTTGGCTTCTACAAATTCAAAAAGTTGTTAGATTTATGAGTGTCTTTCAAGGACTGTCAAGCACATAGATCCCCAATCTGGACCTAGAACTTGTTGAGCTGAAGGCTATTGGAAATGGCATCCCCCTCTGCTTAAGCTTCTTATACTCTTCCCTAGGCATCCAGTATGGACTGATTGTTGAATCCAGCACAAGACCATCCTATAGTATCTGACTTAGGAGCCCCACTGTTTCTTGCCCTTGTTCAAAAGATGGTTCAAAGAGTTTTTTTTTAAATTTTTTTTTGTGGGATATGTAAGGAGTTTTCTCACTAGGTCACGTAATCACAATCTTTCCTGTAAAAGCACAGAAAAAGCATTTAAGTTGTATTTGAACTACATTTAAACTGTGGTTACTCCTCCCTCTCTAAGTTTAAAAGATGAATGACCTGTGTGGACTGTATTCCAAACCTCTCACTGATCTTAATAAGAACAGAGTGATCATAGTCATAAATAACATAAGGTCATCAATGAATGGTGACATCTTCTGGGCATACACATCAGTCTGTGTTCCAGACATTCTTTCATCCTGGTTCTCTCAACCAGGGATTCTGTCTCCAAATCAAGAGGAAAAGGTGCCAGAAGGGCATCTCTATCTGGAACCACGCTCACAGTGAAACTAAATTAATTGTCAGCAAACTTATAGCAGATACTCTTGTTCACAGGCAGATTGTGTTAACTCACTTCATAAAAGCTGTTCAAACCCTAAAAAAAATTCAATCTCTAAACAAGAGTTGCCACAATCAAATATATGCTTAATATCAAAACTGGCAGGTAGATCAGTTACAGGATATTTTAGGAGACAATACATTTGGGTTTAATAAAGGCTACATTTTATTAGGGAAAATAAAAATGTTGAGGTATACCATCTGGTCAGGATTATTCTGACCTTTATAGGCAAGGCTTCCTTTAAATGGGTACCGGTTATCTTAGAAAGCACTTAAAATCTAAGGCACCAGATATAAAGTACCAGAAATGATTCAGATTTAACATATGAGTTTGAATTAAGAAAGTAATACCCTGTTCAGAGGAAGGAAGACTGTCAAAAGGGTTAAGTTTAAAATCAAAAGACCAAAAATGCTTCCTTTTTCTGTAACTTTTAAATAACGACATTTTGATGTTTCTTTCTTATGTCATGTAAATTTAGATTTTTCTGCTTCCCAATGAGGAGTAAGAGCCAGCAAAAAATCCATGTTCTGAACAGTCTAATTAGCCTAAGCTGTTGCGAATATTCACATTATTTCTGCTGAAAAAAACCGTGAATACTGGCTGGTGAAAGTATGCTATATTTGGGTAATATTTATAACTAGCTACAGTGCATTGATTTATTTCTTGAATAGTTTTATCAGATGCCTGCAATGAATCAGGCTTCAGGACCAGAAAAAAATGTATCTGGGCATCAGTAATAACATAGCCTTCTGGTATTTTGTCTCATTCAATTGAATTTTAACATAATAAAAACTACAAGCACACTTGCTTTTGTAGGTAGGTATGTAATTATCAAACTTTTGTCATTGGGGTAACTTTTAGCACAGTTTCATTTTGAATAAACTTTTAAAAATGGATTTAGTATAGAAGAATACATAAATGAAGTTGCACAATAATTGTGAGTAGAGCTGCTTGATTATTAGGGTTTATTCTTAAACTCTTGGTTAGACTTCACACACTTAGCTGGACAGAGCTCTAGCACCAGGTTCCTGAGATGTCTTGTCAGACTACCCAAGTGAGAAATTATCAACTTGTTGCCCTGAATTATAAAGGCTGTTACGCTTTCTTTCTAGATATTATGAGGGGAAAAAAGTTATAAAAGATTCTACAGAGCAAAACATTAATGTAAAAATCTATTTGGTTACAGAAGTAATTAAATGTATCATTTTTCTTTGTTTTCTGAAACATCTGGATCCATTTTCTCCTTGATTCTATTTAGTGATGGTTAAAAAGAAATGATCCAGCTGGCTGAAGACTTTTCACTTGGCAAGTAAATGGTTGGTATTACTCTCCAAGGAGGTCAGGATATTTTGCATTTCATCATTCCTGGAATTTATCTTCTATGGTCCAGCTTGATTAAACCTCCTGTGGCACTGGAGGAAAAAGAAGCAAAGGTCTTACAGCAAGAAAAATGTTATTGACTAGTTAGTTTAGGACTATGCAAATTTCACTTCTTGTGCTAAACAGAGTACAGAATAATCACAGAAGAATAGTTGCTTGGAAATATAAATTGATTATTTAATTATTTTATCTGGCAATTTTACTTGCTATAAAGAGGATTAAGGTCTAAAGAATTAAAGAGCTTTAAGCTCATAGACAACAAAGCATTGTGAACTTGGTGTGGGTGTGAAAGCCACAAAATATTTTTCTTTAAGAGGGTTATTTTTCCTTCTTTTTGCAACTGAAGAGAACCAGCAGAGCCCTGCAGTGATGATAGCATCCCGTTACCCTTTCCAAAGGAATTTTTTGACCAGGGGACTATGTGGGTATCCTTCTACTATTTTGTCTCAGAAGTAACTTTCAGTTCCCCCCCCAGGCAAATACAAGTAATCTGAATAGATTACGCTGTAACATATAGACAGCTTCTAGGATTTGGGTGAACTGAGAGATGAAAAGGAATGAGGCTAAACCAGATACGTGTTTACATTTTGCTGCAACGAACAGGATTTTCATATATAAATGTACATACAAGGAAAAGGTGTGGTTTTTTTGGAAAGGACAGGCTTTATCTTTTAAAGTAATCAATAATTTAAAAAGTGCTCGAGATTTTCTAGAATTTGCTTTGTGAATAAGTATTCATTGTGATGAACAGTTTTGGAACACAGAGGAAAATGGAATGGCTATTTACATCATCATACCCTGATATTTGATTCATATTGAATATGGACAGCACTTACTCAGGATTTCTATAGGTTCTGTTTATCAAAGGAAAAAAAAATCCTCTCTAAAAAGTATAATATGTTTTACTAAGGTTTCTGGCAGTAGAAATGGCAGAGTGCTATTTTAAGGTGCACTTTTCTATAAAGGCTTTTTTTGTGTTCTCAGTTTCAGAGTACAAGTGGCCTAGAACTTTTTTCTCTTAGTAGACAAAATTCAATATCTAGGACTGAACTTGTGTTCCCAGTACAACTGGGAACATTAAAGAGAGGGTCTGTGCGACGGATGAATCATGGTAGCTGCTCAAGGTATTTCAGTAAGAAGACAGTTTGGAGAGGAAAAAAAAAAAAACCCAGAGAGTACCTTTGACATGACTTGAATAGATTGAATGTGCTGGGGTTTTTTTATCAGAAGTGATACCAAGTGTTTCATTATTCCATGGAATTTTGAATTATGAGTGAAGTTATATAAAAAAGTATGAAATAGGCCTTTGAGCTGCAGGTCTTTGGTTCACTGCTGCAGACATCAATGAGGTAAGTATCTTATGTTTGTGAGTAAAATTATAGTTTTAAAACTGTAATCTTGTTGTTTTGAGGTTGTTTTTTTTTTTAATAGAGTAAGATAAATTAGTGATAATACAGAGGAGTTGAAGCAGGAAGAGAAGGGAACGCATTGTAGAACTATACCCTGTTTTGTCTGAGATAATGGTTTAAGACTTGACAAAAGGACAGTGTTCCATTGACCACCTCTGTTCTCTTCTGTGATCATTTAACATCTCTGTATCAGATACAGAAATTGATTATATGAAAAAAATAAAGCCTGCAATGCAGTTTTCACTACTATCATTCTGGCAAGTGTTCCTATTAGTGATAAAAGGTAGTGTAAGGCCTTTTAAGCTCCATTATATTCTCACTTCTAGGACTTCTAATCTTTCTTTCCTGAACTCTGTGATTGTGCTTTCTGATGCCTAGTCCTTTTCTCCTCTATGACTTTGAACACACTGTCTGGCCATTACGTTTTTTGCACCTCTACCTCATTGGCTGACAGTTTCATATCACTAAGCAGCATCATTCCCCCTATACAGTAAATTGGAAAAAAGTAAATTAGCCTGTGATCGTCAATCCACTTACTGGTTTCAGCAGCAACTTGATCTACAGGCTGCAATTAAGAGTGTCGCTGAAGAATAAAAGAACAGGGTTATGTTTAATGTTGGTTTCTCTGTGCATCTCTAATAAACCTGTTAGTTGATTGGAATAATACTGTTTAGTTAACCAACTATTCTGTTGTCTCACACATTTTAAACGTAGGACTGTATACAAGCTTGCCTTCTTGGGCTAATAGAATTCTGACTGTGAAGAGACTTAGACAATACTTACAGAATTAAACCAGCTTTTTCTTTCTGTTTTTCAGTTGAAAAAACAAATGCAATTTTATTCAGAAGTATTAACTGTGATACATTAAATGGCTTAAGATGCAGACTTTTTTTTATTTATAGTGACTGGTACAAGTTCTCACTTACGGTAGATTGTGTCCTCTAGAAGAACTTCCTTTGGATGGGCCTTTTTGGTCCCCTGAGTAGCATAAAGGTTTAATCCAGAGAATTCTGGTGCAGATTTCACATCTCAAGGAGCATCTGCATTACTGGGCACCTCCTAGAAGGTGCCATAAATGCATTTACTTCTTTGCAGATTGAGTGAGAAGGCATACTGGAAATTATAGGAGCCATAGCATGTGGCACAGGAGAGAGCAATTCCCCTGTGATTAATCCTTTGCTGCTACTAGTGATCTCATCTGTTCAGCATCAGAATGTATCAGAGCAGGACCTCTTCCAATTCTTAGTGTAGTTAGATGGCCCTAAATTAGAGAACTATAATTCAACATTTTGTTACTTCCAGCAATAGTGCGGTTGATTGAAATATTAGAAATATTATTTTTTTCTGTGCAATCAGTGCATATAAAACTGTTCAAGAATAGTGGAATATACTATTTCTGTTACCAGGACTGTGGTGTGAAAATATCACCTTGTAGAGTGGTGATTCTCTTGTTTATTAAAGAAGGAATTTCTTTATAGGCTATGGGGTGGGGGAGTGGAGGGGAGCACTTGTGATTTCAGCTGATTTCCAGCTGCTTCAGGATCAACAAACAGCAGCCAGAGCAGGAACAGAATGAAGCTTTATGTTCCTTAGCCGTTATATAGAAATTAATTTACTTTTTGATTATTTTCATTTATATTTGCAGTAGTGTCTTTGGTTTACCAGAGTATTGCGTCAGTAATTTGTGCTGAAAAAAAGTATGTTTTTCCCTAGAATTCTCCTAAAATTCTAGTGTGGAAGTCTGAATGATGTCTGAAATCAGAATAACTTATCTTACAATAGTTAAGCGATATAAGAACATGAATGAAGTGCAGTACTGAACCTAGATAGTCTGGTTTCTGAAAGATTAACGGCAGCAATGTGTGAGTTATGAGTTTGCTAATTTATTTTCAGTCTTTTATGAAAGTCAGGATAGAAATTATAATCAGTGTTGTGAAACAGAACTCAGAAAACACTGTAATCCTTCAAAAGGGGAAAAACATTTCTGTTTTCCTTGAGAAACATTTTGTATGGGCACACGTGTCTCACTAAATAGTGATTGCCATTACAGCCTTTGAACACATGCATAGCAGAAACACTAGAACCTGAAAATCTTTGCAACACCACAAAGCAATTGTAATAAAGGATCACGAAGCTTTCTGCTTAAATCAAACTTTCTTCTAATTGAAAGTTTGTAGATTAGCTGCACGCAGTCATAGAGTTTAGTTCACTTTTATATAGCTATTTTTATCTTAGAAGTGAAGTTAAAAGCATGTGTAGCACAGCAAAGAAGACTGTGTTTCTCTCATGTTTATAATTGTTACTTGATGTTTTGCTTTCAACCTAATGATCTCAGTGGAGTTTCTCTCTCTTTAAAGGTTATACTCAGAAAAAGGCACGGCTTCAATTCCCCAGACAGGGATATTGTTACATGTGTACGGTGGTTCACTGCAAAGCAATGACAATGCATCCCATCACATTGGACTTTTGTGAAGTGGATTTAGTGATATTTCTTTAAATACTGAGTAATATGTTGCTTTGTCCATCAGACTGTGGAAGACCTTTTAGGCACACTGGCGTGCATTATGCAGTATGCTTTGCCTATCATAGCTGATGTTTATTGTATATTTAAATTGCTTCAGATAGGGCTTTAAGGGGTTTTTAAATCATTCCATCATGTTGGAAAATTCTGCTCACTTTTGTTTTATTTTCTATTTATTTTTACTAGTCATTATGTCTGTGTGTACTCGGGGAAGTAACAGCCTCCCTACCCACAGTAACACAGGTATTCTTGTTCAAGATTTTGCTACTGCATGTATTCTGCTGAAAATACAATGTTATCTGGGAAATGTTAGGGTTAAAGGAAAGCTGCGTTTGGAAAATGTGTTGAGTAAAGTAAACTAGATAGTGGGGACTTGTTACAAATGTATAGAAAAATCTAGAGAAAACGTGGACTGCGGAAGGGAAGGGAGGAATCGGAGGTAGATTTAAGCAAAATAGAAGTCTGTAAAGCCAGTTCATGTGGTTAATATGCTCCATCTCTTGTGTGCTGCTCGAGAGTAAGATAAAATAATCCCATTATAAAGATGCATCTGAGCATGAATTAAAAAGTAGAAAGAGATAAGGTTACATAATTTCTCAAAAAATTGGAAGAGCTCATATGTTTTATTAAATTATTGACAGAAGCTGACATTAGCTGAGCAGGATGCATGGAGTGCTTTGGTTGACAACGTGAGTATTGATTCTATACTCTCTCCCTCCTTTCATACAGTATAGAACAAATCCTCTCTAGTCATACAGTGCAAAACCTTGGGATTAGGGGAGGATGTGTTGACAGGGATATTCATTCTGATCACAAATCTGTACTTAAACTGCAACGAGTTTGCATTATATAGCCAACAGATGTGTAATCATGTGATTTGGGGGGAAAAAACCCCAACCCTAGCAGTTACAACTAAATAAGCCTTTTGCACTGCAAGGTAGCTCTAGGATGCCTTACGTACCCCACAGATCTTCTGGTGTTCTTATCTGCAATGTGGGGTGGTTGAAAGGAAATGAATAGTAGTGGTGCGCTGCTGAATCTTGCGTTGCTTTTTTGTGAATATAAGGCTTGGAGCGCAGACCAGATCCTGAAATCGCTTTACATTTTCTTGCCTTAATCGTTATTTTGTTTTGTGTCCAGTTGAAAAGTGGTTGCAGAGCTTTAACTCCTTTCTTTCTTAGTAGCTGTATAAATGGAATAGTCTTACAGCATGCTTACTTAAAAGCAGTTTGAGAAATAAGGAAAAAGTATGATACAGTAGACTGTTGGACTGTTGACAGAAAAGAAGATAGTGCTAACAATTTAAAATTCAGTGCTGTGGAATGCAGTTGGCCCCAAATGACCCTTAGTACCTGTTTGTTTAATTGCACTTGGCAACAAAAGGCTCCCTGGAGGCTTCTGGGCACTTCATGAGTTTGAACCACTACTAAATAGTAGACCAGCATATGGTTACACTACTATTTCAGCACTGTAGTAATTAAGATTATGCTATGTACTTGTGGGGAAAAGAATCCACCAACATACAAGGAAAGAAAAGGAGGGGGGGAGGGGGGAATCATAGCTGTAAAGAATCTTTGAGTAGTTTAAAATGGAATGTTTACTGCATTCAGTTGCTCCCCTGTAGTGGTTTAATAGTGGATCTGTAGTCTTAGCTGAGAAATTTCTTGCTGTTTGTGGATTAGTTTCAAAATCATACCATTAGTCTGATATATTTTTTCCTACAGAAATATACAACAGGTTTTATTGTCATGTTTAAAGAATGTAAGTCAGTAGTACTTAAAACTTGAAATCCTAAATACTTAACTGCCTAATTAAAAGTCAATTAAGTACTTGTACTGAGAGTTGAATGGTGATTAGGAAGACATACAGATTTAACCATTCTTTGATGTATGTAGCTCTACTATATTTGTGATTGCTTGTTAGGAATGAAGGCCATCCGGTATTTAAACATACAAGTATGCAACATTGCATCTGACTTAATGTTTGCAGTGCAAACAGTGTGATTGTATTCAGCATTGACTGACCAGCGTTAGTGTAACCAGGGGAATGAAGTAATTTCTAGCTTAGAAATATTGTGGTTCTGTATCAGAAACTGGAACAAATAGCCAAGGTTAATTCGATTTAAGTGCTACTTGAAGTCAGGGATTAGTAAATTTTGAAAAAATTCCATGGGGAGGAAAAAATAACCCCTACTTTTTTTTTTTTCACTGTTGCCTTATGCATAGTTTTGGGGAAAAATAGCAGCTATTTTGGATTAGTGGTGATAAGTCAGTCTGTGAGTTAAGATATTAAACTTAAGAATTAAAGCAAAGTTCCAGACTAGTAATGCTCTGATTTCAATTTGGACAGTATTGTAGTTTAGGGATCCCCTGATCTTCATTTAAATGATTCTGGAGAGGATATTTGGTTATGCACTTGGGGTGCTCCGAATTCGAGGGTGTTTTGCTGCTGGATTTTGAGTTCAGCTGTCTTATGTTTGCTCTTCAATGATTATCCTTTGCAAGGCAATGCAGTTTAAGCCTCGGAGTTGGATTTTCAGTTTCTACAGATACTTTTGTGTGTTATACATTGAGAAACAAATATTTGGATTTTATTTACTTTTATATATATGTGTGTGTGTATAGACATATATCTTGATGTATTAAGTATATATTGAATGTGTGTGTATATGTGTGTGGTGGGGGGGGTGTGTGTCCCGTCTCCCCTCCCCCCCTGGTTGAATTATGAGGGGGAAATTGCTGTCTCTTCTAAGACAAGACCTGGCTTAGGCTATTAATTTTATTTTTCCATACTTACAGCTTCTAAATGTTATATAAAGTTTGTTTGTTCGTTTATTTTAGGAATGTGACCATAGTTTTTCCTTCGTGTTTTTGTGCTTGTTAGTATCTGCAGGCTGTGGATTTAGTGCCATCTTGTGGGAAAACTTAATAACTGCAGATTTTTGTTACTGAATGTACCGGATTTATTTAGGCCATAAACGAGAAGATACTTCTATTAAATCTGACAAGAATTAAATATAGATTTAACAAAGTTTATTGTGAAACCAAAGTCTTCCAACTTATGAAAGCATATTTTTGCAAACTGCATAGACCTTTGGAGCCCAAAATGTTGTCTCCTTAATGATTTCTCGTTCCTGCAGATCTGCACTTCTTCAGTAACTCAGGATGAAATGTCTTTCCAGATGGTCGTCTTGCTTTGTGATGCATCATTTTGCTCTGTTGGATCTAACTGCACACTGTTTTGATTGGAGCTACCGAAATCTCTATATTGATTTTTTTTTTCTTAACTGTAGCAGAACACATAGTTCTAAAGCTCCTTTTCAAATTGTTTCAATGGGAAATGATTATGTATTATGGTTAATCAACTCTCAGTACTATTCCTAGTAGAGAAAAAAAATGGAATCTGAAAAGTGCTCTTTTATGTATTTTGCCTGATTAAACTATAGCAGGGAGAGGTTGAAATTGGAACTTGATTTATCACTTTTTTATTTCTGGCTTACTAAATGCTGTGCTTGAAATTGTCATGTGAATAACTTCTATTCTAGTGGCTGCATTAACAGACTATAGTTAAAGTTTCAAAATCAAAAGGTGGAGAGGATGAGAAAGTCATACAGAGCACTAAGATGCCCCACTCTCACAGCTTTCAGTGATGCTATGCATTTCTCTCTTATGTCAATGAAGATTTCCTGTATAGAAACTTCAAGTGCCCATTTCAGATGTAAACTGAACATGTATGTGTGCAATGCAGTGCTGAGGTTTTGTCTAGTCTTCTGTCTTTCCTATTCTGTGTCTTTCAGTGTAGTGTAAAATAATTCCTGGAATCTCTTATTGAGAAATTACCAAGCTATATCAGGCTGTTACACTTCCCCATATTGTTTCTTAGATATGATATGCCAAATGGTAACTTACAGTATGTGGCATATTAAGGTCACCTTAGAAACAAACATATGCTGTATATTATGGAAATAATTGTTTTAATGTTTCTAATGTAATTCACATCATTCAGTGTTTTGTCCATTACTACTTACTGACAATGGCAATTGTTTCTGTTTCAGCATGTTATGACTTTATTATTGGAAACACTATTTGGACACATTTTTCCTTTATGTGCATTTTTCTTTGATAGCTTCAACAGAACCTGTATGATGTCCACACAAATTCCTGTCCTCAGATTTTATTTTACTTTTTTAAAAGGAAGTGGGATATTTCTTTCTTTGGAGGCAGACTGCAAGATAGGAGGAGGGAGCTCAGTTCACACGATTTTTATCTAGGAAAAGGATTGGTTTTGTTTTTTTCAAGATAATAGTGAGCTTTCTGCTGGAAGCCCCTAAAATTTATAGCAAAAGATCAAGTAGATAAAGGGAGGGACTGAAGATCAAATACCACAGGTTTTTCAGTGTTTGAAATGTGACCTTGTTTACTCTTAATACTCTCCTTTTGTAAGTAATTTCTCGACTTGGTGTCTGAAAAAGAATTCCTTTAATGTAGCTAAACCTCAGTTTTTGAGAAATAAGAAAACAGTGGGCCTTTTTAGTATCCAAGGTTTTTGCTATGCTATTGTTTTGACTGAAGCAAGCTGGACAATATATTCTACTTTCCAAAAAAAGAGTGGATGTTACTTGCCAAACATTTTTTGATTTATCAGGCTTTTTTAAAGCTGGCAATCAGAAACAACGAATTCTTAACGTCCTCTTCTTCATTAGCTGAAGTTTGCACAATGATTCATACTGAACTGATGTTACTGAATATAATCTCATGGATATACCAGGAAGAAGGTAGATACAATTTCCTAGATTTTCAAGCAGGTGCATTTCAGTTGTACATGACCACAGAAGCAGGAACAGAGCTCAGCTCCCTGTGACAAATGCAAATCTTAATTCATGTACAATCTTGCTTTTTAAATAAATATTCCCAGTATATGCTTTTGAGTTTCATTTCTGGGCCCACTGTGATCATTGCTAAACCTAATTTCTTCTCAAGCCCCAAAACAACCTTGAAGAATGTTGATCCTATGGCATTCTACTACTGTTTAAAAAACCAATTATGAGGTCCCTAGAGCTTTTCTGAGAAAGAAAATTGCACTCCAGTAGATCAGTAATCGATGCTGAAATCTGACAGGGCAGTGTTCAATCTGCTGCTGGTCCATTAAGGACACAGTATGTGATTTCACTGTAAGGGGACCTCTGTGTGTTTTCTTTTTAAAAAAAACCAAACCAAAACAACCCCACAAAACCAAAACACACGCCTGCCCTCTCCTAACATTTACCTAATCAATTTCTGTGTTGATAACATAAATTTGTAACTGATTTTATGGAATAATAAAAAAAAATTAAACTCTTGTAGTTATGGTGAGACTGTGACAAATAATATTTTAAACATTTTTGGGACACTTTAGTTACATGTTGACAGGTTTGAAGACTGGGGAATAGTCAATAGTCTTTCTTATTGAAAGTTCAATTTGTACCTCTTTGCTCATTGGTTTGACAAGACTGACATCAGGGAAGAATCTCTTCATATCCCTTTCCTACACAGTGTAATTTCTGGTGCCTGGAGGAGTCCATCTCTTTATTGCTATTTTTTTCTGACTAATAAGTAGTAAACAGATATAGTCCAGTTAATAGCATTTCATGGCAGCTATCCTATGTTCGCAGTATGAATTACTATAACTTCAGTATGTACAATAGTTAGTGTAGGAAATGCTCATGAAGTATTGCGTTTTATGGCTTTTCTTGAATGTTAGTAAGTCAGAAGTGTTGTTTTTGCAGTAGCACTGTCATCTATAGGTGAAGGCTGGTGATATTCCTGCTCTTTATTGGAAGGTACAGTTGAAATGGTTCAGAGCCCCTGTTGTGAGCTGTTGCAGAGGTATTCAAAATCCCAATGTGTTCAGGACCTAACACTGTTTTGAACTTGAGCCCTAGCATCAGGGACAGCTCAAGAACTAGAAGAGTGCTACTCAAAGGAAGGAAATAAACCTTGGGTTTAAGGCCCTGAGGAATTAAAATTTTTAATGACAACTATGAAAGATGTTAGATCATTCTATGCAAATAACTTTTTTTGGTTATTAAAAAAATAGCCAGAAATATTTGAAATACCAATATCCTTGAAAATGCTGTGAATGTTTGCTCACTTGATCGCAGTTGTTTGGCTGTTACCATTTCAAAAGCCCAGAAGCCCTAAATAGGAATTCTATCATAGAGCTGAATCTGTTATTTCCCATTAACGTGCTCAATTATACATGATCTTAATTCAACAATACTTGTTTGTCATTCATGTTCTAAATATCGTCCTTTGACATTTTTGTGGTGGAATAGTAATGTAGTATTATGGTTTTGCATCTTTTAATGTACAGTCAATATATGCTGCAAAAAAGTTATTTTCTCAGGGTTGTATAATTTTTCTCAAATAATTTGTTGGAAGTTACTCAACATTTTCCTTCAGGGAATGATTTAATGGAAGCAGTTGTAATTGCTAGCAATCTAAAATATTTAGTATTCTATTTGCATGGCTCAAAAACAAGTGACTGACCTAAAAGAAATTTTCTATTTAAGCAACAGGTCAAGGCCTTTCTGAGAAACACTGTGTGCACTAGGCTTATTCAAAGGCATGCAGATGAGAGCTGATTAATGCCTAACGCTGCAAAGTGGTAAAATACCACAAAAGTATACTGCTTTGTTTTCTTAGGTGAAAATGTTAGAATGGAAGCACTAGAAATGACTTACCTTAAAGGATAATAAGAACAATTTTAGTAGTGATTTTGATGAATGAGACACATGAAATAGACCAGACATAATTAAAAGCATTAAGGCCACACTTGTTTGATCTTGCTGGTAGAAAAAAAATAGGTTTCTTTTGACTCTTAAACAAGATGTAAAGCAGAGGTGCTGACCGCTTATAATCATTAATGAACCCATATGCACTTTTCATAATAAAAGGTGTGTTAAAACTTAGTGTGTTGGGTAAATTCCATGTGATTTACTAACTTACTCTGGGTATGGCACCTTTGATGTTCTGGGCATTGAATAAATAATAATCCACTAATTATAACCGTAACAAAAGAGGAAGGTAATGCTATTTGATAAAAAGCTTGACATTAAACATCACTATGTTGGAAAAAAAATCTGCTTTGTTCAGGGAAACGTGAACTTGTTAGAAATCAGGGAGGAATTTTTTTCTGAATTTCCTCCATTTTTTTTGTTAAAGTAAAATGGAAACAAAATTTCAATCAGTCCTAAACACACAGTGCAAAGTTTTGTTAATGAACAACACTTTGCTCGTTGAGCTTTAAGAAAGTTTTTTCTCCCACAGAGTTTTAAGAGCTTTGTGCCTGCAAGTACCTTCTCCAAATAGAACATATAGAAAATACTTGATAATTTACTGCGAATTGTTGCCTTCTGAAAGCAAGTGATTATTACTTCAGAGGTATATTTATGATGTTGAGCTAAATCTCTTTTAATAGGAAAGTTTTAACAGCAGAGAAAGTGATCCCAAAAACAAGGGCTTCCAGAAGTACCAGACAGTGTATCAGCAGAATTGCAAGCTTGCTGTTCCCTTTAGGTAAAAGGCTGAGGAGATAACTGGAAATCTGCTGTTTTATGAGCAGGAGAGAGCTAGGAATGGTGTGTTGTTTTGCTTTTTGTTTTTCTCTTCCTCATGTATCTCTTCACTGACAGTGGGGTTTGGGGGCAAGGTTGCTGGGGGGGTGTGAAATTTTTTGTTCTTTGGAAAGGACTTGAGCGCTTTTGCACTTTCCTAGACTTCTGCTTTGGTGATGTGAAGCTCTGAGGAGCCTGTTCTGTGACTGCAGTAACACCTGGGATTAGCTGTAGGATTGAGATTCTGCTCATCTTTGGTAAACCATGGGCAGTCAGAATACAAATCGAAAGGATTGGTTATGCAGAGCCTAGGCCATGTGAGAAGTCCTTGTGTGGGGAGGGTAAAGGTTTATGGTCCCAAATGGTCTAAAAGCTTCCTTAGAGAACCTTAAGTGCTTCAATCCCCCAAAAGAGTGGAAATGATTTATCCTGGGAAGAAAAGAGTATTGGAGAAACTGTGGTGCATTGGAAGATGGAGGATTTCTCACTGTATATAGTTACTTTATCTGATGAGAATAGTTTTTAAATATGAATGCCTAAGATTTGAGTGTCCAGGACTTCTAAAACTTGCATTGTTCTTACCTGGGTAGCTAATGTTACAGACAGAATTTTTTTTGGGGAAAAAAAAAAAAAAAAAAATCTGCTTTTCTTAAGCTAATATTGATTTCCAGGCCTTGTTAAAATGTATTTTGTTTTTTCCTCCTGCTAAGTTGTAATAAGTAATCTTGAAACAGCTTCTTCCAGATCTGTTCAGATTGGTCAAAATCTGTGTTACAGATCATTTTCAGTCAACTAAAATACTATTTAGTGATTCTGGCATTGCTCAGCCCTAAAAACATAGTAGCAGCATTTTTCCAAAGGGAAGAGGGGAAAAAAGAAGGCCACAATCTTGTCATAACAGCATAACTGGACGGTTTAAAAGTTGTAATAGTACCAGTAGCGATCACCTAAAGACCAGACCTTGCATTTTGCTAGGATACTGATGACTTACATGTTTTATTAAAGCTTTTTTTAGTAACTAAAGAACTTGATGTGGGCATTTTAATGAACATGTATCTTTGCAGATTACTCCTATCAAGGATTTGTTTGTTTTCTTGCATTTCTAAAAGTCCCTTCCTCTTGGCCTTCTGGTTCTTGTGATTACAGGCTACAAGATCTGGCCCATGAGTATTAAAGTGACTTTTATCAATAGGAGAGAAAACGTATAGGTTAACTCGAATTTTCCAGGTTTGAGGAATTGCTGAAAAAGGTTGTAGTGAATTTTTGCTTCTGAGATACTGACTACTTTATGTGAGGTACACCGTGACTGAATTCCTATGGATAAGTGTGGACTGAGCTAAAATGTACTGTGTCTCCACAGAGATAAGACTGTGTTCTGACTTTGGTTAAAGCTGGTTGATAATTATCAGAAATCCTCAATTGAATGAATAAATAAATCAACAAATAGTATTCAGCTAGCTTTCTTCAGAAAAAAAAAGGAAGTATTGCATTTTAGAGGCAAGGTACATTTGAAAGACCTGAAATGAGAATCTCACACCACAGAAAGCATTGGCTATGCTGGAGAAATGTAGTGGAAGAAAGAAGGAAAGGATTATAGGGAGGGATATTTCAGACATACAGTTAGGTTTTTTCTAGTCCCAAATACTCCAAATTAACAAAAGAACTTCAGTGCTTTAGAGATGGATTTGTGGTACTGTAAATACCTATTATGAAAAAATAGCATTTGTCAGAATGACAAACTGTATCTGTGATAAGCCTACTTAGGGCAAATGGTGAAGCAAAGGAAATAAATGAAAAATGACATCTCTCAGCCCACAGCAAACCAGGGAATTGGGGAAACAAATGTATTTACAGATTGTGTCTTAAGAATTAGGTGCAAAACTACTATGGAACTTGCAATATTAAAATGTTTTAGCCTACAGTTACCCCTCAGTTATAAATGGAGATGGGTTTGTGTACAATGACCTCAAGTTTTTAGGTAATAGTTTCTTTCCAATCTTATTTGTTTTTCACCAAAATATTTGTGGGAGGTGACCCAGAGAAGCTGACTGAATAGTAATGAAGTCTGACAGTTCAGATTAAATATAATGTCTGCATTAAGAAATGCAGATTTAAATATGCATGACAACATTCCTTATTTAACTTGCAAAGCACGGTATTAAGGGCAAGCTTTATAGAATTTGTCAGGGCACCAAATTTAAAAGCATAAGGAAAGAAAAATTACGGAAAGACAGTAAATAAGAATTCTCCCTTTTCAAATACATGGTTCTACCAGCAAATGGTGTTGTGCAGTTGTCTCACATCTGTTGCACCTCCAGAGTTTTTAATGCTGAAAATGCATTGTGTGTGTGGTCTGAATCTCCTGTGATTCCTCACAAATTACATCTGTCGTCTTCTTTCATCTCTTTCTGTCAGTTCTGTCTTATTCAAGCAAAACTCTTGTCAACTGATCCTCAGTGGTGTTGTTTGGATGCCAGAATTTTAAATTGCATTAGATGGATGAGCAAATGCATGGGAGAATCCATTTCTTAATTTAAGCTGATGAAGAAAATATCTCCAATTCTTTTTGTTTTTTTCTCACAGAGGAAAATAAAGATTTGCATGTTTGTCCCATGTTTAGTTATAAATATTTGCGAGTCTAATGCTCATGCTTGTTTCAGCAGTGTAACTAAAGTTAACATACACATTGGTTTAGATGCAGTTCATAAGAAAGCTTTAAGTAGTTTGTCACCTTTCAATGATAGAGCTTCATATAGTGAAGAATGAAAATGGAGCAGTGGCAGATTATGGAATAAATAATGAAGCTTGATTTTTAGAAAATGAGAGTATAGTTGATAGTATCATTTGCTGTTACACTTGTTCAGATGTATTGTTATACTTGTAGCTTTCTACTGTGTGCAGTTACACAGTAGCATTTTTTCCAGTCTTCTGTATCACCGTATGTTTGCCACTGTCAAGAGACTAGATGATATCAACTGATCCAGCCCTGTGAATTCTCTATTTATGTCCCACGACACAGGGCATTTTATTTAGTACATTTCATTCCTTTCAATGGATGCACCATAGAGAGAATGTGATCATGCAAGGCTGCTTATTAATATATCCCATACCATCAAAAAGTTAGCTGCAGAGACTGCTTAAAACAATCATCCACAGTTTGAAGAATAAATTCAGAAAAATACTGTGTTAGACCCCATGCCTTTTCAAAGGCTGTAGCAGATCATAAATGACCGACAAAATCCTTTGTCACTTTTATGTGCCTTAATACAAGGAAAAAAAGAAAAAAGAGTATATTGAAATCTTCAGTTTGTTTGATTTCCAGCTCTTCTGGAAGTCTTTGTCATGAATCCATCCTGATGTGCTCCTATGTATTCCCATACGGCCAGCTGCCTGGTGTGAGGTAAGGCAGTTCAGCCTTACCTCACACCCCACCCTGCAGCGTGTGGATGTCTGTTGCCTGGACCTGCTCTCGTTCCCAAACTCTGATTATTCCTTCTAAACTTGCAGGGTTTTGTTATCAGTTGGTTTTCACTTTGTCAGATAGTTTGACCATCACGTTATACGGAGGTTCTGGCATTGAGAGGACAGAGACCGTTATCACAGCAGTCATTACTTGTTAATTGTTGTAAAGCCAAGTAAGAGAGTCCCAGAAGACAAAGCTAATACATTTTGTCCTTGTGTTTGGAGTGGGAAAGAAATAGGAGAATCGTGAGCTAAAAATGGAGCTGTGAGAGATAGGAGCTAGGAGTCAATAAAAAGATAGTGGGGGGTGAGAGGGAGAATCGAGGCATTAGGTGGGGAAAAAACATTCAAGTCCAAAAAAGTTGTTATAGCTCTTTTTGATAAATCACCACAGTAACAAATCATCTTGGATGGCTACAGAAATAGTTGTTTCAAATCTACTGGATGATGTTGCCATCATGTCCTTTAGTCATAGTGCTGTACTGAATTATTTAGAGCAGAAGCTATCAAAGAACATACTCAGAATCCTTCAGTGGCTCTGGTGCCCAAATTGGTGATTCCTGTCTGAGGAATTAGCTTGTTAGATTATCACTACATTACAGAAAACTACTAGTCCAATACATATACCAATTGTATGTATGGATGTATATTTCAAAATCCGTCACTTGATGATAGCATAAGACCACTTTCTGCCACCAAATCCTTCAGGTTGGCTTTCTCAGTCAAGAGACCCCCAGATATAATTTCTTTCTGGACCTTACACAAGGTTTGTCACTTCCTTCTATGTTAGTAGCAGGCAATTTTTTACATGACCGTAGACTGGATTCTTCAACATGTTCTTTGCTTTTGGTGCCAGGGTGATGGCTCAAAGTATAAGTAGTATGGTGCAAAGTACGTGCTTCTGTAGGTGGACTAACAATGTTAAGTCTCCTTGTGATTTCCTTTTCCTCCACTGTTCACCATATATCTAAGGCTTTGGGATGCTCTGAAAGTGCTTATGTGCTCTGGGCCAAGGCATACTGTGGCGGGATGGTTCTCTGCAATTACTTTGGGAATAGCCAGTTGACACAGATTAGAGGAATTTCCTTGAGTAGAATGTGAATTGGAATCCAGGAAGGGCCATTAGTTAGTTTTCCTTTCGTAGTTTTGTTTCAATTTATGGGGGCAAATTTTGAAAACCTGCACTAAGCTTAATTCAGAGAAAGATTAATGGAACCTCCTGTGCAGTTCCATGGATTGCCTCTTGGAGTTGGGCTATAGAGAAGGAATGAGAAAGTTCTGAGAGAACTATTTATCTATTACCAAGAAATTGGCATGGAAATATTTCTGGTCAACTAGTCTGTTTTTAATAGACACTATGAAAGATATGATAGATCTTGCATGTGTTTTTAAATCCCATGAAGTTCTACGTCTATGTAATGACAGCAGTATGACAGATATTCACAGCACTCCTACACTCCTCCCCCACTGCAATTAATTATACAATTTCTTTCCACCCTCGCAACATTTGTTCTTTCCTTTTCTTAGCTAGTTGCAGACACAAAAATCTGCGCCAGCGCAAGTCTAAATCTGGTCCATCATGTTCAAAGAGAGTTCTAAGTCTTGAAGGTGTACAAAAATGGATTCTCTTATGTCAAAGTAGCAGTAGTTTGCCACAGTCGAGGCTGTTAGTTTTAACGTAATTACTGAGAAGCAGCCACAACTACTATGTGCTCAAACATGGTTATGGCTAGAACCCAAGAACCACATACACAGGTTGCTGTGGGACAGAAAAGGACGTTGTCTGGTTTATCTTAACCAGAATTGCTGTTTGAGTTCCAATTTCTAATTATTTGTGTGTTGATCCAGCAGTTTTGGCTTTTACAGCTGCACTCAGAAGGGTTTTACGTTAGCAATGTGTATGTTGTTGCTTTTATTTTTGTCTTACAACATTTTAAATACTTTAGAAATGAGTTTCCCTTTGCTTAGCTGAAGTCTTACAGATATATAGGCATTTGGTGTACAGAGACCGCTTGACTTTGGGAAAACATTTATTTGTGAATAGTTTTTAGCATCAAGTAATAAATGTTGACTAATTTAACATTAGGAGGATGTATCTTAAATCATTATTCAGATTGGAGAAAACAGTTCCTTTCTTTTGACTATTTCTAGACTGCTGGTAGTTGCTGAATATTGCTGTTGCTTAGTAGTGAAATAATTTTGGAATGCAGAGGATTTAGTTTACTGTGCTTATGCAAAGTAAATTTCATATGTGGGTTTTTTCAGCCAGTCATTCTTTTGAAGAATGTAAAGATATGAGCTTCATTCTTCACATAAATGCCCTGAGAGTGAAACTCTGGCTGATAGCTGATGTGGACACCAACTTGAAAATTAATTAATTAAAAGGGAAATTTATTTGTATAATATTGAATGAAATTTTGCTTGATCAAAAGGAAGCATTTCACTGAGAAAAATTCTAACTCCATTTTTTAAAAAGAAGACAATTTAAAATTAAAAACCGCATGGAAAAGTTTAAAGGTCTAAACTTCTAAATTGAAAAATGAAAAAGAAAATATTTCTTGAATTCTTTTGAGCTTTTGAGAGGTGCTGTTTGCTAAGCTTGATGCAAATTTATGAATAGTTTAAATGGATACAAATCTATTTTTCTAAAATTACTTATCTGAAAATTTTCAATAATCTCTAACCAAGGCTTCCTTCTGTAACAGGAAAAACAAATAAAGATGCGTCAGAGGTCAGTTATATGATACCAAGTCTGAAGTCATAAAAAATGAAACTGTTTCCCTAAATTATAAGATTGAATGAAAAATTTTATATAAATTTTGGGTTTTTTGATTGCTATCTTTTAAATTTTTGCCACCTTTGAAACACTCTCATGGTTTCCTTTGAAGCCTTTGAATGAAAATGTATTTTTGTAAATGGAAGCTGAGAGTCTCGTGCATAATTGCTTTCTGTCAGAAGCTGGGTTTTAAGTGCCAACCCCTCTCCCTTCCCCCCCAAACCAGTAACAACAACAAAACCTGAACAGAAAAAAACTTGTTCCTTGAGCTTCAAGATAAAAACTTGTATTATGAGTTCTTAAATACTTAAAAAAAGAAAATCCTTTACCAGTCATACCACTGAAACAAAGTATTGAGTGTAATTTTAAAGTAGCTTGCAACATCATCAGCTAAGCTAAAAGGTTGTCAAAGATGAGGATGGAGATATTCCAATGTATTCTTTGAGGTGTCTGTCATATTTTTTTTCTGAGAACTTTTTTTAAAAAGTGAAATGTTACTTTTACCTGCTCCCTTGCCTTTTCCATCTCAATAGTTACATATTGAAGAATGTAATGTCATGTGGAAGTCATTTCTGGTTTTCTTTTCCCTTTTCTTTTTAATACTCTTAAGCCAGGATTTCATTCATATTTCTGCTCTAATGCTAGTGAAGAAAAATAATATTTTCTTGTATAAAGGAAACTTGCAATCTCTTTAGTAAAAACTGAATTATTTTTAATTCAGTAATTTCAAGCATCTCTTCTCCTCCAACTTTCAGTGTTACAAACCTACAAAGGATTAGAGAATATAGTAAATCCGGATTATCTAATGCAAGATGTCATTTAGTTTGGAATCGTTACCTTAACCAGCCAATACAGTGGTTTTGCAATCTACAAAAATTTGTCCCTGTGACTTTAACGTAGTGAAAAAGCATTTAAAAAGAAATGGTTTTGGTTCTGTTTACTTTGCAGCACCTGTCCCTCTTTATCATTGCCTTCCCATGTCTTTAATTCACTCATTCATGATAATCATTGAATATGATTTCTGTACTATTTGAAAATTTGATTTGGATTTATGCACTAAATTCCTGTGCTAAAACTGTCAGTCTTGGAGTCAAACACTCAGTATAATATTAGATTTAAAGTGAGAAAATTGCTACGTCTAGAGGAGTTTTAAGTTTATTGGCAGCTTTTAAGTTTATATAAATAATTAAAAAGATGATGAGATTAAGAAAATATAAGAATTGCCATTAAATAAAAGCGGGGCTGTAAATGAGTAGCCTACATTTGTATGCTCTTAACTGAGTGTCTGCCTAATAAGGTGCAAATATTAATGGAATTAAGATCTGGACGTTTATTAAAACAGTGCTATTTAATGATAGAACAGATTCAAAGTGTCTAACTGTACAGAATTCTACCACTGGCAGTACTTTCTTCCATTTGAAAGAACTGATAAGACATGATTTCAAAAGGTTATTTTCTTAAGGTTTTGCATTTTTCATTTAGTTTAAATTATTGTTACAAACTGACAGCTTTAGATGTAATTGTGCTAAACATGAAGGCAGTATCAAATGAAATGAAGAAGCCTCCCATACTGAGCCCATGTGTTCATGAGTTATGTGGTTGTGTGGTGGGGTGGGTTTTGGGGGTGTGTGTTGGTTGTGTGTGGGGTTTTTTTGTCTTTTTTTTTGGTGGTTGTTTGGGTTTTTTGGGGTGTTTTTTGTTTTTAGAATGTGGAATTGCAGAATATCCATTAATGCTAAAAAGTCTGGTGCCGTGCATTTCAGTTCTCTAATTCCTGCAATTAAATGTCTTCTCGTACAGACTGTGTGGCTATTCAGGAATTCATATTTCTGAATTTATAAATTCAGTATGCTGTCTAGGCAGTGAATAGAGGGAAAAAATAAGAAGAAAATCAAATTGTCAGATAAAAATATAATCTGAAATGAACATCATAAACCATAGTAACTCAGGATAATGATCTATGTTCCAACCTTAATATGGGCAAAATCCATTTTGATTTGTGTTGAGTAAGGACTGCAAGATTTACCTCTTGAACAGAGAAAGACCCCTGTACTCAGATGTAGTACAAATACTTTAGGACAAGTTACTGTGTTTTGAAAAACCTTAAAGTGTAAAAGATCAGTAAGATAAAATAGGAATGTTGTTATTCACTGTGGGATTAATTATTTCTAATACATTTTTCTTTGCCACATCTATTGAGTAAAGTCTGTCTCTAGTTTAGGTTTATGTATTTGAGTATTGTGATGTTGTTGGTGCCTTTCTGTATAACTCAATAAAATTATTTTTTCTGTTGAAAGTACTTTTTGTTGAATTCAGTTCTTTCTGTTGAATCTCCTTTGCTTGCATCTGACCTTTATGTTGATTTTGCTTCATTTTTTCATTTACCATGCTGTTCAGTTTTTGGATGCCAGGAGAACAAAGGTTTGTCCACTATTTGCAGTCAATTTATTTTTCAAAATTCAGTATTGCTTATTGTGTTTTTTTATTTGCGTGTTAGAGATACAGTAATCCTGTTTACTAAACATGTTCATAGCTTTAGTTGCCAAAAGAAAAAAACAAAACCAACCAGCCCCAACGCAGCCCCTCCCCAAAGCCCCCTTCAATTATAGTGAGTGCTTTGATTGACAGTACTGTTGAGCACCATGAAGGGCAGAATTACCTTTAGTCTATGAAGTAATTTAGAAAACATGGAATACTGAGTCTTTCAGCTTTATAGGTACATAATGACTGTACTAATGGATGTGTCGCTGCCTAGTGTTTGGGTTTGTTGGTTTGCCTTTCTTTGCTATTTATTTTATCTGTAGCTGATGCTATTTAGTGTGTGTGTTTGTCTTTTTTTTTTTCTAGAAGCACTTGAAAGATATTACAAATATTGTCACATGCATTTGCTATTTTATAAGGTCATTTGATATACTTTCATCATTGATTCTAATGAAGTTTTGTAACAGCATACAACAAAAGTTTAATCAAAGACTAATCCTACATTCAGATCCTAAATTGATGGGTTTTTTCTTCTTTATTGCAGCATCTGCAAATGACAATCCAGGCACTTCAAGATGAGCTTAGAACCCAGAGAGACCTTAACCATCTTCTCCAGCAAGAAAGTGGAAACCGAGGGGCTGAGCATTTTACCATTGAGCTCACAGAGGAGAATTTTCGAAGACTTCAAGCAGAACATGATAGACAAGCTAAAGAGCTCTTCCTGTTGAGAAAAACGCTAGAAGAAATGGAGCTTAGGATTGAAACACAAAAGCAAACACTAAATGCCAGAGACGAATCAATAAAAAAGCTTCTGGAAATGTTGCAAAGTAAAGGTTTGCCATCTAAAGGAATGGAAGATGACAATGAGAGAACTCGAAGGATGGCAGAGGCGGAATCTCAGGTTAATCATTTAGAAGTGATTTTAGATCAGAAGGAGAAGGAGAACATGCATCTTAGAGAGGTAAGGAAAAACTCATTTATTTGTTTAAAAGATATTGTCAAAGTACTTGCTGCAGTTTTAGAAATATACTTTAGAGTATCTAAAGGTTTTATTTTTCTGCTCTCACTTTTTCATAAAAAGAAAACATGCATTTGTTTTACATCTGTAATAAATACACAACAGGACTATATGACATTTGAAAGCAAGTATAAGAAATTATGGAAGAAAAGTAATTGTATTTGGGGCTTATTGTCTCTGACATTATTGCTTTGCCTAGCTTTTGTATTCTTTGTATTTTGACAAATCAGTGTTTGGTAAATGCAGACTAGAGCTACTGAAGAGGGAAGTAACACCTGCTGCTGCTATAAACTAAATAGTCAGGAGTGCATGCTACTTCTGTGTTTGATTTTATACCCCTTGTGTTTGAAATGAGTGTGTTAAAATGTTTTGCCTTCCATATAAACAAGGGCTTCTGCCTATGTGCGTTTCTGATGTGTTTTCATGTGTGGTGCCCCAACTTCTTAGGTAAACACAGCACATAATGTTACCACATTAAAACACTGGGGCGATGGCTGCACAGTAGTACTTTGAGAGATCTTTAATTTGATCCCAAGTCCGCCTGCACCAGCTGCCCGCATCACTTGTGAATGCATTTTTAGGACTGGATTTGGGATGATTGTATTGGTACAATTGAAAAAAAATCTGGCCTGATGTCAAGCCTATCTGTCCCTCTACATCCCAGCAGCCCATCAGCATTATTATGTGCCTGGCGTCAGGCAAACCAGACAGTGTGAGTCTTCCTCAGAAAGATCCTGTTGCTCCCTGCTAAGAAGGGTGAAAATTGCAGGGAGATCGAGTACAAGCTACCCACAGTAAGGGGAATCAGGACAAACAGGTCTGTTTCCTTTAGAAACTCGGCAACAGTGTAGTCTGATTGAACTTCTAGTGTAACAAAAACACCAATTTGCCTGGCAGATCAAAGCATAAATAAAATTAGTACAAGAGGATAGAAAACTGTTACTGGCTCCTGTATATCACTAAACGTATGAATGCTAGAAATTAAGAACAGCTATTTACATCTACAGAATGTTGTCAAAATATTTTCTTTACTATGGACAAATTCTCTTATATTTGGCTTATGGCTACTTTAGTTTTCTTTTTTCTTCCTTTTTTTTTTTTTTTTGATCTTCTCTAACCCAGAATGTGTCTTGACAACTCAGTGGTATCTGGGGCCCATCTGAAACTTGGAAACTGGAAAATTTGCAAGGCACAATGGTACATTTCAGTAAAGTTTTCTTGTGAAGGTGTGGATCCTGAATCTTTTCACAGGCAGAATTTTAATTAAAAAGTGATGCCACCTGTTAATGAAGTCTGAAAGTCAATGGATCCTGAAAGGAGTTGCATAAGGAATTGAAGATACTGAGTTTGTGATGAGGGAGGATTGTGGGAGAAGTTCTATAACCCAGCAGACAAGTTTCTGGATTTAGATCTGCTATTCTCAGTAGTACATGCAGTCTGCTTCAAGGATGGATAATTTGAGATTTGATTGTTTTGTTGTGTGATTGTTTGTATTTCACCTGTTGCACTAGTATCACTTAAGTTTGTGAATCCTAATTTGGGTATGTAATGGACATGAATAAATTTGCAGCAGAAATTTGAAGAAGGTTTCTAATTAGCACAGTAGTCGAGAGTAGTGAGAGAAATAGAGCTAAATAGAGCTTGAAAAGTAGATAAACTGTAAGCTTTAAAGTAGAGTCCTTGGGCATCCAGTTTATTGATTAGTCCAAGGAATGCTGAAGGGAGATCATATTGCTACTTGTAGACTGTGCATGTTTCTCCTATATTTATACTGAATTAGTTTTATGTTTCAGAGTTCCCCCGGGTTACCTTTGGAGGCCAGGAAAAAAAATTTCTCCCTCAATCTATATGAGGATATAGAGGTAGTCTTTCCTCTGGAGTACTGCAAGTATTGAATGGGGTTTACTGGAGTTTCTGCTTATGACATGCTGATATGCCTTGGTAACTGGTCAAGGTTTAAAAATTTACTAGGTTTGCTGTCTGGAATCTGCCCATGCTATTATAAGAATTCAAAGCTTTGGGTGAAGTCGTCTGTGTCTCCAGCTCTCTTCCTGTTGCAGATGGTATTTAGGGGGTTTTATTTTTTATTTTTTTTTTTCCCCTGCAGATTTTAATTTTGTTGCAGGGAACTTGTAAGTATGATGTGTAGGGCGTATGAACTTCTTAGAGACTAAACATTTAGTAGATGCCTGCTTGTTTTTCCAGGAATCTGGATTTGATTGTTCAAGTGGGCTCTTGGAAAATGTTCTGATGTTCAAATTTTGTCTTTTGCTGTCTTGTTATGGGAAGCTGTCTGCATCCTTTGAGGGAATATCAGATATTCTATATAGCTTTATCTATTTGTTAGAAGTCCAAATGGGTCAACTTTTTATCTTCATGTGTACTTTGGTAAGTCCTTGTTATTCTGTAGTGCTCATTTGAATTGCTGTCACTGCCTGTGGTCTTCATCCTGCACAATACAGTTTGCCAACATGATAAAACAGGAATTACTGTGTTGAATCTTCAGTATTCTCCTCAGTGGATTGATATTTTTATTTTTTTAACTAGTGTTTGTAAGTTTTCATCCTAACTGTGTAAATGACCTTGCAGAGTTACTGGATTTTTTTTTTTTTTCCCCCCTGAGAATGCTTTAAAAGCAAACTGGGACTTGGATACATTTTTAATTCCATTCATGAATTATATTTAGTATTCACTCAAATTGTGTTAATCTTTCTATAGCTTTAACAAAGTATTTGTCATTTTAGGACTTCAACTAAAATGTTCTGCTTTCTGTATTTTTACAGGTTGGAGTATAGAGCTCATGTGTTGAGTATATTTCTGAGAAACTAGTATATTGTCATGTGTAACATAGTTTCATCAAATCCTGAACACTTGTTTCTGTTTTTTAATTAGTTTTTCTATTTGACTTTCTGACACTGCACTTGAAACAAGTTAAGGAAGATCAGCTTCCTTGTAGTAGCAAATTAAGTTATTCAATGAACAGAGTTTTCTAGTGTGTCAATTTACCAGAAAGTAAATTTAGCAGAAAGAGTGCTATCTATGAAAAAAAGCTGAGCATGGTGGAAATGAGGTTGAATGTGGAAAAAAATAACTGAAGACTACTGATTTTCTACAGCTTCAACACTACATTAAAAAACATATATAGATCGACTTCTCATAAACTATGCTGTTGGTATTTAGTTTAAAAATACTTCCAATCTGAAGTTTTTCAGTTCTTGAAATCTAATTGTGTACCATTGTGTTACCTTTTAAATCCTAGCTGGAGAAAGGACAAGTCTTACATGTATTTTGCTGAGCTTTTGAACGTGTTTTCCTCTAACGCAGCCATATCTTTCTCCCATATGCTGTTCATTTCTTAGTTCTTTAAAATAGTGCCAAAGCTGGAATCTGTCTTCTCTCTTGTTCATTCACAGTCTTTTAGATCTCTCAACATGGTGGAATAGCAAGCTAACAGATGATAAGCAGAAGAAATTGATTTTGTTATTAATAATCACTGGTGGGTGGAATTTTGACCAAACCAGAGAATTAAACTAACATGCTGTGAGAGAAGCTGAAGCAACTGGTCATGAAACATTGGCAATTAAGGACACCTTCTTCTACATGCTCATGTCTCCAGTGGCTCTCAATTCTATCTCCTTGACCTGCATCCCTCTGAGCACTGATCATACTAGGAATTGAATAGTAAGGGATATGTTCTTTGTTATTCCAGAGCTGCTTTTATCTAGCTAGTAATTTTTTCGAAGTTCACTTAACTAGGTAGAGAGAAATAATTTTTCTTGTTGTCGTCCTTCAGTCTCTACCACTCTGTCAATTATGAAATACTCATTTTCTGCCTGTTTCACATAAGCACACACACTACCAGAAACCAATATCCTACTGTTTGGATTCAAAATAATTTGGTGAATATCCAAGAATCATGTAAAAATTTCTTGTTCTTAAGTCATTGGTTCTTTATTTTTTTTCCTGTGAATAGCTGTAGCAGAATTTCATAATATAGCTGCCTTCAAAGATCAGGAATTTCTCCAGGCCTTAGATTATATTTCTTAGAGAAGGTACAGGGAAGAGACATACAAATAGGTAGTGTACCAGAGGCATAGGAATAACTCCAGAAAACAAACCCATTTTTTTTTTCTTTGTTTTCATATTAGCAGATTTGGACTGACTTTGGCATGTCAACTACCTGACCCTCAGGGATTGTACCTTTCTGCAGTGTTGCGGTCTACTGCATCTTTAAACTTTGTTTCGCAGAGGCAAACTTGTGATGATAGGTTTACTCAAGTTTTGTGTTTGAAGGTCTTAGGAATGGCAAATTTGAGGCTTATTATACAGGAGGAGGAGCAGGACGCTTCAGCTGAAGTTGGAATCCTACTCTTTTACAGGAATAGCAAAGAATGTCAGTGTTGGTAAGGTTCATTAAAATGTTGGGAAATAAGCTATGCAAAAAATGGGATTAGATTTCTTTCCATGTATTAAGGAATTTAAAATATAGGCAATAAGCTTTCACAAGGATAGCTAGATTCCCAGCTTTGTGATAGTTATAACAAAAGTTTCCTTAGTTGCTGATTCACAAAGCGAGAAAGAACAAATAAAACTCTGGTTGAATAGCAAAAAGCGTGAGTATGTGTTTCTGCTTCAGTTTTGGAGATGCAGCCTATTGAGGAGAGAATGTTGAGCTCTTTTCCATGGTTTCTGAGAACTTTTGCCCAGTTTGCACTCAGTTTTCCATCACTGAGTTAGACTGAATGTATGTCTATAACTAACCTCACTAACTGTAACTAACTAACCTCACTCAAATGTTTTTGTTAATGTTTTTCAAAGGTAGTTGAATTTTATTGATGTTTTCTGAGACAAAATTGTATAGCATTTGTTTTGATAAGGAAACAATGTATTCTGGATGGAACAAAGTGGTCTTTGCAAATACACACGTGCAAGAAAAAGGACACTTTTTGGCTGGGCAGTCTCCCTGTAAGTATGTTAATGGTTGAAAAATCTGTCTTGAAGCCATAATGTCATACCATGGTATTCTTCATGTTCAGAATTAAATATCATGAAGATCACTAAATATACATTCCTGTCAGAAAACACAAGATGCCTGCCTTAAAGTTCTTAAATTGGTTATCACATGTCTCTTCTAGAATTTTAAATAAACACTTTTTTCTCTAACTTCAGGAGAACTGTAGGTAATATGGGGATTTTATCATGTGGAAATCTAGCACAGATGTTTGGTATTACTTTTTTAAACATAGTGACCACACATTATTTACCCTAAGTACCATTAAGTATTTTTTTATTATTGCTATTAAAAACTTGCCTTAGGCAAAGTCCCACTAAATCTCTAGTAAAGTCAAATGTTAAAATTCCAGCAAGTATTTTATTATATATACATACACGCATATTACACATGCCCTCTCTGTATAACATACAATTTCACTAAAACAGAATCTGAGAGCATATAGGGTTTTATATACACATTTTAACTCTTATCTTGCATGTATTCTTAAAATAACGCTGTTGCACATGGTTTAAAGTTACAGCTTTTTCATATTTAGTAGAAAGAAGAACAACACAGCTTCTTTATTATAATTTAAAGTGTACTTTTAAACTTTCAAGGGTTTTTTAAAACTTGCTCTATCTTTGAACTCAGCTTGGTCAAATAATGAAGGCTGCTGATAGGATTTGAACTGCCATCATGAATTAGTTATTGCATGTTTTTAAAGTTATTAATGGAGCAAAGTTCCTTCTTCCACTGTGAATAGAACAGATGCCTTGCAGACTTTTGGTGTTTACTGTAAATGTCTTACACTGGAGCCAGTAGTAATTTACTAAGGAAATGCTTTATCGACACCAAACATTTCTGCCCTGAAGTTAGTTATATAGATTAATAACCATTCTAGACTGAACCTCTTTATTAGGTTCATTAGTGCCTCTCTCCTTTTATTTCTCCTGGCTCAGCTCAAAATATTAATCTAATCAGTTGCTATAAAGACAATTACTTTCTATCAGAATATCAATAGTAATACGTGTTTTTAAGGTGACCTCTTAAGTATACAGAAGGACTTTGCAGTGTTGGCAGTCACTCCAGACATGAGAAAGTAGACAGAACCTGATTATGCTCTAGAGAACAGTTGTTACTTCTAACATAGCCCATTCAGGTTTTTGTTATGCCCCGTGATATTCTTGCCAGGGTGCTCAGTTGCAATAGTTTTTATAAGTCCACATGGAGGATTTAGAACACTTTGTTCATTTAGAAATCTGTTTCTTTAAAGACAGGATTGCTCTCCATGACAGCGTCACCGGTAGTTTGGAATCTAGAATGAGAAAACTGCCGGTTTCAAACTGATGTGTCTGAGGAGTAACTAAAGAAATTATTTTAGGAAGAGAGAAAAATCAGAGATTCATGAATAAGCTGGGTTTTCTATACCTTTCAATATGTGGAGGTGGTAAGTGTTGATCCTGCCAGCATTCCTGGAAGGTGCATCCTTTTAGAAGGTAATCTGGGGACTGACTTGAATTGCTGTGAAACTAGTATTGTGCCCAGATGTGGAAATACTATATTTGCAGGGCTGTTTGCTCAGTTCACACACTTAAAACTTCCAGGCTGCATGTAAACATTTTAGAGACTAGCCAATAATGAAACAGAGAAAAATGATCAATTTTGGTTTCTATCATAGGTTTTGTTTCCTTTCATCTTCTCTCTGTTATCTTTTAAAGTCTCTGTTCTATAAACATGCTGTTACTCATCTCTGTGACAATGACTTCATTACTCTATAAGGTAATTAATTTTCTCTAGCTTCCCTTGTTCATATGAATGACAATAGCTTATGTATGTGACAGCTCTGACTTAAACGTGTGTCCAAAAAAAGAGCAACGAAGCTGGTGAAGGGTCTAGAGCACAAGTCCTATGAGGAGCGGCTGAGGGAACTGGGGGTGTTCAGCCTGGAGGAAAGGAGGCTCCAGGGAGACCTTATTGCTCTCTACAACTCCCTGAAAGGAGGTTGTAGCGAGGTGGGGGTCGGTCTCTTCTCCCAAGTAACAGGCAATAGAACAAGAGGAAAAGGCCTCAAGTTGTGCCAGGGGAGGTTTCGATTGGATATTAGGAAACATTTCTTCACTGAAAGGGTTGTCAGGCCCTGGAACAGGCTGCCCGGGGAAGTGGTTGAGGCACCATCCCTGGAGGTATTTAAAAGACGTGTAGATGTGGCGCTTAGGGACATGGTTTAGTGATGGACTTGGCAGTGATAGGTTAACGGTTGGACTCGATGATCTTAAAGGTCTCTTCCAACCTAAACGATTCTATCATTCTGACATGTTGATGTAGTTTCACAGAAAGAATCAGAATGAATTTGCGGAGAAGAGGGGAGTTGGTTACCCTTGAATAATTCCTATGAACACTTTTCTGCTTTAGACTCTCTCCTAAGTGCAAGAAGATGTACCCAGAGAGTAGTTAAGCCATGGAATAGATTGCCCAGAGTTGTTGAGGAACCTTATTGGGATGAGGAGATACAAGAATACAGATCATATATCCCACAGAATTTATGCTCATAGCACAGTTTATTGTGCTTAGAAGTGCATTTGAAAGTTATTTGATCATATTATGTACTATCTTCAACATTTATTTTAGAATTATTTTCATTTAGGAATTCTATTCCCATTAGATAATCCATGGCTAAGACTTTTCTTAGAACAGTCATTAGAAAAAGAGAAAACTTGTCAGAGAGAATGTGGAAATTTGCCGGTCCTACTGAAATGGAACTAGACTGAGAGTGATTATGCATCTCCTTAGTTGCTCTGCACAATGTAACACCTAGACAGTGCTATCTGATAGAAGCTGTGTTTCCTAATCACTTGATCAATCAAAACAAAGCACCAAATTATTTAAGATGTAGTTGTATTGTATACATATCTCACCATAAAAAATGATCACCTCTTGCATCTCACTGGGATCAATCAACTCAAAATTAAGGAAATACTTCACAGAAGAGCATGAATGTGTCTTCCAGAACTCCAGCACTCTAAATATAACAAAAATATTGATCTGTCCCCTGATCTGTGTTGCCAATAATGTTTGCATGCCTCAGTCTAAAATAAACAAATTATCTCTGTGTCTGTCTTAGTGTAATACTCCTCTTTTTATAGATGAGGAAAATGAAGCAAAAGGTAAGTCAGCAAACTGCCCAGGTGTTCTCAGAAAATCAGTAATGAAGCATGGGAAGGATCCGCATGAATTCCATGTACATTCTCTGACCACCATTATTCATTTCAGTCCACTAAGCAAATGGAACTGCAGTAGTTAAAAAAGGAGTGTCTGTATTCAAAAATTCAAATGTAAAATAGAACAATATATTTTAACATGCAAATGTGTTAAACAGGTTTTGTTTAAAATATGAGCTACTAGAAGCTACTGTAAGCAACTACGGTCAAATCACCTTAAGGAGGAGACGGATGGGAATGAAAAGGCTTAGAAAAAGTGTAGTACTGATAGTTGTGTGAAGAGTATGTGAAATTGTATGAAGGCCATGGATAAGAGGGTTTTCAGTTCTTAAATTAAGATCAACTGAGTGCTTGGGGTTGAAGAGTTGCCATTAGATGTGAGATTTCTAGTACAAGCACTGTGCCTTGCAAGAGCCCTGTTTCAAGCCAGCCAGACCTGGAGAGCTTGTCAGATTACCAGTTCTGCCTAGTGCAAAGCAGTCAGTATTTTGTGTATTTTGAAAATTCAGGGGGATCAGTTCATTTCCAGGTGTAGGCAAGAGTGTACATCCTTAATATTTGATAACTTTCTGTTGCATCACAAGCTATCTCTTGAGGGGAAGATCTAATATTCTGAAATGCCATCGCTTTCTATTTTCCTATTATTTACTGTCTTTCATAGTCTTGTAAGATCATGCTGTCCTATTTTCTAGTAAAAGAAGTGTGGACCTGATCACATAGTATTAATGTAGGTTCTAGGCTATTCTTTACATATTAAAAAAATTTTCAGGTTTCGGGATGAGGTCAAAGAATTAAGGCTTCAGTCAAGTGGGTTCTTACTCATGTGCTGAATTATTGTTCATACTTCTCAAACCAATAAACTTAATTAAACCACATCCCTCTAATCATCTGCTTACACTGGCCACATGCAAATAATGTGTCCCACTTTTCCTGACTCCTACCTGCATTTCATATTGAGGTACAACTGACTGAACCTACTGCCTTTTTTCAACTTCCTTTGGGGCATTAGCCGTTGGACAATGTTTAAGTCAGAGTCTAAGGTATCATTAGTTAATGATATGATCTCTTATGGCAGATGCTGTCTTCCTACTTAAAAACATTATAAAGAATTTTAGACCATACTACTAAGCAAGCATTAGAGTGACAGTTGTGTTGGGTACATTTACTGCAATTTAAAATTACTGACCTTCAGCCAGCAGGCATAAGGAATTGGAAACGTGCTTATGAGGTGGACCTCAAACTTGAACCAACTTTTTTATTCCAGATATATTGTCTTATAACACTTCTGAAGGAAAATCAGTCTGAAAAATTATTCTATCATCCATTTTCAGTGAAAGCTACTGTTGAATCTTTTATGATAACAGTGCTTTCCCACTGTATGAATATTTCCAGAAGAATATTGGAAGAAGAGACTGAGAATTTGAATAATTTCAGTTATTGTTAAAGTTGCCTTCAACTGGCATCTCTTAATTACTGCCTCCTGCATCATCTCACAAGAAAACCTTAGAACTCTAGAGGAAAATGGAGGTTTTGTGAAATAAATAGGTTCAACAACACTTGCTGTTCTTCTAAATCCTCTATACCTATATAGCTCCAAGAGTAGAGTAAGATTAGCAAACCCCATTTTGTTATTTTCAGAGCTAGTCTTCTAAATTCTAAAACAAACCTGCAATTTCCAGCATATCACATCTTTAGCTAAGTTGAGTCTCCTTTGTCTGAGGAATGATGCAGCCTTTTACCTGGACTAAAAACCTAGGTACTGCAGTCGTATGAAGCTGACTTCCAGAAAACTGCAACGGGCTAGCCTCCTGCCAGAGACTATACACACATGTGCATGTATGTGTATGTACCTACTTTTTCCCTTGCGTGGATGTAAAGAATGAAAAGAAGAAAATGTGTTTTGTCATCTTTAAAAAAATATACCTCCCCCTCCAGCCCCCTAAAAAGGAAATGCAGCTTTTCATTTGCTAAACTTTTTTCCTTGTATGAATCTTAAACTCCATGCAGCAACATGAGTTTGGCCTTTGTATATGCATGGCCTATCTCAGTAATAAAAGTGGAAGTGTAGTATAGGCAGTAGAATACGGCTAATGATGTGAACTCTTCCAAAAGTTTCACCTGAAACTAAGTTTGATGAAGGAAGAGTGTAATGTTAGATGAAGCCATTTAATGAAACAAGATTTCTGATTTAGTGAACGTATCTAGACTTCTTGTTGAAACAGTCTAAATCCTTTCTTCAGAAAGAACATATAGCCTTTGATCTAGTGGAACTGCAATTTAGCTAGTCACTGATTAGCTGATAATATCCTAAATTTATAGATGTATTCATTGGCTTGTGAGATAATCTTGATTATAGATCAGTTTTTTCTGTTGACAGCTTGAGCCTGATAGTCCAACATGATTATAGAGCTCTCAATATTTATTTGCAAATATAAAATTTGATAATGAGTTTAAATATATCCTATCTCACTATAGAATTTGGTTAAAATATTGAATAACCTCAATGTGCTCTGAAAGACACGTCCACCAAAATTATGGATATGTTTGAAAGTACTGAGGGCCAAATCCCGTTTGTGTTTTTCTGTGAGTCAAATGAGGTCAATGGGATTAATTGAGTGAGTTAAAGTGAATAGAATTAGATTTGAAAGAATAAATGAATCCAGACTTTGTTACTGTTTGGTGACTGCTTGGTTACACTGGTTGGAAGTAATTCACTGTAGCTTTTCTGTAGATGGAGCTGACTTTTTTACCTGCTTGGCTTATCTCCATTTAGCAACACATATGTCATCACACTCATATGTAAAAGTATTTCGATTGCTCTTCAGAATTTTTTTTTTCATTCCCAAAACATAACGATTTAAAAAACAGACAAACCAACCCACTCAGACTTTTTAGAGCCATTTATGTATAATGAATATGTGAGTAGTTATTGGTTCTGTGTGTGCTTGTGACTCTTGTTTTCGAGATTAAGGACAGTATTAATATAGGCAGTTCCATGAACTCAGGGGACTACTTACTATTATGCATATCTACAGGGTTTGAGCCCTTGCCTGTTCCTTCCACTTTCATACAAAAAAGTTGAGCAATATTGGTGCTGGTCTTTTAATAACACTTCATGGTTCTTGTTGAAGGAAATGAAGTGATAAATAGAAATGATATGTGATCCAGGGAAGTGTGGATCAGACATATTTCCCTAATTACTCAAAGGGGAGTGCATATGCAATACCCTATTATAGACTGTAATGAATTATCAGGTTTTTTGGGGGGGGTGTGTGTAGAAAGGCAAAACTGTAGTGTTTCCTACTCTGTAGACTCAGGAGGTATAAGGGGCATATCTAGTATGTTCTTTATTGTTCTACTTTTTGCACAATTTACTTGAATTCATTCTTTTTAAATACACAGTTTGTATTCTCTCCTAGACACGTATGATACGGGAAGATTTTGTACATAGTCCAAGTTCCACTGATATAATTCAGAAGAAAAATAATCTAATAATTGACAGAGAAAAATAATTAGTTAACTTACTGCTATACTTGGTAATTGCAAACAGGTTCTTCTTAGTGGTGTATCACTGGGTTCTGGCTACCGTATTCCTCCATTAACAAAATTGTTATGCTGCCATTGCTCTGCGATGCTGGCAATCTGATTCCTAATTCCCTTTAAACAAGCATTTCTTGTGAAAGTGTTCCAAACAGGGTTAGTAAAGGGACATCTTACTAAAGGGAATGTGCTTCACACACTGTTCTCCTTAAAATCTGTATTTGCAGCGGCATTATTTTCATCTGTTATTGGATAATTAAAAGCTAGATACATATTTCTTCAGTCACACTGCTTTAATTGGCTTTGGCTCTTGACATCTTGTATTTCCCTGAATATAAATTTGCTTACAAAAATATGTGGATCTTAGCTTAAATTCATTGTTACAAATCTAAAATCTAAATGATATGTTTTTCTTTTCTTTGCCTTATTATTTGACTCAAAAATAAACATTGGAAAAAAGTATTCTCTTAACACGTGATCTTTTAGAAGAAGAACCTGAATAATTTCTCGGTTCATATGTTTTCAGCAAGTTCCTGAAAATAATAAGTTAGTTAAATTTCTACTTTTTCACAATCGGTTAAATTTTTACAAGCTTTATTAACTAAAGCAATGGTCTTCAGATGCAGAAGAAGAAATAGTGTATTGTTTACTAGGTATCTGAAAGTATTAGGGGGGAGAAAAGGTGTTATTAACTTGTGCCCTTATTTGCCACTTAACTTTTTGTGACAATTGATAATATTCAGATGATATTTTAAGATTAAAGCTTAATTGAGTTCAGATTTCTCCAAGTGAAATAGCTCAATTGCAAATGTGTATAACCCATAAGAATAAGTTTGTTCTGCAGGATCACTTTTGACAAGAAACAATTGTTCGGCATTTTCTGTGGTAGTTGTATGCAGAGTAAGTCAAATTATGGTTCAAATGGTTTGGCTATGGCTGTATTTACTTGGTGCTTCTTCACCAGTTGCTGACAACATATCCCACTTACGGGGGAGCTGAAGTGCCCTACTTCAAAAGAGAAGTAATGTCCAACAAAAAAGAAAAGATGCATTGTTTCTGTCATGCTTCCAAAGCATGATTCAGTTTAAGTTCATAGATCTGGCTAATGTAGAAGAGGTTTTAGTAATTTTTATCATGTTAAATGAACAAATAACCAATGGCATATTATGTAAGCAGTACATACTAAAATTTCGATTAGGAATTACTATACAACTGTTATGATTATGCTATTCCTTTGCGGTATTATTCACATTAACAGAAAGGTTGCATGAAACTTTTTATGGTTTCCTAGAGGAACTGTGCTATGAAAAACTGGAGGCATGGAGAAACTTAGCGTATTTTATTTTCATATATCCTCTTGTCAAGAAGCAGAGATTAAAAAAAAAAAAGCCACATGATAGTTCAAGAGAAGAGAATATTTTTGGCTGATTTGCTTGCTTTTTCAAAGTTCTTTATAAACCAATTGCTAGCTTGGAATCTGCTGTCATATAACTCGCTAACTAGAGAATACTTTATGGTTCACTTCTTCTGTTAGCTTCTGATTCTGCCATCATACCTTTATTTCAAGATGCTTGTGTAAACTATTGATCAGGATCTAATTGTATAGTTTGTTTAAAAACAAAGATGTGAAGAAATATCTCCTGAAGAGTTCTAATGTTGGCATTTTGAATTAAAACCTCAGTGCAACTGTTCACACGCTTGTATGAATAGTTCCAGTGAACACTGAATGAAATTGCATAGCATAGGGAACAACATTAATCAAGTGTCTCCTCTCTCCTCTCCTTGTATCACAAACCAGTCTCCGCCCATAGAGATTTGTAATGAGAACTCAGAAAAGTTAGTAGTGTACTTTATTATGATAAATGCTGCATATTTCCTTAATACCCAGCGCCATTCCCAAACACCACTTCCCCGTTTACATACTCCTTGCTTTGTTTCCTCTGGAATAGTTAGACTTCTGCAGCCATGCATTTTCATGGATATGCACTGTGAGGCTTATGAAAATACAGACTTCCAGGTGTATAAAATTCATTCAGCACTGGAAGTCATAGACATTCAAATTATGCTTGTCACTTAAGAATGTCCTATGAGTTGCTTTGGCCTTCAAGTGGGGTACTATAATCTGCATCAAGAGTAGCCTGTTAGAGATGAGAAACTTTGTCGTTCTACAGTTTCAAATGTAATATCTCCTCTTAAAACAAAACCCCAAACCCCCCAAAATCAAAAGCAACAACAAAACCAAAACCAAACAAAAACAACGGGGGGGAGGGTGCCTTAATAATTCCTAAAAATCAGACGGTATGTAACTTCATCGGTTCACATCCCTACCGTAAAGGCTGTAGGCGTACTTTGGTCACTAGATGGCACTCTTGAATGAGGATTGGGTTTCATTCTGGTTTTCACAGATGATCGCACCATATTTGGTATTTCTCGTCGCTCGTTTTACAATGGTAGAATTAAGAGGAGGACTACCTTCGTTTAAAGTCGATGGAAAGACAATTTCACAGAGATTTTATAATAGTCTGTAAACTGGATGCAGTTTAGAATAGCTGCATCTAAGATTCAAAGCATGGAGACTAAAAAGTATAGTGCAGTGCTCAACAGAAAAAGTGCAATCAGGAATTCATTCCGAAGGTATTAGTGGAATTCGGTCCCAGTGTGGTTATTTCAATTGTTAGCAAATTTTTAGCAAGATCTTGAGTTCAAGCAGCACTGGATAGAGCCACTGCATCTTGCAGCTTTAGGCACCTGTGAGGCTCCAGCATTCCTTGATTCAAAATTATGGTGAAGAACCTGCCATCCAAAAGAATAATGTTTTCAGCGAGAAAACCTATTATTCTTCTATGTCTTAAGACATGTAGGGTACATAGTTCCTGATGAATTTCTGTCCGAAATATGAGTGATTCAACTTTTTACTATTTACATTTTTAAAAATGATTGTAGAAGCGTCAGACAGATGAGAACACCCAGCATACTGCCTGCTCAGTTGTTGCCTTTGCTGTCATCTATTAGACATCTGTTTTGATGAAGAACGACAGTATCTTAGGGAATTACCAGTATGGTAAGATGCAGCTTTCATTCTTCACTCTTTTTTTTGGCTCACATAGATGCCTGTGGAGGTTTTTGTAGCTTGAACAAATAATATAATGGTTAACAAACTTGTGTTGGAGATTTTTTCTGATTTTGTAGTGCAATTACACATAGATGCCACAAACAACTTCTGCATTTTGTAGAGCTCTCTGAGGAGAGCTTTCTCACAAAGGAAGTAGAATCTATATTCCATTTAAAAGTGTACCATCGTAGCACAGGAGGAAGGATTTTTATTGCACATGCATTGTTATTCTCAACAAAAAAGTTGGTCTGTTTCAGAGCATTGATGGACTGAACACCTGCACGTTTCAGAGTCAGAACAATCAGTTTCTTCTCAATTTTTCCTGACTTGCTTGGAGAGAGTAATTTTCTGCTCTCAACTTGAAAAAAGGCATATTTTCACATAGGAGTACATCTGGCAGACAAAAGATTTTCTGCTGATAACAAATCTCAGAAACCATTATCAATATAATGTTACCCTTCAGCCTCTCAACAGTATTGTGAGTGTTTACAGAGGTCTTGGCAGTGCTTACATCCCATCTGCATCATTAAGGCACAGGATGATTGGCCAGAAAAAAGGAAATCTTACCAAGAGATTTGGAACAGATAAACGTATTCCCTCTTGTGTGTTTTTCTTATCTCAAAAAAAAGTTCATTTTAACACCAGCTCAGATGATAGAATTTATCAAAACAATAGTTTTGATAAATAGACTTCAGGATGGTAAGACAGAGCTTCTGGAAGGATTCCAAGTCAGGGCTACTTTGATCATTTGTTTCCACTGAGCCCTTCAGCAGGAGGGGTTTCTTGTCTCTGTCACACATAGTTGGAAGCCTGGTGCCACATGCAAACTTGTTCTTTAATTTATTAGCCATTTTTTCTGAATGGTTTGCATTCCAGCAAAGTAAAAATGCTAGTTTAAATCTCCAGAAAACCTGGGTGGTTTTTGTGTCTGATGGAAAAATACAGAGTTAGAAACTTGCATAAAAACTTTCTCTCCTTTTATTCCTTTGGAAACCAATTATGCATACGTTATTAGTAAGATGGGTATTTCCAGTGTATGAACCACCATAAGGTGGTTGAGCTTCACAGGAATCTTTGATTCAATTTAACATTGTGGAGCTTTAACTAATGTAAAATGGATTTGAGTATTTCCTGCAATCTCTTCCTGCTAGAATCGTTGGGCAGTATGACATTGATAAACTCCATAAATTAGGGAAAGTGTAGACTGTGTAATTACAAATGCTAGCAAGCAGGGTTTGGAGCTGGTATGTACGTCATCATATTGTGATATTAGTGAAATGCTTGCCAGTTATTTAAAACATGCTTGACAGTCTTAGCAGAAACTCCAGGGAAGAGAAGCAAAAGAACTAACTTGATATATTTAGTTTGCCAGTTGTGGAGGTTATCCATCTGTGGATTCATTGCAAACAAGAATGTCAGAGTTCTTGGGTTTATGGCTGGTCAGAGATCTCTCAGGGATGGTTTTCTGAGTCAGTGGTCAGGTTAACTAATACCTGCATTCCTATCATTGCAGTTATTGTGACCAAAGCAGTTCAGCTAGCATCTCCTGTGTTGACATGTCCTTTGGATTTCCACAGCTGTTTCAGAACAGGCCATGTTCAGTAATCTCTTAAATCAGATTTCTTGTCTCTGCATTTGACACCTGTCTTCTCTCCTCATGTTTAGTAGCATGCTTTTTTGGATAGATATTTACTATAGAAAAGTCAACTTTAGACAATTGTAAGAGCATGAAGGAATTTACAAAGAATGCTTGTTATGTCAGATTGGAAAAGGTTTTGTACATGATTTGAATAATTGCATTTGCCATTGTGGCAGCTAAATTTATTTGACTGTATTCCCTCCAGGTAAAAATTATTTATTGTAAACTTGGCAGTCGTTAGTGTTTCTAGCCCTTCAATAGACTGCTGCACCTTGAGGTTGCTGTAACTCAGTTAGATTTATGAAAGAGCTGCAAGAATTCTTTTTCCACAAGAACACCCTCCTCTCCTTTTGCAGATCTGAGTTTAATATTCAAGCTCTAATGAATTGAAGTCCTTTGTCCCCCATCCCTTTTCCATTTCACTTCAAAAGTGGAATTACTTTAGCAATAACAGTATCAGCCAGTATCAGGGTGAAACAACTGAGACTTTTCCGTAAGACTCTTTTGTCCCAGTTTGGTACTCTAATGTATTTCTTCATGAGGTGATCTTGATGAAGCCATACTCAAAACTTTTGCTCAAGATAGTTTCAGAATTCCACATTTAATCAAGTTATATGCTAAAATGTATTCCTTCTGAGACATTGAAATCATGAAGAAATTATATGGCACTTCTTGGATATCAGAAGAGCCTTGCTATTTTAAGGCTGAAGCCCTCCTTCACTAAATGGTTAGTGCTGTTAAGAGACCAAAAAATTTGACTGTCTCTCTGAATAAGGCTTTGCTCTGAATTATCTGGCTCTGAGCACATTCAGAACTTTCCTTTCCAAAATCGTTACGTGCTGCTTGGGACTCACTTACAGGGAAACACTCACAAGGACAAGCAACTGAAAAAGGAAAGTTTATCAGCTTGTCTGTCCTCTGGATTTCTTTGAGATGTTTTGATCCTTTATGTATTCTATGCCCTGCCCTGCCCGCCCCCCTCCACACCCCCCCTTGATCACTTCCACTCTCATCTATATGCGAAGCATAGAAAGAACGGAAATAGGTCATGCCTTGCTCTTGCATCTTTTATACAGTGAGCGTAGCTAGGAGGCATGTGCAGAATAAGTAGCAGCTGTTACAACTGTTGCAGGTGTATAGAGCACATGAGTAACCTTGTGTGTCTGGCTGTCACACCTGTCTGGTTACACTGCTCGGACTCCAGTTATTTCCCAACCTCCGGTCCGAAAAGCACTTACTTGGGAATGATGGCTACGTAACTATTTATACAAATACAAACAGCACCAACAAAATCAATGTAATGCACAGAACAGGGACTCGAATCTGTTTTTTCCAAGTGAATTTCCTGGCTATAGGGCTATTAATAATTCCTTGGTTTTTTCTTTCTTTCCTCTAGACCTGAAAAGTTCTATCTAAAGTTTCAGAAATGTACCCCGATACTTTGGGGGTTGACAATTCCCATCCTTTAGCAAAGTAATTTGTTTCTATATCAGTGTTCAGCTCATGAAAATATAAAGCTTCCCTTTCCTACTGTCACAGTGTTTCTGTACGTTCGTGTTCCTGTCACTGTAGTTTTAAATAAACACCATCAAATTAAATGCAAAATCTGCTACATATTAACTTTGTGTATTTGTTGCGTATGATACTTTGCATAGTGTTTGTTTTTCTGGACATGTCGCAATTGCAAAGGTTTCTGTTATCCTTAAGCTGAAACTCAGCAATAGCTAGCAGGATAAAGGTTGTGACAGATATTAGGTTATAAGTGAGAAACGTTTTCACTCATAATTTTAAATACTGACAGAGATAAGTTATTTCACAAGTCTCTGTTAAATAAACCTTTTCTAATGTAAGAAGACTGCTTTTAGTGCAGCCCTTGATGGTTTTGGTTTATTTCATAGACTTCATTCATAGAGGAAGAATCTTGATTCAAGCTTCAGAAACGATTCTGAAGGGCAGTGGGAAGTCTGGTGATACACTTGTTGCAGTCATCGTATGCATCAACTGCAGATTTTTAGCTCGCCTGTTATGTGGAACATAGACATAGAGGTCTGGATATGTTCATTTACATTTAGTTTCATAACCACCAATAAGAACTTGTGCATATGTATCTACATTAACTTTTGGTCTTTGTCGGAAGTATATTTGTGTTGGTCTTAAAGTAATGCAGCTTAAGGCAGCACTAGGGTTCCCTCACACTTCTCCTCTGCAGTAGGATGTGAGTAGATTTAATCTGTGAAGTGCTATTATATTAGTATGTGTCATTACTTCAATTTTATGACAATCACAGAATGGTAGGGGTTGGAAGGGACCTCTGGAGATCACCTAGTCCAACCCCCTGCCAGAGCAGGGTCACCCAGAGCAGGCTGCACAGGGCTGCGTCCAGGCGGGTTTGAGTATCTCCAGAGAAGGAGACTCCACACCCTCCCTGGGCAGCCTGTGCCAGGGCTCTGGCACCCTCACTGTGAAGAAGTTTTTCCTCGTGTTCAGGCAGAACTTCCTGTGTTCCAGTTTGTGCCCATTGCCCCTTGTCCTGTCGCTGGGCACCACTGAAAAGTCTGGTCCCATCCTCTTGACACGCGCCCCTGAGATATTGATAAGTGTTGATGAGGTCCCCTCTCAGTCTTGTCTTCCTCAGGCTGAACAGCCCCAGCTCCCTCAGCCTTTCCCCGTAAGAGAGGGGAATTACAATTAGTAATTTGATTTTAAAGTTGGTATAATACTTCTGAGGTGCTTTGCAATTTAGGTATTTTTAGAATAGTAGGAAAAAATTATTATTGGTAGAATATCTGTGCAGCAGTGTACAGAATGAACATACTTGGCTTTTAGTTAACCAATTAAACATGAAAAATAAAAGATCAGCTTTATTTTACATGGAATATCCCCTATTGAAGTAAATGCAATTATGGCTAAAATATTGATATTCTTTTTGTGTCAGAGGATTTTCTGATACAAAAATATTATCTGGATAGTATGTCCACGCTTCTTCACACTTAGTGTTAAGTACGCAGTCCCTCACAGTAGCTTTGAATAGGAGTTGTTATCAGACACTAATGTTTTTAAAAATTAAATGTAAATAATATATGTAACATTTTATATAATGTGATATTTGTGGTATTAATGGATCTGTAAAATGTTTTGGGTGATGATTTGTATTAGTTCTTTTGTATGGTAGGAATACTATGTGAAATGTGGTACAAAAAAGATGGAATATGAAGACAACCAAATGTTCTTTTAAATAAATTTTAGACAAACATATTTTTTTCTGCAATATAAATTCAAACTCTGATTTACTCCATCTGTAAAGGTTCTTACTAATAATTCTGAGAAAATTATAATATCCACACTTCTGTCGTGCTTTTCCATGTTTGTTTCAGAGTTCAGAAGTAATTTTTCTTTAGTGACACAGTAAAATTTATATGAATGGCAGAAAGAAGAAAGTGGCTTTTTTAATGTAGGAATGTAGAGTTTTTTCTCTATAGGATACCTATTTAATATTCAGTAATAAAATTAAAGATAGATTGTCTGTATTTTGCACTAATTTTGCCTTTTGATATCTTCAGAGCTCTAGATGTCTGATTTATTTCTTCTACCCTTCAAGATTTGAAGCACTACACATCCTGATTCTTGTGTAAAATCAAAATAAATTCAAAAATTGACACTTGCTGTGAAGGGTAGACAATACACATGTTGAAACTGTGCATATTCTCTTATAGCATGCCTTGCAGCTGTGGAGATATACTTGAGAAAATATTTTTTTCCAATGCTTTCTTGAGTGAACAACGTATCAAAACCTTGCTAGGAAAAGGAAATATCTTTAAAAGTTTTCATTATGTTCTCAACTATATTAAATCATTGGTATTAAAAGAATGGATTTATGCACTCTGGTACCTGAACAAAGTAATCTGTAATGGGATTGTTTCACTGTGATGAAAGAATTGCAAATCATTAACTGTGTAAAATATTAAGTATGAGACATTTTGTATTTCTCCTTGCTAGCAAGTTCCTGAAGGACATAAGATTTTACATCTTGTCACGCTCTTGTCTTACCTAACCTGGAAAACAGCAAGATAAAAAAGGAGGAAATAGACCTGTAAAGAGCAAAGCTGTTTGGGATTTTTAAGGGACTGGCTTGGAATCTCTTGAAAAGAAACAGAGTTAATGATTGACCTTGGGAAAGGAGTCAAAATAATGAGGTGTCATTGATTTTTCATAATTGCCAACACTATAGGTGATAACTGGAAGCGATATCTTGTTTTGTCTTGAAAACACTCTTCAAAAGCTGTTTTAGGTGCCATTATACCATAACAGACAAACAAAAAATTAGTGTGCTTATATATGAACCTGTTAATCTTGTCTAATTTAATCATAGAATCATAGAAGAGTTTGGGTTGGAAGGGACCTTTTAAAGGTCATCTAGTCCAACCCTCATGCAGTGAGCAGGGACATCTTCAACTAGATCAGGTTGCCCAGAGCCCCATCCAGCCTGACCTTGAATGTTTCCAGGGACGGGACATCTACCACCTCTCTGGGCAACCTGTGCTGGTGCTTCACCACCCACATTGTGTAGTAAAAAAAAAAAAAAAAAATATTCATCCTTATATCTAGTCTGAATTTACCCTCTTTTAGTTTAAAACCATTACCCCTTGTCCTGTCACAACAGGCTCTGCTAAAAAGTCTGTCCCCATCTTTCTTGTAAGCCACCTTTAGGTACTGAAAGGCCGCAGTAAGGTCTCCTGGAGCCTTCTCTTCTCCAGGCTGAACAACAATCCCAACTTTCTCAGCCTGTCTTCACAGGAGGGGTGCTCCAGCCCTCTGATTGTTTTGTGGCCTCCTCTGGACTCGCTCCAACAGGTCCATGTCTTTCCTGTGCTGAGATGCAGTACTTCAGGTGGGGTCTCAAATAATGCACTGAGAAATCAAGTCTAACTGTTGTGGGTTGCTTGTGGTGTTTTGTGTGTTGTGTGTGTTTGGTTTTTTTTTTTTTTTTTTTTCCCTTCAAATGAGCAAGTAATCTATGACTTTTTAATGGAGAAAAGTCTATTCAGCATGTTTTAAGTGTTATGATAAAATAGCACTGAAGTAAAGGATGGTTTTAAACTCTATTTTTGTAACACATGGGCTGTAACAGTGCAGGCTATGATTTTTTTTTTTTGGTGGACCATCTGTTCATGTACAATTGCTTAATAATGAGAAAAAGGATGGAAATAGAAGAAAGGCAAAAATATCTGAAGGTAGCTGAGAAAAGTCTTGTACTGCAGCTTGGAGAGTGGCTCTTCACTGACTCTTAGACTGCGTTGACCATTAGTATTATAGGGAAGCATAACACGAATAGCTTTGGAGAGCTAAATAGTGCTGAGGATATTTTGGGGAATTTATGCTGGATTATATCCAGTCTGATTCTGTATGCTGAATTCCTGGCAATAGGTGTAGCAAGTAAGAGCTCAAGATGGGGACAATCAGAAGGTACTCTTTAAAAGAGGTTGGCTTTTTTTTTTTTGATCTCTGCTCTTTTCTTTCAAGAGAGAGAAAATTTGCTTTTGTGCTTTTGCTCAAATGTTTACAGTGTGCTAGAAGTTGAAGGAAATACAATTTGACAAGAACTTGGAACTGAAGGTACTCACTGTATGTGAAACTTGTGCTAAAAAACTTTCAGTTATATTTGTAATTTAATCTGAGAAATTTTCAGAGAATCATAGAATATCTCGAGTTGGAAGGAACCCATAAGGTTCATCGAGTCCAACTCCCTGCTCCTCGCAGGACTACCTAACACTAAGCCATGTTACTAAGACTGTTGTCCAGATGCTCCTTGAACTTGGTCACAGCACCCACCAAGCCTGTCACCTTCCTTGGGGAGCCTGTTCCGGTGGCTGACCACCCTCTCAGGGAAGAACCTTTTCCTAATGTCCAATCTGAACTTCCCCTGATGCAGCTTCGTACCATTTCATGAATGTTCAGTTAAGTTCTTAAATCGTCTGCTTCATTCTAGAAAACTCTTTGATAGAAGAGTATCTATTTTTGTTTGTTTGTTTAATGTTTGTTTCTCCTCTTCCTTTCTCTACTCTCTTTCCACTCGAAGCAGACAGATTTTTAAAAAGTATTAAGGAAATTTTTTCCATATTACTAAAGTAATATCGTAAGAGAACAGCCAGGTACTCAGAAATTATGAAGCATAAAAACTGGTTTTCTGAAGAACCTCTATTGTCTGTGTCTTTACAGAATATATGCTGTGTTTCCACAGGACAAAACTCTTATTGTAAAAAATAGCGCTCAGTTGTTCTATACTGGGGTGAGGTAGTCAATCAGTATTTTTTTTGGCAGAACCTCTGTGTTGTTTGCTCTAGAAACTGGAAGAATGTGTGTTGAATGAAGCGAGATGAGAAAAGAAAGAGTGGTATGATAGATTAAAGGGGTTATATGTGACTTGAGAGATGATGTTTCCTGCTGGCTCTGCCACTGCGTTTCTCCTTACTGCTGTCCCAGTTGTTTCGGGCAGAGCTTTTGCAAACGCCTGCTTAGGTGTTTCTGATTTTCTGGGTTATCATCCTTCTGATCCTAAGAATTCTGTAAATGCTAAGTGTTTACAGAAGCTTGCAGATGAAGTTATTGGAAGTCTCAGATAATCTATTGAGGGGAAAAAGTGTATCTAGTGATTGGGGCATCTCACACTTTGTATGGTGAGACACATACTGAACAGCTCATAAATGAGAATGCTGTTAAGTCAGTTCTGTGAAATCAAAACATTATTAGTTAGGAATCTGGGAAAGGTATTTTTCTGAAACAGCCACGTAAATAGGGGAGAATAAATATGTAACTTTTCAGAATAAAATTCAAAATGTAATAGCAACTTACACTTTGATTAAATTACGAATGTCACAAAACTTTTAAGGGCCTGTTCGTTAACATAGGAGCTGGTTTTTATTTTATTTTTGAGAGAGAAATACAAAGATCAAAACTATAAAAGTTACGGTCTTAAACATATTAAAGATGTATTGTGCTAGAGATAATGTGATGGTTTTACAGAACTATTTCTGTAGTCCATTAGGCTGTAGTATTGCTCTTTCATAATTCCTATTACTACAATAGATTGTTTAGTTCATGCACACCATGTTTAGTCAATAAACAAACATCCAGAGCATGTGGAAAGTTCATTTTCCAGAGGTTTTGGAAAAATCTAATTAGATGAGATAATGTAGTGTTACGGTAATGCAAAAGCTAAAGTATAAAATTCATTTGTAATCTGAGCACTGCCCAGACTGCTTTCTGTTAAATGTTTTCTGTTGGAAATTACTTGCATTAAAAATGCAGCAGTGCTTTCTGATGAAGGAAAACCCTTTGAATGATGCTGTTCTTGTTATGATTTTACTTAACAAAGTCTTGAAAAAATTTAATTTTATAACTTAGAATGTTCAAGACTCTTTGTTTTCATGTAATATTACCAGTGCAGTGGTCTGAGAAGTAGAAGAGGGATGTACTTGTTCCGTATCTTGCTTGGCTTCTTTGAATAGGCTGTGCTGGTATTTCAGGATATTTGGAACTTAATAGGATATGATCTTTAATTTCTTTACAGTTAGTCTTGCAGGACACAGAGTAAAATTTGAGAAGTTAATTTTGGAAAATAAAGACAGCACAAGATGTATTCAGGGCCTGGACCTTTGAAGCCCAGTGAGCTTAATGTGTATTCATGTGAAAGTAAAGCATTTATGCTCAGATAATGTGCGCATCTCCTACTATCTGCAAAAACAGAACGAGAGTTGTCTTTGTTATAGCTCAGTATACCCCTAGATTTTTGGTCCTCAAAGCTCTACTGAAACGGTAAATGCTTGTTATGTACCAGCTCAGGATTTTCCAGAATTACTGGAGTGAAAACTCACTAGCTGTCCAACAACTTGACAGAAGTTCTGCATTCATGGGAATGTCATATTTCCCAGAGGAATATTTGAAGGTTGGATTAGCAATAATCTAATACAATTTTTTTGTGTGTCTGCTAGTGTTTTCCTAATGATATAAATTCAGTCCCTGAGAAAATGAAAGAGAGTAATATTTATGTAGGAAGGCACTTTTTTTCAGTGATGTTTAAAATTAAAGTGACTGCCCTTTATCCAAGCCTGAGTCATTGTCCACTTCATAATTTTGATGCCTCTCTGGAAGACAGGTACATGCAAGCTTCCAAAAAGTGAACAGCACTTGTATTTTTTTCTAAAATACAGAAGAGGGTTATTGGCAGTGATGATGGTATATTAAACAGCCTTGGAGCAAGGGCTGAAACTGAGTCATCTTTCTAGCTGTAGAGACTTGTACGTCTTCTGTGTACTCCAGTGAATCTGGACTTATATCTGCTCAAAGAAGAGCTTTCAACAAAAGAGGTGCAATATGCTATCTATTAGTCTAGGGTGCTTTCAGAAGGGAAAGATGATTTTCAGTCTTAGCGGAGGTAATCAGTATATGTGTCTTAGTTGCTCAAGAATGGAAGGAGCGGGCAGAATATGCTCTGAATGTCCTTATTAAACCGAGTTCCAAGAGGAAGACAAAGAACATTCTTTAGTTCAGATAGATCTTAGTTTTGAGCAAGACTTTGTATCTTAGCGCTGACAGTATTAGAGGCACTTCTGAACATGTGTGGAAAGGAAGTGATAGACATCTGCAGTACCTTCCGCTGTTGCTAGGAAGTTTTCATGTAAATGTTTTGGTTCTAAATACCTATATTTACAAATTACAACTAAACCTCAAAGTCTTACTTTATAAATATCCTGCCTTCTAGCCATGAGGATATTCAGATCATTTGGTTCAGATCTGAATTTCTCTGATTCTGAAGGGTCACAGGACTTTGAGTATTAAGAGAAGCCCATGAGGTTATTTGTATAAGTTATCTAGAAAATAATTTGCCTACTCTTTCCATTTATTGCTGCCGTGTATGAGCTGTTCTTCCTCTGTTGTTTAGTCCTTTCACTGGGGCAGTGTCCCTTCTCACTCAAGCTTGAAAGTTCTGGTCTACTGTCACCTAAATGTCATCCATATTCAATGGCCTTATAGAGCGAATCTAATAATAGAAGTACAGAGCCTGCCTTTTCTTCAGCTAGTATCTGTAGATAAAGTAAACTTTTAAAATTTAGATGGGTAAAGGTAAATAATGATTAACAACCAAATATGGATATAAACATCTATATTTAGATGTTGGTAATTGAGCATAACCATGCTGATGCTTGCTTAAACGGCGTGCCTAGAACATTTAGTTTGCAACTATTGGAAACATATATAACTAAGTATCAGGAAAACCTATATCAAGAGTAAGGCTGGAGAGTGTTGAGTAATTTAAGGTAAAAATCATTCAGATGAATTGTAATTATTATTTTTTTTTTTAATAAAGCACTTAAACCCCCAAGAAATTCAGAGGCAATGCATAAGCAAAACGCCAGTGTGTTAAACCTTATCTTTAATTCTAACTTTTAAAGTATTGTTTATTGTGAATAAATCATTGCAAACTAATTGTTGACTATCAGATAAGCTATGGTAATTGAGAGAATTTCCAAGAACTGATTTTGAAAGCTATTCTGTTGTAAAAGAAATTTTGTAGCGTTGATACTGCTCAAAAAATAAGAGATAAAGATACTGAGATTCAGGACTCCTTCCTTTAGATAGGAAAGGGAACCAACATGTTAAGTGAAATTTTGAACCACATTCAGTTCTATTTTCTTAGCAAAAAAAGCCTCATTAACTTGGTCACTTCTCATTTTGTGAAACAGTCATTGATCAATAAAGAAGAATCCCATAAAGTGGTACTTACTCTGTATATAGGGATTGTTCTGTATGCACACATCTGCAGATGGGGAGAACATCAGGGTGTAGCAGAAGAACTAAAGGGGGGCCTTCAGGGCGGCCCACTTCTTCCGGTGAACACAGGGTACTGATCATGACTGCACCACAGAAGTCCTACAAGCCTTTCTGTGGTAAGTTTGCTATAGTGAATGAATTATTTGTCAGTTACACTCGTATTTATGTTTGTGATCACAGAACTAACAATTGGTGCATGTTTCTTGGAATCACTTTTTTTTTCTAATTTTTCAGTTAAATTTACTTTATCATTATATTTCAATTTCTCTGTTTATCTTTTGTTTTAAGGGGCTGGATAATTATATGAGCTACAAATCAATTTAGGGTTCTCCTTTCCTTTTCCTGTCTTGCAGATACTTATCATCTGGTAGGAAATGCATTGCGTAAGAGAGAGGTCAGAACAAGAAACTGATGATCCCAGCTTGAAAGACTAAATTGAGGCAGGTAATGATGCAGTTCCTTGGCTCATAATCCTTCCCATTTGATATGAGGACTATATAGTAGCTGTGTTTTAGAATGCTGCATGATATATATTAATGAAGCAAAGTACAGAATCACAATCCTATTACCTAGTTGCTTTGTAAAAAAGATTAAAGCACCATTGTACCATTCTTTCTCTTAGATCACCCCTGTGATGAGATCATCCAGTGTACCACCATTTTCCTCCTAGAAAACGTGGACGATAGGAGGATCAGAAGAAGCCTGTGAAAAAAGCATTACGTTGCACTCACTTTTTTCTTTAGAAATATTTCCTCATGTTGTAAACTGTTCTAAAGTAAATGCTATCATCCAAAATTGCAATAAGATGCAGACCTTACAATAAAAGTATATAAAAAGTAGTTATTTTTAAGTATGTTTTTATTACGAATGCAAAGAAACTTTGGCGTTAAGTTTTTCATAAAATGATACACTTCCAAAACTGTGCTTACAGATATATGGTATGGAGGACTTGAACAATGAAAGAGAAAAGTGCACATATGAGATCTAACTTATAAAGATGTTTTATTGTTCGTATGTTTGCTACTAAATGAAAATATTCTATCCATTTCCTTTTTATTGTCTCCAAATATAGTGAAGCTAATGTAAGATACCTCGTAGTGTCTTTTTCCATTCTCTTATGCTTAACAGACATGCGTAGGATTTCATCTGCAATGACTTTTCTGCAGACTGATGTCATTGATTGGTATTACACTTGACTTGCGCTGATGTAAATAAGAAGAGAGTCAAACCATTGGTTCATAGAGACCTAGTGACTGCTGAAGTTCAGCCTTGAAATTCAGTCTTCTGAATAATGGCACACAGCAATATCCAAATAGAAAATGAATAATGTATGTAAAGGGAGCTTTTAGCATGCTGAGATACTGACTGTGGACCTGTTACTGAAGAGATTTCTGTTAGGTAGGAGTTGATGCCAAGAATTTTTGACGTTTGTGGGATAAGTCCATCAATTGGCAGGATATGTGAAGAAGTGATTTTGGAAATGGAGGTTATGTGGGTAAGACATAGGGGCCTAGAAAATCTGCTAGACTCTACTGGGAGAGTCCATAGAGAGCTGTAAATAACTAGATAGTATTTAACCAAGAAGCAATGGAGTAAGTAAACTATGAAATAAATTGTTTCTGTAATATGTCAAAAGAATTATGTAGTTGGCATGTTTCCACCAGGTAACTTTTTATGCTGTCTAGGTTTCAGTTCTTACTCTACAGAGTTTCTCTCTTCTTTGTAGTTAGCCTACATCTTACAGTTTTTAACCCTTAAACTATTTATAAGTCTTTGTTTTAAATTATCTTGTGCCAAAATGTCTTTATGTACCAGCTTTGTTATCTGATGTTAGCAGAACTTGGGTAATAGTTGTTAACAGTCTACTGCTATAATTAAATTAAGCAAAATCTATCAATTCATAGAGTTGCTAGGTAAGTTACTAGATTTTTTTTTTTTGTCATTTAGTGACAGTATTGTACATTCTGTACTCACTGAGAGCTTCTAAATGCACAGTAAGTAGCTGATTAAAAATATGGAACATATATGAATGGCATTTATACCTAGACTGAAGATTTGGCATGTTCAATCAGTAGTATGCACTTAAAGCAGTGACTGAAATCTAAGATTCAGGTTCCCTAGTGATTTACAGAAGGCCCAGAGCAAATTCCCCACAGGGAGGTTTGGGAAGGCATAGAAAGTAAACTACCGTATTTGAAAGGATTGTTAGGACTGACCTTGTCTAAGCCTATAAAAACCTAAGTAATAGATATGAAATAAATGTGAAATGCAACATCTCAGGCAGCATTAAGATAAAGAAGAGTTGTAAGAAATAAACCTGAGACAACTGACTAAATCAGGTTGCAATGTTTGCTGTGTAGTGTGAAGGTAGTATGAAAAATAAAAGAATAGTCAGTGTGAGTTATGGAATCCCTAAAGAGAAGTGTCAGCATTAACAAGATGCTTAACTCCTAACAGAGACGTATCAGAAAAAAAACAAATGGATTGAGAGATGGATTGAGCATAAATGTATTCAAGCAAGGGGTGATACACTATTGCAGCCTCAGAGCATAGAAATTTTCTGTTAACGTGATAATCAATGAGTTAATAATGTTAATGTTCTAATGACTGGGCTTAAGAGTAAATGATGAAATAATTTTATTTCATTCCCTAAAATATAGTGGTCTATATAGTGGAGACTTGGAAACAAGTAATATAAAGTAAATGTTGAGTGAAATTTTATTCCGTTTGTGTTGTAGTTTTCACTTGTTTAGCACCTTTTGCTCAGCTATTTTAAAGAGCTCTACAAATACATCATTAATCTATCAGTGAGATGTATTATATTTTGAAACTAATTTGTAAATAAAAGGAAGAAGGGTGCTTCTCCTTTGTTATCGTACATATTATAGTTTGTGTGTCAGCACACAGACTAAGGTTTGCCCTGTTTTCTGTTCTGAGTTTTAGGTCATAGAATATTATAAAAGGAATTCACTTGGTATATGCTTATCTACAAACTTTTATTATGCTAATTTTATCAACAATATAGGCTCTGAAGTGTTAATGCATTTATTATGTGATAATTAAATGGAAATCAGGAATTTTTCAGATTTGCTTTTCTTGTTGCGGCTAGGGATTCTCAGCAACAGATTGTGTTTTCCAAAGATAATTGCTCTTTTTAAGTCAAACTGTACAAATGCAAATCTCCATAGTAACACTGTAGATTCCTCTGCCAACTTGTGCTCTTGCAAATTTGCTTTGTCAGACTGAAGGTAGTTTCACAGTAGTATAAATACAGTCTTTGTCATGTAGTTAGAATGTAGAAATAAGATCAACAATTTTGTTGGCCATTTTGCTTATAGTAGCATGTATTTTATATCCTTTCTCATTTACATTGAAGGTATTTTATGTACTTGACCCATTTGTGGGGGGTAAAAAGTGTTCTGAAGTGGAGTTTTAGCTAGTAGTTGTACTACATAGCATATGTTTAGTTTAAGAAGAACATATTCGAGAAACAGCTTATTGTCTGAGACAACTTTAACATTCTTTTAGTATGTTGAGAATTCTGTTTCTGTTCTACAAGTCTCTGTTCACTAATGAGATAATTAGCATTTACCTATCATGGGTATTACTACCAAAATAACCTGTGCTAGTTGAATCAAAATGGCATAAAATAATTGCTCCAGCTCGGAAATATTTTCATAAATAATGAGTTAGAAACGTTCATCCAACTTGTGTAAGTAAATAACCTGAATGTGAGCTATCATGTAAAGGTATGTGTCACTATTAATACCCTGATTCTATGGTTAAGTTATATTTGATACTGGCCAGTAATCCTAAAATTACTTACTTGCTTAGTTCAGAATGAATCTCAGTTTTGGGATGAGGGGAAACCATCTAAGGCATCCTTTTCAATGTCAGAGACCTTTAGAGGAGGTTCCTGCTGCGCTCAGTAGCCATGGGTGAGAGCAAGAAACGGAACAAAATAGATAGATGCTGCAGAGTGATTCGTGTGGCACAGCTTAGCCTCCCACGGTGCCGGACTTCCCTGACTCCGCTGGGAACCAGCGCAGTGTATCCACTGCTGCTCAGAGGCTATTAAGCTGAAGAGAAGCACTGTGTGTGCTTTCCTGATCTCAGGAGGAGGCAGCAGTGTGGATTCTAAAAACTGTGGCTCCTGATTACTGCTGGCATATAAGGTGTCCCTAATGAACTATCTATAAGTTGACTTTCACTGTCTGATAAGGAAACAGTTCTTGAGTGGGACTTACAGGACTGCGCAATCGTTAGACTGGGCAGATGATGTAGCTCTATATGAAACATTGAATGTGTGTTCTGACCTACTTTCACACCGTAAAATGAGAAGTAGATCTAATGCATGACCAAAATGCTGTTGGCATGGCTTAGTGACAGGATGTACCTGCTTATGTATGGGAAATGTCTGTATTTTTACTCATGGCATGGATGTGCATTTGGTCATATGATTAGTGATGGGCTGCAGGTTTTTCAGGAAGATGGTAGCAGTGTGCAGGCTGGCATAACTGTCCAGTAGGCAGAAAGGAAGAGGCTGTGGGCTGAATAAATTGTTCTAGTTTCCTGCATACAGTGGGAAGTTTACCACTTTCGATGGTTAAAAATGCTCATTTTGCAGAATAACAACTGGTATTCTGATACTGATGTCTAGACTTAAGATTGTGTGAGGCTTATTCAGGTGTATAAAGGTCCATGTAGATGTTTATCCAATAATGCTGCCAATCAGTGTGTGCACATCTTGCAAGGGGGAAGGTAGGTACTATTGGTGCATAGTAAGCTGTGCAGAAAATCATTTCAGATTACTAAATCATGTTGTAGCTGGATCTAGTCAATGTTACATGATGACTTGATATTCAGAAAGCATTTTGGCTTGTTTTATAGGTAGATCTTATTGAACTGGACTGGAAGTCCAAAGTCAAAAAGTCTAAGTTGAGACTTTTAATGGCTATAACCCATCTGCTTTTTATATATTCTTCAGTTCTTCTGTGGGACAGAGATCTCATGAATATGCATATGCAGTCAAATGATGAGCAGAAACAAACCTATAAGGAACAGACCATTTAATAAGATATACATAGTAGGTCATTTGCTTTCTGAAAGTTTGTTGTATTTGACAAGCCATCTTAATTTTGTCATGTTTTTTTTCAACTATTTTTATAAATTATAGAGTTTAATTAAAAAAAAAAAAGGTTATGAAACTCTTAGTAGAAACAGTTGCTGGAACATACCTCAGAAGGAAATTAAGCCTGAGCTTTGAATGACCTGTTAGAAAATGACTGTTATCTTGTTTGCACTTACGCATCTATAGCTTGCTGTTTGTGATACGGAAATATGTTTGTGTATGCCATCCTTCTCCATACAGGGACACAAAACGGCAGAAGTTAATGTAGGGGGCTGAATTACAATTGTTGCAGAAACTATGATTAGGACTTTACTGGCGTGTATGTATAATTGTTACTTTTTTCCACTAGCTTGTATTTACATTATAAAAGGGTCAACAGCTAAGTTTATCATACTCTTCTGATTTCTACAGACAGCATTTTGAAGAAGTTATTCAACAAAGCATTATGTCACTCTGTTCTAATAATCTTTTGGCTTAAAGTTCTTTGTACTGAAGTGGTGGTGCTGTTCTTGCAGATATTTTGACATCTTTGTGATACGATCTTTCACAGCAGAATCATTTACATTTTACTCTACTTAAGGCTATACTGTGCTTGAAAAGTCTACTTTCAGACCAGTCAATTTATTTCTGGTCTGAATCTGTTAAAGCTAATTGCACATTAGTAAACTACATTGTTGCAATTCTTTTCTTTGTAGCCAAATACTTTGCATATTAGGGAGTTGGATATTTAGTCATAAAACATTGCAGTAGCAAGAGTAATAAAACATATTAGCTTTTGCGAATTGTGCTCCCAAATGATTTTTTTTTTTAAGGTGGTTGTAAGAAGAGGTATAGTTTTAATGGACACAAGGGTTTAATTAAACCACAGAACTCCATTCAAAATTTCAATTTATGTACTGCAGGAATTTTTAGGAAGTGCCTGAACCAGAGCCCAAAAAGGTTGATGGCATCTTGTCTATACATACCATATTTGCTTTAGACTGGGTAAGTTAAGTTCGAATTGCAATGTACAAGCAATAGTAGGTGTCTCAAACTGGGCTAGGGACTCAGTGTCTTTTGACGTGTGTTCCTGAACTAGAGTACGTGAATGCAGGTAAAGATTGTTAAAAATGAAAATGTTACTAAGGTATGAAGGAAAAAAGGGTAATGGCTGCATCTAGATGTATCGGTGTTGGGACCCCACTGTGAATTGTGAATTATGCAAACCTAACTGAAGTCGGTCCCTTCACTGTAGCTTGTTCAAGTAACAGGCAGAGCAGGCAGGTGCCTTGTTGGTAATCTGCCTGCCCTTGTCTATGCTGAGAAACTGTGAATCATCTGCTCTAAACCAGAAAGCCTTCCGATCCCCCCAGCTGTGTAGGGAAGGGTTCAGAATGTCGAGTGGCTCCCTTCCTGTGTCAATGATTTCTGCCTCAGCCCCTTCTTGAAACTCTAAAGGGAGCATTTCCTTTGCTTGTTCAGCTCCGTTTTGTTCCCCAAAGCATGAGAGGAACAGGAAGGTGAATGGGACTTCTCAAGAGAAAGGAGAAATGGAAGGAGAAAAGGAAGAGAAAGCTGCTGCTTCTAGGGTGTGAACTGAGGTCCCAGCAGTACCCCTGGGCTGCGCATGAGCCTTACCTTGTCTTGTGCTCCGCATAAAAAAAATGAGATTGTCTGAAGAAGGATGGCCTGGGTAATAGCAGAAGACAGCATGAAACCTCTGCCCTTGCCTGTTACTCTCTTTCAATTCCTTCCTTCTTTGTAAAGATCGCCTGAAACAACTATTGCTCTGAGAAGCCTTGAGCTGACTTTGCCATTATTTTGAAACAAAGATGACATAAAATGTTTAAAATAGTGGTAATTCCAAGTTTTTGAGTTTGAAAATATAGATGTAGAAATCGAATAATATATAGCATGTAATTTTTTTCTCAGTATACTGGAGCACTTTTATTTGTTGGAAGTATACCTGTTGTCTTCAGGCCTTCTGCAAATCTGACTGCAAAAGTTACCAAAACAAACCCTGTGCTTATACTGAGGTAAGTGTAGTGCCTAAAAATGTAAAAAATGGAAAGTGTTAGATAACTCTAGTTTGTCATTGCTACCGCTTCTGTTTGTAACATGATGGGATTTTTTTGATACAAACGGTGATGTGTTCTGTACAGAATTTGGTATCCTACATCATCATGTAGTTCTCCATTTGTCTGTTTTCCAGTTACCCTGTTTACATCATCACATGCATTCCTGAAGTTCTTAAAATTCTCCTTCAGGGTCTGATTTTAATCATAACGGATAGTACCAGTAATTTCAGTGGAGATTCTTTTGATTTACATCTTTAGAGAAAACTAAGCCTTTAGATATTTATGATATCTATTCATTCAGCATTTATTTTAAGTACTGATACACAGTGAAGTAGTTTGTAATCTGTGCCTTAGCCCCTGGGCTATAGATATTCATGTTAAGCATATAGTTACAGAAAAGATGCAGTCTCTAAACTGTGTAAGGAAGTGGTGTCTTGCTGCTTATATTGCCCTGAGGTAAGGAAAAGGAATAAAACAATTTTTTTTACTTTCTTTAAAAACAAAAAAACAACTGGGAGGGGAAGTGGTGGTGTTTTGGAGAGACAATGTCAGATATTTTTAACTCTGTCATAATTTTAATGCAGATAAGGATCTGTAGCGTCTTTTATGCAGTGAGAAAACATTTTTTTTTTTCTGATCATATTTTCAGTTAAGGGGTGGGTTTTTTTGTTCTGATAAAAAGGGAAGACTGAAGGAGGAAACTTGAACAGATGGATTCAAGTTACCAAGCAACACTTTGTTTCCCAGGCAATGGGAAAAGAATTGGAGCAAGGTGCTAATGGATTTTTTCCCTTTTTTAAAAAAAAAATTTTTAATTATTGTGAGCTGGTGTATGAACTTCAGTTTAACGGATTCTTGACAGACTTCATAGAATGATAAATATTCAGCTGGGTGATACCTACTTGTACAGGTTGTTTACTGTATGATGTGAATGGTTCTTTTCTGTAGTTACGGTAGCGCACAGTATAGGTGGCAAGCAACACACCATAACTAGTTTTTGTAGATGACACTGGTGTTGTTTGCTTCACTCCAATATTCTCATATACCATCAACTCTGTTTTACAGTGTTCTTATTTAAATGTATTCCTGTAATGATGCATTCAGGCTCTTCTGCAGAATGTAAGTTTCAGACTGAAATGACTGTTCTGCATTCTCAAATGTTTAGACATTACCCCCTACTTCTTCCCTGCTGAGAAGGACTGACTTGGTTGGCATATCTCATCTGACAGGTAGATCTGCATTGAGTTGGCGGGTTTAGTTTAGTTTCTGGCAGATCAAAAAATGGGATTTTTTTAAAAGTCCAATGCAAAATAAATTCTCTCTCTCTTTTTTTATTTTTTTTTGGGGGGGGGGAGGGAGTGGTGTGGTGAATTTTTTTTGGCAAGCATAAAATTTAGTTTTAGGTTAAAAAGCATGATTCTTTCTTTAAATTTAAGAGTTACGTTCTAATTGTTTGTTTTGAAAAAGATCAAAGGCGATGGAAAACAAAAGCTATTTCAAATATTTTCCCCAAACATTTCATTTAACACTTTGAAAAATTTTGTTTGCTTTAGACTTCTAAAGGTTTTTAAAGATAGTTTAACAAAATAGAATTATATTTGTTTCAACATCGCTTATAAGCTTTTTCTTAAAAAAACAAAACAAAACACCCACCCCCCAAAAAACCCCAACACCCAAATTGTATGAAAAATTGTCCATCTCTTACCCAGAATTAGGTTAGTGCTGTCATATCCCCCTCATGTTTGCATAACCTAACAGCTATATAGAATTTCTATTAATCAATGATCCTTTTTACTACTGTGTCATCTGTGAAAATATGTACACTTATTTATTTCAAAATAATATTATATTGCACACTCAAATTGTATGTAGTGGAAAAAGCTAATCAAAGAATATTAATGTTTATATGATATATTGTTAAAACAACCAACTTCTATGGATATAGAATATGGTACTTAGGCAATCCTTTTGTGCATTAATTTTATCCAGTAATCCAACACTTTACCTGCACCTATATTAACTACTTGGGAATGTAGGGATGAAATTTGTCTGAATATCTAAGGGAGATAATTTTGTTAATTGAGAGCTTTGACATTCTGTTACATGTCAATGTGATAACTGTAATCTTTATAATTATGTTATAATGATATCTAATTTTTCATCTGGCAGCATCTTCAAGTCCTTCTCTGTACGCCTGTTCTCAATCCGTTCATCCATCCCCCAGCCTGTATTGATACTGGTGATTTCCCTGACCCATGTGCAGGACCTCGCATTTGGCCTTGTTGAACTTCCTGAGGTTCACATGGGCCCACTCCTCCAGCCTGCCAAAGTTCCTCTGGATGGCATCCTTTCCCTCAAGCGTTAACTGCACCACTCGGCTTGGTGTTATCCGCAAACTGGCTGAGGGTGGACTCAATCCCACTATCTGTCACTGATCAAGATATTAAATAGTATTGGTCCCAATACAGACCCCTGAGGGACACCACAAAACTTTGTTTGCATTTTAAAAAAAATTGCTATACCAAAGAGCCAAGGAACTTACACATTTGAAGTCTTATTAGCTCTGATGTTTATTGGCTTTGCTGATTAAGGCCTGATGTTTAAATACTAAATAGCCTAAAACAGCGGTAATTTTAAATGCATGTAAGTAAAACCCACCCATATTTAGAAAAGCACTTCCTGGAGAATTAGAGAACTGAAAATCAAAACCATAAATTATTTTAGCTAGTGTTTTTGCTGAGCCAATGTGAAGAGAAAAAAGAGTAAGCGGTACACTAAAAGGTAGGCTAGAAAGATGATAACAAAGCACTATATCCATTAATAACAAGTATGGATGTTAGTAGGTACAACTATGAAACTATGCTTTTCAAAATTTAAAAAGTCCCATGCTAATCAATTTAAAGCATTAGTGCAACACGGGGATGTGCATCACGTAGGGAATGCCAACATTTTCCTTGGTTGACTTGGGCTGTTTGCAGTGATACTCTGATCAAGAATTGATGTTTTATCGATGCTAAGTTTATAAAAGTGATTTCTACAAAAAAAGAGAACAGCATGCTTGAAGTTCAGTGTATATGAACACCAGCTAATACATTCTTCACTAAACTTAGGAGATCTGTCCAGCAAGTGTGTGAAGTATGTAGTACTTCTGGCTCTGAGTAGTCGAGTTTGACTCTGTTTTTGGCAGTGTTATTTTGCTTCCATTTAAGAAGTAACAGTTCAATTGTTTTTTTCACCTGCATTCGGGCTGAAGAGGAGCACAGATGCAGAATAGAAATTAAAATCACTGGGCGTGTGCATAGGTTGGAAGGTAGAGAAAGCACTAAAATGGATATTGCGCTTTACCCTTTTGCTTTTCTAGAGCAGAACTCTTGCATTTGAGCTTGTTTAAGGAAACTAGCAGGATGTTAGTTATTTGAATATGAGAAGAGCTATTGAAAACTATTTTCCTCTGCTTATATGAACTGACCCATGGAAATACCACAAGCACTATATGTTGGCACTGTTGTAACATCCTACCTCACAGTACTGTACGTGCTTTAAAATGTTTAGCAGGTTTTTTTTTATTTATGAAGAGTGGAGCTGGCACACAGAAGCATTTCTGTTGTGTGTTCTGGATCTTGGGATCATATTTGGTAACCATTGCTGTGACTTTACCCTTTTAAGCTTTGCCTGTATGCTTCTGATGGCAGGAGCTAGGGAAGTCTACTCTTAGTTGTGCCCTAAGGTGGAATTCTATTATTACTCCGTGGTTAGTATTGTGTTACACTTATTGTAAAACTGATGTGATAATTCTTTCTCTTTCAACATTATTAAAAAGATTCTTTGTGTGTTCAAACTTTTAAAGTGGAAGGAAGGAGTAAACAATTTTGGAGGGTGGAAATAAATCTTTAAAATCATGGATTTGTTGGATAAGGATTTTTTTTACACACTATGGATTACAAAAAAGATTTGTTATGATAAGGATTTTACATTATCAGAATTGGAAGATGTGATTTTTATAAAAAGACAGTCTTTTAAAAAAATCTCCCACACCCAAATACAAATGTGTAAAAATCTTGGTTTATAACTCCCAACTATGTTTCACTCATCTGTTCTACTGTAAATTAAGTGACTCCTTTTAGTGCAGCCGGGTTATTAATAAATGTCTAGTTTTTAAAAAATTGGTATACTTTTCCAAGCAGTTTTTAAACTTCATATGCACTGCAAAAAGAGTTTTTTTAGCCAGGATGTTTCCAGAGCATATAAGCTTTGCAGAAGTGTAAGCGTCAATTGGAACTTTTATTTTCTGATCCTAATTTACTACCCTTGAAAACAAATATGTGGGCTTCCTTTACTTGCATGCACTCAGGGGTTTTGATCTGGATTTTTAAATAAAATTGGGTTGGGGAAAAGAGAGAAAACTACTTATTGTCAAGTTTCTTTCTCTGAAGATATTTGTGAAGCAATAACATTTCCTTTTTCTTAACTTTGGAGAAGTAATTTTGGTAAGAGGAAAAAAGATTAATGATATTGGGCAAAAAAAAGAAATTATTCTCTAGACATTTTGTTCCTTCTATAAGGAAAAGAAATAAATTTTTCAAGAATTCTGGTGAAAGTAGAGTTTCAGTAGCTCCTTTCAGGAAACATTGTATGTGCTTTCAATTAGAAACTAAATTGTCCCACATGCATTTCAAGCTCCATACACAAATCGCCTTTTCACTTGCGACTTTTTATATGTGGTCTCTTGCCAGAGGACACTCTTCCAGTATGACAACATACGTGGTTGCTTAAGGTGTTTTTGACATACAAGTCAAAGAAAAGCTGAGTTTCTTAATGCTCAGATTATTTTTCCTTATAGTCTGTCTCTAGGCATATTTGTAAAACATATCATAAGCCCTTCTTTTATGCATGAATTCAGGAATAAATGGAAGTACGATCATTGTAAAGGAATATTTTGGCTAGCTGTTCAATACGGTGGTTTTATCTTTGTGTAAAAACTCCTCCTTCCTCCTCCTACCCTTCTTCACACCCCTAGGTTTTCCAATGTAGGCCAGGAGTGGTGTCAGAATCCTTGTTCAAGAGTAATACTGAGGGCAATGAGACTATTGCTAGACTTGTCTGCAGTGCTGGACTATTGATCTTTGTTTTATAGTTTGTTTGGTGGTGCCCAATTCATGCAATATATTCCTATATGCTTCTGTATTCATCAAAACTCGTATTTGCCTATTTATTTGAAAATATGAAATGGAGAGAGAATTAGGGTTATGTCTAAGTATTTTGCTTAACTGTGAGAAGTTAATAAATTTAAATACACCTAATTTACAGAGAAACTCTTTCTCTAGTACAGAACTTGTATAGCTTAAAAGTTTTTAGTTTCCCATAATTTTTCATTCCATATGCTTTTTTCCATATTTTCACTTCTTCAAACTGTAAAATTTGTTGAGATTTGACAAAATTTCTTTAACAGGTTCTCACAGAGTTCAAATATCTACGGGTAGCGAATTTTTAAAAGATGACCAATGGCAATGTAATTTTTGGAATGCTTCCTAATAATAGGGTTGTTTTTTCCTGCACACTGGAACCAGACATGGAAATGTTCAGTGTTGTCCGTTTATGGTTTCCAGAAAGATAAAGAGTTTGATCAGGATTTCTTAAATATACTTTCATCTAAATTACTATGAGACTATTTTGGCTGGGGGTAGATGCGAAGGGTTAGAAAACAGGAAAGAGAAGATAAGCTTATATATTAAGAATAAATGCATTCCTGTATGTTACTTTTTTGTAGTATTCTGATTAAATAGAATTTGATCAATCTTTCTAATGGTATTTTTGGCTGAAGAAACACTACTGTTTAGACACTTTAGGTAAGTGGCTGTGCTTTTACTTAAATTAAATAATTGATCGAAATATTAACATACTGCTGATTTAAACTTTAAAGTTCAGACAAGCTGATCGTGTAGAAGCAATACCAAGGCTTTCTTTTCCAGGAGAATGGAAGCAGTCGACTTTGAGGTGTTTGAGAAAACTAGCATCTCCTATGCTATTGCCTGCTGTGATTTACAGATTTGTACGTTTTACCTAGGAATACAAGAAGCTAGATTTACTGACACAATGGTTTCTCATGCCTATTTTTATATTGCCTTAGGTATAGTTGCTGCCACCTTTAATCATCCATCTTTCTTCTTCCAGTGGTTATTTGATTCTGATGGCTTTGTTCCTATTATGTCTTTATTTTTTATAAGTCTTGAATTTTTTGTTAATTTTTTAAAATCTTCTGGTTTACGATTCCATTTTCCTTCTGTTTGTTAATCAGTAGAAGCTTACAAGTTGAAATAGAGGCACTCACTGACAGTTTCATGATACCATCTCTAAATTGCCTATTTTTTTGAGAAAGTCCTTTTCTTTCTAGCACTGTGTCATGCTATTTTAGGCAGTTTTATGTAAATAGAAGGTAAAACCTTGAACTGCATTAACAGCATTGGTTGTAGCCTTTTATTTAAGGGTTTCAGCTCAATCTCATCTAATCAGAACAACGCGTCGTCACTGATGCCTTAGGAATCTTAATAAAATACATCAGAAACAGCATAAAAGGAGGACCAGTTTGCAGCACCTTGGCTTTCCTGCAGCCAAGTGTTGAAGTGTCTTATAATAAAGCTGGGATAAAAAGGCAGTTTTGTTTGGGTTTTAATTAGTATTAGGCTCAGACTATGCTATGTAGTGTGGATTTTGAATACCAGTCAATAATGATAAAATCTTGCAAAGTCTCTTTATCTATTTCTGAACGAAAGAACAGGACTCACCTTCCAACATTATTTTAGGAAGTATACGATATAAACTGTCTCCTCTTGGGATTTCTTGATGTTTAAATTAGTGGTAAAATTGTGTGCTGAAGTTACTTTTGAGGCTGACACAAGATGCTAATCTAATATACCAGAAACATGTGGCAGGAGAAAGCAATGGCCAGCTGTGGTTTAAGACTCATTTTGGTCTAAAAGTAAAGAATATTAGAGTAAATTTAATGTGAAGAAAAATATCTGATAACCTGTCAATTTTGTGTGGGTGTGTTAATCACCTTGACAACTAAGCATCATCGTGAAATCGCAGGTGTGGGCATCTGGTTATGCAGAATTATTATCAATTTGTATGTGCAAAGTGGTTACTCAGAACTACTACCAATTGCAGTGATACAGATGTCATAAAAGGGATATAATGAAAGTGTAATTTCATAAATGAGTCACTCTCTGAGGGGTTATTAGTATAGACCTTGATGGCTGCAGAGATGGTGGCACAAGTACTTTATCATGGATATAAGTATGAAGAGTTCCATTCAATGCAGTTGAGGTTAAAAGAAACTATCCCTGATGTGGGTTGTGGTTTTTTTTTTTAAAGTTTTTTATTAGGCTCCCTGGGCTTTTTATTAAAAGAAATTAAAAAGACAAAGCAGCATCGTTCCAAAAATGATGTAATGGATAAAAATCTGGTTTCCTTAGGCTATAAGGACTTCATCAAATGTTCAGAATCTCTCTTGGTTAGCTGTTCAGGCAAATTTGAAACCCTCCAGATGACCTCAGATAGTAAAACAATCAGTATAAGGTATCATGCATATAAAGTGGTAGTAACCTTGAATCAGTACCCCAAAAGTATATTCCTGAATGAGGTACCCCAAAAGAAAAAAATGCATAGATAGAACAAGATAAATTCAAGAACTGAGCCTTGTGGGAGTCTCCAAACATTTGAATCTGATTGGAAGAAAACTCACACAAAATAATAAAGTGGGAGTCATTTTCTGATCTTCTCCAGAATCCTGAAGTCTGCTTCGTTTTACCATCAGGGTTAGAGAAGAAAAGCTTTTAAGTCAGCCAGCATCAGATTGATTCATAAAGCAAACAGGAAAAGTATTATGAGGCAAGGCTTCATGCTATGATAGACATCTAGGAATACTCATCTTTGGCAGTCTATTCATCTTTGGCTAAGGGGGTGGAAACTCTGGTTTGTCTCCCTGGGTAACGTGTGGAATCCTGTTTATATTCCAGCTTGGTTTATGTGGCCTTAGGGAGCGAAGTCTGGTCTTAGAATTAGCTGTAATTTTTGCTGATCAGATAGTGGTATGACTGGCCAACTATTTTTCCATGACTCTTGTAGGAGAACTGTATGACAAATCTACGACATACTGTGATTTTTTTGAAACATTTATGTAGTGAAGGTACTTGTTTCATCTGAGACAAACAGCTGGTGGTGACGGAGAGATTCCCTGTATAGGTGATTTGCAAAGATTTCTTTCTTTTTACAATGTGGGGAGTTAGTTGTAAATAAAAAAAAAAACCAAAGGAAAAGGACCATTCAGATATACTTTTTCATAAATGCCTAGTGCAAAATTAGAAATTCACTGTTGTGATATGTTAGAAATAGTTTAAATATACATACAAATATATGCAATATATTTAATGTAATAAAAAAGCAGGCAGACCTACTTAACTTTAGGTATGCATGCAAACACTTGCACCTAATCTGACTCTTGCAGGCAGTGCTGTGGTTTTTCAAGATATCAATAGGCTATTTCAGGTCAGAACCCAATTTAACAGTTTAACTTATGTTGTTGTGCATCCTTTCTGTGGAAACAGCAGAGTGGGAAAAATAGAATAGGCAAGAGAGAGCATGCCCAACTCCTCCTTTATGATGCCAAGGTTCCCAAGAGCTTCAGTCGCTGACTAAGGTATCCCTGTTAGCTATGGTACAAATAGGGAATGAAATCTGCCTGTGCCGCTGAGCGTTGGTGGGCTAAGATCATGAACAGACAGAGGAGTCTGAAAAATGAGATCAAACTGGTATGATCTAAATAGTCTTAATTTACCAGCCATTTGACTGTAACTTGACTACTTAACTGTAATCCTACAGATCACAAGTATTGATCTATTTCTGTATACATAAAACTTTGTTACCTATGGACAGCTTCTTTTATTTTAACCAAAAAGGCATGCCAAACCTGGCAATTTTGGGATGGGTGTCTTGATATTATGTCCTGTTGTATACTACATTTCAAATTAAGTAATCTATATTCATTTAGATGGAGCACACATGACTAACTTGTCTTTCAGTTATTTTAATATATTAGGCCACACAATTTTTTGAATGTATTCTTTATAAAGATGTTTATTATAGGTAGATTTTAATTTATAACATTCCCCAAATCACTTCTACTACTTAGTCTTTAAAGAGTGATTGTTTCTCAAAGTCATTGATAAGCAATATGCTTGTTGCTAAACAGAACAAGAAACTGATTGATAGTTCGTAATACAAAAAATTATGGCATTTAAGATTGTGGATTATAAGGTAGTCAAGACCCAGAAATGTACTAGGATAGGCTGAGGGGGGGCAGGATAATAAATGTGTACAATACATAGTTGATTATATTTTTGATTGCTAGTCTATCTATTGATTGTCAAGTTGTACGTTGTTTGCTTCACTCAAGAAAGGGGAGTTTGAGAGATGGGAATAAAGATAATGAGGACCCACAATGTTACGGTTTTTTGATGATCCTCCCCCTGCCCCTGAATTTGAGGATGACCTGGGAGAGGCGTAATTTGGAAGACACCATAGCTCAGGTTCTGGAGTCAGCGAATGGCTTTGTGGTGAATGAGCCTAGCTTCTCAGCCTACCAGGCGTAAATGTATTTTTCACAGTTATAAAGTTAGCTCAGGTGTGTGTGTGGAGCACTGGGGTAGAAAGAACAGGGAGAGAAAGACATGTACCATGACAGCCCTGCCCTTTAGAGGGGAAGGACTAGAAACAGGACTATATGTGTCCTGTTTCAGTTTTGTTTTCTAATAAACTGCCCAGTTTGTGGGAGGGGTATAAGCATCATCAGATTCTTAAATGATGATGTTTCATTAGAGCTTTACGTTGTTCTATGTAGATATGCGAGTTTTTTGAGATATCTCATACCAAGGTACAACTTGTGTTTTATAAGAGACTGAATCCTGCCATCTTTATCCGCTTTTTAATAAAGACCAGAAGACATTAATTCTGTTAACTGTATGTCTTAACTCATGCAATCTATTTCTCTTTTACCTGTGGATTAAGAGGCATAAAAATCAGTATGAAAACGTGAAAACTGAAATGTAATTGCTACTGTAGATGGTGCTGCGTCAACCCACTATATAATTATTATCCTTAAAATGTCAAATTTAAATATAATGTCTTTAAATTGCTTATTTCAGATATTAGAGGAAAAACTAAGAGGAAACTACAGTAAAAGACTTTAAATTAGTTAACAGTGTTTGAATTAGTAACACAACTGAATTAAGTTTTGATGTTTAGGCAGAAACAGCAGCATTGTATTTGGACTAAGAAATTACTTGCTGGCTTTGTCACTGTTGACGTTAATTATTGATAGAGGTTTCAGAAATAGCGCATGTGCTGTCAGAGTTGACTGTAATATAAGATAGGGACTGCAGTGATGCTAGAGGGATTATAGAGAGGGAAGCACCTGTAGCATTTAGAGTTACAGGCTTCTAATGAGACTTTTATTTTGTTGTAATAAATTAATATAAACAATTAAAATAATGGAAAGATGAGTCATCAGGCTTATTTCTATCGTGTCCCTCCACAGGAATTACATAGAAGAACCCAACTTCAGCCTGAGCCAGCGAAGACGAAGGCTCTTCAAACAGTTATTGAAATGAAGGTATGGTCTTCGCATGTTTTCCCATACATTATTTTTGTAGCATGATCTGGCTGGGATGGAGTTAATTTTCCTCATAGCAACCTGTATGGTACTATGTTTTGAATTTGGGACCAAACCAGCATTGATAACACAGTGATGTTTTAGCTGTTGCTTGACAGTTTTTACAGAGAGTTAAAGCTTTCTCAGTTTCTCACTCTGCTCCCCCCCAGCAAGTAGGTTGGGGGTGGACAAGAGGCTGGGAGGGAACGCAGCCAGGACAGCAGACCTGAATTGACCAAAGGGGTATTCTGTACCACAGAATGTCACGCTCAGCAATAAAACTGAGGGGAGGACATTCAGAGTGATGGCATTTGTCTTCCCAAGTAACCGTTCTGCGTGATGGAGCCCTGCTTTCCTGGAGATAGCTAAGCATCTGCCTGCCCATGGGAAGGAGTGAATGAATTCCATAATTTGCTTTGCTTACATGTGCAGCTTTGCTTTACCTATTAAACTGGATTTATCTCAACCCACGAGTTTTCTTGCTTTTGCCATTCTGATTCTCTCCCCCATCCCACTGAGAGGGAGTGAATGAGCGGCTGCATGACACTTAGCTGCCTACCAGGGTTAACCCACAACACCTTGATTTATAACTTTTACTATTAAATTGTTAAATGCTTCCTTTTTCTTCTCAACTTATTTTGCTGTGAAGCTAGGAATAATTAGTATTTCTTTCTCCCAGTCTGTTTTCGTAATAAGATTTGATTAAAAAAAAATCAAGTGCAGCATTGCTGAATAATGAGAACTGAATATTACTTTAAAAAGACTCGGGGAGGGGGTGTGGGGTGGGAATAGTTTCAGATGAGCTGAAGTAGATGGAATAAACTGACAAACAGAAGCAAACACAAACTGTCCAAGGCTGATGTAAAATGTTTTTTTTTCTTGATCTTTAAAAACAATACTTCTGTTGGTGGTTATTTGGCCATCATTTTACATCTAACACGAGGAAAATATTCATTGCATCAGTAGAGTGATATGGCAAAATGTGATGAAACTCCTGTCTTAGTCCTGAATAGTTTCCCCTTTTTGACATATAATATTATTAAAGTGTTGTGACTTTTTTCCCCCACAATAACAAAAGATAAAAATAATAATGTAAAAGTGAAAACTGATATTTTTGCATAATTCTGAGAGTCTGGAATATACATCTTTAAGAAAAATACCACGAGACTTGAGATAATCTGTGAGTTGGCAATGCTGCCTGAAATACATTAATGATGGTCTTTCATTTCAGTCTTAAAAGGAAGTGCAAATTAAAGGCCTCATTTTGCCAGTGACTTCTGTTATGAGCAAATGAGTTCAGCATGTCTGAACATTGTGGTAAATACACAGTTACAACAACAGCAGGACTTCATAAATACAGTATCTGCCTTTTCATAGATAGTAATTAGTTTGGATTATATGAGTAACAAAGAAGGTACATCGATTTCAGTATTCCATCTTCTGATGTGTATTTGCCTTGGACCTTCCCTGTTTATTCTAGTTCAGAAGTCTATGTATGAAATCTAAAACGTGTGTTTTTGCAGTAACTTGTTACCCTAAGTAACAAGTAGGATGGAAAGTAGGATACTGGCCGAGAAACTCGTTTCTTTCTATTAATATTCAGAATTATAAATGTAAAAGTTTTGGGTTACAGAGATAGTGTGTTAGAATAATTTATGGTCTTCCATGTGGGTTATTAACAATGTAAAGGTTATGTTGCAAAATAATTTGCAGTTCCTCTTCCTGTACCAAAACTCTTTGAAAAGAACGGGGGTGGAGGAGACATGACCCACGAATGACACACGCGACGACTGTAGTTGCAGCCACTCTGACACTGTCTGTCCCTGAAGACAGTAAAGTCTTTTCTGTTTGTCTCCCAGGAGAGATGGGAGTGGTGTGATCTTCCACGTTTTAAAAATCTGATCTTTGTAATGAGGGCTTTCATTTGTCATGGGTGAGGCTATGATTGTGTTGCTGGAGCATTCTCATGTGGAGCTGCCTTTTGGCTCTGAGGCACACGGTTCTTTCTTTTCCTATGAACACACGGTCCTTTGGGGTTGCCCTGTCTAAAATGGCCCTAATATTGAACAGAAAAAGGGACAAATATAAGATGTTGAAATCCACATGATTAAACAGCAGTTTTCATTACAAGTTCCAGCTTTGGAATGTTTTCAAGTAAATTTAAATTGTCTTAATCCAGACAGCATTTGTTTTGAAAAAAAAAGTGGAACATTTGTTTTGAATGATCAAGCATTGAAGCAATAATTTCCCTACAGTGTTGAGGGTAGACGGAGGGAGAAGATTACCCTCTAATATGGCAATCTGAGGCTGTACACTCCCCCATGCAGAGGCTCCAAGCAGTATACATTTCTCTTTGCTGCACCCAAACCCTTCCACCCGCTCACCACATTAGCTTTTGTCTGAGTCCCCTCCCTGGCTCCCCCAGGCTCTGCCAGGAGGCAGCTTTCCCTCCTTCGTAAATCCCTCTATTCTTTCCTGTGGTTTTCTTCTGTCCCTTGCCACGGCTGAATGCTTTGTGTCCCTTTTCCCAGTCAGCCCTCCCTTTCATCCAATGAAGTATACCCATTTCTCCTACATATCATCTCGTATGTGATTTATTTTGTCCTAAACAGCTTTTTTTCCTGCCCTGCCTTTCCTGTCCTGTCATGCTCTTCATTTCTCTCTGAAAACTTTGCAAGTAGTTGCCTTTTCTTGTGGCAGTTGTATTTTCTGCATAACTGCTGTCTCCTTGACCAGTCTTTATCTCCTGTATACTTATGAAAAAAAAGGGCAAACAAAAAAGATGGAAAATTCACATCCTATGTCTTGACTCCTATTTCTATTACTTTATTGATTCATTTTCAGATATCTATTGTCTTTTCAGATGCATTGCACAGGCCTCTTCTAACTTTCCGGCTTTGCTTCTTAGACACATTTGCTTCCAGATGACCCATGTCTTTTGCTTATCCTTCCCCCTTATGTTCTTTACTCTCTGTTCCCTTCTCCGTAAGCCCTTCTTTCTTCTGGAAAGCAGAGTCATGGGACAGGAGGAGGGCAGGATGCTTCTCTTTGCCACATGCTCCTATTGTTCCCTCAAGCTCCTGTTTTTTGGAAATTTGCTTAATCACATTGTGGATGTTGCTTTCAAGAGATTGCTTTTGTTTTGTTCCCCCAGCCCTCCACCATGATTTTCTGAGATGCATTCTCTAGAAAGTGGGGCATACTAGATATGCTGTCTGTATTCTGGATTCAGTAACGGGGTAAAGATTTTGAAGTGCACATCTGCCCAAAACAGCAAGTTACATCATGGAGCTCATGGTTTTTGGAGAAGAGCCACCAGAATGTTTAAAAATATTACGAAACAGTGAATGACTTTAGGAGCTTAATTTTGTGTCGTTTAACAAATAGGAAATGACAGAGCAAAGAGATTACAGTCTGTAGATACCTACCTGAGATATCTTCATCAAAAAAAAAAAAGGTTCCTCTCCAGCAATGACAGTAAATATATTGTGAAATACAGTGCATGGGAGCTAGAGGTAGCAAATGCACACTAAAATATGGTGTGTATATTTAACAGCATTCATGTAATGTTATGACTTGTGTTTATACAGGAAGCCAGTCTAGTTTTGTTGCAATGGTTGCTTCTGACTTTGTAACTACAGATATATGTAACCAACTGCACTTTTTTCTCATGCCTGAATCTTTGTCTGTTTAAGCATAAAATACAGCTGGTACATTGAAATTCCTTTCCTTTAATTGCCATTGCACCCATGCATACTTCTTTGCGTATTGTGTGCTGACAAATACCAGATCACTGGTATCTTTGAATATCAGTGATATCCAAAGCTGATTAACACGGATTAATACAATAAAAAAGAGTAAAAGGAAAGACACTTCTCATGATTTCATTCTTTCAATAAGAAGTGCTCCTAAGCACATGAATCAGGTCAAAACTTGCTCATCTCTTGTGAGGCCCCACCTGGAGCACTGCATTCTATTCTGGGGTCCCTAGTACAAGAAAGACATGGACTTGGAGCAGGTCCAGAGAAGGGCCATGAAAATGATCAGAGGGCTGGAACACTTCTCCTATGAAGAAGGGCTGAGAGAGTTGGGGTTGTTCAGCCTGGAGAAGAACATGCTCTGGGCAGACCTTATTGTGACCTTTCAATATATAAAAGGGGCTTGTAAGACAGACAGGGAAAGACTTTTTACCAGGACCTGTAGTCATAGGACAAGGGGCAACAGTTTTAAACTGAAAGAGAGTAGATTTAGATTGGACATAAGGGAGAAATTTTTTACGATGAGGGTGGTGAGGCACTGGCACAGGTTGCCCAGAGAAGTTGTGGGTGCCCCATCCCTGGAAGTGTTCAACACCAGGTTGGGTGGGGCTTTGAGCAACCTGGTCTAGTGGAAGGTGTCCCTGCCCATGGCAGTGGGGTTGAGTAGATGATCTTTAAAGGTCCCTTCCAACCCAAACTGTTCTATGATCTTGTTCAGACAGTTCGGGGCTTAAACCAGTGATATTACTTGAGAGAGAAAATCATAAATGAGTTGCCTATAGATAGGGCATAAAGCTCATTCTAAGTGTAGAGTATTGACCATCCTGAAATATATATAGACTAGCAAAAAGAATTAAGAAGTCTTTAAAAATGGTCAGCTGTAAAGGAAATGAAAATATTTGTGGTTTACCTTACTTGCAGAAAGAGCCGTCTTTATGTGTTGATCCAGCTTTGATATTTCAGGTATGGGTTTGGTTCTAAAAAAGCGTGTATGTGTGTTTGCGGTGCAACATACTCTCATTGTTAACATTGCATGAACTTTCACTTTCCCTTGTCTTCAAAAATAAACCTGAATATTCTCTGTGTTAATTTGACAAAGTTAAAGTATATAGTAAGAGTAGTCCTGTATGATCTGTTGATAGCATGTGTGCGTATATGCATTTAAATACAGATTTTATTAAATGTGAAGTTTCAAATATTTGCTTCTGATTGCTTGTTGAATGCCCTACAAGAAAGATTTTTTTTACAGACATAGTTTAAATTTATCAAGTATTTGAAATGATGAAGAGTGGCATTTCATTACTTTTCATTTCAGAGTAAGAGAGACTGGAATGCTGCATTATTTACAAATGTTTTGCCCTACTCTTTCTCCCCCCCAAGTGTTCAGGAAATGTACTATAGCACTCTTGTTGTAAGGACCGGATATATAAGATTATGAAACATTATTGTGGAAACTCATTTGTAGACTTAGTCTCCTTTCCATTGTGGAATATTATTTTCTTCAGCATCAGGACACATAACTAATTGTTTCATGTTCCAGAAGAGATGGATTTCTGCTAGGCCCAGTGTAGAAATAGCCCTAACCTGTCTCACAGAATATCTGCAACTCTATTCTAATAAAGGAGATGAGGAAGAAGTATTGTTGGTTGCTGCTGGAAGGAGGGGATAGATTAGGGTGAGTACCCTGATCTATATCACAAGTCCTGCTATATAATCTTATGTCTTTTAACAGATTTAGAGGGCCTGACTGGAAAAATCTGCACAAATGTTGCATTGTTGTAGAACTCAAGATGTTTATTAGTACCAGTTAATACTAAGCTGCTTCCTTAATATTACTGCAAAGGAATCTTCTCTGTGATTCAACACAGACCCATGTAGTTTGCTAGAATGCTGCTAATGTGGATAAGTCTTAGAGGTTTGAAGGAAATACTGCATCTGTTCCTATTTCAGTTTCTGAAAGATTGCCAGACCCTGTGCCACAACAAGAGCTGGTTGAAAGTTTTCCAATTGAAGTTTTCTGTGGGAAAAAGCTGATTCAGCTGAATCAGAAGATTTTTATGGGAATGTGCCTATTCTGTCAAAACTTCCAGTGAAAGCAAAGCTATCTAACTTTCTATACATCCTGTAAGTCAACCCAACTCCCTGGTGGCAGTACTCGTTGGGAGCTCCAGGTTGTGTGTGTTAGTTTTGACCTCACTAGAAAGATTCCTTGCTTTCTAGCAGTTGTCCAGACAGGAAAACTTTCAGGTTTCCCCTGCAAGCCAGCAGCCCGTCTGGTGTATTTGCAGAGTTGCCAGTCCCGTATTGTTCATACGTAAGGGAACAGTACCTCTGACTCCTTGAACAGTCTGAGAAAGAAGGTGATGTCTGGCTTCTCTTCTGTCTTGTCGTCACTGATGTCTTTGATAAATTATTCTGAAACAGATTTTAGTCTTCAAAATTTGTGAAACTTCTGGCTTCTGTTCCAATAAAAAGTTAATACAAAATGGACAGTGAAAATTTTTCTAGAGATAGGAAAACTAGTTTTTGCACAGCTTTAATCACAGTATGCAGAGATGGATTAAAAATAAACTTTTCCTTGGAGAGTTCAAACTTGCTTCCACAAGTTACGTTAGATATTTCTCATAAAGCTTAAGTGTTATTCTGTGACATATAAACCTTCTAAAGAGTGTAACAGGCTGTGCTATAAATTATTTCTGCCATATTATATTTGCAAACATGTAAAGTACAAATGCAGCGCAAAAAGCCAGACTCTTAAAGACTTAGCTGCAGAGATTTGATGAGGACTACTCCCAGATGAGATGTCATAACAGGTCATGTAAGTATTAATATATTTTAGTGCAAAGTCCTTCTAAAGTGCAGTGAAGCTTAAGTTTTGCTTTTATCTTCAATAATAGGAGTAGAAAATTTCTAAAATGAAATCTGATGGAGCAAGCTGATTTGATTGTGGTATCTCTGGGTGTTACAATAATTTATTGTTCTGCGTAAGCCTTGATAGTTTTTAAAATTCTCTTTTTCGTTTTTTTTTATTTTCGTGCAGTTTCTCCAAATGATAGGATTTAATGAGAATTCTTCCCCCTTCTTTTTTTCATTCCATCTCAACCTTTTACTTTAATTTCTTCTTTTTAAAAAAAAAAAAAAGGTTTATGGAAAAATGTTTTCTGAACAGAACAGTTAACACAGTAAAAATGTTTATTTTCTGTCATGTGAAGGGCTGGTCATTTAATAAAAAGGTTGGTTTTTTATGATCATGCATACAGCCTTTGCTCTATGATACAAGTAATGCTGATTCCATGGACAAATGTTGATAACATTTTTAGGATTCTGCTATTGGAAATCTGTCATGATAATAATGTTAGACTAACATACTAAGTAATTTAAGTCGCATTTTACCTGTAACATGGAAAGTTGTTATTAAAAAAACAAACAAACAAACCACAACCCTTCATAATTATATTAGATATAGGCATATAATCTAAAAGCTGGTTGAAGTCTTCCAAAATGGGGGAGAGGTGGTGGTGGTGGAGTGTGTGGTGGTTTTTTTGTTGTGGGTTTTTTGGGGGTTTGTTTTGTTTTACATTGCATCCCTAGTTAGCTCCTTTGTTTTTTAATTGATTTTTGGTGGAATACTCTTTCTCTTTGAACGTACCCTTCAAGAAAGGAAAATATGGACTGCTGGTTAAGATTATTATCAGCATTCTCAGTATCGGATATTTTCCAGAAAAGAAACAGCTAGTGAGGTAAAAGATAAAGAAACAGCAAGTTTCACATTCCAAGAATGTTTTGTTTCCTTTGCATTCTGACACTTTTTTTCTCTTTTGGCTGGAGCTCCTTTTCTGAAAGGGGATGCACTTAATTTGGAAACTTGTAAGATGCGCGAAGGGGTTTGGTATTCCCCTTCAAAGTGTGTTACTTTGCCCATATGGCATTAAAGTATGTTTGCTGTCATGGAAGATAGCTCTCCTCAACTTCTATTTTAAATTCCTTTGTCCTGAGATTTCTTATTGAAAAGTTTTACATCCTTTTACATCACTGAGCTCTTGTCTGGATTAAAACACACTGAAAAACTCCTCAGACAGGAACCACAGTGTATTTGTGTAATTGTACAACCCAGAAACCTATCTGCCAGTGAAAACTGGTATATCAGTGTGATGCAAGTGAATGAATCTGCATTCAGCAGCAGGCTAGATGTATTTTTCCCATCTTCACAGTGTTAGCAGTAGGCAAAATTTGACAAGCTGCCCCCCCCCCCCACCCCCCCCCTTTTTTTTTTGTATTTTGGACTTTTGCAGTATCTGGAAGGGAGCTGACTGTGTATTTATCAGAATTCTGAGTCACACAAAAATTTCCTGGTCGCTTTGTGTGATTATAAGCAAGTGCTTATCATCAGTATAGTGTTATTCATTTACTCTGGTTTTGATTGTGCAATTGACCAAAACTGTTTCATGAAGGGATGGTCTTTCACTGGAGAAATGTGCTTTTACTCTGATGCTAATTTTCAACTGACTGTTTTGAAGGAGATGATTTCCTGTTCTACTGCTTGCTACAGTCATAGCATAGTGATTTTCTGATGTTTTCAGTGGAACAGGGTTTGATTGAAAATTTGTTTACATGTGAATGAAAGGAATTAGATCTTATAAAGACTTGTAAATTTAACTTTTTACATTACTTTGGTTATGAACGATGCAGCTGGCTATTTGCAGAAGAGAAAAGCCAAGAAAGAAGCACTGAAGTCAGTCCTACGTTTGGGAAACACATCCATCTGCTTCTCCAATAAATTATATTGCAAAGCCATTTGTGATTAATTAAGGCATTGTAATTAATTAAGGATGATAAAAATCTTAATACAATTTGCTAGTGATATGCTGAACATATTTCTGTGGCAGCAGACATTCAGGCTTAAGATCACTGTACTACAATTACTGTGGGAGTAATGACAGAATATTCTTTCAACCCCATTAGAATTCATGAATATTTGCCTGTAGTATATAGTGTCTCATGATGGCAAAGCGCAAATGAAGAGGCTTTATCCTGTCAGATCTTGAAAAACCTCCAGAGATGGATGACGCCACCTCTCTGGACAACCATTTCCAATGCTTGTTCTCAAAATATAGTGCTTGTAGGTATTGCAAGGCTACTTTTAGGTTCCTCTTGAAGCCTTCTCTTCTCTAGGCTGAACAAGCCCAATTCCCTCTGCTGCTTCTTAGAGGGCAAGTACTCTAGCCCTCTTGGTGGCCTCCTGCTGAACTCATTCAAGTTCATCAAGTCTGTCTTGTACTGCGGGGCTTAAAACTGGATGCAGTATTCTAGATGAAGTCTAATGAATGCTGAGTAGAAGGTAGTAATCTCTTGCTTCCCTTGATCTGCTTACTGGCTGTATTCATGTTAATACAGCTCAAGATGCTGTTTGCCGCCTTTGCTGCCAGGTCACAGCGCTAGCTCCTGTTAAGCTTGCTGTCCACAAAGATTCTCAAGTCTTTTTCAGCAGAGCTGCTCCCCTGGGAGTTAGTCCCTGCCTGGTACAGCTGCAAGGGGTTCTTCCTTCCCAGATGCAGGACTTTTGCTTTCGTTTTAGTTCTCAGGGATCTCCCCCAGTTTCCAGGGTTTTTTGAAGATGCTAGAGAGAGGGCTTGCAAGGACATCAGCCAGTTGTCTCAACACCCTTGGGTGCAGCCTGTTGAGTCCCATGAATTTGTATGGATTGAGTTCTCACAAGTGAACCCTGACTGAGTCCTCACTGTCGATAGTCCTTGCTTGAACCCTTTCATTAGGCACAGAGACCTGAGAGACCTTGTCATTGAAGACTAAGGCTAATTTGTTTCCTACATAGTTGAGATTAACTTGAATTTAAGCTCAATTGCTCTGACTTTATGAAGACAGTGTGGGTAGATTATTTCTATGTTGACCTTCTAATTGAGTCAAGCTGTGCTAGGATTTATCAAATGAACTATTATGTGACAGTTTACTTTTCTAGGCAAACTGCTTCTGTATCCTAAATACTTTCATGAATGGAGATATATGGGAAGGCTCTTTGTGGTTCATTGACTGCGTTCATGTGACATTATTTCACAGAGAAGCTGTGAAGTTCTAATGCTAATTTTGGTGGGACTGTTTGACACTGCACAGATAGAATCCTCTCACGCAGCTCCTATAGTGTGAATTATTGTTTTAGGCTCACTAATAATGGAAAAGGTGTGGGCAAATAAGTTTTTATTTACCTTATAAAAGAGTAGTAGTATTAACTACAGTAAATACTGTTCTTTGAGATGTGTTGTCCCACACAGGAATAGGATTGGCTGAGAATAGGGGTTCTTTGTTTCCTTAGTTGAAGGCACAAAGGATATTCAGGATACTCTGCTCAGGTACTCTAGTCAAAAGTATCTGTATGCACTCCAGCATGTTTGGTGAAACAGCATCAGCTTCTGAGAGAAAAATCTTAAAGGAACACAGTTACTGTAAATTAAATCATGCTATCATTTTATTTTTAAGTAGCATTTCCCTGGGAGCGAAAATTATAAGGAAAATACAAATTTAATTCCATATTACAAGTACTTATCCTGTTAGATCTTGGAAAACCTCCAGGATTTCAGACTATGAATATTTTCACTTGTTTATAAACAGCTTTTATACTGCAAACTAAATAGTTAAAACCTTTCCCATTCAAAAACTTCTATTAATTTAACTACTATAAGAAGTAAGAAGATAATAAAATTTGTCTGAAACATTATCGACTATAAAGATAAAACGTTAGAGGAATGATAGTGTGCCATCTCAATGACATTGTTTAGTCCTTACATAGCTTTGATTCCATATGGATTTTTAACAGTGGTTGCTAAATCTCAAAAAGAATCTGAGTTTCATTTTTGCTTTAGTACCAAAAGTTCAGATGCTTCTTGGAACTTTGTCCCAACTATCCTGTGTCTTAAATTGCTAAATTTGCCTAGCTGTATTATGAAAGAAGGTATTACGAGAGTTCTGCTTTTGTGTCTTTTAGGCAGCCTAGAGAAATCTTTGGTATACTCTTAGAACTCTGGAAAATAAAACTAACTTAGAAAAAAGAAACAGAAACAAAGTTATAGTTAAGCAGAGTGATTCAAGCTTAGCTTGTCCTAGTTAAAGGATCAATTCAATTTGTATTTTTTCCCAAGTTGGCTTTCTAGGTTAATATCCTGATCTTACTGAATCAGTTGGGTTTTGGTGTGTGTTTTCGTTTGTTGTTTTTTTTTATTGACCTCAGCGGAACAAGAACTTCACCCCGATCTCTGATTTTTGATGGATGGTTGCTCCTTCATGTTCTTGAACTGATTGTCTGACAGTCTGAATTGTTTTCAATTTCTTAATAAATGTCTGCAAACAGGGCCTAAAGCAGATTTCCTAATGAGTCATTTTGCAATGCTCCTTTAAACAGAGAATTATGTGAGGAGTTTGTCATCACTTTTTTAATCTTTCTGACTCTCACTGAAGAGATTTAGTCTATTTCCAAATGACTGGCAACAAAAAAAAAAATCGCTGGATGTTTTCAGTGCTGTGCTGGCACACATGGCAGCCATTGTCTGGGATGTAGAAGTTTTTTAGTGGTTGTGGTTTTATTTTGGGACTCATAATAAAAAGTGCTAAATCCCCTCTTAGTGATGTGGCTGAATTAGTGAAGGAAAAGTATGTGAGGAGACCACCTTTCCTCCTCCTGATAGCAGGCAGAACTCCCTGGAAATAGGGAAACTCAGCTCAGGCTGAGTCACATAATAAAGTGGCCTGTTGTCCTGCAGTGATGGTGGACTGGCCTCTCTAGGCTAAACTTTGTGTTTAAGAGCTTGGGAGCGTAGCCAGGCCTAGATGGTTAGCAAAGCAAATAAGGTATGTTATCATGTACACGTGGGAAATAGGGCATCTTTTGTTCTCCCTTCATCTCTAACTGTGTAGGAATGAAGACGGAATTTTGACCATAATGTATCCTCTACAGACTACGCAACAGAATGTAGCATTGCACGTCTTTTTCTGGGGGTGAAAGGTCTAAATTCTGTATTTCTTTAAGCCAAAAATGAATAGAATTGCTTTTGGTTTATCACAGTATGTGCAATCTGTATTTCTGCTCTCTATTTTTGCTATCTTACTGTTTGATGTTCATGCAAGTACAGATATCCTTTATTATGCATTAATATACAAGTTTCATATCACTCTCAATACTCTTTTTTGTCATAACTTAGGATACAAAAATAGCTTCACTTGAGCGCAATATAAGAGATCTTGAAGATGAAATACAGATGTTAAAGACAAATGGAGTTCTGAATACGGAGGACCGAGAAGAAGAAATCAAACAAATAGAAGTTTACAAGAGTCACTCAAAGTTCATGAAAAATAAGGTAAGGTCTATTAATAAAATAGCTTAATACTGTTTAAATAATGGAAATAAAAGTTTTAACTTGACCCTTTTCAACACAAGCAACTCCCTGCACATCGTCTTTTGGTCAATCTCTACTACGCAACACTCACTAGCTATGGAGGAGGGAAACTTTTTGGATAAATAAAAATATGTTTATGTTTTCACTTAGGAAGAGGTAAGGAAGAGGCTATTTCACCACTTCTGCAGAGGCTACTACAACCCTGAGTCTATACTGTGTTCCCTTTTCCCTTTTTTGTGTATGGTGTTTTAATGTTGGCTTTTTGAATTAGTTCATAATTTTGACTTGTACCCTTTTGGCACAAAATGCACTTCAATTGTGCATTTTTTTTTTTTTTCTGGTTTTGACTGTAGTTTTACAGTAAGGACTGCTGTTCCATAGGTGATGCCAAATTGTAATCTTCTAGTATTTTAAAGACTTGCAATTTGATGACTGTTCCTGCAGAGTACCTTTCATTTCTAATTATTGTACATAGATAATTATGAGTTGGCCACAAGTAGATAGTAAATGGGTTTTCACATTTCCTGGTATCAAGCTCACAAAACAGTATTGCCTGTTCGTTATTTTAAAATACATCAGAAATAAAGCTTGATGTCTAAATTGTTGTTCCAGCTGGTCTTTCTACCTCCTTTTATTTTGATGTGCTCAGCTGCTATCTAGGTAAAGGTGAGCACTGCATATAGTCTTTCTTGTGAGTTCTAATATTTCTTTTCTGCTATTTTTATAATTGCCTTATGAATTGTAATAAATATATATAATGTTACAATTTGTGCTGGTTTATTCCCAGCTCTCTACCTTGAAAGTGTTTTGTTTATGAAATGATAAAGTACTTGATAGAAAGGAAACAAAAAAGTTTGACATTGTGAAGACTGAAGCTGATGCTCTCATTCTCATATAAAAAAATCTACGTTTTGGTGATAGCATTTTTTTATATTGTTTATAAGCTAAACTAAGATGGGGTGAAACAAATCACAGCAGCCTGAAGTGGAAACACTGAAGAGGAAAGCCAGCCATCTCATCTCTTGCAGTGACGTTAAAATTTTGACCATAACGCCAGAATAAAATCTAGGCAAACAACTTTCGTAGTCAGGATTATGATGAAATCTTACTTTATTTTAAAAGTGTTTCCATCCTAGTTATTTGTTTGGGTTCTTATTCTGTTTAACACCTAGGTGTTTTTGTGTATGTGGAAATTGTGTATGTGAATTTCTGCGGAACTGAGATGGATTGATTCACTTTTTCTGAAATGTGTACTTGCAGCTCTGAAAAAACTGTCTGAGGAGGAGCTGGTACTGTTACCTCTCTAGAGGCCATGTAAGCAAAAAAAGTAGGAGTTAATTAGCTTAAAGCATAGTCCTCTGCCTTCCATTGTCTGTTGCTAAAAATACTTAGCAATGTTGCTGTTTAAGTACAAAGTTTGCAATATGAAGTAGATAAATACCATTACCACTCTTTCAGAGGTGGGCAAGCTAAGATTCAGAGAAAGTATGCAACTTGTCTATGGTCAGAGAATGAAACGGTGTCAGCACCTTCTGGAGAATCCGAGTTCTCCAATTTTCAGTTTTCTTGTGTAAATTAGACCTTCATTATCTTCTTGAAAAGATGCTTTTACCTTGTCTGAATTCCACAGTGAGTGTAGGAGTAAGAAAATTCATCACTGTGTACTATTGGATACTGAAGATTTTCCATCTCAGAAGAGCTGTTCCTGTCTCCCAGTTTGGAAACTGTAGTGTCTTGTAAACTACATCATGGGAAATGCTGCTGTCTTGGGACATTAGGGCATATTTTAATCTTCTCCTGGGGGTTTGTGCTACAGAAGAAATGGAAGTGCTGGTGCCCATGTGGATGTGGAATTAATCCAGATTTATTTAAAAAAGTAAAAAAAAAAAAAAAAAAAATCAGAGAATATATTTTTTCTGTTGAAAAAAGTAGCTCTTAAGCTACTGAAAAGTAGCTACAGTTCCTAAGTAGCATTATTATCAGGAAAATTATTTTGCCTATTTAAACATGGTTAATTTCAAAGCAATTCAGTTCGTAATTTACAGCAAAATTCCTAATGCATCTCAGCAGGTCTGTTGATATAAAAATAATGTACAAAGCCTAGTATTTTGTTAACAATCTTCTGATGTTTTTGAGAGGAAAAGCTTCAGTATATTTCTGTGGCACAGAAAGCAGATGAATGAGAAGACTATTAAACATGTCACAATCTTCTAATCTTTAAATGCCACATTCTGATGAAACTTTGTCTGTTTTCTTTCACCAGTCCTTTTCTTCCACTTAAAATTGAGATTTGCAGCAGAAGATAATACTTTTATCGTTCATCTGAGAACCTTTCAAGGTGGAAAAGTATTTATGTAGCTGTCAGCAAACAGATTTTATTATACCTGATCTGTTGAACCTGAGATTGTTGATAAATTCTGATAAACAGAAGTCTTGACTGATGGCAAAGAGCAGAACAAAACTCTTCTCTCAGTTAACAATCTTAGGTGCTATAAAGCTCGTAATACTTCACATTTATTCTTGAAATATAACTTGTTTTAAATCTGTTCTTGATTTAAATAAATGGGAAGGTGTTAAATGGAGGCCAATACTGAATATTATTTGTTGTACATGAGTGGCAGAGAATGCTGGGAAGTGTTCCTTTGCTTAACTAATTCTTAGTAATATTCACTCCTTCCAAATATATAGACTTTAATTTTGACTTGGAGTTAAACACAAGTTGTAGAACTGAGAAAGAAAACTTGCTTAGAATTTTTTTGTTCTTGCCCACTTGATGAGGACTCTCCTTGCTCTGTTTTTGAAGGGACAAAAATTGCCATCTTTCACATGATACAGAAATTGTCAAAATAAGTCTTAAAGTTTTCATGACTAAGGGATATGAAGTTTCAAATATCTTCATTAGGGATATGAAGAAAACATATAGGAGGATATGCATTTTTAAAAGTAATTAAAAATACTTTCTGCTTTGCAAGACTTCCTTCTCTTACTAGAGTTCATCCTTTGGCTAGCAGCCAGATATTTAAAGGAACACTGATGCATTTTTTTCAGGTGCGAGTTTGCATTCTGGGATTTAAGTATTAATTAGAACTCTCATGCTTTCAACAGGAATGAGTATGAAAATCTAGTGATAGTTCAGTACAACTTCCACAAATTACTGTTTAGATGAGTTTTAAGAATTGATAAGGCCTTAACAAGGCTCTCTGTAATTAATGTCTGTGTATAAGAACTTTTCACACTGTATGAAGTAAGCATGCAAGTTCTAGGTGATCCTGTAGAAGAAATATACAGGAAAAGAACTACAGCATTTCTTTGGGGATAGGCCTGGAAATGCAATAAACCCTTTTTAAAAGTAAACCTTGACCAATATAACCTGTAGAATGTACAGGTAGACTTGTAGAGTCTACTGTATGCAGCCACTTCCCTTCATTTCCATTGCTACTGTTTTTCCTTTACTTAAATCCCACACTTTAAAAGCAGTTGTCATTTGTCACCTAAGACCAGATCCTTATGATGCGTAAATCAACATAGTTTCATTTAATGGAATTATTTACTTAAAGATTTAGCCCATTAATTTTAATAGGCAATATTCAGGGGAAAAGCTCTGATTTTTTTTTTTGTTTGTTTGTTTTGTTTTCTTTGTTTCCCAGTTACTCTCTGTAATGCCATGTAAGATTTTGGTGTATAAAAATAATAATGTAAGAAAACGGATAATGGCTTTCTGGAAATGCTAGTGTCTAAGGAACTGAAATTATGGGAGGTGACAGAGAATCATAAATTGAGAAGGAAGACAAAGGAACTAGGGTTTCAGGAAAGGAGGTGAAGCAAGATCATATTGGGCAATGGTGAAAAAGGGGTGACAGGCAAATTACAGTATGAAATATGTGAGATATTGGGAAGGTCAGGATCAGAGGACAAACTTGGAGTTCTTTAGATGCTACAGCACTTATACCCAGACTTGTAGGTTATCTTCGTTGTAGTCTTTATAAAAAGTACAAAATCGTTTTTGCCTTTGTCTTTTATTGTACTGAGATCAGGACATCTCATTGAATTGTGACTGTCGGTCTTCCACCCCACTTAAGATATAGTAAAATGAAAATGTTTACACATCTGCTGGAGACAGAAATTTATTTCATGCCCCATTTAATTTTTTTTACGCACTAATAGATAATGCAGAACTTTAAAAAAGCGAATACACCCAGGTCTAAAAATTTCTTTTTAAAAGTTTATGTGGTTTCTTGTTATGCCTTTGGTATTTTTTGATACTTAATTTTTTTAAATTGAACTTTTAGTACATTTTCACCATTATGCTTTATTTTAGTAAAACACCAACCGAAAGCATAATTATTCACCACAGTGTTTTGGGTTTTTGTTGTTGTTGTGTTTTGTTTTTAAATTTTTTATTTGAGAGCTCTAACACATTTTTAAACTCCTGGCAATTTGTAGGTCTTGTAGCCAGAACTTCATACTAAACAGATTCTGTTTCTAAAACACAAGAACCTACCTGTGATGAAAATGAAGCCTTTTTTTTTTTTGGCTGATTATTTCTCAGGGCGTGGGTTGTGTCATGGAAAAAAGTGGGAAGAGTTTCTAGGAGAGATTAAGCATCTGTGATGTTCACATGGGTCTCTTGTGGTGGGTTGACATTGGCTGGATGCCAGGTGCCCACCAAAGCTGCTCTGTCACTGCCCTCCTCAGCTGAACAGGGGAGAGAAAATATACCGAAAGGCTCGTGGGTCGAGCTAAAGACAGGAAGATCACTCAGCAATTACTGTCACGGGCAAAACAGACTTGACTTTGGGAAATTAGTTTAATTTATTACCAATCAAATCAGAGTAGGATAATGAGAAATGAAACTAAATCTTAAAAACACCTTCCACCCACTCCTCCCTTCTTCCTGGGCTCAGCTTCACTCCCCGTTTCTCTCCCTGCTCCCCCCGAGCGGCGCAGGGGGACGAGGAATGGGGGTTGTGGTCAGTTCATCACACGTTGCCTCTGCTGCTCATTCCTCTGCAGGGGAGGACTCCTCACACTCTGCCCCTGCTCCAGCGTGGTGTCCCTCCCATGGGAGACAGTCCTCCACGAACTTCTCCAACTTGAGTCCTTCCCATGGGCTGCCGTTCTTCATGAACGGCTCCAGCGTGGGTCCCTTCCATGGGGTGCAGTCCCTCAGGAACAGATGGCTCCAGCGTGGGTCCCCCGCGGGGTCACAAGTCCTGCCAGCAAACCTGCTCCAGCCTGGGCTCCTCTCTCCGGGGCCACAGCTCCTGCCAGGAGCCTGCTCCAGCGTGGGCTTCCCGCGGGGTCACAGCCTCCTTCGGGCATCCACCTGCTCCAGCGTGGGGTCCTCCCCGGGCTGCAGGTGGATATCTGCTCCACCATGGACCTCCATGGGCTGCAGGGGGACAGCCTGCCTCACCATGGTCTTCCCCACGGGCTGCCAGGGAATCTCTGCTCCGGCACCTGGAGCATCTCCTTCCCTCCTTCTCCACTGACCTCGGTGTCTGCAGAATTGTTGCTCTCACATATTCACACTCCTCTCTCCAGCTGAAATTGCTGCTGTGCAGCAAGTTTTTCCCCTTCTTAACTCTGTTATCCCAGAGGCACTGCCACTGTCACTGATGGGCTTGGCCTTGGCCAGCGGTGGGTCCCTCTTGGAGCTGGCTGGCATTGGCTCTGTCAGACATGGGGGAAGCTTCCAGCAGCTTCTTGCAGAAGCTGCCCCTGTAACCCCCCTGCTACCAAAACCTTGCCACGTGAACCCAATAAAGTCTTGTACAAAGCACGTGATGTAATTCAGATTGGCTGCAGATCTACGCTTTGTCTTTATATCTTGTAGACAGATTTTCCCATTGTTCATTTTGTATACATTTTTCTTGGTTGCCATACTTGCTTGCATGTTCTGGTAAGGGGTGGAGGAAGGTGGTTTGCTTTCAAGAGAGAGTTTTCTCTAGCAGTTTCTTAACTGCACTCTTTACCTTTTCTTGACACCTGTTTTTTGTGTGCCCCTTTTCGTATTTTGGTATTTTGAGACTGTGAAGGTGATTGCTTTTAGTGCCAGTATGGATTCTTGATTTTGTACAGTAGCTCAGGGGTGGCTAGCCAAGTACCTTAACCAGCTAGACAAACATACTGAGATTTATAAAGAGAAATAAGGACTAAATAAACGTGCATATGGACTATAGTTGGAAGAAGCATTTTTTAAGTTTAATTTTTAAGGATACACTTGCAATGTAAAACAAAATAGAAACATTTTGATCAGCTGTAAATGTTTCCAGTGACTGTGCCATACAATATTGAATCTGTGAAATATTTTAGTATATGGATCTTTAGGATGTGGTTGAGTAGGATCAGCGTTTGGATACATATTCTTTTTTTGCTGGGGATTTTTGAATCACCTTCCATTTAGCCCTTCTAGATTTCTTGCATCCCAAATGTCTGTTGGGATGCAACTGATGGGAGAGAATGGAAAGAGCTCTTCTAGCACTCCTCTGGTTCTTGCAGAATTGAAACTTGAATTTTAAAGAAAAATGTCTAGGTCTTACAGTCATCAAGAAAACTTTCCAAATATAAAGGAAGTGTGGTTTCTCTGAGCTGTGCAGATGCCCTGAGGCGTTTTATTTCAAATAATCCTCATGAGATGATATATCTGAACTCATCTGGTGACCAGTGTTATTTCACAGGACTTTAAGAAGAATAGTTATATGTCACCTAATTCACCGTCCGTTAGCATCATTCTGTGTATTGTCGAGTGCTTTGTTTGGATTCATATATTCTAAATCCACCACACTTTTGTGTTCTGTAACTACCCCTCCCATTTACCATTGTGGAAAGGGAAGAATAATCACAATTCCATGACAATTACTGATGAACCTTAAATTCACTTAAATTCAGAAGTTCCTTCTTAGTGACTGGGTTTCTGCTGTTTCCCCTAGGATATGCTTTTACAATCTCACAGACCTTTCACTCTGTGGAATTTTTTATAACGTTTTCCCCAGACTTCTCTTAAGTTAATCTCTTTGGCTTGGCTTTCCTAGTACCTGAGAATTCCATATGAACTGCCAGGGAGGAAAAAAGGAGGTGGGGATGGTGGGCAGCAACACATTTGCTAGAAGAGTAAGGTTAAACTTCCACTTCTGTTTTCCTCTCCTTGCTAAGATACCTGCTTTTCCTTATCAGGCTCCTAAAAAACCTTGTTTCACTCTGGCCAGTGATAAGTCACAAGAATCACACTGTTGGAAGGAACAGGCTATTGGATTGAATTTATACTTTTATGAACACTTTTTTTTCCTATGCATTTTTGTTGTCCTGCCAGACTTGCCTCACACAGGATAAATTCCTTTGAACTTAAGTGAGGTCCATGGTGAATTTATAGGCTAAATCATCATGTATAATCTTTAAGAGTTTTCTTTTAACTTCTGCAACAGCAGGGCAATCATTCTTAAGACAGGGTACGTTAAATTACCAGAAACTCAATTGAAGTTGAGTGTAAAAAGTCCAAATCTTAATTCTCTTCCAGAATTTACCGGTGTCTGAGTTGTCATATTATGGTCATTCACACCTTTCGGATTTCAAGTGCAACTATGAATTGGAAATGAAATTAATGATCTAACCTTTTTTTTTGCCCATTACAGATTGACCAACTGAAACAAGAACTCTCAAAGAAAGAATCAGAACTTCTTGCCTTACAAACTAAGCTTGAAACCCTTAGCAATCAGAATTCAGATTGCAAGCAACACATAGAAGTGCTTAAAGAGTCACTTACTGCCAAAGAACAGAGAGCTGCCATACTTCAGACAGAGGTATTGTATCTTCTAATCATAAAATGCAATAGAAATATTTATTTAATAGCGTGTGTCAAGGTGATGATGTGTGTGTTGCAAGTCTGTGTAGAAGGCAACTTGTTAAAGAACAGTGAAATAATTTAAAACCCTTTAAATGCCAATGTGTTTGGTATATATTTTTTGAGAGTACACCAGCTCTCATTCTAGAATTATTTTAGAAGCACCTATGATTGCATTTTAAGAAAATGTTTGTGCCTAATTCTCATTGTCTTCAATGGGGGGAGCTGGGCCTTAATAACTCGATTGTTGTGATTTCATTCCTTATTTCTTCATTTATTAGTTGACTGAGTTTTCCTTTTGGTTGCTCTGGCTTGATGCTGCTTTTCTACTGTGTATTTCTGTTCTGAAGAATGAAGCTACTGATGTATTTTGAAGGGATCTGTTAAGGGTGCGTGATATTAATCTGTGGTTATTGTTTCAAGTGCAATCAACTTTTGTTTTAAAATATGAGTAATTTCAATCCTTAAAACAGGCCAGTACATTAGTTGTATATGTATCTACAAAGTCAGATCATAAAAATATGGGTAATGGAATACACAGTTGAGACGGTTGTCACATTTGATGGAATGTGTAAATCCAGTGTTAAAAATGTCATTAGTTTTAAAAAACTTCATAGACTTGGAGCACTCAATACTGATTAGATAGATTCCTATTATAACTTCTTCATTTTATTTTTAATGTGTGTACCCCTTTCAAGAAACAGAAATACCTGTGAAATTCAGTCATGCAGTGCGAATAGTTTCTATTCAGAGAAGTATATTATTTAAGGCATACAGGATGTTTCAAATTTCTGGCTAATAAAGCTCTAGGAGAAAAAACAGCTTAAACTCATCATTCTCATGGAAGCAGGAAATAAATATTTCTAAGATTCTGATTATCCCTCTGTGCTGTATGTGTTATTCTCTGTACATTAAGAAGATACAGATGAAATCTTGGAATTTCCAGCTTGTGTTTAATGGGCCAGCCAGCATATGTATATAATACAAGGTAATCATAATAGAACAAGGGTAAAAACTCCAGCAATTTTGGCAGATCTCAATCTAGCTTTTGAGTAGTAAAGATCACATATTTTAAATCTTTGGCTGGGCAAATCTGTTTTGCAAGGTTTGTATTACCTGTCATGCTGCTGAGGATGGTGATGAATTCTATTGGCTCTCCACTAATTTGATTTCCTAATTCTTTCAGACCAGTATGTATTCAAGGCATTACAGTCTTATGGCTGGCAGATGGGCAGTGTTAAAAAGAACTGAATCTACAGTGCTCTTGATGAAAGGCTGCCGGGATTGTGCAGTCCTGGTGGAGAACCTGTTGGTTTCTGACAGGTGTTCTGTTCCTTTTCTCCCCAGTTGCTACGTAAGGCAGTTGAGCTTGAACCCTTTACACGAAGCAATCGAAGTTAAAATTAGCTGTAAGTGCCTGTTGGTGTGCAGGCGACAATTGGTTGTATTGTCTCTACTTATTGTTAGTCTCTCAGGGAAACCAAATGAAAAATTAATGTTAAAATGATCAGAGAGGTAGCTTGATAGAAGGAATGCTCTATAATAGCAGAGAATGAATCCCTTTTGTTTGGCCTAATATCATGTTATTTGTGATATAAGTGATTGTGATATTTCATACAAATAATATAAGATTCTTCCAGCTTTCAATGAAAAAAAAAGAAATCTGTTTATGTATAGGACTAATGAAAGCTATGTTCAGTATAAATTCCACTCACTGGAGGGTATCAGTTCCTGGTTTTGATTATTTATTTTAATTAATCCTTTACTTCTGTATAATCCAAAGCATTCTGATGACAAGCCTTGGTTTGTTCCTGAATGAAATAACACTGTAAGCTAGGTGGGTCGTAGCAGATATGAGACTTAAAAATGAAGCAAAACAACTCATAAATGTCCTCATCCACAGAATATCTTCATTCTAGACAGTTGAGGCTGTCTCTGCACTGACTTGCTAAATCAATTGAGCCTGAATTTGTTTGACTAAATCTTCAGAAACTGTGGGTTTCATTTCATATGCGTTACTGTCAGCCTTCAGTAATTACATCGCCTCATAAACTGATGAAGCTGTGAAACACTGCAAACTATTTTCTATTTCCCATAGAAATCTAGGTGATTTCCATTTTCTGCTTTGAGTAGGGTGTACGTGATGATTTTATCAGACAACAGTGTTCTGAGTTTCTTTTCTGTTTTTAAGATATCTTTGTAAAGGGAATTGGGGACAGTTGGTGAATTATGTCCACCTCTTATGGGAAGTAATTTTAGTTAAAATTTGCTGTAATTGTCTGTTCATGTATAGGAGGCTTTTGGCAGAAGGGTCACATTAATGTAACTATTTTTTTTTTCTGGGTGATCATATGAAAATGAAGGCCTCTGAGTATTGGGTTAATACCAGACTTCAGTTTGGGATATGATACGTCTCGAGATGCATTATTAGAAGCAACATAAAGAAAACAAGTTCCAATTCCAGTTATACACATGTATTGATACAGCCACTATTTGAAATGGTTTACCAAATGATTTTGATCTAATAGCAGATTTAAAATGGGAAATAACATCGCTTGCCTCAAAATTTCTTCTATTTACTTTTGAAAAGAGAGCGTTACAGGTTGTGCTCTTATATGCACCATTTATCTATGAGGCAGAGACTTTAGATAGCCTGTGTTAAACTTTAAATTATGTCAGCAATTTACCTGGTTTCGAAATACTTTAATAATGTGCATACTTTGGGCAATATTAATTACATCTCATTTTTCATCCATTTAAGATACACTGAATGTTTTATTACTTTCCTGTACTTTACGGTAGAGATGTAGCACGTCTCAAATCTGCTGGAAAAAGATCTTTACTTTTATGTAGGTAGAAATAAAGCACACTGTGTACCCATTGGTTTCTCAAGCCAGGACTTATCGGGAAAGAACAGTACTTTTGTTTGTTATTTTAAAGCCTCGAGGTGGTTGTAGGCATGTTATGGGCTGTACAACTTTCCATCTAGAAGAATAGATATTCAGGGGTTAGAAATGAAGAGTGGTTTCTGGAGTTAAATAATATTGAGGGTCGCAAAAGATATGTAGTTAGTCTGAACATACTTTTCACCTCTTGAATAGACTTTGAATCAAGAGCTCCTTAAAACTACTGAGCTATCCCGTCTTGTTTCCTGGAATAGCGTCTTATAGCAGCTTTCAGCTAGCCATAAGAAATACGCTCATATAACCAAACACAGGAGTTGTCATAAATCGCTGTGTAAGTATGTGAGAATGTTACTTGTTTTCTCTAACAATCATGAAAACAAGTGACAGATCTCTGTGTCCAAGCAATTTCACAGATTAGAAAATAAGATTCTTCAAGGCTGACGTGCATGCTCTACCGATGTTCTATTGTTACATATTTTTAAGACCCTCAGGGTTTTGGCACATTCCTTACCACCCTGTTGTATGCTAGGGAGTTTTTCTGGTTAAAAATGATTACTAGAATGTCTCTTCTCCACAAACTATTATGTTACAACTTCCAGACTGGGTATGCAGTTTTACTGGAGAGGGAGTCTGTTAAACTGTGGGTGTTCTGGAGAAGTGTGCCGGAGCTCCGAGGAACACGAAAGCTGGACAGCGGCTGAATTTGTAGATTGCTACATCTACTCCTGTAGGCTGAAGTCCTTGTTTCTTATCAATATTTAGACAAAATCAGAAGGAACACATCCTTAACATAAGCGACAAGAAGACATCTCAGTAAAAACTAATTACTAAGGCTATAGACCACTCATTGGATGCCATAAGTTTGGGACTTTTTAGAGCTGATCTTGTTCCTATTGTTAGTTAGGAGATGGTTAAAAACAGGCTGTGCTGCTTGCACTTTTTCTTGTTCAGGATGGAAATGCCTCCTTTTTTCTCTTATCTCTTTTGCCTGCTTATTTGCCCTTCATATATTTTGACTGACCAGTGGGCCAATATGTGGCAATGAGAATTAACTAATTTTTTTGTTTGTTTCCTCGTATGCTTCATTGTACATTTCAATTAACAAATTCATGCCTTCAGGCTGCATTCTCCTGTTACATTCTGTACAAACTAAATGTGATGCAGTAAGACAGGAAAATTCAAAGTGATGCCTTAGAGTAAAATTTTCCTGAATTCCCTTTATGCCTGCTCTTAGTTTTATCAGGAGCCTTTTAGGTAGTCACTTCACAAATATCAGCTTCATATAACTCAACAATGTCTGTCTTCAGTACTCAGAAATATCCTGCCTTCCAAAAGGACCTTTTACATTTCCAGTTAGTCTTTAGTTTGGAGAACTCTGTGGGAGTAGAGGGAATGCTTGTATCTCATATAAATCTTTGCTCAAAACGTTACTTTTGGTTATGTGTGAGAGACTAAACATGGGCTAATTCCAAGTATCAGCAGAGGCCGATACTTTTTCTTGTATATATACTAAGCTGTGTTAAATTAAATAACAAAACAATGACAAATCAAAAGCTCCTCTAATGAAGCTCATGCATTTCCTGCAGAAACTACAATCCCTGCAACAGAGAGCCACGATAGGCTAGAGGAGCTTTCTATGCTTTAAAACCAGGACCTTTTTACCAAAGACTTGAAAATGAGCAAGGGTTATTTACATTGTGATCAAGCATGTGGCCTGCCAGGGTAGATGGATGAGGACTAGAAATGCTGCTTTGCCAGCTGGGCTGTCTCTGAGAGTTGGGTTTTAAGCTGACTAAGCTAAGGCCTAGGCTGTGCTGTGGTAGCAATCCAGCAATGATTCTAGACATAGCAGGTTTCGTTCTCTGCAACTGGGAATTGGGAAAAGATTTTGTTTGCTTAGAGCAACTGAATCTTCTATCTCCAGGCCTCGGGTCTTATCTAAAGGGAGGGCAGTGGCTTCCAGCAGCAGATGGGAAAGCAGCTGCAGGGAGATGCAGGGGGAATGGCAGCCCTCCAGCAGGTGGAAATCATTATGGAAGGAATTTTGTACTGTACAAGCTATTGTTGGTTGTTCCCAGATGAGTAAAGTTAATAACATTTTGGCCTGCGTTAAGCCACACTCCTTTCTTCCTGCATGTCCACATTGTCTATTTGTAGAATAGATAGTTTTTGTTAATTATCACTGTAGAATTTTATGCTGTCCTAAACCATGCTCATAACCTGCCTTGAAGGGCTTCTTTCTGGAGGTGAAAGTAACCATCAAAGGCCAATTCTAATCCTGAGCTGAGTAAGGTATTTGTAGTTGCAGTGTCAACTTCCTGCCTAAATAGGATTACTTTGTAATCACCTTGTTGTGATTAAATCAGCTTAGTAAATCCCGTAATAAAAAATCCTCAACAGGATCTCAGTTACTTCATAACAAGCCTTTTATTATTGTTTAGCTTAACAACAGTACTCTGCAGGTTATCTTCAGGTTTTGGAGACAGCAGCTGCATATGATGCAACAGGATGTGATTCATAGAATCACAGAATGGTTGAGGTTGGAAGGGAGCTCTGGAGGTCATCTGGTCCAACCCCCCTGCTCAAGCAGGTTGCCTACAGCCAGCTGCCCAGGACCATGACCAGTGGGCTTTTCAATATCCAAGGGTGGAGACTCCACAACCTCTCTGGGCAGCGTGTGCCAGTGCTCAGTCATCCTCACAGTAATGTTTCCCGATGTTCAGAGGGAACCTCCTGTGTTTCAGTTTGTGCCCATTGCCTCTTGTCCTGTCACTGGGCACCACTGAAAAGAGCCTGGCTCCATCTTCTTTACAGCTTCCCTTCAGATATTTATACACAATAAATAAGATCCAATAGAATAGATTTTTTGTATCATTTAAAGTCTGGAATTTTCATGATGTCTTAGCAAAATTAGCTCAGAAAATATTACTACTTTAAAAGTATAGTTGAAGTTTGAGCTCATTCTTACATAGTTTGTTTCAATGGTCAGAAATGAAGTGTAAGTATAATGATTCTTAATCTCTGCAGAATGTTGACTACTATTGAGAGGCATGACTAGCATATCTGTTTATTCAGACAGTTGTTTTACATGTGTCATAGATCATCAGAAATAAGAGGACATCTGGATTTTTTTGATGAGTATAGTTAATTTCCTTCAAACAGTGGTAATTGGATCAGATTTCAGGTACAATGGCACTTTGTCACATGATGTGAGAAAATTTAAAACCAACAGTAAATAAGTCTAGATCTAAACATGATGTGCTTTTTGCACAGTGTTTCTGTTGTCTCAGTGATGTCAGTGTTCTGGAGTTTTTTTTATAGGTTTATTTGACTTAAAAAGCTATCATTTGAAGTTTTTATTGACAGCTGAAACAAAAAGATATAATCCTGTAAAGCAACAACTATCATGGTGGCCAGAGTTGGGAGGTCTGAAAATGGTTTATTGCCAGTAGGAAAAATGTTTGGAACCAGTCCTTAGAAGGTTCACCACCTCTGCTACGTGCATTTTGTTTTGTTCTATTTTTAAGGGTATATATGCTAATATTGCCAAACTATGCAAACTTTTCCTACTCTAATGTATGTAGCCTTTGTTTTGATTATCTCTTTATTAATGATGCGAAAGCCCTGGGGTCAGAAAAAAGAGCCAAGGTCCAGCTACTCTAGCTATAGAACACTGAAAATGCCACTGTGCTCCACAGAGAATTGTTAAAAAGGAGAATATGGGACTTGCTGAGATTTTCCTTGCTGTTGTGAAAAAGCTATAGATGTTAATTTTTAAATTAAGCCTTGTGCTGTTACTGTAGAAGAGGTTAAACAGCACGAAAGATCCTTTTTGAGGATTTAAAAAAAGAGACACTATCACTTGTATACTTTAAAAAGTGGCAGACAGTACAGTTTTAGACTATATTTGCGCATATTTGCAGTGACTGGCACTTAACTACTCTTACCATCAGGAAAAAAATTTACACAAATTCGTGCAAATACATTCCTTTCAGCTGAGTAACTCAGTGGAGAAAAACATTCATTTCATAAGCAATTCTGACACAAACATGCTTAACACTTTATTAGTTAGTGTATCGTTGCTTTAGATAATACACCCGCAAACTGGCAGGTGTGCTGTTTGAAGGTTAATGGACTGTGAAATAAGTAAATGTCTACAAAAAATTTTGTAAATTGTGAGCATAGTCCTGTCAATGGAGAAAATGGTTTAGAAAAATAGGTGAAGTCTGTCCTGTAACTGAATGCTGATGTGTTCAGCATACGTGTATTCATATAGAAAACCTAATAAAAGTGAAGAGGAAACGTGATCATAATAGGTATTCATTGCAATCTGTTTTTTCTTTTGAACAAATCTGTTTATAGAGAAGGGCTGTGAAATGATTGACTTCTTGGCAGTTCTTAGTTTGCATAAAGAGCAAATAAAAGCAGACAGCACAAAATACTTGGAACAAAACTACAAACGCTTTATTTTTCTTTCTGTTACAATGTTGATATTTGATATTGCTTGAAATGTAAATCTGCTTTTAATTTTACAATAATAATGGTATAACTACGGTTATTTTGCTCTCACATTTTTATTTTTCTAGGAGTTTTACTTTGAAACTGTATTTTTCTATTGCTTTGTGATTTTTCTTGTTTCAAATCAGACTGGGCCAGATATTTCAGTGTGGTCTCTTTGCTGTACTGCCAGTGCATTGTTCTGGTAGGTCTGCTGTGCGTGCAAAGGAAAGATCACCCACTGTAAAAAGCACTGTTCTGGAGGCTTGTCTACCATTTACTCTCTCTGTCACGCCACAGCTGTTCACAGCTTTCTTGACAGTGTGTTGCATATTTCAAACCAAGCTTTACCTCAGGTGAAATTGCCAGCCATTTCACTTTTTATACAGTTTTTGCGTTTTGTGGGCCCCTGTTACGGTTTAGAACAGGAGAGAGAAGCATAGTGGCAAGGCAGTAAATTCAGAGTTAAACTGAAAGAACACTTAGATTAGCAAAATGCTATATTTAAACAGAAATAAACTGTGAAGCAAAGTTGGGTTGGTGGTTGTGTGGTGGGTTTTGTTTTTTTGTGTCTGTCTATTGGAGGATTTCAAGACTTGACTGTTCAAAGGCGCATCAAATGGCACGGTCTGATTTCAGTGTTCTCCGTGCTTTGAGCAGGAGGTTGGACTGGTGACCTCCTGAGACCCATTCCAACCTCAGTGACTCTATGGTACTATAAATGAAGCTTTCTCAAATATATGATAGGTAATACTGTCCCAAAGATGTGTATTTTCTGCTTTGTGAGTTATATACTAGCATTCATTTATCCAGAGAAAAAAGATTAAGTGTTGATTTATTTTATTCCCTGCCTCTGATTGAATCCATTCTTGATAATAGCTTTAAATGTTCTGTCTGTCTTTTCGGGGCACCATTACTTTTATTTCATAAAAAATTGAAATGGAATTGCCTGAGGGAAAGGTGACGGGAAGAGTGGAGAGTTCCATTTGTGGGGCCTGCAGAAAGTAGTGTCCAGAGACTGGAAAACACCGATAAAAAGAAAATGGGAAAGATGAAAGGACAAAGATAAGGGCTGTATACTTGATGCGTAAAGACTTTATGCAAGTTGTTTGGGACAAATAGTTTAATGAATGTTAGATTTATCTTGCTATCAAAACACTTCCCATTTTCATCTATTTAATTAAAGTGATAAATAACTGTGGTTCCCCCATCCCAGTTCTTAGATTTACAGAACATTACCTTGTTGCCATTTAAAACAATATTCAATTAGACAACTTTAATGGATTTTTATAACTGAGCAAAATTTACTGTGATAAGATAAATTAAACTTCAGTTAGGCTTGATTCTAGTGGATGGAAATGATTAGAAAAATATTAGTACTGTTATCTACTAATTTAAAACCTTTGCTCTAACCGGAGAAGTTTTGAGAGGAACTTTGCTAAGATTGCTGCAGAAATGAGTCTTTGTATACTTTAACTGTTGCTTATATTGTGATTAAGTCTAAAGGGCCCACTTACGATCCTAGTGTATTGGCACTGTACACAAAGAAATGCGAAGAAAAACCCATCGCAGAACAGTATTGAAATTTCACCAGGTAGATCAAAACCAAGGGGAACACAAAGGATTTGTAGATGATGTAATTAGCATAATAACTAGTAGACATAATCCCGCAGTCAATTATGTTAATGATGTTTTGCACATAATGCTATAATGATGAAGCATGAGGAGAAGTTACTGAAATAATTGTGCATATTGTTAGGTTTTATGCTTAAGAGACAGCTGGGGAGAAAGGACCAGAGCCACTTAAAGGAAGACATGAATTAAGACTGGTGACTGAAGGGAGATGGGGGCCATGGTTGAGTGAATAACCCATGAATGGCCTGAAGGCCAAAGACAAGCAGCTCTCGTGTTTATGAAAGTGAAAGAGGGAAAGGGCGATGGTGGCTGGTGTTTTCTGCCTGCTATCTTGGGGTAAAAATGAAAGAAGACAGCAAATCATCAATGAGGCTGATCCTTGTGTAGGGTACATACGGCTAGGGAAAAGTTTGCTATACAAAGGTAGGTATAAGGTAGGCTTTTTTACTTCTTACATAGTACCAGTGTAAGGGTTGTGTTTTGTTGGGTTTTTTTAGATAAATTTTTTTTAATATGGGTTAAGAATGCAATGCAGAGATATAATACGGGACAGTTCAGCCTTTGTGCTGGGACTAAGGCCAGAGACTGCAAACTGTCTTTTTTAATCAATGATTCAGTTTGGGAGAATCCTTCTTCAGTGAAGAGATCTGCTCTTCCTAACATAAATAACAGAGCTCATAATTGCTCTTAACCCCAACACTCAAGCCTGCAGTGGGTGCAAAGATACATTCTCGGCCTGCCCTCTATCTCTGCCAAGGAAAAATCATGCTCGCAGCAGAAGCAGTGTTTAATAAAATAGGAAATATGGCCCATTTGAAATCGAAAAGCTTCTGCACCTGTGGTGGTCCAGAAATCTTTGGAGATGCGTGTACTGACAGCAGACCTCAGATGGCTTTTTCATTCTTTTCGTGGTAGGATTCTGAATAATATTTTCCTTATAGCTGTGTGGGGTGTGTTCTTTTTTTTGTCCCCCCCCCCCCCCCCCCCCCCCCGTTTAACTTTCAGAAGGAAAGAAATCTCTAGGTCTTGGTATCACAGTGGAAAATGAAAGTAAGAAGCTAAGCTTGTGAAAGATCAATGGTTTCACAGGCGACCTGCTAATATTTAGGGAAACCTCTAAAATAAGATCAGCTAAGGCAAACAGAAGTTATACACTTCATGTCCCAAGTGATAACATAATATAATTACATAATACTTTACATTTCTCTAGTACTTTCCATACTTAAAATCATCAAGTAATGCAGGCTGTGAGAATTTTTGAAAGATTTGTCATTGTTATAGATAAAAAGTATTTACAGACTATCTCCTGCAAATAAGCAGCAGCTGTATTTTCTCCTGAATAATTTGATTCTGTTGTTATTTGGTATATTTTCAACTAGTTGGCGTGGTAAACTTAATGGAATTCCAGTTTTGTGGCTTCCATTTTTGTTTTCTGTTAAAGTGAAAGGTGCTTTTTCATTTTAGAAATTGGATGAAATAGAAACCCAGACAAAAATGTACTGTTTCATTTAGACAAGTGAAAGACAATACATGTGTGGCAAAAGCTGTCTTTCTGAAGTAGATTTGGTACTTCATAGCTGTACCATGGTAAGTCATGGCAGTTAAGTTGTGTAGCCTTAAGGCTTTAGTAAATAAAAATCCTTGCGGACCGTCGGCTGGCACAGACATGTGGGAACAATCATCTTAGTTTCCAGTTGTTGCAGGGAGGAATTGCAGTTGTGCACAGTGAGCCATGAAAATAGTGGTCTGACACTTAAAAAGAAGCTGGCCTAAATAACCACTGTGCTTGATAGCACCTAGTTAAATAAGGATATTAATGTCCTTAGAGAAAAAGTTTTTAAAGATACGTAGTTAATGAGAAGACTGTGAATTTAATTTAATTAAAAATACAGAATGTTCTCAAAGGCAGGATGCTAATTAACATTTGCTGGACTTGACTAGGTAAAAAGTGCTTGTAACAAAATTCTGAAATCATCTGTCTCCTTTGAAAAATGTTCTTTTTAGAACTTTGGTCATGTAAGTGGTTAACGATGTTATAGTTGACTGTGGTGCAGTTCTCCATTCGTTTGATTCTTTTCCTGTGATTATTTTAATGTATGGCATTATAACTTAAATCTTAGCTCTTCAAACAAATCCTTTGCATTTGTGTTTCCTGTACAGGATCATATACCTTCTCCCTGCTAGCATTAGTTACATTATTTCTATACAATAAAATTGTAATGCAGTAATATTTGTTAAAGAAATAGCATTATGTGGCATTAAGTAGCTTCAATCTGTATAATTGCCTTTGGTTATTATCTGTTCCATGAAATATAAAGAAGAAAAGCTTTGACTTGTTTCCTCTATACTTCTCTGTTGAACGTGCACTCTTTTTTACGCAGAAGACTAATTTATTCCTATCATTCTCAATGTTAATTTCCATATTTTTGAGAATGAAGTGTGGGATGTAAGAAGTGATGAGTATGCCAGGGTTTGCTGATGTTGTTACAGACACCATATATTGTAGGTTTCTTGCTCTTACATGATCATACTTTTCCTACCTGTGTCCACTCCACCAGCTGTAATAGTTTAAAGACTCCACGTGCATCCTGATGAATTTCCCCTGTATACTCTTTGCCAGAGATCTGTCTCTCTGTTTTTGAAAGATTCTTGGTTAACAGTAACTGTAAATATTTTCAGTGTGATAACATTTTTAGTTTTACAGAAGAAACTGTGTAAGCAGTATGATGCTAGAAGAAATAAAGATTTAGATAAGTGGAAAAAAATTGTTTTAAAAATGCAAACAAATATTTCTGATGCATTTGAAGAAATAACAGTTACAAGAGAAGGAAAGGAGAGGAGATTTTTGTCAAGTAATAATAATCTAAAGCTTCATGAAGAAAATCAGGTGTTCTACAGAATCAGTGGGAAATGAGTGAAAAAGGAGCATGGAACCGTGGAGAGGGATTGCAGAAGATGCTACGACTTAAGAGCTCTGTGACAAGAATATCAGCGCTGGTGAACAGAGCTGCTTAAACATTGTCTGAGCCGGTAGAGTTCTACTGTGATTAGTGTTAGACATGTATTTAAGTATTGTAGAGCTAAGCCCTAACAAGATAAAATCAGGGAGTTGGAAGTCACGTATTCAGAGAGTTTTGAAAATGTTGGTACTAGTGTAAAGTTGGATTGATAAGATCAGAAGATAGAAAAAAATGGATAAGTGTGCTTTGGGTTCTGCTTCTGTAGGAATTCTTTGGCTGCCTATTTTAACATAAGGGGGTCAAACTGGATTTGCAGAGGTAAACCTTAAGTCTGACATTTTGTAATGTGTGGTGTTGATTTTTTACCAAGTTCAGTAATTTTCTTTTAAAATACTTTGTTTTTGTAGATATTCATATAGGGCTTGTGAATTATCATTGCCTTTGCTATGTTCCCTTCTACTTCTGTCTTTCAGTGGAAGTAAGTTTGATGCAAGCAAGGTGCACGTCAGATACTGTTACCAGAGTAGACTTGAAATAGGCTGAAACAATTCTGCAAATACTACATTTATGAAGACTATTTTCTTTCTCATGTCCTTTTGCTTTTGTCTTTCAACTTATTCCTCAGGTTGACCAAGCATAACAGCTGTTTCTTATCTTTAAAGACAACTTTCTTCCAGCTGCCCTACATTGTGAGATCAGGCACAAGATTGGTGTAGGGTGGGAAAGACTGAGGAGCTTGTAAATAAAAACAGTTCTGGATCATGTTCACTGCATGCTTATTTTCCCCTTTAAACTGTTTAAACTGTTGAAGTTCCAAGAAAATACTTAAAATACTTTCCATTAGTTTAATTACTTTTGCACTGTATCGTTTACTCATTATTCTTAACACCATTAGAGCAACACTAAATTGGATTCTGGAATAGATTACAGTATTCATAAATACTATAGCTGTCTTCCTATAATACCTAATTGAAATGAAAACCAGTATCTATTATGTCTGCCCATTTCTATATATCCATAATCTTTTGTATAGGTAATATTTTGCTGTTTTCCAAGTATGTGTACTGTTTGTGGTTGAATTTAAAACATTCTTGTAGCAAGATTGTAGAAAGTTATTTCCTATTGTAAAACATTTACAGTGTTTTTCAGTAGCAAATTTGGAGGAATGTTGCAGTTGAAATATTCTTCACTGAGGACACCAATGTTGCCTTAAAACTTGGGACAAATAATAAAGTAATAAGAAGAAAAATTCTGGTAGAAATTACTGCCAGTAGTAATAGACATTACTAAGATTCTTTTTCTTTTCGTTTCTGCAAAAAGTGTTCATGATGCCTGCTTGCCATATCCAGTCTAACAGAAGTGATTCTTTGGTCAGTGGCTTGCATGGAAGATGGATTACTACTGGAACGATTTGTATTGGAGGTTCATCTTTCATCTTTAAATTTAGATACATAGCAAAAATCATGTAAAAATAAGTGGAGTCCTTGCAGGGCAAGGAAGGAAACTGTAGAGGCAAAAGTGCTCAGATGCATTTGAGCTCCAGATTACACTTCACTGATCCTTCACGTGTTTCAGAACTCTAAACCATAACATAGTGCACAGTTTTTAATGGACTCTGCGTTACATTGAATTTCAAACAGAACATGTATTTTTTTTGTCTTGGTGTAGTTCCACGTTCTTTTCTGTCTTTGAATATTTATAGCTAAATTTCTCTGTTTTATGTCAGGAGTAGTAAAGTTCCTGAGATTACAAAGTATGAAAAAAAAAAATTGAAACCTTAATTCTCGGCAATACCTAGTCAGATCCACATTATTGGATTTGCAATAAAGTAATCTTTTCCCTTACTATTAATTTATTTCATTTTTGAGGCAAGTGTAAATTTCATTTTACTCTTTTGGCTAGAAGAAATTCCATTTTCTTCATTAATAGACAGATAATTACTAAGATGTTTCATTGTGGAGCTGTTTCATCTTTCTACATAGTTGATACAAGACAAAATTGCTTTTTTCTTACTGAATAATTTTTTTAGGCTAGTTTTATCTTTCCTGTAAATAAGGTCCTGGCTGACCTTTTGATATGAGGGTTGGTTTGCTTCCTTGTTTATTTTGAAATGTTGCCAGAAATTGGGAGGGGGGAGGGGGAAGATAAGTTGCCTTTATTTTATCCCATTTTAGGATTTTATGCATGATTTCATAAAGTTGTGGTAAAGACAATAGTACATATTTAATACAGCTTGTAGGTTTGTGTTTGCAACAGACTGGAAACAATCGAGAGTAGTTTTCCTAAGCATAACCATAAACATAATGAAGTTTATCCTGCCAAGTGTCAGGCCACAAATAAAGACAGACACATGTGTGGTCAACCTGCCCTCCATTTCTAGGAAAAGTGCCATTGGACCAAATAAACTAAGTTTAAATCAGGCAGGAAATCTTTGCCAGACTTGACCTAGACTCATATACATTGGTGACTCATGGTTGTTGCCTGGCCCTGCAGCTGTGTTGGTTTACGAGCCATGCAAATGTTCAGGCCTATCTGTGTTGAAGTGCCAGTTGCCTCTGTTCCCTTTTTCTCTTCCAGCATGATCCTGTGTATTAGTGGTCTTGCAGCAGGCTAGTTTACGTTGTGTCATCTTCTGTGATAAATTTTGAAGCAGTCTGTCGCATACCTAGTGAGAGGGTAAGCTTAAATGGTGTATGTTTTTCCCGGACGCAGAATGCTTTCAGGAATTGTTAAAATACATGAGAGTGTTTTTGGTACTGTGCATTTTTATAAATGGTCACTTTTGTATAACTGAAATCAGCTCTCATTCCTCCTCCTCTGATTATGAAGCTAAATAAAAAGGAATGATACAGGGGGTGGGAACAGGCAAAAGTGACCTGGCAGGAATAGGGAGACTCCATCTGAGCATGCAGGTATATAGGGTTAAGAAAGCCAAAGTCCATCTGGACTTGAATATAGCAAGAGATGTGAAGGGCAATAAGAAAGGTTTCTATAGGCACATCAACAGCAAAAGACTAGGGAAAATCTGGGCTCACTGATGAATCGGAGTGGAGACCTGATCCTAAAGGACATGGAGGAGGCCAAGGTACTGAATGCCGCCTTCACCTTGATCTTTACTGATAAGACCAGTCTTCGGCAATCCCAGGTCTCTGAAACTGGTGCAAAAGTCCAGGGCAAGGTAAACTTAACCTCGGTGGAGAAGGATCAGGTCAGAGAATATTTAAACAAACTGGACACACACAAGTCCCTTGGCCTTGCTGGAATACACCTACAAGTGCTGATGGCATTGTGTCAATTATCTTTGAAAGCTCATGGTGGGTGGGGGTGGTTTCTGAGGCCTGGAAGAAAGCAAATTCTGCTTTTATCTTTAAGAAAGGCAGGAAAGAGGATCCAGGGAGTTACAGGCTGGTAAGCCTCACATTGATCCCTGGGAAGGTCATAATAAGGAAGGAATAATCCTGGAAGCCATTTCCAAATATATGACAGACAAGAACATGATTGGGAGTAGCCAGCGTGGTTTGATAAAGGGGAAATAATGTCTGACCAGCCTGACAGTCTTCCTCAGTGACGCAATTGCCTCTGCCAGGTTTGCACGTAAGCATTTACCGTTGATGCTGGTGAGGTCCTAAGTATTCGTGTTGCTATGCAAGATTGTGACGGTGTTCTGTTTATCAAGCGCTTTTCTTGCTAAATACACCACCTAGTCCTAAAATCTTGTGTAAGTGTATATTCTGATTTATACCAATGTACTACTTGTTTTAAGTCTCTTTTCATTTTAGCTAGAGTAATTCTATTTGCAAGCTAAATCATCTTTAAAATATACTTTTCCTTATTATAATAAAGATGTGAAGGCAAGGGACTGGCCTTTGTTTCTGTTCACAGTGGCATAATATAATTTGTAGTTATTAAAAAGTAGATTATAACTATTCTATCATTCTATTATTCTATCAATTCTTTCCTGAAAATATTAGAAATTGGGTTAAAATAAAATATATTAAGAAAAAGGAAAGTGTTTATAGCTAGCTAACAAAGCACGTGAATAGTAATGGCTAAATATGACTTTGAATATAGCAGGATGCCATGATAAAGGACAAGACTAGCTGATTTTCTCTGTGTACAAGTCTGATTTATGAATCTCACTAGCTTTCAGAGTGCATGCCTACTTTTCAAAATGTCTGATGCTTTAAGCATGTTTTCAGCACACTCTCAACATATGCCCTCATTGGCAGGTGTTTTTTTTATTCTTTAGAATTTCTGGGGATATCAGCTGGGAATAGAGTAATTTTTCTTGTTGGTTTTACTGTCACTGAACATAACACACAATTCTGTGGAAATAAAAGTAGTATTCTGGATGTACTTATAAGTAAACTTTGCCTTGTATTTTATTTAAACTTTTGCAATTTTTCTGTATGGATTGTCCCCAAGAAAAGCTGTCTTTTTGATGGGTTGCTAATAGTTTGATTTGAAATCTGACATTCTACTGGCAAACTCTCCTTTTAGATACTTCATGTCTGTAGTGGTTCTAATGGTTTTTAGGCAAGTGGGAACCTTTGAAAGATCATCTTTGTTCAACTTCATTGTGGAAAGGATGGTTAAAGCACAGTTACATAATAAATTCTCGCCACTTACCTCATGAACAAAATCACAGGATAGCTGGGATTTTGGGACCTCCTAAGTTTCTCTTATGCAGCGCATTTCACACTCAGCCCATGCAGCCCAGGTGCTGCATGCCCATCTCTGTGACTTTGGGGAAAATCCTCAGGGAGAGTTGGTCTGCAGGTGCTTCCTCTTCCAGTGGGTACTTCCTAGTGTGGTGTGTTGTGGTGCCAGGCTTAGTGCGAGCACGTCTGTTGTCTGTGCTTTTAATGCAGGAGTATATGCGACTGACAGATTGAGGCTTAAGTTCAAATGAATCGTAGAACCATGTACCTTGGGAGGGGCCTGTAGAGGCCATCTAGCCCAAGCTTCTGCTCAAAGCAGGCCTTAATTGGGGTGGGGTGCTCAGGGCTGCTTCCAGTCAAGTTTTGGATATCTCTGGGATGGAGATTCCATAACCTCTCTAGGCACCTGTTCCAGTAGTTGACCAAGTTTGTGGTAAAAAATTTGTTTTTTCTATGTCAAAGTGGAATTTCCATGTTCCAGTTGTGTCTCATCGCTTCCCAGTGCACCCTTGAGAAGAGTTTGGCTCTATCTTCTCACACCCTCCCACTAAGTAATTGAAGACAGCAGTAAGATCTCCCTGTGGCTTTTTCTTCAGGGTGCACAAACCTGGGGCTCAGCCTCTCCTGGTTCATTTTGTGCCGCAGTCCCATGACCATCCAGGTGGGGCCTCAGTTGGACTCATGCCAGTATTTCAATATCTGTCTTGTACTGGGCAAATCCAAACTGGGCACAGAGCTCCGAGTATGATCTCACAAGTTCGAGACAGGCTCCACACCCCCAGGCAGGTGCTGCCTGTTCCTCCAGTTAGTTGGCTTTGGTTTGTGCTGGTTTAGCCATTGTTTTGAAGAATTTAATGTTCTGATGCATAACCAAAAGAAGCATTTCTGGAACATAAGTTCAGAGTTGCAATGTGTTATTAATTCCAATAATTATTATTAGTCACACATAAGCCCAAGAATTATTATCCATTTGCAGTTCTAAGATAAACAGTTTGATGAAAAGCTTATATTATTGGTTGATGTGTTATTTAACAGTTCAGTGTATTTAAAAAAATAGATAGTAGTCCATCAATAAAAAGAGAACCTTTCCTATCCAACAAAAAACTTTGTGTTAACTGTAGACCAAAAATTATTAGGAAAATCATTTCAGTGATTATACCTTATTTTCCTCTACTGAGACAGATGCAGTTTTTATGATTTCAAGACCAGGGTATGTTTTTCAACCCTTGCCTTGGTCAGTTGCAGGATTACTGGTAGACGGGTTTTCTGGATGTTTTTGTATTTTCTCTATTTGCTTCTGTGGGAACAGTGAGCACATGGTTTTGATGAGCAGCTGCTCAAAGAACATGAAAAGAAGCCATGACAGCAATTTAAGTCAATCGGATTGCACCTGCTGTCACCTGGCTTCATCTCTTCATGAAGGAGAAAGAGATCCAGGGCGTAGTTATGTGGTTCTCTGCTTCCATCTCCAGTTATCATACCGAAACGCATAACCATCTCGTAGGGATCAGGAATAAAGGCATGGCATACTTTGAAGTTCAGGGCCTCTCTTTATTTGTTTCATTATTTTTGAGCTGGCTGAAAAGCGTCAGCAGTCACACACACAGGGGTTGGCCACGTGGGTAAGAATCATAACAGAATTCAGATCCCTTATGTTGGATTTTCCCCATCTAGGAAAGATCTTGAATGGCTGTAATAGTTTTATAGGTCTAAAATGTAGTGGCAATAGTTAATGCAAAATTTTAAAATATAAACAATCATCATTTAAAATGTCAAATGCAGCAGCTGAGCGGGAACTCAGGATGGCAGCTGTGATGTGCCATATTGATAAATCAAAATAATAAATTCAAAACATATGTTATGATCTCAGTAATGTAATCCAGATTATGCATTAGAGGGTAACAGTTGTGCATTTTGAATGCTAGAAGTTTTCTTTGCTTTTGACCTGATGCCTCACCGTACACTAAAGGTACAGTGTTGCTGTATAGTGATAAATCGTATTTGTGCTCAAGTGGTACTATCAACCTAAGTTTTTATTCAAATTAGACACACAAGTTTGATTTATAGTGTAAAACTATAAAGGTTCTTATTCCATAAGAATTATATTTCCTTTTCTTTGTTGCATAAGATGCAGATGGAACTGTAAGGTACCAAATGGGGGGGGGGGGGGGGGGGGGGGATTACTTGCTGTGGTAAAGCCTTAAAGTGAGTGTGAGAGCGTTTTTATACAAGTGATGAGAACCTCCTGGACATGATTGACTTAAATTAGCTTGATTGCTTTTTATCAATTGCAGCTGCACTATTTAGCATAAAAATGCAAAACATCCAAAAATCATTTGCCTTGCAGTGTAGTAGAAAGATGGTTTTAGTTAGTCTTTAAGATGTTTCAAATGTTTATTCTACACAGATTCTCTGAGAATGGATCCAGAACATATCTAGTTACAGAGAATTAGTACAGATATTGTAAACTTTGAGAAAATTAATTAAGGAAAATATGCTGCTTTATGAATTACATATTTAGGATTTTGGGTTTTTTCCTTTTAACTGTGTTAGTAAGTTAAACAGTTCAAAGATATTTGTTATAGTGGCATAATCAGGCATCTGCTGTTAAAAGCTAAAAGAGAAAGACTAGAACTTTTTGTGTGATGTACAATTGTCTCACTTGCTCTCTCACCCAGTGACATGGTTGAAAGAGAAATCCTGAAGTTATGTAAAAATAAATTTCTTTCTAAATAAGAGGAGAAAATTTTAGACCAGTGTTGAGGATTGCAACCCAGTGTTGAAAACTTAACCAGGGAAAGGCTGCTACCATTATTTAAAGGCTGTGTTCTGTATATTGAATTTTGATATCTGATGTCCATTTGCCATCTGAATTTCCTTTCTGTGGGACTGTACTGCTTGCAAACTCAGGATCCTGTCTTTGTTTGAAAGGTTTCTATTTTTCAGTGGCTTAATGATTTATATAGTATGTGACCTTGAGGCTAATTAAGTGCTTCATTGTATGCCTTGGATGCTTAATGTTGCCTAATTGACAGGAAAAATATTCATGTATATAAAACTTGCATCATTTACTGTCATTAACTCACCAGCAATTATGCTGAAGAATCACCCTTCTAGTTATGCCGAGCAATAGATTATGTTAAAGAATGAGATTACCTGAAGTCAATCTTTTGTACACTTTTAATTTTTTTTTTTTGATACAGCGTGCCTACATTGAGGTCAAAAGCTTTTATTATTCCTTAGACTCATTTAGTTTTACATGTTCCTAGGGTAATGATGCCAGTTTAAGTCTTTAGGCAGATTCTTGGAATTAAGATGGTCAAAATGGAAAAATAGCCAGTTAAGGGCATACTTAATGGTACAATTTCGGTGGCCGAATGTCTATTAAAGGCAAAACCTTAAATATTTACATATATATATGTATAAAATATAAAAGTTTGTGCATATATATAAAGAAATCACAAGAAAGTATGGGGACTATTTTATTTTATTACTATGAAAAGACACCTTGTGCTCCTCAGGTTCGTTCTTTGTTAACATTAAAAATCACATCTATATAGAGCATTCGGCAAATAAAGCTTTAATTTTCTTTACTCCTGTGTTAGGTCTTGCAACCCGGTACGGAGATGAATGAGGGTAGAGGCTTATATTTCTTTTTGCATAAATAATAGAAGGGTTTAGAAAGTTTCAGTTACAGAGGTACTTAATTGTATCTGCACAAGTTTACATGCAGACTGCAGAGGTATTACTGGGGGTATAATATATGCAGGAAGAACAAAGGCTGACTTTCCTGTCCTAGATTTAATTTTCAGGAATGATAGGCCTAAAACTCCCCCCATTTTTTGTAAAGTGAGATGGAAATCAAAGGGGCTAATACACCTACGTATCCACAGATACGCTTTTGTAATGCAATCTTAAGGTAGATCTATAGTTAATAAATTAAATTAAATTGTATGTGGTTGGTTTTATTCTCTAAATACTGGCTCTTCACTTCTTTTTTTTTTTTTTTTTTTAAACTTCCTTACTAAAGGAGTACTTGGAAATTAAAGTGTCTGAAGCATCATTTTAAGCTCCAAAGTGCTTATGCATTTTGCTGTTTAGCTGAACTGTGTGAAATGCCTGTCACTACATGGGATTACATAGGGAAAGCCACTAGGTCTTGTTTAAGACAGTTTGACAGCTACAGAGAGAAATATTAGCATTTTTTTAACGTGTCCTTTTTAACTTACCGGGTCGGAAAGGTGGGAGGTTTCTGGGGGTTGCGTGCGTTTTTTGCTTCTCCTTGAGATGGTATTGTGATACTCATATGTGCTGATAAATATAATTAAATTTGCATAGTGCAGGATCTGGTGTAGTTAATCTATGCTAAACTTTACATTAAGATTCCTTTTGTGTGCTGGCATTGTCCTGTTTCTTGAAATGTATCTTTATTTTCCCCAATATTTGAGGAGATTGGAAAAAGGAGCAGAATTTCACCCATGTGCAGAATAATCTATGTCTGGAAAAAAGATTACTTTCAGAATGCTTTCCAGGAAAAGAAAAACAGATGAGGAATGATACTTGCTTTATTTATTTATTTATAGAATTTTCTTAAAGGACAGATTTATAAGGCTCCATGTTAATGTCAACTGTCAGAGATTGGGGAATGAATTTTCATACTCAGGTTTCATTTCCATGACTAGTAAATCTGCCTTCATGTAGACTCTACTTCTATGTTAAATTATTTATACCCTGATTTTTTAGCAGTAATATTTGTTTATGCATAAATATGCATATACATCTATATATATGCACTAAATATGTATCCTATATACACTAAAAAGAATATTAAGAATGATTAAACAGTAAACACTTTTTTAAAAAAAATGAATGTTTCTTGCATGTTTTCTGTGGCGTATTAGCAAAATCCTTTCCACAGCCATTTATATATTCATATTTAAGGATAACCTCAGTTGAAAGGGTTAAAATCCTAGAAGATTCAATCCTAGAAGTATTTCAAAGGCATACTTTCACGTACAGAGACTTTCAACAAAAGTCTTTTGAAAATATTCTATTCAAAAAGCAGGAATTCTGGTGATATTTTGCATGGAACAAAATAGTTACTCAAAGTTTGCAACTTCATTGCTAGCATAGGATTTAGAATAGAATTTTACCACTCCCATTCCCAGATTGGATAGCCAGTTTGAAACAAATAGTAAAAATCCATTTGTACCTAAAGTAAAAACATAAATTATTCTGAGTATCTCCCTCTGAATTTGCCATAAAAGATTATTTCTCTGGTATGAAAAAAACCTTTTCATTTAGCCATTTTTAGAGAGCCACTGTGCATCCATTTTGGTTATGAAATCTGTTAAATTAGACTAAGGCAGCATCTTTCTTTGATAAGAGTACTAATCTCGTAGGCAAAGAAAATACATTATGTCTAATCTAGCTGAATCTTAGTAAGGCTTTTCATGCTGTATCATGTTCAAGTGACTAAAGTGGGAGAAGATTGAGGTCATTCTAAGAATGGTAGAACTGCTGAAGCATTGGCTAGTAGAGAAACAGTGCAGATAGTAGTATGAAAGAGGAAAGACCAGGTTGGGAGAAATTATTGTTGAAGCATCCCAAGACCCAGATATTGCAATGAGGCTTATTTAATATTTTCATTGCGTAGCTTGCCAGACTTCGGAAGCATACTCATAAGACTTCATGGAGATGCACATATTGGAGCCACTAGTGATGCTGAGGCGATTTGGATGACCTTGAATTCTGGAGTGAGAAAAATAGATGAGACGTGGTAGTACGAAATGCAGGGTTATGGCCCTGAGGACTAAAAACTGGAACTTCTATAATGTAAAGATTGAGGTGAAGGTAGTAATAGTATGTTAGTCAGAAGATTGCTGTTAGTCACCAATACAATGTGGCAGTGGAAAATCTGATCCTAGAATGTATCGGGAGAGAGATTTCCGTTACAGATGGGGAATATTTTAATGTACTCTGTGAGATCTCATCTGAAATGCAGTTTATGGTTCTGGTCACCCAGATTCAAGAAAGATTAATTCAGGAGAGGAGAGGTGCAGAGGAAGGTTAGAGGGATGACCGGGAAAATGGAAGAAACTTTCTTATGATGCTATAAAGGCTTGGCTCAAACGTATCGTTATATTCTTTTGTTTGCAGGGGTCATTTCAGCCAACTCCTTTTGCTTAACATTGCTGTGAACTGGTGACATTCCTGTTTCTTTTGTTTATGATATATTTGCTAAGGAATAGTAATTTCCAACTCAGGAATGAATGAGGTTTTAAACAACTTCCGATTGTTTACTTGTGGTAATCTGACCAGACTCTAAAATACTGTTAAAAATAATTTATTTTTCTCAAGGTAGACTTGTCAGTCTGTGCTCAGAATCTTGTAGCTTATACGTTATATGTTATTTGATCATTTAGTATTATTTAGATGTCACAGTCTGGCGTTCCAACAATTTGGGTTTGTTGTATGGAAAAAACCTGTAGAATGTTTCTTTCTCCTTTGCCCTTTAAAAAAACGGGATCTATCTATCTTTACACTACCAAAAATGGTCATAAAATTTTTGTTCAATCTTTTCCCAAATTCAGTTTTTAGAGCCAATGAAGTCAAGGAAAGATTTCATTTTGAAAGGCCCCAATAAAAGAATTATTTGAAACATCCATTTGTGCATTTTTTTGGCTCAGCTGAACTTTTCCTTCAAGCTTTAAAATATGGGATACTTTTCACAGGCTACCTGAGTAGGGGTACATTTCACTTTCTAGGGATAATGATCAGATTTTTACATAATGTTTATAATAATAATGCTAGCAGAAATTGGTCTGGAGGGTATCTGCTCTTAAGATGCTGCACATCGTATTGCATTTTTCCTTCCAAACTACTACTGGGAAGTATAACAGCAGTTCTTTAATGTCTCTATCAGAAGCCTTGAAAATAGTTCACAAACTTCAGTGGGAGAACTGTCATTATGGGACTCTGGATCTTTTCTTGGGCATTTTTGGAAGAGATCCTTCTCCTAAAGGAAGGGTCTTTCCATAAATAGCCCAAGCTGCCTGCCTGCTGTCCTGATGCACCACTCTGTTACCCCATCTACTTATTCTTTTTTGCCTTTGTGGCACGACGCACCGCTGGCTTTTCAAAGGTTTTAACAACGTATTGGAACTTCATAGTAGGCCTGTGAGACAGGTATAGCAATTACTAAGTTTACATTATGGACAGGAAAACTGAGCTGGACAGAGTAGAACCATCTTGCTGATGGTGGCCTGCTTGAGGTATTGTCTGAAGACACTAATTCCGTCTACAGAAAATGGTAGAAAATGTCATTTGGACCCTGACATAATTATATACTTTATTGTATTGACTAGATTTTTTTTTTCTCCCCCCTGCATTTTCTCTTCCTGCTGGTGACAAAATTTTGCTATAAAAAAGGAAAAAGAAAAAGAGAAATAAAACACACAGAGCTTATATGTATAGTTATATATCCAAGTTAATTCAATGGTGTTTCACTATCTGATGTGTAATGACCGCAATTTAATACATTTGGATAATTTATTGAATATAATTAGAGTTTTTGTTTTAGTTTTGACAGCAGTTCTCCTGTAACATTACTTTTGTATCTAGTCCTTTTCTGTAGGTGGGAGATTGTTGACATGCTTTTGGGAGGAAATCTGAGCAAAGAAATCATTCTTAAACTCTCTAAAAAGCATGTGTTCACCATATTTTCATATTACTGTATTTATTTTAAGTTATATTTTTGACCTTCTGATTAGTTATGTTGAATGCTATGACACCATTCTCTTCTATAAATTCTGTTGAAACATATCCAGCATACAGATTATACATTTGACAAACATTACTCAAATTAATGGTACGACTTTTGCTAGCAAGATTTTTTTTTTTAAATAGAAATAGTAGTAGTAGATGGAAGGTCAATGAATTAGCATTTTATTGCATCACACTTAAATTTCAGCTGAGTACAGTAAAATGAAAAGCCTTTTAATTTTTTTTGGTGGCTATTTTTTGATCCTTTTGGAATTTTAGTAGTCTTCATTTGCCAACTCTTGTTTTAGAGAAGGCTTTCATCCATTTTATGGATGAAGGCTCTCCCAAGCCAAGGATAATGCAGGTAAACTCAGTTCTCTGTACTTTTGATGGTTGCTGTGAGATAATTAGGCTGTTCTGGAAAATGTGGGGTTTTTTTGTCCACTAGGTGCAGTCATATGGTCTTATTTTGTATGTTGGATCTTCTACAGAGGTGATTGCCACATTTGTAACTAGCCTTGGGCCCTCTTAGGGGACCACCATTTTAATCACATAGAACTAGCTGAGAAGTTTGTAGATTTTATTTTGTAGCTTTGTTCTGTGAACCGTTTTTAATGGCCATTTTAATATCCAACAGAGTTATGAATTTTATTCCTAGGCATTTCATTTGAGGTGGTTTTGCAGGACTCACTAGAGGAATGACATGTCAGGAACAAATTGTTTGCCTTGTGCAAAATTGTTTTCTCGTGGCTAAATAATTCCCCCACTGCCCCATTGATTGTGTCTTCATTATGGTATATAATAGTAGTTATGTTTCACCAACATATTTTTCCTTGTAGAAAATAGTGCATTGAGTCAAGTATTTAAAAAAAAATCTGGGATGCCTCTGCAGGATTTAGAGGGCCCTGTTTTACAAGTCTGGGATTTGTTGCTCTGTGACACACTGATTGTACTAGATCTGTATTAGCCACATTTCTTTTCTGACTATGAGCTTTGTAGATTGGAGATTCCTTGAAGAGAGCTGGAAAAGGGGGAAGAAGGAGAGATTTCTTTCAAGCTATTCCAGTGTAAGTGATTGTGCTTTAATGATTTTTCCATGCAGGTTCTACTGCAGTGAAAGGATCAAGCATGGATATGTAGTTCATGAAGCTTCTCTTTTTGAAATGTAATAAAGTGTATGTGATATCTAGTATTGTCCTGCACATTTTGGAGAAGGAAAGAATATGATGGCATCCTGGAAATTACAGTTAAGAGATCTGTGGGTTCTAGACTTTCTTGTGCTGTGAAGAATCAGAGGTGGTTTGTAGTCTCACTGAATTGGTGTTCCGTTGAGGAGTTCTGTTTCTTTCTTTCTTCAGTGCCCTCGTGTCGGCTGTCGCTGTTGGTTCTCGTAGGTTGCAGGGCTCTTTCTCTGAAAGTAGTTTTTGAGTTATTTCACTGCTCATTCTTTTTTCTGAAAGTATCCCTTACATATTCGACAGTGTAAGACCACTTCTATGATACAGTTTGTTTTCATATCTAACTTTACGTGGCTTGTTTAGTGTTAAGGCTGTTACGAAAGCAGCACATATCATTTTTGCTTTATCTTTCTCATGCAGATGCTATTCTGTCCTGAGAAACTGAGTGTCTCCCAGATGGGATATAATTGTGGTAAACTAGTAAACCTATAGCTTCCAGCTGAATAATAAATAAATGCAAGATCAGATCTTGACATGTCTCTGACTTGCTGCTAGATGATCTGGCAGACTGGATTCAGTAAAAATATTTGGCAAGCTAATCTCTGTTAGTATGTTAGGAAGCCTGCAACTGAAACTTATGTCTGATTTCATTCCTGCATAACTTTTTATTTTTAATTTACCATGTAACCTCTATTATAAGTCCTGTATTTATACAAAGAATAAAATTGTTGCTTTTATGTCCCTAGTTCCAATCTCATGCATTTCTTTGCAATATTGTTGCATCTCATTAATTATCTTAGACTGTGCACACACTTAAAATATGAGGTGAAGATCTACCATTTCTGTGATGATTGAAGTTTTTTTAGAGTAAAATGCCTTCACCAGTTCTACCTAAAATGCCTAAGGAATGTTACTGCAAAGATGACATAAAAAAGGAGTTATCAATTTGGAATCTGAAACAGCCCGTTTAGTTTTTTCTTGACACGCTGCATCTCAAGCAGCCTCTCATGGTCTAAGTAGTCTTTCCTTGTCTGGAATTCTTATCACAAGCCAGCACAATCTCTGGAAGGTAGTTTGGGAGTCTGTTTCCAGCATAAAAAGTAAATATATTTGCAATGTCTAAGATAGGCAAAATGGCTGCACTGCTGTTTCAGTAGGAGTACAGTTTGCTTTTTGGTTGAGATGGTTGTTATTAACAAAATAGTTTAGCAATATTACCAAGCCTCATCATTTTCAGCTGACAGGCCTTCTACTGTCTGTAAGATATCTCTGAATAATGACTTGCAGAATTAAATTAATATATATGATACAGTGTTTCACAAAGCAATTTCTTAAAGGGCTCAGAATATCACAAAAAGCTATTTGTTTCCATAAATCTGAAAACTACTGAGCCCCTCACATTTTAAATCTTGACTCATCTGTTGAGTCTGAAAATCATAACATTTTAAATGTGATCTAAATTGTATTTTTACGTATTTTTCTTCCTGTTTTGAGTTTTTTAGATCTTGGTTTTTCTACACTAACATAAAGACCGGGATTTTTTTTTAAGTTTCAAGACTTATTATTTCAGATCTGAGATTTTAAGAAAATTAAGTATTTATCACATGACTCACAGTATGCTTTTAATCTTGTTCTCATGGCGCTTGAAAACTAGCCTAGTAAAGTTACTTGTCCTAGGTACCAGTAAGGGCTTTGGCCGTACTAGTGAATGAAATGTCTTCAGACTATCCTCTGGTCCCAACGCTAACTGACATAGCTATGTATGGCTATTCAGGTGTCATCTCCTGATATCGATAATATAGATATAGGCTTCCAGAAAAGATGTTACTGTTCTTGGCACTCTGGAAGGTTCCATGCATTAGATAACACATACAGTGTTGCTAATTAGTAGCTACTTGTTTGACTTGTTTCTGGGTAAGGCACTGATGGGAAAAGTGGAGAGTGCTGCATGTGTCTGTACTCTTACAAGACTAGACCGGCAGGCAAGTTCCCGTGTCAAATGGCTGATGATCCATCCAAAGGCACTGCTACAGCTCAGCTATATTAGGGTCGCTTTTCTGATTTTTTTCAAGTTGATTATTTGCAAAAATCAAGTAACCGCGTGATACAGAGGTCAGCTACGTATATCTGAGTTTTGTATCAGAGTCCTTAATTTTGAGCAATAGTTTGCTGTTGCAGTCCTAGCTTTTTCCTCTTATAATGTCAGGTCATACAAGAATGTCAGTTCTTTTGTTATTCCTTTTGTTATTCTCGGCACAGAGCTGTTTTTCTTAAGCGAGCTATTAAGTGATATCCTGTTCTTTTTCAGTCTTATCTTTGGTGTAGACTAGTCAACACTACCATTCACATGAGAAGCAGCGATTTGTGCAGATATCACATTGAGGCAATGCTGACAAACAGGTTTTAATTGTGTAATTCAAGAGTTTTAAACCTTGCCAGTTGTAGCTATAAATATGTATTTATATTGTTAGCCTTTTTTATCTCTTTCACCTATTATCAAAAAGACTTTTCATTGCTTTCCTTTGAGTCTGATTTTTTTTGCTTTGTGATCTTGGACTCAAGTTTTCTTCTGAGGTACATATACCAGGTTTGGCTTACTCCCAAAGCAGAATCTCAACTCTTGCTCCTCCTTCAGTTAAAGAAGTAGATTATATGTGAGTTGCATGTATTAAGCATTTTCATTCCTCTGGAAAGATGTTTTAATCTTCAAGATGCCATAACTGGAAAACTAAGGTTATACCACACTGCTAAAAAGAATCAACATCATCAGCCGAGTTTGAAATGCCCATTTAGATCATTTATAGTACTGAGATCACTATGGGCTTGCTACAGAAGCATTTCTTTTTGGGTCTCATTAGTCAGAATTAATCAGTGATTTTTCCCTTAGTTCAGAAATAAACCTCATTAAAAAAAAAGTTATCCTTACAAACACTAGGATCAATACCATTTTTTACTCTTGATTTGTGAGACACGTGTACTTATTAAGTTGTCCCCTAAATCAGCCTGCCACTTGCAGGAAGCAAGAGACTTTGCTGTAGATAGAGTGCGTATTGCCTTTGCTTGAAACAGACTTCCCATTAAAACTGTCTCCAAGAATGTTATGCAAACTTTGCTATTTAAAGAACTATTTATTGCTATTTATTATATCCTGAATAGCTCAGAATGTTCTTGCTAGGAGATCTCTATCATTTTTAGATCTTAATGTTTAGTAGATACAGAGATAAACTTTTACCAAGAATGTACCTTACTACATGCCAGAGTAGTCCTTTTAGGGTCCATTTATGGCACTTTCAGTCCATATTATAAAAAAAAAAAGCTTTTAGTATTGCTCACTAATTACTACTTGCATCAAACATTTTAGAAGGTATCGTTCAACTCTGAGCATGGAAATAAAGATCTCTCCTGAGGTAAATCTCTTCTTACATAACTACTAGTTTTATTTCTAGAAAGATGTAATTTAATTATCTAGTCTCTTAGTTTTCTCTTATTTCTTGTTTTAGCAGACCTGACTTCTGAATTCCGTGAAATTTGTGTCCTAGGCCTAGTAGAACAAAGAATGTAAAATAGGATGTCACGTTTAACTTCATTTTTTAAGTTAATTTGCAACTTGTCTGCTAGCACATACATATTTTCAGATTTGATACTTATGATAGAATTGAGCCAGCTAGGGTTTGTGTCACAGACTTTAGGCAGGGTTTCTCTACACAGATGCTTTATGCCACATGGTTCAGACCTAGTGTATTCAGTTTGGTTGTATCATCTGTCTAATTCTTACATTAGAGTTAACCTTTGAATATTGCTAGTCCTTAAAGTGGACATTGTAATCACAGAGGACTGGGGAGAGGCATAGAAGGAGGATATAACAGTGAACTGTTACGCCAATGAAAGAGAGAGCATGTCTGATACATATTGCATCTTAATCTCATAAAAATATTTCCACTAGAAACCTCAACGTTGTTGTTTATTGAAATTAAGGCTTGTCAGCTAAAGGTTAAAATTATTTGTTATTTTGGAAAGGTTTTGTCAAAGCCATCATAACCAATAATGTAGTATTTTGCCTCTTGATGCAAGGACATTCTGGAATTCTGAACAAACGGCATTTCTGGTTGCTGTCATTTTGTAAGTTTATAGGATGCTATTAAGACCAGCAACTTACAGCAGAGCTGGAAGCCCCTAAGCAGTACAGGTATCCTATAACCTTTACCCTCTGTGAAGGGGGATTTTATAAAAGTATGTTTCACCAGGTATGTATATGCCTACCACTTTATTGTTACATAAAGCCAGAGCAGACCAGAAGGTTGACTTCTGTTTGTCAGCCTAGGTCTTATTGTCCCAGAGGCCTCTGATTTGAGGTCTGCATGGTTCTGATATGCCGTCGTAGTTCAGCCTAATTTATTAAGATAAAGATGGGGAACTTTATACACAGTGTGGTCAGTGCAGTCTGTTTTTGCAGTTAGTAAATTGTATAGTCAATATATTGTCTTTCCTCCAGGCAAACGCTTGGCATTTATAATAATTCTTAATTTGTGTCCTGTTACCAACCGAATTATTTCTGCATATCACCCAAACTCAGCCGCATGCTGTAAAAGTGAAATTAATTTTAAAAACAGGGTGTGAACAGGGTATTTTGGTACAGCTCTGTACCACAAGAAAATATACACCCCAAATTTGCATGGGTAAAAAAGACTGACTATGAAGCTAAGAAAAAAAAAAAACCCAAACCCAAAAGATATACTGACCAGGCCTTTCCGAAGAGGGTGGCTGATGTCTGTAATTGCACGGAGGACAGAGACCTCCTGAATAAGTGCATGTTTAAGTGCAGAATCTTCCTGCAAAGTACCTTTTTATCTTTTCATAAAAGTACCTTTTTTATCCTTTTATCTTTTTAAAATCTTGATTGTAGGAGGCTCTGGTTGCATACTACCAGCTCTAGTTGAAATGTATAAATATTGAGAATATGCCAGATGTTGGCAAACTGAACCTTCATTGAGCTTTTTTTCCTTCGAAGAACTTCCTTTATGGGCAAACCTCAAAAATAGCCAAAATGGACCTCCTAACTTACGAGATGACTTTTCCCTTCAGAACATTACTACCGGGATGCCAAATATTGCACATCATCTTTCTGTCCATCTAATGTAGTAAAACACTGCACTCTGTTCTGATCCCGGGCAAATATCTTCTTGCCTCATATATGTAAGGGGAGTAAGCAAAGGGGTTGCCTTGTCCTACATGCCTTGAAAGCCAGAGCGAATGAGAAAGTTCTGATTTCTAGGAGGGCCTACAGAACCAAAGGTTTGGGTTGAGGATAAGTGATGGAGCTAAGCAGACCTGGAACGCTTGCTGGTACTCAAGGTCAATATCGAGCCAGCTGATGTTTACTGTTGTGTAGGAGATTATGGAGCCTGGCTTGTTAGGAGAGAGAGGACTTCACTCTCAGCTGTTATATTTGGAAAATTTCAGAGGTGAGGTTTTAATCAGAGAGATTACAAGTAGTTAGAAGCTTATTCACTCTTGAGAAAAATGCAGCAGTTTGCAGAGAAAGGGCTATAACTTGGTCTCTGGAAGAATGCGGGCAGGAGAGATACAAAAGCCAAAATGGCATATTTCTTGAAGAAAATGCTGTGTTATATTTAAAGTAAACAATATATGATTAGCTTATTGTTTTAACCTTCTTCTCTGTTCGCTGTGTTCTTATGAATAAATGAAAAATATTGCCCAAGCTGGTTTATGTCACTCTATTTATGAGCTGGCCATAGATCCTGGAAGATAAGCTTGTAGCCAAGCTGATTCCAGCTGGATCTACTGATGTAGAAATGTCTGATAAACAAGCGGGTGACATAAACAGGTGTTCCAGTCTCAGAACAGGGTGAATCATAAGATTCTTCTGTGAGAGATGTGTCTCACTCAAAACATGGGAAATCGAGAGAGAGGTCGAGGGTGCAGCTCACTCCTGCGAGCATAACACAGGCTCTCTAGCTCAGCTGGAGAGAGGTTTATCTACAGCCGCCTCCTTTGTTTTGAATGTTCTGAGTAGGTTACAAACCTAAATGTGCTTTTTGAAAATCAGTCTTTCACTACTATGTCAACTATTTGTAATAACGACTCCTACTGTTAAATAAAAAAACAACCCTGAGAAAAACAGTTCATGTAAAAACTCTATTTTTATCATGTATAAATCTAACAGATATTTACTGATGATTCTTATACTATTATGGAATTCTACACATTTATTTCAAGAAGCAGTCAAATGCATTGGCCTGACTTTAAAAAAGAACATTGTGGCCTTCTAATTCACTTTCTATTAATCTGTTACAGTATAATAAAATTTGAATGTTATTGGAGACAGAATTTTCAAAAGTTAAAAGCTTCCAAGATTGATAGTTTTGTAAATTGGTTTTAAGTATTTTGAATTTATAACTATCATTATGTTGCTAAATAACATTGACTCTGGAATAACTGACTTCCTTTTGCAGTAATTCAAAAATATTATGACAGCTATAGTTTTATAGTAAGCATAAAAATCAGTGAGGTAAGTTCAATGAGGTAAGGTTAGTGTTGGATGTTTTATTAACAAAAACTTAAAGTATTAGCACATGAGTTACAATTCCCATGTGTTTTCCAAAATTTGCTGGAACTGAACTGAATATTAAATTCTGAACTTTGGACTAGTTGCTTTAAACTACCTAATTTTAGTGGTAGGAGTAGGCAAAGATATAAATTTGAATAAAACAGCTGTTAGGCAGTTGGCTGCATTGATAAGCGACACATGATCAGAATTCCTTGTGGCATGTAATGTTCCACAAGGATGAGTTTCAAGCTGCCTGAGGGAACCATTTATATCTTGGCTACAATCTCTGGTTCAGCTAAAACCTTTTCTAGTGTAGTTTGACCAGTCAATATTATCAATTTTCTCCTTTAAAGGGCAGCATATTCTAGACTAGTGGAAAAAAAGAATGAAAGAAAAATCAAGATTGATTAGTAGAGATGGTGGCTGGCTAAGCTGTTGGGGAGGGAGGCTGGGAGCTTTATGAAACATGTAGGTGCTGTCTTCTAAGGAGTAAGTAAAGGAGAGTAAGTGCATTTGATGCATTACACCATCAGGTGGTTCTCCCATCCTTGTACAGAAGGATTGAAGGAGCTTGTGACAGTGATTCTGAGGGAAAGGGTATGAGATGGTACGAGCTTGTTTTCCTGACGGGAACAGTCAACACTGTCCTGTGTTTATAAACTATCTTCTGATGTTGCTCACTGTCTGTTCCCCTTGACTACAATGTGCTCAGCTGCTTTAAACCCCTCTCCTTTCATCAGTTCTTAAGTCCTGAAGTAGTAGAAAGAAGACAGTAAAATAGGTTTTCCTTTAAAGAATATAAAGCCTGTTAACTATCAGCTCTATAATAACATAATTTGCTGAATTAAAATGTAAACTAGAGCAACTATAATACCCAGAGTAATAGGGGGTGGGAATGTGGTTGAAACAATGCTTGAAAGTGGAATTTTCCTCTATGAAGGGAAAAAGCTAGCTAGCTAACTCACTAAAGTTTCAACTTGGAACAAGAATGTAAAGCATTGGGCAAAATGCATTGTACACAATTGTACAAAATTCAAGTGTCTGCAGCTTCAAAATGTGGCCATGTTCTGCCTTTTCTGCCTTGAATTTTATATAGATCAGATGTTTTTGAAAGAAATGAATGTATTATACTAGGGATTATCAGGTACAGTCATTGCTTTAAAAAAAAATAATATTTATCACTGAAAGCTCCCACTGAAAAATGAGAGACAAGTATGACAAGGGAATAGTTTTAATTGTTGTATTTTAGAATAGGGTTTTTTTTACTAGCTCTGAAGTGGAGAGTACAGTTGGGACATTTTAAAGACACATGACAGCCTTTCTGTACTTGTAACTCAGTTCTCATATTTGCCAAAAGGTCCATGTGAGGATATGCTCTCTCTAGTCACAACTCAGTACTTCTGTATAGAAAATTGAAGTGACATCTCTTTTTTTTTCCTGACTTAAACTAATTTTCATAATCAAAACTCAATATATTACATTTCCCCAGATACATACGGATGTAGAAATACAGGCACTAAGATCTTTAATAGAAGTTTGTTTTTTGATTAACTGAAGTGGTCCCCCAAAAGATGGCTGCATATTACGCTAAGAGAGCGAACAGCAGCACAGAAAAGTGTCAGCAGCCCTGTGGAGCCTGTAGTGGCCATCGGGAAGGGAGAGAATGAGAGTGCGAAAGGGCGGAAGGCTGGCGCCTGGACACGGTGGGAAATACTGACTGCAGGGTGTGCTGGAGCAGCGGCGTGGGTAGGAGGGAGATTGACAATGGGTTACAGTTTGCCTTCTCTGTTACCCCAGGTGCGGTACTACAGTACGCTTAGTGCTTGACTAGTAAATTCAGAATTAGTTTAAAAAAAATACAGCCAAACCTTTGCTTTAAATATATTTATTTTTGCTGGTAAAATAAATAATTCTTAACAGTGAAACACAGTAGTGCTGCTTCATGTTTTACTTCCTCATGGAGCTCCATAACACTAAAAACACTTTCATAAATGATATATATGATATGGCATACAAGTTAAACAGTTAACAGTAAGGAACTTCAAGAAATAGACGTCACTACTGGAGCTGGTCATGAGTGGCGGGTGATGACATGAAGATTAATAAAGTACGACTTTGAATTTGGCAAATTTTGCCACTTACATGAACTTTTCTTTTCTTTCTAAAGTATAACCCAATTCTGAAGTTTTTGCAGGGTGTTGTATATTTCCAGAGCAAGTGACAGAGTTTATTGTATTAAATAGTTGAAATAAGTAGTTGCTGAGGAAAAAGAAGTTAGACGAAATTAAAAAGCAATTTACTTGGACAGAGGTCTTTGAAATGCTTTATGTGTTAGCTATCAGATCTGTTTTTGCTTTATTTTTCTGGAAAATGATGATGTTTTTCAGATTGCCAAGTTTTACTAGTAAATGTACTGCCAAAGCTTGGGAAAAATAAGTCAAGGACTCTTAAAATTACATAGTGTTGAGTGAAAAGCCAAAGAGAGGGTTTTTGTGTACCAGAAATCCTTATCCTTTCAAATATAAAAATATATATCTGATGCTGTAAAATGACCCATATTTAATTTCCTTTCAGATTATATTTAAAATACCGTAGACGTAAAAGGAGGAGTAACAAAATGGCAGACATTTCTCACAGTGTACTGGCATGCTCCATTTGGAATACTTCATTGTTTCATTATTTTTGGGAGATGTGATTTCACATTACCAGTTTCAGGGAAGAGATAATTTCTAATATTGGCAAATTCATCTTGGCTATAAATGAAGTAGTGTGTTTTGCTTCTTGTCTTCCACAAGATGAGGGGCTGATTTAACAGCTTTTTGGTTTTACACCATCTGGAGGTTCATATTTGACTTATGAAATGATGTCATACGTGCTTAGCACCGAACAGATACCGTAGAGTAAAAGGTCGCATGCAGTTCAGGCTGAGGTAGTTTTATTTCACATTATGAGAAATGTAAAAGTCTTGGTTCATGATTACTGGAGGCAGAAAGAAGAATTTAGGGAAGGAGAAAATGACTGACATAACTGATGTTCTTGTAAACCTCCACATTGCATTCCTGGGAATAGAAAATAAATCCGTACACCTAAGACCACACACAGTATGCGTTGCCTGTTCACTCTCCCAGACTGGCACTGGCTCAGGGTTCTGCCTCTCTGGAAACTCATGTAGAACACCGATTTCAGAATGGTTCCTTGCTGTGTGTGTTAGTTTGGGGGATCATATACCTATGCTATCAAAATATCTGGGCTTCATTGTGTAGGTGGATTTTTGAATTAAGGTGCTCTGCTGTATTGGCCTCAAGATAGCTGACCGCTGGTTGAGGCGATGTAAGAAAATAGAGATATATTTAGCAGATTTTTTTTTTTTCCTTTTTTCTTCCCAACATTGGTGTCAGGACACAATCTAATTTGAGCTCCACAAAAAATAGCTTCTGGGGAGGAAGACTAGAGATAATTCTGTTTCCTGTACTTGCAAGGAGAAAAGGATGACACAGATCGAAAACCATGCTGTGTTATGAATATTATCGTTTTCTGATCTTAAAGGTTTTAGTCTGAGCTCTCACATGGACCTGGCTTTAATTATGATATATAATGGTTAAAATATTTCTGCACAAAGGGGATAAAAACAGGGAGCATCAAATGAGGTATCGTCTTAGAAAGGAATAGGAAAATGTATGGTTTGCAAAAGATTAGTGTGAATCTCCGTGATCCAGATTGAAACATGGGAAATGCTGTGTCAGTAACCCAGGTCACTAGCTGCTTCTCGTCATATTTGAGAGAGATTTCTGTTTCACCAGGAAGGGAATTTCCTTGTAATTCTGTGGAACTCAAATTCTAGCTCGAACAGTAGAGCATTTGCTGACCTATGGTTCATTGGGAAAGGGCTGGGAAATGAGACAGTTTAACCTTCTAAGTATGACATTGGATTTGTTGTGGCTTGGAGGTGACATCAGGGACTTATGGAAGTGTCCCTGACAGAGAACGTGTGGTTTAAGCCTGTCTTTTGTCTGTGTTAGCAATGAGGGTTGTCAATTTGGCTCCGGAGCAGCCAGAACCACTCACCTGCTGGAGAAGGAGGAGTGGGGGCAGGAGACACTAGGACCAGAACAGAGGATCTGCCACCTACAGCTGTGGTTGGACATGCCGCACTCTTTCCTTCCCAACGCTTGCCCTGTCCTTGTGTGAAGTGGGGTTGCTGGGATCAAGATTCTTTGGCTGGTTCAAATCTTTTAGAACATTTTTCTCTGCAATTGAAGCTGCACTTCAGTCATTCTTTTAAGCTTTTATTTGAAGCTACCAATGCTAGAAATGAATTCTTAAATGAAAACTGAGGTAGTCTCATATTAAGAACAATATCTTGTGGGAACTGGGGTTCTGGGCAGAAGTTATACTGCTTACATCTAAATATATTCAGATCTTAAGTCCATGTGCAACTTCTTATGGAAGAATGCAATTCACATCAAACATGAGTGTTCAATACTAAGTGTTAAAAAGTTACCATGGAGCTCAAAGAATTGATCTAAGGTGTCAACTATTTAGATGAAGGCGTGTGGAGTAATCTATTTATGGCATTAACAAGAAAACAATCTGTTTCTGCATTTAGAGTCAGTCCAGACCACACTGAAATACTAGGTGCCTGGTACTCTGTGGCACAGTCAAGGTCATAACCCTTGTGCTAACCTAAAGGTTTTCATGTGGCTGGCCTGAACGCTAACCAGTGAAAGGAAAGATGGAGACTGGGGCTCTGCTGCAGAGTTCCATGTGTGTTTCTTTTTGGTGGGAAATAAAACCACTGTGCGCCTTCTCTCATCCCTCTGGGTTGAATTTGTGTCTTTGTTTAGGGAATAGAAATAACGTATTAGCCGTGTTATGAGCTGGCTGGTGGTGAAAGGAAATGCAGAAAGGTCCGGTCATGGGGTGCTCTTCAGCTACCAGCTGTGTGAGGGCAAGATCGAGGTCTGAGAATCTGGAGTGGACAGGGCTCTGCTCCCCTTTCCCACGCAGGTTTTCACTCACGGACTGAGACTTCAGAACCGTCTACTCTTCCTCTCAACCCTCCTTCTTGTGCTCCCAAGTTTTAATGCCTGAAATCCCTGTTCCTGAGTTGAATCTAGTGAGCTGTGATGACAGGGTGTGTGGGAAGAAATTTGTGAAGAATGAGAATTGTCTGCTCAGCCCTTAGGGTGGGGATGGGGTCGGTAGAGAAGAAAAGATTATTGACTCAGAAGCCGCCTGGTTCGGCCCAGCAGAACGGGACTGCATCAGCACGTGTGTAAGCTACTGTGTTATCCCAGTCGCTAGGGAACCGCATCAGTGCTTTGTTTATCAGAGGGTCTAATCACCTTCAGCTCCCTTGGACTGCAAGCATTCAGCTTCTGCCTAGTGGCGGCTGGGAAATGAGACTTGCAGTGCCTGACGGAAGAGCAGCCCTTTTGGAGCTCCCCCCGCTGCAATGTTGTGACGAGCTTCTCAGCTGCAGCTTAAAGGCCGAACAGAGATTTTTGTGATTTGACTTAAGGGATTGCTTTCAGACACGAAGCAAATAAGTGATTAAGTATAAAGAAGATGTGGTAATGAGTTTCAGATGAGGTCTTTTATGATTATTAAAAGAGGTCTGAAAGTTTGCTGCTACTACCGTTTCTTGTTTTCTAACTTAAGTCATCTTTGAATCTCATACTGCACGCTGCTTACAAACTGCAAGATCCTATTACTGTAATATTGTAAAAAAAAGTCTTAAAAATAAAGTAAATCCAGTAGAATATAAATCTTTTTTCCAGTGTATAGAAAAGCAATGAGCCATTTTAAGAGCAGGAAGAACATGCATTTTGAGATCCAATAGATCATCTAAATTGGTCCCAAACCAAGTTTCAAAATGGCATTACAAAGACTTTTGCTTTGAATAAATTTAGCATTACAAAACTCAGAATATAAATAAAAGTAAATTAGATTTGCTGATTGTTTTGTACTTTACTAATATTCTGATTAACTAGGGAAAAAAGTGCTTAATACATATGACCCTTTCTGACTGTTCCAACTGCAGAACTTAAAAATGCTAAACTATGCCCTTTCAATTACTTCCATCTAGCTTTTCATTATGAATAAACTTTACGAATTTCTAGGTAATGTAAACTTTAAACCCTAGTTCTTTATTTTGACTTTTGTATGTTTGAAATTTGGATTAGTGAATCTAAAATTTCTCACTTGCCTGACTTCCTGCAGCTCTCTTGGAGATGGAGAATTATTCTAGATTGCCACTTCATATATTTTCAGTCCAAACCTTGTCTTCTCAATGGCGTACCTTGCAGCCAAAACAAGCCTGCGTGGGTCCACTTAATGTGAACACCTCATGGTTTCAGAGCTGCAGAAGAAAACAGTATCAGAAAAAGGGCCTCTATTCAAGGAAATCTGTCTTCGTAATAACAAATGATGGCACTCTCTTTATCTCAGTTCTCTACCTTGCGTGAAATTATAATGTCGGGCTAATGGCTTGCAAACCTTGCGAAGGTTCTCCATGCCCACGCTGCCGCCTCTGTGTGCTTTCTGTGCTACAGAGCGTCTCTCCCTCTGGGTGGAGCGGAAGGGCACATGTAGAAGTAGGTCTGTAGCGGTATTTTTAGTATCTCCTCTCCTGGACTCTAAGTTTCGATGTGTTAACCAGCTTTCTGGAAAATTGAAATATTTCACTAAGAATAAACTCCTTGATTTCTGTACCCGAGGCTTGAATTTGGGAGTTTGAGACTGCACGAGGAATGCAGAATTGAATCCATAATGCTTAACGCTAACAGTGGGTTGGTTTTGTTGATCTCTTATGATGTTTAAAAGTGTGGACAAAATTTCATGGGTATACTATATATTGTTATATTATTTTATTTACAAACTAGCCTTCAGTAATATGAGGCTCACATTAAAAAAAAAAAGGGTGCCTCTTTTGGTCTTTAAAAACTTGATATATCATGAAATCTGTTTTTTACCCAAAAATATCCCCACCCCGTATGCTACGCTGTGTTGCCTGTGCGTGGCTCAGTGATTCATTTGTAACTGCATTTCTGAAACAGAATGTGGAAACAGGTATGATTTAGCGGAAGTGCTCACTGAAGGGGCCAATGCATGTAAGGAGCAACTCTTGCAGTACTGATGATTAAACCCAAACATATTCTGTTGCTTTAATGAATTGAGATGTCTACTGTATTATGACAACAATACCTTTTATTATAAAGGTATTAAGAGCAGAATTTACATGACGGATAATTCTTTCTTTAGCATTAGTGAATTAAGTTCCGCCCCCCTCCCAGCGTATTTTAGGTTAGACAAAGAAATTGATAAATATTTTAAATTAGAGAGATACATTCCAATTCAGTTTAATTTCTGTTGTTTTTTCCCCTTTACAATTCTTCTTTATTTGTCTATTCAACTTAGCCCACTCTTCCATACACTTTTTTAAACAGTTTTGTAGGAATAATGTTACTTGCTCTTTCTATTTCAGTGAAATGTGTATTTTTTCATTTTGCTAATTATCAAGGTCAGCAAAGATTACCTGCATCATATTTTGAATCCCCTAAATTCTACAGTATCTTTATATTCTTGAATCATTACAGTATTGATTCCTAATTGTCTTGTTCTTTTCTACTATATAAAAAGCTGCATCATTAAAACTTGCAAAACTTCATTTTCCAGCTCTACTTTGCACTTCCAATTTCACCTTATGGTTTCACCTCCACTTCACCATCACATCATTGTAAGACCACCTAAGTATTTGTTTTATTCTATTGCATTATTATATTTTAATTTAAGGAAGCTGTGACAAGACGTCTTACTTTGAATAGCTTTTTGAAAGTTCTTGAGAGCCAATACTCTGAATAGTATATTAGAAGCTCTCAAAGATTGTGTCAGTGAGCATCTTGACAGTGACTGCTTCTTCTCTTGATAGTATGAAGAGCAACACCTTTTCCATTTGGAATCACAACTTAGCTTGTGGTAACTACTCTAGGCAGTGCTTATGTAGAAAGGTATTACTTAAAAAGCTACTAGGGCTTTGGAGCTGTGAAGTAGGATTGTTAAATCTACTTGAAAAAACTTGTTTCTCTGTCTAGCTTTTTGTTTCTTCCCCTATTTTGACTTTTTTTGTGTGTTTCTGCCTGGATCCATGTGTATATGCCGACTGCGGTGGCCGTGTCTGCCTTTTCACATTGTGCATACTTTCCTGTTTCTTGATTGTACTCCCCAAAAAGCCAGTTCCCTCCTTCTCCAGTTCCTTGAACAAGGTACCCTGTCATTTAGATTTTCCTTTTTCTTGCTGCTTTGTTCCTTGTTTCACCAAATGTTTTTCTTTTTTGATGCTAATATTTATGCTGCTGTCCATGAAGGTGGCTGCTGCTTTTCCCCCCCGTCCTGCCTCTTGTAATGGAGGAGAGTCAGCTATTTTTCCTCCTTATTTCCAAATACTTTTATGAGTACCCAAGCTTTTAATTGCAGTTAGCAGTAGAGCTGCTTATAGAAACAACTGTATACAAATAGTAACCAGTATCAAGTGATCTACGGATTTTTTTTCCAGACCATCAGCAAGTATTTGCCTGGCCATAATTTGAGAATTGTTTGAATTGTGTTAAGAGAACAATAAAATTGCATGCTTGAGCATTTATACAGGAAGAAATGTGAAAATCAAGGCTACGTACACCTTCTGGGCTGTTATTGCCTTCTTGCCTGATTTTGTTTTAGGGTTTCTAAAGGATAAAAGCAGTTATGTAATGCAGAGCGATTTGGTGAGGTTCTTTATTAAGACATTTCTGCTTAGGAAAATCCTTGGAAAATCTTTTATTTTGGTTGACAGGGATTTGTGCTTACTACAGAAAAGTACAGTAAAGGTCCATTTGTTAAGAGACTTATGTGATATACAGTGCAGAAAAGTGATGAACCTTATCATTTCCCTATTTGCTATGTCTTTGTTAAATAATTCTGTTTCTAGATGACTGATCTGTGCCCAAACCTGTGTAGTGACTGTAGTATCTGTTTGCCCACTTCATGGTTTTAACAGGAAAATTAAATACAGGATACAGAACACTATTTACAATGAGTTATATATTTAATAAGCCAAGATGATTATTTCTTTTTGAGTCCTTTATGCACATGTCAAGTTAGGACTGTTCTACTTTTTCTATTAATGCTTTGGTGCTAAAAGTGCTTTCATTTTTTATTACATTTTAACAAGTAAAAGAATCTCTTAGTCCAAGATAAAGCTGGAAAATCTACATAGAAAAGAAATAAAACATTTCATAAGTGACCAAAAAAAAGGGAATTAGAAAAAAAATAAAATATACTCATGATCTTTACTAAAACCTAAATATGTTTGATTTACTTACTGTAGGTTGATGCCTTGCGGTTACGATTGGAAGAAAAAGAAACCTTTCTCAATAAAAAAACAAAGCAACTTCAAGACCTCACAGAAGAGAAAGGAACCCTGGCTGGAGAGATTCGCGATATGAAAGACATGTTGGAAGTAAAAGAAAGAAAAATTAATGTCCTTCAAAAAAAGGTAAGATCACTGATGAAAGGATATGTTGTAAAACTTTTGAGGCATATTTAAAGAAAATATATTTATTTCTTATAGCATATTACTTTTAATATATTAAAAAAAATGCAAGGAGTAAGTCTGTAATAGTCAAGTAGTTCTCAGATGTAAAATATGTGTTACCATTTTCCATGGGATCATTTCTATAGTATTATATCTTAATTATATTATATCACAAAAATATTAGGTGCTGCAGTTTCCACAAAATTATTGGAGTTAAATGGAAGTCCTAAAAATTCTGATGAAACTTTTATTCCTCAACATGAGGCATTCCGTTATCCTTACTAACACTGATTACTACTCTTTTCAAATGATGTAAATAAAACGTGTGGGACTGCTAAAAGATTAGGGTACTGCTTTTTTTCTTTAAAGACTTTTTTTTGGGGGGTGGGGGATAGTGGGGAAGGAACCTAAATTAAGTCAATTATCTACTTTTCCTGTGAGCTAAAGACATTGAGAAGGGAGGCTCTCTCCGAAGTCTTATTTCTCATTTTCCACAGATTTAGCTAACTGCATTTACTCTCTTTGGGAAGTTGGATTTAATCATTAGAGTTTCCACTTGGGGGGGTGGGGAGGGAATTTTCTGGAAAGGAAAAAAAAAAAAAAAAAAAAATCCTTGCAATTTCCTCTGCAAGGATTCTGCATACAGTAGTAGGGTGTTTATTTACCATATCCTTTTTCTCACACTCACAAAAATATTTATGCTAGCAGGTATGTTCTGTGTATGTTGTGTGTATCACTCTTTATCGTATATAGATGCACTTGTGAGCATACAGATAAATGGAGAAAAAGTTCCTGGCATCAAATACATTTTACTATTACTTCTCCCCTCCATTTACAGCCACTCAAAGAATGTCTACTTCTTACTCTTTATTATTATGTAGGTAGTTCATATTACTGTGGTTTTCCTCAGGATTCATATAGGGTTCACATAGTCTAGCTGTGCTTCTGTCTGCAGTTGGTTAAATACGGTCTTTAAAAAGCCAAGTCCTTATTTTCCAGAAACTGAGAAGACTGCTTTTTCAGGCTCAGGAAATAAGGCCTATCAAAACTGGAATATAGGTACTCATCCACTTTAATCTTATTTCTGAATATTTGCCCTGTTAGCAATGCTGATGATGTAAAGATAGCAAACTTCAAGCCTTTTATCCTGTGCTGAATGCTAACTAGTTTACGACATCACTTGAGAATTTTGAAGAAGAGAATGCATCTTTTCTTATGGTTTGTATTCTAAAAAACCCCAAACAAGCCAACAATTTACAGTTGGTCTTGTATTTAGATCTTGAGGAAATGGATCAGGAGGAGGAATGTGGATTCAGTGATCAAAATTGTGTGATGAATATAACTTACCACAGAGTCTGTCATGGCTATGTGCTCAGACATATGCAACATAGTGTGTTTTTCTGGTTTTAATACATCATGGCTATTTTATTAGGGCTTGCAGATGGTCTTGCCTCTTTTGCATCGGCTTCTTAATGAAAATAATTGCTTTCAAACTGCACTATCTCTCTTCACTAAAGCATAGAGTAAACACATGTTATAGCCTTGTGAGCTCTAGTATATAATGTGAAAAATAAATCTTGCTAACTACTAGGTGCAAAATCAGAGTTAGTACTAAATTGATTCTTTAAAACTAGAAGTAGTGCCTGAAATTTTTTTTAAGGGTTTTATTCTGATAAATATGCTTCATCAGGGGACTTCTGAAGTTCAGTTTTCCTGCTATGGGCTAAATACTACTGGGTTTACTTAGAGAAGAATGAATTATCATCATTACTTAAAAAAAAGAAAAAAAGAAATATAGTTCATTTACACCACATAAGTTATGCGTAGATTTGCTTCTCTGAAGCATTTTTAGTAACCACATTGTCTTAATATGTAGATGTTAGAATGCCCAAAAATGCTAATATAGATCATCATTACACCATTATTTTGTTTAGAGGAAAAGAATATCATATTTGGAAAATACATTTTTAAAATGACCCTTAGGTCATGTTTTCAGCTTTGGATCATTATTTTACTTGTGCCTCACTTCCAATATGTTTGGAGATAAATTCACTCACAGATAAATTTAATTGAAATATTGTCCTGCTCTACTCACCCCTGTTATTTAAATAAATCTAGAGTATGATACTGTAAAGGATGCTTTCACTGTTTACTTTTCATGTGTCTGGTGTACAATTCTAAAGTAGAAAATTCTGTGTGTCACCAATGGAAATCCAGGCTAGTAAATTCTTCTGGGGGGAAAAAAAAAAAAATCTACTTGTCTAGTTAACCCAAGTGTTCAACTTCATTTTGGCTGTGCTTATTAGATCGTGACTTCTCATGGTTAGCCTCCTTGAGCATCCCAGCATCCTTGGCAGCAGATGCAATCTCATCTCTGGACCACGATACTTGCATGTAGAAGGGAAGATGTTCAGTGTCTGTCTATACTTTTTTGAAGAAGCTTTCCTGGCATTAGTGCCTTTCTGTTCTAGATAATTTTATCCTCACTACATGAAGTTATGTGTCCCAGGGCATTCATACCTCACGGAGCCTTTATGTTCTGCCAAAGGCAAAGGGAGCACAGCTCCTTTTTGACAAGATTGTTCATTCAGTCATGTGTTATTTCAGAAATATTTTGGACTATGTATAGCAGTAATTCCTAGTGCCGTAGTATTCTTATTGTAATAATTTTGAACCGTCACTTTTCAGGGATTTTCAGATAGTCTAGTAGTGGATGCTGTGCTTTAAGAAAAAGATTGTCTGATGTACCTCTTGTCTTTCCAGTTTTGACAACATACCTTTCCAATAGCGATCATATTTAAGAATAAATTTCAATGGAAAAGTATTTAATATACATCGATTGCAGTAATTTTATCCTTTACTGGAATCTAATTATGCTTTTATCCTTTAGTCCTTGCTGGATTGCACGTGCCTCTTGCATTCCTCCAGTTTTTGCTCATCTTGTCCTTCTGACCTTTTGGCCACTTCTTCCACTATTGTTTTCACTTTGAGTGATGGCAGCCAGACATTTGCGTGTTGAGCATTTAGAAATTAATTAGTCTTCATTGTGCACACATGTGGAGAATTCAGTGGGTGGAAAGCAACACGGACCGTTTCATATGACACTTAGGAGGTGAAACAATTCCTGTGGCCTCTAGTGGATTGTCCTGCTTCTACATACCTTCTTTCAGGATATTGCCCTGGTTGCCATCTTACTGTCATGAAAACCCTTCTGAAAGTGAAGGAATTGCTTCTAGTTGTTCATAAGTTCTCTCTAGACATTAGATTCTTTCTTCTGATTGTAATATTGTAATGTTTGTCTCCATTTTCTATTTTCTATGCAAGGCTAAATTTTATATCTGTGCATTTTTATTCACTTTTGATACGAGGACTTGTGAATAACCAGTTATTTTAGTGCCTTCATTTGTTGATGCAAGATAGATGCCTACATCTCTCTCCACTCAGCCTGAAGTGCTTCACTCAGCCTAAAATAATATTTGTTTCAATGGTTGTATTCAAGTAATTGAAGAAGGAAGAATTTGTATGTAGTGCTTAAAAATATTTCTGTCAGTAATAACCTGAAACTGAGTAGGAAGGAATATGTGACTTGGAAAGAAGCAATTTCAAATTCTATATTCTTTCTCTTGTGTACGTTACTGTTATCTGCCATGTTGAAAACTACAAAGGGGACCAAACCCAAACCAGAAAAGCTCCCTTTCAAAGTTGGAGTTGTTTCTTCTCCTTTCTGGATAGCTGTTATACTTGGAGGACAGGACAGGTTCTGCTGAGGGCTCCCTACCAAAGGTGTGGAAGAAACAAAAACATTGGCAACAAAACAGCTGTGATGAGTCCCGCAGGACGGCATAGGAACACACATAAGGCAACGTGCTGCAGAAAAAAGTAATGGGCTAGATAATGAGCTAATGATGCATTGTCCTTCCCTGCAGTGGTTTTGGTGTAATTTTTGACCAAATTGAAAACCCGCTACGCTATTCAGTATAATTTGCAGGCTTAAGGGAGGCCCAGCACTAGAACAGCATGCATTTAGAGGATTTGGATCAAGGTAGGTTGGCATGGAGTAATAATAAACTTATGTCAATGTCAGAGGTGCAATATTACTTAATATTTCTTTCTTTTAGAATCTTTGGCACCACTGTTCCATTTTAGTGCCAGTAAAGTTGGGTATGCTGTTTTAATAGCCTTGTTTAACCTGGCAAAGCTAGTCTTACACCTCATATCTGTCAGTTTAGCGTGCAGAGGGGCAGACCTCAGAAATCTTTATGTATTTCTTACCAGAACGTGCAAGTTCTATGAATATGGCCGAGGCGTAGGCTGAAGGGCAGAAGTGCTGAACTGGATGATTCTTTCTTGTCCCTTTTTGCTCCCAAATTTTCTTTTTCATACAGTGACTATATCTGGTGTGCTTTGTCCTCTAGGAATCTGTAGATCTTTTTAAAAACCAATTATATACTCTGAAGTATAAGTCTTGGTGTTGAAAACAGTAGCTGTTGAGACAAGAACAGCATAGAGGATGTAGACCTGGATCACATTAGGACAACAGCTTGTGGAAATTCTTTTGTGGGGGCTACTATAAAAGAACACCATGTAAAGGGGCTAATATAATATTCTACTTTGACTTGCAACATAACTTCTCATGTAAAATGTTACAGTTTCCATCTTTAATAGTTTAAGCTTTGTGATTGATGAAGTGCTACATGACTGAGGGCCCTAACCTACCAGCTAATTAGCATTTGTAGGAAATGTCATAAAGTCTTAGTTCTCATGTAATAATTGGAATCTGTACTTAGAGTGACTGGACTGCGCACACTAGGTGATATTGTCCAGTTCGTGTTGAATTAAAATGTGTTGTACAATTAATTGTATACATTACTGTTAGCTGTCTTCTAAAAGAGACGAGATTTGCGTACGGTCAGATTAGGAGTATACTAGTGTAAACAAATGAGTCCTACTCTTGTGCTTAGAAATTTGCATCAGTATTATTGCTTGATGCAGGAATTCTGGCTGAGAACAGCACTGAAATTGAAACTTCTGAATCCAGAATGGTCCAGGAAGACCTAAGAGACCAATTTCGTTTGATCTTAACAAGTAGAAAGTGCAAGCACATTGCTGATAGAAGATGCCTTTGATTTTTTTTTTTTTTTTCATGGTTTAATCAGTTGGGAGCACCTTTTCATAATCTTGTAAAGGGGTCATGATGGCATGAAGAAGGACAGTATTATTAACTTCGTCAAATTCTATCGGAACACTGTAAATAGACTGTTATGTGAACTGAGGTTTTGCAGTTACCAAATCAGAACTCTATTGTATTTCTGGAGCGAGACAACAAATTCTAAACTAATTAGTTGTTCTGTAAAACAGACCAATGTTCTGACTGCAGATTACCAGTGTTGTTAAAAAACATTAGGGAGTCATTCTGGTGTAACATGAAAGTTTTGATGTTTCAAAGCTGCTATGGTGACCATTGACTTGTGTATTACATTAAGAAATGTTTCTTCTAATAATGTATGCCCACTTTAAGGATACAGCGTTCAGTGTACTGAGTATTAGAAAATTGCACTTTGGCTGCTTATGCTTGCAGCTTTGCCAAATCATGTTATGTTATTCAGATAAGGCAGTCTGAAAGTGAGATTGAACTAAATATAGCCCATTGTTCATGCAGGGTGGTGATGGTATTGATGCCAATACGTTGTCAAAAAAATGGGTCCTCAATGATTCTGCACAATGAAATGCAGCCTTGAGACCCTTCCTTAATCTTTGCACGTGGTGCATATCAGGGCTGTCTGAATAAATACAGAAAAAACTCAAGGCTAACCAGTGGAGCTGTTTGGATGCTCTCAGCCTGTACACCGAGACACTGAGAACAAGGTCATTAAGATCAGAGGCAGTGATCATTTTCACTTTCCTTCAGCTTCTTTAATTTCCCATTCTTTGTAACACATTACACTTCTAAGTTTTTACAGGTTATAAAAGGTCACTGGAAATATGTGACTTAACATAGGTTCACTTAGTGAAGCCAACCTGAATGATCATCCAGCCTAAAACCATAGCTATGAGTTTAGGTAAGTCCTTGCAGCTTGAAATCCACGATCATTATAAAGTTTTCCAATCTGCGACTGAATCTACTGTATTTTCCAATGAATTTGCTACCCACTGAAGCTAGAAGGCCAGCATTTTGTTGTTGCCCCCCACTCCCTGACCTGCTTGCTACTGCTGCTTTTGTTCAAGTCTACACTTCAAAAGGAGAATAGTTGGATTACACGCTTCTGCTTACTGACCTATTTGAAAGTAAGCGCTTATCTTTAGTGGAGAAAATCACTGAATTCCTCAAATGAAGTTTCATGGGATTACAAAATCTAAAAATTAATCTAATGCCAGTTCTGTAAACATGGTAATTTTTGAGTATCAGGTGTATTGTAAATCATGGACCCTCAAGTAAGTGAAGAAATACTGACTGCACCTGGTCTTGGTGTTAAAGTTGTTTGGAGATCTGCTCATAATAATCATGTCTAAGCAGGTCTCCTCTCCATCAATGGCAGCTGACAAATTCATGAAATGGCTGGAGATGTTTGGTCCCAGGTGTTTGGAAGAATTCAGAAGTGTCACTAGGTTTCAGTATAAGTAGCTGAAACTGAAAGCATGTCTTAGTTTGCAGTAATTATTCCCCCATTATGAGGGGGAAGCATCTATTCTTTGGGATGGTCTTCACTTGTCAGAAAATATTACAAGCAGCAACATGTATGCAGTTTTTCAAGAAACAGGGTCAAACTGCAGTTGGTCAAACTAGTCTGGTTCATGTACCAGTAATATAGGTCTCTGAACAGGTAACAAAGGTCTCTGAACAGGTAACAAAGGAACCTGTGTGTTTGCATGTTTGAAAATCCTAATTGTATTTTGAAATCCTAAAAGATAAAAATAATAATTTGGCTGTCTTTGTAAGCCACCTATGAAAAACTGAGCATTTTGGATATATCAATTCATTTGGGAGCTATAGATTAAGAGATTGTTAGTGAAAGTGAAAAAAGTACTAGCTAATTGAAGAAATAGGCTGAAATAAGAAATAAGTGCTTTGAAGAGATGCTGTCATATATTTGTGTTTGTGTAGTTTTTAGCACAGTAGTATCATACTATTATTACATACATTATTAACTAATACATTATTAACTTTCTAAATGTAGATATACAGAAAGGAGACAATCAGCTGTAAGATCTAAAATATGATGTAGTATAATATATAAATGAGATTAAAAAAGATTACTTTTTGGGAAATAGTAAATGTGTATGTATAGATCACATGCATTTAGAATTTTAAAGGCAAATTCTTAAGTGTAAGTAATGTAAGTTATTCTAGATCAAGTTATGCGAGCTAGTTATGAGAGGGTTCTTCACACGCAGCTCAAATGAAGAGAATTGAATAGTTCAAGACTCAGGTTAAACGTGGCATACAGAAGTGCTCTTAAAAACAGTATGCCCTTTGCAAAGTAGGACTGAGCTTAATGAGATCCTTACGTAAGGGTTTCATACTGCTAATGTGACACCAGTGCTATTGGTGAGGAAGAAAGCTAACATTCGGCTCTGAAATGTCAATACTAATTAACAAAGTTATCTTTAAATAAGATCCTAAGTTTTATTCATGCCGAGAAAGCAGCCAGCTCACATGCTGGCAGTTTTAAGCTGTGTGAAGAGTACTATTTTCTTTTCAATAGAGTTGGAGGAAATTTCTTTTGAAGTGTGAAAGACCTAAATTATGTCTAGTGTGACTGGCAAAAAGAAAGTAGAAATTGTCATATTTGGGGGGTGCAGAAGAACACCAAGGAATTATTTAGGGAAATGGATGAGTACTTATATATCTGAAAAAGAATGAGGGAGAATCAGAATTGCTTAAGAAAAGAAATATATTTTTCTGTAAAATAGTCTTCCAAGAAATGTAATAGAAATCTGCTGATTGGAATTAAAAATAAGGGAGTGTGTTATAAATATAATTGAGAATAATTTTACATTAGAGAGAGATCCTGCTGTCATGACTTTTTTTGAATTTTCAGCTGCTGAGGAGAGTGTGATTTTAATGTGATTCACTGCTCTTGGGGCTGCATCTCTGAGTGGCAGCCTGACTAGTTCCTAGCTGTCTCAACATGACAAATTCATCTGGTTTTACACCTGCCAGCCGTTTACCGTTGAATCCTTGACAACTCATTTAAATGACACAAAATCAGATCCTTCAAAAAGTAGCCCATGGAACAAGGTTTTGCACAAACCCAAAAGGCTTGTATGTCTTATTTACATGCTAATCTTTTTTTCCTGAAAGCTCTGTCAAGCTCCACGCTCCACGTGATTGATTTGTGGTAGGGAGGAAGGAGGCTGGGTGGCTTCTCACCTTTTCTGACTGACATGGATGTTGAAAAGGGAGATTCACAGGAACCTGCGGCAGCTGCCTCTCTGAATCAGCAGCCTTTTCTCTGTGTGTGTTGTAACTGAGTATAGGAAGTACTCTCTGCCAGGCTCCAAAATTTAGACCTGCTAGATTACCGTTTTAGACATATTTTGCAGTAGAATAAATACATGTATGTTAAAAGCATAACTCTAGCTTCGGAATATATAAGGTGGCGAGCTGGGAATATGTTGTCAAGTAATATTTTAACTAAAGCAACAGTTGTTCTATTCCGTATATCATATTTTGTTACACAGCATAACTGTGATTACACCAATATTGGTAGAGATATTTAACTCATATCTTTTTCCTTTGGGATACAGAAGTTGTCACCTTCAACATCATCCTTTGTGAAGCTGGGAACTGTGCATCCTGTCAGGCTAGTATGTTTGGAGATGTTGTATACACTTCTTACCGCTACATGCATAGCGGGAGCAACTGTTGATGCTACTATTTTGGGGAGATTTTTGTTACTGATAGAAATATTTCAAAGCTGTAATTACTTCCTGCTCAGGCAAAGTGAGGATATTATTTACAAAATTGAGCAAACAAAATATTTGGGTGTTATTTACTTGTTTTTATTTGAACTAATGCACCATTCATACTGGAATTTGGTGTATTAAAACTAACACTCAGACACAGTACAAAGTTTACTAACATTGCCTATATGCAAAGTATAATGGTAAATTTTGAATCCAAATAAATGGTCCATATGATTCTGTATCATATTTATAGTACACTGTTTCAAATGTGTTGCTACCAGGTTGTTATTAATGATCCTTATTCCGTTTTAGCATCTTTTAGCTAAAAATTGCTAGAAAATTGCAAATCATAGTTTTATGAAATGCTTCCTAGGAAAATAAGTTCATCAGCTTGTTAATTATATGCAGTAATATCCATGAGAAGACAATTTTAAATCTTGAGTGATTAATAAATGGTACATTTTATGTATGATTTTGAGCCTATTTTGACTGAGAGATTAATGTTTTTGTCAGTCTGATGCATGGATTGTTTAGCGATGTCGTGATTGAATAACTTGTTAATGTGATAAACCATCCTGACTTTATCCTGAAATAAGAAAGTAGATCCCGCTGCCCTTGTACATCTCTTTGCTAGGATACGCCGTTTACAGTTGATCTGCAACTTGACCTAATGTATATCCAAGTTTGTTATATCTGGAAGTAAAAAGGAACATTTCCTAATAAATATAAAAAGTAGACTTATACATTAGCAGTTGGTTTTTACCAATTTTGTAGTATATTAAATTTCTACTCTTTTGTTGGCATAGAATCAAACACCTTAATTTATGCATTGCTGGAGCTCCTTGCTGTTGGCAGTCGTGCTTTCCTGGTGGTATTCCATTGCTGTCCGTCTGACTGAGCAGTCTGTGACCAGAGACTCTAATACCTTAGTAAATTGGATATTTTATCACTTCTGGAAAAGCATCACCCCTCACCTTTGAGTGGAGCTCTTACTGGCTTTATGAAAGCATGAAGTTCAAAGACTTAAGAGTACACATGCAGATAAGTTTAATAGTAACAATAAATGAGAATTGTTATCTTCATACTTCTCCCTTCATATTATTGTTACCAGATGTAGCCAGAGCTAGTGGTGCCAATTTGGTCAGATTGCTTTGATAATTTTCTTGTTGCCAAGTAGTATGTATTTCTTGGTGGTAGAATCAGCGGTGGTATGTTTGAATATGAGTAGAATAAATCCAACTTTAGAATGGAATCTGAATCTAATTCACTTCCTTCTAGCACACCTGACTTTAATTTTTAACGCCTAGCCAGGCACAGCGCTAAGATCAAAGTGAAATAAAAAGAATCGAGTGAAGCAGTTCTTGGAAAGTAAAAAGAAAAATGGCATATCATTGCATAATCTTCTATATATGAAAGAAATATTTGGCCTATTTGCCATTCACTTAGGAATAAATCTGCAGTGAATTTACTAAAGGTAGTTATGCCAGTGTAAACCCTTATTTATCTAGGAGAAAAATCAGGCCTACTATTTATTGCCTAAGAGATGCCTTGATCTGACAGCAGAAATCTCCATTCGTGTCCCCAGACAGGCACCGAGTCCTTTATTGCTCTGTGTTTAACCCCACGCCAAAGTGACTGTACACCACGGGAGCTTCTGTACATCGCTCTCTGTAGTGCCTATTGCTGATCTGGAGTGAGGGTGAGAGGCTGCTAAAGGTCCACATGAATTTGTAAACTATTCGTCTTAAAGCAGCTGCTTGTTGATAGACAGGATTGACAGTAAGCAAAAGCACATTTTAAATTTGACTGAAATACCTGCTGTGACCTATCCCAAAATCTTAATCTATGGTTAAGTCTGGATTTTTGCTGTGGCTGTCATGGGAGCTATAAATAGCTTGATGTGAATGTTTACTTAAAAAAAAAAATAATCCATGACTTTTGAGAGTTTCAGATTTTTTGCATGTCAGGAGGTGGATGTGATAGTAAGCAGCCGAACAAATGTGAAGAACTTCAAAGTATAGAACCTAGACTACACAGGAAGGTAATAGAAAACAGGAGTTTGCTAATATAGTTCCAAAAGAGATCATCCCTGTGAACTATCCACAGGAGCTAGACTTTTAAATTGTGTTAGATTTACAAAACATGATTTCTTGCATGCCATTTTACACGTTCAGCAATTTTCACTGGTAGCACTCTTTCATTGTTACGAATTTTTGTATACTGTCATTTTATGAAATGGAATATAATTCAGCCTCTGCCTTGAAATGTATGAATTGCAACACCTTCTGCGAGTCCCTGTAAATCATTCCAACTTTGGGAAGGGGGAAGAAGAGCCACCTCATAGACAGCTAGCTTCAGGCAGGGCAGCAAAGCGAACCAATTCATGCTATCAGCTTTGTGAATTGCCTCCCCTTGGCAAGGCAGGAGCATTTCTCCTTCTTTGGGCGTATTGTAATGCTAACGGCAGCGTCTAATGCTGACAAACGTATCATCTTCTTATTGAGACCTGTGCTACAATTCATGCTGCACGACATATTGCTCAGTAAGGGCTAAATCTGGGGTTTTTTGAGAGGGAATCTGGGATGGGGGGAGGATGGGCAGTGCTGCAGTCACAGGTTATCACTGTGCCTAAAGTGTTCTGCTGCAAAACCCGTTAAAAAAAAAAACCAAACTTCAAACCGCAAAAAGGCACAGGAACAGAACAGGAAGATTTGCTTGGTTTTGGTTAAGTTTTAATACACTATTTACAGAATACCTGATTAACACTCATAGACTACCTGATTAACTTTTTGTACTAATACTAAAATAAAAATTCTTCGAGTAGAGCAGTAGAAAATAATCTCTATATATGCTTAATTCTGGAATAAGCTCTTCCCTGTGTCTGACAGTTTTTTAGCATTGAGCTGGCCATCATTCAATCATTTAAAAAGTCCAGAACATTATTGGTATCTATCATCTTCTGAATGGGAGACACTGAAGGTGGAAGTGTTGTCAGACTACTGTAGTTTCATTGTTAAACAATGCTCAAATTTTTTAAAAGAATTTTACAGTTAAAGTTGAGCGCGTGTTCTTGAGGAGAAAGCCTGACAAAAATTAAGTTCTGTAATAACTCTAATGCTTGCAAAACTGCAGAGATAAAGTAGTCAATCTGTGTAATATATTTTGATATAGCCATCATCTCTAAAGGACTTTCAGTGTGTTCCTAACTGAAAACTCCTAACTCGCCACTCTTCTGAAGGTTTTATCTAGTGTCTGTCAGACCCCACCGTGGAGAGGGGCACGTGTTTCAGGTAGTAACAGGAGTGAACATGGAGCTACAAGGGCTTAACGCTATGGGAGAGACAACTGAACCTGACAGTTGCTGAAACTTCTCACTGTCCTATGTAATTCTTCACAATAAACTTTTAAATATCTGGCATAAAAAGCAAAGAAATATACATCAGAGAAAAAATATTACCAGTGTGTTATCAATTTCAGTATAGTATGAGGTCAGCGTCACTGACATTGCAATAGCAGCTGACCTCCAAATGCATCTTCAGGATATTACAATGAATTTTCCTGTAGTTGCCAAAGGGACAAGGAGTGTTCTTCATGGATCCTTTCATCAAGGCTTTTACAATAAGTGAAAAAAATGAAGAAAGCCCAATGAACAAGGATGGCTACATTGATTAATAAATCCCAGGCATTAATGACCTAATGAAAAAAGTTTTGGGAAAAAAGTATTTCTGTGTCCACTATATAATAATTTTCCTTTATTGTTTTTATAGTTGATGATATTAGAAGGAGGCTAAGTTATACATGCAAACCTGCTGGTTTTTAGGAGGAGACGCACGATAAAGGAAATTCAGTGAAAGATTAAGAAAAAAGAACATTTTTCATACCAAAAGCAAACTGTCTTAAACACAGAACTACTTCGGATTATTTCTACTTCCTATTCAGACATTTATATAAAAGCATTGCTGTGTTACCTTTGCTGCTATAGAAAATCTAAACTGTTCAGCAGATGTTGATTAAAGACATCCAAGTTGCTGCGTTTAACGTTTCAGTTTAAGTTTAGTGGTGCTTTGATAGTTTATACGTAGAAAGACTGTGTCTGGCCTGCAGTAACTAATGGTGAAACTCAATATGTGCATTGTCTTTCGTGCAGCTATAGTGCAAATATTAAATTACATCTCATAGTAACAAGAATCTTAGTTCTCTGATGAACAACATTTTGAACACTTCAACTCTTAATTGATATAAACCTATGTACATTGACTATATGTTAGTTTAGAATGATTAAGAAAAGACATCTTTAAAAGAAGGGGGCAGGGAGATACGTTATCCTTCTGCAAAGCTTTTCTTTCATATGTAAAGTCATTACACTGTCCCTTATATATGAATATAGATGTCCTCTGTAATCAGGGAGCTAAAAGGAAACTCTCCAATAGAAAACGGGTATTATTATTTCTGATTAATTCCTGCCTAACTGTTAAAACTCTGCTGCTCTGGGTTTTTTTCCTAATTTTTACCACTGGCACTTAAGGAAACTCATATAAAATAGTACCATGTGAAACTGGATTCTCTATTACAAGCTCTTGAATACCATTTCTAAGGGCAGGATGCTCTCCTAGTACAAATCAACATAGCTGTATTGAATTCATATAACCATCCTTTATTTATAGTAGCTAGGGGGCAGGCCTGTTATTTTTACTTTCAATGTAAAAATTTTTTGCTGTTACAGATTCTTTTTTTATTTAAAATTATTTTCCATTTTTAGGGCTTCTCTCCTCCCTCTTCAACCTGTCTCCTTATTCCTTACTCTGAGAGTAAGGAAGTGTAAAGTTTAATATTTTTCCTCTGTTGATTTTGATGAAGTATTATATTATTATTAAGAATATTTTACAGGAAAACTGGGAAATAAGAGAATATTGGAAATCTCTGAAATAATTTCATAAGGCTGTGGGAAGAGGTATGTAATTAAGGATTAAAGATGACAGAGCAGTTTTAAAGCACTGTACTTGCACTTTTTTTCCCCTTCAGGTGTGACATGTCTGTGATATATAAGTTTTATACAATCAATTTATCATTTAGAATTAAGAGCAGTACACTTACCTGAAAGTCTCTGAATTAAAGAAAGAATACTGAGAGTTCTCTATGTTCTGGATCAGTGAAATAAAGCTGACGTTAACTCTCAAGTGAATTATCTGTCTGTACTTTTGAAGTCTTTGTACCAAATATGTTTAATATTGTCATACAGTTCTATGTAAAAGGCGTATTATGAAACTATTAATATAAGGAGATATATAATTACTGTTATAATGTAATTTATGGCCAGAGTCTTCTAACAAAATCAGTTGTAGCATGCTGCAGTAAATGTTAGACGTTTGCTATACTCATAATTGTATATGGTCTGAGTTACACTGTCCTGTAGAACAGTGTGATGTTTAAATGTGTGTTTATTTTGCTTTTGTCTAGACTCTTGTATCTTTTATAGCTTTCCATTGGAATCAAAACTATAGGAGTTGCTTAAATGAGAGATGTATTGAGTTTCAAATTCAAACCTTACAAAGCATGTTAAATATCTCTTTAAACTTTCCAGGAAAGGAAATAAAGGTATTCTTTTCTTTCACTCAAGCTGGTGATTTAAATGGTAACCCTAAGCCATCAATAGAAATATATAGTGGTGTTAGTAAAAACAAAACAGATATTCGGAAAGTATTACAATGCATATGTACATAAATTAAAAGTATATGAAAAATAGGCAAGGAAAACTGGGACACTACAGATTATGACAGAGTTTGAATTTAGTGTTAATTCTTTAACTGGATTGTCCACATAGATGTACTGGATAACTCAATGGAGCAGTGACTTTTGAGGCTAGAAATATTTTATTATAACCCATAGTTCTGGCGTGAATATGGAAAGAATGAATATAAGAGAGCAAAAATAAAAGTAAAAAAATCCTTTAGGTGATAAAAAAAATTCCCTGCATTGATTGAACTTGGTTGAAGAAGTATGAAAAAGGATAAACGAGCAACTACAGTTAAGCTGAGGGGGACTTACATGGAGTGAGAAGGCAGATTTTTATCTCGGATATGGTATTCTTCAATATTTTCATTTAGAAAATATTCTTCAGTATTTCAATTAGGAAGGAAAAAAGTTTAAATGCAGATGGGGAGAAAGAAATGGTGACTAGCCTGAAAAAGAAATTTAGAGCGTTAATGCCAGGAGGCTGAAGGGAGTGGTTAATATCAATTTAGAAGAGTATTTGCAATGGGATGTGGTAGTAAAAATTGCCGGTATTTCTGTCTGCAGAAATACTGGGTAGCAGAACAAAAGATGATAACCTCTCTCTAGATGGCCTTGGTGTCATCCCAGCTGAAATACCATGCTTGCTTTCAGACATCTCATTGTCAAAACAATGATGTAAATGTGGAAGAGTTAGACAAAAAGAATAATTAGAGACCTGACAGGGACAGGTATCTGGCTAAAACTGGTAGAGCTTAGTTTTTTATTCTAATATTCTGAAGCTATAAATATCATAAAAGAGGAGAAATTATTTTGGACGGGGTAAAACTTAGAAAATGAGTCGCATGAAATCAGGTTGACAAGGAGATCTGTTAAGTGATTGGATAGCCTTCAAATGGGAAAGGAAATTCAATTACCATAGGTTTTTCAATGCTAGGTGTAACATAGAATCATAGAATCGTTTAGGTTGGAAAAGACCTTTAAGATCGTCAAGTCCAACCGTTAACCCAGCACTGCCAAGTCCACCACTAAACCATATCCCTAGGCACCACATTTGCACATAAGGCCACAGTCCTGGAAAGGATCTTAGAGTGTTATAGTGCTCTTACAGTGAATGAAAACATTGCATTTTCTCTAGGGATTAAGCCGGGCTTCCAGGCTCTCTACACCACAACTCGCTCAACCTTTTCACTTTGAAATGAAGTACAGTTTGTAAGGTTTCTGCCTGTTATTCAGAACTCTAGATGATGACTCTTTCTGTAATTAAAAAGAAAGCTTTTTTCCGGGTGTCTATCTGTTTTCCTATCTTAATAATTTTCCAAAGTACGTAAAATCATAACTCAGGGTAAGTTATGGTAAATCATTCCTCTGTTATTTTTCTAAACTCTTTCTAGTCTTTTGCTGATGGAGATTGTTTCTGTTTTACTGCTCTGTGTGTGTGTGTTTGTTTTTTTTTTTTCCCTTGTGTTACTTCCCATTCATGTTATCCAGCATATTGATTTCTCTGTGTTCATTGCTCTGGAAGACTTCCCATACTGCTATCTAACTGGTTCTTGCTCTCTTTCTGCAGCTCTTGAGGTGCCTATTCTTACTCTTTCCTTTGTAGCTTCCCTTTTCAGTATTCCCTGCTGCCTAACACTTGTCTATACAATTTATCTACTGCCTCTCTCTTCCCACCATCTGTTAACTTTTTTATGAGACATGCTGTAACTTTTTAATCTGGGCAGAGGCCCCCGACTCTTCCCAATTGATACAGATGTAACAGGAATGACAAGATACAAACTAAAAGGTATATTGCTGTTCATCTTAAATGATTTGTGTTAAGAGTATAAGTATGCCAAAGCAGCTTTTTTCTACATGTGAGTTTACATTAAAGTATATTAGAGTATATATACTTCTCTGGCTTGCATGCGACATAGTGTAACAGTTTTCCATGCAAAACCTTCTTGAAAAATTCTTGTAAGCTAACATATCCTATTTTATATCCACCTATACCAAATAATAAAAAACTGGCCATGAGTAACAAATCGTCAGATGTCTTCAAATACCTGAAATGTAGGACTGAGCAGAAAGGTATGGTTTTTCATGGTTAGCTTGGAGAAGTACTACAGGTCATATTTTCAGGTGCTCTCAATGTGCAGTAGGGCTAGACTTCAAAAAAATTTCAGCAATCAGTCATTACCCTGAAACATGCAAAATGTTGTGAGATGTAGGAATTCATACTCAACCAACCCAGCTTGAAAATCTGGCCCTGAATATATACAGACGGTTGTTGTAAGATGCATTAGCTTGTTAAGAATGAATGTCCACCTCTTCATGTGTCAGAACTGGAATTATGTGTTAGTCTGTTTTGTATTATTATATTTACTATCTGGAAAATACCTATTGCATTTTGAATTCTATCACAATAAATACATATAATGAGAGCAAAAACTTTTCAATGGATGTCTGACAAGGCTGTGAGTCCTGCTTAGAAGAGTCCAAGAGTCAAGCTGTTTTGTTCGGAGAATTTATTGGTCCCTGAAGAGAAGGAGACAGAGACTGAGTATTTCCAGATACACAAGTGAATATTATCAGCCCAGGCTTCTTTTGGCTAGCTTCCTGGTGAAGGTTAATTTTAGCATTAAGTTCCAGCTCTTTCTCAGCTGGAGTCTGGCAACAGAAGCCAAGCTTTCAGTCCAGGAGCTCCTTTCTGTGTGACAGCCTTCTCCTCTCTTGGCTCGGTTTGCCCACAGACCTGCTTTTATAGCCCTGTAAAAGTATCAGCTGACTTGAGGGCAGATCCCCTCCCTAAGCATCCCTAGGGGCGTTTTCTTCTCCTCTCTATATGAAAACTAGCACACGTGTCATCTGTCTTAATGCTTGTTGATTCCTCCGAATCCTTCCTGTACCCCTACATTTGAATCCTGTATTATGGAAGGCATCTAGAATCTCACAGTAAGTAAAAATGTGTGAAATATTTCCTGCAGTGATTACACAATAAAAGAAACAAACATGCTTGTTTTGGAAGAAGAAAAGATATTTATTACTTTTGATCCCAAATTTTAGTTGCGTTTGCTTCTATTTATTGATGCAATAGGATACGCTCAGTTTTTACATGTACGTGAGATAGTAGGCTGATGTTTCTGACTATAGAATAAAGAAATTTTTTTTTCTAGTCACATATAACAGCACTTTATTACAGGTACTCACCAGAGAATATGACTGCAAATTCCCAGTAAATGACAGTAAATGATATACATTTTTTTCTTAGTGATCAACAGTTCATAGGTTCTTTTCCTTCTTGATACCTTTTTTTTTTCTCTCCCAAATTAAGGGGCGCATATATTTTTTTTCCTTAGGTAAACTTCCAATCCTAATGCATTTTTTTTTTTTGATACTGTAATGATACTTTATGCTTCTGTACTGTTTTCCCTAAGATTTTATTAATACTCAGTTGATACTCCATACGTTTAACAAACTGAATCATACAGAACATATAAGGACATGGGAAATACTTGCACATTATGTGAGCAGATCTCTTGATTCTACCATTGATTGACTTGCTTTCTTCAGCCTACTTTAGGAAAGTTTAATTACTGTGTAACATCTGTTCAGAAGCTTGATATCAATGTCAATTTCATGTCTTCGTTAATGATATCCTTTTTGTTCTTCGCAGCTTTACAACCATACTGTGGTGAATGTGAGTGGACTATCGAATGAATGGATAGAGTGAACATATGGGGCTAAACTGTTTAGTAGCAAGAATGTCTTCTACATTAAAATATCCCTATATTCCTAAAACACTTGCTCCTTAGGACAGAGATTTGTTTTAAGCAAACCCGACAAAACACTTCCAGTAAGTTACAATATAAAAGCAACTATTAGCCCTGTTCAGGTGACCGAGCCCTACAGCTATGTGTTTCTGTGACAGCTAAGAGGGGTTTGAGGGCTGAAATTTTGTTGGTAGAACTTCTGTGGAAAGTGGGCTTCAGGTACTGCAAGTCTGAGACCCGTATTTCTTTTCATTTAGTTATTGAGTAACGGGAAAAGGAAATGTAAGAAAGGCATTTCCCTATTATTTTATGGAGTTCTGATAAAGTATTTGCAATCAAGTTCAACATGTTACTGCAATCATACTATACTTCAGACATTGTAAAAATACAAAAATATAAATAAAAGTATGAATTCTTATGTTTTCCCTTTCCAGAATAACAATTAAGTATTGGGACCAGTTATTAATATTTCATAGAATCATTTAGGTTGGAAAAGACCCTTAAGGTCATAGAGTCCAACTGTTAACCTAGGCATAAAAACTGTATATGAAATTTTCAGCCTTGTTTGTTTCTTTAAAATTAAAGAAAAAAGCAAATCAAAACTGAAAGCCACACTGGAAAACAGGTACCTGAATTCTCATTAATGGCTTTGAAAATATCTCAAACTTTGCAGTCTGAGAGAGAAAGATATGAAAGATACACAGAACTTGCTGCCATTACTAATTCAAACAGGAACTATAACATCTGCAAGCAGAGGAATGCCCTGGCCTGGTTATTCTGCTCTCTCCTCCTGGAGGCCTTGTTGGTGCTGGCGGGGAATTCGGCATGAAACAGAAGAACTGGTAGAGTTCTCGTGACAGACTTGGGAGTTTATTGATGAGATAGCCACTTCTGGTGCTGCCATCTTCTTCTAGTTTTTGTCTTCATGGTTGTTAGAAATTTATGCATCCATTTGATATTTTTTTCCAGGGAGTCTTTTGTTGAGTGTCTTTTGTTTAGAGATGAAGATACTAATTTTTTGCAGTAAAGGCATTTGATGACATAGTGGTAGAAGTGGCTGAAATATTTCAGACTTCAGTTTTCAAAAACATATGCATGCTGACTTTGATATTATTTTAGTTCTCTGTTTGTATTGTAGGTTTTGGTTTTGTTCATACAACAAAAGTTGCGTATATCTTGAGGCAGAACTAAATTTAATCCCAAGAAGGCTTGAATATACCATTTCTTATATTTTTCTTAGAAATGTTTTTTGACCTAATTGTAAATTAGGTATGTAATGTTGATCCTTCTGATCAAATCAAATTATAACCGCCCTTTACTTTTTCTTTTGTTTGATGCTGCTGCCAATGTTTGTTACTTACTTCTTCATAGCTTTTATACCTCTCCTTTCATGTCTCCTGTTCTTTTTTGTTCATTCCTTGAACATTCCAATCTCCAGATGTCAGCATCTGTGTAAACTCTTGTTTTTGTCTGCCTGGTATTTTCTTTATGTTTGATTGCTACTACAGCTTTAGAGTTCAGTAGTAAGAGTATCATTTTTTTCATCCAAAGTACTGTTTTCTGTATTCTGGTCTTTGTTCGTGTATTTGTTATAATTCTCAACTCTCTCTTTTAGAGGTGTGGTGTCATCTTTGTCTCTCATCTTTCATGTCCACTTTCTCTAATGGTAGTATCTTCAGATATTTTTCTTCCTTACTCAATTGCATAAGGAGTTAGCCATCCACACTGCATAACCTACTTCTTTTGAAGAGTGTATGCAGTTGATAATCTCTGTCTCATGTCCTGTTGACACAACTGTAATTTTACACATTCAGCTTCATAAGTTGTTGCTTGTGAATAAACAAAAATGAGTTGCCCTCTCTTCTGCATTATTTCATACCAGGTGCAAACATATAGCATGCATGTTCATTATATCAATTTGGTTTTCCGTTAACTTTTTATGTGGTTAATTTGCAGTATGCATTTTAATGCTTTATTTAGTACATTAGTGACAGTTTTTGCAGGTTAACAAGAAATTGGAGATAAATATGTGAGTGAATAGCTTTCATAAAATCTTGGATAGTCCTGGAATACAAGTGGTAGTGAACACGAAGCAAGCACTCTTTTCCCTAGCTCAGAATTTCACCTGAATTCACGGTGTTCCGTTTTTTGAAGAGAGTTTATTCTAGCCATTGAGGAAGGCAGAGATTGAATTCTCATGCAGTCTTTCACAACTGTCCTTACACAGAGCCTTGCCTAACAAAATTAGTTGTACTTACTATGTCATCCCAAGACTTGACATTTGTTCTCTATGAAATGGTACCCTTCGCTTACTTAACATGTCAGTGCATATTACAAGGGACAGCGTGAATCCATGGGGTATAGTTTCCCCGTAAGTTCTTGGTTGGCAGTGTTAATACTGGATAATAGTAGCATTTTGTAAGTATAGAGAAAGGTATGTCTTACCTGAGTTATTGGTTTGTGTTGTTTTACTGGAGCTATTTTATATAGAATTGTTTTAGAATGGCATTATATACATTAATACAATAAATAATGTGATGACATTACCCAACAAAATGTGATGAAAAATAGAGATGAATTGATTTCACTGAGAAAAAAATCATGTCACAAATGCTTCCGTTTCATTTGTGACATGATGTAGTATTTTATATTGCAGTATTTTTGTGAAGACACCAATTAGAATTTGAAGCCTTATTTTGCTTAAACACTGTATAAACTAACATCTTCCTGGCCCAAAGCACTTGCTACTTTGTTAGAGACAAGTTCGCATGTAAAGATTAGCAACTTCAAACGAAGTAAAAGGAAAGATGGTTCTCTCATATTGGATAAAATGGGCACGACCAGGTGGTTCTTAATGTAAATATAGTGGGTGGGGAAAAAAAAAAGTCTTTGATGGTATAAGAATAATGAACAACCATAAAAGTAAATTTTCAAACCACAGCGTTAATCTGATGAGCTGTGTATCCTAACGGCAAAAACTTGATGAGTTTGAAGAAGCAGAAAATGTGTTGTGTAGAAATGCCGTGACTTTGGAGGGAAACAATGTAAGTGTACCTCAGGAAAAATATTCTGTTTACCTTTTTTTCTGGTTTCTTATTATGGTCTTATGCCTTTTTCTGTTTTTAAGGTTGTCAAGTAGGGCAAAATTCTGCAGGATTATTTTCTTTCCTGCTTGGATTATGTGAGCTGGGAAGGTAGCACAAGGGTCATTACTAGCTCATGCCACTTCTCTATTGCTCTTGTCATCAGGTTAATGTGAGGGCTGATGTCTGAAGCAGCATTTGCTTCATCAGCTCCTTTGTGACAGTCACTGTGCAGCTGCACTTTGCTACTTTGAACTGTAGTCCTGAAGGAAGTTTGAGGTAAAAACTGTTCAGACAGATCAGTGGTCTTTTGTGAAAACCTTACAGACCCATTGATTCGGCGACCGCTTTCTCCTCGGGCACACACCGTATCCGTGGTTGGAAGTGTTGTTTTACATAACCTAAAGGATTAAGTAAAATTTATGGATGGCTTTAGAAATACGTTTACTGTCTCTGATTTAGTAATCCACTATCATATTGACAGTGTTGGATTGAGCTGGTCGTATGCTTTGGGCCATCTAAAATCTGATGTTTAAGAAAGTCTTGTGGGGCAAAATAGTGAAAGAATATAAAACTCAAAGATACTGTTGAACCATGAGGTATGCTGTAATCTGAAGTACAATGCTGCTGTATTACTCCAATTTGGCAAATATAAATTTGGAAGGTAGTAACAGGAAGGCACCCTGGAAACATTCTAAATTGCAAACATATTGTGCAATAGGCAACTATAGGTAAGAAACTTTATTCTATTGAGAAATAATCAAGTGTTTTCGTAGCTATTGGAACTGCTTATGAAATCCAAGAGTATTTTGTTGTGTCGTGATAAGATCAGGAAGCTTTCTTCCACTTATTTGGTAGAGCCAAAGATTAGTGCAAATCTTACACTTTAATAAATATATTTAGTTGCAAGCAGCAAACTCCCATTTTATAATATTTTAAAGAATTTTATAGTATATTTTTTCAATATAACATTTAATTTTTATAATCTACATGTATATGTATTTTGACTTTTGAAAAAAATATTCCTAATTAATGCTTGTCTGTCTACCTACTTAAAAGGAAGAAAACCAAAGTGGAAGGTAGTGGTACTGAATGATGAAGCACTTTTGGGGCTAGTCTCTTTCAAAACAAAAGACAATTCTGCAGTGTCAAAGTGTTGAAGCAGAAGTTACCCTTCAATGAACTCATTTTGTTAATTGAAATCCTGCTTAAACTGAAAAATATATTTAGGTCATATAATGAATATTAGTGGAAAGCTATGGAGCCGTAGCTTCCCCCTCTCGCCCCACAGGCTGAAACTTTAAATAGCTGCTGTAAAGCTTGTTAACGTGGTTTTAAAAGTACTTTGACTTGATATTTAATAACTGTTCATCATTCGTTAAAAATTTCTGGCTAAAAATCTATAGTGCTTTCCAAAAACTATACCTCTGTATATTGAGCTTTCAGGTAGGAATATTTTTACAGTCATGGTAGGGAAAAATTATTTCAGTTTTGTCTTTCTAACTGGTCATTCAGACTGAGGATGGGTATTTCATTACAAATTATGCATGTGCACAAACAGACACACACGCGTAAACGAACGGACATCTTAGGACATCTGCAGATACATCTATTTTACTGAGTCACCACCAAAGCTGGTTTCATGTTCTGGGATGTACTGAGGTGTGTCTGAAAAGGACCATATGAGACAGAACATTTATCATGAATCTTACTAATAAAAATAAATAGTGTGTAAGTAGACATTTAGAGTATTTGCATTTGAACTATCCCTATTTTTTTCTGTTTCAATTAATAGTTACGTTTTTTGTCTTTTGTTATGTATGTATATGAGGCAGCAGCTAAAGTCTGAGAACGAATACTAAGGTTTAAAGTAGTCATAGTTAATGCTCATGTTCGATGAATGCTGTTGTTTTATTAAATCTCTTTTTCTCAAAATTCCATTAACTGTTTAAAGTAGTATGTAACAGTACTTGCGAAATTGTTCAGTAGAATTTGTTTTCTAAAAATATTACAATTTTTTTTTTAGTAAGTAATGAAAATGATATATACAAAAGTTCTGTTTCCTCATCTGTGTTTCAGCTTTAAATTTGAATAAAACTAATCTTATATTATTGATCTACTTCACTGGAACAGACATGACCTCTGTTTTAATATGAAACAAATCTCAAAGAGTTCTGCCTAGAAAAATTTAGAATAGAGCACAATGAATTTTAGGATTAAAAAGCCAGCGTTACGAAATACTCATTGGCTGAGTTATTTAAAACTCAAATACAGAGCAGAGAGAAAAATATATGGAACTAAGTTTAGGTATGTGACTTTACGGTTTCACTAGCTAGGCCTAGGAGGTCTCTGATAAATTCTCTTACGCTCTCTTAAACTCTCTTACACTTCAATGCATATCTCTAAAGGCAAATTGTTATAGCATGGAACATTTTCTTTGATTATATAATTTTCTTGCAAATTCCAGAGTACAGTACCTTAATTTTGATAATGAAAGTAATTTTCTTTTGAGAACTTGGGTTACTGTAGAATTTTAAAGCCTGTCTGCGGATGAGATTGAATTTAATCCCTTGAGTATTTAAGAAGCATTCCTGAGACCGTTGCCAAAAAGTGGCAAGATTAGCACTTGCAGTTTATTGACAGGATACCTCATAAGAAAGACATTTATCTGTAAGTGTATTGTTTTTCAAAAAGGAATGAAGTCTATCTTAAGCTCTGGGAATATACACCCTTTCTGAAACACAGAAAGAATGGAGCAGTTTCTTTTCATACAGCTCGTGGCACAGGGACACAGCAGTTTACAGAGGTAAGAATTACATGTTGACAAAACTACACAGTAACTAATTTCCTATCAGATAAAAACATAAGTGCTTGAGGATTAAGAAAGTCTTAGCAGTCCCTGTCATAAATTGAATTCAGGCATGCTCAAAAGTAAGTCATTATTCAGCAATAAAATTGTATCCTTACATATATGCCTGTACCCAAGTATATGTTGGAGAATGACAGAGGTTACCAGAGGGTTTGTTGTTCTTTCTGGGTTTAAAAAACCCAGGAAGAACTAAATCATATCTTGTGTCCAAGATTTTAGCATGTGAGACTGCGGAATCTCTTTGCCTCCTGTAATCTTTTTAGAGAGAACTCTTTGTGATTAACTGGTCATAAAATCTTGTCTGCATTAGCAGATCTTTACTAATCCCGTGCCTGTCCCAACAAACAAACAAATACTCTGCAGTACTGATTCTGCTTTCACATACCCCAGTGTGGTCCTGTTCCCATCAAAGTATTTCCTTCAGATTTATATAGCACAAATAGAAGAATAATCAGATCCTTTCCTCTTATATTATCTATGGACTACTCATTGAGTGACTTATTTTAAAGCAGTTGTGATTCAATGGGGATGTTTTTAATTTGCTGCCTGTTCTCTTTACCTCTGAGGAAAGAATTTTGTAAATGCTGAATAATTTTAGAACATGTTTTCTTGGTTAAGGGTTGGATCATATTTTAAATTAGTTTTAAGAGGAAGGAAATCGTGTAAATGCTGTGGAATTCAGATAAGCACTGTGCATAGGAAATAAGTACTTTAATTTAGGGTGCCTAGAATTGGTAGGTCAAGCTGATGATAATAAAGGACCAGATCTTAACTTTGTTTCAAAGAACATGTAATCAATATTCTCTCTCCTGTTTTATTTCCTTTTTGCTTGAGAAATTATTTTGGTGCAGCTGAAATGTGCAATTGCTTAAGTATTCCACAGGGTGTCATGAGGTAGTTGTTGGAATCATTAATACTTGGATGAAAATAAAGAAAGAAACGTAGTGTGCAGTCCTCTGAATGCCAGTTAATGTAATTTTAGATGTGACTAATACACATGCCATAAAATAAAAAGTTCTTAACTCATTAACACATGTATCTTATTTCTGTATCTGTATAAAATGTACATACGAAGAAAAATATTACGAGAGATCGTTTACAAGAGTGAGCTATTCTGTTAGGTCTTCCCAAAACCCCGTTCTATATATACCTTACTATTTTATAGTTTACAGTGCAAGTGGAATCTTTGACCCATAGCAGTAGTCTGACATACCAAACCATGTATATAAAAAGAAAAAAAAAAAAAAAAAGGAAAAAGAAAAAAGGTATAATACTTGTATTTGCCATACTATTATAGAGATTGGGATAAATAAAAAAATTGGAATGTGGTCCTCCAAATTAACTTTCAATTTTTATTTTGCTTTTATTTTAATTTTTATTTAAGGTCTTTTAAAATTTAAATTTATTTAAACAAACTTTATACAGTACACACAGCTGTACTGTGGATTTTATGATTTGTTAATTATAGCTATATATGATGTCAAAACTTAACTTCAGGCTTTTTTCCCTGCACATGTATAATGTATTAGGAGGAGAATTTTTACCAAAATATGCACCAAATTAAGGTGTGTTTGGTTATAGTGATACATTTTTGCATATTGAGACCAAATATTTATTGACATAACTGTTGACTTCTGCAGAGCTGCACATGCATTGAATTCAGCTTCAGGTTTGTGAATATTTGGACAGAGTTTAACAGTAATTGTGAAGGATCCTGCTTCTGTTAAAACCTGAATTGCTTTAAATGGAAATGACATTGGCCATGAGAAAAATGACATTACTTTATGAAATGAACAGCAAAACTCCATTTCAGTAGCAACAGAACGTGATCCAAAGTGTAAAATCGCTGATGAAAGTAAGAACTTGAATCTCTGTTGACGGTAATAATTTGTCTAATTTTAACAGCATATTTAAAACCAGTTTTGAGCAAATAATACCTTATGGATTTAGGCATATTTTGTCATATTATATAAAGTGGCACACTAAAATAATAAACTAGTTAATTTTCTTGTTACTATTTATTTGTGCTGAGTATTATGGAACAAGTTTTGGGTTTATGCCAGTGGCATAACAGTGAGTGGCACTGAGAGCACAGGATGAAGGGAGGTTGATTCTTCTGACGGACAATTAATAAGATTTTAGACATATGACATGCCACACGTCCTCTCTGCTTTATGCCCGGAAGGTCATAGTGCCTTACAGCCATAGAAGGTAATTGCCATGACAATCAGAAGCCGAGTGCTTTTATTCAGATTTGCTTCCAAAATCCACATGGTCCTGTGGACAATTGTTTGTGCAAAACCTTTCTGACTCAACCACTATAAATCGTGACCTGTTTAAAAAACCAGTGTGTTTATAGGTACCTTAGCAGTATGTTTAAATACTTGCTAGAGGAAGAACTAGACCTGTTTAAAGCGGTTTTAATATCCAAAATAGAGTGACATACCTTAAATCTTCATGGAGATGAAGAAAGTGAACAGAAATGGTGGCCTTTGGGCTTTTGGATTGCTTGGGGTTTTTTTGTTTCTGGGTTTGGCTTTTTGAAATATAAACGTCCCGATCTCTGTCCAGGTGAGTTTCCTTTACAGCAGGGCATCGTGGAAGCAGAGGGGTTTAGATTGGTAGATTATCGTCTGTCTTCTTCCTCAGTTTAAGGCTCACTGAACTCGCTTTGCCTCTCCCTTTCTTTGTCCTTCTTACTGCAGCTAGAATAATCTAAAGGGGTAATTCCACACATACTTCGAATTACTGAGATAATGCAGTACCTTAAACTAAAGTGATTAATATCAGAAAATATTTAAATAATAAAATACCTGACTGCACTGAGATTTTTCCTATAATTTATTAGAAAATGATACTTTTTAGCAAAGGAAAACAAAATAGAACGGACAGAAGTTAAAAACTGTTTATATTATATAATGTAAAAACTTGGCAGTATCCTGAGGCATATGCATCATATGTGTGATATGTATACATTCGATTGATCCCAGCACCCAAGTCCCTCTTTGAATGTTAAGACAAGGTTGATGAATATTATGATCTGTTTTTATTTTCAGATTGAAAATCTACAGGAACAACTTAGGGACAAAGACAAACAACTAACTAATCTAAAAGACAGAGTGAAGTCATTGCAGACGGATTCTAGTAACACAGACACAGCACTAGCAACCTTAGAAGAAGCTCTGTCAGAAAAGGTAATGTTTTCTCATGGAACAGCATTATGTGCTGCTCTTGTGGGTGAACTGTGTCCAGAAAATGTCTTTTTAAGTTGGTCTGGCACCCGTAACAAAGCCTGTGGGCCTTGTCAGGAAAGCAGGTGGCTCTGTTCTGGTAGGATGAGCAAGGAGTGATCCCCGGCTGATGAAGTGAAACAAGACGCTGAGGTAAAGCAGGATGCCCTTTTAAATGGGGACGGAGTAAATGGCCCAGGACATGGGAATATTTTCCCTTAGTCAATGGGATGAGTGGTTGTTCTCTGAAAGAACTGAAAGTCATAGACACTGGACTTAACGAAGGTAGAGTTTTGGGTATTTTTATGGCTTTGTGATCTTGATTATCCTGTTCTTTTGTCTGTTAAGCAGGGCCTAACTGAAGAGCCGACAGCAAGTGACCAACTGTTACCTTGGCTTGCTGTTTAGCACTGTTGGTTTCCTACACTTAATTCATAAGAGAAACTATTTTATAAAAAAATGGAGAATTACTTTTTTTTTTTCTTCAAAAACTATATGCCTTTAATTTGAAAATACCTAGCAGAAGGGATAAATCTGGACTGTTTAAATTAGTGGCAACATTCCTACCAACTTCAGTGAGGTCAGGGGTTTTTCTTCCAGTTAACTTTGAATATGAGATAATCCAAGTGAATTTATATACAAAAAAAATTAGTAAAAGTATCCACTTTTTGCAGCTCACAGATCTTAATGTATATCGTTTAAATGTGCACAGGTGAGTGCAACTAATTGAACTATGCTGTGCCATTCTGCGGTGTGTAATCCTAGCAAGGTATTTATGACTGTACATGACTTTAAAATGCTACTGTGGTGTTGGCACTAACACCTAAAATGCTAATGTTGGATTTCTGATTTCTTTCTGTGTTTAATCACCTTACTAACATTTGCTTGGTCAAAAACAGTGAAAAAAGTTGGCATTACTATTAATTCTGTGACTTCATATGGATAAGCTTACAGCATTTATGCAGTAAAGAAAGTACTTGTATTTTGTTAATCTTTCACTGCTAATCTGGACAAAGTGCTCACCAATCTCACAGCATATTATTAAAAAATGGCATAAAGTACTTTTTAACCCATTTTTCCTCCTTGTAAACTGTCTTCTCTGGATTAGTCTTTGTTGTCACTTTCCCAAAATGCCCATAGAGGCACCTGAGAGTTTAAAACAGTCCTTTAACCATCAGGCTACTGTTGTCAGTGTAGAAAGCAGAGTGTCTGCACACTGCAAACTTGCCGGTTCTCCTCTGCAACTGAGCACGAAGTACATAGCCAGAAGCCAAAGAAATCTTGTATCCCATTTTCTGCCTCAGCTGTATCTGCAGCACTTGAGAGGAAATGCACTTATGCAATACTTCTTAGCTGGGGTAATTTGCTAAGCTGCAATCTGTCTTCAATTGTAACGTATTTCTCTGTTGAAAATATTAAACTAATGACCCTTTGCCAGGGTTCATAGTAGAAGCATCAAGTGTGGAGGTATCGAATAGAACATGTATAGTCGTCTTCTCACTACCAGAAATACAAAAGGTTAAGTAGTACTGGATTAAAACCTAACCCAAATTAATGAGTGGCGATTAGTTGTTCTCAAGTCATTTTGCACCAGTACCATTCTAAAATCTGTTGAAATAAATGTAAACTAATAAATAAATGTAAAAGTTTCTATAATTTTGAAGAAGTTTTGTATGTATCTGAAAATGAAATATTCTATTATTCTCATACATACAAATTATAAAATTTTACTAAACTCGGGATGCGTTATTTTTGAATATTGTAGCGAGGATTTGTGCCAGAGTTTGTTTAAAAATTGTGCTATAGAATTTCTTTGTGTGTGTGATAACTTGAAATGTGACAGCACTAGAGACACTGAGGGTATGGAAATTTTGTGTCAAGCTTAATTTGATTGCTGTAATAAAGGTTCAAAGTCCCATAAATGATGATAGTTTTAATGTTTTGGAGAAGTTAGGTAAATTTAGATCCTTCTCTGAAATGTATTTTTGCAGTTCATGTCTACTTCATTTGGAATTGCACGGACATATACAAACAGACTTTTTAAAAAAGAATCGGTGTGATTAGTGGTTTCTCCAAGTGGGATTGACTAGAACTCCCACGGGGTCCCCCAGGTTGAATTCTGTACACACCAGTCACGTTGCTCGCGGACAGTCAGCCGAGAAGGGCATCCTTCCTGCAGCGTCTGCAGGCTGCTCCGAGGCGCGCGCCGGACGCTCCGGGATGGCTTCCTCTGCCGCAGGGGTTTCTGTCTCTTTGCAGCTGATGACGGCAGCGGTCTCTTCTGTAAGGCAATGCTTTTGAGAAGTGGCGTGAAGCTGAGCTGTGCTGGGGTGTCTGGTGACTGTTTCAATCACTTATGGAGAGATTGTTACTTATACAGTTAGGTGGCAGTATATAAAGGGAAGAACTCTATATGTAACTGATATGCTTATCGTTCCGTATTACTTCAGAAACACTACTTTGTTAACCTAAGGAAAAGTTACACAGAATTATTAAACAATAGCCTTTTTCTACAAATGAGCTTTATAACTGAGAGTGTCAATTATTTTATGACTTGCCCAAATCATTATGCAAATTAGTGTATGTGTTAGAATAGGAACATAGGGCTTGAATTTTAACAGAAAATTTTCATTTGTTTGAATTTGTGTTATTTTCCTATGACTATTTTTCTGTATTTTGAGATCTGTAAGCTTAATTAAAATATGAATTAAATCATTGATATTTGTCCAGTTTCTGAACAGAAACGTAACAGTATAGCTCCTACACAGTTACGGGATGATTTACAGTGGCTGGCGGTCTAGGTAGCAATATTGATGATATATTCCATATTCTAGATTTTAAAGTTTCAGTTCTAAAAGACTTAAAATATCGCCATGACCTTTAAGCTCATTGGCTAAATTTGCTTATGAGAGAATCATGTCATAAAAATTCACCTTCATGATGATTCTGATGGATTGTGTGTTTTTGTTGGTTTTTGTGTTTGTTTTTTTAAATGTGTGACAAGTCACTGTGTGCTACTGGGAAATCTTTTTACAGTTGGGGAATGATTAGTATATTAGATTTAAAAAAAAAAGGAGAAAAGCAACACTGCGGAGTAGAATTAATATGAGATTTTGAGAAACAGGGTATTTGATCTTAGAGCATTAGACACAATGAGGAAGTTTCCAAGGCAAAAGCATCTCTCTGTATGATTTTGATTGTTTCTTGTACAGAGAAATCATGCACAATTTCTTTCCCTTTGTAAGTTTCTTGAAGGCCACGCTTTCAAGGGCAGGTTTCTCAGTCTTAGGTGTAGTCTCTGGGATGTACTTATACATTGAAAGAAGCCAGCAGGCATCTTCTAGGAGTTCAAAACGAGCTATTATGTCCAGCTTTGTCGTGTCTTCTGGCAGCTAAATACCTTGCTGGTTTGTTCACGCGTGTCTCATTCCTCTTTGTGTCCAGCTTTCCAATTCATCCTACCTGCTCTCAGTGAGTAACCTTTCTTATCCCTGTTTCTGTCTGCAGTAGCATTCCTAAGACCTATAGACTTTATCAATAGTTATTAACTTTTTCCACTGCAAATACTGGTAGAAATATGGAATTGATTTTTGTCCAAATGGGACAAAACAATAACCCTTAGTGATAGTTTCTTATTAACAAGTGCATCAATATAAGTACGTTTATCAATTTAAATTAGTGATGCTGTCAAGAAAGGATGCCGCTTTCATTCAAGAATACCTGATTTCCATGGAAGTACATTGTGTGTTTGTGGTTTTTGTTTGTTTGTTTTTCCTAGAAGTTATATCAGGCCTAGTTTGCAGCTATGTCATCTTGTTTTATACTCTGAGATTCGGCACAATTTTTGGCTTTACCTTAATTCTTTGTCAGTTCAATAGTTTTTAGAATTTTAATTAAAAAAAATAATGAAGAGAATACTCCAAAAGCATCATGGGAAGCTCTTTTAAAATAGAAATTAAATTTATTTATGCCTGTTTAGTTAACCACAATTCACTAAAATGGAGTTTAATAGCTTTTCTTAGTTTATATGGGAAGAAAAAATATTAAAACATGATCATATGATATGGATGAATTATGAAGCTATTTTTAAAGTCCAAAACTCAAATGTTTGAGCAGTTGTGTTTTTCCTGCACTGTTCTTGAAAATGCTCCGATGGAGATTTTGACTCTGAATTAGAAAATATGGCTCCTTATTTTTCATGAAAATAGATTTTTCCAAGTATCTGTCTCTGATTTTCTTTTTCTTTCATATTTAGTGATTGGGTAGCTTGGTAACACTAAATGAAAAAACTACTGTAGACATCATAAAACAGCATCAAAATTTCCTGAAACGGACTCCTTTTAATCTTTGTATTTTTCCAGCAATATTGATGATATAATTTGTTCTCTTGTCAGGAATCAGAAAAGAATAAGCTCAACTTTAGTCACTTTTTGAGTGCATTTTAGAACTAAACTGAAAAAGGTATTCATTCAGTTCTTTACCCCTAAGTTTGGAGCCTCTCCTAAGCACTGAAAATTCTTAACAACAATAAAGGTCACATTGCAATAAACAAAAAATAAGTTTACTCCTATTTAGAATAATTAAAAAAAAAGCTTGAAAATCAGAATATGCAAAACTGCTATCAGCTTCCTTGATGTTTTAACAAGAAACTTTTCAAAGAATATCTCAGCTCTTGGGCTGGCCCAAAGCAGCTCAAGAGGTTGCTTTCATGAAGCTGATATTTATAAAGTTGGTCCTACTGTAGCAGCATACAGCAGATAAGCAATTGAGTATGTCTGATAATAGAGCTATATGCTGGGGCAATTCAGTTCCTGCTTCTGTGATAAAGTGCAAATAGATTAGACCTGTGAGGTCCTAGATTAGTGTGTAAGGAAAGCTCGCCAATGCAAATAAGACTGAAACAAGAACACATTGTTGGGATTTCTGCAAGTTAGCTGTTAATCAAGTAAAACATGGTATATTAGGGCCTTTTAACACGTTTTTGACATTTAGCCTTACGCAGCTGACAGATAAATTAGTCTTCTTTTGTGATTGACTGAGAAAAAATTTATACTGTTCATTAATAAGATGAAATAATGTTACGTTTAATTTACTATAGAAGAAGAAAAATCATTTAGGTAAATAAATCTTCAAGAAGGAATTGGTATAAAACTAAGCCTGAATATAACTAAGTGGATTCTGAATGGTTGTTAAACTATTCCACTTAGTGGAGGCTGGCATTTTAACATTAATGTTCAAGGAATTAAGAATTTATATTATTTGTTACTAGGAATAAACTTGATGTTGTTTAGTATCCCATATTCCTTTCTTGCATAATCTCTATGGCAAAAGCCAGCTAATGTACTAGTTTTTTTTTAAAAAAAATACTATTTGCTGGTTTGTCATTTCTGTAATACTCAACAATGTTGCTATTGAAGGACCTTCACTCTGTACAGACACATTTCTACCCGAAACGCTGCCCGGTGTGAGGCAGGGAGGTTCTGGCCTTGGGCTGAACGAAGCCGGGGGCTCGGTGCGCAGGCAGTTGATGCTGTCTCGGGAACAGATCTCATTGCCCATAGCCTGCTACTTTTAGTTTTGGCCCTATCTGTTTTACTGTATCCTGAGTGGAACGTAGGATGTCTTCCATGTGTACTTCTTTCTGAATGAAATAAGTAAGGACATGAGTTTTGTATAAGTAGTCAACGCTGTTTTCTGTGAAGATTCTTACAGTAACGCTGATTTGGTAATATGTATGCTCAGTTCGCTAGGTTGTGAAAGGGAGTGCCCAACGTCAGGGGAATGCTAAACGCAAAATGAAAGCAGCACTATGAACTTCCAGCCTTTTGAAAAGGTTTTCCTTAGGAACCAAGTAGCAAATAATAACTATGCCAATATTCTTATTACAAGATTATTCAGCATAGTGCTGATTATTTTCCAATGTCTAAAAGATTCAAAATACATTTATTTACAAACTTAAATATAACTACTTATTTGGTAAAGATCTTTATCTAATTGTTCGAAACCTAATAATATTTAACATTCGTACATACAATTACATTGTAAAACACTCAATGTGATGATTTTTAAAAGTTTTTGACTACTGGTGAAACAAATTACTACAGCTGGAAGCCAATATTATATAACTGGAAGAAAACAAATTAATTTATCAAAGGAACATAAATGTTTGAAATGTCTCTGTAAGGAATATATTTAAAACATATCACGTTTTTCACTTAGGCCTAGTTTCACATCCAATAATAGACTAGTCATATAGCAAGCATCTATGAAGATTAACACCCCACGTCTGCTTTTGGTACTTGATCTTAACAGCTCATGTTACATAAAAATGTTGCATCATAGCTTATGTTTGCTATATAAACATAATGCAAAAGGAAGTTAATTTTTAAATATTTAAAATAAAAATAAGGAATATAAAAATTAAGACTTAAATTAAAATTCTAATAGGCTTAATTGCACTTACACTGGGGTCTAAAATTAGCTCTCTAATAAGCAACCACAAACATTAGAGACATTCCAAATAAGTAAAGATCAATATGAGAAGGTCAATTTTTCTATTTCTTGAATTGGCATTTAAATAGTTTCAGGGAAATGCATAACCCATTAAAGTAAAATTCATTTAAGGGTAGCCAAGTTTTAAATCAGTAATTTAAAATAATGAAATATTTATTCAGTCCATACAGAAACCCATTATCAGTTTTAAACTTTATACATGCAGATAATATGCCATTTAAATGATAGGAGAGTGAATAAATGGGAGATCTTCAACAGATGCTTAGTGAAAGGCAGTTGTATAGAAGCTGAAAATACAAGGGGACACTTAGGGAAAGCTTCCCAGTCTTCTGAAAACACTACGTGTGTTCCATTTTCCAGTAGCTCGTTCCCTTGCTATGCACTATGAAAGGAGGACCAGACAACAAGCAGAGGCAATGGACAGTTGTCAGCAAAGTTGCTGCTGTGGTCAGTGTTACAAAGGGATGAATTGTGAAAATGGGGGGAGAGAGACTGAGCAGAAGAGAAACAACCAGTGCTTGAGGTACAGAATCTAGAAAAATGTCTCTGCCTATTCCACAGAACCAGTGAGACTGGAAAAGACCTCTGCAGATTATCTGGTCCAACCCAGCTGCTCAAAGCAGAGCCAACTAGAGCAATTTGCTCAGGATCTTGTCCAGCTGCGTTTTGAATAGCTCCAAGGTTGGAGACTGCTGGGATGAAAATCACAGCCTTGAGTTTAGGCTTTTTTTTATGCATATAAGTGTTGACAGTTGGCTCTTTGCAAAATATGCCTTGAGCTTTAAAAAGCCCAGAAGCAGAAGATCTTCAGAAGATCCTCTAGGGCTTGGAGGAACATCATACCTAGTGTGTGGAGAAAATGAATGAATAACCAGGATAGGTCTGAACATTATGTGCTTTCTAAAAGTGCTGTTACTACTTAAGCTAACTTTGATAATGAATTAACTTTTTTTCTTTCATTATAATGACTAAGTTTATTACAAATTGGAATGGGATGTACAGCTGCTGAAATGTTGCTTGCATTGTAATGTTTGTTGAGATACCATAACCACAGCTGAGAGTATATTGATATGGGCAAAGGTAAATTTTATGTATATGTGTAGTGTGTATATATATATATAGTCTGTATGTGTGTATATGTATCTCTCTATATCTCCAGCGTGTGTGTGTGTATGGCAGTATAAGGAATCATGGGCAGAGGGAGTTAGCATGAGATTTTTCTCCCTTTCTAATAATATTAGGTTTCCATCAGCCTTGTCCGGTTCTATGAAATAGTATTTTAAGTATTGATCCTACCCTTAAACTGCTTCTTGGAGATTTCAAGCATAAGTACAACAGGACTTGAATAGGATCTGTGAGTGTGCTGATGGTCCTACCTGAGCCACACCACTGGTACTGTAGAATTTCATCAGTCAGGATGTAGGTTTTCTCCCATGCAGGTTTAAGTTTCCTAAATGTTACTTCCACTGCCCCCTGACTACCACTTCCAAAGTGATACTAGTAGTTCCCCTGATACTCTGCTTAAATTGACCTATTCCCAATTCAAATGCAATTCTAGTGGTTATTTTATTTTACCCTAAATATTTCTCTCTGATTAGTATTTGCATCCTTCAAGTATTAGTAGAATGTGATTTTGAAGAATGTAATCAAAGCTTAACAAACCCATACTACTGCATCTGCTTTTTACATTTTACCCTTTGAATTCATCACCCAGTCCTTGACTGGTGATTTTCAACAATGCTTATAATAGTAAGTGGAAGTCAGCAAAACATTTAAAAATGTGGTTGAGTTCAAATGTATGTAGGATTTACTGTTAATTGGATGGAGAAGAATCTTCCTTTGGATAACATAAGTTGTATCAGGGTACTTTTTCTGTATCTTGGAGAATTTTTTTTATTTTGTCCTCTCAAAATATAATACGTGTAAACTGAAAGTTACTGATAGCAAGTGATTGATTTCTAATTAGATTTGGAGCCTTGAAAACTTTTTGCCAGTACTATAGACGCTACCAGCATTCAAAAAACATAACCAAATTCAAGCTGAGTAAACAAGTCATGGCCTCTCTGTTTTGAACTTTTATTCAAGACCTCAATCACTTCTGAATACAGGAAAATACATGACTGAGATGAATAACTTTCCATATCTATGACAAGACTAAACTTATTCATGTCAGTATAGATATTTAATGAAGTGTCTGTACTATGTTGCTCTTATCAAGTATTTAAAACCTTGATCTGATGTTTTTGAAATCAGGGGAAATCTTGCATTGACTTTAATACCATTAACTCAATCATCCTCTTCTTCTGAAGGCTGATTTTTTCTAAGTGCTACTTAACGTAAAGAAATTTCATTCTGTCTTTTCTTTAAATGATTCCCAACTTTTCCATTTTGCAATTCTTTCCCTTGTTAGGAAAGAATTATAGAGCGCTTGAAGGAGCAAAGGGAGCGAGATGACAGAGAAAGACTCGAAGAAATTGAATCTTATAAAAAAGAAAACAAAGACCTGAAGGAGAAAGTTAATGCTTTACAAGCTGAACTGACAGAAAAAGAGGTGAGTCTTTTCAGTAAAATCTATGTTCTTCTATCTATGTCATTATGATGAAAGAAAGTGCATTAGGATTACTCTTGAATCACTTTGAGTACCGAAATTATGCCACTTCAGTGGTCAGCTTCTGAACTGCTGTTTTCTTAAGCATTCTTCATAGTCCTCACTTTTGTACGTAAAATAGTGCTTCAGTTTTTGCATAGTTGTGTGTCACTGTATCTATTTTTGCCTTTACATAAGCCTCCAGTAGGCTCAAATATTCCATTGTTGCTCCTGTTTTCATTTGTCAGTTGGAGCGATAGACTTCACGGTAATTGTACCTCCAGAATATAATGTCAACTTGTCTGTATTATGACTGTTTCTATGTTTCACTGCATGCCAGCTCCTGTGGTTCCAATTGGTTGTATTCTCAAAACGGTGTCTTTTGCTATCAATGCTTATCTTGTGGCAGCTCTTTTTGGGGAAGGGGAGGGGGAACAGGATCCAAGTGATTACTGAGTTGGCAATAAGTTAGTGTCCTGGTGACTAGGAATTAACTTTTTACTCTTGGTCATTTTTCAGTCTAGTTTAATCGATCTCAAAGAACATGCATCTTCATTGGCATCAGCAGGGCTGAAAAGAGACTCCAAACTTAAGTCTTTAGAAATAGCCATAGAACAAAAGAAAGAAGAGTGTAGTAAGTTGGAAGCACAGTTGAAAAAGGTAAGTTCCATCTTCAAACAAACAAACAACAACAATCAGAAAAACAAAAATCAACATCCCACACCCTCATTTTGAAAAGATGAGCTTATTTACTCTTCTGGAGTAAATCTAAAATGTACCCATCTTACGCTGTTTGCTGATGCTTGCATCAAATACTGCTAGCCTTTTCTTAAGAGGCTTGTACCAAAGCCACTAGTGAGCCTCAGAAATTATCTTGAATACTATGTGAGGGAATTCTGAGAAGCTGCTACAAATAGATGAACTGGGATCAGGACATTGGAGGGAAAGTAGAAGGCAGAAAGAAATATCAGACCAGCAATTAGTACGTATATGATTTATACTGCTGTTAGAAGTAGACTGAAATGTTTGTAGCATGGGAAAACATTAAAGGCTCATCCAAGAAATGCTGTACTTCCTAATAAAAAAAAAAATCTCCTTCCAAAATGGAAATTCTAGCTAGGTTTTATTTTGGCCTTTTTTTTGGCTTTGTTGGTGAACACATGTTTGTGATAATTAAGCAAACTAATGCATAGCTTATCTCAGCTAGCAATTCAATATTTCTGTTCAGCAAGTAGTGGAAGCAAGCATTTAAAGGAAAACATACATATCCTATATTTTATAACATGGTTTTATTTAAATGGATGCATTAAAATAGTTTTTGCTTAAATGATTTGCAAGTTTGTTGATGCTTTTTCTACCATACCTTGTTTCTTTGACCTTTTTCTGTGTCATTTGGTAATGTCTGCTCTCATTGTTTGAACACCAATCTCATGACATATTTGATGGGTTTAGGCGTTATGTTTGCCTTCTGCAATTCATGATTAAGTGTATGTCAAACATTACTTTTTTATATTGATATCTAATGTTTCATTTTCTAGAAAAGAGTATTTGTTCTGTGAATGTTACCACCGTTAGGACAATATGCTGACACTCTTTCTACCCAGGTTGAGCAGTGTCCTGCTCTGTGTTTAAGCAGTATTTCCATAGCCTTACCTGTGAAGAAGGTATTGCAAAGTGTAAAGGATACCAGAGTGTAAACCTTACACTTCTATTATTTTTTAATTCAGAACAAATGTGTGCAATTAGATGCCTGTGTTACATGTTGTGGAGAGGAAGGAAGGGAATCTTTTTCAATCAACATATACAAAAGCTTTTAATGGAAACACCACTACTTTAAATGTTTGATAGCTTGTAAATGCTATTGATGTCAGAATTAAAATATCCGAAGAAGCCATTTCTCTGGAAGACCTTATTTTGTTTTCTTTTGTTAGAAAATGTGTTTGTTTACTTTGCACTTCACTACAAAATATACTTCATTACAATCTGAAATATCTTATTTTCTTCATTTAAAAAAACTAGTTAAAAAAAACCCTAAAAGCACAGATCACCTAAAAAAAAAAAAAAATCAAAATCCTCTTGAAGGACTTGAAATCCTAAGTCAATCTTTTATGACTGTACATATAAACACATCATATGGTCATGGAAAAATAAGCACTTATAAACGTCAGAGAGTGTCTGGGACGTCTTTCATATAAAAAGGGAGTATGTTCCCTGTGTATAAATACAAAGGATTATTAAATGAAAGTTGAAAACATAATAGTTTTATTATATCATAAATACAGCATAAAGCCCCAATGGAAATTCACCCAACATTTGTAGGAGACCAGGTATTTCCACAATAAAATGTAGTTACAACCTTCTTTGTGGGCATGTTTAGTTGAACAGAAACAGTGACTGTTAATGATAGTAGACTCCAAACAGTAATTTTCAATTCACATTTTCTCTAATAAAATACTTTATGTTCAAACCTGTAAATATCCTGTGTTAAAAGTAATTGGTCCCCAGAAATCTACCTTCTCCATGTTTTCACTCCTTAGGAAACTAACTGAAACAGAAATCTGGGTTATTCTTGCATATGTCTGAGTTAGAGTAGGAAGGAACATCAACATAGTTCGGAGTAAATTAACCTGCGTGTCCCATAAGTGTGCTTATGTGTGAACATGAACCGCTCCGGAAGCCAGAAGGAATGGGCACAGTTTATATCTATTTTTCAAAAGTGACTCCAAAGGGTTGTCTCTTATTTTGAGAAATTTGAATGCAGCTTACACATTACTCCTCTCTAAAAATATCTTAGAGAAGGCACTTTTTGTTATGGTATTGTACAGTCATCATAGTTTAATGTTCATTTATATGCTCAAACAAATTATACTAATAAATATGAAGATAGTATTCTGTGCACATTTGCTAGGAGTTAGTTTTCCATGAGCACTAATGGTAATAAGTACTAGGCCTGAAAGAAAATGCGTACAAGGGGCAAGTCCAAACAAAATCTGTAAAATAATAAATAAAAAATTAAAAGTTTCTCTTCCCTTGTTTCCCCTCCTTCCTGTTTTTGGAGAGAATAAGATTCATTTATTGATAATAAAGATGTTTTTGATTGGGTCTGATTAGATCCAAATATTTTGCAGTATTAGTTAACTGGATTGTTTGCACTTCAGCAGGAGAAAACATGCTGATTCTAAAATCACTGTTTTAATTTTATAGAGCAGACATATTTCAAAAAGTAGTAAATAGTAAAGAGTAATTATTCATGTGACTGTGATGTATTTTGGGACACAAAATAATGTTTAAAAGCATAAATGTGCTGCTTAAACTTTTTGTGACAAAGATTATGGATTAAAATTCATAAAATGGGAAAAAAAAATCATAAACCCCAGAAGAATGCTCAATGCTCTTTTTGCCAAAATTCCACAGAATTTTGTTGACTCACTTTGTATTCCTACTAGTGAAAAAACAGCAGGAATTACCTAATAGGTAGCGAAGTGTTTTATATATATATGTGTGTGTATATATATATAATCCTGTTATCCACTCTAGAATTTCCTCCTTTTGTTGTTTTTCATTATCTTAAATTTACCTGCTTACTGACATACTTGCAGTTGCTAAAGTACTTTTTGCCAAGCTGTACTGTTCGAAAGTCATTCTGCATAGAAAATTCAGTCTTGTGTTAAACAAAAGGAAAGTAATAAATGTAATGATACAATTTAATTAATCTTTTATTATTACCATCTTTGAAGCTTTGGTGATAAATTGCAGCCTCAGCCAAAAGCACTTCTCGTGATTCATTGCTTGAGACCAGCACTTAATGTATCATCAAAAGTGGACACCTTTCTTTATTTCATGGGTTATTTAACTTGAGAAAGGGAAAGTAACACAAACCTTAAATTTCTTACTCCAGCTATTCTTTTTTAGGAGCCAAAGTCAACATTTATGTTTCCCCAGTGCCTCTCACTTTCACCAAGGAATGTTTAGAATCTTAAATTTCTACTTTCTTATGACAAGTTCTTCTGTGCAAATGCACTGGTTTTGTTGAGCTAATGCTGTTTTCCTGGATCTTTCCTTCTTTTCCTGTCTGTGCTTCACTCCCTTCCAACTTTGCAATGTAGCAAGCTGAACAGTTGTTCAATCAGATGTACAATCCCGTAAGTTCTTTTTTAAAATGCCCGCTGTAACATATGAAAGCATGAGGATCCATTACCTTCCTGTGTTGTGCTCTTCCTCTGTGGAGCTTTGCAGAATACCTCTGATGCTCACTATGCTGTATTCATTATATCCAAATAAATGAACTTTGTGGACTTCAAGGCCGTTTTAAGAATATGAAATGTATTAAATAGGTACATACAGTATTTCTGGGAAAAAGAACATCCTAGCCTTTAGGTCCTCAACTTCTCCATTAGAAAGAGCATGCAGATGAATTTGGTTTGGTTTGGTGGGGTTTTTTTGCTTTGCTTTTCTTTTTAATTCCTCCTTCTGCAGTACTTTATTTGATCCTTCAAACTTAAATAACTTCTAATTTATTCAGTTTATCTTCAGTGACTGAGTTGATTATGTGAATAATAATACCTAGGAAGTGACTGGTACTATTATCAAAAGTCCATACACTGAAAATAGTTCAGATCAGGTTTACTCACAAAAGACTGTATACATTCAGCATGTAGTTGTTAAGAATATGGAAACATTGTATTTAATCAAAGAAAAACCTGAAATATAAAATGATGAATGCAAAGGGCAGCGTTTGAAAAAGCCACACAGTATTACTTTGGCTTGTTTAGCATTATTATTCTTGCCAATATCTGCTTTAATTGCACAGTATCTACGCTTTTGACTTGACTGTGTTCCTTTTTCAATTTGAGGAAGAGCTGTAACAAACATTCTCTCTGCAGAGCACAGTTTTCATTTTTTTGGCTGAGACTGTTACATTTAATGTGCTGTGAGCATCACAGGACAGAAAAAATGATGTAACTGTAATAGCAATTTACAAGCTATAGTTTACATAGTAATCATAGTTGGAATTACCATGTAATTGGGATAGTACATATAGAAGAACTGGCTTTGTAGCTGAAGTAATGTGATACTATGCAGTAAGGAAGGTGTTGCCTTCACTGAAGTCAATGGGAATTTTGCCATTAATGTCAGTGGACCAGGATTCCAGCTTTGGAGTCTGTTATGGCCAAGTTTTGTAGCTTCTGACCATGTAACGGATCTGTCATGGCTTATGTATAGGAAAAGAGTCCCACAGAATGTGCTGTGTTTACTTTTAAAGTCATTGGCTAACTGTTTTTAGAATCCAGTCATAAATTGATTGTAAGCAGCGTAAGACCTGATGTTACCACCTTTACCATCCAGCATGCTGCTGGTCAAAGAGCTTTTCCCTTTGAACGATAAAACCCTTTTTTCTGTATCATCTTGGATCACCTTTGTGGTAGTTCTGTTTCTATTCATATCATTTGCACTCCTACTGTGCACGTCTTTTCAGACTGGAGTCTTTTTTGTGTTAGTTTTTCTCTTGATTTTCATAAATGCTTTCCAGTCATTATTTCAATATTAGTTATTCTGCTGTATGGAATTTGTTTATTACTACCTAGTCTATTTGTGTGTGGTATTCCAAAGTCAGTCAGTCCTTTTTTAATTTTATTTTTTTCTGCCTTTATGTGCTTAATTTTCAAAAGGACAGCCTGTCAGCAGTTCCGAAATAAGGGATGCAAGATCCTTTTTCCTTTGGCACCAGGCAGCAATCGTAGTATATCCATGCCACAAGTTTTCATAAATAAACTATTCTTGCTCATCTTCTTTCTTCTCCTACTTGTATATATTGGTCTACTTTTAACAACATAAGTAGTAATGATCCTCTTCTCCCCCCAAACCACCTAAGGGCTTGAAATGAAATTGTGATTTGATTGAAGTCAATGGCAACATATTCTTTGAATTCCACAAGGCCAAGGTTTCACCTTTGTTCTTTGAAATGGCATAATAGCAGTCACCTGAATCATTTTTTTTGTACTGCAAATCTTTATGATGCTTTATTTAATAGAATTTTTTTTGCCCTTTTTTTTTTGAGAATAATAGTGTTATAAAAAAACAGATGGCAATCTAAAAATACTGAAGTTTTAATGCTCTTTTGTTTACATGTGTCAGAGAAATAACAGTCAATCTCTGAGTGGACCTCTTTTAGCCCATGCAGTAATGTAGCACTTTTTTTGTGATGGAATGTGTTTTTTCTGCTATGTCACACAGGTGTCAACTCCAATACTTTCATTTATTGCTGAATCTAATGTTTTTAAAATACAGCAATGGATAGAAGTGTTTTATTCTTAGACACATTTAGGTACCAAAGTGGAGATGATACGGAAGGGGTGCAAATCCTACATACTCTATAGTAAATGATTTCACAATGTATTCACCTGTGCAAATAAGATGTGACCAGAATTGGGTGCACATTTCTTCATGTTTGTTCTGAAAGGTATACTTTTTGAAATACCCAATGAATTCTTGTGCAAAATTGATTATAAGCAGTTACATGATTGTTTTTGTCCTGTAATGAAAATATAATTATGTACTGAGTTTGGAGTTCTGATGAATCTTTTTCTGAATACTAAAGACTTAATTTTCCAAATGCTCTATCAGAGCAATGTCAGATTAAAATTTAAAGTACTTGCAGAATCCACTCTAAATTGCTTAGAGCAGTCCCTGAAGTTAAATAAAACCCCTTGAATTTTAAGGAGACTACAAAAATATTAAGGTGACAGCAATTTTTAAAAATTTATGATTGAAAGTAATAAAATTTGAAGGATCTTACAAAGTAATTTCTTGCATGTAAATTCTGCTGTTCCATTTATTTTTTTATGAAGTACTCTGTTGATTTCTGTGTATGTTTGTGTCTGAAGCTTTAAAAATGAAATACTATATCTATCCATCCATTTCTGTTATGCAGAATAATGCATGCATGATTGTACCATAAAATTTTAATAGACTAAATAATTCATGTTGCATGTCTGTACCACACTATTATGGTGTTTCTATAGGAAACTTGTGGTTTACGTAAGGAAATGTTACTTTACTTCTAAAGTATTTGTAGTACTTATTAAGCAAACCAGAATAGATACATAATTACTGTAAGAATTAGTGAAATTCTAATAGTAGAGCGATACGCTATTTTTATCGAATTGTAAAAATAACATAAAACAACATAGTCACAAGATCGACAGACAAAACATCATAAACCAAGTGTGCTAGTTTGAAACTAGCCTAATCGGCACCCACAAGTATTATCATTTACAGATACAGATTGAGAGCAATTACTTTGCTGCTGAAAGGTATGCACGAACCAGTCACTCTTAGCCATAAAAGCCCCATAAAAACAGAAAATGTATTCTTCCCAAGAAAATAGAGAACATAGGGAGAAAAAGGGGGACAGAAATGCAAAAAAGGATGGAAGAGAGGACAGCAGTAATAGGTAGAGACTGTCTCATTCATGTGATAACCATGCAGCTTCTGGTTAGAAGTGATCCAAGCCTGTCTCCCGCAGCCTGCAAAAAAGCCAAAGAAATCTGCCCTGTCCGGGTGGGAGCAGGGTCAATATCAGCTGAGCTGCCTTTCATCTCCTTTGGGCATACTGTTTGACCTCAAAAGTCAAGTTCCATCTATCAACAAATCGCCCCTGATCTGTATATAACAATTAAAAAAAGTGCCTAGTTCAAATCCAAGCACATCTTTCAAAGCCATAAAATATAATAGGGCACTTACAAGAAATTCTATGCCTTTGTCCTGGGAATGTCAGATGGGTTCTGTTTTGCTCTCTTGTAGTATGAGCAGCTTTGTTTACAACATGAGGATTCCCTTCAAGGGACTCACTGCAAATTAGAGTACCACCTGCAGAAAGCTCTTCTTAAAAAATGTTTTATGTTCTTGCTCTCCCTTTTTAACCAACTTTCCTTTCCTTCTTCTTTAAGGCAATGCCCTTGTAGAAATCTGATTCCTGCCAATAGTCCAAAAATATTTTATAGGAAGTGCTTGGAAAAGTAGAGGCAACCGACTTGGTGGTTTGCAATACTGGGATCTTTTCTGTTGTTGTTTTGTGTGTGGGGTTCTTTTTTAAGATTAAAATAATATACTTTGAACTGAATGCTTATATTGATTTATATGTGACATTATGGGTAACTGTGCTGCACCTCAAAACCCTGTACAGGTTTGGATACTCAACCATACTGGATTTAATCATACCTTATAGGTTCCGATTCGTGTTGACAACCATAGGGAAATACAGTGACCAAGTTTGTGCTATGGAATTTTCCAAAAAACACATCCCACTAATATGGAATGGCATGAGTACCACAGAAAGCATAAGAATTGAAAATGCTTTTGCAACTTAACATTAATTTCCTTAGCGTGCTGTTGAGCAAGGATTATAGGGCTAAACTGAAGAATATAATTTATATCTATTATGATGTTTTAGTTATAAGCTGTGCAGTAGATAATTTGTTCAGTACATTTCTGAGCTGCTGTGTAACAGGAATTTTCTATGATAGTTGAACATTTGGCACCTTTGCATTGGTGACGCTATTGTGTTCTTGCCTAATTATGTGTTTTCATCATAGAGAGTCCAGTGTGGCAATGAAAAGGAAAAAAAAAAGACAGGCTTCTCTCTCTCTTCTGCATTGCTTCTTGTCCTGGGTTAAAGCTGGGGTAGAGGTGCATGGGGGAAAAAAGTTTGGGCTGCAGCTGAGAGTTCTTGTGTGCTCAAGTGAAGGAAAGGTTGGTTAGAGGCAGGCAGGTGGGTATTTTGCCTGTTTATGAAATGATAGAAGCAAGGCTGGCAAATAAGTGAATTACACACTAAAATAAACAGACGGGAAAGAAAGGTGACAGGGAAGAATAAGAAAGAGCGATAGCCTCTAGAGGGGAACTGTGAAATTCTGAATTTACCCTTAGGAAGCAATAGGGAACAACATGCTCTTTGCGTAAGTTTCTGAGTATCTTCAAGGTGGGAGTTGGGTTGTATTATTTTTTTTTTTTTTTCCTAGAGTGCATTTACCTTTGCCAACATATGGAATTATTTTTATTCTTTCCAAAAGAACACTTAGTCTTCATTTTGGAGAGATAAAACATTGTCTAATTTCTTAGTAGAGCTGATGGAACATTGAAGTGGTTTGCAGCTGGAAATTGGTATACAGTCTCTTACCTAATTGGCTCCGAGTCTGAGTATTATATTTACTTCAAAAATTACAAAGCTAGCTGAAAGTAAATTTCCTGACACGATTAACACCTGGTATAAAATAAATCAAAGTTTATTATCAAAGCAGGAAGATTTATGAGGATGAAAAGGAATAGCCTGTTGATGGCATCTCACCCAAACAGTAAAATCAAGATACTTTTTGGATGTTACCTTGAAACGAGCTCTGTGTTAGGAAAGTCCAGTATCTGCGTAGAGTTCAGGGCTGGAGCGTGTATTATTATCCTAAGTAGAGAATTTGAAGAGCAAGGCCAGTAAGTTTAGTAGGCTTCTCATGTCATTCCCTGGGCTTATTTTGGTAACCAAATATTTCTTCTGAATAAAAATCTCACAGTAGGATAAATAACACTTAAAATCTACTACATTTTTTTCTTATTATCCTCATGCTTAAATAATATGTTACATGCAACCCCCCTAAGTTTCTTCCCTAGTAATTTCAATTTTTTAATTGTTGTATTTATACTAAACCCAGACTTGTTCTTTATTTATACAGAAAATTTTAACCATTGCAAAGAATATGAACCTTCTAGTATCTGTAGTTTATATTATTCTTTCCAAAACACGCATGTTTCATTTTGATTTGCGTTTCTTTCATTGCTTGCTTGCATTGCCTGTTCCCTGAAATTAAGAAGATAAATAAGTCCACGTCTTCTCTGCGTAATAAGATAGTTGGAGGACCTTCAGCTCTAAATATCCTGAATTTCTGTAAATTTCCTGTATGTTAAGAGAATGTTATCTGAATTTTCTATGTTTAATGTGCACTGCCTTAAACTACTTGTTTTTTCCTTGCCTGCTCTTTCAAGATGCCAATTAGGAATAATGGGAAGCAAGGGGTAGGCTCAGCGTTGCAGTGCATTGTTGTTTCCATCTGTCTGTGATTATTCCAGCCAAAAGTTTAAAGCACTTGGTGCCAGATCATGCTCCCATTGAAGTTAATTGGGTTTTTGCCATTAGATTTGATGGGAGTAAGATTGGGCTCTGCACTGTTGTTGTTGTTGTATTCATTGCGTTCCTTCTTGTCTGTGAAACTGCCACCCATCCATGCATGTGTTTGCCAGGTTTGTGCCGTTTTCACCAATGGGCTTGTTCTTCTGATGTTTCAGGTTAAGTATTAACGATAAGAGAAAAAGGATTATTGGGTAAAATGTCTGCTGAGAGCAACTTTTTAGCTTATTGGTTTGTCTTTCAAAACCAGCACTGCATAAGAACAATTTCTTCCTTTGAAATTCTTTGTTTCAAACTCCATTTGAAACATCTGGTGATACAGACTGCCAATATGTATATATGTGTCTCTGTGTGTGTGTATATATATACACATGGGTAAAGCGTGTATATATATATGGGGAAAGAGAGAGAATATGCTTTATTAAGAAATTGCTATATATTTGAAACACTTTAAAAGCTTAATGTGAATTAAATAAATTACAAGGTGATTTTTTAAACTTAAAGAACACTCTTAAAATACAGTCACTTTAATATGTAGAAAAACTTAATAAATCCCCTCCCCCTTCAGGATGATAGCATTTGACTATAATTTTAGACTATGAAGATATTTTCATTCCTTTTTATAATGCTTCTGTAGAAAATAACTGTCATCAGACAGAAATACCCATAATCCTTTTTAATGAAAATTTGAACTCCGAGACTGAAGAAGTAAAGCTTTCAAAGCTATATAAAATATTGTCATCCTTATGTGTTTTTAAAATGTTGATTCTGAAGGCTCATGAGGCTGAAGAGGAGGCTCGGATGAATCCGGAATTTGCAGACAGAATGAAACAGCTTGACAAAGAGGCATCGTACTATAGAGAAGAATGTGGCAAAGCTCAGGCTGAGGTTGACAGACTTCTAGAAATACTCAAGGAAGTAGAGAATGAGAAGAATGACAAAGATAAGAAAATTGCTGAGTTAGAAAGGTAATTCTTGTATTATTTGTCTTACATTGAGTGGCATTTTTATTTACTTGATCTTCATTGCAGAGCAGAAAAGTTAAGAGTAGAATATGCTTTTTAACAGAGTATTTGTTATGTCTTGTAAAATCGAATCAGAAATGGAAAAAAATGGCTTCCTGAGAACTGCATCTCCTGTCTGCTGACTTTGGAACAATTTAAGGTTTCCACTTTTTAGTAGTCTCCATAAAAGGAACACACGTAGGAAAAGCTATGCGCAATTTATGGTGACAACCACCCTCCCAGAAAACCTTGTTGGGAGCAACCCTGCCTTTCTAGTCACTGGTAGATCAAAACTGTCCCCACGCATGTTTCTTCAGTGTAAACAGCATCACTAGTTCTCAGAGGTCCTGAAAAGTATCGGTAAGTATTTCTAACCAGTCTCGTGAATATTTAATAATAGTTGTAACTATTTCTCAGTGGTTCTGTAGTCTCTGTCCACTTCAAATGAATATTTTCTGAGATTGACCAGGCAGTGTTTGTCTTATTTCTGGGAAGGTTGTACAATCTTTCATTAATGGAGACAGGAGGGTTTTGGGATCCATTTGTCTCGCACCCTTCATAACTAAATGATTCCTGCAACCTTCTCCCATATGGTATGCTGCAATTTGTGATTGATAGCAATTTGTGTGGATGTGATTTCTTTGTTCCCTTCCTGTACTTAGCCACTCTTAGGTAAATGAAAGAAGGAATTTTATGTTTTCAAGTATTTTATATAATTGTCTTCTAATGATCAAGTCAGAAGAAAAGCGCTTCATGGTTCCAAAAGAGAAGTTTAAGGGACCTCATTGTTGTGATTATTGCTATAGTTCCAGTCAAGACATAGCACTGCTCTGTCCCGTTAGGGAGAATTACCATTAAAGAGGGGAAAGATCTGTTGGAAATACTGGTCACCTTAGGGGGAGGAAAACAGATGGCTTGGAAAGGAAGATGTGTAGAGCATCTTTTACTGATGACGACTCAGCAACTTTTACAGTTATCTGTTGCCAAAACTTATCTTTCTCGTTTGGCAAAGGTTTAATAACGGTAGTAATGAATGGTATATAGTTATAGTCATGAGAACCAAGACCTCACATTTAAAGTGAAAAAAGATGATTTGTACTTGAAATAGAACTGAGTGTTTACATGAGGACAACTTTAACAGTTACCTCTCTCACGACATCAGGAGGAGTTTAGAATACTCTAGTGTTTGCATCGATTTTAATATGTGAAGTAGATACCGGAGGAAGCTAGTAATGAAGAGTGGTCACTTTGTGCACCATGACTGATTTCTGCCTAAACTCTCCAAGATTCTAAAGCAGCATATTGGAAAAAGATAACGTGATTAGTGAATTTGTGTGGTCAAGACAGTGCTGCCTATCCCACCCATTGGTACATGTACTGTAGGGGCAATTACAGACCTAGGTTTGTAATACAGTGACTCCAGGTGTGACCAAGCTGGTGGAAACTGACGGTATAGATTTTACAGAAACAGTAACCGATATCCTCGTTGGGCTATAAAACCCACTGAATTATTGTGTGACACTAGACGCAATAGTAGGCATACTAAACTTTTGTTCAAGAGGATAATCTTAAGAGATTTATTAAGTAGCAATCACGTATGTGTTGAACGGTTGAATATTAAAATGAAAATTAAGATTAAAAGATGAACATGATGAAGTAGTAAAGCTTGTGATCTAAAATCTTTAGTAAATGTTAATTTGATTTAAATACTGTATAATAAAGAGATAAAGAATTGATATAGATCAGCAGGTTTATTTGAATTAAATTGAGAATTATTGATTACAAATCAATGATTACAAAGAAACAAGGAACCAAGGGATGCAGAGCTATTACTAAGGCCTTGTCAGCATAGAGCCTCTTCTTGTCTGAGAACCCTGTAATGGGTTATGTAATGGACTGAATTTTCTATTTTTGTATTAATTTTCTTTGAAAATTCAATGCACTTTTATCAGTGAAATTTTGGAACACCAATTTCCAGTCTGTTGTTATTGATCAGGGTGTTGATCCTGAACTAACTTTTCAGATAATAATTTGGTACTACTGAGTAAGCACAGACTTTTTGAACAGGATATACTGTACTTTGAATGTGACGAAGTAGTTACGCTTTCCTATGAACCTTTAAGCCCCTCTGTAATGCTTATGATAAGATATCTGTGGCATGACCAGCTAAGGACAGTAGTATGTTGCAATTTTGGGGAATCATCACGCTCTAAGATTTGTTTGTGAATTCTATTAACTTTAATGCAGTTTCTCACTTGTTTTAACTGATGTACAGCTTTCAAGATTAATTCCAAATTCCTATACACACAGTATGTGTAAGTTAATTATTGTAAACTAGAAAAAAAAAAGGATTTACGTAAAAATTATCTATTATTGATTTAATCAACAGAAGTTACTGCCTTCACTTGGGAATGGAGTCTTAAAGCTACTTCCACCATTCATAAGCACAGGCATAAATTTGTTGATTAGTACAGTAAGGCTAGCAATCTGCCAGCAATATAAAGGTGTAATAGGGAAATATTTTTAGAGAGTGGGTATCTAACACTTCTTACTAATCAGGCTCACCTTAGGTTTCTCTAAAATTTAATTTATTTACTCTTCCTCTTCCTTATTTTCTAAAAACATTGGCCTAGAGATCTAAATCTGTATATAACTGTGCCACCTGTTGGTGTCCCTAGAGAGGGAACTTTGATGTTGAAATTCCCCTTTCTAGGGGGTTAGGTGGAGTGTAAATTGCTGTAAATTTTTATGAAGTGCTACTACTTTTTCTGCTTATAATGACTACTTGATTGGCTCATTATTGAAGGGAAGAGGTGGAGCCAAAGCTCAGTTTCCCCACTTTATGGGAATAAAGCATTGTGAAAATGACTGCAACTTTAACAGAAGCATATTTGAAAATGTTCTTTCCTTCTTGTCCCGCTGTTTTGTAATTCATATAATGTGCTCTAAGTTGCTATTTTCTCTTCATACTTTTTCTCCTTCTTTTTTTCCTATCTTCAACATTTCCCCTAACTTCAGATGCAAGGGCTTCTCTGGGGTTTTGTAGGAATACAAATGCTCTTTTGAAATGTATTTGTTGGTTAATAGCTTGCTGGGATCCGCGTTCACTTCTGTGCCAACATCTTTACATTGCAAGATAATTGCAACAACATAAATTCTCAAAATTTATAAACATAAACTTCTGAGAGAGTTACAATCTAGAGTATTGCAAGCTATGGTATTTTCACAATATTTATTGTATTCACATATAAATTCGTCAGCATAATGAGGTGTACTTGTATAAATCATTTTGAAAAGTAAAAACATTTGTAATAAAGTTATCATTTACAAATTCAAGTAAGAATTAAAACAAGATGATGAATACTAATGTTCTACTATTTGTCAGAAAGTATTGACACAGAAAGTATGAAATACTCAAGGGTAGAAATATCTGCTTCAAGATATGGGCAATTAAATTTGTAAGTGTATGCTGTTTGGCAGATGAACGTTATTATCCTGAAGATGATTTCATAGGAATGGTAATTCTTTTGGGTTTAATGTGATTTTCTTGCCTTAGAGACTATCACGCTTCTGAGTCGCATCATGTAATATTCATACTATTCCTCCTATATATAAACATGTTGGTTTGTTTCTTAAATTACTCCATATATATTAATTTTGTATTTTATAACTTCTTATTACTACATAGGAGAACTAATTCCTCCTCCTGTACTAAAGCTGTTTGATAACTTTTACTACATCTTTCATGATTTATCTGTTTATAATGAGAACAGATTAAAATTAAATGCAGTATATCCCGGCAATAATGTACTTTCAGTAACCTTAACTTGATTTTTTTCATTGGTTTACTCGATGAAGGAAATGTGGTGTAGTTTTTCGGTTGGTTTGTTCTGGGTTTTTTTTTGATAATGTAAATGAAACTGGGTAAGATAGTGATCAGCTTAAATTTTAATGTGAAGAGCCTAGCCAAAGGGAGGTAACTACAGCTGAAAAGGAACTGTCAGGATGGAGGGAGTATATGGTTTAATGCTTTTATTAATGGTGTTAGAATGAAAAGTATATTTATGAAATATGCTAGGGAGTTTGAATCATGAAATTAAGTGAAATACAATAGTACAAAATGCATGATTGTGAAGTTAGGACCAGTAAGACTGCCTGCTGTAAGCTAAGGATGATCCTTGATACAGTTTAGGAAGAGAAAGATTGGCTGAATTTGCTGATGGCAGTGTCATTATGAGCCATTTAAATAATGAAGCAGACGTCTAAATAATGAGGTGTGAATCCTGATATGTCAGAATAAATGTTTGCAGTAAGGATAGGAAGGTATTAATGTCACCAAGCGCTAGCAAGACTCCACATGGAACATTGCTGTATACTTCTCATCAGTCCTGTTTGAGAAGGGTGGATTAAAACTGGAAACAGGTGCAGAGAGGGCTGGTGGGGTAATTAAGGGAATGGAGTGCTCACGTCGCAGGAGGAGTCTCAACAACAGGGGTTTGTTTCTCTGGCAAAATAAAGGCCCGGTAGGGATGCTTGTTCTCTGTAAATATGTGAAGGGGTAAGCGCTGCGGTGAAAGAAGAGTGATTTAAGTAAAAGAGTGTTGGCACATAATACAATGGATATAAATTATCCATTAATAAATTTAGGCTGAGAAGAGAAAGAAAGGAAGAAAAAGGTTTCTAATTCACAGAGGAATGAAGGCTCTGGAACAGCTTTCTAAAGGAAACAAAGGGAACGAGAAACCTAACTGGTTTTCAGAGGCAGCTTGATAAATTTATGAACCTGATTATGACAGGTTATGACAGGCTGCCTGCAATTGTGTGCATAAGTTCAGTCCTCAGAACCAGATTATTCCTCAGTCTTGGGCTCTTACAAGAATCGTAGGCAGTTAGCAACCTGTGTGTATGTCATTTCTGTGTTAACTTTACCTTACTTAACATTCTATAAATATCTATGCAAACACATTGCTTATGTTGAATGGTTTCTTAGGGATGAGAACTGTAAGTGCTCTCAAAACGCAAGAAATGCAGGTATCCTGCCTGCGTTCTGCCCTTCGGATTAAATCAGAACGACTGGGAGAAACAAGGATGCTGTACTGGGTGCGTGTGAAACTGAGGGTGAAAAAGGAGCAGAGAGGGTGCCCTTGCTCATGGGTCCTGACACTAAGCAACATTCCAACTGTTCTCTGGAACCTCATTTAATGGGACGACAAATTCCATGCAGGAAAGTAGTGTGTTTGGAGGAGAACAACTAGATTAATAATTACTTTCTCAGGCAGCGCTGTATTTAAAAATCCCTTGTTGCAAATGCTTTGAGTGCCCTTACTGGAGAGACCCGACTGCCTGTCAAGCAGCAAAACGCAGCTCAGGACACAGAGGTCTTTTAACTTTAGTCATCCCCAGGGGCACAGGAGGAGTTTGGGCAAAGGCTGATAGTGCGAGAGAGAGCAGGACTAGCGTGTTACCTACCTCCTTTAACTGGCTATGAAAGGATAAATATTGCAGTCCTCATCAGACTGTCGCTGGTTTAAGAGTGAAATGCTGTAGCTTGATGATGAAGTGATGAGAACATAGTGTAGACTGCAAAATCTTGGATCTGCTTTTCTCCAGTGGTATCTTAGATGGTTGGTCATTTGCTTGATTGAGTGTAGCTTCTCAGCAAAGCTTACAACAACATGAAAGTTCATTTAAAAATACTATACTAGCTATGAGACAAAAGCAGCTTGCTTTTAAACACGCAGTTTGTTTATTTGTTCTCCACTTCTCATATGCGGTGGTAAGTTTTGGGTAATAACACTATAGATGTGCGTTTAAGCTCTTGGGGAGTTCAGACTACAATTAATTCGTTCTGAATTGATTTGGATTTGAATTCTGATGAAAATAAGTCCACACAGCACTGACAATTCATTGCATAAATGACAAAACATCAGCATATGGAATAATTGTGTTCAAAAAAAGTATTTTTGTGACTTTTAAAAAATTTCCCTTTCATAAGTGAAGGAAAAAGTGTGCACCAGTGACAGCTTTAAGGATTAGTCTAGCTGGGTGTCAGGCAGGGATTTTTTTGTCTTACTTAATTGAAAGGGCATGTTAGGTATTTTTTAACAAATAAGTTTTCAAGCATTGGAGTATTTCCAGTGATGAAGTATTAACCTTATTCTTCAGACTGAAGAAAAAAATTGCTATCAGAGTTACAAGGGGCTGCATTTCCTGGGGGGGCAAATCTCTGTCTTTGATTATTAGGTACAGTGCTTTGTGAACTTCCAAATGATATCTTTGAACAAGCTGCCAAATTGTTTAGCTGTTTGGGCTTTCATGGGAAGACTTGATGAATGTGGGTCATCAAACCTATGTCGGTTCAAAAAAAGTCTTTGTGGTATATGATGAGACATTTGTGTGGCAGCGAACACTACCAATATCCACCTAATTTATTTGTTCCATTAGGTGTGCGTATGCGTTTGGATGGTTATAAATGTGGATGGTTTTCCACAGTCCACAAATGACAAGGTGCCATCTTCCTTTAAAATTTCTGTTTTATTCAGTGCACAGAAAAGATACACTGCTACAGAAATTTTATTTTACTTCTCGCTTTCCCTTCCGTTTCCTTTTCTTTTTTGAATAAAATCTGCTGATATAACATCTGCTTGTTATATTTTTAAAGAACTAATATGTTCCTTCCTTTATTCTCTTTTGCTGTCTTCCTCCCTATCTGTTTTTCTCCAAACTGCTGCTTTCATCCCTACTCCAACCAGCTTGACTTCCAGGTCAGTATTTTCTGCTCTCCTATTTAATTGCTCCTTCCACAATGAAGGTTTTCATTGATGCTTATTTTATTTGGCCATTTTGATTCCATATCAATAACTTTTGTCTTTTTTTTTTTTTAATTTTTGTTTTTATTCTGCTTGTCCCTATTGTGAAGTTTTTGGTCATCCCATTTCTAGATCAGAAACTTTACAGTAAATGAATGCTTTTGTCAAAAGTCTGTAAGAAAAAAATGTTTATTAACAACATATTCAATTCATATGTTGTTTTGTGTGAAGACTTTTTTTCTTCTTTCAGTTTTACTTTTATTATCTTTCTTTAGGGAGTTCAACAGTAGGAATAACTTTTTGGTAGACAACCCAACCCAGTAGGTAATGGATTGAACAATAACAATAGTATACAGAGAGATTTATACTGAAGATCAGAGACTTAATCTTAATACTTTGCCATCACCACTTTTACTCTTATTGCAAACGTAATGGGATGAGTTGGAGTGGTTCAGCTTCTGGTTCAGAAACTTTTAGCTGTTTGTGCTGGCCAGATTCTGGACCAGCACATAACTGCAAGGGAGGTGTATCTATGTGTATGTTTTATATGCTGTGTTTGTATATAGCATCATCTAGTCAGAGTCATGTTTTTCTTTCTTCCAGGTTTTAGATTAGTTTAGCTAGCGGTTGTGCTTGTGCACTGTTGTTGAGTAATCTTATCATCTTATCAAGTATTATTACATGTCTTGTGCTTGTTGAATGTAAAAATTGATCTAGTCAACATTTTTCCTCTTAGTAGGCCTTAATGTTAATTTTTCTTTCTCATGCTTGTGAATGACTGTAAAGTGTAAATTAGGGAGGTCTTAAAACATCTACTTGTTATTTTAGAAACTAGTAACTTTATATGGTTTGGACTACAGGTTCATCTGCTTCCTTCTTTCCCCATTCATTTCAGAGTGTGGCTTTTTTCTCATTTTTTCTTTTTCCTGTGACAGGTATTTAAGACAAGTCTATACTCTTAAGCTCATCCCCTATTTTTCAATTTCTGAAATTGGTGATTGAAACTTGCACAAAGTTTTATTTCCTGTACTGAAGGAGCTTTGCTTAGGCAGGAACAGACCTGGGTTTCAATCATTATCAAGGTAGAAAGTGTTCACTTCTTCATAGATCAATTGCACTGGAGTATAAAGGAGGGTTTATACTGCAACGACTTTCCAGGTGGATTTCGGGTACCGAAGTGTTGCATTTGCAGATATGGTTTCCAGGTATCAGGTTGCCATGCAGCACATCTGACTAGAATCATGGCAAATGTCAATCTGCCGTTATAATGTGTTCAGATCTGAAGTTTTCAGAATTTTTATGTCAATGTATACTTTTTGCACAGCATTGTTCTCTATTCATATAGAAGCAGAGCTTACCAGTTTGGGAGAGTTTTCGTATCTTGGTCTCAAAACCAAGCACAGTTCATATTTCACGGTTCAGACCTGTCAGAGTAGTTTGACGTGGATGCCTTTGAACCGTATGGCAAAAGATGGCTCATTATGAAAAGACTGACAAGACAAGAAGGTTTTTTTTCTGATATGCTTTAACGCACATCACAATCGCAAGTTACTTTCCAGCTGCAAAATTTTGTTTCTGAAATTTGAGGCTTATTGATTGCAGTAATGGATCAGATGAACGCTTTCTTTTTATTGTCTGTCTACTGCAAGCACATTTTAATGTGCTTGAATGCATAGTTATTACACTCAAATTATAAAAAAACTTAAACGATTTACTTTCAGAATCTTTCTTTCTTTCAGAAATTAAATTCATTTACTCTGGAGTTGGCTATGATGAAATTATTGTCTGAATGTGACCACTGTGGCATTTCTATCAGAACATACTCAACATTGATTGAAAATCTCTCTAGCCAGAGAGAGCTTAAAGAAAGATATTATGCTATGCGGTTGTCATTATGGTTGATGTCACTGGAATTCAATGATTGGTACGCAGAAACATTTGTTCAGCGGTTGGAGGTGCAATTTCTGTTATGTTTTATTGACCTAAAAAACCAGCTGACCTTGCTGAAGCAAACTGTCCTCATAACCCTGCCAACTTTCATCCCCAGAGTCCTAGATAAGTTGTAGCGTATGATTAGAGTTTATTGTGGGATTTCAGTGAAGTGTTACGTTTTCGCAGCTTGAATCGTCATTAAGGTCAAAACTTAATTTAAGAAACAGATCTATTAATTTCTTTAATTTCTGCTAATCAATATGCTCTTAGCTGTCATTTTATTCATCCGTATTTATATGGGGTTAGAATGATTAGAAAAATGCTGCATCTGTTTTATAACACGATGGGCTGTTGGTACTGATGGCAAACAAGAAAATCGAATACATTGGCATAGCCCCCCCCGTGTGCATCTACCTATACACTACAAGATGTTCTGAGCAAAAGAATCAGTACGGTAACTTTTTATTTCGGTTACAGCAGGTTATATACTTCCTGAACTTTTCTGCCTGCAGATAAAGGGGAGATGGATATTTTTTCCATGTATAATATACTGACCAGTGCTAGAAATTTTCCCACCAGCCTCTGATGTTGGCCTTCCTAATTGTTTCTGTGGGAGGCTAGAGCTCAATGAGATGTGTAAGGCAAGGTTTAACGGAGTTTTAAATTTAACTTACGAGCCTTCCACAGTTTTGTCAAATGTCAGTTTGATGGTTCCAAGGGCAGAGTGATATGTTGTTCAAAGATAATTTCCCTGGAGAAATTGAGATAGTGTACTAATGAAAACTGAGAGAATCTGTGATATACATTACTCTTCTGAGAGACTGGTTATTCTGAGTGAGAAACATAGTTGTCACATCGGATAACAGGCAGATTGTTGTCATGTCTTTCTGGTTTAGTCTGTTTGCTACATATGCAGAAGCAACATTTTAACATTGTGAACATTTTAACATTTAAACATTTTGAGAGAGATGAAGATTTCAGAGGAGGTTATTTAGATTTATCTGATTATCTGTATAGTTTTGAATTTGTGTAAATTTACATTTCATTTTATTTAAGAAATAGTAAAGTAGAAAATTTATTTCCTTGGAATTCTGCTTGCTTAAAAAAAAAAAGTAAAATAATAATATATTACAAAATAAGCAGAAATCATAGTGATAAACAATAAAAAGATAGAAACGGGTCCCTGGGACAGGAAAATGCATTATTGTTCATTTTTATCCCACGCACTCCTGAACCTGTCTGCTCAGTTCTATACTTTGCCCTTTCACTTTGCTTAAAGGCATGTAGAGCTTAAAATAATAATTTCTGAGACAACTAGAAATGGATTATTTAAAGAAGGAAGGATATTTTGTAATTTCTCAGTGATGTCCTTTTTTTAAATTTTGATTTGGACTATAAATACTCTGTGGAAGTAAATGGATATGCAGCATAAACCGGATATAAAGAGAAAAGAACTCTACATCTCTAAAGGAAAAATAGCCGCTTTGGACTGGGTTGGACCTGACACCGCAGTTCTGTGTTGGGGAAGAGAGAACATAAGGAACTGTTACTCTTTCCATTTCACGGTTACTAATTTCAAAACAGAGCCATATTTTTTATGCTTCTCCAGACCTGCTGCTTCCACTAGTTTTCCCCAGGGGAAGATGCACAGAGCGTATTTCTTTACCTCTTTCTTGAATGTGGGAGTGAAGCAGCCCTACAGCACTCCCCTGGGGAGCCTGGTGGCTGCCCGGGGACAGCGCTGTCAGGATGCCCTGTGTGCCGCGTGGGGGGGGGGGTGTGTGTGAAGAATCGTTGTGAGATAGCACAGCTTACCCTCAAAAAGCTGTGACTGAAAAGAGACAGGGGAACTAAATTTAGGAATTGGGCTGTTGGTGGAACCACTTCTTCCACTTGCATTGTTTGCTTCCATAATGCAGGAGCAACGTGCCTGGACAACGTGACTGTGACTGGATTGAAATGCTCTGATCTGAATTTATAATAAGGGGAAGTTAGTATGTCGAAACAAGAAATCATAGAAAGTGTACCTGATGTATTTGGAGGTCTGAAGAGGGTACTGCAAAAGCATGGAAAGTTTGATTTATGTATTGAATGATAATGGCTGGATTGATCCTGAGAACTGCTAGGTTGAGCCAGGACTTGCATTCGAAAGATTTGATTCAGAAGGAAATTGCAATGAAACATGAAGTGCAGCAGAGGAGGCTTGATCCTGACCGCTGTCAGGCTGAGCCGGACGTGCTGTGGAGCGGTTGGATGCAGAGAATAACTGGACAGAGTCAGGAGTTGGTGGGGTTGTTTTGTTGTTTTTTCGTGCGTTTGGGGTTTTTTGGTTTGGTGATTGTTGTGGTTTGGTTTTATTTTTTTAAGGGGGGGGGAGGGGGAGTTTACCTGGACAACAGGTGGAAAGGACCTGATGAAGCAGCAGCAGGACTGCAACTCATTGGTTGCAAATATCAGGCAACAAACTGTTTCCAGTTACTGGTTACACTTATCGCTAATGGTATCAATTAATAAAATAGCTGAGCAAGCAATTGCCATATTAAATCAGATCAAATATCCTTCTCATCTAGTGTCCTGTCATCAACAGTATTTTTTTTTTTTAAAAGAACAACATCAGAAGAAAATGCAGAACAATCCTTGGTGTACAAGAGAGATGTGTGACAGATGAGTCTTCTGGTATGGATTTCACACATGTTCATATGAAGTGTCATCCAGTAAGAATGTGCTGAGAAAGACGGTAGTGCAACGCACCGTATTGGAGTTGCAGTGGTTGCAGTGCAGATACGTGTTGAAACAAAGTGATATGAACCATAGTTTGGAACAGGAATGTAGTAGGTCTTTTTCATTCATGCATTATCCTCACGTGGATATTTCTAGCATCTCTCTAGGGCTTTGGAGGGAACTGTGTCAGACTAAACACTTCTTAAACAAAGATTTTGGAAAACTTCCCAGATTGTGTGTTAGGTAAACCCTTCCTCCCACGTTTTTGTCTTCGAGGTGAGAAATGTTTCAGTGACTTCTGTGACACTTGCTTTATTTCTACCAGGCGGCGTTGTTGGTTCTCTCAAGGCAACAGTATATTTTTGTGGTGTATTTGGAGGCAAAATAGTTGTCACACTGAAGCACTGTCATAATCTGAGTATTAAGAAGTCTTAAACCAAACCTCAAAGATTTGAAATAAGGGGGTGGGGGTGGGGGATTATTTGAATTTGTGGCTTTTTAATTTTTTTTAACCCAGTAATAGAATCACCTTGTGTTTTTTGAGACCTGTAGATCTGTGTGGGCTGCAAGCTTGCTCCTTTGAGTGAAACTGAAATAGCTATGTAATCCATTGGTAACAGGAGCTGGGAATGTAAGGAAAACACCGACTATACTAAAATTCATTTATCTTAACTGGTAACTCTGGGCATTACAACATTTTTGCATTCAACTGGAGAATTAGGGATGTGGGAATCAAATTCTTTGGAGATTTTAAAAACATTGTTTGGTTTGGATGATTTTTTTTGTCCATTGTTTGCGCTAGTCATTTTGATGCCAGTCTTTTATATCAACATAGAGAGAACACAGAGGGTGCGTCTCAGTTGTCCTGGTGAGTAGTTGGAGTGTGAATTGTGACGTGGAGTTTGCCGTAGTCTCGGCTTCAGGTGAATGGCAGAAAGAAGACCAAGCATTCTTCTTCAGTAAGATGTCACTATTAACTTCTTGTGATAATATTCTCTGAGGTGTATAGCGGAATAGTGGCCTTTATTACCAAAAGATAAAGTCAGTTTGGCCAAAGTTAACCAGAGGGTGTTACCTTCCTCCAAGTTCTCTTGTCCAAAAGGCAACAAAATTTTACTCCGTTGTCACAAGCTTATTTCCTAAGGGAAGGTCCTAACGTCCCTGTTAGGCTTCCTGGCAGCAGGGGCAACCCGGCCCCAGTGTGGCGATGAGTTCCTCTCGCTCCAGGGTGCATCCACTCAGACTTTCCTTCTCGTCCCATATTGTACTAGGCATGTTAAGGAAGCTGAGCTACTCCCATTTATGTCACTGGAGCATGGAATTTTTTTCAGTTACAAGATCAGATAGCACCGCTGTAAAAATGAAATTGTGTCCCAGGGTCAGCCGTAGGGTGGTAGGTTATGCTGTTACACAGTTTAGGAGTTTAAACAATTATAAAGGCAATTAGTTCAGGGAGTTGAAGTCTTGCCCCTGCTCCTTTTCAGTGGGAAGTAGAGGGGGGAAATATAGTTGTTCTATAGAGAAAAGGAGAAGAGCGGGAATAAGATCTGCTAGATTTTTCTGCTTTGGAATAGTGAGGGCAAGAAGGGTAAAGGTGAGAGGATTTTTTCTATAGGATGGTAATAGATCAGTCAGACATGCAAAGAAAGGAATCCCTTGGGATCTGGGGCTGAAGTATTCCTCCAAAATGTGGCCTTTATGATAACACACATGGAAAAAAAAAATCTGTTTTTTTTCTTTTGAGTCTGTCTATACAAAAATCAAGGAATGATTCCCCCCTGCCTTAGGAAGTCTTCATTCAAAACACTTTGCTCATGTGCCTATGTAGTGGTCTATATTAATCTCCGACCTTTTTATGTTGGTCTGTCAACATTTTAACATTAAAAGCAGAAAGAGTCCCAAATTCAAAAGAAGCAGAAGAAATGTTATTTTTTAAAATGGTGTAATAGCTTTGAAATAGAGAATGGAGCTGATTTAAACCAATGTTGTACTTTAGTTCCAGATGAATCTGTATGACCCGTGTCCTCCTTAAGGCAATTATCTGGCCACTTATATTCTCCGAATTCAGGTGCATTGTATAGTGTTATCAAATGGAATAAAGAGCCTGTGCAGAGACAGTATTACAAGCTTTGGCACCATTTTTAGCAAAGTAACAGATATTCATAGCAGCTTCGCCATCAGACTGTCAGAATAACCAAAGAGACAAACCCCAAATGAAATAATTACTCTGGAGGGAGTAACATATTAGAAGTGGTAAATTGCTTAATTATAGCTTTGGGACATTCTTAGGCTCCATTCTACACATGTTGCTTGTTTTGTGGGTGGAATATATTGTATCAGTGGTGATTATGCACTTGGTGTGGGTTGCGGATCAGTTTTGGTAGGGCATCACTGAAACAGTTCACACAGATGCATTTAGCCCTGCAACATCTATACGTTTTCTGTGCTTTGAAGATTCCCTATTGGGAGAACCAGACAGCTGCTTTGTACCTTTTTTTTTCCCTTTTTGCTTTTTGATGCTGCAGTTGTGTCACACCTTACTTCACTGAGGAATACTCTTCTTCTTTGCAGCTTTGGACATACTAATTCTTTCCTCACTCGTAACAAATGCAGTAGCACTAAGTAGTTGCGTTCTGTGTTGCTGTAACATGACATGTTTGCCAGTCAGTGGATCTCGCAGAAAGAAATCATTGTGTGCAATGGTGAGCTGGCTTTGCAGTTTTGCAGTCAATAGATTTCATTTTACAAGGAAAAAGGCAAAATGCTTATGAAATAAAATGTTGTTATTATTTTGTAAGTTAATAAATTTTAATCTATTTTCTTCCTGTGGTTATGATCATTACTCTCTGCCATTTTATATCAGGGCATAAAACTAGTTGAATGATTTGGCCTGGAATGTACAAGCAGTCTAGCTTTTGAGCGTCATCTACATCATTAAAAAGAGGGTCAGTCCCAATATAATTTTTTGCCATTTACTTTGAAGCTCAGCTCTGTTTGACATACTGACTGTGTCAAAGTAATGAACTTCTTAATGGTTGGGATGATTGCTTTTGTTTTGCATTTAAGGTATTCTTTAATTTTCTATCATCATGACAATTGTATTGGTTAACAAAAAGAAAATAAGAAAGGTTAAGAATAAGGAAACCCCCCAGATTTTAAAAGATGTTTTGGATACTAATAATTCTTTAGGTTACAGAATCTGGATTAAAAAAAACCCCACAACCCCAAAGTTTTTGTAAATGCAAATGACAGCACAGAAAGATACTACTTAGCTTTTTATTAGCATATCATAAATCTTAAGGTGACTAGAATCTAACTTATTTAATAAATTTAGCAGTCAAGCCACAAGGGCTTTCTTTTAGAAAAATGATGGTTATTTGAGGTACATTATGTTTTCTTTTTCATATCAAAATTTCAGCCTGTCATGGATATAGATTTTCTTGTCACGATAATGCCTATTTTCTCCAGACAAATCCATCTATGGGTTGTAAGTGAATAAACAGTGTCCTTGCATATTTGTGTCAGGAAAGTGTCTGTCAGTAACCCTCTTAACGTCTCTTGTGATGTTTACAGTTTGCTGGAGTCTAACCCGTCTTTGGTTTTCAGGTTTATAGATTGGTAGTAGCAAATAAATTTGTATTCCAGGAAAATGCCAGAGACAATACTTAACTTTGCTCATATCTTAATGGAAATTTTACCTTATGGATTTCAGTGGAGTTGGGTCTGAATTTTAAAGAATTACCCTTTTGCTGCTGTTTTAGTCTTGACTCAAAAAATCAAATGGGAACCTATGCGTACTCTCATTTTTAAGACAGTGAGAACTGTTGGACATATTTCTACTGAGTCTTACTGAAGTAATGTAGTTCAGAACGGACATTCACACGGACAGGATTTACAGGATCACGTCTTCTGCATGACTAGCTACAGAGATCCGGAGTGCCTAGTAAAATGATTTGTTTTATTGCTCACGTAGGTGAATTGTTTGTAAAGGTGTGGACTCTTTAAAAAGGAGAAAGACGATCTGTCAAAAATAAATTTTGTTTTTGCAAGTCATGATGTTGGTAATCTACCCAGTGCATGCCTAGAACAATAGGTGAAAATGAATGATTTTTTTAAAAATGTGTGTACTGGATTAAATTTGAAAATGTATTTTTGAGACTTTCTTATTTTATAGAAATTACTTGTTTTGACTAAATTGTTGTATTTCATAATTTATTTTTTTTTCCCCTGAAAACATTCTGTGGTAAGTCTATTGCACTCTATTTTTTTAATTTGTTGAGGAGTACAGGTTCCTAGGATATTGAAGAATTTTCTGATTGACTTTCAGACAGTTGGTCCCATTGTAATGCTGTTTAATGTGATGAAAATTATTACAGAGACATATTCCTTTAGAAAATGTTACAGATTTTGCTCTTGGGAGTATTTTGCATGTCTGCATTTTTTGGATGCTTTGAGGAAAAAAAAAATCTTTATGAAATAGAGTAAAGGCTATACTAAGCATGTAACACTTATTTTTGGCTGACATTACCAACGTTTTGGCCAAGGTACCTAGGTGGCTAATTAAAGCTAGGAATTTAATGAAATAGCATGATTTTCTACAGCTATCAGAGATGAAAGCATTGGAGTTTAGACAACAGTTACATGCTACTGTAAAATGAAATCTGAAAGATACATGTATGTGGAGACTAAATGCTAATATTTGTCTTAAAGAGTTGGACTGAAGGAATTAAATGTGCTGTAGTTAGAACTATGAGATCAATTTGTATGCTAGTCCAGAAGAACAAGAAAAAACCACAAACGAACATGGTTAAACGTAGTCAATTAGCGATATTCATACTAGCAAGAACTAAGTGCGACTACTGTTTTGATATTTGTCTTTCTCCTGATCAAGGGTCTGGGTCTCGGTGACACTGATGCCTATTTCTTACGAAGACATTTCAATTAAAAAACTAAATAGAATGAACCGTTGGTGTGATTGATGTAAGGGCATCTTGCTGTTTGCACAGCAAGATTAAGGGGCTCTAGGTTCTTTGGTCCAGACTTCACAGAAGACAAAGCTATAGGGCTGTGTAAGAATTTTTTTGTCTTTCCCCTTCGCCTGTCTTATTCAGATCTGTGATATTCTAAGTGTACCTAAATATTTAGCAGTCATAGTTTGGTGGTTCTTCAGCAGTATCAGAAATCTGAGCTGCTACAGTCTATTGATTCCTGTGTTGGCGGTCTAAGGCCATTTTTCTGAAAAAGTTGTTGGATGCTGAGGAAAACAGATATAGGCATGCTGTGGTTTAGATACCTGATTTGAAGTCTAGTGCCCAGTTGAGGTGGAAATTAACGGCTGTGGAGCATTCTGTATGTTGAGAAAGATTACTGAAAATGATCCCAGATCAGAAAAATGGGGAATTGCGACTGGCCGATTTTTACTGAAGTAGCGTAGCTGCAGTCTACTCTGTATTTACAGTTCAGAGCAAAGGCTTGATCTAGATTTAAAAAAATTCACAAACTCAGTTTAATGTACATTCTAGAGAAGTGTGTTACTTTATATAATCTTTTTCTCTTCGTTAGGAATGAGAGAATGTCTAATGTACTAGAAGAATCAAATTTTATTTGGAATTTTTTCTTATATCTAGTGTTCTTCATCTCTTCTTTATTAACTTCCAGTATCATTGCTATCTGGTATTTATGTGGCATGGGTGTTTGCTGGATACTGCTTCTCTATATTGAATGATCAAATGAGTTGGAAGATGCCCATGAAGTCCTTCAGTTTTTAACTATGGAATAGAACAGAACTTGTTCCCTTTTCCTTTTTCCCTTTTCCCTTTTCTTTCTTTTTTTTTTTTTTTTAACTATTCAAGATGTGTTTACATTCTGGCTCCATTTTGAAGACAGCTTAGTTCCAGTCTGAATTCTTTTTTGGTCCATAGATGGAGCTGCTAGATGTTTTATGACAATTGCTGACTGGCTATAACCATAGGAACACAAACAGAAGTTTAAATTTGTTATCTGAAAAAGTGTCATTAACCAGCCATTTTAATGTTTGGCCAACATTAAGCATCTGTGCAAAGTGTCAGTCATCTACGCTGCTTTTTAGACTACTTTTTCCCTTCTCAAACGTTATGAGCTCAGAACATCATTTCTTTAAGCCAAATGTGGTGTTGGCACCACTTCAGCGTGCTCTGGGCTTGGGTGCTTTAGAACTAGTTTGAAGACTGGCTTTCCAGTTACGTGAAGTTTGTAAAATTACAAGCACAGCATAGTATTCTGTGATAACTAGTTTGAGATGCCGGTAATGCCTAGTTCAGTGGTTAAAGAATTTAGCTCACTATAATATAATAGATACCCAACTTCAAAATGAACTATAGCAATGTGGAAAATCAGAAAGCTGTGGATTTCATCTTACTGCTTCAGGGCAGTTACACTATCAAACAAAGAACACTTTTGCATATATTTTAGTACCAGAATATGATTAACGTGTGATGGTAAGATCAATTCTACTGCCCAGACCCCTGCAACATTCAGATTTTCACTATTCAGATTTTGAAGACACATATCTTAAACAGTAATGTTTTCTTTATTTTATTCTGCCTAATGAATTTTGTGGTCTTAGAGCTTTAAATTGAAACAGTGTAGCAGAACACATGAAACTAATTCCTCATGATAAAGATTAATGTACTCTCAATCATACATATCAGCATAGTTACTAATAAACTATGTGGATATTTTATATCCTATGTGGTAATGGCCTGTGATACTTTGTGCTGATTGTGTGCTGTTCCCAAATATTTTTCTATTTCTTGTGCATAATTTTTGCTTATCCTAATCTTCTATTTGATTCAAAAGTGTTTTGGAAACAGAGCCATGTGAAAAAATACCAGAGCAAGCATACTCAAATATACTGGATCAAGGATTACATTCGATATATTTGCTGTTAAAAAAAATAAAAAAAAATCGGTGGGGAATGTGTTCTTGTATTTATTTCCTCTATTGAACTCCTCCTGTACCTTTAAGGTGGGCCTAAAAGAAAACTACTCATCTAGGCTTTTTAACTGTAACATTTTCTTTTCATTTCCATAGGCATGTAGTCAGTTGTGGGAGAAAGAGAAGCTACGACACAGCTTTCTTTTATTTCCTTCTCTTCAAGATTTTGCATATCACAGGCACCAGATGTTTTCCTTTGCAGCTTTACCATGTTCTACTTTTCAGCGTGGCATTAGACAGAGACTGAAATGGGAAGTTGTGAGAGGGAAGGGTGATGAAAGAAGCAGTTAGCATTGGCATAAAATGGAACTTCTTACAGAGATTAAATATAAATTAATTTATCATTTACTGAGCACTAGATTGGAAACCATTTTATATTTTAACAGCACAAAGTCATATTATACCACCAAAATTTCTGCCAAATACCACATTTATATATCAAGTTCTGAAAGCAGTTTTTTCTAATACTCATTTTGGTTTTATGCTGATTACATCTATGCTTACAATTATGCGGTATGGACCCATGAAGGAGAACTGATTTTCACTTGGAGCTGCACAGAGCATCTAACGTATATTTGAATACTTGATTTAGAAAGACAAAGGTCATCACTCTAAAATTCTTGAGGAACTTTAGTAAAAAGTATAGAACTCAATAGCTAAACCCATTATATTCTTTAAGACCTAGAAACAAGTTTAAACTGGAACATGCAATTTCTGGTTGTTTTTTTATTAATCTGTCAGTGTAACTTTGACGGAAATATCCCTGCTGTTTTTAGCACTGTCATATTCCTTGCTTATTATTTGTTAGCTCTGGCAGAGTGGTGTGTTTTTCAGAAAATTAACCTTTCTTAAAACTCTATGGTAAAATACTGGTGATTTATGCTATACTCCCAGGCCTATTGAGGTAGATCTCACGTAGGCAGGTTTCTTCTGACCATCATGTAGTGTATTTTTTGTTCTCAAGTGAACTTAATTTGGGGACTTAAACATGATGCCAGAAATCTACCAAGAGACAGCTGTAGTGCTGTACTGGTGGCCTCTTTGAGCAGGGAAAAAGGGCTTGTTTCTTAGAAGTCTTGTCATTTTGCTACAGGTATGTCTAAAGGGGAGAGAGCCTATGGGATATAGTTTATCAGAACTATATCTGGGTACTATAAAAGATATTTGAGAGTATTTAAGGAAGATAACGGGCTAAGGTCTCAAAGTCTCTAGCATTGCAGAATGCTAACTCCTGACTAGAGTTGGTTCAACCTGGAGAAGCTCAGCTGTTCATCTTCCAGTCACTGTTTTGTGTGACACAAAAATGATTGTACTAAAAATAAATACATTTAAAAGGCTGGCTTTTGATTTTTTTTTTTCTGAAATTGGCCTATTTTCTGGTAGCAATGTCTTGTTGGGGATTCTTTTAGCTTTATGGTATGTACAGTCTTCACGAATTTTATTTCTAACATTAAAAGCTGAGTACAAAAGACAAATGCTGTAAACAGACGATCAGTTGGCTAATCTAGCTTTTTGTGCCTTAACAAGCTGATGCAAACACTTGAACACAACTGTAGGATAAATCTGTTTTTCAAATAGAGGAATTCATACTCGTCTTTTTAAAAAAAAATCCGTGAGCTTGATGCAGATTCTTTTAAGAAGCAAAGATTTTTATTTGAATTAGTTGTGCCCACTTTTGTTTTTCTAGGCAAGTTGAAGTTACTTTTTTTTTTTGTAATAATAGATGAGCTTTTCTGTTACGTTCTGTACCTACAAACTTATATATGAAATGTCTTCTAAGAATTTTTAATACCATGGCAACATTTGTTGATTAGAGATTCATTGTTAATTTTTCAGTATAAATAAATAGTGAAAAAAACAGTGGTAGGACAAAGAAAATGGTGATAGAAGTAAATATAAAATGACCTAGTTTCTTTAGCGTAATAAAACCAATGCAAGAAATGTATTCTATAATTTTTTTTTTTCACTGAAAGTTCTAATGTGGAAGCAAGAGAGACATTTTCAGTGATGCTTGGGCATTGAATAATATTCTCTTCATTTGCCAAAATAGGATTAGTGAGTAGATCTCATTAGGAATTTGCACATGACTTTATTTTTATATAGATAAAAGGGAGCAAATTCCTCAAAGTCAAAGAAAGTCAGAAAAATAATATCTAAGAATCCAAGCAGGTAGAAAGCATTACTGCAAGGATATTTTTTCAGTGCCTGCCAGGCAAAATTAGCTTGCCTTCTTTCTTAAAAGGATGTATGCTGAGTATCAGAATCAGGAAAGCTTCTGGTAACTTAATGAGTAAGATCCACAGCAAAATTAAACATTGAAACAAATTTTTTTTTTTTTTTTTTAACTTGAGTACAGTCTTAACAAAAGACTGGTGGTAAAGACTGGTAATATAACAGTGGTAAGGACTGTTTCATTTGCTTTAGAAGTTAACCATAAATTTGTTGATAATCTTTTGTAGAAAGAAGTCTCATTATTAAAAAAAGATGGAAATGTAATGTTTTTGTTATGTACGAAGCTATTTGTAAAGGCATCCTTTATTCTTCATGGCATATTTATGACCTGACCTTCTACCCCATCACACTTTAATCCCCAGAATCGTTGTATTTATAGTCCAGGTTTTCAAAAATAGAAGTTCACAACATACATTAGTCATCACCTTCACCTTCTGCTTCCTTTGAAATTAATGCTACTTAAAGCACCCATTAAAATTGCTCCTGAACTCACTGAGTGTGTAAGGATTGTTGGATAATCTCCCTCTGTTACAACAAAAATTTTTCTGTGTAGTGCTTAGAACATGTGTGAGTATTTGTGAGCGGATGATAAAAAAAGAAAAAATCTTGTAGGCTCGAATAATTGCTTTACCATTGTATAATCTGACAGTATTAAAGCCATTAAAGCTTGAAAACAAGATGAAGTTTTATTGTTTGCTTTTGGTACTTGGAGTATTTGTATCTGTTGGAGAATCGATGTCCTGTGTCATAGTCATGTATAGAGACAAAGAAGTGATTGCAGTCATTAACACTAATGCGTGTGTGTGTACGGTTCTTAGACATATGAAGGACCAAAACAAGAAGGTTGCCAATCTGAAGCACAATCAGCAAATGGAGAAAAAGAAGAATGCACAGTTGTTGGAAGAAGTTCGTAGACGAGAGGATAATATGACTGACAACTCCCAGCATTTACAAGTGAGTGTATTTTTTAATTGTGTTTTAAAATCATCAAAGAAAGCATACTTCTGTGTCCCTGTGTGTCTTCCAGGATGTATCATGAATCTCTTCCCACAAAGAGCTGATGACTTTCTCGTTTCCTACCAGAGGATGCACTACTGACTTCAGTTGCACCCATGAAATATTTAATATTTAGGGTGAGAAAAAACCAATAGAATTTAAAGCCCTCTTCTCACAAGGACTCTATTTGACTTATTTAAAAGCAAGTAAGTCATTGTAGCTTGTTTTGAGGAGAGTCAGGAAATAGAAGGATAATTATCCTCTCTGTATTCTATTTCTGTGCTATTCACAGCATTATATCCACAAGCCATAGTGAGGTCATATAGTGTGGTTATGAACGTTCAGCATGTTTGAATATCAAATAGTAGCGTGCTGTGATTTTTTTTTCTTTTTTTTTCTTTCTTTTTTTTTTTACTGGGTAGACATTTACGTATCTGGGTGATTAGCTCTGTAAAATACAATTTAGTTTTTCAAGAGCATTGAATAGCACAACAGATATTCTGCCATATTTTCCAGTGTGGAGATTGAAGATAACAACATTTGCGACCCATGAGCCCCTCCCTGTTCTGTGTTTCTAGGTGTAGCTCTTCACATTAAATTCCACTGTCTGGGAGTGCAATTCTGTATCAGCAGGGATATCATCATCCGGTTGCATACTCAGGTCATTTAATGAGTGTGATTCGATCTTATTAACTCTCAGTTAATGCGCAGTGGGTTAAAAGGGTGAGGATAGATTGTCTAACAGGGTAATGCTGAATTTAGAATCCTCACCAAAGATCATTTTTATCTTATGTACTTAGATGTAACATAGAGGCGCACTGGAGACAGCTGTAGCCGTCTCGTTTGACAGATCTCTTATAATCATTACTGCAGTTACTGCATCAGCAACTTTTGTCTTACAGTTGGAAAGAAAAGGTTCTCCTCTATCTATTTTTTATTTAAGACAGACTTTGAACCTTATTCTAGGAGCATTTCTACAGTTTGCAAGTGATTGAGTTCAGGCATTGAGATTTGAAAGATAGTTAGCTGATCGGGTTAAATGATACATGTGAGGGAATTTATATTAAAGACCACAAAACAAATTTGATGCTTGACTTAAAAATTATTCTGAGATCTGACCATGAAAAACTATGAAGAGAAATACTGATTTCTGTCAACACCGTCAGTGCCTCCGCACCCCGTGTTTATGGGCAACTCTAACTTACAGTGCAAAATATCAATTTTGCATTCATCTGGTTAATATAATGGGTTTCTGGAAAATTTCTAATAGATGGAATTTGACCCTCACATGCTTCATGCGGTACTGTATTTCTCATGTGTTCCTATATGCAAAATGGAGAAATTAACACTGCACATCCCTTCAGGCTTGTGTTGGTGAAATTGTATGTCAGAATCAAGTTCAGGAAATGACGCATTATTTATGCATCTGTGTAATGTTATGTATACTTTATAGCCTTGTTCATTACATCACCATGCATTCTACTGCACGTGATATAGTAATAAAACCTTGTGAAGTATTTGGTCTGACAATATGATATATCAAAATTAAATTTCAGTGTTGAGCAGCTACTTGTAATTAATGTGGTTCAGTAAAGAGAATACGTTAGAGCTTTATTTTTTCAGTATTATTTTGGAAGTCTGAGTGGTGTGATCACTGGAGAATAGAAGTCATTCCTAGGGTCTTTGATGTAACTGCTGTAGTTGGAGCTTTCAAGTCATGTGATGAGAATGGGTCTACCAAATGGAAGCAGCATGGCTGAACAGCCTGAATTTAGGAGGAAAAAACCTCGTCTGGTGTATGGCTCTTCTGTGCCGTTCGCTTGCTATAAAGCATTTACACACGAAGAACAGTTTATGAAAACCAGTTAACTAAGAACTGTTATTTCTCTGTTACTATGCCTTAAAATGTTATTATTTTAGTATTGTGTACTTCAGCTTGTTACTTTCAGTAATGTTTGTGTGTGCGTGTTGTGGCCCATCCTATGCTTGCTGACGTGCTGCGAAAGTGAAAAAGAGAGGATCCCAGCTGCTTCTGCCTACCAGTAGGTGCTTTGCATTCCCAACTCTTCCTCCAGTAGCTGCAAGAACAACAGGAGGAAGTGAGTAGTGGTTGTCAGCGCCGCTGGCGTGCTGGAACAGCTAATCCTGCCTTCTCTGGCATAAGCAAAACAGGCAACCTGCTGCTCTCAACAGTTTGCTGCCATAACCAGTTGTTATGTTTCCTGTATCTAAAGCGTTTCCTCATTCCCTTGGCTTATTTCTTCTCATGCCTTTCTTAATCTCGACCATTGTGTTCATGCAGGACTGGAAGTGTTCTCTTTGCAGTTTGCTGCTTTAGTGAATTAGACTGGCTGTCACTGCATCGATCACGGAGGCGGCAAATCCACCTGAATGAAAATGGCTTGTTTGACTTTGCAGATTGAGCCATAAAATACCTGGAGATGTGCAGTTGCAAATAGAAGTTTGACTCTACAGCACTATGTAGAAGTATGTTCAGCATGATGTTCAGGTAAATCCCTAAGGAAGCGAAGTGAATGGAGAGGGATGGAGAAAAGCAGGCAAACTTGATGAGCATCTGGCAGCTTTTTCCTTCCCCAGCAAATTAAGATACAGAGTTGCTTTGGTCTAGCAGGTACTGGAGACGGGTACCATTTCACTGCTTCAAGGGACCCTTTCCAAAATAGGCTTGATAACAAGTGTCCTTGTATGATTGCTTCTCTCATAAGATTAAGGAAGATGGGGTAGTGGTAGTATCTGGGGCTGCTTTTTTTTTTTTCTGTTCTTCTTGTGAGGTAAAGGAATTGTTATTCTGTGTGGAAGTTCCATAGAGTTTGCTTTAGAAAGTGAATCACAAAATTCATTGTTCCAGTAAAAGCTCATGATACTCCTTCTAAACCTAATGGAAACATGTCCCTGCCTCACATATTGGGAGCTTGAGGCTTCCCTACCATTGTGAGATTTGGGGAGCTTTTAGTTGTTCTGCAGAAATGCTATAGTGAGCCTTGCAAGTAAAGAAAGTAGTTTGAGTAGTGGAGGTGATGCAACTCTGATGTGCATTTATTCTGCTGATAGGAGAGTATTTTGATTTAAAGTTTTTCACTGGTATGGTTTATTTCTTTTATGTGTGTAAGGTAGTTACAAATATTAGGTGAGAGCACCAAGTCATATTCTTATATGAATCTGATAAGCAGGTATTGACTGGTTAAAAAGCCAAACAAACTCTACAGCTCCAGTCAGTTAGCCTTGGTATACAAAGGACATTTTTTCATAAGACTTGTTTAAACCTTCCCCCCCCCCCCCCCCCCCCCCCCCCCCGAGTTGTTTAAAGAGCAAGGATCTCTTAAAATGCAAATTTTTCCTTTTAAAAAATTGATCAAGAGCACTGGTGGATGCAGTTATGGTTTTGATTGGCCTGTATGGCTTGTCATTTCAGGGTGATTTTGATTTGAGGCTTTTGTAGCTGGTCACATAAAATTATTTAATGTATTTCACGTAAGATAAATGTTTACTCTTGTAATATTTAGCCACAAATGCCTGGGTGCAGGGATGAAACACACCTGCATTCCACAGGTCTGAGTATGCAGCTACAGTTGTGAGTGTTCTAGATTTGAACTTATTTATGCATGTATTCAAAAGGATACATATAATGCAGTATGTAATAGGTAAATTTATTTTCTTTCCTAGCAATCCAAGGGTACAATACATTCCCCAGGAAACAAAATATAAACTGAAGTTGTTCTAGTGATGGGAACGTATACAGAATTCAAATTGGGATATAAGAGTTGACTAAATGAATAATCTGACAGAGTACTTGATCACTCTTGATACTAAATTTCAGTTTATAAATAATATATAGAGTTAATAAAATGTTGTAACAGTAGTGATCTAAGGATTGCAGTGAGGCAGGATTTGTGGGGAGACACATGATGTGAGATATATGATATACTTTGAAAAACAAGTTTCTGAGTGTACTATGCATCTGCTAATTAAAAAGAAAATTAATTGCTATTTCAATAAATATGGAATTAACATCTTAGTAAACCATAGGGATCTGACCACCTTTTTTTGTTACTGTTTGTAATACCTTCTACTATGTTTAGTAGAAACACCCTATGTTTATAGGCGTTTATAACACATAGTGCTTGCGTCTGTAGTGTGCTTGTTACATTTGTGAATGATGTATTGAGCTGTTAGGGTAAAGTATATCCTAAAATTCTCTGGGCTGATGTAATGATTGCATTTGTTGGCTAGCTGTGATAAGCTGGCTGTTGGCTAGCTGTGATAAGCTCAGCTGAGAATAGAAGAGCAATTAGACTAGTCAAATTGCATTTACTCCAGCCAAGTCTCAATCCCTTTTGCAGAAGTACTGGAAAAGATGTAGTAAGAAAACTAGTACCGTTGTCCATGGACCATTCGGGGAGTCATCCAGGGCAAACGGAAGTAATCAGCTGAAGTGCCATCCATTTTGTACAGCTCAAGTAGGGGCTGAAGCTCTACCCATTCAGCTGTCCGCTTGGTTTCTCATAGGTCTGAAGAAGTTCAGAAGTCTGTAGTTTCTTTGAAGCTTCAATAGTATGTCATAGTTCCTGAGGCTTGTAGCATCATGTATATTCGTGACACTTTTCACTATCTTTTCAGATAAAAGCCTCTCAAAGCTGGTTCATATCCTAGCATCAGCGCTTGCAGGTCAAGTTTGAGTCTCTGATGGCCCCATCTCACAGCACTCCAGGGCCGCTGCTGTGATGGAGAGTGCCCTGGGATGCCTGGGGGGGGGGAATTCACTTTGGTCTCCCTCAGCTATCAGCAATAATTGTGAGTGATGCTTCAGGTGTGGTTTTGGGGGGTTATTTCGATGACTGTGAAATTGGAAACATCAGGGATCCAGACTTCAGATTAATTCTGGGGAATGAAGAATAGCTGTGAGGTTTTCTGCTTTTTCCTTCCACAAATCAAGGGCAGACCTGTGCAAATCTTGCCAAATGTGATGGTCATATATTACATAAAGCATCACAGCAGGAGAGCTGGCCCTTGAACACTTTATCATGAAATTTTTTGAGGATGGTGTATCTAACATGCCTTCATTTTTCTCTAGTTTTTGTCTGTCGTAAAAAGCCTTTTTGAGAAATGGTGAGCTAAGAAATGTACAGGTATCGTGTCATAAAGTTGTGCAGAATTTCTCAAATCTCTTTGCAGGATCTTGAAATGTTGTAGATGTGACATGTTTATTTCCCGAGATGCGCTTGTCTTGTTTCTTGTATGGAACACGTTTGTTCCAGTAACACTGTTACCTCAATAGAATTGGGAAAGAAAACATTTGCATAACATTGAGAACTTGAGTAGGTTTGGTTTTGATTCTGATTTTCAAACCTGCTGTAACAACAACAACAACAAAGTTCGTTCTTTTCTCTAGAGTAAACAATAAGAATGTGCATGTAATAATATTCCCATATGTCTCATCACATAGCCTCAAAGGAAATTAAATGTATGCTTTTGTCTGATTATACTTTTCATAAACGTAAAGTACCAATTTAGTAAGTGAATTGGACCTTATGGAATCATATCTGTACTAAGTCCAGAACCACTTCTCTGTGGAAACTTTCTGCAAACTGCCCGATGCATACGTGTCACAAGAGAGGTGCAGGGATGAGCCTGAAAACAAGGCTAAAAAGTTTAATACCCTATTCTGCTCTAATCTACACAGCTTCTGGGTGTTTGCCCCTTTTCGCCTGGTTTATCTTCTGGAAAAGTCTTTGACTCTTTAATGTTTTAAATGCTTGAGTTATTTGTCACAATTCTCTTTTAGGTAGCGTGGATTTTCTTTGGGCACAGATCCACATGCTGAAAAGAGATATTTCACTAAAAAAATCATTTTTTTGAGTGAGACAATGTGTAGTTCTCATTGATTTCAAGTATCGTGTACAGGCAGCTTGATCAGTGCTCTAAGCCTGAAGTATCGTGAAACAGATTGTGTACACACGTACATTTTCCTGGTGTAAATATCTCACTTTTTAAAGAGAGTCCAGCATGTCAGCCTTGGCTCGTCACTGGACATACTGAGGCAGGGCAAGAATTCCAGTTTATCAATAGTTTCGTACTGGCTGGAAATTTAGTCTTAGGTAATGACTAAAATATGATGAGGGGAAAGTCCTATCAAAAGAGATAAAAAACCTGGGTAGTTAATATTACTGCTGTCTGATTCTTGCCATGTGAATATCTGTGGTATCTTACTCACTAAAAATAGCTCCCAAGAGATTTCACAGCTAGTCAGTGTGAATCCTTAAACTTGGATTTGTTTCTTTATTTTTCACTCTGTGCTTCAGCATATAATTTTCATCTCCATAATAGTTCTAGAAATAAAAAATACACTGAAGACATAGCACATTACCATGTTATGTCCGTGCCTTTTAAAATAAAATAGAAGCATGGCCTAAACAAGGGGCATACCTGACGGAAATTTATTATGATTTTTCTCTTAGTGCAGTGCATTTCCTACTGCATTGTCTCAAAAACTTTGAAACTATAATATTAATAAAAAGAGGAAGCTAAGGAATGAGATCAAGTCTTGCAAATAAAAATGAACAGAGCGGTGTAATCAGTTCAGAGACAGAGGAAACAGTTGTGACTGTTATACAGACAGGCATTAGTGTGTGTAGCTGACATAAGGCAGGAGAGAATTCATTGCATAAACACACAGCTTTGTATTTATTAGTGCTGAAATGCATATGTAGTGAGAAAACTCAACCTTTTAAGAGGTTAAAATCATGAGTTATTTTATTAAAAGTGAATTCTAGTTTAAGTGTGCATTCGAAGGTGGACCTATACCTCTCTGGGAGGCTTTAATAATTCTGAGTGTTTAGAGATTTTGTGTGTTTCTGTCTTCAGAAGGCCAGTCGTTTGGTGGGGGAAGATGGAGATGAGATTGGCATTTTGCCTTTTACACCATTCCTTTTCCACAATGTGCATGTGTGAAACGCACGTCGTGGTCTAGCTCTGATGAGTAGAATTGCTCCCTACCTCTCATTCAGTTGTGGGCAGAGGATAAGGGGCAATAAGTTGACCGCTCTTGATTTTCCTTTCTCAATATTATGAGCAATCAGAACACACAGATGAGATATGATGGAGACAGACTTTCAGAGATACATACAGAGGCAAGAGAAAGTATAAGACGTGGCCTGCAATGCTTGTGAAGATCTTACCTCTTGCTGAGATTTCTGCTATCAGATACAAATATTTTGAAACAAAAGCTGTTTTTTTTGCAAGGCTGTGTAAGAGTCAGCTGCAACAAGTCTTTCAGTCTTTGTGTACGTTAAAAAAGAATAATAAGGTTTTGGAACCAGTTCAGTGACAAATTCAGAAGATGGGGTAAGCTACAGCTACAATGAAGTTCTCCCTTTAAGGCTCCCATGGACTTGTTTGTGGAAAATATAGAATTGAAACTTATTTTTATTATGGTTGTAGTGAGTTAAAAACTTATTTTACCAGAACTGTTCTACAATTAAAGCAGAAGCTTAATGATGCACCTGATGTTTAAGATCAAAGACTGTGATGGTCTTGGGTTGTTGATGTCCTATTTAATATTGTAGCCCATGAAAAAATATTTTCAACAACAAGCTTATTTCCAAAGTTTCACACTGAATTGTAAGTTTTTTTGACCGGATACGTTTGTTCAAGCTGTTGCAAATACTTCTTAACAAGTGAGTTGATTTCAAGAGCAAGTGAGCAATTTTTGGAATTTTTGGCTAAGTTCTCCATGTATAGTCTATTACGTTAATGAAGTAACATATGAAGAAATGTAAAAGTCATTATTTTATGCTGGTTTTCTGTAACACATCTACAGAATTCTCTTTATTGCTTGAAAACTAAAATATGTTCTTCTATGCTGCTGTTTTCAAACTATAGGTTCCTTGGGGACTGTAAGGTTTCATCTTTGAGTGGTTAAGCTGAAGTTTGGTCAAGTTGTAAGAAAATTAGTGTTCATGTACATATCAAATAGTTTTACCCTTATAAGGCAAGAGTTATGTACTAGCACAGTAGATTACACAATTGTGTGCATTAGCGATATGTTCATGGGTACTTCCTTTGGCGTTTCTCTGCTTCTCTAATTATAGCTGGATTTTGCCAAGATAGAGTGTAGCTAATAACTACAACCTCAAAAATGTCCAGCCTTCAGCAAAATGTATAGCTTATTATAAATTTCACACAGTTCAGCGGGAACTTTTCTGTGAATATCCAGGAAAAAGGCAGGAATTGCATTTTCTTAAAGCAGTCATTTTCACGTAGCTGAACATAAATTTTTAATAGACATTTTGAAAAAGTAGAACTTAACAAAACTATCTTTTCTGTGATGCATTGATAACCAATCCATTAAAAGAATCTTTGAGCGGAGACTCAAGCAGCAGGTAATAGAAAAAATAAACAAGCCTGTGATGATGTGGTGCAATATATTAAAAAATTATTACAAGATTAGAAGTGCATACTTACAAAAATCAGACTAATCAATTCAAACACACGTAAGACTATTGAAGACACAGCTAGTGTACTTATTTTCAGTTTTCTAACATAATATAAATATAAATTCAAATTATAAACATGGATGGACATTTAGGAATTTTCCTTCCTTGGCCTGTGGAAGTTCCATAAGTTGTGGATAAATTCCATATGTGTTGCTGAAACGTGTGTTGAACTTCAGCCAGTAGTTTAAGACTATGTTGAAGAAAATATTTCTAAAAGGTTTCAGATGAAGAAAAGTATTTGAGAGTCTACAGAGGGCAGGAAGGTTGATTGGTAGGTCTGAGGATCAATACCAGAAGTGTTTTTTTTCTTTGGGGATTTACTTTGACATTTGTTTTCATTGTGCAGTGTAATCCCCAGAAGCCAAAACTACTCTTGTTATAAAATGTCCCTATAGACAATCTGTGAAAATCTCACTTGAAGATCAGTTTCTACTAGACTCACAGTCTCTTAAATCTTTTTTCCTTTGTCATAATTGGTAGGCTGACAGAAGTCATTCAGTGTTCTGTGCTATGTTGTTCTAACCAGCTATAATAGAAAAAAAAAGTTTAGTGGGTAAAACATTGTCAGTACAACTATTGCATGTAGTTGTCATGTCCTTTCTTTTGTCTAGAGTATTACATTATATGAGTATGTATAAAATAACATGAATTTTATTCTCAGAGCTATCCCAATTTATTACTTTTGGATTTTTAAGCAAGTAAGCAGTATTATAAAACATTATTTATAATTATTAATACAACCTTTGCACTATTACAGGGACTTCTAGAGCATCCCATATCAGAAAGTCTGCATACTGACTTTCTCATCTTTCTCAGTTTCTACAGTTAAGTCAGAAACACGTTTTTCCCTGTTGTCTGAGTAATGTGAATTCACTGACTTCAGTACCCAAGAATAAAACCTGGGCATCTTGATTTGCAAACAAAGTTAAATTTATATATTCTAATATAATTATTTAGAAATCTGTGAACTGCAATTATTGACAAGTATTTTATGTTTAGATTAAATAAGTTATTCCTACTATGTGCTTTAATAAGTGCTTTGTTAGTTGAAAAGGGCATATATGGCAAGGCACTAGAAGAAAAAGATCCTGTTGGAAAACACAAAACTGCGACAATAGGAAACAGGAAAAATTTAATGTGATACACCTTTTTTTCTCCCCCTCAATATTTATGTAATAACTCACACATGTGGGACTCCTGTAGTCTCCAGGGGGCAATCACATTCAACATGCATCAAAAGAAATAGTTCAGTTAAACCAACTCTCCCTACCCAGCAATAATTACCACAGGTTTACACTGAGATATAGTTGCAAAAGGTTAGTCAGTAGGGCATCTGCAAATCAAGTCATATGTCAACTCTACATCAATAACCTCATTATAATAGATGTTAGTATTTCAGCACATGACTGTCCAATATAGCATTCCACGTATAGTTCATTTTTAACTTTTACATTGACTTATAGCGTGTCTAATATTTTACTAACTTATGTATTTAAACACTCTATATTACATAAATTATAATCAATGACAAAAACAATGATTTAGACTGAAATTCTGCAAAGTGAAAATGCAATAAAGTGTCTGACCCTATTTGCGTAGCTGTCTTCAATATAAGATGAATATAGGAGGTTTAACCCTGTAATATAAAAGCAGTATAATGGCAATTTGTGTTAGTGTAGATTTTTCCAATGTGGGCATTGCTTAAAAATGTTACCTATACTTTTATTTATTTTCCGTTTTCACAAATGACAGCTGTTTTCCTACATATAAACTAGCAAAAAAAGTAATCATGTTCTAGAAATACAACGGATTAGCTAAATTCTATGCAAACTGTATCTCTGTATACTTTGTTATATTTGTAGCTTATCCATGGGCTATAACACTTTTTGTTGACAGCTTGATAGGCTGGATGAAAACATAAAAGGTTTTCCAAAGCCTCCTTGTGGTCTGCATCAAGCTCAGATTTCTAGCTACTTTCATAATTCGGTCTTGTTGTATTTACCTGTTTGTGGCCAGCGCTAGTGGTTGCTGCTGTCTGTCACTCTCCATAGATCGTTTTGAATAGCATGCGAGTCTGTTACTAATACATCTGGTCAGTGACAAAAGTTCTGCTTGAGGCAAGCCGAGGTAGAATTATTTTGGTTGGTTGCTAATAAGCCAGATTTATACCACTTATCTCTCATTACAAGTGTTCTGTAATAGCCTTATACACTATTACTTACAGACTACCTCGAGTTACAGACTGGGAAGAGAAGGGAGGTGAAGGTGCTTCTTTACATAATCTTGTCTAGAACACTCCTACCTTGGAAAGTTTTCTTAAAATTATTTGTTGTACATGCATCTTTGCTTTGAGAAGCTTTCATGCCGTAGATTTCATTAGAAGTTTTGGGGACCAGATTTCACCATTATACTTTGCCAGTCCCTTTTTTGTAATTGTTTGATTTTAGTTGGGCAGCATTTAGGCAGCAAAATCAGTGATGGTAGAATAGATAAGTCGGGAAAAAGAAGTGATTTTCAAATCTCAAGCTGAACCATCAGATCTTGGAGTTAAAGAAAATATACTTCTAATTTAAACAAATATAATTTGATCAGATTAAACCCACTTAGAAACAAACAAGTTTTGGCCACCTACTGAAATTTGTAGTCACTGAGAGCAAAGCCGTATTCAGACGTTGACTTCTTAACCGTGGAAGTATGAGAGTAAATTGTTAATATTTCAGATTCCTAGCTGTTTTGCAATACATGCAAGTTAAAACAATATGCTCAGGCTGCCAGAAAATCCTCGTTTGTGACTAAAGGTAAAGGTAAAACTTTAAGTGTTCAATTAAGAAACCATACATTTGACACAGCAAGCTTTAGATCTCAAAGTATTTTACAGAATAGAGGTATAACAAATATTTTGAAAGAAACTGAGGCATAAGGAATAAAGGTTATGTGCAAGGTGTCCCAGCTGGCTGATGGAACCGTTAAGGAGCATAGACTTAGTCTTAGTCTATCCAGTGTTCCATTCACTGGTCTGAACTGTTAACTGGTAAGATTTTGAAGTGGCGTGTAACTCATGATACTAAAAATGTTTGCTAATGAATGCTAATGAATAATGTTTGCTAATGAATTGATGTACTTGGTGCAGGTGAATTTGATAGAGTTTTTGGACCAGTGAGTGATTGGAAGATTAGTCTTTAGCATGTGAAAGATGAGGAAGACTACATACCACGTTAACTATTCTGCAGCAACTAGGCAGTTTTACTAGTCTCTCGCTTCTCTGTAGATGGTCTATAATAGCTGCATATGAAGTAAGAGTACTGCCGTTTGCAGTTTAGATTTCTTTTCAATGGATTCAGCTTTTTTTTTTAACCTGGATTATCAAGATAATCAGCTAATTGAACAGCAAACAACACTGGAGTGCAGTACATTAAATTTTATGGAAGGCTGATGTTTATCTGTTCTTTCAAGTTACAGCTAGGGTCCTTACTGCCTTACCAAGCATTTCTTTGATCCTCTACTTCTGTTTGTATTTTTCCTTTTCTCTTTTTCCTTGGGAAACAGTCTGTTCAGCTTTCTGCATCTGAAAAAGACTCCTTCCCTGGAAATACCATGGAGAAAGCCTGATAGGTTATGGATATTGTTGAAGGCCCAATCTTTCCACTAAATAAATGTATTAATACAATTGGAGGTTTTTTCCGTGACACCTTTCATAATTGTCCATTGGGAAAAGTGAACTTAATTTAAAATGTTAGCTTGATGTAGATGAACTATAAAAATGTTAACTTTGAATCTCAAACACCAAAACTGTGCACAGAATGCAGAATTTTTTCATATTGCCTTCTAAAAAATACATTTGGAGTTATTCTTTGCATTGCTGTGGATATTTTAGTGACATGAATTAGAAACGCTTTTACAAATGCATTTGTTCTTTAGTGGGGTGGAGTTTTATTAAGCAATGTTATTCGGTATCAGCCAGTCATGTTTCTTTTCACAGTTACATATTGGCATAACGAAAGAAGCATTTTACACCTACTCTTTAGCTGTCACATACCTTCGTCATATTGAGAACTACCATAATTTATCCATCTAGAAGCTATGACAAAGATAAAAGCCAGGTGTACATGATCCCCCCCTTCTCTCTTTTTTTTTTTTAAACTTCAAAGGGACATTATAACAATGTGAACAGTGTGTCACATGAGTGCTATAGTCCCTTCGTTTTGAAGAAAGAATTTTGTGTTTTCCTGCATATGGGGTGAATTCCTGGCTCTAGTATAGTTAATGGGAATTTTGCCACTGCCTTGTCAGACAAAGATTTCTCACATGAAGAGAAAAATAATTAAAAAAACCCTGTACAGACAAAAAATAAACTTAAAAGGTCATTGAGAAAGCAGATCTCAAGTACAAATGGAAACAGTCCATTGTCATTCATCATTTACATCTGATCTGTTGATGGGAGTTGTAATTTGTGAGAAAGCCCTTCCGCAGTCGGCCGTAGGGTTTGTCAAGATTGGCTTTTCTGTCTGGGTGTTCTTTTATAACAACATTTGGCTGCCAAGTCCTAACAAATATCATTACTTCTCTTAATACAGGCATTAGAAAAGACTGCTTAAAAGGCTGCTGTCAGGTTCTCGTGCTTTCAGCGTAGGCCTCGGTCCTTTATGCATGATGGCTTTGTCCACCTTTTTCTTGTGAAACTGATAAACACCAAAAAAATTAGTGCTATAAGCAGGATAACGGGTATCTTAAACTCTTTGTATCTTTTTTCTAGATGTGAAATAAGCATATCACAAGAATACTAGAAAACTAGCATATAAAACATCACCTAATAGCTTCCTACCTAGAAAACTTTGCTGTAAATACATTTCATGGGATACCTGGATGAAGGTATCCTAAATCCATTGTGGTAGGATATGCATTATTAACTATACTTAGCTGCCTGACATAAGCTAACTTGTGTATTGTTGGTTCTTTAAGGTGCTCTATTCCAATTTTCAACTACAAATTACATTCTTTCCTTACCTAATTGAGAAGTGTATAAAGTACCTATTAAATTAAAACACGTATTGAATTATCTAGTAGACAGTCAGGTGAAATAATTTATCTCAAATCCTGAAAATGTTTCTTGAAAGCTAAAAGAGAAAGTTTCATATAATTGTTGTCCTGGATGATCCCACAAATCGTGATTTCCCTGTTCACTTTGCTGTGGTACTTTGAAAAGCCAGGACATTATAAAAGACATGTGAAGACATTTAAAGAATATTTATTTCTGCAACTTCCCCGTGCAGAATTATCTTGCAATTGCACTCTCCTGGTCATAATGAGGGAAGCAGGGACCATACACAAACATTTTGGTACTAGTGCCGATCATGGTAATGAGCAAGCTGCAGCTGAAGTCGGAGGGGATCCAGGAGGCAGGATGGGGGACAGGAGTGGGCACAGGCGCTCCCACAGCATTGCCGGGCAGGGGCTGTGGGCCCAGGCCCAGGGCTGAGCTGAGACGGAGGGGCAGGGCATGGGGAAGGTCCCAGGTGATGCCAGTCAGGGCCATTAAGGCTTGTTGGTGCCCTCAGGGCCCTGACAGCAGCCTCCCTCTACTCCCTCCCCCTACCTGCCCCTTGCCCATCCTCCCGCCTCACGGAAGCCTGGGCTCTGAGAGGACTGGCTATGAAGGGGCCTATTCGCCATGGGGTGTCAGCGGGCTGGTTCAGGGGACAGGGGAGTGACACAGGGGACTTGGATCTGGGTCAGCATCATGGCAGGGACACAGCTCAGGGACCTGCAGCTGGTGGGGGGGAGTTGGTGTTAGAGGCTGCCACTGAGAAGCACCCCCCCCTCCCACCACAGGCTGACAGGGAAGTCCCTGAGGAGCCTGGGGCTGGGCAGGGGCTCTGCTGCGGGGAGATCAGAGCCCAGGGCCCTCAGGAGAAGGGACACAGGCAGGCTCTGTGGCACAGGACTGCGGCAGGCCAGGGCTCAGCGCCAGGCTGCAGGGCGGGCCAGCTGTCCCCTCAGGGACCGGGAGCACAAGGCCACCCAGGTACCGGCTGTGCCCTCGCCAGCTGGTCTAGTCCCACAGGATCTCAACGTTGGTGGACTGAGCTGGGTGCTGGCAACAGGGCCCCTCCGCAGTCCCAGGCATGATTAGTGATGAACTGGGTCCAAGGGCCATCGGGGAACCCAGTCAGGAGGAGCAGGAGATGGGGCCAGAGGGCCTGACTGGGGACAACGGGATGCCATGTACCCTCCAGGTCCACTCAAGAGATGAGATACCAACAGCTGAGGGCTGACCTCTGTCCAGGGGGCAGGGATGGAGACGGATAAACCTACAACAGTTCTGACAGATATATGGTATATTATGTAAATTATTTCCTTCACCTTACTGTTGGTTTGACCAAGTTATTTCATACGGAAAACCTAAAAAAAAAAAAAAAAGTAGAAATCCTCCAGTCTGTAAGCACTGAAAGGTAAAGACTTTCTGGAGCCTCTTGTTGTGGTTTAACGCCAGCTGGTAACTGAATACCACGCACCCGGTGGGGTGGGGAGGAGAATCAGAGAGAAAGGAAAACTTGCAGGTTGAGATAAAAACAGTTCACCAGGACAGCAAAAGGAAAAATATAAAAATATATTAATAATGATGATAATAATATATAAGGATAATAGAATATATCAAATGAACAATGCACAATTTCTCACCACCCGACGACCAATACAGCCCATCCCGAGCAGCAGTCAGGGAGCAGGGGTATTCCCCCAAGCTATCCCAGAACAGCAAGTTCCAGAGAGAGCAGGCGAGGGAATGAACAGCCGAATGAACAAACAAAAAAAGGAAAAGCAGGAACAAAAAGCAACCGGAAAGGAAGCTTAAGGGAAGTGGCCCACTGGCCGACCCTCACTTATACCAGGCATGCCGTCTAGGGTATGGAATACTCTCTTTGGCCAGTTTGGATCAACTATTCTGGCTCTACCCCTCCCAAGTTTTTGCACCTGCACATTAGCAAAACCTGGGAAACTGCAAAATGTCCTTGATCGTTCAGCAGCAACCTGCAACATCAGTGTACTATCACCATTCTTCACACACTAAATCCAAAACACGGTAGCTGCTGGAGACAAAACTAGCTCTGTCCCGGCCTAAACCAGGACACCTCTGTACATCCTTTTCTCTGTCTGTCTCCACTCTTAGTATTTTAGCCAGCAGTGCCTACCAGAAATATCCTGTGCCACTGAGATATAGCTCAATTGGAATCACTCAAATACAAAGCAAAAGCCTCAAGATCAAAAAAGGAACATTTTACATAAAAATAATGCTTTAATTTAAAATAGTTGAATAGTAATCATTCAATTAAACCATCTTAAGTACTTGAAGTATTACTATATGGTGTATTTATTTTCCCTGTCTTTTACAATGAAGAGCTATCATTAATATTTCTACCCAAAATTTCTGAGAAAGGAATAAGTAGTTAAATGGGTAGTCTTTAAATCTATGTTTGTTTTAGACTGCAGCTATGGTAGATTTACTTAAAGGACACAGACATAAGTGCCTCTTCATTTAAATCAGCTTTCTTACAGTTCTGAATATACCTCATCAAAGTTCATATATAGGTGCAGTTTTGTCCTCTATGCCCAGCGGTTGAGGTATGTAATGTTGATTTTAATGCAGTAAACTACTGGTGGGTAGACTCAATTGCATGTGTTGAAAATGATGTACACAGCTACCTTGAAGCATTACAGCCCATTTGCTTGTGGTTTTCTTGCACTTCTTCCTTGTGAAAGGAGTCTTATGAGAAATCAGAAACTGCAGTTTTGAAAATTTTTAAAAAAATCTTTAAATTTTTAAAGATGTGCTCCTCCCTTTCCCTGAATTAGTAATACATTTACATATTCATCTTAACAGGTGTTTTTTCTTAGTCCTGTTCCAGGATTAATGCTGTAATTACACTGTTTGGTGCACATGTATTAAATTCTCCTTCACAGGTTAAACCACATATGCAGTGACCATCTGTCCTCAAAACTAGGTATGGATATAGCAAGTATAAACCTCTCTGTCTCTTCTAGCAAGGTTCTGAAGAGTCTAGTATCTCTAGGGTGTGTGTTTTGTTTTGTTGTCCTTTTTTTAAAAAAAAAAATTCTTTTTTTTCCCCTCAAACTTATTGTTGCTAAGACTAGTTCTTGAGTAAAAAACCAGCTGGACAGATGTGTCATATAGTGATTGAAAGTCAGTAAATCGGGCAGAATGTAACTAGCATTTGTGCTTTAAAGGAAAGCGTAATCAATAATAAATTCAATAGCAACAAAGGACTTAAATGTTTTTCAAAATATTACAATGCTGCAAAATAGCTCAGTATTTTCATGAAAATTTGACATGTTTAGCACTGAATATGGATTCAGAAGGAAAAAAGAACTTTTCCATTACCTTTTTAATGTAATAATTGAACAAAATCTGAGTCAAACTAGGTCCATAAGATGAATATGTGAGCTTATACATACTAGTATGAATCCTGAATGCCATGAATTTATTTATCTTTAATAAATTATGTAAACTACTTCCATACATGTAGAAGTTATAAACTGTGGGGAAAAAAAAGTGGGGGTTTTGTGTGTGTGTGTTCTGGAAAGAATGTCTCTTTGGTAGAATTAATGTTGGAAATATGAACAAATGGAAGTCTGCATAAGAGAATATGAATTTTCTGAAGCTTTTAGTCTTGGTCACATTCAGTATCCATATTGCTGTTACTTTTTTTTCCCCGCAATCTGAAAATTTAGTCCAATATTAAAAGTATATAAATCTAAAATTTAATGCAATTTTGTTTTTTATTCTGATTTGTCATTTATGTCTAGAAAAGGTGGTATTTATTCCTCTACACTTTCTCAGCCATGTAGTTTTGTCAAAAACTTCATTAACATTCATACAAAGCCTTGTCTTAGTGCTCATATCTTTTAAATGATCCAAATATCTTTATGTATGTTGGCAGTATCATGTCTTCATATTTATGTCTTGATTCCCAGTGTTGAATACCTAAGGAATTTTGTTTCGGTGCATCCATAGGTATTAACAATCAACACATTTTCATTCTCTATAAACCATTGCAACATCCTTGACAGATGCCCTGTTCAGAGAACCTTTCAAGTTCTCTTTTTTTCTTGGTGTAAATGAAGCTTCACAATTCATGAGGTAAAGCTGGAAAGCAAGTAAAATGCATCTTACGTTGTCAAATGCGGTACAGCTGTGGTGACTATGGCTGATATTAACTGCTGATACTATACTCTCTGTGGTTGTTTAGTATTTTCAGTCAAATAAAGAAACTGAATAGTAGCCTATGCTGATTAAATAAAATGAAATTGAAACCTGCTTTAAAAACTGGGGACTGAAAGTGATGCTTTAGCAGCTGACATTTTACCTGGACTCACTATGCATGCTGGAACTACAAGAACCAAGAAATACATTATATTTGTTTAAAGAAAAAATAAAAAATGGAAACTGCGTAAAAATAAGGAAGTTGGTCAAAAAGAAATTAAAAAGGACAGTCAAAGGAGTAAAAGCTTTACAGGCATCATAAAGGCTATTTAAAGAAAATTATATTGGCTCAGAGGAAATGGATACCACCTATCAAAAACTACTTTAGGAAGACCAAACGGAAACCAGCATAGTTAAACAGCAGGATAAAGGAAGCTATCAAAAGCAAAAAAACATCTTTCAAAAAACTGAAATTTGTCCAGTTGAGAAAAATAGAATCATAAAACCTGGCAAGTAAAATGTAAAAAGTACAAATAGGCAGACCATGAAATGCATGAAGCACAATAAGGAGTAAGTCATGAAATGCATTCAAACTAGTAATTTTCCAATGTGTCAGAAGGCAGAAGCCTGCCAGAGAATCTACAGAGCCAAAGATAATCAAGACATATAAAGAGTGCTTTCAGAAAATAAGGTCATGAGGTCAAAAAAAAATGAAAGAAATTTCTTTCTCCTGTGTTCACAGAAGAGGAGCTTGGGTAGTTTCTGCTTCTTGAACTCCTTTTTGTGGGCAAAGTATTGGAAGACTTATCTCAGAGTGAGGCGACAGTAGAAGAGATTACACAACAGTTACCAAAATTAACAATGCCATCATCATAGGATCAGTGGAGGAGAGGATAATTCAGGTTGAAAGGGACCTCAAAGGGACCATCAAGTTCAACCTCTTTTTCAAAGCAGAGTGAACTTGTCATCAAGCCAAGTCGCTGTCAGAACCAAGTAGTTTTTATTCTAAACTTCTTGGAAATTAGAGGTGAAATATGTGAATTTATAACACTGGTGTATAACTTGCTTAAAATTTCCTTTTTACCAGAGGACTGGAAGGTGGCTAATGTGACATCTGTTTCTAAAAAAGGTTCCATGTAAGTTCCGGAAAAGTACCTCTACATATGACATCTGTATTGGACAAATCAAGAGAAATTGTTTTTAAAAATGTAGAATTAGTGGGCACATGGCTAAACGTAGTATGTTGGTGAAGAGGCAAAGTGCCTTTCCTAAAATTAAGTCATTCCTCGTGAGTTCACAAGTCATGATATTTTTCAGAAATCCCATAGGAATCTGTATTGTGACTGTTTGATGTGTTTTTAAAAGGCCTGGAAAAGAGAGTGAATAGTTTAAGGAAATTCAGCATCATCCACTTCAAGACCAAGGATTGTTTCTTTGATATTGCCTCCCTGCAAACTCATCGGAAGCTAGATAGTATTTAAAAACAAACCTCATAAGAGTCATTTAAAAAAAAAAAGCAACAGTCAGAATAAGAAAGCCATTAGGACATGAAGCTATGTAACCATGTTACTAAATGCAGTACTGATGGCGAAAAGCTTAAATGTTACAGGGAAGAGTTTAGGCCAAAAGCTTATGCAGAACAGAAAAGAACATTTTGGCAAACGCAGGCTGATTTATGATGGTAGGAGGAACTCTGTGGGTTTGCATGGTTTTGACCCTAAACCTGCAAAAATATGTTGGATTTGGCAACGTTTCACTAGGAGTTTTTGGCTTCCTTTAAGCCCAGAAGTCAAAGCAACATTTGGGATATGAACCAAAGCCAAAGAAAAGGTTTGGATGAACCGTACGTACCATAACAGCCAAGTTTCACACAACTCTAATTATCATAATGGTTTTCCCCTTTCTTTGTTTCTTTACACTTTTTTCCAGAGCTGCTTTTCTATTTCTGAATCTTAATGGATAGGAGTCTCTATACCCAGTAAAAGTCTTTTTACTGTACGTGCATAAGGAGATGAAAAATGAGAGCTCAAAGTTTTTGTGTCTCATTTTTTTTATTACAGCAGAATTTGAACAAAAAGGTTGTAGATGCCATCTGAAATGATGAGGTGTCTTCATGTCCATTTTGGAAATACTTTGTCTCTTTGGTGGAAGTGATAATGTTACATACTTGGCGTTCCTTATGTGTTTCAGATATGAAATGACGTAATTAAGACATCCAAAACGCTGAACATTTTAAGAAAGGGATATAGTTTGGCTTCTTTCTACCACTTATTAACAAGTATCTCTTAAATTCTGGTAATGTAAATACCACTTTCCATGGAGACAGGCATGCCTGTACTGTAAATGGTGCATGTTCTGCATCTCATTTGGATCTCATGAAACTGCGGGATACGATATGTTCAAGCTGCTGGTCTGAGAAAGCATCTCAAATCCATAGTCTTTGTATGCACATCAGACACTATACATATGGTAAATGATAAACATACCATATGGGATTTGGGAAGTTAAGACTATCAAATTCCTCTCCATTATTTTTTCTTACATTGTATGGTCAAATCAAAAACATATCATTCTTCACATTATTAAGGGGTTGTGTTTGTGGCCCCATTTATAAGGTTACAAAACTGATCATGCTTTAAGCTTTCCTTTGGCCTAAAAATTTTCCTGGTTACACTCAGGTTGTCATTTAAAAAAAAAAAAAAGAAAAAAAAAAAGAGGGTGTGTGAAGTTTGCAGAAGTTCGGCCAATTTTTGAATTATAGAGTTCTGAAAACTTCACGTGAACCTTAGCCAAATGTTACAGCTCAAAAAAGCTGAGTTTAAGGTTCATTTTGAAAACTTAGTTTTCCAGAATTTTATTGTATGTATCGTGAAGATGTTATCTGGAAAGAATAGTTGTAGTCCTGACAGTATCGTGACTATATATGAGTTTCATGATAGTTTTATTTTTTATGTTGGCTTTGTGGACTGGAATAACTTAGTATCCTCAGCTGAACTGTCAACTGTTTATCTAAACATTAGAAATTTAGTATCCTCTTCTTCACTTACTTTCACATGACAAAATTCTTTTAATCTTACCCTGAAATTGAAATTGCATTAGGTTCGTAATTCATCTTTGAACTCTATTATTGAGCAATCGTTTACCTTCAGCTTGTTAAAAAGAAAGTGGAAAAGCAGTGGCCACAGTAAACTATGGCAATAGGAAACTGTGGGTACTAGGGGAGGAACTAGAAAACACAGCTCCTTGAAAAGTTTAAGTCAGGAATTGAGGGGAGGGAGAAGAAAGATTTTGTTACTCTGAATGCTGCATAACCAACCTCATTTCTCTTTTGCTACTTGTTTTGAAAGCAAGGACTGTATATCCTGAGTGCAATGGCATGTGGCTGTATTATTGTGTCCCCTTCCCAGGGTAAGTCAATAGCTGAAACAGGTCAGGGAGAGACACCCTTTCATGCTACATGCATCTCCGTGGTTGAACTCTCTCTGCAGGTTAGTGTAGACTTCTTCCTCTCCCTCCCCCTTTTATATTTTTGGGGGGGGAGGGGGGAAGGCGGGAAGCAGGTCCTAGTAGGTTTCTGCTATAACTAAGAATAAAAAAGCTGGAGTATGTTTCCTTTGATGTCTCTCTGTTAGATTTTCTAAGTGAAGATTAGTTTTTCAGCAAAAGATCTGTGTGGAATTTCTAAGCAGTAGGGATACAGCTGGGTGATGCTTCTTACATGTGGAATGTATAGCTATTTCTTTCCATGAAGATGCTACAGGTTTTTCTTCTAGACATGTCACGCTGATGCTGAAGAATATGTGGAAAAATATTATATTCCACCCTTATTTTATGTCCTCCTCAGCATCCTCTTCTCCAGCGACAGGCAGCAGAGAGATGGGTCTCTATGTGAAGTCTTCATGTAAATTCATAAACATGTGAAAGGCTTCTGCACTCTTATACTAACACTTCTGAGAGTCTGGCCCAGTAAAATAGACATTTCATCAGTGAGGGGACTCCTTTAAAACTGTATAGGAAAGAAGAGTCAGATACTTAATATTGTAGCCTTGGGCGAAGTGGGATAAAAGTTTCTGAAGAGATATGGAATACTAGAAATACACAGGGTTTATATGAAATGACAGGCTACCAACATACAGGCTTTTAAAATTAATTATTTTTTAACTTACAGAAATACATACTGTAAACAATGAAAATGTCTATTTCTTTGTGAAAGCATTAGTTAGGGCAGCAATACAAATCTGTAGCTTTTGATAGTGGGCTTAATTCTGTGCAGTGTACTTAGCTAAGAAAGTTAGTGGATGAATAGAAGAATCAGGAATGACATCAGGAATCAAGATTTCCACTTCATGAACTGTTCTCATCAGTTGAGATGAGAATGAAGCACATTGGGTGTAAGCTGTCCTTTTTCTCATTGTACTTATTAGTTAAAGGTACAATATTATGTTAGAAAAGAGATAAAGATACACATTTGTCTATAGGGTGGGTGAGACCATATAACAGAGCTGATGGGATTTCTTAATCTTACAACCCGTGGACCAAAAATTTTATGGATGGAAGCCACAAGACTTACACCTTGGAAAATCAAAAGTAAGGAGGCAGAAGATGGGCTCTTGGGATTGTTTACCAAATAGGAAATGACTCTATCTCTAGGGGTTCTGTGGGTGAATCTGCTTTAGCGATGGAGCTGGCATATAAATCAATCTCATAATTTTAACTGGTTCTTTTCCTTCCCAGCCAGGGATTCAGATTACCCAGCTGTATCCCTACTGCAAAGCACTGTTATCAGTTGTGTAATGAAACCCTATCACGGGAACTTTATTTGACCTATCCACTAGACATGTGGCTCAAGAGTCATAGTCTGGAAACCCATTTCACATACAGCCAAAATGTGACTTAGGATAAAAAAGATAAGCAGGCATAAGTCTTTTAAAGACAGTAAAAAACCCCAGCTCAAACAAGGAAACTCGTATAACTGAGGAACTAAGCACCTCCTGCTCTTAGCAAGCATGAATTTGGACTTGAAGTTTAACTGAGCTAATTCTGATCCCATTAAAATTATCCCATTAACATGAAAGGACATCTCACCAATTTCATTGGCCCTTCAATTATGCAGAACAGAAATAATAATAAATTAATATATTTTAATATCTAGAAAACATGTTTACAGGAAAAACTATCTGGTGACAAAACAAGCAGCAGTTAACTGTCAGATCTAGAAGGAATGGTAGGCTTAATACAACATTTGCGTGGAATCTGTTCCCGGACTGACCCCAAGACTGAAAAGATGAACAATTTCTTTCTGCCGGACCATAAATTGATACTGATGGACGGCAGTGAAATTATCAGGCAAAAGCTGAAAATGTGAAAAGGAACCGGAATACATAGTGAAGGATGTTCTTGGGCTGCAAAAGTAACATGGATGCACATGGTACTGCCATGTCTCAGAACTTTTAGAGTCGTTCAATGCATGAGTAATACTTAAGTAAGGAGGGTTGTGCTGTAATGGCTGCACAGGTATATAGGGTCAATTGCTCAGTTGCTTAGGACATAGGTAGTAGAAGATTAATATCATAAGTTTGAGACCCCTGGTTTACATCCTTTTGCATACCAACAGTTCTGTACTTTCTAAAACACTATAGAAATATGTACAAGAATGTTTTAGAGTATCTAGGGCTGCAGAAAAAAGTTAAAAATATTATGCTTGGATCTTTGTAAGAGTCTGTGAAAGAGATTTATTTTTTATAGAGCTTTTTTTTTCTTTTTTTTTTTTTTTACTTTTAAATCTGAACAAAAGCCTTAAACTTCTGTACTTGGAGAATAATTTGTATGATTTTCTGTTTCCTCTCTACATCCATGCTACAACAGTATATCCTGAACATGAAAACAACTTCATGATGTAAGTCACTGATTGCTTGTAAAAGCCTGGAATAAACTCTAGACATCAAGGCCCATAATCCAGCCAGCTGGTGTCTGACTTTCCAAGGAAAGAATCCAAAATGGCAGCTCAAATGACTTTGTTTCATGAGCCATCTGAACCATGGTGCAGTGTCTTCGGAGACAAATGCTTTCCTGAGATTTTCATATGATCATTACACTTCAGTAAGTAATTATGAATGTAATGATACAGTATATATAAATTTTAAATTCCAGTGTTGTCAAGGAAAAATGTGCATGCATTAGTGTAACATATTGCGATTTACAGTAGGGCACTTCTATCCACATGACTGTATACCAGAGCACCAAGAGTATCTGTCGGTTCTTATCTATCTACTCACAGCTGTATTTAAGCGACTAATACACATTTCTATAAACAACTTGATTTATAGACAAAGTTGGCCACTGAGAAGTAAAGTTTTCCTGAAGGGTAGGAGACATGTCATTCTTCTTCAGTTTAGTGGGGAGATCACAAACTTCCAGCTCCTGTCGTGCCTTTTGGTGTTCAGTACTAACCATTTTACTCTCCATAATACTTGTGAGTCCTTTTCTATTTATAATATATTTTGTCCTTTCCTAAATATTTATTTTATTTTCATGAAACAGAGAAGTGCTTTTCGTACTTTTGTTCTAGTTACTATCATTAACTCTTTGATAGACTTTCTTGATTTTAAGTAGAAACATAGACATGACTTACATTTCTTTTTCTATTTCGGAATCCTTAGCCGATTAAGAACTGTAGTGGTCTTGCCAAGAGTGGTTTCTTCACTCTGCAAAAGAATGACAGAGAATTTTCTTCCAGATATGAATCTTTCTGCATTTCTGTAAGCACTTTTCACTCTGAGATTTTTTTTTTTTTTTTTTAATCTGATTCCATGGAAGGTTATACATTACACTACTAATGCTCTGAGGCTGAATTAGTGTAACCTGTGTGACACACCTGAGCGGTTTTTAGATATTTCCCCAGAATGAATATTAGACTGTGAGCCATGCACAGCGCTAGCTGTAATGAACATGTCTGCAGTTTTTGTGATTGGTCCCTGCAGCTTGGGAACTTGTTCTGTAATTCTGCATCACAGCTACCCTCTGTGGGTATTATTATAATAATTATGCCTTCCTGATGAATTGAGAATGAGCTGGTGGGAGCAGTGTTTTCAAAGAAGAAATCATCAGCCTTGACATTCCTTTCCTTCTTCCATGCAACTAAAACGCGTTAATCTTTGCAACATAAGAACTGACACACTGGATCAGATAAGAGATACATCTACTTAATTTTTTTGTCTTGGTCAGCAGAAGAAAACTTGAAGTAGAATAATAGAAGAACTAGGGCATGAAAAAATAAGAATAGGCAGAGTGTTTTTTCCTCAGTATACAGTCTCAGGTTCTACCAGTTGGTGGCTTTAGACACCTTTTGAGCTGGAAATAGCACAAATATTGTCATGTTTAGAAGCCATAGAACTTATAATCAATAAAGTGTTTAAAACTTTTTGGCACTCATTTTGAGGCTGAGAATTAGCCCAGATCCTCGAGCTGCGCAACTTAAAATGTCATATTAAGAGTTTTTGCTTTTATGTGGTTTTTAAGTCTGTTGCCTAGTAATGTCCTTAGGTGCCCATAATTCTTCAGCTGTGAGAAATGGAGAACAATAGTTCCCAGTTCAGCTTCTCTATAGCATTTATGGTCTCTTGCTTCTTTTTCAATAGTGCATTTTCCAAGCTGAAAAGTCCTGCCTGAAAGTCTGCCTTTTCTCATTGCAGATAGTTTTAAGTTGTTTGTCTTTCTTAACTGGGAGAGTAGATTCTTTTCAAATGATTTTTGGCAGGTCTGGAATGTTTTGTCTAGCAATTCTTTTGTGCATTGTATGCTAGAAAATAAGATAAACAGGTTTTATATATATTTTAATTTAAAATATCATAAAAAAGAGGGCTGGAAGGGATACGAAGGTATCTTCTAGTGCATCCATAGTACTAAGTGAGTATCAATTATACCACTGCTATTTCTGAGAGAAGTTTGTCTAGCTTGTTCTTAGTGACCTTTGTAATAACCTTGTTCATGATTCATTGTCCACAGGTTTTAAAAGATTTCTCTAATATCTTAACTTAGTCTCTTTTTCTGTAATTTCAGGCAGTTATTTCTTGTCTTATCCACATTGGACATAGTGAACTGATTTTTTTTTCTTCCTCCTTTGTCATGGCTTGTATCTGAAAATGCATATCATGTTTCTTAGTTTTCACTTCTTGAAGTTGATAGACCCTAATTCTTTCAGTCTTACCATAGAGGTTATGTTTTCTAGTTTTCTTATTGTCCGTGTTGCTTTTCTTTGTAGTCTTTCCAGTTTGTTCACATCTCTGAGTGGATAAAATTGGATCCAGTTCTCCTGCTGAGATCTTGACAGCGCCAAAGAAAACAGAAGGATTACTACTATATATACATCTTTCCGTAGCGTGTTTTTTACAACAACATGACACTGTTGACTTGTCACCTTAGTGTCTTGATCCTTTTTTTTAGTAGAAAAAGACAACTTCTCAATCAGTTATTTCTCTTCCTGGATTTGTAGAGCTGATTAATTCTGCTGAAGTGTACGACCTTGCTTTTCTCCCTATTACTTATCATATTTTTTTTTCCAGTTCAGTTCTCATGTTTGGCAAGATGTCTTAAAGTTACGTTTTTGTTTTTCATACTAATGCCATCTGCAAATTTGTAGTCTTAGTATTTGGTCTTATTAATAAAAGAACTGAATATCATATGGCCCTGCAAAATCCCATTTTTTAAAACATCCTTCTAGTTTAACAGTGAATTGCTGGTGGCTCACTACAGTTTCCCAACTAGTTTGGCATCCATGTTATGTTACTTTCATTTGGATCATATTTTTCTTTAGCCTACTTATGTGAATATCTTGAGATTTGTTACCAAATATGACTGCTACTCTTGTCCTTCAACAAACCCAATTACTCTGTCATATGAAAAAATTTGATTCGTTTGACATAACTTCTTGGGAAGTCCCTATTGATTCTTCTAGGTGTTTACAAGTAGTCTGAAGCACATTACTTGTTCCAGTAAGTCTCAGAATCAAAACTGACTTATCTATAATTCTCCAGACTTCCTTTTTTCTGTTAAGATCAAAATTATATTTGTCAGTCCCTGTTTGTTTGGTATCACAACTGTTCCCCAAGAGTTCTCAAAAACACTTTTGTTTTCAACAGCACTGAGATTTTATCAGCCATTTTTATTCCTAGGACAAAATTCACTATATCTAGCTAATATTAAAACATCCCACTATTCTGTTACCTGTTGTTTTTTCCCCCCACTTAACAGTGAGATTTTTCCTTCCCCCCCTTAGTGCTAATTGTACTAGCTACCTGTGGGTAAAGAGTGATGTAAAAGAGCATGAGCCTTTTGGTGGTCCTGGCATAATCATTTAATACATTTACAGATGTGTCAAAGCTTAATAGAGTTAAGCCTCAGTCTTTCAGTATAGCTTTAGTAATTTTGTTTGTATGTGAGTATTTATGACGCTCTTTTAAAAGTTTGCAAATGAAAGGGATAATGCTGTCTCATCTAGCACAAAATGCTTGGACGTTAAAAGTTAATAGGATAGTAGAGAACGCATTTTGTAATTATGATAGTTAAAGATCCCAGTGGGGTTTGATATCTACCAGCATCCAGCAACTTTAGCACAGACAGGTGGTAAAGGATGAGGGAAATATAGTTGTAGCCTCAGGCAGATACTCCACTCGTGCAGCTGTTTCATGCATTCTGGCAACATGACTCAGTTAAAATCAAATAACATTCCTTCTGCCAATATTTCTTACCTGCATATGAAACCAGTTGTCTTTCATTTTGCAAAAACATGATAATTCAAAGAGCATTAAAAAATGTAGTGTTTCTCACACAGAATTTATATCTTGCAGCTGCACACTAATCCAAGTGAAATGGAGTAGAGTTTCACTTTATCAGCCAATCATAACTTTAAACTGTTTTTACAATTCATCGTACAGTTTTTAAAGCCAGATTTAAGTCTGTATATGAAAAATAGTCTACTTGATGTATGAAACCATAGATTAGTCAATATGTATTTAAAGAAGTACTTCAGTAACAACAGAAAAATGACTTTAGAGAATTTATGGACTAAACTCTGAATGATATACATGGAATGCAAGTGTTACGCCATCAGTACAGTTAGGACTATGTGTGAAAGGAGCAGCTGAAAAATATAGTTAATTTGCTCAAATAATCTCTGATCCTGGTACTCTTTTACAGCTGCTTGTTAGCCTTTTCATTTCTGAGAGCAATTATGCACCAGGTGGAAGACAGAGTGGATCTGTTGTGTCTGGGTAAGGCTGAACCTGTTCGTTATTTTGTTAGTTGGGATCATGGAAGAAGACGAACAAACAATTAAATTCCTGCTTGTGACTAGGTGTGCCACGTAAATATGCTAGGAGATTATCTTTGTCCTCCCAAGACACTGCTGAGAATTCAATTGCGTCTCTCTATTGGGAAAGCCACATCTTGGTTCCTATGCCCTATTTAATCCCCTCTTAGGGATTATTAGAATTAAAGAATTATTAATTCCCTATATTAGGAGGAAAGGAGGAAAATCATAATGCGCAAACTCAGCACTTCTTGTCACACGCCAGTGCTCAGGTCATGGTTAGTACTCAGTCTATGGCATAGATTTGGGACTGGATTGTATATCAAGAGAAATGTCGCATACTTCATCTCTATCTCAAAGTGTCAGGAGAATCATAAGATATCGATTCAGCCTTTTGATCTAACTCAGATGAGAAATTTTTCTTGGGTCAAGACTGTGTTTTAACAGGAAGAAAAGGATTAGAAAAACTTCTGTTGCCAATTATTTAAAATTTTCTCTTTCACACCCATAGTATTTTTAACATAGTTTTGGTTCTTCAGAAATCTCAGGCTCAAGATAAACCTGTTTTAATATGTGAAAAGGGTTTTACGTATTCTTAGAGGGTTTTGGCACTTCAGGAATTAGTCATGTGGTTGTACAATAAAAGTTACAGAAGTGACTGTGTGGGTGATTGTTATGATCTCCATTTACACAACATATATAAATATACTCAAACTTAGGTGCACCCTCATGCACTATTTTGCTAACAAATTCTAAGTATGACTTAGAAAAGACAGCTCCTAGGAATACAAAACTATTCAAGTTTTACACCTAGTCAGTCCTTTAAAATTCTGTTTACTATGCCAGATACATTTTTTTAATTGATGCCAGTTACGATATTTGTCTAGTTTTGCTGTCATCAAGCTGTTAAACATATTACTATTCAGCATTTTTGCATGAGTAACACCTTTCCTATTTCAACTCTGATTTTTAGAAGTAACTTCCTGCTATAACAATATTTTCTGGAAAAAAGTCAAGAATACTTAAATACCTTAAACAGGTTTTACAAGTTAACAATTCTACTATCATTAGTCTTCAGGCTACCTCTGGCTCCATGGATTTAAAGCTATCAGAGTTTACTGTTTTGTGAAAAATATGTTTTACTTTGTTTGGACATGCTTGTCATAAGTTTCTCAGTATATCATTATCCTATAAAACCTCCCACTGGCAGCGTCTGGAAGAAAAAAATATAGTGTAAACTATAGAAGACCTAATGGCAGCTTCCTGCCAACGTTCATTCTTGAGTCAACAACGTTTGTTTTTGTTTTTGCTTTTGTGAAAATATGTCACAATCTAGTCTTTCATATAAGTTTGCTAGTTTTATTTATCAGCCTAGTAGAGCATATATCCACATCTTCTACTTTCCCCTATTTTTTCTCCTTTTCATTCCATCATATCTGTGTTTCTGGTCATACCACCAGTGAGTGTTTGCACACATAAATTACACACCTAAAACCACTCATCACTAGAAAATTTACTGCTTCTAATATCTTTCTCATGAACAGTTGTGTTTATTTCTGAGTTGACTTCTCTGGTAAAGACAGCAATGCTCTTAGCTTTGATTCAGTTCTTTGTTTTTTCAAGACTCTCATTTTAGATATTACAGTGTATATGGGACCATGTGGGCTTTTAACCATAAGCCTGTGCTGGAAATATTAAAATGGTTTTAGTTTATAAATGCAACTCTGAGTAAAAATAATAGTGGATTGCTATCTGTATTAACTATACTGCTTCTACCTTGCTGAAGCCAAGGGCGGTACGTGGAAGCAGAATATATCCTCCTGACAGAGGATATAATTGGCTTGTCTTTTCTCTTTGAAACCCTATTTGGAGAACGTGGGGGGCAAGGAGGAAGGTTGCTCTCCTTGAAGATAAGGAGCTTGAATCTTCTTTCCTATGTCCAGGAAACTTATGTTATTTGGTTTGGGAAATCTTTTATCTTCTGGGCCTCTTTTTGGCAGCTTAACTACTAACTCTACTTAACTAAAAGAGAGACAGATACTACAGATACTGTCTTGGAAAAGTAGATGCTCTTCTTTTATCTTTTTTTTTTTTTTTAAACTTCTTTAAACATTCTTTGCCAGTAATTTGTTTGGGTTTTTTTGACTATGAAATACTTGGTACTTTTGTAGTATTACAACAGCATAGTAAGTTAATAGTTGTTGTTATTTTTATTATCATATGTGAGTGTGCACTTATAGCAATGAGGGTTACTCTTTTGTAATGGCTAATTTTTCCTCTTCCTGAGGTGGAATGTTGTATAACATTACGTGAAGTACCATGAGATAGCTCTCAGATTAAATTCTATTCATAATGCAATACTGTAGGATACTAGTTATTCAGACAACTTATATGACACTAAATTTGTCTGAGTGACTCTGAGTTTGTATTGTGAGGAGTTACTGTCAGACAAGAAGACATGTACAGCAGGGAAGTTTGGATAACCAGGATCATACTGTGGGTATTTCAGTTTTTTGTTGACCAAATCAATTATATGTAGAAGGGCTATATTTCCTTTTTGTTGACTTATAGAAAGCCTCTTTAGTATTACACTATCGCATGAATTTACTGAACAGATGTTGTATTATAAGCCATTACTTTTGATCTTGTCATGAACAGTAGATTTTAGATAAGTGGCACCAGGATGAAAAAGACCCCAGACTGAAAAAGCCAACTTACAAGAAGAGAATTGTTGAGCTCTAATTTTGAATAATTTTATTTACTCATTGTAAGCAGTGTTTCTTAAAAGGAAAAAAAAAGTAACCCCTTAAGTTTTAAGTGCCCAGCTCTCTTCCTAATAAGAAAAGATTGAAAGCACATCTTACATGTATTTGCTTACCACTGTTGTCTAATTTTTGTGTCTTTTGTCTTTGTTAGCCCAAGGACAGATATGATGATTTTGTATACCAATGATTTCATTTTATTTCATTTCATTTTATTTAATTTTATTTTTTACTAGCCTTGAAACTCTATTCTTCTCAGTATTCCTTATACCAAGATATCCCTTACAGCGAGATAAATCCAACTTTCAATAAAAAATGCCTGCAATTGTCTAAGATGTGTTGCCTAAATGAATGAGAATTATTGAAATCTCCTACAGTCTCTGTGGAGATTTTGCTTTGTAGAGGTGGTTCCTGTGGAATTCGTCTTACAGAGGGGAAGGAATTTGGATGTCGTTTATGTGCATATGTGTGTGCTCACTGAAGTGATTTTGAAGGTCTTATGTATGCACCAAGAAACTGGAGAAATTAGATATTTGGGAATGGAAATTGGTGGTCTTCCAGGCAATATTGGATCTAAAAGTGCTAAATCCTTTAATAAATAAACCTTGATTCTGACTGGAATGTCTTGGCTTGATCTTAAAGGTGATATTATGAGGGACTTCTAGCTGTTGACTAGCCTCAAAGATAATTATCTGCGCATTCCAATCTTGTTCTGCCATCAGCAGTGCCCGAGGTCTAAATGGAGCAAATGTTATTTCCACTTGAAGTATATTATATTTAGACTATCTTCGTTCCCAAACATTTCAAAAAATATTTGCATCTGACTGGAAATATGAAGAATAAAGTAATTAAATACCTGCTTCTTAGAGTCCTGTGTGCTTAACACAGGAGTCATAACTTCAGCCTTTGTAGGCAGTTTTCTAACTATGACATCGTATGTTGTGAGCACAGTTATATTGTTGGTGTTACTATTTTCATTAGGCTGTGGATGAAAGAATAAGTTTTTCTTTGCTGAACATTCTGGAGGCAAGATCTCTTAAAACACATAATACGATGTTGAGGATTTTACTTGTAATACAGATCGGATGCTCAACAAATTTCATTTACTGTCTCATGTATTGGAGCTAACTTGAGAGACTGAATAGCCCATCTGAAATAGTATATATGTAATTTAAACATTAGAGACTCATGTTTCTGTATAAAGCACCTTGAAATGGATGGAAATGCTCTTCTGCTTTAAAAGAAAAGCCTATTTAATTCATAGTACATAACTGCTTACTTAATACATGATAAAGCTAAGAATTTTTTGTTTATTTGTTTCATAAGTTTTACCTGCACAAGTAAAATAGAAATTTGATTCTTTAAAGGACTTAACTGCTGGGTATAGCAGAGAATTCTGTAGTAAAGTTTGTCTGTGGGACAAAAGCCTGTACAAAGTTGAGAAAGAAAGCAAGCGTTCATTTCTAACATGCTGTGTAAATACGTATGTTTGTAAACGCGCTCGAATGTAGTTTTAATGTATCCTCACTTGTGGGATTGTGTGATTCCTTGGATAGGGACTCTAGATCTTAAAAAATACTTCAAATGTCCAACTTGATGTGGACATAGTCATCTCCATCCTCTGAAACCAAACCTGTCTTTGGATGAGAGGGATTTAAGAATAATAAAAGATATGACCTGATGAGAATTATTTTACAGAATGTGAACAGTGGCAAGGGAGTTAGTTTACATGAAAGGTCAAGCAGATCCAGAATACAGTTCTCATCAAGGCCAGTTTAAGCCTCCCAGTTCTAAGTCTTGTCACTTAGCTTGTCTTCTTAATGCCCATATATTTTGCCTTGAAATAAAGTGAGTAATATCAACTTGTAGATCTGCATGTTTTCTGTTTATACTCTCCTGCATTATGCCTCATATGGGAAGAGGCTTGAGAGACTAAGAAGGAAAACAAACTTTTAGCTGAGGAATAAAAGGCAGCTTATGTTAGTTAAAGATTCTGTTATTACTTTTCCTTTTTTCATCTGGTGAGAAATATTATTGTTCTCATCAAACTTTGCCTAAAAATGTATTTATAGCTGTATAAAGTGTAGGCTTTTATATAAGTGCCCATTGCTTTGCTATCTAAATAATGTTCATATAAGAACAATTATAATAGTAAAATCCTTAGTAAATTCCCTAGAGCAATTATTATGGTTGCCCAGTTCAGGCCAAGGCTTTATAGTGCAGTTTCTTTTAGTTTTCTTATTATGAACTGGTTATTACTTTATCTATACAGAAGCTTTCTTCATACTACCTGTAAATAGAACTCCTGCATCTAATGAGGCTGCCTTTCATAAGGATTCCTGTTGTAATGTAATGTCAAGTGCAATTTAGGAAGCATGAAAGCTCTATCTAAATGTTGACAGCTGCTGTTCTTCAATATTTATTCTAGCAGATGGCAAAAACTGCTTGTAATCACTAAATGAGAAAAGCTACCTTAACCCAGTTTTTGAGCATATCACCCACAAAAAAGGCTGAGCAATAACTACTTGGTAATAGTTGGGAAATCAATTAACTTCTGTAGGGAAGATCTGTTAGAATATTTCAACTATCAAATCTTTGGGCTGAAAAGATAAAAAGGCAAAGACATTACTCAAGTGACTACTGAGCAAAATTTGGAACTGAAGCACTCCCAGAATGATAGGGAGAAATGTTCCGATATGATCTAGAGCAGCAGGTAGGGAAGATGAAGTGGAAGAGGGCAAGTTGGTTCAGCAAATTCTGGGAGCTTGCTAAAGAGGCAGCTCTATGATACTTATTCCATCAGAAGCCAAAGGGGACTAGAATGGACATAGAAAATTGAATTGCAGAGCATCATAGTGGGGGAGTACTCGTGGACAGTTAGGAGAGAAGCAACTGAATTCATAGAACAGAGAGCTAAGCACCGTTTTCTATTGCCTTTTTCTATTATTTTCTTGTATCTGGTAGATGTTGGGATAATATAAGTACTCTGGAATAGTATAGGGATAAGGTGAACAGGAGTGTAAGTATTATAAACTTCTCCTCCTCCCCTTTTTCAGTCTAGCGAAACAAAATCCATCACTCAGTAGAAATGCATTGCCAAATGCATATTTGGCTGGTATATCATTAACTGCATGAGGGGAGACAAACAAAAAGTCTAGGTGCTGGAACTTTGTATTTGCATTTTTATACTTGGGCCAAACTCACAAACTGATGTGACAGAATTGAAATCTTTGTTTTCTTTGTAGGTGATGCAATCGTTTAAGTGACAGCTCTTTTTCTTCATCTGGGCATCCTCACTAAACCTTGTTTTGGTTCAGTGATAGTCAGACAATGTGGTTTTGTTGCTTGGAAAAGAGCAAGTTCTGTAATTCAGCATCTTTGTTTTTCCAAATAATGTTTTTATTCATTGTTAACTGCTGCTGTATTTCATAAAGAGATGGAGATGAATTTTTCAGGAGCTAACCTGGAGTAAAACCATTGTTATAAAGTCTCTTTACTTCCTCTTACTTCGTTCAGATAGTGACTGAGGAAAATTTTGCTGTTTCAGAAGGACCGTATTTCTTGGGCTATTTTCCTCCCTTGTCAGTGTTCCTCCCCCACCTGGTTTTCTTCTCCCATGTCTATAATCATCGCAAGCCATTCCTACAGAGTTTCTTTTCTGCACGCTCTGTGTGGGTATAATTCTGCACATTCTGTCTCTTTGCAACTTTGCAGCGTTGCATGCTGTCTGTGCAATTATGCGTAAGGATCTGTTTAGTTGCCGCATAGTTTCCTCCTGAGCTAGTGTGCCTGCAGCATTGTGGAGGCATCTATGGGCTCTGTTGCTGCCTTCCTGCTGCTTCTAAGTGCCGGCAGCCCTGCTCTTGGAGGCAACAGGCTGTGCAACCACCCTCACATCTGGCTCCCTTTTTGCACAAGTAGTATTTCCTGAGACTGTTGTTCAGTTCAGATCGGCATCCTGCTCTTCCAGCGCTGCTTCTTCCTCCCACAGGGAATTTCTCTCTAGTGTGTTGACTGAGGGACGGCACTGTGATCTGTGACTGATTTATCCCGCAAGCTTATTACTGTGTAATAGGTGTGGGGATAGTTTCATGAACGGGGAGCTACTATTTGAGAAAGATTTCTGTTTAGCTCTGTGAAAATTTGACATGCTGATTATAAACTGCCTTCATGGAGGAATTCCTGCTGACAAATTCTGGGTCGATATTTTTGCTCCATCATGGGATCATTCCTAGCTTATCATGTGTTAATAATGGAGTCCAGTTGTCAGACATTTTGCTGTCCCCCGCAGGCCTCCCCTGACTGTCCTATGGGCTATCCTATCCTGGACAGACTCATAAGCACTTCAGTTCTGTTCCTATTGACTGGTCTCTTCCTGAAGTGACCCTCCAAAGCAGTTTTTAATTACTTTTTTTTTGTAAGAAAGATTTCCTTCTAAGGAACCCTTTTCCTCAGAAAAGTACCAGAAATGACAGAAAATACATAACCTTTCTTTGTAGGGCTTAAGTGCAGCTTATTTGACGTCCAAGACAGAGCCCACACTGGTAAACTTGTGTTCTTATGTTTGTACCGTGTCTGAAACAATTAACTTAGTCAACTGTTTGTAGTCCTGCTCCATGTGTTCTCCTGTACTTCACCCGTGGCTCTGGACAAATTTGAGTAAGGATGTAACTACCAATTGCTATACCTAGTGTTAAATTTTTTCTTGATAAGAGTGATCTGCAAATGGGTGTGCCAGAGCTAGAACTTGGCTCTTTAATGTACACACATACCGTGACTTTTCTTAAGGTTATTTATGTTGCTGATACTGCATTCTGTACAATAGGAATTAATTCTAGTTTTTAAGCATGTAGCATGTCCGTGCTACTGTGACTTTTGTAGCTCTGCCAAGCCAATAAGATATTGCATAAATAGTTTTATAGTAAAAATGCCATAGAATTAAGTAAACGGGGAAAGATTATCTGCATTAAGAGCGCAGATACAGCTTCCTTGGGCATTCAGTACTCACATGAACGCTATCTTAAAAGTCACAGTACTAAGGTTGGTATCAAATTTCTTTGGTGCAGAAGCTATACTTTGTTACCAGTTGCACGAATCTTTATTTATCTTGCTGCATGTTAATATTATTTAGCTTATGTCAAAACTAGATAGGAAACCGTATTTTCTGAGTTTTCTCACATAAAACTATCCAAGTATTTTCGTATGATATCATTTTCACTTTAATAACTCTTACTTGCTCTTTCACAATATGTAAGCACATTGTAGTGTGTGGAGAAACTCTTATGTACATAAACTACCTGCTTGCAGTAAGACTTTACACATACCATGTGAATCTCTGCTGCCTTTGGAAATATTCTAAGGGAGAAGCATTTTTAACTTTCATAATAGACTGGGATTATGGATTAAAAGCAGTGGGGAAGTAGCTGTGCACAGTGTAACCTAACAAGTGTGCTAAGAATCGACTTTTGGCAAGAAAACTCCCAATTTGCCCTCTCTCCCTGAAGTTGACCTGGTGGATGAAAAAGTAGATGTGTGTATGATTCTAGGCATGCCTTCTCCAAAGATCAACATTTGTACACACTTTAGTCACCTTTTATACGCAGTGCTATTGACATTAACCAGAGAGGCCAGTCTGACAGCGCTGTACTTTAACACCAACTAAAGAGTTGCTCTGCTCTACTTGCATGGTTTATCTAAAAAGACTCAACACTGAAATCACACAGCGTAATTGTTTTCAGTCTATAAGAGTTCTCTTCCAGATACAATATCCTGTAGGACAATTGAGTGTCCTACTGAAATCAACATATGTGCAATAGCTAATTCAATTACATATTTTTTTATACTTCTGAAAACATTATGTTTAGCTTTGTAATTTATCAATATATTATACCTAAATCTACTTTCATTTGCACAACTATAAAATCACCTTTAATGCTAATTTTGTAATTAGGTTTGCACAGTATCAAACAAATGTAAGTTAGAGCAGAACTGAGGCCACCAGCCGTTTCAAACAATCACAGACTTGCTCAAATGAATCTCAATGGAAAAGGAGAGAAAACTGGTAAGATATGCCAATAAAATAATTCATTTTCAAACTACATGAAAAAAATTAAAAAGATGCTTTTTTTTTTTGTAAGAAGTGGAACTGCACAATTGCTCAGGTGCTTGGTCTTGTTTCCATTACAGCACACGTCTGGATGACTTCTAGAGGTGAATGAGGCCGACAGTGAGTTAGGCCTTGTCAGTGTGAAGTTTACCTTGGACAAAGAACATTTTTTGACTGATTCGTGTGAGACTTTCAGTACTGTATCTTTATTGACATGGTCTGAGGTGGTGTGGTTTTTTTTCTAATTTATATAGGATTGCAAAATCAGAATGTGATATTAATTACTCCATCATATAACTGTATTTTGCTGCTAATGAAAGAGCTTTTATTTGGGGTAAAACGTTCCAGCTGCATCTGCGAGGAGTATTCTGCCGTTTTGCCCATCCTTTTCAGTTTTGCAGGAGGTCACGTTCACGTTTTGACACTGGGTTGTCATACAGTGTTTTCTAGTTGAAGCTAATTGAGAATACTATAACTGGAGGCCAGTTGTGTTTCACAAGATGAAGTGTTTAAATAGGTGATGGTATTCCTGGGGCTGCAGTGGAAGCATCATTTTTGTTTGCACTTGAAAACAGTTTTTGTTTTCATCTCTCTAGAAACATGACCCTAGAGCATAGAGGTTAACATTATTTATACCATCTTTTTTGTTTGATTTAATTGAAACTATATATATATATATATAAACGTTTTTGTTGTTTTGGTTTGGCTTTTTAAGCTGATTATTATTCTATTTAACTGATAATTAATTTTGGAAAATATTGGTAATAATGTTTTTCAATTATAGGTGAAATCACTACATTAATTGGAAGACTAGATAATGAATTCAAGAATTATATTGTTGTGGTTCTATATTTTATTGAATTACTGACACTTAGAATAAAAGATGATCGAAGTTCTGACTGCCAGTATCAAGAAAGTTAATCACTTTAATACAGTTCCCAAAACTGTCTTGCAAAATCTTAAATTAACTTAATAAAGACTGCTACATTCTTGATCTTCCACTTAATATATATATTTCTTTTAATCTATGGGAATCTGCTAAATTCTAGGATATTTTTACGTAGAGGTGGACTTATGTGTCTATCATAACACCATGCTAATATAAATTAACGTGACTGGTAGCCACCATGGGACAGCCAGCAAGGAAATACTAAGGAAACTAAAGTACCTGACTGTGGTCCCTACAAGTTTAGATGGGAAATATGTGCTGTATCCATACTGTCTCTCTTTATCTGACTAAAACTAAACCTTATGTATAGGTAACATAGCACTTAGCAAAAGAATTGAAATATTTTAAATCTTACTTCATGTAATAAAGTCGTCTCAATAAGGTTTCCGGTTTCAAATTCTGCAGCGTGGCATCCCATTTGATAATTGTGCCGTTGTGTTCTTATGGAGCTGGCAAGCCATTTCATGAGGATTGCTATTTCAGTGCTTCTGGTAATTTGTGTTATACTACCACTGCGTTGCTGGTTGATATCATTGGGCCCTACTTGCCTAGTCTACTGTGATTTTTAAAAAAAACAACCCCAATTTGAAAATGAACTATTACCCCGGATTTTATAAATGTGCTACTTAATTTTCTGTCTAGTCCTTCACTTACGATGTTTGTTTTAAAACTTATATACATTCTAGAGTATGGTTACTTTCTTCTTCTCTGTCATTATCCAAAATTGTGAGAGACAACATGTGTCTAATTTCTTCATTTGGAAAGGTTGAGGAACATCAGCCTCCATAACTATACTGGTTTTGTTAGACCTGTTTCCTGGGTTTAAAAGCTGTGATGGAAGAAGTCAGAGGTGAGGAATTCGGCTATGGATGACAAATGGGATGGGAAGAGAGTGGAGGGGAGGGTGACAGAGAGTTTATTTCCACGTCTTGCAAAGCTCAGTATGACACTTTGCTACGTCTGTTTGCTTTTGTGAAAAACACCTTTGTAATGAAACTGTTTAGGCAGTTGTACACTGGAGAAATTCCCATTAGAAACAGCAAGAAACAAGGTATTTACAAACCATATTGCTGGACAGCGTTGGCGATTTTAAGAGCAGTAGATCCCCATGACTTGTGTTGGACCTCCTGTAGGTGTGTAATTGAATTAGTCATGAGAGAGAGTGGTTCTCTGTGTGGCCAGCAGCCGCTGGTACCGCATCCTGGGATGCCTGGCACTCGTCCTTCACTACGGAAAGCATAGGCAATCCGTTAGTGTAAAAAGCTAAAGTCTCCAGCCTGAGTCAGAAGAGCTGGTAAGTGGATATTTGTGTGTACAAATCCAGGTTTTTATCCGTTTTCCCTCGTCTCTGTGAATGTGTTATCTATGTCCTATTAGTCCAGTGACAGAATAAACTTGTAGGAAAGCCACAAAGAGAAACGTTAAGGAATATAGTCTTTCTTTTTTTGCAGACTCATGCTTAATCATGGGGAAAACCCCCAAATACAGATTTTATTAGTTAATCTTCACAGAACTGGAGATAAAGGAAATTTATATAGTGTGTAACTTGGCAAAGAAAAAAAAAAAGCAAAGCATTTCCTTAGTAAATGGAAAAAAGCACCTTTGAAAACAACTGTATGGATTTTTACGCTGACTGACTTATTATAAAAATGCAGCTCACATGAACTGGTACTGGATGAATGTAATAGTTTGTTAAACCTTTTTTTTAAATTATTATCTATAATGGTTAATATTCTTGTATTAAAGTGAAGAATCTGTAACTAAATAGTAGGATTTATTTGTTTTATTTTACTATGTAAAATTCATAAATAATTTGCGTGTACTAACACAAGATTAGGTCTTAAAGTAGGTATGGAGGTTTTTTATAGCTACTGATACTTGAAAAAGTCAGGGAAATCCAAAACTCTTGTATTTATCACTAATATCGTTGCTAAAATGAAGCGCCAACCCTTTAAAGACAGTAACACTAATAACACTAACCTTGATTGCTGGCATGTTGCCAGCTCTTCGTCATCCTGCAGAAATATATTATACTTGAACTGAGAAAACATGCAAGTGTCCCTCCCCCTCCTTATTCCCACAAACTGGAACAGTATTATGTTAGCATGAGTTGCGCTGAGCCGAATCCAATCTGGAATTAAGAATGCTCCAGGGCATTTTTAATAAACTGTCATTCATTTGAACTCTAACCTTCTTTAATTTGCAGAATCTGGTAACGCAGATGTATACTTCAGCCATGTTCATTTCTTTTTGTTGTCTTACCTTGGTGTGAAACACTGCTGATTGGACTTGAAAATGTTGAAGCTGCAGAAGAAGTAGAAAGTGTTCATTTAAAACAGAGTCAAAACTAAGAAGGAATTATAATAGTTTGGTTTGCTGGTTTTCTGCCATTCTGAAGTGTAAACTTAATTCTAGTACTGATTTTAATAAAATCCTTGAAGTGCTGAGGTCAGTTAGGCTTTCTGAAAGTATGGAAAAAAAAAAAGGCTTTTATTAGAACATGCGAAGGATAAAATGAGGCCGTTGTCTTGCAAAGGGGAAGAAAACCCAGTTCATAATGTACGCAGGGCATAGAGAACTTACTAGCAAAGAACTTTGTATTCAATGAGGTTCTCACAGTAAACTCTTTCAAAACATGAATTCTTATTAATTCCTGAGCTGGTCTGTAAAACGGCAAGGCCTGTGGTCAGAGGCGGTCGGGCTGCGGGACACCGTGGGGCGCAGCGAGCGGCCCTCCGGGCGCTCCTGCCGGGCTGCCTCGGGACCCGCCCGCCGCGGCCGAGGTGCCGCCCCCAGCCCGCCGACGGGCGGCGCTGCCGGGCAGAGGGGCCGCGGGCCGGGCCGCGCGGCGCGAGCCGCTGCCTCAGCGGCGCCTGAGGCGGTTGGGGCGCTGCCGAGGGCGCTGCCGGGGGCGCCGGCCGTGTTACCCAGCGATTGCCGGGCGAGGCTCTCCTGGCTTCTGTGTGAACAGAGCTCGTACGGTGCAGATGTGGTGATGAAGGTAGAACAGGTGTTTCGGGTTGGGAAGAAAATGGCCAGATGAGATACTACAGGTAACAAACGTGGTCGTGAATACAAGCTTTCTCTCGAGCCTTTGCACGATGATAAGCACGTAAATGTGTTGCTTGGTCGTCATTGAACTGGTACTTCAGTAGGGGACTCAGTTCAGTATCTGGAGAGTGGAAAAACTAAACAGAAGCTGGGAGGCGGGACCATACAACGCTTTGGAGAGGAAAGGACTCCTGGACGCCCATTATTCGCTAGATGAAGCGCCCCTAAATGCAGCAAAAGAAGCATTTGCCATGGGTCGGAAAGCTAAAATTTTGCACTAGTAGTACTGGATTTGTTTCCATTTCTTACAGTAGGACTAAGAGGTAGTAAATCAACATTAACCCTTAATTTTTTTCTGCTAGTGTTTTAATTCTAATATCAAAGAAGAGAACATGTGCTTACACTAAGAATTTGATCTATGTTTTACAATGCTTTTTTCCTCTAGACTCTTATATCTAGATAATATGGCCTTCAGTCTTTAAAGTTAATTTTCCATTGTAATATATCTGCTACAGCTATATAATAAACGTGCTAGGGTGATTGTGTGTGCAACTTCAGCACTCACACATTTACGTTTGATAGTAGTTGATTAAAAAAAAAAAGTCCATTTCTTCTGCACATGCCTGCCAGTCGAATTCTGCTGTAGGTGTTGGTGAGACAGTTAACTAGGAAAACATACAACTCTGAACTTGGGTCATATTCAAAAAATGAAGGAAGAACTAGCTGGCAAATATTGTGTTGAAAGTGTAAATGAAAGTGTAACTTTCAAGTCTACACGTGTTAACGATTTGTGGTTTGAAAAAGTTTTCACATTTAAATTTTTAAAGGTTTTTTCGCTCTCTTTTAGACTTTGATCTCTTTTGTCTGGTAATATAAGAGTATGTTATTAATATACATTAACAAATCCACAGCTTTGTTTTCCACAAGTCTTTAATTCCCTTAAATGTTTTAAAATGTAACTGATGTGATATATCAGAACTTAGCTGAGCATTCAGTCAGTCAACAGGCTGGGTACTAAATTCAGCTTGAACCTGTAGGAAAAGGAGGGCAATGGTACTAAAGATACAGAAGTGCTACTATTCTGCCTTTTTACGTTCTCATCTGCCAAACAAATCTGCAAGTGTGGAGTGACTTGGTGTTTAAAGATACTGTCTTGAAGCAAGAGTCTGCAGGAATGAATGACTTTGCAGTCTTGAATCCTTACTATTGTTTCCATTAATGTATGTTGCCTGGAATTAACTAACAGACTGGAGGCTCAGCAGAAACTATATGCAGTTTTTAAAAAACACAAGGATGACCCTAAGAAATAACCCAAGAAAACAGGGAGAAATAATCATATTATGTTTTAGTAGTTGAGGCTTGTTCCTTCTTGGAGACAGCATGGGTTTGTGTTCTTGTACTACAACAGAAAATGAAGTATCTGGTGTTATATTAGAAATTGAGTATATTTTAAAAGAAATACGATCTGTCTCTCCCCTTTTGTTGTTTATTTTTTTTTTCCTGGGATTTAAGTGCAAATCCAGCTTTTTAAATTTTTTTTTTATTTCCTTCAAGTATATTTTCTCTTTGCTGCTGCTACTGTGAAAGTTCACTAGATAGTCATTTTACAAACATATCTAAAGCCTTTCTTGAGGGTTTGCTTTAGTGGAATCTTGCACCTGCACAGACTCTACTGCACAATTTGCACTCCTTGCTGTCTGATTTATATGAGTATTACGCTGGTTTTACTTTGAGTGGAAGGTTGAACATCAGTAGTTTCAATGCTATTGGTAATTCTGATTTTGCATTCATGAAATATAACTTCTTACGCGCTGAAAGGTATCAGAGGTGTTCTGGTATTCCATTGATCTTGTTAGAGTGTTAATAAAGATGCAGATGCAGCTGGTGGAGAAGGGGTGAGTAATCAGTGTATCATTTTCAAACAGAGTGTGAGTTCTCATTATAATTTGATGAAGACTGTATTATTAATTTTGCTTTATTGAACCTGTTGTATAGGAGGCAATGTGTGTTCAAATCGAAACAAATATAACACTTCCAGAAACACTGATTGCTTATAAGCACTGATTGCATGCTAGTAGAATTTAGATAACAACAAACAACAATTAAGCATGAACTTGGGAGAAAACATCTTATTTTCATTGTAGGCATGCTAATTGTACAACCACAGTGGAATATTGCCAGACTTTTCAATACACCAGCAGAAGTGAACACTTTTCAATGACTTGCATAACATGAACAACTAGAATATACGCTCTCTCTCATTTCATTTTATTTAGATGTTCTTCCTGAAGTGTTTGCTAATTTATAAAATGTTAGTATTTGGACAAAGGAGGTGAGAAAGAAAATACAGGAAATAGGACATTCATTATTTAAATCATTATATCTCATGAAAGCACATTAAATCTGTTGTTTACTTGCAGCTCTTAATGTAAACTGTATCATTTGAATAGGGGGAAATCATACTGGTGTCCTGGTTACCAGAGACTATTCATGACCCTGTGCTTCTGTGAATATAATGATTCACCCCACAAGTAAATTTGCTGCTGCCAGACAGGTGTCATATGTAGTCTCCGTTCTTTAGTGTGTTCTTTAAATAATATGATAGACTGTGTCATACACTTTTTTTACTTCTGAATTTTGTTTTCTGAAAAGATGAATGTTTTCTGAATTCCTGTAATAAGCAATTTATCCTACATCCAGTTGACATTTACCAATGCTAAAGAAAGAGTGAGATCACCCTAACTTTCCTATATTTCATACTTCAGAGATCCTCACAGTTGTCTTGAGGAAAATGACTCAGTTGTTATTAGAGCAGTAACAGACATTTAAAGTGCAGAATTAGCTAATAATTCGGGTTAGAAGGGACCACTAGAGGCAATGCAGTCTAAACCCCTGCTCAAAGCAGGCATAACTTTGAAGTTGGATCAGATTCTTCAGGCTTCATTCACTCAGGATCTGAAAATACCCAAGGACTGGAGAGTCTACAGCTTCCCTGGGCAGCCTGTTTCACACAGAAGGGTGTGCAGTTTTTGATGAAAAATACATGGATTGTCATGACCAGTTTTCTATCAAAAGATATATCTATATCTGCATCTAAAATTTCTGAAATCGCTATTATGATTAACAGCACCCTGAATTTAAAGAATATAAATGGTGCAGAAAATATTTATAAATTGTGTCTGTACATGGCAGTGGCGCAGGTTACATAGGTTTCTGGCGATCTGTGTTAGTTCTGTTTTGTATAAATGTTTCTTATGACTTAATGCATTCATGGAAACATTAAGATTTTTTGGTATTTAAAGACTGGTTTTGTTGTTAGCTTTTAAAATAGTTAAGATAGGAAAGCATTTGAACAGCCATTTACTTAAAATAATTCATTTTGTGTGTGTTTTTCCTGAATTTATATAGATTTAAGATTTACTTATTCTAAAGAATATGGAGTTTAAAAAGTTCTCTCTCTTAGGTAGAAGAGCTGATGAATGCACTGGAAAAGACCAGACAAGAATTAGATTCTACCAAAGCCCGTCTTGCCTCAACACAGCAGTCTTTGGCTGAAAAAGAAGCACATCTGGCTAACCTGAGAATAGAGCGAAGAAAACAGCTTGAAGAAATTCTAGAAATGAAGTAAGTACATTGATTTTGCTAATTTCTAGAAAAATTAAAATTACTACTTTCTTGCCATTAGAGAAGGTTTTTTTTCTGTAAGTGTTTTTTCTATGTATATATTTAGGTCTGAATCTAAGGACTTCTAATAGTTTTAAGACTGTTAAATTCCTTTTAAAATATGGAAATGCAAAAGTGTTCATTTTAGAAGTATTCAACAATTGACATGAGAAGAATTTTTTGACAGCTGTCCTTTGTTACATGCAAATAAAATATCAGCACAGTATAATGTCCATTAGAAATTGAGGGTCTAAAGCCCCATCTTCCAATGGGAATTCTATGTTGGCATTTCGGTTAGTGTCAAATACAAGGAAAAGAGTTTAACTCTATATGGATGGTGCAAAGTTTATTGCATTGAATTGGTTAAAAAAAAACCCCAAACCCAAAACAACAAAAACCTATTCGCATACACATCATCACTGTGTATAAGTGTACAGAACTGAAAAAGGAAGATAGACCTGTAATTTAAATCTAACTTCCTACCCACAATAAAGGTGAGTATCTGTAATTATGAGATGTTAAAGCTCTGACATGATCTTTAAGATTGACCAAAAAGAGTGAACCTGTTATTACTTGGCTAGACTGGTAAGTGTGTAGTTAACATTCAACAATGAAAATTCACAGTTGTAATTTTGAAACTTGTTTTATTGAGGGTGGGGAAAAAAAAAAGCCAAAACACTTAAGCCATATATAACTTCAACTAAGTTCCTGTAGATATCCTTACATTTTAAAGGAAGGTGAATAATCAGAAAAAATGATTGTAATAATGTTGTTGTAAATAAGACAGTGGAAATGGAGACATATGCTTACTAGAGTTTTATAAAAGTAGGTTTTAAGAATGGCTGCCATGTAATATAGGTGAGAAATACTGTAACGGAAGCATGAAAGTTTCCAGTGGAATCAAAAGGACTGCTTTTGACTTTAATGAGGTCTATATCTATACACAAAAATGGGAGCACGTGTGAATTAGAGTAGTATGTGATACTGTATAATAGATACATTTTTTTAGGTTTCTGATTTTCTTTTATGCGTACATATTATTTCACCTATGATAACTCAGATGCTCAGTGCCAGTATATTCCATGCAGTCATCTATTTTCTGTATAGTGTTTTCGTCTGTTTCTTTGAGTGTGTGCTTGGTTTTCATCCTAATGGTAAGACTTTTTTTTTTTTTCCTTTTTATCATAATTTTCAATTCTTGAGCAACACAGGGAAAAAAAAAAAAAGCAGAAGTATCTTTAATTCTGTTATTGTGACTTTTTTGGTTGGGTGCACAGAACCTCACAGAACTGTGTAAGGCATGTATCTTCAGTCTGGGAAGTGAAGTTGGCAAAAACTGATGAAGTTTGACTTTCTTTTGATAAAAGCTGTTCTATTTTATGAATAAAGGACCGAGTGGATGGTATTGGTGGTGAAAGACCCAGTATCAAAGGTCCAAGTTAGGAATAGTTTGGAATTTAAAATGAGATATAAACATAAAGTGTGTTTTTACAGTATCAATTTTAAAAGTAAAATGGTAAAATTAGAAGAAAATTTTAAATTAGCACCTAAAAAAGTAAATTAATAAATATTTCTAGTTAAATCTGTGTTTGTTTTGGGGTGGTTTTTTTGTGTTGTGTTTTTGGTTTTTTGTTTTTTTTTTCCTTTGAGTAGTCATTAGTATGGATTTTTTGTAAAGGGTACCTGGACAAGCTTCAGAAGTGGGCCCATGTGAACCTCATGAGGTGTGATAGGACAAGGGGTAATGGTTTTAAACTAAAAGAGGGTAGATTTAGACTAGATATAAGGACGAATTTTTTTTATGATGAGGGTGGTGAAGCACTGGCACAGGTTGCCCAGAGAGGTGGTGGATGCCCCATCCCTGGAAACATTCCAGGTCAGGTTGGACGGGGCTCTGGGCAACCTGATCTATTTGAGGATGTCCCTGCTTATTGCAGGGGGGTTGGACTAGATGACCTTTAAAGGTCCCTTCCAACCCAAACTATTCTATGATTCTATGAAAAGACTTTTTTTCTTATTTTTCTTTTTTTGCCTTTGATTTCTTAATTGCTACTTTGTTAGCTGTGTAAGTATGTAGACTTTTTCTGCCATTACCTTTTTTCTGTCTTCAAGAGGAGCAATTGTTCGTATAGTTTTCATTTTTAATCCTAAAGTGACCTAAAATTCATTTGAAATTCTACGTTAATAACAAAACACTTCTACCTGTAATAATAAAATACAATTAATTATAATGCATACTTCTTCCTACTTAGGCCACAGAGGGTTACCTAATCCCCTCTACGAGGTAGCTTTCCTAGCTACCTAGCCCTGTGTCGTTACTTGTAAGGGTCTGATCTAACTCATGTACAAATCAATCCCCTTGAAATCTATGATTCAGCTAATAACTTAGAATTAGAACTCACTTTCATGAAAAAAACCCATATATTCTATTACTATTTTTAATTCTATCCTGACTTTAGTTTCTGTGAGATATGTTACAAAGCTGCGTTCATATTGGAGATGGAATCAGACAGAACTTCTGTTGCTTGTGGTGAGGTGGAAAGAAATGAATATGGGTGTCAGACGATAGGATGGTTTTCCTGGTCTAGGAGATAGCAAGTAGAATTAATGAACAAAACAAAATATATAAAATCACAGCACTATTATTAAACAGAGAGAACGAATAGAATAATGACAGAAATTCACATGATCATATTTACTTTTTTCTTTTTACTACCTCTAACATTAGTACTGAATCAAAGAAGCAAAAATGAACATACTTATTCATTTTTTTGAGCTCTGTGTATGGGAAGGGCTACATGTCTAATATTAAATATAAATTAAATGTAAATCTTAATTTCAGATTCTTTAATTTAATAAGATATACTAAACAACCTAAATTAATAGATACACATGTTTTAGTAAACACCTTTTAGAAATAATTTAGATATTTCATTATAGTAGTTTAATTTTTTAAATTGCTCACTGAATTAAGTGTATGACAAACTGCTGCATTACAACAGAATATACTAAATATGGCATTACATTTTTTTATGAATAAGGTATTCTCAAAAACAGATTGTAAAAGCTAGCTAAGACCTAGACATCCACTGACAGAATAATGATAATTCTGTGTTGTAGTAACATACTAAAATAGTGTGTCTTCTCTCTGATATTTTAAGATAATTAATTGACAGCATTGACCGTAACTTCTAGTTATCATTTTTTTAACTTAATATTGAGTGATTACAGTTGTTGGCTGCTAGCTTCCGGTTAAATAGGCATGAACTGTGTGTTTAAGAACATTCATGATGATTTCCTATGCTTATATTATGTTCAAGTTCCAAACATAACTCTGCATTCTAAGCCCATCTGGCTGACATTGCCAAGATCCATCTTAATTTACTGGCTACAATCAGTTGTCAGTTTTAGATAACTTCTTCAGTTGTCATTACATGTTCCCATATACATTCACTTATTTAAGGAAGTTTAGAATAAAAATGGATAGCAGCTTCATCTTGTTCATTGTCTGGTTAGTCGTTTTGAGCTGGAAACTAGATAAGTACCCATTAAATGAAAGGTAATTTGATGGAAGGAGAATAAACATCAAGTTATTCTTAACTTGATGCCAATGTGAAAAAATAAGATGTAATGAATTCCAAAGTGTTAAGTTGAGAGAAGGATTTGCATTTGCATGTTACTTTCTGAATATGTGATTTCCCACCCCCCCCCCGCCCCCAAATGTCTATTAAAAATATTACTATATTAGTTCTGGAGGAAATATTTTTGTTATGGTCATATTATTTTAGCAGTGCACACATAACTCATACTGACATTAATGGAAGTTATGCATACATGTTAACAGTAAAATGCAGCATGTGTTCAAATCCATCATTTTGCCTAATTGTCTTAATGCTTTGTGCTCTTTCTATCTCTGAGCATAAAAAAAATCAATGCACTTATTATTTTTCAATAAGTGATAGTTTAAAAAAAAATTCTGTATTGCCGTGTGACAAAAGGCATGTTAATGTTTTTTAAAAATGTATTTATCATCTATAGAAATTTTTCAATTGGTCTGAACTTAAAAATTGGTAGTTAGAAATATATATCAAGACTACTTTTTCCAGACGTTGTTTTCGTTTTCTAAGAGTCTGCAAGAAGGAGCACAGCCTACTGAGGACTTCACAAGGCTTGCCTAGAAAAGCTTATTCATTTTGTAATGGGAAGAGCTTGAGGGTAGGAGAAGTTTCTGCTCTGTGATGTGGTGGGTTTTTTTCAGATGTTGCAGAAATGCCATATTTGTGGAGCATACTTTCATGACCACAAGGCATCCACAATGCTATCATACAGATATCCTTTCCTATATGGCGGTTCCTTCCAAAACTCATAAACCTGCTTGTAACAAAATTAGATAGTTGTATAGATAGATAAATGAGTATATAATATTAAAATCGCTTTATAGATGTATGTGAAATAAATGCCTGTCCTTATGGAAAGTGGATTTTACTCTATGGGACAGATCATCTTTTCAGAAATGGTCAAAATTATTTTCCCTTTGAAAGATATGAAGTTTGACCTGGAGAGCCAATAGGCATAAAAGAAAGTCTAATGGCATATGAGGGGAAAGATATAAAAATTATCATCACCTTTTTTGTTAGTTCAACTTTTAAATTATATGCATGTAATATTCAAGCTGCAACCACTGAAGTTAAAACAAAAAACCCCCAACCCCCCAAACCTTTGTTATCAAAACTTGGGGTTTTCTTGGTTAAAAGCCCTTAAATTAACTTTCTGTGGTGTTTACTCTACTTAGAAATATGTTTAAATACAAGATTAAAAAAAAAAGAAAATTATTTCCTTGTGGTTTTGCATTAATTTGGTGATCTTTCAGTGACTTAGTTACATGTGACAAACACTGCACTTAGTAGTGAGTGACCACGGGATTAATCCCCAAAACGACTGAACTTCATGTTTTGACTTGAAGATCTGTGAATTCTTAAGTTTTGAGATCCAAATGTTAATTACTGTTTCCTTTAGCAGTCAACTCAGTACACTCAGGGCTCTGAAGCTTTCAGAGTATCCCGAATGAAATTCTTGCCAAGAGTTTGAAAGGTAATTTCCTTGACTTTGATAGAGTTCATGCCATCACCTGTGGGTATTGCTAAATCAGTTTTGCTGGAAGTGGCTTTGCCCTGAAATTCACTACAAATTTCCAGAAGAATATATTATTTTCCCTTATGTGGAATAAATCAGATTACTTCAGTAATGAAGCATTAAAGATCTCCTAATAAAATAACCAGCTACTAGTCCTTTCATTCAATAACAAAAATAGAACATTGCTGTGCTGTCCAAAAAAAAATTATTTTTAAATTGGATTTTGCAGTAAATTTTCTTCCAGTGACAGTATAAAATTAAACATCCCTTCCTTTGTTTAAGAATGTCCACCATTTTTTTTCACTGAAAATAATAAATGAATATTGCTTATCTCTGTTTTTCAGTATGTTTACTTTATTCATTTAACAGCACCTGTGTATAGTCAAGGGTGAAATATTTGTGGGAAGAAGGGGATAAAATGTTTTTCCACCAAGCATTCAGTCCCGCCAGCTGCCACTCTTTGCCGAAGTGCTGAACACATAATGTACTTTTACCTGCTGGGTTAGTGGTTCAGCTGCTCGGCCAAACAAGGAGAGGGCACTTGTATTTGCCACTAGATGCCAGTCTCGGGTGCAAGACCATGGCCTGGATCTGCTTGGTTCAACCGAGTACGAGCAGCTTCACAGAGGAAGCAGGAAGCTTGTCTTGTTGCAGGGAGAGAATGTGTCTTGTCCGTTTGTCTGTCACCTGGTCTGACTGGTCCACTCCTTCCTTTTAGTGCAGGAAATTCAAGCATGGGCAAGTGGCTTCAAGTGGACTTTTGAGGATATTGCAGGGATGAAGAGGATCTCTGAATGGATTCTGGAAGTCAGGGATCACAGCCTAAGGGGAAGATTGTGTAAGATGTAAAACTAGAGAGTCAGTCAGAGTTTGTAGGGAAGTCAAAATGCTTTATGAAATACTAGTGGCAGAAGTATAAGGAAGTTTACTTTTCATCTGTTTTTCTGCAGACATACCCTTTTTTTCCATCTATAAATTTTACTGGAGTAGAAGTTGGGGATTTCACATCTCTGTAGCAGTTCAGCAGGAGCTGCAGCTCTGACAAGGGCTGTTGGACGTCCAGACAATCTAGACATGTTTCCAGCACCTGGACAAATCAGCTCATGTCCCTGCCTTACATTCTCCTATTACTATTTCCATCCATCATCATCTCAGACTGGCACTTGGGAGGGAAAGGGAGAGGAAATCAACATGTTTTCCTTTATTTATGTCCTAATTACTCCACCCCAAGAGATTCTGTCACCCACAGGATAGTGGTTTCTCTTCATTGCTGTGGGTACAGCTATGGTCAAAAGCGCTTCTGAAATCTCTGTGTGAGTAGTAAATCCAGGGCATCTGGAACATTTCAGAGTAATTGTGTATGCAATTCACCTGTTCAGTGCATACACAGGCCAGAAGCGTGACACTCATTGACAGGAAAATCCCTGATGAAATTGTAGGGACTCTACTTGCATGTAGTCATGAAGTTAATTTCCTTTTTTGGGGTCTTCCATACAGCAGCAAGGATGAGGAAAGCAATATAGCAAGGTAGAAGAAATTGGCAAGGTGATTTAAGGTTGGAACTACTTGTTGAGTGTGCTGGGAACTCGCTCTTTAAAACCACTTAAAACGATAGCTTCCCTATAGACACTGCTTTCTGTGTTACGGTTAGGCGGTGCTTTCCCTCCCCACCCCCTTCTTTCCAGAAAGGAAAGCAAGAAGGTAGATGACCGTTTCTCCTGCCTATGCTGGAAACTGAGGTGTTTAACTAAAAGGTGTGGACAAAGATGCTAGTTTATGCTCCTTTTTTAAATGCTTGTATATTCTAAAGAGCCGGCACCTACTTTGGGGATAGTTCTCGGCTAAATAAGCAGTAGTGGATACATGACATTGAAGGATACTCGTTGAATTGAAGTTTAAGCAAATACACCAGGGCTAGATTTCTTAGACTATTAATAAAGTATTATTTTGAAAATAGGATCATTTAAAAATCATTTTTTCTACTTTGTCAGCTCTAATACAGCCTGTATTTTGAGAAAGATAGCTATGATAATTTCTCTGACATGAATTCTTTAACATACCTTTACTTAATAGGTTAGATAAGAGTAGTGCATAAATAGCTGTGGAGAAAAAATAATTTTCAGAAATCAGTTCACTATTTTTTGTAATTTTATTAGAGGGATTATTTTAACTTGTTTCAACTGTGGTAATGTATACTATAAACATGTTCAGTGAATGGATAGCAAGTCAATTGTCTCAAAAATTGTACCATTTTGAATGCAGAACACTAGACTGTTTTTTAGTAACCTGTGGACTGCTTCCATTTAATTGTAGGATTCATGCTGAGAGTGTAGAGAGTCATATCCCAAGTTAAATACAAACAAAACAGCAGGATGTTGATACAACTGTGACTTCCATAGGAAGTAGTTAGAATGGTAATGTGGTCTCCTTCTAACTTGGGTGGAAACTCTCTTGTGACTGCTTTTGCCCCACAGACCTGTAACACAGCATGCCTTGACTAACATTTTTGACACCAACTTGCAAACACCATAAAGATTAGAGAAACCCAAATGAAGGCTTTGTTCTCTGGAACAGAAGCTTTCTTGACTAAAATGAAGAGATGTTTTTCTTTTGTAAACAACGAAGGGGCACAAAGCAATAAAATGTTTCTCTCTGTGAGAATAGAATGAGTGAACTGTTTACTTGGCAAAGCACTTCTCTTATTTAAAGACATATGAGTGTCACCAAGTTCCTATTCACTTGAGAGTCGCATATGTTCAGACTAAATGATAGTATACTTTGCTTTTATTTTATAAGATTTGTGATATTTGAAATTTCATCAGCACATGAAGAAAGTGCCGTTTCTTTTCTTCATTTTGTTCTCGTTAAGGTCATAATTTACTTTCAAAATACATTGTCACCTGCTATTGAAGGTTAGTTAGTAAGATCAATTTAGGATTTCTCCAAAACTTGATATGAGAGGCTATATTTTGCCTGCTTTTATATGGGTCTCCAAGCAAAGGAAGCTGGAGCCTCTCCCATGTTTCCTGTCCCCTTTAAACAGTGGGAGAGCGCAGTAACAACCTTTTCAAAGTGTTTCCCTCCCAGGAAGGCAATGTCTTCCTCTCTGTTATGGAGTGGCAGTAGTGCTTCTTATGGCACAGAAGCATTGCCTGAAGGCGAACCAGAGAGTTCAAACATATTCAAACGTATTCCAGACAATACATGTTATGGTTATAATAAATAAGCATACTTTTCTGATCTAGAAAATGGGTCTGGATTTTGACCAGCTTGTTTTCTTCTTCTCTTAAGTATTTTGGCTTAATTACCATGCGTTTCCATGAGTAATGTTCTCAAGAAACTATAGAAATTTAAGCTTCTGGCGGTCTGGTTGTAAAAATGATCTTCCAGGTTCCTATGATCCATATGGTTTGAGGCATTTGCCAGGCAGAAAGGGACTTTGATGGTAGTTGCCTCTCTGTATCCTAGTAGTGCGCTTTTCTTTTTGATTATGTTGCCGTTATTCTCTACCTATTCAGGTACCTTGCCTCAGTAGAAAAATAACAATCAGTGCTCCATCAAACATTTTACGTTGGAAATTCCACAGTACTTCTTAGAGGTTTTATTCCTCGAGTGCTTTCCCCAGAACCCGGATGGTAGAGAGATCAAGGGGATCCTGCAGCTGCTTTATGAGGGAGAGACTTAAAGACTCTTCAGTCTGGGGAGGGGAAGGCAGGGGGAGGGTATGTTTGAAGTTTGCAGAATCTCAAAGGCAGTCATAAACTGAACATAGAACTGTTGTTTGCCAGATCGCCCCGCATGAGGAATATTAGGCACTTGCTGAAGTTAATCGGTGATGGATTCGAGAGACAAGTGCTGCTTTATGGAGTGGTTGGCTGGTGACCTTCTGGAACTTGATTCCACAGAGGGCAGGGTAGCATCAGCTGGTTCAGAAAGGGGTTACACAACTTCATGGACAAGAGGTCCATAAATGGCTACTTCTTTATACTCTTTGGCTGTTGTTCTTGAACTATGTTCCTAAAATTTATTTTCTCTCTGAAGTACTAGCTCTTTCCACCCACATTGCTCCCTTATACTGAAACACACATAGTTAATGATCAGACGATATTTAAAACTTTTTTTTTTTTTTGAGAACCAGTTATATTAAGTCAACTAATACACTCTGGAAAGATTAAAGGCCACACTTTGAATAGCCTTTTGCGTCTTCTGTTGCCCTATAGTGTATAAGTGGATTTACGAGATGATACAAGTGACAAAATGATTGTTTTAAAGTGCAGGTTGTAAGTGTGAGATATGACAGTTACATTGCATTCTTTAGTGATTGAACCACTTAGAAGACAGACAGGATTAACAGTGCTTCAGGTTTACAGGTGTCTCAAGCTGCTTGAAGGACTTTGAGACGCAGAGTATTCTAGTCTTTTGTAATGCAAATGAAAATTTGAAGAAACAATTGCAATTGAAAATCATTACATTTTCTTCTCCTCTTTTTTCCTTTTTTTTAATCAATCTCTTTAAACTAAAATGCTTTTCTGCTTTTTAATTTATAAATGTGTTATTGTTTAAAATACACCAATGTAATCTATGCTATATCTTGATTGTAGCATTCTAAATTCATGAGAGGTGGAATAGTATTCAGAAAGGGACAGTGTTGAGAGTATATAAAAGTGAGAAGGGACTATGAGTTAGTATTCAGTGAAACACGGACAACAGTAAAAAGAAGAGGACTGTACAAACCTGAAGAATGAAAATCCAGGTCTGGACTCTTCCAAAGGAAAGGTACAGTTTGAAGTATGTTTCTGTTTTCTAAGGAAACTTAATATTTTTATCTTAAATTAACTTACTGGGCAGTTTAGCAATCTTAACTTTTTAGATAAAGAAGAAAAAGTTTGTATGCTATCCACTACATATTAAATGCTTTTTGTCTGGTTTCTATTGCACAACTTTTTTTTTTTTTTTTTTTTTTTTTTAAATGTAAGAAAATATAAGTAACAAAATCATTTTTCTGGAAGAACAATACCATAGAAAAAAATTGTACTCTGTAATTACTGATCTTGACAAAGCTATATATGGTTTGTTTTAAAACTACCTTAAAAGTGCTTTTATTAGCTAAAAAATTAGTGATGATAAAAATGATGAAATGGGATGGCATTTGTTTTGAAGTTCAGCCAGCATGGGAATGTGAAGGCCTCCACCTCTGATAATATACTCAGAAGAACAAGTGGCTCAAAAGACAGAAAGGAAGGCGTAGGAGGCTGAAAGTAAAAAAAGAAAGAAAAAGTTAGGCCTCTGTTTCATGGATTTTTTTGTAAAGCTGACTGAATTACGCCCTTGTGTACTGAAACCCTCTTAGTGTAATACCCATTGGCCTCCGTGACACCTAGGGCAGCACTGATCAACTGCAGGCTCCCATATTCCTAACCTCAGCCAACTGAATATGATTCTAGCAGATGTTTCTGCATTTTAGACCTCAAAATATGATGGGTCAGGTTTTTTCGTTTTTCCAGTGGCAAATCTTGCATACTTGAGACCCAGGACATGCAATTCAATGGTAGGAATTATGAGCAGAGGGTCTCCCCAGTGGGATAGTGCTGAACTTAATGTAAACTCAGATCTTTGAAAATGGAGAACCAAATAAATTTAAAGATTTGCATCATTTAAACTAAATTACTGGATTATTGTTTAATATTGTATAAAAATATAAAATGTGCTTAGAAATGTATATGATGATGTTTCCTATTGAAAGGAAAGGGTCTTATAAAGTCAGGAGAGAACAGAGTCAGAAGCAATCAAACAGGAACAGCTTTCTTCGTGGCAAAAGGGAAAGGTTTGGTTAGCTTTCTCTGCCTTTCCATTACTCCTTAGGTGCTATGAGGTAAATCCATTGCTGCCTCCTTCCTGTGCTTCCTCATTCCTCCCCCACCCCATGCCTCCAGCAAAACAAGTACTTCTCTGTGTGCTGTTGAAAAATAAATCCAAGTTCCTATTCCTTTGTTTCCTCTGGTTTGGTTCTCTGATGTCTAATAAGGTGCAAGATGTGCTTGAAATTTTGTGCTCTTATGTCTGAGAGCATTCATTAATACTCTCTAACGTGCATTCTCTCATGCTTTGTAAGGTGTGAGCCCATGGGGCAGCCTTTCTGCCTATAAGGGCATAAGTAAGATTTACTCTTTTATCTAACTGATACAATGACATCTGTACGAATTTATTGTCATAGAGGTCTGTACCTATATCTTGAAATGAGTCAAAGAGTTTCTGTCTTTTGGGGAGGGAAACACACTTACACTATATTTTAAATCAGAGAGAACTTCACACTACTTGTTCTGGTGGTGTTTGTGCTCTCCCATTGAATTGCGTATAGCTCACCTATTAGAGTACAAGCCTGAGAAGACTGATCAATACTCTTTATTAATACAGTCCCAGGCATAATGGGCTCCCGTCCTTCATTGGCCATTAAGCATTACTATAATAAACAAGACAATAATAAAAACATGTATCATGTTATCACTGTCAACACTATCTAAACAATGTGAGTGTAGAAATATTGTAGTAAAAAGAGAATTCTTCAAACGTGATTGGTAAAATATGGCATAGCACACAAAAATGTGCTAAAGCACTGAATTTCTAATGAACGACACTTCTCCTTTCAATGCTGTGCTGCTGTTTCGCAGAGACTGACATCATGATTTATGTGATGACAGTGGAAATTAGGATGAGCTCATCTCAATTTTCTCTGATTGTGAGCAAACTTGGCTACGTTCACGCTGTTGTGCAATGTACCAGGGTATCTTAGCAAAGAAAAGCCCTATTTAAGAAGGTACATTATATAAGTCTGTGCTACGTCTTATAGTCAAGCTGTTGTATTCAGGATAAACATCACCTTAAAAGGACACCTTGGCTTGCTTCTTTAGGTTGAAGTGGCTTCAACTGAATAGATAAACTTTTCAAGGTGAAACAAAGCTTGGTGACAGCACAAACTTAGACAGAATATTGTTAGTGGAAAGATTTTTTTCAATCGTTGGTACATAGAAGTGTTGCATTTGTAGAGGAGCTTGCATAATCCTAATAGGAATACTATGCTTACTATGTTGCATTTTAGTATTTAAAAGCATATTGGGGAATGCAAGTGAAAGACTTGGTATATTTTTTTCCTCATATTTAATAGTGACTTTCTCAAAACCCATCCAGTTTCAATTTTGTAAATATGTAGATACTAAGGGAGGAACTGTGATTTACTGGCTTAGATTAGAAATGTAAAATTACTTTTTTTTTGTGGTTAAACTCTTTCCAGTTTCTAACCACTCCTACCTCAAACATGTAGTTTATCTTTGTTGCATTCGACTCTGACCAAAATTAGGCCACACAGGCCTCTGAGGATCACCATATTGCTAAAATCATTCTAGTTACTAGGGATTCTTCTTTTTTGCTTCCCAACAAACTCATCTTGCATTCTTTGAAGACTAGCTTACATGGTTCTCATCTTCTAGGTGGGTGGGAAAACATAGATTGGTCTAACAGAGACGGTCATTAAATGTACTACTCTGTTCTTTTTGTTTTTCACCCGCCTGAGCTTTCTTTATGGTTAGGAAACAGAGATAGGTACTGAGGAGAAAATGTTGAAGGTAGGTTTGATAGGATAGGATAGGTAGGTCACCTCTATGTGCAACACAGAATTAGAGCTAGCCTGGATACTTTCAAATCCTTACATTATGTGGATTGTGAATATAAGTTATTGAACGAAATTCTAATTCCACTTAAATCTACATCCATAAGAATGTAATTTTATATCCTGCCTTATTTCTTTGCTTTGTATCAAATGCAGTCAGGTGTGAGCACAGGACCTTATTGCATCCATCAGTGAGCAGTACTGAGGGGACTTCACGGTAGTTACGTTCAGCTATCTGCATGTTATGGCAAGCTATGACCTGAAGACTGGTTAGGAAGGAGTGATACAGTTAGTAGGAAGAGCTATCTGAACTTTTAAACCCCCTCCCTCTAAAAGCTCCAAAATATGGAATTTTCTCAACACTGTGTAGGGGATTTACTGTGTTTGATAACTTACGAGTATTTTTGTGAGCTGGACAACCTCATCCAGGTCTTGTATGACTATCTTGAGAAACTCAGTTTTCGTTGTGGTCTTTAAACACAAGGCAAGTAGTTCATGTCTGTGGGGTTTCGAGCAGGAGCTGGTGTTGGGACTAGTGTGAAATTCAGTAGCAAAAAAGTAGAGATTATTACATAACGCCTATAGAATAGAAGCCCAAGAAGGGTGGTTGATCATCATCTGACATCCAGCAACCTGATACCCTCTTAACAGAGCAGAAAATACTCTGACATTCATGAGCTTAAAGAAAAGACTTTTCACCTATTGAAAAATATTTAAACTTTCAGCATGCACGAAAGAAACTTGACTGCTTTCCAGTTTTGTTTTGGGTGCCCATTACCCTCCTCGTCCACCTGGATTATTTTGTCAACAACTGAAAGAAAACAGGTAAAATGAAAACAGTGTCTTTTATAGTTTTTGTGGCTATGCATACATGTGTACCACCCAGCTGCCCACCACGGCCCCTCCCATCAGATCCCCTCTTAAAAAAAAAATAGTACAAGGATCCAATCAGGATGAAAATTACCTACAGTATTTTCACAGTTGTATTAAGAAATATCATTTATATTTCTTTCTCTCTTAGAAAGATCTCCCTTCAACACTTCAATACTATGATGTTTTGTTTAGTCTAATGTAGGTTTTTGTTAGTATCTAGCCTAAAAATGAATCTAATTAACAGATGAACTTAGGAAATCCCTACTGTAATTTGGCAACTAAATGAATGGGGGATATCAGTATATGACAAGCAACTTCCACTTAAGGTTAATGTAACTATTACCTCATTAGAAGTGCAACTTTACACTCTTCAAATAAAACCTTTATTGAATTTAAAATATGTATTCGACAAAGGACTAGCTGAGCTTACTTGAAATCGGCTTTGTGAAATTATGCTGCCTTTATTGATACTGACTAGCTTTATAAATGTTTATCTTAATTATGTTTTATTGTGATTAAAAAAGATTGCAGATACTCTGCCATTTCTGTAAAGTGAGCTCTTGGAGCTTTTTTTTGTTAAAGATGGGGGTAGGGTAGAAAGAATAGTCCAGCTCCAGAGAGGAGGCCCCTCACAGGCCATATGAATCCACTTACATGTAAATTGCTTGTCTATATGAATTAAGGTGAAGGTTATGAAAGAACTGCATTTCTGTGTTTATTGTAGGATTTTTGACAGTCTCTTTCCTCTTTCAAGTAAATTTGGCTTAAGTCCACAGTCAGTACAGTTTTAAGTAAACTCCTCTTTTGTTACATTAACAAGGTTATAACATCACTGAGGCAGATTTCCAGCTGCATGAATTGAGGCCTAAGCATGCAGACTGAGGGGATAATTAAAACCTTAGGGTGGGTGAGTTAAACTACCAACTAAAATTGGATAAAAGGCTAATTGTCCATAGCAACATAATACATGTTTCTAAATACCTGTGAAATAAAGATGAATATTCATGGTCTTTTAATTCTTTTTTGAATGCTCAGATTCAGGTTCTATTTTAGGACCTAACAAAAATCAAGAGTAAGTAAATAGAAACCTAAAGAATTCTTTCCCAGATATTGTTGTATTTTAGTTATTAATTGAAAACCAGAATTATTTTGAAGAGTTCAATGATTTTCTGACTTTCTTTACAATACAGGAAGCATTTTTGTGTAGGAAGTATGAGCCTCACTCTGTGATACAGTATATCGGAACAGACTGGTCGGTGCTTTGTCAAAATTTGTCATATCTCTTTTTCCTTCCTCCTTTTTTTCGTTATTAAGAGAGGAGTTACATACCTTTGGTGACCTTCAAGAAGATGACATAGAGTCAGGCAAGATGATACATTACCACAAAGTTAAAAAAACAAAATGGGTTGTAATGGCAGCTTGTACTGAACTAAATGAATTGTGAAGGCCCATTTGTTATTCATTAGGAGAAGCAGAGCAGATTACTGTTCTGCCTTCATAGGGAGCCTTTAAACTTAAGGTCATTTTACACTAGTACCCTTGTGGCATGGACAGCATTTAATACATTTTTAACAGCTTTTACATTTCCATGGTTTGCAGCAGTGCTGGTTGAATCATTTCTGTAATGAAGGTGTTTTAAAGTAGTTTAGAGTTACTTTGGGGGAAAAAAACAGGAAAAAAAAGAAATAATTGGGTTGATGAAGTGACTTTATATACTAAAGAGCTAAGCATGCAGAACGTACTGCTATAAAGTAATGCATGCTGATTCCCACTGCTACAGAAGTACATCCCTGGGGAGACGTGCCTTTTTTTTTTTTTTTTTAAAAACGTAAATAGAACTATAGTTGTTTTTCACAGTGCGCATTCCTTTGGGGAAGGAAGGTCTGAGGATAGAAATTTAATAATATTTTTTTGAGCTATTTCTGAGTTGCTCAGGAGTCTGGTGGAGAACATTCAACATTTTGGCATGTTTTGGGGAAGTGTGCATACTAACTGTCTATCATAACCATTGATGTGGGCATCTAAGGAACCCAACGTAAAATGAACGTGGAGTGGAGGGTAGAATTTTGCTGATCAGAATAAATGTTGATTATTTCAATACCTCTCAAATGGTTCAGTGGTGCTGTGGAAAGTCAAAGCAGAAAGGTAGGTACCAATATGAAACAATCTGAGAATAATTTGTTCGAAGGTGCTGAACAAATCTAAAATTCTATTAGCGTAAAGAATGATTTATAACTCTAAAGAAAGGTATAATAACCCCAGTTAAAGGAGGTAATCATTTCACAAGCTCACGTTTTATTGTAGACTAGTCTTTCATTTGCTACCTTTTAATTATGTTGTGGATTTAGCTGTCAAAATCCATATTACAGTGACTTTATTTTTGTTCAGAAAATATTAGAACACAAATGATGCACTGTTTCAAGATTTGTTTACAAATAAACTTAATTAAGAAAATGCTAATTTAAATGTATGATGGTACTTCTCCCAGCAGCCAGTCCACCCCTAATTTCCTTTTTCTTGTTTAGCAGATTAACAGCATTCATTCTATACTTCATTGCAGATGGCTTTCACTAGAGGTTTTTCTATTGATGTTACTGTTTTGTGAGGATAAATTTTGATAAAATACATGTGGATCATAACCAGCATGAGGAAGAAAAACCGACTCATTCTTTGACAGCAGAAGTTTTTTTGCTGAGATTTTGAACAATACATATTTTAAAACTGAAAGGCTGTGTATCTTTAGAAAATAGTGAGCTTTAAATAACATTATAAATGCAAGAATGATTGCTTTTGTTTAATGTCAGAGAGACGGTAGAATTTAAGAAACTTTGAACTCTAAAAATCTTGTTTCTGTTTGGACTATACATTTTTTCAATAAAAATAGATTGTTTTAATATAAGTTTTAAATGTTCCCCGACTTTTCCCCTAATAGAAATATTTGTTGTCTTTTACCTTTTCACTAGCTTCATGTAGTAATTTCTGGTTTGTGAACTAAAGCTGTTTTAATGAAAACTACTTTAATCTCTCTAAGTTTTTAAAAGTTCTTCACACATGTGAAAACATAGACTGTCAATATAAGTCCATAAAATATATCAAGAGTGGTTTTGTTTGGTCAGAAAATGAACCCCATCACTTTTGTTATTTTAGATTTCTGAATATGCAGTAGAGAGACTGTTATCATCCCATGTCAAAGCAATACCCTAAGAAAGGCATATTGCCGCTACTTTCATTTGTAAAACTCACTAATGAGAACATAAAGAATTCTGTGAAGGCCGTGCATACTTACCATAGGAATTCTGAACTGGGGTATAGTATAAATTCCATTTTAATTTTATTTTTTTCAAACTAAATACATGTAATTAATGATAGCCATATTTCATTGCCTGAAACTGGTGTTTATTTTTCCTTTAGGTTACCTTACAACCTTATTTTCACGTTTGTAACTTATTTATCAGAAATATAAAGAACATGCTAGTAAGAGGAGAATTCCAATATTGGGGCTACCTTAATTATAAAATTATATTAAGTAACTAAGACACTTTAACGTTCACTCCATTGGCCCTTTAACACAGGGCTGTCTCCTAAGTTGAGGATCGTACTCTTCCCAGTTCTGAAGCTACTTCTGCTGGCAGTACTGAGTCAAACACCTCTTGGGTTGCCAGTGTTTGGGCATCGTGTTAGCATTTTCAGACAGATTTTGTAGCAACTGTGATCAATAAAACATGAGGTAGCCAGAACAATTCCTATGCGCCTCCAGAATGTTCTTTGCGTTGTGTGACGTTAGGAGCGTCCCTGTGACAGCAGTATGCCAATTGAGGCTTACTGAGAATAATTCCACATGTTTATTCTGCTACTGGGAAGTGATACATTTAGGCAGATGTTTTGATTCAGGAAAGAGTTCCAGAGTTTGAACAGGTTAAAAACCAAACCAACCAACCAAACAAACAAAATCTCTTGAACATAGGCACGAAAGATTAGTATAAAAAAATTCCTTTGAACACTGGTATTGTTTGAAGTGCTTAGACACTGTATGTCCCATTTACAAAATTGTTGCCTTGCTAGAGCCACATAGCAGAAAGCTTGGTCCAGCATCTTCATATATGTGAATTTTCTCCTTTTGATAATATTTTTCCTGCAATCTCTGTGTGAGGCAGAAGATTCAGATGCCTATTCAAAGGGAAGGATCCACGTGTGTTTTCTGAGCCTTTTTGTCAAGTAGTAATTGGGACGTTCTGAAAGACTTCCACATGAAATCACTATTTTTGGCATATAGAAAGGGATAGGCCTGAGTCAATTACATGCCTTAAGAATTAATTTGTGGTTTAATTTTACCCTTTTCTGGTTTCCAGAGGCAACCAGACTTGCTGATTCAGAATGTCTCTTTGAATCCATGTTCCTACTTCTGTCTATTTTTTCCCCAGTTATTAGTTTTTTTCTTAAAAATGAAAATTATAGCTACCTTCTGAGTCAGTTAAGTAATTTCCCTTCCTTTTCACTCCTTTTCATTCTGTTAACAAAGAAATCTAACAATTTTCTTTTTCTCTTTTTCCAAGAGCAAGCCACATCTCATGTAATACCTAAAATTGTTCTGTTTTCAGAGAGACCTAGGCTTTGTAATTTTATCATAAAGATTATACTGATATGTCAGAAGTAGAACTTTAAGGCTGCTGTGTATTTATTTTTATCATTTCATATATCCAGGAATGCACAGGTGTTGTAACTGGGGCTGGTCCTTGTAATTTGGTGTCTCAAAGTTAGTCTTTTGTGTATAAACGTTACAAAGTGGTTGCAATTCTGAATCATATTTACCACTACGCTTGGTGGTAAATATCCGAAGCTTATTTGTTCTGGTCTGAACTCCTGTTTCAGGGATTATTTGAAAGATTAATTTATGATCTAATATTTCACTTTTAATGGCTTTTTTTCTCTTAAAAATTGCAGGAAGCTTGTGAATAAAAACTCTATTCTATGGGGTATCTGTATTAGTATTGGCTCTCAGTTCAGAGGCCACACACATCCAACCAGATAGAGCAAATCTTGACCTGCAGCCTCCTCCTTAATATTCCTCATAGAACGCAGATACACAGATGGAGTTCTTCTGAGCAATGAAGTATCACACAGCAACCTGTGTAGGAGATAGCAGAAAGACAGAGAAATCATGAAATAAGTTCTTTGTTGTCTTCACCTTTGGGAAAATATTATCTCACAGTCCATAATAATGACTATTGAATGAAGTAGACATACTGAGAGGAGAAAAATCTTTTCACGAAGGGATGTTCATATTAACATCCTGTTACATGGAATCTGTTCAGACCTCAAAAAAAAAATTAATATTCACTAAAATAAGACACTAAATTTGTCTCAGCTGATCTTCAGTTATTTTTGTGTTTGCCTTCTATAAATAGTATAGAAAAAGAATTTGCTTGTGGAAGTGTTCACAAAACCACTGAATTTTTAGCTTGTTTTAAATAATGGTGAGTGTACGTGTACATCCTTGACTGAAATTTGATTACAAAAGTTCTTTCCTACTCTGCATTTTTTAAAAGTACTTGGGTTTTGAGATAGTATAAGTGTATCTATGGCGGTTTATTTTCTTTGATCCTATGCAAGTTAGTCCTATGACAGATCTCATGCATCTAGGCAGACTAACAGTTTTACCTATCATTCATAATAAAGTGGCTCCGTTTGCTGTGACACGAGAGAGACATGGTGTGATAGGATTTGTGAGAAACTGCTAACAGTTAGAGCTTTGCAGTGTGCCGGCTTCCATCTAGGCTACATGGATCTAAGTGCTAACATTTCTGTGTAAATAACCAAATTTTAACTAAACAGGTATTAAGTATTACTCTAAATAGGTATTAAGTATTACCGAAAATAAATTGAAAATATTATTGAAAGGATAGATAAATGGTAATCCACAGACCAAATCTTGCAGTGGTTGTGGGTTTTTTGTGTTATTTCGGCATCGCAAAGCAAGCAGGGGGTTTCTTTAAAGAGAGTGTAAAGAAAATAGCTTGATTTGGAGAATCCTGTATTGTTGTAAATCTGGCAAAACTATGAGAGGAAGAAAGTCTTCTTCAGTTATATTCCTTCAGGTGATTAACCCTCAGACTGATAAGAACAGTGACAGAATAAATGAACGCCTCATGTTGAGAGCAGGCGTCTTGCCTCACTAAGGAAAGAACTGATTTCTGTACCAAGTGGTTCTTTTGACATTGACCGTTGTGGTTAGAGCATGTTTCTTGGATGGGAAAGACTGTAAGTACTTCTAAAGTAGAATTCATATGAAAGCAAATGTAAATGCAAACAGAATAGATTTGATGTGATAAAATCCCGACCCTGCTACGTCACTTGTTTCTAAATCAGGTGAACTACAAAGCAGTCGTGTTGGGGTCTCATAAAGGGCAGGCATGGATAATATACAGTGTATTATCAGTCTTCTGTTTGTGTAGGCAAGAGTTTATAGCAGCTCAAGGTAAAGAACAGCAGATTCCAGGCTCCTACTTGCCAGATCTATGGAATGCTTGAGAAAACTTCTCTGGTTTCCTACGTGAACGAAGCGGTAGCAGGACAGGAGCAGAGCTTAAATGAACCCTGCACAGTAATGTGCTCTGTATTCCTTCTGAAATGATAATGTACTACACTTTGTAGGCAGGTGGTAGTAACAATCCAAAGTCAATTACTATAGTCAGATAGAGTCTAGAAAATGAAAGTGAAGACATTAAAGAAACAGATGATATGCCTTGTTCCTTTAGAATTAAGACACATAAAAAGGACAAGCTTTAGCAAAAAAAAAGAGAAATATTCTCCAATTGAGAACACAGTACCTGTTGTCTGAAAGCTGGTACAAGCTAGTCTTCCTTCCGTTGGAAGATAGGGGAATTATCTATGAAATTTTTAAGGCAACAGAGGGTTTAAGCTGTATTCCATTCAGAGATTTTGACAATATGAGTGGCTCCCTTAGAGTCACAGCTAGGACAGTCTGGGGTTAGCAAAGCATGTTTTCTTAAGCAAAATAATAAAGGTACCAATTGTTGTCAGGAACCATCATTCAGTAACATGTGGTGAATAAACATGTGGTCAATAACTATTATGTTAAAATTTCTAGTATCGGAGATCACTTTATTTCCATTAGTGGAATCTGATCTTCAACTAGATTATAACTAGAGTTTAGATCTTGTAAGAGAACAAAACAAGCTGACAGATTTGAGTGGTGAAAAGCTTCTGGTTAAATGAAGTGAGCTGCAAGGAGCAATAGTCATGACACAATTGGGCAGAGACAGATGTGCAGATGAATAACCAAAATTAATAGCAGGCACCCTTAAAGGGCTGGTTAATCTGCCAGTAGAGAGTCTGTCTCTTTTCTACCCACTAGTACATCAGCTCATAAAAAATACAAATGAGCCCAATAGCAGCAAGAGCCTTAAGATCTGCTTCCTCATTAGTGAAACTTCAGAGAAGCATTTCCTATGGCTCCATATCTTTTTCTACCTTTTAAGAAAAGTTGTTAGCAGGAATGTGTAGACTGTGTTCTTGGGGCGGGGGGAGGGGAGGAAGTCGTGGAATGAATCTATAAAAGGAAGAGTTTAGCTTGGATTACTTTGGCAGACAGAATATTTAAGCATTTTAATGGTGAAAAATATATTAAAGTGTTTGATAAGTGGTTTTTAGATGGTACAGAAGAACAACTATCTTGTGTGGTTTATATTTTTGCTCATGTTGTAGCCCGTCGAGAGCAGCAGTGCTAGTAGATTGTATGTGATATTCTGTTCATTCTTAGCTACTAGAGGTTTGGTAGCAAATTCTCCTGTTTTGCACAACTGGGGCCAACCTAAGGAAAAGTCATCCAGGGATGGGCTTTCCTGACAGTACAGGAAAATTTCATGCACCATAAGTTGTGTGTGTAGTGTTGAAGGATAAACAAAGTTCCAAATTTGGGGTGGGAGAAAATGCCCTTTTCAGAAGCTGAAAATAGCAAGACAGGATAGAGCAAGCTGGGGGGGGGTGGGCCGGGGAAGGGAAGGGAAGAAGTTCAGCCTTAGAAAGATTCTGTTTCATGTAGTTGTAGAAGATCCGGAAAAAAAGAGCAAGATGGACAACTGGAAAGAAGAGGTCACTGGTCAAGAGGTACACGAGGGGTTGTTCAATTGTAATGATAACTTGAACTGATAAAGTCAGTTAAGGGGCATTCAGTCCTCTACAGAGTTCAGCAATCTAGCACTGAAAAAACGGAGGATGTAAACAACTTTGTTCCCTCTGTCTTCCTTCTGAAATTGCCCAGTGAAAGCTAGGAGCTTGCTTCAAGCACTCTCTCACAATTTATCTTCTCTTTGACCTTCTGTTTGGATATGCTGCCTAATATATAGCCATTACTTCAAAGCTATTTGTAGTCATCTTTTGGGATCATGTGGCTAGTTATGTGACCCACTTTTTTTAAAAGTTGGAATAAAAATTGATCCATGCAAAACAACCAAAAAACAGAATTGTAAAACTGGTTGCACATGTGTTTAATGTCTTGAAATTTATGCCCGACTCTTTCCCTAATGCTACATAATAGATCATGATGATCTTACTCCTGTACAATGTAATCTTTCCCCAGTCTTTCTGGGTTATCCAACCATTACACTATTGTTCAAATTGATTTGGGCGCTTCTTTCTCTCCTTTTCCTCTTCCTCCCTCATAATGTAGTCACATAGAGTTACATGTTTCTGTATTTCTTTTAATGACTTAGTTTATGCTTAGCAGCAGCTCTTACAAAGGCATTCATGTTTCTTTCCCAAGGTGATAGACTCTGCCCCTTCACAAGTTCTTTGACTAAGTGTTTCTCCACACTCATGTTTAGAAGAAAGGGCCTCCATGCATGAAAAGATCCAGATAACAATAGCAATAGAAAGCAACGACGCACATTTGAAGTTATTACAGTGATGTACTGGCTTGTAAACCTGTATGATTCACCTCAGAATTTTGTTCATTAAGTTTTGCAAGATCTTTGTCAATTTGTCTGCGTCTATCTGCATCTATAAAACTCATACACACACACATGTAGATTTTGTATTTGTTTGTCAGTGATGTGAAAGATCCTTTAACCCCCTTCTGCTGTCTAATAGGTTCAAGAATTACTGCTTTTAAAAACAGTTATTGACCTGACGGAGTCAGGAAAATCACATACTTTTAAAATCAAAGGTTTTCCATGTCAGGAATATTATTCATTAGCAATATTAATTCATTTATCTAAATTTATACTTAGGCTGTGTTTAAGTGCTTCCTCTAGGTCTGTAATTACCAGTTGACATGCCAATTCCACAGAGTGTCAAAAGATTCTGAAGCTTTCCTCCCTCTAGGGAACCTCAGAGACTAAGAAATGTATTAGCTATTTAGAACAAAAGTAGTTGCATAATTTCACAAACATTAACAACATTTGTAGAATTATTTAAATTGTTCCTATTTAAGGGATAAAAGTATTTGTGTTTCCTTACCTGCCTTCTCTACACAACAAATTTGTTAGCTGCCAGTTTCATACAGAGTTTATTTATGTTTGACACAGTGGGGATGGCCTGCACTTTCTCATTCAGCTGCCGTATTTGCATAACCTTGCAGAGTTAATGGCTGCCATTCTGACAAATTAAGCTGGTTTCCGATGTCTTTAATGGATTAAGTCCTCTTGGATAAATTATACTTTATTTTAATCCGTGAATAGTGTTTGCTAAGTGTTGTAAATAATACATTCATTCATTTTATTCTATTGACATTTCACTTGTATGCTAAAAAACATATGTATGAAGAATACTTGATAAATATGGAACAAACCAAGGTTTTTTATCTGTATAAAGGCAGAATACAAAGATCATCAATGTTTAATAGAAGAAAACATAAAATGCATTATGCTTTAGTTACTGTCAAATAGTTGAAAACATTTTGGCTGTGAGAATAGTCATACTTTTAAGATTTTTTGTTACATTATAGTAGAATTTTACTCAGCTCCTGATTTCTGTCATGATTTTTTAAAATTACATAATTTACATAGTGTACTCCAAGTGTAGAAATGTTATGTATGATACATGTGATGAGTTCCCTGACAGGTGCAATAATATATTGGAGTTGTAAACATGTGTAAACAGGTTAGAGGCAAAATATCTGAAGTGAAAATGTATGTTAATGTTATAAATACCTGAAAATGTCGTGGTTTGCAACTAAGGTCATATTTAAAAATAATAATCTGTGGAAACTGAACAGCATTGAATCTGAGGCAACATCAGCTACCTATTTGTAGAGTAGTATTATATTGCTAATTCTTAAATGATCAATAATGATGTATTCTTGAAGCATTCTGGTGTGGTAGAGAGGGAGTGCTTCTGCAGTTTTTACAGATAAATGAGGGTATAAAGCTACTTCTATTGATGTAAATGAACCTTTTTACTGAAGTTTTTTTCAACATGAGAATTTGGCAACACATTAAGTTCACACTACTTCAGGCTGTGCATTTCCCCAGAAATGCACCTGGGGTTTGGGAGTGCAAATATGCATCTCTGTTCATCACACTGGCATTCATTTAATAAATGAGATTTTTTAACTCCATGAAGTACATATATAGTGTACGTGATGCTTAGGTTAGAACTGCTTTGTAATTGAGATGTTGTATTTAGCCACATAGTATAGCTAAGTGGGGAGGAATTGAATCGTTCCTGGCTACCAGACCTTTATTCAATTCAGTAGACCACACATACACTGCACTATGATTTTTTTTTGTAATATGTCAGATCTCTGGCAGTGTTCCTAAATTCTGTATATTTTGTGTGCACGGGCTTATAAGCTGACTCTTCTTTGTAAGCAAATCCGAAAATTCTGTTTCTTCCAAATAAGTCCTAGGCACGAGATCTCTCCATGGACTACAGAGTAAAACAATGCTATTTGTGAGATATGACATAACAACAAAATATTAAACAGGAGCTTAATTCTCCCCATCCTACTCTGGACCATGACAGTGGGCCTCCTACTGGGAAATACAATGATCTATTATTAAAATGACAGCCCCACCTAGGGAGACAACAGCCCAATTCAAAGAAGAGAGCCAAAAGTGCCTCCACTACCACCACCAGCAATTGAGATCAGCTGGTGCACTAACAATCCCTTGATTTAAACATCTGGTGGCAGGGCTTTCTCAGTGGAGGTCCGTTGACTGTGGAATTCTCTTACACAGACACATACATGGTTTAACAAAGCCAAAGTCTTTTTCCTCAGGGTACAGCGTAAGGCTATTTCCTTTCCCAGGCAGCAGCATTTGCTGATGGTTCCACTGGCATCCAGTACTGCATTACGAGAGCTGTCCTTGAGGGATATAGCCAGTGATGCCAGGGGATGAGCCGCTCCGCAATGTCAATTAGTGTTCTTCACCAGCTCTCCACAGCTAGTAGAGCCCTTGAGGGAGCGCAGCATTAGAAACATCTCTTATTCTTCTGTGGGAATTCATCGTTTTTGCACGTTATCTTAGTTTTACAGAGAGGGGCACACAGCTGGGAATTAGGAAGTCAAAACGTATATGCTCTTCTGTTCTGCATCCTAGAGCCTGTGTTCAACTGCCCAATTTCCCAGGGTGCTTCTTTAATTAATCTCCTGAAAATGAAAAAAATTCTTTTTTTTTTTTTTTTGCAGGTGTAGTTCTGCAATACTTTTTGCCAGCTTTATCACACCTATAAAATATGTCTGTGTTGAAGAAAACATTTTAGAAACACTTTAGCTTACTGTAAAAAATAACCAAGCTACTACAAGCAGTCAGATTGCAGTGGCAAACAGAAGAGAGTGTATTAATTTATCTTGCAGCTGTGGCCTGGTGTCATGCCTCATGGACGTGTGTGTGTGGGGGGGAATTGCTGCTCTCCCAAGTTATCTATGGACAGTAATATTCTTTTTTTTTCCTAAAGTTGAGTGTTTCTTTTAGAATCAGGTGAAATCTGCAATCTTCTTAATTTATTTGGTACTACTATACGCATTTCAAATTATGAGCTCCTAAATTAAACATAATATGACTTATTTCACAACATGGTTTATTTTCAGCATGTTGGGAAATTAGGAGCACGCAATGGAAACAATATTCAACACAGCTATGTGAATCAAGAGCAGAACTGGGAAGGAGGAATTAATAGGTATCCATGGAGTTATGATGTAGCATGACACAGAAGTGTAACACAGTACTAGTACTGTAATGTATATACAAAGCAGTACAATTCCTCCCTGCCCCCAAATCTTCTACTTTGCAAAGTAAACATAAGAAAGAAGTTTAGCTGAAGAAGATAAAATTTGTGTATTGACTTTTGAGTGCTTTTCAACCATGTTTTAGCAGCTTATCTACATGATGAGAATTCGTTGTGAAGCATATGATAAAGAGATGCTGCTACTCTTACAATGTCTGTAGATCTTTAAGTGTAACTACAGTCTGGAACACTGCACTGCATTAGCGTTCGCTGTGAAAATGGAAAAGGAAAAGCTTAAGTGAGGAAAATTAGAAATGTTTTCTGTGCTATTTTCTGTTTGTTGTTAGAGGCAAATATTCTTAGTAGCCCGGTACTGTAAGATGTAGAGTGCCTTAGTTTTTTTTTTCTTTCTTTCTATTCTCAGTGTGTGCGTATTAATGTAATAGAAAAAATGACACTGTGTGTTAGAACCAGCTTTGGTCTAAAGACTGGTAGAAAGTACATGCAAGTAACTTTCCCGTATCTCTCTCAGCTGCTTATGAATGGGAGTGACAGAAGCCAGGACACCAGTGCATTTACATACAGCATCCTTGAAGTGATGATTAAATTGAGACTTCTATTAATTTTGGCAAGCAAGTTAAAAAAATAGTCATATTATCAACTGTTCATGGAGTTTTATGTTTAGTTTCTTTAATTACTTTATTTTTTATGTACTTCATGAAGCTAATTTTACACACATGCTTCTGAGTGAAAGAACAATACTAGTTTATATAGAAATAAATAAATAAATATGCTTTCATATGTTAGTATAGCGGGAAATATGTGTTGTTGCTGTTTGTGGAAGATAAATATTTAAAAGACACAGGAGAATTTCTCCCTAGCGCTCTTCAGTGTAGGCTTCATTTAGATTGTTTAAAATTTGTTTTACATTTATCCTAGACTGAACTTCACTGCACATTACTTTTAGTTCTTTTTTGCCTTGTTCTTTTGAACTCAGTTCTGTGCTTTTGAACAAAAGAAACTAGAGCAGAACAGGATAAAATTAAAGATGTTTGCGTATATAGTGTGTAGAAAAAGGACTTTTATTTCTTACTTTATTGAGAGATTATGTTGATTCCATTGGGTATTTAAGATAATACTATATTTATTTCTGGAATAAAAGAAGTCCAGGCTCAAAAAAAGGGATAGAATTTTCTTTTATTAACTTCCACTAATAACCCTTATTGAATACATGCAAATGAAACAAAAATAAATGCAAATAAGAGAAGTCCAAAATATTCTTGAAGTCATATTAGCAAACTTCACTAATATCCACTCTTATATAAAATAAACACCACCCTTCACCACCTTCCCTCAGGCATAGTTAAGGAGTATTGGAATGTTGTTCCAAAATGGCACGTGTCTTTGCAGTTCTAATATCATCATTATCCAATAGATGCTATCCCACAAGTGGGAAAACAAAAATGTATTCCAGAGCCTTTTCTGCTCTGTACATGTGCGGTAAAAAATTTCCATGCACCACATGTCTCTTCACTATATCTGTTATGGTATCTGCCAAAATAAATATTTTATTCCATTTATTTTTAGTTGGTATTGCACCGGTCCTCCTAAGATTAAACAGTCAAAGGTCAAATAAGTTGAGATGAACTATAGTTTTAAAATAGTTGTGCTGCTCATAATTATGTGTATAGAGGTTTTTAGATATATACATACATACGTATATAGATACACATACATACTTGATTAAAAGCCGAGGATGTTTGCTCAGCAAAGAAGCAAAACCATCATTATCTGATTGTACATGGAATCCAGTGGCTGCTAATCAAACCTGGGGCTGCATCTGGTTAAACATACTTGGCATAGACTTGTTACAATTAGAGGTTTTGCCATGTCAAGGGAATCTTTCACTCAAAGCAGCGACCCATATTGTACTGAACAAACACATGAGTTTTTAATTGAGAACAATAGCTTAACAAACCACTTCCCAGGACCACTGAAAGAAAAATATGTGCCTGTGGCAATTCTGGCACTGAATTGCGTTTATTTGAATCCATTTATTCCAAGCCAGGGTTCAATATACCAAGCAAATAAAAAAAATTTAAAGTCAACATTGAAAACAAAGTTAAAGTGAGAAAAATATAGTATGCTGAAATGTAATGCCAATCTGTAACTGAAATGCTTGTGATTTAGCAAGTCTGTGTGTATACGCTTGTGCCCCTCTGCTCTTTTATAACTTTTAAACCTGAAGATCTACACTTAAATTATTTTGTTTCATAGTGTATCAATTTTACCACGTATATAGCTACGATGTAGTATGTATTTACATTATAAAGTGAGGACTGAAAATAGCTTTTGTTATATAGAATTTATTCTACATCTGTATTTCACAATACAACTCGATAGACATTATGGTATATTTAGAAATAGCTTGAAATGGTAACAAGAGTGTAATAAACATTAAAGAACAAAATGCTTAGTTTGGGAAGTTAGGTGTTATATACACTAGCCAGGGCCCAAAATTTCTAACTAGTACATATGGCATTCTAAATTCAATAATATCTAAAGTCTGAGTATATATCTGATGGTATAAGTTAGACCAAGGTAAATGACGGAAAAAGAACAGCAAAAACTCGACACAGTATTTATGATGCTGGAATGAAGTTTAAGATATTTTAGTTCTTACTTCCTGTTTTTCTGCAGCTTTCTCAAGATTTTCGAGTCACAGTTTAATAATAATTTTTCAACCTGAGGTTTCTAGTAGAAGAATATTATCATCTGCTGATTACATGCAGCTGTAGGTAAAGTTGGGTACTCAAAAAAGAAAGCATGTAGATTAGTAGAGACTTTTAAAGATTCTAATCCTAATTTTTTTAGATTTGTTGTCTTGACAATTGGTCTTGCACTCAAACCTTTAATTCTCGTGTAGACTTGTCAACATGACAGTTCAGTTTCTGTCTCATGACTGGAATGAACCAACTTTGTACCAGCTGGGCCACAAAGATACAAGGAGGAAGCAGGGAGGAGAGTGAAAGGGAAGGCTGAAAAGGTATATGCTGTAGTCACTGTGGACATAGTTCAGTTGAAGCTGCAGCTTGGGAAATGGGTAGACTTCCTCGAGAGGTGGTCGATGCCCCAAGCCTGTCAGTGTTTAAGAGGCATTTGGACAATGGCCTCAATAACAAGCTTTAACTTTTGGTCAGCCCTGAAATGATCAGGCAGTTGGACTAGAGGATTGTTGTAGGTCCCTTCCAACGGAACTATTCTATTCTATTCCTACCACATGTTACAAGAAGGATTTCTGTCCTCCTGCAGGTAGCTTAGAATTGGAATAAACACCATATTTCATAATCAGATGATGTGATGGAAATGCATTTGGTCACACCAGCATTTTTGCACCTTGGGGCTCCAGCACTGCACAGATCCTAATGCATTTAGAGCTATGGTGTTAGTTTTGTCAAAACAAGGCTAAAATGTTTTCCTACTCAAGGAAATGCACACTACTTTCTTGTATCGTAATCAGTGTGTATGTGTTTGTGGTTTTGTATCGCAAAAGTGGTTTCACTCATTATTTTTAGTAGGATTGTGTAACTTCTGTGTTATATGATAATTTTGATGCTGCTGCTGATGTTTACATTAGAATCTACTGCAAATAGTGTTGCTTAAACTTTGTGTAGGGTGATTGGCAATGAAAGGTACTTGGAACTAGAGAGTGGGGTTTTTTGCCCTCTGGGCATGAGACCTCGGTAATATGGAAAGAGTAACATAGTAAGTAAATTACTTGACTGGATGATTGAACTTCCAATATTCTTGACTTATTCTTTTATGCAATATTGCTAATAAGATAATCTTGAAGCAAGAATTCATTCAAGTAATACAAAGTTTGTTTTATCCTGCTGCTCACATGCTATCATAGTAAGTCACAGAAGCTTAGAATTTTCTTACTGATTTCCTGAAGACTTATTTCAGCACTGGGAATCTCCCCCTGGCTGTAGGATAGTTTTTTTATTACTATTTCTTTATACATTTGTCCCAGAATGAATTCCAACTTGTTGACAGCACAGCCTTGTACTAACAGAGTAGTAGAACTGAAATATTATTGTGATAAAACACAAAATGGAGTAGAGGGATACACTGACTCTGTTTTATCTAGAAATGGCTTATCTTAACCATGTTGGTTTTTTCCCTTATTTTGAATGGGGCATGTTTTTAAGTTAGTCTGAACATGCAATAGTCAGTAAGTCTTATATTAAACTTTTGTGCTGTAATCTCAGTGGATGGAGTGAAAACGTTGGTAAGTTTTCCATGATTGATTTAAACCCTCTTGCATGTCTTGGCCTCCATTCAGACACCCTGTTCTGGCTGCAGCTGAGTCTGGTTATGAAGCTACCTCCTCTAGTTCAACACTGCATGTTTCTACTCTGCTAGAGGAGACTGCTCTCCTTTAATCTCTTTGTACTGTGTTTGCTTCCTACCCTAGTTCTGTCAAAAATATCAAGGTTATTTTAAATTCTTTAATAATGCTTAAGAATTTTTCTAAACCAGATTGTTTTGATAGAAACAGATTTACAATTGCATTTGTAGTTTTGCTATGAAATCTGAGGGGATGGGGATCTTCCCTCACATGATACTTAAGGGAAGGTATGCAGTTAAGATTTAGAAAAATGGAAGTTGAGTAGTTCCATTTGGTAGGATATTCAGTGCTGTCACAAGTGAGGCTAGTGGTGGAAGTGAGCAGGGAATAGGGATTCGTTTGTAATATGTAGGTCTGCTTGTGCTCATGTGAATGTTTGAAATGAAGTTTATGGTTAGAGTTACAAAACGATGAGCTGAAAAATCAGTGTATTTGCTGAATACTGGATATTCTGCCAATACAAAATGAAGGCAAATGTCAGCAGTACAGCTGAACTCATCTTTTCTTCCCATGGACAGCAGAGTGTTAGAGGATGGTTAGGATTTTGGTTAGATTGGCAGGAGGAAGGATGCACACACTACAAAGAGGAGGAACTGGTCATTCATTTTTAGGTCATTATTTATTTGCAGGAATGCTTTGAACCAAAGTGAATGTTAAAGTCCGTGTACTGAAAGCCATGTTTGCAGTGTTACATTAGGTACTTGTAAAGGTTAAAGTCAGAGAAATCAGGAGCTGGAGAGCGACTCTACTGAACCTTGTGGTGTTTATAAACTAGGATGAAGAGCATGTAGAGGATGGAGTCCAATCTTATATAGGTAGTAATAGGAAGCAGTAATTCCTTGGACACAGTGTTAGGGTTCAGAAAAGCAGCACCTGGAGGGCTACTCTAGTCAATTAATCCTGCATAATTTCCTAAGATATGATGGGGTAACAAGCCTACAGGGGGGTAGGAACTCCTCTTCACAAAGAAGTTTAACTTTTTTTGCTGGTCACATACATGCTCATTTCTAATTTGTAGCAAATTAGAAAAATGGTACTGCTATGGCATCACTTGTTATCTTTTGCATGACTTGTTTTTGACATGGTTTGTATTTGCAAGCACAACTGCTGCACACAAAACAAGTTTCCTTTTTAAAGCACTCTGCTTCTTCACTGCTCTTCACTACTCAAAACAACTTCCTTTATTGCTCATTGTTATATGCAGCACATATGTGCTGTAATGTTGTTTCTTTATCAAAGAAAAATGGAAAGAAAACCCGGATATTTTTAATAGCTAATATCTGGTATTATGGGACAGGCTCAATATATATGCTTAAACGTTTGCAATCTGCTGTTTTAGAGTAGCAGCTGTCTTTCAGGTTGGGTGGATAGTAGTAAAAAAACCCGTCACTTTTGCAGTGGTTGGTGATAAAAGGTTTAATCTGGGGAAATGATTTCTTTGCTGTAATCAGCACTACCCATTCTGGAAGTTCTAGAGTGGCTTCTGTAATCTCCTAGAAAATGTTAGAAACGTTATGGTCTGCTCTAGTACAATATCTGAAAACATCTCAGTAGAAAGTCTCCCCATCCAGTAAACCTTTATTAACAGATACATTAGCCGTTCCAACATTCTGTGATTCTCGGACCAATCTGTTTGCTTCATTAGTTGTTTTGACATACTTTAAATCAGGATCTCATCCTGCAGTGTAGATCCTTAATATTTTCTTTTGCTTATTGCTGCTAGCATATGTGGAAAGGAACTCACTTACACAGGTGGGTATTTTTTCAAAGGTAACATAGGAGTTTGTACTGATGTTTTTCCATGGCTTGCTTGGTTGAAATGGGTGTATTACTGCTCCATGAGGTGTTAATCTTCATCCTACTCTGTTAATAAATTATTCAAGCATATCAGCTTGCATGATAAGGAGATGAAGAGAAAAAGGATATTATCGTGGCCACTATGTGGAGAAAGTTAGTTCTGTTGTTAGTTCTGCATTGTCTGAAAACCCAACCATTCAAAAAATCCAGATAGAACAACAATAGTTATTGAGGGGTTTTGTGTACCCAAAGTCGAAACATATGATTACTGTTTTCTTGTTACTAACCTACAAAACATAGCGGACCAGCTGAAATGCCAGACAAATTACAAAAAGCTAGGAGTTGAATGTTTTCCTGAATGATGGATGTTTATTCTTGTGAATTTTGAAATTTTGAAAGTTGAAGTGAAAATGGGCTGTACAGGCAAGCCTCCAAATGTGGGGCTTGAAAAACTAGACCTTTAATATTTCAGATATAGCAAATAACTAGTGCAATAAGTATATCCAGCTTGAAAGGTATTATTTTTAAATAGAAAGTTATTCCTTCTAAAAATTTGATTTGGGTCCTGTCTCTAAGTACGCCTTAATAAGATGTTAATGTTTATGATTGTCAGACTGTCAGTATCCTTTTGCAGAGATGAGCATAATCTGAGAAAATCATGTGCAACTTTTAGCCTGTTTAAGGAGTTATTTTTGCTGGAGATACAGGCAATTATGAAGTTGGTAGGTATTAATCTCTAATTAATTTGTATAATTCAAGAGAAGAAGACACTAAGTTCGTAATTTATTTCCCATATTTTTGCAAAATATATTTTTCTCTAGTGTATGTTGTCCTTACCTTTACGTTAGAAATCTCTAGCAATAAGCATTAGCCAGTTATCTCTTAATGTGATATTTCTGCTAGTAGTAGATTATTCATTCTTTATCCTAAACACCTGTAGATATGAAAAACTTATTTATGTTAAATTAATGAAATATACATTTTCTGTCTTTCCAGTACATTGTGTCTTGTAAGAAGAAAGTGTTTTCAATGTCTGGTGTATTAAAGAAATTTGGAAATGCAAATTCATAAAGTAAAAATAAGTGATGCCAAGTGTGGTGTTAAACCCTCCTTTGGTACAAAATCTTTGACAATCCATTAACTTTGTCTCATCTGTCATTCAAGCCTCTGTAGTAGAAAATATTTTTTTTTATTGCAGTAATGAACTCCAGAGAGCTAATTTCTTTCTTTGTGAGTGATACTCATTTTTTTTCGCATTTAACTCACAGTAAACCAGCTCATAATGCTGGTGACAAGAGAATAAGGAGCCTTCCCAGATCCACCGGGTATGACTTCCCCATTTACTGCAACTCACTGTCCTTCTTGTTTCTTTTGGCATCATCACAAAAGACCTGCTTTTTTTCAAATATCAATTCCTTGGTCCATCCACGTTCTCCTAACTTACTAACATGCAATAAATAAGGGAGCACCTCCCTCTAGTTTCTTACTGGCAACTTTGTCAAGGCAAGTTAGTGCAAACCTAAATGAGCCAGGCTACTTTGCACTGATTCTTCATGCCTCAGTGAATATCACCTTTTTTATCTGAGGTAAAATTATGTGGTTAATATATTCAATTGCAAGGACAATTTTCTTCTTTCAGTTGATTGCTGTTTCATAGGCAACTAAATGCTGCATTTTTCTCATACTCACTGCTTTTAAAATGACAGCATGAAAGTCAGACACCGTAAAGTCGGTGGCAATTTTGGCTTTGATTAAAGAAAGCAGGATATCACTAGCAGTATGTGGCAGCATTATCATGTGAATTGTAATTAATTCAAACTTTAAGGAAGAGTGGTTTCAAAGTATCAATGAAAAGGCTGGAGATTAATTTTTACTTTTATTCAGGCAGTATGGTGTCTCCTAGCAAAATTACAGTGCATGTCAATTCGATAATATATGGTGACATGTGAGGAGAAATTTCATTGTAGTCGTGTTACTTCAGTATGCACAGATGAGCTCTTCCTTGAGCTGTTGAGAGAGGGTCATTCATCACATCTTCTAATGGAAGTCATATGTTGTGGAAATGTACTTTAGCTATTCCTATCTAGGAGAAATAAATATACATTGAAAGGTACAGTTATCATTTGGAGATAACAGGATATAAAGGAGCTTTCAGTCATTCTGGAAAGGGTTGTAGGCATTGCTGTAGTTCAGAGAACGTATTTTGTAGAGTCCTTTCAGCTGCATTAATTAAAATTCATCTGAACTTGGCAAAGGAAAACTGAAAAAGGAACTGCTGTCCTGGTGATATGTATGCATTAGAATCACTGATATGTTTTTTATGTAGTCGTTTAGCTGTGCATCATAATAAGGGCAGTAGACTTCATAATAATAAAGCAAATGATTAAGCAACATATAAAGCAGCTATTGTGGAGGAAGAGCATGTATCTGCATGCATGTAATGCACAACATTTTGTTTTAAAAAAAGATATTTCAATTCTCTTATGACCGATTCCAAAGTATTCTGTGTGTTAAAAAACAACAAAAAAAGAAAGCTGCTTTAGATACTATAGGTACTGTCATGTAATCATTAGTAGAAAGTTTAACAGGGGCTAAGGCATGTGGCTTTGCATTAATGCCATGTAAGGGTAATTATTTAATCTTGGTAAAAATCTTAAATAGGTATTAGCAGATATTTTAAAGTACTTTTTATATTTTCTTGTCTTTTTGTGAGCTGTGTTAGTTTTAAAATGAGATTTTTTTAAAGTTGAGAAAATATATATTTATACCTCAGTTAGCAATATGTTGTATACTGTATGGTTAGATGACCTAGAATGTGAGACTTAATGGAACATAGCTGGAGGTTATGGTTAAACTCAGTTTTATTATAGCCATTTTATACACTGTTAGGACGATTTAATTAGCTAATAAGCAAAGGAAGTTATTTCAACCCTCATCTGTTAAGAGGTTGAAAGAATCAGATGGTCCATATGGCTGCATTTAAGCTTCCTGTTGTGTATTTTTTTTTCACAGTTCAGATATCTTCTTTGTATTAATCTGGGGGATCAAATAAGCCAGACATGCCTTAACTGGCACCAACAACAAAGACAAACGCCTTGTAGCTGTGAGACCTCATGAAAGCCAGACTTTGGTCTCTTTGACCTTTTTAATACCATTTACACGTCTACGGAGTCTATTAGTGACATTTTTCTTAAGGTGGAATTACTCACCTTTGAGCATAGTATAAACCGAGAACCAAAGATTAGATATTTCATATGACACAAAGTACATGATGGTTATAACATAGGTTTTATTGAATACATGATGCTTACATAATATTTAAGTAAATAAACTATTGTAGAATATGCATGGTTCCTGTTTCTTTTGGAATTTTATTTCACTTAAGATAATCACTAAAAATAACTTACTATAATGGATAAATAGCTCTATAAAGCAATCTTCCATTCAGGAAATTACTCATTACATGTAATTTTCATGTTCAAGAAGAGATTGAGGTCTATCCTATAACAATACAAATAGTGTGTCTACCGCACAATCTGAATTCCAGCACGTTTAGTAGTCTAAATAATCACTATTCAACTTATTACTAAGTTACTAAAAAAAAAAATGGAACTGATATGCCTGTAGTTTTGCTACATGAAGAGGAAGTTGGGTACCTTGACATCTGTTCCCTGGAAGAACAAATAGTCTTTCAGTTAGTTTATAGCTTGGCACAATACTAAAATTCAGTTGTCTAACTTTTTGAATAAATATTTATGAAGGGTGCCCTGCACAGTTTCATTGTGAATTAAGAAATATTGGCAGTTGAACTGATGTAAATCTACAGAGGGCCAGAGACAAACATTTCTTTTGATCTTTGTCTTACTAAAGCCCTGTAAAAATGACCAGAACCTGATAGCATAGTCTCATCTCGTAGAGGCTGATCTGCTGAATACGTCCTGTAGGATGCTGAACGTAATGCTTTTGCTGAAGGACACAGTTACAGGTTCTGAGCATGTCACAGGAACAGGGTTCTACTTTGCAGTTTTTCAGTAAGTTTTTTGAATTGCTTTGTGGAAATATATTTCTTCTAAGGCAGTTGTGAAAATTAGTTTATTCCCTGGAAAATTTTGATGAACCATGAAATTTCAGCATAGCACTCCAGACAGCATGGTTTTTTACTGTCCCCTTACAATATTTTAAAATATTTCAGAAAAGTAAATAAAGAAGCACATTTTGCCTTTCTTACACTTGTATCCATAAAACAGAAGCTGGAGGTTTTGCTGTAGCATGATCTGCAGCTTTTCTTTAAAATCTGTGAAAACTAGTAGGAAAGACTGTGTTTATCTGTGGTAGTTAAGAAATCAACATTTCTTTTCTGTTCTGGTATTCTCTGGCTGACCTGAGAAGCTGTAGTGTTTGCAGCATACCTTCTGGTTATATTAGGACCACAGATTAGGCAGAAAAACTCAAGCGGCATGTATCCCACTTAAGTAGATATAAAGTAATGCTCCTGAGTTCTTTGTTACAGTTTTGTATGTGAAAGGCATATCCCGTTACATCTATTGAACATTGTGCAGACAAATTTTGTTATCCAATCCTTGCCTATTGTCTCATGTATTAAGTCGTACTTTTGTGAACAAAACCATGGGAATCCTTGCTTCCAATGTTGAAGTACATTAACTGACAAGTCTTAGTGATCTCAAGGGTAATCCTTAATCGTAGCGTTGCAATAATACAGGATGGAGGTCAAATGGAGTGATGACCTGCAATTTTTCAGCAGCAGCAGGCCAACGCAGGCTTGCTGTAATGGAAAATGAGTTGTAAAGTGCAAGCAAATTCAGCAACAGGCAGGAATCAAAATTATTTTAGCAAAAGCATCAGTGCGTGACCACATTTTCCTAATCAAATAAGTTTCCACATTTATAGCCATGTAATTATTTTTCAGTTTGTCCAGTGATGGGAGGAAGGGGTTTCTTTCTTCTCAAAACAAGCAAGATTTTTTTTTGTTTCACTCATAGCAGAAAGAAAGGTAGTGCTTACTTTCTCACAGTATCAGAGAAGGAGGGGTACTGACTTCATTTTAATTGATAAATGGTGGTTGAATCCACATCCTTTACCTGCCAAGAAGATGTTGTAACCTGTTGACTGGCAGTCAGTCTCTCCTTCTAGAGCTATTGCGATAATGTTCTGGAAAGAAAAAAGAAATATCACTCAATGTTTATGGGAGACCTGGGGAAAACTGGGTTCTAATCCTTGTGCTGGTGGATTAAAAGAAAAAATGAACGCATTTAACCCTAATCTTTCGGTTACTCTAATTGTTTTACTTTCTGAGAAAACATTTATTTTGTTTTATCTGGATTGAGTCTCAGTCAGTTTTTGTCCAAGCTTCGGTTGGACTAAGGTATTGGGAAAACAGAGGAATAATGAGATACTGAGTTCTGTTTCTGGTACAAGGTGTCGCCTGTGATCAGCGCACAGATGGCATTTGAGTGTGTTGGCTCTATCATTGTGTAGTTTTGTCACTGAACTGCACTTCTGTTTTGAGTTCTGTCTTTAACTTAAAAAGAGAATTTAGTCCCATTGCTGGAAACCTCTCTGTACTAGGAGTCTCTATGTGTGAACAAACCTGCAGCTCCAAATCCATGAGAACAGATTGGATTTCCTCGGTTCTTTTCTAAACTTTTGATTCGAGACAGGAACATAGCGTATTCAATGTAGTGATCTGCCTCATAGTTACACACAAAGCCTTGACTGCAATCTTAAGAACATCAACAGATATTCAGGGTTGACATATGTACGGTTTAGTCTGTGGTACGTTGTGTGTTTGTGGGGGAAAGCATGAGGTTGTAATTAAGGTTTTACATTGTACTGTGTGGAAAGATTAATGTGTTTGTCTGTAACGTGTTTCTTCATCACTGGGAGACAAGGGAAGTTCTTAATAATGATGACAAGCCTGTCACTGAAAATATGCTATTTGGGCACTGGCATGAAATTAAGTATTGTCCCATAATTTGTCATATCCTGGGTTTGCCTTGTGAGTGATGCATTTATTCAGCCTTTTTTCTTTTAACATGGAATTTTTATTAAGAAATTTGACACTAAAGAAAAGGAAGACTAGTACTTCTATTCTTTCGATTTCAATTCTTGTAACTGAAATTTATAATGGAATATTAATTTTAAGATTGCATGAATAAGGGATGTCCTGCAAGATGTTTGATCAGAAACTGCTCCCTATTTCCCGAATCTCAGATGTTAAAAACTGAAAACAACATTCAAATAATTTTTTAATCATAAATGCTGTAATTTAGGTTATAAAAGATAATTTTCAGCATGTGTTTATCATCCTAATCAGCTGCTCTGTCCATGGGCAACGCTCTGGAAAGCAGGCTGGAAAAACTACGGAAATACGCAAGACATATCATGACTAAGTTGCAATACCACTGCTGTTCAATTTAAATGGCTGGAACAAGCTGAAATAGTACTGTCACGCAATAATTAATTGAGGAGACAATAATCATATAACAATGTTTACTGAAATGAAATGTAGGTACTATAGCTAGAGATATTCGAAGTTTATTTAGGGAGTAAATGTTGAGAAAAAGGTTAATGGATTTTATAATGTTAGAAAAAGAGAGGAGAGGAGAAACGTTAGGATGAGGAAATTCTTGGTGAGTTGTATGGAAAATGGAAATACCAATTATATGGCTGAACCAATGAGGTTCTGATGCAGTGGCATTTTATCGGTTAAGTGAGCATGTATTGGAGTAGTTTCTCTACGAAGTCTTAACATCGTTCTAGTGGTTTTGTCACCAATAGAGAACCATACGTGAGGTCACTGTTTCTCACGTGATCTTATTTTTATGATTACAAAAAAAAGAGTAATTTGATTTCCTTTTAATTCTTTAATATGTGGCCTAAGACTTTGCATGAAAACTGCCACGTTGTCATCACCAGTGCCAAATCCTTCATCTCATAGAGAAAGCATTTATGGTGCAAGTTCTTGAACTAAACTGAACCGTGAATATTGGCTGGACAACAGAATGTTGAACAGTTCAGAAGTGGTAGGTCCTATCTTAGATTCAGGAGATGGCAGTAAAGTAGAAATTACAAGGTCGTCTGTCTCCACCCCAACTGCCCCTCTCCCTCTTATTTGATTCCCACGTACTACTGTTCCTTCCTGGGTTCCTAACATTTTGGTAGTCTCCTTACACTCTGCATGATGGATTTATATTGTACCCTCTGGAGGTGAACATGTCTGTTTTTATAAGGGTGTTTCTTTTCAATTGGGAGCAAAGGAAATTCCTTATGTTTTGCATTTAACTTGAGCTTCCTTCTCAGCATTGCAAAGTGACAGGTATGAGAGCAGAGAATGGTTAGGTTTGGTGCACAGATTTGAGTATTATGAATCAGATGATAGATACTAATATTGATGATTATCTCTGTATTTCAATATATTGTAGTGATGGAAATTGTCATGAATATTATTACATTTTTAATGGTGATGATGATAAATGCTTCGTTAAATCTATGGTGCTTTTACCTTCACATTGTATTTTCAACTATTTTACAAAATATTTTAAACATTCTACACTACTGGCAAGCAGAATTTATATGGCAGTGTCCAGAAGGATGGATGCCTGGCAGAGCCAATGATAAGGAAAAAAAGTCTTTGCTAATAATCATATTGGAATTGCATAAAGCAGTATGTGTATGAATGTGGCAGTGAGAGCACTGAGTACAAATAATTTGGCAATAAATTTCTGTGTTTAATTACAGACAGATTCAGACCAGATTTTTTTCTTCCCAGGCATGCCTATCATGGGAGAGATACCGCTGTCCTGGCTTTAAAAAAAAAAAAAAAAAAGTATAAGTAAGAAAGAAGTTTCTCATGAGTTTTGCTGAATTAGTGACTGAACAATGCTTTAATATACCAGACCTCTCTCTGAGTAAGAAATATTGCAATAAGTTATAAACTTAGTTCAGCTCTGAATTATGCATTGTGTATTTAGGCTATACTAGACCTATTGTATGTCTATCTGTTGACTTCCACTAAGATTTAGGGTCTATTTTGACTTAATAACTTGCTTTATTTTGTTTGACATATATTTTATGTCTTCCATGTGCATGGATACATAAGATACACAATCGTGGGTGAGGGTCTTGAGAGAAAGTGCAGCACTATAAGTACTAACAATAGTGGTTGTAACATAAAAAATAACACATCCCTGTTTTTTTCTGGTGTCTTGTCACTCCTTGACTGGTCTAGAAGCCTTAATAAATGGTAAGAAGCACAAACTGAAGAAGTTATCTCATTATGCTTTTATTATATTTTACTTGGCAAGTCCAAAACATTAAAAAAAAAAACAAACAACCCCAAAACTGTCACCGTATCCTGGTGAAACGCAGCTATTGTCAGTGCAAAAAATCATTTTTCAAAGTGTACTGCTGATCGGCATCCTATACTACACCTCAGTTTGTGTTTCTGGTATTAAAAATGATTAGTGAACAAGTCTGTGGATCATGTGAAGTGCTCTTAAGTTTAGATATGACTTTAAATTCTGCTTATTTGATATAGAGATTGTAAGAATATATATGATTTACAAACCAAAAGGTTTTCAGCAGTTTGATCTTTGCTGTTAAACTGAGAGAGATTAAAGCTAAACTAATCTACTGTGTCTATAAATTCTTTTTGACTTCTACGTTCTGTGTGTCTTTTAGCTTTTCCACATTTGGCTTCCTTGAACTTTTTTGGTTTATAAGGGAAGTCAAGGGCAAACTGATGTTGTTATGGACCCCTCCTGTTTCAGTGCACTGCTGAAGCTAATCGTTGCTTTCTTGGAGATGTATATAAGAAGATTAAATAAAAAAAAATCTGGACTTTTAGTGGAGGAAGTGTAATCCTCTACGTTTATTACAGTTTTAAGTGAGGTGACAGGGCAATGCTTGCAGTTTTGTCAAAGATGATAGAGGAATAAACAAAAAGAAAGAAAACCCCAGAAACAAACCCAAACCAAGGAAGCAATCTGTCCAAAGACAACTTTCAATTCAGCAGAGTTCACAGAGAAAATCTGGAATCTTGTGTTGTCTTGGTTTGGTCCTGCCATTCTGATATGGTGTGCCACTCCAGAAGTGCTAGCAAAAGCACTACTGAGATTCGATGAGGGGAAGCTGATTTTAAAGAGTTAGTGTAAGTACAGCTTGGCCGTTCAGTTTATTTGAAAAATCTACTTTCTTGTCCTACACCACCGATGAGCAGCCCTGAACGTAGGGCTCTCCATGTGAGCAGAGGCTTGTGGGAGTTCTGACTGGAGGGGCGTTTGTCCACCTGGTTCCTTCCTGTAAAGTGCGTGGGCATCAAAAGACCGAACCTAAAAACAGCGCAGTGCATTTTGGCACAATCAATAGAAGGTCAAGTGAATGCTATGAAGTGAATATCATAAAATACTTTATTTCATAGAATAAATTTCATTCTGTACAGAATGGGCCTTCTGCTATGGGGTAGAAATGTCCATGTTAGCAACAAGAAAAGATTATGAGTAATTGGTTCTGTAGGTTGTATTTTTTTCTGTTAAGATAGAGGGCATGGTAACGAATAATTCGGACCAATCTTCTCATGTGAAACTTTGCTATATGCATACTGGTGTAGAAGACAGACATGAGTGATTTTTACAAATGCTAGCTCAATTTTAATGGAAGGTCATTAGAAAGGTTAGCAGGAGTGCAGTGTCAGAAACACTCTTATTAACTGAGGATGATCTTCCTCTTCTATAGAGCAATGCAAGTTTGAATTCTAGGAACAGTTTAACTGCAGCAATACATCACTATCCGAAACAATTAACCTTGTCAGGTCTTGTTAGCTGGGATGCGGCACTGTGCTGATGTAGCCACAGTCATCCTACTTTGGAGTCACTTAATTTGTGTTAGGTCATGGCTGCATACAAGCCCTTTGAGCTAGCAAACATCATGTGAAGCAAGACAGACTTCACTCCCATTCTTGACTTTGCCTAATTTTTCAACTGAATTACCTATGGATCTTGGTTTACAAAGTTAATTTCACCTATGTGTTACTATGTTTATCATATTGTCTGACATTGTAGCTTTTGAAAGGCTGAGGAAAAAGCATAACTGGAGAACAAGCTATTAAAACACTGAACTATTTGTGGAGACTTTGCAATGGAAATATCATTTATCTTCCCATGCAGTGATTTCAAGATCAAGCTGAGGGTGATGTTCCAGGCAATGTAATTTGATTATTCCTTGCTTAGGAGCTAGGCAATATATAATTTTTTTTTTAATTATTATATATTGATGACTGAAAAGGAAAGCTTGACAAACTGCTGTGAAAATAGCATCCCCCCTTGAGAAAGTTTGTTTGACAAAATGACGACCTCCTAGTACAAATTCAGTATTGCACTTTCTAAAAAAAAATAAAGAAAAAGGTTATATCCACTATCCATATTTTTTGATCACTGGGAAAAAAATAAATCAGAATTGTTGAAAATAGAAACTCTTCCTCCCCTGAAATGAAAACTATGGCTTTTTATGATTTCAGGATTTTGTCCAATATTGTGTCATAGTTGTTTTTCATATACAAAATGAGCTTTGAACCCCTTTTTCTCCAATGCAAAATATCAAGTTATAGTAAATGTCTTATTGTAGAAATTGATAAGAATTTCTATGAAGGCACTTCTGAGTAAAGACCTGTTAATTTTTCTATTACATTTTGAATACTGCTTAAGTTATGAAATGACTTTGGATATGCTACAGTGTCTCTTCTTGAATTCTCTTGGTGAAGTATTTCTTATTGTTTTCTTTTCTGTGAAACCATATTTAAATAGAATTACTTGCATATATTTAAATAATGTTCTAGATTATATATTTGCATATGTATTTCCATAAAACAAGATCATATTTTGAGTAACTATAAATAAGGCTTGTTCAAAGATGGCATGGGAAGTGTCCTCAGTGAGGATAAAAACCAAGCCCGCACAGAAACAGTAGGTTAGCTTTTCAAAGGAAATATGTTGCCAAAGAAACACTGCAAACCAGAATGGACCATTGCAGACATCCAGTGGATTTGCCTCGTCTGAAAGGTGCAGCAGTGACATGTCTTTGATTTGTTTGATTCTCCCTTTGTGTAGCATTCCTCTAAAACAGAAATGACAGGGTTATATGGAGCTGTTTTCTAGATGAGGGGAGGTAGCTTTTTCCATGGGGAGCAGCTAAGCATAGATGGAGGAAAAAGCTTGGAGGGGACCTCTGGTGAGGACCAAAGAGACACAGCAGGAAGCAGTAGTTTAGCAGCTGAAGCAGAGGGGCTGCTGAGCAGAGCAGGACGCAGCCCCCCAGGCCTCAGAAAGAAGGAAAGACCCTTCCAAGGGAGCGTGGGGGACTGGTTGGATTCTGCGCCAACCCAGACATCCTGGGCCTGTATGGATGCAATGCACAGGAAAGGGAAGACTTTTATCAGCAAACTTTGTTCCCAGTAAAATGGTACATATGTTTATGATGCCTTAAGATGTCAATAATTGGTGCACTATAAGTTAATTACCCTGTCATAGTTTCAAAAAAATAGGTCATGTACATGGCTCTCCATGTTGGCATAGATGCATTAACACAACGCTTTGCCAGTTTAAACACATGTAACAATCACTAGAAGTTCATTTACTTGAGTTTATTGCATCACATGCTCCTTTGGAAGATACTTTGCTATGTATATAGTGGTTTTCATATTTGGGTTCCTGAATCCCAAATTGGTATTTTAATTGAAATAGGACTGAAAGATGAAATTCAACTTTATCTGTGTGGGACTATGAAATGTGTCAGGAAAATATAATACACTTATTTTGATAAAGTATGGAAAAATTATAGTTAATTTGCATAGTCTTTGAATTACTTTGTTATCATGATAATGCTGTCATGTTTTGGAGCTCAAAGATGGAAGTTACGCAGTCATTTAAATATATTCTCTCATTTGTTTCTTTGTTTAGACCAACAGAAATTATAACAAACTCTTTTTTTCCGCCATTTTATTTTTATATTATTGCAAATTTTATTAGGACTTAATTTTACACTTTGCTTAAGAAATATTTGTAAGTAAATACTATTTTTTTAATTTTCAATGGAACCAAACTAGGGTCCACTCCTACCAATGTTTCAGTATTGCTTAATTTTTAGAATGCAAATACTTCCACTGACTTTTGTCAAGTACATATGTAACCACCAGCAGAATCAAAGGTTATGGATGTTTCCAAATGAGAGACGTAAACCTCATTATTAATACAGCAAATGATGCTTAATATGATTCTTAGAAGAAAACCAAAATTCAGTGTTATTTTGTGATACTAGTAGATGAAGCTTTGAATTCTCTGTTGAAGATGATATTGTAAAAGTTGAAAGTGCTAGAATACAGACTTACCATATGTAGTTTTTTAAGAAGAAAGGCCTTTTGCTAGGTGAACAGAGACATTATTTATTGACGATATACATCTGCACAGTAAGGGATAATAAATCCACGTAGAAAAGCAGCTACAAAATAATTTTACTATTACAGTTGGTGTCCTGGGCCAGATTAATCCCTGTTTTTTTTCTGGTAGATCAGTAGAATGGCACTAGGGATTAATCTATCCCTTATAAAAACACCCATTCCTCAACTGTAACTCCCAAACCCATCACCTTCTCTTGTATCAAAATATAGCCAAACATTGTGTATCTATGTATATATATGCTGATTTTACGTGCCTTTTGACAAAAGTTACCATAACATACCGTTGCTCATTCTGTGTATGCCAAACGTTGTAAAAAAATAACATGTTTAAGCTAGAACTCTAAACAAGGAAGAACTTTCACATTGGATATTTTTGCATCCCTTGAAATCTGAACGCCTTAAATTGCAATCAGTCCTACTGTATAGGGGTTTGTGAAAGCCAGATTTCCTAAATTCTTTGAACAAGATTATTTTTTTGTAGTTGCACAATGTGTTGTGTCAAGGTCTAGTATTTCTGGTCTTGCTGTATGAGGAGCAAGCACTGACTTCTAATGGAGAGATGATGTCTATCAGGTAAAAGCTTCAGGTCTCTGAATCCTAGCATATAAGCATGAAAAAATTGCTATCCAAATTCTCAAGTTTACTCAGTCTTCTTGTGGAAATTTTTACTCAGGATATTTTGGGCTCAGGAGGAGGAATAAAGGTGTATTTTTTTTTAGCTAAAAAAACCCCTCTTATTTTAAGTTGCATAATATCTCTATTTTATACATGTATATTGCCCAATTACTTTTACATCTAAGTATCATGATAACATCGATGTAGTTAACTCTTGCAACATGCCTAGTGTGATTTTTTATTTTGTAGATTAGAAGTGATATAGAAAGAGACAAACCAGATTTAAATAATTGCATATATATCTACACAATTAAGCAACAGATCAGTAGAATTTTCTAAAATGACTGGGTCAATGATGGAAAACTTTTTCATGACACGTTCTAGAAGAATTATCAGCGCTAGCTTTTGTGATTCATACCCTGGGTCACCTGTCATGAGCAAGTTCCTATATGAGATCTGTCACTAGGTGTAGCAGAGAGATTCATGACTCTAGGTAACCTTCTTCTCTTTCCTCTGAAGCCGAAGTGTCTTCATTACTCAAACTCTCAGGAATGTTTGGTAGCAAAGCTGAAGACAAGGTGTATCACTGTGTTGAAAGCATGTGAATTTCCAGCACCCCACTTGGTGAACAGTTGAGATGCTATTAGCAATATATTCTGTTTGCCATAGATGGGCTATTACTTACCCCAGGGTATTTTCTTCAGAATGTCCATTGAGTTTCTAGCTGTATCTTTGAACTCTGAAATACCCTTTTCCTAATTTGCCTTTAATTAACTTTTCCAAAGTAATTTGTAGACTCTAGGACAGAGGCAAGAGGCGCATCATTGTCTTATGCCTGGTGTTCTAACTGTACTAGACAGTTAGTACTGGACATGTTAGTACTGGACTAGTTAGTACTAGACAAGAGAATGTGAAACTGTGTTCTGGAGAAGTTTATAAGAAGGCTGAGAGCAGGTAAGGAGATCAAAGATGTATGGCAATTTCCAGTCATTGTGTCCACAGGCACATAACAGCTCTCTTCTACCGTGCATGTTAACGGCTCAGCTTTCTCTGAAAGCCCTGCCCTGCTTGCGGTTAGCAAAGATTCATTACCTCAACTCTAGCGTACCATGTCTGCACTGTAAGAGGTGGTGAGTTACCTTCCTGTTTTCATCGTCTACCTTCAAATGTGCTTAATGCATTGCCTGTTGACAATAATTGTTTCCTTGATAGCCTAGATTTCTTTTGCATATGTAGGCAAGGATATAAGAACATAGAAGAAATGTAAAACTGTAATTTCATACGCAATTTCAAGTTTTCCAAATAGCATTAACTTATGCAGCAATATCACAGATGAGAGATGTGTGTGATACATCCTCTGTGGAAGTATTTTATCATTGCAACATGGAGAGAGTGAGAGAGAGATGTATATTTATTTTTGTAATCTTCAGTGGTATCAGTGCAAGATTTTCTTGTGGTATAGTAAGAGCTTAATAACAAAACTGCATTAAGTGTTACTTTGCATGGGATCATTTCAAGATATATATTCACAAGGTAGCTGAATGTTAGCGGACAGTAGTCTATCTCATAGATAGCTTGAAGGAGTTTATTGAAATTCTAAGTACTTAGCAGGCCAGTTTGTCAGATGTATATTATAAAAGCTATGAGCTGCAGATTAATATTGGATGTTACTTCTGCGAATTGAAATTATTTCTTAATTTTACGCCACAATTCTTTACTACTTAACATAGTGAGTAATTTATAAATCAATAATAATGAGACAATGAATTTCTGGAAAATAAAGTTTTTCATGAGAGGAAAATACAGAATGAATGACTATCATAATTGTAGCTCTTTTAAATTAAGAACCCCCCACCCCCCTCACTATTTAATTGGGAGAAAATTAAGACAGAAAACAAATTTTTTATTAGTTCACATACTTTTTTTTTTGTTCTCTGGCTGTGTTTTGCAAAGTTCAGCAGTCGAGCATGACTTAAGAAACAGTAAAGTTCCCTTAGGGACACTTTGGGGATTAGAGACATACTGTAGTAGAAAATGTAAACATGATAGAGCAAAGAGCAAGGTCAAGCAGAGCACTGTCTGTTAGCAGAAGATCTTAAAATTGATTCACTGCTTCTCTATAAATTCTCTCTGCAGAAAAATAATGATCTCTGACATATAGACTGGATGATCATTCTCGCAGGAAGGTTTTGCATGAAGTACAGTTGCATAAGGAGAATAGAAAGATGACACTTACAAATAATCAGCTGTGTTATTCCAGTCCAGAATTAATGGTCAGTGTAAAGGCTTGCTAGACTTAAAACCTATCAAGATTAAAGGCATTACTGTAACCTAAAGAAGATTCTAAATTTGCTAGGGTTATAGATTTATGTTGTGCTTTAAAGAAAGACATAAAGTGAAGCCTAGGTGAGGACTAGTGCAGTATAATTGATCTAAGGTAGCAATAAATCCCAAGCTCCTTGAACTCAACTTTTGGCCCCAACATCAAAAGATACCATTTATTTTTAATATACAATTGGCTCGCTTTAGGTGTATTGATTTTTAGAGCAGTCAGGCATCATCAGTGTCAAATGTGTGTGTTTATCACCTCTTGCAAATTATTACTACCATGACTTTAGTTTGGAACAATACTGCAGTTAGTGTCTCCCCGCGTTTTTGAAACTGGTAGTGGGCCTATCTCCTGTAGGCAGCGCAGACGAGTGGCTCTGATGGATGTGTCCGTGTGCGGGTCTGAATTAACATCCACCATGGAAAAGGCAGAAGTGCCATGTGTGCCTGCTGACATTGAGGTTTGCCACTGGAAGTATGAAGGATTACAAGTGATTTAATTTTCTAAAGTGTCCTTTACTTAACATGCTACATCACTCCATTTTCCAGGTCTGTTCTGTTTAAAAGTCTGGTAAGTTTTATTTGAAGACACCATATCATAGGGACCGTGTTTTCATCCTAAAAGCAATATGCAGGAAGACTAAATGTCTGAGAATGCCCTAGATATATTATAATTATATTATTCTACTCTTGTATTTATGATATTTATCCTGATGGCCCATGTGTTACTCTTTCATCTATGAAATCTGTCTCCCCTTCTTTTCTGGCTGCTTTTACTGTTCTTCCACTCATCTTTTCTGTCATTTTTTAAGTCTAGATAATTTTAATTTTTTTTTTTTTTAATGTTTGAAATTATTGTTTTTTCTGGTGTGAAAAAATATTGCCTACAGCACCAGGTGGATTCAGACAGAAATCTGTCCTTCCCAATGATCTGCCAACCTCTTTAAAACTTTGAAATACTTGTTTTGTATTAATGAGGTAGAAGACAAACAGGTAATGTACTTTTTAGTCAAGGAACAGAATAGAGAGATCAGAATGCTAAAAAGATTGATAGTTGCTCTTATCTGCAGATTAAATAAGATTCTGGGGAACATGAAGAATGTTACAGAATATTTGTGACCCTTTACCAACTCCTACAACCACAAATAGATGGGGATTTAAGGGAGGATCTTACAAGTAAGAATCTCGCTGTTCCTGACCAGCAAAGCACTTAAGCACATACTTAGCTGTAAGCATGTGGCTAGTTCTATTGAATCCAAATCTGATTTTCTTATGAGAAAGCATATGTTTAAATGCTTTAGTGAATAGGAGCAGACCACTCTGTGGCTTTCAGGACCTGACCCTATTAGTCAAGGAAAATGATCTTAAAGGGATTCTGTAGACTTGGAGCATAATCACTAATGGCGATTGCAGGGTTTTGATTGGGTTTTTCTACACCCTTAACTCAATTAACCACCACAGTCACTTGTTTCTGTTACAACTTGTACATATATGTATCACTTTTACAGTATTTCTCACTTTTCTTTCCTTATAAGTTGTATATTCACTAATTTGAAAAAATTCAAATAACATACAAAATTTCATTTGCTAGTTGTAACTAAGTGGCACTGTATGGAAAAACTAGGTTTGGGTTTTTGTGGTGTTTGTGTGTTTTTTTTTTTTTCCTTTTTTTTTTTTTTTTTAAGAAAGATCATGTCATTACAGGGGAGAACACCACATTTGGGGTGAACAGAGAACCATACTTCATCAGTGTATTTCAAATATATTACAAAATGAAACAATTCCCTTTCAGAATTTCTGGAATAGGGAAGTGATGGGAATTCTGGATAGTGAATGAAATTCTGGATAGAGAAATGATTTTGGCAGCTTTGTTCCAAGTCATGACAGTGAAAAACCACTGACCAGACAGCACGTTTCTCAAGTGCTGTATATGGCACATGCAGTCAGGGATTCTGGTGGAGAGATCTGAACTGTTAAAACAGGACTATCTAGATTAATGAATGAAATTCAAGTATTTGCAATTTTTCCACTTGATCTTAATTATTTTCCCTAGTCTGCATAGACCGTTAAATGCTTGATTAGTGTATAGCATAGCATGGTTATTATTACTATGTTTTTACTTTACTGAAACAACACTGTGAAGTCATTTTTATAATTCTCAGGTTTTAGATGGATCTCTTCCTTCTAATATTCTGTGACTCCAGGACATAATATGCAATTTATTCTTGATTATGTGCAAACACTTTTTAAATTTCTGGTTATCTCCAACATGCTTTATGTATATTGATATTAATCTTCCAGTATTGAAATATCTGTTTATCACTTTTACTTTTTTATTTTTTACTAGCTTTTACTGGGTGCATCTGAGAGAAAGAAAAAATGACAGCTTTCAGAAGGTGGTACTAATGATGGAACTATTTGTATAAGTGAGTTCTGGGGGCTAAAATCCATCTCTTTTTAGCTACAGTTCTTCTCTTTAGCAGTCCTTCCTCTACAGTGAACTTCAGTAGGATCTGTACGTAGGGATGGCTTGCAGTAGAATACCAAAACTTATTAACATTACACAACATTCATATCCAATCTTAAGACAGTGGGGCTAGTGAATAAAGCCGTACTCTGGGAAACATAAAACTTGAATGTTGTTACTGATTTAGTTTTTGCTATTTTTTGAATGATTTTAGAAAAATCAGTTTCATCCTTTATTCCTAGTTTTCCTCTTCTTTGTAAAATACATAAACCAAGGAAGAGCTGGGTGATAATTTAGAGAATATTTTCAGGACTCTGTTTTGCTTCCTCTTTCTCTGAACAAGTGCACATAAAAGAAAATATTTTGGTTGTTATTCTGAAATTTGCACTTATTTAAAAAATGTCAGCATAAATATAGTACTACACTTGTATTTGATACTAAGCAGTTTCTGAATCAATAGGATCACAAAATGACCGAAGAAATAATGGCAGTTCTGTAATGTTTAATTTCTTTCTGTTAGAATTACTGATTTAAAAATGGTCATTTGAAGTGGAACTGGCATTAGTCTAACTTTTGTAATAGAGATTGCATTTTATCTAGTGGTTTTTGTTTTATTACAGTCTGTTCTCTATTATTAAAATAGATTATGCAAATACATACTTTATTGCTGCATTATGCATGTTTAACTCATATCACAGAATCAATAGATTTCGAAGAAAGTACTCTATGTAAAGCAAACCTGAAGATTTAGCAAGTTCTGGAGCTCAACAGCTATTTTTAGCTCATTCAGCTAAATGTAGCTATTTTGCTCAATAATGGGTAAGGGTAAACACAGCACTGCCATCTTACATGCATGAGATCAGTAAGATGGAACTTCTATTTTGGATGACTTTGCATTGCAGATTAATCAGCTGAACACATGCTGTGCAATTACGGTTTTACTGTATAGCATGATGAGCTTTGAAAAATTAAGATGGGTTCACGCTGTCTTTGGGGAAAGAATTTGGAGAGCAGCAGTATAGCTGGATGAAGAAAATGCCTGATGTTCTTTTTCATTTATTCTCATCTTGCTTTTTCCCTGTTATCTATACTCTCTTTGTCTGAGTCATGTACCCAGTCTCATTGGCTTTAAGCAAAAAGAATTTGATTCAATTTTACTGCTTGCTTAAGTAGCAAGACTGGGTGTCTCCTGAACTCACTTTTGCTCTGTGCTTCAGACTCCTTCCCTTGTAAGTCATTCCATATGTTTATTGTACGTGTCAAATTGTTCAAACTGTTATTTCTAGATTGTTTTATTTAAGATTTATTTTTGAACTGGCAAATACAAATTCAGTGAGCCTGCCTCTGTGTGGACCAGTGTTGACACCCTGTGGCTAACTAGATTAAATCGCAGATGAGTATTTAATAGGAATATCCTATGGGACATCTCCCAGACTTTATCTACTGCTTGAATACAGTAGTCTCATAGCTGAACTGTGTATTAACTGTGCAGCATGTTTCTGGTCTCATTTCCTCAAGGGTATATGTGAAAATAGTGCAATAATATATTGAATAACAACTGAATTTTATGGCTGCTTTTCCTTATCCTGATTCAGTACCTTTTAACTACTTATATGCTAAAGTAAGAGCTGGTTGCCAAGTGTACAAAAGCATTATGTGATATGTGGTGAAAGTGTCTTTTAAACAGTCATAAAATCAATGTTCTATTCATTGACCATTCCAAACATTCAGTTACAAAATCTTTAAATCTTTTTTATTGCTGTTGGGGACATGGCATTTCTCTGGAAATTGTTGCTATATAGTTTATTTTATATCTTAATGTCTGTCTTTACATTAAGTGCAGTGCTTCAACCTCAAAACATAGCGGTAAATTCAGAGTAGCACCATTGAATGCAGGGACTTTAATCGACTGGGAGTAAGGTGTACTTTAAGCACTGATAAGAATATGGATTTTTAATACCATCCATTTGCCTCTTGCTATAGATTTAGGACATCATGTGAAAATATAAAGCCTTGTTATTATTTTATTTTCATTATTTAGCTGTGTAGTGATGGCTTAAAAAAAAAAATCATATATCAGTCCAAGTACTTTTTTATCATTCTTTAAGGAAACTCTGTAAGTGAAGCCAAGAAATAAAGAAAACCTCAGAATAACTTTACCATTCATGAAGCTAAAGACTGAATTTTTGCCAGTACAGTTACTGTGTTCATCAAATAGTCACGAATAGGAACTCATACCCTCTTCAGGCACTCAAATAAAATGATGGTCCTTATAGCATAACCTCATGGACTGTTTCACTTCAAGAAGCGCAGTTTTTTGCACAAGAGAACACTTCTTAATGCTTTCTCTTCTTCCCTCATCCCTGTTGCTCTTTCTTCCCCTGTGCCTCCACGCACTCACACTTCTATAGGGAAGCCGCTCGCACGGGGTCTCTTATGCTGCCCAGCGCAAAGGAAGGGTAAGAGGGAATCTTTCAAGTAGGCGGGTGCCAAGCCATGTAAGACTTTGTAGATCAAAACTAACACTTTCAGTTTCACCCAGAAGTTGGCAGACGGCCAGCGCAGGTCATGGAGTATTGGTGTTAAGATCTCTGTCTAAAATATACGACTTACTAAATGGATTGCTGCCCTTTGCATTAGCTCAGATTTCCCCTTGCATCAGCGCTAGAGTTGCCTCGTGTTGAGCACATTGCAGTAATTAGCCCAAGAGGACGCTTTAGACTAAATTCTTACCTAATTTTACACCCTCTACAGTGCCAGTCATCCTAGTGTGTATGGTATGTAAATCAGAACAGAGTTATGCAATTAGTTGTTGACACTTGGCACCATTTTGAGCTGCCTTTTCTCTGTAACTGTACTAACTAGAAGCCTTCCCCTCTTCCTTTAATAAATTGTACATCAGCTGTTTGTGGACATTTTAGTCACTGATGCTACATGACTTATGTTATCCATTAAGAATAATTACTAGATCTATTAAAACTTCCATGAGTTCAGATGTTTTTATGATTTAAGGGAATACTAAAAAAACTATGCATTTTCTTGGGTTAACTGAGGGGTTTTGTGGCAGCATATTTTTGGGAAATAGCTAGTTGAGCCTTTTGTTCTCCTTATCTCTCCATGGGTAATTCACTGCACCAGTACTTGAGGTAAAGTTAATTTAATATGGTCCATTTGATATTTCTCCTTTCACTTTAACCCATAAACTGGACAGAAAGCTGCTCCCATGTAGTGCTCCCTGGGTCCCTGCCACCCCCCAAACTATCCTCCCACTTTAAATAACACCATAGTCCAAAAGACTCTGTCACTTCAAATTTATGCAACCCGTGCTGCTTTCACTGTACTGAAGATTTTTCTTAGGGTTTTGAGGGAGAACAGGTCTGCCTTGCTAGCTTCCCACCCTGTCTCCCTTTAACCTCTCAAATCTCTTTGCCTAGTTTCAAGTTTCATTACATATGCTTTGACCAGCTCTACTTGTTGCCAGTTTTAGACTTTTGCATTCCAGTTATTATATTCACTTGGGAATAAAAGCTTGATGTGCTATAAATTTACTTTTCTTTTACAAGAAACAGAATATAGTTCTTTGGAAGTTAATCTATTGTCCCCATTTGTCTGATAACCTTTGGGCTGTTTTTTTCTTTAAGAAAGTGAGTGAAAACATATTTCAGTGTTCTTGTAACAAAGTATTTTAGTATAAGAAACCAAAGTGTAGGGATTTACTGTATTTTAATATATTCCTACAGGCAAGGAACTCTGAGACATAGCATTTAGAATTTTTTAGACAAAGGACAACTCATTTAACCAAAACACAATGTGAGTTCTCTTTTAAACTTTTTTTTTTACAATGGGAAAATGTATTTCTTTTCTCTTTAAGTGTGTTACTCTTCATAATCCTCCATAAAACTTGAAAGTGTCAGTCATTTAGATAATTGAAAACATATAATAAACTTAAGACTACTGAGTACATTTAAACACAAAAAATTTATAGCAAAAATGTTTTTTTCCCAAGTCTTTTTTGCTTCTAATTATGCTAAAAGAAAAAAAAAAAGATTTTACAGTTAGTGAGGTTAAAATATTCTCTTCTGTTTAGTCTTTCATCTTGAGTTTTGAGAAGATGAACTACCATGTTTATCATACTTATTTTGACCTTAACCTTTTTTTAATGAAAGAGACTTAAAATGTCCCAGCTGGCATGTCTCCCACTGTTGTGAAAAAAAAAAAAGAAGAAAGAAAACTCTGAGTAGTTCTTCCTGTGCAGTAGTCCTAGCAGGATGAATAAAACCTAATAATGTATTAGGCAGAGAGTCAGTAAGACTGTTACTTGGAGACAGAATTTGAGAGACGTCTTGCCCCAGTTTGTTATCAAACCTATGAAGAAACAGTGTAGAGAAAAGAAGTATTAGAAAATATATTAATAAGTATACAAAAGCATTAAAATATGCTTCTTTTTAACTTTATTGTTTTGCATCAATAAATAGAAGCCCAACAATCATAATAACATCTTTACAACTTAATGTAAGGTAGTTTGGCTCAGCGCAAGGTTTATGTACCAGACCATTAAGTTTGAACTAGGACAGTCCCTGTGATTTTAGTGGAATTTACAAAATGTGTACCAGCTGGAGATCTGATTTAAGGAGCCTTATGTAAACCTCTGTACCTCACCTATAAAAGCACACTTAAGTTACAGGTGAGAATTGGCTCTGAGAATGCGTTCTCATACTAGTATCAAAAGGGCATCACTTCACATACGTCAGCAGATTCTACTTTGGTGCAAAAGTATTGCAACACAGAGATTCTTTTTTTTATCAGTTTATGATTGTGTTTTCACAAATCTGTCTTGCATCAAATGTAGAGGAGATGAGGTGTATTTATCTTACAGTCTATATCAGATGTCTATATTGAATATTGTCCGAGAGAGTGCCTCTGAATGGAGAACACCTTGCTCCAGATTGCTTCCAGACAGATGTGGGAACCAGCGTTAGGCTGCCCAGATAACAGTAGTATTTGATCAGGGTCAAAGATAAGAAATAATTCTGTGCCTTGGGTCTTACTCTTGTGAAGAGCATTCTGCTCTGTTACTCAGAACTTGAATTATATGGTTTTACTTTTTGGCAGTTGCTGCAATTATGGAAGTGTAAATAACACTTTTTGCTTTGGAACAGATGAAGAATCAAGCAGACAGATGCTGTAGCCTATGAATAAGGTTTAGAAGAATAAGTTTTTTGAGCTCCTTATAGGTGTACTTCGCCTAAAAGCTGTTAGTAGCTACACACACTAGCTGTGTATAAAAACTGCATATGTTGGTTATTATATTATAAGCTGAAATACAATTTTATCTGGATAAAAAGTTCCGTTCTCATCACAGGACTTGAAAGAATGTTCTTCCTGACACCATTAAGATTGTCCATGCTTTATAGTGAATATGACTGCTAATTAGCACAGTAGAAGGTTTTTGAAAGCCATACTTATATCTCAGCAAATATATGACCTTGTACACTGATGTAGCATGTTGTACCATGATGTAACATGGACTTTACTCAATGTGTTCAGAATCCCTGGGTAGTTCCTTTGGATTTTTTGTGGTGTCAGTATTTCAGCTGTTCAACTAATATCTCGGCTTTTCTGACTTTTCATTCGAAGCCTAAACATAGGAAAAGGTTATAATGTTTTCTTTTAATAGGACTAAAGTCCTTTAATTTATGTGGCATGCTTGAAGTTATGTCCAGTCGTGTCAATGACATGGAAGGAGACATGACTTCTGTCAGTCTTGTGGCATTAGCCTGCTAAGCCTATTTTAACCTGGTACGCTGCTGTAAGAGAGGGCCAAGTAGTTCTGGGTAGGAGAGAGATTCAGGACTTGTATCTTAACTAGTTTATTGTTCTTAGTAAAAATCACACAATGTTGATGGAGCACGACTGGCAAATTTGTTCTTTATGAATGATCTGAAGTAATTACAGGTTAATAGTCTAGAAACTTATATTTTCTTAAAAAGATATCAGGTGGCATTATTTTTTAATCCAGTGTCTTCCAAATAAGCAAAATAAATAAATGAGATACAATTATCTAAAAAGTATTTACTTGAAAGCTCGCAATGTCCTGGTAACTTGAAAAAAAATTCTCGAAGAGTATTAAAGAAATATAGCATGTTTAAGCATTAGATGTTCATTATCATATAAGCAGATATCCTAATTTATTTTTCTCTTTGCGATGCTATTGCATAAGGGACAGTTAATGGTAAAGTGATGTTTAAAAGCTTGATTATGGTGGCATTATGTAACAGTCACTTTTCAACACAGTTATAGTGTTTCAATTTGCAAATTTTACATACTAAAAAAAAATCAGTCTAGCAAGCTGCAAACTTTTAAAGACTTTAAATCTGCCAAATTATAGCCACTTATTTTTGCCTGACATATTTTCAGCTTAGACCCACATAGGGGCTGCCAAACTTGTTTCTTTTCATTACCTGTTCTATGTCTGGCTCGAAGTTTAGATTTTAGAAAATGGAAAAAAGCTGTTTGTGAAATCACAAGGCTCTTGAGCTCTTAGTTTCCTCTTAGTATCAACGTTTATTTATTTAGGTTTGGGCTGGGTTTCAAAAGATTGAAATTGGAAACAGAGAAGGTGACTCTGAATACCATTTATCTGTATGTAAGCGAACATTCAATGTACATTTAATTTAAAAAATTGCTGTTTCCTACAAGAGGGAGATATTTTTCACATTGTTAAAACATTTTTAGAGGTCACTAGGTGGTCATGTCACCAGCAGGGAGTTTTTGTTTGGCAGGCTGCATTAGCAGTTAGTAACAAATGCCTCCCATGATTCTGTGTTCAAAAGGAGTTGCTTTGCAAGTAACAAATACTTACAACCTGAGAACTGAAGTATAAAAAGTAGTGACAGGGGAAAATGTTTGGAAATGTAAAACAGCATCTTTAGTGGCCAAATTGGAGTGTTTAGGGAGTTGAAGATTACATATCTACTTTATACTTGAGCTTGGAGTTTACAGAAGCAATAATATTTTCACTACTGCAGTTGTGAGTCTCATCATTTCTACTTAGTAAAGAACTGTAAATTTGCAGCTTACAGAAGTCCTTGGTTTGGGACGTAATTAACATTTTCAATATAATTGTCATCAGATCCTCCGTACTCCTTTTAATTTTTGTTTCCTGATGTGGTATTTGCGTATTTTATGAATGCCTGTAAATATTCTGACTTAATTTTCCACAGATTTTAAATACTTTAAAAAGTAAGAAGGAATAAAACTGAATAACACCAAATGTGTACAAAACGTTTGGATAAATCTACACTGTGAGAGAATGGAAGCTATGTTTGAGAGATTCTTTGTAATCTCTTAACATGTTGTCTTTGTTGATTGAGATATGGTGTGTAAACATTTGCTAGTGAGAGTACAATGGAAATATTAGTATTTGGAAAGTAAAAGTGCTGTGAGTTGGACTGAAAATATCAGTTTGTTATATATGTAATAAAATTCATTTATAAACAGATGTTATTAGTAGCTGGAACAGTGATTTGTTCCTTTAACCATGGAGTTCACTTTTTCCTGATGAATGTAATACAGAAATTCTGGTTATTCCAGTGTATAATTTAGGCCCATATCATCCCACCATGCAAAGGAAAATGGGGAAGGGCTCTATGAAAAGATAATGCCCATGGTGATGCTAATCTGAAGCAACTGCTTGACTTGCTTTCTTAGAACTGCATTGATTCATATCACCTAAACTCTGACCCTGACACCCATCCTGTTCCATTGCCAAAATCTCCACAGTCTCTAGGCTTTACGCAGCCAGACGCCCTTGATAGGATGGCTATATTTTTCATTTAAACTGACCACGTCCAGAGCGAGGCCTTCTTTGTAGGAGAGTGTCTGTTGTTGGACACATAGCCTGCCCAGTTGTGTTTCATACGAGGTATACCTTCTATGGAGAGCCTGCAAGGGATGGACAAAGCCAGAACCGGGATTAATCGGACACATGAGGTCTTTTCCTTTGGCATCTCAAAATATTTGTTTCCTTAAAACAGAGCTTTGCACTTCTCAAAGGGAGCCTCTTGTTGACGGACAGTGCTGAAAGTATGAGAACCAAGAATACCTCCAAACTATGGCAGGATGAGATCTGTGTGTAATCCCATCAACTCACCTTTATACTTAACTTCCACAGGAAGGAAACTCTAGAATATAAGATAGAAGAGAGCTGCTGTGCCCTCTGATCCTGTGACCTTGTAAAAACCAGGCCTCTAATCTGGATGAGCTGAAGAATAATGTGCGCCAGCTGTGCAGTCTAGATGTAGCATTGGGAACCAAGAGTCTTTGACAAAAAAAGGCGCTTGGAAAGGCACATTAGTCCAATTAATACCACATGGTGACCTTATGAGGACTAGAGTCCTTGGGGTCCCTTTTCGGAATTAGACCTGGACCAAATCTAGCAGCTGGATTTTGTTTACACTAGAGGGTTGCTGTGGTTTAGTTAGCTATACTATTGCTTGTCTGTATTGAATAGGAAAAGACCAGGCCTGGAATTCTCAATATCTCTATTTTATTATACTCAAAAGACACATTCTGATGATTTTTCTGGGGATTCCTGGCAGGAGCAATATGAAACTTAATCCTTACCTCAAGCTCTGCTGTACTAGATTAGCTCATGTATTACAATGGTTAGGGCTAGAGAAGGTACAGAAGAGTGTTATCTCAAGTCTATGGGCCAGTGGTTTATCAAGCAAGGAGCAAAGGACTTCTGTTTCTCATGCATGAGTGTTACCTGGCTGCTCTAAAGCCTGCAGCAAGCTCTCTTATTTCCTGTGTTATTATGGGCATTCTGCTCAATCAGGAGATGTTGACCTTGTCTGACTCCCGAGAGGTATGGTTGTGTTTATCTTCATTATTGCGGGCTGTAATCATGCAGTACCTGGAAGCTGTGACTTTGTGCTGGGTAATGGTACAGTCTATGACTAATGAGATTTACTTAAAATACTTTCTCGAGTAGAGTTTCCTAAAAGTGATCTTAGCTGATTGGAATAAGCAGTATTTACCTGGTCCAAGAGTTCCATGGCCCTTTATAGGGTTCTCACCATTTTAGTTTCTGTGCAAAAGGGATCTGTGGGATATCTTGAATGTTTTCCAAAACCTTCATTTTTCTTTAATCATTAGACTAAAGAAGTTACAGCTTTTTTGAGAACATGTAGGCTCATATTGTCACATGTACAGTATGAAATAATTTGTAATTTGGTGGGTTTATATTTGCACGTTAAAGAAAAGAGTTTGAATAGTTCGCCATGAAGAAGATGACTAAAAATTGATCTGTAAGGTGGTAAATGTTGGTAAATGCTGGTAAATGCTATTTGTTCTTTTGGTCGCTAACATACATCTGCTTCTCTCCTCTCCCATAGCAGCTGAGGTTTCACTGCTGGAATAAATTATTTTAAGGGGATTAGTGTTAGATCCATCTTTAGAAAATGAAGGCCACAGCTTTTTAACTAGAAAATTTTATCAACATCTTTAACAAATCACCAGTGAGGTGCAGTAGTCATTGTCAGTAATCATTTCTTTGCTGGCTTGGAAAACGTCATGTTGCTGAGACTCTATTCTGTTACTTGAAAACCTAAGACCTCTCTCAACAATACAAACATATGCTTGGGTCCTTTGAGGAATTTAAGCTGTTTCCTGAAAGGAGGTGGGGGCACAGTTGGGGTTCTGTCCATCTCTCAACTGAGAGAAATGGTCATTTTTAAGTACAGCGTTGAACTTTGGGAACTGTTTTCAGCTGGTATTGATGGTGCTCTGAATTATTCAGTTGACTGACTATGACTAGTTTAGTTACCGAGTAATTACATAAACCTAGTGATGAGGCACTACACAGAGTAAACTGCACAGATAAACCCTGCTAGGTAGGTTTTAAGTTCTCCGGTTTGTCCGTCAGTTGCCTGTGTATCAGCTGCCTGGAACTGGAGATGCTGAGGTGCATGGGGCGGAGATTTCAGGCTAGCCAGCTTCCTGGCTTAGTGACAATGCTGGCACAGCTGCAGGACGGAGAAGAGCTGGGGTTAAGTGGAAGTGGCAGCAGTACCCACTAAGAAAGAAGGCAGGTTGGCAACAGCCCAGGGTTGGGAAGAATGTCAAGGTGGATCACTCAGTGGGACATTACTCCGTAAGAGATTTTCAGCTGCAAAAAGGTTGGCAACTAGTGACATAGATTACATTCAGATGGAAAGACTTCAAAAATTGCTATCCATTCAGCATTCCAGGCCCAACAAAAATTCACTGGCTAACAGCACAGAATTTGATTATAACGAGTAATAATTGTTCTACCTGTTGAAAAACATGAGGAAATACCTATTAGCGGTTCCTCCTTTTATTATAATGCGTGTGTCTTATACACTGTATTGATTGCAGAGTAGAACAAATAATTTTCTCTATTATATGAGTGGCTGAGACAGTGACTTCTAAGAAAACATAAAAAATTATTTATTTTGGAGGTATTGTCAATGTATGTGAAATTCTGTTCCCATACACTACACTGATTTACTTTTCACTTAGGTAGTCAGCACTGATACGTTAAGTTCCGTGTTCTTCAGCTCTCTTGCTTCGAGCTAGTCTGCTTCCTGTAGATGTGAACTGAGTACGTCAGCCTTTATAAACATCATGTGCACTCTGTTCCTCCCAAACAATTGTAGCTGTTAGTCATTGTTCATTACAAAGTAACTTCCACTAATGTTCAGAAGCATGGAAGTAATTTGGGGAGAAATATACTTTGTTCTTTTGTACTTAAATAATGTGACGCTCTGCCTTAAGGATAAGCTTAAGTCAACCTTAACTATGGAATCATGAGCAGTATTCACATAGTATAGTTTTAAAATGAGTGGAACAGCCAAACCAATTATGTCTTTGCCAGGTTTTTAATACTTGAATGTAGTTTTTTAATGTTTTAAATATTATATTTATTAGATTTTTACATAGTGTTTCCTACTTTAAAAAATATGTCGGTTCTTTATTAACCAAAGCATTAGTTTCTATTATTAAATCAAAGGGTTTTGCAATGAATACAATAATAGCCTATATATGTTTCTCTTTTGGGAAGAATTAAGGTTGACACAGGTAAACTTTCTTAGCACCTGATAGTGACCTGAATTTTTTATTTTGTTTAATCTTCTATTGCAGAAAGGATAATGTTGTGTTCTCTCTTTCAGCATCTTTTTGGCAGATTTTTATGTTATTTTCTTATTTGGGGGAATATTGTTCTAGCCAGCTAACGTGGTTCTCATATACTTTAAAATAATTTGTGGAATACTGCAAATCTTTGTTGTATTTTGAGAGTGTGCATTTTCTTTTGTCTTGGACACTGCATTCAATGGCATAGCTACCTGCAGAGTTGAGTTGTAGTAATGAACTAGTTCCCCTTTACGCAACAGGAAAAAAATCCTACACTTTTGTATCTAGACTTTGATTTGGTTAGTTCTGGCTTCTTTGAGCTGCTGAGGTGCTATTATTTCCTACCACCTGCACAGAATCTCTGCTCATTGCAGAAATTAACAGCTGCCGTTTCATTTCTCATAGCAATGGCACTTACTTCTATTAGCATTCCTCCTTCTAGTGGCAGCTCATCTTAAAATGGATCGTATTATTTGTGTGAGTCACGAGGCCACCCGGGTAGCAATTTAAGAGAGCATTTTCCATAGCAACTACTTCTTAGGCTCTTTCTGTCACGATTCTTTCCAGATGTGCTGTTGATTCAGGTAATGTTCAAAATCCTGCTTGGAAACATCTTATTTTTTGTTGTCTTGGATTCTAGAGCTCATCCAAGGTTATAGTAAGTGTACAATTTTGTACATAGTTTAAAAAAAAAAAAAATCAACCATGGACATGCAGAGGCCCCAGAAAGTGTCCTCTATTTGATTCTAAGCAAACTTTTTTTGTTTGAATTGGGTGGTTATTATTTTTTCCAAAAGCACTATTGATTTTTGTTACACTTACAGTCCATGCCTTAGGTTTTGGCAGTAATTTATAGTTTTTGACTGTACCATAGTCACTGTAGAAATTTATCCATCTTTATTAATTTAAATTTTATTGCAAACATACCTCTTATAGGACTGTCCCTGGGGAAACCTGATTGTATGAATTTACTATCTGAACTGTGTGAGTGCTTTCTAGTTTTCAGTGTTTAAACCTGCATTGCTTTTGGTTTTGTTTTTCTTTTTTTTTAACTCGAGTTTAAATTTGGTGGGATAAAGTTTGTCATCGCTGTTGAATGTTAGATTTGACAAAGAAAATAGAAATGATTTGCATTCTGCACGATGCTTCTATGCTGTGCTTTTATTTTTCCACTATAATGTTATTTTAAACTATGAAATTTAGGCCTGTGTTAAAATTCAAGTGTACTATAATATCTTCACATCCTCTTTGCCAAAAAGTGTCATCCATCCTGATCTAAGCATCAGGGTTTCCAATAATAATCCCTTTTGGTTTTGATTCTTTCAATCTCTTCTGATTGTGTTTCTTTAATTGAATAATTCATCTTCTGCTTTTGTGTTGCTCTTGTAATGTCTGGTACAGGTTTAAGTAGCTTGGCTGCCAAATACTAAGCCTTCTGTAGTTTGTGCTGACTTCTGAAAGACTTCTTAAATTTTAGTAAGCCCATAAACATCACTTTACCCAGCGTTCTGCAACAGATCTGTATATTTTTCTATGATACAGCTATCAAAAGTTTGCAAAATAACATCTAGATAGTATTTTTAAGTTGTATTTTTGAAAGTATAAGATAAAAGCAGAAAGACTGAGGAGAAAAATGCTGCATTCTTCATTAGGAAGAAAAGATTTGAAAATATATACAAGACTACTATGCACAGTCCTGTTACTCCACTGTCACTTTGAAGATTACAGCAGTGCATTCATTGCCAACATATATGTGTCTAACTGATGAGTAAACTCAGCTGTGAGCCATCTGGATGGATCTCAGATCCTATGGTTGATGGAGACATGGCTGAATGACTACGCACATAAGTGTCTGACAGTCTAATGTCTTATGACAGGGCCACAGCTTGGTCATAGTTTTGACATGGATCTATTTTTTATTTTTTTTTTTTTTTTACCCCTAAGCATTCATCAAAGATGAGCGAAAGGCTAGGAATGCCTCTTCAGAAATTAAAAGATCTGTATATGACTCCCCCCCTGCAGATATGCCCCTTTTCCAGCTAACTCAGTGACTTTTGAATGGCAGCAAACTCTATCCAGTTCCCACTGGTTCCTCAGAAGTACCGTCTGTCCTCTGCCACCCCTGCTTGTAATCTGGGTGTCTGTGCAAGCTGCTGGCCCCCAGCTCCCTGCTGGGACATCCTTCTGTGTCCCGCCTTGCAGTCTCAGTAGCTTCTTCAGAAAAGGTCTTAATATCCCCCTTCCCCAAGAAGATGCACCTCAGTCAGTTGTTTTAAACATACACCTGAGAATACCCAACTAGAACAGATACCTTCTGACATACGCCTAGCTGGTAGCTACAGAAGGGAGTGACCTAACTATGGAAGGAGCTGATAGTTAAAACGTTACAAGGAAGGAGAAGCGGTTTGGTTGACCTACCCAACTAATAGTGCGTGCCATATAGTTTTTTATTTCTAGTTCTCTGATTTTAATAATTTAAAACGTATCAGCAAACAGTTTTTCAGTAATCAATGTAGTCCTATGGATTACGTAATTTTATTGTCCATTTTTGTTGTAAAATTTGAACTAACTTGATCTTAACTAAAAAGCAGACACTTTCTTTGCCCTCAGTAAAAATCCTTCAGTTTTAGAAGTTTTCCTGAAGACTGTCAGAAATATTATTCAAATCAATAGAGAACTTCATCTGTTAGTCTAGTATGATATGTAAGAAGTTAATTGTTTATCAAGGCTAAACATGCTACAATTTGTTGTGGCGCTATCTTAAAATACCCAGATACTGTTATTTCTTTTGTGAAGGCTCCTTATTGCCATGCAGACATCCGCCTTGCTGGGCACTATACCTTCTCTCCAATACAGTTCAGTGATAAACCTTATGCCTCTTTCATTTGCTTTGAGAAAGTCAGTACAAACTGTCTTCACTGTGAGTCAATGAGTATTATCTTAGAGCTCTAAGACTGTACATATGCCTTTTTTTAAAATGCTTCCTTAGTCTGAAACAAATTTTGAAACAGTTAACCCACCAAAGAAGATCAATGAGCAAACTTCTTTTTGCAAAGTTGAATCATATGATGGTCTTCATGCTCCTGGCAATGCTTGTGAATAGCTCCATTAGCAGGGAAGTCATATAATTAACTAACATCATGTGGTATCCTATCTCTTTCATTCCCAATCTTTTAAGATACTAATTAGAGAAATATTTGTGTGCTGTTGTCTAACTCCCTCTCTCCTTCCTTCTGAAATATCTTGTGCCTGCCCTAGACTGTCATTGTCTTTACTGATACTTTTCTATTTTATACTTATTATTTTCATACGCCGTATTTTGGGTATGCAGTATTTTATTAAAAATGAAGGTGTTTTTTCCACTGAAGTAAAATGATGGTGGCAAGGTTTGAATAAATGTTCTCTGACAAAATGCCTTTAGCCACTTAGGTCTTTAGACATCTCGCACCTAAGGGAATGGTGGCCTGTTAGTTTGAGAATAAATATCTTAATTATCTTCTTTACTCAGGTACTTAACTACTTTGTTTCTATGTTAACACCAATAATTAGTGGTGTAAATAGTTGGTTTTCTGTGACTTGATCATAAATACATATTCAGTGGTTCCCAATATCCTGAAATCCTCAGAAAGGATATGTCTGGAGCAGTATGTTTAAGTTTATTCTGTACCTAGCACTACCTGATCAACTAGGCAAATTTAACAAAAACATTGTAGTTTTAAACAATAAAAAATGTTGAGTTGTAATAATTTGTAGAATTTCCTCTATCTATCAAATTAAGTTTTAACACATCCTCATAGTGTAGCAATAAGTAATGAATGTCGTCAGGTTAATAATGGTAATGATGATTCTGACTTCACAGATCTAAATTAGAATAATTAAAATATTAAAACTATCAACCTATTTGGGGTGTGTGTGTGTGTGTGTGTGTTCAAAATTCTAAGGCGTTTCTTAGTTTAAGGCTGACATACAGAATTGTACTCTGACATATATTTGCAGCTTGTGGAAATTATATGACACTGGTTTACATAATCTCTGTCTGACACCCTATTTAGTAAGTGAGCATTTAAACTGTGCCCTCAGATCAGTTATCAAATATGAATTATGCACTGCAAGAGAGTGCCTTTTGTTAATCGTATGTATTCAGGCAATTTTCTTTCTTGAAATTGCCTTCTAATATACTGTAAAGCTCAAGGCGTAAATCCTAATACATATGCATATTGATTTCTATATGTTGCTTCAAAATGGAGCTAATTATTCCCTCTGATATACTTTAAAGTTCAATGTGATCTACATTGGATTTTGTGAGTTTTGTTATATATGTTATTCAAAGGGCAGCTGCTTGTAACTTTATGCAAATTAGAGGGAGGACCTTAAGTTACTTCTTTCAAAACCAGACCAGTCTTTTTCTTAAATTTGCAATGGAAAGGAAGGAAATAGATTTTAGTATCTTTTTATTTGTGTTATCTGTTTGCCAAAAGGCTAATTTTGTTGATCAGCATTTATTAAAAATTGAAAGAAAGCCCCACTCATTCTTTAGCATAACCATCTACTTTGTAACAAATGGCCATTTGGAATATGTTGTTAGTTCAAAATTAAGAACAGAATACAATTAACGAAAGTTTATGTTTTTTTAATATTCTGTCTCTGCATCTCAGTTTTATATGTCTTTGACTCAAGTATTTTGAATTCTCTGCAAATTCATTAAAACAATAGTAACTCTTAAATAGTAACTTTTTTCCCAAGCTTAAACATTTATTTGGCAGTTCAAAAACGTTACCAAGAACTATATTCTAGAGATCAAACCATTCATCCTGCAAAGGACTTTTATCTTTGTCTTCTATAAACACAAAAAGCGGTGTTGAAGGATAGGGAGGCTGACAATGACAGATTACCTGTAGTTTTGTTTTCCTGTTTAACTTAGGTGGACCCTGCGCAGTGCTATGTTCTGCTGTAACACAATCCCATGCGTGCAGATGCCCTTGTTCTTGTTCTCAGCGGTCCCCATCTCTGCGCCGGATTGTGCTATGGCATAAACCAGGCAGAGGTATTTTAACCAAGTGTTGGTTGCATTCCTATGGAGAGTCACGTAAAGCCAAATGAACAATAGGAGTCAAATCTAGCAAAAAGCTGCAAACCCCAGAAATAATTGTCATCTTCTAACTTCTTCAGCTGTGTTTGGCAGCACTGTGAATTCTTTTTTCTCTTTGCATTTCCTACACAGTCTGAAGCTTGTTATATCTACTCGTGTGAGCAATGCTGCCCATTTGAATGAAATGATAATGCAGTGGTTATTGAAGCATGATCTATAAAACTATGATGTAATTGCTTTCACAGATGAATATGACTTTTCTGAGGGAGTCTGCTTTACTTATCTGTCATTTCTAAAGCATAAATCATCGAGACATCAGAAGTGCAATGTTATGGGGGTTGACAAAGTTTGGGGAATTCAAAGGGCAGTTGAGTGCCTACCTCTTACTTGAAAATTAGCCCCAAAAGATGGGCATGAAGTTCCTTCTTTGCCTTTTAAAATTTCTCTCTGAACTTGTACCGTTATACTGGATGCATTTTGTTTGCTTTACAAAAGACCTATGTGCACATTCCAAATTGCTGTTAAAGCCAAAAGAAAAGAAAAATGTTAAAGAAAAAAAGGAATCATTTAAAACTACCAATCCAATGACAATACAGTTACTGTTACTGGGGGATGTAAGGAGAGATGTGGTTATGGGAGTAACGAAACATGGGGAAGATGCACTGAACTGTGGCTCTGGGGAGGTAAACTGGAGGAAAAGGACCAATGGATAAGAAGGCTGCTTTTTCAAGAAACTCCTCTGCGATTATTCAGAATCAGGTCCTCTCTTTTTCTTCTTTCCATTTACTCTGAAATTTCACATTAGGGATGGCTGCTTCTTTCTGTTTCTCCTTTATTCTAGGCTAATGAAAATATATGTCTAATACAGGTGTAACATAGAGGCTATTTGCTGTCTATCTCACACAGTGTAAGCTTTGATATCTCCTCCTCACACCTGCTTTCAGCAGAAGGCTTGATCGGATGGTAAATTAAAGGTTTGATTCTCAGATAATATGAGGAAAAGTGCTTGGTGGGTCGGACTGGTGGACTGGGGTGTGTAAGAGCGGGGCCCCCCGTCTCTCTGTCCCCTTTCTGTCTTGGTGTGTTTGGGCTGTGGAGCGCCAGTAGTTCTCTGTGCTTGCTGTAAGGGCATCAGGCCAACCCGAAGTGCTATTTCATGCTGGTTTTTCTTCTGAAAGTATTTCAGAAGGGATTGTTCTTTGAAAACAGTGCAAAATAATTGTTCTTTTAAAAGAAGTAAGCTATAAATATGCTTTTGTAAAGCATATTTAGTCATGTAATTGGAGAGACAAATTTTCTGTCAGCCTCAGACCTACAATTTTAGGATAATTGTCTAAAATCAATAGCGACTGAATTTACATGTCTGTGTGACACAACTAGCTTAGACTTACAACTCTGTTGTTGAATATACAGATTTTAAATTTCATGCTTGTGTCTTGCTTTTAAAGAAAAAGCTTTAAAATACCAATAGTATTCTGAAGTTTATTTTCTAAGATGCATGCACATCCATAATGGATTAACAGCATGTTTTAACAAACCATTTATTTGCTTTAGGAGTGACAGAGAGAAGCTGTTTCAAACAGGATCTCTCATCACCGTCTATCTCTAGTCACCTCCTACTGAACTTAAGGTTGAATACTGGAGGTCATGAGGGAAAGAAAACAATAATTAAAGGGAAAAAAGTTGATTGAGCTGTTATTTTTTCTCCTTCAGTACGATTAGCACGTGAGAAGCTGGCTGAGTACTCTACTGTATATCATTAGTTCAAACATTTCTGACTTGATTTAACTTTAATGGTGAGTATTTAAGTTGCATTTCTGTATTTGGTGGAGAACGGCTTAAGTAGTAAAGGCAGTAAAAGTTCTTGTTAGATGATCTTGTTTCTATAAATCTTAATCTTGGAATTCTGTTGGATTACAATTGGACTGTTTCTAAGAACTCACCCCACCTCCCCAAAAGTTGTCATGAGTTCTTTTATTAAAGCTCAGAAAATTATTCTTAGACTAACAGAGGTGGGGAGTAAAGCAGGAGTGTTTACAGAGTTCACTTCTAAATTGACTGTGATAAGTGGCAATGCAATGTATTATGATTAGAGGTTTCTGGGAGACACTTTAAGAAGGTTAACTGCAAGGCAGCTCTCAAAAGAAAGCATTTATCTTAGTGGTCATCCTTCAGTGTTTTATACTACTGAGATTTTTTTGTGGGTGGTTAGAACCATTTTTTGTGTTTTATTAGCTGTATCTTGAATACCTCCTACAAGCTGAATGACAGTTTAGGGTTATTAAATCTGTTCTTAGTACATTTTTTTATCCATAGTTAATCTTGACTAAATATATGCTAGCGAACAATCCTTTTTTCTCAGTTGTTGCCCATATTTGTTAAAGAAATTATTCCATTTGACATTTGTTTAGGCTGCAGTTTGATAAAATACTGTATACAATATACTTTTTCAGTTTGGCATTCAACAGAGTCTTTCATGGATTTATTTCTTCTTGCATTATCTTATCTTCCCTTCTAGTATGCTAAGGCTTCCTTTTCATATTAAGTAATTTTTTTCACTCCAGGACGGACTCTTTCACAAATGCATACTCTATGTCTGTATTGCTAGAGATCTATGAGATTTCATTTTTCAGGTGTTAGGTTACATTTATAACTGAGTGGCTATGGTACCATCTGCTTTCTCTAATCCTATATGGTATTTTTCTTTAATTCAAATTGTTTTTTAACACTACTTCCAGTGACTTTACTAAAAGATTTATATGATTTTATACTTTTTGTTTGTCTAAAAGCCATGTCAATTATCAGATTAATAGTTGATAGATGCTCCAAGGAAAGGTGTCTCTCTATTTCACTATCACTGAGGAATGGCCCATGCAGTACAAAGTCATTCTTATCTGTAATTGCTATCATGGAAATTTTCACAGAAACTTGATCATTCTCAAGTTTTGTATTGTTCTTTCTTACAATAGATGTAGAAATGTAATTCTAACAGGTCTTTTTTTCCAGTCGTAGGAAGGCTAGCAAGCCTATGATGTAAGCAGATAAAACATGACATTAACTCCAAGGACTACTGTCTTAAATGAGACACAGAGTAAATCAGCTTTAAAACATCGAATCATTGAATAATTGGGTTGCTGGTAAGGTCTTGTCTTGGGGCAAGATCAACTATACCCAGGTTGTTTCTAACAGACATTTGCCTGAATTGTTCACAAAGAATTCCGCTGGCAGTGACCGTCTTTCCCCAGCAACTGCTTCCAGTGCTCAATTGCTATTCATACTTACCTGCCGTTATCATTAGACCTTGGCTAGATATCAGGAGGAAAATCCCACAACTTTCTCTCCTGCAATTTATGCACATTACTTCTTGTTCTGTGTGCCATAGATATGGAAGCAAAATGTCCTATTTCACTCTGACATAGCGTTTTATGTTCTCATTATCACGTTGCCACTCATTGACTATTTACTGTAGTTTTTCCCAATGTTTTCTGGTCAGTCATTTCTCTGACTGCTTTTGTTGCTCTCCCCTGAACAGTCTCCACATTTTTAATGCAGAACCATATCCAAACCATATTCAGTATTTCAGCTAAGATCCTCCTGAAGTCACGTAGATCAAAAGAATCACTTCTGTCTCACAATCTATTTCTGTTTATACTTCACAGTATGATGTTTGCCTTATTCACAACAGGTCATTAATATAGAGTTCCTCCTTAGTTTTCTAGACTGCGTCTTTGGTTTGTCAAGACATTTTTAGTCCTGTCTTCATGGCACTTGAAGATCTTCCCAGTCTCAAGTTTCATTGAAATGTAATAAGTAGATTTTCTAGTCCATCATCCATGTAGTTAATGAAAACATTAAAACAGAGTGGAATCCTGAATAGTATGGGGTGGAATACCACTTTAAGTAAGTTAATTCCTGGCCATTTGGAAAAGACTATTCCTCTTGTCTTTTCTTTTGTATTTTAGTGTGAAGTGACATTAAGTATACTGAGATATTTGTGCAAGTTTCTTGGTACTTCTCACTAGAATTATTAGGATCTTAAGCCCTGATCTCACAGCTGCAATTGTGCTCATCAAGAGACTGTTATATTCACTGTCTTTCTATTAAGGAAACTTGAGGTGGTAGGTTGCTGTAGAGTAGAAAGTAGTCAGGCTTTACCGGCGGCAGCAAAGTTTCATGTCAAGATTTTTGCTTTTCCAAGGAAAAGTTCTCCCTCTCCTCCTGTAATGAGCAACATGATTATAGTGGAGGATATATAGACAGGGAATCCTAGGAATTACTTTATGTAAGTCAAGGGAAAATGTACAGAACAATTACCAATGTGGAGCAAATGCTGTTAGATTTAACATGTATTTTATTAATCTGAGAGTATACCTCATTTTACTGTATACAGTTACAGTGATTTTTCTTGGTGTTAAAAGTACTACCCTGGTATTTGTATAACGGATTAGTTTGCTGAAAAAGAGAGGAAAAACTCCTAATAGCAAAAAGGATTACTCTTTATAAATATTACTGTTAAAGAATGTCATTTAATTCAGTGCGCTAATAAATTATTTTAAAATGTATTTTATTGCCATCATTTATTAAACAATAAGGAGACATTTTGGCTGCAAATAGTGATAACATCTCTATAGAACTGTATTTGGATAGTCATTTTTTTTCCTGACACAGTAGATAATTAGGAATTATAAATTATGCTTACACTCTTAAACATGTTAGCTGGAGAGTATATCAGACTGTATGTTGTTCTTGGTGCCAGTTCAGGTCTTGATTTTCAAAAATCCTTGCACAGAAACGCATGACAATTTTCAGTTTCTAGCAGCAAAGTGGAAGTGTATTGCTCACCTAAGAGATTTAGATTAAGACTTTGCCATCTCTTTACATTTTTGAATGACATTTACTTCATGCTTGTGAGAAAGTCATTATTGTCAGCTGTTTTGCTGGCATCTTAGCCTTGTTCCTAGTAGTCAGATAATCTCATTTCAAATGTTTCCCACAAAAATGGTGATATTCATTTTTAGCAGGGTCACTGGGTAGCTAAAATTAATTGCTGCTGTTCATCAGATTTGGTTCTTCCATAGGAAACCTCAAGTATGTTGTCAGGGTAGCACAGCAGCTTTCACACACTTGGGTAAACCTCTGTGGGGTATGTAATAAAAGAGCTACGATAATGTAGAGCTCCAGGTCTATCTGCACAGGCTGCTTCGTAAATGCCTGCATCTCTTCACTTAGGATGCCTCACCAGCATGGGCAAGGTATTTTTCAACCTCTGTCTCCCAGGGACTTAGTGGAGGAACTGTAACTCTGGTAGTATGCAAGGCCACGCAGAAGTAAAGGAGGCCGCTCCAGGTTCTTTAGATGCCCTGTCACAACCCGCATCTTTATTTTGTACTCTGTAAAATAATAATAAAAACTATTGGATCTCTCTGTCTTCCCTCTGTATTGAAGTAGTTAATTACTAAGGATGTAAGCAACCAACATATAGCGTTTGGTAGAATATACAGTCCCACTCTGCTGAGCTCTTATTAACCCAGATGTCTGGTTAAATGCCACTGGATTATATATTTGAGGTCATTACTGTTCAGATTATCCATGATAATAGACACAGATAATATACCGACATACTCCAGGAGTGTGTCTGTGCAGACAGGTGCAGATAGACGCAAGCTTGCTCTGCCCGCGCTCTGAGCAGGCTGTATGTGAGCCAGTTCCAGTCTGGAAGCCATCAGCATGGTGTGTGGCACTATGCCCAAGCTAAAACACCTTGTCTCTTAGATAAATGAGGCTTTACAGCTTCTGAACTGAAGCTGACTCACATTCAGGCGGCTTCAAGAGTACTGGCAGTGTGAGTTTGCATTCAGCTGCCCATCTGTGTAGGTGTATTCATCATTCCACGTTGCTGTGGAAGGACTTCAGTAGAAATTCCCATCCTTGTATTCTTGTGCAGTCATCTCTCCACATTCGTAGGTTTAAGGCCTCCCAACTCCACTTACATTACTAGAAAGGTAAGAATTAAAAAACACATTGACAATAATTTGGGGGGGCCAATTTGAACTTGTGTATGTGCTGTGGATTTGATTCAAATCTTAGAGCGTCTCAGTGGAGCACCTATGGAGTCATATGACAACAGCTATTTCACATGACTGTGAACCATTATTTCCTGGAAGTGTTTGGTATGAATCATTATTTCCTGGAATTAAGTGTTTGGTTACGTATTTTCCCAAGTATTTTCCCAAGACAGGAGAAGTGGTGTACTGAATGGAATTATCCTGTGAGCCACAAGACAATAGAGAAGAAGGATTTTGTTAGCTTTCCCTTGCAAAAACATTCTCATAACTTCTGGTTGGCTTTCATAATCCCTCAACACCATCAGCTGAGAAAAAGCATGCTAGGGTCTGCAAAATCTTGTGGTTTTGAGGCTGCAGAATCCAGAGTGCAGATTTTTCAAAGCATGTTGACTGCCTCTTCTCTCCCGGGGAAGATTCTACCTCATCTGCTACTTTAAAGTGGGGCTAGAGAGTGTTGCACAATTGAACAGTTAGGACCACAAGAACGTGTGATCATTTTGGCTGGCAATACAAAAAAGATGGATGTAAGTGTATCCCATTATCAGATGTTGAAATGATACCAAATAATTCAGTATTTCTGACTCTTCTTCCTCACTAGTCAGGTTTGTGTTTTCACTGCCAATTTTGAGCCAGTGAAGTAATCTAAACTTTGGAGGAGAAGTAGAATTTCAGTATAGCTTCATGTAGTTTTCAAGTCAATTTAAAACTTTTATTCTGTTTGTGGCATTTTACAGCTGTAGTATGTGTTACGTGTAGTTAAATAACATTATATATCATTATTAGAAACCCCGTAGACGGCAAGTATTTACCATGAAACATGCTTTTAGATGAGCAGACACATTGTATTGGGTCAGGCTGGGATGGAGTTAACTTACATAACGTAAGAATTAATCTAAATATATTTAGATATTTATTGGCTTCACCAAGGGCAAGTTCTGCCTGACCAACCTAGTGGCCTTCTATGATGGGATGACTACATCAGTGGACAAGGGTAGAGCTACGGATGTCGTCTATCTGGATTTCTGTAAGGTCTTTGACACGGTCCCCCACAACATCCTTCTCTGTAAATTGGAGAGATACGATTTTGACGGGTGGTCTGTTCGGTGGATGAGGAATTGGCTGGATGGTCGCATCCAGAGGGTAGTGGTCAACAGCTCAATGTCCAGAAGGCGATTGGTGACAAGTGGTGTCCCTCAGGGGTCCATACTGGGACCAGTGCTCTTTAATATCTTCATCAATGACATTGACAGTGGGATCAAGTGCACCGTCAGTAAGTCTGTGGACAACACCAAGCTGAGTGTTGGGTTTGTGATGGTTATGTCAATGTTTATCTTCAGATATTAAATAAGTAGTAATTTAGACTGATAATTATGGTATAAATAGACTTATATTTTGCTGTTTACCAGAGGTACCTACTTTACAGCAATGATTACCATGAATTAAAAATTAGGATTTAATCCCACTGGTGTTAATTGCAGACAGGGCAAATCTTTGTCCTATATATCCTGAAAATCAGAGGAACATTGTGAAATGTTTTTTTTAAATAATGTTCAAAATAGCAACAAAATTGTTGCTTGATGCAAGTTAAAAATTGGAAAACGTTCCTTGATGTAAACCACTTGGACATTGTCAAAATCTCTGACTAACCTTTCTGAGTAATTTTAATACAGTCTGCTATCAGATAACTGTAGAGGAACTGACCTAATCTTACTTAATTTAGAAGTAGAATATTTTATATAATAATGCAATATGCTGTTTCTTTGGCTTTAAAGTCACAGAATACCTGTTGCTGACACTTTCTGTCAGAAAGCTTGTTATCACCCCTGAAAAAAACCCGCCTTCTAGGGTTGGGACACATTTCTAAAACAGAAAAGTACAGACTTGTATGTAAAAGGTACTGTGGAGAAAAAGCTGAAATTGTGTTACATTTTTCTTTCTGCTTGAGCCAGATGCTCGAAAGAGGGCATGTTTAAGTTTATATGGTGCATAAATTCTCTGCTTTCTTCAAGGTGAGAGGAATTGTTGAACACGGTAGCAAACTGGCTTCTATTTCAGTGCATTAAAAAGTTAAGATTTTAATGAAAACATTATGGAATTGATACTGTGTTTGAGCACAACACATGAAAACATCAACTTTTACAAATTACTACGCAGCAAGTTTTATGCATTATTATGCATTAGAAAACAATATACCTATATGTCATTTCAAATTAGCATTATGGATACGTGACCCTCTGATATATTTTTTTTCTTTAATACCTGTTATTTAAAATAATTAATAGCTTTCATTTAAATTAAGGCTGTTGGAGACTTATGGCATCCTCTTTTAAACATCATTTAACTGTGATTGGAATGAAGAAGACAGAATAATAAATGAGACTATTTAAGTGTACGAATAAAATGCAACTGTTTATCTAAAATTGATCCATGTCTTATAATTTTGAGAGTAAAATAAATGGGTTGTTTTTCTTTGACTCCATCAGAAATATTGTCCTATAAATATTTACATTAATACATTAGGAATTTTGAAATAAAAGTGAAATAGCTTTCTTGACATTTTTGCTGGCAAGCAAAGGACTATGAGAATTCCAAACTTCTAGCTCACCTTGAGTGTATGAAGTTCATGAGCCGTACTCTTACATTTATTAGCAGTTGGAGCCTAAGGTTAATTTGTGACTCATTTATCCATGTTTATTTTTTAATGATTGATCTTATATAGTTCTGGAAGAAAGGCATAGGCCGTAACATATTCTGTTCTAAGAGCTTTTAAGTATTATATGCTTTTTCTTGGTTGATAAGTCATACTTTGTCATTGAATACATTGCAGAACATTTTTCTTTTATTTAGGAAAAGAAGGGACAGATTATGACCTTGCCAACGTGAGCATTTTAGTGTATAAGAAAATAATAAGATACTGCAAGATCTGTGCTTCCAACTGCATGTTGTAAAAATTACCTTTGTCATAGGTCCTCACAAACTATTTACGATGTGACCCTGCTAGCTTCTATGTAATTCTATATGTTTCTGAGTGCTGCAAGTTTGTTTGCTTTATGGAGATTGAAGGGTCAAGATTCCAAAGAAAAGATTCCTCATGAACAATTAGATCAAGGAACTTCTTTTCTAGATGTTATATTTTACTTCTAGAATTATAGTTTTGTGGTGACACAATGAATAATAATAAATCCATAGGAAAACATTTAAGTAAATGTGAGGAAGATGTCGAGAGATTTCCATATTGAGGTCTCCGGGGTACCAAATTAACAGGATAATACAAAAATAGGTTTTATCTGTATCACTTTGCTTTTTATTACTCAGTCTGTATGATTTGAGTAATTCACAACAGATTTATGTAAAATATTCTAGAATTTGGGAAAGTTAATTTAAAAAAATAAATACCAAAGGTTTTTAAAAGCAAGACATTTCACAGAAATATTGTTAGATATCATTGTATTAAAATAGACTGAGATAAATGTTTTATGGAACAGTTAAATAATGAAAAATCTATAAAGAGAACTTTTTTGGCTAATCAGTTTATTTCATGTTTTGATTAGACTTCACAATGTTTGCTATTTAAAGAGTATTCAGAAGGCAGTTGATTGTTCTAGTGGTTAAAAGAAACATCTCATGTAGTATGATATAGTACTATATGTTCTGTTTTAATGAGACTATAACAATTTTTATTTTATTTTATCAGACAGGAAGCTTTGCTTGCTGCAATTAGTGAAAAAGATGCAAACATTGCCTTGCTTGAACTGTCTGCTTCAAAGAAAAAGAAGACTCAAGAGGAAGTCATGGCTCTTAAACGAGAGAAGGACAGATTAGTACATCAGTTAAAACAGCAGGTGGGGAGACATTCATTGTCATACTTTCATGGCAACGGAAAATTGGCATTATTTTCATTTGTACTATTTTATTCTAACCTCATATTGAAAGTCTTCAAGCCAGGTCTGACATGTGACAGCAGTTACAAAAGGTAGGAGGTGTTCAATGTAAGTGTTTATTGCTTCTCTATGGTTGTTAAGTATTTAGTTGCACGTTTACTTGGCTCATATTATATGCAGCCAATACACTTTGTTTTCCCTCCTCATATAGCTTCCAACCTTCTTCATTATGTGCAACAGAGAAGAGCAGATGCTCTTTGCCATAAAGCAGGATCTATCCATTCTGTTGACTCTTTCTAACCTTCTTCTGTTCAGTTATTTGCTTATCTGTTGTAAAATAATTGTGTTTTCAGAAGGCTTCAGGCTTTCTGAGAGGTTATCTGGAAATCGTGATTATCCTTAAAATAAATTCTCAAATGAGTAAAAATCACCCTGTCTTCAACACTGTAAGTGATCTGAGGTTTTAATAAAAAACCCCATGTAGTTACAAATTCTAGAAATAGATTTTATCACAAGGAAATTTAATTTATGTTCTGCTTTATTAATGAGGAAAATAACCATACTAGACACAGTACACATGTACCAGGCACAGTACGTAAGTCTCTTCTCTGTCTAATTAAAATGTTTAAAACTGTGCATATTGTGCAGTGGCTACTCTCCCTGATTTTTAAAAGGTAATAGTCATAGCCAGAAGGAGGTACTACAGGCAAGAGGACAAAGGATGTTCAGATAACCTAGGTACGAAAGACCTGTGCTGTGTGTCATGTATGTTGTTAAACACCTTTCCCCGTTCAGAATAGGTGAAAAAGATGAGAAAGATATTTTCAGATCGTGTCTGAAGGTGTTGTATCTGATGTTTTCCTTTGTGTGACATTACTGAATTCTGTGATTGTTGCTTGAGGAGGAGGAGAATACCATCGGCAAAATCATTCTGGTCTCCTTAGCTTGTCAAAGTAACCACTCTGCTGTCGTGCAGTGTGCCACTTTACAAATGAGCATGCACGTTAATAATGTTTAGGACATACTGCACAGTCAATGTTATGATTCTTCATTCTGAATCGTGCATTACATACTGTGGAACTCTGCACTCAATAACAGAAAGTTAAGGAAACCCCTTGCTGCTATGCTAAATGCCCAATGGCTCTGACCTCATGCATCTAATCATTATAGCGTTTTCCCACAGGGCTATAAAAATAGGAAACAGCCCCTGAGCATGAACTTATCATCCGCTCGTGATGCTGACTTCATTACAGACATTCCAGCCAAGTACCTGTGTTCCAGCCATGGTGCACTCATGTCTCAGGTCAGTCAGCTGGCCAGGAGACATTTCACCCAAATTTTATATGCTAAATAGGCAGACGTGCTTTCTGCTTTTTAGTACTTCATCCCACTGTGATGCATCAGAGCAGATGATGTTACGTTCCAAATAATTTTAGGGATTTTTGTTTTGGTATGCTTTGAAAAAGAAAAGGCAGTTATTTTCTCTTTCAGATATTTTCTTTTTTTACCTTTATCTTTCGTTACTGAAGAGTAAACAAATACACCACTTTGCCATGTTCCATCATACCTGTTACAGATATTTTTAAAATGTTCATCAGAGACTTGGGCAAACTGGGTTTTTTTTCCATTGTTTTTTTGTTTTTGTTTGGTTTTGTACTTTTAAGCTATTGCTGAAAAGTGTTTAAAACATTCATAACTTTCTTCAGACAGTGAAGGAACAGCAGAAGAGGATTGCTAGAGAGGCATTGTTTTGGATAACTTCAGTTAGAATTGTAACCAAATACTTCAAATACCTCCATTATTTATAGTGATAAAGATCTTCAGTAAAGCTATTTAACTAGATTAAATTGATGCCAAAATAATCTCCCTGTTATCTCAGACACCACAAAAAAAAGAGACACCAGGAACAGGAATGTGGTTTAACTAGGTCACCACTTTATTACACTTAAGAATTATCTGATAATAGAGGTTGTAGAGATCATTCATACTACTTTAATCCCTTTGGGGAGAACCACTGTCAACCCCCAAAGCTTTCACATGTGCATCCAACACAAAGGCTTGTTAGCGCTACTCTGCCTTGCTGTGACTGTGCTGGGCGGCGGGGGGGAAGCGACAGATTCCACACTGTGTGGTGTATCCACCCTGTTCCTCAGGTTTTTTGAGAGATGCTGTCTCCCAATCTATTTCTGATTCACGAGGACTTCAGTGAATGATCAGCTGCAGCATAAATTTTTTTCATATGGCCTTATTTGTCTCATCCCGCATTTCCAGCTGTTATACTGCTGAAAGAAAGAAGAAGAAAAAAAAAGCCCGATTTCTCCAGCCTAATGAGATGTTTATAAATATTAGAAGACTCACTTGCTAATGCTAAACATTAGGCCCCCAAATCCACTTCTGTTCTATATTGTAGGAGGAACTTTTGCTTTGAGAGGCAAAATAACATGGTGGGCAATGATAAAAATCTGTATTCCCTTCATGTATATCCACAATAGCAAATGGATTTTTGAGGCACCTACCTATCCAATCAAGCAGGAAGCCTTCTGTTCATGGCTACAGGAGGCCGAGAACTTACCAAGGGAGTAGGGCAACGGATGAGAAATGCAGACCTTAAAGAATCCAAGGAGTTTCTTTTTATGTTGCTCCTTTTCATGTTGCTCCTCACAAAGGTTCTCTCTCTTTCAGTTAGTGATGGAAAAGCTAGGCCACATATGAAGCACTGTGGCTGAAAATCCTATTAGCAGAGCATCAGTAAGAGGAGGCTTTCCCTGTTCCACAAAGAGGCATCAGCTGATAAGAGTAAATGTGTTGCAGACAAACTCCTCCTTTCTCCTTCAGCATCTGCAATTCAGACATTTATTCTGATATATTTACATCCTAGAGGAAGTCCCATTCTTGATTTGCACATCAAATGATGCATCTTCTGAACATAAAATATACAGTTATATCTGTTCTGTGTTGCTGCAAAATTGCTACTATTACAGGTGCATCAATTTTACGAGATTTCTTCATTAAATGTAAAAATATTTTCTACTGTGTTTCAGAAGAAAGTTGTTTTATTCCACTTATTCTTCTGTCTTCTTTTTATAATTCCTGTGCTACTTCTAATGTTCTCCAAATTTTGCTGAGAAGTGTTGTTTTCGGAACAAGACTTTCATTTCACCGTTGTGTTAGACCTGCAAAACAGAAGGGCAGTTGTTGCAGTGTAAAGCAGCAGTTAATATGGATTATGTCTTAAATCACAGAACCATAGAATAGTTTGGGTTGGAAGGGACCTTTAAAGGTCATCTAGTCCAACCCCCTGCAGTGAGCAGGGACATCCTCAACTAGATCAGGTTGCCCAGAGCCCTGTCCAGCCTGACCTGGAATGTTTCCAGGGATGGGGCATCTACCACCTCTCTGGGCAACCTGTGCCAGTGTTCCACCACCCTCATTGTAAAAAACGTCTTCCTTATGTCTAGTAGCGAAGCTGTTGGAAATCATTTGTAATTATTTCAGAGTGCTAACTGAAGTTAGAAATTTGCTTGAACATAATTTCACCTTGCCTGGAAATCTACATGCACTGTTGTAGGTGTCAGGAAAGCTCATACAGAAGCAACGTCCTAGAGTTTCTTTAGATAGTCTTATTATATTTTCCTCATTATACTGCAGAGTTCATGTGGTGATGCTGCAGTTGAGCTTCTAATTCCATCTGCTCTCCTTATGTCCTCCATGTCTCCCAAGAACATCTTGTTTTTCAAAGACTTGTCATTTTAGTAAAGAAGCAATAATTTGAAATTAGCCTTCAGTGAGGATGAGCTTTACCATTTGAAATAGAAAATATTATTTCAATCAAGTTTTATTTTGTGATCTTTATAGACAGGTGAGTCACTTTGGCCTAAATAAGCTATTGTGAAACTTCAACCATTGTGCTGCATCATCATATATCTGACAGTTTGATTTGCTTTTTGCTTTTGTTTTCAGTTTGGGAGTTTCTGAGTCTCTGTTTCTGCTGCTGTCTCTTTCAGTGGCATCCTAGACTTTGTCATGTAGTTGATAAACTCCAATTCCATATTTCTAGCAATTTAAAATCATACTGTACTACGGATCATTGCAATGGCTAATACCTAAAAAAGTGCAACATTATACCACAAGCGTAGGACGCTGGTTCGCTATTGCTATTGAAGTGGTGGCTTCAGTGTCCCAGGTAGGATCACTGTGGCTTGGAAAGTCCTCTGCTGGTATGACAAAGTAAGTACAAAGGGCTTTTTTTGAGAGAGCTACAAAGGCTGTTTCTTGAGAGAGAGAGAAGGAGAGGTATGTATGTGAATTCATCAGAATCCAAGATTTCTGATTGTATACATGAAATGCCCAGGAATATCCTCTTTGAGGCATAAGAAGGGAAGTCACTGTCTTCCTCTGGAAAATCCCATTGACGAAAGTAAATTTCCTAGAGTCAGAATTTTGTTTCATTAAAAAAATGTGAATACTCCTCCTTAATATTTCCTTGTGCAGGAGAGGACCAACTGCTGATCTTTCACCTAACTCTGATAAAGGCCAATGAGGGTCACAATTTCAGGGAAGGGGTTTTAGAGTTTTAATGGATATGCTTTGTAACATTGATAGGTGCTTACCTAGTTGGAACATCAAAATGTTTGCAAATTCATCTGCTGCTACTCAGAATGCTGTACAAGAGCTGTGGTGGCTCCCACCATGTGAGGTCATTGTAGGCATCAAAAGCCTGCTTCATATTTAAAGAGATAGGGCACAGTATGTAGTAGATGTCTTAAAGGTTCAGGAGGTCAATTCTATTAAACTCAGTGGAGTAACCCAAAGTATTGAGGTTACTCATAGAATTTTATTGTTATTGGATTAAGGCCAGAAAAACAGATTCTATCGCTGCGCTGTAATGTATCGCAGACTTGCACTGAAATTGAATTGCCTAAATGCAAAGGTAGCTGCTTTTACCACAGACTTACACTGTGAAAAACTTCTCTAATCCCTCTGGTAGACTCCTGAAGCATCCTAGTGTATTTTGTATTTCAACTGGAAGCTTCTTGGCTCTCCATAAGCTTCCTTAGCATTGCTTCAGAAGAATATAAACGTTGCGCCACAGGCAATGAGCATGAAAGCTTCCATGAGCAGGAGAGAAGTACCAAGAGCTTCTCAATATGTAGGAGTAACAGGCTATTGTCTAAACAGGCACCATACTGGCAAAAATAAAAGAAATACAGTGTACTGCCTGCTTAGGCATGAATATTCATCTTGGTGTATCCATGTCATAAACTTGATCTTATTTTATGTCTTTTATTTTTAATGTGGTTTGTCTTACAACAGTGAAGTCAATTATTACCCAGTTTGGAGGCAGAGTATTTATTTCCCAAATGCACTCCCTGCCCCCCGCCCCCAACTCAAAAAGACACCTGCATCCTTTTCTTTTTAATTAATCAATTATTTTTTTAGACATAAAAAGTCGATGTTTTCCACATTGACAAATGTACTGATTTCCGTTGCTCGACAGTGCCTACAAACTGATAAAGGACTTCCCAATAGTAATCTAAACTAAAATAGAATTAAATCAGAAAGAGAATGTGTTCAAAAAAAAGAAAGTTTAAAAAAAGTCTCAATTGCAAATTTCAGGATTTTTTGTCTTTTTAAATAGTTCATGACTTAAATAATGCTCCTAGCACCAAATATACAGTTGAATGCCTTTCTCCATTTTTGCTATTCTAATTTTTCTGGCCTTTGGGAATGTCAAACAGATTGTAAACTACCAAGACATTGATTTTGCAGTAATTTGTCACAATTCTTCACACTGAAAAAGAAAAAGAAGCATCTTAAAGAAATGACATATACTGCCTTTGTAAGGGAGCGAGAACATATGTGATTTATTTTAAATACGAAGCTACAGATGTACGTATATTAAAGGCACAAATATTATATATGAGAATGAGTTGAGCTGTCTTTTTACAGATTGTGACTGTGTGAGTTTAAGTAAAACTCCTATTATTTCTAAGCTGGAAGAAAAGCATTGGTTTTGTCTCAAGTGCTGGCTTACTTTTACAGGTTTTTTCACATTATATTTTGATAACCTAGGAAAATTATTTGTATCACAGTATATCCACCTGTAAAATTAGTAGCAATAATATTGATCTCGGTGTTGCAAACACCTTCTTGTAAGAAACGAGCATATTTAATTGTAATGATTTAAATACAATTTAGCAGCTGCAATCTATCAGTTAAATATTTATTGTCTAGTGGTCTAAATAAATGGGAAGCATAGTAATGCACTCCCAGCAAAACAGAACCACTGGAATTGTTTTGATTCATACACCAAATGCTGTATTTTGAGAGCCATAGAACTTTGTAGTGGGCTTAAAAAACCTTTCAGAAATACAGTATTAAATAAGATCACCATGAGGGCTTGGCTGAGTGATTGCATAATATTTATAATCACCCTGGCCAAGACTCCTTTTGAGAATTCTGAGACAGCTATTTTTAGAGAAATTTGTATAGTGATGCAATCCTGCATGAAATAATTAGCTTAATGGCTATTTTTAGAACATCTCAAGAGATTTTGGTAAGAGCAGAAGACACTGCTGTGTTACTGATTCATTCTGAACTTGGATACTGCGAGAAAATTTCCCAGTTGCCTCTTTTCACTTGTGGGATATAGAGCCAAAAATGTAAGTGGAGTTGGCCAAAATGCAAGGTCTTCTAACTCCTTGAGAGCATTTTATTTTTCTTCTCAAAACATGAAATTGGAAACCTTTCCAGTGTTTTCAAGACTGCAGGTGTACAGAATACTCTGGCCAGAGGCAAAGCTGGTGTTTGGCAGTCTTCTCTAGTCTATTAGTTCACTACTCTATATTTCATCACGTGAACATATTGCTAATGAAACAAAAAGGGTGAGAAACAATCAAGGAATTTAAAAAATCTGTGTAACCGCAGTTTCTCAGCAAATTAACCACTAGCAATATTTTCTCCTGCATGCAATACATAGAAATATTTCTCACTAATTAACATCCAAATATTTCAAAGAACTCTTTCAGCAGCAAAGGAGTAAAATGGAATTGAAGGCAGCGTGTTCCGTTACATATACTGTTCTAGTTAAGTACATCAGAAATAGTGCTAATGTGATATTATGGTGGTGACATCAAGCACTCAAGAATAACAAAATACCCCAAGTTGTATTTTCCCTGTTAGATTAATTCAGCTGTATTGCATTGTGTATTTTATGATATTGAAAGTGTTTATATTACTGTATAAGAAAATAAGAGGATTAGAAATTGTTGTGATTGCGATTATTCTGGCAGCCCAAAACATTCTTCTGCAACACTGTGCATTAATTAATTGCATTTAAGCCCTCTAATGTTCAACAAGTGTGGGATCAAAAACGTCTTGCAATGCTTTCTTACGGTGTCTGTAGACATTATCATCTGTAGACCTTGTGATCAGAGGCACTGTCCTGGTATTGTGTTGGTTCCTAATCACTATTGCTTCTGTTTCTGATGTTGTCAAACTAAGTTAATGTTTCTGATTTCCTTGAATTTCACAGATGGCAATGTTATAGGAGCACAGGATACTACATTCTTCTTATTATCATTATTATTACTATTATTATATACACAGATCTGCTTCAGAAAGAGATTTATTGTACTATTGAGTCTAAATGTTATGGCACAGTAAATAGAATCTCTTTTATGAAGCCATTCACATGGGTACTGCAGACATATTTGACCATTGTGCTATTTTTTCCATCTTCTGTTTATGCTGTTTACTCTCACTCATAATATTGGTCTCACTCAAGCTTTAAGCACCTCACTTTGAACAAAGGAGCAGTATGAGATCCTTAAGTTTTAGGAGTTTTATTTTTGTTACAGTTATGCTACACAGGCTCTTTGTTTTATTTTGGGCAGGTAAGAATAGATGTTCTAATAACTTCGTATATTGAACTGTCATATGAGGATAATCAGTCTGGTTATTTTTTTCCTTAAAAATTCTCAGGCAACGTAGCAAAATGGCTATTAATCTCTGATTTTAAATGTGTCTGTTCAGATCCCACTGGTGTCAATACAAGCAGCCCATGCATTCGATCGCCTTAAGTTTATTTACTATCTTAAAAATCCTTGTAGTTTATACTTTTCTATTGGTTAGAAATATCCTGAGACAATATTTCTGCATGTCTTAACATTGGGTTTTATTCTCTTCATTTGTAATCTGAATTTTGAATCTGTATTTTTGAATCTGAACCTGTAATTCTCAATTTTGCCAAGTACAAGCAGCTTAGATATAAACCCAACGCAGACAGATTAGTGTAGGGGTGAAACAGCAGAGTGCCACTTCTCCCTGTAGCTTAATGCAGAAGGCTCCATATGGCACAAGGTAAGAAAGAGAATGTGTGTGTGTAACTATAGCCTTTGCCTGATCAAATTAGTTAATTCAGAAGAAGTGCTCTGTGTTGGAAAAATACTGAAAATATTGGCAGTGCTTACACAACATTTTTCACGTATTCTTGGTAAGATTTGACAATTTATATTACAAAAGTCAAAGGACTCAAGTCATAGCTGGATATGGCATCACTTCTTCCTCCTTATGCTCTCAGGAATCCAAATTCTTTTGGATGGTATTTTTACACAAACATTTTCCAATGAGAGGGGCTTTTTTTGCCTTGTAGCCTATAGCAGTCAGACCCTGAAGGCGTCACAGGCCTGGTACATAAGTCTTTTCCTGCTTTGTAGTTGGTGATCTGCTTTAAAATCTGTTTCTGTTTGTTCTCTGTTCAGAGTTTTTTCATTCTTGAAGAGTTTCTATCGTATCTTAAGCATGGCCATGTCTAATGGCACCCTTTTTCACTGGCGATAATCTCATTGTGAACTTATACTAGAACCTTTCAATAGCTATAGCTGTCATAACGCACTTTGTTCAGACAAACGGTTTAACTCCACTGAGACTGAAAATCTTAAATGGAAAAAGTAGGTAATGCAGATATAAAATTATGTATGTATTAACACTGGAACGTTTGTAATTTTTGATCTGGCTGGCTCAATAGGTGAAAATAGGTATTAAGTATCTCAGATAAGAATAGTGAATATCTCCATTATAAAAGTGAGTGAACTCTTAGGCCAAAAAAATTTTTTTTTGGCACGAGACATTTTTGAAACAAGTCATTAAGTTCTACTACAAAGTACCCCATGATAATAAAGCAACACTTCATCTCAAGTATAGTGCTAAGTAGCCAGTTATTAAAAAAATATTGTAAAAATGGGGTGTCAAATTTTTCTGCTCCTGTGATAGTGGATACAATATCATTTCTACAATCTAGCGTCAAACCAAAATTAGTTATAGGTAAGGTATCTCTATAAAGTATATCAAGACAGTGTTGTGATGTTATCTCCATTTCAGTCCATAGTCCAATATACCATCCATGTGTTGAAATTTGTTTTATTTACCAATTTTTATTGCATACAACAGAAGAAACATAGTAATTTTAATTTAGGCTATATTTTGTATATGGTACAAATGAGAGAGAGCTGAGCTTGGTAATGAAATTGCAAAAATTACAGCTGAAATGAACTGTTCAGACATTAAAGACGCTGAAGGACAATCAATGCTATTAACCAGAGATTTGCAGTTTCAAAGGTCTCGTTTAGTTACTGAAGTTTCTGATTCATGTCTGGTTTTAAATAATTATTATGGGGAAGTATCTTTTTAATGAGTTATTTGCTGTTGTTAAAAAAAGGAAAAAAACAGTGAACCTTACCTTCTTATGTTGCTTGTCTGCATTTAGTAGGACCTGGCCTGAGATGTCCTCAGGCAGCTACTGTTTCAGAGCTTTAATTATGCTTTTTAACCCACTTCTTTGTGTCTATGTTCTTACATACTTCTATGTAATTACCAAGTTTAGTAGTAGGACTCAGACAAATACTTTTAGCATGACTTTAGCCTATACATTTACTGAGTATGCTGTATTATTACAAGATATTTCCTGCGCTTCAAGCCATACTTTTAATTCACAGAACTTAAAAAGACTTCAAAACCACGAACTCTAAATGTAGAGACCGCAACTAAAAAGTCAGATGGACCATGTTCAAATCAACATAACTTTGTTCCATCACAAGTGTCAGGAAAGTTGAAATTTGGCCTTAGTACTTTAGATAAGTGTCTGCTTGGCACTTGGAACTGCTGCCTGTCTTGGTCTGCCAAGTGTCTAATATCCCAGCTGGTGTTTGTGAGACTATTATCCTTCAGCTCATGGAGAGGGAGACTTACTATGAGCTCTGACTTCTCTCAGGATAAGTCAGGCACATTTTGTAATCTTGCAAAGCAGCAGGTGTAATGGTTGTTAATATCAGGTAAATAGTACTCTAATTAAAAAAGAACTGAAATATACGTAAAACTTTTATGCTCGTGTTCAACACTGAATTATCAGCCCCAAGTCTTTGACAAGATATGCATTGGAAGCTGCTTTCCGTTGCTGCACAGCAGTCAAAGCATCTAATTTGACCAGCAAGTGGTCTTGTACTTCACCTGGGAGGAAGGCTGGATTTCATGAAAACTTGGAAACTACTCAGTACTGTTTCCCAGTCCCTATTCTCTGTCCTGTGAAACTGGGGAGAGCAGGCAGGGCCTGAAGAACAAGCGTTCTGGTTACATGCGTGTTACAAATGATAAGAATTGTAATATTTTCATGTAAAACATCACATGAATTCAGTTTTATATATAACTAGATATAGATGGGAAAAAGAAAAATTTATATGCTTTCTTAGCATAAAAACTTTACTGTGTTCTTTACTTCATATGCAACAGTCGTATCATTAATGAGGTAAAAAATAAAAAGAGTTAAATGAGTAGCCAAACTTTTCTCCAATGAGCTCTCATGCACACTTTTAGCCTGCATGCATCCTGTCTCTGACACTTTCCAAGACAAGTCATACACTATAACAGGAAAAGCAAAACATGCTTATTAGCCCATTTGGAATTTTAACAGGGGAAAAAATTAATTGTGTTCTTCAATGGAGACGGGAAATGAAGCAGCAAAACCCATGTTAAAATACAGTTAAGAGTAAAAATATAAGAATAGATTACATTACAGCGATGTTATAAAAAGAAAATGCATAATTAAAGCACTCAGTAAAACATAACTCTACCCCATAGTGATGCATTCCAACACCCATACGCTTATGATTATGATAGTTATTTAGCATCTGGAGTTCCTAGTTAGTAACCATACTGTAATGGCTTTGTTATCTTTTGGTTACTGATGAGTGCTTGCAAACTTTATAGTCTTCATAACTTGTTTTTTTTCTATTGGAATTTTCTTGGTGTCTAAAAGCTCACTGCATAAGCAACAAAAAAGCCTGAATTGAATATTATCATATATTTCTAATGATTGAAGACAAGAATATAATTTATTTGGGAATAATTAACATTATGTTGCTAGTATTATGCTGTTAGAAGTGGCCTGAATAATTAGCATAAAGTAATACAAGCTCTGGAATACTTATACAATTTGAAGTGCACTTCCTCCGTGCAGGTCTAGTATTGGCAAAAGGTCCTTCAAAGCAATGGCCAATTAACAGATCCTTCAGCTTATGGAAAAATGACACAAGTCATTCTGTCAAAACCATAGTTGGTGGATATATTCTAACAATTTGTCTTATTAAATCGCGTGTTGATTCAAGAAGTGTGCCACCATTAAAAAGAATTGAGAGCAGTCTTGAGGTTAGGCTTTTTAACAATAATAGCCTTGGAACTATCTTTTTTGCTTCAGCCAGATAGTGAACCAGCGCTCAGAAATCTCTAAGTATATCAAGAAGTTTAAGCAAAAGAAACTTCCACTGAAACTTTGCAATGGAATCTCTCTTAAATCTCTTTTCTAGATGGCAAAGTAAGCTCACTATTTGGCTTATTATCAAATCACTTCTGCAGGATGCATGTAGCTCTAGTAAGCTTGAGATGCTCAAGGAGGGTGGAACTAAATGACAGTGATGTTGAACATGTTTTTTAGAGGCTCCAAGGCTGGAACTTGAACTTGTTATTTTTGATCTCAGAAAAATATTTAACGATGATCAGACAACAGAAGTGAAATAAATGGAAACCTGCTGAAGAGTTAAAAAAAAAAAAAAAGGCAGTGAACTTGATCAAGTTCTAGAAATACAGGCTTTACATGGCATTTAATTTTAGTTTTCAGTGTAGCCTGTGATGACTTCTTTGGTCTTAGAAGTCACCATAAGGGTTACTTAGAAGCACAGCATTCTGTGTTGCCTTCTGCAATGCCTTTTATAGCTACTTTTCAAGACTGTCTTCCTCTGTTACACAGGCGTAACAGTCTACATTGTAGAATATTTTTGTATTTTTTAATGAACAAATATATGCTGTTTTCATAAAGTCTTCATTTCATGCAAACTGTTATAGTCCTTTAACGGATTGTGAGTGACGAAAGTAATTTGGTGAACTTTAAAGATGTTTGAGGCCAAGTACAGCATTTGTGGTCCAATATTTCATTAACTGTAACTTATCAAATAATGATTTAGCTATAAATTGTATTTTATGGCCACTTTTGTGTTGTGCAGCAGTAGAAATGATAAATTCTTCACTTGTCTTCAGACAATAACAGTTTTCAAAGAATGTGTAAAAATATTGTTCTGACATGAAAACTGATTTTATTTGGAGAGAGTAAGTACAGAGCTGGCTTAATTAGCAAACATTTTGTTAACTCTCAGCTAATGGAATTCAGGCCTAAAGCACTGGATTCATACTGGAAAACCAATTGCAGTTGCACATGCTTTCATGAAATCCAGGTTAATTCCACTAAGTTTATGCAACTTCTGGATAAACTTGATGAACTATATAGTCTTAAGCACACAATTTTTTAGATCCTTACCTTCTGGATTTCAAAGTTAAAAGAAGATTTTATTTGTGTTTTCTAAAATTATTGTCTTAGAAAAAAAAGCTCAGATTAAATTATTTATTAGTAAAAATCAGGAAGGCTAGAACTAAACATCTGCCAAATGAAGATCTCAAAGTGCTTTGTGGAAATACTAACATGCTTATTTTCAAACAGTGAGATTGCAAGAAATAGAGCTTCTGTGTCATTGAAGAGAGCAAGAGGCCATTGCAGAATCAAAGCTAGACTGTGGGTCTCTAGATTTTAAATTCCATGCTGTAATAATTAGACCGCAGGATACCTCCAGGATAGCTTGTAGACCTTATATCTGCCTCCCTCCCATATTATATAGGGAAAAATCCTACCCTATTGAAAGTGAATATTCTAGAGATGTTTCAAATTCCATTTAGTGAAGAGAGATTGAGAAGAAAATCCAAAGGAAACTAATAGCTATTGAATGGTATTACACCTATATCCCAGAGCAACAAATCTTACTGTTTTTCCTCATTTGAACCTCATTCATGAGAGTTTTGTTGTTAACTTGATCCAGATGACAGATCAAAGCATAGTTCCCTATTGCCACCTTGCTAAAATATTTTTTAAAAGACAGTTTTAATATTACAGTTTTACAGTTACAGATTGCTGTTAAGCTATTTAGTCTGTTACCAGTCAATCAAAGACTTTCGTTTCACTTCAGTAGTTCCTTACTTAAACTCAACAGAATTTTAGGAGGACAAGAAATATCTGTCAGTTTTCTTACAGTGCTAGATCATAAATTCTTTGGTAAGTGGGTTAAAAATTCAGTTACACATACCATTCATGACCTTGACAGCTTAGCAAATAGTGATATTGAATGATCAAAGACAACTGCTTCAAGCCCTAAGGGTTAATATACCTGTGCACCTAGATTTAAGCTGCTTTTAATTCCTCTATCATTCCTTTATTTCAAAATGGATGCAGTATTTATTGAGTGTAGTCAATAAATTTAAAGCAAAAAAATCTGAGGAAACTGTTTAGGCTAAAACTAATAAGACTATACATGGTCTATAGGAGATGCAGTTAATTAATTGTTGCATTTTGCAAGTTAAAATTTTTTCTTTACTAGTATAAATCCAAATTAAAACTTGCTCCTTCTGAGGTGTGGGCCTGGTGTTCGCCAGGCATTTTCAAAAAGAACTGTTGGTATGATAATTTTATTGTCACAGCTGTGGCTATGTACATTTTGAGAAACCCTGTTTTCAGGAAAACCATATCAATAGTTTTGAGAGGAAAATGGTGAATAAAATTTTGAACTATATAATACAACTATTTCAGATAGGGAGTAACTTGTGCAGAGTAACATATGATGCAAATTAGATATGGCACAGTTTAAATGCGTGTACAATCATCAGTCTCATTTTCATGAATGGTACATTCCAAAATTGAGTTTCCCGATCATCCAGAAAAGTCATATTGAATAATCTGTTGTGCTTTCAAAATATAAGAAAAGGTCTTGGATGCTCTTGAATAGGAAATTTTCAAGTATGCTGAAGATGTTGCAGGAAATGATGGCATTGCAAGTCAGTAGGTGGTATTTTTCCCTCGCAGTCAGTACTGAAGCAGCGTCCTAATGTGTTGATGTGGGACCCAGACCATGAGGATTTACCGTCTGTCTGATAAACCAGTGTCCTAAAATGTACGTGCCTTTCTGTGTGTTTGTGTATGTGCTTGTATGTAAGTGTAGGGGTGTGAAGCCCTGGGGTCCTGAATGAATTCCAATGTGGTTAATTAATTTCTTCCTCAAATAAACATATACCTGGCATTTCAAAGCATACTAAAAATTGAAAGAGTTAGCAAGGGAAGCAAACAGAAGTAATGTTATAGATTTTTGTTTAGAAGGACCTGAAAACGATTGCATTGTTCCTTTGGATGGCTTTACTTTTGTTCCTCCTCCAGAAATCCTCCTGTTCATCCTCCTCAAAAGTCCTGCTTTTAAAAGTTTGAAATCATACCATGTTTTGTACTTAAAGCTAAGCATATCTGGAAAATACGGTTCAGTGTGGAAGTATAGCACTCTGACAGTAGCTAAAGCAAAGACAAACAGAACCTTAAAATCATATTAGTTACCGTTGCAAAGAGCTAACAAATAAAAACAAAAAGCTTTTAAAAATAGTATTTTGCAAAATATTTAGCATCATTTTAAGAAATTAATGACAATCACAAGTCATGTAAAAGTTTGGATGGTTTGATGATCACTTGGGTGGAAAAGAAATTCGCATTTCACATTTCTTATATATTTTACTTCCAGAACAGGCACACTAAAGGAAGGCTACTAAAGCATTAACATTTCTTTGTGCACATTTTGCTGCAATCTGGCATCCAAAAGGAAGAAACATTAGAAGTGGTTTATTTATATTTCGGCACCAAATTAGAAAGATGACATCATTCATTTACAGTTCTTATCCCATGACACGTCTAATCCCCAACACCTCATTACAGGGGACACTTTTAGGATTGCATATATCATCTTGTTTAACTTTTGCATTCTTTTATGGAATACAGTTGAAAGGTAGGAAATTTAAGGCTGTTCATTGATAAGAAAATAAACTAATAAAATGTTAGGAGCTTCCCCAAAGGGGCAGGATATTACAGTGTTTACAGTGAGTGAGTTATTATTTGTCTATTAATTCTCCATCTTTTCCACTCTTTTGTTCAAAAGTCTTTCCTCTTTGAATCTAAAGACAAACAGACCAACTATGATGATTCAGATTGAGTTGGTGTTTTGGCAAAATCGGTAAAAATTTGTAGCTGAAATCCATACAGCTGTATGCCTCCATCTTCCTCTCCGGGATGGAGAGAATGAAAGGGTTCCAACTGTGCAGAAAACAGTGTTAGAAAATGTGAAATGATACCATATAGTGCCAGTGCAATTCCTGTTCAAAGGAATCCACCACTTGACCGGTGGAGGACATTTATTCTGTAACACGCTGAGAAGATGCTCTTTTAGTGCTATAGAGATGCTCAGAAAGAGTCTGACAGCGGCTAAAGCATGTGCACATCTGATCTGTGCTTGTTCCTCTGTCTTGTTATTGTGGATGCCTTAAGGGTTTGGTTTGGTTGGTTGGGTTTTTTTTTACTTGAACTGAGTACAGGTCCTCTCCTGTAAAAGTTTTCTATGATCCTTCTAATGGACATCATGTGAAGTGCTTGAGAAGCCTTGTGAGGTTTCAGAAAAAATTAATTGCTAAAAAGACACATCAGGATTTCCTGTGATCCTTGTGGTTCATAGTTTTCCTCGCATTAGATTTTGTTATACTTCAAATATTGTGTAATATGATTATTTAGTTTGCTTTTTTCCAGATCTCTTTTCTACTTTAGCAAAAAAACATTAAAATTGGGGAACTTAATAGCAATCTCTGAGTTTCTACATTTTCTATTAAAATACACTTACTAGTGAAATTTTCCTAACGGAGATTTTGATATAGGATTGTTCTCATAGGAAAATCAATTTACAATAGTCCTGAAAGTAAAGTTACAACATACTAGCTATGGGACACTAGCTATCTCATGGGCACTTTGAATTGGAAGCCAGTGAGACCTGTTAATGTAGGACTATACCTGAACAAATGAGTTGTGTTTAAATCCATCAGTTTAAGTTGGTCCTTTAGAACTCATTAGTTTGGGCAAAGTCCTGGGGTAATGTGTTCAGCCAGCATTCTCACTGGAGTTAGCATGAATCCTGCTGCCTTGGAGCATGGGTAGAACTAAACTGTGGCTTTTTGCAGTTGATTTCAGTCTCTTATGTCTACTGTTCACCAAAAGTGTCTATGTGCACAGTGGACTTGTTTGTGCTTGACCAACTCAAATGATGTCCACATAGAGAACTGGCACAAAGTAGATAATGCTCCGTCAAGATCAACCTTTCTCCCATAGGATTCAGGTGAGATTTCTGAAGATGACATTAAGTGTGTTAAGACTGCTATCTTTCCTTCAGTCATCTGCATGATATTAATTGTATATGTCTCTAACTAATTCTTCTAATTTTGGAAGAGGTCTTTGAGAGTTGACAGCATTTTCTTCTGGGTTTTGTTAGTGCAAAAATAAGTAGAATTTGATTACAGGTTAACAAGTTTGCCTGAGACAGCCTTCAGTCCTACTAACAGAAAACACAAGTACTGTATCCACTGGTATTGGGCAATTGGTAGTAAGATATTTTTGGTATTATGAGCAAGGTCTGAATTATTCCAGTCTACGTATTTCATGGTATGGAATAATTGTAATAGTCCTAAAGAGCAGCGATGTATATTGTTATCTCATGGTGACATAGATTTTATTATCTGTACACGGCAGTAGCTGGAGTGTTGATCTTTTTTTTTTTTTTCCAAGATCTATATCTAAGACTTACTTTCATTCAGTAACATGTGTCAAGTTCCATAATTACTGATTTCCTAGGTGCCTGTGTCTGTATCAGTTAGTTTTCAGATTCTTTTAACTTACTGTTTAGCAGGGTGATCCTGGTGTACAATTAAAATAATTAAGCCAAAATAGAGCTTTTAGCATAACTATTCATGATTGTTGTTGACATGCCTCAGCAGCTAACTGTAAATATTTGAAGTACACTAATATTCCTTTCAGTGAGATTGTACAAGTTAATTGGCAAGACATAATAATAGACTGGAAAAAATAGGAAACTCTTCTAAATTAGTAAATTTAGAAAAGCTGAATGTCTTTGTTGACACCCTTCAGACACAGCATCCTTGGTCATATCCTTTTTTGAATTCTTTGTGCAATTCTACTCATGTGAAAACTGAGACAGAAGATGTGTTCACATACTTTGTTATCTTTTTCTATTTCTGTTTCCTTGTGAGCCAGCAGCCTGGACTTCTATTGTTAGATCCTTACAGCTACCAAAAAACCCCAAAAAAGGCGAGCTAAGAAAGAGCTAAGATCTTCCTAAAACACTGTTAGAGTAATATATTCCAGCATGTAATAGAATTGTCTCACTTTACATCTTAAACAGACACAAAACAGAATGAAACTGATGGCAGATAACTATGATGATGACCATCACCACTACCACCACCATCACCACCACCACCATCATCGATCTCCTGGGAGGCCACAACACTCCAACCACAGACCCTCTCCAGATCAGGTTAGTCATGTCTTTTTTCACCTTCAATTTTATAATTTTACTATTTTGATATTTCAAGATAAAATAAATATTCCAAAGAAATAATTACCAAGTGATGTGTTCTTTGAACTGAAACTAATAGCTCTGGTGTTTATTTCCATCCCCAAAACAATTTAAACATTTTGGCTTTTTGTCTGGTGTCTTATATTTTTCTTCCCTATCTTTCTTTAGAAGTTTTGCAGCTATTTTCAGCATTCCATAACTCAACTTTTTCAGTAGAAAATCAGTAAAAAATCTCCTACTTGGTGATCACTAGTGATTTCAGAAGTATGCACTTTTTGGAATAATTTTTTGTTTATTTAAAGTAAATGGATTAATCATTAGTAGTGAAAAACCTGTGCAGCAGTTCCCTTTGGCAACTTGTAAACCAATGGTTCTAAACTGGTTTTGAAAGTCTCTTTCTGTTGAAGCTTTCAATTAACAGATACAGCTTAAAATCAATAGTGATGCATTTTTAACTAGGCAAGATAAACCAAATTCCGGTGATGTTTTAGTTTAAAAATTCTCAGTAATTCAGTATTATTCTTTTTATAATATTATTCTTAGAGTCCTGTGTTTCAGAAAGGGCAAACAACTGTTCTAATAACATGGTCTATCTAAAGTATGTTAATTGAGCATGCTAGCATTGAACCTTTTCTCCTCCACCCAGGGTGGAAAAACATCCATAAGCCCAACACTGGTTTGATTTTGTAAATGTCAATATTTGTTTACAAATAAATACAATTTTTAAACAAAAATATTTTTGTAAATATGTAATTCATATGCTTTTATTGATAATATTTTAGAATATTAATGATATGGAAGTTAAGTGAAAATTAAAATACAAAATGATTACTGTCACATAGTTTTAAATTAATATTTACACTGTATATGTTTGGAATGAGGAGGTTGTGATGTTCTGTGGCTTATTAGCATTCCAACACTTTGTCTTTTGGAATACTTTAATGTGGTTTTTCAGATAATGTTGCTGTCAATAGGCAGAAACTTGCTAAGTGTCCAGCGTGCAAGCTCAGTACTTCTGGTTCATAGGCAACTGGGTGAAGCAGACACCTAGACTGAAAAGTTTATTGTTTTGATGTGTTTGAAACAGATGTTTCCAAACAGAAGATGCTGTGCCTTTTATTTCTGGAAAGCTTAAAGACCAGATCCACCAAAAATAAAGTATCTGCTTTAATTTTATAGTTGTAATATTGAAAATAATGCTATAGTATTGCTATAGCTATTAGTAATAATGTTACAGTTATTAGTTATGGCTAGTTATCATTATGAAGTTATAGTGTTGAAAATAATAAATTCTTTAATTCATGATATAATTATATAAAATATACATTATATTTGTAATTCTAGTGACAACTTTATCTCGTCCTTAAAATACCCATCTGCCAGCGAACATGTTTTCATGATACCGTTAAAAATTTATGGTAAAAAATAGTGTGTGTGTGTATGTGCATGTATGTATGTGTATGTGTGTATGAAATGCTAAACCACAAGAAATACAAATAAAAGCAGCTAAGCTGTAGTAGATGAAATTTCAAGAAACAAACTTCTATTTTGAAATTACAACGTATATGTAAGGCATGCTGCCAGCATGCCATGTGTTTCCAGCTGATACTGGGTGCCACTATTCCATTTCAAATGAATATGCTTAGTAAGTGGAAGGTGAGTTTGTCGGCTGTGGATGGAGTCTGGCCTGAAGATGACTTTCAAATTTTCAGATAGACTTCTTTTCACTATATGACTCTTTAGCCTACTACAGTGGGTGAGAGTTGAAAACTGTAGGAGTTTTAGGAGGAACCCAGTCACAGTAGGACAAGGAGGAACGTTATCCATATATGTATTTACCTGGAGTAGGAAAAAGAGTCTATAGAAGCAAGTAACTCTTTTTCAGGTAGAGAACCCTGGGGAAAAATAAAACAGTGGTTTTTATATGAAGAATCATTATTTGATACTAAATTAGTTTATAAGTTCATAATGTCTGGGTAGAAATAAAAGGGAAAAATATTGGTGAAGTTATAACAGGGATGTGTGATAGACTACTTAATTGGGAATAGGAGATAGGCAAATTACACCTTTTTTAGAATGACCGATAGAGTTGTGCTAAAGATAGAAACTGGTAAGTACAAGAAAATTAAATTTCTTGGGTACCAACTGAAAAAAAAAAAACCTAACAAAAAAAACCTCCGCCACCAAAACCTGAACAACAGAATCCCTTCGAGTTCTTGGAACATGTGAGGAACAACTTTTTCTTTCAGAAAGTGGAGAAGGGTGTTAAGGACTTGCTGTCTTGGTTTTAGTTCTGTTTCTGATTAACAGAGATAAGATGGCTGAGTTTATAAAAGAAGGCAAAATTGTCTGAAATAAAAAAGGTTTTGGCTTTATGCAAGGAATAGAATGAGAAAAACAGTGAAGGCAAGAGATGTGAAAAAACAGGTAACAACCACCCCTGTGTTACTGAAACCAAGACGCTGGTTTCAAATACTTCAAGAAACCTGAACCTGCAAAGAAAATTTGAGGGAGAAGACAATGTAAGAGAGCTAACATTTAGTGAAGAAGGCGCTTTTCAATCCATAGTAACAGGTTATTCAGGGAACAGAATGGACAAGAAGCATAATGAAAGTCTGTATCAGAACATCGTCAAGAACTTAAACTTAAGAAATGATATGAATGATGGAAATGGGTACACGATTAAAGATAAAGCACATAAAATACTAGCTATTTAATAGTATTTACTAGTACTAGTATTCTCAGTTTCACTCTGAACTATTTATGATTATATTCAACAAGTCTCATGTAGGATATAGGAGATCCTTGGAGGCTCAAGGAAGGCAAACACTGTTCTGATCTTTACAAATAAAATGTATGGAGATTTATGAATAACTTTATTTTAGACCCTGGAAAACTATGAAATAAATTATTAATCAGTGAATCAATAAATCAATAGAAAGCCAGTAGTCTTTTTACTGTTCATTTTCAGTAGCTTGATGTCTGTATCAGGCTGTATGATGTTATCTATCCATCTGTCTGTGTGTCTGTCTATCTCAGTGTGTATCAGATCACTTTATACTTTGCCCTTATCCTCTTTTCCTAATCATCAACTGGTGGTTCCTGTCCTAGACCAGATAAACTATTTTTATGTTACATTCTTGAAGGTATGAGACTGTTTATTACTATGTACTCACTTTATTCTTGTGCTCTTTCCTAGGTGACAGTTTTGGGCCACTCTCTAAAACAGAATGCAAGTCTAGATGGCAGTTACATAGCATACCCATCCTATATTTAGTCTGCCTGTATTTGTCAAGGACAAATTATGTCAAGCAAATCTAATTTCCTTTGATAGGGCAACTGTCTTTGTGGCTAAAGAAGAAAGTGGTAGCTGTGACATACTTTGACAATAAGGCCTTTAACACTGTCCCGCTGTATATTTGTAATATGCAAATAAATACATTAATTTGTAATGTAATTAACATGTAATATAAAATACATTACAATAATGAAATCTGCAACTATAAATAATACTATTTTAATTTAATTAAGTATGAAATCACCATAAGATGATTGTGCAACTGATACAAGTAACAGGCTACAGACAAATTTTCTGTAACTCATTGTCAGACAGGAGGGACATTTACAGCAGTGTTCCAAAGAGGTCTGTCCTTTATCTGCTTCTGAGGAGTATTTTTTTAGAAATTATTTCAGTGATGAAATAGAAAAAAATCCATGAATATTGTTGATAGTGAACCAATGAGCAAGAAGCTGCAGGCATAGTAGAAGCAGTTAAACTTCTCAATAAGCTACTCCAGTCTCAATAAACTGGAGAGAAAGTCTAGAGTAAGTAATCTGAATTCAGTAAAGAAAAGTCCATTTACAAGGGAGAAGTCACATGTACTGATGAGGCAAAAGCATGGAAAAAGGAATCTGGATTGCACATAATATACGGCAACAACGGAATACCATTGCAGTGAAGTTGGATCTAATTCTGGGATGCAAGTAATACTGGAAAGGAAGCAGGAAGCAATTATTCTGTTCTTTGGAGCACTGGTGAGACCTCATCTGCAAAGCTGTATACAGTTTTGATCACCATGCTTTAAGAAAGATAGACAAATTGGAAAGGGACAAAAGGAGAGCGACAAGAATGATAGGAGTTTTAGAGAACATGACCTATGAGGAAGGCTTAAAGAACTGGGTTTGTTTAGTCTAGAAAGTGCTAAGGGGGAGACATAAGTCTTCTAATACATAAAATGTTGTTGTAAAGACGACGATGATCAATTGTATTCCAGTGCCCACTGGAGAAAGAGTAGGAGTGGTAAATTTAATTTATACCAAGAATAACTAGGTTAGTTATTAAAAAAAGGAAACTTTTTCACTATGAATCTAATGAATCTGTAAGCGGAAAGAAAATGTGGACATTCTTTCGTGTAGATGTAATGGAAGCTCCTTTCTTGGAGATCTTTAAGAACAGGTTAGATGAATATCTGTTGCACATGATAATAGCTTTATTTCGTCTTGTGTTGGTGCATTGGGCTTTGAATAGGTGTTCTCCTGAAGTACTTCCATCCCTAAATTTCCACAGACTCTGTGAACAATGGATTAGCCCAGCAAATGGTTAATTGTAAAGCAAGCAAATAGGAGATCCATAGAAAAATCCTTGCTGAAATAATCTTTGAGAAGAGCACAGTCAATGATAATCATGAGTGAACTCTAGTCATTGCTTTAGCTTACATTTTTCAATCATGGATTTTTTTTTATTTACTTCCTGTGTTGTGTTATTTACCATTCCGTACAGCATTCTTTTGTACAGCAATTTGATTGCCATGTGCCATACAAACCTGTATTTCCCATTCAATAGTGTATTACACATAAATTCTAGGTATGTGGGTTTTGATGACCGTAGTCCAAAATACTGCTAGTAGTTAGAAACCACAGAATAAACAGAAAATAATGAACTTGCAAATCATCAGAGGGCATTTTTGATTTTGTAAGGAGACAAGAAAGTGGTGCATATTGGAACATAAGTGCCGTTTAATTTAGTGAATGCTAGAGAGAGTTTTCTCAGAAATCCTGGAGAGAGAGATAGTTGAACATGCAGTGTTAATCTTGAAACATTTATCATTTCTATGGATAATACTGGACTTTCTAGTTTATATGCTACATTTATATAAAGAAATACATGTATGTTGTTATATATGGCTGTAAAAGTATGTACATGTGCATTTGAGTACATACTTGTAAGGAAGAATGGCGTTTCCCACTCACTGATGTAAAACACTGTATATATGCTGCTGTGAGTCTATACTCCCTTTAAAGAGTACAGTGTACCACCAGTGTCTTGGCAGAAAAATACACACACATCCTGCTTCAAGTATGCATACTTTTTACATGGTGCTCTTTGGTTCAGGTAGTGACGTTTTGTTTTAATGATCGTGTTTTTGTTATAACTGGTACTCAATATCATATCCTGCTATGGGCAGCATGTGGCAGCGTGGTACTAGATGTAGTAAAGGAAAGGATCTCTGACTTCTCTTGAAGGACTTGGGCACCTTTTTTTCAGATGTAATGGATGTGTTTAGGTCTTCTGGCTGCTGCTAGGGAGCAAAACCAAGTTTCCAGCCACTTCTTGCCTGTATCCCCTCTTTTTTGCTCTTCTGTTTAGGGAGCGGTATAGGTTGGCAACCTTTTTTGCACCTGTATGTCTGGATCTAAACTCTGGGGAAGATGTAAGAAAACTTCACAAGCAGTAGGAAGACTCTTACTCTCCTGTGCCCATACATATGGTCATGTTACAGTGAGTCATGATTCCCTAGTTATGTTGGTGCATCTGATTCTTATTTGATGTAAATAAATTTCAGGGGATTGAGAGCTGCCATGTCAATAACATTGCAATATTAACCATTTTTACTAGTCTTTAAAAAACTTGGGAAAAAAAGATAATTTTGCAGCTTTGCACTAAAAACTTAAATTTATTCTCTTCAGTTTTGGCTTGAGAGTTGGCAATCTTTCTTAAATTCCACCTGGAAACATTTTGGCAGTCGGTGTGTATCCTGGAGTGTGGGTGTAATACTCCTAGCATGAAAATGAGCTTAATAAGCATTCTGTACTAGCTTCAGTTTCCAAGGAGCTGGAGTATGTAGCCCCTTGTAGAGTGCATTACAGTAATCTAATCTGGATCGTTGCATCCGAGATCTATCTGGAACAAAAAAAACCCCATGGCTAAATAAATTTGAACTTCCAGATATAGAAGCTGTCCTGCCCCATAGCGTAGGCTTCGTCACAAAGCCTACTGTCCAACTCCCTGCCTATTTCTCACCTCTACATACTTCCTGTTTTTCCTGAAAAACCTTTTCTCTTGTCCTCAGTTGCCCACATCATCTTTCGGTTACCTTCCTTATATTGCAAATGTCTTGAAGGAAGTGCCTGTTTGTGTCACGCAAGTTACTGTGTGGTCTTGACGCAAATTGCTGTTTCTGTTGAAAGTTGATGGGAATCAGCACATTTGTATTCCCTGCCCCAGCTGCCTTACTGTACTGCAGTCCTTTTGTCATTTTTTTCCTGCACTTCTAGTATCACAACAGGCCTACCTGTAAGTTACTAACCAACAGGGAATTCTGTCTCGCTAACCACAAGTCTGGTTAAATTGAGACATCTCGTTCCCTTTGTTTTTCTAATCTCAGAAGCCTTTCTGCACCCCCATGTATGTATCCTGCTCTGAGTTTCAGGCTCTAGTCACCCATATTCGCTTATTATTAATTTCCCTGGGCATTTTACATTCCTTGCTATCTCTGAAACAGTCCTTAACTTATTGGCACATATGACAGATCTCTAACTCTAGGATGGTCTCCACATAACAAAAAGCATTCTTTTGCTATCACCCAGGACTTTCTTGTTCAAGTTCATGACATCTTTGCTATGTGACTGAAAGGTCCTAAGTTCAAGTTGCTGCTTATGGACATATAGTAAAAAATTGTACTTGATTATTTAAATTAAAAGCAGCATCTCTGCATAAAAAAAGGAACTTAAAAGAAGTTGTGTAGGTAATCTATGACATATATGTTTCTAGGACGTACCTACATTAGTTTGATGGCATTCTTAATAGGAAGTTATGCTATTTGAGAGGGCACGTGGAAGATTTGATTCTGTATCCACACAGTGGAAGACTTGAAGGTATAACATCCAAAGAATTTTCATACTTTAGGATTTTATTGCCAATCCTGATCATTATAAGAACCATCAAATCTTCTTACTTCCCTTAGTACTGGAGATTTTTAAAGACATAAAATGTAAGGTGTTTCTCATTTCCTAAGAGTTTTCTGAATTCCCAAGCTGTAGTTGAGTCAAAGCTGAATGCTTTACTCCATGGTCACCAAGGCTACAAATATATTTTAATTTTGTTTTATGATGAGAGATGATATTCTCATAAAAAATAATCTGTTTTTTAGAAAAATATGAATATCATAGGGTGTGCCATAAGGCTGTAGGAGCCGGCTGCTTTCCAAAAAGTTGGCCCTATTCTTAGAAGCTGTAATTGAGGATGGAATGTCACATGGTGTCGTAAGCACGTAACATGTCCTTTTACATCTTTTAATCCAGTCTGGCTACGTAGAGAATTTGTTCCTATTTAAAACATTTTTGATGGCCCTTCTAGAAGGTGGTGGTGTTTAGAAGTAATTTGTCACAAACTCACCATCATGTTTTCCATTACTCTGAAATCTCAGCAAAGAGGCCTAAAAGGTAGTTCAAGGTTTCTGAACTATCCTCTTATCTAAAGGAAAAGTCCTCCTTATTAGGACAGTGATGGGGCAGTGTGTATCCGTGAAGTTTCCCTTACTGCCACACTCCAGTCAGAAAGACAACTTTAAAAAGAACTATCTGATAGCTGTCTTAGTATTAAAAAAGTGTCATTTTAAAAAGATTTTCTAAAGTATACTGGTAAACTCATTCATTTGAGAAAAGAAATCACATGCAATGGTGCACGAAACTTGACAGCAATCTGACTGTTGCAAAGTAGGAGTATGCCACTAAAAACTAACTTTTTGAAGAAGACTGTGTGCTCTCAAAAAAAGTGTTTATTGATTTGTAAAGTGGCGACTGGTCTTGGCAACAGGTCTTTGTTCATCAGCTGGAACTGCTAAATATCCTTGGAGTTGCTGAAAGATGATATGTGAAAAACTCTGAACAGTTCAGATGGGATTTTGTTTGAGGTGGATGACTTTGAAATCAGAGCCACAGGACAGTCAAACAGCGATTATTATTTTAGTGTCTGGATCCTGATCTGCAAATCACTGTATTGATCCATATATAATTTTAGGGGAAAGGAGTGCATGCTACTTTGTGTATTTTGGCAGCCCTGGCTGTTAGCACAATGCCTTATATTCTATGGCCATACTGGAAAATTGCCAACCTCAAACTCCTGAATATGCCTCAGGAATATTGAAAGTGGGATTTTCCTTTAAAAAAAGCCCCACGAAACCAAACAACACAACTTAGAGGGAGGACAAACATAAGCCAAAACAGATTACTTTAGCTTATTCAAATAACCATGGTGGTTTGAAAAGCATAAAATTCTTCAAATTTCTTTAAACTGTGAGTAGAAAGTTCAATCTGAGCAGAAGTTTAGTATCTGAAAAACTGAAATATCATGTTTGGGAGTTTTCTGCAACGTTAAAACTTTGTCTTTTAGTTGTTCAGGAAAGAAGAAATAAAAATAAGGGGAAAACCCAAAGCACCGGTAACTTTTTAGTACATAAAAGTAGTGATATGATATAGCTGTTTAATGCAGTAAATTGGAATTATTGGCTCCTTCCCTGACCCAGATTTTGCTTAATATTCTGTGTGTTTCTTTATGCTGTATGTTTACACGTTGTATTTGGGCAGGTGTGAGCTTGCTCTTGTCTGTTCGCTAAATGTATGTGAACTTGTTCTGCTGGTGCCTCAAGCTGCAAGGACGCACGCAATCGCATTAGCACAGTGCTGAGCCTGCACTAAGCTCATCGGAGTCACATGGATTTATTTAATTTAGGAATTTGGGCAGGGCAAGGTTTGCTCATCGGTACCTTCAGTATAAACAATCCCAGGCATATCCACTGTAAATAGCTAGTATTGTGCTGAATTAATTAGTGTTTTGAGATCTCAGGAGTGCAGTGCAAATTAGTCATATAAATGCTTTCACATTTTTAAGTATTTCCTCTAATTTTTCATCTTTGCTGCCCATATTCTCCCTCCAGAACAAAGAACTTGTGATTCATATCACACATTGTTCAGACTTGTTGAACTGAATGTGATAAAATCCTATTTGTATCATGATCACCATTAAAAAGTCAATTTTCCAATTAAATTGTATGCAGTTATCATAGCTATATTGTTTAGAATAAGCACACTACTGAATGGCAAATACTTCTCTTCTGATGAGGATGTAATTTCTGTCTAAGCATTTCCCAAAAGTCAGTAGGTGTTATCATATGCTTATTTCAGTAATACAGAGAATTATTTCTGCCTCTGACATCTATCTAGGTATTTCTATCTACTTTACCCTAAAACTGAAATAGTCTTCCACAGAGGCTTGCCCAGATTTTGAGGATAATATGATTGGTTTCAAACCTAAATTACATTGTACTTGTGATGGAAGAAAAGAAAGAGCCTTGAAATTTGGAAGAGTCTTTGACTTTGAATTTATCTTTCAGGGATAATCGAGTTCTTGATTTTGGCATACTGCCGTTTTACAGTTACAAACATTGTGCTCTACTCAAGGCTTCTCATTTAACTAAGAGACAATAGAAGTTTGTAATATTTGTTAATGCTTTTGTTATTCCTACCTCTTAATTGTAGTTATATTGTAGCCAGATGATTTTTTCATATACCTTTTAGTTATATTAAACTTGTAATTTGAGTAAGAGACCAGCTAAACTGGAGCTGTATTAAAAGTAAGTACAAAATAGGTTTTGCAGTCTATGATACCTCCAGGAGATGGATTTTGTATATTGAAAAGTTATACCTCTCCTTTGCTTACAGAAATGAATTTATTTTATGTTTTGAGGTTTAATGAATGTGATATAATGTATACATACTGCTCAGTGTGTATATTTATATATATCTATATTTATATGTTAGCTTTGCAGTCTTTTCCACATATGGAAGAATTTTTTGAGATCATGTTTAGCTATAGAAACCTCTCCCCCTCACTTCCCCTGAATGTGTGTGTTAGAATATACAACACTTATATAGAGGTTTACATTTATCTTATATTTCTTACTAGAAAAATTAGCTGCCACCATCATAGTCTAAAATAGGTCTTTAGACCAGCTGAAAGAGCCAAAAATGCATTTCTGGGAGACAGTAACTTGATAACAAAAGTTGCATATCTGGCGCTGGTTACTTAAGTGAGATAACATGTCACAGGCTTTCACTACAAAGAGGACCATAAATTTTTGCATTGCAAATCTGATTTCACGGACCACTTCTTGTAAGAAGCATTGGGTTTCCGCTTCATCTAGTGATAAAGCCTTAGAATGCATGAGTATCTGGTGAAACATCTTATTCATGTTAATGCTAGTCTGGGTGTTGTAAAGTGGTCAGAAACAACCTTTTGCTTACCCCCATCACCAGTATTTATGTTTGATTTTAGCCTAACTATATACAAATAGAACAAATGGTGAGATGGGTTTTATGGTCATTTTTATAATTGGATGATGCATGGTTACTTGTGACCCCTTCTATTATGGATAGGTTTGAAAATAAGACCTGTGGCACAAATCCGTATTACTGAAGCAATTTTTAAGATTTATTCAATTTTTGAATATACAAATGAAACGTAAAATAAAGACCTTCTAAAACTCTACACACTAAAGCCTTAAATGAATCTACTGTTAGTCTTTCCCTTTTCCAGTTACAGGCTCAGTTCTTCAAATCATTCATGCACAAAACTCTTCTGCAGTCAACTGTTCTGTGTATGGAGAGTTTGTGAGATTAGTCAGCTATGTTTGCTACTAGAAATTGAGTAGCAGATAAAAGTCTCTAGAAGCTCTGCAAGATTCTGATTTTAGGCTAAGTTCTTGATTTGAAAGAAATGTCATTACTTAGCAGGTAGATTTCTGTGTCACAAGGGTAAATTAATATTTGTAAATGTAATTGTTTGCTCTAAGTAGGACAGTTTCACAGTCCTGAGCCAGTAGTTACATGTTTAATGACCCATTAGTAGCCACAGATAATAAGGAGAGTAGCGTAAATCAGTCATCAGAAAGTTAGTTCAAGAGATGAGCAGGTTATCACTAGATTTATTTAACCCAAGTTAAGACATTAATTCTTAGCCTGCTGGCACATGAAAGGAAATGTGATGAGCCTTGTCAGGAAGGGTCTTCTATTGTGGGAAGAGAGCCAGAAAAGCTTAACTCATCAAGTTTTTAATGTTGCCTGTGTTGCAAAAGCTTTTGTCTAAAAGGAGATTAGGACCTTTTTTTTATTTTTTATTTATTTAAAGAATGGATTTTATAAAGATACTTGCATGCCGTAAAAGTGAGGGGACATGTGTGCAGTACTTCAGCTTCATGGAAGTATTTACTGTCTGTTTTTTGAGTCAGATTCACTACATTCTTCACTTCAGGTAACCAGATTTTATACACCAGTGGGCCTCATAGTAATGCAGAATTTTGCAGTCTTTGATTGCATCTACATTCGGGTTTTAGTTCTGGTCAAGAGTCCAGATTTGAATCAAATCTCCTGATCATTCCTACTTACTGCGTTATGGTTCGTATCCAGAAGTGGTGTTGGAGTGGACACACTGAATTCCTTTTGGATTAAATTTAACTGAAAGATGCATTCCAGGAGGTCCCCCAACACAGTGAAATTGGTAAAGGGAATTCAGTCTCGGAGACAGAGCAAAATTAATCCACAATACCCCCCCAGGATAGGTGTATTGTGCAGATGCCGATTCTCAGTACTAGTTGTATTGGCCATCGATCTGTTGCTGTTGGAACACACTGCTAAATGTAACTTCTTGCAACTATTTCATGTTCACCAGTAATCAAGACTATGCTATATGCAGAATGGTTATGAATAGACTTATGATTTCTGGCATCTGATTATTAAAATTTTTTAGATATACTTAATTGTGCAGACCATGATTAAAGTTATCCTTTGTTTCTAACCTGCTGTGTAATGTAGCCCCTTTTATGTGAAGGCCACTGTCTCAAATTTACTACTGAAACTGATGAACCTTAAAGAATTGATGGCCGAGAAACGTGCCAGCAAAACTTGTATTGAGATACACTTCAATAATAAAACAGAAGACATCTTTATACAAGCTTTCGACTTCTGTGTGTAGTGTTTTCCAAGCACTAGTCTTTGAGTTAAGTTCCTCAGCTCGCTAGTTTGAAGCCAGTTTTGCCATTTTGACATTAGGCTTTGTGGCAATTGGATCAGAACAGTATATCATATTTATTAACACCAGATATTTCTTTTTAAGATGTTAAGCAAATACGATAAGTAGCAGCACAGAAAAAAGAAAGGACTAGCAAAAGGATGCGATAAAATCAATGAATTAATAATCTATAAATAGCCCATGTACAAAGGCTTTCATAGTATTTGAGAATACACGACTGTACTGTACCTAAATATATGTGCAAATTAGAGGCTTTGATGTCAGTCCTAAAAATACAAGGCATTCAATATCTTAAATATTTTGAATTTATAATAATTTTATAGTAATTAAGCATGTATACTAAAGTATCAGTTCAAATGGTATTTCTTGAAGTTTGTTTTTTTCCCTTTTTGCTTGTCTGCAATTGAGAATTTGCTTTGCAGTTTTTGTCATTGAACTGCTATTCTTGACCCTATAAACCAATGAAAGATCCAAGTTTAAAAAGCAGTTAATGTACACAAACATTAATCAAAAATTGCTTGATTATAGTTTATTGTTTGAAAGAGCCATAGATTAATGATTCTGTAGGATACACACTGATATGAAAGACTAAGCATTCTTCTGGAAGCCTCTGATCCAATATTAATAAACGGTAGGCGTAACTGCAGCTTTTATTTTGCCTCACAGTACGTCGAGAATGCAAAAATAGGTAACGAACTTAATTTGTCTCAGAACATCAGTGAAGAATTCTGTATTCTCTTACATTATGTGTTTGCATTAATGTACCAAACCTTAGCTTCTTGGTAGAATAGTTTATTCATAAGACCAATGAAAACTACAATCCTGATTCTTAGGTGCTTTTTTTTCCAGTGCTTTTGGGTAGTTGTTCCTATCCATACAGAAAAATCTGTAAAGCCTATAACACTAAGTTAGGATTTACACCATTAAATATCCACTCCTCAAAATGTAACAGGCAGCAGAATCACAAGGATAGTTGAGTCATGTCTGGTAACTGATCCAATGCACTGGAAGGAGGCAGTGCAGGCTTGAAAACAGCCTGCCTACATAATGGGAATAGTAAGTGATCAATGAGTTCTTTTAATATTCCTTTAAGATCTTGCATCTGTACATTCTGGCTTCTGTTAAATTAAAAAGTGACAGCACATATCATGAAATTATGGTTCTTTGGTGTAATCCTATTTTTTTTTAATGAAAAAGAGGGTTCACATTCTCCGATATCTGTGGGAATTTTATGTTTCTCCTCAGCTATCATCAAGCGCCAAGTATTCTTCGGTCAGTGCGTTACCTAGCATCAATATATGACATAATTAACTAAACAATAACATATTAGGTAATAAAGCATATAATTAAGAAACGGGCTTTTTTGATAGGGATGCTAAGTGGGTGAGCTCTGCTTAGGTTAGTGAAAGTCTTAAAGTACTATTTATCTTCTATAAATCATTAGTGTGTGGAACTGAAAATGAGGTATGAGTAGATTTTCTGGGGTAAGTATAAATCAAGTCAAAATATGATATAGATACAGGTTTTTAGAACAAGGCAGTACATTGAGACTGGTTTTGAGGTTGCTTTTAGTATTAAAAATTTAAAATCCAGTGATTCTATTCAGTTGTCTGTCAAAACAGATCACCGTGTTTAATTTTTTTTATGAAGTTATTAATCACTGAAGTTGGAAAATACGTAATAAACTCTCTGTGTACAAAACAAGATCAATGCACAGACATTCTCACAGAAACAGATGTGAGGAAAAAAGACGGAAGAGCATTTTTATTAACTGTAGATGTTGAAGGTGAAGTGGACCATGATCATAGTCTGGACCAGACCACTCAATAATTTCTTCATTAAATCTGTATTTTTTTAAATTATTTTGAATACAGTTAGCCATATCTTTTAGAAAGTGTTTAAGTCTTCGTAAAAAAACTTCAAGTTATCCAGAACCGATGCATTATTGAAAAATGTGTACCATATTTGCAGTCTAATTACATCCTATAAATCTCTATCTAGCTTTTTTCTGCTAGAGAAAAGAGCTATCTCCTTTTCGGCATGTGTTAGTTGATAGTGATCAAACGATCTTTTAATATTTTCTGAGTGACCCGTTAGGTTGAGTCTCTTTTGTTTCTCACTGCCAAGTTTATTTTTCAGTAATTTTGTAGCTGTTTCCTGATCTGGTTACAGTCTTTCAAATATTCACAGGAGTATGACATGAGCACCAGATGTGTAATTCTATTAACGGTCTAATGCTACTGCATAGAGATACAGCAAACTTTTTGATTTTTATTTCTCTGCCTGTATTTATCCTTGTAAATTCAACATTGCATCACATGTTCACTTCCACCATGACCTATAAAGCCCTTTTTGATATCATCGATTTCAGATGCAGTCTCCTGTCTTCTAAGTTTGCCCTGTACGTTTTCAAATGCTGACACTGTGTACATGATTTCAGTCATACACGTATGCGGCTGATAACATTTATTCAGCTAATCCCAAATACATTCACTTTTCCAAGCAGTCTTTGTCACACTTTTCTTTCAGAAAATGGGAATACAGAACAAGTTTGGGATGAGAAAAGATATCTGCAGGTCCCCTTCCTTCTCCAGCAACATTCATTCTATATAGAGCTGATTTTGCTGACACTGTCTTGTGGCACATAATTAAATACCTTACAGAAATCTCAGCGTATTATTTCAAAGCGCTCACCTTATCAAAAAGAGTCACTATGTAATTGAAAAAGCTAGAAAGTTATTTTGACAGGACCAGTACTCAATAAAACGATGTTGATTGACATTAACTGAGCTCCAGCTTTTAATTTATTGCTTATTGTATATCAGGATCAGTGTCAAACTATATAATCTGTAATTTCCCATAATACTCTTTAAAAATATTTGACAATATTTGATTTTTTAACTCTTCTAGAATTCTGCCAAAAAGAGATCATGCAAATAATTAAAGTAAAAATGAATGTTTGCCTGTTCGAAGAATTACAGTACACTAAACAGCAAAACAGCTGTGTGTAGCTTGGAGGAGTCATTTGGAAACATACTGAGTTGCCCATTTTGTTGATTTTTGCTGTTTTTAAAGATATCACGAAAGATTAACCTAATGCGTTCTGTTAGTGAAATAGGATCAAGCTACTCAGTGGAAAAGAAATCCTTCAGTCTTTCTTCAACCTTTACTCTGGCAAAACTCTTGTCAACTTCAAAGTCAGTTCAATTAGCGTCAATAGGCCTGAATCAAAGTAGCTCCCGTAGAATTCAGGGGGAAGGACTCGTGTTTTCAGTGAGGCAAACCCAGCCCGTTGGAACTTTTACAGAATCTGCCCCTTTGTTCCAAAAATAAATAAGAATATTCAGGCGTTACTGTGTCTTTGCTTTGTGGTGTAGTTGTGCAGACCTTATAACTAAGACGTGTTCCAAGTTAACTGTAAAAAATTTACCCACATTTCTTCTGTGTTAAATGATAGCTAAGTTTATAGTGGACTGTCAGATTTCTTTACTTAATTCAGCAACATGCAAGACATCTATCTTAACATCTGTTTTTTAATAACAGTTGACATCTGGGAGCTCTTTTTTATTCCAAGAATGGACTAGGAACAGTAGTGATACTGGCAGTGTATATTTTCAGGCTAAAATTCCTGTCCGTTTCAATCATAATTAATTACCGTTCATTTTATTTAGTTTTTAGATTTAATTAAGTGCCAGCAATATGTTACACCAGCTAACTTTCAAAGTTTTGAAACTATAGAATGTAATTTTTTCATGTTTCTAGAATATTATTGGATGAATTTTAAGGATATCTAGAATGATAAGATTTTATGTGATTTTGAAACGCTGAGTTAAATGAAAAACATTGTGTTGTGTGCCTCTGTTCTAGAAACTGGGTATCACATCAGAATTTGGCATAGTAGAACGATATATAGATATAGATGTGCGCATACACATCTGTGTGTACATAGATAAAGAATCATTATAAAAAATGTAATCTTCAGTAAACATATCCAGGGAAGAACATTTCATTCTCCTGGTTTAGTTCATGGTTTTTATTTTGTTCTTTTTAACTCCAAGTTTATAATAAATGTAAAGAAAGACCTTCTACTTTCAGCATATCTACGGTAAAGTAATCCCTTTTAAAAACAAATTCATGAAAGTGTTATGATTTTTTGTATTTGCCATTAATGTTATCTGTCATTAAAACTCTAAATAAATGAGTAATCCTAATGGTTCAAAAATGGAAAAAAGGAGAGAAACTGTCTAATAGTGTTCAACAATGTGTAGTGTTTAAGGATTGCTTAAAAGATAGATTTAATTGATAGCATGTTAGAAAGGTGTACTTCGCTAATGATAGATTTGATTCTTCAGCAGTTTTGTACCTTTTAACCTAACAGAATGTAAGACAATTTGATTATAGTAATTACTTGACTGACTTACAAGGTTTGATCAATTTCTGCTGTCAATGTCGGTTTGAATTGCATGCAATTAGAAAATAGATAATCTTTTAATATTTAATCTTATAGTCTACTTCCTACACACTGTTTTAACTGGATGGGAAAAATGTTTGCATCATTGTTCTTGTTTTTTTTGGTTGCTATAGATGCAGATCCTTGTATATGTAACACAAACTTGTTCATTTGTCTTTGCTGGCTTACATTTAAAAACAAATAATGTTTTTAACAGCCAAGAAAATTGTAGTTTATATGCACGAAAGTAACTAACCTTTTCTTCTTTCATTCCAATGCTAACATCTTCTCTGTGCATCTCCTAATGTCTGGCACACAGGATGACGAGGAGGGTATATGGGCATAGCCGTTCCTATAAACCAAAGTTCCAGTTTTGTTTTGAGGGGTGAGAAACTCTCTTTTCTATCTCTTTCAAGTTGCAGTCTAATTTTTATTGTTTTATTTTAAACTGCATGGAGCTGTGTGTTTCTTGAAAAGTGTGTTTGTGAACCCTGCAAAAAATGTGTTCTCATATGCAATGAACAATGAGGAACTATGTCTAATGGTTTAATGGTCTAATGGTTTCATTTTTATCATCGCCTAAAGGTGTAGGTAGGTACAAAACTTTAAAAGGAGTGTATTTTTATCTGTTTGTATCTCTCTAAACAATTTCCGGTTTTCGGTAGAGAAGAATTTCTTTAAACTACTATTAATCTGCTATATCATCTTGAAAATCCCTGTAAGAAAACTGTCATGTCTTTGTAGAGCGAGTATGAAAGTTTGATACCTAAGAAAGTTTGCCACAGATTAAGCATACAATTTTACTGGAATAGAATTTATAATATGCATGGAAAAAATGAGACTACCTATTAAGCTAAGATGTTTTAGTGAAATTTTAAAATAAGCTACAGATGCTTAATAAGGAAAGTATGATCTATCCATGCAATAAATGGTCTTTGCCTGACATACTCTGACGGACTAACATCCATACAATAATTTGGTTGTGATATTTAAGAGTACAAAGTGCAGCTTATTTTGTTTAAGTCTCTTTCAATTATGAGTAAATGCTATATTGTCTCTGTGTGTCAGTTATTGATCAAAGCGTCTCCACTTTCTTGGTGCTTGCCTTTGAAGCTGTAGGTAATTTGTAGCTCATGATCGCTGTGGTCTCAGCATTGCTAAGACCATCAGGCCTGCTGGTTTGCTCATAGAAAATGTTGCTCATGTCACTACTTCTTACTGGAACAATTCTGTTTACTACAGTGGGACTGTTCAGAGGAGCAAAATCTACTCACATAAGTAAAGATTAATGTGTTATTAAAGCTGCCATACTTTACTCTATATTGCTTTGGCCCTTGCCACCCAAAGTCAAAGGCTGTATGATTTGTTTTGTTTCCAGTAGTGTTATAAGCCACGTTAGAAGTCAGTTGTTCTATTTGACAGGAATAAAATCCCCAAAATAATTTTTGTTCTTATATACTTACTTTTTAGAATAGTTGTGAGATGCAAAATTAGTGCTATCCATCATGAATAATTTGTATTTTGTTTTAAAAAAAAATTAAACTGTTGAAGCTTTCTATCACATAGAAGTTTAAAATTCAACAATTTAAAAATAAAATAATGGGCACTGTGATGCCATTAACATTTAAAAGAAAACAACCTTGGTTTATCAGAGTATAGTTATAAACCTTTTTTGGTTTTATGCTTTCTGATTCAATTTTAAATGCCGTACTTGTACAGGTTGTATGTGTAGATAACCTCTGTGTTTTTGGACACACACATTGCGTATGGTAACAATAGGAAAGAATGTGACTCATATTCTAAAATTTTAGTTTCACTTTCTTCTTTCCTGAAAATAAGCAGCCTTAAAGAGAATCTGGAATTGTTCTTTTTCATATAAAAATGTAAAAAATGGTTATGGGTTTTCACAGTGTTGTGTTTTAAGTAATTAGCAAGTTCTGTTAACTGCAGCTGCATGATATTTTAATAGCAGTTTATGATGTTATTTAAAAGTAATGTAATTTTCAGCTGTTTGTCAGCATCATTCTTCTGTTTTGGGTGTGGAGAGCAGATCTTTGTTTATTTTCCAGGCCCATATACATTTCCAATTTAAAACCAGACATTCCTCTCTGACTCTTTTGTTCAAATGCCAACATAATTTATCTGGTATCGTTATATACCAGACCCTTGACAAATAACTTGTTTGCTGTTTCTTTTCAAGTGGGGGAGCACTGCAAAGGTAGTGTAACAAATAGCTGGTAGCAGGCATAGCCTGTCCTCCAGACTGAACTCATGAGTAGACCTGTCCTTGGAGGTAGAATAGCCAGGAGTGTAGTGGAATGGCTATCGTAAGATGAAAAGTGATGTCGTAGACCTCCTTCCCTAGGGGAAAAAAATAATTTAGGTCCCAGACCTATAAACCTTTCTGAAAATACATGTGGTAATACTAAATTTCTTCATATTCACTGTTAAGAGCTGTAAGTGTATCTTACAAAAGAGATGCTTACAAAAGATATACTTAGAAAAAATAATGGATAAACTCTTCTATTTGTCAGAGACTTGAGAGCTAACAGCTTGATTTGGCTGTCTCCACTCATGTAGCTCAGCAGTGGGGGTTGCTCAGGTAGAACTGAGCTACTTAGCTCTTGTATTAAGCCAGAGGAAAACTGGATTTAGTTCTCAGGAGGATTCTTGAGGAGTAGAAGTTATGACATCAACTGCTTTCCAGGTCTTTATTCCTACTTTCTGATGTTCGAGCAGAGCAGCAATTAAAAATTACTTGATTGTAAGATAACTCTATGGTACTTTCTGCCACATAGACTAAAGCCCTGGATCTGTTAAGAAAATGAAAATTTTGGATAACTGGGTTATTTCTGGTTTCTACTTACAATCAATACTAACAATCAAAAGGCTGATACAGTTGAATCTTGCAGACACCGTCTTTGTAAAATATACGTTTTTTGACATCTGTTTGCTTTGTAAAAAGTCTGGACATTATAATTAGTTCTGTTATTATAACTTCCTGTATGATATTCCTTTTAGAATCCACTTTATGATGCTGTAGATACGGATTGAAAGGAATAGTGCCTGTGATTTAGTTTTGGAACATTTTAATAATTTCTATTGCTATTTAAATAAGACACACAAGATTTGTCTTGGATGCATATGGCTCAAGGCTAAATGAATTTAATAGCTCAAATGGTTAGTAATCAGGGTGAACTGTCTAGAATGTTGCATGACTACTTAAAAGTGGCATTGTTAACATGAGTAGAATATCCAAGTAAGTGATTACAATAAATCCATTTCTGTGCAGAGTTTTAAGGCTCTAGGCATAAACTCTTCACTACAGAGTGCTCTGTCCTGTGGTTTTGGCAGTGCACGTAAGAGGAGGTTAGATGCTCTTCTCACCAAGGCAAGGTGATAAAACGCCCTGAACAATTGTTCACCACCAGGAATGACGGGTGCACAGTTCGCTCCAGTTATCTTCATTGCACGGTGGCTGCAGGATTAGGCAGGATGGGTTGACTCTTCTTGCATGATAGTAGTAGAGTGGATGAGTGGTCAAACTGGTGAACTTTCAGCAGCCTGTTGAAATAGATCTGGAGACTAGATAAATGGAATGGGAATGACACAGATTTCATCTCCATGTAGGAAGGAGCTGATTTCACTCTTCCTAATGTAAGGACTCTTAAACCAGCCCTTAATTCGTGAGGTTAGACATGTTTTTACCATTCTTCCTCTCTCACTTTCTTCTGATTTTCATAACAAGTAGTCGGCTGAGGGAAATCAAATCTCTCAGTCAGTTGAGTGTATATTAAAACACAGACAATACATTTAAATCGGGTGTATATCTTGTTTAGAAAAGTTTTTCCGTATTTTTTTTTTAAGCAGGCTTCTATCAAAAGCAAATTGTGAACATGAGAAAACCAAGAGACCCAATGAGAATGAACGTGAGGGATATATTTTATGTTGCAGAGGAAAATATAATTTTAGCAACAATTTAATTTTAAAAGTATTTGAGCTGCAAGAATGCGGATTTCTAGAAAAAAAGTCCTTCATATTACTTTTTTATAGTTCCTATATTTGCCATAATTTTTAGTTATATAGTTTATATAAACTGTAGATGCAGTGGTTCCATTGCAACACACGCTTTTGCTTATGAACCAAAGCGTATTAATGTCCTTTTAGAGTCTCAAAGACACATTTGTTTTGGTTTAAAAAAATCTGTGTACAAAGTGTACAATCATTTTGAAATCTGTCTATCAAAATTGGAGTTGATTTTTCTTAAGGGGATTTTTTTTTCTAGAAAACAAAAAGCACCCGAGATACTGAAATGTTTAGCTTCTGAACTTGTTTTGTTTCAAGTCTAATTTTATCCTGATGATACAGTATATAGTCTTAATAACATTGTTTTAGGTACCATGCAAATAGTCTCATGCAATCGAAAGTTTTCCTAAGGCCATGAGGTAGTACTGTGCCAAAGTAAGGGTAGTGCAGGCTGGTCCTCTAATTATGTTTAAAAAGTAGTAAGTTAAAAATCAGTGAAGTCCTTTTAAACTTTACCACTTCAGTGCTCAAATACTGCAGAAGAGTGACATGAAATGATGGTGGAAATGTAGAGTGGCAGGACAAGAATGTCTTGTAAGGTTATAGAGAGCTCGTTACTCATTAAGGAACTGACGAGGTGTTCAGAGATATCTCGCTGGCCAGCAAATTTGGTAGCACGTGTAGCTGCACTGATTGGGGCTTGTTAGAAACAGGATCTTTTCCCCTCTCCTCACCCTTACAAAGGAAAAAAAAGAAAATCGGGAGGTGATGATAAGTTTTAAGAATTAAGCCTTTATAGCAGTCTGTCATGGGTAAGTGAAGCCATGTGACTGTCAGAAAATATGATTCGTGGCACAGCTGAGGTGTGCAGGTAGAACACAAGTGCTTGTTTTTTCCTTTCCAGCTCCTCCCACTGAAGTGCAGCAGACACTGGAAAACCAGTTAGGACTTTGCCACAAGTTGTCCATGTGTGTCTGTAATAGAAATCAACACAAACCCCTTTATATGGTATTTTGTTTGTACGGTACTGTAGACTTTCTTCTTTGTCAGATGTGAAGTAAATCAGATGTTTTAAAAGATGTTTAGGAGTGTTTGGACAAGTTTATTGTCTGTTATATCCTTAGAACAGGGTTACCTTCACACCTGAAACAACGAGGGACTGAAGCTTGTGCCTGGCAGCAAGTGATGTCTAGTGTTTTTGAAACTGAAATCATAAAGCTAGTCTGCTAAATTTGGATTTAGGAGCTGAACATAAAGTCTGTAATTTTAAAATTTTGCCTTAGTAATCACTGTGGAGGCATTCTTTGGGAGGCATGAGCATCATTCAGTAAAAAAAACCTTCAAAATTGTCTACGGAATGGGCAAGAGAGTAAAGCTGCTTAATTATTGCTCAGGCAAATATTCACTGTTCACTTCTATTGGATGTGTTTCGTGTGTGTTTTCAGGGAGGAGGAGGAGAAGGCTGTTTTATAATAAATGTGGTGCCTAGCTTTGTCTTGGTTGAGATGTGGTGAACAGTTTTCTTTCAAGATGTCCTTACCAGCAGCAGTATAAAGCATAACAAAATTTGGTTGTGTTACTATATAAGGATATGTTTAAAGACATTAACTATTAGCTATTGTTCTGCTTTTTGTTTTCATTATTTCAAGTCAAGATTTTTGTAAATAATTTATTTTTCTTTATGTTTGCATATTCTGTTTAGCCTGTTTTGGAAAAAACATGTTAACTTTGAAATGTGTCTCAGTAGCATGCGAAGCAATGGAAAAATGGGGAGCATGACTGTTTGCAGTGTTCAATTCTCTCATAGAGTATATGAATACTAGCTCTATGCTTAATTAGCTAAATGGGTGTTGCTACGTTGACTGGAGCCCAAGGGCATTTTTGGATTTGTGAATTTTTAGACATGATTGTTGTTTTACTGCAATTTGGTTTTTACTAAACAAAAGGAGGAACCTCCCTAGGAATGTTTGTTTTGCAAGCTATGGACAGATTTGTGACTAGTTTTCATTCCTGTTAAAATATTTTTATTCATAATGGAAGACATTTATAGTTTTTATTTTAATTGGGAAATCTTATATTAGTTAAAAGTTACCTTTCTTTTTTTCTTAAAGATGTCATTACTACTGCTAGTATTTTTGGGTATGTATTGCCCACCGTCAAATACAGGGGGTTTTCATTAAAAGTAAATAGGAATTTATTTAAATGTATGTATTTTGTTATTTTTTATTGAATATACACTGGAAATAGGTGAATCACTTGACAAACATGAAACTTTTTCTGTGTTTCCTATGGAATGGAAGATCAGTAAAGATGATCAGCATTGTTCTTTTGAAAACAAAAAAAAATTCTGTTGCAACCCTGCTATGGCCAAATACATTAGAGTTAAGGTCAGAAGTTGAAACCCTGGGCCCACTGAAGTCAATGAGAGTCTTGTTATTTATTTCAGTACTGTTAAGTTTTCAGTCAGAGCAGTTTCTGTCTTTTGATTTGTTCGTAATCTTAGTAGAAAAACATCTGTGCGTATGTATATATGTATTCTCAAAGAGATTTGCACAAACTAGATGTCTTTTACTTTACTCTGACAGGCATTTATCTTATCTTATCCTTGGTATTTATGAGACACCAAATCACCCACATGTCTAGCTATAGAACTTTATTATATAAATTCAATAGGTTTTTGTCTGTCACTTGTATTTTAGCTGTGTGAGTCAGGCCATTCTGCCTGAACTTTGGCCTCAGCTTTTTCACTGCAGGTGCAGAAGGTGTGCAAACAAGCTGAAAACGTAGCCGATGAACTGAACTTCAAAGCTTTTGATGTAGTCAGCCTAAAGACAACAATCACAAGGCCTACAATCATCAGTCGTGCTCTTTTATAATCTTCCATAGTAAAAATAAATAACACACTAGAGCAATTTTTAACACGGTAGAAAGTGAGAAAAGCTAGTATGTATTTTCACACCTAAACTTTGTTTTGAAATGTTATAGTTGCTGTAAACAGGAGTAGGTAATCACTGACTTCACACTTCAAGAAGTAATCACAAAATCTAGGTAAGGTTTAATATCTGAAGCTAAGCTGACATCTTGAAAAAAGTAGCAAAAATTTGCTTTAAAGAGATGAGTTCAATGATGAATTGCATTTTGTTGGATTGCACTTCTACAAATATTCATGTGAACATGTGAAATTACTATTATTTGTCTTGAAAACAGTGTCAAGCAGTTTGTGAATATTAGAGTATGTGAATATGGGACTGGCAGCACAGCATTCCTCTTGGAAGGTCTTGGTTTGTTTGGAAGCAGAAGTACCACGTGACATAAAGACCTAATCAAAGTTCATATGACCTAAACTTTTGAAAGCAAGATCTCACAATTGAATACTAAAATATGAAAAAAAAAGTCAATTTTGAATAAACATGGGATTTATATAAATTGCTGTGGGAAGTTTATGAAAAATACAAGAGAAAATGTTCAGTAGATTACAGAAAATAATACCTAATTAAAAAATCTAGTATCTATTTTTAATATAAACAAACATATTTATTCTCTGTTAGTTACAATGTTATAATGCTGCTTTTTTTAAAAAAAAAAAAAGAAGAAGAAAACCTCCCTGTGCTGACCTACTTAACATCAATGAAATACCAGTTGTCATTGCATATGTCTCTTGATTTCCTCAAGGAAAAGCTTTGATAGGTGATGACTGCTGTCGCAGATAACCGATCCTACCAGCCACAAGGCCTGGAGCCAGTTTGAGACACATCCCTGTCTCTTACGCTTCATGTCATTCTGGCAGTGGTTTCTAATGCAGATTTTCAGATCACACACATGCAATAATTGAAGCCCTTCATCTGGGTGTGGTGGCCAGAGCTCAGACTGAGCCGAGTGAGGTGTAGATGTAAAGAAATAAATAAAAAAGGCATTTGGCTGTTTCAGTAGGTGTATACTACTCGCATAGCCATTCCCTTTTTCTGCCAAAGAAAAAGCATTGGGCAGGATGGGATTGTCTTGCGTTTGAGCCTTGAATCAGTGTCTGAAACATGATAATTTATAGAATAATTCTATAGCAGAGAGTGCAATACAAAAATCTAGGAAAAGTATTTATTCGTGTGATTTAATTAAGGTTAGTATCAAGCATCTTGGGAATGTTGCTTTGACAAGACTAAGCTATTTGTATACTTGTGCTCTAGTAGCAAATGTTAATGTAATGGATTAGAAATAGTTAAGGAATGCCTGTTAACATTCCTCATTTTGCTATGCTGTCCCACTCTAATTAGGTATCCATTTTGACATCAATATTCTCATTTGTTCAAAAAAACCCTATTGTGCCAATTGCCCCTTTCAAGAGACGACTAGGCAAACAGCAACTGTAGTTGTTGTGATGGAATATCCCTGCATATTGCAAATGGCAGAGCCTTGCTGCTTCATTTTGCTTCAGTTTTGATCTTTGTTTTATAGACAGTTCACCAGTGAAAATGTTTACAGGTCTGTTTTCCAGAAGAGCAGTGATGATTTCACTGGTTCCCTGCTGGAGCCTTTCAGACCATCTGGCTGACCAGATCACGAGCTCTGCTTCAGCCTGGCTCCGAGTTCTACCAAACTGGGCCAAGCTAGCTAAACAGTTCATGTACTAGTTTTATTTTAAACCAGATCTTTTTGACTGAAATGAGCAAGCTACTCACTTGAACAGCTTTACTGGAAGATTTGAAGAAGTAATAGTTGTAGAAGGGAGAGGGACAAGCAGCTGGAATCTCTTTCAACAGCATACCTGGATGTAGATGAGGATATCTGTCCACAGCCTTAGGCCATGGGCAGAGCACTCTACGAACAGCTGTGCCAGTTGATGATGTTATTACCACCCACCCTTATGTGCTCATTACTATTTTTCTGCTAGAGATTGTTACCCGCCCAGATCTCTCAACAGAAGAAATCACTCCCATCAATCCCATATCAACTTCAAGCAAACTGAGCCAGGTTAGCTTAAATAGTGATGAATACCCATTCATCAGGCAAGCCTGTTTATCATTGCCTGGTGTGGATTAAAGAGCACTCTGACATTTCTGACTTTCTGTTGGAAACTGTGTCGTAACATCCAGCTGATGGTTAGTGAAGAGCTGCTAGTGGAGGGAACATCTTCAAGTGGAAAAGCTCAGTCTGGAAGAGAATTATGTCCATAAGTTAAAAACAAAAGGGCCCTTACTGAAATCACTTTATCTTCAAAGGCACTTGCACCAATTTAGGTAATCAGGTTATTAAAATAATTTAAATTAAACCAGTGCACTTTTCTTGTTTAACTAATCAGAATCAGAGGCTCTTTGTTCGTTTTTGCAGATAGACATATTTTTACCAGATGCAAGCATGGAGATCAGTAATAAATGATATTTTGCATTTTATATAGGAGCTATAATTTTGGATAGTAAATCTGTGTTAAATTCTAGGAAAAACAGTTCTTAAAAACAAAAACAAAACAAAAACCCCACACCGACCAAAAACCAGTTTGGCTAGATCTTGCAATAAGTCTTTGCTGGGCCAATTATATTAATAACATGATAAATTTTGTCACACAGTTCTAGGACCTTGAAATGCATTAGATGATAAATCTAGCTTTACTCTTTATAGCAGATCCTAAAGTCTATCTGTAAGTGTTTACGAATGGCTACTGTTCCCTAATGTGGCTGAGGCCTAAATCTTTATCTGTTGGAGCCGGCAGAGCAGCACAGTAGAGTCACATTCTTTGTGTAGTGTTTTACATCTGTTGACCTGGCTCCTGCATGTGAGCTTTTCATGAGGATTCATTTTAGTTCTGAGAATATGGATAGGGTCAAATGTAAACACTGAGGCAAGTTTTTAATGATTCAGGAATTCTGTTAGCTAGGATGATTTTGCTTATGGCAGTTGGAGGCTTTAGGTCTGACTTACATTGGTTCTATACCTCTATAGGAATTTATACCTGTGTAAAGTAATAACAGATCCCAACATTTTGGTTGAATTAAGTTGTGTTCAAGCCTTTTGGGTGGAAAGTGCTCTGAGATTGCCCTTACATTTTTTGATCTAATTGAGTATTATATCCTACCTGCATTAATTGGGGGGGGGGGGGGGGGGGGGGGGGGGGGATAAAGGTGAAAAGCTTTACTTCTTTTGTAAATTGTTTTTCTAATAGTTCCTGATGCAATGTTGGACTTGCCTTCAATGTCATGCGACTGAAAGAATTTTTTACCAACTCTCTAAATTTTCATCTCTGCCTAACTCTACGCTGTAGTTATGATTTAAATCTGTGATTAGATTTAATGAAAACATAATTCCTTATCCACCCTATTTAACTTACCCTCACTCATACTCTGAGGCTGACAAAATTGTTGAGAAATTTACATAGACCCTGCAGTACTCATTTGTAAAATATTTATGAATGGGAGGTCATCCTTTTAAAAACTTATAAAACTGCTTGAAATGTTTGTCGTTTTCTTCCAGATTTCTTTACCAAACCAGATTCATTTTTTTATTCCATCTTTTACGCAATTGTGGTCATTCATCTTCTAGGAGATATTTTTCTTCATTTATAAATTTACTTAATTTCTAAAGTCAGCGGCAGAAACTTTAATAAGAAACTGTCTTATTGTTAACTATTTTATAATTCAAATGAACTGTTTTAGTTGCAAGGCAATTTACCTTGAGGCTTGTAATGTATTTCCAGTGTATAATTAATAGATGGAAAAATATTTAGGACTTGAATTGCCATTCATTTTAAGAAAAATGATAAATACTAAAAAAATCTCTGCTAGCAGTAAATAGTTTCCGAATTCAACCTGTCAACCAAAAAAAGCCTGCAACTGATTGCAAGAGAGAGAAGGGCTCATTCTCAGAGGGCTAGGGTTGTTTTTTTTTTTCCCAGTTACATCTCTTTTACTTGATTTATAAGTTCTCTAATTTTTCATTAGAAGTAGTGAAGACTACTTGTTCAAATACGGCAGTGTCTTAGAGTACCTTGTCTTTTGGTTTTGTAGGAAAGAGAGTAGAAAACTACTGAAGTTGTATGTGAATCCTCCACAGATACAGTCTTATTGCTTGAAGAAATTTTGGGAAAGTTTTATCTGGAAATGGTCCTTCAATATAAGAATCAGAAGAAAAATACCCTTTCTTTCCCTCTTGAAAGCAGGGTAGCTTCTAAGAATGTATTTTAAGACGAGCTGAGTGGGAACCCTGCCTTAGTTACAGAAAAAGGATACTCTACAGAGAAAAAACATGAGCTCTCTAGCTATATTTAACTGCTGTTAGCACCAAGACAAAATGAATACTGTCAACTGTACTTTTACCAATGTACTCTGGTTTTCCTTGAGGATTGATAGGTTTAAATGTACTGATCCTCTCCTTGACTCTGTCTGGCAAACTTTGATCTGATGTTGAAGTGTTCAAAAGCTGCATGTGTTGCAGGATTTCAGCAAACTTGATCTTACAGGTTTAACTTAAATATTGTTTCCATTTTGAAGTCTGTCATATGGGTGTACCACAAAGAGTGTTTGGTTTTAGCCCTGATGTCTTGGGTGGTGGTATGCAGCAAGTAACAGAATACTTGGAATAAAGAAAAATCCTGAAATGAATCCCTCCAGCTATGGGCCAGTTGAGAGCTAGAGAGACAGGATGTAAAGTAAAACCAGTATGTCTCCCTTTGATCAAAGGATAGATCCCCCCCCCCCAGCAGGTGATTAACACGTAAGTACATTCTCCCCTAAATGGGCTGATTGGACAGAACTAGGTATCTGCTTAGCACCCATGAAGCAAACTTCAGTTAACAAACTGATGTTAGGAATATTTCAAATGCTGTCTTTGTGCATTCAGATTCGTGAAGTTATGTGATCTGATGCGCGCAAGTTGCTACTAAATTCTGTTAGAATATAAAATTCTCGAAAGGAAGAATTACGACCACCTTATGAAACTGCATTTTTATTTTCAGAAAACAAGCTCTTTCCACAAGTAAATTGTTACATATTTTTCAGCTGTGTATTCTTTCTGTATTTGGAGAAATTCATTAATAGTCAACTGCACCATAAGTTTTGAGTGTGGTGAAACAATAGTGTAGGGTGTGGTTGTGCATGGTTTCATACACAAAAGCCGTTCAGAAACAGATTTGACCAGCCGGAAGATCTCTGAGCCATAGACCATTTTTACTTCAAAAGTAATGACAGTGGGTGTTTCACTTTGTTTCGAAAAGTATAATACTGGGTTTAGAAATCTTTATTTTCTCATGATTTCATCTAATTTTATGTATTACGTGCCAAATACACATTTGTTGAAGAGGAAGGACGTAGCACATGAAGCCACCACTGTTCTGAACAATTTACAGTGCAGTAACATGCTAACGTCAGTAAACTCTGTCTTGTCCCATTGACTTCTTTGAGGACAAAATTTCACACAAGAACTTTTAAAATGGAGAGTATGTCAGCTACGCTGTTCTCATTTTCATGATTATGAATTGCTTGCCAGTACAAATCAGAATATAATGACCGAAATCTAAATAAAAAATGCCTCTGCTGTATTTCGCTACTAGTATGATAGAAAAATCTCATCAGTGAGTGCCTTTTTAGTAAGTAGCCTCACTTGGGATGTCTGATAGAACATAACCTTAAGAAAAATTTTATTCAAAATTCATTGTAACACAGATATTTTTATATGAAAGATAATCAAGCCCTCTCACCAAGCAGGATCTGACACATACCAGTCAGAACAACGTATTTCCGAAAATGGAAAGCAGTAAGCTAATTACTAAGCAAACTATTTTTTTCATAATTTTACTACGTGAGATCAAATTTAGGTATACATGTGACATGCATTTTTTGCTAGGATTCAGCTAACAATAACTAACTAAAGTATTTATCCTGTTACCCCAGAACTCTACATTCTTCTTAATATCAGGATTGAATTTTTGAAACAGACAAAGATGTGTTGCCAGATTCTAAAACAACATGAAATAAATAAATCTTAACCAAAAGTGATGCAAACATTCCAGAAATAAAGTGTGGATGTGGTATTCTAGAAAATAAAGCCCCCCAGTCTATAAAAGCTGTACTGGATATTGTCTTTCTTAGAAGACTGCACTGTGGTTGCTACAAATTGTGTGCTTTGGTATTGGTGTTACAATGCCATTTTAGCAAGCTTCTGTATAAGAAAAATATTGTTTATCAACCAGTTACTTTTCCTTAGATCAAAAAGCAGTAGTTGGAATATAAAACCTCCAAATCTGCAGGAGAGGTTGTGCTGGTTTTGGCTGGGGTAGAGTTCATTTTCTTCACAGTAGCTGGTACGGGGCTGTGGTTTTGATTTGTGCTGGAAACAGCGTTGATAACACAGGGATGTTTTTGTTGTTGCTGAGCAGGGCTGACACAGAGCCAAGGCCTTTTCTGCTGCTCACCCCACCCCACCAGCGAGGAAGCTGGGAGGGGCACAAGGAGTTGGGAGGGGACACAGCCGGGACAGCTGACCCCGACTGACCCAAGGGATATTCCATCCCATAAGACGTCATGCTCAGCATATAAAGCTGGGGGAAGAAGGAGGAAAGGGGGGAAGTTCAGAGTTACGGCATTTGTCTTCCCAAGTAACTGTTCCGCGTGATGGAGCCCTGCTTTCCTGGGGATGGCTGAACGCCTGCCTGCCCACCCGAAGTAGCGAATGAATTCCTTGTTTTGCTTTGCTTGTGTGCGCCGTTTTTGCTTTCCCCGTTAAACTGTCTTTATCTCAACCCACGAGTTTTCTCACTTTTACCCTTCCGATTCTCTCCCCCATCCCCCTGGGGGTGGGGGGGCAGTGAGTGAGCGGCTGCGTGGTGCTTGTTTGCCGGTTGGGGTTAAACCATGACAGAGGTGTTTGACAAATTAGTGTAATTTAATAAGAGGGAATAACACTGTTTTAGAATCTTATTTACTTATTGTTTTTCTATATTTTTCCCACAAACGGTGGGTAGAGTGTGCAGAGTTTGCAAGAACCTAATATTCTCTTGGCAATTATTTCAAAGATTAATGATCAGGTAGTTCCAACACTGGTGTTTTTAAATGATGACAGATGAATAAAGGCTTTGTAGCAAGGAGAAAGCAGGTGCTGGGATGCAGAACGATTTATGCTGTGTATTTTGGGGCTTTTTTAATAGTAGAAAAGCTGCTTTCTTCTTCAGTGACTAGTTTTGCGTTGTTTTATGATTTTAGCCAAAGACTCCATCTTTCATGACATACTGCTCAAAGTCCTGTCACGATACAGCTTAACAAAGCATCACCAAGTATCCTGATGTGCAATCCTGACTGCCAATCACTTGGTACCTAAGCAGATAGGCACTATCCTGAATGTCCTCAGGGGGAATTCTTGTTTGCATTTCCTTTACAAAAAGCCTGCAGTTGTTATTACACCTGCTGGTGTTCAGTGTCACTGACCTCTCACCTAATGTACAATCAGGTGCTCTTTTTTAACAGGCAGTCTGGCATCCAGCCCGCCTAAATTAGGTTCATTTGTCATGTACTCCTATCTGCCAGCAAGCAAACTGGGGAAAAAGAGGTCAAAGTAGGGATTTTTCAAATGTAAATGTTTCCTGGAAGCTGCTGTTGAAACTCAGACATGTCATTCAAAATGCATGTTACTGCCTGCCTTCTTTCTTAGCAAGCTAATTGTCTTTTACAAGTACCTGCTTTTCCGAATGTCTTTGCAACAGTTTTGCATGAAGTTGTTGCATGCATGTTTTTATTGCCAAAAATTGTCGCAAGCAATAAATAAATCACTGGGCTATATTAAAAGCATATTTTGCCCAGCTGCTGCTTTGAAATACTGGATTAAAATGGAAGAAATTAGTTTTAAACCACTTACAGGAAGTGGGATCATGCAAAAGGCTGGTTTCATTTCCAAGTGTCTTGTTGCAATCAGTGCTTTTGTATATGGGATGTGTGCAAATATAGATTATAATATGATATTAAATCTACATTTTAAAATTATTTCATTTTGTCCCCCTTTATGGTTTGGGTTTTTTGGGTTTTTTTTTTGGTTAATTTAATCACATGGGCCAACATATGAGTAACATGGTGAGATGTAGATTCTGGTAGTAGATGATGTTACTTCTTTTAAAACTTAGTGGTAATTAACTTCCTGAATTAATTGTGTGGATTCTGTCAAAGTACTAAATGTTTCAATGCCTGTGACAACACTGCAACTTGTATAAGGTAGTGATCCTTGAATCAAGATTGTCACAGCAAGATACAGCTATCCGCAGTGACGGAGATGGAGCATGATGAGGTGGGGGGAAATAAGCTTTCTTCCTTGTAGAATAATAATTTCCTTTTAGTTTTGCCATTCTCTTACAAAGGAACTGAAGCTTCATCAAGTAACTGAGTATGATTGTGCTTGGATCGAAAGGTAATAATATTGGCTAAATAATATAATGTGTTTTGGTTCTGCTTTGTCATTTCCACTGTCAATATTAAGCAGGGAAGAAAGTTTCAGGTTGGCGATAAGTCAGTGAGAAGGAAGAGATTGGCTGTGAAATTGGGAATTGGCTTTCTGAGACTGCAGATTGACAAAAAGAGATTTCTTCAAACCTGTGACTGCTCTATGTGATTGAGAGAGAGAGAGAGAAACTTGCTGACCAGTGTGAATGTTTTCAGGCAGGCGGAGGTAGGAAGGAGCTGAAGAACCTAGCTACTATTAGCACCAGGATGGGGTGTAGTTTGTTTTGGCAAGACTGAACATCTGAGATGATGGAGTAAAAAGGTGAATGACAACACGTTATTTGGGTTATGTCCAATGAAAGCGGTAGGTAAATTGCATACTAAGAGTAGCAGTAGATAGAATTAGGACATGGGGAGAACAACAAAGGACTGAGAGATATAAAAATACTAATTATTTCTTTATTCTCCAGGTTATTCTTTGATGGATCTTTTTTGAGGTTTCTTTTGTTTCCATTTTCTCATTTCCATTTTCTTATGTCTCTGCACCTTAATCTTTGCATAATCTCGCTTGCAAACATAATTTATTTACTATATCTTTCTGATAGTTCATAATCTGCACTCCTATCCCAGATCCAACTAATTTTCTCCAAATTAAAATCATGGCTATTGCAGCCTGCAGGTATCTAGTTTGAGGAAATATGTCTAAAATGAGTAATCTACCTTGTGTTTCTGCTTACTTGCTTTCATGATCATTATATCATAATCTGACTTTTCTAATATCATTTATTAATTAATTTGGTTAGATTCCCCAAATAGTCAAACAACCATGATCTGTAGTTTACTTCTGCAGGCACATAAAATGAGCAGCACAGAGCTGAAACCTCAAAGCAGGGAAGTGGAGGGAGGTGAGGTCTAGAACAGAAAGGAAGACTAGGTTTTCTTTCTACTTTTGTTGTGCGTGTGTTGTGCGAGAGCAGCTTTTGTTTTGATGATGTTTACTTTGGGCTATGAATGTGAAAGCCCCTTTAGAAAATTGGCTTCCAGAGTCTAGTATAGAATACAATTGTTTTATTCATTGCTGAAGGTAATAACTAACACATATAAACTATGCCTACTTCTCTAGATGAGTCACTACACGATAGTTTTAATACAAAATAAACTGGGTGGGATTTAGTAAGGGTGGAGATGTAGTGTACATACTATCTTGCCAGCCCACAGAAGAATCTTCTGATGAGGTCTTTGCAGTGAGTGAGACAATGTATGTTAGTTATGTTACTACAACAAAGCATAACCAAAACTATTTCAGTAGAAAGAAATAGTCATAATTGGCACAGTGAGTTAAATTATCTTCAGTCATCTATAGACCAGAGTACAGACAAAAAGAATGGTGTCGGTATCGCACATGTCAAGTGGACAGATTAAAGAAATCCCACTCCTAGTGTACTGGGATATTACTTAGGTATTCAAAAGATTAATTCAACACTTGGAGTCTTTAAAGAACGTCTTTCAAGTCTTCAGATTCTTCTACAATGGACTTACAGCTCTACCTGGTGAATACTATTAAGGAAGACGTAATTCGTGTCCTCAGTAGCTGAAGAACAGGTCAAATTTTCAGAAAAAAAACCGCAACAAACTATTAAAACGATAGTCTTGTCAGTGCTATTATTTGTTTCAGATGTTTTTATTTGCTGTTGTGAGCTAGCAATAACATATGAGCAGTGAGAAAACTTTTCTTCTTTCTTCATGTCTTTCTGTCGGTTCTCCCTCAGAAAAGCCTAAAAAATTGTTCTTTTGTTCTCCAAAGCTAACTGAAACTACAGTGGAAAAGACATTTTATCTGATTTTTCTTCTTGTCAAATATCTAGATTAAACAAGATAGATAAGTAGGCCACATTTAGGTTTCCAAATTTTTTTTTTTTTTTTTTAATAATTGTTCAGTAGTGGATAGAGAATTCTGCCTTATATAGTAGGGTTAGAAATATGTAAGTTTAACGTAGTAAGGTATAGAATATAAAATATAATAAAATACATAATGAGGTTAGAGATTCCTTAGAAACTGCTGTTCCAAGATGGTGAACACAGAATGAGTTCATATTACATATCGTATTACATATTAAATCATATATATCGTATTGCATTTCACTTTTGAATTGGGGAAACCACTACTTTTTTATTCTACTATTCTTAGTATTTTTCAAATCTCTCAGATTAAGAGGACAATAAAAATAATTAAAGCAGGAAATTATGTCATGGTCAGTCACTTTTAAGGAAGTTTTAACTTTTATTACATAAATTTTTAGATTTTTTTTTTTAAATAAAGTTTTCAAGGTTAATAATGCTCTGTCTTCTGTTTTCCAGTTGGTGAAAGGTAGAATACAGTCTTAAAGAGTTTGAAAAGTCTTCTCAGAATTTCACAAATTCTAAATAATTTGCAGGAGCTAAAGAGGAATCAGGAAAGGTGTAGAAAGCTATATGGAAGATAAATTTAATTACTTTTTCCCTCAGTGTGGATGGATCATCATCCACATTTATGTTTTTGATTTAAAAGAGCCAGAGGCTTGTCTGCCAGTTGTCTTCTCTGCTCATCTATCCAGGCTGAAAAGGTGGTTGAGGGCATATAATTGACAGGACCTTAAGTCCACTCCAGATATAGCTTATTCACAGGAATCCATCTTACTGTGCTCCCTCCAAACAGATGCATCATAATTTCTGTTTGTCTACTTTGCTGTAAAATACAAAGAAGAAATTTCAAAAAGAATCTGTTAATCTAGAGTGCACAGTATAAAATTATTCATATGAAATCAGGAATGACTCAAGACTTCTGGTGTGTGGCAGAGTAAGAATTCTAGATCCTTATTGCCAATTTCCAAGGCAGCTGCTGAAGCCAATCTTAAATGCTTGTTCTCACTTTAGCAATTTCTGGCAGGGACAACGTTGTATTGTATAGGACAGCTTGTATGATATCAAAAACAGGACAAAAATTTGGAAACAATGGGAGAATTTGGCATTTATTAATCTGTAGGGTGTGCACATAGTTTAAATAACTTTACGATGTGAACATCTATGTGCTTTAGAGTCAATAATCAAAAGCTTTGCAGATTTAGGAGAAAGAATTCCATTTTAAAACAAAATTAAAGTGTCATAAAAAAATCTCAACATAAAACTGGAATGCGGTATGATATAGCACACCAAGGTTTACATTTCCAAGTTCTTTTACATACCCTGTTCTGAACACAAAGCCCAGTATGTACATGCAGATTGAAAAAATGAATCAAATGTAAGTCAAGCATCAACAGAGATTTGTGCACATACTTTTACATCTGGGTTTGAAAAATGTTGATTTCCCTAAATTATTATGACTCAATGCATTTACATTTGTTTTACAAGATGGCGTTGACATCAGATCCACTAATCACATGCTTAGAGATACCAAGAAATAATATACCCTTTGGATAGCTGTGTTCTTGTCATTTGAAATCTAGTAAATTTGCCTTTTCTTCTGATTTTCTTAGAATTGTACACTGTTTGCATTACTGTGGTGTAAGGGGTGTATCATGGTAAAGAATATGACCAAAATGCCAGTACACCATCAAAGAATTCCCAACGCTAAAAAAATGTGAGGGTTTGATTCACCAGATTTAAGCTGTCTTTATGTCAGGGCAGAAATCAGGCCTACCAGATTCCAGATCAGGTCTGTAGTGTTTTCCCAAGGGTTTGCCACTTAGTAAAAAGAAGGCCTGTTGCGCAGAAGCCTTAAAAGTATAAACTCAGCTATTTTGGTTTTGTGGTTAGGACAGTGCTGTTTATTGAGTTTCCAGGTAGGAATCTGGTAGGTTATCTAGCACTCAATAAATTACTGTATGGCCATTGAGCTAAAAAAAAATCAAGATGCTTACAGTGTCATCATTGGAAATCAGTCAATTGGTCAATCTGCTTATTTAAAACAATATTCTAAAAATGATGAGATGGCTTCTGGCATAATTTCCCTGTTCTATAAGAGCATACTTGATTTGCTATTCCTATTTACAACGTCAAATAAAACTCTTTAATTGCCTTGCCATACATGCTACATTTTGTTGGTTTATTTTTATGCTTGCAAGCACACTGCAAGTCTGAAAAAGTAAATATGTTGTGCTGTTCAGATTAATGAGTTCCTAATTGTTTTAGCTTCTGAGTGCTTGAAAATTTGACATGCATTGAAGTGTAAATATATCAGAGTGTGGGGTTTAAAGAATAAATGAAATGGTCTTTTGTTTGTAGATATATTTTTTAATGTACTATTTTACCATCCTGACATGTTCAAGGAAGTCTAAGTCTAAATTCCTTTGGCCAATTGGCTTGACTTTCCTGCCAGGGTCAGGGGATTGAGTAGTTGTGCCAAAGTTTTTTATTCATCCCTATTTACTCAGTGTGACTGGGAGCTTTCAGAGTCAATCATGCCAATCACTCATACCTGAGCTGAACCCACATGAATGTAAATCCATTTGGCATTTACCCATCCCATTTGATTTGCATATTTAGCTATACGGTTTGTATCTTTTTTGTAGGTATAGTCAAATAGTGTTTATTATTTTGTGAGACTGGCTTGGACAGTAGCGTCCTCTATGAGTCAGTGAAAGAAGGAAGGGGGTATAAAGGACATACTCGGGAAACTGCCTCAGTTTGCTGTTCATCTACAGTTTAAGCAGAACATGTGCGTGCTGGCGTATGTGTCGGTGAATGTCTCTTTAACTAGCTGTGTGGTATGAGGGCCAACGTGGTGAGGTAGAGCATGCCAGTTTTCCTTCCCAAAGGATCTAGTTGTTCATATTGGCAGGAAGTTTTACTTACCAAAGTGGTTAGCAACTGGCAAAGTGAGCACATCCAGGTCTGAGGTATTCCTTACACACATTTCTTCATGGGAATTTCTTATGTTAACAAAGGTACAGTATGCAGTGTGCTTAATATTCTGTTTTATTTATCAAGGCAAAGAAACAACTGTATGAGTAAGGTCAATATACAGTAAAAGTTATTTTAGGTTGAAGGTCAATATGTTGGTCCTTGTGGTTTGTTGTTTAAATCTTTAGAGATTTTACATATTAGCAGCTATTTCCTGGAAGCAATAGGAATGATGTGAAATCCTAGAAGGATTTTCACTTTTCATTTTCCCTATCTTCCTTTTAGAGGAGAATGGTACTCATCCTCCTAAAATCAGTTTGTTTCTTAGTTGTCATGTTTCTGTAACTTTTGAAGACTTTTACATTTTGCATGTACTAAAGAAAACGTGAATATATTTTTAAAAGTACACAGATCTCATTCATATAAAAACTGAATAAAATTAGATCAGTTGAAGTATTATGTTTACAAAACTTTTACTCTCTTCTCATCTGCACCAAATATAAAGCTACAGAAGGTCCTTGTTTAAGCTAGCAAGTCCAGAGAATTCTCTCCTTCCTCTCATGGACATGATGTCTCAATGCACTGTCCTACAGTTGAGATGATTGCTTTTCACTACTGCATTTGATTTAGAACATTATTTTTATTGAAATTGCAATGTTTTAAATCTTTTGCCTAAAGGAACATGTTTCTCCAAATAATTCATTGAATGATAAAATTAATTTATACTTTTATTTTAAAAAAACCCACAAAATTGTTGTAATCTTATCCAAAACAAACACACCCCCCCCCCGCCCCCCGCACCAAATAGTAGTTTAAAGGTGGAAGAAATAGTTTGTTTTTAAAAAATCACTTTTTGTTAATACTGTTGTCAACATTAAGACACACCAAACTTTGTCTTAATGGTTTTTGATGGGACAGTGTTGTATTTAGTAATTTGTGATCATTATGACAGCCTGGCTGTGGAAAGACCATCTCTGTGGTTATCTGGAGGAGATCAAGGCGCATCACCTGTAGAGCAAGGGCTTGTTTTCGCTCACAGCTGTCCTTCTGGAAAGGGAGCACAAGGCTCTGAAAGAATGTTACTGCTAAATCCATCCTTTCACCTCAGTTACAGGCTTTCCTGTATGTGAAGTTTAACTGCAGATGAGTTATTTCCACAGTAAGGCTCCTGTGTTAGCAGTTTTTAAGGCTTGCTATGTGTTCTGCTATCACTATTTTCTCAGTAGGATGACAGCAGCTGTTCTTTGATTGAAATATGAAGAAAGATGTGTTGAAGTCAGATAAGCATCACTGCTAAAGCAGCTTTACCTCCCAATTTGCTGGTCTTTGTCATACGGCTAGTAATAAGGAATGCTGAAATTGAGCTTTGTGCTTGATTTAAATGATAGTCTTACAAGATAGGTGTAAATCTATCTAAAGAAATTTTTCTTTGTGTATCTCTGCTTCTTGAGACAAAATGCGCTCATGTCATTGTAAACTAAGAGGCACAGAATGAGAGGACATCATCTGACCCTTGGCAGTAGTTCAGGAGGATTTTTTTTCTTGTCATTCCTTATTATTATGATTTGCCTTTTTGATGACTTACCTGTCATTTTTTTTTTTCTTTTTTTAAATTTTTTTATCTGAAGTGATTTGTGGTAGGACAGCAGTAGTTTCTTTTATCTTCATTGCCAAAGCTGCACTTGTAAGACCACATTCAGCAGCAGATTAATCCTCAAATACCTTGGTTCAGTTTTCACAGTTGCTGCCAAACAGGCCTCCTTTCACAGACCATTTTATACTTCGTGATACTTGTAATTAACAATTACTTATAGCAAGTCTGCTTCTGTATTCTGCACAATGAAAAGTAAGCCTTACTGATACAAAATACTAATGAAGATAAGCAACGTGAAAATTTACACGAAACTTTCTATCTCTTATTTTTTAAATGCTGTGAAGTATAGTGGGCAAATAATCTGCTGGTGAAATGATCCCAAGTGCTTTGGCAGATACTGAAGATTTTCAGAATTTAAGTACAGCTAAAGAAATGCTCCGATCTGGTTTCGTCTGATCTTATTTGATTTTTAGTTATGTACAATGATGAATGGCATTCTTTTAAAAACAGAGTACCAGCTCTAGTGTCTGCTTAAATCCACTGGATGCCATTTAAATTGCCTTCGGAATAAATGGGTCTGGTAAGGTATATTTCCAAACAATACATGAGATGAGAAACTAATCTCCCAGCTTTTTAGTGACTCTAAAAATATGTGTCCTTGCTAAATTTTCTTGCCAGGGGATTGAACCAGTAAACTTTTCAATTGATTTCTAGACTGGGTTTGACTGTGATTGAAATTGTGTTTCAATTTTCACAGAAAAACACAGTTCAACAAACGTCAAAACATTTTCAGAATAATAGAACTTCATATTCAGTTGCAGTTGAAGTTAAAAAAAAAAATTAAATTTATTTTCAGTAGGGTTTAGCTTGTCTCCTTGATGATCTATTTCTAATCTTTCTATTGTATTTAAAATAGCAAATATATTACTTTGGTATTTTAAATTTAAAATACACTCAAATAAGCATTTTCTGACATTTGCAGAGGCTGGTTTTTGAGTCTTCCTTAACTACCTGATGTCTGCATTATTTTAAAAATTAACTGTTGCCTATTGGTGTACATATAGATACCTTTGACCATTACCCCAAGTATGTTCTTAGCCCTCGGAATCATTAACTCATACATTGTGGGTAGTCTGAGATAAATTATTCTCAGGACTGAAACTTTCAACAAGACATATTTCTTCTTCAGATGATAACCACCCAAATCAAACTATATCTTACATGAGGCTCCTCTTATAAAATAGTATTTGTATAAACTTTATACATTGCATAAAACTGAATGGAAAGTCATCTTAAAAGCGTGCTCATTTTATGCATCAGGAATCATTTAAGCAACAGGAATTTAGATAGGGACTTCTTCATGGGCTTTGATCCAAATGCATATTAAATAATGTATTTAGAAGATCTTTCAAAAGTACAAATAGGAGTTAATTTAATTAAAGCTTATTCAGAGATAAGAGGATTGTGCTTGACCACTAGTAGTATTTTTATGAAAGAAATACTAATGATGAGAATTTTAAAAAAATGTATACGGGTCTGCCTACGTGAAGGTACTGATTAACCACACAATAGGAAAAACATACTGCACAGAAAACTAACATGAAAAGTTCACGTTCCAGAAAATATTAATAAATAGAAAATTCCTTTCCTATATCTGCAAATGCCCTGGTGAAGAGACCTGTCTTGGCGTTTTGTACAAGGTGGATAAGATAACTCATGATAATAGTAGCAATAATTGTAATATTGCTACTACTACTAATAGTAACAGTCGAATCTTGTCTTCTCTAAAGATGCTCGCTTCTGCTAACTTTTTAAACTAGGAGTGTTTTGTGTTGGTGTGTTGGAGCACTTTGTTTTGAGAATGTACCCATTATGACGTTTTAAAGGAACATGCCTATTTTAGCTGCTTGCAAGCTGCTATGTGACTAGCTGCCATGGAGCAAATGACAAATCTGAAGCAAGCACTCTAATCTAGGTTCTTCTTTCTGTTCCTTTCTGGGACGCACAGACCCTATTATCTTTAAAGAACTTTACAGTACGCAGAGGCTCTAGGAGGAATGAAAAGAGGGAGTGAATTAGAGCCCCCTTAGTGGGAAAATCTTGAGAAGAGTTTCGTGAAATACTGTGAGATCATTCCAGGAAAGCAAAGAATTTACAGTAATTTTAGAGCACAGAAAGAAATTATGCTTTATTTAAAATCCTTCAAAATTTTAATAAGACTTTAGTTCATTTCTGAAAAGGTCCAGTGTCAGTTCTAACCAATTAGCCTAATGAAAAGCGATTAGAACATCCCTGTTTGCAAAGAGAATTTTCAGACTTTTTCTTTTGTCATTGTTTTTAAGCAGACAGACTCTAAAGTATTTTGGCATAGCTACAGTCACTGTATCCATTATCACTCTTTCTTTTCTCTTACATATTAGTGAATGTAAACCAAGACATTTTTAGCCTCCCTGGTTTTCATTCAGTTTTTCAAACAAAGTGGTAGTGACTAAAACAGCTCTATCAGGCTCTCAAGGAGGCCAATTTAAGCTTTGGCAACTTGCCATAAACATAAAAATACAATTGATTTATTTATTTATTTCCCGGGAGGGGGGCTAAGATGGGGCAAGTGCCCCTTTTTGTTTTCTTAAACAAGAAGATGATTTCCCCTAGCTTGAATCTTCTTCAATAATAAATCATTCTTTTTCAAATTTGTAATTTAATTAAATAATAACAATAATTAAAAGTGTTGAAAGGAGATTGCTGAGTACCCTAAATCCATTGTAAGGTAGAAAACAGGTCTCACGGTGTTTAATTACATTGTATTTATATACCAGTGGTAAAAAAAAAAACCCTCTGTGTTTCATTTGCATATTTTAGTCTAAAAAACAATTCACATAATTATTGATTGTTAGCATTCAGACCCTGTTTTAACAAATGTCTGTTTTGTTCGCTATTTCCAAAGTTGAGCCAGTATTGGAACTTGAAGTTGAAATTCCATTTTGAAATTTTATGGATGCAGCTTTGACTGCCCAGTTTAGGTCCGTGCCCCTGCTTTGTTCCTAGGTGTGATGCAAGTCTTGAAAGGGTCTGTTTTCAAGTCCTCATTGCATTTGTAGCTGGGTAGGATTTTTCTGGTGAGATTTCAGTTCCCAGGGATAAAGTAATCCATGTCAATTTCTGAAAACAGTTTGCAAAATTCCCACCTGATTTCTGAATCCAGCCCATCAACAGCATATTTGGATTGAAACCTGGTAATCATTTTGCCCTTCTGTGAATTAAAAGACCTCAGCTGGTCTCTGGTTTTTATTTTCCATGCTGTAAATAATAATGGTGCTTTTTTTAAAAAACATTCTCAGTAGTATTGATATCACATTCATTTGCTTTCCCCCTATTTGCTTTTTGCCTGGTCAAAGATATTTGTGTCTTAAACCATGAAAATAAAAGTCAACAGAATCAAAAAGGCATATGTTCAAGTTAGTAGGATCATCTCTGATGTTCGTCTTTTAGCATAATTGTTAAGCAGTATGGTACTTCCTTTGAAACACAAATCGGGGATTTTTGATGATTTAAAGTGCACAGTATGGAGGAGTGACTGATAAAAGACTTGGAAGCAGATGTGAGTCAGAATACAAGAAACCTTATGTATCATGGATAAGTTATTCATAGAATAGAATCAGAATAGTTTGGGTTGGAAGGGACCTTTAAAGGCCATCTAGTCCAACCCCCCTGCAATGAGCCGGGACATCCTCAACTAGATCAGGTTGTCCAGAGCCCCGTCCAGCCTGACCTGGAATGTTTCCAGGGACGGGGCTTCTACCACCTCTCTGGGCAACCTGTGCCAGTGTTCCACCACCCTCATTGTAAAAAGTTTCTTCCTTATACCTAGTCTAAATCTCCCCTCCTTTAGTTTAAAACCATTACCCCTTGTCCTGTCACAACAGACCCTGCTAAAAAGTTTGTCCCCAACTTTCTTATAAGCCCCCTTTAAGTATTGAAAAGGGGTCCTTTGAGTAAAGTGATACACTGTTGGTTTTGAAGGTTAGAAATAGCATCCTGCTGTATTTTATACTTTTAGGAACTGCTATAGCTACACAGACTGTGCAGGCTCTGAACTGGTCCCTGTTCTTACGGCATAAGTAACACGTCTTTTAAGTATTACCCAGACCCCCATTTCCCAGGTGGCCTCTGCCATGGGTAACTGCACTGGTCTGGTAGGATCAATCTTAATGAAATAGAGCTGACATTTCAGTACCTTTCTTGGAGCAAGGAAAGATGCTTACTGTATGTTTTTTCATAGTGCTTAAAATAACGACCACAGAAAGTTCACCCTAGGTGAAGTGAACGATAACAGTTCTTTCTTTCAGCATGTTATTAATTTCTAGCTTCTTACTGGAACAGGAATTTATGTAATTTTCAACGTTAATGCTCACAAATTGTGATTTTATAATGCAGATAAGTCTTGACTATTCATAGGCTTTCTCCTTAACCACTTATTCTGTCATGCTAATTTTTGTTCTAGATTTTAGTTCTAAATCTTTGATTTAGTTTATTTTCTTGCCAGATCTCAGAAAACAAAAAAAAAAGGAATGACAGAACTGTTGAGAATTTCATACCTTATGGAGATGACTTTGTGTGACATACTATAGAAACAAGTTGTCCTGAGATGTTCATCGGGTTGCAAAGCTGTGCTGCTTCTGGTGGTGATGGTCAAACATTCAGGTATAGCTTAATACTGCTGCGAGGTATTGCATTGTTACTTAGTTACGCCTTTGGCCCAGGGCTGTAGCTGGGGTTAGCATTTTGAGCTAGAAGTAGGCATAGATAGTCTCTGGGAGATTGGAGCTCCATGCTTATGTACCTGCAGCAGCCCACTCCATGACAGAAAATCAGTGTAATATTTCCGAATTACTTCCAGGTTACAGCAGTCCATATGACAGGACACAGTGCCTGCACTGTGGTGGCTAGAAGAGTCGTAGATAGGAGAAGCTTTTTCATTTCCTAGCCAGTCAAAAGTTGCTGCTTATACAGGATAAGTGACGGTAAAACGACACTGCGGTTGCACAGTGCTCTAAAGAATGCATGAGTAAGTGTCTAACATGCACGAGCTGAGAGGGACATCCTGGTTACTGCTATGCTGGTCTTACCTGTGAAGAATTCAAGCCAGCTCCTTTTTATTCCAATGCATTGCTTTACCCATTGTGAAATCATTATAACACTGCTGCTGACACAAGAAGTTAGGTTGCTTGCTGTCATACTAGTGGTATCACCATTTTCAGCTTGTCTTCAAATTACCACAGCATTTTTCAGGAAGGTAGAGCTCCTTAGTTTCATATCTAACTTAGGTAGTCCTTTTCTTGATATTCTGCCTCACTTAAAGGTCTCCATTGTATTTTTTGCTGGAGTCAGTACGTTTTAATTTTTCCTAAACTGTTCAGTCACATCGCTAGTTTTATTTAACTTTTGTTGATTTTACTCAAAATGAGGTGTGGCTTGAAGTGTCTTGGTTCAAATATACATTGTTTAAAGGGTGGATAGATACCCTTTCTGGATGACAGATGTTACCAAGATAAACTACTGTCATATGCCCTAATATTGTTTCTGAAGATGATTTATCAAGTGATTAGCAGAGCTGTCAGAATTGGCTTATATTTATTTCCTAGTCTAGAAAGCTTTTTTTAAGCCACTGACTTGTCTCTCTTTAATTCTAAAATAGTAATCTCCACTGGTTCCTGTAGGGAGATAAGGTAGAGATCTCTGCTTCCCAGGAGGTAGTTTTTGAAGTATGAATGCTTTACCTTTAAAGAACAGTAATGAGAAAAAATGTCAGTGAAAGGATTTTCTAAAGTAAAATTAAAAAAAAAAAATCAGTTACATAAGATGTCATGAAATAATATTTTTGGTTATTTTGTGTGGGAGATATATTTTTCTTGGGACTATTTGCTTTTCAGTGATTAAAGATGTGGTTGGCCATTTGATTAGTTTATGCAGAGTTGTGTTTCATGTGGAACCTTAACTAGCCTGCACTTAAAATAATTTATTAAGTTGGTATCTGGATTCCTTATTTGAAGTTGGTCTTGGAAATAGTATGTTTTCTGTATTACTGTCAATAATTGCTTGGACATAGGATCAGTATTAAGAATGCATGAAGATGGCTGTTGTAGTTTCAGATCTGTATGTGTTGATTTAAAAGATAAACTGACACAAGTTAAAGAAAATTCTCATAAATTGGAGCTCTCCATATCTTGTTTTAGTAGTTAAACCTCATGTACTTGTTCTGGAGGAAGGATTTGAATTGAACTAGATTTTTAGAGGCAAAACTAAACAGGAATTTGTGAATAAAATTTCATTTTTTTACTTTTTTTAATGCATTTTGTTGCTGGAGTTTCCATAGAAACATACAAAAATGTGAAAGAAGGGTTTTAACTGGGAGTCTAAGAGAAGTTTCAGAAATTGAATGAATCACTCTTGCTTCTAATGACAGATTATGAAGATGGTTTAATCTTACAGTGCGAGTGTTCTACTGACAGGTTCTCCTGTGAACAGATTAGACATCCATCTGAGACGTTTTTATCATATTGATTCGTTCCCTTGGAAGAATGCAGGCTTTTACTGCTTTTGGAGATGATTCCAAGTGCCTTGTCGAGATTACATCTTGCATGTGAATTTTAGCTGGGATTATGTTCCATGGGAGTGACAATTTTTAATAGGCATGGTTCAGGTGGTACTGCAGAAAATGAGTAGCTCGATTTAATGGAAAAAGCTAACATATACACATGTGTAGCAAGCAGCTCTAGAGGAAATCCGTAGATAATGTACTTGAATAGTGCATGTGTACATAAAAAGTAATATTAAAAAAAAAATACTGCTGGTTTATGTTCTTAGAGAATAGGCAGTTTTATATAAACCATCCTCATGTCTGGGGCACTTCACAACCAAGTGGCAGCTCAGATCATTTTTAAAAGCATGTTCATTGATGGACACAAGGGAATAAATACTTTCTGAGCCAAATTTGACTAATGCTCAGGATTGCTATAACACTTGGTCCCATCCTGACAGACTTTAGGCTTAAATCAAAATTTTATATAAAGCTTAGAAATTCATATTTTATTTAAATTTTCTGCTATGCCTTATCATGAATAGATTTTTACTTAAGATGACATTCCTGCTTGAAGCAGCACTAACTTCAAAGTTAGGGCAGATTGCTCAGGCCCTTGTTTGGACAGAGATTTTTTATTTTTTTTTTTTTTTATCAAGACCTCAGAGTATTCGGTCAGTGAAATATGTGGAAACATATAAACAAGTAGTACAGAAGTAAGAATAATTTAAGTATTTGTCTGTCTGCATTTCATGCAAGCAAGGATGAAGCAGGGATGTTGTGGAGATGATCATAAACTACCAGATGGTCTTTGCTGGCATCACAAGTTCTGTGTAATTGATCCTTCTCAGCAGGAGGACTTGGGGCTTGTACCAAGTTCAATTCATTGTCAGTCAGTCAGGAACAGAGAACTTAAAAATCAAACTTACCTGCATATCTGGAGATCATTAAATGCCCTTTTTCTATAGGAGATTGAACTGCCGTGAAAGGAACAGAGAACATACCTTCCTGGTGACTCCACCAGTGCCAATACACTTTGGTATGTGAATTTATTAGAGCAGTCAGGAGAACCCTATGAATGGACCTCTTCTCTATATTTGGAAACCCTGAATCTTGTCTTCTCTTGCCTTGATTTCTCACTTTAGATTACTAGTAACACTGTATTGGCCAACTATACAGTACTTTTAACTGTCTATTAAGAACTCAGATGATATTAACTAATTTAATGTTAGCCAGCTATAAGGCTATTTGATTATAGTAATTTTGCAATAATTATGAACTTGAGTTTGTTACCTAGAAAAGAAGAGCTTTAACTTCCTTTATCAATAGCCTGGCTTGTCCATTTTCCTAGCTTCATAAAATAGAAATCAAATGAACTTGCAAAACTGTTTGAAGATATTTCATAGGAGAGCAAGGCATTCTAACTAAACTTAGTTTATTATTTTATAGCCGTATGATACAAGCAACTAAAAAATACATCTTGGAAGACAGCAATGATGCATGAAAAAACACAGATATAACAGCGTGTATGGAAAATACAAAATAGCCAAAAGATTTTTTTATTATCTGCAAAAGCTGATCGAAGCCTGTTGGTGCCGCTGTGAAGGATGCTCCTGCCCTTTCCTTGACTCCTGCCTGCATGATGTTTTTGCCATTATTAGTACTCATGCTCAGCGTGTGGATCTGGCTGAACACTAACCCTTACCAAAACAAAATAATAGTGATTACTTTGTTGAATCGTGAGCTTATCCGGCTCACCAGTTAGCCAAATGAGTAGTGATGCCAAACAAGGCCAAGGATGAGGACCGCATGGCTGTGACTGGGAGGAGCAGGGGGAGGGGGCATAGGAAGGCAGGGTGTCCCCTTTTAGCGGGAGAGCAGATAAACTGAAGGCAATTGTAAAATGATATCCATTGCATCAGTTGTAATATTCATAGTTGCTGCATGTTTGTGCTGTTTTAGGAATTACTGCATGTTTGTGCTGTTTTGGGAATATACTGCTAAACAAACAAAAAATAATCCAAGGAGTTTGGAATACTAATGTGTTCAACCAATATGGGTTTTTTGTTTGCTTTAAACACTTCACTAACGTGAAGTCTCTGCATTTTACCTACATACCAATTCTTTAAAGGTCAAATACAAATTCACCCTGTAATATCTTCACTGATTCAGCATAACGAAAATGGAGTTTTCCCATCATTGCAGGCTACAAATCATACAGACTATTCTTTCTTTGGGTAGATTTCATTTGTCATTTCTTATATATAGCACTTGAAAAATTATTTCTAACCAGAAGTTGAACTTCTGTAACAAAGTGCCTATTCATTAGACATGATATTTCCTGGATATCAGAAGGGTATCTGCAATAGCCTTTTATCAAAGAAAAGATAAGATTCCTCCTTTCCCTGTGACTGAGCCAACCCCAGCAAGGAGCAAAGAGGAGTTTTGTATCCTGTTGCAGGTAGTTAATTCAATTGCTTTTCATTTGGCATTAATAAAACATTTTGTTCAGTTGCAGATTACTCCCTAGCAACAGATGTCTTTACCTAGAAATACATTTAATATTTTAATGTTTAAATTTATTAAATATGCTTACAACTGAATTAGCAGTGCATTTAAATATGCATTATTTTAAACACATAGAAAATGAAATGGCTGGCATTTTCCATTTTTCACAACTAGACAATCATAAATATGTACAGCCTTTTCAGTGAAAACCGAGCAACAGAATGAGTGAAGTCAAAGCTGATGGAAATTAATTAGTTCTACATAATAGGCCATACCAATTGTAGAAAAAAGGATTTGAAACTTAAACAAACCAAAAATATATAAATAAGCGACAGCCGTTGGTCAGCTGTAATTTACATTCCAAAAGGTGACCTGCGCTTTAAAGCCTGGTTCTCCAGTGCTCAATAAAAACAATAGAAGTCACAAGGAAATCTCTGGCTTGCCATGACGAACCCCTAACGCGGAAGAGAAAAAGGCTTCTGAGATGATGCAAACTGAGAAGCACTTCATTATGACACTAAATTTTATAGGTCTTCCAAATAACAAAATGTCTTTTAGAATAAAATGCATTTTCCACAGATTTCTTTATTCATTGATTCTTTTCTCCTAATATGACAAGTAAAATTTAATCAGATTTTAGAAGTTTAAAAATAACGTGGAGAATGATGCTTAAAATGCTTTGCTTAGATGTGTAAAAGAGTGAGCTCCACACTCAAATCATGGTAACTGGCAAGTCTGTAGCCATGGATTTTGCATCAGATTATTCCATGTGTTCTTATGAGAGAAGGACCAAATGGTTTTTTTAAAGTGGTTTGATTTAGACATTGTTTGCTTATTAATGAATCTTTACGCAATGCTTATATTCAAATCATGTATGTATCTTGCATGTATGGAGAACTGTTGTTAATGCGGAGTGTCTGAGAGGAATGTAACAGAGACAAAATTTTGGAAAAAAACCATAATCACAATAGAAAAGGTCAGCAGAAAGTAGTGGGCTTCATCTGTAACCCACTGGTGCCGGGAGCGTGGGAAGGCCGATTCCGTTAGGCAGGTGTCAGTGGCCAGCGAGAAGAGCAGAGGATCGCATGCATGTCTGTTGTACCTGGCTGTGGATCGTAGTGTGTGCGCAACCGTATGCAATGCACTTACAGTGCGCAAAGCATCTCCTCTCTCTTCTCTCACACCACATATTTTTCAATTCTTTCTTTGCTATCTATTTGACTATCCCCTTCAAGCTATTTAAGGATTCTGTAATATTTTCGGGATAAAAGTCAATCTATACCTACCTTGCAAATACCTCTTTGTGTATGGATTGTAGTTAAGTCTGGATAGTGTCTTATCCAGGCTGACTTAAATCTCATTTCTTATCCTTAAGATGTTCCTTATGCCAGCTTATACTTCTAGACGCATCTACATTCACCTCCACTCAGTGTGTAAATAACACTCTCAATTGCCTCTGAATGTAGTAACAGTCCAAAGATGTCTTAAGTAGCATAAGTGGGTTTAATCATAATATTGAGGGATAGAGGAGGAAGCACTCTCAGGAACACGTGTGTTAAAATGTGGGTGAAGGGAGGGTGCTCTCTTACATTTTCTTTCACGTATTTAGTTGCAAGGTGCTGTCAACACAAATTCTACTTCACTGTGGTTGGGTGGTGAAAAATTAAGTGCCTCTTCCTTTTTTTCCCGTATATTTTCCACTGTCTCTTCTAAAATCTGATATTCAACCCTAGTGTAATTATACTGAAGTTAATTTGGTACACAGTTTCAATATTTGGATGTATGAGAGAGACTGCAAATTTGAGTTAGTCTGTGATAAGTTCCTTATCATAGAATGGTTTGGGTTGGAAGGGACCTTCAAAGATCTTGTCATTGTCCCCCCACCATGGGCAGGGACATTATCCCCCCTCCACCGACATCCTTCTCTTCAGTTACAATGTGCTTATTTTACAAGCCCCGTTTTGCATACCTGAGTTGGTGTCTGTGTGCCTTCCACAGTCCCACATTTCATGTCAATTCTCCCCTGAGAGGTTCCTCTAAGTGTGACAGTATTTCAATCTCAGATGTTTTCAGTTGCAAACCCTACACAATTATGGTAAAAGTTTATGGTAAAAATCTTTCCATCCAGTTTTATAGTCAGTAACTGCCAGAACATCAAACAAATCTGCAAATACCATGGCACTCGTGTTTCCTTGAAGCACTCTTCCTTTAGACCTAGGGAACCATAATAGTTCTTGCATCCGGGATGTGCTGACCCTAACTCAACTGGGCTATCACTAGCACCTAACGAAAATGTCTGTGTCCTGGAAGTTGGCTTGAAGTCAAGGCTACTGCGTCCCTTGGCAGAGCTGCTTTCTGCCAGGACGCTGGTCAGGTAGGCTGTGGGTGTCCGTGCAGTACAGGTGTGCTTCTCTTCCATGCGTATGACAGGAGTGTTCTTCCTGGTGCCTCCACGGAAGGATTTACACTGTCTGCTTTTAGAATCTGAACATCTCCTCAATTAAATAGCTTTTTGGAAAGGCACAAATTACTTGGACATTGCAATAAACAAATAAGCTTGCACTTTATTTCATATTGTTATATTATTATTAATTCTTATATATTACTTCATATGCCCTATATATTAATTTGATTGTTTTGATATTAATATCACTTGCCTTTCATTAATTTAATTTTACCAGTGGCAAGCAGGTTAGAAAAATAAATAAATGGAAAGGAGGATCACTGCCAGGATAGGTCAAATTTTAGACCTTCCAGTCTTGATCTGTCACTTTAAAAAACTCCACAAAACCACCACCCTGTAATTCTGTGAAGACATTACAGTCTATTAAGTTAACAGTGTAAATGTTTATTTAAAGAATAGTTTTTTAAAAAACTTGTCACTGACCTAGTGTGATAAATAATCAAGGCTGGATTAATTTAAAAACTGTATCCAGCCATGAAGCCATAGGTCAGAAGAAGTTTATGTGAAGAATGCAAAGCCGTCGTCTCAGGCACTTGCGCTGTGGAGCTTACTAGCTGCAGGATCTAGCTCTTCCAAAGTTTTGACTGGGTTTTGTCATATACACAGTTGAGGAGTGCTTCAAAAGCATTAACATTAGCACTTTAGTTGGGATTAAGTGTTGCCTGTGCCAAACTGTCTTCCTGTTTTCAACATTTTTCCTAACTTAATTTGGCAGTAGGAAGACATACAGGGCACACTGTATAACTGTTGCTATCCAGAAGAGATGAAATTAGGAGAAAGGAGTGGTTGGCCTTTAATGTTTGCATTGTAGCTGATCTGATTAAATTAAGCGTAAAACTACTGATACTAAACCAAGGACCTACTCTGTAGAATAGGACGAGTCTGTCTCGGTGTCTGCTGGGAACATAACCAGCAAAGTGCCCTGAAGGGAATGGAATGGAATGAGATGTTCTCTTTCTCCTGGAGGGCTGCTGAAATGGACTCTGTCTTAGAGCAGGTAGACCAGTGTCATTCCTGAGCTTTAGGAAACCCAGCTGCATTTGTTCTTTAGAAAGAAAGTGCACTGGTTTTGTATATCTCAATCCAAGTTTCACAAGCACGGAGGCTCTACTGAAAAGTGCAGTATCCTGTCCTGCCGCAGGTAGCTTCACCAACCAGAGTACTAATCGTGGTTATAGTGCAGTTCTGTGTACGTATAATGACACAGTTACATTCTATGGAGAAGTAGAAGGATGATGTGTGCTTTTCAGTAGTTGAGGAATACAGACATACAGTAGCATTTCAGCTCCTTCTAAAGGGAATGTAAACTTTTTTCTGTAACAGTAATTGCCTACTAAGTCCTTACATATTATAGATTATTTTTTCTCATAGTTGTATTTGTTGGGGAATTTGGAAGACTGGGTGCTGGGAATATGAATTCTTTCAAATCCCCTCTTAAAAAGCAAATTGAAGACGACTATCTACCCCTTTTCTCTCTACCCCCAAAGAGCGATTTATTTATGGGAAAACAAACATGTCAGTGTTCCACTGTGGACTGTATCACCACTTGATGTTTTATGTGCCTCAGTTGTTGTGTTTTCAGATTGTAAGCCCCAAGGGGCAGGGACCATGTCTTCTTTTGTTTGTATAGCACTGAGCCTACTGTCAGCACTCTATAAATAAGAAGTAATTATAGTGTTACGCACCCATGTATTTTGAAAGCTTGTGTCTGCTCCTGTTGAAATCCAAGAAAATTTTTCCCTCTTACTTCAGGGACAAAGGATAACATACTGTATTAGCTGGCTGAATTTGTTTTACATTGGGGGGGTGTTTATGTGAGGAAAATAGACTAAAAACTATAATGCATCCTTTTCAACCAAGGTGCTTTATTATATGAAGCTGTATTTTTATTATGTTAAATGAATATATAGGAGGTGTTGTGAATTAAAAATACTGTTTCAAAAGATGATAACCAGTTTTCCAAAGCTAACAACTTAGCTTATTAATGCGATAGTAAAATGAGAAATGAAACTGCTACCAACTATGGAAAATTGTAATTAGAATGGAAAATTCCATCATTCTACTTGGTAGACACAAAGGTTTTTCTGAGTGCAAGGCGTGCAGAGAATACTAGAACAAGAATGGGAAACCTGTTTTGAGCTACCATGTAATCTGAAAGGCACACCATTTTTTTAATATATGTGAAACATACTTTAATGCTGAGACCTTGTGTGTTAAGGTTCTGCCTGAAGTGAAGTTTTACGGCCAATTTATAAGGTCTTGCAAACAGGAGTTTACAGTGGAAACAGTGACTCTTACCTTAATTGTGGCAATGTCAATAGCATTGCTGTAATGAGCATCTGGCTACATTCCATCTGTTGACCACACCAACGGGTTTTGTGCATCATAAAAGAAGTGTTTCCCCTCCATATTTGATTTTCCACATGTCAATCCCTCCTACGCACTCCAGCCCTTTCAGTTTATTGGAATCCCAACATGTGAGCTGTGTAAGTGATGGAGATGGGTGTTTGCTCACGTGATAGAGACAGCCCGGCCCGTGCAGACCTTGTAGCACGCTTTTTCGGCTGCATGACTTGCCCTTGTCGTTTCCCCGCTGCCATCGAAGTCACACTGGATACACGTGGTTGACTAGCCTGTCAGTTGCATGTGGCGTATTAGGTTATGGATTTGGAGAGAGGAAGCGGCACCATGCTGTAAATGCATGAGGTCTTGCAGCAGGAGAGCATGAGATGAGGCCAAAAGAATGAATTTCGTGTTTAGCACATGAGACTTGGCAGATATAGTTACTGGCATGTGTTTAGGGGAAGCTTAGATTTGCATTTGTACAAGGGAAAAGTTATGCATTTAAAAATGTTACCCAAACCAAACTGCATAATTTTAAATGAATGCTGGGCAATTTCAGTTCTAAGTTGCTTTATTATTTTTTTAATCAAAGCAAGGGTTGAGGATGAAAGCTGGTCAGTAAACTTTTTCTTTGAGGTGCTCAGAAAAGTATGCAATAAATTAGAATATTTTAGGCCTGTCTCATTTTGTATTTCACATCCTCAATAACAAATTGGCTTTCTACCATTTAGCCCCAATGTTCCAGGACGCAATGTTATTCCCTCCTTGGCTACATCAGGAAGTCCAGCCTTTATTGCTAGTATAGTCTGCTTGTTCCTCCAATAACTTTGCACTTTCTCTACTGTTTCCTCCAGGTGAGGGGAAGCTATGTCCAAATCTATAAACTCACCACCGTGTTGCCCTTTAAATCACTAATAATTGTCCTTAAAGGCTATTAACTTCTGTCGGATAAAAGAGGGGCAAGTGACAAGCAAAGCTCATAAATGTTAATTCAAATCAGGGCTGTATCTACCTCTTCATCTCACCTGTATTTGTTTCTTTATATTTTTATGCTAAGTTGTGAAAATTCTGGACAAAAGGTATTTATACTGTGAATAGCATGATGGGACTTAAGTCCTTGAATGGATAATAGGTACAATTGTAATAGAGATCAATAATTCTGAATGTTATGAGCAGTGTGATTTTGCATTTTCACTTCCAGTAAGTCACAGGACATGTCACACATCAGGAAATGTGCACTTAGGGAAGCTTATTGAAAGCAATTGTATAAAATAGTAGTTCTTGGGCATTCTTGCGCAGAGCTTCTTGGGGGGCAGGGGAAGCTTTGCCCCACAATTTGTTAGGACTGTGACAGGCTTCGGAGTGCTGGGAAAGCTGCGTGCTCACCCTTACAGCCATTGCATTCTCTTGCTCTGAAGTGGGTGATTTCCCACCTTCCTTAGAAAGTTTCAATTACCATTAATTTTGACGGCATGGGGCAGATAGATACTTAATCTGAATATCTCTTCCAGAAGCTGTCATTACCTGATACACTTCACTTTTTGTGTGTAGGTGTAGAAACGGTATTACTCCTAAAAGTGTAAATTGCTAGGATTGATATGTAGTTTTGCTGTTAAGGCTTTTCATCTCTGAAAGATAGTTTCTTTGCTTCTCTTGTTCATAGTAAGAAGATCTGTAGTTTGTACGTTGTAGGCACACTAAATGTTTGCTCACAGCTGAGGACAGTCTCTATCTAATAAACTTTAGCAGGAGTACTAATTTTTGAAATGTCAGGGGAATCCTGTGATCGTAGCTGTCATGATTTATACAGACAGTGGTGAATAACTCCTCTCAGTGAGGGCAGCTGCTCAATGAGAAGTGTGGAGACAGGAAAGGACTATTGAAATAAGAGGCTGAAGTCAGTTGAGATCCACAACTTGCGTTCCTTGGCTTTGTTGCAACTACATACTGTGTAGTTGTAGCAGAGCTATTTAATGTGTAGTTTACATTACTGAGCATGTTATTGAGTCCTGGATCATTTTGTGCCTCCTCTAGTGATGTCTCCCACGAAGTATTTGATGTGGGAAAAGCTTCCAGAATTTAGGAGTGGAAAAGATTTCTTTTGTTTCCGTTTGTCCCTGTGCCTGCCTCATAACTGATGATAATGGCCCTGAGAATATAGGGAGCTAACCAGGAATGGCAGGAGTGCAAGTGATTGAGAAGGTTAGTGCCTGGAAGTGTTCCACAGATCTTACCTGATCATTTGCTTTGTAAACCAATCTGCGATTGTTGCTTTTCCTTTCACCTTATACTTAAAAAAAAAAAAAAGTATTCCAAGCCAGTGACCAAAACCAAAATATGAAAAAAGGATGAAGACATACATCTAATGTGCATCATATTGATTTATGTTTCATGTAATTAGAGAGAATTAAAAAACATAATATTGTTGCGTATAGTGGCTCTCATTTTCCTTGTTTTAAGCGTGTGGCATGGTACTGTATATATGATATTTGGATCCATACTGTAACATACCTCAGTCAAGTATTTTTGTTTGCTACTTAAAGGTCTTGGGCATAGCAGTTCAAAGTTGGGTTATTTATTTATTTGCTTATTTTCCTTGGTGTACTCAGAGGAGATAAGTATCCAGAGAATCAAAGACTTAAAAGATGCTTGTTCTCATAGCCAAAGGTTTTGGAGTCTTTGAGGACAGGGTTGATATATCTGTTGGAACAACAATAAACAAGTTTTTTTATTAGAGCCAAAATATTTTTCAAATGTTGGTAATTAAATTGAGTCCATAAAGAAGCTAGGATATTAATATCAAGGGTGGATATTTCAATATTAGGAGATGCATACAATTGTGGCTAATTCTAATTTCATTTAGAATTAGCAGATGATCTGAAAAGATTTGGAACACTATGTTCAAATGACTGCTGCAATCCCTTTTTTGCCTTAGAAGGTATAAACCTAAGAGGAGAGCAAACTGCGTGTGTGATACAGGAGAAAGAGCAGAGGAGTGAGAAGAAAACATAGTTGCTCAGTTGCACCTCTGTAGTGGGACGTAAATAAAGCAGTGTTTGATGTACTGTCTTCCAAAAGGAAAAGAAGGAGCAGCGAAAGCCCAACAACCGCATTTTGATCTGATCTCAGATACTTGGCATATAGGAGAAGGTATCTGCACAGGCATGACAGCGGAGAAAGTGATTGAAGTGCAGCCTTATTTTCTTCAGGTAGGCCTCTGTACAAATTTTGTGGCCTAATTTCTACCCCAGAATTAAAAAATAGTTGAATGCGTTCCTAGTCTGCAGGAGATCAGTTTGTGTGATGAAAGAGCTTCCATGCTGTAATACTTCAGGTGGTCCCTACTGGTGCTGAAGAGGTAGCTATCACTCTTACTGTTTTCCAGGTTGACAACCAAGGAGGTCGAAAATGCTGTTTCTGTCAGCTAATGTGCTTAGCTAGCTTTCAGTGAAGTCGCATATCGGGCTTTATTGCCCCTTGAATTTTTTTCAGGACCTAAAGTGGCTGGTTTAGTGACTAGCAGTCATGTATCAGTGCAGATCAGCAGCAGATAATTTAGTCTGATCTTGTTTGATTTTATGGGTCTCCTAAAAACTTTGTTTCCACATACCTAGCAGCTTAACAGACAGACATATGATTTCAAGCTGCTAAACTTCAAGGACTGTTGTAGAAGGGGCAGGAATGCATGGTGGGGGAAAAAAGGGTGGAATTAATGCTGAGAAAGAATTTAACTCTGGCTTATACTCTGTTGCCTTTCAGTTTTAGACATGTCTACACTGAATATTATACATTTCTGCATCTGTTTGTGGTACAAAAAACCAGAAATGAGATGACTAAATTTTAATAAATAAAATGTTTTCAGATGTATATAGTTCTTCATGTTCCTCTAAGAGGGAAAGAGAACGTTCTTTATCATTCTAAATATAACTTAACATCTACAGCTAAGGGATTCTTGAAGTTGTTATTATTTAAAAGTAATCTTTGTAGAAATAAAGATGCACCTTTCAAATATTTAATTAATATAGAATTTCAGTGAAAAAATGTATCCTGGGCTTAGCTCGGGTTTCAAACTGTGTTGATCTTAAGGTGTAAATGAATGGATTAAAATGTGGTTTGGTCTTTTTACCTTTGAAATGAAAAAACCCAAGCCTTTTGTCGTTTCACTTCATTCATAGACTTTAAAAAAGCTGGTATCTTAAGCTTCTGCTCTTTACAAAAATGGAATTCTGATGCAGAAATTAATAGGCTAAAAGTTAAGGGAAATGCAATATGGTAACAAAGTTATCCTGCATACACTACCATCCTCGCGAACCAACAATTTTGAATTTTATGGGAGGTATTAATTTAATGAGGTTGAATTTTCATAGCATTCCCTTAGAATAAAATACATAGTATCTTAGCAAAAGAACAGTCATTCCCAAGAGCCCAAGGAAGATAAAATGTGTTTGTATTCTTCTGAATGGTCCTTGCCCCAAAAAATAAGGCAATGCACTTGCTGAATTTAACAGACATTGTAAACAAACACTTTTTTTTGTCAGCAAATAGATCTAATTTTAAATACCTTGTATTTTAATTTTATAATTATATGTTAACTGACAAATATGTACATTTCAAATGGCTGTGATCACTGTCATTTCTTCTACTTAGTTGGTTTTTCTCCCTTTATAGTAAGCATTCACATTCAATAAAGTAAATAATAGCAGGTGACAATTATTTTAATTTTAGACAGAATTAAGTTGAATCAAATTTAATGGTGGGATGTGTGTAGAAGGAGCCAAAATACTCTAACAGAGATCTATCTGGTATTAACCAGGGATCGCAGGGTCTCACTTTTATGTGCCTAAGAGCTTGATGTATTTATGGAGTGTAGGATAGTGGATAGTTTCCTTTTAGTTTTTTTACAGTTAGACAAGGTATTACTGGCATGAGCAGGTATTTCCTATATGCAGAGTAGGAAATACTGCTAATACAGTTAATAACCCAGCTAACAGAAGAAAAAAAATCAAAAGGAAATGCTTTAAGGGCCCTCATGGTGCACTGTAGTATTAAACACATGGCAGCCCATAGACTCAAAATAAAATCTTACAATTTGAGTGTGATGTCACTGGTCAATTATTTGACTGTGGTAGCAGTACTGATAGTGATATCACACCTATGAAAACTGGAATTCATCCAGCTAGGTTTGAAGGTGTGATCTACAATCCATCAATGTCAGTTGAAAGTCAACCATTACCTTTTACATCAAACTATAAAAGCAAGTTTTGCCCTCACTGCTGAAGCGTAAGGGTGTTGTTCAAGCAGCCCATTCTTTTTAGGTATCATGTATATAGTTTATGCATTATGTTCCTCTGAGAGGCCTTTGATTGCATCTTTAATCATAATCAAGATCTAGTGTTAATTACTACTAATAATTTGTACTCTTTTTAAGAAATTTAAACTTCACAAAATAACGTGTAAGTAGGAACTATTATGTTTCTATTTTGAGAAACTGAACTATGAAGGTGTTATGACCTGTTCATAAATGATTTTGTATTTATCTGTTTGTATTGACCTGGTTTGTGACTAATTGTACACCTAAAATCATTTTGAACAGTAATATTTTACAAAATTTCAAAAGCAAAAAAATAATTCTCCATTTATTTATTGAGATAACTTTAAATATATTTAATCAGCTCTAAGTAGCAACATTCTCTCTGGCAATACTGTAACTTGAAAGTGTTATATATCCTTTTTCCTTCTATTTAATGTTTATGTATACAACAATTTTTTATTCCTACCATGCTTGAGGGGTTTTTTTTTGTCCTTAGCAAGAAGGATCCCCAAATTATATCAATATATGAACATTTATACCAATATGGCAAATATATATCAATATGTAAATATCATTATGTCAATATAAAAAAATTATATCGATATAGGTTTTTTTAAAAAGAGCTTTTACAGTATTTATTAACTTGTTCTACTGGGTTTTTTAATGGAGTTTTTCAGCTGTTTTAACAAATAATTATCAACCAAGATTTTCTACATCTTTTTATTTTATAATTACAGTGCTTCGGAATTCCCTTTCTGGTTCTGACAACAAAAAGAAACAAATTAACTAGGTTATTACAATAAAGCAGTAGTATGGGTTTATTTATTTGCATTATATATTCCCAGTTTACCAACCTGTCTAGTATCCTTTCTCCTTTTAAAGGTTGTCTGACCTTTCCCATAAAGAAACCCTTTCTTTTAGCTGATAATTTTATCAAATTACTTGAGACACTTGCCAAGTGAGAGATCTATCTCAAGAGTTTATACCCTGCACAAATGGTTCCGTGTGCTTAGCTGAAAAGGCTCAGCTGTATCCAAGACAAAGGATATAGGTAAAAAACCCCAACAAACTAAACCCAAACTAGTAAACAATACAAGTGGAAACTTCTTCGAAAAGATTTTACTGATCCCATTGCTTCAAGGTGGTGTCCTGAGCTTTAGCCGTTGGATAGTATTCATTTAATGAGTGTACTTTGTGTTGTCCAAGTAAATGTTTGTTAAATTTGGTTAATTTATTGGCTTTTAGAAGAATCCCACTTTGCATGACATCATTAGGTTTTAGCAACTAGGGTTCCATCTTCATGATCAGCTCTGGGGCTGAGGAAGATTTCCCTTTTTTCAGTTTGGGATGGCTTCTGTTGTGCCAGGTCCAGAGCTGAAGCTGAGAGATTGTCTCTCCTGTATCTTCTGCGTCATCTGTCAGTCCATAGCTAGGATTTTCCTCAACAGGTTGATTTGAGGGGGGAGAATGAGATCCAGACTGGTGAAAAACCTTGAGGCGGGAGGGAAAAGAGTTTGAGAATATATCTCAATAGAAAAGAAAGGGTAAACCAGCTGGAGGGGTAAGGTAGAACTGAGGTAGCTGTGCAAACAGGTGAGAATAACGGTTGGTGGTTCAGGAGACAAGGAGAAAAACTGGGACTGCTAAACTGTGAAGGAGGGGATTGTGAGATGGGGAACGGAGGGCATGGTGGAAGTCGGAGTACGCAAAGAAGAATGATTGAATATGGAAGTTGGAGGGGAAATGGGAACTGGCTGAGCAAAATCCCTAATGGTAGTAATGGAAGAGAGTCCAGAGAGATGAGGATAACTACAAGTTGACTCTAGAAAAGCCTGAATGAAATTAATAGTTTTGTTTTGACAGTAGTGTTTGAGTAGCATTCAATTAACCAAGCTTGAAGATGAGATGTATCAAAAATGTTGGCTAGTTGGTCATGGGCAAGTGTCTGACACTCATTCTGTGTACTGATCGAGGCAGGAGTCCTGGGGAAAAACATAATATGCAGATTTAAGGACTATATCATAACTAATATCTAACAAGGTACAAAATTCAAATTGAACACATGATCTTAATCCTGGAACTTTTTACATTTTGCTTGTTTGAATTTGTAAGCTGATAATGTTGTTATACCATAGAAGCTTTTTCTGTGTGTGTAATAGACATTAAGTAGACTTTATGCAAGACAGCAGAAAAACTTCTGGAAATTTATTGTGAAAATTTTTAAAAAATTGTCAATATGTGTCTAGGCTTTAATCATATTATGCGGTTAACATTAAGCTAGGTGACAGAAGGAAGGATCAGCTTCTCAATATCTTTTTAATCAGTAAAATATTTGCTTGTTCATCACTGCAAGAGGTTGAATATCCAGCAAGAGATTTGCTTTCAGTGTTTTATCTTCAGTATGTATACCTGTATCCGTCATCTTGTAATTTTTTAAATAATTATTTTGAAATCAATTCCATTATTCTGATAAAACAGTTTCCTCAATTGAGCTGCAGAGCCTGACAGCTTTTCCTACAAGGCCTAAATGTGTCAACATTGATAGGTAGTTCTGTCATCTTTTTTTTTAAACTACAAGATAAAATCTTGACCTCAAAAAAGAAAAATAAATAAAATAAATAGACTTAGAGACAGCTGTGTGTTTTTATGAAGAGAGAGAGTAACAAAGGATACATCAAAAAGCCAAGGATGATGTGTTTCAAATAAACCTTGGTACATATGACAGTTCTCTGTTTAGGATTTTCTCATAAAGGTTCAAGGTAGAATAACTTAAAAAAACCCCAACAACAATAAACGGGGGCAGGGGGTGGAGTAGAGTACGGCCAGAATATTTGGCTTGTCCTGTAGGCAATTTTTTGAGGCAATGCAAGTGTTTAATTGAACTAAAGATGTAGAATTTATTTTCCAAGAAGGCAAGTTCCATGCATCAGCAGTGTTTATAAAATAACAGTTGTCAGGCTCCACGATGGGGTTTTTATTTGACAGGATCTGGTCAGTAAGTTAGTATTTAGAGTAAACGTGAAATCGAATAAAATTCAATAATACCGTTTTGTGAGTCTGGTGCAGAAGTCTGAAGTCTGTAGTAACCAGGAACTACAGCTGGTGTTGCTAGAAAGTTAGCGGGTGCCTGGTTATTCCAAAAACTGATGCTGTTATGCTTACCCTTGATTTGGGAAATTTTCTCTGTGTTAATTTTTTTCATGTCACCAGTGCAGCATTATGTACTAAAAACGTATGTAATTGTAATACATTGCAAGTTATTTCGTAACAAATCTTGCAAGTATGTGCAGTCCCGTTCTCTAGGCAGAGCCTCCCCTTCAGCTAGTTTATTAATAAAAGTTCCCTTCCTAAGACTGACATACCAACAATTGGTACTTTTGTCTGAATAAGGAGATTAGCATTCAGCCTAGTGTAAAAACCAAATGTTTATCTTAATGACCAAGTATAATTCTGGAGTTACAATCAGCAATGTGTCTCTTTTGATTTCAGTAAAGGTTGAGAAAATATTAAAGAGTGTTTTCCTCTTCAAATTACTATTGACACAGGCTATGGAGCACCTATTATCAAGACAAGGCTATGTAAATCTGTCTAAATCTTACATTGTTAAATACTGCGGTTGTTCTTGCCATTGTATGTCTTTGCAAAGCTCCGTGCACAGCTTAGATGCTGCGTAAGCAATAACTGACGGATCGCTGTGTGCACTACCACCTGCACATATTGTTAAGGACAGTCAATGAGGGGGAAAAAATCAGTGATGCTGAGTTTGGATTGTGTAGAAAGAATTAAGTAATGATTTTTTTTTACTGGATTTCTTAAAAACTGTGTTTTCAACATTTTTTTCATTTAATTTTTGAAGTTTCCTTAAGGTTTTAAACATAAAGATCTGTTTAAATAAAGTAGGCTTTTACTGGAAGAACAAAAAAATAATCTAATACCACCTAAAAAAGCTTCAAAGTCAGTCTGTCAGGTTCGTTCTGGCAATGAAGCTCTCGCATTATCTTTTTAATGTTGAAATCAGTTCAAGTCAGTGAAATTTCTTTAATGAACTTTAGGGCACATCTTCAAAGGAACCTGCAATTGAACCTGTGGAAAGGCCAATGCCTTTGAACTGTGGAAAAGAAGTTTATCCTAGATTAGCTTGATCTTTTAGTTTACTCTGCCTTCTAATCTAGTAACAAAGATCTAAGCGTTAAGAATACCCCTGAACTGCAGTGACAGCCTAAAAGTAGTGTATTGTTATGGATAAATTCATTACTTCCCTTAGGTATTGGCACTTTAAATTTGGAAGGATAGCAAAGTTGTTTATTTTGTACTGTGAACATGAACATTCTGGGGCTCCCCAAGCACTAAATTTTCTTTAGTTTCATTACTACCTTATAAATTGAAAATTTAACTTCGTTTTTGCTTTCGTTCTCTCTCTAACATTTCACTGTACTTCCATCCAGTTCAGTCTTTCATCACTCAAATGTGGAACAATGGGCCTTCAAATGTGAAAGAAATAACAAAATCTGGAACAAATTATGAAGTGATGGCGAAGGGAAATGCAGAACTATATGGAAATAAGTACATTAATGCATAGGCTCTGATGCACATAAGTCTGTTTTGAAGGACACTTCATTTTTAGTTTGAACTTCTGCTTTTAAATTTTACTGTAATATGATATAACATTTGCTTTTGTGAGTACTTGAGGAACTTTCGGTGTTAACAGTATTCTTTTCTATAGAAATTCCTTTGGATTTCAGATTTTGTACTCTTTCCAGGTTACAATAAGAAAAACATGGAAGAGATTTTTAATAGAGAAACAACACTCAGTGGTTTGCAGCTGGCAATCACAATGCCTCTACTGCTGCTTTTGTTTTATTAAGCGGAGCAGGTCCATTCAATATCAGAGCTGGTTGGGTTCCTTCTCTGGTCAAAGTGAAAGTACAGGTCTAACAAAAAATGAAGTGACCACTGGCTTCTTCCTTTCAAGCATTCTGTGAAATGTCTTTTAATAACCATCTCATTTTGTGGAACCAAGTAGAACAAGAATGGTTATCACTCAACTGGCAAAGGAAAACACGCCTTTTGTCTATAAATAGTGACTTCCATAACTGGTATTATTTGATGTCTGCTTTTAATCATGGATTAATAAGAGATAACACTGTGCAAAAAGTGCAGAAAACCAGAGGTAGCTAGAAAATCTCATTCACAATCAGATGAAAAAAATTGTATTTATAAAACTGGATTTTTGAAGAGGGAAGTATAGAAGAGAAGAATATAAAATGTGGTTGAAGGAACAGAGAATAATTGAAAAATGAAATTATATATTTATCCAGCATTAAAAATTAAATGATGCTATATTTTCCTGTATCGACTTTTATTTTGAGATTAAATCTTTGCCCTATTAAAGTCAATGGGAATTTCAGCACTGACTTGATTGGCACTATTTCACCCTTCATCTGTGAGAAGCAGTTTCTGCTTTTTATTATTACTTCAAAATGGTATCCTTCCTTTTCTTCTCTCACTCCAGTTTCCTAAGGATTTATAATCTTTTGCATCAAAAGGAAATTTTTTCTTGGTATATACTGCATAGTTGGAGTCAAGTACCACGCAAAAAGCTAGCTGACCTAATGGGCTGATTCCAGCAGAGCAGACGTTTTGAATCTGGACTTTCTTAGTTATTGAGGGTATAGGATTTTGAATGCTTTTATCCTTTTATTGGTGAATGCACTAAAGCGCATGCAGACAGAGAATGTTAAAGTGGCAGTCAGATAAACTTGTTAAAGCAGTGGGAGTTTTTCCTTTCTTTCTACGTGACTTTATCATCACAGTGGAGTTAAAAGGCAATTAGCCCTTCAGCTCTTTTCTGGCCAGTTTATTGGCATTTTACACACAACTGTTGAATAGACAGTGCCATATTAAAAATTCCAATGAAGCTGGCCTGGGGATAACAGACTCTAAATTTCAGGTTAATGTAAGTTTCCTTGAGAGGAACTATTGCTGAAAAGCTCAAGTAAAATTATCTAAATACAGTACCTATGCTGCGTGTACTCGTAGTTGATGGAAAATTGTAGTAGTCTTGCTACATGCTGTGTTACATTTCCAGGGAAATATTTTTTATAAAGAGTGTTTGATGAAAAAGTTTATTCCTTTAGTAATAACAGGCTACCCACTGTGTTACTTAAGGCAATGAACATAGTGAGTAGAACTAGACGTTTTCATCATAATAACAACAATTATACTTGCTTTGCATTTCTGTAATTTTCATCTGAGGTCATTAAAACACTTCACAAACATGGATTACTTATTTCTTTCAGTATATGAGAAGGTAGGGGAGAGATTATGATGTCAAAGTTTTGACCAAATTTAGTCTAAAATTTGTGGTTTAGAATTGTAAAGCAAATATTGTGGGGTTTTTTTTTCTCGTTTTGGTGTCAATAGAAAATCAAACGTGTCTTTTGCAGTTCTCACACCCCAAAATGTTAAGAACCAAAAATTGATTATAATAATTTTTCATCACTGAGAAGAATGAAATACAGACACAAAACACATAAGCTCACTACTCGAGAGAGAGAGTAATACCACTTTCATAGTGTTTCTGTTTTAATCTACTCTTGCCAAAGAAAATGGGAGGTTTTTGATACACTTGACTGAGACTATTATTGGGTCTTAATGATGCATTCATTGCTTCTATGAAGAAATTTAATTAAATTTTGTTGCTGATTCTAATTTACTGATGTTAGAACAGATGAGAAATCCATTGAGGTCTGTGTGATTGAAAACCAGATGGTAAAAACAAAGAGTGCATCCGATATTTTTAACCTGACCGCATGCATTGCTCAAACTCCTCCCAGTTGTATGTCACCTAACTGAAATCAACAAAAAGGCTCCTTATAAGTCCAGCAGATTTTTGGATCAGATCCATTTCAAAATAGGGAGGAAAAGCTGGTAGGTTTAAAGAATCAAAAGCCCTATTTTCACTATTTTTTAGTTTGCATGGCCACTCCAGAGGGGGCACTCAGATTTTGTTCAGAGAATAAGCGATGGATTTATGCTCCAATGTGTTTTAACAATAAACAAAGCCAACCAAAATGCTTTCATTTGCTCAGGTATATAAGCTAGCAGCTTTTTCTTCCAGTGCACAACACTATAATTGGAAGTGATCACCAATAACCGCAGGTTTATTTTAAATCGTGAATATCTGTGCTTCACCTGTCACTGTTAAGAGCTCAAACTTTGCTTCTGATACTGACGAGCCATCATTAAAGTTGTCTATAACTTTTGTCTTTTAATACAGCAAATTTATGTTGCAAGTCAACAAAATGGCTTCACTAAATGGACGTTACAGTGTAAATCAAAAGTCTGGAAGTTAGGAAGTGCCAGATTTAAAGTAGCTCATATAATTTTTATTTTGGTGCCCTTTTTGGTACATGTTACAGCGCTTTTCAGTTATACAGCCATTTACTACCTTTTCTGCAGCACCTCGCTGCTGTTCCATGCTTGCTATCTACTACACTGAGTACATTCTTGAGTTGCATATTGGATGGGGCAGTGACTGTGAGAGAGACAAACAGCAATGTTGTTGGTGAACTTAGCCCTGTCTGTTCTCTTGCTACAGATTTCTTATGGGCTAACAAATTGTGTAGACCAAAATATAGGTATTGTGTGAACTTGTTTTTATTTCAGTCATGACCTGTCTCAGGTGAATAGAGCTGTACCTCAGAGCGATGCAAACACCGCCATTATGCTAGTAAAAGTCTCTGGTCATCAGGAGCAAAACCAGTGCTGAAGCACCAGGAGTGGTTCTGAGTTTTAGGCCATTTCTAACAGTTTTCTGGGCTGCCTAGGCAAGAGTCGCTTTTTAACATCTACAAAATGAGGAAAACGGAATGTACAATTTTATTTTATAGAGATGTGTCAAATATAACATGTTAAAGTCTATACAACTGTTTCAAAAATGAAAAGGACTATAAAAACCAAAGAACTTTACACAAGTGAGCCTAATGCATTAGAGCAAATGACCAAGACATCTGCAACAAACAAAGACTTTTGAAACTGTGCCCAGTGTCTGTGCACCATCTTTTCCCACGCAGATAATAATGCTCTTTTCATATCACAAAGATGTAGAAAGCAGTTTGTTAGTGTTCTAGGGATATCCAGATACGGTGATGAGCAGCACAGGGAAGCGTAGTAACACAGTTTCAGGGAGAGGCTTAGCAAAGGCAGCGTTTTAAAAAATTTGGTAGTATTGAAAGGCAACTTTGCTCTGTAAGAAACATTTAGCCTGTCAACAGAATGACACTGAGTTCCTAGAGCGAAAAATCATGTGTGATCATTAGTTAGAAATAACCATAATTTATAGACACCAGGGGGCAGAATTAAGGTTGCAAGGACAGCTATAAACCTGGCATTTCCAACCATCTAAAGGGCTATTTATGTTCAAACTCACACACACTTTTAAATTTAAATATTTGAGTGGTACAGAATGTGTTGAAAATAATGTTCTAAGTTTGTGGAAACAAAAGCGTTTAAATATACTTGGAAGAGAAGTGTGATTGCTCATATATTAAAAATGTGAATTTAACTAAAAGCTAATTTTAATTAGTGTCAGCTAAAGTCCAACACATTATTGTTTGTGGATAAATTAGTCCAGCTTTCTAAAGGAAAAACATCAAACAAATCCTTTCTTGAAAGTTAGACCTCTTTTTCTTACTTTCTGAACTGCAGAAAATACTGCAGATAACTGCAGCTTTTTATTTCCAACCTGACCTTCCACGTTCTGAAACTAATTTGCCATACTGCTTCTCAAAGTCTGCTCAAGGACTTCCTTTAGCAGAATAATGTGGTTCTTATTAAGCACATCCTATAAGACCCAGGAGGATTGCATGCAAAGGAAATAAGATGGAGACACAAATGAATTTCCATCCTCCAGTCAGATATATGATATTGATGACCAGGATGTATATGAAGGATATTGTAAAGAAGACAAAGAAAAAGAATTAAAGCAAATGTCTGACAAATTGGCTGTCTTCATACGCAAGGATGACAAGTGATCTATGCAACTAAGTAGAAGAGATGTAGGCATCAAGCCAAATAGTTATATAGTCAACAAGTCTCCTTGAATCACATGGTTATATGTAACCTCTCTTTTTAAATAAGGCCTCACTTTAAATTACATCATCATGAAAGACTTAAAAGCCATGAAGTTTTACATGAAAACTGATAGTTTCTCTTAACTCCAAATGTTGTTTTTCACTGGTATGAATTTTATATTTTTACCAGAATACTGAGATATTCTGTTAAAGTGGAACGTCTTCAGGAGAGTCTTTCCCTAGTTTTTAGTTAAATACACCAAATATAAATAATTGTGAAAATAGCAGCTTTCATTTCAAAGTCTGTTTCTTCCTTTAGTTAAAGTTTTTCTATAAGGTGACAAAATATTTTCACGTTAGGATAATTGGATGGAAAAATACATTGAAATAGCTTGAATGTACTATAGTCTCTATAATTCCTGATGTTCTGGTTCTAGTGTGTCTTGCCTAATGCAGCTAAATATAGATTTCAGAGGTTTTACAAGGCACTTGGTTGATGAGGACGATTTATGCTCTATATGTGACTCAGTGCAAGTGTAAATAAGTGAATGGACTCTGCAAATATCACTATTTTTCATTTCGTTCTTCAACAACATGCAGAATTTGGATAATCAGAATTCTAATATGATTTTCCTATTAATCTGTTTTAAACCATGAAATCTGATATTTTCACCATGACTAATCCATGAAATTTGTCAACTTTGTCTGTGATTTACACAAGCTCTATTTATAAAGAGAACTTGTTTGAGTCCTAAGGCATGGAATATTATTTCCCAGCATGCTTTTAGTGTCTTCTTGCTAATAAGTATAAACAAAATGTGCTCATTGATTATATTATTATTTCAAGATCAGGAGGTAAAACACGAGGAATGTTCAAGAGTATATTCCCCATAGCAGTGTATATGACTCTTAAGCCATTAAGAAGAAAATAACCTATCATATCAGAGTTGGTAAGAATGGTTGTGATCATAAAGTTTACCTAAAATAATTGGATAACTTGCTTGTAGATTAAAAACATATGTGATACTTGTATGTCTTTCTGCTGGAGGCTTTAGAATTAATTGCTGTCAGCATAAAACAGACCAAACAAAAATAGATTTGCATCAATTCTTTGTAATGGGGAAAGAAAAAGCTTGAATGACAGTGAGGATAATTCTATTTTGTATTTGGGGGGGGAAATGGCTATACAACGTTCACATACTGGAGTGCAATTTACTATATATGGGAAAGAATAAAGATCCTTTATGTAAATGTAATAACATGCAAGTAATACCTTCAAAAGGAAAGCAAAAAAAGTCTCTCGTGTACAGAAAGTTAGTCTGCTCCAGCTGTCCTCTCTCACTTTGTGGGGGGAAGACATTTGGGGAAAGGCCAAAACGCAGATATTCACAAAGCATCCAATTTTTAGTTCAGCATAATGTCTTAATCAGCTTTTACAGAGCTGCTCTGCTCTGTACCAAACATGCTATAAATGTGCAATACATCCGTACATGTAAATAAGTCACACTCCCTGTGGTGATGAGAACAAGATGACTACATATTTCAGGAACTGCACAATGCTGCAGGTAGTAGAAAAGCCGCATCGTCTACTTGTTTTTCAGCTGAGCGCAGGGGACTAGAGCTAGAACTGCTGGATACTATGGCTATCTCTACATCGTTTCAAATTCCTGATTGTACAGTTTTATGAAAGATCTCCAGAAATCATACACATTAACATCACAGATGGCCAGCTTGTGACAAGATCCATAGACTGGAGCCAGCTAGCGAAAACTTGATCTGCTCTGTAATCTGGTCTTTCTCCAGAAGAAATGACTATAGATCTATTTACGTGTCCATCAAATTATCAAAATACAGATGTCATCTGTCAGGTTCCCTCACTCAATCATGTGATGTGAAATGCCTGTTTTGTGGTCGGATGATAGGTGAACTTCTGGTCATGTGCTGAGAAAGGGCTCAGGGAATACAGTCTTCAGGTGTCTTCTGCAAATGTCGTGATGTTCTTATGTGGTTGCCCAAGCCATGGCAGGGGAGCTCTATGCCTTTGTGCTTCTCGTTGGCCTTTTCTCTGTCCTGCCTCCTTAATCAGTATAGCTCATGTTCCCAAAGGCACAGCTGCCTCTAAAGCTGACTTCTGAATGAAAACAGTCGGCTGGATAATTGATAACTGGAGAACTAGTGAGGTTTAATCAAATGCCTGTGAGTTTCCATCCCTGATGAAGAAGTGAATTCAAACCAGGTACTTACTATCCTTCATATTACAATTAATCTGAGTATCAAATAAAATTAGCAGTTGGGGAGTTTAAAAAAAAAACCCACAGGATGGGGGGAAGAATGGGGTATTTCTTCCTATAAACTGCAATTTTTCTATGGCACTTCTTGCTACATAATGCTGTGAGTGCCAAAGTTTTTACTGGTTCAAAAAGAGATTTGATGAATTCATGGCGGGGGGAAATCCATCAGAGGCTATTAAATGCTGAGATACTGTTTGTAATGCATAAAATCTATGCTGTGAAGGTTGCATAAGCTGGGAGACTATACCAGGAGCCACCACAGGAGAAAGGGTGCTGCGGTGGATGGACCTGTGGTGTGCTCCAGTGTTCTTTAGCTCTCTACCAGGCCTCCTGCCATTACCCCACCACTCGGAAATTCTTGTCTCACAGTGTTCTAAGAGTCGAGGGGAAGTGTGGCCCCTACTCCAGGCTGGAATCTGTTCTTGACCTGAGAATTATAATTTATTTCAAACTTACTAAAGTAATCAGTCCAAAAGGATATTTTGAGGAGGACAAGGAAGAATTTGGGGAAGATAGATGAATGTTTTACACATAATGTTTTGCACTTCCCTAGCTAAAAAGCAATTGAATAAATTTTCTTCTGGTTGCTCATAGCATAAGATGGAAAGTTAGTGGAATCTCAACCTTTTGAAAGATATTATGAAAATAGTGTGAGTGAAAAATAGGTGTTTAGAATGAAAGTATGATTTTATAAAATCACATCAAATTTAGAAATTAAAATGATCTATTGATCCGTTTTTTCAATAAGTGCATCTTATTTTGATATCTCTTTGCAAATGCAACTGTTCCCTTCAGAACCTTAAACCTTCTCTAATACTACTGCTACGGCATGGAATTTATGAATAATTAATAGGGTTACATAGATTCTGTTACTTATTCATTCTAGATATCCTAGATGTTTGGAGCTAGTATTTTTATGTATATTTAACCTACTATACATAGAATTGCTCAGGACAGAATTGAAGTTATGTCAGACTATGAAAGCTTTTGGCTTTATCCATTTACTGAATCATTAAGCAAATACTCTTGTGTTTTCTGCATTTAGGCTCTTAAAAATGATTGTCTTTATATTATAAAGGATTCTGTTTTACATGATTAACATGACATGTTCATGTAAGAAAAAATGCTCTCCAGTGTAAATTACGTCTACAGAATTTACCTAAACATTTGTTGAGTATGAAAGTTCTACAGCAAGGCCTTTTTCTAATGCATACATTTATCAGCTAAAATCTTGATTGTTTTGCCTGTATTATGTCACTCACGTCTGGAAAGAACAGCATCCTGCTGTTTGTGAAGCTGATCTCCTGCTGCTATTTAGCCACTTGTAGGATTCTGTCTCAATTCCTTTAATCCACTCTGTTTCAATAGCACCATATTTGGACTCCTTCACACATTCTTTTGCTGCTCTCTTTGGGATGCTCTATGAGCTGAATTAGAATTTTAATGTTCCGTTCAAAACAGAAGGAAACTTTTTGTTAAATGAGAGTATAAGGAATAATCTCCTCTGCTCCCTTGGACAGAATTTCTACACATGCACTATATTATTTTCCTTCAAACTATAGTCCAGAAGTTTGGGGCACTATTTCAATATATTGGTTTACTTTATATAAATCACATCCAATTTGAGGTTTAATGTTGCAATAAGGCCTGCTACCATCTTAAATTCTTTCCTGTTGTAACTCCTCATTCAGAGTTCAGTGCTCCTTGTTTCCATTATGTCAAAGGTTTACTGATATCTTTCTGGGCTCCTTGTGCAAGTCAGGCCTAATTAAAGCCGAGAACCAAAAGGACTCCAAAAATGGTGTTAGAAATGACACCGAAACACAAAGTGCGCTGTAGATATTTTTGCCTCACTTTCAAGAAGTCAGCAAAGATTTGCATATGTATTTTGCCAGTATCTGTTTTCTGATCCCCCCATAAAACAAGGTTTAGAGAAAGCAACTTAAAGCTTGATTGCTATACCTATATATACACTGTATGTCACTTCGCAGCTAAGCCTATTAACTTTGGCGGAACTATTTGTGGCTAAGATAGCAGTTGAAAAAACAGGGTAGCAGAATGTGATCCTTTTTAATGTAGAGCTCCTGGGGTTATACTTGTTTTAAGACTTGTTCTTTAGCAAATGGGATTTAGTTTACTGAAAAATAAAAATGTGGTTGAATTATGATGCTAATTTTACTCTATGAAAAGAAGCTCCTTGGACACAATGTAATATTGCATGAGTCTCTTGTACAATTTTAAAAATTTTCAGTGCAATATATATAGCTTACCTAAGTGTATGAAGAGAATAAAGACATTATCCAGGTGAAACGTATTTCAATAATTTCATAAAGTGTCTCCCACTTGTACCAAACTTCCTGCACTGGAAAATTTACAATGTTTTTTAGAGCAGGTACCATGTTTGTTTTAGCTGGAGCTTTCTGCAGTCCAGAGTTCCCTCGGTGTGCTGGACTGTCACCGGCAGGAGCCACTGGTGCCAGGACCTGATGAGTAACACCATCTCGTGAACGGGGTTAGGGATGCAAGTGGAAACTGGAAAAGACAACTTCTCCAGCAGTTTGATAATGTATAAACTGCTATCAAGTTTTACAGCTAGGAATGGAACAGAGAAGATAAAGAAGAAAAAAGGGAAAGAAAAAGACTTCAGAAAGTGAAGGTGAAACAGAGAGAGAGGTAGAGAAGAATAGGAGGAAGCAAAGGAAACCATACTGAAGAAAAGAAGTGGGACAAAGAAAAAAGTATTGCGTGGCCTCCTTTCTTGCTTGCATTTGCCAAGTAATGTGTATATATGATTTGTTCACAAATGTGTTAACGTTTCTAATGATAGAAACATATAAGACAGACAGACGTTTAGAAGTTTTTAATCAGGGGATTTATTTTACGTAATACAAAATGAAGAGATTTGTAAGTGATCCATCTATGCAATATCAGCTGAAGACTTGTGGTTCTGTTGCTCCTTCTCTGTTTGTACTTTAAAATTAATTGAAAGCCTCATTGTTTTGTTTAAACTGTGAAAGCTTCCAAGGTCAATGAGTGAGGTAATTGACCTGCCTGTTGTAGGACAAAAATATGTATGTTAAATTGCATAATTAGTTTTAATTACATAATTATGGTGTTTAATGTGTGGGGGTCAAAGGTTACTATTACATTTAGAAGTCATGGCAAGAAACACAAAAATAAGCAACATAGTTTAATTCTGTGTTTCTTTGGGCTTTAAAAAAAGGGGTCCACTGTGATCTATCCTTGACCTTGGATATTTGATGATTATAGCAAATAATATATTGCTGTTATACTTTTCGGAATCATAGAGACACCTTTGTAAATGACTAAGTGACTTTACCAAAGACTTCATTTAGGTTTAGAGTACACGAAAGTTAATCAACAGTGGGAACTCAACTGACAGCAATTTAATCTGATTGGGTAAGGTAATTACATGATTACCAGGAGTGTTTATATATGGACAAGGATATTTTTGTTGGAAAAAAACCTAATTGCTTTCTTACTGAGAAGAGAAAAAACCAAACAAATTTGTTGTCACAGGTTAAGAGGACATCCTTCATTCCTTGAAATAGCTTCTTTTCTTATTTTAGCGACAAAATGAACTCATAATTCTTTGCAAAGTTGTACTGGGCTTATGTTATGATTTCCTCTGTTTCTAAACGAGAAATAATGCCATCATTAACTTGTTTTGTTTAAGAGGCTCATTGCTTACACATTAATTGTGTGATAGCCTAAAGATGTCATGATGCTTGTAATCCATGATCTCTTTTTTACTGTGTGTAAACACTGTTGCTTAAATACAGGTTGTTTTCACCAAACTTAAACCTAAAGGTCCATTATACTAATGGATATTTCTGGGAAGGAGGGCATTATTTGTTTTTCCCTGATGGTAAAAAAAAAAAAAAATAAGCTCTATGTACAAGATAGGTAGATAAAAGATCGTGTTCCTAAATGCTAGAAGAAAAAGTCTCACTTCAGGTTCTCTGAATGGTCCTTTAGAAAATGCTCTTTCAGTCTATTGACAAGGAAGGGAGTGTTGGGAGATGAATCTTCATTAACAAACATTAACCTCTGTGAATACCTCCCTGAAGTGCACTACAGAGTAGAATCCCATTTGGCTAATAAATAGTGGCTTGCTCCAAAGCCTGTTTAAGTAATGGGCTAAGCCTGACCTTGGCACTTTGTATGGTTGTGTTAGACACTAAAAAAAGAAATTGAAACTTATAAGAATAACTTCATATCTCATCAGTAACTATTGAACACATTCTGCCAATGGAAATGGGATACAGTCCTCTAAACGCTGACTTCTAAGGAACTAAAAAGTTAATGAACTAAATGTTGAATAAGAAATAAATGTATTTTTGAAATGAACTATATAATTATGGGAAGAAGTTCTGTGATACATTCCATGCTATAAAAATCATTTGTTCTCCCTTTTGCTAATTTTTCCCTAAATAAGTTCTTTAGAAAATATTACAATTTTGAATTGTTTTTCTAAACCAGATGATCCAGTCACTGTTGGAGGCACATAGCCACGGCAAAATCTCATGCTGTACATTGATCACCTGTCCAACCTTTGCCTAGAGTGTGATCCCCAGTTCCTTCAAGAGATCCATCTTTACCTGTCTATAAAGAAGAAGAGGAGGAGGGAGACATCTGGGATATTCAAGTATCAAAGTTTAACACCAGAGCAGGTTGAATCTCCATTTATATTCTTCTCTATATATGTTGCTAGTAATGACTTGGATATTTGGCTGAAGATTTTTTTCAGTAATTATGTAGTATGATCTGAAGTTTTACCACCGTTAAAGCATTTCTGTTTAGACTCTTCACTTGCCGAAACTACACATGCATTTTTCATAGTTCCATGGTGTGAAATCATTCTGCTGTTAAGGAAGTCAGCTAGTACTGAGCATGCCTGGCAGTCTGAACCTGTCTCTTGAACATATGCTGACCACAAAGACCAAAATGGCTTCTCTAAAACTGTTCAGTGTACCGTAGCTGTACCATTCTGTATTTAGCACACGTAACTAAGTCCAGGTCCCCAGCAAGTACGCTCATTTTCATTCACTTGCTCCAGGCAAGTTAAACTTGCTTCTTACTCTTCCTCTTCCATTTCCAAGAGGACTTTGATATCCACAAAACAGACAAGGTTTCACTTACTGTCCTAAGGACTGCCCCTTTAGGAGTCTAGCACAGCCCACACACAATCCTGGAATATGTCCAACTTGTTCTTTGAGCAGAATGTGAACCTCTGACCTTCTGGGCCTCCGGCAAGAGTGCTGCCTACTGAGCCACCAATACCCAGGCCATCAATAAGTTTTAAATGCCAGTTGCAGACTTCACAGAGATAATGACTTCAGTGTGTAAAGGTTTTGTTGTGGAGGCTGCAGTCTCACATATGGCGTGACAGAGTAAATATGCTAAAACCATAGAGAGCTGTTGCATAACTTGCCTTGATATAACAGTTTTTGTAATATGTTTCAAGGCATGGAATATTATTTAAAGGGACCCTGTTATGTAGGCTTAGGCCCAAAATGAAGCTATTATAAGAAGAATGTTTAGCAAAAACAGAACTATGTCCATGAAATTGTTGGAGTGGGAATTTCAGGGTAAACTTGCTTGAATTTAAACAGTCGCCTGCATGACATTGCACTGTTGTGCTAGGGAATGAGAAACAGCAAATGAAAATACTATTAAGTGAGAATCAGAAACCGAAACTGAGCAGAATTAAGATATGAGAAGTCTGTTACTGTTGTTATAACTTCTTAAAAATCTTACCACATCCTGAGAAAGATGAGATGAAGAAATGAATTCCAACTTAGTAATTCAAAACAGCATTACTGACACTGGTAAATAAATATATTTGCATTTTAATATTATTTTTAACCTGCTTTCAAGCAAGTTCTTGTATTTTATATTCATATAAAGCAAAATTAATATGAAATAAGCTTTAGGATTTTGACACATTTCAGTTTTATTGATGTTCTCTATTTAAAATTTAGCATTAAAAGCGTACGAAAGACATGTTGATGTTTGCGAAATTCAGATTAATAAATGTGACTACACAAAATGTTATTTATAAACTTGAATCAAGAAGGAAAATGTAGCCAGATTCAAGCTAGGACTTACATTGTGGAAAGGCTGTTAGATAAACTGCATGAACCTTCTATGGAGCACAGGCCAGGAACCCAGGACTCCTTTTCCCAGCTGAGTGCCCAAATCACTAGGCTACAGACTCTTGCTCCCTCTTGTGTTCTTTCTCTGGCCCAATGAATCTTGAATTATTTTCTGTACAATGATAAAGCTTCAACAGGAAAGCTTTAATATATCCCTATCCTTGTCCCAGCATTTAAGGCAGCCTGTAGCCTATTGATTAGAACATTCTGCTAAAAGACATTGCTTTGAGTCCAAGACTGAAGAAGGAATTGACCCTGGGGATTTTGCTCCTGGGATGAGTGGTCCTGCTGCTCGGGTAGGAATGCCTGCTGTTCATGTTCCATTTTAGAAAGAAATAGCACCTGAAGAATTTTGTGGGAAACCCACCTTGTTGGTGTTTATTAGGCTGACTTAGGCTAGCTTTGAGAACACCTGTTGGATCAAACTCCTCAGATCATCTGTGCAGGGATGGGCTTCATTTCTAGGTCCCAGTCAGGCTTAGACATAAGTTGTGCAGTGAGATGTTCAGTCCTGGCCGGGTAGGTAAACTCTGGCCATGCCCAGAGACGCAGCTCCTGTGTCTGGCCTATCTTACCGTAGAAAACTGTATTGTCTTCAGAGAACAGACATCTCCAGGATGGCACAGAGGCCTTGAGGATCACCATTTTGGCTGGAGGTGCCTAAATTCTACTCATGTCCCATTTTGAATTCCCATATTTTTAGGCCTGTAATTAGTTTATTTTAATTTAACAGCTCCTTTGAACGTAGAACTGAGGGATTTTTATGAACTTGTTTTTCAAACATAAGTTAAATTCAAAAGAATGTATTATAATTAAACAAGGTGATAGGAAGAATTTGTGGTTCAAAAGTGTATTGACAGTTATGAACCGTAGAAAAACACAGTGCATTTTGGAGGTCTAAAAAGTGAAATTGCTTTAAATGTGTTAATGCTTTTCAGGCAGTTCTGTAGCGCAGCGTGTATTAGATCTGAAGTCAGGAATAGTCAACTAAATTAACTGCATTGCAGTTATAAAACAAATGTTTGTCAACATTTCTGAGTTAATTCCTAGACTATAATTTTTTTTTCAATATGTATGTTTTTATTAAGTCCTGCAGTGCAGGTCCTTATTCAAGCAAGTGCATTTATCTGCCTCAATGGAATTATTCTGGTAAGTCAGTGTCTAAGATCAACTAGGATGAGTCTGGTTTTCTTCTTAATAGAAATGCTAATTTTGAAAATTACACCTGTGAACTATTTTTAGTCTGAAGAGCTATAGATAGCATAAAATTAGAAGTGTGGACTTCCTTGGCAGTTCTTTTATTATTGTTTCTACCTGTTTAAAACACTGAAGGAATAATGTGATTCATTACACAATAATTTTCTGGCAGTAGATGTATCACCTAGTTTGGTATCCAAATGTATTACATTGTGAACTGTTGCTGCTTTGTAATATGGTAAATTGGGGGTGGTGTTGGTGGGAACAGAAACTTACATTCATGACAGGCTGTTGGTTTTAAAGACAAGTCTTGTTCTGCCTCGCTGGTGTCTATTTTCATTGCAGTGGAGCTTTTCATGTAGTAGGATAGCACTCAGCACAAGTAGGAAGGATGCAATCCGTATCCTGCTTATTGACTGGGTAGATTTATGTGCAGTTCGTCTGGCAGCATTTATGTTGCCCCACACAGGACTTTCACTGTCTCATAATCTGTCTTTAGAATTTAATGCTATCTCTCCTTTCACAGTGAACAGAAGTTAAATTGATAAAGATTGTAAGACAACATCGTACTAATGGTTTTGTGTGCTTGGAGACCTACCAGTGTAGGGAATGGCTTAGCACGGTGTTGACTGGATTGCTCTAGAGACGTGGGTGTTAGTATGTGAAAGAGGGAAATCAGTGGGTGCTTAGATACCAGTGTTATGAATTCGGGATAAATCACTAAAAAAACACTGTAATAATCCACATAATGACACAGAAGGATAGAGAGGACTGAATGAAAACTGGAATCAGAAAATTGAGTAGGAGAGCGGAGAAAACAGAAACGTTTCTACAAAAGGGAAATTTTTAAAAGCTATGACTTGATAGAGGCGTAAACTTTGGAGGTGAGTAGAGGTCTTCAAGAATGAATAATTTTTGCATAATTATGGATAAACTATATTACATGATTCTATTTGATTTGAATCGGTGTACTTTGGGAAGCCTTGCATAAGGCAGTTATAATAATTAAAAGTTGTGATCAATAAGCATCTTGACAGAGTCAGGTAATAGTCAAATGTAAGACAAGCTATAGAAATGAAAAACAGACTTATAGTTAAAATCACATGAAAATTAGTATTTAATTTGGGAACAGCATATTTTCAAGATTACAGATAGGAAGGATAAAAAAAAAAAAATCACAGTAAAGATGACTCATATGTTTGTTAAAGCTCAAATTAAAGGCCTTATCCTCCCAGGTATAAAAATTGTCAACTGCATTGTCACTTAGCAAAAAAAAAAGTAATATGAATGCTGTTGTGTTTTCCCTTGATCAATTTTAAATGGAAACTGTTTTCATTTTATTGCATATTTTGTTATTTTTATTTTATATGAGAGGTTCGTTGATGGATGATCAGTAGCAAGGATTCCCCAGCCTTAAATCACTTGCTATCTTGAACTGGAAAAGATTGCATGGCCTGGTCTCACTGTCCCCTCTTTAGTGTTGCCACAAAGAAAAAAAAGACTGTTCACAAATGTCTGAAACTTATTTGCATTTGCTCTTGGAAATACTGAAGCTGCTAGGGAATTTTTCAAGTTAACAGTTTTTGATAGAATTTGTTGCTTTATCGAACCTGAAACGTCTCTCATATCAAGGGTAGTTTAAAGAAACTTCTTTTAGGAAGGTTTAATTTCAAATAGCAAATAACTAATTTATTGAAAATGGAACTGCTCAACAAGAAACTATGAGAGAAATCTGCATTACAATACCCAGAGCCTAATCGTTAGGGCATTATCCTTTAAGACAAGCGACTTTGGTTCAATTTCCTTTTCTGAATCCAGCTGAATAGAGACTTAAACCCAGTTGAATATCTAATGCATCCAAGGCAACTGTCATTACCATTGGACTATTGTCTGTAATAGGTTGGGTATCTCTGCTTTTGTGGAAATTGTGAAAGGATTTGTCCTAATACTAACAAGACCTTTCTGAAATCTCCAGAATTCTTGTATGCTAGGAAAGAACCTATGTGCCTTGCTTTACTCATAACCCCCAGGCTCTGAAGAAATGCCTGTAATAATCATTATTTTATATATTCATACCAGGCAACATTTATTAATCTGGGCTCTAAACTAAATCTCAATCTCAGACTCCATATAGAGCTGTCTTTCCATGCCTCTGGTTATTCCTGTCAGCTATCTCAGGTTTTTCTCTGTTTTTCCTATATCCCCACTTTTAACAGTTCAACCAAATCTGCCTAGCAGTAGTACTTGGGCTATAACAGCAATGAATTTAATGGCATTTTTCAATATAGTTTTCTATCTCTGTTTTTGCACCTTATACTTTATTATGACAAGGTGAACTCAGCAGTAGTCACTGTTGAAGATGCTTCTAGTTGAAGTGTGCTCCTACTGAAAAAATAAAATTTTCAAAACCTGTCACAAGTGATTTGATTGTGGTTGGGACGTGGTTTTGGAACGTGCAGTCGATGACGGATTCCATGAAGCTACAGGAATCGGGATTGTTTTGTGCCCTGTCATTGTGTAGGTATTCTTCTGAGATTACCAAAAGGGATCAGTTACCTTGGTAATGTGTCCACCAATATTTATTGTGTCTATTTCTTTACACAGGCTAACAAACATTCGTCATGTGGGAATGTTGGTCATGATCAGCTTGAGCTGAATTTAAATTGATGACCTAAAGGTTAAAGTCTCTGTATCCCGTTACCTCTCCCTTGGGCTGTCCAGTCCCCCTACAACTGGGTTAAACACCATTTTTAATGTATCAATGTCTTTGGAGGAAGAGCAGTCTTTAGAAGTGTTGATCTGACAAATACCATCAATGTCCTGTTTAAAAAAAAATATTTCAATATGACTTTTGCAGCTTGTCAATACTCGATGAAGCAGGTTCTGAACAAGTATTCAGCTGCTGGACTAATAACTTAACCAGCCTGTTAGATAGCTTTAATCCAGTCATGTGGGAACATAATGCAGTGTAGCAGCCCAGTGAAACATGAAACTATGAGAACAGCTGAATAAATTTAAACACATTTTTGAACATTCTAACCTTTGTCATAAAAATCTGATAATATAGAAGAAAAACTAATAACACTTTCTTTTGGTTTTGTTATTCTGTACAGTAGTTGAGAAGACTTAACATTTCTCGTGGTTGCTGACTTTAAAGAAGTAGTGACAATTTCTAACACTACTTTTTGCCCCATATGAAGTCTATTCTTTCTCACTCATTAAGGAATGAATCTGGTTTCTGTTTTATTCAATATTGTATATACATCTCACCCATAAATATTTAAACTAAGTAAATATAGAATCTTAAACATGGAATATGCTTTCATTCTAAACTGGTGGCTGTGGGGGAAGGTAAAAATATTTTATTCAAAGACCAGTGGTCCCTTTGGAAGAGGGGAAAAAAAAAAAAAAAGTGTTTCGCCTAAAAATTGGATAGACTTGTGCTTGCTGTAGGGCAGCAAACATTTTACCAGATTATACCTATATTGTTATATTTATATATATAAAGTTCAGACTATAAAGGATCTATAGGAAAGGGTTTGCAGATACTCACTTCAAAAACACATGGCTAGTATTCAGCCCCTATATCTGGGGCTAATTTAATTCTTCTTCTCCATTCTAAGTGCCTCACTCCTGCCTACAAATGCAGAACAGACTCCCTGGTAATTTTCTTTCTTGGAAGTACCGTCATTTTATTCCTAACTGGGAATAGCATGAAATGGAAATACATTTATGACTCTGCTTAAAAACAAACACCAAACAAAATAAAAGCAGGGATAATCTGAAAGACAGTTCCATAATAAATTGATGCAGAAAAATGCAGAAATATGAAGCATATTGAAAAGTACAGGGCCATTTCCTTTAGCAGACTGATTTTTGAAGCGGTGTAATGTGGCATACCTAGAGTACTTAATTAATTTTGGCTTTATTGCCAGTCGAAACTGGTAATGCAAATTCATGTTTTAATACAATTAAGACAGTTGTAAAAATAAAGTTTTATTAAACTGAATACAATGAATAGTGGGCATTTGTGCCTTCCAATGTTATGAATGCATGATTCTCCTATGCATATTCCTCATTCTCTTTCCATATATAATGTACAATCTGCAATGCTGAGGGATACTGAAGGTGACATCCTGAGGCACAGATCTGCTGAGTCTCTCTTGAAAAAAGACAAGCTCTTTTGTTATCTTCTGGAGTCTGTGGTTCAAACTGTAGCTTGTGTAGGTAGCTAATGGGTTAGACCGGCCCCTTCAGTAAAGTCTGGATCCTTTTGTGGGTCATATATTGTTGAAACATAAAATAAGCTTTGATTATAAAAGGTGTCTTCTATAAACAAAGATGGTTACAGATAGAGCACTCGTGTTTACAAGGCAAGATCAGGCCAAACCTCAAAACAGAAACGGAAAATTCTTTCTTTCTTTCTCTTTCTTTCTTTCTTTCTTTCTAGTAGATAATATTTTATTATGCATTACAGAGACATAATTAACTGATCAATATGAGTCTCCTTTGTTGAATTTTATGAGGTTGCAGAATTAATTTTAAAGGGGAGACAAAAATCCACCCTTTATTTTAATTGATTTTTGTGTGTAGGCCAAGTCCCTGAACTGGACCAGTGCTAAAGACTGCTTTAGCTAGGTTTAGTAGTGCTTCTCATTTTTGTTTTGTCTTTCTATCAAATAGAAAAAGAAGATGTGAGAGAAAATAAAATGGTTTAATCTACATTCTTGCAGAGAACAGGAGGGTAGAACAGTATTTTCAATAAGATTCAGTGGTTATTGTTGACTTTTTTATGTTAAACCTGTGTTCAGGGAAATCAATGGCAAGAACTTTGTTGATTTATAAAAGAAAGATTGTGATATGTTAGTTTTGCCCTCTGTAATTAGACATAATAAAGAGTTTTTTGGTGTAGAGGTTTTTAAACAGCTTGATCTGGAGTTATCCTTTCAAGCTCTGCTGGTTGAAGTGTTACAGTAATGAATCTCAAATTCAGAGATGATTTCTTAAGAGTGTGGCTTTGTTCTCTTGTGCAGACTGACAGATACAGGGAGAACAAAACCTTTCCTCGGTCTTCGATCAATACTGTAATGAAAATGCAAATACTTATGTATGTTACCACAGCTCCCAGAGAAGCACCATTCACACATTGGATTTTTTTCCCCTCTTGATTATCTGTACTGGCCTGCAAATTCAGTCTGTGTTGGCACAGAGCCCTCAACATGGAAAATCAAGACAGAAGGAAAGTGTCCTGTCATGTCTCCCCGTGCTTTTATTTCCCATCTCTTCGAACTGTCCTTCTTCTGAAATTTTCCACTTCAGCTACAGGGTTACTCTAAGTACTTCTTTTTACTCAATTTGTTAAGTGAATCTAGAGCTCCACGTACCATTTTCGTACGAACATAAGCTCTTTTTCTTTTTGCGAGCATCTTAACTCTGCTGTGCAGCCTGAAGTACAGTCCCTTTGACTGTAGTTGTAATATACTTCATTAGTTTCCAGAAGACAATAACTTGCTTTATTCCCATTTTAGAAGGATTAATTATACTCAGAAAAAGTGCTCAAATAGCAAACAGAAAAGGAAACCAGATGTTGCACAGTTATTTAACCAGTGTTATTTGTGGATAAATATTTAAGCTATGGGATTTAATTTTTTTGTGGAACCCTTGGAAGCTGGCTACTGAGTGAATAAAACATCCAAAGTATATATGAAACGATGTTTTACCTGATAGTATCATTCTTTTACCTACCTATTGCAGGTAAATATCATTTCCTGGCCAACAAATTTGCAAAAGTATTTGATTAGCACAGGAACAATCCCCAAGGCACATTGTGTATAGAGTCATAATTCAGAAACAGGCTTTTGTTGCATAAGGCACAGTTGCGCATTTCCAACCGTTTGTTTTCTGTGTGCTAATGAAATGGTATAGTGATAAACCTCTGTGCAAATTTGTTTTTCTTATAGATGCAGAATATAAAATCATGAATGTTTAGAACAAGTAAATGAATTCATCATCTGAACACAAATATTTAAATGTGTTGCCATGAGAGCAAGCTTCATTGCTGGAAATGGTGTTTTGCAAAACAGACATGTGCAATTTCTCTTATAGCAATGGTTTGTATAGGCAGTTAAAGGCATACTTAAAAGTTAGCATGTGTTCCCAAAACTGTTTCTATCTGTTCTACTTAATTTTCATGTTGTTTAGTACCTGTAAGATTTGTAAGACATAGTTCTAAAGTATAGAAGCTTCCTGTTCTAGGCATTGTAGGACAAACCAGAATATCAGTTTGTATTGTCCCTTTCATCATTTCTACATTCTTGACATCTCAGAAATCCTGAACTGTGGTATCTCCCCAAATTTGTCTTCCAGCTGTCTTCCTGAGCACCTAGAGCTTGTCTTCTGCCAGCCGCTCCTGTCAAAGACAATGGGCCTCATGTCATTAATAGAAATTATCTAAATGACAAATGTTGCAATATTCCAGTTACTAATATCTCAGCACTTATATGGATATGCCTCATATTCAGCTTTGGCTGCCTAATTCAAGGAAGCACCTTATCCTTATTTTGCCAGATTTGCTCTTTTAACATTTTTCATCCAGCATTTCAATGTTTCCTTTCTTATAGCCTCTAGTGACTCTTCATTCTCTTATGTGGTCTTTCTGCTGTGCTCGCCTTTCCCTCTACAACCTTTTCCAGCTGCAATATTCCTTCCAGGCTTTCAGCTTCATTTGATTTATTTTCAAGCCTATCTCCAGCCTCTCTTCCTTTCTTTCCTCTTTCCTCGTTAGTAACCTGCAGGCTCTTCGAACTCTCTTCTTCCAAACTTAAAACCCCACTTTCCCAGGTTTACGTCATCTATCTCCTGCCTCTTCCGCCTCTCCCAACTGTTCTCCAGTGGCGCAGAAGTTTTGCAACAGTTGTGTTACAGTAATTTTCACTGCTCTGTTCTGACCTTACAGTTTCCTGTTATTTGGGCCGTGCAAGTGCTCAACCTGATGGACTTTGCGCTGAGCATAGTCAGAGAAAAAGAAAGTATGTCGTTTCTGTCATCAGAGATGATAAGAATCTGTTCCTCTTTTTAAAATGCCATTTCCTGTTTATGGGAACCCATTATTGCTGACAGTTTATTGCAAAGAGGCATCATTCTTAAATGTACATTCATCTTAAGAAGTTTGTGCATTTTTTTTTTACTATATGCAAGAATTGTTTGCTTTATGTAACTGTTTCCCTTGTCTAAATGTAACTTGCAGAAAGTGATGATAAATGTTAAATGGTTCTTGTAAAACTGTTAAATTGTCAGTTTCAAAACTTAGTAAAACATTGATGTTTTCATTAGGTCCCAGCACTGAGGAATGTCCGGCTTTCATCATAACAGAGTTGTTTAGTTCCATGTAAGTCTAAATACTCTGCCCTTGGGAGATATCTTACCGTCACCTGCTCCTAAATTGAAAATTATTTGTTCAGCCAAAGGTTTTTTTTTTTTAAGAAAGGAATCTTTTTTTTTCCCCTTTAACAGACATCTTTGATGTGGGACAGAATCCCTTCAATGTAAAATAAATCAAAGCCTGAGATGCTATTAAACAACCCTTTAGTTTAAATATATCCAGTTCTAGATAACCAAAAACTGTTCCTTCCTGCCCTTGTTCTCTCCTTCTCTATTAAACAGATGTGTAGATTTTCGGACAAACAGTTCTATTGGCTACATCATGAGCTTCTAATCACTACCACTTTGTTGATGAATAAAAACGTAGTTCTAGGTAAACTTATTTAGAACACATTCTCAGTATAAATATCTAAAAATGTTTATCTTGAATAACAAAGGTGCAGCAATCAAAGACAGTAAGTTAATGTCATTTAGTATAAAATAGAATAAAAAAGCTGAATGTTTCTCATCTCACCTAAACAATTAACAGCGTCAACTTAACTCATAATGTCAGAAAACCCTTCAAACTGCATAGCGCAACTACAACCTTGATTCAATTGTATGTAAATAAGAACTGTTGTCACATTCACCAAGCTGCATTTGGCTTATGCCTAAACAACACTTCTTCTTTTTTTTTTTTTTTTAATAATAATGCCCTGTTATCTTTAGGAGGCATACAGATGTAGGGCCAAATCAGATTTTGCTTGAAAGGAATGAAGGAATGCATAAATAAATGTATTAGTACCTAGTTGAAGCATATTGTTTTGAATTCTGTGGGGCTTTTTTTAGATAATCATTGAGAATATTAGCAAGTAAGTTCTTCCAGTAGATACGGTTCTTCAGGATGAAAAAGGAGCATGAGGCAAATACTGCAAGACTAAAAAAAACCTTTGAAAAGAACCAGATACAGAAAGGAGGAAACAGATCTTAAGGTGTTTAACATTTATTTTCCTAGTTCTTGTACAACCAAGAAACCCCAAAACAAAAACCCTACAGAAAGCTTGTGGAAGCCTGAGATGTATTGCATCTCTGAAAACCTTACAGTATACATCTCAAAACAGAAAAAGAATGTGTTCAGATTTTTCTTTTAGTATCTGGGAATATTCTGTCCAGGAACCTATGGAAGAACAAGAGTTGGTGTCTTACCCAAATCATTCTCGTCAGCTGACGGCAAGGTACGACACAGCACTATACATTCATGTCCTCCTCAACTCCATTGAAATAAGAAGCTTCCAGGCCCTGTCTACTAAAGCTGGCCTCTTGAATACATTTCTGGTATGTTATACACGACATTACATCTAGCATTGAATCTCCTTGGTATCTCCTGTATTTATGCATTCTGCCTCCAGATCTGCTCCCTTGTGGCAGTCTAGTTAAGAATGCCACATGTACGATATGACTATTACAATCCTAGCCTCATAGTCTGCACAGAGGAATTTCTTAAATATGTGCCCTTTACTTATGAAATACATGTGAAAATTACAGATAGATGGAGAAAAATGCTTCTGTGCTGTTCCTTTCTTTGCTTTCATCGGCATGTTTCAGTCATTCAGTCTCTGAGTTTTGCCAATGGTAGAGTCCTCTTTTATTCTTCTGTCTTCCTGTTCTGATGGTGGTATGTCCACTTAGCTAGCGAACATTTATCTTTTTAGAAACAGCCTGTAACACTACTTCTGCTTCTCTTCTTCCCCAAAGTTTTTTCACTTCTGACACTGCAAGTTCTTCATTGCATAGTCTTTGTTTTTAAAACGAGAAATAATTCTGTTGACAACACACGCTGTCCTACTGGAATAGGGCTGTGCCATTATCGGTGGCCTTTTGATGTAGCATCAGACACCTAAACATGGGGCGTCTCTTCCTGATATTAGAAAAATGCCAATTAAAGAGATGGTGATTGAGGAAGGCCTAATTAACAGAGGTCTCAGCATGGAACTAAGGTGTATTACGGATTTATCTTTCTGCCTTCCCTCCTGTTCAGATTGCAGACACAGATAGAAACCATAAATTGTCACAAGGTGCAAAGTGATGTACAGAGCAAGTTGTGTGTCTAGGCTGAGAATATCTGTGGATTTGACCGCCACAGCATAACACAATACTCTGTAGTTCTGGGCAGAGATGAAGAGCATTCTTACTTGCCTAGTTAACAGAGCTGCTGTGAAACTACGTCTTCATGTCTTTTAACATGAAGTATATGGGAAAATCCTACTTAAAGGATTTTTACCATAGTTGTGATCTGTTATTTGCTACAGTGCCACAGAGATGGGAAAGCAGCAAAAAAGATGTCTACTTTAGCCCAAGTTCACAATACTGATCAGATGATTAACAAATAAGTATAACTTGTTTTTATCTTTCTATATAATGAATTTATAAAATGGAGGAGAAGGGGGAGAAAAAGAATGAACAATACTAAAATGCGCATGACATCTATTTCTGTTAGCACTATGGACTTCGCTTACAAAAATAGCAGATCTCAGGTGATCATGTGCTAGGTTGCTTTTTATAAAAAGCCCACTTATGGACCAGGAGGTCATTGCATTATATACTATATGTATGTGTGTGTATATATATTTATGATCTTGATAGTGGAAAAGAATGGTTTTGAGTATGTAAATAAGGTCTGTATGTTTGTATGTGTACTAAGCAAGGATGATTTGTATTTGTGTGTGTGTGTATATACACACATGTTCATTTTATGTATACATACCTTTTAAGCAAGCTTATGCAAAGAGCTGTCTAAACTTGTTTCTAGGTTCCAATCCTGTTTACAGCCTCTGGGCATTATTTTAATGTAAATAATAAATAGGGGAAAAAAAGATCTCTCCTAGAATTACTTATTTAGCAGCATTTTTCACACTGATTTAGTAATCTAGTAAATTTATTTCCATAGTGGACAGCACGGGACAGGAGATAGGTGTCGTGTCTGCTACCAGGGTGACAGCTGTTGGCTTATGGAATCATGGTTTCTGGAAGCCTAATCCAAAGTTTCCCCTGTATTGATTTGTGTGGGATATTCAGAATTTCCCTGTATTTAATTTATTTTTTTCCTAGCTCGTGTTGATTGTATTTATTTACTTTTTTATTTATCCCTCTCTCTCCCTTTTTCTCTTTGTGCTTTCTCTTATTTATGTAAGTCAGAACTTCAGCACCTCCCCTTATCCTTGTAGTGAGAGATTTACTATTCCTATAGAGAACTTAAAGAGTCCATTTTCTTCATATACACCCATACAGGAATTTCTCTGATCACTGAAGCCTTGCATCTTCTACAAAAGATTTTACTCGTTGTGACCCAACTATAAAATCAAGGTTTAAATGGTAGCTACCATTTGAATTTGATAATAGCGTCTGAAGAGCATGAAAAGATCTATCAGTGAATGATACTATATCCGTGTGTGTGAAGAGCAAAGCAACCTGCTGTTCTTCCAGACAATTATTACTCTGGGACACGCAGGTTCTTCAAGAGCAAAGTCATGGAGGCATTTGCCCGTCTTGGGCACAGTGACCACGAAATGATAGAGTTCTCGATTCTCAGAGAAGTAAAGAGGAGGGTCACCAGAACTGCCACCTTGGACTTCCTTGGACATAAGGTTTTACATGAGCCTGTAGCAAGGATCCAGGGGTCACATATCTTTTAATAAAAAAAAAAAGAATGGCATTTTAAAGGGCTCTCTAGAGTAACTGTTTCATCAATCAATTAGACCCTATCTGCAATGAAAAATTCGGTGTATAATTGCTACTGAATATTTATAAGTGTATTTGATACAGAATATCCATGCTTTGAATGCATTTATTTGTGTCTAATGTTAAGTTTATATTTAGCCTATATGTATTTTAAGATTTGGAAATACTACAGAGTATAGTAATTGTTTTTCCTTTCAACCAGAAAAAAATAGAAATTGAAGTTGGCTGAGGCTGCCAAATTACTTAGTTACACTTAGTTAATTATTAAATCCATTCACAACATGACTTAGAATTATACTAGTTAAAAACTTCATACATAATCAATCTTTAAAAAATAGCATTTGGCAGCTTTAAATTTGTACTGAACAAGGAAGGAATTGTTGAAGCGCTGAAACAATGCCAATCACAAAGCCATCTAAATCCTTCCCTGCTTTTGTGTCATTCACAAGAAAAGCACTTGTTATCTGTTTTCAATTTATATTCTGTATTTCTGCTCTATACTCTCAGTTTGGAAACAAGACCTGGAAGTACCTAATGGTAAATCTTAAGTTTCTTGAAGCTAACAAAATAATTTTTAGTTCATCATAAATCAATTAGTAGTTATTAATATTATCTACATACTATGAAACTAACCGTTAAGAGAATATGTAAATTATAGAATGCAGGAAATTAACTGGTATGTGGCTGCATTCTGGGCAAAAGTGCATAGCATAAATATCAAAGCTCAGCCATGTATGACTTCAGTAAGCACGCTGTCAAGTACAGTAATAGCTCTGCTTGCTACGTAAATCCAAGCTGCTGAACACTTAGCAAACAGTTAGCTAAAAGACATTCTTTTGAAAGCTTTTAACTTAGCACTGCCACAGGATACGTACTTAATAACACAAACAGCTGCACAGGCGTTCCTGGATGCCGTACTTAAACTGATAAACCTGCAGTGACATATATCTGTGATGAAGAGATCTGCCATTAGTGGATTTTTTTTCTTTAGTGATCCTATGTATATCTATAGCATCTTGTTGAAGAATGGAGCTCCATGCTTAAAAGCCACTTGATGTTTTTTATGAAAGTTAAAAAGAACTGTATTTTTCTTGAGAAGTTTGTTAGAAAAATATTTTCAAACAGAAAAATTGCTAATTTCCCCTACGTTTTTGGTAAACTGAATAGTATTACAGCAGAACCTGTCGCCAGTGTTACTTTTATCGTCACCAATCCATACACTTGCAGCACATACACAAACATAGAAACTTCTTTTGGGAAAAAAGTTATTGCTGTGTATATAACCTACTAAATCATTTTTGGAAAAAATACTGAATTCTTAGTACTATGGCTTGCATGGGAGTGTGATATCTTTTCCTTTAGCTCTACAATTCAACTTTCTTTCGAATGGATATAAATATCTCTGAAGGAAGAACCAGGTCCAGTATTAAATATTCTTTGCATTCCAGATCATTTTCAGATGTCAGCTGTATTTCCCAGTCCCTATACAACTGAGAATGAATGGATGCAAGCTACCTAAGGCATTGCCTTCGTTCCGTTTTCCCTCCTCTTTCTCATGTGCGTTAGTTTGTCTGGTTTTAGGTTTGGAAATTTTGGGGGGTGGTTGTGGGGGCAGAGAGGGTTGTGTGCTGTCTGTGCTGGTTTCGGTTCCCACTGAACACTCCAAAAGCACTTTCCTTTAGAAGTACTGAACTGCTGCCTGCAGATCAGAGGGTCACGTTCGTATCTTGTGTCCTGGAAGCTGTCCAGCTTCCTCACAGAGACTCATAATTCAAGAAGCCTGTTCTGATTTTGAGACCAGTTGGGAATTGCAGTAGCAAATGAGAGCTTGGACCAGTTGATGGGGAAATAAGATATACAAAGAACAAATACAAATTAATTTGAAATTAGCTTAGTTACTGCTTACCGAAAGCCAATGGAAATGTTCCTTACTTATTTAGGATTGTCCACAGTGATGATGAATTTTCCACAATAAGGATAACTGGTTTTGCTAATGGGTTCAACCGATGTTAATATCTGGCAGGTTTTTTGTTAGGAGTTTCTCCTGTTGCGAAGATAATTAGAAATTAATTGTGATGTAGTAACAACTGCAGTAAATTACTATAGAAATGTTAACAAAACTTTATTTTAACAGGCGTATATCTCTAGATCATGGACCATACTGATTTGTTCTTTTCCTAATTGATGTATAAATCAGACGGATGGATAGAGATGGACTTTCATTTTAACGTTTCCCTGTTCTTTAATGATAAATCAGTGTTGCTTTTGGAGAGGTGTTTTGGGAGAGAATTGCTTTCAGTCCCCACGTATTGTTCATGTTCCCTATTGTCATGGATCAATGTGGACCATATTTGACAAATCTTCTTCATTGGTGGTCATTACAAACTATTTTCACTTTCTCCTTGTTATGATGTGTAACAAATTAAGAAAGTCAATGCCTTGGGCTAGATGGAAATCTGTAATAAGTCATCATACATGCATAAATGCTGTGATCATGGTTCAGAAAGCCTGTGGAAATGTTGGCCTGAAGTATTTTGGAAAATGTTTCCAAAATCTCTTGAGCTCTTTTCTTCTTCCAGATTAGTGGTTTCTCTCAGAGTGCAGGTTAACTTTCTGATTTTTTTTCCAGTTCTGTGCAAAACTACTGATGTATTTCAAAATTCACTTTGCATGAAAGCAAGGCTTCTATTAATTATTTCTTTAAAAAGATAACCTACAACTGAGATACGTGATTGCAAATACAATAGTTTCATTCTTGGTTCCAAAAACTCACCCGTACAAAAGATGGCATGGTGCCAGGTTCAGGAGCTCTAACGTGACTTGCAAACGACAGCCTCCGGGGGAGCAGGAATGCAGCGCTCCTAATCCTGGCCCGGAGCCGCGGGGACCCAAGGCAGGACCCTGCTCAAAGGCGTCACACCTTGGCCACTGCGCGGCAGGACCCGTCACTTCCCTGCGCGCTGGTTCGGCTACGCGAGTGACAGTTCTGTCTCTCTTTCTAAGTATTATCAGCACTGCTGCAAGCGTAGGATTTTTTCAGGCCGTTGCGTTCAGGAAAACCAGCACAGTTGCTGCAAGTGGCTTTTGCCCGTGGAGCAGAAGCAGGAAAATGCAAGTTCCGTTTCCCCTGGTAGGAACCCCTGCGCGCGAGGCAGGTCCGTACGGCATGCTGTTCTTACTGGGATCACACCAGCCCCCGGGTCCAGTATCCCACGTGAATGTCGGGAAAATAACACCAGTGAAATGATGGAAAGCAAATCATCTGGTTTGCCTGTACTTCTGAGAGATTGCTTTGTAAGCAGCGTGACATCTTGCTATGGGTGTTAAAATACTTGTGACATTCTGTAAGTGAAGAGTTATATATGGGTAACACCATGACTAAGGTCTTGTATCTAAGCGCTGCCCCCTGTGTGTGTGTGGCGTTCAAACTCTTGTAGAAAAGTGGCTGGGCACACAGATAAGAGAGAGGCCTGCTTCCTTTTTTTAGGATTCAGTATGTGTTACTAGTTTGGGCTTTAGTGTCTTACGGTGTATAAAGATTATCTTTATATGAGGATAATTAGGAACACTTTTGTTGAAAAATCTAAATTTGTTTCCAAAAAAATGTTTTGAAGGGTGCGATACTGTGTGCAAATTCAGGTCAGATTTGGTGAACAGATGTGCCCTTTCTTTTAAGAAATGTTTTTGAAAAGCTTTAAACATTTGTTTGTTCTATATAGAAATCAAATTAGGATGAATTCATTGACAAGCCCAGCAGGTTTTCTACCACAATGTTGAACCTTGTGTGCACAAAACAACATACACTTTTGCATTTTTTCTTTTATAATATGTCTAATTTTACTACATGTTTGTATTAATTTACATACATTTCATATACATATGGTCTGTCATTTAATTCTCCGCTGCGTCATTACACAAGAACGCCAAAGCTGATTCTAATTGTTCAGCAAACTAAAGGAATTTAGGGAGGTTGCCCAGAAATTCAATGTTACTTAAATAAAATACACATGTATTTTAAACCTTTTAACAGACACGTTCTGTGCCATATCCCCTTTACTAATATTAAAATAAGACTTATCAGCACAGGCTGCATAAGGTTGTGCTGCTGGAGCCAAATCCTGGGATCAGCATCCAGGCCACGAGCCTGCAATCAGTTACACTTACGTTGAACTTCATGCACATTTGTCATTCTTTTGAAATCAGCAGGATTATTCACCTCCATAAGACAAGTATGTGCGGAACTGATTCCATGAGCAGACCCTCCATTTTTATTGGCTTCGTTATGAATCTGAGAACAGGAAGAGGAAAATCTGCTTTAGGACCACAAAATTTAGCTCTTAGGGATCACATTGGAGACAAAATGTTGGTACTCGGGCTGCTGGCAGTCGCTGAAGGAGAAAAGGATCACGCAGGCGACACGCATGGTCAGCGGCGGAAGGCGTCTTCTGGGGATAAAAGAGATTATGGAGAACAAGAGAGCGGAAAGTTATTCCATTGGTTCCTTCGTTGAGCTGAACCTTTTGAGGTCCTGTGAAAAATCACAAGCACATCATGAAATGGTAGGAATGGTAGAAAAACAGTAGAATAAGTGTAGAAGGAAAGATTAGAAGTTTTTTCTGTTTTTTAAGTTCTTAACATCTGGATCTAGTAAATATTTTGATGCCGGAGTTTCCCAAGCTGTTTAGCTGAACCTGCAGAAGGATATTTTTTTGGCTCATCCTAAATAGTAATGTTAATATCATCTAGGAAACATTTTGTCTTCCCTAGACACTGCTTTTTTACATCACTCCTGGAAGTGCTGTGTGCAGTTTGCAGCATTATGTTCAGTAGTTGCAGAATTTTTTGCTATCTGTGCCAGTATGTAGCAATAGAATTTTAAATGCATGCACAAGTATGATATTAATGATCTTATTTCCTTTGGTTCTTGGGGAATTTTTGTTTGCAAATTTGGGATTGACTCTTTTAATAATAACATTTGTGCCCTCCCTTCACTGCCCAAAAAAGACCAATAACAGCTATAAGGAGATTAAGACAGGCTAAATGAAATCTTGTTACATTAGATGAACGTAACTGCTGCAGGTAATTAACGCCTTTCATTTTGAAGAATGATTTCAAGCACTTGAGGGAATTTGGAACGATATTTTACATTTTATTCCAACTCGTAATGTAGAAAGGAAATGAAATAAGACTAATTTTATTTTCCATTTTTGCTGTCTCTCTTCTCCCTCTGTTCTTTCTCTTGTTGAAAAACTATTGTCATTGATGTCATTAAAACACAGAATTATTGCCCCCAGACTTTCAGTGAACCACAGCTGTTGACCTTTTTTGTCAAAAGCTTTGAATACAAAGCTACATTGGGAACATTTGTGGCCTGTGGACCATGACAGTACTGTAGACTTCTCTCCTGTCCTGACAGAAGAGAGTGCCAGAGGGTGTGCTCACATAGTGACTGCATTATTTTCTGGCAATTGTGGTAAAGATTTCCTTGCTTTTGGTTTTTCTGCCTCCTCTCAAGTGTACAGTCATCCTTCAAACCTCTTATACCACCTTCTGAATACTGTGGCTTTGCCCCTTAGGCTACATAATCTATTGTTTAAAATGTTTACCAGTGCTGTACAGATATTAAATTAAGCATTGCAGCTTAACGTGGAATGTGTGGATACTTGAAGCTGGATTTAAAAGACATCTTGATTTCCTTGCTATGTAACAGTATATTACATTGAATGGGAAAGCAAGTTAAAAATTAACCTTTTCTAGGATAGGAATTGCTAATTTTCAGTGAAGACTTATGAATATTAAAATAAATACTGAATACTAACCATGTGAAAAACTCTAGATGTCTTCGCTTGAAATATGCCATAAACTCTTTTATTTTTCCTGGTGATTAAATTAAGCACTTTTCAGTAGTGCACACCAGCTGCTGCATCTGTAAGTAAACCAAGTACTTTCCCACAGTACATGCTGTATATTTCATTCTTATAGCATTTTATTTTGACAGGTAATCTTTATTCTTCTGCATACGAAGTCAAAATTCAGAGGATAAGTAAAAATTAAAGGCAAAATACAGCGTGTTTCACAATTTCTGTGAATTTAAATAGAGCCATGTTTTTATTGACAAATACCAGGACATGTAAAGCTCTACTTCTAAATACATAGTCTACATGTAGCATGAAGTCTCAAATTTGGACCTAATTTCTTTCTTCTCTGTACAACTGACGTTTCCCCAGTCTTTCTCCGGTGAATGTATGGGGAAAGCAGGAAGGGTGGTAGGGGAAGGGAATTCTGCTTTTTTTCTTAGGCTAATTTTCTCTGTGAAACTTGATCTGTCTTGGTTACGTTTATGAGATTTTTGCGAACAGAGAAGGAGCCATGTGATGTGAATGCAAAAATCATACATTTTCAATACAATTCATTAGATTACACTGCAACTTATATACAAAACAACCCCAAACCCTTTCATAACTAAGTTTTCTAAGCATTACCATAATTGTAAGCATACACTTACTCTAAATAGTCTTTTCCCTTAGAGAATAAACAGGTACATTTTTTTTGTATCCACAGTCAAGTCCACTTAGAGGTGCAAGGAACAGAAATTGTACTTGCAATTCAACTGGTATTTTGAAATTATACTGGCAGAAGAGAGGCTGCCTTTCAGAAAACCGATTTCTACACACTTCCCCCTCCTGTCCCCCCTTTCTATAACAGGACAATATGCTTCTTTCAGCTGAACCACAAAGTTCTTGAATATCCTGAAAATCAAAATCGAGATTAATGCTTGAAATGTATGCACCGATCGCAAAAACCTCAACCTGTGAGCTAAGTGTGACCCACAGAGCTCCGGCTTCTGGGCACGCCAGATCCCAGGAATCAACATTAGGCACACAGGGGCCACAGTGATCCAACAGGAATGCTGTTGGGCTCCTCCGCTTTAGGTAAAACCAAAGAACGATAGTAATGTCCAAAAGACTAGATAGCAAAAAGGATGAAGAGCAGCAGTAGGCATTGATGACATGGTTTAAGACCATTTTACCCAATAACCACTTCTAAATTAGCAGCAATATTACTGGAAGACCTTAGTGTTGAAATGTCTATATCTACTTACAATAAGAATATCTGTTTTCAAATTATACTGTTATATTTTATACAAGAATTGTTAGCAGTATAAGCAATGTATATTTTTTTTCCTTTTTTGCATGCCCATGTGCTTTGTAGTCTGCAATGAATTAGCCACGTTATAAAAGGCATTCTGTGTTGTCATTTTTTACTGCTGTCATTACTGGTAGGCCTGTATCTCACCATAAAAGGCTGCCTGCTAGTTCCTGAATGCTCCGCATGCGGACTGGAATGCTCCACAGCTCCAGGCAGCAAGTTTAGACACCTTGCTGCACAAATACTGCCTCCGTTCATATTTTGGGGACTCTGGAAATTCTCTGTACTAGTACTAGTAACACGTGATCGTTCAGCTGCCTGGAAAAAGCATCTCAACAAATCGTGTCGTAGTTAAGAAGGTAAATGACATCAAATTACTTAAGGGTGTGTGATAGGAAGCGGCTCTTTTTGGCTGAGGATGCACTTCAAAGCACAGGAATGAGCGATGGTCCTTCAGCGCTGAGGAATTGTGATGGAAAAAGAGAGTAGGAGAATTACGGTAACGGCTCCTTACACTAATTCTGAACAAAGCACTTAACTTGAGTCAGATTTATGGTGGTGTTTGAGTAGAACAGTTACATTGTTTCCACTCAAATCCATCTTGTTTTCCTAATTTAATACGCTGTTATACAAAAGCGAGGTACAAAATTTTTCCTTTCTTTTGGTAGTTGACATAGTACATCTATTTTATTTTCATTGTGATTGCGAGGAGAACGGCACAAAAGCCGTTATATCAGAGGAATAAAATGCTGGTTGTATACATGAATTTATCTCTTAGTTCTTCAGAATAGGCTAGGAAACAAAGGGAAGGTATATTCTGTCGTCATTATGGTGATCTTGTCCTTTCTTTTACCAAACCTTCTAAAACTGTAAAGCAATGATAATATAGAAAAAACTAAAATGAAGATTTGTTATTGAAGGGCACAGCAACGGAAATAAGTAGAGACTTAGAAAAAGGTTGATAGAGTACATTAAGTACCGCAAGAGGAAGCGCACACAGAGCTGAGAACTGTAATTCGAAGCAACTAGGATCTAGCGAGCGGAGCCCAAATCCAGCAAGGTGCTGGTGCAACAGTTCTGCTCTGTCAGTAACTTACCTTTCATATTGGTATTTTCTAAATACGTTGGTTAGGTAGTTAATATTAATCTCTAGCAAAACAAAAACTTAGATTAATAAGAAGGTCCTATCTTAGGACTTAAGTCCACTTAGGTGTTTTGAAAATGAAAGGTTAATTACAATGGTGTACTAGTCTTACTATAAACTTTCCTTTTTTTTTTTTTTTTTTTTTTTTTAACCAAAAAACCCCTGAACAACCTGCATATTTAAGGCTGTTATTTCGTTCAAAGTCTTGATAATCTGGAAGGGACAAGTGTCTTCTTGAGCAAAACTGTAAGGGATCTAATATGTAGGGATCCTTACATCAGCACCTATTGCCAGGGGCTGCTTTCTCCCAGCCCAGGCTGTCCCTTGCTTGGCATCTTTACACAAAAGCTGTTTTCCTCCAACTCTTCTGACAGATTTTTAAAAAGTGATTCTGTCTGAAAACACAGAACGGCAAACCTTCCTCCTGTCTGAGATTCTTCCCCACGACTGACTCCTATGTCACCATTTTCTTCTATTTTTCAAAAAATAGAATATTTTTTTGAATAAATATCCCTCGTCTCCTAACTGCCCACGACTGCCACTTGCCTCCTCAGATTGCTTTCTGTGACCCAAAAGTGCTTGCAAGACCCCTCGGCGGAGGCTGGCTCCACTGAGTATGGCAATGTTTTGGGGACGAACACAGAAGTCCAAGATACCGGGCAGAAAAAAGGCTGAATTACTGCGTCCTGCAAAGGTGGGGTTTCCTATGCAGAACGGCATATGGCAAGCATGGGAGAACTTGCAGAAATGGTATGGGGAGAATAGGAAAAGGTTTGAGAAAAAGAGGAATCCAGAGTTTAAGGTCTTTATGAATGCATGAGATAGGAGATGTCAACCCCTGCTCTTGTTCAGACAGATCATTACTTTGATGTGCATTTCATCTCCAAAATCTGTTCAAGGTGATCTTTATCACCTGATTAAATAGACTTTCTGAGAAAAGGGATCTCTGTGTCCAGAAAAAAATAAAATGGCTCATTGCTATTACTAAAATTGGGGGGGGGGGGAAGATTACAGCGTTGTTTTTGAAATGCGGGGTTAAATATTTGAGGGCATAGGTGGGAAGTTAAACACTGACAAATATCCCAGCTCAGATGTGCCTCTCCATCTTGCACTCACTGCTCCAAAAATGTTCACCTTTGTGTCCCAAAATGTAGCTTTATCAGGGAATTAGTGTTGTATTATTTTGTTACTGTGCTAATATCAGAAGCACAGCAAGGCAAAAGAATTTTTTAGAATTAAATTAGAAGAGACTGTATAGTTCAAGACAGTGGTTAATCCTTAAGGGGAAAATAGTAATAATAAAAATAAAAAAATACACATTTTTGGAAGAAGTAAGCAGGAAGTAGGAATTTATTGGCAATTTTTCTCCCCATGCAATATTCTTGGAAAACAAAAAGACAATAATGAAAGCCAATTAATTATTTGTCATGTCATAAACTAGATTAAAAGGCTGAGATGTTTTTAAATTCTTGACATAATTGAAATCAGTAACTATATGAATTGCCAAAATAAAATACAAGGATGACAGATTCATAATATGAGCAAAAGAACATTTTTGAGCACATTAGATGCAAAAACATTGGAAACTATTAATCTGATTTAATTGTAATCTTTTGCCAAAAACATTAACGCAATACCTTTGAAGAGTAATTGGTATAAAGAATATCCTCAAAGAGGAGCATTTCCACATGCCTAGGCTTTATTTTGCCCTCATTAAACTTTATTCTGAGTTGAATATTTCCTGTCTATAGCATAAGGATTATTCTTGTTCTGCAAACATCTTAACCTTTTAGTTTTATCACATTATGCTCTCTGATGCTTCTTCCAGATGCAGAGCAGTTAATGACAATCAAAGAGGATTTTTAAGCCCTTTAATGTTTTCAGGCCTGCCTTTCTCCTTTGTTTAATCAGACAGGTTTGGGAGCTCATTCTGGTCAGCCTGTTCATCAGGTGAAATGGGCAAATTTATCAAGCATTAATTGCTTTCAGGCTGCATAGGAACCTATATATACAGTACAACTAAAGTTCAAGACAATCATGAATTAAGGATTGAAGAATGACAAGAATGGAAGAAGCCTTAGGCAGGATTGTCATCTACCTTACTTTTAGTTCCCACAGGACTGTCATCTACCTTACTTTTAGTCCCAAGTGTAAAACTTTGAAGTAAGCACATAAGAAAACTCTTTATCATCATATTTATTTCTGTATGACCTCATCTTAAACTCTTTGTCTGTTTGCAACTTTGAATCGATACTTTTTTTGAGGTAGGAATTAGCTATATGTGCATCATGATGAATCCCTGATCATTAGCTAGTCTAATTGGATAAAATCAAGGATTATTGTTTTTATTAATTTGTATCAGAATCAAATGAACTGATGCCATTGTCTATGAACTGGATTTATTTCCTTATGAGCTCAAGATCAACCAGATGCTTAGAAGTCAAGATGTTGTCACAAAATGGAAGATATATTCAAAATAAAGTCTAGACTTATTATCTCTCTCTCTTCCCACCCTCTCGCTCTCCCCCTCTCCCCAAACATCCTCTTTTCCCCACCCCCATTATCTCATGAACTTTGCTTCTCACCATAAATTTGTCTGATCCTGACATTTTCAAGATAGTAAGTCTAGACTTTTGGAAACTCTGGAGACTAATGAAAAAGTCATTGAGGTGGTTCTTAAGTGTCTTGGGCAGCCTTCCCAGGGCACCTTTGACAATCAGTGTTACTTTAACATTTCCGCTCCACATTTAGAGGTCTTCTCCATTAACTTCTGCCTGAAGCTAACCCTACGGAGAAGCAAATGTTTATGATAGGGATTTTGTGGGTCTATGATCCAGTAGGATGTTTCATTAACTTCTTGTGTCCTCTCCAGTCACAACCAGTCTTAAGGATCTTTGCTTTTGCTATTTTTTGCTAGCTGGAGGTTCCTGCTCCTGGGGAGATAATACTGGCCACACAAAGCTCGGTGAGGGACATTGGCTATTTGATTTTGCCTAGTATTAAGCAGTCACTAGCAGCAGATACCATGCGCTCTCTGCATCTGCGATGTGACTTCTGCTGTGAAAGCACCTTTACCAGTTGCACCTTAATTGATTGGTTTGGAGACTCTTGTGCAGCCATAATGAAGACTTCAGCTGCTATTTAGCAGAATTCTCTTTGGGTTTTAGTTTACTCGCGTACTTACAGCTTGTAAAGTGATGGCAAAAGCCCAAGGAAGAGAATCACACTTCAGAAGAGATCTATCTTGGTAAGACAGGAGCCCAAGGAGTACAAGAAGGGGTCAGGCTGCGAGCGGACACCCACAGACCTCTGTGCAAGCTCATTAAAAATATCTCCTTTGTTAATGTCTTTTATCACTTACTGCTAATGAGCCTGGAAGAGGTAGAGCTTTGAGGCATGTCATATGTTTTCTAAAAGGAGAGTGTTATCTGAGAGTTAGTGGTTTTATAAGTTATGGCAGAGGTTCTGAAAGCCTTGACTAGGTTCCCCTTTTTCACAAATATTACAATGACTAGTGGTGAAACAGTGTACAGAGATGAAGATCCCGAGAGGGCAATTCTTCCAGGTGCCAGGCATGTTTTGCAAACTAAAAAATGAATGTTCTTTTTGGGACTTGAAGAAATACTGCACACCACAGGATTATTCTCAGTGTGGCAAATGTCGTATTTCCATTAGTGAACTTGAATTGATTGTATAAATAAGAATTAACAGAATAATGAATATTTACATCCATCCTGAAAACGTCTGATTCCTAATGACTACATGTTTAGGAGTATGAAATCAGATGTCTTATTTTCAAAACCTACCAGCTCAAATGATTTAACAAAATTTTCAACATTGTAATGCGCTTGCTTCTCTGCTGCTGTGATGTGAGTGTCCGCCGTATATTGCCTATATCATACGTAGTAGACTTAAGTGTATTTATAAAGATATTTTTGAGAGATATTTGAGTGCCATTCTGTCTGTAACCCAGTCAGTGGTGCACAGAGATGTTGTTTACAGAGGTTCAGAAGTGCCTGCCTGCACAGCAACCTGCTGGCACAACCCCCCCTATCAGCACAGCGTCTCCGACGCTTAGTGAGCCGAGAGCTGCAAGCGCTGTACACGCTGAGGAACCCCTCTGCCATCGATGGCTCTCACTCAGACATCGCGTAGGAGTAGTTTCTGTTTGGTGGATTCTAGCTGCACTGTCCTGCCCCAAAGTTTGCTTGTTTGCTGCTTACGTTTGTGCCCGTGTGAAGTGCTGCTGTACAGCGACAGGGTATATGATTTCACCCTCTTCATCTCTTGACAACTTCTCTGTCCCTTCATTGTTAAAAAACCAGCTCTCCCACTACAAGAACAGATTTCCACTTTCCACCCGTAATTAAACACACACAACTAACTGCACTACTCAATCTTTTTAATGCACAAATTAAACCACTGGGTTATTCCATGAAAAAAAAAATGGATATCATCTCAGGAATGATTATAAACATGGCCCTATATATTTACTATCAGAAAGCATCAAACATCTTACATTTAATGTTGGTGAGAAAGATTTTAATTCTTTTGCAAATTAATGGCCCGATTGTCACTTGGATTAAATTGCTGTAGTGCCACTGAAATCAGCGTAGCCACGCTCACTTACATTTCCCTGCTGTCAGACTTGTCTTCACTTCTAGCCCAGTCAGCACTAGGAAACCCGTGCGATAGCTTTGATGCATCTCTCTCTCTCTCAGTTTTCAGCCGGTCTTTTCTGATACACCAGGTCCTCTTGTAGATGGTGTATCCATGTGTTTCTTTGACCTTTCTTGGGAGGTTGACGAATGTGTTTTTAAGCATCCGTAAGTGAATTGTAATATACGCTAAAATTATATTTTTGCCATATTTCTGCCAAAATGAACTACAGTGGATGGCTTGTGTCCACATTGCGTTGGAATGTGCATGCTCATAAAATTTTACACCGGACATTTGACATTTTGCCAACATTCATTTGCTATCACATCACCATCATTTCCTACTTTAAACTTATTAGTACCAAGTGCATATACAAGCATAGTTGTATGCTGCTTAGAATATTATATATTTAGAGGGGAAGGAAAGATGAAGTCAGAAAGACTGTATGAAGGTCTACTTAAACAGCATAGTAATGCTTGAACTTTATTCATCCTGCCTTAGACAACTGTATGAGATGGGTAAAAAAAGTCCATAAGCAACCTTTCTGGTATTTCTGGTATCTACATTCTAAGAGCTTATCTCCTATTAGGTTGAGGAAAATTTTTGCCAATAGCAAGTCTTCATTAATATGTACATAAGCTGTAGTCCCGGAAATTACAGGTCAGAGGGCCCTGTGTTGTCTGAAGAATACAATGAAAGGAGCTGTTTTCGTGATTTTTTTTTTATTTAAAACAGTATTTCTTCCTTTAAATAGAATTATAATTAGAGAATGGGAAGGAATATTGTCAAAGTAAACTATATAGCTCCTACTTTGTTAGGAATATCTTGGGCTTCTGCAGCAGAAGAAAGTACCAAAATTTGTATTGTCTTTAAAATTTGGTTCAGTTGCACATTTTTATTTCATTCGTTTGTAAGGGTGAACTATGAGACTGTTTACTTTCACTTTTGGCAATAATGCACTACCTGCCCTGGTCTTTTTATTCATAATGCTGTTGTCTTTGGGATCACAGCACGGGTTAGGGGCTCGCAATACAAAATTATTTCAATTATTATTTATGATATTTTTAAAATGTCAAGGCATTTCTACTCCAGCTGACTTTCCAAAATATCTTTCACTTTTTTTTTTTCAATGTATAAACCTATATTCTGAGGCCCTATTAAGTGATACTGTATTTAAAATTATTACTATGGGACCTGATCTAGATACGCTCTGTGGGAAATCTGCCATACACCTACACATTCCTAACAGCAAAGCTCTATACAAACACAGGGGCCTGTCCCTTCAGCTGGCAGGAGGATCGGGTGGTCTCTTCTAGAAACGTCCATCCTTGTTGGCAAGAAGATGGACTGATAAGCCTGTAACGTGAAGGTACTCTCAATTGCCAGTGATATTTTGTAAAGGGAAAAATGGATTCTGAGAGGAAAGCATAGGAAATTAAGAGGCGAGAAAGAAGTTTTTATTAGTTCAAAATAAAAAGAAAATACAGAGGAAGAGAAATATAAGAGGGCATATGAGACATATAAAAGAGGAATGGCTGACCCCAAAAGCTTCTGATTATTCTCAAGTTGTCCAAATTTTTGGACTTTACCTGAACCATCTAGATTTTTATACTGATTTTTTATATTACGTCTATATGAGCTCACACTATAAGAAACAGAAGTACTTGAAAGAAAATGAACAAACAAGTCTGGTCTTTATTAGCAAAAGAAAACAAAGGACTAAAGCAAAATTAATCCCCTTTGTAACCGTATAAAGTTAAGAGGCACAGCGCTATGAGACAAACAGCAGAACAATTACATCTGAAGTCTGTAATAAGATTTACAGCATTATATTTTAAGGAGCTTAAAACCATATTTATGAATGTTCTGCATTTTATATGAACCTTGTGAAAAGATATCATTTTTCAGGATTTCTCTAATTTAGGACTAAACCCTATAGAAAATCCTATCTTGCTGCACTGCAGACTGTTCAAGATTTCATTCTGACCCTGCTGTTGCTGGGCTTGGCTACTTCATTACACTTATTTTGTACCATCTAGTCACTGTCTGCTTAAAACATAAATGTTAGATGTTGTTTCACAAAAGAGTAATCATTTTATATAGAATGTTCTGCTGTTGACCTACTTCTAAAACTGGGAATGCTTCTTATAATGATCTTGGGTAGCTGGAGTCTTTGAGTAACAGGTATGTGAGATAGAACTGGCTGAATGCATGAAAAAAAGGGATTGTAAGAAAAAGAAAGTATAGTGCTGTTGTTTCTTCTGAAACTCGTGAGACTGAGGAGAAAATGATACATTCCTTGAAGCATCTTATTTAGGCAGAAGCTTCTCCCCGCACCTTGCTGCTGGAAGGCACAGACCTCACCCCTCTCTACGGGTTCTTCCCATGGCAGACAGGTCATGGACAAACTATCAAACGCCATTTATTACTACAGAGTTCCGGGTGTTCCGGTTTTCCCTCTTTCTGGTTTTCTTTAAAAAACAAAAACAAAAACCAAACTGAATTCTGTCCAGGATTGAGAATAACATGACTAAAATTCAGGAGTTGGTAGCTATGGCATACTCCAACATGAGGGAGGCTGTGAGTCCTCTGAATCATTATAAATAGCCTAAAGCAAACTCTAGGTCTTGACCAGGAGTTATGCAAGTGCAGTGGATGTCTTCTTTCTTCAGCGTCTTTTTGTAAATAAATAAAATCACTGTGGGCTGTTCTGAGAATGAGACAAATTCAAGTTAGGAATACCATCTGCATTATGTGTTTTCAGTATATGGGTGGGTAACAGTAAATATGTAACTGTTAAGACTTGGACAAAAAACAATCCCTTGCTATCCCCTTGATAGGTCCTCATCCCCTGAGGTACTGAACGCTCATTTTCCACAGTAATCACTCGGCCCATTATTTTCATCAAATGATTGCATCAGATAATACATTTTAGCTTGCGTAGTCTAAAACTAGTAATCCCAAGAGATTAATAAGATTATAAATGTAACTAGAATTAATCAAGTTTAATCAAGAGAAAGGATTAACATGGTACTATTTTTATTCTTGTTGTCAATCACTCAAAAGAATATGCAAGGCAGAACTTACTCCAGAGTGATGTAGCAATACTTCAGCATTTCAAAACTTCCCCATTTCCAAAAGTTCTACATTGAAATTGTGACTGTATAAAATAGAATGAAGAATCTATGTCCAGTGCATTAATTCCATGCCCATTACATTTTAAAACAAGCTACAATTAAAAATATAAAATAATATCAGATAAAATGCATGAAAATCCAGACATGTGGCATGAATAAATTGATTTGAACTGGTCATTTAACATGTAATTCATCTACAAAGAATTCCTAATGATGGAATTCCTGGCCTTACATTTTGAAAAAAAGCGATGTTGATTAGTAGAGATCCAAGACCATTTTTTCTGACTTTTCACTTGATATTGTTTTATTTTGTCAGAATAAATTTTCATACCTATCTTTGAAGTAAAGCATTGACTCTCTGTCTTCCAGAGATCATCTTTAATCTTGTTCTAAACAGAAAGTTCATTGTACTCTATTTAATCTTGCTAGGAATGCGGCTTTCAAGGTCAATTGTTGTCCACTTGGAGCCATGGACAATAGAAATAAAAAAAATAAAAAAAAAAAATTAGTTCACCCATTCCATCTTCCTACCAGTGAGAAGTACTCCCTAAGCAGCATTTTCTGCTGTCACGCGCCTGAAACTATTAATTTTGGATAATAACGAGACTTCAGAACCAGATTTTCAGTGTATGCAAGACTGGAATTGAAAACAGAAAAGAAGGAAGGTTGTCTTCCAGTTAGGCCTTGGCTGGAGTGTGTTCTGAGGGACTGACGTTAGTTTAAGGATCTACAGTTCTTCGGGGTGGAGGTGGTGGAGTCCTCATCTCTGGAGGTATTCAAAAGGCGTTTAGATGAGGCCCTAAGGGATATGATTTAGTGGGGGACTTGGTAGTGATAGGTTAATGGTTGGACCCGATGATCTTGGAGGTCTCTTCCAACCAGAACAATTCTATGATTCTGTGATTCTATGATCATTGCAGGGAGCGAGGGCTGTAGTCTAATAGTTCTAGCAGTGAGTGGGCCATTATTCTGCCGTAGGAGGTGGAACACACTGCTTCACCTCTGTCTTTGCTGCCGTTTTCAGTCTTTATTTGTCTTATCTGCTTAGAATGCTTTTCAGTATGCTTGCACAGCCATTTCAAAGGCTACTTATTATACAAATTTATGATAACTATATAGTTACAGATCTATCCTCCCTTTGGAATAAATATTTCTCTCCATCTCATATCCCACTGCAGAGTGAAGATCTGGAAAGGCCCACATTAGCACTGTAATGTATTGTGCTTTTGACTTTAAGATAAATAAAAAGCAAACAAACATGTCTTTGTCTGACAAGTTTTGTCTTGGGCACGCCCACTTATCCCTCATCAGCCAAGATAAATTGCTTCAGAGGGAGGACTTCCATGTTCACAGAAGGAATGCAGAAATTCTCTCTATTTTGTACATTCTTGGCGTCTTTCCTTTGTTATCAATTTCACGTCCTCTTTGTGTTTTGAAGCTCTGCTTGGGAAAGGAGGTTATAAATATTAAAGATCTGCACAAGTTCTTAAGAATGATTTGGGATTTTTGTTTGTTTTGTCTTAAATATTCTTTGTTTCTGCTATTTTTACCTCAAAGCTCTCCTTTCTCATCCAAGCAGTGTATTTTTAGCTAGTCCAGATAGTTGAAAAGATTGTTATTAATTGGACAGAGATTACTGTTGGCTTTTTTCTTTTCCAATTCTGTTTTAATATTGCCAGCACTGAGAAACACACCCTTAGAACAGATTTTGCAAATATTATATGGAAGATATCGAATTTGTATTTTGAAAGTACTTTAATGAATCCCCTGCCATAAACAGCAAGAGTTTTTAAGTACTGGAATGTGTCTTAAGTTGGACTTCATGACGAAACAGCCAAAGACTTTGTTCATAATTGCGTAGGACTTTGTAATTAAAATTTTAATGTGATCAGGCTGTGGTCGATACAGATTCTATATCACTGTAGACAATGCAAATATGTTTCTGGCATGGCTTGAATTAGATGAGAATTTCCATTTTCCCTCTCATAAACATTTGCAGTAGTTATTGACACATACTTGAAAGGCCAGGATTTTGACTTTTAACTAGGGGCAAATATATATATCGTATTGAACCTCTAGCTGTAGACCCCGTTTTTAAGCTCAGGTTCCCTTTCACGCTGTTCTAGAAAAATAAAAATGATGTGGAACTTTTCCACATAAACTTTTCCACAATTCCCTGTATCTTGTTTGCCTGGCTTGTAAATAGTCTAAGTAGACCCTTTTCCTTCACGTGTGAGGGTAATGTGCAGATCCGTCTGTCACTTCCCACAATCACCCGAAGCTCTGTAGGGGAACGGTGGGAAAGGATATGGAGTAAGCAATAAAAGGAACAGTCCAAGTGCAGTGCAAAAGAAAAAAGAATACTTTCCATAATTGGAAGGTCCATAAATTACTGTAGCCCTGGGGTCAAATATTTATGTGTGGAATTGCTGGACCATTTAAGCAGCTACTCATTAAAACCATGTAAATGCTTGAACAATCAAGCTATCATTTTACACTGATACTTGTACCTACTCCCAAGGAGGGAAAGCAAATGTGCATTGATAAGGATACATATACTTTTAAAGAAGGGTAGATTCCCACATACCCAGCCCTTCTGCACACAGACGTTTCCTTAAAGGCATACTCTCAGGTGAACTTTGCAGACTTTCAAGCCAGGCATCTGTATCTCGATGTTAGGACCTGCTAACTCTTATGGAAAAAAAGCCTACAAGAAATATGGAAAAATCCCATGTAGGTTGCTCCATTTTTTTAATGTTTTTGCCCGCAGTGCAGTGGGAGCAGTGAGGTTTTCCCTTGTGAAGTGGGCAGTGAGGTCTGCAGAGATCACAGGGAATCCTCCAGAGCCACAAAGCCATCCTCAGGGGTGATCGGTGCTTCTGTGCTACCTCTGCACTTTGGTCTTCCCCCTTTTGGTTTCTCAGACACAGGGAGGAGGGAAGGGTTTGCTCAGCAATGGTAGTTTGCTCATAGTTTAATTAATCCTCAACTGCGTTCACTTTCTGGCAGCCTTCCAATGGAGTTCAGCAAGGATGGTGGATATCACTCATGCCTGTACCTGCCTTTTTCCTCTTCCAGAACCAGGGAAGTTTCTCTGCAGGTTCAGAAACAGCAGTGACATCCATCAGTCCCCTCCGTGTACTTCGGCTCAGAGGGGCCCTCAGCTACAAAGTCTGCAGTCTGCCTTTGTTTAACGCACCGCGTTAAACCGTGTTTTTCTTCTAATGCAGTCTTCTCTCTTTAATTGCCCGGGGTGTTTTATCTCTTCTATCTTGGCCTTTCTCCATGTCTGTATTTAAATTCAGTTTTTCAATTTTCCCTGTGCTTTTCCCTTCCAATTTTTGATTGCAACTGTTATGATCAGCTGCTGCTTTGTTCTTCTCCCTGATCCTTTCACCACCCCATTGAGATGAGGTCCCTCATTCTTCAGCCCCACGTGATGTGAGTGGGTGAGTAGTGAGCAGATGACAGAATTAATTTGCAGGTGTCTCCCTCCTTTTGCTTTTGACATCCTGTCATTTACCATGTCCTTATATCTAGAGGGTTATTTCTCAGAGTTGTGCAATCCTTTTCTAGGTTAGCATTGAGCAATCTTAATTATTTCAGACAGTCTTTATATAAGGAGATATTTTTGAGGGAAAAGACTTTCAAATGGTTTTTAAATGGAAAAGGCATGGAACTAGTGGCATTGTAAAGCATGTCTGCAGCTACTCTAAGCCATGAGAATGGAGTAGTTTGCAATAGAACAAAAATGCCAAACTTAAAAACCTAAAAATAATAGTAAGATTCATTGCTGCATGATCCTTTTTCATCCAAGGAGGTGACATATATTGAAGGTTTGGTCTACTCTGCACGCAGTTGCCTCCTGGTGGGGCGAGGCATGTCTGTTTGCAGAAGAGCGGTGTGGTTGACTTGTACGTGAACTTCTTATTTACACTCTCATTTGTTTACAAAACCTGGGATGATTTACTACAAAGAGTGTTCGGAGTATTCCTTCTGTACATCCTTTGCATGTCTCATTGTGCCTGGTGAGCATCTCTCATCCATACCATTAATTAGATTTCCAGAGGGGGAAGGGTAAAGGAGAGGTAATCTGTGCAATAATGGAGTCAGGTATGAGTGAAGAATTCTAAACCTGTATTAAGCGCATGCTTAAATCTAATCATTTTTATGTATTTATTTACTCTTAAATTTCCCTCTCAACATTGTGGTGTGCTCTTTATTATTCTATTTATTTTTTTTCTTCCATTGGGTGACCCCAAAACACATTCATTGTCCTTAATCATTGATATTCTGCCTCATTTTGGGAGAAGAATGTAAGTAAAAATGTCCAGAATTGTAGGTCTTGTGAACGGTCCTTTGTCTTTGAGCACTACAGATATTATTTCCTTGGAATACTTCAGTTACACCTAGCCTTAAGGGAAATAATCTTTCTCTTTAAGGAATTTCTTTTCATTATTTTAAACATTTCTGAGAATGACAAGTGAGATTAGCCGAACACAGTATACGTTTTGGGAAAGGAAGGATGAATAAGAAATTTAAATGACATGAGCACCAATATTCCTTTTTATGGGTTTCGTGCTGTATGTTGTTGTATGATTACAGAGGGCAAGTATTGCTGAGAAGTCGTTAAAGGAGACCTCACTTTCTTTATCTCTAACTGTGGCCTTAAATGCACAAAACTCATAGTAAAATAAATGTGTGCACATCTGTGATGTAAAAGGGAAAATAAGTAAATGCTGGAAACAAATTTGTAATTCTTCAATGCTCACTCTAAATGATAGTTGATTTTATGCTCAATATTACAGTTCATAACTTGCAGTGAAATAAGAATCCAAACTAAATTATTCAAAAAACAGAAACATTTGTCTTGATTACTTTTTTGAGCTTCCATGGTCTTTGCTGAAACTGTTGCTGTAAATTGTGAATAGCATCTAGAATTTAACATGTTTGCATGCTACAGTTCAAGACTGAATGGACTGATTATCATTTATTTCTCATAAATGACATAAACGTTCAGATTCCTTTCGCTAGTTCTATGTTCCCACTAACTTCAGTGGGAATTATTGGTATTAAGACCTTTGAAAATTAGGCCAAAAGACGATGTTGTGCAGCGCTGTTTGTGGAGTGATTCGCAGACAGATGTGCAAAATTCAGTTCTGACACAACCAGAAATCACCAGGAAGCTCCGTCCTCTCCCAGCATCCTTGTGGGAAGAAAGGTTTCTTTTCTACAAACAAATTTATTTCCAAACATCCCAGATCATTTGAATTGTATTTCAGTTTATGTGAAGCTTTTAAAACAAAGCTGGCATCCTTTCTGTGAAATTCAAAAGGTTTTAACGCATTTGTGTTGTTGTTTGCGTTGCTTTTTAAACTAAGTGTCTGATAAATCGCCCTTTTTATATTAAACTAGAGATTGGCCAAACCAAGCTGAAGAAGCTCAGTTATCTTTAAGATGGGACAGAGCATTTGACCAACTGGGGAAGGTGACGGACTGAATGCTTAAGCCAACCTGTCTAATAAGGGAGTCTGTAACAGTTCTCCCTGTCACAGAAGGCTCTTTTACATGCTCTATTTATAATGTCCTGTTGCCATTTTATTGTGCCTTTAACAGCTATGCAAGGGTGATTAAAAACAGTCCCCAAGTTTCCCGTGTCATTTTTCACTCATCATCACTGCTCTGAATGGTGACAGTTTAAACCTTCCCATGCACGTTAGCTAATGTTTGTTGAGAACATAATATTGCCTTCTTTCTTTTTATTACAAACTAGATGAATCTGTATTATTAATTTTTCATTGTCAGGCTTATGGGAAGGATCCAAATCTGGAAATTTAAATAACAATTCATCTTCCTTGTTTTCTGGTCTTCGAATTCCTCTGCGCAAAACTCTACTTGACACAGCATTACTCTAGAACTAGTTTCACTGCCTTTGCCTGGCAACACAAATATGTTTTACACTTTCCAGGCTTCTCCTGTTAACTTCTAAAGCTGATTGTTGTCACCGGTATATCTTTGTTTGCTATTTGTTTGTTACTAGGTGTCACGGCTCTGGACAGGCTCCCCTGGCTGGATGCTCCCCAAGCTCAGTCTTTAGGTCCCACCACGCTGGAGCTGTGCTCTCTCAATCTTCCTGACTTTGAGCAGAACCCGGGACTGCCTTTGGCTCGGCGCTCCTACGCGCCTTCTCAAGACATGCTCTCCTAATTGCTCAGACCTGCTCTCTGCTGCTTAGGCCTGTATTCATGCCGGATCTCCAGGAAGATCCTCATGCTTTCCCAAAGTTCAAATCTTTGCACTGTTCTTCTTCAGACTGGGATGGAAATTTTCACTTTGAACTTTTGACACTATGAGAAATATACTGAATCCAAAAGACAGAAACATCTTTATGTCCTTGCATCATTTTCTTCCTGCAAGGAGACTTGCAGCCTGTTTCTTGCTGCCAGTCAACTCCCCTTCACCTTTGCCATTACACAGTAAGGAAAGTTTATTCTTTGGCCCAAAGCCCGTGCCTTTGTTCATCTCTCTCCTACTTTTTGCCTCATCTGTCTTCTTGACCCACCCTATCTTCACAGCTTTTGAAAACAGTATTTAATACTGTGCTCCCTTCAGATTGCCCCAGGAGGGTGGTTCTGCCTTCTCAGGCAATCCTTAGCAAACTTGCTGCCCAGCTCAGCACATTCTTGAAGTGTTAGCAACATCTTTGCTTGTTCTGTAGTTTCTCTGAAACAGAAGGTGTCAGAGGACAGTGTCCTCGTCAGATTTACTTGGTGTGTGAAATGGAGGGGAAAGAGTCAGGACGTGGTTCGCAGCCTGCTGGTAACAGGAGCTGCTGCCTAATGCAGGGGCAAAGCACAGCCGCTCAGCAGGATCGGGCTCTTGCGTGCAGCACAGGTTTGCCCCGGCTGTCCTAGGCTCTCCGGGAGCCAGCATCATTGTCCTTCCTAGTGGCATCTGTCCTGTGCGCCCCTTCCTGAGTCACCAGCCCACCATGGCTGCGGGTTCCTGCGGCGCTGCGGAGGCCTTGCTCTGCACCCAGGCGAGCACGTCGTGCTCTGGTGAGGGAGCTGCTCTCGAGCTGTCTGACTGCGTAGGGCCCTCGACACCTCGAAGGCGCTGGAGACCTCGGGGATGGGCTGAGCTCCAGCATCTTACTGGATGTATGGGACAGCTGCTTCTGGCGGCACTCAAAATGACTCAGAAGAAAAAAAAGTGGCAGCAGGTAATTCTGTGCTGGAGTCAGTGCTGGTTGCTCAGTAGAGACTTGTCCACTTACAACCACACCTCAGATTTGTCATTTAAGAGCTACCGCCAACACATTCTGCACCCGACTGATGCCGGCGGTGGTGGGAGCCCCTGGGCTCCCATCTGATTTGCCCGGCTGCGTCTCCTCCTCTTGCTGCTGGCTCGGTCGCAGCCCCAGAGGTTGTCACCCCTCCCACCCACTCGCACGCAGATGATTTTCAAACGGGGACTAAGTGGAACGAACCTGTGAGCAGTGCCTGTGCTCGGCTGTCTGCAAGGGGCCAGTGCTTATGTTGGTCGTCAGCGTATAGATTTCCTTGCAAGAAGTGCTTTCAGGACCATAAATGAAGCGTTATTACAGAATGCCTCTGGGGGGTTTGCATAAGATACAAGTGATTCCTGGTTTTGTTGATTTTTAACAACGTGCTGTGTAAATTACACAAACGTGAGGTTGTTACCTATGTGTTCCTTCTGCAGACAAAAAGAAGGCATTTGACTGAGGATAGCTTTTCAGTGCCTATGCCTCGGCTATGCACACATTCATGAATCAGTTCCAGTCTGTATTGGGAAATATATTGTTAATATAATTGGCTTGGTGAAATGAAACATTTAAAATGAATAATAGAAAGATACTAAAGAATTTTTATTAAAAAAAATTATCAAAAGCAGGAAAGGACATGACCTTCTTATGTCAGTGATGTTTTTTGTTATTATAGGAATGAGAGGCTTAATTCCTGGAAGTGCTAGAGTGTTTTTGGTTGGCTGGATGTGTCCTTCATAGTAGTCTGTTTGTCATCTCAACCTTTTTCTGAAAATGGAATTCGGATTTCTAGCCAAAAGCATAATAATCCTTACTTTGCATTGAGGTTATACAACAGATGGTGAGCTAAAATGCGCTCGGTGTTTCAAAATGATTTGATGACTCATAAAACTGAATAACACTTTTTCCTCAGATCATATTTTGATTCTATCTAGGGATGAGTAAAACTGTTGAATTAGAGAAAACTCCATCTAAAATATTAAGCAAGTATTTGAATTGTGAAAATCTGTTGGGATTTTTTTTTTTTTAATTCATTTACCTGTGGCTTGTCTGGTAGTAGGAAGTACTCGAAATCTCACAGGAGAACAATGTGCAATTCCTGAAATGTTTCAGGAATAGCTATAGTTTGGTGAACATTGAAACAGCAAACAAAACCTTCAAGTTCCCTAAAAGTTCAACCAGGTAAGTGGAAGCAATTTAAAGTATCTCTCTTAAAAACTGCTGGTTTCTCATATATTTGGAATCAGTGGGAGACAGGTTCCTTTGGAAATACCTTAGAGGACCTATCAGGAAATTAGGTGTCTAGTTCATTGAACGTCTGCCCCTAATACTTGTGTGATGGACAAACTTAAAAGGCATAGGTCCATTCTTGGAAGTTTCACACCATGGGTCTATTTGGTTTCTGCTGGTACGATCTATCATTTTCTTGGACGTTCCAGTAGGTGCCCTTAGCTGCTCCTGCACCTATGCTGGAAGTGGGATAAAGTCATTGACTCTGTCACTTAGGTCTTGGTAATGCACATTTGGTCCAAACGCTCCGTGGTCATGGTTCAGTCTGACTTTTTAGGAAGCAAGGCTAGTCATGATACTCTGCTTGGAGCAGATGACATTTTCTTGAGTTAGGAGGGAGAAAGAACAGTGTTTGGGGTCTGAGCACACACGAAGGTATTTGTGAGATCTGGAGAAAAGCACGAGGTTATGGAGCTGATTAGGTCTCAGTACCCAAAGGAGTGTCTGAATCAAGGGGGCAGACAGTTCTCTGGCCGGGTGCTCAGAGGAGCTGACAAAGGAGGTGGTCACTAACCAGCTTGTGAGTTCAGGTTAAGGATTTTCATTCGGGACAAACTCTACTTATTCAGGCCTAACAGAAAAACTCCATTATCGTACCTTACTACTCAGCTGTGGATATATTTTTAAGTTAACATACACATTACTATAGAAGAAAGCAGGAAACTCAGAACACTTGTATCTTACAAGTACACAAAAGTATATTATGTATACAAAGAATATACAATTTTGAAAGGGCTCTTAGGCCTGCTTGTGATGTTTACATAGAGAGTTAGTATTGCCATTCTAGGTGTGTCGGTAATATTTGCCTGAAAAAGAGATGCCATCCCTTGGATTTTCTTCTTTTTTTGTAAAGTTATATTTTTGCTCTGTATATCTAGTAGCACAAAGCTTGTTTTTCTACAAGTTGCTCTATTTTCAAAGATAATAGGTAGATGTTAGAGTTCCAGCTTTTCTTCCTGATATTACATGTGTGGTTCTATTTGCATTCTCTCAGCTCATGTTTTCTCAGATGCAGAAAATTATGTAATTAGTTGTGGGGTCTCATACCATCATTTCAGAGATGTTTCCCATTTAAATTAAAGGCCTGTTCTTCTACCCAATCAGTAATTGTCTAGATCTTTTAAGATCTCCTTCAGCTTGATTTAATTGTTAAACATTAATTTAGTGGGAAAAAGGCTTCAAAGGGGGGAAAAAAAGAACTGCTGGAGGGGCAAAATATTAATAGGTGCTTAAAAGCAAAACAGTAATTCTTCCCTTTCTAAGCTTGCAGCCCTTCAGGCCTAGTAGAAAAGAAACAATTGACTGTATTACAGGATTATATAGGTTTCATTGACTTAAAATGAACTGAAAGCAGCTGTAGGGAGATTTACCTCGAGTCTTTATTATTAGCCATATGAGGTAGAAAGAAAAACAATATTTTGTTTGAATCAGAAAATACAATTTTCAATGGTGGTTTAGAAAAGTTAGATAAAGAGCGCATTGCTTTTCAACAGGGGAAAAGGTGAATAGAAGAATTCTGTTTTGCCAGCATTATACCATATGAAAGATTTCAGCCAACAGAAAAAGAGGCTGTCTTATACTTGTAGGGACTTTGTCTTCTTTCGTTTCTGTTGGGTAATCTTTGAGTTTAGTACACTTGATATCTCTTTACTTACTCATGGCAGTAATACTTCTCTCCTTTGAATACTTCTGCCATGCAAATGGAGAGAAAAATAAAAGAAGTGTTGCTTTTTTACAAAGAAAATCCCTCTAAAGTCTGCTTCTCATTGAAAAATACATTGGTACAGGTTTCCTTCTAAGATTTCTCCCCTTGGTTGGTAAAAATTCTAATTAAGAAAGAACCGAGGGGTTTTAATTAAAAAAAAAAAAAAAAAAAAAGTTCAGGATGCAAAGTCAGAATCTATTTTAAAGATCCAGAATATTTCCTTACTGTGAAATTTTAAAAATATTTAGGATTATTTTACCTACCATAGACTTTTCTGGAAACCATACATGTCATTAAAATGCAGTTACCAGTAGTTGTTTTATAAACTGTCTGTGCTCAATTACTTTTGTAAATCACGATGTGGCTTTAATTCCAGTGATGTGCTGAGAATGGGAACTGCTCACTCTTATGCTTAGGTAAAAGTGCACTGTTGTTCTACAGTGTCGGGTGATAAGGCATCTGTACATACACACGTCAGCATGAACAAAAATTGATGCCTGGTCTCAGCAATAGGATATTACTATTTCAGAAAACACAAAACTTTCTGTTGTATTGGGACTTTTGGTACGAGTTTCTTCTTTCCTGTAACTTACCTTTGTCCAAGGTGATCATCTGTAGTCACACGTATCGTGTTAGGCTGCGTTACTGAATAGATTCTGCAATACACACTAGACTTTATTTTCCTCTGGGTTGTTCAAGTGAAGTGCTTTTATATAAGTGTATCCATAACAGTATTCATGATGATGCAGGATGGAATTACACAATTCTGAACGTTATATTAGCTGTATATTACTTTGGCATTGCAGCAGCAACACTTCAGCAGAGCCAAACTGTGATTTAGAGATAAGAAAAAAATAAATACAAAAAATTTCTATGGACATAGAAGAAAAGCTGGAATGAAACATATGTTAAAAAATGATATTCAAAAATGTTTTCTTAACCTATAGACCAGCTGCTCCATAGTCCATTTTTGACTGGAGCAAAAATGAAGCATTCTGGGATAAGGAAGGACAGCCATGTTTGCGTAGCTACGAGTGGCAGCTATACCTCTCACCCACTTGCCCATAAAGTTCCTTCTTCAAAGGACAGTCTACAGAGATGTGGCTGATTCTGTCTGCAGCAACGTAGCTTTGAAGCACATATTGTTGCATTCTGATACTCCATGCATGCAGAGGCGGAGTTTTCCCATGTTTAAGAGTTGTCTTACACTTTCATATTCAATTCATGCTTTTATGCAACATACAATTTCTCAAACTTTTTCCAGTGGGACGACGACTTTTTGAGATGTTATAGGTGGTATCTTTTAGAACCTGCAGCACTGTCACCTTAATTATCAATTTTGAGTTTGATATATTTGTGGAAGAGACGTTCTCAACTCTCTGACATTCATGGGGTCAGCATACCATTGAACTACCAAGTTTTTTTCTCTTCTTTTCTTAAATCATTCACCAAAGGGTTATCCTTCTACAGCAGCATAGCAGCTATTGCAAAACACAGCTTCAAATTGGTGGACCTCATTTTTGGGTCCTAAGTTAGAGAAAAGCTGAATACTTTGTGAAAGTAAAACATTTTTAGTTTTTTCAAATTTTTCTTTTAAAAGGTAAGCCATGGTTCCTAATCAACCTCAATTCAGATAACATTGCATATGTTTTTCAATCTAAAGAAACTGAAAATGGTGTAGTAGTACAGGAGTAAGTTTAGCATTTACATCCCACTTTGATCTGTAGGTTGTAAGGGACTTCTCTATGTTTAGTAGCTGCTTTTTTGATTTTTACAGTGGAGAAAATCTCGATACAGAGAGATAAAGCAGCTTGCCCAAGGTCTCAAAAGGAGCTACTAACACAATTGGAGCTGAACACTGAATTCCTGTCTCGCTGTTTACAACACTTGGATCACAGGCTGGGAAGGTGACAGTTGCTCTGGCATTCAGAGGAGTTTCTTCCTGGAATCTCACCCCCAGTTTGCTTCTCCAGCAAGAAATCCCAATCTTCCTTATCTCCCCTGATTTCCAGTAGGTTCCTCCTCCCTTATGCTATCAGCAGACACTTACTATCAATCTTGCCTTCTCATGAAAGTCCGGGTACCTGCCGCTGTGTGTAGGAAGTGGATGCTTTCATTCAGGTTGATGTGTTTCATGCTCAAAAGCATTCACTTCTAATTGAAACTTCCAAAAGATAAAAGTTCAACAAGGGAATTTGATATATTTGCTGTAGACATGTTGTCAGACTTGCTAAACACCATCCCAAACACAAGCGGGGGTGGGAAGTGGAGAGTGGATACAAGTGACCTGAAGCACACCTGAATCGTTTGCACAACTACACATATAATTACTTGATACAGCGCTGTAATTGCATGTTTGATGTACTTTTAGTTATGTATTCATCTGTTAATCTGCTGAAGAGAACAGAAATACTGAACAAAATAAAACATTTCTAATGAGAAATTGTATTTCATCCACATATTCACAAGAAGAAAACTAACCTGTACGTATTGTGAATTTAGGTGAGTGTTCTTGACAAAGTGGATGCTGCTTGTAGGACAGGAGTAATCTCCCTTCTTGGAAGTGACTTCCAATTATTTGTGTATAGGATGTACAGAGTGTTCTGCTTCCTCGGGCAACGTTCTCTGTTCAGAATTGAGGGACATGTTCATTGTGTTGTTAGTGATCAACAGGATTTACGAATTATCGAAAGTTATCACACCTTCCAGGCATTTCAGGGCAGTAACACATAACAAGAAGAGGCACATTTCCCTAAATGAATACATTTTCATTCAGTGGGTTATTCACTTAACCAGCATTAAATGTAATCCTCTTTGAATCTCAGTGGCCACCTCCTACTCTTTTCCTGTCAGTCTTCATCTCCTGCAAAAGCATGAATTCAGCCTTCAAAAGAATAGTAGTTTGGCTAAATCACTGTGTAGCTTTCTGTAAGAAATACAAGAGGAATTCTATAGAATTAGTGCAAAATAGCTCAAGGTCAGTAGCTCCTAATACTTTACATCATAATTAAAGTATTCACATTTCTCTTCTCTTCTCTTCTCTTCTCTTCTCTTCTCTTCTCTTTCTTTCTTCACTTTTCTTCTTTCCTTTTTCCTTTTTTCTTTTCCCTTTCTTTTGTCTTTCTTTTTTCTTTCTTTTTTCTTTCTTTTTTCTTTTTCTTCTTTCTTTCTTCTTTCTTTCTTCTTTCTTTCTTCTTTCTTTCTTCTTTCTTTCTTCTTTCTTTCTTCTTTCTTTTTCTTTTTAAGAAGGAAAGATATTTGGCTCAGTAATACAGCATCTTCACCTCTTTTTATGCTAATTTTATTTTCAGACAAGGCAGATCACACTACTGGCCATTGTGATTTACCGCACACCAGCTTTGCAGAATATAATGGAGTGGGCCAGTATTCTTTCTGGTGTGGTTAATCTCTGTTATACTTGTGCCTCTCCTGAAAACTGCACTGTGTCAGAGAGTCTTTTGTAGCCAATGGTGACAGGAAGATCAACAGAGAGAGGTTGCTCCATTAACCTCTGAGGTAATGAAGTTGCATTTCAGGCAGTCAACACTCACGCTGCCAATTTATTATCATTTAAGAGGAAGTGAAACTACTTCAAGCCACTCTAGTGTCCACATTTTGATAAATACACAGATTGCTAATGTTCTAATGCTAACAATCAGCCTTGAGAGGACCTCTAATGGCGTAGGATGCTGTGGCTGTGTGTCTTCTTGGTCTTGCAAAATGATCAGTCTTCAGCACCAAGAAAACAGCCTAAGCCTATTTATTTCCACACTAAATATGCAGATGTAGTTTTGCTGATAATGCCAGCTTTATCTGTCCATGTGGAAATGCTGAAAGTAGATAAATCGTTTGATAAAATATTTCTGTAAACTTTCAAGGGAACTGAATTCAGATCTCCAGATTTGCTTTTATTTAATTCTGGTTTCCCAGGGGACACACGTTTGTAAGGTGGTTACTTTCCATCTTAGAAACGGACATAACCAAAATCTTAGGAACACGTTTAAATCTTCAATTTGTTAAAATCTTGCAGGATTGTCTGACCTTATAAGATTTTCATGACCAATAGTCAAATCCTGTGAGAACAGCTTTCTGAGGAAGCAATAACACTAGTCTCCCCCACCTCAGCAGTAAAACAGGCTTGTAAAAGAAAACACTGCAAAACTGGCATGACCATACCCCCATTCTTCCCGAGTTCTGCTCCTAGGCATGGTCTTTGGCACATATTTTTTCCTGCTAAAGGTAGCGTAATTTACATGTCTGGCTTTCCATAAGTAGTGAAAACACTTTTTATATATAAAAGTCCAGGTGGTTTCATAGCCATATCATACATTCCTTTTCTCCCAGGGTGACATAAATAGTTATTTATCCACAGTATTTCAGAGACTCAGAATCAAGGTGGTAAAGTGCAGCATGTTCCTGCTGGTGCCTTGCTGGATTGCTGATGTATTTGTATTTATGCTGTGGGCCAAGTTTTGTCTGCAGATGGGTCCGAGTGTTTGCTTCCTGGGACTATTTTGACATAGCTCCACTGAAATAATTTGAAAGACCCTGTCTTCCGTGGGCTTTGGATGGATCCTTTTAGTGTCTTTCATCTGTGAAGAGAAAGCACTCAGTAAAGCAGGGGGAACGTTACCTGCATTTTATAAAAGGATATTGTTTATGAACAGAATACTCAGCCATGGCCTCGTGCCCGTTGTGCGAGATGTTTGCTAGCCTCTCCTGTCAATAGTCTGACCTATCTTTCTCTCCCTCTGAGCTGTAGCTCTTCTTGCTGTAAAGCAGATTCTCTAGCTTGCCCCCTTTGCCTTGCCTCTGCATGAGGAAGCTGGCTGCATCGCCTTGCTTGGGCTTTTCTTTCTTGAGCAGTGGTCGCTGGACGAAGTAGCCAACGGCTGATGGTGCAGAGCTCTGCCAAGGGCCGGAGTAATGGCTGCGGCCGGTACAGCTTCTCGCTGCTAGCTCCGTACCTAGCAGACAGTGTCCGGAGGTCTGTATCAACGCTGCAGGATTTAGAGCGGCGCTGCGTTGCTCTGCTGTTTGCCGGAGCTTGTTACAGACCTGGTGCCAGAATGAGGACCACCAGCATCTCCCACATGTGCCCCAAAGCTGCAGAGAAATGCAGCCTGCGAGGCTTAATGTACTTTCTCCCACCCCCTCTCTTCCCTACCCCCATGACACATTTTTCTCTGTACGGAGACAACAGGTATCGCAAAACTCTCCCTTTTGTCTTCAGGCAGACGGGTTTGGAAAGGGCCCCCCGCCAGGTTGGAGCACCAGGTTGCTGTTGGAGTACCTGACTTGACACACAGTGGTTGGCTTTTTCAGCTGCTCCCAGCTGGGAGTGGATTAGAGCTCTGCTCCCAGCTGCGCGCAGCTGACGGCCGGGCCGGACGCGCACCGCCGCTGGCTGCGCTGCCGGGCAGGAGCACAGCGAGGGTTATGGCACTCGACAGCATTCCCAGGAAAATGTTTTGAATATTGGGGGAAGAGGGTAGGGAATCTCTGCCACGTGCACAGCTGTGGCAGCTGCAGAGCGCTCAAACTGCCTCCGTGTCCCGGATGCGGTCTTCAGAGTTTCCGCAAGGACATGTCGCAGAGGAGCTGGACAAGCTGTCAAGAAATCTGTAGCAATGCTAAAACCAGAGGAGCACGGGCAACCCTCTGTGGGCCAGTAGTGTTTCAACGCTCTGCCCTCTCAACCCCTTGCTTGCTCGATATTACTAGCATTCATAAAGCAAACGAAAGGGCACAGTGTGTGTAGAGAGGAAGAGAGCTGGGATACGTGTTGTGTGGAATTGCAGAAAGATTTTGTTGGCATCATTACCAGATTTTCAGGTAGTGAAGATGTTTTCATTTAGCACAAATTTAGTTTCTATTTTGTATGCGTTTTCAAAAAGGTGAGATAAGATTAGGCAATACTGAATTATAATTTGTAAATCTACAATTTGTTCTTGGTTCGTGTCTGTAGTCTTTTTATGTGATTTAAATATACAGTCCACTAATCTTAGCTTCTTCCCTTCTATGTTTAGCCAAAGTGAACTGTTAAAGAATGTGAAATATATTATTTTATTGGCACTGACTCACAACAGTCAGTGAACTTTTTTGCACTTACAACTAAAATTGGATTCTAACTTTCAAAAATTTATGACAATTGCTCCTTCTTGTGGCTTGAATGTTGACATATAATTAATTTAGGATTTCTTCTTGAGATTTCCTGTCTAGGTTTGTACCTGTCACAAAAATATCCTTGGAAGTTTATCTAACAGCTGGAACACCACAAGAGTCGATTGAAATTTAGCAAAGAGATTTACTGGGGCCAACAGGAAGTGCTCAGAGCGGGATGGCATAAATATGCAAAAAGAGCCCTTTTTTTCAGCTGTTTTACAGGGTCCCAGTACAGGCTGATAATGGCATAATCCTGAAAAATGCTGACATTGTGTCAGCCAGCAACACCAGCACAGAAAAGGATTCCACAAGCATGGACGGACACTTGGTTGAATTATGCGCAGGATGGGAATATGTCTGTTGCCTTCCCTCAGTCCCAGCTGCCCTGCAGGTTTCAGCTCATTCTTTTGAGAAACCAGATACATTTCATGGAAATTTCCCACAAAATGGTTTCGAAATCTATTTTGTTCCTCTGCAAGATTGAAGGAATTCTGAAAAAGTCTAGGTTGCAGTGACTTAGTGACGGTACTGAGGGCCTGGGCAGTAAAACGGCAGATGACATTTCCTTTGCATAAATGTAAAATGAAGCATATGGGAGAAGAGCAACCCTAGCACTACATACCAAATGTCAGGATGTAAATTAGCCATTACTCTTCAGGATGGAGATGTTGCAATTATTATGCATAGTCCTCCAAAAACTTAGCTTTACTTGCAGCAGTAGTCAAAAAGGCAAACAATATTATAAATACTTAGGAAAGAAATAGATACCTAAACACAAAGCCATTTTTAACCTCTCTACCTGTTGAAGGTTTGCCCACATCTTTGCTATTCCACGCATTTCTGATAAGCCACTGAGAAAGAAGAGAGAGCACAGGAAAGGCTAGAAAAAAGGATGATGGGGATTATGAGATTTCAGGTTATTTCTACATAAAGAGAGGCTATTGCAGTGTAATTCTTCAGTTTGTGAAAGAAGCAGAGATATGAGGAGTCTCTAAAATAATGAATAGTCTGGAGGGTGTGACTGTGAAATGATTGGTAAATTTTCCCACAGTACGGGCACTTAGTGAAAGGAGCAGGCAGCGGATTCTAGATATAATACAAGCAATACTTACTCAAATATCATGTAACTGCTGCCCAGGCTTGCCATGCCAACTGCGGAGACCACAAGTATAAATGAGATTAGCACAGTGCTAAATGGTTTGTGGATGGATTGGTCTATTGATGGTTATTAAAGGCGATGTTCCAGATTTAGCAGGGAGCCCTGAGCTCTCGGGGCACATGCAGGGAGTCTGGAGGATGCATTCCCTGGAGGGGAAGGGCAGGCCCTGTGGCCTTCTGCACAGGGGTAGTGGGAGGTGTGAGATGTTCTTGATCCATACTTCGAATTTTGGAAGAGAGCTGAATTAGAAATTATTACTGGAACAAGCTGCATTTTCTATGAGCCTGCAAACAATTTGTGTTCATTATTGTGTCAGTGCCTAATGGTGGAAGACGTACCTTGGGGAATTAAAAATGAAATTACATTTAACGAAATGAAAGTAAAGATCACAAAACATTCAATTGGAAAAAAAAATCCTGCAAAGGACCTGGGTGATCCTCCTCCTCCTTTTTCATGTCCTATGTTTGTGATCTTGTGACTTGCATGAGAAAATGACTGGGGTTTTTGTTGTTGTTTTTTACCAGATTGTTAATTGTTGAGCTCTGTTAAAAAGCTATTCCTGGCTTAATCAGTTGCTTTTGATGATAAAACAATTGATAAATTACAGTTAGGGTATGTGCTAAAGAATTGGCTTGTTCAAAAGCACAAGTAGCTTAGACAAATTAATAAAAAGTTAGTTTGGTTTGATCTGTGCAAATGTTTGTAGCAACAAGGTTTTCTTGTCAAAAAAATGCGGTGAAACCACGTTCTTTGACTTAATCCTTGCATTTTATATTCTAGCCCTCACAATACAGTATGATAAATTCAAATATGAAATCATGGTCCAGCCATGCTTTTTTGCTGAATTTCCCACATCTTTGTGTCCAACTCTAATATTCTTTATATAGCACAATCCGCTGTGTCTCATATCCAAAGTGCATAAATATGAATGTGGAGGTGTACGTAGCAGTGGTGACCTATCTTTAAGTTCACGTAGAAAATGAGACGAGGCATGCAAGTGTGAGGAAAAAAATAAATCCAGAAGATTAGAATTAAATGGGCTGGATGATTTTATTTGTATTTAGAATACTTAATGAGAAATTAGGATGTGTTCTCAAATTTGGTTTTCTCTTCTTGAATTAGAGAGTCCAGTAAGAGCAAAGTTTCTGGAAAGTAGTCCTGAAACTACCTTGTCTTTCTTGTAATGTTGTTGTTTCAGTGAGAAACTATTTTTTTTAAGTACCAGTTCTGTTGCTACTCCCTCTAAAATTAGTGGACTAACAAACAAAGTTTGTACTGACATCATTGTTCTTATTTTCCAAGTTGTTTCTATGGGTTAAGTTCCACTCTGGGCTTTGCTCTTTCCTCAGTGGGTTTGACACATTTGCGCAAGCACAAGAGTATCTTCTGGTTTTGTTTTGCTGTTTTTAATTAGTGAATTGTTGACCTCAAAAATGCTTTTGTGAATTACTCTTCTTGTGTTTTATCTTGTTCCAACCAACAGGACTGCAATATGCAGGTAAAGGACATGGCGGTGATATCACACAATCATAGAATCATAGAATGGTTTGGGTTGGAAGCGACCTTAAAGATCACCTGGTTCCAACCCCCCTGCCACGGGCAGGGACACCTTCCACTAGACCAGGCTGCTCAAAGCCCCGTCCAACCTGGCCTTGAACACTTCCAGGGATGGGGCATCCACAGCTTCTCTGGGCAACCTGTGCCAGTGCCTCACCACCCTCAATTTCCAGCTATAGTCCAGTGGCACCACTCAGCAGTGAACTGGTCAGAGACTGGCAACAGAGACTGACAGAGTGGTAAGAGCACTACTGCAGAGAATGGAATAAAACAGAGTGGGGAGGAGTAAACCTTAAGCAAGCAGAAAGAGAGAGAGAAAAAAACAGAGAAGGTCTGTGCAGTTGGAATGGGAGATTGAGAGGGGAAAGAAAGTGGACATAGGGAAATAGGTGTTCTATAGCAAAAAATACTATTCGGTGTAAGTAGTGATTAATGTTGGATAGTAGTGATTATTTTTGCTCATAAATTTACTAGTCTTGTATTGCTAAACACAGTTTAATTGCAATGCATCAAATTTTTACAAATGCATCACGTAGAAAATGTTGCCCTTGTAATTTTATATGATTTCATAATGAAGTTCGTATTTTTAGTTGTATATGTTTACCTGTCATTTGATACTTGCATGGAAGGTCTGAGTATCTCCTTTGGAAATCTTGCAGTCTAAGCCTCTGATCTCGCTAGCTCTTACACACTTGTATGCTTTTGAGTTCATAAATGGTTAAAAAGATGGTGTTTGGAGATTGGGGGGAGCAAGATTTTGCTTAAACTAGTTGCTTATTGCTATTTTATTATTTTGTTTTATGCAATAGTGCTTATTATTGGTATGCTGGTAACTGCGAGTCTTTGACCTGCATAGCATATTGTATGCATGCCCTTAGTAAAAGGAGAGCCTGTCAGGTCCCTTTCAGGAGATACTCTTAAGCATTCTCTTAATGTTAGGTGCACATTTAAGTCTCCCTTAGAGTGAAAACTAAAACATACGCTTATATGCTTACCAGAACTGGTCCCCAAGTCTTTCCTATCATGCACTGAGAAATGCGTGGGCAGACCTATAATTGTGGAGAAGCTCATAATATTGGGGCCTAAAGTATAAAAATTATTGCATAATTAGACCACACAAGTTAGATTTCAAAATGCTGCATGTTGTTTGGATGGGTATTTAAAAAATAAGTAGCTGTTGAGCATGTATGGTCATGTTCACACTGCCACACACAGTCATTGTAATGCTTTAGCAGTTCAAGGAGTTTTAAGTGGATCCAGCATTGGTCTTACTTCAAATAGACCAAACCTACTAACACGTTCCTTAGCTGTATCTCTTTTGTCTTGACATTAAAAGATGCAACCGTAAATATCACACTTAACTTTTATAAGTAGGTTCGTATCATGAACCACGTAAAATAAAAAATATTTAGGATCATTTGGAGGGGAAGAAGGTGAAAGTACATCTCATTTACTGTAAAACAGGCTTTTGGTATATAACAAAACTCTGAGCTATCCTTTGGCATTTTGATTTCTTTTATATTATTAGTAATATAATAAGCATACCTCACAATGCCCTCCACAGCACAATTAGTATTTAAATATAACTGATAGGATAACTTTAAAGAGTACAGGGCTATTAACTAGCAGAACAAACTAATGAAATGGCATGTTAATGGTTTACCTAAATTATGAAGTAGAGATAGGGACATACAGCTGTGGTACAAATATTCAGATCCACACAGCAATACTCCGAAGCTCATCAGCTTATGCTCAGCTTTAGAAGATAAGCCATCTAATGTGATTGGAAAAGCAGACGCAAGCCATTAGCTGCATCTTTATTAATTTTCTTATTATTATTTGGTTAAGAAAAAGATAATCCCAGCAAACTTCTGCCAATTCACTGGAGTCATCTGCCCTAAGGACACCATGCTATGCCCAGCACTTCCAAGAAGACTCGTCCTCTCTAGCCAAGAATCCAGCCTTTTCCTAAGGGAAGAAATAGGCCCACACATGAAGTACCTCAAACCTGCACGCAGCCCTCACCACCTCTCTTCCTCCCGACTCCATCCAGCCCTTGGGTACTTCAAAAGAAGGAGTACAGCCCTTGTATGCCGGCTCATTGGCTGGAACGCTTTTGGATTGAACTTCCTCACCACAACCACCAAATTTATTAATATTTACTCTGGTGCAACATCGAGTAACCAATATGCTTCTAACAACAGAGTGTGGTGACAGCCACAGTAACTAGAGTTATCCAAGCACAACAGCCAGCCAATTTTAGCTATTAAATATTGACTGACTCTGGTAGGATGCATGAGGTGAAAACCAAGTCATACTCTCTACAACCAGACAAATATGTATGAGATTTTAAGAATTTCCTTCTAGTCCCAAACTATCAGCAAATCTAAAAAGATGACAGAAAAAAATAAGTCCTACAAATTCTAGAAATTCCCTTCATCCAGAGAAAAGCCACAGCTATGACCTTGCTTGGCTCAGGCGAACTCCTAAGAACAGAAAAGAAACACTCCTTCATCCCTGGTGGCCAAAGAAAGAATGTGCTTTGCCTTTGATATCATTTTTGTCCCTCCAAAAGGAGCGGCCAGTCATTTCTGTGGATCAGCAAGTCGGAACGTACTGAGCCCTCCGCGGCGCTGCCAGCAGCGGTGAGCTGGGTGCACCCAGAGGGTGACTACGCCGGAGCAAAACCCTGTTACCTCACCCATGAAGAAACAGGGGAGGGCACCAGGGAAATGCCTGTGGACAGAAAGAACAAAACATTGCCAACACCTTCCCTCCTTCAGCTGTGACCTGTCCTTATCGTTCTCTGCTCATTTAACCTCCTACATAAGCTGTGGCCCATCTGGGAATGAGGCAGCAGCAACACATAACAGGCTTGAGAGAGAGACAGATGTTTCAGCTGCACGAGCGTTCAGCCAGCTCATCGTTTGCTCCGTATCTACAGACTGGTAACTCCTGGCAGCGATGAATCTGCAGGGACTTACAAACGTGGGACCACAGTGCAGCTTTGCAAGGCAAACAGAAGCTTCAGAGCTCAGGGACCACGAGCATCCCCATCAAAGTGCAGGAGCAACCTTGCACTGCTCCCTGAAAAAAATACAGTCCTTCGGGAGATAGGAAGGCGCATTCTTCTAATTTGTATCTCATAGTAGAGTTTATCATTTAAACCTACCCCTCAGTTACATCCCTAATATCTCCTTTCCTTAATTTAATTCATCTTTCTTGTCCATTTCACAATCCAGTTTTTAAAATCTGAATTAAATATATGTTTTATCTTAAATGAAAAAAATAAGAGCAGTAGGGAGTGTTGATTTAAATAAGTGGATGCTCATAAGTGAAACTTATCCCAGCTGAGATTTTAGTGGGTTCAGTTTTTTCTGTTTTCATTTTGCAATTAATTTTTAGCAACAAAGATTTCTCTATCCAGTGAAAATTCTCTCTTTTAAGAGAAAACAGCATCTTGAGGTTTGGGTTGTTTGTTTTTTTTTTTTTTAAATTAAACAAAACATGCAGCAAGTTGCAATTAAATTTCAGTTAACAAAATGCAAAAATACACCCAACCTCCATCTGCCAAAAATAAATAGTTTGAAAAGTAATTTCACATCCCTGACAATGACGACTGTGTTTATGACATATTTCTGGTGCCATATTCCGCTCTCCTATCACTGCCAGCTCGCGTCCAGTATTTAGAAATAAAACAGAAACACATTGAACTTGCTGAACTAGATGTTGCCACACTGCAGCTCTAATGGGCTTAGTGACCACAACCTACAGGGGCCAGAATGTGTCAACAGCAAAAGGGCCAACCTCAATCACTGTCTGTGCTTTTACAAAGTTGTTACATGTTTAATTCTTTGCAGCTTAGTTCTCCTGCTGTTTTGGCTGCTCAAAACCAAGGCTCATATATTGCAGCAGCCTTCTCTACCTCATATAATGCCACAAAGGTCCCAGCAGGAGACCTTTCAGTGGAGCAGACAAGCCACAGGCTAGGGCAAACAGGGCATCACAACTTCCTAATAAGATGACTTATTAGATTGAGGGCTTGACACAGCTTTTATTTAACCACTTCTTTTCCCAGCCACCAGAAACACGAACTGTCTGTCTGCTTGGAGCACAGCAAGCGGTATGTGGATTTGCAGCAAGCCCTGCCACATGCGTTCGATCCAGTCTATAGCAGAGCACGCTTTCTGATGCCCTCTTTATCGCTGCACCGATACAATAATTTTGCCCTTAATGTCAGAGTTCCAGCCACGGGATTTTTTGTTATATTAAATGGCTGCTTTCCCACTGGGTTGGTCACCGCCTGTTCAGGACTTGGAGTGGGCTTGTGGAGGGCCGGCAGTGAGCGGGTTAAAGGAGCGAAAAGGCAGGATCAGTTTCCTGCCTGCACTTGCAATGGCCTAAGGCAGTGCCTGCTGTTCGGGAGTTAGAGAGAGGGCCTTGCCTTGTCCCAGGTGGCAGACAGGCAAACCATGTTATTAAGAAGCAGAGATCGCAAAACCTTGATCTTCAAAAAAGGCCCCTAATTAGTCCCTAGCATGAGAATAAATGGCATTCCACATCAGCAAGGATGAAAAAGGCTCCTTCAAATTTCATTAAGTAATCTCTGCTATTGACAGTTTTTAGGATCACATTGGGAACTCTTGTTGTTTGAACCACTTTACCCAAGAACTCTTGGTCCTTTCCAACACCTACCATTCTGTGATTCTGTGATTCTTGTTTATTTGTCACTTTTGTTTGATTTAAAGTAAAAAAAAAAAAAAAGTCTTGCTGGTCTCACATGCTGCATCTTAAGGAAGTCATAAATGTCCTGACAAAGAGCTCCATGCCCTGCGCTGCTGAGTCACTGCTGCCTCTGTGAGCAGCTCTCAGGTCCGCTGGACGCGATGGAAATTCTTCCATCATCTTCACCACACTCCAGCTCAGCCCATCGAAGAGTGCTAGTCTGAAGCCATCCTTAACATTTCCCATAACCCTCCTCTTAATTCAGTGTGAAAGTGACAGATTGAAGAATATGTGCTGAGTTTTCTCATATTTCTGAAGAGCTTTGATTTGGACTAGACTTGTTTTATGAAAAGAAAAAGTTTATTAAAAAAAAAAATCTGTCTTTCAACTCATATACCACTTGTCTAATTTTGATTTATAAACATTCCCAGTGGAGAAGACATCCTTGTCCAAATAGTCTCAAGGTTCATAAACTTCATCTAATTTTATCATATAATTGTACAGTAGTTTTCAAGGACTTTGCCTCTCTAGAGAGCTTGAATACATTTGATTTTATTCATCCCAATGGTATCTGCTTTTATCCCTAACTCAGATTAACAATTCTGGCATTATAGCAATATGGAAAGCTCATCATATTCATGCAGTGATTCTACCACCAGCTGCAGCTCCTTCTGAAGTTTACTGTATAATGAATTTAAAACATAAATAGCAACAAATGGGATAAATAATTTCTTTGCCAGAATTGGAACAGAGTTAATTTTGTCTTTATAAATAACTTTTTATACTGATGTTTCTTGTGAACCTTTCAATATTTAATTAAATCACATAGTTTCTGGATCTTTCTTTTAAAGTATGTTTTACTCATGGATTTACCATTTTTAAGCTTTATGGTAAGTAACTATAAATCATTGAAAAAGTAAAAAGAAAAACGGTTCTACTTCTACAACGTAGCTAAGAAGATCTTTTCTAGCCTCTAAGAAATACACCTCAGAATTGCTTATTCGAAATCAAGAGGTACCATTATCAGGGATATTTCACGTCATTATAAAGGAGAGATTTGTTAGTAGGATTTTGTAAACTAGGTTTCAATATTTTCTGAAAGGATTAGTGCATCCAGAGTAGAGCAGGCCACTTTGCCTGAACGTCGCCAGGTATTCCTGAACGCTGTCAGACAGTGCAGATCTCCCAGGTAACATTTCCTTAAGTGGAGTTTTTAAGAATGACTAAAATTTGTTCTCCTCCAAGCAGGGTGTTTACTTTCTGTGTTCAGTGTTCTCCAGATAATGTGCAGTGCTGCACTTACCGTTCGAATCAAGAAACTTCCTTTGGCGTTACTTTAACCTGCGGGCTTTATTGATTTGAGATGTAAGAAATTGTACGCCAAAACTTTGGTTATTTTAACTAGTTCTAAACAAGAAAGACTAACATCAGTTTTGACAACAAACAAAACCGGGTTTTGTTCTATCGGTTATGTTTAAAAGATTCCAATTTCAAACCAAACACAACTTGTGGTTATTCTGTCAGGTATTTATATAGCCACTGGGGCGCCATAGTTATGCACCGCATACATCATTGTATTTTTAAAATGTACTTAATGAACATTTTTTCTTTTCTGGTAACTACTTCATTGCCTTAAATGAATGCATTCCAATAGAATTTGTAACAAATGAGCACTTTGTGTTTGCATTAATGCCAAACACGTTTAACAAATTTTTAACAAGGAACACTGGCAAAAAGCCAAACTCCTAGAGGGACACCGAAGGAATGCTATAAATTTAAACTAGATTTTACCTTTTCACTCAGCTCAACAAGTGTCTTAGGTGTCTTTGGCATCTCAGCATTGAAAGTTTTCTACGTAGGTTGGATACAACTTTATGTCTTAATTATTTCTCTTCTTGGCCCTCCTCGCTGGAGATTTTCACATCGATATAACAGGCTTTAACAGGTTACGGTGTTCTTTAGAAAGCGAGAGGTGGGTTTTCATTCTTTCCACGAGAGTTAGGCCAGGAGGAAGGAGCAGAAACAGTATTTATTGGTGGGGCTGTAATGACAGAGAAGTTCAAATCGTACATACCGTGCCATTTTCATATCCTATGTTAAGAGAACTGTATAGTGGCGAGCATTCCAGCAGATCTGTGCTACCTAATATTGTTTCTTGTGCTGAGTTGCAAATATCTGGACTGTGATCATGTTTGCAACTGCACTTCAGGGGCAGGGGAAAAGCAGCCCGCAGTGCTCCCGCTGGTCCGAGCCCTGCGCTCGCACAGAAGCCACGAGCACATTTTTGGCTGAATCAAACATCTGGGGGGATTCTGCAGTTGTTAAGTTATGCCCACATGGTACATGTCATTACAGACCTCGGGAATCACCTAGTCTGTAATACATGTTCGTATTAAAAGTGTTACAAGTAGCTCCACAAACCACATGCTTGCTCTTTACTTGTAACTTAATATATTAATTTAATTTTTACTATGTTATTTCAGTTTTAATCAAATGCAGGAACTGAAAAATAATAATACTTAGCACTCATCCAAGACTATTAAGGCACATTAAAAACATTAAGCCTTGCAAATTCCTGTGAGGAGCCTGATGTTATCCCTGCTATAGCAAAGAACAAGTTAGGCACAGAAAAATTATACAACTTTTTCCTTAGTCGCACAATAAGCCAGTGGCAGGGACAGAATTCAGAACAGTACCGTGCCAGGCCTTTGTCTTAGTTAATTGTCTTTCTTTTCACGGTTTTGCACAGACAAAAGTAAAAATTGGGAATGCCTTTTTTTTTTCTTCATGTCATTTAGATTTTGCTGTTGCAAGAGGCACAGTTGAGTTCCAGGGGTCACCTGAGAAAGACTTTATGAGTTATAGCCTTATTTTTAAAATACTACTTTTCAATCTCGTTACTTCCAGAAAATGAAATAATTTCCCGTCGTTTGTTGGTACTCTGATCGCAGTCATGATGAATAGGTCTAGAGAAGGAAACCGAGGAATTCGTCCTGACAGCTTTTTAAAAGATGTCACATTATAATGCAGATGCCAAGTCACAGATTAAGGAGCAGAAATAGCCCTAACAGGTTTTCATTAATGATATCCCTCTCTACTAACATTTGGTCAGATACCAATTCCCTGCAATAAAGTGGCTATTCCCTCTCCTTCTGACTCACTAATTACCATATCAGTCGTTGGCCTTTTATGTAGGTACCATGTGTAACAGGTTAGGAGAGGGCAATTTAAGCCTATGTGAATGGGTATCTGTTTTTGTATCTGGGTGCTTGTTGCAAACATTTGGAAAGCATATGGAGCATAATGGACATTAACCCAGATGTCAAAAATAGCCTGCATTTTACTACTGTTATTAAACAGTTTCCCCTTTAACCCCTTTGTGTTTACCCACCCTCTCCAGCTTGTTTCTGCAAATCACTGCTGAGAGGAAAGGATTGGAGGTAAAAAGTAGTAATCAGGCAGGTGTCTTTATCCAAAGGAAAAACAATCTGAACAAATATTTGTGGGCTACTACACTTTTATATCTTCACATCCTTCTGCTGTTTTCATTGACTGGTATCTAATGGACTGTCAGAGGTGCCAAACTCATAAGACATTAATTTCAGCTGGAGCACTGCTGAATCTCAGGCCCAATGTACGTTACCGAATTTTATTTCTGTTTTAGAGGTTCAGTGACCTATACCAAGCGCAGCATTGAAGAAACAAATATAAATTTAATTTACTCAACCTCAGTTGGTATTTGACAGCAATATCCTTTTATATATTTATTTGACTTACTTGAGAAATACTTTGCATTTCCTACCTGTGGTGAACAAGTTTTTGTTACACTTCCAATACATATATGGTTTCCTGATGAATGGGTGGGTTGATTAAGCGGGTGGGGTTTATTTGGGGCTTTCATTCTATACTAAAACCCCAATGAAAATCTGGGGAGCAAGTTGGAGAGCGATCGTATTTTGTGATTTGTTGCTGTTCCTCAGATTGGACGCTTTATTCTGGGTTCTTATTTTTAAGAACGTAAATGAGTGTTAATTGCAAAGGAACTTCAGCTTGTAAAATATCAAGTATATTGAAGATTCGCTGTGATTATGTTTTAGTGAACCTGTTAAAAATAGAGACATTTTTGTGCTATGGTTTCTGAAATGTACTCTCCTCCTTAACTTACAAGGGTGCTTCCTATGCCTATGTATCTCTCTGAATGATGATTAAGAAATACTCGGCACACAAAAGAATGGGAGCTATGCGCAGTTCACGAAACGTAATGCATGCGCTGACTTACAGTTTTCATAAAAAGTTTGCAAAGATTTTATGTGCCAGAACTAGTAACATGATCTACTTTAGGAACTCCCTGGCTTTCCAGCTCTGCAGAAGTCATTTTTTCTCCATTCAAGGGCCAGATCCAAAACCTGTTAAAATCAGTGGGAACCTTTCCACATTTCAGTGGGCTTTGGATTAGTCCCTAAGTGTTTTAACCAGAAGAATTGTACCAACCTCCCATTGGAAAAGTAAAACTATTCATCTAAGTTTGTGTTACATAAACCGTTATATGGGCTTGCCACACAGACGTGAACTTGAAAATAGGGATTTAAAATAATTTGCAAGTTTATTCCGAAAAGTGTTTCGCTTTATTCACAGCATAATTACTCTGATAAATATTAGCTTCTAGAATTTAAAGGGGCATTTTAGTCAACTAGTTCTATTTACAGCATATAGCCATTTTTCAGCTGTATACAAAAGTGTAAGCATTCTACGGCAATTTCGTTTTCATAAAATGGGATGTTTTGGAAACTTCTAAGGTTACATAAATGCAAGGTCAATAACAGAGAATCCCATACATAATGCATTTCCACTTTTCTAGAAACAAAATCAGTAGATAAATGAACAACTGCCCTGCAAAGGAATCATTTAATTCCTCCCACTCATCTGATATACAGATAACGTGAATAAGGCTAATTCACTGCCCTCTGTTCAAGAATACCCTGCCGTTTGCTTGCCACAGGGCTAGCGTAACAACAAAAGTCATTCAGGCCTCACCCCGTAGCCGCTCGCGGTCAGACACGGAGCCTCAGCCGCAGCCCGTGGACAGCAGGAAGACTCTTCCCGCGGGCTGAGCGGGGTTTATGCCGCTCGCCTCGCGTCGTCCCCGGGGTTTCGGCAACGCCAGCCAAGCCACGAAGAGCAACCGTCACTGATCAGTGGCTGCGTGGCTCAAAAACTCGTAACAGATTGTTGTGTATTTTAACTTTTATAAATCTGAGGTTCTTGTATCCATAAAACCTTTCTCCACTGTTTTGTAAATTAAAGTGGACTTAAAGTGCTTAAAATATAACAATAAAACGTTGCTTTCAGTACCTCCAGTTCTGGAGAGTTGCTGGAGGTATTACGTATTCCCACTTGCCATGGAACTGAGTGGAAATAAATGGATGATTCCTTTGGTTTCCAAATAAAAATATTTAGTTTTAACAATAGCATTTCCACTTCAAAGCTACTGTGCTTATAGATATGAGCAGAAAACTCACCGTTTACAGAACCACAAGCACAACAGAATTTCACATCTTTGGAATTTAAAATCTTCCCTATTTAGGGGGAATCTTGTCATACAAATCATCTGTAAAACCAATTTCCACCCTATAAACGTAATAAGTAGGTTCAAATCAAATTTAAATCCTCACTTAATCCGTAGTCCCTCGAAAAGCAATATATCCACTGCTGTCTATGAGAAACTTGATTAGATGAGAACTAGGATGTTTTGTATGCTTCAATCATGTTACTAATTGGAATATTTTGTTCCCTTGTTACAGTTGTCAGAGGAACTAGCGAAAGAGGAAGAAAAAAATTTAGCACTGGAAGGTAACGATGATAATCTATTGCATTGGATCTCCAAACATGACCATGATATCCTGGAGAAGATCACAGATGCAGAAAATGAATGCTAAGGTTGATATCTAATGAAATGCTGCATTAATTGGCATTTTCTCCATTACTTTTTGTAGTCTACTATGAAATTAGATACTTTGGAAAATAATGAAGGAGACTCAAGCAGAAATTATAAGAGCTTCATTTCTGTCTTTAATGGGTCTTGCAAGTTACTCTGTTTTCACAAAGAAACCATCTGTTCAGAATATTATTGTTTAATGAAGTTTGGTTAAACAGGTTATTTAACTAATTTTTGGTAAATTGATATTGATTTCAATAAGTAATTCAGATTCTCTTAGGTGTGGTATCTGCATTTGCTGATTTTACCTAGTCTATTCTAAAGTATCACTTCTATTGCACTAGATTATCAGAGGTATTAGTAAAATGCTATATAAGGGTGTTGGCATTAATCTTACCCCCAGTTAGATGTGGGCTTTTCCAAAAAATAAAACCCAAGCCTTTACCCTCCTCTGTTTTCTTATATGTACTGATAAAATAATAATTAAAAAAACCAAACCAAACCCAAAAAACATTGATAGTATAACTGGTATTAAGCTCTGGGCCAGGTTGGAAATGAAATCAATTTTTGGTACTAATAACTGATGACAAAGATTAGATTTATGAAAATATGGTGTGTGTCTCTGACAATGCATAGGACATCTAATTTGAGCATAAATATAAGATTATATACAGGATGTATCTATTCCTGGATGGTAAAAGCTTGAGGCGTATATAAATACATATGTATGTATATATATGGACATATACACAAGGATGTATCAACCTTTTACCATCCAAACGCATACAGGTTTTCAACACTAAAAGCTGGGACTCTAAAAAAAAAATAAAAATAAAGATAAATTGCTGTGAATACAGTATATGCACTAGGTCTCCTGTAAATGAGGAACTGTTTGTTATTGTTTTCTGCATTGAAAAACAGTCTCCAACATGGATCCCAACCAATCTTAGATGTTAAAGAAGAAAATACCAATGAACAAATAGCACTTAACGGCTGTTTGTATCAACAACATGTCTCTAGTAAAATAAATTTAAAGCACATGCAAGGAAAAATAAAAATGTGAAGTCATTACATTCAGTGAGAGAATATAACTGATAGTCAAATCTCTCCCACTTCCCAAGGAGAGGATCCGTGTGACTCCATGAACATTTTCAGCCAGTCTGGCAAACGTGCAAATGTGCGGCTGTTTTATTGAGGCATTGTTTTGTCCATGGAAGCAATGCTTCCATGCTGATGGGAGTGGGAATAAAATATCTGCATTTTTAAAGGACAAACAATAAATTTAAGCATGGGTGGCCTTAATCCTTAGTAGTTTTTCTTTGCTGCTGTAAAAAAAGAGAAATCTAAATGGATACTCCTAAAGTCTTGCACTGAATTTAGAAAAATTATTTTTTGAACCTGTGGTGCAATTACCCCTGAACATCCTACATGAGCCATACATAGTAACCCCTTTAAAATTGTTGTCTAGAGATGATATTTTATTTATTTGTACCAGAATTCTTGGTGCAATCGAAGAGCAATTTATTCGAGCAGGAGTCCTGCTGGATGCTACTGTCTTCAGTAAACAGAGTAAAATGTATAGCGTTAGTATAGCATAGATAATCCAAATTTCATTCATGTTTAAAAAGTTTGTCCTTTAACTATCAATGGCATTTTAGATCTTTGTTTTTGAAACAGCAAAGCTTTTGGGAGTATATTTAGCACATATGACAAATGTTGCACTTGGAAACTCAGACAACAAAACTAGTTTCTCACGACAAATTTGTTGTCGCGGTAGGGGACAATCGTCTGTGTCTCTTACAATCAGGTCTTTACCTTAACTCTGCAACTGAATACTTGAAGTAGGACATAAACTAGGGGGGAAATAGGGTCACAGATACAAAGCTGTATAGTTAGATATTTATATGTATGTGCCAATTTTGTCACAGATATTATTTTAGGGGCGTTTTTGCTCCACTCATGTTGGTAAGAGTATTGATCTAAACTTTTATCAGGGCCTACAAGTTAGCCCCTAAAGAGGAAAATTTTGTCTAACATTGCTTTTTTCTTTCTTTCTTTTTTTTTTCTTTTCATTTCATGTGTTACTCTAGGATGTTTCGAGAAAATCTTTTCATATACTAAAATAGAATCTCGGGGTTTACAATAAACACTGTGATGTTGGGAAATATTTTATTTGAGCAATGTTTGGTAGGTTTTTTTCCCCCTCTAAGTGTAAAGAAGCAAACCAACTTTTGGTTAACATTTACGATAATGATTATTATTTTAATGTGAGATCAGTCTTGTACTGCGCATTCTTTCTTTCATTTAAATGTACAGTATGAATTTTGTATTTAATGAATTTTGTGTATCCAGTATGCACGTACCTGCACATTGACTTTCATTTGAAAGTGGGTTTCAATTTACTTTTTAAACAGTGTTTATGAAAAGACCTCAGATGTGTTGACACAAACTATATCTGCAATGTTTCTTTTGTGTGCGTAGGGTGACGTTTGAATGTGATGTTCTGCAGCAATGGGTCAGTATTCCCTATTTACCTTAGATCCTCATTTGATAGTGCTTCTTGTAATAATTTTTTCAAGTGAGTGGCATGTTCTGGATTGTGATATTGATATGTGGTTAAGGACATTGATATGAAACTAAGGAATTCCTAGAAATTACCAGTGGGCATGTATTAGACAGTCATTGTAATTTAATGTCTAGTAGAAGTGTAAAGTACCAAGGTATTTAGAGTTCATAACATTGTTATCATGTGTATGGGAAGTATTTAGTGTTGATCAGCTTGTTTATATTCATCAAATAAACTTTGTTTCTTTCTGAAATCAGTGTTGTGTCATTAAAAGTAGGTTTAATGACTGTAAGAAAATGTGTGAGAGATGTTTTCCACATGGTAAATCTATCACACTCCTTATTTCTCTAATTGCTACCATTCAAAGTAATTTATCTTCCTGTTGTTACTATCACATAAACTGTTTAAGAAAGCATAAAAAGGAAAATGTCTTCTAGGCCCCGCTCCCAGAAATGCTTACGAGCAACTTTACCAAAGCGAGGAACTATTTTCCGGATTGGGCTCTTAGAGAGCAATATGCTTTTGAGTGGCTTTCTAAAGCATAATATTCTTGTGTGACCCTGTGTAATTGCATAGAAAATTGCATTTTGTTTATGTACTTTACTGACCAAAAGCCATAAGGTGTGAAATTCTCTGCACAGTCAGCTCCTTTTTCAGCTGCCTGGTAAGTGGTTCCCCGTTTCCATTATGTTCACTTTTTTCAGAAAAGGAACTTTTGTTGAACAGGAATTTCTTACCTCATAGAACTCCCTGGACCAGCTCAGGGCACACACAGCAGGAGAATAAAAGGTAAGTAAGTATGTATTTTACTTAGGTTATTTAAAAACACACAGTCTCTTAGTTTTAAGCTCTGTTTCTTTACCTATAAATTAGTTTTCTTGGTAAAAGAGTACTATGTACTAACGTGGGATATTAAGTTTCACTTTTAAGTACAGCTAAATATACATTTATTGTGTATTCTACTTATGCCTACTTAGCTTTGAGTTGTAATACTATAAATTGAGTAGCAATTGCTTCTATCTTCTTTCTAGATCTGCACAATTTTTCAGAATGGTCTTGTTCTGCCCGTATTAGGGGACTCTCCATCCCCCTCCATTGGAAACACGCGTTTTTTGCTCTGTTTTCCGCGTTAATCGCTTCCTGCTTTAAAGGCAGCTCCTGCCTCCCTGCGCGGTGAAGGGGACAGACCGTGCCAAGGCGTCGTACTAAGGACATACAGGAGGACGGCAGTGGATTTGGGGAAACTGTTACAGGTTCTTGAGCCCCTTTTTCTGTAAGGTTGTTTTCGGCAAGGAGCCCTCTCTTTCCTCTGTAGAAAGGGGCTGTGAGGGCCCCAGGGAAGGGGCAGGACCAGGGTGTTCGTGTCTGCTGGGTGCCTCGGGGAGGGGAGCTCCCCAGAGGGCAGCTCTGGCTGCTGGAACGTCTCACCTCAAGTTAAGTTTGAGTTCATACTATCAAGAGCTCCTCCAGCCCTATTGGAGAGAGCCTGAATAAGAGTCAACCTCTCCTGAGCTTGAAGTTGCTTCCTAAGAGAGCCTATTTGTTCACCCCAGACTTAAGCCAAAGTAGCTCAAGGTTTGAGCAAGCAAACGTGTGAGCGGTGGGGGACATTCAGGGGATGAAGCCATGTGTCAGCTTGCATTTCAAGCCAACACACCAATTCAGACACGCTCTGAGAGCCCCAAACAGGTCTGTGCCAGCATGAGTTGGATAAAGCCAATTGCAGAACACCTACTGCATCTCCTGGCTGTTCATACCGTGCGCCAGGTCCAGGGTTTGATCCTGAAGGAGCTGCGCTAATTACGCACACTGCGTCCTGCCCTGTGCAGAAACCTGTCAGAAAGTACAAAACCGAGGGTCAAAGAACTGCGTGACTGTATTTCACCTGTTGATATTGCTTCTCCAAACCACAAAACTTTTAATAACTAATATATTAAATCATTCTAAATAAAGCCAAGTCAGCTCTAAATAAGTAATACATTTCCCGTTACGAAGTCAGTGGGAGCCCCACACGTCACCAGGGCATGATTTGACCCATATATGAAGAGGACAGCTGATGTGGGGCTGCTGTACAGATTTTCCTCCTGTGAGATTAGAGTGATGTTATTTCATGCTCCTCCTGCCTTTTCAAACAAGACACGTCTTTTTCACATGCGCCTTTTCAAACAAGAGGCAACCTCTGCCTTCACCAGGAGTAGCCTACGGCCCATCACGACAGGTTTTGTATGGCCTGCAGGCACTGATGCAGCAGTAGCCCCGTCGAGAAGCCCACCCTTGATGGATGCAATTGCCGAATCAAAGACTGATTTTGCTTGGGTTTACATTCCTTCCGCTTCTTGCTCTTCACAATGACTCTGCCTTCAGAATGAGACTATTCTAAAACCAGAGCACCACAAATGCAGAGGAAGAGCAGGCAAAATGCGAGCGCATCCTAAAGACAACGCACGTATCCCTTTGTAACGGGCACTTGAATTTGCGTTACAGATAGTTATACCATATATTCCCACGTAGCTACAAGTCTCAGGACAAATCCAAGAACTTTGAACTCATCCAGTTTCTAATGGAGGCGAGTGTCCAACTTTGAAAAGGCCGTGCTTTTGGTACTCACCCCAGCGAGGCCAGGAGACAGCAGATGTTCTGGCAGCTGCAGGCCGCCTTGCGCTCGGGGAGCCGGGGCTGGGGGAGAGCAGCCAGCTCCCTCCAGATGGAGCAGACAGCGGCGAGGCGAGTGGGAGGCTGCACGAGGAAGTTAGATAGCTCCAGATAGCGAAGGACTGATGATGTGTGGCTCCGCATCACCTAACCAACTTTCGAGAGGCTGCACAAGAGACATAAGCGCCAATCCACAGTTAACCTGAGTTCAGTAAGAAGTCTTCTTGTCGTGGGAAAATCGATAGAAAGGAAATATCTGTGCAGAATGCATGATAATGTAGCATGGTAACTATTTTTTATTTGAATGTAATTTGGACAAATGCATTACTCATAAGTGAGTTATCCAAGGCTTGCCAAATATGCAGCTAAACAGTTATTATAGCAAATTACACCATCATCTAAACACCTCTGTTTTGGCTCTCAGTTGTCTTCTTTTGCAATAAGTTTTTTTTCTTTATTATTGTTGTCTAATGTTGCTGTATTTACTGCTTTGGTTACCATAGAAATAAATAATATCACGAACAACAACGTGCGTACAAGCGAATAAGAGCATTTTCTGCATTTCACGAGGAGAACACCCTTGCTAATGAAGACCTATATGGTTGGGTAGTTCTTAACATAGTTCTCAAGTCTATTGATTTGTGTCCTCATATGCGTTTTATTATGGGCTTTATATTTCATTTTAAACTTCTAAAAATAAAGAAAAACAGCTGAAGTACATTTTTTTTTTCAATGGCCAGATTTTGGTTAAAGGTTAACACAGGCCAAAAGAGAACACAGATCTGCCCTGGAGCTCTTACAGTTTTATTTTGTCTTGTTTTGATTTAATAAAAAGATCCTTATTACAACCCACCAAGGGTCACAGAAACGCAGTCATTACGGACCAGCCGTATTCCTTGTGCATAACTCTCCTGCCCTCTGTACCTTCTCCAGCCTCAGCTCAGTCGAACGTGTGAAGGCAGGACTGTCGTCAGTCGTGACAGCGTGTGCGTTAAGGGACTAATCCAAACTTTACTGCAGTGAACTGAAAGACTACTGATTAAAAGTGAGTTTCTCATTGTACCCCACTTGCTTCTTTCTGGAGCAAATGCGTACATTTACAGGACCATGGGGCCAAACCGTTTCCTCTATATATCAGAATTTGAGCTAAATGTAATTCAGATGAACAAACTGCCTGACTTTTTGAATGCCTTGTGATAAGAAAATATATCTTAGGTTTCATTACTGAAGTTTTTACAATGTATTTTGTTTATAGTTGTCCTGACTGTTTCTATGTCAGCACTCTATTCCTACCAACTCTTAAGATAGTCTGTCATTGTGGTGTCTCCACATTACAGTCACTTACCTCGTGGTATTTGTTACGATTGAATTAGCATCATTCAGTCTATAGGTTAGTTTGCTATTGCTATAGATGATAGATTTGCTATTGCCTCAGGAAGTAAAATGCGTTATATCTAAGCAGTCTGTTTTCTAAAACAAAATAAATTCTGACTAAACTTTCAGTTGGGGTTACTACAGGAAAAAGAAGAAGAGGAAAAAACCCATAATAACTAACTCCCAGGGCCGTCCAGGTAGCCAGTATCTAGAGGATTTGTTCCAATTCTGATGCCATTCACCATGTCAGAGCTATTCTCGCTGAAGTTAAACAACCAGTCTCCGTATCTGAAAGCTGAAGGTTGTAAATCTCCCTTGTGAATGTTGCCTATGACAGGGAAGGAAAGACTTGCATAATTACCACTTGTACTTCCTCAGAGAACATGAGCTCAAGTCTAAAGCAAGGAGTTTGGTCAATAAAACATCAAGGTCTGAAAACTACAGGAAAAGACCTGTCCGGCTCATATGATAAGGATTTTTTTCTTGGTTACAAGAACATGAGTATTGTGCAGGTATTCTTATTTTTTCTTCACGATTACCATTAGTTATTGCAATTTATAGGTAAATAAATTGAAATATCTCACACTCTTCCTTCTATGTGAAGCATAGTGCACTGGCCATAGTTATTCTTCAAAAATACAGAGAACTGTTTACTAATCTGACTATAAACATTGTTATATTCATTAGCGTCTTTGAAAGAGGTTAAGAATTTAAAATCAGAGAGCAGGAGTAGCACCCTGTTTCCATGAGCAACACTACTGAAGTCAGAAGGAATTACTCCCAGTGCTTCTCAAGTGAGTAAGGGATAGCAGTGCTTGGCTTTTTTGGCAGTAACTGGCCAGATAGATAGCTTATAGAAGAATACGCCTACTCAGGTGAGCAAATTCTGACAGGACTTAGGTCCTGAAATCAAGTATAAATACTTTTGGGGTAATGTGAATGCTCATGGTCACACTGATACCTTTTCATCCACATCTGTTCTCTACATACGTCGCAGGGAATGATTTTGGTTAAAATGTTTATGCTTTGCTGCTACTCTGTTTGCTCTTCTCCATTGCAGCCACAGGGGTACAGGACCCATTTTTCTACTTTCTGCAGTGCTTTGCACATTTTTTAGCTCTAAATTCCCTCCCACAGAAGTGCCATAAGCACCCTTTGAAAACTTGTTTTTGAAAGCACCCTGTGATCCTTTGGCTGCTTTGCCATCTCCGGAGGTGCGCAGAGGACATTGCACGAGGCGGCAGGAGGCATCTAAGGTAAGACTGCCTGAAGTTAAACACGTGCTTCAGACTTGGATTACCTACCGGTCCTGCTCTCTGCAATGTGACGTTGGGGATGCTCTCCTTCCTTTGCTTGCTGTGGGATTTGCATATAATCAGCATCTTGCAGGATAGAAACTGAAATACAGAAAACCTTATAAAATTTTCCTAATAGACGTTAGGTTGCCATCATTAGGGTCCCAAAGAATCAGGTAAACAGGAAATTTTAAAATAGGTTGTTTAGAAGTGCTGTTTTTTTCAGAATTCACTTGTTTAATCAGCTTGGCTCAATCATTATTTTCCCCTCTTGCTTCTGAAATTCCAAATACAAATGATGACACATTTGTTAAACTATGAGTGATTAGTGAGAAATTGGGTTGAAGAGGCATTTTCTGAAACTGATCTGTTGGACCTTGACACCATAGCCAGTTCTGAGAAGAATTTAGATTACTTAGCAACACAGACATTAAACTGCAGTCTGAAAATAAAGTAGATGAGATAATTGAATTGAGTAATTCATATGAAAGGAATGGTGCCTTGACGTGTGATAGCCTAGTACTTTCACAAAGGTCAAACACTAGAGGAATGGGACAAATTTTAAAAATCAGATGTTTTTATTTTGCTAAATTTCTTTCTATTCGCATATTCAAAACATTTCAAAGTTGCTGCCTTGAACCATGTTACAAACAAAATGGCAACTGAAGAGAGAGTTTTGATGTTATGTGCATCCTACTCGCACCACAGGAATGAAGACAAAAAAGGGCACTTCCTTCTAGTGCCACATCTTAGTACAGTTTTGTAATTATGCCACACAGACAATATTAACAATTCTTATTAAATACAGGATATCACCTTAAAATGACTATCAGATTTTTAGGAAGGGCTTTTTAACAAATATTTTAAAAATCTGATTTCACTTTGAATTAGCTTTCAAAATCCAGTCCAGATATATGTAAAGAATATAAAATGTAAATATATTTTCTAAAATACTACAGTATGTGAAATTCATAAATTGTTACGTGCTTTGCTAATGCAGCTGAGTGAAGCTTAGTCTCAGATCAGATAGAATCTTTTATCTAAATCATTTATGACTAGATGACTTCTTATCCAAAAGTCAAATATGTGATCATTTACAGAGGTCACTGGCTGTATTCTGCTCTGTGGTCCATAATCAGCTGAAATAAACCCCAGGAGTCCCTCCTGATTGTATGCTCACAGGGTCACAGTATAATAAAATACTGCTCAAATTGTATTTCCGACAAGGAATGCTTTCCCCAAAACTACTCTAGTCTCAGGGACAGGACTACCAATATTCATTCCAGTACAAATGGCAAGTATAAAGGCCAGTATTTTGAAGGGGAGCACCCTGCCTGCTTAGTGGCAAAAAGCCCTGCTGTGTCCCACAGTTAACTATTTAAATGACTTTTACAATGTATATTCTATACTTTTCTCCCCACCTACAGAATCAAGGACTTACAACTAAAGCACCTTTTTGATAAAGAGGAGAGGTACAAAGAAAATACTGAAAAACCTGGGAATATTTTCCCGAGGAACACAAGCTGGCGTTGTGGGATAGGGCAGAAATACTGTCAGCTTCTATGGAAACAGAACACCCTCATGGTAGCCTCCTCGTGATAATGCAGGCCTCACAATAACTTCATACCATTTTGTCAAAAAAATAAGTCACGGGATGACAGGAATGCACGGAAATGCACTTCTGCTTGAAAAGCAGGTAGGGCATTAGCCTCTGGCATTTTCATCATTCCATAGAAATACATGTAACTGATCATGAAAACACAATAAATGTTCTGCATAAAACCTTACGGAAATGAATGAGATTTTGTTTTCCTGAGGAGTTCACTACAACCAGCGGCAGATCAGTACACCCGCCTCTATGCGGGTAAGTTACCCTGTGAGCCTCAGATGTTCTGGAGGGAAGCGTTCTATCAAAATATTAGCAAAACAGCTGACTAAATAAAGAAAAGTTGCTCAATTGGCAACCCGTAATAAAGACAATTAGATAAACTGAAATGCAGTGACTATTATCAAGCAATTAAGTGGCGACTTCTGTAGCTGTTCCTTTGCTTGGCTGCTTTGTTAAAAGTGATATCACGGAGTCACTACTACGCTTTGAATTACGGGTTATTACTGACTGCTTGGATGGAAGAAACGCTGTGACCAGGACAGATGCCAATGAGGCAGGGCTGGGCAATTACCATCGCTGTTCAAAGCAGCACGCTGGGCAGTAATGAGTACCTGTCACGCTCTCCCAGAAGCAAAAATACAGCTGCTTGACAAAAAAGCTTACAGCGTTCTGTAATATTATAAAGAACAGAAGACCATCTCCCACCTCCATGGGATCGTCAGCTCCAACAGCACGATAAGCTGCTCGGGTGGTTTTTCTCTGCCTCCGAATGAAGCAGCAGAACAAGAGGAGTCGCGCACACAGGCTTTGATCCCCGAGCTCAGGTAGGCTGGAGCGCAGCAGAGGCCTCACTGCAGAAGCCTTCATGCACTTCGTTGCCAGGTCCTGTCTGGAAGCACAATACGCTTTCAACCACAATGGTCCTTGTTTCTTCGAAGATTATACTATAAGCATTTTTTCTCAGGTCACTCCTGAAAAAAGTGACAGTCTACAGGCTCTAAACAGCGGAAGAGAATGAGAGGTGATCCATGACAAATGAATTTCCAACTTTTCAAGGCTGGGTTAGTGATTTTAGCAGGGGAAGCACTTGCCGTAAGTGCCAGGTCTATACATGTGGCCATTACACCTATTCTGTATAGAATCTTAATACATACTACTCAGCCTGGTCCCATGGCTCTTCTATCAGTGTATCCTTGTGTTGTGCACTGTGGGCAAACATTCACACTGTCGGTGCCGTTTTCAAAAGTTTTCACAATTTTCATTTCAATTGAGGAAAGTAATGTAGAGCTAAAATGATACCTTAATCATTCCATGAAAAAATAAAGACAGTAGTACCACTGGGGCAACAGGTCACAAGGTTTGTCTAATCAAATACCTAAAATGAAGAGTTCAAAATTAATCTAAACCTTGAATATCTTTGTAAAATGAGTTGTCAAACAATGCCATATTATAAATAAATTGGTAAGAATCGAGGTCAATTCACAGACTATTATGGAGCTTTAAAGATAGGGTTAAATTTATCAGATGTGTTGCTCCCGGTGCATAGATTGATAGCTATGTTCAGAATTATATTGGCTTTAAGCAGTCATGGACAAATATACATTGGCTTAGCTGTTATGACATATCTTTAGTCCTAAGGAAATGATGAATTAGCTAAGTAGTCTTTAAGATGTGTCATATAAGGGCTAACCAAGCTCCCTCCTCTCACTCTGTAAATATGTACATGTGTGTGTGTACATATTTAAAGAAATGCTTAGTGATATTTCAGGTGAGAGCTTCAGACAGCATCCACCTACATTCCTCCCTGAGCTATGCAGACTTTGAGGATCTAATATTGCTACAGTTATAAACTCAAGGCTAATCTTCTAATCCTCTTGGAAGTAAGTAGTGCTATTCGGGAGTGGACGCAGCCCCAGACAACCACACACGGTGTGGCCATGTCAGGCGTCAGGCTGGTCCCGTGGTTGTGACTGTGTCAGGAGTGGGCGTCAGACTGGTCCACGCTCATGGGAAGTCTCTGGCGCCCTTTCCTCTCTTCCCCTTCCCACATGTAACTTCATGCCCATTTGTGGTCTGCTGCTTTGCCATCCGTAAAATCTCCCGCGCATCCCAGTTACCTGTGGGTCACGAGTAAGACACAGTGAGCACAACCACACCGTGAAAATATGCCAGGCAGAAAATGGGATTAGAAAGTTCCCTAAGGTAGGAGTACCATCTTATACGGCCCAAGGAGGATGGTGAAACAAGTGTGGTGATGTATCACCCAGCACCATACGCGCAGCCCCAAACCACGTCTCGGGCTGTCGGGGGCGCGTTAGCAGCGCAAACGGAGCGCAAAGGCCGTCTGCTTACAGGGGTGTCTGTTTAAAGAGCAGAGCTCACCCCGGCGTGATTCCTCTCCTCTACAGCTGGTGCTGGGCTGCTTCGGCCCTCTCTTTGCTGCTGCCGTTGGGAACCTGAAGCACCGCCACAGGGCAGAGACCTGCGTGTGAGAACAGGTCTGCTGAAGGCCGTTACACGTGAGTGATGCAGGTGGGCTGTGAAAAGAGCTTTGCCCTGTCCTTTCCCCGTTGCCTCCCGTGCGGAGCCTCTCTGCCTTCCATGCCTCAGCTATTCCGCGGCTCTCTGAGGAAGAACCAGGAGACTGTGCTGGTCCGTAGTCGGTGTGACAAAGCTGCCTGGTCATCTCTGGAAAATGAACTCTGTGTGTGCCTTTGTGTGTGTGTATTGGGGAGAGCTATGTTCAGGCCACTCAGAAGAAACATATAAGAGCTCTCCAGAGTTTATGGGAGGTGCCTTTGGCCTCAGTGAAAGAAGGAACTCGTAGCATTAGGAGAGGGAAAGTACTCTGTTGTTAAGGAGTGGTGGTGGGATTGTTTATTTTTCCTCCCATAAACGTTTTTTTTAAGGTCCTAATGGAAACAAAGCAAAGTATTATTCCTCTAAAAGCGCTATTCTTTAAGTAAACCAGACTCACTACTCGAAACATTCCAATGACATGGCAGTGGCAGCAGGGGGATGGCCGAGATGTGGACGGGAGAGGTATCACCGAGATAAAGACCCACAGCTTGTAGGCAAAGGCACAAGGTGCGAGGAGAGGGACACCTGCCCCGGAGAGAGGCAGGACAGAGGAGAAAACAGCAAACGCTTCCGGGGGCATAAAGTTATCCCCTGGGTAATTACCTTCAACAGCCTTGCTATTCCAGAGATAAAACTAAAAATGTCAGAAGCTCCCCTTTCACGGTCTCTATTGCCACACAAACCAGAGGCGTAGGCAGCTTTCCAGTGTCCTGTTGGCTGTGGGAGAGTCGTGTCCTCCTTGAGCACCTCCTTCAGACACTCGCAACAGCATCAGCACCCGCACCTTCAGCTCACTGAGCGCCGTGTGCCAGAGCCGGGGCTGGGCTCCAGCCTGGGGCACCAGTCTCCCAGGAACAGTGAAATAATGATCACCGTGGGGCACCGACACGCAGCCTTCCCTGCTCTTGTGAGAGGGCATTTTTTGGCCATCTTCCACCTGGCTGAGCTCACGGCAGTCAAATCCCCTGCTCCAACAGACCTGGCACCAGGCTGGCATCCCGGTTCAACAGCTTTTAGAGTTACTTCTCATTTTCGTAAAGAATTTTCTCCTACCTTTATTTTCCTCCGTGACCCAGCACACACACGTGTTGTACCTGGGCTGTGATTTCTGCAGTGGCAGCGAGGTTTATAGACCTCGGTAGGAGGGAATGAAAAGAACCCACCTGTGTTTTGCACTTTAAAAGTAAAAAATGAGCTCACAACTGTCTTTCTCCAGCTGATAATGGAGACAAATGCTGAGTGTTTTGAGGGGGCTATTTGTTATGCAGTTCATTACTCGTAATGACAAATTGGTACGGTTATCATCAAGTCAAATATAAAATGGTATCTTTTTTTTCTACAGACTTTGCAGGTTCGTGCATTTACCAGAATCTGCGACACTTCGTTACCCCGAAAACTTTCCTCTGTTGCCTCCTGCCTCTTATTTGCATCTCACTGCATCTAAAACATGTCTTCACTGGGTTAGGATGAATGCTAATCTCTGTATTTCTTCTGCTCTAGTGGTTATTGCTGCTCCCAAATATCCTGGCTTCTTTCAACATCATGGATTTGGGATTGGGGGGGGGGGGGGGGGGGGGGGGGCGGGGGACACATGAGATAACACACGGACACAGATGTCCACATTCTTTGCTTTGTCTTCTAGTCTCTTAACTTGTCAAAGTTTCTTCAGGAGTTAGGCAAGCTGGAAATATAAAACAATTATTTAAAAAGTGAGAGAGTTTCCCAAGCTATTTCTTGCCTCTAGTGGCTAAGGGTATAGGAAAATAACAATTATTGCAAGATCTGGCATAAAATCATCAGCTTTGGCATTTCTTTTGTAGTTTAGCCATCTTTTGGATGACAGGGTGGTCCGTAGAAGAAAGCAACAGCATGTTTTAGGAAAGAAAACAGCCTCAGGAAAGTGCATATATGATTTCAAGGCAGTTAGATCTAAGTCCTTCGGAGCTTAAAATAAAAAGTCATCCCTGGAGTAGATGTGCTGGTGGGCAGAGTGCAGCTTACATGTCCAAAATGACATAGTCGCTCTGTCAAACGGTCATTATGGTACTATGTATGGCCCTCATCTAAAAAAGCATCTATGCAGATACACTATGCATAGTAATACCAAAGCAGCTGCAGAGGGGCTATGCCTTCACTGAGGCTCAGCGCAGTATGTGTGGGAATTCCTATGTTAGATATTCAAATGCCATGATGAACTAAAAAGACATACAGGAAAATACCTTCTTCCCTTGAAAGTTCTGCTTCCCAAACAGGTTCTTCATGATGAAAAACGGTGCCTATCGTCCCCTGACTGCATATTTGCCATTGGCCAAGGCGTAAAGATATAAATCGCACAGCACTATACGTTGAAATGAACACATGCATGCAGCATTTCGATGTGACTGCTCCTTTGTTAAAACGCATTACTCTCCAGAAAAATGGCAGAGACACATCTAAAAGACCAACAGTGTTGCTGTTGGGGGTTCTGCTGTTCGGACACTCAACAGTATCTTTGCACTTCCTATTACATTACTTTGAGCACTTATTTTTTCTCCAGCAAACACTTCGACGTTAGCGGTAAAGCACACCGGATCAGCTGCCCGGTTAACTTGAGAGCTTCATCGCCAGCAAACCTGGAAAACAAAAGCTTGGGCAGCACGAACGCCTGTAACATTGTCAATACTTCTGCCTCCTGCCCCTCTAGCTTCACCCAGCTGTTTTAAATAGCGAGGAGAAATTAAAATTCTTAAAGCCTTGCAGGATGTTTGGATTTCTGCCCTTTATTTCCACTTCTATGCGCCATGGCTTGAAAATTTGCCCGTGATTTATAAATTCCCTGTTCGGTTTTCTTTTTAAAAGCAACGACTAGGAATCCCGGCAACGAAAATGATCTGGTGTTGGCTTCGCCTCTTGCCAAGCTGCTGCTAGCAGCCCCCTGCCCGCTTGTCTGCCGGTATTGATCGTCCCGGGCTCGGCGTTCTCCTGTGCCCGATGACATTATGCAATTACATGATGATAAACATCATTCGGGAATACAAATGCGAGAGGTAAACAGCTCGGAGCTCTTTATTAGTTTATTTCAGGCGATCTTTCTTGTTTTACTGCGCGGCTCCTCCCCTTTTTACAGTTTTCTGCTATTCTTTACTAATTCTAGTGATTTGAGAAATGACCTTTAACCCACGCAGTTTGCAGACTCCTAAAGGGGATAATTGAAATGCCACAGTAAACCAAAGGCAATAAAATATTATTTACTAGGCATAAAACTAAGGTTGGTCTTCCTAAAAGGAACGAACAACCCCTTTATTCCTCGCTCCCCTCCCCGGACCTGGTGCTACACCTAATTTATAAATTCCTCACCAGCCGTCCCGCGGAATGAACCGCAGCCCGGGCTGCGAGGATGCCTAGCGGAAAGGCTCCGCGGATACCGGGGCGTAAATACCTCTGCCGGGAGCGATGCTGCGGCCGCGGGCCCCGTCGCGGCAGGCAGGTGCCGGCGGGGCCGCCCCCGGGGCGAGGGGGGCTCCGCGCCGCCTCCACCGCTCCGTTAGGCAGCACCCCGCTTTCCGCGCCGCCCCGCTCCCTGCCCGCGCCTCGGTCTCGGAGCCGGGTACCCCCTGCTCGGCGGCCCCCCCGGCGCGTCTCCCTCCCGGGGAGGCGGCGGGCGCTGCCGGGCTCGGCGGGGAGCGGTGCCCCGGGCCGAGCGACCGAGGGGGCGGCCCGGGGGGCGCGGGACAGAGGCGGGAGCGTAGCGATCGGGGCCCCGAGGAGGGGGGCTTGCCTGGGGAGCGGTCGGGGCGAGCGTGCGGCAGGCGGCGATGCCGGAGGAGGGCTGCGCTTACCTGGCGGGCAGCGCCCCGTCGGGGCGGGCGAGCTCCCGGCCCTGGGGGCGTGCGTGCAGCGGCAGCGGGGCTCAGGCCGGCCGAGATGTGCCTTTCCCCCCGTTGGGCTCCTGAGGGGACTTTATTTGCACTGGAATGGCTTTGAAGGAGTGAATGCATTTATTGATAGCGGAGCTGCTCTCGCAGCCTGTTTGGATTTCCCAGGGCTGCTTTGATACTGTGCCCCCTCCCCCGCATCCCCCCGCGGACCCGCAGTCGGAGGCGAATGCAAGGGAAATAATGCGGAGTTGTGGCGCGGCTGGGGGAACGCTCCCGTTTCCTGCACTTGGGGGTATGTGAGAGGTGCAATAAAAACCCTGGGGCTGAGGGCTGCAGAGCGGGGAAAGCACGCTGAAATGCACAGGGTCCGCAAAGCCCTCCTCGCCTGTAGCTCTCGTTGGGTCTTAGGCGATTTAACCCAAACAGTTTTGTCAACAACTTGCCAAATTTACAGCGGAGAAAAGACGCTGAAGGAGGAGGAACCCAAACCGTCGAGCCCGCTCCGTCCCGCCGCGCTTGGCAAGCGGCACACGCGGCCGCCTCTCCTGCCTCGGAGCATGCGATAAACAAGACTTGTCAAATGAGGCACTCCTCAGGAATGCTGGTGCAGCCCCCTCCGGCTCGGCCATGTGCGCCGCACATTGCACGCACATGTATGCGAGGGGGAGCCTCCGCGGGGCCGGCCCGGCCGATTATTGTGTGCCCCCCCCCCCAGGATAACCAGCCGGCGGTGCGCGGCGGCGCTGGGGGCCCGGGCGGGCCGCGCACCCCCGCACGCACTCCTCCGGACGGGGTGGGCGCGGGGGGCACCGCTCTTGCGGGAGGGGTTTGTGTTCAGGGGGTCTCACGCCGGGCCCGGCCATCGAGAAGGACGCGGCGATGCGGGGCTCGGGCGGGCGCGCTCGCAGGGACGCGCCGCGGCCGCGCAGCCCGGGCACCCCCCGCCCGCCCCGGGGCTGCACCGGGGTCCCGCTCGCTGCCGTACAGCTTTAAAATCCAGCCCAGCCTGCAATAGGTCGGCTCCGGGCGCATGCGCTCCGGAGAAAGTTTTTCAGCTGCCGTTGGCTCTCCAACTTTTTTTTTCTTTTTCCTTTTTTTTTTTTTTTAAACAGTTTTAAGCAGCGGGGTGAAGAGGAGCGAGGGAGAGACACGGGGGGAGCCGGGCCGGCTGCAGCGGGCGGGGGGCAGAGCCCCGAGGAGGAAGGGTCGGCTGCAGCGCGACGCCGTCTGCTCCGGCTCGCTCTCCCGCGCGTAACTTGCTCCCCGGCGCTGGGTGCCTTTGCCAGCGATGGATTGGGGGAGCCGCAGCTCCTGAAGCCCCGGACTTCTCCCCTCCCCCTGCCCCTACTCGCCTTGCAGGATCAGTCGCCCCGTAAGACAGACACACGCGTGCACAAGGCCCCCCCTCCCCCTTCCCCGGTTGTGCAGAAACTTCTGTTGGGCTTTTTTTTTTTTTTTTTTTTTTTTTTGGCTTTTTCTTCTCTGTGTAAAATGGAGGGAGCCAGCCCCAGGATGGCTCTGCAGCGGCGGACGCCCGGCTCCGCACCGCCCAGCCTTTAAGCAAGTGAAGGGGGGCGGGCAGGGGGGAGCCCTGCGCCCGCTCGGCTCCACTCGTCCCCCCTTGCCCGGTCCGCGCCGAGCCGCGGAGGGGGCGCGCCGGCGGCCCGAGCGCTGCCGGGGGCCGGGTGGGAGCGCGGGGAGCCCCGCGGCGGCACCACCTGGGCTGGTGGGACGGATCGTCGCCCGCGGCGCTTTCGCTGCCGCTTGTGAAGATTTTTATTTGCTTCCGCACAATCACGCCCACGGGCGCTGTGTGCGTGTGTTGGGTTGGCTTTTTTTTTTTTGGCCTTTTTTTTTTTTTTTTTTGCCTCCTTCTTCTTCTGGTGGTGGAAAGCCCTAATTACTGCGATTGCTGATGGACCTTGGAAAGAAGGCTGCACTGGTGCCCCGCTCCGCAGTCGGACACGCTCAGCCCGCGCCGGACAGAGCGACCGCTCGCCCGCCGCCCCCCGCCAGCTCCGCGGGCCCCCGCGCTCCCCCGGCAGCCGCCGCCGTCCGCTGCTTGGGAGGATACCGCCCGGCTCCCGCGATCCAGGATTTTACTTTCGCCTCGCCCTTTCCCCTCCTGCTCTGCTTGGATTACTTGGCTGCTCTCGCTCGGTGATCCCGCGGCAATGGAGGTGAGTCCGCGCGGGGCGCGGGTCCCCCCTCGCCGCGGGGGGCTGCCGCCGCGGGCGCGCAGGGTGGGCAGCACCTTGGCGGGGCGCGGCCCTGCGCGGGCGCGGGTCCCCGGCCGCGGGGCGGCCCTCTCCTCCCCGGGCTGCCGCCGTGCGCTCCCACCCCTCCGCTCTCACCCGCCGCAGAGAGCGCTGCTCCCCGCTCGGAAAAAGCTCCTTTATTTTCTTTATTTTTTCCTTCTCTTTTTAAATTTCCCCCCCGGAGAGGGGCTGCCCGCCGCAGGGACACTTGCTGGGCTCGCTCTGCCCGCCGCGTCCCGGTACATCTTTCTGGCAGCGGCTCCTAACGCGAGTTTAAAGACGTCTTTCCAAACTTCCCAAACTTTCCCGAGGAGGATCGCTATGGAGGAGCTCAACGTCGGCGCTAATGGTGGCCTGTACCTTTAAGGAGAGCTGGCTGGGGGCCAGCGGAGGACCCGGAGTCGGCCCCCCCTCCCCTCCTTTTTAATTTTATTCTAAGTTTCTGGAGATTATCACTCTGCATCTGCAGAGGGTCCCGCCTGGGTCAGAGCGGAGGAGCGCGGCTCCTCGGGGTCCCCTCGGCGCTGCGAGGACTCCATGTTGGAAAGGCTGTTGGCTTTTTGTTGTTTGTTTGTTTTTAATTGTCAATTGTATGCTAAATCGGTTGTGCTCGGAGGGTCACGGAGAGTTCAGCTGGGCCGAGAAACGAGGCTTTTCCCCGGCCGGAGCGGGCGCGGAGGGAAGGACGGAGGTGCGCCTCAGACCCCCCTGGAAAGCACCCCCTCCGCCTCTCCGGCAGGAGAGCGCTGGGCTGGGGACCCAGTGAGTGCCTTCCTCTGCAAACGTGAAACCTGGTCTCGCCCGTCCGAAATGGATGTAAAGCCGCAGCGGGGAGCAGGGGCCGGCCGGGGCTTTCCCCGCGGAGCCGCTGCGCCTCCCGCGGAGGCCGCCGCGGTTTACAGCCCCCCGGAGCCGGGGCTCTGGATGCCGCCTTCCCGCAGGTAGTGCTCCCAGAAAAACCAGATGCCCTCGCAGGCTTTCCAGACACCCCGTGTAAAACAGGATCACAGGCGATCCCGCGGCTGCAGGATCTGTAAAAGCCTCCCTTTTCATCTCAGCAAAGAGCGCGGGCTCCGCATGGGGTGCATTAAATACCAAAAACCAATCTCGGCGGCCCTACAAAGTTGAAAATGGTGCCTCACACTCCTGATGGCCAATGCTGCCGGCGGGTCTGTCTTTTTTTTTTTTTTTTTCTGTTGGCTTTTTTGTTTTGTTTTGTTTTCGATGGCAGCTTGTCAGCTGCTGCGTGCAGAAGGGACGGGCTGGAGGGGCTGGGCCCCCGCCCGCGCCCCCGGGCGCAGGTGCCTCCTCCCGCCTCGCCACGCAGCGCCGTGTCAGGGGGACGAGGAGGGCGATAACGGCGATGATGAGGAGCGGGAGGTGCCGTCGGAGGGGCAGCAGCCGCCCGGCCCCGTCGCCTCCCGGGGCTGCGGCGGCCGCGGCCGCCCCCTGTTGGGAGCGGGGCGGCACAGCCCCCCGGGGGCTCCGGGGCGCGGGGGGTCGGGGGTCCGGTCCGATGCTGCGCTGGCTGCGGCGCGGCGACGGCCAGGCCCGAGGGGGCGGCCGGGCCGTTTGAACGGGGCAGAGGGGCTTTGGCCCCGCCGTCCGGGTCTTGCAGCGGGGGCGCCGCCCCCCTCCCCGCGGTGCCCCGGCCACCGGCTCCCTCCGCGTCCGGCGGGCCCCGGCCGCCCGCCCCGCCGGGGCAGCTCGGTGTGCACCGGGCTGGCTGCCGGCCCGGGCGGCTGCGCATCCGTTGGGGTCCCGCTTGGGCACCGGCGTCTCCAGCCTCCTCAGGGCTCGGGCAGCTCCATGACTTTACTGTTATTCTTGTTATTAAGAGCTAATAGAGGAAATACAAAAACCCAACACGTTGGCTTTTGGGTATCGCAGCGAGCTCCTCGCACACCTTGCTTCGCCTCGTCCCTTGCTTTATATGCCCTCGGTTTTCGCATCTCTCCCGGGACTGATCCCCTCTAAACCGGACGGGCTCCTTCTGCTGTGGGGGACCGGTCCCCATTCACCCACCCCCAGCAGTGAGGAACCGGGGGGCTCCCCCGGGCTGGGGGCATTTAACCCGCAGGAGGCGGCCAGGGGAGGCTTCAGCCCCGGCGCGGTGGCGGTGAGCGGCGCGGCGCTCCGCACGCACACGCGTGTGGGCCCCCACGCTGAGTGCAGCTTCCCCGCGTGTGTCCGGGCAGGTTTCGTGTCAGCCCGACTTCCCGCCGCGGCGCTGCGATCGGTCCTCTCCTCCCGACCCTTCGCAAACAGAAATAAATTAGAATTAAGAGCACCTTCAATTCAGCATTAAGGGCTTTTTGAGAATGAATAGGGAGCCCCCAAGTGTCGAAATGTCTTTTTTTTTTTTTTTTTCCCTCCTTCCGAGGGGAGGGGAAATAAAAAACCGTGAATGGCACTGGTTAGCAAGTTAAAGAGTCCCGTGTGAGGACGCGGACGGTGATCGCGGGACCTGTCGGGCGAAGCGTTTGACTTCCAAGACGGCAGCCTGGTTGTTGCAGGGGCCGGGTCGGGACGCGGAGCCGCTCTTTGTGGCTCCTGGTACCTCCCCGGGCCGGTACCGACCCCGGCGGGGCCCGGGGGCTGCCGTCGGGGCTGTCACCGCGGAGCTCGGGGCTGCCTCGGCGATCGCGCGGAGCGGGCGGCGGCGCAGCACGGCGGCCGCGGCGCGATGGTTTAGGGGGCAGCGGGGAGCGCCTTCCCCGGCCGGCGGGGAAGGGCGAGGACCGGCCGCATCGTCCCCGGGTGGGAGCCACCGGGCCCCCCCGCGGCAGCGACCCCTTCGTGGCACCAGCTTCCCCCCCCCCCCCCGCCCCCTTCCCGCTCGGGCTCGCTTTGCAAACCTGAAGCCGCCTTTCGCCAGCCGGGAGCGTTTCGTGTCCGCGATGCTGGCTCCGGAGCGGGGAGCGATGGGGTAATGCCCGGCCCGGGGCCCGCGGGTCGCCTGTAGCCCCGGGGCAGCGGGGGTGGCCGGGCGGGGTGCGGGGATGGGGTCCCCCGTGTCCGGATCGGCGCTCGGGTCGCGTCCCGTCCCGTCGCGCCGCGGGCGGGGTGCGGGGAGCGGCGGGGCCGGGGCAGCGGGACAGGCGGGCGCGGGCCGGTGCTGCGGCCGCCCCGGGAAGGCGGTGTCCGCGGGGGGTGGGGGTGCGTGGGTGGGTTTTGCCCGGTGGAGCGGGAGCCGCGACGTGCCTGCGTCTGGCACCAAAGCCTCGGCGGGGAGAAGGGCAGGCGAGTCAGAGTCAAGTTAAAAGGGGCCCGGACGCTTCCGTTGTTTAAACTTGAACGCTCGAAAATGGTCTGAGAAGCAATAAACAATCTGATGCTTTTTCTCCCCCCTCCAGAAATCCACTGCAGTATTAATCCAAGGAGGTGCTGTGGGGACAGTTGGCAGTACAATGGCTTCTCAGTACCTCGTAGTGGCTCTGGCCATTTTCTCCTCTTTTACCCAGGTTGTAATAGAAGCCAGCTCGTGGTGGTAAGCATCTTGCATCGGCTCGGTTTTAAAAGGGGGTGTCAAGATTTGCTTGGTTAAATGTCTATTTACTTCTTATGTACTTTGTTTCTGAGGGAGTACCGCATGAAGGAGACAGCAGGGGAGTAATGTTTTAGTTGTAATACGCTGTGTAGTAAAATGAACGTGTCTCTTGAATAAGTGTAAATGTGCAACAGCTCTTGTTGTAAAATTCAGTTTTTAGAATGCCGTAAAGTAGATTCTCTATGGATTTGATCATCCTTAAATTACTAGAATTGCCTCTCTTTTAAAAGAGTCATTTCAACTCCCTTAGATTAGAAACTTTGCACATATAAGAGAGAATGCTGATTTACAAGTGAAAACTGTAATAAAAGTTTTCGTTTGAACTTTTCTGTAACTTAAATGTTTATAAATGTATTTTGTTACAAAGAAGTACATTTAAATTTCTGCTTTGGCAAATTACCCGTTTCTGTATAGCGTACGATGGGAGTTCTTGAAATAGGTGTTTCTCTGCTGTTTCAAGTGATCCTTTTCAGATTAATGGCCACTTTTTAATTGAAATGTATCATATGAAGAGCACTTTAAGAATTAAGAAAACAAAGTTGATTTTGTTTACAGTGAATATACTTGCCTCTGTGTTTTTGTGTGTTGTTCGGAAGAAGCTAGAAGTAGTCCGTAGCAAGTTTCTAACTTCTGGCATGTTAAAGGTTTCCCTATTTGTTTATGGTAGAACAGATTGAAAATCCAGACTTAAATCTAAAATGTGTGTTAAAATAAATTGGGGTTTGGGGGGCTTTTTCATTTTTGCTTTATTTATTTTTCTGGCCTTGCAGTTGTTTGGAGCTTCTGTTATTTTTACTACGTCCATTTCAGTTGGTAAAAGTTTGCCTAGATGCAAGTCTTCTAAGTCTGTGTCTTACTTCAGTCCCTAATTTATGGTCATAAGCACACGGATGGGAACTAATAACTTCTGTGCTGTCTTTTTAAAACAAAAGTTTCACATTTAAGTGCTTTTTTTCTCACCTGATAGCAAAACCAGGAGTTGTAGACTGAATGCTCATGTACAAGATACAGTTCTGTTTGGGATTTATAGACTTTTTTTTTTTTTTTTTTTAGCCTTCTCTTTATTAATCCAAATCTTTCTTTACGCAGGTCTTTAGGGATGAACCCTATGAACCCCATGAACCCTGTTCAGATGTCAGAGGTATATATAATAGGAGCCCAGCCACTATGTAGCCAGCTAGCAGGGCTTTCCCAAGGACAGAAGAAACTCTGCCAATTGTATCAGGACCACATGCAGTTCATTGGAGAGGGTGCAAAGACGGGCATTAAGGAATGCCAGTATCAGTTCAGACATAGAAGATGGAATTGCAGCACTGTGGACAACAACTCTGTTTTTGGCAGAGTCATGCAGATAGGTAGGAAGCAACATCTTTATAATTAAACTCTTGTCTAAGGATATGTATGGCACATACTGTTCTGCACTTGAAACTCTTGCCAGGTTCTTACTAAGTACTGTATACAATCGAGTGTTTTTAAAAGTTGGCAAAGGAGTTGAATTATTTTTAGCTGGAGGTGATTTCCCACCACTGTCCAGCCATGTGTCTTGGAAAACAAAGTAGGAATATGTATTTGCATATGGGAATAGAGGATAAAGGAAAATGTGGCCCTGAGATCTCCTTTTAGAAAACCTGAGACAATATGAAGGCTACCTAAGAGAATTAAAACCAGCAGTGTCTTGTAAAATTAAAGATGTCCATGTCTAGTTCCAAAGTTAGCGGCTGCGTAATAAATTGCTCTTGGTCTGGAGATTAACTGAAAATTGCTGCTCTGTCTATTAGTGTTTACAGGCAATTCCTTCCTGCTTATTTCCAGATACGGTAACTTTTTTCTCATTTTGAGAAAGTTAAATTTATGTTAAGAATAACGTAGCAGGGTAATCTTTATGAAATCACTTCTACCAGGGTAAAATGTATGATTGTCCTTGTAACTCGCGTTTAATGTAATCATGTCGTTGGCAAGAGAGACAGATTCCTGTTTAACATCTTATCGCGATTTGGTGGGCACCCAACCCTTTCCCTATCAGATCCTCTTTGAAATGTGCTTCTCCAATGCTCGTGTGCTGCCTGCCTTTCCTGTCGTGTGAGGACCTCGTTGTATTTTAAAATCCTTGGCAAAATTTTATCCGGTGCTGCTGAACTGCGTCCGTGGTGAAACCTTCCTCTGACTTTCCCAAGTCAGATTGCTGCTTCTATGTAAGCAACTGGAAAACGCCTGGTTTTTCCGGGTGACAGTTGTGATCTGTTCTGTAGCGATCAGTACACTGACAAACTCAGCGGTGCTTTTTAGTTGGAGATGTAAAGTAAAGCTTTTATGTCAGTGATTTTCTGTCCTGCTTTAAAAAAATCATTTTAAAATCCAACTCAAGTTAGGTGTATCTGTAAGTGGGCTAACTCCAGTTAAGGTTGAAGGAAGACATCCATTCACATTTGGTCTCAATTTTTGTTAAAAGAAGTTTTTATTTGGACATTGTCAGACAAATAGAAAAAAATCTATTGCATAAAAGTACCTAATTGGAGCAGCTGATTTGAGATAAACAACCTTCCCTTGGCTTTTTGCAAGCACAGTATTACCTCCCCCCGCATCGAGTTTGGGTTTTTGCCCTACCCGAGCAAAAGTCTAAAAGCACATGAAACATCAAAGAAAACTTCTCCTGTAGACCTTTCTGTTCTAATAATCTAACAAATGTCAGAAAAATAATCTGTTTAAAATTTGGGCCCTCATCCTTCAGCCCTTATTTATTACCCAAGCGAGTGAAAATAGCTCAAGAGGACTGTTGGTGCGAAGAAGTGTACAGGATTGGGCCCGTGATTTCTGGTGTCTGTCTCTGGAATAGACGTTTCTGCCCTTCCCAAGTATGACAGAACTATTTAAAGGTGGCTTCTTTCAAGTTAAATAACTTTGCTGCGCCCTTCTGCTGAATATGACTGTATTAGCTGATGTCTGCACAGCAATTCATCATGTAATTAAGCCACTTATTCTAATTGCAGATGGAAGCAAGGTTAATAGCCATATTCAAGAGTTAAAGAGCCTAAAGATTGTATTCACTGAGAACAAGAAAGGTGTTGTGGGTAACAGTTGTGTTATTTCGTGCTGACCTTTGGTAATGACCAGTTGGTGTTCCTCTGAGTGGAAGGAAAAACGTACTTTTAGAGCCTGATTCGATTTTACTTCAGCCCGCCGTACCCTGGGTTGTGGGGGACTGTTGGATACTCCGTACTCTCCCCAATGCGAGAAGATGGTAGTCAGGGTCTGAATGCACATGGTTTGGGAGGATTTTGTCATCTGAGCGAAGGACCGCGCCGTTGCTGGCTGCGCACAGGAGAGCGCCTGGGCAAAGCACTGACTGACAGCACAGTAATTACCCCAGTGTATAAATGGACAGTCTTGCTTCCAGGATTTATCCTGCAAAGTTAGCTAAAGCTGTACAAATAAACCCAGCATTGGGTTTGGAAGCTTGCTCTGTGGCTTATTGAGCTGCAAAATTTTAGGGCTTTTGTTCTCTGCTGCTCTCCTTTGCTGGTGGTTCCCAGGTCAGGCCACGGCCCTCGCTGCCTTCCCCGCCTTGCGCCATCTCCTGGCTTTGGGGCCGGCCCCGGGCTGGCTGCGCTTGGGCTTTGCCAACAGCAAAGAAGTGCTAACATAAAATAAAATAACTGGATCCTCCCCTGACAGCTCAGGGTAGTTGGGGTCCGGTTTATTCATGCCTGCTGCCTGATGTTGAATGCTTTTAAAATACAAGACAAAGAACATTTTGTATCTTATGTTCAGGTATTAAAAAAAAAAAATCGTTCCGTTCTTGCAGACTTATTCATATCAAGTGTAAAGCGCAGCTCCTTGCTCTGTGGGTGGCTTCCTCAGTGTGTGTATATTGAACAGTTCCATTTCTATGTTTTATATATATGGGAGAGAGGGGACGCGAACGTGTTTGGAACGTGTGTTTCCTTGCCATGGCTACAATAGAGAAAAACGCTGGACTGTGGGAAAAGACAGATATGTTTGACAGTGAAGGAAAGCACAGTTGTGCCTAAAGACTTAAAAAAAAAAAAGGGGGAAAAAGGAGTCAGAGTAACTCATCCATGTGGAACCATCACTCTTACTGCGTTCCTGGGTCGATGACTTGAGGCGGTGTTGGCTTGCAACCTGCGGGGGCTTGAAATCCACTTCAGCAGCTGATGCTCTTCTATAATCTGCCTCAATGTTCAAGGAGGGAACTTGGGGGGTAACTCTCCTTTCTGTACCCCAGCCTTTCCTTCTCTTTCCCACTAGGAGTAAGTTCTTTAAAATACGCTCCAGGATAATAATGAAAACTAGTCAAAAAAAGTCAGCTTTATGAGTTTAAGTCCTGCAATAAACGGCGTAGTTAACCATGTGAAAGCGTGAGCTAACTAAACATGAAAAAGAATAAAACGGAACGGAAGAGGCGAGTCCTGTGGTCCGAAGCAGACCACGTTCCTTTCCTCTCAATCTAGTGGAAATTTTGCTTAAGGAATTAATCCAAAAATGTGTGTTACAGAACAAACGGGAACATTAAAACCTGTATGAGGTTCCCCCAGCTATAGTTTGCAGTAAATGCAAGGCACAAGTCACCGCATAAAGCCAAATCTTTTTTAACTGAAAAGGCTACTCCTGTGAGCCTTTGTACCCGTGATTCACGTAAGTACTTCCACGAGCAGGTGTCTGTGAGAACGGACCATTATAAGTAAGGGAGCAAAGTGCTTCTCATCTTCCTTAAATCTGATCTTTCCCAACATAAGACTTCTGATTTTTCCCATTTAAAACCAGCATCTATTACTAAAATTAATCCAGTGGATGACAGATGTTATATTAACAAAGCTGCTCTGAGTATGGTGTCATCTTGATGTTAAATGTGGACCAGACTGGAAATTTTTTATGTTCCAGAAGTGCTCGAAAGCTCCTATTAGACTTGATCTGTTATGGTAGGACTTTTTGTACAAAGAGTTCTGCCTCAAAATGTTGCTGCCTAAGTACATATGACATGTCCAAAACGCAACCTATTAAAGCCCTCATTTTACAAAGGCCCGTGCTGTTCCCTAAGAAAAGTCCTGTAAAATCAAGATTAAAAACTAGCTTGATCTATTGATTGGACTAAAGACTAGGAATAAAACTTAACTCATATAAATAGAAAAAAAAATATTTAGTCTATTGTCAGTCATTCTGGGAATCTTTCTTGGAAAAGGCCCAGTGGGATGCTGTCTCTTAAGATGAAAAGCAAACTTCAAGCGGGCTCTCTGGTGCAAGTTTTGTGGGGGTTTTTTGTGTTTGTTTGTTTGTTTGAAAGCTTTTCTAGTTGTAGTCAGAACTTGTGGCACCCTTGGAAAAGCGACAGGGGAAGTCAGGCTCTAAGTAAAGGTGGGATTAGATGCTGTCAAGAGGATGGTACGTGGCCCCATCTTGCATTGTGGGTATTGTAACTTTTTCTTCTGAAAATTTGAAACTCGAGGTTTTCAATTTCCATTTAAGGGCACCAGATGCAGAAGAAAACCTTCAAGGCCGCCTTGTGCCAAGGGTTTTTTCTTCCCTGTAATTTGTAAAGATGATTGTCCATGGACTCACTTGCCATATTCAGATGAGCCGGAGTGGTGGATACTGAACAGCGCAGGTTGTCGTTAGTTTTAAATACCCTCCTACAGAAGTGCCTGGCTTATGCGCAGGGCGAAAAGTTGTGTGTTACTCTGCTGTGCATTTCTTTTGATACCGGGAGGCTTTGTAAAACACTATAACTTTAAATAAATTGGAACAAGTGAGTGAAGTGCATAAATCATGTTTGAGAAGTAGTAATTTAAGAACCAGGCTTTTAAAAGTTGTATTTAACATCTCTTTTTTCTGAAAGACAGGGAGTCTGTTTCCCTTTCTGCCCCTCACACGCAGGCACGGTTGCTTTGGCCCCGCTGGCATCGTGCTCTGGCCCCGATTCACCTCCTCCCCGCTCCCTCGTCCCAGCTTTCACCACCGTGAATGAGAAGCGACTCCTGCTCTTCACAAACACCTTGTGTGCTCTAATTGGGTTGGTTTCGCTTGGTTTTTCTTGAAGTGAAGACACTTTGAGGAGCATGGTTCAGGGTTATTCTACCTTCTAGCAGGCGAATGAATTTTGGTGGCTCCCGGAGAGCCTTTGCCCTCCCGGCTCCTCGGCGGGCAGGGAGTGGGGCGCGTGGACTCTCCCCTAACACCGCTCATCTTTCCGTGCAGGCAGCCGGGAGACGGCGTTCACCTACGCGGTGAGCGCGGCCGGGGTGGTCAACGCCATGAGCCGTGCCTGCCGGGAGGGCGAGCTCTCCTCCTGCGGCTGCAGCCGAGCGGCGCGACCCAAGGACTTACCCCGGGACTGGCTTTGGGGTGGCTGCGGGGATAACATCGAGTATGGATACCGCTTCGCCAAGGAGTTCGTTGATGCCCGTGAGCGTGAGAGAGTTTACCAGAGAGGCTCCTACGAGAGCGCCCGCATCATGATGAACCTGCACAACAACGAGGCCGGGAGAAGAGTAAGTGGCTGCGAAACAGCACGTCCCTCCGCCCCGGTCCGCGTCCCTCCTTTTGGGGAAAGACGTGCCTCGACGGGGCACGGGGCAGCGCTGGGCGGTGGCTGGTCACCAAGGCTTGTCTCCATTTCGGTGCACAAAACAAGAAAATAGCAAATACAGGGTGTAGGTGGGTGGCGAGTATATGAATTTGTGTTGCTCCTGGTTGCCGACAGCCCTGTTGCCTTCCACAGGGGGGAGGACTGGAACCGAAGTGTGTTGTGTTCCCCTCCATATTGTTTCATTAAAAATACCCAGCTCGCTGTGGATTTTCTGTAGAACAGAATTTCATTAGTTTGTATTTCCAACCAGGACAGTGTGCGTTGGAGGGGCGAGGGACGCGCTGGGCTTCCCAGGCTGGAATCGAGCCACGGGATTGTTCCGACTCCTCCTCCCCCCCCCCCCCCCCCCCCCCCCCCCCTTTAAGAGGATGTGAAAAGCTCCTCCATATTATTAGAAAACGTGGTCTTCTGTGGTTAAACATGTCTTTATGGTTTCTTTAATCTTGAAAATGCCTTAAATGAATGGGTGTAAACTTTTCTCTTTTTAATAGTCTGAATATGAAGAGCCAAAATCATTATTTTCCTAGAGCTTGAAGTGCCAGAAATAGTCGTCTGGAGACTTTATACTTGTGTTCTAAGGTGAAGAAGGATGAAAGATAATTGAAAATTAATAGTATTTAAATGTGAGAGGAAGGTGTCTGAAAGCAACGGACAGGCCAATTTACTATTAGCAAGAAGAAAAATTACACTTTCACAGTTGCTTACGGAGACTCGAGCAGTTTTTTCCTTCCTCAGCCCCATCTCTGCAGTGCCATTTGGCACCGTTAAGACTTTCTGTAACTGCTGGGTGGAAGTTGTCTACAGTATCATCTAATGTGTCAGACCCCAGGATTTTTGGGGCAGTGTCAACACTGACTCTTATTTCTATTTGTACAGGGCAAATGACTGATATTTCCCTGCCAAAGCTTTGTAAAGAGGATATTGCTATGTAGCTCTGTCTCCCACCCATAGGTGTTTGGGGGTTTCTTCTTGGATGAGGGCTCTGTTGCGGAGCAATATTTGGGATAGGAGGAGGATGCCGAGCCAAGAGTAGACAATCAGCTGCAGCTGAGCCAGGAGCAAGAGGAATCTTAACTCTTTCCCTAATTGCAGCCTCAAGCAGAGATCAATAGAGAGAGTAACTCAGATAGAAAATAAAGGGATGTTTTACATTTCTCAATGAAACAGCAAAATCCTTTGCTGGCGTGAGAGCGAATTCCTAAAATTTGACTGCAGCCTGACTGATGCTGCTGCCTGGGCTGTGTGTGCTGCTGCGGCTGTGTCTGCGGCGGGGAGAGGCTGGCGGGAGCGCTCCCCTCCTCCTCCTCCTCCCGGCAGAGGGGTGCTGGGGGTGCACGTGGGGCTGCTCGCTCGCCCTCCCTTCCCAGCGTATTGCAGGAGGGAAGAGGATGCTAAGGCAAATACTGCAGAGGGGCCAGTGGGAATGTCACAGAGGGCGGGAACTGAGGGGAATAAATGCTTTCCAGCCGTGCTGATCTTTCATCATCCTTTTTGCTTTCTCTCCCTGGCTTCTCCAGACTGTGTACAACCTGGCTGACGTGGCCTGTAAGTGCCACGGTGTCTCTGGTTCCTGTAGCCTGAAGACCTGTTGGCTGCAGCTTGCCGATTTCCGCAAGGTAGGCGATGCCCTGAAGGAGAAATACGATAGCGCTGCTGCCATGAAACTCAACAGCCGGGGCAAGCTGGTGCAAGTGAACAGCCGCTTCAACGCTCCCACCATCCACGACCTGGTCTACATCGATCCCAGCCCCGACTACTGTGTGCGCAACGAGAGCACCGGGTCCCTGGGCACCCAGGGCCGCCTTTGCAATAAGACCTCGGAGGGCATGGACGGCTGCGAACTCATGTGCTGTGGCCGGGGGTACGACCAGTTCAAGACGGTGCAGCGAGAGCGCTGCCACTGCAAGTTCCACTGGTGCTGCTACGTGAAATGCAAGTTGTGCACAGAGATCGTGGACCAATTTGTGTGCAAATAGGGGATGGACGAGGTGGGAGGAACTGCAGCCACCTACCAGCAAGGGGTGCAGGCCCCTCTCCCTTTCCACAGGACTATCTCCACTTTATTTATAGAGTCCAACGAGTTGTTGTCTTCTTTAAAAAATGGGAAAAAAAAAAAAAAGCAGGAGGAAGGAAAAAGAAAAAAAAAGAAGAAAGAAAAATATAAAGGTTGCAAAGAGAAGTGCCTGGAAACCCTCTCTGCGTCCATCCCAGAACTGTGTGCGGCTTATATTTTTGGCAATAATGGGCGAGAACCTGAGAATATTTATTTTACAAAGTAAAAAAAAAAAAAAAAAAAAGACTTTCCTTAAAAACAATAGAGTAGTTTGAGGGGAATATCCAACATACCCTAATTTAGTCCCACGGGACGTAATACATGTGCAGTAGGCAGAGCAACCATGTAATGTGCTTGGGATGTTAGAACAATCCTTATGGATGTGAGGAACACACAGACCTGCCCGTGACTTTTAGTTTCAGACGCTAGAAGTTAGCAGAATAGGGTACCTAAAGCTGTTCAGTACATTTAGGGCTCTGTAAATAAGGGGTGGTATATTCATCACAAGGTGCGGTGTCAGTTGCATATCTGAATGTGCCCGCTTAAGTCCGCAACGTCATCGGAGGGTAAAGAGCAAAGGATCATAAAGGCTTCAACTGCGCTATTCCTGAGTCACCGTGTCTGCTTCCAGAACCTAACAAGTCCAAAAAAAAAAAAAAAAAAGAAAAAAATCTGCCTTGAAGAATAATACAGATATTCTTCAGGGCAGAATTTGGCCTTATTAGCTCATTGCGAGGTGCGCGTGTCTCATCTGCCGGAGCAGCGCTGCGCTCCTGGGGCGGGGAGAGCGGCCGAGGCGCAGGCTGCGCGGAGCGCTGCGGCCGGGCCCAGGGGACCCGCGCGCCTCCAGTTTCCATCTCCCAGCCTGGAAAGCCCGGAGAAAATAGAATTCCCTAAATTTGAAAATGCCTTAGAAATGGTGTAATAGCTGGCTGTCTTTCGAAACGCAGCTTGACAAATAACTCCTCTAATTTTATGTGAGAAAATAAATCATTAGATATCCACTCTTGGAATGATTGATTTTTATTTTTTTTTGCAGATTTTGGGAACGCTTTCACTCAAGGAGACAATAGTTTCATATTTTAATAACGTTAACTGGCTATTATAGTTCAATGAAATGTTGCAGCAATACCAAATTTATCATCCTATGTCTTTAATACACATGCTTTAGATAATATATTGCAGATATACACTATAACTGTTCAGACTATACTTGAGCAGTTACATATATATGGGAGAACTGTGGTCTGCTGGTGTCTGATATTTCAAAGCTTTTTGTACATATATATTTTAATGATTTAAGAAATAATAAAACTTCTAAATTACAGGGGCAGTTCACCCCCCATTTTCTTTTTCAGATCTCTTCAGGTTTTTAGATTGATTCTAACTTTTTTTTTTTTAATTATTGTTTTTTAAAAGCTTTTATAATTCAAAAGTTTTAAGGATAATCACAAAGAAGTAAGCCTCTTCCCAGCTTTAGGACTTTCTTGGGCGGTTGTTAGAGGCAGCGCCCTGCACTTGAATTGATACCGGTCTGGAGATCGCTTCTGTTCCGCTCGCGCGTTCAGGGCATTATTGATTATTGCTGAAAGGAGACACCTTCCAACACTACGATGTGCTGCATTTGGCCCTTGCTTTTCAGTTTTTGAAATGGCAATTGTTATTTGATGAACAATATGCGTTCCCCCCCGATGCTGTGTGTTTACACAGGATTTCAGCATTGGTTCAGATGCCTCTTTCCAGCTCAGTCCCATCCAACAAGTTAAAGAAAATGGTTTTGCAAATACCGAGTGAGGAAAATCTTTCACTTTAGCCTAGTTGTACTAAAGCCTTAACTTTTCACGAGCCTTTAAGCTGTATCATTAAGTTCATCTTGATCATTTATCAGCTTCTTAAATGGCGCTTTATTGCTCTTAATTTATTGTACAAGGACATATTTACCCCTCATCTTCAGATGTTTGCAAAGAATATCTTTAAAGTAAGATAAATAAATAAAGCACTAATTCATTGAATATGTCACTTTGGTTTTTATTGTACAAAAACCATGGTCATTTTTTTTTTTCATTTGCTGAATCACCTCTTGTTCCTTTTTAGTGACTTTTGTCTGAGCAGAACTGAATCTCACGATCCTAGCTATTAAAACACTATTTAATGTAAAATATTTTACTTGTCATTCAGATATGTAAATCTTCTATGTCCTTTCCTCTGTTCTGTACATTTAATGTACATATTTCTGTCTTGCGTGATTTGTATATTTCACTGGTTTAAAAAAAAAAAAAAGAAAGGATTATGCCATAATGGAAGATAGACTATAAAAATAAAACTTTGGTTGTATATTGGGAAGTGGTTTTAATTATCTTTCAGAGGAGGGTTTGTTAAAACAATGAACAGAGTTGATTTTTAAATTTACTACGTGGTAAAACAGGGAAGTGATTGTTTGCCAAACATACAAAGTACATCTTGAAGTTTTATTTCTATATTAAGAAGGCATACAGATGTAACTACTTCTTAAATAGAAGGGAAAAAACCCCCCAACCCCATCCCAAATCCCTGCGACTGTGAACTAAAAAGCATTTTCGAGACGGGTAAGTACTGAATTGGCAACGGACGGGGACCTGAGTTAATGTTATTTGTGTGCACGTGGCTTCCAGGGCTGCTTGGAGCGATCCTGGGAAGGTGGGGCCTGATCCCGCGAGCGGCTTCCGCCAGCGATCCCACCAGGATCCTCGTGCGAGCAAAGGTTTCCAGCGCAGAAAGTCGTCGGGCCGGGGTTCTGTGCGGGCTGGGTTGCGTGTGCGGTGCCCGGTGCGGTTCCCCCACCCTCCTGCCCGCCTGCGCGTGAGCTGCAAGGTGAAAGCCCACCGTTTTTCCTTAGACTTCTTGCCCAGAAATCGAGCATGTATGGAGGGAAGAAGCCTTTAAAAAAAAAAAAAAGGCAAAGTACAATGAAGTATTAGTAGTAAGGAAGTACAGCAGAAAATGAAAATTAATGTAAAAACCAAGCCTTCTGTTTTGAGACTGGCTTTTCTTTGAACTGATTTCCTGAGTAAGTCATAATTTTTTTTCTGCTATAGGGAGCTTGATGAATTAGTGGCCTTTCTCTACCTCTCTTCTGCTTCTTTTCTTCTTTTTCTTACTTTTTTTTTTTTTTTTTTTTGCTCAAGGATAACCTTCTAACATATCGAAACTCCTTCTGGCTGCCAAGAATGTATTATCCCACAAACCAGTAGACCAACATCGTGTGTTTAAAATAGCGATTCTGGGCAAATGCAACGTTCTGTGGTCCTATTACTGACATCTGGTTCAGTTTTCCTTCACTTGTATATTGACCAGTATTCTTTATTGCAAAAACACAGCCCCTATTTAGGAAAGTCAGCATTTTTTTGGACTGGATTGTATTCAAGCTCTTCCCAATAACAGAAAAGTTACCAAAAAATTTCTTTATTGGCAGCAGTAAATATCTGTATTCAAAATAGTCATTATGGGCTCAGATACAAGAGAATTGTTTTTAATTTGCAGCAAAGTTTATCTGTTTAATTTTGTTAAAAACGCTGTTATCCTCTGGTTCAGAATCTTGTATTTTTAGTAATCTCTTCAAATCTTTGGGTTCAGTTACGGCTTTGCCCATACTGATTTTCACCCTGTTTTTGCAAAACATCGAAGCCCCAGGTGTGTTAGGTGGACGTGCACCGGGAGCGGGCAAGAAACGCGAAGAAGTGAACGGCAGCTTCGAGTCAGGCGCTGCATGCAGAAAGCAAGCTAAAAGCCTTCCTTTCTGAAGGCTGTGTTTGATAGAAAGATCTTATGAAGATGATGATAGAGAAAACTTGTAGAAATTGGTACTGAAGCGGAGAGACGGCTTTCCTTTGGGTAAGGCTTCTTGAGAAATAATATCTAAACCGTTAGGATATTCATTGTAAAAGGGTGGCGGTGCTGAATCAGGAAAGACATCTAGTTCTGGACCATATGCTAGAGGCAACTATGAAAACAAAGGGGAAAAATAGAGCGCTCTTAAAAATAAATATATTCATGTATAGCTTATGTACGTACTTGCCGACTGTGGTAGCCTTAACATTGCTTATCTATTATTGAAGTCAGCTTGGAAGGCAGGCCAGATCTGTTCTTTCGCTCTTCAAACTGTATTTTAAATCCTCAATGGGGAAAAAAGAAAAAAAAGAAAAAAAAAAACCGTCTCCCCTGCTGCAGGCTCTGGTATGTCTGTTTATGTCGCAGCTGGATAAATGAACCACGAAGGAGCGCAGTGAGGGGTTTGTACATGAAATTTTGTTTTTTTAAAATTTCTGATTAAAAAAAAACCCAATCTGTCTCATTCTCTGCTCTTATATGAGGTTGCGTGTGTGCATTTGTATATACTCTGCTGGTATTTTCCAATTGTGTTGGCCAAATTCTGCTTTTAGTTATGGTTAGGCATCTCTCCTGACTTTGGTGGTGTCATATGAGCCTGACATTTTTCGACCAGACGTGAAGGCCCCCCTGCTCAAAGAGAATGCATATGAAATATATCAGCCTTTCTTCTGCTGGCTGGTTATTTAAACATGGGTAACTGAATTATTGTGAAACAAATTCTGGGACTGCAGCTGCAAAAGCAGTAATACAGTATATTCGTAGTGATGTTTCTATGCCATACCTCCTAATTTCCCAGTTGATTTCCAGTGCAGACAGAAAGTCTAGAATGCATGTGGTATGTTCCTCATCATATACTTTATAAATGTAAAATAATGATTTGTCAATTACTGTTTCTATTATAGAGATAAAATTAGGTATTTGGGGCTCTCATGATTTGTTGAAGACCTCTTACCTTTGGCTGTATTGAACGTTGCTGGCTCGGAGCATCACTGAGCGGTGTGAGTCGAAGTTGCTTTTGGTAACGTCTCTGAAGCGCGGGCTGTGCAGCGTGAATGTTGGTACACTGTATGCTTTTATAGCCAATGTTGGTTTATGTTGTGTTGTCTTTCCCAGCAGTCCTCCTTTCTCAAATGGTAATTGAACAGCAGCAGTCAAAATACTCAGCTGACGGAGAACCCCTGGACACTCCATGGGCAGTTATTCAAACACTTTCTGAACCAGTTTGACCCATTGCTGATTTATTCCAGATCCATTGTGAGGAATTTAAAAAATGCAAACTGTAGTGTAGAGTTCATAGTGTGGCTCACAGTTCTTTTTGGTTTGGTTTTGTTTTTATAAAGCAGCCCATTCCAAAATTCTACTTTTTTAAAGAATTTTTTTTTTTTTTTTTTTTTTTTGTTTGAAAGTCCTTCTCTGGGCGGCACACCCTGCGCAAAGGAAACGGTCCCCGCAAACCACGATGATAGCCTCCGTGCGGTTCCTCCAGTGACTCCCAGGTGCTCAGTGACAGGTTACATCGCGAGGACCACTTTCAGAACCCACCCACGGCCCAGGTGTCCTCCTGCTTCTCCCCGGCGGTGACTTGGCAGAGAGCAGCAGCTGCAGCTGCCCGGCCGTTACCGCGCCGGCTGCTGCTTTCTGCCTCTTCTTCCTACCGGGGGAGCAAGCCCAGCTCCTGGCAGGTTTTCCTGTCGTTCTTCATAACGAGAACTGCATCTTGCCACAGCTTTTCTCAAGTATGGGTGGGATTTACTTTCCATGACTGTTGATTTCAGAAGAGCTAATGCTTCGTAGGCAAATAGTTTTAGGAGTTCTCAAGTATCTCTTTGCTTTGTAAATCAGCAACCTTGGAAGAGTAATCCCTGAGCAAACTTGAACTGGCCATTACTTGGGGCAGGGAGATTGAGGTCATTAATGCTGTAAGATACTGTTCAGCTGTATTTTTGTGCCTTCCTTTGGGTGAGAGGATTCACAGCGTGAAAAAGAAAGTTGTTACTCAGCAAGACGTGAACTAGTAAGTATCATCTGAAGAAAATGGGGAAAAGACCAAGTTAGGGTAGGCAAATACACTGACTTTGTTCAGTCTTCATTGGTGTTGATTGACATTCATATAAAATCAAAGACCTGTGTATTTCTGCATTTATGCTTTCTGGACGAAAGTATTCCCTTGATGATACTTTCATCTTACATAGTACATTTGTGGGTAAAGAACCTGTAAGTAAATCAAATTTGAAGACTTAATGAACTAGAAGTAAAACCATAACCAAAGAAACAGCTCCAAAAAAGCACCGTAAAGAAAACGAATAGTGCAAGATGTGTCAAACAAATACTTTAAGAGTTAGTGTTGCTATCGCAAGCAGGCAAACGGCTACTTCTGTCAAAGATAGTACGTCCATTTTAAGCCACAGTGCTGTTTGATTTATATATGTACAACTAGGCAAGTGCCAATGATAGTAGTCTGGGAGCAATTCCTTGGTAGTTATATGCATTATATGGAATGCTTGTTAGTTATGACCTCTGGCAATCCTCAGTATGCACGATGACATGCTTGTACCTGAAAATAGGTGATAAGATTTGTCTTTAATTTTGTAAAAGTATTATGATTTGCATTGCATTATATATAAGAATTTATTTTTTTGCTACAGCCTTCTAACATATATGGGAATCTGAATAGCTGATAAAAATTACGGGAGAGGGTGCAACGCCTTGGCATAAGCAGCAGCCATACACAGCCTAGGGGATGTGAGGTGGAATTTTCTTCATCCTGATGCTGTCTCCTGTAAGAAAGCAGTACATAGAGATTCTGTGTAACAGATGCTTTGGAAAAGAATGACAGGAGGACTTCGTGAACAGAGGACATAATTCATTCATAGTAAGTACAAGGTCTGATGTACTCGGGTTGCCTTTGCCATGTCATTTGCATGCAATATATATTTCTATACGAACATGTCAAATTCTAAGATCTTTACTCAAACGTAAGGTCTTTATTATAGCAGATTAAAGGCAGAATAGGCTCTAATGAAGCCAGATGTAATAGGAACTGAATATGTCCCTTGTTCTTACATTCTAGTGGATTTTGTTGTTACCTTGTTAAGATTCAAACCGTGTCTTCAGGATTTGGCTGACTGAAATGATAGATTAGTCATTGTGGAGGGTTTTATGGATAATACATCACATTCTTTTTTTTTTTTTTTTTTTTTTTTTTGGAAGGGATGATATATGCCTTTTCTGGAGGGCATTTTTATCATAGAATCTGCTTTAATTTGTAATGTAGTTTCTGATCCTCTCTGTGGTTAGAGAATATGTGGAAACATCTATGCCTTCTGTAGACTCTGTCATCTCTCATGTCTTACTGTCCTCCTTGGTGGTGTATATTTTGAATACTTTAAGTTACTATGGCTTTACTATTTTGAAGCCTGACTCTTGAAAGTAGAGATCTTGTAAGACCCCTGGCTTGTGGACCTTACTGTAGGAGATCTATTGCCAAGTTTAGTGGAACTACATAGCATAAATAAGAGTGGCAAAATTTAAACATTTATGTGAGGAGCCAGCTTGACTCTACATTTAAAAAATCTAGGTAGAGCAAGATCAGGAAAAAAATGTGTTTTCTTCGCCTTATTCTCATGAAGAACTGAACATCTATCCTCCATGTCTAGGTGAACTTCTGGAAGGAATAAAAGACCAGAGAAATGGTAGCCAACTTTTTCCCTCTATGTCATGATCCTAATGTACTTTTATTATGCTTTGAGATCCTAAGGCTACGTTGATCTGCTACATGATTATATAATGCTCCAGGACACCTGTGTAAATAGCAAACAGAGAGGCTTTTTATAGATACTAGATCTTAGATAAGTGGCTCTAAGAAGTAATATAGGATCCCAGCTGTAACCCCCTGCTATACATACCATGTATTTTTGGTTGCTTGTTTATTCTGAGAAGTACAGAAGCTGTTCCTCGTAACATAATTTTTGTAAGGCTTGCATGTGTAAATGTTAAATTTGCAAATATTAAATGGAGAAGCATTAGAGAAACCACTAAATGAATAGCTTCACATTCCTCATTCCTGATTCTGAAGCCGATTTCCTTAAACGTTGCTCTGCTAACATTCAAATCTGTGTGCTGTTTAAGCCTCAGAGAGGAACTATGCAATCCCTCAGCCCTGGCCCTCTCTGGGTGTAGATCTCAACCAGCGATCTTTAATGGTAACAGATGTTTGCTGGAATCCTCCTCAGGGCGCTGATGTTCTGGGTCAGGAGCTTGTGGTGTTAATCAAAGCACCCTGTCCGTCAGTGCCCGCTGAGGAGCTGGCCCTCTGCAGGGACCGCGTTTTTCAGGGAGCTGATGCTGGTGTAGGCTTCCCTGGGGATAAAATCAGTAGGAACTCTCCCATCTCAGCTCCATCCCACAGTAGGAATGTCCTGGTACAATTAGCTTGGCTTGCGTTAATGAGAATAGACGAGAATCTGGCGGGGGTGTCTTTTTAATATTTTTTTTTTCTTTTCTTTTTTACAAAGCAGCTAACTTGTGAGAGGCAAGCTTGTTCCAGTGGTCCTTGGTAGGTACAATTCTGGGCTGCCGAAGCATTGCAGTCCTCAGATTCCTGAAAAAATGTCCCTGAAATCTACAGGAAAGTATATTGAATAGTTCCCCCTCTGTACTTCACTGGGATGGGAAGGAACTGCAGCAGTGAGCGAGCTGTTGTTTACCAGTATTTATAGAGGAAGGTTGTTTTACATTATTGCTTTTTAAGTACTTAATAGGGCACCTATTAAGAATGAATCATGTTTTTTCTTCCTAAAATAGGGTGAGGAAAATTGAGGCGAGAATACAAAAATGTGGATGTGGCAATACTGGCATGATACTGTTCCCGTTTGTACAGTGTTAGCAGATGATTCTGCAACCATGTAGCTGTAATTAATAGTCTGTGTGTGGCTTGCAGCCGACTGACCCATGACTTCCCATGGAGTCAAGGTTTCCTTATCCAGCCATTTCTTGCAATACAGCGAAGAATAAATGAGTCACATGGGACACTTTAGTCGAGCACCTCAATTAACAAGAAAGTGCAGGGTAAATTCAGTGGCATTGATGAAATTTCTGTTATAAAGAAGCTGTGTACAAAGAAGTAATTTAGATTCCAGATGCTTTGAATTTCTGCGTGCGTTTCTTAAACTTAAATGATCCATAAGTAAACTAGTTATTTGTGATCTCATTATTACCCAAACCGAAATTTATTCAACGGTGATGATACGCCTTTTATTTTGTAGGGGCAAATGGGCAACAATATCAAACGTGCTTAGTTCGGACACAAAAACACATTATGCAGCGTGGCTTATAGGACTTGAAGTGCCAGACCCATCAACGTATTAGAATAAGTAACAATACGCCACAATGAATTAATCCAAGAAGATTTTTTTAGCGATTGTTAATTTTTTCCCCAGTACTCAGACCGATTTGTCATGTTGGTGTTTATTAATTTAACATTTGATCTGAAAAAAATTCCCCAAACTTCAAAGTTCAGCCTGTTCTTTAAGAGCAATCCAAAAATATGTTTCTTCAGGCCCCAGGCGTTTCTGAAGTAGCTGAAGTTAAACAAAAACCATTTCTCTCAAACTCTGCAAATGTTCTAAAAGCTTTAAAGTGGCTCCTCACAGGGAGCCGGAGCAGAGAGGGAACCCCTGGGTTATTTTTGTTGCCGTGCAGTGGCACATGGTTTCCTGGAGGAAAGCTCCAGAATTATCGCTTTTCTGTGTGTTTGTGTATGTTTTTCCTTCCTCTTTTCACCTCTGTCGCTGAGCTCCTCTCTACCCCTGCGCCCGGATCCCCTGTTGAGAAAGTCTGGAGAAGGTAGGGGTTAGATCATCCTGCCAGCAAGGATAAACTGAATTCATGTCTGAATGAGAAGATGACTCACGTCAGATGTGATTTTTTCCTAAGCTCCATGTTGGAAGGGATGAAGGAGGACTTTCTTTTTTGTGAGGAACTGCACCACCGCGCTGGGGTCCGAGCGAACTATTTCCTTGGTGTGTTTCACGTTTGTAAACCGTGTTTTTGCTCTGCAGTAAAACAGCATTGGTAAACCAGTCTGTATTTTGCTGGTTCCTTTTGCTGTTATAACGGCATCCCTGAGGTTATGAGTGCTGTTGAGAACTCTTCACTGGAGTAATTTTGGTGTGGTCTTAATTCATTTTCCCAAGCAAAGGCTGGTATTCGCATAAGATGACAACATGGCTAATCCGCCTTAAGTGCAGGCTCTGAACATATAGAGGCATTTCTAAGGGAATTGCTTCATTGCTCTGAGGAGGCCCAACCCAAACTAGTAATTCTGCATCCAGTTTGGTTAATATTTGTGTTTGTTTAAAGATTTTCCATTTACAGTTCACTTCTGGAAATTTCTGCCCAGTGCATCCTGCCTTGTGAGAAGCCCTTTCAGCTCACAGCACTGTTTTAAGTGGACTAGAGCACTTTTCGGGACTTGGTTGTCACGTAATGCGTCTCGCAGTGGGGAGACAAATTAACTTCTCCCAGACAATAGTATTGTATGTTAAAATATGCGCTGTTGCACTTACATCATACGATAGCTAGTTGTGCCACATCACAGACAAGAGTTTGACACATGTTGCAAAATAAAAGTTGCCAGTCATGGACACTTTTTTGGGTGTTTTCGTCTCCAGCAGTGCTGTCATGATCTCTACTAGCAAATCGTCTCCCGCTGAGAGCATAACACAAACACCGCCAACACCCTGCTTCCAGATGTGTTACGTGGCATTGAACCAGTGACAAATGATGCTATTTCGATCTTGTGTGATAATTGACAGCAAAGAGGGCACCTTGATATCCCTAAATGTTAACACGCTATTAAGCTTTTTGTACGAGAGGTCAGTGGCGTTAAGGGATGGGGTTTTTTTCTGTCACTAGGCACTTGCTTTTTGCCAGACGTGGCCTGGCTGAAACCAGTCCTAGCTGGGACCCCTGACATGACCCAAACTCTCCCTCACGCACCTCCAAAAACCCTAACCAGCCCCTGAATTTGCGTGCTCGGCAGCTTTGGTTTGCGTAGGCAGTTTTCCTGGAGAGCAGGAGAAGAGCCGCAGCCCCCGTCCAGCCGTGCCCCCTCCTGCGCTGCCGCAGAGACGTGGTCCTTCCCCCGGAGCCAGGCTGGGAGCGCGAAGGTAGAGCAACGCACCGTCGGGGTGGGTCGAGCAGCGGGGCGCCGAGTACGGCATCGTGCTGGTGTCACGCTAATAACATTGGTATGTTTTATACCACAAGCATGTAGCCTCCTGCTGATGTCCTGGTGCTGATATAACACCCACTGCTATGTGGACCCACGGAGCTCCAACAGCCTTTACTGCGGCGCGCATAGCTCTGTCCAAATATGCGCTCTGGCACGCACACACTCTCATTTACACCTGTCAAGGAAACAGGGAGATACTAAAACTTACATTTTTTGCACTTCAATGGTGAAACTCAGGTCATGTAGAATGAAAAGGGCCATGCGTTCGTTGTAAAGCTGTCTTAAAACGAGCCACTCTGCCCAGGAAAAGTAATTCTGGTCCTTGGAAAGCAGCAAACACAGTGGCATACCCTGAATACTATTTACTAGCACACTCTATAGCTCTGTCTTTTGGAGATCACATTTGTAACGGTGAACAAGCTGAGTTAGTGTGGCCACAGCCCCCCCCCCCCAAGTCAAATGAGTTGTGCTCCCATCGAAATGTAAGTAAAAATATTGGAGGCTGTAGTAGGGACTGCAGGTTTGGGCATTCAGTCTCCTTGTTCGTATATTACTGTAGAACAACTCTGCTGTGGTGTTAGTGCCTTTGTGTTACACTCGCAAGAGAAGTAAATGAGCTTTATTTGGATTTGCTATGGAAGAAACAGCAGTGCTGTTTTACTTGCGGCATTTGGATTAGCTTTTCAGAGCTTATTTGACTGCCTGCTGCTTTTGAGACAGGCAATAGAGCCAATCTGGTTTTTTATGTTGAATATTTTACAGTAGTAAGAAATATGTAATTAGAAGGGAAAATATTTAAAATAGCTGTATGTCTTAATGTCAGTTCAGGTTGGGATTTGTGCATGCAGCCTCCCTTTTTTTTTTCTTAGTCATTAATCATTATTAGTGCAGATATGTCAGAATTTATAGCTAGATTCAGCTCTTACTGTGTTTCTCATTTCTTGATAAGTTTTGTGTTCTGGAGCTCTATGAAAAAAGAAAATCAATGTGCTTTGGGTTTTGTTTTCATGGTGTAACAAAGTGACTTGTGGCGATAGGTAATTGAATTTCCAGTCTGTTTTCCTCTGGGAGGTTGAAATAATACATTGGATAATGCATTAGTGATGACGCTTTACCTGCTATAGCCACCAATGTGAAAAAACTGGACAAGGGTTTCACATCTGAAAATCTCTGACGCTGCATGAGATAACGTTGCTATGAACCGGCCATCCATTTCTAACATGGATGTCCTTCGGGCTCAGCAGTAAAAAAACTGTAAAAAAAAAAAAAAACAACAGAACAAACCAGATGAAAATAGCCCAAGACCGTTACAGGTTACAAGTAGCTTAATCGGGAAATCACACCGTGCAGGCTTTTTTCCCTTTTCCTACTGTTGGTGCCAAAGGAGCAGAACACCCTATATTGGGGAAAGAAATTCACTATCGTTGGGCAAATAATACTTTTGAAAAAGCTCAAGGAATGTCACCTCTCAAACTTTCCTTTCTTGGTTATTTTAACTTGCAAAGACTGTCGTCCTGGTCTAAACCTTGTGAAAGCCAGACTGCAGCTAGAGAAGTTTGGATAGTTATCCAGGCACTCGCTCCCAGGTCGGTGTCCCCCTCAGTTGCACATCGTATGCACGACGTCCTAAAGCCAACCACCGTTCATCACACACGATCATTCTGGCACCAAGGATGCAGAAACGAGTGAATCCGCAAGATTGTTAAGACATGGCTTTGTAGCTAATACAAAATCTTGCCAGTCGTCTGGAAAATGTCACGGTGGGTAGGCTATAAATGCAACTGTATTTTTACCTACTTCTCTGATTTTTTAGAAATGTAATTTCAAAACAAAGTATTTAGTAGAACTCAAGCTGACTTCACGGCTACATCTTCTTTTCTTCCTCTCTGTGTGATATTCCATCCATGGTTTACTAAAAGTGGTGCAATTTTGATTTTTCTCCTCATCACAAGTCTAATGGGTGAATGGTGATAAGTTTGTAGCTTTAGAGAGATTTTCTTGGCAGTTTCAGTCTATATTTCTGACAGGAAATAATTTTCTCCCTTGAATTATGATTGCTGGGTTACATGAGTGCAGTCTAACCACCGCTCAACTGCTGTTTGTCTGCTGTCTTTCTGGTCTTACGAGAAGGCCAAACTGCCCCAATGCGCAACATAAAATTAGATGAATGCTGCAGGAAGGGAATAACAACATCATTTTCTGTGATCTCTTGCGATTTTATTTTACCACTTCTTATCTGAAAAGCATCTTCAATCCCACTTGGAGTCAAGAATTAAATTTGTTTAGAGACAGATCTTCCCATATATGGAAAACAAATGGAACTGACTCCATTTGTGTGTTTTTTTAGTGGAAGATCAGTGTGTTCTGGTACAGATGTTTGCAAATGAGCAAACTAGCAGAATATGTGGACTTCATCTTAGATCTACAGAAATTTGCCCCATAATATGGCCTGTACCATTTGGCTAAACCTTGCGTAGTCCACATCAAACGCATCGTACTGACCTTTCAAGGGTATAAACCTTGTATTTGGTGTGGTGTTCATCTATAAATTGCTGTGGGTCCTACTGCCCTGCTTGCTCCTGAAAATGGGTAAATTTAACTTTTAGTAATGGAGGCAAATCCAGTGTTTGGAGGTAAATAATTTGATGCAAAATATTGTTACAGTTGAAATTTATAAAAGCAAGCAAGATCGTGTGTTTTAATAAGGAATAGCCGTGCAGAGAGACAGAGAGCAAACCCCATCTGTTATTGCAGAGTTACGACGTCCGCAGTTTTACTGTCAGCGCCCTGGGCCCATTGCTAAGGCCCCGGGCGTTGCTGCGGGCAGCGTGCGGGCGGCAGCGCAGGTGCGTCTCCTCTCTAGATGTAGGAGTTTGCAAGTTGGCGAGACAGACAACTGAGGAGGAGCAAATGGAAGAAATTATGAACTGCAAATAGTAGAAGTCTCACCTAACCAGCGCCAAACACAAAGCAGGACTACCATTTCTGTCCTAACTTTCTTCCCAACACTGTGTAGTGAAAATCTTCATGGTACTCGTGTGAGTAATGGCTGAGGAATGAGAGGGAAGAGGGGTGCAGCCGTGCCGCTGCCGAAGCCCGGAGAAGCTCTGTCACCGCCTTCTGCGGGCTTCTTGCCGCAGAAAACTACAGCTGTCAACTTTGATGCTCTATTGAACTTGCTAACGTAATTGTAAAGATCATCTTGAAGTAATTTGATTTTTGTCTTCATAAAGTCACGCAAGTGTTGCTGATTTGTGTACTTGCTGTGTTTATTTTTGTTGCAAGTTCAGTCCTAGTCCATTTAATCAGTAGGCCAGGGGGTCATCTCCCCTCGCTCTGCGCCAAGCCATCAGTAATTCCCCCATGCAAAGTACAGTCGGCTGCAACGGCGGGGAGCGAGCGGTGCCCTTCCTCAGCGGGCGCTGGGGGTGACGGGCGGGGATCAGAGCCCCCTGTGCACCAGCGCCAGGGTCCCTGCCCAGCCCCTCTGGGCACTGGTGGCAGCGGCCAGCGCAGAGCATAAATCCCCATTGCATGGTGCCTGCTGTCACCTGGGAGATGTAAGACCACGTTAATGCAAACAAATCTTGTTAATTCTCATGAAACGCATGCAGTTATAACCCTGTTAACGGCACAGTATTAATTAACTGAGTGGTGCTTGGATTAGGTACTTATTTAATTTCCCTAACACGTGTTCATAACCCATAGCAACACAGAACACGTCGTGCTCCAGAAAAACTGCGAACGAGGACTGAAGCATGAGTCTTGTAGATTTTCTTAAGGAAAGAAAATCTGCACCCTGGCTAGTCCAGGAGTATCTAATCACTGTCCCTAATCGTTTTGAAGTCCTGCCCAGTGATGCAGCCTGTGTTTTCCCTGAGAATAGAAGAGGTCAGCAGGCTGAGGGAATTTAGTACTTGAAATCTGGAATATACCTCTAGCTCTTCCAGCTAACACGCTTCTTAAGGGCTGCCAGTCTCAGGTTTCTGTGTGAACAGAGAGGATGGACGGTATAAAGTGGGGTAGGAGGAAAAGAAATGCACGGAAGGCTGAGTCAACATAGTAGTAAAGGTATACATTAATAAACATCTTATAACTGATTGCTTCTGGCTCAAATACAAGCAATAGAAGCTCTAGTCCTATTTGCTGTTCTTGAATTAGACTTGCCTTTACTTGGGAACATTTTACTTAACAAAATAGGTTGATTTTTATCGAATGAAAAACATTTTTGTAAAACACCGTTCTGACATAGAAATGATTATCATAAATGCTCTCATGACATTGGAATTTTTCTGTAATGATAAAAATGTTCATGACAATGGGATGCAGTATGTTAAGGTGGGTTTTACAAGCATTCAGAGTTTCCTAAAGCCCATAGGAGAACATCAGGTCATGCAGTCTGCGTTTCCCAGACTGTTAAGAGTGGTCTGCACAGCACAGCCCAGAGAATGAGGTAAGTACTCAGAATAATCTGGTTGTAGTGGTGAGGTGCTCCACACAATCTGATTAGGGGAAACTGGGAAATCAAACTGCAGGTAGAGAATAGGAAACGCCGAGTGCTGCCCTCCGCGAGACTTTGTTGGTAGCTGTGAGCTGCTGCAGGACGGTTTGCTCAGGGGGATGCAGCGGCAAAGTGCCCCGTGGTGCAGAAGAGGATGAAGCTCCCCCAGCCCTACTGACCTGGTTTGGGGAAAGGATTCCGGGTAGCCTAAGAGAGGATTATTTGTACTGCCTCAAAACGCATCCCTGACCTCTCCGGTTTTTGGACTTTGGCTATTAAGCAGGGCTAGGGAGGCAGGAGAGGAGAGGAGTTATTTCTGACCTGTGCTGGCTAAATCCCTAATGCCATTAATCTAAGTGCAGGTCTGCAGGCGTTTGGAGTAGTCTGTGGGCAGTGTGGGCAATCCTGTTCTTATTATGTTGTGTTCTTATTAGAAAAAAGAGAGTAAATGGGAGCGGTAAAGGCATGCCGGGGCTGCAAGGGGGAGGGTGTGACGGCTGCGGAGCGAGGACGGTGCCGTACGGCGGGGCCCTGCACCGAAAGGCTTTCCTGAGCCTTGAAAGCAAACCTGCAACGCCACTCGGGGCTGAGGGTGCGGAGTGGAAAAGAGCGTGTGTGTGTCTGTCTGTCTGCATTCTATTTTAGACTATGTATCTGCAAAGCTGGAAATTCACCACCAAGAGATTATTTTTTTCCATGTGTTAGTACCTAAAATCATCAATGAAGACACCTCTCAGCTGCTTCCTAACCCTCATGCCAACTAGTGAGCAACTGGCTTAGCTTGGTAAGTAGATGGTGAGATCAAATATGCAGAGTCCATCACGTCGCCTTAGATGACGTCTGTGAGCAAGTGCCAGAGTTTGCAGTATAAATGCAAAGACTTTGAGGAGTGCTGCTGAAATATTTGCTCATGGACAATGAATAACTTGGTAGAAAGCAAAGTATAGTAAAATATGAGCCTCTCAATTTAAACAAAATTCTTTCTTCAGCTGTTGTCCTAAAGAAGTCCCAGTTTCTGAGTTGAATGAATACCACCTTATTTTGCAAAAATGACTACTCATCCTGTGTGGAAGTTTTACTTCAGTGATTATACATTTAGTGGCATTCTGAGTGCATTGAATAGACTGTAGAACCAGTACCTTTAAATAAGTAACAAAAATCAGAGATAACAAACACTGTTTCTGAACTGGGATGTGTTCACCAAACAGCTTGTTGGTGCGTTTCTGATTTCTTGCCCCTGGTGGACTTGCATCCTTCAATACTACTTCAATACTTCAGAACTACTGCTACTGGGTTTTTTTCATTATTTTTTGAAAATTTATTTTAGAAAACAGCTGTGTGATTTGGGATTGGCTTTAGGACTTAGTAGCATGCTGTTGCAAACTTGTCATTCCTGTGAGCTTGCTCCTGCGGTTGGCACACGCACTGGAGTTAGCAGTGTTACATGGGAAGAGGGAGAAATCTGGTCTTTCTCAAAAGATAGTTACCTATGAACGATGCGGATGTTGTTAAATATTTCTGTGCTGCCCAGATCAGGTTTAAAAGAAAACCTTTTTTTTTTTTTTTTTTAATCACTGAATTTGAACAAGATGCAATCTACGCACCAAGTAGCGTGAATAGTACCCTGCCCACTCGTATATGCTTTTAAAAAGCACAAAGGCTCGTACCAATGCGGACAAGAATTATTTTATGCACAATGCCTTTTCAGTCTGACTTCTGTTATACAGAGGTATTTGAACTCGCAGGGTACTAAGAGAAAACACATGGTCAGCTGAAACATGAGAGAGCCTTTTAAGCAAGTCTGCAGCCATTCCCCATCGGTCTGGGAGCCGTCAGCTCGCAGGCGAGGGCTCGGCCTCTGCAGTTCTCTGGAAAGCCACCAAAGCCCAGGCACGTCGGGGAGCGGGCGCGTTACCGGGAGGTAGAGCCCTTCCGAGGCAGGGGCAAATTAGTGCTTAAGGTAGTGGTGGACTTCCCAAGGTGCCATCTTTGTGAAGGGCCGGACTGGATCACTACGGGTTTCGATGGCGTTTTTGTAAAAGTAGTGTCCTGGCTGAACTCCAGCTTAATTAAGGTGGAATGGGAAGAGCTGACAGCTCTGTGTGTCTCCCACCTACTTTCTGCTTTCATTGGTAGGAATAGCCAGTGAAGGGAACATATTTTCTTTCCCCATGTAGAAGCCTCAGTTTAGGGTGGAGGTGCTTTTCTTTGACTTCACAGGAGACTTTGATGACGTGCCAAGCTCAAAAAAAAAAAAGAGACGCTATTTTCCTACTATATTGTATGTCTTAGATCTGATGAGAAAAAATGATTTTCTTAAATTGCATGGGATGTTTGTGGGATTTGATCCCTGGGTAATAGCATGTGGTTTCAGGGCTCTGCATGTCTCATTAGTTTTACATAACCTCTTGCTCTTTCCTGATACCGCATCCCCCAAACTTTTCATCCTTCTCCCACTGACGTTCCTGTGCCTTGTGCTGTCACCACCCACCCCCTCCGTTTGCGACAACATCTTCCCGTTTTTGTAGTAAACAGACACCTACTTTTTCTTTCTTCAGGAACTGTCTTTATAACAAATCCTTCCTTTAAGACTTTTGTTGGTAAATCGCTTGGATCTGTACAAATTTGATGCTAGACTTTCAAGAATCTGGCGGTTATCTGTTATGTACTATGCTGTCAGCACACTTAAAGACATAAAAATATTTTATTAATGTAGGGCTATAACACAGTTCAGTAACAGTGTCTACACAACAAAGAGCAGAGCATGTTATAACATATTTGGGACACAATGTCCCAGTCACAGTACATTTCATGGTGTGGTCAATCTATACTTTCCTTGGGGAAGGAAATAGATGTGAACTATGTACAGTACTGAGCTGAGAATTTTGCTGGTACTGGATAAATTGCAAAACAATATAACAGCTTCTCCAGCACTAATGATCAGAGCCATCCCTAATTACGCTAGTGCCTTGGGCGGAGAATTTTTATAGTGTTGCTACTCCAGCTTGGAAGACCGCACTGTCCGCATCCTAATGCAGCCACGGCTATTGCCCGGCTAACGTCAAGAGCCCGCTTCTTAGGCGGCATCACGGTGTCAGCACACCTCGTTCGAGGCTGCTGGAGTCGCTTATAGGTAAAGAGGTTTCTGTTGAGGGCAGAAAGATGTATTAGCCCTAATTTTGAAGTGATTACAACTGAGCATGGGAAATCTTTTTGTTTCCACTTCACTTAGCAAAATGCAATCAATTCCATATTTTCTGTGAAACAATACTCTAGATGACATCACAAAACCAGCCTAATGCCTGCAGTCCCGGGCAGATTTGGTTGGAGACAGATTTTCCATGTAGCCATTTTGTACAGCCTCAGGACACAACCAAAAATCCCAGCTCTTTTGAAGGCAGAGAATAAATAACTTTAAATTTCTCCCATTGAATTTCGACATGTTTCTTTTATTGCAAAACTTGGTTTTTCATGCCCTTATTTGAATTGTACATTAAAATCTGTTACTTGCCAGCATCCCACCCACATATAGTACTACGTCTCATGGAAGTCATCACTTAGTTGGAAATGTGTGCACCATATGCATACTCTCAACTCCAAAAGTAGCACCCAAGGGTTTTTTAAACTCAGCCCATAATCTACAGACACTGTAAGAAAAATATAAAAGATAAAAGAGAATATTTTAAGATGCTATAAAATCTTTTAGAAACTATTTTAAACCTCTCTCTGTTATAAGGAATCTGAGGAACATTTATTTTTCTCCTCAAACAGGGGAAAAGATAGGAGACTGTCCAAAAAGTTTTGCAAGCATTTTTATTGCATTGCAGGAATAGGAAATGGGAGGCTTGGAGGGAGCAGGGGGGATGTTGTTTGTTTTCCCAGCTAGAGATAGCCAGAAGTTTGGAATCCTTATGAGTAATATATACATTGACATATTTCTGGTTGGACAATATTAAAATAAGGGGCTGTGTGGACGCTCCTAATTGCACATCAATATTATAACTCTGCCGTTTAAAAGAATGCTGCATCTAATGCTGCTGCTGCTGCCTTTGTAGCAGCTGCAGTTATTCTTGCTTAACAGAGAAGAGTTTCCTAGTTGTACGTAACATTTCTGCAAATCGGTCGCCCGCCTCGGGACCCACCGTAGCCTGCTGTTCTTTGACAGAGAGGAAGGGACGCTGTCCTGGAAAAATGACATTCCCCTTCTGACACTGTGCGTTAGATGGGAGATTGTTACTCTTTTGAAAATGACTTAACTATTATAAAGAGGACTAAGGTAAAAAGGACATTTATAAAAGGATTGCAGGAACAAGAAGAGGCAACATGGGTATCAAATATCTGCATTGTGGATAGTTCTGGTTGGGTAACATTTTATATCCTGTTGGCTCATGATCTGTATGGCTCAGATCTGTAAAAGGCGAGGGAAAGTCAGGCAAGTAGCGTTAAACAATGTTCACTTTATTTTGATAGCTGGGTGTGCACCTTTTGTTTGAAGGAAGAGATGAAAACCTAATGCCATCACCATATCAACCTGTTCCACCCAGTTACTTTGTGTTGCTACTTAAAAAAACCCAAACCAAAACCACCACAACAACAAAATAAATGTCCTCTAGGAGATGGAAGGAGCTGGGGTCAGTGCTAAAAAAAATTCAGCACAGTTTGATAACTAATGGCCTCAGTAGCAACTGGTGCCAGCCATACTGGTGCCAGCCATACTGGTGCCAACCATACTGGTGCCGTGGGCTCGGCTGGCTGCTCACAGCTCGTGCTGTGGAGGGGCTCTTGGTCTTTACTGAAACTGTTTTTGTCTCCTCATTTTAGCCCTCACAGTCACTGTATTTGTTTATGAGTTTTTGCTGTTCCAGGCAATAGCTCATTATTTAATCAGGAAACCTTTTTTTCTTTTTTTTTTTTTGTTTTTGTTTTGTTTATTTGTTTAAGGGCACACTCACATGTGTCATTCATCAACTTGAAACCGAAGGGGGGCAGTTTCTTCTCCTTTCTTTCAAGTTTCATAAATGATTTTGGTGACTCTCTAGCAACCCTGCTGGTGACAGTCACCTGCACACTCATTAACTTTGTCAGTTTTCAAGTAAGAATTTCCAGGTAGTTGTTAATTAAAGCTCCCAAATGACCGGGCCTTGTCTGAAACTTAGTTATACAAAAAGCACATCTTATAGACAGCTATTACAATTAAATTATTACATATATTAAAATATAGCCAAATGTGCTTAAAAACTCAGAACAGATGTAAGCGCAGACACTCAGATCCTAGACTAAGAGTTTGGAAGAACTTGTTCTTACAAGAAGATTGCTCCGTAGCTTCTCGCTACAGCTTTTACGCGTCTCTCCCTGTCGCACTGGTACCCATTACTGGCAGATATGGTGCAGGGAAGGAATCATCTCTGGATGGGTAGGGATTCCTGTGTTCCCAAAACTGCTATAATGCACGTCTTGGTTAAATTCCTGTGGCTCATGAAGGGTGGCCGGCTCATGGAAGGATGTGAGCCTGGCGCGGGGGAGGGAGGTGACCGGCTCAGCCGCTCCTGCTGCCTCCGCTGTGCCCCTCTGCAGGGTCACTGCTCTTCGGCCCCTCTGCCCCCGTCGGCAGCCGGCCCTGGCTGTGCTCGGGGACACTCGGGACATCAGGGAGGGGACACGTCCCTTTCCCTTTGCTATTTATCCTGCTGCAAATATCAGTGGGGCTTGAGCGATGCTTTGGTATCTCCAGAGATCCCAAGGACCCCGAAGCATTGGATAAAGTTTCTCCACCAACTGCTTAAACTGCCTCCTGGGCAACTTTATGCCAGAGGAGCATCACAAAATACGATCCTAATAGCTCTCAGGAGCTGATAAATTACTTTTTGAAGTTAAAAAAATCCACAATGGATTTTTCTTATTAAATAGATGGATGCTTTTTATGAACTCTTTGTTGGAATGCTGATTTTTCGAATTCCTACTATAGGAGTTACGGGTTGCTCCACTTACTACTCTTATGTTTAGTAACATCACAAGAGCTTTGTGGGTGGTGTCCATTTTGTTCTCGCAATTGTAGCTGGCTTGTATCTGGAAAGGCAGACAGGAACCAATAGTTCACTGGCCTCGTGCTGCTTCAGTGTATTATTAAAATAGTGGTTGTAATTTTCCAACTTAAGTTAAAATTAGGTCAAATTCTGAGGCCTTCACCTGAGGAAGCGAGCGCAGCCAGAGCAAGAGCCACCACCTCTCGGCAGGGCGAGGGGCAGCCCTGCCCCATGGAGACCTTCTCCTGGAGAGCCCTGAGCTTTGCACGGCTCCCGCGGAAGGTAAAGGGAGCTGCGTTTTCTCAGAACTGCTGACATCCAGGCCCCCGTTCCTGCTGATTAAAGAAACACTAAGTAGCAGGATGACAGATTATAGAGGCTCATTTAAATATATACTATTAACACTATACATTACAAAAATTAGGATGTGTCTTTCTTATGCAAACAAATTCTAAAACTGTATATTTTAGTCTCCCTTTAAGTTGTTTTTCTTATTGAGAGGGTAAATTACTGAAATATGATTTGCACTTAGTTTATGTAGTTTGCCTAAGGATTTTCAAATTGAAATGTACTTGAGCTTCTAAGCAATATATAGAGGCTTCCTTGCCATGATGTTATTACCAGCTGTCTATATTTTATGGGCATTTTGCTCTGTTTCACTAGTAGAAGTCCTGAGAGTGCTCTCTGTGGAATTTTGTGTATTGACCCAAATGTTTTGATTTTCTTTTTTATGGTGAACTTTACATTAATTTGTATAATTGATGTGGTCTTGGACTACATAAACATTTGATGTCGGCCAGAGAAACCTGTGAAGTGGGCGGCATACTCATCTTTCTGCTAGTTGCCATGATGTGACCCGTAAGAGTCACTGCAGCTCTTGCAGGGCTACAGGCTCAGTTACAGGCGAGCCGTGCTTGACTTGGAAGAATCAAGTCAATATAGGTGCACAAATGGTGTAGACATGGGTGTCTCTGCTCATAACTGCTTTGGGGGTCTGGACTGGTCGGTTTAGCTGCTTTAAACTATGCCAAGTGGCCCTAGGGACTCCGGGGACTGTTTCAGCAGGTGGCAACCCCTTTAGACAAGGGGATGCCCTTTTTCTTGGAACAAAACAAGTGCAGGAGCCCAACAGTGTTGTATCAGGACATCTGGTACCAGCGTCTGGACATACAGTCCTCTTAAGGCCTGATGCAGACATGAAGGGTAAATCGTGGCTCTTCTGCTCAGCGCTGGACGCATCCCGCTTTCCGAGCAGCAGAGAATGCAAATACATTGCGACGCTCCCACGGGCACGGGGACTGTGCCTTGTCCAAGCCTGTACCATGGCTACCGCGCTGTGGGCTCCACTGAGGCTGGCGCCTTGCTCTGTTGTAGACGTGGGACATCAGGGAATTAATTGGAAGCAAGTTTGGTTCTTGGTTATTTCTGTGAGAAAATAGCATAGTCACAGATGAGTGAAAGATCTGATGTCTGTTAAAGCTCCTGTTGAGAAATAGCGTATTACAGCTGACTTAATTCGAGTATAGGAATTTGGAGGAAATGTACAAGGAAATACATATAATATATCAAATTATGTATGCCATCCATGGGGAAAATTTCTTAAGCATTGAAGTCTACATACTTACTGCATTGCTTTCTTTTAAGAAAAAAAGTTACATTTTCCTTGTAGCACACGGTGCTGTGTTTGGATCGCTCCTGTTCTTTTTGGCATACCCCGCTCTGCGCACTCTTCTTGCAGCAGAGAATTAGCCTGATTAAGAGGCAGGGTTCATACCCTTGTATGCTCCTCTTCCATTGGAACTGAATTATATTTTTAACACTTTATTTATTCCTACCTTATTTACATAATTGGAATTTTTCAGTAATATTTTTATTGCAGAAAGAAAGTGAGAAATTGAGTGTTTTGGCCAAATTAGCCTACTTCATGTTAGTTTGGCTAGCATGCTAATTTTCTCAGTTTGATCTGAAATAGCAATTACATCATGATGAAAGTCAAGCATAGGTTTTGTCTATACATTGCTTGTGTTTATTAGTGACTTTGGTGTGTGGGGGTTAAATATTATTTTCACTTGATTTATTTTTATTATTTATGGCACAGCTCTTTTTGACTGTGTGTGCATATATGTATATGCATATAAACACACACATATGTTATGTTATAAAAAAGATGGCAGTGTGTGGTAGTAAATACATTTCTTGGCATGAACTTGGAATGTCAGCAATACTCATGAGTAGCAAATTTAATTCTTGCCAAACTAACATAAGAAGATATGCAAATATTTAACGTTATATATAGTTGTTTTACGGGCTGCAATCTGCACACATGTTCTCTTTATACTGCTTTTGTTGGGAGATAGATAATTTTTTTCTTCAAATTAATAATCTGAATAAAAATTCTGTGCACCCAGGGGAAGCTGCCATCCAATGACTGGTCTTTTTCCTGAAGAAATCCTTCCTCTTAGTGATGGGAATTAGCTCAGCTGAGGACAAAGAAAAATAGGGACCGAGTTTCTCTGCTGCTTCCTCGGGTCATATCAAAGTCCAAGCCTGTAAATACTTATGTATGTATTTAACTTTGGTACTTTGAGTACTCTTAATGATTCAAATGAGATTCCTCATGGCAGAGTAGTTAATCATGGGAAAAAATGTTTGCAGGTTTGGGTCCCAAGGCTGTTTTTCCTCGTCAGCTGCACCGTTTCAACTTTCTTGTGTTCTCTTGTAGCCCTCGTGTGTGGGAGTAGTACGTAATGCTCAGGTTATACCATGTCTTACAAAGTAATAGCAAAACATTTTTGTACGTAGAAGAAATGATTATTTTTCTTTTGGGTGTCTATTGTTGATCTAAATATTCCTTTTAACTCAACTGCTTTAAAACATTGATTAAATATATGGGAGAATGGTAGAAATCCTAAATGAAAATTGCAGGATGGGGACACTCATTGGAGGAGAATGAAATACAACATGTTATCATGATGAAGTGGCTGGTTTAATTCTTTATTTTTAAACACTCATTTAAGTCTACTGTGCTGTCATATATTCTTTAGGAAAAAATGTTAATGCTGATTTAATATGCATGTAGTAATCAGAATCTTGCAAGCCATTTGTGATGTTTGGGTTGATAGGACCCAGCTGTTCGATGGCATTTATAGGTATGCTTAATGCAAATATTTAATCCCGGTTCATCTAAAGATGGTCTATTAAAAACCAAAATGAAACATGGTGGATAAAATAGTAACATTTCCTCCCTTAAATGCATCAGATAATGTACTCTTAATTTAGATACTTGTATTTCAAAATGTTTTGTTTTGTTTTGTTTTAAATTTAAGTAGTGCTCGAAGGGAAATGCAATGCTTACGGTCTCCTGCGTGTTGCACTGCAAGTGGTTTTGTGTGTCGTTGTGGTAGGTAGCACGGTGCTAGAGCAAACGGATTGCCATTGCAAATTAGCTTCTAAGTGCTTTTTAATATCTCTTGGAGATGAAGGGAAAAACGGGGATTTTGTGATTTTCATCTTGATTAACAGGACTGTATTTGCGTAGAATTTATGAAATGCTTCAGTTTAATATTGAGTGTGTTTCATCAGCTATTTATTTGGAGAATTGCTGAGAAATGTTGCACATGCCTTTTGGGTTATTTTAAATGGACAGATTTGCTTTAAAAGAGGTTTTAATCTTTATCACATCTGTGGTGGATTTACTACACTTCCTGTAAAACGTTTTCTAAGGTAATGAATATAACATTAGCAAAGCCTACTTTTTATATGTCAGTCAACATGACTTGATTTTTTCCCCTCTTATTCCATTAGCATTTTTTTTGCTTTTTCCTAAAATATCTATACTTGAACGCATTTTAGAAAGTAAACTAGATGAGAAATATTTTAAAGTGAACCAACAAATAATATTTGTTAAATTTTGATTCAAGCATACATTTAAGTTTCTAGAGAAGTTTTTAAAATCAAAGAAAAGAAAAATGGGTATATGCATTTTTACCTGTAGTTTAGAATAGCCTGGTGCTTTGTATTCTGCCTATGTTTGTATCTTTTCCAAGAATGTATTAGTCATTTCTGTATCTCTATTTTATAAATGCAAGTAAGAAGAATATATATGCAAATAATATTACATGGCACATGCTTTCTTAAATATTCTTATCATCCATCTGGATAGTTTTTAAGGGACAGTGCAGAATGTATATTCTTTATACGCAGCTCTTCATACTAGAGTGAAATATTGCTCTTTTGCACTTGTCCAGAGTTGTGGTAGCCTGAGTTTTCTGCCATTACTTTCCCATCTGGAAATTCAATACACCTTCCCATGGGCTGCCTCTTCCCCCACTGAGCGGCTCTGAAAGGTGCTGGGGGGGGAATTGGCCATTTGCCTGTTGCTGCAGAACGGCATGCTGTGATTTAAATAATCCATCCTTGAAACTTGGACCTTTCCTGTTTGGTAATAGATTATTCCTAAATGAACCCTAATGAGAGCGCCGGCAGGTAGTGAACAGCAGCAAAGGCAGCCTTTCTGAGTATATGTCAGAGCTGTAAAACTTAGGAAAGTAAAATACAATGAGGTTTTTTGTCTTATCTGCAAGGTGAAAATGGTAGGAATAGGAATGAATGAATTTGAGGACCTTATGGATTACTGTTTGATTATTTGATGAGTGTTACAGCTTGTGCCACATGCTAGTGGAGCAGTCATTTTTCCTGGACGTTTAAGCAGCTGTTTCATCTGACCCATAAGCCTGAGCTCAGATTCGGCCGTTGCTGCTAACCCTGGTATTTCTCCCAGCTCCAGGGATAACAAGTGCTGTGAATCCAGTTCCAGGAACTGTTCACATTTGAACGTTTGCTGACAAACTTTTCTTCTGCCGTTTTTTTCCCTTGTGTCAAGCGCAGCCATCACCTGCGGTTACCCCCATTAACGCTGAAAAATGCCGTCATGAGAGAGAGAACAACCCCCCCCGCCTCCGGTAGGACTTGCCGTGTCTGCCTGGACTGAGGTTTGACGCTGAAACGGCTTCTCCGTGGGCGGAGGCGAGGCAGGCGCTTCCCCGGGGCTGCGGGGCTGGGGCAGGTGGGTCCCGCAGCGCCGCTGGAGCGGAGCCGCGCCGGGGCCTCGCCGCTGCCGCGCGGGGCAAGCACGGAGCCCCGGCCCGTCACTGCTGGTTCCTCCTCCTCCTCCTCCCCTGCCAGGGCAGCAGCTCTGGGTCTCCCACAGCCAGGCGTGAATGGCCCAGGCTGTACCCTAACCCAGGCACCTGAGGAACACCCTGAAACCTGCACTGTCAAACCCAGATTTTTGATACGTTGAACGGCAGTGGCAGTAAAGTTAGCTCTCTGTAAGTATTGCAAAGCTCTGCGTGGAGCTTGGCTGAGTTTTGTACTTGTTAAAGCTTTCTCAAAGGGTGTTTTGGGTTGAATTCTTCTTGGGACTTGGACTAATATGAGAGTGAAGACAAGATGCCTCAAACAGGGCAGTGACAAATGCAAAAAGAAACAGTGAAAAATGAGGAGACAAGGATCTTAAGGAAAAATCATAATAAACATCACATACAGGCTACCCACTTATGCCAGCTCAGCTTTCGGGGTGTTTTTCTAGCCTCTTTTAATATATAGCACAGGCTTCCCTTCAGTTAGGAAAAACATTAAAAATATATTAATCATCCTTAAACAAAAAACCATGTGTTTGAATGACAGGGGGAAAGCGTGCGACATCAAAGTAGATGTTTCTGAATTTTGAATCCCCCCTCCGTACCCTTCTCCTGAAGTAACTCCTAAAATTTACAAACCACCTCCGCGCTCCCCGAGCCTGGCACTGGTGTGCGTGAGCCACCGCAGGGTCGGGCTACCCGTGCGCGCGGGTGCTCGCAAGACGATGCCCTCGCTTCGTACCTTCTGTATCTAGGCCTACATAACACAGATTTAGCAAAGAGTTCTGGTGAAGAGGACTGTGTTTTCTCTCGTAGCAAATGAAATGGAGTAGCTGTGCTTTAGGAATGAAGAGGCAGTCTGACCTTTAGCTTGCCTTTTATGTGGGGAGTTGTTTGTCATCCGCGGCAACAGCGCTCAGTGACGGAAGGGACAAGAATGCGGCAGGGTAATGGGAACAGACCTATTCGCATGCAACTTGTGGGTATCTAAACAAGCTGAATTGGAGCTGTAAACGTAGAGCACTTGCTGTATGCACCAAAACTGTTCTTCTTCACCAGGCACCGAAAGGTCTCTCTTTATGCAACATTAGAACAAATCAGGATTAGAAACCCAATGTTTTTAGCACTGGAAAAAAGGTGAGTGGTCACTATTCCAACAAGCTGACTAGCTAAGGCTTTGCACAGTGGCCTGTTTTAAGTGTAACACCCTGATTTAGAAAGACTTAAACATGCATCTTATGTGGTTTCTATTCAGAAACCACGTGGGCATTTTAAACAGCTGCTTCACTGGTGTTCTTGAGCAGGAGATGCTGAAGATGCTTTCTGTCACGTCTTCCCCCCCCCCGCCCCGCCCCGATCATACTGTCAGGGGGAAGAAGCAGCAAACTGGAAGAAAAAAAAGGGATTTCAGGATAGAAATTTGCACATACTTACTCTCACATGCAAATCAAGAGAGTTCCCCTCATGTCAGAATAATTACCTCAAATTTGAAATTACTGTACTCAATAGATATTGCACTTGGGAAAAATGAGCAGGCTGATGTCAGAGGAACATGTTATTGAGTTGAGTGTAAAAGAAAATAGATTTTGAGAATTTCTGCTTGCTTTGGTTATTATCATCTGGTTGATATAATGTTTGTCTGAGAGAGAAACGTTTTGAGAGCAGGACCTCTGAGCTAGTTTAAGATGAATGTTTGATGTGACTGGAACAAGACATTCATGTGTGAAATGAACAACTAGGTGCTGTGTTTAGCAGGAAGGAGAGTCGGTTTAATAAGACACCAGAGCAAGTAAATGAGGCTGTGGGGATCACCTGTCACTTTGTGGGGCTTTCCACCCATGCATGAATCACAGCAGGCTGTGGAGCCTCTCGTCCCATCCCAAAGATAAGAGGCTGCACCACGGCAGCTTTGTGGCAATTTGTGTGCAATTGTTAGAGAAGACAAGGTCAAAAAGCTGTATTTTACCCCGGGAGCAGAAGTGGTGAGCCGATGGGGGAGTTAATTCCCTTGCCTTAAGCCACCTTGGAGATATCCCAGTCTCTGTGAGCTTCCCATTGGCGTGGAAGGGCCCCCTGTGCTGGGTAACAGACTCCTGCAGAATATATTGCTTTTTCCGTGATGCTCCTCTGGTAGAGATCAAAGCAATCAGCACCCAGTCCTCCCTTGATACTACAGATCCTCAGACCACTGTGCAGAGAAAATATCCCCTTTCTCTGTTTCGATTTTCTCAGACGTGCAGAACTATTCTTAGAATTCCTGTTTCTGGCCTTATTATCTACTTTGTCTATCTTGTATTGTAGCACTTTATTTTCCTTGAGCAACATATTAAACATGTCAACATATCCAGCACAGCTAATTTGCAGACCAGCAAACTTGTTTTCAGCACCTTCTAATCTCTTTTAGAAAAAGACTCCGCTTTATTTTCAATAGCAGAGACAGTCTGTGCGGAGTCTAGTCTTTCATGTATCAAATCCTGCTCTGCAGCACTACTTGTTTCACATCTAATGTACTGATCTCCCACACAGGACTTGCAAGAGAGGATACAATTCCCTGTACCGTAGGCTGCTGGACTGCTTGGGTGGTGTTGGAAGTTTGTTTTTAAACACGATGAAAACAGAAGTCCCGCTTACCCCTTTCTCAACTGTCACCTCAGCAATCATAAGAAATTTCCAAAAGAGGCACAGCCAAGCAGCCAGAGAGCAGCGACTGCATGTTCTGGCTGTCTCTCGCTCCCCTGTGAGCTGATCAGGAGGAAGTAGTGAACCTTGAGCCTGTGTTTTTGAAAGTATAATAGGTAAAAAAATGAACTAAATATGTTAATGGAGGCTGAGTCCTTCAGGGGCTGTTAAGATCTATGGTTCAGATGCAGCCTCCAGCTCTGGATGTCCCTATGTCACCTTATGATTGGAAGTTAGGAGGGCAGATGTCGGAGGGAGCATCACTGCACGCTCGTCTAGAAGTGTATCTTCAGATGATCCTTACTGTCCTCTCCTTGTCTGCTAGGGGCTGCTGTCAGAGGCAGAATACAGAGCTGGATGAATCTTTGATCTGATCCAGTACTGACAGTCTTATATGAAAAGCTTGGGTCCTGTCTTCTTAAGGAGGTAAGCAAGTTTCTGTCAAAAAAATTAGAGAGGCCACTCACACAGTTTGAAAAACACATCCCTGTTTACCATCCTCCTGGTTATCTGATGTAGAAGACCACGGAGGCTGCAGAGCACCAGAAACTCGTAACCTGTGCTGCAGGGCATAGCGCATGCAACCATGGGTCTAAAAATTCCTGTCATGCATCCAGTATTATCTGCCACTCCCATCACCTTGTTCAGCCCCTGAAGAAGACAAAGATAAATGCTCTTTTCTTTCTATGCTAATTGCAGTGACGAAGGAGATAGACAGCTAGTAAAACCTACTGATAAGATTTAGACAGAGGTGCCAACAGTTCCCAAGAAGATGTGGAACATAAAATGTAAAGCTTTTCCCAGAAGAGCAATTTCTAGCCACACTGCTAATTCTGCAAGGCAAATGCAAGAGAAGCACTTACTGTTTACTCTCTAGAATAAACTTCAAACACGGTGCAGACCTCCTTTACTCACTGGGCATGGGCAGGGACATTGCTGTGATGTCAAATTTGTCCATCACTGCTCTAGCATGTTTTATTTTCTAATTTATGGGTTGTCATTTGTTATGCAGTTTCCCTGTTTCCAGACCTCCCGCATAGCACATTGCTCACGAGCTCATTTTCCCTGCAGATAGGTATTGATAAATGCTGGGCAGGCAGCGGGCCGCCCTTTACGGTGAAGCTTCCTCCCAGTAAAAGCTGTAATGGCAAAACCTCTTTGAAGCAGACGTATTGTAGACTCAAATGGGATCAATATGTTCTGCCTAGGCTGAAGACAGTTAGACTTACACGGAGAGAAGCAGAGATGAATTCCAAAAGAGATGTTCCAGGTCTCGTATAATGGGGATTATGAGACCACTGAGCCATATAAGATATTTTAAAGCCTATTCAGCAAGCTTGCTGGCAAGCCTGCTGCATAATCAGGTATCGAATGGCCAATGGTGTGGAGTCCGTCCTGATAAATTCCTTGTTTACTGTGATATTGAATACAGGAGTATCCACAAGAGCTTTGGAGAGCGCTACGCAAACAGTCCTCTGCCCATCCCGTCTACGTGTGAATCGCCTTTCCCCTGGCATTCCCGTCAAAATCAGAGCCTGCCACTAGTGGCTCATTTTGAGTGATGAGGCTTTGAAAGGAAGATATAAAAAGAGTTAATGGAAGCCGGGGGACGTTTCTGAGTCGGTTGGCCATGTAAATTTTGAGTGGGGCTTCCCAAACATAACTTCAATATTTGAGTTAAAAGTGAATTAACAAGGAGCTTTTGAAGCAATGAGCACTGGATATTTGGCTGCCACATTGTGGTTTTGATCATAAGCGTGTTGGAAGGACTGTACCAATTTCCTTTCGACACTAAAAAATCCTAAAATACCCTTTTTTTAAAAAAAACCAAAAACACTTGTGAGATAAACTGTAGCTGCCTTTTTTTTGCATTGATTTTACTCATTCTCTCAGTACTCCTCTCCTGCGACATGATCTAATTCTATCTGCTTTCCTGATGGTAAATGAAAACATCTTGGGAATGCAGTATGGGCACAGGCACAAACTTTAAAAGTAAGGAGTGATCAAAGACAGCATTGGCTAACCGCTGAACAATTTCTAATTAGCTTTCAGCTATCTTTATAGAGAGCAAACTGAATGATAAAGAGTAATTATTCATACGGAGGCCACATAATTTAGACAAATAACTTGTAAAACATAGTAATCAGACTACATTGCACTCTCTTTTTTAATTAGAATTCATATTTGGGATCGGGAGGAGGATTCTTCTGGTTTAAAAGGGGGGGAAGATGTAAGCTATAGGAATTAGAAAGGAAAAAGCATAATAATTCATCTGGGTATATAGATAAATCCTAGCCAAATGTGGCATTCTTCCCTTGACGCATTATTGTGAAGAGCTAGCGTTGCCACAATGAAGCCTGAATATCTTTCCCTGTCTAAAAGGAGGCACGCGAAATATTCTAGATGATTTGGCCTGTGTAGCATTATGTGAAGGAAGTGCTGCCCGGTTAATTTGCTTTCAGCATATATCGCCAGAGCCACTAGACCTCCAAAGTCAGTGCAGAATTTAACCACGTCTTTCCCCAGGATATTAGCATATGTTTGTCTGGGTGGTACTTCATTTGGTTTTTCCTCTCTGGGGTTTGAAACATCTCTAGGTCCTTTCTGATGTTTGCAGCACTTCCGAATTAATGTGCTGTGCATATTTAGTTAACATGCTGTGCATATTTAGTTAACGTGCTGTGTGCTCCCTCTTAGAGATTACTAATAAAGATGTTAAATAAAATTGGTTCGAGCATTTCTCCAGCAGTCACTTGCTGTTTGCCTCCTTGCCCTTGTGAAGACATTTATGACAACACACTGTATCCATTGCATTTTTTCTCTCTCCTAAAATTCTGCTGCTGTATCAGTCTTGGTGGATTCTGACGGAATCTTCCCCAAATGACATTCAAGAGTCTGATATTAAGAAGCTGGATTTTTAAAAGTCGAATTGAACTAATGTCATTTGGTTTTGCTGGCTTGTTATAAAGCAGTGTAACTATTTTCCCCACTGACACATTTGGTTGCCACTGATTATTGAGTGTCATCATGGCAAGGCTCTTTGTTTTCTATTTTGGCTGTTTGTTTCACTGTTTTCTAAAGGTAGATTTATTGCACCATATTTGCATACATCTTTTCCCTTCCTTTCAATGATTAGCAATAGCTTGGCTTTCCCATCCCTCCCCCTCAACTTGATGCCAATTCCCGCTCTGAAATACTGGAATATTTTTTCTGTTATAGCAAATATTAATTCTGAATATTAATACACTATGCTTGGAAAAGGATACTACCATATTAAAAAAATGATTCATGTACTAGTGTGAAATTAATCTCAGAAAGGAATCATTCATTCCGAATTTTAGTAAGATCAGTTAATTTTGGTTCTGAAAATGATCAGATCTGGTTTAGCATTCAAATACACATACAGAACGAATCTTCTACTTTCGAAGTTCCTGAGATCATGCATTGCAAGTAAATTATTTTTTTATTTTGCCTTCAGTGCAATCTAGCCTTTTAAAGACTCTTCATGAATGCAATATAATGAAAAATCATGGGAAAGCAGAGTGGTGTTTGAGGATGCAAGTATGGTTTAGAGGAACAGTGAAAATACTTGTAGCGTAGGCTGGGTTTTCACTATGTCAGGGGAACCGGGGACTTTACATAAACTCCAACTAGCACAGAATGCGGCTGCCAGGTTTCTTATGAAAAGGAGACGACAGGAGCACATTTGATTTATTTTGAAAATGTATTGGCTGCCAGTCAAATACCATACTGGTTTTGAAATTGCTCTCCTTGTTTGTAAGGTGTTACATAGTCCCAGCCTATCTCTTTGACAGTCTTTGTCCTCACATTCCTGGTCAATCTCTGTGATTTACTCAGTTCCAAGAGTCCTCTGAAGACCAAGGAGTTTAATTTCTTACTGACAGTTTCTTATACAGGAGATATTAAGATTGTCCCTGATTTTTGCTGCAGCCCCGACTCAGAGAAATCCACTGACCCAGCTGAGCAGTCCCTTTGGTTTGCAGTTGGTCACACCGTTAAATACCTTGCTGAGTTACTCTCTCAGTGTAACATTGTCTTTAGTAGTTTTGCAATGCACAGAGTGAGAGAAGAATCAATTTTGCTTGTTTGAAAGTTAAATACAATGTGGTAACTTCTTTTTCCAGTTTAGCTTTTCTGATGCATTGATTATACATTCAAAAAAACCCCCCAAACCACCAGAAAAACCCCAAAACCTCTGAGGGTTAGTTTTCTGTGCCAGTCATTGTGCAATATTTTCATGACAGCTGGTAGAAACACATTTTTTGTCTCATGTAAAAGACTTCATCTGATTTTTAATTTTTTGTTCTTTCAATTACCATGCAGGAAATCTTTACAATTCATGACAGCTTTTTATTTTTTTTAAAATTAATGTCAGATATGCTTGTGAATTTGTTTCCCCACCATAATTTTTTCTCCTTTTGTTTGTTGTTTTCTGTTTTTTTTCCTTTGCTCTCCTTTTTTGCCTGCACTTTCTATAAAGATCTCCAATCATGATTTTACATGTCAAAAATGCCTCTTCCTGCCTTCCCACTCACACATATTGAGAAACATTCCAAACTTTTGATAAATTAGAGCAGTAATGCTGTAATGCTCTACATTTTACCATGTTTCTTCAGCTTTAGAAAAACATTTAAACTCTTTGGAGTGTGCAGCTCTTAGCATGACAGAGTGCGTCGGGGCAGGGGTGGGGGGAGAAAAAGAAGAAAGGAGGTGATATATCTTTCTCAAGGATCTGCATCTACATATTAGCATTTTCTTTTCTTTTTCTTGAAGAAACTTTTCTCTAAAACAGCAAACTCACCTTGCTGTCTCCACTAAAAAGGTGGTGGGTGGGACTGGAAACTGTTGATTTATTTTTACAACCAGTTTATGTTTATTTTCTCCAAGTCACTAAAGCACTTGATTTATTCTTTTTTTTTTTCCCCACAAGGATATCATCTTTCCTACTGTTGTTTAATGTTTTACAGTTTAATTAAGTTCATTCCATAATTTGAAAACCACGAATAGGCGTTTTTTCGAACTCAAATAAGATGGTAGCTTAGGATCAAATAAGCCACCGCCAGTGCCACCCACTGCCACCCACCACTGGGACCTAAAAGGGACTTCCAACCTGTACACCTGCGGTGCCCCAGCTGCTGAGCGATGCCTCTGTTGTTAACTCTTCATTTCCAGATTTTTGAACTTGTGAGCTGATTTTCTGAGGAGATGGATTTTTCAGCACTACCAACTTAAAAAAACCCCAAACTTAAACCAGGATCTGATTACTGGCCAACCCTTTTATAGGCAGGTACTATGCAGAAAGAGAACGAGTTATTTAAAGCTGTGCTACCGATTAAGTACATGGGAAAGTTAAAATAAGTGCCCTCTGCATATTCTTGCCTTTTGCATGTAGAATATAGTTCTACAAAAGTAATAGTAATGAATCCCTGCTTTCCTTTTTGCCTGACCACCAAAAATGCTTTCTCTCCCCAGGGAGACAGACCAAGATACTTAGCCAAGGGTGTGTTTTATTTCTCTCAGTACTTCTGCTGCTCTCTGTTCTTAAACCAATATGGTGTATACTCGTAATTTTTTATAAAGTACAAAACACGTATAAACATAGCTGCGCATAGTTACAGTTTTGTGAAGCCAGGTTTCTTTCCAATAGCTTCTGTTCCCTTCTCTCCCACTCTTATTTTTTATTTTTAAATTTTTGTTGGACAGATTGTCCTTGCTTTATTCTTCTTTCAACACTACGTAGTAAAGCTTCTGTCGAATTGATCTTTTGTTTAAAATATGTGCGCATGAGTTTCATACTTATACTAAAGAGGGAATTAATGGTGCTGACTTCTTTGCACAACCATGTCAATACCTCTTATTTCATATTGGCATATCCCTTCCATGTTCTGCTTATTCCTTCACTGAGCAGCTGTAATTTTGCTAATTTACTAAGCTGGGTGATGCGCACAAATGAAGGGAAAGATGAGGCACTGCAAAGTATTTCTACTTGTGGTCAAACTGGAATATTCAGAGCTCTTCTGGGCAAAATTGGAGTGCTTTGGGGGTAAAACAAACAAACAAACAGAATCTTCGTTGTAGTTTTTGGTTTTTTTCTGATCAAAATTAGGAGTGGTTTGCCTTTGGGTCTTGTTTCATCTGAACTTGCAACAAGTGGGGTGGAGCAGGGAGAATTATGTGAAATAAGCTTGGCTTTGGCCAGTTTCTAGATGAAAAGCAAGTGAATGAACTAATGTTCTGCACCAGGAAGTTTTCATATTATTTTACTTTAGGTTTGTGAAGTGCTTACACTTCTTTTCTCAAATTTTCTCTTTGAATCCTGTATCGTCTTCAACCCACCTCAACAATTATATGCCTGGCAGCATGCCAAAGACAGCAGCAGCCTCTCCCATGATGGGATGCCAGGATGAGAAAACAATACAGAAAAATCATAACATGCAAAGAAAGTATTACTATCTTTCTTAATGCATGCTTTTTGCAAGCAAGTAATCGGTATTTACAAACAGGAAAAAAAAATGCCAGCTAGCTGCTAATGCTTTTGCTCCCTTTTTGAGTTGCTTAATACATAATAATGATCCTCTTCTGCACAAGCTCCCTTTGATATTCAGACTCCCTTGCAATGAACTGCTCTTTTCTCGGAGAGAAAAGCTGTAGTGCCAGATGGGAATGAATAAACAGAACTATATGCAACAAAGGCAGTCCTGAGCTTGATGTAACTTTATTAGCAACAAGTAGGGAGAACACGACGTAACAATATACTATAAACCAGTATAACTATAGAAGCACCATTAGAGGGAGCTCTGTTACTTAGTCCAATAGTTTATATCTGACAGACTTGTAATCAAGTGGCAGATTTCTGATTTGAAATTGGAAAAAATATAGGATTAAAAGAAAAAAAAGTCACCTTTGGCTCTAAGCACAGACATCAAGAGAGCACGCTGAACACGGGTCTCGTTCTTGCTGAAAGAGCATGTTGGTTTCAGCCTATTTATTTCAGGCTGCTCCATATAATAGTATCTGTAAAAACTCTAAAACTGTGACTCGGTCCTTTTCATCTTCCCTGTTCTCCCCTCCCTCCGTCTCTCTCAAAGTGTTGAGATACTGGCTTTAAAGTAATGATCTCTTTATTCTGTTCAACATGTGCTGTTTGCCCCCTTTTTTGTGCACAATGCCCATGTATGTGTATGTTAACTTTGAGCATAGGAAAACATGGGGCCCAGGATTTGAAGATTTATTCTGTAATGTTATCTCTGCAGAATGCAGAGTTGAAAGGAAATAAAAATGTATCTTAGAATTTGCTAGAATTAAGAAATACCGATGATTTGTAGAAATAGTATAAAAGAAATGAGAGAATATCACTACTCTCCTACTTTATTTATATCCACTTTACAGTGTATGAGGTGTAAGTCTGCAATTAATGTGAGGGGTTTTTTAATTGCATATTCCTCTTCCTTGTCTAAATCCTACAAATGCCTTAAATAGTTTATTAATCGGCTAAATACTAATCATATAGCCCTTGAAAAATTATTCCAGTTGTTTCTTACCTGCAATAGAACTGACTAGAGTTCCCGACCTTTGCTCCACGCGGTACTTAATGCTCTTTCTTGAAGGGGATTTTGTTTTTTAACTCTCAGTTTTGCTTAAACCAAACTTTGCTGAAGGGGAGGGTTCTAAAATAGCTTCCATTTTTATTTGTTTTATAAAAATAACCCAGCAGAGAACAGGGACCTAACTTGCATCCCTACCAAAGGACAGGTTGTAGTGAATGTTAATCTCTTATTACAGATAACGGTGCATCCACGCAGCAGTTCGGTATCAGGCACAAATTCTCAGGAAAGCAGGCTTTCCTGGCTCTGCTCTTAACAGACCAACTGTTATCTCTCAGGGAGTTTACTTATGAAGATACCCCGAGATGGGATCATTATCAACAGTTTAAATTCTTGATCCTGGAAAGCCAATAAGTTTCCTCTGTCTAAAAGCAAGCAGACACAAAAATAAGAAACAAGTAAACACAGGAAAGGAAAACTGGGCTCTGCTTCCTACGTCCGAGTCCGAAGAGAGGAGCTAACTTGTTTCTGTGCAGAGCCAACAGCAGCAGTGCTGGGGCTCGACTAGAGAACAAGGCTGTGCCTGGCACATGCCGTAACACAGCGCAGCGCTCACGGAGCAGCCAACGACCGCTGAGTGCTGAGTGCTGGAGTGAGGGAGAGCCCTCATTGCCTTCCTCGGTGACTCCGCACTTCGGTGTCATACATCCCAAACCAGGACATTTATTGGCTTTGAGCACTTGATATGAATAAGTGAACCAATTTATAAAATGGAGTAGCCCCCGACTAGTTGCCACAATTGTAATATTCCTTGGGTTCCTAAATAAATACAGACTGAATGAAGAACATCAGCCATATTCGAGCAAACAGCCATTAGCACCGGTTTTCTTTTCCTCCTCTTGTGTGGCCTCTCTCCTTACACTTGTGGTAGCTTGTCAGCACTTTCTTTAAAGGTAACACAAAGCCCCCTGAATCTCCCAAACAATGAAAAATGGATTACCATAATGTATAATAAATAAGAATCGCCTCTTAAATCAGTCAGTGGCTGTGTTAAAGGGGTCCCAGAGCTTTCTGCGTTTCCAGAACTGATGTGTGAGTTAGGTCACACTATCCCCAGGAGAGGTGGCCGGGGCAGAGGAGAAGGGGGAATTCTTAATTTTTTTTTTAATTGCGAGGGGACGGAGCAGGAGCATTCAGAGGAATGAGTCACAAGGACCGACTCAGGAGCTGAGGAATAACAGACAAAGCTGTGAAATAAATTTTAATAATAAACAGTGGTGTTTCCAATTAATTAGTCTAGACAACCTGGTGGCAACACACTAACACCTTGGCTCACGCTGAGGAGTGCCTAACCCAGGAATGTGTATTTCCACTGATCTGAAGCCCTTCTCCACTGTTGCTTTCTTTTTGGTCCTCTCCCAGAAATCTGTGGGACTATCTCTGAAGCCAGATCCCATGCAGGGGTAAGATAGCCAAAGTCTGGCCCTTACGAGAAATTGAAATATTTCTTCCTGAAAGTCAAAGGAGACGTGAAATCTGAGTGCTGGCAAATGTGGGCAATAGGGGGAAAAATGTTGGACGAGAGTAAGAAATTAGTTAATAACACTGTTATTTACTGTGCCTGAATTTCCTCACCCTCCCTGGCAAACCTCTATTGCGAAAGCAGCCGGAAGAGAAGCTGGGTAATTTGAGACTTCGGTCACTAATGGCAAATACAGCAGAATATTAGTGGCAGCGCTTTCCTGCCTTTATTGCGGAGGAGCACTGATTGCAGGCAATTGTATCGATCCATTCAGCCACTCATTTCACTTCATTGGAAAACGAATTAATTCTGACAGTCTTTGGCAAGAACTCATTAGTCTGTAGCTTAATGCTTAATAAACTGTCATCTCTTAACAGTGTAGGACCAATTGCCAGCCAGCTTGCGGATGCAGGGAAAATCTGAAGACTTCATTTTTCTCAGAAATGAGATTAATAAAAGACAGGATGATACGGGAGCAAACGAAAAGAAATACATACATGAAATAAGTGAGCAAAGCACCTACCTGCAAATAGGAAAGAAAAATTCTCAGAAAAATAGGGAGGGGAATTGGAATTTAAACCTATATCAGAAACAAATTATTTCACTGTGGCAAAAAGCATGAGCCACTGTTGGATGGCCTTGGGGCATCACCTCCAAAATTTTGTAAAGCGAGGTTATTTCTGGTGGTTTCAATGGTATAATTTCCTGTGCTTTAGATAAGTAGTGTTTAAATGTTCTTAGTATGTAAATTATCAAGATTTTGCGCATGTGAGGAAAATTCCATTAAAAAAAACAACTTGCACAGAAAAAGCCATATGTGCAACACTCTACTTCGCTAATTGATTGATTGGCTTCTTTACCTCTATCTATCTGCTTTCAGATGCTGAGGTCAACCATTACTTTGAGCAATAAAAAGAATTTTTTCAGACTGTGATAAATGCTTTGAATACAGCATGATCTTTTCAATAATTTTTGTTGCGTCTTCAGATGTAATTATATTATATTACATATGTTCTCCCAGCAGAGCTCTTGACATTAACTTGAAGTGCCATCTAAAAAAAAGGAATGCACTTGTTTTGTTTTCTGTGCTAGATAGATTGATAATCCCGCTTCTGCAGCCTTGGTATTTACTGTGCCAGATGTTCTGGCCTTTCTGTGTCTACTTTTAGTTTGTAAAGTGTGTAAGTCTTTGAAGGACCACAGCCATCATTGCTTTGACTCTGGGTAAAAGGATAGGAAGGATGGCCGCAGGTGGTACAGGAAAAGGTCCTGCACAGACATGTGGGAACCCTGTGAAATGATTACTGTTGCTATACCGGGTGATTTTCTTCCTACTGTAATAACATGCTCTTATTCCAACTCATTGTCAAGCTGTTGTCCAATCCTCTCGCTTGCAAGTAAAATCAATTTCCTTCATGTTTTATGATAGAAGACAGCTTGATGAATTCAGTTGAGGATCCTAGTGACTACTCCAGCTATGTGAAACGAAATGGTAGTCCCCTTTCTTTTCCAGTGCAGCAAAGCCAGGTCTTCTGTCTCTGCATGTGGCAGTGGCCATGCCCCAGTGCATCTGTCCCATTGCAGCAAATGTATAGGGGTATAACCCAGCCTCCAAAGGCTTCTCCCCTTCCCACCTTCCCCAAAAGTGTTTCAGCTCCTGAAATTGCTGACCTCAGGAAGATTATGGAGAAAAGAAGTAGCATCTATCAGTGGCGTGAGCTCCTACATGCAGTATGGTGAGACTAGTGAGAGTTAATGTCTGAAGCAACATTTATCTGCGGCATAGCATGGATTCTCTATGCTAGAAAAGATTTGGCAGTTTGCTATTCTGGCAAACTTTCCTAGTGTAGCCACAGCTTATACTGGCAAGCTAGTGTTTTGTCTGTATGTAGTTTATACCAGTTCCCTGAATGAAATGTGCTATACTGGCAGACTCCTTCCCCCTCCCACCCACATACAGCAGCATCTACTTTGGCATTCAGTATACAGCAGAAGTTTTGACTATAGACCTATTAGTGTAAGAAAAATCATGCTCCTCGGTAAAAAGGAGGCTGAAAGGAGGTCGTGTAAGAGTCGGGTAGAAAGCTGTCTTTGCGCTGCAGCTATATGGGAAAACTGTAAACTTGTGTGTTTGGTAAGATGATTTACCAGTGCCACTGGTGCCAGATTAGTACTCCAAGAATTGTACCTGCACTGGTTTGCTACTACATTTTCCGGGTGGAGAGCCCGGAGGCATTTCTTCTCCTGTGTTGCATAAGGTCGGTGGGTGAGAAACTACCGCCATTGATCAGTTTACTCTTACAAATAACCCTCTTTTCCCTTACAACCCCCACCCGCCTCTTTTCCTGAGGGGATGTGGAGTTTGAAATGCTGATGGCACAGAAGTCCCTGTCTCTGTCATCTCTTTTTATGGTTCTCTTTGAAGGGGAGAATTTCCCTGCCTGTGGCTGAGATAACAGAGAGATGCTAAGTGGTGGGATTTTTCACAGCACTTGACCATATGCAATAAAAGGTCAATTTGGACACACATCCCAGTGAACTTGGAAACATCAGAGTTTTGCTGGTTTAATGTGGAAATCAAAGCGTTTCAATAGCTCACCCAGTAGAGCTATTACCTCCTAATTGCCTTTTTCTTCATTTGCCCCCCCGCCTCTTAAAAGCACAGTGCCTTACTACTTACTTTTCTTTTAAGTTTAGAAAATTGTGAGTAGGTGGACTGGGATTGATTCTTGCCCATCTCTGATAGGAGAACGAGTGCTCACAAGTGAGGGCTGTGGGCACCAGCTCCAAATCCTCAAGTTCTCCATGAGATGAGCAGAAGAATCTCTGGACTGAGGACATTTTAGGTGTCGGGCATTCACATGTGCTCCAGCCAAGACTGGAGAAGGGCTCATGAGAGAGACCCTCTGAGGATTACTGAGCAAACTAGACTGGGGTTGGGAATCAGCAGAGCTGCAAATAGTTGGAGACTGGGAGAATGCTCCCAGTATTGGGAGTATTCAACACCTTTGCCTTTTTTTTTTTTTTAATTTCCCTGTGTGCCAGCTGAGAGACTGCTGCCGGCTGGATAAGGGTTAGATGCACTCCAGTACAGCTGTTCTTATATTCTTGTATATATGGGGTTAAATCAGCACAGAATTCAAATTTATAGAGCCAGAATATATCCATCTTGTAATGTTCCTATCATTAAGCAGTAGTTTATTCTTTGCAGAAACACTCAGAAATTAAGGTTCCTGTCCAGGTACCTCCTTGATAAAGAATGCTTGGCACAGTTAAAATTTTCAGGTTTTGAGTAATATATTGTTAGGAGCTGGAGATAGCAGCACACAGTAAATTTTTTTTTGGTTTTGGCTTGGCACCTAAAGCCAGCTGACTGAGGCTCAGTAAAAGGAAATTTGGCATTGCTGCTTTTTAGGAGACTGGCTAATGCAAGGATTTGGAATCTAAAAACCAAATCTGAAAAATATTTCATCTTCATAGGGTGGTCCCTAGGCTCAGTCCTGTGGCCTTTGCTCATGCAAAACAAATTTCTCATACAGCTTATTCACATTAGGGGAAAAATATCATGATTAGGCCGTTTGCTTGTCAGCTTTACGAACATGGGAAGGGACCCCAGCGTGTCCTTCCTCGCTTGCCTCCTCAGCCTGTGCTGTCTGCGCCGGTTGAAGTCACGACAAATTTGGCAGCACAGAGGCGCAGAAGGCAGGGCTGCTCGGGGAACCACGGGGGAAGCACAGCCAGGGCTCTCCCAAAATATGCCCGAGCCCGTGTGCGTGTACAAGCCCTTCTGCTCTAGCCTGTGTCCCAGCGCCAGGCCGGCTGTCAGCAGCCGAGTCATTTGTCAGATTTGCCCTCCAGTTTCTGTTGCTTCATTGTTTCGTTTATATTTCTTTAAACCTTTGTCTCTTTTCTTTGTTCTGCCTTCTCCCCCTCCCCTCTACCCCTTATTTTGTCTGTTTTCATGTTTTCCTCTGTCTCAGACTGGGGACTGGGCTGTGCCAGCGAGGCTGCACAGGGCCAGGCGTGGTGCTGGGCAGGAGGTGGAAGGGTCCCAGGGACCCCTGCCCACACCAGCAAGGGCAGCTGCATTTTGGCTCTTGGCTTGCTGCTTCCCAGCCTCAGGGAAGGGAATGGGGCCGGGACATTCCCTGCTACAAGGCTCTTTGTGGCCAAGGAGCGCACTGGGGACAGCACAGCCTTTGGTGGGTGCTAGTGCTGGCCCACCCTCAGCGCGTGGGGAAGGGGCAGGACCTTAGAAAGCCCTTTCAAATGGTGATCAGGACATTTGGGGGGCTGTTCACAAACGGTCATGATATGCCTGAATGTCTGTGCTCAGTGGCCAGGGAGCCAAGAGTGAGGGCTGCAGCGCAGGCCTGGCCCCAGCTGGGCGGCCATGTTGGGGCCTTGTGGCTAGGGAGCAGTGCAGCTGCAGGGGCTGTGGGGAAGGAAATCGAGTTTCCATTTTGTCAGCATAAATTGTATCACTCCTTTCTTTCAGTGCCTCTGAAAATGCGGTTTGCCTTAGTTTGGAGGCTACCTTGCCCTCAGCAAGTAAATAAATGCCAACTAAAATAAAAAGGAAGCACAAAACAATAATGAGGCCTGCCACACGCCAGCTTTAGCAGCCTCTTGAGGCCGGATGGGAAAGCAGAGCGTAAAGGGCCGAATCCTGCGCCCTGGCTGCTGGGCCACTGCGGGGCCTCTCCACGCCGTGGCCGTGTTTGCCCGCTGCGGGGGCGGCCCCTGGCCAGAGGGTCCCGCAGGGCACGGCCAGCGAGGGCAGGCTGCCGCCTCCGGAAAGGGAGCAAAGGCCCCATGGCCGTCGCCTGTACGTAGGCAGTGGCGACGGACAAGCATTTGGAAGCAAAAGCTGCCGCCCTGCATCGCTAACATGCAGAGAGGGCAGCGGCAGACTGAAGTTAGAATCAGTAAGATTCTAAGATTTTACTTACTAAAATCAGTAAGTAAGTAAAACCCACATATACAGTGGCAGTCCCATTTAGACCGCTCCCCCCCCAGCTTGCAAATTGCATATGAATTTGCCTAATTGAAATATCTGAAAACTGAGTGATAGTTTTACTTCTTACCTACAATTTCTTGAAGAATGTTTAAGGATTTTTCTTTTTTTCCTGTTACTTTGTAAATGAATGGACATATCACAAAAAGAAATTTACCTTACCGTTGAAGGACAGGGGAATTTATTGGCAGAAATTTCCCACAAACATTTTTTTTTCTATATAATATATTGCTGCTAAAATAAGCTACAGAAAATAAGAATCACATATGTTTTTATAAGCACACTGAACAGTTAAATACTTAAGTCCTGAGTAAACTGAAGGAGATTCTATTATAAATGGAAAAACCCTGAAAACAACTTTAAAGGGACATTTATGTGTGAAGAAGGAGATACACTTTGCATTAGCCACCCCAGCTACACACTTGTTAAGAGAAAAAAAATATGTAGCACATTACTTACCTCTGATAAAAAATTTACTATATATACTTTCCCATCAAGATGGTGGTAGGTTAAATACTTAATTTATTTTTGCTGTACACTCTTGTTCTCTCTGATGTTTCATGCCAAACTGCTGCGGTAAAAAGAAGTCAAGTATATTAAAGACATATATTTTAATTAAAAATATTAGAAGAAACATATTAATGTTCCTTTTTTTAGTAATAGCAGATTGTTGGCCAACTAGGCAGCGAAGTTATTTATTCGGAAGACATATGTTATGCTGTGGAGTAATACTACAAGTAGGACATTGCATGTGATCAGTGGTTCTGTTGGCAAACTGCTTCACTTCACCTCTGCCGCGTTATGGGAGCACTGGGCAAATCCTCCCCCGGTGCAGACTGGCATTGTCCTGCCAACGCTGAATAGGGCTAGTTTACCCCAGGCGGGTGTCTGGCCCTGAAATCAAAGCTGTCAATATGACCACATTTGGTGTGAGCAGAAAAGAAATCACTTCTGTGATGAACTAATTTAGGGCTCTTATCTGTGAAGTGGTCAGAAGAAAATAAGGTAATGACACATTGCACAGCCAACTATTTTCTAGAGTTGAACTAAGAGCTTAATTCCGTAAAAGTTATTTTTCTTTTAACTTTTTAATAGCTTAAGTGACTGAACCAGGCAAGAAAAGTAATGAGTTTGGTCACAATAGTATCAGAGAGAATTATAATAAAAGAGGTGTTACCGATACAACCTAGGCTATTTTTATCATTTTCTTCCCTTCTTCCTCATCTTTATCAGTGTGTTTTATGTAAACCTGACACATTTATATATGTGAAACAGATGCAAAATGAAGCAGTTTTGTCTTCAGTTATGACCATGTTTTTTCAATCATGGACATGATTTATGGAAATGTTCTTTGCTGTAAAAAATTTCTTTTAAAATCCAAACCACATTAATTATAAATCTAACATTCAATTTCTTTTGATACTTTGGGGAATATGGGGAAGTAAATTTTTAATGCAAATAAACAGTTTCTTTAAAAAATCAGTATTCATTAAATGTTGAGATGAAACCAGCACAAGACTTCTCAGTGAAACTACTAGAGAATTCAATTAGATGTTGAGAAAATTAGCTCTCTTTTTAGAAAAATATTATACGTCTCAGATTTCTATCTGCTATGGTATATTTGGCACTCCTGGGGCCAACCAAACTGTGAAAAGCTATTGATGTTGGCTCCTTGGCTGATCAGCCTGTTCAGGGTTGAGCTCAGTTTACTGTGGAATAAACTCTAAACATTTCAGAGTTCAGAAGCGTTGTGCAGAGGTGTAGGAACTGCCCGAGACTGAGCGGTATCACCAGTAGAGACTGGGAGAATTTGTAAGGTCAGCAGCTGGAGAGAATATTTTTCTCCTGGACAAGGCCAAACTATATAATATCCGCAGCACTGCCAACTATGACGACTTTATCACATCTCTTACAAGGCTCAGGGTTTTTCTTCACACCTCAGCCCTTGAAGCATGTACAAATCTCAGTTTCCATTTTTTAAATAGTGGGTTTCTAGGCCTTGTGATTACAAACAGAAGCTTGGAAATGTTAACCCTAGAGGCTGAACACCCAGAAAGCAAATAAAACAGTCATAGTTTTCTTAAATCTCACTTTAAAGCCAGTCTCATGATTTTGGGGGTCTCATTCATAATTTCCGAGTGTGTAGATCTGGCTGCACTGAATTCCAGGGAGCTAATTCAGCTTCACAGAATTAATCCCTCCTGACAGAAGGTCTCTGTGGTCTGTGGTGCTCTGGTGGTCTGTGGTGAACTGCTACTTCTCTCCTCTCCCTATTTCCACCTGCTATTTCTCATTAAAAGACAGCTAAAAATACTTGACGTGCTTTCACCGTATTCCTATTGCTTATAAGCAATTACGGTGCATTAAGCACTATTCAACAACATTGTGGGAGTGGGGATTCACATGTTCATCTTCTCCCTACCCCTTCAGTTGTCTGTGGGATATTCTCTCAACTTGTGTTTCATACAAGGAAGTCTTTTTAAGGTATCATCTGTCTCAAGATCATTTCTAATGTCAGTATTGTGACGTTAAAATTGTTCATTAAAATGGGAAAGGAAGTGACTTTTGCCCAGCCTTCTAAGAGCAGGCAGTGGCACAGGTCTTTTTGACCTGAGCTGGGAGAATGGCTTGTGCTTGAATTAGCTTTTTATGGAAGTTATTTCCCTACCTAGCTGGGCTCTGGCGCAGCCTGGGTCTCTGTTCTCGTTATGGCTTCTGTGTAGCTGAAAGCTCCGATAGCCACAGAAGTGGCGGGGAGGACAAGGGAGGTTGGTTTCTGTGGAAGGAAGGAAGGAAGCTGTGAGTCCTGGTATTTGTGTAAAACAAAAGCAGCATCACGGAGTCTACAACTGATCCCCCAATAAACCAATTCTGAAAGCCCTGGCTTCCCCTATGCCCCTCATCACTGTCTCCCTTTGATAGGAACAGGAGGTAGGAGCTTCCCAGGAGTGTGAAGATGTCTGGTCTGGGAAACATGAAAGAAGAAAGCTTGTATGTTTATTTTGCACGCCATAGATTTTAGGGCCAGAAAGCCTTTTCTTTTTTTCTAATTAGAAGATAATATCTTGTTAAAAAGTATATGTTCTGAAGCTTCAAAGAGGGAAAACCAAAACAAATCCTCCTCTTGACCTATAAATACAGTTTGAAAAGCTACAAAAATCCATTGAAGTTTACTGTGATAACTTGATTTTGGCCTCAGTCTAGAAGAAAGATTGGGGTACTTTGGGAATCGTAGGAATCTTGAATCTCACTGGTAAGCTGAGAGAAGTGTGAAAGCATGGTGCAACGCTGACAGGGCAGTATGCCGCATTCCTGCGCATCGGCAGTGTCAAAGCGTGGAGTTTATGACTGCTCTTTCTTTCTCCTCCATCAGTAAACACAATCTCTTCACTCCCTGAAGTTAAATCAAACCGCTGTAAAGCAGCTCATGAGTAACCAGGGTAAAATTTCCACTGAATTAATCATATATCTGGTCCAAAATATTTAAGATATAAACAAAAGAGGATAGAATAAGACCAGACAGGCATGTAAACATTTCCAAAGTGGTTGTTTTCCAGATAGTTTTTGAGCCACAACTGGCAAAAACCAGGGTGATTGCAAAAAGCTAGCGTTGAAAGAAATGGATTGGCATCAGTTTACACCAGCTGAGGGTATGATCCTGCATATTTCATGAATATCTGTTTAAAACGTATCCAAATGTCCTTGGAAAATATTTTTCCATTGGAAAAAAAAAGGTAAAAACGTATCTATGAAAAAAATTGGGCAAACTTAAATAGTAATTCTAATGAAAATAATTCTATTATTTTTAAATAAAAGAAAGGGGCTTTAAATCTACATCCAGTGTCCTTATCTGGCTTTCCAGTATATTTATGAGAAGAATAATTTGTACGACAGTTTTTATTTTCTTCCTTGAAAATATAGTAAAAAAAATAAGGACAAGTACTAATAAATCAGGTCAAAACCAGAGCTGTTGAAGAAGCTAAAGGCACAATGATTTGGGAGAGACTAAAATCCCAGACATTTCAGGTGTGGTTCAAAATCTTTATGACACACAGTGGACATACAGTGCAAAAGGTGGGGAGCAGCACTTCACACAGCAAAAGGTAAAGTGGATGACAAGATACAGTAGGTCAAGAGTGGAATATTCTAAATCTAAACTTGGCATGTGTGAACAAGTTATGAAATGGTGAAAATTACCTCTTTATATCTAAAATCCAGTATGCAGATTTTCTTTGGGAAGTTTGAACTGTATTATTGCACAGCACCATTTTCTAGTGCGTGTGAAATGAACCCAGACTGAAGTCCCAATGTCTTTCATGCTTCACACACAGTCACCTGAGATCTATTCAAATAATAAGCTTTAGATCAGAGGCTAGGAATGTCATTTATTGCTCTCCTACAGTACCTAGAGGAAGAAAGTGCCTTTAATATGTTAGACTTTGAGGGTCTTCCTCAAGGCACATGTTAAATACTGGTAGTATGCAAACGGTATTCATATTTCTAGATACTTGTGAGAGTGGCTAGAATCCATAGTTCCTAAAAAGTCTTTGCCTGACACAGTTCCGATAAAGGCTTTGCCCGAGACAATGACTTAGAGCCTTTCTGATTAAAGTTAATAATGAGCTGAACTCTGGGTGAAGGGAACATATTGAATGGTATAGGGTTATGATGTTTCATGTAAGTGACTTTTAGAAGTATTTGGAAGATAACTTGTTAGAATGCATCATTTCCTGGTTGTATTTTCCTTACCAGCACATAAGTCATTTTTTGGTTTATTACATGTGTTCTTCCCATGGTCCTACAGGCCAGTTAGGGACTGATTCTTGTGAAGCATGATTTGTAGTCAAAGCAAAGAATCAGCAACAGCATCTTTTGGCTTAAGCACGTTTTGAAAGGGTCTAGACAGTTGCAAATGACAGTTTATCAATTGTTACTGCAGCCTTCAAGGTTCAGATGAGATGATAGGGCTGAACTGATCGGAAAAGTATCTCAAAATTCATTCTCTGCCCCAGGGAGTCTCATCCCCAGGTTTTTTGAAGGGACACATCTTATACTGATGAGCTCTGAAAAATTCCCAAACAAGGAATTTTTCAGTGTTTCTCTAGCCTAGTAAAATATTTTGCTGATGGAGAATACAAGTGCTGCTATGACCTCTGTAACCTGCTGGTACGGGTGCTGGATACCAAAACTGAGTCCTTGCTTGGCCTTGGTTCAGAGCCAGGACCTACAAGGCAGTCTTCTGCATGTCTGGCAAGCATCCTTAGCTACCACACTATTTGTTATTTCTGGATGTGTCCCTGATTTTCATTTTGTAGCCGTCCTGCTTTGTATTAACTAACTCTTCATTAGGCAGGGAGGGAAGCAACAAGAGCTGGACACTCCAACCCTTGATTTTGTCACTCCCTTGGTACATTAGCTAGAGAAACTCCTAAACACTGGCTTACAAAGTTCCAGATAGCAAAGCTGTAAAGCTCCAGCTGCCAAGATCAGGAATTTGTCTTCTCTCTGTTAACTTCAAAACAGTCTCCTGCAGACGCAGGACTGAACAGCTTTGTGTAGTTTAGCCCCCAGCTGTTTCCTCTCGGTGAGGTGATGGTATGGCTCACTTCCTGCTGGAGCTTGTCCATGTTATATAAATATATATGTTGGGGAGCAAGTCCTTAAATGCCACTATCAGAAGTTAGTCCAGATTGATTGTTCGCTTCCTTGTGGCTATGGGAGGGGGTGGCAACTGATTTTTAGGCCAGTCTTGGAGCCTGGACTGGGACCTGACTCCAAGTAGTTAGGCAATTATCTGGAGCTGTTTTTGCCAGCTTTGCGCTTCAAAAGGTAGCACTTTGAAGCTTCATTAATTCTTGTTTCATAAGATCATGTCTCATTAGTGCATGCTTAATTAGTTCCTGCCTTGTAAGCTGATGCTTTGAACATTTAAAAGTTCATGCTTTTTTCTTTGTTTTGTATGACAACTAGCAAGTCTGTTTAATTGATATTGTACATTTTATCAGTTCCCATGGCATAACAGTTGGTGAAACCTGCAATTTTATTACAAATCCGTGAACTTTTAAAATGTTCCTTCTAGTTAGTTCTCTATTCGTGTTCTTTGGGCAAAACAAAACCCTTCAGTGTGGTAAATAGCGAGCATTTAAGTAAACGTAATGTGCTTGAGGGAGTTGATGCAGTTTTCTATGATGGTATTAAAGATATCTATGCCAAGTCATACTCAGTTCCACAGGACTAGTCAGTTGGCTCTGGAGATAAGCATTGAAATATAGGAGTGGCTGCCTCTTGGGTGGGACGCCCTTTCGCCGCGAAGCGCTGAACGTGCCAGTTGGAGTCCGTCGTTACGTCCGCTCAGGCAGGAGGGCTGCCCGGGAATAGGACGTTGTATACAACCCTTGTCCTCAGTCTGCGTAGAGCAGAAGGCACCAATCACAAATCACTCCACTCATAATTATTTTCACAAAAGACACAGTCTAGCATGCTCATGTAAGCACTGATAAAAAAGTTGAGGCTAGCGAGTTATGCTTTAAATGACTGGTGCGGAGTAGTTATATATAGAATGATTAATTTTTTTAGAGGAGCCGAGGGCTGTCCTTAAGTTTACGAGAGACCTTAACAGCAGGTGGGAGCAGACAGCAGGTGAAGATTCATATCTCCCTGCAGAGGCCGAGAGCTGTCAACAGAGCTTTCCGAACATTAGCGTTAAATGAGTATTCTATGCAAATAGTACTACTCCTTCCACCAAGGCTTAAGTCATGTATCTGGCACACTACCTGCAGATGACAATGACTTGTTTATTTTATTAGATCATGTGCTACTCTCCCAAACTCAAATAAATTATTCATTTCTAAAGAATGTCAACAGCTAATGAGTGCTTGAACAGTTCATAAAAGCTCAATGCTCTCTGGAAGGTTAGATCTGTTATTACTACAAACTGGTTCATTTAATTGTGTATATAACATATACAAATGAGGGCTATTTCTGCATCTTTCACTTTTGTAATGCTTTTCCTTTGAGCTGGCTATGGTAAAGTATATACCAATTAGCATGGCCAATGATAAACCTAGTCATATACACTGCAAAATTGTTTACTATATTTTTCAAGGAAGAGAAGTCATTACAGCCCAGACTTGGTCTGTAGTTTGGATGGCAATATTGCTTCAAGCTTCTGGCTAAAAATCTAGAGCATGATTGCTTTGCTCACTTCTAAAATTTGACTAATGGATGAATTAGAATAAATCAGACAGAAACAGTCAGGAAAGATTCTAGGTACTGTTTAGTTTTGTATTTTCTCTTAGTCTCTTATAGACTAATTGGAACTGTGAGTATTATTTCACCAGATTGCTTCTAATTACATTTGCTTGGATAACAAATTATCTTTCTGTAGAAAATATTTGCTTTTATGTTCTGAAACATGGCTCATTTGAACTGTGAAAGCTATGCATGTTTGGGGTGGTTTTGGGTTTTTTTTTTGTTGTTCTCAGTAATAGGGTGAATTTGCCATGTCTGCAAAGTTATTAAAATTACCTAATAAGGAGATGAGAACAGAGATAATATATTTTTTAAATTATGAAGCAGTTGTCGGAAAAGAGAAACCATCACAAGTTTTTCAGCAGCTCTTCTAGAAAAGCTACACAGAAGCTGAGATTCTCCTTTCTTAAAGGCAGAGTAGTTATGTATTTCTATATTTATTCCCAGCCAATTCCCAAAGGCCCAAGGAGAAGCATCTGTGCATCATTGCTCTTACTTGTGGAGGGGGAAAGCCTAAGTCAAAGTAGAAGACTTGAAATTTGCCAGCGCCTTGCTGTAAAGCTACCAGAGCTAGAAGAGACCAGCAGGATTGATATGTCTCATATATATTTCATATTGTGTGATAGACCCAAGCAGTATCAAGCTGTACACACCTGTTTCAGTAATGTATTTGCACAAAGAACTCAAGTGCCAACTGAAGTATGAAACGGGAGCCTTTCAGGAGAAGTTTTGTCCTTTTCTTTCTAACGATCTTAGGTCTGTGCAGAAGCCATGAATTTATGTTGCCTGACTCCAAAACCACAACAGTCAAGAGACAGCCCAGTGACAATTTCACACAGAGATGTGATTTATCATTGATTTTACATCACCATTACCAAAGCCACAGATGGTGGAATAATAAAATTATCCACACATTTCTATATATTGTCCCTCTGACAAGTTGCAGCCAAGGTCTGGGTCAGTGTAGTTCAACTTCATGGCAAATGCAGTCCTCACGGTGCCCAGGTATGGTAAGGCGTGTTTGCTTACATTCACTGAGCTGTGTGTAAGCACGTTTTCTTACTGCTACATTAGCAGAACCAGCGGTGCTGTGTTCCAGAAATCAACTTTTAATTCAAAGCAAAAAAAGAGACCTCCGTCTGCTTGAAAAACAAGCTTATTAATCCCTAATAACATGCATCTAAGTGTGGAAAGTGTTCGTAAACTAAGTAAACTTCTTTAATATCCATCATGAAGACAGAAATTACTAAGTGACACTGTTGCTACTTCATACGTGCCTTTAGCAGCCTTGTAAAGCTATTCTTTTGATCAACTATTTTGATTAAAATTGCCAGAAGAACAAAAGAGCTTTCCTATATTACACAGAATTTCTGTTTTTCGAGCTCAATCATTGTTATTCTTTACATGTTCTGCCATGTCCAAAATGGTTGCATGAAGCATTTAGAAAACAAGAACAAGAACAAAAAAAGCCCCAAAAAGGAAAGGAATGCTAAAAATTATATGTTTCTCTAACAAAGCATTTTACTGTCAGCTTATGTTCTTGAATATTCAAGAACTATCTGCATTAAATACCATTTCAATTGCATTTTCCTCTCTTGGTATAGAATCATTTTTCCAGCATATATATAAAGAAAGCAAATTTATAAAGTGTGCCTTTTCTCCTTAACCAGGATCTCTCATAGATGAAATACTGTTGTCACCAAAGGCTCACCAATAAGGGGGTTTTGGTAAGAAAACTGAGAAATGTTCCAAAAGTGAGAAAAGTCACAAATGTCAATGTAGTCAAAGACTGAAGTTTTAATGACTTTTTAATGCTACTTGTTCAAGGCTGGATTACATAAATTTTCCGTAAACATCTTTCCCTGAAAAGTGCTTCTAAGACAAGTACAGGTAAATTGGATAGCCTCATAGTTTTGTCAAGAGCGTATTCAGTCGTAGTTTCAGCAAGGGTTCAGGATATTGTACACAATATTGAACAAGAAATATTCTGATTGCAGACACTTGGGTATTTTGTCTAGTATTGCTAAAAAAGTTGTGTGGCAATGAAGAACATCTTAGTACATCTGGAAGACTCTGGTTTGTCATTTTTATTCAAGACATGTTCTTGCTATAGAAACTAAAGAAGATATGTGGCTGAAACACAAATCCAGTCCTTCCCTATGCCTACTGCACAGCCATGTTTCACAGCCCAGTCTTTAAGAAGAAATGCTTTCCAAGGCAGGAGCGGGGGGGGGGAGGCTCCACAGAGTGCCGTTTTGGGAGAGTTGCACTGATTAATGCAGAAGGTGCTAAGAGCAACTTTTTTGTAGGAGAGAGCCAAGTGCCAAAGCGTGGCTGAGGGCATGCTTAGCCAGCCGGGTCAGCGGTGTGGGAAGATCTCCAGACAGCAGCACAGCACAGCAGCAGTCAATATGCCCAACATCTGCTGTGTTTCTGTGAACGCGTGACGAACCGAAGTAGTGCAAAATTGAAAAACAAAAAGATGACACAGATGTTTGATGTGTTGAGTGATGCTCCAACCTCACAGACTGACTGACAGCTGCCTCAGACAGTCTCAAGGTAAGGAGAGAGAGAAACAGAGAAGGTCATCTTTCCAGAGAAGCTGTATTAGTAAAAAGCAAAAAAATGCTAAATTATTGACTGCAGTCCACTGCATGAGGTTTTCTGTAGCTCCAGTCACTATACTGGTGATCCAAGTCTTGTCCTGATCACTAGTCTTGTGGAAGAAGTAGGATAAATCAGTGAATCAATGCATAAGTTAATTCAGTCAATCTTTCTTGCACTCCAGCAGGTGTACATACAATTTTTATGAATTTAATACTGCACACAGAGGTAATGAAGAACCATGAGGGATCACTCATCCCTTTTGGAACAGGAAAGTCTACCAAAGGTGGGCAGTGGTCTGCAGAGTTCTGTCCTGAAAATATTTAGTTGTGTCTACTACACTGTTGCCTCTTCACAAGCAATAGAGGGTAACCTGGACAGAGTGTTACCGATGGACAAAAGGTCAAACCAAAGATAGCCTTGTGTCTTCTTTTGTCAGCTGCAAAGTTTGTGTTGGTGAAATTTCTGTCTCAGAGCCTAAGCTCATGTGTCTAGCTGCATTTATGTGAGCAATGACAATACGACAGGAGCCCTGGTTTAACTGAGCTCTGTCTTCCACCTACTGCTTGAGCACTGCATTACTGACATCAGTAACAAATTTTGAGTGCTGTTAGTGTTGAAGAAGGAGGAAGATCTAAATATTAAGTGGCTGCTTGAGACACTACTGTAGTTAAGAATTCACTTAGAAAGAACAGACGGCCCAAAAAGAAAAATGTATCTCAACTGAGGTGTTAAAAGGATTAAGGATTAAATAAGTACAAGATCAGAGGCTAGACTAGTGCCAAAATAAACAAATCTATTTAGTCAGGTATAAGAAGAGATCAGAAGAAATGAGAGGAATTAGAAGACAGTGACGATGAAGGTGACTCACAGAGGATATTCAGGATACAGAGGTCACAGATGAGAGTTTCTAAACCACAGACTAGAATTGTTAAATCAAAACCAGATGACATGCAGAAAAACAAGCCATGATGGCCAGATGGCAAAATTCTGTAAAGAACTGTCTGAGGATAAAAAAATTCTGTTAAATAATATTGCTTCAACAGGTGACAGAGAACCATGACATGAAAAGCTGAAACAAAGTTTGCAGTCAAAAAGTCAAGAATAGAAAAGCTCTAGGTACTAAGCAAGGTGCTAATGGATTTTGCCAGGTTGAATGTCAGTACTAGGGATGATTTGTTCCAAGTGGGAACATGGAAGGCTTTGTATTAATAATAATTCCATTACCAAAGAAAAAGACTTGTATAAACAACATAAAACTTTCTGTTATTCCATGGGATCAAAATGAACACTGGCAGGTTTTAGAGAAGGTTTTCAGAAAGGTCAGTGCTCCCCAAAATGTCTTTTTCTTTCCCACAGAAAAATGAGTATCTTGATACAGCCTATGTGAATTGGCCTCAGAGACAGTTTCTAACATTTCATACAAACTTATGATAATTGCCCATCTCTTCACAACCAGTGGGTTGTCCACTATATCAGCTACAAGATGCAAACTTGCATTTTACTAACTTCCATCATCATAAAAACATCACCCAAAAGCTGCATCTGTCAAAAAGGCAATTCTGCTCCCATCACTCCTTACATCGTTTACTGGAATCTTTCGAATTTGGTGCCAGACATCCATGTTTCAACAAACTTTGTTTTTTCATACTTGTTGCTCCTTTCGTCATTAGCACTAAAACAGTCACTAATTGGTGTGGAAGGCTCTCTAAAGGGACTTGGGCACTTTAGTTTGTAGGTCCTGAAAAATTCCCCTGCACCTTGTACCTCAGTTTGATTGAGTTCCTACATGAGTACATTTCTAACTGTAAAAATCCCTAAACACCTGAATATCTGCTTCTGAACATGGCCAGACCTCGCAGGTCCTGAGAGCTGATGCACTACGCACATGGCTGTTCAAAACAGCCTCCAAGAACACGCGGGTGCACGGCCTGATCTCATAGAAAACGGCCTCACACAGAGCGGGGCAAAACAGTGCTGATGCAGCCTCTGGGAAGGGAGGTGAGGAGATGAGAGGGGGCCTTTTACCATTTGCCTAGAATTCAGATAACTAGTTTAACGTCCTTTAAGGTGTCACAGAACACAAGTCTGCATCGCCCATACTGCGGATGAGCGCTCTGCTGGAGGTGTTGCCAGTTTTTGCCATTCCCTCCTTACTTAAAGATGCGAGACTGTGACAGCTGGTCCACGAGCCGATGAGTCACGCCGCAACGGGAGGAAGGTGGGGCTGGGGGGAGATCTCCAAGAGGCGGGTGGTCCGGGCACCAAAGAGCAGGAATCACTACAGACATCCTAAGATAACTATCTGACTTGTGAGTCAGAACCCAAAGATACCAGGATTAACAAACTTAAAAGCCAAAGACTTAGCCAGACAAAGATTGTATATAATCCAGTGTATATATAAACTCCTCTTACACTGCCCAGCCAGTGAGCCAAAGTGCTTGGAGGGGACTTCTTAGTGGATGAAGTAGCTCAGCCTCCAAACCCAAGCATTCCTCAGCCCTTCTGCTCTGCTGCTGAAAAAAGCCAAATCGTGTGAAGTCACTATTTTTGATGGTTCTGAGATACGAGTTAGAAAGCGCAGCACCTAGCTTCTTGCCCATGAAACTTCACTAGCCATTTTGAACACGTATTTTTAGCTTAAGTAAACCAGAATTTCAGCGAAACACAGAGTAAAGGCCTTGTTCCCCTCCACCGTACGGTTATACAGCAGAGCGGCACAGGTGAGGGAAGTATGTCCGGAAGGCAGTGGAGCTGATAGGAAGTATCTATGCAACAATGTATAATTACGAAATATGTAAGCAGTCAGTGTGTAATCCCAGGCCAAACTACGGTGACCGCTGATAGCAGTTAGTGCAAGATCACAGCTTCACACGAGCAATATCCAACATTTAATAGCATGTTTTCAGGTAGGGGGGGTTTCTTCCTTCTTTCTTAACACACCTCCTCAGAAATACCCATGAGTTCAATTTCTTGTTAATAATGCAGCATGTTAGATGGTTTGGGTAATTCTAATATGTGGTTAAAAAAGACAGATCTGCTTTGTGAGTTGTGCATTATTTTCTTCTTTGCCAGCTGGGGAAGGAAAAACCTGTCTCTTTATCAAAGTGAGAACTGAAATAGCAATGAAGGATGGTCTTGATGGTGGGCTTTTTTTCCTCAGAGAATTATTATTTGGATTCAACTTCTTTCCTAAGTTAAAGGATTATTTAGTTTTTCAACTGCCCACAAGCACTACTTTGTTAATTAGAGCCATTCCACGGGTACTTGTGTGACTTCATTTCCCATGGAGACATGTCTGGGGGATCATGAGAATTTTCTAATGATACCTCTGACAATTTGCTGTTTTATACAAAGTCTGCACTGCTGCCCTTTGCTGAGGAATACCACCACAACTACTGAACCTATACCGTTTTATGATCTACAGCAAGACTACAGCAAGACAAGAAGACATTGCATGTTATGAAAGTCCTGGGAATCAGGATTTTTCTGGTGCTACATCATATGCTAATTAATTTTTTTCTAACTCTTGGCACAAACCAAGAAGAAAAACCTAAAATCAGCATATCTGATTTGTAGCAACCCCAAGGTGTAACTAATATTAGCACAATATTATGGTTCAAGCAGGGCGGGGAGAAAATAAATTCATAGCTGAACCTCTTCAGAGGGAAAAAATTCAAATTTAATATACCACCCACAAGGAAGCCAGAAGCCATGTTTCCTATTGTTAAAAAACAACAAACAAAAAAACCCAATAGATGCTCACCCTTTTTGGCACTGCAGATCAGAGCCAAGGGATAACATCATATTGTCACACTCTGTGTGAGTGAAATCATGTTAGCAAGTGCTTTTATCTGGGTGTTGGTGACACCCAACAGAATTCCCCAGGGCACTGGCAGGTCACAGACTTGTTAAGACTTAGAGCAGTCGCTTTCCTCTAAAACTGTGATTCTTAAACATCTGTAGAAAAATTAGTTTTGCTAATCTCTCTGCTGGTGCTAGGTCACACACGCCATCGTACCTGACCAGCCACTCAGCAACTGGGGCTTGTGATCGCAGGTATAACTCATCAATCGTAACGTAGGAGTAAAGCATCGCAGAGCAAAGCATTGCAAAGCACAGGAGAAGCACGAAGAGGAGAGAGGGGCAGGAAGCAGGGCAGTCTGCCACAGGAAGCCAGATGGGCAAAACCGCAGCAGGAGAAGAAGAGCAGCCAGATAAGGAGGAAGAGAAAGGAAAGAAAAAGAGAATTAGTGAAGAAAATGTTGATCCTTTAATAGAGTCTGTGTTGTTTTCCTCTAATTTCTGTCCTTTGGAAGGGTAATTGCAGTTTTCAGATACAGTCGTGATGACATAGTGCATCCTGAAGCTCATCTGTGGTCCCAGGCCATTTCTAAGAAACTGCATAAACCCCCAAATGCTCTTGCAGTCGTGCTTATGGGCAGAGGAAAGGATCAGTGACGGTATTTCTGTGAAGAAATATGTATGGGTCTTAGCACTGCATTTGAGAGCTGTGCTGCGGATGGCAGCTGTGGTCCTGCTCCCGCAGACGCAGACCGAGCAGGAATGGGGAGGGGAAGGAAAAGCTTGAGCAGTTGCTGTCTGGCAGGTAAATGCTTGGTGTAGGCATTTACATAAAGAGCTATATTTAAACTTTCCTTCACCTCACTTGGATGCGCTCTCGCATCATGTGTTTAAGAGTCCTTGTCCCTGCTAAGACCTAAGCTCTCGGGCATAACTTTTAAAACGGGTCTCTTTTTGAACTTAATGGGGCTGCTTCCATGCTTCAGACTGAGCTGGCAGGGTTGGAGGCCTGGTGGTGTGACAAAAAACAAAGGACCCCTAAAGGGCTGGGGAGGCCAGATTCCAGCTCTCATCACAGGGCACCACATTGCTGCACAGAAACAGAGCAGGGCTTGCACTAATTCTGTAATTTCTCCAGCACAGCTCATGTCTCCTGCCATCCCCAAAAATAATAATAAAAAAAAAAAACCCCGAGGCAAAAACAATAGCAAAGCATGTCTCTTACTGTGTTTGGGAAGTGCCAAGCAGCTTGCGGAGGCTGCTGCTGCAAAAAACTAGCAAATGACAGTGATGTGAAGTTAATGAGGATCAGGACACTTGGCGGTGGAGGTTTCTGGGCTGCAGGAAGGAGGGAGGCTCTCAGGAGGTCCCGATAAGCATTAGCAGTTTTGGATGCTCAGCCAAAACTTTTGTGGTTTGCCTGTTAGTACTGAATCTCTTTTTTGTTCAGCCGTTACTTTATACTGTGCGGTCTGGCTAGCAGTTGTACAACAGCATTTAAAATATACAACATGCTGTGAGACAGAATGCAGCTACCTTGTCAAAGATGCCAGCATTAAATTACAAAGAGGCTAGTATACTCCGAATATAGGATATAGCCTTTTTGACTGTAAAAGTCCAGATAGCCAACTTCTGTTATCGTTGAGTTTAGGTCGCAGCAGCTGCCTTGACTACAGCAAGGGAGGGTGAGGGAAGCACAAGGAAAGGGAGGTGGATGATCCCATTTGGGTCCATAAGCAGTCTGGCCTGGGAGAAGGAGAAAGAGAAGAGGTTGGTGATCTTTTTTTGGAATGAGTAAAATGGAGAGAACAGTTGTATAATGTCTCCACAGTGCTCATCACATGGAAGTGCACGGGTTGGTTGCGGGGTGAATATAGCAGAGACGATAGCGATTATGGTTTTTGAAGTGAAATAGTGAAGAAGCTCCACCTTTAGGCGTGGGGTTTGACTTTCTGTAGGTTTTTTTGAATTTGATGAAATTGATTTCTTCTTGAACGTTATTGGCTTTGAGGGGAAACATATAGAGTAGGGCATTTGAACAACAACATTGCTGTGACACATCATAATCCTTTGTGCTCCGCAATGGGTCCTTCTCTTCTTAGTAGTTAACTCTGTATTAGTGAAAATAAATTCCATATTCTTAAAGGAGGTGGAACTAAAGATGCAGCTACCCCAGAAGCTGTGGAAGAATTACAGAGGAAAGCTTAAGAAGATCTCATAAGAGAAAACAAAGACACTAGATTAGCTTTGAACCCAGGAGTTTCTCACACCACAAATCAAGTGCATTGTCAGAAAAAGCACAGGTGTACACCACATGTACAGGTTAAAATGTAGTCCTGAGTGCTGTGATGACAGTTCTGTGTTCATAACGTATCTATCTCAAAGAGTACTTATGCATCTGTTATAAATTCAGGTAGAATAGAGATAGGGCAATTTCTTTCTAAGTTACAATATTCTCAATACAGCTTTGCTATATTGGTATCAATGAAATTATTCGTATGTGAATTTGGCCCAGAGGTTTTTCTTTTCCTTGTAATAATAGTTTTGTAGACACCGATATTTAAATACTTATGTATCTCCCCCACTTTAAGACATGAAGAAAGATTATCTTGAGACTTTGCTGTGGTCTGATAAGAGCAGTGAGGAATTCTCTGCAGGAGCGAGTCTGATATGTACTGTGGTAAGGATGTAAAAGGGCTGAAAAACCCTTGGAGGTTTCATAGCTTTCTAAATGACACAATGCAGCACAAATGAAGGAGATGATGGGTTAAAATAGACCAGGAGTTTGAAGAACAGAATCAAAATAAAGCTGTTTATGTGACATTGCCAAAACAAAAATGGTTTTGCACTAGAAACATGCAGAAACTTACTTTTCCCACCTGATACCACAGAGGTGTTTCAGCAATTTTTTGTATGTAGCACAGAAGTTGAAAGCAGCACGTGCTTCTGGTAATTATGAAAAATCAGTGAGTTTTTCAGTTGCAATTTTGCACAAAAAAGCAGCTTGGGCTCTGTGGCCCAGCTTTAGCAGGGTCCGCGTAAAGCTTGGCACATAATCAGACTTCAAGGGCTGAAGCCTTTTAAGGATGCAGAGCATCCCCAAAATCCTTTTGGAAAGATTGAACCCTTCCAAAAAAAAGCTCCAGTGCCTGTGTTTGTGAGATCTGCCACCCCGGATCCTGAAAAAAAAGGGGGAAAATTTAAAGAAGGAGAAAAGATGTTTTGCCAACTCCATAAATGAATCGCTTTGTTGTTTTTATTCATAGCGTGCACCTAGAAGCCCTGAGCCAGCTCCAGGCCAGTGTACTAGGCACTATATTCCACACATAAGAAATAAGGTGATTGCTGTCATCGGGCTCGTACCGGCCAAAGAAAGGCTTGCCAAATTGTTCTGCCATAAGAATGCGTTCGTTGGCCAGGCTGGAAATGAGAGAGAATTTGATCAAGAACCGGACGCAGCTTTTGCATCAGCTCCGGTTAGTCCAAGCAACAATAACACTAAAAAAAAGAAAAAAAAGATAGCGACCATTTGCTTTAAGCATCTTTGAGAATTAGAATATGCGAAAGGGCTGGCAATAAGCTGTGTGAACGTTGCTAAAAACCTGATCAATATTTACATAATTCATGCATCCCACCAAGCGAGAAGCTGGCAGTCAGAATAGCATCACTTCTACATGCTACTACTGCAACAGGAAAAGGAAAATATTTTCTACATCCTGAATCAGTTATTTAAGCCCTCTCTACCTCCTTGGGAGTATGACAGAATCGATCAGCCAAGCTGAACAACACTGGCATTGCAAACATTTATTCATACCATCTGGTACAGAGTCAAATCCAAGTAACAAAGGCTTTTATTTTCCCACAAAGGCTGAAGGTTACATAAATGTTACCCACATACTTGTGGCATCCCAACATGTTATTCTCACGTGCTGTAGAGAGATTGACAATTCCCAGACCAGAACAAGACAGCCAGCCACGAAGATTCCTGCAGCACAATTGCTTACTAATACCACTAAATGTACGTTTTAGACCCCTTGAAGAGCATTAAGTTCTCCTCGTTCCTTATTGCACAGCTAATATACATAGTCCAACATGACAGGCAACATCTCCAGTGGTCAAATGCGAGGGGAGTAGTGTTGGGGTTTTTTTACTTATCTGGGATGACCACTTACTTGAACTCGCTCATGGCTCTATTTCATTCAGCTGCTCATAAATTAGCTTGGCATCCTGAACTCATGAAAGTAAATATGTATTTGATGTTTCACCAGTGTATAGTCAGTCTCGCTTGCTGCTTTTTTTTCATATATTCAGATGCCCACATGAAACTTGTTATCCTTCATCATAACTATAAATATCCTCTGAATGAGTTTTAAGACCTAAATGTTTTGTAAGGGGTTGTGCAAAAAGAAAAGTTTAAGAAATACAGACAGCCCTTCAGAAAGTTTAATGATGTGGGGTAACCTGTTAAAAAAATGTATTTATACATAACTTCGATTTCAGAATCCGGTGCACCTTATTTACAGCCTTACAATTAAGACATTTATATGAAACAGCTTCAGGCTTTTAGGGCACAAAGATAAACTGAGATCTGAAACTTGCTGCGTTTGCTCACCTGCTGCTGGTCTCTCCTGTTTATGAGATGCTCTAATGGGCCAGCTCCTCCAGCAACTCCTGCTCCATGCAAGGGGCCACATCCTGCAGGTGCAAAACTGCCAAGGAAATGTTATATTTGAGCGTTCAGGAAAATAGATCTGGTCAGAATTGCTCTTTTCCTTAAGGAAACATTAAATGAAAATAAAAAATAAAAACAGGAGAGGGAGAGAATTAACATATTTTGGGGGGAAAAGAAAATACAGATAGATAGAAAACTTTCCACTTTTTTCTACAAGAAATTGATGTGTTTGACATGGAAAATGGAAGATTTGTTTCTCCAAAGTGCAGTTCATGCTTCTATTTTCATGATGTTTTACTCAGAGTGTATTTTCCATGAAAAACCCAGCACATGCTCATTGCTTCCTGAGAGACGTGAGACATCCTGAATCTCTCTGAACGAAGAGCATCAAATAAAATGTTATTAGGGAACATTGGCTGCTCTGCTTTGATGGGAACAGGATTTTAACCACAAGGCCAGTAGGATCACCATGATATGGAGAACTGTATTCCCTAGCTCTAAAGATAAATCAGGGATGTAACATATAGCACTGATTTTTGAGAACTTTAAAAAAAATCCTAAATTCAATTCCTTATGAACCTACTGAGATCACCCGGCTGTAGTAACAGAGAAAATGGGAAAATCGGGATGAGATAGTAAATGTTTCCAATAATCCCCTAAAGCTCTTCCTTTTAAAGCCAAGCTGTGGCCACACACGAGAGCCTCCTATGTGAACCTGCTTTTAAGAAGCTGCTATGGAAATTTCCATTCTTGAAGATCAGGCCAAGCTCAACTCTTGCCGCGTTCAGATGAAGCAAGATCTGTCTCTTTTGGAAAAACTATTAATGGCTCAATTATGTGAGAGTATTGAGTGTTATCTCTTAGAAAACAACTTAGGAAGTCCCAAAGCCTGATACTGTCAGAAGCTGCAAGGGCTTCTTGAGGAACAAAATCACTGTATGCCTACCCTGTTTATTTCTTTCTTTTCCTTAGCCACCAAAGGCAAAACATTATGTTCGGCGTATGTCTCGCCCACAGCCAGAAGCGTGTTTAATAGTTTGGATTTCCTAATGGCCCACAGCTTTCTGGGACAGGTAAAGCCTGGATGGCACTGGGCACTTTGTGGCTGGTAAGGGCAAATGGGACTTTAACTTTTCTTTTGTAACAACTTTATCTCAATATAAAACCTCCTACTGTCTCTTGAACATTTTATTATTTAGTCAGTTAAATAATGCAGCTGGCAAAAAAAAAAAGACCTAATTTGTCCTTGTCTGACTGATTCCTAGTCACCTCAGAAAAGAAGCTGTCAAATAGAAAGCCAAATCCCGTGGCACCTACACACCAGAAGAAAGCAATGGGAATGTTCCCTGGGAGATCAAATAAGGACTCGAGTGTTTGATTTCCATAGCAAGAATAGTGCACAATTTCCAGATGTTTATGACTTTGAAGAAAAACTGGTTTAGAGATAAGGATCTCAGAAGAGCTCACACTGAGTGCCGCGTGCTGTGCATATGAGACGTGCGATACTTCAACTTCTGATCTATATAATAAAGGACAAGACATTCACTTAAGGCACCAGACAAGACTGTCTGTTGGTCATGAAACTCAGAAGTGTTTTAACGGCATAGTTTCAGACTTCCACAAAGCTAAAAAAAAAAAGCCCACAAAACCCCAGCCCTTTCTACTGCTATTATGAGACAGCTTGGTCAAAAAATTAGCATTCTTGATCCTATTCCCAGCTTATCCTTCAGGACAGTGCCAGGGTCCTACAATACACTTTCATAAAATAGTCACGGTATTTGGTTCGTAATCATGTACTGAATGAGCTGAAAAAAGCCCACTCTGATAATTTCAATTATTTTCTTAAGCCACTGTAAGTAGATAGATTACGGTTCAGTATAAGGGAAGACAGCATTGGAGAGAGCATCATTATTACTTTCAGTGTTTATATTGCCATAAAAAGAGAAGGATGAAGAGTTTTGCAGCATTGGGATAAGGATGGTAAAGAAAAAAATGTTTCAAAACAAAATCAACCTCTTTTGTGTAAACAGAAATCATTTTGCCAGAGCAGTCAAAAGCAGGAAATTAAGAACTTATCCTTTAGACTACAATGGCTGATTTTTTAAATTCTCATTTGCCATCTAGATGAAAAGTAGGAATGTCATATTTCCTTGGTACCCGAGCTCTAAACCAGAGGCGTCTCCCTCCATAGGTGGAGAGTTCAGAGACAACGTTGCAGAAGTAAACTGAAGGACTTGATTTTTCAGAATATTTCACTTTTATGTCTAGAGTTTGATAACATCAGTTAATTATGAAGGAATCTTTTATCATTCCTCAATCTAGTTGACCCTAAATCATGCAGTTAGGCAAGAAAAGAGCAGTTCTCATAGTCTGAAATTAGAAAGTAACCTAGTAATCAGAAGAGATTACTATCTGAGAGAAACATTTGGATTTAAACTAAACTACTTCATAAATTTGTCTTTAAGTACCATGAAATGTAGCACATGCTTAAGTGTATCGATTCTTAATCAAGCCCTTGAAATAGGCTTAAGTGTGTCGATTGATCAGGCCCTTGAAATAGGCCCTCAAAAAAGCCTGGAAGGGGTGTATCTTTTCTTCTCCTAGCAGTGTTAAGTGCATTACTACACGTGCTACAGCGAGAGCAGCCTCACCGAAAATACATGGAAGCGTACGCCTGCGACCCTCGTTCCCTGGGTTTGCAAGTGCTGGGGACTAAGCAGCTTGCATGGGACAGGACGTGGCTTGTTGAGTTTTTAATCTGATTTTAACACTTTCATTGACCAGACTATACAGTTAGTATTTTAAAATATTTTGCTCCTTCTCTCCCTGTAAATCTGCAGTTTAAAACAGGCATGTCCTTATTCAAAGCTTCCATAAGAAAGAGACTCTTGTGTTAAACATTTATGTCTCACTGCTAGCTTTAAAAATTACTCATCTTTAATAAAGTTACCACAAACTGCACAATTTATTTTTATACAACAGGAGTCTATCTTTTTCCCCTTTCCAGAAAATATACAAAAACAGGTGGCTCGATTTCCTGAGAAAAATCTATTTTAAATGTTTACTTGTTTTAAGGTATACTTCGGAATTTTAGATGCTCTTAAGAAAGCTTTGTATTAAGTCAAGTTTCAGTAATACTTTTTCTTTTCACCTATAGTTTTAAATGTTCTCTAAATCTACATCTTATTTTATGTCTGTGCTGTTTATATATTATTTTCAGATTAGGAAAAAAATTCTTCAAATAACAGTTGAGAAATACAGCATGCGGTAACGTTTTTCAAGTAGTTTGTTCAGTGGTTACAGTTCATAAGGAATGCCTAAATACATGGTTATGTGGCTTATTTTAATTTCATAATTATTGTAAACAATTGATACTGTAAACACAGTGCAACGTCTGAAAGGACTCCAGTGGACAGTGTAGAAAAATGCTGTCCAGCCGTTTTTAAAAGTGTGAAAAAGGAAAGTCTAATACATTTCCAAAGTATTTTCTTGGGTTTGTTTGTTTGTTGGTTTGGTTTTGGGGTGGGTTTTTTGTTTTTGGTTTTCATGTAAAGATTCTGGATTGTAACATCTGGATTAGCCGAAGGGAGGTTTGGCTAATAAAGCAACAAAATGTTTTGAATCCGTGTTCCGAGATGATATCATAGTTTTACAAAGAGGCCTTTTTCCCAGTGAAGTTCACAAATTAGATTTTGTTACTGGTTATGTTGCCATTTTTGGCAAACTAAAGTTTTATGAGCTTTTTTGGCTGAGCAGCCCCGTAAAGCTGAAATAGCTTTGCCCTCCCGTTTTACCTCCTTGCATACGACCATGAACCGACGCAAAATATTGACAGACGCGAACCCCTTTTCCATGACAGCTGCCCGGCAGGTGGATGGCCCTGCGGCCCTGGCGGCAGTTCCCAGGCAGCCCGGGATGAAACAAGATGCCGAACAGCTTCTGCAAGTGCCGAGAGCTCCCAGCTCAGCTGATTTTGTTGGGATTTGAAGGCATTTAACACCTTGTGGTCAGTCACGCCAGGCCCTGTGGGCTCAGCTCACCCTGTGTGCGGGGACTCCGGACTCTGGGCTCCCCTCTGCCTCTGAGCAGCACTTCCACGACCTGCAGGAGCCGCTTTTGCCTCTTGAGCCTCTCTCGTTGTGATTGATGGGTTTAGACGCGCTTGCCGTAGGCCTCAGCGTGCAGGGACGTTGATACATGATCCAACGGGAGCGCTAGGGTTTGCGCTGTGTTCCGGTTATTGTGTTAGACCCCCCGTTCTCTGTTATTTCATTCACTGGGGTGTGCACGAGTGCCCCGTGCCGCACTGCTACCAGGGGATTTTCCCTCGTCGTATTGCTGGTGCAAATAATAAACTACTGAATAGCTGGGAGTTTTTGATTTCTTTTATCCTCATGAAGAAACAAATGATTGGATCTGAATCAGGAAATTCCACCATGGATTTTCAGAACCGAAGAAGCTGTGGATGGAGTGGGAGAAGGGGAAGGCGAAAGGCAGATGAAAATTTATTTCATCTTCTTTTTCTGGGAAGATGCCACGAATGTGGACTGCATTTCTATGTAGCAAATTTGAAAGAGTGTTGTGTAACTCATGTTCAAAATAGTAATTGAAATGTATAGTGTTTATTACATTCCCATATGTTTGTAATCGAGGTACAACTCTAGTGGATGGGAAGCAAAAAGCTATAATTTGCTGCTTAGCATCAGAGCTGTTGCACATTCATTTAAATAGCTTTATTTATCTCTTCCCCATAAAGAACCTTCCATACTGTAAATTTATTGAATGGTTAATGGCCCAAAAGTATGGGGTTCATTACAAAATGAAGTATTTATTGCAGTGTTAATTAAATAAAAGCATTGTAATCTTTCCAAATTGAACAATTATGCTCATTTGAACATTTTAAACAGAAAATCTTTTATATACTAATTGAGTTGCATAATGAAAAGCACGTGTAATGGAAATTTTAATCAAAACAAATACTGAAATAATTTGAACACTTTTTACAATATAAAATGTCTACCTCAGTTTTTATTAGAAATATTATAACAGCCAGATTAGTTTCAGAACTCATGACCTTTGAGTGCGGTATATTATTTCTGAGCTGATAGGCCACCCTCACATACCAGTTGGCTAACCCCTTAAACATCAAAGTTACTGCTTGGCTACCAGCCTCAAACCATGACAGACTGGCTGCGAGCCCAAAACTTGACAGCCTGGCGCTAGGCCTGTAGCCTGAGCTGACAGCCTTTTCTGCAAGGGGCTGATGAATGATTTCTGGCAACTTGCGCTGCGCTCTGACGGGCTGGGAGAACAGCCTTCGATCAGAAATATGCGCACAAAACCTCCGCAGGTCTGCAAGAGGTGGCACTTTGCCGAATGCCCACATCAGCGGCGTGTTCACACCCAATTTTTTATTTATTTATTAAATTTCACCGGCCAACCCTGGAATATTTGCGACGGCAATTATATTTCAAATAGCTCAGCCGCCTAACACCGAAATTTTATTCAAAATTCAAGCCTATTCTTCTGCTTCTCTCTGTTCCCTGTTCTGAACTCTCGTAGGCATAGTTGGCTTTGTTTTGTCATCTGTGGACAAAAGCTGAATAACGCCTATTCGTTTGTGCGCCTGAATAAAATTCCTGAGAGATGAAATTGCATGCCACAGGCTTGCAGCTGAAGTTTTTCTGTTCAGAGGAAAGCATGTAGCCCAGTCTCTTTACGGGGAGTTTTCTTGTTTGGGGACTGGCGTTTCCTAAGCTCTATTCCTATTTAACAATTTTATATTACTAAATTGAGGAAAAAGGAAAGGAACTATTTAGATCCTTTCCTTTGCTTGATATAATTGCACTGTAAGAGGAGTGGTCCATTAGTTGACATCAAGACTTTGCTGGGATTATCAAGAGATTTAAGGATAAATCTCCAGAAAAAAGCCCATGTAATTAAAAGGTATCAGCAGTAAGCTGACAGTATATTGATGAAAATGCTTTGGAAGCAAATTCCTGCTCGCTTTATCCTTAAAGTGAACAATTATTTATAGGAATATGTAACAGTAATCCCTTACGATGACTGAACATAGAGGTTTCTATAACAAAATGGGCCTAATTGAATACAAGTGAAAAAAATGTGGTGTTATTAGGCAAAGGAGCTGTATTTTACGTCTGAACTGCAACAAAAACTATGGCCGTGAGATACAGGTATAGTAGGGGATTTTAATGGAGCTCAAAGAATATAAAAAATGTAAAATCTGCAGACGTGGTGAAAGCACCTGTGATGGTGATGGTTTTTTGTCTAGCGTACCCTGACATAGGTACCGGTCTCTACAGGATACAGCGTGTTATTCCATTACTCGTATTGCTAACATGGAAGTCTACGTGCATTAGCAATTTTTTCCTGCTACACAATATGTGTTTGTAGCTGTTTGAGCGACAGGTTGCATGTTAACATGAACAGGCATTCACATGATGCTAGTAAAGATGAGTGATTGCCAGCACATTATGACACTGATATTTCTAGATCGCTGCTAATGGGATATGACAAACCCAAGTGAAGAGTCGGCTATAGCAGTCTTTTATATTTCAAAAGCCATTTTCATCCCTTCTCCCAGAAAGTCTGAAAGAATTAGGAGAGGAACCTCTTGCAGTGAAAACTTGTTCTTATTTTTCTTCTATTAGTGTGGAATAGATGTCCTGCTGTTGGGAGCAGAGAGCCAGTGCAGGCAGGAAGGAATCTAGCTGTAGGCTTCCTGAAATTATCCCATCATGATCTAGCAAGCTAGATGAAAAAAAAAGCTATGAATGTGAAACAAATATGCAGAGCAATATCTAAGCAGATCAGAAAGCCTACTACTTTTTATGCATAGGGATGATTAATGCAATGACCAAGGATAGTGTTGAAAATATTACCATGTTGTTATTTATTATATACAGCCTTTTCCACCTAAGACACTGCAGAAAAAATTCTTCTTTCCTGGGTTGCAGAGGGAACATTTCCATCCCAAAGAGATTTGACTGTTTAAAAATCCAGGTGAGCAAAACTAAAATGACTTCACTGAATAGTTTAACATAATATCCAGAGTATACTTCCTAACTAAGACATCTAAATTTCACTTAAGAAACCAAAAAGGAGAGGGGTTTTTTGTTGCCTTTTTTTTTTTTAAAAAAAAAAAAAAAGTCAGGGAAACCATTTGCAGTCTTATTGTAACCATCTGTGAGAAACTCCAAGACAAATGAACTCAAGTTAGAAGGAGCAGCAGACAAAACATCACTGTGTGCACCCACCAAAAAGCACGTTTGACAGTTCAACAGCTCGCGGTTCAACCCAGGGCGCTGGGAGGAGGCAGTAGCTTGCGGCCTCTCGGCAGCGCTGGGCTGTGGGCAGCCTACAGGGGAGGGGAAAGGCGGGGAAAGCACAACCGTGGAGAATTGTAGCTCTTGCTGGCGAGGGCCTGCAAGGCATGAAGATGAGGACATTGCTCCTGGAAGAAGAAACTCTTCCTTCTCTGAGTAAAAGCGGCCACTTCGCAGGCTCTGACCTCCCGTGGGGAGCACCCACCTGGCTTGCCAGGATCGGCATGGTGCAGATGTCCTGCCTTCTCCAAGGTCTTGGGCAGGAAAATAACAGATCGTTGCACCCAGGTTGAAAATACCATCCAGATCAATACAGTACCGATAAGCTTTCAGTAGTGCTCTTCATGCAAAACAGCAAAAAAAGAGTAATTTTTGCCTGTAAGAATGAAAATATTAACTATTATACTGCTAATAACTACTACAAGAAGGTGTGGGAGCTGCATTTCCATGGGCTGTCCATGAACAGTGGCAGCAGCTCCTGCAGGTGAGACCTGTGCAGGGTTTGCTGCCTACTCCCCTTGCCCGCACCCCACTGAGACAGGGTTCGTGCTTGGGGACCCACCTGCTCCCTCCTCTGCCTTACCATTGGGGCTGGCACCAGATTTGGACTTGCTGGAGCGTTTCCTCCTCTCCTTCCATGGATATTCTCAAGCATAGCATCGTTTTATTGAGAATGAAGAGGTAGCCCAGGCATTCCTACTCTCTGCTCTTTACTGACTCCGTAGGAAGGCGATGGGATAAAGAGAGGAAGCAAGCAAGCACCTGATCTGCTAAACTGTTATTTAAATTGTGCCTACGCCTGATGGAGAGCTGAGGCACTGTAGGGACTTTCACAGTGTTGGTAACTCGCGGCTGTAAGCAGAACCGTATTCCATTAGAGAAACAGCTACAGAAACGTCTCCCCCAAAAGCTGAAGTCCAGCGAGCTCCAGGAAGGAGGAATAAGGGTTACAACATGTATCTCAAACATATTAGCAGGTGTTGAAGGAAACTGAAACTTGCCTTCTTCCAGGGGTTATTTCAGGATTATGAAAAAGTAACATAAAGAAGGGCTGTTTCTCCTGCGATTGCCTCAAATTAATCATTTTAATCTTATTCTTACATGATGTCTCATGTTACTTCGAATCGGGAGGTAAATCTCCCAATTGTTCCCACTAGCCGGTGTGTTTCCAGAGCACAAATTCCTGGGAGGTGTGCTCCGAAACACCTCCGGGGCTGCCGCCGTCACTGCGAGCCCGGGCCACAGGACTGGCCCAGAGCGAATCCCCGTTCCCCCCAGCAACGCACCCCCTGTGGGCGTTGGGTCCACAACGCCAGCTCCACCGTGACCGCACCGCTTACTTGCTGCCACGAATGCGCCGGCACAGAAAGGGCAGGACCCGCAGCCCCGCAGCGTCTGCTCTGCCCTCAGCAGCTTCAGGCGAGGGGCTGAGACGCGCGTGCACCCGGGGACGAGCCTGCGCCCCGCGCCGCTTAGCTCCTGCGCAGGGACCACAGCACCACAGCCTTGTACGGCATCTCCGTGCCTTTCAGAGCACAAAGGCGTTCGTTAGGTTTTGATACTGTTTAGGGGTCTGTCATAGACTTGTTGTTTAAATTTTACCCACCCGCTCTCCCAAATAAGAAAGCCCTTTTTGCAAGCGTTTCTATTTCCAATACGAAATTAAAAATAAAAATGGAAAGTGGTAGCTTTCCACTGGTGTCACTACAATTTCTAGGTTTTACCATTTCTTTGAATTAAATTAATTCAGTTTGGCAATTCCCAGTCTCAGTTAGGATTAAGATCTTCACTGCTGAGCTATGTACAGATTGAAAGACAGGGTCATATCTTAGAGATCCCTTTTTTAAAGTACATGAAATGAAGGGAGTTGAAGAGAAAGGAGGATGATGGTCTGAGCAGAAGTGAAATGCGGGGTCCTGAGTAGTGGGGGTGGTAGAATAAATCTCCTGCTTTGTCAAAGCTATTTAATGTGATTTTTTTTCATCAGTCACTTTGGTTTGACTTATTAAAGACATTTAGGACTTAATTTTCATTGATTTTAGTGAGAGACAGGCACTCACATATGAAAATCCCACAAGGCATGCATCTTCATTTTCAGGTAACCAGATACAGCTAAAAAACCTGTATTAGCTCTCTGTTAAATGGAGAAAATATCTTCATCCCAGAGAAATCTGAGGTTAAAAAAGACTGGAAGATTATTGGTTACGGCGATAATGTGAATCAGCTTTAAAAACCTAAAATGGACCGGAGAGACAGGGGTCCTAATGCTGGACTCTTAATCACTGGCGCGGTCAAAATGGGCCAAATTCTACAGTCATTACTCAGGCAAAACTCCTGTGAAAAATCAGTGTAAGGTTTGCCAGGGTAAAGATTTGGACTTACAGTGGGTGATTGCTTAGTCTTTTATCATTTGTTAGATCAGCAAACTCTTCTCAGCATGCAGCGTGCACACAGGATATAATTTAGACCACCTACAGAACAGCTTGTCTGATTCCTAACTGCAAGCCATTAAAAACTAGAATGTAAATATGATATTTGAGCCAATAGTGCCATCAACATAGAATGGATTTCTGCTTCGAAATCACAGGCATGTCTTGCCTGACTGGATTTCACAACCACCGCTTCTCTGTGAATTGTCTTCTCGAGACTCTGAAGTTAAAAAGGCCCTGAGCTGGTAACATGCTGCTGATTTCAGGACTGTAATTAGATTAGAATATAGCCTGGCTTTGGTTTCGTTGCAAAAGCACAGACAGAGCAAAATTTTTCTCACCTGGATGCTGCTGTAGATTAGGAGCAACTGCACCGACTTCAGCTCCTCGGTGCCGCGGGAGAGCATGAAGCTGGGTCCACCGTGCCCTACGTGAAAGGTTATTTTTAATCAGCGCTCGAATAGGGCTTCAGGAGCTAAATGAAGTTTCAGACCCTGTTCTCTCAGGAGCCGTACCCATGCGCACTGGGCCTTCAGAGCTAAATAACCGGAGGGACGGGAGTGTAACAACAAACACTTCAGGAGCTGGAGGGAACCGAGCGGCCGGAGAGCTGAAGGAACCTGCGTGTGAGGGGCAGGGGAGGGCGATAACGCGCCCGGGAGCAGAAGCCTGGCTGGCAGTTAATGCCCTGTGCCAGCGGCACCGCGCTGCCAGCGCTGCCTCGGCCGTCCTCATCCTCCACTGCGTATTGTGTACACTGTTCTTATGGTACTCTTGGTAATTTTAAGCACTCTAGAGTCATAGCCATTTATAGCGTATGGAATTTCAGTGGTGTTTATATTTCCATGTGAAAACCACTGATATGATGACTTAGTCATTTATGTAACATTAGGGGATAGATGAGGATGGGGATCCTGGCCTCTTTCCATCCGAAAACATGTCTTATGTTCGTAACATTATACCATGTTTGCTTGGATGTATTTTTGCCGCATTGATGAATTTGTGATTAATGAGGTTTTATCATAAAAATTCTGTACACAACTATAAATTACATGCAATTATATGTGCAGAAACAAAGTAAAAAATATTTGGGTTGGAGTGCACAACTTTGATTTGGCCACATTTACTGGTTATACACAACCGAATCTAGTAGTTGTTCTTACAAAAACAAAGTAATTAAATAACAGTAATGATACTTTTGCATGCAGACTGAGTGACATAATGTGGCTTATTAATGAGAACAACAAAGAACAGTGGGATTAAATGTTCCCCTGGTGTAACACAGTTGCTAAAAGTCAACATTACCACTGGGACTAATTTGGTCTAAAATGGATTGTTTCCCAGAGGGTGTTGCTATGTGAAATCTTCTTATCGTTGAGAAAAAAGGAACAATGACCTCACTTTGTACTTGCTTGCTTTTTCACTTGCCTCTTTTCACTGGTTTCAGTGGGATTGTACAGGTGAAAACGGGGGCACGATTTGATCCCACCCTGAAAATAGATACAAAATTTAACATCCTGCTGGGGAGACAGAATGCTTTGAATCTGCCACTTTTCAAAGAGTTTGCAAACAACGTAGCTATGACGTATTAGTCTAACTTAAATATTTCCAGAGGTTGTGTTAAACTGGTGAGCCTTAGGCAGGAAACACTGTGTTATCTGAAGAATAATGAATTCCTAGAAGCTTCGGTTGTACCTGGCAGGATGAAATAACTAGACATAGTTTTAAAAATAACCCTTCTTTCAGATTTCAGAGACAACAGATGGGTCCAGATGGCCTAACGTTACCCTGGTCGCGGTCAGGAATCAAACTCCGTAGGTACAGGGTAACCGAACAGTCAAAAATGCCCCTGTGTTTGGAGCATTACCTGGTGCACGTCGCTAAATTAATTGTGAAATACTCACTGAACAGGTTGTTGTTAATGATTATCAATGATAAACTTGTTAAATTCAACCTGTTTTGCTTGCAAAAGTGTTGCTGTAATTAAGGCCTAATCCCACAGTCACTGTCCCCGTGTAAACAATTTAATTCAGTTCTGGACAGAAGAACAATTCCAGTGGCTCGGAATTCATACAAGGGCTCTATGTTGATAAATCTTTATGCATGTGTGATACAGGAAAAATAAATTTAGAGAGGAAACCTATTTCAGCTTTAAATTTCTAGGAAGTAATTATAGGCAACAGTGAATAAAAATAAATTTTAAATTATGAAGTATAAGTTGATGGTTTCCACTTAACAATTTTAAAAATAAATTTATGCATGGGAGGATTCATATAGAACAGTAACACTGCACCATCCTGAAGGCTAGAAATTAAAAAAGAATAATACATCAATGTTATACTGAGATATAATACTTTATACCCTAATTTTTGTGTAGAATAACATGTTTTTCTTGGATAGAAGAATTTTATGTCAGCTCTTAACCACGGTACAGTTTCTTCTGGCATCCAGACTTGGGAAGCTAACATTTATCTAGTTGGACTATTAGCACCTTACAGCCCAATCTGAAACTTTCTCTAGTCCCTCTACTAAATAAACTTAACGAAGAGTCTGGGAACCATAGTTTTCTCTTTACAGATGCCCTTTAACCTTCACGACTGTTCCTAGCTATATATTTATTTACATAAAACACAGTACTTCTGTGAAACACTAGACTGCCTACCTCTGCAGTCATTTCCTACAGAGGGGGAAAAAAAAAAGCAAGCCTGTCGATATGCTTCAGTTTTCATTTGCCTCAGTGTAATCATCTTTTGTGATTTAAAAGCTGGGAATATGTTGATCTTCATTGCACCGCTGTTTTAAAGGAACGATAATGTATACACAGCCAGCTTTTGGTGCATAGATTGGAATAATGGTAATTTTAATCTAAAAGGAATTTAGTGCCCACTGAACAGCTCGATTTACAACGTATCATCTTAGCTATGGATGCTGATAACAGTGAGGATGGTGTTTTAGAGAGGCTAAAACTACAGCCAGCTTGGCTGACTATTGAGCTATGTTACAGTTTTCTTCCGTGCAAAATTTAGTTTGAAAGTATCTTATATAGGGTCTGGACATAGCGGGACTTTTCATGGACACCCCCCCAAATCCAGATAAGAGGACATTCGTCAGACTCCAGCATCCATTTCTAGCAGGCCAGTCACGAGGTGATAGTACTTTAAGACTACCTAGGTGTTAAAAAAGTGTTTGCAATACTAATAACCCAAAAATTCACATACAACTTGTTGCCTTGACTCCAGCTTACTTGGTTTGAGCCTCCTCTCGCCCCGATGCAAGGTGCTGCTCTGGTGCTTCGGGACCAGTGCCCACTTGCTGACGGGCTTTCAGTGGTCACCACGTCCAAGGGGCTCCGGGGAGCGGCGGTGACCGGCCGGCCCTCTGCGGCCGCCGTCGCTGCCTCTCGTGCGCTGGGAGGGGGGCCCTGGGAGAGGGACACTTATCCCGGCCGGGGACGGAAAGCAGGCGGCAGTGTTTCAGAGCCTGCTTGCACCGCGCTGATGCACTGTGAATCCTCCCCATAAACATCTGTTCCGACGCCCCGCACGGCAGCCAAGTGCCATTCAGCACCGTGGTTGTAGTCGAGACAGTATGTTGTGAATTCCAGAATGCCTCTATTTCGTTTTAAGGAAATACAATCCCGTCGATAATTATTTCACTGCTGAAGGATGGCTTTCCAGGCATGGTACCTTCCCTTTTACAAAATCTATGTCTGTTTTATCTAAGCCACCAGAAATCATAATAACTACCCTCCCCCCTGCTTTTTTTTTTTACACATAAATTTGCTATCATTCCTTCTCGTACTTGAATGTTCTCCCACCTGTCCTCAATTTAATCCGTGAATGTAAGCACATAAATCTTCATGACATTTTGGCAGAAAGTACCTATTTTCAGATGACTCCTTTAGGAAACTCTGAATCCAGGTGTTTGTTTTTTGCATAAAGTGTTGCAAAAGGGGAATTTTAATGTGACCATACAACCAAAAAACTGGTTACATTTGAAATTCTGTAAAATGTCGGGCTATCACGCGTGCAAGCTTTGCATATCTTTTCCACACCCTGAGTTATATTCAGAGAGCTAAATTATAATTACTGCACCATCTGTAAAGGGAAGGAATATGGGGTTTTACTGCTACGAGCATGTGATTACGCAAACTTTGTTATGCGCAACGAACATGCACTGGATGTTTCAAAGTCCTTTATCACATTTGACAAAAAGGGATGAAAAGTGGAATGCTGATCTCAAAACATATTTTTGGGATGGGGTGAAAAAAGAAAAGAAAAAAAAAAGAGAGATGAAACAGTTGGCTATTTTTCTTTGGCCAGATGGTTTCTAAACAAAGATCAGAATCTATTTGAAAGTCTGATCATAAGGTTCGCACTAAATAGTTTTGACATAAGGACCGCATGATCTGAAATTTGAAAAGCCTTTTACCTTTAGTTACTACGGGGCCTGTAAGAACCCTAGCTTTATTTAAGGTTGAATGCTGAATTAAAACAGAGGTGCTCACTGTTTGCTCTCTACCAGCTTTTAGATACAGTATCGGGAACAGATTTCTTAGTAAGCGCTATTCTACGACTGTTGGGGAAAAAAACCTCTCGCTCTTTTAAAATTACTCTAATTTGTCACCAAACTGAAAATGCCTCCCAAATAATTGATCATTAAAAAAAATATCCTGTGTACCTAAGCACATGTGTATGGATACCATATTAAAAAAATACAAAGAAGTCCTTTGTTTCTAAGGTGGAGAGGAGAGCGTTGTATTTTGCAGTCCACAGTCTTTTACTTTTCTCCCAAAGGTAAGATTAACTGGTGGGGGTGCTTTGGCTATTAATGGGACAAATAACTGACGGGGAGAAACTCAAAAAGGGGAGGAAAAGAAAAGGCTACCAAAAAGAAAAGAAAAAAAAAAAAGAAGAAACTCTGGCAGGGAATTAGTTGGCTTTTCTTCCTCTGATATAAAATCTTAGCACAGCCCTCCCTCTTCCCTAAAAAAATCCTATAGCAAAGCAGATCTACATCTCACACACACCTTTTTCTCCGGAGAGAGGACGGAGGAACAGACCACACAGGACAGCGGTTACACTATATCTCTTAGCTCACGCTCCTGGCAGGCAGTCAGATGTGATGGAGATAAGGGCAGTACAAGGGCTCAGGCAGAGGATAAGAGCGTGCATTGTTCCGACGTTGATATTCCCCACTATGGACAGACGATTTTTTTTTTTTGCTTTAAATCCCATAATCACTTATATTTTGCAGAACAACAAAAAAACCTTTCTCCTTTTTACTTCTAAGGGACTAATCCTGCAGAAAGGCTTTGCTCTGAATTCATACTTTTCTATAGGGCTGCAATCTCTTTTCTAGTGAAAAGGTTAATTCAGAGGCCTTTTGGCCAGGCCGGGCGGCCGGGCGGCTCCCGAGGCGGGAGCACAATGGCCGGCGCAGGAGGGGAGTGGCAGCTGCGGCGCCCGCGTCCCGGCACCCGCTCCCCGGTGCTCTGCAATTGCTGGAGCTGACTACGACTCCGGGAGCCAAGATAAGACACCGATGTAAGGAAGATTGATGCATTGATTGTGCTGCGTGAGACCGCGGTGTTCAGCTGCTGCCGCTACCTCCTTGCAGGGCTTTTAACACCAGCACCGGTCTCTCAGGGTTTGCTAATGCAAAGGGGAGGGAGAGGCTGTGGTTGGGGGTCTCAGCGGGGATGCCTGAGGTACCTGCTATCACCTTTACGGTTCACTCTTGTATAGGACCCTTAAAGGTGAGCAACACCAGCCCCTTCCACTCTGTCTTCTCGGTGTACCTTTACTGAGAGAGAAACCAGAGATTTGGATGGGCCCGTGGAGTTGGCTGTTGTTACTGCTGCTTTTTTGGCATCATCAGAACAATCCCTTTAAAATCGCAACTTCCCATGAACTTACCCATTCTGATCTGAATTTCGGGTGCAGGGATTCCCGCTGACCACCCTAATCTCCCGCCTGGGCAAAGGATTCTTTTCATGCCGATGGCACAAAGGACTTTGTGGTGAGTTTTACACAGCATGCGCAAATGAACCGATTTTCTGTTCGCAAGCAGGAGGAGAGCTTTCTTGCTTTCTTTCTTTCTTTTTTAAGTATTCAGTTCATAGTGGTTTGTTCCTTTTACTCACTCAAGCTATCCCAGGGTAGACAGTGAGTTTCTTGCCAAAAATAGAAGAATATTCTACTTCTAGGGGGGAAGTAGCTTTACTGTTCAGAAATAGCACTTTACATTTGCTCTAGCAACCCAGAACAGTTTATAGAGAAACATTACGCTGCTGTTAAAAACAATTTATAAGGTGAAGTTATGCCCCAGGTTCAATGGGACTTGTCCATGAACATCTGAGAGCAGAGATTGTTTCCTGAGGGCTCATGTTGTGCAGTTCCTTGCTGCTGAATACCAGTATCAGCTATAGCAGATATTCCCAAATGGAAAAAAGTGGTAGTTGTTGTTATCTAAGGTAAAGATAAGCCGAACAAGAGGCGTTAAAATTAATCTCCAAAAAAGAACAACAAGAAAAACAATGGCTAAAAGATGTATGTCCTTCTAAAGGAATGGTAGCTATTTCTGCTCTCCAAATGGGATTGTGTCTCTTAGGGGACTTGAACTGATGTCTCCTTTGACACCAGAGCCATGGCATTTTCCAATCTCCCACCACATCGTCCCCTTCACACGCATTGGCGCCGGGTCAGCCTCGCGAGCGGCGGAAGCAGAAGTGCACCGTACGGCGCCAGCAAGGCAGCACCCCCCGGCCGCGCCACCGCCCCCCGGGTCCCCGCTCTCGCGCCCTCTGCGCCAGCCGCTGCCCCTCGGGCACTGACCTTCCCTGGGCACAAGCCCGGTGGGGCCGTCACCGGCCAGCCAGGGAGCCGTCACCTGGCTGTACGCACCCGCCAACCGCCGCTGGCCCCTGGGGAAGCGTTCGAGCATGAATGTTTTCTTTCTGTATGATAATAGCAGGAGAGCCTACTCCGATCAGGCAGCAAATCCAGCACGGACACTCTTTTCTTGCTTTGTTTTTTTTTTTACTTTGATCTCTTGAAACTGAAGATGGAGGCGACTGTGGGTTTTCGTTGTTAAAGTGCATGTGATGAAAATCACACAGGTCTCAGTGGCGAATTCCGCTTTTCATTTTCCTGACTGAGTAAAACTGTCAGTAGTTTCCAGGGCTTGGGTCCAATTTGAGCACTTTCCGGGTGAATGTCCAACTGATTCCTTCTTTCGTTTCATTAGAAAGACTCCTTCATAATCAATGCTAATTGGGGGAGGAGAAAATCCCCAGATTTTTCACAAAATTATTTCATATTGCACCAATTATTAAAAATTTCAGAAGTTCTTAATAGAAGAGAGAACATATTTTGGACAAATGTATTTGTATTTTCCCTAGTGCTTAGCAGCTCCAGGTTTTCTTTCCCCTGAAAAGGTTGAAAGTTCGGGTTTGCATTTTTAAGATCTCAGAACTGCGTAACACTCCCAGGCTGTTTCAGCATAATACTTCACAACTGCAATGCAGTTTTCATCTTTTTAAGAGCTTTAGTAACTTAAACAGTAGTATTAGCAAGGTTTGATGTATAAAGCAAGTAATTACAGGAGTATAGTCAGTATTTCTTATACCAAGAGAAAATTAGCATGGTAATTAAATTTGTGTCTACTTTGTATTGCAGCTGTATTTTTGCTAATCTAATCTAATAATCTTGGGAGGTTATAATTACTTGCCTTTTAAAGTGCATCTGCTAGCTGGCATGGTGTGGCAAGCACAACTGATATTTGTTTTGTTATAATCAGTGCCTTTGCAGTCATGTTGGAGTGCAAAGCAAAAAGAATCGCCACTGAGGTCCGCTGACGATCCTTGGCAGGCTTGGGGTGGGGTCTGGTTTTCAGGAGAAAGGGAGAAAAGGCTCAATTTTTGATGCTGTGGCAGCATCACTACATGACTTTGGGCACCCTATTTACTCTGTTCCCACTTTTTTCTTCTCTAGTTAGTCTCACTTTAGTTCCTAAGTGGTGATGTGTTTGAGAGTAAATTCAGCTGAACAAAGTTTCCCTGCTTCTGAGCTGGACAATGTAGTGTTTAGGCGCTTCTCCTATTCACCAAGCTGGTGAGTTTATCTGGTTTTAAACCATTTCTCCCAGAGCCAGTACTGGGTACAAGCTGACAGGTCTTCTGGTATGTTATTTAGCTGGGTGCCTGACCAACATATGGCCATGGGTATCTGTGGGCATTTCTGCTGGCTGCTCACTCCTTCCTCAGAGCTGACTTGTGTCCTGAGCGAATGAGGAAGCCTCGTCAGCCCGATTCCTTCTGCTTATCAGAGCTGGGGTCTGGTACACACTTGGTCTTGTGTATCCTCTGGATACTCATAGAATCATCGAATCGTTTTGGTTGGAAGAGACCTCCAGGATCATCGAGTCCAACCGTTACTCAATGGACTTCAGCCAGCTCTTCATCTTAAGTCCACAGGAGTTTTCCAAGTTGATTATAAAAGTAGCACTGTTGAAAACAGCAGCAGAAAAAGCATACCTTGTTTTTGTGTATGTTGCAATTTTCTCCTGTTTACTAGTCAGAATTGGTTCCTGTCTTTAGTAATAGCATCAACAGGTGCTAAGTGAGCGGCTTTAGTGCAGAAGAACAAACTCTTTCTGCATGTCTCTTGATTGGGCATTCTTAGTTACAACAGTGACCAAAGAGGACAGTGTATTATTATCTGGTGAAGAAGAAAGCATTGTGTATTTAGCATTTGCTGTACCTACATTCTCATAGTAGTTTTCTTAGGAAAAACATATTGGGCCAGATCTTCCTTTACTCAAGCTGATGATGCAGTCTTATACATTTACTAAATCAATAAACCTCAGAGGAGATAGTGTTCTTAATTAATCATACTAGTGAGAAAGGAGTGGTGGTGAGGACCTTAAAAAATAAACAAACAAACCCTTACCTCTGCATTTCAGTCCCAGATTCTCTCCGGATTAGAGCTGCTTAATCTAAACCACTGAAAGGAATGTAATAGCCCTAAAATAGATATCTAAATCCTCCTGTTTTCATTGACACACTTCACGTAACTACTGCTATTTATTTGCCCTCCTTTTTGACTATTTTTGATCTGAGCTCGGTGCAAATGGCACACTATTTTATGACTGGGAAAGCAAATGAATGGGCAGGTGGGGATGCCCAGCCCTCCCGGCCGCCCTCCAAGTATCTGTGCTCTCGCGTGTTCGGACTCACAGAGAGATGCTGTGGTGATTTCCATCCCGAGCATGGTGGGGGTCTGCTATTTCTCTTGCATCGGTGGGGAGAAATGACAGATGATCTTCCACTGCTCTGCAATGAGCAGTTCTGTGTAAAAGTGACCTCTACGGCTGAGGTGGATGAAGGTTTTGGACAGTTTGTTTTACCAAAAAAAAATCTATTCAGGACGTCAAAAGCTAGCCATAAATAATTTCACTCAAAAAAGAAACTAAACCCTAAACACTTCAGTTGGAATGAAATACTTGTCTGAAAGAACTTTGTCCAAGTTAATTCCTGCTTGTTTTGGGGTAGCTGAAAATTCAGTCCTAACATCTGCTCCCTCCCATTATTTTCCTGTTTTGCCAGCAAACTCTCCACTCAGTTCCGCTTTACAAATTTTTGTCATTTTTCAGAGGTATAAAAAAACCCCAGTCAACCACCCAACCAACCAACCAACCACAACATCAAACCCCAGGGCTCATCGTCTGGGTGTCCAGTCCTCCACCTCAAACTCCCGCTGACAGCAGGAGTTACCACCTGCAGACCTCACCCGTGATCCGGGCTGCTTGAGCCAGGAAGTGTTGGACGACAAATTTAGGCCTGAGCACACGCTTATTTAAAAACTTATTATGTTTTACTGGACAACAGCAGATACGCTCAGATTGCAGGTACAATGCAGTGTGTGGAGGCATATAGTCTCATCCCTGCGCCCAAAATGACGAGCACAGATAGGAAAAGCATCCTATCGGATAGGAATATCACTGAGATGCAAACTGGAAATGACTCTGCTGAAACCACTCAGGTCATTTCAGATTTATATGTGCCAGAGGGGTGAAATCGGATCTCTTAGTTATTGATAACTTTCATACCATTTTAGAAAAATCTCATTTCTTTCTCTCTGCTTCTGCAACAGTCAGGCTTCCCTGTAGGAGGGGAAAAGCTCTGAATTTCTAAGACGCAGTTTGGGAATTAAAGCTCCAACAGCACGATACGCAGTGTTATGCCCATTTGTGCTGTATAAATAAATATCTATCCCCAAATGTTTTTTAGATTCTGCCTTGTGTATTACTGAAACCAAAAGCATTTATGCTTCCAAAATGATCCTCAGAGAGTTGCTGTGCATTTACAGAGATTTTCAGATTGGCAGGGAGCCACTGGACAACTTATTGAAAGTCACTGAAAGCTAGAAGCGGTGTGAGGGTTGGACATGGAAGCACAATTTCACAGATATTACAGGGCCAATTCAGATTTCACTTACAGAGGAGAATAACAATAAAACACACTTCATTAGAAAATAAATATATTGTTCCAAAAAGATCCCTATTACCACTTCTATACCTAATATAATTCTTCCAGATGAAAACGATCCTCAAAAGAAAAAACCCCAACAATTCTACTAGCTGTTGAGTAAAGGTATCGTGAGGAGGACAGACAGAGTGCAAACACCTACCTATGTGATTTGTTTTTGCAGAGGTTAAGGCTGAAAGTATGAAATATAATTAACAAGAAGTTCTTTTTTTTGTTCACACTTTTTTTTTTAAATTATCCAGTCTATTTGTTCGAAATTACTTGCTGTTTCTTCAAAATATTGTTTTGCTTTTTGAATAGCACACAAGCGATTCGCTGTAAGGGTTCACTGCTCCGAAGTCAGAAGCCTCGGCGTGGTTAGCTTCTGAAGCGATGTGGTATTGCTTCTGGTTGCCCATCGGGTGATTTATGTAATCCAGTGAATTGCAAATTGCAAACATAGCAATGGAGAATTAGCGCTATCATTGAAAGTCTGACTCCTCATCCCCGTACGCCTCAAGTTCGCCTTTTACAAGCGGTGATAATGGCGTGCAGCACACTGGAAGGATATATGCTTTTCTGCTGAGATGCTGTGGGGACTGTTGAATGAGGTGATGTCTTCGGTGAGAGCCATCAGGAAGAGCTCTGCTGAACTGCAGCGCTTGCAGATGACATTTGTTTAAGCTGCAGGTTTAAATTCATCCCAGTTAGCTTCTTCATGGCAGCTATGTTTTGTCCTGCAGGCTCCTGAATTTCTCTTAGAGCATCAATGTTGCCTGGCACTTTTAGGGTCTTAGCAGAAGAAGGTGCATGTTGGCTGTTTTGATTAAAGCAAAGGAACCAAACTAAGGGAAATGCAATCAAGAGCCACATGTTAGGTCTGTGCCCACACCTTGTGCCTGCAGAGGAGCTGGGTGCTCCTGTTGGCTCCTGTCCTGAGGGCAGGGGCAGGCAGCGTGTGGCCACAGCAGCCCCGCCATGCTGGGAGCACCAGGTCTGGGGCAGGCGCTGCTGTCCCTCTCCCTGGCCACAGGCAGCTTGTGGGGCTGGGGAAACCCCTCACTTGATCCCAGTTTGGCAGCCAGCTTAGAGGACCTGCCTGCACCTGCCACCAGGACACCATACACTTGTCCCAGACTGCCCTCATTTTTCCTGGCACCTCACTTCTGTTTCCATGCAACCTGAAGCATAAGATGGTTCATAAGATGATCATCAGTTCATCAGCAGAGGTGACATACCTGGGAGTCACCTTCATCGTCAAAGATGAAACCAACGTTTAAATTAACTTGGTTACTTCATAATCTCTGTGCCGAGCTGGGAAGCAGGCAAGAGGTGGCTTTGAGAGCAGCAGCTGCCCAGCATCAGACCTTGCAAGTGAAATTAAGTCATGCTGGGGCAAGGGGTATACTTTCCCAGGACACACGTGATTATTTGGGCTATTTTAAATATGATATTTTATAACAATAGTCTACCCTCTTCTGAAGCACATGGGAGGTATTGTTGTGGGCCAGTGGTTGAGCAGGACGGAGGGAAGCAGGTGGAGAGGGCAAAGTGCCACCAATTAGACTGGATTATTGGTAATTTTACCTTTAGTTCTTAGAGAAAAAAGGTGTCCATGTCAATAAAGGAAGCGGACCAAAGAGAACTCTATATCGGCATACCGAAATGCACAGGACCACATAAGAGACAATCAGTACAAAGAATGTACTTGAGAAATAATTCTACTACAACTGATGAAGCAGGTTCAGTATTAGTATAATTGGATAGAGGATTTGGTGGTCTAAACAGGGCCAAATGCTTTTTAAGGACAAATCAATCTGCATCTCTGACTCTCACACATTGCATGTTACAGACCCCAGAGGTGTGTTCACAACACCTGCCCGCAGGCTGCAGCGACAGGCACGCTGGATGCATGGCAGCTTTCCTGGCAAGCATTCCCTTGTAATCCCCTGGTTCGGCTAGATGACGGGGGTTGCTGTTCCTGTACTACACTAAGCACACTAGATTTGCTTTGTCACCAGCATTTTGTGCAGAGAAGACTGTATGCTAAGCTGACTTTTGGCAGGGTGCGGAGGAGAACAGCTGTACAGCCAATAATTAATTCCATAATTGCTTTAACCTAGACCAAAACTGAGACAAACCTTAGACAGAAACACAGTGCTGCCAATGCTGTGATCAGCCGCCTGCGTAGCCGGGAAATGCTAACAAAATAGGTTCAGCGGCATCAAGAAAGAGCTCAGCAAACCTGAACCTCATCATTAGAAGTACAACAGGGCCTTTTAAAAGTACTATTTCCAAAACATGGGTTCGATTAGTTTCCCTGCGAAAGTTAGCAAATGCTCCACGCTGCCTGAAGAAGCTGTGAAAGGCAGAGATGCACGTTCACAGCTGTGTCCCTCCTGGGAGAAGCTCTTGCCCATCCTTTGCATCTGGAAGCCTAGTGGAGAACACAAACGTCTTCTTTCCATAGCTTCTGCCTAGATGCTCCCTTCACACAGACTGCTTGGATGTTGCCAGACCCTCAACTGAGGTTGAACTTCCTCTAGACAGAGACACACCAAGAAACAGATGTACTTTTTTCAGTATTTCTTCTTTTTTTAGATATTTCTGCCACAGCTGCTTTCAAACGGACCGACGTCAGCGGGTGGTTTGTGCATGGTTTCTGACCCAGCTGCACAAGTCCTTCTCGCTGCTGTCAAAAGCATATCCCAGCAGTGACACCCACAGCGCCTTGCATAGGCCTGAAGCTCAAGGCCTCTCATTTAGATGAGCCGTGTCGGTGGGGTCGTACCTTCCCCTGGTTCGGACCTGCAGGACGCTCCTGTGCTGCCGCTCCCCAGGGATGCCGGCAGCCCACGCGCAGGGGGCAGCTCTTGCTGACTAGCTCTGGGAACAGAGCGAGGGCTTCAGGCACGGGCCACTGGCACAAGCATCCCCTCACAACACCTGCTCACGTGGGTTATTTTCAAAGCTTCGAGTGGGATTTTTAAACTGTGCGTTATCAGCACAGTGCAAAGAAAACATATGGCAAAAGCTCCGTGCAATGAGCTGAACAGGCAGCTGATGGTGAGCTGAAGATCTTGAGCTCAAGTATCCTGTCCAGCTGAGTACTGTTGGCTTAGCTATGCCAGGTTTCTTATGAGATTCTTTAAATAACTGCATAAATAAAGTAGCTAACATATTTTCTCAATGCCTTTGGGTATCCACCTTGGATTTTAATTTTCTGCCTCATAGAAAATGATGTTTGTATATTACAGCGGTGAAACATCATCAAAATATCTTTACATGATACATAAAAAGGAAACCATATAGCAGAACAGAGCAAACCGTCAGTAACCGCAATACCAACTATACAGCCTTTCATTGCAGTGCTACTTACCAGGAACGATGCCTTGCATGTATAATTGCTAGTTTCTAAATGTATTACTGGCTTTCAGAGGGAATTACTACAGAAATGATCCACAACAATTTTTCCATATTTCATTTGTAGAAGTTCCACAAGCTTTGCCCTTTCTCTTTGCTGTGAAATCGGAGCAAACTGCTGGTGTCCCACTGAAAAAAATGAAGGCACTCGTGCTCTGAGCCTGAGCACTGATATTTGTAATGACACCTTCAACAGACTCATTCAAATGCTTGGCATGTAAAAATTTTTTTATATATAATATATATTATATACATAAACGTACGTACGTATTTGGGGTCCCTCACCATTGCGCACTGGCAGCCGGGTGCCCAAGGCTGCCATTTAAGTGTCTGCTGGCTGCTGTGGAAAGGGTAGAGGCGAAAGTAGAACCGTGATTGTATGAAAAGATGATGAAAAATTTCTGCCTACAATAAGGTGGCATATTTGCTATGGCTGTCTGCCCTGTAAGTCAGTCTGTCCTTGGCAAGAATCAAGAAAGCTTAGTAAACATCTGTTACCTTTTAATTTAAAGTCTATTTAGTGCACTACAAGTATGTAGTGCTCATGAAAGCACGTGCTTGGTTTTGGCCTCTCTTGACCAGTTAAATGCATATTATTTACGTATTTAAAGGAATTTAAAATACTGTAAACAAAGGGGCGGTTCCTTCTCCGACAGTATCAGTCTAAATGGGGAGTAAGTTTCAGTTTCATTGATGCTCTTCCCCCTCGTCAGTGGTATACATGAGCACAGATTCCATCTTTACATGCTATAATCCGTGAAGTATTGTTAATTCATTATCTGGTGGACTAATGAATAACAGACATTTAGTTCTTGTTCACTGCTACTTCATACTTATACTATGTTTCCCAGAAGTAAAACACTTTATTCTAAACTACAGTTCTGGAATTTATTATTTTTTCTTCTTGTTTCTGATGACCGCAACTATTTTTCATAAGCAGCCCCATTTCTTTAGTTTGTGCCAGCTATGGAGAAAGGATAATGGGGGGGAAATAAATCACAAATATGACAATGGTAATAGCTGGCATGAATGTCCTTTTCCAATGTACTGCATTTAGCTCTTCAATTTTTTACAAAGTGCAGACGTAATACTTCATTGGAACAGGTCACAGGAAAATTAACTATCTAGTAAGAGATGAGAGGCACCACGAAACAGATGTATTAGTAGCACAATGAGTACTGCTGCCGTTGGAATGCGATGGCAGCAACCATTGGTGCTGTTGTCCGTGCTTTGTAGTGCTAAATCAGCAGCTGAAGTCCCTGTGCCCTGGGAACTGCACACCAAAAGTTTTGCTCCCTAACTCCTATTCCTTTCACATCCTTTCTATTTAAAGAGATCTTTTACAAACCAAAATTTAATCCTTTTATACTCCGCATGGGCTAACCACGCGAGGGCAAACACCACCCCCACTGTGGCATACTTACCTGCGGAGAAGACGCCTCAGCTGACCGCAGCGCGGCGGCTGCCCAGGGACGGACAGCAGGAGAGGGTGCCCAGGGACGGACAGGAGGAGAGGGTGCCCGGGGACGGACACGCGCTTTTGGCCCCCGCAGCCAGGGCTGCACTGCAAAGGCCAGGTACGGCTCCCCTGCGCTGCCTTGCTGTCACCGCTGAAGGGCTTGAACATCGGCAACCACCTTCTCCAGAACACCTCGTTTTGACCCAGTGAAGGCTATTAACAGAGTTAATAACGTGGTCACTCACTGCAAGCAAGCTTAAAATTCAGCATTGGAAATTTGTTACTGCGCTTAATTTTGTTTTCACATTTCTGTAAGATACAGTATGTCTAACATTTTTGTAGAGCTGAGTTTTACCTGTTCTGTAGTGCTTCACACTTGTTTTTTATCCAGATGTATGACCTGTGCTGAAAAAATATTTGTATTATTTCCCTTGCTTTTCCTATTAACTGCTTTTAGAGTAGCTCATTTAAAATAAATTAGTAAAAATGAAATCTCATTAATGAAATAGAGAGGACAGGACACGCTTCTATTGAGACTCATGTCTGCTTGCATCGAGAAGAAAAAAATCTAGTCATAGTTTTGCACCAGCTCAAATCCGAAGAGACTGCAGCTTCAGTTTTGACTCACCTCAGTGATACCGGCGCAGAAGGCAGAGCCCAAATCACATCCTTGTGCCTCCCGTGAACCATCTGGGTTTCACCAGTTCAAAGGGAGGGAACAGAGTGAGGGTCCGATGCTGCAAGCTTTTCTCCAGGGAGACTCCCACCACACCTGTGACAGAATTAAGCTAAACAAGTCAACTGCATGGTTAATATTGTTATTGATATTTTTACTAAGGAAAGCAGTAGGCAGATGTCTATAAAACATGTCTAGGCTTAATCTAGTTGGCCACTGGATGTCACTGATGGCCTCAGAAATACAATGGTAGTATGTAAAAAAACCATGAACAGGTATTAAAAGAAAACCCTGTACATGATCTATACATTTGAAGGGGAGATTAACAGCGTCTCATTACATTTGAAAGATGTTACTACTGGAGTTTTTAAGTCCTTGGTGCAAATGTGTGTAAACCTTTCTCACTATGGTAAAAGAAAAACGGTTTCTTCATATAGTAACAGAATAAAATACTTACCGTTTCCATAAGCTGATGCAGAACGTCGTTATGATCACAGATAGCCAGACTGGTGAGAGACGAATTGTATCTGAAACTCTCCCAGGCCAAGGTCAAACATTCTGAGGAGTTTAAAATGCATAAAAGATTTTTTTTATTTCATTCTTTTCTTCCCCCTTGTATAGTCCTCCTTTCACTCTGGATGGGAACTGCCGATCTGTCAAAGAGAAAGATCACGTTTGAGCGATTCCCGAGCCAGCCTGAAGCAGGAGGTACCAAAGGGCTGCTTTTGTTGGCTCGGGAGTTTGGGTAACTCAGAAAATCCTCTGGCATTTTGGGTGCTCACCCATGCTGAAAGGAACTCCTGCATTTGGGGAGATTTGCTAGTTGTCACTACCTTTAGCTAATGTACCCTAAACTGACAGGAAAGAAAATTGCCTTTGCTTCGGTAGGTGAAAATATGTTAGTGTCTAATGCCTTAGTCCTCTGGTGAGGGAGAAGAAACTCCCCGCTAAATCAAGCTCAGACTTGTGCTCTGTAGAGTGGTTTCACCATTGCTAAACATCTGCTGGGCCTCTTAGTAACCAAAACACAGTTCTGGAAAGAGCAAATATGATTGTTATTTCCCTACATTTTCTTGGGATGAAAGCTGAATGAGGTTGCATGAGGCTGAGAGCTGAGTTACTGCTATGGGAGTGCCTCAGCAAAAAGAAGTGACAACAGCTAATGGTGACCACGTGAACAATATCTTCATTAAACATTTGAACACATCCAGTGTTGGCCAAGTTATTTCCAGAAGATAAAGCAGCCGTAGGCTGAGCTGAGTTCCTAGGAAGACAAGGCTCCTAAATGCATACTGAAGAGCTAGAAGGCTGCTGAAACCAAAAATTCAGGGGTTAATTTTCATACTAAGCTCACATTTAGAAAAACATGAAACAGATGTTCATATCAAAATCTGGTATTTTTCCGTAAGAGCCAAACATGAAAAAGAAGTGAAGTTAAAGCATGCATGCTAATAGCTCCTTTCAAATAGTTTAGTCTTTTTCAAATGCATAGATGTTCAGAAAATCTCAGTCTAAGCAATTCTGGGTAACGTAAAAAAAGTCTCTGCTGGCTTAAGCTAACAGAGTTGCTGCTTTATCTCAACAGGAAAGACCTTTTCTCTTGGGGTCTTCTGTCTCACCATCAAATTCTTGTGCTAAATTAACTTATTAATCGGCATGTACATATGTCTGTATATATAAGGATAACATGTGGCAAACAGGCAACCTGCGCAGGGAGATACTGGCCACGCTGAGGCTGCTCACGGAAAGACCGATGCAAAGCATAGTTAGAATGGTCCTTTGCCAGGTCCCTCTATGATCAAAGCTATAGCGATAGTCAGACATGACACCATAAATGAGAAATGTAGCGCAAATAATACAGAATCAACGATGTATTGTGCTCAGCATTTTTCCAGCAATTTGCTGTATTAGTACTTTGGTCATCTGGCACCTGGGGCAGCCCCTGGATCGTTGTAGGCTCTGCAGCTGCTGCATCCGCTGTACCTCACCAGGCTTCGGATGCAGCTCCGGTGGCTGCATGCGTGAATCCCTGTCTGTACATTCAGCTGACCTCCAGACAGACACTGTAGAAGATTGGAGCTGCTGTTGCTATTTTTGAAAATCTAGAGAGTACTTAAAAGTAGAAACATGCTTAATTATTTTGGGTAAAGTCAGCTTCACTGCCACTAGCAGCTTTGTGAAGGATACTGAAGGTACTGCTGGTGCAAGCAGGTTTTTGACAACATCTGCTCAGAGCTGCTCTAGTTCAATCTAGCTGCGCCTCACCTACTGCCTGCAATTCTTTATCCAGAACATTTTTTCCAGCTGTGTTCAATGGCTCTTTCAGAGATTGCAAACATTTTCTCTGTTTTCTTCTCCTTACTTGGTCTGTTCTTTAGGTTTCCTTCCCGCTACTCAAGGCCATGCAGATCTAGCTCCATGAAAGATTTACATGTTAAAAACTCCATCAGGCAAAGGCCAACCAGAGGTGCCTCGAGAGCTGCATTCTGTCTCTGACAGCAAGGGATTGTGCCCTGCCCAGCCCATCCTTCCGTGCCTGCCAGTCTGCACCTGCCACTCTGCACCTCGAGTACTGTGTTCAGTTTTGGGCCCCTCACTACAAGACAGACATTGAAGTGCTGGAGCGTGTCCAGAGACGGGCAACGAGGCTGGTGAAGGGTCTGGAACACAAGTCCTATGAGGAGCGGCTGAGGGAACTGGGGTTGTTTAGTCTGGAGAAAAGGAGGCTGAGGGGAGACCTTATTGCTCTCTACAACTACCTGAAAGGAGGTTGTAGAGAGGTGGGGGTCGGACTCTTCTCCCTAGTAACAGACGACAGAACAAGAGGAAATGGCCTCAAGTTGCGCCAGGGGAGGTTTAGATTGGACATTCGTAAAAATTTCTTCACCAAAAGGGTTGTCAGGCATTGGAACAGGCTGCCCAGGGAGGTGGTGGAGTCCCCATCTCTGGAGGTATTCAAAAGACGTTTAGATGAGGCCCTAAGGGATATGATTTAGTGGGGGACTTGGTAGTGATAGGTTAATGGTTGGACCCGATGATCTTGGAGGTCTCTTCCAACCAGAACGATTCTATGATTCTGTGATTCTATGATGTTGAGAGCTGCTTCCTTCATTTTATACTGTAAATTGATAATGCTAACAAAGGACTAAAGCACATCTCACTTACTTTGCTATGGAACTTGAGACTAAAGCAAGCAACTGAATAGGTATTTATAAAGTGGGGTTTTCCTACTGGAGAAAAAAGAAGAAAAGAAACAGCTGATGCTCTCTCACACCAGCTAATACTCTTTTAAAAGACCTATTAGTCTTATAGCAGAACGCAATGCCGTCCACAGATGGCTGAGCTTGCTCTGAAGGAGTAAAGCTGAGTGCCAGAAGCACCACAATTGTGTTGGAAGAGCCCTCGGTCTGGCCGGAGCACCTCTGCACGCCTCTGTGTTTTCTTCCATATGCACATCGCTATTCTTAATCTCCTGAATCAAGGATCAAGCCAGTGCCTTAATCTAAATAAGACTGCTAATAAGAATAATAATAAGCAGGTTATAGGTCCCGGTCCTGGATTTAGGCCAGGCTTCCACTACAAACTACAATATCCGTCAAAGAGTATTATCCCTCGTTGTGTCGGCAAAAGTCCCTGCTGTGGACTTAGTTATGACAAAACCGTGTATTCACCAGGGTAGCTTATTTCACCCACGTTACGCAGCAAAAGAGCAGTTTTGCCAGAATAAACATGTCTACGCCAAGTGCTAGGACAGTTCTCTAGAAACAGCTACACCGGGAAAGCACTCTGCTACGGCCCAGGTTTAGGCATAGGGAGACTGGGAGATCCTGTCCTAGCACAGATAAGACTACGAGGCATAAGGTCAGACAGTGAGAGACTGGGAAATGTCCCAATTCCTAACGTTACCGTCTCCTTGTCTTAGTAGCAATGAGGTATTGGCAACTCGAGACAAGCTGCCTTATGCAGAGGAGCTACAGGCCAAGGGAAGCTAACTATTTCTGTCTTCTTTAATTTGACCACTTAAACAGTTAATCCCTTTGCAATGTCATGTTTTGGCATAGATGCCGCATCTGTCTATTTCTGAAAAGATCTTTTTACTAATGCAGCTTTTTAATATATGAAACAGTTTGCATCAGATTACAGTGCCTTAGCAGCAGCAGACCACTATCTGTAGGCAGGCATACAGACAGACACACGGCCATGCGTCCACACATGCACATTACCTCTAAACGTGTCTGCTCTGTCCCATCTCCTCGTTCTTCTCTGTGATGCCCAACGTTCCCTCTTTGCTCCCCATCAGAAACAAAGCAGAACATGCCCCAGGCAAGTTGTATTCCTGTCTGCTAAGGCTTTACGTACAAAATTCAGGGTGTAACAGATTATCTTCGATATTTTTTATTTGCTCAGCTATTTTATCTTCTGTTTCACTGACTGTGTTGCTGCCTTATTGAAGCCTGTTTAACCTAGGCTCTGCTTTGCTTTAAACCCACCCTTACTTGCAAATACTGGACATGCTGGAGAGAGATCAGCGAAGGGCCATGAGGATGTTTAAGGGACTGGAGCACCTCTTATTTGAGGAAAGGCTGAGGGAGCTGGAACTGTTTAGTCTAGAGAAGAGAAGGCTCACAAGAGATCTCATCAATGTATGTAAATACCTGAAGGGAGGGTGTAATGAAGATGGAGCCAGGCTCTTTTCAGTGGTGCCCAGTGACAGGACAAGGGGCAATGGGCACAAACTGAAACACAGGAGGGTCCGTCTGAACATGGGGAAAGATTTTTTACTGTGAGGGTGACCGAGCACTAGCACAAGTTGCCCAGAGACGTTGTAGAGTCTCGATCCTCGGAGGAATTCAAAAGCCATCTGAACATGATCCGGGGCCACTGGCTTAGGTTGCCCTGCTCGAGCAGGGGGATTGGACCAGATGACCTCCACAGCTCCCTTCCAACCTCAACCACTCTGTGATTCTGTGCAATAGGATAGTAGATTAGTACTTGTGGTAGTTTCAGCAGGACATTGGTCCGGGAAACGAGTTTTTCTTCTCATTTTGTAAGAAGTTTGTGACAATTGCAGGGCACGCTGAAATAATTAAAGCTTCTGCAGTAACAGCCACTGGAGTAGACAGTATATAAGAAAATTACGTTCATAACTAATATCAACATGCACAATCCTGGTTCTGAAGAAGCAGCATCTGTAACTAGAAAAACAGACAAGAACAGCAGTGGATTTCTCTTCCACGATTCTTCTATTTATCCCTGCATGAAAGTGATGAAATGTCAGCTGGTTTTGCATGTGTGAAAAGATCTTGCACAGAGGACTCGTCTAAGAACACGCACGTGGTGTTTTTACAGCAAAAATAATGTTGGTTTGCAATGCCTAGGTATATAGTCTTTTTACTAGAGCTGTGAGAGTTTAAAAAAACAGCTGAGAAGACATGCATGTGTGTGTCTTTTTTCTCCCTTCTTTTCTAAAGAATTTAATTTAATTTTAATCCATTCAGAAATAAGGACAGAAAAAGAGAGGGAAAGGGAGAAGAATGTAGACAAAGAGGGGAATGAAAACTGAGCATAATTTAAAGAGGAAAACCAAGTTTCACCTGCACCTTGGAGTTGTTGTGAAAAGACTTGTCTTTCCAACAAATTAATTGTTTTTTTTAAAAAGTACATTCAAGTAATGGGCCATGGGAAGGTTATGGAGTAACAGAGTAGCTAGAGTCGGCTGAAAAGACGTTTAATTTGGAGCTTGCCAGATACCCTTCTGGCAACTTAATATTAAGGGTTTTATATACTGTAGGGTGTATCTTGTTCCCTGGGTCAAATTTGGGTGCATTCTTTTGGTGGAATGCATTCTGTGGCAGCTGAGACACATTATTCTCTGGCTATGTCTTGTGAAAGTAAAAGAAATGGGCAAGAAAGATGTTTTGATACAAAATTTGAATGGAGATACCGGGTTTTAGACAGTGAATACAGAAACATGCTTTCAAGGGTTAGAGAAGACAACTCAAAACAACAACATATCTGCAAGGCAGAAAAAAGAAAACTTATTAAATTATTATTAAACTGTTATTATAACAGAAAATTGTTATTAAATGGACACTAGTCGATACACTTTACAAAGAACGTCTGTAAAGATTTCATTGTATTTCATGTCTCCAACTGCAATGCCACACTATTTAAGTATTTATATGTACCTTATAAACCCGGTATATTTGATATGTCGTTCACTAGCCTGTGTTGATTCATTGTTTGGGGTCTAGTAATTAAAAGAGAAATTCTTTACAGATTGACTTCAGTTATTCTATTCTGGGCTTCTTAATATGTTAGCTGTGTATTCTGTTTCCAATGACTTAATGGTTTCTATTAAACACTGAATAAAACCCCTTTAGGGAAGCCAGCTAGAAATGCATGACTTATTCAGTGTGAGGTATCTGCAGATGATTGATTAAAAAAAACGTAGCCGTTTTGGGCTGAGGAAGAATTTTAAAATATCTTCATCTCCGAACATACAGTTACAAAACCATTGGATTGTTTTAGATGTCAGTGAAAATGTTTGTACGTGAAACTAACGTTGTCTTTATTACACATTTGTTTCATAAATTAGAAAAAAGATCTAAGGTACATGTTCAGCTCATCTGGTTTGTAACAGAAACCATGACTATGGTGGATAGGGTACAAAGATGAGCTCATTCAAGAATTCTTCTGAAACAGCAATTTATCATCTAGGTAATTTTAAAGGTTCTTCATGTCATTGCAAGGGTGGCAGAAGCAGGCTTTTTAAAAAATATTCTTTGTGGTACCTTCGTAAGCTGATGCCTAAAATGGAGACTTCACTAATGTCAGACTTCCCATCTTGTAAATATTGGGTAAAAATTGTCAGCATAAAAATCTGGACTGAAATGTATCAGAAAATTGTCTCTTCTTCCACTAAACAAGGATGACTTCCAATATCATTAGCAATTGTTCCCGAGAAGATTCTGTTTTGGATTATATTATATATACAATGGGAATTTATTTGAGGTTTCCCAAGTTTACTAGTTCCATTCCCATGAGCTAACAGACAGTAGATCAAGTGCTTAACAGTCAAGTATTCCCATGGCAAATATCCACCAACGTCCCTTTCATCTGATGCAATGGCATAGTGCCCATTCTTCTGCTTCATCATTCTCTTTCAGTGCATACAGTGTTCCAGGAAAGGGCCATATCATGTATTAGACTACGCGGGAGACATTAAGCCTAATCTTTAAAACCTTATGGTTCTGTTTCGGTTTTTTGCTGACCACTGGAAACAATTACAGCACAGACAACACATGAGAATGTCTGACAGCTTCTTCAGTCCCGTTGCACTCAATCGCTTGGTGAGTCTTTAGGGCTTTTTTGACTACGATCACAGTCCAAAGCCTATGTTTGCATCAATATCCTGAAAATGAGCAAGAACCAGGCAACTGGTGGTCAAGATGACTGTCATTAGATATCTATCAAATAGGCAAATATACTTTAAAACAGACATTTTCTTATTTCTGTCATTATGCCAGGCAATACATTAACAGCCACTGATACCCATTCATCTGCATTTTTTATGCTTGCCATTGCTGAAAGCTCATAGCCTTCATGCTGATTATAGTTATCATATCTTTATAAGCATAACTAGTAAAGTTTACTTGCTACTGGGAGACTTTCATAATCTTGGCTTTCGCCTAACAGTTTTCAAAACAAGATTTAAGCATCCATAGAAAGTAGGAAAATAGATGGAGTTGGAGACTTTGTACGCGGTACTTCCAACAGGCATCGTACCTTTCATTCTAGAGGAGCAGAGTCTCTGTAGAAGGTGCCTTCACCGGAACGCAAGAGTTAGATTCAGGAACGTACAAATGCCATAAGGAAGGCTGATCTGTTCCGAGAATTCCGGGGCTTCTGAAGGACAGTCTGAGGATGAAAGTCTAGAGGCTTTCTAGCCTGTGGAAGTGAAAGGGATGACAAGCGAACAGTATAAAAAGAGGATTAAAAAAACCCAGCTAGTCAGGAAACCAAAGCTGATGGGGAGACAACCAATTTGCAGGCAATTTCTTGTAGGAAAAGGGAAAAATGATAAATTAGGACAGCGTTTACTTTCCAGACTGGTTCCAAATACTGACTAGAAACTAGATATTATTGGAGATTCTCCCACCTACAAGCTACTGAAACTGTGACCAAGAAGTGTGCTGCTGTTGGCAGAGCTCAGGAATAAAGCTTGTGAGCGCTGGGTACTTTTAGATGTGTGCCATTAGCTGGAGAAATTCTTGTCCATGCAAATGAGAAAAATCCCAGACCTTCAGATCTTCAGAGACACGTTTCTTCATTTTTTCTCAATTAAAAAAGGGTAAGAAACTATAGCAGTATGCTGGTTGGTGACCAAAGCATCAAAACTAATGAAGACATAGGAATGGAGCTAACTAAATTTTTAAAGTTGAGTATACAGTGAACAGATGTTATAGTTCTACCTAAACCAAGATATAGACAAGACTCATGTCTAACTGCTTCCCTAAGTCACAATCTGTATGGGCTCCTAAATTTTCCCATAATGTTTCTTATGTCCTGAATATTGGGGATGCTTTACATCTTGTGAGACTGGCAGGATGGCGTCAACTGAGACCAGCCATGTGATAGTTAAACACGATAAAGGCTGAACAGAAAAGAAGTTTCCAAATTCATTAACAGGGATAATTCTAAATGTACTTATAGTGTGATTTTCAAAGGTTTGGTCTCTGTTTATTTTTTAATAAACAACCTAAAATGTCGCTACTTGCTGAGACTTTTGCAAACATCTTTGTTCTAAAGTGGCATGAAATTCAAAGAAAAGTCAGATGTTCTGCAGACATTATTATTGATGGCTCTACTTTAGGCTTTGACCCCATATATATTTCATGCAAGAGCTCTGTCCCACTCTAATTGACATACAAAAAGGCAAAAGCTGAGAAACATTAAAACCCCTGAATTTCTTAAATTATAAAAAAATATTGGATTTCATTGGAACTTTTTGTTCAAAGGTAGTTTGGTTTTCATGTTCCCTGAATCAAAGAAAATTTCTTCAGATGCATTTTTAAAAAATTAGTTTAATCGAACTGTATTCTGTACCTTTGATCTGGTGTGCCTGTGTCTGCTTTCTTGAAATACCTCATATATAGAGGCCTTTTGATGCTTTGAGAATTTTACTTGAAATAACAAACATATACAGCTAAATGAATGTGAAATCCTGTTCTCTTTGAGCATGGACATCGAATGAGACAAAAAGAGGTCTGGTATGTTTGTAAATAGTATTTCCAGAAGGATTCAGAAAACCAGTACCTTGCTATAGCTTGCCCAAGACTGTTCTTGTGTTATTTCTTTATAAAAATAGCAGATTCTTGCAAAAATAAGCAGCAATGTTCACCCAGTCTCTTAGCACTCCTCTCTGTGTAAGGTTCCAGGTCGTCCTATTACACTCAGCAGAGGAACTCGTTTAATGTATAACTCTGCACAAAAGTGAAGTAAAGAGAATAAAATAAGAACGGGCAAACTCTAGAAGTAATTTAATGTTTCTTTTGCATATGTGAATGATGATCCATTCTTGGCTCAAGAATAATATAAATACACATTCCTCAGAGCAGAGATGAAGGATTGATGTGGATTTTTCAAGGAATATTTTTAAAGAGGACATCTTGTTGAAAATGACTGAAATAAATTACAGTGGGTAGGTGTGTATTCTGTTTCTAGCATTCAAATGTCTGAATAGTGACTGCTGTTAGTAGGAAAAAAAGATGGCAGTTATTCAGGCACTGAATTCATACGCTGTTTATAATTACTTATACACCGTAGCACTTTAAGAAAAAAATATGACAGTAGAGGTTACCATCATGCAAAAATAAAAGTATATTAAGCACCACATATGTAGCAATCATTATTTTGAAAAAACTGATCTTACTACAGATTAAGAAGGATTCAAGTCTCTTATTGGTCTTCAACAAATCACAGATTGTTCATGCTTAACGACATACTGCCAGGAACAGTGCTGGCATCCCGCAGTGTTTGGGCTGTACGTTCAGACTCCATTAGGAACCCTGGCAAAAGCGCAGGCACACATAAATTGGCGTTTTTGTTTATCCACTTCAATTTGTTGGCCTGCCAAAAGGATGCTTACTGACAGATGATGTAGGCATTGTAACTTAAAAGGTGTAAACAAAAAAGCCTGGGCTGTATAAGGGTAGCAGATTAGAAGACTGATCCTGCCTCAAGTGTAATAATGCTTTGCTCTGCGGGAAGTCCTGCTCGTTTCACTGGGCTGGAATAAAGTACCACTCAAATTTGCTACGACAAAATTAAACCCATATGCTAAATTCATTAATTTTCTGCTCATTTTAAATCAGAGACACGGTTGTAGTAGACTTGTCCCACATGGGTTGTGAACCAGCTGACAGACCTGCTGGTAGACCCCTTTTCTCGCAAGTTTACCCTGACCCAAGTGGGGTCCATCACTTCCTCTGCCCCAAACCCTGGCACATACCCAGGCTGCGTCTCTCTGCTCTAGAAATGGGGTCTCTCAGTCCTACTGCTGAAGGCTCTGGGGCCAGTGCTCCTCTTGCAGATTGCCCAATCGCTTTGGCACGGGTTTGTTCCATAGCTCCAGGCTGTTTGGTGCGGTTATGGCACAATTATTTTATAATTTAGATAGTGCAAGAAAAGTAATGGGCAATGCAAAATCAGAAGTCACTTGAATGTATTTTATTCCTGTGATTTCTTTACTTCTCTTGGAAGTTCCTTGGGTTTAGGAAGCCAAGATGCTTCCTCTCTTCTGTTCCTTGCAAAGCTTCTCCTTCAGAGCCTGGCATCAGTCCTTACTTTGAGGCTTTGCCTCCTGCTTCACTTTTTGTCTCCTGTCATACTGCTCTCTCTGTTTCTCTTCCCTTTTCATTTTATTTTTTTTTTAAAGGTGGTGAGAGATTCTTTCATTTTGAACTGCCTCAGCCCCTTGGTGAAAGGATCAAAGCTTCCCACTTTGCTCTGTCTCCCTTTGCTCCTTTGCCTCCCTTCACTTTCTTTCCACCCTTCTGCTCTTTTGGAGTTCAGAGATGAAAAAAAAGGTTTTGTCCTAAGTGGAGCGATCTCTTTGCATAAGGAAATTCTCTTCAAACGGATGATTCGCAAAGTTGAATGGCCCTCAAGTATTAATCCTATGCCAAGCATCAGAATTTCTTCTGTCACCACCTTTATGTTTTAATTCAAAGTAAAAACAAATACAAATGAGACACTAATAAAGTCCTAGTCTCTGAGTGGAACATTTGATCTGACATAAATATAATATGAAACAGAATGCTTAAATTGTACATGGAAATACACGGTGAATCATCAGGCATATGACATTTTTAAGCCCCGTGAATCTTTTCACCTGCGTCTTTCCTACATGTTTGTACATCATTTACTGCTTTTTTTTTCCCTGGAGTATGGAAGTGGGATAGCATATTTTACGGAAGAGGGATCTTAACAGAAAACATAGCTGCATTTACATGGGATTTCCAGTAAGTATTCAGACATTCCTTGGCTAATAAACTTATTTACCACAAGTGGTAACGTGCAGGTGTGCATTCTTAAACAAGCAAACATCAGTTTAAAATAGGTTACACAAATCCTGTGAATACAAGATGAATCTTGCATATTGTGAACTTTCATATGGCTTTCTTTTACTGTTTTGTGTATCTCCATGAGTGGAAAGAAATTATTGGTAGTTGTTTGTCTACTGTACCCAAGCTGTATTTTGCATTTATACTTTCTTCTGTTTGGGTTTTTAAAAACAGGTGGGTGCCTTTTGATACCTATTTTTAGATGCCATCTGACTGGAGACCGAAGCCAAGCCCTACATTTACCTGGCCCAAACATCATGCCATGAGAAACCCAGTGATGACAGCTAATGCACAGAAGAGACCACACTGCAGCAAGGATGGTGTTGAGAGGGTAACAGGTTTCCACAGCTCTACCCTCCTCCTTTTGTTGGCTCAGCACTTCTGTCCTGCACATATCGGCTGCAATGCCATATATCAGTCACTCCCTTCCCAAGGCAACTCAGGTTTATAAAGCCTTACCTGTCTCTTCACCAAATCGAAGGAAACTTGGGATCCCTTGGGTAAGACTAGACTCACCCCCATGGCCCCGCACTCCTGTTACCCTCCTTGAATCTATGAAAAGCTGTGCTGGAGGATACATGGTGGTTGTGTGCTCTCTTTTATAACTAACGCGTTTCTCCTACGGGCAGCGCTTACCTCCACTCTCACGTCCCAATCTCAGCAAAACCTGCGTGAATACAGATGCGGGGTCAGGAGGAACCCAGCTTACACTGCAGCAAGGTGGAGCTCCCCGCAGGTCCCAGCACCAAGCTGCTTTTGTGGTCCTCACGCCCAAGGTGATTCTCCGACGGGCAGCTCAGAGGCAGACCTTCCAGGTGGCAGCATCTTCCACTTGTAATTCCATTTTATGTTTGAGAACGTGTAACACCCTGGGTTAATAGCGTGCATGAAAGTCAACAGGAAAGAAACTAATGGATAAACTTACCGTAGAGGGTGGCGAGCAATCACAAACGTAGCTCTGCTTTCAGTCCCCACGCTATAGCACAGCTTGGCATTCTTCGATCACCAGTGGGAGATCTGACAAATGTTAAAGGAAAACAAGAGGTAGGTTTTAAATGCTTGTGCGAGATTTCAGCTCTCTGGAGCCTGTTTATCTAAACCAAAGCAAACATTATCTTCAGTGACTTGTGCTTGTGACTTATTTCCCATACACGCTATAGATTAGTAAAGCATGTTTTTAGATTTGTTGACATTTAATAAAACCTAAACACTCCAGGGGAAAATAAATAGTTTTTATTCTGTAGCCATAGCTGAATTTCCTTTTGGTTGGAATCTTAGCTGGGTGCTCCCAGCATTTATATTCAATTAGAATCAAACACAGCCAAGAAAATTGAAATCAAGAAGCAGGTTTGTATCTTGTATGGAGACCATCATTCTGCCTTATTCTCACGTGCATTAGGAGAAGAAAACATATTCCTATTAATTTTACTTGTATTAAAGTCTTAAGGAAATCTGGCAAAAATATAGATTCGCATGAGTAATCAGAACAGTCATTTGGAGGTTTAGAAACTGAATCATTGACTTAATCCATATGTTTTAGCTTGGATCTCTGAAATGTACCATGCCTGTTCTGAGATGAAAATAGAGCAGTTTTAAGAAAGTCAACTGGAAAAAATATAGCTATGTTAAACTTCAAACTATCTGATACTAAAATGTGAAACAAAATAGGTTCGTTTATTAGCGACATTTGAAAGACAAGGTATTTACTGCGAGATGCTCTTCCCCTGGAATTTTATTTTGCACTTCATAAAACATAACTCATTGGATCTAAGTGTACAAAATTATTGATGGGAGAGTATCTACACACTAGCATCATGCGTATTTGCATTCAACATCATAAGAGTTTAAAAAAAAGGACAGCTAAGAAAGCTGTGATACTCATTAGCAAGTCCTTCCACAGTTTTCAGGTCTGGCCAAACAGAAGTGTTAAAACACATTTTCACCTAAGATCATTCACGTTGATCACTTAAGTGGCATCAGGAGGCATCAGACAGGGCACTAAAGTGTTGTAAAGTATGGCTTAAAAATGTAAGCACTTCAGGGCATTCAATACAGGAATATATACATACATGCACACACATATATAAACTTTTCATGTTTAGTGTTAATTTTGGAAACACTAAGTAGAACATGTCTTCCCCTTTAAGTGATTTATAAGGTTCACGTGCCAAATAATCTTTAAAGTATGCGTATTGAACTGAAAATGTATTTTACAATTTATTTGAGTGACAGAGCCCCCAGTGTTACTTCTTGCTTTACCAAAACTTGAGAACTTATCTCAGATTTCTGTTCTATTTTAATCATCAGTATTTTCATTTGCATTATCCTGTGATCCGATGCAAACAACCAACTCCACTTACTGCTGCTAAAACAGGCTCGCTGTTACATGAAAGGACAGTGCTGGTAGTGAACTGGATATGAAAGGTTTGTTCTAGTAATAAGAAAACCTTTTTCTCAGGATCACTTTTTCCTACTGTCTCATAGTGATGGAAAGATCAAACGCTGTCTTAAACACAATAGTTCTATGCTTCGGCAACAAAATGCTACTTTATAACGTGGAACCAAAAAGAAAAGAAGTCTGTTGTTCAACAGTCTCTCTGAGAACGATTTGGCTTCTTCTCTCATCTCTGGGTACAACGAACTCCCAGTCTATGCCCTGTTACTTCGTAACACCGCGCTCGCAGCCTCCCCCACACGTCTTCCCACCATCAGACATTCAAGTCCTAGGCTACTAGCAGATCCACAGTGCTAGTACACGTTTCCCCGGGATTTGGAAAAAGCCTTTAAATAGATTTTTATTGGTTTTTAAGAACAAGGTTATTTTGTGTTAATAATGGGCATACATTAGGCTTTAGATAATTGCTTTATGTAACGTAAAGTTTTGCCTTTCAGCTAAATAAACACTGTATGTGTTCACAGGTGTATTGTCCTCAAGGGCATTCTGCTTTTCGGGGTGGCAGCTGCTGCCAAGGTGTTGCTGATACAGCTCTGTGTATAATTTATTGGAAACAGGTGCTGGCTTATGATGAAGATAGACAGGAAACTAAAGCAGACAACATGTTTAACCACCATTTAAAAAGTTCAGGTTCAGAAAGACAATGTGTCTGAGATGTTTGGTTGATATTGCCAGCGTCTTAGTGAGAGTTTACAAGCTCCCAGAAACCGCCATAAGGAACAGATTGTCCAGGAACTGCAGAAATTGCATTCTAACGAGCATTGCATGCGATGGCGCCAGCGCTCATTGATTACACAAATCCTGTCGTTTGTAACTAACAAAAATTATAGAATGTATTCCTGGGCTGATGTTAAAAATGACTTTGAAATGAGGTTAATACCTAGAAGAACTCTCAGGCTGAGGGATGCTCTGTGGAACGTAACGCTGTTACGTGCACAGGCACGCCGGGACACTTGTACATTTGGAGGATTCCACAATTTTCCTACCATATTTTACTGTGCGAGGACTATAACGAGTAACTGGTAAGCACTGATATGGCAAAGCAAAAGTGGAAATCTGACTCAAATTTACAGAGGAAGGAAGGACACTCCAGAGGAGGGTTCCTCTGCCACCAGTAACTTACCCCAAACGTATGTAACGCGTACGGCAGATGAGTGGGCTCCCGTGTTATGGGGGCTGCTGCGGCGCCCATCAGCATCGCGCAGTAAGGGAGCAGCACAGCAGGGACCGGAGCCAGTGCACGTGGGAATAGGTGGGAAGCCTTCTTTTGACCTCAGTGAGCTCTGGATTAGATCCCAGGAGAAAAAAATGAACGTCTTTATTTTCTGCGGCCAAGTTAAACCATTAAAGTTACTTAAACGTTGCTTTTTCCTCCCCCCATCTTTCTTCCCTTTGCTTTTATTATAGTTTTAAATGCCTTTTTTTAAATAAGAAACTTTCAATAGGAGTTCATGAGGATGTTTATTCATGGACAGCAGTTTGCATATTTTAGCAAGTAATCTCCAGTTTAATCTCTGGTCTCTATAAGATACATATGTAGTAAATATGCATACTAAATATTTTTAAAAGAAGTTGTTAAAGTGTGTGCACAGTTCTTAAACCTCAAACCTTAAATATCTCAATGATTTACATTTAAAAAAATACCCAAAGGCATTAGACCACATTATGGACTAATAGCCTGCCAAATTTCATTTTTTTGGAAATGTTTGAGTTACAATATATGAGTGTAAAAAGGCAACTGAAACAACAAAATTTGGTCAAGAAAATATTGACCCCAGGCTGAGACCTTGTATGCCAAAAATGTTGACAAAACTTTATACCAACCCTAGCAGGCATGTCATGTTTAATATTGGCAAGAATATGGAAAAAACTTTGGCAATTTAATGCTTGTATTAATTTGAAAAACTTTTATGCGGTGGGTATAAGCTTTTACATTACCATTCCTAATTTATACCAGCCTTCCTTTTCTTTCTCAAAGGATAAATGATCTACAGTAGTGGGGAGAGAGGAGCATGGAGAGAAATCCCCCAAACATATAAACCAATGGAGCCGTTTGCTGTGCCCCACCCGAATGCGCATACCTGACTCGGAGTGATCACCCCTTCCATGTGATGGATAATTCCATTTTCATGCCATTTACACTTCTGGATTATTTTTTCACATAAATTTTTCATAGGAAAGCAAATAGTTGAAATAAAAATAAATCTTTTTAAAGAAATACATGTAGAAAATCTTTATTTATATTGAAACCTCTTCAAATAAATGTTCCGTTAACAAACTTGTGTAAAGAATGATAATGTTTCATACCCTACCAAGTGATGAAATACAATGCCACAAAACAAGTGGAGAAATTTGATGATTGATTATTAGACTCCTTAAGCAAATAAATGTGCACTAGTTAATGATAGTTCTTTGTGATGGGGGTTTCACTGCATCAGTGCTCTGTAAGGAAACAAATGAATGGCAGGAATCGACCAACTCGCTAACCTAATGCTTTGCATTTTAGAGGTCTACTTTCCACCAACAAATTATTCTGCGAAACGCAGTGGTTCGAGCTCACACATTGCTATATACCAGTGATTAAACTGGGGTGATCAAGCTGCGAGTGCAGCACGAAAAAGGGGCGAACGTGCCTTCCTAGGTTATGCTGTGGTCATGCCTTTTATAGTCAGTAGGAAGGAATCGTCGTGGAGCTGTGTGCCGTGACCACATGGGAACAAGTTACGCCCTAATGATTAAAGAATGACTAAAAAGGCCCCTGCTTGATTACTAAAACAAAACTAAACAAGCCCCACAGGATCAACATCATGGTAGCTGAGAAGGGACAGGACAGCCCTTTTCCCAGTGTTGGCTTCAATCATTTCAAAACATGTATGCCCAGTTACAGATAATGCAGCCATTAAATATTTCTTTATGGCCAACGCCTGTTTGGGGATACACAAAACCCACCTGTACGGTCTGGGCACACCTGCTGACCTCAGTCCTGCTGGTCCCAAATCAAAGCCAATTCACAGGACTATCTTCCAAGGTTATGGAAATCCAACCTGCAGTCCATCCTAACTCAAATCATGAAGGAAACTTGTTAACATTTGTATTGGGTTTCCATGGCAAGGTTTTGGTAGTGAGGGGGCCACAGGGGCGGCTTCTGTGAGAAGCTGCTAGAAGTTTTCCCTATGTCTGATAGAGCCAATGCCAGCCGGCTCCAAGACGGACCCACCATGGGCCAAGGCCAAGCCCATCAGCAATGGTGGTAGCACATCTGTGATAACATATTTAAGAAGGGGAAAAAGTTGCTGCACAGCTGCAATTGCAGCTGGAGAGAGGAGTGAGAATATGTGAGAGTAACAACTCTGCAGACACCGAGGTCAGTGAAGAAGGAGGGGGAGGAGGTGCTCCAGGTGCTGGAACAGAGATTCTCCTGCAGCCTGTGGTGAAGACCATGGTGAGGCAGGCTGTCCCCCTGCAGCCCATGGAGGTCCACGGTGGAGCAGATATCCACCTGCAGCCCATGGAGGACCCCACACCAGAGCAGGTAGATGTGCCCGAAGAAGGCTGTGACCCTGTGGGAAGCCCACATGGGAGCAGACTCCTGGCAGGACCTGTGGACCCATGGAGAGAGAAGCCCACGCTGGAGCAGGTTGGTTGGCAGGACTTGTGGCCCTATGGAGGACTCACACTGGAGCAGTCTATTCCTGACTGCACCTTGTGGAAGGGACCCACACTGGAGCGGTAAGAGTGTGAGGAGTCCTCCCCCTGAAGAGGAAGGAGCAGCAGAAACAATGTGTGATAAACCAACCGCAACCCCCACATTCCCCGTCCCCCTGCGCCGCTGGAGGGGGAGGAGAGAGAGAGAGAGAGAGAGAGAACTCAGGAGTAAAGTTAAGCCCAGGAAGAAGGGGGCTTGACTCATTACATTTTCTCTCCCTTGTCCAGCTGAGGAGGGGAGTGACAGAGAGGCTTTGGTGGGCACCTGGCACCCAGACAGGGTCAACCCACCACAACATTGTCTACCAGGACTGTTCATCCTTCAGCTAAAAAGGTTTGGAAACCTGAAGCCGTGGGTGACTGCACTCAGCTAGAGGCATACGCTCAGCCTACACCATGTTAACCCACACATCTGCATGGGCTTCCCTAGGTGCTGCTGGGACCATGCTCAGATGGCATTAGTGGGGGAGGGTTTGGCGTATGTCAGGTGGCCTCCTTGCTTCTTGGCATTACTATGATGGGTGACTCATTCAACACAGTTGAATATATGGTTATAAACAGTTCTAAATGAGCAATTGCAAATTAATAAATGACTGAAACTCACTTCTCAACCATCTCAGTAGACATCTGTGAAGAATTTTGTAACTCTACTTTCAAAGTGGTATCCCCACAGATGCCATTTTCCAGTATTGTTGGACTTAAAAGTTTTGAATGAGGTATTTTATTTTGCATCAGGTTAGATGCATCATATCAAAAATATAAAGTAATCAAAGTCAAAACAGAACACTTCAGTTTTGACAAAGTAAAATGATTCAGCCAACCCAGGGTGAATTATTTTTCTCTGACATTATTCTTCATTGAACATTTGGAAATTTTGGAGCTTTGTTCCAATTTGGAACAAAGCCATATTTCAAGACCTTGCATGAGATGGATCTCCTATGTTTGACAGAGCTCTAATTTGCATCTATTTCTACCACGAATGGAAAAAACCAAAGGGTAAACAATTGTTCCCCTGCTTCACTCGCTGAGCCTTGTAAAAAGTGAGCTCTGCTCTAGCAATAACTGCAGCAAACTTGTACTTTATACCCATCATTCATATTTTCATATGCAAGACATGAAATCTGCGTGCTCCCTGCACCCTTCTCGTGCCACTGGTATGTAAAATTCAAAGCTTACCCATCTTCAGTCCCAGGAGAATGACTTAGTCATTTTTTCCTTCTTCCACCTCCTTTGTTAAACAGGAAGACAGTACATGTAAAAAGATAAAAATAAAAAAGATCAGAAACCTATGAAGGTATCACTGAGGTTATATAAAGTCAGGTGCAAAAGGTACAGTTTTCTGATTACTTTAGACAGGGACAGTGGAGTGTGGCAGAAATAGGAGAAGGGTGACTTGAGTTGTCTCGGTGAAAATGTGCAATATCTTCCTCCTCTTCAGACCTGGTGGAATTCATGCCAATGGTCCCAAAGCTTGACTGTGACAAACATCTGAAGGCATTGCTGAAGAGTGAGAAAACAGTTATGCCTGGAAATGAACGGAAAAGTCAGTCACTCCCAGTCGTACATTGAAAATCTGACAGCAGACAAAGAGCAGGCTTTGGGCAACACAAAGCAAGAGGTACGGACTTCAGACTTCCTGGAATTTAAATAAGGTTACTGAATAATACATGTTTATCTTAGAGATCATTCTTAATTTGCCTGATTCAAACCCTTTTGTTCCATTCCCTGCCCTGAACTGCTACAGAAGCCAGGAGCATCTCTCAGAATCATGGGTGGCTTTTCATGATGTGTCAAGCACATGGGGAGTACTGGAAGGGCGCTCTGCTTCACATATCGGCTAATGCTATGCAGAAGATAAATGGAAAAGAACAAATGAGCAGTAGATGAAGAATAACAACCAGCATCTTGGCTCCCTTCACAGGCACTGAAGACACAAAGGGATTTTTAATAATGTTAAGGGTGCCCTAAATAAAAAATTTCATTCACCTCACTGGTAAACGTTGACATTGCCGTTTTCCCTGAGGCGGTTCAGGTATCTTAGAGGTGACTGCTGCTCTTTTGTGGTTGAGATTTGCAAATGAACTGCTTCAAAAACCTCCACTATATTTGTGATCGAATTCAGAAAAGGGCTCTTGGATTCTGAAGAATGAAAGCAGAGGAGAAAATTAATTAAGAGATGCATTTCTAATTAAAATTCTAATCACTGTTAAGATTTACGTATTTTAACAAATAAGACTTGTGGAATGGAAAATGGGTTGCCATTCTCCATCATGACAGAAATACTGAAATCCACCTATTCACCCTCATATCTCTTCGTGGCCTTGGAAATCATAAAATGCTGCCTCTATATTTCAGTGGCAAAAAGGCATTTTGTACTGCACAGTGAAGTATGAACAATATTTACTTCTCGATTTGTATGTACACAGTAAGGAGCTACATGTTTGCAATAGTTCATTTGCCTTAACATGTCTGCAATGTGAAACTCGTGAATTATGCATATCACTGGTGCCAGCAATCTTCAAAAGTGATTAAAATTCTGAAGTTTATGTCTCTAGAAACATGTCTGTCTCTAGAAGAGCTACAGAAGAGGCTCAAACCTAAGGATGATTTCAGGAGATCAGATCTACTTGATTAAATGATTCTGCACCAAATTCAGTGACAGCATAAACAATGCAAATCTTTTTTGAAGGCAATGGACTTTACACCTGCTTATTCCACAGCTCAGTTTACTTCTCAGTGCTTAAGATGCTTGAAGAAGAATTCACATTTACACAAACACTGATGTTCCTTGTAATTTTAATGTCTTACTTTCATGAATCCAAACACTACATCTTGATACCTAATTGGAATAATTTACTCTTTTTCATAATGATCAAAACACACTACTTTTTTTTTTCTTTTTTTCACCAGGGAATTTGTATCTGTTCAGGACAGGGTTAAAAATTTCTGTACTTTCCATGGATATCTTATACATTAGACACAATCCTCCTAACGATTTTTCTAGGTCTCCCTTGTTGGCATTCTAGAACGTAAATATAAAAGTAGCTGTAATTTTTTTGCTCTCTACCTAGACCTATGAAAAGAAGAAGTGCTTATAATACTTAAAGAGTAAAAATAATTTAGTACGTACCAACTCAGTTTTATGCTAAGAAGGACGATGCCATCCCATAGGTCCCAGTCCATCTCGTCCATGCAGAAGTTGCAGTGTGTACTCCACGAGTGTTTACTTATCTCGAAGTCAAAAACATTAGACTTTTCAGAGGACCAATCCAGACAAACACATTATGTTTCAAGCATTTATGAGACTTGCTATATGAAACAGAATAATGTGTTAGAAATGTGACAGAATAAATTGTCTAATTATGCAGCTACCACATATAGCATGGGAGAGGATGGAAATTCCTATGTCATCCTCTTTGAGTGCATACCAAATGAGTTTATCTTATGCTATCTTTCTATTATCTTATTTTCTTGATGGAGGTTGAGCCATCTTCACCAAAAAACAGGGCAGCAGATAGTGGGAGAAGGCGACTAATTCATGATCCACCAACCTTTCAGGCAGATTTACCTCTGAGCCTTTCTCTGTTCATTGCGATGGATGTGGGAATGATTTACTCTGCTTTTTCGTTCAGGTAGGAACAGTAAGACCAGGTCTATGTACATCTGTTTTGTAGCAAATAAAGCGTAACTCCATACAATGATGTCTTTGATGTTTTGAATCCAGGAATAGTGGAGCAGAAGGTGGTATAAGGGTCCAGAGAGGTAGTGCTGATGGTTGGAGCTTCAGCATTTCTGACGTACAGAAACATCACCAGCACAGCAGGCACTTCCAATCGTCTCACATTGAGGACGTGCCTGGGGAAGTTCAGAGCTGTACCGACTGCCTCATGCTCTCAACGGCTTGATACAATCCCTAGCTCTTGATTCATCCTGACTCTATAAAGCCACACACTTCTTGTCCTTATTAGTGGCTAAGATATTTCCTGGAAAAACTTATATTCAGTGTTCAGAACAGGTCCCTGCTGTCTGGAAACCTACTTTTTGGGCAGAGTCCACAAAGGTGGCAAAAACTGCTTTAAAACACCTCTCTGATGTCTCCTCTGGAGATGCACTGGGTCTTTTCTGGTTGATTCAGAAATAGCAAAGAGAGAACCAACCTGAAATTACATCAGCAGGAATAAAAGTCTCCAGGGACTATTCTGCTGACAGATCTGTTTCGAAATACTGCAAATTCTGGCTGTGTCCCATCACTCTCCACAAGCTAAGAGCAGCAGATGTCCTAAAGTAGCTAAGCAGCACGATGACTCCCCTATACCACAGGATCACCAGATGTCCTCTGCAGGCTGCTTTAAGATTGCTTCTCAGTGCCAGGCCAGAGGAAAGAGCTGAGGATCTGGCATGGCTTTAGAAATTATTTTCCTCATAAGTGTATCCTGTGGTTTTTCTTTTCTCCAAAACCAGAGTCCTGTTTGAAAATAAAGCCTTTCTTTTATATACAGGCAGAGATGAGTGTGCAGCCTTCCTTTATTTCAACAATATCCAGGGTTGGTCCTTCTGCAAAGGCAACAAAGTTTGTCCCTAAACTGGAAGCATTCAGTTTTCTCTTTGCTGTCTGACCCAAATGTCATTAATTCCAGCTAAAAGTGCAAAGATCTTGGAGGAAGGAAGACAACAATACCTCTCAGCAACACAGCCCTGGAAAAAGAAAAGAGGGTGGGGAGCAGACCTCAAAGGGATTACAACACAAAGTGAAAAAGAGTTGAGACAAAGAGGCTGTAAGACATTATTCTTGTGGGACAGTGAGAAATGGAGGAGAAACTTTGTTCATTCTCAACAGATGTTACTCCAAAAAACCCAAGGAACCTTGCTGTACCTGGACTCCTGGGCCTGGACCTTTCTGTGGGGCACGCCGCTGCTGCCCAGCTCCCACCACCCTCCAGCCTGGGCTAACGCACACCAGCACACGCCACGAGGAAATCAGCTCAGCGGTTTTCTTTCCAAACACCGTCCTGTCACATCGATCTTCCCCACATGTCAAACATTATGTTTAAAGTATCGAACGAAAGCAACCCGTGAAAATAATGAAATCCATGAAACTGTGACTGATAAGACAAAAATGCAGCGTTAGCTCTGACTGTCCACAATTAAGTTTTCAAAGGCCTGACTGCTGACTGAAAATATTACCCACTCATCTTCTCCCAGTTTTGTTTGGAATGGATTTGACAATTAGGGGTGATATTCCTTTGTCAAAACAAGCCTTTTGTTAAGTATTTAACAGGCGCTCTAGGGATTCTGGCAAAGTGCTAACTTTTTGTACAGTTTATCTGGAGAAGAAACCTACATTTTATCAGATGATGCTATAAACTGAGATGAGAAAACAATTTACTCTTGATTTTTCTTTTGGTTTCCTGATTCAAGAAAATAGTGAATCTGCACATGGGATAAAGGGAATCTAAACAGAGAAAAATACTTGAAAATTTAGATCAATGCTAGAAAGAAATTTTAAATATACATAGTTAGATACATGTCTATATACACACCAGGTTTTTTTTTGTTGTATACAAATCTTACAACATTTACATACATTTCTACATGCAAAATTCATATACACGTCTTATAGCGAAGTTCAAAGACACGTGGGACAGCATCCCACGCTGACTGCTGAAGTAGGAAGAAGCTGGAGGCCGAAACTCCCCACGGTTCCCCAGAAGGCCCACCATACCACAGCGTTTTCAAAACATACCAACGCACACAGGCTTCGAACTTTGGGGGGGAAATCTGTTTATGGTAGAGATGAGCACAGCCAGCGTGATCCATGTCACCTCACTCGGTGCCTTCTAGATCCTCGGGTGCATGCTGTGCTTTGGCAGTACCACGTGGCATTGCTTTCAAGCCAATATTTTTTCACAAGGTCTGTTTCCTCAGAAACATTGAAAAATGGCTACTGCTCTGGAGCACAACAACCCCCAAGGTAAAAGAAAAAAAACCCCAAAGTATTTCGTACAAGCAGGCAATCCAATCGGCTTGACCCGGGGACCCAATGACACCAATGGGAGCACCACCTCCGCCTTATGAGTGGTGCAGCAAAGCAGTGGCCGGTCCTGTCAAAAGGGGAGCATGAGTAGGCCTGAAATCTTTATAGTGGATCAGAGTAACCAATTTTTCAATAAATTAGTTTTAAAACCTGTAATTACAGAGTCATTTGCATTCAGTTAAAGCAAAAGGTACTTGTAAATATAGTTCTGATACACAAGATCATCACAGGAACAGTGTGACTGGTAATGACTTTTTTTAAAAGACAGAAGACGTTTTCTTGGTGTAATAACAGGGCAACACGTATAAATAACCCATAACTTAATTTCTGCATAAGATGTCAAGGAGGTCAAAGTAATATTTTTTCCTCTCTGTGAATGGAGTTTGGATAGGCGTCTGAATGAAAGAAAAACTTCCCAGCAATCAAAGACGCTCTTTTTTCTTTTACTTTACTTGATCCACCCAAGAAGGAATATAGAAAAAAAAAGTCTTAAAGCAGTTGTCACTTTGAAATTTTCCAGTGTTTTAATTAAGTTCCAGAGTCTGGCAAAATTTGTCAAACTTTCCCTTTGAAAATAAGGCGGGCTTAAGCTTCAAGGCAGTTTCCCTAGGTTGTTAATACAGCTCAAACCCAAAGTTGTGTTAAGTAGCGAGGTAAGACTAGGTGTGCTTCACATCCTTTTGAAGTTGGCGGAAAGACTCTTATGGTCTCCTCTGGGCTTTGACTCAAACTCATAATTCTAAATTTAGGGTAACTTATAATTGTCCCGTTTCCTCCACTAACTGCTCCATAATTAGCATTTTTTTTTTTAATTAGAAGACACAGAGAGAAGTATTATACCCCTCTCATGTACATTCATGCTTAGTCCAGGAAAAACACCTTTTTACCACCTTTTGGATAAGACTATGTATTTTCATTAGAAGAATGAGAAAAAGATCAGAGGCAAACAAAAGCTGAAATAAAGCTGCAGAGGGGACTCACTAGCTGATGCAAAAGGAGAGGACACAGACTGAGACAAAACAGGTAAGAGGAAAGAGAACAGAAATGGCAGCATAAAGAAAAATAGGTCAAAATTCAGAATTTCATTTCCTTGGTTGGAACATTATTGAAGTCAACAGTCTTGCACTAGATTTAAATTAGCATAAACAAGGGCAGAATCTGTCTAAGATTGAGACTGGCATACTAAACAGTTAGTCTAGCCCTAAACAGTGCCTTCTGAGGGGTTTTAACAACTAATTCCTCTTTGTTTTGTCAGTCCTTATGCAGGAGTAAGAGCTGAGCCAAGAGCTCGGGAACCGTTGGACTCTGCAGAATCTAGTGGGAACATCTTTGTGGGAATGGCTGCTATTCCCGGAGCTTTGCTTTCTTAACAAAGGTTCTCTTTTAAGAATAACAGTTGAAAACGACTGATGTCCTAAGAGAAACCACCATTAAAAAGTTTATCTTGTGTTTTTCTTTGATGCAACTTTAAAGGTGAGATGTGCATTCCACAATGCGAGGACGATAGTCCGATCCAGGTCGGTAATGTGATTTGGCAATGCGAAGCTGCGTATCGAGACTTTGGTTCTTGGCTGCACGTGCATTATTACACCCAGGGTTCTGTATGGGGAAACAACTGAAATGGGTTTGGCATATGAGAGGTAAGAAAGCCCAAGTGACTGGAGATTCCATAGATAAACCTACATTGTCTACAGAGGGAAAGCCTTTGGCATGCTAGATAATATTTGAGATTAATTAACAGTTTGTTTAATAAAGCTGCAGCCAGACATCTTTAATCCAAACACCTTTGTAGAGCACATTTATATGCAGAGCTGTGGGCAATTACCAAAAGTATTATTCCATAATAAGAAAACAAAACTCATTTATGAAATAATATACATGTGTTAATGCATGAAAACAAAGAATAATATACACTTACATATAACATAAAAATAACTGTACATGCCAGACACTTTTGACAAGATCTCCTGGACACTTAAAAAGCACAATAAACATCTGTTTTATATCTGAACGCCAAACCTTAAAAAAGTGCTCTCTTGTTAAAAGTCCAGCTCCTTATTTTAACTAAATTACCAGGTGTTTATAAAATATCATTCTCTTGTGAAGCTACAGTAAACAGGGGAGATACAAAACCCAGTAAACTGAGAACGCAAGCTTCGGCTGTCAGGATGTCATTGGTAAGCTTCAACTGCTCTGTCGGTATGCACTGGTGTAGTGACATACGTATACTGACCGTTTGAAGGAAAAGTGAATGAGTTTAGGAGACTAAGTAGAATTTCCAAACAACTCATGTTTAAACAAAGGAAAAAAAAGGACAATGGAAAAGGAAACAAAGAGGAGCTTGAGTTGAGGGTGTCTTATGATCTTTACTGGAACGTACGAGAATAAATGCTCTGGGCTGTAAAATAACACCATTCGGCACAGAATGGATTAAATTCAATCAGAACATCTTTTCTGATCATTTGATTACATATGAGCAGTGTTTGTGATTATGTCTCTTTATTTTGGCAGAAAACACCAAAACATAACACGACATTGCTGCATAACATGGAAAACCTTCTCTCGCTTGTATATATGTACATATATATATATCAAATTAGACAGTGGTCTGTATAAATTAGCAACGAAAAAACCACAGAAATATGATAAAGCAAGCTAAGGAAATATATGTTACTAAGAACAATAAGAAGATTTGTCAGGACTCTACTGTCTCCCCTGCAATTCCTTAAAATGGTATGAACACATTATTGGATTGCTTAAATCAACAGTGCTACTATAGATAAGACAGAAATAATACATATTGTATATAGGCACATACACACACACACTCTCTACTGTTTAGTATTTGAGGAGAAAAAAGATGATACATTCATATGACACAATGATAACAAACTCCCTTGCATCACGTTGCCCAGGAAGTTACTGTTAAAATCCTTTTATTAGAGATGAATATTTTTATATCAAAGAGCCCATGCACTGTAAATCCAAAAGTTGCTAGAGAACAGTAGAAATACGCAATGTTGCCAAAAGCCAAAGAGAGGAAGCAGAATGATCACAGTAACTACAGGTCAGTTAGTCTGGCATCAGTCCCAAGCCAAGTAATGGAAAAGCTGATAAGGGATTCAATTAGTATAAAATTAAAGGACGACAGTATAATTGGTGCCAGTCCAGACAGCTTTATGGAAAAATAAGTCTTGACAAACAATTTGATGAAGGTAACTACACAGATGTAAGACTTGTATAAAACATTTGACTGACTGAGTACCTCACTGTGGCCTGATTAAAGCCTTAGCGCTGAGTAAAGCAGGTCATGGGAAGGGGGGAGAAGGGGGCAGTGCCTGCCCGTGGCAGCACATGCCAGCTTCCCGCCTGGTGTGCTCTTGCTGACCGTGCGGAGTCAGCCCGACCCTTGGCAGGTGAAGCAAGCAGGAAAGGAGACCAGAAACAGCCTATCCTCAGAGGACCACGGCAAGAAAACAGCAAGAACCAGGAATGAAATCCCGCGGGCAGTGGCAAAGCCCCGCTAACTTCAACAGGGATAGTTTTTCATATAAGGTTTGTAAAGAAACTGAAACCCAGGAAACTTCTGCGGAGTTTGTCTTCAAGTAGAACACGTATTACGAGACAGGTACTTAAAATCTGGATAGAGATCAGAGCGTCCTAAAATCTGAAGTTCAGTCCAGAGTAATGGACAGGTTCAACTCCATTACAGACATAGTGTTTGGGGGATTTGTGGCTAAATATATAGACTGATTCCTTAAAGTTACAACAGGAGATCTGAATCATAGTGCATTCCAAGTCCTACCGAACAACTAAGTCTAGTCCCTACAGATTTTGTGTACGTACATCACAACACAGATGCTTTCATGTCTCAAGTCTCTTGGGAACACTGTATGTTTTGTCTGCTTTGTTTCTTAATGATTTGCAAACTTTTAAAACTTGGCTGTGTTGCTACTTTGCTTGTGGGTTCAAGAAAAGACAAGAATCCATAAACCTTTGATCCACATGCTACAAATGTACTAGGAAAAAAGAAAAGAAAAGAAAACACAATGCTGTCAACAGGAAGATATAATGGCTGGTTTGTATGAATGGGGATAATTAGTTCCAAGAAACGTGATATGGGAATCGTTCTGGGTTTTTTTTCTTTCTGGAAAATATATTTTTTTGTAAAAACAGTTTTTATGTAAAGTATTTTAGAGAACATTTTATATCAGATTAAATCACAAAGATACTTTTTCTGGTCTCACCACAAAACAAAGAAAGGATGTTGAGTTTCATGGTTAGCTGCAGGAAAGAAAATTTAAAAAAATGTCATTAATGTTTTTATTAGCCGTAGTTTTAATAATCTAGAAGATTATTAGATCTCTTAACAACTACATTTTTAAGCTTCACATTTCAGAAAGCATGGGCTATGATTTTTGTACATCTCTCTATAAGGAACTCAGACCGCCGGCAAGAGAAACAGAAAAGTTGCGCGCAGGGGCAGCTCTGTTTTAACAGAAGCTCGCCCAGCGGAACGCGCTGCTGCGCACAGGCAGCTGCTGAACGGCTCCTGCAGCCGAAGGGCAGTAAGTCACTGTCTCAGAACGCCAATTCTCCTTCTCCTCATCTAGTTGGCTTTCAATTTAATCCTAAGTAAAAGCTGGGCTTCTGGTCCAAGCCAGTTGTCTTGGCTCCCTCTATAGTCGAAGGAAAGAAATAGGCACTTCTGGATGGCAACTGATGTCATTAATACAAGCCGTCTGTCTTTGGTGGAGTGACACGTCTTGATCCCCGATGACTGCAGAGGGAACCTTGATGAGCAGCTTAGAGCGGAACTCAAACCTTCGACAGTCACCACCAGGTGAGATGAATGATAACGAGTGGTACAACTGATACACATATTTAAACCCAAAGTACAACTGTGCCCGTTAATTTAGTCACGTGGGTCAGGTTTCAAAAATCCAGATAAGCACTTGAGATTTGACTCAAGCTTTATAAATATCCATTTCATATTTGAGTCAAATGTAGCTATAAACTGAAATGTGAGAACCTTATACATATGTTAGAGCGGAGTGTTATGAAAATTGCTAGCTGAGAGGGCAAGACGAGGGGTGTGCTTCACAGCTCTCCCTTGGCTCAGGGGAGGCAAGGAGTGAGCTTGCAGTTTGCATTTTGCCTACAGCCCTCTCCAAGAAAGTGGGAGGATGGTTGTTCTCAGCTGTTCAGCTTTGGTGCAGGGTCTGTGCAAACTATAATTTGAAAGTCATTGTGGTAATTGCTGTAACTACAAAAGTTAACACACGCAAGCTTCATTTTGTTCACATAAAGCTGTGCCAGTAATGGCACCATTCATCATTTTCTGTTAAAACAGTAACAGGTGTTAATCTCCACTCGGCAATGGGTGCGAGTGAGCCGTAAGCGAAGTGCCAAAAAAGAAAAACCACCGTCAAAGCTCTCTGTCACAGAAAAACAATTTCTAGTAATATCTCTGTAATTGGACTCAACTGAAGAGTGAAAAATTATTTGACTTTTCTGTGATGGGGATTGTTAATGAACCCAATTTTTCTCTTCCACCTTGATTAGCTTTCTGTAGGAAGATCCATTTTAGCTCCGTACAATGTAGTTTGGAGTGACAGACACCCAGCTGCTGTAATCTTGTCAGTCCTCCCGCTTACAGAAAGTAAGCTTTTCTTTTTCTTCTTTCTTTTTTTTGATAGGCTGCTGAACTATTACCAGGTTTTCAAACATAATGGAAAACAGTGCAGAGTAGAATTTAAATAGGACTTTAACAGCAATTTTGCTATTTTTCTAGTTTTAACAGCAACCTTGTAAGATTTTTAAATGCCTTGCACATCCTGTCCTCCCAGGCACACAGGCTGTCCTCCCAGAGTCCTGGATGTTACCTGTGAGATACCCTTGGCACTGTATTGTTGGGTCTTCTGCTCACTGCCATACAATGCTGCCTTCCAGAGCAAAAGGACAGCCAAAAGTCTCCTGTGTGCTTTGATTGCGTAAACCAGGTCATCCAGTGGCACTCAGTTTACCTACAGGGCTCATTTTAAGCATGTAGCAAAGCATTTCCCATAGCGTACACACCATCAGGGTGGTGTACCGCAGTTAGCTCACACCATGTCTTTGAGAGAGTCCAAAGGACAGTGCCAGGTGCATCTGCATGGTTTTGCCGAAGTAAATGAGTGCATTTGCGCTGCCCAATGCCCACGCTCTTGTTCTCAAAGACATGCTTTTAACTGTGCACAGCCAAGAGCCATTTTGATGCAACATGAAGCCCGTGATCCTGATCTTGTCTGTCCTGTAGCACACACTGCAATAGCACTTGGGAAAGACGAGTGTCGGCCGCGTGCTCTGCCTCTTGCCCCAGCTGATGAGGGTCCGTACAGCCCTGTCTGGGGAAGCAGAGTCAGGCGAATGCCAGCACGATACATGCTCAGTTGGAAAGACGAGATGAAATGATGGAAAGACTTTTGTAGGCAGGAAAAAGCCTCAAGGTACAGCGAGTGAGTCAACTTTTGGGTAGCTTCATGCTTCTGAGAATCTGGTCTGAGAGGACTCGGTGAAAAAAAAAGAAGACTGTGATAAGAAAGACCAAAACAATTTTCCATAAATAATTCATCATAAGTCAATCTCAAAGTTCTTTACAATGGAAGGCCTGTCTTTCTCCCTTTGACAAAAGGGGAAACTGAGGCATAGAGAAAGGATATGAATGTATGTATATAATATTGACTACATTCTTCAAATTTGCAAAGAATTTCCTCCTAATATTGATGATGTGCTTTTTAAAGATAATCAGAAATCAGAACTTCCAACTCAATGGCTATTCTGGAATCAAAAATAAATTAATGCAAGGCATACAAATGAACCGAAAGATTAATATTGGCATGAGACTGAAAGCTGCAAAACATTGTGGCTTACAGCCACTGAAATATTCTAGTTTGAATGTTCTTTATCATTGTGTTATGTTACAATGTTAAACCGATATAATTAGTAAAATGGTATAAAAATCAAATCAGATTAATTTAAATGATGAAATATTTCTTATTGCAATGTATCTCTTATTAAAAAGGGATGAAATGAACAGTTTAGGGTTTTGTCCATTGACATTTTTGTTTATATAAGCACATTTCTGCAAAATACTTCAACTATGAAACACTTCTTTTTCATAGAAAAGGGTTCAGTTCAAACTTTGTCTTAAGTCTTGTGTGTGTTGATATTATATTGAGTGAGTTTTATGCTGTGGAATTACTGTCACATCCAGTGACATCAGCATAGACCATGTCATTAATTTAGGGGTTCACCACTCAACCGCATGTTTAGCTTTCTGGGTTGAAGGGTTGGAGAAATTTATTCATGTTGCTAACACAGGCCGAATGGAGATTTAGGCTGTTGAAGCTAAGTGCTGTTTGGAAAAGATGTGCTATTTACATTATACACAAAACTATCTGATATACCGAGATATGAATGAATTGCTGTGTATACATCTGATATAAATGCACCACACTTAAATATTGCGTGCTCTACATGTGCCTGTCAAAATGAGCTCTCGTAAGACAAAATTTTGGGTAACGATCGTACACAAATGCTTTTAACCCAGCAGTGCGCTTCGAAGAACAGATTTCGTCCTAAATGGCAAAAGGAAGATGGCTATGAACAGAGGAGCTATAATTTAACTGAAGCTGCTGAAGTACAAACTGAGCCACATATTTGCCATCAACAACTTCAGCGTCCAAAGACGCACGCGGTGACACAGAAGCAGAAGGGAGAAGCGCGGCCGGCTCAAGCCCAGCTGGCACCTCCCCGGGAACGTGCCAAAACTCCCCGACACACACAAAGCTCCCGGTGCTGGAGAGGACTGAGAATACAGGGCTAAAAGCTGGCAGCTACTTATCAGCAAATGAGTTAGGGACGTAAGATATCCGAACATATAATTACATTTTCTTAATTCCTGAAATACAGGCTGCTGGTGCACCGGCTCCCGTGGACAATCGGGAAGGAATCGTGTGTGTGGCCTTGCCAACTGCAGGACAGGAAAGCTGACACAGTCACAGTGATGGCACTCAACAAAAATCACAAATATGGCATATAGTTTGGGGAAAGACTGATGGGAAATGTAAGAAAGGAAAAAGAAAGCGTTGAGGCGGAAACACAGTTTTGGAGCATAAGTGAGTTAATAAATAAACCCAGTTCTCTGGGTTTGTATTAATGCACGACTCCCAGTCATACCTAGGGAGTGTCTTCTACACACCTAGGGACACAGTTTGACGTGTTATTAGCAATGAACCTATTGACATACAAAATATACGTTCGACATGTTTCAAATACCGACACTTCGGTGTACTGAGAAATTGCAGCAGTTTTAAAATACCAGTGAAAACCCACCTCTGCACAGCGTTACTGCTGGCGTGCAGTGACGTGGCTCCTTGGGTTTCAGCGCAGCCGTGCCTGTGTGGGGCAGCTGGCATGCCCCATCTTCACGCATGGTCTCCCCTTGGTTTCGCCGGATTTGGGATCAGCTGCAGAGAGCACATGTATTTGGATAATGGATCTGCCTCATTTGGAATTTCAGGCTTTGAGAAAGACCAGCAGCTAAGCAGCGCACCCGGAAACTTCAGCAGGAAATGAAACCTCTTTGCAACACAGAAAGAAACGTGCATGGGTTATGTTTTCATGTGAACATAGTCAGATATTCTAGATATTCCTTCACCTCTCTGGCTGATCCTTACAGACTAATCAATGAGTGAAGGCTTTCTCAAGTGATCCGGTTTTGGTTTTGTTTTTTTTTTTTTTTTAAATTAATTTATTTATATTTTCAAAAGAACTCTGAACTGTAAAATCACCCCACATCTTTCTTTAATCATAGATCTTATTTAAAACCTGTTATCAATACTGGAGATTTTAAAAGGGGAACTAAAAAAGAGAGTTTCTTACTCTGTTTGAGAAAATCATTAAATGCAAAAGATGTAAATCACAGAGATGGCCTTGGCGCTGACAAATGGACAAAACCCAGGAAATTTAAATGTAAATTCCACATTCCTTGTCAAGAAAAGAAACCCCCCAAAAAAGATAAGGCGGCGGCGTCATTGCTCATTTTTTCCCAATACTCTATTAATATAAATGCCCGCTTGCAAGGTAGAGGAAGGGTGCATTTAGAGTGGTAGCATATTATGACATGCACTCAACTTTTAGCTTCATAATTATTTTTAATAAAGGAATTTTAAAATAGTTGTAATTTTAGCTGTTTATTTCACAGTTTGCATATTTTTTCTTATGTCTTTCAACTACTGAATTTATTCTGCCAATTATTATTTTTTTTAATAATAGGTTTCTATGCACAGGTAGATTAAATAAAAGAAATTATGTGTGGGATGTGAGCTCTCATTATACAAAATGTTTCTATCCCTCTGGCTTTAGAGATAACTTCCCAAACATAAATTGCTTCAATAATTAGTTTTCCTGAATATATTACATATTACTGCATAAATTTGTGGGGAGCAGTTATTGTCTGAAACACAGAAAAGATGTACAGAGAGTCCTAGGATTAACAGAACTGTTTAGTCCAACTTAAAAAAACCCAAACATTACAATAATTTTTTACAGTTATGAAGCTTTTTGACTTGCCTATGTTTTAATGCTGTCCTTGTTTTGTATGGCTCTTTAAGTCATCTTTAAATTAGAAAGAATTAAACATAAGTTGCGTATTTCTTTATGCTGTTGTGGCTTAGCTCCTCAAATGGGGTAGTTCTAATTCAACAACTACAACAGTACTGACTGTCCTTTATATGTCTCAGGACATAAACACAACTTTACTTCATTTCTCCTTTTACCATTTGCAGCTCTTTGGTGGACCTGAAACTCGCAAAATTAACAATAAAATTCTCTACATTATACTCTGATTAATTTTCAAATGATTAATCATCAAACGCACATGCCCTAGACACGGAAGCCAATTTTTTCTTTTTATTTTGATCACTGCACCATTTTTTTTGGCAGAGTGGCTTTTAAAACTCGAGCTAGAAGCAGCCCCGTACCCCACGGCTGGTTGCGGCAACGTGCGGGAGCGCGGCTGCCCAAAGGGCAGTAAGGAGCTGCGGAGCCCCACGTGGAAACCTCGCTCTGCCTCAGCGCTGCAAAAATGAAATCAATAAACGGAGGTAGAATTACAGAGGATTCGGTGATACAAAGAAGGAGGAGGTCACTAGGTATAGAAATTTGGGATTGGAAATGGAGTAATATTGAGGACCCTTATTTAGCCTTTTGAGTCAAATTGTGACCCCATAGAAAACCATGGTAACTCTTCCACAGCCTTGTGTGGGGCCTGGATTTCATCTTCTACAGCCTTGAATACCCTACAGCAACTATTTTGGTCTCTGAGGACAGAAAAGAAAAAAACAATGCAAGTATTCCTAGCACACACAGTGAACGGCTTGATGACATTAAATCCTTCAGAATCTAATAAACCCCTGCATTTTTATTTTTAAAAATAGTGCAATCATGTGTTGATATGTGCAGCTAAGGCATTTCTCCCCCCTTTTTTTTTTTAATATTGCATGATGACATCACCTAACGACGCATCACTTCTCAGGGATTTTGTGCAGAATCTTAATGTTTACACTAACAACGTAATTTAAGAAAGTCTCTCATGTAAATCCTTGAATCTCCTAGGGTCTAGGAATGAAATGTAATGCTAATTTGATTTAGTAATTTGTTCTCTCTCCCCAGAAACACACAATTACTGCTTTTGAAAGACTTTTTTCTTTTTTCCATCACGCTAGGACTAAATTGAAAGTTGAGTCAGCAGCAAAGCCCAGGCTGGGAACGTAGCAGACCTCTGCTACTCAGCCTGTTACCAGCCAGAACACACAGTGCCGGGAGATTTATTTCTGAAAACGGAATGTTCATTATCTCTCTCTTTTTTTTTTTTTTTTTTGCCTTACAAAAAATGGAAACAAAATAAGTCTTCTTGAAATTCCATAATAATCATCTGAACGTGAAACGTGAGCTGAAAATAGCGTGCCTCCTGTGTGTCTACAAGCGAGCGAGCTTGGAGCTGTGTGCGTGTGTGTCTGCCGGAGAGAAGGGGGAGGCTGTGTGTGTGTGTGTGTGTGTACTGGAGTGTAGAAATAGTTCATCAAATGAGTGGTTTCCTGTCCCGATCTGTAGATTTTCTTTCTTCCATGAAAAGAAAGAGGGATAATTGATCTGACTTCCATCAGCACATAAAAGAGATTGCCGGCAATTTGTTTTCTGCAGGGCTACTTAAGTATATGGTGATGTAGTGAGCAGAAAAGATCACCCGCAAATCCTGCAGCAGTCACAGATACGTGGTAGGCACACCCAGGGGACTGATACATTCCGTCATTTGCAAAGTATGACTTTCTTTTCTTTCTCTCTCTCTCTCCCTCTTTCTTCTCCTTTAAGGATACATGATGTCCCTCCAGGTTCTGCAGTCTGGGTTTGATTAAATAATTATAAACTTCAAGCAGCAGATCTATCATTTACATTCCTGAACATGCCAACATGTTCCTTTTGTGGGGATGCCAACCAATACCAAAGCGTCTCTCATTATTGTCACTGAAAATACAGTGGTTCAATGTTTGTGCTATTTCCTGGATTTTGGCGATATAATGTTGCCCAGCAATTTGCTGTCAGTGCCAACAACACTAAAGAACTTCATAATAAATCCTTTCTATATTTACTCAGTCCACCACTGTGTCACTGAAATTAGCATTTTACGATCTTATGCTCCAAAGCACCTATTTTCTCTCTTTTAACTCCATGCTATTATGAATCCTAACAGAAAATCCATCAAAGCATGGTTTGCTTCAGCTTTTCTGTATAACGATTGCTGTCAGTCATGTTTGTTTTCTGAAGGGATGTGGAGCTTGTAGCTTCATGGTAGATGATAGTAAAGATAAACCAAACTAACAAACAAGACAGGGTGTTTAATTTAGAGACGTTACAAAGAGATTGGCTTAAAATCTCAGATGTCACCACTTTGTGCAGGCTAAAGTACGGAAGACAAAATTTACAAAGAGAGAAAGATACCCCAAAGTAACGGGACCAGATCCTGCTCTGAGGTCCAGACAGGCCAATGAGTGACAGGCGGAGTGAAGAGAGAGGGTTTGACTCCACTGAATGAAAATATCACGCTAATAGAAGAAAATAATAACCAAGGCAGGGGCTTTAGCACAGGACTGTTCTCAGGGATACTCCAGCCAACCCATCACGGAAACCGTGGGAGCATTGGGGCTCAAATACCGTTGTATCTGGGTAACCCAGCCCTTTGCTTAAAATGGTGTGGAAGAGAATAAAACAGTGCCTTTTGCATTGAAATCCTCAGAGGGGCACTCCTGTGAACCCCGAGTTTGGGGTCCTGCCCGGGTGGTCGATATGGGGCCCAATTCCACTCACTTGTGGCCTTAACAACAGGCGGTGACACTGTGGGCTCTGCCCGCTGGGAAAAGCAATAGGTCTGGTCCGAGCAGCGGAGCAGCTGGCATTAAAAAGGTTGAGGGGAAAAGGAGAAGCAAGGATTTTCTAGGAAAAGGAAGAACAGGTTTGACAGAAAGGAGAGGGAGCAGCGGGAGATAGGTTTCGGTTCTGTAGTGGGGAAAGCGAAAGCAATGCTTTCTGGAAAGAGGAGAATGGAGAAGAGGAGGCTCGTGAAGAGATACGCTGTGGGACCCACAGTAGTTTTATTTGTTTCTTGCTGAAATAAACAGTGGTTGGAATTTTTTGACTAATAGGAAGAGCATCATTGTTATCCTCTCATAACCCCCAAAAAGCTGAAAAGATTGTGCTGAATGTTCTGGCATAGAGCAAGTCCACCAAAAAACCCCTCATCCTCCAGAATGGAGTATTTTGGAAACATGTGCGTGTGCGCACATGGAGTCACGAGGCTGGGAAGGAAACTGCTCTGTAATCTTCGCCCTCGTGGCAAAAGCAGCTCCCACAGCACTGTGTGATGTGGGTGCACGCAAGCTGAGTTACAAGCTTTCGCAGACACAATTTATCGTTATGCGAATCTCACAGCAGAAGTCATTTGGCCCGTCCTGTCATGCCCCCTCACAGCGGTACGAATGCCGTGGTGGCACCAGCGAGAGCGTCAGGGCCACGGCACAGACTCGCAAGGAGAGGACGTGCTTTGCAAGACCCGTTCAAGCATTTTCATTAATCACAGGGCATTTTGAATAACAAGGGTACTTGCAAGGCAAATAAGATACTGCATGGCAATAGAGCCTATCTGATTTACAAAATAAAAATACGGGTTACTTGGCTCAGCAGCTTACAGTGCCTGCAGACCCCCCTCTCTCGGTGGAGACCCGCGGGATTTGCAGCAGGATATCAGCCACCAGAGGACACTCTCATTTCTCCAGGAAACCAGTGCTCTGGGCAGCACAGAAACATGAACAGGCGACTAAGCCGAGAGGCTCGTAAAGCTGAAAACTAACCTGATCTTCAGGTCAGACCAAGAGCAGCTTTGTAAACAACTTCTAAGGCATAATCTACATTTTGCTTTTCATGAGACAAGCTGCAAAGCAGGACTTTCTTATATTGGGTTGTACACCCTTGGACTAAACCACCTATTAAGCTGTTTGCTTAAGCATGATAATGAGACAGGCACATTTGATTACACGGAATAAATGTTTCGGGCGGTTGCATGGTTAGGGCAGTAACCTAGCTTTTTCTCTGTTCTGGAGTTTTGTCACATTCATGCAGCAGTAGTGCTTTTTGTAACTTTGCTTTATGCCCCTACAGGTGATACAAGGGTGTGGAAAACATTAATAAACCCAGAAAACAAAAATGTTCATGCAATGCTGCTTGCATAGACAGCTGGCTGTGTAGCTGTATATGTCATACATGCATCAGGTGAAAGCAGGGGACCAGGTACACAAAGGTGCCCAGTTTATGCCTCTGCTGGGGCCTCTTCCCCTGGTAGAGGCATTTGAACTTCCAGAAACTCTGGAAACTCAGTGTGTAAAACAGTAAAATGAAAATAAAAAGAATCCAAACAACAAAAACCACCCTGTTTTTCTGTTTCTGATTTTCCTACTCTAGGTGTATTGTTCAAGTTCTTTCCTGGTTTAAATCTGTTGAGTTCAGTGTGACACTGCTAGAATTTGCATGGAAAGGCATTTCCGTTACCGTTATAAAACACATCAGTCTCTGGAATACAGCAATTTCTTCTGGCGTGACACGCTATCGTGGCTGTATTCTGCTTACAGAAGGATGTGTCGGCTCCCTCCCGTCGGCGCTGAGGACGCAGGTACGGAAAGGCGGAATATGGGCTCGCACATCTGGTTAGAGGTAACCTGGGCGAACAGGCTGGCACGGCTTCCCGCTAACCAGAGCAGCTCCGCTGAACCAAGCGATGAGCCTACACATTTTGTGAGTTTAAACAGTAAGCAGAGACTGAGCCCTAATTCTCTAGACTTGTGGTGTGACCAGAAACCACCTCCTTTTCTGCTTCTGATTTTCCTCAGTAGTAAGGAAAACTGAGCTACAAGAACAATATTTCACCAACAATTTCTTCTAAAAGTATTCTAATAAAAACATCCTGAAACTAGCATTCAGCTACTTCCTTTTATAAGTTCTTTTTTGTTCTGAGTTTTAAGATGATGGTTTAAAAAAGTGGTTTAAATCTTAAATTAAAGAGCACAAAACAGAATAAAAATTATTACTGAAAATAAAAAAGGTTTTGCCATCTAACTTATGATTAAATTACTAGCTCAATTAGTTACTGAAGTTATAGTAGTCCTTCCCTCAATTTGTCATTAAATGTCAGGGAAAACATCTATAAAGCAGATTCTGGGCTTTTAAAAATCTGAATATAAGCAACTGGAAAAAAAATAAATGGGCGACTTTTCAGAGCCTCTGAGATACTGGGGAATACAGCAGATATCAACATTGTTTTAATTTATTTTGTCTGCTTCCATCTGTGCACACTGCACTGTTGGCTTGTTGCGATGCTTGATTTGTTATTTTATACCTCTACGTATGAAGGTCACTTACTCTACTTATGTTTTCACTTATGGGACCTCATTCGTTTCACAAACCACTACTGCAAGGATGATAGAAAAGTCTGTTGAAAGATATGAAATCCCTGTGATGCAAAGGTGGCAGTGATTATTCTCACACTGCGACCACTGGGAGGAAATTTCCCTGGGTTGATTTTGGACACTCTGCTCCCGGATTGACATCTTTGGTAGATTAGCAGCGATACAGGTTGCATTCTACCAAAAGATCTTTGTTAACAGTGTGCAAATACACTTTTAAGTTATGGGATTTCTCTTTCCATCACCTTTGACGATACTAAAGCATTCCTACATACTTCTACACCCAGCAAAGCATTTTAGGTGTGCTAAAAAAGGAAGCAATGGCACCAATAGCCATTATCTTCAGTCCATTTCAGGCTTTGGGAATTTGACCCTTCTCACGCCATTCTCCACCACATAACGTCAGACGCCGTGCTGTCACCACGTCCCCCTAGCTTAGTGCAGTGCAATCCTGACACGGGGTCCACTCACATAGCTCAGTTATGCGACCCAAGGACAGCTGGGCAGAAAAGTGTTGCCTGTTTCTTAACTATAATCCCTCCATGCATCTATCTTCACTAATCTATCCATAGTGCCAGTTACTATATCCCTATTTTCCACTTCTACAGCCTCCTGAACCCCTGTACTCACGCTGCCCTATAGAACATGGTATGACTTCCTAGTCTGATTCTCCAAGTCTCGTCCTCCAAATTGCTCCTTTAGAAGCGTAAACTCTAGACAGGCTCTAAGAAGTGAATTAGGCAACTGTTATTGTAAAAATTTAGTCATCCTCTTAGAACTGTCTGTATCTTACCTTGGATATTCATGGGCAGAAAATGACGCATGTTCTTTTCCACTTACATCCCTGTCCTGAGCCACGTCAGTCAGCTCACATCTGAAAGTGGAGCAGAGATGCATTTGAGGCCCTGAACTTTGCCTTTCCAGTTGTTCTCTTGAGCACTTGGTGCTCCATCGATGCTTTTTAAAAAAAGGTTTAAAATAAATGCAAGATTAAACAGGACTTTTTTTCCTAGTGTCTAGCAAGAGTCTGCTTGACACTAGGAATTACTTCTGCCATGATCATCATTAAATAATATTGCTGCAAGCAAAAAATAACATTGTGCAAACCAAATAAAAACAAAACAAGCCCTTTCAATCCCTTAGAGTTCTTCCCACAATGTTTTCTCCAAATAATACTCACGCTTCAAAAAAGTACTGTAAAAAATCTGGTTTGCTGCGTGGGTGGGGTCTTCGCTGGCGCTGTGCCAGGCCATACATACGGGATTCTGCCATGCTTGCTGGTTTTTTTCGCAGGTAAAGACGAGAAAAAGTATGTGGAAGGCGAGAGCAAATGGCATCCTACAAAATAATCAAACTCCTTTCCGTCATTAACCTTCCTGAAAAAGACAACTAGCTGGAAGAACAAGGCAGCAGTAAATGGAACAGAGCACAAAATATCAGTGATTAAAAACATCACATGCAAGAACATACGCAATCTCAGAGCTATTTGAGGACTCAGTCCTCTGATGGCTGCAGTACACAGTATTTGCGGGGGCAAGTGGAGAAAAAATACAAGTTATGTTGTAATTCACTGATTTACAGGAAAACATGTTTTACCACTTTGTGCCATATTTCCACTGATTTACCCGAAATACTAGTCTCATACCTTTATCTTTTAACTATGCCAATGAGTACACCAGGATAGATTACAGATGTGTCGGTGTGTCACCTCAACCCTCTTTAAGGCACACAGGGCTGCAATAAAGCGGTAGGTGTGGATTCCTGCACCACGTGGCTTTGGAAAACGTTTTCTTCTGGGCCCACCTAATCCAATGGAAGAGTCTACTACCTGCAAGTACTTGCGGTCACTTGGCTGTTAGCGCTTGCTGTACGCTTTAACGAGGGCTTTCTAACCTATTTCTGCCTGGCTGAGATGAATTTTCAAAGACCTACTACATAAATTATTTCAATAGACCTGGCTTATTTTAGGACTACAAGAACTACAAGGCTGAACAGTACATTTAGCTCTCAAAGTCCAGTCACCTGAGACTGCAGCAATAAGTGTCTTGCACGGAAGAGCCTGGAGAGTATTTGCCTACGCAGCCCATCCGCCGTGGCCTGCAGTGGTTTCTCAACGCCCACTAGAAAACCCAAGAAGTAAGGTAAAAGACCAAAATTACAATGAACTTCATTAAGAAAGGAAATGATCAATGGCATCACCAAAGCCCTATCTCCCCATGACGGCAGAGAGTTTATTAAATCCACATCCAAGGTCTTTTCAGAAATGGCTTGCATACCATGTCACAGAAGAGTTATTTTTTAAACAAAGCACAGCTCCCACATGCGCAGCCCTGCCAGCCTGGTGCGGAGGCAAAAATTTCCACCTAACTCCAAATGGGGAGGCTGGTTTACGCTGCTGCTGATGGCACCAGTCAGGTATTGGGGAGTTTTGTGTGCCTGACTCGCTTGCTAGCAGTGACCAATCTCCCCAGTACTACTGGGTACAGCCACCAAACCCCAAAACATTTCTGAGAAGCCACATAATTCATGAAGATCCCTGCAGGTGATCAGCACAAGCACCATTTGCCCATGACCTTGGAGGCCAGCAGAATGCAATGCAAGCACATTTCAGCAAGAAGGAGCTGACACCTGACCCTGCACCAGTCCAGCTGATGAGGAGGAAGCACCATGCTCTGGCAGGCAGGCGTGTAGGTAGGCAGGGCTGAAACACAGTGTGTTCCAGTAATTTGGGATGACAGGGGAGACATTGCAGGTTATTATATCTAGCGCACATTGGAGCTTTGTTTTGTCTAACTTGTGCGATATTCTGGGGCTCAGTGCTCTCGCCCCAAAGTCTGGGAGGAAGCGTGGGGGGAGAAGAGAAGGTAGCAAGGAGGAACAAAACCACTACTATACTCACACTAGCCCAACACAGAGACCAGGCCACATTTGGGACTGATTTAGAAAACTATTTGGCAGCATCTGTGGAAAAATGGAAGATCAAATGACACCTTTCTCCAATCTAAGTGATTTCTACAAGCTAAACGTGAAGCACCCCAATCAGCCACAGTGACAACCCTTCTACTGTTGAGCTCATACTGTCTCTGTTTGATGTTTATGCGAGGTTGTATACATCCATATCTAATATTTGTCAGTTGGTAGGGCCTCAAAAATTTCACAGTGGATATGGAAATCTTGTTCAGAAAATGTGAGCCTGTAGCAATAGGTTGGCCATTTTAGTTTCTTTGGAGGTCCATTAGTGCTAGTCCATGGCACCGCTCTCTCCCCATAAGCACCTGAAAAATAATGGGGTTAGAATAGGGATATCAGTCTTAACATGGGGTTAGAGGTAAAGCATCGCTTTGGTAGGACTGAGTAGAAGAACATCAATGGAAGAGAAACAATTCCTCGAGATCATTCCTCGAAGACCATTCCTTCACTCCTGTTGTGATGACTTTCAGTGAGTGAATATTCTCAGAGACAATTGTTCTGATACTGAAAGAACACAGGACAGAGAGGCATTGCTGTCCCAGTACAGGACAGTGCTTTAGCCTGTGTGTTTTTATTAGAGCTGAGAGAGTTTAAGAAAAAAGCCCTGTAATGTGCATGTCCCCCTGGTGAGTTTATGCATGCTCTCACAGCCCTAATAAAAACATATGATGAAGGTAAATTAGGGCAGACGACTGCTTCTGTCAACACTGAGCAAACAGCATCTTTAAGGTTTATGTGTGACTTAGAATTCAAGAATGCAGACTTTGTTTTTCATTGATGGGCTTGTTAAAGAAAATACTTTGATAGTTCCAGAGGAAAAAGAAATTATATAGAAATGTGAAGAGATTAAAGCAAAGAAAGAACCTTGACATCAGACGGGAGCTTGTTTGATTAGGTCACTCTATAGACTAGAAATAATTAAAAATAAAGAAGACAGATGGAGGATGTCAGGTGCTTAAAACAACATCTTGAATCTACCAGTGCTTGTGTTGGTGCAAGCCAAGACTTCAGGCTTCACAGATGTTGAACGTGTCTTTTGGCTGAGGATCTCAGGAGGATGAGGAGAGGCACCAGAATTTAGCGTGAGCAAAATGGAGATTGTGCAAGTCTGACAGCAATGAAGAACATTTGCTGCTATTAACAAGCAGAGAAGGAGCTTTCCTGTCGCTGTTCTGGGGCAGGCAGACAAGCTTGCCTCTAGGCTGGTTCCCTGCCTTTTGCTCCTCACCTGCTGCTGGTTGCTCAGTCTGCCTTGGGATTAATGAAGTGGCTGTTTGCCTTAAGGAGCAACATGTTGGACTCCCCGAGGAACCGCTCCGCCTGCCTGGTGGCGGCAGCGGCAATGCCAGCAGCCTGGCAGGTGGTGGCAGATCAAAAAGAAAAACTCCCACAGAGCTTCTGGGGATTTCCTCACTAATATGCTGATACATACATTAGCTGACTGACTGACACTGCCTAAATATTTGTCCTTTACTGCTATGTTTGGCCATGATTTTATAGCAACTTTGGTGGTTTGTGATTTAGCCCACTTTATGCATGAGCTCCTTTGACTTTTGCTTGCTGCCCATCTGCTAACCACCACTGCAGGACTGAGAGGGTTGACATCAGGCCGTTTCACCCGAGTTTTCTCTTTCTCAGTGAGAAACAAATGAGTTTTCACCTCCCACCTAAGTGCTGCAGTCAGTAATGGAACATTGATGGACTTTGACAGAAACTAAGGAAATCTGCACTCACATATTTACCGTGCACAACACCGTATATTAGTCCAGAAGCGGGAAGGAGTTCTCAGTGTCTGCACATCTCTCCGGAAGGTATTTGCATGTTTGCTAAACTCCCACTGAACAGGGAAGCCTGGAAATGGCACAGATAAGCTACTGTTTCCCAGCCAGCACCAGGTTCAGCTGCAGCCAGAGCCGAGGGTTGCTCCGTAAAAGACCGAGACAGGCCAAGACTGTTAGAGGGAAACAAACCAGAAAATTCTGTCTTTTCACTGTAGTCACTTGGAAGGTTGATGCTTAACCAGGAAAGACAGACAGGTACCATGACTGTTCAGGGGATCCTGGAAATACACATTATTTAAGTATCTTCCCCAATCTCACATTATTTAGAACAGATACCATTTGTCCTGCTATATAAAATGAAATAGGTAACTTCCTTTTTTTAAAGTCAACTCGATAGGATCACGCATGGTATTTAACTGCAGTAATAAATACATATGGTTTAGGAATTCAATTATATTTAAGTTCTTCTCTAATAAAGCTAGAACAGCTGGTTGCCAGATCCTCGGAGTGCTTCAACTTTGTCAGGAGCATCCAGCATATTTTAAAACCATCTCTTGACCCTACAGAGGAGGTCAATGTTTCTCCTGGCAGCCCACTAGTTATTTTTTAAGTGTCTTGATTTTTTTCTGTGGCGTAATGCAATTTTACTCATTATCACTACAGATGTCAGACCAAGACTAGCAAGATTACAGCAGTAGCTGGAGCATATGGTTGAGTCATATGAATAATAATCATAAATCCTTTTTGACATTGGCCCATTATTACATCCTGATCATGTCCCCTTGGAATCTCTTGTTTGGTGTAATGTTTAAGTCATTATAAGGTATCTCTGGAGGTCTAGATTTATAGAGATCTCTATTGGAGAAAGACAGTATTAGCAGTATGTTTATACAAACATAAAACACATGAATATTATATACCAATATATCTACATGTAATGTTTATGGAGACATACAGGAGAAGCAATTAATGATTGGCAGTCACTAAAAGAAATGTTTCTGATGACATCTTAAAATCAGAGCGTAAGTCAGGACGATAGAGACATTGCCTGAACCGACGTTAAAAAAAGAAAACAAAGTATATGGATATAAAGAAAAGTGAAAAGAGACAGTCTTTATAGTTATAAATGGTAACATTTTTCTAGCTTCTACATTTTATTTTGGGAGAAAGAAGGGTGGAACAAGCTGTGAAGGAAGCAATAAGAGTAAGGTTCTTCACATCTCACTAAACAATGTTTGCTCTTTTCAAGAGGATTTTACAATTAGAGGCTACCAATTTCTCAGACATCTGCAGCAGGCAGTAGTGATGGGGTCATAAAATCCCTGGGTATGAGAAGTCCAAATTATGGGAAGGTTTTGATCCAGATTTGAATACTGATGCTCACTCACTGTATCTATAACAACCTGACACAATACGCTAAATGAAAACCCTCAGGGTTTTAAAAAACACTCAATCTAAGTATCGTAATTACCAAACGCAAGTCACAGTAATGTCACAAATCCCGAGCAGCTTTCCCAGGGATTAATTTTTGTGGCAGGAGTCCATGCCACAACTACAGCGAAAAGAGGCTCTTTTAAGATTAGTGTTAGAGCAGCCTCCAGCAACCCCCCCAGATGTAACAGGGATATGCTAAACCGAGCCTTTTGGATTAAGAAAGAAAGGGTCTCTGCTGCGACACCGTGTAATGGGCAGTCCAAATATTTACAGGCTAAAACCAACACAAATATGTTAACTGAGCATCATCAGCTAGCACCGTTGACTAAAATGTGTTGAAAATTACTTCATTTTTGGTAAGGGACATTTCCTCAAATGATGGCAGATTTCCTTTTACCAATGCCCACCACCCAGCTGTCCCTTCTGTACTTGAAAACCCACATTAGCTGCTGAGCCGGTCCCACTCGATGTCTGGGATGACAGCACTTGGAGGTGCACCCTGTTCGTTCTCCCTCCCATCGTCTCTCTCCCTTCCTTTCTGCTGCTGTTCTGTTTTTAAAGAAGGGGAATATTTACTGGAAATTTGTATTGTTCAAAAACTATTCAGCTTCATTTTGCGGTGACTCCCCCTTTTTTCCCCTAAGCCACTACGCTAAGCGCACCAGCAGGCAGCTGGAGCATTCATTTATTTCAGCCTGTGCCTCAAGCGCCTGTTACACCAAGTTGTCGTGCAGACTTGCAGGTTTCTCTACAGGAGGGACCAGTGGCGAAAACCTCGGCTGCCTCCCAGCACAGGCGTGTGCTGCCTGCGCTCGACACCCCCCTGCACCGGTCCCGCACAGCCCGCGGGGGACGGGCTGCACAGACAGGCTTGGTCCATCCTGCAGATGAAGCCTGGTGAGATGGTGGCCTCACCAGTGGGAGAGGCAGCCTACATCTTGATTCGAAAGGGTTTTACTTGGAAAGGACCCCTTTTTTGTTCCAAGTACTAAAGCGATAAACAGAATTAAACGAAGCTAAACACTAAAATATAATAAAAGTCAGCCTCCAGGCCTAACCAGCTGTCCTGACCTTAACTGGAAGATAAACCAACTTGGTACAGCTGTGATCATTAAACACGCCAAGGCAAAGACCTGAATGCTTGAAATGATACAACATACTTGTGCTGAAAAAACCAGCCCTGCTCTTGAGTTAAGTGCAAGAGCGTTGTGGTTTCCTCCCCCCCGCCTTTTTTTTTTTTTTTTTAATGGAATACTTATTATTATTGGGAACTGATTTCCAAGAGTCAGCATGCTCCATTTTTGTTTCTTGCAAATAAGCGAAATATTTTGGTATTTGCCAATTAACAGGGCTTTTGAAACTGCTTCCTATTTGAAGAAATGAAGCAGATTGCGATATACAGAAGTTATCCAAGAGGATACTTTAGACAGATGCACCAGAGATGACATCTCTCTTGTCATCAGTAAAAATGATACAGAGCATATTGCTAAGTTATTCAGCAATTTCCAAAGAATCCTCTTTAATGCACAATAAGAAACAGATCTTGGTTGTCTTTTCATGGATGTCAGACTTAAACAAAAACACAGAATGCACTTGCAGCCATTGGTGTGAAAGGGTACTTTCAAATGCATGCCTATTAACTGAAACATTCTGCTATAAGATATCAAAAGACTGCCTATTTGCCACAAACTGCGCAAAGTTATACTCATTTTTCTTAGTGGCAGTAAGTGGTTTTAATGCAAGTAATGGAATTTAAAACCAGAAAGTCCTTATTACAATTCAGAGTGCCCTTTGTCCTTCGATAATGAACACCATATTAGTGTCTTGAAGAAAAACCAAAACCTTAAAACAGGATATGTTGTTTCAGCATTATGAACCGAGTGACCAAAACTTTACTACTGGAAGCTGATTGCATTTAATTGCATATAGACAAAAATCTAAAAACAAGTTCCAAACTCTCAGCCGTGCCAGAAATAAGAACAAAATGAAGATGGACTAGCGTATTATAAATCAGAAAAATATACCAGAAAGGGATAATCTTTGTAAAAAAAATAAGTCATGTGCGATATTTGGTATAAAGCAATCGTATTTGCTGTGCTGGAAAGAGACAATAGGGAAAGGGAGGGAGGGAAAGGCCAAGCCAGGACAAGCAGGGCTGTGCATTGCATGAAATGCATCCCAAGAAGCTACGGGAACCAAATGTGTTGCGATTTCAATTACTCTTACCGCAAAACTCACTTGGTTAAAAAATGAAAGTGAAATCTTGAACTTAAAAAAATATTTCAGCTACAAATGCAGAATGGGGAAATTCCATTTTTGGCATGGGTAAAATTGATTATCTCACTAAAACAAGACAGTATTTATTTATATAGCATGTATAGTGTTTCAAAAAATTAAACCATTTGCATCTAAAATGTAATGTGAAGGTTTAAAGCATATTCCCCAGGTAAACAAGCTCTGCGATACAGAAAAAAGAAGGGTAACAAATTGTCCTTCCCATCAAACCAATGAACAAGGAGTACTCCTCCTTAGATCAGAAATTTCAGTTAAATTATATCTCTATTTGCAATTCATTTAGACCAGATATGCCTCGTCCTTCTCTCTCTGTATATGGCTTACGAGATTTTAATCAAATATTCCTTCGCCATAAACATGCTTGATAAAATCTCAGAAGTTTGGAAGGAGGTTTTTCAAGAAAAATATTCTGAAATGAAGACATTTTCACTGAGATTTTTTTTTTAACCTCAGAATATTTTGAAATTTCATTTGTAATCTCAATTTTTCAGGCAGAGATTTGGACAATGCTCTTTTCTTAATTTTTAGTTTCTAGCAAGTCAGCAGAAGCACACAGCGTACGAAGTACTGATGCCTGGCACGACACAAAGTAATCGCGATAGCTTGCTCCTCCTTAGCATGCACTGAAATACGTTGCACAAGGATCAAGAGTGAAGAGACAGACATGAACTTGAGTTCCACTAGTCCCTTCAGAAATCTTTGGACTACTTTTAAGGGGTCCACAAAAGATGATAAAGTGGAGCAAACCCATTACCTGTTGCTGCCTTTACCGCTCTCTAACTTTTCCAGCACAGCTCTGTCGAGTTTAGGACCCTCATTAACCCCTCGGCATCGCTCTGCTCTGGACCATACACGCACACCAGTCACTATGGAGTTTCCTCTGGTGATGTAAAGCGCTGTCAGGCGCGGTTAAGATATCCCCACTGGGAATGAAAAGAAGATGTTTTTAATCAGATGAGCACTTCTCCTTCATTTACAATGAACAGACCATACTGGCTATCAGATTATTATTGACATATCACAAACTAGGAACAAAACTGGTTTATAACAACAAATATGTTGCAAAATTATAAATATGTCCAAAGATTGAGAACACATTTCATAATTCTGGAATAAAAATGCTGAGGAAACATCTTTTTCCCAGAATTTTGATTTTGTATAAAATTTCAAAAATGCTGTGTTTTTATTTCGGGTCAGAATGAGTTAACGTTTGTTAAGAATTGGGTATTTTGAATACTAAGCATTTTCTAAAAAACTGGAAACTGTGAATAGTGATTAGCTTAAGAAATGGAAAATGTGAATAGCGACCAACTCAAACTAGTTTCAGATGAAAAGTCTGAGGTAGGATTATTCTTGAAAGTATGTTCTCCTTTATTTTGTCTACTTCACTTATAAATCAGTCAAGCAAAAGGCTATTCAGTCCATCTATTTCCAGATTATTGCTGTGTTGCATCATCTCACCAAATGGGAAAACTTCCCCTCACTTTATTTCTTACTGCTCTCCTGATTGAATTCATCCCCAAAACATCCATCTCCCAAAAAACTGCCTACCAAAGGCTGCCAGAGGCGCACAAAGGGATTGGGATGAAGCTGAAATCCCACTGCAGCACACAAAACCTCCTCACGGGGAGCGTTGCCACGGTCCTTGCCACTGTTTTCTAAAGGACTGAAGTTGCTAAGGAGAAACAGAGTGATTTGGGGAACCAAATTCCAGCTAGTTGTGATGAAGTCTCATTTGAATGCTCCCCAGGTCATATTTAAGTCTCCCCAAAGCAACACCCTGCTGTGGAGGATGACAGAGTTACGGGGAATAAACGTCTCGGTTCCCTCAGGTTATCTGTGTGACATTACCCTGCTTGACTGCCAGGAGTTAAATCAAAGGAGGCTGCTGAGGCAGAAACCTCAGAATGAACACAGGCACACACCCCACCCCACCCCCAAAAAAAAGGAAAAAAAAAAAAAAAGTAAGAAAAAAAGAAAACAAGCAAGAACTTGGAGCGTCCAAGGTAACAGGGGTTGGGCTGTGACCTGGGAAGTGGAAGCCCACTTGGTGCCCTGCGGGCCGGTTGGGTTCGCCCGTTAAAGGGCATAAAAATGGGTCAGAGGTGGATCAAAACCTTACACGTTTCTGGCTCCAAGGGAGGAGAGCGGTGGCAGAGGCGCAAGCAAAGCGAAGGGGGTCCTAGGGAAGTGCAGGCAGGAGGTGCAGGCAGCAAGGCTGCTCTCCCCAGCCAAAAGTGATGGCTGGGGCCACCTGCCCGCACCAGCTGGGGGTCCAAGGTCAGGTTCAAAACAGGAGAGAGGACTCCTTTTCCTGTAGTGCTCCTGCCCCTGGCAGGCAGGTACCGCTGCAGTTTGAGGACACTCTCTCCAAGTCACTTTAACCAGTTGCTACCATGGTTGTCAGAAGAAACAGAGCTTGGAGGTGAACCTTTTGCACAAACATGAGTAGTAAATTATGGGTGACAATCTGGAAAAAATGGACATAAGAGTAAGGAGCAAGAAGCCAAGCTATTGCATCAGCTACAACCCCAGCAGTGAGAAGAGAATTGGATGCAGCTTGCCGTGTAATGCCCAAGGCTGTTATGTATTTAACAAAATGATATTTTTACTGGAAGATAACATTCTCCTGCCACCATCTGGATTACTGAAAATAATGTGTAAGTCTCTGAAGATTTATAATTAAGTGATAAAGCAATGTTTTTCTAGGAATTCAAGGGCGTCTTTGATTCTCCTAGCAATACAATGCCATCTTACCGTGACGAGATTTTTAAGTGCTCGTATAATTTTCATTATTATTCTTAATGGAGGATGTGTACAAGCTCTCTGAGAAGAGAGCTTGTGTAAGCAATGGACGATACTAGTGCCTGTAGGAACTAATATTTCTTTAATAGCAGTTGAAATATTTATTGCTAATCAGCTATGTATGGCTTTATACGAACTTGAAAGACAAGCCAACTTTGTACAGACACCACTAAAGGTACGAGACAGCTTTCTTGTCATCAGCAAAATGATATACAGCAAACTATTGAATAATTCAACTAGAAATGCTCAGAGATCACCTTTACAAAATATGAAACAGAACTCTGAGTCTTTCTTTGATGTTAAGATTTTACAGAGCAACAATAATGCACTCTGGATGAAGGAGGACGTCGCTTTGATAAAATATATGATATTCAGCCCTACATACCTTTTTGGCCATGTAACACTGCATTCTCTTTACAAGACTTTTTTTTTTAGTACTATAGACACTTCAGAAGAGTAAAAATGTGATGTGTAATAAAGTTGTGACACACAGAAGAGTAGTAAAAGACTAGTCTATATTTCCTGGCCCCAGCCAACTGACAGGGTTAAAAAGGTTAATACCCTGACACAGGACACCAGCGGCTACTGTTATATGGGGAAATCTTTTATTTTTTATGTTACTTGTCATAAGAAAAGGCAAAGGATATCGTAAAGCTCTTTAAATCAAGCCAAGCGTCCTCAAACAAACAACTCAAAAAAGATCCAGATCTAATGGAATTATTATTTATTTTTCTGTGTAGTTTAGAGCTTGACGTTGGTTGAAAATAACCTTCTAAAACTACTCTAAGCTGTTCTTGTACATTATACAAGCTGGGAACACCTCAGACTTCTGACTTTCTTTTTATGGAGTTTTAGATAGTGGATTTGTTTTCACGCACACCCTGTTTGAGGAATATGATTGCTTGCACATATTTTTTACTTTTTAATTAAAAAGAACGTTGAAGAAATTTTAAAAATTCCTAAGAAGCCCACATTTAAATTAATAATAAATAATAAAAATAAAGACTTATTTGTATTTATGGTCCTAATTTCGATTTAACTCCATGGGATTTAGGTGCGGGAATAATTTGAAAAATCCTGAAGGGACTCGTATCTCCTTAAGCATAAAAACTCCAAATTATTTACACAGAAAGTAGCTTTCTCTGTTTTTAATGTTATGTAATATTAACTTTGCGTAAAGTTTGAAAGATGCTGGTTACTGCGATTTGCTAGTTGTATGGAATTTTCAGTGAAATTTTCACTGGAAATTATGAACATTTGTCTTCAGAGACACAGCATTTACAAAGATTCCTTTTCAAAGAGAAATTCCAGCCATTGGTCTGGTAACGATACAGCCTTTATCTCAAAAAAACAGACTAAGAATATTTATGCTTGAGGAAAAGACCTGCCTGTGTAAAAAAACGTTCAGTTTTTCTGTATTCACATTTATAGGATCTCTTGCAAGATACTCTGGAATATATTATTGGAGCTGGAAATAGAGCCATCAGAGCTGAGCCGGCTTAACCCCTCTTCGCTGCAGAAACACCATTTAGCGTTAAATCCACCCACAGAATTCTAGAAAGGGCTTTTTTTAAATGGTTTGAGGTTTTTTGTTGGGTTTTTTTTGTTTTGTTTTGTTTTGTTTTTTCTTCAGTCTTAAGGCATCTGCATTATCTGAAGAAAAACATTTATATATGGGTAGTATTTTATAGAAGGTATTTTCAACTTCTAATTCAGGCTTCTATTTACAAGGGAAAATCTTTGTCTAATATGCTAAGATGATACGAACTTCTAATGCATGTTCTTGCACCTATTTTACATTTACGTGCAAGCCTTCATATTATGACCGAGATCACTGCTATGTGAGCAATGACATGTTGTGCCATATACAAACATGGCATAATGCTTCCCAGAGGGCTGTGCAGTTATCTATACATCAGCTGAATGTGATCATCTAACCCTGCCGCAGCACTCCCACGCTGACCAACGAGACACTCGTGACAAGGAGGAGAAGTACCTCTCGGGTAATTTACTATTCGCCAGCTACATTGTTGCATTCTCCCATAATAAAGCAATAATTGACAATCATTATTTTATCCTTAGTTTGGTTTCTGTAAGGGCTTGGAGGAAAATCTCCAAGGAGTAAAGTTATAAGGAGTCCAACCCGAAATTGCAAAGAACTGCAAAGAACGCGTCCCTGCCGGGAGCCAGGGCTGACTCCACCTGGATATGCCAATATTCACAAACCCACCCGGCCTAAACTCGAAACCCGGCTGCGAAGCGGGGCGATGCAGGGAACCACGACAGCCAGCGCAGGCTGCGCCCCGGCCGCAGGCTCCCGCCGGGGCGGCCCCGAGGGTGCTGGCGCAGCGGCGGGTCCCCCCCAGCGGCCGGGGCGCGGGGGCCGGGGCAGCCGGGCGGGGCCGGGGCCGCGCTGCCCCGCGGGGCGCCGCGCTCCGGCGGCGGGGGCGGGCGGCGGGGCCGGGGCCGGGCAGCCCCGCGGGGCGAGGGCCGGGGCCGGGCTGCCCGAGCCGAGCCGGCCCGGCGGCACACGGGCCCCGTTGGCGCAATACTGTGTCTCGGTAAGAAATCTGCGGGCTTCGAGTGCTCAGGGTCCGCGGCAGAGACAATCCTTAGCCCAAATAAGCGAGCATGGCTAATTGAGATTTGACAATGCGGCGTTATTCACTTTAAGTCTAAATTATAAACAGTGTGTATTTATTCTGACTTGCACCTTCAGCGTAGTTCAAGATACTGAGATCCTGGGAGCAGCTTCTGTGTGACTGAGCTAACAACTATAGTACGGTCCTTGTTAATGATGCATAAACCAACCTGAAAAAAATCAAGAACTGTTTAAACCTTAAACTGACACTCCAGCCAAGCCAAATATTTTCTGGTATATGTAGCTACATCGCTGCTCTGATTTTTTTTTTTTTTTTTTTTTTTTTTTTTTTCCCTATGCTGCATCTTTCTATTTCTGCAGGTCACCTTGTTCTAAGGCCAGTTTCCATTTTACGAGCCGAGATAAAACAGCAGGTTAGGCAGGAAGGCATCTGTTGTGCACTCTGCCAGACACTTTGTTTCTTTTCTTGCTGTTGTTAATATGTGGTTCTTCTTTGCCTGTCTCTCTTCAATCTAATTTTGAAGTTACAGGCAGCGTAAATCTGAGGTTGGATGGTTTTACTATGGAAAAATATGGATTTTTTTTTTTTTTCTTCAAGTTCACTTACTTTTGATGATAGTTGTTCAAGAAAAATGTATTTCAAATAACAGGCTATTTTTATCAAATATTGTTTTGTCTGTTTTCACTAGATGCAATGAGCAAGGATAGAATGTATGTAAAGCACATTTGCTTAACTAAAAGCAGCAGTAAATACTAACCAAAACTAGATCTAGCAACAAGTACTCAAAGTTTCCTCCAGTACCATAAGTTCATGGGGATCTTATTTCCCAGGTCAATACATTTTGCATCTCTTGGGCCTGAGAGATACTACTTTGTAAATACATTGTGGATGTGAGAGGAAATGGTGCTTCTACAGCCTTGCAGGCACTGACCTGATTTGTGGGGAGAGGACGACGACAATCCCCTCTCCCAAAGACAGATTGTGGATGTTCCAGCTACCCATTTTTGGCCAGTCTCTTTAAATCTAAACGATCAAAAATAGAGAAGAACTAGAGAAAAGGGGAGCGGAATACTCCAGGCCTGGTGGAAATGGCAAAACTTCTGCATTAGTAGAAGAGGAGATCTAAAAGTAGACAACTGTAGAAAAGGGTTAAAAAGCCAGACACCCCGCGCTTACTGGAGTTCGGCACAGCAAAGCAGGAGTGACAGACAGAGCTCCTTTTAAAACTATTTTTCATTTGATAACAGTTAAAAATAACCCTCGTAAATTTTATAGTAACTTTTATTCAGGTGAAAATCCCTGGCTCATTACTGATGCCTCTGGAATTAGTCACTGTCGCAGCAAATTAGCAAGGGAAGCGAGATGGTGACTTACCCCGGCGGCGCGGTGCGCGACCCCACGCAGCACGCGGGAGCAGGACCGGCGCGAGGAGCTCCAGGGTTGGGAGACTAAGGAGGCGATTCCAGAAACCGATTTTTTGCTATGTCGAAGTGACCCTGCGTGTATGTATTTAACAGTCAGGGAAGCCAAAGCAAGCAAATTGAAGAGTTAATGCGAAGCCAGACATAAAGCGAGCAGCAATGTACCATTACAGCTATCCAGGCTCCCTGCAGATTATCGCCACACAGAGAAACTATGTCTTGTGGTTTCCTGACATGTTCTTTAGTGCACGATCGGGCTCCAAATGATTCTGGCCGCGTGATGCCAAAAGCAAACCTTCCGGAATACACTGCGACCTCCAAAAGGCTATCGGTGCCTAAGGAACCCACCAGCCTCACGCACACACGCACTAATGCACGCTGGAAATCAACAGCCCTTAAAAGATCTGCAGATTCAGAGGCTCCCTCGGGTTTCCGTCACAGACTATCCCTCCCCAGGTTTCCTCAGCTTGAAAGTCCTGAGCCTCCATACGGGCTGGTGCGAGCCCAGCTCATCCTGCTTGTGGCGGAGGAGAAGAAAGATTGCACAGGGTGACACATGCTCTCTTCTTTCTCCCAGTATTTCTGGCATCTTCCGCAACACTTCACACTGTTATATAAAGGAGTGGGGAAGAATATTTTTACAATTTTTATCCCATCAGGAAGGTTTCGTACTGGTCTTCCTTGTTTTATAGACTAGTTGCGATAAACTACGGTGGAGGAAGATACAATGGCAATATAATGTAGGAAGAGCCCTTGCCTTTCTAGCAGGTAGGAACTACGAGCGTGTTCTGCGGCTGCTGGCAGGTGTGGCCACCCACCCTCCTTCCAAATACTTACTCAGAAACATGCGAGGAATGCCCTTGCCAGCCACCCAGCAGCAGCATCCCTGGGCTACAGATCAGATCATTCCGTGAAGGTAAACACAGAGATTTCTCCGCCAGAAGGTGATGTTGCAACTGCTCCCCGGCATGCCCGCTGGCACACCACGGCTCCTGGCCGTCGTGTCTGCCCATCCCCTTGGAACCGAGGATCACTAAAACCCCATTGATTTCCCTGCCTTGGCTTATATTATCTGATAATTAGTTTGATTAGAACTGAAATGAATGGATTGGAGGGGTGTTTTCCTCCTCCTTTTTGTTAAAGATGTTCTCTTAGGGGGATACTGTGATTACACCTGCACTAGGGGGACATGAGAATGTGGGGCAGGAAAAACAGAGGAGGACAAAGAGGCCGGGACATCCTTGGCCTTTCTGGCAGTGGTAGTGCTCCATCACCTCAACAGGGTCCCCTGCAGAAGGTCCTTGGCACTAGCTATAAACTCTGGGGCTATAGTTGTTTAAAGCAAAATTGTGGTATTTATCCATCTCCCAATACTGAGATCATTCTGCAAATCCACTTATTTAAAAGGAAAGAAGGAAAAAAAAAAAGGGGGGAAAAAAAAGCGCAGCATTTGGTTTCAGAGCTTCACAGCCGCCCTAAGGCCCCATGCTTGACCTGCAGGATCTAAAGGATTCTTATGGATCTTTAATAAAAGTGCAAATTACCCCTGAAAGTGGTAGATACTTCAGTGCTCAGAACCACGTCTCCAGGCAGGGTCATGCTGCCTGAGAGGAGAGTGGGAACCTGGACTGTACTAGCCTTGCTACGGCACAAAATGAGAAAGAAGGATGAGGAAAGATAGATTCCATAAACAGACGACCTCTAATGTGCTGGGGCTGTTAGAAGAAATACCGTAGAAAAATTAAGAAATCATCATACTCTTACGAAACAGTTCTGGATTCGGTATGTACGGACTTCACTCAATACTGTCCAGTTGAAATGAGAAGAAAATGACTTCTGCAAAATTAATACGCAAAATAAAATTTTATGGTTTCAGTTGCATTAACGTTACTACAAAAACGAACAAAAGCCAAAGGCTCCTGATTTATCACCCATATAACTCCTAGTGTTGTGGAAAAAAATTCATCCCAGAATGAAGTTCTATGGCTTGCCAGCTGTAAGCCCTGCGTTTTGTGGGCTAGTACTATTCAGATGTGTTATTTCTTTTTAATTATCATGCCAAGAATAATATTTGTTCCATTATATAACATGCTCTTGTCCAGGGAAGGAAGAACTCTTTGTTACATGTGTATTTACTTTCTCACACACACTGAAGACATTTAAGCTCAGCAAAATTCCTAGGAAAGTGCTTAGGAGGACATGCGTTTTGAAATCTATGGTTTGCTTCATGGTTTTTACTGGGGAGGGACACACACCAGTGAGAGAAGAGAGCATGTTATAAAGGCACTACCTGAAGAATACAAATAGATGGTCATTCTTTGGAAACAAAGTTAAGGGGAAATTTAAAGAGGATTATATGCAAATTCCTCTGTAGAAATGAAGCTTGTGTATATCAGAACTTAAAAACCATCAAAACTAGACCTTGGCTAGTTATCCATGTCTGATATTTTGTATGACAGTCACAGCCCCTTTTTTGTTAGCAAATGTCCTGGTTTAGGCTGGGACGGAGCTAGTTTTGTCTCCAGCAGTTACCATGTTTTGGATTTAGTGTGTGAAGAAGGGTGATAGCACACTGATGTTGTTGGTTGCTGCTGAACAATCAAGGACATTTTGCAGTTTCCCAGGTTTTGCTGATGTGCAGGTGCAAAAACTTGGGAGGGGTAGAGCCAGAATAGTTGATCCAAACTGGCCAAAGAGAGTATTCCATACCCTAGACGGCATGCCCGGTATAAGTGAGGGTTGGCCGGTGGGCTGCTTCCCTTAAGCTTCCCTTCTGGTTGCTTTTTATTCCCTCTTTTTCCCTTTTTTTTTTTTTTCCGTTCATTCGGGCCTTTTCGTTCGTTCATTCGGCTGTTCATTCCCTCGCCTGCTCTCTCTGGAACTTGCTGTTCTGGGATAGCTGGGGGGGGATACCCCTGCTCCCTGCCTGCTGCTCGGGACAGGCTGTATCGGTTGTTGGGTGGTGAGAAATTGTGCATCATTCGTTTTATATATTCTATTATCCTTATATACATTATTATTACCATTATTAATATATTTTTATATTTTTCCTTTGCTGTCCTGGTGAGCTGCTTTTATCTCAACCCACGAGTTTTCCTTTCTCTCCGATTCTCCTCCCCACCCCACCGGGGAGGGGGGGAGTGAGTGAGCGGCTGCGTGGTATTCGGCTACCAGCTGGAGTTAAACCACAACAGCAAACTATTTCCAAGTCAACTTTAGCATTTTTTACAAACGTGTTTACTTAAAAATCTCCCAGTAGCTCAATGAAACTACAACGCACCTCGAGGACTGCTGAAAAGCTATTGGCAATGGGCAATAGTTGTGTGTGATACTTGCTGTCCGCCTGAGCCCCACGTTATCACTCCCTTCCCAGACCAGAGAGTACGTAATTCAGATACGGTATCCAAGATAAACAGACATAGAATTGCAGTGTAAATATTGTGCCTATACATATTTACAGCCTATATTCGTCCTATCACTATGCCCACAAATAATAACAACTTTAAAATCCCTTCTATGAAAGTTTAAAGAAAGTAAATGAAGTGGTTGCAAATACCAAAGTAAACCAACAGAATTATTCAAATCCTTTCTCAAGCAGTATTCACTCTGCTTTATTTAAAGAGTGTACTAAGAGAAAAATGCACTTTGACAAAAGTAATCCATACCAGAAATTAGAGAATAAGCCATGCACTGAGTCCATTGAAAAGAGGAGTTGAGGCATAAAAACTACTAAAAACAATTACTGTAAAACAGCAGGAGGAAGAGAGAAAAGATGACTGACACCGAAGGATGGCTCCTACCGTGAGTGAGGGCTCCTGCCTTTCCTGATGAGCAGTGAACACGGCCACGTGCCCCGGGCGGTCTCAGATCTGCCTGGCGTCTGGGCTGGCTCTAGTGGCAATGTCACTGCTGCTCTGAGATGCACCTTAGTGTGTGACAATGGTTTTGAGGAAAGTATTGCTATTTAAAAGGGAAGATTTTAAACAGCACGTTAAGAGAAATCACGTATATCAACTCAGATTTCATTTGCAAAGCTGCTGGGGGCACACCTCAAACCTCCTCATGCAAGACCCAGAGGGGCCCCGGCAGCAGGAGGCTGTAATGCTGCCGTGTCCCCCCGCGGCTGCGGTTCTGTGCGGCCCAGAGAAAGCAGCCGCAAGTTTGTCATCGGCTTCGGAGAGACGCCCCTTGGGAGACGCGAACATTAAGGCAATGGGTGACCCGCTGACAATGCAACGCCTATTGCAGTGCGGCTCTGGAAAATAGCATCTTTAGTACCTCTCTGTGCTTGTGGGTATCGCTGTAGTACCCGTCTGTGCTTGTGGGTATCGCTGTAGTACCTCTCTGTGCCTGTGGGTATCGCTGTAGTACCCATCTGTGCTTGTGGGTACCGCTCGCTGTCAGGTGATGTAGCAGCATCTCCATGAGTGACAGTAGGACACAGGGAGGCAAAGGCACAAACGGAGCCGTGTACGTCATTCAAGGATATCTGTAGGTACAGAACAAGCACCGTCTAAGGCAGCTCCCGCAGTGCCGGCGTGGGCTGGCGCCGGGGAGCCACAGTGTTTCCTCAGAGTATTTCTAGAGGCTCCTGCTGCTCCATGCAGTGGGCATGTGGGGTGTTAACGTGTCCACAAAACACTGGGTTACTCTTGGGTAGCTGAATACTCCTGCACACCGATTTCCTTCCCAAAATCCTGTTTCAGCCATATGTCCTCCTCCTAGGAGTAACTGATGACTCTGAAATTTATTCTCATTTTAATACTTAGAAAAATATACAGTTTTAAGTAATCTATGTTTTTGTTTGTTCTTTGGGATTTTTTTTCAGGCTCATTTCAGGAAACTCTGAAATAGGTAGGAGTTAAACATTTTTGATCCTAATAAGATTTGAAAACAGTACATCTTCCAGAGTACCCATAAAAGTAAGCAGAAATTAGAAGGGTTTTAGCATTCTTTAAAGATACAATTTCTTTTCATAACCTTATACATTTCAGCAGTGATCCAAAAGCACTAGAAAAAACAAGTGGCAACATAATACTACAATGTAAAATAAAAACATAGATTAATACCAGGAAACTACAGACTATTCCATCTGAGATTGCGTGGGGAAGTCTTTGAAACTATTTTAAGTGACTCCAGCTCTTTTATTTATGGGAAGTACTTGGATGTTGACATTGAAAACAAGTTTTGCAAATTCTCAAATACGGAATCTACAAGGGCAGTAAATAAAGCAAAATGTTGTGAGATTAGAATCAACAACAAATCCCCCAAACTTTTGATCTTTAACATACATTGACTAATGGATGAGAAAGTGACTTTCAGTTTAGATAACAAGAGCCAGCTCTTTGGATCAAATAAATGCACAAAAGAAAAACCAGAGCCCTGTCTCTAGCCTGTGAGAGACAACAATAAACCTCTACTGACTGCAAAGGAGAAGGAATGAACCCTTGAAGTAGACAACAGCAGAAAACCAAACGCCTCTCAGACAATGAAAAAAACAGTAGTTTGACTCCTAGGTTGTGTTGCTGTCAAATTGCAGAGTATTGAGAGAAATGGGAACTGACAATATTGCCTGCAGAAAAATCACAATTGTTGTAATGGGGCTTAAGTAGCAAGAACAGAGTCACTTCCTACATTGCCAAAAAGATATTCAGTATAAACAATTCAGTCACTCACTCAAAAATTCAGGCAATCCACTCTGCAATTCTGAAACCTAACAGTGAATTAAAAGACTGGCTCACTTGAGCAGAGTGCTTATATTAACCACATGGATAGCAATATGTGCCTTCCTTAGCTCTGCTTCATTGTTCATAGCTTTTTTTTTTTTCCCAAAAAAATAATCTTTAGTTGTCTTCTGTCTTTGTTCATGGCATCTTTCTGTCACCAAACCCAGCATAGACTCATGGATTTTTAAGGCCAAAAAGAGTCATTACAGCAATTTCCTTTATATACTTCTATAACACAGGCCATATATCTCGTACAGTGGTTCATGCCTCTAGGACAGCATCTTGTAGATTGAACCCAAACCTGCCTTTTAGAAAGTTACCCACATTTGATAGTAAAACTCACAGTGGTAGAAAACCTACCACGTCCTTTGGTAATCCGTTCCAAATGCCAATTGTTACTATTCCACGTGCATGATCCTTACATTTGCAAACAATATTTATAAATAATATAAAAAAGAATTCTACGGTTATATTCTTGCACCTAAGGCAGAATAAGACCTGTTTATTGGCAGTAAGAGCACATCTCCCTATTAGCATACTAAACTTGAGGTTACAGGTCTGAGAAACTTCTTCACAGAGATAAATGAACACCTGAGAAAACACGGGCTTGTTCAGAAATGAAGGTGTACGGCTCTACTATGTGGCCCTGTGCCAACAATATGAAAAAGCAACTCCCAGCACCTGCACGTGCATGTACAAGTTTTGATTTTAGCAGATAAGTGAGGGTGCATGCCACCTATTAAAGTGCTGGAGAAAAGCTTTGATCCCAGTGACATCTTATATATGTGTGTGCATGTGTGCATATGTGTACCTATTATATATATTAAGTAATCATTCATGTAGGAGCCTTTTTTAAGATGCCATTTTGCTTCCTCAGGATTTTTGTGTTTATCACTTAGTGATACCTGGGATGACTGAGAAGTTGAGAAAGAGGAAAGGCCTATGGTTTGTAACTTTATATGCTTTATTGAGCAAAGCACCTGGAATGAAATGCTTGCTTTATCAAAATCGGTGCCAAAACTTCCACCCATTTCAGCAGGGCCAGAATTTCAAACCCAAGTCAAAAGGTCAGCTTAGGTGCTGAAAGTTAAACATCTGCTTAAGCAGAAAAGAAAGTTCTCTCATTGTTGGCTCAGATGCGTGGACAAGACAAGTCAAGACATAGCAGATGAGGCTAAATAGCAGGGTGAAGGTTTACTTGTCACTGTTAGAAACGTAACTATGATGAACAATGTCCAGGGCCTGAACATATGGTTATAAAAGATACCAGAATCCCTAAATAATTATTTTGGAAATATAAAGATATATGTTAATTAAACCAATGGATCTGAAGATCTTCATTGCCTTCAGCAGACACTTCACCTCAAAAGCTCCTGACCTGCCGCAGCCCAGTCCGCGGCCGTGATGCAAGGCCAGCCGGCCCCGAGAGCTGCACTGGACCTGTCTCCAGAGGCTCTCAATGAACTGACTCCTTTTGCACTGTAGCATTTTAAACAGATACTCTTTCTATTTTAGCTTCCCTTCAACGCTAAGAAGATGAAGAGGTAGAGGAGAAGCAGGTTCAGTTTTTACCAGTCTTGGCAAAACTGGCCTCTTTTGGCTCCTGCTACTACAGACACCTAAATGCTCAATGCTTGATTGCACCACCCTTTAATGGTGAGAGTGCGGGTCTCCACTGAACACTCTCGCCCCAGGAACCAACCGAGGTCGTTTCTTCAGTGAGTTATGACCTCCAAGACCTTCTGCTTGCCCCCTTCTCCTGGCAGTTCCTGCCTGGAGCCTGCTGTAGGAGCAGGAACAGAGTCATTTACCTGGGAACAACTCAGCCAAACGCCCCAGCTAGCACCACAGAATGGCAAAACTTTGCAACTCGGAAATGACCCGTAGATAATTTCTTTTATTTTTCTGTTAGTTGGGTGTCAATCTTCTACACTACATTTCTAAAAGCTTCAGTCATTTAATTTTTAAGTGTCTCAAGCAGAGAGGCTTCCACAATGAGTTTCTGTGCTCTCAGCTCCTCCTCGTATTCCTTGTTCCAGAAGCACTAATGCAACTCCTCAATTTCAAACAATCTGCTGGAACAACAGAAAACCAGAATTGCTTGCCAGGGAAGCCTTAACGCTTAGAGCGAGAAGAAGAAATATTTTCTTCCTAGGGGTACGCCTCCTTGTTTTGTGTTCTCTGTAGTTAATTGCAGGGATTAACAAACCTTATCTACAAGTAGATTAAAAAAAAGGCAAGCAACAGAGTCAGCTTTTCCTGCATACCCTACTGCTTCAGGTACTCAGGCTCTGGTTCAGCCAGTGAAGCAAGTAAGCATATGCTTCTCTTTGTAAATTTAGTCCCTCATGTCCAATAAACTCAGAATTGCTGAAGTGGGAACAGCCCTGATGAGGCTGCCCCGTCGGACAGTCTCTAAACTACTCCCTTGGATCTGAACAGGCAACAGCGATGCTTCCTTACCTCTGGCAGATGCCCTTTGCACAACTCCTCGGGTACACAGTACCCAGGTACTTTGGGAAAGGGGACCTGGCGCCTCTCTGCTGCCCTGTGCATCGGGAGCTGGCTGGCCTTCTCCCTGTCCCTGGACTTACCCTAGCTAATGAATGCCCAGCGATGCTGGGCAAGGGTCCTTTTCAGGGACACTTGGTAGTAGATGGAAATGGAGATAACCAACTTAAGAAAGTAGTGCAAGATCTCAGCTCAGCAACAGAAAATAGGTATACATTTTACCCTTCAAGATTCCTGACCCTTTTCGAGCAATTTTTGCTTAAGCTAGAGTTTTAGTCCCTTTCCCTTTCTGCACAGTGCTTTCTCACCAGACACCTGTGGCAAATCAAACCAAACTTCCTCCTCACCGACCAATGTCTTTCTTTGATCTCTTATTTAAAAGAAATCTCAGGCCCAAGATACCAGCATTTTTTCCAGCCTTCTGAACTCATCTTAAATTTCTTAAAATTCTCAGTATTTTGGACTATATTTTCCTCCTCCTCTTCAAGGATTTTTCCATTCTTCAGATTTGCTACAAACAACTGACATGAGATGTGGCCGTTCCCTTGCTCTAAAAAACTCACATCTGGATGGAATTCAGGAAGATTTAACAGTGTTTCATGATCTCCAGTGTGGGGAGATCATGTGTTGTGGAGCCTCAACTTGTGTTACTCAGTTCAGAGGCTAAACACGGTCATTTCAAAAATTTAAGACGACTCAGGACATGTTCTTAAGACAATGATAAGCAAAGTTGCCCAGGTGATGCTGAGAGAGACTTCGGGAGGCAGTCTTGCTTGTAAGAAGGACAAAACTAATCCTGCCATCTAAAGATGGGTCATTGGAAGAGTTTTTTCCATTTCTAGGAGGAAGAGTACAATTTCATGGGTGCATATAAATTCCTTGTGATGTTGAAGCAATGCTTTTAAGGAGGAGGACACAATTAAAGCAAATTTATCAACCTTGATTTCAGAAGGAAAAGTATTTTTTGCAGTATTTTTTTCAGAGAATTGAAGACAAACTGTTGAACTATGTTATTCACTGTGAATAGTGCGTCTGAGCTAATTCACATGTCAGTGGGGCTTACAAATACGCATCTTCAGAGCTGGCCAGAGCTGGCGTGGCCAAAAGAACATTTAAGTCAAAAGAACTTCGTTTTGACCAAATTAAACTTAGTCAAAATATCTAGATTACATTCCATAGATTCTGGCCTCATTAGAAATCAGAACTGAGAAACAGTAGGAATTTCATAACTGATTTTCACGGTCAGGTTTTCACTACTTTTAAATGTGCTTGCTACACCTCTATAGTTTGGAGTTTGAAGAAAGACAGGGGAAGCACTGTCATCTGAAAGTGGTTAGAACTACTGTTTTCTTCCAATTGAAAGTTGACTTTCTCCCACAAAAGGACCATGTAAGTCTCATTCAATATATACTCAAGGTCAGCATATAATAGGAGCAAGACGGTGCCTTTCAGAGTTGGGATGTCAGAACTGGAATATCTCGGTATATAATTTCCTGCTTCTGTGCTTTTGAACTAGCATCTTTTTTAAACCAGAAAATCAAGGTATGTGAAAACCAAAGTAACTATTTTGCTTTTTTGCCCTTTTAAAGATACTGCTTTTTCCTACGCCTTTCAATCATTTTTGTCTACAATTTCTTTAACTACCTCTTGAACGAATTGATTTTGCCACTCTTAGTGGACCTTTCTTATAATCCGTTCAATATGTGTATTTCCCTTTGGATGAAATGCAGTAGTTTCATGTTAAGTTCCTATCTGCTCCTAATTTCCTAGGATGTGCATTATGTCGTCTTGTTTTTGTGGTTTTGCCAGTGGGAAAAGTTTGTCTAGGTCAATTTTATCAGTCTTCTGCATATGAGGAAAAGCATCAATTAGATCACCACAATGTCTCCCCTTCCCTAGTGAGAACAACCTTATTTTCCTCAACCACTGCTCATTACATAAATCTTTCTGTTTTGCAAGTGCCGTGGGTTTTAACGTTTGATACAGAGATGTCATCACCAAGTCACATGGAAAATTTGGATTGGTAGATAGCAGCAAGAACATCAAAACTCAATTAAGCAGTACACAATTTTTTGGCAACAACTGGAAACTTTTGCTCCCAAAACAGAATTACTAATTGTCACTATCTTGAATTTCATGGAAATATCACAAAGACAACACAATTAAACTGTGATTGTATTGTAGTTTGAAAGGTGACACATTAAGTGGTAACAGAGGTTACCATGTTTATTGCCTCTCTGTGGCTTCCAGATTAAATTTGGGCAGTCAATGAGATTTACAGCAAGCTTCCCAATCACATTTATTGCAGTTTTTCTCTGTGAAACTAAGGCTTTGGGTTTAATAAAGTTCTCATCATTACCAATATATATAAACTAAAAAAATTAGCAAATGTGCTAAAGGAAAAAGGACAGTTCCATGATCTGCATTTGCAATGAGCAAAATGCCATCCAGCATCTCTGAGGAATACAATGAAATCAGGAGAAAGGGACCTTGAAGAACTGGAAAAGGGAAATACAGGATGAATTTTTCTACTCAGAAAGGATTTATTTTTCTCTTCCACTGGCCAACCGAAAAGAGAAGAGAGACAATGTGTTTGGCATCCTTTTCCATCAGTAATTATGATGTTTGCCTCGGTGTCTTGGCCCTGTTTAAGTACACCTTCCATGGAGGGATGCATTCTCCTTAGCTGCTTTCCAAGCTTGTAGGATATGAGCTGGCTGGTACAGAAGCTGTGTAGCTGCATTAACCTGGCACTGATCCCAGGCTCGTCAACCCTGCTGTTTGCATTTCCCAAGTGTGTTAAATTTCTACTACTATTCTGCAGAAAGAGACTGCTAGCAGAAATATTTGCTGATACAGCTTTCAGAAATGACCACAGTGGTATTGAACGTTAATGATGTACTCACAAGTATTTCCAACAGCACTTGCGTACCAAATACCATGCTCACGCACCCCACCAAAAACGACAGACTGTGTAACCTCTGTATCATGGACTGTGCAAGATTTAACTGCGACCCAAAGGAGAATTTATGTGTATGTTTATTTTAAATAACAAATATATTTGATCAGATAACCTGTCCAGTAAGTTAATGACACAATAATGTTTATGATGTGCCTGCATGTACTTCGTCTGGGGTAACAGCAACAAGAGGAGTTAAGAGGCTAGAAAATGTCAGAAGAACTATGAGCATGTTCTTATTTACTGACAATATCCAAACCCGCTCTGTTCTTGGATTCACTCTCTATCTAGCCTGGAGCTGAATTCTTTCTGGAGATCAATACTATTATCATTTTCTTATGTGGGATTCACTCACTATTGATGTATTCCTTTGTCTTTGATAGATGCACATGTACTACCATGTATATTTTATCTATTATGGGTATTGTTTTTATCTACCATGATACCATCCACAAACTAAAGTCAGCTGATACATCGCCTCTTTTCTAACTTTCTTTGACTACGGTTAAAGGATTTTCACTTGTCTGATTGTTTTCTTACTTTTCTAAGGCTCCCCATTATATTTGTGAAATGTTCTGGTTTGTAATGTCCATGTGCTCTCAGATGGGCTTTAAAAACAGAATAGCAATAGCCACTTTGCAGACTACATGTACTTTCCTCAAGATAAGCAACAGTGAGTGTAGAATTACAATTCTTTTAAAGCTTTTGTAGTGTACAAATAGTGCACTGGGGGCACACAAAGCTCCCCATTCACGTTTATTGCCTCCTCTGTGTCATTTCTCACTTACCAGGGCACTTGGTGCATTTTGACAAGCTCTGTGGATTTAAGCATTTTTAAAAATTCATTCATCTGCAAAGTAGTAGTTTATCTCTTATTTTCATTCTCTCAATTTGAATTTTCATTAATCTCTCTCATTTTTCTAGGTTAATGCTTACATTCAGAGGCGCAAATGCCAGGGTTGGTTTGATGAGTTAAATAGTCTCGCTGCATGACAGATCTGTTTGATGAAAGTCACCTTCCTTCCTGCCCATGCAACACTTTTCCATATTCAGGAAGCATTTTTAAGAGGAGACAGCACTGAGGTAATTCTGCCCCTACTTAAATCCCGTGACACCCATATCCGAAACTTAATACACATAGAGCTGAAAATAAGAGCTCTTTAAAAGCCTTGGAGTTACGAATTACACACAGGCAGCATTTAGCCCTTTCGCTTGCATTTTTGTCCTTCTCCTACCAGATGCAGCAGACAATTCTTTTCTCTTTACTCTGAGCAATGGAGTGAGTGATATAGCACCAGACGTACGCGCAGCACTTTTTCAGTCTGTTTTTTGGGAGGGGGGTGAGAAAACAGACAGTAACCCTGACACATACGAATAGAAAGCTGTAATTTTGACCTGTACAGACAATAGCCTGCCAGATAGTTGTAGTACAAATATCAGGGAAGAATGAAAAAAGACAGAGATACACGAAATCCTGGCTCCATTGAAGCGGATGGGAATTTTGCCATTGATTTGAATGGAGCCAGGATTTCATTGCGAAAGCATCGTTCAGCTGTAAAAGTTGTCACTTTTAAGTCTGTTCACCCTCATACAATCAGTCCCAAACTCCTGATGAAAGGATTTGTAATTTTTCATATTGCCCAAATATTTTTTTTAACAGCTGACCCTTTCTCTTACTTAAACACAACCTCCTTCTCCAAGACATGTATTGAATGCTTTTGTTGATTTTAATACGACTTTTAGCAACTTTCCCACATTCCAGCAAAGCCTACTTGAGCTATTTGCTTCCACTCAATTCCTCCTCTTGTTCTTTTCGTTTTTGTTAAAATCCCTGTGAGCGCAACTGAAACTAACTGCAAATAATACGGAACCTGGTCGGACTGTGGCACTTTCTGGCTTCCTGATAGCAGGAATTCTTTATTCATTTTGTCTGCTTTTGTTCTTGGCAATACATTTAGATAAACTACTTATCTACTGCTATTATCTTTATTATGCCAAACACTTCAGTTACAAACATAGGGGTGGATGTTTGGGGAGCTTTTATGTGGTTGTTTCATTGGGGAAGCTTCTTGCTTGCTATCTGTATGGTCAGTGCATCTGTCCACCCTCATGCCTGACTTTTGGAAGGTAACAATGTGGTTCAAAGAGGAGAAAGAAGAAAGTAGAGGGCAAATATTTTATATTACACTTAATATAAAATATTCAGTGATGTAACTTGCAGTAATCATAGAATCGTTCTGGTTGGAAGAGACTTCCAAGATCATCAGGTCCAACCATTAATCTATCACTACCAAGTCCCCCACTAAATCACATCCCCCAGCGCCACATCTAAACGTCTTTTGAATACCTCCAGGGATGGGGACTCCACCACCTCCCTGGGCAGCCTGTTCCAATGCCCGACAACCATTTCAGTGAAGAAATTTTTCCTAATATCCAATCTAAACCTCCCCTGGCGCAACTTGAGGCCATTTGCTCTTGTTCTGTTGTCTGTCACTAGGGAGAAGAGACTGACCCCCATCTCTCTACAACCTCCTTTCAAGTAGTTCTAGAGAGCGAGAAGGTCTCCCCTCAGCCTCCTTTTCTCCAGACTAAACACCCCCAGTTCCCTCAGCCGCTCCTCATAGGACTTATGTTCTAGACCCTTCCCTGGCTTCGTTGCCTGTCTCTGGACACGCTCCAGCACCTCAATGTCTTTCTTGGAGTGAGGGGCTCAGAACTGAACCCAGCACTCGAGGTGCGGCCTCACCAGGGCCAAGTACAGGGGGACGATCACCTCCCTACCCCTGCGATGTAACGTAACATCACGGGACTTACACAAACCATTATAATGTGTTCACAGAAGAAAATGCTATTACGTTATTTAGGACCGTCTACGATCTGATAAAAATAAATAAATCACCCAAACCAAGCAAAAACAACCTCAGACAAAATAGCAGATATACAAGCAAAGTATTCGTACGGTGGCAGTGGAGAGCGCTTGGCCGCGGGCAGCCGCTGCGGGTCGGCCAGCCGGGGGTGCAGCTCGTGGGGCCGTGGCACCAGCGCCCGCAGCTGCTGCTCTCTGGCCTGGAGCGTTTCCCCTCAGGCCCTGACAAGGGAAACTCTCCTCCGCAGAAAGATTTACATGAAAATGACAATCATTTGCCCCACTCTGCCGCTGAGCCAGCGCAGGTGGAGAGGCAAAGTGACTGCCTGAACCGAGGAAGAAAGCGGATGTTTGTGCTCCGCTTCCTGCAGGCAGAGCGGGTATGGCGGCTTCCACACAGCTGCAGCAGCCAGCGCCGAGGCAACCGCCAGACTCCGTCCAGCGCACCGAAGGGAGCTTTCTGGACGTTCTCCACCCCAGCACCTTTAATCAAACCCAGCCGCAGCAGTCCGCTTTTGGCCCTACCTGAACGTCTAGGATCTACACCGCGTTTTGCTGTACCTTAACGCTGTGGCGGTGGTTCAACCACGCGAAGCCTTGCGGGACCCCAGCTCCCAATGACCGCTGAGGAGCACCCTCGCACAGAGGTCAGAAAGCTGGTGGCACCCGCCAGGTCCCATTTACTCCAGCGAGCGCGGAGAAATAGAGAGGGCTAAGGGCTCCTCCTCCCACCGCGCCGGCAAGCGGCAGCTCTGCCTTCCGCAGGCTCTGCCCAGCAGCCCCGTTTGCAGCCCCCGGGCTCTGCCCTCCCTCCGCGAGCTCCCCCGAGATGGGGGAAGGCGGCTATTGCCAGTCTGAGGCTGGGACTGGAAGCTGCAGACAGTTCTGCCAGTGAGACAATCAAAGGGAAACCTGCGAAAATATGTTTCCTGGCTATATCCAAGAGAAACCTATCCTGAGAACAGGTCACGTGAGTTTAATAAACACATCCTTAAAACAGTTAACACTTTTATGGAAAATCTTCCAGTGAACCTAGCCCCTGATGGAAGTCTCGTTGGGGGTACACCTACAGCTGTCAGATTTGACATATAAAATCCAGTTAATCTGCTTCAAATTAAATTTGAGGAGAAAGAGGGTAAAAATTAAACACAATTGGTTTAGAATGAAATGGCTACTTTGTAGTTCTTGACCCTTTTATTTATAGTAAATATTTGGCTTGCCTCGGAGTAATTTTTATTTTGAATGTCTGTAATTAATGACATGGTTCATTAGTTGCAGGGAAGCTAATGCAGCTCTGCTATACAGTAGTTCAAATAATTGTGGGAGGTAACTCATTCCACATGCTCAAACATTGTAATTTCAAAATATTTTCCTAATAGTTCTCAAATAGAAATATTTCTAAGTGTACATCGAAAACTGCCTATATCCAAGTAACATTAACAGAACATAGTTTAAGCATAACATGCCAAGAAGTATTATTTTTGGCTGTAACATAATTGGTATCACATGCTGTTGCTATTTTATATACTCTTTTCCTTTTTGCCTTTACTTTTATTATTTTATATGAGCACAGGTATTACCTGAGGGTGACTTTGCATAACAAGATGTAGGTGTATACTATGCACTGGAATTGTAGCCATTTAGTTTTCTTGTTTCGAGTCACAACAAATATATGAAGCGGTTAAAGAAACTAATGTAGCAAATATTTCCCCTTACATTTGGCAGAATAAACATAATTTTAACACGGCATTTTAAAAATCAATTTAGATAGGGAAGCGAAGCACAAGATCTAGAATAAGACTGAATTTGGAAAAAATGAACCCTGTGAATACTCCTAATAAATCTCGCTTTTATGTAGAGGTATTTGACTTTAAGTATTTCAGCTTTTTTGTCCCCCTTACCTGTAAGATGTTCAGAAGCCTGGTAAATTGCAGTCCGTATTCCAGTGGCTGAGTGGGTCCTTATCCAGTCTTTAGGATGAATCAGACACTCATCTTCCACCCTATAAAACTCTTGATATGTGTGCCCACTTAAGATTTATCCTCGTCAGTTGATAGCGAGATCCTCAATACTGTGTGCCCGAGCTAAAATGCAAGTGAGAAATCCCAGTAGTGAAACAGGTAGAGGAGATTATTCCTATTCCATCCTGCAGTTATTTAATGGGGGATCTGGGGGGAGAGTAGGTACGGCACAGTTAAGAATGTGAAATATTTACCTGTGTTTACTCTCAACAACATTACATATGTGTGATAATGTAGATGTAATAATATTGATGTGGTGATAGTGGATATTACTGGTTTCATAGGTATGTAAGAGGGACTTGCTATACGTTTGTTTTTAAAGCAACAGTTTTTAAAGCCTTTTAGGATATACTCCCAAGTATTAAAAGGCTGTCTAGCTACTGAAACAGAAGGATTTGCTTCCAACCCTGCTAAGTAAATAAAGTCATTCTGTGACTCAGCTTATGCTTGAGTCTTCCCTGATCACGCAATAAATGCATTAACAGCCCTAACTGACTCAAGATCGAATATCAATGCTTGCCATACTTTGAATACTTAACATTTATGTAAGTAACCAAACCTGAACTCCATACTTCAGGTTCAGGTCTAAATCTCATTAAAGCCTACAGGAGCCTCTCCGTTGGTCTGAACGGCATTTGGGTCAAGATACTTTCTGGCTGACGGCAGAGCATGTTAAGTGAGTCCTGACCTCGGGTGTGTTCCTGGCTGTGCCCTGGCTCCGGAGGTGGGGACAACCCGGTCTCCTTGGGATGGAGCCCAGGCACATGGGCCCGGCAGGGATCCGGGCACTTGTTGAGATTTCACGGTCTGGACAAGTCGGGGACCAAGACAGAGACTGGTACCTCAGGGCTTACCTGTCCTGCCACGTCCAGGTGGCCTCTGGAAGTAAAAGCAAAGTTACAGACCTGAAAAAGTACCAGTATGTTAAAATACTTTAAATACACGTTATATACACAGCTGCAAATTTGGTTTCATTCTGGAAAACTTGAAAGTGCTAAGTGTGGCTTATGCTGAGAAGCAGGTGTATTACATAGGCAATGCCATTTTTCAGGAAACAGGACTGGGATAAAAACTATGAAGAAGTGAGAAGTGTTTGTCCACTTGAGAAAAAAAAAACATTCAGTTATTTCGTTATTTTCAGGTTTGAGCTATATACCAATAAGACTGAATTGTCTTACTTCATACTGAGGATCTGTAGTGATCTTTCCTGTGGAGCTCTGTTTCTACTTACTTGTTTGCACATTCCTGTTATATTCTACCTAAAATATTTTGGCATGTTTTTCACCTCGGGGTTTGATTTCAGTAAGTATTCACAGAAAAATTAAATTCTGCAAAAGGGAAAAAGATTGATATTTGAAATAGCCATATGCAAAAAAATCAGTGCAATTTGCAATGCAAATCTTATTCATTAGAAAATTAGCCAAAATGATTTTATTTGGATAAAATCAAAACTGTTATATATCAAATTTTCTTTTCACATTGGTGTAGAGTACAAATTCATTCCTAAGGGCATTTTAAGACAAGCGTAACGAACAAGAAAAATACCCAAATTAATATCCATTTTTATAGTAGCAAAATAGTGATATTTAAATTAGAAAATAACAGGGAAATGTACATTATTGAAATGGTCATTACTGAAAGCCTCCTCTCCAAAAGCTTGTTTTCAAGATTAGTTGTGTGACAAGAATTACTGCTATTGTTATTTCTTTATACAAACATTTCTATTATACAAACAAAACAAAAAGACAGTCCCCAGCCAAAAGCTTAGCTGGTCCTATGATGTACCAGAGAAGTTTTTAACAAAATGAACGCTCAGAGCTGCACATGTCGCCTGGGTTTTGCCATCGCCATTTGTGCCACAAGGGAGGGTGTTGGTTGCATATCCTGGGAAACACCCCCAAATTTTACCGCTGCATGAGCAATGAAAAGCATAATTCACATGATATATTCAGGTAGTTCTAAAAAGTCACTTGGGCTAATTGTAAGATTTTTGAGTACCCAGAATAGCATCCAACATCAACATCGTATGAAAAATCCAGCCTGAGATGCAGTTATGTGACTAGTTCTAGTCGACATCAGTACATCAGACAGGTTTGAAGCAAAGCCATTCCGATTATATCACTTGAAACAATACGATATACTAGTTATGAAACCTTATACATAAAAATTAAAGAGCTTCCATGTTGACTTAGTATGGACCTCCTACACAGCTTGTAAACCACAGTCTTTTTTTCCTTTTTCACATATTTTCAGTGTAATCCATCTATCTCTTACTTTAAGTAATAACAATCTGTGCTTCAAACAGAGGTAGTGCAGTTAATTCATAAAGCACTCTGGCAAGTAGTATACACAAATATATTTCACACTATGGCTTTGTCTTCAGAAACTATTTTAGAATGTCTAACAGCAGCATCAACAGCAAAAAAAGCTACTTTGCATGCACTTACGTGAGCATTTTGGGGGGATCAGATGCGTACCTGTTGAAGCGACTCCCCCACTAGCTCGGCTGGGCTTCACGCCGTGAAGCTGTGGAGGAACCCATGATCTGGATGAACCTGAACTGGAAGCTGTGTTTCGGAAGCCCCAGTAAAGCGCTGGAGCTGTTGATGGGTGATCTGCCCAAGGGATTGGGCTAAACCCTGCCCAGAGCTCAACTCCTGGCTTTATCGATGCGTTGGGATGTCGGATCCTCTGCACCAACTCTGCCATGTTACAGACTTTCTCTTTCTAAGCACATAGCTTGCTAATGTAGATGCAGCATATGTTTTTCAAACATAAATGATACAGCTTTACTAATTACTAGTGATCTGTTTCCAGAAAGTCACGTTTCAGCTTCTACAATGCTTGGTAAACGGAGTACTTGATTCAGTAGGAGACCTATTTTTTGCCGTTACAGTGGAATTTATTTGTCCTGTATTTGCCAGAAAACATTTTTAGGTATGCTAAGTACTAGTATTTACCAAAAAATAATTTAAAAAATCCCAAACTCCCTCAAAAAATGCTAATGGAAAGACAGTATTTACAATGCAGGAAAGAGAAGCATTGCTAGATTGTGCCTAATTCACCATGATTTGCGGTTGCAACCAAAACCCTTTGATATCAGAAACACAAGTTATTCTACTTATGTCAGTTTGTTTTGGATTGGGACTTTTATTACTTAGAAGGGGAGTGCTAAACCATGGTGTTTCCTAACTCGTTTAAATCAAAGAGGTTTTTACTACTTCTCATGTTTGATTCGGCAGTGCTGAAGTTAATGGGACTTTGTCCTTGGGTTCCATGTATGCTGATTCAATGGTTACCATTAAAAATGTCAATACAAACCCACAGATACTTCATAAGTAGTAACAAGGATTTAGGACTTCTGTCCTAAGTCATACATGAAATAATATCCAAAATTCAGAGATAGCATTGTTTAACTGTTGGGAAAAGATATATATATATTTTTTCTTTTCTAATGGAAGTCACTGTGTAGGACATCCAAAAAGTTGTCATCTTCTTATCCATATTTATGAAGGAAACTCTCCATTTTAAAGTTCCTGGTAGAATCCAACCATTTGAGCTAATTTTAATTTCAGAATGGATTAGGCCTGAAAACTCCGCTGGCTATACCACGAGAACAGGCTTCCTTGTATTCCCCCCCCACCCCCCCCAGTTTTGGACATATTGAACATAAAGCAAGACAGGCAGACAGTCATATTTACTTATAGCAGAGACATTGCCAAGTTTATAGAAACAACCTTTATCAAAAGTTTTTTTGTCCGTTATATTTCTCTTCCAGATACATTTTGAATTTTAATTTCTTTTCATATTCCCTTAGATACTCTGTTGATTTTTCTGTCTTGGCAACATAGTCTATCATTATATCTTGTTTTAAAATGTGTTGAGTGATTAGAGAGGAGTCAGCGCAAAAATAGCAACAGCCGTGACTGCCGGTGCCTGACCGAAAATACCCAACTCTGCGCGCTCTCAGACACATCGAGCTGGTGAGGCCACCCTATGGTAACGTCCGCTCAGAGCTAGGCTCACCAAAAAGCTCTATAACAATCATACCAGAGCAGTAGCCAGATTAGGTTTTCTGTCTCTCCTTATTCATTTCTCTTGGCACAAAACATGTCTGTTTACTCACCCTGGATAAACGACAGGTGGCAAGTTCAGGTCTGTCTTCTATTCTCTTCCTCTAAGCCTCTATTCCCAATTAAAAAAAAAAAAAAAAAAAAAAAAAGAAAAAACTCTTGTAGCTAACTTTATCTGTATCATATATATTTCCTTGTAGCATATGTATCTGCCGCCCTTCTTCTGGTTTTGTTTTTGATTTTGTCTTTCAGCACAGAGATGATGCATTTCAGTTTTTCACAGAATGGCCCATCATCTAGAGACTTACTCTCACTGTTAAACCTTCCTCACAATCGTAAATAAATAAACAGCTAGCAATCTGCACTCCGATGATGCTTTCACAGTTTGAATTGGTTGAAGGCCTTTCCCTTAATTAAAAAAAAAAAAAAAAAAAAGACATCGCAATTGGGCTTTTCCCACCAAAGCCACTGTGAGGTACAGGGGGCATTTACTTCACATGTGCATAAGCTCTCAGTCATAACTTCATTCCCACCCTCATGCCCCCAATCTACTGCTTTTTCTGCCTTTAAATATATTTGCTGATTAAGTTTGTTTTATTCATCATTTTGTGTCCCTTCCTCATAATGGAATTCCTGTCATGGTCTTTCTACAGATTTTCAGGATAAAAGCAAACCAACGACCATATTTTCTTGTGGACGAAGCTTTGTGTCTTGGCCAAAAGCCATTTATAGAAGGAATACATCAGTTGGAGGCCTTCCTCTCCAGTCTAAATGAGAAATTGCTCCTTATGTTGTCTTTCATCTTTTAAATATGTTCTGATCTGATCTGAGCAGCTGTCTATGTTAGATTTATTCCTCTGCTTGTTCACTGATGTTCTCATCTATGCTAATCAGTCTTCCTTTGTACATCTTGAGCATTATCTTCTTAATCAAGTTTATTTTCAGACCCTATTTCTTGGCTTTCATGGTCCAGTTCCTCCATTAATTCTTGCAGATTGAGTTTTTAGACCAGCATGCTATCTGACAATATGATTTACTTAATCTTTTTTTTTTTTTTTTAATGCGGGGTGTTCATTTCTCTCATTCTAGACATTCCTTTTCCAAAATTGCTATAGAATATCTGCAAACAGCTTTAAAACAGTAATATCACATTGTTTTATTTTTCTCTCTCTCTCTCCCTATAAATACACACACACGCACATATATAAATAATCCTACACAATTTAAACATGTGGTGGATGTTTCACATTACTGTGTGCTTCCTGGAGACACAAAACAGTGTAACATTTTTACATGCTTAAGCTTTTCAAAGCTCTGACTTTTGAGATTTTCTCCAGCCGAACAGCTACGTCCATGCAGTTCACGAACGCCATACAGAACAGTTAGAATAGAATAGAATAGCCTATACTTGTTCTCCAGTAACTCATTAATCATTTGAGTGTTGTCCGTTACAAAGCACCCAGAACAAAAGCCCATCTGTTTTCATTGTTTAACCAGTCACTACAGTGTGGCAATTTCTGCAGAAAGTGTCTTCACACATCTCATTTCTGAGAGGACCCAACCCCACCGAGCTGAACAGCTTCTGGTCCGAGGCATCACCGAAGCGGTTTGGAGTCCACCACAACTTCCAGCATTAGGGTTTCTTTTTGCTACCTGATTCATTGCTGGTTCTGCTTCATCTTTGGGACTATAGAAAACACCTGTAGTGATCACCCAGGGAAAGTCACTAAGACACCAAAGGGACTCCCCAAAGGAGGAGGCAACTACTGCATTCACTCAACTGCAGGGCTGAGGGTGGCTGAATAACCGTTCCTCCTTGCGTCTCATACGAAGCTGAAAGGACTTCAACCAAAGAATCAAGATGTTGGCTTGTCTTGCTTCATCCTCCTTCCAGCATCATTTTTTTCCAGGAGAAATACTCTTTCTCCTGTCTACCTGTGCGCTCTCAGGCAAAATTCCTATAGGATTTTAGGCAGGGGAGAGGATGGGAAAGTGCCAGGGCAGCAAAGTCTGCCCTCCCCTCCGCCTCAGCTCCACACCCAGGTTACCTCTTCCTGCAGTGCGATCAAAGATTTTCCCACTAAGGGGATGAAGCTTACATGGTAAGCTTACACCTTCTTCCTACAGTGCTGAATCCTTGTTGCCAAAATTTCCAGTTGCTGAGGACAGGCTTTACCTGCTGAGCAGCTCTGTTGCGGTGCTACGTGATAGTACAGGCTCACTGAGCAATTCCTCTCAGGCCACCGTTTACTGCTTTCTCCGTACTTCTACCTTCATTCAGGCACTCTGCCTCTTTCCCCAGATGCTTTAATTCAATGGAAATTGTGAGGGAAGTTTGTCTCCATGCCCAGGACCCGCAAAGGTCCCATAAACCATTTCAATTTTATTACCTAATCCTGATTATTGAGTGTTTTGCCACTTACCTGTAGTTTGCCAGGGGTTTGGTCCAAACGCGAGGCTTAAATAGTGCATCAGGCCTTGGAATGGAAATGAGCTTCTCCCTTTCTTTACTGAAAGGAAAGTCCTGACTGCTGCCGCTAATGCCTGTCACTCCCCTGACACAAATGTGCATTTCATCAAAAATTCTCATTTCTAGCAAAGAGCATGCAAGGCACTGCTTTTCTAAGAGTACTGAACTACACGGCACTATAACAGAGACCTCCAAAGCATCTTAAAAAAAAATAAGTGAACAGGCTTTGTAAAACCCAAGTGGCAGCTACAAGCCAAACGCAGTGGGTGGCTTTCACCTATCCTGCTCTAATGCCACAACAGGATTTATGGCAGATTCCCTTCACGGTTGCAGCTCAAGGTGCTGTTCTGCGCTTTCGCAGGCTGGGAGCTGCATGCTTGGACATTACCAGCCTGCATTTTCCTTTGATCTGCGATTCAAGATCAGAGAGGGCATACAAATCACGGGGGTGCCTGTCTGCGTAGATGAGCTGAAAGCACACCCAGCACCAGCACTCTGTTTCTCACCTGAACCAACAGCGCGATGCCCAAAGCCTGGTCCGTGCCCAAAGCCTGGTCTGTGCCCTCTCCCTCACGGGGAAAGGAGAGCGTAAGAGATACTGATTTAAAAGAGGACTTTGTTTGCCTCCATTGTAGAGCACGGGGCAAACAGATGTTAATGCTGAAGTTCCATTGTATTTTATCGTGGGCTTGCCTTGATAGTATTCAAATACACACATGTGAAAAATAAATAAAACCACATAAGCACATGCCTGTTACAGCTCAGGCCAGTTAGTGCCAGGTCCCTTGTTTATTTTTTTTAATTGAAGATGCTTAGGCATTTAATAGTTTGAGACAGAAAGAGGTCCCCCTGTTGGCTTGTGTTCAGCTCATTTGTATTCAGATCCACATTTTGGAACAAAGAATCCAAAATGAGCACATATTGAAGTCAAACGCGTCAGTCACTGAGCCTGGCTCTGGAACACATTGTGCATGTAATCTCACAGAGCTGGGTTTGCGAAGCGCTGTGCTTCAAGGGGGTAAAGTCCCTTGCTAAGTTAGGCGCTGCTCCAGCAGGCATTTATGCACGTGCTTAATTTTTAGCAAAAAAGCTGTTCTACCAAAGCTGATGGAGCTGTGCGTGAATCTGAACAAACCTTCTCGTTTAGCGCATGTTGGATCAGCGCCACTGACTGTTATGCTGCAATACGAAGGGAAAACTTATTGAACAGAGACAGCATTTTCTTTTAGGAAAGTGTCTCATTCTTCATCTGCTTTTCCCAAAGTTAACAATCAGACAGATCTGAGTTATATTTCCTTATTCAAACATGTTGCTATTTATATACACTTAAAATGTTATGTAGTCTTACAGCTCTCACGTTAAAAATGAACAGGTAGTCAACAAAAAGATAACATTTGCCATTCTAATAAACATTTTGACATTAAATTCAAAATTACATACTTTTAGTGGAACAGAAACTGTTCATTTTGTTTTATAATGTCAGTTCAAAGTAAACATTTTTGGATTTTCCTTTTTTTTTAAAAAAAGAAAAAAATGTTGTGTTTTTTCCCCCAAGGAAAAAATATTTTCCATGGAAAGAAAAAGGTTACAACAAAACCATACTAAAACTTTTTGTCCAAAAATGTTGACCGCAACTTAATACAACTTAACAGCTACCCGTATTGTTGTACAACTGTCATCACTTATTTCTGTGGCACGCAGTCTTTCCTCAAAATCTATTGTCTCTTTTATCTGTAATGTGCATAAATGATTTTTTAAGAAGTAATGCATTCGACAATTGCCAAAATACAAGCATATTTAATATGCCGTGATACTTGAAAAGACTACAACCGTTTCTTAGAGAGGCACTGTAGCTGTTTTTCAGAATTAAACAGGAAATAAAAAGCCAAAGTGTACAGTCCATTATACGTAATTGGCCAATCATCAAAATGACCAAACAAGTTCAGGACTCAGCCTGCGTGTTAAACACAGCTAGGGAAGTGGCATAAATTAACTAAGCTTCTGTATTTTATTTTCATTTCAAACCATATTACTAGAGCTGTAAGAGCCTGGGAAAAACCAGCCTGGCAGTACACACTTCTCTAAGAAGCTCTTCAAGCTGTAGAGCCTCGGGAGAACTTCATTAAAGCCACTCGCTATTGCTTTTACGTATGCCTCCAACTTTGGTTCAAGAACCTGTGCCAGAAACTTAAGCAGGCATTTTTAAATGAACAGTTTAAAACATAATAACTGGAAGTTATATAGCACATCTCATCCCAAAGGACCCCGCAGCACTTTACAAAGCTATCAGGCTAACTCCACGATGCTCTCGCACCAGCCAAATTTCTCCTACCTTCAGCTGGAGATTTCCCCGTGCAAAGGCAGTTAGAGTTAGGCCCCACGATCAAGCGGGGAAAGATGGAAGTATGAGAACGCAACTAAACTTGTAGCTGGAGAACGAAACAAAGTGCACTGCTCCCTGCAGAGCACTACTATGTATCACACACAAGTCTGACAGCAGTGGAAAATTTCTCATTGTAGAAATGATACGCAGATACTGATCACCAGACATTTCTCATTTCAAGCGTTATTGAGAAAAGCAATAGAAAGTTGAAATAAAGCATTAGCATCAATCTCTGCAATTCATCAGCTGTGCGCTTCTCCTCTCTGAATCGGCAGAAGATGTGCGCCTGATTTATCAGCTCTAGATTTTATCTACAAATGTTGCTACAGTTTTTATCTGATTTCCCCAATTCATTACCTACTGTCTGCAGCACTAGCTGAAATGTGATTAGAAGTCATAGAATCATAGAATCATAGAATTGTTCTGGTTGGAAGAGACCTCCAAGATCATTGGGTCCAACCATTAACCTATCACTACCAAGTCCCCCACTAAATCATATCCCTTAGGGCCTCATCTAAACACCTTTTGAATACCCCCAGAGATGGGGACTCCACCACCCCCCTGGGCACCTTGTTCCAATGCCCGACAACCCTTTCGGTAAAGAAGTTTTTACGAATGTCCAATCTAAACCTCCCCTGGCGCAACTTGAGGCCATTTCCTCTTGTTTTGTTGTGTGTTACTAGGGAGAAGAGACCAACTCCCGTCTCTCTACAACCTCCTTTCAGGTAGTTGTAGAGAGCAATAAGGTCTCCCCTCAGCCTCCTTTTCTCCAGGCTAAACACCCCCAATTCCCTCAGCCGCTCCTCATAGGACTTGTGTTCCAGACCCTTCACCAGCCTCGTTGCCCGTCTCTGGACACGCTCCAGCACCTCAATGTCTTTCTTGTAGTGAGGGGCCCAAAACTGAACCCAGCACTCGAGGTGCGGCCTCACCAGGGCCGAGTACAGGGGGACAATCACCTCCCTACTCCTGCTGGCCACACTATTTCTGATACAGGCCAGGATGCCGTTGGCCTTCTTGGCCACCTGGGCACACTGCTGGCTCGTATTCAGCCGGCTGTCAACCAACACCCCCAGGTCCTTTTCCGCTGGGCAGCTTTCCAGCCACTCCCCCCCAAGCCTGTAGCGTTGCCTGGGGTTGTTGTGACCCAAGTGCAGGACCCGGCACTTGGCCTTGTTGAACCTCATACAATTGGCCTTGGCCCATCGATCCAGCCTGTCCAGGTCCCGCTGTAGCGCCTGCCTGCCCTCCAGCAGATCAACACTCCCTCCCAATTTGGTGTCATCTGCAAACTTACTGTTTGCGGAACAAAGTCCTTCCCTTCTGGATGTGTTCAACAGTTTAGAGGACTTACTCACTTTTTTTTTGGTCTCTCTTTTGGAGAGCTGCAAAGCTCTATTGATATTTTACACTATTTTCAGTGGCCAAAATCTAATATGAGAAAATCAGGGTTAGAGTTCCAAAAACATACAAGTCCTCTAGCAATTTTTCCATGCTTAGTATAATGCTCGTTCCTGAACACAAATTGATTTGTTACTATGAAAAAAATCAGTGTTTCCCATAACAGCTAGCTCTCTAAGTGTATATAATTTCTATATACAGTTTATTAAACTATTCTACCTACAACTAACATATAACCAATTCTGAGGTCAAAAGTTATCAGTGCATCTGACAGTATATGTTCAAATATTTATAGAAATTGTCACAAAGAACGAGCACTTACCCAAAACCTTTCTGTACCTTTTAAACTACCCAGACAAGATTTAAATATTCACATCCTTCCTTAACAACCATCAGGATTAAGCCGGTGCAAAACTCCCCCACCTCCTATCCCTTCCAGAGCTCCAGTTTCCATCACAACACATAAGCTCCAAAATTCATAGCAAAGGATGTATTTTGCAAAATGCCCTGAAGATCGGTCAGCACACTGAGGCTTGTCTAGTAAGGGATGACATTAACAAAGGATTTACAGACACCTGCCTGCTCTCTTCAGAGGGAACGGGAATGCCTTTGCTCATTGGAATTATAAAAGTACGGCACTGGAAAGTCATTCTCTCATACAGGATAGTCCAAAGCTGTGTGGAGCTTGCTAAATCAAAACTAGTGTCTTAAATTCAGTCTGGGAGCTAATACCTGTAGATGATAAAGCAGCAGGACCTCGTGCTATTACAACATCATCTATTAAGTAGGCGACAGCCTTCTTTATCAGTCCACTCTCCTGGAGTTATGGTCTAATCAAAGGTGCGCTGCGGGAGCCTCATCTGGCGGTGGCGAAGGCTCCTGGTCCGCAGCAGAAAGAAACAGTTAAGCTCTTTGCTAGGCACAAATCTGACCCAAAGAAGAATCCTGACCGAGCATCCTTAAAAAAGGTGGGAAACACCAGTCTGGCCACATCATCTCTTTTTTCCCCCCATTCTGCAGCTGTACTTTCAGTTATATTAGGAACAGGTTTCGGCCCGTAAAGGTCCCCCTCTGACCTCAGACTTACCCCGCACTGAACTAGGCACCAAACGCTGCTGGCTGAATTGGACACGGTGTTGTTTTAAAGCTGGGTGGCATTAGCCAACTGAAAACCTTTCAGACTATACCTCCTAATTAAGGGCTTCTCTACGCTGGGAAATTTACCAGCATAGTTATAGCGGCTTAATTATAACTGTTGTAATCGGGATATAAATATAACTCTCTATTGGGACATTCATATAAAGACTATGAGTGCTTATCTCTGGTTTAGCTTATGTCACTTTGAAAGCTGTTTAAGGAGGAAAAGATATCTTTATTCCATACTAAATATATCCAAAGGAGGAGTTATACTGGCCAGACTGGTGTAATTACAACTGGTATAATTATACCAGGATAACCAAGCCAACAAATGTTCCCCTGCAGACAGTCCTTCCTAGTAGACTCATGTACATGTGAGGAGGAGGAGAGAGCAGAAGGAAGCCTGCGGGTCCCACCTGACGGTCTCCTTGGGAATGAAGCGCCCTTCAGCACGTACTGGGATTGTGCAGCAGGGGATGAAGGCTGACAATTGAGATAATATTTAAAATTACAGCGGATGATATAGGTAGCACCAGCTACAAATATTTTGACTTGGCAATTATACTTGTGCAAAGTGCCAGCATTCAATAATCAGAACTGAGCAAGAACTCTACTCACTTCTTAGTGAAATAGTAGCACTTGTAGTAGCTGACCAACACTGGCTCAGAGCAGGGAAGCACGGCAGCTGCTCAGTGCTCCTTGAGAGACCCTCATGCAAAAATATAAGCTTATACGGTGTACGTAGGAAGCAGCTCTAGCATTCTGCTTCCTCTAATTAGGAAGCATCTACAGTGTGAATCCGGCATCTCTATTATTTGTTTCTTTTGCTAATAAGTTCCTGACATGTCAGATTCTTATGCACAGACATGGCCTTCCATATATGATTAATGTCACTCTTCATATTGACAGAGGTGCACAGAAACTGAAACCTTTTTGCACTCATGGAATATTGAAAAACTTATGAGAACATTCATTGAAATTTTTAAATTAACATTTCACTGGGCATGATCCATCATTTGTTTCAATAGAAAAATAATCAGAAATAATTGCAATAATAGTTTTAAGTGAATTCTAAATATGCATTTGTCTTTATAACAAGCTGATAAACACTAGCAATATGCAATACCTTGTAAGCCTTTCACAAGAAAGAAAAAAAAAAATAGGATCTCATTTGCTGTCAATTAGTTAGACAGCTTTAGCTCTTTGAATGTTTCTCTTTATCCCATTGGACCAAATAGATCTCACCTGGTAGAGAGCTGTCTTCTACAGACAGAAAATTAGCTGGACTATGTTTTCTCAGCAGTAGGCTTTCTGAATCACTTTAACAGTTCTGTTCAAAAGCCATTTGCTTATATTTGCATGATCTCAGTTGCTTTTGATTGCTAAAATTTAAGAACTCCAACTTAAAGCAAATGAATTTCAACCAGGCAGAAACCAATTCCACCTGGAACAGGGATACAGAGCCCATGGCATGGGTGAAGATAGAATGACATATTGCTAACTTTGGAAATCCAGGAAATCATCTCCTGAAAACTCAGGAAGATTTACGCCTTTCTAATCCAATCATAATTCACTTCCACAAAACATGGAATGAAATCCACAGAGAATCATCCAAGGAAATTCTTTGAGCAGACATATGGGGAAATTCCTCAGTAAAGGTAAAAGGTCATATATTAACCTGAGACAACTGCATAAAAAAAAAAGAAGAATCATGACCTCCAACCCTTGTAAGAACGGTCATTTTCTGAGAACTGTATAGGTGAAAGAAAAGGGGGGAACATAGCAGCACCACAGATATAAAGAGCATTTCTTCTTGCAGTTGTGTTAACCAATAGGTTAAATTCACTGCAGTTGAAGGAGTTAGCACAGGAGTGAGCTTGAACCAGGAGATCTAAGAAGAGCCAGGAGACTAACACATGATTTAAAACTCTGCTAAGAAAAACAAACTTTAAGTTGCAGAAGCCCAGAAACAGTGAGGTTCTAGTCCTACATTCGGTGGCCACCTCAAACACCCACTGCTTGCAGTGGAATACAGAATCAGGCCCATATGTACTTTTTTTCCTGCTGAAATTGCTCTAAGTAGGTGTCACTGGTCCTTTCCGATACAGCTTCCAGCAAACTCCGTGGAAACAGAAGGAAAAATAGCATTTTGTTACAGTCAAGCCTCAAGATAAATCCAATGTCTTTTCTTTCCCTGAAACTAAAGGAAAGATGATTTGACAGGTAAATCTTAAAGCACTATATATTGCATTTAAGAACACAATTTTAAAGTGCACCATGGAATTCAATTACCTTTGAATGGTGCTGCCAAGCCACTTCAAGTAGGGCACAAGTGCTAAAAAGCACATTATGTGAACGTATAAATAGGAACTGAAGCTACTTCTCTCCAACAAATCCTTGAAAAATATCAAGTGAAAGCAAACAGAACTGAAAAAAATACTGTCATCTGAGGCTTCTCAATAGATGTTCTTTCCTAATTCTTCCCCCCCAGCCCATACATTAGACACTTTAGAGACAGTCCATGTGGGGAGGACAGATGGAATGAAGTGTAGGGAGCCTTGTTGTGCAGTGCATGGATAGAGGGAATGCTGCCGCACTCTTAAATTCACTGGGGAGGGAAAGGAGACGAGGATTTACATTCTCTGTTCAAGACTGGACCAGGAGATTGTGAAAGAGTTATGCTGTCACTTGAGAAGCCAGCTTGAAATATACGTGGCCCATAATATTCCATGAATTATTGCACTCCAGTGCATAGGTACAGACTAGGTTAAGAGGGTGTAATCAGAACCAGAAAGTAAGGATGTTCTAGGATGACAGGTTGCTTATCAATATCTGCATAAGTAAAATAATGCTCTTTACAACATAACTTTTTTCCACAACTATAATATATACAAATATACACACTCATACAGATACACACACACATATATATCCCCTGTAGTACTGTGAAACCGATCTTTCTGGTTCTAATGGTAGCAAACTATATGTAAAACTCCAAAAAGATTCATTGAGCTCTTTATCTTCTTCGATCTGATGGTAGGGTTTGGTGGTTTGTTGGGTGTTTTAGGATTTTTTTCAGAACTCATGGAAAAAAAGTAAGTAGGAACAGGAACACAAAATGGAAGAATTTAAAAGGATCTAGAGCCCTATAAGCTACAGCAGAAAAGATCCATCATGATAAAACTATGGAGAAGAAACAGATGTGGAGTACAGCAGTCTCTAAAGACTGGAACAAAGAATGATATGTCAATTTTATATCCATTTGCTTTCTCTTTTCTTCTTCATGAATGCTGTGATTGTGTTTCTTCAGTGATTATTCAGCTATTGAAAAAACTGCAAGACCTGATCTACTGATACGTTAAAGCCTTGTCTGTTTGATAAGCACCTGTTTTTTCATTTATATGAGATGCAAATCTCTTCCAGAAGACAGTGCAGGTAAGAGAAATTCATGTTTCTAGAAGTTCAGTAACAAATGGGCCAAGAGGCTTCTTGGGGGTATTTTGCAGTGTTACACAGTTACTTAGCTATGGTAAGGCTTTAAGAATAGTTTAATACTCTCTTCTTCCAGAAAGTAGACTTTTTAGGATATTACACTTCAGGTCTTACAGGCACCATTCAAGATTTCTCTCTTTGATAGAAAATGGGACTTTAATAAGCATGATAAACATGACATACTTTAAGAACTATTATGTTAAGAACTATTTTTCAAATCAGCTTCGTTATTCTTTCAGCATACTTTGAGAACTGTTTTTCAAATCAGCACCGATCTTAAGATAACAGATATTTTAGATGAAGGACTTCATATGCTCCAAGGTAAAGTTCACTAAAGATATGGAAAAGATACCTGCACCTATATCCCTGTTATTTCTATAAAAAATGGATAAGACTCTAGTAGCGTTTGCAACAGATAGGAGACTTTTCACTTGATTTCTTATTCTGTGCCCGTTTAAACGATCAGTCTACCTTGTCTCAGGACACTGTAGTTTAATAGGCTGAACACGAAACTGGTAGGTAAAATTCTTTGGAGCCGTATCTTTACATCACTTGCGCACAACTGACTGAATGACTGCGCTCCTCAATTTCAATTCCTGATTTGATCAATGTAGCATTTCTGGGGCAACGTATTTACAGCCCAGTCAGGGCAAGCACTAGACCACTTTTACATCCTGATTGAAAGACAAATGCAAAAGCTCAAGGGATTCGCGTCCTGGGCTTTCTGCATTTCCGTCTCCCCAACTATAAAATGAGGACAATACAGGAGAAGAATTCAGGAGGAATCCTCTGCCGAACCAAGACCAAACCTAGCTCAGTGGGTAGCTTGTCTTTTTGTTTTTCTGTTTTTCAGAATTTACTCAGAGCCAACTTCCCTCCCCTGTTCCCTTGTCTTCAACTGCTTCAGCTCTGAGTCTGTGCTGTCCTCGCTTGTGCGGGGACAAGAATGACTTGGGCAGCAAATGAAGCTGCTCATAAAACGCCTTGCTTGTCACAAATACAGGCATGCACCAAGGTGCCTTTTCTGCAAGTTGGCACTGAGGCACTGCCTCTAATAACATATGGTTGTGTCCTTCTGCATAAAAACTGCTTTATACCAAAGCTATGAAAATGCTGTCTAAAGAAAAGTCATTTCACTCTCTAACACCTAAAAAAGCTGAATCTTATATGCCCTACCTGTTCGTAGGTAGTTTTACCAGTAGGTATACAGGAAAGCAAGAATATTTCCAAGAATGTGGCGTGGATATTTCTATTGACTGTTACAACAGGACAGAGGAAAAATGTGTCATTCTTCCCTTTCAAGAGGCCATAATCTCTCCTTTCTATACCTGCCATGCTACAAGGGATTTTTCTTCTGGTGTGAGACTGAGGCAAAAGCTGGACAGGCAGGGAAAGCAGTATAAAGCATGGAGGGGTTTTTCTTGTTTATTTTGCTCATAGACGATTTCATTTTTTTGCATTAGGGTATCCTCCACTAACCTTAAATCTGTCAGATGCTAGTGAAGATAGGGTTGCTGTATTTGGAAAGGAATGGGTAGGACAAATTTCCAGGTTTTCTGCCATGAATATCAGAAGGATAAAGCCTTCTTCTCTCAAGTGAAACAGTTAAGAAATTCATGGTTTTTCCTAATCTGAAACAGCATTGCCTAGAGGTCCCAAATGCAGAGCCGAAAATATGCAACAATCTTTGGTGCATTAGGAGTTGTAGATCATTTACATGCTTGGCAAGGCAGTTTAAGATCATTGTTTACTGTTAAGAAGTTCTCAAGTGTTTATTGAAAAATATGTTAAATGTGAAACTTCTAAGTATCTTCTATTAGGAAAAAATCTTTCAAGATAGACAGATGCAAATCCATAATGCCTGCCATATGTCAAAAGGATTTCATGGTTAAAAAATGGACTTAAACAATGCCTCTCTAAGTTCTCATAAACCCACGTTTTTAAAGTTTTTTCTTTTAAATAAAATCTGGCGGTTTTCTGCCAAGAAAAGTTTTATCAGTGGAAAATAACAATTCTTGACCTTCCTATATCTCACAGAATATTTATCTTCCTACAGAGATCTCTGCTTATATCATTACTAGTAGACCTAAAGGATATTAACTAGATATCTTTTATTGAGCCCATACTTGTATGAATTTAAGTGTATCACATTCACTTCAGGTTTTAAGCTAAATTCAAAATACTCTTTGCTCACCATTTCTCCAGAGGATAGATTTCCTGGGAGTTCTTGAAATTATCTGGGTTTGGACTTCGAAAGACTGAAGAAGAAAAAGCAGGAAGAATGTCTGCTTTAAAACAAAATGCCTTTCTGAAACCCACAAAGATCTTATGATGGGAAATCACAAGTCTCCATTGGAGTCTTTATCACCAGGTTTTGCGTCCTGCTTTTTAATGTCTGTTAGAGATAATGAAATTACAAATTAATTGTGGCTCTGTTTTGGTTTTGATGCTTAGAAACTAGCAATGCAAGTAGATTTTTTCCCTCCAAATATTTCACTCAGATCTGTCGACATGAAACAGATGTACCTAAACAGCTTCATTAACTATAACTGATAATGAAATATTGACAGGAACTGGGGATTCTATCTTAACTATTGCACATACCACAGTAATGTCTCAGAGGCGGTATTAGAAGATCCAGGAATGCAGCTGGCTGCTTACAAATTAATTCTATATATTTGTTTCCCCCACAAACAACATGGGCAAATGAAAAATCATCTTTCGTTTTCCAGCTAAACCCAACTGACCAGTGCCAAAACACTAACAAAGAAATGAAACAAAACAATTCTTTATTTCCTGTCTCAGGAGCCATCTGCACATTTGCATGTCTGCCAAAAGCATTCTCGATTAGTTCAGCTATCCCAACTAGTCCCAACTAGCTTTCTCTATTAAACATTTAGCACTCTTCCTAAGACATTTAAATAGCTGATTCAAAACACGTCTTGCTATGAACTGAAATCTGATCTTCCCTTTCTCCTGGAAGTGAAATACTCGGCGTGTTAAAGCTGCAAACTAAATCCTAACATAGTCAAACAAACCTAGCATTAACCACTTGAACTTCTGGTGTTAAGGTTCAAATTTGACTCAGAATTGTCAAGTGTAACCTTTTCTTACAAGGCTGCTTTAAACACATATAAGTGCAGTTCAAGACCGCATCTGGAACAAAAAAAGCCAGCTTTTAAGTTTGATCTTACAGAGACCCTACTAGCTGTCAACTCCTTATAACCTTTTGATAGAAGAATTCAAGTAAGAGATAACGGAACTCTGCACTGCTTGGATGAACTAGAGCTCAACTTTTCAACAAGCATCTTGGATTCTGCAGCATTCTGACGTGACAAACTGAAAATTCAGCTTCAATTCTATTTAATGTAAAGATAACACCGGACTTTCAATTAATAATGAAAACATCCCAGGGAATACAGTATCTTTCATGCCACTTGATACTGCATTGATTTGTTTTCAGTGCTATTTTGTCAATTTGGGGTGAACTACCTACAAATCTCGGCATAGACAAGGTGCCCCGTATGCTGCCAGAAACTGTTAGCAGCAAAGCAGAGAACGAATGTGAGCTTTTGACACCTGGTGAGGTGTTACGAGGGTAGCTTGACATAAACACAATTACCTGGTTATTTCTGCCACAATGAGGAGCAATAAAATCTGTTAAAACTGTTGAAATGGAAATTGTCTTCTTAAGGTTTCAGCATCTCATCACTTGGATGGCTGGATCAATTCACAACTCTACTGGCTACTCTTAAGTAAGGCCACCTTCAGATTCAGGAGAAAATCATAAAAAAAAAATTAGTTGCCACCCTTTAATTATTTTCTTCTGTTTAATTAAGGGTGCCTTTTTTAAAATTACAGAACTAAAGGAAGCCTCAGTAACTAGATATTTAACATACCCATACATGGGAATGCAATGCTTTCACAATGAAAGAGCATGCCTTGTTTACATTCATTTCAGTTTCAATTAGATCTAATTCCATAAGCAAAGTTTCATGTTCTTAAAACTGATCATTAAGCAGTCTCCTGGCATTTAACAAATGTTATATGTAAGGTATGATTTTTTTTTTTAAATTTATTGCATTCATTTTTTAATACTAGTTACTGAAGGCTAATATAGCTTTGTTTTACCATCTTTAACCTGGATCTAACTCAATCATAACGCACAAGTGCCTCTCGTTCCAACTCCAATCCAATGAAAGTCAATGGGTTCTTCCTAGATCAACAATGTGCTTTGAAATTCTTCAAAGCACCTGCTAGGCAGAACTATGGACTTTTAAAATAAGTTGTACTGGAATTGCAAACAATAAAATAACATTTGCTTAGTTGACCAGAGTTACTATGGGAAGAAGAAGGAAAAAAAGTCTGAAAGAGTTGGAAACATATCCTTCCACTCAGAAGAATACACTATGGCTTGGTATATCCAAGTTATAACATCCAGCTCCAAAAGTATTCTTGGGAAGAAACATAGGACTTGAAGATGAGGTAAATCCTCCCAAGGAGCTATAGCAGGAATATTATTATATTGGTAGAAATATGATCTGAGCCCAATGGCCAAAGGCTAAAGACGAGAGAGAAGAAAATTGCCTTCAGACTGGATTGTGAGAAACTCCAGTGAGATCTTCTGAAGATGCTGTATATGGGAACCATATCTCTCTCAGTAGATACATGGGAGCTGGACCTGTCAGAGAGAGTACATTGTTGTAAAACAGATAAACAGCAAGTCAGCTAAATATATACTTGAAACCTTCAGAACCGTGGGGAAGAATTTGGACAAGAAGAAAAAACCATACTAATGGAAGTATCTTGGACAGCTCAGGGAAAAGAATAATCAAGTAGGAAAATTAAATAAACTTAATATTTTCCACAGTTGCAAGATTTTAATGCATTCTTCTGCAGTAAACTTTCCAATTGTGAATGTTGCACGAGTTGGAATTTCTGAGGCACAGAAAGTCCCAAGATGTAAAAGTCCTCAGAGGCCATAAAGGGCTCAGGAGACAAATGGAAATAACTGGTGTCTTCTAGCCGCAAACCTTCTGAGCCAAACTTCTATCTTGCCTTCTGAGCCCAAAGGGCTAAACAGGCCAGTGCCTTGTTCTGGGGCTCTTGCTACCAGAAGAAAACTGAAACAGTCTCTTGAAGCCATTTAGGCAATGAAACAATCACTGCTGCTTTTAATATCTTCTTGCCCTAGGCAACCACCTGTTTCGCCTAGCATATATATGGCAGAATTGGCCCTGGCAGCAAAATGCAGTGGGTCAGGGAGTCTCAGTGTCACAAAAACAATGAGAGGAGATAGCACAGCTGCAGAAACCTGCCCGAGGCTCTCCGGCTTACAGGATTTTAAAGGAGTGTTTGCAGCACTAACAGTTATGGGCAGACAGCTTTCCCACACAAAGCCATTAGAAAATGGTGTGTCCATGGCCAGTCCTGAGCTCTCAAACAGCTTTTGCTGTATCAAGATTAAAGGAAGATGAGGCAGCTGGGGCTAATAAGTTGAAAATCAATGCCATTAACAAAGAAAGTAAAAAAAGAAAAAAAAATCCAAGCCCTGCAGAAGCTGAAACTTTCAGCTACGCCTCTTGCTGTGTAGAAACAGATTGTACCGTTGTCCTGGTTCTGCTTGGATTTCACCTCAGACTCAGGGAGATAAAAAATATAGATGATGTCTGAATTTCCTGTGTATTAAAAATGCATATAGTTTACATATATGCAGCTGTATGTATGCGTATGTATACATCTGTGTTTTGCTATTGACTACATTGGACTTTGGATCAGACCTTGCATCACATTTTTAGGATCTGAGAGTAGCAACACCTAGGATTAGTGAGGTTATGCAATTTAATTCCACCTTCTATGACCTGCCGTAGGTTATGGTAGGACAGCACAGACCCACTTCATGGTATCTTCACCCCTTCTCAGTGTTTCAGAGCTAACGATGACATACAGACTGGTAAACTTAACAACAGTCAGGAACATTCCTATGCATTAGAATGAGATCAGCTTTTCTGTAAAACCGTTTTGAATGGCCCTTGGCATGCTTTCAGCCTGTGTCAGCTAGCTCTGTCCCATAAAACTCATAATCACCGTTTCTGTGTTTGGACGTAGGCTGTTCGTATTGCAGCTACTCCGTGCTGGAGCCCAAGCGATCTCACTGGCAGGCACACACGCCTCTGAGCCAGCCGGCCTCGGTGCCAGGACGTGCTTCCAGACACACTCACTTTGCTAGTAAAGATGCAGCCAATTAGTTCAAATAAGTAGAGATCTCACACCATTATCACTGGCCTACTGTTGATCTGTTTCATGCGCTCATGATTGATGGCTGAAATTCAGAAAAAGCAACATGAATGTCAACGACTGAACATACTCAGTTGAATATGAGGACCTGCATAGGCAAAGATCCACAAATGTGAACCCAAGGCAACATCTCCATTTCTCCTAAACTACTGGCTTTATGAACCTGAATCCACACTGCATCAGAAAGTTGTAAAGGAATAAATACAAAATTAAAGAGACATCTTCGTTAGCAAAGAAATGGCAACTCATAAAAAATGTTTTTACGCTTAGCAACTTACTTGGATTATTCTGTTTTACATAGTAACTTGTTTGTGTACACCAATACGTTCTGCTTTATAATTTTGTCTGAACGTATGGAAATGAACTGTCATATTTCTCTGAGCAATATTCATTTACATACCCATATTTTAATCTCTTTCACAATATTAGTTTAGACTGTCATATTTTAATCTCTCTTGCTACTCCCCAGCTCCTTTCTAATTACAAAACTGTCCACCTCTTTCCAAAGTTAACAATGAATTATTATTAGGCATTTTCATCTTGGTTCAGTAGAAATAAATTTTCTCCTTTAATGTATTTCTTTTCTTCGTAAGAGCAATGATGATTTATACACTAGACAGGATTGGCATTTGTATGCAGAGCTTTTCAGTGGCTCTAATGAGAAAGCTTTTTCTTTTCACTTTCTACTAACAAGGAAAAATCACCTGGACTGTGCTGGCTTACAAACATTTCCCATTTAAGTTGCACTGAGAAAGAACAAGCATCAGGCATACAAAGCATTATGAGGCTGGAGTGTTGTGCATTCTGGAAACTCATAAGGAAAATCAGAAACTAAAATACTTTATAAATAAAGTATTGAGATTAATTTTGGAGAGAATGATGGAGGGTAAGGGGGAATGGTGCTCAGAGAAAAATCAAGCAAAGAACTGCAGGACATGGGTGTCAGTGCAAGTGTAGAAAATGCCTTGAATTCCCAATTAGCTCAGCAAACAGCGTGTCGCTAGGACAACAGATTGACTGAATGTCAGCTGGAAAATTATTCCCATAGTGAGTGATTTTGAGACCAACAAGGAAGGATAGAGAAGTCCGCAGGAAAACACTCCTAACCAAAAAAGGTGAGGAAAAGAAAATTGTGAGTCCAGACAAAGATCTACGTGGTTTCAGAACCAGAGGAAGTACCAGTGCATTTGAGCCCGTTAAAGCATTGAAGTGGAAATTTTATTTTACTAGTTCTTCCTCTTGCAAGCTGGATAGTATTCCTTAAAACAAAGCCCCTCTCAGTGGCTTAGCTCCCTGTTCTCAGCTAGGATACACAGCAAATCTGCTTAGCGTTTATCAAATGCTAAAAGCATACTTACTCCCAATCAGGAGAGTGCGATCTTCAAGCACCAGATTTAGAACAGTGGCATTTTATTTTGCATCTGACATATTATATTGTTAGAAGGTCACGTTATTCTCTTGATAGCATTCTACTTCATATAAAACTCCAAAGATAAACTGAGAGATTAACATACCTCAAAGACCAAGATCTTCAGCAAACATATCCACAACAGGGACATTACTACCAATTACAAAAGGAATATACTCGTTCTACTAGGGGCAGGATAAATACCCCTCTTTGTGTAGGGTTTTAAAAGACTCAAAAATCTTATTTTACCTTCTCGTTTCCCTTACAAAGAAGAACATAAGGCCTCGAATAAAAAAATATTGGTCTTGATCTTTGCCCACTGAGGGTGAGCCTCAATGAATTCTCAGTGAAAACCATAATGAGTTCTGCTGACACAGATGTGTTGTAAGTCAAACTTTCTCTGCTTATGAATTTCCTCATAACGAGGTTCTCCTAGCTGACTTGACATCTATAGGACAGGGCACTAACAGAACAGTATCATCCTTTTATATAGGTTATTTTACATATCTTCCCACAAATTGTAACAGATGAAAAGTATTTAATTTTGCCATTTGCAAGCAAATCAACCAATTTGATCTAAAGCTTGCCCAAGTTAGGGAAAAGGCTTTAATCATGCTTTGGCTCGCTTTCTAAATGTGGCTGAGATGTTTTATAGCTATTTCCAAAACCCAAACCTTCACTATAAATCAGCACAGCATATTACCTGCTCAGCTTCGTACATGCACATGTGTTTCCTTGACTTGTTAATAAAAGCTATTCTGCCTTATTATAGAAGCTAACTCCACATTTTCTTCTCTGAATCTTTTCAGAAATAGGCTAAAAGCATAAGAAAACATCTTCCACTTATTTTATTGTCTTCCCATCATTAATTAATAGAACAAATATATTATCATACTTAAAATACACTCTGAAACCGTGATTTTAATATACTTTATTGAAAAAGTACACAGTTTTAAATTGTTTTCAATGGGACAAAGCAATGGTCACCTCTATCTACCAAGTCCTTTTTTGATGAATCACGAGTACCATATGCCAAATTCACATCTGCATGACTTGCAAAGTAAAAAGATAAATCTTTTTTCAACATATCTTTAAGAATTTATATCACCAACAGTTTAAAATCATGAAATGCTGATGCTCTGACTATATTTCATGTCCTCTATGTTGCACCATTTCCCAGATCACAGTTTATCCATGTATTAGCATGCCAATTGAACACATCAGTCAATGTCACCTTGAGAAAATCGTCAATAGCAGAAGAAGAAGAACAAGAGGAGGTTTAGCACTAAGGCCTGAGACACCACCACATTCTCTTGCATTTTCCTAAAGAAAAAAAAAAAACAAAGGAAAATAAATACAAGCCATTACACTCAATTATGATACATGATTATTTACCAAAGTACATAGGCAGAAGAGGATTGGTGCAAACAACAAAACCCATGAACTAAATACACTCAGGAGGTAATGCAGGTACACATTTTCATTTGAACAAGTTTAGATTGTAGACTGAAAGTGAGTATGATCAACAAGCATTACACAATCCCCTCCATGCCATATTTTAGGTCTCTTTCTACGTTACATTACACCATCGAAGGCAAGTTACTCCAGAGTAAAATGGATGGCTATGAACACATGCTGTACAAGCCTCTGTAATCACGTCCTGGTCTCTATCAGATCTCCTTGGCACTACACAAACCAGAATGCTATGCAGAACAGAGTAACAGACATGTAGTGATCCCTCCCAAGCAATGCTATGTGTAAACATAATGACTGTAGCATACCAGTTGAGATACTGAATCTAGTTACTGAAAAAGACATTAATAGCACACAGTTCCCAACCATCTCTAAAGAGGAATCTTGTGGTCAGTGCTTGAGCCAGGGCAAGTTGTCAGATATTCCTGGCTGCCAGTCTGTGCTCACGTCCTACCGCGTTCTTTTGTATCATACAAAACAGTCTACAAAAGCAGCAGGTCAAGACATTGTCTACAGGAGTACTAAAAAAATTTGCAGCACTTACAATGTCACTCACTTTCCCTGCTACTGTGTTCTGAGTGTTCAGAATATTTCCTGAGGTTTCATCTTAGAAGATAGTTTCCTTATTTTTTTTTTTTAAAGAAATAAAACATCTACTAGAGCCTAAAAGAAAGGAAAAGTAGGGAGAAACTTACTTCAGGGTGAAATCCATGACAAGATTCTGGGCGTCTTCTTATCTTCTGAGATTTTAAACGTTCACATTTAAGGGATTCATTATGTATGAGGTAGTTAAGGAGAGATGATCTGAGCGTTGCATTTTAATGTCCCGAGTTTATGAGAGTGTTTTGAAATGAATATAGTGAAAATCTTTCAGCTCCTTCCTTCCTCTCCATCAGAAACCCAAGGTGATATGCGTGGTCAACACAAGAAAAAGAACGTAATTCCAGTGCTTTCTCCTCAGTGATCTGTAGTTTAGACAGTATCATTTGCACTTACACTGCTGACCTGTCCTTCCATAACTACTCTGCAATGAAAGCACACTGCAGGCTACTTTTCATAAATTCCAATTTATGTGGGAAAACAAATCCTGAACTACAGAACAGCACAAAATAAAAAGTGGGGCAAGTAAAAACCAAGCGATATATTTACTTTGCTACATTTTTGTATTTTTGGAAAGCAAGATTCTGAAACATTTTCAATACCTCAGTCCAACCCTAAAAAAAAAAAAAAAAAAATCTATATTGTAAGGAGTTTTATAAGTTGCAATATGAGGAGCTCCATTCTCATAAGGAAATTAGGTACTTAGGGCCTAATTTGAAAGATATTCAGCTATCTAAAGATGACCATGACCTTATGATACTTGAAGATGCACATAAGTGTGTTTGCTTAATTTGTATCGTCTGTTGTGTTTGCTTAATTTGTATCGTCTGTTCAAAAAAAAAAGTGAATTCTCCTTGAAAATAGGTGAGAATGCATTCTCAGCTGGCTTAACTTCAAACAGCTCCAGCACTTTCTAATGGGTAATGATGCATTCTTAAGTCATGTAATGCAAGTTTTACATGATAAGAAATGTTTCAATATTTGCATCTTGACTCTCTTTCTGACAACTTTGCAAATAAAAGGATATACCTTATTTCTATAGGCGCCATGGTAATTGGTGGGACAGAATCACAGAAGCATTCATTGTCTACTACCACCATGAAGAGATTGCTGCTTGGGATTTGCTGGATAACAAAAGACCTGCAAATTAAAAAGAAATCAAATAATGGTGACATTATCTGTATTTCTGAGCAACAGGTTTTGTTAGGGCTTTTTGAACTTGTCAACACCACCTGTATTATAGTCACAAATATCATTGACTTTATATATCATACTATATCTCCACACCTGGTAGAAGCAGAGAGCCTTGGGCAACGCTGCCCTCAGTTCACAGAATATGGTTGTCCATTTTGGGATGTACACAACGCTGAAGGGCACACAGGTGAAGCAGAACAGATAGGCTTATACTGCTGGTACGTTGATGCAGGGACTGGGACACAAGTGAATTACCAAGGAGTTTATCAGATTTTTCTTTTTCAGATTTCCATACTGAACCTCTGCTCTGTTATGAATACCTGGCTGTGTATTTATGATCTGGAATTTTTAAGTAGACGTGAAACCAATCTGCAAAAATAATGAAGGTTCTTCTGCAGCGAGATAGCGATAACTCATGGTCCCAAACTTTAGCCTCTACAATCACAGGAGGACCCTTATTCACTCTGGGTCTTGCTTGAAGCAACATGAGCTACTGAGAAAGATCTCAGCTTTCATCTGTCCTCTTGAGAGTCATTTTATTACTGAGCCAACAAAACAGAGATTAAGCCTCAAAATCTTCCTGAGCGAGGAGATTTCTTTTAGAATAATGACAACTACATGGTACAAACATGGTGATAACACAGTATCACATTCAAATTGAGACAAAGTAGGCAACTCAAAAGGAGAGTGAGGAATAAAGACATTGTTTGTAAGAAGGAAAGCACCCAGGGGAGACCAGGGAAGGATCCTGTGGGCACTGTTCAATGATCCACACAGTTACAATGACCCGAGCTCTTAAGCACACACCAAAGAGAAAAGGAGGAGGCGGCAGAGCCAAATAGGCACTGTTTAGCCTTTTCTTTGAAATTCAGGACACAATACAAAGAAAGGCTTTAAGGCTCAGACCCAATTCTTGATAAAATTTTAAAACAATCTGTCAATTTATATATCATATCAACAGAATATCTGCCATATCGAGTATCACTGAAATCTGGCAATTCCAGGAATTAGGTGTTTTTCAGCGTGGTATGCTGGTAAATGTACAGAACATTAAGTGAGGGTTCGAGCACCAAGAAGATGTGGAGAGAAACATATTTTTCCTCAGACATCTTTATTTAAAATACATATTGTCTTACTAAAATAACTCTCTGCTTTTTCCAAAGATCACAGAAGATGAAATAGCGGAGGGGGCAGGGAATATTCAAACCTAGCTTCAGAAAAAAAAAATTGGAAAACTTACTGTAAAAATGTTGCCAACGGAAAGATTAAACACTTTTCAGTATTTTTAAACTTACTGAACCTCCATTAAAATTACACTTAGAGTGATCTGCAATATGTTAGCTTTATGTTTATACATGAAATATACATTTATGGCATAATGTAAAAGGCTGAACTTTATAAATGTACCTACCAAACAGCTGGAGCATGTAGCAAGACTGACATCATTGTAATGGAGCATCTGTGGCTTTGTGGATTTGTGTGGGGGAGAAATGGGGCCAATAAAAGGAAAGGAGGGAAAATCTTTAACAGACAATAACACCAAAACTGTACTGCATGAATTTCTCAAAAGAGTTATGAATAAATCAAACCCTAAAGGACAGAAAAAAGGATTCATTTTATTCACAGAAATTGGCACAATTTGGATTTTGTATCTTTTATATTTATTATATCTTTAAAACTAGCTCAGAAAAGGACTTGAAGAGTATAAAGTGTTGTAACAATTAACTGGATGCTGAATGATTCCTTTCTCTTTTTGATGAGAAGGGAGTAATCACTCTTCTGTTGTACCTACAGTGTCCCTGACTCCAAGTCCTTTTGCGATAGGCCCTTTTTGTGCCCCCAGGTGAATCCTGAAGCCTGTGAGCAAGCACGTAACATATAGCCAGGCTTAAAGGTGACATTTCATGAAAGGTGGGCACATTTCCCATTTCAGTTCTTCTTTCACCCACTCCTCTGGGGCGGCAGAAGGGCTGTACGGTAAAGGCTACTGCTTCCCAAAGAAGATGGGGCGGGGAGGAAGTAAAAGAATTTAGGAGCTTTTCCTGTCACTTCACCTAGCTGGAATGGAAAAGAAAGCATTTTAACCCAGAAGAAAGTTTCCACTACAGAACTATGATGCTGAGTAAATTGCTATATGGCTTCTCTGACAAAATAGTCAAAAACTACAAAGGTTGGTAGGAATCAAGTGATACAGAAAATTTTGCTAGACTTGGTAATTTGGGAAATGCAGTATATGCACCGATTGATGGAAATTATGAATTAAAGGAACTGCAAAGAGCAATGTATTAGTTTAAGTCAAAAAAAGTTTTCTACTATAGGAATTATGCGATACTTATTGACTAATTACACTGGTTCAGTTTACCAAACGGTGAATATTCTTACAAATCTACAGTCTGTTTACCTGTTACAGATGTTTGTGAAGTGTCTAACCTTATGGTAACTGCCACAGAACATGCGACTGGCATCTAAAGAGCCATAAAAAGATGAAACTTTTGGCTCACTGCAGCACTTTTTTCCATAATGCAAAATAATAACTAATATCCTGCAAAGTGGAACAACTGGCTTCTCATCCACCATACTAGAGGTAAAGTCAAAAGAAAATGTTATCTTCCACAAGGTGTAAATGAATGTTTTCCCTTTCACAATTCTCAAACATAATCTCGAAGTTGTAAAGCCAAGTGCACGTCCTCACCGGTCATTGACTTGTGAGGTCACAGCCAAAGGATTAACATATCAACAAGTGAAGACAGAGAACTGAAGACAGAGATTGAGTTGAGCAAATAATTATGGGCAAAAAAAAAATTATGTCCAGTTTAGCTTTCTTTTCTATTAATAGAACATGCACAAGCAAATTATACTTCTTTCAGCTGCTGTAATTTAAGATCATTTCGCAGTCATGAGGTATTCTTACCCTCACTAGATCAATGGCAAAGAAGTTTCTGCCAGTCATAACCGCTGCAGTTGCTCTGAGGCTATTCAGATAAGCCACATGGCCCTGCTTCCCTGCCCAACGTGGATCAAGCACACAGTCACCCCAGCAGCAGGACTTCTGTTTGAGTTCAGCTTGCAGTTCCCATGGTGACACGCACATGCGTCTTTGAAATTCACTTGGAGTGAATGTTCATGCCAGGAAGTCTCAGGAACGGAACATTCACAGAAAACAAAAGGTGCATAAACACAGTCAGAACAAAGTCTTTCAAATACTGAAATATTCCACCAAAACGTTTCATTGCGTACGCCAAGATTCAGTTGCAAGGGAGAAAACCCTCTAGCAAAACAGCTTCCATGACTGCAGTGGGAAATAAAGCTGCTGACCGAGTAATGAAAATGGTCTTGTCTTTTAAGTGAGCTCCACTGCGAGTCTCTCAAGTTTCTGTTACAACGAGCGTTTCTGAACACCCGCTGGCTTAGGCCATCATTCGTGTCACCGGCAACATGGGAGCCAACGCTCAGTGACAGAGTAAGGGGTTTTATTGAACTTTATTGCTGGTGTAACAATCAAAAGAATGTTTAAGAGCCTATGCTTAATATTTATGGAGAATGTTTCATGTTTAAAGGGTAAGGCGCTTTTTGCATTAAGTAATGTAAATCTTTTGATTTGAACCGTTTACGCCAGTATCATCACCATCGTTCAACAGTGACAGCACAGAAAAAGCCTTGCATATGTCCCCATATATAAATTGTAATAAATTGTTTGGTTTCCAGTTATGTTGAAGCCACATTGAGTCAACAAGAACCTTATTAATAATTTCTCCTCTATCTTTCATCCACGGAGGAACTAGGTTGGTTTATTTGATGTCCACGTTCAGAGGCTTAAACCAAACCTGAACACAAACTGCTCCTTCACTTTGCAGGGAAGGTGAGGAAGGAAGAAATTTATTACTTGAAAGGGGTAGGGAGAGAAGGAGGAGGAAAAGCTAGTCATGCCAAACTATTTTGTTAATGAAGAAAAGATAAGAACAGAGAGTAAATCTGCAAGAAAGTCGGTATTTTGAGTCAGAGCATTACACAACACTTTTCTCATGTTGCACATGCTTTATCTGTTCCTTTCTAACCTATTTCTGCATCGGCCCATATAAAAACATCTGCACAAATATCATTTGGAAAAAACCTCAACTTCGTCTTTTACTTGGAAATAGTAAATATTTGCTCAAAAATGCAAGTATTTATTAATCTGTTGCTTGAAAATTATTTTTTTATTGCGGAATGAAACAGGAAAAGACTTGGAATTCAGGTATTGCTGGATTCTTAATCATATTTCCTAAAGTTGTGCTTATGAAGGCAGGATAAGAAAGCACACTTTTAATGTGTGTCTGGTGGCTAAATGACTCTTCCCATAGAGAAACAGTTCTTTCTAATTTCTTAAGATAGCCTAGAATTTGGAAAGCATTACAACAGGACTGTAATACAAATCTTGGAGGGCAGTCACACCAGCTGCCTTTATGCATGTAACTCAGGTTCCTACATCAGAAGGGTAATCATCTCCAACTCTGAAAAGAGTACATGCAGAGGCACGGACTATGCAAGGGTAACTCGGAGCAGGAGCTTGGCTTCGGTGAGCTGCCTCATCCTCTGCGGGAGGCTCTTTCTCTCTCTCTAATGGCTGAGTAGTGATCCTGCCGACATGCATCCTGAGCCGGGTGAAACGGGGTGCCTAAAGCTAAGCGCAGACTACAACACCTGTTCTAAAAGAGCCAGCAAACTACCTTCATATCTGCTTTTTTTTCCAATTTGAATCTCTTCCTTTTGCTTGTATATATAAAAGTTCTCATATAGTTATGATATATATTATAGTTATCATAATAATTGCTTCCACAGACTATGTTTAAAAAAAAAACACCAACCAACCTAATTTCAAAAATGTCAGCTCTTTTTTTTTTTTTTTGTATAAAAAAGGAATAATTAGATGATATACTCAGGGCAGCAGAGGAACAGGGACGGAGCTGACACCACCCTTGCTGCACTGCCTCTTTCCACACTGTGTGCTGCTTTCTCTTCCTTTCATCTTCCAACCTCTGAACCTCTGGGTTGGCAAAGTATCAATACGGCAACTGAGAGAGGGACAAACCTCCCTGGAAAGGCGGGAGATGTTCCAAGCCGGGGGGAAAGGGCAGGGATGATAGGACAAGCAGTGTCAGTGCCCTGTGGGAAAGGGACAGAGGGAAGAAGGTTATTAGCTGCTGCGGTGGCTTTGTTGTGGGGCCTCTGCAGTCTGTGCCCTTAGGGATTTTGGAGCATCTCCCACATGGATGAAAACAGGCACAGCAGCAGCAAGGCAGAGCAAGACCCTTTTTTCTTCCTGGCTGCTGCAGTCATGAGGCTGCTATATCTCCTGAAGTAAGACCACCAGTTTAATGGCCAACTTGAAGATCACACCCTTCTGTAAGTCACTTCTTTCCTTCCTTAATGCAGGTCATTGCTTCACTACAACTACCTGAATCATAAGGTGCAAAATCTGTATGTGGCAGGCTTAACACCTTGTCTCTGAAATGCTGCTGGCTTCAACGTTCCTTTCCTAACACAGCTGGAGCCGCAACGGGCAAAGCTAAGGTAATTCAATCGCAAACATGCAAGAGATGTGTCTTGTCCAGCTAAGCAAACTTAACCTTTAAGTAGTTTACTCTCTACTATTTGACTATAACATCTGCTATTAAAGGAAATCGATATTACTGTTAAACAGCTTAGTCTCCGTGTTTCCATGCGGGAGAAGTAATCCATTTCCTTGTCCACTGGCGTTAATTTTTGGACAGGATGTAAACTGAACGCAGACCTGACGCTTCCCTACTAATAAGCAGCCACGTATACAGTCCCAGACACACCCAATCTTAAGGAAATGTGTTGATAATAAACCTCCTAATAATAATAGCATTCAGAAATCTCCAATTTTCAGATCCATTTTCCCCTTCTTTCTTCAGACAATCGCAGAGGTTGCAAAGCGTTTGAGGGAACAAAATGAATGACAGGCAACACGGAACTCTGGGGATACTTGCAGGATAAGACTCACTTGAAGAACCAAAAAATTTAGAAAAAATATCTCCCCATTATCCTGCAGAATGGAAGATATTTCTTCATAATTTGGGGACGATTTGAGCACAGCACCAATATTAAAAGCAATTCAACTTGTTTAAAAACAATGCTGTGTGTTTCTAGTTAAAACTTAATTCTTGTTTTATCACAGAAATACGACATTATTGTGCTTTGTTTTAAATCACGCTTTTTCATAAGTAAGAATTATTGATCTATATGGTGTATTTTACAAGCAATTTACATTTTTTTTAATTTTACAAAAATATGCTGCTATTACATCTGTGCTCAAGACAACAGATGCTATGCAGTAGAGTATGTGGTCACAATAAACACATGGCTTAGGCGGGATTTTAATCCTATAAACATTTAAATGGCTGTTCAGATTCATCTTTAATTTCATGTTCAGGAGCTTTAACAGCCTGATTCAAGGGGAAAAAAAAAATCCATATGTGTATTTTTCATTTGTTTCTGTAATGACCATAGGAACACTTTGATACTATTGTTTAATGTTACAGTGATGACTGTGGGACTTATATTCAAATTATGACTAGAATAATATCTCGTTGTTGTGTTAGCATATGTCACTCCTGCACATATATAATCATATCAATCATTTTTAGGAGGCAATAGAAAAGATCTTTTAGCTACCGGTTGTTTTGCCCATGCGGATGAATCCTACAAAGCATGGAAGAATTTCAATGAGTAGTTTGAACTGAAATAAACTGAGGGCAATATTTTCAAATTGGCAACCTAAACACGTGCACAAAGATGGGAAAAAGGAGTCTGAACTTCCATGGTACTCCACTCAGCCCCCACTGGGCGCTCCAATGCTTGAGCCTCTCTGTAAATTCAGCCATTTCCCTCCAGGCCTTTCAGCGTATTTTTTGAGTGCAAACCTGCATTAATGAAGTTTGAGTATTTTGGATTAAGATTAGTCGTTACTTTGGGATTACATTTCATATCTGTCAAATTTGATCTTTCCTATTTTTTAGAGAGAGAAAAAACATACCAGCACCAGGGTACAGTAAATGGAAAATATTGTGCACTCTGCACTCAAATATGTGTTACTCGCATAACTGTTGGTTGCAAACGTTCAACCCTAATGGTCTGGAACAAACTTTAAGCATTCAACTGAAGTGCAGATATCCGCTGTGCTGTTTCCCAACTCCTATCATGTGCTTTCCAGGCTGCTGGCTACATTTCCAACCCACATTTCTCTCACTTATCACATTTTTTAAATGAATGAATGAAATGTTTATATCACAGTCAAATTGGGCTACTTGGGTTTTTTTCAAATAAATGATGATAGAGAATGGAATATCTTTAATGCAATTTATAAAAATAACATATATGCCAATAACAACATTTCTGAGAGCTGGAGCAGCTAAAGTATATGAAAAAAAGCAGCTAGCGGTTCTCTCATACAAAAAGAGACAGATAAACTCTCAGCCTCAGGCCTATAACCTCACCCCTTGCTAGCAAAATATTGCTACCGCGTATAGCCTGACGTCAGCACAATTTGGTGTCAGTATAAACATACCTACTCAAAGCAAAGTTTAGAATCAAGGATTTAAATGAACCATACCATCCTCACCATGCCTGTGTCTGCTGACGGCTTGCAGCCCCGGAGAGCTGTGGCATGGTTGCCAACCACTTTGTTTCGGATAGGAAACCCCCGAAGTGCCGTTCCTCTTTCATTATCAATCAGGGGACGCTTTCTCAAATAACTGATGCTCAGATAAGAGTATCTTGCCAACTGCATATTAGAAATGTTACAAACATCCAAAAGCTTTGAGTATACAGAATTTGGGATGAAAAAAGTACTTTGCGTAATGAGGAATTTGACAATGCTCCTAAACTTTCTAGTCCAGCTGCCCACCCTTATGAGGACGTAAGTTAATGGGGTTTCAGATCACCAGGTTTAAAATGGACTGCAAAATTTTTTGCGAAGAAGCCAAGCTCAAAAATCTCACAAACTTTAAATATGAGTCAAGGTTCATACCCCTAAACAAACCTGAGCTGAGTGTGGCATAAGGGGGTCTCCATAAGCAGAGTGGGTACCTGGTTCTATGATAAACTGCTCACAATGAACAACAGAGGAGACACAGTAACCGGCACAAAGCAAAGCATGTCAGAGGTCTCTCAAAGCTTGGACTTTGTTTTTTGACAGTGGCACCTGGTAGGCAGGACGATTACAGCGAGGTCAGAGAAGTTATCCAGACTGAAGAATGCAGTTCTACTACAGCATGTTAGCCAACCTGTGTTTTTAGCAGAGTTTTTTTAGCCCTACTTAAGTAGCTGTGGTTTGTATTGAGACACATCTCAGATAATGTTTTTAAAATATTAGACGATGTCTAAACTAGATTTTGAATACAATTTAAAGATTAAAACGCCAGTTGATTTCCTCTGTTTTAGGAAGGCTTACAAATATCACATGACATTGTAAAAGTAACTTTTGAATTGCATAAATTGGTAACTACTCTTTTCTGCAGATTTAGGTCTAGTCTACTCTACAAAGCTGATACGGCTCTAGCAAAGAGCTATGTAACACAAACTGAAGTATAAAAAGCAGGGCTGATCAGGAGATTCACATCAAAAGTGTAATAAATCTTAGAACTGAAGTGCTCATTGGATGTGCCCCAGTGTATTTTGCAAGGATGCTGTTAAGACGACCACATCTGAAAGAATGAAGTACACTGCATGTCATCTTCTCCATAGCTAGTTAAAACTCTGTAAGATTTTAGGTAATATATAGATGTTCCCTGCATGGCACTCAAATCTTCAAGATTCATGTTGTTTTTCTAAGTTAAAGGCTATTAAATATCTATTAAGCTCTCAAATCCTTTATAAAGAGAAGTGCTAAATGTACAGATGCCTAAGTCATGGTTGCGTTGTTTTTCATCAATCAGACCAAAATATAATATGAATGTATTATAAACTGAAATGAATTTCGTAGTGTTAGCAATTCTTCACAAGTGTGCCTGGCTTTAAAAATTCACTGCAATGTTTTCCAGTTTTAATAAGTTTTCCTATTCCAAGCCCTCTTTGATATATATATATATTACTACTCAGCTCAATATATTATGGCATTCATACAACTTTTTAAATCTCCTGTCATTACAAAGCATCCTTTCATTGTGTCAGCTACTATCTATCATTTGGTTAATATTTATAACTGCTTGTTTAAAATGTAAAATTATGTTAACTTTTAAGTGGTGGTAATATTTACATTTTATAGCACTACTGAGCTTAACTATGCACAGTGAACGGGTGGAGATCACCACCTTCCCACGCAGAAGTTTTATTTATAAACTTCTCAAGCAGTTCAGCTCTAGGCTGATTTGGGAGACATAAGGAGCGAAGTCGAGAGTTACGAGAGAGTGCACATCTCATCCTACTTGTCAGAAAAAAACCCTACAGTGAAACTAATGACAACATTAACAGCCCGAACTGCTAGGAAGCTGACCCATGCATCTCCAAGACTGTACAGTACTTACAGATGGACCACATGGGCAGTGCTATGAAGTCTCCTAATGAAAAAGTTGCGCACATCTGCAAGAAAAGACCATTGTCCATTTTCTTATCTTTCTCTTCCTTCTATAAAGTCCCCCTCGCATTCCATATATATTCCTTGCCATTAAAAACGCCCTTTGAAAAAGATTACTAGGGTGAGAATTTTCTTTTACATTAAATATACTTTTTCTCCCTTGATCCATAGCGATTCTTTCATTTTTTATGATGATTTTTTAGCTTTTTACGACAATTACAATGCTAAGCAAATTGAGAGAGAGAATCTGAATACAGATTTGCATGGTTTTGTCAACTAAATAAACAAACTCCAAGGCTTTGATTTTTGGGGGAACACTGACATAGAAACTGAGAGAAATAATGAAAGACTATTTTCAATGTAAAGTGGCATTCTGTGTGTAAGCAGCTACAATACTCCTGAATTCAAAAAGCACACTAAAAAAGTTCTGAACCAAAAAAGTAATATTGAAAATTTTTGCCTATTTAAAAACAAAAAAACCCAAGCAAACAAAAAAACCCCTTGAAAACTGTCCAAAGGATTGTTAAACTAATGACTGGCAGGCATGGACCTGTCTGGTAACTTATATATGTCTTGCCCTATTATTTCATATACCTATTTTCTTAAATGAAAATAGTAATTTACAGTGTTTCCTGAACTGGTCGTTCAAAATATACATTATCAAAGGGTAGAGTTAAACTACCCATACAGTGACTTTAAATTGCACCTGCATGACAAACATTATAATCACTGTTGCCTTTGGAGTGAAGAGGAAGTAACTCAGCATACAATTGGAGACGTGCGGGTAACACACGATATAGAATTTTAAACTAAGTATAAAGACCTTTAATAAACAATTCTAGCAGTTGAAATTGCATAATTTGATACTTTTTACAAGGAAAGAACAGGGGAAAAAAAATCTTTTGTGATCTTCTAGAGTTTTGGGGTTTTGGCTACCATAAGTTTCTACCAATACTGCTGTTGCCACAGATATAAAGACTTTTCAACACTCGTAAGTATTTTTCAAGTCTGGAAGATCTGATTTTCAAAACAGAGGTGCAAGATGACTCTGTAGACTAAGATTTTGATTCTTGAGACTTCAACAATTAACTACCGAGGTAAGCAAAATACTGAGTTTCCCTTGAAGATACTCCTTGACTTCCATGGACATCTAAGCAAGCTCTCCGAGATTAAGAGCTGGTCCACATTGCCAAGATCAGCAGTGAGCAGTTTGACCATAGCACACCTGTGACTCAACGTGGGCATAGGTCAAAACCATTTCTGTGCCCGGTATCACATCTGTATTTGGCATGTAGTTGGTGAAAAAGCAAGCACGTAAAAACATTCAGTCAAAACAAAGTATGGTGAAATATAGAGAACATTGGGTTTTCTTCAGGGTCCTATAAGATGGATACAGTAAAACAAATACAACCCAAAATGTCTTCTAGAAGACTGACTATAATTTAATGCCCAAACTACTCCAGGAAATCTACAGGGATACTCTGATGTACATAGCTGGAGCTCCAAATGAGAAGAAATTGGCCCTTGATGCTTTGCTTGTTTTATGTGGCAAGCTGATTTGTTTAGAAGTAAACTAACTACATCTGAAAAGGCAAACGATTATTTATTTCATGGGAAATTGAACTGCATATTTATTTACACATTTTAAACACGATCAAGTACAGCAATTTAGCAAGCTTCTACTGAGAAAGAAATGCAGAAATATTTTAGCAAATGGTGGTATGTCTCAAGATTAAGTGGTTTTTAAAAACCATTACCGTTTTAATGTCTGCACATTGCACTATTCCTGACACTAATATACTCATGCCCTGAACAATCTGAATCTAATTTGTATTGTTATTTATCTGTTACTGCCAAATAAGTGCATTCAGTGGACAAGTCTGAAGTTTGCCATTATAAATCCCCATGAAGGGCTCAGTGTCATCCTGAACTATAATTTCACTGCCATTTACCTCTTTTTATTGACAATGAACAGCACTCAATGCCCAGTCTGTAAGAAAGCAAGAGAAGGCATTTGGTTTATTGATGATTTTCCCTGTTAAATAATTGTCTGCTTACTAACACTCCAGTGGGCCAAATATATAATACATGGGACAGTGTTTAATCAAATAAGTAGTTCCTATCAATTTAACAGGCAATTTACATGTGATATACAAAGCAAAGGGAACACTTACATTCATCTTGCATAACTGGAAGACACACATAAGTCTTCCCAGGGTTAGGACGATTGTAGCGACATACTTCCTTGCTTCCCTAGTGAAAATATGGCGCTCTCATATTTACTTTTCTCTTTATTTTGTGTCTTAAGACTGTGCACAAAGAATCAACTGGGAACAAAACAGTTTCTTCAGGTTTTTGGTATTGACCTTGTGGACCCATGAGTGCTGCAATTAAAAGGCAAGGGGGCTTTGCTCCCTGGGTCACTGGAAGTAAGGCCAGATTTTTGATCTGCGTCCAAGTCCAGTATGTCATCACACATGAACAAGGGAGGTTAAAAGGGCGCATTTTTAAGCATTTGACTGTGCAACTGCTGCCTGATCTGTATACCCACAGTTCCTACAGCTGAACATGCAAATTTGGCAACTATGCACTCAAATGGTTCCTTGCAACTTTGAAATGTTAAAATTTATATTCTTGATGTATAAATAGTCAGATGAGTAAGTTGCTGTGCCTACAGAAGGTCTATACCCACACTCATAGCAGCCTGAGTTAATGCTGAAATTAATAGTATTTTCCTAAATGAAGCTAAATGAAAACATCCAAATTTTCATGCAAAAACGAGATTTGCAATTAGAGAAAACATTTTTTGTTTGTTCTACAAACAGCTGAGTGGATAGACTGAAAAGATCAGGTAACTTTCTCTGGTCAAGTATCATAACAGCCAGCATCCTTTCTAATTTATAACAACAACTTTGTCTTTCTAAGGATGCTTTCCTTAGCCGTTTTTAGTGCTTTTTTAAGTACCAGCAATTAAACTTTGCAATGCTGAGATCACCAGAAAGCAAAAACTGGTAATGCAACCAGTGAGAACTGCTGAAGAACTTTGGTCGACACGCTTACTTGTATTAAAAACTGGCTAACACATTGGGGCAATACCTCATAAAACTGCAAGCAGCATTAGATGCTTGTTTAGCCAAAGACCTCAAATTTAATGTCTAATCAAAAACACATCTCCAAGCAGCCTTTAAAACCCATACCAAGTGCGTTCGGCATTAGTGTAGTTCTGACTCAACAGAAAGAGTGCCAGTCAACATTGATAAAGAAAAAACATTTCCCTTTAGCAATTAACTATTTCCAACACTGAAGCTGCCATAGAACATTCAACAGTCTATCATCTGAGTTTGCAGAAGTAATGCTTTTTTTTAAAGTTTTTTGCTGTAAAAGGGAATAGCTTACTGGAAAATATGAAAGCATTTCAGATTTTTAAAAAATCCCAGCTTTTCTCTCTTGTTGACAGTGCTTAGAAAATGTGGGTTGACTTGTTTTTGATTGCTGTTTAAATAACAGATTAATTTAATAATCGTTGGGATATTGAATAACAACAAATTATAGGGTGGTACAGCCAAACCCTGACCCTAATGACATTCTTATGTTAATTCTTATTTTCTTTTAGGCTCCTGCTTTCTTAATAAAACCTATATTTTTGAAAATCTTTTTTAAACATTGCAAATTATCCCAAAGTAGTATTTATTTTTTGCTAGTAAGAGATAAGTTTACATATAGAGAGTGCCCTTTATAAGTCTGTATACATTTAGTGCCTGACTCAAAGTCCGCTTAAGTGTGTAGGTGCCCTTCCATTGACTGAATAAGTTTTCAGAGATGGCTGAAAAGGTGAGCCAGCGGTTTACGAAGTAATTAGCATGTGGTCCTTTCAACTATGTGATTTATTTGTGAGGATACTTTGATTTAAATCCAAGCGCCCATGATTAAAAATTATGATTGGAAATGTTTTTAAGAACAAGTCTTAGTTTTCATAACTACAGCTGGTAACTGTTCTCCTTGGTAACTGTGAAGTGCGGAGTATTTCTATAAGATCAGTAAGAGCACACCCAGTATGGAATAAGACTGAGCCTCTGACTCTCACTACGTGACCTTGTTGCCTATGGCTGTGACTTTGTTAGCAATAACACAGTATTTGTGCTCCAACATGTCTTATCTAAGTAACACTATATGGTTTCAATTAGCATCAGTCATCATTTTTCCTTCTACCAAGAGGCTGCTTTTAGTCTCTTTTTTCAGACAAGGGCTCTGTAGCAGTGCCTGACACTGTAGGAACAAAAGACAGTGACTTCAGTGAGTAACTTGTGATCCAAACTTTCTTGCAGTAGAGTATTTGCACAACTTTTGTTTGCAAACCTGTTCGCAATATACTGACTTTTCCAGTGTCCTTCAAGTAACTTGGCAGTATTAGAGTGGGTGTATATTCAGCTAAATATTAACAAATATCTTTTTCTATTTGTAATCAAGATTTGCAAGTATATGTCACAAACAGATCAATCTATAACATGATCCAAGGAGGACACAAGAAATAATCCCACCGACTCAAAGAGGTCTGAATGGAGAGCCGAGTATGCGGCAGAGGCCGTGCAGATTAACCACCGAACACAGTGTCAGTTCAAGACTCACTGCATATACGGTTGAACCCTAATTTTGACTGATGGAGCCCATCATTCTTGAATTACAAGTATTAAGCAAGACACTTGCTTGTAAAAATATTTATTGGTACTGAGGCCATGAAACAGAAAACTGGGTCAGAAGATGTAGGTCTACAAAGGACTTTGGGTCAAATTCCTTAGCTGTTCTGCGGGAAAGTGTCCTGGGTTATAACAAAAATATTTGGAATCCAATGCAGTCTGCAATCTCAGATGCAATTTGTAGATTTTTAATGACAGTGGGTAAATGGTATAACGAAGAACTTTCCCATGAGAATCTAATAGTTCTTCTGGATTATTTCTTTAGGTTTTGCCATTGCTTGTGGAGAAAAATAATGGGTGCCTTGAGATCAGTTTGTAACTTACAGGGTTTTCTTTTATTTTTTTGTTCCACTGTGGAACACAAAATGTTTTTCTATGAAAAAGATCTTAGCGCATTATTTTTGAAATACTATAATTTTCACTAAACTCAGTTTCCAACTCAGTGCTTTCCAAGTATTGCAGAATTGTGTTATTTTTGAAAGTTATTTCCTTTGACCTGAAGTTACCTAAGAAGACAGACTGAAATCTGCATTCCTTTGAGAAAACCTGGTCCTGTTAAATTAATCTTCTTTTCATGGAATCATGCCCGTTTGCAAGATTTAAACGTAAGAGATGTATGATAATTTCTTGCACAACTTCTCAGTAACCTTCTGCTAAATGATCACAAAATAAGGCTGCTTGAATTCGCCAATGCTAGCGCGAAGCACTCATAGCAGTGTACCTTACATTGTATTTGATATGTCAAGTGGAAAAGTCACGGCTTGGTTTTGTTGAGTTTGTACTTTTCAGGCAGTGGGACCTTTTGTTACACTTCAAGGGTTCCCTGGGATCGATTTACAAAGCACTTTCATACTTCTATCCCACAAAGCCCTATAAAAACAATTATTCGTACTAGACATTAATAATTTCCTTATAATTAAAAGTTGCTCAGCAGCAATCTGAAAGTGCCTATTAGCGCTTAAAATACATCTCCAGTGTACTTACTCCTCTCTCCTGTTTTAAAACAATGAAGATATCAAGGAGGAAATTTAGAGGCAAGTCCAGAAGCATACCTACTGACTTCAAAGAGAAGAAGTTTTCAGCTTTATTTGCTAATTGCATATTGATTTAGTCTGGAAAAGGAGAGTTGTAACAGTTTTTGTTTGATTTACAAATTCTTCTTGACATTTATATTGATAGACAAATCATTGCCGTAAATCCTAATCTCCTTTGCCATGATGACCTCTCAGCTTGAAGGAAATCCAATTAATAGACTTACTGAAGGACAGACATTTGCATAAACAATATCTATGCAATTCTTCAATTACAATGTACCATGACTACAGTAAAAATGTCACCGCATGTAGGCACTAACTGCAAAGCAAAGACATTTTCAGTATGAAGGAGGAAAGCTAGACTGAAGTCTTTCTCTTTTAACCCTACGAGGGACAACTTTACAGTAGCACGGGTAGAACCGACAAGGTTGCAGCACTGACATGTGAGATTTGTTACTATTCACTCAGCTTCCCCGCACTGAAAGTTTGGAGGATAGATTTAATCCTCTCCCACTCTTTCAGCCCAACAGTTCTAAGAAGGAAACACTGTTTGGCATTCAAGTAAAACAACCAGATCTCACTGTACCACAAGGGAACTTCTAACCTATCCCGCAGGGTTTCACTCCTGGATAGGAGAGCTAACAGCACTAACCTTTTTGTACCTAAATCTTTACAGAATATGCCCTTAGAATGCTGCCTGTGTCCAGGAAAAGACTTAAAACAGTCACTATTCTTTGAAATTAGCATAAACCTCTACTGGTTTTACATTTTTTGGTAGAAAATAATAGGCACTGCTTTAATTTAAGAGTATCAAACTTTTAAATGACCCCTGTAATAAGAGAGATGACACCCTAACAGAGGTCATTATGTAAGATAAAACATAACAGACACATACGTTCTTCAACATAACCTTGAATAATTCAGTTTTACTGCTTTGTCACAAACAGTTGTATAAAAAAAAATTGAAAGGGCTTACTTGAAACAGTCATCGCAAGCAATATTCCCCGTGGTCTCCTTTATAGTGCGTTCGGAAACAAAAGCTGGATATTCAGTATCACAGGGCTCTAGGGTTTGTTTCAACCTCTGCGCTATAGGCACAGGAAAAAATATCTTGATGTTAACATGGGAAGAACAGCACACAAAATTCTGAACAACATGAGATGCTGTATTACAGAGCTCACAGAGAACGGAAATGTTACTCAGCTTCTGCCACCCTGTGAGATTTCCTAGGCAGTGCATAACACTATTTTTTCAATTAAAAAAAAAAAGTTTATCCATGGAATGTAATTTTGTAAGACATAACTGTTAAAGTAGTTATTCATGGTTTAGCCATTGCCAACCTACTTTACATTTAAGCACAAGCTTTTATTCTTTCTGTGCAGGTTGAAGATGGACTTACTGTCGTTCTTATTTCAGTGATGCTATTATGTATGGGGGTTTACATTTACTAGGTATCTAAATTGTGGTACATTTTACTGAAGCCAAAACACTTCTTTGGATTACAGCTTGGGAGTCTTTGCAGAGTTTCATCAGTCAGAATAACTCTGTGGGTGGGGGCAGAAGTGTTACTTTGCCCAGAACCAACGCTTGTTATCTGCTTCCCAAAATAGTAATAATTAAGACTCCATAACACTTTTACTCTGAAGCCCTGGCAGTGCAAGTGTCACTATTTACATCTTAAAGATGTGGAAACTGAGGTACCGGGAAGCAGAGAGACTGGTTCAAGGTCAAACTACAGGACACTAGCAAAGCTGGGAACTGACGGCAGCTCTTCTGGCTCTCACACTGATGTATCTGTTGGACAATGTCTCTCTCTCATTCCCTTTCTTTTTCCTCCCCCCCCTTCATTCTGCCTTAGCACAGAGATACACTTGCACATCAGCACAAATGTTAAGCCTATCTTAAACTAATTGCTAAGTGAGAAAACAAGACGAGGTATGACAAAAATAGATTACACTAAACAGGCTCTTGGACTCGACAGATCTTCCATTCAAGATAATCTGTTTCAGAGCCAGCGGTTTATCTACTGCGCAGTGCCAGGGGAATGACCAAAACCGCATTTGCAATCACACACTGGGACATGCATTTCTGAGCTGTCCATAATTTTTGTATATAATTAAAAAAAAAAAAAATTCCCCAAACGCACAGATCTCAAGGGAGGTACTAAAGGTGATCAGAAAAGTTTTGTTATTTCTGATGTTTTCACTACGGTCGTGACATATTTATCAAGGTGGCATTTTTTTAAAAATTGTCTAGTTCTACTGCACCTTCTCCCTTTCTTTTCTGTTCTCCATATCTGCTGCCAAGAATGACTGAAATTTATCACCTGTATTTTGGGTCTACCCTCACTTGTATCAACACATGGCTTGTGTAACAAAGAGGCTGCCAAAGATCCACGGGTCTCAGATTTCCAGCACCTCGTTAGAGTCCAGAAGATAATGGGGTTGCCCAAGGTTTAGGGCATCAGTTTCTTCTCTCTTATTTACAAATGTGATTGAGATTACAAGATCTTGTGCAGAAGTATTTTTTCATACTAGGGTTTGGTAAATTGGCAGGTGTGTGGGGACCCTCTAGGATCTTCGTAATATGTGATGCTCTATTAATGTCACAATTTGAGCAGGAAGCAATTTCCCCATTAGAGGAACTGATTTTTTTTTTTTTTTCTGAGCTTTGTTAAGCATTGTTAAGTAAAAAAATGTGCAAGTTCATTAGTTTTAATTTCATGAAGTGCAGTCACAATTATTACAACTCCTAGTGGTAACGTAGCACCTACAGAAGAACATACCTCAGCACGTGCTTTTCTCTCCCGCTGACTTCTCTCTTGTGAGATCTCTCTTGCTTTTGCTTTACCAACGTGTTGGTTTCCAAACAACTATCACTTGCTACCTAACCAAATTTGAACTGGGCAAGCAGTACCATAAAAACGATGACATTCTAATGAACGTGGTGAGGGGGTATTTTCAATACTCTTATTCATCAAAGAAATGGAGCAAGTGAATTGTGTAGTTAAAACTTCACTTTCAACTAAAACACCAATGACAGTCCCTCAATCGCGCTTGTCTGTCAAAGTGCTGTAGTAATAGTTTTGTCTTTAAGAAAAGAAAGGTTGCAAGTTATTAATGCCTAACTTCTGCAGTTAGTACATGCTTAAAATACAAAACAGACATTCACTTTCAATGAGATGAAGAGGGATGCTGTCTTTAAAGGATATTTTCCCTAACATACAATGCAAGTGCCATCGGATGTTTCATGTCAGGATATATTACGGCATATTTGTACAGTACACTTGAAAAAACATCCAACAAAGCTGCCCGTTCCCTACACCGGCTGCTTTGCACTGTTCTGCAAACACCGAGGACTAAGACTAGCATACCTGCCATTCCTCTTCAGATATAAGGAACAGTTTTGCATTTTCTGAGTCTAGCACAGCAAACCCTACTGTCCTTCACAGCCATCAGCGTACGAGACATTTTTCATCGTGGTTAGGGAAATCACTATACTAAGTTCATGCACCTAAATTTCCAGAAGGCTCTTATCAAATCGTCACCTCCAGCAGACACCCGTCTCAGCCTCCCCTTCTCCCTACACAGCGTTTACAACACGTTAGGCAGCAGCCCGAGATGTGCTTTGCCATTTACTGCCATACTTCCCGGTGGCTCCAGGGTAGATCTTTCTGCTAGAAGAGCTCCACCTTATTACTACGGTGCCTACCGGAATATTCCAGGCCATCGGTATGTTCCATTTTCCCCATACCTTAACTGGAAACAGGATATTATTTTGGCATAAAGACAGCCTAGTATCCAGGCAATGCAAATATAAGCTGAAGCCTAAAGTAGCACTTTTATCCCCTGCTTTGGTAAGGAATATGCAAATCTGCAAATACGAGGCCGAAGAATGCAGTTTAAATCATTATACCAGTAAACGGTGTGCAGCATAATTCGCCTATGAAATAGGCAATTGAAGAGCACCGCTTTTGTAAATTGGCCCTTTACTTTTGAGCAACACTTCTGAAATACTATAGAAAGTCTGCTAAAATGTAAGAGACAGATGACATTGAAAACGTCCAATTCCTATGGGAGCTGTTAAAATTTCATTATTATTTCAAATGAAGCCTCCACGTTTTTTAAAAATTATTTTGAGTAAACTGAATTTTAATTCATCTAGATTTTATTACTTTAAAATGTCTATTTTGAATGGAATGATAAAACAAAACAGTTTTAAACAGTCTCGTTTAAAAATAAAAGCATATAATTTACTATCTTAAGCCTTAAAAATTATTTTCATATGAAATTATATTGAGATGACCATGTTCCTGTGGGCTTTTGTTGAAATAGCATTTTCCAGCACAATAACCCTCTATATATTACAGCAGCTTTAGAAAAAGTGTAGTATAAGCAGAAAAAGGCTAGTGTAATTGCTTTATTCACAAAGACTGTTTTGGAATGAAGGGAAACATATAAAAAAACCCATATTTAATCATTTTCTACTATTTTAACTTTTCCGTTATAGTAGTGTACTGTATTCCTAGAGTACACACAAGCACTTTGTGGTTATTCATAGATGATCTTAATTATCTTGTGTTTTGGGAAACATTAATAAAGAAGAGGACGCTGCCATGGGAGACAAACTATTGTTATCAGACATCTATTATTTAATCTAAAACATTTTACACACATCTGAATTTCAAAAATCCAATTTAATCTAGCCATTTCTGTCATTATGGCCAGGAATAAAAATGACACTTACCTTTTGCTGTTAGATCAGAGTGCCACCAACTGCATAGATTAAATTCCACAAGGAACCTAAAGAAATCATTAGAGTTTTCATATTATCCCACAGAATGTTTTCAAAACACTAAACTGGCAGTAGTTCAATGCCATTAACCCTATTTTACATAAAAGCTAACACCGAACTGAAATCCATGTTACTAGCATAACTCTGGGATTATCAACTACTGCTGTTCTCATATTTTCACAGGGATGTATCTTATCACCGAGAATTTATTCTGAAATTAACCCCATCAATAAATAATAGATTTACCTATTATTAATTTAAATTACTGATCTTATTTTGATGCGTCCACTAAAATTCTCAATGCATGGCAGCATATAGTATTTTTACTGTTGCACATTATTGAACATTATTTCTTCATTACGCAGGGTATTTTGACTCTCTAGTAAAATGCCATAGGATTATAGCTGTCCTGGCTACAGTACAGGAGTACACATAAAATACTTTCTTATATTAATTCTGGAACTCATTTATTTCTAGGAGCAGAAAAGATTGATTAACCAGTGTCTAATCAACTCTAACCAGACGTGTAGAGAATGCATTTTCCCACTAAAATATACTGCCATTTACTTTGAAGAATGGACTGAAATGTGTCAGTCTATCAGTTACTGTAAGTGTAAAGAATGTGAAACCAACATCCAGTTTATCATATGGACATGAAACTACAATACTTATAAACGCAGAAAGTTTCTGGAATTTTTGAAGCCGTTATAGTCAGCATCAAAGTCTCATTTTAACATGATTTCTTTCCCTGATATTTACTTTGAAAGCTGCATTTAAGATCAATCTCTGCCCTCCGGCAATAGCCATTTAGTTAATTCTCCTGAACTCTTATTCCAAAATTTGATGAAAGCTCATGTAATTTACAATTAAAACAAAATTACTACAAGAAATAACTGGTTCTATTTCAATAAAGATAAAATTCACTTAAATCTGCAACTCTGCTCTCTGATAAGAACAATAGTAAAACCTAGAGATTAATAATACAAGATACATTTTAAGGCTTCCTCTTCTCCGTATGATATTTCTCTGTGATTTCTTAGGCAACCTCTCTTAAAGGCAATGCTCATTTTGTATTAACTTGAAATGTTAGAAGAATTAGGCCGGGTATAGAAATTCAGCAACGGCCAGGTACACCTTGTCTGGCATATACTGTAAAAGGTCCATCTTACAGAAATTCATGAAGTGACAAACAGTACAGTGAAGCACTAGAGCAGGTTGCTATATTGGCAACAGCCCACCCAAGCAGCATTACAAACAGCCAAATTTATGTAAAATTTAACAGTAACCGCAGTAATAAATTTGGTCTGTATATTGCGATCTGCTAGACTTACTAAGCAAAGACATACGGATATACGTGAAGATCATGAATAATGTAAAAAGCGCAACTGTGCATTCATATAGCCAAAATTTTCTCCGATTTTAACAATGCAACATTGGAAAGCAAAAAATTAACAGATATTACTATATTTAAAATCATATAATAGAAGCAGTACAATGTATGTAAAAGGCAAAAAGTACAAATATTCATTAACTATTCAAAAGTACAAATATTAATTCATACAAATATTCATTAAGTTCTTGATAAAATGTACTTACAAGACAAGCTCAGTCATAATCCATTTTACTGCAGCAAAGAAGGCATTATAAGGCTGAAGAGAAGCAACTCATTTAATAAAGAGGTAAAACATGCAGTATTTGGATCTTAACTGATTTCTTCATGTAAAGACAATGTTATGGATATTCAAACGCATGGGTAGCATGAGAAAAAGAACAACTTTTTCTTATGAAGAAGCAGATATTATTATATTGAATATTAAAATATATAGTAATGAAATTTCCTTTTAATGCGGTTGGTCATATACACAGATTATCAGTTGGAAAAGGAAAGTTTTGCAAATGATTCTTAAATATTTAACCTCTAGGGGTTCCTATTTCCCAGGCTATTGCTGGAGGAACAGCTCTGGTAGATAATATGAGCTTTTCTTAGGCTGCGATTCGCAGGCTTGCCTCTCTATAATGTAAACCTCTATTCATTACCTCAGTCTAATCAGGCTAGCAAAAGCTTCTGAAGTTTGAATTTACCTAAATGAAGTTATCTGTGTCATACTGAATGCCTAGTTGTAAGCACTTTAAGTAGTTTTTAAGACTCTTCTACTCCCTCTGTTTTTCTGGATCATAACAAATACAGCAAATACTTTGAAAATCCTGTGTTTCCAGTGCTTCTACTACATTTTTAATATTTTATTTTTGAAAAGAATATCAATAGGATTATTCTTTTATGAAAGAATCTCAGGCAGAAAAGTCAGTTTCCAGAAATTTGGAAAAGAATCTACCCTTGTCTCACTCATTTGTGGTAGGGTCTCCTAGTTGCATAAAATTTTGCAGACTTTATAGATTCCACTCCAACACAGTATTTTAGCAGACGTAAGAAGTCATATTGACTTTAAGAGAACTGCTCAGATATCTCAAATCATGCTGGACCGCCCCGAATCAGCACCTTAGTGAAGCAGTGCCGCTTGGCTCAGAAGTAACTGGCCATTTGAAGTTTTCCGAGGCCACAAAGAGTATTTCTGCACGGGACTGATAACTCACAGAGCCAACGAACTAGTGGCAGCCAGTGGCACGAAAGGCTGAAACAGCCAGCCGGCAGAACACATAATGCCCGAGACAGTAAAGATTTTCACCTATTAAGGACTGTCTTATAGAAAAAGATAAAAAGCTACAAGTCTTTCCTAGAGATGAAAAGAAAACAAAATTTCAGCCCTGTGGGACATCTTATTTATTTTCATTCCAAATCAGAAAACCTGAAATTTCGCACCCAAGTAATGAACTTTGTTGCATACTTTTGTTTTCATAATGCCAAATGATTTAGTGTAAAGTAATATATTTATTATTATGGGCAATACATATTTAATGTAAACTATACTATATATTACAAAACTATTTTAATATGAGAACTAAACGAAAATTTAAAAACTTAATATATTTGAAAAAAATTCAGTAACATGAATAGAAAAAGAGAAAAGTAATTTGTTTTGAAATTTTAGTGGAAAAACATTTCATTACATTGATATAAATGCATTTTCCTGAAACGTGATTTTACTAAGGCAGCCTTTTCCACTCAAAGACTGTTCCTTCAGAAACCGCAGCAGAAACTGCAGGAGTTTTATTCTCTCTGTGTATCTGAACCATCACTGAGCGCCAAAGGAATTGAGCTGGTTGACTGTATGGCACGATACATTTTTAACAAAGTGGTTCTATGGAGAGTTATCCAGGACTTGAATAAATTAAAACAAGAAAATATGCTAAATAACAAAGTATCTGGATATCTTTAAGGAGAAATCCTATACTTGCAAAGTAATGGACCAGATGATCTATAAACCTTGTCCATCCCTAATTTACCATTGTAGTCCCACAGCCTAAGCAGCTGTGACAGAAAGAGGGGTCCAGCCCCAAGAACTGCTTTCCGCGATTTTGCCAGAATGTTGCGATAGATCCTTCAGCAGTCGTACAGCCTTTGCTGCCTATGCTCCGCTTCTATGCTATTTAACATATGAACTTTTTAAAGAGTCTCAGCCTTGTCCCTCTATCTATTCCTGTATTTGTAAAACCATAATTCTCAAAAGGAAGGATTAACGTTTGTGAACAAACGTGTTGCTTATGAAGAAACTGTACTGAATGCTGCCTAATAACCTGATCTATATTTAAAAAACTGGGCATAAAAACAGGAAAAAAAATACTTTTGAGGAATCTAGCCCTACCTGTTTTTAATGCAAGTTCTCTTTATACTTTCTCTGTAATCATGGTTATTAGAAGTGACTGAATCAACAGGAAAATAATAAAATAACCAAATCTCTGCCCATCTTTCATGTTGAACATCACAAAAACTAACTTGAGGTTTAAAGAAGGGTTTGTCTATCTTTAAAAAAATAAAGAACATGCTTGCCATATCTCAGTGTATCCCACAACAGTTGCAGAGCTTTTGCTCTGAAAACACAGCATGGCCAACAATTGGAATAGTGAAAATCTCCGGGGTTAAAGCCCAGTTGTAAGAGAGAAATACTTCAGCTCTACATGCTGGGTGCTTCTGCAAACCGAGCTGAAGCCCCAAGCCTCGGGATGGAAGGTTGTTGCTAACAGTTCCAATATATTTTAAAATCTTTCATGCAAATGTGATTCACAGCATCCTGTTCTATTTCACTGACAAGTTAAGGCTCATCGCACAGCCTGGTACTTATTATTATGCGAAGACAGTCTTTTCTCAGGTTCAGGCTTTAGCGGGTAACAGACTGGTAAGTGCAGTAAATCCAAATTTGCAGGTATTTGAAAAGCAGAGTATCATGTCAATGAAAACATCCCAAAATGCATATGATTATTAAATAAACCATAGAAGCTATATATAGATATTTGGAAGTTGCCAGAACTTTGATATTTACTCAACAGTTTAACTACCTGTAGGCTTATTTTTTATAGCTAGATCCCTGTGCATTTAAAAATACTACCAGATAACTTTTCTAGACTGGTAAAATTGCTAGAGTGTTTTGCTACTGTCTTTACATAAGAATTTTTCTTGCTAATACTGTCATATATTTTGTTCAAACAATTCCTTTTTAATATGCAAAACCCATACTTTATCTAACACCTTAGCAGTTCTGATAGATTGTTACAGTAATCAGTACAACATACACATGATTATGAAAGACCCTTGGGGTAACAACCCAACCTAGAAATACGATTTAGCAACAAGGAAACGTCGCCCTTGCAAGACCCAGCTTGACTCTAATCAGGCCTTGCAGAGGGACAGGGTTTGTATCCAGGTCTGATTGCAAGACAAGGGCTGAAATGCATTGAAATTCTACTTTAAAAGACATCTTTAAATACTAAGGAAAAAAAAAATGTGTTAAAATCACTGACTTGTATGCCTCGCCAATGAACCAATCCTTTCATATATAAAAAAAAAAACACAAAAACCTCAATTTTTAGTTTGAATCACATTTCTGCATGCGTGTATGTGTTTACATACAGAAAAGGCATATGTGACTCCAATCCCCCAAAAAAAGCAAAATCTATAGCCAAATTTACAAAGTCCTAAGAAGGAGGATTCATATGGTGCAAAGAACATTCTGACAGAACCTCAGAAATGGTGGCCCAGTGTTAAAAATGATTGTACAAGTATTTGAACTTGAAAATGCTTAACACTTTGCATTTGTTTATAATGAACCATTCCTTGTACGCACTAAGATAAACGCAAGAGCTGTAAGCATTCCAAATCAAAATAATGGGCTTGCAATGGCCATGAGATATTTGCAACAATTTTCTTTGATGATTGCATGGAAAGATGCTCAGAAAATTGACTATACTTACGTCCAGTAAGCTATGGGCACTGTCGCTACTCTCTTTGTTTGTTCTACACATGGCCTGGTAGTCATAAAGCGTAATTCTACAGAGAAGAACAGAAAACTGCTTGACTAAAAGAAGAAAACACAGTGGAATAAGAATGATGATATGGAACAGTCTGCCCACACGGTAGACAGGAAAATAAAAATTGTAACAGCAGCAGGGAAAAGAGGGAAAGCGATCGTTAAAATACAGGTTACACGAAGGAGAGTAAAGGTAAGAAACACTGTGAAAGCTTCGTAAGGATTTTATCAGACTACGGAACAAAGCAAAAGCATAACTGGGAGAAAACAGGGAAGATACACATACAGTGTAACACACAATGATATAAACAATGCAAGGCGGAGGAGAATACACATTCAACATGATGCTTAAACAATTGGTTCTGGACTGAGATCAGCACATTTAGCCCCAGAAAGTAAAAGCTCCTATGCATTTGAGGGGCTTCTCACAACAGACGACTCTTGAACTCCAGTAAAAGCAGCAAGACACTTCTACAGTTCTAGCATCTCAGTGCACAACTAGTTTGTAAAAACACGGTGTTGCTTCCAAGGAAGAGAGAGGTAGAATTTCAGTGTATTCGCAGTACAGATAATTGAAGCAGGATGGGTTTACTTTTGCTTCTTTTCATGAGGGCAAAATATTCCATGTCAGGTACCTGCTGTAATAAACACATGCTAGAAGCCTCCTCAGATGCATAGTAAACAGGGACATTTCTTTCTGCTTGTCATTTTACTCATCATCAATACACTTCAGAGATCTAAATGTAAAATCCAGAACTCAGAGATAGTATATGGAATTATGATTATTTCTCTAAATCTGTCTGTCCATAGAACAATTAATTAACTATATCCATCCACATAAAAAGCATTTAACATCTATAGCAGATGTAAAGAATCTTTAGCTGATAAGTTGCAACAAGTGTAAATATATAAAAGTTACTAGTATTATTTGAACGTATCCATCTGACTTTTGCATCATCATAGGGACAAGGGAACACAATTGGACATAGATGGTTCATAGATGTATGAGATGGGACTTCAACATTTTGCAACGTGTGCCTTGCTTCTAAGTGAAGAGGAAAGGAGAGCACACAAATTCAGCTACGGAAAAGATGTCCCAGAAGCTGCCAAAAACAGGTCACGAAATGCATTTAGCATCGCCATGAGGCATTCTGCACTGCATGCCATGAAACGTTGCAACCTGTACCAATACAATGTTGTAATCCATTGTGGCAGAAACTGTACAGAATTTTTCTGATCTAATTTTGAGACAGCAACCATCACTAAAAGCTTCTTTATTATGCCTATATTTTCTTTTTGGCTTACAGGCAAAATATCTAATATATCGGGTCTCGCAGATTCAACTAAACATTTAGCACACGGCCATACTGCTTACATTATTAATTTTATCGTATATTCAGAATAGAAATGGCTAGGAAGCCATTGTTTTGTGGACTGGCAGAGAGAGGCACATGGTAGACAAACGCATAACTAGAGACCTAAACATGGGTGTAAGTTGAACACTGACCATATTTGGCAGAATCACGCCCACAGCCAGATCCGCGCACACAGATCTGCCAAGACAAACAGAGCAGTACATGGTGTAAGCTGTGCTGCCTGTGTGGCATGCAGTAATACACCACTCTCCCTAGCTTTTTTTTTTTTTCCTCCTTTATTTTTTCCCCCCTTTAACCATGGTCAGAATCCAGCCCCTGTAAGGTAATCTCTGTGGCTCAGCCTTTCCAGTCTTGACTATTTTATTCCTCTAGATCCAAGGACGGTGTTGCACGTCCACTTGGACCTCCTAGTGATGGTGGCAAGCGATAAGTGCACAGACAAGGGCAGTTTACAGATGTTAATGTGCTCTCTGCAGAGTAGTCAAGGAATTCTATATGGATGAAATGGTCCCATCCTGCTTCATTCAACACGTAGAGCGTTGCAAGTAAAATAGCATTCCGTTTTGTCCTTATTCCTTGCAAATGGTTTTTCGATATAGTAAGCTTGGTGACCGTTTGTTTGGTGTTTGAAAGTGCAATCAATTTCTCAGCTTTCAATTTCATACACCAGAACTGCTTGGTCAATCTGTGGACTCCATTATTCTGCTAAGAAGTGTTAATCAAATACCATTATAGTGTGTCATGTGGAACATCTGTTATAATTTGAACTTCACTTTAAATATTGGAAAAAGTCTTTCCTCGTTATTTGTACTTCTATTACATTTCTTGTGTAATTATGACATTGTAATAGATGTAAGAGTTTCTTTAAATGCTCAAAGATAAAAAGTCATTAAGAGATTGAAATATGTACTCACACAAATAATCAGAAATATAATTAATACTGCACCCTTACATGCTAGATTATATTTTTTGTAGATTGTCTTATTGTATTGTAGGCAGTATACAACAATTTCAGACTGTATTATGAGCAAGAGGAACAAAAATGTTAAAATGTATGTAGCTTAAAAAACTTAATTTAACAGGAAAAGAAATACTAAACTTTAGAGTGATGGCAGAGGGGAAGAGTCGTAATAAACAACTTCAAAATCGTTGTGGAATACTGCAAAATTGTTGTTTGGAAATGCTTGAATATCATCTGTGGATGATATTATAATGAGTTTAATTTTAGTAAATATATTTGAAGGTGTTTCTAGTGTGAAGATTCTGATTCAGGAACAAACTAGAAAACAGATCATGTATCCAGGTTAGAACAAAAAAGAAAAAAAAAAAAAGGGGGGGGGGAGCAAATCCTTAGAAAGGTACGTGGCAGACAGATTTCTTAACAGAAGCCTGGAATGAGTTTCTTGAACAACGTATTCCCATCTCAGTGACTTTCCAAGTGGGCAGGTTCAACATCTATCTGAAAGTTTCTAAAGATGATTCAAACAACTATAACACAGGATGTGCAAAATATACCAGCAAACCCATTATTGCCAAACGATCTTAAAAGACCTGATTCTTCCGCACTAAAAACAAATAGGAATTTTGCAACACACTTCAAAGACCAGCGGATAAAGCCCATAACCATGTTGATACCTGAACACTGCAACATACTGAATCAATTCTGGACTCTCTGTCACTATAAGCCCAGTATAAATGGGTTCCAAGGCGTTCACTAATTCAAATCCATTTTTTTGTTGTTTTTATTCTTGTAATAGGAAGGTAAAAGCCTTCCAGCCCTATTCTTTATAAAGGCTACTAGAGTATTTGTAGGCAAAACAGCGGCCTAAGACACTGTTGTGCTTCTGTGTTCAGGTATCGTTTCCAGAGTGTTATTTTATTGCTAATATCTTTCTGAGATTTCAGAAAACAAGCTTTCTTCTCTCGCAGACAGACTTAACTCACTGTTGCAGAAAGGCTTCCAGATTGCCCTTTTTGAAGTTACTGTGTTACAGCTTTAAATAACTGCAGCTAACTGTATCCTGTTCGACTGACCATAGTAATTGCCTGCTTCCCACGATCCAATTTTAAGTCCATCTGGATGCCCAAGCCCATGCTGTATTACAGCACCTCACAGGAGAGCTTTGCTGTCGCTACGGGTGACAGGCTTGAGACCTTCTGACATCACCGTGCTGTTAACTGCCCATATTTCCACACTTGGCCACTGAAGTCTACAGAGCAATGGGTTTCAACATCAGTCATAGGACAAACATGGACTACGTACAATCATCTTTAACGGAAAATAACTTACCAACACCTAAATGTGCACCTCCATTGTATATAACTTCAGGGGCCAAATACATTTTAGTAAAAACCTTTTTATTGTCAGTTTCCTGATACAGTAAATTCAAGTCTTGTACTTTGCAATGTATTTACAACGGAGTACGAATCTGATTCAAGAAAATTAAATGACCAGCAGCACGGGCTATATTAACAGATGTACTCTGTTGCTTTCAGCTAGATTTTCAGCACGCCTACGGATTTCTACTTGGTAGTGTAAAATACCATCACTGACAATTATAACAGCTGAAAGATCTTCAACACATAAAATTTCAAATGGTTTGTCACCAGTTCAAGATTTGGGGGTTTTCATATAATGTGTAGGAATAATAAGCTTCTTACCATGAAGTAAACGTCAAGTCCATAGAAAAAAAGGAAGAAGCGCTCCGAAGAACCAAGCAAAGGAAGCCCATAATACAGGAAGCCCTAATTACTGACACTATGCTTTACTCAGAAGTCTACATAAAAATTAACGGTGACTACAGCTCACTTGTGGTGGAAAGACGTTCATTAACTCAGACACAAGACATGCAGCCTGTCTGGCCTTCTCGCAAGGAGGGGGAGGAGGGACAGTGTTGAATGGTATGCAGAGTAAACTAGCTTTAAAGTCTAGAGAGGGTCCTTGTGGGGAGGTAGCAGGACACTGTAAGAAATCCCGTACTGTTGCTGCTCTGGCCCCCCCATCTTCATTGACAGACAGATGATTAGTGTCCAGAAGCTGTCAGACTAATACCTTTCATCACCAAGAAAATCAATGAAAAGCATAAAAGTAAATTACAGCATTTGACAAAACAAACTTGTCATCGCGTATCTTGGCCTATTATTGTTCAGCTATTCCCAATTGCCAAGGTGCTCCAAAGCGTAACATGTATAAAAACTACAACTCAACCTGTATTTCCAGCATACAGAATGACAACCCATTTACATAGCACACCTGCCTGGGTTTCTCCTTAAGTGGGTAAAATGATTCCACATACTGATACACTGCATTAAATTAGTGGTAATATTTACAGAGATATAAACTCCAACAATGCCCAAAGTCAGTTTTAAGATACTAATTTTAGATGTCACGTGGACAAAAGATGAGCAGAAAACATTGCCACGCAGCAGCGCGGGAGTTTCGGAGCACAGGTACCAGAGGCACATCTGGTAAATGCAAAAAAAAAAAAAAAAAAAATCATGGGGTTCTTGTCGGGAATGACAAGAGGGAAGCGACAGATGTTATTTGGTTCTTTTGTACCTACTTGTAAAGCTGCACTAGACAGTCTGCTATATTGTTGCCTTTCTGACAGCTATTGTGTTGATGAAAATGGAATGTCATTCTTCAGGGCAGTACAATTACATGTTATTCATTTAGAAATTGAAGATTAACGGTGCAGGCCTCATACGTGCTCTGCAGTGCACATGACAGCTAATATAGAAGATAATTATTGGAAACAGTTCATTTTCCTACCTTGAATGTCTTCTCCCTGCCCATACAAAAAATGCCTATTCATCCACCTGACTATTTTTTGTGGTATTTATGCCATAAACACAGGGTAAATTTTGAGCTTACTTTTTCTTTTACTAAACAAATCACTACCAAAGATAGGGAAATCTTTTATAATATAGAATCATAGAATGGTTTGGGTTGGAAGGGACCTTTAAAGGTCATCTAGCCCACCCCCCTTGCAATAAAGCAGGGACGTCCTCAACTAGATCAGGCCGCCCAGAGCCCCATCCAGCCTGAGAACCGCTGCATTGCAGAACTGCTACGTTACAGGTGCATTTGTCCAATGCCAAATCCACTAACTCCAATTTGAATTGTTCCTTCAGTTTGTCACTGATCTTCTCCAAAGTATACACCCACATTCACAAACACTGCCAAATTAATAGAAGGTCAAATCGATGACTGTAAAAAGCCACATGAAAATAAACACAATTTTTGAATACAAGTGTCCATTTAACACCTTCACCAAAAATTCAAGAATATCTTATGAAAATGAATGCTTAAATAAGACAGAGTGGCCTAAACTAATCAGCAGAATATCCTTCACTTGGAGGCTGTGCTGCCCCGGTGGAAATTAGCATCCCGTTGGTGAGCAACCAGTTACTGTTTTCATGATCCGACTTCAAGAACGTTCTGCTCTTTGCAAGTAGCTTCGTAAAGAGTTCTGAATTTTTTCATCATCTTATAACCTAGAGGCAAAACACTTGCTAGGTTTTGCTTATAAAGCAAATCAAGACGGAGGGATGAAAGTCCGCCTCTACGTGCCTGCCTGCGGAGAGCACAGGGGAAGGGCTTGGGCCGCCCGCGCCGGGAGGGCACAGGCAGCGTGCATTATTCACCAGGCACCGTGTGAGCAAAGACACAGGAGCAGAGCAAGAAAACCTGAGAAACAGGAGAAGCTCGCAAAGCAACAAGAACTTATTCGAGTGAGCCTCAGCATCTGGGAAAGCTGGAATTCGGGGGTGCACCATTTCAGTCATATATTCGGACAACATGATTAAATACCAAAGCATAGATTCTTCTTCAGAGGCCAAGAGGATGCCTGGTGGAAACAGAGCTGCTGAGAGGAAATGGTGCTGCTTCCACGTTTGCCTTACGGAATTGCTCAGTTTTCCTCCTGCTGGAAAGGAGGACAGTGTTTTGAAGTCAAGAAATATTTAATTTTCTCTTATAGATTTATTAGGTTCATTTCTTTGGGGATCTCATTGCTCCAATAGCCCTTAAATTTTTCTGATGTTAATGTGGTTTTTTTAGATTTTCATGCTTTGAGCAGCTGAATCTATTTTTTCCACTGTTTTTATGTAAACAAAGTGCTGAGGAAACTATAAAGAAACTATTTTCTAAGTTATGTGAAGCAGATACTTTTCCATAAGCACATCTTAATTTATTTAATAATGAATTTAAATTATATTTAAATTATTTAACTGTGTGCAATATTCAGGGTATAAGATAAACATCATTTTGCTAAATGAAATCATAGAACATGTCACGTTGCTGTGGAGGCGCTGATATAATTTTTCTCCCTAAATATAAAACCCATAAACTAAGAAAATATACATACATACATATGTACACACTATTCAAAAGAAGTACTGAGTTTAAAGAAATTGAGGAGGGAAGGAGGTATTTAAGTTCACTTTAAAAAATAAACAGTGAACACAAAAATTGAATTTCATCCTGCTGCAGGTTGAAAAGAAATATAGTCAGCAGCAAACAACCCCCTTTTGTTTAACACTTCCAGCTCAATCCTAAAAATGAACTTCTATATCCCTCCAAATTAGCGGTAGTTGAGAGACCGCACAAAGGGTTAGTTCATGCCTTTTGTGGACGGAGAGCCTGCGAGCTGGCACGAATCGGCGCGGTGGCAGCACCCAGCTCCGCTGCCGCGCAGGTTGCTGGTGCCCGAGGGAGAAAGGGCTCCCACCCCCACGGTAACTGGGGTTCTGCAGTGAAGATCGGGCACCACAGAACCTCCTACTTCTAAATTAAACGACAAAGGAACAAGACCAGATCAAACAGGGCAAAGTTATATAATTCACCTGCTGGACAGTAGATGCTGTATGAGAAGTAAATTGCAAGAAAGGATGGCTCTGGATATTATCAGGATGAAATGCTAATGAACAGAGCTTGCTCTCGGACTTTTTCTCCGTGATAAGAGCAGCAATGATAGGTATAATGCATGCAATATCTATATTGTTGTGCTCTCAGGGAAATGGTACTGATAGCAGATTTTGCCACTGCGTCAATTCAGTGCTTTTCTTCTTTTCTTCTTATTCCATATAAAATAAGTTTTGGAAAAGCAAAACACAACCCCACCCAAACAAATTAGTAATCTTAAAAATACGGTAAATGTGTCTGACTATCTTTCGTGAGAGCCAGCAAACATTTCTTCTTCATATTGCTGGAATAATTGATTTTAAAGGCCTCATCTAGCACAGCTCAAAGACAGTTTGGGGTTTTTTTTTTGTTGCCGCATCGAGCTGTCTGCTGTACAGCAGGAAAAGCAGGTGGCTCATTTAGTGCAATTACACCACTTTGATTCTCTCCCATTTTTAGCTGATTGGCAATGGCCAGTTTATTGTGTTTAAATAATCGGCTCATTGTGTTTACATTTTCTTTAGCATGCAGCTCAGTCGCACTGAGCTAGTGCCTTCATTATCTGTAACTCCCTCGGAGCTGAAGACCAGGAAAATCATAAGCCAATGATTCACGCCAAATTGGCGCCCACCACACTTTAGATGGAATACTCGAGCCACGCTGTCTTTGTTTTCTCAATGGTGGTGCCTACTACCATTGATTGCTCAGTAGATATTCTGTTTGAAATGCTTTGCTAGGCAGGACAAAACAAATTGGGACAAATTAAAGCATTATCCCTTGACTTTGACTGTATGTTTTTGTTTGCATTAAATAAAATGCTTCATCTCTTGTATAAACAGATCTTTTCATTGTGGAACCCATTCTACAAATATGTATTACTTCACTTCCTTTTACAGCATATGTAAAGAATGTCATGCTAAACACAAAAAGGTTGCCACCCTCAGAAAACTAGGATTGGGGATTATTCAGTGAACGCTAGATCTTTCCATTTCAGGTCAGTCATTTACTGGGAGCGGTATCCAGCTATGGCGCGCAGCGGCAGCACGGAAAGCTTTCTGCCTTTAAGAGAGCGGGTTTAGCAAGGAAGCCCACAAACCGTATGTTTTGAGAGCCTCTGTATACACCCCCTCACATGTAATAACTAAATTCAGTGGTTGATGGGACCAGTGGTGCATCTTTTTTTTATACTAGAAATGCACAGGAAAATAAAAGGGAAAAGTATAATATATATGGTCTGCACTTCTCCCATGCTGTAAGAGGACAAAGGGGTGAGGAACAGTTCTCAGGCTGCGTGAAAGCCGTGAAGAGTCCAGTGTTGAGTTACAGGTTAAAGGGAAAAGCTCTTTCTTACTTCCCCAGGATACGTAATTTATTTCAAAGGACAACACATAAAATCACTATTAGTTTTTATTGTCATAATTATAGTAAGACCAGGTCAATAGTCACAACAATGGTCAAAGGTGAGTTAGCTTGTGAAGGAAAATGAATTACTTTCCCTTTAATGGTAGGACATTTTGCACGGCCTAGTTTGAGCAATCTCCAACTTTTTACAGGTCAAAATGTTTAATGTTGCATCAATGATTTGCTTTAGAGCCATTTAAAATTGTTCAGTAGTAGATATGGCCCAGTCCCTTTTCCACCTGAGCACAGGGGGAACAGGAGAAGCGCACAGTTTGAGCGTCATAGTCAAACAAACTGGGTTTTTTTAACAAGAAACTCACTGTAGGCTGTCTCCAATACTCTTAACGTTCAATGTGCATGGCAGCAAGTTACACTCAGATCGTATAGAAAAGAGGTATCATGAGAATGCAGTCACATTGCCAGTCTTGGCCTTCTTTTATATGACTTCGGAGTTGTTTTATTTCATTTTGTTGTTGCAACATTTTTTAAGAGATAGAAAGTCGAGTTAATTCTTACCTCTTAAAGGAGCCCATTGTTAGCAACTTGTTCATCACAGCCCCTTCAACCTCCCCAAAAAAGTAACCAGTCTGTAAGGGGAAAACGCAAGAAATTACCAGAAGTGTAGATAAATGCAAAGCAACACTGGATGCAATTTAAACTGGCATATTCTAGGATCTGACGAGAGTGGCTTTGACAGTTACATAGATAGGTTTTCATGACTACTGCTACATAAAAACTGAAGAGGACTTCACAGTCATGGCAAGCTATAGCGAGTACATTATTACCCCTGAGCAGATGTGAGAGCTTATACAATATATTGAGGTACATTATATAACGTCTAATATCAGAAATAAAAGCCATCCAAACCTAAAGCTTGTAAAGAAAACACACTAATCTGATCACAAACCCTTGTGATTAAAATGTTACTCAAAAAAGATATAAACAGGTTGTGAGAGGATTTCATAAGCAGTCATTAAAAAGCATTGTTTATAATTCCTGCATGACCTGTTTAAGGAGCTGGAACAGTACATTTCATCAATCCTATAAATTTTAACTCCATTCAGAGTCATTTCATACTTAAAACCACTCAGCCTGATGAATTACTCATTTTGTCCTTGTTCAGTAGATGTAGACTAATAAAAATAAGTCTCTGTTGAGAAAACAAACATTCATGTTATGAATTTGGTATGTAATATGGAAGTGATTCCATCATCCGCAGCCATTCATATGACAGTGGAAAATCTTGCATGTACAGCATTTTTCTAGTTTGGGAAGACATTTTTTATTTTAGAGCCTCAACTCCCAGAAGGATTGGGTATGTTCTCTGCATTGTTTAAAGGGAGAAATCCCACAATTTATGGGGGGGAAAGGGCACTACACTCTCAAATTGCATGGATTCCATAGGTTTTCTATGAACTAAACCCCAATTCCATTACAAGGAACTTAGCTGACCTCAAGTATGCACCTGGGAGTTCGCAGGCAGAAAAGTTACAGCCCTAGCCAAAAAAAGGCATTCCTCCACCTAAAAAACAAGTATTGCCTTTTTTTTTTTTTTTTTCACTCAGGGGAAACTTGGAACGTTTTCCAAAACATGCGGGTGTGTAAAGTCTCCTAGAAACAAGAGGAACGTTTGTAGCTTATATGACTAAAAATACTAACTTCAATAGCCCTCGCTGACTGATGAAGAAAGATTATCCTAACTATTGGAGAGGCAGTCAATGTCAAAAAGCCCAAACCATAAGTGACTAGTATAACCTTAGGTAGTAATAAACCTGATTTATCAAGTTGTGCTTCAGTCTTATAAAGACATTTCAGTGACAGCTCTCTCCACAAAAGCCCCATTTGTAAATGCTAGTTCTCCCCCAAAGCAGTAACACCCAGATTATCACTATTTTTAATACACTAGGATTTAGTTGCAATTCAGATGAAGAATTACACTGCCCCCAAACAAGATTCTTAGCGTAGTTCAGGTCATTTTTGGGAAGTCCATAGAAAAACAGTGCTGAAGCAACTCCAGACAGGGGAGTAACTAATAATGCGTCATCCCACTTCCCTACCTCTTTTCTATCCACGATAAATATAGAGTGTATACATACAGACACATATAAAAATAAACATATACTATTGTACTTGTCATAATCTTCCTGTAGCATTATATAAACATAGAGACAACTTTACTGTCCATCTTAGGCTTAGATCCGTCGTAACTAATGGTTGAGTTTAACAGCAGTTAAGCAGCTAAATATTTTTAAGGAGATACTGGTGCTGAATAGGGTGGAACCAGGTATGGCAGAACCACCTATTTGTCTTCTTCCATGAAACATGGTAGGAAGGTTTTCTCCCTATGTGCTTTAGGAAGCAGTGGCATAGAAGCAAGGGTCCACTTGCCAGTGGTGTTCTTGTAAAACAGGCATCTGATCATCGTTCCCTGACCTTCCCATCAGCCTTGTGTGATTCTCAGCTGGTCTTCTCCCAGCCCAGGAACCAGACACGCGAGCATAACCTTTGGGCTCGCATATGCTGGCTGCTGTACCAACCCACGGGCAGGAATAGACAGTGCTCCAAAGAATGTAAAAACCAGGTCATAACACACTTCTAGCCTAGTTCTGGTCCAACAGTTATCCACACTATATTCTTCATGGGAATATGTAATGGCTAGCATTGGGTAACCTACCAAAGGAAAAATCACTTCCTAATCATATTTATTGGCTGTAGCCAACTATCAACTAGCAAATCAGTTACACAAGTCACAATTAAGTACCTGTGAATAACAACGACAGGGGAAATAATGAGACAAAAATGTTTTAAATGTATCAAGGTTATTCTACAATGAGTGTTTTTCTTAGGTCATCGCTCAACTAAGTAGAAAATATAGATTCCATAGATAGATAGATACAATGGAAAAAAACCCAACCAGTTGCTTCTAACATAATGTAGTTAATATTTAAGCAATGTTACATTTTTAGTCCATAATATTTTTTGGGTACATCCTAGAATTATATTCAGAACATGCTTGACATTCTAAAGGGATGGACGCAATAAATTTAATAAAGTGAAACAAAATAATCAATTTCGGTGCTCAGTTTTGCATATAAGACGACACATCATGAAGAATGACTATTGCATGACACAGTACAGCACGCTTAACCGTTCTAGTTACACATTGGAAGGATAATAGTTTCAGAAAAATTGTATTTCCCTTGTTTGTTACGTGCTAATAGACTTTTCAAAGCCTCAACGAAAATGGAGTGAAGGAGAGAGGGATCACGAGGAAACATGCGATTACTTTTGTGCTATGCAAAGGTGAAAAATATCTGTATCTTTTTACTTTCAGAAGTGTCAGATTTAAGGTTGCAATAATTAAAGCTTTTAATATAAAAGCAAAATGCTCAGTTTGGCTTCTTTCTTGCCATTCACTTCGAGTTTTTTCTCTCCTCTCCAGTCACTCTTCCAAGTCACCCAGGGGTCTTTCCGGTAGCTGTTTCTCAGTATCCAATCGAGTCATAACAAATCTAATTCACCTGAGGGCTAACTCACCTGAGGGCTAAGCAACCAATCTAGTCATAACAAATTTAATTCACCCGAGTGTGGATATTCCTATTCACAATCCCAACACGTAAAAGAAATTCAGCTTCAGACAATTCTGGCATAATTGGGGCACCATCCCAGCAGTTTTCAGACAAAAGTTAATGAGAATGGTGACAGTTCTTTCGTGAGGTTTGCAGGATTGAGCGATTATACATTCATTTTTCAATAATTTTCCAAGAAGACAAAGCAAATTAATGTTTTGAATGATCTTCTCATTAATCATGATCCTTGTCCTCTCTGTTGTGATGCCGAGAGCTTAGTTTTAATCCTTCAATGACTGTAATCCACTTCAGAAAACAAACTCCTCAGCTAACAGCTCTGTAAAATTTCATTATCTGAAGTTTGAATGGAAAAGCTCTGTGTCCCCGGCGTCCTCCCTCCCTCCCCAACCTTTCCACGTGGCAAAAATGCCACAGAGAATCTTTTTTCTTGGGGTAAAAATGTCTTATAGAAGACAGACACTTCTGCAGCAAAAAAGCCCTTTAAGAGAACATTTATGAGTTTAAGAGCAGACCCTGCTCCACTGGGAGACAGAAACTGAGCTCCTGTGAGAAACAACTTGCATTCTTTGTTGAAGGCATTTTTTTAAATTTTATGTTAGTAATTCCTTAACATTTTAAGATAGTGGCCTATTTAAAAAACAAGTACTTTTACATGCATGTGTTACATGAGAAGATTGAACAAAAATCTTTCACTTACCTGTCTGTAGTCTTCAGACACTAAAATAAATCCGTTGTTATCTATTAGGTAACAGTTGATTGTCTGAAAAATAATAAAATTCAATTTTAATTTTTGATTTTAGGATATAGCAACAAGTTAATTACTTACTCTAATTCCAAGTGACTTCTAAATGGGTAAAGCCTTCAGGTTGTTATAATGGCTTACGTAACTTCAAAGTGAATGTAGCCTCCACTTATGGGATGTTATCTGATTTAATTTTTATGCATTTGCTTCATGCAAAACAAGACAAGGATGTGTACAGAAAGGGAGGATATAAGACAATTATAAACAAACATAAACAGAACAAGGTCAGCGTTTTTATAATCCATCCTTAAAAGTTTTACTTATAACTAAGCTTGCAAAGGCATAGAACTTTGTTGCTCCTGATGGCTTCTCCTGTGTTTGGAGAAAAACATCAGCACAACGTCATTACCCTAATGATGTATTAATGAAAACACAGTGTCAGCCTAGAGGACCAACAGGGGACCAGGTAATATTTTTTAATTTGTTCATTGGGGGATGGGACCAGAAACTTCTGTAAAAGAGGCCCCGCAGGTCTCCTAAAGCTTTTCAAATTGTGTTTTTAATTGGGAACTGGATTTAGAGGTAGGACTGTTAGCTTTTCGTAGGTCAGACGTATAAACTGTATAAAACAAGGTAAACCCAAATCAGTGCTTCCCTCCATACATGCATGCACTATTTTAACCTCAAGTGAATTACTTGCTACAGGCAAAGGTTTAATTACTGCACTTCAGAGTTTCAACATAAGGTTCAACTCAAACCTTGATATAACTCAGTTTCTCTTCAGTATTGCCAAATACCTACCTCAGCGGTAAATCTTTAATGTATTTCTATTGTTGGTCTAAATCAGCAAACATTTTATCATTGTTTCTTGAATTTTCTGTGACATTTGTGTAAAAAAAAAAAAACATAGGATGGCTTCCAATATAGGAATCATCATGGCTTTGCTTTTAATGCAAAATCTTTCCCTGCTGCAAACGGGCTGCACAGAGACATGGTAAAATGTGCTTTCTGCTACACTCTGCACATCCAGCAAAATCTCTCTGCTGTTTTAGAGAGGAAAGCTGTCCATGCAGTAGTAGTTGTGCAAGACATTGCGAAAATGCAGTCTCATTTTTCAAGAGGTGCTTAGATGTGTCTGATTCTCATTCTGGCCAGTTATTAGTGCTGTTCTGTGGGGCTGAAGGAGAGGAGAGATTTGCAGAAATGCTGGCTTGAAGTTTAGTTTTTAAAAAAGCAAAGAAGCCCAAACCAGGCAAAAGTTTGGAACGGATGTCATTCCCTAACACAAATGCAGGATGTTTGTTCTAATAGGGGAACCTAAGCTACAGACACCCCCAGTGACAGAAAACCTGTCAAAAAGGAAGTTGAAACAACTCATTTCCAACCTTTGATCTGCTAGAAAGCCAAAAACGGGCAAATGCAATGTGAAAAGCTGATGATGCTGGCAAAGAATTGAGTAGAGCTAATGCATTCAGAAGAGGCAGCTACTTAACCTCAGTGGTGTGTGAAGGGTGGAATTTCAGAAGTAGACTGTAACATCAGAACACTGCTCTCCCCAAAGTCAATCATAAACCTCCCACTAACTTTATTAGGAGAGGAACTAAGTCAACAAAGAGCTCTTTTGAGGATACATATTTGCAGTCCTCATGCATCAAAGATTACTCTAAAGATAGTGCCTTAGAAACAATATTTCTCCACTGTATAGAAAATAAATAAAAGTAGTTCTGCTGGAGAAGAAAGAGTGTAGGCTTAATTTCATAGTTTATGGATTATACGCAGTTGGGAAAACACTGCCTCAAATCAAGAATTAGTGGCCATGCCTCAAATCTCTAAGCCGTAGTCATTCACTAGCACTATTCAGAATTTAAAAAGATACTAATGTTTTAGCATTATTATTGGAAACAGGCATAATGCAGTAAGTGGAATCTGTATCTTTTTGGATGAATGTGAAGATAAGAGGGTTTCTATTTCAATCCATTTTAGAAACATTAACAAGGGAAAAATATTCATTCAGGACCATTCATTCACCTGCTTGCCAGAGAAATAACTTTCAATACTCAGCACTACATTAAAGAAACAGCTTGTAAATTAAATTTAGCGCTGCCAAAGGACAGTGGGGTGCATTTACTTGTCCAATACATTAGCAAATCTCAAATAGAAGATTTCAGATATAAGATTAATGCATGGGATAATAGCATTTGCATAGACTAGAGCTGTATCAAAGAGGTTTAATTCACAATGTTTCACAGGTATTGGGAGTGAACTATGCACAGGTTTGCCCAAAGGTTCAAGTTCAGTGACCTTCAGGTTTCAAGGGGAACGTTCCATAGGTGGAGAGTCCCTGGGCTTGTAAAATAGAGTAGGCATGAAGTCCGGAATAAACACAGCAAGACTGTTGACTGAGGTCTGAGAACACATTTGGATTACAGTAACTTCGATCAAGTTCAAGTCCTCTATGTATTTTTCACAGCTCCAATATATAATAACAGTAATGGAACGTAATATGGGTTAAGAACCCAAAAATGAAAAAGAAAATGGAACATTAAAATAAAATGTGAGACATCAGGAAAACAAGAAGAAACAAGCAAATTCAAAGCTGAAGAAAAAAGGGAAAACAAAGGAAAAAAAAGGATTTCTAATTAATTGTATGTCTGTATTTTAGAATCAAAAGTATCACACAAGCTCACAAACGAATTCTCTGTATGACCATTGTGCCACTCTATTTGAATTAAAGTCTTAATACTTTTCAATGCTTTCATTTATACCATAACTGTTCAGCAGGTATTTTCTTGCCACTGAGAAAAGACAGCTGTGAAAGTTAACAGAGGCAACAGAGGAGCTGTGATAGTTGAGTTCTATCAACTGGACAGTTCGTCATTAAAAAAAAGTTTGGGATCTCTAAATCACCAAGGTTCACACTATTACTAAATTTCTCCATATGCTTACATGGTTCCTGCTGGTGTCAAGTGAAAGTAGCTGAAAAGACTTTAAACTGCTTGTATTTTCTTTGCATATGGATGTAACGGCAAAACAAGTTCTGCATGAATATTTAGCAAAGTATATGACTATTCTTATTAACTGCCAATGGGATAAAAAAGAAAGGAGTAGATTGTTTCTGGCTGCGCCGTCTTGGAATTTTTTTCAGTGTGTACTTGCTTCTTAGCAAGGACAGACCAAAAACATTTTTGCAGTAATGATAATATGCCTACAATCCTTGCTTGGATGAGGTAGTTGGCAGTTTGCAGCGGGAGCATGTTTTACACAAGAAATTGTGTAATATTACTATTCTATCACAGAGGCTGCCATGGTTTAACCTCAGCTGGCAACAAAGTACCACGTAGCCGCTCACTCACTCCCCCTGCCCCAGCGGGATGGGGAGGAGAATGGAAGAGTAAAACTCATGGGTTGAGATAGAGACAGTTCATTAAGACAGCAAAAGAAGAGAGAATAATACTACTAATATTACTGATTAAGGGAATATACAAAAACAAGTGATGCACAATGCAACAATTGCTCACCGCTGGGTGATTGATAGCCCGTCCCCAAGCAGTGATTCCCGCCCCCAGTCAACTCCAGTTTATATGCTGAGCATGACGTTACATGGTATGGAATATCCCTGTGGCCAGGCTGGGTCAGCTGTCCTGGCTGTGCCCCCTCCCCGCTGCGTGTGCACCTCCCCGCTGGCAGAGCGCGGGAAGCTGAAAAGTCCTTGTCGTAGTGCAGGCACTACAACTGCTTAGCAGGAACTAAAAACATCAGTGTGTTATCAACATTATTCTCATGCTAAATCCAAAATACAGCACTGTACCACCTACTAGGCAGAAAATTAACTCTATCCCAGCCGAAACCAGGACAAATCACAAATGAAGTCATCTCTGCCCAGTTTTTAATCCCAAAAGCAGGGTGGGAGGAGATTTTATACAGCAGTCTAACTTACCCAGACTACCTGCAGTTACACTTCTCAAGCTCGTTGGCTATGACTGGAAACCCGTTGATGAAAATATTTAAAGCTGCTGGAAACAATTCAAGGCAAAGCTTGCACATTAAGTCTACAGCAAGCTACAGTAAAGCAAGGCCACGAAACAGGTAATTAACAGTTCTACAGACCTCCTTTTTCAATAGATGTCTGATCACTCTTAGGAGAATGGGGTAATAAACATTATGAGCATACCTTAAAACCGGTTAATATGCAAATGGCAGCCTGGAATTTGGGCTAAGTAAGCACTTTCACCAACATCTGGGTGGAATCTGCTTTGGTTTTCATTACGTCATATTTGGAAAAGTTTACTTCATGATTAAAATTATGCAAGCTTTAAATCAAAGAGTCTGTAAGTTGATGTAGCTAGAAATGCAAAAGATATGTTGACATATATGGTCCATTTCATTGCTAAAGATAGCGTGATCATAGGGCCTTTGTGTTTTAGCTTACGGCAAATTTTATTTTCTATTATTTATTGCTATCTCTACCCTCCAACTGTTAGATCCCAGGGTCCTAGTAGAAGAATTATAGTTTGTTGTGAGTTTTGCTGATTCGGTATGCCGAAGAAGTTAGGGTTCCACTCTTATAACTGCTGATGTTTTAAGTTCTGCCTTTCTCCCTGGAACAGTTTTTGTGATCTGAATCTCCTACTAAGCAGACATATATTTTAAAAAATTTCATGACTGCACCTATGTCCTGGACTCACTTTTCAATGTCACAGTATATGAGATTGTGAAGTAGAATCCTAGAAGTGAGATTGCTAGGATTGATGATGGACCTTTTAAACTTTTTATAAATTAATTTACACAAAAGTAACCAAAAATTAAAATAACATTGTTTGCCTTAAAGAACTAAATATCCAATACAATAATGGTGAATGTTAGAAAGCGTTCCTTAAACACATGCATGAACTTTTTTTTACCACTGTTATTTAAAGTTTTGAATTACCTATCCCCAGGAAAGCGCAACTCTGCTACCTTTCGCCACAGGAAACATCACACGCTACTTTATGTAACTATTATTGTTATTTTTTTAATGTCCTGAACAGCCTGGAACAAACTTAGTGCTACACAACACAGGGTACACTCCAAATGAATTAACTATCGTATAGGCAGGAACCAGGCAGGGGGGCAGTTCAGGTGGTGGAACGTGTGGAGGTTTCATTGGCAATACGTTAACACGGGGCAAGCAGCACCTCCGTGATAAGAAGTGGGAGTCTATTTCAAATGCTGGGACGGTCAGAAAGAGACTTGTAAGGCAAGACTATAAGAAAGATAAGAGACAGCAGAGAAAACAAAAATAAAAACTTATGGAATACTGCAAATAATATATGTGGGTTCCTATTGTAAAAAGTAGTGACACAAACTTGTGAGAATTTGGAGATATTCAGAAGAAATGGCTTCAGAGAAAAGAGATGAGAAGGCATTGTTTAAACACCAGAGTTTGCAGTGGTGGGGGTAACTGCTCAGGGTTTCATGGTTTGCTGTGAGTAAAAAAAAAAAAAACCTGCATAAAAAATAAAACTGTATAGAAACTTTATAACTGTATAACAAAATGTTATCTTACTTTAAAAAAAGATTGCAAAAATATTGCATTAGCATGAATTACAGAGCCAAACAGGCTCTTGCCTTTTATGTATGTTTTGCAGTAGTTCTTTTGGCCACTGTTTGAAAAGTATCATACAAATATAGGCTGCGGATTTTATTTCCAGATGTATGAGTTTACATTTTATCATACTTAATTCATATAGTATGTTCAAGCACCGTTTATCAGGTGATCCAGATCTCCTCACACCACTCACTCAGCTTAGACGTAACACACGGATGTTACCAGTAATTGCTTTCTTTTCCTCCAAGTCATTGGTAAGAACTATACGTGATACAATATCTCAAACCCAACTCTGATTTTCTAGAATCTTGTATGCCTAATTCCTCCCCATATATCAGTCCGTGCTTTGTCATCCACTTTTTAATTCATTTAACCTGTGATACATTGGTTGATTAACCAAAATATCATATGGTATGATGTCAAATTCTTTGCAAAAATCTAAGCATAAGATATTAAAAATACTATTTTTATCTACCAAATTAAATGACATAAAAAGCTGCTTTGGTGAGTTCATTAAGCCAAACTGACTGAGGTTACTTCTTTTTTTATTTGTAAAGTGCTATTAATGTATTAGTGCTGCATAGATTCTACTCTGAATTCATGTTTAATTCCAGTGTGAACATCAGAGATGAGCTTCTAAGATGAAGAATAAAGTAGTAAAAAAAAGCCTTAGAACAGCTTCAAACGATTTCCAAAACAGGATTCACAAAGCACAAATTATTACAATGCATATTTGAGGTATCGTTGTCAACCTTGTAATTAAATAGATGTTTGTAAGCAGTCATAAAAAAAGTCTCACTATCTAAATAGTAGTAGTAGAAGGTGATTCCAAATTACACCAGGAGATTAATTTAGTTGGAACATCTCATTGTACATTATAATAAACTTTATGTTCTACTGCAGGAGAGATATAAATGGAAAAAAAAAATCTATTAAATACTTACTTCATCATCACAACTTATAGCACATCTGCCATCGAGAGATGCACACTAGGGATGATATCAAAAAAATATTTTCATTTCTAGTTTGATGATTACAAAATACGACATTTTAAAAATCGATACAAGCACAATTATAAAGACATCGATATCGATTACTTTTTTATCTGACAGCAATTGTTCTAAAAATGAGTAGGAAAGTTTGAAATCTGTTCACCAATCCTGTTCTGTTCCTGCCTGCAGAGAAAGGGTGCACTCACACTGCAACAGTTTCAGCTGTTTTAAACACCATCATCTCCCCCACGTGTTAGAAGCCTGGAGACCATTTGTAGACAAGAATATGTGATTTTCCAAAAGGGGTGGGGTAGGACCTGCATTTTAGGGATTATTCTCTGAAACAGTACAGTTCCAATCTATTCTCAAAGTAGGGGTGGCATCTCCTAATCTTTAGAAAGTACATGATTATCCTCTTCAATGAGTACAAATTCTATATCCTGAACATTTTAGATAGGGTTCATTAAAGACTATAAATGCCAAGCATGATTCAGTAATCTAGTTTAGTTTAATTAATCTATGTGATACAGTTACTGAATGTTAGAAGATAGGTCCTAAGTAAGTGGGAAGGCATAATTCTGCTATCACTGAAAATGAATAAATATCACAGTTTGGTTCGCTGTTTCCCCTTTTTCTGAGGGATAAAATTAACGTGTTAAGCCAACAAAGTAATTTCTTATGTATAGGGGCCTAAAACTAATAATCTACTTGCTTCCATAAATATGGGATCAAGCAACTGGTTTTGACCACTGAATTCTCTTTTTGGTAATGATGAACTGGAAACAGAAATCAGAAGAGCTAGCCATTACCTATTTCAAATACATTATTTGCTTACAGTAGTTTTGTTTGTGACAAAAAAAAATTTCAGATCATCATCTGCACGGTTAGAAAGCTGTTGTGAATTCAATAACAAACAAAACTTCAATTTAAAATATACCTGTCTGCTTGCAGTCCAAAATTTCCGCTGGAAAAATTCAAGTTTCATCTGGATACCTACAGCTGGGAACCACACAAATAAAAACTGTTATAATTCCTTCAAAATTATTATTTAAAATTAATCAGAAGGAAAAATAATTCTAAAATTAAAAAGGGAAAGTAAGCCCTAAAATAAAAAACCACAAGTAATTAAATTTAAGAGATCACACAGTCACATTTTAAATCATTTACAGTTCAGTTAAACATACAGATATTGCTAATATAATGTGAAGAATACACAAGGCAAGCATCATTCAAACTGCCTTTGAACTGAACCACAAACTGAACATATTTATGGTCACATCTATCTTAAACTTATATTTTACTGACAGCAATATAACAGCTGTAGGAACACACACCATTTGTTTTGTGCTGAAACATATGAAGATGTGCTGAAACTACATCAAAACGTTGGTTAACATTTCAAGTCATCATTTGTTATCCCATCATTTAATCCGTGACTTATCAGCGGAACAGAAGCAGCCTATTTCAAACATTAAAAACTTCTTCAAAAACTGAAATTAAGAGCATTATGTGCAATTATGTCAAATGAAAGTATCTGACAAACATTACTGGTTTTCAAGTTTCAAAAAAAGGATACTAATGATGATAGCTTGTAATTTTTTGAAGAATGATTCATCAAGATACCACTGGTTTAAATTATGTATTTCTCATTACCTCAGGTGGGATTACGTTTTTCCTAATACTATCAGTGAACCTTTCTTCCAGCCTGGTCTGAGGTTCATATCAGACCCAGCGCTACACGTGTTATATTGTTGTTCAACAGAAAAACCGTGGTTTGCATAAGCTCCAAAGGCAGTTGATTCTTCTGGTTGCACCTGCCTGTCCTAAGAGAATGATAACATACCCATCTGTCTGTGCTGTGCTGGAAATTTCTGAATTAGTGTCCTTTTATTTAAAAGACACTCATATGATGAAGAACATGGCAGGAAGACAGGGACAGAAGAGCTAAAGACATCTGCTTCGACTGCTTTTACCAGCTATTGCTGCATCCCTGGGCTGCATCTTCTATATTCTCACTCGCTCACAGAGCTCACCTTGCGCGAGGCTTTTCTGCAAAAGTGTTTCGGTGCTGGCCCTCTACCAAGTCATACCCCGGTTATTCAACACAATTCATCCACGAGTTCTAGTTCAGTGCCCTACACCTCTTTCATGTCAGCTTAGAGGATATATAATTGCTAGTGTAAAAAGAATGAACTGGGTCCTAATGACTAATCTATAACCTTAGTATACCATTTTCTTCACAAAAGCTACAGTTTTTAAAGCCTCGAAGGTCATTGCTACAATGTTTTGTTTAAAAATAACCAAAAACTTCAAAAATATTTAGTTGTTTTGGAAAAATGAAGAAAATGTCATTTTTTCATTCTTCCTCTAGGATCCACAGCAGGGATCATTTAAAAGCATATTTACATTTAGATTATTTGTACTTGCTTTTGCAAATGTACACATGCTGATGTCACACATATATTTTGTGTTAGCAGGTAGGAAAAAGTACGTGAAATTAAATCTGTAAGGAACTGATACAATGGGATGTGAAATTACATAAGGAATTTTCTTATTATGACAGGTTATAAATAGTTTTCTGCTATCTGTAACTCATGGACATTTTTGCTTAAGAGAGTAAGCAGAGAAATCCATTTTTCCTTTTGAATAAACTCCAGGGGAAACTCTCTCCAGATACATTTTATTATCTAGTAATATGTTTTATGGTCACTGAGGAGATGCTATGTGACAGCCATGCAGCACATGTTTTCTTCATCTGTTGTTTGCCTTCAGGTTCACTCCTAGCACGCAGGTGATCTGCACATCCTAGCCCCTTTTTCTGAAATGGAGGCAACACACTCAGATTTTCAGGGACTTTCCACAAGGATATCTTATCGTTTCTGGGTGCTATAGCAGTATTTGAAACGTCAATCTCATATTACATTTCTACCAAACCATTTAATGATGTAAGAATGAATGTAAAACCATTTATATCAGTAGAAGTCGTCTTGATTTCAGCAAGCAAAGTTTATGCCTTGTTTTCTGCATGTGAACATTCCTGCTGAATTCCCTGAATAAAGCCATGGGATCAACATTAGATACACAAATAGGTACCTTGCTGCATCAAGGCCTAGACTTGACTCTAACAGCCTAAGACTCCAACCTGCAAGGAATGTCATCTTTTGCAGACTTCAGGTGGAATCAGTAGCTTTCTGATCGTGGAGGATCAGACTTGTTTTCCAAAAGATACAGAACGAACAAGCTTTCTGAGCAAGAAAGAGTTAAGACATATAGACCCATGGAGCTGCATCTTTCCCCAAGTGATTTTATAACCGCATCTTCTGGCTAATCTTTTTCGAATGGTTGAGTTCCTGAAAAAATGGATTTTCAAAAGTGTTGAGATTTTTAAAGATGCAGATTTGCAGAAGTGTTTACGCAGAGTTGCTATTAACGCCTACTAATTCCTATGGTTCCATAACCAGGCAGGTTCCTAGCCTGTTTAACCATTTCTATAAACCTTCAAAATGCTCGTGTCCATCTCTGGACTCTCAGGTGCCTTACAAATTCTCTTCCTCACTCATTCATAAACACTAACAACTCCAACCACCTATACATACTATAGAGTACCTCTCAACAAAGAATCTCAAAATACTCGCTAAATGTGGTTAATTCTTAATATTCTTATTTTATTGCTGGGAAAATGATGCATAAAGGAAATGAATACCAGGGTTCACACAAAGATCTGATACGGAGAGTCACAATAGCGGGGTTTAGAATAAAACACAGATCTGTGCTCTCCAAAGCCTTGTTCTATCAGGCTCTGCTCTTAACAGGCACAGATGGACTGTGGTTAGATATTGTTCATTTAAGGTTGACCCTTTGGAGCTCACACTATATTAGAGACACCACCACCCAGAGCAGAGAAGCAGTTGCCAAAATTGAGAAAATTATCAAGTTCATTATCCTGATCATGTAAACGAACAGAGTTGTTATCAAGCATCAGTTTAAGGTTTAAACCTGTAAGAAACATTTATTAAGCTTTAAAGGATGAAGGCAAAGATCTATTCCACTATGTTTATGGAAGTTCATCCATTTGCGCTTATATATCCAACACATATAGAGTCTATCCAAGACCTATAGTAAATGTAAACTGCAAAATACCAGTAGAGATCAATAACAATGATATTAGAACACAAAATATTCCATTACATGTCAGTGGTAAGTCTCCGTAATTTAGAGGTTGTTTGATCTGCTGTGGCTGGCCTGTTTAAAATACCTGGCAAAGTAACTTTTGATTAAATGTCATTTTTGTTCTTGTAAACTATTAATGACAGTGTAATAAACATTAAGGAACAATTAAAACTATTGTTCTCCCATAATGAAGTTGTATGCATATACAATTTGAGCAGGATGTTGGACTAGACGACCTCAGGAGATCCTTCCCAGTCTAAATTATCTTATGATTCTCAGATTTAAGTGTAAATGTTTTGTAGAGAAATGCTAAATGCATAGCCTAGAATCTTTCTTAAATAAAAAGAAAGTGAATATGTAGTGAAGGTTTTCTAGTGTCCGGTATAAATTACTTACCACATGAGAGAGAATCTGAAACAGTAACAAGATAATTACGACAAAGCTCATCTGTAAAAGATTCCATGTGCACGTTTTAATGAGTTGCACAACGGAATGCTGTAACATAACGACAATTGAAATGCTGGGACTAATTTCTATGAACGTAGAGCATTTCTCTTCATGAAGATGAGAGGAGGTAGGCAGCTGCAGTTTTGTTTTCATAGTATTAGCTCTATGAATTTTGATGCTTTCTTGGACAGACTGCCAGGGGAAATAAAAGATGGTGAGAAATACTGGGCTGGCTCCCACTCGAGCAGATTCCCATGATTCCAGCAGCAGTATAGTTTGTGTAGAAACTGAAGGCCCAGGCATTATCGATTTAGTTTTTGTCTTCCTTACTTTTTAAAAAAAGGGTCAGTTTATTTCTCTGCCTAACTTTTAGAAGAGCTGTATCACTAATCTCTGAGGTACAACAGAAATGCATCTTAAACTTAGTCTACTCTGGTCAAGGTAACAGAATGTTAGAATGGCAACATTTTAAGTATAACACACAACAGATTTCCTATTTCCCTTGGGAAGTATTTCCTCAATTAGAGTTTCGTAATTCTTCTACTTGTTATTAAATAATGAAGTGCTACATGACGGTTGGACTCCACAATCTTAAGGGTCTTTTCCAACGTAAATGATTCTGTGATTTGTATCTATGTTGCAGGGTAGGAGGAGAAAACACAGCTCCTATGAGCATGGTATGGTGAAAGCAGCAATAGATATTCTCTTCGAAGAGTTACAGCTTAATGTAAGATTTTAATATCATCATCTTAGTTTCTTTACATTTTGTTCCTTGCACAATTCCACATAGGAACTTCCCTGTCACTGAATGAGTAACTTCTAAATATTCCATATCTTTTGTAATATATAAAAATGACAATTATTAATGTTTCCTATGGTTCAGCTCATAATTATTTGAATGCCTCTATATTCAAAAGAATTAACAGTGTTAGTGTATGGGAAAATGATTTTCTTTTCAACCTCTGAGGAGATACTAAAGCATTTTTGCAGGCATTTTTTCCTTGAGCTTTTCAAGAGCACTATAACTAGCACAGGATATTTTTTGGTCAGGTCATTTAGTGCCTTAAGAACTATTCAAATACACTTCAAAAGGTTTTAGAGCCAGTACATTCTTCTGAGTAATCCCTAGTCCTTCAGCATTTCAGAACTTCAGAATGAAATATCTGTGCTCCAAGCTACGTTATATTTAAATCTATGTTTTACAAACTGGCTACATGTGGGAAAAAGGAAAATTTTAGAATTATATCTCCCATGTCACCAATCCCTTGTTTAGTCTCCCGGGTAAATCTCCAGCTACCACAGAGAGGTTAGAGGAAAAAAAGTGTAATTGCACTGAAATTTTTCTAAATATTGTTCAGCAAGTTATCCAGATAACACCCACATTTCTAATTAAAAAAACAAAACACAAGCAACAAAAACTATAATTGATCTTTACATGTAATGTACATTTTAAAGTATGTTATAAAATACGCTTCAACATTTGTAGGCTTGGTTCAATCAAAACGGCCAAGGGATACAAATTATTTTTCTTCAGGCAGGAAAAAACTGGGTACGGATGAGGAGAAAAGGTTTTGTTTTCACTGCTGCCTTTCCTTTGCAATGTCACTGGGGAGGGTGGGCTGGAGCTAGAGGTGTGCAGGAGACCAACTAATGTGAGCTGACCGAGGGCTATTAAGGCTCTTTCTCCAAGTAACACAAAATGTGTCATTTCAAATGAGTATCGCAAAACCAATTTTTTGTTTCACTCGTATTAGCAAATTTACTTAGGTGATTCCAACAAATACCTTTAATGCTGCCTATGGAAAACAGTCATTAACTCCCTGAGACTTCTTTCCTTGGTTTAATAAAGAGGCTGCTATTCTGTAGTGCGTACCCTATGAAATAACAGATGGTTGAGAATTACAAAGTTAAATTCTTGGCTCAGTGATAATTTTTGTTAAATAAGTAATTTCCTGATGCATTGATTCCATGGCTGAGGGTAATATTTCACTCTTTTAGTGGGATGCTTTGAGGATAGAAGTATTAGGAAGTGCTCAACTGCTACAGAGCTCAGGGCTGCTTAGTATCAAGGCAAACATGAAGGAAAACAAATAGGTATCCAGAATAGATCAGGATTGCTTGTGTTCATTTCAAGATCTCCATGGTTAAGCAAACAGACAGAACGATAAGGAAATCCTTCCTCAACAAATTACTTCTGTTCTGTGCACAGAATTACAAGAGCTCTTGGGCTCTAAGTAAAAAGAATCATCTCCTACTTAAAATAAGAGAGGAAAAGAGATTAGACTGATTTATTTCAGGCAAGAGAGGAGTCGAATGTCCCTATAAACCTGGCAGAGGGATTCCAAATACATAATTAAGGAAAAAGTAGTAAAAGCTAAAAGGGTTTCCATTCTGTGAAATATCTATAGAACGTTACACTATATAAAAGCACTAGATCAGCAAGGTTAGAGAAATATCTTAAGGTCTCCATTCCCTTTTCCCATAGAATACAGTATAGATTAAGATTCTTTCTCATACATAAAAGATGCTCAACATTTTGAGGACATTTGGGTCTCCTATTTCTGATGGAAGTATCTTAAATGAGGTTTAACTTGGCTTCAAAATAAGAAATCTTGGAGGCAGATTTGTAGCAGGATTTTTTTTATCGCCGTTGTGTATTAAGCTTAGACCCCTTAAGATTCCCTTCTTTCTGCCTACTCCTATTACCTCTTATTACTATCTTTTAAAATATCTAATAACTAAATGTGAAATATTCCAGAACACCTTTAACTACTTAAAAAAAAGTTGATTGCACTTCTTTTGTTTATACTTTAAATCTGTTTTAGTTCAAAATCTGTCCTCAGTTTTTAGCTTAGCCAAAGAATGAGACGCTGAATATTACACCCCAATGCATAATATTGAGAAATAAACACCATAACTGCCAAAAAGTACCTCTAGTACAGATTAATGGAAGACTCCCACCTCCCAAGACTATGTCCTTAAAAATACTTATAAAACATATGTGTTATGTAATTAAAAAGAAAATGTACAGGTTTTTTTTTTCCCCCCTCAATTCCCAGACTTAGCTAATAAATCAGAGGTATTCCAACTGGCACACTCTTATAGTACTACAGTTATGCACCAGTATCATCCAGCATAGCTATATTCCCAGCGATAGTCATTCTTTCATCACAGCAGGATATATAAAAAATATGAATGAACATTTGTCAAATGTGCACTTCCCAGACTGCTTCTAATCCCAGTTTCAGTTTACTTGCACAGTCAAATGCAGTTTCACCCTTCCAAAACTCACACTTCATTCCGTTTCCTTCTTGATCTCGGTGATCTTTTCCATTCTACCCATACCTTCCTCTTCTCACCCCAGCCCATTTTCTTTAGTTCCTCTCTTCAAACAGAAGATCCCCAGATTTTTCTTTCAACATGGAAAAATACTGGGTTTATTATCCGGAATGTCTGAACCTGATTCAGACACCCAACACAAAAAAATTCAGCCTAATAGTTTAAGTCCAGCTATTTTCCAATGTACTGAAAACATGAGCTTATAATGGGAAGTGTCGGGCAACCTCAATATTTGGTAGTGATACCAGCCACCTTCATAATGAGCTGTTATAAGTAGTCTGTGATAAAAGAGTAAAATTGGCAAAATGCCGGGCCAAATTATTGACCAGTTTTGCACTTTCTTCTGTTTTTCTTATAATAAGGCATAGTTCTTTCCCCAGCAAAAATAAACTATCAGTTATGCATTTGGATAAGATACTACTATTATTCACAAACTATGCTCTGCAATGGGATGTTTTGTTGTTGGGGTTTTTTTTTTGTATTTTGTTATTTAACTCAGTGAAGATTTCTAATGTTCTTTACAACTTTTCTTGTAGCTTCTCCAACATGAAACCTTCTTGCCTAACCCCACAATACGTCTATTGCATGTTTAGGTACCCTTAAATTATTTTAATATTTTTAAATTATTTTAATATTAAATCAGTTTGAAATCCATGTAAATGTGCACCTACCTTTTGTACCTAAATTTGAGCTACAGTGCCTCATTAACACTTACAGAATGATTTTTCAAAAAATTAGTCTCCTATTAACCTAGATACAATGTAAAATACAAACAATCTCAAAGTGCAAATTATCACATAGTTTTGGGTTCTAAACAATATTCAGAAAAAAATCATGTGTTATCACTGGTATCTTACCTGTATCTTTTATCTTTATCTTTAAACCAGGAGGCAGTTTTCATATGTCATGCCATAAGATTTTAATTACTACAAAGAATACTTTCTTCATCAGAGCTGTCAGGATGCAACATGTAAATGAGTGAATTCTTCTTAAAAGGACAATGGAAAGTTGAAGTTCTGCCTCTTTACTCATGGACCTCAAACCTCTATTTTCTACCAGAAGATTTTTAGAATTAGTGGTGGAGGCAGTTGTGCGTATGGAAACTCCCAAGATACAGGGAAGGCAATGGCAACTGGTATTTCCTGAAGGCCAAGCTCAAGCAGAAAGGGAGGAGATACCGGGAACTTGATGTGAGGCCAAGCTGAAAGGGGAGCAGGATGATGATTGCTGGGAGGCCAAAGTTCATCCAAACTCAAACCACCAGGGAAAGCTGAAGGGCTTGGTTTGCAGCCAAGCCCTGACAAACTGAACTGCGGAGGGCAGTCTGTGAACATCATCATAAACCAGACTCCCTTTGACTCCCTGACACATATCTTCCTTCTGGAGGACTAATGAAGTAGCAGCAGGAGCAGGAGGAAACACAAAAAGGATATAAATTGAGTGAAAACACAAAAAAATATGGATGCTGTTGACTGGAAGTCCATTGCCTTTTCGGGAGGCTTCACTGAGGAGCTTGGAGGGAAATGGGTTATCTGTAAATTATTGTTCAGACAGTTATGCTTTACTTCAGACTTTACAGGATAGTAGCTGACGTGCTGCCAACACTCCAACAAAGGGCTCCCACAGAAGTCTACTCATTTACCCCGTGATAAACTTTGTGTACGAGGAGCACGACTCAGGGGAGCTACTTGGGAATCCATTTGCAATTTAAAAAAAAAAAAAAACAAACCAACCAAACAAACCAAAGAAAAAAAAAACCCCAAACCAAAAAAACCCACCAAAAAAGCCTCACCCCGCTCCCCTCCCCCCCAAAAAACCCCAAACCAACAACAAAAAAAACCCCCAAAAACCCCAACAAAAAACAACCAACCAAACAAAAACCCCAACCAACCAACCAAAACCCAACAAAAAACCAAAAAAACAAGCCCTCCCATAAGCCTGGAGGGAGGTAACCACTTGGCATGCAAACCTACACTAGGTGCACTTTGCTGGAAAGATATATACCTTGCTCCTGAGAAATACAAGGAGTACATTGATAGTATAAAATAGTGGTTTAGAAGGCACAATTTGAAGGGGCTGAGGTGGGGCACGGTTAAGCCCTGTCTGGTGTCTGGAGTATCCTCCCTGTGACTTTTCGAAAATACCTGACACTTACTGACACCTGGTTCATTCCGTTACCAAAAAAAAATGGGGAAAGAAAAAAAAAAAAAAAAAAAAGTGGGTCGGGTAGTATTTTTATTAGCCTCGGGAATGGTTCAGTAGCATGCAGAGAGGAGGCAAGCGCCAGCATAAGGAAAACTCTGCTGGCGGCGGAATTTTTATAAGGCGTTCCTGTGAGCCTTCAGCTTTCTTCCAACATCCCCCTGCACGGCCACTGGTCTGACAAATATTTCTGAATTCTGATGGTACAGGAATCATGTGAAGACTGAAATCTGACCACAGTAACACTAAAATAATGAAGCAGTGATGGTATTTTAAAATCTCCCTAACCATTTTTTGGTTTTATAGGGTTTTCTTGCTCATTTTTTGGCAATATTCAAGTACATCCCATGACTGAAACGAAAAATAAGAACAGTATATATTTGTAAGCACATTTATAAACCTTAAGGGAGGATCCATGACTTGTCAAGTGCTCAAAAAAAGCTTTACTTCTTACAGCTGAGGTCCTAGTTTAGAGTATCTTAGCCAGTATACCTTTCACATCTCAGCCAACAGGCTGTGGTTTCAAGTTTGCAATTAATGAACCTCAAGAGGCTCGAAGTTCAGACAAACATCCAGAAATTAGGATACTTATCTGAACTCTTGGAGGCTGTGGCCAGATTCTCTTAGGAGATGCCGGGCTTTCTGCTTCCACTTGTAACTAAAATCCAACACATTCAAACCTCGATAATATTTTCTTTTTCTCAGACTTGATCCTGGCTACTACCTAATCATGTTGACAAAAAAAGTCCGTATCTACATATCTCAGCATTGTGAGAAAGGCTGATTTCAGAAATGGCCAAAGCTTCTATTGCTTTTATTTCCAAAGAGGTTTATCCCTCCCAAACTGAAATCCCATCATAGCATAATGACTACAAGTTGTCCTACTGCCAGGCACAGAATACGTTGGATGAGACATTAAAGATAAAATTTATGACATCCCCAGCAAAATGAACCCATGAGGTCTCTGTCCTCCATGTCAGTTCAATGCTATCTATCCTACCTAGAAGCTAAGACATGGAGATTCTACTGCTACCAATTGTAGCATGGAGGGGAGAGACAGAATTCAACTCCTCCTGCCCCCAGAACACACTGACTACCAACTGCTTACTCTACCCAGTTGTCATCGCGGGTACTTGCATGCATACAAGGTCTGTGAATATATGAAATCTCCTTAGTTAAACCAGGCTTAGGACACTGAGTGAGAAAACACCAACATTTTATCAAATCACATCATTTGGAAATGTTCTTGGATCTCTTATTGACTAAGTTATAATAATAATAGTGACATTCTCTACAAACTGTTTGTGCTATACTGTGATTAGCAAATTACTTCAAATTACTAAAAATATGAGCAATGTTTTTTGAAGTCAAATAATACATCAGAAATACCTTATCATGAATACAACTCTCCAGTCTTTCAACACCATACCTATTGGATATTTTATAAATCAAACATTTACTGTAACGTTCCAGAATAGTTTTCATGTCTCTATTTTTCTGAGATCACTACTTTATTTAACCTTGGTTTTGCTGTTCAACCACATGGTGGTAATCTATAGTTTTAGAAGGATACAAAAAAATGTATGTGCCCAAAAGACTTGGTGCACACATTTTTATGTGTTTGAAACAGACTTGAGTAGTTCCATAGTATTCTACAGTTGCAAAGAAGAAGAAAATAGCACTGGTGGATTTGCAGCCCTCCTGTATTATGTTTGTGTCTTTTACTGAACCATTTTAAAAGACAGCAATAGCGAAAGATACAGACATTATACTTTTCTGTGAACAGTATTAACTGCAAAAGCAGCTTTGTTTGCCTGTTTTTTCATTTTTGGATCAAAAATGCATTTTTATTGAATCTCTGTAGAAAAGAACACAGCTGCCTATTTGCTCAACAAAATCGGAGCTAGTATTTGAGCTATAAACTAGCATTCTTGGAATGTCATTTAAAGAATGTCAGGGACAGAAAGTAATCTTAGATTATTAACACTGAAAGATTTTCCAGTATACTGAAATCCTTTTTCATATTCTTCTACTTTGTATGTGTGAAAGAAAAGAAATACCATCTTTCAAGATGTATTCAGTATATTACATAGAAACATCTCACTTGAAAGTTCATTCAGTTTCTAGAACCACGGATTAACATTGGCCATAATCTGAACATTTTTGCATTTACTGAATTTTATTTTGTAGAACACTTTATTGCCACCATTTTGAAATCCTGTCAAGAAATGTTAATTATACCTCTTAGGAATAAACTATATTGGGGAAAATAATTTGTCTTTTACATTATCTAACCCAAAGTAGTTCAGGTGTGTAAACTGGAAAATAGCTAATGTGCCACCAACAGGTCAGGGATTGAGGGACAGAATGACACCTTTATTTTACTTGTCTACTTACCACATTTCACGAAAAATGACAAATTAACACCTTTAGAATTTTATATAAGTCTACATACTCTTCAGCAGAATTGTTTGCTTAGGTCTGATCTTGTGAATATTCATGAATTGAGAGAGGTTTTCTTATTGCTGAAAATGAGCCAAGAGCTTATTTGCTTCATTAGGCAAAGTGACCTCCTTAACACCACAGAATACAAAGAACAATCTATTGACTAATTTATGGCCAAATATATAAGTAATAAATGTTTTGAATGGATATTCCAACAAAGAAAGAAGACTTTTTAAAAATATTGAGACTGATAAAATTCAAAGGCACTGACAGATTTTTAAAATTCCTTAATAAAATGTCATCATTGCCTGAGATCTGTGTGCCAAGTTATGACCGTAAGTGAACTTCTCTGGGTGAGTTATTAACTTCTGGAAGTAGTGTAAGTGCTGACACGACTTCCACAGTGTAAGTACAAGTGTACTATACTTACATCACATAAACCATTATCCAGATGCTTCAACAAGTAGTATATTACAATTTATATCCTAATGATTAGTAGGATTTAGCTGTCAATACAACAGTAAAGTGTATTTTAGAAGTATAAATTAATAATTTTTGAGGGAAATCAATATCATGGATGCCAGCTGTAATCCTTTTCAATGGAATACCTTTGGAATAAATCAGGAGGGTTTGCTGAAAGGCAGCTGTCTTTGACATTCCATTAAACGAAGGATTTATCCTACAAAATAGCTTCTATTTCTACTAAGTTGCAAGATAGGTGCAGATTCAGCTGAGGCTTCTGCCTGAAAGGTGTTGAACACTGCTAGCGCTCATTCACGTCTGTAAGAGTTAAGGGATGCCCAGCATATGATAAGAATACTTAGCGCCTTCCAGAATGGAGCTCTGGAGAAGGCAAAAAGTCCTCAAATCTCCACTCAAAAAAAGACTTTTGGCAAGAATTCTCAGAAATTATGTTGTCGTATAAAGGCAAATCTATTACTGACTTACGAAGAAAGTTAGCCTTCCAAAGGCCAGATTTTTATAGCTGTTAAGGCATATACCAAAGGTAGACTGATACTGGTGGGATTTCCAGAAGCACTTACTTCGCACTGCAATCAGTAAACATTAGGGCGTTCGTCTGAAGTCTCTACTGTATTCCTTCCAACAGTACCAGGCATCAAAATAAACTTTGAAATACCACTTTCCAAGATGTAGACATTTCTAAATGACAAAGGTTCTCTTGGAAATGTTGCTATAACACATTTTATAAAATATATTTAATTTTCTAATAGAGTTAATTCAATCAACTCTGCATTTTACTGCTATTTTAGAAACAAGGATGCCAGAATCTTTTTCAGAATTAATAAATCTTCTCAGAATGTCTATAAGGGAAGCAAAGATTATCTTCTCCATTTTTTCAGAGTACAGAGCTGATATACCCTACCCCAAGGGAAAAGCCCTTCTCTTTTTCATTAAAAAGAGGAAATCACACACACACATTAGAGATGCAGTAAGCTATAACCAATTTCAATAACGTATATTTGAACAGATTTATTTTAAATTCTGATCCTGATTTTTCTATTAAAATATAGTAAAACTGACCATAGAAGGAAAAAGAGAAGGGTCCCACGCAAATTTCCCTGCTTTATTCCCTGCTTCTACGTGCAGTTAGAAAGCATCTATAAGGATGGAAGACTATGACTTCTGCATGCGTAGAGATACTTTTATACTGTGCTGACTTCATAACTAAGACTCTTTTTTTCATTTAATTCAATCGGATTAGATTATGGTACTGATTATGATCATATCCACAAATCAGCATTTTAACCAAGTTTCCATGGAAACACTATATGCCCCTGTTTTCTTTTTAGACAAGGCTATGCCTGTTTAACAAGTTTGCCGAGGACAACATGTTTTGTTTAAGTTACATTAACTGGAGCCAATATTTCCTAATTACATTACCAGAAGAAACATTTACAGCAGTACTTTTACCATGGGAAACCCTCCATCGTTCAGCCCATCTTAATCTCTGAAAAACAGGAAACATCAGCATTGCCATTGCTTAAAATGTGTTAACTGGTCTCATATCTATAAAATAATCTCTTCTATTAAATGACAACATTGCTTTTGTTTTACAGTCTTCACATATAAGGACGTTACCCCAAGGCATCTGGATTTCTGTGAAACTTCCATCAGACAACATCTGCCTATGAAGACAGGGTGGTCCAGTGGCTAAAGCACTGAACTGGAGCTAGAAGGCTTAGGGTCTGCTCCTTGCTCCGCTGTTCACCTGTTCTGCAACCGTGACCAAATCACCTTACTTTTCTGTGCTCCATTTCCCCACTTGTGAAATGGGAGGAAGGATACTTCACGTTCTATGAAAAGTGATTTGAATTTTATGAATGAAAGCAATAATAGTTAAGTATTACAATTGTATACTATAGATTAGGGTGCAATCCAGAAGCAGGCACGCCAACTTGCATGAAGCAATCTTGAGTGAGAAAAATATGGCAGGATTTGATCTTTAAAACTGTAAGATAGAACGGGAAACCTTTTACCCAGAAGCAAAGGTCACTCTTCTAAAAACACTGGACCTACTGCTTTATAAGAAGTTAGAAAATAAGAATCTTTTCAAAGCATATCCTCATCAATTTTTAGTCTACAACTAAAAATAGCAGAAATAGCCTGTAGCATTTTTTTTAATCTCCCAAACAGTGTACTTTCTAAAATCACATGGTGGATCTATACTAACTCTAATAGAAGGTGATCACAAATAAAAGAGGATGGTTTCTTATCTGTGGTTCCAGAGAAAAGCTTGAAAGTCTAAATCCTAAAAGTCTGAAAAAAGAGACAACACAACAAATACTTTTTTTTCAGAACATTATTACTTTAAGTTCCAATTTACAGATTTTTCACCTTTGCTCACAACACTGGTAGAAATAAAGGACGTCCACTCATAAGTGTTTTCCTCCTTCTAAAGGCTAACATTGCCTACCTGCACCTGTCTCACTTGTTGTCTCCTACCTTCAGTAGAGAAGTAGAATATTGATTAAAAGACTTATTTTTGTCCACCACAATTATTTTTTCATCCTAATTTACTCTAATTATCAATCTTAAAGATACTATATGAATAGCAATAAAAATCAAGCAGCTACTGTCTTTCAGAAGGTTTTTTTTTTTCACGTCTAGCCCCACAAGAACTCTAGAAACCTAGGTCTGACAGGTGCCATCATCTGTCCAAAAAAGTCCAAAAAGTTTTGAATCTTTGAGTGGTCAATTTTGTTCACCATTTCATACTATTCTCATTCAGAAAAACAGAAAGGTCATACCGTACTCACACTTGCAGTTCAAATGTTATGTTGATGAAAGGGTACAAATTACACTTCACCTTATCTCTGCTGAGTTGAAGGAAAGATTTCCCTAAGATATTAGGAGAAGAACCAGGCCCAAAGTCTTAATTAGGACTATTTAAAGCTGCAAGACATGCCTTAGCAGAAGTACTGTGACACTACAATGAAGAGGATTGGAGATAAACAGGTTTTTGACTTTTGTAGTGTAAATCTGCACTGTGCTATGACGCACCTGAGTTGTTGTTCTGCACGACTGATTTCAGCCAAGTTCCATCCAGACGAAGTATTACAGAGAACCAAGCATTATGTGGCTCCTTCAGATAAATTAGCGTCTACTTCTTTCTCAAAACTGTTTTCACATTTTCAATTTAAGAAAGTCTGCAGAATTGTTCTTCTAAAATAGGCATCCCTTAACTCCAAAGCTAAGAAAGCAACAATATGTAAAAGTATGACCAGCTGATGGCATATAGTAGAGTAGACAAAGTGTTTCGTTTCCATGGAAAAGCCTGTATTACAGCTCCTTTCAGTTGCAACGAATAAGTTGCACTTAAGCGCCTATGTTTGGAACATGACATCTCCAAATCATCATGATCTACAAATTACAGGGAGCTCTCTGCTCTTTCTTCTTTCTAAAGGCTTTGTAGAAAGGAAGCTTGTAGCAGTAACTAATGAAAACCTATTTAAGATCTTTCTGACACTAAAAACCAGAGGTATGGAAATTATTAGTTCACTAAACTAGGTACACGATGCATGACTTCAACTTCTAAAAGCAGTTAGCCTGCTTCTCTCAATGAGTACTTTAAGAAACAGAGAAGCCAGTAGCACTGTTCTTTGAACTCATCTATTCTAACTCTGCTGAAACAGAGATGGAGAGAAAATGGACACTGAGCAATGTACTGTCATTTTGAGAAGGATAAAAAGTCTCAGCTAAAACATGAGTAACCAAGGTCAGCCCTACCATTATGTTCCAAAATAACATACTGCAGAAGGGAATGAAAGCAAAGATGATCAAAATACACCCTTTGTGACCAAGGGAGTTATAGCTATACGGACAGAGGAAGCTCAGCGAGGTCGGGGACTTTTGAGATCATGCCCTAAATTAAATAGTACTAAAGTAGAAGTGCCTTTTGATAAAAAGAGATTGTATTAAATGATAATATGTATTAACTGTATACTTTAGCATCACTCAGCAGCAATGAAGCAGAAGTCAGATATAAACATTGAAGACAAAAAGATGAGATCAACATTTAAATGTTGCCTGAACTTTAGGGGTAATAATCTACTTGTATACAGTATTTTTTCTTTATACTTGCCCACAGGCGTTCCAACTGTTGTTTTAAATTTGTTAACCTCTCAACTAATGCATGTGCTCAACCCAGAAAGCTCATCCTTCAGCATCTTAGGGGACAGTAAAACAGAAACCACAGTGAAAAGCTTGCAGGTGACTTTGACTAGTACAAACAAAAACTAGGCATAGCATAGTATTATGACTGGCAGGACTTCAGCATTTACGCGAATCTTACTCAAACATTTTCCTTCTTACTTAGCAGACAGCATGTCAGCCATTTGTGTGATCCTCCTAACAGTTGTATTAAATCTCAGTAAACAATTTTCCTTTTTACTAAGTCAAGAAAAGGCAAATATTATACACTGCAGATACCTTATAAATTGTAATCAATATTGAAAAAAACATATTCTATTAATGAGAAAAGAAACCACAGAATAAGAGCCTTTTATGATTCTCAGCATGAAAATAGGAAACCAAACCAGACATACAGAAGAACATATAGTCAAAACAGACAAGATAAAAATGAACAGGTAAAAAAAGAAGGTAAAAACAGTGAAAACATGATGCTCCTTAAAGATTTCAATCTTTAGTGTCCTTTACTTGCCATTAGGTTATCCCAGTCAAGTTGCTTCATTACTGCTGGTATAAACTGCACACCTATTTAAACAAGGTTTTATTAAAGCTTCTTTTCATATTTCATAGCTACAGGTTTGGGGTTTGGTTTTTGGTTGGATTTTTTTTTTCCCTTTATTGAAATGCCTATTGTTTTACTCCTGCATAAATTTCCTCCCAGAGTATCTGAAATCCTTAATCATCATCCCAGTATTTCTCTCCCACATTACACTTCTAGAATCAAGTTCCATGACTTTAAGAGTTATGCTTACGTCAGAGGGATCAAGAGGTTTAAATTTCAGTACCTATTAAAGGAATTTAATTATCCAACCAGTTCCATTTGGATACACTGTTACTGTTCTTTGCTAATCTATACCAGATTTTCCAGTATTGTAATTCTCATTAATAAAATGCCCTCTGAAAGAGTTTTTTCTTTTTTTTTTTTTTTTTAAAAAAAAAAGACCTCTCCGTGGCCTATTTTACAAATTCTGAACAGAAACATCACTATCCTTTATACTAGCTAAGTTTCCCGAGGATTTATCATGTCTGAAAACAGCACAACTAGCTAAAACTTGAAGGATGAGAAGACTACCTATATACCTGACTTAACCTGTCACTTCATTTAAAACATTCTGTGGAGAAAAAGGTATTAAAAAAACACACTTGGTGTTTAAAACCTGGTTCCAGGTTAAAAAAGGGGGGGGGGGGGGGGGGGAGAAAAGGATGACAGCATGCCATGTGATCTCTGGGATGTTGTCGTATACAGAAGACTTTTGGTACCTGCTGCTGTGGCAGGTAAAGCAGTCGGGATGACAGAAATCCAGAGAGAACAAACAAGAAAAGCAGCAAACTATGTACTGCCTTGTAAAACTTATCTGCTATTGAAGAACAGCAGCAGCAAGTGTAGGTAACCGGCTCATACTTGTTCATTGGAGTCATATGGAAAAAGTTTACAACATCCTTACTCCACTTGTGAAGTGGTCCCATAAGCAGTGAACACTGACGTTCCAGGTTCTATTCATCTATCGTGTTCAGAGGCCTGCTAGTTACAACTGCGACATGCCAGTACTGAGGAGGGTTATAGTCTGGTATCATGCATGTTATAACGTAGTTGGCAGATGGTACATCATACTTTACCTGCTGCAAGACAATTAAGATTCTTTCAGGAGTTACAAGGCTTCAAGCTTTTCTCTTGTGGAGATACTCCATCAAAGGGAAATACTCCATCAAAGCTTGAATCTGAAGCTACTGAGCACATAGGTCCTCATCCAATAGAATACTTAAGTATATGCTGATGTTTAAATCCATGAAAATTACACATTTAACGTTTATCAGCTGCATAATTTTAATATTAGGCTATTTAGCACCTTGCTTAAATTAATGAAAGAAATTCCCATGGCTATGTCCAGTGTTGCAAGAATTACAGAAGTTTAATTATTTGACTTTCTACTGCAGCAAATGTCACCCCTGGTTCTGCAGGTTCTTGTGTTCAAGTGACTACTGCGTAGATACCAGGGCAAAGAGAAAGAGAGTCCTTTTGTGCCTGTAAATACAGGAGTGCCCAACATTTAACAGCGAGTTTTACTTAACTACTACAATTTGCCTTAAAAGCACAAAAGGAATTAATGAAGTACGAGTTCTATTTTGTAGCACTATTGGTGAGAGCAGTTTAAGAAAGAGTAACACGTACTGCACTTAATCTTTCTTCATACACTAAGAGCATTTCAAAACCCTTTTACAGGAAGTTGTTCAAGAAAAATCCTTCCAATTCTTACAGGAACTGGCATGGTAAATCAACCGTTCAGAATGCACACGAAATTCACACTTTGTTCTTAAGTCTGAGTCCAGGGTGAGTTACGACCATCAATAGAAATTCTTATTAAATATAGAAATAAGAAAACAAAACCACTAAGTAAAAGCTTAGAAAAGAACTTTGTCTTCAGTGTAGAATGAATAAGCGATCTAGAACAACAGGGCGTGATCTCAATTTTAACATGTTTAAGAGTGGACAAAAAGCATCTAAAATGTGGAGATAAAACAAAATGTACACCTGTCCTTATTGCTACACATATTTTTCTAGCCTCTGTTCTCATTCCTTTCATTTCTGTTAGCTTTATGTCAAGCAATATATTTTTCTATTTACAATAACGGCAAAATGAATTCATTAATTAACTCTAATGATATTGGAGATACATTTTATCTATGGATGCTCAGCATGTATGCAAGGGGTGGTTGTCATTAGTCAGGAGATGATTGCAAATTGAATCTGCCCCACCCCCGCGCCACTATTTGTGATGGAACAAATATTCTGCTGACACATAATCTGCCCCTTGCTGCAACTTCATCTGATTTGCAATTAAGGTGAAGAAGCCCAGCATCTCTATTCCCTGGGATTCTCCTCGTGCTGAAGGCCTTGCAGCCCTTCTAATAAATTTTCTACCTACCGAAGCACACAGTAAGGCTGGTGCTTGAGCATTGTCCAAGTAACCCCTTCTCACCTTCATATATTTCTGCTCATTTAGTTATGGGAAAAGGAGTAGAAGCCAAACCAACTCCCAACTACATTATGTCAGACTTACAATATCACAACAAACTGCTGACTGATGACCTAATGGATTGAAAGTTTTGCATCACTTCAGTGGAGAAAAAACCTGAAAAAACCTGCAGCCAAAGGACTGACCCAAACAGTTGGCTATAGATTACCAGCAAAGACCTGGATATGAACGTTAAAAGAATTTTGCAGGCCAAACCAGAAGAGTGGTCTGGGGATGAGCAGAGTTCTGACCTAAACTGAGAAGGTGCTCGGAGAGGCAGCCCCAGCGCTACCACCTGGCGCAGAGCACACACCTCACCGCTTTGCAGCTTGCTGCAGCTACCAGGCTCCAAGTCCCCCGGCTATCCCTTCCCCCGCTGTAAATTTCCACCTGGAATGCAGTGTGTTCCAGTTCATCTAGTCCGCTATTACATCTCATACACTGGCCTCTTCCAGAGGTGTCAGAGAAAGGTGTAAAAATTCCCATAAATAATAATTACGGAAAAAAACCCTGCCCACAGGGAACGGTTTTTCTCCATAACTCGTGTCATTAGTGGTTGATTAAAGCCCTTAAGAGTGAAAGTTTATATCCCTTCTAAATGATTTTTTGCCCCATGAGGTAACTATGGCTCCAGATTATATATGAATCCTACTAATCTTTTGGCCCAAGGATAACTTCCAACAATGCGCTTCATAGATTAATTATGCATTGTATAAACAAGTACCAGATGTATCTAAGTAAGGCAAAACAAGCCACTGAAAAAAAGAAAAGCAGGCTCTTCCCCTCAAAGTCAGTGATCCAAAACACAAAATCACAACTGCCTGGCTGTTTCCTCATTCCTAGAGTTACCAAACGTTGCTTCTCACCTTAAAGCGATACCACCCAACAATCCATAACAACTGCCAAGGACAGACACAAACAACTTCTTAGACATCAGGGTGTGTCCTTATTCTGTGTGATACCCAAGCTTCGATGCTATTGCACTCTAGCTGGTATTACTCTCCCCTTAACCAACCTAACCAATAAGATGTCTGACGAAACCCACGCACCCACCCACCTCTTCTGGAAAATATGGCCAGCTTTTTAAGGTATAAATCTTCCTCAAGCCAAATTTGGTTTGATCCATTGAGTTATACTTCTTTTGTGAAAGGTAGGCAAAAGTGGGATGCAGGTCCTTCCTCTAATTTTTGTCAACTTTTGAAAACCTAGTACTCTGCCAGGCAAAAGTTGAGAGGTTCCTGAGCTCCTAGAGTGCAAGGACTGCCTTTGTAGGAAGAAAAGCATGAGGGATTCAAAGGTTTCTTACGTCCTGTCACCTCTGTCAGCACTGCGTTTGGACTCATAGCTGGGAAATGATAAGATCTTTCTCCATGATGCAGTACTGTGTTTTTTTAAATGCCAGTTTAAAGAAGGAGACTTTTAACAAGAGAGCTATGGGCTGCTTCACTAACAAATATGAATTATTTTGTGTCCTGAACCAAAACGAAGAGGAGTCTGCATTGCCTGGAGTTGCATTTAGGGTCTTCAGCAAGAGCTTAGCTGTTTTACCGATCTGGAGACACACGTTAGTAAGGAGAAAGCTCATGCCATTTCTCTCCAAGTGTCACAGTTTTAATACCTTCCCACTCAAAGCATAAGGAAAATAAATCTAAAAAAGAGACTGTGTAGGAACTGTCTGCTGTGGGCTTAGGGACATTTTTTTATATAACCATGTCTGCTTGCACTCAGTGTACAATGCAGTGGAATCCAAATGCTGTAGCTTTTAAACATTTGAAATATTTAAATTGTTTCCTTTCTGCTAGGGTTTAATTGACATAATGTTCTTCTGTAAAAGAGATGATTCTTACACGTACTACTCCTTTAAAGCAGATGGCAGTAACTGCTGCAAAGCCAACCTTGAGCTGCCCCCAGGAGCCAGCAGGGACAGGGTATTAGTTCATCGGGCCGTCTTGCCATTTGCAATGGGAAACATATCTTGTTACAACAAGGCACAAGTTAATTTAAGCAGTCACAATAACACAGTTGCTGCACCACATCAGACAACTGAAAAGAATCCTGCTGGTTGTTCAAAAGGCCAGAAGTAGAGTAGATTTCATGGTTATTCTGTTTCTGGCAAATCTCTACCTGTGTCACAACTATAATTTTCACCACATCAGACTTCTCTGTCATAACCAAAGTATTATTGCTAATAAATGGGAATAGGACATGGATTATAGGTTGGGGAAACTTCTGATTACAAAATATGTGCATTCAGAGTTCTCAATATAAGAAAAAAATTGCCACATCTACACGAACAGCAAATCGACAGATTTAATCATATGTTTCCAAATCTGAACTCGGCATGAAGATTCAAAAAAAAGTAATAACTTCTTATACCACAATTCAGAGTACATAAAACAACCTCTGCATTATTGTTGGAACCGAACCTCCCACAGTGCTTAACTTTCAGTGACCTTGTCCTACGAACATCTCTTTAATATGGCGCGTGCTAAAAATAATACAATTATAGTAGCAAAGACTTACCTAAAATAAGAGAGGCAGTTAAGAGACATTCTTTAAGCCCTCTGTTAGATGACACAAACTGCTGCGGGAGCTTGTAAGCCCACCTGGTCAGCAAAGATTAGTTAAGAAGAAAAAACAACTTAAAAAAGAAACCCTTTGAATTCATGAGCCAAAATAAAATTTTAGATACCAAAGAAAATTTAAAAGTGTGAAAAAGTCTTATCATACCAGAAAATAACAACATAATAGCTAGCACCTCCTGCAACATAACCAAAAGTCATGAAAAGGGCTACCATTGATACAAGGAAGGAGTTATTGCAAGGACAGAGGGATGCCATCTCAAGCAACAAGTACCTGGGGTAAATTTGTTCTTTGAAAGAGCAAAGCAGAGTATCTGCAGCAAGGCTACAACTTCCAAGGATGATGATATTTTATAATACCCCTTTTTACATTTAGTCTGTCTTCACTAAAATGATTCACTGGTACTATTTAAGATAGATCTGTTTATATGTTTGTATGTGTGTGCACATACATGGCTTGGGAAAGGAAATAGTAAATAAATGTATTGTGCAACAGAGGTTAGAGAAGCGTTTCCCTTTAACCTGACATTCATTTAAAGTACATTATAGCTCATTTTTAAGCTTATCTCCCTCTCCCTTTGTAAAGTTGGAGTTATTTAGTATGACTGTGGTACCAGGTAATCTACATTTACAGTATTCCTCTACATAAATTGCAGACTTTCAGCCTGTATCAGGATAATGTGTCATTCATCAAGACTGTCAAGGACAGCATGGTCTGCCATTGGTAGCAATAATCCTAGTATCCTTGAGATTAACTGTCATGTTTACTTTACAGAATGTCAGTTGTTCTATGTTCTCATTCACTGCTCAGCAGTATTCACTGTTCCTTTGGGTATCTTGACTGGTGTCAGAAACAATTCTGCAAAGCATACAATAAAAACAGTTATAGGTCTCTCCTGTGGGTGAGGGTGGCCGAGATCTAAACACAGACTTTCAGTAACCAAAAGGTAGCTATGGAGAAGATGGAGTTACTTGCTTCACGGGCATGCACGGTGACAGGACAAGAGGTGATGGACACAAGTTGCTTCAAGGAAAACTCTGTCTGGATGTAAGACAAAATTATTAATGCTGAGAACAGTTACGCATTAGAGTACGTTGCCAAGAGAAGTGCTAGAATCTCCCTTGCTGGAAATATCCAGGTCTCAGCTTGACAGGACCCTGGATAACCTCATGTAAGACCCTGCTTTCAACAGCAGTTCAGACCTGATGATCTCACTTTTCTATGATTCCTTCCATAGCATTGCCTATAGCATGTAAACTTTGCCCTAGAAAGCGAGCTTTGTGTGATCTTTTCAAAAGCGCCTAAAAGCAGAATTTGAACCCAAGAAAGCTATGTTACATATAAGAACAGGTCTGAAAGCTTTTGGTTGCACAACTTCCCTCTCCATAGGACAGCTAACAGATGGAGTGATCATATGACCTTGAAAGACTCTATTATATACCAGATCTCTCATTCCTTTAAACACCTTTGAGTTCCTTCATAGTCACCAGTTAGTAATCCTATTATTGCTGCAGATAGCACAGTATGAATGAGTTATACTGAAGAAGTAATAGAGAGACAAGTCAAGGCACCATATGAACACATGAAGTACAATTTTAACATCATCTGCCATTTCTTTCCAATATCTTTGAAAATAAATCAATCTGTTCAGTAGTCTTGGTGACCGTACCTGTATTTATGCCATTTTTATGGAAGGAGCCACCAGTCCTGTGTTCCCACGCAAGAAAATGCTGTCAGCACAACTAATGGATGTCAGATGAATAAGCTTAGAAGAGCAAACAAATGCACTGTCAAAACCATGTCATCAACCCACAGGCCACTTCGTAGTGATATTACACACTCCACTGCCTCCAGTCACAGCCCAGGATAATCAGAATCCATGTTTAGAGTCATCTGATCTTGCAAAAATTGACACAGTGTAGCTAATAATCCACCAGAATTCAGAAACTATACTGGATTGTGCCTTGCATTTGAGGCAGATTAAATAAATCGAAAAGACAAGGCTATCAGGTCATTATTTGTATGTTACAGCTGTCCAGTCAGAGTTGACAGACACTCTTTGCATGGCCTGTTGACTGATTAAGAGGCAGAGTAAGTCTCCGAGAGTCATAAACGGACCAGGGAGGGGAGATTGTGATAAAGAAAAAAATCAAAGGCTGATAGAGTAGCTCACTAGAAACAGTTGCACTTCTACACAAGCCACAGATACCATCCAAAAAAAACCCCACAGAAAGGAAACTGGATGAGCAGATTACAGATTTGAAGTGGGGATCAGAACAAAGTGTTTGTTGCTGTTCTACTTCAGAAAACCGGACTGAATCTTCTGCAAGGTGAAGAACAAGCAAACCAGAATGAAAGGTGAGATACTGAAACATTCAGATTGATAATGAAAATCTTCTGTTCTCTAGGCTTTTCCTTGCTGAGCAGTTTTTATTTTAACTCTACGTTGGAAGCTGTGTCTCAGTTTCTGAAGTCAATTGTTGCAGAACAATGTAATGAACCGAAAGCATTGCTTACCTTGCCTGCAAGAACGCTGAATGCTTTCAAGTGAATTCTACAATGTAGAACTCGGTCATTGCAGAAGATTATGTATCATTTTAATATAAATATAATTTCATTTTCGAGTGAAAATTAATGAGTAGCCTGTGACAAACTGTAGTCTCAAAATAAAATTTTCATTTATACATTTGTCATATTCAATGTTATAATCATACACTGTTATTCCTTTAATATGGTATTCCCTATTACTAAGTAATGTTTGATCTCTGTAAGTCAATAAGCAGTATGTCCTTTAATTTCCAAAGGTTTCAAGTAGTAACTAAAATGTTTTTCATTTTGAAATATAAATACAATTTGAGGCATCTCAAAAACAATGTTACAAAAGGTTTTAGCATTCTCTCTTTAGTCAAAAAAAACCCTGATTATTCAACATCATCTGATTTTTTTTTTTAATTTCATGCCATGCATACAAACATAGCTTTAAGTGGCACCTTGTTTTCAAAGTAAGATCATTAGCAAGATATGAAAGGTAAAAATTATTATTGTTTCAGTTAAAACTGACCTGAACATCAGGGAGCAGATGATAATTATAAATGCAAAATATTACTAAGTACTCCTGTCACCTCATTTATCTTTGTAACAGTTTCTTGACAGCTGGCATTCAGATAATAGAACTAAAGCAATAAGTATAAACATAAATATTTTAAAGAATAAACTTACAGAATCTGGATTGCTGAAAAAGTACTGTTAACTGTTTTTATAGCAGTGTCTTTGGAGGCTGCTATTCTTTTGACAGCACATTAACTTAATTCTTTTTAGGTAATACAATGAGTAAAAACATGAAAAAATAAAAGTTATACTTGCAATTCTTCAGACATAAGATGGCTCAAAGTCATTACTACCACAGAAAGAGAAACATCCCAGTTTAATAATTTTAGAAACTCTGTTGCATTCCCTTCAAACATCACTGCTCTGCTGACGGCAAATCCTCCTGAAAACCATGTGTACTGAAGACAAAGCCATGGGAAGTACTTCATTTTAGATCATGGAAGCACTAACTTCATTCTGCATTATAAAAGTACTTCAATACTGTCTGTAATTTACTAATGTATTGTAAAAGAAATTAACTCTCTTTATACTATCTACATTAATATTTATTATGGAGCTGTATATCCTTTGCCCACGTTAATGGCCTGTATATTGCCAAAAGACAAACATTTTAAACTAATTTTAAATCTTCTTTCACTCACGATACAGGCAACTGGCTTTTAGTTCTCAATGTCATCTTGTTAATATATGCAGCTCATGGGTGTCCCGACAAATGCCTATGCTATACAGCTTCAAAGACTGCAGACTGCAAGAACAGAGGATTTACTGAAATTCCTGCCCATTTACCTCCTGAAATTCAGATACTACAGTTGCAGAATAACCGTATTTGGAGAATCAACCAGAATGCATTCACTGGAACACCACTGCTCAAGATCTTAGACTTGTCTAATAATTCTCTCTCAAGTTTGGCACCAGGTGCTTTCCAAAAATTACGGTATCTACAGGTTCTAAACCTAACCAGAAATTTGATTCATTATATAGAAAACAAGACTTTCAGTTTCCTCCCACACCTAAAAGAACTGGACTTGTCATCCAACAGCATTATACGTTTGCCCGAGACTTTTGGAAACAGCACAGGGAATATAACATTGCTGTCCGTGAAGCACAACAAACTTCAGAAAATGGAAAGAGCTCTGCTGGAGTCACTTCCAAACCTGAAAGTGGTTCTTTTCAAAGATAATCCCTGGCAATGTAATTGTAACGTCTTTGGCCTGAAACTGTGGCTGGAGAGCTTTCTATACAGAGGTAAGGAATTCTTCTCATTACATACAATGCACATGAAAACACTTAACCAGCACCTACTGATCTTCACTACTATGGCTTAACAATTTACCCCACACCTTAAATCATCCCCTCAAATAAGCACACTAAAATACATTTTTATGCGCAGGTCAGAATATAGGTGCTTTCAGAAATACAGGTGGCAAACTAGAATCGTAGAGGAACTTTATATTAGCACAAAGAGAAAGAGAGAAAGTATACACACACCATCATATAGTATGTACAGATACATTCCGGAAATACATATGTAGTGTGTGTACGCATAGATATCCATATCTACAAACATATATAACAAGTATACTTGTGAATATACACTTAATTTAATTCTACCAATATATTTTTGCTAGAAACCAACCTGTTCTTTAAAAGCTTTTTACCTGATGCATGAGGGTAAACATCAAGACAGATATCAATACCGATTTAACTTTAGATAACTCAGGATTCTAATTCCTCTATAAATTATCCCTTAGTAGCTCTTTAATATTTTAAGAATACTTTACCTAAAAATGTGTGTTACACTTTGGACAAGTTTACTCTTGTCTAGTACTGCTTCCTAATTTGTTGTCAGCCAGAAAAGGTACTGAATTCATTCACGATTTCCTGACAGAAATGTGTAATACCATCACATGGGGAAAAGTGAATTTTTATAAACAAAAGTAGCCTCATATTTTGGTTACATCTGCTTTTAAATATATTCCTTAGTTATGCTGTAGAAAAGAGAGTATGATTTAATTCTAAAGGAATTGAGTATTAAAAGAAATTAATTTCTTTGTCCCAGGAGGTATGTTCAGACTCTGAGAATTCAGAACAGCAGGGCAATTTGCTTTTCTCTAAACTAGGCTTTGATGCTTGCACGTGATCTAACTACTGATTACCTGTCTGTAGAAGGAAGTGACATGGAGCATGTTGCAACACGGTGTACGTGAAGATGGTCCATGTTGCCTGTGATTGAATGGACTGCCATTTTCAGGCATCAGAACTCTACAGGCCAGCTGGAAAACTGCACTGGCTGTGCAGGGACACAATCAATACAGGAATAGTCTCTGGGTGAGGTAAAGCCACTGCCAGAAGCAACCTAAATGAAGTGATACATGTGATGTAGTGACTTACAAATACATTTTAGCAACAAGTTTTAAAGGAAGCCCAAATACTATGTTCTCTTCTACATTTATATTTCCTTTAAATTACTTGTGTGAATCACATGAAGAAAAATGAGTTACATTGCACGTTAATCTTTCCCATTACTTATATTGTATATTTATGATAAAATAGTACTGTGGCTCTACAGATATTTCTTACAAGGCCTAACAAAACATTGCTAGAGATGGAACATTGTTTGAATTTAAAAGTATTGACTGTTGTGTCCAATATAACTCTAAAAGATTGCAGTATTTTTAGTTGAAACCAGCTCAGGCAATTGACATTTGATACGTACTCATAAATAATTATAGAGAATGCTTCAGTTCAGGTGGGACTCCAGTCTTCTATTCCAAACACACATATTTTAGTTACTTAAAACCACAGAAGGATCACCGTTGCAGGATTTGGTGTTTTATCTGTATGCACATTCAAACTAACACATTGGAGGTGTCTGGAACCATGCTTTGGGTTTGGCTATTAAAGACCAAGAGAAGCTGCTATGCTCACATCTGTCTTGGAATATCATCAATATTTGTGGAGTAGTCTCTCGATGTTGGTTTGGGTCCATCTGTATTCACTACTTTCTTAGACAAAGTCTTTTCAAGATGAAAATTTCTATGCCTGGCTTTAGCTGAAAGGTGGATTATTTTGGATAGAGAAGAGGAAGAAAATTCGGCTGATTTGATTAGTTATTTTTTTTAAAATATGTAAACATTGGTTTTGGCCTTGTTGACTTTTTGACACACTATACCCCTAAAGCCACAGTGTATGGACTAACTAGATACCTGAAGGCTATGCTTGGTATGTGTTCCTTTACACGCTGAGGAACAACTGCGTGATTTACCAGGACTGAGGCTTCCTACTTCACTTCCCGTTATACTAAAAACGTCCTTTAGGAGAGAGCAGAAGCTGGCTCTAAGCAATCATGAAATTTACCATTTGAGTCGGGTAATAGATTGATTAATCTTAACTCCTTTAGATCTCTGTATATTTTCTTAACATGAGCCTTGCTTCAAAAAATTGCTCATGTACACATAGAACTTACCGAACTTTCTCTTTGCTTCATTACACTTAGCATATGATGTCAGAACAATGACTATTTCATAGACTATTTCAGTCAAGTGGGAAATCTTTACTAAGTATATTGTTTCCATTTCTCTTTATAAAAAGAAGTAATGGGATGAACTTGAATGGAATGAATTTGCTGTTAACAATATGTCGTGGTTTAACCCCAGCTGGTAACCAAACACCACGCAGCCGCTCACTCACTCCCCCCCTCCCCGGTGGGGTGGGGAGGAGAATCGGAGAGAAAGGAAAACTTGCGGGTTGAGATAAAAAGAGTTCACCAGGACAGCAAAGGAAAAGATAACAATATATTAATAATGGTAGTAGTAGTAGTAATAATAATAATAATAATAATAATAATAAATAAGGATAATATAATATATAAAACAAACAATGCACAATGTCTCACCACCCGATGACTGATACAGCCCGTCCCGAGCAGCAGCCAGGGAGCAGGGGCATTCCCCCAACTACCCCAGAACAGCAAGTTCCAGAGAGAGTAAGCGAGGGAACAAACAGCCGAACAAACAAATGAAAAGGCCTAAATGAAGGAAAAAAGGGAGAAAGAAACGAACAACAAGGGAAGGGCCTACTGGCCGACCCTCACTTATAGTGGCATGCTGTCTACGGTATGGAATACTCTCTTTGGCCAGTTTGGGACAACTGTACTGGCTCTACCCCTCCCAAGTTTTTGCACCTGCACATCAGCAAAACCTGGGAAACTGCAAAACGTCCTTGATCGTTCAGCAGCAACCAGCAACATCAGTGTGCTATCACCATTCTTCACACACTAAATCCAAAACACAGTAGCTGCTGGAGACAAAACTAACTCTGTCCTGGCCAAAACCAGAACACAATGACTCTTTGTTTTCATCTATTATTCATTTCTTACTTTTATACCACTGTTGTTTTTTACTTTTACATCCATAAAAGCATAGATAACGTAATTTCTGATGAATTGCTTCTTGCAAATACTCTTTTATATGAATGTTGAAGTGTAATAATCACACCATTGATCTAACTGGAAGATGATCTTGAAGATAGAATTATAAATTGTTAAAAGTATAAAGTCAAAGCTGATGATAAATTTACTTCAAGCTTGTGTTAATTTTGCATTAAGATAATTCAGAACCACCAAAAGTCTTAAGACCATAAATCTGTTTGGTTTTATTTCAGGAGGAATAAGCGATGGCATTATCTGCTCAACGCCAGGGATTCGGAAGGGAAAGGACCTCCTCAAAGTTCCCTATGAGCTCTTTGGGGCATGTCCTCTTACGACAGCTCACGTTCATCTGGCGAGCATTCACCACCATGGCTTTGAGCACAGAAGTTCTCTGAAGCACGCGCATCACAACGAACACGGGGAAAACAGCCGTTCAAACTGTGAGCCCAAACCAAAGCCAAGGCCTGTTAGTTTGCGTCATGCAATTGCCACTGTAGTAATAACTGGAGTTGTCTGTGGAATTGTGTGTCTAATGATGTTGGCAGCTGCTGTTTATGGTTGTGCCTATGCTGCAATTACTGCTAAATACCACAGAGAACATTTGGCCCCAGTCAGACAGCATGGGACTCCTGAGGAAAAAGAGCCATTTGATAGTTCCTTGGCTTGAGTTACTTTTGTCTTTGGTTTCTTGAAAATAAAGCCCTCACTTCAGTTAGAAAGCCTGGAATCTAAATAGGATTGATTTAATAGTAATTACTGCTTTTTTTTTTTGCCTTTTCACTTTTTTAAAAATGTAAATATATATATATTCTTTGGAATACATATTAAGACTTTAGGTAGAAGAATGTAAGTTTACTGATATTTTGTGCATGTATATTCTGAAGGCACTACTTAAAACGAGTGTTTGAGATAATGAAATCTTGATGTAGCCACTTTAAAGTATTCCATTCTCCATTACTGGCTCTTGACGTAATATTAGTACAATATATGAGCTGTGGTACAGCTACAGTCAGTAGCCAACATGAGTGAGCAATAAGGGCAAAAGGAAGCTGTGTCGTGGCATGCAGACCTCCACTCTCCTTCCAACAGACGGATTCCAAGATCAAGTTCTGTAGCTATTCGAATAACAGCCTCAACTGAGTAATGGGCTATATGGCAGGAGTCACGTAACCCTTGCTCTTATCTACTTAGGAATAATTGCAACCTAAATATTAGAGCTCATTCCTGCATCTGCAGTTACTTTCATGTCCAGAGAAAATTAAGCATCTCAGTCTTAATCTAAATCTAGCAGACATTGTAAACAATCAATTACTGTCTTTTTTTTTTTTTTTTTAACAGTTATGTACTTCGTATTATTATTAGGCTCTCTTCATTCTTGTCTGTCCTGAACTAAATAAACCAAACTGTTTCAAGTTTTCCCGTAAGCCCACATTCTTCAAACTCTTTTTTTCCTGCATTCCCTGGAACCTTTTCAGTTCTACTACATTTTGTTTAAAATGTGGTACCCTAGATTGGGCACATGACTTCAGCTGAGACATCATCAGCACAGAATTTTTAGGATATTTATATTCAGGCTCTTTAAATCTGATCTCTTCATGGTGTATCTGAGAAGCAAGTTTGCCTTTTTTCCTCTTAAATATTCAGTAAAGCTTAATGAATAATCTATTTTCAGAGCTAAGTCATTTGGGAGCGGAGATCTACATTTTCTACTCATATCCATTTATTGCAATAACATTTTGCAAAGCAAAACACAGTTTTTCAGATAGAGAAAACTGAAGTAATACAGGATAGTATCTTATTGCCCATGGGCCAAAAATGAGTTCAGAGCCATGACAAATCAGTTCTTTTCTACGGTGACAACCTAAAATAAGCACACTTGCACTCAAACTAAGATGAAAGCTAATAAACCTCTGATCTCCAGAGAGATTTCACTCATGGTGTTTCTTATAGGCTCAGAGAAATGAGAACTTTCTCATTTAAGGTTTATAAGACTATATATAATATTTACAAATGTGTTTGCAATTAACAAATTCCAGTTATTTATGATGATAAGCTAGTAGCAGACATTCAACAGAGAAAAGTATTGATTCAATTGCTTAAATTAATAAATGCAAAATTATATATTTTTCAGTAGAGGAAGCAGAATGTTCAACTACTGGAAAACAGAGATAAAAGGCACAATTTGTTGTCCATAATAATTATTGACTTCAACAAGTGAAAGACTGGATCTAGGGATTCTCCACAGAACTGCTCTTAATTTGCAAAGCTTAGCAATGGACATCTGCCACTGAAATAAGTTGTCTGCACAGATTTATTTTTCAGATAAAGGTTCCTGAGAAAGCTTTGTTGTTTTTCCAGCAATCTCATGAGAGGCATTATAACGAGCACAGTATTTTTTTCTAATCTCTGTGAAAAACACTTCCCCCCAAAGTCAACAAAATATCAGGACACCCTACTCTGCAACGTATTTGCAAAGACAGAGAAAGTACACATATTGTTGTATTCCCGTCTTTCATATAGAGGCTCATCATATTACTTTGTTTTCAGAAAAAGCAGCTTTCTAAAATATCCATTAAGGACAGAGATTAAAAACTACGATATGCCAATGCTCTTTACAGAAAATGTCCTTAGTTTCTATATTGAAAGAAACAAAGCTTAAACCGAAACATGCTTGCTTGCCATATGTGTCTTTCCATCCCAAGCTTGCAAAAAGTCAATCAAAATTCAGCTTCATTATTCCCTAGTAATACAATGTCTAAATAAAATCAGGATCCCTCTTCTTGAGTATCAAAGTAGAACATTTAATGACATTATACATAGCCTATCTATCATTAACAACATTAACAAAAAAATACCAACTGTTGCCTGCTAATAACCATCTATCTTTACTGGCCAGAAGACAAAGACACATGGGCTTTAGTTAAGCATCCAGAAAGAATGCCTACTTTTACAACTGTGATCTTTGCACGTGGCTGGAAGTGGCATAGTAATAATAATCATAAGAGAGTCTTGGTACTTCCCGGGATTCTATTACCCAAAAGGTGCCTGTATGCTCCCCAGACGAGATAGGCAGCAACACCAATCATCTGGACGTGGCAGTGAGCCACAGCACAGGAAAAGTAGTAGGAATTAGAAACCCATAATAAACAAACCAATGACTACGTATTTCGTAACTATCTCCAACGAAAGCTGCAGTTGCTCTTTCTTACTGATTGCAGAGGGACCCCCCGATGTTTTAGGGCTATGTGCCCTATAGGTTGAACTTTTTGCATAAGGCTGCCACCCTCATTTCAAGACACAACACACACATGAGAAAAGACTGTTAATGCTTGGAAATATAGCCTACTGGGGAGGAAATAAATTAATTAATCCACAGTACTTAAACTGGTATTAAGGTATTCATATACTACATAATTGCAGTTTCATACTTTCACAGTATTATTTGAATTTTTCAAAAGGACCTGACAGCTTATCTGCTGCCTTGTTCTGCTATCAGGGATTTATTTTTACTAGCAGTAGAATCATTTAGTAAAATGGCCCTAGAATCTGATTGCTATTAGATCACAAGGATCTTCCTCCTATTCAAATTACACAGTACTAAAACCCAACCAAAAAATCCCAACAGCAAAGCACAAGTGCAGAAGTAAAGAACAGAATACTCTATGCAATTCACTGTACATGTTAATACTATACATGCTGGGATACTGTTCTAATTCATCCATCAGAGCCCCAGATTCTCTGAGAACAAGTGCTGAGGAAAGCCCAAGAATTAGATAAATAGGTGTTGAATTCTCAAGCCAACACTAGCAGAGAACTATCTTAAAAAGCCCTGTTATTCAATGACTCCACACGCTAATTCTGTACAGTAAAATGACCTGAGAACAAATACAAATGAATACAAATGTGTGAATGGTTGTGAATCTGCCATCCGACTTCAGACTCCTTGGTCCATCAATGGAGAGAGGCAGGATTTTACCACGTGCTCTGAAGCATTCTGTGGAGGAGCTTACCTCACTCCATGCATTACCTACAAACCATGTTTCCTAAGTCATGGCGCCTAACCTAAGTCCGTGAGTTGTTTAATGTTAGACTGTACAAATACACACTTCAGTCTTCCTGAAACTGAAAACATTAGTCTATATACTAGATTTATGAATACAAACATAATATTCAAAATGAACAAGAAACTCTGGAAAAACATAAACTGGTGGTTTTCCACCAAAGCATGAAAAGCATTTTCAGAGATTTACTAAACGCTACTGCTGAACATAATCTTATGTGGCTTACAATATGGAGTAAAGATTAAGTAAATCACTGTCTTGCCTGACAAGGAAAACATCTATTTTAGAAGGCTTCAAAAACTTGGTCAGTGTGTCATTATGATCACATACTCATTTTCCCTTAGGCCTTCATACTAAAATGCAATTTTATAGATGGTATCATAAATTTTAAGGACTGTGTATGACAGTGACATTTACTTGAATGTTTTTAATAATATAGTAATACCAAAGTAATACATGTGAGAAAAAAGGGAAAAAAGTATAAGCAGTACAGAACAGATGTATTTACTCTATGTGCTATTGTAAAAATAGCAGATTTAACTTTGTGAAACATTTACAATATCTGCTACTCCTAGAAATATCAGTAGTTCAAACTGCTTTCGATTAAATTATTGGAGTCATTTTTTCAAAGCATGTTCTGAGATCTTGTTCAAAGAGACATATGCATGCAAACTCCATTTGAATACACTCAAAAAACCCCGAAATGGAGTGTTGAGGTCACGTGTATACGATTATTAACACACAGAAAAAAATAAGGAAAGAAGGGGATGAAGAACATTTTCGTATTGTAAAGGCATTTATGTTCAGATACAATGTGCACATTTTCCATTATAAAAGAATCTTCCTTACTTAGAGCCTAGATCACTAGAAGCCTCAGTTACTGGAAAACTGGTATATTCACAAATTTTCCTTTCAAATTGCTGTTCTGTAGAGGCTGACTCAAACAGGAAGATTAAAAAACTGAAGTGTAACCAGCCTCAATAAGACAGATCTGTATTTTAAAAGTAACATGAGATTTTTGATCTTTTCTGTTTTCAAGGCACATTTTGAAATATCTCAAACAGCAGGATCATCAGGGTTACTTTCCTCTGGCCAGAATAGAGGCATTCAAAATTGCATGCCACTTGTAACAAATTAGTGATGAAATAAAATCTTTACCGTATCTTCTTCAACTTATGGATGGGAAACAAAAAGGAGAACCTAAATCTTCAAATTCTGGCATTGAAAGTACCTGAGGGCTTTTAGCACCTTGACTAGGAATATTTAACATGGAATAACGGAATTTATTGTTATAGTAATGTTTGTTCTTAAAATGATACAAAAAGGAGAACAATGAAGGTGATGGAGGGTGATGGATGGAACCAGGGTTTGGAGAAAAAAACCTTGAACTTGTATATGGGCTGGTGAAAAGTTAAATACTGGAAAGGGAAAAGATCCTGGCTTTATTCAGGACAATGTTTGCCCGTATAAAACATAATATTCCTTGTTTGCATAATAAGGATTTTCGGTAAAAGCATTTAAAATCAATCTGTAAGTGAATAGAAGAGGGTTGGGCTGCCTTTTCTTCAGATTCAGTAACACCTCCTGCATCTGACTACAAAGGCCTGTTTGTTATATTTTAAATACATATTTTAGTGCATATTTAAATATAAATAATATATACATAAAATAACACTCAAGCATGATCTACAGTTTTAGCAGAAATAGTACTATTTTAAAAGGTGTTTCTTTTATTCTGCTAAGCCATATGGACATGTTTCTTTCCAAGAAAGCTCTTTTGTGAGAAATTATTTCTGTTAGTCTCACAGTATTACTGTGCGGCAGAGAATAGGGAGTAACCTAACACTTATCATGCCCTTGTGTTATGGCACCATCTACTATGGAATTAAATGCACCTGCCATGCATCATTTAAGGACATATTCCCTGGAACCTTCTGTGTCACATACCTACATAAAGACAGACACTATATGAAGATATGAATCATGGGTGGTGGAAAGTATCTCCCATTTTCTTTTCAGCTTTCACTGCTTGGCAGCAGAAAATAATGGCTGTGAGAAAAATTTGGCCATCTTTAATCATTCTGAAATTAACAGTAAATCTATTCTCCGGAAAGGACTACATATGAAGTATAACTCTTATGCAATATGCTCATGAATGGCAGAATCTGACCCTTACGGGTCTAGTATTCTTGTAAGAGCTATAGACTTTTTGGTAACCTTCGCCACAGACGATTCTGAGAGCGGCTGATCTTCAGGCCATCTGTACGAGGAATGCTTAATACACAGATGAAAAACAAAAACACCAATCAAGAAGCTTGCAATTATGAAGGAAAACAGGGTTCCTTCTGCACTGATTTTTCTCTTCTGTTCAAAGAGGAATTGCCGCAATCTTTCCTTTTATGTAGCTTCAGCAGGAAAGAATGAGTCAGGGTAGATTCACAGAGCTATGGCAACGCTTGAATGCGCATCCCAGGCAATCACTCTTCTTTGACAGAAAATGACTGTAGAGATGTCCGTACATAAGAACAACATGGATTTCTTTTCTTTCCAGAATTATGCTGAATAAGAGAAATCTTCAGATTACTGGAGTACTTTCATTTCTCTCTAATTTAGCTACACTGAGCTTCCGTTGATCTACTATTCCAGTTAAGTTGACGTAGGGCAATGAGGGCTAGCCTCTTTTCAGAAACTACAGGTCTGACTGTATTGGTAAAGCTCTTTGTGTTTGTAAAATGAACGAAATAAAATATTACTTGATTCTGATTGAGACCTCACAGAAAAGCATGTGTGCAGGGAGGATGCATTTAGTGTTTTCTATGTCCTAATTTCAACTTTGATAAATAGGAAGTCCAATACAAAACTGATCATATATAAAATATTTTGGTAGAAAATAAATATAAAACCACTTTAGATATTCCTTCCTCATATTTTGGTACCATAGAAACAAAACTTCTTTGCAGTTCTACATACTTACTGAGAGGTGACAACAGTAATAAAAAACCCACCTGTTTTTCCTGTCCAGTTATTCTATCTAGCTATATCTAATAATTTTAAACCATTTTCTACTGCAACCTTTCCATCATGGAAAGAACATGCTAATGACATTGAAACTAGGTTTCAGAGTAGTACCATCTTTTTATATGCTTATTTTTCAAATCTACGTACTTAGGTCCTTTGCAACTGACAGCATAGCCATTTGTTAAAACGAAAAGACTGTGATATACAGACACTCAGTAATCTTATTAATCTCTAAGGTGACTCATGTTCACATGGTATCACACTGCTGTGCTGTGTCCTGCAATACCAGAAATGCAGCTACGTTTCATGGTCTTTCTGTGACCAAAATTTGCATACCTCTTTGCAACACAGGGCCTGGTTTCAGAAGAAAAAGAACACACTTTTTTTTTTTTTTTTTTTTTTTTTCTTTTACTGTGAAGGTGGTAAAACCCTGGAAGAGTTTTCCCAGAGAGGTTGCAGCCTCTCCAGCCGTGGAGACATTCAAGACCTGACTGGACACAGTTCTGAGTAGGCTGTTCTAGCTCAAGTCCACTGGGATTGGACTAGATGATCTCAAGAGGCCAATTCCAACCTCAGCCATTCATGTATATAACTAGGCTGTGCAAAAATAGGCACAAGACAACTAAGGAAAATTTGTACTTAATTTCATAATTTTTAAGCAGCCTTGTATTAAGCAAAAAGGGAGTATTTCTCCTCATCTCCTTCAAATTCTAAATTTCAAATGACTATGAGACTAAAGACTGTGCCTGTGTATTATTTAATCCTTCATTCTTCTGACTAGGTGTCCAGAGCTTTTTACTACGCACTGCTATAGATTTTTTCAGTGAGGCTTGAAAATTCCAGGTTCTGCTTGTTCTATGAAGAAAAGCTAAGAGATCTTGACAATTTTCATCACACATTTTCTTCAGTGTTCCTTAATAAATTTTTGCCCTAAAAAGATTATGTCAGTTCTGTTATCTTTAATTAAACATCTCTAATGGCTAATTTTCATGCTTTCTGTGAACAGCTATGGCCTCTTTCAACACAAATGGCTTTTAAGCTCCTATATTGTACTGTAGCTTTTGAGTTAAAATGTATCTATAGGGAAGTATGTATACGAAGGTTCATGTACTCTGTCAACACTCTCAAAATCTCAAGAGAGAAACATTTTTCATTTTTTTAGAGCCCGCTTTAGTCTGTGATGGCTTTTGTTCGCTTGCTTCTGTCCCTATCTCTTGACCAGAGCTGTCCAGGTGAGCGTATCTTTAAAAATTTATTTTAAACAAGATCATAATGACGAAAACATCACCCTTCCCCCCAAAATTGGAAATAGAAAGAAACATCTACATAAAACACACAAATCCTATGCTGCACTTATCCAGATGCCCATATATTCACTACTTGGAAGGAGAGGTTCAAATAAAGGACCTGAAATGAGTTCAGTCATCATGCAATATCAAAGAATACAAGACTGTAATGCTAAATTCCATCAAGTTAGCATGCAATTGTACTGCCTTTCACATGAGCATTGGAAGAGATAATTCAATCTTAATTTGCCTCATTTTTAATAGCTAGATTACTACCTAAATTCAGACACCCTATATTGACCGGCTTCATCTTGATCACTGAAAGAAATACTGATCTTGCATGAATCTCATGGAATTTCAAGACTAGGGTGACTCTACAATTTTTTGATCATGTTGAGAAGAATAAAAAATAAAATTCCACCATCCTTTATTCTCATTCACATTGTAATATGGATAGTTTGAAGAAACTTAGCATTTCAATGTAAACTTGATATAGGAGACATGGTCGTAGAGAACACCAAGACAAAGCAATTTTGAGCATAAATGTGTTTCAATCTGAAACACCCCTGCATTCAGTACTATTGTCCCTTTCTCTCCTGCAAATAAATTGAACTCTGTATACACAGTACTAAATACGATGCCACTACATACATATTAAAGACTTATCTCCTTCTTCCACACTTTCTATAGAAATTTGCATTCATTTAAGTAAAAAAAAAAATCACAATCTCAATTGAAAGAGGCAGGAGGGATTTTAAAAACAAATTACGTGGGGTTTTGCCACTAAGCAAACACGTTCTGACAGTGAACTGGTACTAGTAGGTACGGATGGTGAAACAGCAGCAGCGACACTCAAGTTCTCTGTAGTAAGGGCCTGGAGACTCATTGATTTTAGGATTTTCTGCCTATATTAAAGGATTGAGTCTTCCCTACTTGCAATAAGCCTTAGTGTAGATTTGCATATGAAGTCTGTTATAACTGATGTTTTTCTACAAAAGCAGGATAAAAGAAAAATTTACAAAGAAAATAGAAGAGACTGCAGATTTTGTAGTAAGAGTTGGTTTTATGCCCTTTTTTCCCCTTGTGGGCAGGTCTAACTCAGATTTCCTTTTTATAATAATGTTCTAGTTTCTCTCTGCCAGTTTTTAAACTCTTGTAGTGATCTGTAATAAACAACATTCTGGCACAGCTTTATTTTCAGTCAAATCCCTCTAGGGAAGAGAGTGATTTTACATGAAATGTGTATCCCATTCTGCTGCTTTCTGTAATCCACTCAGACCAAACGGGGATGAGGAATACTTACTTCACACAAATTAAAATGAGACGTTTTGGCCAAATTTGAACTTCGATGTAGGTATTTGAAAATGTTATCCATAACCCTACTTTAGTCTCCCAAGCCTGGCTAACAAAAACGTCAAACTTCTCCCATTTACCAGTGCTCCAGTTTCTGCCTCCAAATCCATTTTGCTTAAAACAGAATATTATCAACCTTATAATAAAACCTAAAAATTTAACTACATGCTGGGTACTTTGTTGAAAGTTTTCCGATGGAACAAGTAGGACTGATAAATCGCATTTATGATCTCCAACTTAAAGAGGACAAGAATAATGTATATACTTGATTGCCTCTGAATGGCTGTAGCTGGCTGAGAGATACTTTCATGGAAAATGGTTTGTACAGATCCAAAGAGGCCTCCCCCGCCTCCAAAAAAACCCTGAAAGCATGCAACCGTACAAGAGGGAAAGGAAAAATCATTCAAAGCAAATTCTTAGAAATGCTTCGTATTGAAAAAATAAAATATCTAGCACACAGTTTCTAAAGTTTACAGAAATAAAAGTACAAAACCACGGATGTGCTTCAGAATGTAAATATACTGCTCATATCTTTCATGGTATTATGCATTTACAGATATAATGGAAATCTTTTATAAGCTTTGGTATTAAAAAGCTTTGAAGACTGTCTTTATTTTAGTTAGAAAGTATAGGACCCAAGAATTTTGAATGTTCAATATTAAACATAATTATTGGGGAAATGGAAGCAACATCTGCCTCTCTCTTTTACAACTACTACAAAAAACCCCCAAAGCTTGTTGACACAGTATTAGAGTTGGTTACGTGTGATACCTCCTCCAAGCCAACACTAAATTTTAGGATGCCTATTAACCTTACGCATTTCACAGATGATGGTAAACTGCATGATGAGCCTTTTGCTAACTCCAAACGATGGAGCATTCTAGAAATAACATGTCAACCTTCATTGTACAGTGAAAACTCTTAATTACATCTTCAGCAATTTGTAGATATCTGCATTAACATTAGTTTATAAATGCTGGTTTATGCTTTAACAGGAGTATAAAGTCATAATTAGGATTTCCTGTTATATTATGGAAGAGTTCAGTAAGTTGTGAAGAATGTACTCACGCAAACTGGAGTTGGGAGGGTGCTTTCCTATTGACTTTATGAAATCTATTATTATCAGTGGAGATATTCTGTGTCTGAGGAAACAGATTAGAGATTTCCCAATTATCTGGTACATTCTAGCTCTTTCAGGATTGTATTCACTGTATCTTACTGCATTCTAAATCATATTTTAAATATGAGAAAAATAGGATGGTTCTTGCTATGTGTGGTAGATATCTAATTTTCCCTGAGATAAGGGAGCTTGGTTTCTGGCATAAGAAACCGTAAGACTTCTCTAAAATAATTCCTTCTTCCAAGTCAGTAACCACTGGGAACTGGAGAAAACTGTTCAGAAAAGCATCTGAACTTGAGTGAGGAATGCCCAACAATTTAAAAATTAATTACTCTCATTTTTAAATCTGTATGTTTTATCTCTAATCTGTATGTTTTCTCTAATCTGTAGTTGCCAAACTTCACCTTTTAGTCTTTAGGTACTGTTATACTCTTGGCTGGTGGACTGCAGAACATTGTTATTCAATGTATATGCTCTGATCAAATCACATCTCTGATAATCTAGACAAAATAACCACTTTGTATCATTTGTTACAGGACAGGATTTTCAAACCTGAAGACTAGGTGGAACTTTTACACATCAGACAGTTTTTTTCTTCTGTTTCCTTTTCCTTAACATAATATATTCTGATTTATGATGATATAGAATTGTGTCTACTAAAAATGCTTCACCGATAATGGTTATTTCCATTAAGTCAAAATCCACAGCTCGCAGGGAGCTTGGATAGTCAATTAATAAAGGATCAAGTTCTTAGGGAGAGGAGGCATTAAGTGTTCTCTACAATAAGTCATTCAATTATATCTTACAGGTGCAACTGCATCTTTCCTTCCTCCTCTCTTCTCAAAAGATGATATTCCTACATTAAATTCCTGCTAACCTAAAAGAGAAAGTGAGGAACTCATACACACACTGCTTTAAAAAAAATGAACAAAACAAATAAACTAGAACAATTTTACCTGCAACAACTGGAGATTTTCTGTCATCCAAAAGTTGAATAGCAGTACTGGCTGTCACTACATTGCTTTTGTTTGCTGTTTCTGCAGGGTGTATTAAGAAAAAAAAAAAAAATGAAATAACATATTGCAGAACGACAAAATTGAGCTTTTTCCCCGGGTTTGAAATAACAGTCCATGTGGATTTAGTGCTCAGAAAAAAAAGCTAATAAGACAGCCAACATCATGTTCTATGTACGCACAGAACATACAAGCACTGGCATTTCAAAATTCCCCAGCATCCCAACAACGAGCTTAACACATTGAAACAAGTTATCAGTTTTTGCCTCCTTTGCTAAAAGTGGCAACAAAGGTGACAACGGGTAAGGGTTCTCATTAAAGTGGACACTTGCTCTGTTGGACTTGTCTTGCCTAAAATACTAGGCTCTAAGTTCAACGTGTGCAAATATTAAACGAAAACTGTTACACCACATCTTGGGGTTTCACTTGGAACCCTATAAAAGATGCACCTGGTCAAAGGACCAGTAAATTAGCTGCAAAATTCAATGTATATTTTAGATTAACATTTGAGATTAGCTACAGAGCCCACTCAGTACTGACATACTTGGAATCCTTTCAGCATCATATATGGCTCAGCATTTAGAGAATGACAAAATTATAGACCTGTACTGAATGGGATTGAATAGACAAAGCTCCCAGGTATTTGCTCAGCAGCTCTCCTGTACCAGAGTGGAAAATGGTCAGCATTAAAAATGTTCTCCTTATCTTCAGCTGTCAGGAAATCTCTTGAGAAAGAAGAGAGAAAGAAAATACTTGTTTGTTGCATGGCACACAATAGTTTCTAGCTTTGAAAGACAAGAAAAAACCAAATGCAATCTTTTGGGAAAGAAAATGGTTTGGGACAATTTTTCTAACGTCATTTGTTCAACAAAAGGGTTAACTTTAGCCCCTAATAATTATTTCTGACACACTTGCAACTGCTTTTGCTGTGAAGGATGGAAAAAGTAGTAAAAAAATAGTGCCTCTAAGTACCACTAAAAACATTTGTACTGATGCGTACAAATAAAAATGCTTAGTGTAAAAGGCCTTTTTCTCTCAGCACAATGCAAGATCTGTGAACCATACAAAGTGGAAAAGGCACTGGAGATTTGGTAGTTTGCTGCCACTGGTATTCATTCTTAAGTAATGAAAAAACTAATTTCACAGCCTACTTTCCAAATAATACGTAAGGGGTGGTAGTGGACAACTACATACTTTATTCTTCAATAATCTCAGGGAACATTGACAGAGGAAAGTTTGTGTCAGTGAAAAGAGCAAGTACGGTCTCCACGCTACTGTTCTGGTTTGCGGTCTGACAGTAACAAATCGCAGTGCTATTGATCTCACCTGTCAGGCTACTCACACTACAACAATATTTTGTGGTCAGATAAGCACCATATAATTTTATATTCAATAAACTTAGTTTATCATAAACATCAAGTGCAGATTTTTTTACATGCATAATGCACATAGATTTGCCTGACAGTATCAAACTACTGCCTGAAAAAGTTGTTAATTATGGGACCTTACTTTATAGCTCTCCATTTTAAGAAACCCGTACCTCCACTAGGTTACATCTTCTCCAAGCAAAATAGGAAACTCTTGAATGATGAGATGTCCTGATTACTCTTTTACCCAGTCAACTTCTGTCACTTGGCTTTATTTCAACACCAAGAAATTTTCCATAACAATAATTCAAAATCCCTGAAAAAGCCTACAGATATTTGTTTTTAGATGGGACAGTAAAAAAAAAAAAAAAAAAAAAAAAATCATCATCTGCAGATGTAGCATATTCATAATTCTGCTCTGAAGAATAAAGACGTGAGGCTAACTCCAAGGAAGTGAGGGGAATGTAAATGTACGGGCTACAGGTGTAAAATAGCTCATTGTTCCAAATATTTCAGTTGAAGAAAGAATCTAAGGGATCCTATCAAATCTTTCTAACTTGTTCTATGTATTTCAGTGCGCCAAGCGTAAAACCCTAGAAGAAACAGTAGATGGGCTTCCTAAAAATAAACATTTTTTTTTACTTCTTTTCTCACATGGTTGCCAAGCATAGCTTTGTTACTTACTGATTAGTAAGCTGTTCCGGACCCACAAACAGGTTGATACGAGACAGTCCAGTCCGTGTTCCAAGGAAGGCAACTTCCACTCCCTTGTCAGAGTTTCTGAAATAGAGCAGAACACAAGCAAAGATAATGTTTCCGGACAGTAAACAGATAAAGCTATATTACTGGTCACAGAAAGCACAAGCGCACACATTTTTGAGAAAGATTATTTTAAGTATAGTTCTCTTATTTTTTTTTTTTTAAATGTTGTTTTTTAAGTTAAAGTCATGTGGGTTTTGGAAAACATACAATGTAGAAGTGCTATTTAGACCAGGAGTCACTAAAAAGTCAAAGATAGTATATTTGGTAGGATTTGTGGGGAGGGATTATATGGAAGCCATAGAATAAAAAGATGCAGCGTAGCTATATACCAACTATTTAACAACCATTGGCACCCAGTGATTCAAGATGGGCAGGAATTCCAGATCTTGCTCCCAGTGCATTCAGCACTTCTGCGGTACATCTATGCTTCAAGTCATGGGCGTGACTGTTGCTCAAGCAAGCGAAAACTAAGCTAGATTTGAAACAGCCAGCTCAGAGTCAAACGCAGCTGCCATCAGGACAGGCTTTAGTCTCTAGACCTTAGGAAAAAAATGTGGCAGGTAGCTCAGGCTGGACTCCGTGCTGCATTGTTATCCGTACCAAGCTAGCTACTTTCAAACTAGTTCTTCTATGGCTACCAAGAACTTCAGTCGTCTTACCACAAAACCAGGGACCACAGTCTTAGCCATTTTACTGTCTCATATTCATTCTTCAATAAATGGCCTGTCTCATTAGTGTAAGCCAGGATACAAAAGGGGATCAAAAGTCTCCTGCTAGCATCTCTCTGCAGCTGTCTTCCTTGTGTTTACTGGATCTGTTATTTAATTGTGTAGGGGGATCCCAAGAAACCTTATGCCTCTATACAAATTCATCGATGTCTACAGTATATTAGCATGCAACAATTTCTTAACTTTAACTTCTAAGAGGAGACTGGATAATCCTTAGTTCGATGAACCAGATCTTATCACATTGATTTTACTCTTTCAGTATGAGTATGTGCTTTACAGCAATATATTTTTTCATTCAACTTTTAAAAAACGGTTCAAATTTAGCAAAATCTAATCAGGATAATCTCCAGAATTGCCCTTCAACCACAATATTTCATGCAAACTGCTAATCTTAACATATGTTTCCCCTAACATATATGACAGCTTGTTGCTTAACACCTTAGTACATCATAACATAAATGAATTAAGTAAAACATATAAATTAACATATGAATTAAGTAAAACATATAAACTCTGAAAGGGACCCTTAGTTCTAGAAAACAAACAAGACACAACCAAGAATGATTAAAGAAATTATTTATTTTACCAGTGCAAACTTTTCTATATATAATTTGTTCTGAGACAAATTACCAATTCCATCAACAATTTTGGTAAATTTTGCATTAAATTTCTCAAGTACTCTAAACTGTTTGTTAGAAATACTCAGAACCGTAAGTAGTTAGTATACCGCTTCATTAGTTATATTTTGAAAATTGAAGTAACCTTACAACTAATCATCATGATGTACACTGCAACACAACCACTTAACACTGAACTCAAAATTGGTGGTATTTAGGATCAAGTGGTTAATATAATATTTTCATGTATATCAGGATTTGTTAGGTATTCCACCAGTTCACCAACATAACTATTAAAAATTCACCCATGACTGACAGATGATGACTGACACAAAGCTTGCTTACTCTGATTTATTTAATGCTAGGCTGGTCCAATAAGCTTCAATTGGTGCACTCACGACTGCATCAAACAGAACTTCCTGGATCAATTCTTTATCACCTGTTGCAATATATTAAAATCAGTAAACACATGTGCATACAGAGAGAATTTTTTTGTTAGATGACTAAACAATAATTTTTTTACACTGCGCTATACGTTGTCTGTGATATGGATTCAAACTTTTTGCAACATTAAGCATTTACTATGTAATATTACATGGTATTTTACCACAATGCAGTTTTTCATATATCATTTCATTGCACTAACAACAATTTTAGATTAAAAACCAAAATATGATTCTCTACTTCATGTAACACATTAATGTACATATTACCTAATGCTCACATTTGCATGACGTAAGGTTAAAACAATTAGGTCTACCAACAGTCACAAAAGCTCTACATTTCTGCAAACAGACAAAATATGCACTTATCCATCTGAATTTTTTTTATTCTGCTTTGCAGTTCAGAAATGCTAATTGCATACACACTCTCCCTAAAATACTCATAAAATATCTGGCATATTCTTCAGAGGCGCGATCCAAGGATTGATTCAGACCAATCCTGTTTAACTTATAAAACCAGATGGAGCGATAATATTGCATAGTATAGCCACATCATCTGAACAGGAGCTTGAATGTTTGGTTCAGGCATATTGTTTACCGTAAAAGTCAGAAATTTGTATCGTCAATATCTTTATTGATACCCTGGAAAAAGCTCAAAACCAAATGAAATTACAAAGTGACATCAGCCGAGCAATCCAATCTCAATTGATCACTGGTTAAACTAAGTAGCTTTGCGTTTTGTAGAAGGTTCAGTACAGCAGTTGTTAGCTGGAGTAAAGCTTACTACACGCATATTTAACAAAATACTTGCATTGGAGCAATGGCTCTTTTCCTGTGAGGTAGCGTTTAATTGCTTCTAACTGAGTCATTTGACGGTGTTCAGGATGTAAGTCAGTGTTGCAATAGGACCTGTGAACACGTTGTCAAAACATGAAAACGTTAATATGTATAAGCATGATCTCTCTTTGTCTTTGGACATAAAGAATTGGGCTCAGCAAGCACAAACAATATGAAACCAAGAAGGGTAACAGACACCAATTTCATGCTTTGTTTAAGGCTTACCATTCATCTGCTAAAGATACATCAGGGTGTTCTAAATCATGTAAACCTGTAACAGGAATAATAATGGGTTATTTAGGGAGCAGTCTGGGTAACAGATGGTTATTTACATACACTCCATAACATAAACCCTTCCTTCTTGGAAAGTGCATTATTACCACAACGTAATAAATCACAGCAAACTATGTTCAAATACACTTTAGGGTCTAACAAACTGGCAAAAGCCAACTAAATCAGATCTAAAACTCAAAAGGTACGAAAAACATTTTTGTGCTGATACGTTTAACTCATACAAATTACTCACATGATATACTTGAAGTTTAGAAGAAAACTTGAGCAAAGAGAAATACACAACGGTAAAAGACTCCTATTTGTACTCCCTTGTTCTATTTGGCTAGTAAAGTTCTTTATGCTAAAATACATACTTCTCATTTCATGAGAGCTGTTCTCTTTAAAAAAAAAAAAATCTTTAAAAAGAACAATTCCCTCAAAACCTAAGCACACAGCCCACGAACACAAACAGCAATTTACGGGATTGTTCAGAATGGGTTTATTGTACTAACAGGTCATGCAAATGCTTGTAAATAAGAACTGTATCATTAGTTATATGGCACAATAAAAACGTACTTTGGCAATTTTAAAAACTCTTAAAACACTTATCAATAGACAATAAGCAAACAGGGTTCAGAAGGCAGGGTCTGGGTTTAAACCCCCTGAGTACCTAATAAACAAGGACAGAGCTACAGTGATTAAGGAAAGCAGGGAAGTCAAAACCAGAACTATAATTACAGTCCTTGGGGAGGACAGTGAGGTGTCTGTGACAGAGACTCGGTGAAGGTAAATGCGGGAGAAAAGGAACAGTTAGTTATGGCTACGTTAACATTTCTGGTGATGCATCCAGGAGGAAATATCAGACAGACTGGCTGAGTTGTGTGGCTGGATTAAAGAAAATAAGCGAGAGGTACGTTGGGAACAGTTTGGAGAGCAGGCACCTCCAAGTCTCCTGCTGTGCCCTCTTTCTATCTAGACATGTATTTGCTGTGCAAGTGACTCAAATTTTAAAGCATATCTTTTTACATCCCTCCTGGGAATAGGAACATATTCATGTCCCAAAATACAGCTGAGGAACAAAGACCTGAAGAAATTAACTCTCTTGTTTAACATCACTGACAAAACAAGAAGCAGAATTGGAAATGGAGACTTCAGCATAAAATCAGAAAGCATTCCTCTATTGAAACATTTTTTTGCTCAGCAACTGCTAAAACTTCTCAACCCTCTCTCTTCACTCTTCTGAAATGCCTCTGCTCTTCCTTCACCTTTAGGATCCTTTGGTTTTGATCTTGTTGCCAGACAACTTTATCACCACTCACAGTTGACTCCTCCACTCATTTTAAGTGGACTTATCAGAAAGTAACATTATAAAGAAAGAAGAGTTCTTCCCTTGGTTACTTCTACTGTTGTTATAAAAAAGCAAAATGTAAATCCCTGTAGACAATGCCCAAAGTGGTTATAGCTCTGAAAGACTTCATAATGTATAGTCTGTGAACAAAAAAGCCATAGCCATTACAGTGCTCTCAGTGGTTACGTCACTCAGAAAACACCACAACTAATTAACATTGGACCCCGAGTGATTCTCTGGAACACTGAGAGAGAAGGACGGAAGATGATGCCCATCTACAGAAGATTCACAAACAGTCTGACTATGCTTAATATAAACGAGGGAAAAAAATCCATGAAGTAAAACATCTTTAAAGGGAAAAAAAAAAAAATCTAGTTCCCTTATGGAATCTGCAGACAAACATACAAGCTTTAGGTCTACCAAATCAACAGTAAAACTACTGTGTAAGCCACATGAGAAGGTAGGTATCTTACCTTCTTCTACAGTTACATTCCCTCTGAAGAAATATTTTCCGTGTCCTCTAGAGAGAGCCACACCTAAACTGTGCAGAGAAATAAAGCAGACCTTGAAATCTGTGAGACAAACAATAACAGACATTCAGAGCTATTTTCATTTCCAACATTTTCAGCTAGTGTACTATGATTAACTTTAAAATTGTTTGTTTCCAAACCCTCACTGATCATATTTATTGTTCAACTAGCTGCTTCAATGCTGTTTCAGTTCCGATGCGTCTGCAACAATCGGCTGTATTTATGTGTGCTTAGAGGTGCAGTAAACCATTATTCTCTGGCAAACTAGTAAACGAGCCCTCTAAGCTCACTGCTGTTCACCCAGCATGAGATTTCTTCAGCTGAGCCTTGAACATGCCCATGGCCTTACAATGAAGGAGACAATTTTTTGTAAATCAGACTAAGCTGTTGAGAAACTACGTAAGTGTGGGAATCAGTGGAGCTACTGAGAGGAAAAGAATTTCATATGTGACAACAGCATCATGACTCCTCTTGGACTAGTTTTTCTGTGATTCATATTTTTAGCTAGTTTAACTTCTTTGTGTTGACTTCAGCTTCATAAACTCTCAACAGTTACGTACCCAGTTTTGGTTCGGTTTTCAGGCTATCGTTTAAACCGTTCAAGTTTAATGAACTGGCTGGGGGATCCCATGCCTCTTCCTATTGAACACATACACAGAACACCTTCTGGCATGCATTCATTCATTCATGGGGATTATATCAGGCTAGGAACCTGCCAGTAATCAGTAAGACTGAAAATGCATAGGCTGATACTTTAAGTACACATAGATAGAGGCACAAACTCCAAGAGCACACGTGCTGCAATCAACAGCTCAGTCTGGAAATGGGCTGAACAGCAAACATCTTTGATGCTACAGTACATATTTTAATAAATGTTGCCGCTGCTGTCTTCCTGAATCTATACTCTTACCCATCAAAACTAGATACAGACCACGCTGAAAAAGGCAGGACCGTTTTCCTACTATATTTCTGTCCTAAGAATCAGAACTCAGACTGCATGCATAGATGTAGCCCCGTATCTGTTTACTAAACAGGGTAAGAATGACAGTGTCACAGAAACAAACAAACCAACCAACCTTACAACAGAAAACAAATAACAACAATAAAAACCCCACAAAATTAAAAAAAATAAACCGAAATGAAAAACCCACCGAGTTTTACCACCCATGTGTGAATTTTAACAAGAATAAACACATGCATTGGAGATCAGAGAAATATGCCTGTATTTTCTCTGTGTGGAAATGTAGCTCAAGTTCTGCCAAATGGTTCCATTGAAGAAAATTTCAGTTGAGTATTGCAACTATCAGCCTCCTGCTTTAAGCATAAGGTACAGTTAGTATTCTTTTATTAATGGATTATTTCTAATGGAAATGTGAGCATTTTTAAAGTGACTTCCTGTCTTTCTTTTCTTTTTTTCCCTCCTAAGATGCATGCCAAAATAACATGGCTGACTTACTCAGTTTTAGTTATACAAATACACTGAAGGTAGTTCAGAGAAACAAAATATCCAAACCTCAAATTGGAAGTGAAATACTATCTCATTTTACATTACATTTTTGTTGTGGAAAAAAATCAAAATGGGGCTCAATATGTAGTTACTTAAATGGATTATAGTATTTATAGCTCTCCAAGTACTTGCGAAAGCCTTTCGTTCAATGTAAACCTCAACTGAATATTTTTTTAATGAAACGTAAGCCATGACAAACACTGTGAGTTTGCCTGTGTGAGCTTGCACAAACTTTCCATCCCTGGAAAAGCTGAAAGGAATGCTGGTAGGCTCCTTTTCCTTGCTATTTTCAGCATTGTCCAGGGATATTTCATTGTCAAGTTTTCTTGATGAGCTTTTAATGAGTTCACAAGCTCTGTACAAACGCAAGTCCAATGAGTCTGATGAAATGTCCATTTATTATGGTCGGCTCTACCTGAATGGAGTACCCTTGATGTCTGTATAATAGTAGTCATTTGTCATCACCAATACCCGCTTCTAGATTCAGAAGAAGAAAGTCAGACGGGGAGGGGGGGCGGGGGGGAGAAGTTAGTTTGCTATAAGAAATGTTTAAAAGATCAAGTGGTTAGTCACTGATAAAATTACAAGCAATGTTTACATTCAGTGGGTGAAAAAATATACTGCAGTGAATCATATTTATAACAATCTTAAAATTTGTTAAAAAACCAAATGAACTGCTTGCTTTATACTTAGTTGGAATAATATTTTATGCATCATACCCCTTTGTCCACTGTCTTCTTCACTTCCATGGAGAATTTCCCTGTTTTCCGATTCACCATTGCATTTCGGAGCTAAAATGAAGGAAATGCATGTCAATTCTTTTATTTGCGTTTTCTGCCATTCTTTCAACTCTGAGCTCCCTGGTACGCTCATTTGGCCTAAGCAGTACTTAATTGTCTTCATTTATGCATTTTCAGTAGTTCCACTACACACTGAACAACCCCCTTACAGATTTTATTATCGACTGTATAGGCGAAGACTCCTGCTGCACAACTTTAGGCAAGTTGCCGAGGTACGTAAGACCAGAGGACACCAGCTGACGCAGCCTCTCTCTTAGGGGAACATGCCATGATGATGAAAAGAAGAGTAAAAAAACCCCACAACTGTCCAAGCAGGTCTAGAAGCCAAAAAGACCCGCAGTGCCCCTAACAATGAGTACACGCTGCCCTGACACAGCTGCTCTGAGAGCAGGGTCTCGGCCTGAAACTGAAGAACGACAAGACATGGTTTTTGAGAAACCCTCAGCCTTAGTGTTTTGAATTTGCCTATTTATCAGTTCGGGACTTTCGGGAAGAAATAAGAAAGTTACTGTTTAGCAGTTATACCATCCATATATGGAAGTATTTTATTTGAATGCTGTTAGATTTAAGAATGGAAGAAGCGACTTCTTTTGCTTATATTTTTAATTAACGGCACAGATGCAGAAAGTTTAAGACGGTTGTTTCGCGATACCTTCAATTACAAAGTGAAATTGCTGTACTTGTGGGATTTTTTGTGGTAAGAAGCACCTATAAATCTTTCTCAGCTGTAATTTTCATTACAATAGGAAAATTCCACTATCGCTAATCAATTCACACTCCCTCTTCAGGGATATTCAAAATACAGACTAATATTGACAAAATGAGCATTTTGATGTCTCTTCTATCGCGTATCTATCTGAACACAATTTTGGACATCCTGTTCTTGCTGAATAAATATAAAGTACCTCATGCCAGATTGGGCAATTCAGTCAGATTTTAACGAAAAATTGTGAAGATAGTCATATCAAAGCACTCCGCAGGCTTTCTGAAAGAGAATGACCAAACTTGCCAGTGAAATAACTGGTTTTATTCTCATGAACAAGTTGAGCATGGCTGACCTATCAAAAACTGCAAACTTTGCAGCTCTTTAAATTTAATTCTGGGGCATCTAGATTTGAATTAACAGTCTTACTCTTCTGCCAGTGAGTGTAAAAGAATAATTTTTAGCTGGAGGCATGTGTAAAATAAAGCATATATTTTACTGTAGATTTTTTTTAACAATACATAATAGGCAATTCTGGAAATATTTTCCCATTTTAAGTTTTGTGGTTTTGGACTTGGAGAGCTGGTCTTAATTAACCATCTACTTTCTAACATTTACAGAACAGTTCCATTTATCTTTAACATGGTTTTCATTTTTCTCCTATTGGTGCCTGCAGTTGTCTAAGACCCATTCCTCCCAAAAGCCTCAGGCAAGTCATAGATTTACTAAAAGGGCCTCCAAACTCTCAGTAGTGTTTAAGATCAAGTCTGCATCTGGGATTTAGAGTTTTACTTTTCTTCTTTTTTTTTTTTTTTTTTTTTTTTTGCTTGCTGTGATTACATTTCTTGGCTTTGTAATCTGGTTTCTCGGCTATTCTGCAGTTTCATCTCCCTCCTCAAATGCATAAAATAAGTACTGCCTTAGTTGGCTTCAAGCCCCAAAACATTCATTCATGGTCTTTTTTATTTGGAAAAAAATATTTCATTCAGCTAGAAATTATAATAAAAGAATTTTAAGAAGTGAGTTAATGAGAAAAGGGTTTCTGTCCAAATTGAAACTTCTTGTCTTTGGTACTGCGTATTCCCAGACTTTGCTGGAAGACACTGTTAGTTGAATAAGCTGATGCTAAGATTTCTATTTCTAATAAAATGCAGTAACAGCAAGATAGCAGGTACTGTTAACCTGGAAAATGAACTGATGAATATATATTTACACCGATTCTATTTCATGGTGACAAAAACCCCTAACCTTAGTTCTGCTGCCTTTTCCTTATTGGATGACTAGAGAAAACCTATTTCTTCACCTCTTCAGAGTAATACACATTATTACTCCTTCAGCTGAATATCTTCCAATCAATTGCTAACAACCCAGTTTCACTGCTATAGTATGAGATCATTCTATATTCTTGGAAAACTATGTAACCATTAAATTAATGTGGTAAAAAGTAAGAAAATGTCTTAATCAGCTTCCACGTAAGTGTTTCATGGGAGAAAAATATACCGGTAGTAGTCTATGTTATTAAAAGCAGCTATATGAATACATTTATTCTTTCCCTCTACAGTTGAATAAACAATGCTTTACTACCCAAGCTTGGAAAAAATCAAGAACATCAAATCCAAAGCCTTGGGTGAAGCTGAGCCACATGTAGCTCTCAAGTCAGTAGATTCCTTTACAAAGTTTTACGTCTCCTACGCAATATTTACCATTTTCACTCAAAATTAACAATATTAAGGAATTGCCTATTACAAAAGATCAACAAAAATAACACACACTTTTTGGACACTCATTTGGTTCCTCACATCAGAAAAGCTGCCTAAAGAGATGGGTGTCATTTCAATAATCTACAGAACTTCCTTCAAATTCCATTCTCATTCAAGCTCTAATGCTAATGACTCTGCCTGTAGCTGCAATATTACTTTATATCATATCTCCTTCTCTTTTATTCCTCTATTAGTATTTCTGACTGTCAGCCCCTCAGAAGGTCTTAGTAACATGGTATAAATGGCTTACATATTATTCCACACAAACACAAAAACTTGTAATGGTATACCAGGCTTACTTTTAAAAATAGCTGTAAAAATATTATTTGTTTGACATTCCATTTTTTCCCATTTAGATATTTGCATGAAGCTCTCCACTTGTGTGTGGCATTGCTGAAGTATTGGGACAACATTTGGAATGTTAATACATTTTTCTACTATATTTAACCCGCTGTTTTTTCAGAAACCACTTGGTCACCAATCATCAAACAGTAGATGTGTAGGCTGTTTTACAAAACCTATCTATCGGAGGATGATTTATCAAAGAACGCCTGCTTATTCAGGCATGCACTAGGGAATTATTAGCATTGATTGATGGGGATCATTCAAGGAAGTCACTACAACACACCTTCATTATACATGAGTACTGAAAATTGTGTTTACTGCTGCTCCAAAGCTATTTTCTATTACGTATTAAATATTTATCAAAACTAATTTCACTTATGACTTACCTATTTTTTTAATCCTACATACCGGGCAATGGACTTGGATCTTTTCTATAAATGTAATGCTGAATTTGGTCTATGCATAATGTAGATTAACTTCTTCAAAAGATGATACAATTAGAAAGGCTGCTTGTTTCTACGTTACAATTAAAAAACACTTTTTAACAAACTTTTGCTTTGGTGAAAAGGAAAGTCAGATAGAATGTATGTATGTATCTTTCATCAAAATGTGAAATAAAACTTTTTGCAACCTATGGAGAGACAAAACTCGATTTTTGCTAGAAATTTGCAGAAAAAGTGACAGAGCTTAGAGGTCTCAAACAAAGGAAATACTTAGAAAGGGCTGAATCTGGACTTTTCGCTTTCATGTGTTTTCAGATAGAATCTCAATTTTAAATAAAACTTAATTTTCAATGTCATAGAAATAGTTCAAGTTTACATTAACTGAACCACTGAATTTCTACTAAGATATGACTAAAAATGAGGGATTAAAACTGTAAAAATTAAGCAGAGAAATTATTGGAAGAAAGAAAAAGAAAAAAAAAAAACCCAAACCAAAGAGAAATAATAAGAAAAAAAATCGTGAAGGTTTAAAAGCTGTACTTAACTACAGCAATAACATTTGAAAGGAGAGAGAAATTTTAAAAGGTCATTTGCAGAGAAACTGGTTGAGTAATATGTGATCAAAGAAAAGAGAAAAGGCAAGGTATAAAATATGAAGTCAGTGCGATTGCCAAGACTGCAGAAGGCTGCTACAGTATATGGAAATCTAAGGAAGAAGCCTTAAATAGTCTGCGCACAGAAAACTGCACAAAGCTGTACAAGAACGAGTTTGAGTGTGCGCTCCAACACAAACCTCTCAATAAGGAAGTAAGATGGCCTCCTAGGAGAGGCTGAGGACAATCTATCACCCGACGACACAGACATTGCTTCACACATAAATGAACTGGTTCACTATTCACAAAGGGGGTGGAGAGAGGGAGGAATGCAAGATATATATTTTTTAAGGGAGAAAGAAAATATAGACTTATGTCAGAACAAGGATCAAGAAATTAGTACATTTGAAGACTGACAAGACTCCAGGGGCAGTTGTACGTGATCCATCCCAGATTTCGGAAGGACATGACAAAGTAAATATGGGAACCTTCAGTGGATATATTCAAAACCTCTCTGGAAAAGTAGAGGCATGAGGGACTTGAGAGAAGCTAACACAGTACTGATATTTGAGAAGGGATCGAGGAGACATCTATGAAAAATACAGACATGCAGTCGTGACTTTGGCAGTAGGGAACTTATGGGAAAACTAAATTACAGGACAGAAAGGGGAACACCTGGAAAGTTACGATTTAATTAAGGACAGTCAGCACAGATTCACACAAAACGAATCATGCCTAACAAATCAGATTTATTGAGGAAGTAACAGAAAGACCAGGCAGAGGTTAAGCCATGGACATAAGGAAAGCTTTTGATACAGTACTGCAGAAAAGGCTAAGCCTGCAAGGTAAGAACGAATAAGATAAAGAGCGAACTACAGAGTAGATGGAGCACTGAAAAATGAGTTTAACGGAAAGGACTGTGTGCATAACAGCCGATAGACATAGAACGCATGCTTCTGCAGCTACCCATATGTCTGAAATTAGGAGTTTGGAGTGAATCTGTGCTCTGAACAGAGGTCAAAGAATCCAATTTTGTTTATTCGTCTGATGTTTTTTGATTTTGTACATTAAGGAAAATAGCTCTCATTACTTCCATTAAGGAAAGAGGGATCTCATGAAAAGAAGTTAGACTCATTCCTTCGTTGCTGAGTTTCAGCAGTTGTCTGGGCCAGCCCTAAAGAGATATTCTATTCCCTTCTCTAGCACTAAGCTTGCTATCCAGCAAAAATACACAATGGGATGCATGGAGAACGCAAGGGCGATGAGTTTTACCAAAGATACAAAGAGTCTGTGTTTGTGGTATATGCATATGTAAGGAAGGATCAATACAAAGCAGTTATAAAATTCTGAATGAAGTAAAAGGGGCTATTGTCCTTCCTTTCCTGAGAGCAGTCAGGTGGCCTCTCTAATGACTACTTAGTTTCCAGGTACAGTAGTGGGATGCAACAATGTCTTCTGACGGGGTTTTAAAACCCATCACTTACCACATCATCTCTGTCTTCCCACTCGACCTCAGAAAGATCCACACTACTGTAGTTGGGCTTTCTTCGTTTCTTCCCCTCTTCATACTGGTATAAAAAGGGTGAAATATTTAGCACATTCTGTTTTATTTGCACAAAGATTTTGTATCAGAAGATTTTAAAAATTCGCTGGATGCATGCTGATTGTATGCAATACACATAACAGTACGTAGCTTAAATCATACAAAACGCACCATATTGCTGTATAAATGTTGCCCATGAACTAAAAACCTACATCACACATGATTATTTGCATGATCTCTGGCCACGATGCAAAGCTTTTCTTGATGGACACAATGGGAAGTCCAACTCAGCAGTTGTACCTTCTTCTCCCCATATGGAAAATACACGAGACCTTGGTCTTGTAGTTTATGTTAAATGTCTCAAACTAGCTCTTTCAGCTGTACAGGAAGTTATATTTACTATAATCTTATCAACAAAATGTTTACCCATTTCCATTTAAACAAGATAAAACGCAAGTCCTGAGAAGTATGGTGTTAACATTTGCTGATACTACATTTTATCTACAACTTCATGGGGGAAAAAGTAATATACTAATAATGATAATTTATAGTTTTTATCACTAGTCACTGTTACACGGTAAATTGCACATTTAAAATAAACATTCTAGTGACAAATGGATTTGGCACCAAGGTGTTTATAACGTAGGAAATTCTGCCCTCTGCTGAACATTCAAATCAGAGAGCCTACTAGTGTAAGAACAAAACCTTGCTCAGTGGAAGAAGAAAAAAGTATTTAGGAAGATCTGTGAATAAAGAACCTAACAGGTTAAGAAAATTTATGAGAATATATTTGAAAAAATTAAATTTGGGAGAGGATCAGCATAATGTGAAATCTGGTCTTTTATCTTTTATGATGCACGTAAGCGGGAGGGAAAACCACAAATCTTTCTATGAAGTATGACAGGAGACATTGGGATACTGTGAAAGATCCCCAAATTGCTTTTGTGACTCCCCAACAATAGCATCACAGAAGGATAGAAAATGTACCTGTAAGGCAGTATATATAGTTGATTCTCCTCCCTCAGGGCAGGACCAACTATACCGTAAACCAAACCTGCCTGTGCTTGAGACAGCCGATTCATCACTGGGGCCAGTGGTGCAGGAGCTTTCAATCACATTCTGCAGGTTACAGAGAGACTAGAGAGGCCAAAGAAAAAACTTGCTCTCTGAGCGTTAAGAAGGTTATTCCCATCCTGACTTTTCCCTCTCAAAATTAAAACTCTCATGTGAATCCCACAGTTGCTTTTGTAGATCACAGTATTTAAAAATAGGCATAACAAAATCTTCCTGAAGAACAGATAATTTTAAAAAATATGGACTACTGGATCATAATCACAAAGAGATTTTGAGATACTGGTAGCACTGTGACGTTTCTTCTAGCACAGGCTTCATGGAGCCTCCTTAATTTTTGATCATAGAAATAATTGGAGTGTCCAAGTTGTTACAGATGATTCTTTTGAGAAACTATGTGGGATAAAATCCTGAATCAATTCTCATTCTTCTTTTGAATAACAAAAATCCTAGCAACTCTATGGTGTAAGTCAGCCTAAGTTCTGAGAATTCCCGCAGATGCAATTGAAGAGCACTTTCGTGTGCTTTTCTTGCCCCTCTGCTAGAAGCCACCATTCTTGTAACAACAAGGTTATCTACTTTGGGCTAATGCTATTCAACAGATGGGTAGAGAGATGTAAAGAATTTCTGCTTTCAGCACATGCTTATACACTAGACTGTGAATTCAAGCAGCTCAGTGCTACGATTAATTCTTGCTACGTGACAGCTCTGATAGCCAGAGATTACTATACCCAAGGAGTGAAGAACAAAATTTGCAGCCAATGTAGTTAAATCTCACAAGAATAAAATATGAGAGGATAATGTCCAGTTCATTAGCAGGGCTTGATTTTTGCAGCTATGTTTTGCAAGCCTTTCATTACGGCTGCAGCTATAACATTATTATCTTTAATCTTTACAAGGAGTAACTACGTCTACTCTCTGTGGCTGCACCAATTAACCAAGCAAATCTTTGATCTGATTTAGTCATTCTAGTACAGAAATGGCTACAGTCAAGCTCTGAAATACTGAGAGCTGAAAAGTGTTACATAGAAGTTAGCTGGGATCATCTGAGCAGAGCAAACAGCTCCTGTACTGGTTCCAATGTTTAATTACGTCCTTACTCACAGATGTTGAAGAGCTTCTGGGCTATACTGCATTCCCAGACACATGTGCAAATCCTTACTTATGACAATAGGAGCTGGTCTTGTGTGTCTGACAGCAGAAGTGGGCTTCAAACATAAGGCAAACCATCTGCATCGTATTGATTATGGGGTTTGTATTTATTTTGATCATATAGATTCCACACCTTGCACTCAAGGAGCAAAAACAAAATCCAAAAGCAATCAAACGAAGAGCTGGATAAAACATTCAAAGTTCTGCAGCAAAGCCAGAATTGGAAGCATTCATGTCTTAAAAATTCAGATAAGCAGAAACAAAGCCAAAATCCCAATGCTCAAGCAAGGGTCAGGCTCTGTAAGCACTCGAAGGAACTGAAAATGCAGTTCTTAAACACATTTAGGACAGGAACTAATAAAGTATTGACATGCCTAACCCCTCATTCAGCTCTTACACTTTAGGGGCTACTGTTTAATTGCCTACACAGGAATTCAATAAGTGAAGAGTAGATTTATGATATAGTTGAGAAAAGGATGGCAGAGGAAAGAAAAAACAACTTCCAGCAAGGACAAGATACCAAAAAATAGCAATTATTTGTACATCTGGGTAACTTTGCTTACAATCTAATCCTCATGAAGGTATTATCTTATTCCCAGCAGTAAATTTACGTATCTTTATGCTTATGTAACTAGGGCCTAAACATAAAAGCAAGTAGATCAAATATAAAATACTTCATAACACTACCGTTCTATTGGCCATTCTTCTCTAGCTTCTTTCTAGTTTTATTGCTCAACTAATTTCTTAGTAAAAGTTATTCATGGACATGGAAGCAATTCACCAGCTTTTAAAAGTGGCATTCATCTGTACCTTTTTCTCTGGTAGCAAACCTAATCTAACTTTTTATCTCTGAGACTCCTGGGTGAAGTATAAAATACTGATTGAAGGCTGAAGCCAAACCCATCTACAAGATTACTATAAAGCACTGAAACAAGTTATTAAGAGACCCGCTGGGAAAGATAGAAACTAGGAGCTCTACCAAATTACTCTGATTTAAGTGCATGAGGAAAAGAGCTAGATTTAAACTGTGTGCTGTTAATCTACTTTGGCCAGTATAAAACGGTGGTGATATTATATAGTAGTTAACCCCTGGGAAAAAAAAAAAAAAGATACCGAAAATTTTTAAATATCTGGACTGCAATACAAGAATCTTTTAGTCTGCTCAGAAGTACATGATAGCTCCAACATATTCTTGTTTGTGGAAAGAACACAGGAAATGATTTTGTTTGGTAATCAGAATGAGCTTTATCTTACTCAGTATCTTTTATTTGAGGCTTGGCCAAACTCTTATAGCACTGGATGATTCAAACAACATGTGACGTGCACTGTTTAAAGACTGAATCACATTTTTTCACCACCCCGTATACAACCATTTACATGTGCCATTATTAAACTCTTTGCTTTGATTTTTTTTTTTTTTTTTTTTTTTTTTTTTTAAAACGAGCAGTCCCAAACCATCTGCATTGAATATGACCTGCCACGTGTTTATAAAGTCAGAGTGTAGCAATCTGATCACGGAGGGAGCAAGCTACATCTTAACAGCTGCAAGCCTGGGGTCTAAGGTGATTGGAATTTCTCAGACATGCTCCATCTGGATAATGGGGAGGTGGGAGAGAGTAAGTTGCTGTGATAGCAGCCTTGGAAGCATCAGTAGATTTTAGTGAACTTGCTTAGCCACACTTGTGGAATCATCTGTGAGAAAATATTATAACAAGAAAGTATCTACTAAACAACAACCAAAACCCAGAGAGGTAAAATAATTTCAAGGGAAAGTTCTTCCTTGCCAAACTACTACCCGATGTACAAAAGTAAGGAACCAGGAACAAAAAAAACTCCTCCAGTTTTAAAATTTAGCATCAATTGATTAAGTTTAATCTTTTTGGATTAGTACTTCAAAACTAGAATAATGTATTAATCTAAACAGGATTTGAGAATGATCCCAATTTTTTTGTTTGGAGGAGACAAACTTGAACATATGGAAACATGTTTTGCTGAGCTTGAATTCTACATAATTAAATACACAATACTATTGCATGTATAACTGTAACTTACATTAAGCCATCCTGTAAAGGTATTCTTGTCTACAAAGTTTGATAGAAAAGGTCGAATGAACAAATATCAGAGGAAAAGCATCGTTAACTAAAATTACACACTTTTCCATATAGTTTTAAATAAACAGACACAGACCGAATACACTGTCATTATTGCAATTCCCTGGCCTAGCCAGTTATTCAGCTACCTCCCTTCTCTAAGATTCTGAGCACGAAAGTTACCAGTTATTTATTGTCTAGCGTAGCTCCGATGGCCATAATGCAAAGACCGCAGCTGTTTGATCTTTGCAGCTGTTTGAATGGAAACTGCATTGAAGCTGACTTTACATGGTCAATGCAGTGGCTGCCACCGAGACCTTGACCAGCGATCCATCCCAGCGTGAAACTGCTCCTGAGTCGCACTGGTCCTTACTGAGGTGACCGTGCAAGGGGAAAGCTCGGTTTACGTCAACTTTAGGAGCAGAATCCTCTGTTTCTGTCACCAGTCCTTCAAATGTGTCGTCTTTGCTCTTTGCACAGACTAAGGCAGGAGTATATTGCTGCTTCCTTTCCTGGCTCCAAAGGGGGTACGTCCCCGGGTCAGGCCCTTCTCCAAAAAGAGCCGTGCCGCTCTGCCACGTAAACGTGCACAGAAAGGGAGGGGAGGAGGGCACTTCCTTCCTACTTTTCAGCAAGGATTGTAATAATTCCAAATTGCAGATTCCTTTAAATATGGATTAAGTCCTTCATCATTAGTCCATTAATAAAATAATACTTCTATCATAAAATGCTCAGAGTTTAAATACTATGGGGCAAAGACAAGATAATGGAAAATACAGTGGAAAGTTGTGAGAAGATGGGGAAGAGATCACTTCAATAGACCGATTCATACTCTGAAATTCAAAAAAAAACAAAAAACCAAAAAACCACAACAAAAAACCCAGTACCGAAGAATTCCCTTCACCGCTTCACCTATTTATATAGCATCACCCGCAGCGACTGAGCTTTCATTCACCATGCAACTACACAGCTCCAAAACGTTCTGCCTGGGGATACATGTGAAGCAGCATCCTATCTCAATGTAAATCACTACTGCTTCGCTTTTAAGCTCTTTATTTCATTTGGATTTATTTTTTTTTTCTGCTCACATGATCCTGATTTGTCTTTTGTGGTACCTTTATTTCATGATTTGCATCTAGTTTGTGGCCTCAAATGATCTTTTATCGATCTGCACTTGATCTTGAATTGGTAGAACACTCATAGGTGTCCAGTCAAAGCCAAAGTCGCTTTCTATACAAAACTCCTTATTTAATATTAAAAAAGAAAAGTAACATCTTGATTTTCTTAGGAAAACAGGAAGAACAACTTCCCTTTCCAAAGACAGACTTTCATGACAAGCCTATTATTTAAGATGTTAATCCAGAAGTTCCTAGGTTATGGTTGGCAGTAAAAAACAGTTATTTTGGACTGATTTTTCATGCCAGATGGCAGTGAAAAACTGCCACACTATAAAATTTGCAGAAATACTGCAGAGAAAGCTGACAACAGGAGCCATGTCATTTGCTAGAGAAAGAGAATAATGCAATTCTAAGTTTCCAGGCAGAGAAAAAGTACCATGTACATAGAAGAACCCTCTAGCAAAGCAATGGAAGAAAATAATCTCACGCCACGTGTATTTAAATTACTCTGTCTACTTACACTCATAGCATGTGTTTGCATTACAATGGTGCAGTAATGTTTAAATTGATGAAACAAAATATGGAAATATGCAGGGTGAGGTAAAAGCAATACAAAAAACAGCTTTAAGTCACACACCTACAGACTGGACAAAGAGTACATCGGCTGAGCTCCCATTTTCAGGTGGATTGCAGTTGATTAGCAACGCGACATGTACGTGATTTACTCCACTGAAAAAAACAACCCCTCTATTTAGGATTTTATTTGCATTCTCAGGACCTCATCATTTGGGATTATGTAAAACTGGCAGCTGCTTATAATATTTGGGGTTTGAGTAGAAATAATTAAAAACATCTGCCTTTATCTAATACTACCAGACTTAAACCCATGAGCTCGGTTATACCTAACTTCAAAGCTGAAAGCAAAGAATAAAAGAAAGCTTCACATATTGCTAACAAATTTTCAGTGATTCATTTATATGTACAACCAGTTATTCACAGCCTTCAAACCTTTAATTATCTTTTAAATATAGTAATTTTTGCACTTCTAATAGATAGCAATTTAATGCTCTCACAGGGATTCAGATGGGCTGTCTTTTTGAAATGTAAACTCCAATAGGAATAATCATTGGCATTCAAGTGATTGAATTCTTCAGTTATTTAAATGAACGCGAGGCATTTACACTGTTCAAATCATTTAAATATTCTGCTGTCAGCTACAGCTGTAGAGTTTTATGGAGTCGCTGAATAAAGCAAGGGTAAGTGTAGGTTATCTTACGTTCCAGGCGGGACTCCCAGAGAGAAATGAGATTTGCTGCTTATGAAAGGCTAACACTGCTTAAGTGGGGCATTAATGTTTCCCCTGAGACTTGGATTTCTCTGTTTTTCTATATTAGGAGAAACAAATTTCCCAGAATTTATAGCTACAAAGACTTAATACTGATCTAGCAATCTTTAATACTCCAGGTCCTTTACCTTAATACGATATATCGTGACAGTCACATTCTAAGTTTAGATGGTCAACTTACTCAGGCAGCCAACCACCAATATATTTCGGTGAGGGCATTGTGATACATACACGGGCTTTGATTTCCATGTCTAACTTTCCCTATTAAGACTGATCAAATTAAATAAAGATTGTGCAGCATTTAAAGAAAGCAATTTATCAATTGTATCGGTTACAGTGATAAAAAGAGCATTCACATACAGCCATTCAAAAAATCCCATTACTAGCCTTCCAGAGCTTATACTGAGAGTATGAATAATGCCTCAGTCTTCTCAGACAGAGAGAGGATTTTGATTTAAACTCAGAAATATTACAAAATCCGTAGTCATCATGGATGTTACTAGATTAATTCATAAGTCGTAACACATTCCTAATCTTACCTTTATCCAAAAATGGCAGAATCTGAACAAAGATGCAATTTGATTCCATAACATATGCATCTGTCTTTAAATGCATATTTTCTTTAATTAAGGAACTTGAGCTCCTTGTTCAGGAACTTCGAGTATTCTACCCTAAATGAACCTAACAATTACTGAAAACAAAATCCCTCTTTGCTCCCTGAACAAAAATACAAATTCCATTGCCAACTATGAATCAAAAAAGCCACCGACTTCACAAAATCAACTAGAGAAAACCACACAAATATTTGGACTGAGAGGCAACAGCACAGAGCCCTAACACCAGGTAAGGTTCACAACGGTGTCAATCCGTGGCTATGGCAGACACTAACCTTTCAGCGGCATTCCTTAATTTCTCTGCAGTCCCACTACACTTTCCTAAGAAAGCAGTTTTCCTCTGGCACGTACATTTAACAGACTACAATGACAGTTATGGCAACGAGCAATCAGCCACAATTAATACGGTGGTCGTTTTTAAATGTATGTAAAAAGTATCTATGGCTTGTTTATTACTCTTCCTTTACATTCAGTAAGCTCACTTTTTTGGAAAACCGTATCATCATCATGACATATTGTGCATTTTAATATTTGATGGAGTAACAGCTAGCACGCTCAAGCGCTAACAGGATACCGAAAACCAAGTAATTCAATCGGACGTAACTGTTGCCGAGAAAAACTTTGTCCTCGCGTACACATTCCAAGCATGTGCGAGGAGCCTCAGAAACCAAGTTACCGCCTTGAAAATCTCAAAATTCACTTCTGAACTCCCACACATTTTTTTTTTTTTTTTTCTAAACAGTAAGTTGTGGTTTCAAACTAAATATACAATTCAAAATTACATCACAATTTAAAATATTCTCTCGTGGAAAATAAAATACTCCTCTGTAAAAATATAGCCTTTTAATCAAAATGCAGCATATAGGAGCATTCTGATACAGCACTATTAAAAAAGAAAAAAAAGAACCATCATTGGCATCAGCTATCATTTCTTGAGTTACCCCTGGAGTAGTTTTGATAGGAAACGCACCCTAAAAAGGGTATAACGTGCAAAAACATTTAAAACGTACTCATTCACTACGTAATTTAAAAAAAAAAAAAAGGCTTTGAAGGACAGCAGAAAGATGACAAAGGCATTTTTCCACTTGAATTCCAGCCGCGCCGGGTTTCTGGCCGCGGTCCCCGCAGCCCGCCCGGCCCCCCCCGCGCCTCGGCGGTGCTGGGGCGCCACCGCCTGGCGGCGGCCGCGCAGCGCACCCGCGGGGGCACCTCCCGCCCGCCCGCCCGCCCGCCTCGCCCCGCCCCGCCCCGCGAGCCGGCGGGGGACGCGGCCTGTGCCGGGCCCCGCCGCCGAGGGCCCGGGCCCGGGCCCGGGCAGCCGGTCACCGCTGGGAGAGAGGGATGGCGCGGCCTCAGGCGCATTGGGGAAGAGAAGGGCAACAAAAGGGAGGGAGATAGAAATCAGAGTTTCTGTGTATGCGAAACATAGGGGAACGGGCACTCCGTCACTTAATTGACAAGGCCTCACAAGCGCTCTCTTTTGGTTCTCCAAAAGGAATTTCCAAGGGATTCCTTATTCCCTGATTATCATGATTTATTAAGTTGTTTGTCAAGACTCATGGCTCTAGTAATGTCTTTTGGGAAAGAATGTAACCAGAAGTTCCTTCCAGTCCCTCCATGGCAACAGTGGCCCCTGAAGGCTCCCAGCCAGCACCGAGCGGGACGTCCGGGGGCTGCTGCAGCAACCGTCGTAAACCTCTACAAGTACCTTCAACCTCGAAAGTACTTTCCTCTTCTTCCTTCAATTGCTCCCACCAGCTGCCCATGCGCACGCAACCAGTCATCCTAACTGAAAGCCAAGTTTATTCAAAAAAACAGCAGGAGAAACACGAGAGGAAATCTCCAAGAAAAACATTTTAAAACATAAACCCAATAGGATAATCAGCACAAAAATGTAGCTATCTTAATGATTAAATACACCGGTCAGCATAAGATAAAAATCTGGTGCAAGAGGAAGCACTCTTCCTCAGCGACTGTCTGCGATCCTGCCTGTCTGCTCAGTGTCCTGTAAGACAATTTCTTAAAAAGCCGCGTGTCAGCTTCAGAGCTAACAGATATGGCCGCTGGGGTTAGTAACTCGGGAGTCTAGTAATATTCTAGCTTTACATCACAACAGGAAAATATAATAGCAATGTAAACCAGTGTGGATCAAGTCCAAGTCAATAATCGATGTAACTTGAATGTAAACTCTAACCCACCCAAATAATTCTAGATATTATCTTTGGTGAACTATCTAATTCCAGTCCTACATGCCTATTTTCACATACTTACTGTCACAAACTTCATGGAATGTTTTGCCACTAGTTACAAGGGTATCAGGATTCAGCCTGCAATATAATCTAAGGGCCCAGGCCAGCAATCACTTCACTCTCAAAAACTCCACTGAAGTCAACAGAAGACTCCCATTACGCACTACTGACAGAACCCAGAGGTAAAAAAAGACTCTTCCAAAAAAATGAAATGAACAGACCATGAACGTATCACAATGAGTTCCCTGTAGCTGACAGCTTATGGGCTACTGCCCAACATTTTGATTTTAGAAAGAGAGACTGTTGTATAAGGTAATGAAGTAAGTTCGTTAAGATGTACACTGGGGCGAGGAATAGTAACAGAAAACCACCTTTTGCCTTACTGAAACATGCCACCACAACAGAAGCAAGGAAGGCGGATAACACCTTTGTCAGTCTAACTTAAAGCTATCTACTGTTCCTGGATTTCATTACCTTCTGTTTATTAAAATATCCATTCTATAATGAATAAATACTGATATTTTTGAAGGAAGTAATTTCCCAGAAGAAAAAAGGGACAGTACAGCAAATGCATGTGTTCTCAAACTCCGACCCAACTATTCTATGATTCTTGCGATGTAGATAGGGAACTTTCAAATATATATTTTCCTACGGCTTGCAAATACAGGCTATCAGATGTACCTGTGATACCTGAAGATTTCAAAAGCATTTTTAAGAATCAAGACAAAGTCATGAGTGTAGTATTATGAAAATTGGAGAATGCCATAAAAAACATTGTCTTTATATCCAATTTAGAATGGGATATTAAAAAAATCCCATGGATTTTAATACATACAGAGATATGGAAAAATATCGTGAAGGTAGTGGCCAATCATGAACTAAAAACAATCCCCTATCACATTTTCCTGTGCAACAACTAAAAATTTTGAAGATAACTTCTCACCCCGCTGGCGTTTCCCACCAAAAAAAAAAAAAGTTTAATATAAAAAGCTTACATTAAAGCAGAACAACATGTATTTCAGCATTTTTAACCACTGAGGATAACTAACATAACTAGTCTAACATAAATTTTCAAAGAGCAAATTGTAGGAAAAGATACAGAATGCTATGTCTATGATGCAGCTGGATGTGAGATAAAAGCAAAATTACACAAATTGTCACTTGACACGGACGAGCTAGCTGAGGCAACAAGGCAGTGAAGATGCAGCAGAAGAGACCTGAAGGTGCATTAAAAATCTGTGTGTGAAAATCAGGTGCTCTAAGGAGGTTTGTACAGCCCCTGTTGCTGCCTCTTCTCTGCTATGGTTACCAAATATAGCTCAGTGGGCAAGCTCAGTCAGAAAAGGAAAGAACACGGAAGAACGGATGATAAATAAGAGGTCAGAAAAACGCAGAGAACGTGACAACAAAATGCCGAAATGCAGAAAAGTAAGAGTAGAAAAACATTACAGCAAGACTGAAAATACTGGTTGCTTACTGTGATGAGAAGATTCAATGAGATAACAGTCACATATTACTACAAAGTAAGAAATAGAAAAGGAAAAAATAGATCAGGAGCTTCTGCTTTCCATATTCATAAAATAAAAACTACTTCTAATGAAATTTAAAATCAAATTCAAAATAAAAACTGTGCATAAATGGTTACGATATGGAAAATCATTTCTATGAGAATTCAAACAGACTGACAAAATGAGTACGTTAGTATGGATAACAGAAGTATCCACTCCAATAAGTCTTAATGCTAAAATATCAGAATCAAATGTTTACGAGCACAAGCCGATCTGAAACTCTTACAAGTTACACTGACTGCTGCGAGATTTTCCGCACCCTCTGACTCAGTTCCTGCATCTTCCTCAGGAACAATCTCATGGTGGATATTGCTGGTACTGCGATTCTGGACTAGATGGCGTGAATCAATCTCATAAATCCTACACTTCAATACTCGAGAAGTATGTACTATCTCGTAGAGACAAAACGCATTTTGACTGAGAGGTGAAATGCTTAGGTATTGAGTTAGAGTTTTCTATCTTCCTTAAGAGTGAACTGCTTCTACTGAGGCTGGAAGTTTTTCACTCCCTACTATTTATCTCTTTGGGTAGCAGAGCTCCTAATTCCCCTAAAACAAGAAGCTACAAATTCATCATTATGAGAAATCGTCTGTGGCGAGTGTAGAGGTGGGAAAAAAATGGTCACTGGAGCATGTTAATTTAACGGACTGGGGCCTGAGCTGTCTATACCTGGATATATAGCTTTAGTGACTCACCACCGGAATGGTAAAAAACCCAAGAATGGATTAATTTGCAAGAGCCATTTCCGAGAATGGCATTGCTTATTGGTCAGTGATTTGCCAAATTCTCTACAGGTATTGTCTTCCATTCCGCAGTTGTGAAAAATTCTACCATCCAGAATCACAGGTGATATTCTTAGAAGGAAAATGACAATTAAACCATTTATTTTAAAATTCCTTCCAAGATGCTATAATGTCTGCTTTGCCATTAGATTGTCTGTCTGTTTTACAGAGGAGTTACTGGGAAAATGTTTTTCCATTCACCCATGGAAGTCCCCCTGTTGAACTTTTCATAAGCTCTACTGCAGTTAAAAAATAAATGGGGAAACAATAAGTGCAAATACAAATGTTAATTAAGTGTGTAATTCCTAGCCCAAATCTTAGAAAAACCAATTCTTTTGCTGAATGAAAACATCAGATATGCTAATGACTTAATAAATCATACGTTTCAATAATTTTATTTTTATATGAAATTACCCATCCAATTAATATTTCTGGGTTTTACTAAAATATTGTTGAAATCGGGCATTATTTGAAGTGCCTGCATGAGAAATACATATGGCATCCATGTGTATACAGCAGTGGAATCATTAATACTGATGCTTTGCAAAGAGTTGATAGTGATGGAACACTTGCAAGTGCTGTTCCTAAACAATGATGCAATCAAGAATGTACCAGTTCTCTAGGGTGTTAAGTTGATAAACATTTGCGTAACAGGCACTTCTATTTTTCTTTCTGTGATTAATGCAAACAAGATGATAAGGGAAACTAAAGGTAAAATTTGCTGCTATTTCTCTTTTAGTACAAAATCCCTTGTGCCCCTATTTTGCTTGAGAATATGCTTTATTGAAATTTCTGCACATATTAAATTAGCTTTAACGCTTTAAGATGACAAATAGGGGTTATTACATAGCAATAGAGCATTCCAGCATTCCATTTCAATGTAAAATGAACATAATTATAGCAATTTTTGGCTTTGCCATTTTGCAGTAATGGAGGCCTGTATCTTTTGCAGAAACAACTTGTGTATTTATTTTCCTTGATTTTTTTTATGCTAAACCTTTGTTTCCAGAGGTAAATTTACCAAGAATTATAATGTGTTATAAACCAATATGAACTAACCGGTCTGTTGTATTTAATTTTTTAATGAATATTACATTATCCACACTAAAGAAAAACAAATGCAATATATATACCTAGATAAATAGATAAGTAAATAGTATTCTTACCAAAGGCCTAAGTTCTGGATGAGAAAATATATCCATTGTTTGTAATTGCAAAGCATATCCATGAATACCTAACTGTAAGAGTAAAAGAGAAAGAAATACTAATTAGCATGGTCTCCAGTAAATTCTTAAACAAAAAATCAGGCAAGAATTGAGTTATCCAGGGCTTAAAGCTGGCATTCATAACCCTTATCCACATAGTATTTCATTATAACATATGCAAAGCTCTGATCCTTGACATTTTGTGAAAATGAGAACCTGTCATTGTGCTGAATTCAGCACATAGCACAATTTTAAAATGTCACACACGCTTTGCTATCTAGGGCACTTATTTCTATGCGAATTAGGTATACACATATACATGAGACACCACCGCATGTGGCGTACACCATAGCATGTGGCAAAGCAAAGGGATACTGGAATTTAGTAAATTCACATATTCCCAGGAGTGGCTAGGTTCAGCTTGCTTCAGTTCTTCAAGTGACGTTGTAAAAGAATCATTTAAATCAATGGTATTGAATGTACAGTTACAGTGAGCAAGCAGTGGCCTGTCATATGCGATACTTACATCTACCAGACTTAAGGTCTTACCTCTCTGTTGATTCCAGTTCATCTGGAGCCACAGAAAGCGGCACATTTCTACTAAAGAAACTCGTGTAGTTTACATATTTGTACCGATGGAACTATGGGAGTCATTTGAGAGCAATGAAATGCTTTATGAGGCCTAACGGTATATTATGAAATCTAGCCTGTACTTATTTAAATAACAATATACTCTTTAACAATATGCCTATTACTCAGTCGATTGCACCCACTGAATGCAATAAACGTACCTTCAAATCATTGATGTGTCATTCAAAATTCCTTCTTAGCATAAACTTGCTGCTAATGTAGAATCTTTCTGCAAGCTTCAGTATCGTAACTGTACCATGCAAAGAGTACATCTCCACTACGCTTTCTCACCCATTTTTTTCAATTCTGAAGTAACGTAATACAACATCCTATATATCTTTATTTAAGTATCTTGATGCACTAAGGTATTAAAAAAAAAAACAACCAAAAACCAAACCTCAGAACTATCTTGCTTTGGCATTTGCTTTACATTTCTCACCACTAACAACCTTTTTATTTCACTTCAGTACATTCTTAAATGCTTTGCTGAAGTGCGTCCTTCGGAATTTGTCTGGCAGAAAGCAATGTGAGCAAGGTTGACAAGTCAGAATCATTTCTAAGAGGCAAGTAGGACAGCAAGTCTGTTGGCTTCTGTAATTTTCTGGAAATATAAACCAGAGTATGATGTTATGGCAAGGTCATAGAGAAAACATACCACGTAGATTTATACTGTGTCTCTCTATGAATGATTGTATATGGTCAACTGTATCTGCCATATAGAAGATTGTTTCATAAATTAGCGGTTTTCCTAAAGCAATAAACTTCAGTGAAAGTAATAGAAGGTGATATGTTCTTGGCATCTCTTCATAAAGGAGGGATAACCAAAATAATAACAGTGGACATATTTTACCTATTATGTATGACAAGGGAACTAGCTGTTGGCTAAATATCAGATCTCAAGTGTAATTGTCTGTGTTGATAACTGCAGAATGACATCCAAGGAATGGAAGTCAGGTAAGGAAACAGATGTGGGTGGTATACTTCACAGGAAAAAATATTTGCCTATTTGAAGCATACCGGGATTCCAAGGGCAGTATTTTATTGTGTGTTGTGCAATACGTGAAACTGCACACCTCTGCACTTAAAATGCTTTGGTTTGAGAGATGCTACCACTTAGAGCAGTATTGTCATTTTAAACCTTGAACTCTGTCTCTAAATGACAGATTCAGAAATGAAAAAACCTTTTCTAACTGCTGTAAAATGCCACATGAAAACTAAGTATTACTAAATTCAGCCCTACCTTATTCAGGAGAAACTGCCACTGACATCTGGGGAAGTTTAGTCTAGATAATGACTGCTGAAAATAGCTCATTGTTATTATTCATCTTCCTCGGCATAAGATCCACCTCATCCAAGCCGAGAGAATTCCAGGTCAGCAGAATTCTATTTCCAACTAATCATTTTATATCCCTGTGTGAATTTTATTTCACATGCTGCCTCTACAGGAATGGGTCCCAGGGGTGATTATGCTCTTGCAATTGCATGGTCTTTTTACTGTTCAGAAATGTTTATGGTATGTGAGACTGGAAGTTATAACTCAAGTGATTTCACTAACCTAACTGTATTGCATGATATTGGTGCCTCCTGTAATAATCCTCTCTTGCATTACATCCTGCAGTATAAAATGTACCTTCAAATAAAAAGTCTAATATTCAGAAAGAGGATCGTATATTACTTCCACAGAAAACTAAGTCTTAAAAAATATAATATCATATGACAAAACCAGGAATTTTAATTTTCCTGTCTTCTCCTTTTCTGAATCTCACTAACTCTGCTGCAGTATCTGTTATTCAGGCCCACACTCTCTCTAGGTTCTTGTATTCAAACTATGTCCAAATCTGACAGACGACTTCTGAATAACATCGCTGTGATATGGTCTTTTCTATCCAGCCATGCACAGCCAGACTTTCATTTCTGCACTTGCTAAAGCATTGTTCTTCCTTCTCATTACAAATAAAACTTGCTCTACCCATAGCTCCTTAGAAGGCTGCTCCAAAGATTGTTTCCAGTGCTCCAAAGTTGGAAAAGGAGCAAATTTTGCTCCTTTCTGTTCTACCTTCTACTGATCCTGTATTTCTGCATACACAAAAGTATAATCCAAGTTGAGTGTAACTAACTTTGGTGGTTAGTGTGCTGAGACTGTTCTCTGTTATTTATCCTGACCAGTCTCTGTTCACTATGTTCTGATACGACTATGTAGTCAGCTGCTGCCTCTTCCCACAGCCTGCAAGCTTTTTTCCTGTTGGGCAGCCCTTCTGTTCTGTGTTTGCGTAGCGTCTAGCCTAGTGGGATCCAGGTCCCAGGAAATTACTCCAATGCACCTTATCAATGCTATTGCCAATATTTTACACATTATTTTTATCAAATTCTCATTTAATTTAAACTTTCCAGTTATTGCATATTGACCTACAAAGACATTTGTTAACTGCTAATATATTCAAATCAGAATTACAATCAACAGGAGGATTTTTTTTCCTTCTAACTAGAATTATCTACAAAACACGTAGGAATATACAAAGGCACTCACAAGTCAGCTTATTCCTCCACCCTCTTAGAAATCAGTAAATGGAGCATGGCAGCCAATTAAGAGGGAAGTATGACGTACAAATTTGTGCTCAGTACAGGTACGTGTCAAAATGTAGCTATTCCAATAGCTGGCCTCTTTAGTAAAGGCTGTCTACAGTATTGTGTTACGTGCTTATTTGTCTTGCAGAAAGATTCTGCTAGGAATTAACTGGAAAACATTCATTTAATTTTCATTTGTGAATAAAACAGCACTATAGTAAAGCATTTCAGACATAGAGAAGTAGTGAAATACTAATGTATTTCATCAAATTTAAATGAAAATTATATCTTTGCATTTGCCTGAAGCCTACTTTTACTGAGTTACAAATGTTTCACAATAGATGAAGTGCAAAAATTTTGAAAACTTTTATGATAATTCTTTTTTTAAGAACTTTACAGTAGAGTTGTCTCTGACTTTGGAAAACTAAGTAGAGGGAAGTATCTAGCAAATACTGGGTAGGAAAGAAGGAACCACTAGTCTGGTTAGGCAGGAACTAAAGCCATGTTAAGGCTAGATTTTCATATGGTTTCCATACAAAGTTATGCAAATTTTCAGCATGAATTTCTGGTTATTTTGCGTGGTTGAATCATTTCATTGATTTTATTACAGACAATATTACCTTCTAGAGCACACTGGGATCTGCAAAAATGTGAAGATCAAGCCCTATATTAATTTTGGTATTAAGAACTCCACTTGATCTCAGGACCAATGACATTTAGGCATCAGACAATACAGAGCTAAAATTCCTGAGGAAAATGAGTGAAATAATCGAGCTACATCAGTAGAACAATATTAACATGCTAAATAAATTACGTTATATTATACTGAGTATAAAGGACATGTTATCATTTGTGTATTACCTTGTATTTTGGAATAGTTTTTAAAAGCTCTTTAACTGGAACATCTGTGCCAACTACTCCCAGAAGAATCCCTTTAGATCTCTGAAAAGAGCAATAAAAGATGCACTTGAAACCACAATAACAACGAACATTCTCACCACTCATTTCACATTGCAGCTACTCTGCAGAAGTGAGCAGATAATAGACAAATTATTCAAAAATGGGGAAAGCAGAGGCTGGTACAACTCATCTGATCAAATAGTCATTTAATCAATAATATTGCTCCCTTCTACTTTATCTGCAATTCACGTAGAAAAGGCATGCAACCTTTTGATAGCTGAGTCCCTCAACAGAAAACTTCCTCATGCAAAATAGTTTTTGAATGAAAAACTGCTGTTAAAAATATGTTACTCCCTTCTTTCCCAATTTCTTCTGCCATTTGATAAACAAAAGAGAAAGATTAAGCATTAAAGGGAAAGTACATGTGATTTTTTTAATAACCTGTTAAATTAGTAAAGATAGATACATACATAATATACGTATGACTAATTAAATTCTGAGTCTATGAAATAGAAGTATATCAGTGCAAAGAAGAAAAGGATATGGATTATTTTCTGTAAAAATGTAATATAGAAGTAAGAAAACCCTAAGGCCTAGCGTCATCTGAGATTTTCTCTTAGACATAGGGTTTCATTATTTTACTATGGTTTCTAGAGTATAGTTATTTGGGATTACTTGTCCACATTTTTTTGCTAACAAAGGGATACTAACTGCAGACCAAATAAGAAGAGAAGAAAAATTCTTAGAGTAGGCTAAAATCTTATTAGGTCGCTGAAAGCAACTTCACTGCAGTCACCCCATTATCGCATGACAGAAATAGTCTGAGTACTTACAGTCTCGTTTTGCTTACTAAATACTGGCATGGCAACAGTTGTCATCAACACCAATCCCTGATCATCAGCAAGCTATTTTGAAAAAGAAATATCATCTCTAAGAACTAAGGAACAATTACAGACACGTGATTGCATTTTTCAATTGCATTCTCTTCATTTTAAACGCGATAAGGCGATTTAGCTAAGTGACGCTCACGTAGTTAGACTTGCAGTCAGCGCAGCCCAGCCCTGCCCCGGCCCCACCTCAACTATACCAGCTCTGCCCACCCCACCATCTGCATTGGCAGGAAAGATGCCTTGTCTTCATTCCTATTGCAGTCTCCCACGAGAGATACGGAGGGGCTGAAATGTGGATTGTGGAAGCAGCATGTGCAGTAGCAAAGCAGCTGGAGCTCTGTTCTACATCTTTCCCAGTGTCAGCTCTGCCAGCATTGCCTCAGGCTGTTTTCTCCCCACAAGGAACAAGAGGTTATGAGTTGCATGCACTTTGTTTCTGGTCCAGGCTGAGATCTCATCAGCTAACACAGCGGCAGAAAGGATGACAGCCAGTTAGGATCCCAGGAGCATCTTTGCTCCATCCGGTTTCAGTTTGCTGGACAAAGAGGTGGCATGAAGCATTAGCTGATTCTGCACATCAGGTTTCAACATATTTCTTCAATTTAGGGAGAAAACAGATCTCCTGACCTTGGTTCCATTCAAGAGAAACATGTAGAATGCTTATCATTGGCCACAGGAGAGTGACATTGCTCAGACTATGATCTCTTCACTCTTCCCGCCCTCTGGCCAGACTACATCTTTGCCACGAGGCACAGGCTAACTGATGCCCGAGCCAAGGCCTGCTCTGCGTGCCTGGGGATCTTCACCATCTACATCTGAAAGAGAACTCAGGCGGGAAGCTGAGAGTTACTGTTAAACCTTTTCTGCCCTTATAATTTGGGAAGATGTTTAAAGTTGAAGAGCCTTATCCAGCATTTAAAAGCATGACGTACCCAGTTATAATCACAACTGGAGATTTTGTAGAACACAGAGTCTGCTTTGTTGCATCTGTGTTCAGCCAAATGGATGAGGCAATAGAGACGATCTTCCTGAGAAATACTGTAGGTGACAGTCATGCCCAATTGCAACTGTGACATTCTCCTACTACCCCTACATCAGTATCACATTTTCTGTTCTCAGGCACTATTACCAATACATTCTTTTGAGAATTGCTGCAATTTTGATTTTTTGTTAACAAAGCTTTTCTTATTAATGAAGCAACAGCTATCAACTCCCCAAATTTTCAGAGCACAAGTCATATATTATGACCGAGATATTTTATGAAGCATGTTTCACATTAACAAATCAGACAAAATCTAGAACGTTACATGTCTTGCAGCTCCCAGTCTGCTTCAGGAGGGTTTCACTTTCCCAAACAAGTATATTTCCTGAAGCATGGCACTATCTCATGGCGAGGAGGAATGTTTGCAGACGTCAGACAGGAACACAAATGGGGGTTAGGGTCAAGAAGGTTTACATCTCATAAGGAATCAACAGGAACATGAGGTAGAACAAACTTATGATCATGTTTGCCTTTTTGGTTTTGTTTTCCTTTTTGATAAGGAGAGATGTTTCCAGCCCTGATATAATCCTTGATCTATTAAGCAATAGTAAGTTATTAAATAAAACTACCAACAAAAACAGAAAAAATAACCCCAAAAACCCACCAGCTCAGCAAAACACTGGGAGTTCAGAGGTTGCACTTGAAAGTCAAATACGGCTGAACTAGCGTAAGAATTTACTCTCCTTGGCCAGAGTAGTAGAGTCAAGCACGCTGACATGATTTGTGTGGAGAGGAGCCTTCTGTGGTATGACAGTCAATGGTCCCAAACACACGTACACCGGGAAGTGAAAAAGCATTCTGCTGGTTATGGGGTGACATCTTGGAGCGTTTAGAGATTTTATATGATTGCCCAGGGTGGTTGTTCTCTGACATTATGTATTTGTCAAGTATCAGTATGGTATTATTCTACGAGTCCACTCACTCTCAAGAGATTACTCGGAACAATTTATTGGATAGGATGCAAGCCAAGAGACTGTCAGTAAAGTTTTAGGGTGTTTGAAATTCTTTAAACGGAGAAAAAAACACCAGTCGAGTTCCTGGGAAATTCTGAGAGAACAGGTCATTAACTCTCAAAACTAACTATGGAAGCACACAGAGAACGACTGCCCTGTAATAATGATATCTACAAGTACCACCAAGGGTTGGCTGCTGCGATCATTTCTACAGAAGTGCAGTCTTACGGTGCTGCCCGTTTGGATTTTTGTTTGCTTGGCAGATGAACAGGTTGTTGGCCTCTTCCGTAAGTGGAGTCGGCAAATAACTAGATGATAGATGACTGGTATTGGGATGTTTCACTGAGTCGCCAACTCAAGCTGCAGTATTTGCTTCACAAAAAAAATCTTAGATTGTCAGGAATTAACCGCTGGGGAAGAGCACAGCTTTATTCCCTGGGCAATGACATTTGGGCAGAAATACTTTGAAATAGTAGAATGTTAGCCACTGGGTTTCTGCTAAGACAATTAATGCTAGCGTCCATTATAAATTGCAAAGGAAGCCATGATCTAGGTATTTTGCATTGTTCCAGTCTCTTAGGGGTAATTAATAGTTACTGCCATTTTTACAAAGGTATGCTTTATGTGGCATAATAATTCCCCACAGTCTGATGATTCAAAATTGTTTAAATCTACATGCTAAGCTTACTTGGTTCATCCTTAGTAACCCCCACATATTCTGGGGAATAGCAAGGTTCATGGGAAACAAGGAGTAAGGTTTGACAAGAATATAGTCACACGATATTATGTATAGGTTTCTGCTGAAACAAAATGTTGCTGACAGACCAATTGTGTTCACAAATAAGGATTAATTTTGACCAAAGCTCACCCAAATGTTGGAACCTCATCTAAATATATAGGCAGAGCCACTAATAACTCCCAGTTCCTCTGACACCAAGTTTTGAATTCTTGTTCTGTTCTCAAAGAAAACCCTCTATTATTTTCTTCCCCCTACTACTATACTGTGGGGGTTTTTCCAATGCTTAATAACGCCTCTTTATACATCAGTCTAAGTGTTAACAAATCAAGCTCCTTTCTATTTCTTCAATCTTTATATCCCTGATAAGTGTCTAAGCTTATTCTTTACCTGGAGTACCGTTTTAGTTAGCACAGCGACAGGGCTCTGACTGACATTAAGCCCCGTCTCTTACCTATTTAGCAGCATATCAATTACTGAGGTTTTATTGCCTTCAAGTGGTTACATACTATCAAGAAAAAGGCAACAAAAGCTGCTTCATCCCCAACCCTCCCGGAAAATAAAACTTCCACTGACAAGCTCCAACACTTGAGGCTACCAACAGATGTGAACTAAGGAAAAGGTACATGCTTTGAAGTGCCTTTTGAAACATTTTATTGCTCAGTATTTTTTTCCTATAAAATTAACAATCTAAGCAGCAGCATTCAAATGCATCTAAACACTTCCCAATTCAGTGCAACATCCTGCAGGGTGTAAGATGGAACCAAATCAAAATTGGTGGAATAGTACAAAAAGTCTCAAATAATGGTTTTGTTGGATATTGCTGCCATTTCCTAGGGATGAAATTTTCAAAGATGCTTCAGGAAGTTTAGTTTCCAAATGCCATTGACCTCTGCCAGGACTTGGGCATCTAATTTCATTAGGCCTCTGAAAATTCTAGACAGCTATTAATTATTGCTGCCTTTTTAGGAATATTGGCAAAATATTACCACAAAGTAATCACTGAAAAACGGCTTAACAGTTTTAGGCCAGTGATGGTATCTGTGCACTAACTTTGAATTTTGTTCTACTTAAACATATCTGCAGAGATGAGCTTGCTAAGGTCCCTCGCAATTTGTGAAGAAAGTACTTTCTGGTTTCAGAAGTGGGCGTGAATTCCAGTTTCTTCGAATTCTTGGGTTTGGATTACTGGAAACAGAAGGAAACTAACCCAAATAAAAGATAAGAATTCAAGAGCAATGCTTAAGGCATTGTCAGATGCTTCAGTCAGCAAATTAAAATTCGCCAAATGAAAATGAAATGAGAAAATATATATAAGGATCCAAAAATTTTGGACAGAAAAATAAAAAGGAAAACATGGTAAATTACTCATGGCTTTTTAAAAAGGTATTACAGGTATCAAAGTCACTTTCTTAGAGAGTAATTTCTTAAAAAAGGCAAATGGGGCCAGGCCTGTATTATTTATTTATATTTATAGAATAAATATTTATTTATATTTACACATACTTTTCTATTTATTTAGATCTGTATTTATAAAAGCACTAACCATCTTAACGTCTGACATCAGTAAGCCTCCACTCTCGCAGAGTAAGTCATCTTCATGCTAAACATTACAGAACTCTGATTATATGCAGTCTGGCACTAAGTGCCTGCCCTTTCAGATTTTTCTTACTCTGTTAGATATTTATTCCCCATAGAATAGCAAGAAGTTCCTGCTTTTTTCCAAAGGCCAAATTAGCATGTTTACATGAACCTTATGCATTTCAAAACAAAACCCTCAGTTTACCTTATCATAAGAATTCTGCAAAGACATTTTAAGAAACTGTTTATCCATCCAAATATTGGAATGTTTTATTTTGCAAGCATGGGATGTAATATGCGGAAGTAGGCTGCCCCATAAAACTGTGGTCAGTGTTTAGGGGGGAAAAAAAGGAAAAGAAAAAAAAAAAAAAAAAGAAAAAAAAAGAAAAAAAAAAAAATAAAAAAAAAAGAAAAAAAAAAAAAAAAAAAAAAAGAAAAAAAAAAGAAAAAAAAAAAAAAAAAAAGAAAAAAAAAAAAAAAAAAAAAAAAAAAAAAAAAAGAAAAAGAAAAAAAAAAAAAGAAAAAAGAAAAAAGAAAAAAAAAAAGAAAAAAGAAAAAAAAAAAAAAAAGAAAAAAAAAAAAAAAAAAAGAAAAGGAAAAAAGAAATCACCTAAAGTTTAGTTCAGTTTCTTCTGCTCCAATGCAATTAAGTTGTTCTCAGACTGATTCATTTTGATTAAGGACTGCAGTTGATGAGTGCTGTAATCAGCATCTCCCTTAATGAATCAGAAAGATACCTTCATGAGAGGAAACACAGATTGTCTACGGCAGTTCACGTGTGAAGGCATCTTCCTTCATAAGCACAGTCAGTCTGTGCTTCCCTCCAAATCCAGTTCTCTCAGACCTCAGTGGTCCTCACTATGCTACTAGTCAGACTAAGCTCTTGAGCAGCATTGGGCTGCCTGTCTCCTCAGTGCGTGTGTCTGGGAGTCCCCAACAATGTATGAGACTTGAGTGGCTTCTGCTGCCTACACCAGTGGTTTGATCCTGAGCAAATTCTCCACAGGAATGTGAAAGCAACGTGAAGGCTCATTATGGTCCTCCTTGCGGCAAAGGCACACTACATACTGGAACCCCTGACCCCAGGCAAACCATGCATACACGGGCAGAGTTCCTTTGCAGTAAGGTATTTTTCATATTCAAGTTCTCCTCTGAAAACCAGAAGAAAGGACTCCACCCCTATGCTGAATGAGCGCCTCTTTCTCAGTACCGCCAGTGTACAATTAAGTTTTCACATTGCAGCAGCTGTTGTTCCACCAGCCATTTCAAATATTCTTCCGTTTTCTACCTTTCTGCTGAGCTGTAATTTCTGATTTAGTTCTACATTTGACTACACTACAAATTTCATTTTCTGCTAAGAATATAAACTCACAATAACAGAATTCCCTCTAGGGTTTATTAATAAACCAAAAGCAACAAAACAAACCTCAATTTAATCTCCTGAGCTTAGCTTCCAGTCAAGATCTTCATTAATTCATTTCCTTCTTACCCTTAGCAGAAGTTACTCCCATCTCTTTTACATCACGAGTAAAACTAGCAGACCTCTTCTGTCAAGTGATTCTGGGAGTATTTAAGCAGAACTGCCACCACTTAAGCAGAACCACCATTACAGGGAAAATACAAGGCAACTTTAGCCTCAAAGAGCTATGAAATGCCAGTGATTTGACAGTGCTTGACTGGATAATGAACCTACAAAAATGTCAAATTGGTGCAATAAGAATTCACGGGAATTTGGTTCAGTGGAACATTAAATGTGTGTGGATTCATGCATATGGGTATATATGCTTATGGGAGTACTGAACTGTACAGCTCCTCAGACGTTTCTTATTCCTTCAAGTCTGGAAAGATATCCTCACATAAACACAAGTAGTTCAACTGTTATTATTCCCTTATCTCTCTAAAACACGGAATTACAATGGTAGAGTAAAAATACATGTATTTCAATGCTTCAGTTCAGTTCATTTGAAATTTGGTTGAATTATGCTACGGAATATTAATTTTTCAACATGTTCATCTAATAATTGCAAAAAAGTAAGTACTTGTAGTTTCTTGAACTTGGACCAGTATGTTTTGTCTCAGAACTGGTAGACTACTTTGGATGACGTTGGCAAGAAAAATTAAAAATAGACCCCCAAAGAAGTCTAGTTGAAACAGAGTTTTCAACTAGATCCGGGATTTTGTAAGTTATCATCTACAGTCTAAAATGATGAATGAAAGAGACAGCATTAGTGGTTTGCTCCAGAAAGTTGTTCTGTTGAAAAGACCTAGTGGTAACAGTTTTAGGCAGGAATCTATGCAAGGGCCATGGACACTCAGTTTGATAAAATGCTTAGCAAACAATAACAAACCTTTGAAAATCATCCCAAGAATGAGGAAAAATGCATTCCCAGGCTAAATGACTCTTGGCTGTTTAGAATACAGAAACAAAACTTACTCTGAGAAAGTCACAGATCTGTAATGCCTAGCAGTAATAATTTTGTAATTGGAGAAAAACTCCTTTTAGAAATAGATTTAACTGCTACAGTCTTCCCTTTAACTCCTTGCTGTACAAGGTTACCCGCCCCTCCCCTCAGAACAACCCGAAATAAATCTCCAGAAACACCAAATAAACAGGCATCCACTTACTCCTCGCATGAAGCACAGAAACCGAAGAGAGCTTAGGCTCACATCTAGCACTACCATCCGTCTCCCAGGACGAAGATGAAGGCAGGCTCCAGAATTACGCCAGAAACACACATACAGGAAAGCATATCCATTTCCTTAGGTGTTCCCATGATGGCAGTAGGAATTTGAGAAGGATCCCTGAAACATTTACCTTAGGAGTGTACAGTCAAGGAGAGTTACAGTAGGTTGTCCAGAATTTCTGACACAGTTAGTAGTGTCCGTACCTATTACTGTTAATACAACGTATTCTTGCCTACCTATATTGTGCAATGATTATAATGAAGCCGGGCTCTGCCAGCAACGGACCAGTGGCTGTCTCCCGAGATGGAAGGACAAATAAGGACAGTAACAAAGCCCGTATCCTTTTTTACATGCTACTCCTGATTTTTTTCAAAGACAATATGTAACGTTTCATGTTAGCTCGCTATGAAGTGGTATTTTATATTTTGTTAAATATACACATTCCTTAATTGTTACTGATGAATAAAAAAAGCAAAATAAACAATATACAAATTAATTTAAATAACAGACAAATTTGATGGGGCAATTCTACTTTCTGTTGCTAATTTTTTGAACTATAATTAGTCACAGAAAGGAAACAAATTTTGAGATCTAAACCTCGTATTTTTTCCAGTATCTTTCAGAGTTTAGACTTTGTTTTAGACAACCACAATTTGTGTCAGGGTTTCTAGAATTTTTCCACCAACTTTCACCACATTAAAAAGATATTCATCCAAGAAAATACTAGATCTGAAACCTCAAAGTATCTTTTTTTTAATACAGATTTATTATGTCTATGATATATATCAGGAAATCCTAGCAGGACTGTTCAGCTCAGCTCAGAAGTTAACTTCCATAGTGCTAATTCTATCCAGTTTTCATTTCCCAATTTAAACAATGCCTAGCAAAACAAAATAAGAAATTTTTTTACACTAACTTTTTGTTGCTTGACATATTCCTCATTTTTGCACTTACATTGGACTGTAATAACTGTAGTGCATCTCCACAGAACGGGATATCTGTTGCAGCAAACAGTGTCAAGTAAAATCAGATTCATCTCCCACCAATTCTGATTCACAGAAACTATCAAATAACCGCAACAATGCCCAGATTTGCTCATAGACTAATCTCTAGCCCAATAATATTCCTTTGAATTCTAATCTCTCTGGGTCTCTACAGTTGGGTCTGGGTTCTAGTTGATTTTTCACCATCCCACAACAGGAGCTTTGATTTTCACAATATTTAATTAAATTACCAACAGGTTGAAATGCAGAAAAGGTCCATAGGCGGTATATCTAGAGGACAGAGCTTAAGATTGGAGCTAACATTCTGAATCAAAAAATGAAGCCAAGTTAGGAGATATAACGTTGCTAAACAGAGGCACTCGAGCAACTGCTTGCAGAGAGCTGTGCAGCTGTGCTGACACAGGAACCTTTGGTCTGTAGACCTGGAAGGAAATAGGACATAAGGGACACGCGTGAGGAAACAGGGCAAAGTGAAGGTCTGCTGGCATAGCCTATACAGCCTTGTGAAAAACGCAGTTGAAAAGGAGGGGAAAACCACTGCGATATTCAGAGGGACTGAAAGTGGGGTGAAACTGTGGGGCATGGGAACACTGCAAACCCTCTGACAAGGCGCCCGTGTTGAAAGTGGTTGCCACGACGCTGCTGCTGAAACTTCACGCGCAGCAGACAGCAGTTCCGTAGGGATGTATTTGAAGTATGAGGTTCATGCTGAAGCTTTGGGTTTTCTTCACTAACTTGTTATAACCCTGGCACCTTCCCAGTCCACCCTTCTTCCTTTCCCCCTCCGCATAGGCTTGCTTCAGGAGGTGTTGCCTTCTCCTGTGACTACTGTGCTTTTATGTGCTGAGTAAAGTCATGAGGCAGGCTGGAAGCACCAGAGAATTGGAACAGCTAGAAGAATAAGGAATAGCTATTATTTTGGCTTAGATTCAAATTATGGCCTGGGACAATATAGGAACCTGTGTGAATGTACTGCTAGACATTTCTGTGTTTAGCACACAGAAACGAAACACCAAAAAAACCTCATATTGTAAAATAGTTACTTAGAGTTTGCAAATTGCTGACTCAAAAACGTTATTAACAGCCAGCTTGCTTGTTGAGGAGTGCGAGAGAGAAATTTGGAAACTAAATTTAAGATTGCGATTAACATGTAAATGAAAATTTTAATGCATTTTTCGGAATAGATCACTCAACTTTATATACCATTATGAAACTGAAAGCCAATAGCCTCTCAGCAGCAGGAAACAGATCCAAAGGAATCCTAAATCAGGGTCAAAATGTTCACTTCATGATTATTTTGTACTTCATTAGATCAAATTTAACTCCTATAATTTTATAAAAATGCTAAAATCACTAGTCATGCACTTCAATGAAATAGCAGCTTTGCAAATTTTCTATTCCCAGTGACAGTTAATTCAACACTTCAAAGTATAAGGAAGGTAAATGATGCAGGGAATGATAAATGATGCTCCCAAATGGCTGAAAGATGATAGCATCAAGATAAAAGGAGGGCAAAGCACTACTTACAGAAGTTAAGGGATAACACAGAAAGAGAGAAGAAAGCTGTCAGGAACTTTTGGGCAACAAATATCATCAAAACATTTCTATTTGGAAGAAATATGATTCTGTTCATGAGAGAATCATTAAAAAAAAACTTTCCTAAATGTTCCTAAACACAACTGTCTGCTGCTGATTTGTGTGCCTAATTTATTCACTTCTACCTCTTCACACACGCTAAGTAGAACAAAACATCACAGCAGGAGTAGGACAACAGATTTTGAATCCTGCTGTGTTTGCTCAAGAAAGCAAGTAAAGCTTTCCTACTAGGAAACAAAACACCTTTTTGAGCTATTAAGGAAGAATAGCTTTTGCTTATGGATGAATACAAAAGCTGCTTTTCAAAAATGTTTCAAAGATAAAGGTCATTTTGGAAGCCAAACTGAAAAAGTCTGAAAATTGGTAAATTTGAGTTATTAGTTTGTATTATTACTATTTTCACAGCCCTGTGGGATCGTTACCTAAAAACATGCAGAAAAGCAACATAGAGGACATACAAAATTCACATGAATTTCTTCCATTTGTCTGGATAGTGGCTCTTTCTTTTAGATACAGTAGCTCTCCCTAGATGTATTTTCTTCTGAAAGCTACATAACCATATTAAATCAGCATCTCTATCACCTGAAATTATGGTGGGGTTTTTTGTTTTGTTTTGTGGTATTTTCTATTTCCAGTATTGGGTATATCACAAAGATCTTTTCAAGACAAATCTCGTGGTGCAACAGACACCCACCTTAAACTCCTCAGACTTCATTTCACCTGCACGCCAATTCTGAATTTGCAACAATTTGATTTAGAGCAGATAGCATAACAGTAACAGGTTTTAATTGTTATTTAATTGCCGTAGGCAGCTGAGAACCTATAGGTCTTCAAAATCAATAGCTAATCACCATAGAACATTGACTAAACACTGAGAAGACTGTAGCCAAAGTGTTTCACATAAAAGATATAATGCATTTCATCAAGGTGACCAAGTATTTATAATGGATATAAAATAGTAAAGGTAAACTTGGAATGCCACATTTTTCTTTCACATCACTCAAAGATTAAAGTGAACATGTTTAGAGAGACATGACTGTTTGAAATGTTTATAGAGAAAATGTTTGCAAGATGATACATAGATTCCAACAAAAATACAGTACAAGTTCAGACACCATATGGCAAAACACGTACACTTGTGACTAAGTCATTCATAAAGGTGTGCATCAGCCCTGTGCTGCTTCCCTTCCCCTTGCAGATAGCCAGAGATTCTCTTGTTTTGTTCATAAGCTATCAGGCCACGCTTATGGAAAGGCCTGTTTCTTACCTGAAGTTATCAAAAGCCCTTGTGGATTACTTGTATCTGTCCTCCCTCCCCATCCCACTTCCTTCCCACCCCTCTCCTCTTTCTTTTCTTGAAAGTAGTATACGGTTGACTAGACATTATGCATACGTATACAAAATATGTGGCTTTAGTTCTGCATTAGTTTGCCCAAGGGGTAAACACACTGAAAATTGGCATTTTTGACCTTCCATGAAAACTGTGTGCTCTTTCGCTAACCTTGAGCTTGAGTAATTTTTACCAGAACATTAATAGCTCAGAACTGTGGACATCGGGACGTATAATACAGCAGCACATGACACAATCTGGTAAACAGCCTGACTGGTGCTATCTTTCTGTACCAGCATATTATAACCTCACTCTGTCTCTTCTTTCTGCAAACTGTTAAGAGAAGCATTTGGCATAAACTTTTAGACAAGCAAGTGAACAAGAAAAAGCCAAATTTGGCCAGTCTACCCAGTCTTTTAGTCCTACTTTTCCAGGAAGCTGTAAAGAAAAGATGTCTTTAAACCATTTCCAGAAGAAAAAAAAAAAAAAAAGCAACAATTTTTGTTACCATGTCACATTTGGTAGGCTCTGCAACTATCAAAACACAAGAACAAGCTATGGACATACGGACAAATAGCATATTACCTGCAGATTTGAAATAGAATTTTCTGAGGTCCACGAGCAAGGAAATTTCAAATATACATAGCATCATAAAAATAAAAGCTCCCATGCTCATATTTCTTGCTTTTTAAACTAAAAAGTGGATGAGATACATTAACTAACCATTTTAAAGTTTTGAGTTCTGTGGATGCCCTCACCATTCTGCAAAAGCTGTTCATTGAAGATCACTTAACCTATAGCTTTCATTAAAAACTGAACTTTGATCATCATCCAAGACTGTTGATAACAGTGATGTTTAAATGATTAATTGCTATGACATTTCTTATTAAAGGTGCTTTACCTAGCACAATAAGCATGACTTGGACGAGTGAGGATTGCTATTTCACAGTATATCCCATTCATTTTTTTCATTTTAATACTTTTCACCGCAAACCACAAGAGAGCATCTAGATTTGCTACGTTCTGGAAGCTTTGATTATATTTGTGAAATACACAAGGATGATGCAACGGGCATCAAGCAATTCTTTGAGTTTGCCACAATCATTGTGCTATCATGATGTGCAGTGGTGACTCTGGTAACATACCATATCGATGCAGATGTTGTTTAAAGGCAAGAGCATATTACATGAAAACCGTATGCAACCTATTAGAGAAGTCAAATGTTGGATGTATTCATAGGTGTGTTGATAGATACAGTGGGGAGCAGTGAAAGGGCACCAGCTATACCATGGGTTCTGCAGTCTCTACAATAGAAGCAAAATGATCCACAGATGTTTCACATGGAGTAACGAGGTGAACTTTTTATCCTTACTATATTAAAAATTGTTGATAAAATAGCCTACCTGTTGTTTTAAAGTTGTAGGCCGCTATATGCCTATCATGTTAAAATAGCTCGTACGTTTGAAGAGCTGCTCTGAGCAAGTACCTTAGCTGGCCTTGATGTCAGCTGCCCTTCTTGCTGCTCAGCTCCAGAGCCCCCATTACAGTGAACTGTTTCACTGGTCACTACTGTACCATACTCGCAACACCATGGAAACATGAAGGACTGGTGACTAGTTTGAATGACTAAGATTTGATTAAAATATTTTACCTTTTGAGCCTGAGGGAGCTGGAAAACAACAAAACAGAACAAGCAATCGTTATACATTAATTTAAACAGCCACTTTAGCTGTTGTATTCATAAAATCACAAACATAATATAAAACAAAGGATAAAGGAAAGAAACTAGAGAAACTAGGTTTACATTGCCAATTGATTCAACTTATTGGGGGCTTATTAACTTAGTTTATTATTTGACAGCTTCTCTACTAGGTATCACAAAAGCACCATGCAATTTGTTAAACACCACAATACTAAGAGAGGGACTGTTTTCTCATCAGATATGGTATCACACTTGAACTGTAAAGTAGTTCCATCTTCCTGTACACAAATATAATTCAACATAAAGATAGTTCTAGTTTTAAAACCAGCCATTCTTGGTTTGTAAACATCTAAACCTACACTTATTATGAATGAAATTGAAATTAAGAGTGGTTTATCATATTAAAGTAGAAGGTTGTATTCTCTATGACACAGGAAAGAAAAACAAAATGGTAATAGAAAGTTACTGGCTGCTTATGCGAACGTAGAATCATATATGCATAATATACAGTAATGTATGCATATAACAATATATTTCTGTACAGTAAACACACGTATGATTATATGTACATATATGCAAATAAAAGGTAAGTGTTTATGCATATATGCATGCTTATATCTCATAGATGTTCTTAGCCAAGATTAGCCATACCTGGTTGTATGCACAGTATTTGCTGTAAGTAACAACTCACGTAAAAAGGCATGGAGAGCAGGCAGTAGACTCCATTACACATAAAATACCTTATTTATCAAAAGTTGAAAAATGGGTTCTGTTTTCACTTTATGAAAAAGAAAACCCATTGTAAGTAACAGAGAGGAACTCAGAAAAATAAACTATTATAGGCACAATACAGTTTTCCTTTTTCTGAATTCTTCTCCTCTTACTTTCATACTCGTAGAGAAATTCACCATAGACAGCAATTTAGCCTTGTGCTAGATCCACCTTCTCAGAAAATTTTTTTCCAGTACAAATTGTTTCTTTACAGGCATCAGCTGAACACAGAAAGAGGCAGGTGAATCAATACCAAATGCAAAAAGACTTTCAAGATCTCTAGTGAGCTTCTGACTGACCTTTTGTCCTTGCTCTAAATTAAAACAGATAGAACTCTGCTAAAAGCTAATGTCCACATGAGTGTACCTCTTGAGAGAATTGTCATGTGATCTCTAATTCACAAATACTGAAAGCAACCAGCCACAACTTCCCTGTTTTCACAATATAAAATGTAACAAAATTCATGGCAGGGAGAATTGCTGGAAGTAGAATTCTTTCATCCTAAAACTTGAATGATCCAGTAGTAAAATACGAGCCATAATCACATTAAAGTATGACCTATGTGTTTCTTTAAAAGCCTATTGTTTAAATAATTGATTACATAGAATGATATACAAGGGTTGCTGCAGAAATTGCAGATACTTGATGAACAGTAAATACATGAGCTAAGTCCTGTATAACAGGTTAGAGCATTACTTAGAGCAGTTTATTAAAGCTTTTCTGAACGTTTATCTACTTACTAGTCTTCGACTTGTTTAACTACTTTAACTCCGATAAGTGGAAGCTTTTTCTTTTTTTCATTCAAACAAAAGAAGGTTGCAATATGGTATTGAATTTCCTATTGTAGCAGTGAAACTGGTTCTCTCTCCAACACTGGGGTTTTTGTTGTTTTGTTGGGGTTTTTTTGGCTTTTTTAAAGCCATCTTCTTGCTACATACATGTAAAAATTACAAGCATCCTTTCACTCGTATCTCTGATAAAGACAGGTGCAGTAAAGAATGATGTCCAAATTTCCAGCTTTGGAATAAATACTAAAGAACTCCACAATTTGCCCAGGCAAACTCCTATGTTTTCATAACGAGCTAATTTGTATGCCATATTCTACAAAACAATACTTCAAGTGCAGCCAAGGCAACATATGCAATGTTAAGTACAGAAGTATCACTGCAGAATACTTCCTTCCAGATAACATTCAAACTAAATTAGAAAGCTTATAGTTTACATACAGTGGAGATAGGCTGGGGGAAGGGGGGTGTAGAGGAGAACATTAAAAACCTGAACAAGCACAAAAACCCAAACCACAAATGCATATGCACACACAATGCTCTATTGGGACCTCAAATTTAAGTTGAATCCTCACACAAATATTAGTACTCTTTGATGTAACTTTTACTACTTGTTTTCAGAACTTGAGTTTACTCCTATTTGAGCACATCCCTTCAGATACATGTGGTTTGGTCAGGTTTTGCCATGTGAGGGAATTACAGTCAGATGAAATGCAAGGCAGGATTTCCTATTAATAATTACCACACAAACGAGATGCTACACACGCTTTTGTATATGAAACTATCCCTATTGCTTTTAACTGAGATTATTTTCAAGAGTACCTTAATAAGAGTTACAAATCAGAGTTCCATATTATCTGTTGCTGAATTCAGTTTGTCAATCCCATTTGTAGTCTTTTATAAAATCAAGAATATTTCCTTGCTCAGAATATTAGTAGTCAAAGATTTGATTAAGAATAATAGGGTGAGCAGATGAGATTTATATTCCATTATGCTTTTTCCTGGGCTGGCATTCTTGCCACTTCTCACCTAAGCTTCAAAATCCAAGTCACAGTCTTTTCCTTAAAAAAAAAAAAAAAAAAAAAAAAAAAAAAAAAAAAAAAATCTGTCTCTGTTACAGTCAGACAAAATCTTCATTCTGTTGCTGATTTGAAACTTGGCTATTACAAGATCCTATATGTCAGCAATTCAGTTAATAATGCTACAAATTCCTTTGAAATAAACTATGGAGGTTTGTCTGACATACCCCTTCTGGGAGGCCATAGGAAACAAATAATTTTCCCAACAATAAGAGTAATAGTCCTCCGGTCTGACCCTTGATGCATAGTCTAAAAACTGCCGTCTCTGTGTAAAACCCAGCGGGTACCTCTGATTCCTGTGGTTTGCTTTATACAATGCCAAGAGGCAGTTTTGCAGTGAACTATGTATCGTTCCTGGCCCTCCAAAAGCCGGCAGATCTTTCTATTCTACTTGCACCTATGGTAAACTATGCCATTTTGGTGTCTGTATCAGCTCCAACCGTACCCAAGTACCTCCTGTTCCTATTTGTTTGCCATCAGTGTCTTTTCCTCCCTCTGGCATTGTCTCTAAAGAAGATATATGATAGGGCATATATCTGTTTTACTTGCTCCTAGTTTACCATCTGGGTTATACGTGTTTTGTTAAATGACCGTGGCTGAGGTGCAAGGGGGAAGCCTGGCCATGTTGCTGTCTGCTGTTGTTGCAGGCTGGGCTAGGAGGGGCCCTCCGAAGGGAACTGTACCTTCCTCCACACAACTGCTTAGTCAGAAGAGGCTGTTGCAGTACTGCCAGGTATGGCAGGGACGGGAGCCTGCAGACCTATAAGCACCAGGGGAAACCAAGAGGATTTTCTGATGCGGAAAAGCAGACTTAGGGATCTCGATGGAACTGTGTAATTTTGCTGCAACCTAAAAAAATGGATAGATGAAAGAGCAAGATTAGAGCATAGGGCCTTGCAAGGACACAGTGAAAAAAAGAGATGGAGATTTGTTTTCAAACTCTTTTCTTTTAATCTATCTTTCCCAGAAAACCCCAAATTTTCTTTACCAAACAAATTTTCTTATTCTATTTGCATTGTACATAAATACCCTCCAGAGACTGCAAGCCCCCTGAGGTTCACAGTATGCTTGATTCCAGTAAGACATGTTGAGAATTCCACCTCTAAATTCAGGTCAACTTGGGGTCCCGTCACGCAATGTAACAGAGAATAAATAACTGTAGGAGGTTTTTCAGTACTGTTATTGCACACAGCATCATGCTTTCCACATTTGCAAATAATCTAGTATTGTTTTGAGTCCTTCATGGAAATGTGTTTGGTATTATCAGAAAAAGAAAATTACAGACACTACTAATGTGGTAAAACAAACCAAGACAGGCAAAGGAGTCCAACATCAAGGACGTTGCACTATTTCTTGGATCAGATAACTGTGAGGCCACATGAGTGAAACAAACAAAACCATAGATAGATCTGAAATACCATCTTTAGAATAGGAGGCATATGTTACAGGACCAGTAGTTCTGCTAAGTACTCCATGTCAGACCTCATAAAAGTCTGTCTCCTTTCAACCTAACAAAGAAGTTCATAAAGACTGATTTTGTAAATGACTTCGTGATAATTCCAAAACAAAAAGGCCGTACACTTCTAAAATATTTTATAGCCATTTCAACAATTTATTCAAACATTATGTAGCTGTATGTCCTAGATTTCCAAGAAACCAAGTCTAGAAGCCTTAAAGGAAAATGTAATAGAATTATAAAGTTATTGTTCTGTTGGATCAGAATGAAACTTTACTTTTGTTTGAAGAATAGCAAAACCCAAAATCACCTGCAAGACTAAATTATACTCAACAGTTTGTTATACCAAAAAAATTATTTCTATTGTTAGAGAAACAAAAATAATATAAATCACTGCTAAATTAATTTTCCATTTTCTATTTTTCTAATAATGATTGCATGAAATTATCTTTGTCAAAAAAATTATACTATTGCAAAATATTTATGTTAAAGCATTCAAAAATAAAGAAATAACTCGTATTTTACATTCACTGATCTCATTTCCACAGTCCTATTCTCCTGCCAAGCATTTCAATGTCACCAGTCTCAGAAAAAGGCAAACAGCCCTACTGACTTGATTGTTTCATAATCAGAAATGATACAAATCAATAGAAATTAAGTACAAACATGCCAGTAAATAATGAACAAGTATGAATACGGTTTTGATAGTACAGCCATTTCTGTAAGTAGTTTCAGGGCCGCGCCAAATTTAACCTCTATACATAGCTTAGTTTATGGTGGTTTGCAACGTTCAGACTCATCCTGTACATGTCACATACTGACTCTGAATTTGGCATTGAATATATGTATTACAACTTTTACTTTTTGGAAATACACTTTCAGGAAAGATGTGAAATATTGTGGCAAGCATGCAGGTCTTGTACTTAACACCACAGCGAGGAGGAAGATGTCGCACGTTATCAGTGAAGCTCCTCAAAAAAGAATGAGACAAAAAAAGAATAGCACACTTAGTGCATACATGTGCCAGGTACTCTATACCATGGGTTGTTGTTTATGGCATCATATAATATAATTAAATGTAGGGCTAGATAATGGTTTATTTGCACGTATAAAGAAATGCAAAGCATTTTATCCATTGCTAGGCAGGCTTCCACAGCTCTTCCCAAAAATGGGAAAAACTTGGGAGAGAATAGAAAGAACATTCAAACTCTCAATTTTTAGCAGAAAACGTAAATTTTCTGCTTTAAAATCTACTCGCTCAGGTGCTATAAGATACAGCATTTGAATGCTACAATTTTGGTGATTTTTCTTTTACAATCTATGCGCTTATTCTTCACTGCCTAGAACCATGTAAGTACTAGAGGCATCATAGATAATTATATGCGTACATGGAGGAAGAAATAAAATTCAGCCTCTGACCTGGATGTTCCCGATGTTAAGATTTCAGTATAAATATTAAAAGAGTGACATTAACCTGCAGCTTTCTGGGCTAACATCTGTAAGGAAAACGCACTCGATTTTTCAAGGGATTCAATACCAAATCCGTCTTTGTTCACATAATTGTTTTACTGCGCTACCACATAGTTTGCAGTAACTACAGCATTTTAGTCAAGGATAGACTGTGCACTGCATGCAAAATATACCAGTCAGAGGAAATGTAAATGTTGCTATGGAGAAGAGAGTAATAAAATATAGATGAAAACTACAATTCTAGTTCTCTCTTTAAAAAGAAAGCTATGAAAGGAAAGCAGTTAGCTTTTGTGAAATATGCAAAAGAGAAAACATAGGAGCTGCAAAGGTATCAGACTGGAAGTAAGAAATAGCAGAGCACACTAAAAAATTACATATCCATTCCAAACATCTTTGTAATAAAATGGCTCCACCCTTTGAAGATTTTACACATTTTCTAAAATACATAACTGTTTATTAACGTAAATGACTGAATAATTTCTAATGCAGTCTAGCAACCTAAAAATTTTAAAATGAGAATTACCACCACCACCAAAAAAAAATCTAAATACGCTCAACTTTTAAAACGGTTAATTAAGTCCTATCTGTCTGCATCTGCTCTCTGAACTCTGTGTTGAACTTAAGAGAAAAGAAATCCATACTCGTAGGAATATTCTTACGTTTTCACTGTAAGAGTGATTGATTAAACACTGGAGCACACTGCCCAGGGAGCTTGTGGAGATGTTCAAAACCCAACTGGACGCAGTCCTGGGCAACCTTGCTCCAGCTAATCCTGCTTGAGCACAGGGTTGGACTAGATGATCCATGGGAGGTCTCTTCCAGACTCCGTTATTCTGTGAGTCTGTGACTGTGATTCTTTTAAGTGCGTAAATGAACAGGTCTCTCTTTCTAATGAATACAAAACATTTACGGGAAAGACTGTATTTAAATTTCCCAGAGTGATTACTTTTAAATGCAAAGTTTGGTTAGAAACTTTAGTCATAAATAATTATTTTTTAAAGAATTATGCTAATTTTACAAATAAGCCACATGACTAAAGATTGAAGTAGCAGAACTGGTTCATGAAATCAGACACTCCATGAACATTCCACACACCATGACCAAAATTTTGGCCTCATGCACGTGTGTTTAAAGGGAGTGAGTTCTATTTACATTATTACATCAATAAAGAAAAACTTGTTAGTGCAAAATAAATGTCCATGGTAATTCTGTTTATGTATGCAAACAAATATTACGTATAAACATTACTATATTTAGATTTCCCTATAGAAATTATTGATATACAACTATTCTCTTATCTGTTATATAGTAGATATTTCCTTCCTAATCAAAAACTGTACAAACATTCACGCATGGAATTGGAATATTTTTCTAAATATACACAACTCCAAATAAAACTAGTGGTTGTAAGATACACATCATGTAATACTAAGTGACACAATTTACATTAAAATCTGCATATTTAATCTTTTCATCTCATACAGAAAACACTGAAAATAACAGTTTCTAAAAATGGGATCATCGGTATTAGAGTGCTACGAATAGCAGAATAAGTAAGAACAGTCTTTTCAAAATGTTATGGCTATTTGATTGTTGAATTATTAAGTTTTATGGTTTGAGGGTGACCTTCTTCAAGTCATGGAGACAACGAGTTCAATTGCACTTCAACTGTGGACAACATGAACAAGAGAACTAAATCCTGAGCTCTATAATTGACTCTAAGAGGATGGATAAACAGCCAAGCACCAGCAGCAAAGAGCTATCCTTCAGGATGATTTCCTATGCTTATTCAAACCTGTATTTTACTGGTTACCAACACTTGGACTGCATAGTTATTCTGGCAGTGAATGACTTATTAGTAGGTTTTTCAAATTCATACAGTGCTCAAAATGTTTCCATCTCTGAGCAGAGCTTCAGAACTAATTGCTAGATCCAGAGGCACAGGTCTCTAAATGTTTCTGGCCCTGACAATTATCGGAAACTTCCAAACTGCTTAAATACATATTATTCTAAAATCTGAAGTTGTAATACAACTTAAATGACATGGACTGGTGATAACTTCCATATTTCCATTAATATAGTTTATTTTTAGTGAGATAGTAGGTTTTGGGTTTGTTTTGTTTTGCTTTAATCAATGTTAGTGGTCAGTCAGTCTGTCTCTTTATGTTACCAGTACAGAAGCGAACATAGCAATGTCAATCATTTGGAAGTATTATTCTAACTTCTGTTGCTACTGAGAAAATGTAGAGATATATCCAGACATGATGTTAAATTTCACTGACGATCATATTTCACACTGCACACTAAGTTAACCTGAAAATAATTAAAATAAATTTATATCTTTATTATTGTGGTTGGGTTTTTTTGTTTGGTTGTTTGGGGTTTCCCCCCCCCCCCCCTTTTTTTTGACTGTTTTCTGGTATAGGAATCATATTATTACAGAGAAACCATTATGTCTTCTGCTGCCTCCGAAATTATTTTATTTATGCTGCACATTGGGTTTTTTGGCTTGTTTGTTTTGAACTAGTGTTTGGTTTTGCTTTCATATTATAGGGATGTAGTATGATTTTACTAAACTATAAGAATTGTCTGTCTGGAATGTGTCCCCCTTTTTTTACCAGTCTAAGATCAAGATCAATTTAAACTTACATTATACCACCAGATCAGAGTTAGTACAAAGGTGAGAATATGAGCTTACCATAGCTCTGTAAGCTTTACTTACAGTAAAGTATCTAATTTAAATAAAATTTTGAAGATACAGGAAAACAGTATTTTAATATTTTTTCTCTTAATTTTGTAAATTTATTTTAAAGTATTTACTATGCAACTTCTTTTACTGTGCTTGTTTTTAGCATTAGTTGATTTGCTAAAGCACCACAAACAGTTTAGAAAGCTCACAATTTAAATCACATAAATTTTTATTCAAAAGATGAAAAATTATTGGAATCTCTGGGTACCAAAAAGGTGTAGGTAAGTGGATTAAGAACTGGATATGGATTGTCAAATAACAGTTCTTTACCCCTTTTGTAGGACCAGAATTTTTCAACTCCAATTTATAAGCAAATTTATCTTGAACTTTTAAATAATAGCCCTTCGAAAAGCTTTTAGACATACAAAGAGAATAACCAGGGAAACCAGAACAGGGTGCAGAAGTGGACTAAGGCAGAAACTGAGAAAGAGCTTCTGATCATATCTCTGATGTCTGGTAAAAAAGCCTCCTCTCACTACACTCCAGTTAACCATGTACTATGGAACTTCAAGAGCGCTGAAGAGGTTTCGCATTGTATAAGACAATAATATGATGTCCTTTTTGTCTACATACACAAGAGAATTGAAAACAATACACCCATATTCTAGACAACAAGCATTTTTTTCAGCCTTGCTCTTACTCATAATATCAAAAGGAAAAGACATTTCTAAAACTGAACATCATTACGCATGCTATGACATCCAACATACTTGCAAGATTCTTGTTCTCCTCCACGTAAAATGGCATCAAATTATACGGTTAGGCTCTTTCTCCTTGTATACCCTTAATACTCTTTAGTATTTATTAGTATTTGTACCACCTCTAGAAGAACAGATAGTGTCATTTTAATTATTAGTAATGCTAGTTATTTCTAAATGAGACATTTAGAAAGACTGTTAGGAAGGCGATAGATAATAGCATGAGAATCCTTCCCAGAGAAATAGTTCTAGCAAGAGAAGAATACCTGCATTGTAGTAAAAGGGGAGCGGAAAAAAAATAAATCATAGGTCTATTTCAAAGAAAAAAACCAAAAGCAAGGTCTTTGTACTGTAAAGACTTGTTCTGAATTACCAGGAAAAGGACAGAGGGAAGGGAGGAAGAGAAGGAAGGAAAAAAAGAACCAATCTCAGAAGATAGGTGCATATATACATACTCATTCATTTATTCATCTATTCTCACATAAATGCCCTTTCACAATTGGAAAAAGGGCAAATTCTTTGACAGTCCTTCTATAAATGAAAAATAATTTCTAAATCACAAATTTTCTTAGGAGCTAGACTGCACATCCTTTCTCCCACGATAAAATCCACACTGGCCTCAAACCAAAACCAAACAAGAGCCTTACCCGATACCTATTGGAGTCAATGAGAAGCTTGCAATGAGTTCAGTGGCTTTTTGACCTTGCTCTCTAGGAAATCTTACTTGCTCTACATACCAATGTAAGACCAACATCTAAAGATAACCACTTTCTGAGGAGGGATGAAAGTCTATTTGACTTAATGAATGTGTAAAGCAAGCCAGAATTTCTTCTAAAACTTAGATTTACTCATTGTGTTTGTGATTTTTAGCATGTTACTCTGATCGTATTAAATGGGATTGCACTTCAGAAACAGATTTGTTTTTCTATAGTCTATTTTGCAATCATTCAACATGGTCTAAAAAGGGAATGGCTGTAAGAATGTGTATAGTTGAATTCTCCCAAACCACTATTTTCTCCATCTTCTTTCACTGAGCACCATTTCTTCCGAGTGTCCAGAGCGCTGCTCTGCCAGAAGTGGAGAGTGTAGCAAGACTCTGCTTTCCCTTACTCTCTGTCCCTCTCCCTTACTCTCACAATCAAGCCATGCATTTTAGGGGTACAACTTAGAAATCCGAGAATCCTTTCTCCCCTGCTGTAGTTCGTATTCACAACCTAACAGGACTGAAGGAATCTACCACAACGAAAGGTTTTTAGGACCTAGCTTTGAAAGTTTGTATTAAGCACAATTCATACCAGACATTCAGTTTAACCTTGTGGAATGTGGATTTAATAAGGAAGAAGAATCTTTTGCTGACATTTACTCTATTACATGTAAACAGCATCATTTCAAGATCAATACAGTTTGAACTGTGACCACAAAACATGCAATGGAGAAACAGATTGTAAATTACTTGATGTCTAGCAGTTTCCTGTAGAAGTAAACATTTTCTTATTTGCAAGGGACGCTATTTACAGGTATGAAGGCAAAACTGACCTATTAAAAGGTTTATGCATCATTTTCTGTCAAGGACACAGGGTTAATAATAAAAAGATTTGTATTCTGTATAAAACCTGCCCTGACATCAGTGGACTGACAGAACCTGTTTACAATATTTAATTCAATATGGTTTTGCTTTCCACTATCTATCTTTAAGCTTCTTTTTGTTGCAGTTGTTGATTTTTTACTTTATGATGAAAACAATGAACCTGTAATTGAAAAAGGAGCGCTTTGGCTAATACCAGGACAGAGCAAGGCACTTGCAAAACTACTGTGGAATGTTTAACACAACTGCAGGGGGAAAAATAGGGAAAGTATGGACTGACTTCAAATGACCGGAGTTCAGCATGCAAGAACAAGACCAGAAGAATCAGGCATAGGGAAAAAATCAGCACTGAGAATCTCATCAGTAAGACTGTTACACACAATAACAGTAATCTATCTGCTTTTGATAACTAGAGGACTAAACCGATCTTGTAAGAAACATGAATCTGTGATGCAAAAGATTCTAGGAATGTCAAAGCAAAGAAAAATGGAGCTGCGTTTGAGGGAGCGGAGATTGTAATTAACTAGAATTGCTCTTACTCTTTCTTACTTGCTTAGAAACAAGTCCTTCCAAAAATATTTTGAAATCAACTAGTTGATTCTAGAAGTCTGACACAAAGACTGGAACCAGTACAGGCCTCTAACTGCTGGAATCAATTATCTTTTAGAATTAAAAGATTGAACGTTTTTATAGAGGGAACAATCTGCTTTGTTAGTTACCTAACAAATACATTCACAATAATTATGATATTTTATTCTTTTTTACCCATTTATCACTTCTGAACGAGCAAAACTCTTGTACAAATTTTGTATTTAGCTAGCAAAAATACCTTGAAGGTTATGTCAGTAACCAATGGCCCAGAACTGCTCTGAACGGAACAGTATGCTGGAGGGCATAATGAGATAGATACCATACGCTCATAAGATTATTTGAGCTGATAAACAATAGGGGATGCATTTTAAAGGAAAAAAGAAGGCACAAAAGCGTTAGCACAATTTCATTCGCTGAGAAGAAGAAATCCACAGATATGATACTAGATCAAGGGCACTAGAAAGCAGCAGGAAAGGCAGCTTATGCACAACTACCAAATGAAAAGCTTCAAACAGTTTTTCAAAGGGAATCACCTTTTCTCTTGTTTATCAGTTTGCCTCTGAAAGGGCAAAACACTGATGGATCCATCTTAAGGCACATCTGCAAAAGTTCAGATGAAGCATAAAGAAAAAGAAGGAACAAATTGCGTGCAAAAATACTGCATAAAATCTAGTCAGAAACCCAGGAATTGAGCTCAGATAGACATGTAAATGTACTGTTTTGCTTTGTGAGGGAAGGAGGCATACGCCCGAAACCCAGAAAACAAATCTCCGTAAAAATCGTGTCCAGGCAATATATACGTGTATGTATAAACATTTGAGAATCCAACGTTCAATGTGTATTTTGGAAATACGTTAACAATATGCTAAAATACTACGCTCTAGTAGCAAGGTGGCCATCGTGTGTCTCCAAATTAGAAACGTGTGTTTCAGGTTCGCATGCATATGCAAAGCAGCTGACTTTATTAGCGAACAGAGATGTACAAGACCAGAGGGCAGGTTGAAGTCTAATCAGCATTCTTTTTAAAATAGATGATAAACCAAAGAATTTAAATAAAAAGCTTAGAAAGTGCTCCATCGTGTAACATTGTGAAATCTCTTAGTTGGATAAACTCCTAATCTAACAATACATTCTTTCTCTTTCCTATAATATTTTTATATCAGTTTGTGGGTAGGTTGGTACCACAGATCTGGCTAGTGCCGCCGTTATAAATGATAAAATGGCATAATCAATGCTGCTTCTTGTTCATTAGCTCTGTTTTGAGGAACAGGTTCTGTCTCCATACCCTTCTAATAAGTATGTAGCTAATGTATCTCACCATTCTAGTTTTACACCAAGATTTTATAGCTACATTTTATCGAAAAAGCTATGGAGCATTTTATGGACTCTTCACACTGCAAGTTGAATTCATCAGGCTCTATAAAGATTCACTCACTCTGTAGAAAGAGCTACATTTCTCTTACTTTTTTATTTTGGAAGAAGCTTTCTGTTGTTCCTCTGCACCACTTGAAAATTCAAAGCTTCCTAAAAGCCAATTTGACCTGATGGCCAATAGCTAAGACTGATTTGTTGGAAGATCACAAATTTGAGAGCGTTTCTAGATGATCTAAGTTAATTTCAAATACGCAGTTTCTCATTATTTAATACAATGCTTGTGAAATCTAGTTCAAGGAATGGTTTTGGCCTGAGGCAAATTTCTTTATCACCTTCAGCTCTTTTCCCCTTATTGCATTATCCAGCATGTCAAGAAAATTGTACCCCTACTTCACTGCCTCACTATAAGAACTCAAGAAAAAGTCTCAAATTTCTTTCAGCTATCTCAGAGCTAGAACTGTTTGTAGACGTTAAGGTCGTTTTTAGGCACGCTAGGACCTAAAATGTGATAAATCCCATTATCCTGTAGTTGGCTACACAGCAAAAATTTCATGAACGTAAAAAACCTGATTATTTCAAAATCACCTTTCACTGTATCTCTGTTTTTTTAAACTGAACTGTAACACGAAAAGGACAAGGTGAAGGAGGGAAGAAAGAATAAACTTTTCTTTCCTATAAAGGCAACTTGCTGTTCACTGTAACTCCTGAATTTTCGAGGCTTTAATCCAAGAAAGAAAATGTTAGAATTGTTCCATCAGTCAATAGAAGTATAATCCGAGCCCCTTAAAATGAGATTTAATACAATGAATCTGTGTTCTGGTTTACATCAGTGTAACTCCAGGTACATAAATGGAGATACTGCTGATCTACTGCAGAGTAAATTAAAGAAAAAGAATAATCAGCAAATGTAACCCATATGGAATGCAAGCATATAGCTGACTTAGGTCATTTACTTTTTTTTTTTTTGACAGTTTTCTGGAATAAACCTAACAATATTGAAAACTGAGGCCTTTATTATTATTCAGAGGCCATTGGCTCCAACAGAACAAAAAGACATTAGAAAGCTCTGTAAGTTGTATTGTTCCTTGGTATTAGTATACTGCTTCTAATGCATATTCTCTTGTAGTATTTATGTACCACTACATAAACACTATTGTTAAAAAACCAAACCAAAACAAACACCCCCCACATGTTCTGTAAAAGAAGTCCTTAAATGGAATGGCCCTGTGGGATCCTTGTGTCAATCCTTAGGATAGAGTCCTTAGGGATTTTAATGGTTTACCTAGAACTAAGTAATATAAACCAATATTTAGGGTGATTACGTTTTCCTCCCCAAAAATCTGACGTCAGTGCAGGTGAAATGGCTCTTAGGAATTCCAGAGAAAACACAAGTGTTCTAAGCTTTCTCCTGCTGATGCTGCTGAAGATCAGGCATTTACCAACTGGTTAGATCATCTTTCAACTAATCATTAAGGAAAATGCTTCCTTGGAAAGATCTGATCTGACAAAATACAATGGTGTTGCCAAAGGTCGAATGCCTTGCTGTCAAGCAGCAAGTACATCAGCAGGAAACATCCTATTATTCCTTATAGAATAAAGTGTATTTCTGAATAATTTCTCCAGAAATTACTAACTTCAGAGTAAATATCAGTCACAATGACTGTGATAAACATTAACTTTAATGTGTGTACTGTATTGTGTGCATGACTGAGTTGTATGTGAAATCTCCAGATGATACAAAAAGGAGAGCTATAAATAACTAACAACTTCACTATCTGCAGAACGATAGACAAAAGAGAAGATTATTTCCTTTTATTCTGTCTTCTTTTCCTTTTTTGCACTGAATTCTGCGACTGCAGCTAAGCTTGAATGGCACCAATAATTTAATAAGCCTGTCTTATTATTTCAGGTTTTTACTCCAGCAGTGCAGATAAAGTATATTTCATCTTCACTGCCCTCTTTCTTCCAGAAAGTCAAAGAATGACATATATGAGATCAAAGGATGGGATTTAGTACATTATACTAAATTCATTGCTTTCCTACATTATCATTTACCCTAAAAAATCTGTTATGTGAAAACTAAAGACGAAAACAGAGAGAAAAAATGTAATATGTCTGACAAAATAGCTACAATTTCCTTATAATTAACACAATTTCATTCAGAATGGAGGCAATAAGATCAAAGCCAGACAAACAGTTATCAGCTGTGAATGCCTTTAAGTAGTTATTTTCACTAAGAATAGACATATCCTCCTAAATGTTGGATTCACCATAGCATAGAGAGACCTAGAAACAAATTCTCCCTCTAGTTAGTGACTTGCCACCTTTTGATTTTATTTCTATGTCACAACAAAACCAGAAAATTCCCTGTGAAACCAGCCGGAAATGAGAAGCATTTTCTGTCCCCGCACCTAAAGGCACTGTATGTCATTGGGAGACGGCAGCTGGAGACGGTCCCAAGCTGCTCTCTCTCTAGTGTGCAGGTGTCTGCAAATGAGACCAATACCCTTTTGGCATGAATATGCCTGTGAATCAAATTCAACAGCAGAGCAATTCTCTGTAATTTGTATATAGTAACCGGTGGGAGAGCATCCAGCAGGTGAAACCTGCAGACATTTGTTATTCTATGGATTTTTTTTTTTTCCACATACATCCAATCAGTTTTCATATAAGAAGAAACAGCAATTTGGTGCAAAGCAATCATGTCACAAGACACACCATGTTTACAGCAAAAGCAACAAAGAAAAACTTAACAATTCACAACAAAGTCCTAACATAATATCATTGCGCTTGACAGCTCTCAAAACAGCAAAACATGTTCCTTTAACATTCAAACCTCACTGAATTTTCTGATTTCCAAAATTTAATCACAGAATGCGTTTTGTGGATGTATCTGCTTTCAAACACTATTAGAGCTGTAAATACTAGATTGCCCAAATACTTCCATGAAATTAAGTTTAACCTAACACAAGCAAGGACTCCATGATTCTTAAGACCTGGACAAAGAACACTTGTGTGGGAACCCTGTAGAAGCGGACACTACAATTTGAAAGACTTGAACGTGCATTTATGTGTGTTTTCACATACTGCCCTTCATGCTTGAGATCTCATAGACAGATAATTGCTTATTGCGTTGACCTATACTGTCTCACTGTGTCCTTACACTCTCTGCCCTTCCTAAGCAACTGGTGATTCTTACCTATTACTTTACTGAATGTAAATTATATGAGGAAGGTATCGTTATTTAATCCTGTCATCATACATCATCTACCGTAGTAGGACTTTAGTGTTTTATTAAAATTCACAGGTCTTGATAATAATATCAGCAATGGTCAGTGACAAAATTGGAGCTGAAGTCAGTGATGTGAAGAAGTGGAAAATCCACATTAAAATGGTCAGTGCAACCTAAAAACAAGAGTGACCTTAGAAAACAGGAAAAGATAGCGTGGATAGTCAACAGCATTTTGTAGGAAAGGAAATAGAAACCGAAGAGCATTACTGAGAATTACATCGAACGAGAACAAGCTGATATGGTTATTTGGAAACTGGGTTATTTTTTGAAAAAAATTGTGGTCAAACATGACAAAGTTTGTACAAAAGTAATTTAGTTTAAGCATCGGAATGTGTAAACGAAGAGGTGGAAGAATTGTTAGACAGATGTCAAAGCACTTAAACATGGTAAAACTTCCCTGTTCTCATTTGAAACATCATTTAAAATCAAAAAGTAAATAGCACTAAAATATTCCTTTAGCTATCAAATTCTGATAATATTGCAAAAAGAGGCGAGTTTTTACTCTTTTTAAAGCAATGTTTCTACAGGAATTACTCTGATTTGAAATTAGATATTTAATCTCTCTGTGCTCCAGTGACAAAAGATGAACAGAGACCAAGGTAGTTACCCTACCATATAAAATACTAGAAAAGAGACTCAATATATAGGTAAAAGCCAAGATGTAACACTGCTCTGATTTCCCTTCTATGCTTTAACATAATGCTTGTCTTACTCGCACCACACTGGGAGCAGAGCAGCTTAAGACCTAGCTTTGCTGTGGCATTACAGCTGCTTGCTGATGTCGCAGGAAGAAGATAAAAATAAGTTCTATATCAAAGCCTCCAAGTGCAAAGAACTGTAAAATGCATTTAAAGAAATCAACTGCATATCTCAAAGTTTGAAAAAGTACAATTTGCATTCTGCATTTCTCATGTAAATGTACACTAGGAAAAATAATTATAATAGTAATCCATTTCAATGGAAATAAAGTACTGTAATATTTATAGTCTGTGCCAGAGTTATAATGACTGTGGGGCGAGAAGTGAAGTGTCTCAGCATGTTCCACATGTTTTTAACACTGTTTCTAAAGGCTCTGGAGGCTATTAAATTTAATGAACCCATCTGCTATGAAATAGAGGTCCAAACATAATCAGTTTTCTCAGTGCCATATAATACAGATGGCATTCCATGTTCCACATCCCCAGCAGGAAATTTTATGTTCCTCTTTAAGTGCAGGACTTTTGTTTTTGTTTTTGATGTTTTAAACATCTTTTTTGATGTATCGTATATAGCATTTTATAGTGTAAATACCATATAGAGAGCTACACATGAAAAGTGTTAATTCATTAAAATAAATATTGCTATTTCCTTACAACATTTTTTCTAGTGACTTTGACAACTAGCAATTAGCCCTCTGTAGTAATATTCTTTGCTTAATGCAATCACTGAAAATTGCCCTAATAGCATAAGTTCCAGCACTTGCAGTGGAGTAAAGCAAACATGTCATTTATCAAACAAAGTAGTTTACTTCAAAAGCCAGAAGGTACAGATATACAGACATACATACATGTGCATAGGTGTTATCTATGCTTATGCATGTCCTTATTTGTATATGCTGCGTTTGCATGGAACAATGCACAAATCGTTCTTATTTAAAGTATCCATATTCCCACTAGGTCATTATGGACTTTATTTTCCTTTGCGTGTCCCAATTTTCATTTCAGGGGTCGCAATTTGTGTCTTTTATTGGGACACACTGCACCATGACTCTTGCACTGGTGTGTGAGCAATGGCTCTAAGCTCAAATTTAAGTGGCACAGCATTCCTTGCACTGATTAGCACCCTGCTGCCTAACATAAGTAAATCAGATGTGCATTTTCTAACAAAAAAGAACAACATCCATTGTTATTTTGAGCTGCATCTGAAAGATGAGAGTGCATTAATTCTATTCAGTTAAGAGGTTTATTCATTTACCATCTTGAGCACTCATTAACTTTTGACAGTTGACACAGATCTTACTGAATTTGAAACAGTTAATGATGTTAATGGTAATTCATTTATTCTAGATTCAGCAGTAAAACAAACAGATTAGAACTGTTTAGGAGAAAACGAGAATACGTAATTATGGCCACTGGAAATTTTGGGCCACAGAACTCATAAAAGTCATGGCTCAAACATTCTTTTTATTGGACTGTCAGCAAAGATTTCCACAGACAGCCCACTAATCATCAGCATAAAGGGATGTTGCACCTACATATAAATACGTGCATAATCTTTTTTTATTGTGCATACAAGTAGCTGCATTGATCACCATTGTTAATGTTTCAAGCACTGTCCCAGATCTATAAGATCCCAGTGCAAATACAGCAGACCATAATTGCTGGACCAGATGGTCTGCAACTTCAAACTGCAATCATGCTCTTATAGAAGCTTCGAAAAAGATGAAACAGTCAGAGCTGTTATCTTTTTCCAGGAAAATTAATCCAGACTGAAGTGCTGATAAGAAGGCATTCCCTGGGCTACTTTCTACTTTTTCTCCCATATCAGTGTCTTCAAAAGACCATTGCAGATCTGCAGGAGACAAAGCAGAGCTTGAAGAACCTTATTTAAGGACAAACCTACCTGATGGAAGGCCTGATATACATGCATGGGATTTTCCTTCCCTAACCCAATTCACTCAAATGTCAAAGCAAGAAAAGCAAATGCTCATGGGAACCTCAGTCAATGGTGATGACATGCTCTGATAGAGAGCTGTAAATTATTAGAGATTAAGAGATACTGGCCACAAAGGAAGGGTTAAGAGTATGTAACCAAGTCCAAAGTGGGATTGGGAAAAAAGGAACACAGATTTCTAGTTTATAAAACATTTCTTAAAAAAAAATTAAAACATTTACTGCCTGTGTGTAAATTTTCTTTTCACAGCTGCTGATTAATGACATTTCCTGACATTCAGTTCTGCAGTGATTACCAATATTTACTTGCTGTAGACATACATGAGCATTCTGAACACACTGATGCATTTTAATGCATTCCAGTGCTACAATCTAGAAGTTAGTTTTGAAATAGAGGCCCAGGGAACCTTTTACCATGATAAAAATGCTAATTACATCCACTTATTATAATAGCACAATTAACTTGTGCCACCAAAAGTATTTGAAGATATCTCTGGGAATACAAGCTAGTGGAAACTGGGTACTATTTAGTTTTTGTTACTTCATAAAAGCTCTTCTGTGCATTGAACACAAAGAAAACTGTGTGAATGGAAGAAGCACTAAACAGCATTTTTATACCTCACTAGAAGCTCCTGGATGGAAACAATACCAGCATAATAGCTTTCAGTCTGTAGGACTTTCTGTTATATCTCTGTACATTATACATAGGACTTCACATATACAGCTTCCCTTGCTTCTCGGGAACTGGCTCAGAATTCATCCTTTGACAAAGAACTATATCCCAGAATCTACATTTCCATACTTAAAACATTTGGATTCTGATGTGACAGCTGAGAAGCATGAGCTTCCTATACTTCCTACTGAATTTCTGCAAAGAACCTGAACCAGAGTAAAAAGTATACCTACATAGTACTCTATTTTTTTTTTAAGGATGAAGATTAATACATTGAAAGTATTTGATCATATATGTAATAATGTAATATGTAATTGTAACATCCATCATAAGCATTTCAGAAATACTTAGCCTAGGCTTTAGCTCAGTGGAGCTACCTCAATTTACTGTCCCATTCTCTTGGACAGGTTGCCTTACTAGCACAGTGTCAGCCTCGTGGTCGCAAAATATTTCCAAAAAATCCCTGCTTCAAAAAAAGAAAGAAAAGAAAAGAGGGAGATATATATATATATATATATATATTTTTTTTTTTTTTTAAACAGCAATGATAGAATTGAACTAAAATCCATAATTTAATGTATGTCTATGAGAAGGTGGGGATAAAGCAAATGAAGAATCAACATATAGTACTTTAACACTGAAGAAACGTATAAAGAGTAAAAACCACTCACCGTTCATATTATGACGAATCATGATCCGTAATGACTCAGAACGCTTTTTTTTTTTTTAAATGAACTCTTAAATTCTGAAGCACCGGACAGTCATCTCAAAATATTAAATGAAATAATAATTTGTTCTTTTTATGCAAAGGAATCCTCCAATTGGAAACTGAACAGAGCCAACACAGTAAGTATGCCTGAATCTGCTCACAGCTTGAAACTAATAGCCTGAAGGAGATGAACTCAACGGTGCATTAGATCCAGAGAATATATTCAGGTACACTTATGAGAAACAATTTTCACCAGGAAGAGTCAACAAAGGTCCAAGTAGGTCAAATTATACGCACCAATAAACAAATTCTCAATCGCAAGCTTTTAAACAGTGGGAACTCAGGAGCCAATCCAGTCTTTTTTTCTTTCTTTCCTGCAGCAAAAAAGTAATGTTTCCCCACATTCCAGATGTTACCATAAGAATGAGTTAAGGGCTTCTGTACTTTATAGATGATTACCCATAATCCCAAGAGACTACCTTTATGCATTACTTCACGTGAATATTCTGATGCCCGGGCAATTTTCCTTTTTCCCCCAATGTATTCACTTGTAGTTACCTGCTATAGCTGCACATATGCTTAAAAGAAGGCATTGACCACTTTAAAATTGTTCACCCCCTGAAATACTTTCATACTTTTAGAATTCTTATCTACTGAGGAAAGAGTACCTTTGGAAGCTTTCAATTAGAAATCCAACTCTGTTTTTTAGCACCCATTTGAGCATTTTATTTTCTGAAGCATTAGGTACTGATAGGCCTTAGTGGTGTTGAAGCAGCGATATCAGATCCAAATGTGACCTACTTTTGAGGCAGAAAAGTTATGTTGAGACTGGTCTTTGGTGTGCTGCGCAGACCTTCACTGTCTAGGGCCCACTGTACACGTGTCCCATCTGCAGCTGTCCAGGCTAGCCCTTACAGCACCTCTAGGCTATACAGCTGGACACAAACATGTAGCAAGACAATCTCTTCTCCTATGAGACACCGTAATCAAGAATCATCTGCCTGTCCCCTCACTCTTGACAGCTCGAACACCCTTTCCCATAGAATTGCACAGATCCAACAAAGTTTACTCACTTCTAGTGCGTATCAAACTGCTGACTAGAGAAGTACAAATGGAAAAAAGACCAAGCCTAGGGAAAGGTGTGGAATTTGGGATCAGAGGACTCTGAACCAGAAGACTAGACACTGTCTGGCATGTATCACATACTTCAATCCCAACATTTTATCCTAAAGGTATTGGCAGCACTTAAGCTACTAGCCTATTATAGGACTAGCACTCCAACTATTGTGAAGCTGACTTTAGAATTAGCCCAAGATAAGCCTGTAAAGACTATTTCTCAAGTGAATGACTAAACCAAGTACAATGAGGAATCAGCCCAGTTCTCCACAGACCTAAGTTCAAATGATTTTGGAGATCTGTTCCGTTTCTCTGAGAGCCAGTGACACCTCTTAAGATTACACCACTCATATGTCAAAAGACCTTTTTTTTGAATGAAATGAGGCTTTGAGTCACTGATGATAATGTTTCCAACATGGAATTCTGGGTTATAGAGAAGAAACACAAAGAATTTTCTGATGGAGCATAACTAAAACTGACCCTAGAGCTGGCTGGTTACCTCTTCAAAAAGGCAGGAACCACTGGGGAGAGAACAAAGTCTAGGCGCAGAAAAAAGGAAGCCACTTCAGCTGCCTACGAAGCAAGGAGTCACCCAGAGATGCTTAGTCTCAGTTGCTTTATAATCCCTTCAGCTGTCAGAGATGCGATCCTGACAGTGTCAAAGGCAACACAGACCTGACACATATGCAGGTTCCTCCATGTCACATTTTCTGCATATGATATCTTGCCAGGGATTTCCAGTTATATAAATGCCGTCCTTTTTTCTAACAGTAAGGGAAGCATCTCAGAGTGTCAAAGCTAGGGTAAAGAGGCAGCTGTACGAACATTTTGCAGACATCCTCTTACAGGAAAGGTGAACAGACGCAGGAATTAGATGCCTTGTTTTAGTGGCAAAATTCTTCTGGGAATATTCCTAAATGGTATCAAACACTTAAATGACCTAACTTCTGGCTTTCACAGATGACTTCGTCCTGGACAAATATTGGATGAGAACAGGCTGGGGCATCAGGGAAGATGTTTTGTATCCTAAGACTATTCCTGTCCAGCTTCTTTCTGTCTGGATCCTAGTATGTTCCAGTCTAATGTTGCTTGCTCAGAAACAGCACAGCTGGCCAATTAGCTCTGATATTTGGTGAGAAGGGAATGGGGAAGTATACTGCATGCTGTTAGGGCACAGTGACACTGATTGCAACCATGTACATAGCCCTGAGACCCCTGCCACGGCTGTTCTGACACAGCTGGATGATAAGAACATTTAAGCTGTCTGGAAATACACTCCTATTTCTAACCGGGAAAGGTCCAAGCAGCAGCCACAGAGGAGCAGAGACACAAACTTCCTATGAAAATCAACAAGTTACGGGATAGAGAGGATTATTTAGATGGCACTTCCAATGCCAAAACACTAGAGATGGCCAGGGAATCTGTCTCTGAAAATAGCACTCAGGCAGCTTTAGCTGAGGCAGAAGCACATCTGGTTTGTTACAAGGTTCCCTTCATTGCTATTTCCAGAGTTTTGTACGTGACTACCCTAATTTATCCTGTTCCTGTGTCTATGAGATTTTTGCGGGGAGAAGGATGGAGGAGGGAGGAGAAAGGTAGTTTGCAACTAAGCAGATCACGGTATTCTTTTTTAAAATCTTTTCTTATAGCATCCAACCCATTAGGGTCCCGAGTAGAGTTTTCAGACACTTAAAAAATATGTGTGAGCATGTATATGAGTGTGTGTGTATATACATGTATAAATACACATATATATAGGTGTGTATAGTGACATTAATTAACCTTAGTCAAGAGAGTGAGAAAAGAAGAGAAAGAGAAGAACCTGAAAGTATTTTATTTTGATTGCCTTAAAACAGCTTTTGTTTGGATTTAAACAGTTCCTTTATTCAAGAATGTAACAGCTCCATTGTTTTTTATTTTCCTGTTTTCTCAAGATTCTTTCTCTACGCTCCCTCTAGTGTTCTTAAATTCACTTGCATTTACTCACCCCTGCTGTATTCACTGTATTTCACACAACATTAAGTTGCTCATTTTCCTTAGCCTTTCCATAACCTACAGGAGAATCACTGAAAGTTCCACTAACTTTTCTGAATATTTTTCTCCCTGCAATGACCAAAGAAATGCAGATTAACAGACAAAAGAGCAAGTAAAGTGTAAAATTAATTCTGAAACTGCATTTTGTACTTTGTTGGTAGGTAAAGGGGAGGACTTGGTGTTGAGAAAGGAGGAAGATTTTGTTTACAACACTTTCAATGCAAGATTCATAGGCAAAGGACAAGGAGGAGAGTTGCGCTAAAACATCACTTCCATGGATCTTTTCCTGCTACTCTCTCTAGCAAATACACAAACTCCCTTCAACATATACACACACTGATTATTTCAAGCATATAAAAGCAGAAGCTAATAACACCTAGGTTTTCCTAGTCATCTCCCCATTTCATGGGATGCCCTGAAGGGACAGCCATAACAGGTAGCTTCTGTTCATCTCATCTTTATGTTTCAACAAAAGAAAGAACAAAGGGGAGACTGAATTAATAAGTTCTTTAAAAAAAAGGAAACAGAGATAAGTAAATTCCTTCCAAAGCAGTATTTCCAAGCAACGTTTTGTTTCTCCTTCATAACTGCAGTTTTAGTATTTATTTTGCATTACTCTACCCGTGGCCACAACTGAAAAATAGAAAAGACCTAAGCAAATGTGAAAATGAAGCAAAACTCTGTTCCCAGGGTGGGTTTTTTTTCCTAGAATATTTCTGTGTTGCTTTAAAACTAAACCTTCTAGAAGGATTACAGACTCAAAACAAACCAACCAAACAAAAATAACCCCAAATATCAAAGTGAAGCTGATGGCATTTTCCCACCTTGCCCCATCTTCATGAAAGCAAAAATTTAAAACAAGAAGAAACAGCTTTGCCACTAGTCATCTGTGATCTTCTATTCATTATATTGAATACGAGGCATCACTTGTACTAAATGACAGCTATTTGCTACAAACTCTTGTTCTATGGATAATATACAAACCAAAATATTTTAATTAGATCAAAACAAACATAGTAAGAAAAAGAAAATAGGTGAAAAGCTATTTCAGACCAACCCATGAAAATGAACCACCTTTATCTGCAAATCTGATGATTTACCACAAATGATACAGAAGTATCATGAGTGCTCAGTCACTGCGTGACAGAAAGTTCTGCTTCAACTGTAATGTTTCACAAGGATGTCAAATTAAAATTGGACATTTATGACAATTTTGTTAGCATATCCCCCATTCAATCCACTTTAAAAGGCAGAATCTTCTCATTGTTGTTCCACAAGACATCACAGTTGTGCCCTAGATGTTGATCCACCTTTATATTCTAAAAATATTGATTCTTGTCAGTCTATGCTTTTATATTGACATATTCATTGACATGTTTTAAAACATATAGAAAAAATGGTTACTCAATCTAACCAGTTTCTGTTCAATGCCTATTTTTGATTAATAAAAGAAATATACATTTGGCGGTCATAAATTTTAAAATTATGCTGTTACTCATTTTTGTTTCATTATTTTCTATGTAATTTACAATGTATAAATATCTGCCAAAGTTCAGTAACCTTGAATTATTTAGTTGTAACATAAAGATATCAAGCACTGATTCTTGCACTGTATTGGCACATTCCAGCAACAGAAATCAGATGCACAACTAGCGTTTCTACCACAACAGTTTTGCTCCTAATTCCTCATTATATTGCAGTAAGCCTATATTAAATGCTTTATCATGTAGACTTACAGTGCTGTCAATATATGCTTCAGTCCATACTACATCGTGCTCTTGGTCAATAACCTTTGGTCGGCTAAGAACATGGAGATATTCCATGACATTCTCTTGAACATCAGCTAAGGTAGAGATCTGAGTAAAAAACCCTGTGAAAACACACAATTCCAAGTTATAAACCAGACAGAACAAATTAAGGAAGACTGCAACAAGGAGTAGGATGTTTTATGTCTGTCATGTTTTCTGCTTTTTTATTTCCAAAGGAGAAATGCAAGAAAGGAATGTTTCATAAGAAGCAGCCTCAAACAGTAATAATTGGTGAAAACAGAAGTCTGCGAAACCTTTGGCCAGTCTTGAAGGACTGGGTTCCCAATATTGCTATGAACCACTGCACTGCCTGTCCTAAACTCTCTATTTCCAGAAAACTTTAGTTGTTTAATGGTAAAGAAGTTTGAGGTTTGGTTTTTTTGTTTGGGTTTTTTTTTTTTTTTTTTTAAATGCTGCGTACTTTAAAAGTTAGAACTGGTATTAACTTTGTCCAACAATGTCTCATGCAGTTTGTCCAGTTTCAAGAAACATTACAGATTAGAACTACAGTCACAAAACAATAGTTTTGTGCTCATCCTTACAGAATGTGACTAAACATCAGAGAACAGCAATATGTTACTTACAAATGGCAGGTCACAGAAAACATAGACTGCAACTAGAATCGCTTGGCTTAGTGATCACAGCTTTGTTAATCCTTTAAAACGTCTCCTACAACCTGACAGCAGTGAGAACAGCAGAGGCCACAGCTATTTGAGCTGTCACCACTTCCTTTTCAGTGCTTAGATGTCAAGTACCTTTATACATCACAAACTTGGCATCTGGAGCCCACATCATGCAAGGGTGACGAAGGACTGACAAATTTCAAGGCTATAGTTTCATCAGGCCTTATTTAAATGCATCACTTCCCCTTCATATACTTTCCTTTTCTTTAATGAGAAAAGACCAATATGGAATTTTCATGAAAGAGGCCTTGCTACAATTTTAGTCTTTTGACAAGATCACATCTTCTGTGGAGCTGGAATATTAAGCTTCAGCAGAAAACATGGCAGCTGCAAAGAGCTTTTGAGCTGTGTTTATTGTAGACGGGGCCAATTTTGGCAAGATTGCAAGGGGGCTCTGTGGTCTGAATGTTAGAATGTTCTCATTCAATATACCTGCCAATAATTCATGCAATACAAAATTGATGTTTCTACGTACATTTCATCTATGTATGGATTAAGACACAGTGTAAGAACAGACTTTATAGCAGAGATCTATAAAATGAGATGAGTCATAGTAGTAGCTTAATGCATATTTTCAACTTAATAAGAAAAAGCAGAGGTGGTGGGGGGTTTTTTGCAAAATTAATTTGATTATACTATGATCTCAAATATTCCTAGTATAGTATTCATACTCATAGTATAGTATTCATACTGTTCAAATATTCAATATTCTGCTTAAGGAATTTTATTTGATATTTTATTTTCTTCTGTTAAGTCCAGTATTGTGTGAGGACATTAACTGACTACTACATATACTATCAAGGTTTAAATCTTACTTCAAAACAGGGCTATTTTTTGCCTAAGGTTCTGAAAGCTTTTTCAGCCATAGAGTAAAATAATTGACATAAATTTAATTAGGAAATCTGTACTTGAGAAAGCGGAATTCTATGTATGTGGTGAAAAAAAAGAAGAAAATTATAGTGTACTTCCATGAATTATTGGCTTAGAACACTTACGGGGAAAAGCAATGTGTACATTACTCTTTCTGAAACGCTGCCTGCTCCAATTTTGGGACTGCTGAGTCTCCTAAGTCAAGGCATGGGTTTCTCCCTCCTGTGAGTAATAAGGACCAGTTCTCCTCTATCCCTCCAGTTCTGGGGAAGGATGAGGGAAGAAACTGGACACTTCACTATCTGGTCCTTTTAATTTGGTGTAAATGTCAACGCATAGTCAAAATATGATTATTTGCTAACATGAGCTATTCACATAGAGAACCTTGTAAATGATATATATTCACGTGTACGTATATATACACAACGTGGTTTATAATGCTTTTAATCAAGGATTCAAAATACTTCAGAACTGTGTGGATCACTCATTTTACAGGTGATGGCCTACATTTTCCTAAAGCAGTTCAGAGTGCCTGAATTTTGGTATGTCTCATTTCAGAAAGCTTAAAAGAAAACCAATATTCAGAGGCCATATTCAGCACTGTTCATACGTTTCAGCTCACATACTCAAAAGCACAGGCCACTCGGAAATTCAGAAAAATTAAACAGAAGTACAAATAGACCAATCAGCCTTTTGCCTTTCTTCCTCCATCTTAGACTAGTGTACAAAGGCTGTAAGTGAGGAGTAAGACACTGAAAGGAAAGAGCACACGAACTCTGCTCATTTCTCTGTAGGAGATTTAAAGCAGGGGACCTCCACGTACGCTCATCTCTCCTTTTCTCCTTTTACCAAACACATACTTTCAGTTGTCCCCACGGACAAGTTGTCAGTTGTCCTTAAAGAGCAGACTTAGTCACTGTTTTGTTTCAGTGTTTTCTATGCAATCTTACATCACCACTCCAATACTATTTGTTGTGTTGAGCTCATGTACTTTTCAGAGCATGTTATGCCAGTACTTGCACTTCTTTTACAACAGTGTGCAAAATTAGTTGGAGCAGAGATCTGCTTGCACTGAGTAGCGTACAGTGGGCAATAGGAAAACACCTGCACTTAAACACTTTATATATATATATGAGCATATTAAATAATGCCTGAAAAGTCAGAGTAGATTAACTACTTGAAAAAATGTGTTGCATCTAAGGTGATGGGAAGGTCTTTTTTAATCAAGCAGTATTTTCTTACCCATGCAGATTGAAATCACAATTACTTAACACTTTTTAATGTCATACTTCATTAAAATCAAAACCTTAAAGACTCATTTAAAGACTCATTTAAGAACGTCCTGGATGTCTATGCCTGGAAAATTCTTTAATCACAGCCTATAAATTACCTTTGAGATAAAGAATACCTTGCTGTAAAACAAGCATGCATTCTGATTGCTTCTTGAAATGTTTTTGTGTCAGTTTTTCAAGTGAAAAAATTTAGCTAGATTACTCAAACAAAAAGAAAAAAAAAAGAAACAGAAAACAGAACCCAATCTGAAACACTTCAGTGCTGCGCCGCGCAGGTTTATGCGTGTTACAGGACACCGATAATGCTGAGTATTTTTTTTTCTTTTCCTTCATTTAGAAGGGATCCATCTGGACCAGGTACAGCCAGCATGAGCAGAGACACCTACTTGAGCACTTATTTGCAACTATTCTTCATATGGATGTGTATTACATTAGGTATTTCTCTTTGTAGTATTTCTGAGAACGCATGCTGTCATATCACAACTTACACAGAACTCTCCAGGCAGCATGCTACAGACCAAGTATTTATTTCTTCTTGTAGCACTTGCAAACCATATCCCTAAACTGCATGATAGAGAAAACAGGTTTTAGCCTAATTTCCTAAGACTAAAAGAGATAGTGAGTAAGTCTGAATCAATTTCATATACACTTAGCAGAGAAATAAAGGTCTCAAAGCAAGTGAAAATTTGTGACTACCCCGAGATTGAAAGATGTGACATTGAGCATCTATTTGGAAGCAGCCAGATGGTAAATCAGCACATGTATATGGGCACACGTGTAGTTGCAGGCTACATGCAGTCCTCCTTGCCCAGCGAGTATGAAGCTCCCGCTAAAGAAGTCAAGGTTAGCAATTGGAAGGAAAAGGGATTAGTGTGAAAAAATCCTATTTTTTAATCACATCTGTGTTTCACAGATTTATTCATATATCAGGCTGTAACAGATGAAAAGTTGAAAGAAAGAGTGCGTTAGAGACTTTATTCCTTTTAAGCAGGTTGCTTCAAATAACTGAGTTTAGTGAAATGTAAAAATTGCTGCTCAAGACACGTAAAAGACAAGACTTAGATAAAGATGGGTGTCATAAGACACAACCATATGGATTCTCTCTACGGTTTTTACAATGTAATCTCAGGGGTGGATTTCATTTGTAATTTCTGGGAAGAGTTCCTTTCTTGCATTCAAGATTTTGTCTGTTTAATCTCCTTATAAATATAGTTTGTGCTTTTGTTTCTCACGTTAGAAAAATCTACACTGATTTTACAGTTTCCATAATGCGTGTATATGAAAAATTACCTATCTCCTGTGAATTTATGGTTCATCTCCTTACTTTGTTTCTACAAAAAGTTGTTTTCCTTAAGTTTTAGCTTTCTTTACAGCAAAGCGAAAGGAATTGCAAAAGCTACCTGAATGACATTTCCCATATTTTTAATGCTTGTTCTAATATTTATTTTTCAATCTTCTCCTAATGGGAAAACTCTACCAAAAGTTACTATATTATAGCTAGGGACGGCATTATGTAACATTCTCTTCATTCATTTTCACTGTATATTTAGACTTTTTGATGCTTCATTTGTTCACAAATGCCAAACCTCACTGCCATTTACAAATGTAGCTTCCTACACCGCTAAATTTCTCTCTCTTATCTAGAGATCAGAGGTACCCCATGGATTAAAAAACCTTTCTCTTCCTACACCGAGGTTTAATCATCAGATAAAGACATGCTCTGAAGTTCTTGAGCACAGCTGCTGAGGCCATGTAAGCAATAGCAGCAAACCCGTGCTTAAATTTTTGCCTTCTAACACCTGCTTCTCAGCTCCCTGGTGAGTGAATTATGCCACCTTAGAGCCCCTTACAGTCAGTACTACTTTTTTTTCCTCCCCAGCAGGAAAAAAAATCGTGAAGGAAACAGGTAAGATTTGGTAATGACAAGCGTGAGATATATATAATAATGTGGTTTAAAAACAGACACTTATGCTCTGCCAGTGGGCTGCCTTTCCATATTACACAGTCCTTGCGGTGTTTTTGGATGGCTTGTTTTTCTCTAAAATGTCCACCATTAGACTGATAACTTTTCAAAATGCCTCCAACAGATTTTTACAGGGAGTGCAGTACTTTTCATTTCTGGACACTGTGTAAAATAGACGCACTATTCTTGCAACTAATAAAATACCAGAATTAAAAAAATCCTCTTTGGGTAGGAACTAAGGAGGGAATTCATTGTTTCACTGCAGCTGTAAAACTCCCATGGAGAATACCCCCTGTCCGTCCCCCCCCCCAAGAGGCCTCTCAAGCAGGTGAACAGTATCTGCAACTGGCTGCCTGCCACCCCCCGCAAGAGCCCCCAGCGCTGGGGTCATGCTAATAATGGGAATGGATGTGACTGGGGCTTCCTGTGCGCAGCTCTCCTCTGCTAATACAATAGTCTATAAACTGCTACAGCTGGGGCACGATTTGCCTCAGGGCTGATCTGTCCTCTGCTGGCAGTTCGAGCGCTGCTATCAGACCTCCGATATGCAAAGCATTTTTCTCTACATTGCTTTCTCAGCCTCTGCTCCTTTGTACTGATGAATCCTCTCCTTTGTCCGTTTTACAATACGCCAACCACAGTGATGATCCATAATAAAAATGAAAAAAAAAATTAAACAGAGGCTGTCAAATTATTAATGCAATAGAGAATTTTACTGAAAAAAAATGTATAATGCTGGCTGGTTTTTTAGTAAGTAATGCATTAACTCCCATCTTTATTTTTACAGCTTTCTGCTGAAAGTGACTGCTGAGGGAAAGGCAGTGCCTGTTTACTTTAAAATCTGGCACATGCACACAGAGCACTAGGAAACTTTTACCTTTGTTCACTGGAGGATCTTAGTAAACCCTGATTCTTTTCCTTTATGTGCACTTGCTTATGATACAGAGGAGTAAATCACTGCAAATTTCACAAACCGCTCTAGAGGGACTTTGGCGTTCTTGAATGTTTTAATGTATTTAAAATGGTTTGGTGTTTTGCTTCATTAAGCCAACTCCCTCTAGATATGCCCTACTTATACATAAAAATGTAGCAGAAAAACATGCTTGGGGGTTTTCAAGGTTTCACAATCAGAATCTAGAAGCTAAAGAAGTTTTGCAAGGTGGTATGAATTTCCCCTGTGACCCATTTTGAAGGAAAGGACTGCTGTCCACAGTCCAGTCAGCTGGAAACCCCGCAAACAGCCTTCGTCTATGTTGTGCTTCCAAGGGGAAAATCACTGCAAGGAAAATTGATTTTAGGGTCATTGACCCTCAGTGACAACAACATACTTTGGCCCACCCATGCAAGTAGTAAACTGCAGTCCAGCCATTCAGCCAATCTTTAGACCAGCTTTACTACACTCCTCATCTGTCTGCTGTAATCCTCCATTTCACGAAAAGAAAATGGACGAGCTGTAGCTGCAAACTGTAAGAAAGAGTTCTAAAATCCATACTGGCTGACATAATGACTTACGCTGTTTCCAGTTGTGATTTTCAAAGCTATAAAAAAGTATTTAATTACTGATTAAAGGTGTAAGATTATTGCATTGTAAGCTATCAGAACAGGTATTGTAACTATTAAACTGAGAGAAAAAAATTCAGAGAAGAAACAGTCATTAAACTGTTTAGTTGATTCATATGAGTAAGATTCTGACTTAAAGCAACATGGCTCTGAAAAGAACAAAGTAGTCCTGAAGAATGACAAAGGTGACCACTTTTCCCCCTCTGGGAATAAGGGAGACGTGGACCAGATGATCTACTAAGGCAGTCTCTATTGCCTGGTCCTAATTTCTGAGTTGCTGTACTTAGATCTTTATGAATCTGTAGAGCTGGGCTAAAAAGCTAAAAGATTTTGTTGATTAAATTGTCTTCAAAAAGATGCTTCAAAGGATTCTTATACTATTATTTAAACTAAATTATGGTGTAATATTAGCTGATTAAGACAAGACTTCAAACTGAGTAATTTCCATCAGCTGGACAGAACAGTAGTTAAAGAAATAATGACTAAATGGATAGCACCTGATGCAATTCATCATAATGTAATGTGGCACAAAGGAAAAAAGAACTTTTTTTTTTTTCCAAGAGGAAAGGAAAAGGAAAACCTGAGGATTAATTAGGGGTTTTGGTTTTTTTCTGAATCATTCTTACTTATATTAGTCAATCCTTTTACTGTAGCGTCTCAGCATCTAATATGTTTTAATACTCTTAAAGACTATAAAACTGTTTTTTCAATTACACTGTCAGTTCCTCAAGGGACAGGATATCTGGTGTTTTACATACCATGCCTAACTCAACAGGACTTGTACCCAGTGTTCTTAGGAACCAAACTAACTCTGACCGAGTAATAACAGCTATAATAGAACAAATGCTTTGAAATTAAAGTTTGTTCTCTGAAGAAAAATTTAAGATCACATAGTTTAAAAGCTTCATACATATTTTAAGAAAAACATACATTTCAAATTGGTTTTTTCCTTTTCAAATTGTATGCTACAAGATAAATAAGTCTTTTCCTTTCCTGGAAAAAAACAACCCACCCTCTCTGATTAGTTGTCAGTGACACCATATCTGTAGACGGGTCAGATATGCAGGAAGGCTCAGTAATAGGGTTTTGAAAACAAGGCTTTCACAGTTGAAGGTTAACCAACCTTTGTTAGCACAGGCCATCCACTTTAGGTTATCAGCAAAAGCAGCTTCTCTTCCAATCAGATAGGTAAAAATACGAACCTGAAAGTACAATGCAAAAGATCAAGTGAATTAATACTGCATTTAAAACTTACCCAGTGGAACTTCAGATACAGATGTGCAATTCATATGGATAGACCCTTTTTAAGAAAGTATTACTGGTTAAACAGCACAGCAGGTTAAAAAAAAAAAATCTCTGCCAGTAACGTCTTCATAACAAAATGTGGCTTTTTATGTAACAGAATGGCTGATCTCTTTGGATGCTTTTAATATCTGACATCTAACTAAAGTTATGGTTAAATGGTTAAAGTATAAGCGAGAATAAACTAAAACCATTGGGGTACAAGGCAAAACTGCGTGTTTCAGCCAAATCTGTTCTGCACTTATGAATTCAGAAAATTGCTGTGGTGTGGAGGAAGAGGCACTTAATTAGCAAATACTTCTGTAGATAAAAGATCTGAAACACCAGGCAAGAAAATTGCCCTCAGTTTTCAAGATTCGTATGACACAGTATCTTTGTCAATGTAGAGACAGGTACCCACAGGTGGCACTTGTGCTATCAAGTGATAAACAGCAGAATCATGTGCAGGGTTGCCACATTGCCCAGACAGAAATATCTGTGCAAAAAGCTGTGCAGCTGGTCTATGCATGTGCATACACACAGACACGTTCATCCAGAAATCCTAGAAAATTGCCGCTTTCCTTCAAATTCTGCCCAGATAAAATTTCTTGGCAGAGAAGAAGGGCATGCTTTGGAACCGTTGCATGCAGGGTAGGCCTTGATAGATGCTAAATGATAACACTTGTTCGTCTGGACTCCACAGTTCCATGTTATAACACATATCCAAAACTGCGTTTTTGAGCAGCTTCAGACAGCTGCCATTTACAAAGCAAAGGAAAGTTTCCAGTGAAATATTTCTCTCTTTACTACACCATTTTCTCAGTTCTTTCTTATCAAATAGAGATAAGTTCAAGGTTGCGTTATTTTACAAGCCTTGAAAGCAGCTGCAAATTTGTCCTCACAGTAGACTGATGACAGCATTTTCTACCTCATACCTTCTGCTCTCAACTCTATTCTATACATGGGAAACTACAGCAAAGATAACTGAGTGGGTTTTAGCTAGATAAACAGGGAATGGGAAAGGAGCATGCTGTCCAGAGCTTCCTCTACCTCACTAATACAAGTTTGCGTGGCACTCGCAGCCCCTCTGTCCAGGTTGGGTCTGTAACCACACGTGTGTGTGCTGAGCAAAGAAATCACTGTCCTGCGTCCCAGCATGTTCCATCTAGAAATCCCACACAGTTCCATACCTTCTTCATCTACTATCTGATATAGCTGGGTAAGATGGAGCATAGTGAGCCTCACTTGATCTGACTAAGCTCCCAGCGAGAGAATTGGGAATAGCACCTGACAGCTACAGCTAAAGCCCACGTTCTGCCCACTGTAGCCCTTGCCATCCTAAGGCTTATGCCTCTCATTCCATGTCCCTAAACTTCCACAACGATCTTCCCATTCCCTAATGATTTGTCCAGGCAAAAGAGGCCAAGTGCATACTGGGCCATATTAGCAAGACGACAAGGTGATTATTCCCCTCTATCCCATTGTAAGATCACATCTGGAGCACTGAGCTCAGTTTTGGATTCCCCCATACAAGAGAGACACTGATGTACTGGCAAAGACAGACTCTTCTTCAAGGTGGACTCTAAGAGGACAACACCGCAAGGGAGAAAAGTCAGAAGAAGGTCCTAAACAATTCTGATTCAATATAAGGAAAAACATTTTTATCATGAGGGTGATAAAATGTTAGAAAACATTGCCCAGAGATGCTGCAGAACCTGCATCCTGGGAGACAGTCAAAATCTGACCAGACAAGTTCCTGAGCAGCCTGATCTAACTTCACCTGCTCTGAGCAGGGAGTTGGACAAGACGATCTTCAGAAGTCCCTCCCAATCTAACTGATTCTAAGAAATTAGCAATATTTTACACAAGAGATTAAAAATTTGACTGATTTTCTAATGAAATAACTTGTTCTACATTTTGCGCATTTTGAAGATGAAAGAAATAGATTCAGTTAGGACTGGAAATTGACAATTTGTAGCTGCAAACATGGTACTGTCATTACGTATGAGAAGAAAGAAAATTATGAACTCCATATTGCAACACTAAAAATTGCAACTAAACCCCACATCAGAACCTTTCATCTTTTTATCAATATACTGAATAGAATCATCATTATCCAAACTTTTTTACAGAAACTCTGTTATCATCATTAAAAAGCTGTACACAAAATATGCTCCAGAACATTTTATTCAATAGCTAATTGGGTTTCACATTCACAAAATAGACAGGCTTAAATTATACAGAAAGCTAATTACACAGAAAGAAATGTCATGATGTGAGAAATGTATGAAGACCTCTAATTTAATTCATTTGCAATTAAAAAATAATCAAAGAATTAAATTTCTTACAGTTTTTTCAATTAGCATTTTTTCTTACTCACAGTGAGACGAAAGAAATTATTTGTAGAATATACCAACTTTATATTAAGTTCCTATAGGTGTTTTTCACAGAAGTTTTAAAATGTCTTTGAAAGTTTCCCTCTTTGTGATACTATGTTCCTTCACTGCCCTTTTGTCCATTTTCTTAATGGCCAGATCCTGTTTCCAGGCATACATGGTGTTTTGCGTTATTATTATACCTAGAGACCAGATATCAATCACAAAACTTTTCCCAGTCTTTCAAACATAAATTGTACATAGAACTCAATCATGATTTATATAGTTTAAAAAGTGTACACACTGATTGTGTAGTGTTGTTAATCAGTTTGAATCAAACAGTATGCACAATCCTACTCTAAGACTCTAAAGAACGCAGCATTAAACAAAAGAATGGTACTTTTATGCTTTGTTGATGGCTACCAAAAGCATTAATAAAGAAAATCTTTATTCTCTAAACACACATGGAAGGGCACAGTGAGATTTATACCCTCAAAACACAGCATAAATCACTGTCACAGTTTACCTTCCTGAAAATAATGCTCGAATATAGCCTACGATGAGACTGAATACATCCGAGAGATTTATATTTAATGATCTGCATTAATCTATAAAGAATCAAACTACACTGTGTTCCTAATAAAAGGAGACCAGCCTTATCTAAAAGGATGAGCGGTAAGCATAATAATAGGCATAGGCAGCAAACCAACTGTGTTAAACCTACAAAAAACAAAATTTCAACAATTTAGTATCATAGATCATCATGAGGAATGGGCTGCCTCTGCGATACTGTTGCAAGGATTTTAATGATTTTTCTCTGAGTACATTTTATACATACAGTTTATTTGGTATCTGCAGTTTCTCTAGAAAATATTTTAAGCATCATAAAAAATACTGCTAATTGTTTGGCGTTACTTGAAAAAAAAATAAAAATAAAAGCTATAAAGCAGAGAGCTAGCACTGAAGATGAGTGATCAGAGTTGATTCAGTGCTGCTTTCCTTCCCTATCCCACCGAGCTGTGTATTTGTCTCTAGGCACTTTTCACTGCGCATGTTATTTAAATGATGTTTACCAGTGTCAACATGAAGTATAAAATCTTTTATAAAATGAAATATAAGGTAAACTACAATTTTAAAACACCATTTTTATACTTCTCATTACTTAATAGAATGACTTATTATTCACAGTAGCTTCCTAAGAAAATAACCATGTAAGGTCACAGGAAGGTTTTTTAGTTAAAAATAATACCACTGATACATTAAGTTTTTCTTTTACATTGACCTTAAAGAGACATTAATAGGTATTATGAATATTGTTTAATACTCTGTTCAGAACAGCAAGAAAAATCCTCAAAATCAGCTCTGATGGCAAACAATTCTGATTATAGCTCTACTTCTAAAAGTTTCATTTGATCAGTTCACTGAACCCACCAGTGTAAACTTAATTCACTGTGAGCTTGCAGTGGGAAACACTCATGAGCGCCTAACCATTCACTGTAGAAGTCATTTTACAAAACCAATGCTTGCCATATTATTTTCTGCTTTCAGAGATCACAGCAATGACTTAGGTAATAAATGATTAGAATTGAAACTTGCCTGAATAAGTCTACATTCTAAATCCTATTTTTCAAAACAAACTTGGATCTACGTACCTTTTATACTAGTTTTACTCTTCTGGATAGGTATTTTATGTAATAATTCTAGATGTGCTGGTACCATCCATGGTATAACACCAATAAACAGGGACGAAGTTACTGCGGTCATATACCTATTTTCTGCATCTCCATAAAAATATAACTAAGTCAATATTCTAGAAGTACTACATTAATTTAGCAGGATAAGCTCAAATCACTTCAACTTCTGCACATGGACAAGACCTATGCAGTGATGGGCTGTGTGTGCTGCAGAACAGGACACACTGTGTCATAGTTACCACTGAACTTGTCACTGTAAATTGAGTAGACATTAGGTACCAGATTTAATATCCATCCATATTCTCACATAGCATGTAAGATAAATGTTGTTAGGTAAAAACTGTTAATAGCAGCCACCAAATTTTCTTCTTTGTATATCTGAAGTAACTGAATGGAAAGTGTGTCAGAGCAGTTACGCTCTGCAAAATGATTGCATGAAATGTCTATTTTATTCAAAGAATCCAGATATAGCACTAATATTGTATAGTCTACTGATAAATATATATATAGTACTGAAGCATATGATTGAAATCTCTATAATTTATAACAGATTGGGAAGTATAAAACGTGTCTCATTCTGTGGTTTGTATTGGACCTTAAAAAAAACCCCAAACAATAGAAACTATGAGCTTTAATAAATATATACACTATATACATACATATACACTGATACACCTATATCGGTATCTTATGGTACAACACTTAATGTTAGGACACTAAAAATTCTTTCGAATCCATGTGAAGAGAACATTTTAATCAAGGCAGACTGAATAAATTCAAAGTTGTTACGGGCCAGTCCCAGAAGATCCAGCAACAACATTTACATAGTCTACATATGCTCTGGCTAACTGAGTATAAGCTAAATGAGAAAAACACCTTTCAATATCCAAGCGCTGTGACTGAATCAAGAGACCATTTTCATCTGAGAAGGAATCCGAATCAGAGGGTATAAGTACCTCTCTGGCAAAAACATACAACAGAAAGAGAACCCTTCGGTTCTGGGCAATTTTGAAAGCTTTGTAAGGTATTTGAGAGAGATACCTGAATCAAAATATTTTCAATGTCTGACCTGTAAAATATGATATCAACTATATTAAGGCTTAACATGAACTGTTAGCCGTGGAGAAAGGAAATATGCTCAGGCAGAAGCACTAGCTTTGAATTGTTATACCCTATCTACAAAACTGAAAATTGTAGATGTTGTCAGATTCGCTGAATGCAAAGCAAAGCTTACTCCAAGAGCAAAAACTTTAATCTTTGGAACTATACTTGCTATTCCTGCCCAGTATGTAGCTCCTACAGATGTGCTATAGACTACTATTTTTTTTAAGCCAATGTTCACAGAAAATGGAGTGAGAGCTCCACAGTAACATTACAGAAACTGAAAGGACAGTGAAACTAGAGTCTTTCATAGAGCTTGTGACTTTCTCACTTCATATTTTTCTACATTTTTCTAAAGCAGGTGTTGAATGGCAAAGAATACCATTTGAGATTGATGTATTTTAATTATCTTTAAAACAGCAGCTGTAGAAACCTCCCATATATTACCTTGTTGTTATGTCTTATTCCTGACCTAGAAGGATCACCCCTGGGAAAGAGCACTCCATTCAGTTACTATTCTTACTAAAAGATTGCTGCATAAGCTCAAATGATTCTGAACTGTAGAATCATATTCATATTAAGCAACAGACTCATTTCAACGGTGCATTTTATGACAGTCAGCTTCTCCATGCAAGACTGTGGATTCTGGTCCAAACCACTAGTCCATAGTGAGCTAGTGAGAGGAAGCACAACATGTCAACAGTTGTCACAAGTTGTGTTGGTAACTACTCCCACGTACACAGAAGAATTAAATAATATTAAGGCATTGAACTACCAAGCTCAGTAGTTCAGACAAAACTGAACACAAATCTTACACTCAGTAAAATGCTTAAATCAACAGTAAATATTTAACTTGCTTTCTCTCTGGTTTTCCAGTCTCTCTGTTTTACGCTCTTGTTGCCTTACCGAGGCACCGATCATGGTTTGGATTACACAGGTGGTTTGCTCTCCATTCTTTGTTGCATGCCCTCAAATTTTGAAAAATAAGAGAGTACTGTTAATAAGTTTCTTGCTTTTACAGCTAGGGAATATTCTGAAGTTTGAACCTTTAAACTCTGGACAGACAGCTTATATAAAATCTCAGAGATGCATACACTCAACCATTAGTGAGGAAACCTAAGAATGATGATTTAAATGACAGCTATTTCAGTGCTAACCACTTCATCTGAAATATCCACTTAACAGTTTCATCCATTATGCATGGACTAATCTGCAGTCCCCAAACTGTCCTCACCTCTGAAACTTCATTTAAATAGCAGCATAGCGAAGAGAATAGGGACCTTCTTCTACCTATGTTAAGCAAGACGAGTCAATCTGCAAGATTCTACACACTGGAACTGTGAAGTCATATCTTCATGCCAAACAGCTGGTAAAATAGTATTTCCAGAAACTTAAAATACAGTGTGGGAGGGGAAATGGGACTTCTCCTTGCAGCTGACAGTGCAGACCTCTGTTTGCAGCTGCAAACTATTTCATGGACACCTTCAGCAAAATATTCTTTCCTTTCTGGCTCAGCAAGAAATAAAAATAGTCCTGTGGCAAGAGCTACGGAATTTAAGTTATAAGTGGGACATAGGGATGAAATTTAAGTTCCCATAGTTATAAGTTAGGTGGTCCAGGAACGCCCCAGCTAGTCTCTGCATAGATGAGCAAACGGACTGATTTGGAACAATGGATCAACGTGAGACTAAGTGATTGCCTGAACTCCTAAGTAGCCTCACCACAAAGAATTGGCTTAATTGTTACAAGAGCTCTCAAGGTGGGAATTTGGGACAATCCTGGAGGCCACTCGTGCTATGGCTAGACCACCTGCTAGGCACTATTTGTATACTTCAAAGCGTCAATTAGCTACTTGGTTGGAGAATCTGGCCATCCCAGAGACTTCTTCAGGCAATTCCTGCTGCAGAATTGACCAAACTGTATAGAGAAAAGATACTTGCATAGTATCATAGTAGAAAGCCTGAGGAACAGTCGCATAGGAGAGTCTTTTGAACATGCTCAAGATAGTTCGGAAATGTTTTCTATGTAATTTAAGATAATAAATAGCAATGAATCATTCCTGGGCTGGAGTAGTGATATACAACCACAAGCCAGCTGGAAATAAAGATTCAGCAGAACAGCAATTCAGAGCATCTCACCCAATACAGCTGAAGACACTGTTGCAAGGACCCTTATCATCAGACAGCATGTGACCATCCTATTCAAGATGCTTGATTCCCCGCTTGAGTATTACCCTATCCAAAGACACACTCCACCCCCCCACACCCCACCTGCAAATGGTTTAACATTCTAGTCTTTGCAACAGTCTCAATGGTGCACTGATCAAAGCACTTTGATTTTCATTTGATCAACACCTAAGAAAATGACAGTAGGAGCAGATGAGACTAGAGCTAGTCTAGATTTGATTTACATGTTGTAATTCAAGATTCACAAAAGCAATTCTCTAATTGCCTGAATTTTGTGAACTTAATAATGAAAAAGTCTGCCATTTATTTAGGTCTCTTGCACTTCTTAACAGAACTTTTCAAAAACAAAAATCACCGGTCTCCCTTAACATATTTTAACTTACTGTCATCTAAGAAGTGAAGATGAGCATCCAGGAAAAAGATGACTCATTTTGGTATTGACATTTCTTTTCCTACTCTGCCTAAACATATTCCTGTGTTATCTAAAAGGCACTAAACATTTACACAGGTTAGTATATAAAAAAATACTGAAGTGTTTGTTTATCTTTGATTAAAAGCAGAGCAGAATGATTAATAATTTTCATTAAGAGCTGGTGCCACTCCTCTAAATACAACCCCAGAGCTACATTCTCAAAGTTTGTTGCTGACAAAAAGCAAAGTTCTGGTTCACTCTCTTTGAATATGACTAAGATAGCACATGCAAAGAATTCAGGGAAACTTAACAGAGCTTGAGGTGAAAAGAAAAATGTTCATTTTGAAATTCTTATGTGCATCCCTTCCAGGGAGATCCATTTTTATATTCAGAAAAACAGCATTAGGGAGGTTCCCCATTCTTTGAAAGTCTACCAAGAGGTAAAAAAATAAAAGGGGTGGGGGTGGGGAGCAAAAGTTAACTTAACAAGCTGTAATTTTTAGTGGCAGAATTGACAATTACATCACATTCTAATTTGCCAGGGTTAATTTCTGATTCTACTCTTTTGCTATTTCATTCTTACGTTGTAAATTACTTGTCTCTTCAAACCAGCTTCTCTTTCTGTTGATTATGAATTTTTCACGCTCCATTTCTTTTTACCCTTTGTTATAGTGGAAATATTCTTAAAATTAGTTACCCAGGATAAACTTATAAACTCTTCATCCTTTAAGCCTCAATAACTGGCTTCTCTTCCATGGGGTCCTGCTGCTTTATGATGTTTTTTTTTTTTTAGGTTCAAACTCTGAAAGTAAGTAACCTAAACTTACTTCCAAATTTAGAAAAAGCTTGAGGTTTTATTTTTGCTTCCACTGCTTCCCTCCCAGCATTACACTGTGCCTGTTGCCACTACAGGATCGGTCTTCAATATCACTCCTCCTGACATAATCTCATCCTCCCATTCCTCTCTCTCCAGCATCCCTTTGTACAGCTCTACCTCAGAAGACACCAATGGAAAAAGGGGAAGTCGATGCTGCGGTTGATCCCTGTGCTAAGGAGATGGCATTACCCCACCACGCTTTCCTGTGAGGAACAGTCTGGATGCAGTCATAAAGGTTTTTGAGAGTCATACTAGATCCATTCATCAAGATCAGTAAGATCCACTTTCAAAAAGTCTGAACAAGCCACAGGTCTTTGTACAACTAACCTTTCCAAATCTGAAAGGGGAAAAACGTTGAGTTTGTAAGATGTATCAATTTTTGAGATGTGTTATAGCTTCTAACTTTAACCTATACACACACAAAGCAATCCAAAAATAATGCACAAATTCCAAGTGTACTCCAGTGTATCTGGTTGTTGCAAAGGGCACAACGCACAGGGCAATGAACAGGCACATGAAAAGAGCCGTAGAAATACAAGGTCGCTCTGGAAACTTCATCTTATCTCTGAATGTCTTTGTAGCTTTTTAAATTTTAGCTCTTTTTTTTTATTATGAAGTGGTGAAAAAAGGAGTTAAGGATCTATTTGCATTGATAAGTTAGCAGGAAATTCCATGAAGACAATGCTTTAAATAATCACACAAAATTCTACTGATGAGGGCCACAAAGCCCTGTGATACAATGCAAGACAGCACTACTACAATATCTTCTACTCTGTTAGAGACCTTTACCCTATAAGGTGCTGAAAGACTCAACTTACGCTGCACTCAGTGCAAGGAAGCCATGAAAATGAAGCCGTTACCTCATGAAATTGAATCTTGAAACACTAAGTTACTCAGGAAAAGGTTCTTCATTGTTAATTTTTCTCCTATAGTATTTAAAATATCTCTTTTGGAAAAGTTTGCATTTATGCATTTCCTCATGTTTTCTCCTTCCTGCAATTGCACACTGTACCCAGACAATTTTATAACAGTGTTTTCCATTATAGTGATATCCAAAACATGGTGCATTGTACCCTAAATACTGATGGGACAGTTAATGGAAACAAACCCCAAATAATTAATAGGTCTATTTCACTGGAAAACAAGATGATGTAAGCACAAACAGTAACAAAGAAAAACACTTAATCTGTCTGGGGATCATCAAGCAGCTAAGCCGCCCTGCTTTCCCAAACATCCACATCCCCAACAGCTCTTACTATAGACCTATGTTAGAAAATACATGCAGGAAAAAAAGGAAAGTGATGCTGCAGTTAATCCCTTGGGGTCAGGGGACAGCATTACTATGACACACTCGCCTGTGAGGAGCATTTCTAGATCCATCCTCTAGGTCTAGGGCTGCTGAGGGTCACTTTTAGAAAATTCAAACAAGCTACACGTTAATATGATTCTATGATGTTTCTTCTAGCACTGAAAAAGTGTTGACATCTTTTGTTGCTTTACAGAAAATTATAATGCAACTCAAGATTTATGAAGAATAATTTCCCACTGTCAAAATTCACCCAATAAATTAGGAATATTATGAGCCGAAGAAGATGAGATTATGCTATTTTACACTGTGCAAGGATAGAGCAGGCGATGAGAAAGTGATGAGAAAGTGGCCAACACCATATTAGCACAACTCTCTAAAGGAGTTTGATGGTTGACATGGTTCTGAAAGGAACAAGACATCTCAGGCCTTTTACATGGGACACAAGTTCTGGCCGCTTTATATGTCCTGAAACATTGGTCAAAGAGAACTGAACAAGATCAGTTCGCTTTCAGGCAGATGAGCTTCAACTGGCACAGCAAGAGCTTATCACTAAGGAATTATGTGTAAAGATTTGGCAGAGCAAATAGGTTGTATTAAATAACCATTTAAGATTTGGCATTTAAGAGCAAAATAAAAAAACCAAACACAAAATAGGTCTAAGAAGCATCTAATACTTTTTAGATTATCTTTCATGCTTAGTGTGCAGCATGTATTAATGATGTTAAATGAGCAACCAATAATGTACAAAGTGTAATACAACAGTATATATCTTCAATGTACTAAATTCTTCTTAGCAGTTTAACAGATAATTCAGCAAAGAAAATCTCCACAGATTTTGAGAATATTAAACTTTTGGGCTGAGACCATGTCTAGAAAATGACATCCCAGAGACTCCTTTTCAAACAGTTATGATTACTTGAAAAAAAATGAGATAACCAAAACCCAATTTGTTACCTTTACCATAACTTTTACTTTCAGCACAAGCTATAACATTTCTCCCACCTTTACAAATTGAGACCAATGGTTTAAGTGTGTTATAAATATTTCAGATATATCTATAGAGTTCCAATAAAATCTTTACACACCACCTCCAAATATTGTGTGTATACTACACACTTTTACTGAAGAATTATTTCAGAAATATTTTACTGAGTTCCAGAAAATTTTATTTATTCTATTTTTTATATCCTTCCATTGGTAAAGCCAGCCATGGTACAATGAGTTCAACTATATGGAGTATAGAGGGAGAGGAAAATTTTAACTCATGCTTTTATAACTTTCAAAAATTACCTTACATCAGTTTTCTATCATCACAACGTTACTATTTCAAAGTAAAATATGATGCTATTTATTGGAGCTAGGAACAAGTTCTGTGCTCTTATCTGAAAAGCTAAAGAAATTTTCGTTTCCAGTCCTGATATGCAAGATTCCAGATCAGTCATTACAAACCATTAACAGCCAAGCCTAGATGAACTACTTAAGGATAATTCAACTATACCTGTTATTGTCATTCTTCAAAATGCTGGTGGATTTGCTGAGATGTAGAACAGATATTTTCTTCTTTAAATGCAAAATAGCAGCCTAAACAAATTAATTTGTCTGAATGGAGAGGAGGGGAAGGGATTAAAGCAGAAACCATAACATAACCAACTTTCTTGGATCTAACTGAAGCTTCTGTGGAAAAAGCAGGCTCATACAATCTCTGCTATTACACTACTTAGCTTTCTTGTATATCAATGAATATTTTTTGCAAGAATCCATGAGAAAAGATCAAAATCAGACTAAATTCTAAGTAACCAAATACTGCCAACGTCTCCACTTCTGTTATTACATAGTTCCAGGATGTAACATAGAACAATGGTAACTCATTTGCAGCGTACTTCACTGTGCATGGCGCAGACACAGATTAGAGGATGACATAATGGATAAAGCACTGGCCTTTCACCCTTGGGATTTTGTCCAGCCTGCAGTCCTATCAGATAATGGGTTTGGCAATCTCCACTAGTCTCTTTTGGACACTAATCCCCATTACAGAATCTCTATAATTCATCATATAATTTAATACACCTGGCAACCTTACCACCAGTTCGTTCTTTTGTTACGTAATGGCCCAAAGTGAAGTCAAGGGTGGTTAATGCTCTGACAACTGGCTATTATCTCCCATAACAGCTGATTTTGAGGGGATTATTGCAGTCATAAACCATTTTATAAAAATTGGCAACTGGGAAAGCAGTGTAACAAAATAAGGTGATATTTAGAAGTTTTATCACTGATTTTCTACCAATCCGTAATGGAGTTTCTAGCATCCAAAAAATGCTGGAGAGGAAACTTGAGATTAAAGGTACAGATCACGAGCCAAGAATCTGAGGCCTGAACGAGTTTATAGCCAGAAAAGTTTGACTATTTTGAGGTTACAGATGCTTTTTTGTCTTTTTTTCTGTCAAATAGACAGTGTATTTCTTCTTTATTTTGTCTCAATTATTAGTTCTTCCCTTTATCAGCATTCTTCCCTTTTCACTGTGAAGTATTTCACCACTGTTATTACTCCAGTTTTAAATCCACAGCCTTGTTCACAAGTGAACAAGGGACTTCACTGCTATCAGGACCAATTGCTGGGGATATGTGAGCCTTCAGGTGAGACAAAGGGGAACTGCACTCAGTTTATGGGATAAGAAATCTGCTCACCGAAACTGTAGGAAAGGTTAGGAAGAAGATGAGCAGCTGAGACTCCAGTCTAAACTACAACGGCATTAACATACGAGCAGAGAGACAATAGTACCAAGGTACTCATAGTCAAACAAATTAGCGTGCACAATTCTCACTGGAAATAAGAATCAGTTCTACAAATTTGTAAAAAGGCTTTAAAAATTTCACGAGCTAAAATCAAACAGAATATAATTGTTGCCTGAGCACTAAATTCTGTTTCCAAAAGCAAAATTATTTGGTAGACATCAAACTGTAGAAGGATAATTGAAAAAAGATATCAGATGCAAGGTCCGTCTGGGCTCTCTGGTAGGTCCACCCAGCTACATTTGGGGAATGCTGTTTTATGTAGCATAGGATAGTAGCATTAGTTGGATCCTATGTATTTAATCAACAAAACTATTTCATAGAACAAATTTCACACAATGGAAAAAAAAAAAAAAAAAAAAAGGCAGAAAACTTTGAACCATAGCCATTCCTGCTCTGACTGAGAGGCATTACTAAAAATGTCCAGTTGAATAAAATATGGTCTGTTTCATGGAAGCTTTACAGAAGTGTGTTGAAGTGAGCTTCTGTATTTCATGACTCAGGATATCGTCTACCTGTCTTTTTTCATGCAGACTTGACTTGAGCAAGCTTTCCTTCACTACAAGGGGATGTAAATCACTGCCTGTGCTTTGAACCAACTGCTTAGGTAAAAGTCAATGTGCTGCTGAGCTCAATTTTGTAAGCCTATATTTGGTTCTGTACAATTGAATTTTATGTTAGTTTTTATACTAACTTCAGTGGCAAAAGGTTCAAGTCCTAGAACTCCAACCAGCAACAGGAAGAGTTTTATAATGTAGCACAGAAAACTGTAGTGAGGTCTACTCACAGAATGCAAAGAATTTTGCAAATTACAAGCATAATAGAATAAAACTGAAGGCCTTATTTACAGGAACAGGAAAAAAAGTTTGTGCATGGAATTATAAGATTACCTTACTAAATCATTAAAACCAAAAATCAACCAAAGCAAAAGCTGCAAATGCAGATACTGGTCTGATGGAACAGCAGACCCACTGTTTGGCAAACTCTGGTAGGAATGTGTGTTTATTCTTGGACTTCCTGAGAGTAGAAGCACGACAATTTCTTTACGAAAATCTTTCTGAAAATGCTGACTTAGTGGATAGAAAAATAAATGAGATTTTACATAAAAACTGTCTGCTATGCTGAAAAACATTTAATCCTTCAGAGACTGTGTATATACACCATGAATTGTTTGAACCATCAAAATGTTACAGCAAAGACATTAAATAGACATCATATTCCTTTATCTTGACATTTCAACCCACTGAAGGCAATTGCTGCTCAGACTGTCGTAGTATACCAGTCAATATTAAAATTATTGTACAGCCTTTAAGTTTATCTTTGATTAAAAAGTAAATGTAGCTCTACGTTATCATTTTCATAGCCCTACAGCATCCATGTGTTCTCACAGTTAAGTCAAGTCAAACTAAATATTTAATACACTGTTCTAATTAGCTACAAACTATTACCTGATTTAAGTCTGTAAATGAATGTGAAAAGACTCTGGAGGCCTAACGTTAACCTTCATCCACTCCAGTTATATGAGAGAAATTACAGGCTCTAATTAGACTCTTCAAACTGCAAAGAAATAGAATTTTCATAACCAGCTTATTAAAAAACGAAGGCCCCCTTGGGACAGGGCAAATTGCTTCTACCCTGATCCGCTTATCCTTGTACAACACCATACAGAAGACTCATGTTGTCTGACTTACACAGCTCATATTTCTCCCAAATTAATGAGCACTCAAATTATTCCAGCTGCCCCCTTGGCACGGGGAAAAATTGAAAATCCATGGCTGCCAAGTGACATGTATAACCCAGCTGCTAAATAAAATGTGCTTAAGGGGACACAGCTGTTGAGGTGCCTATTTACATTAAAATAAGTCCATGGATACAGAACAAATGCCTAAAGACAGCAAACAGTGTATAACACTTTGTTTAACCCTTTCATTAAACCAGGTCACAAAAATTTGCAGCATCATTTATAGGCTAGATGTAAAAGCATGGCCTTTTCACCTTATGATTTATTTCTTCTAAATTGTCTAATCTTGGAAACTTTCTGATTTTCCTTTTCAGAACTGGTAAATTCAGAGGAATCACATTAAATAGTACAGTTCACATGTCAGAAAGGGCAGTTGATTTTTCAAAACAACTCTACTTGGGAAAAATACAGAAAATTTAACTCCATTCTCGGCTCTCCAAATGTGTGCAGTGTGATAATAAGCATTATCTTTGAGACAGAAGAACTTCTGAAAATGATACTTGCAGAAGATTCACACAGACTCGTAGAGTCAGACCAAAAGGAGACTTAGATTTTTGTGCCTTAACCTACACAGGCTGCCAACTCATTTCCACGTGAAATTGAGGATACTGGGTATTATCTTTAAAATACACAATAGTATAGGAACTCTGGTCCATAAGAGTTAACTGTCTTCTAAACAAATTCATGGTGCTGTGATTCATAGACCACATTTTTAAAATGTTTTATAAAACGTAATTGTAATCCAACTGACTTGAAAATTACTGTGCCAGTTGCGGAGCCATTGAAATAATAGGGGCCAATACAATGTTTCTCTTTACTAATCAGGAATACTTGGCCAAAGGACACCTTAGATCTAGCACCAAAATCCAGTTTCAAATTCTCACAGTCGAAAACATTTACTTTATTCAGTAAGTATGTATGACGTCCAAGCCATAAGAAAGAGTATATGCAAGCTAATAACAAAGCGTACAAAAACCAGCAGATAATGTAGAGAAGGTTCAAGTAGTCAATGGTTTATTTATTTTAGCCTTCACCAGAAAGTTTAACTTGAGCAGTCACTATGACACAAGTATTTTTAACGATGGGATTATGAGCTGAGGTCATATTTGGAAAAGAATTGTAGATAAATAAGATGGTTTTAAATCAATGAAGCCTGATAAAATTTCCCATGGAGTATTCAAGGAACTAATCAAATGAATCTTTAAACCATTAGTGAATATTTTTGAAGATCTGTGGGCAGCAAAGGAAGTACCAAGGATAAGAAAAGGGAAACATATTTTTAAATTTTATTTTCAAAACCAAGAAAAAGGAAAAAATCCATAGAATTACTTCCTAGATTTTACTACCCAGAAAGACATCAGCAAAAGTGATTAAACAATCAATTCACAAGCATATACAACATAACAATGTGGAAAGAAACCACCAATATCAATTTAAGAGCCATCCTGTCAAACCAATCTGATTTCCCTTTATGACAAGTATCTTTTTTACTACATAGGAGAAAAGAGGAGGAGAAAGATACCTTGGTTAAATTCTGTAAGTATTTTTAGAAGTATGGTCATCCACACCAATCTAGGACTCATAGGCAGCATATCATCCATGAGAGCTTCCAATTGGGATTGACAGAAAAATAAGCCACAGCATGTTATCTGCTCAGTGATGTTGTCTACCTCTAAGGACTACTAGCCTAATGAAATGAACATAAGGTGAATGCACTTTCCAGACAGCTGTGCTCTCAAAGTGTATTTATTATTGTCATATTAGGAAGAGAATTCAGTGGAAGGGGGAATGATCTGGCCTGGATCGAGTGCAATTTAATAATTTGATTCAGAATTTAGATGACTGACTGAAGAGAACACTTAAAATTTTGTCAAATGGCATGAAGCTGGAAGTCGTTCCAAGCGCTTTGGAACACAATTAGAATTCAAAACAGTGTTTTTGAGCAAGAGAAACAGTCTGAAATAAAGAAGATTAAATTCAGTCCAAATAAGTAAATAATTAGGAGGGAAAGTTCTAACACATTGACAAAAGATGAGGAAAATGTTAGTAGAGCACCAGAAAAAGATCTAGACTTTAGAAAAAAAACACAGATTCATTGTGGATCAACAATGGTAAACTACTGAAATAAAAGCAAGTATCAAGCACTTGCTGCATGTAGCTGAAAGAAATGGCAATACATACTTGACATGAATGCAAGATAAAGGAGGTTGTTATTCAGCTCTACCTGTGAAAAAGAAAAATGGAAAAAAGCTTTAGCTAGGCTGTGGCTCACTGTCAGGCCTGAGACTGTTAGAAAGGTCTGTGAGAAAGTAGGGACCCTGCATGGCCACAAGAACTTTTTTTTACTTCTCATTAGCTATCCAAACGAATTTTGTAAGCACTGTAAATTAGAATGTCATCCAACAGTAAGACACATTTCACGTAACTCTACATACATAGTAACATAATGGTCATCCTAGTTACTAAACCATTAAGAACAAAAAAAAGGTTTACTTCATCATAATTGTTAATTCTTTTTTGACTGCACCCTGAACAAGTCATTTAATGATTTTACCCGTGGCTGACTCCAGGCACTGTGGTTCCTGAGCCAGATATCTATGTTTTCCTATTAACCCTTTTATAATGTTGACAAAACATTGGGGGGTTTTACCTGTCAGTTTGAATTCATTCATGTTCCAACACTTGTTAAATATCAACAACAGCAGCTGAGATGTTTGGAAAGAACTATTTTGACTATTTTAAACCTGGTACTAGAAAGAATCAAGAATGAGGAGCAGAACTTCTTTGGGCACTAAATATGAAAAACAGCTTAGGGAGGTCCATCCTTTGAGTTCAGAGCTACAGTGAGCTGCCTTTTTTTTTTTTTTTTTAACGTGACTCACAAGCTATGCTCTAAGTTCTGCAGTTAATTATAAAAACATGCTCTGTTTGCTCTCTCCATTTTCACTGCTGGTTTTGCATTGTCCAAACCGTATAAAAGTATGCAGTGATGTCACCATATGTATCATGGACAAGAAAAACAGATGAATAGTCTATAAACACTCTTCACTCTTAGAACATGTAGCCTAAACAAAGGGCTTCCTCCTCCTTTTAGAGAAACATGGGAAGAATGAGAACTGGGAAACAAAATGAGGACATTGAGCATCAGGACGCTTACATTTAACATTAAGAAATACAGGAAAGTTAAGTTAGTGGTGAAAAATGGGGAACTCCAAAGTTAAGAGATAAAAATATTTCATTTTGCTGAAGGAGTTTTGACACTGAGCAACCAACTTCTTAAAAAACTTCCTGACACGCTACATCACTGTATGCGTTTTTCCTTGCGGCAATCTTTTTCAGAAAATAATTTAATCTATTCAAAGAGCACCTTTTCTGGCTTTTTACTGCCTCCATCACTATGCCAATTACAAGATTTAAAATCAGATCAGTAATTCAGAACTCTAGACATTTTAACACAGAGACTTGTTTTAAATATCTGAAAAACTCCTAAACTTTTCCTAATTTTTAATACAGTTGCTTGATGCTGCCTTTGGGGCCCAAACATAAATAAACAACATTTTTCCCACAAGTAGAATGATAATGGCCTGTACAGAGAAAGTATTTTCAGAAAGTGACTGTCCCTTCAGCACATAACAATACCCACCACATATGAGTAGTAATAAATCTATCTATGAGGGGTGATCTCATAATCCAGCTAGACCAAAAGAGCCTGAATTCAGGTCTGTGTTTCAAAGAGAGATCAGATGCAGAGGAGATGCAATAAGCTCACGCAATAGCTTCCCTATATGGCAATACATTACAGGGAATGGCATCGCCTTTACCAGTGTGCAGAAGGGAAGTAAGATATTACACTTCTCCAGAAAAAGTGAATTGCCATGTATGCTGATATCACTTCTACATTACAGGGTAACATCAGCTAATGGTGGAGAAAATGCTACTGAATTTCAAATAAGCTTTCAATAAGTGAAATGAAAATTCAGGCATATCACATCTTGCACGCGTTCCTTAATTAAGTGAATTTCAGCTGATCATTACAGATGAGCCAGAACAAACCACCTACAATTCCGTTGTCTCCTGAGAAATCACAAGTGCCTTTTTGGAGAGACAGCTGTCTGTAGATCATAAATTTGTCCCTAGGATCAATTATCTTGAGTTAAGGATAAAGTAAGTGCTTAACATTTAGTATCACTGCAATCATATAAAAAAGGATACTTTAGAAATAAAAAAGGAGATAAAAAAATAAAGAAATTGAACAGAAAAAGAACAGACTATTGAAGTAGGGAAGTAAAGACAAAAGAACAAAGTAAATGCCCTCAGTGTCAAATAGAAGACAAGAATGAAAGAAAGTTGGAAGAAAAGACAAAGACAGCATTAAAGAAGAAAATAGTTTACAATAGAAGGAAGACAGCACTTCTGAGAACTGTATGAGGAGTTTTCAGAAAATGGGGAGTTTAACAAACTGCACTGAAAACTAGACATTGAGAGCTCATAGTGTCATGAAATGGGTGTTTGTCGACAGCCGGCTGAATATGAGCCAGCAGTGTGCCCAGGTGGCCAAGAAGGCCAACGGCATCCTGGCCTGTATCAGAAATAGTGTGGCCAGCAGGAGTAGGGAAGTGATTGTCCCCCTGTACTTGGCACTGGCGAGGCCGCCCCTCAAGTACTGTGTTCAGTTTTGGGCCCCTCATGACAAGACAGACATTGAGGTGCTGGAGCGTGTCCAGAGATGCGCAACGAAGCTGGTGAAGAGTCTAGAGCACAAGTCCTATGAGGAGCGGCTGAGGGAACTGGGGATGTTTAGTCTGGAGAAAAGGAGGCTCCGAGGAGACCTTAGCGCTCTCTACAACTCCCTGAAAGGAGGTTGTAGCGAAGTGGGTGTCGGTCTCTTCTCCCAAGTAACAGGCAATAGGACAAGAGGAAATGGCTTCAAATTGCACCAGGGGAGGTTTAGATTGGATCTTAGGAAAAATTTCTTCACTGAAGGCACTGGAACAGGCTGCCCAGGGAAGTGGTTGAGTCACCATCCCTGGAGGTATTTAAAAGACCCGCTTAGGGACGTGGTTTAGTGGTGGACTTGGCAGTGCTACGTTAATGGTTGGACTCGATGATCTTAAAGGTCTCCTCCAAACTAAATGATTCTATGATTCTATGAAATAGAATAAACATCCTTAATGCAATGTCAGGCGACACAGGGAAAAAGTGCCCAATTGAGACACAAGGGGAATGTAATAATATCAAACATTAGGAAGTAAAGATATGAGCCTAACATTATATATTCTGATCTAGTAAAAGGAAATATATGACTGCATATAAAATGAGAGCAAGAAGACAACAGAAACACAAAAATACAGAAGAGAGAAGAGAACACGTGCTTGTGCAAGTTCTCTCTTTAAAAGGTATGCCTCAGGAAAGGGAAATCTAATGTGCAACAAATTAAGACAGAGATTTTATTCAACCTTTTAATGAGACAGCCAAAAGAGAAACAGGGGTTATTCAATCAGAGGTAGAAGTAGGTTAATTAAGCCAGACAACATTTGACACATGGAATTAAATCCCTACCCAGCTGAGCCCGAGGGCCCAGCAGTCCCACGGGCCCTGCAGCAGGGACAGCTGTCACAGAGGGAGGGTACAGTCCCCAGGGCTGATCCTTCGCTCTGACCGAGGGAGGCAAGAAACACGGGTGGGTACCAGAGAAAAAGGAATGGCCAGCTGGGGGCAATGAAACTCCAGGAATCCTGGCTGATGCCAGAGCACAAGAAAACAAATGTAGCTCCACTGAAATTGCTCGCCTATCTGTCCATCATCCCCTTCCTATTCTTGTGTCTAACTCCACAATTCCTTTGGGTTAGCCACCGCCTTCCCCTCCACAGGAAAAACATTTGGTGTCTGTACTATTTCCTCTCACCATCACGCACAGCATTTAAGGACTGCTATATTTAAACACTGATCTGAAATAAAGATATACATGAACTGAAACACAACATCTATTCCTGAATAAATCCAGGAGTGGACATGTAATTCAGAGTACAAATGCTGATGTTCTTATCAGTTTAATCTCTTTGGAAGAGATGAGGATAAGAATACCTGCATGTGGAGTTCAGAAATACTCATTCAAACTCTTAACAGATACTATTGCCATGCCTAGGCTATAATACATGGTGCTCTCTGTGCTACATATACATATACAAGGAGATATACTTGTATAATCCCACATATGTCCACTGGAAGGAAGAGAAGAGGAAGGAAGAGGAGGCCCTGGAGAGAAAAGAACCTTTATTATTTAGCCTTTCCCTTTGTAACATTTACTCTGACATCAGCCATATTGTTGAAGTGAAGCACACAAGTATGTTACTATTAGAGTCACTGAAATTAGAATTTGGTTTCCCAAATTTTTCTAGAAAATTCATTTTCATTTACTCAAAGTAAAAAAAAAAAAAAAATCTCTTGAAGATTATCCACTTTAATAAAACTTCATTTTTCTTTAAACTACATACAAGAGCTCTAGCATGCTAAAATCCAATAAATGAGATGCAGATACGGTGTTTTTCTGAATCATAATACGTATGCAGCTAGCTCTAGTTCAGAAATCTCACAGAAGAATAAATACACCTGTCAAATAACTTTTGACGCATTCCTTTGAAGCAAATAGCACACAGACACTATCATCCCTCGATTTATATCTGTCAGCTCTGACACTTCAGATTTCATTCTCAGATCAACCCAATGACCATACAGATGCAGGTCGGAACGGACATGAACTACCCTCCCTATTCAAGCAACACCTACTGCAAATACAATCTACACACCGATCTGCAAGCACATTCCATAACCTTTTTTTCCTGGAAAGCTATTTATGAGCTTTTACTCACAAATGCCTTCTCCTACAGTGTTCCTGTTCCTGCCTCTGAACTTCATCTTTCAATGATAATTGGTGTATCTTTTATTCATTGCCAGACATTTTCTTTTTTAAGCTAAGGTATGTTCTTAGAATTATGTAATTTCCCATAATAGCATACTTCCTTAAGTAACCTTCTTCTGAAAGCAGAGTGATAAATTGTACCAGGGTTTTATTTTAAAGCATCACTAGAAGTAGATAACATATATAAATGTAAAACACAATTCAATGTATTCCTTAGACAAGGAGATGTACAGAAGGTCTCTGAACATCCAGAAAATGCTAGTACTTCAGATGTGGGGAGCTGCATATGAACTTCCAAAGTGCTCTTTCTTTTATTTTTTCTCACTTATTGTGCATAGGGAGCTGCTAGTCTCAGTCTCTCCTCATCCAGCCAGTGCTATTGAATATCTGGGCCACTGTCAGAGGGAGATTAGGATAAGGACAGTTAAGCTGGCTGATGTTGAATCAGGAGAAAACTCAAATGATGCCAGTATACTTGAAGGAAGAAGTCGGCTTATATGCTGAAAAGAATATCTTCCCTTTTTATGCAGCGTGTATTCCTACCATTTGTTATGCACATTGCTAACACAGGAGCTGCACCAGATCCCCCAGCTGCTCTGGAACCAGCAGCTGAGCCCAAGAAAGCTTTCTGCATGGGCAACTAGCCAGGGAATTGCAGTCATTTATTTCAGATGTCATCCTTTCTACGATCACTCTTTTTCTCAAAATCAGTTTACGGCAACATATTCCACACAGAAATATATCTTGAGTCAATTCAGAAATACAAGACAATACAAAATATAATTTCTACATTAACTTCAAGATGAAGGTTGAATCTATCAATCCCAAATAATTTAACAATGTCTATTTGAGAGTTTCATCTGGATTGCTCTACTTGTAAAAGTATTGAAGCTGCCTTGTCCTTAATTTAAAAGGGGATGGCATTAGAGCATTTTCCATTAGAAACTCTTCATTGGGAACAGGTTCCACCATCTGCCTGAAATTGTTCAGAATCAATGACCTTCATAAAAACATAATACAAGAGCCAGCTTTTTATGGAGACTTGAAGCGAAGCGAGTCCCTCAACAAACACACACAGACAGGAAAAGAATTTGTTGTTCTGCTGGCAACTTAATATTGGTTTAGCTATTTTATGCAAGGATGCCCAAGGCATTTTACTATTACCTATATAATAAAAAAGTAATAACAAATTTATAGGAGGCCCAATAATTGGGTAGGTGAATTCATTAATATTTTGCCTTAGGAGATACTGATTGAACTTTTACATCGCTCAGGAAACTGACTGTAGCTGCCACCCAGACAATAAAGAATAATGCAAGGATCCAGGATTCAAAGACCTGAAATCTGTTCCTTTCTCTGTCAGTAATGTATAGAAAGTGTCTTCACATGCCTGCCTAATATCCTATTTGCAGTCTGACTGCAGTAATTGAAGAGCAAATCTTCCAGTTCAGGACTGTTTTTTCATATGCATACATATCATTACTAACATCACAGGAAAAAAAACCAGTAATATGAAAAAAACAGAATTTGCTTGTGTCTACCAGGAATGTTTGGGACCATCAGAGCAGCGTGTTAGTATGAAAACGAATATACATCAGTTTGACATTACATGAGAGAAATGTATGACAAGAACTAGCTGGTGTTATTTCTGGCTTACTCCATGCTATCATTGTTCTACTTTCATGCACACTAAATAACAAACAAACAAAAAAACTAATGAGATTTTTAAGTAACTTATTTTAAATTTAAGATGGTAAAATTATTCATGGAACAATTAAAGAACACAATTTCACTTGAAAGGATTTAAGTAAATGACAACAGCCAAGGACAAAAGCACTTCAGAGTTTGAATTTTAGTCTGACAATTTATGCCTAGACACTGTTACAAAACTCAGTACTAACCAGTATACCTATATGTGAATTTGCTATACAAAAATACAAATCCTTCCGTATTGTATTACTTTGCCAACTATTTAAGTAAACAGTCATGGATTCATGTTACTTTCTTACTGAAATTTGTTACAGTACCAATAATTTATTAGGTAAATTTTATTTCCATTGAATTTAATAGAGCTACTTTAGACTTTAAGCTATCTAATAAAGCAGAATTGAGCTTACCATCTGATTGTATGTATCTTTGGTATTTTTATTGCAGAGTCTTAAAAATAAATTCTTAAATCACTCTACTTTTCCCACATTCTTCAGCCTTTTGTTTATTTCCAGCATCTCAAAGCAGACTTTTTAATCTCATCCTGCTTCTCTCTTTACAACTTTGCTTCTGTCCAGTCCATTCTACATAAACCATTACCTCTAACTTTGCCAACAAAGGAGGACTTTACAATTACTGTACTCCTTGATTTGGTTGCTGCTTTTGTCAGGGCAGACCATTTTCTTCATTTTTGTTTTTGCACTAGCTCTATTGTTTCACCTTGCTAAAACCTTTTGTTTCCCTGAAGTAATTCTTCGCTGTTGGCGTTCATGATATTTCTTTCAATGAGCACTGAGTAGGACTATTTATCTGCTTAAGTGCTTGCTGTGCTGACCTGAATGGCACAGTACAGTACTTCACTAAAATCAGGGTCTAAATAGGAAAAATCACAACAGGATGGGATGTCTCACACTAGAAAACTGGTCAAATGTCCTAAGGTCTTTTAGGAATAGAATTCACATTCAAAATTACAATTATCAAAAAATATTTTAGATTCCAAAAGATAAACCAAAGCAAGATTATCAAAAGTTAAATGACGCTGATAGCGGAAAGCAGAACAAGCAATAATTTTTCAAGTGTACATTTTCATGTCAAATTTCACTTTATATCTTCTGGATTAAAAGCATCACTACCATTTCAGACAACCAGCTTCCTCCATCTAGTGAACCATGCATTATTTCCTTAGTAAAAATATCCCGTGGTCAAAACTTTACCTTACTAACACGCTTTAATTTGCTAACTCCAGAGCCACTTTACAAACAAAATGTGCAACAGTTGATTTTTACTCTAGGTTTTACTGTTGATAAAACTACCAAAACATGGGAATTGTTTATCTGTAAGGCCTAGAGAAAATAATGGTAACTGCTCTTGGTTTTTTCCTTGTCAGTGTCTTGTCTCTTTCTTTAAACAATAAGCCCTTTTTAACCTTTAATTTTGTTTAGGAGTTCAGGATTCAGAAAGGTAAAATAGTATTTCTAGTTAAGATTACAGTCTAACCGTGACCTCTTGCCAAGATTTATTACATTAAAAGGATTCAAAATGTGTTTGAATAAATCAAACTTAAACTGTGTCTGATCTGAAACTGAAAGAAAAGCTACATCACCACATCTCCTTACAGTCTATAATTAGCAGGGGAGAAGAATGAATTTTAAATGTCTAACCAATTCAAAAGCTACATGGTTGAAAAGAAGTGAATTGCTGAAGACCTAGGAGAGTCTGTTTCAATGTTGATTCCCCACCAAGAACTCACTGGGTGGATAAAACTTCAGAACCTCTTGTGATTAAAATGTTTAGGTTATGTCTTAACTTACAAACATGCATTTTAAAGCATCCTGTCCTAAAAGATTTAATTGATCTGTCCCCTGTCCAAACAGCAGTCCCCACTTTCTTGCATACTTTGGCATAGGATGGGGGTGCTAAAACTGCACCTTTCATGCTCCTCTCCTCAATCAACACACAACCTATTATAAACATCTCGAAGTCCAGCCTGGCAGTTATCCCAAATGCTCCAATCAAAGAGATTTTGTTCAGGTTTATCCATTCAGTGTCAGGTTTATTTTTGTTATTTTTTTGGTCATTTTTGTCTTTAGTAGCTGTAGAGACCCCAGAATCTAAATTTCACAGCCAACTACTTATGAATTTCCATACTATATTAAAACTTGTATGCAAAACTTTGGCTACAGTGAAACAGACTGCACATACCGTTTCATTTATAACAGGACAGACCCTCCAGATATTCCCCATTCAAGTGAGGTACAAAGCAGTTAAAGAAAATGAACTTATGCAGACAGAATTGCAAAAAAAGTGGAAATTTGGTGGGTTTATTCATCCCTCCATTTAAAAAAGCCGATATGCAAAAGCTCCAAGGGTCTAAGCATACTAACCGTTGGCCTTAAAACAAAGCAGGAATAGAATTCAGAAGAAGTAATTTTTGAGCCATGATCCTCAATGCCTTTTATTTCTTCAAATATACTGTGTTTTAAGCATAGAACAAATTTCATGCATACAGTGTTTGCAAACAGAGATTCACATGTGAAAATCTAGGCTCCAACAGACAACAGCTGGGTCAAGTCGGGGAGCAGAACACATACAAGTGAACAGTGTTAAGTTTTTCATGAAAAAAGTTCCTCAAACTCTCGTGGTAACTTTTACTTCACTTTACAAGGCAGATCACAGTAACGATGTATCACAGGGGAACTTTAACGAGAATTCTCTCTAAAAATCTACAGGTTGTGGTTCCTGGCTCCTGAATAAAGTTTATGAAACTAAGGAGATAAATCTCTGCAGAATCTTTTGCGGGAAACACGGATTATTAAAACACAAAGAAAGCTGGGAAACTTTCTGAAAAGTAGAAACTCATTTTCTAGTTGGCAACTACGTATATTATGTCAAATAATTATTACAAATAACAACCGACAGCACTGCTTGCTTTGGAGACAGTAGGACAAGGTCTTTATTCCTGAATTCATAAACTCAGGCCCTGAGTCCTGCACAGATATAGGTAAATACCTCATGTCACTTCCTGGAATTTTTCCACTGCCTACAAATGCACTATACAAACCCAAATTCACCACCCAGGCTTCCTATCTGACATTCCAGGAAGTTTTTCAGGCACAGCCTAAGGCCATTGAGTTATCACTTTTTGCAGCAAAAATTTGGGGTGCTCCATGAACATTTAATGCCAAAAGGGTGGTTTCTAGCACTCACTGCCTGATTTGACAATTCTCGTCTATCCTCACGGTCACATTGTGCAGAGATCATTAGGCAGACAAGGGTTTGGGCTCCCTCATGGACTCTAATACAGGTATGGTAGTAAAACCACAATATCAAATGATACCAGAATTATTAGGTGCTGCCATTATTATGCTACATGAAACATCAGTTTAGTGCCCTACTATATATGCCTGCTATGTATCTGGTTTTTGACCCTCTTTCTAAAAGTTAGACAGAAATATTACATGTTCTTTCTTCCAAAAAGCTGCTATTCTTCAATGATTCCTGGTGAACAATGAGCAAAGAAAAGACTTAAACTGGCCTCAGATATTCCATATGCTGGGCAGCTAATGAAGCAGAAAAAGATCCCAGATTCTGCATCAGTTTCTGATGCAATCCCCATCCTGAGAGGAATCCTCTGGAGACAGTTCCCAGTGCCTTCATCCCATCATGAGGTCAAAATGCTAGTGAGGCATGGGCTAATGAGAAATTCATAGTCTCCTGACACACAACTCTTTGTCCAAAAGGTTCATTAATGTCACAATATTATTTTTTTAAAACTTATTTAATGTGAAAGATTCAAATGGTTTCACCTATTGCTATCCTCCAGTCACGAATATGTGATGCCAGATTTGATTTCAAGGCATCCTGAGCCCAAATAAAATTTAGGTGGTTCATGAGGGCAGTAACGTTATAAGGTGTCAGGTCTTAGGGAGGTCTGCTCACAGAAGTGGCAAACTCAAATACAAGTATACAGACAAGGTCACAAATTAAAATGCTTTTCACAGAAGACTCTCTCAGAATATTCCCAGCACATAAAGCTAAGCACATACTTAAGCCTTTTCAGGATCACAGCTGCATCTTGACATTAAACAGAAAGCAATGTCAAAAGACAAGTGAATTAAAAAGAAAGTTGAAACTACAGCAATTGTACTTGGTTTTGAATTTAATATATGCCTCATAGTGGTTGTTAATAATCATGAGTAATTAATGAACAGTAATTGCATTACTCGCTAATTAATTGAATTTACAGTGGACGTTAATACCTGAACATTGAGTAATCTTCCACTGACTGCAGCAATATAGTAGTATCTTTTAAGATATATCTTCACCTCATTTTGGATTAGTGAACCATGATTTTTTCATAACATCCTCTAAAGATTTCTTGACTAATACATTTCTGAATAATGCCTTTATAGCAAAACACATATGTAAATATTTAATAACTACTTAAGTACAAGTAATACGAAGAAAAAAAAATTAAAGAAAAAATACGTAAAAGTCACATGAACAATAAAGAGCTGCCAGCTTTTTTTTTTTTTTTTTTTTTTTTTTGGTAGCTCTAGAGAAGAAAAATTTTCAAGTAAGTGATAAAAAGGAAAAAGAAAAGAATTTGGAGGTTGAGGAAAGATTTAGTACCTACCAGCATGAATTCAAACCGAAAATGTCAAAAATTACTTGCCTTTAAAGTCTAGAACTCTCTTTGCTACTCTGCAAACACCCTTCACTTCTTCCTCCCACATTCACAATGTGACAAAATACTATTTGTTCCATAGTATTTATCTGATGATCAATTTACAGATTAAAGAATTAGCAAAATCAATTTATATCCAATCATAAGAACATTATTTTGAGAAAATTTCCTGCTAACTGTGTTTTTTATTATCACACAAGTCTTCTGTAATTAAAGCTTTTAGACAGAGAGGCTCCTGTTCATTTATTTTAGGGAGCCACCAGAAAAATGCAGTTCTCCCTCCACCCTTTATGAACAAAGTTCTTCTAGGATAAAACCTCCCATTACTGACTGCTAAGTACTAAACCAGACACTTCCTCCTGCCCTCTTACTCCTTCAAAGTGCCAAACACGTAATGTAAAGCTTGAGCTCTACATTAGTAGTACACCAGTGAAAAATGTTTGAATTTATTATATGCAGTTTGGGGTATTTACTTTTCCTCTATGCTATGCAAATCTGCATTATTCTCATGCATTATCAAGGGAGCAATGACTCCTATCAATTTTTCACTTACTGTGATAGCGTCATTGCCATACACCATATATATACGTTCTAGATTACAGACATTTTCAAAGGTTTTCTCCACCAAAAAAGAAAGAAACTGTGCAACTGGGCAGCAGACCATAAAATCCCAATCTGGACTATATGCAGTTTTCTAAACTATGACAGTAAAACAGAAGCTGGAAATTATATGGTGCAATATCATAGCACTTATAGTAGCTAGTGGAAACTATCCAATCAATATCTTGACAGTTGGCATGCTCAAGGCTGCTGAGGAAACACGATGTGCTGACTAGAGAGCATTAAAAGGTATTCCTTCATTGATCATCAAATGCATGACAGTCTCCTCTCAAGTCTTGCCTGTTAGAGTTTACGCTGTTCACTGACATCAACTCAAATTGGACTGAGGCAATGCATAGGAGCGGACTGTAAATCAGTTAGAGAGAACAGCAACATGCTGCCTGGCTGCGGCAGAGAAAACTTTAGGCCTCAGTTTAAATCACTACCACACTGCAGGCAAAGGTAGTGAGGCATATGCCCCGCTCTGGGATCCCTCGTTACTGCTATAAATAAATAAAATACATAAACCTCAAAACTTAAAAATGAAATAAAAATAAATCAGGCTTTTCAGAAAATTCAAAATACTGAAAACTGACAGAAATACACTCTTAAAGCCTTTGGGCTCAATCAGATTTACAGCTATAGCTACCCTATGTGTTTTTAACAGAAGTAAACAGAAAATCACCTGCCCCTCTGTCATCTACCTACTATAGCTACCTTCTTCTAAAGTAAAAAGTCAACCTAACAATGAAGAAAGGAAGTAAAACCTTCCCAGAGTACATTTATGCTACAGGCAGAGTAGAGGGAGTTGCACATTAACAGAAATACTCGAGTACTTTTTAATCTAGGAAGGTCAATGCACAGTAACAGCAAAGGCACCGGTAGCAGCGTGAAAGCAGACCAGCTGTGCGAGTCAGCCCCAGACTCCCCAAGGGATTTGTACCACCCCGCTTAGCTCAACTCTTCAGCCCCTGCTGTAACACACACGCGGCTCTGCCGGGGAGAGGCGGCTTTTAGCCTGCCTTTCCCTGCCTGTCTGCAGTGTTGCCATTGCTGCATCCTCACAGAGCACCGCAAGTTCTCTCCTAAACATCAAAACTGTCATGGCATGACACAAGGATTTTAAGTGGCATCGTTGCCACAACAGGGAAGCAACCGAGGAAGTTAAAGCCCTGCCTTGTAGCTGCAGGAGGCAGCGCCGCATTCTCTCAGGGGTTAGAGGAGCACTTGGCTTGCTCGGGTAGGACAGCTGTTAGTTAAGCAGGATTCCTCCGTAACTACAGCTATTACAAGGGAACGGCATACCTCATGATCATTCTCTCTGCTCTCTATTTTTGTTGTAGCCACCACAGAAACATCCTTGTGCATATATATGCTTAATCACTTAGTACTTAAGAGAGATTGCCAGTGTTAATGGGGTTTTCGTTAGGCTGCAGGGTTCAGCAAAGTATAAGATCAAACCCATATAAGTACACGTAGTTACAAGAAGTTACTTATAAGTAATGTGTTTACTTAAACAACTACACCGTCGTCGTTGTCTTCTTTGTTCTGTAACTAAAATTGTCGTTATGTTGTATATTTAACTGTTTTATTGTTGTATAGTCGTTACAAATGGAATGTGATCCTGGCTATATTAACAGTTTGTGAATTTTGAGCAAATTATTCTACCTCTCTGCAATGCATTTTCCCTATCCATAAACCAGGAATAATAAAGTATTTTGAAGACTTTGGATACAAAGCATTCCATAAAAGTGAACAGTTATTCATTGTTATCACTATCATCTGGTCAACTGTGAAAATTTCAAAAGCAATCAAAACATTTAGACGATGGTTTAGAACATTTAGAAGATGTATTTTATGAAGTTTATCATAAAAGCCTAGAGGGAAAAATGTTTCTAATAAAAATGTATAATATGCACAAAACTTCAGTTGTACTTGGAATATAATTTTAATTGATCCATTCCAGTGCTCTTTTAAAAAAGACAATTTTCTATGTGACATTCAGAACGAAAGAATTTCATTTTAGTTTTAATTTTGACATCCCTATTAAAATTTGAAGCATTTGACTTTTACCATTGATATGCCTCTTACAATATGTTTCTCTTTTAATGAACGTATATATATCAAACAGACAAAATCAGAAACATGACAAAGAGTGATGGTGAGCCAAATAAAACATGTGTTGGTCCTGAATATAATTGTAACATTATGAACTAATGAAGAGCAAATATGAATTGAAAAATTCTTTGACAGTGAGCAATGTTCCAACTGTTGTAAAGAAAAGTGGTATTATGCATCCAGAGGCACTGAGGAGCCTGTCCCTACAACTTTGAGCACTTCCCTCATGAATCTAAACAAATTTAGGCCAACACAGAAACAGCTCCCATGTAAAACTTCAAACCAGGCTACTGACAAGGATATGCTGCTTTTGGCTAGTTGTAAACCTTGTACCCTTTTGCTGTATACAACAATAAACTAAAATCTACTGCAAGAATTAAAAACATTATTTTAATTTAGGAACACCACAAAGGTATCAGAGAAACAAATCAATGCTCTCTGCTACTGTGGAGAGAACTAGAAAAGGTTTGCATTTACTAAATAAAAAATATTTTGAATATATATATGCAATTTTTTATATATATAAAAATTACAAGAGTAAAATACACCATTCAGTCTTGTAAATTACAGGATATTATAGACTTGCAGCCTGATTTACCAGAACAGTATTCCAGTTAAATGCTTGTGTAACTCAGGTGATTTCTAGCCGCTTCCTACTCAGAAAGGATGGACAAGTTTTGACAAGCTATGATTTGTCACCTCCCTTGACCATCCATGTATTCACTAGTCTGTTCATTTTAAGTAGAATTTCTAAATTACAAAAAATAAAAAGGTGAATTATTGACTATTATTATTACAACTCTGCACATGCACTGGTGTAGAAAGATGTCTCTCAATTTTCCTTGGTATTTCTCTTCAAGTAAACACTTTCTGTCAACTACCTCATCTCTTCCCCTCCTTTCCATTCTGAATAACAGGAATTTCCTGTTAACAGGTTTTCTTTTCTTTAAAAATGTTTGTCATGAGAAGGTGGATTATATTTTTAAATCGTTAATTTCCTACAGCTAGTCTAACTTTTTTCTGCGCATGTTCAAAATCCAGAAGGGGGGGGGGAACATTGTCACCCTGAACATCAGATTCTTCTAAGCAGAATCCTCAACATACTACTAGAAGGGTTGAGGGATTCTTAACCAACTTTTTACCAGCAAACATAGCAACAAAGTGAGAGGAAAGATTACGAAAACAGATACATTCTGCTGCATTCTATTCTTTTTGTAAGATAGCCATTCCCTTCAATATCTTCAAAGGCAAGCTGAGTTGTGACTCATCCTTAAGTCTACCCCCCGGCCCCCCAGAACTCCTGTGTGTCAAAATTTAACTTCTCCCTTCATGAATTTGTAATATAAGAAGTTATTGAAAATAATTTAGATATTCCCTCTGGTGCTCCATTTGTTGAGTTTCTGGTACCTTATTGTTTATTTAGCTTCTACCTACCCCAGCCTCCAGTGCGACTAGAATGAACAGATTGATAAATTCTCATTTTCAGTAGATGGCAGATCAAAGTTATAGTAATACATTACGGATGTAGCTGTTTCTGTAGAAATTAAGCAATGAAACATGACAATGTCAAAGGAAATATAATACTATCGGTTACAGAATTCTGATTCATTGCTGTAGTACAGCATTGCATGGAAACTACGCTGCTAAATGTATAGTATTACATAAATGGTTGCTTACTTTATCAATGAAGAAATATGATTTGCCAACGTAGGAAAATGTTTTCCCCCTATTCACTTACAGCTCGGTTTTGTTCCTACTAAGAAAAATTGCAGTTAAGAATATGAAAAAATGTGAATCTGCAAGTTCGCTGCTACAACTTCAGAGCATTATTATTAAATTTTACATGTGGTCACAAAAATGACATCAGAAAAATTCCCCCTTCAACAAAATATATCTAATTATTTCAAGTCAGCAAATCTGGGAATTTTTATAAAGTTTTCTATTTTCCTTGGCTTTCTAAATCTTAATTTAAATTAGTAGCATAAGATAAGGTACATAGGCAGGTCTTCAGATGCTGCGGACACACAAACAATGGTGCTCAGGTATGGTTGTGCAAAGATAGAATTAATCCGTGCTGTTTCTAAAATAAGTCCCTAGACTTAAATCAGAGTGCCATAAAGGAATAACGTAGACCAGGTATGTTCATATATATATATACATATATATGGAACCAAAAACTTTGCCATTGCTGGTTGCAACACAGGATTGTACTGCCTGTATCTTTCCCACATCAACTAAGGCCAGTTTTCTTTGCTATTGCCAAAACGAGGAAGAGAGCTGCAAGAAAATCTCCTTCAATTCTACGACACACTGACGCTCCAGCTAACTGTGAGAGAAAGGTAAATATGCACGTAGATTTTCCTAGAAGAACTACAAATTTGTGCTGCTCCATAGAATAAGTCCTTTACACATTATCAATCCTTTATCAGCTCAGAGTTCTTTAAAAATAGCAGCTAATTAGTAACCAATACTAACAATTACTAACTAGCAATTTCTAACGAATTCCTACAAATAGTAACTTCGCAACAGCCAGCTAATGCCATATTCTTCCAATAATTCTCTAGTTTACAGATTTAAAAAAGAGATACTGACGGCTTGCTTTTCTATCAGGACTAAATGAATTCTGGCCGTAGTAAAATGGAGAATAGACAGAAGGGAGCTATTTTAAGCTGCTGGCACTGATAACATTACATGAGCATAACCTCATGCTTGTTAAGAAGTGTACGAAAAAGAGCTGTACTCCGTCACATCCCTTTCACCAAACTCTTAAAACTTTACATGGTCTCCTTCTATTTTTTTCTGCTCATACTTTGTTTCACTTGGAAAGTGACAAAAAAGTTACTTTCAAGCACCACTTTTGCACTCCTGGGCTCAGTGCAGTGGCAGTCCACAGAGCCCAACCCAGGGGGACACAGTGCACTGATTTTCAGAGAAACACATACATGTCTAAGTAAAAATAAAAGCCCCTTCCTTAATGCATCTTCCTCTAGATTAAGAATTAATACTGCACAGATGTGACAACTTGAGTGGAATTCCTTCCTGGATCTCTCATCGTCAACCAAGTGATGACTGTGTTCAATCCTTCTTCCCTTATAGTCATGATGACTCTCTCATTCCCTTTTTTGGATTCTGCTCTCCTCTTTTCCTATTTCAACAATTCTCTTTCAACTTTTGTATAGCCACTCCAGTCAATTTCTAGCATGTTCCATGGCATGCATGTATTTACTATTAATTTTAATACCTAGCTTCCTACACAGTAGATTGAGATAAACCCCAAGCCAGACCACAAGTCAAAGAAACTTTGAATATTCACACACATGTATATTATTAAGACAGCATGTGATGAGATACAGGATTTGTCTCTACAGTATGATGCTTTTGCAAAAGGAATAGAAATACACTGCTGTCAATTATACATTATGTTCTAAAAATTCTAAAGTATGCAGAAATTCTAAACTTGCAGAACCTCAAAACATTTGCAGTTAAAAATACGTCAGTGTCTTAATCCTATGGTATGAAAAGAAAGGGGTTTTTTTTCATTTGACTTACAAGAGAAAGATGCAAGAGTGCTAAGGTTTCCCACTCTGAATTAAGAACTGCTTTTTAAAGGTATACATAGGTGACATCGTGACTCTCAAAAACAACATCCACTGTGTAGAACTCCTGGAAGCTTTTGAAAATGCCACTAAATACACATTAGAGGACTAACTAGTCACTGTACAGAACTGTGAACATGTTAAGCATTCATAATTCCTAAAGAGTGTATTCTGTGCACCAGCAGAGCTGTTCTGCGTAGCACTGCTGGGAAAGGCTGTCCGTGGGCTAATTAGCCCAGGCAGGTTAGCCCACAGTTCCGACAGGTCAGAGAGGAATCCTTCTGTCACTGTCGCTCTTGTCTGATGCACCAGAGAGAAGTCAGCTTAATTAGGCAAAAAGAATAGGGGTAAGTCAACACTGTGTCACAGCCTTATTTGGTGTACTTTTGGCTTCTGAATACCTAAATGGACACTGAGATGCCTGAACCATGTTAAAAATCTGATCAAAACTTAAAGCATTAAGATGCAGCTGTTGACATCTCCATTATATTACAGTGCTATCACAAAGCATTCTTCTACAGCTTGGAGTGAAGCTTCGTGTACTCAACAAAAAATACACAAAAATTCTATTACTCACTTTCCTTCAAGACCCTTCCTTGCACATTGGGAACACACATTATGGTTAATTCTGTGCTCTACATTCAAAAGCAAAGCACTTGCCAAGCACAACAGAAATCAGTTTAAAATGTAAGATAAGACTACACACTGCGAACCAGTAACCTGTCATGAAATTTCCTAGACTTCCAGACATGTACTGCATAGCAGTGCTCTTACAGAAATGTGCTCGACAGCCATATTTAAGATTCTCACGCTGCACAGTGGCACTTTAGCATGCTGACATCTATGAGTCTGTTACCACTTCTGTACGCATCCTCAGTTCCAGAAATTGAGGAAAATGGAAAGAGTTTGAGGACTTCCCTATTTAGGCAATTCTTCATTAGCCGTACAGATGGAAGATAAAAGATAATGCTCTTATGTGAAGAGATCTCATATAACTATGATGCTGTATTCATGTGTATTATTTCACAGCCAGTGTACTATATTTGAAACCCCTGGCACTGGTCCCTACTCTATTTTGTTTTATGACTGCGACTAGTCCCAGCGTTGAATTAAATGTCTGTGTCTCACAGAGGATATAATCCAAAAGAAATAAGAGCCAAATCACTGATTTACAACAAAAACTGACTAAAGTGCAAGACTTTTTGTGCATAAAAGTTTCCCCAAACTTGTATAATACGAGAGGGTACCACTTAAGAAGAGAAGTACCAACAGAATGCTTTAAGAGGCTTGCTCTCTACAAAGTGCAACAACTTTACAAATGCTCACCTGGGCTACCAAGAAAAGGAGATGGCAAGTCTCTCCGTTCATTTAATATGAAGTAATCCAATAATGTTTCCAACATATTCTGATGTGGGAGGAGAAATGACAGAACTTGTACATCTGTTACGACACATACTTTTACGTTCTTGAGAGGACCTGCCTTGGCTCCATCTCTGAGTATTTGCACTTCTGTCCCAAGAGGAACATTGCCCATTTGAAGGTCACAAAAAAAAAGGCTAATGAAGTTTATAGACTAGCATGATCTTTTTATGTACGTACCGCCTTATTTATTGCTCATTTTAATTTTTCACTTTAGCGTGCATCACTCATGATGATCATGAAGGTCTATAAACAAAAAGGAAACTAAACTCATCTAAAAAAAGAAGTCTGGAACAAAAATGTTGTAGGCTCTGAAAAAACAAGCAAGAAAACAGATGTAAAAAAGCACACTTTAAAGTATGCACCTATAGGTAACACAAGAGTAATGGTACTTCTATTAATTAAAGTTAAACCAATGCTTTAATTACATAACAGCAAGATGCAGACATAGGCATCTCCTTCAATCAATTAAAAAAAAAAAAAAAGCTTTGTGAGGGTTACCCAATAGAAAATCAAATCAAGTATGAACATTAACATCTTAATGTGCACGGAAAAAATATTGTTAATAGATTAAAATTTTAAACAGCTCTTCTAATTAGATACAGTAGTAAGCCCTCTGATAAGCAAGCAGTGCATCTGCCTTAGCGTATTAACTGCTATTAATGTTATTTGAATATACGCTTTGTGCTAGAGATTATGGGCATTGATTCTGCAGAAAGCTTTCTTTCAGGAATATATTTCTACCTTCCTATTCTTGTATAATGGTAATCGCCAAGGAAGCTTTTCTAGTTGAATGCTACAGTACAAGATATGCATCTTCTTCCTTTCTATTCCAGGTGTTTTTGTAGGATTGCTCTACTGATCAGGTAACTTATCCAAGAAACCCTTCACCTACCTGAGGTCATATTCAAATGACAGCTCAGAGAATATGTGGCCGGTCAGAAACTGGAAATAAAAGACTGGGATGCTCTCAGAAATTTGGTAAAGTAGGGCTGTAGGACCAAAATCTAAATTAGCAGGCCATGCAGAGTATCAAATCTGCTACAACTAGCAAGTATAACACCTAAACGACCTAGAAATAGTGGGTGGACCTGATGATGTAAACTTGTCTTGATCACAGGTAAAGATGATTTTTATATCCCTTACCTTTGTGATACCTCATCATGTAAAACCAGTTTCCAGTACTAAGAAGCACTCTGAACTAGATCTTGTACTGCAGCTTTCCTGAGCTGGAAGTCAGCTTCCATCTGCTGCCCACATCCACTGGCGTCTTCACATTGTTTCAGCTGCCAGTCACAGCCCTGTTTTTTTTTTTAAAAACTAAATCAAAGCACACTGCAATTCAGTTGAATTCTGTCCCCATCCTCACAATTCCATCATCAGTACTTCAAAGAAGGGATAAGAGAGGGGACACACGTTGTCTTTGCAACAGGGGTGCAATCTTTCACTGCAAAAGAGATTCTGCTTTTTTGCCCCATTTTGGAGCCTTTTCTGTCTCAAGTCTGGCATAAAGGCAGCAAAAGATTCCTACCTGTAATATCTTAGTTGTTGACAAATTATATTACCAAGGGATTTATTTAGGGATGTTTTCAGCATTTTTAAAGATTTGTCTTGGGATAAAAGGATTTTAAAAAGTCACAAAACATCACTCCAACTTGAAAAAATATATAAAAGAAATCCAGAAAAATCATGCAGTACAAAGAAAAAAATTTAATCCAATCTAAATCACGCTTCAGAGAAACGTATAGTAGTAGTATCATATACTAATACCTAATGATTCAGACAGTATTTCCAAAGCCCAAAATTCAATTTATAAATCTAATGGAACATTTATGCATTAAAAGGCTGCCAAATCTACACGCATCTCAAGGATTCTGAATGCTTTCATCAGACAGCATGTATTAAGAAACAGTGAAAGAATCTTTGTATGTGTTCTATCGTAGAAATAGTAGAGGCAAACAAGCTTAGCTTTTTTGCAAGCAAAAACAAGTTATTGAATTGCAAATATAGCAAACAATGTAATCGTCATGAGAATTAAACAGGGTAAAGGGGAAGTATTTTTAGATTGCCAATATTTAAAATTAATCATCATTTGAGCTTAGCTTTATTGCAATTACTGCTTTACCTGCTACTATTTTTCCTGCCAGCTGGAAAGTACAATTGATTGAAGCTACTAGGTTTGTTTTAAATTTCTTAAATACACCATAATGTAAAGGACATTGCAAATATATATTAAAAAGAGTTCTTGCCAACATGGAGCTCTGAACACGGAAATTTCTCCATGACCTAGCATGATTAACCTAATGCCCTCAAACTGCATTTAGAACTTGTGTTATACTGAGGCATGTTTTAATTGCACTTTTTGACAGGGTATTTGTTGCTAAGTGAATACTGACATCCTGGTCTCCTGAAGATGAGTGGAATGGTTTTCCTGCCAGCAGACACTTTAAGTAGGGTATACAGAAATACGCTGCTGTTGTCAAAATCTTTGTATACATTTCCAAACATTCTTACAGTGAGAGTTTTGTTAGACATCCACTTTCTAATTTGGAATAAATATCCCTAATAAAGACACACTTAAACCAATGCATATTGGAAACAACTAAAATATTAGGACTTCATAACAGAGATTAGTACGGTATAAACCCCTTTCAGAAGGCCATATTGTATAAATCTTACTAATTTAAATGGAAATGTTATCTCTGAACTGAGGAACAATTGGCTTGTGAAACCAGTATACACTCCAGTTAGTTTGTAAATTTAGTATAGCATTTACTACTAAAGCTCAGCATATGTTTTGAGGCATGTTACCATATAGATACAGCCCAGAAAAATCAGGTTTGAGTGCCTCATTAGCCATACTTGCATACTGACAGTTGTTTCTGAACTCACCTGGGTATGCCTAGGGATATACCTCATGTATCTTTTCTAAGGAATAAAGATGACTCCTAGTCAGCTGTGGAAAAGCTTGCTTACCTGCCAGTAGGAGTTTTGTAAAGTCACTGTATCTGGGAATGATTTAGTATCTAACTTCCCTGAGAAGTTGGCTACCTTCAGCCCAGGCTGAATTCACGTCCTAAACCAGAAGGTTCTGCATCTCAGCCTAGGAAGAGGGGATGGACCCTGGAACTCAAATATGCTAAAATCGTGATCAATTATATGCGTTGTCAATAGGAGGCAAATCAGGAATGAAAAGCAGGTAAGGAAGTTACCTGGAAGACTATCCTTAGACAAAGACCACTCAGAGGGTAGCAACAGTCAGAGCTGTGGAACTCTACTGCGGAAGGTCTATAGTTAGTATAAAAGGATCATGCTTTCATTTTAATTTTTAAAATACATTTTTATATAACTCTGCAAGCTCTGTACTACTTTTAAGGGGCTTATGAAATTAAATTAGTTTCTACAGGGTATGGATAAAGAGGAGTTAATCAAGATATATGCAGAGCAAGTGCACAATCCGTGGTTAGAACATTTATGAATGGAACACAGATGGGAGACAAATAAAGCCTTAATGCTCTATAGCATTCTATAGTTTCATGCTTCTACTCCACTTGATTTAGACCAGAGAAATGTAGCAATTCACATGCACTAGTTGATAGACTACTGCAACCTGAGGAGGATGCCTTAATCGCTCCTATTGGTACTGTTTCTTCACTTTCTATAAATGATGAAAATATTTCTTGGAGAATGTACATCTTGGTCTCGCACTTTCCAGGCATACGTCATATCATTAAAGTATATCCAGACACGCACTTCCTCATGTTCCCTCTCTTTTTCTCTTGCTAATGAATTATTAATTGTATCTCTAACTAATCTCTAACTAATGAATTATTAATTGTATGAAAACAAAACAGCTCTAGCAGGGAAGATTTAGCAAACACTATACTTGTGTGGTGTCTAGTCCGTACTAAACCCGGTTTAAAACAGACTTTCAGTTTAAAACACCCAGGACAAAAACCAGTCACAAGAATAGTAAATAATCTAAATTAACTCAGTTTCTCTCCCACACATCACTTTCATCTATTCCTGCAAACAGTTTCAGCTTTGACTAATTTTACTTTACCATTTCTTAATTATTTCATTAGGTAATTCCCAAACAGGTCTTTTAAGGTAGCTGAAAATATATCTTTCAGTACAAAAAAAGTAAGGATTCTATTTTTACTTTCAGGTCTTACAGCATAAAACACCTTAACGCAACATTCCGCACATAACGTTTTCTTAAGTCAACATGGACATTATTAACCTTATCAGCAGACAATTTTTCTTTTCAAAACCATAGACTGCCATGAGTAACAACATACTCAAGCTAAAGGGCATCCATTATACCTTAAACAGACTCCCAAATTATGCATTATTCATACATGAGACTAAGATGCTCTTCAGCTGCTATTCTTTCTTCAAACTTTTATATCATATTTCATTTTAAAAATGTGCTCCTTCTTAAAACGCAAGTGTACTAATTAATCCAAGTTTACATATGGGTAAATTTGGGGCCCAAATGTGACTGCAAAGGAATGTGACTTAAGTAAAGTTCAAGATCAAGTTAGAATCAATATCACTTCCACTAGAAGAATCTTCACCCAACTAGTAGCACCACACAGTGACATAGCTTTAATTTTCTTGTTTCAACATTGCCAAGCTGTATATTTCCTCACACATATACTTTATTCAAGAAACTAACAATAATATAAGTAATCAACACAGAAAGAAACAAAGATAAAAATACATGGTAATGAATCAAGTTATTTATACTAAAAGCATTTTATTATTACACAACCTAAAACATGCTGCCTCACCCTCTTTCCTTTTTTCCCCCATCATTCTTTTTCCAAATTAGTATCCTTCCTCCTTTAAGTATTATTTCAAAGTGAAATTCTCAGTAAGTTTTCCCTAAACATTTTTTTTGTAATACTGAGTGGAATATATATATATTTATTTCTGCATTAGAAAGGGGCTTACCTATATAGCAACAAAAACTTTCCATTTCCAATGAGCACTACAGCTTTTACCCAGGAAGGGTATTACTGTTACTGGTAGAACATACGGCAGTAGTTCTGCCAGAATGTAGGGTAGTTTGTGCACTGAACAAAAAAACTTCGCAATGACCAGGGTTGCCCCCACCTTCCCCCCGCCCCGTTTCAGTAGCATCTACCCTAGAAATTCTGCAGACCTGAATCCATTAGTTCAGCTTAGTTTCTCAATGAGGACTAAGCCAGTTCAAGAACCTGGCTGCTACCTTCTGTCTACCTTATACTGACCCTGGCTCTCCTCTGACCCCCTCAGTGAGACAAGTTCAGCTCTGTACAGTACTCGCTTCTCTTTTGCTGGCTTAATTATCAGCCTGCTCACTCATCTGAACTTGCTCTATGAGCTGCCAGAGCCAGCTCAGGAGCATGCACTTGAAAGGGGAGAGGGAGGAAGGGAAAGGAGGGCATGTCCCTTCAGCAGCAGCAGAAATATCTGTATTAGGGATGCACAGGCAGCTGCCACCTCCTGTTTGTCATATCGCCGCTCCCTGCTGATGGTGTCACTGCTTGCCCCAGTCCAGGGGCACCTGCGGCTGGTCACAGCTGCCCCTGCGCTGCTAGAGCAGGGCAGAATATGCAAACAAGACAGGGGTGGGAATGGGGATTGAACCCACTTCCCTCCACTAGCCTTGGCCCTCTCTGCTCCTTCCTGACCCCAGACTCCTTTGGGGTGGAGAATGCTGAGGCTTGAACAGGTGACCACAAGGCTGCTGTGCCACCAGTCTGCTCTGGCTGCTGGCACACAGCTCCTGGGGACACAGCTCCCCCCACTTGCCTACAGGCTGCTTTCTCCTTCCCCAGCACCATCATTCCCCCTTCCCTGCTCTCTCAAGCCCCACACATCATTGACACTTTTCAATTGGTTCAGTTGTCTCATGAAATCTCAGCCAGAAGGATATCACAATAAGCTTAAGACAACTTTAAACCACGGTGCTATGCTCTTATGTTCTTGCCATCCATCAATCACGTGGTTTCATTCACCTTCTTCTGCTTCATCTTTCGTCTGATCAGTCCTAGTAAAAATTTCTTTTTAAGTAGGGTTTTTTTTTTACTGTAGTAGGCACACAAAACACTAGTGACAGCAAAATAGAGATGATATGACCATGCAATTGTACTGAACACATTACAGTGAACGTGACTGCAGGTGGTACCACATATTATAGGGGCACCATAGTCTTAGATTGGTTTAAGCTGCTAATTGAAACGGTAGCTAAAGAGGTCTCTCTTTATTACATCTGAGAGACACTAAAGCATGTTAGCAAAACTTCTAAGCACAGAAAGGGCAGGCTTAAAACTGCAAAATCTGCAGAGCTCAGATTTATTCTTGCTACATCGTATCAGGGAAAGCAAAATATGTTTACTTCTGATCCAAGGGCAGTGACTTTTAGGAGAAAGAGCAGCTGAGTTAAACTATGCTGATGATAAGATACAACATGTGACAAGGAAGAGGATAAAAAGGAGAATCTACTTTGATTTAAAATACTTTCTGGGACACTAACATTTAAGAGCTATAACTAACAATATGCTCTTTCTCTAAGGCACCAGTGCATAATTACTCAGAATAAAAGAAACGTAATTCTCACTCAGAATTGGAGTCAACAAATGGCAATACTTTGGTGAAAGCCAGGAAATATAGCCAAAGGAATTGACACAATACTGATTTTACTTACTCTCTTAGATCCATCCTTTCAACTTTGTAACTGAAAGAACTAAGAAAAAGAATAACTGAATTTACACAGAAACTTCATAACCAGCTTATTTCACAGCTGATGAAATAAGCACCATCAATTCTATACATTTCACAAAGGTCAGCATGTCATCACTCAACTCAGAAACACATGAATGTAAGAAAAAGCAGATTCAAGTGATACTGTGCTGCGGAAGGTAGCTTGTATATTAGCAATCAAAGTTGTTGCCATGACACAAAAACTGTAGAAGTATTTTTCCTTCCCTGCACTTCACAGATGCTGGCACAAAGCTAGTGAAAGTTTGTAGTGACTCCCATCACAAGACAGACAAAATAAAACCCACAGATAAGTATCTGTCAAGATAGCAGTTGAAAGGTATAATCTTTCAACTTGTCAGTGTTCATGTATGGAAAGAAAAAAAAAAAAAGGATAAAACAGAAAAAGCATACAAATAGCCTAGGATTTGCGCATTTGATTCTTGTTCTTAAAGAGCAAGAAGGTTGCCTGAAGCTTTTCACTGCTTGTATAAATTGGGAAAATTTGTATGCTGCTACTAAAGGAGAACTTCGGCACTTACTTTTCCTTCTGTCCTGCAAAAAATTACTTTGCTTTGGAATAAATTTGAATACAAATGATTGTTGGAGGTCTTTGAAAAAGCAGATTTTTTTTTTTTTTTAGGCAAAACAGAAAGAAGAGGGAATTTTAGTGATGAACTAAATCTGAAAGGACTTCCCAAATAGAGGCAGTAGCAAGGGAGACATACAAGAGCTTAGTGTGCAGTTGCGCTAGGTAGAAACAGGATTCCAATAAAAAGCAGCAAGAAGAGAAGAATTTTAAGCATTGGGGAGCTCAGTGCCGGGGCAGAATGGGATGAGTGGGCAATCAGTGAAAGGAGTGCAGGACAGAAATGATAAAGGCAAAGAAAATTTTGCAACCAAAGGTGGAAAGGAGCAAGATCTCTCACACTATTACTGGTGCAGCACCTTATTCAGCACACTAACTATGCCACCTCTTATTTCTTGGAACATTCGTCTTTTAAAGAAGAGATTACTTATTTCACCATCGAGATCAGGAGTTTTACCACATGTAACAAAAGTATTACTGCACTTGCTGTACATGACACCTCCGCTCATCAAGTTCATTCACATCTACCTTTAGTCTCAATTTTTTTTTTTTTTTTTTTAAATTTTCATTTTCTTCTGTAAGGAAATTTATCGTTTCCTGTCTGAGCTGTAAATATACACCTAACCTCCTCATTCTTAGATGTTACTTTTCATAGATGTCATCCACCTGCACCTCAATCTCATTGAAATGTACTTCTTCCTTCAACTTAATTATTAATATTCTTCAGTATTAACATTTCCTGGGTTATATTTTCAGTTCAATAGGTTTTTTTTCTTTTCTTCATCGAAGTAGCCCACTGGAATAGCATTTGTTCATAAAGAACAATCAGCAAGAGGTTTGCAGTAGTACAATTTTCTGCTTTAAACTATTTTGTTATAAGCTTTCCACACTAAGCAACTAGCTAGCACTCAGCGTCTTCTCCGTCACTCTCTCATATCTTTTGATCCTGTGATGAATTTGATTCTTTCTTTTCTTTTTCTTTTTTTTTTTTAGTTGTTTCTCATCTTTCCGTATAGAATAATTCTCTAAGGAACATGGCCTTTTGGTGGCATTTAGTTTCCTCAGCCTGTCTGGTTCAACTACCGCTCAGCTGGCCTATGATTTTGTTGCTGACTAGGCTATTGATAAGAGTGAGGACCAAGCTGAGAGATATCCACAGCAAAAGCACTCATAGAAATAATGAACCTCCTTGTTCCAGGCTACGCTTTAACTATTATATTTTGCTTCCTTAGTCAGCAAAATTCACGTGTGCATTATTGCCTCAACACCACTACAACTTCTTCTTCATTTTTGGTAAGGCACAAAACTGTGACCTATTAACAATACCATTAACATTAACAGCCAGATGAGTGATAATTTAGTTTTAAAAAAGGAGAGATATCCCAACACTAGCCAAATGGAAAACAAGCTGTGTTTCTTTTAATAGGAAAAAATGACAGTTAATGTCACATCCAAGGCTTCTGCTGGTGACTTACTGAGAAAGAAAGGGTGACTCCTACTCTATCACTTTTCTCTCAGGCTTTAGTGGCAGCCTATGGCTATCAGTGAGAGACTGGAATAGAGTACAGTGATACTCCTGACAGGACAAAAAAAACAACACTAGAAGGTCTGGCTCGTAGGTTTTACTCTTAACCAAACATTAGCTTTTCCTCACATCAGATTGTCAGGACCAGCAGGGAATCGCTGCTTTCCTCTGCAGCACACCACGCTGTCTGTCTCCTAGGATCATTGAAACACTTTCACCTAACAGTCCTGTGCTACAGCTAAGACTCCAGAATAAAGCTGTCTCCTCTCTCTCTTGCCCTCTTCCTGTGACACACAAGCATTTCAAAGCATTCTGGTATTTCATAGCAAAACTTTATATTTGCCACAGGATTACACAGACTGCAAATGTCTGTGGAGGGAGTATCAAAGTACATGTTCTTGTCAATTCTTCCGACCACCTTTTTGCAGCCAGACTCTCACCGACTGCTCCTTCTCACCATTCCCACACTTCATCTTAGTCAGAACCGCTCCTTCTGGCTCCTTTCCCTTCCCTGTAGCTATCGTTGCCTTTATTGACCAAATCACTCTTTGTCCCTTTCCCTTCCCTTAGTGGCTCCAGCAGGGAACTCAGTCCGGTAAGCCCAGAAGAATTTTTTAATTTGAGCAGCATTTGACCCAAGCTGTTTCTTCTAGACCTACAGTCCTATTTTAGGATCAAATATAGTTTTCATTATGTACTTTTCCACGCTTGCAATTTTGGAAAAAAAGGGAATACCACAGATAATAAAAGATACAAATAACTTTTGTAAGGGTAAAAAATATAATTTATGAGTACAAATTTGATAGCATCAGCATGGAGCTTTCCAGTTGTTAATAATAATACAATTATGTAAAATTATAACGGTTAGAAAAATAAAACTGAGTCCCTACTTACCTGTGGTTATTACAGAACACTTGGTACTTCCCACAAGCATGTTACTGTGTCCATATTCTGGACAGATTTCTACTCAGGCAATGGCATTCTCACCGTGCAATATAACCCTTGTGAAATTTCACCTGGAAAAAATAGGTTTTAGACCTTCCCCCTAAAAAAACCTGTTGAGTCATGTTGACACAGAATGAATACCTGCAATTCCTGAGATGGACGAGTGATCCCTAAATATATAGCCTGGAAAGTACACTTGTACTTTGCAGTACAAACTTGTACTGTAGGTGAAGGGAGAATTAGTACAAAGCTTATCACATTTAAATTAACATTAACTTACTTGTTTTCTCCTCTGATAGCTTTTCAATTTCCTGCTGAGTTATGCCTACAGAAACGATAGCATTTCAGAATTAGGAAAAAAAGTCAAGGCAGAATAGCGAATGTATGAACTCACAGACATTTAAAATAGGTTGTGTGCAAAAACAAAACGCGAAGAGCAATGAGCCGTGAGGGAGATCTGGGTGACATCTACTTGATGTCACTTGGTGGCGCTGTGAGGAATGTTAGCTAGCCAGGTTTTCTCTGCTGCAACAACCTTGCCTTACCATACCATTTTTGCAGGACTATCATACTACTGAAAAGGAAAGAAGAGGGCACGAAATTGGCGGGGGGGGGGGGGGGGGGGGGGGGGGGGGGAGGAGGAATTAATAAATTAAAGCAGCCCTGAACTCCTCCCCGAAAGAAGAAAAAACCCTTTTCAATTCTATTGATGCAGTGTAGAAACCCCAAATTAAGCCAGGAGAAAGTACTTTATCTTACAAAAGGAAGAAACCAGACACAACAATGATATCAAGCAGGAAAAAATCAGAACGGAGGAAATATGCTTTAAAATAGAATGTAGAGCTGCCGAAGCCCAGAATGCGGAAGGTGCTCTGCGAAGGGCCCTGGAAAAATCTTCAAGGATACTTGGTGTGTATCCAAGTCCTGTGCTGCAAGGACTTTATTAACAAGTGAATAATATAACAACAAAGTCAGACCTAAGAACTGAGTACTTTGGAACAGGTGGAAAGATCACCTGCTCATACACTGCCAAAGGCTAGACAGCAGGCTCAACGGACCTGCTGGCCAATCTGAGATGACATATCCTGTATTTCTACCGTATGCTCCTAAAGCAGAATGAACCTGTTTTATCTATTTGCTTATAACTAGTATACAGCATCTTTTGCCAGTTTTTGCTCTTTCGAGGCAGTAAATTTGCAGAAATCATTTTTTTAAAAAATTACCGAGACCTTAATAATACTACTTCAATGGCTGATTGAGCTGATTAAATCAATTTCTGTGCTATAACTAACCAACAGCTCTCCAAATAATCTGCAGAAATCAGTTAAGGCAGCTTTTGATGCAAGAGCACACAGACTTGGTAGAAGGGCGGGGAGAACCTTGGCAGCACAGCTAATAAATGTAATTATAATGATAAAAGCTCACAAATGGCTTCATTCTACACTGTCACTCACAGCACAACCTGCTATCGCTCACTCCTGCCGCACACAATGACCTTTGTCATGCTTGAGAAAACAGCTTCCCACTGTGATTTGACTCTTACTGAGTGGCCAGATGGGGCAGTTTTGCTTCATTATTTGTGTCTGTGAAGTGGAAATGCCAACAGAAAGATTCATTACTGTCAAGATCATCTCTGCAAAGCTCCTCTGATTTATTAGGGCATAAACTGCTGTACTGGCTGTAATGAGACATAAATGTTCTGTAAGGCCTATGAACTCAAGAAGGAAATACACTGCCATCAAGAGGCTATGGGCCTAATTTATTAACAGCTTGTGCCAGTACCGTCACAGAAAATCATACAAGCAGCATGGATTGCAGCAGTTGTAGGAAAAATGTAACAGATTAACCAATGACATGTTTACATAAAATAAGTTCCTTCATTTTTCTGAAATTTGTACAGTGCAGACAGGTGAAATACAATGGAATTGCTAAATACATTAAAATGTTAGCATCTCTCAGATTCTATTTAATTAATGTTGAAATTATGATCCAGACTGATAAATGATAGGACAAGAAACATTAAGTCTCAAGTTTTCTTGCAAGGACACAATTTCCTGCCCAATTTCAGAATATTCTCGATTTTTTTAAGCCCTACATTTTGTTAGGCAGTCCAGGTTTTCTTACATTTTTATTTGTATCATGGGTCTTGCCTACTTTTGTAATTAACGCAATACAATGCTCCTAAAATATTACAACTATTTATGATGACAAACGAGTGTCAAAGAAACCCTAAAACTGCTTATTCATGTCTGCATTAGACGTGTCTGAAGTATATACATTATTTGAACAGAATCCATCAGCTACTACATCCACATCGAGAGCATGTAAAAAGCACTTCAGCAACACAGGAATAATTTACTACTGCATTGACAACAGGCTTCTAGTGTAAGTCCAAATCTGCAGCCATAGTCAAGTCTCTCCTGCACTTTCAAAAAGGATGTAACAAATTATGTTTACACTAAACTATCACATTATAGGATAAATGTAAACACCTAACTATAAATTTACACAGTTTAAAGAAAGAATTGTACCAAAGTTCCTTACTGAAATCTCATTAATTTTTCACGTACCTCCTCCAAAATTTAGAGATGTACACTCACAGTATAAATGCTTTTTTAAAAATTTTGTTTCAAAATGTTGTTTCAGAAAACTTCTTACAAGAAGTTATGCCTTGAAAGAAACTTCCTTAGTGGGAAATATATCACAGTCTGAGCAGTCATACGCTGACAATTAAACCCGCATAGCACTTTTTACTCTTAAAATATCAGCAAAATTAATTAAGCAAATTAGAAGTACAAAGATATCTGCTTATGATGGCATGGTAACCTTGTCTATGCTTTTAATTTAATAATCCAGTCTTACTCGGAGGGCAAGTACACTTTGTACTGACATAGCTCCTGTGAGTAGTTCTGGGTCTTGTAGATACTGTAGTGCTGTTAGCACTTGATTAAATATTAATGTGGGAATGAACACCAGGTTCTTTTGCCACTCAACAACCCATTAATAAGTCACTCTGGAGAAAGGAGGAAAAGACACATGTTTTGTTGAGCCACTTTCTTTTGGGAAGGCTAAATTCATACATTAGTAGAAAAAAAAAATAGTTCATTAGTAGTGTTTTTAGCATACCTATATGGCTTGCTTTACATTACTATTCCCTTATGGCTATTAAATGTTCCGACATTTAAAAAGCAGCAAATTAAACTATAACTAAACCAGGCATTTACTCATCTATTTCTCACTAAATGACGGAAAGTCATCTAGATTGTTTTCTGCAAATCTGTATGTTATTTCACAGTTTACTATGTTTAAAGCTGTATTCTATAAAAAAGTGTTCTTAATTAAATATAAAAAATACAGAACACAGTACCATTAAATGCTGAAATAGTTATTAAATTTCCCTTTGACTCAACTTTCTGTTCACTTCTAGTGATTTAACAGAGAATATGCCTTTTCACTGATACATGGCATCATACATGCTTCTTGGAGAGATAATTTGGCATCAACGGTTCAGTGCAAATGCGAGAAAATTACCAATTTGCCTTATAAGTACAAAGAAATTGTTTGTTTTTAAAAGCTAAAAATAACCTTAATTGAGTCTCTTCTCCACAAGGTGAAATGAAAATTTAACAATCATCCTTTTAGTTTTCAACTCAGTTTTACACTGAAGTTCAGCCCCATTTTTGGGTCATGGCTTCCCAGAAGGAACACTAGTGAGCATTTAGCTTCAGAGATACCAAAGCTTTCCAGTGCCCCTTGCAGCAGAGAAGGGACAATTGCCATGAAACTCCTCCAAAATTTATAGTCAACTACTCTCCTTCCCAGGATCTTCTGGAGTACCGCGCACCTATGTAATTAGAGATGGAGCAGTTGCTGTATCAATCTTGTGCAGAATTTATACAAAAAGGGACAGTAATATTAGGCTTGTATGAATGCAGTAAAAGATTTTAAACCTCACCAGGATGTGAAGCCCATCTGCCATTCTCCTCCTCCTGTCTCCACACAAATATAGTTCAAGCAAGATCATATTGCCCCCTTCCACCATTAACATCTACCAGGAAAACCCTCTCAGAAATAAAACAACAACAAAACAAAACTTTAAAAATGCATGAAAGATGGCAACGTTACCATCCCTTAGAGGCTGAGGTCAAGTTCTGCATATTTTTTTTTTTCCCCTCCTCAGCAAAAGCAGCTGTGGTTATTTACACAATACAAGCACTTGCCTGCTGTATTCCTCTCCTTTACCCGAGGGCCCCTGGTGGTTTACATCATGTAGAGATCCTGTCCACTCCTGCTAAGCAGTTAGTCTTAAAGGTAATACTTTGTAGTCATGGAAGTGAGTATCTGGCACAGAAGAGCTTATCTAGAAGTTGCTCCGGTGCAGAGTGGCACAATACTTACCAGAGTTCCCTAGATGGATTGAGGAGACTGATGGAGGGATTCATGTTTTTAAGAAAGGAATTTGCTAATTCCCTTAAAGGTTCAGTATTTGTCAACTGAGAAGTTTGTTCTGGCTGTTTGGCAACGATTAATGACTGTCATCTCCCTGGCTGGGAGAAGGGACACCATTCTGAGCAACCTTTGTGAAGGCAGGGGCGGGGGAGAGACATTCCCTATGTCCTTGCTGCTATGTGACCAAAAATGGACTGACCTCAGTCTAGTCGTGTCTACTAACATGGGTAAAGGATGTGAGGATTTTATTATGAACCAAACTAAGATTTTGAAAATTATGTTTATTGTTTCCTATTGCTAATACAAGCAGAGCACAGTCAAAGACTTCATTTTGAGTTTCACCTTCGAATACAACTGAGTATTGTATATAACAGTTATAACCATAGGGAAAGCCCCACCAATTCTATTGAGCTAATGGCTTATTAGATGTCACTCTTGCTGCACACAAATGTAGAGCCAAGTGCATTTTTCTGGCTGAAATTGCACAAACATGACGTACGACAAAGACATCCTCAGATGTCTGGCTCATTGCTAGTTTCCATACATGACCTTTTAAGGAGAATTTAGGTCAGCCTAAATAAAACAGTTTGTTTCAAAATGGGGTGCCATATGTCAAAATGTACTTAGTCAGCCAGTATAATTTTTAGCCAAAAATTCAGTATTATCAGATATGGTGCTAAAATCTCTGTACTCACAATTTTCTCATGCTGTTTGTGTACACATTTGAATATTTTGCACAAATTTGGTTTTGGTTGCTTAAATGAATCAAAATAGTAAAATAAAATACTATCATAGTTATTAGAATCATACTGATATCATTGTTAAAATCATTAGTAAGTAATACTGCTAAGTTTCCATTATGCTTTTTATGGACTAAGTTCTGTCACTCTTTTTTTAAAAATTCTAAACAGTTCCATTTGCTATACAGATATTGTGGGTACTACTCATCATGAAATCCATGATAAGTCAGGGATAGGAGATAACTCCGGTTCTGACAGCACTGTACTGAATAACACACAAGAAGGTGCCATACACTACCTCTAGCTACGCAAAGGAAAACTTGTTTCACAAGGCAGCTAACAGGTCCCTTTGTCTTGGCAAATATTCCTCCCTGTGTAGGAGACAAAGAGAGAAACAAACTCCTATTGGTCTCTAAAGTAGAGCTGTTTTCTAAAGAAATTCTTCTAGCAGAGAGAAACCCGACAGTATTGTTACACTGATCAAACCTCAGGCAGTGTGTGCTGCCCACATGCCAGGCTTCCAGGGACAGCACAGCTGAGAGCACAGATTTTTCTGGTAAAACAAGGTAAACCCAGCTAGGACTGGATGTCCCAAATATAGACCCAGCAGAGGCAGAAACATCATACTAAAAAAGCCTAAACTCCTCTGATGTGTAGTCCCGATCAAAGCTATGACGAGAGATTTTTAGATCCTCATTAATGCCTACCTGCCACGCAACGGCATGATGCTGCCACTGGCTGTGTTCCCAGCACTGCACGGAACAAACACAAGTACTACTGACGCTACAGCATAGGAACAGGGGAAGTGGGAGAACGAGAGGAAAACAACTTGGTCTCAGTAAAAATCCATATTCATTTCTGAATGGTAGGCTAATTATGCCTTTTCAATGCAGTATAAAACATAGGCTCAGACTCAAATTCTGTGCAAGAAAACAATGGGAATCTCAGCCTATCCATAATCCCTAGCCACATTCTGTGGTCCCCACTCAAATTGCCAGCAGTACAACTGCAAAAATGCTACACTGATGGTGCTCCCACAAATTGGTGGCTGACGAGGGACTCTCTTCAATTACAAGTGACAAGAAATGGCAGGATAGAAACGTAATCTAACCATAGCCATTTTTGCACACAGGATGAAATTCATCTTCCATGACTTTTTGTGCCTATAAAACTTGATAGTGTGAATATTTGATGAAAACTCACCCCCTAAATGTGACGTAAACTTAGCCAAAGCAAACGTTTACAGTTTTCACTCATCTCTACCACAGATGTTTCAGTATTTAGACAAAACTCTTATTTTATGGAAAATGCAGCCATTTCTTTTTCACAGTGAGAGCAAAACTAATAAATGTATACTCAGTTAATTTCATTCTTGGAGATTAAGTTAATACAGTAGATGAACTGCCTAGGGATTTTTCCCTTCATTTGTAAAAGGAATTGAAAACAACTGCACACCTACTGCAGGGCAACTGCAACAGTAATGTTCAGGCTGGTACATGTTTGTAGATAATACAAAATCTGGGGAAAGCAGACACCTCAAAAGCGGCAGATTGGAATCTTGACTAAGTGACATGCTGCAACTAACCTATAACCCAGCATTATACGATGCGTACTTCATGTATCTGGGAGCACAAGGCACATTGGAAGGGGAGGTCAGCTGCAGCCCCAGATTTTATAATCAGCCTGTTGGAAATTATGTTCAGTGGCAACACCAATCCACAGTTTGGCAACACACTTCCTCCAGGCTTGCACATATTGGTAATTCACCGCGCTCTGTAGCCAGCCTTCCGTGCAATACCACAGAAGACTTTTTCCCAGAAGGAAAGAAATCTGTGTAAGACAGTCTGAGAAATCCTCTTTTGATCCCCATTTCATTTACTTCCTCTTACTTTGTTCCCTCTCCTATTCTTTCCATTATCCCTTTTCCTTGTAATTTTGGGCATGATTTTTTACTCTTGGAAAGTCTACTAAGCAGATGGATCTAGAAAATAACAGAAGTTAACTTTCAGATAGTCTTCCATAATTTACAACATGTTGCACCTATTCCTTTTTTACATGAGATTGTTTATTATTTGGGGAATCTACGAGAACATTCTTGAGTTGAAAACCTGCTCACAGCTTTCTACCTAACATATTGAATATATATTTCAGTTTATTTATTGAAAATGCGTATTTGTTTAGTAAGAGTTAAAGATTTAGACTGATCCAAAGTGACTGAAATATAAATGATTAATTGAAAGACCAGTATTATTCTGTCTTTTGTTTTTATACTTAGGAAACATTCTTCATGGTTTTACTAATATCTTGTATTATTAAATCAACTAAAAACCACAGAGACAGACCACAATTGATGCTACCTTGGGCGTTATTAAGAAATGAAAAATTCTCCTTCATCAGAGGCTGAAAAACAGACGTATGTGATAGGAATTTCTTGGAATAACTTCTGTATTTCACAATCCCATCATATTTTGTTCACACCAAGAGGAATGCCCAGGAGCTTGCCTGGCAGATATGCCTGTTGTCTCCATTCATGCACACTTCCCAGTTTTCCTTTAGGGCTCTTGACAACAGAGAGCAGTCATCTTTATGAGAGTGTTTGTGGCAACGTTTTTCCTCAAACAAGGATAACCTGTTTATTTTTAAAATAGGTGAACATAAAAATGTTACCAGAAGTTGCTGAATATTTCCAGATCCTATTGAAGCATAAGAGATGTGGAAGTTGACTGTACAATTCGTGAGACACATAATTCTCCACAAAAACAAACCCTAAGCAGCTTGTCTTGAATTGTCCACAATACACAGAATTAAAAACCAAACGCCTATTTTGTATCCAGTAGACCCCTCCCTCTCTCTCTTTCTCTCTCTCTATATACATACACGAAAATACACAAAATGATTGGGTTGAACAAAGGTATGCTTCTGCTATCTCTTCCTCAAAAAAAGGCCTGTTCCAAGTGTCATAGGCTCTGTAGGTGTTCTATTTTATGAACCTCACTATATAACATTTTGAAATTTGTGTTATAAGTATTTATAGCTGCTGGTATTTTCATAATGACATGCTGAACAGCAGCCATTGGGATATACACTTTACTACTACAATGGATTTTAAAGCCTTCTTCAATAACGAGTCCCGGATGACTCAAAATCCTACATGTTTTTTCAAGATATGAATGTCTAATGACATAAGACGGCAGAATACGAACTTCTGTTTTCTAGGGCATCTAACAATGTGCTAAACTCAGCTTCAATGTTAAAATCCAGCAAAAAGGTTTCAGGAACTCGTAAGGGGAAACCTCTGTGACCGAGCTTAAATCTTAACAGAAGTCAGTGCACAAGTGTTATCCCACAGAAACAGAACATATTTATTCAGATGTGCAAATCTCATTCTGTCAGTTTTGCACAGAGACAATTACGGTAAGGGTAGTAGAGAGGATTATGAGATGATGGCATTTAGAACCTCATAGAGAAGAACAGGTTTTTATCAGTTTCGCAGCAGATGTCTGCACATGGGAACAGAACACAAAAGTTAAGTCTACAGAGACTGCCATGTTTTTCAGAAGTCTCAGAATGTAGCTAAGGCTGTTATGCCAGTTTAGAAAAAGCAGGTATAAATATAGCGAGATAAACAAACAGTGCGCTTTAAATGGGTATTCTATAAAACGCAGAACAACTAACACAGTTAAAGATTCAACCACTCAGAAAGAATCAGCAGACCCACAACAGAGTTCTAAAGACGGGATTGTTTGGATAACTTGTTTAGTTCTTAATTCAGTAAAGCACTTTAATGTATGCCTGAATCCATTGCTTTGGTTAGCAGAGATGTAATAATTCACATATGTAAGCGCTTTGCTGAAATGAATACTAAACTACACATATATGATCCCCCGCATGTAATGAATCTTCCGTACTGTCTTGATATATGTGCATGTATTGCGGGATTGTTCTATAGCCAGACACCACGAAGGATAACAGAGGTACTCTGGGAAAATGGTATATATGAATAATAATTTCATATATAAACAATGTCTGTTATACTTCCAAACCAGCAGAATTTGGCCTCTCAGAGCAAAATGAGCAAGAAATACCATTTACTATATGTAATGGGATGCCAGCAAGAGAATACTATACCAAACATTTAACTTCCTCCCTTTGTAACATTCCCTTTCCAAACATCTCTTGAGATCTGATATTTAAACATGCAATTTACCAACCTTCTCAACTTAATGTAAATATCCAACAGAAGTTAACTTAAAGTCTCAGTATGTAACGAAACAACACACTATGGCTTCTTTTAATTCAGTAAGAGTTATATAAAATAGAAATGTATGAAGATGTCATTATAGGAAAAGTGATACAGGAATGAACTAAGAAGGGATCATACAAACTGGGTAGAAATATAATTCAGTACCCAGCTGAAAATGTCTGAAAACAGTTATTTCTTTGTGCTGGTCTATAGTTTTCCACGGTACTTACCAATTACTTACAGGCTACCGGAATTGCCATACCTCATCGGACTAGCAGTGAATCTGTCCTATTGGTTAAGAAAAGACTCAATAACCCATTTTCCTGTTTAAGCCTCACCATTGCACTGACTCCTCTACTTGTATTACCGCAGGTAACTGTGAACATTCTTGCTAGTCATAAAAATATCTTGAATCCTGTAAATGCTTGTCCATTACATAATATTGTGTTTGATTCAAGCTTAACCTTGCATTTTAAAAAAAATAATTAGAAAATTGAAATTTTATTGCAGTATATTCTAAAAGCTATAATAGAGGCCTAAAACGTCACAAGGATAGCTTTTTAAAACTCACTCCAAAATACATATGAAATTTTCACTTTTTCCTCTGTGTAGAATCAGTGAAAAGTTTTCACCTAGTATCTTGTGCTCTACAGAACAGAAAGTACCTACAAAGCAAGCAGGCTTGTAGATCTATTATATCCTTCTTTTTTCAGGCTATAGGTGAAGGAAGCAGAGACGACTGAGCATAACCCTAGTTTTGTCTCTTTCACCAACTTATTCTTCACCAAGGCTCTACTCTGTAATGTAATCTTTAATCTAGATTCAGATGATTTCAAGTGCTTCCAGAAGCCAAACTTTAAATAGGTTATTTAGGAAGACATTCAGTCCAACATCATCTTCTTCAGTGTTTTTTACTGTCTGTACTTTTTTTTTTTTTAATTATTAATCCAAATGAATTGATTGGAATACTGTGTTATCTCTTTATTGTCAAATGCAGCCAAATGGGTTTTATATATGCAGCTACGGTCACCTTTTTTTTGGTGGGTTACTCACAATTAACAATATACATTCTTGATATTTTACAGAGACTGTAGATACTCATCTAAAATAGAACAGCTCTGAAAGCCTTCAACATCTCTTTTCTGCCTGTCGTGTTTAAGTAAGAAGATGCATACATTATAAAGAGAAGTAATTAAAAACAAGCACACTATGAACTGTACCCTGGCTTTCAGTATAATTGCAGTATTGTTCCGTTTAAACCACACAAACTAAAATACAGTTTTTATCATGCTGTTGAAGAACTTCAAGAAATAGATGATCTCACTATTTCCTTAAGTGGATGACATAATTCTTCACAAAAAACACTACCTCAGGAATAGACATAGTCCACAGAATGAAATGGGCATATTTGTGCGATTACTATGCCTACTTTAACTGTCTTGCTTCTGGCATAACAACTCCACAAAAATAATTTTTTTAAAAATTAAGACCTTACAGTACTTCAAATATCAGGTCAGATTTTATTATATTCATTTTTGTGGATTAGTAAACAGAATTCATAAGATATCAGGTTCTTATTATGATATTTACTTACAATACTTTGGTCTCTCTTGTTAATAATGGCTTTCAGCCACGTATTTCAGTGATATGGAGTTTATGCCAGATACAAATAGTGATTACTTGTAGTCATCTAGGCACGTTTTATGTACACATATTTTATCTTAAATTTTGGAACTCTTTATGTCTACATACACTACATAAAAATTAACTTATTTTTTACAAGCAAAAGTAATGATTTTTTGTGTTATTGATATTCATGAGTTCCCAAAAAATACTTTGGACAATCTATTTCAGACGGTGGATTATTCTCCGTTTTGACTGTCCATTGTTTATAAGGTACTTTGTATGACTCATAGTTAATTTACTTTTGTACCTATTACTGATTACATGACAAACATTAACAGGGTAATGGCACTTTGTATATACATTTACATTGTGTATAAATGATCACCCCAACTAAAATTCTTAAAACATTCAGAAAGCATTAGCTGCTATATGATTCTAGCCAACAGTCTAACTCTGTATATGAGAGGCAGTAATCCTTCCTCTGGCAATCCACATACGCCCTGAGGAAAAGATTCAATTACCCTTATCTTCACAAAAAACATCTCCCCACTTTTTAGTTTTAAGCACTGCAGAAAAAGTTTCTTCATGACAAATTAAATTGACAGTGGCCTACAAAAGAATTCTTAACTACTTTGAGTGTCATATTAAAGATTACAAGTAGAAATACTAGTGACCAATTCATAGATAGCATTCCGGTAGTTCCGACAAAAAAAAAAAAAAAAAAAAAAAAAGGCATTCCCTGAAATAGAAACCTACTTGCCTCTTTTTCTCTTTAAAAGGGAGAACTAATAATGCAGAAGAAAATAATCTTTTTTAAAACTTTATCTTTTTCCCTCAAAAAAACTTGCAGATGGGGCAGGAAACTAGGACTACAGCATTTCTGCGAGGAGTTGTTTCTCTTTATCCCCAAACCAAGAACTTTTGTTTGATCTCACACCCCATCTTTCATCATAGTGCTGGGGTGCCTGAAAAGATAGCTAATTACTGTAAGTTATGTCATAGCTTGAAAGGCCTATAAAGTGTCTGGACCTTCTTTTGTTCTTGAGATAACCAGTAATAAAACATATGGTTTGTACAGCAGTAATAACATCCGCCTTTAAAGTACTTCAGTCTTTTTAGGGGGGGAAAAAAAAAAAAAAAATGAATTTCATAACATCCAGACAACATCGTGCACGAGACATTCAATTTGCTGTACTAATGTTCCGCGTTGCCAACATCAGCAGGTTCCTAAGCTACAGAGACTTGGTTACAAACCTGCACAACGCTTTGTAACCTTGTGGGTAGCAGACATGAAGAAACAGATGATTTGTCGCCAACGCGATGCCACAATGCAGCTACCCATTTTTTTGTAGCCTGTTTTCACAGCATCCACTTGATTTCACGTTTGTCTTTAGGACAGTTTTCAGACAAAGGAAATGAAAACACGTCATGTTTCCATCGTCCTTTTTTAAAGGAGGGTAAGAAAAGCATTCTTTCCTGTCCTATGGCAGAGTCTAAATGTTCGGGCAATTTTACATATACTCAAAGCTCAGACTTTCATTTCATGTACAGCAGTTGAAGCCAATAGATTGTTGGTCATCTTTAAACTCTCTAAATAGATTTTTAGTAAAAAAAATAAAATGCAGAATTATTAAAGTTAAATATTTATTTCACAGATCTCTAATATAAATGAGCGGATTGACATAAAGATCTTTAGTGACCAGTAGTAACCAGCAATGACCAAATATTTTCTTAACTATTTAAGGAAGCATAACACCGTATATTACTAAATGTACTATAAGTATTGATCCTGTGAAAGTATGCAATAAAGTCCCATGTATCTAAGAAGTTATCAACTGAATATTACTGTCTGCAAATATAGGATATTATTATGAAATCAAATCTAAATCCAGCAAATTTCAAGGTGCTAATCTCTGAATTCAGTTATAATTTTAAGTATTTTATGTAGACCCAGAGACCTTCCAGACTCCGAAACTTTTCATATAAAGCAGATGCAAAAGCAAGTATAAATACTTAAAACTCATGGAACTACTAATCTTGTAATTTCAACAGTTCTGTTCAGATATAGGCAGCATTAGCTGTTAGGTCTTTCTGCATCATAATCATTTAGCAGTAGGAATAAAGATGTTATTGCAGTTATTCTTTATATTCACCCTACTTGAAGTCTTAGCACTGACAGAAACCATCTTAAATCTCTGCCTTGTTGTAATGGTTCATAAGCAGAAAGAAAATACTTCTCTCCCATATAAAATGAACTCTCCCCAGAGCCCTCGGAATAATAGGAGACAGACAAATGAAGTTCTATTCCCTGTTACTTGCCCAGTAAGTGAAAGGCTGCAGAATAAGATTAATGAACAAGGTGACTGAATGCAGGGGTACTTCTGTCTCAGATTTAAAATTTTAAATTTAAAATTAAAAAAAAAAAAAAAAAAAAAAAGGCAAGCAAGCATGAATTCTAGAGTACATTCATCCTTCCTTCTTATCAACAGAGAAAAAATTCAGGAGAGATTTCTGATCTGTCTAGCTGGATTTGATTCTAGAAAATAAGAAAATTTTAGGTGGGATTTGGTTTCCTTTTGCTTCCTTTTCCAGATTTTGCATGTGGTATAATATCACCAAGTGAAGAGCTCTCAGGCTAAGGGAGCAGAACATCCGTTTCTGGGTGTTGCAACTCACAGCAGCTCACAAAGATGGTATCTTCCTTGGCCACCTGTGAGTGCTGCATCAACCCATATGAAAAAGGAATACTAGAAGACCATATCCAAACTGAAATTTCACAAAAATATTTGCCTACATACTTCAATTATGTACCTATTTCCCCTTGATCTCAATGGGATTTTAGAGTCTACCCTGAATCATGGTCATGGAAGAAATGCTTCTGGGCTTCTCCAAAGCAATGAGGAGACAGGCTTTACAGAAGTATAGAACTTGATAGCCACATAAGTGCAATGGGGAAAAGGAGGAGAGAAAAAGACCCATGCTGCAATATATGCAGGCACTTGGTCATTTTAGCCGGTGCAGAAAAAGGATCATGAGGCTTCATGGAGTTGCTGCTGAGTCACTAGGGTTTTACAGTGTCTCCTCATGCATTTATACAAAAGGACTTACTATATTATTTTCCTTTGCAATGTCACAACATACTGAGAACAGTTTTGCTATACTTAAATTGTCAAAATATGTTAAATGTTATTTCAGTAGTTACTTTCTGTTCCAAGTTTATTAATTTTCAATTAGTGACTAAAATGGCTTTCAACAGAGCTCGAAGCTCTGATTAATATCTCTGATGTCATTGTAATTTCATTTTTTAGATGTGCTATAGCATTTCAGCAACATTTACAAGGTTAATCTTCCTGCAATGTTCTATGAGTTACTTGCTAGAATTTTCCAATAGAGAGGAAGTAGGATTGTGTTATTTAAGAAGAGACAATTAGTAGTCTACTTTCTGGGAGCAAACCTGAAGGGTTATCTTTTTGTATTCATGTCCATTTGCCTGCCCCACCCCATCCCCACAACAACAATGTCTTTCATGCCTTTAAATTACAATAAGGTACCTAGTGAAATATGTAAATGTAGTATTTTGCTTGGTTTCTACTAGTGCATTTGGATATAATTGTTGAAGCAATAATATACAGTAAAAACATGACTCTCTCTGTTCCAACTGACATCAAAAAGATATTTTGAGACTTAAAAGGCTTTCTCCTGAAATAGGACATCTTAATAAATAAATAAATACATACATACATATTGCAACTATATCATAGTTGTAATTGTAACCAAACACTTTCTCAGTAATATTCTTTTTAAATACTTATTTCTGCTACATGGTGAAAATCTGGGCTTTTATATGTCATGCTCAGTGTAGATGGATTTACTCTTTCAGATTAATTGCTCTCTTCTTGGTACTTCATGTGGCAGAGCTGTCATGAATGAAGTACAGAAACGTGAAAATAACTGAATGCAAGTTTCATGAATGACAAAAATTATGTACATAGCATGAACTCATTTATAATGTGTGAGAATCTAGTTCCTTAAGGTGCAAGATTGCATGTATGGACTCCTAAAAAAAAAGGAAATGGATATTAACAACTTAGAGTCTCAGTCATACAAATAAAACATAGTGTGTTATAAAAATAACATCTACTAGATTTACATTTTAAGTAGCAGAAGATATTAAGAAAACATAGGGAAGTGGGTTTTTTAGGGAGGGAGATAGCGACTCATAAAATAAACAGTAAAATGAAAGTGTGTTCCTTCTTTCAAGGAAACAGTCCAGAAGATAATTTTAAATAGTCTTTTGAAGGTCATAATTCTCTAGCTCATACACAAAATCAGGCTGATGTCCCCTCAAAAACCTCAATTACTTAATTTAAGCTACTTTGGGGATTTAATTGGAGCCATATTATTCCATTTCAAAATTATTGCAACACAATTTTTATTTAATACATTATCAGAAAGAAGCAGCTTTTTAATTAGTTGTCAGGCAGAATACATCTACAATGATATGTAATAAAGTGCTCTTATCCCTGTTTACACAGTGTCTTTTTTAAAAAAAGACTATTTTTTGCAAAGATATAGATGGCCTGGAAAACAGAAGAAAATATGAACTGTTATTTACGTGGTGACAGTATGTCTTCACTCTCCATTTTGAGAGATTGTCACTGTCAAACTGGCAAAGCCTTCAGTTATATGAAGGATTTGTTCCTTTCTGTAAGAGAACAAGACGTTTCTGCTGCAACTAATGATGACATTTAATATTATCTAACATTAGATAAAACATAACTGAAATAGGTACTTTGCTGACAGGGTAATTGAGGTAAATAGAAACTTAAAAACTTATCTCAATTAGAGCTATTACTTTGTCCATCACTGTCCACCACAGTATCAAAATGGCAAGAAAAGTGTAAACGATAAGAAAGATGACAAGGCAATGTATAGATGAATAGAGAACAAAAAACGTAAGGGGGAAAAAACCTACTAAACAGTTCAAAGATGTGATTTATAAATATAAAAAATGGCTTTGGAGAGAATAAAAATGGTGTAATGCAAAAGCAGGGGATCTTGAAGTGCACCGCATGCATAATTTTTAGGCACACTGACACTGCAAATATGTAGGATATTGCTTTTTCAATAATTCTTCCTTTCTAGAACAACAAGTCCAAAGAACATTGAAAGCTCTACTGTATTAAAGCATACATATGGAAATCTTTTACATTTTTCACACTGAAACATTTCAGGCTGAAAAGAGGAAAAACTGATTTTTTTTTCCCCTGCATATTTTCTAATATACAATTTAGAAGACTGTATAATACATTAAATATTTTATAAGATTTGGGTAGAATATTGCATATTAAGCAAAAGCTACTCCCTAAACACCGTGTCCTTGCTAAACAAGGTAGGATTCTTCATGCTAGGCCTTTGCAGAAGAACACCCAAAGGGAAGCCTGTCCTGCTGCTTATTGCGACAGCTGTGCTACGTATTGCTATCTCAGATATAGCTGTGGATTTGCACGTGAAAGATATATAGCACATGGGTTTGTGAAAATAGTTAGCCGACTGTTTCACAGAATTCTTTCCTTACTGATTTCATATGACAGAAAGAGTTTCCCTATGGTCTCTTCCCATTCTTAAGAGAGGAACTAACTTCATACTATAAGAAAATACAAGACGTCAGAGGCACATCCTTCTGAGAGGTTCTGTAAATCTCCTTAGTGTTTGCTACATAAAGAAAAATGTTCTCATGGAACATTTGAGGACTTAACAACTTAAATCAGATAATATCCCATTGAATAAGAGAAGAAAGACTAGCCACAAGACTTGTTTTTTTTGTTTTGGGGTTTTTTTTGTTTGTTTCTTTTTTTAAAACAAACACACACACACCCCCACCCCCAACAAAAAAACACCCACAACTTCTAAGCCTCCTTTCCAGTGAAACAAAATGAGTTATGTTTTCATAGAACAGAGCTAATCCTAGCCTACAAAGTCACTCAGACTTATCAAAACTGGAAAGGAGATAAGATCAGTGGGAGGGGGAAGGTTCTAGAAATACTGATTGAAATTCCAAAAATAATTTAGATTCAGTCATATTCCTCTTATCTTCTATTTAATTTGTTTCAATTTATATGTTGCTTAATGAAAATTATTCATACATCATCTAATCATGGAAATCTTGAACCATTACAAGATTTAATTGACTAAAGTATTAAGAGTAAATATTGAAGCCTATAGCTGAAATTAACACTTCTCAGACCATTTCTATAGGGATAAAAGTGTATGCAAACATCTGGGAATTACTCAAAAAAAGAGGAAAAAATGTCGTCCATTGTTTATAAACATTTGTGATCTGAAGAAGCAGCTATTAAAATAATAATTTCACAATCAGGTTATAGTTGTCTTGTTTCTGTCAGAAAACATTCAGAAGTAAGTGTGAATACAAAGAGGGATTTAAGAGATATATTGAGACTATATTACTACCAGGCATTTCTATGAGCATAGCCAGCTGATAAAACACTTAAGCCATATAATATTAAAGAGTTACACTCATTTACTTAGGAAGAAAAACATAACATATGACCAGCCTGATAAAAACAGATTCCATTTTGAATATTTAAATATCTGAAAAACAAGCTACAGTTCAAGTATGTTACTGTTTCCACAATTATTCAGTAATTTCAACAGACAAATATATTTATAAAGCCCTAACTTTCCAAATGTCTAATTAATCAACAGAAATATCAATAAAAGCTTTACCCCTGAAGAATCACCCATCTTCAACAGTAAATACAGAATAAGAACAGGCAGGAGATATTTTCATGTAAAGAGCAACAACAAACAATCTCAGTGAAAAACACTGAAGAAAAGTAGGGAGACAAAGATCAAAGGTCACATATTCTCTGACTTGTAAATAGTTGACCACCACATTTCAAGGAGCTACTTCTTGTATGTCACAGAGTAAAACCAAATATTTCTGTTATATTTCCGCAATATTGCCATTGCCAATCGAGATGTGACCCAACGAAGTACAATAAATACCAAAATGGACAAATGCTGAGATCCAATGGAACTTCTTTCATAATATGTAGTTCTACATCTTAATGCATTAATTAAATATTGAACTTCTTCAACCCTTCCACTACACAAAGGCTAGCATCAATTCACACGAGAAGTATTACAGCTTTCCTCAGAACATGCCAATACCAATGCATCCTTGCATTCTTTAAAAGATTACAGACTTCCTGGCATGTCCTGGTAAAATCACAAAAAGTATGAACTTTCTTCTTTTAGAGAATGAAGTTACATAAAAGGAATGAGCAAGGTATCTGAAGAGAAAAACAGATCTTCAGATTGCAGTTAGTGATTACTCTACATTCTCTGAATAAAAACCTCTTAACCAACAAAAAGTAGAATAGTATGTTATTTTTACTACACAAAATGACAGTAATTGACATAACATTTTCAGAAGATCAGTAAAAAAAACCCCACCAATTTCCCATTTTCTCTTGCTCACTGATTGCTAATAGATGAGGCTTACTTCAGGTAATCAAGAAAAGGGAGAACAGAAAACAAATGTAATTTTATAAATGAGAGAAACGTGACTAAAAACTACAAATCAAAACTACTACTTTTTTCCACAGAATACTGAAACCACACACAGCACACTCACATTAATCAATTACTTGCTCAAATTGCATTTCAAAGAATGAGGTTGTTGCTTCCACAGGCATATAACATGGCAGGTATCTCAAACTACAAAAACTTCCTAAAATAGTCCCAAAGCTTGCTTTAGCAGAAAATAAAAAGTGTAGAAGGAAATTATTTCACATCAAAACATGAGGACTATTAGAGCTTTCTCATCAGGAAAACTCAAGGCATTTCTGCACTACTGTATAACATCCATGTGTTATATAACAATGTAATTTAATTCTGGGCAAATTTCTTTATACAGATTGATAGAACCAAATACATTTCTAATAAAATCTCACCAATTGCCAACTCTACCCCTCCCTCTGCCAAATAAAGAAATTCAAAATACTGAGTACTACATCTGCTCCTTCTCCAGTCAGAGTAAACCGTTCGCTGTCCACAGTACATACCCCTCTTCAGCTTCAAAAAGCACTGAATTATTAATGAGTATTTGGGGAGAAAGAAGAGAAAAGTTTTTTCATGTTTAATGATGTCTCACAGGGGAAGCATTATATAATGGTCAAAAATGCACCCTAGAGGGAAATATTTCCTTAGTATCTTATTATCCTAAGTTCATTACTACAGTAAAAGGCCATCTCTATCCTCAAGCAGTATCATATAAGCATCATTTTTGTCATTAGTGAAACATCCAGTTATCCAAAATTATTTTTAGCTCATTAGAAAGATTGTTACTGATTTTTCAATAGGCATACACTTTATATTGGATATGAAGCTTAGGGTTTTCCACCAAATCAAGGTGATAACATACTTACTTTTCTCTCTGGCCAATTATATTTTGCAAATATTGTATCGTATGTGTCCACAGCTCCATCAGTAATCAACATTATGGCTTGGCTGCAAATACTTCCTTGTCCCGTGTGATTGAACTGTGAAAGGAAACAATCATTTAGTTGCAGCACATTCCTGTTAGATTAAGATGGTTTGGATCACACTGGATAAACATAGATCTTTGTCAAATCTCTAGCACGCTTGGGAGTAGGTGAAAAAGTCTCAGAGGTTGAAAACATTTTATCATAGATATTACATTCTTACTGAATTGTAACTTCAGTTGTGTAACAGAATCGGCATTCATTATATATCCTCATTTTATCAGCTTGAAAAATAAGAAACATACATAAATATAGCACTTTCTCAAATTAAAAGTGCGTTCCCTGTTTTAGATAGATGATATGTATTGATGCACCTACATAGGATTTGCTTCGATTTAAACAGAATTTTAAAAGAACAAGCTACACAAAAAGAAGAAGAAATAAATGACTGATAATTTTACTGTGAAGTACAAAAGATACACCACTTACAGAGAGACATATGACCACTCATGTGGCATTCATATTCACTCAGGATTACATTCCATATGTTATTTTTCATAAAATGTTTATCTGGGAGAATCAATTGAATATTTATATATTCTCAGATTCTCCTTTTACTCAAAATGAATACATATAAGTAATTCAAGCTGCTGAACAGCAGTACTTGAGCACAGGTACTTAAACAGCAATCAACATATCCTTTGGAGTATGCAAAGAAAGTTTCATTGTTCCACAAATGGGATTTTCTCCTGGTCAAAGAGCAAGTAAATTGGACTGAGTCATAACATAAGCTTTGATCTCTCGTTTCTGGAGTTGGTGCCTTAATTTTGAATCCATGTGTCTCCACATTTGCTCTTATTGCAGAATACATTCTTATTTGTCTGTGTGTTATTTTACATATTCAAGGAACTTAGGTGAAACATCCAGCTTTTAGCAAAAAATGCAAAATTAGAAAATTATTTGATTTTTAATTGCTCTGTACAAACACTAAAAATATCTGTGTAAAGATCAATAAACGGGGGCATTACACACAACTCTTTCTAGATTGGACTAACATTTGAATACATGCCAATGAATGAACAATCTCCTTTTGTTCTTTTCCTCTGTAGTCTTCAGGTACCTTACCCAACTTTGCGGTCAGACAAGGCCTCATCCTACCACCTATCTCTTGGTGCTGAGAAAGCCAAGCAACAATTACCTTGTCCCACCTCACCAGCCTATCTGTCATGAACCTGCTTTAGCAGGGGGGTTGGACTAGAAGATCTCCAGAGGTCCCTTCCAACCCCTACCATCCTGTGATTCTGTAATAGTGCCCAAAAAAGGGCAGTCCCATTTGCGTAGTAGTATCTAAATTTAAAGGTGAATTACCTTGCAAGGACTCTGACTGCTTCTGGATTCAACAAAATTTATTCGGAGTATTCTAGTTTGATGTGGGCTAGCAACTGCTCTGTCTTTAAGCTTTCTGCAGTCTACTCATCCTTACATATTCACTGTTCTTCCCAAAACTCTGAAAACCTTTTTCCTAGAAAAAGTTCTAAACTTCTAAAAATGTCATTTTTGTAGACATGCCTGCAGTAGGAAAGGGAGTGGATGGTAGGTTCCAGCAGTGCTCTGTCCTCTTTTCTTCTGCCTTCACATTTCTATATCTGAGTAATCACATCCACAAATATCATTCAACAATCATTTCTATCATCTGTAGGTCTCTTCCAGACAGTTTCCTTTTGATCAAACAGGAACCTCAGTGAACAGTAATATAAACATGTTACTTAAAGGGAAACTAATGTGGGTTCACAGAGTAAGCTATATTCTGGTCACTGCCTGTGTGAAAACTCTGATCGGTGACACATGCAAGGCAGTCTATCCTTAAAATACTTCAGTCATGACAGTTCTTCCAGTCTTAACCAGAACCAGAATTATTAAAGTGGGATTCCTTCATTAGTACCATCTTAGATCCAATATTTTCTCATGAAGATGAAGTTACTTTGTCAAGGGATATATTCTTCATATAGACAAAATATTTTGGAAGAGACAAGGTATATTAAAAGGGAAATTAACAAAGGGGGAAAGCTTTCATATATTTATTTTAAAACATCATTCTGTATGCATCTGCATTATTCTACATAGTTATCTGTTCGAATATTTTGAAGAATGAGATTAAATTCAAATGCTTTGATGAGTAATATCTTCTCATATTTGTCTAGAACTTTAATTTTATTGAATAGCAAGAGTGATGAAAGTGTTTTCCATAATAATAACAATGACAAGGGCCTTATGATGAACTACAATTAACTCAGTGATTCATCAGTTAGCAGCAAAAATTTCAATGCATCCTGACATTTACAGCATTTGGTTGTGATTAACAGTCTTTGAAATGTCACAGAATTTTATTTAATTGGCTATGATTTTTTTAAAGGTAATCACTGCGAAGACCGCATTTGTCACCAAGAGAGATAATTGCAGTTGTCACATGACATAGTAGGTGCCTAACCACTGTACCAAGCACTTCTACATTCTTACACTGTATAATGAACACTGCATAAATTGATGATTGGAAAGAATTTGGAAGTGGATTTTTAAACGTGCTTTTCAAAGACATCAGTATCAACCATCTTCAAGTCTTAACAACCTAGGCAAATACTGAAAGGTAATTGCAAGGCAAAATTAAGTGAGTTTAATTAGTGTAACCCCTGAACCATTCTAAAACCCAACCAGAATCTTAACAGACTATTTGTGTAAAACAAAGCTTTTTCTTTTTTTTCTTTTCTTTTTCTTTTTTTTTTTCCTCCTCTCCTTTTTTTTTTCTTCCCTCCCCCCCTTCTTTTTTTTTAAATGTAGACAAGACATCTTTAGCTAACCTATAATTCACAAGAATAGACTTCTGGCACATAAAGGTCACATCCTGTAGACAAAGCGGAAAATAGTTAGCTTTTTCTCTGGCCTAGGCTGCTTAATAGAAGCTCCCAGAGACTTTGCCGTAATGTCTGTATATAATGGAAAAAATTTTTACGGTGTCAATTCTGGAAGTATATATGCAAGAAGGCTTGAAGCTATTATACTCTCTTTTATAGTATAAATAGAAGCAGTCATTACTGCACCTTGAATAGATCTGAATGTACATGTAGCATGATCCATCATGACCTTACGGATCAAAAGACTCACTCATCGTAGGTACAATTCAGTACACGGGATGTCTGTTCCCTTTATTCTCAAAACTATCATTTTATCTAATCAGATTTTTATACCACATTCTTCATTATAACTTCAGTCACCACACAGATTTTAAAACAAAACAAAAAAATCTCATCTCAGGTCTTCTTGATCACGGTCTGTAATAGTTTCTTTCAGTTTACACAGATTTGGAAGACATGAATAGAACATCTCTTGTATTGAGGCTGGTTGCTATTTACTGTTGTGTATCTGTTTCCAAAGACTATATTCAGTGCCCATAATGGGATTCTTAGTAAACCCTCTGCAACCAACCTAGAGTGTTCTTTACTTCATGCAGCTTTTCCCACTGACATTTTTGGTATACACCATATGAAGGAATTAGTTCCACACTGTCTGTGTGAACATGTGGGTGGAGGAAGATCCTCATCTTTTCATTTTAGGATTTTATGCCCAGAAATGAACTGATCAATATTGTGCTTCAAGATGAATACAAAGGAATTGGAACCATTAGTTAATCTATGATCCTACAGTATAAAGGCAGGCACACTTGTCAAGCCAAACCCTTTGGAGAATATTTTGTTTTGAGGTCTTATTTGCAAGGTACATCCTTCAATCAAAAGACAGTTTGCTACATATTTTAGATGAGATTTTCTTTTTCCAGCAGACTAACAGATTTTAATTTTTTTCCCCCAAACAGAAAGGACTATACTTAAGGAAACACATTAAAACATTTCCGTGTATATAAGCTCAGTTGAAAAAAGAGAAAACAAGAAGGAGGTGGAAAAGGAAAAGGACCAGAGGAAAGAAAAAAAAAAACCCAAACCCACACTACACAGGGAAAAAGGGAATTTGTTTGTTGTATTTGTGACTGAAATATTTCTTTCCAAAACAACCCTGGTAAATGTGAGTGACAATAATAAATTTTCTAAAAACACCGGTTGGCATAGCTCAATCTTTATTCTATCATCTGTTGTTGTCATTAGTTTGTCGTATTCTTAAAATCCAATTGAGATTAGTTAGGATGCATATTAATTCTAAAGCTACATGGTTTTTAAGACATGGGATCTACTAAGGCTAGATAAGCTGAAAAATACATGGCCTGGGAAATGTTAGGCAAAAAGAGAAACAAAACTGTTTTCATAACATGAAGAAAACTCAAGTCAGAATATGCCTAAATTGCATCTTTATTGGAAGTAAAAATGTACTACAAAAATGTTTTTCCAGCTTTCTTTACTAATCCTTACTAAGCTTAGTTGTAGTATAGTGAGTTTTACTGGATTTAATTTGTGAGACAGGAATTAAGTCCCTGTAACTTTTACACTGAAAGAAACGTATCTCAGTTTAAAGGAGAGACATCCTAGTTATTTTTAAATGGTGCTTCTTTTCAGAGCCATACTTTGACTAGAGAAGAAGGGTGAATTGATTTCTAATTAATGTATCCCAGTCAACACTCCAAGGCATTGTTCAAACTGAGAATGATAAAGCAAACTAGTTCTGGATCTGAACTACCGTGCAGCAAGATAGGGGGTCTCAACTGTCAGCCCTAAACTTAGGCTCCTCTGTAATACACACCTACAGATCACACTAATAGCAGTTATTTGGAGCTCTTAAACAAAGAGTTTATAGACTTCTTGGAAACAGGCTATCACGGAAGGATGTCAGGAGGCCAGTTTGGCTCACTGAGAAGAGATAACCTGAATACGTTACAGACGTTCAAGTAGTATGAACAAGCTTGTCTCTAAACATTGGAAATAGCTTTTTATCTTTGAAGCTGATATATATATATACACACACACACAAATATATATTTACTTCTCTGTATATGAAGTCTGATTCTCTGTCGAGGACAAGATGTTCTTAGAAAGAAGCACATAGTGCATTTACCTCAAAGTCCCCATCACTAACATTAACATTATACAATATGAACTATCACCAGCTGGACTGCCACCATGATAACTATATCAGAAGAGATTAATTTCTAGCTGTAGACAAACTAGAACGCCTAAATACACAAGGAACTAGCTTCTCATCATAACATCAAACATTTAGTAGAAGAAACCTATCATCTAAAAAATATAGTCCATACATTTCAACCCAATAATTTGGGCATCGAATCACTATCTTGCATTTGAATCACATTGCAATCTCCCTTTTTGTTGCTTTGGAAAAGCTTTTAAAAGCCTTTAAGTAATCTTGTTCGAAAAACTCAAAGCAACAGAAGATCTTGCATTATCTAATTTAAAGGTTACTTAATGATTAAGTCCACATGATTTTAATTCACCTGCCAGGAATTTGATGTTGCTCTGCCTTTCTAGATGATACCTCCCCTCTTCACTAAAACAAAAAAAAAAAATCTTCCGCTAAACATACGGGTTCTAAATCAAGATCAACTCACCTCTTAATTGATTTAGATTATTAAAAAGAATACATGCATAATCTTTAAATATTTTCTTTTGGTTGTTTTTTTTTGTTTGGTGGGGGTTTTTTTTGTTTTGTGGGGTTTTTGTGGGGTTTTGTTTGTTTGTTTGTTTTTTGGTGGTTTTTTTAATTTAATGAAGAGAAAGCTTTTCCGGAAACACCAAAGCATTTTCAATCACATCTTAAGTTGCTAATACTAACTTCAAAAGAATGCTATAGGGAACGTTTTAATAGGCGGATGATGCTTACTCGTAACATCCAACCCCTTAGCAGGAGTTGGTCCTGTTGGAAGGCGTTTAGTCACTTCTGTTGACTCACTAATGCAGTTCAAAGGTTAACAACAAGATGCAAAAGAACAAGGGTTTGGCGCCCTATTAAAAAGTGAACTTCGGGCAAGATGGAGCATCCTGAAAGAATCCATTTCAGAAAGAAATAGATATTTTCATTTTCTTGCCTTAGAAAATCTAGGTAGGGATTACATGTAGCATCATTTTCAAATAACTTTACAGCTAATACTCCAGGTCTTAGAATGGGAACGTTCTGGGATAAGAGTTTAAGTTTTCTTTAGGACTCTGTCGTGGTTTAACCCCAAATTGTAACCCAATACCACGCAGCCGCTCGCTCACTCCCCCCCTCCCCGCTGGGTTGGGGAGGAGAATTGGAGAGAAAGGAAAACTCGTGGGTTGAGATAAAAACAGCTCACCAGGACAGCAAAGTAAAAAATATGAAAATATATTAATAATGATAATAATGATAATATATACAAGGATAATAGAATATATGAAACAAATGATACACAATTTCTCACCACCCGACGACCGATACAGCCCGTCCCGAGCAGCAGTCAGGGAGCAGGGGTATCCCCCCCCCCAGCTATCCCAGAACAGCAAGTTCCAGGGAAAGCAGGCGAGGGAACAAACAGCTAAACGAGTGAAAAACAGAAAGGTAAAAATAGGGAAACAAAAAGCAACCTGAAGGGAAGCTTAAGGATTAGGGCAAGTTAAAGGTCTCAAAAGCCCAAAAGACCAAAAAAGATCTAGAAAAAACTCCTGGCCCACCGACCGACCCTCGCTTATATCAAGCATGACGTCTATGGTATGGAATACTCTCTTTGGCCAGTTTGGATCAACTATCCTGTCTCTACCCCTCCCAAGTTTTTGCATCTGCACGTTAGCAGAACCTGGAAAACAGCAAAATGTCCTTGGTGGTTCAGCAGCAACCAGCAACATCAGTGTGCTATCACCGTTCTTCTCACACTGAAGCCAAAACACAGGAGCTGCTGAAAACAAAACTAGCTCCATCCTGGCCTAAACCAGGACAGACTCATTGATCACTGATGGCTAGTATTTCACCTTGGGGCTCTTGGCACTTGGAGACAAATGAGAGTTTGGGTTTTTTGATCAGCTTTCCTCAGTCTTGAGGCTAACTGAAATACCTCACATTTTCCCCATCACTACCTGCTCTGGCTTTTGACATATTTGGCGTTTTAGCCCTTCACAATGGCATTTGCTACATATATCTTGCCTAATGAACTTTGCTGTAGCTTTGTGATATAGCAGTTTATGATTTTAAGTGCTCATTAGTTTAGACATCCTGGAGAAGAGATCTCCTTGTAATTAGTTATTTTAAAAAAGTGAATGCTCTCCTTTACAGAAACCCTATATCTAAACTGGTATTAGCAGAGGTTGTAAGCAATGGCTTTAGTCCTACCACACCACCTAGGGTTTTCATTCATATTATCATGAGAAATATTTGATGGTGCATTTCATTTTCATTGGTTTGCTCCCTCGTACTAATTCTCTTTCATTACTACTATTGTTCACTTTTCTCCTTTCTTTCCTTGCTTTTTCCAATATACATTCCCAAGAAGTATATAGTCAGCTGAATCAAAATATTGCTAAAATTGTTCTTTGCTGGAATACGTAGCATGACAGTGTATTTTACCTTTACCAGAAATGACAAAAAATCTCTCTGAAATACACTACATAAAATCATTTCATGATAACCACTGAGACTGACGTGCACCTTGTGAGGAAAAGCATTTCAGGCAAAGACAATGGGTCTGATTTGAATTAAAATATCCTTTGAAGGACAATTTCCTGGACAACTAAGAATGCTACACTGGTTTTATGTGGAGTTTGGGACAGATGCCCTAGATGCCCTGCACTAGATTATCTCCATGATCGTGATGTTCATCTTCTGTAGGCTGCATTCCTGTTTATAGACATTATTCACAGGAATGTTATCAGAAAGTAGGCCTTGTGTTTTTGGCAGATAAATAGTTAATATTAATACCTCTGAACTGGTTAGACAAAGCTTTACATTTCTCCCTCTGTCTTAGAGTATTACAGAAGTAAGTACAAAAGTGTTCAAATAACTTCTTTTATATAAGCTATAAGAGATATTAATTGTTGTGCCAGAAGTCAAACCAACGAACAATCCTTTCACGACTCTAAGAACAGTGTGTGTTCTCAAAGTGTTGATGAATATACAAATTCCTGTCATTCCTAAACCATTAGTCCTTCCAAAGAAAAAAAAAGAACAATCTAAACTGTGAAATTTGCATATTACTCTAGTATTTTTAAACACCTAGAACAGCTACCAAAATAAACCTTCTTTAATGTACACATGTATGTGTAGGTGTACACTGTATCTATAGACACAAAATACATTAACATAAAACGTATACATATAAAAATGTACATTTGTTTATAACTGTCACTACATATAGATTATATACCATTCTTGTTCTATAGATAATATTTTATTGTCATCACATTTTTGAGTGAGTTCTAATTTATTATCTGAAAATTGACAGCAATTGCTAAATAGCAAGAAAGGTGTCAGCAGCGTAAATCTGAAAAGCATTCACTTACTTCATTGAGCATGTTGAAAGCTTCGTTTAAAGCAATGTCCAGCATTCCAATTCCTTTTGCAAAAAGTTTGTCAAGGTGTTCCCTGAAATGCTGAAACACGAACAAGAAGGTTTTATTTGTCAGTATATTGTTACAACATACCTGTTCATATCAATGATTAAGGATTTCTGAATTCTTTAGACCTACTTCTTAAGCTTAAATGACTGCATACACTAATTCATAAACCAAAGTAATTCCTGGTTAATCCTTTTGACTCTTGAAGTCACACTAAACTAAGGATGCGTTAGAACAAAAATAAGGCGAAGTTATCACAAGATATGTTTTTGGCTAGTTATTCAATCAAATAATTTTCCTTTTTTTGTTTGTTTTCTTTGTTTGGGTTTCTCTTTAGGGATAGTCATATCTTCTTTTCACTTCATATAGTAATTTTTATATTATTTCTAACTATTCAGCTTCTAGGTTTGGGGAATCTGCTACTTAATAAAAATAACTCGTTCTGAAATATAGCTTTGAGATTCTATTTTTTGTTATGATCCCTCCCTGAAAGATGGTAGACCGTAATCGTTAGGCCACTGCAGTTTAAATGCAATTTATCAATGTCAATATAATACTTAAATTGATAAAGAACTACTTTACACAAGAAGAAAGACAGGGCTAACCACTTGTTAGCTCTATGTGAGTATCTTCAGTATTACATTGCATAGTCACACTTAAACCCAATATTTGCAGTTTTAAATGGCTCATCAATTATGCACTGCCATACTTGCTGGCCATGAGCATGGGTAAAATTTCATAACAAGGAGTTCTTAGAGGTTGACAGGTCAGAATTCATCCTGTATTTTCCTCTTCTCTAAACATATGTTATTTCTCTGGATATGTCAGAAGTTTGACAAATTTAATGAATTTTGCACTCAACAAAAATATAGGACTACTATATAACACGTACATTAAATTGTCATTTTTTAGAGAAAATGTAAGATATGAAGTACTAAGTAGCACATTTTCAAAACAATGTTAGCACTACTTTCCGAAAATAAAATGTTCAGAGGAAAAACAAATTCTGTTAGGTTAATAAGGAGCAATATATCATTAAAAACAGTATCACGAACCATGCTATCATAAAGGGACACTGTATGCAACATCAACAAACAAGTACTTCACTCCCCTGGTTTTCTATGATGGAAACTTTTTTTTTAATTTCATAAAATAAAAAGATATTACAGCAGTATATTGGAAGGCAGAGAAGTTCCTATTTCATTATTAAATTTCAGTAAGTTGAAATATCCTAGCCTCTAGGCAATTCTGAAGCCACAAAAAAAGGGCTGCTTTTTCAAAACAATTACTTCATAGTGACCTAGTAAATGTGGTTCATTGCAGCTCAATACTTTGAACAGCCGAAAGGAACATTCTTATTTATCTAAATAAGCAGGGATAGCATAAATGCCCATATGGCTAAACTGCAAAAAGGTTCTTTTTTCCCCCAACTTAAACATAGCTAACTTAAGTAAATACGAGTCAGTATCTCCATAGCACTAGTAATTCCCGTGTTAAATACATTTTGAAAATAATATCATTTGTAAGAAGAAAATGAAGACATACATGGTGGGAAATAACAGGGGAGGCAATGCCTTTTTGAAGCATTATTTCAGTCTCTACAACTGGATAAAAAAGTTACCTCAATAGGTTAGGAGGAGGAAAATTTTTATTTATCAGTCCATTGGTGTTAAAGCATTACTATAGGCAAGAAAACCAAACCAAACTAATTATCTTTGTAGAAGAATTAAAACACTACTGTTCCTTGAACTGGGCCTTTCATGGTTTTTACAAGTCATAATAAGAATGAATACAAAATACCCAGATATTCAATAAATGCATCAACCTCTTGTTGATGCCTCTATATCCAACTTGTTGTTTCCAAGTATCTCTGAAATTTAGGTTCAGACTGATCAAAAGCCACGTCAGCATATTCTTGACTTCAGCTAATGTGGCCTGGAAATTGAGAGGGGCCATGCAAAGGTGGCCATTGCCCAGACAAGGGCTACTTCAGCTGTCTGCAGCACAACGCAGTGTGTTTTCCATAGCTATTCCCAAACACAATAACTGACCAACAGTCAGATTAAGAAACTACTGACTTCAGTACTCAGGGGGTCTTTAATACAGATGGCCGTCAGTTCATATACAAAAGGATTAACTACAGCACAGGACTGTTACTGTCATTAAAGCTTTTCTGAAACTCAGAAAATACAACCATTTTTCATGAAATATGTAAAGTTCATACAAATTTAAACTTGTTCATTGGAATTCTTTGAAAACTAAAATACATCAGGAAACAGGATTCTCCAGGAAACATCTTAGCAAAACCAGTTTTACATATAGCTGATATTTTTTAACTGTTAACAACACTTTCTGTTTAAAAACTACGGAAAACAAGCAGTTTACTATTGTTTCATCAATGTCAAAAACAATTTCATAACATCAAAGTCATGTGTTGACCAGACGTTTTCAAGCTGCTGAAGCAGCCCTATGCTCACAGCCCGTCTCTCCCAGACACATGGAACTAAGGTCAGTTTACAGTTACCACAGAAGCTTCCCTACTAACACAGGGATTCACCCTGAAACAGAGGAGTTCTCTGAAAATGGATAAAGCCAAATTTTTATATTGGAAATAAGTTTCTAATATTACCTTTTCATAAAACAGATATGTTAAAATAAATATTTATTACAAATCATATTTCTCTTTAGAATACATTACTGCTTCATAATTAAACTAGAATTATTTTGGTATTAAAAAACACAATGGCTTATAAAATCTCTGAACTATTCAGAGGCAAGTACTGTGGAATGTTTATTTACAATGCATGTACACTATCAAGTATGAACATACGGCATAAACAGATTACCAAAAATTACTAGTAAACGGTATAATCTCTAGAGTATAATTCAGTTCACGTGATCTGTCAGGAGAACAAATATTTTCTCTTGCCATAGCGCTATATATATATATGTATATATATACAGGTTCTGAATAATATACTATTGATGTATGAAGAAATATAATGGTGATATTTGTTTGATACAAAATAGTAAAAATGTTAAAAATCGATTTCATGCACTATGAATTTTAACAAATCAATGTTTTTTGCCTCCAGGCTTCAGAGTGAACAGATGCTACAAGGTGATTCTGCAAAAGGATTAAATAACTAAAATGCATGTGTGGTTTGGTCTTTGTTTGTCTGGAGGGGGTTTATGATTTGTTTTTTTTAAACCAACTCCATTCTCTGTCTTGTCTTTAATTTTTTGAAAATTTCCGCGCTTTGTATGTCCACTGGGGAAGGGGGGGTGGAATCACACAACATGCAAATTAGCATTTCTTTGTTTCCCTTTTTATCATACCAGATGCCCTGGATGTGTGGCATTAATTGGATCTATGCCAAAAGAAATCATGTTTCATTTTACAGGCAGCACAAAGAATAGTTTCCTCCAATTGTTCACTCTACATCTAGCTGAGGCTGTTTATTATTAAACAATCAAAATGTACTGCTGTACTTCCATAGAGACTGGTTTTTTACCCTCTTAAAGAGTGGCACCTTAGTCTGACTATTGGCATCACTATTATCTGTCACGCTGTTGTTTTAAGGAAAATTTATAAGAAAAAATTCCAAATGTCCAAACACTGATTTTTTCCTCTTTCACATGTCCCATCAGTAGAGCAATGCCCCGCCAGTCATCCTATAGTGCCCCCTTTGTTACTGGAAAAGGCAAGGCATTTTTAAAAGCATTGTATCCTTTGTGTATGAGAAAACCAAAGCTTCAAACTAGTATGGCTCTCAAAATTTCTCTACAACTTGCCCGCACGCGTCTTCAACTGCCATTCAATAATTTCATCCCTTACAAAAGCACTGCAAAAGAGAAAAAGTATATTTCAACCCTACTGGCAGTGAAAAAATTGCAAGGCAGGACATTAACCACTGAAACATCAATTTAAAGAAAACAAGTGATTTTGGAATGAGGTAACAAACACCTCAATTCCACTTTCGATAACTTTCAGAAATCAAGCAGATCTCAGAAAGCAGGAGTCCCCAGCTCTTAATGAGTCCAAAAGCTATTATAGCATCTTTTAATCTTTACACCTTAATTAGCTCTTTTTAGTAATAAATTGCACAAGAAATAATATTGGTTCATCTCAGCTTCTCTTTGCTGTCCTATGGGAGCCCTTGTAGATATCTGAATTTCCTAGAGTTTGAATTGGATATCTGTCCAACTGTGCGCACAAACATTCGCGTGCAACTGTATGCCTAATTTCCGTGTGCAATTACCAGAACGTGCAATGTCTAATTGTGGACTCAAATACCTAATTGACATGCATAATCTTGGTAATTCTGAATGCAAATTAGGCACACAATTATGACAATCAGACTCTGATGTCTGATTACTGAATTATAGGGCCAGAGCTCAACAGGAGAAGTTGTGTCTTATTACAGCGAGGAAGCATAGATGTGCTCAGTTGTGGTGGTATCTATGGTCCATTTAGAAGTGGCTAAAAAACATGAGCTGAAGAGAGCAAGGATACAAATCCTTTTGCGCACGTCAGCCAGAACAAGGTCTTTGCCCGTATCTACGAGGGTTCAACCCAGAACATCAGCGATGCATATGCTTGGTCTTGTAGCCTTGCATGATTTTGTCTGTTTATAAACGCTCCACTGTCAAACCCAAAAAGTCCCAGTGATCCTAACATCTGAGAATAATCCACGTATACAAAACAAAAAGGTTTTCTCCTTTTCTTTTTAAACCGTGTAAGGTTTGCTAGGACCCTTTAAATCAGAAACAAACCAACAAATACATTTGATGGACCTAGAATCAGGAAATGGGTTCTTGTCCTAGATACAGTTTATAGTTACAAATCCGCCTATTTGAAGAACAACGGGGTATACTGAACGGGGTGGACTGACACTGTTTTTCCAGAGATGAAAAATAATATTCACACACCTATTTCTACTTAAAAATCAGGTGGCCCAATTAGACTTGGACTACTTCAGAACTTAAATGAGGAGGAACATAGAAAGATTTTTAATGGTCTTCATAGTCTATGCTTCAATGGGACAGTTATACAGAAAATTAAAATCACACCACTGTTGCATACGGCTTTGGCATAACTGAACAAGAGGATAAATTTATAACCATTTCTCATGATTGAGTTTAGAGTGTCTCTTATATTGAGATTATTGAGAGCATTTTTTGGTACACCCAGGTGTATTCACCTTTTCTAGCCTCACAGCTAAATCAACAATTGTAGGGATTTTGGACCATACTTGGTTAGAGGATTACATTAAATTTTCAGACTTCAGGGATTAGGGTAAAATTGTCTGGCAAAATACGATAGCACGTCATATTTCTGTTACTTTTTTTTTTCAGTTTCCTACTTTTGATTTATTACGGTTTAATAGTCAATAAATTTGACTAATTCAAGTAATTTATTTCAACAAATCTGTGTTTGGGAGATCTCATGTATGATCTTGCAAAGATTCAGAGCACTTTTTCATGATTTGGAACATAGAAGAATTTAGGGAAGTAGAGCGGGCTATCTGAATACAGGTGAGAGTTTGATGTTCCTTTCCTAATTTTAGATCATTGCAGGCAATTTAAAAACTCTTCTGAGATGAAGGCCAGAAAACTCTGAAAACTGAATTTTTCCTTCATGGCAGAAGATCCTAACTTTGCAGCCAAAATGACACACTGGTTTATCCAGACGATAGTAAAGCTGAAGAATAATTTACTGACTTGGAGGCAATTCTGAAGAAACTCTGAGGTATCTCTTTTTATTGGTCTCTTCTCTTACAGGCTGTTCTAATGGCTTCATAAGGTTTATTCTCTGAGATTATAAAAGCTGACTGGTATCTATAATCACAACAAGACAACAAATTTTTACATTCTGGAAGTGAACAGAACCTGGTCACCCTCCTAACAAACAAGAAAGAGTCCCATGTCTGCGCAACAGTCGGGGACGTTTTTTGGCCTCCATTACAATAGCACGAGGATACTCCATAATCTTCAAGGTTTTACCCTTTTTAAACAAGAAAAAGAAAGGAGAAGAAAAAAGTATTGCCATCTTCATTCGACATCTGAGGAAACAAACACATCTGAAAGCAAGTAATGATACAATAAAGCAAAGAACTGAGTTCCAATTCTCAAATGCCAGGTAAGTGCCATAACACCCATGCCATCTCAGACACATACAAAAAAGAGCAGACAAGTTGTCAGCTGGCATAATCCCTAATGTCTGGCATCCATGTTTTGGTATAGCTTCTTTTTCCCATAGCAAACATTTGCAGCATTTCACTGATGGATTTTTCCCTAGCATCATGACAAAGCCAGTCACAACAGCAGCGTGCTTGGCTCAAGTTTTAATTGGCACACAGTCTACAAGACTTCACAGGTTGTTTTGATGCATCTTAACATGAGGACACCACCTAAAGCCTCACAACTAGAGATACATTACCCAATAAGTTCAGCTTGCTATGGCTTATAGCAGATCCTTTTTCTGGAAGACCTGAAAACCTGTTTGCCTTTATTTTATATTTCTCTACCACTGACAAGATGGAAGTACACTGGTAGCAAGTTTACTGTTGTAAACTTCTGACCAAATCAAGTCCCCGTATCTTATCTTCGTACTTACCTCGCTAAACCAGCCTCCTCTTTTTTTTTTTTTTTTTTCTATTTTAGGGCTTCTGAATAAGTTAATTGAGTTATGCCCAACTTCCCATTTATACAGTTTTCAACATTTTTGTTACAACCAACAAAGTTTTGATTTCCTTCTTGTTAAGGCACTATGCTATACAGTAGTCCCAGTACCCTGTACAGATATATTTTATGATAGCTTACTTGTGATTACCAAAAATAAGGTACCATCTACGATAAGTAGGAATACTCAAATTAGATGGGGTTACAGGACCATGGATTCAAGTCTAAGCACACATGAATAAAGTATTTTCCACTGATTCCAAAGAGGGAAGTAACAGTTCACAACTGGTGTATGCAGCAGAGTTTATACAGTTACACTGGAAAACTATGATATTTGCTATTAATTGTCTGACGAGGGTGAGCTTCCTACAGAAAAGTATTGTTAATGGGTTCAACATTCCTCCAGATTTCTCTGTCAGTTTTAGTGCAAGTCTTTGCTACTTCTAGTATTAGTTCCCATACTCATCCATGCATGTTGTAACTCCAAACGTTCCTGAGACGTACTTGGCAAAGATTTATCAGATTTGTGAAGATGAACTATATCAGCATATAAGCCAGTAAAAAAAAAAACCAAACCCACAATCAGGAGGCATGTGTGTGAGGCAGGAGAGTGATGTTTACTGATGTATCACAGGAAAGTTTACCCACATGTACTAACAATTGATAAATGTGCATTCACATCTGTAAAATGCATTTAAGCATCATCCCATTTAAAATCCACTGCCTGGGCAATTACAGGTTAGCTTGCTGGTGATGATTATCCAACCACTTGTGCTCCCTAGCACGTTGTGTTGGTAGACTGGATTTTTTCCAGGAAAATAATCCTGAAAACAATGCTGAACAGAGACCTCAAGATTCAATATACTCGGATTAAAAGCAAATTCTTGTTAAGTAAATTAGTTGCCTGGGGCTGCAATAGAAAACTTCAGACCAAATTTCAGTGGTCTAGGGCTAGCTGAAAGTTTTGGGGGTCTATAATGGCTAGCCAGTTTTACAAAAACGTAGATTTCAGTGAGACTTTCTGGTTTTGTTTTTTAACAGCTAAGCAATGCAGTCAACAATCTTTTTTGAAGGTCTCACAAAGATGGATAGATAAATATACACCTAAGTAAATTGCTTAAATAAAATTCAATATGCAAAATTTGTATTTACCAACCTCTTATTGGCAATTCCGCTCAGCTTCATTGCTGAATCAGTCTTCTGGTTATTTAATTTCTGGTAATTGCATACAAAAATAAAAGCTCATTGGAAGTTATACACTACATCTGTCTATTTTTGTCATTCTAATTTACGCAGGGGTAAGTTCTTGATTTAGTTTGGAGTTACTGTGCCTATCTGTGCATCTAGAAGATGATATATTTCATCTGGAAACGTTTACAGAGAAATGTCCTCAACCCATATATAGTACATTAAAACAACATATAAAAGAGGAATGTATATTGTAATATTGTTACTTTAAATCTGGAGTTACATTAAATCAGATTGTCATCCGATTCCTTTGGGGTAGGTAAATTGTAACATGGAGTTTCTCAAAGATGAAAACCTCTTGGCCCAAGAAAACTAGTATTAAAATAGGCAGTTCCACATGTTTGTAATTTGTGGAGAAAGTGCAGACGGTGACAGAATAGTGTCTGAACTATTTCCCACTCTTTTTTAAATTTGTGTATAGCAAATTGATACACTTCAAGGTAGCAGCTGTTTAATGCTAATGCCAAATTATAAATTAGTCTGGTAAAATTCAAATATATGTTACATATTTTATATTACTAAACCACATTTAGGATCACAGATTAATTTCAACCTTATTTATGCTACTCAATGTAATTATAGATTTAATCTTTGTCATAAACGAAACTTGAAGCAAGTTTTGCAAATGAGGGATAGCTTCCAACATTCTGAGAATATGTCTCCGCATATCTAAATTGAACCTTCAATGCAGGTATGTGCCAACACAAAAATTTTACAGCAAATGCTAGGCTATGAAAAATTTTTGAAGTAAGTGGATGCAACTTGATGCCTAAGATATCACCTGAAATTATAATTATTCTTAAAACAAATTACTATATTCTCCTATCATAAAAAGAAAGCAGAAACACTATAGATGTGAAATCTAGTACTGGGATGCCTACTTTGTATCTTAGTAAAACTGGTGGCACATATATTAACACCACTCACATCGCTCTGTCATATTTGAAGTTGTAAGTTTGTCTTTTATAAATACATAAACCAGACTTGATTCAATAAGGTTTCTCAAAAGGAGTATGCTTTCTAAAGTTGTATCTGACAGAAATTCAAGGTGCAATTAGATCCTCATTGCTCTGAAAGCTACATGTAACGTAAGCTTTTACAGAATCAACAATTTTGCAGGAAAAAAAAAAAATACTTGATCAAAACCTGTGGAAATTTCTAAACATATTATACTAGCATCTCTTCCTTGTAGGTTGTTGCTAGCAATAAAAAAATTAAAGTTAAATGAAAATTTACAACTCAAGACTGCATTACGTTGCTGTCCTTGAAGCTAGTAGGGAATAGGTTTAGATGCTTAGAATCAACACTTCTTTCGATGTATCCTCACTCTTTCTTAAAGAAAAGCATGTTACTTGATCAACATGTTGGAGATTCAGGGCTGAAAACCTGTTTTCTCCAATCTTCATTCCCTTTCCGTAATAAAAATGCATGAATATATGTTAAATGTTTAAATGATTAATTATATTAAACTTACTTGATGCCCTTTAAAAATCTACTGTAACGCACCAGACAGATACTTATTAGTGCTTTAATCAAGGAGTGATCTTGATTAAGTAACCGCTACAGGTATCATGCGGCTTGTTCAAAAAAAAAAAAAAAAAATTTCCCGCCATCACTACCTTCACTATGAAACCTGTACCAATCTTCAAAACATGCATTTGGCTAAGTTTAAAGTTGCAAAGGTAAAAGCACTCATACTATGTTTTCTTTTCTGTCTAACTGCTCTCTTTACTTAACAAAACAACGCAGGATCAAGAATCTTCGACTAACTTGGGCTCCTACATCACATAAATTAACAAGTAAATCTAACTTGTCACCCCTTATTAAAATGGCTGTGAGAAGAGAGACCTAAAGTATCAACTACAGGGGTAAGGAAGTAATAATTCAAGTAAAGATGCAACTGGAACACAGATTGCACATTACAGAGGAAACAAATGCAGCTTCATCAATAAAACTGGGTTGTCATTCAAAGAGAAATGCAATTTCCTTGCTCTGTAGGCACTTTGTACAGATTTACTCTAGTGTCAGGCCCACGTTCCTACCTGAAAGACAGAGAGAAAAATGAGGGGAGGGAAATGTAGGCTTTATAATATCTTTTCTGACACTTGGAACAGAAGACTGAGCCACGTTACTCAAGGGGGCATGTCACCACAGAGTGGATATAAGAGGGTTACAAAGGTTTAAATGCTTTTTCATACTTTACTAAGAGTGGATTTTTTTTCTTTTAGGTAAGCAGTTCCCACGCTGTGGTCCAGGAAATAATAGTAAGTGGTCTAGAGCCAACGTGTGGAACTAACATTGCGTTTACAACACTGTCTCCCTCCCAAAAAAAGAAGAGATGTTGTGGAGAGAGAGAGAGAAAAAAAAAAAAAAGTGCAAGAGTCACACTGTTTCACTGAGAAAATGTGTAAACCAGACACCAGATAGCTTGCCTTTTTTTTTTTTCCTCCCCAATACTAATTGCATTTTCTGAAAGTCTGGTTCTTTGGAAGCCTGCTACATTCCCTGTGCATTATGGAGAATTTCTGCAACCCACCCCTGAAAGTGAAAGAGCGTGTTCATTTGCTACCCGTAATTCCATTGAATACTCAGCACCAACATCATTAAGCAGCACTCATTTCCCAGGCTGCTATAAGCCCTAAGGCTGAAGCAGTTTCCTGTAGCCTACCAAAAAAATCCTTATGCTCCATTCCCTGAAGATGGTCCCAGGTTTCTTCTTACCTAGACATGGGAACAGAACAGGCTCTGGCTGTGGCCCAACTGCCTGAGGCAGCAGACTGCTGCGGGTGGCAAACCAAACTATTTTACTTATGCCTGCATCTTGGAAAGCCAGGCTGGCTGCTCCTGCAGCTGTGCCAGAGGCCCGGATGAGCAGGGCAGTGTCTGTGCTGGCAGAAGGGAACCCTCTCAGCAGAAGCAAACACTACACTCGGCTCTCCCCAAAGAAGAAGACCTGATCTCTCCCCAAGTCCAGCCCTGGCCCATCTGCCCCAAGTTAGTATAATTTAACCCTATTTATTCTGCTGAGAAGCTGGTTTGCCCTTTAGCTCACTACAAATGAAGTGCAAGTGATAAGGATAGCCTAATCTTCTAGATTTTCTATTTCTTTGTTTTGTTAAAGTTCAGAGATGAAAGAAAACTCAATTCAAAGAAAGACGTTCAGCACGTTTAACTGACATCCTCAGAGTAGAAAGATTCCACTTGAAAACATCTGAGCCTTATATAAAGACAGCAAAGTAGTTCTTCAATAAATACTTTCAAGACAAATGTAGACTGGGGTACTGATCCTGTGAAAGCAATTTTTATTTGGAGTTATTGAAACAGCTGCTTTCCTCATGAGATAAAAGCTCCAGTCAAACATCTCAAAGTAATTTCTTATCTCTGCTTCTAAGTACTGTGTTTATTTGCTACATGTGATGTCAGATGAACCTAGCAAGATGCAGTTAGCCAGAACTGGGGTGTGCAGCTGTGTGTGTTGGGGGGTATTTTTTTTTTTTTTAAGGGTCATTTAATGGGAATTTTTGATATTGGCACTCATGTACTATGGGTTTAAAAAAAAAAAAAAAAAAAAAGAAAGAGAAATATACTGCCAAAATGGTAGAAAATAAAGTTTGCTCAGTATAAATTAATAACTTGGTAAAACTGGTTTTATGCATGCTTCCAGCAACAAATGCTGCATTAAGAAACACCTGTCCTTAGTGAGGTCAGGTGTATATATATATATATAGCAATACAAAGGAGTGGTATAGTGAACTGTTAAAAATTCAGTCCCTGCAATCATCAGCAACATACATCTCCTCTTTCCACATAAGGGAAAACTATAGCAATATGAAATTCCATTACAGCAATTTCTAATTGTTTCTGTTTAAAGTTAGCATATGGGAATAGATATTTGCTAGCTGAAGGAAAAAAAGTTCCAACGCATTTTAAAATGCTTGTATTTATTTTGGTGCTAATAGAGAGTATACTGGTAGTAACAGATGTGGTCATCCTTGCTTCCATTCAATTGAGGAGAATATTTAACATTAAAAGATAAAGAACAGAAATTTCTGGAAGGACTATATAGTTACATCTTCAGACCCACGTTGGACTTCCAAAAAGTAGGCACACGTATACACATACAAACTGAAACAATAGCACCTATTTTAAAACATTGCCTGTCAATCAGTTGCTCCACTTTGCTAGTACAGAAACTTACGATTACATGTTGATAATAGCTGTTTGAAAAAATAGATATTACAGTATTTGTCATGATATTTTCCTTGTTTCTGCTTTATCATTTAATAACCAAAAGAAAGAGCTATTATTACCAGTGAACATGTAAAAGAGTATTTACCTTGTAAGACTGGTTGAGAAAGTGTAATTTCATCTACTTTTGTCTGATATTACAATGGACACTTGGCAATTAAACAGAAAAAAACAAGAGAAGCCTAGTATATCTATCAGACTCACAGAAATGAAAGTAACAGTGCAAATGATTGAATTCTTATGATGAGTTCCAAAACACAGCTAAATGCTCTGATAGCTCTTGACCAGTTTTGGAATGTGCATAGTGGCAACATTTTAAGGCATCTTTTTTCTATGGACCTGACCAAAAGACTACGAATTCAAGAGAAACTTTGCCAGGAAATTCAGTTAGTTTTTGATGAGGCCCCCAAGTAATTTTGCTGTCGGTATATTCAAATTACACAGTTTCAGATCTTAAAATAACATCAGACAATTCAGAAAACTGTTTATAACTATGAATTCAGGAGCATGATAACTGAATTACTCGTTTAGAATTAAGTAGTTGTCCATCTCCTTGACAATCTTTACTTTATACCCTGAGCTCTACTCATGACAACAATAATTTTGTGCCTTCCAGCGTTTAGGCAAATAAATTGCTAACTTCATTACACAAACTAGAAAAATAACAACATATAAATTCACAGGCGTTAAGAAACAAATGAAGATTGACAAAGTCATAGTATATGAAAATACACGGAACTATTACATGCTACCTATCTCAAGTTTATTCTCTAGTTCTGGCCTTTCAAAGAAAGAACAATAAATAGGTCACTAATATGAATAACTGGAAAAAAGGTCATATTTAGTTATTCTCCAAAATCTTGAATGTGTTATTCAATTTATAGGCAAAATAAAACACAAAGTGATTCCAGAATTAAAAAAAAATAACAATAATTTAGCTAACCAGAAATCATATTGAAGCTTACTCTGAAGAACAAAATACGAAATTGTACTTAGCTATTTTGAATAATTGAGCACTGTTCATAAAATCTGGGCATCATCTGGGTGGCATAAAAACTTTTTGATCAATTAAATTAAAACAAATCTGGCATTAAGTAACATATGGGTGTGTGGTAATCTGCATTTTGATCAGTTGCAGAGTGATGGAAAGGTTAACAGTAGGATTAATTCCAGACAGTACATCTGGGCAATATATTTGAATCTTTAGTTTTAAGTCTAGAACTTGCATAGCTTTCATATGGCTCATTAGATGCATGCACAATAAAGTGCTCATTTAGAAAACTGCATCACAGTTCACAAATAAGGGTCTTCAACACTAAACGTTTAGAAATAATTCATGTCATCCCACATAATAACAAGATGATATTTGGACAATCTAAAAATCAACAGTGGAGAACATCAAGTATGTTAAGGAGCAGCCCATGAAGAATAATTCCTGGAGAATGTAGGTGTATATGTAGGTAAAATGCAAAGAACTCATGTAACTAACACAACGGTGTAAAGTTCAGCATAACAAGATCAAATTCATTTTGTCTTGGTATACATAAAAAGACCTAAGATAGACACACTTAGAAGTGTGTTTTCTACTTGTAACTTCTCATTGACTTCTTCAGCAGAAATGAACTACCACACTGAACTTTAAGCAGAATTCAGTGCTGAGCTGAAATTCTTCCAATTTGCCTTCAGTAAAAACAGAGAAGTATTTAAAGAAAGATGCGAGACTGCTGCCCTCTCCAGCCATAAGCAAGATGTAGTATAGGTGGACAAGTCACTTTAAAAAGAGAGGAAGCTTTAGCAGGGAAGAAGTTCTATAGTAACACAAATGGCTTATTTTAACAGGCCTTTCCCTCTAGAAGAGTCACAGGACTTTTCAACTATCTTATTTCATAATTTTACATGGCATAAACAATCTTACCTTACACTTCTAAGAAGTGTGATGCAGTAACGCTTGCACAAGCAACTGTATTTGGATGGCAGGCAATAACCTAAACTTCAAGCTGCAGATTCATACTGCAGCCTCCCTTCAAACAAAACTTTCACTGAAATCACTGTAATTTTTTTTTCTGAAAAATGCCAGCAGAATGTAATTAACTTGAACACTTCCACAAAACTTTCTTGAATGAATGCGTTATTATTTTGATACATCTGTTTGGAATGCTAAATTTTTTTTTATTCACATAGTATTACATTTGTTTTCATTTGTTTTGAGATTTTATTTCAACTTTAGCATTAGTTTGTCTTAAGAATGCAATCTCTTCCTCGGTAATTTTTGGTAACAGAACGATAGTTCAATTTAAAGCAACTGAAGTATTTTACTTAATTACTAAACTTCATTAACAGTATATTTTCAGTGATTCCTGTATTTTTTCCATTAAGTTTATTCACTCAAATCGACTAGGAGGTTATTTCTTTTTCTTCCTACTGAGTCACATAAGGCTCCTTTGAAATAGCATTAGAATAATTAATAAATTCTAATAACAGAATTCATTGTACTAGGAAAAAAATCATTATAGCACAGTTATGCACTGCATCCTATCTCTCTGCTGTTTTGTTACTTTCATTCCTTACCTCTTTGTTGGCTCTGTCTGCTTGAACTAATGTTCCGTTCAGACATGGCTCTACATAGTGAAGTTCTTCATTATACTATAGAGAGAAATGAAAAGTATGATGAAAAATTTAATTAAAAGCTTTGAAAGATACAATTTAATTTAATGATTTAGAACTACAGTGAAACATGCACATAAAGCAAGAACAAAAAGATTCAGTTCATTTTTAGAAACCGGCTGTGGTATTTTTTTTCCTTTTACATGGTTCTTAATGTTTCAGAGGTTTATACTTTTAAAAGGGGAGCATTTAATTGAATGGATGCCAACACTCAGGTGGAGTTAATGGGTACTACATGCACTAGCTGGCATAAATATTCTTCAAGTTGAAATCTGGATAGTATTAAGAGGTCACGTTTGATACACCACAGTCAACTCCCAATTCTTTGCTATGTATAAAAAAAGTCCTGACAAATACTTCAGGCATTGGCTAACATTTTGGAAGGTTAATAGTAGAATGACTACGCCAAAAAGTCTGTAAACTTGAATCAATCCTGGACATGTCTGACACCAGTCAGAATTTCAGTCAAGCAGAGTAGCTTATTATACACTAAGTCATAAAGCTGTGACAGATCTTTTAGGAATTATCTGCTTGTCTTGCTAGGTCTCAGTAAATTAGATCGCCCAGTCCTATTTTCAGAAGTATCTTAAGCATTAAAAGAAACTCTCGTCGGCAGTCAGTAGATCTTGCGGACTCACGGACGCTTAAGTCACTTGATTGAAAATTGGCCTTTGTTGTTTAAATATTTTAAACCTTTTAACACAGGTCAAATTAATACAGAAGTGCCTTCAAAAAGTCTACATTAGTTCTATAGATACAGTTTTAACTTAATTTGTCCTCTCATTAATTTAATCTACTCTAGAAGTTATCACAGATCAAACTATAAGGACTTTTCATTTAGGCTCTACTCGGTTTCACTCTTCATAGGCATTAAGTGAATTAGAGCATCGATAGTAAACAACGAAACACAACACGTTAAGTCAAGTTAAAGATAATAGGGAAAAATACTTCATTTGATTAATATATGCATTTATTCCCTTCTTCCTCCACCTCAGTGGGAACAGAAAAAGCCTTACAACAACTCATTACAGAATGCTGCTAACACAAGGCTCTCGTCACTGCAATTTCTCACTGTCTCTGTCTGCCTGTAGCTCTGAGTTTGTTGTTCTCTCTTCAATTTAACACCACTCCTTTCTCTACACATGTCCAGTCACAGACCCCTGCAGTCTGTTCCACTTTGGACACCTGTCATCATCATTCGTTTTAACATTGCACTCTTCACCACGCTCATTAATTACATAATTACTGTTGCATAGGGAAAGTGCTTAATTTGAACTGCATCAAGTTATTCTTGAGGCATTGTGCTAGACTCAGTCCTCAGCTATAAGGAAATACAAACCCAGAGTAACTCCACTTACTATTGCTGGTCATATAGACTATTTACATCAGCATCAACACAGCAATTGGTTGGTTGTATAGAAGTAAACACAAAATGCTCGAAAGATATTTACACATAATTTCTGCAGCAGATTTGCGTGCTTCCCTAATTATTTTGCTCCCATCAATGTTATTCCAATATATGACAGCCTGTGGATGCGTCTATTGCTCCAAAGGTAATATGAAAAACAAGGCAAAGACTTACGGAACACTTCAGAGTCACTGGGAATGTCCCGTGTGGATCGCTGTGTCATAACAGTTTATTGATCTGATAAATGATGTACTTTCCCCTGTAGTTTCTCTCTTCAGACCGCTTTCCAATCTATCTCCTGACAGTCATTGCAAAATAATAATGCCAAACATACACAGCATCTCTTGTGATAGGCCAAAGTCAAGACCATATTCCATTCTATTGTAAAAAATATTGAAAATCTGTAACAGACACTGGTACACCAGCCCCTACTCCCAAGTTTTTTCCTGTCTTCACAGGTTTTTTCAGCATGTTCTTTAATCAATATACTTTCTGGTTAAGCCTGGTCTTAGCTTGTTTTCTGTAGCTGTCATTGGAAACTATATTAACATACATACTTTTCTTTATATGATACAAAGCCCAGTGTCTGTAATTGGACAACATGCAATAAAAGGCTAAAGTCTACCTGTCTCTCAGTCATGGTCTCAGTTTCAAACATCTGTATGCAAGCAAACTCAGAATTTCCTAATGCTGTAGTAGTATCACAATATTTTTCCAGGCCTATCACCACCAACAAATAGAGGAAACAACTTCCTACTCTATCAGATCTTGCATCTAAGTAGCATAATTTCAGTCCATTAGATTTCTGTAAGATTTATTTTAACTACTATTTTGAGTTACTCGCATCATCAGGCTATTCCCACAGATACGTAGCTTGCATGTCTGCTGGCTGCACGGTAACCCAGACAGGTTCCCAGTAGCTTCCAACAATGCCTTTAGCGTAACTCAGTTGCCCAGTATAAAGGATGCCCACGCTTTCACAGAAGACACGCTTTGAGTCCCCTAGCAGCCCCATTTTACAGAATCAACCTACTTCGAAAACGGATGAATAAAAATGTTCATTCTAACACAAACGGCACAATTACATAGATGGCATGTGGACAAAGCATTTTCGTTGTCACTATGAACGTAAGAAAATATAGATATTCGTCCTTCTGAAACCCAGCCAAATTGTGACACTATTTGCTTTTGTGGCATCTAAATCACCTTCAGATTATTACTATTAAAAATATTTTAAGTAATCTGCTATGTATGGCAGAAGAAACTGGATTATCTCAAGGTATGTAAATGAGTATTTTATATAACGGTGCTCTATGGATAACAAGCATAACCTGGAAGTGTTCTGTCTGTTAGCAGTTATTCCTCTACTGTACAGATATAAATGAAAGTATAGTAAGAAAAACCTTTCTATAAAAAGGCATAGCAGCTTCTGATGGCTTGACTTCTTGCAAGGGTGCATTTTTATGATGTATTTTAATTTTTAAACTTTGCTAATTGTATATACTTTCTTTTCCTTTTTAAAAACCTCAAATATTAAGAGATGTAAAAATTCACTGGACAAAATTATTTCAGCTCCCAAATTTCAGAAATTCCCCAAACAGCAAACATCTGCCTCTCTAAGTCCATGAAAACTGTAGAATTCTGATGTGACGTGTAAAGGCATTCAAGCAGTGTTTGCTGCTTAAACTAGCACATCCACTTGATACGATCTTTAGTACAGCTGTCAGCTTCTAGTAAAATACCCAACTTGTGTTTCATAGCATATATTCGATTTCTTTGGTCTTGTCACAGGGTGTTTTGCAGTGTTATTGGTGATGCCCTTTTAACCGTGCCAAACCTTTAAAGAGGAAAAGGAAAAAATTCCACCCACCCCACCCTTCACACCACCTTATCAGCAATTTGAAGTCAGTTCTGCAGCTTTTCTATGACATTTAAAATTTTGTATTTAGTGAAATAGCTTCCTGATCTTGAATCAAAAGGCTGATTAGTAACTGCTTACTTTGCCAGCAAGACCCACTACAGATCGCTTGTTAATTTACCTCAGTAAAAGCCTGCATTTAGCTTTTCAAGAGTCTTGCCCTGTTTACATTACACTGTTTTCTTATATTTCCTAATGTTGCATAATCCCATACCTCTATGTTCTGCCATATGACATCTTTGCATGTAATAGTTGTGATAGGTGTGATGCAATAGCTGAGAGCTAATACCTGTGCAACAGCTGTGTATAGCCTGTGTTTTGCTGGAGGAGGGAGGGAGAGAAGTAAAAAACAATTACCTTCCTTTCTGAGCTACTCTTCTAAAACCTCAGTCTACTTTCATCTCTCTTGTAATTTAAACATTTGATTACATTGATTTTTATTATTATTTTAATTACTTAGTTACATTTATCTGTTTTATTAGTTCACATTATTTTGTCACTCTAGTTATTTCTTTGCACAACAGGCATAAAACAAAACAAGTAGGCTAAAATCTGAACTAAGAGGAACCATATAGTTAGTTAGACAGCTGCTGACTCACATTATATAATCAGATACTATTCATATTCCAAAAATGTGAGAGGTACATGGTTCTAGCACACCTACACAAGTAGTTTGCATTTACCTTAGCATTCTTCATATTTACGCTTTGTCATATTTAAGCTGTCTGGAGCAAGGTCCACAGAAACACATTAAATTCACATGTTGTTGTGCAACAACACACAGATAAAAGATTTCACGCTATATTAGGCATACTCGGACATCCAATACTGCCCAAACTAAGATCCGACAGTGAGCCCAAACCAGAAAAGGAACCAGAGGAATTGATATTTCCAAAGTTCCACTAGTGTTACCATGCACAACAAGTGGCACACAAGCACAGCCCGCTGCTAGGAGCCATCATATGGAGGTTAGCAACCGGCTGCCTTTCTCAGCCCGCTCACACGTTAGCTCTACAGAATCTGATTATTCAGGCAGACTGAAAAGTCAGCTTATCCATAACCTATTCTGTACGGCTACAAGGACTCCAAAGAAGAGACTACACAGAAATCATTTAGAATGGAAAATTCTACAAATTAAAAACAGGGAACTATACTACTGTGCTTTGGATTAACAAATACTTTTCTTCTAATCAATTTTGCTAAAATGGTGTGACTAAAGCATTAAAATTAATTTAACATTCTTGGCTCAGTTAATATTTCATTAATTTAATGTAAAGTTTACATTTTTATAAAAGCATTTGAAAAATTCCAGCATTCGGCAAAATTAGTACTCGTTTTATGATAATATTGTTAATTTAATGCATGCCTTGGAATTATACTTCAAAGTGTATTGGAAAAATATGCCTTTTCTCTTGTTGTTGCAGGCACCTCTGCTCATGCACCAGTGAACTGACCTTAACTTTTAACATAGGCAGCACAAAATCACCCTTGTATTTCAACAATTTTTTGCAATTCAATCATCTAGTCCATCAATTTCAGATAGATTTTGCAACAATCTACCCACGAGAGCTAAAACGATTTTTAACGTTATCCTTTTATGTTTATTCTCTGGCAAGACCTGCACTGAATTCTGCTTTCTGCTATATATACATATAAAGTTAAAAATATATCCAGTGAAAAATCAAATGGATATTGAAACAACCCAGCTAATGTACTGCTAGTGGCTTTTGCATTTTGTTCTTGGCTGGGTTTGTGGTTTTTTTTTGCTATCCTACTGCATATTTATAAGCGTTAATTGAGTTTTTAACTATGTTAGTATGTAGTAACCATAACTCCCATTACAGTTAATGGGAATCCTAAATGTCTTTTTGCGTATAGAACACTGAAACGTATAACAACCTGAAAAGCAAATTGAAAAGCTTTTAAAACTTTTTGTACAGTGAAATATTGTAAGGGGAGAATAAAAAACTACCAGAGTTGATGACCACAAATTTTGCACAAATGCTTTTCAGACTTCACTTTTTCATCTGCTAAGTTCTGTTTCTTCTTTTTCCACTGACATAGGTACTGATATTCTCAATGCTCAATTCCTTTCCATCCTTGACCCCCACTGTCAACACAGAGCCCTGTCTTACACCAGTCCAGCTTCTCTAACCTCATGTTCTCTTTTGGCTAGCTTAAAAGTGCTTAACCTTCTTTCTTACTGTAACAAACACAAAAGTTTCTCATCTGCTTGCGTAACCCTTCCACTTGCGTCATTCTGGTTGTTGCTCATCTGTAAGTCCTCTCTCACATCTTTCATCCCTATTTTCCTTGCATTTCCTCCTTTTGCCTCAAAATATAGGCGTGCTTTAGGGTTCTCCCCTCTTGTGAGAATGAGGGAGGGAGGGAGGGAAGACCTTCACCTATTTGACTGCTAATTCCTGACCCAGTTCCTCATACAAGTCTTCTGTTGCAAGTATTTGTTCCATTAATCACCATGTATAATAAAGCCATCCTGACAATCACTCAGGCTCAAAACTTTCGCTTCATCTAATAAGTATATTCTTTGCCTAGATTTCCCACATAAAGCTCTTATTCCACCTTAAATTTTGGTCTGGGAAGAGAAAGAGGTACTTGGTCATTTGTCTCAGACTTCCAGATGTCCGGCAGTCCTCACAGAGCAACAATTTGGACAGGCCTTTAAGAAGAACAATCGGTGTGAGCAAGTATCTGCTGTCTGAATCTATTTTTGCACACAATGCACAGCTGGCCAGTTCTAGATAGAGATACTTGCTATATATGCACAGATCTATGTTACAAAGGAGATTTCTTATATGGACATATGTGTATCTTACCTTCAAATGAAACTGCTTGCACATCACCAGGCTATGTCTAAATTATAAAGAGTGAGATATAATCTGACTCTAACATTGGTCTATAGATTAAAGCTACACAGAATTTTTAGCGCATTCACACCAAGAAGCTTTTTGTGTGGGCTTTGTTGTCTAATGTTTTGATCACTGCAACATCCTCTCCGGTCTTGACAAAGATCATTTACCCTGCTGGCACTTACTCAGAGCAGTGCTTCAGAAGTAATTTTTGCTGATCATTTAGATCACAGTAACTCTGGCTTTACTGTGTACCCTCGCTACATCTTCCTCAAACACATCAAATTTTAAAAGGAGTTCATAATCCAGCCCCAGCCTACTTACGCCATTCCTCACTGAAATGTCCACTCCCTTCTCCACAGCACCAGTCTCTGTTACCAGTTTGTGACATTTTCAAGCAAACAAATTCCATGTTTTCTTTACTTTTTCTTTTTTTTTTTTTTCTTTTTCCCCTGTGAGACAGCAAGGACTATATTGTGACACTTAGTCCAAAACAACTCTGTAAAAATTCTTCTTCCAAGATGCCTTCAAGGTGACAGGACAGCGCTTCACCCACTCATTGTCAGTCCTGTCATGGTCTCCTTGTTTTCCCCTGCGTTTCTGCGGTACCTCTTTCAATGCAAGGCATAGTTTCAGGTTTATATTTGCACAGTAACTAAACCGTCACTGTCCTAATGAAATTAAACAGCTGAGCTGGTAAGAATAAAATCGCATTCTCAATTGCTATTTCTACTTATTTCAACCAGTAAACACATGTTCATCCTAAAAGAGGATCTAGAGAGGAAAGAACCTTCAGATGTAAAAATTACCTCAGACAAATGCTGTAATTACCACAGTAATTGCATATCTTTCTAAATATTAAGAATTTCTTACACTAACCAAACTACATATTAGGTATAAGCAGGAGAGGGCTGCAGTGGCAACCTGTGTGGGAGCGGGCCATGAGCTGCCCTGTGCCGGTCACAGCCGGTTCCAGCCAGCACCAACACCAGTGTGAGCACCCTGCGAGGCCCCGAAACAGCAGCAGCAGGCCTGAGGTGGCCGCGGCGTGCTCGCACGGGCAGGCAGATGGAAGCAGCCATCGGGGCTGGAAACATTTGGAAACACAGCTGGAAAAGCGTCATGGTGAAAGGGGGGCGCTTCTGGACACCGTGGCCTGAGGTGACCCACACCAGGGCAGCGTCTCCCCTGAGGGACTGCAGCCATGGGCGACCCAAGCTGAGGTGGGGACGCCCCTGATGGCCTGCAGCCCATGGGTGACCCACGCTGAAGAGAACACCAAAGAGCAGAGGAAAACCAGTAAGCAGCGAAGAGTGGCAGTAAGAAACTAATAAGCACAGAGGTTTCTGCCGACAGCAACGTGCACAGGACCCCAACCTCCCGCTCTGCCCAGCGCCTCACGCAGGAGAGGGGAGGGACTGGAACCGGCAGCGAGGGTACGGGGTGCAGAGAGCAGGGCGCGGGGGAGGCGTCGGACAGAAGTTGAGCCTGGGCAAGGGGCAGGAGAGGCTCAATTGGCTGTTTCTTTCCTTTTCTCAATACCCGAATCAGTGATCAGAAGTTTGTGTTAATTGGCAATAAATTACGTAAAAATTCTGTGACTCCGTGCTGTTTTACACACAGCTCAGTTTATTTTCAATTAAAGTTTAAATTGAAAAAAAAAAGATATTTAGTTATTTCAGATTTGCTTTTTTTGAAGTATTTACAAGTATTTCTGCTGCACTACTTAGGCAAAATCATTAGTTTGGATTCTAGCTACATACATTTTTACATTTTTTGTTACAGATGAGCCTTTTGTTTTTCCCAAAGTAAAAAACGTCACCTAAAACACCATTTCTTTTTTCTTCCTACATCATTCACAGTAACTGTCACAACTGCTGATAAACATAAAGATTATACACCGAAAAATGGCTGGTCAAGTATCTTAATAATTACTTAGTTGAAACATACTTTCAACTTTAAAAAGTTATTTAGACTACAGTTAATCACAATTTTTTTGAAGGACAGTTAAACTTTTTTTGATACGGTATGCAATTATGTCTTTCTACTACATGAGTTTCTGCTAATTACGCAATTATCATGCAAGGAGATTAATATGAAAGATATTCTGAACTAACTGCTTGCTATCTGTTAAAAATACAGTAAATGCACGTATACTTCAGGCATATATACTTCATTCTCCATACAATCTCAATGATTTGCACTGGCGTCACTGGGGTCATTTATTTTAGCACAAACGGCACTTCCCTTGTAGCAAAAAAGGCCAAAATCCTTCTTTACATTCAAGAGTTTTAAGACATTTTTAGGATTTATGCATGTGATAAAACCACGTATTTATAAAGTATTAACAAAAGAATATCAGCAAGGGAGAATTATGAAACCACCAATTCCTCCTCCCTCTCCCCCCCTCCATCCCCCACGCAAACTGTAGTTCTGATGTCAGTTTTGGACTTGTTAAAGCCATCCTTACCTACATGATTAATCCCATTACTCTTAAATACTGTAAAACTAGCCTCTTGTCATAGATTTAAAACATGTACCTGTACCATGGCAAACTAACTACCATACACAAATAACAGGAACTGCTGATGATCAAATTTATCACTGTTAGTAAGCACCAGTAACACCTCTGCACAACCTACACATACATACATACATTTCAGATTCGCACTGAGGAAAGCATGAACAATGAGGAGCTATGTTGGCATTTTATCATGCCATACAAGCTGCAGAAAAAGCTAAGATCTGATTGTATCAATTCTTACATATTAACCATTTTGCAATTTGCACTGCATTGCAGAAGCTGGGGAGGGAAAGGCGGGGGGGGGGGGGGGGGGGGTATGCAAACACACCCCAAAGTTAAAAATTACAGTAATGTAGAAAGTTCAGGCAAACTACAAAACAGATTACTATTCTTTGCAATGCCCAAACTCAAGATGACTTGTTAAGGGGTTTCAGATTGCAAGTCATAGAAAGACAGTTTGAAAACACTGTCACCTGAAGAAGCTTGCATTGGAAAATCAGTGTCTGACCAGTTGGTTCAGATGTCATCTTATATCCATCACCTGCCTGCAACATTTTTCAAGTATGTTGTGTGATATAAAACATGACAGATAGCAACAGACAATGGAAGAAAAAAAAAAAAGGAAGAAAAATCCTGAGACACTCACAGCAATTATATTGAAGAAGTCATCATCTCCAAGGGTATCCAAAATAGATGAAACAGTCTGTTTTGCAATAGTCAAGCGAAGCCCTTTCATACTGCCACTGACATCTACTAAAATTACCACATCTTTCGGAGAAGTTGCTGCCTGGATGTACCTAAGACAAAATACAAAACAACTTGTTCTTTTAAATACTGAACTCTTCTTCCTTTCAAATTTCTTAAACACTGATAGTCATCTAGTGCCTACCATTTTCTATTTCTGCAGTCAAATGCAATGACTCCATTCTCATCAGGTTCCCATTTAATTCCTGTTTTAAAAAAAGAGATAAAAAGATTAAATTACATTTTGAACAGGTACTATGAAAATGTATCTGTGGTATTGGGGATAAGTAGCACTTAGTAGAGCTTCATGCTTTAATCTAACAGGCAATGGTACTGCAACATAGGGAATACTGGAAAAAATAATTTCATAAAATAGGACCACCAGAAACAATATTTTTTTCCTCACTCCTTTTTAGCCTACTGTAAGGTGAAAACCTCTTCAAGCCTACTATGTTCATCATACTACTGTCACTAAAGTATTGTCATACTTGGTCATTAGTGCTGGCAAGCTTTATCACATGCTTGCCAAGTCCCTTTCAAACCTTGAGCGCTTACTACCCATGGCTGATCTCAACAGGTCCTGTTATACTAACTGCTTCACTCACCGGTCATAAACCTGATGTTTTGCTCACATCACTATGAAGAGGTCATATGTCCCAGTTGTGGGTCAAAAGAAGTATGATAAAAACATCTCCAAGAAAAAAAAAAAAAAAAAGACAGGGCAATCCTTCCTGCTTTTCACACTGGTTTTCTAGCACAAAACAAGAAACAGCCTTTAAAATAAGGACTAACATTTCTTCTACCCTTGAAATATCATGGAGCTTGAGAACTGAACTATAATCTAACACTAACACAGATGTAGCAGCCATTACCTTCAGTCACTTGCAGACATACAGGCTTATAGTAAACTTGCTCACATTAAACTCAAGACTTCAGACTTAAAAAACCATGGGTTACTAAACCATGTCAGCTAAAGGAACAGTTCCCACTATGGGCCTGATCCAAAGTTACAGAACCTGAGGATCAATTTATTTAACTTTTTAGTTTATTTAATATGTAGTAAATTTGGTATGTGATTAAAAATAAAACTTAATAGGTAACAATATATATTTTAACATATTTCTATAGAAATAATACAAGTGATCTAATTGCATTTTATTACAACCGGTGTGAAAGCAAACTTTAAAACAAGCTTTTAAAATATTTAAATGTAAAGACATCAGAGGAGGTCTAAAAACACAACAATAAATTGCGTCTTACAGTACGCATCGATAGAGCACATTATCTAAGTTCAGTACTATATGAAGGGTCTAATCCTTTTGCCCTCTTCTCCACGGTCTGTTTAGAAGTTACTTTTTATATGTATGTATATGTATATCTGAATAGGAAAATTTATGAGTACACAAGTTATCTTGGGGGCTTCACCTCCAAATGAAAATTGGTAGAAAAAACTCAGAACATTGGAAAAGTTCATTAGAAATACCTCTCCGAAAACTAGATAAAGTAAAATCAAACCTGCAAGTATCTGCGAAAGTCATGATTTGTAACAATACTCAATGGAAATCTGCAGCCATAGCATTCTTTATTGTACTTTAAGTAAGAACTTGTATTCTTCTTACCTGGATATTGTCTGAAAAAACCTTTTGCACTTCCAAAGTACTGCCAGATGAGAGAAGGGTCACGATCAAAATTATCAACAAACACCTTATTTAAAGATTCTGACCAATAAACTCCATTTACAATGGCTGGATCTGGGGGGGGGTGGGGCGGAAACAACAAACAAAAAAGAAAGAGAAAAGTGATTTTACATCAACAGAATCCCTTGACTATCATCTTCAGCTTATTCAGTACTCAAAAATCTAGTAACTGCAAACTATTGCAGAACATCTTTTGGTTTTCTTTATCAATTAAGTGATTCAAAATAAATTATACACTTAAATAATGAAAGTATGGTTAAAATACAGAAGAGACACCAGGTACATTTTTTAGATAAGGTAAAATTACTCATTAGATGATATATCTGGAACTACTGCAGCGCTTGTTCTGGAGAACATAAATCAGTCGATCTAGTAAGAGATTATTTACTCAATTTACTTTCTCCTAAACGCATAGAATGTCTCATGGCAAGACTTCATACATTTTTCTATTTTAATCTTCAACTTGGTAAGGCCATTCTCACTGTATCTGAAAGTTTACACGTGGGAACAGAAAGTGAAATACCTTTTATTTCACACTTGAATGAATTACAATATACATACAAACATAAAATCTCATGACAAATAACACTAATAGTTATTTGGAAAACGCTGGATCCAGATTTGACAACAATTACCTCATTATTTTTTATTCCCGTAGAAAGTGAAATACAAAGCAAATCCTTGATGTTGAAAATAAACTACTTCCGTTTAAAACATCCCCATCTATCAATTCCTAAAACCCTAGGCTGCCCAAGTATGTTTTTAAGCTGCAGATTTGGTTCAATAGTGGGAAATCAGAAATAAATGAACATATCTTTAAAAGTTGCTCAATTTCAAACTGTGCCTTTTGAAAGATGAGAAACAATTCCGATATATTATAATCCCAATTCAATCTGTATGTGAAGTCAGCAGAATAGAAAGGAAAAAATGGAAGTAAAATCACAGATGTGTTATCTCATTTGTAAAAGTCTGCATACACAAATACACAGAAACATTTGCTCAAGCATTTGAAATAATTGCAAAATAACGTCGCTGTACTGATTTCAGAAGACTGCTTAGAATGTGATTTTAATGGAGTGGAAAAAAGGTGAATTGTTATCTTTCTTTACATTCAAGAAAAACAACGGAAAAGGGGAAATGTCTCAGCTACACATCTTTAAATGTTGCTTTCATCTAAATATTTAGGTTTATATAGATGGACTGCTGAAAAAGCAAGGTCAACAAAACAGATGTTGTTTTCAAAACGTTTAGTGTAGTTAGTTGTTTCTCTAGAGGATGAAATACACATTTAAAATCTGTCCAACCAGACACATATCAAACAAACCGATGTCACCAGTCCGATGGTACTACTTCAGTTTTGCCTGGCTGGCAAAATCCATTGCCCAGTGGTTTCCAAGTCTGCAGTTACTCCAATAACAAGCTCTGATTAAGACATCACAAATTAACTGTCAAGACTGCCTACCCCGGGATCTATTACCAGTTTGTAAAAATATGCTCCTATTTCAGCACCTCAAAATATTGATCCATTGTTCAGCATTCAGACATCACATGAGAAGTTGTCCTGGTTTCGACCAGAATGGAGCTAATTTTCTTCCCAATAGCTACGGTGTTTTGGATTTAGTATGGGACTTGGTACGTGAAGAATGTTGATAATACGCTGATGTTATTAGTCACTGCTAAGTGATCAAGGACATTTTCCAGCTTCCCAGGTTTTGCCAATGTGCAGGTGCAAAAACCTGGGAGGGGTATAGCCAGTACAGTTGACACAAACTGGCTAACGAGAGTATTCCATACCATACACATCATCCCCAGTATAAGTGGGGGTCGGCTGGTGGGCCAGGTTGCCTCTCTTTCGTTCGTTCATGTTCACTCATTCGACTGTTCGTTCCCTTGCTCACTCTCTCTCGAAATTGCTGTTCCAAGATCGCTACTCGGGACAGGCTGTATCAGTCATCAGGTGGCGAGAAATTGTGCATCGTTCATTTTATATATTCTATTAGCATTATTTTTTTTTATCATCATTATTAATATATAGTTATTATTCTCTTTTCCTTTGCTGTCCTGGTGAACTGTCTATCTCAACCCACAAGTTTTCCTTTCTTTCCAATTCTCCTCCCCACCCCACTGGGGAGTGGGGAGTGAGTGAGCGGCTGCGTGGTATTCGGGTACCAGCTGGGGTTAAACCACGACAGAAGTGAAGCGCTAAAATGAGAATCCTATTCTCAGTCCACTGGAGCTTCCCAGTACTAGTTCAAACACTGATATTCTGGTTCTGCTCCTATACACAAGTTCTGGTGGAGTATCTGAATCACTAAAAAGTACAGGGGCATTATTGACTCAGCATTACAATATTGAAATAAGGTGATCAGTTTAATTCATCCTTGAAAAGGGCAACATAGTTCAGAGGGTTGGTTTTGTTGGGTTGTTTTTTTTTTTTTTTCTTGAAATTGTTGCTAGAAAAGCCTGTTTAGAGGAAAAATAAGGAACCTTTCCTCAAGCCTCTAGAGGAATATAAGCCCTTCATATGCCCTTCAGTCATCAGGATTAGGGAAAAGCCAAACAAATCAAACAGAATAATTCTATCTTAATTTATATTTAAAATAAACTGTAGTGGTTCTTAGCAACTTACATTTGGATCTCATTCCAAGACAGCACATTGTACTTTAGTATTTTACAATATCATCAGTTCATCAGATGTCTTCTATCCTAGATTCCTCAGAGGCTATTTTTTAATGCCCTCTCCTAATGAATCTGTGCTATAGTGTCACTCATCTAAACAGAAACTTCACTCTGCCTCCTAATCCAATGATGATTTCCTTGGGATTCTATATACACTCCAGCTACATAAGGTCAAGGGACAGCTTTAGTCGTCCACCTGTTAAGCTCTAAACTGAATGTGAAATCCTTCCAGTGGCATTTGAAAAAATATATATAAGAAAATACATATATAAATACTTTAAAAAAAAAAATCATATTAAAATATCCATGCCACCCCAGTAGTGGATTACGTTTTTTAGCCCATCTATGAAGAGCCACTTAACATGTTTATGTATCTGTACTACAGATTAGAGAACTCCATGGAAATACAATCAGGACATTTTCCTTGCACGTGATCAGCTGACTCTATATTCTGCATTAGGTTGACAACACTAATCACTAATCATCCAAATGCTGATCAATATAAACATTAATCCAATGGCTCTGAAACTAATAGGAATTTTTCAGCTGAAGGGAGCATTAAGCAAGCCCTTTAAATAAGAGGGCACAATTAAAATGTGACCTATGATGACCCGGTGACAATTCACTACCTTCCTACACCCTGCATATCTATTATGCTGGCTGTTCTTTTTACAGTATACCAAGTTACATTGTATGCAGCAACCATTTTTATAAAAAAGCAAATAAGGTCAACCTCAGTCTAATCCTTAGAATACACAGAAAAGTGAAGTGGGGAAAAAACGTATCCACGGTACAAAACTGCAGGCCTACAGACTTCACGTGGAAATCGCGCGTCTTTACTGGCTACCGTATCTTCGGGCAGAAGGATTTCAGACCCAAGCTCCTTGTTCTAACTTTGATAATGATCATTACGTGGATGCATCTCTGTCCATATGCATCATCCTAAATACAACTGAGTTCCTGACCATATATCCTCATTAAAATTTTACAGCCTTATCTTCTAATAACCTCTAAGCTTGTAGTTCTGGGCAATTTCCAATTTTAGTAATTACACTAAACTACTTAAATTTCCCCAGTATTTCATTTAGAAACAGTATTCTTAAGTTTTTATATTACTGGTGAATGCCATCTGCATCCCCAAAGTAGTTATATGCCAGTAGTGGTAAATCAATGCTTGTGAATATTCAGAAATTTGGGGAGGGAGAAAAAAGAATAAAAGAGAAAGCTTAATATAAATGCAAAATCATTAACATGATGTTATGGGACTCAAAGACAATAAATTTAAATAGCTTCTGCCACAATTCTTGAAACATAATTTCTGCTTTTGCTTCCTGGCAGTAACAGCTGAAATATAATTAAAATATTCCCTTTCAATCGCCTTTTAGATGGGCTGGCTTGCAATTATATGGGATTTTGCTCCACTGCCATTTGTGTAGATGTTACCTGTTTTTTACTGATATTTAATATAAAACTAACCCCCAGGCAAATAGGTACAGTGACATGAATCTGAAACAAAATTGCCAAAGAACAGCACAAATGCATGTAGCAATTAAGTTGCTGTCATAGATACTGCCGACCGAAGAAACAGGTCTGAAGTCTCAACAAAGGCAGCCAAGGTGGGCAGACTGAAAGATGCGCTACAGCGTGCCAAAGGTTAGCACTACAATGAAACGTATTTTAATGCACAGAATCCATATAAATATCTAGAGTAGCGTAAGTCTGTGGAACAAAACTAATACATACACGACACATTTTACTTTCTAATTATTCCAGCAAACTTTATAGAAAATAATGGAGACCACTGAGGAATTCAGTGACTATGAAGAAAGTGTGGAATACTTCTCTTTCTTGCCGTACTCTGCTTTATTACCAAGAAAAAAATGTTACCAATGATTCTTAGGGTTTTTTCCCCTATTATATTACCTTTGTAATATAATCATTAATTTCTTCTGGAAAGCTGTCAGAGATGCTGGCATCCAAAACAGTGTTCCTGCTTGGAATACCTGAGGACCTCAAGGGCAGCCCCTGACATCGCAGAGCGGCACTGTCAGACAGCAAAGCGGTACGAGCACAGCCTACAGGACCAAGCCCTGGAAAAGGAATGCAAAATCCAGCACCCTTTTGGCTCAAAGATAGCAACAGTATTAGCTCAGTTTTGATGACACTGACAATATATTTAGTCTGGTCATATTTAAAGAATAACAAAATCACATACTTTGCTGGGACATACACCAACAATCTAATAATTATACTACTCAACACTAATATGAATGCTTTTCAGGGTGGTCCAACATATTTAAGAGCTGGGGCTGGATGACAATTTTGGCAACTGTCTGTGCTTTTTTCTCTCTCTTCCCCTCCCTCTGCCTCCACTGGGTAATGTGGATGCATCAGCTCACAGATCAAAGCATCTGGCCATCTGTAGACACAAAAGAAGGTGTTTGTCCATTTTGCTTCATGTGCTGAAAACCATTCACCAATGTCAAAAATCACATTCCCTCCTCATAAGTATATGGGGTGGCAAAGACTTCAAGCGCGTGATTGTATAAAGGCAGAGTAGTAGGTATTTAGTTGTTTCAGCTTCCAACATTGCCCTAATAACATCCCCCTTCTCCTTTGAAGTGGCAGCAGAAGAACTGGAGTATGGCCAGATGTGTTTATTTTTATGCTGAGTTTCATGAGTGGTTTGGGGGATTTTTTGTGGTTTTTTGTTGGGGGGGAGGAGGGGAGCGTGAACAAGGTGGTCTGAGATTCAACTTTAGTTCATTTGAAAGTCAGAATTACAGCTGCAAACTCATCACTAACACCATTCTGGGACACAGATTCAGTTCTGACTCCGCTAAGAGCTTGCCACCTGATGAATTATAAAAAGTGTCCTGCAGCAAATCAGCGTACCTTTGAGGTCACCCGTTCAGCTACTGACCCTGCTTAACTTACCAGATGTAACAGCTAAAAGCCACCAGTATGTGGGCTGATCTGTGAACTGGTTAGAGCAAAGCTCTGGAAACAGCATATAAGCAGGATGTATGAACACAGAACATTACCTTTTTTTAAAGCTAAAGGAGGAACTTGGAGCAAAAGCCAAAGGCTTCACTTACTGTCCGTCCCAGGAAGCACTAGAAAGATGCTGCTGAGAGCTGCTGTCACAGGAGCCAAACACGTGGGGCAGTTACACCGATCACTACCACAGTCTAACAAAATAGAATTGCCTACCCAGCAGCTAAGAGGCCTTTAGCTGAGGAGAACTAAAGTCGAAACCCAGTAATCCTGACAGATGATCACTCCATAAATTAATGTGACCACAGATATCAGGATATTTCTGTATTTTCAGAAAAACATACTCATTTCCACATTTTTGCAGGATACGAATTGAAGACTATGAAACCTGAACGATCACTAAGAAAATACCACGCCACAGAACTGTAGGATGCCAGGGTGTGACTGAGAGACAGGGCGAACAACATGAAAAACCACTGCTAGAAACAGTTTTCCAAGCAGGAGAGAGAAAACAAATGCTCCGAATGTAGGAATTAACCAAATTGAATAGAGACCCTATATGCACTGCACTTTCATCACAGAAGCAAAATTAGTCTTGAATACTGAAAAAAGAGCCAGTTCTGACATATGGCAAGAAGAAATTTCTGCACAGGCTGATGGAACAGCGACTATCAGCAACCAGGAAACCTAAACCTCTGCAAGCGGCCGGGCAGGAAAAAGTGTCGTGACAAACAATACAGGAAGCCAGGGGAACACAAATTAGAGGAAAAGAAAGCAAACGTGACTGCTGCTAAATGAAGCCAACTGTGCTGTAAAATATTTAACACACAATATACCAAAAGGGACAATTTTAGTAGAGCTGTTGTCAAAGTGATACATGACAAAGGCAAGGCACAGCCTTGGAAGGAACAGTCACCCTTACGGAAATTTCTCAAGGACAGACCTGTTCACAAATCTTTACAGAAGTCATTTAAAACACAAGACCATGCAAACCTGTAAACTAACATTTCACAATAAATGTCTAATTCCTATTGCTCAGATATTTAGAGAGAGACACGGAATTACAGAAACAAGCCAACTTAGTTACACGACACAGTGCGGTAAGGACCAACAGATACTGCTTTGAACAGGAGATGTTAAAGACCTCCTAGTTCTATCAACACGTCATGGCTCTTGCATACAACAAATGGAGGCATGAGAACCTGTAGAGGGAAATGTTTTAGCACATAAAATGCATTACGGTCACAGTGGGCTATACAGCTACATCCCTGGGAGTATCAACATAGTACTAATGCGTATCAGATCTAACAGCACACTTATCTATTAACATGACAAGTCATCATCTCGTCTTCTCAAATCAACAGTCCCTTACTGCTGTAGCGCTTTATAACCCTCGCGTAACACTTCTTCCTTGCACAAAAGACCGTTTGCACAATTTGAGTAGAACGGAAGTTTTACTCAAGTGAAAAATAGTTGGAAAAAGCCTCACAGATATGAAAATGTTCAGCTGGTTCAAAGCCTCTGAAGCTAGTATTAAAACATACTGAAAACACTAAGCAGATGCACAAATGCATCTTGGGATGAATACATTACAAAATCAGTTATGGATTCTTAAACGCTATTTGCTCCTTCAGGAATGTGCCAAATAAAAGCTGCAAGAAAGACACCTAGATAAACAAAGCACAGTAAAAATGTCTTTGTAAGATTTTAGCCAAACAATATTTTGAAACAGTTTATATTCTAGCCAAGCATACTAATACTTAACCAGAAGAGCAAGCCGCCTTTTCTCCTCTTCACACAACACAGATCCAAGAAAAATCAAAGAAGGGTCTGTGTTATGTAGCAGGATGGAGAGACAAATTATTACTGTATTCTAAAATAGTAGACAAAATGAATAAAATGTATCTTTAGATAAACTTCTATGATTCTTTGTCAAATGTCAATCTTCTCTGCTCCATACTAAACAAAAGCTACAATTTTTACATTTGCCATACAACCATTTCATCATTTTGCATATTCAATCTTAAAGGTTTTCAGAAACCCAGAACTATTGCGTCAATTACCACTAAGTTTACAGATTAAGAATGCTTTTTCAACATAGTCCACAGAGAAAATGAAGTCTTGAAAAATCTTCAAATAAAGCAAAATAAACTGAAAAACAAATAAAACTCCCCAATGCATTCCTAGCATATAAACTCAGTCCACCAAAAATAATCTTATGTCGAATCATGAGATTTTTTTTCATTAATATATTCCACACTAAAAGATACTCTGGGTACTTTTCTCTGTTATTTTAAGCCAATAACAGAACATCCCCTGATTCCTTGATTGCTTTTTCTCATTAAAATAATGAAATAAACACAAGTAAAGGAAGTCAGCACTTTGAAAGAGAAGAAACCAATTATAATTCATTTTCATTATTTTTTAAAGGTACATTACTATGGGAAGAGGGAAACAGTTTGCACCCTAGAGGCTAATGATGAGCAAAAGCCTACGAGAAATCCTCCACAGACAGAAAGTGGAAGTAATGGGTCTCAAAGAATAATTAGGCATATAATACCAATAACATGTTTAGTGTATAATATATACATTTACACACAGACACACTCCTTCTGTATATAGCTGTAGACAATAGATGTACGGTGGGTTGTTTGTTTGTTGTTGGTTTGGGGTTTTTTGATAGGCTCAAACCTTTCTTCGGGTTACACAGTGATTACACAAAACCAGAAGAGAGCACCAGGAAAACCTCAAAACCAATGTTTTCCCCGACTCAAAATGCAGAGGAATAAAGGTAAAGAAGAGGACACCTTGTATGTTTAAAGCAACTGAATTTCTTTGCACTTGGTGCAAGACAAAGGCAGCTGCTTTTGGGACAGGATAATGATGCCCTAATTGACGTTTCTTAAACCTGCTTGGGTGGAATTTATTGCTATTGCTGCTGAAGGAAAAAGAATGAATCTTTTTGCAGACACACACATTAAATAAATAATGCCTGGCTTTGAGCACTAACTTCTGCTCCAGGTAGGAAACTGATCCAGAAGGCAACAAAAAACCACTTCAGTCTCACAAAAAGGAGGAATTATGGTTATAAATTATTTTTGGAGAAAGTGAATTTCAAACTTTTCTTAAATTTAAAAAAATGTATGTCTAGCTGATAATTCATACCATTCCCTTTTTATCCTGCAATACAACGTACATTTCATGTAAGAACTTTTCACCATTGCGTTCCAGACCGACCTTACAAGCAAGCAACATGTTACCAACACATCTTTAAAAGCCAAATGCAGCTGATGAGGCAACACTAATTAAGCTAGTCCAACATGTTTAACTGTCTCCTTACTGGTTCTGCAGTTGTGACTGTCTGGGGACAGATCCCGTAATCTCAGCGCTGACACGCTTAAAGTTTCTTTTTCATTCAGTGAGGCTAATTGTAAACAGGCGAGAAAACAACTTGCTTCACCTAAGGGATGCTTGGGTAAAGCAGGTAATCCCCAGGGTAATCAAAAATGAAGCTGAAATAACTTATCGGACTTCTATTCAGGTAAGCACCCCAAACACAACATGCCTCCAAATCAGAGATGTTGAGAGTGTGGATAGTAACAGTGCGTGGGTTAAAACTAGTTAAAAAGTCGCAGTTAACTGTGGGTTAAAATGTACTCTCTTCAAGTTCAGTAAATTCACTCCGATTCAAAGAGAGGTTGCCGTTGCCTTCCTTCTTATTTGTATTCTCAATCCAGTGATACTTCTGCTTTTGTGCTTCATTTATTTCATTCTTGAAAATTTTATCTTTGTAGTCCGCACTCTTCCCCTACAATTCAAAGGGTCCACATGCCATTTCTCTCACTTGCCATCCCAGTGTAACACCCCTCAAAGTAAAACAGATGAGCTGCAGCAAGCGAGGACAAAATTCAGTTTGAACATACAAACCCGAGACATTTTCTAGAGAGATAGTCAGTGGGACCCAATGTGAACTTACGCTTATGAAACTTGAGGCAACAGACGTCCCTGCGTTCAGGCTGAGCCCACTTACACATACACGCAGTAAGTGCGGCGCAGGCCCATACCGAGATACCGACGGCAGCGCTGGGAGCCCCAGAGCTAACTAGCACGGCAGCAAGCACGAGCTAACGAGGAGCCTTACAGCAGGATTCATTATTTGCAACTCCACACTCTCCAGCAGCCTTTTAATGCTCTCAGTTGAGCTCCCATATGTACTGTAGATATACTTTTATACATTCCTATATGGGTTACACCTAGTACCCCGGCCCAAGTGGACAGGAATAACAGCATTAAACAGCTGCTGCTTCCAACCCTTCGCAACGGGAGCTAAAACGGTGGCTCCACAGCTTCTAATCAGTCATCAGAGAAGTTAATACTCAGAGACAGTAACACAGAAAAAGGAAAGATAAAAGAGGAGACAGAGTAATTTTCTACCACCATTATAGGCCAATGGTAAATTATTGTCACTTTCTTGCCCCTGGAAGCAACAAGGAAGGAGAGGAGGAATCATGATTAACAGAAATATCTCAGGTCAAAAAGCCTCTTAATGTTGTACCTGAGATAGTGTGCATTAACAAACCCTCGCTGGCTCACATTTGTCAAAAGGCAAAGCCCAACCCCAAGTAACTAAGCAACAGCTGCTGAATAAGGCATGGTAGAGAGTAGGGCTTTTTAGAGGAAAAACTTAATGTTACCATGTAGCCTGTATCTGACATCTAGTCGCCATGGTGACGTGGATGTATTAGAAACATATAGATTGGATCCACAGCCAGAGACAGACAGACTAGGATACAAGAAAGATAAAGCACAGTATACATCTTGTGTGGTGATGCCAACATTTCCAAAAGGCTTGCTGTTAAAGACCGAGAACTGAAAAAAAGAAGAAGGAAAAAAAAAAAAAAAATCTGTGAAGCTAAAGCCCTTTGCAAGAACAAAGCAGCAGCCTGAGTAGGCTCTGGGAATCGGATTTGAGGCAGAATTTGAGCAAAACCAGATGGAATAAGTGAAGTCTGTGCATCTTTGTCCAATCGCCAGTAAGAGTTAAAACAAAGAAATATGGGAAGATAGGAAATTCTCTGCAACCTTGACTAAACCAGTTAGACTAAGAAAGTTCCTTTTAAATTAAACAATGACCCAAGTTAGTAAGACAGTGCAAACACTGTCCTAGAGATCTTAAAATGTGAAGACAAACAATTCAGGGGAAGGATTGCAAAATATAAATATAGTGGTCCAGGACAATATGTGGCCATGACTATTTAAATAACAACTCCAGGATGTTGAATTTTCAGAACCATAGTCCATAAAATCATATATGACAGTGACAGACAAGATTTTATTTCTTAATTTCACACCTTGCAGGAAAAGGGTTTTACGTATCTGCTAGCTGCAGATTATAATCTTTCTGCATCACTTGAGAAATGATTTTTTTTTTTTTTTTTTTTTTGGTTCTAATATTCTAGAAAACAGGTAATCTCAATTTTGACAGCCACTTGGAAGGCATTGATAGGAGAGAATGACTGGACCATATTCATAGCTCTTTTTAAGTATCAAATTGAAAAAACCTCAGTTAATCAAAAAATGGTTGTGGTTCATCACGTTTCAATATCTTTTAGAGAAGGCTCTATTACATGCAGCAGATTTTTTTTCCTATGCAAGCAAAACTTTTGATTAGAGTCTGCATTTATTGACTTGTAGTGCATAAACTCATCCTTTTAACATGCAGTGAAAATCATGCAATGGAAATGCCACTTGACACAGGTGATATTCTTTACCAGTCTCTAAATTGCTCAAGCAAAACTTGAAGACAATTTGTGAAGTCGAAGTCTAAGATCTACTTTTGCAATGTTTCCAGCATTCAAGAAGTAAACATGGTAAGCAGAAAAGCACAGACTAGACCTGATGCTTTTGTTACTAAAGACACTGAGTTCAGATTTATTCAAAGCTGTATTGCATGCATACTGTTTGTGAATCGTTTCTTAAAGTACTGGTGATTATGAAGATAAAAAGATAGGAAGGAAGGAAGCAACTGCAAGAAAAGAAAGAAAACATCTTGTGATAGGACAAGGGGGAATGGTTTTAAACTAAAAGAGGGGACATCCAGACTAGATACAAGAAAGAAGTTTTTCACAATGAGGGCGGTGAAGCCCTGGCACAGGTTGCCCAGAGAGGTGGTAGAAGCCCCATCCCTGGAAACATTCAAGGTCAGGCTGGACGGGGCTCTGGGCAACCTGATCTAGTTGAGGATGTCCCTGCTCATGGCAGGGGGGTTGGACTAGATGACCTTTAAAGGTCACTTCCAACCCAAACTGTTCTATGATTCTACAATCTACAACCCAGAAAATAATATGAGAGCACACAAATAATTGATTGCCAACTTTCCATAGTAATAATAATAATACTACAAAGCTTTCAAACAAAGGTTTAAGTCACATGATAAAATCTATACTTCTATATCTATATACAGCCAGTAAATGATAGGTGACAAGAGAGACAGAGAGAGGCACAAAAGACAGTACACATGCTACAAATAACCGTGTCACAAGCAAAGCTATAAGAGAAAGAGATAAGACCTATTTCTGCAGAAGAGCATCGCAAGCCTGTAAAAAAAGACCAAATCAAATATACCAAGTCATGGAAGAATGCTAAACATGGGCTCTCCACATGGAAAGCAATTGAATTGTGAAAATGAGAGCAATAACAAAAACTGAATTGAAATCCATATGAAAACATAGGATATTTGTAGTCATCTTGTCTCTGAAATGAGTGAAGTCCAAATACACTTCAAGACTTGTAAGATACTTTCTAATCACTTCTTTTATAAATCCATATTTACTTGGAGCAATCACTGTTAAAGAGTCAAAACGGTTGCTAGTACTTGAATGTATTTCAAATCTAATGGTGTGGAATTAGTCTCGGTGTGGTATTAATTTAAGGAAAAATGAATTTAGACTATGATTAATGAAGACTTTTTATCTTTTTACATATTATTGAACTTTTAATTGTATTTTACGTTCATGAACCATTTTTTTTTAAAATGCTGATGACACAGCTTGAGACTCTCAGCAACATATTGTGTGCCTTATGTTTGTTAGTTGAGTTGACTTAAACCATATCTCCTGTTGACAGAAATGCTTGAAAATATTCATGGACTTCAGCATCCATCATAGAAAAGCTCTGCAGTTATGGAAAGCACTGATAAAATCCCTTCCTGTACTTCAAAAACCACCAGAACAGCAGCTATACCACAGTATGAGGGTGGAAAGAACAGACGGAAGACAGTTAGACAGACTTCTCTAAGTTAAAATTTATATTATTGCTTTTATTTTTCAAAGCAGCAGATTAACTCTTGGACTGTATAACACTGATCATCAAATTTTATTTTCTATCTTGGTGGTTCTGCTCTGTCAGCAAAGATACAGCAACATCTTGCACTAAGGCTACTACTTCATTATCTAAATATACCTGGATATCTATCTGACAATCTGCAATCCAATGTCACCTTTCTCTCTAACACCTCAAGCAAAAAGGATTCAGAGAAATTAATATTTCACCTGACCATGCCCACACTATTCTCCAGCTTCCTTAAAAAAGATCTTCCCCGTAACATACCTATATTTCCTAATTTCACAGAGAACCAGGACCGATGCTGTAAAAATGTAAAAGTAATTTACTAAGGCACCTGCCAATTTATGATAGCAGAGATTTTATAAGCTAACCGGTCTCTGGGCTGCTGATAGGTATTTGCCAAGGACCAGCCAATCTGATAATAAGAAAAAACCCTTCCTAGTGCCAAAACAGCAACTAGCAGAATGCACATATTGCAGTCTAACGTCAGGGGAAGGAAAGAGGGAACTGTTATTACGGAGAGATTTTTAAAAGTCAATTATGATTATTTGATTTAAACCATATTGGTCACCTGCTCCCCTCTCAAATACATTATAGTAGAGAACGAAGACTTAGTCAATTACAAAATTCACAAACGCGTGACTGTGACCCCAAAATGTATTTCCAAATCACGTGGCAGTACTATGAAATGTAACTTGCTTGACGTAACAAAGGATGGGAAAATTCAGTCTTTTATACTGGTAGACATCATGAAATGTCAGGCAAAGTTGTAGGAAAATGCTAAGAGAAATGTATTCAGTATAAATAATGTCAACATTAAAAACAAATCAGTATAAGCACTGTGCTAAAAGTTCATGTAACTTCCTTTATTTAAAATGTACTCATAAGGAAAAAGTTGAAACGTGGTTCGAGGGTATAAGCCTCATTCTCCGTTATAAATGAAAGCTGGAGAGTAACTTTCCAGACCCAACTCTTTTGAGGAAATTTTATGCTTTATTTTGACATATCATTATTAAAATCAGCAATTGATTCCAACATATTTTCTTCTCCTTGCACAGAGCACGCTTCCTCCCTGAAGCGGAGTCCATCGCCTTTTAGATGGGGCAGTTATTGATATCAAGTTTCTAAAAAAGGAGAATGCATTTGAATAACTATCTGCACATACCCTAACACTGGTATTTTAATTCAGCTTGAGCAGCAAGTAGGAAAGCAGGAAGGTGCTTCAAAGTGCCTTCCTGAATCAGAAAGCCATTTTTGGAAGATGGCTATTATTGTAGCCTTTACTGTATGTAGTCATGTCAATATGCTCCTTTTGTGCATTACCCACTACATCCTGCTTTTCCACATACCAATCGACATTTCACCTTGGGCACTTCAAAGACAGTAATCAATTCTCTTCACAGAGTCTAAGAATTCTTCCAAGCTAAGAGTAGACATTTCCCTGTTTAAACTAACTTGAGCAGACATCGTTGTAAATCAAACTAGGAAGAAAAATTTCCAAAACCGAGTCTGTTCAAAACAAGCCTATTCATTTGTACCAGCATGGTGCTTCTGCTTGTGAGCACCTAGATGACGGGCATTTAAGTATTTATGTGATATTCAACTCCAGGACTTCACTAGGAGTAAAGCGCAAAGAGCCCAAGCTAAAAGACGTAGATGTGAGTTCCACACAACTTTGAAGCACAGGCTTCCATATCCCCACACAGAGCGCGGTAGTTCAGCAAACATTACATTTTAAGACCACGCAAATCAATGGAACATAACTGTTTGTGGGGGAGGTGGCACGCACTTGGTGCTGTGCTGAAGAGCACCAGATTGCTGAGCCAGGTCTAAAGCTCTTCAATAGTCACAGAGTTTAAAGTGAGAGACTGTCCCTCAGGCTATACAGGGGAATCCCACTGGAAACAAACTACGGGAAGACAAGCCAGCACTAAAATACTGGCATACAAAAATATCACGTCTCTCAAAAGCTGTATGTCGTATGCTGTACAAATGGGAGACAGTGCAGAGCTGCAACCTAGCCTTCTCTGGGTGGGAAGCAAAATAGAGACAGTAACCTTGTGCTGCACCTTAATAAATTAAAATTCTCCTGATCCAGGACTTGACAACTTAGTTGCAGAACCATAGTCATAAAACTATCTTGCATCCATAACATTTCCATGCAATACTCCAGTGAATCATGCATATATGTCAACATCCTTTGGGGTAAGAACAGACTGCACAACTCTCCACCATGTAGCACAGATGTGCCTATATGTCTTTTCCTCTGACATTCACTAGTAATGAAAACAAAAATACATTTAAAATAATTGAGAGCATTTAGAATTTGAAAATCTATTGTTTATCTGGTAGTCAGTTTGGACTCTTTGCTCAATGACTTTTAATAAATACAAAAAACTCAATGGATAACTAAGTCTTCCAAAGCTGTAGAATGCATTTAATTCCACTGTCAGCTGTGTTTAATAGGATGAAGGTTTATCCTCTAGGAAATATTCCTCCATTATAAAACTCAGCAAGTAAAACAAGATTATATATATAGTAAACTAGAAATGACAACAAAGGAAAAAACTCCCATTAGTTTAAATCAACTTATGTAAGCCTACATCCTTTCTATTGCCAAGAGGAAGTATTTCTCTCTCTCTTTTTTTTTTTTGTAAAGGCAAAATCAGACATGTTGCTCAAACTGCATCTAATCTGATCCCAGTAAAGAGATTATCCTCTTTCCCCAGTCTACCTCTATTGACACGCATCTACCTCCTCCACCACCTCTCAGAGACTACTGTCCAGAGCTGGTAGATGGATTCCCCTACAGTCACCCCCACCCTAGTTCTGTCAAAATGATTCTATTTTCAAACACTCTGCTAGGAAAAAAAGCTGATCTGATTTCTTTACCAAACCCGTTTCGGGAAGAGCTTACAGAACAGTTTATGACAGCTGGTTTGAATGGGACAGTAATACCCAGCAAGCACAACTGGCAGAGAGCAGTAATTTCTTATCCCCCAATAACCTGCAGCCAACGTCATACATCCAATCGTGCCTTGAGACACTTCGCAACTTCTTTATAGGTAATTAATCCCAAAAAAAAAGGTACAGAAAGCCTTGTCATAATCATAAGCGCAAAGGAGATCAAGCAAGAACTAGCTCATACAGAAAATGGAGACGTAAGTTCAGGATTGAAAATTTAAAAAAGTGTTTTTCAGTAAGCAGGAAAAAAAACGTAATGAGAAAAGGAATACATTGTGCAGTTGTCAAAGTGTTAGTACAGGCCCAAATGGGAACAAATGAAATAGTGCGAGGGTAAAACTATGCAAGTTCACCTAAGAGTTAGTACAGAACTAGGCCTGAATAACCACATTCATTCTTTGTGTCTTCTTGGGAAGACAAAGAAAGGAAATGGAGGTAGCAGGTACCCAACTAGGAAAGTAAAACTGACCTCATTCTAAAAGGCATTTTTATTTTTTTTAAGAACATTTAGAATGGTTTTCTTTTTGTGAGGATGTGTAGTATTTTAGTCCAGACCAAATCTGGAGGCAGAGCTACAGTGAAGATTTCGTGAGACACAAGGTTTTCCGAAATAAATAATATTTTTATACTTGGAAAAGCTCTCAGGTACAGAAGTCTCTCCTTAGATCTAAATTTCTTACAGTGAAGAAATGATTACATTGAGCACATTTACTCTAAACAGAGGTTCCATAAAGACAGAGTGGTTTTTTTTTGTATCCAGCTGTGATTAGAATGCATTTAGTTTCATTTCTCTGTTTCTACTGTAAAAGGCCTGCATCACTTCACTTTTCACTGTGTTCATTTGTATCTAGAGGTCTGAGTGAGATATTGTTTACCAATATAAAAAGCCAAATTATTTAAGGCAATCAAATTACAGAGGTAGGTACTTAAGAATCTTACTATCTACCTTTGATTCTCAACCAGGCTACAGACACTGAACTTCTTAAAATCCAAAATTCTAACTACTTAATTTTTGGTAACAACAAACAAAAGACTTGACACTTTTTGAGGAAACATATAGTGCACCAACTGTCCTTATAAATCACTACAAATTCTTACGTTTTACAGTTATTCTGGAAATGTTCTGCAAGTTCAAGACCCAGAAATATTCAAGAAATGCTGGAGTAATTCCCCAGAAATGGAAAAGGATTAAAAAGTCTTCCAGATGGGCAGGTGCCTGCTACGATCTAAGTAGCGGCCTGTTGGCATTCCTCGGGATGGAAGAGGCAAGTGCAGTCTAATACTGATTTTGCAACAATAATGTCATTGGCTTCAAGGAGTCCAACCCTCTAGTTTGCACCGGTACTTGATAAAGGAGAATTTAGTGCCAGTTAAATTAGTTAGTCAGTTATGTTTGTTAGTGAATTAGTCTAACTCTTTTTAACGACTAACACCACTGGGAGAATGAGAGAGTAAAATTTGCAAAATACAAAAGCCCACAATTCTGAGGAGCTAAGGGAAAACCCGCAAGGCACAACAGAAGGATAGTTAAAAGGCAAGGAGAAGTGCTTGCATCTAGAAATTTCTGAAGTATTGAAAAAAAAGAGAACCTGGGCTTCTCCCCTTTCTACAAACTACAAACGTAAAGTTTACCTCATCATATAAACAAAGACTGACTGCAAAAGCTCAAAAACAGGAGTTGTTTTCAGTTGATATTGAGATAATGTATTTATCAACATCCTCTTTAATTTCCTAGATGTTATGCAACGCTAACATAAGCAGATGAGATCCTGCTGTGTGTCACTTCTGGTACTGTACTATGCTATACTTCACTTTTCAACAGGTCCCATGTTTTAGAATTGTCTGAGTGTATGTCACCAAGACACATTCATCCTCGCTCTGGCTTTAGTTTTCATCTACATTCCTCTGAAATCCACATTTAGCCAAGTATCCATAAGCCTCTTCCAAGAACTTGAAAAAATGCTGAGCGTAAACTCAATAGCAGAAAACATGTCATTACTGTCCACAGCTATAGGTAAATATGAGGTGACATAGACTTAGAAAAATGAAACTGGAATATGTTCTTCAGCTCAGATACAGCACGGACTTTGGACAAAGACTGACGGATTTTAAGAAGTTAAGACTACCTGCATTCTCATACTAACAAAAGGTAAAATGCTGCCCTATTTTTCTTTTATGTGCTGTCAATATCTGCAAGATCAGATTTGAGTGTTCTGAAGCCTTCTTTCATCATCTCCTCGCGTACATAAATCCATTACAGAATCCTTCCTTTTCCCAGTGGCAATCCTACTGCCACAAACCTTGTTCTCTGTGGATGGTTGCCAGAAAGCCTAGCCCACATTCCAACTGCCCACTTTTGAATTATATGTCACGTTCCTAGGTTCTTCTAAACTGCTAGGTGGTTTTATACTACTAGCATCTCAGAAAGTAATAAAGCAAAAGTTGAAACTATGTAAACTTTAAATCATTAACCATTTTTCGTTATTATTAATTTATTCTACAATAGCTGTTTAAAATATACCAATTGATATGTAGAAAGGTATATCTGAGTATCTTCAGAAGGTATACCTATGGAAGTAGATATATATGATATGTCTGAGACAGTAGCATGTCCCAAATCACTTACATTCTAAAATAGTAGGAGAGAGATAAAAAATAAGAGATATGAAAACTCACTTTGGTGCTGATATATAACCCATGTAAATAAACTTTATTAAAAAAAACAACAGCAGCTGAATTAGACAGTGCCTTATACACACTTGTTCTCATACCTGGACTTCTGCCTTGGTACTGCATTGTCCGAACCGGATTCGGATTGATCCTGTACTTTCCAAAACTGTAAAATGTCCTTTTAATATGAAAAAAGTAACTTTCTTCCTCCCTTCCTTTTTCATCTATGAATACACCTATACGATACAGGCGATTAATTCACTAAGAACCCTGTTCTCTACTTTCCGTCAGAAATCTGTACATAGTTGCTACTTGCCAGTTACCAAATTTGTCCATGGAAGAAAGAGCTACTGCTTGCTAAGACAGTTATCGCAGAACTTCTTACTTAATCTTAATTGTTCATTCATTGTTTAAAAGGATACTGCCTTGCAACTCCTGTGGCTATAGGCAATGAATACACTTTGTGCTTAAAGAGAAGAAACAGAACGCACCGACAGATTTAAAGTCCCGATGTGTGATTAAACATTTCAAAAGCAACACATTATCACAAGCAGCCACTTTCAGGAAAAATGAAGGAGGCCAATTCCATCAGAACGTTCTGCAGTTTAAACGGACGGCCAGCCTTGCTGCGAAACAGCCTAGAGGCGAGAGTGGTCTCTGTACGGACAGACAGAAAAGCACGCTTATCTGTAAAGCACAATCATCCCACTTTTTTTTTTTCTGAATTCCTTCAGTATACGAACATTATGGGAATTCCAAATTAGTGTTTTCTGAGCCCCATAGGCTTTATATTCCAAAGATCGGTAACTTTTCTATTTTTAACATTAATTGATGTGCACTGTCAGGTACGGAGGAACCGGGAGACGGACGCGTGCAGAAGACGGGAATGAAAAGTGTAAGAGCATACCAATAACCAGACCAGCTCTTTATATTTTACAATGATGATCAAGAGTACTGCAAATGCAAAACTGTGATTCTTTATTAAATTCACTAACTTACTTTTCCTTCTACGTTTGTAGTAGGTACATGCAATCTGTACTCAAAGATGGCACTAGAGTTACATATATGCGTACAAATTAGGTTGGCAGGCGTTTTTATTGGCTCTTATTTTCCTTTTCAAAATGTTCCATGTTAAATTTTAATATCACAGTTTTGGTATTTATGGTATTTCAGCTTTCTTGATTTCATCATAAATGTCATGAAATTTGCTTTTGCTTCTTATTTTCAGATTCTAAACTTGACGGTTTCCTTAGAATAGGAATTTAGTCCTGTTGTTACCATTAATATTTCTAAGCTTTTCTATCCAGAGGCAGAAAGAACCAGAAGACATATAAAGAACAGCAATGTATTTATGTCGCATGATTTTCAAGCCAACCTCATTTAAAGCCTAGTTAGGCTAGGCTAACATCATAGGTCTACAGCTGGGAAGGATCACTATGATCATGCAAACTGACCAAGCCAAAGTTTTTCCCCAAACTAATTCTAGACTACGTATTATTTCAAAAACAAACAAAAAAGAATCTGGTCTTGATTAAGGGCTTGGGGGGATGGACACAGGACAACACCCTTCTAATAGATCACTGTAAATGGTGATAATAATTAACTATCTTCATTTAAAAAAAAAAAAAAAAGCCAAACAAAACAAAAAAACCCCAAACCAAAACACCTTCTTCCCCCCTCCCAACTCCCCATGCCTTAACTGAGCCCACATTTGTGCAATTTGCAAAGTAATGGAATCCAATATCAGCCATTGGATTTTTTTAAACATTTCGCAATCAGATTAGAGAGCCTGGTGGTAGTAATTAACTAGAGATCAACTAATTAATCCTTTAATCATCTTTTGAATAAGCTAAATGGACTGAGCTCCCAGAGTCTTTCAGTCTAAGGCACATTTTTAAACCCTTTGACGAGTCCTGTGACTCTCCTCTGAACCCATTGCAAATTATCACTATCTCTACAACTAAAAAACCCCAAATGAAGGAAAAACCTTAGAATGAGCTTACAAACATAAAACTTATTTTTCTATGCTGACTTGAGAGTCCTGTGTTTAAATATTGAATGATCACACTTGCCTGTTTTCAACTGTGAGTTTGGGCTGTGGTTTTGCCTAGTAATTCAATAAAATAAAACATAACCTGGAAACGAACAACAGGCGTTTTCCAGAGAAATGGTGTTGTGCAGTCACTTGGTTGTAAACCTATCAATATCTACTGCCTGTGCCCGCAGGCTAGGATTTAATTAACTTGTTATCATCCCTCCGCATTACACAACTGAAGAAATGGGCAACAAAAAATGTAAGTATATGGGCCTCTTCGTGGTAAGAGTAACATTTCCAGACATTGTCAGTCTCCAAGCCGAGACTATCATGTCCACGTGTAAGGAAAATGTCAGCAACAAACCAGATTTCAGCAGTTGGAATACATTTAAATGATAAAAAAACGTTTTTCTGCAGCTGCATAAAGTGATGATTTTGGCTGGTTTGAATTAGGCAAAGTGGAAACAGGAATCGTCACAGAGTCTATCTTCCCCATCTCTACAGGCAGTCCCTGCATTAGAGCCCAAAACGAGACGCAACAAGCCCTTCGACTTTGGCCTTTAACTGCAATTAATCAGCAGATAAAAAGCAGTACTACATATCGTGCAACTGAAGGTCCTTTGGTTTTACTGGTCTCACTACCTAACTACTGAGGTTAGTTTGCTTCTCCAGCAGAATATGACCGCCTGACCTCTATGTGCCTTTCCAACCACACTTTTTTTTTTTTCCTCCTTAGCAATTCTGCAATGAATTAATTTATAGGCAGGCTCAATTAAATAAATATTAGCACTTGCACCAAAAAAAAAAACGGTTTGGTAGCTTTAGCAGCTTTAAGCATTTCCCAAATCTTTTCAAAATATCCTGTAATAATCATTTCACAACCTTTCAAATACTCTCTAGGAAGCGTTGTTATTTTGTAATCCCTAATTTAAGACATTACTGTACGATTTTTGGCTTCTCAAGATTCTGAAGTCTGATTCATAACTTCGAAGAGAAGCTGTCATATTAATCACTTCTCTTACCAGCCCAACCTGAATTATTCCTCCTTCCATTTGTGATTACACAATATCCTTGCATGAATTACCACAATTGCTAGCCTGGAATGTATTACGAGGAAAGCATTTAATGTATTTTTAGCTATCGTTTAGTATCGTTAAAGCGAGGAAGAGGAACCAGATAATGAGATTAGGCAGCTCTCTACAGACCAATGACAAATACACTGTAGACATTGTTTGGGAACTTTGGCGCTTTCCTTTTTAATTTTTATTTTATTACTAGCTTGAGAAAAATAAATAGATGGGTGCTGCATAAACACAGTAAAATTACAAAATTCTGCTGCCTGATCAAAGGGAAGCGGCAAAAGGAAAATGAGTAAGCATGTACCTGAGTTCAGTTTGCGTTCCCAATTTTCAGACCTAAGTCCATCGCTCCTAATACCTAATGTAGCTATTTGTTAGTGCTATGTGCTATCCAGCTCCTACAACAAATAGTCAGGGGAGTAGAAATTTTAATGTAGTTTATCCCTCCTAAATATTATCTGAAAACTCACAGCAGCTGTGTATACAGTCATATACAGCTAGAATTATTCCCAGAAGCTTGAGAGCATAAATCTAATAAAATATTCCCCTCCCATCTACCCCGTATCTTTCACTTCTAGCTCTCAGCAAAGACGGAACGTAACTTGTAAGTGACAATGTAAGATCCGCTCAACTGATTCAGAGATTCTGGAAAATAATTCATAAGAATAAACATATTCTGCCATATTCTATATGCAAGTCTAATATGCAAATCACTGACTATATTAAATTGATAAATTGCCACAGAACAAAAGATATTACAAAACTGCCATACTTTCAGCATTCTTCCGCTGAAATTTCAGTTTAATTGCAAACTGGAAAACAGATACAATATGTAGTTAAATCAACAGCTTCATTTTAAAAGCAAGGAAGTTACTAATTTGTATTTGGCCAGCGGAATGATGGAATAAAACAGCTCTTTTCTTACCCTTATTGTACATATTGGTTGGTACTTGGACATCACTCAGACTGATGTTCACAGGCAAGTTATTGAAGTGGTCGTTTGGCACTAGAATGAACTCCTTCCCCAGCTCCAGATAGTTTCCTTCTTCATCTCGTTCATTTATGAGCACAGCATTGAAGTATTCATACTGCAACAGAAACCCACGTTCAGTATTCAGAATTCATATTCAGCATAATAATATGAGGTTTGAATATTTTTACATATCTATCAATCCATTGATTAACATTTACACGTATCTCCATCTAGAACAGAACAAGGTATTTTCATCATCTCTCACATTCCCTCTATACTCCTAGTACAGGTACATTTCTGAAAGCAGATTTATCAATACATCTCAAGAAAATCCGATATTGCCTCAGATCTCTGGCTGCCCTGAAAAGGTTAAGGGCAGCCCAACAAACACCCTAAACATGAACAACGTATGCACTATTTTTAATACAAAGCTCTCTAGATTTTAAATCATTCCCTGGATAATTATTTAACGATGATCTCTCTGTTTAGCTTATTTCCATCAGTTCAAAAACTGCTATCAGTGCTGAACTTAGGCCTTGACAAACTAGAAGTGGTTTTACTTCCCAGGAATATTAACTAAAGCTGTTGTTGCTTACCCAATGTGTACTGACTGACATATCCCAAAGAAAAATATTTGCTTCATGCTGAATTTTACAAATGCACATCATAGTAGGTTTTGTAAAATTATGCATACTTTAATATGGACATATAAGCTTAGCAGCGACTTATTTCAAACAAGAAATTATTGTCTGCCTGTTACAGATTCCTGAAGAGTATTTGGCCTATTTTGTACAGAACTATAACCAGATAAGCAAAAGCAATTTAGATAAAATTATTGATTTCTTTACGACCTAGTTTAACCAGAAATTCTATCAAGCTTTGAAGACAACAAACAGTGAAGACTACTTTTTAACCTCTTAAATAACCTTAACCCTTGGCAAGTTTGTGATGTGTTTCTTAATTGAAAGAGACCAAAGTTTAGCGTCTTTGAAGAACCTCATTAATTTAAAGCCGAGACTCTGCCCTAATTATCCATTTGAGAGCAAATTAATATAAATAATATTTAGACATAAATCTATGCATTCATAGATCATATGTCTATACAACCTGCACAAGGATAAATATATTATACCATTTACAAAGCTAAAACAGACCAGCAAGTACATAAACTTAAAAGGCTTTTCACGAGCACCGTTTCTCAGGGTGATATGCAACTCGTTCTTCTAAATGAGAATTAGTTAAAATGTTACAATCGATACACTTCCATTAAAAGGCTTGGTACTTTAACCGGTATCTTAAATAGAGGCTTACTTGGAAAGTAGCTTTCCATATCCTGCTCTTTGAGCATTTAGTTTTTCAAAATGGCCAACCTGTAGTTTGGATTTTAGATGACAGTAGAATACAAAAGAAGTCAGTGTATATTAGCTAGATTTTGAGGACCTTCTGTGCATGACAGAAATAGTCAGACAAACTCAGTGTTCCACATACCATGAATCACATATAACAAAGACTGAGACACATCAGTATCTGAAAATCAATTTAATGGAAATTAATCGGACATGATTAAACATTTGACCTTAAAGTTACTTTACTTTAATTGGTTTATACTGAGATGAGCCAAACAATCTGCTGCATAAGTCTCATGAATATATACAGCTACTGAATTCTAAAGTTCTGGAAAAAAAACACAATAGTAATTTTTTTTTTTTTCCCCTCTTCTAGGAGCCAGAGATAAAGAAAAGAGATATAATTTGTCTGAAGGTGTAGTTTAATTAATTAATTAATTCCAAAAGTTGTTAGAATTATCCAACACCCTGCCAGAGGCTACCCTTTCTCTATACCATTTGGGGGATGTCACTGTTATAGATTTGATTCTTCTCATACCAAAACCAAAAGGATGAAGAAACGTGATCATTTCCAAGAAACACCAGTTCTCATTCTCTTTGGGAGAAACCTTCTCCATCTCTGCTTATTATCCAGGTTTATCACAGATCATTAACTGCACTGCATGCCTGCTGCCCACATGTGACAGCAGCTCTTTCAGTTTACCCTTTCTGCAAAAGCCAGAGACAGTTGGCAGAAGACTTGAAAGCCCAACTCGTATTTCCCATCTTAGTAAGAAATAGAATAGTCCTTCCAACATTAAGCCATGCACTAATGACTGTTGTAAAACGCAATCCTACTCCAATTCCAAGCAAGGAAGAAGAAAGCTGTGTAGCTTTTCCGTGATATATTAGATAGCATCTTAGTCAGGAAGAAAGGCTGGTATTCCATCCCCTGGGAGTACAGTGATAAATACAATCATATAGTTCATGCTTCTTTCTTGCCAACCACCTCTCTCTTCATGGCCCCTGGACAGCTAAGTTCCAGCAGGGTGAGGATGAGTATTTCATCTTGTTTCCAAACCACTTGTTTTCGTGTCCTTAAAGACATGGTTTTGTTTTCCTTTTTCTCTGTTGAGCACGATATCGCCTCCGCAACTGCTGGAGCTACAGATAAGCCATTGTGTTGCTCTCATGATGCTTCTTGGCTTTATAACTCTTATCAGGATTGTCACAGAGAAATCAAAGGGGGGTTGGTTTTTTATTTTCTTATTAAAGACCATCATTGAAAGCATTCACAAACACCTAACTCCATATTTTAACACAAAAGCTGTATTTAAATATAACACTTTAAGCAAAAGTGACTGCATTTGGGGATAAAAGATTCTGTACTAAAATACGTAGCAATATACTGTTCCCCTTTAACAGAATTTAAGTTATGTATCATGGAATAGTTTCTACAGTAATTCACATACAGATTTAGTGATTTCAGGGATGTAAATTTACCTTGCCTGTGGCTTTTGTAATACTCTGGACATGGTAGGAAAAATGGACAAATTTCAAACACGAATGTCAGAATATACATGGCAATCACCTCTAAAAGAATATTATTTCCTTTCATTCAGTGGGTTATTTCCTTTTCCAAAGGAGTTAATTAGTAGACATCCTCCTTCATCATGTTCTGTAAGTGGCAATGCTAGCCAAGTATTAAAATCTGCTATATTCTAAATAAATGAAACCACTCGTTTCACAATTAAGGGTATTTAGGACTGATTGTTTCTTTGGTTGATTTAGTATTCACTGATGTATTGGTCTGAGTCTGTATTTTCTCTTTTCAATTCTACAAATGTATACCCAATAATATTATTTATGTGGGTTTTTTTTTCTTTTAAAGCAAATTGTAGCATAACATAGTCCTTACAGTATTGCAGATAATTAATATTTTCCTGGGGGTTTTTTCTGTTTTATTTAGGGGGGTTTGGCTTGTTGGGTTTTTTTGCAAGTGGGAAGCCTACAAAAATAACATATTTAAGACAGTCCTGCAAGTTCTAAGGATTAAACATCAGGTAATATATACAGCTCAAAAATACTACTGAAAAAGATCAGCATTAAAAGCAGAGCTGTTACACAGTGGCTTCTTTTGGGCACTTTCCTTCCAAGGAAATTATTGAGTGTGACAGCTGAAAGGTGATAGAAGGAAAATTAAAAATAAAAATTGCAGGAAAAAAATATTAAAGTAAATCCATCTGGCATTCTGACACTGCATTCGAGATAATGCCTGAGGGAAAGAGGATAACGTCCTGTTTGCTGACAGCACAAATACTCTACCTGCTAAGCTCTAACAGAAAATGACTTCAATTTAATCTTGTCAATGGAGGTCAATCTTTGATGTAACCTTAACTAGGTGAGTTCTGAGTGCACACAATATAACATGCCAAAAAGTTATTAGTCTAATAAATAACAAAATAATTATCCAGGTTGGGACCACAGCCAGGCTCTACTGTGACTTGGCCAACGGGTGAGCTTACACTAACCTTACTTACAGACTTGCACAGCGAGCAATGAACTGGAGAAAAAGCAATCAAAGGAAATCTCATTCATGTAATTTATTATATGCATCTCAAGATCTAAACATGAACTTTTATACTTTTGTGCATTTAAATTTGCTCAAGTAAACACGTTGAGGTTTTTTGTTTGTACATTCCATAACAGCATGATTCTGAATGTTTGATCAGCCATTTTGAAAGCCCCCATTGTATCGCAATGAAGACGACTTAGAGCAAGGCCATAAAAATCGGGGACAAATAGGAATCTCAGCTTTCATGTGATACTGATATTTTACCCTTGTGAAGAAAGCCTTCCCAATGCAAGCCAATATACACTGATCCACGGTGCTCGACAGAACAAGCACTGGACCATTCCTCCTCAGCAAGGAGCTGACCATATTTGAGACATCCCAAAGAATTATATTGCTCATAGTCTGCAGAACCTTGGGCTGCTTTAACATACCGGTGGTACAGTAGACAGAGACCTATGGGGCTGTTAGGAGATTGATCACAAAATTGTTTTACAGGTTCATCCACGCTGACTAGCAAAGGCAAGCTTTGTTTTAACCCACCGCAAGATAGCCTGAGCCAGAATACAAAAGTGTGTGCTGCGTGATCTCTTGGGATGGCTGCCACAGACGTGTTAACGATGATAAAAATTAATTCATTCATAAGGTATCACAGAAAAATTGTGGGGAAGTGCGAGGTTTGTGGCATGCAATGAGAACCACGGGAGTAGGTTGCAGAGGAGAACTGATCTGCAAGGCAAGAAGGAAACTTTAAAGCTATCTGTTCCAGTTTAACCACTTATCTTGGCGCAGTGTCTCAACTAAACAAGCACCTTGACTACAATGGATACTTTGCTGAGGCAAGACATCAGTAATTTAGATATAATACTGACAAGTATTGCGCGTCTTGCGTAATTGTAGCATTGTACACACTGTGGTAGATGAGTGACATTCTCTATTTCCATTTACATTTATCTTATTGTAAACAAGTATCTTGTGATACTTAAATTATTTATCAAATATTTGTTAACATTGTAAACAGCATATTTATTTAAATATAAATATTTACCGTGTAATTTAAAAGAAAGATACATTCTAATGCAAATTGCCTTTGCAACTTACAGAGTACTTGGCGCATAAGAGTAAACATATATCAGTTGGTTTCATCCTATTTTAAAATGAAGTATTTTGTTTTAATGGTATGAAACAATGCAAGCCACAATTTCAGTTCGATATATTTTTTCTATAGTATAGAAATTATTTTTACCAAGACAGCATACAAGAAGTCCCACTCACAGAGCTGCGAGGACTAGGAAGATGTGAGAACACAACTGGGAATGATTGGCACTAATGGGTCAGCACTATACCAGTATTGGGGTTACGTTGATAATTTTTAACTACGCAAGAATCATTTTCACAGTGTTTCTGCAACCACACAGCTCATCTAAAGACAAAGCTGGAGGTCTCTGGAAGACACTAAATTAAGGAAAGTTTCTGGCATTTACATTGAACTTCAAAATGCTGGAGCACCAGAGAGAAAATGAAGTAGCAGCAAACAACATGGAAATTGAAGGACAAAGTAAAATCTAGCATTAAATAGCACAGACAGCTAGAAATGAACAATAATTTGAATATCTAAGAGAGTTTCAAGCAAAATATCTACTACCATCAGCGAGTTTAAAAAAAAAAAAAAGAGGAAAAGTGTCTTTTCTCAAGACTGTGACAAAGCAGGACACATCTCTCAGAGGGCAGAAATGTTCACAATATGTAAAAAAAAAAAAACAAAATGATAAAAGTTATCTGCTCTGAGGGAGGCTTTCCTACTACAAAGTACATCGACAGTCTCCACTCTGGTACTCACGTGTTAACGAAGAGGCAGATGTCTGAACACCTATGGGTTTCTAAGGCTCTAAAAAGTCTCTTCTGACAGTTGTCCAGTAAGGAGAATTTATGTTTCAAAGAATATGACTAAAGCTCTTGTATTCAAGTGTTTAGTCTGATGTTTAGTGAGCAAGTATAAAAGGTCATGAAAGCAAACTGCCTCATTCAATAAAAACTGTTCTGAATTTTAAAAAGCTTTTAAAATGGAGAAAAGCGGCATCTTTTGTTGTAAAATACGATCTTTATAATTTCTGATTATTCCCTGAAAGTTCTTACTTGCTCCTCTGTAGGAACTTCCAACGCTTTTTTTTCATGTCTTTATTCAACAGCAAGGCTCAGAAAACACCTGGGGTTTGAGATGTTGTGACCAGTCCCTCTCTAATTATGGAAGTGGTACAGAAACGTTACCTACATCCTTGCAAAAACAACTGATCTGTTTTCTACACAACCAGATTAAGACGACCTTTCCCCAGGCTACCCGTTCCCTCCCAGTATGATTACCCCATTAAAGTTGTCTTAAAACAGGATAAATAAATAATACTTTATTACAGTATAAAATCAATTATACCAGCATGTAAACTGATAACACAAAGGTCTTGTAAGGATTAACTGATTCACTGAAAGTGGCAAGTAGTAAGTAATTATGATGGCTATTTTAAATCATCCACTAAAGTTAAGGAGAGTCACTTTAGGTTACAAGTTTCAGATGAAGCCGCCTTTTCCTTTACAGATAAATAACTTTTAAAATATCTATTTTTACATACAAAAGCTCTCAAGATTCTTTTCTTTGTCACAAGGCTGAAAAAAACCTCTGGTCACTCTGAAACTTAGTAAACACAACAAGGAAGGAGAAAAGGTTTCCATAACGGGCTTTCCATTTGACATTGCAGACACCTGCATCACAAAAGCCTTACTGGAGATCTAATGGTTTTGCTGGGTATAAACGCGAGTGTTCAGTGCGTTCATTTTCATACACATGAAAACCTTCAGGGAATACTTTCTGCTAAAGAGCAAAACAAATCCCTGCTCTGGTGGCACCGCAATTTCCCCTGTCTCCCAACGGATGTATGTTGAAAAGATACCAGTTACATAGATGGGTAAGTTCAGAGCCAGTTATCCTGCTCCTTCAGAGCGCGAGTGAACCACGGAGAGAGCTCACTGAAAAGTTCTAGAGCAACTTTAATCAAGAATTTCATGACTTAAGTGAATCACCTTGAAAAAAGAATATAATAATGGTAGAATCTGTGCATTTGTAAAGGTTGAGCGTCACAAAACCACGTAATCACCACAAATACCAGAAAGCCTGCATCCCAGTCAATGAGCTTACACTCTTAACACTATGAAACAATATAAAGGCAAAAATCTCCAATGGGGAAAATCTACCAGTGTGGCCCTTTGATAAGGCTTATCATCTCTTGCACATACTGCTGAGCGAGCGTGGCAGGAATACGTCTGGGGCTGGGGCAGCCCCTTCCCGGCTGCCCCCGAAATGCTCCCTCCTGCACCCCCCCGCTGGCCTTAGCCCAGGCAGAGCTCGCCGGGCGCTGCGCTTCTGCCGAGGACGCATCTTCCCAACGCGCTCCGGATGGACGCAGTAGCGAACTCTACACTTAATGCTTCCAGTTCATAAATATACTAATAGAAGAGGCTCGTTTTTCTTGCTAATAAACATGAGAGGTCTGTTGGGCTTTATTTAAACCACACTTTGTGAGAAGCAGCAATTAGCCTAAAACTTTTTACTCCAAAAGGACAAGCTCTGTGTGCAAGAGCAAAGAAAACAAGGGAAGACGAATAAGCACTTCTGAACACTTGAGGATGTTAAAACATTTTGAACACATTCATATCAAGCTTGCCATTACTTCCATGCTACAGTAGTGGTGATCCTCCCCTTCCAGACTAGGAAAACTGAGATACAACATTACACAGTAATAAATTACTGTTTTTCAGAGCACTGAAAACCCTCACTATGCCTCATTTTATTTTCAGATTAAAAGTAGTGTCCCACAAATGTGGGTGCAGCCAAAATGCAGATGCAAAATACCTACAGCAAAACACACGCCAGCAGGTTGTCAGGATGCTGGGGGGGGGGCTATAAAATCTCTGCAGCTTTGTTGAGCAGTTAAGATGCGCAGACACACGCTGCAGAAGGCTTTCGGCTACTCTTCTCTTTTAAAGTCCAAAGACAGAAATCGAAATGCAGTTTGATGCATAACAGAAGTAGCACCTTGATTTTAAAATATCTGCGCTTTTTTTTTTTTTTTTTTTTACCACATTTAAAAAAGTGGAGGGGATCATTCTTTTTTTGGCAACTGGGAAAAGAAGTAAAAATCAAGCATGTGTGATTTTTACAGGATTAACTACTGACTTCTACTGGCCATACTCTGGGCGTAAGGATTTTAAATTTGAACAGTATTGTGAAGGTACTCGTCACATTTAAAAGGTACATCGAGTGCAATTTAAAGTTTGTTGTATTTACCCTCACAGTACTTCTGAAAAAAGTCGTGCGTCTCAAGCCAACAATCAACAGATTTCTTCCCTCTAAAGTCCACTAACTCAAATATTCCCAATTGGTGTTTTTATAGATGCAAAAAACCTGCCAGACTTTGCCTCGTATTTAATACCATTTCATTACTAGCTAGAACCACAGGACTCCTTCATTTCTGGTTTAAACCCCTGTAGATCATATCAAGCTAGTGAACAGGCAGGATCAACAACTTCTATAAAATAATTCTAGAAAAGAATATTCTGTAAAAGAAAATAGCAAAATTTCAGAATCACTTCAAAATCAATGCAGTTCTATTTTCTAAAGTGTTCCATCTTACCACAAGGTAACCTATGAATGGCGTTCAATATAGAACATTAAAAAACTCTCCACACAGTTTAAAATGTGCTATAGAAATAGAAAAGCAAACTATTTCACAAACGGATAAGCTGAAAGGTTTTAAAGTGAAATCAGTGTAGTTCCATGCACGTTCAGCTCATCTGACACATTCAGGTTGATGACAACCTCAAGGCTGCTTCTAATTATCAGTGGAGATGTATCCGACTTCTTTGTGCCTTTTTACAACCATATGCCCGAAGTGCCTCATTCCTACTTCCAAGCAGGAAGAAAAAAAAATATTTCTCAAGCTCTGCATCTTCTCTGTCTCCCATGAGAAGCAACTTGAACCCAGACTCTTCATAGGCTTAGGCACACACATAATGCCGCTCTGTACTCAGCCAGAGCTGTACTGTCTCCTCCCCAAGATATGCTCAGGGACAGTGGACAACCTATAGTGTTCTGCTGCGTTGGGGGTTAATAACTATCCCTAATAAAACAGAAAGTAACAGGCAGTTCATATCCAGCAGTCAACAACATTTGAACACTAACCGTGGCTCTGAATGATGAATTAAACATGTACTTTACCAGATATTTTTTTTCATACCAACAGGGGATAATCAAAATAATTAAATACTAAAGAACTAGAACAGAACAAAATTTCATGGTGCTCACTGCAATCCAAGGTTTGTGTTGTTACTCGCAACCACCCACCATACACACAGGAGGTTAAATTAATGTTATTGACTACACAAAGGAAAGCAAAAGAACACGTGCAACATTATTGAATTTATTTGGGAGTAAAGTGAGAGATGAGATGTTGAGCAACTGCATGTATACAAATCCTCTTCAGATGATTAATGACTCTCTCATGCAATATAGAAATTTGGTCAGCTAAGCCCACAGTTGAAATAACAAGACCACAATGATGAGTTAATTTAATAAAAGAAACACATGTCTCCAGAGTCACACAGTTCTGGGAGAAAAAAAAAAAAAAAAAAGGACAACGGCATCTGTTTTACTCAGAAAATGAATTTAAATGAATTTGAGGTGGTTTTTTTAAAAAAAAAAAAAAATCTCACACAGAGAAAACCTCATCATTAGAATACTTATTCTGCAAAAGGGAGGAGGGGGAGTGGGGAAGAAAAACCCTAAACCTAAGAGGATATTTTGCAAACTGTAGTTATGTGCTAATATATTACAGTATGCTAACTTTCAAGTTACTCTGTGAGAGAGCTCTTCAAACCTGTGGATCGTGCGAAGAGCAGCACGCCTTCTGATGGGGTTATTGCTGAACTGCAAGTATCACTTCTCTGCTTCTTTACAGAATGCTTTGTGTTGATTTTATGAATAAAGTTTAAAAAATACACAACGAAAATACTTTTACATGTCGTACTCTAAGTCTTTTCTTGACTTCATTCAACAAGCATGAGTCCTAGATATAGAAACTCAGACTCTGCGTAAACCAGCTGGCGCAGATTTGCCTCAAATACTAGTTTGTATTTGGCCTGGGAGCTAGGCTGGGGCTGGGGCTGGGGGTGGAAAGAGGGGCAGGTTGAGAACTTGGATATTGCAAAATATCTGTGTAGGTAAACTGAACACCTGCACACCATTCACTTCCTGAACTTGTGCAAACGAGTGATACAGTCCAAGAGTTAAGATCATGAAATATAAAATTGGTCTCTTTATGTTTTCAACTTTTACCCATTTTTCACACCAAGCAAGGACAGGCTAACAACGCTAAATATAACAGCAGCAATAAAGGAACACGTTATATAAACTGAACTCGTCAGAGCAACATCATGAAACTATCTGGAGTCTGTACGATTATTTCTTCACTATATTCAAGTTTCAGATACTCATCGAACAATTTACTAGTATGCTTACCGAGCTGTAGACTGCGTTGCTATTGTACTCCTACGCATAACTTGAGTTACGGTCAAACCATAAGGCTCGTGAAAGCAACTGAAGAAACTATTTAGATTTGCAGAAATATTACCATTTTCCATGTTCCAGCTGTAATTTCTGCGGCATTTTTATCTATTCTGAGTTAAAACAGATAAACACTTTTAGAAAAGATGGTCAGGCAAATCAAGGCAACCCAAGACATACAATTCTGGCTTGAAACTCCCCACCTGGGTGATGGGATAACTGGCAGTTTTATGAACCATCAACCCCACAATCCAGCTTGCTTCCCAGCCTTGTTTACAAGCATTAGAAGTGCAGGCTAAAGAGGTGGGAGAGATAACATCTCCCAAAGACTCTGAAGAATTCAAGAAACATTCCTAGGAAGAGCCTTGCGTGAAGCGATCTGCTGAGAGCTGAGGACGTCCTCGGCGGACAATGGCAGCCCCGAGTGGGTACGCGGTGTCGTTACGCGTTTCCCTCAGCTCAGCAGGAAAGATCACACACGCAGAGGCCTCTCAGCCATCTAAACAAATTAAAAACCATTTTGCAGCTCTCTTTAGTTACTCTCTCTAAACATCCTAATTTCCTATTTCACTGCTCCCTTCCTGTCTCTGGTAAAGAATAAATTGAAAACAACAAGACATGAGAGGGGATGCAGTATCATTCAGTCACAAATGAGCCTGAAATGCTCATCTAGTAAAAAACATGAAGAACCCTTCATTCCTACCAGATGTTTATCTAAGATTCTGCTTCTTTTGTTACCAGAACATCATACGAAGAATGACATTTTTAAGGACACACACATAGGGGTTTTTTTTCTTAATTGTTACTGTCCTCTTAATGGAAAACATGATATACAGATATATAAATTCCCCTGCATGCATCTACATTGCAGGAGAAGAGCTGACTGTAAAAAGATTATATAAGTTGTTAATTATGATTTGCAGGAAAATCCTACATTTCCTTTAAACATTTATTGTGGAAACAAAGATTACTGCTAATATAACGTACTCCCTTATAGAAAAGATTTACTAGTTTTGAATATGTTGGCTCTGAACTTATTGCCACAGCTAAAACAATATTCATAAAAATATAATCATACTTAATGTTTTTAAATGGTTATTTTAATGGGTCATTACTATATTTAATGTATCTTTCTTACTTCTGCACTTGCTTCATTTCAAGTCTGTGACAAAAATGACATGTAGTGCCAATAGCCTTCCCTGAAAAATACAGGTCATAAGCCATCTAACCACTGCAATTCAATATCGTCTTGAACAAAAGGCTTAACCAACAGGAGAAAGAATCTGAAATAATGAAAAATTTGTGAGGCTGACCCGGAGGTTATTAATTCAGGCTTCCTGGACGTAAGTTTACTACACAGATGACTTGCTACATGTAGATTCCAAGAAAGAAATTACACTCGATACTGTTACGCTAGCCTTCAACTGCCAGAAAAAGGTCCTCCCTCCTAAATAAGGTGCCATGAAAGCACTTCATTAAGCAACCAGCTTGTCATTAGCTATTTCATTGAAATAATATATAGAGTGACTAGACCACACAGGGATCTGAACAACAATGCATACAACGTATCGTGAAGAAACCCTGAAATGTAATACACATCTCGGCCGTTTACTGATCTGTAGTTTAAACAAACATAGAGACCTAAACCAGACTTATAAACTTTAGTGACAAAAAATATTTTCAAAGACAGAAGGGCTTATGCTAATGGATACCATTCAAAATGCCTAATGTAACACACATCATCCTAAAACAGAAATATGCCATGGATAATTCCTCAGCAATCATCCAGGTACTTAGACTACAAATATGAGCTTAGGTTTACCTGAGCTATATGCTGACGCTGAAAATTTGCAGGGTTTGTTTATAGTAGAGCTGATTGAGAATAATGAAATGGCATCCCTGAAATCTCTCCAATTCTCATTCTGAATATTACTGTATTTATAAAGAGTTTTACAACAGGAAGACTTATTAATACAAGATTATTTTCTAATCAGAAGAACGTCTCTACTTATATATATCCTGTACTTTAACTGCTTTACAAATGACTTGCATATTTGTCAGCATCTTGGGTTCAGTTAGACAGTGACAAGCCCTAAATACTTCAAGGAAATGAGACATTCAATTTAAAAAAAGCTTCTCATCTCCGTTACAGCTATGCAGAGACTTTGAACCCAATGTGAATGGTGGTCGCTGCAGCTGAAAACAATAGCTGTCCCTTTATCGCGAAATGTATACATGACTAAGGAGCTATCTGATACAATACCACTTTTATGTACAGAAGAATTAAGAGGGTTTCCAACCGCACATTTTAATACCCACTTCCCACATCCTCTGTATGAGTGTGCCTGAGAAGTTGAATAATTGTGACTTTTAGTGCTGCTTTGCGGCGGTAGTTCTGAACAGCTCCCAGGCATCCACGCAGCCAGCAGCGGCCAAAGAGCAAATCGCCTTCCCGGCCTTCACTGCGGACATTTAGAAAGAGATCAGCGGTGCTGGCAGCTCAGGACCCACACATTCAATACATTTCCCCGTGCTCCCAGCTCAAAGAATTAATGCACAACACTGGCATCTCCCAGACAAAGTTCAAGTCTTGCGTTTTCTCCTAGCTGAGCCTCGTAGTAATTACTGAAGGCCAGGACTTTGTCAGGCAAATATTAACAAACGGGAAAAGAGAAGACAGCCCTCAAAATACAGCCAGCCCTCTACAGTTCTCCATGGAAAGCAGCACAATTAGCTCACCACCATTTTTCCTGGTTAGCTCCAATATTCACGTTTCTCAAACCTTCAGAGTATTTCCAACGGCAGGATTTGTGCCTCCCATCACGCTGCTGCCCAGCGTGTCAGCAGACCTGCTGAAGAACTGCAAGGTGGTAACAGGTGAAGAGCTTCACCCTTTGTTTCTCTCTCATTCTATTCATTCTTTGTTTCTTTCTATTCTTCCCAAATCTAGTTTATATGCCACGCAGGTGAAACTGAAGCAGCAAACATACCTATCACTAGGTTGCTAGAAATAAAAACTTGAGCAAATCAGGTAAAAAGAGAAACTTCTTGCTTTACAGCAGCCTCGCCGGACTCTTACTATTTGAGGCTCTACTATTAACTACAAATTAGTAGGCTAATGAAGTTCAAGTAAGAACTGTGAAATTCTAAATGTTATTTCTGAAACACAAAGTTTTCTGTCTCACTTCAAGAAGATAGCAATTTCTTTTACTTCAAATTAGAGAAGTCAAGCGTATCTATATATTTCCATAACAAAACCTTGCTAAAAATTATTTGAATTTTCCATAGATAATGATCTTTAAAGATGATGTTAAAAACATGGGGGGGGGAGACCAACCGAAGTCAACATTTTGTATCGCTCAGGGGAGAGATCAATCTTGATTCCCTAGCTGTAAGACGGGAATTATCACATTTGTCATTCTTGCAGGACTGCAACTGCCTGACGAGAAGTGCTCCACAGCATTCCTGGCCCCCAAAGCACTGCTGGTACTTCCACATCAACAGACCCTCCGTCTAACGTACGCTGCCAACTCCAGCACAGATTCCAGATTCCCTGCCCGAGCCCCTCACAGGCCACACCGCAACAGTCCTGTTCAAACTCGCCGTTTCTGAGTGCAGCACCTGCACCTCGTGGTCACTCCGATTCAGCTTCCTAACAGGTTCTCTTTGGATGAAACCTTCCCACGGTAGCTCGCGTAGCACTGTCTAACTCCAGGCCAGAGCAACTCTAGCAACAGAAAGAATTCGGCGCTCTCTCCGATTTACCTGCCGCAATAATTTCACCACTGCAGTCAGGCGATGGTTCTGGTTTTAGCAGCAACAAAATAACTGCCTGCCTGTATCTCAAAGCCTGGAAGAAACTCTTCCTTTGACCTAATGTTTACAGGCAAGCTAATCAGGGCATCATTAATTCAGAACGATAAGTAGTAAGACAGCTTCCTAATATGTTGTTAGTATCTCTGAATCTGTCTCACTTGCGTGGATGCAGGCCAGAAGACACCCTAGAATAGCTAAAAAACCCCCTTACTTTTTACATTTTCTACCAAGCCAATAGCTTAAGCATTGAGTCACAGAGGTTGACTAGCTGGTGACAATCATGTGTTGAAATTATAAACGTCAAAAGGCTGTGATTCACTTAAACCAAGCGCCTGTGTTTAATTTATTTATATTAAGCTTCCACATTTCTGAGAGATGGTTTCACCCAACTGCTTCCCTAGGAGTGTAAATCACCATCAAAGTACAGAAGAGTAAATCTGCAGAACATAACTGGGTTTGAATGTGACGCACAGCAAACAATTACAAAAGCACATACACGGATTCATTGTTAAAGCTGCTCCAGCCTTGGAAACGTCTTCACATTTTTCCACAGTTTATGCAGGAATTCAGAATGTTGCAAGTATATAATTAGTATTAGATGTGATTAATTCATACTGTGGGAAAATAGAGAAAGAACTGAAATAGAGCTCTGTGGATCTCCTTTCTCTCCACCCAAACTGCAATCAAGCATATGCCTATTTGACTCTCTGAACGTACTGCCAGAACTCAATTTTGGGAGCTGGCTTTTTTCTCCTCTGGCTGTAATACTGAATGTTTCATTTTTCAATGTCACACTATTTACCATGCACATATTTTAGTCGTGTCATTTCACAGTACGGTTCTGGGGCTGGTTGGCTCACGGCTTCTTTGTACCTATTTTCCTTCATTCTCTTTTTCATTTCTTTCTCACAAGGCTGTTTGCCAACTCTTATTTGCCTATATTTGTAAAATAGGAACAAACTATTATCAGTCCTTTGAAAGGCACATAATACAGAGTTCTAGGAAAAAAAAGCTGCAGGTTTCATCTGCGTGGTTTGAGAAGAATCAGTTTTGATTTCTGCTCTGGTTCACTCTGGATTTTGCTCCGAGCCGTGTGTCAGGATCAGATCTAAAAATCTTCAAAGTTTACTTGTAATGCTGAAAACATGAAACCCAAACCTTTTTAGAGTTTGATACAGAACAATAAATCAGTCCTCAGATTACTGCACTGGGGCTCAAATTTGCTTGAAGAGTTCTGTGAACCTTAGCAAAAATCTCACGGAAACTTAGCCTTTAACGATAGCTGAAGTCCATCAGTGCTTGGCATGGTTCCGCAAGTTTTAACATAAGGTTCGCAAAGCTTTGGCAAGCACGTGCTTTCACTGGTGTTTACTTACCCGCAATAAGCAAGAGCAATACATTCCTATGTACACTCAGTTTCTGAATTTGATGTGTATTTTACCGTGCTAAAATTGAGTGAAAGCAAGATGACAGAGAAAAAAGTGATATAAGGAATAAAGCGCGGGAAAAGAAATTAAGACTTTGGTCCTGCTCTGCCCAAAATTGCACGTGCCTCCTGAAAAGATGAGAAGTGAGCTGGAAAAAAATAAATGCCTGAGTGACTTAAATATTTAAGTTCCATTCTCAAATCTTGCATTTCCCTTTAAATTTGGTGTGACCTCTGCTGTGTTTACGGGTAACTACACTGTACAACACAGCCCAGGGCAGAAACTTTCTTAACTCAGAGACTAAAAAAAGCGAGCTGGAAGCTGTATCGCCCTGCCTACGCAGCGCCATGCCCGAGTTAACCGGCGCTATTAAGAGCAGAGCCTACGACAGCAGAGGCAGCCTCGTACTACACAGACCTCCTCGTACTACACAGACCTCCTGCTTTCCAGACCACGGCTACCGGCCCCCCCGCGGCCCCGCGTGCGGCCGGGCGGCTGGGCCAGCGGCTCGCGCTGCGTGCCTCTCGGAGCGTGGCGCAGGAAAACTGGACCTGGGCGTTTCTGATCATTTTCCCCAACAGTTAGTTATAAGGGTACCTTTAAGCTGCCCTGAGCTGCCATTTTCTTCTGCAGGCTATTGCTGTCTGATTCCCTAAAAAGAAGCCATTCTGTACACTGGAAACTTAGAAAAAATTTGAATAAACACATTCTAATATTATAAATGGTATATCATAAGGCTAAAAGTTATTTTATAACACATTCCTAATTCTAATCACAACTTCCTACTCTGACAAGAAATATAACTGTGTTGATTTTAATATAAAATAATCCCTAATTCTCTATGTAGGTTATTGCTTGTGTTAGCTAAAAGCATATAGATCATTGATTACATTCATAAGCTCATCAATTATCATATTGCTGTCATTCTGTAGTAACTATTTGAACCAGGTTCAACATATTAAGGCATGTAAAGACTCTGAAAATAAAATCTGGCTCTTAACTATATTTGTTTGTATTTTTAGCCCATGTTTATAGAATCACAGAATCATTTAGGTTGGAAAAGATATTTAAGACCATCGAGTCCAACCGTAAACCTAACACTACTAAGTCCCACCAAACTGTGTTGGCCTCCGAGTTATGTACCTGCAACTAAGGGGGGAATAAACCTCCTCATCCCCATATTTACTTAAAAACCCACTTGGTCGTGTACTCTCCCTTCTCTTAAATTCAGTATATTGTACTGTATTTGGCTTTATTTATAAAAGGTTATGCTTACTGCAAATTCTAAGTCTTAGAGCAGACTTTATTAGATTAAAATTAATTTCCTTCAACATGTCCGCCCTTTTACATCTGAGGAGAACATTCTGACTTACTATTTTGAGGTAAGGGGGAAAAGCTAGTCAATTGGGGGAAAAATACGCACACCCCCCCAACTCTGACAACAGACGTACTTTCATCCTCGTACCGCACAGCCTCCCCGCACCCCGGCGCTCCCGACGAGCTCTGCCCGAGGTGTCCCACGTGGAACACCCCAGCGCTGGCCTGGCCCCTGCCGCCCCTGCGCGTCCAGGTGCCACACCACCGAGCAAGCCGCGTGCTGCAAGCGACTCGCCACCTCCTTCTGCCTACCGGCCACAGTCTTTCTGCTTGCGCTTCTCCAGACTGCAAGAAATATTGCGGGGGTTCACATGCAATTATAGGATCGGAAACCCCTGCGCCAAGGTCTGTCCCCTCTCCCTGTTAGTTGCTACAAGGTGGCATCAGCAAGGTAGTTTATTGCCAGACTAGAAGTTTCCTGACACGGGCAACTTGCCCGTAGTTCAAGGTAGGGAAACATTATTCAGAGAGAATCCTCCTTCACCACAGAAAGGAAAACTGTACTGGATACCCAGATTTTTTTTTTTTTTTTTCTTTTAGTGACAACAGCAGACACGAGAGGTTTTCAAACCATAGCACACAAACCACTTTGGAGCCGTAAGGGGTTGCTGCAGGCAGGGCAGCAGTGCTCAGTCTTACCTGGGCGAGGAGCCAAGGCCTCGGCCATCGCTGCCGCACCGTCCCCAGCCGGAGCCGCTTTACCCCTCCTCACGCAGCAGCACCATCCCACGCCCACGCGTGCCGTGCGTGTGCTCTGGCCGCTGGGAGAGGCGAGGAAGGATACAGCGGGGAGCAGGGGCTCAGCTGGGGGACGGACGCTTCTCGGGGAGCGCAAGGGGTGAGCTGCTCCTCGCCAGAGCTGGATGGGATTGCAACGAGTACGGGGCGAGGGTCCTGGTGTGGGAAAAGAGAGGGTGTGCGCACGCTGCCCGGGAGCTGCTGCTCCTTCTGCAGATGGTGGCTCTTGAGCAAAGCCGGCATGTGAAAACCCTTGACACACAGCTCTCCAGGGCACGGAATCGCTCCTGACAAAGGGAACTGCCAGCCATTGCCCCTTGGGGAGAAACAAACTAAATGCTTCCTCACATTTGTGTGAGCCAATATGGCTTTGTAAGAGATTTATTTTCTCCAGGTACAGTACATGAAGACACGCTTTAGCGAAGCTGGTACAGAAACTCTCTTTTCACCACCACCACTTAGATATTCATGGAAAAGGGGAGTAAGGGGGAGCTTATTGGGAAGACATTATAAAGGGAAGACCTGATAGTAGGGGAGAACCAATCTGCAGAGTGACCTTTAATAACTAACTGCTATAGTCCCAAGTGAGTTAATAAAATTGCAGACTAATTTAACCACATCCTCTTAACTTGCCCTTCAACAACTGCATGGTCAAGACAATGTATACAAACAGAGAGGTCAGCATTTGCTAATGGCCACAAAAAGCTTCCTCACTGCAGTGTTGCAGACAGACTGTAGTTTGAGACTTGAGCGCTGAGTCACGGACTATACCCTTCCCTACATGTGCAAGACATTAAGTGTTCATCACAGAAACTTAAATAAATTAAATCATTCCATTGCAAATGACAAAAAGAGAACTTTCAAGTTGCGCAGTTATTATTCAGAGATATGGAAGCAATAAAGTTAAGGTTCCACATGCATCCTCAGCGCTCTGCTTTGGTCTGTATGTAGTGTGGTTGCTAATTCCATAAACCACTAATAGTTTTTTTTTTTTTTTCCTAAAAAGAACAGAATAATACTTTTTATCCACGTACAGTCTATAAACTCTCTAGTAAGACAGCTCTACTTTTATTTAAATAATCCAGTCTCCTCTTTGCTGACACAGTTTTATGCAGTAAGATCTTTTTCCTGTATTTACACACTTTGACATTCCAATCGCATTTCTCTACGCGGAGCCCCACTGACGATCCTCGCTTCTAAGAACCTAACCAGGGTGCAAAGGGCTTTCTCAATGGATGTATCCCTCTGCGTTTTTCTGTCCATTCACAGCGTTCCCCATACCCCAGAAAGTACTCAGATAAATCTAAATCCAACTTAATTGAATGTGCAAGGAGGTCTTCATATACCTATAATTTTTCATCGTTACTCAGTCTTGTTATTCACAGGCTGTTGCAGGTTACTTACAAAATATATACTGTGTATTTTTCTAGCAAGTGACTTCCATCGACTCTGGCTGGCAGACAAGTAGTTTACAGTACGTAGAAGCGCTCTCACATATACATTTAAAGCTGCAGTAAAAATAGTTGATGCTATATGGAAAACAGTATTAAAATCACATAATTAAAGGCTATATCAAATTCACACAAACAAAAGAGAACAGATTCAGTCTTACCAACAAAAGAGGATATATTCGTCTCTACTGTTGATGTTTTCAACATCTGAGGGCTTATTTGTCCAATGTTACTGACAACATAACAAATTTCTTTTGGTTTTCCTTTTCTTGTGAGACAGGCAAGTTTGTGAGACATTTTCGTATTGAATTTTGAGTGATCATTTTAAAAGAAATCCCAGAATATGGAAACATTTCTCTGGAAACAAGTGACCACTATATTCCACATAGTTTGCAAGATGCAGAAAGGAGTGATTCTTATACAAATATGCAGAACTCCACTGTATTTTCTTTAGAAGATGTAGATGAATTTGGAAGAAAAGCTTAATATTTTAACTATGTATCCACTTGGGGTGCAATGCTTCCTTTTATGAGCTTGGACAAAGAAATTCAAATGTTCTGTATTGAGGTCCAGGTCTGCATTATGCCTTGTGCGGATGAAACGTTACAACTTTTTTACGTTGAAGGTTGTAGGGGTGACTTTTTTTTTTTTTTTTAACATCTCCTGTATTGTCTCAAGTAACTTGAGCACTTTTACACTTATTCTTCATCAACTACCTGGCTAAGAAAATCCTGAAAGATGCAAATTGGGGGACAGGGATCTACAGACAGGCAACTCGCATGGAAAGGTCATGACAACTATGGGAGAGGGGCTGCCAATGGTGAAATCTCAATATACAAGAAGTTCAAGAGCTTCCTACTGTATCTGGTATAGGAAAAAAGCAAAGGTGAAGTTCCTCATAGAATTTAAAAAAAATAGATTTAGAGCTTCTTGCACCATAAGTGGCTGTGAAATCAATCAGAAACACAGATGAATACACATGCCAGAAGTTTGTGAATTCCACTCAAAGAGAAAAATGAGACATAGCAGAACATAGCTATGCAAGAGGCCCGCGACAAAAAAATTGTCTAGGGATAGCTTTGAAATATTTATAAACAAGTGTAACATTACTGAGGCGGGAAGGAATACTATAAACAATCGGGTCATATTGTAACTTTAATTAAAAAAAATGCAAAATAGCTGAAATACCAAAGGAACATCTTTAAAGGGGCTTTGGGGGTGGGAGGGCGTAGTTGGGTTTTTTAAACAATCATAAATGCTCTCAGAGCTGTACTGGGATGGGACAAGACTGGCATCTAGTGGCTCGCAGCATTATGGTCCTTAGTCCCATTGAACAGCTGGGACATGTTCCAGACCTGCTTTTCTACAGTATTCATTACAATCGTCTGGGCTGTAATTGAGTATCTGGCGAGTATCTTGCTAGCAAAACTTGGGGAGGAAAAAAAAAACCCACCAACAAAAAAAGGTTTACATGTAAAGGAATAAGTAAAGAGATATCAGTCTCTGTTTGTCTGCGCTTTATTAGTGACTTAGCTTAGAAGCAAGTAGATAGGAATTTTTATTTTCTTTTTTTAAATCTGGCGAGAAGAAATTGCACAGTCTTTAAGAAAATATTTAGTATAGCTATAGGACTAATAGTGATCTGTTCTTTATGTATGCACGTTTGGTTACCACTGGCTTCCAACTATAAAGAATATTAGCAGAGCACTTCCATACATCAAATACATGTTTGGTGACATTTTCCAAAAGTTACCTAATACTCTTTTATGAGTTGCATATTTTTACTGTGAAAATATTGGAAAGAAGTTCCCCAGTTGGGAATTTTGCAAAGTCCTTGTGAGAGGAGACAGTGTATTTGCAGGAACAGATTCCCCGAGAGTCATTCAGATCCCCTGGGGCAAGACCACTTTGCCGGGGAAAGGGTACGGTATCATGGTATTAGAGAGACTTGATGAGCTCTTGATCCAGGTTCCTTTTTAATTATGTATTATTAATCATTTTGCAGTTGGAAAAATCTAGCATTGTCTACACGTAACTAATTAGGAAGGAACTCGTGTCTTTTAAATTAATGTGTAGAGGTTTCTTTTGCAAAGTGAGCTGACAATACATAGCACTAGACCATAAATTTTACTTCACAGTTCAGAAATTGTTCCTCTAGAACAGCAAATAAACAGGAAATTAAATTGTGTATTATATCCCAAAATTAGCGTGAGATACTACAGACATTCCCAATTTTTCAAATACCACCACTGAAGAGGCCATTTAAGAAACCTAATCTGCTTTGTGTTTGCAGTCCTTATCTTTTTGAAACTGTTCTCTGATAGTACAAATAATTTCTCTAATCATCCCTGCACACAGTAACCACACAGCATAAGTCCATATTAATTGGTGTTACTGTTTATGACTAGGATGGCAATGAAAGTGAATGTTACAAACGCTGCTGTTACTATCCACGGTTCAGAACAGCACGCAAGGAAGATTTGAATTGCAATTGGTGTCGTACACAAAGCCATTAAACTAATATTTATATTTAACTTATATTTAACAGAATTGAAGTGTTGAATGTTAATAAAGATATAAACAATGACATAATTTAAAATATTAAAAAATAAAATACAAAATCTGTGTGTGGTGGTAATTCATTGCTTTAGAGTTCAACTTACCAAGGTGTCTATATGCTTTGGAATTGATTCTTTTTATTTTCAGTTTTCAGATTTTAAACTGAAATTTAAAGCTAAAATTTCAATTTTAAAACTGAAATAAGAAATTCTTGCAGATTTTTAGAAAGTACTTTGATTCTGCCAAACATTGACATTCACCAAGTCCAAACAGCAATTTTTAATTTTTTTTTTTTTTTCCCTAAACTTTTGGTTAAGAAAGGTCACACTGGCTCAACACGGCTGATAATATGGAAGCTTGAATTTAAATCCCCGGAAAATAAACAATTTTGAAAGTGCGGAGAGCGTAGCCCTTACCTATTTTGTGTTGTTTCAATAATATAGCTGCTGACTTACAATACAATACAATACAACAAATGAGATTTGTTGGTACAACTTGCCAGAATTGTAAGCTTTAAGTGCAATCCTATTCTCAAGTAAAGCAAGTTTAAAATACAGGTAAATGCGAAGCTTTAGTCAGTACATTGTCTGACTATATTGTGTACTTCTATCTAGTATTTCTAACATACGACACGAATTTTACACCATTATAACTAGCTGTTAAGTTTCCCATATCTGTCCTTTGAGTATTCGGAAGACAACAGCTGTATGCCTTTTTGAAACACCCGCAAAACTCAAAATTTAAATTCGCTTTTTAAAATGTATTTATTTTTCCCTACGTAGGCCAGCTATACACACTAGATCACTCGTCCAACCTTCCCTGTAACCTTTTGGTTAGGACAGGTCATACGTCCAAGAGTTAAAGTACAGCCAAGTGGCAACTGAATTGCGCTATTTATTTGTGTAAGTGAAGAGCAAGCAGGAGCTGGAGTCACGGAGCAGGACACACATGTGCTAGCTGCTGTTACAAATGCACATGTGATCACATGCATGCATGCGAAGTAATCCCTGCTGCAGTGTCTTCCACCTAAACACAAGTGAAGAGATTTATACAGATAGGCAGGGGACATCGGTAAATAACTAGGCAATACCGACCATGAAGATAAGCAACACTTTCAGCCCATCAACCACCTTATTCGCCATCCACGAATTGGGGGGGGAGAAGCAGCAGAGGATCATTTGTTGAAAAAGCATTGTCAAAAAGAAAAAAGAAGTAATTAAAGTGAAACATTTGAAGTGTAAAACCAGCCAACTGCCCTCTGTAATCACCCGTGAAACCCAGAAACAAGGATTGCACCGATCTCCAGCAGCACCGTCTTTGCCAACTCCAACAAGCTGAGGGAACTGACCATCTGCAGAGACACACACCATACCTGCCCCGAATGTGCGAATGACCACTTTGGTTGAGTACGTGGAGACATGTTTTTAGTTAATGCAAGACAATTCAACTGGTAAAATGTTACTAAATCAATTGTATATCAATATACGTTCTGGTATCGCGGCAGTTACAGTTCAGCGTGTAGGGTAACAATAATGGAAAACAGAACTTGCCATTATGTATCATTAAAGTATAATCAATTACAGGAATCTGCTAGTGCTTGCCTTCAGAGAATCAATCATGAGGAAACACAATCTACTTAAATGTGCAGATAACAAACGGAAATGATTTTTAAAACAAGGTGATTGGGTTGAAAACATTTTTAAAGATAAACTTTAACAGATTTCCTGACCTCATTTTATTAATGCAAAAGTCAAAATAGACAAAAATGCTGGCTTTATATTCCAAGAATGGAATATGAAAGTTCCTATTAAATCTGGGCCTGGAGCGTGCATTTTCCAGCCAACATCCAAGACTGCATTTGCAGTATTCATCATTATATATTTGTGTGTATATACAATGATGTCACTGTTTATGGCGCTATAAAGTCCAATTCAAAAAGCACAGTTTTTATACTGTCCTTCTGGAGTTCGCTTACACACAGGCCGAGGTGCAACGCTCACCAAATTCACGAGTTAATGTCAGGGCTTATCTGGAAACAAGAGCACAGAGGTGCCTGTACACAGGGGTGAGCACACTCGAGGAGCCAGGCAACCGCGGCAAAAGCTCGCGAAGCCATCGGAGGCATCCTCGGACGGGCGCCGGAGGATTTGTCACTGCAGAAATGCTTTGTCAGTCAAAAGCAGAGCTGAACTGCAGTCTGAAGAGAAAGGGCAAGACAACAAACAAAACAGTCTTGTATCCTGTAAACTCTCTCCTTGTGTCTCTGTCCAGATTTACCCTGATACACCAGGGTTACTCGTGGTTTACACAAGTACCATGGGCGTGAGTCACCCGTGTAAGACAAAACTGCATCAGCTGAAACGCTTTGGACGTGACAACAATCCCACTGCCCAGTTCTGTCTTCTCACATACAACGGGAAAAGGGGAAGGTGAGGTGAAAACCTGCGTTGGGATGGGATGAGGGGGGAGACCAACTCTTGAAACACTGGGGGTGAGAGGGCAGGAACAAAAAGCTTACCAAGGGATGGGAAAAAAGCTACTGAGGCTGAATAGCTTTCGCTCCAACCAGTCCCAAGGGGTACTGAAAAGTATTACCTTTTAATTAAAGTGAAAGCAAGCAACGTGCAAGACCTGCGTTACCAGGATTGCAAGGGGTCCTCGTTTAAAACTGCTCTGTCTCCACCTTGCGTTGATCACTGCCTGCTTTCAGCCCAGTCTCCCTAATCACCGGTTCATTTCTCCACAAGCCTAGCAGGTCCCACTCAAGAGGAACGCTGGTGCTGCCAGTACGTAGAAAGGTCAAGGACTGAGACATTATTTGGAATAAATATATAGGCAAGGTATTTCCCAAGAGACCACAAGGAGGTAAAAAAAATAATAATTTCATTTATCTATGGGGATAATTGTGGATGCTAATTGGGCTATTTCATGGAATTCAGTGAAGAACTTGGACCAAAAAAATGATGAACATTTTGAGATTCAATTATTTTTATAGTACATACTACACATTCTTATTTTCTGAATTTCAATTAAACTTTAAGAGATTTCCCATTCTATAACCTGTAATGAATGAATATAGATCCCATAAAATCTGCAGAAAATTGCAATTCTGAGAGATGGAATGCAGTAGGGAAGGGGAGCAGGTGTAGAAATTGAGTAATTTTTCATAACACCACCATCTTATATTTCACCTCCTTACTATGCCTTTTCGTATCATTGATATTTTACAGGTAGTTAAAGCCTGGAAATTTGGGTCTTTCTAGGAGAACAATAATCACTTGACCTCTAGAGAGCTACTTCAATAGCTATTTACCTGTACGGGAACGTCAGTAAAACTGGGGACAGTTTTCCAAAGGCAACACAGGATTCACCCCTTCCCTGCGAGGTGTGCGCTGAACTGTGAACACCCCTACCTCCGTCGTCAATCAGTGACACCAACAGTGATATTTCACGGGACTATTAATTTCCAAAGTGTTTGCAGGGAACAGCTGGATCCCCAACTACTACATGAGTGCACTAGAAGACACGACGCTTGTGTGAGGGAAAGATTTACAGGGATCTAAAGTAGTAGATGGTCTTAGGGAAAACAGTACGCAGCTTGCTATGAGAGATCCTCCTGTAAGATATGATCAACCGACAGCCAGGCACTGTGCCAAACACAGGCAAAAACGTCCAGGGCAGCAGACTAAGTTTCCAATGGCAAAGAGCGAAGATGCATTAGGGCAGCACACACTTCCCCAGAGCAGATCCCCAGCCTGCCTCCCCAGCCCTCTGCTGCTGCTTCCATGGGGGCAGAACCTGAAGCGGGAGAGAAGGGAACCGAGATGGGCACCCTGGTGAAAAGGGAAGTGTGACAGGGAGGAGAGGACACCATGCAGAACAGTTCAGAACCGCGCTAGGGAGGCAAGGTCTACCGGTGGGCTGGGGAGAAAGTCTCAGAAATCCCTTGGAGCCCCCAAGACCTCCCACAGCCTTTCGCAACCTCAGGTGACATCCTTCCAGAGCACTTTACCTCATCACAACTCCATGCACCCATTCAAAAAAAAAAAAAAAAACAAAACACCCAAAAACCACAAACCACACTCACAAACGCAGCATAAGCTCCCACAAGCCCTACAAATCATAGGGGATCTCCTCGCCTTGCTGCCAACCAGCTGGCCTTCGCCAGCCCTATACCCAAAACCTCCACTGTCCCTTCCAACATAACACACCTCCCCCAGCTCGACCCTTCTTTGCTGCAAAATTCAGTTTTGCATATGATGCTGAAAGCTCTTGAGCTGACTTTGTCAGCAGGAGCTTCACGCAGGCACAGGATATCCATTAAACCTTTCACTAATATCTTGGATAGGCACACTTTGGATCCACAGTAATACTTCTCCGAACACATGCTCCTCATTTCAAAAAGCTAACTGGATGCAGAGTAAGATTTCAAGTCCTTTTTTTACGTCTAAATTGAACAGTCCGAAAGCTTTAGCTATGTAGCTGTTAGTTTAAATCTGAAACATATAAAATATAACATTAAATCAAATTACTGTTATTGTAATGTTGCTTTTCTTTTTTAATGAACCACAAACAAAACACTTATTTAAAAACTTGGCCTCTATGATTTTTCAAGGAACTTACCATCACTTTTTCCATGCTTTTCCCACAGGCAAGTACATGCTCTATTTTTTATTTCATCTGTTTGTCTATTTATCCCTTGCACTTTGTTGCAATACCCCTGGGCCTGACCCGAGACCTGGTCTGTCACCAGAGGTTTTTGGGGTTTTTTGTTTGGTTGGTTTTTGAGCAGGACATCTCCCACAGCATGACCCACAAGACCAGCGATAAAGATGTGCACATCAGGCAATATACATAAGGTTGAAATGCAGAACTTTTAACAAAATTATTTAAACATAAATATTGACCTATACATGCATATAAATATGCATAATTATTTCATATTATCACTCATGGTCAAAACCATACCAGTATGCAGAGCACAGCTTAGCAGATTGTACTTCTAAGTCTGAAGTTCTTACACACCATAATAGAATTGTTATATTTCAAAATTTTCAATTTTTATATTAAAAAGACCTGAAAGCCGTTAACTGTGGCCCTTGACATTGATCTATCTATTGTCTTTTGTGCTATTACCTATTATTCATGGAAAAATAATTGCTTTTATTTTTCCAAATAATTAAAAAAAAAAAACAAAAAAACCAAAAAACCAACCGAGTTTAAAAGTCACCAGTGACTATTTTACAACCAGGAGCTTTCAACTAACCATTAAATAAATATGCAAGTGTATTTCTATGATAAAAACCACCCATAGCTCACTGAATTCAGACAAATCCTCTATATTATGAATCGACCAACCACATGATTGATGAAATGATGCGTGAAAATAGAGGCAGAGGCAAAATAACCTACTTGAACCCAGAAAATTTTCAGACAATAATCATTACCAGCTTTAATTAACTTCAACACAAAAGCGGGGGCTCCTTCTGTTTCAAGGTAATGAAGCTCAACACACAGACGCTACAATTAGAGACAAAGCATAAGTCTAAAGCAAGTTGTATCTTAGGATTGAAATAATGAGCTTGGTCTTTTAATTTTGTAGTCAGCAATTACGTGAGATTCAGAAACAAAGAAACAATACATGCAATTGAAATGTTAAGGTACAAACGTAGCTGGTTTTCACTCAATATCTTTCTTATAAGCCAAAGGCAAGAAAGTAACTTTTTTCCTACAATAAGCAGTATGTTCAATACCCTGGAAATATTTCCACTACGATCTTCTAAGATTTACTCACTTTCATACTACACAAGTCAGAACTGTGACCTCATCTAAAGCTATGAACTGCTTAGTGACTTCTATCTTGCCTTTCTCATATATATTCATTAAATCTTTATCAATAATACTGTTATTTCCATTTAAAATGATTGTTGTGTAGCAAAAAAGCTGCTCTCCCACAAAAATGAATAAACCTAGATTGCTTCCACCCTTTTCAATAATTTGCCTATTCCTAAATACCAGGTTGGAAGAATATATGACCTTTAACTTAATCTCATCACCAAGCACCTCCAAAAAAAAAAGCACAGAAAGAGAAAAGATGGTCTGCCATTTATTTCTCCCATTTATAGTTTATTAAACCTAAAGATAATAGGAAAAACGTGGAAAAAAGCAGAGAATGTCTGGGCTGTAGTATCAGATATCACTGCTTATTACTGGCTATCTGCCTAGTAATCATAAATCCATAGGGTAATATTCTAAAATCTTTTGCTTTTCAGGTAGGTGTGAGCCAAAAAGAAAAAAAAGTTTAATTTTCTACGAAGAGCAGAAAACAGCATGCACAGCACAACTGGGTACCAGGATGCATAAATATTCCTGATTACAAACCCTTTCACATAAAGCAAACAGGAAGAGTTTGAAGCTAACAGTGTGTACATCATGCGAAAGGTATCTCTGTCCCAAAAGATAGATATCACATAGACTATGAATGAACTGCTCCAATAAATTATATTATTCCTCAGAGGGGAAAGGAGAGCAATGTTATAAACAGTGACTTCAGAAAAGTGAGAACAATAGGGCATTGAATTTTGCAAGAGTGAATTAAGGATCTTTTTTTCCTGGAGGAGAGCTCAGTATCGTTGACCAATGAGCCTTATAAATAAAAACATTAACTCCAGCGCTGCCTGCTCCTTGAAGCACCTTAGCGTCTCGTCCTTTCAACATATCAGAAATTAAACGTAGCTACAAAATACGTACAAGTACGTACAGAATTAAATCTATGTTGCAAATAGATTCTTTAAAAATATGCTTTCCAGACAGTTCAGAAAGCATGGGATTCTGGCAACACGCACACCTCAGACACACAGCTTTGATGATAGACTGTGCTGTGCATCTTTGGAGTAGAAGTCTTACCAAATCAGAAACCAACGATCTCTGTACATCACCTCCTCCTTGTGCTGTCTGATACGTACTGAATATCCACGGATAAAGGAAAGCTAAGCCAGAGCAGCATTTTTCAAAATGAATCTTGATAGGATCAAAATCCTCGGAACTGTCACTTTCCTTTGGCATCGCTTAAACCAAGGAGAGTCGTTTGGTTAAAACATTCACCGAGATCTCGACAGGACTAAAGGAGCGTACGAGTAAATCTGACTCCCAGTGTGGAACTGCTCCGTGCCGAGGGCAGGGCTGCTGCTAGCCGGGTAAAAGGCACCGGGCTCAGAGCCCGAGCAGCTGACCTTCTCTGCAGCAGAAAGTTAAAAGCTAATTAGAAAGCGTTTTCAGCAGGTGACAAGCTCTCTTTTTTTACTGAGAGAGGGACGGTCACTAATTCCCAGGCCACAAGTCTCAACCAGCAAATCAACTGCCCACTATGAAGTGATTTTTAATCCCAAATTCCTGTTTGCTATCACCAATACGCCAAACATTAAGCACTGGCAAACTCTAACTTCATCTTGCATGGTCATTTCTCCTTCTCTCTGGCTCTTTAGCTGCTTTCTTGGTTAGTTACCGTTGGAAATTGATAGTCCCATAAACGTCTACTAGAGACGAGTTTTTAAACACATCATCTCTGCTCTGACAACGATAAGACGAGTCTCTCTGAGGTTTATGGCAATCTCAAAGAGCAGATGTTTTTCAATAACATTGTGATATTTTTTCCTCCTCTCCTATGCAGCATTCCTCCCTCACTCCCTGCACATACTTGTTTTGCCAAACTTCTCTGAAACCCATTTTTAAATGGTATTTGAATGTTACCTACTCTTATTCTCTCTGAAGGTTTCTTTTGTTTTATAATGAGGCTTTTGTCAGGCAGCTTCTCACTGTTTATGTAATTGCCTAACCTGACACAGAAGAGGATGGAGGAAAGAGGGGTTTGCCTTTTTTTTTTTCCCCAAGTAGCTGAAAATGGTTTCTCCATTTTAGCCTCACTATAAGCAAAAGTAATGGTTTTAGAGAGACTTGCAAAAAGATTACTGTCAGTACTCTTGAAACACAAAGATATTAACACTTAACAGCTTTGCCTTTACACATTATTTTGTTATTTCTCCTCCTCCAGCCTTCTTTCCTGCGCTTTACAGTCTTCTGGCACCTAACCTTCAACTGCACTGCTTCTGCTTTCTTCTGCGTCCTCCACAGCCTTCCTTCCACAAACCTCAGGTTCCCCTTGCTTCGTGGAACTTGTTCTGCCTACTCTGACAGCCTGCCCAGGCCGGCGGGCCCGGCGCCCGGGAGGTGCTCGCCTTCCCGAACCACGGTCTGCTTGGAAATGCAGGGCAAGGCGCCGACTCCTCAGTTACACATTGCGGCAGGCATGGATCACGTGCCATTTCGACTGTGTGGAAAGGCAATCACGTTGGCAGAAGCCGTTCTGGTTTGGGCATTTTTGGAAGGAATGCTGGGCATTTTGAAAGAGGAATTTTTTCTGAAGCCTCAAGTGAAGTTCTTACACTAACTCCCAGCTTGATATGACAAATTTCAATCTAATTTCAAGGCTGTAGCATTAAGTATTGTTACTGATTTTCTGCTAAAAGTTCATTTCATAATGTGTCTATTTTTTTCTTTTTTTTTTTTTTTTTTTTTTTTTTTTTTTTTTTTTTTTTTTTTTTTGCCTGCTTGAAAGTGAACATATCTGTTTTCCTTTGACTGGCTCCTTCTGGTACATCATTATCCCTTTATCTGAACAATAGTAGCTTATTCCTCTATCTGTTCTATTGGAATAAGTTAAAGAATTGCCTTGCAAAAACAATAAAAGAAAGAATTCCGTGTTGCAAACACCGCGTTTTATCACTATTTTAATGAGAACTTCTGTTTTACTTATAACCTTAACCTGTGAATTTATGTGAATATGCAAGAATCTCAGCTTTTATTTCTTTTAAACATGTCTCTAATTCTTATAAGATGCTTACAAAGAGTATAAAAAAAAGCAACCTGGAAATACTTAATGACTTGAGCATGGGAAAGGAAAAACTGTATATATATTATACGTATGTAAATACTTTCTGTTCCATCTTGTTATTGCTGTTAGACCTGACCTGTGACTCTTCTTAGTTTTGGAAAATACATTTCTTTTGTAGAACTGTGCCAGAGAGGAAAAGCCTTATACTGCGCCTTGTCCTCCGAATCAAGCAGAACAGAGACTCAGACGAGGGCCTCTGAGATTCAAAGCGACTGCCCCATCCATCAGGCTTCTCTGAGCTGAGTGTCTCACAAACTCTTCTGCTGCAGTTGTTTCACATCATATAAATAATTTAATATTCACTAGAGAAGCAACTTGAACAGGCTTCTCATATCCTAACCGAGAGCCCCACCTATTTGATTATGAGTTGTTCCAAAGCGGAGGTTTCTCTTGCTCAGGAAAAGCTTTGGGGTTTCTCGATGTTTAATTGGAGAACTTGAAATTTTGAAAACACTCATGGGATGAGAAAGCTATTTCCTTCTCATTGCTGGTAGCAAGGAAACACAATAAAGGGACATATAAATATAAAAGAAAAAATCTCAGGAAGACAAAATTATCTGCTCAGCCATACAGTTCTTTGACAATTCTAGGTTTCAGATTTCTGTAATTATTTACAGCAGATATCACCAGGCAAAAAGCACCGTGTCCATATTCGATAGGTAGAACTGAGTTTATACGGCGCTCTTCAGGACACACTTCACACGTTTCAGACAGCGATTGCTATCACAAGAGAGGTAGGCAGGAATAAATCCAGAACTGCCTGAAAACTACTTCTGGTAGCTCTTTAACGAGTCTAGCCTGTTAAGGGTACCAAAAGGACGAGTCCTGTAGCTGCAGGCAGAAGACTGAATCTCCAGAACTCCGTGCCAAACTTTCTCAGAAGCAGAGCAGGTTATTTGCAATAGCAGATTCAGGCCACAGCTACGGGATCCTCTGCTGCGGCGCCCCGTGTAGACAGAACAGCCAGTCAACTGAACAGGCAGGAGGTTACTGTTCTTTTTCGATGGCTCCCTTATATAGGGCAGAATGGCACCAAAATGGCAAACAATTATTTACAGCAGAGAAATTACAAATCAGCTGAAAAATCAGCTCCTGCCTCTCTGCTTCTGAGACAGTTAACCTCCATGCATTTCTGCGCTTAGCTATCAAACTCACTCCTTGTCAGCAGAAGTTATGAACACACATAAAAATAAAATAGTTCTAGTAATTTATATCTGATCTGTTTGTAGTAACAGAACTTTGAAATTCTTAGAAAGATACATGTGTGGAAGGGGGAAAAGTAATGAAAATTATCCACTTACCATAGTTGTTTTAAAAAGCCAAAAATTTGCCTCAATTCTCAAAAAAATTCTACAAAACTCCAGAGCGAAGAAAACTAATGAAGAAGTTAATCTGCATCATTAGAAGATGAACCAAAATATCGCTATCCACTTTTTTTTTCCTGGCTTCATAAAACCTTGTTCTCTTTTTCTGTTCCCTTACCACAGAGGCAGAAAACAGATAATAGTTTAGCGATTAAAATAACCCAAAAGGGGCACGGCTCCTCTTTCTCCGTACGCTCTCTTTCTGATACTTAATCCCTGCCACGTATGCAGAGTGAAAGCGATGTGAAAGTCGTCCTCTGAAGGTCACCTTACATGTGCATCAATTCTAGAGAATTCTTAACCAGTAACATCTGAATTCACTGATGTCTCAATAGTTCCATAGTCATTTCAGTTTTCCTCTTCCCAACCTCAGCAAATAAATAGGAAAGAGTAGATAAGCTAAAGTGCTCTCCGCTGAAAGGGCTTATCCTTAGAGCTAAAAATCTGGAGGTCAATTTGTTGCAGTTGGGGTATTAAAGCAGTTGAGAAGTCCTTAAATTGAGCTCACAGAAATCAACAAGAATAACACTAAACCAAGAACTGCAAAGCCAAACCTTTTTTTTTTTCCTTTCGGAAAAAAAGTATAGAAGTATTTTCTGAAAGAAAAAAAAAATTAACAGAGGAAAACCTAAAACTGAATAAAGACTCTAACAGACGTTTTTATCATTTACATGTGTCCTGTTGTGCCTCGCAGCTCACTAACTCACTAGATGCTCGTGCTTCTATTCCCTTTTTCCTTCCTCTTAGCCCTCAAACTGCAGTGTAAATCTTAAGAGTTTGGGGCTTTGATGTTGCTGTTGGTTTTTAACGACATTCTGAATTCTGTGCTTACTGTCTTTCCTTGATCTCCCTTATCTTTTGATCAGTACTGAAAACTTTGAAACGTTCAGAAAACTCCGTAACAACAAGAGTTCTGCAGGTCCTGGCAGCATTTCCACATCGTAGCTGTATTCAAATTCTGCCCTCAGCTGGATGGCCATAACCGTCTAGAAGAACCTGTTGCAGGATCACAAGTGTTAGAGGACACAAAGGTGAACCCCTTGAGAGCAGGTCCTGTGTGAGGCACCTCTGGAAAGAGCTCCGGAGGCAGATTTCACAAGTGAATAAACTATAATGTTTCCAGGGTTTCTAGCTACTTCTGCAAGAGTTGAACAGGGCCATGAGAAGTTAATAGTTTAGACTTCTGCTAGTTAAGGATCTCTTCGTCGTGCCTTCTTACCAGCTACAGGTACACTCTCCATATCCCATTCAAATATAGCTGAGAGCACTTTGGTCTGCAAAATATTTCAAAGAAAGTCTAAAAAGGAATTTAGGCTGTCAGATCTCATAATAGGTTTCCGAGGCTTGGAGTTTAGAAAGATTGATTTCTGATTTGGAAAGCAAGCAGCTTGGATAAATAATCCATGAAGCACATCAAACTTCAGATGCTCCACTGCTATTTTAAATGCACTTTTCAAAAAGTCATTTCAATCGTTGGTTCTGAGTGCTCGAAGTCCGACAGACTTCCCTTTCCACCGTAGATGTTCAGGACCCTTCAAGAGCTGACTTCGGCCTTGTGGACATTATTCTAACAGCCAGAAAAATATTAATACCAATAGACTGTAAATCTAGTTATTACGTGCCTCATTCAAAAATAGTGAGATAATAAACATGCAAACAGACTTTTCTGAAATACTAACATGAGAGTAACACACGTTACATAGGAGTTTAATAAAATTATGTAGAATAGCTATTCTCAATTATCTTTTATCCTTGTATTTTCCGGTAACTGATATCAATGTAATTACCATCTATTTGATTAAATTTTAATTAAGTACCTAAGCATTTAACAATCCATCATTATAAATTTTTGCATGGTATCATTATACTAAATAAACATTTAGGTCAGAATTTTAAAAAAAGTAGCAGCAAATTAAGTTATGCTTTTTGGTCTATATTTAAGCTCTATATCTAGCAGTCAAATTTCAAAATTACTAAAAGTAGGGTGGCTGCCCTTGAAAGACAACAATAAACTACCTGGTAACGTTAGCAGTTGAAGGATTAGACCCAGAAGTTACAGAGTTTATGAACCGGACTAATTCTGTTCCCCAGCTCTGTTTTGCTATTTGTGCTTTTTCCTTAAACCTTTGAAGTCTCACCTTTTGTAGGCTTCAAAAAACCATTAAATACGTATAAAAAAAGTACATCTTTCACCTGTGTAAACCACTGGAAAATCCTTAACTATCCATCTGCTAATTTCACAAGATTTTTTCTATAGCAACCATATATACTCTAAGAGTAAGGATGAGATTTTCAAGGACACGAAATGCAATTAGGAGTTAACAGCCAGCAAAATCTGGCAGACAGGTCCCTAACTCTGCTATAGTTTTGAAAATCTCTTCCTTAAGACTCAGCCATATGCTATAGATCCAAAAAAATATGAATAATGAAAAGCAGCCTTATACCATTATTCCTTTTTTATCCCACTAAATTAACTTTAAGAGTATTCTTAAAAGAAAGTAATCCTTTCCTAAAAACTATTTGATTAATCCTCTTCTAGTCTTGTGACATAAAACTGAAATAAGGTCAACCATCTTAAAGTATTGGCACTTGAACCTCTCCCATCTTATACAGAAACTACAGCAATCCGAAAAGAAAACATCCAGTAATTCAGGTGACATCAACTATGCACTAGCCTTGATTCCATTAAAAAGAAATAACCTTGCTTTTTTATTATCACATCACACACATGCAGAGAAAACTCAGCTGGAATATAAGGCCAGTGAACTAATGAACTTAATTAACACACAGAGAATAAAAGAACTACCCTGCAAATGTGTGTGTATAATGAACCCGTTCAGCAAACGAACCAGCAGTCATAATGAAATTTTCTATGACCTCCTCCTGTCATTAGGGTCAGAGGTATGAAAACTGGGTAGGAACCAAGCATTATAAATCTTTATCGATCCTAAAAATAATGGGGTTTAAAGTTTGTAAGAAACAAAGTGCAAGTTACTTTTACTGCTCCATTGAGAGCTCCAGCATCGGTTGCACTGCTGAGCATCCGCCTCCTGAGATTATTGAAAACCAGAAATAACACAACACTACAACAGAACTTATCCTCGCTCTGTTCAGATGGTAACAACGCTCGATGCACTTCTGTCCTAAGAGCTCAGATACAACCGCATAAACAGTAAGACGTTGTAGAGGACGCAGGTGCCAACGCAGACCACGTGGCCGCAGTTTAAGCGTGCTTTACCACCTCGCCAGTAAGTGCGTAAGAGCAGCAGCTGGGTATCACATTGGTGTATTTGTACACAACAAAATCTGTCCAGCTTCTAGTGGTTTGAGGAAGCGTGGTGGGAGGAGAGAGCCTCTAAACCTATGTGGTTGCATTGGCTGCAAATGCAATGGATTCTTAGGTATATGACAGCTCCAGGGAAGAGTTTTCCAGAGCCTCTTCCAGGGGTCTGAACAGAAACTCCCCCACAGTGTTTCTGTGAATCACAACAAGGCAGTTTATATCTTAGGAAACACATACTCAAGCACAAAGGAAGTAAATGATCAGGAAGCCAAATTTCAGTTAACAACAATGACTATAAATGATTTGAAATTTCTTTTTAATAGATCACCTCCTAACAGATGTTGCCCTCTTTTTAATCTTTTCCCAAAATTTTTTCTCTGGCAAACAATTAAGTCAACAAAACCAAAAGATGGTTGTAGAATCACTTCAAAACCTGTAACATCCAATACTCTTGCTGGGTCTGTGCTTGGCAGTTGGCCCCTATATTGTTTTTGGCATCACGTTAAAGCCACAAAATCAGGAGGAATTACTTCAATTTTAAGCAGAAGCAAGCACAGAGACAGTGTCCCGTATAAAGCAAGACGAGCAATCCTCTAAGACTATAGAAATATTGTGACAAGGCAACTTGCTGTAGCAATACAAATGGTAATTTATCTTATATCCCCAAATACATTATTAGGCGTGATTAAAGATAGTAATTTCACTTAGCAACAATTTGAAGAGTGTCTTTAATAACACAGAATAACTTGAAACCATCCCCACCAGGTGAGAAAACCCTGGATTGGGTTAAAGGTGCAAGTATACGTAACATTTAGAAGGTCATTTCCTCTAACTTGCTAAACCTGCAGCTCTTGGTTCACGTCCCTAAGAGAAAAAAGAATCTCCCAAAGCCCAGATACTGCAGGGTAAATCTTTAAAGTCAGCTCTCACCGATTCTTAGTTTGGCCATTACTCAAACACGCAATATATAATGCTGATGAGTTAAACATCATATCACCCATTTTGATTTATTTCTTTCAATTCACTGGGAATTTTATTTATGTTTATAACTACAGGGTTTTTATCGGTGGTGCCAATAGATTCAGTCCAGGGATAGATAGTTGAGTGCTTAGACCATTATACAGCATTACAGTATATTGATTAGAATACCTATAGAATAGCTAAGGACAAAACTAATAATATTACTAAGAAAAATGCCCGGAACGATCAGGTCTAGCCTAACCAAATAGTATAGCTTCAGCATTGCTGAAGAGAATACCAGCAGTCTAAAAGATAAACTCTTCCAGTTACTATTTTCTTTAAATTGGTGGTTTTTTCACAGTCAATAACAATATTAATATAATTTTATTTCTTCCTTATATCATTTTTATGTACTGACACAATATTATCTATACTGTCCTCAAGATATAGAAGGTGACGTTGGACCAGTAAAAAGCACAAAGGCACTTTTCTTTATGTGCTTTCTGAATTTCCAGAATATCTGAGCACAAAGAGCACAGACTTGTGCTGTATCACACACCACTAATTCAAAGCATTTAATCCTCTCTTCCACACATCGGCCAAGGCAATACAAATGCCAAAAAATTCCTCTGATAGCAGAATTACATACACTGTATATTATATAAGCCTTCTGTCCCCCTCCACTTGAATGTACACTATCAAATCATTCTGGCCATTATTTTATATTGAGCAGATGGTATTATGAGATTTTTGATAAAGAACAACAATCACCCAGCAAGGGTTGCAAAGGGGTCGCTGAAACCAAGATTAACAATTGATTAGCTTTAATGGACCGTGACAGTAATAAACAACAGAGCTCTACACACAGATTTGATTGTCCTGTTAATGCTGCTGACACAAATGGCTTTTAACTGGCTTCCTGAAAGCGTTAATGTCTTCAAAGCCTCAGCAAACGAAGGACTTTGTCGAAGCGAGAACTATCCGGCAGTGAAGAAGCACTTACTGTAGACCTCTAAAAAATCTTCTTGAAAGTGTGTTTCTGATTTATTCAGACAATAGCTCCTACTTCTTCAAGGCTTAAAGTTCAAAAAAATAAAACGTAGCACACCTCTGCAAGGCTGGAATGTAATAGAACTCGAAAGCGTTTGAATGCGGAAGCCAGCATTCATCGAATACAACAATAATACGAATTATCACTTTCAAGGTGCTCATTTTATCCTTGCTCCAACATGGGCTGACAGATCTCAGTAGCACAGCATTTAAACCCAATTTTTTATCCTTAGCCCTGAAAAGTTCACTTTTTTTTTTTTTTTTTTTACTTTCTGCATAGAAATCAGTAATTTGCATCATATTTTCATTAAAATAAAATGTTTTGTGATTACTGGAAGTAACCATGGTAACATCTGAAAACCAAACTTGCAGATCTGTGTACTTGTTAGATACGTGTATGGAAAAAGTCTACGGAAAAAGTCTCTGTTTCCCTCAATGCTTAAGCTCAAATTTAAATGGACATATGGCAAATATTCACAGAAGGTTTTAAAATTAAATCTAGATAGCTAGAGATAAAGTAACAAAACTCCACCTTACATGGCATTCAGGAAACCAAATATATAGGAATTCATTAAAGGTAAGGAGGTATTTACTCATTTAAGTATTAAGTAACTCTTTCTATTAAACTTTCCATTTCAGCTCAGACTACTTGGTTTCTAAATTAACCTGATATTTTAATTATGTGTCTTATTTAAGCTAAGATTTTTCTTCTAAACATTTTTAACTGTGAGCTGCCACAGTGCTGCCCGCTCCCACGTTACTCCTAAAGGCAGCGTTTTGAGACAACAATGGCACGGCTCTCAGGGCTTCTAGGTAAGAGGAGAAACGGTGTCTGCTCTAGACTCGGATCCAAACGCAAATCGTTTGCACAAATCAAGGTCATACTAATCCCGTCCCTGTGGGTCCCACCCCATCTGCAAATTCAACCCTCTGTAGAGCAATTCCTTGCCAGCACACTGCAACGATGAAACATGCTGCTAATTACTGTGTTTAAAAATCTTGACCTAAGCAGACACGCAGGGAATTTAAATGAAATCTCTAAAAGAGTAAAATCCACCTGCTTGGTCTCCCACCACACAAACACTAAATGCATAACCTGTCAAAATACCGAGCCAGCCTTCATTAATTCCGTTTTCTGTAATCAGCATCCTTCTATTACTCACATGCTTGGCTTTCTATAGCAGTTCTTCAAGAAAGCTATTGTATAAACTGTTATAGTTTACTCTGATGATAAATATTTAAGAAAAAAATTATTAATTACCTGTAAGTCAGCATCAAACTCATGTTTCAGGTAAGCATCTTCTGCAGCCTCAACAAGACGCTGAAAAAAGAGAAAAAGGTGTATTTTTGAAATAATAGGTAACATCTTTAAATCCAAGTCTTTCTTCCAGTGTAACAACAGGAACTGTTTGAGAATTGTGTAGTTCATTCTCACCACATGATACCTGCTATGATAGTTCATAGGATAGCAAGAAATGATCCAGATTAAAAAAAAAAAAATTTTTTTTTTTAAAACCCTCAACATCCATGATTGGTGATACAGAACTCTCAAAACAGTTCAACTACTAATATATATTAAAATTTAAAAAAAAAAGTCATTTTTTTCCACTAGCACCCTTCATCTCCCATTCCAATACTGATTTTTGAAAGAACACAAAATAAAGTTGTTTTCACACTGAACCTTATTTTGCACTAGGGGCACTTTTAAAATCTTTCTTAACATTAAAATAGGAGGTATTTCCTAATAACACGCTTGATTGCAAGCAACTGAAATAAAAAGGAATTTCCAAATAACACAACAAATATGTAAGAGTAGAAAGAGAGAGATTAGGTTTGTTTACTTAGCAGATTTGAAGCGTTGTGCGTACTACCTTAACATGGTGCATAATCACAAGATTCTTCTGCTGTTACCGAAGTAGTACTTACTGAATGACAGCAATTCAGTAGTATTTTCTCCCTCTTAACAATATTCAGAGCTCCCTGTAGTAGTTATTGTCCCTTACCACAATCATCTGAAGGGAAAAAGGGGTCGCACTAAAACACAGCTACTTAAAAAACTTAATTCATATAGGGGTCTGCTGCAGACATTCTCTTGTGAAAAGACGTTTTATATCCTTTCTAAGGTTTTATTTGGGGTTCTTTATAGTTCTGAATATTTTAACTACAGAAGTAACTCTTTCTAGCTTTTATTGATTATTATTAAGGATCCACAGAGCGCACAGCCGTGCACGCTTGTGCTTCCCTTTCCAGAACTGTATGCACTTCTATCTAGTCTTTGGATATAAATCAAAATGGAGTCAGAATTCGTATCGATCGCTACAAGTTGAACTATAAAGGAAACTCAACCAAGAAAAATATTTCTGGTTGCCAATTCAGAGTAAATGGTTCAACAAAAACCCGACAATTCAAGGCAGAGCCTCGCCGGTTACAGGGAGCATTAGTGCCCACCGAGGTCTGCAAAGCGGCAGCACGTCACAGCCTTTCCTGCCGCAGCTCTGCCTCATCGCTTCGCTGACCCGCGGCTCAGCACGAGCCTCACCGAAGCCTCAGTCCTCTGCTGGGCTCCTGCGTCTTCCCTGCAGACCCACTGGGACCTTTTTTTCCTTAGTGCGGCATTACAGATCTCAAAGATTTGATGAAAAACTGGAAACATTACCGATGCCTAGGTTGATGCAGAAGAGCAGGAGAGCGCAGATGAAGTCCCCCTTCGAAGAGCCCTGTGCCGTGTGTACTCCCCGTCATTTGACTGTTTCCACCTGTAAAAGCTTGTCCCATGTAAACCCAGCTGGTCTTAGCAAACCTTTTCGACCTGAACTGGAATTGAACTGAAATGGTTCCAACCCTGGGCAAGTCAAAGCAGAACTGAACTGAACAACGTTCCGGCTCGCCTTCCCATGCACGTACACGGGTAAAAGAACCCAACAACGAACGACGCTTCACAACAGGCTCTGTGAGGGGAAGCCATGCAAAAGTATTTCAAATAAAACCCTGAAGTTCTATGGAATTGTTCCTACTGCTCCTGTACTGCAGGAATAGTAGTAAAAACAGGCCTTGCAATTTGAAAGGTTATCAAACATGAATTTGAGCCACAATTCTTTTTTGCATTTAGAATTCAAAAAGCGAAGTAGCACAAACTAACCCTTCTGAGGGGGAAGCCTTGCAGCAACCGAAATGGACTCCAAAACAGCTGAACGGCCTCGGAAGGCCAGCATGTTAGTGACCTGCTGAAGATATTTTACAAATCTAGCTCTCATTTTTTAAGTACGAAAAAGGCATTTTATGTAAAATAACTACTCTAAGTCAGTGCATTTCTGCAGGTGTGTACTCCTTTATATGGAAACCATAGTTGCATTACTGCTCTGGGCACATCTAATACAAAGATCATGACTTTGATGAGTCTGAGGAGAAAAAAAGTGAAAGAACAGTCAAAAAAAAATCTTCATGCAGAAATGAATACAGGGAAAAGAGAAGCGTGTTTTTCCTTCTGTGCTGAAATATTTACTTACTCACCGGAAGAAAAATTATTATAGTATTTCATGAGATACCAGCACCTAGATATTAGTACCTAGTGGGCTAGAAAAATAATTCATGGCTTCTTACATAGTTTGTATTGATCCCAATGTGTTTCAATTACATTTTTGCCTCAGTGAAATAAATTTAAACTAAGATTTATCCCCACGTGTAAGAAATAGCTAGAGAAGCACAAGATGGGTAATGGTAGAAACATCTGGTAAGGAGGGCAGCTCAGAAATGAAAAGTACTGATGGATACTTTATTGATTTATTCATTATGATTTCAGTTGTTACATTTGTTCTTTTTTAAAAAAAAAAAAAGTTACATACATTTCAGCAACATTCTCTACAGGAAGCAGAACAACACCAAAGTGACCAATCTACCGACACGTGCTTTTCCTTGAAGACAGAGACACAAATACACACGCGCACTATATGCTTCACCCTCGCAAATCTAATAAGAAAAACAAAATTTTGGTACACTGAATGTAGCCAACACAAGCATATGCTGCATTTTCTATGTAACAGTCCTTAACGCCACGGTTTGCTTTAAGTATCTCAACACCGTTATGAAGGAGACCGTGAGAAATGTGGGAGAGCTACAGAAAGGTAAGCTAGTAATAAGCCTAGATCCACAACGTGACATGTTAGTGGATATACACAGATGATATCAGAATGAGGAATTGTATACAAATGTTTGGGGGTGTTTTGTTGGGGTTTTTTGGGGGGGAGTTTTGGTTGGGTTTGGGTTTTGTGGGGTTTTTTTGTTTGGTTTGTGAGGGGTTTGGGGGGTTTTTTGTTTGTTTTTTAAGGGAGTCCCCAAAGGGATGAAGCATAATGGAAGAAATTCCTTAACACTCTGGAGGCAAAAATATAAAAACCACATGTAATACTACAACATTTTTATACTGAGGCCAAAAATACCTTTTAAAATATTTTAATGACTGACAGTTATCTAGTAATGATTCTCAACATTAGCATGATTAGCAATTTTAACCTAATAGTTTATAATGACACTCTTAATACAAATGCCAATATATTTTCATTTGAGTAAACATGCTCTAAAACCATTGCTGTAGCAAGTAAATGCTTACCAAGATGTGGTTACCCTGAAGGGAATTGTGAGTTATCTATATGCATTTACATGGAATGAATTACGAACACTGAGTGTGCACTGTTAGAGCTACACCATTTAAGGGTCTATATTTTAGGAGTATGTAGCTCTACCTGTGGAAAGGTGTTTGCATGTGCATGCACAGTCAAGTCAAGGGCAGCACATAATCTTTATCTAAAGAACAATTTTCACATTCTATGGCACAGTTCAAGTGAGGTTTCTCCGGTTAAGGAACTAATGCTTATAACTTCCCCAATACGTGTAAATATGAGAAAGATTTACTGACTTATCCAGCATATCACAATGCAGCGTGGATAAAAACAGGGCATGAACCAGGAGATGGAACAAATATCAGACCCAAAGTGGTCACCAAACACAACGTCAGTGTTCGGTATTTTTAGTAGTACTAGTATCCCAGATAACGTAGAGAAGGCTGAGAGAAGAAAAAGAAACGCTTGTTTCCTCTCAATAACATTTTAAAAACAAATTAATCACTGAGCTATGGCTGAATAGGATAATTTTCTTGACAAATGGTATTTTAATTTTAGTGAACTGATATTCCCAGATAAATTCTCATTCAAGTTATGTTGTTACAGAGATAGGAAAGGTGAATGAAACAGAATGGATGAGGGAAAAATAGAATCCAGCCGGAAGTAAGGGGAAAACGGAACAGATGGGCAGAAAAGTAAAAGTAAATGAAGAAAGAAAACAACAATTTTGGGAAAAAAACATCATGCAAACATCCAGAGCATAAGGTACCCATTTTAGCTTCTTTACTCTTTCCATGTGCCTTGTAAGGGTTTCAGTTTACTTTTCAATGATTCTTCTTCATTAGAATCCCATTTTGAAGTTAGATTAAATAAATTCATAAGCATAACAAAGTTGGAAACAGCTTCTGAACTCCTGAACTGCAGAGGGTCACTAACCTTTATCCTTAAATGCTGACTGAAGTTATGTTCCTCTCTCTCTTCAGCTATCAAATCTTGAAGAAGCACATTTATATTTCATTGTTTCCTTTCTCTTTTTCTAAGATAAACCAACTGCCACACATAAAACCAGAAATTGCTCTTCTCCAAACCAAACTGCTACAAATTTCAAAAAAAGATAGAAGACTGCTCTACCTTAATTATAACTGGCGCCAACTAGGTACTGATATTATCTCAGTCCATAACATTAATAGTTTATATTCTATAAAATCAGTATGATAAAATATAATTTCAAAATAGCAAAAAAAAAAAAGCTATATTGCAATGTACTTGAACAGAAAATGAAAGATCTACCGTCTCAATTGTAGATGCTCCTTCTTTACTCAATCCCAGGCTCACGCCTCACTGCTACAAAAATAACCAAGCACAGCTTCAGTTCTGTCTGTTAAAAAACGTGAGCTTGCCAGCAGCCCTTCTACTAACATATTCTTCCCAAACTCACTAGACTCTGCCTTAACGTTTCTTTCAGGACATCACGTGAATCTTGCCAGTTTGGGCCGTTACCTCCGTACTGTCCTGCGCAACACAGAATTATCATTTTAGGTCTATGAGAATTTCATCCAGAGTACGCCTGACAAGGGCCACCAGTTCTGACCCTGCTCCGTGCAGTGGGATATCGTAGTCATTAAAAAAAGTGTAGATAAACCTGTAGGAGACTCTCATATCCGAGCATTCGAATGCATTCAGCCAACAGCAAAACATAGCCCTGAACCCTAACACACTTTCTCATCGTTTTCCCATGGCATCAGATCTGTTTGAGGTTCACCTCCTACACAAACTTTGTACATGTCTTCAAGGTTGATTTGAGATGTGTTTTGGAAATAAAAAAATAATTAAAACCCATTCTTATTACGAAACGGCAAAAAGTGTAAACCCAAGAAAATCCTATGAATATACTGCACTGACAGTCTCTCTGGAAAAACAACAATAGGTAAGAAAAAACCCCAGGAATGTATATAACTTTAAAAGCCTGTCTTCCAGACTCCTACATATGGAATGGTAACAGGGATTTCTACCTTAATCAAATGTAAACAAACTTTGTCAATAAAGACAGCAGGTAGCAAAACAAAGGAAAACTAATCCTGTTTTTAAAAGCTTATTTCTTTCAAATTTGATAGAAGTTTTCTGGTACATTACCAAAGCAAAACCCAGCAATATTCTGTATACGGAAAATACTTACAACTACCAATAGTTACCTTTCTCCAGGTGAAATACTTGGTGCAATTTTAATAACCTTACTATTGATTTGAACATCTAATTTCCAATCAAAATTTATACTAATTGAGCTGTGAACATGCCAAAAATATTTCCTAAAGCGCAGCCAGATAACTATTTAAAACATAGTTCAGCAGTTGAGTATATTCCTGGGAGAGAAACCAGAACTTGTGTTTCAATCATCAGAGCAATTTTCTTCACTGGCTTCTTCGTGAGCAGCCTATGCTGCGCATGTGGGAGCACTCAGCAAGAGATTACCAAACTTTAAAAACATTACCCAGGTACCTTCCTACGACTTCCCCGTTTTGGGGTTCATTTCAGAAGTGAAAAAGAGATTTCCTTTCCCAGAAACCTGTAAGGCTGCAGGTGCTTTGAAAACTTCTGAAGAGGTTGGGCTGTTTGGGGAAAGAACAAGATTTATTAGCATTAAGTGAGCTTAGGTAATATTCTGGCATGGGTGGCAATTCTGCCGCAAGCCCTCCTTACTTCCATCGGAGTTCTGGGGTTTGCTTCTTTCACAGGTCATTTAGTGGAGAAGGTAAAGCAGCCAACAGAGAATATTTGATGTTGTTCATCAGTATCCCTATTATTTCCTAGGCTTGAAAACAGTATCGTATAACATGGCAACGAGTGCACCGATGTGCAAACGGGCCTCTCAGTCTCACTATTTTATTGCAAATAGCTTTGCACATGTTTGCCGTAACCAACGGAGAAGCAGTGTAGATATCAGAGACTGATGCTGACCTTGGAGGAATATTTGCTACCATCAGAAACACATGGGTTTTCAGACAGGCCAATGACAACAGCCTTCCAGTTTGGCTGGTTTTATCCTTGAGAGTGGGGGGGGAGAGAGGGGGAACACAGAGTTTTTTCAGAAAGCCCAGAAGCATGTTTTATTTCCCACGCTGTTCTCCTCAACTACCAGGTATTTTCTAGAAAATTCTATCACTAAAAATTGCTGTTGCTGTGGCTAGGATGCACTGAAAATTACTTAGCTCCTGTTATCTCGATATTAGGGTTCCTAATGCTTGTAGCTTAAGAGAGATATCAATCTTGCAACTAATGTCACACAAAAAATGACTGCTCTATGACTACTATCAAATTCCACTACAACAGTTCACTAGACAATGCTCAGTCACAGCAAGTGCTGCATCAAAGCACAATCAAAGCACAAATTATAAATAAAAGATAAAAATAAATTAAAAGCCTAGCAATTATTGTAAATAACTTCAATTATCCACTTATATTCATTCAAGACTGGCAGATTTTCAGGTTGATCGTTGTTAGAGTGCTAGCTGTGTTTTTGAAGCAACATAAGGAGTTCAGCTTGGCAAAGAGCTGGACAAACAGAAATGAAACTGTAAATGGATTAAAGTACATGAAACTCACACGTTGCATAACAGTGGCCAAGACAATCCCGGAGTAATTAGATGCGTTTCTAACTTAACTAGGTCAACGCTACATTTAGTTGTGGCATCTGGAGATTGCCATGGCGTGGCAGGAAGACTGCAGATGAAGAAGATAACACATTTCTCTTGTACTGAGTTCTGCTGTGCTCGAGGCTGCGCAAAGCCAATATATCACATACAAAATATGCAGATTATCAAATCTGCTCCTACCATCTTATTATGTCTACCACAGAGCAGAAAGGAATGATGTGCTAAAGAAGGTTTTATTCCATACTTTTAATTCCGTATGTCCCAGACACCAAGGAATCAGTCCAACTGCAGACACAACTTAAAGCTGTTTCAGGGCTATTTCAAATGTGATTTGCCTGCCTGGGGTACAGCAGCAACCAGCTCCTTCAGCCACCTCAGGGCCAAGGGGAAGTTCTTCAGCATTTCTCACCAATAATGTATTCATCCAAGGTTGGGCAATTCTCTGGAAATACCTTTGTGTGTCTTTTTAATTCCACTTGCAAAATGGCAACACAATTTGTAAAGTTTTGCTTTCAATGAATAAGTCACAATTGGTACATTGCTCTCTTTCACGTAAATTTAAAAATCTATTCACAATGTGAATTCACAATGTGCTCCTTGTGGAACACCTTCCAAAATCAAGGGAAGCTGGTCTGTGTATGTGTCTAAATATCCACCCGTGTACACGTTTATATACATTTATTCAATACTAACCCATAAGTATCATTATGATCCTTAATCCTGTCCCCTGTACTGAAATCACTAGATTAAAACACCAGATTTATTTATCTTTTTCACACACTTACGCTACCACCGGTCACACTCTTTACCTGACTGTCACGGTCACTGTCCTGTTTGGATAATGCCAGACTGTTTCTGCACTTGAGCACAGTGAGGACCTTACACAATGTCTGAGTAAAACCAGCTTGCCCTCCGCTCTGGCAGCTGGCGACACCATTGCTGGACACTTGGCAGATATTGCTGAAGGAAGATTTGGGATAACTGTTCTCATGCAAGCTCATTCAATGCAAAGTTCTCCATTGGTAGGATTCATCTCGCCTAACCTCAACTATTTGAAAGCTAATCACCTAAAATAGCTCATAAGATATGGGAAGAACTTTGGAGCTTTTCCTTCACTCTTTTCTTCATTAGATGTTACACGAATGAAGTTAAGGGAGATGAGCCGCACACCACATGTGCAACATAAATGAGCTAAAGAGAAATGGAAATATTCCCATGCTCACTCAACAGGGGAAAGGAGTCTTGAGGCAACACTTTGTCCTGACAGCAGTCCTGGGACTAGTCGAGGTGTTTCTGTTCCATTTAGAAGCACCAAGTGAAAGCAATTGTCTTTGTTTTGTTCCCTCCCTCAGCTTTTTCCTCACCTCTGCACTAAGGCTCAATCCCCCAAGTTAATTCAAATTCAGCTTGCAATTTGTGGTCTAGTTCAACAAAACCAGCTATGATATACTGTCTTTCTTCCAGTTTCCAACTAGATTACTATCACACAACAGCAGCAAAAAAACCCCCAAGATTTATTACTCAAAACAAAGGTCAGTTCCAGAGTTTGCAGGGACTTATTTCCGTTGCCTAGCCCAGCACTCAATCACAAGACACTGAGCCTTGTCTTGGCTTTCAAACCAAGCCAGGAAAACACTAAGTATTACTCTCTCTCAAGTGAAGGCAATTGGACTGTTGTTTTTTACTTCCCACAGGGTGAGGATTTCAGTTACCAATAGACTAAATTGAAGGGAAACTTAAAAACTAAAAAAAAAAAACAACACACCACCAAAAACCAAAAACAACTAAAAAAAAAAAGGAAAATCAAACTCTGAGTTTTCTACTAAAACCTTCCCAACTCCCTATTGCAAGTGGAATTCTCTAAGCTAGATATTGAGGAAAGAAGTACTTTATGGAGTAAGGGGGTGGCGTCTCTTCAATACATGAAGCCAGTTTAAAACGGGGATACAGTGAAGATACTGTAGCAAATATTTCATCTCTCACAGTAACTGTCCTGAAAATTTAAACAAATCAGCATTAACATTGTTGTATTTCTATAATTTTGTAACAAAAACATTATGCTAAAAAGTTCAAACACTATTATGGATGCAAAGCCAAACTAAGCTAGGAAATGCCAGAATGAAGTTGCCTCTAACTTCAATCCCCAGTATTATAGTATCATGTTGTCCATACAATTTTGCTTAGTTAGAACACTGAAAAATACCATCTAAGACCTTTGCAGTCCTCACTAACAGAGTGATGGCAGTTGGTATCCATTTCTATATGCATCAGTAACAGATTTTGCAAGCATTCACCCAAGACTTAGAAATGCAGTGTTACATCTCGGGTTATACAGGCACGAATTCTTTGGCCAACCTCAATGCTGCAACGTACCCAATTCTGCCTTCAAACACAATCATGGCTTACTCCTGTTCCTTTCCTATCACCACAGCTCTAGACCTACTCCTGTTTCTTTCCTATCCCACTCTCCACAGCCTGAGCTCATTAAGCTCATATTGTGTGCGCCAAACAGCAATGCTAAGGTTTTTCATACTACTCTCCAACTCTTCTCTAACACCTGCTGCTCTTCCTTCCTCATCATATCAGCCTTGGCGTCCACACTGCCAAGCATGCTCATGATCAGTCTTTTCCAGGCCCCTACCAGTACCTCATTCCTCACTCTGCCAGCCTGTGTTTCCAATTTTCCCTATTGCCATACAATCTCATTGACCCCACCTAGAATATCCTATACCATTTATATTTCTAAATCCCAGCACAGTCCAATCCTGTTCCCTTTGTCTCCTTAAACCATCTCATTATTCTTCATCCTCCGTTCTCCTTGTGCCAGTACCTTCCTCAGCCTCTCCTAAACCCATCAACAGACTCCCTTAGCCACTGTCCCTTCCATTCTCCAGTGCCCTGACATGAACACAGAGAGAGATGAGACGAGAAATCACTCTCCTTCAGTCTCCTTAATCTCTCTCCTGGGTCTAGAAGGCACAGGGATGCGCTGACAGCGCCTCAGGAGAGAAAGACTTTGCTTCCCCTGCCTGCTGCTGGCTCAAGCCATAAGAGACTAATGGTGCAATTGCAGGAAAGTCTTCAACCACGTTCTAAAAAATCACAGTGCAAAGAATTTTCAAAGATTTCACTTACAGACAGTTTTGCTCTGACACATTTCTAGTGGCCATATGCCTCTATGTGCAGAGTTTCCAAATGATAACAACTTGATCCAGCTGGAACAGATTTTCAAAGAAAACCTTGTGTAAAGGTTTAAATTCTGCCAATTTCAAGAGCTGGTTCCCAAGCATAGGAGTGCTATAGAGTCTTAATGAAAAGAACATCAGTATTATTTTTGAAAGAGTAGACCAATGCATTTTCCCCTAGTTTCTTTCCTGGAAACAGCTGAAGTTCAAAGATAAAATTCCACGCTTTTTCGGTCTCTTGGACTACACTTTATCATTCTGACGACTTGATTGCTGTTAAAGATGCCGGAATTAATTACAAAGCAACTTTCAGACTAAGTGATAATTTAGTCTTTTCATAATTTTGTATATTCTGGCAGGTCTGGTAAGAAAAAGAAAAAACGCTACATTGAAACTCTCTGGTCACACATTTATGTAGCCAATTAATCCTGGAATCTTATGTCCACACTTAGTAACTAGACATTAGTTCCATATATCTAGAAATATTCATAGTATACTATAAATTAATACTGAAGTCACAGAATAATATAGGGGCATCATTTTCCCAAAATCATGCTTGTATACAGACTTACAAGCCTATATATAGGTACAGACTCCATCCCATCTATCCATTTATTATTTTTTAAAAATAGATCTTTTTGTAATAATAGTCAGTCTTTTTTTGCTCTGTCTCAAGAACAATATTAAACTGTCTTTGTAATTAAAGGAACATTTGCAAATTCCCAAACCCAAAGGAAAGGCTGCACTGCACAGTCAAAACCTTATCTGCTTTACTTTGTAAAGGTAATAAGTTCAAATCCAGTGGGTGTTTTGTTTGTTATTAAGAAAAGTCTTGTAACTTGTATTCTCCTAGTAACTAAAAGATTGCTATACTTTCACCTCTTAATTAGTTTTTATCAACTGAAATGTTCAGCATTTAATTGTCTTATGCAGGTTTATTTGGAAAACGAAGTAAAATATGCAACACAGCACCTCATTTCCATTAAGAGGAAATCCCATTCCCCTCTAGATTTTGCTATGACCTAGGGAATTCATTTCATAGAATATTCCCATTTTTCTTAATAATTTTTCCTCTTGACTCTCAAAGTACTTCTAAAACACACTTGGGGAGTAATATCAGTCTTCACATCGCTAACTAACACCTGCAGGTTCAAAAAGTGACAACCGAAGACTGCAACCAGGCTGACAAAAACTAATACCTTATGTTTGCAGAGGCAATGAGTAAACTATAACAAGAGTTTTCCACTTGTTTTGGATTATAGGAGAATAGTGAACCCCCCCATGCTGCTGGCAAGGCTTCCTCTGTTGGCTGAACGACTCCCTCACCCACCACCGCAGGCTCTTCAGCCGTACGTTCATCTACAGCCAGCAAGTGTGCTCCAACCTTCAAAGTCCTAACAAGGACAAAACCACCAAGGTCGTTAATGTTGCTACAGGCAGTTTTAACTCCCAGTCAACTCTGATCCTGAGAAACACGTGCAAAACACTTTTTTCCTAACAAACCATGAAGCCCTAAAGACCTGTAACTGCCTGTGCTCCTTACCTTCTCTGTTTTCCCAATCTAAAATCCACACGCTAGTGTAGGAGAATCACAAAACTGACACACACAAAGGAGAAAGGAAAGATCTAAGCTAGCTCTCTGGTTCCATATGGAGGCAGATTTCTCTTTATGTTAAATCCTTGTTCCGTGAAGCTGCCTACGCTTTGCAGGCTGAAGCCTCTGTGAACACCTTGACTTTGTACACTCCAATAAATCTATACTGGCACTGGCAATAGCACGGCCAAAGCCAGGTATGAGAATGGGTGACACTTCCTCCAGCTCAGGGTTAGTGGGGCGATAGCAGGAGACTGCCTTAAGCAAACACATAGAGCCAGCCTTAGACATTACCTTCGTGTAACCCCGCCGATGCCAGGGACGGGGGTTTATGACAGACCTGGTGTATTTGTGCAATGTTACATTGTGAAATTTCTCATCCATTGGTTGTTAAACCTGCTGGCCAATCTCTCTTCAAGACTCATATATTACACTTGGCTTTTAAATCCTGTCTTTCCCTGCCCTTTTAGTATTTACAACCCATTCCAGAGTAACAAACTCAATAAAGTGATTTGCAGTATTTGTCATGAGAAATATGTAATGCTATTGAAATGAAGAATAAATGAAATATATTTTCTACAACAAAAACATTATAATTATTGGTTTTACTACACCAGGATACAAAGATGAGTCAAACATGCTCAGTAATTAGGCTTTCATCATAGACCCTTCAAAAAGTAAACACCGAATTAAAATGAAGAACACTTCTGTATAACACAGAAACGGTTCAGAATGAGTTCTCACTAACTGAATTTTTTCTATTTCTGATACATAACACAGTCCATATAAAACATATAAGACCTCAATTATATAAGTAGCAATAAATAGTAATGAAAATTACAAAAAAAAAAAAAAAAGACAGAGCAATGACTTCTTGCATCAGAAAATTTCTCAATGGTCTGCTGTAACTATGGGTAGAAGATCCGAAATAAGAATCGACTGAAAAGCCTTAGGAGAAAGATACAGTGTAATTATAGAGAGAGCATACAGTGATGGTGCATAATAATAAACGCAAGTATTTATAAAAGAAATTACAGCTCATTTTACACTCCTCTTTCCATAGTTCTGTAAAATCTTCAATTGCTTATGAACAATTTGCCTACCACACTTTTGAATTCAAAGTATTATACTGGTAAGTTCTAAAATTTCTTAGTTCTCCTCACTTTTAACTCAGTAATACAAGGTCATTAACAAATGTTGGCATGTTGCTAACTTTCCCAAGCTTTCTAGACTACTCAGATATTTCCTGAACTAAGTAGACAAAACTCTTGCTTTAGTACAGGTCTAACAGAGCCCTACCCCTCTCCACACAACCTGTGTGCCCAGGGAGCCGACGGGCATCTTTTCAGCATTCTACTCTCTGCGAGGAGGTTCCAGTACAACGTTATCCCAGCGCAGAGGACTTTTCCAAGTTTTGCTCTTCCTCGATCAGTTCTCAAAGACACAGCTTTTTGCATTCCAAGCCCACCCATGGTCACTGCGTCACAGCAGGGCTGCTGCGAGTGGTCTGGAAGGAGCAGAGCTCGGTGCAGACCCTGTGCCGCTGCGTGAGGCACAACGGAGCTGGCTGGGGCCTCGAGGCTGTAGATACGTGCCCTCAGCTGCGACTGCTACACAAGTGTGGTGTATACAGTTGTATACGATATCACTGTCCTGAACTCTCCCCAAAACACGCTGCAAGTTTTACCTGTGACCATAAAGACAATAATAGTTTCACATCACATTTTTAGTCAATGATTTAATGTCGTATATCACAGCTTTTTAAGTGTCCATATAGATGTGAATAAAGGTAGTTAAATATGATTGCAAGGTTGGAGTCTTTCTAAAATTAATAACATCTTTTTGCTTGATACACTCTCCAATCATTTTAAAAAAAACTCAAAAGAACTACTATTTAAAATACAAAATACATAGTCAAATTTTTTGCAGGCCTTTAGCAGAGGCTATCATTTATCATCAGATACTTTTTTTACACTAATTTGTAAGGAAACGAGCTGTGCTTTGCTGGGATCTACCTGAACACTTGGAAGGGAAAATCAACTACTGTACCATGAATTTTTATGTAAGGGGATTATTTCTATGCATTTCATTATGTTGACTGATGAACACAGCAACCTACTGATCTAATGTGCCAGATCCTAATAACATCTCCAAAACCTGAAACACTTAAAGCACTAACTGAACCTGAAACGTAAGTAGTTCTTGCTCATTAGCAGTCTACTTGTGAAGTGCTCTTTCCCCATCACTGCTCTCTTCCAAGCCTTGTTATTTAACATCCCACTGTCAAAATAAAATATAACTATAGCTGTGTCACCCTTAAACTTTCAAATATAGGGTTTTTCCCCTCTATGTTTACTTAACAAGTAAGTTTTATTATCTAGTGCAGCTAGGAATAAATTATGGTTGCCATACATAACGTTTTCTAGAGAGCACAGAATTTTGGGGACAAAGACTGCCACCTTTTGGCAATAGTCTATAACAAAAAAAATTGCTTGTTTTCTTATGTAAATTAATACTGTTCTACTAAACATTTTTATTGTATTATTTTTAGCAACTTATATCCAGCAAACAAACTGAAGAACAAAACATAGGGTTCAACTGAAGCCAACCTGAAAAACCCCTACACCTTCAGGATTGCTATAGACAAGGTTTCTTAACATAAATCAGAGCTGGGTTTTTTTTCCTGGAGGACACTATGAGTAGGTAGCCCTGGCACACAATGTTGAATATTACACAGGAAAACTCATTTGTTTAAAGATAGAAAGACGAAGGAAGACACATATGAATTCTTTTGTGTACAATTTTCTTTTCCATGCAGCACTAATTCAACCTTTGAGTAGGTCTGCTCTATGCATTATGTCAGAAGACCTAAAGAAAAATGATTAAACAATTAACAATTGTATCATAATACAAATAATATATTGCCAACCCTAACTCTTTTTTTTCCCACATTTTCAGTGCAATGATTTTCATTTGGTTTTTTGATTATTTTTTTTTTTTAATAGCTGAAATAAAAAGGGGTAAAACCAAATTCCATCATACAGCATGACAGTTGCACTGGTGTGGTTTCAACAGAAAGACCTTTACATCTGGTAATGTATCTGATGGAAAAAAACATCAGGGACAGTTGAGTCACCATCCGCGGACACATTTAAAAGACGTGTAGATGTGGCGCTTAAGGGACATGGTTTAGTGGTGGACTTGGTAGCGTTTGGTTAATGGTTGGACTCAATAATCTGAAGGGTCTTTTCCAACCTAAATGATTCTACATCAGAATTTTGCTGTTGGAGCAAAGTAACTCTAACAGCAAAAGGCTGGGCCAGCATCAGAAAAGGAAAGGACAAAATGGATTTCCTTGTTTATGGATTTCCTAGTCACTCGCTGATGGCAGAGGAACCATCAGGAGTTACACTGCATTCTCACTGGAATTGTTGCATCGTACTTAAAGACGTGTACATGAACGTACAGATGTACTCTGAGATGACATTAGTACCATAGCTGAGCATATCCTTTGTGCCAAAGAAAATCCCCAAAAGTTATTATCTGGGACCAAAAGACCTTCAAGTGACCAGCCTAACTCACAACTCCCATCTTGACAGAGCAAGGCGAAAGACTTACTGTAATAAAGAAATCAAGAGAATGGATGAGCCATAGATTCCTTGAGAAACGCAAAAAAAATACAAGTAGAATTCTCCTTTACGGGCAACATAAAACATGGAGAGACATTCTTGGGGAATAATTAAGAAATGGTTTGAGGCTTTAGAAGAGTACATAGAGGTCTCAGAAAATACCGATAGCAAATGAACAATGTGTATGAAATATGCCGAGAGGTCCAAAAGAGAGAAGTAATACAGAGGACAAAGGAAGGACCAAAACAGGACAAGAGAGGACCCAAGAAAACTTTTAAGAGTTTGTAAGTCAGCAGCATGAAAAAAACAATTAACATTGTTATTTTTACAAGATAATGTAAAAGCCAGAACTTGCACAGAACAGCAGAAAAGATGAACTAAGACAGTACTAATAAAGCAAGACTAAATTGTAAGGATATCAATACGTGAAGAAATCATGTTAATAAGTTAAAGAATGAACACAGAAAAGCAGACATATTTTTGTAAAAACAAACGCAATTATAGGAAGATCAAAAGAGTATTTTAGGGAACTTCCCAATGCTGAAATTCACAAAAGCAAACAACAATCGGCCTTCTTCCAGACAGCTGAGCCATTTGTAGAAGAATGAAATTGCGAAGAGCTTCAAGAGGCAATCAGAACACTGAGGAGCAACAAAAGCACCAGGTGCAGTAATCTTGCCACTGAACTATCAGGAACAAAAGGGGAAAAGGAAGTCAAACACTCCATAGGGCTATTTGGTTGCTCTGAGTTTGGGGGAAATTTTCAAGCATAAAAAAAGATATATATGCTGTATTCCAGTTTGAAAACTTAAAAAAAAATAATCTGCTCATTTTACTGAAAATTAATCTGATACTGGAGAATAGCATTTGGAAGCTTTAGCTTAAAACACTATTTTGAAAATCAGTTGCATTACACCAGCATGTTAAATATGTATATATCATCTACAAATGTTGGAGGGTTTTTGGTTTTGGGGGTTTTTTTGTTGTTCTTGTTGTTTTTAACAGTATTAAACACATAGCCTATTAAAACCGGGAACTTAAACAGAATTCTACTTCTGATTCTAAGAACCTAAATATCTTCACAATTAATAGCTCACCCCCTTTAAAGGCTAGCTGTATTGAAAACAAGAGACTAACCTCATGCCATATGGAATTTCATTATTTAACTGAATTTCAGCAGTATAATTCTGCATTTACTAGTGGGAGTTATAAAAGCAGATGAAGGGTAGCAGAGCACAGCAGAGCCTTCTACCTGCCTGGCACCAGAACCATCCTGCACAGATGGAAGAGGGATATGGTACAGGCTTCCAGGCTTCCACGTCACACAATTCACAGCTCTTTGGAGCAGTATGACAGTACATACTGCTTAAAAAAGTATTTTGCTACTATCAGCAGGACTTCCATATGGGGACTGCCATGTTCCCCATGCACAGATTATACCACTTGCTGAAGAATGTGCCATTTACAGTCTTTTCAAAATCACGTCCTGGTGGTCAGGCTTAATGTCTTTAATATCCTTCCCTTGAGAGTTTTCAAGCTGACTAAGGAAGTAAAGAACAACATTTTTTAGCACTCTTAAATACGAAGGCTAGGCATAGGGGTGTAGAACAGTATCATTATCTTGGCAGGCTCAACACTGAATTTTTTTTGGTGTTGAGTTTTTGGGGGCTTTTTTTTTGGTTGGGGTTTTTTTGTTGTTGTTTTGGGATTTGGGGGTTTGGAGGGTTTTTTGCATATGCTGATTAGTCTGATTCTCATGACTGATTAAAGCCTCTTTTTTTCCAATGGGTGTTTGGACTGTTTGGAAAATTGTATTCAAATAAAAATACGTATGCAAGATGTTGCCCATGAGTCTTTAAGAAGTTTGAATGATAGCTAAGTCTTAAACCAATAAAACTTGCAAGATCAATTTTCTTCCACAAACATGTAACAGACCACGTAAACGGTAATTAAATCCTCAGTTTCTGGAAGTTGCGATATTGCTTTCTTCTTCAGACATTCAGGAGGGACTTCCAAAAGCAGACACTGAAACCCAGAGATCTCCACTGATATATCTAGGAGAACATTTCAGTTCCTCATTAACACAGTCAAACAGCAAAACAACAAAGGACAAGCCCTCACAGTAGTATAATAGTGCAGTACTAGTAAGTACAGTAATGCAACACTCCCGTGTATAAACGTGGGTATTGATATATCAATTCAGATCACATTTTGATACAAGGGTTGCACTGACCACCATCACACTTCACTATTTGATGAGATAAGGTACATGGATGAATAGCATAATACCTTAATTATACTTTATATACGTGTGTTGTATTTATTAACTCTTAACTTCTGCAAAAAACAGAGCCACGGGAACTTGCAACCCCCAGCCGCCTGCCCCCTCCCCTGGCTATGCCGGCATCATACAGCGACCTGCCCGAGGGCCTCCAAAGCAAGGAGGTTATTGCCCCATGGTATTTTACCAGGCAGGTACTTTGTCTTTAAATCTCTTTTCTTGTTCTGATAAACTGAATCAATGCAACAAAACCATCTTAAAAGAACGATTTTGAGGAAGATAACTAGGTTAGAAACTAATAGAAAGTCCCAATATGATAATTTTGAATATTTTCAGTCCCATCCTTATAAGCAGTTTCACAGATAATACTTCCATTTATGCAGACTATACCAGTTTGGGCTAGTTTCCCAAGTCATTTACATTGTGATACAGGTTTGTACTGTTTTTAAAGTAATTTTATCTCCATTTTAACAGACTGCAGAAAAACTAAAGAAAAATCTACCACACTAAGTAAGCCAACGTAGTAACAATATTGTTTTGTTTATGACTCCCATCTCTATTTTGCTTTATGTTTCCTTTTTTTTTCTGATGCCGTGGAAGCATCAAAGGATATGCTAATGATAAGCCATAGTGGCAGTGACAGGTAACACCTTAAAGGTGAAATGCATAATTCTCTAATGACCTTGGCAGCACAGTCACCTTCCCTGAAACATGCAGTGCAAAGCCGCTCTTTGTGCCTCGCATCACTCAGCCGCAGAAATTAAGAGATAAACCTCAGGTTTTGGTGGTTTTTCTCTTTTGGTTTTAATACACCTAGAGCTAAAACTAATTTGGAAATGTCGCTTCTTCAGAATGGATAGTATTTGGTTTCAGGTTGAACCATTAAAAGGATAAAAAAAGATACCTTAGCACTGTAAGAAAGCTAATTGTTTTCTGCAGGTATACTGGTAAAGCTGCACAAAAATGTCTGTTCAGCCTCCTTAAATTGCAGTATTAGATTCTTGAGTTTTGTGTGGCAATTGTTATATTCAAATATTGTTTATGTGTAAAGATCAAACCTTGAAAAATTACGTGGTTTGCTCTGCTGAGATGTCTAACTATTTACATCTGCAAAGTAGTTTGGAGTCATTCACTTCTCAGCTCATTTAACAGATTTTACACAGATTTCTTCCACCTCAATTAATATTGCCTAAAACATTACAAATTGTGAAATTCTTTCACATTAAAGAGAAAGCAAATATTAGAAACATTTCCAACCAACCTGCATCTATCAACTATCACCTTTGCGTTATAACACGAAACGGTACACTCTCTTCACATCACATCTTGCAAGCAGAAAGCATACTTTATTCCGTCTATTTTGTCTTTGCGCATTATTGTAGGAGAATGTTTTAAAAAGCTTTTCTCGAAAAAATTCAAATGCAAAGGAGCCCTGTGTTTTCAAGTCATATTAATATCATTACAGATTTTTGAACGACTGCAAGAATGAGAAGTTTACATATACTGACCAATTTGTGTTTAAAAAAAAAAAAAAACAACCCCAAACTACAAGAGATGTTAATAGGTAGCAAACCAGCTTAATTTCAAATATGAACAGAATTGAATTGCACCTGAATCAGGGTACTATACCACCCCTGACACCACGCAGGAGTGTCAGCACGTTAAGCTCCCGCAGTACTCTAGCCCCTGCTTGTCACAAACGCGCTCTTTTCCTCGTCCCAAAAGATGATACACATGCAACAGTTTCTTTTTAATGCTAGCAATGTTACTTGAGTTGGTGCTGCTTTTTAGCTGTTACTTTTCAGTCATTCATATGCTTTTCTTAACCTCCACGTTAACATTGCATACAGCGCAGAGAGCAAGGACAAAGGAACTTGCTTTGTACTTGGAGTGGACAAAAGGCAAATGTGAGGCGATTTGCCATGCATTCCTGTTAGAGTTCATCCCACCCTCGTGGAAGGTAAACCTACCTCCCACCGGCTTGTATCGTGGGAAGTTCCACTGCGCCACAGAAATGAAGCCATTAATGATGCCTTTCACACTGGAATTGCATATTCGTTCACATCCGTTTGCAAATCTCCACTGGCAGTTTGAAAGCTATTTTTCCAGGGTCCCCAGTGTAGAATTCCCTGGGGGATCTCTGGAATGCTATCCGGCAGAACCCAGATTTTGCCATCCCAGGAGTTTAGAAAGCAAGTAGTAAGTGGTCAGTATCAGCTACAATACACATTCATTCAAAAAGTTCAAATTCATCCTTTGTCCAAATCAGGATTTAGAAGACTGGGAACACCAGACAAAACACCACCAAGAACCTCACTAGCTCTGGGTTCAAGAGAATGAGTTTTTCTGTCTGGAAATTCAATCTGTTTCAGTCAAGTCAATAAACTCCTCCACGTCGTTCACATTGCCTGCCAAAGTGCCACTCGGGAAAGCCCAACATAAAATCACTTTCTCAAAAATGATTGTGAATCTTTTATTCTTGAAAAGCTCCAAACTTACGTAGGGTGTCAGCAAAGGAATTTGCCTGGCCTGTTAGCAGACAGCTCTGTATCGCCAGGGCTGTGCAGCTCCTGGACACGAGGGAGTCAGCAGCAGTTGTCCGAGTACACAGACTGCTGCCAAGTCTTTTCGGAGAATTCAGCGTCGTTGGGGTTGTTTACTTCATTCGTTTTGGTTCCTTAAGGAGGTAAGTAGTAAATAAATTCATAAAGATTTCAGAGTATTTTCTATGAGCTACCAGGATAAAATAATCATCTGCACAGATGCTTTAACAGCACTGAGAGGAGCCAGTTCTGCCAGAGACATGGAAATCATTCCCATTTCAATTTCACGTCAAGTGCTAAGGGGGGACTTCAGAGCAGGCGTCCGCAACCCAGCCAGCACTGCTCTGGTTTCAGAGCGCTCTGCCTTCCACAGAGGCTCCCTTCCACAGTCACTCATCGCAAATCTCTTATTCGGAAATACACGTTCAGGAACTTCAAAGACAATTAATTCTGTCCTTTAGTCCGAGAGAAAAATCACAGAGCTTACTGTCTCCACAGCCTAACTGTGGAGAGAGGAAAACAAAACCAAATCAAACAAGCTGCTCCTTCAGTCACAGGGAAGGTGCCTTGTGGAGGGGGAAGGTTCAGGAGTAGTATGACTTGCTCATTAAAATGGAGGAAGATGAATAACCCAAGTACATCTTCTGTAGTTGCATTCATGGAACTATCAGGACCTAGCTAAAGAGCAAATGCAAAGCTCGGTAGATGCTTCATGGGTGTAAGAGGGCTAATACCAGCCAGGGGAGAGCTACAGAGACGGAGGAGCCCACTGCTCCCGAGCCGCTCTTCACAGAGGGCAGCTGCCTAAGGAAAGCGGCACGGCTATGGGAGGGAATGCTAATTCTAGGCTGGTTTATTATCAGCTTGAAGTAATGAAATGAGCCAGGGTGGTATTTCATCCTCAAGGTTTAAGGTTTATTTTCAAATCCAAAGAAAATGAAGCTCAGGGATACTGTGAACTCAGACTGACAGATTTCACACAGCTTACCCCAAAATTAATAAATGCCTTGGTGGTATTCCTTCCTTTCTTTTTTAATTAAGTGACTTCCAGATAGAGTAGATCGGAGTATTAAAATTAAAGGATACACCAAATCTTATTACTAGTTTTGCTGTTCTGCAATTCCAGCGAGAATTTTACCGTTTCCAGAAGCTGTCTATATTTCTGCCTAGTTTTTGTCTTGTTCTGAGGCACATTTGATACCAATTCCAGAAGATGAGGAAACTGCTATACAGAATTAATTTCAGCTGCAATTCCTATTTCAAAGTATCTCTTTGAAGGTAGTACATGCAGCAGATTTGATATTCTCAGAACATATGCATCACTGCATATCTACTTTGCCTGACAGTTTAAGTGAGACATTTAAATATTCTCTCTTGATTGCAGTATTCCACATTTCACCTAAGTCCCACAAAATCCTTTGCTGTCAACGTTTCCCTCCTATATCACACAGTACCTACCACGACACATTCTGAATTGCAAGGAACATCCACAGAGCAGAAATACTAGGTATGCCCTATGGCAAAAGTCGGATTAACTGCTAAAATGAGCGAGAGATCCAAACCAGTGCTTGGGGACCACTTTGCAACAGTATCTCTTGCAATCGCCAAAGGCAGGTTTCTGGGCAAAAAAAGGGTCCTTTACGAACCCTTGAAATTATCAGTACAAGCGCTGCAACATACATCAAAACTAAAAGAAAAGGAAATGGCCCTCAGGTTAAAAAATAGAGCTTGATTTAAAATAAAAACAAAAAGCACAAAGCTGACTTTTGCCCAAAATTAAACTCAATTAAAAACCTGTCAGGTTTTTTTGTGTGTCCGAGAATAGCATTTCTAGTAAAAACGAGAATACATGCCAGCCAGCCAGCGGGGGCTCTCATCCAAAGATCGGGGAAACTGCATTCATATACTTACATTTGGGCATTACAGATTCTAGATTGGAGCTGACCTTAAAAAACACCCTCCCTGCAACAGAAATTGATGAGCTCTGAATTTTGCTTACTTCATTTTAGTTTAATTAGCTTTCTTCATAGAAATCTATCTCCTTGCTAGCAAGCTGCTGAGTTTGGGCTTTTCAGGCTGTAACTACTGCAGAGCTAGACTATACACTACACCCTCCTACACCTGAGAGCAGGTACGTGCGCTCAGATCATGGAGTCCAGCTAGACCAGCATTCAGTCTCAGAAGTAGCCAAATAAAGAAATCCAAGGAAGCATAAAAGAACAACGTAACTATATATGATAATTCTCCAGAGTACCCTGCCAAGCCACCAGCTCTGGGACTTCACAAGAATTGAGTGACTCCCCGCCCCGCCACATCTTGCACTGGAAAAGACAGCAGCCACTTGGTCTCCAATTCTCCCTACCATTTATGATGTTACTGACTCCTATTACATCCCACATCCCTCAGTTCTCATTTTTCCAGAGTGAGGAATCCACATGCATGTAATCCGCTTGCAATAAGGTCATTCAAACCCGCGACTGTCTTTGCTTGCCTTCTCTGAACCTTTTAAGTCCACCATTGCATTCCTAGGGCAGAAAGACCAGAACCACACGCTGCCGAAGGTGCAGCTGCGCTGCAAGTTACGGTATTCCCTGGCAGACAGCTTACACGGACACTAAGGAGTTCAGAGGCCTTTATCACACCCGAAGGCACAAACCAGAACGCAACTGCCAAATCAGGAGTGAGGCTTTGCGGTTTAAAACGCAATCGTATAGAGTGATCTGACGAAGAAGCCTCAAGGTTGAAGACTTGAGCCAGCTGGCTGCCCATGCTACATCTCTCGCTAGGACCATAAGACCTTTGCCATCACCAAGTTAAAGCTTATGATCCTTTCTGCTACATCACTCTTGCGTCATGATGCCATTCACTACATCACAATATCATTTTCACTCACCTAACTAGATATTATATATAGACATATATATTTTGGGGAAAAAAACCAACTAACCAAAAAAACCCAAAAAAACCCCCAAAAAACCAAACATGTTCTAGGATTCCAAATGTCTTCCCTAAGTTTCTACTGAAATGAGAAATTTAAAAACTAAATTCTGTATACAAATAGTTCTTTTATTCTCTCTCTCCCAAAATAAATGTCAAGTTTGGCCATCTCTAAGGCAAAACGAGTTACTTGTTACTCTGAAGTTGGGATTTTCAGTATTTTTCACATTTTAAAGACATAGCTAGCTTTCTATTATCTAACATCTCCGAATCCCACCATTTTGAAAATAAAATAGTTGGTTTCCCTCCAGTGTATTTTAATACCAAAAGGAATTAGAGAGAACAGAAATATTGAAAGTGCTGTTTAGCATTAACGGGCAAGGAGGAGAAGAGCAACAGGAGACAGAGCACTGCTTAGGAGAACTGACGCACGGAAAGGGCTTCCCACGCCCAGCAGAAGGGCCCGGGAGCTCGCCAGCTCTGCATTAGGATACTGAAAGTTAAGACGTGGAATTGAGTTCCTTTTCGGTTTGACATTTCCTGTGTGATATGGGACATTTTAACTTATTCCAGCTTACAGTTTATAAAATAAAAATACCATTTCTCTATTCTCTTCTCCTAAAACGATTAGATTGAAAACTCTGAGGTTCACAATAAGCCTTGAGATCTTTAGGGATTAAGAGAGAGAGAAGCATGATTTTAGTAGAATGACTGAGGACATGACGAAAGCTGAGAATATCACCTTTATTAACAATGAGATTGTATTAAGTTTACAAAGTTTAAATCTAATGTAACTTTTATTTGACATTTATAGAGCTTTTCCTCGTGACCATAAACATTGCCCAGCTGCCTGTGGCACGAGGTCTTAGTGGAGCCCAGTTTTGTTTTGTTTTCCTAAGAACCACAAAACTGCATTTTATTATGAAATTGCCAATACCCGGGAAAAAACAAGTTTATTTACATTGGAATTCGACAGGGCAATGGAGCACCTACTCAGAGATCGCCAAGTTATGATTCACTAAGCAGAGTCAAGGTTAGATCCAGATGCCAATAAAGATTCATTAAGTATGAAATACAATATCAGCAGTGTCTTTGTAATGACCTGAACGCTAATTTTGGCTCAGAGTACTCGAATTCCCCAGTGAAAGAAAGGCAAAGGGGAACAATTTAACAGCTTTTAACCACAAATGTGATAATGTGTAAAACATTTGAAAAGATATTGGGAGCTATATAAAAGTGAGAGTAGGCAAGTCATATACGACGTTGCAAATTAATAGTGTTTACTTAGATTTTCCTTTATTTATTATAGTGCAAAGAATGATTTGTTTTCCTAGTTATTTTAACGTTATTATGATTACTGCACCAAAACAATACATTAAAATTATTTGCATCATCTAATTCATATATCATGCCGTACCAGAAAAAACTAAAACAGTTAGCTAACACAACAGCACCTACAGAAAGGAATAAAATTCATGCATAATTTTTCTATTCTCAACTCTTCATAAATAAATAGCATGAGAAATAATTAACTAGTAGAAAAGGAAGGTTGAATTTTCAAAAGAAGCAGAATTGTGTGGGAAGAAATACTGAGGTTGACATGCCCTTTTTAAAAGAAAATGGAAATGAAATAAATCAAACAACAAAAAGAAAGCTTACAAAGTTGGTAGATTAATAGCTTTGTATTTTTATTAAATTTTATAGGCTGTTTTCATGCCAGTAGGTTATACTTGCTTGTCTCCCAAGAAGCATTATAAGCAACCAATAGTGAAATCAGACTGAATGAAATTTCATCCTGGATAAAATTTTATGTTCTTTTAGTTTAGACCGAAATTAAATTTTCAGCCCACTTTAGATGGCAGTGCAATTAATTTCTGGAGCAACAATCACCATACCACTTTCTCATTTCACTTTTTACATTAGTGCTTTGTAACACAAATAAGGGAAACCGAACACCAGACATATTATAATAGACAACAAAGCCTTTTCTCCTCCAGAACACTTTCTTAAATTCAGTCCCATTAGCAATAATTCCCAGTTACCATTGCAGGCTGGTCAAAATTCTCTGTAAAATGAATTGCTGGTCTTAATAATGTCTGACTGGCCAAACATCCATATCGCAATCAGTATTGACTTGGTAAATAAGTCAGCTTTGACAGACTGAATGTAGAGTATTAACTAGGCTTTGATAGTAAATTATTCTTGTCACCATACATAAAGATCATAACTAAATCCAGTCACATTTACAGTCTGAAAAGATGTTTTCCTTGATACTGGCATTAATGATAACATGCAAAATGTTTTACACGATTTAAAGAAAAACAACCACTTAAATTTTTGGGGGTAGGAGGGATGGGACAGATGTTAATACTCACAGGGCCATCTGAATGATAAATTTTATATATGGCATGACAAGTTTTTCTACACTAGAGCTTTAAACCAGCTTTTGCAGCATCGCAATCAGTGAATGCCCGAGTTTATCTTGCCTTTTAACTGCCTTGGAAGACTTTTACTCCAACAACTTAAATTAAACTGAAGCTTACAGCTTATGATTTTTATTATTGCATGTACCTACCTCTTCACGCAGGACATTTATATGCCATGCAAGAAGAAATAAAATATATCATCTACATCGGTACCCACAAGAATTCCAGCCTTGTAAGATTTGCATGAACAGCATGGATTTGTCTTGTATGGGAGCAAAACAAATGTGGGGGTACGCTGCAGGGAGCTTTATCACAGGACTGGCACTACAGTCTCCTTGAAGAAATGCACAATGTCTACGGCTACTTATAAACTCCATGCCTTTGAATTCTGGAACAACATTGCAGAGTTGTATTTACACCTAGGACGTTGTGCATCCTCCTGAGTTTGTGCTCCACAACGTAATCAGAATAACGTAAGATCAGCTGTCATTATGGCACGAAGCACTACGCTATACCACAATGCTCAACTTTGCTGCTGCAGAATGAAGCTATTTAAGACTGCATTTAATCATACATAATGTATGAAAGGCATTTAATTTTGACTTAGCGCTGTCATTTTAGATGTAATATTTCAGTTATTTCATACAGAAAACCTACATTTTGTATTGACTACATCCTATATCCCAGTAACATAGGGAATCCCCAAGCAGGAGCCGCTGGACTTTTACGATTTTGCAGCTACGTAAGGTAATGTTTCTCCTATACCTGCCACGCACTGTAACAAGACACTAGCAGTAAAAACATACATGCCTACCGATTGACACAATAATATGTTACGTTAAAATGTTTTAATAACATGTAATATAGAAGCCATTATTTTGTATTACTTTACTTTTTAAACACTTTTAAAGTATGATCTATTTCTTTGTTGGTCTTGTAGTAAAACCATATTCTTTTCTGTGCCGTCGCCTGATTGTATCATCAGGGATCACGCTGACACAACTACATATTTTCACCTGTTCCACTCTAGCACTGCCATACATATGCAGAAAGAAGAGTCTTCCAAAAGTCAGTCTGGGTTATACCTGCATGACAAAAACTGACTTTCCAATCTAGTCATTAGCAAATTAATCTTTAAAAATATTCTAATAAACTCCTCTATTCCTCCTTCGGTTCCTAGACCATAATCATTCTTAATCTTTCTTCATAAAATGTGACTTGTTTCACTAAGACTTTCCAGACATGTGGCAGCACAACTGTTAAGTAACTAATGTTTAAAAATATGTATCAATATACTCAGACTGCAAAAGCAAATTGAGATAATCCGGTTCAGGCACAAGGAGTGGCTGGAACCGGAACCATTCTTAAATTCATGATGGCTTTCTTAGGGGATAGACTAATTATAAAAGCTAATTTTACCAAACTAAACCAAACCACTATGCCTTAGTCTTGAGTATTTTTGTAAGAAATACTGAAAACCCAAGTAGCTTCAGCTACAATTGATTAGGCTTAACTGGTTTCATTTCAGTCGTCATTTCTAGCATTCTGAAAGGGTAGGTGCCTTCTTCTCAAGCCCTTAGCTTCAAAATAAATACCTCATTTAAACCCAAAATGTGTCCTGTGACTACTTCATCTCTTTCATTGTTATTGACAGCTGTAAAGTTCCAGTTGTCTTTATTTCTTCGTAGGAAAAGTACCTGTCCTGCAAACTCATGGGCTGAAAGCAATGTGCCCCATAAGGGCTTACAGCCATCGCTTCTTTAGCAGCAAACAGTACGCTCAGACAAGAAGTATCAAAAGAGAAATGAAAATTATTCCTGGAATTTCACCTCAGGGTAATCAACAAAATAATCACTTTGTGCTTTCCTTATCTGTTCACGATGAACATATAATTCTAATAAGATGCGTTATATTCATAAATATAACGTACATCTGAAAGATGAAATAAGAAAGGCAATACTGATTTCATTAGGTTTACAATGGCAAAGATAAATAACTGGTTTAACTATGGGAGAAAGGAAAAAGTACACCATCATAGTTTTAAAATATCCAAGGAGCAAGGCAGTGGGTAAATGGATTAGAATGTAAGATGAAGCACCAGATAAGTAACCCAGCAGTACAGACAAAGTAGACTTAAGCATCATTAAGAAAAAAAGTAGTTTACAGAGGATGGAAGATAAACAAGGAAGAAAATCAACAAGCAGTCCAAAATTAAAACATCCAATAAAATATTAGGAAAGTAAGAGAAGTTCTTTAAAAAGTCGCAAGCATGTTGGCAGGGAAGCAGCCAGACCACAGAGGATCTGGGAAGAAAGTGGCAGACAGGATTGATATAGCACGGGACAAGTGAATACATTGCCTCAGAGTTCAGTACAAAATCCACAAAACAGCAGCCAGAATTTTTTTATTTTTCTTTAATGAGAACATACATTTAAAAAAAGAGAGGGAAGAACCCAGGTAATTAAATCATTTCTATGAAACTCCAAAGCCAAGAGTTACAATAGCTACTGGCTTAAGGAAGTCTATCAAGGCACTGGTCGCTCCTTGGGTGCAGATGGTTACTTGGAATAGCCTAAAACAATTAACTAACCTCCATTCCCACAGCTTCCCAACTACACACACCATATCTCCTCAGTCGTGAAAAACGGCAAGCAATTCTGTGTTTATGTGATATATTGCATTATAGTAATCAGGAGAGGAATGGAGTAATAAAAAGTATTTCTACCAATGAATCGTGCCCGCAATGGAGAGCAGGGTACCGGGGAACAGTGCAAAACTCTCACCTGCAGCCAGGGACGGAAAGTAAGATACTGCCCGTATTCTGACGGAGACGTAGATCTGGTGGAAACAGCTTTGTCTGGGTTTGGTGTTTTGGGGGACGGGGCGGGGTGTTTTTTGTTTGTGGGGTTTTTTGTGGGTTTTGTTTTTAAGCAAACCATTCCAGCTTATGGCAATTAGTGTTTTATGGGCTTCTTGAGTTAAAGGTTATCTATCAGTATATTAATTAGCCACCTATGGACTCATCTTTTATGAATTTATCCATTCCCTTATTGAACTTCAGTCAAAAATAAAGATCAAGAGGTTAGTGATTTAATTTCTAGACCATGAGCACAGAATTATCTAAAAGCAAAAGGAAAATAACTAACCATTCCCATTTCCACAATGATTCATAGTGACATTTAAATGAAAATTGCTTAATTCACAAATCAAGGCAGTATTTCCATTTTTATATGTCAAAAATATTTGCATTAAAATAAGATAACGTAGTCTTCTTAGACCCATCTCAAAAACAACACTGTAGTAATATTTTTCAAGTGTTTTTTCAAGTGTAAAAAAGTAAAACTCCATAAATATCCATAAATGTAACACAATTAAGATAAATGAAAAATTAATGACTCCAGAATTACTAATTTACTGGCACATTTACAAAGTGCTAAATTACCATCTCACCACAAGATATGGGAAATAAGTGATAAAAATATGACTTTCTTGACAAAACTCAGTTTTTTCAATATAATGAAAAATTACAATATAAGCCAATTTTTTTAATTACAGATTTTATTCTAGTCTACTCGGTGTGTTAAGGGAACAAAACCCCCTCATTGTGCTAGCCCCAAAGGGTACCAAAACCAAAAATCCCACTGCTGAAACAAAGCGAGGTATGAACTAGCAAATAAAGATGTTTACCAGCGCTCTCCCTTAACGTGTCCCCTGCCTGTGCCAAAGATTTACCAGTTAAAGTGGTTTTAAATACTGCCTTATCCTTACATGTAAGGACTAACGAATTAACCTCATATCCTGTAATTTTTTTCTGACACACATAAGAAGTTACCCTGTAATCCTTTTGGGGAGGTTGTAGTGTATAGCCCATGCTAGGATAAACAGGGGAAGGGTGATGTGAAGGTACACAAAATCTCTAAGTGCAGCCTAAGCGCCTTTTTGTGCAGCAGAGCTCGTGCGTTTTTCTGCAGCAGAGCTTGCTTCTGCAATTCCAGCTTGCGTTTAAAACAAAGACTCACAGGTACAGAGCAGTTATTTCCTTTTTTCTGGCATAGAACGTTTTTGCTGCATTTTTTCATCACACTGAAATGACCCATCAGAAATACACGGCACAAGGTTTTTCTATAATGTAGTATTTCTGTAGTGCTTTGTGCCCCAGTGATTGCTGTAATTTAACCTCTATAATAAAAAACAGATTCATCAATAAAACTTCAATTTATAGTATTAGTTTGGAACTGTTTATTCCTTCCATGAACCACCTTTTTTGTTACGATTTACTCAAACAGTTTGTCCTCCTGAAGTACTTGCCCAGCACTGCCAGAAGCAATCATCTAAGCTACGCTGTGCTAGCTTAAACGACAAACGCGTTTGATCCGAGAATACATAGCTATATCTATTTATGTGGACAGTAAAATAAGTTATAAAGCGTTCTCTATAATTAACTGTTTGTTCCTTTCAGTGTAACTAATTTTAAAACATATACCAAAGTTAATGTGGCATAATTATATGACATTGAAATCAAGACGCTACCTGAAATAAATGACGACACTATTGTTCTTCGAATCGCTACAGCACCAAAGACAAAGCCCCAGATGACACAACGCTTGAGAGACTTAGAAGTTTGAACACGAGCTACACAATATTTTCCCTTCCAAACTTAAAATACCACAAAACCAAAAATCACATTTCTGCTCCGACACCCCTCTTCCCCCCAGATTTTTATCTCTGTATCATCTCAAAATAGAAAAGCAATCTCAAGCACACGTGTCTCGCCCTGTACCTGCTGTTACACAAGCGCACTGCAGTCCTGCTTTACGGAGCTGTGGTCCTCAGCTGTTCTTTCCACAAATCCTAATTCTACAACATAAATGTTTTAAGGTCCTTTTGCCTGTGTACATGGAAAGAATTGCCTGGACATTTTCATGAAATCCCACGTTCAGAGTCCATCTTTGGAAGTGATTTGAAATCAGTTAACATGTTATTTTTAAGCACATTCTAATCAATCAGTAAGATTGATCAGCAGTAAGGCTATGTTTTTAGTAGGGTTCTTTCCACCCCTCAAGCTGGTTGATCTGCAGTGTCAAAGACTGAAGTACCATCAGAATTCGAGTACCAAGAGATTCAGGCTTCAGTGGGTTTATGTTGTTCCTGGGATGTTGTCCTTCTGCCTAGCAAAAGCCTCAAATCTAATGATCAATACGTGCTCTGTAAGAGCCAGTTTGCCTTATTGCCTCAAAAAATGAAAGTTCCAAATCTTGTCTCTTTTTTTCCCAAAGCTCTAGAGATTCAGGTCACTAATTTGAAACATTTTTGATCAGACATCTACAGTTTAAGCTAAAGAGCCCAGTTTTCTGCAGCTAACGTACGTAAGAAATTGATTACCTACAAACGGGGTGGAGGAGGAGATGCTCACCTGCAACAGCAAAAAAGGTTTAGCACGGTGACACAAACAACAGCAGATCTGAAGCATCTCATTTACACACAAGTGATTACACAATCTCCCTAAGCAGCTGAACAGTCACCACAGAGCTTAAACAACATCCAAACAAATAGGAAGACGGTTCAATATGGGTTTAAAGCCATCACTGCCACCCCCACAAGAAAAACAGAAAAAAAAAAAAAAAAGACATGTCCACCATATGATCCAACTCATTCCTGTCTCCTTGTGATTTGCTGTTACAAGTATTTTTCATCTTATGCAATGAACAAAATTTTAATTAATCTAAGGGAAAAAAAGCCTCTCAGGTTTTTGTTTGGGGGTTTGTGGCCTGGATAACTCTTCAATCTTACAATTCTCTGACTTTACCGCGCACAGCCACACAAACATTTGCCACAGGGCAGTGGAGGGAAGGGAAGGGAAAGGTAACGGAGGAAGGAAAGAGGAGCAAGCACCTGTGGAAGCTGACGGGAAGACTTCTTTTTGAAGCGCCAGTGCCAACCTGTGAGCACATCGAAGAACAGGCTAACAAACAAAACTCGAGCCTTTTTCTTGGTATTCATCAAAATTAAGATTTAAGCATTTGAAGTTCTAGTTACAGCATCAAGTCTGATATTTTATTACACTTGCATTTCACACAGATGTTAAAAACCAGTTCAAAACAAGAATGTTAATGAAATGCTTCAGTTACCTCACTCTCGCTCCCCCCCGCTTTTCCAGGAAAAAAAGCAGCATCACACCTCACTTTCAATCTGCTTTTGTCTCCCATAGCACTAGGCCAGTGGTGATAATCCTGCACACCTGCTTTACTCAAGCAGAAATTGTAACCCCCTGACATTCACCGCAGTTGTGAGGAGTTTCTTTACCCCCACCCTCGGTGGAAGCTGACTAGGAAGGCTAGAGAGCCCGTGCACGCCAAAAGCACACCGCTAGGGTCCCTTGGGGTTTCCAGTCTTAAAGAAACTCTTCATCTAGGGGAAGGAGCATGATGGGCTTATTGCGTAAATCTATACAGTATAAATCTATTCAAAGAGGAAGATAAAAGTAACTATAGTGTCCAGGGAAAATGAGATGAGGCAGATTAACAGAAGCGTTAAAAATCCAAAAGGTGAGAGAGAAAGTAAGCGTGCTGACCAGTGCTGCGTATGTTCGGAATACATACTCAGCTGTTAGAGGCGATATAACAAGAGAACTAAGCTGAAAGTATTTTAGATTAAGCAGGCATCTTTCTACCTAATTACACTGAAGTCAAATCAACTCAAGAAAGGTGGGAGTGAAGAGGATAAATGGGGTATTTGCCCTCAGTTATCTGTGTAGGAGGTGGTTCTCTCACAGTGGTGCTCCAGGGGCCGTTTAGGCTAAGCTAACATACCTGACCCAACACAGTACCCGCTGGAAGCTCTACCACAAATAAAGAGCAGAGTGAAGACTTAAAGCTCTTAAAAAATACTAATGAATTCTCTTTACAGCTCTTTTCATTGAAACGCTTCTGAGTGCTTTAAGAGCTGCTATGGAGGAAGACTTGCAGCAGTTTTAGGTGGATGCAAGACTTGAACTGCAAACAACCGCCAAACTGTTTTTCCACCAGTTTGTTTCTAGCTCAGCACAGTCACCTTCTGTGCACACAGTTTGAAATCCAGCACCTGGGACCTGATGTACCTCCCGACCCAGCTACGGGGGGAGGCAGGACAACGGGCTAGCTAGGCAAGCGACAAACTGCAAGCGCCTGTAGAAAGCAGCAGTCGCCCAAGGCACACCACAACCAGCCAAGGAACACGCTTCAAAAACTTTGCAGAGTCAAGGCTATGCTATTTTGTTCATTTCTCAAAATGAAGAATCACACAGAGATGACAGTCTCTCTCCTACTCAAAATACTGATAAATGACCATTCATTAAATCCCTCCGAGAAAGCTATTAACAGGCTCCTCCTTACTCCCGCTCCAAGCGTTCCCCCACGCGCCACAGACCGAACCGAGGAGTCTGGCGTCATTCGTGCAGACAGAAAAGGAGGCAGCAGCTTGAAAACCCGCTCTGTACAAACCCGGGTTACGCCAAACTGAGCCTTCTCTTTAAGAGGATACCTTTTTTCATTATCTGGGCATTAAATTGAATGTACGTAAGGTTTCGGGAAAGGGGCTAATGTTACACGAACAGCAAGCAAGCTACAGTGCATCTTCTCCAGAGAATATTTCAAGCAGTCAATTAATAATAAGTACCAGTAAACACTCTAGAAGTGAGCCATCTCCGAACATTTTTCATTAATTTTTTATGACATAAAAGTACCAGTATTTATAAAGTTTGAATCATTTTTCTCATTTCAAAAATAGATTTAATGATATGTATTTACAATATGAGATAAGAATTATAATTGAAAATTGAACAGGTGACAGTTGTGCAAGTGGAATTAAATTTTAATTACAGTACATCACTATTTGAGGTGACTAGTTTGAATCGCACATTGAACAGCAAGTTGGACAATATAACTATTTTTGTTAAAATAATTAACGTTCATGTAAAATATTAAAATATGCTAATACACTAAAACAGTGATAAGAAAGAAGCCTACATGAGGCTAATTTATCCTACTTCATTCTTCCAAAACTACTTTACTGTTTTCTTCCTGCTGCGTGGAGAGCTATTTTATGTTGTTGATGGCAAAGGCTGAATGTTACGTACTTTTGCAATGAAGTCTAATACAAGAATTATTCTGTGAAGTGGCTGGTTTGATTTTTCTCTCTGCCTGTATTTTCAGATAAGTGTTCTATATTTGAATGCGCTATCTTTAAATAGTTTTCACTTCTTTTCTCAGCACTGAAGATGAAACCATCATAATCATCTCCAGCAGCAAATGCTTTTAGGTTTTCTCTACAAGTCTTTATTTTCCCCCCTTTTTTCTTAAGGGTATTTTTTCTTTTTTCTAAATTTGAACTTCCAAAAGAAATTCACTAAATTTCCTAAGACTGGCTAGACTGTGTGGGCTTTTTTTTTTGCTTTTTTTTTTTTTTTTTTTTTTTTAAAAAGCATATAAACATGCTAGAGTTTTAAAGACAGCCAAAATTCAATGTATAGTTCAAATTGCTTCATTTTTTGCAGATATGTATTTCAAGCTGTACCAAGACAATGAAAGCGCCAAATTTGCAGAGCCGTAAAAGCGCGTGTTTAGGAAACAGTCGTTCCTGGATACTGCACGTACCAGGTTATGTACATACCTCCCTGAAAGTCTTGACAAATACATATCCCTCAATCTCCTAAACATGATCAACATGAACCACTGCTCCTTTCTCAAAAAACGTACCCAGCAAGTTCATTTTCTGTATTAAACTTTTCTTTAATACAGATTAGAACTCAGAGACTGAAAAGACAAAATTCATTCTGAACAGAGAAAAAAAAGTTTATTTACAAAATTCTTTTGATTTACTTAAAAGTCTTTGCAATGAAGGCATTCCTGAACTGTTAAAAAAATAAAGGATTAAGCAGCAGATGAAAGATCTCCCTGAAGTTTTTGCTGGTTTTCTCTTCATTCTGTGGAAGTTAAACACTGAGAAACTCAATGCATGAGAGAAAGCAACTGAGTTTGTCAGGTTTTGCTCCCCCCCCCCAAAGAATAGCTTTCTGTAGACTCAGCTAACCTGGATTTTAGGACATAAGAGTTAGATAAGGATTTAGTCAGCACACTTGGACTCCCTGCTATGATTCAGAGAGGTCTACAGGCAAAATCCCTAACTTCCATTAAACCTATCTATTCCATCACACAGGTAGGAGATAAACTGGTCGCACCTTCCCTCCCCTTTTGTTCACCAGCTTCGTGCCCGAGGACAGTCTGAGCACTCACACTGCAGCTACGGGATGGGAATGAAGGTTAAGGATAAGAGAAGCAGACCTACGCTCCAATAAAAAGAAACTCCCCCTCCCTTTCAGAATTCATAGCAGTATCAGTTTACAAATACACGCATTTCTTGGGCAACTCAAAGAACTAAAAAGCAAAGCAGCAATAAGCGGTCTAGCTGATCTGCACTAGAATAGGTTTGCTAACGTTTCATTTGTCAAAGATCCGAATTTCTACACATTTGGCAAAAGCAACCCTTAAGTCCAACAGCAATAAACAAAAAAAAAATACTTGCTATGTCTTTAAATAGTCTTCAAACTATGACTATCAAGGTTATGGATTATGCTGCCGAATACTCCACCGACTGTCAGTGGATTTCTAACTATCTTTTCATTTTCCAGCATAGTCTAATTTGCCAAAAAGTAAATAAAGCTCTTAATGCTTTCAGAACAGAAATTCATCACTTACATATGAAGGAGACAAGCAGAACTATGAGCAAAATTCAAATGATACCAAAAGTAACTAACAACAATTACGGTTAAAATACTAAATGTGAATATAAAAATATTGCTGAAAACCTTTAATTTGTTGGCAGTAATTAACACAATTGTAGCCATCTCTCCTTTATTCATTATGTCTTTATTCCTTCATTTAAAACTATTTATAGTGGCACTGGGTTGATTCACCATAATTTCCTTCCACCCACAACCATTTATAATTTTTTCCTCCAGCGATTTTATAAATGTAATGATTTTTTTTTTTTCTATTTCCACCTGCTGACAAAAAACAATCTCTCTTACTATATTAAAAAAAAATCAGGGGTCAGAATAGCACCCATTGGGCAGCACAATTTTAAAGAGTGCATGTTGATACTCATTTTTCTTCCCTCTAATTCTACAGATGCAAATTAGCTCAATGAGGGAACAGAGTGGAGAGTGAAAAAGTGTTTAGTCTACATTTAGAAATAGTGAGCCTGGCAAAGTAATAAGTTTTGACATTTAAGACCTTTCTGTCTTCTATTATATGAATATGAAATATGAAATATTATTTTGCTTCTCTTCTCAAGAATGCCATTCCCAATCTAGCCTTGATCAAAGCGATAGAAAATCAGAATAAAAATAGAGTGTAATAAAATACACAGTGGACATTGAAGATGGTACACATTTAAAACAGTCTTCAAAAAATCAGTCCAAAATTCACATGGAATATTCCTCACTGTTGCTTCAATTTTTCTTTGGGCACTATGGGAAGCCGCTATTTTTCAACTACCAAGTCAAAGTACAATCTAAGTACTAAACCCCACCATGCAAAAGTGTTCTGTCCCCAGTAAATGCTCTTAATTGGCATAATGGCACGGGGGTGACAACCTCAATTTCCCCAATTTAAAAGATTTTACAAAAATTCTCTGGTATGCGGGAATGTAAACTAGAGATTACATTCCAGCAATTCTTAATTCCTAGATTATATTTTAAGAAATAAAAGATAGAAAATTATGCAGATGGCTGTTATTTTAAAATCCATTTAAAACCATAGCGGAAGGGATATCAAAGACATTATACATAACGATGTCTGCATCAGAGACGGTTGGCTGTAAGCAAACAGAATACACAGTGGACCTGGGACACTGGCAACGTCTTGTAGTATATTACATTTTGATGTATTTGATCTTTGATACCAAAGTAAGATAATTATACTGCTGGGAAGTGTTCCGAGCTGTAGGGTGTACAAAAGAGCCGAAGCTTTGCAGGTCCTATGAATGTCTAGACAGCAACAATGCGGTTACCCACGATCAGCTCAATAACCTCCTTCGGTGACCCTGCAGGTTAGTACTTCCACTTGGAGTTAAATGCTCCTTCAATATAGTATGTGTGTTAAATGTACTTTCAATACAACATATTCATGCAAGCCAGGCTTCTTTTCAATTTAACTGAGTAAAAATGTTATCTAATCCAACAGATACACTCCCCCCATATTCAGAACTGTATCTGCTTTGGTCACAGACACACACATGCAAAACCAAAACATGGCTCAACGTGTTTGAATATTAAGAACACAGATCCAAGACTACTGAACAGAATGGTGCATTCCTTTGGTTGTTTGATTGTTTTGGTTTTAATCCTTCATCAGGTTCCCATTTTCAATGTAACACCTTATCACAATATTTTTTTATCTCTACCCCTGATCCATTAAATAAACCTCCTATAATTTATTCAGGTCCCTTCTGTATCACCCCTAGCGCCCTTTCTCTGCACTATGTTCTCCGTCCCTTCTTATGACCGAGTTTTCTCTGCCTTTTCTCAGTGAGCACACAGACTCTCTTCCCTGTAACCATCCCTGGATTCTGATGACGCTTGTAGGGATTTAACCACTGGCAAAAGCGACATAGGTTCAAATGTAAATGGGGGTGGGGAGCAAGCAGGCAATAACCTCAACCAAAGAACATGACAAAAGTTATCCACTCTGAGAAGAAAGGAAACCCCCAAAAGTTTTTATATGAACTTCCTTATCAATGAGAACACGTGAAATAATGACACCTTTTTTCTAAAGCTTGAGTTTTACTTAGTTTGCTGCGATTACACTTTTGTATGAGTTCAGGGCATCAACTGGAAGCAGCAATCCTAAAAAGTGAATGACTGAAATAACTCCTGGAATGGAAAGGTATTTAACAGCGGGTAAACCTGTCTACTTAGGCATCTACTTTCAAAATCCAGTTCTAAATTCCACCTTCAACTAACCGGAAAACAAAAACTACCTTCTGTACCAACGTGTCTGATCAAATGGAGAAGAACTTACCATTAAGTTACATACCAAAAGTTAGTTAAATGCCAAATACATCCAAGAAAACAGTAAAGTACTTGTCTGTAAATAAAAGCTACATTCATTGACTACAATATTCAGTATGAATTTTTCACTGAGCTTTCATAAATAAGTCTATTCAGAGCACTGCAAAATATTCCTATGGAGAAAGAAAATTCCTCTGTTTAGGACCTTTCCCTCTCAGCTTTGGATTACTTGCCGCGATCTCTGTGTTCATCCAATCGAGTTCATTTTGCACTCACCAACACATCACCTTATTTATTTTGAATAAAAAGTAATCTATTGATTACGACATCAATTTACCAGCATTTGCTTGCAAATATGTGGATGCAGTAAATGTACTTTAATACTTTGCTTCCATATATATGTAGATATATATGCAGAAAATCAATAGTAAATTGCATCTGTTGATATTACATATATAAAACTCAATATGCTTGTGTGTAAAGATATGTACCCATACGTACATACATCCACATACAAAAATGTGCAAACACAGACACGTATATGAATAAGCACAAACATTTCAAACGCATACATTACACTCTTTTAACTGTGCATAAACGGTATCATCCTAAGAGTATCTGAAAGCAGTTTGAAGACTGGTGTAAAAATCATTGGTGGAAAAAAAATCCATTTCTCTTCATTGCAAATGTTTGTTAAATGTAAATGCTGATATTCTACTCCTTGGAAGAACGTTTGTCTGCATGTGGAATTTCATGATAAAAAGCTTTGAAGTCCCAGGTTTCTCTAGATAAACCCCACTGGCTTACCGATGCATGAATGCCCTGAAATTGAATTACTGTACAACAGCAATTACTTTTCACAGTACAGCTATAATGAGAGTCAGCTTCACAATGAACACCAGGTAGCTACAGCAGGAAAAGTTAATAAAAAGAAATCTCTTTTATTTGCATTTTCCGCTGCAGCAATGGTAGTTGCCTTAAAGAAAAATAATCCTTAACACTTGATTTGCCAGCTTAAAAGCAAATCAACAATCATTTTTACTTGCAAAGAAACACTAATGAAAATAGAAATTTAATTGCATAGCTAAAGTTTTAATAATAGCTTTTTGAATATTCTCTAATAACTTATTTTTCTTTCATTTGGCTTTCTTTTTCACTTCCTTCTAGCTTCCTTTGATTTTTTTTTTTCCTATTACACCATTAACTAGGAAAAGTAAAAGCACGAAATGAATAGTTTTAATTCCACCTCTTTTTCACTATCAAGTTTGTGGCAGTAGTCATTTGTTACTGAGCATTATGTCATCGTGCTCTATTCACCTCAGTTTCAAATTAGTGGAGCCACTAAGGCATCATAAAACCTTCTAAAAAAATTTTTTAAAAAGTCACAGCTAACTTTAAGACTGATCAAGCACATTTCCTATGAGTGAAATCACTAAAGGTCCAGGAAAAGCAACTGAAGCAATACCACAAGTGACAGCGGACTACGCAAGGCTCTCAAAGGGATTATTTGGGTTTGGCTGTAAAATTAAACCCACTGCTGAACAACGCAGGAAACATTCCACTTATCCCACCTTATGGGCAGTAAGATTTTTCCAAACTCGAATGTCATAGTCTTAAAGGTAAACGGACACATCGGCATTTGTCACGGCTAGAAACAAAGCATCGGTGACATTGAATCAAAACCACTCTTCAGTGGTTTTAACTTAAATCACGTCACAAATATTTCAAAATAAAATCTGCAGTTGCCTCTCTGAAATTCGATCAAGTAGGGCAGTATTAGGAAGGAAGCGGTTAACAGGAATATCCTGAACTGACATAAATCTAAGGTAAATAGTGAACAGTGGGGAGGGGGAGAGGAGAAAAAAAAAAAAGTTGCTTGCAAGGGTTTCCATCAGTAAGTAGATGACAAAAGGTTATATAATTGGTTTAGCACTTTCAGTTTTCCATTTATTTTATGTATCTGACAGCACAAAAATAGGACATTCTGTGATAGGATAATTGCATACTGAAGGGTAATTCAAACAGAGAATGAATATGATAAAAATCACACTGAACCAACTAATCACTGTGAAAAGCGATGAGACAGAAAGATAAAAATTCAACCAGAACATAAAGGGGGAGGAGGGAGAAGGGAGTTCAAATATGATTAGTAGCTTCGAACAAGTTAATGTGTTTGAAAGCATAAAGCAAAACAAAAAAACTGAAGGCCTTTCCAAGCCATCCTATTTCTCTATTTCCAGGTCTTTCTTCTTGGCCTTTTCTACAAACTGAACGTTTTATATACTGCAGCTTTCTGAACAGTTGTCACAGATCGCTACATCTGCTAGAACTCGAAAAAAGTATGTTGATTAAAATGTTTTTAGATAAAAAGTATTTTAAATTAAATCATGGACTTTGATGTCCACTTGAAGTTAATTCAATGAGCAGTGCAGGGTAACAACTTGGGGTAACACCAGAACATGTTTTCTGAGCACTTGGATTTGAACCCTCGCAATGGTCACCTCATTTTTTCTAGGGTTTAGAGATATTTTGCAAGGTACTCTTCATTTAGTACTTACCCCAATATTACCACCAGTGTATCTAAAATACTACTCCAAATTCTGGGTTTCAGTGCTCTTTGTACAAGTTTCCATCAAAAGCTTACATCAAAATTCTATTATTTTAGAGGCAAGGTGATGCAGTATTACTTAGTCTCAGCACGGAGCAGACAGGTCTTAGGTCCATAGGAACTTCGTAACTCCTATCTCACCTCTCCAGATATGAGGAGAAAATTAGCTATAATGTACCAAAGATGGAACTCGTGCAAAACCCACACTGCACCAAAGGATGTTGTACTTAACAGGACATAAAATACTAGGCACTACTTACTACCAGAACTTAAAAGGTCCCTCACTACATCTCTAGCAACCAAGATGGACCACATTATGGAATTATGCAAAAAAGAATAACTTCATGGGAAAGTACACTAAACAGATCATTTTTTAAAAGAAGTGACCCTGTCCAAACCAAGCTTCTAGCTTCCTTTCCAAAGATGGAAACCTTCCAAAGGCGGCTCTGGATTTCAGTCATTTTTTCCAGCGCTAAAACCCTTTCACACAATACTATACGCATGGTTTAACTTCACAGAATTTGGGCTTATTTTCACTTACAGCATGGTGGCCTATATTGGTCCTTTATTTTTTTTCCTCCTTAGACAAAAACACCGTCTGTATGAAGAGGTCAAACCAGTTCTAAACGCTCGCAAATGTTAAAAAACATTTGTTACAAAGCTCTAATTGAGAGAGAAACTGCTCTTCCCCAATAGCGCTCCGCACCGATGGAACAGAGCTCCTCTGACCAGCAAGCGTGCAGCTTGCTGGTCACGTCTTGCTCTAAACAAGTCCTGCTCCGAGAACGGTTTTTTCACATTGTTATGATCTCAGGGCAGCAGTTTTCTCTGCTGAGGAACAAGGAAAACAACCTCCCCTGAGTCAATATTCTGCAGGCTTCTGGAAGCTGTTGCACACATCTTAAAGTGCAGTTTTTCTCTGAAAAACAGACTGTAAAAATAGCATTGCGGGGTTCCATGTTTATTGTCTTTCTCTGCTTCCCTGCCAAGCGTGCTCAGTTTACAAGTTGAAATATGTTTTACTTCACTGCCAGCCCAGCAAATTCGACCTCTAAAATGTAGCCAGATTCTTTCCTCCCTTTTGCACCATAACAAATAATAAAAGGCTGAAGGTGAAATTGTAGCTACAGTTACACAAACAGAATCCCTGTCCTTGGGTGATGCCTTCAGCTCCACAGTTGAGACACAAGGACCTTCAACTCAATTGAGCAGACAAATCTGTCTGAAATAGAGTAGCTGGTGGTAAATGGCATCACCATAATGTCCTGTTAGTTTGTTGATATAGGTGATGTAACACGAACTATTGTTGCAGGCAGTCACCTAAATCTCTAGTGAAGAATAATGCAAAATGAAAAATAACAACATCTTCCTGTTGTAGTTAGGACATGCATGTGACAATGAACTCCTACTCAATACAGTAAAACACAGAAGTCAGAACTTTCTCTTTTTTATGGTAAATCTAACCTAATAGAACACCAAAGCTACTACAAAAGAAGGATCAGAATGGAGATCCAAAAAAAAAAAACCCCCCAAAACAACAAAAAAACTCACAAAAAAACCCCCAACCCTCACCAAACCTACAGATGTACAGAAAGCTCAATGTAGTTACTTAATGATCATTAAGTTGCCTTTAGAGTGATGTAGTACTTACCACAATTAGAGGAATTTTGGATTTAGTCCCATTTGAGGTATCTGCATTTTTCTCTAGATCTGAACTACAGGACTGTTATTGAACTCAGAAGATTCCCTGCAATACTATTTTTAGAATAGTGGGAAGTGAAATTAAGTCTGTCGTGGTTTGATATTTTGAAATCTAACATTTTAATGCACAACCATACGTAGTTATGTTTTACTTAACACAAGTGATACCTTAAAAACTCATATGGGAAACTAGTAGTCCAAACCTAATTACACTCTCTTGCATTTATCTATTGATGATATAAATAATTTGTACCTATCCTCTTGAACACCGATCCTACAATACTTCTGCATGCTTTAGCATTTCCACTTCAGCACCTTCAATTGTTAGTACAGCCTTCAGAGCAGAGCCTAAATTCTATACTTATTTTTATATCATAGAATGAAATAGCAGATTGATCTGCTGCTTACCCGTACGGCTTCAGACTTTTTATGAAACATTTCTTCCATATTCTTTGCTAACTTTTTCACAAGCTGAAGGCCATCAATTTCTTCTATTGCAACATCCTTCTCATATTCTTTGTATTTCTGGAAAGGGAAAAAAAAAAAAAAAAAAAAAAGAAAAAAAGAAAAATAATTAGGGAAAAGTTATTCAATAGTGAACACACTGAAATTTTGACAACTAATTATTAGTTTCATATTACACTTTTGCTGACATTCTGCATTTACTTGATGTTTATTTGTGTGACAGAAGGCTGGTTTGTGCCAAGATGCTGTCACAGGGATAGAACAACTGGGTTAGAACCAGAACTCCGTTAAGAAAATATAGTAGAAATATTTATCTCATTCTCTGTAGGAAAATGATAATTCCCCTTCACAACAGTTAAATTACCCCTCCCTGCAACTGAACAGCAGCCAAAAAAAGTAGTAAAAAAAAAAATCCTCATATCCTCAAATCATTTAAACCCAGTGATATGCTTGGCAATCCACTGCGCCTTAGCAACCTACAATCCTTCTCCTCCTCAGCTGAACTTCCTCTAGATGTGTATTTCACAAGCTTTACACAATACTTACATTATGAGTACTTATACTACAAGCTTATCTAGACATTCTCAACTCCACATGCAAAGAAAACCCTAAATAAACAACAAACATGAGTCTTTATCCAAATGCAAGCATAAAAGTATCCTTCATACAATGTGGATGAGCATTACCTTACGGTCTCTTTTCACAGTGTGAATAACTCTCAGACTAAGCACTAAAAATATATTCAAAACAATTTTTATCCTCTATTTTCTGCATATCAACATTTTTTATCAGTGGTTACAATGAAGCTTGTAAGAATATAATACGCAAAAAACATTTAATAGAGAACATTCCTTTTCCCCATGTCATTCCACTATAGCCTCTACTCTAAGAAGTGATGGCTTTCAGGCTAGTTATTGTTTGCTTATGTCTATTTAAAACACATATAGTTGTGAAGAACTCATCATTGCCCATTATCGAACCCTTAACCTATTCACATAAGCGTTCCTGCACGATCCTGCGAGGAAGATGTAAAGCATACCTGGCTTCTGCTAGCTTTAGCCCTACGTGCAAAAAATATCCTCCCAACCTCTCAAGCAGGCTCTTAGGGCAGCCCACAGCAAAGTAGTTGAGTCAACAAAATGAGCTGGTATTATGAAAAAGATTTATCACTGAAATTTTCCCATAGAGTTACAATTATCTCCAAACCTTATAACTCCAGAGAGAGAGAAGAAAGAGTAAGGGCATTGAAAACAGTGGCTCAAAGCGCCTGGATGAACACTAAAATGATCAAGAGAGTAAGTCAGGATCAGTGATGTCCTGGCTGGTGATGGAAGGAAGGAGACCGATGCATGGGAATGCCTGCGCACATTGTACCCATTTCTTCTGACAAAACTAATTTTCAAGGCAAAGTGGCACTTTGGACTTGCTTTAAACTTTATACTTCTCTGTGCAAATGTTTTGATAAGCAAGTAATATTTGATAAAACATCATTTGCAGACCATTTCATAAGAAGGTTAAAAAATACAAAGTTGTCAGTAAATATTTATATTCTGTAATTTCCCCACTATTTTTCCCCACTATTTCCTGTTACGAGGCTCTATTCTATCTGAGAATTTAATAGGAGTCTCAGCAATGTAAGAAACCTCAAGCAGACCACCTGCATTTTGCTCCCTGGAGACAGGAGGGGAGATTTGGTTTTTTCCCCTTCTTGGTCTGCATTTAAATGCCATAAGCAGAGTTCTGATTTCAACTCTGCAAATCCATGTACGCCATTACTAAACTCGCTACTCTCCACTCTGAAAAAATTAATTTAGGATAGCACAGTGGTTTGTCTGAAATAGAAAAATAGTATTTTTTTATTTACTGGAGAAAATACAAGAACAGCAGACAAGACAGAGGTAAATGTTATTGTAACAAATACCGTGATAAAATGTAGTAAATTAACAGTAAATTGAAAACATTCCCAGTTAATTAATGATGTCAAAGTCTGTCCACATCCCACAGGATTTGAAGCTTCGGAGAATTTAAAACAAATGAAACAAAATGCACTGCCACGAACAACTATTGTGTTTATTATGTCAATAGATCAAGTACAAATTTGAATCACTTATTTCAAGCTGCACAGATCATGTTCAACTTATCAAGTTCTGATAAAAATGGTTTCCTTCAGACTTGACCTTTGAGTTCTTAGAAAGTATGCTGAAATGCATCACTTCAAGAGACTGTTTTCAGGTCATCCGATTTATTGATTTAAGCTTTGCCATCAAGTGAAGAAAACCAGGTGACTATTCACTGCATTTGTCTGAAAACTGCACGGTACAGCTGAAGTCGACAAATTTTCTAGGCACAGAGAATCATACCATACAGTCTATTAGGCTATTGTGAGAACATAGTAAAAAGCCACACTTCTCAATTTTGAGTAACGGGTGCTTTTGAAAATTAACAATAACTTGCACTCAAAATAGATGGGAATGATTTATTAACTGATAATTCATGGTTTTATAATTATGCTAGCTCATAGTACATACATTCATTTTTTCCTAATTTAAATGCCAAAGTTCCAACATAAAAAAAATAATTGAAGGAAATAGAAGATATTATTTATGTTCTATTTGAAAAGACCACACATCTTGCATGGTACATATCTAGTCAATTGTTGGAAACCTTCAAGAACATTTGCAACAAACTAGGAGTATTTACTTGATCTGCAAGACCTTGGCAACCAAGAGGTTTACATAATAAGAGGTTTACATAATATGTATTTTACATTCAGTATTTCATTGCCATAAAAATACTTCTATTATTTTTTCAGCCGTCAGTGGAAGGTTCCAAAACAGGAGAAATTATGTGGTTGGAAAAAACACCAGCTGTTTTTAGTATCCTTGTGCTCTAGTGATTGTGTCTGGACAGAAGAGGTGCCAGCTTCATCTGTGCGTGTCTGTGCGCTGCTTAGTACTCAATGCACATGAGGCTGGGAACTTAGATTCAATCTAGAAAGCGGTTGATTTTATAATAACTATAAATGCAAGAAACCTGAATCACAGCAGATAGTGAAAAACCAAAAACACAATAAAACTGTAACAAAGGACATCATTAATAATGGATTCTCTTCCTTTCACTGCAGAGGCTGTCTGACCTCCAGGCTCTCATCATTTCCCTACCACTAGATTTTACATAATAAATTTGGTTTTAATTTAAATAAATTACCTAAAACAGCAAAGACATAGTCCCTTTGAAATAAATTTGAAACAGTTTTTAAATGAAATTAATTACTTCATTTTAACGTAATCTTGAGAAAACAGCAGCGTGCCACTACAGTCGCAATTAAGCAAAATACTATCATGGACAGCAGTGAAAAAACCTTAGCTTCTGGGCCAGGTCGTCATTTATATTCCAGACTTGCAAACTACCTTGTAGTACTGCTACTCTGAACGGCTCTTCCAAGCAATGCCTTAAATAGCCATTTCCCTCCACTGTAAAAAAGATGAAGTCGATGATAAAGTTTTTTGGGTTTTGTTTTGGTTGGTTGGGGTTTTTTTTAAAAAAAAAAAAAAAAAAAGAAAGAAAAAAAATGAAACCCTCGATTTTTTTCAATATTCTATGATTTTATTCCAGTAAGAGATATCAAAAAATTCTCAACATTTGTAACATACCCAGTAATACATTTGCACTGTTATTAAAAGGAGAGAGAACAGCCTTAACTTTGCTATAAATAATTGACTTGTATAACAAAACTGTATGAAAAGTTAGTCACAGTTGGACATTGCTTTTCATAAGTGGGTTTCCAATTGTCTAGAAGATCAAGCAGATACAACTTCTGATTTGCTGTGTTATTAAAAAAAAAAAAAAAATACTTGAAATGCTGATTCTTTCTGCTTGCAAAAATCAGCGTTTGGTAAGAAATTCTCCAGAGAGACAAGAACATTTATCATTTGAGCAAGCACACAGAAAATACATTATTTCTTCAGTATCTGTCTTGCCAGATCATTTCACATAAGCGCCAGGGAAAGACAGACAGTACTTCACTGTCAGAACTTTTAATGCTTCTCATGGATTTAGGCGTGGGGTTTTTTCTTGCATGGTAAATGATCATCTACAACTAACATACCAAAAAGCAATCTATACAAAACTCTGGTCTGAAGCATTTCATGCAATCCAAGTATTTGGCACTGAAACATCAACAACCACCACCACCACTACCAACACACCCCCCACATCCCTCCCCCAACAAAAAAAAACACCAAACAAAAAACCCAAAACAAACAAAAAACCCCGAAAACAAACACAAACACACCCCACACCAAAACCCATGCAAGCTTGAGTGACCAAGGCAGGAAAAGAAATACCCTGTTGAAGCAAGACCACTTCAGAAAGATGCCATATATCAGCTACAGTTTGAATTTTTTCTCCTTGTTTTTTCTCCAGAGAGAAACATGACCTTTGTGTTCCTATCTGTATCTATCAACTCTTATCACAATCAAGATAATTGCCTTTATACTGGATATAAAAATATTTCAAGTTACTTACAAGCGTGTAAACAGCCCTTCGTCTCAGCCTTTCGACAACTCTGTGGGTGCTTTGTACATGTGCAGAACACTACAACCATTTACCATGAAAATTCTTCCCACTCCTTGGGATTTTCAGAGCCAGTAAATACCACTACCATCCTGATTAAAGAAAGGTATTTACTCAACAGGAATTTTGTAATAATCCTCCAAAAGTAATCTGTCGGTTTGCATTGCATGTTAGGAACTGATAGACACCCCTGAGGTGTATCCATAGCTATAGCTTGCATAGTTGTACATTACAAATGTTGCTATTTAAGAGGGTTTGTCACGTACATGTTAAATATATATATGCGTGTATACATTTTTTGTTTTCTAATGAAAAAGCAGAACCAGCATGCAACCGAAAGATCAAATATCCATTCAATCTATCCATTGTTTCCATGAAAAATAAAAAATGTTTACTCCATGCCGTTTTGCAAAAACTAAACAAAACAGAAAACCCAACAGAAAAAACCAACCATGCCAAAACCACTTCTGGATGTTCAAGTCTCAACATTGCAAATGTAAAAAAGATTACAGAAACACGCACTTCTGATTAAATCACCAACTTTTGATTTCAATTAATATCTATCGCCCAGCAGAAAGGCAGTGCTGTGCATTGCTTGGACCGTTTAAACTTGCTTCAGACACTCTGCCACGTAAGCCCTACCAGTGACTCCCTCTGGCGCAGAAGTGCTGGTTCGAAGGGCCACACGAGTTAATTGGCTTATTAGAACCGTTTTAGTTCTGTACTGGAGATGTCCTGACAATCAAAACGTAGTCAATGATGAGTCTGCAAGGCTGCAAAAAGCTTACAGCTAAATACAATTTTGCGGCTCTTAATGTGGTTTCTTTAGTTACAGAGTCAAAAGCTGTGTCAGTCTTAAACAGCGTTCTGACGCAGTTAATGCTTAACCCCTAAACCCATGGATTTCTTCACGAATGTTGACTTTCTTACCCAAAGTAACCTTGGATTTTTTCAGTCAAGTTCCGCTAGAGCGTAGGGATCAGAAGGTTGATAATATACTATGTTCTTACGCATCAAGAAAAATGTTTTTTCTTTTGTTAATCTATTCCTCATTGCAATCTAAAAAATAAAGTTCACATTCATTTTTTATGCTCTTCTCATTGTATAATGATTTTTACGTGTATGTTATTAACACTACCGCACAAAATTTAAAACAAATAGCATTTTTCAGGGTGCTTTAGAAACACCTACTCCTTTTTACACTTTGTGGGGGTTTTGGTGGTTTGGGGTTTTTTGTTTATTTTTGTTTGTTTGTTTGGGCTTTTTGTTATTGTTGGGGGGGGTGTTTGGTTTTTGTTGTTGTTTTTTTTTAATTATAAAACTCAAAACCTACAATTTATGTGGAGCAAACTGACAATGTAGTCACATTAGGTGTTGCCTTACACCATTAACAGTTCTGTCAAAATTAAAGGAGCTATGCACAGAGCAAGGCTTTCCACTATTAGCAAACTAGGGCTCTGAGCTTTTGAATCAAAACTAAGAATATAAATTGCTCTTGATGTGGAAAATCTATCATAGCATTTCATAAGAAAATATTATTTTAAAACAATATCCACATTCACATTGGTAGGACGCAAACAGTGAAAGTTCAAACCTTACGTGGCTCGAGCTCTCGTGGTGCTCTACCACACCAGCACACGTCCCCTGCGCACGCGAGAGATGGTAGAGCAATTCCCAGCAGAAGATTTAAAAATATACAGCACAGCCTCTAAATGCTTCATCAGAAGTGAGGGGTCACTAATTACATATGCACCGTTGGAATAAACCTGAATTTGAAGCCAAATACAAAGCAGTCTCCAGAATCACATGTGCATGTGGGTGGGAATCTGAGCTCTTCCCCTGAGCAGAAGGGTGCTCAGATGGCACTACCACAGCAGATACACCAAACACAGATGGTGCCCTCCTCTGACAGACTCATCTGTGAATCTCTCCTTACTAAAAGATTTTGTATTTTCCCATTACCACATTGACCCTATAGTGGTGTGGTTTTTTAAACTAGGGTGTCAAACCATTACGTTGTTATTATAATCTGGTTTTCCTTACTCTAAAATGCATTCAGTGGAGCAACTTTAAAGGCCTTAAAAAAATAAGCAGTAGTAAGAGTTGTTTTTATTTTATTGTTGATGGCTGGTGAGAATTTATAAACAAAATTATTTTAGTTCAGAGCTGGTATAGAATTTTTCATCCACAGAGATCCAAAGACTTTATAAAAGGAGTATCTATGATAATTTCCATTCTGTACATGAGGATATTGAGATATACATAAATTCAGTGACATGCCCTATGTCACACAAGAGTTCAGAACTACAAAGAGAATAAGCTCTCTTGGTTACTCTTCCAGTGCCCTGCCCAACAGACCACAGATAACTTTGTTAAGCTCAGCTTGATCTGCATGGAAAGATGAGTCACAACGGCACACTTCTCCTCACCTTGACATTAGAGAACTCCTTGATAATTGGGAGTTTGTGTTACACCACATTACACACTCCTATTAACCTTTATTGAACCTCTTTGTGTTGATGAAATCCATCAGCAATGCCCAGTGTGATGGCACACTCATTTTCTTTTCTGCAGAGAAATTTTTATTCACTTCATCAAATGCCTCCAAGGAGCTCTACATTAGCCTGTCACGTTTGACTCTTGCCACACGCTGGTGTCTGAGGAACTCCTGTTGCCTCAAACTCCTGTTCAGTTACTACATAAAATACACTTTGAAATACAAAATATTGAAACATTTGTTGCACACTATTTTACAACGATTAGCTACTCAAAGCTGTACCTGGTATATTATAGCCAAAGATCAGCTATCCTGGGAAATCTGTTATCATCAGCAGACTTGACAGGATAGTTACTGCTTTCCTTGCAAAATAATTTACACAATGTAAGTATCTTACAGTCATTGCAAGGGCACTATATCCCCAGCATATTTAATCTTTACAAAGATATTTACTTCTGACCTATTTTTACCTCATTGCTACATGAAAGTGCTACAAAACCAAATCAACTAAAGCATTAAGCTGAATGGTAATCAAAAACAAACCAACCAATTCCTGATTTAGCAATATTCCTCCACCCTGTCTGTGAAATGTGTCCACACAAGGTACCTCCTCAAACCTTTGCACAACCTATGTATAGGTATACTACGTAAACAGCAGTAATGGGAAGAGTCTTGAATATATACCTGGTTAAACAGCTGAGGTAGTGTGGAAAGATACAAGCTACTCTACAACATAGAGTATTTCTCATCACAAATGAAATTTAAAAGCAACAGTCACTTTGGTGATGCATAAATTACAATGTTCTCTAATAAATAAAAAGATACGGAAACACACTCTAGGAGTTTCAAATGCTTGCTATCTAAAACTAACTCAGTATTGCAATTTTTGCTTGAAGTAGTTAATAAGCCTCCGCCTAAACAACCATCACCAAAAATGGGTGATCCAAACAACAACCTAGTTGGGCGATCTAATTCTAAGCAGTCGACCGGAGGTCAGGAATACACTCCCACCTTTCCCTTTGACAGAGTTGCTTTGGGTCAGGGCTAACCAGAGCAACAAAACGTTTGAGAAGCTTTGCCTTGCTGCCGCCCCAGCGCCCAGAGGCAGAGGCCCAGGGGACTTGGGACTCTTTTGCAAAAGAGTGCCAGCTCACCATCTTTCCCGACTATAAACTCAATCAACTTGAAAATGGTTGAAAAAAACAAATTACTGTCTTGTAAATTCTTTTAGACATCTGAAACATCTTCACAGGCCAGCACGGGTGTTTCAAAAGCCAGTTAACCAAGACTACTAAAAACTGCTTTAGAAATATATTTTACAGAAGCTATCTATGTAATTATACATACCTTTGCTTCTATTTTAGAAGAGAGCATAAAGCCCTCATTTAAACCAAAAAAGAACATTCTGGAACTGCTCTGGAGACTCCTTTTGCTATAAGGACGTACTTCATACTCTTGAAAACTCACTACAGTATTTCACATGAACCGCTTTAAACAACGAACAAAAACCCCATAGGTGTAAATCTGCAGAATCACAATATGACGCAGAGGGCATGTTCATCCAAGGCAAAGCCATCACTACATTTTCAGGTGAAAGCAAGTATATTGGAAGCGTGTACATCTAATCTGCTCCTCACAAAAATCTGAAGAAATGTGAGAATGCAGTGCTTTCATCCTGGATAGCTATTCTGAGTCACTGAAGAGTCAGAAGTAGGGAACCTGACAACTTACTATTTTCACCAATTTCTCAGCTGGGATGAGATACAACATTTTCTTTTGTACCACCAAACTGCATTGGTCTTCTCTGAAAGCCTTTATGGTTACTGGAAACAAGGACAACCAAAAGAGACAGCTTGCTTTGTGCTGTAAGGTCACCGGATACATCCGCAAACTAATTCTTTCAATCAGACTTTTCTTTATAATGTGGGTTTTTTTTTTCTCATTACACTTCCTTTTATCACTTTTATCTCTCTCCCTCTTTATTGTTCCATTTCTGCAGACCTATGCCTGCCTTACACCCAGCTGTTGTTCTGAGCTTCAGTATTTCTATGTATTTTTATTAGACAATGCTTATTTTCCATCCCAGAAAAACAAGAGAATTGTCTCCCCACCTTCCATGGTTGCCCTTAAGTGAGCAATAAAATAAAATGAGCAAGAAAGCAAGCTAGAGACAAAGTGGAGTATAGACACAAAACCTGAAGCACGCTCTTAAGACAAACCTTTGCTTCGCAATACACCCATGTCTTGTGACAAGATTTAAAAACACCGCTCATTTAGAATAGCTGATGGTTATTGTTCCTTAGAAAAAGAAACGTGTAATCTCATCTCCTTGGGACACAAACTCCGTTTGCAATCTGCAACGTTCTCTATAACTAACATTCATCTGCTTGGATAATACTTCTAAACCTTTACCCTTTGCATTGTGCGGGACCTTCAACATTAACTCTTAAATGAGCTTTATTTCATTGTTTGTCACTATGAAGGACATGGCATTGATCCCTGCTGCTGTATCTCATCATTGCACTTTTCTGTATCCACCTGATAAAAGTATTTATATTCATTTAGTGTTTTAGACAGGTATCAGAACATTACGTATCGAAGTGGACTTGTAATAACAAGAAAAATCATAACATCTGAATATCTGAACTCAGGTGCCTAAATTTAGGCTTCTAATTCTTCATTTCATCACTGAATGTGGAAAAATGATTTTATTTTCAAAAATCTAAACTCCCCTCAGTCATATCAAAGCCAGCAATGTCAGTGTCTTCTCAGCATCTCTGAAAATCAGACCACCTGCACGTGTGGTCTGTGTGCCAGTGTCTTGAGAAGAATTCAGCAGGCTAATCGTAAAAAACACCACACCACACCCACACCCCCCCAAAAAAACCCCACCACACACCAAACAAACAAAAACCAAACACAAACACCACCAAAAAAAAAAAAAAAAACCACCACCAAAAAAACAAACACAACACACCACCCAAAAAACCACCACAACAAAACCCCATACACATTTGGAAACCAAACTATAGTATTTGGTACTGCCTGGAACTGTGAAAACACATTTGTGCTTTTGCCACACAAGCAAATGCTTTTCACTTTCATGTGTGATTCTCAGTCACTTACAAAACTTCACAAGAACCAGCATAGAATGACTAGCCTTTCTGTACGTTTAGGTAGAGTAGTATATTCACCATGATTTCTTTCAAAGCCTCATAAAACAAACTGGTAAACACACAAGAAAAAAACAAAGGGTTAAAAAGTTCGATTGCCAAACCACATTCAATCCAATATTTAATAACTGCCTTTGAAAGACTGTAATACGATACAAGCTAACGCCCTGTACAACAGAACTCGCCAGGTCTTTTTTCTCTTTGGACCACTTAGCTATAACGCATACATTCAGACCGGCATCTGAAATACTGGCATGCTGCTCGCTCCCAATATGTTCCGCCCCCCCCTCAGAGTTTTCTCTCTTGCACTTTTAAAAATGAAGCTTGAAACCTAGTTAAGAAAAAGCCCTGTGCATAAAACAACGAACACGTCAAAACCACAGCCAGACCTATTTGTAGCTCTTGCTTTGTTTTTTTAATGAAAATTAAATTAATAATCTATAGAATAATAGCCTTTGTGTCATATCACACCCAGGCTATACCATAAGCAGATATTCTAAAACATCACTGCAAGGAGTAAATAAACACACTTGAGCAATTTAGAATTTTGCAGAGCAAAGGGCGAAGAACATCAGCCTCCATCTTGGTCCTTATTTTCCCCTGAAACTGAAGACACAAGTGTACAGAGCTCCCTAACGATAGTGCCTTCATCAAAACGTATGTCAAAAACTAACCAGATTCAGACCCTCTACTTAGAAATCTGTATAGTCTTGTGCCTGCATGACAGTCTTGTCTGCTTTTTTCCTCACAAAAAAAAAAAACAAAACCACCAACCAAACACAAAACCACACCAAAACCACACACCACCAAAAAAAAACCCCACAAACCAACCCACACCAAACAAGAAAATAAGTTGACTGCCAAGCTAGGGTAGATTTATTTTTGTATACTTACATGTCCCTATTTGAATAGGTTGAAACATTTCAACAAATCATCGGTTTAGTGCTGGTTTTGCAAAATTAAAACACTTTTGCCCAAATTTAACCAACTTAAATCTGAACCAAACCTACCTCAACTTAAAGTGTAGGGCACGTTCTTTTTCTATTATTTACAGAGGTTTCTACATGCAGTTAGTTGTATCATATGTACACAAACACTGAGATGCTTATTCAGCTTTCGTCTGATTCTCAAAGGACTAGAAAGTTTTTGTAATTTAGGAATTCATTACATTACCAGAGTTTATCTCGCCAAGAAATAAAGCGTATTACACATCGCACCACAACAGGTCATCGCCATGGCGTATAGAAATAAACCACCTAACTCCAGAGTCTGTAATAGAATGCAAACTAATACATTTATCAGAAAAAGTACGGAGCTTTTGCACTAGAAAAGACCCAGCAACAGCTTTGTTTTGCGTGTTCAATAAACCACTATTAATGATAATGTATCCATGGATTAAAGATGCATCAATCTGCATAGCAGAGAACAGAAGCCATGAATAATAGCCAAATCAATACTATGAAGTCGTAAAGAATACAGTGTGCTCTCCTTCAGGCTAATGGTAATTAATTTACTTTTGCTCCCTTCACACATGAGAGGAAGCTAGTAGAAGAACACTTTAATCACATAAAAGTTGTTAATTAGAAAAAGAACACATACTGTTACCTCCTTACTGTATCTTTTCTGTTCATATGCTTATAGCACTTAAAAAAAAAATATTAATTTATTTGCACACATCTAGAGAAAACAGCTTGTGTTTTAGGAGCATATGCATGTACTGGCTGATATTTTCAAGTACTTTCAATTTGAAAGTTTGCTTCTTAAATAAAAGATCTTGTTCTAGTTGGGATGTTCATTAGTATAAACAGCCAATGTCTAAAATCGCATTTCTGCAACGCAAATACTCTACTAGTGAATATATGTATAGAAATGTTTTAAGCCTTATGTGGTTCATTATACCATAACAGAAAGCCTTAGCACTGAAAAATTACGTTTGCTTGTGTTGAGGCTTAGTTTATTTGATTCAACTCCACTAGTTAATTAAATAATGCCTTTTTTGCAATTAAAAAAAGACCAGGTGCAAGTGATCGACATCTAATGGAGGCATCTCCTTCTTAGGAAATAAAAAAGATTTGGTGGTCCTGTTACTTTGAGGGACTGGCCCTAGACCAGCAAGCCTCTGGAAGAGGAAACAAGATAAAGCTCCTAAGAGTTCTCTTTTTAAAACCAGAGAACCAGCTTTCTGAAGAACAGAATTTTAATATTCATTGCGTTTGAATTCTTCTAAGTACTATTTTTGCACAAAGTAAACTTTAAATTGCTACAATTAACAGTGCATTTTCACAAAGACATTGAAATTAAAGTTTCCATTTTTAAAATATATTATTCATGATAATGTTCAGCAAACTGTCATCGGTCGACTGCTACTATTTCATTGCTTAATAAAAATACCCAATTTCGCTAAACCTCAGAACATTAAACAAAGCCGCCTGAATCACAGGTTACTGCTAGTCAATCTATTGATAAATTCCTCTCTGCTCACCACAAAGCAATGACCTTCTTGGTGAACTGCATTCAAGCCTCTAAGACAGCAGAGCAATTAGCACACACTTAAGTTAAAATCACAAGCGGTCCTATTGAAGTAGGCAGAAAAGTCAGCACTTAAAGCTATCTACGTGTGAATTAGGGTCCCAGTGGTCATTTCCGACTCTCAACACATCCTTAGGTAGTTTTGCTAAATTCATGTCATTAAAGCTCAAAAAAGCTAACTTCTGAGGCTGAGCTGGACCTTTGGCTGTTTACTAGCAACTGTGTAAACGATTCATAAGGTAGGGTCGCATCTCCATCTCGCGGGCTTTCTAAAGAAGTTTTGCTGTGAAAGAACAGAATGCGCACAACCAAGGGCAGAACACTCTTGATTTCCAACGCTAGAGTTTGTCATGTTAACCTACTGAAAAATTATAATTATTTAGATTCTTGTCAAACTCTACCCTACAATGTAAACACCCTGCATTTACTTGCAGGTTTCCTCCTTTCACAAAAATACAACTTGTCCCTTATTATTACGAATGTACGAAGAACAGCGTACATCAATAAAATATAATTGTGGGAACTGGACATTCTGTTTGCATTTGGAGGTAGGGCAGAGCCTGTGCTGCACGCACAGCACTGCCAGAGGCGTACATCTGTTTGTGCAGTTCTAGTTCAGTAGTTTAAGGAATGAAGTATCACCTCATTACAGAACTGCCATGTATGAGTGAATTTGTGGAGCTTGCCCTCCTCACAGTCAGACAGTTCTAATCTCCTTGCAAACCACAGTGGCAGCACAGAGATGAAGTGTTAAGCTTATCAAGCCTCATCTGTACCATCACCTACTTAGTTAAGCCCAGGCCATCCATTTCTCTGTCATTTCTTTGTTCCTGAGGTGCCTCAATGCGTAATAGCCACTAGCAAAAGATACAAGATATCTTTAAGACTTCACAAGAACACCACCTACATTTTTTTTTAAACACAACCTGAAAACAATTCACAAGCGCCATTTTATTCATATGTTGCACTACCTGCATTTTTTCTTACGGTAGAATTCTACCTTGTACTATCACAACATACCCTGTTGCAATAAAGCTATTCATTTATTTAATATTAACTTTCAATATTTGCATAGAAATTCCTAACTCTGAAGAAGCCTGTAATCCTGTTACAGTATCACAGTTAGGAAGGGTTCTGGTAACTGAAAATCTTATGACATAATAAAAACCTTGTACTCAACCGTTCTTTCTGGGCATCATCAAGCAAATCAATAGAGTTTTGTTTCAGTCACAAAATAAGGATTGTTCTTCAGTAGCTTTAAAAAAAGGCATCAAAAAAGGTTGTCTTTAATTCGTTCAAAATAAAGTTCCCTTTTAACTATTTCTTTTTAGTAACACAACTCTGCTTTCAAGATCATGATAACTTATGGATTTTTATTTCAGGAATAAGGTCCAAAACTTTACATACAAGCAACTGCACTCACAAGATATTCTAAACACTTGGCAAGAAAAACTTGAAGTGGCCTCTAGTGAAGTACTCTGAGCTAGGTAGAAGACTTGCCCTCAGATCCGAGTCATTCTGCTGTTTCAGGAGTATCTGAGCCAACATAGTAACCTCTTGGTGAGGGGTTTGACCACAAGGGACTCCTCTTCCTAAGCACTTTCTGGAGCCAGAGAACTGAGATGGACTAACCTCCAAGGTTCCTAGTCATCAACTGAAGGAGACTTTTCCTCTCTCCCCCAGCTATGGTTTGATCAAGCTAGTTAGCAAGACCCGCCCACCACATCTCCTTCTGGCTTAACAAGTCTTCCAGATTACTGTTACAAGAATAAAAGTACTACTGAGAGATGCACATGAGGAGACACTAATGCCAGTCCAGACCCAATGTCATCGATAGCTGTCAACCACAAACAAGGATAAGAGCTATTACAGTTGTGTTCAGTCTCTGTGGTGCTGGGAATACTCAAGCAGCGCGTTGCCTCTCCCCATGCAGCCCTGCAGCATTCTGATCAGATTCCGTATCATCTACACAAAAACTCATCTAAAGGGATTTTGAAAATGGAAAAAGTCCTTTCGCAGGAACAGCTCAAGCCTGCATGCAACACTTCACTAATTCATATCTACAGAGCCTGTAAGGATTTCCGAGCATTATTTATGTTTTAAAGGTACTGACGGTGCCACCTTACATCTCTAGAACACCCTAATCAGGCCTATGTTGAAAGATGCCTTTGTTGAAATGGGAATGTTTTCCAGCCTTTAAAACAAACAAAAAGCCACACTGTTCATAATCAGCAATTTGCTTTTCACTGATTCTTCAAAATTTTCCTGTTCCAACTGGAGATTAAAAGTCAAACCACAATACTGCCCATCACTTCATCATTAGCTCTTCACAACTAAGAAAAAAAAATTATACATTTATAAGAGAAAGAGAAAGAGAGAGGGAGCATTTACTGCAGTAAATTAGATAATTTTGCAATAACAGCTTACGTTAAAGAATGTTAATTCAATTCCTGTCAGTTTTACAGCTTTCTGTCAATACTGCATTTGAAAAAAAGCCAAGGAATAAGCATGAAAATATTCCAATCACACTCCAGTCCATTTATATCCTTGCTTCCAATGAGGAGTTTTTGGTGACAGCTTTAGAAGAGATGCGTGGTTGATGGAAGCTCATTCCCAAAACAATGAATAGAAAATTGCATGAACCCACTTCCTGAAGTAACTGTCTAAAAATCAGAGCTTAGGTGCCACAAGCTGTGAAATGGTACACACTACACAAAAAGCCACGAGGAGTCCCAACAAGACAACACTTATTAAATAAAACGGTGGAGCAGAAATTGAAGGAGATGCAAGATATCTAAACGTGCTCTTTCTAATCTCAGTATTAGAAGTGAAAACATACTTCTAGCAAACTAACCTTTTATCTTATATTCATGCTTTTCAGTCAAAAGTAACAATCAGTTACCAGATTTAGAACTCTCTGATGACCCTAATAGCTACGAAAATATCCTGCACTATATGTTGTGATCTCCTGCCAAAACAGACTAAGGATACGCAGTCATAACTTGGGTAATTTTGAAGAGTGACTCACTTCACCATAAACTGTTTATTTCACAATTAGTGGTTAAAAAAAAAAAAATCACCCATCCTCTATCACTTTTGGTGAACCATTAATCCCACTAAGAACACCAGCACTAGATTATTTTCTTCTCCCCATCTGGTTCTGCTGACCCAGTGTGCAAGATTACTCTCTGGAAAAGAAAAGCCACAGGGACAGAATGAGGCATGTTTCCGTGAGGCCCTCATAAAAGTCTCTGGTTACTGTGGGATGACAAGCGGAGAAGTGCCAAAGCACACAACAGCACAGCTGACAGGAAGATAATGTCCCGACGCAACTGTTCCTGGATATTTTACTGTTATTGCTTCTGTAATCCTCATCTCTTTGTTCTGTTAATTAGCATGCAGCGGCTATAATCCTGCCCAGAAAAAGTCTTTGTTCCCAGATAATAATTTCACTAACAAGCAGAAACATTTTACAAATTTTATAACAACAAACGAGTCAAGGTCACAATCAGCTGGCCATCTTTGGCTTTCCTTGGAATTCCTCCCTAATCCAACTTCTAAATAATGTCAGTTAACTACTTACGGCATGTGAAAGGATCAATACATTTAGAAAAGATAGCCGATTCCACGACTCTTAGAGCTGAACTTGTCTCTTGCCCATAAAAAGGTACTAGTTCCCTTCTCTTCTGGTTTAAGAAGTTGGAGGTGGGTTTAAGGGCCGTACAGGGACCAAAAGAAAGGATAAACACGTCCTCTTTTTTGCACAGTGCACTAAGAGTCAGAACAAAGCACTTGCTAAACGACAATTGGGAAGACAACACAAATCTAAGCGCTGCAGCTGCCTTCCTGCACTGCAGCAATCTTCTCATGCAATTATTTCAACTTTTCTGTGTCTTCATTTCCTCATTCGTAAAACAAATTAAACTTGTTTTACAGGAATAGTTTGATGCTGAAGTTGCTATCATTCTTCAATATCCTCGTATAGAAAGGATGTACAAACATTTAAAATATATTATTCATTCATCCACTAAAATATTTACAAAGATCTTCTAAAGATGTTTGAACTTAAGATCTCCTGAAATAGTTTAAGAGGACCAGGTATTAGCATGTATCACAGAGCAAACTGAATAAGAATGAATAAATATCCACAAGTACTGTTACATTTGTTTCTACCCTAGTAGGATATCTTAACAAACCAGATCTTTGAAGCTGTATCTGAAAATTGAGTTCCCTTGAAAATATTTTGGTAAATAAAAGACTAGCTTTTTTCCTAAAACAGCACACACGCATTAGGTATACAATATTTAAGACTTATTTAATATTTCTATTTCCTTCCCAATAATTGTAGTAAGCATGTTTAGGCTCCTAATTATTTATTGTTCTTCAGTTACTGGTCCTGGCTTGTCACCGTTTACCAGGGCTGAATTGCCAAAAAAAATCCCATATTATTCCAGGTTTAGTTTCACAAGTTGCATTTGAAGAAATCATCATTTTGCTCTATAATAAAACCTCTTCTAGACAGGCAGCATATACTCATGCTTCATTTTTTTGTCTTGTAGATGAGACTTAACTCTTTAAAATGAGAGCTACAATATAAATCAAGTCCAATGTCAACTGTCCCTCTACAGAGGCTTTAAATTTTAGAACACTGAACTATCGCATTATAAATAATTTCTTCAGAATTCAGCTTTCATTTTACATATAAATATATTGAGAGATATAACAAATATATCAAAACTATGCTTTGTAGTTCAAATATTGTCGAGATAAACATGGCCTGTCTAGTTTCAGGCAATGGCTACAGTAAATAATAAAATTATCTGTAATATTGGGGACAGACGAAAGGAAGTCTCACTATTTAAGCTTAAAGACATTTTGAAAAATCAGTTGTTTTACCAATAAATACAACTTAATAATAGTCAAACAGACTTTGCAGAAACAGTTTTTAACTCCCTTGTTATTTGAGAGCAACTACGGAAAATTTAAGTCAAGGGGATTTTGGTTTTGCAGTAAAATTAGCATAAGTGAAATGTGGGGTTATAATGAAGGCTATATTCTTAGAGGAAGAACGGTCTGGTGGTTGAGATATTAGCCTTGGACTCAAAAGAAGCGGGCTCAGGTCCCAGCTCTGCCACAGTGTTTTGCATAACCTTGAATTAGTCACTTAATTCCTCAGTGCTTCTGTTCTCAAGGTATTAAACGAGGATAATAATATTTCCATAGTCAGCTTCACCTTGCTCTTAGGCTTAGTCTTGCAAACCAGGCAGAAAAAAAAAAATCTGTGAAAAGCCCCCCGTACTCTAACCCCAAAAGCAATTTGGTTTAGACCCGAGAATAAGTTTCTGTTCTGAAGACTTGGCGTCAGTCTGTTTGCATGGTGCAGTCCCAAACACCATCAAAAACCCTAGGAACTACAGTAATAGAAACAGTCATTAATAATAGCATTCCAGCAATAACATCTATATCACATGCACTGTATCTGCATAAAAGGCAAAGGCTTATTACATTGATTGCTAAAAAACCCTAGCTAGCTATCTTTGAACCTAATATAAAAAGTCAAAAGACAAATAAATATTTGTGGTTTTTAATATATCACTGTATTTTCAGGGCTCTGTGTGTGTATGCATTTAAAAAGTGAAAAGAATACAGAATTTTGAGTAAAACTTGAATCTGATGGAATAAAATGTACTTTGCATAATTCGCCTGTAAGGAAGATACACACAGACTAAGAAGCAACACTCCTTATGTAGCAAGAGCACAAAATACCTGTCATTCTGAAGTACTGTGATACATTCAAACAAACAAAAAATTCTGTGTGGTTATCTCCCGTGAAATGTTTTTGCACGTAATCTGTTACTCAGTTTGTAAAAAGAGTCATCCACCTCTTGAGTGTAGGGTAAATACCTATCATGAAGCATCACAAGGACTTTATATCGCTTAAAAATAGGGCATTTATATTGAAAACTATTGCTTTTATTCCCCATCAACAAAACTCTTCAGAAATGCATTACATAAAAATATTTTCCAACCACTACTTAATTGAAAACTGCACAACTCCACAAGAAATAGAGGCTCAAATAATTGCAGTTAGAATCACAAAACACTTATTCTCTATTTAGATTCCATAAAATCATGCACATGTCAAGCTAAAAGCTTTTATCAAACACAATTGTCAAAGAATTTAAGCTGACTGATGAGCAAACTTTGGACATCTAAAAAAAAGACAACACTAAAAACATTCCAACTATAGCTAGACATTAGTTTGCAGTAGAGTTTGAAAACGAGAGCTGTTACTGGTCCTGTCCGTGAGCTCGCAAGAAAAAGACAAGACAGAGAAGGTGCGTGAGAGCGCTCACGCTGTCATAGGACCGGAAGATGTCGAGAGACACTATTTAGAATGGGAAAGGAGGTGAGGTTCATGTGTTGAGCAACAAAAGAAAGTCACGTGAATTTGCAATTATCAAGCTTGAACTGCAATTAATTCCTCTTCTGGGCTCCAGTGATGGTGCATCGCAAACCTTCGCATTTGAAGTTTATGTCATCAGCAGAACTCCTCAGTGGAATTATGGGTCTGTAATTCACAGTTGTCACTATTTATTCTATACATTATGGTTGCCTGAATTTCATTTGCACAAAGCATGCACTCATGCACTCATTACCCCTGGACCGTTATGTACTTGCATAAATCATCATTTCTTTTCTTCTAAAGCAGAGTGTGCAATCCATCCCGATGGAGAAACAACAAGATCTAACTCCAGAAGCAATTTTCTTGTATGTCAGATTTCTCTAGTCCAAAAATAATACAGAGAGAGTTCTACAGAAACTATTTGCTTCTCCTACAAGTTCCCACTTAGAAATACAAAATGTCTAGCTGTACTCAGTTTCTTGGAAATGATAATAAACAAACCAAATGGGGACAAGAGATTCGTGTATTCTACCAAAATAAACCACAATGTTAACGGATCAAACCTTTTTATTAACCATAGTTAAAAACCTCTGTGAAAATGAGGTACAAAGGTAAAGCTAATGTTATTAAAACAGTGTGAAAGAAACCATGACTTTACTAACCAGTTTCATAATGTTAACGTGGGGGGGGGAGTGGGGAAGAAACAAGAAAAAAAAAAAATGTATTTAATTAGCCTAAAGAAATTTCTCAAGTAGGAGTGGATGAATCTTTTTTTAGTGTTTGGGGGGTTGGGTGTTTTTTTTTTTCCCATAAAGCTGGAGAGAATTGTATTGCTTAATGCATTAGATACAAGTGTTCTAAATCATTTTAAACTCAAAGAAATTTGCATACAGCATATGATACATTCCTGCAAGCCCTCCTTCATCTACTTGATCAAACTGACACCAGCACAGCTCCTACTTGTGCAAATAGTACTCACAGGAGTAGGAACTGCCAGACTGAGATCTTAAATTTAAAAGCATATATAGACAGCATGAAATAAATAGTCCAAAACACTGTAAAAGTAGTATGAAATATAAGAATCTACAATTCAAGCAGCATCAAAAATCAGACTTATATACAGTATAAATGCAATACAACACAAAGAGCAAAATACTACTACAAGTAAATAAAAGCTGTGACTGGCCTAACACGAAGCCCCAAAACCTGCAGAGATACTGCAGCAAAACAGTACTTGATAGCACTTCACAGAGGGATAACAGGAATATTTGATATTGCTTTTATTTGATAAACATATATATTTTTTATCTACCTCATTTGAAGTTTTTACTTACTGCAGCTTATGAAAAAGGTGAGAGGTTTCAAAATACAGGTATCCCATAATATCCAATGACCAGAGGACAATTCAGTATTTCTGCTAAGACTGAAGGTTACTAAACAGTGCCTTGCTGCAATCGCTATCACCAATTTCTATTAATCTAAAAATAAAGCACTAAGAATCCCTCACTGCGTTGTGTATTTTGTATTTGTGTTCTATTTAATCAAAACAAAAATCAGTTTTAGCGCTATTTTAAGAGCTCATCCAACAATTACAAATTGCCAGTGAAGAATATAATTTTTTTCAGGAACTGATACTGCACTTCCCATTCCTACAGTGGCTCCAATACTCTCACTGGCAATTTTGTTTGAGGACTGCAGGTCTGAAAGCATACCAAAGCAGTCCTCTCCTTGAAAAAACACTGAAATACAGATTCATAAAATTCTAGCTTGAAAATTCAGTCATCTGTAATACAGACACTCATCTATATTTACTATACGGAGTATTGATCCAGATCCAAAGAAGTGACTACATTTTGCCGTGACAATTTGGTGACCATGCCTGCTCAATAAATCTGCCACTAAATTTTTTTTGTTGGAAACAAGTTCCGGCACAGGCATGATGGCTGCTTTTCAAAACATAACAACCAGGTTCATTTCCACATATAGTTTGTTTATATATTTCCTCAAATTTCCAGTGTAAATTGTCCATATCATGCACTACATCTTCACATAGTGAAGTTCTCTCAAAAGGAGAAATAGTGAAGTGTCTGTTTTGGACTATTTTTAAAACTACAAATACAAAATAAATTACTATACTAGAACCTGCTGCACTATTCTTTTCCATTCTGATATCAAGTACATGAATGAATTAAAAATTTTCAACTTACGTAGAGCAGAACACTGGGCTATTGACATTACTTTCAGCTATACGCATACAAATCAATTGAATCCAGAAATATTCAATGGTAAACTGGATTAGGAGGGGGAAAAAAAAATAATCTCAAGATACTTCTGTGGCACAGAGCTTTTTCACTCTATCCAGATTCCCACAGCTGCTGAGCAGGCTCCATTTCACCATAACGGCATCTGTGGCTGCCTCAGTAGCTGTTCCACCTGCATGGGTCCAGCTCGCATCCAAAGGAAGCGCTGACAGCACTCCAAGCGGGTCTGCCCGGGAGAACTTGTGGTAGCAGGACAGTTATGTCCCTGCTGTCTTGATGGATCAGACCAAGGTGAGGAGCCCTCACCCCTGGATCAATTTGTGGGGAGCAGTGCACAGTCAGACCGTCCGTGCCTGCCCGATCTGCCCCAGCAGGTGCCAAGTCCCTCCTGCATTTGTGCTACATCTGCTCTCGGCTCCTTTGCTCCTGACACGTTATTACTATCTATTAGCTCTGACTCAGGAGAAAACCCAGGAATATTCTAGCATAAAGCTGAGGGTGTCCCTTGAATGCCTTTGAGCATATGGGAACATCTGAGCACACACGACCTGCTGTGACACCTTTGAGGACCTCCTAAGCGGAGGGACTCAGTCTCAGCACAGCACACAGCACTCCTGCATGGGATCCTACAGCAAACGAGCGCCCACAATTCATCTTGCAGAGAACAAGTTGGTTCTCTCAACGACAGCCCAGAAAGAGAGTCCCGGAAGAAAACACGGAGCAAAACAAACTCCTAGCGCAGACAGACCCATCAGCAGAACACACCAGTGTCCATTAGATTTTATAGGGCTAACGTGTTCAATTACTTCAGCAAGCACTCCAGCTCCTCTGTTTTTCACAATAAAGTCACTCTAGCTTTATTCCCAAAATGCTCCGACAATAGAGGTATAGAGAGAGAAAAAAAAGTAATTCCTACTTATACACTAAGCTCTGGGCAGACAGGCAATTCTCAGCTGACAGTGGGTATTTTGTGGCCATGTCAGGTGAATAACCAGTACCTGTGTGAGACAGATTTACCATGGTTCACTCAAGTGAATGAAAGCAGAATTTTGATCCATTTTTCTAATAAATTTTAATCATACAACGCATTGTATGTGCCTACATTTATATTATCCAGGATTAAAGCACAAATAAGGAAAGAAACTACGATTTCTGAAAACAAGCATACACATGCAGGCATGCGGGTTTTTTAGAAAAAGTGTTTTCCAATTCTGAAACAGACAAATATAATCCTCAAATCTGCTAATCCGATCAAAGCAGTTATGTGCTGAGCACTCGCTACTTCAAACATGGCTGTTGGGAACGGAGACAAACTTCTGGTTTTCAAGGCAGCGTTCGGTTCGGTTTCAGTAACACGCTCGAGTTTCATAACGGTGCCAGATCCAGAGTGTCAATAGCCACAACCCCCCCTCTGTCCAAGTATGTCCCACTCAGTAGTATTCAGCTGTGCATTTTTCTTTATAGCCGCTTCCTTCCTTTATTTTTTTAAAGCATCTTGCTCCAAGTAGGCAGCCTGTTACACAAGAAGGGTGAATTTCCACTGTGCATCGAAGTGCAAAATGGACTTCAGATGTAGTATTACCATACGAGAGAGAAAGAAGCCAAGGAACACCTGGCAAAGCTCTCGGACGGACTCTTTTTCTTTCTTTGATTTATCGATTTGCTCAAGACAGTACAGAAATAAAACAGCACAACTCACCATTTCAGTTTCATGTAATATTTTCGTTACGAACATCTTAAACAGAGAAATATATAGCCTTCACTACAGAAGAGATATGAAAAGTTAGTAAGTAAGAATCAATGACCTACAAAAGCCTACAACAAGTCAGGAGATTTATCACATGAAAATTTACATAAATGTTTTCCTGATAATAATTGCATTAACACTATGATAACACAAACGACAACAGAATTTTTACATAGCAAACAGCCATTAAATAAATGGAAGTTTTAACGCTGATTTCAAGAAAAAAATGTATGAAGGTAAATAGATTAGCCTGTTGAGGCTCAGAAAATAGCAAGCTCTGTTTATCATGGCTAAATTCTTTTGATTTTTAATTCTTAAAAAGTCATAGCCAGTTTTTGTTAAAACAATACTATCAACGTCTAGTAGTAAACTAATACAAATTTTTGTTTTTAAAAGAATACTGAAAAACAACCCAGATGCATACTGCTACGCACACGAGCAGGCACAAAACCCTATATAAAAGGGCAACTAGAAGGAGTAAACTAGCTGTGTAAGACCCACCAAAGAAAACTTATTTCTGCCATTCAGAAATGGAAAGCATTACTTGAAATTCAAGCAGGGGGATATGTTCTCTGCCCAGAAAATTTTCCTCTCAGGTGAAGCCGTCCAGACAGAAAATAAATAGCTGTTATCTATATCTTTGGGGCAACAACAACAAACTTCACCACGCTTGGTCCTACATACCTATTATTCTGCCCTGCAACCCTCCCTCCTTTAATCTCTAAAGGCAAACCATGTACTTTGATTTTCTTTTTCCTACTTCGTGTAGCTGATATTTCTTTCCTACAAGGAACTAGAGTTGCAAGACATTTATCAAGCAAGCTTTTGAATTTCTTCTCCTTACAACTTAATAAAACAAGCTAAAAATCAATACATGTAGAAACAATCTTAGAACTATAAGCGACTGAGGGTGTATTATATTTGATACCATAGATAAAATAAAACTTGAGTGATCACAGATCACATACCATAATAGCAACAAAGCAGACAGGATTATGGTAATTACGAAACAGACAGATCAATACATCTGTTATATTTTGGAAAGTCAGCAAGTAGCAGTTCTTTGAGTTTCTGACCTAGAGAACAGTCTGACACGTTTTCTGTTGCCCCGGCATAATCTATCTTCAGGAAAGAGGTTTGTTGTGCATTTAGCCTAGGGATGAATTAAAGATAAATGTTAGATTTCAGTGAGTTCCTTGCAAAAAAACAATTTCAAGGAACCAGTCAAAGCTCAACAAAAAATAAGGAACTTCAAAAAAAAAAAAAAAAAAAAGTTGGGTGTTTGGGAGGAGGGTGTGAGGGTGTGGTGGGTTTTTTTTGTTTTGTTTTGTTTGTTTGTTTTCTTTTTAGTTCATGGAAGCACAACAGCAGTTGATTAATTTGTGTGTGCACTTCTTTAGGAGAAAGCACAATTTTTGATAGACATACACACCTGAAATTGTCTAACAAAACACAAAAAATTAACTGAATTTCAAAAGTTTTGTCTCAAGACATAATTAAAAGAATAAGATTCCTATAACTATTGCAGCACAACTACAGGAGAAAAATAGAGAGCAAAGCAAAATATCCCTGACAGGTTTTTTATGTTTGCTAAAGTTGAGCCACAACTGGCCCTGGGCTTACTTCATTAGTTTTTGATCATGCCTACATCCTGGAAATCCGATTTAAATTTCAGATGGCAGTATAAACTTAAACTGGTTCAGGCAGAAAGCAACCAAAAATCCAAACAAGTTTAAAAAAAAAAAAAATCCTCTCAATTAACATGGGACAAATTTTGAACCAAATGTTTCATAGAAGATTTGGATTTTCTTTCAAGTTTTTTCATACAACTCAAAATATTTTTTTCTTTCCACATAGGGAAGTAGATTTAACCAAACCACTTTTTCCAGGGTGTAACACTTCTTAATTCTACTTGATTCTCTGGACCTGCTGATACAGATTACTAACCTCAGACCTCAGAAGGTGCACTAGGCTCACTCACACCAGTATTATGTCCTATAAACAGTCCCTGAACACTTGTAAAACATCTTTAAAAAGTTTTTGTTGGATTTAAAAATAAATACGGAATAAAGTTTTAATTAAAGGTACTTTCAATTATTTGTTTTACTTCAATATTATTTCAATATTGTATACAACATCCTTATTATAAAATTATTCCAAAGCAGCTCTTCTGTTAAAAGTGATAAACAGTCAAAAGACAGGGGCAGGGAAACGATGCAAATGAACTCCCTTCACAGATCAGTTAGAAGTTCTGAACTTTTTTCCAGACAATCAGTCTTCTGCAAAGTTCACTCAGTTATACCTACATAGCAAATTCAATATTTGGCATTAAATCCTTTGCATTTTATTAATTACAAAGATAAAAAATGCACAGTAAGTCAATGCATGTAATACAATGCAACTACACACAGTGTAAGTCAAGCAGAAGCCCACTCCATATTTGATGTGATAGCTACGCATCCCTCAGTCTATTTTTTATTCCTTTCATATTTTCTAACATGAAGTGCTATTAATGACTACAAATACCAGCTTTGTTGTTAGACAAGCGTTCCATCAATATTTTGTAAACACTTACTCAGGAAACGGCTTTTCAGCAAAAGCAGAGATTTTCAGCAACAGGCAACACCCATCTTCCCAGTCATTTTACACTGGATCATTTTCCTTTAATGAATCCTTGTTAACAGAAATGTCTTTAACATCAACGGGAATAGCTGAGATGTTAATTTAGAGCATCAGAGGAAAAAAAAAGGCTCAAGATATTAACTAGAAAGTAGGTTTAGACAAGGCTCAGAACTACTAGATATTATTTCCTCTTATTGAATTTTCCTGAGTATTGTACAGTATTTGCAATTACTTCCTCTCTATCATTACTTTCAAGTATATACTGTTAAGTTACAAAAAAAAAAAAAAAAGAAAGTCAAAATTCAGCAACATAGCACTATCCCAACAACACCACTAGATCATCCAACTCTTTGTTTAGTGACAGACTCTTTGCTTTTATTTTCATTAGGGGTCCTTCCATTGACATTACAGTCCAAATTTGGAGGCCAGGGCTGAAACCCACCCATAAGCAATCTGCTACGTGTCTCAGTGCAGCAGTGCTCAATGCTCCCAGGAGCACGCCGGCTGCTATCGTACTGGTGCCCACCACTGCCTTTCTCCCACTACTCAGCGCTGCCCAGCCTGAGTTACGGGATTCGAAGAGGCGTCAGCTCTAACCTCGGTCACTACAAAAGCAACAGAGGCACATGCACACGTGAACATTTACTGTGAAAGACAAAGAGCAGAGCTGAATGGTACAAGGTGAGGCCAGACTGGATGACATGGCTCAGTGAGACGTAGTATCTCTGATGTTTGTTGACAGATACCATTGAGATTAATTTTGGTACTTCATACGTTACAATAGCTCTACGTGTTACTATGCTACTGCTCATCACTAAAGCATAAGGCATGACACGAATGTGGAACACGTGGCATGGGGCACAGATGAGGAAGAAGAGGCCTCACGGGATTGGTATGATAAAAGCTGTCAGAGTACAGCTCGGGTCCTTGAAGAGCTTTGTTGGGCAAGAAGCAAAGGTTTGTCTGTTAAGTGATATTCTTGGAAAATAAACCATCTGTGCATCTGCTTAGGGTACACTAAAAACTTATCGGTAGTGTTCTATCACTGAAAGATTCCCTGGGAAGACCATAAGAAAGCAATGCAGGTTTAACACTGAAACACGACAAACAAGTCACTTTAGAAGTGTAACCTCCCCACCCCACCGTTTTACACAACATATCTTTAAAGCACTGAAATTACCATCACAAAAAACCCACTAGAGTCAACTACATAAGCAGTATTTTAAAAGATTGACTGTCTACTGTGCTGACGAGAGAATAGGGGCTTTGAGACGGGACTTTTTTTTCAATAAGCAGAAGAGACATGAACCTTTATATTTATGAAAATAAATCAGGGACTCTGTGCTGGGCTCTTCACTTCTGCAAGGTTGTTCCCAGCTGTTCACAACAGAAATATTAGCATCATCCTCGTAAACATTTAAGTCTGACTCCGACAGGATGGTAGATTAAGAAGTGACCAGTGATTTCCACATCTGTTTCTATATTTTCCATATTCAAACCAGTTTACTCATACCCAGTTATGGCTTTATTTTGTTAGATTTTAAACAGATGCAGTAAACTTACACATGCATGGGCGCACGCACACCATGCCAGTTTATAACAAACAACCCTTGCCTTTCCATTGACAGAGAAAAGCTCATATAAAAGAGAAGAAAATGACAAAACAGAATAGGGTAAAGTTAAAAACATTTAAGTTCAAAAAATATTCATACTATTAAAATATTTAACTAAACCTACAGCTGAAACATAACATCCTTAAAGTAGAAGCACACGAAGTATTAAGGGGAACACAATTTTGTGAACTGTACTAATAACCATCACTACATTTTCACAATAAATGTTGTATTACTTAGCTTCCATTACTTAATAAGCCATTTGTTCAACCAACTATCAATAGACCATAGTGGTATGGCACAGTACATCAATATTTATGTTTTTAAATATTTTCTTTCACTGAACGTAGTTCCTATTTTTCCACCAAAGCAATCTGAAGATAACATTTTCAGTATAAACACGCATAAAAAAAAATACAAACTAGCAATGATGCAACATTTCAGATGAAATTAAAAAAAAATCAGCTTCCAAACATTATCTCACTCTGCTATACTGTCATATACAAGGATTTGGGATGTTCTTGCCTCAGTGTTACTCCTATAATTTAAAACCTTTCGATAGCTTGGGTCATAAAGCCTATTTTTCTCTTACCAAGATACGCAATTCCTTCCTCAAAAACCTGAAAGGATATGAATTTTGTCAGAGCCCTTGAGTCATGAATTCCTTTGCTTATGTTTAAAAGGGTGAAAGAACTGATCTTGCGGGGAAAAGACAAAGACCAAAAAAGCCACACCTAACATGGCACCGAGGCTGTGCTGTTCCCAGGCTACACACAGCAACAAATTACTCTCTCAAAAGAAGAATGCAGGTCTTACATGAAGTGGAACAATTAATTTCACGCTTGTCAGCCCAGTCTCAATAGTGTGTTGATTTGAATCAGATATTTGTGGCGCATTACTGCATGCAGCAGACAGTCTTGATGCCTCCTGAGCAGACATATTGCAATGATGACTATCATTGTAAAACAATCCATCAATAAGAGTAATTACAGTATTGATCAAAAGGGCTCGTTGTTTCGTATCAGAATCAATTCTCAGGAGTTGCCAGAAACAGAAATATCTAATGGACTATTCCATCACTGCAGCAACTGAAACAGCTAATATTCTGGAAAGCTCTTAATAATTACTCATTGACTCTAGACTTCTGCTTCAGTGGTTAACTATACCCTGCTTACTGTTGCTTGAAAGTCAGTCTTAGTGGTTGAAATAAGATTCCAATGCAAATTTATAAAGTGCTAACATCTGCAAAAAAAATTCAAAAACACCTTATATAATTTCACTGTGTTCTGCTAATCAAAGAATCTAATTATATTTCTTATTACATTGTTTCTGGGTGAGAAACTGCATTCTGGATGCCGACAGCTCATTTTACAGTGGCTGCTCTTACAGTACCCTACAATAGGCAGGGTGGAATGCATTACGGCTCAGATTGTAAACAATAGAAAGCGTAATGCCATTAACGGGATATTTTCATGTAAGTGTCACTCACTGAATTACAGATGGTGCTGAGATAGCATCAGCTCTTAATGCTGCACTAGAAACCCTAGAAGATATCTTCATAACATGTTCCCATTTCAGGTTGATCTGTCCTCAAACCTAAACTGTCCTACTAGTGAACTGCACGTAATTAAGACTATATTAAAATACATTTGCACGCTGACAGAATCTTAAATTGCCAATAAAAACATTTAAATTAATAAACTGGCACATTACACTGGCACTGCAAGAGACAGTATTATACCATTTCTAATAAAATACTTTCATATAACACATTAGCATTATCATCAATTGGAAATCACTAATATTTCCTCTGATGTTTGCTGAAGTAGCATTAATTACGCTCACTTTCTTTTGGTATTCATGTACCATCAATGTAATTAATTTGGAGTTTACTGAAGTGTGAAATGTTCTGCCTGATAATAGATTTCCCAGAACCTCGTACGGCGGTCGACCTTAAGCATTCCAGTTTTGTTACGGCTAAACATAGAGGTTGAGTTCAATACTACGGTATCCTCAACAGTAAGGCAGCAGCATAGGAAATAACAGCGATCTGGAAGCCTTTTTTAAAAATATTCTGCCGATAAGGTTAGCATAAATATTTGGGTATCTCAATAGATGAAAAGGTAAGCCGAAACGTGGAAAGGCACCAATGCAAACAGCACGTTTGAGTTCCGACTGCAGGGTGAAAAAGAACTAGGATCGCTTCAATTTTGTTTCAATTGCTAAGAGTGTCTTTTGCAAATCATTGAAGGTCTTAGGACTGGACTTAATAACATGGAACATTTTGAAGTAGGAATGCTTAAGGCAAAATAAACGAAATTGTGCAAAATAACAACAGCAAAAAACAATTATTATATTAAATAACAGCCCCCACTTAGCCTGTCATTGATGGTAATAAGGAAACTCCATAAGCTTTATAGGACCTGTTTCACACCCTACTGAAGTCAAGAGGAATTTTCCTTTTTACTCTCATGTGTTTAGGATCAGGCCTTATAATACAGAGCTCTCCATAAGTACCAATACAGTGAGAACATCAAATATTTTAAGTATTTAGATATCTAAACATTTTTCTCCATATTGTTCTATTTATACCCTCTAAGTTGTGCTCCACTTAATTCCATGTTACTAATGTTGCCTTGTTTTTTTTCCTTAAGGGGATTATGTTTCCACCCTTAATGATATCATCAGAAAGTTAATCTATGCTCATCCAAGATGCTTTAATCATTTCCTGCATCTAACAGCTGGCAGAGTCTGTCAAATGCAGTATTAAAAAAGCCTAGGAATCTTAGTAGATGAGCCACCTGACGCTACTACTGTCACAGTTTTGTGAAGTTTAATCAGGAAAGAACTGCAATAGTTCAGATATTACGAAACCACTTCTGATAAATACTGACCTTTTAATAAGCACCAATATATTTTTTAACCCTACAATCACAGGGATGAATGACCAGCAGTTTGTACTGTTTCAATTCATCTTGCTTCCTTCAGAAAAGGAAAGCTTGGGAAAAGCTTCTCCAAATGGAATGCCTAAAATCTACAAAATTAAGTTTAAAAAATATCCCACAGAAACCCAGAATACAAAACCAGACAAAACAGACAGCATGTCTTCCTTAGGAAACAGGTATTTTTCTTCTGTGCTCCCCATACACACAGATTTGTTCTGTGCTAAGGACGCAGAGCGTGGTTTAGTGTAGCAGGACTAGCTTTTACCAGCCCAGACTCCAGATACAGGAGTAAAAGCAGCCTAACCAAAAATGTTTATTCTGTAAATGCAGGTAAAATTTTATGACAGTATGCTTTCAAAATATGACAATAAAGAGTGTTTGAGATGGCTACAAATTATAGGACACTTCGAATCTACAGGGAAACTCCCGCAGAGTCAGGTCTTCTCTAAACCAAATGCATGCAGTGCACTCAGGATATACATCCTTATGTCTTTATAATTCATACTTTTGATTCATCATAATATTATATTTTTTAAAAACATTCCGTGAGCAAAAGCTATGCACAGCTGGTGAATGAATGTCAAAATTCCTGCCCTCTTAAAATAGCTGACAGAGAAAAACAGCTAATGATGCCCGAGGTGTCTGTGTGCTACCGTTAACACAGAATTAGTCCGTTCTGTTTCAACAAATCATGCTTTAAAAAAAAAAAATAAAATGCCAATGAGACATTGTTTATATCAGTATCATTTAAAACTACATATTAAAAAAAACATAATAAAAATGCTGACAGTGGCATTTCTTATTGATAAAGACAGATACTGTCATTAAGCAAGGAGATGTACTTTTAGCAATTTGCAACTATCATAAGATTTCACCATGATCATAAGCCACCTTCACTAAAAAGTGGCAAAGGAATTCAGTTTGTTTCAACAGATTTAAAGCAGCTCTTTCTGGCACAGCATTTTCAGTTTCTGCTCATTTCAAAGGGCCAGAATTCTTTGTAGGTCATTAATGCTTAGAGACAATTTCATAATGTTACTACCTTCCACTAGACCGCATTTCACCAGAGCCAGCTTAGACCAAGGTTTGCAAGCATGTTACAAGCCACCTATTTACATTTTCCTGCCTGAACGTTTTACCAACAGATAGCAAGCCAATGCAACAGAAGCCCCTTGAAGTCTCCGGTAGCACAGCGAAGTAATTGCTCTGAGAAGCTCCCGCCTACAGTCTATGCAAAGGCTATGCAGAATTTGTGATTAATAATCAGGAAAAGCATTTAAGGATTCTTAGGGTGGTTTGGTTTTTTTTGGTTTTTTGACAGATTATTATTCCAATTAATTGTCTTGGTTCTACAGATTTCATATTATAGATTCAGTTTCATATTATTGCTTTGGACGAAACAGACATGGTTTAATAATTGCAATTTTATCTTCCCACAACATTTTGTTGATTTAACCTTTGTTTGATGACACAGTTCCAGTAGAGGCATGCACACTTATGCTGACAGCTGATTTGGATTTGATGCTGACTAAACAGCTGCTTATTACATACAGAAGAAAATCGACATTGCTGCATGAAAGGAGTTGGTAGGAACTGCTTGCTTCCTTCAGGCTCGAGATACACAACAAAATTCTGTCCTGTAATAAACACGTCATGTTCTTATAGCAAGACAGCATGTCTGACACGTCTCTGCTCAGCCACGGTGTAAGCAACCTTCAAAACTGAGAAACTCGGCGGCATTACAACTGCGAGCACTGTGAGACCTGACTGTCCTCTTTGAAAACAACACGAGCAAAATTAATCTGTTGTAAAATGGGCGTAAAATACCACTTATACCAGAACTAAGCTGTGGTAAAAGGTTAAACACTCGGCACAGCAGATATGACACCATCATAGCCGAGTAAGAATATCTCCCCTGGTCTTGTTTCCTACGTCCAGGCATATCAGACAATGACAAGGAGGCAAGAGAGAGACCGAGTGCACCACCAACACTGCCAAGAAAACAGGAAAGAAAGAAAAAAAATGAATAGTAAAAACTTAACTTATTATTCCAATATAGCCAAATGCTGAAATGCAAAGCCACCAGCATTTTTCAGTATAGTCACCATTAAAGTCAGCAAAATATACTGTATATGAACAGACACGTGTTTTTACATAAACTAGCTTTCTGTCCATCAAAAAGAGTGAGATGAAAGGCACAGTAGCCACGCTCTGTGTGTAAACACATACTAGATTGTGGGTACAAGCATAGAAACCTACTTACAGTTGCATTTGAAATACAAACTGCTGTTTTAGCTCTCTTAACTACTTGCAAGAGCTGAGGTTGCACACCCGATCAGCCAAATATTGGAACTAGTGTTAAGTTCTGTAGCATCTTATCATGTTCCTTCTGGTCTGGTTAATGCATTTCTGGCAGACTTACCATAGATTTTAAAATGAGCCTATATTTTTTTTTTTAAAGTGTATTTATATTAATGAGCGCAAAGCAAGCAACGTTGTTAAGAAATACTTGTTCTTTGAGGATTCTTGCTTCATAGACATGGAGCAAGCCTTGTTGACAAAACCTGCTAAGTGTAGGAGATATGCAGATTTTATTCTCTCCCCCATATGAAAACTAACTAGAAGCAGGTGCGTTAATCCCAGTTGTCAGATATTGCTCAGAGCTACGAAAGACTAAAACCTATTAAAAGTTTTTACACAGAAAAGTGATCGAGTTGTATCATATTTCATTATGCCCTGAAATTTGGTAAATATCATCCTCTAGGTTCCCGTTTCACTTTATCCTTATAGGAACCTCTACCTTTTTAAGGATGGCATATAAAACTACAAGAGAAACATCTTTTTCTGACCCAATAGAGAGTGGCAAGAACTACTTTTAGTTTTTTACTACAAAGATTACTATAAAACACACATTTTTGTTTTTCTTAAACTGCCCGCTATGATGATTTTTTTTTTTCCTCATCAGTCAAGCATCTAGTAAAGATGATAGGTTCAAATCATACAAGTTCACTAGAACTACTGAAGTATGTATAACATTTGGGCAGATCTGCCCTTTCTATTAATTACTCTCCAGTTATTAACGCAGCCATTTATGAATAAGGGGGTTATAAAATCCAATCTAAGCAGAAAGATTCTGAAAAATAAGTTTAAGACAGCTTATCTACGAACAACTTACGATGCAAAGCCATTGCTTCATTTCTAAATGGCAACACAATTGCAATTTGGAAGTTGCAGCTCTTCAGTGTACCTGCAATTTCAAAGCTATTTCTACCTTTTCTTTCCAAGTTATATAACCTTTCACTGCTGTTTACAGTCCAACAGCAGTTTCAGAATGGACCGGCTTTTAACGCAAGCATTAAAATTTCTTTTAATGCAAATACAAACTGTGAATCTAAGCAAAAGTGCTGAATTACTGTTCTGCACTAAAGGGCAACATACTTTTCTCCTCCAATTGTTCTCAAATGCCTCAGCATTTTGAAATTCTTTAAAAACACGCAGTAGCTAACCCACTGAAGCTAAAATCAAAAATGCTTAAAAGTTTACAGTGCAAGACTTTCATCATCTTCACTCATTTTCTTACCACGCTCAGTACAAAAATTGTAGAATTCCGGGTAGCAGTAATTTCTACTTGACCAGCCGTAACCTCGTATTCCATATTAACATTAATGGCTTTTTTCTGAAACTTGTGAGAACTGTTTGGAACAAAACAGGTTACTCTCCAAAGCGAGCCGCACCACCACGAGAAATCTCTGCCCATCGAGACCTTGTCCTTTACCGTGGTGTTCCCAGTTTCCTCCTTTTGGGAAAAGGAGAGGTACATAAGGAACCTGTAAGTTCCCTGGAATTCAGACCTCGCTGGTATCTGCAGTCCCACTTGCTTTCAGTCCCAACAGGTAAAGTTACAGTCTTCAGCAGAAATAGTTTGTAGCATTTAACTGCTCTGCTTTTTATCCCTGCAGTCACACGAAGTCCTCACTATTTTTAGTCTGAGAGAAGCAAAGATTTCAATTTAAAATATATTTTGTGAATACTCACGTTAGTGTCTTACACTTTTCCCTATGCAACATTGCAATAAACAAATAATTTACTTATTTTTGTAAAATAATTTTCAATGCTCATTTTCAGGACACCATAATTTATCTGAACAAGTTCAAGAGTTTGAGGCTGACATATCTTGTGTTAAACTGCTGTAAAAGTGAAGAAATTTTAAAAAATATTAATAAAGAACATTCCATTTGTCTTACTAGTATGCACTTGCCACACAAAATATTTCTTGCTATGTGTATGTTGAATCAAAGAATTTTGAAAGGAAAGAAATTATTAGTTCTGTAAGTAAGACTGTGTATGCAATACTATTTGCAGACACGAGAGATGGAAGATTCCATGCTTCCAGAAAACTACAAGATTTGCTTGTCTAAATGCCTAATTAGACACGCAAGCATACTATTTAAGACATTTTAGTTGGTAAATGACTAAATTAATGGTAATTAAAATAACATGCTTAATGTAAAAGCTAACAGAAATAGTTAGCAAATGTCATTTATGTACCCCGTACTATACTCTAGAAGTACAAGTCTTATTCATCTTCTACACAAAAAATTGCCTATGTGGAAGAGGAAATTAATAGTTGCTCACAGTGACACATAAGACATGGCTCTACAATGCATTTAATTGTGATTACAGACGGATGTTTGCAGATCAGAGAGGGGAGAGGCAGAATTAGGCTAATTCTGGACTATATTTAGCCTTCATCTGACACAGCCAAATATACTTTTTTCCAACATCAGTAGTATGACCAACGTAGGCACCTATAAGCATCGCGCTGCAAACTGCGGCGTACCATGCATGACAGCAAAGCTTTGCCTGCAAATTATTTTTCCTCCTTCCATACCCAGAGCATTATGTTAAATAAGCTGTTCCATTACATTTAAGCCTACCCTTACGTAATAAGTCTCTCCAATTCCAGTTTTTACCATGTGTGTTACTATGGAGCACACATAAATGCAGATTAACTCAGCTAGTTCAAAGAATCTCTCTTCCTCCAAACACAGAGTTTTGTTTATTGTCATCCTCTTATCTTCGGACTGTTCTCAACCACGTTGCCAAGATACATTCTCGTGTTATTTCAGCCACATATAATTTCTCATTTACCCATCTGACAAGTAATAAATTCACTTGTAAGCTTTAGGACAGTAAACCAGAGAAGCTGAACTCATGAATATCTAATCCACTTTAAACTTTGCTTCATGTTGGTGAGACAGCTGGTGTGCTGTGACCACCGCTTATTACACTAATCACAATTATTTCACTCTTTCCTAGAGTGCCCGTGCCGCTGCAGTGTCCAGCTGTTCTCTCTCACGTTACATTTAGACTGCAGACTTCTGGGGCTAGAATTCATTCATACATATGGGCAATTTCATTGCCCATACGTAACTACACACAACTGAACTCGGCAATGCTCTAAAACAAACATGTTAAAATAAATCAATAAAACATACACAGTATGAAAAGTTTATGATTTTCATTTGATCTCAGATTTGCTGCCAGTATTGTTATCCATATTACAGAACTTACACAAACAATAGATGTCTCCGTTCAGTGGCTAAATAAATTACTTCAGCTTGGGTCAAGATGAGTTATCCCCTGCTTGTCCTTTCATTTTGCAAAGGAAATACAGATGTCAATTTTGAAACAGAAGTGGAGTTTTGAGAGACAGTTCGAAGGTCAAATTTTGACTTTTCCAAAACATTCTAAAAATGCAAGAATTAAATGCTTTGCATTTTTAAGGACACCATCCCACTACTGAATTCATAATCTCATGGGTACAAAGAGGAAAGAAAATCCTACTCCATGTAAGAGGAAAAGACAGCAACCCCTATGTTTAGTTTGCCTAAATAAAAAACTCTTGTGATCTTTCCTATCAGAACTGCTACCACTTGCTGCAAAAGCTCTCGATCTTCTCCAAGGATGAGAAAACAAGCTACAGTGTAGAGCTAGTTTTCACCAAGATACCACGTGTTAGTAATGTGGGAAGAACTTCTCCTTTCTCTTGCTTGGATCTGTCAGAAGCATTTTACTTTGTCACCTTGTCAAAGTTAACACTAGAAGATTGAAATTGTAGATGAAAACTGTAGATTTCTTCGGTAGTGGCTGCTAAGGTCACTACCAACAGCAACAGCACTACCCCAAAGGGGTTGGAAACACTTGGGAGCAACCAGGGTAGCTGCAAGAAGGGCAGAGACCCAAGGCTAGAGTCGCCCAGTAGAAGCAGCCCAGGACCACAGCAGCTTAATGCCCCAGGTGGCATCCCTGTCCACCTGTTTTTCCAGGCTAATCATCTTCTCAAGCCACAGGCCACTACCATCAGTCCTCACAACCAAAGCAGCCGTTTAGATCCACCCATCACAAAGGACGTTTACAACTGGAAACACAAGAATCTGTTTGAGGCTTTATCTTTAAAAACAAGCAAACAAAAACCCTTAGGGAAATAACAAGTGAACAAGCTAGACAAAAAAAAAAAAAAAACACACCCACACCAAAAAAACCCCACCAACAACAGTTTAGCTGAAAAACTCAAACACTTGTAAACTAAGAAAGGCTCAATTTACAATCGCAAAAGCAAAAGCATTTGAGCTTGCGTATACAAACACTTTATGATGTAAGCTTAACTCTGCTCGTCTGCTTCTTCATGAGATCACAGTGACTGTCAGGGCACAGGATGGTCTCGCAATCTCACAAACTAAGGTTTCAAATGTGCAATTTTGCAATTGTAATGATGCTTTTTATGCAAAATTATTATATTTAATTGCTATTTTATTTCTATTCAGTTCTAATGTTTTGCATCAAGGAAATCTTTCTATGGATGCAGCAACATTTTATAACTCCAGATGTAGATCTGAATCATTAACAGAACCCTGGAAAACCAGACACTAATTCCAACAGCTGAAAATTACTGTGAATAAAAGCGAAAGCTGCATCTTACGTACTCCTATAAACCTCTTAAGAAAATATACCCCTAAAAAGACTTGCCTTTGCATCTTTGGTTTGGAAAAGAAATGCTTAGTGTTTTGATTCTCCCCACTGAGATCGTCCACAATTTAACGTGACTTTCACAGAAAGAACTTTCTACAACCCGTATGAAGGTAAATGGGTTGAATCTTCGATTTCAAAAGACAACGTGCACAACTAACCCACGAACGTAAAGATGATCCAAAAGTGGCTTGTGCTCTTCAAATCCAACGCTCAACCCGACAGCGACCTAGTTCCTGAACGCCGTCTCCCAGATCTGTGAAATAGCTCTGCACTGGTAGAACTGCAGACTATGCAACTTTAAAATGCGATACTCGCAGTGTACCACAGGAGATGTCACCAAAGTTACTGTGGCAAGTATTGATGCTCTCAAGGTACTTTTGTAAAAAAACTAGAGGTTTACAGATTTCCATCCCACTGACAAACTGACAATCAGCCACAGTGATTTTATTATTTAAACTAAAGCAAAAAATCTCTGTGTTAATGAGAGGCATTTGGGAACTTGGGGTCAAACGCTATGACGGTTAACACAGTGAAAAGATATAAAACATCACAAAGCACTTGAGGGGAGTTCCTCACAACATTAATTTTTAGCCTGGCAGAATAATACTCATTATAAGATCCCACAGATGAAAACTAATGTACTGTGAATTTTATACCACTTCATTATAATTCAAATGACTTTTTCTTCCTTCTTACATTTTCATTGTTTGATATACTAAAATACCTCTGCTCCTTTTATAAAGCATAGGAATAGTGTCAATGTTCTTCAAATAACATATTAAATAAGTAATATTCAACAACTACATATGGCTGAATATTATTGAACTATGTTATGCTATAAAATTGTCATTTCATATCAAAATATGACTTCTATAGCATGGCAACAAAAAAGTAAAGAGGCAAGTGATCTTTTAAGGGGAAGAAAAATCAAACCTTTTATATTAGTTATGCACTGTTTTAAAAATTTATATTTATGAAAAGCATTTCAAAGACACACCCTCCAACTTCTAACATTTATTTTCAAATCCTCAAGTCTTACAAACAAAATAAGCACATTCAGTACATTAAGTCACACTCCAGCTTTTTGTAAGCCTCTGGTAAAAATTAGCCCACTACATTTTACACAAATTCACAGACCATCGTACTGGACCAAGTACTTCTCAATACCCGATAGTTACTCGGCATCTTCCTTATTTTCATGGTAAAAAGTCAGTTTTGCCGCTGTTCTGAAACCAAAGAGATATTTTAAGTATTGGTGTCTTTTCTCTCTGGAGACCTTAGCCTTCAATATAGGCTGCAGTCTATCACAAAAATACTAGCCTAATTACTATAACCATAAAATTAGGTTGGCAAACTCTTTTCCGATGCTAATTTGCACAATCTCAGCAGTTCTCTCCCAGCCTCTTGGCATTTTATGTGAAGAATGTAAAGGTACCAAGTTTCTTCCAGTGCTACTGAAAACAAACGTGTTACATTATGGGCAAAACAATTTCTGTATTACACCATGGAATGCCTATTGTCTTTAATCTCTTAACGTCCTTCAAACTCTATTGCTCCCCACTTTAGCATGCTTACTGGAAGCTCTGGGATTTTCTGTACTAAAGTAGTGCCTTTCATACCTCTTCAACTGTATACAGTAGTTTGCTTTTCAGGAAGTGTTTTTGAGCTATAAATATAAAACAAATTTACAAAGGAAACAAAATATAATTTATCCCGCAACTATATGTTTGCTTTCACATAGATTTTTTTTAAGTAGGTCAAAACCTTTTAAATGAGTACGAACAACTCAGACAATTTTCTTCCATCCTTAAGAGTCCCTGTGTGTACTTTTCCATCAAAGTCCCAAGTGTACCCATGAAAATTTGTCTGGCCAAGACAGGATCTGGCCTGACTCTTGGTCAGCAGTACAAGATCCAGCACTTCAAAATAATTTTCAATGCTTCCTCAGAGAGTCTACAGAGGACAAGGGATCTGCAGTTCAGCACTCCCCTTCCGCACTCCGAGTTTGCCTCTAAATTCCAGCCTCTCCGACCAACACTCTGTGCTCAGCAATGCCCATCAGCATCATTTCCTCGTCAAGGGCCAGTGTTTACTGCTGTGACAGGCAGCGCTGCCTTAAGTAGGCCGGCTCGCAGGCTGTGTGCAGTGTTCATTTACAAAAAGAACAACCGAGTCGGGTGTAACCTGCTAACAGCTGGAAGAGAGACTGGGGAGGCAAAGGGAGATTGCTCCCTTCTTTAGAAAGTCACGGGGTAAGCACGTCAAGAGGTAGGTAGTGAGTGGTTCAGTGGAGGCGTGAGATGGTCTCAGCAAGGAGCTGGTGGTCTCCAGCTTAACCAGAGACACTGCTGAGAGGAGATCACACTTCTTTAGTTTACAAATCCTTTAGTGAAATTCATAAGGGGAAGATTAAGCCACCAGAATACATGTCAGATTCTAGATAAAAGTATTAAGAACACCTCGGTGATTTTGGAGTACATCTGACTTGGGAATATCAGTGTTATTGGGAGTTGGGGGGAGTCAAAAATTCTTTAGAGGCAGTTGATGCCCCTGTTCTGGCTCACATCTTTGTTTGGGGGAGGAGGGGTGTTTACCTCAGATCACTGGATCAAAGTAAGGGGCAGGACACGCGATGCAGAGGAAAGGCACTTTGCCAAGGAGCCACCGGGAGCAGAGCACCAAAGGCAGATAGAGAGTGTGTGGTTGGGGCAGGAATCATCTAGGAGAAGGAGCCAGAGAAGCCCAGGGCAAAGGAAATCACAGAGAGGACAGAAGAGAGCAGAAGGATGAGGCAGTGCCAATGCCAGCCGAAGCCCTCGGCAGCTGCCTGCCCTCCTCCATGTGCTTTGACCACCTCCCCCGGATGTATCCGTACGCCTCCTTCCCACAGCTAACTAGAAACGCATGCAATAGCCCTTAAAGAAAGGGCATGGTCTGTGCTTTTTACTTAACGGTTCTCTCTGGTGGTGCAGAACAGAGAAATGACACGTGGAGAAAAAGTTTAAGGTTCCATGCCTTGGTGCCAAAACGTCCAGCGGAACAAGTTGTACCAGGCTGGCGGCACCGTGCCGGAGGGCAGACTGCTTTAACGCTTACGTCGCTACAGCGTAGCCTGAAACAAGCAGCGAAGGGGCACTTCGGAAAGTATCATCTTCTGCTTAATAAAACTCCTTTTCTGAGAACTTCATTTTTCTGCAAATCCTTAAAATTGCTTTGTTCCGATGGAAATGTCTGCTAGTGACACACAACCCTTTAAATATGCTGACCATGTCATGAACTTCATTTGCATGTTAATAGATCTCTCTCTCTCTCTCTCGGGATTAATTGCCTTCCCAACAGAATCACACAATCCCATTTATGCAGGTTTATTCTGGCTCTGGGATGGGGGTGGGGATGGGCAGTTTATCAACTGCAATTCTATTGTTTCAGAATTTGGGATTTCTCGGCACCTACCTTTTTATGTTCTTAAATGCTTTTCAGTAATCATGGGCAGTTTGAAATAGAGATAGACCTTTTAAACAAAGTTTATCCAATTCAACACTGGTTTATATTCTGCAATTACTCAATTTACCATTTTTAAAGAGGATGGCAAATTAAATCATTCGATTATAGAATTCTACAGAGTGGATAAATTGCACATTAAAAAGTAATTGATATACATTATTATAAATGTAAAAACTAGAAATCTGAGTACAGTGATAATCTAGAACTCCTTTGCAAAAAGAGAAGTCTATTGAGACAATACAATGCCAGGTTATTCTCTCACACAGGCTATTCTCAACTAACACATGCTTAATGAGGTCACACATCTAGTCTCTCCCACAGTCACAGTTAGGAGGACATTTTAAAGCACCCTCGCAACATACTGTGACTGAAATTATCTAAATATGCAATAGAATTCATTTGTATCAGAATCCTGGCAACCACAGAACTCACAGCTTAAACTAAGAAAATATCTAGCGTACACAGTGTTCATGTGACGAGAGCTCATTAGTAAATATGACAGAGGCTACAGCAAATTTCTACGTTATTGCAGTCACCTGCGATACAAGAATCTGTTTGGCAGATTTCAGATTCCAAAACACCTCTCCCAGCAATAAGCTGTTTACTCTTCCCCTACAAGGGATAAGTAAGGTGAGGGGGATAGACTAGAGCCCTATTTCAGATTAGACACTAAAACCTTTTCTATTTGAATTATTGTAATAACCTTGCATTTATTACAAAATTCTTGGCAAAATATGTATTCATCTCCGTTTACCATCTTTTTTTTCAAAGTGTTTTCCCCACTCACTCCTCTTGTTGATCCTTTCTGTAAACAGATCCAATACCAGCTGAAACTCTTTTCCAAATGCACAGGAAGAATTTCTAGACTATTGCGCTTGGCACAGCTGGGAATACACTGGCTTTAATGACATTCATCTTGGTGCTTTTTCGGCCCAAGGATATACAGATAATAATAGCAGAAAGTGGTTTTAAAAAAACTGTAATTACCATATCCTTTTCTCGGACTACTGCTGTTTCAAGGCCTCCGTCTCTGCTACTTAGGGCATTTCAGAGGAAGCAGATAGTCATAATAAAATCCTCTGCTTCTGCTGTTCTGAAGTCAATGAGCACCTTTGATAGACTTCATAACAACAGCCTAAGATTTTAATCAGCTAATAATGAAAGTTTGGTTGCGGTGCACTTTACCCTGTTCTATCTGAGATAGATACAAAAATATTTAAGGGGATGAGGAGAAATAAGCCTACAAAGAGAACATTATTCAAAATTCTAAACATAACGCCAGCATCCCTCGCGCAAAGCTCTACAGAAGTTACCATTTAGCCCAAGGGTGTCCTATACAGACAAAGGGCCAAAGACACACTCCCAACATTTTGGGAAAAGAACGCTTATTTTTCCCACATGGGAAAATCAGGTCAAGCCAGGTATCTTAAAAGTAATCCTCTCTGTGAGCAAAGAAGGTGCAAAATCCTTTCTTCGAACACAGAAAAAGTCAACCAACAGAAATTGTTATCCTTGCTGACCACTCCTTGATACCTTCTCCAAACATCAGACAATACCTATCTTCTAAGCTTTCTTTCAGAACATACCATTCTCTCCTCTCCTCCTCCAACACGCCAACGTCACAAACATTCGCCTCAAAAACACCAGCCAGTGAAGCTCTCCACCCACAATTTCACTCTGGAGCTCAAGGACCTCGTGCTTCAGCATCTTGCCTCCAAGTACAGCTTACCATGAGCCTAAACCACCTCAGCGAGACCTATGGCAATGGATAGATAGGCTTACAAACTGAACCATGCTCCGTGTAACTACAGCAACTCGAAATAGGCAAGATGTTGCTAACACCATTTGATAGGATATAAACATCTAGACTTGAAAACTGGACATTCTCACCACCCTAGGCCTGACTCTTATATGTTAACTGGGATCTGTGAGTTTCTTAGAAGGATACAAGGCTCATTTTCTCACCAAGCACCTGCAGAGCACCGATCCAAGATTCCAGAAGGATGTTTCCCCCCTCCATATTCAGAGAAGCAGAGCATTTGATAGACTTTTTCCTGCCCATTGCACTCTGTATCAATTGGCATTGCTTCCATGCTTTGTAGGGTATCTCGGTTATTATATAGAAGGAACCTAGAAGTGATATTATAGTTTTAAAGTAACTTTTAAAATTTGCCTGAAATAAAAGAAAGAGCAGAATTCACGTGGTCAAAAGGTGTGAAATTTCACACAATACTAATTTTATGATCTCTAGACTTCCCATGCATTAATTATCTGATTTCTCTTCATAATTATAATATGAAGCTTTTCAATCTGATTCTGGTTGAATTTTTCAAATCTCTGTTTTAAGAAAGTTTTTTAAAAGCTACTTTCTACCCCAATCAAATTTTTTACAAAGGAATGCATTAAGGGCAAGTTATATAACCGGGTGGTTAGGGTACTTTTACAACATATTGAGAGCACATTTTTGCTAATATATCTATGTTGCTATCGAAAGTTTATGTATTGTGATTAAACCTGATCATCAGGACAGATGCATCTACATCTTCTTTCTAAATTGGTCCAATTGCACCTGATGGGAGGAGCCTGGATGTGGCCCCGTCAGCCTGCTCGGAAGGGGACTATGTGCTCACACCTGATTATGAAGATTAAAGTGAAGCTAATTGTTAAAGAAAAATATTTGGCAAAAGCAGCATATCCTATTGCGAGGCACCGCTTCATTATGTGTGAGACTCAATGTAAAATGCTCTGAACAGGACCCAGTTTTGATGGTTTAGCCCTGGAAATGAGTTTTAATATACTTACGAATCTTGAAAATGTTATCTTAAACAAAAAACTCTCTAATGACATAAGACATAAATATATAGAAAAATCATTAACTATAAACCATTACAAAAGACCACTTATTTACAAAAAGCGTGATCCATACTAGAAATATTGTGTTGGGATATTTCCCTTGGTAGGAATGTACATAAATTGCACCAAGAGACTATGAGCCAAATTCATACAACCCTTTTTGGCTTTACTACAACTGTAGCTTTAGTGAAGATTCAGAAAGGCTTGAAGCTACTGATCAAAAAAAGGATTGTAAATCCTATTAAAACGGATTAAGGGAAACACTGCACGTTGCTTAAAATATCAAGCATAATTTAAAAATTCTTCAAATGTTAGCATTCCATTACACTGATAATATTTTAGCAAAAAAATAAGTTAAAAAAAACAAAAACAAACTAAAGAGAATTGTGTTTCAATTTGAACATATATTTCACAGGGACTTTATAGCATATCTCATCCATCCTACTGTCTTACATGCCTCCATGCAGTTCATGTTTTATCAGCAGCAGCTTCTTTCTGCAGGTTTCAAACTGTTCCACAATCACACATCAAAGAGTTGTCTGATGTTAAAGATACAGGACTACCTACCGGCACAGGCACTGGGACCGGGCTCTCTCTGGCATTATACTGTAACTCCAGGTAGAGCAAATTTCACACGGGGGTCACTGATCAGCTACTAAAAGCTGAGCGCCCTGGGGAAAGCTAGGAAGCCTGAGATGGATCTTTCTAACAAGATCCAGTTTATATACTGGTTTTTCTTTTTCTACTTTTTGCAATTCTGTATTTACATAGGAAATACAACACACAATTAATAAAGACTAAAGGCAATTCTGTAATAGGTTTGTTTTGTTGAAATCAATTCAAGACATAGTAGGAAAGATCTTGTCTCTTATTATTTTATGTTGCTATTCCTCGTGACAGTTCCTGCTTGTTTTCCACATATATTCTCATCTATATTGAACTACAGAGCATTTGATGTGTCCTTTCGGAGTGAGCCCTATGTCTATAGTAGGATTATTTTTCCAGAGATCTTAGATTTGGGGTTTAGGTTATTTCAGGACTTATTTTATATTGTAAGTGGTTAGGATTCACAGAATACAGATGCTTTTATAAGAGCCGACAACACTTGCCACTAGCTCTTCTGGGACCAAAACCAGAGCTTTATGGTCACTGTAGCCTTACAGTTACATCAGTCAGCTCTTCATCAGTTTAGTCACTAACCCTTTTAAACATTTCTGCTGAGGCCAATGGGACTGTTTATGTTCAGAAAATTGTGCATTTCCATGACTGTTTACAGAACAGAATTTAATACATAGCAGTCCCAATTTTCCTCTCATTTAAAGCGGTGATGATTCAGAATACATTTAAAGATTTGCTTACACTAGAACTCTAGACACACTAAATATAGTTAATCAAGAGATATGCAATTATTTCATCGACATACACTTTATATTCTGATATAGCCAAAACCAATTCAGCCCTTAAAAGTAGCCAAAGGCAATCTTTGTCACCCTACAAAACATACTGAAAGCAGCTAGAAGACAACAGTGATGAGACACTTTCTTAGTACAGTTAAAGCCAGGCTACCCTCAGTTCTGCTGGGTTCTCAGCTTTCTGCAAGAGAACCACCTTAAACAGATGGTGCCTCCATACTATCATCCAAACACAACATTCACTTACACTGGCACTGCAAACAAGACTAAAGAAGAGAGAGGACTGAAGTGACTCTTGCTTCCAGCTGTCCACTCAGTTCCACTAAAGGGATGCTGGATGAGACATTTAAACACTCTTCAATGCCACAACTCACAGCTCAGGACTCTAATACAGGCTGTAAGTCATCGACCTGCACAGAGGATATCGGGCGTTACTCCATTTCCTCTCTAACAGCTTGCAGAAGCTGCAATTTCTAAGAAAAGCTAAGGGCAGGGAGGCAATAAACATCCAGCAATCTCAGTTTAATCTAGCACTGCATACAAGGCAACCCTCATAGTCATTAGAAATAGTCTTTTACCTGTCAATTTAATGATAATATTCCAGTGTCTATAATCGCAATTATTTATCTCCTTTAGAATTTCTCTATTATCTATACATCTACTCAGATGAAGAATTAAAAGTAATTTTGAAAAAGCAGATTATAGTCTGCATTCTGTGGGAGAAAGCAGAAGTCCATTATGTTTTTAACTTACTCATCAGAAAGGGTTGTTTATCCATATTCTTTCAAATATTTCACTACAATCAGAACAGCATGTAACAGGAAAAATATAGCCCCAAATCTTAAAAATCTACATTTTAAAAATGTAAAATATCAGAATTATTCTAATACATAATTGACAAAAGAAATTACAAAATATTATTGGTCATTCTCTACTATAATAATGTTTCAAATTAAAATCCACCAATTAACTGAACACATGCAAGTTAGAAAAGGATTGAAAACTATGTAGTTTCCTATTTTTCTAACAGTACTGGAGTTGTTGCTGAACGTAAGTTCCCTCACTTTATATAATATGCAGAAGAATGGATATGTGTTTCTCTTTGTAAGGAAACTATTGAAATCAAAGAACTTTGTTACTGAATGCGGTAGGAGCAACTTTGTGTGCGGTATCAGCATTCTCACCCCCTGGGGAACGGATACTTGCCTTTATAAAGCCATTCAGTGTCTGAGCTTTGGTCACCTGCATAAAACACAGTGAAGATGACTTTTGTAGAAAGTGTGAGGTTATGCTACTTGATGCTAGTTACAATTGTTTGTTTGAATAATACTACATTGATATCAGATCGATCCAGAAAATTCAGTACTTGACAGAGTTAAATAAACCGTGCCAACTAACCAGTAGCACTTGTTTAAAAAGTTGAGGCATCAAGGACTCAAAGTAATAAACAAATAAATTCAGAACAATTTTTTTCCTGCAACAGATAGCAGCAGCGAGTGCCCAGCCAGTATTCAGAAGCAGAACGAGGTGTCTAACTCACCTCCTGCTTAAATACCTTTTCTACTAAATAGAGCAAAGGCAGAAGGAGGTCATTTGTTTCCCAAGGAAGGATCCGATCCGCCAAAGAAAGGGTTTAGCCGCATGGACTAAAGTGAAGCAGCTCATTCCGTTCTCTGCAAAGGATGAGTGGAGCCCAGGGAAACACAGAGCCACGGCTGCCTGCCCTTCCAGCAGCCCTCGCCATTCTGCCTTTACAGCGGCCAGCGGCAACCCACGCCGGAGACAGGGGACAGACACTGGGCACTTTGGCGACGCTGTAGGATAGCTGCCTGAGCCAGTCTCCTACCAAGGGTGGAAATCACCATGTTAGGAAGAAATTAAATACATAGCGAAATAATTTAGCTTCTTTCATAATGTTAGCTTTATGCTGCTCTATAGGCAATGTACCCTTGGAAAAGTTTTTTTTGGAAGTTAAATACCTAGCCCAATTCATGTCCTAATCATTTCTGTTCATTGTTACAAACAGGATGCTTCTAAAGCCATTTTTTTCCTGGGATTTGGGGAACACAGAGAACTTAGTCTTACTTCTTACAGTCACCAAGTCATAGGGAATATGGGAGTTGGTTAGAATTGCAGCTATATTTGGGATGCGGGTGAGACCCGATCCTCGGCTGCAGGAGCACGTCACAGCCATCCCCTGAATTCAGCTAAGACTCCTTGAGCAATGCGAGTAAACAAACACATCTGTGATTATGGCCATGGGAACAGAAAAGGAAAAGGCTGTTATCATCTCCAGACAGACTCTTATCAACACTTCCATTGAAGCACAGTAAACTGCTACCAATGATAAAATTACCAGTAAGGAATTTTAAATGCATTATTGATGTACTCCTGGGGGGTAGAGAGAAGTTAACCCCTTGCGGTAAGCGTAAGTGTAATACCAAGTGAATAGTATACCACTATTTTTTCCATTTAAAATACTTTTATTTTCATTGCTAGCCACTAATATGCATGTTTCCAAACACACATCATGCTGGGTGCCTTCAACATCTTTTCAAGTAAATAAAAGTTGAGCGTAATCAGCATCTCACAAGTGACCCTCAGTATCTCGCTACAGGCAGTTCCTGGGTTTTGGTGTTTTGGGGTTGGCAGCTGGTTGGTTGGCTTTTCTTTTATTTTTTGTTTTCTGGTCTGTGGTTTTAGGTTTTGGGGTTTTTTAACAGAAAAGCAAGAGACTGAACATATCACACCCCTTGCAGACATTTCCATTATTTTCAGCCACAAAAATCTCATCTGTCCTACTTCAAACAAACAACGCATGCAGTTACTTTTTCTCTTTGCAACTGGGCTTCTCTTAAAGCACAAATTAACCATGCATGATAAATCACCATTTGTCTGAACCTGTAAATATTGATGGTTGTTTAGTTTACAAACCTTACTGTAATTACTACTTGGTGCTGTTTTAAATCACTATGCCCCCTGGGTCCATTACTTCACCATTTAGTTTTAAAATAATTTTCCAGATAAGGCACCTTCGAAACATTTTAGTTTTCCCCCAAGATAAATCATCACACTAATTGTTTATCAGAAAACTGCAGACTGCCACTGGATTAGGAGAAAACAGAGGGTTTATATTTAATTTGTTCTGATAGAACTCAAAGGGGGTAAAAAAATTAAGAAAAATTCAAGACTAGAAGTTACATATACCTTTTCTTTACAGGATCAAAATTTAAACAGAATAAATAGGGACACTTTCTAAAACAATTTTCTTGACAAAATACAAATTCTAATAAGTGAAATGTAACTAATTCCCTTAAAATACAGTATGGATACAAAACTGACTTATGCTCAGAATATTTAATTTACAACAGAATTTTTTTTTTTTGCTTTTTTCCTGTAACTAACTGCAGAGTGAAGATCTAGAAATTATTTGAATTCATAGCTTTTTTTTACAAAAGTATTAATGAAATTATAACCACAGTGACTTTTACCGATGAGGATGCACAAAACTGTCTTACTTGATTGTTACAATTTCCAAAAGGGAAAGAAAGGCCACAAACTGAGAAAAGTAAACACCCCCTCCCCCTTGTTTTTCTTTTTCCCAGTAAATTAAGCACATCTGACATGAAATTCAGAGAAACTTGTGGCAACTGTATTCTACAGCATTTTTTATACTATGGCAATATTTTAATACACCTACATCAAGGTTATAATTGAAAATTTATAAAGCTAACACCTACTTCACCACTCTCCCTCCAAATTACATGTACTTTGAAAAAAAGAACTTAAGTTGCACGAACAGGATGACTGACTAGTTAGAAAAAAAGATAACCAGTGTCCTCTAAAGCACAGCTCCACTTCTTTCCTCTGTAATTAAGCTCCAAAAATGGACTTAAATACAGTGCTGTAAAAACTAATGACTGGCGGAAAATCTTTATACTTTGATACCTAAAACAAGTAGTAAAAGTGATGATAAATAGGCCATCACACCATTTGAAACCGGAATCCAGCATACCATCCATTACAGTGTATTCATTTTTATACTAGCACTGATTACCCCCTCACTAGCACCAACTTTTAACCCTGGCTGGCTGAATTTGCTTTTCAGGATCGATATGAAATGCTTTCTATAGTCTAGCAGGTATTTTGTTCTCTATTTGTATATTAGTTCAGGTTTCATAACTATTCTTTTTAATCACATCTGAAATTCAAGCCAGCCAAGTTCCTGCATTTATGAAAAGATCACAGGGAATGACAAAAATTGAACAGGCCAAGTGGTGTGAATATGCATGGACAAATCATTATCTGTTCTTCTCTTATTCTTTTGGTAAAGGGGTAGAGGAGAAACATAAATCATTGCTCAGCGTGTATTCAGCTAGCTCCTCTTGACTCGTACTTAGAGTAACGGAACACCACTGTCTGAACAAGCGTGCATGCAGGAATTAGACTATTACACACCAAGCCATACTATGGCTGCTTCATTTAACTGGTCAGTTTAAAGGGTAAGAAAACCAGACTTCAGACCTATGCAGAAATTTACCTTAAAATTGAATTAATTTAAATTAAGGCTGCTCTTTTCCATTTTTTCTCTTTTTGTGTGCTTTACGAAATACCTTGTTCAACTAAGTAGGGAGAGAATTTTCCTGGAATTAATTCTCCCCGAGCCACACGTCATGTCTGCATCTCAGCACTGCAATGCTTTACAGCAGATTCAAATGCGATGCCCAAACAACTACAAACAAGTGAACTTTGCTATCCCAACTGAGTTAAAAAAAAGCAATACAGAAAATGTATCAAAATAAATATGAACAGTTATGTAGAGCTTTAAAGATGCTTTAGTTTGAATAAATAAGTGAGCATGCTCTCCCTGAAAAACGCAGAATGAGACTTTAACACATAATTGCTGGCATAGCTTTAAAACTGGTGCAAAAGTACTCTCACAGCATAGCAAATATATTTTGCATGCTAAATAACAACTGACAAAAGATGTATATGCCCACATTGTCAGCATGTTCCTTGCTGCCAAAAGCCAGTCTGCCGTCAAATAGATTATGTTCATTTGGCCTTTGGGAATGGTGGCATCTTAGAATTTCAATTTCAAAATATAATTAGAAAAAGAAAAAACCTCACAAACATTTAAATGGCTGGAGGAGGAATACCTTGTATAGAATACTTAATTCAGGACTGGAATTTTTATTTGGTATTTTACTGGAAACCAGTGAGGCAGCTAGAGACTGGAATGTGCGACATACTATGCCAGTACTGCACAGACCTTTTCTTCAAAAAAATCAAGTATTTCAATGAAAACGAGGGCAATCATTGCACAAATCAGGACGCAAGCTAAATTACCAAACTTTAGCCACAATCCCCTCAATGAAGAATAGCCATGGATACGTGGAAAAATACTTCCACTTGTGTATTATAGAAATATTAGACAAAGTATGATGGGTTGGCGGGGGCAGGGGCGGGGGGGGGGGTGGGTAGGTTTTCCATACAGTACTCTGCTTTTCAGTTTCTCCATCTTGGTGATGGCAGGACTATAAGGAATGTTATCTAATAATGCACTAATTTTTTACCTCAGAAAGCACAGATAAATGTTGAAATACATTAAAAAAAAAACAGATGGCTCTAAGTGAATAACAGATTCACTTAACCAAACATTTTATTTCCTGTATCTTGAATAATTAACAAAAAAGTGTTTACCAACAATTATATAACAGCTTTTATAGTAACACAAGTAGCAGAGAAACATTTAGCACTGACTCTCATAAATAATTCAAAAGGTTTAATTTACCATAATCATGTCTGGCATTTATCTTCAGTAAATAATGTATTAGGCATATACTGTGCACTATTTCCTACAGTAACTACTAGAGAGCATTAGGAACAAACCCATCTGTGTTTAGCATTCTGTAAATCAGGCCAGCTCTTGCATGCATAAAATGATTGCTGATGAAGCCATTTACCTACGCAATGGATAGAAATGACATCTTTTAATGTAAAATTAAATAAAAATTACAGAAACTGCAACACAGATGAGGTTTTTTTGTATACCATAAATATTCATAGCTTCCAAATTGACAAAGCATACCTCGGAAACCATAGGAACCACTCTAGGAAAAGAGTTGGGTCTTCCACATTCACTGTGCCACTGACAGGTTGATTTGCATAAGAGCAAATTAACATCTCAAAAGCCTTGTCTTTGCTAGCATTTTCAAGAAATCACCCACCATTACACTAAAACCACTGCAGCTACCTTGGCGCAACAGTCCAGATTCAGAGTGTGTTTGTTCGTTTGTTTGCTTAAAGCAGCACTGTCCCAGCTCCTTCCTCCTACGCTGGCAGGATTAAGGGATACTCTAATGCAACTACACCCAAATTGGTCAGCCGCATCTGTAGTTTGTGCCTTGCCTATCAGTAAGAATACAGAACACGGTATACAATCTGCACGTAAAACAAGGATTACCATTCTGTTAAAAGCTCACTTCCCTGTTTTATTAATTTCTTTCACATTTTTGCAATGTGTTTATTTTTCTATGCATATTGAGAGACCAGGAAAAAGTGGAACACCTGTGGGTTTCAACTGTCTCTCGGTTTCTTCAAAGCTTAGGTGGAAACAGGTCACGTTAACGTGACTCAGGCTGCAAAGAGCAGAGCGCCAGAGCATTGCTCAGCTCACCGCCTACAGAAACACACCAGCATCTCAACAGAAGGCAAAGCCTCAATGACAGCTCCGCAGGGTGGAGAAGGCCTTCAGTACTCAGCCTGGCTGAATTACAAAAAGGATGCATGAAAGATAACGACCTGCTAGTTATCCTTACAATCCCACCCTATTTTTGATGCTGCTCAACATTAACATCGTAAATTGTCTTTTTAACATCAAGGTAGGACCAAAGCCAGTATCTCCAGTGGGCGAACACACCAGATCAATGAGAACTGAATTCAAATTAGGTTAAATAAGAACATCAGAATGTTGGCATATACTAACCACCAAACAGCCATGTGTTGAATGAAGCCTCCCACCAACAGGAAGACTACCATTTTAATCAGAAAGAAATTCTAATTAAACTTGCTTACTGAAATCTTTAGGTCTCCATAAGGAAATCACAGAAGGATACTTTAAAAAATGGAAATAAGTATCTTCAGCAGTAGAATAAATAGAGCAAACTAGATGAACCTTCTGCATCTTGTCTGGAATCATATCTGCATTAAATACCACGTGGGGAGAGATGCACCCTCATTATGAAAGAAGGACCCTCGAGAACAGACAGAAACATAGAAATACACATGCTCCAAAGACTCAGTCAAAGAGCAAAAAGCATAAAGGTAATTTACAGAGATATTATCGAAGGCAATACAGTTTGGATGACACCATATAATTTAATCACACATAATGACATAACAAGGTTTCCATCAAAACATCTTTCAGTCATGAATCTCAACCAGCACAAAAATCCCAGTTAGTTCCAAGCAGTTTCTTAACCCTTACTTGTTTAATTTCCCTTTAATTGTCAGTGCTGATTGAGAAGCTCCATACAGAGCTCAACTGCTAAATGTTAACAGTGCAGAAAATACTTCCTGTAATATATATATATTTCATCTGAAGCTCCTATGTATGAACCAAATAAAACTGCAAATGCATAAGTTACTAAATGTAAGATAGACTACAAATTACATTTGTTCATCATGGCATTTTATACAGTCAAACTAAGACCTATCCCCAGCTTCAGCCTCCTGATCAAAAAAGCAATCACTTTCACAGTAGTAATAATGCCTACTGTCAATTTGTCAAGTCCAGATAAAACCTAATTTCATAATCCGTGAAAAGGAAAAACATAGCAGGAACCTAACAACAGAAAATTATACCATCAGGATAAATGTCAGGCACTAAATAAGCGCGTCCATGAAAACTTTGTGCTGTAGACTGCTGATACGTCTGAGCTATTGCAATATTCTCAAACTGAAAGACAAAGGCCAACTATTCTGATGTCTAAACAGACCATAAAGGAATTAGTGATTAGACAGCCCTTTCACTAATAGACTTTCCACCACTGTGGCACTCTGTCAGTAAGACTGAGCTAGTAAATACATGGGTGCTGAAACCTCTGAAAGCCAGAAACAGTAGGATATGGGATTGATCATCAATAGCACCATTTTGGTGGACAAAAAGGTAAAATAAAAGTCAGGCAAGAAATCCACTTGAATAGTCAGTTGTCATCCTTATAGCTGTCTTTAAATACTTTTAAACAGCAGATGCACGGCAGACAGCTCATTTTGTAGTTTAATAATTACAGATTATTTTTAGATTCTCATCATTGTATTACAACCGATCTTTATCCCTTATCACACAGAGAGCATACCTATTCATGCAACATTCTAAGACACCTCTAAAATATCCTTTGTACCCTCACGCTCACGGAAACAGAGAAAATCTAAGACAACCCTCTATATGCCTGCACAGAGAGGCATAAAGACTTGAAGGAGCTCTGATCCTCCTTCCAATCCTTAGGAGGGCAGGCAGATCAGCAGAAGATTTAGAACTGGAGTCTGCAAAGAGTTTGGGATTTTTTTCCTCCGCAGTACATAAACCATCAAACTATTTAATAGCTAAACCCACACGCGGCAGCTGCTTCCTCCAAATTCCAGATACTTGCTACCTATTTGTCAAATCTATTTGCATCTTCTTTTAGATAGGAACGTGCTCCTGAAATTGTCTCTGCCAGGGCGGTCACCAAGATTTATATGGAAGTTACTGTACAGTGAAAATTTATTCTCAAAGACAATGCAAAACAAAGAAAAGCAGGAGTGCTTCCCCAACTCAAATATAATATCATTCATATCAGGATTAAACTATACAGCTATTATGAAATACAAGTACACCTACACCATAAAAGACCAAACTCAAACCCAAAATTGGTTATCATATTTCTAAGACTTTTTTTCCATTTTGGGGAAAATACTGGTCTCTCTGAATTAAGTTTTTAGGAAAAAAAAAAAAAATTTTGAAAATAATTGCAACTCTAATGCAAACTCTTGATTGAGCTCACATGATATCATGTAATTTTTTTTTTAAATATGCCTGTTTTACTATTCTGAAAGCCTTTACGTTTAAATATTGATTTATAATAAAAAGTACAGTGCAACAAAAACAATAGATTCAAAATATAAAAACCAACACTATTCATTTATACAAACTACATTAAAGAGAGGTGAAGTCACTAATTCAAAAGCTGAGAACACAGTTACAGACATAAGGCAATAGCAAGAGAAAACAGGGGGAGCATCCTAAAATCTGTGAGTTGTAAGACTGTATGTCCCAAAGACTGAAAAAAATTTCACCTTTTGTTTAATCCTTGTAACTCTCCAAGACATTGATTGCACTGCTGCTTCTCAGCATCACGCACATGCCACACATCGCCAAAACGTAGTTCACAGCTGTTTAACTCCCTTCGACAAGAAGCATGCGTCTTGAAAACTGAAGTGACATTCAAAGGTCAAACAATATTTACAACATCTCTGGACTTCCTTTTTCTAAACTAAGTTCTCCTGCAGCACCATAACTAACTGCTTTATTGTCCCCTGGGTATCCTGGGCACCAAGTCACACTTGCCAATCTGCCTTCAGCTGCCTTAAAACTAAATATTAATATCAGGATTAGAATTGAGACAAAAACAAACAAATGTTCTCTATCTGCCAAAGTATCAGAGTAATTTGAGTACTGTATATAATTACAAATGGAAAGCAGGGAGTATATTTCATTTTATTAATCCAGAATTGCAAAGCACTGTACAACTGGATTGAAGTATGAGCTGAAGATCTCTTTCCTAGAACATGTATGTGACAAATTACACACACGGATACATACAAACACTTTGAAGAAAATGCAAATGCCCTAAAAGCTTAATCTCAAGTCTATCACATATTTGCCTTCACCTTTTATCAGTTTTGTGAGCTATTCACGAAGTTCTGTCTTAGATTACTATCTTGCAATACAAACAGTAAGTGTCAGATAGGAGTAGAAAGAAAATAGCGAGATCGTGTGGTCGTTTGCCCCACAATGAATACACTGAGTTTTTAAAACACGAAGTAAACTATAGTGAGTAGGTAAATACTTGTAACTAATGAACTGATAACCTCTCATTTTACCCCTCACATGCAAACACATGCACATATTCAGGTATACTCGTTAGGACATAGGGGAAGGGAAGTCTGCAGAAATATTATTACTATATTAAACCTATTGTTTATTCTTCATCATAAACCAAGGTCAGAAAACAATTAAATTGTGTTAACCATTATATAACAACAGCAGGTCATAAATAAATGGGGTCTTACACAACTTAGTGTGGAGAGAAGTTAACACTTGAATATAAAATGACTTTTGGAACAAGAAAGTACGTTAAAATGTAATTTTAGCAACTATCATAAATGCATAAGATCACAGCTATAACCCACAATATGCCTCCATGCATCTGCAAAGGCTGCTGAAAATTAAGCACATTAACAATTCAGTCAGTAAAACACCTTGCTCATGTAACCAGAACTCATCACCATTCAAACAGCTCTGCAGATTGGCACTGCAAAAAAGACTATACATTCTAAATGAGATTGTTTGAGTGCTCTTTTTATTATGAAATCCAATTTTATCTTTTTGTCCCATTTAATAACAAGTTTTTGACAAATATTGTCAACATTTATTATACGTGTGAAATATAAGAAACTGCCTTCTTAGCAAGACAGAGCAGTAAATGAAATTACAGAACTGATGCTGCAGTTCTCAGTTGATATTTTGCATTAAACGAGAGCCTCACACATTCTGCCTGGTTGTTTTAGGAAAGACAGCATTTAAATCGGACTGTATTGAAAAATCTAATAGGTGCAAAAAACCACGCTCAAAACTAGTGATGTTAACAAGGGGAGCGACAAGAATTCAGTGGTAATATGCTACTAGACATCTTAAAGAGGACGGGATTTCAAGGAACACAATTTATGAATTAAATATTTGTGAAATACATAGACAGATACTTTTTAGTTTGGAACATAACTCCTAGCTACATCAAATTTAAAATGAATGTAAGTTTTCTGAAGTGTTTGACAGTAGATTAGCTTTAATAAATGCTGTGTTATAACACTGAACTCCTAGAGTTTCCATAGCAGAACAGCGTCTGCCAAAATTTCTTATTCATCATTGCAAATCTCAAGCTGTTTGATGCCTTTTTAAAGGCTCATTTTCTGGGGAAAAAGAAGTTACAGCATATAAATTGACTTCTACTTGAAAAGTATATATACCCATTTCATTATTTTAGAGTAAATCCTGAAAATTGGTCAACTTCAAGACTAAAACCTAGTAGAGCAAGTAGGTGTGGTGTACTGGGTTCTCTCTCTAGTACTCCAGGCTGCTCAGAGAGGGTGTGGAGTCTCCTTCTCTGGAGATATTCAAAACCCATCTGGACGCAGTCCTGTGCGGCCTGCTTTAGGTGATCCTGCTCTAGCAGGGGGGTCGGACTAGATGATCTCCAGAGGTCCCTTCCAGCCCCCGCCATTCTGTGACACTCAAGCCCACCTCTTATTTAAAGGGGACTGTCTCACAATTTTTGATTGCTTAGGACTGGTACTATTAGGCAAGAAGGACACGTTTCCTTATTGCTTGCTTGATAGCCTAGAAATAGATCCTATGGGTAGGACAGCAACACTGGTCACACAAGCAAGGACCTCAAATACGGCTTTTGCCTTTCTCACTGTGTATTTTGAAGCTGCAATTCCCCTTGCTGCTTTTTCAAAAACAGTAGATCTTTCCCCCCGAGCATGCGATCCACAGCAGTTTTCAGAGAGTACCAATTCTGCCACAACTTTGTTTCCAGACAAGCAAAGCCATTAGATGATATTGATGCGCTCTGCTCGTCAGTTTTCAGTTTGGCATTTACATCCCAGAAGAGAGAGCTCAGCCTACTTATGTACCAATGTTTGTGTTATAACTATAAACTGCCCTTCATACACTTTAATCACATGAAAATAATCCCATTTTAGATTATGAAAATGCAGCAACTGAGAAAATTAGAGTTTTGCTATTGGTAGTACTAGTTGTTTCTTCACGCTCTCTTTGTCGATTCAAAACCTTTCACTCTGCTCTATTTCACTTGCCATTTAGAGGTAAACGTACTGTTTCTCATGCATGCATAAAGCCAATATTAATTTGTTTGGACTCTGGATGCAGGGCACTTTCATTTTTAAGTTACTGCTTTCTTTTATTATGATTACAGAAAAGTAATCTCAGTCTTCAGATACCTTATTGCAACACAAGAAAACAAAACCAAACCTAAAAATCCTTCAGGATTTAAGTGATAATTCTTGTCTTCCTTTTGTAACTTTATCACCATATGGTGTTTTTAAAATATCTATTTCCCTTGAGAATACCCCGTGTTAAATAAACCACTATTTCATTTAGCAATTCCTAAAATGGCACAGAAAAGAATATATCCGAGTTCGCGCTATTCCCCCAAAAGCAAGAATAAATGGAGTTGAGGCTGGAACAGATGCTGTGGTCGAGTCTCATTCAGTGCAGCTGTAATTATATAATTTTAGCAATTAATTCTGACTACGGCTTTGCTCAGCTCTGACCGAATGTTCTGTGGTTGATTGTTCCAAAAGTGGCCTCGTGCGATTCGTTTCCTCTCTGCAGTGAAACATTCAGATGGCAACGTTTGCTTTCAGCAGCCTGAAAAAGGACAAGAAATCCTGAAAACTCTTTAGGATTTAAGTGATAATTTGAAAAGCCCAAGCAAAGCAGCAGACAGGGTTTTTACTCACATCGTCTTAAAAAAAGAGGATGGTAGAGTACAGTTGTGTATACATCAGGGTAAAATTGAACTTTAGATTACTGCCACAGCTCAGAGAAGGATGAAGCAACCAAACTGGAGAGAGTTTAAATCTCACTGTTTGGTTTATGGCACTGGTCATGCAAATAACTATACTTGTGTAATATTCAAAATATCTGAAATGAACGAGAACTAGAGAGACATTAACACAAGAATCATAGAGAATGGCTTTAAAAAGTTAATGTTGGAGCAAAAGACGTAAGGCTAAAATACAGATTATTTCGGAGATTAAATAATTTCATGCAGATCTTTCAAATGGGTATAAGATCTAAACCATTTTGTACAGTTCCTACTCAAGAGTCAAATTCACTAAACCACTCAGATTTCATATAGAAAGCTCCAGGAATTACAGAAAATATGAATAAGACTCAAAAAAAAAATTATCTGTCACAGAACTATTCACAGAAAAATTCCGTAAATTTATGTGAAAAACTGCAAGTTATGATGATGCCTACCATACAAGGAAAACAATTTGTTACAAATTTATATTATAGAAATTCATTAAATAGATCTGCAAAGACATCTCCTTCTTAATCAATGGGAACATATATTCTTTACATATTACACTCCACTCTTGTCATTTGCAAGTATATCCTTTTCATATTGATAGTATACAATGAGAAATTTTCTAACTCCAGAAACAAGAGAATTATCTTAAAAATGAACACTAGAAATCTCTCTTCAAAATGTAACATTAGAACTCACAAGGAAGACAGCGAGAGACAGTGAAAGTCAGTGTGATGCATGTGTTCCCAGAGCACGCGTGGCAAGGAAATTTCTCATCCATCATACTTTCCATTCTAAGTGTTTCTAAGTTAACTTGGCAACATTCACTTCTAGCTGTCATCTCATCAAATGAATGTTTAAGATTATAAAGCTCAAAGTCGTATATATGAATGCGAACATACGCACATTTCATCCCCACAGTTCACAGTCCCTAGTCTATGTTAACTATGGTTATAATGATTAGTAGCACCACAATAATCAGTGTCCAGTGTCTGTTCTTCATAGGGGTTCCACTTCTGCATGGAATTCCTCTTTATGTAATAAATATAGGACTTCCACATTGTACCTGACAGCTTGATTAATGGTGTTACAGTTAGTTTCTCACACAATAAGCATGCGTAAGTATTGTAAGAGTCAGTTGTTCTGCCCAGTTTCAAGTCGATTTACTGCTCTTCACCATCAACAAAAGGTAAGAGGTGAAAAAAGAGGTGTACGTATTGCAAAGTGTCCTTTTAAAATTAATTTTAGCTGTACCCAGCTCTGCTATTTCAGCTATAAAGAAAAAAAAACATAAAGAAACTACTGATATCTAATCAGTAAAATGGTGATACTTTAAATAGTCTATTTAGAGCAACAGACTACAAACTATGTTGACTATGTATCAAATATTTACCATGTCAGCTTATATTTCTTATTTTCTTTGTTATTTTACAACCATTTGCAAGCAATAAATACTACGGAACTGATGTGAAATGGCACAAGAAGAAACATTCAGACATGGAACTCTTCACTCAGGATGCCTTTCGCAGTGCTGACAAGTGCAGGTTTCCCATGCAAGTTCATTGTAGATGGAGGCTCCTGCACACAGAGGTCCAAATCTAACTGCATATCCAGTTTTGTCAGCAAATCAGGTACTTATTGCTGTCTTCAAACAGTTTTTCGGATGTCAATTGATTTCTCTGTGGCTAAGTAATTTTAATTGGCCTTTCCAAATAGTCACACTAACAAATTATTTTATCAAGGAATTGAAATAACAAATATAATCCACAACAACAAGGCAAATTACTTGAAGTAGCAGCAGTAAGAAATAGTTTGGTAGCTGACAGCAAAAAGGCAATACCTGTTTTATTTTCGTCCTTTTATGTTACAGATGCCATATACAGTTCAAGAGATAAGCAACGCAAATAAATCATTCCTCCAGCCAAGTGTGCAGCGATCAAAGACTACTTATACTAGAATGTTACCAAAACTTACAATACAATGCTTAAGTCATACACTCAACAAGCTAACACAGACACAAAACACGCTTATAACGAAAAGGAAACCAGACAAGTTATAAGAGATGCAAAGATGCACTGTGGGTTTGTTTCTGTTCGGCACAGGAAGTTATGCCGAGACTCCTGTATCGTTCGTTGCCCTGAAGCAACCACGATTTATATTGTCACCCATAATTAGCATTAACGAACAAGATATTCTTTATGTAGCCTACAAATAATCATTATGAACACAAGAATAATCATTCTGGATGAACACAGTATTCACCGATACAGTGTCCAGCAGCAGATGCTTAAATAACATGCTATAAAGATGAAAGAAGTATGTGTTAATATTCTCCCAGTATATTCTTCTAGGCATCAATAATCTGTGATTTAAGAACTTCAAGACAAAACTAGCATCTGCATCTATTTAATTTTTAATGCTCTTTGGTAAACCTTTCCTCTTTGCACTTGTCTAATTGCTCTTTGAACTTATTTATACTTTGGCATTGGTAGTATCCCATGACAATGAATTACATAGATTAATTATGTCTAATGGAAACAGCATCTCCTTTATATCAAAACTTTTAACTGAATTTCATGATGCTCTTCAACTCTTCTGTTAAGAGAAACTGAATAATTTCTTGATCACTTCTTTGCTGTCACCAGTGATTTTACACAGCTTTCAAACTATCCTTTCCTTCCTTTTCATTTCTTTTGTATGCTAGTCTTAATTTCACCCTGCAAAGGTGTCCTGTTCATCTCATCATATTAAAGATTTGCCTCTACCTTTTCTCATTCTACTGTAACCTTATTGAGATGGAAAATCAGCACTGCATCTTCTATTGAAGAGTTGAGTCCAACACAGATTAATAGCATAGCATAATAATTTGTTTCATTCTCTGTTCCATTCCCAGCAATTCCTACTGTCCTCTTTGCCACTTTTGACTTCCACTCTGCATAAAGCATGATTCTGTAGGTCTCAGTTGCACCACCAAACTTGCTCTTTTGTTGTAAGTTCATAGGTAGTAAAGGGAATCAGAGGGACCAAAGAGAGATGAGAAGATAGCACGTTCTCCCTTTGTGACATTAGTAGTATTGTATCCCCTTAAGTGATATAATTTCCCCAGAGACAGAAGTTTTCCTCGCCTGAGAGCTACCTGTGTGGAATTTTTATACAAGGCAGAGATCAAGACTGACCACGTCATTTGTTGAACTGAACGGTGTTCGTATTACAAAGCCTGCAAGCATTAACTCGATGTTACAAAGCAAACACTGCGATTTAACAGAACTTAACTGTAGTGTAGCACTACACCATTCTGTTTTTTTCATCAGACTCCTGGACTCTGTAAGTCTAAAGAAGTAGTAGATACATGAACCAGGTCATACTGAATATATTAGGATATACTAGTGGATTGCACAATTTCTGTATTATGCTGCTTTCCAATTGTAAGGCGTATAACCAACTGCACATTTAAAATTGCTCTTGGTCACATGAATATTATCCCCTTTAACCATATTCCTTGAAGGAGTTATTGCTTTCAGTAGTAATCTTAAGCTCACGAAAGAAAACCATCCGCTTTTTAAATCTTTCAAATTTAAGAATATACTAAAATATGCCATCCAAAGGAAGAGTACTGTTTGAATTTAATTTTTAAATATAAAATATGACAGATTTCCAAATTAGAAGGGCTGAAGTAATATGAAGAGATATTTTTAAGCTCATTTGAAATTCTTTCATCTTTTCATTCTCTAACTTGTATTGTGGACTGAGTTCCATCGACTGCACAACTGAGTGTCTAGGCCTTATTTCCATTTCTATAGAGGCATATCTTGAATCCAGAAACAAATAGCAAAGGATTTAAAATTATACATGAAATAAGCATAATTCTTTTTCTCTGCACATGGTCAACATCTGAATGGATCTTATTTCTAGAACAGACACTAAAGAAGAAATAAGGACAACAGAAAATATTAACCCAAGACCGGAACAGGACAAAAGCACTATGATTATGACCAAATACAGAATGTCTGATGTGTGTAAGCAGTACTGTATCTCCATGCTACAACGCAAATTCAAGGGCTGATACAACAAGAGATAAGTGAGAAAGTCTGACAACAAATAGTAGTTCTTGGTAAGTGCTGCTTTAGGCTGTATTGGTGTTCCAGTAGCATGTACACTTCTCTACCTTTTTCCAGAGATTGCATGTTAAAATTTAAGAAGAAAAAATAGCAACATTAAATCAAGTAATTAGGAAAAGAAAAAAAAAAAAAAGATATAAACACATTTCCTTTTTTAAAGGAAAACAGTGTGGTTTGAGTTTTAAGAAGGGCAAGAACAAAGTAACCAGTGATTGTCCTAGGAACTGTTAAAATTGTACTAGGCTTCTTTTAAAAGTCTCAATCTGATGACAAAGTCCTCAGTTGTTTTTTTTTTTCTCCACACACGTAGCATTAAATGTTTAAAAACCTTTTGCCCTAGCAAAGTTTTGTTAATTTTAATCAAACACTGCCAGCTTTATTGGTTTCTGATACACAAACACATAGAACAAAAATAGGATAAAATGGCATAAATACATTTTGGAGAAGAATGATATTTAGGGTGAAATTACTAATCAATTCAAGGTAAGTTTTAGGAAGTCCTACTGAAGAAGAGCCTTAGAAGCTCTTTCCATCTTGAATCACCCTGGAACTATGGAAATACCATTTTGAGAACTGTTATCTCTGGCAAAGCAGGGATACAAAGGATTGTTTCCATTGAAGTTTGCTCAACATGATCTCTAATTATTACAATGCTATCCTCAGATGTCGGAGTTATTTTAGTTGCTATAACAACTTAGCTCAACCGCTGTATCACAGGCCTTTCTTCGAAATATATGAATATGTATTTTCAGAAATAATAAAATTCCATTGATAAATGATGAACACTGACAAATGAAATAATTCAAATGAACAGTCTGTATTCTGCCCTGCAATTTCAAGTTACATTTCCTACATTCTGCTAGTACCCATCTTCAATGCCAACAGCACGGCAATGTCTCCTTGGGTTCTCCAATACCTGTTAAGTGAAAACTGCTTTTTGTCCTGTAGCATCCATTCTGTAAGGGCTCTGATTTCACAGTAAGTATGAATTCTGAAGGATAAAGTTTTTCCAAGCATTACTAGTCCCCCCCTTACAATGGAAGTCACCTTACAGTGGACCCACAACACTCACCTGAATGGGGAAATCCCAACCCTGCGCTGTAAAATCAGTTTTTTTCCCCATAATATTCTACATGAAACGTTCTCTAAATTTAGTTCCACTACGTTTCTTGAAAAAGCTTAAACCAGTATCTTGATCTATAACGTACACAATAATAAGCTTAGAGCACACCAAAGTCACTGCCTGTCTCTAATAACCATGAACTACTTTTCCAAAGAGAGCAAAACAACAACAACTCCCAAGCAAACTTGGGGTGCTTCTCATCCCCAGCCCCCCTCTCCGATCAGGCTTTTCAGTGGGGAAAAGGCAGAATATATTCAGAAACATAAAAGAAAAAAAAAAATTACTTCACAGAAATGGAATGGCATCCATTAGAGACAACAGCTTTTTAGGAGAATAACATTGTGAGAAGCTGGGTTTTAGTTATTAGTGATAACAGACCCTTCTGTACATTCCAAAATATGAAACAGTATGTCAACTATCTATGGTGAAAGACAACTTTATGGCCTAGTACAAAAGACAGCAAACATTATGGCGAAGTCTAGCTTTGTAAATACAATTGATTTGAAAAGCCTCTTCCAAATTTTGGACCATGTGAAATGAGCTGCAACCCTTTGCTACTTTCTCAGAACTGATCCTAACAGACTGCTTTTAAGTTTAATCCCTTACTAAGACTACGGCAGAGAACGTGAGAATGGCTGTGCTTTATACTTTTCAAACACCTTCCCTCAATTTTCAGAAAGTACTTTACAAACATTAATGTGCCCATATCCACAAGACAGACAAGAAAAAAATTTAATAACTCGAAATAAATAACTTTTACAAAATCCTTCTAGCTGAAGCTGTTATCAACTAACTGCAATCACTGCCATAACACCAGCCAAGAGATTTTCTGTTTTTCTGTATCAGGACAGAATACTTCGTGACAAGAAGTAGTCAGGAAAGTGCATGCCCACGAGAGGAGTGAGAAATAATGGAAGGGGGGTAGCACCAGCCTATACCTGTTTCATATGTATCACCTTTCCTCCTCCTCAAAAAAAAAGAAAAAAAAAAATCAAAACAGAACCACACACCCTTCAAAGCAAACTTTTCCCTCATATAGTGAAAAAATGACTGTAAACTCAGAGTCACTATTCCATTAGGCAGTTATCCCAGTACAATAAATCATCATACCCTACGAGTGAAAGACATGTACAATCATGAGTATCAGAACTCATGAATTTAAATTACGTGAAAGACTTCACAGTGTGACAGAAATTAAACTGCAAAAAGCAAAAAAGACTAGTTAATTCAAGATTTTAATTTAGAACCAAAAGAACTCCAAATTTAAATTCTGTTTAAAAAAGCAACTTCTAGAACAAAATGAAAACCTCAAACAAAATATATTCTGAAAAGATTTAACTGTAAAATAATTGAAAACATAAGTTGTAAAATACTACTTTTTTTTAATACTAAGCCCACCTTTTTCAGAAGGGTTCCTTTTTTTAATTATTAGTCATATTAACAAATTAATAAGTTTATCAGAATGCCCTCTTCATGCTTTGAATCAATAGGCAGGCATATCAGAATGCCCTAATTTATTCTTTCCTAAGAAAATTTTGAAGGTTGATAATGATGCTGCTAAATTCTTCCTGTACCCACAACAAAGCAATACGCACAATTCTTTTCCTAGCAGTCTGGTGAATTCAGTAAGCATTTTTGTTTCCAGAAGCCAACGTACAGTACTATGATAAACTAAAGAGAATGGGGGAGGCAGGGGTGCTGCCCATGTGCTAAACAAGCCCTAAAATGTCTTGGGGCGTGTGGTGAAGAGGAAAAAACAGAAGTGGGGAAGATACTCCTTCAAGCTACCGAAGTGTACGGTTTTATGATTTACTTCAGTTACTACGTAACAGCTAATATAAAACAATACTTTAACTGGCATTGTCTCCTTTCTGTTGTTAATGACAATTACTGAATTTAGCCACTGCGTTTTCAATATATAATGCTAGACATTAGGATAGTTTTCATTTTTATTCACAAGTTTTCGATGTGAACAGCTAATAACCTACAATAAGTTAAATTACTTGCTTAAGATTAATGGTATTGAGTGTAGAGCGTAATAACTTAGTGCTGTAATCCTTCATAGGATATATGGGTGAATGAACAAGATAAAAGAAACCTGCCAATGGTCCTTGGGGGACACAGACACACAGGGTACCGCGAAGTGACTTTTTCAACCTTGGGCTTGCCCTTTGGAGTAAAAGATGGTCAGTACAGAATATATTTATGCACAGAACTTGCATTTGCTTCTGCACTTTAGATCATCTGTCTAATAGTTAACAGCTGTGGACCACATCCATACAGAGATGGCAATTCAGTGCTACTACCCTGAACAGCACAAAAAGGACCTATTCCACCATTCTGAAGGGTTTTTTTATGACCAGCTGAGCATGCTAGCTCAGTAATTCAAATCAAATGACATTTTGATCAAGCAAACTGGAACTTGACAGAAAATTTAATAATCTGATGCAAAGTCCAGTGAAGTCACGTGATTTTTACCGACTTCAGTATCCTAGGATGAAGTCCATAAATGCTTTAAAAGGCTGTTTCTCCATTTTCTTTCAGAATGGCATCGCTAGTACTCTGCATCCTCTAAAATCTCATTTGCAAAAAATTTACAATTTATGAAAGTCATTGTTGTGTCTGGATCCTGGCGTAGAAGGAACAGCAAGCACTAGGACTCGTGTGAAGTATCTCATGTCGTGTTATCTACCCTCCTGCACACTAATAGCCCACCTTACAGCAGTTCTTATATTGAAAGAAAAAAGTGAAATATGTATTTTTTTCACCCGCTATAAGCGTTCTCATACACTGTCATATACAACAAAAAAATCACCAAATACTCTGTTTGGCTGTGAAAGGTTAAACAAAGCTGTACAAAAATTACAGACAAAATAAAAGTACTCGTATCTAAAATCTGCAGAATGTTAATCTTTCTTTTGATGTTCAGCAATAAACTCCAGTAAGTTTAAACACTTGATTTGCATTCAGCTACTCCAGTATATACAGAACTAGAATTTTATCCTTTTAAGATCTTCCTTGAATTTAAATCAAGAATATTTGAATTCTGTATTTCTAAATTTATGCAAGTCATTTAGCTCTCCCATGAGATTACAGAAAAAGAAAACTGGTAAAACAAGGAGGATAATCTTAGGCAAACGAAAAGCCAGTCATCAATAAATATCATCATAGATATTACTAAAGACAAAATTCCACTTATGAATACAAGTATTAGAAGGAACATTCATAGTTTTCAGATCTTTTTGTACCAAAGATTTAAATTTCTACTATACATTTCAACGTGATATTCTTTGTAGAAAGTTGCAAAGAAACTTTGGAGTTTTCACTGTGCCATTTTTCAACTCTAATATTTTTCAATGGGAAAAATATTGCCATAATGATACATTAAATCTGTTTTGCATATGCTTTTCACACGTTTTTTACTATAATTCTCTTTGATCAAAAGGGACCATTTCTGAACAGATGATCCCATTTTCCAATTTGTAACCAGATGTGAATACTCCAACATGAAATAATTTTTCATTTATTTCAGGAAGAATGTTCAGGACATTTTTAACTGTAGTGCAGAAATCAGTGCAAGCCTGGCAGAGAGATACTTACATATCAGAAGAGAATCTCTTACTTGTGGCAGCTAACTGCCCCCAAAAAGATAAGACTTCTAAGGTATTTCATTTACTTTTTAAGGTTAACCTGAACATAAATTCCACTAGATATTGAGCTTCATTTTCCCTTGTCCTCCAGGGAGTCAATTTTCAGTATTTTCTTTTAAAAGAAAATACTCTTAAAAATAAGAGGTAATAGGCAACAAGTATCTTTTACTCATTTCAGCTTTAGGGCTTGTAAAGCTATTTGGGGAAATGGCAGCAAGAACACTTCCAGAGGCATTCATCAGCTGGTCACAACCTCACCTGTGACCGAGGCGCAATGCCCACCCTTCTCTACTTTGTCATTTATCCACACTGATAAACGCTCAGCTAATGGTACCGGATTGTTTCTCAGGTTAGGAAACTGCAGGAACAAACGCATACCCAATCCTTCACCCAGAACTTAGTTTGCAGAGGAAGGAGAGCAGTGGAGACTTCTGGGGCTTAAAGGTCAGGGATCAAAGAACCGCCCTCCCAAATAAGATCTGTTCTTCCATGCACACATTGGCCATCCAACACACACTGCCATGAGTTTTAGTCCATGTGTATGTCCTCTCTGCATTTTATTTTCTCATTTCTTCCTTCTGAGCCCTCTTTTCCATGGGTGTTTGTTGGGGGCGGGGGGGGGGGGGGGGGGGGGGGGGTGCGTGTGTGTTTGTTTTTTATACCCCCCTGCATAAGTCTGTCGCAACTTGCCACTTTATGTCCTTTGTTTGCTTCCTTTTCAGGTGCATTACAAAATATCAGTTCTTAAATCAGCAGCAGTAATTCACCTTCATTGGACTGTAGACTAGCAAGAGTCCACTGTTTCTCTCTGAATGAGAAAGAACTCTTCCTCGCCTTTTTCATAAGTTAACCTGACTGTAAAATTGCCTGGTTCTGATATTCTACTGGAATACTAAGTGTCTCCTTATCATCTAATAACTTTCCCCAATAGGAATGCCAGAATAAAGGGCCTAGATGCATTTGGGAATCTGCAAGTAAGCTTTGCTTCTCAATCGTAAGTCAAAGCAGAGGAGAGGCTGTTGTGATTTCCATCTCTAAATAACAACCTAAGCATTTTTAAAAATCCATTCTTTTCCTTCTCCATCCCCCTTCTCATCCAGTTCCCACACTGCAAAATGCTGAATTATTCATACAAATACTTTTCACTGGGGGAACAGGGATGAAAATTATTTCAAATGGTTTAAGTTACTTTATTACAGAAGGATCTATTTCTAAAAAGAGCATAGGGTACGCATTATCTGGGTAGTCAGTACACAAGGGCATCAGAAAAACAAAACCTCAACATGCCTATGGAGGCAAGCAAAGAAGCAAAGAGCTATGGGCCCAAGCAAAGATAAACCTGGTAGTTATGGCAAAGTTAGAATACGAATTGCTAATCTGGAATAAAGCCTTGTTCTCTGTATGTGCCAACTAGCAACAGCACGTGTCTCAGACACCACCGACCACAGAACAGGTATTACAGAATTCACCTCCATTAATTGAAATGAAAATGCTGCACTCCAAGTTCAAAGTCAATAATTTTCTTTGGAATCATATAGAATGTTTAAAAGTACATATTCTAGTCAGACTACTTGTGGATGGAAGGTGCCTGGAGCAGACTGTTGAAGACAACATTTGGTAGCTTTTTGTTGAAAAGACAAATGCTGTCAGTTTTACTGCTCTCCCTCACAGTCACTTTACAGCTCAACATCCCACTTTAAGGAAAAGAACTAAGCAACTCAAGCACTGAGTTTTACAGTTGTCAGCTGATGTGAAAAATGCAATATTCGGGTGCTTTGCAATACCCATTTGAATTTTTGGTTGTAGTCAAAATAGCATGATGAAGTTCAATATTCAGTCACCCATAAGTTTATCTTCTCTGTTTTTACTATATTATTTTTCACCTTGTAAATTTACAATTTAAGTGCCTTCAGGAGTTTGCGCAGTAACTGAATTGACTTCACCGAGCCAGAATCACATCAAGGCAAACACTTCCAGAACTCTGCATCATGAATTTCCCCAGTTCTCTCTGAAGAGTGAGAAGCTACACAAGCCTAAAGAAGATGCCCAATTAATATTCCACTAAAGTTGATCTCGTTCCATTTTGCAACTGTGATGTATTTGAACTATTTATATCAAGTAGCTCATTCACTAGCATATACATTACTAGCAGATACTCGTTTTCCTTCTTGTTTCATTACTGTGTTTTAGTGAGATTACTGGTAGCAGCACACTGTGATGCTGCCGAGGACTCCCACACGCTCGTTGTTCCATACAGTTGCTTCTGTAAAAGATATAGACTTGCCTAAAATTCAGCTCAGGAAACAACTAAGAATGACAACTCGGTAACATTTCCTGCCTTCAAGGGGATCTTAGAACATGGACTTTGCAGCTCTCTAGTTACGCTACATTGAGATCCCTTTATGTAATATCACTTATTGCTGTTAGAACCTTTAACCAAAAAGGACAAAATAAGCATAATTTCTCTTTCCTGGGATATTGAAGGCAAATCTCCTTATGCTCATAATTCTTCCAAATATGCAGAAATAGCTCTGTAAAAAAAGAGGCCAATAAGAAGATTTGTGTATGTATTTTTATCATTGCATAATAAGTTGCACTGTACAAAGCCATTTTTAGTGAAGGAGTTAGTATAGAATAACTAAAGATTTTAAAATTCACTCTCTGGTCGATTCCACACTTCTTCACATAGAAAAGTCTGGAGAATGGCCAAATACTTTTGGGTCTATTTCTGCTCATGATACCATCATGGGAAAAGGGACAAGCTCCTCAACGTAGCCTGTTAAACTGCAATAGTACGATTTGCTACATCTACAAGCAACACTAATGAACATAAATGAAACCACACATATTCTCTGCTATTCACTGCATAAGTAATGAAAGTAATTACTTTCAATTTCTGGTCACAGCTAGCACAACATAGAGGTCCTTGAAGATTGCAGACTCATTCTTATGCTGCATCAGCCTCACAGAGGAACGTGGCCACATTATCATTTGAAGAGGCCTAACAATGGATGGGGGATATATTCAACTGCTACTTGTATATCTAATAGGCACATTGTACAGCATCAATAGATGAAATTGTTCACATGTTTTTCTGTGAATACAAATATACTACTAGCAAGAATGTCAAACAAATTAGAGCTGAAATAACACTCGATACACAGAAAATGAATAGGAAGGACATGAACCACTCACAGAATAAAATGGACAAAGTAATAGAGTTTGTAAATGTAAATCTGCATAGTGAGCAATATAGTTAAAGCCTCTAAAAATTACCGGCAGCTGGGAGCACTACAGAGCGAGCTTGCTTAGATCCCTAGGGGTAGCAGAAAAGCACTACACTACTGTTTGATGAACCCTCCAGTAGACTCGGAACCAGCACCAATGGCATCTGGAGGGATAACGCAGAGCCCTCTTCAGCTGAAGGGGTGTCTTGGTTTGATGCAGGATTGGAGATTATTGTAGAAGTCTTTGATGCTTTCAAAAGGGCCCAGCAATTCCCCAATGAAAGCGACTAATAAACGCCACAGAATTGATCAAAGACACTGTTAGCTTTGTGGTTGTTGGAGCTTTATGCGAGAGGATATGACAACTCTAAGTGGTTAATAGCAGAATTACCTGCGGGGGCAAATGAAGATCTGATATGAAAGAAGTCTGCAAGGAAAGAGAGACTACATAGTCAGAATCACACTAAGTGATACATTAGCACATGTATCACCCAAAACTCACGGGAAGTCTAACAACCCCTCACCAATTCCCCCCTTCTATTGACAACGCCCTGTAATAACAATTCTTGTTCCTACAGAAAAGAAATAGATCTCCATCTATTGCATTGCACCATTCTGCTTTTACTGCTAATAGCTATCTGAGAAAACAGTTATTTCACATAAATAAATAAATACTAGGAACTACATGAAGAGAGTTGATTCTTCATATTATGCACCCAAATTCTGCATAACTGATTTTTTTTTTTTTTTTTTGGAATGGGGTTACTGTAAGCCAGAGTTATAACAACAGTTTTTGTCCCCAGCCCAAACCAGAAAGGAATGAAAGGAAAAAGTATTGTTTGTTTTTAAAAAAAAAAAAGCCTCCAAACTTCTCTGAAAAAGAGAGAGAGATTTGCTTCATTTGTCTCTGATTAAAAAACATCATGGGAAGGAAAAGATACTGCACAAGAAGACAAGTCTGTTTATCGTATTTGTGGACACAACATTGAAAATGCTCACTTGCTTAATTGGTAACTGCTACAGCTATTCTGGAAGATGGCAAATGCTGTTTCTATTTCAGACTGAAATTGCTTCCTGTAGGCACCGATGAACCCAGGCTGCTCTCTGCACCCAAGCCATGAACCTCTAAGGCATAGCACTTTGCCATGAAGACACATCCTAGAATCTTTGCCTTGAATTCCTCTATGGAAACAGGGAGAAGAATTCAGTCCACAGTGCAGAGAGTTTTCAGGAGGCAGGAGGAAAAGATTTTTCTTCGTGTCTCTCAAAGTTGGAACAAGTGTTGAGAGTCTGAACCTTTGGGTTATAAAGCTCCTAAATACAATGTCAAGTAGGACACAAAACCAGCAAGAGAATACAATTCAGAGGAAACCAAGGCTGTTAAACTTGGAGAGTTTAGATTTAAGTAACAGAAGTAAAATCTGGAAGTATTAGGTCATGAAGAGAAGGTGGCTTCCCTCCATTTGTATCCTACCTTTTTAAATCAACAGTTTCAAGGATTAAGGCAATGGGTGGCAAGAAAAGTCGATCCATAATTTTGTACAAATCGGAACACATATGTACTTATTCAAGAACCACTTCATCTGAAAAAGCACCTGTTTTTCAGATTAAAAGATTTACAGGCTCATGTATATTTTAGAAACATGGTATGTTTTTGAAATACAATCACTACACCTGATATGGGGATGTCTAGCAGTAGTAGCCGTTCTACACAAACTAGTGATTTTGAGAGCTCTTCCTCAGGCCCTGATTAAACCAATGACCAAATAACTCATTTTTTTAAATGGGTTTGGCCTACAAAGTTCTAAGAATAGCTAAGCTTCCCCAGAGTTTAAGGTATTGTTTTATGAAATACACTCACAAGCCAGAAGTTTGTAACCCAGTAACAAAACAAACAAAGCTTTCCAAATCATATACAAGCATGCTCAAAACGACCCCTGGATTCTAATCTGGAAAATAAAAGGTCAATATATAAAAATCAAGTTAATACTATTTTAAAAGCCTGATCTGAACGGAAAATTCATCTTTCAAATGAAAAGTTTATCCACTTCATCCCTTCATAATTTACTATTCAGATTATACAACGATGTACAAGCATTGGAAAATTAGATATTCAGTCTTTAGGATGCAAAATTATATCTGACCCCTCTCCTTGAAGAGCAACAAAGCTAACCCTCTACAAATCTTTTTGACATGTCAAAAAGGACTCACTGCTATACCTTCGTAGGGTCTTACTCATGCTGCCATCCTGTGACAAAAAACAGTAAATGCAAGAAAAAAGTTCCACAGAAAAACCCCAGACCATTATCAAAATACTTCTGAAATTCCTTCTCATTTTTTAAGCCTAGAAGAAAGTCTTGCATTAAACATAAAACTTCAAAATACAATGCCTTAAAGGGCTGTGTAATTGCTTTATCATTTCCACAGTGATAAACTGACACTTCTCCTAATCTCTCTTACAGAAATTGTTACAAGAGGAAGAAAAACTACTAAATAGGTCAAGCTAATAGAAGCTTATTATGGATCCAGTGTGATTTTTTTTTTTCTTTTTTTTTTTTGTCTGCTATAACAGTGTAACAGGTAACATTTTCTTGAAACACCTTGCCTTGTGGCAGTGTCAGAAGATTAAAATGCTTCTCCTGACTTGGTGAAATAAAGTACCCATAACACATGAAATGAGATGGAACTGGGCTCTAAGGAAAATCTACACATTAGGCTGAGCATTTCTGAAAAGAGAAGCATACAAGCAGTTACTTCAAGTCAAAGTTTAACTGAATATTCTTAAAGGGTTTTAATTATTCCTAATGGTAATAAATCCTAGAAAAGTAAAAGAGCTTCATGAGATTTGGGTTTTTTCTCCTGTGTTGACAAAGTACCAAGTTTATTGTGTGAAACAGCACTTGATAGCAATGCAGGTTACCTTCAAGTATCAGCACATCAGCAGTGATACTAAAACAGGACAGGGACAAGTGGTATAAGAGACTCCTGTATATCAGGTTTTGTCTGTATCCTACAAAGTCATCAGAATCTTCAGTGGTTGAAAGGGGATCTGGGCTTAGAGGAAAAAAAAAAAATAAAAAAAATACAGGCAACAATTTTTTGGGAAACATCAGGACCAACTTAGTGACAAGCGCCCACCTTGTCTTACAGGGGTCCTGATGCCAGACACCCACTGAGCACCTGCTCTTGAGAGGTAACAAGCCCTCAGACCAGATCTCCAGACAAGCAACCTGAAAATACAGCTGGAGAATGCCTTTGGGACCACAGAGGATGGCACCTGCCTGAGCACGCCTGGCAGCATTACGTACAGCACAGTTCAGTAGCTTAATACGCTGCCCAGGATTTTCAGAGAGCAGGCTGCAGGCAGTCTGCTTTCCCAAGCAGTCACACGAATGGAAAACGAACAGATCGCAGACCCTGCTGCTGTTCTCACAGCCGCTCTTACGGCTGCCTGTCATAAGGCTGTATGGACGTAGTCATTGAGCCTATACCTTATTTGAGAAGAAAGAAAGATTGGCAGTTAGCCTAGTGGAGTCAAAGCAGACTGAAACAGTCTGTAAGTATTTTAGCAGCACAGACCATAGACGGAAGATGCTCAGACAACTGCAGAAATGCCGAAGGGTTTATTTTTAAAAGATAGATTAGCTAAAAAGTCTGGCTTGCACATGGCGCTGGTTAAGGAGAACCTCCTGAAAGACAGAATCATTTGCCTGAAAATTTGCATCCTTTTAGTAGGAGGCGGGGCGGGGGGGGGGGGAAATTATCTTGAGTCATCAAAATAGATTAATAAAATGTTAGAAAATGAAATATTGATCAGTTTGCACAAAAAAGATACTTTGCATGTTTGCAAATGTTGCAATTTGCATGTTCATAACTATCTCTTGCTTATTACTCCCCCCAGGTGAGAAAGGCTCAGTATAGAAACACATTAGACAGTAGAATCTGAATACAGGAACTGTTCGAGCAGCTTACCCAGGATGAAGCAGGGCTGAAGGTTTTTTGTCATTATTTTGATTCCAGGTGTGAAGGCTTAAAAAAAACTTAATGGTGTCCAGGTAAGAATCTGCTCATAGACAAAGTGTGGGCTAGATTGAGAGCTGTACACCAACGACTCACTGCTGAGGCTGTTAGTCTTACTACAATCAGTGCACCCAAGATTCCCAGTGCGACATAATACCTTCTGGCACTTCCACAGTTTATCTTCTAGTATCAACTGATTAACTAAAAGCCAACTGTTTACAAGAGGAATACATTTTCCTTTGGAGGAAGAAAAAAAGGAACAGAACAAAAAAAAGAGACAAATGCCTACTGTTAGAGAACATTCTCCACACTCCCCATGAAGCTCTAAAATTAAAGCCTCAAATTCCTAATGAAAAGAAGCAGTTACAGAGAAAGAAAAATGACAACTAAAAAGGTGTTTCATACAAAATATAATACTTTTTTATTCAGGTACCTGTATATAGGTAGATATTGACAAGTATCATTGAATGGATGGGCTAGCCACAGAAAAATGTGATTCTCTTTTTTACCAGCAAAAGATCCCTAAATTTCTTAAAATGGATTAATATAAAATACTGTACTAACATATGGCTTACCTGAAACTTACATTTACCTGGTTTTCACCTACCCAGAACAAAAGTGTTTGAAGGCTAAAAATATTATGAGTTTTTATTTATTTTACCTATTCCTCTTGTGGTCATCACTCTCCAGAATATTTTGATACTGAAAAACCTTACAAAAGGCCTACTGAGACAAGCATGAACAGTCCAGCTACTAACTGACGATTATAACATGCCCAGGGTTCCTCTTACAGAGATGTAAAGTGATGTGAAAGTGAAGTTGGGGGGGGAATCAAAACACACAGGAAAAAAAAACTGACTCTGTACTACATTTTTTCAGAGTAGGAACAAAATTAACTTAACAAGGATCACAAAATGACCTACAACTAGGTCAGCTTCAAGAACTAACAACTCAGAGGCAAGAACAAAGTGCCCAAAGGTTTCAGCTTATCTGAAATAAATCAAAATAACCCAACACATTATAGCTTTCAACTAGTCTGGCAATTCCACGAGACAGTCTTTTGCCACAGGGTTTGACTCCAAACTCGTACAGGAATGTGATAACATCACAGCCTAAGTCTTACTGTGCTGCCATTCCCAGTTTCACAACAGGAAAGCTGAGGGAAAAGGAAATGAGTACCCAAGCACCACTCTGAGAAACATGTTCGTCTAGATGTCCGACACACAATGGGCAGCATACATCAAAAAAATATGTGATGTCATTAATAATCAGCCTTTGATTAAAACTTTAATCTTAATCTGATTGAAGTTTTAATCAAAAAAAATTGCTTCCCCTTGAGCATTTGCTGTACATTGTGATTCACTAGCATTTGTGGCATAAAGACTCCTCAGAAGCAATCTCAGCAGACTTGCCGGGAGAGAGACATGGCCACCCATGATACATCTGCCTCGATGCCTGCCTACAATGCCAGCCTTACAACCTGAAAACTCCCTAGTTTATAACCGTTTCCTTTTCCAGTATTTTCTCTCTGAGGTCAGGTACACACCAAACCTTAAGTAAGAAGGCAATTCCACAAGTCAAGTTTTCTTTACAATTTTCTATTTTAGTTTGATTTGTTTAAACTGTGTACCAAGCACAATGAGAACTTTATATACCTATACCCCACAAAAAGATATTGGTGAGGGGTAGACTAAGGGAGCCTTCTCATCCCCCTCACATTTTTTAGCATTTAGGTTTTTTAGTACTATTTACTCCTGAACACGTGACATGGTAGCAGCTCTAGGCTATGCAGTTCCCTAGACAGTAGCCAAGCACTACTAAAATACCACTTTTACACGGTACTTGATGTACATGGTTTAAGCACCTAATTGCTACTATCTTCAATAGTTTAAAAAACTTTGAAAAAACAAACAAACAACAAAAACAACTAAGTAAAGCTAAGATCTCTTTCACAGCATGCTCTTAGGAAATAAGTTGCCCTCAGGTTTTTTTATTCGTTTCTTTTTTAAATTTTATGATTTAGTACGGTTCATTTTAGTCTTAATTGTCACTAAATAAGTGTTTTATACATGAGCCACAGCAGCTCAGCAGAGAATACAGAATCACACAGACTGGAAGGGAACTCTAGAGGCAAGCTAGACTGACAGCAAGGCCACCACGAAGCTAAGCTGTGCTCCAGGCTCATCCCCAAGCTGGTCAAGGCAGCACCCCGGCTAGGGAGTCAGCGCCAGCCAAACGTGGCACTGACCACGCTGTTCCTTCACCCACTGTTACCTACGTACTTTCCACAATGCCGGTGGGGCAAACCACACAGGCCTGAGACCTTTCATCAGAAAGTCTACAGACGGTCACACGTATACTTTTCATAGAAAAGCATCTCTAGTTAAAGCATTCTAATATTCTTCCACTGTCTCAAGGCAAGAAAAAAGGTCAAATGACTTTTATATCTGTATTGACAACACTACCTCTACAAACCATTAGAAGTCATATCAAACCTCAAAACATTTCTCTAAACAACTTTGCCTAGAGAAGTCGGATATTATGGATTTTTGCCTTCTCCTTCAGCTCAGCAAGTTTCAAATTCTAGTTTTGAAACCATGTTAATATTGGGTATTTACATTTAAGAAGTGGAAGCCTGGCTCCATACGTTACCTAATAGAGCCATTCAAGAAAATAAGGCTAAATAACCGTTATTAGTTTAACATAATACACATTAAAACAAATTAACTTTATCTCCCCAAATGGAACACCTTGAATGAGCTAAAGTGTAGACCAAGTTCTAAATAACAGATTCAATGCTTTTCTCTTAAGAGGAAGTCAAAATACTTGCATCCAGCTGATTAGAATCTTTTCAGTATTTTAATACCTAGAATGTTTCTTGGTTTATGTTGGGTTGTTTTTTTTTTTGTATTGCTGCTAGTTTTGCTGAAAAACCTTACAAAATTTCAGCATCGAGAAACAGAAGCAAAAAGAAAATTTTTCCACATATATGGAAAAAAATTTTCAAACAGCTTAACTCAAGAAACATCTATTTTTATTTACTTTTTTACAAGTACACCACACCTTTTTGGTCAGGGAGTTGGCAAAGGATGTTTTTATATGCAAAGGAGTTTTCCTTTGAAAGGTCAAAGGATCCAGAAGCTGTCTTATAAAAAACAAAAATAAATCCTGCTCTGAGAAGGTCAGACAACAAGAGACTTGGCTCATCTAGTACAATGAACCATGGTATCCAATTTCACCTGCTGCCTTTTTCTTTTTCCTTTACTTCTATGTTTCATAGCAGGCTACCGTTAATACTTATATAGCACAACAAAGCAAATATCTCTTCACAATTTCTTCATATTCCAGAAAGACCAGAGTAAGGGATTTTTTTTTTTTTTTCCCCACGCCTGGCTGAACACCACCTGCAATACAACATCTTGCTGCAGTACTTGGGTATTTTTATCTCTGCACAGGTAGAGCAATCCTTGAATGTATAATGAGTACATGGGAGGGTGGGGAACGTGTACAGGGTTGTTTTTCTACCAGCTTTTTTCTTGTTCTCCAATAACGTGGTTATCCAGGCTACAAAAAATAAAGAAAAAGTTTGTCCTGTAATCCTTATCCAAAGGTAGAATCATAACACAGTTCTATTATTTGATTTTTAAGGACTATTTACATGGAGGAAACGAAGTATAGATAACACAGTAGGCAACACTCACTAGTGATAAATTCCACAATCTCACATAAGGTGTATTAAAATGGCTCTGTAACTTTTTATATCTTCTTTTATCTAACCTCATAATGCTTTATACAGTTACATAATACAGACAAATCAGTACAAGATTTTCTGAGATTTTGGGGGGGTTGGGCTTTGGTTTGTTGTTTGGGGTTTTTTTGTTTAAGGATGGCATAAGGTCATGATACAACATACCTTGTAAAATTGTTCAGTCAGTAGCAATGAGAGAAAGTTTAAGATGTACATGGGACAGGTAGACAGTTTAAAAAATGGAATTAAAAAAGAGGCATAAAACTATACAAAAGCTATTGTTACCACTTTTTAGCACAGTAGTTGGCTAAAGGTCATATGATTTGTTATAAATGCACAAAGAAATCAATCCAATCACCCCCTTTTTTAATGGGAACCATGTTCATTTAAAGAAAAAGACACTTCCTTTTATAGAGCTTTACAATTGCAGGCTGTTTCATGCCTCCTCTATTCCCTTTTCCATGGAATTCTGGGTTGTTTCTTCCTCGCCCTCAAACACATACATGCTATTCCAATAATACTATTTCAAAGTCCAGAAAACTCTACCACAAGCACAGACTAGGTTCTTAACTAGTCTTGAAAAAGGATATTGTAATGCGACAATCTTATTCTGCTTCTGTTGTGTAAGGGTATTTTAATTGCTTTTAACACTCAACCTGAATAAATAATGATGGTTACCCTTCTTCACTTCAAAGTTTTATCTGAACACAAGCATAACTATTGCAGATGAGATCCATAAAGAAACTTATCTTTCCTACATATAATGAATTGCTTTATTTAAATCTCAAAAATCTCACTACTATACGTTCAAATACTTCCACGCTTAACCAAGTGCATGGTCACATAGCATGACCTATATGCATAGGAGAGGAGTAAGGATAAAGCCAAGTAAGACCTATGAAGAACTCTTGAGAAAAGCAAATTAAATTAGAAAAAGAAAATATATTTTGAACTGGTCTCTGAACTACCTGGAGAAACCTGAATCTAGTGCAGTGTAACTGTGGGGTTTGCAGCAAGCTCCAATAGGTGAATGAATCGCGCTGGAGGAACTGGGCTGCAATCCTCCTGGTAACAGAGCTGTAGGTACAACGGCAAGTCAAGAAGAAATTTCAGATAGCACCTTTGCAACCGTTCAGGAGATGCAAAGTACCAGTAGCTACGAAAACATAAAACTGAGCTAGACTCTCTCAAAGACATTGTTACTAGAGAGAACGTATGAAGGACAGAATCATTTGCTCAAGATCACCCAGCAGCGCTGGTGACACACATAGTAACAGGACTTGGGTCTCCAGAGTCCCATTTCCCTATCATCACATTAAAGCAGCCACCACACTAAGAAGCTGGTAGTGAGCGAAACAATATGAGAAATAAAGAATATTATGAAGGTTTTCAGAATTTTCCTTTAATTAATGTTTGTTCTATTCCTGATCCCCCCTGACCACCCTCCTTTGTATCCTGAGCAATTCTTCCAGCTTTGGGAAGCTTAAAGAGTGGTAAATGAAAAATGTATTTTCGTGTTATACTAATTTTTCCACAATTTCCTTTGTCTGGACGTGTCAGTGGGGCACTAGAGATTACAAAATGAATTTAGGACAAAAGTGGAGAAAATGATTCATTAGGAACAAACAGAGAATCATTTACACTTAGCAAACAAGATTGCATTCCACAACCAAGGAGAAGTTCTAGACTAAATGTAATCTACCTCTGTAGAGGTAGAATCATACTGGTAGAGATATAGGTGTCCATCTTAGCAAGTGATAGGACAAGAGGAAATGGCCTCAAGTTGCGCCAGGGGAGGTTTATATTGAATATTAGGAAATATTTCTCCACTGAAAGGGTTGTCAGGCCCTGGAACAGGCTGCCCAGGGACATAGTTGAGGCACCACCCCTGGAGGTGTTTAAGAGACGTGTAGATGTGGCGCTTAGGGACGTGGTTTAGTGGTGGACTTGGCAGTGGTAGGTTAACGGTTGGATTCAATGATCTTAAAGATCCTTACCAACCTAAACGATTCTATGATTCTATGTACATCAAGGTAGGTATTATATTTCTTAAGAGCTAGGTATTGGGATATTTCAAAGAGCTGAGAAGGTACTAATGGCTTTACTACACATATGTATGTATATAGAGGTTTTTTTAAGTTAAGGAGTAAATCTGGAAACAGGATTAAGAAAAGCTGTATTCTGAAAAAGCCAATTGCTAAACAATATCAGAAATCTGAAATGAGGGCAGAGGATTGGGGAAGGGGGGGGAGGAAAAAGTATCACAAAGGAGAAGAAAAATAAATGCTTAAGACATAAGATATGTTGTATAATCAAGCCACTCATATTAAAAAGGAAAAAAACAATGAATGAAGGAGAAGAGCTAATGCCACAGAAGGATTGCCAGTCCCTCTGGAAGGGAATGAACAGAAGAATTAGAGAGGGCATATGTTGAAATCACTAGGTAAGAGAATCTTATTCTATTGTTCACTTACAAGAAATGGGATTCTACTCCAGTTACTTTTCTTTGTAGGCAATTAAACAAGGAAACAAAAGCCATCTTTCAATTCTAACCTCCTACCCACCAAGGAGAAAAAGTAAAAATCGGCAAAGTACATACACTTTTGCAGTTAAAATAAATTACAGTTTGACTTAATGTGAAACCATCAAGGAGATTTATAATTAGTCTTCGTATTTAAACCATAACGTTTTTCCAGTCTAGAGAACATTGCACCGTCAAACATTCTACACCTCTTTTCCAACAGAATACAGTCTCATTACAGATAACAGTCTCATTACTGTGCACGACTATTGTGTATATAAAAGAAAACTTCCAGATTGCAGATCCAATCCTTTTGCAATTTATACAATAGTCAGCATTCTAAGTACTGGTTTAAAGGCTTGCAAGGTGGCATACAATCATAGTAGACACAGACCTACTCATATATCTGACATATGTGGAAATAATTTTTTTACTTGCATGCACCTTAACTAGCTGCCAGTCCAGCAGCAATTCTTTTCCTCAGTTTTCTTCTTTACCTCATTTCTCATCAGCAGTCATGACTTTAGCTTTAGACAGTCAATGCAGAGTCAGCTATTCTTTTACAACATTTGAGCTAATCAACACTTTATGCAAGTACTTTTAATTAAAAGTATGCATACTGTTACCAAAAATGACCTTAATTCAGCAGGCACAAGACTACTACAGTGGTGTCATTCATATCAACAAGCAAAGTCAGTCCCCATCTGCATTTCCCTCAATGGCTCCTAAACTGATGTGAATTCAAGTGTTACGATAATCAGTTCACTATTAAGTGAGGTTGAAATAATAATGTTAATCCTGCATGCACCTTGTTTTCAAGTTCCTAGGCCTTTGGAAACAGATGTTGTATTATCCAGACTCCAAGACTGTTCTTTTTTGACAGCCCTGCTACTATATATGAAATTACAGAAAATTGACCTTTTCAGTCAACTAGATCTATCATTCATCAATACATACTAGTAAGCAATATTTGATGTCATTTTATGAAAATTAAAAAAACACACCACACCAAAACACACTCCACAAAAGCAAGTTTTACACACAAGTTGTCATCAACATTTTTTTTTTAAACTGCAGACAGTAAGCAGAATTTTCCACATCTTTATAAATATGGAACCAGACATATATCAGAATTGATTTGCACAAGGTCAATCAACAGGTCAGGGGCAAACCCAGGACTATAGGTCTTTTGGAGGCTTCTAAAGCAGAAGGAGTATTATTTAATTCAATTTAATGATTGTACCAACTAGCCAACAAACATATCGACATTTCAACCAGTAACTAAGACGAGAAAGGATCATCTCTGCCGAATTACAGAATTGCTTTAAAATATTGAAAACTTTTCTTTGAGTGAAGTTCATGCAATGCAAACCACAATACACTCTGCCCAGATTTGTTGTCCTTCTAGTCATGCCAGAAAGCCATAAGTTTTTACTAGACTCTTGAGAGGAAGATAAGCAATAGGCATAGAGGATTTGTGTGAAGAATGGGAATTTTGTACTTTACAAGACACTGTTTTTTAGGTTGTGCATTTTACTGAAGATTCTTGAGAAGAGCTGAGTTAGCAGCTGGTGTTATCTGACAAATTATGTTCAGAATAATTAGAGTTTTCAGTTATACGACTCCTGTATATTTATAAACCAAGATAAATAAACAGCGTGCAATCAGATAAATATGGCCATACATGAATAACTCTATACACTAACATTTGAATTATTCCAACACATAAGTATAGGTCCCAATCCCACATATAATGCTGTTTTCTACCATGCTTTTTCAGACAAAATTCCCCAGACATCTTGTAATGCTGAGGAAGTTCTACTATATAAACATAAATTTACATTAATAACACGCTTAAGGTAGACTGAACAGGATTAGTGCCAAGTTATGAATGTAGTTGAACTCTATTCCTATTACACTGGGGCTGTACAGAATAAAGGACTTCAGCAGAGCAAACACTGAATTTTAAAAATAAAAATAATGTTAAAGCATTCAAGTTTTAAGCATCTGGGAAGCTAAATACAAAAGTCAGAGTTATGTCACGTTACTAATACTCAGTTTAATTTCAAACACCCTCCCTGAATTGAAATTTACGTTTCTTAGCATATAATTTCCTCTTAATTTTAGTTCTTGGCAGAAGTTTTGAAGTCACATGGTACTCATCCATTTCAAAAATAGCAAACTTGACTTTCTGACCGTGACACATATTTTTAATATGAAAATTATTAATTTAATAAATTTGTCAACAATAATCACCAGAATACAGATATTGACTGAATTTCATGTGAATGTATTCTCCAATTGTATTAAACTACAGGGAAAAAAACAACACTTTCTTCAGTCATTCTGCCGCTTTGCTCCCAAAGCATTCCATTCCTCTTCGTCTTACTATCTTTACGTGTCCCTGTTCTCACCTTTAGCTGTTTTTAAACAGACTGCAGTAGCTTCCTGATACTGACTCCTCCCTGCAATTTATATGTCAGAAAGATGCTGTAAAACTTGCCTCCCCTGCTATGGCAGAAGATTTCCATTTAATTTTGGAGGGAATCCCGTCTCCCTCCCGCCTCCCTTGCTGAACACCCCATCCAAGGTACAACTCAGTATACTGGCTGTTACTGGAGAAATAATAACCTGCTCTTTCCAATAACACCCACAATGCGCAAGGTGCACCAGTAGATGCTAATGTATTTATTCTTCCTTTTAAAGGTTCAAACATCATAACTTAATGAAAAGCTAATTTTAAGAACAGCACTTGTATTTGCATAACCTTCCCCCATTCTTATATATTAAGGTGTTATTAAACCATTACTCATTTTATTTCTGCATATTTTTCTCCAGCTGACCAGATCCTCACTACAGCATTATGATTACATCTGCTCAAGGCACTGAAAAAAATGCATTAATGGTAAAATTTTCCAGAGGAAAAAAAACAATGGCTATAAACAAGTGGGAGCACAGAGAAGGACAGAGTGAGAAAATACACATAGAAAATAAGTTTCTATGGTAATTGCAATACAGACAGAAATAATCAGCTACCCATAAAAGCATAAAGAAAATTGGTTGATTCTCAATTTAACTGCATTTGACATTTGTGAATTTGACTCTGTAACAAGTCTTATTGGTTGGATCTCACTTGGAAGAAAATCAGAAAAGGTCAGGCTGAAGGACCTAGACAAAAAACATAGTACAGAATTGTAGTTATGTGGAAAATGGACAATAAGAACGAACTATCAGGGTGGAAAAAAAAAAAAAAGAAAACACAACGTGTAAGGGAAAGAAGAAAGTGTTTGCAAAATTGAAAATTACTTTCTAATATCAGCATAGCATATCACTTAGTATTCAAAGCATAAGAAGAATTAATTCTCTGACAAGAAAGGGTTCAATTTCACTTGCCAGCACAATGCCATATGGAGATTTATTGCCAACTACAGATACCAAATATCAACAGCAGAAATAAGAGGGTTTCTATCAATTTTGGAGTTATTCAGGACTGTTACAGGAAACCATTTATCTTTTAAAATAAAACTTCTTTCACAACTGAAAAGTGTGTTAAAATTAATGCTTTGTAGCTCTCAGAGCTGATCCATGCCATGTACTTTGCTTTACTTCCATACCCATATGCTAGTGCTCTTCTTCACCACCTGATCCTCTCCATATGCTAAACACTCTACAAAAAGTGTTGCTCCCGATCCAAAAAATTTCAAAGTTTAGAAATTTAAGGGAAAAGGCAGTATTGCTAGGCCCATTTTACACAGAAGACTTAGGCAAAGATGCCTCCGGGGGCAGGGAGGGCGGTGTGGTATAAATCCTGCTCGTGGTTTTAACTTTCAATTCAAGGCTTCTGGCGTTCTGGATGAAATCCTACCACTACCACAAGTGCCGGATTTGTATGTGTGACATTACAGGTTAAGTTAATATCATGCTCAAGGGCTTCACCAAATTTTGGCCACCAAGATTACACGGCCTAAGCAGACCATGAAGAAAGTTATCACATACCTAGGATAAGAAGCCAGATATATCTGAATCTCAGTCTGCTGCCTTGACTTCAACAGGAAAATTGAAATCTGGAGTTGGCCAACAGAAATCCTCCAGTTTTCTTTCACATTCCTTCCCCCTCCCCCCCAATGTTTTTCATGGAAAGTTCCAAGGGGATGTCAGAACTCATCTTTATGTTTACTGTGAAAGTGCATTGCAGTTGGTAACGATAGGTGGAAGTCTGAAGTGAGTACTCAGATTTTTTTTTTTTTTTTTTTTTTTTGTATCGTGCCATCTATAATATCATCGTTCTTGTACTTTGTTGAAGAAATGGCAGAAGATAGTATAAGAGGCATAATGTGCATAGGGGGTAATAAATCTGTCGGATGCAGATAGTCAATGGCTACAAGTCATAACATAAAGCTTTACTCTTAGCCTCCTACCAGTTTTCGTTATCAGTGAAAATTTCTGTTAATGTAATACGATAGCATCATGTACAAACAGCTCGGCAGTCATACATTTTGCACAGCTGTCAAAATCATAGACATTTAGCTTCAAGGTAAAGCTGAAGTTTGAATATTCCTGCTTTTCATCTTTGAAGCTTTGTCACTTTAGAAGATAATTATCTAATTTTGTGACCAATGATGTGTTCCCAACACATCAAATTTTAATACCTGTAGTATGTAGATTCTTTTTTTGTGTCTTGAAAATTAGCAACTTAGATAGCTTGACGCAAAATCTTGGGAATATATTGAATAGCCAAACATTAAAATACAACCGAGAGGAACAACGGGAACGCTATATGCTGTGGCCCTGACCAAAGTTTTCATAATGCCTTCCAAATAGCATTTTTGCAGTGCTTTTATCTAACAGGCTGGAGATACTATGACTGCATAATTTTGACTCCTGCTTTTTAAGAACGCAAGTCAAATCTTTGCTTGTGTATAAAAGCATGAAGGTCCTTGCCAGCTACTGTAGAATAATTTAAAGTAAAAACAGATGATAAGACAAAACCTCCTACCAGCTGACAAAGTTATTTCTGTACAACACTAAGTTCATTTAAGATACTGTGGCTTAAGATACTGTGGCTGATAAAGATAGTAAAAGAAAATGGCTAGTGAAGGAACTGAGAGCTAAAGGGTTTGGTTTAGCCCTAGGTACGAAGGGAAATTCCTGTGTTACCATGACAAATCAAAAAAAAAACCACAAACAAAACCAAACACACACACACAAAATAAAACCAACAATGAAAAAACAACCCCCCACAAAAAAAAAACCTTCTCCAATTCATGTAATCAACTTAGTGGAAATAACTCTTAAGACTTTGTAATTATGAGAACAGTTACATACTCCTATTGTGGAAACAGGAGTGTCTGTGGAAAAAAGCCCACCTGAATATTAAACAGCAGAGAGCTCAGTTTAAGAGCCTGTAACATTAGTGCAAACTATTTTAAAAGAACGGGTCAGAAAAAGTGTTGAGACCTGTTGAAGCAACTAAAAGATGGTATAACATTGCCTATGACTGGGGCCTAAGGGAGGCCTACTATGAGAAAGCGTCATGCCTTTCAACACCTACGAGGAGGTTACAGAGAAGATGAACCAAGGCTATTTATAGAGGTGCACAGTAGAAGTGACAGATGGCAGTCAAACTGAAATGGAAACTTCCAGCTTAAGTAAGTAACTTTTGATCCAGAGGTAGAGGCAAGCATTGGAACAAAAGAGGTTGTGGTATCTCTGTCCTTGAAGGTTCTGAAGATCAGAATCAACAAAGCCCCAAGAAATCTGCGCTGATTTCAGCATTGACCTCACTTTGAGCAGGAGTTAAAAGACCTTCTAAATCTTCTCCAAGAATGAATTATTCTACGATTCCAGAAATTATTAAAAACAGCGTTCCATGGTGGAAGAGAGTAAAATAGTTGTACAAAGGAGGAAGATGAGGTGTCTTTTCCAGAACCAGTTTTGCCGAGTCATTAGTGCCAAACACAAGAGTCTCAGTTATAAGAGTACAATTAGAATTTCTATGTTCAGTATCACTGTATTCATAAGAACGTTAATCAGAGGAGATCTACTCAACTTGCACATTATAGAGAACAGTGTTAACTTTGTATACAATCTGCCACCGGCACAAAATTCAGGGAAGCCCGTCAACTCCACGTTTTGAGTACACCAAAAGGTAAACACTTCACGAGGCTATTACAAGCTCAAAAGTAATTTCCACCCTTTCCTAAACACTAAGAGCAAAGCTTCAATAAGGAAACTACTGTCAGTCATACATATAAGCAAGCTAACTAATGAACAATCAACAGGATCCACACATTAAGCCCTGATACACTGGATGAATTATACACAATATACTTCTCACATTATATTCCCAATCTTACAAACTAGATTAGGCCACCATATGATTTGTTTTGTTAATGGACCTGAGAGCAACTTTTTCTTGCATCTTTTACTTCCTTAACTTGGGTGCTCTAAGATCTCGTGATCTAGTTTGAAGGGTAAATAGTAATAGCTAATAGCTATCTTTTTAAGTGCCTCCTGTACTGCAAACTGATTTATGCAAAACATTTGGCATCAGTGTCAGAAGAAAACATTTCTCTCTAGAATATCTGCCCATTTGAAAGCAGAAAGATTTAAATACAAGATAAATAATGTGGCTCAGAAAGAAGAGGACAGGGAGAGAGAGGCAAAGACAACAATAAAACAACATGTGAAATTAAGGAAGGCAAAAGCAAAACACAGGAGTAGGAGCAAGTGCTCTGACAAAGAGAATGCCTTCTAGTATTTTAGAAATTGTTTTGATCACCTTAATGAAATATATTGGTTTAACTCTTTATGGTTCTTTCAGGAATCTTGACAGATAGAACAAATGGCTAGAAACGACCACCTGTCAAACACTTTTCTGATTAAGAGTCATTGCCAGAACCTATATGCCCTGATGGCTCTATCAAAGCAATCAAACAGGCTCTACCTAAAAAAGGAAAAAATTCAGCATAAGTAACACTTAGGAAGAACTCTTCTCAAGAGTAAGAAGAGTTAAGAACAAACTTTACTAAATACCCACAATTGCTGATAGCAAAGCGCTAGAACATGTGGCAGGTACGTAAGGAATAAACCAGGAGTTTACATCTAATCAACCATTTCCTTCTTTCTCACTGGAACATCATACTATCTTACAAGCCCTAGGGAAGCTCTATTACCTACGTAATTCATAGCTACACCTAACATAAGAATGTGTTGGAACATCTTGAAAAGCTAACCCTGCTGAAGTCTTACCATGTGGTTGTTGGACTTCAAGTCAAATAGATGAAGACTGCTCACAAGTTAATCTGTTATATTTAACATTTATCCTTCTATAGCAAAAAGCCATATATTTGAATAAAATCATTTGATTATATGCTTATAGAGGGGAGAAAGAAAAAAAAAAGAGCAAGCATTCAGCCACCCTGGCCAACTGTACAGCAATAATGACAGTGTTTTATAACTTGTTTCTGCTCTGAAAGTTGAAGGACTCCCCAGCTGCGTCTTAAGGAGAGAAAGGCACAAAGCTCAACAGCGCATAGATATAGACATCAAAGAAGAAATACAATTACTTTCATTGCTTAGAGTCCAAAATTAAAAAAGAGACTCCAAAAGAAAGGATTATGTAGCTCATCTTCCTAACATAAGGCAGTTCAACAAGATCTACATAATGGCAGGTAACCTGTTCTGAAAAGCCACCCTGCAAGAGTTCCACACAATTCCAGTGTTCTCTCTCAAAAAAAAAAAAAAAAAAAGTTTTTGATAGGAGGGAAAAACTAACTCTTATGTTTAAAGACCAGTTCTTCTTCATCTGCCATAGATATAGAGAATACATTTATTCTTCTTCCTGGTTTTCTGCATGTGAAAAATGCTGCCATGTTTCCTTTCAAGTTTGTACTAGTTTTGCTCAGGCACAGCTTGGCCCATGGCACTAAATCACTGTCTAGTGAAATACACCTAGGTTCAGCTTCCTCTCTCTTCCCTCTCCCCTGCCCCATTTACATTTTGTTACACTGTTACACTTTCTTCCTCAGTACAAAAGGAAATACACTTTTTTTTTTTTTTAAAGAAATGGGGTTTTTTTCCCCCTCCAGTGTTCTAGCTTATTTAAAGGTTATTGTCTCTTTCCCACAGCGTACCTGCCTGCATCAGACACTGAAAGGTTTTTTGGAATTCAGGACTGGTTGTCCCCCTCTGTTTATGCAACATAAGCATCTTACCTTTAAGAGTTTCTACAGTTTAGAACATTTCTAGTCTCATAAATACAGATTTGACATATGCTCTATCATACATGAGGTTCCCAGTCAATTCTCAGCTCTCTACAGAGATTAGAGATAGCCACATCAGCCATTTTACCAGAAAATATGGCACAAATGGGGAGCAGGTAAAGTGTATCAGATCAGATGAACCTTTGAGGGTAAAATGTTCCGCACCCCCTCAGTATATTCACAATAGCCACAGATACCAGAAGCAGCAAGAACACCTGGAGTCTGCGACTTCCTCTGCTGACGACTCCTGTAAATGAGTGTCTTGACACAGCCATAATGGGTTATGATGGGTGGAGCTGACAGCGGGGAAAAAAAGAGTCAATAGAGAGAGGAGAGAGAATAACCCTTGCTTGCAGTAAGTGCAAAAGGAATCAGTGTGAAAAGCAACACAAGAGAAAACTAATTTGTGCTCCTAGCAAACAGGAAACCTCGAGTACAACAGGAAGCTAGGGCAAGAGTTCAGTCTCTCTGAGGGCATCTGTACAAGATTACAGGTGTCTGCTCACGTAAATTAGTCTAGGAGTGGAAGCAACAATTCTGCCCATCTGTGTCTCCAAAACTCTTGCTAAGGTACTCAGATTCTCATAGGGTTTTGAAAGAGTCTTCTGGGAAAAAAAAGTGCATTTTCCTGTGTTAGAGGTCTTCCAGGAAATAAACTTGAACCTCATGTGCATGAAATGAAAATCGTGTTCTTATGCAAAGCATCCAGCAAAACATATTAATTATTTCTGTCTTCCACTCCAGAAATCATCTTCGCCTTCTCAGCTGCCATCTCCTTCCTGAAAATTGCCTGGCACTGGGTGTTGCTCAGGTATTCCTATTCTGAAGATACATTTAACACACACACACCCCACCAACAGGCTTGTCTGAGATTTGAATCCAGATCAGTTATGTACCTAACACTATCTTCGCTATAAATTCAAATCTGTTTCTCCCTTCATTCTCAAAGAGCACCATTGATGAAACAGCCTTATTTTACCTTTGTCTAGCTAACCAAATTTTTTTCTTCTAAACTTGACTTCTATCTATTGTCAACTCAAGTCTAGCTCGTTAAAACAGTCCGAGATGCTCTGGCAACTGCTAAGACCTTGCTAAAGACTGCATAAAGCCAACTCTCTTACGCAGGAGGGATTTATGACAGCTTAATTCCTGTGCTCTGTATTCTACTGTCTACTATTTTATTTTGGAGATGCTGGTTGTAACATCTGTACACTCCTATGTGAACAAGTCTGTCTCTCTTGAGCAATCACAATCTCCTCATGTCTTACATCAACCTCAGAAACACGTACTAGTTATCAACTATAAGTTAGATAACTCCATTTGTAAAGTCCCAGGAGATCTGAAGGCCCGGCATTTTCAGAAAGTACCTGTCCCTGGAATTCATCACCTCTAGAAAGGCTTCCAAGACCCTTCCCAAACTGTCTCCAACTATGGGGGGGGAAGAACGTGGTTTTGCACAGACTTCCTTTTTAAATGCAAATCTTGGAATGATTTTGCCATTCACTCTAAGAAAGTACTTAAGCTTTACAAATGAACTAGGCAGATGCTAAATAGGGTCACAAAAGCAACCATGTAATTTTGCAAAAACATTATACGTAGAAAAAGCAAAAGGGGACTTCATGAGAACAACATATTAATCAAAGTATTTCACGAAGACCTTTCGGTGAAGCTTCTACAGCAACCTAAAATACAGTCTATCTTATCAATATATAATTTGTGTTGTACAATGTGTAACCACTTATTATCAGCAACAAAAAATTGTACCCTACAGAATAGTAATGACATTTCAAAGTGTAGAGTATTGATTAGCAGTTGCTTAAAAGTGAATCACCCCTACAATGCGGCATCTATTCATGGCTCTACATACCTTCACTGTCAAGATAATTTGCATGGAGACTGGCTCTTTTAACCTTGAAATGTAAGCATTTTCCAATACAGGATGTGAAAACAACCAACCATAAATGCATTAAGCAAGAGAATTAGCATTCATTTCCTTTCAAGATCTGACGTTTTCCAGTTGGATGTCCACTCAATAATTTCCATATTAAAAGACATTATTGAAAGTGTAATGCATGTATCAAACTTACTGAAGCCATCTCACATTTCTACTACATACTAACAATAGAACATATTTATTTCCAATAATACAAGTAAGAGGATCATGCTGTGCTTGCAAAACCCAGAAAGACACAGAAAATACTGCAAAATATAGAGTGCTGATGGCAGAAGACCATGAATTCACCATGGCTTAATACAGGGCTTCCTTTTAGTTGAAAGGAAATATAAAACATAATGATTGATATTCAGGCTGATTTAGACTACATTTTAAAAACATTACCAACACCAAGAAATTATTACTCCTGCCATAACATTCAAACAGGAGATGAGAGTAAGACCATAGCTCATTCAAGATGCAGTTCTAACTTCACTGAAGGCAAAGAAAATTTTCCAATACCTCCAGAGAAGGTAGAGCTTCATTACAAGAAAGAAGGAGAATTATTCTTTGTTATAAAGAAAGAGAGACCACACTACTGAAAATTTGATAGCACTGTGATATTTTTCCCTACAGATCAATATGCTACCTGAAAATTAGTATTGGACCCAGCAGGTTTTTCCACCTCAAACATTAGGAGCTTATGAATACGCTTGATTATTTTTTCTTGAACAAAGAAAAATTGAAATATCTATCCAAAAGAATTTACATCTTTCTGTCTGCAGATAACAGCATTAAATACTCCACCAAACACACTGAAATGCTCCATAACTAGTTTGGCATGGAGAATAGCCTTGCGATTTATGTAGCCCAAAGATCTGTAAGAATTAAAGGGGATGGAGGTTCAAGCTCTGCAAGTTCCAAAACATCATTTGCATTAATCATCAGAATTAAAGCGATTTAAGATTCTCAGATGCAGATTTCTTTTATTTTCTAATGCTTGATTTTAATTCAGTGCTAGGAGACACACTTTATATAATCCAGACTTCAGGAGTTTGAATTATAATGAATTAACTCTGAAGAGAGCTTTTGGTAAGCTCTATACTGTTTACCTGGCTGGTGGTTTTAGGGGGCTGGGGGGAATTGGGGGAGGTTGTGGCTGTTGGTTTGGGGTTTTTGAGGAAGGGGCAGTGGTGTTTTGTTTTTTGGGGTTTTTTTTACATCATAGTCATATGTCTACAGTTTTTTGATCCTTTTTCTCCTATTTTTGATAGAAGAAAAATTAGTATTATTTTTGCAGTTTTAAAATTGCTCAGCTGGCAAAAGTTTAAATAGATATCCAAGACGACAATCAATGTCTATCCTTTAAACAGCACACCTCAACCCTACTGACCCTTCCTTCAAAGCAGTAGTTGCAGCGTCTCAAGCAAAGAAGAAAGAGCCTACAAAGACCAAAACCAACATAAGGCTGAATAAAAGAAAAACAATTAATGTCAAGATGATTGGACTAAACTTCTCTAAGAATTTAAGTCACTATTACACGATATAAAACTAAAGATAGATGTACTGCATGAATCAGATACACCAGCTGAATGCTAATTGATCTATATTACCCTGTTATATTAGTTTTGCACTGACATTTCCATAGTTGTAAGAAACTAGTAAGATACAGCACCAAATGTAGCCAGTGAAACAAAACGCAATTCTGAACCTTTAAAAATAGGAATGCTATACTGATTGAAAAACTGGCTCTGAGAAAACACAACAATTTGAGAAATCCTAACACAATGAAGAATTTGCTGAAAGGAGTAGGCAGATGCAGGCTACAGACTGCTTGAGAGCACGGCAGGCAGTGCTTGCATAACAGTAAAGACTCAGACGACTTACATAAGAAAAATCTGAGATAGCCTTAAACAAGCTTGTCTTCCGTAAGAAACCTTTATGGCAGAACCCATAAATAAAAGTTTCTTTTTCAGTTAGAAACTCTTCCTACATTTGCAATAAAATAGTATCAACTATTCAGGACCAAATCAAGAATTATCAAAGCTCAAAATGGGGGGGTAGGGGGGAAGTATCTCCAAAAGAAGTCTGAGAAAGCATAGACCACGCTGCATTTTTAGAGAATCAGACACTTCATTGATATTAGAAAAGCTTTACTGTGTAACAATAATTATTTTTAACATTAACAGAAGGCACATTACCTGCATTTTTTGCTTCCATTTTATTACTACTATTATTTTGCAACAGCGTAGAACTGAACACACATTATTATCATGGACACTAATGTGAACAGTAGTATTCCCTGAAGTCTGTTCCTCCGAACTTGTAATTGTAGCAGTTGGAGCGACTATCTTCTGGGCACCTAACCCTTGCTTCGCGTCCTATACTTAAAGCCTGGCTTTGCCAGCGGACTACACTCTTGCATTTACTAGTGCTCACTAAACATAATCACAGTGTTTAAAAAAGGAAATTTAAAGTGTCAAGATTCAAATAAGGCAGATCTCTTTCAAAAGTCAAAGGAAAAAAAATATAAGCACCTAAGAGATAATTAAAGTTTCAATCAATTAATTCTTAGGTCCCAGCAGTATTTGCTAACTACTTGAAGAGTATGTATGTCTCTACAGCACCAAGTAGCTTCCTGTACTCTGCCAAATCTGCAAGACAACTGTAAAACCTCCATAAATCAGGCAACTTTGGAATAATATTGTCCTATTTTCTTCTGTATGGTTTTTTGAACACTGAATGGTCTTCCTTCATTTTGAAAGCAAGTAATAGAACATTAAAATGCTACATTTTTAAGTGCTGGTTTTGCTTAAAAGCTCATCATCACTTCCAAAATTATTTACTGAACTATTATTATTTTCTGAGCTATTTACCACGTCTGTAGTTCACCTAAAGTCAATTTCAGGAAAAATCATATATCCCGTATACTCTTAGGAAGCATAACAACATACTTGGATAAGATTATCATAATGCAATAAAATAATAAAACATTCAATTAAGGTAAGCAATGTTATTTAAAAAATAAATAGTTCAAAAAGTGACAAAAATATTCTTACACACCTTTTTGAAACTCAAAAAGGACAGCAATGCTGGTTACTCATTTGATGTTCACAGTACAGCAAGACTTGTAATAACTAAATCAATATTCACAGCTATAACCTGGCAAAATTTTGTTTTACTGAGTGTCTCGCATAACTTCATTTGCTCAATGAAATTTTAGTATGGGTCAAATGACTCTTAATGTGTAAAACATTTAGGCAGTAGAGAGTGTCAATCATGCCTTGATTTCAAAGGCATTCCTTTAAAAGTAGTGCTCAATATATATGCTAACAAAATGAATCAAGTAACCTTTACATTAATTTTTCATTTAGCAAGCTTTTATTAAACTAAATGGCACTACAAGGCAGTTAGTAACTAAGAAATCTATACTGCCCAGATGCATAATTATACGCACATTTTATATCTTCATTTGTTTAACGATGCTTAATTCATAATCAGAAAACGTGGATTCCTCCAGTAATATTAGAAGTCGCACTGCTTCTAAAAGCGGAATCTTGACTTTAAAAAGACATTGACTCTGCTCACCCAGAGCTCGCAGTAAATACCAAATGGATTCTTGATGCCTGGCTAGTGGGAGCAGGGGCAGGGAAAGGCATTCGCATTTAAAGCCCTACTGCGCTAGCACTTCCTTAATTGTTATGACAACTTCTGCCACTGACTTTGCATGTTGAAAATACCTGCAAATCTTGAAGTTGCTATGTTTTTATTTGCACAAGCTTACAAAAGAAATATATGTTACAGCAATACAAAAAGATACATGTTAAAGTCGTCTGGCACCCAGGCTCATTTGCCACAATCAACAGCAAGAAACAGCAAGCTTAAAAAGGACAGACACACTTAGAATTTTAAATAAATATAAAAAGCACCAGAGGTTTCCTAAAACTATTGTAACCAGAAGGGAAAAATAAAAATAAAAGAATAGGGGATGTGACAAAGAATAAAAATGCTCTAAATACCTGTCAAATCTGCGTTTTGTGTTTTCTCTTTGGTTCTGTAATGAAATATCATAACAAAAGCAAGAAACAAGAACAAAATAGCTTGGAACAAACATACACTGTCCACCTTCAGAAAAAAAGGAGCATAAATTTGTTAGTGAAATAGAAAGGATGCTGATGAAAAGGTAAAGTGAATAGCTTCCAATTACCTACAATTATAACAACCAATAGGAAGAAATCTTGCTACTTCAGAGGGAAGAAATACATCACAGAAGGGATGACAGCAGTATCTACTACGGAGGAAGAGAAGACTGATTAATACTGATTCTTTGTGGGTTTTAGCATGATTGCTAAATACTGTATATTCTATATTTTTCTAGTAAATGTTGGACTATCTGCATTTGGTAATTTAATTTTTAAAGCTATTTTAGTGCAAAAATGGCTGCACATGGAACAATTCCAAAGTTAAATAAAGATACCTGTTTGTTATGGCCCAATAAAAAAATTAAAGGCTTTTAATAATACTTGATTAGATACTAATCAAAACTGAAAGGTCCATCTGCTTTATAAATTTAAGGAGTTCATACAAAATTGTGATGATATAAGACTACACAGACATTAAAGAATGTGAGCTAGAAGTATAATAAATACTGAATATCCAGGTTTTCAGATTAAAAGTTTGCCCAATATATTGAAGTGAAGCCATTTAATGGTCTGGAAAGGTAGTAAGAGACCTCAAACATTTTTGTTCTTAATAGTTCTGTATTTTAGCTTGGTGAAGTTCATGTTTTGCAGTCCTGGGTATACAACACTGAAAAGACAGATACTGCTAAGGAACTCATATGCTTTTAGTAATCATTAAGTCAGTTGTTTTCATTTTACACAGATAACATAAGCTTTTTATTTGAACTGCTACATGTACTGCCCGTTACATAATTTCACACATATACAAGCCTTTCAAAATAAGTGCTACAAGCTCAAGGAATAAATTTCCTTCGTAATCAGACCAAAAAAAAAAAAAGTTACTTGGAACTAAAAATCACATCTAAAAAAAACCAGCAGAAATTTAACATATGGGTTGAATGAGCATCTCTGTAGTCAGTGAACGTCTCGATGTTTTTCCATTTCCGTATCGCATTTTCAGGATCACATATTAAATGCCACAAAAACACAGTCTTAAAATTTTTAAGATATTCCTCAGTCTCTTATATTTTTTTCCCAGCAACTGCTGTAAAAATAAATTTTCTACAATACAGATCTTTACTATAGGTTGCATATTTAGAGACACAGTCCTTGATATATACCTAATACTCAAATCCGCTTTCTCATTACCCTCTGCCCCAATTACGTAGACTTATACCAATTTCTCAAGTTTTTGCAATACTTGACTAGCTTATTACCCAGCTGTGCAGCTGAGCAAGAAGATAACCACATTCATTCCTCTTATCTGTAATGATGTAATACATCCCAGCACTGGGTTGAGATGATTGGGGGAATAATGGGATTGTAAAAACTGCAGAGATGACAAACAACAGTGCAGCCGCCTTCTCCTGATACAGTGAATTGCGTACATACAGCACAGGGTGAAAATAATACAATATGCACTAATTCTGCTCCTTGAATACAGTTAACATTTTTCATGAGAAGCAGCTGTTTCTACACAGAAACACCATCACCACAATGCAGCAACCAGATTAAATACCCGCAAATCTAGGCTGAAGCCTAGACTTCAAGAAATGAAAGTGTTAGAGTTTACTTTCTAATGATAACAAAAAAATAATCCAAAAAGAAAAAACATCAGTTTAATCAAGGACTCTCCAGATAGTGCAGTGCAATGCAAAGAGTCATCAGGGACTAGTATGCAATACAAAAATAGATCTTGGACCAAAGCATATATGGCACTGCTTTCCTATTCATTTAAAAAATTAAATCTGCCTCCATTTTCCCTGTTAAGACCTTCCTTATTACAACTGAAGAGATCCTTACCTTCTGCAGGAGCTGGGAACCTGAGTACTTAGCTGCAATAGATTTGATCTCCCCACCAAATGCTGAGGCCCAGAGCTTTACACTGAAGAAAAAAAATGAAAGACAGGAAGAAATGTAATACACATGTCATAGCAAGCAACACAGACTGTAACAGCTTCAGCTGCACTCAGAAGGATCCTAGCAATTTTGCATTAAAGAGCTCACTAAGGAACCTAAGCACAGCAAAAGATTAGCGAAGCTATTCAAGTATAAGCACAAGATGCTGTGCTAAGGTAAGGCCTCTGATATGAAACTACCCAACCTGCACTGTTTAAATTTAAAGAATCAGCTTCTACAGAAACATGCTTTGGAACAATATAACATATATCCATTGAAAGGAAAGCAGCAGGTAAAATGGCAGGACAGTTCTGAATGATAAATTCTCACATGAGAAGGAGTTAACATAACAGCATCAACTTCAGTAAACACAAGCACTTAAGGTAAGACTCTGCGGCCGCATACTCCACCAACACACGCTCCTACGATAAAATTAGAGTAGTGCTGAGCACGTTAGAGGCTACCACTTTAAACACAGCTGACAGAGGAGCAAAGGTGCCTTGAACAGTCAAATATCTGCAATACAAAAAGATAAGAACTTGAGCAGTCAAGTTCTCATCCTTAAGCATGGTCCTGAGAGCAATAGCATGAAAGCACTTACACAGACAAAGGGATCTGCTGCTCCGATCCAACCACATCCACTAAGGCTGTGTTAAAAGCTGTCCAGAAGATAAAGAAAAACCCCCCAAAAGCCCGAAGAAGATTCAGATTCTCTGGCATTGTGCCTCTCTGTGCCTGGAAAGATTTGGGGAAATTCAAGTAAAGCTGAATTCAGCAGCAGTGGGGTTTTGCTTCTAAAGCCTCTTTCCCCACCCTTACCCCCTCCACTAGAACAACACTGAAAGAAATCACAGGTCCATCCTCATCCCTCCAAAGAATGGCCCTTCTCTGTGTAATGGAAGGAGAGGACCAGAAGCGAAGCTCTAATGACTTGAAAACTATTGTGTCCCTGGTAACAGCAAAGCGTTTTCCAGCACTACTGCAGCCACTTGCATGTAGTTCTTTACAACTCCGCAGTCAGCAGTGTGCTGGAGTTACTTCAGTGACCTACTGCTGCTCCAAAGTGCCCTTAGCAGCAAGAAAGCAGACTATTGATTCCAACTGGGAAGGCTGTCTTCTTGCAATTACTGCTCACTTTGCAAATGGAAAGCTGCCTAGAGTTCTCCTTTCCCTCGCCGGTAACCTCCAGCCTTCATCCCAGATCAAGTCAGCCAGCGCACTGGTTCAGTGGAGCAGGAGCAGCCGCCTTTTAACGGGATAGCGCGGAGACAGAGAGGCAGGCACAGGAGGAGCTGGACCAGAGGGAGGGTGCCTCTGTATGGCAAAAGCAGAGAAAGTCTGGAGGAGCTGAAAGTGTAGTTGAGCCCTTCCAGGAAGGCGAGGAGAGAGCGCTGCACATTGCCGGGGGCTGAGCTAGGGAGGGCTCGGCGGGGCTGGCAGGGGCGGGGGGGCGGGGGGCCGTGCACACCCACCGGAGACCCGGCCAATTCAGGCAGGGCACCGCTGCATGACAAGCATCTGTCACACAGCCCGGAGAGGCGACGGATGGACGGAGCTCAGCCCTTTGCGCCGAGAGCGCCCGGCATCCCGGCCGCGGAGCCGCACCGAGGAGGGCACAGACAGACGAGGAGGAGAGGAGCGATCCCTGCCGAGGTAGCATCGCTGACGAGCGGGAGCGGCGGGTTCCCGGAGCGAGCCCCGGGTTTAGGTCGGGCTCGCTCATTTAATTGAGTCACATATAGCACGTCCTTGTGCATAAAGGCACATTTGCTGCTTCCTCCCACGCCTGAGCGCTGCAGCGAGTCACTATCCGAGAGATCGGGACTAAGCAAAGGCTTATGAATGAAAAGAAATGCAGCATAAGTAAATCAATGCAGGCTAACTGACTCGAGCTTATGAATAAATTATTAATTTGTGCTCCTAGAAGAATCCCCTTGATATAGCAAACATAGGATTACAAGCTCCTCCATAGACAGAGCAGCACGGGGAGCAGGAGGGATTGGTCCAGGTATTTTTGTTGTTACATTTTAACATCTACCCTCCCTCCTTTTGCTTTTATTCCTCTCCCTCTGCTTGTTTCTCCCCTTCTTCTCCACTAAATGCACAGACTTAAAATAGCAATTGAACTTTAACATAGATAGGTATAGCAAGACCTGGAGATGATCTGAGCATGGGCTGAGTCATCCTTGCATCATACAATATAGCTCCAGTGTCCACTCCAGAAATCTAGTTTCTTCCCTCTGGAGTTAGAATTAACACTCCAAAATACTCACTCTGCCTTTTCATACCGTTATTGGCTTGTTTAACATTTTCTATCTTGAAGCTAGATATGTAATACTTGTATTTTTTTCCACATTAACATTTCTAAGAGCACTGAACAGTTTGCTTTAAATATCAAAACCTCTATGCAACACCTGGCTGATAAAAGCTTTCTCAGAAGAAACTAGAAGTTTAAAGATCGAAAGACTACCTTAGGGAAACTGTACAGAACCGAGTAGCAGGGTACACTGCAACTTTCACCACCCGCTGGCCATCCCTGCCAGGAACAAACAGCAAATAGATCACATTTCTGTCTGTGCTATTACCTTCATATGAGGCAATAATGAAAGTTTTGTTTAAAAGGACACTTATTTTGTGTATTAATCAACCATTTTGAAAGTCCTATTATCTGTGCTGTTACTGTGGATTTTCTAAGCAGTGTTTTAAATATGCTGCCATGTCACCAGGTGTTCAGCCTACCTACAGGCAGAAATGTAAAAATGCACATGGCTGACTAATCATATCTAATAAATTATCTGCCCCTTTGAACATATTTATAAACAATACCATCTTTTCAAAACTAGGAATGAAACAGGAATGGAGGACTGCCTCACTACTTGGGCTGTTTAGCTTTTTTACATGCTAAACAATGTCAGAAAGGAAATTCCTAAGGCTAATTTTGCAGGACTCAAACTTCATTTTTACATCAACACAGATTCTTATCTGCTTCAAGTCAACACAGTGCGCTGGTGACAAGTAAGAGCTAGCTTCATTCTTCAAAGATTTACTGGAAGCCCTAGAAACTTTTTGAAAGCACATACAATGTGCCTGTGTTCAATATGCCCGAGAAATGTAACATTTATTAAAACCATCACTAATTACTGGCAAGAAAAGATGATAAAGTCACTTACCAAACCTTGACTTTATTTACATTTACTATACATTCAATACCGTATCAGATCTACAATTTATGCATTCGGCATATATAACTGGACACTTACGTTTGTTTAATATAGAAATCACCTGAAAAATTCACTTGAAAAAGAAATTTATACTTGACAGTACAAGCATGGCCACCTCCTTTTGCGTTAACAAACATTTGTATGCATTATACCATAGAGTGCTTTCAGCATCTTTCATTAATGCACACTGGTTACGTTCATGCAGTTATTTAATTCTTCTTGATAAGTCAGTGAACAGAAAGCAAACCTGTACTGCAACAACAGTGGTTTAACATATCCAAACCATACATATAAACCACTAGAAGTGACAGCACTTTCTGCCAAGCTATTGTATCCTGGCCTGACCACTACTGACTATTCCTGGTATGCAGATCACTGCAGTCAAGACACCAGCTTCAAAACTAATGTTACCACTTCCCCCATGTTGTTCTCATGAGGAGGATGCAGAAACTTTCCATAAGCGGGTCTGCATAAGGACCAAGGAAAACAAAATAGAAAAAAAAAGGGGTAAGTTCTGCTGAAAGGTTCGAGTCCTTTTTACTAGGGCTACAGCAGTGCGCTCCTTTATTTGGTATGGCCTTGTGATGTCCTGGAGCATAGTCAGATAAAAGCTAAGTTTCAAAGAAACATAGTAATGAATTTATATTTTGGAAGTAATGTGGCATTTCTATCATGTCCTTATACTGTTATAGATAACTGCCGAATCTGGAAGAATTTTTAAGTGCTGGTCCCACTAGAAAAAACATACGTACAGGCAACAGATCAGAGAAGGAAAATGTTTATGTGCTTAGCAAATTTACATTCTGAAACCAAAATGCACCTTAGCAGTAAGCGTAGGTAAGTTAGTTACGTGCCAGTGGTCTCAGAAGCAGAGCTCCCCATGCAAGTCTATTAAGTTGGATCACCCTGCCAGGGGCCCCGATTTTTAAGGGATAAAAATGGCATCTAATCTCCTGCTGTGTCTTTGATGATCAAGTACAATGGCATATTTTAGTATCTTACAGAAAATGAAAGAAGCTGTTTTCCCCACAAAAGCAGAAATAAAATTTGGACATGCAAATCAAGTGTTGCAATAGAAAGTCACAGGCATGGTCAGAGAAAGTTGATGAATCCCCAAAGCTTTTGCAGTGGATCACATTCAGGAAAATAACCAAGGGACTGGGGGAAAAACAAAACAAACAAAAACACCCCCAAACAAACACAAACAGGTCAAGGGCAAAGGGTAATATGAGATTTGACACAAAGGCTGAAGTACAGAATACAGTCTAAGGGAAAGTCCTGTACATAAATACATCGAGTAACTTTACCTGACAAGTTAATCCTATTGTTCTTTCCTCTACCTCCAGATATATTTACACTTATAAAAGGGTGCAGGAATAGGGTCACATTTGCATCACCAGAGCATACCTTTGAGGTCTTCTGATTAGACACGTATCAAGCCCTAATAAAAATCAATTGAGAGGCATAGAGAGAAGAGAACATATGGTGCAGGGGAGAAGAGTAGGAGGAAATGATATAATTAACACAAATGTTTATTGTATTTCTTTTTTCAGATGCTTGTCTACAATGAGTTCTAAACAGAGAGGAATAAATGCAGAAGGCTAAAGTGCTAAAAGCCTTGCTGAAGATGCAAGCCACCTCCATGGGAAATTAATTTAAAAAAAACACACACAAAAAAGGAAATACATCAGTTTATCTGTATTCCACATATACTAGAAGATTCAGATACTGAAAAAATAGACAAGTCCTAACTACACTGCATGATGTGGTATTAATACTTCCTTTGCACTATTTTCCTCAGCAATTCTAAATACTGAGATTATAATCCTCAAATGCGCTCTCCGCAGCACTTTTTGTTTGTTTGATTCAAGAGATTAAAATGTCCCCCCCCCTTTCCTCTTCTCCGAAATACTTTTCTTAAAAAGTGATACCTTAAATAAAGGCAATGGGAGGGGAAAAAAGGGAGGAAGTGAAGGCATATAGCCACCTCATGCAATAAATAATTTAATATGATTAAGTACTAAAAATCCTTCCAGCCTTTAACAACTGTATGCAACTTTTCCCTTACTTCTCTGCAAGTATAGTGTTTCACATACACTGACACGTGGAAAATGAAAACAGGAGAAGTAGAGGGATAACAAAAATCATCATCTCAGCTTCACAAAGCACTTTGAGATTGTCAGATGAAAGGCAAACTCTGAACATTCAGGATTTATTATTGGAAACAACCCAATGATGGAAGGATTCATCAAGCAGTGTTTGCATGCTGTGAGAACACAGGCTTACATGGTTCAAGTGGGCTGTATATCTGAGAAAGAGCAAGAGACTGCATGTTAGACCTATTCTGTAGAGACTTAACATACGTACATGTATTGTTAGATTTATACACATGGGACCTTCATAAAATTCGAAGTGTTTCATTCATACGGGAATGCCTAGTTATTGACTGATTCCAACCCACTCACAACAAAGATTGAGGTCAAGTAACATTAGTCACTGGATTAAATGAACAATTTCACATAATGGGCATGAGCTAAGACTTGGAGAAATAAAAATACTGCAAAAATTCTAAGCCATGTCAGTATTTTGTATGCAACTTAGTAATATTATCTTGTTTGCATATACTGTTCAGGTCAAATCAAACACTAGTATTTCAGTTCATAAGAATATTAAGGGTATATGCAACCTATGTTTACATATACTCAAAATCAGTTACATGAGAGTAAATACAATCTCTAAAGATTTAAAAAAATACTAATATACACTCACAATTAGTATGTTGCGAGTACAGCACTTTAGGTTACTGTCACGTTATCTTTAGCACACTTCAACACCAAATAAACCTCACAGTTTGCCATAAACCCCCAGGGAACGCATGGTTAATTTAGCTTCTACAAAGCCTATGTTCAGCTGGCTTTAGCATCTCCACAAGGAGTTAAAATGTAAAAGAGCAAAGCATTATCACATCCCAGCCTATGAGAGCTCACGCTGCATGGTAAGCTAGAATGCTTTAAGCTAATGATGTTTATAGCTAACCAAATCCAATTTCAGCAGTCCACTGTAGCTCTAGTCTGTTAGTGCCATTTTACATAAGCTTCATTTATTTTGAATTTTCAACTATTAAGACAAAGTCCGCATTTGGTTTCTTTTGAGTGTCATGCAAGGAAATGAACGCTTCTCTAAGCAAATAAATTACCTTTTTACTCCCAAGGCTAGTCCTAGGTTGTAAATGTTAATGCTTTCAATGCATTCAAAATACTTGAAAACCGAAGATAGGACTTAAAAATGAGAAACTGTAATTGAGAGCTCTAACGTAATGGACAGAATGCTATGGAAACAAACAAACCTGTCATGGTTTAACCCCAGCCAGCAACTAAGCACCACGCAGCCACTCGCTCGCTTCGCCCCCCACCCCCAGTGGGATGGGGAGGAGAATCAGAAAGAAAGGAAAACTTGTGGGTTCAGATAAAGGCAGTTCACCAGGACAGCAAAGAAAAAGATATTAATAATAATATTACATATTTATAATGCTAACAATTAAAAATATCATTATAATAGAATATACAAAATGAACGATGCACAATTTCTCGCCCCCCCAACGACCTGATGACCGATACAGCCTGTCCCAAGTAGCAATCACAGAGTGAAACCGAGAGCAATCTTGGAACAATCCCGAGCCCCAGCAGGGATCTCAGAACCACAAGTTCCAGAGAGAGAGAGGGAGGGAGGGAGCCCGGCCCACCAGCTGACTCCCACTTACGTGCTGTACATGACATCTATGGTATGGAATACTTCCTTTGGCCAGTTTGAGTCAACTGTACTGGCTATAGCCCTCCCAGCTTTTTACACCTGCACATTGGCAAAACCTGGGAAGCCGAAAAAAAGTCTTTGATCTTTTAGAAGCAATGAATAACATCAGTGTATTATCAACATTCTTCACATACCAAATCCCATACTAAATCCAAAACACAGTAGCTACCGGGAAGAAATTTAGCTCCATCCCAGCTGGAACCAGGACAAAACCTAGCAGTCTTTCTCTGATGGTACAAATGAAGACTAAAGGTCACAACATATTTATTTGATGAGGGGATCGAGTGCACCCTCAGTAAGTTTGCAGATGACACCAAATTGGGAGGGAGTGTTGATCTGCTGGAGGGCAGGCAGGCGCTACAGCGGGACCTGGACAGGCTGGATTGATGGGCCGAGGCCAATGGTATGAGATTCAACAAGGCCAAGTGCCAGGTCCTGCACTTGGGTCACAACAACCCCAGGCAACACTACAGGCTTGGGGGGGGAGTGGCTGGAAAGCTGCCCGGCGGAAAAGGACCTGGGGGTGTTGGTTGACGGCCGGCTGAATATGAGCCAGCAGTGTGCCCAGGTGGCCAAGAAGGCCAACGGCATCCTGGCCTGTATCAGAAATAGTGTGGCCAGCAGGAGTAGGGAGGTGATTGTCCCCCTGTACTCGGCCCTGGTGAGGCCGCACCTCGAGTACTGTGTTCAGTTTTGGGCCCCTCACTACAAGAAAGACATTGAAGCGCTGGAGCGTGTCCAGAGACGGGCAACGAGGCTGGTGAAGGGTCTGGAACACAAGTCCTATGAGGAGCGGCTGAGGGAACTGGGGGTGTTTAGTCTGGAGAAAAGGAGGCTGAGGGGAGACCTTATTGCTCTCTACAACTACCTGAAAGGAGGTTGTAGAGAGACGGGGGTTGGTCTCTTCTCCCTAGTAACAGACAACAAAACAAGAGGAAATGGCCTCAAGTTGCGCCAGGGGAGGTTTAGATTGGACATTCATAAAATTTCTTCACTGAAAGGGTTGTCGGGCATTGGAACAGGCTGCCCAGGGAGGTGGTGGAGTCCCCGTCTCTGGAGGTATTCAAAAGACGTTTAGATGAGGCCCTAAGGGATATGATTTAGTGGGGGACTTGGTAGTGATAGGTTAATGGTTGGACCCAATGATCTCACAGGTCTCTTCCAACCAGAAGAATTCTATGATTCTAAGTGCTAATCTATTACTGTCTACACACTAGAATGAAATCCCTAGTCATATCTATAATGGCCTGTGAATATCCACCCAAACCTTGCAAATTCCTCAGAGCCACTTTAAGGGGCCCTTATTGAAGTCCAAAATACAGACTTCAAAGGTTACAAAAAGCATTGCTTTTACTTCAGATCTTGGTAGGATTAGTGACACAAACACTGAGTACCAAAAAATTATGTATTTGAGGGGGGAGAAAGAGAAGAAGTGGTACTGCGCAGATTCTTTCAAAGGAGAGCTCCTTCTGCTTCAATAGATGAAGTGTCATCTATCATCCACCCATTGTCATCAGCGAGGTTAAGTTTCCAACCACTCAGTTGAAAGCAACCTGCAAACTTTAGACTAACATTTAATTATTTTCAAAATACTATCCCTATTGCAAAGTTGAAAATATAACCTAGCTTTTGATCCAAGAAACAGTGCTGTGTCAAGTAATCATGTAAAGCCATTAGGTACTTCAGAGGCCTCCAATTCTATCACTCTCCAATTAATTCCTGCATCACAAGTATGAATTTTGAGGTGGAAATGTGACTTTTCTGAAGTCTTGAATATCAGGTCAAGAAACTGGTAGTTTAGTCACAGTGCTGCTTGAGATGTTACAGAAAATGAATTTTGTATAATTCTATGGCAGCAGTTGCTAACCTGTGATCTATTTCTGCTCTATCACTTTGGTGAGTCTTGTTTATTTATCATGAACATTGGCTGATCCTGAAAATCAAAGTTATCTCAAAAGGCTATTGAAAATAGCATATATTAAAAAGGAAGCACATTATGGTAATGAATTCCAGTAACTTGTTACGTAAAAAAAAAAAGATACATCAACATAAGATAAAGTCCTGAAGAGTGAGGATATTAGACTGTCTTAAATATCTGATCACAATTGCAGAGCAAGATCACCAAGAATTATCGAAAGGGAAACAGGTTTCAGTAAGACTAAAATAATACTAGGAAGCATTAAATATATTTCTTAACTTTTCAGAGTTTAAAATTGACTTATTTATCTTCAAAGAGCACAGGCAATTCATTAATTGTCTTAAGGTCACAATAGTAACCTGATAAAACGCATTTAAGATTTGCTGCTTTAAGCAAATCAAGTTTCACTTCTTCAGCAGTTACAGTTACTTTGGGTAAGAACTAAATTTAAGTTTGCATTTTTTTTCAAACACAAGTGGCTAATTGTTCTACTGAACGTTAGTTGAAACCTTGCTGCATGTAAGCAGATGAAACAATTTATTATTAGGGCACTCCTACAATACCCTAAGTCACTAGAAAATGTGGACTTGGGCATAATGAATAATTCCAGTATCACATAGAATAATACCCTACCACAGAAAAAATACAAGATAGTCTCTCACTCCGGGGTTTCAAATTCTGACCTGTGTATAGTGGTCCAATTCTACTTCTATTTTAATAATATAGCTTGACATTACATACCATGGAAAGCTCAGGCTTCACCTGCTGAAGAATAGCAGATTTATTAGGTTCTTGTGGGTTTTTTAAATCCATTAAAGCAAGATTATGCTTAAAAGATGCAAAGTAAAAGCAAAATTGATACCCATAAATATACTAATAAGTGTTAGGTAAAATATTTGCCAGAGCATGCATTTCTATTTTACAGGCTGTTAATCCATCATAGTGTCACTAACATTGCAAGAGACACAGACTGCTGTGCTCATTACTTTTTAATGTATCACTCCATTTTAGACAATAAGATTAACAAGTTCAGGCCATAATATAGCCATCCTTCCTACAACGGTTTAAAAAAAAAAAAAAAAAAAACCACCAACAAAAAAAACCCCAAAAAACAACAAACAAAAAACCAACCAAACAAAAACACCCAAACCAAAACACAAACCACAACACACACCGAACACAAACACCACCACACCCCACGCCACCCATAAATGCCAGTTTACATTATGATTCTACTTATAAGCAACCAGTATTAGATAGACTGCAGAAAATATAGAAAAAGAAGCAAAATTCTGAGCCAAACTTGTTATTAACAGGTGTTATCCCACCCCAATATTCTGGGTTACTCTTATTTGGTTTTTGTGTGATGAAAACACTTTTGCTTAATCTTCAATTTGTTAACAAAATAGGAACTAACACACTAAATTTAGATAATGGATTCAGTATGATATTTGATCAAAGGCCAGTGACACCACCCCTTAACATAAAGGTGATGATTTGTTAATAAATTATATATGCCATTTATTAAGGACCTCTCAAATAAGCACAAAAAAAAAGGTTTGTGCAATTCTCAGCCCTCCATCTCTCAGACATTACTAGAAATAACTGTCTCCATTTTAATGGTGAATGAACTTTACTTTCCCCAAACTGGTATTTTTGGAATTAGCTGAGGGCTGCTGTAAAAAAGCTACAGGATACCTTGTCAATGTTTCACAGAAAAGCTTAAGGAAGATCTCAGACCCCAAGAGCTTCTCTTGAGCATTACGCAACCTGATTCATAATTTGGTACTTGGAAACTAAGGCTCCCTATTTTTCCTCCAATACATTTATCCCCCACCACCTTTTTTTCCTGCAAACCCATTACTATGGGTCTCTACTTTCAGTTCTCACCTCTGCCTATTGCAAGTCCCACTTTTCCAAGCAACAGAATGGTACTGCCCATTTTCTCACAAAAGCATGTAAAATTCCCTAAACAGTTTTCTAACTTCTTTGATCCCTGAATTCAATACTCCCAATCCTTCTTCATAAATGTAGTAAAGGCTATTTCATCCTACATACCCTTCCGACTCATACAGACTGCTGCCCACAGTCTTACTGCTGGAGAAGAGAAAGCCATCTAAATCACAGCCTATACTCAATTCTATCTAAAATTACCATAAATCCAAACTGCAGAAGCTGCTCAGCCTCCAGAACAGGAGGTGTCAGAAATTCATGAAGAGCCTTCCTTGTAAGATGCACAATGCTCATGTGACACTTGCCTAGTAATCAAGTGTTAAAGCTGCAAGCTCATAAGAGTACCTATTATCATCCATCACTGATCGAGACCACTGACCCACTCATCAGTGCACTGCTAATTCACTTTGGTTTTATTTCTCACCAGGGAATCTCCACCCGAGGTGCCATCCACTTACACTGTTTAAAATGCTCCTCCCGAGCAGCTGTTCTAGGAAACTCCTTACTTTGTTTCAAGATTTAAGATCCAAAGTCAGATCTTTTTACTTGCCAAAGGAAAGCAATACTGCGAGCTTTTTGTTGATAAGGAAAAGAATCAATAATTATCACTGCAAGACCTCAATAGTACTTTTTGTTAGCAGGTTTGTGGTAGTAATCAGACATAGAAGATAGCTGCATTTCTGGAGATACTTCACATCTCCATAGTTTCACCTAGTGTGTTAACCAATACACATACTTCAGTGCATTTATATTGCAGACACTTTTGTAACCACAATAATGGATTGTTTATTGCTTCCTAGATTCAGAAAAAGAAAACCTGTGAGGAGATTAAAGAAGCACAAGACATCCATGTTTTATACAAGTTTTATATAATGGTTGAACATTAGAGATCATTGATAAGTCAGCATTCTTGCTGGTGTGTTTTATCAGGATGCTGCATCATGCCCTACAAAGCTGGTGCCATTCTCTCACTTCCAGGTAACGAGTTTCCAAACTACTCAACCCCGATGCAACACCGCACTCCCGAGGCAGCTTCCCCCACCCAAACTGTGCTCCCTGCACATGAGAGAGGCAGTAATAGCTGGAATTACCAGCTCTCCTATTCTTGCACCTACCCTGCCAAGAAGTGTCTAAAAATAAGTTTTAGGAAAGGATAGAAATACATATGTCTATGTAGAGATACCTGTCTATGTATTGTGTACATACACACAGCACTGAGTGTAAAAGATTGAGGAGAATCAAGTTATGAGTGAATACCTTTTCTGGACATTTACTTTAGTCCAATACAAGTCATTCACATCAATAAAATCATAACTGGAAATTATGGTATTGCATTTGTTATAAAGCTAGTGGATCTACTCTGGTCTCTGTTGCTTAACCAAACTAATTACTCCTAAGCAAAGAAAGGTAGCTGTAACACACAGCTGAGAAGCTGCAGACCTCTGAAGAGGTAAGTTCTCCAAAAATCAAAGTAAACAAAAATCTTCTAACAGTTTCCTGAGACAACGTCTAAAGTTATTCTGGATATAATCAGTACATGCCCAGCCTTTAACCTACTGACGCATACAGTCAATACAATCCTCTAGCAAAGCTGAACAACTCTTTCCTACTACGCTGGGTAACATCTGATAACACAGCTCTGTTGTCAGGGAAAGGCAGCACTCCACAACAGCAGACAGTTCGAGCAACACTTCTCGGAGCAGCAGTTACTGCTTCAAGAAATATGTAAGACCAGGGAACTGCAGTAGTTGAAGACAACACATGTCATCTTTCTGGGCATCTTGCCTTAACTGTATTACCAAAGAACCAGCATTATACATTTTTAAAGAACTGTAGATGAAGCGACTAGGGATTTATTTAGAAAAACTAGAGAGTGTCCTAATTGACCTTATTTACCACAATTGGCACCATATGCACCACCCAGCATACTGCCACCCCCATCCTGAGACCGAAATACAGTAGTGCACACACTCTTCAACACCACAAATTGCCAACGGGGAAAAGTAATAATCTCAAGGCTTGCATCATTTCACAGCCGAGTTGTTTGAAGACAGGCTAGCCATTACATAAAGCAGCTGTGTTATCTGGCTTGTCCTTTCATTCATTTATAGACTTGAGCTGATTTTCTAAGTCAGTTGGAACTATTTTCCTCATTACAGGTTTTTGTTCAATATGCAAGGAACTTAGCTATAGCAAAAAAACCCACAAAGGCTTCCAATTCTGTACATGTCAATATTTCAGAGACATTGTTAAATTGGAAGCCTGTTAGGGTTCTCCAGATACGTTACATTACTGGCTGGAATTCACCACAACACAACAGAAGGATCTGTCTTTGCAAACTTGTGGAACCTTCCTTTTCACAGAGCTGACTAACATTACTTCATTGTGCCTGTTGGTGTTATCGGACAACGTAAGGAGCAAAGACACTATCCTCTACTTGCAAAACAGAATAATCCCACAGTAATAAAAAGTGAATTTTCACACACTTAGTTTTTAGTGCCCAGAAACAAGGGGCATGCTACATTATTCCAAGAAGAAAAGCTTCATAAAAGCACTGCAATCTAAGTAATAAGTATTGCCAGGTGTTTTTTCATTTGGCTGGGGTTTTTCTGCATGCCAGCATGCAAAACTTAGGCAGAAAGCTGCAGTTAAATATGAGAAGATGGGATTTAAAACCATATTGTCAGACAAAAAAACCAACACACCACCAAACAAAACACCCCACCCCACACTCAGGTTAACAGGGATATCTTTTTAGTTCTTTAATATTCCATTCTTAATGATCCTTCACCAACAGAAGGCCTGCTCATATTTTTCAAACTGGAATGCACTTCTATTATATTGAAGTATTTGTAATCTCTGTACTGGTACTAACACATACACAAGATAGGGAAAGAAATGCTGAAATAAACCCTAAAGTTTAGGATTTAGGAGGTGGCTTCCTATGTTTTAGACATTGTTCTGGTACTACCACAAACAATTGTGCCTCTAGACCTTAATTTCTCCTCTCCTCTATCACATCCTCTTAACACTCCTTTCTCCTTCCCTTTGTTTAGAGGAGTATAGAATCAGAAAATGGTTTGGGTTGGAAGGGACCTGAAAGATCATATAGTTCCAACCCCCCTGCCATGAACAGGGACACCTTCCACTAGACCAGGTTGCTCAAAGCCCCATCCAACCTGGCCTTGAACACTTCCAGGAAGGGGGCATCCACAGCTTCTCTGGGCAACCTGCTCCAGTGCCTCACCACCCTCACAGTGAAGAATTTTTTCCTTAGATCTAATCTAAATCTACCCTCTCTCAGTCTAAAGCCATCACCCCTTGGCCTATCCCTACATGCCCTTGTAAAAGGTCCCTCTCCAACTTTCTTGGAGGCCCCCTTTAGGTACTGGAGGGCTGCTAGAAGGTCTTCCCAGAGCCTTCTCTTCTCCAGGCTGAACCACCCCAACTCTCACAGCCTGTCTTCATAGGAGAGGTGCTCCAGCCCTCTGATCATGTTCGTGGCCCTCCTCTGGATTTGCTCCAACAGGTCCACGTCCTTCTTGTGTTGGGGGCTCCAGAGCAGAATGCGGTACTCCAGGTGGGGTCTTCATCAGAGCAGAGAGGGAGAATCACCTCCCTCAACCTGCTGGCCATGCTTCTTTTGATGCGGCCCAGGATACAGTTGGCTTTCTGGGCTGCAAGCACACGTCGCTGGGTCATGTTAAGCTTCTCATCAACCAACACCCCCCAAGCCCTTCTTCCTCAGGGCTGCTCTCAATCCGTTCTTTGCCCAGCCTGTATTTGTGCTTGGGATTGCCCCAACCCACATGTAGGACCTTGTAACTTGGCCTTGATGAACTTCATGAGGTTCGCATGGGCCCACCTCTCAAATCTGTCAAGATCCCTCCGGATGGCATCCCTTCCCTCTAGCATGTCAACCAGACCACACAGCTTGATGTCATCAGCAATCTTGCTGAGGGTGCGCTTAATCCCAATGTCCATGTCACCAACAAAGATGTTAAACAGCACTGGTCCCAATACTAACCCCTGAGGAACGCCACTTGTCACTGGTCTCCACTTGGACATTGAGACATTGCCCACAACTCTGAGTGCAACCATCCAGCCAGTTTCTTATCCACCGAGTGGTCCATCCATCAAATCCACGTCTCTCCAATTTAGAGACAAGGATGTCATGCAGGACAGCGTCAAATGCTTTGCACAAGTCCAGGTAGATGACGTCAGTTGCTTTTCCCTTATCCAGTAACACTGCAACCCTGTCGTAGAAGACCACCAGATTTGTCAGGCACAATTTGCCCTTAGCGATGCCGTGTTGGCTGTCACCACTCACCTCCTTGTTTTCCATCTGCCTTTACATAGTTTTCAGGAGGATCTGCTCCATGATCTTGCTGGGCACAGAGGGGAGACTGACTGGTCTGTAGTTCCCTGGGTCTTCCTTTTTTCCCTTTTTAAAAAATGGGGGTTATGTTTCCCTTTTTCCAGTCAATGGGAACTTCACCGAACTGTCACGACTTCTCAAATATGATGGTGGATGAAGTTGCTAAGCCACCATCCAGCTTCCTCAGGACTGTGGATGCATCTCATCAGGTTCCATGGACTTGTGCACCTTCAGGTTCCTTAGATGGTCTTGAACCTGATCTTCTACAGTGGACAGTTCTTCATTCTCCCAGTCCCTGTCCTTGCCTTCTGTGACTTGGGCGGTGTGGCTAGAGCACTTGCTGGTGAAGACTGAGGCAAAAATGTCACTGAGTACCTCAGCCTTCTCCATATCCCAGGTAGCCAGGTCTCCCATTTCCTTCCAGAGAGGGCCCACATTTTCCCTCGTCTTCCTTTTACCACTGACGTACCTATAGAAGCTTGTCTTGTTGCCCTCTATGTCCCTGGCCAGATTTAATTCTATCAGGGCTTTAGCTTTCCTAACCTGATCCCTGGCTTCTTGGATAATTTCTCTGTATTCCTCCCAAGCTACCTGTCCTTGCTCCCACCCTCTGTAGGCTTCCTTTGTGTGTTTGAGTTTGTCCAGGAGCTCCTTGTTCATCCATGCAACCTCCTGGCATTTCTCCCTGACTTCCTCTTTGTTGGGATGCATCGCTCCTGAGCTTGGAGAAGGTGATCCTTGAATATTAACCAGCTTTCTTGGGCCCCTATTCCCTCCAGGTCTTTATCCCATGGTAGGCTACCAAGCAGATCCCTAAATCCACCCCTGCTCACCTTCCATAATCTAGATGCTTAAAAAAAAAAAAAAGAACAATGCAGTCTGTCACACCAAATAGCCTTTCACTTGGTCTTCTGGCCTGCCATCACTGCTGAATCAGCATTTCCAAACATTTAAAAGCATCATCTCCTTTCAGCGTCTAAGAATTTCTCTACTGAACCACTGAGCTGCCTGGAAAAAAATTGGGAAGCCTACGATGAAAGGACCCTTCTCCCCTCTCCCCCCAGTAGTAAATGGTTAGATGTTTGAATAGTCGGGATTGTTCTTTCCAATTCAGATCAAGTTAGACCAAGTTATAATAATATGTTCTAAGTTGCAGGCTTAGAAGCTTTCCTCCTGCCTGATGGACACTGTTACATTGTTTTAAAAAACAGTATTCTATGCAGGAGAAAAATATTCTGCAAAATCCATTACTACTCCACAAAAGTCTCATACAGAGGTATTTACATAATGAACTGCAATTACTCACATTATATTTATCTAGTGAAGAATGAACCTATTGTGTGCAGTGAGACATATCTGTTCTGCACTAATACCCACACATAGTAAGTTACCTAGTGAAATAACACATCAATCACAGGTTAACACTAAGCCTGCACCCGTATAATGCCATTTCCCGTTCATTAAAGAAAAACAGCTGCAGAATCTGCAGTTGTGCCAGACTGTCAAGGCTCAGCAAGAGCTTAGGAAGAGATGTGCACTGAGCTTGCAAGTTGTTTGTTGTGGGCAGGGAAACTCTTTCAATTGAAAATGCTGTGACAATGATCATCACAAGCTGTAAAGATTATGCAGGCACTGTAAATATGCCTCCACTGAAGCAGAGCCCTCAGCTCCTGGCTAATAGGTATTATGATACATAAATAGCACCACAGTGATAGCTGGAGGAGCGATCCACCAACGCAGATACTAAAATCCTGAATCTAAACCCTGCCAGGAGAAATTCTTTTCTTTGCTGACACCACAAGCCTGCATATGTAATTTAAAATTTAATGAAAGCTTGACAATGAAAAGGTCTGCTCTTCTTACTCAGTTCAAAGTTCACAGGCTAAGTAAGGTTGGGTGAGCCTTTTGTTAGCGTGCATGCAACATTCAAAAATGCATACAAAATCTGCCAGCAAGCTGACCCTTGATTTCTGGATTAGAAGGAATCTGATCAATTTTTGCACGCATCTGAACATTGTCAAAGTTAGGTATGCACATTTTTACTCTACCTTGGACTTCTAATAGTAGATTTATAAATAAAGTATCATTCACTAGGGAGTACATGCAGATCAGATGCAGTTTCCTCTGTACCACGCATCTTGAGTCTTTCTCCTCAAAAGAAATATTAGGAGAGTATGAAACCCCTTCATTTTAAGTGCAGTCTCATTTTGACAAGTAAGTGCTCTGATACAACAATAATCAAGCCACTGTTAGACTGAAAAACAAGAACCAGGTATGTTTAGACCTTTTGCAGCATTTCTTAATTCTACTCTTTAGTATTAACAAAGTCCATCATTTAGCACTAACTTTCTTCTATGATGGCATTTTAAGATGACATGATCTTTGCATGGTACCCATGTGGGTGCAGCAGGTCTCCACATGTATAAAGACTCTCACACCTTGTTAAAGTAGGAGTTTCTCTCCTCGCATTTCCTTTAACAACTATATTCAACTACTATTACAGCGTTTCACAGCATTAAGGTAGAGCCCACTTCCAGAGAGGCATGCTGTGGGATGGAGGAGGGGAGAAGAGGCAGATATAGAAGTTAAGCACGTGTTCTAGTCCAAAGCAAAGTGGAGTTCAAGCAGCTGTAACCAGGGATCTTTAAACTCAGAAATTTATGCTGTTAGTTCATATGTCAGCCAAAAGCAAAACTAAAATAGAAAAATATTACTACAGCAACCACCTTCCCCCTTTTCAGTGGTCTTTAGTTTCCCTTTCCACATTCCCCACCACAGCTGAGAAGATTCAGTGGGTTGTCTCTCCTCAGCATGCGATGTGTTGAGCAGGTCCTTTCCTCAACAATAGGTTTCTCGGATACCTTCTCACCAATATGGGCAGGAACTCCACTTTCAGCTATGCTTTACCCATCTCTTTTCTCTATGGTTCTGTATCTTCAACTACCCCAATTTGAGAATTTAAGAGATTGATTAAAATATATTGAAAAGTATGTTCATAACATCCACTTGAGATTAATAGGAATGTCAGTTTACTGTACCACAGAGCCCATAATCTACTGAACTACAAGACTTCAAATTAGTGACATATGTCCTTCCCCCAACAGTCCTAAATTTTCAGTGTGAGAGTTTGTCTTCACAGTAAGTTTCTGCATTCTGTAAGTATTAACCGGCAGCAGACATTTCGACAGCAGAGAAGTGGTCAAGCAGAAAAGACGATGACAGCTGGGAACTGGCAAGCAAAAGCCATTCTAATTTTACCTATGGCTTCAAAAAATTAGAATGCAGCAGAATCACCTTCTCAAATCCAGGATCTGCATACACAACAGAAACACCTTCAAGGTGCTTAAAGGAAATCAAACTAGTCAGTCTTCTCTTCCTTCCCTCAGCCACTCCTCTTTCAGGGATTAAGAGATGGCTTTAATTGCTTATCTATAAGTTAAATTTTATCTACCAAAATAGAAGTTAATTTTTCATCTTAATACCTTCAGTTAAAAAAAAAAAAAAATCCATTTTCCTCAAGAAACAGAAGGTAAATTTCAATTCTATGTAAGAAAAAAACCAAACAAGCTCATATTGCATTTTTTGTCAACAAGATTTTCACTTTCATAAGTACTCAAAGAATACTCTAAAGCAAGTTCAACATTGCTGTTAAATAAACTCATTTTCCCACATAGTAAGACCAATACAGTGCGAGACTATTGCATTTGACAAAGGGGTTTGTACTGTGCCAGTCAGCAGAGGCCCTGACTCAGTTTTGTACTTTAAACCACACGATGAGTATTTCTGAGATAAAGCATAAGAAAAGTTAAGAGTCCAAATATTTTTTTTCTTACTGTAAATTAGTGAAAAACCTAACATAGAGTAAGAACAATGAAGGACAATAGACATAAGTTATATTCTACAAGAACAGAATTTTGTCACAGTTGTGGGAAACAGGAGCCAGGATGCAACAACAAATGCACTGCCATGCAAGAACGAAGCATGGTGCCTGAGGGCAGACAAAACATAACTGCCCCAACAGGCACAAGAGGAACAGCGAGAGATCTGTTCTTCCCTTACAAGTAAAGGGAAAGATGGTTACTTTGGGACATTTGCAACTAAGAATAAAAACACACAGTGAAAAGTTGTCCCGGTTTTGGCTGGAATAGAGTTAATTTTCTTCCTAGTAGCTGGTATAGTGCTGCATTTTGGATTTAGGATGAAAATAGTGTTGATAACACACTGATGTTTTAGTTGTTGCTGAACAGTGCTTACACTAAGTCAGGGACTTTTCAGGTTCTCATACTGCCCTACCAGTGAGGAGGCTGGGAGGGGATGCAGCCAGGACAGTTGACTCAAACTGGCCAAAGGGATATTCCATACCATATAACATCATGCTCAGTATATAAACTAGGGGGAAAGCTGGCTGAGGAGCCACTGCTCAGGAACAGGCTGGGCATCAGTCAGTTGGTGGTGAGCCATTGTTTTTTCATTTGCATCACTTGTCTGCCTTGGATTTTTCTCTCTCTTTTTCTGTTATTTTCCTTCTCATTACAATTTATTATTATTTTATTTCAATTATTAAACTGTTCTTATCTCAACCCATGAGTTTTCTCACTTTTACTCTTCTGATTCTCTCCCCCATCCCACCAGGGTGGGGCAAGTCTGTCAAGCATGAGGAGATGCTGCTGCAGAAGTAAATTAATGGTGTTAATAGCTCAGCTTCCCCCTGCCCACCCCCCCCACCCTCCCCCCCAAAAAAAGAAAAAAAAAAAACACACCAAAAAAGCATTCGTTCTCTTTCAGCAGTTTAAGCTCATGGCTGACATGTTCTAGTCTATTGCTATTCTCCCTTTGCACCCCTGACACTATGCCTTTAGTGGAGGCTAATGTGAAAAGCAGACTTTCAGTAACTTACAACTTTCAAAGTGCTCCCCTCATTCTGCAGAGTCTGGTTCAGACTCACTCAGTTACTGTTATCTACAGGCTGATACAATGTAACTCTAGGAATTGACTATTTTGGTGGTTTACATCACATTGAACTGTGCAAGCAGAGAAACTCAAACACAAGGTTTAAAACAAAAATGATCCACTGCTAAATACATCCTAACAAGCGGAGGCAGAGGGTAAAAAAGGTGCAACTTCATCATGTCTTACAGTGCTATTGGCAGGCATGCCTGCCATCAATTGGTAAAGTTAAGACTACTCCCAGTAAAAACACTGCAATTTTTTATTACCCCTGTGATCCCTGTCACCAAGGACATGTTGTACATGAGCCCTCCACAGCAGAGAAAGCAAGCAACGTGTTAGGTCACAAAAATGAAACTGAGTTTAACTGCACTGTGTCACATACAAATCCAAGAGTTTACATACAGGTTTTCATGCTTACAGACACCCAAACTAAGTTCTTATGAGACAGTAAAATACAATAAACAATTCCTTACAGTTTCATAAAAATCTGTAATTCTGCTGTTTAACAATACAAGGAACTAGTACACAACAGTGAGAACAAGAACCAAGTTGGGTTTTGTTGGGGTTTTTTTGTTTGTTTTTAACAACTAGAATTACACTTTAAGAACTGGACTACAGCTAAAATGAAATTACTGCACACTGGAATAAGAGCTGGAACTAATTCATTAGTACAGATCTAAAATAACACTAGGACAAAGCATGTGAAAAGTTATTCATTGAATGGATACAGGATTGCATATAAAAACTTTGCATAAAACCGCAGGCAGATATGTACTCTCAGCATCAGCAGGTGGCATTAGCAGAGCATATTTAACATGTTTCTTAGCTGAAGCCTTAGGCTACTTTAAAAAAACTTGGCAACTTTGCATTAATTAAATTGTAAAGTGGCAAACAGTGATACTAGTAATAGTTATATGCCCACAGGAGGTGAATCAAATGTGTCAGTCTCCAAGGAACAGGCTGGTAAACCTTCAGATTGAGAAAAGCCTATTACTTATTAGTGGGAAATACACAGTACTTTCTAGTTCTGACAGCGGAGTCCCTTCAGGAGGGAATTATTCTAGAATAAGACTATAGAAAATGCAGAATAACCTACCAGTTAGACATTAAATATGTGAACCAGGATGCTAGAAGGAGTAACAGTGCCAGATCAATACAGAGATGGTTAGGGTAAATGTATTATTGCTTAAGCAGGAGTTCACAGTATCAATAAAAAAAGAAAATATCAGTTAAAACTTGCAAGGTTTTGAAGCCACCAACTGAAAAGATCTTTACTCCCAAAAAACTTGCCATTACAAGGTAACAGTCCAAGTGAAACAGCACACTAAAAAAAGTTACCCAATTCTTTTCACTGATTTCAGCTCTTATTTTATGCCCTGTCACTATACTTGTTCTGTAATGATTACTAAGATATTAGTACAGCCACCCTGGACTTGCCTAAAAAGACAACTTGTTCTCTCTGCACCTTATTGTGATTTATTTCAAGTTCTTTTGAGGCTGAAGACTCAAGAGAGAAAGAAAATGCATGCTTTGTAGTAGGTGTTTTCACATCTCTTCTGGGAGTGGATTAGAAAAAGGAAACGTTATACGGTGTATATGCAAGTAGGACAATCCTGTTAAACAAAGAAACAGTGCAACCACATCTATGCACATGTATCTCCAAGAAAGCATCCATCCTACTGCACAGTAGGTCTTGTAATGCATCAAGAGAAACAGCAGCATGCAGTCCCTCAGGGAGTCATCACAGCCTGACCACTCCCCACCCAACAGGGAAAAAGAAAAAAGAAAATAAAATTATACTATATGAACCTTTTGAGAAAGGGCATTCAGGTCTCCAGGATATGAATTCACTCTTCAAAACATTTAGCAATTAAACATCACTGCCTCCATGCCAAGCGTCCATCTGTGCTATAAGCTGGTTTATTTTAAAGAAGGTAGGCATGGTCTGTTTACATTGAAGTCTTTCCTGCTGGTGTATACTGGGTAGATTAAGAAACACTCACGAGACTTGTTCCCCAAACAAAATCCCCACTGTTGGGCATGGAAGAGGTTCATAACTCAACCTTTCCACAACACAATTCCTAGTGCGCAGCAAACCAAAACTGTCAATATCAAGGGAAATTTATTGATACCCAGAGCAACAGCAGTTCTGAAGATCAAGCACCAACAGCTAAACTTCACTTCAATCTTTTCTGTCAAGTTAAGCCCATATCATACTCTGGCCCAGCGTACTGCACAAGACATGCTCAAAGCCTTGTTTTTAACTGAACCAGCTACATTGTTCCCATCTAAATTTCCCACTTCACAGAACCAGGGCTGGTATTTTAATCCCTGGATCCATCATTGATCTTTTGGCCCAAAATTCTTCTGTGCCTTTCCTACGTACTAAACTTCTTTATCAAATAATCTGCCCCTTATCTCCACCTCTGTTCGCCTTTTCTGCTGTACTTACTCCATACATTTTTCCTTTTTCTGCTTACATGATGTAGTCAGAGAATCCACTTGGAAAATAAACAGTATTTTGCAAGATCTTTGATCTGTTATCATTTGCATGCTCCTCCCCATTTCAATCTGTTTCAGATCTTTTTTGTTTACTACAGCTACAAAACCCCCTCCCACAAAACACCACACACAGCACACACCAAGTTCCCTACAGAATTTTAAGCTAACAAGCTGTTAGTTTCACATGCCATATTGGGAAAATTCCTCCTAAAGTATAAAACGCTTACAAAACCCATTACATACTTTTAACATCCTGAAAGGATTCTCTCATTCACTGTAAGTTTGGACATTCTTGCAGACAGTCACAATCACAAACCTAAGTCATTATACTTAAACAAAGACCTCTACAAATCAGTTAGATATAAGCGTAGCTTGTTCATCACATTCTTCCTACATAACAAGTCAGTCAAAGGGGGGGAGTACAAGACTATTCAAAACCAGCTTGTTTTGGGTTTAAGGATATACAGCCAGTTTGGGTTTCAAGGAGTTATATATGTGCATTTCTACATATAGTGTTCATTCCACAAAATTTATCATTTTATGGGCTCTAATTTAGTTTTATTAAACTATATAATGACAGAAGTTCTATTAAAACCCCAAAACCAGAACCATAAAGTATGTCCTCCATGTTGTTAGAAGGTGCTAACCAAAGGATACTTGAAAGGACCTGCATCTACTGGATCACATAATCCATTTTTATTTATGAAGCCTGCCTCAACATTTCCCTTGCTTTATTAGTAAATAAAGGAAGAGGAAAAGCCTTAGTCTCATACTAGATGAGGTAAGCTTTTGTACAAGAAGGTGCATATTTATTGAAAACACACTTTTAACAGGACTAAGTGATTTTTCCTTTCCCCAGCCTCCCACATTTTCACAGAACCGAAATACAATTTAATCATTAAACTGTCTCCACGGTGAAGTACTCAAGCAAGGCAACGCTGCAAACACCACAGAAACCCAGAAGAAATTGAAAACAAAACACAAGTCTGTGCTACTTCTAATAAAGAATCTTTTACAGTTAATGAAATATCTTCCTAACAAAGAGTTCTAGATTTATCTTTAAGCCTTTGTAGCACGGACCTGTATGTAATGCAATCATCAACTCTCCAATTCTGCTAAAGAACAACAGGCAGCAGTTCAACATTGAAATAAGTATCAGCTAAGTAATTTGCCTTAGTTTTGCCTATGCCTTTTACACACGCCACAAACAACTCTGCTTTTCATTTTGAGGAAGGCACCAAACTTACAGCCATGCAATTGTGCATCAGTTTTGCAGGAGACTTGGGGGAAACAGCAGCTAGGCACACGGCTAGAAGCAGGGTTCGATAGTGATGTGGCGAGAGCAGCATAGTAACAACCAGCTCATGCCATTCCTGCACTCGCAAGACAAGTTGCACTAATTCAAATCCTGTTCATCTGGAAATAAAACTTCAAGATTTCTCTGTTCTAGAATCGATATCAAAAGGTGGTTGGCTAGCCTCTACTTGCCAGTCTGAAATCCACTCCATCTGGCTAGCATTGCTGCTAGCTGATACTAATACAGCATGACGCTGTATCTTCAAATTTTGTATTATCATAAAACCCCCTACTTACCAGGCAGCAAAAATGATGGCTTTTATGCACAGCATAGTTATATGGATGGGGGGAAAAAAGTTAGTTGGGGCCATTAAAGTGGCTAAATGAGTTAGAAGGCTGGATTCATAACCAGTCAGACAAAGCATACAATGAAATTTAGCTACCGTGTACACATATGCACCTGGTGACATAGCCCAGCATATTTAGTTAGCCAAATATCATCCCTTAGAAGCGAGAGAAATCAAAAAATCAACAAACAAACAAATTGCACCCTCCCACAAGCTAACAAGCTATTCTACCAAATGACAGAGACAACTGAACATTGGGGAGTCTGATAGGGAATCTTCAGCTTTGGAGAAAAGAAGTCGCCAGACAGATCTGCAGAGCTAGGACTAACCCTGCCTGCCACAGTCCTAGAGGGGATCTGGGGGTACTTGGTACCCTCCAGCAGCAGCAGAGGAAGCTCAGTGCCATGCTAAACCAGGAACTATCCTTTGAGATTGAGATCTTTCACAGATATATGCACTTCTGAAGAAAATTGTAGCCTGTTTACATACATTGCAGCATCCACAACAATGTAAGTCTGGCTGTTCTGGTTCAGGCTAAGAGTTGCTGTAATCCTGTGGTCTATGTCCAACAGTATCTACAAACAGATGTTTAGCGAAGAATGATGCCATCCTTTCACCAAACATCAGTTACAGCTTTCAACTCTGAAGATGACATATTTCATTTAGATTTAGACTTTACAGACTCTTAGACTGATCAAATTCTGTAAAAATTTGCTGAAAGGAAAACTGTTCAAGGGCTGATGACAAGCAGCACTTCTGTCGCATGACTAGTAGCTTGCAGTATAATCTTCAGGAGTACTCTCTGGTAATACACTGTCCATAGAGCATAGAATAAACTTGTCATAAGACCTTATTTTACTTAGTATACACAGAAAAACGGGGTAATTGGACAACCTTCTCACCTGGTCGCTTCATACATTGCTCCACAATTTCTATTTTCCCCTCACTGTGCTATTTGAAGACTGAGACCTCTCACGTACTACTCCACATAAGAAACAGACTCGGTCTTTGTTGAAAATTTTGCAAAAAAGGGAGAAACCTCTAGCAGATAAGGACATTTCTAAGTTATCATAGGATAAAATAAGAGATCTGTGAAAAATCATAATTATATATCACTTCTTTTCTGCTACCATGAACATAATTGTAATTAAGAACAGCTTCCTTCTTGAAGGCCCAATACATAAAATAATTATACTTCAGAGCATGCAAATTCATGCAAGTTTTAAACATTTATTTCTTCAGTCCATCAGGTTCTTCTGGTAGTAACTGTTTCATTATCATGGCATGTGGTGCTAACAACAGCACATCATAACACTGCAAGTTTTAAGTACATTCTGAAAGACAAGTTAAAGGACATTTCCCTTCTCCTATACCACATTTAAACAAAAAACATACACAATTATTCTGGATGCCTGCTGCCATGTTAAAATAAGATATGAGAAAAATATCTCTGTAGTAACTCACTTTTCAAGATCTACTTTTCATACATTAACAGCACCCATTAAGGCCTTCAAGGTTGGCTAATTTTTACCACTTTCATGGTAATTTTAATGACTCTTCTCACTTCCATCAGAATTTTGTTTCACTGTTAAGCTACTGTTGCCTCCCACCCATTCATAGCCATCAAGAATAAAATTATTATACAGACTTTGTTCCTCATGAGTAAACCACTTATTGTACTAAGAAGCAGCAGGCCAGGTGGCAGTACAATGTCTGGACGGATAACGGAAGTGGTGGAATAGAATTTAAACAACTTAACAAGTGAATGGTGTAGGGCTGATAAGATGGCAACAGACGCTTAACAGCGGCTCACTTGAAGGCATCATTCCCCAAAGGATGCCAAATTTATCCATCTAGTTAGACAGACAATTATTTTGTTATTCTCTCGGCAAAAGAGCTTAAAACAAAGAATATTTATTCTAGTACAGACATCACAGAGGTCCCAAAGCTTTGAGCCCTCAATGGTCAAGTGAGCAGCAGCTTCAGGATTTTCTCTTAGGTTAGCAAGCTTGCTGCTTCAACCCCACCCCCACGCTTTTTTTAAATTCTTTTTTTCTGGGGAACAATGGCCAAGGTTGCTTGGCAGGGAGTTCTGGACAGTGTCATCCAGAACATCAATCAATGTCATCATAAAGGTCAGAGTCACCACATGCCAAGGCCCAGAAATTTTCCATTTCACTGATGAGCCTTCCTTCACATCCCAAAAAGGAGTTTCAACCAGAGGAAGCAAAAGAGAAGGTATCTGCCAAACCACAATCTCAAATTATGATTTAAAGTATTCCCCCAGCTATTCCTTACTACTCTGTGTGTGTATTCAGGGAAAAACACACCCCAGCACCAGAACAACAAAATCTCACAGCAGCCACCTAACTGACTCTTAGTCCTCATCAAACATAACTGATACCATCTATGGGAATATCGAGTATAGGAATCATTTTGAGAAACCTTCAATAGGAAAAAAGGAGAATAGAGTTAAGTAAAAAGGCTTAGGAGGTACATCTTTCTTCATCAGCTACAGTCTGAAATACTCACTACCTTACATTTAGATTACATTGTGGGTGCTTGACACTTCTACCCTCATTCCAGAATTTCTATTCCAATCTCTGCAAACCAAACTACAAAGAGTGGACATACTCACTGAATAAGCCCACCTGATCAAGCCCTTTCTGGTACTGGACAGTCTATCTGAAGTTTCCAGCAAATTAAGAAAACCTAGATTTAAGTGTGTTTAAACTAAATTTTAAACCTTTTTTGAATGTAGCCTGTTTTTATCTAAGTCTTGTTCTTGAACAAACAAGAGTGCAAATACCCTCACAGAAAGAAGGCTTCTGCAAAGAGATGACAACGGAACAAAATAGTCTGAGGCTTTGGTCACTCCTATCGTGACCAAAACAAAGATAATCTACTCAGTCAAAGAAGGTACACATAGCCTAGACAGGTAACATACAGAAAGAGCAAGAGCTGGTGATGGTGGTACCAAAGGTAGAAAATAAAAGTAAAATCATGCAAACACCAATAAAAGTCATTTCTCCAAATAATACCAAGAAGTAGGACCTTTGTTACTATTTCAGTGAACAGGAAGTTTCTGGTGATATTGTATTGTTTGACAGCAAAACATCCTGCAAGTCTTGCAAAATGTTCACAGCATTTACAGAAAACAAGTTAATAAAACAGATAATCTGCATACCTGCATTAATTTACCATGGAAATTCTAGGGGTATCTTCATGGGGTTTTTTAGCTTTTTCAAGACCAGACTCTGAAATGTTGTTCAAGCACCTAAAAATAGTGTTAGACATCTGCTAGAATTTTCAAAAGCATCTAGCACTTCAGATTCCTTACTTGGTGAGAACTGACTACAATTGCTTTCCACTCAAACACACCAGCCAGCATTTCCCACCCAACAGAGTAATAATTCCTACCCAATTCATCTTAAGTGTTACATAAAACCAGTAACAGGCTGTAAAGTCAATATCCGTTTCCAAAACAATACAAATCACTTTCATTAATACCAGTGTACGTTCAAAACATCTGAATGCACTAACCACAAACTGTACTAGCCGACACTAGCAGGCACCCGTCCTGTGCATCCCGTACCCACACCACCCAGAAAAATACATTCATTTAGTCATATGTCTTTTAGACAAGCAGCTTCGAGTTAGCATGTGAGGTGTTTCCAGAGCACATAGTGACAGAACTATTAGCTTACTGTACAGAGAGTCAACTTTGTGTGTTAACAGGATCTACCTCTGAGAAAGTGCTGAAGATTTGGTTCTTGATTTTATACTCCAATTTTGATTGGAAATTTTACCAATTACAGAATTAGTTTTAGTTAAAAATTAACTGGTTTGTAAAAAGTTTATCATAATTTAAGTAGTGCATCTTTTACAAATTCAATTATTTTACTTTTTTAATCAATGCTTTATTTTTTGGCAAGAGAACACATCTTTGCTACTGAACCCCCTAGGGTCTTTTGTTTCCTACCACACCATCATATATACTAGAAGTTCTCCCCTAATGTGAGTGTTATTCTATATGTTCACACTACAGACTTTTTTTTTTTAATCCTACTGTTTTCCCAAAACAGCTGCCACCGATCATTATCAGATGCAGGTAGTGGAGCAGAAGAACCACTGCTCCGGTCAGAGATGACGGTTTTTAGGTCAGCATTTTCACTAAAGGGAGAAAGTCAAATGAGATCCAAATACCAGACAGCAGCTGTTTATACATTACACCAACCTGTACAGAAAGTAGTGCATCCAACTTAATTATTTATTACAGGCTTACAATAAAGATGACAAGAAAGCAGTTGTGACTAGACTTGACTAAACATTAAAAATAATTTTGCATTGCTGTTTATTTGGATCTTTAAAAGCATTTGCTACTATTCTGGTTTTGCTCCTTTTCTATCCTCTTTACGGAAGACTAAAAGAAGGTTAGAAAAATGAAGCTTCAAAATAGAAAAAGCAGACCTTGAATGCTCTAGTATTACTTGGAAAATGGAGTGCTGTATTCTGCTACAGAAGATAGCACTTCAAATTTGAAAGGTCAGCTGCAAAGCTTGGCTTCAAAAGCAACTCACAATCACAACACCAGAGAACAGAAATAACTGTTCCTGTGCCAGAGAACAAACACAGGATCCTGGAGATGATTGTTTTCAGACAAAACTGATGACAGAGCCAAATATTTCTTGATGCAATCCTGTCCATCTTTAGCGAGACAGTGTAACGTCCCATGTCCCTGAAGACAGCGAGACCCAAGCAACAGGAAGCCGTGTCCCTGCTCGTTGCCCGTGCTCCTGTCCCGACAGCTCTGTGCATTTGCACACTCTGCACCGACTCCTCTCCCCTCACAGTTGCAGGCGTCTAATGCCACTCATCAGAAATGGGTTCCTCTACCAACCAATATACGTTGCTGTTCTTTCTACACCCTGTCTTCCTCAAAGTCCTCAATTGTTTTTATGCACATCACAAATGATAAGTAGAGGATTTAACACACCAGTGAGACACTCAGGTCCAACCCCTTCCCCCCCCATTTGTTCACAATAAAACAAAGTTCAAATGTGGAAACAGACACAGAAATGGTAGCATTTTTCTTTGAAGAAATTCACAGATTGTAGGTCTGTTAGGCTGATTCTTTTCCCTTCCCAGTAAAAGCTGCACATAAGAAATTCAGTGTATTTAGGTAAATATGTTTCTATTTACCTAATATAACATTTGTTTAAACTGGGAATAAGCATTGCATAGTCGACAGTCCTCATTCCTTGCAAAGTAATGCTGAATTCATCACCACTCGCCTAGTAAGCGTTGGCTAGATTACTACTACCTATTTATTAATATTCTACCACCAAAAATTTAATATAAAAAAAATGGGCAGCCCTACAGTAACTGAAAATTGTTGTGTATTACGATATAGTCTGCTGGAGCCAATAAACATCTTCAGTGGTACTCACAGACAGCATAACATTACTCTGCAAAGCCACAGAATTCCCCCCCTTCCCCTCCCCCTTTTCATGTTTTATTTGATGGAAGGATCAAAGCATTAAGTCATTTTTTTCACCCCAACATAATCAGGCAAGCAACTCTTTGAAGTAGGGTTTGGGTTTTTTTTTCTTTCTTTCTTATTTTTCTCACACACCCCCCCCCCCGCCCGCTCCCCCCCATTAGGAAGAAACCTTTCCAAAAACAGTCTGACTTTCTGTAGTGTCATAATGCTAGTTCTACAACAGGTGTGACACGTTTCTGAAAGCAATGCTCTGATGCTTTATTTACGGGCTTTACTCTGTCTGTCCACTTAAGAAGGGACCTTCAATATGTTTTCATACATCCAACATATATTTAGAAACTCTAAAGGCAGCATCCATTCGTCAAAAACATGAAAACTAAAGACAAGAGTTCAAATAAAAAATTTGAAAAGCCATTTGTGGCTACAGCTTAAGGCTGTCATGGAAAGAAGTATATCAAAATACCTCCATTAATGATTGCCTTGCAAGCACTGCAAAAGTTGAAAGCCTGTTACTAAAGTTCTTTTCTCTAATGGAAATTCAAACTACTGTGTAAAAGAAGGTGAATAAGAAGAGATGCAAAAAAAAAACCACAGACTCAAAATGGTTTAATTTCAGAAGTCAAGAAACATGGCACTTTGTTCAGCAACACAAAAGAGAAGACACCTTAATTTTCTCCTGACCCTTGATAACACAGAGAAAGCAGGAATCATCCAAAGCAGCAGGAGACAGAAAATTCAAGTAATCACTGGCAATCTGCACCATTAGAAAAAGCTTAGTGAATCGCCGCATTGTTAACGTGTGCTTGTCACCGAAGATTTTTTAACATATTTCAACACCCTCATTACAAAGAGCATTGAGAAGAGATATAAACAAAAATCACTACTTTCCATAGTCTGCCCATATTTTGAAACTTTCTTAATTTTAAATAGGACTACCAAAACAAAAAGCTACCAAAGGACACTAAACTGAGAACGAGCGCATGCTCACCAGGTGACATGCCCATAACAGCCAAGAGCAGATCAAAGGAAGGGAGCAGGGAAAGGCACAGACAGGCAGCAGAAGTCACAGCCCTTCACACCTAAATAATATCTGAAGTAGCACATGCTTTTAGTTGTTACAGAGCAATTGCATAACTGAACAGCCTCCATTTCTCCATCCAAATGGCGGCTTAGCGCCCCTTTCTACTTAAAGGAGAGATGGTTGAGATTTCTCTTTAATTGTTCCCCATAGCTGATACCACTGAAGAAACATCTGAATGAAGAACCACATATTTTGGAACATCAAAATATGCAGCTTTTGTAATCATTCAAAAGGACACTGGAGCTGTTGACTATATGGGTTTTCAAAATAGAAACCTTAATCACCAAAACAATCTATTTTAATAGCACTAATGTACATTCATATAGCACTCAGGGGTGGGGGGAATCTTTAAAATATCGCGATTTCCTTATTCAGGCAGGAATTTATCATCACCAGCTTGTAGACGTCAAAACTGACATATAGCAATTTGCACAAAATCAGAAATACATGTTTTAAGAGCAAGGAACTGAAAACCTGGGGGTGCAAGAAATACAACTAGTGCTGCTCTTTCAGAAAACAAACCCACACTTGATTTCCTCCCATTTTCACTTATTCACATCTTCAAAAAGACTCTTCAAGTTTGCAGTGGAATTACTAATTTAAGTGCAGTATTACAGAGCAGGTACCTTTGAGTTCAAATTAAAGAGAGCCCTGATAAATTAGCATGTGGGTTCATTTCTGAACTGTACTCATTTTGGAAAGAGGAAAAAGCAAGCCCTATTCAAACCTCAGACCCATTTCATCCGGGAAGAATCCACAGAGTACAAGACAAATAAAGGCAGGGATAAGAGGAACTAGAAACTGCTATTGGAAGAGAAAAACAAGGCAAGCATCCAATACCCTTGGCTTCATTTTCTGTGTAAGGAATGGACAAAATATATCACTTCAGTTATCTTGGCCCCATAGCTCTTATACTATGTTTGGTTATTTTAGATTTCTTTTTAGATTGCCTCCATCAAGATGCAAGAATTTAAAAGCAGTTCTTCAATATCAATGTTTTTTCTCTCTCTTTTTCCTCAGGGCAGATACAGGGTACCGTGACCCAGTGCTTCCAGCTCACAAAAGACTGATGCTAATGGTAAATCTATTTCATTTAAACTGTTAATTCAGCTGCATAAGGGAGGTCAGAAGGTCCCAGCTCTTGTTTTAATATTGCCTGCACATTTAAGATAGAAATCAGTAATGCATTTCAAGATGTCATCCAGTTTCCCTTAAAGCTCCACTGTATACCTCAAATGAGCTGGCAAAGTTTGGAACAGCACCTATTCCAGTCAAAGCACAAATAGCTATTTATAGAACAAGTGTTCTATAAACAATAGAAGATTTATAGATAACATTTATATATAGAATATAATAGCATATATAAAATAAAACATTTATAGATAACATTTGTTTTGTTGTTATTTTTGTGAGTTACAGCAAGACAAGGACTTGAAAACATAGGCAAGCTTCAAGAAGTCAAAACGTTAGGAAGCGATAGCTCCAGAAGCTATGTTAGTCTAGAAATGGGTATCTTCTATCAGGCAGTTAAACAAAAAAGCCACCAAACAGAAGACCCACGTGACACTACTGAAATATAACACACGAAAACACTTGGTGAAGGTCAAGGATTTTCTTATCTCCAGTCACTTAAACACAAATTATACTGTTTAACTGCATTAAAAACAAAACATGCAAACAAGAAAAAAATTATGGTTGGCTGAAAGGACATTCCATCATTTCTTTGTCCTTGCGGTTTACAGGAACACAAGTTCAAAATACCCACAAGTGATGTACGGAGCCAAAGAACAGAATACGTGCAAATTAGAATCTTCTTTCAGAAAGTAAAAACTTGTGGGTACTGCAAGAACTTGAGGATTGCGTATTGCAATACTTCACCATGATATAAGTTACGTTTATAATAATTTTTAAAACGCAAGTCAGTGGCACACATCACATAAAAATATGGGTTCGTTGTGATAATGCCATAACAGAGAGACATTTTCAGCATCTGCTATTGCATTTGTGTCAAATGAACAGTCCACTTCACACATGGTACTTATGAACTAAAACCTCCTCATGTCTAACTGCATTGCTCAGTATTTGTTCCTTCTATTTCAGCACCATCTGCAAACTCCATCTTGACCATCATAATTTCCAAGGAGTTAACATAGAATACTACTACATTTGTTGTTTGGGGTTTTTTTGTTTGCTTTATACTGGCCATTTAAAGTTTAGATCTTCTAACTCCATCTTCTTTAATTATCACAGGTCTTGCATAATTCAACTTATACCAAACAACTTGGTATAAGACTGTAGTTTCCATACATTAACCAATCACATAAATTACATGGAACTCCAAAAAGGAAAAAACAAAAAAAAACCCAAAACACACCACACAGTACCTTTCTGCGAGGAGACACAGGCCTGTTATTACCTATCGCACCATATAGTATGCAAACTATAAATAGGAATATTGAGTAGACTTGATGTTAATCATTTAATGTTTTATACATAACAGAATTTTTAAAAGTTATCAATATCAGCAGCTATGGGACCTTTGAAATAATGTATTACAGTTATTGGCCATTGCTCCCTTCCTTACACTAAAAGTGGTTTCAAGTACACAGGTTACTTAACTAAACAGAAAACATGCCCATGCTGACACTTGAAGGTCAAACAGCATACAGCTTAACAAAAGCTACTATTTATTATATTTGATCTTCACATATCGGTCTTAAGAAATCCCCAGAAAGTATTTGAAGACATACCTTAATTTTTTTCCAACCTTCTTTGTCTTAATTCTTTTTTACATATCCTTGCTAAGGAATTAAACCCCAATTTTTATTCACAAAATTCTAACAAGCCAAGATTTCCCATGAGTACTGTAGACCAAAGATGTCCACCCACCAGCAAAGCATGTGGATGTGTGTGTGTCTCTCCCAGGTCTATTAAAGCTATGCAGGCTACTAGCATTGTAGAGGACTTTTTTTAAAAAACACACACACATGTAAATAAAAGTGAAGCTAGTTATGTGCAAGGTCTCCAAGATGTTAATTATGATACAAGAAAAAAACCTGCAATACCTAGGCAAATTGATAATGCTGTTCACTAAACTAAAACACGGATTTTCCACATAACTCCCAGTAACAGCTTAGCTTTCATGAGTGACAATAAAAAGAGCATATTGTAACCTTTTAACCTATGTTCTTTTCAAAGAAAATTACAGCCCATAACACTTTTTCCTTCTTGCACTTTAAGAAAAAAAATCATCTTATTTTTTCAGCTCTGGTTAGTGTTGGTCCATAGACCTTCACTTATTAAAAAAAGGAAAAAAGATTGAAATATGTTTTATAGGTAGCAGAAAATTGGAAGCAATGGAATAAAACTAGCAAGTCATTTCTGCACCTGGAAAAGCATTATCCTTCTCCACGATATGTGATGTTTCATGAAAAGGCTACCTAATGGTTCCACTACTACAGGACTTGCTGAGTTATTTTAAAATATAAAGGTTCAGCCTGTCAAGTTACAACTCATTATCGATATTTCCCGTTTTCTTTTCAAACAAACAAAAAATTCCTTCAACAAGACAGCTCACACACAACTATTCAAGCCCTAAAGTAGAACAGAAGTATCTTACTACTTCATGACTGAAAAGTCAATGATACCTGTGTTTTACAGGTTTCCAGAGTCACAAGCACTGGAGACAATCCTTAGAAAAAGGGGGCTTGATAAATTGTCCATTGCAATCATCCAAGAAAATCCATAGGTTTGAAGCATATTATTAAATCTAATTCTTGGAATGGCTGGTCGTGCTCCAGATGAGCTTTTAACTACTATTTTAGATATGTACAATGTCACAGTTGATTTCTGGCTAAGTATTCAAACTTTCTTTCCTGAGTAGCAGAATGTCTATTGTAAAAAAAAAAAAAAAAAAAAAAAAAAAAAAAAAAAAGGGGGGGGGGGGGGGATATTTCAATAAAAGCATGAAAGATCCTGAAAGCTGATGAGTATTATACACGCATCTGGTGCCCCTACAGATAAGGATCACCTTTGTGCTTTACTGATCACTGAAGAATGTTTTTCTTTTACCACACTCAATTGTTTTATACTTCATGTTCTTCTGTACTCAATTGGAACTGAGCACAGAATTCCAATATAACAGAAATATATCAACAAATTACATAGAGAATCCAGAAAAACCCAAACACAGGCAATAGGCAGGAAATTACTTATTTTTAAATGAAGATTGAAACCATTCATCAGTATAGCTTGTCTAACCAACAGGGAAAAGGAAAAGCTGCAAGTAGGAGAGGAGTCAGTACACCAAAGAAGAGCTGGTATCATTCAAAAAGCATACAGCTGTCAAAGTTAGAACAAACAGCATCAAAAACAGACTCTAGATTGAAATTGATATTTTAATACAAGCTATGCTAAACAAAGAAATAACACGCTGCTGCGTCATTTAAAAGACTAATGAACAAAGCTTTGAGTAATATACAGCCAGATTCACTTAAGATAAAACTAAGTATTTGAACAGGTATTCTTCTTATCCAATATCTACAAAGCTATCAAATCACGAGACGCATCCATTTCTCATTTTAGGTGAAAATACTACAGTTATGAAGAAGGGTAGAAAAAGATGTATAAGCCTTGACTTTCACTATTTAAATATAGTTTACACATATTTTAGCACCACTGAAAGGCTTCTTTAAACCAATCCTATTTTTAAAGGGATCTTTCATTTCTAAGAAATGAAATTTCGTCTATACATATTCACTTAAACTATCTTCAATCATTTTGTCTCTACAGTTTGCACAGAAAGAAAAAAAAAAAAGATAAATTAGAAAAGAAAAACACAGTGATGTTTCACAAAAAAAAGAAAGCAACCAAACTTGAAGTATATGTATTAGAAGGTGAGGTAAGTAGATACAGACACACATTAACTGCAAGGTTTAAGAGTGTTGGTTTCTAAGTCATGTGGACATCAGCTTTTCCTTGCTCTATAAAGCAGTAGATATTCTCCAATTCCAGAAACCTGCCCATGACCCTTCAAGGACCTTCTACGTGGGCATACAGAGTATTGTTATTGCCCCAGACATTGTGTCTCAATATTGCTATGATAGCAGCTGCTTAATAAAATGGCTATTGAAGCTAGTAAATGAAAACCACAGTTGCAGTAAACAACCTACTGCTGCTACTCTTGTTCTTCATACAGGGAGTAACTACACTGTAGTGTTCCAGGTAGCAGAATACGAATCTATTACCCCGCCTACATTCAAGGGAGGAAGCCTACAGGCTTTAGAAAGAGAGGATCTAACTGGAACATTCAAAGTTATCAAAGCAAATCCACAAGTTGTATACATCAAACAACTTGCTCATTTTTGTTTCTATAAATTCTTCACGTACCACCTTCCTTCTCAGTTTTAGACAGAACTGGAAGCAACTGTTCTAAATACATACTAGACTCCCACTGGTAGTTTCACTTTACCGTATCCTAAAAGCTTTTTTCCCCAAATTGCTAGTGCTATGAAATTATGACATTTATGAAAAAGAACAAGTTATATTATGAAATTATATTTTTACTAGCACAGATGTTTATAAGCACTTGTACATAGTAGCCATGAAGTTCATCTACTTCAGAAGTCTTAAAGATGATCTTTCATCAGTAACTTCCTAATTGTTGAACAGAACTGGACAGTTTCGTTAGTTAACTCAAAATTTTCATACTTTTATTTCTATTCTTACAATTTAGTGTATAGTACAGTCTTCTCTGTACCTTATATTACTGTCCTGGCAGAAATGCCTGTAGATGGCATTTACTTTGTTGATGTTAAGTCAGTGACGTATGTTGGCATGTACTCCTAAAGTCATTTTCATAATTTAAGAATCATGCTTTTCTTGTCTGTCTCCCCCACCACAGCCCCTAAGTCATATTTTCATAACAGAAAATGAAGAGATAACAATGCAAGAGCTAGGGAAAACAAGACAAAACCAGCATTGCTTTTTTAAAAAAAAAAAAATAAAGTGCATACATGTGCAGGTTATCATAGAATCATGTCAGTTATCTGACATACTAAAAGCAGATATACATAAACTCAGTCACCACCAGTATCTTCTGCCCACAGATTTTTATTTTAAGATCACACAAGACATACAGAGCATAAGCATGTCTGCAGACTCACTGCTGTTGGCTTGATGGCCAGTCCCGAGTTCTGCAGCTGTCAGCTGCAGCAATCTAACAGAGTCAGTCTGCAGCAAGCAGATTGTAATTTGGTCCCCAAGAGAACTGGGCAAGGGATGCCAAAGGTAAGTCGTATTTATCTATGGACTGGAGCAAAATGCCAGGCATAAGCAAGGTATTATTAGATCATCTTTGTTTTCAAATCCTTTTCTTTGTCCAGTCTGTATTGCTCAGTAAGTGAATCACAGCTTTGTTCTAATGAAGCTTTAACTTCTATTTAACTTCATATTACCTACAGCAACCCAAAGTAAAATTCTTGCAGGTACCAAGGTCACTGGACCACCTGATCACAAGCAAAGACACTAGTAGATGAGACAGGATGATTCAGCAGTACAAGGCGTTAGAGGATAACAACTGAACATAACAATAATGCAGTAATTCAGGCTGAATTGCCACCTCAGTAGGACCCAAACTAGAATAGATCTTTCTAGGAGGACACATAATTGGGGGGGGGGGGGGGAGCAGCTTACTGTAGTTGTGCATTACAACAAGATGCCACTGTGCAAAAGTAACTACTACTATTTGCAAGACAAGCTTTTTGTATCGGAACTCCAAGAGAGTAACTACATAACCACCTGGCTGGGGACTTAGACCTTCAGAGCAAACATACCATGTGAAAGCTTTGGAAAGAAAGCCATCACTTGTAAGAACAAAAGGTCTCATTGGTCATTTTAGAGACCAGAAGGGCATTGACTGCTAAGTCCGAGAATAAGCACTTACATGATTCAGCAGCGAAGTCATAGACAGGAGAGGAAGGACAAGATATCCCCTAGGGGATTCTGATCTAAGCCAAACAGCTTTTGAGGAGTTAAGAAGAAAATGTAACAAGGAAATTCATGCACGTGCATTGTTTAGATCAGTCATTTTCAGCCGTTTTCAACTAAAGTCCCCATATGGCAAATACTAACCTACTGACAGTAGCTACTTTTTCCTCGGTTACCTTTCAATGGAGCCCACAGATTCCCAACATCACTAGTGTAGGCATAATTCCAGTGCTTTATGACAAGAGGTGTAAGAGGAAACTAAGCAATTAGGTCAGTTCCCATGCAGTGCCAGTAGACAGAGATATGTGATGTGGATGAGAAATCCAGTACGGTTAATAAAAGATGCAAAAAGTGAGAAGAGTTGTATAATCAGCCTTAATGCTCCTGTAATAGCCTTTGAGAAAGTCTGATGTGAAGCATATGTCCACAGTTAAAGAATAATGAGGCATTCAGTACAACGTAGAAACTCCCAAGATAGCCCATCCAGACAGGCACAACATTTACACCAGCACGAGCAACATCTCAACACCAGCCCAAGAGTGAAGAACTGGGTAGCGGAGACCTCGCTCTGCACTAATGTGCCTGCACTGCTCCCTATAAAAATTTGAGTAACAGCAGATTGGGACACTCCGCGCTGTACTTCATTCATGCAGCGTAGTCCTACTCTTAGACTGACAGTTTGGAATAAGTGCTTTTCAAATTACAGTTCTCTGCAGGACAAGCACAGGAAAAGTTGAAGATGATATCTAGCCACAATCAAAAAAAAAAAAAAAAAAAATCAGGGACAGGGGAGGGTGGCTAAGGAGAAAGAGAAGTAGTCTATGGGGTGACATCTGACTTGTGGCTAAAGCGACAAGCCTCCATTTCTATGTACTTAGGAAATCTCAGAATGTTTTCCCATGCCTGATCTTGTCACCAATTTTACACTTCTCTTCTGCATAAATGCAAAGCATTATCACTATAAGCAGCACTTAGAAAGACAATGATGCATTACTGGAGATGTCTCATAGCACACAATAACATCCAGTCTACTCAACTTAGAAGAATTTCTGCACCAGAATGAAAATATTAGGGGACAAAGATTATCAACCTCTTCTAACTTGCTCACACTACAGTGCAACCTTCCTCTACCATAAGATCATAGGAGGTTTTTTTGGTTTGAGGTGGTGGTTTGTTGTTTTTTTGTTTGGTGGTTGTTGGTTTGTTGTTTTTTTTTAAAAAACAAAAAAACACACACTGTTGAGCTTCAACTTTATAGGAACACAAAAACCCCACAGAAAGCATGTTTGCTTTTCATAGTATCATACTTATGGGCTAGAAGCAGGACATCTTGAAACAGTAGTGCTCGATGCCTTAATTACTAGGCAGTGTTAAGCAGACCCTTAGAACTCAGAGCAACATGAACAGCAGGCGATACTACCATGTGCACCGTTATGAGTCAAAACTACTGAGGGCTGCATGATAACTCAGACAAGTTTTATGAAGCAAATGGACCTCAGACACTTCTGTTACACATTATAATGCTATAAGCAAGAAACACGATTTTTTGTACAACTTTGTGGGCAAATGACAGGTACAACACATATCTATCCTGTCCCAAAACATATTAGAGATAGTAAAGAATATCAGGGCACATGTGAGAAAGACAAATAAACCCTAAGAAAAAGTTGTTTTACTAGAAAAATTAATACAGCAGTGGCTACTTCGGAAAAGTATTTTAAAGAATTATACTAATAATTCAAATAGCTTTCAGTTCTTGGCAGTATGTCCAAACATGAAAACACAAGCTGGCTATCCAGTTATGCTCATACTGCCAGGATACTGAAGGTTGAGGTATGATGTACTAAAAACTTGCCTCCTGACACTGTGGACAGAACATGATACAATGGCTTTAAGACCCATAGCATTCAAGTGAAAACATTTGGAAGTGAGCTATATACAATCTTTAACATTCATCTTAAGCCTACCTTGCCCAGCAATAAATTAAAGCCACAGTTTGATATACCAAGTTCGCCTGAAGTGGCAACTGGAGGCTTTACGTAAATAGGAAGAAAAGACACACTCTTGTGTTTTTCACTAGCTACTAGATTAAAATTTCTTATTTTTGCAGCAAAGTTTATTCACTTATTATTGACATTTAATAAAGCAAAATCAAGATCCCTTGAAGAACAACCAATAGGTCTAACCATTTTCAGTTTAAAATTACGACCCCAAAAGATTTGGAAGTTTAAAAGAGGGGGGAGGGCATAAAAGGTATGAAAGCCTGCAACAGAAGCTTTGAAGGTCTTCTAAGTATCAGAAGAAGGGGGGGGGGGGGGGGAGACATTAGATAATCCAGAGTCAGAATAGAGAAGAAGAGTTTACTGAAAAGACTTACAGTTTGCCAGATAGCTCTCTCACAATATCATCACACATTGTCACTTCCCTCCCCCTCCCGCAAAGCGGAAAAGTCACAACCACTTATCCTATTGTTTTGTTGCAAAACTAGGAGTTCTACACCATCTTACTGCATTTTGTTTTTAAATAAAAAGCAGTATTTCAACAAGCAGGTCTAATACTAGAAATACTGCTCACTGCATACACACATACTACAAAGGCTACTACAAGACTGCAAACCGCACATACTTAACTTCACAAACAGTTAGACCCACCAAAACCAGGATGAACAGAAATCAGGCAGACTGTGCACCCATTTACACACAGTAAATGAAGAGAGGAACCTGTACTCACCCACACGCAGGCCTCACAGGTGCCCTCTCACAAATCACAACACATTCTTCTTACAGTAAAAAGACTCAAGAGGGCAAAATTCAACCACCCCTTAGCATTACACTCTACATTCTCTACTCACCAGCTTTTTCTTCTACTATGCCTCTTTCCACAACCAACATCATCTTATACTACCTGGGCTGTTGTCTCTAGAGCACCTGAATCTAATGAGTTGATCGGTCCCAACTGGGGAAGATAATGAGACACTCAATGAGGTCCATGTGTGTGTGGTGGCTTTTTTTAAAGCAACCACATAGAATTTGTTAAAAGATCTTTACTAGCTTATACCTTTCTAGAGTTATTTACTACAAATTTTATCTCTGCAATTCATCCTGTAAGATGAACTTGAACTTAATTTAAGTTTCTCCTTATTAAGTGAACATACTATTGTGAATGCTTTAGAAACAACCCATTAACCTTCAGGAATTACTGGATCCATGATCTACAACAATGAAGAATTTTATTGTTGATAAAACTTTTTAGTATGATGTTTTCTTTAGGTGAAGATTTTGTTTGTAGTAGTAATTTATTTTACTACTCAAGAGATGTGCAATTTGAATGTCCTGAAGAATTAGAGGTTTCCTATTTCTTTACAGGCAGAAAAAATCTTTACCTCTAACAGAAGAGCCAGCTGAGGCGCTTTGGGGGCAGAGACAGACAACTGTTATGTGTGATAAAATATCGAAATACATTATCTCTACCATTATCACTGATTTGTGTTGGTCCCTAGGCACTACTGTAATAAACATGAGTAATCTGAGCTCAAGAATGTGGATTATCTCAACACGTGCTGCTGATAATAGGACGTGCTAAAAATGCATAATAGAATTTGGGGCCAAATAAACTGAATAAATTAATTAAAAAGATTTTTCAGTTGCAGGTGTTCTAATTAAAATATCTGAAGCCATTGTTGCTGTATGCCAGCATTGAACCCCATGTCTAAACACCCAATACACATATCCTAATATTTCAGCAGTGCTCAGGCCTCCTGACTTGAATAAAAAACCTTGGCATGCAACATGTGCAAATTAAGCAACCCTACAAGTTGCCTAAGCACAAGCTTACATGGGTGTGTTAGCCTAAATCTTCCATACTTCTATCCTTAGTATTACTGCATTAAAACAAGCTTTCCTTGTTGTATTAATGAATGCTAGTCTCCTTACAGCATAAATGTTTTATTTTGTTCTGAGGCTTACTGTAAAAGAAATGCAGGAGTTAACTATTTAGGTCTAGCAAGATGCACACCTATGAGGAAAAAGTCAGAGAACAAGCACCTAACAAAAGCCGCTTCTATGACCCTTAATAAAGTAAGGCTCAGTCTCCCAAATGCAACTGCCAGAATCATTAAAGCAAGACCTTAGACATCAAAAAGTATTTGCATCTACCAACCTGATCTACTGAAAGATGTCCCTGCCCATGGCAGGGGTGTTGGACTACATGATCTTTAAAGGTCCCTTCCAACCCAAACCATTTTATGATTCTATTATATACTTGAATATTTCAGCTGGCATCCCCAAGAGGTATTTAGAGTTATTCAAGCCTGAGATTCTTTGCTTCTTCTTCCTTGTTGTCCTTTCATTTCCCCAACCGACCAAATAAAATTAAAAATTATGTCAACTTTCATAGGAGTAATGGCCAAGTTAAAATGAGTATATATTATTGTTTACAGCTTAGTTCTTGGTAAGACCCAGAGGAAAAAGAAATCATATATATACTCAATAGAGCGCCAGAACAACTAGCTCTTTTGTCATTTTTTAATTTCATATCACTTAAAATACATCCAGAAAAATAATTCCATGGGGCAAACTAAGCAGATAAGGTGAGTTAGTGAGGTTACATGGATGTGTGGTCTGAAACCTCATCCTTAGAATCTCCTTCACGTAAGCAGACAATTCTACAGAAAAGCCTTAATTGAAGCTATGGAGCTGCTTGGGGAAAAAGGCTGGCATTTGCAGTTCCAACGCAGCTAAGCAAGCAGAGACTCGACGCAGCTGTTATCCCTGGCTGTTGTTCATTGCTCTGTGTAATGTGACTGTTTATCCCAATCCGAGTCCCATAGGATAGGTTTTCACACCAAAATCACTATTCCTATGTTTACATTCTCGGTAGAAATCTAACCTAAACTCTAACACCTCAAAGAACAATTTATAGGAAACTTGCATGAGCATTGGTTGTGCATTATCTGCTGGAAGGATAAATAAAGGGACTTCTGACTCATAGGTAATGGTCAGTTCGGAACCTTCCACCAAAGCTAAAGTCGCACAATTAAGAAATGAAATAATTCTGCAAACAAATAATTAAACACGCAAAAACAGTAAAAGAGGCTAAAGAAACTTTCATTAATGAAAAGTCAGTTAACCAGAAATGGTATATATCTCTGGATGTCTGGTTTTAGAACAACATATGTTTGCTTTAAAGATTCTTTGGGGGTTTTTTTCAACAATTTTGCCATGGACCTTACAACAGACATAAATCTGCACTGAAGTACTGCCAATGCGGTTTATATATTAAAAATGACCGTGCAAAAATACTGTTCATTTATTGAACAGATTTATAGATGAGACTTTTGGTAAGGTTCTGACTCAAAAAAAAAAAGAGTTTTGTCTGTACAATGAAGAGCTTCAATCCGGTCTCTATTTGAATTCAGGACTGCTTGTTCTAGCAGCTGCCTTGCTGTCTGCCCAATGCTGTCTAGTTTTCTTTACACATTAACTTACATCTTCTATTTTTTATTAAGCATTAAACTACTTACTATATATGACACAAAAAAATTGTAACATATATTTGAGACAAGCGACATTTTTGCATCTTTTTTTAATGTAATTAAAATAAGAAGTTACTTTCTAAGAGCCTAATCAGCCTTCAGCGATTAAAAAACACCTTTGGCATTTCAGGGATTTCATACCCTTGCAAATTCCTCATTAATCAAGATATTCAAAATTGTAAAACAGTGTCCAGTACAAGTGAGTAGATTGGAAGCCACATTGTACTGGTAAAAAGTACATAATATTGGTAATACAGGAATGAGCTTTGTATCTGGAGCAGGATGTGAAAGACACAAAGGAATTTGAGGTTACAGTGGCTTTCATGTTTCTCTCAAGATATTCAGGTATGGAGACTTTAGCCATTTAGCTGGCTGGGTCCACGATAGCATGAGGCATCTTTGCTATAAACTTTACCGCCTTTGACTTACTTTTCTCTTTGCTCAACTCATGGAACAACTGCTAATGTGTTAGACATAAAAACAATACTACCTGTAAATAAACCCACTGAAAACAAATTTTAAATTCATTGTTGACACCCTCGCCTTTCAAAGGTACTCAGACTTTCATTGTTCTGCTCTTTGGTTCTGGCTCCTTTTATGAACACGGTGTTTGTCTTTTCTAAATGTGTTCAAGCATTTAATTCTGCTTTGGTGTTTCAGTTTATGGCTTCTGTATGTGCTCGCAAGGCACAGAGGTAAGAGATAAAACTAATTTACGTCTATAAGATCCAGAAAAGGAAATGGCTATTCAATGCAAACAAATATTAGTGTTCATTATTATACGTCAGACAGTTTTAGAAATCTTCCTCTCCCACATGGTTACAGCTAATGGCAAACTTTTAAGAATAAGAAGGAACTACCAACATGCTGGTTCGACAGTACTTTAGTGATCCCAAATCAACTCCACTCAACACAGTTGTGTATATTTTTCCCAAACGCCTTTACTATGTATTGGAACAAGCATTCAGAGGATTATTTATGACGTGACCAGAATAGAAATCACTAAACTATTCAGCTCTAGTACTGTTCGAATGTGTACTAGGTTTCCTGCTAAATTCCTCAAGGCAAAAAGAAAAGCTGCACAGATGGGAACTATCTCTGTGCAAACTGATGCACTAGGAAAGGAAAATCTGATTAAATCACAGGTAGTCTCACCCACTTCATGAAACACAAGTGACCTGTAGTATCAGTGGTTGTAATTTAAACCTACACTTGGAAAATATTTGTAAAAAGATGATGATATTCAGGTACTTTGATACAAACACTAATAAAAGATTTCACGAAGGCAGAGATAGACGCACTCTGAGATGAGAGGGACTGAGCTGAGCCAGATGAAAGGGGTGCACACGCTACACTGGGTCACTCTCAGTTTCTTGCACAAGGTTATGTAGTGTTTAGTTCCTCAGGAGATAACACAGACTGTAATGTTAGAAGCCTACACCTACCAAATGTCATAGGAGAGAAGGCAGAGACAGAAATTAATAAAGAAGTAAATGTGCCATGTTTCTTCTCCTCTCCAGTAAATCCTTTTTGGGGGAAGATCCTGGAAATTCTTCATTCTTTATTAATGAGTTTTAACTCTAGTTTACCTTCTGTATCTGGCCAGGCATAGCAGCAAGGGCATTTGCATTTGTATCCAAAACCTAACTCCTTGAGGAATAAACAATAACATAAATGGGAAGCGAGTCAAGCAGATCTTAAGAGTAATTTCAGCTTTCATTTCATAATTTCTACAAACTCTAGACTCTGAAGCTAAGATATGCCAAAGGTACTCCAGATGAGTAACACAGAACAACTGGTAATGTTTGTTAAATATATGATAGAAGTATATTTTATACTTATTTCACTTTTCTTTTTTCACACTTATAACTAAAACCTATACTAAAACACAGCTCAATGCACATTGGTATGTTTTACTACTAATCTGCTGTGCTGTTGCAAACCAAGACTACATTAGCAAAGTTATAGGGCATTTTCTTCACAGAAGTAATGAATCAAAATAAAACTACTTAGATGGTCTTGAAGGACCTGGGGACTAGGATGCATGTAGCACAGATGTCTTCGGCTCCTTTGCAAATGTGGTATTGCTAATAGGTGCCAGCTTGGGGAAAGGAGTTTTTCATACTGTGAGCAAACTAGCATCTCTCTGGCCAGGAGCAAGTGGCAGAGAAATTTCCCTTGGCCCCTGATGACCACAAGCACCACTGCTGTGAGTAACTAAAGGAATCCATATGAGGTTTACACACTGAGGTATTCCTTCCTCTACCTAGGCTGCAAACCCACAAAACCTCTCTTTCCGTTACACAGCTTACCTTGTCTGCAAAGAAATCCTGAAAGGAAATGCGTATGCTGCAGTCTACCATTTCTGCACTGTGGTGTCAAGACCTCATTTCAATTTCTTGTCATCAAATTAGGCAAAATAGGGATTTATACCTACTTACTCACAACCGTGCTTTAATCACTGGACTGTTCAAGAGAGACACACATATCCAAAGCATACGCAGAGTAAGCCTATGGGACTGATCCTCAGCGCCAGACGGGTAGAGAAACAACTCACAGTCAAAAGTACCATCTAAGGTCCTCTCTCCTAGGTCTCTCAAGCAGCGCAGCTATATTGACATCCTGTAAGTTAATTGGTCTTGACAAAAAGTTCAGCTTATTACCTTATTAATGGAAGCTAAACCTTGACTCTGTCCTGCTCTATGAAGAGTCATCAGCCTGTTTGGGGTTCCCTGCATTATACTCCACTGCTCGGTGTAGACATACCTTTATGCTGATATTGATACATTATTATGCAGTTTCTTGGGAGCAAGGTCTACTATTTCATGTTTATATTACAGTAAAACACACATGCAATAAACAGCATTAAGCTTTTGTACAAGCACAAAGAGAGCAAGAGAATGTGTGACCCAGGAGTGAATACAGGTGGAAGCTATTTTGTAAAAGTCTGCATTTAAATGCGTGAACACCTGTGACAGAATTCAGTTAAGTGCTGCATCAGTGTATTTCAGGTTCAGTCCAAAACATTTGAAATCATTTGAAAGTAATAGCCATTGGAGCTAATCGTGCAAAACCAGCTTGGAAACTGCAAACATTTATTGACAAGGTTCCTTTTTATCAAGTCCTTCTAGTACTTACTAGAAGTTCCAGCCTTAAAAAGCCATTACTAGGATCTATAGATATTCTTTGTGATGTGCTTTCTCACACTGATTTATCATCTTCTATTTCTCCATAAAACCTTCACTATAAGACTGAAGTGATTTCAGATTTGCACACAGCTTCACTAAAGTATTTTAGAGATATTTCAAGCAGCATTAAATCGAGGAATTTGACCTTGGCAAATCATTTTATTATAGTGTTGTTAGATGTCTCAGAAAGATTGCCCACCTTCCTTACTGCTAATTTCTCAATATAGCACACATTTCTAATTTTAGACTTACAGAGCTATTGAGCTTCCTCTGAAAACAAAGTATCTGAAGTCCTTCCAACACCCATTCTCTCTCCTTTTCCCTTCTTCTCCTCTGTCCCTGAGCATTTTGACTAGCATAAGAAAAATATCCCTTATTCAAATTGACCTTGTTCTATTTCATTGAAAATAGCCAAGTTTTATCAGTGTCATTCATTGCTTAGCAGCAGCCAAAACCATTTCCATCCCTCAAAAGAAAGAAGAAAGAAAAAAAGCAAGGAAAAGAACATAGGAAACAGCTCCATTGCAGTTTTAGGTTTAAACAAAACAGTAAATTAGTTTCTAACGGGTGCAGAACTAAGGTATTTGAAGAGAACTAGACAAAAGTCTCTGCCATCTTAAACAGAAGAATTCACTTCAGCTGAAGAGAGCCTTCTAAATTTTTCACTAAAATAAAATACTTCGGCTAGATTTTTGAATCCCATCTTACTCAAGTCTAATCACATTTTTTTTAAGTAATTGATGTAACTATTAAAAAAGTGAGCACGGGTCCAACTTGCAATATTATTGCATGACAGTGAAAGGTAATGAGAACACATAGTCACTCACATGTACTCTCGTAGTATAAAGCCATGTGATGTATATTTAGGCAATGGCCCTGCAACAATATTTTGTGTTAAAACCACAAAAAAGAATTAAGGAAAGTGTTTATAATATATTAAAAATTACTTTTCTTAACTTGAATTTGCACTACTATGGAACATTTTTTGTGATGATATGTCATAACATTAACTTTAAATTGTGAGGTCTATGTTTTTTAGACTGAAAGTGCAAGTGCAGTTATGCCCGCTGTCTTGCTTCATATGTCCATACATATATGTTGCAAGGCTAATCTTTTTATGGCTTTAGGAAACAAAATATTTGGAAATCTGGAAAGTCTCATCATCTCTGTGGAATTAAATATCTTAGTAAGATCTACTGCAGCAGTTGAGCTTATATTTACTGGTAGCAGCTAGCTCCTGAATTCACAAACACGTTTGCATAGCAACAGCTTTCCCATTAACTCCCAGTCAAGAGCCAAGGAGAGTTGTGAGACTGACTTACTATTCTCATGACAAGACACATTTAAGGTTCACAATTTCTGGCTTTCAGTCTTCACCACCTAGGTCGGCACCTTTAGTGTTGCCTTTACTTTTCGCCTAGAAGCAACAGAATACTACGATATATGAAAGTGGTTTCCGTGTGTGTAATACAAGCTTGCAAAAGAAATCACAAGGTGCTCATCACAGCAAGTCTGCACCCTGGCAAAGCACCATAGCAGTTCTTGGGGCTGCTCTGCCTTGCAAAGATGACCATATTTTTCCTGGCTGCAGCAGAACAAAGTATGAGCAAATGAAACTAGTCAAGGGAAAGCAAATCCAGGCAGACTCCATCAAATGACTACGTTAAAGCACTTTCCCAGTAACACCTTCACCCATCTGACAAGAGATCCTATGAGCTAGTCAGTATATATCTAGCTACAAGCTTCCATGGGATACTGGATGCCATTTATCCTGGACTTTATCAAAAAAGCCATAGACAGAATCCTTTTCACCCCATACAGAGCCATACATCTATTGAACTGTAGGTATTAAATCATCCTAGGACTTCAGGAAAATTCATGGTTACCCTGGCAACTTCATGTATTTCCCTATGGATACAAAACACACATTTAAGAGGAAAATGCCTTTATCAATATGACAAATTCATCAGTTGTTTCTAAATCAAACATTCAAACTAGTCAGAATAAAGTAGCTATACTGTTTGAAAGATCTAATAACTTGTTCAGACCTATTTCAGATGCTGCCTTGGATGTCTCTGTGTGTACTGTGTGCAGGTGCAGACGTGTACATAAACACACACACACTTACGTATATCAATTGCATCTCCAGGAGTTCGGAATTCCACATGAGTTATTTAAACAATATAGTTTCATGGTAGCTTGAGAAATAATAATAACAGAATATGGGCAATGTTGTGATAGCAATTTCCTTTCTCCATTTGGAGTCTTTTGAAAAACTGTGAAATCAATATGAATAAATTATCATGCAGACAGTATCAATGCGAATTTTTTTTAAGCTAGATTTACAATTAATTAGAGGATGCAACTATTAAGCAAAAATACTTATTTGAAGTACCTAAGTTTTACTTTCTAAGGTTTGTTTTAGTCATCTCCATATTCCTGGCGTATTAAATCACCATAAAATCAAAAATCCACATCCCTCAAAAAAAAAAAAAAAGTAGTTAAGGGGAAAATCATCTACTCTTCATGATTAGAACATAAACATGTTCAGCAAAACCTGCCTTCCTTCAGTAGACCATTCAAGTGTGACCTCTGGTCATTTGCATGCAGCCATTCTGTCATTCCTCACTTGTAACTCTAATTTTACATAAGCAGATGTCAGAACGGTAACAAGATTTAGTCTAACCTATATGTAAGCTTAGGAATAACCATAAACCCCAAGTAACTGAATGCAAGCCAAACTCCAGCATACATAATCACATGTTCCCATTCCATTTCCAATACTCTCAACTTTCTACTTTTATGAGGCATTTTGGTGAATCAATAGCTATGTTGATTTCTTCTGTAAATTGTTTCCAATGATTTTGACATACGAGTTAAGTTGATTTGCTTTTCCCAAACTTTTGAATGTTACATGTAAATCCCAGTAGCACTTATATACCAATTAATGTCTTTCCCTACTGTCAATCACTGTGTTTCAAACTTGTATTTTGCTTCAGTCTGCTATCCACTGCTATCTAGTCTCACTCTCAGTATTTATTCTCTGCTTTTGAGTGTATTTCAAATTGTTTGCTTTGCAGGCATATTACCTTCCAGAGGCAGAAAGTGCATTATCACTAATGTCAGCTCTCTTTTTAGTTTTCCAGAGTTGTTATTCACCGTAGCTGCTTCCTGTAATGCTCTTTCCTTAATGGATAAGGGAACAAGGGGCTGCAGTTCATTTAATTGTTCCAAACTTTCTTCTCTTCTCATTACCTGCCTCTTCACTAGCATGTAGTAAAAGCAAGTGCACTTCATAGGAATAGGCTTCCAAGCACCTTTCACACACTGAAAAATAGTGTTGTAGATGAGTCTGTGAACGGGTGAATATGAAATGCTTCCTTTTCCTGAAACATCGTAAATGACAACTTTTATTTCCTTCCTTTTACTTTTTGACCCTAAGCAAGGGACAGAGTATATCAAACCCCGTATCAACATTTGCTCTTTCTTACCTTGGTTTTTATTTAACCTCTTATGCTGGAAGATGTGTCTGAATGAGAAGAAATTCCATTTTGGAAGTCCATCTGATTTTAAAATAAGTCAAAATGTCCAGGGGCCATATGTCTGAACTATACTCCTCATATATCCATTTGAAGAAAAACTAGTATCAAGTAGCTACATTTCTCTTCTAGGAAAAAGGATGTTCATAGATATTAAGAAGAAATAACCTGCCTTCCATTGTCAAAATCAGTCAGATTGATTAGGTCAATGAGAGACACAGTACAGGCATATTTGATGATGAATTTGGATACAAACTAGTGCCATAGAGACCAGAAGCATGAGTGAAGATAGGAGTTCTGTCCTGATCATCAAACAACGCAGCAATATGATATTGCAAGCAGCAGATGATATTGCAAAAGATTCCATGACCAAAATATTTACAGTTACACAGGGACAGAGGTTTTATTAACAATTATTTGAATAACAATCCTGAATTGCACTAAGACCAAAAATTCATTTAATGCATGCTACTGAAAATCTACCACTCTGGATTCCTGCTGAAACATAGACAGATGAAAGGCTTCATGAATTTACCTCGAGCTGTCTGATACCTCAGGCGTCTTGCATTTTTTTCTAGAGATTGACTTGCTCACACCAAATATACCTTCTCTAAGTTATTCTTAATGTTGAATATGCGAGATCTACCAAGGCAACTACCACTGAAACTACCAGGGAATTCAATCTCTGAACCTAAATAAATTGTTCTAACATCTTAGTAATCACACAGAGGAATTTAAAAAAATCTGTCACTTTGCAATTTTCACTGAGGTGTTTGATCTTTGAATGATTGCTATAAAGGCAAATCAGAGAGGCATTTTCACTATTTGCATTCATTACTTAAACTTCCATATAGCATTTGTGTCTGCAGGCCAACAGACTGGGAGCTACTCTGGCAAGACATATGGGAGGTGTCCTGCCCTATTCTTAAAAACAAGACTAGATGCAACGGGAGCTGCAATCAGAACTTGTTATCTGCTGATCTTTACAGAGAAACTTGAAAAAGGACAAGTCTCTGATTTTTGGCTGAACATAAAAGCTAGCACAAACAAACATGATGAAAGTATTAATCTCAGAATTACACAATTAGCTTGTTGATGGCACCTTTGATACAAGAAGACCAGAGGTTGGCCATGCTTCTTCCTCTGTAGGGAAACTGTGAACTGTTGGATATGAGAGGGATGTAAATGTGATAGATATTCATTTATCTAAGATTTTGACACAGTCTCACATAACATTTTATTAGTAAATGAGGGACTTAGATAACATCCCCTCCCACAGGGCAAACGGTTGAAAAACCAATCTTAAAGAATATTTCTGGAAGCTACACCTAACGTGAGTCCTGCCATAGTCTTTCCTTTGTCTGAAGCTTCAGCAATGGAAAGGGATGCTTGGATGACACCCTGCTCACCAGGATTATTCGTCATGCATAAAGATACCACTCTGTATGGTTCAAAATAATTTCCTTCTAATATTTTTCCATGTAAACTATTTCTGTTGTCACAAGTACTCCAGGTGTTTGCAAATGATGGTGGGGATATTGGAAAGTTGCCCTCTCAAGCTAGGGCTCAGATTCACTCATATCAGTTTCTGAAGTGATTAACACAAAAGAAAGCGATAGACAGTCTCCAGTCCCTTGTTATAATTAGCTTGACTGGATTTGCTTTTTCACCTCTGAATCCATTCTGGGATGTCATAATTACTCTAACTTGGGGTTTAGGGCACAAAATTATACCATTACACAGAAATTTGAGATGAAAACGCAGAGCACATTTTGCATTGACTTAGGTTTTGTTCTTAACATTTGGATAATACATAAACTCTAATGTCGAAGAACATCAGACAACTTTTTAGCTGAAAACTCTGGGATGACTGATGGACAGACCCTAAGACTAATATTTATCTGACTTATGAATATTATTTGTTGATAATGTGCATACAGTTATCATTAGAGATCTTACATCCCAATTATTTAAAAAATAATCTAATACTGTTTGTTCACTTCAGAAAGCTTTTATACATTATACTGTATAATATATATATAATAATATAATATACTGTATAATATATATATAATAATCATAATATATATAATTATACTGAATTAATTAGCTGAGGATCTTATCTCCTCTGAAAATGATGACTATGTATCACAACTATAAGATGAACATAAAGAACAAAAAAGGAAAAGGTCACTCATCTCTCCCTCTCCTGACTCACCACTCCTTTTCTCATGCAGTCAGCCTGTTTTTCGCTGATGTATAAAATGCTGCATCTACAAATTTTCACCAAGGTATATCAGGTTGCATCACCACAAAAGAATGCATCTTAGATGATCTGAATATTTTAGGGGAGTGCATTATTTTAAGAGCAATTATTTCTCATCAAAAAAGCTTGCCACAAAAGGTGAGTGATAATTACAATAATAGGTTAACTACTGAAAAGGCAAAGACACATGAATAATATATTGTAGGTTTACAGAGGATGTACCCACCAAAAGGAAATTGCCACTCATACAATTATAATTAATTATATATTCATCTACATATGTTACTTATGTAAAGAACCTCCATTTTCTAACAACTTCCCTATGCTGTTTGGCAAGGATTCAGTATATGTGGCTGTTTCACAACTGCAGGGAGAAAAATGTAGCCAAATACTGAAGAGACAATTAACAGAATATGCATTCTAGTATTTTAAAACTTGTACAGGAAAACATTGGGGGGGGAGAAAATCTCTGTGTGTTGTGCTCACAATATTTTAAATCTCTTTTTTCCATTACTTCTATTTTCCCATAGCCTCCCAAACTTACACAGAGCTGCCTGCACATGCCCAAAAGATACATCAAATTAGTATTCTCCCAGCTCACACAAACTGCTGAAGAAACAACTATTAAAGACTAAAACAATATCTTCTTCCATTGCTGTGCAGTTACTCATTGAAAAATACAAGTATTGAAGACAACAGGACTAAACAGTCGACAACAGGACTAAACAGTCAACAACAGGAATAAGGCGTTCACAATCTGGTCCTAAATAATGGGTCCTCAGTTTCTAAAACCTCCTTGAGTTGTGGCTCAGGAGCACACTATGAATTCTGTAATGATCAGATAAGCAGAGAGAATTTTTCCATAAAAAGATATAATTACCGATTCTGATGTCATCTTTTTAATGGCCATCACTCTGTGAATACTCACAGAACCCTCACTAAGCTCTCAAAGCTTTCTTTCAAGAGCTATTAAACTAACTTAAAATTCAGAAAGGATTTTCTATGTACCATCTTTTCTTTGGTTCCAAAATCTTGGTAAAAAAAATCTAGAAAAGAGTCTAGATGCAAATAGATGGATACAAACTAGTGTAGCATTACTGTGTTTAATGCTCTGTTACTAAAGTATGGAATCACAACAATGATTAACATTTTAACTGTTTGCATAGTAACAATAATAGTATTAAAGCAGTAAATTATGGAGTCTAAACTATCATTTCATTATTAGATTAAGCACATTACAGCCAAAAAGGCAAGTCCAGTCCTCGCTACTATTCACCACCACATGATTCTATCTCCTTACCTTGTGCAGACATGAGATATTATACGACATTGTGACATGTCAGATCAACTTGCCATTTTCACAAATGCTGCCCCTGTGGCCACATGATCATCAGTGCTGATGCAAGGGAAACAGTGGGAACATACGGATGAGGACAAGTCTTGGATCTGCTCAGTCTCCACCTCTGTGACAAATCTGACCGATCAGAGGAAAACGGACTACAACAAAAGTTTTCATTAAACATTCAGACTTAACAATGTAGCATTTTCCAACAGAAGAGTGTTTTATGAGATAATTCCTGTCCCCATCTACTTCTGTGTTAACTCAAACTGGCATTTATTCCATTTAGCTCAGTTTACATTTGAGAAGTTCATAAATACTCAGTAAAGGGGCACTTACAGAGCATCTGGATTTAAACATCTGGTCATCTGACTACATGAATTTCAGTTACAGAATTCAAAATGCATAAGAAGTTCATTAACAACTTTTCAGTCACAACATTTAACAAAGCTCAACAGAGAAATGTAGATGTGCCAAAAAAAAAAACCAAAACCCACAGTTATTGTATATGCTATAGAATTTAAAGCCAAAAGTCCAAGTTTTCCAAACTCTTACACCTAAAACCAATCTCTGGTGTCTATATCATGGGAATAGTTTCCCTTGCTCAGCATGACTGACTGATATTCAACCTTCTGAAAATCAGGCCAGTTATATTTAGGCACCAATCTACAGACTTGGAATCTGATTTTAGACTTCCGAACTGAAAATTCATCTCAATAGTCACAGAAATCCACTCAACACTTGGCAACTAATAAAATTACTAGAGAAATTTGAAATTTCAGTCTACATGTACTTCCAATATCCTAAGGACACATTTTTAACATGTTCAACAAATATGTAACGCATATAATAGGACTTTGGCTTCTCCTCTAGCATTGACCATATGGATGTTTTATTCATTTTTCCATATGCTTTGAAATATATAGGTTTAGTAATATTGAAAATAAAGATTATGGTAAGAGATAAAAAACATGTACAACAAAAGCAAAAGAAAACCGAGCAATAATGTGTTCTGTCTTCACAGAAACATGCATTTCTGCTTCACTAAATCATCAAATCCTGTTCATGTCACTGTAGCTCAAATATAAGTCTTTCAGAATACAGAATAAGAATATCAACATGGCACAGCTTCCTCAGCGTATGTTATTAACCTAATAAATCCAAAACTGAAGTTGCACAGAAAGCCAACAGTTCTGTTTCCACAAGTATACTATTAGGAACACAGTAGGCTTAGTGTAAGATGGACTATATGCTTATATATTAATATGTTTAAATATATGATTTTACTACAGTTAGGACCAATCAAATTAAAAGCTAGCCCCACTGTGCTAGTAATGCTATGTGTCTGGCAATGTATATATGACATATTGTCGTCAGCATGCAAAAACTATATATGAGGAGTTAATATAACCATCATTCTCTCTACTAACCAGTTCTCCAAAATTAAAGTACCGCAGTCTATGAGTATTTGCAGAGAAGGTAGTCATCACTCCTTGGCAGAGACTGAGAACAGCATTGAACATACAATTGCCAAGAGTGGCCCAAAATTAACTTCCCATAGGTCTAGTCATGGCTCATGTTTTTTGCTGTCAGAAAGTTTTGGCAAATCCAAATGAGAGTACAGGCCAAAAAAAAAAAAAAAAGCTTAGAGCTCTCTGGAGTGTTCCGAGATGCTTCTAAGCAGTGAACGCCAAAAGACACTTGCCTTACAGCATCCTCTACTTTCTCAGCAGCTCCTGTCTCTTCCTTCTGCGTCTGTGATAGGTGAACTCATCTACGCCTCCTCCTGACTTCCATGCATGCTTTTATCCTTTTCACTAAAGAAGAAGTATTAGGTAACTAACCTGATAAATTTCTCACAGCAGGGAGGACTTCTTGAAGCAAGGGTTTAGGCATGGGGAGTAATTTGCAGAGGACAGCAAGGAGGACATACTTGCTATCAGTTTCACAATGGGAAAAATCTCTCTTCACAGTCACCTGTGCAAAGCAGGTACAAGTCTTCATTTAATATATTATTGGGTCTGAGATACACACGTAAAGTAAGAGTTAAAAATTCTCCATGCTTTATAAACTCTTAAAGATTTCAGGCCAACCTTTTTTTTTTTTTTTTTTTGAATCTACACCATCAACAACAAAAAGTAATGCTACTTCTGTCCACCTCATGTTAGGTCTAGAGAAAGGCGGGGTATACTTCATCTATGAATAAGAAAAGGAGGTAAGAATATATTTGGACAGGAGAGCAGCTGAACTTCCAAGAGAGCTCTTTTCCAAAATAAACTCTTTTATACCAAATATTTTTCATATTATGGGCAGAAGCATTTAAAGAAATTGTGGTGTCATCTCTGATGGCAACCCTACTTCCCTTGTAAAGAACTCTCCATCTTTAATAGAAGAGTAGTGGAATCATCCACTACATGAAGGAAAATAGCTTAAAAGCTGGAACAGGAGCAAGAAGAAAGAAAAAAATGCTGCACACTCATGTAGCGATATAAAGCTGTAATAAAAGCTGTCAATAGCCTGAGTGAAACAGAAAAGCCCCTTCATCATCAGTTCTTCCACTACATCACATTTGCTCTATGTTTGTGACATGGGAAAGAAGAAAACCCCATTTAAGAAAAATCTTTGCAAATTCTTTGGTATTACTGCAAATATTTTATATTTTAAAAGAAAATCCTTCCAGATAGTTTCATCCAAGACTAATGCAGCATATAAAGCATATTATACCTACTTACTCCTTTATGATTCATTTCTCTTGAATGTCAAATTTGTTTTGGAAGTGACATGCAATGCCTCATCCTACCATAAAATCCAGATGAAGGATTATATATATTTTCAAGTCTGGGGTAATTTGGAATTAATTGTAATTACTTGGAATTCACAGCAATATATAACAAACATCCCCTTAGACATGTCCAGTACAAAGGGCACTAGAAAATATAGAGAACTCGTAATTGCCTGATATTTTGGATGATATAATGATGCTCAGAATTTTACTGATATTTTATCTCCTTTTTTCAAATTCTAGACTAAAAAAAAAGCTGACATACAGGACAGTGAATGCAAACAAAACTATATGTGGCAAATATATTTTATTAAATAAAAAGGCTCAGTCATGAAGCTTGATAATAAAGCCTAGTGTATTATTCAGCACTGAAATTTCTAAAATTATAATGAGATGGTTCATGAACATTCTCATTATGCTAATCCAGATTCCTTCAGGAACATCCAAGATAAAAGCTGAATCTGACAGAAACCATTTGTGGCTAAGCAACAGTTTCTGCACTCATATCTGAAGTGCATGTTAGTTCTACAAAAATGCTTTGTTCCTAATCTTTTGAGCTGTTCTTCATTAGACATGCAAAGCTCACTCTTGTATAATTTGACTGAGTTAAAAAGGCAAACCAGTAAAAGTTTACGTCCTATACAACCATAACAGGAAATATGTAACTGAAATTCTATTCAGATGGCCAAGGAAGTGAAGCAATCATTTATTCTTTTTTGCAAAAATTCTGATAGCATTTTAAATGCACTGTGGTTAGCACATCATGATTAAACCATCAGCAATAGCAACTTTATTACATGACTTCAGGTATCATTTCTTAAACCAAGTTGACATACATGTATTTTGTCATCCAAAGAAATGTGGTTTACTTCTGCAGGAATTTGAAGATACTTCTTTTTGCGATTTTCAAAGGGACAATACTGATACTTATTTTGTAACATATGCATTACTAATTATTTGAATACTGAACAAAGGGTTTTAAGAATAATTCCAGTCTTACAAAAATTTTCCTTCTTATTGGAACCTCATGGTCCTTAGTCTTGCAGCATGATTTGTAAACCTTAATTAAAGTTGGCATTAAAAATGCCTCTTGTAATTTGGAAGCAGAGTCTTTCCTTGTGCAGTTAGCAACATTCCAACTTACATACATAAATATTTCTTAAAACTAGGCAACTTTTCTCCCCTTCACTAAACCCACAAAAGGATGTGAAAATTTCAGGGAACAACATATTTACATTTTTAACCTCCTCACTAGAAATATAGTATCTTTGTGCTTAACAAACACAAACACACTTTCATGAAAAAAAAAAAAAATCCAAGAAAGAATCCATGTTCTGCTCACGATCAGTGGTACAGCATCCTCACTAAAATCATCAAGACCATCAAAATCTGAACATGGGTCACACTTTAACCTGACCTCTGATCAATATCGTAGTGAAGAGTTTTTATGAAAAAAGCAGTTAGAAAAGTAGTAATGGTGTCCAAACCAATGCTGACCCCCTCTACTATTTTAAATTCAACTACAGTAGTTTATATTAAAATAATTGTAAATGTGTCAATAGTTACAAGACTACAAATGTTTTCCAACTACTATGTTTCCATGGAAGGAATTAGCTGTCTTGATTGCTTAATATTTGAAATTTCTATGGAATTCTCCATGTATGAAAGTGTTTCAAAGTGTTTGTTATAATTTATTTTAAATTAATCAGTGTCTTGGGAACATAATTATAAGATATAATCCAGTACATTACTTTTTCAAAAATTGAGAAATATATGTATATGTGTGTTATACATCATCACCATCATCTATAAAAAAAAGGCATTAACATCAGATTGAATAACTAATACAACTAAGTGATAGAGGTGAGTTCTGTATGTCTAGGTATTAAAATTATGCAAAATATATCGCAGCCTTATAACCAAAATAATCTAGACCAAATTTTTAATAGGCTGTGGTTTTAAATTCAATAAACATTATATTTCATGATAATGATGTGGGTACCTTACTCAAGAATCATCAATAGATTAGGATCTTATTCTAAAAGGTGCTGGGAGAAGATGCCAAAGAATGGCTGCAGGTAATGAAGGTGGCTCTTTCCCTGAGAAGGTGCTTAAGGCAGTGCCCCCATGAATGTAAAGCATTTTGCAAGATCTGATCCTTTACTTTGGCTGGACTAAAGAATTCAGTTGGGCAAAAATGCTGGATCTTCTGTTCCAGCGAAAAAGAAATGAAGAATATTTGTCTGCCCACCCTGATTACTATTTTTTATCTCACCGCAAAGTTGAAACACTGCAACTGTACTCATTATCAGAGCATGGATAGTGTTTGGACTTAAAAGTAAACATTCTTGCAACATTGTATCTAACTATAGCTACTCATGTTAGTGTAGGTTTGAAAGTATATGCTTGTAGAAATTCCAGCACAGAAATAGTACAGTATGCCACGGCTTATCTTCTAGACAACATGAGACACAAAGAATGCCTCATTTGGTCATTTCTTAGCTACTGATTTAATCCTCAAGTTCTATTCTCCAAAATATGATATAGTCAAAAATTCATAAACACAATTTCAGAAGCATTTGTTCTCATCAACACCTTCTCACAGATTATGAAAAAATGAAAAATCAGCAAAGACCAACATTTATTTTCACAGCTTATTAGCAGTTCCAAAGAAGAATGCTGAGTAAATATTCATAGAATCATAGAATCATAGAATTGTTCTGGTTGGAAGAGACCTCCAAGATCATCGGGTCCAACCATTAACCTATCACTACCAAGTCCCCCACTAAATCATATCCCTTAGGGCCTCATCTAAACGCCTTTTGAATACCCCCAGAGATGTTTTTGGCCTTCTTGGCCAAAAATATTAAGAGTATCGGTTTAGTATCCTGGTAGTATTCAGATTCAGTGACACACACACCTGATCGGTTACAGAGAAAAGCTTTGCTACACAGCTTTGCTGGAAAGGAAGGCGTAACATGTCTTATCCTTTTCCACAAAAGAACATTCCTGGATTAAGGTAGACATAAATCTTTATTATTCATGCTAATCTTTACACTTTCTGATGAGTCACCAGCGAGGGATCTCAAATGTAAATGTGGAAGCTCTTATGACACAAAGCACATGAACACAGGCACCATTTTGCATTGAATAGCTCAAAATTTTTCAAATGTCAATAAGCTTCTGTTTCTGGAATTTATTTGAACCAGTGAACTACAAAATTAAGTACAGTAAATAATAAATTAAAATTAAATAAAGGGTATGAGTTCTTCTCCTTGGAATCCTCCAACAGATAGTTTCCTTTATCCCGCGTTAGTCATGACTGCTTCATTTTCTTTGCATCCTTTGGTCAACTTTCACTTTGTGTGAGCCAACACTTTTATTCAAACTAATTTAATCAAATCCATTCAGTAAATTCTTTAGTATATAGCTGCATGCTTTAAAAACAACTCTTTGTTGTGGCATTTGCAATAGCCTGCGGTTATCAACTAGTCACAGTTACAAAGACTGACAGTGCTATTAATTGCAAGATAGTTTTTTAGTGAAAAATTTCACTTGCCAATTTATGTGGTCAACTAATTGTTTTGAATGGGAAAATAAAATACGTTTTGTTATAAACATGATTTACAGTAATGGATGGATGAGTCCAAATAAAGAATGGATGAGTACATTTGAAACAATTGTAAAAAAACTGCATAAGTATGTCTTCAGCCATTGCGATTATTCTTTAAACCAGTCTTAGAACCAAATTTTAATATTAAATCTAGTTCATGGCTTTTACGCACATGGAAGATTAAGACTGTCACAGTAGCTAGCAGTCCTTATTTTTAAATTGCAATAACAATATATCATGACATCTTTCAGAAAGTACGAGTCTTCGCGTCCTTTGTATTTTAATATGGGGGTTTCAAAAGTGAGCATGGTGGGACAGTAAATTAATATTAACAAAATGCTTAGTCATTTGCTATCTCTGAAGACAAGCGACATTTCTGATAGTATTTGGTGAGCATAAATTGAACTGACCTTGGAAGAAACCTTAATGTCCTCATGTGCATAAACCAGTGAGGAGCTATCTATATGCAGTTTCACACCTCATGAACTTTTACACATTATTCATCTAAATCAGAGATCCAAATACAAAATCTGGCACTTGGGACATCGTGCGGATTTCTGATATTCCTTGGCAAACGTAGAGCTCTGAAATAAATGGCTAGATTTAAATGATTTACAGATGTAGGGGCAGGATAGTGGGGGAGAGGGTTATTTTCAATTTTTATTCCAGATGCATACCTAAAGTACAGATAATCATTGTTCTGCCTAAATGGTGTTTCAAAACACCACATTTGAGAGAGCACAACGGCATGGAAACTGATTACACAAAACATGAGTGGAGGCTGCAGAATTTCCTAGCATCTGGCATACTCAGTTAAATGAAGAGCTTGTCATATCCTGGCTTTTCAACTGTGGCATGTCACCTAAAGTCTGCAATGCTACAGCGTGGGTGAAATGACACAGCTGATATGCCAGTATGTGACATACCTTTAATTTCACATGCCATGCATAGCTGCATCCCCCACTGTGAAATGTTGCAGGGGCATATTTTTCCGGTGACGTTACATTGTCTTGCTGGACTGTTTGCTCCAATTTAAAGTCACAATTAGCATTTGAGATTAGAGGAAAAATGGTAGCCAAGCTGTTTGAATGGTACACTTTAACTGGAGACTGTTTTTTATCCTCTCATAATGCTAATCACCATTGCTACTGTCGTTTATTTTATGTCCAGTAGATAAATGTTTTTTCCTGAATTGGACTATCAAAGAAAGCACGTGGTAAATGCATGACAGAAACCTCTACATTTTTGGCAGAAGTCGAAAACAAAATAAAATGGCAAAATAGGCTATATACTCAATACACAGAAATCAACAAAATATGTGGTTTAACACATATTATCAAAATTTCCAGAAATATGTTATGTTTTCATACACAAATGACAAGACATACAGAACAAGACTGCTTGAAAAAGCTACAGCAACAGCAGAAATACCAAAGGGATGTAGTGCCATGAATGTAATTACAGAAATAATCTTTCATGTTGCGTCATTCAAATTGTAAAATTGCAAAATATAGTCACAAACACATAGTTCAAAAAAAGAGTTCCGAAACAAAGTTCTTGATAGGGGTCTTCATAAAATGACAAAGCAAAGATCTATATCACTTTGCTCTGAAACTTTAGATTCATGTTATGCAAATAAAATAGGCTATTCTCAGTCCCCCCTTTATGAACTTGCTTCTTTAAATATGACCTGCATCTCCACCTCATGTCTGCTTTTGCATCTCTTGTTGGAAGAGTATTTTGCATCTTTATTTGAGAAGGAATGTAAAATGCTGACCACTTGATGATTACCAAACATTCCAGCTAGGATATGGCTTTATTTTTATAAATATGCAATATATAACAATTTCCTTTTTCACAATAATAAATATTTTTTTAAAAGAATAAATATAATTTAAATGCTACTAGAAGTACTTTTCGGGTAGCAATGGAAATTTAAAGTTATGTTTGAGAGGACAGGTCCAACATAAGGAAACAGCCACAGAGGCTTTAACACTGATCTGCCAATATACCTCAGTCATTGTCCGGATGTGCCTATCCTAGGGTAACTCTGTCTCTGTGCCTATTTAGTCCTTGGTCTTTCTGCTAAAACAAACACGTAATTTGCCTGTGCTGAAGAGGGCTTGGTAATCCAAAGGATTTGATGTGTTTGCCACAGTGTGGCTCAGTACCACCGACTCAGTTATTATGTGACAGTCCGGTGAACCAGTGTCCATCTCAGGCCAAAGTAAAAGCAGTTGAAATCGTGGCAAGCTCTGTATCCTACTGCCACTCCAACAATGCCCTTGTCACCATTTTGACACAGTAGTGGGGAAGCTAACAATCCATTCAGTTCTGATACTCCATCTACTCGAATTCTAGGACACATAAAGCATGTACATAGGCTTTCCCACGTGTATGTAGCCCTATTGTTTTTGTACACTTCTAATATAAAGACTCACAAAGGGATTCTCAACTACAGTTCCCTTATGTTAATGAATATTTTTCAAAATTTAGTGGAGGAATGCATCAATTATTGCCAGGATCTTAGCCTTAAAAAGCAAAAACAAAAAAAAACACCACCAAAGAAAAAGGGAAAGAAAGAAAAGAAAAAAAAAAAAAAAAAATCATTACTACCTTCTCAGAGAAGAGCAAATGGTATTGAATCATCAATAAATGCAGTGTGAGTGGTCTGTAAAATATACACTCAGAACTATCAGAGAAAACAATTTTGAAATATAAAAAGAGCTCTGAAAACTAGAAAAAAGAATGTAAACAAAAGCTATTTTTTTTATTCTGAATTACCCACCTGACTCAGTGCCATAATTTTCTAGGTAGGAGGAGGAGAAAGAAAAGAGAAAAGCTTGAATATCTTTTCCCTTTACTCTCCTTCCGAGTGAAGAAATGGCTGAAGAAAACATAAGAATCTGAAAGGGCACATTTTCCATTGTGATTGCAAAAGCTGTGAGATACTGTAAAGCCTGGTACCTTTTAGCTGTGTTCAAATTTGTGATGTTATTTTAAAAATGAATAATTTATGAAAAATTATAAAATTAAAATGCTTCCCACAACTCCCCTAACAATTTCATGCAAATATCTTAACTGCACATCCCTTGTTCTTCATCTCCTGTTAACCCTTTCCAGTGGAATGAGGAGCTCTCTACACTGGGTTGTGTATAACCCTAGGCATGAATAGCCTTGAAGTTAAATTTACAGATTGGGACATTTCTATCACAATGATAATTATGCAGCAAAAAACCAGAAATACATTGATGAAATTATTTTTCCTAGAATTTTAACTGAAACGATCATGCATTTAACATAGTATAGATTGCATATACAATAAAAATGCGAACCACATGAGTACACTGTAAATAGTTCTCCATAAACACCGGCTGAGGAGTGGGCTGGCTGCGCATTCATTGGTCTAGTCTTTTCACATAAATCATAGCTGTCCAAAGTCTAATCGGATTTACACTGGCTGCCAATGTTCCCAAAGGCTTCTGCACTAGCCAGCCTGGCAGCTCTATAAGGAAGGCCCAGCCACACACTGTACAGCCTCCAGGGAGAATCCTTATGTTGAGCACATCCCTCCATGGCCAATTAAACTGGCTTTGAGTCACCTTGCACTGCTGGCATGGTGCAAAGAGCCTGCAGTGCAGCTGAGGACTAGGGCCAAGGTGTTGTCAGTTCTGATCCTAGGGTTGGGGAATGCTCTCTTAGAGAAATTTTAGAGTTACTTTCACAGCTCATTGCAAAAGCACCACACGCATAACCTTCTTGTAAAATAAAACCCTTCCCCATGATAAAAGCTGCAAATGAAAGCATTCTCACCTCAACACAGAGCGGCTCCCCTACCCAGCAAAGCAGGACTGGAAAACATTATGGTTATGGCTGTTGACTACGGAAATTTCTGAAAGAAGCCTCAGAAAATATTATATGTATCTTTTGTAGGTATAACAGATGAAAAGATGTTTAGAAAGCTCTTTATTTTAGAAAGCATTTTACGGTTTATGTTCCTTGCAAAAGTTCTACATTCATTAAATATATATGACATTATTCAGTACAGCATTTTTACTGCCATACTATACAATGACAATCATCTATAAAATGCTGACTAACCAGCAGCAGCTGTTGTAGAACTTGCTGGAGTTGCAAACCAACCTTTCTCAGAAGTTTGAACTACAAGCTGAGAAAGCTGAAATATTAAGGAAAGGATAAATGGAAACAATGAATAAAAACTGGCAGCTGACTTCACAGTGCTTTCAGAAATTGAAGATTCAAAATCTAACACCACAGTCACCTGTAACCTCAAGAACCTTATAAGGACATTATAAAAATTTGGAAGTACACTAAAAAGACTGGAGGAAACAGCTGTTTAAATAGCAACACAAGGATTTCACATTAATTAATAGTGAAATACAAGCAAGCATTATTTTATGCAGAATTATTTTTTATGCATATATATGTATATATCCATCTATGTGTCCATCTATGTGTATGCATGTGTGTGTGTATGTATATATTTAAATGCAAAGGTCATTTGGTAAGGTCATTTTTTGAGCTGAAGCAAAGCTATTTGCACCACAGAGTATAGATGGTTGTATTACATATTTCCTATGCGTGTGCATATATATGGCACAACTCTCCTTGGCTTTAGTAAGAATGTGCTTGGGCTCTGTGTCCGCTCATCGGTTACAATCAGGAAGCTGTGTGAATGTCTATTATGAATTTAATTAAATTAAATTGCAGAGATTTTCTTTGAAGCATATTTTTAACACGTGTTGCACAGCAATGTTTCATGTTGTGGTACACATCTTAATACCAGCACATTCCTGTGGACCACCAGTCCTTTGAAATGCTAGAACTATACTTTACCAGACATCCTCATTAGTCCTGTACCAATTTCAGAACTGAAGGATATTTCCTTGTCTCTTATTTTATACTTTCTTTGCATCAAATCATGGCCTGGCTTATATTAAAAATTGTTGGGTGTATTTATTAAAAGTAAAATTAATTTCTTTAACACACTGCATGTCGGTGACATTTTTCTATGCATTATATACATTCATTGTTGGTCATGTACTTATGGTAAGAAAAGGCAAAGTCAAAAGCAGAGAATATCAGAAGTGGACTAATCCAAGAAGCTTAAGAGCATCAGGACTGTGGAATTCAACCCCAGATCATCTATTTGCCTTGAGAAAAGAGCAAACACTGAAAGGCAGACAAGTCTGCGGGCGTCCGCATTTACTTTTGATAGTGTCCTTTCTTGAATGGAAATGGACAGTATTTCTTTATACAAGTGGACTCTTAGGGATAAATGTCTCAATCTTAATAACCCAGGCAAGGGGTATATTGACAGAATGATTTATGATTGCCATCATGCAGTCATAGAAATAAATGTTAAAAAGCTAAGATACCTTGTAGAGTAAAGCAGTATGTATTCCTTTAGAAACAATGTGCTTCAGTAACAGATAGCAGCTCCCGAGAGACTGCCTTCCGATGTAAATATCATGGATTCTTAAAGCATATTCATTTCATTCTTTTGATCATTTACCAAAATATACCATTTAGACAAGGACAAACTAAAATGAAATTTTTCTGCATCCTTTCTAGTACTCTAAATAATACTTAGAATAAAGTAACAGGGACATAAAGAAAATAAAGAAAAAAGAGCATTTCTTTGTCTGAATCCAGGTATTGTTTTCTGTAGCTGAATTAGTTTCATTGGTACAGTTTCATTTGCTGAGTATCAGGAAAATATATTCCATCCAATTAAAAAAAAAAAAAAAAGAGAACTAGTTGTATTTACTATTTAATAATACACGAGAAACACAAGAAAAACACTTGTAGTCATACTATGATGAATCACTATCCAATCAAAAAGTTTCTTTCTTACAGTCTCTCTCTCCTCTGTGCTCTAAGCTTCTCAGCAGAGGGAATGGAAATTTGGGATTCTGCACAATGTCAAGAGGAAAACTAGCACTGAGTAAAAATAATACATCTTTCTCATTGTAACTTCATGGGACAAAAAAATGAGCAATTTATTCCAAACAAGGAGAGAACTCAATCTTCATCTTGTGGATTCAGTAACCTACACTCATTTGTATTTAGCACAGCATCCTCTATTAGCAGGAACATTTTATATTTAAACAAATGTAGGGAAAATAAAATCTTGATTCTCTTGTATTTCAAACAGGAGATGATATGGATAGTTATGAATACTAAAGCAGGAGCATAAGAGTCCAGACTTCAGGTTATTTCTAGCTATACAACAGCCTTTTTGTGGACTCGGAGTGAACCTTTCCGTTTTTATGCTTCAGCTTTCCTATCTGCAAAATGGATGTATTCTGACATTTTTAGAAAATACCTGGCTTATGAAATGCCATAACACACTATGGATGAGATAGCAAAATTATACACTAAGTTTAATACAGCCATATTAAAACTCTTAAACATAACTAATATAAGAAGGTAGGTTACAACTGACAGTTTTTGCATTCAGTGTGTCTCATGGAATACACAACTGAATATGGGCAGAAAAGCATTTGCAAAAAAAATATGCTTCAATTCATTCTGGTGTAGTTGAATAGAAGGGCCAGAAACTATAAGCGAATGATGGTACTAATGGCAAGACTTTGTTTCCTTATTGATTCATTCAGAGATACCACAAATGACAGCGTCCATCCTCTGTAAAAATCAAGTTGGAAGCACACAGCTGCAGAATTGTGTAGAAGCAGGGATGGTGTATCCGCTAAATGTTATGCCCTGTAGACCACAACTCACTATAAATCCATCTATCTAGCAATTAGACACTGCAGCCTGAACTTTCTGTTAAAAAGGGCACTGGCACAGATTGTACTGAAACTAATAATTATTCTCACACACGCCAACTCATAGCACGTAGAGAAAAGAATGTCTCAGGAACCAATCATTAAAAGCTTCCCAATGGTACACAACAGTACCACCAGTTGCATCTGTCTATTTTTAATGAATGTATTCCATGCTCTCCTGGGAAAAATGAATAACCATGCTTAGTTGAAAACTGCTTTTTCTTACAGGAATATTCATGAAACACAAGAGTAATTGTTTTGGTATGAACATTGCTGAAACACATGGAGAAATGTTTTCATATAAACAAGCATATTTTCTTCCATGTTCTCTCTCTCTTAATCGATAAAGTTTACAAAAGGAAACAAAACTGCTTGCTGGCCTGCATGGCAAAAGCAGCAAGAAGGTAACCAAATCAATAGGGAAGTGACTTTGAGCTGAGCAAGTGATTTATAAGCTGTATTTTACTATCCTTGCAAAAATATATAATTAAAAACACATGATGTACACTTGTAAAAGAGAGAGTTCCACATTTCTTAACACTAACTCTGTTGCAACTTCCATTGAACTGCAGCAACACCTCTGTGCATTAGGTTTGTACTTGCAAAAGAGGGAAAAAGATGGCAGACTCTGAAGGGAAGTTAATAGGCAGTAGATTGTTTTTTCATTAGAAAAGAAACTGATGAAAACCGGTCAATGAGGGATGAGGAAAATGCCTACATCAGCAATCTGGTGTTCTTCCTATGTGGGTTCATGTTAGAATTTAGAAATAACATCCATTTCATTATAGATTTTTTTTTAAACAAGAAATTCCAGAGAAAAACTATGAATGAAGAAGCTAATGGTTCCTGCTGAACCAAAAGATTCCTTTGCTCAGCATTAGAAGTTTAAAATGTCCAATATCCATTCAAGGGTTTACCAGTTTACCAGCTCTAAGACAGACTTCCCTCAGAAATAAAACCAACAGTGTTACCCAGCTGTGCCCCTGCATCTATGAGCTGCTTAACAGCTAGTTAAATGTATAAAATAAAATTGAAATAGCTACAGAGGCAGTTAAACAATGTTTCACTTTACATTAAGAAAAAAACATAGATTTGATATTTTTTTAAATCTCAATTATTTTAATCTTTTTTTTTTTTCTTTATACTGGTCTCATTTGGTTGACCTGTCGGGATGTACAATATCACTATTACAGCAATTTACCATTACTATTACTACAAGGTAATAAGATTACGGAACTGCAGATCCCATTCTACATGCTCACCTATGACCCACTTTGGCACATTTAGTTCATCACAGCAGCAGCCTAGGAAACACTTTGAAATTTTTAACACTTAGATTTTTCCATTGTATATTTATAGCAAGTGGGAATGAAAGCATATAAACTGTCAGGCATCTACGTTTCAAGGACTAAATATGGATTCTTAGACTACCACAAAAACAGGCTTTTACTGTATCATATGGCATAGATTTTCATCCACTTAGCTCTTTAATGAGCTCTAAGTCACGTATAGCTGAGGCTAAAAAGAAATCCAAAAAAAGCATCCCGTATTAACATGAAGACAACAAGACATGGAAAGCTTTACTTCCCTTGGCGATGTTTGTCATAAGCTCCTTAGCCATACTGGTGTCTTGCATGGGCTCCTTTGCCCAGAAATCATACACAGGTGAGGTTCTCGAGGTGCACTCAGGGTTGACATTGCATTACGAGGCCTTCCAGGAGACAGCTTCCCCCTTCAGCCATATGCATGGAGGGACGCCCAGGTGTGAAGGATTTCACTTACTGTGAAATCCATTATATCAACAGTAATCCAAATAGCAAGGCCGATGCTAGAATCAAACCCACCTCAAAGGTCTGTAAGAATTGCACAGTGTTTGGCAACTATGATGAAATGATACATCTTCTGATTGCCAGAATTATTGATCATCCCAAAGAGAAACTGGATTACAACACGTATCCTGTCTACCATGCAGACGTACTTTGGTTTCATCACACCTCCAGAAAGTGGCAATGCCACCTTTTTGTAACCACAAACAAACATCAGAAGTGGATGGATAACCTGGTAGGTGCTTTTGCACATCTCTGTATCCAGCATAAGGATGCTGTAAGCCCTGACGGTGTGGATGCTGAGAGAAAAAAATCAGCACAGAAAGGTCTCTCTGTCATGGTGCTCTGGAGAATACTAAAGAGCAATGCGGCGATGCCCATTATAACTGCAGTTAAGAGCGTGGCTGACAATCCCCACCTAGGAGAACCAGGCTCCAGGGATTCCATGGTGGTTAGTTAATTTCCAGGCCATCAGTCATTGTCATTACAGTGTGAAATAGGGATGACTGTCTGCAGCTGAAGGTGAAACAAATTTAGAAAGTGCTAGCAAATGTCTAATTCAAAAGAAGGGTCTGGATCAGAGTTCAGTGACTAATGTAGAGAGGATTAAAAAAAAAAAAAAAAAAGGGGAAGACAGCAGGATTTTGGAATTTCTCTTTCTATTGGACACCCATTTCCAGTTTGATACTACCCTGGCACAGGAATTCCTCAAAGTTAGATCAACATAGAAAGAATAACTTTATCAGCATGCATTTCTAAATTCTTTGGTGAATGGAAGAAAAGTCAGCTGCCACTCAAGGCTTCAGATCTGGAAGAGAGGGTTCGTTTAGATACGCCCATTTTCTGTGATTTACTGCGGAACTGTATTTCAAAACATGCTTTTTAGTATTCACACGCTCCCTCGGCTTTCATGTATTCGCGTTGAAAAGAAACCCTGCGTGTCCTTCCTATGTACTGTGGAGACACCCAGTGGAAAAAACGAAGTAGCACAGGCATTAAACGACACTACGGTAATTCAAGCTGCTGTCAGGAAAAATCGTCTGTATATCTTATTTATGCTGCGATTTCCAACAATTTGAGTGTTGCCTCTTGGCTACCAATTGTGAGAAGTTCTCATTTAAAAATCTTCACAATCAATACCTGAAATAAACGATACATTTTAATCTTCTCAGTAGCAATTTCTTCTTTGAGATTTCTTTTTTTCTGTGATTTGGAAGGAATACAAGATGATATAAAACTACAGAAGAATTAAACCTCATATTTTTTCTTTTTTAACAATCATATAAATCTCCACAAATTGTTTTAGTTTTATATTTTGAATAAAATTTCATTTTTCCTTCTATTTTCTGATCTGATTTTAACTTCCATTCCTTAAAATGTACTGTAATGCAGAAACAGGGGAAAGAGTTTAACAGAAAACATATGCATGCTACTTCCTTGGGTGACCCAGAGAAAAGGGCAACCTACTAGCTGCTCTTCTGTACTGAAATCAAAACAATAAATTTCCTTTTTTAAAGAAACATTTTGCTTAAAGGAGGTACTCCTTTACTGTACATCTTGTGAGTAACGAGATCCTCACAAATCTTTGTAGATGTAGCAGATGAAATAGTTTAAAAGACTTAGTTTCACATTTCCCTAGTACTTTTTAGAATTATTTTTTTAATTGGACAACCATTACTCTGAAAAATGGTAGAGTCCAAATTCTTCTTGCGTTATGTTATCTCCTATGTTCTTCTGACCCGTGCAGCAGATGAAAAACAAGGAAATAATTACAGCTCCACAATTCTGTGGGCAAGCCAACACCAACCTAATGTCCTAGCAACACATGTTTTTCATAAGACATTACACACCAACTGGATTAATGGATCAAAATTTTGTCCCTCTTCTGATGTCAGAGAGGCAGAAGTGTTTGGAGCAGAAGCCAGCTCTGCGTACTTTATTCCAGCTGAGAGCTTTCCATCAACAGAACAATTCTCTACTGATTAATTACAGCCAGCATCTGGCTCCTTTATATCACCTGAACAGTAAAAGATGTCAGACAGTGTGGAGATATCTGTCCTTTCATGTAACAGTTAGTGAAACCAATACTACAGGATGTAGTAGTTAATTATTACATACTATCTATGTAATTCTTTGAATAAATTAATGGTATGAATCATAGCATTAAGTGCCACTAGAAATGACTGATGGAAAGGAATAGCAGATTAATATAAAACAAAACAAACAAACAAAAAAGACAATAGAACTCCTCATTTTACTTGATATTTTCTGTTAATTTTGGATATTTAAGTACCTTACCTTTCTTTGACGGATTTACTTTAAAGGAACAAGATGGACATGAGAACACTTTTAATAAAGTCTTTTTCCAAAATGGATTTGTTTAAAAAGCCTACACTTTTCAACAAAATGAGTATTTTCTAAAGCCACTTGGAATAATCCAGTGTAAAACTTTAGCTGACATTTTTGGAGAACCATCCAGAATACTTCAGAGATCTTTTTTTTTCTGAATAATAGCCAATTTAGAGATCACTGTGTAGAATTACATTTGGCTTTCCTCTTCGTGTTACCTGGCACTTTTTGAAAATTTGTTATTATATTATTGCATCATACAGTACTAAAAGATTCTTCTCAAACTCTCTGCAGTCAAATTAAGTTTTCACTGTTTAAAATAATTGAGGAAATAAAATTTGTTGTTGATACATATTATTTACCCTTTTTATTAATAATTTATGCATGTACAGAATTATACAGAACAGCACAGGTCTATGGACATATCCTTGTGGGACTTCATGAGTAACGTCATCATGAACATGCATAATTTATTTATCTCTCTTTAAAAAAATAGTATTTCAAATACTCTTCTAACCATTGTTGAACAGCAGCAATGATCCTTTTTCAATGATCTTTTAAATGTATGTACATTTGGAAAAAGCAGATGTAAATCTTAATGCATATAGTTTTCTCTTTGACGACTTGATAGGGGAAAACACAAAGGTAACAGGAGTATTTAACTACAATTCCATTAAACATAGGTCTTGTCTCTTTCAATAAGCACAGGTAATCACATATTCGGTAAACTTTTAAAATAGCCATTCAATATAAAATCATTTCAAGAGAGATACGCAAAAATCTTACTCTACATGACTCAAATTCAACAGATTACACTAGCACTGCAGCTTTACAGCTGGATCTCTAGACACCCATTACATTTTGTGAGCTGTTTGTACTGTAGCTTTTGATATTCTTAAAGGATTGACGGCATCCATTTCCTTTCAAATAAGGTCGTTTTCAATTTAGCAGCATTCAGCAACCTGCAAATCTGAGTCTGCAAGGCACTCTTAAGAATATCACTTTCAGACGATGGATGTTTTCCAGGTGGTTTTGCAGAGAACCATGAAATGCAGCTGCTACAAAACCTTTGATGAGACATAAGTAGAACAACATCAAAAGTGCGCTTCTTTTTGAGCGAATACATGAAAGCGCAAAACTAGCTGACAGTATCACATCATGGAATTCATTTTAACTTGCAGACAGAAACCAAGAGGAAAGATGATTTCTGTGGCCATTGCTTGGAGCATGGCCTATACAGTATAAAAACACAGAAACAGATTTTTAACTCCATCATTACATAATCAGACACAAAGCAAGAATTAAGCCTTTCAAATAGAAATATATACACACACACATATAAACACACACACACACAGAGAAGTATGGTATCATAAATCTTGATACTGACTTCTCTAAAACTTCATTTTACTGCAAACAGCAAGGCGCATAAACAAAATTCACAATGGCAACTCTCCTCACAGCCTCACCCAGCCTCCTAAAAGGTACAGCAGCTGCCATGGACAGCAATGCTCAGTAAGACTAAGGCAAGCACAGTATTCTTATACTCATTTATCTAGTTTGTTAACAACCAGCTCAGCCTAAGTGTTTCATCAAACACTTATAAAACAAAACACTGGCTGCTATATAAAAGGTCACTTCTCTAGCCAGAAATAATTGATTCTGACTTTATTATATGCTTAAGTTCCCAGCATATATTTCTTTGTATCATTTATAATTTTGTTCAGAAGATGGAAAGTTTAGATGACAAAGCCACCTTTGAGAATTCCCTGTGCACATTTGGACCTGGTAAACTCGTCTTAGTTATGTACAGAGATGGACCAGATAATCTTATCTGTAATTAAAAATAATTTTTAAAAAGCCTGTTCCTGAAGAAAACATAATACAGAAATTATCATTGGAGGTATACTATTGAGAACACATTTCTTCAACTCACAGGACAAGACTCTATGGGGGAACATACATTTAAAAAATAATGCCTTGACTCAGTAACCTTGCCAGTGAATATTTCACCAAATTTGAATGCATCAGGCTTTATTTTGATCAGCATTTGGGACCATTCTGATGAACTAGAGGAATCTGAAACAGTGTATACCTGAATTCTTACAAAAGTTGATTCCTAATTACCGAAAAACAAAAGGATTTCACTTTTTAATGTATGTGTGGTTTATTGCAAGCAGCAACTTGTTGCTATTGCAGCCACAAATGTATGTTCCATGCCAAAGACCAGTAAGTAAAATCTTTTGCATTAATTAAACTACAATAAGCAGTGCATTTTGTTTCTACAGTTAAGGATGTCAGCCTTTACAGCGATGTATGTAACCTAACCACAAAATGTGCTCAAAGTTGGCAACTAGTACATCGCAGCTACAGAGAATTTCTTGCATTTTCTAAATAGTTTTTTTAGGTGTATTTCTCTGGTTAAAGCCAGAAGTAAGAGACTTGATGGGATGCTTTGCCACTGCCTTCAGCAGATCGAAGTTGTATCCAAGGTAAATAGATACTTAGTCTACTTAGTATCTCTGCTGCTGCTAGAACTAGCCTTGACTGTAGTCGTATCTCCAACTCTACCACTTACAGTCTGCTCACGAGCACGCTCTATTCCAACTTAAATGGAGTTTTAATTTTTATGGACTGATCATACAAACTGATTTTTCTCCACTGGAATCCAAAGAGACACTTGAAACAAAAAGGCTGAGCACCTTATGCAAATAATCTTCTGTCATATTTATACTGGCAAATTTTATACTAGCAGAAAAACTATATGCCAATGTTTGGGAAAATACCACTAGTATCTTTCTGGTCTCCACAAGAGAAAAATCCTAAAGATTTGCTTTTTGCCTTAGGAAGGGGACTTACACACCTGATCTAAAGAGACTTTTCTTTTGCTTGTTGCCCTGAAAGAAACCTGATCCCATAGCAAGGACTAAAGCTATCAAGCTGTTAACATAAAACTATGATCAGGAAAAATATTTTTAAAATTTAAAGTGTGCTTTAACTGTATATTTAGTAAATTTTTCCAGTATCTGGTTATTTTATTTATTTGTACTTGAACACATATTTTTATTCATATTTGCTCTTCAGTGTCACTGCAGTTGCAAGTACTGCAGTCTATTTTGGTCCACTAAACTCCCTCAGTATTTTGCAGTGAAAAAATCAATTTTACTGGGCTCAGAAAATCCAAAAGAAGTTTCATTTCAGTGCCATTTACAGACATATTAATTGTTAAACATTATTAAGTATAAAGACATTTCAGATTTGTTATCTTGCAAGAATGTCTTCCAATAAAAACAGAAACTGAACATTCTCAGTTCATGGAGTCACCTACTAAATCACGAAGTCTTGGCAGAGTTTCAGTAGCTCTCTCCCTTCTGTTGCCACTGTCCTCGGGTACTGTTAGATTTCCTGGCAACACCCTTGCCAACACACAGTGGTCTCACAGCCGTTCACAAGTTTCTCTTTCTGGTCAAACTTATTCATTTCAGCTTTTTCCTTTCGTGGTTCTTACAGAACAGCCACAGAGCAAAAGGGTCCTTGTCCTTGGCTTGACATGCATATAGCTTCACTCTCATCTATATGAACTGGTTTTACCCCTTGTTATCCTACTAGCCTATCTGGAATTTCTAAAATATTTTGGGGGTTTGGGCTTTGGTTTTTGTTTTGTCTTATTTTTTAAGAACCTCCATCATAGTGATACTTTAGTCCACCAGACATGAAACCAATTATTCATAGGTTTAATTGAGCCTTGCATCTGTGACAACTCTTCCATCTGATCAACTTTTCCAAGCTGGTCCTACTCATGTGCATATATACAAGGAAATTTGGGTAACATCACAGGAGTTCCACCTGCATATCTGCTATTATAACTGTAATTTAAAAGGCACTTGTGAATTTTTGTGCATTTTACACAAACTTTTTTGCAAGCTGAAAAATAAGTGTCCCATTTACGGTGCTAAGTAACGACAAAAGGCAGCAAAGAGGATATAACCTTTACACAAAAGCTGCAAAGTAGCATAGAAGCACAGCAATGTATTTGAGAACGCTATCCAGAAGGACGACTTTAACATTGTTATTCTATGTCTGTCCATTATCAGAAAAATGTCTATTGCCAGTATCATAAATGTTCAGCCTGGCTCCAGAAAGCTATATGCAAATCACTTCTTGATGAGCACAGAAGGAATTTTTTCCTTGTTGCTATAGGATATTTACACTTTCAAGGATGCCCTGATTGGAAGCAGCACTTAAAATATATCAGCAATATTTCTTTGACATCTGTCACACACATTTCAGCACAGTCCTTTCAAATAACACATTCTCATGAATCATCTACTTAAACTCTACCTCATGTGCCAAAGAGATGGTGATAATGGAAACCTGACAGTTTTTTGGATTTGTTACACTGATGAAACCAGGCAATATGCTGAGACAAGTCCAGGCACCTATAGGGAAGGAGACGGAATGATACAGTTGAATTCCATCTGTGCTACAATTATTTGGCTTTTCCACATGATAAACTAAATCATTCACATTACTTCCCATTCCACCCCACGTTAGCAACTCAGTCACCACTGACCATCTTAAAAACGGGGGAACATCAGTTCTAATCAGGTAGCCTAAGCTTGCTGGTAGAACCCCAGTAGGCCCAGCAATCAAGGAGACAGCAACAAAGATATTTAGATTCAAGAAGATACAAACATATTTACCCTCAGTTTGGAGGCTATCACCAACCTTGCCCTATCTGCTAAGTGCTGAAGCACCCATAAGACATTTGAAAAAGACTTTGTTACTAAACAATTTTAAATTTCCTACTGAAAATCCTTAAAGTATTGTAAGATCTGAGCATAAGAATCTCTGCATTAAACCAGTGAGCCAACTCAGTACCCCACCTCCAACAGACAGCAAGAGGGGATGTAAAGGAAAAAAAAAATTGAAAAATAACTTGGAATGATAATTCCAACGTATACTCTCCCAACATCCACCAGTTTGCAGCTCAGACTTCTTGACCCAGAGGTGATAACTTTGTGCTTCCCCATCCTTGAAGAATTTTTCTTTCACAAATTTGCATAGCCACTTTTTGAATTCACATAAAATCTACAACATCATAGAAGGGTTCCACAGCCTAATTGTATGGTGAGAACCACATACAGGTTTTCGTAAACCTGCCACTTGCAGCTCTTCTATGCCAAAATGAATGAAACTAACTGGAGTAACTTCTGCAGTGCATGCTATAATGGAAATATTACACCATCTACTACACACAAATTATCGATCAGTAATTTGAAAATGATCCCTGCAATGAAAACCTGTTGTACAGAGTCTGCCAGGATACAGTTAGATAAATGATGCCACAGATGATCCGCACATTTAGTGAATAACTGGATCACTATCCTTGAGATTATGAAATGAACTGATCTGCACCTGCCAAATCAGGGAATGCATATGCATTAACCACAGACTGAAATAAACAGAGTTGTGCAAGCCGCAAATTTTTTTAGCAACGAGACTGATGAGAGGAGGATAGTGTGAAAGGTCAATTCAGTGAATATAAGAAAGAGGATATTCATGTTTGAAATGTATATCTAACATTTTATAGGTGCCTCACATTACATCTAAAATGCTTTCATGGAAGAGCATCATTACAATGGGCCTCTTCAAATAACACTAACGGCTGATTTTTTTACCTTACCTTATTGACTATTCATTCTGTAATTTTTTCCATAATTGTTGTTTTACAATATAGCCCACAAGTTGCATGGTCTTTCATAGATGTACTCTTGAAGTTCAGTATTACTTACATGAATATATGTTTTGCCTTTTAACGGTTGTTGCCGGGTTTCATTTGCTTGAGTCTTTTGACAGTTTTGATACTGCTTCTGCCATTGATTTTGCAATGATGCAGCGAGAACATGACAAATTTTGTTGCTCTGCAAAATTCTGCAATCCCCAGATGCAAACCAAAGTCCGTTATCCGTAATGATACCCACTGGAAACGCATGCTAGACAAGCCATTCCATGGGAGAGGTTTCCATTACTGCATGAAAAAGATCTATTTCTTAATTGGGAAAGCAACAAACTATCCCAAAGTATACTTGATTTGTTTCATGCTACCCCACTCTTGCTAATTTGCTGGAAACCTACTGCAGACACTGCATTGGCTTTATTGTTTTTTACACCTAAAACTATCTGATCTATAATGAATTTGCTTTGCAAAGGAGATTAACTTGCTGGAAAAGGTCAAACATGGATTGTTCATGAAGGCCTGAAAAGTCTCCATTTTTCAGACTTCTTTTTCCCAACTTTTTCACAGAAAGGAACAGCACATGCAAAAATGACCTGGAAAAGAACTTGTGGTTTTCACACGAGAGTAAGTACTAGCATCAAAAAGAGAGGCAGAAAGGTAGTTATTTTCTGTACATAGAATCACCATAATTTTGTACGCACGATGACAGCTACTGGTAATTATCTGTTAGTTATCTATGCACGTACACTGATATTTATACTGTTCCTGCATGACATTTATTGAATGTAGGTTTTACAGGACATGGCCACTAAGCTCCAAACATTGCAATATATTTAGAATCAAAGTCAAAATGCAGTTTAAAGTGCTAGCAATAGCTGTGAACTAAGCAACTTCCCTACGAAGAGATGGTCTTCACAATGAAGGGGCAATGTACACAATGTAGATTTTATATCTCTTTCGTTCACTTTTATGGTACAATTATTTTAGTTTACTTGTTGTTAATTTGCAACATTATAACCATTTTATTCTGCTTATAAACCACTCCACCTTAATTTAAATACAGCTGCTTCAAGTCATTCTTTCTAAGAACCCAATAAAAGCAATTTATAGAAACAAGAACCGAAGCGCTTATCTGTCACTTAATTTATAAAACTTAGCTTTTCCTTTAGTGTCATATTTTTAATTGGATATCGGTAATTTATTTATTTTTAACCCAAGAGAAAATATATACCATAAAATGGCTACATATTAATGATGAATACATCGATCAATGAGAACTGTCTCTTTGACCTATGATGCTGATTATAGAGGTTCTTAAAGGTGCATTGAGTGAAACTAGTGCACCAGTAATGAATTAGCATCAGGATATCAGCCAAGAGATGCTCGCAAACTCTTAGCTATGCTATGCTTTCATATTATTAAAAAACAGTGGTTGTCTGCAAATAATGTTAACTGTTCTTCCAAATGTCTAGGTTAACAACAGACAGAACTCCCTAGATTCTGTATTACAAATACTGAATGCAACACTAGTAAGAATAATAGTTTAAAAGGCTTTGTCTAGAAAACATAATTTATGCTTTTTTTTTTTTTGTATATTCATTACAATAACCTCTTTTAACCTTGAAATGCACTTTTTTTCAGTTTGCATGATTTCCAGCTGACAGATTTGAAAAATTGATCCTGAGGATAATTTTTCACTAGTCTGGGACCTAAAGCTTCTTATCCTCAGATAGCTCTGTGTTCTCTGAGGAACTAATGAGTTCATCGTACACGAAAAAAATATATACACAAAATTTGGATTTTTTTTTTTACCTGAACCTACAGAAAATAACATCTAAAGGTCTTGGGATCACTGCATAATGCTTCTTACCTCCCTGAATTTGTTTAATGTGCCACAGATCCTTCGGAATGAAATCAAAGCAGGCTGCTACCACTTTATCTTGGAGGGATATGTCATAAAATCACTCCTCTCTTTTTATCGATAAACAAAGCCCATGGTACCTTCACACAAGCCAGTCTTTCTCTTTTTGTCTCAGGTGAGGATTTCATAGGGTCCCTCATTTAGACAAGTATCTTCTCACTTCCCACCTGCCTTCTACGTTACTCATGACAGGCACATGCCATAAAAAAAAAAATTCAGGGTCTAGTTAGTTTTCACAGAAAAAGCAAGTCCTCTGGGGATCTGTGAGGCATTTCTAACTCCTTTCAGTTGATTGCTGCATGGGAAAGCCTTTGTTTCCTTAAAAGACATCATACTGCTTCAGAAAAAGTAAAATACTAATTATCTGAATCAACCAGTTTGCTATGTACCTGAGACAGTTTTAAAACATAAGGTGTGATTTTGACAGTCACCAATGTTGATTGCCCAGCCTGCTATATGGTGAACTCTACAGTGAAAGGGGCCAAACACCTGCAGCTCTTGCTAAGCTGTGCGGGAGCGATAGACACCTAGAATTTCTGATAAACAAGTGCATATTTTCCCAAGTACTTGGAAAAGAGACTCTCCAAAGAACATTCACTATGTTTTATCATTTTAAATATAGAAATTTTTTTTAGTATTTGAGGAAGATGCAAAGGATAGAAGATCTCCTGGTTTCGGCCAGGACGGAGCTAATTTTCTCTCCAGCAGCTACTGTGTTTTGGATTTAGTGTGAGAAGAATGGTGATAGCACACTGACGATGTTGGTTGCTGCTGAACGATCAAGGACATTTTGCAGTTTCCCAAGTTTTGCTAATGTGCAGGTACAAAAACTTGGGAGTGGCAGAGCCAGAATAGTTGACCCAAACTGGCCAAAGAGAGTATTCCATACCATAGATGGCATGCCCAGTATAAGTGAGGGCTGGCCGGTGGGCCACTTCCCTTCTTTTTCCCTTTTTTCGTTCGTTTGGGCTTTTTAGTTCGTTCAGCTGTTTGTTCCCTCGCTCACTCTCTCTGGAACTTGCTGTTCTGGGATAGCTATTGGGGAATATCCCTGTTCCCTGACTGCTGCTCGGGACAGGCTGTATCGATTATCGAGTGGTGAGAAATTGTGCATCATTCATTTTATGTATATTATTATCCTGTTATTTTAGTAGTAGTAGTAATATTTTAATATATATTTGTTATTATTTTCCTTTGCTGTCCTGGTGAACTGTTTTTATCTCAACCCATGAGTTTTCCTTTCTCTCCGATTCTCCTCCCCACCCCACCACAGAGGGGGGAGTGAGTGAGCAGCTGCGTGGTATTCGGTCACCATCTGGGGTTAAACCACAACAGAAAAGCAGATATACTTCTCTGCCCAAAAATGTATTTTGTGGAGCATTTTGCCCAGAAGAGGTCCCATTTTCTCACAAGGAAGTGGACTAGCTCATTAAAAGGAAATTTTCTTAAGCATTATATATTCTTGATCCCAATTTTGTAAAAGTTTGGAAATGTCCAAGAAGTAAGAAATTCTCCTCCCTCCCACTCTCCCTCCAAAAACATAAAACACTAAGAGAATCTATTGGGAAGCAATTTCTAGAACTATATGGCTACTGGATCAAACAAACAGCCGATGGACTGCACACTTTCAAATCACTAACTAATGAAGTGAAGGTCATCACAAATTAAAAACTGAAGCTAAGCTGTACATTAGAAACTAACTATTGCCAAGACTATAGATCAGACTGTGCAATATAGAATCTGTGGAATCCATCTGGCTAGTGCACAAGAAAAACTCCATCTTCTTTGGTACTTATCAAGTCAGATGATTCTACAGAACTGTGAAAGTTCTCTCAGTTTATTTCAAGATATAAAGTACTGCAGACATATGCTTTCAAAGGCTGCCTAGATAAAAAACTCAACAATTTTAGAGCAGAAGGGCTATTAGGGGTAATTCAGTTTATGGCATGCACCAGCGCTGAAAGTGAAACAGCTAACCTCTATCCAGAACTACAACCACTTCTCCAGAATGTATTTTAAGGAATGATGCAGCTATGAAAAAAGTTAATTAACACAACATGTCTCCTGCTCTACACCAGGGAGATAAAATCCACTATATTCTTCACCAGCTCTATAGGAACAGTTTTGTATAAATTTCATTCTGACCCTCCAGGTCAAATTGCAAAACGTAGGGAATTTCATCGAAAACTAGGAGAACTCAGGGAAAAAATAAAAACAAAACCACCACACAACAAAAAAACAAGGCAAAGGTTGAAAGCAAGCATGATTACTGACATGTAGATTTTCATACAGACTAGTACATAAAAATATAACACTGCCTGTCCAGAAAGAGATCCAATTGCTTTATGTGCTTCATAGAAGGTTACACATTCTTAACAAAAGTAAAAATAAATGTTTTCACAATCACTTTACACTTCGATGAGAGCCCCTCTCATTGTCTTTAATGTGGTACAAATCTCACTTATTGAGGTCTTACCTTTCTTTAGTAAAGCTACATTAACTATGATGACTGTTCCTACGTATACAAGCCCTTAGACACCTACATGCCTTTCTACACATGGAACAGTACACTATAAGCGAGGGAGGACTTTACCGTGCACTCACCAGTCCACCCTAACTCCCTTTTTGGGCACTCTTTTACCATTCACTATGCACAAAACAGCCTACTGTGAACCTGTAAGAGTATTTATAAGGATTTAATGGAAAGTCAGCAAATTATAACTTCACAACCAAAATTTTTTTCTATTATCTCCCCCTGAAAATCATTCCAGGCACATCTGACCAATCCCCCAATTACTCAGGTTATACATTTTGTTGTTCCATAGGCACGGCAGATGGCACACACGGTGGCCTACTTACATGTTTCCTTTTTCCCTCACAAAGTCCCTATGCACAATCTCCCTAGGCTGGAAACGGTCTGTGCCCCCATATGCTAGAAGCTTTGTGTGTCCTTTCCCATATTCCTGTTGATTTCTACTACTCTCTTTTTCTTTCCTCTCCACATTGCAAGAGCACCCTATAATCTGCATGATAACCTTCTGCCTATCTACCGGACACTATTCTTAATTTCTCTATTTCTTTCAGATGAGACTGATACCATTTTTGGGGTGTTTTTTTTGAGCTTGCACTCTTGCATCATTTGGTCAAGAACTCCCACCTCCTATCTCAGAGTTGTCAAGGTATTCTAATCTCAGTGGAAATGAGTTCACAGATTAATTTCCACACTAGTTCCTAATAGACTTTTTCACACGTCATGGTGGGTGGACCCAACATCCTTGAGATTTTAGTATCTGTCTTTACTTGGGAGACTTTTAAAAGTAAAGTAACATGAACATTTGAAGATCACGTCTGAAATCCACTAGCAGATATATGTGCTTATTCAATGCTTTTCTAGGAATTTCTTCAGATATGGAGCCACATGAGTATATTTCCTCTTCACCTTAAGTTCAAGTCCAAGGACATGTTCCCCTAAGATCAAATATATGCAAATTATAACCTGTGAATTTATTTTAGACATTTTTCTTACTCTTCTTCCCACACGTGAAAAATGAGAGTGGTGCCAGACTGACACCTGTAATAATGAAAATAAACGCATTCTTTTTTCTTCTTTTCTTACAGTACGTTTCTAGCACACAGATACTTCCATATGTGATATTAATTCACTTCCTTGTTCAAGTATATGAGGTATATTTGATACAGACTAGAAGCCACCTGCACCAACTGCTACCTGAATAACTGTTTCTGTAGGTTCATGGCTGTGTAACTCACACCAGCACCTTTCCCCAAGTCTCTGTAGAATGAACTTCAGTTACATGGATCATCGGGACACTTCTAAACAAGAGTCAACAAGTTTTTGCCACTACTTAAGTTATTTCTAAAAAACATTTCACCCATGTCTAGACCTACTACCCACTGCTGACTCATCTTCAGGTACCCCTTACAGCTACCTCCAGCCAGTCCCAATAGTTCTCACTAGAAAATCCAGCATGCCTTGACGTATCTTTTGAATAAAAAGAACTGCTTGAGAATTGTCTGATGATTTTTTCTGAACTACCTTGCATCATATCCTTTACAGGACCTATGAACAGCTCTATCTTTTTTTTATTCTAGGCAGCCTTGATGGTAACCTAACAGAGTGTCCATCAACATAAAAACCACACACACAACTGGCTAGACACCAATAGGTTTGCAAATTATGGATCTAGAGACACTTACTATTATTTCAGTGGGAGTTTCAAGTGGCTAAGGGATATATGGCTGAATTTTTTTCTCCCTATTGGTCCAATATAATTCCTAATACACAAACAGTTTGAGTAATATCTTGACAACCAGAGAAGCATTAATATATTCTTGATTCAAGTGAATGCTAAGCATTAGTATCTTCCCTAAATAAGGTAAATGCAGTAGGGAGAACATGATGACAGTGTTAAAGTTAATGACCCAGTGCAATAGTATTTAAAAAAGACTTGGCACTAGCTTAATCACATTAATTGCTACATTGGACAAACTGAAGAACAATGAATACCTTGTCCCTGAAAGTGCTGAAGGAGCATCTTGTCTATTATCTTAAGGATGCAGTGACATTCATGATCTTCAGGTAACTGGAACTTTGAGTGTACTTTGTTTGTCCTGCTACATCAGCTAACTATGAATTATTAATCTAAGCAGTCCTCAAATTATTTTTTTCATACTGTATGAAGTGCCTTTAACATGGCAATCTGTCTCTTTCCTTAATCGCAGCAATACTGGTCAAAGACTATTACGGATTTTGGGATAAGATGGTAAGAACAGGAGAGAGAGAGATGTAATCTAATGCTACTACCCTAAGATGATTGGCACTCAGTTTAAAACATATGTACTCTTCCCTTTTTTAAAAAAATTCATCATGAAGGAACACACTTTTTCAGAAAGCAGCCATTCCCCCAAAAGTAACCACACATACCTCAGTTCCGCCATGGTCAAGACAGTCTGGGAAGTTTACAGAGTCTTTTTCAATGTGAAGTTTCAAGACAATTTAGAGTAGTCGCACTGTGGTCCTAGAGCAGCCTATCACTGCAGTCTCATGTCACCCATAGCCATCTGAAAAGTCTGTGGCGGTTTGGTTTCGGGTTTTTGGTGTTTTGGTGGTTTTTTTTTCATACGGTCTCAGGCTAAGTATATCAATAAATTCATTGACCCTCAAACATTCCTCCCCCAAGACCACCTAGCTCTCCTGGGAGCTCAAGCAATGCATGAGAGTTCCCATAATTCCTCCAGAGTCCCAGAAACAAAGAATGAGTAGACTAAAGAAAAAACAATTATAAATAGCACTGTCTTGCTAACCTCTGTGCAATCACAGGAAAAGAAAGACATGGTAGCATTGAACTAAGTCAGAATGCTAGAAAACAAAAACACATCATGGCTGATGCACTTAGATCTGATTTGGTTAACAATAATAAAATAAAGATATGTAAACTGGGATATGTGTTAGGAGAGTATGAATCAGACTTCACACAACCTGACTGCTATCACAGCCATCAGATATTTAAAACAGGATCCTTGACAAAAGGAAAAGAGGATTGGAATAGTAATTTCCCACAATACAACAAACACGGTCAGATTAAAATGTCCTATTTTCATTTAATAGAGTCTAAGGACATACTAATGAAATAGATAATATAATTAATCAGATAACTTTGTAGAATAAAAGACAATACTCCTGCCTTTTTAATTAGATAAAGGTTTGCATGGAAAACAAAAGTAAAACCAAAAATAAAACCAAAAATCTTACTTTATTTTCTTTTTTCCTTAGTAGATTTGCTGCATTAGAGGGAACTAACAGATATTAAAAAGTAGAAAAATCTGTATTTGTTCAGATCTCAGAGAGCACAATTTTTAATAAAAATTTCTTAGGAAAAACATCAATATAGTTACCTCTCACATCAAGTTCCTAGACGCTCGCTCATTTTTCCTCTTTCTTCATAAAATCAGTCAAGTTTGTGTATAGGACTATCTACACATTTTTTGAGCAACAAAGATAGGAGCAAAGGATAGGACAGTCTTTTAATTACATCCAAGGTCATGGAACTGAAGTGGGCAACAAGTCTTCCAGATTTTTTTCTGCTTACACTATCATACTATGTTTTCTTTTTGCAAGCATTATCTCTTAAGGGAAAGAATCTGCTGTCAGCAACTGCAGTATTTTCTGCTAAGTCATTCCACCACCTTGCAAAGACATTTGAAAACATAAAAGTGATTTACAACAACATTTTACAACAAAATGCCGCACTAGTTATATGAGAGACGAGCACAATATATCAATATGCAAAAGTAGGAAAGCTCCTGCAAAAATATTAGCAACAATCTATAGGAGTTCCACAGAGTCACAGCGGGCCTAGGAGCTCAAAAGACCCTTATGATTTCAAATGGTAATACATTCTGATGAAGCAGTTATCAAGCTTAAGAACTCTGTAAAGACCTGTGAAGACCCTGTCTGAAGAATTACAAATTAGAAAAATTAAACTGACTTCACAATACAGGTTGTGAAAACTGTCCCTTTAACACAGGTGGTAACCTCTTCAGCCAAGAGAGAGATACTTTTGCCTTGTACTAGCCAGTCGAAGCCACAACAAGGTCTTACAGAAACAAATTCAGTTACTGATGGAGGCTCAAAGAGCCACAGAGACATTTACTTCAAAGGGAGGGTCTGCAGACTTCAGAGGAATAACTCTGAAGATGACCTGAGTTTTCAGCACCATCCACACCAGCCAGGAGACATAAGTAGCTGCAGCACATACATAAACAACCGCTTGCACAGAAAACACTTTTCTTCTCCCTCGTTTCTGTATTTTATTTCTTATTTATATGCTTCCTCTAGTTTCTGCTTATCCCAACTATTTTGTACTTGCCAGTGGCTATACACAGATGCCATGAAATACTGAAGGAGCTAACTGCTGAGGTGAGAATAGGTGCATAATTTTCAGAGTATCTATTACTACAGATGACATATTGCAAGGGAGATCTACACAGTCAAGGGACAGAAGTTTTAGGCAGGCCAGCAAAAGGAGGGAGGGAAAAAACAACAACAACAAACAAAACTTACAGAAAGACATAAGGAAGCTCATTTTATGTTGGAAGTACTGGGATGATTATGGATCCCCACAATATCATTAATATAAACTCTCTAGGACAAAAATCACACTATAGAATTGAAGTTCTTTTGTTCTCACAGTTAATAACTATTGAGTCTATTCTGAAGCAGTTACGTTTTCAGTGTACCAGCTGCACAGAGGGAAAGTTTATGTGATGAAATGGAGGACTGTAATCCCTGTTCTGTCCCTTTTAATTCTGGCTTTTCAAATGACATGAGGAACCCAGGTGGAAAGATATGCTCTGCATGTCTGGCCATGTGGCAGAGAGGAAAATGTAATTGATTATTCTTATTAGGGAAACTGGTTTTGCCAGAAGTATCAAGTTTATTCAGTTTCATTCTTAAAATGAAATATGCAGTATAGCTAAATATTCTATCTTTATTTTATACATTGCTTGAGCTGACTATAAGTATTGCAATTATAGCAATAATGAAAAATGCAATATTAATCAGAAAATTAATGGAAAGAGGGGGAAGGATGCTGTGATCAAAAACTCAGATCTTTAAATGCTGATAATCCATACACTGTCACTACTTCTGTCTGTAAAACTGTTAAGTGTTGCCTCAAGACCATCGAAAAGGAAGAATGGCTAGAAAGAGACAGATATATTCAACATCAAGAGATTCAAATAATGGCTTCAGAGACTGAAAGGAACAAGCTGTCTTCCGGTTTTTCTTTTATATCAGTCTAATAACAAATTACTATTCTGTGCTTAATCACTCTTTGCAGAAACATCACTTTGTGGGTACCCAAATACTGGATATATTCAGACAGTGGATATGTTATCACTGTAGCATTTGTAAATGTATCGAAATCTGCTGAAGCTAAGGTTCAAAAAAGATACAGAATCATATGAGCAATTTACCCAATAAAAGAGACTTTCAGGTTTTATATTGTTGGTAAGAAAACACTCAGAAGAGACCTCTACATTTGCATCCCCAAAGGACACATGCTTTTCATTAGTATATCAGGAATCTACTATTGGCTATGCAAATTAGGTAACTTACTATCAAATTATGCAATTTCCATGCAAAAATGTAGGTTGCATAAGCTGCTATTAAATTTTTATTTTAAAAAATGTATTAGTGTAGTCAGGTGTCATCTGAAAAAACAGCTTTAGAAAATAAGCCTTAGGCAAAAAATGCAAAATCAACACGTGAGGCTGTCAAGCAATGAAACCTATCTGAAATTTGAAGGCAACAGTGTCATTCTTCTATGCATGAAGAGCTACTAACCCAAAGTAACAGAAGGAACTTTAAGAAGCTATTAGTGAAGTTTCTGTCTCTTCAGAACAGCTGTAATTGACAAAAGAAAGCAACCTGACAAAATACAGCTCACTGGTTCCAGAACTTAGATTCTGCCTCGCAGCATTAAACAAGTAAAGTCTGATGGGACCAGTCACATTGCAGCAGAAAAGCAAGTGATGGCCAAAACTACTCTCTCTACTTTTTTTTTTTTTTTTTTTACTTGCTCTCAGGAGCATGTTTTGAACAGCTTCAAGAGGAGAATCTGTAAACAAGCACTTTCTAAAGTCTATTAGCCTAATAAAGCATTGTAATCTATTGTGAGTTCAATTATTTGGAAACTTCCCTCATACCATTTTAGTTTTCATTTCTCTGATCAGGACTACAGTGATTCATGTACCTGGCTAACAGCCTGGAAGAAACTCTTGTAAGATAAAGGATGGAGAAGACCCTGTGAATGGGTCTTTTTTGAAATTGAGAAATAGGCAGAACAGAGAGCCAAAACATTCAGGGTGGAAGCATAAGCCCAGAGGAACCAATTCTCTTTACTCTTTCTCTCTCCTTCTTAATGACTTAAAACTATGAAAGGTTTAAAGGGTGCAGAAAGGATCTTCAAGTTAATGATATACCCAAGAAAAGACAGAACTTCATCACCAACTGTCTTCTGCTTACCTTGCTGCCACCCACCTGGAGACTTTCTGCACAGTGAACAAAAGCAGCTGTCTCAAGACCGGCATCCTTGTCCTCCTTGGTCCCCGGCGGCTACATTAACAGCCAAATACCGATTGCTTCTCCTTCGTTACATATCAGGGAATGTGGGGAGTGTGTTGGGTCAATAGTAAAGGCTAGCCTACAGGGTCACGTTGTAGGTGGGGAACGTTCAGGAGCACCTTCTCCATGAGTCACACCCACCTAAAGCATTAAACAAATTATATCCAACACCACTTAGAGAACTTTAATAGATAATGTAGCCTTGCTGCTTTGGCACCATTTAAAGTTCGATTGAGGTATACGCTTAATAAGAAAGCTAGCCATGGCACCGTTTTGTTTAAAATGCTTCCATTTTCACACCAGTGCCTGACTTCACTCTCACAATTAACTTGAACTGATGCTTACTGGTTCTCAGCAAGACCATGTCACACAATGGGACCACGCAGTACATCATTATCTTACCTCAGAAACAAGTTAGACCAAGACGGCATGTGGAAACTTCTGTTAATGATGAAAAAAACGAAGCTGTAACACAAACAGAATGAGAGAAGCAAATATTGCAGAAGGCTACTGACTGCTTCTAATATCCATGAGAAAGGCTGCAGATCTGCAGCAGCAAGGTAAGCAGGAGGCAGCGATGATGACTGGAAAGTCTCTGAAAGGAGCTCCAGGATCAAGTGCTTTGCTACAGCTCTTTCCGGTACCTGATGTCAAACACCTCAGAGAAAAGTACGAGAGATACCATATGAGATAAATATGGGAATAAGCTCCTTCAGTCAAATGTCTTAGCTTAATTCCTACTGCTTGGAGACTCAGACATGATCATTTATATCCCTGACTTTTTTAAAGCATAAATTAAAACTCTTTTCTTAGTCAAAAGCATCCAATTCCTTTTGATTCTCACTGATTTTTTTTTTTTTTTTTTTAATCCCAGGGCAACAAGAACAAAGGAATCCAATGCCTAAGGAAAAAATGTCTGTCTTTAAACTCACCTCTACTTCTTCCAAAAAGAAAGTTGACAGTAGCCTAGAATGTGAAAATCCTATTATGAAAGCATAAAATGTAAAGTGCTTGATTTCCAAAGACTTTTTAAAGAAAAATAGCCTTACAATGCAGGTTTTGGTGGGTTTTTTGTTTGAAGAAGCACAACCTCCTTCTGCATGGAAGTGTCTTTGTGTCGAGAGAGCATAAAGGGCTTCCTGATACCTATTATCACTCACTAGTTTTCATTGGCATCAAATGTTTGTGTTACCAAGGAAAATGCAAAACTTTGTGCTGCTTAATCCATTTACTTTTTTTTTTATATTCCAACTCTCTTATTCTTTATCTTCTCAGATACTTAGGTATTACTACATATCTGGCTTTATGCCTGACTTTGCTTCTAAAAGAAATCAACTTTTACTACTATCCTCTGTACTGCTATAATATCTTTTTTTTTAGATGCAGTAATTAGAACTCAACATACTACTCTATGGAAGAATTTAACAAGAAATTTTATCATCTCATCATTTAGTCTGACTTGCACTCTTTTTCTCTACCATTGAAGCTCAGCTTCATGCTGAGTGGATTGCTGGAGAACCTTAATTTTTACCATAGTTATTGGTGAATGAAATTAGCGCTTATGAATTCTTTACAGGCTAGGGTTTTTTCTTCCTTGAGCATGAAACACATGACAATTCAATTGCAATTAATTGTCAACATAAAGAAGTTACTGAGGATTCTTCTCAATGTCCTGAATTTGTTCCTTCTGAGTTTAAAAACGACTTATTTAAGCCAGGCAGAAAATTTTTCAAGTCATGACAATATGAATGTAGAGAATTGAGAGCATGGTTTTGTCACCCAGTCTGATGGAGATGGACAATAATATTAAGTAAGTTTATATGCAATTATTTCTTACTAGGGGCTAGCTCTGCTTCTGATAGCACTGAGCCAGTGTACGTTATGTACTAGATTATGAAGTATAACACAATGAACTACCTTAAATGAGAAAAAAATGGAAAAGGCAATAAATAGGATAATAAAGAATTTCAGCTGTATTTTAAAATCAGATTCTTTGGGATCCTCTATCATGTGATAATGACAGAAGCGAACGTGATATTCACATAAAAGCTAAACCAGGGATGAGGTGTGTGTTCCCCAATCAGATATTACAGAATACTTCTTTGATTAACTCTACTATAAAAAGTCTCACATGTGCCTAAATTGATTTCATATGGTAACTCAAAAACATTTTTGCAACCCATGAGACACTGTACAGCATGGCGTACCAACTTCCTGCAAAATGTGGAATTTTTCTGGGGGTGTGTTGTCCCAGATTACTTCTACAGCTTGTAAGGGATCTTTCCTACCAGAAGACCATTGCTTTAAATACATCTTTCAGAGGAGGCAATCTGGTTGTGCAATGAATCTTTTGTCATGGCTGTAGCTTCCCTTTTATGTTCAGTAAAACCAAGAATGGCAATGTTGCATACAGAGAAACATCAAAATCAGGAGCAATAAGAATGGAGTAAGAATGCTGCAACCTCAATGCAATGTGCTTTTAAAACCTCTATAGAATCATCATGTCGGCACCCATTCCAGGCTTCACAGCATCCGCATCTTCCCAAACACCCCCTAGCAAATCATAACTACATTCTTTTTTAAATACCTACATGCTTGCACTCATTTAAAGGTTTTTCGATTGCATTAACATATTCCATTACAGTAATAACTTTTCAGAAGACAAAAATTGATATTAATACTCCAACACAACTATAAGAGCTCTTCAGAACAATGTGTCAATTATCACATCACTGGTTTATTCACCAAATAGATTATAGAATTGGCTTCATCCACCTACTTCTGACAAGTATCTTAACTGCTATTTTTATCTTGGCTGTTAAGTCTGAAACAGTTAAAGAAAGTTCAACAGCTAAAGCTGTAGATCAAGCATCGGAGATGCCTCTAGCAACAGTTAGAGCCTTGTTTAATTTGTCACCTTACTTGCATTGCCCTTTCTAATGCAGTAATGAACATTCTCAAAATTTATGTTAATCTTGCCATATACAATTTCTATTGTCAAGTCTACATTGCTGGTCATTATGCTGCAAAGAGGGAAAAAACAAGGTTTCATTTGCTGAAATCTGGTACGATTCCAGGACTGCATATCCACATCACATCTTTACCAGCAGCAAAGTTCAGTGTGCACAGCATACGAACAGAGAGCTGATAACCCTGTGCCCACACTGCAGGAGCGCTCCAGCCGCTGTGCAATCTCAGCCTTGGTTCATCAGGAGGGAATCCACTCTTAGCACAACAGTAGTATGTTCAAGTGCCTACCGCAGGACTCCAAATGCAGACACAAAACTCCAAATATACAGTAAAGCAAATATGCATCAAGAAGAAACATTCCTGTTCACTCGATCATCAGTGTAGGTGCAACCCATGCATATCCAGCAGAAAACAGCACTGTCTATATCCTAGCTGCATATATTTTCAAGGACAAGTGCCATTTCAATTGAGTATATGAGAAGTAAGAAACAATTAGGTGAGTTTGTCTTTGTTTTTTAACAATCTTTAACAATTTAGCAATAAGACTGCTGATTATATTAAAAGGACTAACATAACCAAGAAACATAATTAATGTATAAACATCTCAGTCCATAAATATTCAGCAAGTCTCCCAAGAGCTACAGCTGGAGATAGTACTAATGTTCAGTAGAACTGGATTAGGCTGCAGGACGGAAACTTTCTGATAAAGCCAGCCACACTAACCCAAATGTAAGAGCACTACGGACAACAGCCAGCTCTCTAACAAAAACAACTTGCATACAAATGAGAAAATAAGAACTTGAACAATATTCAGAGTGATTCATGTTTCTTTTTTCCAGAAACAGCTATCCTTCAGCACAGACCTTCCCAAAACTCACTCCTACTAAAATCTAATACCCTTCCAGCTATGGCTTCACACACCTGCCCCAGCTATCCCATGAGGCACTGCCCGCACAAGGCTCACCTGAACATCAGTCAGGCCAGAGGATTCCATCACATATTTTGTGTTGTAGTTGTCTCAGACACAAAAATAAAGATAAATGACAAGCAGTACTGCCTTGTTGGAATGCACTTCTTTCCAGCTTCCTTTCCCACTTTTCACTTATGAGTTTTCTGAGTCATACAGCCCAATCCTCTCCCACTGGGTGGCTGATAAGAAAGTTGCAGCTATCTACAAGAAGCCCCATGGCATCAGGGAGCTAAAGCCTGTTTTCCTCCTTGGAGCGTATTCATAACCAAGCTATCACCTAAAACGAACAGTCTAATGTATGTCAAACATTTAATAGAGCTTTTACAGATAACAGAAACACACTATATGCCTTAACAGGCCCCAGAGAACACATTCAACATGAAGTCTTTTGAACAAAACCAGGTTTACTAAGATACGATAATGTCTGGCATTTAAACCATTCTTCAGCACTCTGAGATGACATTTTTTTCTTTAACGTGTTTATCTTCTCCCAGCCTTTAAAACACCTCTCCCTGCTTTACTAGTACCACAGTGCTAAACAAATCAGCACAAGCAAATTTTTGCAAGCAGGTAAGACCAAAATCACAGTAGAAGACTACGACATCAGTTCAACCACATTGTCTCCTGCAGCTGACATAGTGCCTTGTTCTGTGGGCTGAATAGTCTGCCAGAAAAGCCAACATCCACATCATACCACCTGTCTTAACAAATCCATTCCTCTGGTTAACCATTCCTTTTAATTTCTAAAGGTACCACATCAGGATAATGACGTCATTTTTGGTATCAAATTAAAACCTGGGAAGTGGAAATAGCCATGTGAAATCTGTAGGTGTGCTTACAAACTAACTTTACAAACAGTATTTAAAAATGTAAGAACAGTAATGAAAAAGGATAATCCCTAAATTGAACATTTATTCTTCAAATTTCACCACATTAAATTTTACTTTTCACTAAACAGAAAGCCCATTATTTTTAAAAGAGTTCAGAAAGAGTAGGAAGAAAAACATGCAAAAGCAGGCACTGTGTGTGTGCCACAATCCAGTCTCATCAGGCACATGACAAATCAAATTCTCATGCATTAGCAGAAGGCATAACAAGGCAAAGGATATTTGCCTTAAACCAAAATACTAACAGAGTTCAAGACTGCTTTTGTTTCCTCTACCTGACAGATGTATGCATATCCTCAAGAAATAAACATAGATATGAAAAGAAGCAAGTCAGTTCTATTTCAGGCTTTGCCATTAACTTGCTGCATAGGCTTGAGGATGTGATTTTTATTTTCAGTTTTATTTTCAGATCATTATTTTTCCTACCTATTTTGAATAATACTTCAAAAAAGTCATTATTACACTTATTTATGTTTGCCTTTTTTCATTTATACTAAAAAATTGCCAATGGTACCACTAACAAAATCGGAAGTCTGCTATTCCACAGCAGAGTTCTCAGCTTCTCCCCAGACTAACTGGCGGGGGTGGGAGGGGGAGCCAACAAACACCAGCCAACCAACCAAAAAACCCCCCAATCTTTCCCATTATATAATAAACCTATGTAAACATACAAGCATTTCTCCAACTTTACCCAAAACCCTACCAATATGAGACTTCCAACAAATCCCCAAAACAGTATACATCTGTGTATTCCACACTGGTCCTTAATCCAGTCAGAATTTGCCACTTATGCATTACAGAAGTGTCTACTGGCTCTGGATTTTTGTATAAAGGAGAATCCAAACACGTTATGACTAACTTGGTAGAAAGTTTGCAGTGTAATTAAACAAAGCAGATATAGCGTTATTTCACACTTACGCTGCCACCTGATGGATATTCAAAGTATCACCACTGCTCAATAACCATGCACGAAACACGGGTAATTCTTCACTGTGCCCAGGTAGTTTCGCCAATTACTGAACATGCTCTTTTTCTGCCTGAACAGAAAATTTAGCACACTATTCACCCTGCGTAGAGGAGTCTGGAAGTTTTTTTCTAGACTCTCATACAACTTTAATTAGAGGACCAACCAATTTGATTCTATCGAGGGCTGAAGTCTTTGTTATTAAGAATACGTAACATTTACAGGCAGTTATGGCTTTCTGTATATAAAGATATGCTGTTATCTAAAGAAATATAAAAGCACAAGACAGTCCTTTGGCATTCCTCCAGCATATATTTGCTTTCAAACCGTTAACAGTAGTAATTTTGCACTAAAGCCTCATCATGTTTGTTATTCAGATATCAACAAATGGTATAAAAAAAACAATTCGCAGACAAATTCTGTTACTAGAACATCTAGTCACTGTCTCGGCTGGGAGGGGGGAAATAGTTCACAGCATTATGTGCTTATTTTCTTGACCTGATTTTAAGCTGAGATCAGAGCTGCTGATTTTGCAAAATGTATCTTCCAGTTGAAGTCTGCACAAGATATCTTTAACTCAAACCCCACAGTACATGAGTATATCCTTGTCTGGGGCACCAAAGAATAAAAAAAAAAAAATAGGTCTTCAATCAATTATTCAGAACTGAGGCTTACTTAAACAGGTAAGTTCTGTTTAAAATTCTGACATAAAATCAACATAATTTAGTTCCAAGAATTGAGTTTCAGCTGTTCTACAAACACCAAATTATTTTAATTTTCCATATAAAAGCTGTTAAAATATAGAATCCTGTGAAATATCCTCTGAATTTTATGTTTGTTTTGCAATGAACGTGCTACATTTGTAACTTGGAGTTTAGAAGACATTCTCACACTAATATGTACAGTATTAATTGTGTGTGCGTAAGACAAACGCTACATGACAATCAGCCCTTCTATGAATAATTCAAGTCCAAATTAAGTTTTGAATGTTTCCATTTAAATTATGTGATGGTGCAACATGATAATCACTATGCAAAAAAACCTATAGGCCAGCAAAAAAAAAGATGCCTTTTCTATTTCTGCTATTCAAATGCGGTCAATAGTTTGCAAATCCTCTTCAGGGTCAAGTTTCCCCCATTTAGCTTTTAATTCAAAATTATTTTCTCTTTAAAAGTTTACATTCACAGTAAAAATGTAGCATATATTTTAGAGAGTACAAGCCCTGTTCATGCTGTATCACCACTTCTCTATGCGCACAATTTTCTAATTCTCTTGCATCACGACTAAAAGGTCATCCCTTAGTATGTAAAATGCTATAAAAATAGCTGACCCGTGTTTTTGCTACTTTTGATGAAAAAATAGAAAAAGGTACTAAAGCACAGTAATATGTTGCTCAGACACCAGTACTTAGGTATTGATATACAAATACAGAATTCACAAGGAATCAAACTATACAAATCTACATCTGGAATAGAGCCTTAAAAACCAAACCACCTAAAACCAGAAAGTATCCCATTGAGAGTTCAGATTGCATTAAACAAAATGAAAAGCCCATTCAATATTGGTCTTTTTCAATTACTTATCTTAATATATGGCCTACTCTACTCTTCATGGCATTGTACAGACACTCACTTTGCCTACCATCAAATGGTCACATCTCCCCAGTTTCCAAATAGCATCTATATTAACTTCTAGCTCTTATGCACCAGTGACTGCCTGGCTCTGTTCTTCATGATACCCACCTTCAGAAGGGCAACCCAGCTGTTCTGTGTTTCTGTTGGTGACTTTCAAAACGCCGCCTTCTGCTGGTTTTCATTAAGCGCAGGTGCACTGCTGCTGTGGTCCTCTGAACTTCCCAGCATCAGGCACACAGGCTGAAAGCGAAGGTGCGGGTCACTGAAGGACTCTAGCTAGCAGCAGCAAGAGACAACTGCCCTGCCCTGCCCTTTGCGAAGGAGTAGCTGCTCAGAGTGGGATGCCAGGGCTGCGGCACTACCAGAAATGAGCTCCCAACAGAGCTTATGTCCACACGTGCTGTCCCAACTGTACCACAAACTGCAAATGCACATGTAGAACTGTTTTCCTGTTCCTCTTCTCTACTCCATTCCTGACCCAAGGACAGGACAATGGATAACAAGCTTGATAATGCAATGCTACCATTGATTTTTAACCACACCTTTTAAATCTCACATTTTCGTGTCTAAAACTTAAATATGGAAATAAATAAATAAATAATTTATAAGTAAGTACTTTAAACATAGTTATAACCACTAAAATTTTCATGTGTCATTTTATGCAATGGTTGGTTATTTTGCCACTGTTAAGTACCTGGACATGCTTTCTTGGAAAAATAAAACTGTGTTGGAATACACACACACACACACACACGTACTCTCAATTTAAAAAGTGTATTTCTTTAATTTCATTCACCAAAAATACATTTCACAGAGAAAGTTTGCATTGTAATTGTATAATTTTATGGCACTGAGACAATACTTATTACTACTTTATTATTAAATAAACCAAGACTATCTCACATATGATTTTACTTTAAAAAAAAAATAACTGAAGAACCCACTAATCATCTTTGTTGTTTAGGTTTGGGGTTTTTTTTGTCATTTGGAAAATAAAAAATACATTGTTCTTTTCTGCATGATTAACACATTCCCTCTGAAAGATAATACATTTCAAAAAGGAATGAATTGTTGAAATTCTTATTACATTAATTTATGCAGGACAACATCAACTGCATACAGAGCATGAGTGCAGGTGGAATAACTACCTGCCCATATTCAGGTTCACTATTATGTTTCTGTCTAAAGTACAGTGAAAAGTTTGGACTGTGATGTTTGTTTTTATACTAGCAAGAGGCAGTTTTGGTGTGTTTTCAATACATCACAAAATTTACAATACCTCCTTTACCTCTACTTACCACCATTATCTTCCCATTGCCTTCCTCCCTCTTTTTGTTTTCTTCTTGGTAAATGTTGTGTCTACAACTTGTGCAATAGTTCTTTAAACATAAGATAATTTGCTGTTCTGTCTCAAAGCCTAGTTAAAAGCAAGCAAAGTATATTGATGAAAATCATTTAAAAACAAGACTATATCATTTTCACATGTTAGCACACTAATACAAAGATATGCATTTGTCATATACTTTTCTTGAGTACTGTTATTTTCGTATTATTTGACGATACCTTTTTAAAGTAATATGTTTTCACTTTCTGTATAAACTTAGTGTTTATGTAACAGTATCACCTAACACACGATATCAGACCTACTATGCATTCCATAAATTAAAAGTACACCAATAGATCTTTTTCCAGTCTAGGGTTCCATTTATCTGGTTTCACTGAGAATCTAAAACCAATGTTCAAATGACTTACTGACTGAATCTCTGTGTTTCTTCTATACCTATGTAGGCTGTGTTTTGTAATTTGTAAACTGAAACTGATCTGACTGCACTTGACTATTATTTGAAAAAATGATCATAAACGTAGCTAATAAAGGGTAGATGTCCCTGAATAATTTTAACATACTGCCTGCATTTATGCCCATTATGCACTGTGTAGCACCCACTATTTTCTAAACACTTTTTGTATTTATCCATTTATTGAGTGGTAGATTACCTAGTTCTTATATTAACGATAAATATTTGTTTTACATATGTTGTTACAGATACTTTTCTTTCACAATTGCTTTCAGTTGTTTGCAAGAGTTTATTTCTGGAACATCAAACATTTATAAACACCTGTCAGTTGCAAACAATTTCTTTACTAGGGGACAACTACATAGTCAGAGATGTATTACATTACAATTTCAACTTCAGACAACACTCTTGTGTTAAGAGGTTTAGCAAAAGACTTTACCTCATCATTATTAGGAAAAGACAGGTCTTGCAAAGGCAGCATTAAAATGCTTTTATATTCTTTTTTTTTTTTTACTGCAGTTTCCTAGCAGAATTACACATCCCTTCTCTAGTAGTTTAGTTTAAAAAACGAGAAGACATTATACTAAATTTGCCTATATAGCTATATAGTTACCTCCAATTTTATACGTATAGATTCTCCACGAGAAGAAATGCTAGTCAATATTTGCAGGTTAAGGTTTTTATAAAAATAAAATAAAACAAATGCTCAACTTTGGGCTGATCATTCCCACCAACATAATGGAAATATACATAGCCACATACCTGTCATTACATGAAAGGAACAAAAGTTCCCTTTGGAGAGAAGTTTTAAACAAGTATCTGCATTTGGTCATATTTCTAACACTACTACAGTGAGTTATCACTTTTAATATTCTATTAGAGAAAACCACAGGGATGGATGAGGCTCTCTTCAACAATTAGAGAAAACTGAGGCGGTGATAAAGGACAAAAGCGCTAGCTTGTACATAAGATCCAGCAGAAGTTAACTATGGAAGACTACTAAGAACATTTAGTTTTTATGAAACCTACCCTGGCGTACTGCTAACTAGGGTTATTGTATCCCGTTACTGTCGGTAAAACCGTACGCTTATCGGGCACGGCACGGAAGCTCCGACACAGCGTTATCCAGCGGCGTAACTACTAAAATAAATACATTTTAGGAGCGAACCAGAGCCGCCGGCTCTGAGGGAGGAGACGCCCCACCTGAACACCGCCCGCCCCAGGCCGGCCGGCGCCGCAGCGGGGCTGTCGAGGGGGACCCCCGTTCAGAGGGGGGTGTGTGCCACTGCGATTGCTGTGGCACGGGAACCAGGGAACCAAGCGCCGCCCCGACCAAGTCGCCACAGCCATGTCGGCACCGCCCCACGTCGGCACCGCCCCGCGCCGCCACCGCCCCTTTCCCCTCAGCCCCGTCAGCCGGAAGCGAGGGGCCGGCACCACGGCAGGTTCTGGGCATGCGCGTCCCGCCCGCGCAGGCGCAGCGGGGCGGAGGGCAGGTGACGGGGCAGCCCGCGGCCCGCCGCCATGGTGTACATCTCCAACGGTGAGGGGCGGCTGGGGGGCGGGGGCGGCGCCCTTTCCCCTCAGCGGGGCGGCGGGGGGCAGGCCAGAGTCTGGGCAGCGAGCGGGGCACGGCTGGGGGGCATCGGGCCTGCGCCGGGCAGAGCGCTGCCTCCGCGCACCCCCGCGGCCCGGGGGAGCCCAGCACAGCCCGGGACGCTGCCCGGAGCGAGCAGCTCGCCCCGCCCGCTGCCGCGACCGAATCAGCCCCGCACCCACGCGCTGCTCTGCGGCCTGGATTTGAGCCTCCCGCTCCTTAAACAGTCGTTAGGGACTTCGAAAAGTGCGCACATCGGGAGCCTAACAGAGAAGCGGCTTAACCACGCAGAGGGAAACAGAGGCTGTCCTGGTGGGTTTGGAGGTCTGCCTGGGCACAGCCTCCGTGCGGTGGTGGTGATCCCACTATGTCACGTACGTGGACAGTACCCCGTAGGGAGGGAAACTTGCTACCGTTGCCCATGAAGTGTAGTTTCTCCGTCCTGTTTGCAAATTCTGGACTCAGCAGATGTGTTTCTATGTAATATACTGTACAGTGTCGCGTACTAAACATGGCTGGATGTTTTGGATCTTGATCGGTTACAGGACAAGTTTTGGATAACCAGAGTCGGGCTCCTTGGCGTTTGTCATCTATAACAGATTTCTTCTGGTCGATAGCAGATTTTGTGGTTCTGTTGTAAGTCGAAATTAATTCTTTTGATGAGCTTTATTTTAGATTTGTCATAGGTAGAAGCTACTCAGTGCTATCAGTAACACAGCAATAAAAATGTTAGATTTACTCTGTAGCATTCCATATCTACTGTCCCCAAAACATATATGAACGCTTTACTATCACCATGTGGCTTTGGTTATTAAGCACTAGAGCATATTTAATCAAAAGTGTATGAAAAGCGATGCTAACTTACTAGCAGTTCAAATGAGTTTTCCTACATTTCTTCCATTTTAGTATTGCAAAAAGAAAAAGCATAAACTTTTGTTAAACAGCTAGTTTCTAATAGCCTATCAAATAATTAAGATACTATTTGGAGAATTTCTACTGGTGACAATAGATTCTGGCTGTGTAAAAATAATCACACAGCGGTAATCACAAATTCATGGCCCCAGATTGAAGCTGGTTAAGAAACAAAAATTTCTTTTGATGTATTCAAAAGTCCTTCATTACTTCAGTTACAGGTTTATACTTTATGCATTTCTTGCACTTTATTTACCAGAAAAAACAGATTTTATGGTTTGAGCCTTACTGTAATTTGGAATTACTTCAAATTTTATCTTCATACGTAGGAGAAAAATTGCAAAGATTTAGTAAACAACAGTAACCTTGAGAAGATACACTGTTCATTCCTGAACACTGCTTACTGTTTTTTGGCTCATTTCTTACCTTGCAATCCAAAAATTTCGAAACTGTGTCTAGCGACCAATTCACCTAACGCCTGTTTTATTTTTCAGTTTCCAGAGCATTATTCAACCAGATTTGAGAAGAAGAGGCTACACATCTTCCTCCTATTCAGGATACAATGACGGAAGAGGGTAATTTTTCATATTCACACTAGTTCTGCTTTTTTTCCTGTCTTAGCAAAATGACATAATATATTCAGATTACAGCTGTGATTTGCACTGAATCAGGTCATATAAGACAACTAAAATGTTTATCTGCGGTATTTTCTCTGAAACTCGTTGTTAACAATGCATAGCTTTGGATAGCTGTAATAACAGTACAGTCTAATGGTCACTGAAACAATTTTTCAGACCTGCCTGATGATAGACAATATCGATCTTTGTTGAAATTCTTCTTTTATTAGACTTGCTTATACTCAGCATTTGGTTTATAGTAAATCAGTCATTTCATGTATTAGATTATTGATAAATACAGATAAAGCAAAACACTTTGTTACAGGGATATCACTTCTATAAACACTATAGTTACTGTGTTTCTTTGTTCTTAATGGTTTCCCTAACTTTTTTGTAGGGCTGTGTAAAAGCCTGTTAGCTGTAGCTTTCTCTTGTGAGACAGGAGTAATTAGAACAGTTTGTGTAAGAGAATTTTCATGAAAGTGTGGTTGGGTTTTTGGGGGGTTTTTTTTTGGTTTTTTTTTTTTTACAGCTTTTCACATGAAACCCAAACAACTTTTCTAGAGGTTCTGACTTTCTAATTACCTTCATTTAGAGACAGTGTAGTTATATTTCCAGTTTAACAATTTAATGCCGATTGAATAGATGGCGTTTCCCTTGCTTTCTTTTCAGGCCTCCAGCACATCCTCGCCGAAGGATGGGTCGAATAAATCACTGGGGTGGAGGCCCCAGTCCACCACCAATGGCTGGAGGTGGATGAGGAAGGTAATTCCAAATCTGCTGTATCCTGCTTTGAACTTTTTTTTTTTTTTAAAACAACAATGATAATCAAAGGTTAAGGTAGAATGGAGTGTTTTGGAAAAGTTACCAAAACAGGAAGAGGATCAAAGTGGTTAGATACCTTCAGTAAAAGGGGGGGAGGGGGGAGGCAGGGGGGTGTTAAAAGGTTGTGGCTCAGAAATGGTGAGCTTCTACTTTTAATTGCATAGAAGTGGATATGCAAAGTGTAGCAAAGATTTTTTGAACACAGCTGATAAAAAAACATTTAGAACTTTTCACCTTCTTTTGCTGCTAATTTAAACTCCTGCCCAGATCAGTAGTGACTGAAACTTTGTTTGCATTTCTAGTAGTTATCATATGACACGCGAGGTTATTTATTTAAAGTACATACTTATCAATAGAAAAGAAGGAAAATTAATAAAGTTGTTAAAAGACTATTAGTAAAAACCTTTTTTCCTGTTACAGTGATACAGCTATGCAAATCTTGAATTCTAGTACAGCATAAAAATCAGAATTGCTTAAAAGAGGGGGCAAAAACCATTAAAAAAGTCCTGGTCTTTAAATTTAGTACAGTTGCCTGAACTTCAATTCTGTTTTATTAATTAGTTTGGCTGGTGGGAGTTTCATCTAACACTGAATGTATATATAGTATGGTTTAATTTACTTTAAGACTTAAGTAAACAATCCTTTTCATAAATCACTCCCCATTGTTACCATAACGAAAATGACAAGAAAAAAACCACACATGCAGGCGGTTAATACCTGTAAATCTTGTAGGAAAAAGTTCATTTTCCAAACAGCACATACACCAGGATTTCAGTTCCCTAGAAAAAGGATAAGCTGCTTCCCATTGGTTTTTTTTTTCCCCATTTTGATGTTTTTTTCTTTTTGACTAGACATGAGGCCAGCAAAGGCTGTGGGGAGGGCTTTTGGGTTATACTGGCAATGTGTAATCTGCTCAGGAATAGAAGTTTGAAGCCTTTAGCATGTCTCGTTTAGCTAAATTAAAAACAATTTTATTTTAAAATTGTTACTTACATAATTTTATCTCGCAAAGAAAGGCCTTGCTGTCTTTAAGTGTACTGTAACTACTTTATCTTTTAGGTAAACACCTGCTGAAGAGGCAGGCAAAAGAGCATACACATCTGCAAGACAAAAGGGAAGAAGAGTTCAGTGGTGGACCAAATGAGTTGGAATGTTGTGAATGTGTATGTCTAACTGGAAACTGTTCTGCGATATAAGCAGATTAATGAAGTTGTACTGGGAACTCCTTCTTCAAGGATCCGGTGTAACTGAACTGCAGTTTTATTAAATACATGTTTACTGTCTAAAGTCTTTGTATAGTTTCTGAACATTTTACTGTAGTTGCAAAATAATAAGTAAATTATATTTGGCTTGTCACAAGGCTGACTTCCTCATCATTTTTAGAAAAAGAAATCTGAGGTACAGTAAGCCCTTTTCCATTTAAATTAGGAAGAATACATATTTATACTTGATAAAGAAGGTCCCTCAAGAGTCAAACTTAAAGCAGTGCTTCCTAATAGGTTTTGTATTTACTCTATTTTTGTCAGTACTAACATTCTGTACCTTGCTGTATTTTTATGATGGTAATGACACTCTAAAAACACTTTTAAAATGCAACTTACAAATTACTTTGTTTTACAATTCTTACCTTTCACAAACTCGCTTCCTTAAGGCCCATAATGGGTTTTATAACGTGCCTGTTTTATAAGCACCTCTTGAAACGACTTTCTTCTCCATTGTAAACTTACTCAAATGTATAAGCGTATTTGCTGTACAAATTTTGGTAAGACTTTTTTCAATAAAATTAGGCTTTGTTTTTACTAGAGGAAGAAAAGGTAGTGAACTCAAATACAGAGTGCTAACACAGAAGAGTTACTTTCTTTCAAACAGTAACTACCTTTTAACTAATTTACCCCATTTCAGGAGGGGGGTTTCTTATTGTTGTTCTTAGGTTTTGTTTGGGGTTTTTTTGTTCAGTTGGAGAGGGCTGTGTCTATTTGAGACGAGACTAGCTGCCAAGGATCCAGATGACTGAATTATCTTTTACAAGGTGCCACTGCAAATTTTTTCCTTAAACCTCTCTATTAGTCTCTTTAGCAGGAAATTATAACATCCAACAATGCCCCTTGGTTAACATTAGCGTCTACTTACCAAGCTGGCTTTTGCCAGCTCGTTATGGTGAAATCAACCCCTCCAGCAGTTCCCACTCCTGCTACACGTACCCAACACAAAGTCACCATCTTCTAAACTCGCTGTGCAACAGCAGCCTGCCGGCTGACGAACAGCTTCCTCACCGCCGCAACTTCATAAAGGCGCTTCCTGCCCACACATCGGGTGCGTAGGTCGTCATTAGCTCTTCACAGGTGTATCACACGTCTATCATCACCTGTACTACGATACTGCTAGACAGTATTTTTTTTTTTTAAGTCGTTGGGAGGACTGCGTCACCCTTCCTCCAGCCCCACCAGCAGTAACAGCCCAGCTGCCAGGGTTTGGCTGCTGCTGGGCGAGACCTCCCGCAGCCCGGAGGGGCTCCCCCGGCTCTCCGCTTCCCGCTGCTCGTCCCCTCAGCGCACAGGCCGCGGCAGTCCCCCGGCGCAGCCGCCGCCTCCCCGCAGCCCGCTGCGACCCGAGCCGAGGCGGCCCTGGGCAGGCGCCGGCGCCGCTGAGGGGCCTGCCGGGCCGGCGAGCCCCCTCCCGCGCCCTCCCGCCGAGCCGCCCGCGGTACCTGCCTGAGGGGCGGCGCCGGGCGCGGGCCCGCCCGCTTCCGCCCCGCGCGAACGCCGGGCTCGGCGCCGCTCGGCCCTCGCAGGAGCGGCTTCCGCCTGGCGCCGCTCGCCCGGCGGGGAGCATGACCCAGGCGGAGAAGGGCGAGGCGGAGAACGGGAAGGACAAGGAGCGCGACCGGGAGCGCGAGCAGCGCGGCGTCAAGCGGCCCATCGTCCCCGCCGCCGTGCCCGAGTCCCTGCAGGAGGTGAGGCCCGGCGGGCGGTGAGGGGCAGGGCCGCGGCTGCTCGGGGCGGCGCTCCCTTCCTGCGGGCCGAGCGGCTGCGCCGGGGTGGGGGGGCCGGGCTCGGCCTTTTAAAGGCCTGGGCGCGGGGAGACGCCGGGGCGGCTGCAGGTGGGCGCGGAGACACCTGCCCGCTCCCGTGCGCGTTGTGGTGCTTTCAGCAAATACAGAGCAACTTCATCGTGGTGATACACCCTGGCTCGACGACCCTGCGGCTCGGGAGGGCCACGGACACGCTGCCCGTGGGCATTCCGCATGTCATCGCGCGGCGGCACAAGCAGCAGGGACAGGCGGCCTACAGAGACAGCTGGCTCCTGCGGGACGGGCTCAACGTAAGCCGCGCCGCGCGCCCTCCGAACTCCCTAAAACGGATGTTTTACGTCTACGTATTTCTGTTGCGTTTTTTAGTTGTGTAATGCGTATCAGCCCCTCACGCGTTACGTTTTTGCAGAGAGGAATATGTCTCAAGACAAACTTCTTTTCCCTTTCAATGATGCAGTCAGTAGATTTGCACCAGTCTGTGTGAGGGCTTTATTTGATTTGTTCACAATGAACTAAGTCGAGTAAGTGGACAGGTTGAGGGTTTGTACGCATTGATTGCTCTGCTCCGTGGTCTGCTGTCGCTCAGAGTATTTCTGTTCATAGAATGACAGCTGTGGAACTAGAATTGGACTGCTCCATTTGTGAATGCATTGGTCACAAGTTGGCTTGTAACTTGGAGAATGTAGCCAGTAATTTTAGTCTAACCTGCTCAAAATTATATGTAGCGATCTTATTCATACTTTGAATCTGTACAAAAAGTCATTAATCAAATTAATGTCTAATATTAAACCTCACCTTTAAATAATTGAGATAGATTTAAACATTTTTTTTCCTCCTACTTAATATTTCTGTAGTTAAATTGATAATGTCCTGAGCTCATCACTCTGGAGGTGAAGTCCCGCAGCCATTACAATCAGTTAAAAGATTCAGGTTGACTTAGACAAATAGGTGTTGGGCACTCTAATATAAAAACGTTTCTTTAAAAATAAGCGTATGTTCATTGTATAATGTGCACACCTTCTGTCCTTTCTACAGTCTTATCAACTACAGTAATGATTTCATTGTTTAATAATAGCTTCAGTGTTACCAGCACACAGACACATACAGAAAGTAAGTATTTACATTGCATATTTTTGGGTTTTGTTTAGAAACCTGAAAGTACTGAGCAGAGACAAAATGGCCTTAAAATGGTGGACCAAGCAATATGGTCCAAAAAGATGTCAAATGGTGCAAGGCGTATACCAGTGTCACCTGATCAGGTAACTCTTTCTTAAGATTTTATTAAATTGTTCATTCATGTAGTCATTTGGTGTAGTATTTTAGTGGAGAAGACTAGATATCTTTTATACAGCAAATATGGATAGTGCTATTGTGTGACCTAACTCTGAAGATCTGAGAAAATGAAGATTTAAAATGGTTCTTCAGGGGGGAGAGGGGTTCTTTTTTCTTTCATGGATAAAACGTGACTGGTAAAATATTTATCAACAGCATTTGTTTTGATTACATTTCAGGCCAGGTCATACAACAGACAGATGCGGCCAGCTATTTTAGATCACAGCTCTGGGGCCAAGTGGACAAACACATCAAATCACCCTGAATTTTTGGTAGGAGAAGAGGTAAGATTCATTTTCCCACTGAAATGAGGCTTAGTATTATGTTTTAATGCAGCTGTGTAATCAGTAGCAGTTTGCTATATGTTAGTATGTATTGAAAGGCATATCAGTTTAGTCAAGCAATACATGAGAAGCTTTGCTAAGGACTAACTGAATATTATCATTCAGCAAGACCAGACGGTTTCCCCCATTTGCCTAGCAAGTGATCTTGATCCTTTGCTGCTACAAATCAGTGTTGCTGCAGGGACTAGGTGAGAACTTTGCCCATGTGGTATAATTCAGAGAAAAGGCAAGAAACTGATAAAAGGATCAGTATAAGGAATCACTGCTGAGTGATTAGGTATTCATGAGCTTCAAAGAGTCTTTAAACTGTTTTAGTCACTAATTTAAGATAGTGGAAATATATACTGTTATGTTTGTAGTCGGTGTCCATGGATATGAAAACTGAAACAACTGACACCATGTATTTAATGTGTTTTTTATTTTAATGCTTTATAATCAAGCCCTGTTAAGAAGAAATCCACTGTATTGCTGTCATATTGGTCTGAGTGCTGCTGTATGTCTTGCATCTGCTTCTGAAATACTTTTCTAGTATTTGTTACTAATCTTTCGGGAAAAACGATGCATAGAACATTGTCTCTTATTTCAGGCACTGTATGTTAATCCACTAGATTCTTACAATATACATTGGCCTATTAGAAGAGGGCAGCTGAATCTCCACACGGGACCTGGCGGCTCCCTCACGGCAGTATTAGCAGACCTTGAAGTTATATGGTCACATGCAATACAAAAATACCTGGAAATACCATTGAAAGACCTAAAGGTGAGCTGTGAACACATTAACGGGGGCTGCATCCACTTCTGTAAACGTTACTGTACAAGAGAAGCAGCCTGCTGTTATTGTTAGCCTCTTACTGGTGGTTTTCTTAAAGAATAAATTCTTTCTGCTGGTAAGCATGGTTCCTGAGACTTCATTTGGACTTTTTGCATGTCTTTAAGACAAAAATTGTTAATAGAACTTCTACCAAGGAGGTTTGGAAATCCCATTATAGAAATTTCGGTCTAATTGGGATTTTTTGTTGACTAAAAAGGAGGCAACTGAGGAATGGGTATCTTAATACTTGCATAATTTCTTCTCCTTGCCGAGTAGGCGTTTTTCCAATATCTGATGTACTTTTAAACATTTTAGTGACTTATAAACTCTTAACTTAGTACTTACTTTGAACTCATTTTTTAAATTATTAAAACCCTTCCCCATTTCCATAATTTTGCTTCTTTTAATAACTTGTATATTATGCTTTCTTCCTTAGCATCAGGTATTCAGGAATGTAAAGAGAAACTTAATTTGAGAGCTGGCTTTAATTTACTGTTCTTATCTCCAGTACTATAGGTGCATTTTACTAATTCCAGACATCTACAATAAACAACATGTGAAAGAACTGGTAAATATGATCCTAATGAAGATGGGCTTCTCAGGTAAAACCATACATAAGCAAGCACTTAATGATTAGTGTAAAGATTTCTTTTTTTTTTTACCGTTAGGGCACATTTTTGCACATCAATCCCAGTTTGGCAGGGACTGGCACCTTTCATCTTTTGCTATTCCCATAACTGTTGTCTCTTTTAATGGGGCAAAATGGTTGGCTAGCATTGAAACAAGTTCCTGGGTGTGCTATTAGGTATTCCAGCCGTGGGCTTCTCGCTTCAGCTGAGATGAAAGTAGCAACAGTCTGGTTTCTCAACTATATCTAAAATGCACAATGTTAACTCCACAGAGTATTAAGATTCTTAGACTTCACAACAAAAGTATATGATGTAAGATGCTGCTACTGTCCTCTCTACGGGATGACATAATAGGAGGTTTCAGAGTTGCTTAGGTGCGTACACTAAATATAGAAGAGCAATACAGTTTTAAAAAGTAACCAAGTAATTGTTAGCTTCTTCTGTGTATTTATTTTTAGACTCTGATGACAGAGACTAATGCAGTTTCCTTTCAGTTAAACTGCTGGAAGTTTCTGGCTAGTCTTCTGGAAAGAACTGCTGTAGTCTTAGCCATCGTTCTCTGACTTCACATTTAGAGAAAACACAGGAAGTCATTACAGAAGGCCCAGTAACCCAACCATATGGAGCACACTTAATTTGAAATAATCAGAGTAGTGGTACCTTTGATGCTGCAAAGTCCTTTTTTGTATTAGGTATGCCAGAAAATAGGCTTAAAAAGTGGACAAGAATAGTAAGTTAAATGGTGGAGACTAGTCAAACAGCAAGTTAATTGTAAGATGTTGGAGATTAATACTGCTGCTGTTTAATAATTAATCAGTACGAAGTGCAAACTGTTCCCAAGTATTACTCTCAGCAGAATATGTGCTTAGATATTAGTGCTTCCCATCTGAAAGAATTAAGTAGGGGGTAAATACATGCTGCAAAAAGAGAGACTGATCTCACGAGATCTAAGTTTTATTTACATGCATATATACATTTGATTTGTTTCAGTGTGTTAAAATGGACGAGCCATATTGGCTGTTAGTTTTAGGTTTTGATCAGAATAGTTCTAAATCATACTTTGTTTGATTTCTCCTCAGTTTTTACATAGAAGTAATGTGAACAGTACCTAATAATACTACGATGTAAAAGCATACTGGCACTAGGATAGAAGAATTTGCAGTTGAAATGTGTTAGCTTCAGAGGAACAGGAAGAATACTAAGAAAAAAAACCACAAAGCTTTATATTATTCTGATACTTGAAAGTGAAAATCAGAAAGTATCGTTAATAACTCTTCAGAGTGCCATTTCCTAAATAATAATTTGGTGAAGAGCTGAACTAATTATACAGCGTAACTAAATTTTCTTAATCTATTTAAAAACGTTTGCCTTTAAAACAGTAATTCTACTTAGTTTTTGTCTACAAAGCACAGCTCAATTGAGCTATTCTTTTCCTTCCTTGGCTAGAAGGATAGACTGAAGCCCCCAGTACTTCTCAGGTGCAAGTATGGGCTTGTGATACAAATACAAAGGTACTCTTTTACAGAGTTAAAGGTGGATTGAAAGGACAGCAGATAGTGAAATTGGACCTCGTTTTATAACTATTTAAGTTATAAAATATCTAAATGCTAATGATACTTGCTTAAAACTAGAAAAAATTAGGAGACTGCTTCATGTGCTTCAATAACCAAGACCTTGCAATACTGGTTACAAAACCAAGTCAAGTCTGGAGGCAGTTATCTTTAAACTTGCAAAAAATAAGAACATTTGAGTATAGGCATCCACCCTGCTCTCAGCTTTTCTCAGGACTTTAAGGGCCTACCCAACAAAAAAATCTCTAAGTAAGTTCCCCCCGCCCCATCTTTGCGAAACATACAAACTTTCAGTGCAGAGTCAGGCTATTAGTAGATTTCAAAAGACATGAAGATGTCCTTTAAATGTCAGCAACATGGTTCTGGAGCTTGGCATAAACTGGATATAATTTTTTCTCATATTGCTAGGAATTGTTGTACACCAGGAGTCTGTCTGTGCCACTTTTGGAAGTGGTTTAAGCAGCGCGTGTATAGTAGATGTGGGAGATCAGAAGACAAGCGTTTGCTGTGTAGAAGATGGTGTTTCCCATCGCAACACCAGGTATCTTTTAATATGCAGAATTATTATAAGCATAAATACTCAGTTGCTTACCAAAGACTGGACTTTAAAAACAAGATTTTTTTTACAAATACAAGAGGTTTTTACTGTGAGCTGCGTGACAGGGTCATCATGTGACAGTATGAACCGTAAAGAATTCTGACATCTTTAAAAGAAGAAAACAGGCAGAACTGAGACTGTGCTCTGCAAACTGTGTGGAGGTCATGATCACAGCATGTCTAAAATGTTGCTTGTATTCCTATGCATGCTACTGTAAAAGGCCAGTATTTCAGCAAAGTCATAAAATAATCTTTTTCTTCTCTGTGCTTTAGGCTGTGCCTTGCATATGGAGGATCTGACGTGTCACGGTGTTTTTATTGGCTTATGCAACGAGCAGGATTCCCATATAGAGACTGTCAGTTAACTAATAAGTTGGATTGCCTGCTGCTTCAGCACTTAAAGGAGACATTTTGTCATCTAGACCAGGTGAGAAGGGAAAATGATATATCCTCCAAGTAATTTTTTTTTTCCTTTACAGACTGCTACTCTGGGGAACCCTTTTGCGAGTTTACAATGGCTTGTAAATGGAATAAAATACAATGTTTTACTCAGTAGAACACTGGCAAAAGCTGGAGAAGCTTTAGACTTGAAGTATTTGTAACTTGTTTTATTTTTCTTCTAGTTGAAAGAATCCCAACTCTTAGAAAGGTAGTTTCTTTGTTCTTATTACTGAAAGAAGCTGATAGTAGCTGCATACTTGCTGGTTTTCAACTTCAGTGTTGTCAAAGATCTGCCAGCAGGTCTTTCTGCACAAACCCTCATTTTAGAGGCTTAGGCATGTAGAAAGCTGTTTTGGCAGATTGTGCTACAAGGAAAAGACTTTAAAAAGAGTTCAAGAATAGGTAAGTGAAATTCACAGTCTGAAGAGTTTTGTTACTTTTTGTTGTTTCCTACAGTTTAAATAGATTATACAGCTTGATAGAGAGATATAAAAGATACAATTTTTTTTTTACATTGTTTTTGACCTTAGGATATTTCTGGGTTGCAAGACCATGAGTTCCAGATTCGTCATCCAGATTCTCCGGCTTTATTATACCAGTTCCGATTAGGAGATGAAAAATTACAGGTGATTTTTTTTTTTATTTTTAATTACAAGAATTATGTAGGGCATTCAGGCTCAGGACATCACTTTGTATCAGCCCAATGCTACTAAGCCCACATGATTTATGGATTGTTCTTAACATATGATTGTTGATAGTTTTAAAAGTCATTCCTATATGTACGAATCGGCCTAATGCAGCACTAGTGGATGCACAAGACTTCCTAACTAGCTTTAGCCAGAATGGTTGTAGCTTTAACTAAATATGATGATATTTATCCTTCAAGGGCAAGGAATGAATGAGAAGTTTGCAAGTTTTTCACCTCACCATTGAATTTTCTAATTTTGTAACAAACTGCATTTGAATACTTATTTATCATACAATGCCAGAATCTGTAAAGAAACCTATATACATGGGTTTTTTTAAATTATACAAAGCTGAAGACACTTTAGCCTTTTACAAAACTATTTGAAAAAAATGTGTATTTAATTTTCCATTGTGAGAAACATAGAACAAGCTTTTTCTTTTTTATAATAAATACCAAAAACAACCTCTATGTAGTAAAACCATGTCAAATCTCTCATTCTTCAGGCTCCAATGGCTCTGTTTTATCCAGCAACTTTTGGAATTGTTGGACAAAAAATGACAACTTTGCAACACAGGTCACAAGGTGATCCTGAGGATCCTCATGATGAACATTATCTGCTAGCCACACAAAGTAAGCAGGAGCAGGTGTGTGAATTATAATGCTCGTCTTATTTTTCATTAAGTATTATGTAATTGGGGAATAAAATCAGGACTCATTAGCTCATCTCAGAAACCAAAGTTTGTTATCTGGGCCAGAAGCATTAAAAAATAAATTTAGAGTAAGGAATTATGGATGTCTAGACAAGTCCTTAATTAGAACTGTTTATTTTCAGAGTCTAAGAGGGCTTCATATTATGGCACTGATACATCTGATGGAGTTCAAAATAAATCCCTTACTTTGAAAGTGAGGATTAAAATGAAATAATGCAATGCTTAACCTTTCTGTGCAAAAAGGTGACTAGAAGTACAGTGGTGTTTAGTTAAGTCTTTGTATTGTTCTGTAACCTGCTGAAGATCTTCTTGCATTTTTCATAGTTCAACTTGTTTTCTCATTTTTAAGTCTTCAAAAGCTACAGCTGATAGAAAATCTATGTCGAAGCCTGGTGCGTTTGAGGGAGACTTGAGAGGCCAAGCCTCAGACATTTCAGAGAGGATCTACCCACAAGAAGTGGAACTGGGATCTTCCCAGAGTGATTGTATGATATCTGGAAATGATTCAGAGGAACCTTTAACTGCACACATGTCCAGGAAAACGGCTATTTCTCAGTTTGAAGGCAAAGCCTTAGGCCTTGACAAAGCCATTCTTCATAGTATTGACTGCTGCGGTAAGAATTACATTTGTACAATTCTGTAAAATATGCATATCAGTCAGTGTGGATTTATGGTAACTCCTATATTTTACCAAAGTAACACATATGTCCCTAAGTTTTCATCATCTCTAGAGTAGCTACACTGTTTTATAATTGCACTGTACCTCATAATTGCATCTTTGTTGAGGTTTCTTGAGCTAGACGTCTTGAATCTTCAAGGAATAGAAAAAGAATTTTAAAAGCAAATGCTTACTGCTTTCTGTCTGGTTTGACTTGCACTAAATTCTTCATAATACAAACCAGGACGTATTAACTTTAAAAAACAGATATATTTTTTTACATATATATCCATTCATTCCAGCATCTGATGATACAAAAAAGAAGATGTACAGCTCCATCTTAGTAGTGGGAGGAGGCCTTATGTTTCATAAAGCTCAAGAGTTTCTTCAACACCGAATTCTCAACAAAATGCCACCTTCTTTTAGAAGAGTTGTTGAAAATGTTGAAGTCATCACAAGACCTAAGGTATACTGTTAACTGATAGCTAAATGGTTAATAAAGATTAAAAAAATAGATATTCTTTCAAATTAGTTGCATATCTGAGGAAATTTAGAAGAGCTTTCGGCTCATAACATAGCACTCTTCAATCATATGCAGGAAGTTAGAGGTATAGCAAGAGTATTAGTGGTATTGATCACTGAAGTGTTTATTAGCTAAAGGCCATATTCTTAAAGAAGCAGTTAATACTGGTCCGTGAAGTTAACCTGTCTGTTCAGCAAGAAATAGTGTTAGGGTTTTTTATGACTATTAAGTAAAAGAAAGTATGGCATTAAAAGAGCAATTTTCATTTGGCATGAATCAGGCAAAATTTGTAAAATCAAAACTTGACTATTTTTCAGAGCCTCCATTGCTGAGGGCAGGATTTCCATGATGTGCCTAGAAGGCATCTTAAAAAAAAAAAAAAAAAGTGACTTTTCTAAACACCTTAAATATTCTTTCTATATTTTTATCTCACTACTTTTTCCCGAATAATTTTGAAAAACTTTTCTCCTCCCCTCACCCCCGAGATTCTAAAAGTGGTGAATACTATTGGAAAAATTAGGATACAAGTTTTGAGAACATCTGCAAATTTACACTAGTGATTGTGTATAATCTGTGTTTTGAATTTAGGATATGGATCCCCGCTTAATTGCGTGGAAAGGAGGTGCAGTTTTAGCCTGTCTTGATACAACTCAGGAGCTATGGATATATCAGCGAGAATGGCAGCGTTTCGGTGTCAGAATGTTACGAGAGCGGGCTGCATTTGTATGGTAATGGGTATGTTTACAGTGGAACATGTTTAATTGAGGATTCCTTTTTCCAAATGTCCCCTTTTTCCAGTGCAGATGTACTGACTTTCTGCTGACAGATATTTTTGTATTTTATTAAAACTAACTTCAACCGAGATTTTTCCAAAAGTGGTGCAGAAGTCTTCAGCATTGCTGTACTTCATCTTTTGAATTGTATGCATTGAATTTTGTGTACGGAGTATCACAGTCATCTCCAAATTCACTACATTTATATTATATAGGTTATGTATATTAAAATTGCACAGCGTGGGAATTTGAGGTATAAAATATTGACATGGCAGATGTTAAGCCAAGATTCATTCCAGATACATGTACACAGAAGCAATAGCTGAAGAGTGCAGGCTGTGGGTTTAATGCCTTATTCTGATTCATACTCTAATGTTACCAGGAGATAAGATTGTTATGTAAGCGATCATCATGGAAAAAGTGAAATGGAGAACCCAAACTACAGTTGCTGTTGGTATTTTGCTTATATAATAAATTACATTATTCAGTGGAAAGACTTAAGAATTTGAAAGTGGAGTATTTTTTCTTGCCTGTGCTCATCATCAAAAGCTCTTGCTAGCTTTACGTTATCCACGGTAGTTATCCACACTTTTCCCTATTTAAAAAATCCAATATAATACACTCAAAAGAACTGGATGCATTTTTATATAGCCAGCACATGGGCTTTTTCTCCCAACAAATAACCCTTAGTTACAGAAGTGCTATTTGTCGTTTTTTTTCTTCTGTAATGAAGGCTTCTGCCACCCTCAGATCACACCTCAAATCCATATCCGCAATTATAATCTAGATTAAAACTATTAAAACACTTCTACCTGTAATAAATATCAAAGATCAATGAATGTAGTTTCTACAAAGCACATGGGAAAGAACTGACTTCCTTTTAATCTGCTTTCATTAAAAGTTCTAAAGAGAAAGGGTATTTCCACCCAAATTACGCTGTAATCTTATCTGAAAGTATTTTACTACAGGCTGTGATTACATTCTTGTATTTGATTTAAGACTAGGACCTTTGGGCTCTCTTTTATTGAAGATAGCATACAATACTTCAAACTACTCTGGCAAGATTAGATGTCATTGCTGGGTTTGTTTTTGGGGGGGAGAAGGGGACATTCCCTTCAAAAAAGGGGTCCAGAATTCCTGTTATAGAAGAAACGGGGGGTTACGTGACATGATTGTGATACAGAAGAGAAAGTACGTATGTACAAAGATCTTGTTTAGATTTGTTGATACACAAATGGTTCTCCATGGCAAACATTTCACAACTTCACATCAGCGGGTGCTGGCACTTGGACACACTGAAGGCTGAGGTAAATGACTCCACTTTCAAAGCTACATTATTCTTACAACAGCATATCAAACATGCTGTAAATGCACACTGTAACTCAACAAAGCAACAGAATCGCAAAACCAGCCTTCAAGTCATGTTGGAAAACGTGTGCTGCTTAACTGCACCTAAGGCTCCTGTCAGTTAACTTCACAAACTCTACACAGAGGAGAGCAGTACTTCTAAATTACTTGATGGACTGTGTTCTGGTATTTACACAACCAATTACTTCTGACTGATAGTTTTATTTGAGCACAAATATCTTCTTTTATCATTTCATTTCTTATTATGGAAGTCACTTCTTAGTTTGCCACAACTTAGAAATCTTCTGTTCAGGATTTATTTCAAATAAGGAAGCTTGTATTAAATATGGCCCAGTGCCATACTGGTTGTTCAGCTATTGACACTTTTGTCCTCAGTTTTGTAAGACTAGAGCTAAATACTCAGACACCTGTTAATTTCCTGTTTCTTGCCATGCTCCTCACTGCATGAAACAGAAGGGTCTTTGCAGAAGTTCTCAATGTCCTTCATAAGACAATATTCTGGACAGAAGTTCAGAGCACTTGGTAAAGTGTCTTGTGAACTCACCTCATTGAAAGAAACCACCACATAATTTTGTACAGAAGACTGATTTGTCATGTCACTGCAGAAGAGGTTCACTGCAAGCGTGAACATATTTTGCATGTTATTGTGGTTTCTCATGCTTTTACAAGAAACATCACGTGCAGCAGTGGCAGGGTTTGAACTGAGGAAAATCACCCTATCTGCTGCTGCTGCTTTTTGAGCAGCAAGCCATTGTACAGGACCTGTTTCAGCAATTCTCCTCTTCTCCCACATATCTAGAACAACATCAGTCTGGCAGCCCTCATGCAGGAGTTCAGCAAAAGAGAGGACAATGCGATGAAAACACACTTCTGGATATATAACCAGTACTTCAACATGTAGTTGTAGCTGCACCTGATGATGGAAGAATTGCCTCCTAAATGAATCTGTTTAACAAAAAAGACTCCATATGCGCTCTTAAAATGACAGTATTTCTAGAAACAATGTAAACAAAATTTGAATGGCATTCTAAATTGGTATGGAGGGGTTGACTCTGTGCCTCTTACTTTTTCCTAGAAAAAATTAGATACCTTTGTATAAAAGTATGAAAAGCAGAAATAGTGAACTAAAATTAGAATTCAGAACTCAGACGCACATCTTCGTGATGAAATAGATCCAACTTAGACAACTAATCTGCACTTCGTCTCTCCAAGAATGTTGAAAATAATTTAGCAAAACAGTGTTCAGTAGCTAGAACAGTTTAACGTCTACTACACCGAGGGAGCAGCCTTGCATTGCAGACTGAGAAGAGGGTAGCAGAGGCATGGTACTTAATCTGTTAGTCATTCTGCAAAACTAATACTGTAAAAAAAAGTGCTAAGCAAACAAAAATTAAACAGCAAAATGCTCACGTGACCCCAGTTGATGTTTGCTAAAGGGCTAACCAAAAATTGTCCACACTAAATGATTCGCTGTTTTTACAAGTGTTTAAGAGATTAAATATTTACTCTCCATTTAGGAAAAAAACAATGGAAGGAAAAAGGCTAGGCCTACATTAGCAGGTACTGTGGTAGAATGGCAGAGACTACAGAGCAAAAAAACTGGGGCCAAGGAACAGATTTCTGCACTAAGTATTTCAGGGGAGTTACTGCAGCCTAGCCCTAGTCCAGTCCTGTGGCCTGCATACCCATTAGGGGTTGGACTATGTTAGATTCATTAGAGCACATCTTCCAGTTTAATTTCATCTGAGAGAATCAAGGCTCCACTCCTCAACCACTCTGCAATACGAACCAAAACTTAGTGAGGCCAGTGGGCAATTCCCTTCAAAAGCACAATACTGATTTAAACTAAAACATTAATGTAGCCACATCTGGAGTTCCCTAAGCAAACTTGAGAGTTTCTATTACAATGATACCTAAAAGGTAGTCTCTTTCATATGATCTTATCTCATCTAAAAGGATGCTTGCAGCAAAACTCAAAGAACAGGAATTACAGAAATACTGAAGTTCAAAAACGTGAGAACTCACCTCGATCTGTGGTGATGCACGCTACCGCAGCAATAATACATACTATCACAAGTAGAGCAGCAAGGAGAAAACACACAAATCTTCCAACTGAATTGACCGTGAGGATCTCTAAAAGAGAAAGAACAACCACTTTGAAACAAGTCTTGCACAGCTGAAAAAGCTGCCTTCACTTCATGAGTTATTGAAATGAGCATTTCCAATGTCTGTACATGGAAGAGAAATTGTGCTAAAAGGTAATGCAAAATGGTTAATAATCTCATTGAGAACTACAGAGCTGTTGACTAAGTCACTTAATTTTCTTCCCTACTTTGAAAGGAACAAGACAGACTAGTCTGAATGTGCTCCCTCCAAGTTCCTCCCATGCTTCTGGAATGTACCTCCTCCTGCAGCCTGACATCTCATCAGTTGTTCTCCTCTCTTCCCTTTTGTTTCGAGTTTTACCATGAGCAATAGTTACAAAATAACTAATTCCTGAACTGCAGCATTACTGTATTAAGCATAAAACTTCAACTTGTAAGAGAAGGAAGATGAAAGGCAGAATTTCCCAAGGACGGTGTACAGAAAGTCATCGAAGACCAGTCATCTGCTTTTTAACAGCATTTTGGCAATCAAGTATATGTATACCAAAACATCTATTTTCCCAGATTTTTGCAAACGTACGGGGGAAATCTGATGAATATACATGATACGTAATGCAACAGAAAACACTGAGCAGTTTCTGTTTAGTTTGCATTGACTATTGACTCAAGAACAATAAATACTCAACTAACCATTGGCTTTCATCTGCACGCGGTTTGTTAGGTTTTCTGTAGGCCTTGGGCAGTCATATCCACACTTCGCAAAGTAAGGAATTATCTGAGGGGGGAAAAAAGTAGGATACACAGTTAAATGGGATTTCTGCACAGATTAATTCCTTTCATGTATTTCCTTCTGTACTATGTTTTGGGCTCCTGACAGGAGTACTGTGTTTCCTAAAACGGTTACCAGATTTTCTTGAAAGATAGTTTCCTTACAACTGATACAAACAACAACAATGGAGAGAGATTCAAGAGGTAAGTAAGAATCTAAGAAAATTCAGTGTAAACATATCAGGTATGTTTGCTTTAAGTACTATAGCACAGGGACACTCTACAGAACAATATAGACTTAAATTACCACCATGAGAAGAGGCTTGATATCTACCAATTTGTAAGTAAAAAAAAAAAATTGAATAAGAAAAATATTAAGTGATATACAGTGCTATGCTTGTGTCTTGTTTGTTAGTCAGAATTAGTACAACTCTTCACATCAATTAAGTACATACAAGCAAATACCCTTTTCACTGAAAATAAATCAAAAAATGTTACTTACCTCTACAAAATTATCAGTGCTCTCATCACTCCCTGGTATCCTCACAGAAATTCTAGTTCCATTTATCTAACAATGAAATAAAATCCCAAAGAAGAGTGTGGGAAGAGAAAAAAAATCAAAATACATTAATCACAAAAGGAGTCATTACTGAGTTAAATCACATTTAATATTTAATTGCATTTCAAATTGCATTTAATAGGCTTCAAAACTATTATATAGTCTTAACATCAGAATTATAGATAGTGCATATATTTAAGTCTACTAGTCTAATATAACAAAACAGGGTGAATATCTTAGTAAAAATTACAAGCAAGGTGCGTTTCATGTTAGTGAAGCCTAATTACCTAGTTACTGTATATTTTCTTACATTTTCATGTTCATTGATTAATCTCATTCTGAACAAAATAGTAGTGTTTAAAAACATTCTTAAAAATAAAGAATATCATCTCAAAAAGTAAAATAACATATCGTAACAGCGGAGCAGAGCTCTTCTGAAAGCAACCACAGTTCCTTCAGACCATCTCCTCAGTGTTTGCTGGCCAGCTCTGCTGATTTGACTTCGGTGGAAGCGTATGCCTCCTGCTGTGCTAACACAGAAGGAGAACTTAGAGAACTATGCTCTCAATTGATTATGATTTAACAGAAAATTACCTTGCTTCCATGCTTTCTTCAAGAAGTACTTCATACTTTTGATGCTTATAAAGCAGTATGAAGTATTCAAGCCCAAGGCTGCTTGTTGTAAAACTCACTTCTAATTCTGTCTCTATTTTACAAACAGTTATATTTGGATTCCGCAAACATCCTGTGGGTTGAAAAGATTTCAGTTTAAAATTGTTAATAACTATGTAAGTGATGAAATGGATTTCTGCTCTAACTGTGCTTGTGGTAGGCACCACACACCCTGCAGATGGCACCTTACGACCTAACGGAATGTTTGTGCTTTTGAAGGGGCAAGTCAGAAGTGTTAGTTACAACAGGGACCCCCTGCAGTTGTTTGCATTCAGGCACTGTTGCTTGAAAATGTATGTGGTAAAAATATCTAGCCCATTAAACCTCCAACAGATTTAGAAACAGTCGTACTTCGTATTGATGACACATCTGCATGCTCAAATCTGCAAGGAGTTTGTTTAGTCTACTAAAGGTACTTTTGTTCATGTCATAGTGTACTATCCAGTAACTAGACTAAATTCATCATCTCAGAGAAACCAAGAAAATTTCCTCAATCCCATATTCACAGATTCAAATATGGCATTATTATCTAAAGTAACCTGTACAGAATTCTCAAAATTCCCATTTTAAGGCCATGAGTTTGATATGGGGAAAGACTCAGAGGTAGGTCTTAGACCCTATTCAATATTCAGGCAAAGATGATATTGTGAAACACTTTTGAAGAGCCATTTTCCCCCTTCAGTATGATATCTATATGTGTACATAGCGCTTATTCATTTCAATACAACTTTTGCTGTATTTCATTACATTATCTGTGAATTTAAATGGGTATTTAAAATTTTAGCAAATGCATGATCTGTGTGCATTTTCACTAAAGTCTATTAAAGTATGCATAAAAAATGAATCCCTAAGTACAATATATTTTAGGAAGGACATTTCAAAATAAGTACTAACCTATTTAGCTCTTGCTCCGTGAACAGTGTTTTTGTCTTATTTTCTATCACCATCCTTACTTCTATCCCTACCTCCTCAGACACATGCACGCACTCACAGAAAACACACTCCACTTGCACGATCTTCATAGACAGCTGCCTAAAATGTGTTAGTGATGAGTAGGCATTAAGTAAAAAAATCCCAGTGGTCTTTCTTGTGGCAACAAAAGCTTGTTTACCAGTGATTATTTTACTGCAGATTTAAAAGAAACCAAAAGAAAAGCATCCCGTTATCAGGCTGCTCTGCTTATTATCTGTCTCCCGACATGGCTTCACCACGAGCCAGCAATGGGCCCTTGCGGCCAGGAAAGCCAACGACATCCTGGGGTGCATTCAGAAGAGTGTGGCCAGCAGGTCGAGGGAGGTTCTCCTCCCCCTCTGCTCTGCCCTAGTGAGGCCCCATCTGGGGTCCTACGTCCAGTTCTGGGCTCCCCAGTTTAAGAAAGATGAGGAACTACCGGAGAGAGCCCAGCGGAGGGCTACAAAGATGATGAGGGGCCTGGAGCATCTCTCCTATGGGGAAAGGCTGAGGGAGCTAGGTCTGTTCAGCCTGAGGAAGAGAAGACTGAGAGGGGACCTCACCAACGCTTATCAATATCTCAAGGGCGGGTGCCAAGAGGACGGGGCCAGACTCTTTTCATGGTGCCCAGCGACAGGACAAGGGGGAACGGGCACAAACTGGAACACGGGAAGTTCCATCTAAATATGCAGAAAAACTTCTTCACTGTGAGGGTGACAGAGCCCTGGCACAGGCTGCCCAGGGAGGGTGTGGAGTCTCCTTCTCTGAGATATTCAAACCCACCTGGACGCAGCCCTGTGCAGCCTGTGCTGGGTGAAAAGTGAAATAGCTAAAAGTGTATATTCTTTTAAAATTGTCAGCAGAAGAAATATTTTTTCCTTTGAAAAACAATATCCATTTCTCTGTTGCTAAAAGATAAATGGCAAGCAAACACAGAAACAAAACAAGCGGGGGGGGCGGGGGGGAACAAACAAACCAACAAACTACTGCTAAAGAGCTGGCTGCATTTGAGTTCTCAGCTTTGATGACTGTGTGTCTGCAGCGTGCTAGACAGATTTCAAAACACATTGAAAACAGAAGCCATTTCTGGCCTTATTAAGGAAATTTGTGCAATAACATGGATGAAAAAAATTAGTAGTATCATTTAGCAGAGAATGCTTGATAAATTACCTGGTGTAGTTAGCAAAAAGGATTTTGATAGAAAATTCTCTTTTATATTTGCTAGGGGAAGATTGTAAGCATAGATGAAATATTTTGTTTCCAGTTCTACAGGGAATCCAATATAATGGAACTGGCACTAAAATAAAAATGAAGAAAAGTTCACTTCAAGGACTTAATATAAAGACAGATATATACAATCCTAATGGGACCAGGTTTAACAGAGGAGTATTTATCTAGATTAGAACTGCTAACAGTTACTTTAAAAGTGTGCTTAAAAAGGACAAAAATAGATTTTTAGGAAAAGAGAATTCCATACTCAGAGACAGGAACAAGATACCGAGTGTCAATTTCATTATCATGTATATGCACACCTATAGCTTGCAGCCAAGATGAAATAATTACAATTTTAGCCTACAATGAAGGAGGGCTGTCCCCTATCACACCATCCTCTGTCCCAGATAATCCAATGACAGATCATGTATTTCTGGCTTGTGTTACCCTGGCTCTAAGCATCCATTTGAGAACAGGAGAGAGGAAGTTATGGAAGAGAAATGGGCTAATTTTCCCATAGCTTTGTTCTCAGTCTCTCAAAACACAGGGCTCAAACCCCTCCTTCATTACACATCCGAAGGGAGTATAAAACTACTACTTTTTTCTTTCTCAGGTCCCTTTTTACTAACTTCAGCAGAGGGGAAATTTTTACTCTATACTTTTAAACGTCACTTCCCTATTCCCCACCTTCTTCTTCCCAAACTAAAGTAAGTGAAGAAAACCACTACTTAAAAATATTCTTACTCTTTGATTACCAACTGCCGTTTGTCTTTGAAACTTTTCGGTATAATTGCACTGAATACACTGAAAACTTTCAACAAGTCCTTTGCTGGTTCCACAAATCTCTGTGGCTGTAAGTTCTTTGGTGCTGGCTAGAAGTAAAGACAACATTTGCTCATCAATAAAAAATAAAAGTTGGTTCACCTCATAGGATATTAAACTCAGAAAGCTTCTGTGGTAATAGTATCTGAATAAAACATAGCAATTTTAAAATTTGCCATGTACTTGATCATTTGGCCTGTTTACAGAACTAACACCAGAGACTGTAATACCTTTCTCCATTTGTTTTATGCAGTTCAGGCCATGCTCATCGCTCTAAAGCAAAAAACGTCCAAGTTATTAAAGCACAAAACACCTAAGTAATACTCTCTGCTTTTCTGCTCTCCACTCAGTCACAGGTACACCTCCATTGTGTCTTTGTACTCCGGCCTGTCCTTGCAGCTCTAATAAAGTGATTTTCAGTCTTTTCATTGCAGACCTAAAAATGTCCCACTGAAGGCAGAAAATCCGATATAAAATATCCTATTATTGGAACAAGTGTGGTCCCAGATCCGGGAACCAGAATTCACAATTCTGCTGGGGAAAAGCAGACTCTGAAGTTTTACAGGATATTGTAATTTCTCACCCTCTCCATGTCCACAGGCTATAAGCTACCTTTATGTCCCCTGCACTACACAAATAACACCTACCTTTTCTTTTGTGAGAATATCATTAAGACACTCTCCTCCCTAGACTACAAACATTTTTTCCCAGCTTGTATTTAGCTTTGACATCCACTGCTTTTGTTTCTAACATAAAGAAAGGTCTGATGCCTAAAAGCTTGGCTATTTTGTCCCAGCATAGTACTTCTGCCTACAAGCCCTGTCCTGTCCATGGTTCCCAATGGCACAGTATCTTGTGTATTTATGACTGCAACCATGTCATTAATAAATCAAAAGCTTTACTGAACATGTATTTGCTCCTTAAAGGGGACAGCTGCGTTCACTGCAAAGATGCACCCAGAGCCACAAAGTCAGTTAATAGATTGGTCAGCCCAGGAGAAAACAGCTCTATTGATTTGTAGCATGTAGGTTTATACAAACCAATCTCTTCAGAACAATTGTCTATCTTAAACCTTGATGGTTAAACTGAAAAGCAGTAGGATACCTTTTATTTGCTCAGGCCACATTTCTGGCATCACCCTCGGCAGTTCACTTTCTTATTCTCCTTAGGATCCCCACCAGCCACTCTGACCACAAACTTACCATCTGTGCTGAGGCTCCAACTTACATTCATGAAATAGGACTGAAATTGTGTTTCAACTTCTTTTTCAACCAATATAGCACCGAGATTATGAAGATCGACTGGTGCGATGCCATACCACTTTCTCAGCTCAGGAGCAGAACTTTGTGAAGAAATATAGCCAGGAATTAAAAGAGGCTGATCATAGCTAACGTATCCGCACCTGTCCATCAGTCTCTGGATTGCATGTTTACCTGGTGTTGGGGTGAAAGAAAAAAAGAAAGGAAAAAAAAAAAAAAAATCACACTTTGAATTTTGAATTTCAGTATCAGCTTATGAATAACAAAGCCATTCTTCTCCCATGCACCCAGAAAAATCTCTGTCTAGAAATCACAGAATGAAGAACCTGATGTTTACTGCCTTTCTTGTTTAGCTAGATGAAAACTATTTGTCTCAAGCTGCAATGACTGATAAAAATAAAACGAGATATGATATAAGCAGATACATTCATAATACTAGCGTAAGTTTGTAGATCATGTTTGTGGGATGTTTTCTATACCAGTATATACATATCTCTTTCATTATATGTAAGGTGAAAACATTTCTTGTAAAAGAAACTAAGCCATAATTTTAAAAGTATGCAAAATGCATGCTTTGCAAAATGCAATAGCCCTGGGACTCACGAACTAATCCTCTGTCTCTGGCAACAAAATGAGCCAAAACATTGGCAGAATTCCAGCGTTCCTTTGGATGGACCAGAAGTAATTCAATAAACATAAATCTCCTCCTCTCCTGCAGAACTGAGCAGTGCCCCCGCGTTTGTCAGGGAGCAGTTGGGAGGCAACTAGAAATCCATCTGAGAAGGGAGGTACACTCCTGGGAGCATTGGGATGCGGAAGAGAAATTTATCTGGAATCTATTTTATCAGGGAGAGACCAAGAAAGAGACGAAAATTTTAAAAAGGATACTGCAACACAAGTTCTAGGTACATAAAGAAAGTATGCCACTTTTAGTTTATTTTAGCAATCATAGATTGGAAATTGGATTTTTAAAAAGTTTTCTATTTGTACGTACCTGTTTCTAAGCCACACACAATCGACTGCAAGAAAGAAAAGTAGGGTTATTTTTCCCAAATGCACAAACTGAGCAGTCATATCTACATAATGACAGCATTCTCTGTAATCTTTAGTATTTTCCAAATCCCAGCGTTAAAGAAATAACATTAATTTGAAGACAGAAATAACACTTTCAGTTTCCTCTAGTTACAGGTATCACCTTGAGCTATTAAAACATACATGACAAAATAAATTATCTTTTTGTTTTGCACATCTGGTGGGATTTTTGTGTCTAATTAGTGTTACCATCTTCTTGTATGTCCAATTTCTCCTTGCAGCAAACATGCACATACCAACAGAAAAATCCGTATTGTTTGATGTTTGGGTTGTTTTGTTGGGTTTTTTGTTTATTGGTGGGGTGGGGATTTTTGGTTTTTTATTTGGTTGGTGGTTGTGTGTGTGTGCGTGTGTGTGTGTTAAAGGCACAATAACTTAGTTTTCTCTTGGAAAATTAGATTATTATTAAGTTATTGTTAAATTAATTTCCAGCAAATTTCTGAGCCAGGTCTACCAGCGTGCTCACAGAAACACATGAACGAGGGGAGTACAAAGTCACAAGGTCACTACGAGCGGCGCGACAAGCCACAGTCACCCCTCAGCAGCTACGTAACTACTGGATAGCTTTATTTTTTGTATAATGGTGGTTAGGGGCTTCATCACAGAGCCTAAAAGAATAAAGGTATATCTAGCTTCTTATTCAAACCCTTGAAACTGCAAATAAGGAGGACAATCTTGGAAAATACACTATTAATTTATTTTATATTTGTGTAGTACTTATCAAAAACCATACCTGGACTGTAAGGATAGATCATAAGAAAGGAAGAACATATCAAAATTTCTGGATATTTTATGTACACAGCCTAAGGGAATTTTTCCTGTAATAGGTAGGAGTTATTGCTTTGGCTCAACACTACCATCCTTTTCTTGAGAAAAGAGCTGACACCCTTCCTTTTAAAAGATGAATTATCATCTTTAAAACACTGATTACTAGCAGCATTTAAGACTTGTTTGTCTTGGAGTCAAACGTCATTGAGCAAGAGGCTATCTTGACATACCAAGTACTGACTTTGAACTCAGCGAGTTTCCTTCTTCACCATAAATCCTTTGGGACAAATGTATTGTTGCTACGGCAAGTGGCTTCTCCTCACAACAATTTCAAATTAGAGAAACCTGATTAGTAAAGCTGAGCATAGCAGCTATGGATTCAAGCCATTATCCCATACAGGAATAGAAGTAACCCAGCTGTAGCCACTATCTGTAGCCACAATAGCATCCATTTCCTTCTAGTGGATGAAGAATCAGTTTCCCTTGATGTCTTCAAGTCAGCGTAAAAAACTGTTCATTTGGGTTTGATGCAGAATAGACAGGAAAAAGAGGAAGGTGGATGATTTCCCCTTCTTATATCTTACTGGTTTAGCTTGTCCCCTGCTGCTACAGCTGCTCAGTACCAAGTTCAGCAGGACACAGGCCGCCAGACTCATCTCTGTTGATAAAAATGATACAACCTCTTCAGTCTGGGTAGAATCACTTTTCTTCCCAAAACCAACGTCACTACAAATCATTCATCACCTAAGCTGTGTGCCGAGACCTTTAATTATCCTTTTTTTTGCTCCCAGGTAATGTATATCTCAGTGCTTCCCCCCACCCACGCACCATGCCTTCTCTCTCATCAACGAATTTTCAAAGCACCACAAGAAAGCCCTAATGCATTTAAGCTGAAAGTCAGTAAATAAATACAGAAGAAATAACTTACAATATGGAGAGAAACACAGAGGTGACAGCACAACACAGAACCAGATATCCACTCCCTGATAGGTTTAACATCGCTATAACTCTCTTTAAACCTTGGTCAACAGGAGATTGAATAGAAAAAATGGAATAATTTAAAACTTTTACTCTTTTGCTGCTGTCCTGGTTTTGGCCAGGACAGAGCTAGTTTTGTCTCCAGCAGCTACTGTGTTTTGGATTTAGTATATGAAGAATGTTGATAATACACTGATGTTATTAGTCGCTGCTAAGCGATCAAGGACATCTTCCAGCTTCCCAGGTTTTGCCAATGTGCAGGTGCAAAAACTTGGGAGGGCTATAGCCAGTACAGTTGTCCCAAACTGGCCAAAGGAAGTATCCTGTACCATAGACGGCATGCCCGGTACAAGCGGGGGTCAGCCGGTGGGCCAGTCCCCTTCTTTTTTCCCTTTTTTTGTTTGTTCGGGCCTTTTCATTCATTCATTCGGCTGTTTGTTCCCTCACTCGCTCTCTCTGGAACTTGCTGTTCTGGCATAGCTGGGGGGGAATATTCTTGTTCCCTGACTGCTGCTCGGGACGGGCTGTATTGGTCATCAGGCGGTGAGAAATTGTGCATTGTTCATTTTATATATTCTATTATCCTTATACATTAAGATTATTATCATTATTAATATATACTATAATTATTATTATTTTCCTTTGCTGTCCTGGTGAACTGTTTTTATCTCAACCCACAAGTTTTCCTCTCTCTCCGATTCTAGTCCCCACCCCACTGGGGAGGGGGGCAGTGAGTGAGCGGCTGCGTGGTATTCGGGTACCAGCTGGGGTTAAACCACGACAGCTGCCGTCTCTGAAAGTATTAGTGCTGATGCAAAAAGCAGTGGAGTACAGCAAGCAACGACAAGTACCCATTTTCAATCATAACAATTTTTTCAACCTTATTCTACCCCTGTATTAGATGAAAATAACGGGCTGATAATCAGCCTTACTTCCCAGAAGGTATGATCTTTTACATGTATTTCCCCCCTTTCACAAACACAGGTGTGTCTTTTTTTTTTTTTTTTTCCCCTTTGATCTTTAAGTTAGAATATTGGGTCTGTGTACCAGGCAGATGGTGCAATGACAAAACCTTAACAGACAAAATTTAACATCAAGTGGTTGAAAGTCATCTTAGCCTGATTGTTAAAACCTCTGTATTTCCCACTTTTTTAAAAATGACAACACACTAATATTGTTACCATTTTAGCCCTCTTTTTCACTATTTCTTTTTGAGCGTGCAGATCTTGCATTTAGTCATACAGAAGACTTGCAAAAGATAAGACTTGATATTCCCGACATTTCTTCCAAAAAGGAACACAGAAGAAAAAAATTGAACAGAAGAAAATTCCATCACAAACAAAACATGCTTTCATGTTAAACTGAAACAACAGACAAGGTCAAGCTGCTGAGCACCATTTCAGAAATTATTGCAAAAAACCTGTAGGTTTAGATATCTGCATAAGCTGTAGATCTACAGAACTATCTTTTAACTTACTGGTAGTTCCAAAAAAGCAAAAATATTATTTAATTTTGAGCAAGAAATTTTATTCAATTCGAGATTGAATTTAAATGTTGTGTTTAGTTATTTATATTGGTAAGCATTATTATGGTAAGTAACGACACTGTAAAACCATTTAATAAAGGTAAAACGAAGATTTTTTTTCATTTGTTGTATTGCTTACAATTTAGTGAAGCTAACTTTGTTACATTTCAGAGGTTTGACTCTGCACTTTTCATGGATAAACAAACAAAAATTAATTAAGTGTATCTATCTTACCTGCACATGAACTTCAGCTCTGCAGATGCTTGCTGTCTGAACAGAACTGAAAATCTGCTGCATGATTGTAAGATATTTGGATCAAGAACATGTACTGACAAGTTACTGGAAAATAAACAACTTGAAGAAAACTGAAACCTTGTCCAGGCGACAACTGCTATTCTGTGGCTTTTGGGGATTAGAAAAACTAGCCTGAGGCCATCTTTGTTAGGTCTTCAAGGACTTCCTTGCTGAATTATGCAAACATTAAAAACTTTCAAAACAATTCCTCACTCTGATCACGTATTCAAATCAAAATGAAAGAAGTTTTGCTGTGAGCAAAATTATGTGCAAGTAAACATCAGTCCTTCCTAAATCTCAAGGAACATCCACTACTTCTATAAATCCACATAGGAGCCTTATCTGTGGTAAGACTGCTTGACTTGATTTTACTACACATCAAAAACTTCTGCTGAAGGAGACTTGCGAAGGAAAATGGTGAGATCTCTTTCTTTACGAGGTATTAAAACTTCTTAGAGAGTGTTCTTTTCCCATTCATATTTTTCTTCGATTAACAACGGTTGAAGTCTAAACTCTTCCCCCCATCCTCAATTAATTCCTTAGTGAATTAGGAACCTGTAAAGAAAATATTCTCAGTCCTCATCTGAAGGCATTAGACTTCTTGAATCTTTATCACAGCTTTTTCTTCATTCTCTTGGTTTGCTCTCCAGGTGTTTGAGCAGAAGACAGTAAGTGCAACGAAGCTGGTGAAGGGTCTAGAGCACAAGTCCTATGAGGAACAGCTGAGGGAACTGGGGGTGTTTAGCCTGGAGAAAAGGGGGCTCCAGGGAGACCTTATCGCTCTCTACAACTACCTGAAAGGAGGTTGCAGCAAGGTGGGTGTCAATCTCTTCTCCCAAGTAACAGGCAACAGGACAGGAGAAAATGGCCTCAAGTTGTGCCAGGGGAGGTTTAGATTGGATATTAGGAAAAATTCCTTCACCAAAAGGGTTGTCAAGCATTGGAACAGGCTGCCCAGGGAAGCGGTTGAGTCACCATCCCTGGAGGTATTTAAAAGACGTGTAGATGTGACACTTAGGAACATGGTTTAGTGGTGGGCTTGGCAGTGTTAGGTTAACGGTTGGACTCGATCTAAAAGGTCTCTTCCAACCTAAACAATTCTATGCTTCCATAATGCAACAAATGCTTCTTTCACCTCACCTTGGCTTATATGCTTGGCTTCTGCAACAGTCTTTTTGTCAGTGACTCTCTAAAGCAAAAACAGGCCATACATCTTTTTGACTAAAACTGAGCAGAAAGACCATCACATCAAATGCCTGTTAGCACCTCTTATCCTAAATGGTTAGCCTGACCCAATTTTTATGTGCTATTTTCAACATTTTTCTTTTAAGGATTGTTCACCTCACAGTGATTAGCTCTGTTTCTGTTGATGCAGTTACAGGAATGAAACACATTTTATATTGCTTTTCTATCACTGACCATAAATAAAGCTTTCCATTAAGGCTTTCTCTTATATTCATCAATGTTTTGATTCTCACATTGATTAAATTTGGTGTTGATTCCACTGAAGTAAACTAAGTTATTCCAGTATACAAACAAAAGATGTAACAGAAAAATCCACACCCTGTTTCCAAAACTGAGAAATAAACATTCGTATCTTTCACATGACAGCCCATTGGTTGAACAAGGCAGAGAAAGACAACTTACACACTTTAATTTAGTTTGATATTGCTTCCAGTTTTACAGCCAAATACTGTGCTAACTCCAAAACCTCTATCTTCTGCTACAACAGTGTAATAAAGTATCCTTCAGAATTCTGGAATCTAGCCATTGGAGCAGGAAAATTGATGACTTCCTAGATAACTAATAGTGCTACTCGCTCAACTCACTTGTTGAGGGTATAAATCTAAGTAGGTTTATTAACACTTTCTAAACATACCTTTCTGCCTCTAAGTCCCACTCTCTAATAGGTAGGACTAATGTTAGCAGGGCAGCAGCTAGTATCGCTTACAAACCCCATCCATCTCTACTCTAACACATATCTTGAATTGCACGGTGACTGCCAGTGACACTTGTTTTTTACACGCAGCTATTCCTACAAATATTTAACAAATGAGTGAAACATCAACTTCTGCTCTCAATTGAAATGCAAATTCAAGGATGCAAACATAGGGCAAAAGTTAGCCATAACTCATTTATGCACTGGCATGAAGTTTTGAGTGTCTCTTTAAAAGGAGATTACATTACAAAATTAAGGTAAGAATACTATTGTATTTTGTATCTATATGTACTTTTCATCATAAAGGATTTTAAAGTGCATTAAAGAAATATTTAGGTACTACAACCACCTTTGAGGTTTAATATGGCAAAACCAACTATTAATTGTACTTTGTGAAAGTGATTATTATCCATTTTGTGAGAATAATGGAGAAAAAAATGGATTAACTGGCGTAGAAATAACAGGATGCTATTTATTTTGAAGTTTACATGGTCACTGCAACAGTATTTGAGCAGTTTACTAAGAACAGTTTAGGGAACATATTCATTAATATTTAATCCCTAATTACCGATGACAAATTGAAGGAGAGACATTGAGCAACTTTCTCAAAAGGAGACTTGCTCAAGATCAAACATATGTAGAAACAAACCCTAAAGCTCAAGTTTTCCCCTGTATCCCTATTTATGCCATTGAGTAGCAGGACACCTATGAACGACCAGTAACATATAGGTCCATTCTATACACGGTCAGCGTGCCAAGTGACAAGATACAAATAATTAGGCACAGAAGCTTAAATTTTTTATGATCAGGTCAACAACACATCAACCACATATAGGCCTTGCATGTACACACATATATCTAATATTTATGTGTAGCCTTCATAATTATACTTCTTGTGGTCATGCAAGGGCCTTTCTTAAGTGTGTATCATGGAAATTTCTTACAGAATGCCTTATTAAAAATGGATATATTTTTCCTCTACTGTCAACATGGCTGAAGAGAGATGGGTGCCTTTTTGTTGTATGCTCACAAGTAGGAGTGACTCAACAAGATGGAAGCCCTGACTCCATGCTGGTTTGGAAGATCCAAACAGGGCAGTTCTAGAAAATGGAAACTGAAAGGAATAATGAAGACCCTGTTAAAAAAAAAAAAAAAAAAAAAAAAGTAAGTGAGTGTGCAGCAAGGCACTGCACGACAGGAAATGGGCGATGGCAGTACTGGAGAAAAGCAACGGAAGACAACTAAAAAGATTCAGATGCTACTAATGGGACAAAGTGATAGGAAGGATGGAATGTTAGTTCCCTGAGCCAAGGACAGAAGGGGCTGAGCAGCCAAGGATAAGGCAGCATTGCCCATTTGTACATATTGACAACAAACTCGTGAAATACTGGACACTTGCAGGAGGAGCCCTTGCAATGAAGTGGGAAACTCCTCTGTTTTTTCGTGTTCAAAACAGTGAACACAACCAGAATTTTGGGCTACAGCTCTGCCCCTGCTTAACTGCTGAAATTACTGCTTCATAAAACTTCTTTTTTTTAAAGCTAACATCTCATCAAAAGAGAAGTCATTGGACATCAGGAAGAACGAACACTGAACAGCTGGGGAAAACTCCTAGAGTCCTGGCAGACAATTCCTTCATGAGGGAATGGCTATTTGAGCAGCTGATTCTAATAACTATTTCTAGCCACCCTTACCATAACTGCTGGATACTTTTAATTATATGGTTGGCAGACTGTATAGTGAAAATAAAATAATTTAAACTTTTAAAGTGTTTTGAACACTATAGCTGATTTTTAATACTTTTAAATATGATTACTGTGCTACACGACACAGAAGTTCACCTCAAAGGCATTTTTTTCTTGCTGTTATCAAGGTGCTACAAAAATACTCATAACCGTGACAATCGCTGTAGCTCGCAAACATTTATTTAAAATACATGAGAAAACACCACACACAGAAAGAATGTGAACTTCTAGAATATTCCCTGTTTTCTCTCCATTTAGATTTTATAGCCTCGGTATAGGAAACATGGGATTCAAGTGGAAAAATTACAATGGGGGAGGTGGTCCTTAAAAGACTACCATGAAATCTTGAAGTTCACTTCTACTAAGAGTGACCTGAGGAATTTTCATCTTCATTTGAACAGCCAGACATCAACAGGCACAGCTTTGTGGACTGAAGTTTGGCTTTCCAGCCTGAAGTTTTCCCTTGCATAAATAAAAGTTTCAATAAAAAGACCGTCTAGAAAAAAGTGATAGAATTTTTAATTACTATTTGCTTAATGGGAGAAAGGAAGAATAAACATGATTATCATGACTTTCAAAAGGGGCTCATGATTTTTTTTTTGGCTTAAGGTGACAGATTCTGAACTAAGCTCTAGAAAACATTCCACTCAAATTGAACTTCCACTAACTAAGTTTAAAAACACAGCAAATGAGAAGCATCAGCCCCACTTCATTAAGGACTTACATGCAACTGCTGCTTTGCACGTTTAAACAGTAACAGATGCTCGTGACACTTGGTGCTCTGCTAAACAGAACAGTAATATTTAAAAATCAATTCTGTTTTCTTTTATAGTCCTCTCAGGTTATTCATAGCTGAAGACACTTTCTTGTAGAAGCTAGAGTAGAAATTAGTACAAGCTGTTAGTATTAGCTGCCAGAAAAGAAAATGTAGCAAAACTGAAGCAGCTTAAATTATAGAAAACTCTGAATACTCACTACGCCTAGCGTATCCATACAGATAACACAGCAAACTCACTTTTAATTTGTTTCTTGCCTACTTCAGTCAGAGTTTTTGTAGCTTGTAGCTTAAAAAAATATAATGTCCATCTTTTGTTTAAGTTTCTGACACTGAAGATAATCCTGATCTATGATAACCTATTTTCAAGAATTAGGACCACAGAATTTTAGCATGTGGACCCACTCATTTCTCTCTAGCAGTTTTGGTTCTTTTCTGTTTTTCTATATTGGTTTATTCCTGAGAAATGTGTACTTATTAATTCACTTTTTCCTGTTGTGACTGTATTTACAGTGTCTCTGATAATTAACTTATTATTTCTATGGCAAAATACAACTGAGAGTTATGCCCTTTATGTAATAATTCATTTTTTCTTTTGTGTTTGAACTATAATCTCAAGCATAGATGTTTCTATGCTTTTTTCCTAGTAAAATATTTCAAAGTTCACCATAGAACATCTTGTCATCAACCTCTAAAAATAGAAAGTATGCACCACTGACTGCCCAAACAAGAGGATAAATCTGTAGGGAAGAAACTCTATAAGTTGTTTACTACATCTTCTCTTTCACAATTATTTCAAACTTTGATGAAGATTTTAAAAACCAATCTGAAAAGACCTTTTAGAAAATAAATCTTCTACCCATCACATAAGTAGAGTCCAGAGCTGACAGTTCATTTCTATGTGAACATAACGTTATAGTCAATACAGGTTGGTACCTTTGATGTTCCTGTAACTGGCCCACCCAAGCAGTACTGTGTAAACAAATTATGGCCATCCACGCAAACTTAAGGGCTCTGCTTTCCCAAAACCACAACTTAAACATACTGTGACACAAATAATATCAATACTAAAATTCCACTAACCTTTGTGCTAATTCATGTATTGGTTTATTTTCTTTCCAAGAGTTGTGATGTAGCATCCATCCACTGTAGCAATGCCTGTAGCAGGACCCATCCTGCTCTCCCACTTCTCTCTAACAGAAAACCAAAACACCAGTTGCCATAAGATCCTCATCGTCAGCTCTAGAGACCGCTGCTTGGGAGTCCGTTCCACGTGAGGGTCAGCGTTGCACACAAATAATTCAGCCTACAATTTTGCGTCTTGCTTCAGCCACATTTTATGGGCAGAACTCACTGAAATTGGAGGAATCAACAAATTAACCTTTTTTTTTTCCGTAGAAAAAAAAAATAATTATTGATTCTTATTAGTGTTGTCAGAGTGCTTACAAGCTCTATAGCAAGGGACCAGGACTAGGACTCCAGTGCAGCTGGTGCTATGCAATCAGAGATCAAAACCCCACTATTCACTGAAAACAAATAGAACAGTTCTTAAATGTACATCTTTCACGCATATTTATATATATTTTTCTATATTCTCATACACATGGAATGCATATTTTCTAGAGACTTCTTATTTGCTTACTGAAAAAAAGTGGTGAAGGTTTACGAAATTATTCAAACACTGCAAACACCCATCAGCTTGGTTTCAAGTATTCTTAATCACTATGAAGATTAAAGACCACTTACATCAACTACACACTTACTCATAGTTCCACAGGGGACAATTACTCTTTTCCATTAATGAATAATTATTCAGAAGTTCACAGTTTGGTGCCTCGATATGAATAACCAACCACCCAGACACTGTCCATTATTTTCTGCTTATCTAACTAAGAGCAAAAACATTAACAAGCAATTATCACAGAAAATTATTAATCGTCCAATACATTCCAAGCAGAGCCATAAGGAAGGACTTGGGAAAATAATCAGCATCTACAAGCAGTATCGAAGATGTTGTAGCAGAGACTACTGTCATTACAACACGTCTGGAGAAAGCGTAAGTTCTCACAGCAATTATCTTGATTAGTCTTCATTATACCATGGTTATTCTACCATGAGCATTCTGAACGCAAAAACAAGACTCTTGGGTTCATCCTCCAGCAGCCCAGAAGAGCAGCGGCACCGACTCTTTGCACAATGCCGATCCTTGGCCATTTCCCAAGGAATTTTATGGGATCTTCTCCCCACCATCACCTTTTAATGCAGTTTAGTTTATGAACATGCACTGAAGTAGGATATTGTGAAGATACTTTTCTATTGGCTTGGTCCTCTAAGTAAGTTATATGACAGTTACAGAGACCCTGTAGTATTTTTTGTACTTTTGACTACCCGGTGGGATACTGTTGAGAATTATCGTTGAACGCACCCTTTTCAGTGATGACTACTAAAAAGGACTAGTTGCCATTGCCGAGGTAACGAGTTAGTTCACACAGACTGACGCGGTGGGACAACCCGCTTTACTATTTGCTCACGGCCAAACCAGCGTGCTCTCCCGGAAACACGCATTGCACAGGTGAGGACCGCCATTAAGGCCTTGAATTGCAAATTCCAGCCCAACTTACAAACGCAACCCTTGAGCGCTGCGCCCAGAGCCTAACGCGGCGAGCACCGTCCGCCAGCGACCGCGGAGGGGCGGCCGCGGGGGGCGGCGGGGGGGCCGGCACGGCCGGCGGGCGCGAGCCGGGCGCCTCCCCACGACGGGAGGTTTCGCGCCGCTCCCCCCCCTTCACCTCAAGCCGCGTTACGGCTCCCAACGCTGCCGTTGGAAAACGGTTTCGCAGCCGAGGTGACCATACTGTCGCATACGTTTGCTTTAAGGAAACGAACGCCTTTTGTCTACACCACTTAAGGGCTGAGCAGAACAGTTAAAGCGCTCCCGGGAAGGGACGGGGAGGTCGCCCCAGCGCCGGGGCTGGGCCTGCCCCCGCTCCGGCCGCTGCTGGAAGCCCGCGGCCCTGTGTCGCCGGCGTGCGGGAGCGGCGAGGCAGCGGGGCGCCAAGCCGCCCGGGGACTCCAGCGGGGTGGGTGAGGGGGCGGACTTCGTCCCGCTGCCGCTCTGGCCGGTTTCGAAACAGCACAAAGTCGCTCCGACCCATCTTTCACGGCGGCCAAAGGGTGCATTGCTGTGGGAACTTCCCCCCGCTCTCCTGCCCTGTCTCCCCCACGGACCTCTCCCCCTGCCGGGGCCAGTCCCGAGCGCGGGGGCCCCAGCACCGCATCCCGCCCTCCGCTCCACGCCCTCCCGCCGGCGGCCCCAGCGCCTCACAGGGACCACCCCCGTCCTCCGCGCTGGGGAGCTGCGACGGGGCTTCCCGCGCAGGGCGTGCGAGTGAGTGAGTGGGGCCGCAGCCGGTGGGCTCTGGAGGCTTTGAGGGCGAGCTCCTGGGAGCCGTGAGGAAGAAGGGCCGGGAGAGGGGAGCGCGGCGGGGCAGGAGCGGGCGGTGACTGCCGACGCTCGGCAGCGCGGCCCTCTCTGCTCCACCACCGGTGTCAGCCCCCCACATCTGGGGGTGACACAGGCTTCCCCGGCCGGGAGGGGAGGGACGCGGCCCGCGGGTGCCCCGTCCTGCGGAGGGGACCGGGACAGGCCCGCAGTCGCTCCCCTTCTCGGGGCGGCTGGGCGGGAACCGGCCCCGGCCCCCGGCCTTTGTGAGGAGCAAGAGCGGTTGTGGGCGCCCGCAGAGCCGGGTCGCGGGCAGCCCGCTGACCCGCAGGAGCTGGCGGCAGCCTGACGCCCTAGGCCGGCAGATACGTTTGTTCATAAAGGAGGAAATGGTGAGGTAAGTAGGCTCGAACAGTTTCAGCCGTGGAAATGAAACTTACCTCAAGGTTTCTGTAAGTGAATGAACTTTTTTACTAGCATGACTTAAGGGAAGGTTAGTCCAAAACACTCCCACAGCAGATGAATTTAAACTGTGTACACAGTCTGCGGGGGGGGGGTGGGGGCAACAAGAGCTGCTTTTACCTGAGGAGCTGTTCCTCCTGTGTCCTACACGGACAGGCCTGGCAGGATTTGGCAGCGCCGTACCGCGAAGGGTCAATGTCCAGCAAAGGTCCCGTTGCTCTGCTGCACCGTGTATTGTCCATGCTGTTGGACATCTCTGGGGGAGGGTCATATTTTACACCTGCCAGAGAGAATATTATGGGTTTGGCCCCGGCAAAATAGGACAGGGAGTAAAGTTGCAGCCACAGAGCCCATCTAGTCTTTTTTTCAGGGTCGGTTTAGAGGAACTGGGGTAGGATAGGGCTCACGCAGGAGGACCATGCATAGATGAAAGTGGGCATGGATCAATATGACAAGAAAAATTACGCATTGAAGCTAGTGCTTTAATCCATTCCGTCCAACTATGTATGTTGAATTTAAATTAAGTCAGAATAGCTTGATTTTCGACCTCTGCACTTCAGAGCTTAAAAGCACAGAAATTTGTTAATCATCTACACAATGATTCTCAAAGTCACTTGAATGTTATGACCAGGACACTGTTGACTGACTTCACTCCCAGCTCACTCTTTGCAAGATAAAAACTTTCTCAAATCTTACTCTGCCAGTCCTGTTCCATTTGATGTAAAACAACAACAACAAAAAAAGGCAAAGAAAACCATGAAATAATATCTAACTATAAATCTGACAAACGTATGTGGTGGAGTAGATTGAAAACACTACTTCAGTTACTTAAAACATTAGATTTCGCTTTCTTGGCTGGTAATTCAGCCTTCTAGCCCAGACAGTGGGTGCCCTGTCTTGGTACATATTTTTGATCACTTTTATTTCCAGTTTTATCAAAGAACAGGACAGCTCGGATTGGTTAACAGTAATGATGCCCAGTGCCCTGTAACTTTTTTAGGTTAGCCGCCTCATCCACCTACAGAACCATTTCATTACCATCCATTTTTCAATATATCCCCCCCCATGCGTGCAGGATACCTAACCTCCTCTCTTTGTTGTGGACTGTGAGCCCTTTAAATTTAGAAGCCTAGGAGTAAGGTCCCCAGTCTGAATCCTAGCACTTTTGCTTAGCTATCTTACAGAGAGGGCAAGCCAATTTAGTCCTTAGATGCCCTCTTGCATATCTTTTTCTCTCCTTTTTGTCTCCCCCTTCCTTTAAAAAAAAAAGGGGGGGGGAGGGTGAAGTAACACATTCTTCACCTTTCACAGCTTCACTGTTCCTTAGAGAAGTCTGTTTTCACATGTGACCCCAAATCAACATCCGTAGAGTTGCAATGGTAGGTACCCATGGGTTACATCAGGGTTTATGTCTCATGCAAGCCTGATAACTGCATTCAGAAGTGTGTTACAATGATGCAAGGAGCCCCAAACGCCTAACTTCAGAACTCCACTGCCCACTTTTAGCTACTTGGTGTATGATTAGATATATTACTAAATTGTAGCAACAGAATTTTCCTGCTGAGATGCTCTCCTCACTCTTGTTAAGACCACTGTCTATAGGCCCTGTTCAATAGTCATCTGTAAAGACATACTTTTTTAAAATGAGCTCCACGTTTTGAAGCTCTAGTGCAATACAGTGAATATATTTCATGTTGCTGCCATATGCACTTCTGCAGGTCTGTTCATTGATTCCTGAGAAACATCTTGCAAGATGTTCGTAAAGAGGTCGTGATATGTGAGAATCCAGATAAAGACATGCAGTAATATCCAGTAAGGCCCAAAAGACAACTTTTTGTTGGTGGTAAGTACAGAGCATTCCAGTAGAACCATATTGTGTAAACCTCCCTATTTCTACTTATTTTGTTTTGACACAGCCACTACAATATTTAATAGAGCTGGCCATAAAACTATAGTTCCCTACTGGGTAAATTGGGTCAGCTTCCCCAGCACATCTCAGAGGCTCAGCTGACTCTACCTCTATCAGGATAACAACTTGATTTTTCCAGTTACTGGAAAAAACACATTCTTGCTGAAATACAGTTCTTAGGAACACTGCACAGGTTGTAAATACTCCCTGGCAAAAGGGCCAGATAAAGCTAAGTGAAGGTTGAGAGTGAAGACGCACTAGGTTACTTTTTGACTGATGTTCTCTTGTTCAAACAGAGGGACTCCTGCAAAATTCCAGAAGACTATCTTCTGTAGAAGAATTTGAACTGTGATAAATCCATGTATGCTCATAGAGCTACATAGATTATTTTAGAGAGGAGTATCATCACGTTCTAATTACAGGACTTCATGATCTCAGTCTTTGATACCAACCCCTTCAATACAAGGTTGAATTCGTCTATGAGTTTCAAAGCCTGCACATGTGAGAGGCTCTTAACAAATCAGCTTTTAAAAGGGTCTAGACTTCAGTATTAGGGTTCTGGCATAAGGCAAGACACAAGCACTTAGTCCTGTAACATCAATGCTGCCTTTGGAGTGTCACTTGAGTGAGTATTTTCAGGAGCTCAGTAGCCACTGCTTATGCTGTAGCAAGCTAAACTACAGCCTCCAGCACTACCAGAGTAAGTCAGTCTCTGACTGAACAGGATTCCAGGGATTCTGCAGAATCTACCGTCTTTACAGCCAACAGTCAGGTCAGTTGTAGGCTTAACAGCCAGCGTTCTGGTTAGGAGGCACAGTAATATTTGATGGCATTATAGATCCCATGCCAAAATAAGCAGGACAGTACTTGTTCCAGAGTCTGTGAACCCTACCTATGTCAATAATAAGTGTTGACCATCTGTAGGACCAAAATCTGAGGGTTTACTTCCTCAGGAATAAGGTTGATCACTTTACCTCATTGTGGTGAATCTCCACCAGAAAAAAAGAAACAACTCACATTATAGGGACAAAATACCTTTCCCAGATTATCAGGGCCCAGGACCATATTCTACCAACCCCATTAGCCATCTGCTGAAACAATAAAGTCCTGTGACCCACCAGTTCTGCAGGTTAAACACAGATGCTTCAGAATTGTATCCCTCTTCATCACAAACAAATCAAATCAAATCAAAACAAAACAAGTAAAAACCTCTCTACCTTCGCATCTTCCTCTGCTGTATCACAGGAAATGGCCAAACCTTTTTTTCTAAGAAAGAATCCTTTAATATTCTCCACCTGTAAAAGACAACCCCCACCTTCAGCTGGGATCAATTTTGAATTAGCCATGTGAGAATCAGCTGTGCAAACTCTGGGCTCAGACCTATCCCTTGCATCCATTTCTTTTTTTAACAGAGCAAACTACTCTCCATAGTTGGTTTTTCATTTTCCAGAAGTTTGAAGGTTTGTACAGCCTATTACAAGATTTTCCTAGAGTAAGAGATGTATGCTTATTCCCATCCTTTCCCTGAGAGGAAAAAAAAGTACTTTTGCATATGAGGTTGTACATCAAATTGTAAATAAATACAGTTATATATGGAAGACTTTTAGAATTTATCAGCATGCACCTAATTTTGTTACAGAGTTGGGCCTTAAGGGCTCGTGTCTGGTCTCACAAACTGTACATTGTAGAGTTTCACCTGAGAAAATGAGTACAGTTCCACCTTTTAGAAAAGCTGATTATTTCAGTGCTTCACTAAGACAGGTTTTCTTTTCGTGAAAAAACCCAGACATTTTACAAAAATACAGGGCTTATGTTACTAAGTATTGGATAACTATGAAAACTTGAATGTATGAAAATCAACATTAACAATCTAATTCATTTCTGAAAAATTAGATTTCACAAACATAATACAGTATTCAATATATTTCCAGGAGAAAGCTTTCTTCTCTCTCAGATGGGCAGTGCATTACAGTGTAACAGCCTCTGGATAAGTTGCTGTCTCTAGAACCCAAGGCAACTGCTTAGATAGAAGCCATGGGCCAGAGAGGAATACTATTTACAGCCCAAGGATACCCATTTTCACTAATTGTTTATACCAAGAGGAATGGTTTCAAGGGGAGAGAGCAAGAGAAACGCACTTCAGACTGGCCAGCAGCATCGGTACCTGCGACGCTTACACGGGCTGTGAAAATCTTGCATTTAGTCCCTGTACCTGAACCTGTGCAACACAGAGCTAAACCTGGGTTGCTTGCAAGGCTCACAGGCTTTTCTGAAGAAGAAAACGGCCATTTGCAATGGCAAAAAATTGCCATTCCTCCTCAGCCTAGGGATCTGGTGGTAGGAGATTGTAACTGTCCTCAGGGCACTCCTGCAGGATCTGGTTTTAGTAATAAGGTAGAAAGCCAGAGATTAACTGATTTTGCCTTTCCCATGTTAGGAGACATACCTCAAAATCCAGCAGTTTTTCACCTTAGGGGTAGCTGAAAATGAGTTTCACTGTTACACATGTTTTGTAGAGATGTTGTCCTAGATTTGGTCTGGCAGAAGCTACAGTGGGCATTCTCATCATTTCCATTGTTGTGAATTGGCTATGCAATATGTCACTGACTGTCACAAACTTCCAGAGCAGTTTATGAAATTGTTGGTTTTCTTAAATTCTTACCTACTAGAGGCAGATGAATAGAGACTACGAGGTAAGCAAAGGTTTCCATCCTTTATGGTTTTGGCAAATACTTGAAAATATCCTTCAGGTATCAATCTCAGAAACAAGAAGGAAATCAAAGTCAGGCTGTATATGATACAAAATGCCACTTGACTGGTGCATAGACTGCATTAAAATAATAATAAGACATCAAGTTCCAGCATAAATGTTTATTGGTTTATTGGCGTTGTTGTTAACCTTTTGGATACTGAGAATGGGTAAAGTGTACTAGCTTTGCCTGAAAATGACTGACATTGTAGAGGTCATGCACTGTATTAATGCTTACATCTTAATTAGGATTTTTGTTTGTTTTTCTAGGGTAAAACACTGGGTTTTTGTTAGAAATTCTGCAAGAGTGATACTATCAGTAAAGATGTCATACTTAATGAACGGAGTTAAATGTTGCAGTCCTGTGAATCAGATGCACAAAGTAACAGGAACTCTGTTTAAAGCACACGTGTTAAAGAACATATTGGGCATCAATGAACAACAATTCAAAATTTCACGTACATCATCTCAACTTAGTTCTGAAAAAGCAAACTCTTATAATTACGTCATTGTTGGAGCTGGATCAGCAGGGTGTGTATTAGCCAACAGGTTGACTGAAGACCCTCTCAGTACTGTACTACTTTTGGAAGCAGGCCCTAAAGATACCCTTCTAGGCAGTAAAAGACTGATGTGGAAGATTCATATGCCTGCTGCATTAACTTACAACCTCTGTGATGAGAAATACAACTGGTATTACCACACAACATCACAAAAGCATATGGATAACCGAATTATGTACTGGCCCCGAGGAAGAGTGTGGGGTGGCTCCTCTTCTCTCAATGCTATGGTATACATTCGTGGGCATGCAGAAGATTACAATCGATGGAGTAGGGAAGGGGCTATAGGATGGGACTATGAGCATTGCTTGCCCTATTTTAAGAAGGCACAGACACATGAACTGGGGCCAGATCAGTACAGAGGTGGAAATGGACCCCTGTATGTGTCAAGAGGGAAAACAAACCATCCTCTTCATCATGCATTCCTGGAGGCAACCCAGCAAGCTGGGTATCCCTTCACAGATGATATGAATGGCTATCAGCAAGAAGGATTTGGCTGGATGGACATGACTATACACCAAGGTAAAGGGGTCCTTAAGTAATTTGTATTTCTGACCCACCAGTGGTACTTCTGAAAGCATTTTGGAATATGGACGTATAATCTGCACTGAATGCCATTTGGTTGTTTAGATTACTGAACAGCTATGGCACTCTGTGTTTACGCCCTCTGCATTTCATGGCAGCTGGCTATCAGTCTAGGCTGTATTTCATGGAAAATTACATTGGCATGCAAGTCTTGATTCGTAGTCTTGATTTGGGAAGGAGAGTAGTTTTCCAGAATGTCATTGTGAAATTTGTTATGTTAAAATAAAATCTTTAGTTATTATATCAAATCACATTTGCTTTGAACTCTATATATGAAGGCTTTCCCTCTGTAAACATCCTGATTGTTATTGGCCAAAATCTTGAAGAATACTGAGCATGACTATTTTGATGTTTAATGTAAATATACATCGTAGGTCAAAGATGGAGCACAGCTAGTGCTTACCTTCGCCCAGCCATATCGCGCCCAAATTTGTCAGTTGCAGAGAAGACACTTGTAACAAAAATCTTGTTTCAAGGAACAAAATCCATTGGTGTTGAGTATGTGAAAAATGGGCAAAGGAAAAAGGTAAGAGATTTTTATTTTCCAGTATGAAAGGTATGAGTCAAAGCAAAATCAAAATTTTTTTGAAAACAAACTTTTATTAAAAGTGGCACTTTACTATGCAAAATGTCTGCTTTTCAGATGCTATGTTGTCTCTTCCAGTGTATGCCAGTTATTTTACAGTAGGTGGTATTTCAGCTGTATCGATTCAGAGATTAACATCTTCATTTTATTTCCATTTCTCAGTACTGAGGAGACAAGCCATAACTCGATGTTACGCAAGAGTGTTGTGTAAGGTTTCTGTCTGGAACCTATGGTGCAATCATGCACTGTCTCAGTGTATTGACTAGTGTGCTGAAATGCTGATGTTTCTGAAAAACAATTCTGAAAATGCTGTTCTGGCATAGGAAAATCTATAAAAGATAGATACTGAAATCTGAATGGCTCAAGGGATAAATAATGAGTCATTCACTTCTACATTGCCATTATATGTTGAGTTTGGCGACAGTAAAGATGAAACATAACGATGAAACATGCCTTATGGTTGTTAGTGGAATGAATATTTTTCAGTCTCAGTCCAACTTCCACTGAACATGTGATCATGTGGAAGGAAGCTTGAATCGCCATTACAACTTAACTCCGTGGATAAACAGTTCATTTTATGCAGCTTTCAATCCATTGACCTTTCAATCCAGAAGACCTAAAACATTCTCATCTCCCTTAACTCTTTAATATTACAGCTGGTTATAGAGTATGTAACTAGGAAATTGCCTAAAAGGGATTTGTATGTTAATAACTTAAGATATTTAGTCACAAACAATTATAAAACAATTTAAAAGTGTAATAGCAATATCCTAAAGAAAGGACAGTACAAAATTTGATGGTTTGAGTTAAGTAAGGCTTACAAGACTCAACAGACAAGTGTTCTGTGACTTGAACACCTGCTAAAAATTAAAATGCAATATAAATAAACTGTTCTTTCATTTTTTAATGCACAGAACAAATCTGTTGTTTTCTAAATGGATTGGTAAAATGATTATCATTAACAGCGTAAAACAGAAGTTGCAGAAAATTTAATTGATTTCATGAGCTATTAAATGTCTGCGAAAACAGTGTCTGTACTTGCTCTTCTTGTGCCATTATCAAGATTAATTTTGTTGAAGAAAGTCTTGGAAAGCTAATTACCTATGATCAAAGACTTACCGAATACTGGACCACTTTAATTGCAAAATTCTCTAATTGCTATGAATTTTCATACATATTAATACATGTATGAATTACATATAGTAAACTATATATATTTATAGCATATATCATAAAAGGTACACCTTCAAAGTATTTCCCTTCCTTTTTTTCCCTCCCAACATTGAACTTGCAGGACTTGGCTGCTTTTACTTTCTGGAAAATTTTATACCTGTCAGGATGGAAGAGCTAATAATTTTATTACATTATGAACCTCAAGATGAGACACTTGATTACATTAAAGCATTTTTGTTTTTACAGTCTATTTTAGGTAGGATCTCTTTTACATCAGTCATCAGTAAAGTTAAAAGATCATCAAAACCTGATTCAATCGTGATTCAAAACCCGTCCAAGCCAGTGAAAGACTTAATTGTTATTTCAGTAGACAGTGGGGTCCCAGAGAGCTCCCAGGACTCCAGTAAGCCCTCTGACAAAAGTAGGGAAGGTAGACTGAACATTCCTGGAGTTTCTGAGTTCAGAGTCAAGCAGAAAAGTGTATTTAAAGGGGAAACATTTTTAATGTATCATTGACTAAATAACCCATACAAAAGTGTTTCAAAGTCAGTTTCTCCTCTTTGCATGTTAGCTTTAAGCATGGTAAAAGACTGTGTATGGAGTAGGAATAACTACAGTGCTGACTTTGCAGTGAGCGTAGACCGAACAAGCATCATTTGAACGCTACCTGGAACAAACTCACACCAGTTCTGTGTGTACCACAGAAAATACAAATAAGCTATATTTGTATAACATGCAAAATACAGATCTAGGTATTGATTCAGCAGTCACAGGTATGCTGTGTATTAGTCTTAACGTACTAGTGATTGCCCAGAGTGAAACAAGAACAAACAAAAAATACCAGCACTGGCTATCTATCTGTCAGCAATAACAGTGTGGAAACAATTTATCAAAATTTATCTTCATACTACGTTTTGATCTTATTACTAGCAACAATCTCATTCACCATCATTCTGTATAGCTAAGATGTCATTCAAAAAGGATAGGATTACTGCAAGTTAATATGCACTCCATGCCAACCTGTTAACACTTCACCATACTACAGGAAAAAATAGTACTTTTTAATGTTGCTTTAGAAGCTAAAAGTCTCATCTAAAATAAAAATGAGCAGCTACTCATGATAGCACCTGACATTCTACAAAAGTGGAGAATGCAGATGAGGAATACCGGATACGTTTCCTTGAACCTTTGTGGGTTTTGCTTGCTAATGAGAGGAAGTTCAGAGGCATAATTGTGTGCCTCATCTATTTTTTCCTCACTGTGGCCATGCTGATATATTAGAATTCACAGATAAATGTTATGGTATTACTTTTGCAAATGTGTATTGCTTCAAAACATCGGACTACCTAAGGTAGCATGAGAATTTGCATTAAATATAAATTGTTGCTTACTTTTTGTTTCTTCTGTGGTGCAGTTGTTCTTTCGTAAGGACAAGTGAATCCTGAATCTTTTTTTTTTTTCTGATGTGCAAGAGTTACTGTTCAGTTTGTAATGAACTACCTAACTCAGTGTATATACAAAGGATATCTTGTATTTCAACAGGCAACATACATGCGACTAGGGAGGATGGAGTGCATCCAATGTGTGTGTGTGTTCATGAGCCATCTCATTGGAATAGAAAGGGATAGTTTGAACAAGGTTGGGTTTACCCACATCATCTTTTTTTTTCAAAGAGTACAGGGAAAAGGAGAGGGTTATCAATATTTTCTTACTCCACACAGTTTTTCCTTTTAACAGTGAAAAGCACTAAGGGGGGTAGGTCTGATCGTAAACTAAAGAGGTGTGGCAACAGGGAAGAGAGAGCCCCCAGATACAAATGACACAGGGAAGGATTTTGGTATTGCCAAATGAGAATATTTTGGGGCAGAAATCCTTGGAAAGAAGATGTGCCAAAAATACTTGCAGAGAAGGTTCTAAAAAAGAACTGTCCAGCACAGAAAACTGAGTCAAAAGTGGAGGAATAGTTTAGCGGCCTGTATCATGACCAGCTCAGGGCTCACTCAAACTGTTTGATGAAAAGTCTGTCAGCAAAACAGAATTATATATATGCCTGCAGTCAGAGTTTTCTCAGTAGTGCTTTGGTGGTTGAGGGGCTCCTGAGGACTACAGTGAGCTGAGAAACCAAATATTAGTCTTGGTTGAATTAAGAAGATAAGCTCTTGAGATTTTTTGAGCTAGCATGTCTCTGAATTCAAAATCTTCCTTAGGAGTTCCAGTTTTAATTTACAAACCGTTACTGAAAATGGAAGCGACACTTAGCTGACTGATCTGAATGTCATAGGTACTGCTTTCCTGGCAAGTAGCACAGGAGTTTATTGGCAGCCGTGGTACTGGCTGAGCTGAATGTTTGTGAACGGATTGTAAACACGGGAATAAATACAGAAACGATCAAAGTGAAAGCTTGATCCTTTCTCTCTGCAGAAACTTCTGGCAAGATAGGAATACATTTAGAATGAGAAAAATGTGAGGGAAGGGTGTCTAATCCGGATCAGAATAGCATACCTGAACAGAAGCTCTTGACATGTTGCTTGCATTCACATCAGGCTTAATAATGATAGGACTTTTGTGCTCATTTCCTTTCAGGCTTTTGCCAGTAAGGAAGTTATTTTAAGTGGAGGTGCCATAAATTCTCCACAGCTGCTTATGTTGTCTGGGATTGGCAATGCAGATGATCTAAAAAAACTGGGGATCCCTGTTGTTTGCCATCTTCCTGGTAATTTTATTATTTCTTTTAACCTTACATCTTCCTGTGGATGCAGTTCAAAGACCATTAAATGAAATGAATCCATGAAATTCAGTTGTCTTTATGTGAGGTTGTGTGGACTGAAACTAAGCGTTACAAATCAGTGGAAACATGCATGGATTTCAGAACTGAGCAATAAACTCCTACACTTTCTTCACTACGTTTGATAGTGAAAAATGCCTTTCTGAAAAATCCCACTGAGTACTTTTAAAGCAGCATACTTATCATTTAGAATTTTGAATGAGTTTTGATCCACAACAGATTGTATAAACTCCCACTGTCATATATATTCAAAGATAGAAGGAATAACAGGAACTTTTCCTTTAAACTAGAAAAGCTAGTACTGTATTTAGAAGTCATATCTGGCAATTTTAAAACAAGTGATATGTCTGCCATTTAACTTTCTATTTTCATTCTAGTTATGCTATGTTTATGTAAAACCTTACTCTGACATGAGCAAAAGGCTGATATAACTCATGGTCTTGGTCTTAGTCATCATTGCTCTTGTAAGAGGTTAGTTTAGTTCCCATTTATGCTGGGTTTTGGTTGCAAATGTTGTGTATAATTGTTCTGTGTGAAATAACTTTTTTTCTTCTTTCCTTCTCCCTCCTGCCCCTTTCCGCTCCTCCCCAGGAGTAGGCCAGAACCTTCAAGATCATTTAGAAGTGTACGTCCAGCAAAAGTGCACCAAACCTATTACTCTCTATAACGCACAAAAGCCAGTTAACATGGTGAGGATTGGTCTAGAATGGCTTTGGAAGTTTACAGGTATGAAACAAAGTATGCAATCATTCTGCCATTGATTGCTTTAGAATTATTACAGCCTTTTATCCATGAATTTCAAAGTCTGGGAGCCTTCATATATAATTTTTTCATGTCCTGTGAAATAACTGGAGCTTGCAAATAGGCTTGAACTATTTATTTTTTTCTAAATCAGAGTCTTTTAAAACAGTTATAATATCTTAGGTAACAAGTGAGGTTTTTATACACTGTTTTTTAACATTTTTATATCTCTTATCATTTTAAGAAAAATTCTACTTTTAAATCTTGGTGCTACTGAGAAAAGCTGTTGTAAAAAAAATGAAGAAAAAAGTTCTGTTTGAAATAGGTATTGTGTCAATAAAAATGTATTGTTGAGCTGAATTAAATTTTCCATATAATTGCCCCAAAAGAATTAGTTTGTTGCTCTGATCAGAACCCTGTAGGCTTGCATGTAAATCAGAAATGACTTTTGTTAAAATGACACACCCATTTTACAGTAACCTAGCTGTAAGTTGTACTTTAAAAAGAATCTGTAAAACTAATCCTTGAAATGAGTAAAATAGTTTGGCTAAATTTGAGGACTTCATCACTTGCTGAATTATGATGTTAGTAGTTGACAACTTACGCTGAGTGTGTATATGTGTAGCTTTTTACCATGCAGGTAAATATTGAGGGCTGACTCATGGTTTTAAACAAAAACAGTTGTGAAAATACCGTAATATGAGGGGCATCACAGGCTCTTCATCTTTCCCCTTCAGGGGAGGCACTGTGGATGGCTCTGCCTGTTACATGTGACTGATGGGATAACTATACTGCACGCCACGGACTGTGCAGTGCAGTGGTATCAGGATGCTGCAGTCGGTTCCCTCCATACCTGTTAGGATCCTGGGACCAAATCTGCCCCTGGAGTTAGACCCTAGGCCTGCCAGTTACACTGAGATAACTGTAACATCCTACTCTCAGATAAGTGGGATTTCCAAAGTTACGCATACTTACATTTACCTAGTGACTAAAAAGCAGATGAAAGTGATGCATATTGCTTAAATTACAAGCTGTTCATAATGGATTTGCGTTCCTTGCAATTTTCACCATACATATGAATTATTCATAGTAGTGAAACCAAGGGTTAAGACGAAGTGGATTTCTTGCTTTTCTAAGGTCTTTTAATGGCATTTTCTTTCTTATTTACACTGTCTAGGTGAGGGAGCCACTGCCCACTTAGAATCTGGTGGTTTTATCCGAAGTGAACCAGGGGTTCCTCACCCCAACATTCAGTTCCACTTTCTCCCTTCTCAGGTGATTGATCATGGTCGGGTTGCTTCCGCAATGGAAGCTTACCAGGTGAGTTGTTGAAGAACGTATTCCAGTAATGTACTGTAGCGATTAGCAAGGAGGCTTACGCTCTATTATAAATATTGATAATTGGGCTGTATACTGAAAAATACTGTGTTCAGTATAATACAAAAGAGCTGGCTTAACCTCCTACATTGGGGAAAAACACGAGCTTGTTATTTGATATCGCTACCAAAATTGTTACTTTTTATCTCTGTGAAAGTAGGCAAGTATTGAACTGCTCTTTAAGTATTTGCACCACTGAAGTGCCATAGTGCTCTTGATTAGGATACCATTGTGCTAACGCTGTACAAAACTAAAACAAGGTCCCTGGTCCACTGCAGTTTAGACAGAGGTTTAAGCGAGAATGTGTGAAGCCACTCATTTATTCATTGGCACAAATCCAAGCCCCATTTTAGACCTATGATCTTGATCCAAAAGTCTGTGCTAATACTGGGGAACTGTCACTGAATATACGTGTTTCTTCTTGCTAATCTCTTTTCTTCAGTGATGATAGTAATTTGGTCTGATTGCTGATTGTATTAGAATGCTTTGCTACTGCTAAATTGGAATGGTTGTATTTTAAATGAAAAGAACAGCTGTGAGTTGATAAGACACCTATATTTCCTTCCCCTTACGGAATATCATATTTACAACAAATTTATATAAAATGGAAGAATGTTCAGTAGCATTTCCCATTATCTTCCTTTAACGTTTACATTTGCTTAATTTGTAAAGACTGTCCAAATTGGAAAAAAAAAAAAATCATACTGAATTTGGAAATACGTCTGGTGGGATCATGTCATGAGTATAGCGGGGGTGTTGCAGGTCCACGTGGGACCCATGAGGAGCACGAGCGTGGGCTGGCTAAAGCTGAAGAGTTCAGACCCAAACGACCATCCTATCATTGAGGCTAACTACATGTCAACAGGTAAATGCAGCCTCTCCTTGCTCTGATGTCAACTTATTTCCTGCCTGTTTCATTGGCACATTTTCGTATCTGCTCAACACCGGTTCATAAGTGCTGGTTGGTGCATTGTTATTTATTTCTTATTTATACAAGTCAGTTGCTATCAAAAGAGGCCAGTGTGCAAAGCACTGTATAAACCAAAAAGAATTCCCTGTTGGGGATGCAGTCAGGGTTCTTAGTGTTTGCTGCATCGTGCTGTTCATTTCATCCCCTCCTCTGCTTGTGAAGGAAAGGATCTTGTTTGCTTCTTTGTGCTGAGACTAGTGTCCTTGGCTGGACAGGGGATATAGCCAAATAAAGAGCAATTCTTCGTAGCTCACCTATTCCCTTTTGGGATTGTGCAATTTAAGTGACAGTTATGTTCTCAGTGAACAAAAAACAAATCTATGACTTGGAAAAATATTCTACTTTATTATGGCTTTCAGCAATAAGTGAGGGACTTTCCCTCCAGCCTTTTTTCTTTGATGCCATTTTTTTCTGTTACGCATTCTGTATGTATTACTAAAGTAAGGGTATACTTACAGTTTTCTTATTTTCTCTCCATACAGAAAGAGATATTTGGGAATTCCGCCAGTGTGTCAAGTTGACCAGAGAGATCTTTGCTCAGAAAGCTTTTGAAAAATTTCGCGGGCCTGAAATTCAACCAGGAAACCGTGTTCAGTCTGACAAAGAAATAGATGCTTTCATAAGGCAGAAGGCTGATAGTGCTTATCATCCTTCCTGCACCTGTAAAATGGGTCAGCTTTCAGACAGCACTGCTGTAGTTGATCCCCAAACAAAAGTAATTGGCGTTGAAAACTTAAGAGTAGTAGATGCTTCAATAATGCCCAGTATTGTCAGTGGGAATTTGAATGCCCCAACTATTATGATAGCAGAGAAAGCTGCAGATATAATTAAGGGCCTCCCATCACTTCAGGAAAAAAATGTTCCTGTCTATAAGCCCAAGACCTTGGAAACGCAGAGATAAACAAATGTTCTCATCCTTTCACATCTTTTGCTACTTAGGTTCTCATCAGCATGTTGGTATCTCATACTGAATACGCCAACAAAATAAATACCATGCAAAACAACATATCCTATTAAAATTACTATTAATTTGAGCCATTCTCTTACATTAAACTACCTATTCATTTTTTTTTAATCAGTTGCCTTAAGCTGCTTACAGTAGTTAAACATGACCTTTTGTGGTACAATTCAAATTTTTTGTTGAAGAGAAGCTATTTCTAAATGACAAGGCAGTTGGGCGCATAAGGCAGAAATACTGTGCAATTGCATGAGGAATGGAAGAGATTAATGTGTGCTATTTTGAAAATCATTATGGTATGCCTTCTTATTTAAAGGAAGGATTTTAACTGCTGTGAGAGTGTTACCCTGGATAACGGCTAGTCAGTAATCCCCACATGCTGCAAAGACTGGTTAAGTAAATGTAAGCATTTATACAATTTCATATTCACAGGCCAAACTACATACCAGAATTCAGGAAAGAAAGGAACCTGTATGTGTTCAGAATTTGTCAAATGTGGGTTTTTATGAGAGGACTGCACAGTTTACAAATCCTCACTGAAAGTTAGACTTTACCATACTTAGCAGTCTTAACTATGTAGTATTCAGAAAGAAGACATACATTGTATTTATCAGAAACTTATTTTTCTAATAAATGCAGAACAGGAGATGATTTTTATAAAAATATACTGGAAAAGTGGAATTTCTCCTTGCTTTTTTCGCAAGGAGCTTAGTAGAATTCAGTTCACAATTTAAGCTGATTTAGTTGCACCACTTTATCATTTAGCACAGTAAGAGGTCTGCACTTCCTATAATGCCCTTAAAGTTACTGGTATTTGCTCAAAGATGAGTGTTTGCAAAAGATATTTCTCAGCAAATATTCTGAATAATGCCTTAGTATCACTCAAAGTTTTTTTTTAAAAATTACAGCCAAGATTTAAAATAAAGGTTACTCAAAATAACTGCATATGGTCAGATACTGAGGATACAGGAAGAGATCTTTTTAAATTAGAAGGCAAGTAACTCACTCAGTGAACCAATGCTATATTTTAGTTAGGACTTAAATCTTTGTTTTACTATCTTCAGATGTGTAAAGCAAGATACATGATCTTTGAGGGCTGTTCTCTGTGTCGGTCACTTTCAGGTACTGATTTTTTGGAAAAAAACCCCACACTTAAAGAAATTGAACTCATTGACTGAAACTGAATCCATTGAGTTGTTTGGATTTATTAAGTATTCCAAAATAACTTCTGACTAAGCAGCTGTCAAATTATAAAGTAAAAGCTTCTGTAGACTAAGATTGCTCAGGACTTGTGGTAAACAAAATAAACTTTTTTTTTACAGAAAAAATGGAATTTTACACCATTTGAGCAGATCGTAAAAAAAACTTGCTGACTCAGGTTGTTGGCTAGAGAGAACTGCAGATGCTTAAGGCAGATACTTCTACCTGGTGCTGCTTGCTGTAAGGCAGTGGTTGGAAGCCCTGCTGCTAACTGAGGGAAAGGACTTAATTCATTAGAGTATCTGCATAAAAAGTAAACAAAAATACTGAAGATGGAAGATGATAGCAGTGACCTCTGCTCCAAAAGGAGACAGGTAAACCCTTTCTATGTATGTGATGCATTCTTTTGGAATGAGGGGAAGAGCAAGAATATTTTGAGTCATAGGTGATTGATTAGCTGTGTTAATAGACAATTCATCTGATGCAACTGCCCCTTTGGGGAAAGCATGAACTGTGTATGGTGTACCTTGTTATGGCAAATAGTTTTTATTCAGCATCTGTGCTTTTGAGATTTTCATTTAAAGGTATCTTAGTGTCATTTGGAATACAAAGTATTAGGATACTCAGAATAACATACACTGGTGAGACTTACCACAGTCCTGTGCAGTTGAGAGGGGAAGCAATTTGGAAAGACGGAATATGGAAGTTCCTGCATTTGCAGATTTACAACGTAGGTTTCCACTCTAGGCATGCAAGATGGGAATTGTTATTATGCAACTGCAGAGGATTAACTAGCCACTGTCTTACATAACTTATTACTGAACACACACCGAGCTATCCTCTGCCATTACATCAAGCTCTAAAAGATGAGGAAATAGCAAGGTTAGATATACATGCCAAACTGCATGTGTGCCCTATGTTCAGGTACACATTGCTGCATTGTGCAATCAGATAACCGGGCATTTCTTCTGAAACATCATCATCTTTTCTTGCAGTTCTAAACATACATAGACACCTTGCCAATTCCTCCCCTTCTAAACACTTAAATATTTTTCTTTGCTGTAAACCGCAGTTGCTTTATTAATTTAGGCCTCACTGCTATAGAATGTTGAGGCTTCTTCGTGACATTCCTTTGATGCAGTGCTAAAGAAATGGCTCAGGTATTTGAACGTTTTGTTGCCCTGGGGAAATCTTTAGGTAATATCAAGCTACCGTTAGTTTCTCCTGCATCGTATCTGGTTGCTGATACTGAATTCCTGTTAAAATTGTTCTTACTTCTAGCAGAGTCAAGTCTGCTAAGGGATACTTAGAACAGGTACAAGATATTATAGCGCGCTCTATGGAGCACTGGCAGTCTGCTAACTAAAATTAACCATCTTTTACACTTCAATGGATTGCAGAGCACAGGCTGATAATTCCAGAGTTTTACTTATTTAACAAAATAATACAGTGTATAATTGAATATTATTCCCAGTTCTACCCAGATATAAATTTTTCTATAAATGTACAGATGATACTACATTATGTATTCAAAAACAGTTAACTATAAAAGCTGTTTGATGTAAGAATTTGGAAGTTACTAGACCTGCCAGCATGGCTTGAACCAGCAACGGTACTGCGAGTGAGAACACCAGCATTTCCATGGTAATAGCTTGCTGCAGATGCTGCTGACACAGTTGGAGGTCTCTGGCTGGGGACAATGAGATTAAGAAAGAAAAGTGACCAATATGTTTCTTTTGTACACGTATTTCAGTTCAAGTTGCTATAGTATGAGAAGTGCTTTTAAAAGCAGCAGAAAATAGCAGTATTTGTAAAACTGCATTATATTTAATTTTTGTAAGGCCACTCAAGGTTTTGTACACCAGAACTTTTGATGTTTCTGCAGCTTAAAATCCTTTCCAAGTGTCTGATTTCAATTAGTCTGCAACCAAATGAGGCAGCTATATAAACACTGGAAAACTGGAAAATGGGCTTGGAACATGCATTTTCTATAAAATAAACATAGAAATGTATTTTGAGGAATAATAAAAGCATTTATGCAATTTTTAAAAAATTATAGTTAAGAGTTATTGTAGGGACAACACAAGCATATCTTATTACAGCATTATAATTTTTAGTCTCTATTCTTCTGTCATCCAAGCTCCAAAAAAAGACAATGTTCAAATATGAATATTTTATATATTCACTTTTTCAGTGACTTTACTTCACTGTAAAAGACTTAGCTATGTTTAATTCTTTGCTAATGTTTTCTGTCATTATATACATATATAAACAAATCTGGAAACTCATGAAATGCTTTAATTGTTGAGATAACTTCTAGTTTTTCTGTATTGAGTAATTACTATGATTGGCACTATTTTAAGGGTGCCAATTACCATGTAATTGTGCATATATTGATTACTTTTTCCCATATACTTGTGTAATAAAATTGAACACGTATTCTATGTATCCATACATATATGTTCTCCCTTAAACCATTAACTATATAGAACACGGTTTGTAACTAAATTTCCTTCATTACTTATTTTTGTAAGGACTGTTTTCTCATAAAATAGCATATCTGCCCTAAAGAGTTTCTCATTAGACTATTGAAAGCTAAGGACTAACCATACTAACAAGGAAATACAGTGAAGTCAGCATATTGTTTTCTGTCTCCTTGGACAAAAGATTAATTAAAAAAATTATCATTCAGATCAATCTGCCAAATTTGACGTGCTATCAAAAGTCCATGCACTTAAGTAACCTGGTCTGGGATTTTTTCCTCCTTTTTGTTTTCTTGTTTAAACGTTCAATTTCAGTTGCCTTAAAGGTGGTTTTCAGAAGTGGGTATACCACAGTAGGTGGAACTTTGAAAACAACTCATTGTTATTTCACAGTCATACCAGATCCTGAAAGCTCCATTTTGGTCTCCTAAAGTTTGTTTCTGTAGGCTGGGAAAGCGTAACAAAGTGACGACTGCTGGGTAGCCTACCCAAGTGTTTCCCAGCAGACAACGTGAGAGATTAGTTTTGACATTTTAGGGGATTTTAGTCAGATTTTCCTAATTGTTTCTATAGATTTGTATCTAGGGAAGTAATAATCCCCTAGATAGTAGGGGACTAATAGTACCCTTTTTTGTACAAATACTCCAATCACTTTCTTTCTGGTTAACAGAAATCATTCATAAAAGACTTGCACACTATGATAGTGTAGACTGATGACTATATTCCACACATTCCCTCCCATTCTTCAAACAGTGCAAACAGAATTTAACTATTGGAGCTTCCTGGTGAAAAACTATTAGTAAAAGGAGTCCCAAGTATAATAAAATTATTACACAGTTTTATTTTGAAGAACATTTTGCATTTGTTTTAATACAAAATGATGTAGGTCAAGAAATAATTTACAAACCTTTAAGTTCTTATCCTGGCATTTGAAATAAGAATGATTTCAGAGGAAGTCTGTAAGCTATTAATAGGAAACTGTCATTATGTACAAAATGTTTATTGACATGTTTTAAACATCACATTTGTAAAAATGTGAACTGGATTGCTATCTAGCATATGAACTACAGGTAAAACCTGATAAGATAACTTGTTAGAACAAGTCATTGTTATCCAGTGCTAACAAAATAGACAGTAGCTTTCAGTGGTTTTTGATTTTCCTCCAAGGTTGTATTAGCCTCAAAGTCATTTCAGGGTTTTACTGCATTGTGAACAATATCTAAGCCCTCTCTTGATTGCATAAAAATAAATCTTTGAAATAGTACACATAGAACAACAGAAAGGTCGAGGCAATAAAATAGTATACTACTTCTATGATCAACGGTTTTGGTTCTGTGAAGAATCATTTTACCATATTTCTTTTCTTTCCAAGCAGAGTAAGTAGTACTGAAGTACACCACTTTCATTTACCTGTGAAATATTTTCTGCCCAAGATGCTTCCTATCAAAGTAGGGTATGTAGGTAATATACTTTGTCAAAACTAATTGTCTCATGACCAGTAATATCCTGGCATGAACTTGCCAATTTTTTAATGATGTTAATATTTATTTTTAGCATGGGATTAATACAAAAATAAAATTACAGCTTATTTTTCAATCAAAAATGTTAAAATAACTTCAAATATTTTACCTTTCCAAGTATAAGACTGTAAATAGTCAACTGTGCATCCCTTATGCAGAGAGATTCATTTGACTCAATTATTTAAAAAAAAAAAATCTGTTCTGTTGCCAAGTTCAAACTTGACACTTTATCCCAAAAAGAGATTTACACTGAGAGGTGGCTCTGTTTAAATATTTATGCTATAGATCTATATATTCCAAGTAAAAATACTTATATCTAGAATTCTGTGGAGAGTTACAATAATTAGGGTCCATAAATATTGCTGCAGTTCAATTACGGTACAATAATTACAAAATATAGAACATCTCTTTACAAATACAAATCATTGTATATTACAATTCATTTACAATAATTTCTACTATATAATTTTTAGCAAACTATCTTATCTAATTCTACTATAACCTGGTTGCAAGTGCATTAGTAAGAATGCAATTATTCCAGTATATTTTGCCCTTAACGTGATAGTCATAAAACAGACTATCTGAATGATATTTTCCTATGTAAACTGGTGTTACATATGACAGATTATTCTTTATATAACTTCTTTTTCCAACAATCTCTAACAGGTAGAGCATGACAAACTGTATTTTAGAAGAGCATTAAGAAAAGAAATCAGGAGGCAAGTTTGAAAACAATGTTAGAATGGATATGCAACGGGTAGCTGATATGCTATTGAGTACTGAGGTAATGACATTATTGGTTGTCATCACTCATCTCACGTTGCTATTTCCTACGCAATTTTGTGCCGGACTTATACAGGCATTTTCATTGACAAAATCCTGCTCTACTACGAAGGACAGCAGCACAAGGCTGAAAGACAGGCAAGATATTACACCTCAGAATCCGGCTCTAGCCCTCAAAAACTGATTGTCACAATCTGCTTGGTTTCTAAATAACCTTATTCCTACAGAGGAACTGAAGATTCTGTGGGAGGAGACTTGACGTACTGCAGCTCTGATCACATTTCGGCAACCTGGAGATAATCAATTTATTAGTTATGGCTTCCTTGAGGTGTGACATCGCTTGTACAAAACTTGATTGGTTATTCACTCCAGCTAGTGCCTAGCATCTTTAAACTATGAGGCACTTTTTCTGTAATTAAAATCATTTCCCTTGTTAAATACTATAAGCTCGTAATGCATATCATTTCATCAGCTAAATCTTCTTCATATCGTCCCGTTTCTGGTTCTTCATCACTGTAGCCAGGACCAAAATCTTGAAGTTCATAATCTTGTCTGCTTAAAATGGGAAACATATCCCCATTGGTCCCATTGCTGATATTTCCATTGAGAAGATTACTTGCTGCACTTTCCATCTCATCAATAGTCATGTCACATGCATCAGCAATCTCGTGTTTTGTAGCTGAAACAAATTTAGGGTCCTTTGCATACCTTCCTAGGCCTTCAGATATAAGTACCTGGCAGATGGAGGAAAGAGAATGAGATACGCAGTGGAATTACAGAACAGACAGGTCATAGCAACGTTTCTCATTTGTGGAAAATACTAGAAACCCCATGCTGAATCACTACAGCAACCCACAGCAAAACTGCGTGTGTAAAGAGCCATCAAATCAACAATCAAATGGCTCCAAACCACACTGTATCAGTTAAGTCATAACCTAACTGATAACACAAAATACATCTGACTTTTTAGAAATTTGGCAGTAGTCTTTGATAAACATCAATCATCAGGCTGATACGCTAACGACAACGGTTAATATATCGCAGATGCTGCAATTAGAACAATTGCCTGAAACAGAATTCTAGATATGTTCTCAGTACTTTAGAGTACATGGAAGAAAGATGCCAAAGTCCCATTTGCAAGTAAAATTTAACAAAGTGTATTGTTTAGCTCATAGCAATGGAAAAGAAGTGATAGATGGAAGCAAGAACAGTAACTATGATTCAGACATGCTATATACTCTTTATCTTAAAATCTTTTTTAATATAAAAGGGAATTCTTGACATTCTTTAGTACACCTACAAATCAATCCCTGTAGTTGTTATTCACCCCTCTGCATTTAGTAAACTGATTCATAGAGCTCTTGTTCTTTTATTCAGATTACTGCAAAAACAGTGATGTATTTCTATAGAAACAATAGAGACCAGGCATATGCATCTCTTCCCTATCAGCCATTGTGGAAGGACACTTCATAACTGATCCTCATCTAGAAAACTTAAATTTAATTTAAAATCTCTTTGAAATCTCTCCAGTTCTCTGATACTCTAATGTTAAGATTTAGATTCGGTACAAATCCTTTACTACATGACAACTATGAATAAGTTCCCCTGTCTTTACCTAAAAACAGTTTTGGGCTTTGAAACTGAAAATACTACCTTTTCAGAGAGCTAATGTGAACTGAATGATATGCTTTTTAAAGTTAACACAAAAACTGAGCAGACAGACACTCTCAGCTACTTCAGAGGTTTCTGTAATACTTACCGCTTCTACCAAACTGTCTGCACTCCTCTGTTTGTCACTATGTTTATGCCTAAAGTCATTAGGTACAGTTAAATTGGCTGGTGTAAAAGTTCGGTAGGAAATATCAGGGTCATCTGTGTACCAAGAGCTCCTATGCAAGGAAGGCAGGCTGCCATTCATATGTTCTGTAGATTCAGCCCTGTCAACCTGGATCAGAGGTGTGTAATACGGAGTACGGTCCCTGTTGGGAGGGGTTGCAGGTGGGGTAGCCCAGGAACGCGTTGAACGACTTGGTGAATGTTTATGAGCTTTGCTGGAATCCAGCCCTGCAACAGCCATGACCTGGTAAGGGGAAGATGTTTAGAAGTCAGTGATTTCAAATGCTCAGTCATACTCATTTCAGCAGTTAGTTCAAACCAATTGTTCAGGCAGCAGCTATGCAAAGTTGACATTTTCTGATGTTTAATAGTCATGTAAAGGAGGAACAGACTGAAATGAAGAGGCTTTAAACTAAAGTTGCCAAGGGAGGGGAGCCTTAATCCATCCCACTCCTACCAGTTTGATGCCAGTGCCAGCAATAGATGCCCAGGGCCTGGAGAGGGATCCCAGGCCAGCAGAAGAGCACCTGAAGAGCGGCACAAAGGAATTCCAGCCACTCCAGCCAGTGAGTCAGCTTCATCGGGGGCCCAACTTAAACGCCTCTGTGCAAACGCACGTAGCATGGGGAATAAACAAGAGGAGTTAGAGATGTGCACACGCCTCAGGGCTACGATCTTATTGGCATCACAGAGACGTGGTGGAATGGCTCCTATGACTGTAGTGTTGGAATGGAAGGATGCAGGCTCTTCAGGAAGGACAGGCAGGGGAGACAGGGAGGGGGTGTCACCCTCTATGTCAATGACCAGCTGGAGTGCATGGGGCTCTGTCTGGGGGTGGATGAGGAGCCAACCAAGAGCTTATGGGTCAGGACTAAAGGGAGGGCAGGGACGGGTGACATTATAGTGGGGGTCTGCTACAGGCCACTCAACCCAGAAGACCTAGCAGATGAGGTCCTCTACAGATAGGAGCAGCTTCATGTTCACAAGCCCTGGTCCTTATGGGGGACTTAACCACCCCAATGTCAGTTGGAGGGACAACACAGCAGGGCATAATCAATCCAGGAGGTTCCTGGAATGCGTTGATGATAACTTCCTTCTCCGAGTGAAAGAGGGGCCAATGAGGAGAGGTGCTATGCTGGACCTTGTTCTCACCAACAAGGAGGGGCTGGTGGGGAATGTGAAGCTCAAGAACCACCCGCTGTAGGAGAAGATCAGGTTTGAGACCATCTAAGGAACCTGAAAGAGCACAAGTCCACGGGACCTGGTGAGATGCATCCGCAGGTCCTGAAGGAACTGGCGGGTGAAGTTGCTAAGCCACTCTCCATCATATTTGAGAAGTCGTGACGGTTCGGTGAAGTTCCCACTGACTGGCAAAGGGGAAACATAAACCCCCTTTTTAAAAAGGGAAAAAAGGAAGACCCAGGGAACTACAGACCAGTCGGTCTCCCCTCTGTGCCCAGCAAGATCATGGAGCAGATCCTCCTGGAAAGCATGCAAAGGCACATGGAAAATAAGGAGGTGGTTGGTGACAGCCAACATGGCATCGCTAAGGGCAAATCGTGCCTGAAAAATTTGGTGGCCTTCTACGATGGGGCTTACAGCATTGGTGGATGAGGGAAGAGCGACTGACGTCATCTACCTCGACTTGTGCAAAGCATTTGACACTGTCCCACACGACATCCTTGTCTCTAAATTGGAAAGACATGGATTTGACAGATGGACCACTTGGTGGATAAGAAACTGGCTGGATGGTTGCACTCAAAGAGTTGCGGTCGACAGCTCAATGTCCAAGTGGAGACCAGTGACAAGTGGCGTTCCTCAGGGGTCAGTATTGGGACCAGCGCTGCTTAAAATCTTTGTCGGCAACATGGACAGTGTCGAGTGCAAGTTTGCCAACGACACCAAGCTGAGTGGTGTGGTCAACATGCTGGAGGGAAGGGATGCCATCCAGAGGGACCTTGACAGACTTGAGAGGTGGGCCCACGTGAACCTCATGAAATAACAAGGCCAAGTGCAAGGTCCTGCACACATGGGTTGGGGCAATCCCAAGCACAAATACAGGCTGGTTGGAGAATGGATTGAGAGCAGCCCTGAGGTGAAGGACTTGGGGGTGTTGATTGATGAGAAGCTCAACATGACCTGGCAATGTGTGCTCGCAGCCCAGAAAGCCAACTGTATCCTGGGCTGCATCAAAAGAAGCGTGGCCAGCAGGTTGAGGGAGGTGATTCTTCCCCTCTTGCCCCACTCTTGTGAGACCTCACCTGGAGTACTGCGTTCCACTCTGGGGCCCCCAACACAAGAAGGATGTGGACCTGTTGGAGCAAGTCCAGAGGAGGGCCATGAAGATGATCAGAGGGCTGGAGCACCTCTCCTATGAAGACAGGCTGTGAGAGTTGAGGTTGTTCAGCCTGGAGAAGAGAAGGCTCTGGGGAGACCTTCCAGCAGCCTCCCTGTACCTAAAGGGGGCCTCCAAGAAAGCTGGAGAGGGACCTTTTACAAGGGCATGTAGGGATAGGCCAAGGGATAATGGCTTTAAACTGAAAGAGGGTAGATTTAGAGTAGATCTAAGGAAGAAATTCTTCACTGTGAGGGTGGTGAGGCACTGGAGCAGGTTGCCCAGAGAAGCTGTGGATGCCCCCTTCCTGGAAGTGTTCAAGGCCAGGTTGGATGGGCTTAGAGCAGCCTGGTCTAGTGGAAGGTGTCCCTATTCATGGCAGGGGGGTTGGAACCAGATGATCTTTAAGGTCCCTTCCAACCCAAACCATTCTATGATTCTGTGCAACTGGTAAATTGACAGGATAAAATGGTATTTTCTTCTATTATTACTCGGATCACAAAATCTTGGTATTAGCATTAATAAAGAAAAATAATTGCCTATACAGTATATTAAACAAAGCCAGCAAATTGTAGAAACATTCCTTCTGTCCTGTAGGGACAGGATAGGAAGCTGTCAGCATTTTCCAAGCGTTCTGGATGGTGTCTCTAGGCAATGGACATTGCCAGCTTCTCAGGGCCATGTCAGAGCTGGGTATTGAGCCTCAGAGATGTGTATGTTGTACTTGCAAATTCTCACAAGTGGCGCTGAGTAACTGCATAGGCAAAGATTAATAGACAGCTGCCGTATTATGCAGTCCTGGTCAAAATTCCCTATGGCATCCCGACTCTTTGTGGACACTTTGAGAGTCATATGGGCGAACTACTCATTTTCAATGTTTTGTAGAAGGTCAATGTTTGAGAAGCCTCGTGTCTAGCAACTACAAGCCTACACTTGGCCTAGAAGTCATGCACAGGCAAACCACATAATACACTTGTACTATTTCAAACAACAATGAAAGTCAGAAGTACAATATAGAAGCTAGAAAGATGTAATTCATTATTAGTTAAATAAGATTTTGTGTTTACCTGCTGTTGCATTAAGTGAAGTGGTAAAGCAGTGCGATGGTGGAAATTAGGAGATAGCGGTATGTCATCTTGACTACTTTGTCGGCGGAGGCATTCGAAGTTAAAGGAAGATCGTCTATTTGCTACAGGGAAACCATAATTCATTAGGAAAATAAAATACTTGAGGAAAAGTCTATTATTTCCAGAATTCCAGTGTGAGTCAACTATCACATAAATAAAAACATTACCCCCAGTAAGAAATACGTTGCGCTAACCAGCAAGCAGCTGGTTATAAGATAAAGGATAGATTCATCATATGAGCAAATACAGTCCTAGGTAGAAACCACAGAGCAGCCCAACATGACAGAATCTGAAGCAGCTGTTTCACAAAGCAAGGTTAGCAGGCTGGTTCAGACACTTAAGTTCAGAGTTTTGCTGTAAACTGCTGTCAATAGTTACCAGGAAGAGTTTCCTCTTTCTTCCCCATGGTTTTAAACTCTTCATTCTAATGAACCAGACTTCCCAAAGGAAATACCAAATCCCCAGTTCCTTGGAAGCAATGTGCAAAACCATATCCAAGTCAAAGTTGACCCATGTTGTCAATTCCTGATGTTTATTCTGTCACTTATGACAATGATAAGCCGTGGTCTCTGCTGTTATGTATGCTGTTAGTATCCATGTAAATGACAGAAAGGAGAAAGTAGAAATCTAAACTGGTTCAAGATGTTTGGCTGATGTGGAAATGTTTCAGCTGGTCTTGGTGAAAGCCTGCGGAACAATGGGAAGCAGCACGTGGGTATTGTTCTTCTGTGTTAGCTTCAGTGCGAAGAAAGCCTGGACGCTGAACAGCAGCTGGAATCCAGATACGTCCTCGCAGCTGAGAGCGTCATAGTGGAAAACTGGAAAGAGCTTGACTGTACAAAGCAATGATAGAAAATTGTGCTCTCTTGAAACTTATCAAAACTATTCTTGATATCTTTTTTCCCAACACCAAGAATTCAGTGAACAGAATTGAAGAGTTAAGTGCCATAGACTTAGGATTCCTCAAAGTTATCACCAGACACTTAATGCTGGATACTAACAATCAAGGTTCCTTAAAGAGCCATTGGACTAAAACAGGCACCTCCAGAAGGTGATTCAGTCCACTTAATGCAAACTTTGTGTCTCTTTCCATTGTCTCTATGGTAAATCCAAATACAGGAATGTAAGCCTTAGCTCCTGATCCTAACAAATGCTAAATGTCCCAATACCCAAATGAATAAAAAGCAAACACAGAAATCCCCTCATCCAAAAGAAAACACTTCTTTGCACATGCTTCTCCCCAGGAAAGAGTCTGAAAGAACATCTTAATCATTTCTCAGTACACTTCTGGAAGTTGCTGAAATACTGTGGTGATGAGTTTGGTATAAAAACCTCTAAAAAGCTTGACACAGAGCTCAATTTACTAACTACAGTACTCAGCCAAGGCACTCTATGCTACATTAACTTGGACTGAATCCAGATGCTAGCAGAAACTCGAATGCAATGTTGCAGGGGGTTTTTTGTGGGGTTTTTTTTTTCCTTTCTTTCTTTACATGAGAACATCAGGGCTTCCTCCCCAAGCCAAACAGCCCATACACTAGCTACAAATAGTAGATTTGACCTTCCTTTGAAATCTGCTGAGATACTGAGCCTCTAAAATTTCTCAACTGTGGTCCTGAACATTAAATAAATGGCTATGACAGGAGGCCTGACTGTGCTCTTGTGACATTATACTGGTGTAAGTCAAAGGACTTCCTACATTGCCCTTACACAACTTAGATCAGAACCAGGTCCTCTTATCCTAGGATATCAAATACCCTCTTATCTAGTACATTTATCTAGTCTCTCGTACATGAGATAAAAAGTGTAAGCTTCCTCTAAAGAAATGCCTGCTTAATACTGTCATCAAACCTTGATCAGAAAAGTTAAATGAATCCCAAAGGCTGCAGTCACAGGAAGCCTTCAACCCTCCCCTCGCAACACTTCCATTGGAAGACCCCAGAGGATTTTTATAAGAAGGTTGTTCTCCTGCAATGTATGGAATGGATATACAAAGCATCCATCTATTTCTTTGGCTTAAAATTCCTCTGCTATCAGAAAAGCTTGTAGAAAAATGTACAGGAGTCTCCTTTCACAGTCCCCCCTTCGTCTGATGTCTTTGCGTTCTGCTACTGCAAGAGAGCTAGCAGCTTTCTGTACATTTCACTATCATTCATCTGAGTTATTCACTCTCTATAGAGCAAGATTCATATTCTTTCTGCTTTTTCCATCTGTGCCCCTCAAGGTCAGAAAGCCAAATAGTAGAGAGCGTTACTAGTCTTGTCGTAAGGAGCTGAGTGCCAAAAGTGAGAATCCAGCACTAATGATATTGCTGAAGAATGTTTCCTTTATTATATAACAATATATTTGGCTGCTGCCCTTTACTACAGCTCTCTGTAGCTTTAAACAGTCTGAGACTGTACCTCAGACGTTACATAATGATCCCACTACACTTGTCTCAAACACTTTTATTTTTTAAATCTATACCTGCATTTTCTTTAGGGTGTCTGAGACAGTAAAGGACTGAAACCCATTTTCCTACCCACAGAGTCCTTGCAGTCATACTTCCACAGATAAATGGACTGTGACTCTGGCTGCTAGCATCATCAAAATGAAAGACAACTCTGGTTTTGCTAGAAAGCCAATCCACCTTATAGCAGACAAAACGTGGAGACTCTTCTAGAAATGATCCTGTATTGTCTTGTCTAGATGGCACTGGTTAGATGGCATCAGCCAAAGACATGTAACAGACCTGGCTGTGCTGACCACGCTATGCGTGAGAGTACTCTTAGGGAAACCATGGGGTTGCATGGAGCTGAGTGTTGTTTCTTGTGCACCAACAAGAGCGAGCCTTAGAAAGAGGTTCATCTTGCACTTCACAACCCCAAGTGCATCCTCTCTGTGAAGTGTCAGAGGTCAAAGACCAAAATCCAAGAGCTTTGAGCATGTGCCTAGTTTCACCTCTGCAGTATGGCCTGGAATGTACAAAACCAAAATTACAAGATAAGAAGCATGAGAGCTTTTAGAAATGTAGATAAAGCCATATTGTGCTTGAGATAAGGAGAAACCAAAGGAAAGATCTAAGGAAGAAAATAAATGAAAATTAAATAAACAGGTAAAAAAAATCAGTTGACAACACTAATTCAATCTATAAATTGAAATATTTTCTCCCTCAGAAGAAACACAGAATATTAAGCATTGTTCCTGAGATAGCAGAATAAAGTACCAACGTGAATCTGAAATATGATGCTTAGCTCAGGATAGCACTTTTATTTCTCACAGGGACTTGAGAAGCTCCTGTTAAAAATCTAAAGGCACTTCAAAAGTACGGAAAAAACAAAACAAAACAAAGCACCATCAATCTCATTATTGGTTCTCTTTTCCCTGAAAATTATCCTACTTCAGTCTCTAGTGTTTACTTAAACAGTGCGAGGTAAAGTTGTAAATGGAACTGATTGTGATGTCATTAAGCACAAGACTTAAGAGACAGGTGAGTCACTAGAGAGACAACGGCACTGACTCACGGCAACATTGCACATCTGTCCGTGTGAATAAAGGGCACACGGATTGAAACCCTCTGGTCAAAGTTTCAAAGCAAACTACTGCTGCATTCTACCTTGCTCTTCCTTAATTTATCAAATCAAGTTAAAACTGGCAATTAAATTTGTTATTTTTATATTATTGGATGACTGAGGCAAGAGGTATTAGAAAGACTGACTTGTAAGCTAGGATCCATCTATGGATTCTCCGAGCAATCTCTCAGGACAGATAGATATTTCTGCCATACACAATAATCTACTAGCAACAGTGATCAAGAAATGTCATGTTTGAAATCCAAGTTAAAAAGAAGCTTTTTTAAACTGGAACATGTCTAAATGCATTTAAATAATTCTGGATTTGCAAACAAATTGTTCTTAATGTACTTACGTGTTGGTGTTGGAGGTAGCAGCCGTCTCCTAGGAGATCTTTTTGTATCATAACACATCTGTGAATCATCTTCCTCAAAAAACCCATGAGGGTGATGGTAACCTTTTGGTCTCTCAAAATCGGAGTCATGGCAGTGATATCTACAGTGGTAATCATACATATGCCTGCATTGAAAATACAATAAAAAAAGGTTATTTCAGTCAGTTTCTGTAAATTGATCCATTAGATTTCTTCTAGGAGATTTTCAAATCTACTCTTTCTCCAGCAAGATAACCAAACGTTACATTATATAATTACACAACTCAATTTTAAAATCCAGTTTCTGTATGCGAACTGATTTTGAGATTGCAAGCATACACGTTTGTACTAGTATAGTTACATAGTAAGTTCTCAGGTGAAATTTTTTATCAGATCATATTTTCAATTAAGTTATTCTTACCAGTACAGGCTAAAATGTAGGACCTCAGTTGTACATTGCTTAAAAAAAAATACAAAACCACTCTGTTCTACTGCCATGCTCTCTTGTGAGCCCTGGGTAATGTGCGGAGCACAGAAACTCGGAGAACGGAATTAAGCCTTTTACATTCTGGATACTTCTCTTGTTGAAAATCAAATCTTGGAAGGGTGTTATTTGACTGTAATTATCATATCAAAAAATTAGTGACCTGAGAATTCTGTAAAATTTAGCTTTCATGCAAATCTTAGCTTTTATGCAAACTAGCAAGATGCCGATTAGGATGCCAGTCTTGCCAGAATTCAGACGGCACAGACAGACAGTGGAGGAGGAGGAGAATTAGGCATGTCTGGCACTTGTGCATATGCACTTATGGATGCAAGATAAAATGACAATAAATTCCTCTACTTCTGGGATGGACTTCCAAATAAAGATTTATTGATGGAAGTGGAGGATATTTTGGAGAAGTTATTGAATTTATTCAGCAGAAGGGAAACATAGCTATTGTAAGGAAGATGAACACAATCTACTCAAGCTCTTGTAAATGTATATGTCTTTCTATATCTTAATGAGAAAGTGAAAATTATGGAATTTAAAAAATCATGAGATATTTGGGAAAAAGGTGCACTTAATTTTTTTTTTTTAATAGGAAGCCTTTTAGTATGACCAGATATAGCTTCTGTTCCATGACAGGTTGGTACTCAGAAAACACTGGAATGGTCTCACATTTTAAAGACTAAATCAGGAATATGAGAACTTCCTCCCAAAGTAGCACCCAATCATTGCCTGAACAACTGGAAACCTAATATGTATGTGCAGGAGCGGTCCCAATGCAAAGTTAGAACCTGCCCTGTTGCTGAAGCCATCACTGCCTGAAGCCAACAGCACAGTGCTCATATCAAAATAATTTGGTAATGCTCAAAGCCGAACTGACTTGGGAGCCACTGTTCTAAAGTTAGAAAAATCCACCCCAGTCCATTTCTGAAAAACTTGTGTATACTAAAGTTGCAGAGAAAAGCTTACATTTACCAAAATTTAATCAAAGCATTTTCTTCTTAAATCTGGAATTAAGATACTGAATGCAAAGATCACAGGAGTTAAATACACAGGATCAGGCAAGAGTTGTTAAAACACACTACTGGACAGAAATAATATAATTAACTAGGACACTGTTCCAAGTTTTGGCCAGAGAAAACAGAAATGAGTTAGAAAACTGGGAGGAACCAGGTTACGAAACTAGAACTCTGCAATTACAGCAAGGAGCCTCGGGTTAGTACAAATTTGGACATTATGCAGTAATACAAATTTGTAAGGAATGCTGGTTGTTGACTAAAATTCAATTGATGGCATTTCCATAAAGCTTATGAATAAACCTTAAAACACATCTAGTCCAAACATATAACGGCCAGGACAACTATGACAATGTTAAGTGTTTGTACTGGAGACAAAAAATGGTGCCAAGAGGAGGATTATTAATAACAAAGTATAATGAGAATTTTCAAAAGGAAGTCATCCAATTCTTTATCGATCCAGCTAGTACTACTAAGATCTCAGTCCACAGTTTGCCAGTTTCACTTTTCTTTTTAAGTTCAATTAAAAGAAGAAAACTATTTCCAAAGGTTCCTCTGTCTGAGCTTGATCCTTCTTCTGTTGTACGTGAATTTTATTTATAAAGAAAATGCTGCTTTGCATATGCACTGTCTAGTTTGTACTCAGTTCAGAGGAACTTTGTCCTTTCCTTTGAATTTGGTACCGAAGTTTTGCTGAAGTCAGCACATGATGCCAAATACAAAAGATCTTTGGTACACACACTATTCCTGTTCACCATTTCACTTGCCAGCAGTTGCCGAGCAGTAACTTCATTAGAGAATTTTCAGTATAAGCGTGCTTAGTGAAGCATTTACAGATATGTACCTCATTTATTGAAATCTTTTTCCCAGTTTAACAAATATCCTCACCTGCTTCCTGACAACATACTGTCTTCCTCATAATATTCTTCTCCACTAAAATATTCCTGCTCTCCCAAATAATGATCATTGCAATAGTCTTGAACTTCACGTTCTTCGCGGCAAATAGTAGGTCGACGCCCATCACCAGAGTCAGATCTGTTAAGTAGCAGACAAATACTTATATTTTTTTTCTGTATTTTATTTATATAAATTATATATTGTGTATTTATACACAGTTTTTTTAATGTGCTTCCGCGGGGCTGGGGGGGGGGGAGAGAGAAGACAAGCATTAACAACTCTCCTGTTGTCAGAATGCAGTGTTATAGTAAATTGCATAGAACTACAGTTCGGAACATGACTATTTTATGTTTCTTAAAGATGACGTCCCTTTATTTCCATCCCCATTAAAATAATTAATAAGGGGATGCTCAGTGAAGTCAAATACATTTAAGACATTTTTACAAAATATAAATTCAGAGAAGAATCATCACAGGCTCACTCAAATGTCTGAAGTTTGCCAAATGGCTAAAATATTAAGGAGCACTTAATATTGATATTCAAAGAAAAACAAAACGGATGTGCAAGTCTAGCCATGAAAATCTAGCAATGAATGTGCATTTAGCAATACGCTTCAAACAACACAATATATCCTATTTTTTAAAGTTGTCTTAGAAAATATTCAGACATAAGACTAGGAAAGATTTTGGGTCCCCTGTAAATGGAATTGTACACATTAATATTTATCAAAGCTAAAGCCAGTGTTTTTTCCAGTCTTTGCAAGTCAGTTTTACACAAAGGCTACCATTAGGTGTGATCTTTTGTCTGTTGAAAACTGCACTGGACTTTTAACGGTCTTGAATAATTTTGAACCTTACCAGAAGGCAGTGGAAAATTTACCTTAGGAATTGTCACTTAAGTTATTCAGCATATGCATTGTCATACAGTTAATTTTGAAAATTGTACTACTTTAAAAAAAAAAGGAGGAGGAGGAAAAGGAAAAGAGAAAAAGAAACTACTTTGTCCTCTTCGATTATGTCAGAACAGTATCAACTCACCTAATATATGTTTCATAGTAGCGGGTTCTATCCAGGTAAGCCATGAAAATAAGGAGAAAGATATTTTAAAATCAGGTCATTTAGAGAAATTCACTGGTGAATACAGTGTCTGTGCTGTAACTAATAATTTCACTTTAAAGAAAACTACTACTTTCAAACCTTATTAAAGTTATATACCTTTCCCATACATCAGAGCTATATTTTAAATACATTTCATACATCAGTAGGCCACAGAAATGAAGCTAAATATATGAATTAGTTTCATGTAGTGTAAGTTTTCTTATAGTGTATTTATTTAAAAGCAAATAATAATATATATATTTATTTAATATATATTTATTTAAAAGCAAATACATATTTGTAAGTTTACCTCCTACTACTTGGCCTTCTGCGCTTCTCATGATCGGTTCTGGAGTACGAATGGTAACCGTTTTCAGATCTATGCTCATGATTTCCAAAATTTGTGTGTCTTCCATGAACAACTTTGGACACGTTGGCATTATTGAGATTGGCATTTGTTGAGTTTGGAACTTGCTTTCCTACTGAGTTGTGATTATGATGATTGTGGTATACAGAATTTCCTGCCTGAGGATATATGTTTTTCTCAGTATCACTTGCAGATGGAATTGAAGGCCGCTGAACATGTAAGGGACGGTGTGTGGTGTTGATTTGTTGAAATGAATCTCGTCTGTCACTGCTAATATGGTTTATGTGGTTGCCAAAGAGGGCACCGTTCCTCTGTTTTAGGGGAAGAGAGAGAAAAAATTAAATCAGATACCTTAACAGAACATATTTTTGACAGCGATAACTTACTTTTCTCTCCTATGTGCATACAAAAGTAGCAATTCAAATAATCTGTGATTTTTCCTTCTAATTTTATGATGCTTCAGATGGGATCTCCTGAAGTGATAGAGATGTGATTGTGATAATGACAATATTTGTATTTCAAAGTCAAATCAACATTATGCTGCGATCATTATTCTTTTTCCGTACAACTAAATGTGACATCCAGCTTTCTCCACTTTTTATTACGCAGGAGAAACCTAGATTCCCGTACATGAACATGCACCAACTTCCTCAGAAAGGGACGTGTCTGCTTCATTTTCGAGAACGCTTTGGTGGAATTCTCTCCTATTCTCCCAGAGCATCGGTTTGCAACAGGCGTCACTCAGACAGGATGGAGTGCCATGCAACAGCTTGCAAGCATATCTCAAGTAGGTACCATGAAGCTTCAGTGCTTCCATTCTTTCTTCTTGCAGAGGTACAAGAAAGAGTAGTAACTCTTTATCAGCCCTGAAGAGTGGGATGGATGGTGAAAGAGAGAATGAAGTGCTACGTTATGACTATGACATGCAGCTCTCTTTTACACCTGACCCAGGTTATGTAGCCTCCCTGTCTAGCCAGGTGTGGGCCTTGGATGACAGCAGTCTGTCTTGAAGCTCAATCTAGGGAAGACAGGAGGTAATGACGGTTGGCAGAGAAATGCTTCTACTGATGGTAGCTGCAGCGCTGTCTCCAGTGCCACATCCTCCTTTTTTGCAAAGGACAATAGCAAGCTATGGGCCTTCCAACATAATTACTGCAGAAGCATGCTTTCACATCTGCTGCTTCTGAAATGCTTGTGAAAAATTAAGTTTTCTTGCTGGCTGACAAAAGGTTCACAGGTTGCTCCTGATTATAATACCAACTTTAGGTGTTCATCATTAGACTGAATATCTATAGCGTAAAAGAGGAAAACTAATCTTTTGTTCTGAGTGGTTCTTATTGATATCCCTCACAGGAAATTGGAAATGGCATTTATATTTAGTTGACTTCTGTGTAACTGCATTCATTTTAAAATATGCAGCTCTGTCTCTGTGGTGGTTTGGCTGCACAGAGTTTAATTCTCTTCTTCCTATCTACCACTGCAAAAGTTAAGACACCCCCAGTTTAAACCTTCCTACTATTAAAAATTTGACATGGCAAGGTTCATACCTTTTCTTAGGATGTGCTTAAGAAAAAAATAATAATTAATGAGAAAGAATTAGGGGCAGAAGAATCATCCTGCAGGAACTGCTTCCTAAATTTATGATGAGATGCAAGCGTCCTGGTAATACCATTTTTATAGATATATTTAATATACTTATTTATAAAATATTTATATTGTCCTAGTTTGAGGGGGTTTAAAATTAATATTATTATTCCACATTCAGGGATAAGCTCATTCTTTAATTTCATATTATATGATAAAACAATTCACGTAGCTGTGTTCTGACATTACTTTATAAACATCTTCCTCCTCCTCTGGATTGTTTTCCTCTGGTTCATCATCTTGCAAGTCACAGGATATGGCTCGGCGTATTTCAGGGCCAATATCATGAAGTGTCCTTAGTCCTGCCTAAATCAATGACAATATCATAATACATTAGGAATGCAAATTCTTTTTCGTTCCTTAATTACAGGCGTGTAAATTTATTTTAAAGGACAGTTAACAAGTTTTTGTATCCTGACATCCATAGAGGACACATCCTACAATATGTCTCTTTACTGTTATTAATAAGAGGCTTATATTCCAGTACAACCCTGTTGAGGTGATCATGTCTTTATTATCACAGTGTAGATCCTGACTAGAAGACCACTGATGTTTATGGAACCCTATGGAAATAAAAGTCATCTTATAATGAAGTATAAATAATCAGCAAGAACTGTAACAAAATGCATTTCAATGAGATGTATATTTAATGTTAAAAACATGTTTGCAGCCTGTGTCCACAAAGGAAACACAAGGAGATTTTTGCTATAGCAACAGCAGTTTTAGCAGAGCTCAGATGGAAAAGAAAGCAGTGAAATAATTCCAGCTCATCTGCACTGCACTGTGATATGCAGGTATTTGATTTAAAGCTTTAGTTTAGGACAGAAAACCATATAGCTACAGTAGCATGGACCTCAGCGTATATCCGTTCATACTCCTCTCAAGCCTGCTACCACAAGCCAGCTTTAGGAAAAGGGATAATGCTGAAACTGCCAAGGACAGACCTGCACATTAGAGAGGAAACAGACATCATACTCAGAGCCAAGAATTCAGTGCTTTTGCATAGGCCTGCCTTACTTCAAAAAGGAGATATTTTTCCTGTTTTAACTCTGGCTGTCACGGTCCGAAGCAAAAGAATGCAATCTTGTTCTTCCCAACTCTTTTTTTTATCTCCTCAGGTTCAGAAGAAATCAAAGATTTGTTTGTTTAGCCCTTTACTAACACTACACTTACACTACTAAAAATCATGCACAGCACTTGGCTCAATTCTTGATTATGATCCAAAAGCCTGATTTATTATTTTTCTGCATTTTTTGATGCAGATGCGAGGGCTGTCCCAGCCCATCAGAGCTGTACTTCTATGGCATGACACTGACATTGCATGTTACTCGCCCTGGGGTGGCATGAAGATGTGTAGAGAATTTTGTGTGTTTCAGAGCTCCAGATGGAGCTGAAGGACCTTGGAGGGCACCAAACGTGGCTTGGTCCCATTCACGCTGCCCATCACACACATTCCCCGGAGCACACAACCGCATTGCAGTCAGGTTTCAGCTCAAAATGGAAATAGCTGGTTTCCTGGGGAGCAAAATGGCGTTTATGCAGTGTGGGCAATCAGAACCTGGAACAGGATGAACCAAAAATCTAACAGTGTAGATTTACTACAGGCTCCTCTTCAGGTTTCACTCATACCAGTACTTCAGTTCCTGAAAAAGGCCCTTGACTAATTATATTAGCTACATATATTTGGCACTTACATTTTCTTGTTCAGGGATGAACTTTGAGAGTTATAGAATCATAGAATCATAGAATAGTTTGGGTTGGAAGGGACCTTTAAAGGCCATCTAGTCCAATCCCCCTGCCATGAGCAGGGACAACCTCACTAGATCAGGTTGCTCAGAGCCCCGTCCAGCCTGACCTTGAATGCTTCCAGGGATGGGGCTTCTACTACCTCTCTGGGCAACCTGTTCCAGTGCTTCACAACCCGCATTGTGAAAAACTTCTTTCTGATTTCCAACCTGTATCTCCCCTCCTTTAGTTTAAAACCATTACCCCTTGTCCTGTCACAACAGGCCCTGCTAAAGAGGTTCTCCCCAGAATTATGCTATCATTGAACAAGGTTCTAAAAATCATTTACTAGTGAGTTAATATACAGTATACTTTTCATGAATACATTGTGCTTTCTCCCACTTCTTGTGCTAATTGCATAGTCAAGACCTTAGCAAGGTAGCTAATGTCATCATTTTGTAAGGCACTAAAGGGAAGTAAAATTAACACTTTAAGGTACAGATTTCGAAGTAGAAGACCAAAGGCTTCTATTTAATTAGCAGAGGCAAAGACAGTATTTATTTAGTAGAGAATTACTATTATATTTTGGTTATTCAGGCATTAGCAAGAATAGTCACTTGCATTTCACTCTCACTACCTGCTTATTTAGTAGCAAAGAAAACCAAAAAGAACAAAAAAACCCAAAGCTGCACTGACACTTTAACGGAAAAATAAACTGTTAGTATGAACAGAATACAATGCGAGAACTACTAAAATAAGAAAATAAGCATGCAGAAAAAGAGCTGAATAGACCTACGCTATAGCAGTGAACATAAGAGACATAGCAGTCAAGTCTCGATTCCCCCGTGTGATGCATCTTCATAGAGCCCATCTTCTAATGCTGAAGCTGAGGCACTGCTCTACAACTACACAAAAGCTCCGTGCTTTCGGTCAAACCCAGGCTCCCTTCAAGCTAAGCTCTTCTGTAAAAACAACTCTCTCGCACAGCAGTATTATAAATTTTAACCCTGGCAAAAACTACAAGCTTATATTCCTTTATTCCTGTCTGCCAAATTGTGACAAAGTCCCACAAATATATGCCTAAAAGCTGAGAAAAGCCATGTGTTTGGCAGCAACATATTCAATAGTAATTTAATTTTGATTACATTTCCAACTGCCTTCTGGTTTACTTCTTGGTGAATTCCTCCTCCTTCACTCAAGAAAAACCAGGCAGCTTTTATCACCTCATCTCTCTTCAGTAATACTCATTTTCATGTAACAGACCTCTTGCAATGACACAAGTCAACAGCCAAAGACTAAAACCTGGATTTCCATATATAAAAGTATATGTTAATTAAACTAAACCGATCAGCTTTAGTCACTCACAGCCAGTACTGAAGCCACAGGTTCTACAAGCAACATCTGCTTGCAGAATTAAAATATTCCTCAGTTTATTTGCTCTAGCAGAACTACCTACAATAATTTTGTGAATTCTATCATTAAAATGGCTACTCCCATGTACTGCCTCATTTTACCTGGTGTAATCTGAAAGTATTCTAAGTAATCTAAGAACAATTTTTATGCCAGGAGAGTGCCGCATAGTGAGACAAATTCTCACGCTGAGCTCTTACTGATAAGACAATCCTTCATTAGACCAGTCATCTGCCACTGAAGTGGGGCTGATGTAAAAACACAGGAATTGTTACTTATCTGTCAGCAGGAAGTTCCCTTCTCTGAAACACATTTAATGTCTTCGGAGAAGATCATAGAGGTAGCATGGACTGATAAAACATTTGACTTTACCTTCAAGCACTTCAGAACCAAATCAAAGATCTCTTAAATAAAAGAGCGCACAAAAATCAAACCAACCTTCCCCACTTCTCTGTATTAGTTTACAGGGAAGAAGGGTCCTTCTGACACACATTTCCCTATATAACGTTGCCCATTTTAGCCTACCCAGCAAGAATCCTAGAGACATCGTAACGCACAAGAGGGCAATGGGAGTATATGTTGTCCTCCATTTGTGAGGTTCTAAAAACTGCTACATTTAAATTTGAGACAATTTCTTCTCTAAGAAAAAAACCTGAGTAGATGGGACTTTTCAAAAAGAGAGCCTGGATAGTGGTGTGCCTGCATTTGCCAGAGGCATGCTTGTTTCTTCTTCACTACGACTGCTTAAGTTCTTAGGAGGCAATTATTTCCCTAAGCAGAACTTTGCAAGACCTTTTGTTGTTATTATATATATATATATTCAAGACTAGCTACATTCCTGATTTTTTTTTTTTAAAAAAAAGTGTCAAATTTGAGTGTTATACAGAAATTACTTTCTCATAGTCTTTGAGCATGGCTTATCGGAGCTGCAGAGGAAAGGAAATCACAGCTAAATTCTCTTTACTTTCCCCAAACAGAACAACAAGTAGACAATAAAGACCGATATAAGAACTTTGATAACATTTCATTTGGTTGGTAAAGACTGCTGGAAGGGTCACGCTCTCTCTAGTCTCCCTTATATCCTTATTTTTTATGACAGATTCTTAATTCCTGAAGATTTTCTCATATCTAGAGAGAATTCTCACCTTGCTTTAAAGGAAGCTTCAAGATTATTTTATGCTATTTCAGCAGTAAAAAACACCTTTAAAGTTCTTCCTTAAAGAAGTGTAAATGTAAACAATAAATATTTATTTATTTGCTATTTTTTGAGGACCAAAATACAATTCACATCATTTCAAGAAGCAGGGGGCCAGTTCTGCCATCATATGTACATTTAATATCCATCTAATATCCATCTCAGCTCACCAGACTGGAAACCTGTCTGGTTCACAAGGCTGTTAAATCAGTCAAGTGGTTCACATTTCTACCAAAATGTGTTTAGTAATCCCAGAATACTGCAGAACACAAAATTGTTCAGTTCTATTCATCTCTAACTTTCCAACAGAGTATTATTATTTGCTACACACAAATGTTTTTGCCTAATGTATCTGTAACTGGAAAATATACTTTTTTCTCTCACGTGGGTGTTAATCTTTATGTGCATTTACCCTATACCTTTTAGCAAATTTTGTTTTCAAAGAGATTGGAAGATGAAACAGCCTGTAATGGAACAGATAAAACATGCAAGAGACATGTTTAGGCACCAGTTCTATAGGGATAACATTGATCAAAATGGCATCATTGAATTATTCATGGTGTTGGGCAAGAGGACATCTGTTGTTTCTAGTCAGGTTTTTCTCTTTTGTTGTTGTTTCTTTGACGTAGAGGAAGAAAAGAGATTAATGCTACTGTGTTTGATTGCCTCTAATTCTATTCTAGAGATTTCACTAGAAGTTTGCAAAAAGAAGTTATTTCTTATTCAGACACTTTCTCTTCAAAATTTAATTTTTGATGCCCTCCTTGCTTAATTTTTCCCTGTGGGCATGAGAAAGCTGAGACGCATCAGTCCAAGGGTTAGTTAGCAAACCAGTGACACACAGCGCACCCAGCAACATCATTACATGATAAACCCAAGGATGTCTTTAAATAGGCTTTCCCGTAAATGCACAAGATGACTTCAAATTAACATAATTCTGTGCAGCTGTGCTTTATCAGGCATAATAGCACCTGCAGTGTTTTCAAGATGGCACAAGGCACTAATACACCAGTGCTGTGTTCTAAATAGCATCTCAAGAGACAATTAATGATGCCCCTGTCTCTGGCACAGCATTGAGAAGACACATGTGCTTTCAAATGCTGAAATAATAGAACTGAGTCCCTCAGTGAGAAAAACTATCATATGACTAATAACTGTATTTCTGAATTAGTCATTTAGACAGAGATAAGCTTAAAGATGCTTGAAAAGCACCTCACGCCAAAACATCAAAACATTTAAAAGTTAAACATTAAAACATTAACAGTTAAACGTTTTTAAAAGACTACTTTTAACAAATGCCAAATAGATTTTAAATCAATTTTCCACGTCTATAGTATGCATAAAACAGTAACACCACTTTAGCTATATGTTTTATATTAAGAAATTTCTGTATAATGCAAGACTCCAGAGTCATGACTTTTAGAAAAACATTTAAATGCTCATAAATACTGGAGCTACAAAAAGATAATTTTCCCTGTATCTAAACTCAGCCCACATCCATTTTGAGGTATGGTGCAATCTACATATAAATGCAGTTTAAGCTTAATTTAAGAAGTACAAGCACAATACTCTTATTTAAATAATAAGAATCACTATCACCTACACCATTTCTAGCCACATAAAATACACAATGCTTCCTCTTCTGAGGCATCTTATAGTGATACCAGGAGATGGAAGAGACACCTGTAAGCTTTGCTTCCAGATTTTAGACGAATTATGGATATTTAAGTATAATGCTATATAAACTCACTAGATCTGAATGAAGTATAAACATGAATTCTAAATACTTAGGTCTTCAGAGCTTCAGAATACTGAAAGCCTATGACTGAAAATGTTCATATAAAACCATTACATTTGTAGACAATGAACATGTTTTTACTACCTGCTTATTTTATAGCAAAGAAAACCAAAAAGAACAAAAAACCTCAAAGCTACACTGACACTTTAACAGAAAAATAAACTAAGGTCAGTATGAACAGAATATCATGCAAGAACTACTAAAATAAGAAAATAAGCATGCAGAAAAAGAGCTGAATAGACCTACGCTATAGCAGTGAACATAAGAGACATAGCAGTCAAGTCTCGATTCCCCAGTGTGAGGCATCTTCATAGAGCCCATCTTCTAACGCTGAAGCTGAGGCACTGCTCTACAACTACACAAAAGCTCCGTGCTTTCGGTCAAACCCAGGCTCCCTTCAAGCTAAGCCTTTCTGTGAACACAACATGAACAGGGAAGCACAATTAAATTGAACTTGAGCAACCTATTAACCCCTCAGCTGATGCCTACTACAGGTTTTTTTTTCTTTTTTATTTTACCTTTTATTGCAGGGTTGATACTACTTATAAAATTTGCAGAAAGAAAAAGTATAATTAGTTTAATCTGAAACATGTTCCCAAAATCAAGTTCAGCTCAATAAATCAGTGCTTTTGTGTACTTGTGATGTGAAGGTAAATATCCTTTAACTTTTATTAGTATGTATTAACAAAGAGGGTTGCATGTAAATAAATATGAAATATAGATGCAAACTTCATATAGTTTACAGTAAGTATTTTCCCTAGGAAAAATAGTGTAGAATTAATTCATTCACTCTAAGTACTAGATGAAAGTAATTAAACTTGTTCATGCTTCACTTAACATTTATTTTACTAGCAATGTGACTGCTGTTTGGCTCAATACAAATTTCCATCACTACAAAAAGACATCTCCTAAACTGCTGCTACAACTACAGTTTTGTTCTGATTTTACCCTGAAAATATATTTGTTCTCACTGCATAAGTATCAGTCAATACCATAAGAAAGGCACTGGGAACAATGCAGCCCTAAGGAATTTTTTGTTCGATGTCCTAGGAGTGTGTATAACACCACAAAAATGACAGCAGATAGCTAACGTGGACTGGTCACCTAGCATTTCAGAACCACTTGCTTTTCTTCCCTTCATAAGGGGTGAAAACCCCTGGGTCTGCAGAAGACAGACTGTTGTAGTTCCAAGGGATATTGTTATTTCACTTCTGAAGATGTTTTCGGTGACAAGTTTAGACAAACTGCTGTTGGTTATAATTTGAAGTGTCCTTTTCTGAGTGAGGAGGAATTTGAAACTTCATGGCAAAAAGACTTCACTGAATAGCCTGAGCAGATAATGTCCTGAGACCCACTTCGCTTTCTAGAGTGCTTCCTCTTCTCTGGCGACATGTACCCAGACAGCAGCCTGTGTCGGGCTAACAGCCCCTGGAAGAGTCTGATCAAATGCTGGACACGGTTGAATAAAGTCTCTTACAGAAGTAAATGTCTGCTCACCCACCACTCTCAGCTTTCCTTTTCTTTCTCTAGTTTAGCTTGTTACACTACCCTTACGCTGCCAAAGAGCCACCTGCATAGCGGAAGAGGCATTTCTAAGAAATACTTTATCAAATTAAGGACCAAGTATCACTACTTTGCAGAGAGAGACATTCAAGTAGGCTAAAGTGAAATGGAAGGGGAAGAAAAAATAATCTTTACAACAGGTGTTTTTAAAGCTCTGTTAGTTTTCCTATTAGAGAATTCAGTATCAATTTCAAATTTATTCAGTCTCATTAAATACTTGTCACTGATCAAGATCACCTATAACATTCTCTTAACAGTTTCAAAAGGACAGAGGCAGCAGTTTTAACAGCACTGCATGAAAAGTGCAGCTCGTTTCAAAGTGAAAGCAGAATCAAGTGCAACTCCTTCAAAGAACAGCTTTGATTTTCTTGGCAGAAAGGCAGGGTAACTCCCCATTACCTATAAAACTCTCAGAACATTGGAGGGGGAAAACCACATCTTACTTTCTTACTGTTTTTTCTTGATATTTTGCATCTCTTGATGTCTTTGACGTCAGAGAAGCAGCAGCCAAGAGGATTCCCTTAGTGTGATTCCCTGTTTGTGCACATCTTTATCAATGATGTCAGATACATAAATACCATCAGGACTAGGTAGAATGACAGAATCACAGAATGGTTTGGGTTGGAAGGGACCTTTAAAGGCCATTTAGTCCAACCCCCCTGCCATGAGCAGGGACATCCTCAACTAGATCAGGTTGCCCAGAGCCCCGTCCAGCCTGACCTTGAATGTTTCCACGGATGGGGCTTCTACCACCTCTCTGGGCAACCTGTGCCAGGGCCTCACCACCCTCATTGTAAAAAACTTCTTCCTTATGTCTATCCTGTATCTCCCCTCTTTTAGTTTAAAACCATCACCCCTTGTCCTATCGCAGCAGGCCCTGCTAAAAAGTTTGTCCCCATCTTTCTTATAGGCCCCCTTTAAGTATTGAAAAACCACAATAAGGTCTCCCCAGAGCCTTCTCTTCTCCAGGCTGAACAACCCCAACTCTCTCACCCTGTCCTCACAGGAGAGGTGCTCCAGCCCTCGGATCATCTTTGTGGCCTCCCCTGGACCCGCTCCAGCAGGTCCATGTCCTTCTTGTGTTGGGGGCCCCAGAGCTGGACACAGCACTGCAGGGGGGTCTCAAAAGAGTGGAGCAGAGGGGCAGAGTCCCCTTCCGCGACCTGCTGGCCACGCTGCTGGGGATGCAGCCCAGGATGCGGTTGGCCTTCTGGGCTGTGAGCGCACATCGTCGGCTCATGTCCAGCTTTTCATCCACCAGCACCCCAAGTCCTTCTCGGCAGGGCTGCTCTCGATCCCTTCATCCCCCAGCCTGTGTTGATACCAGGGGTTGACCCAACCCAGGTGCAGGACCTTGCACTTGTCCTTGTTGAACCTCATGAGGTTCACCCGGGCCCACCTCTCAAGCTTGTTCAGGTCCCTCTGGATGGCATCCTGTCCCTCAGGTAGTTGATGCATACCGCAAGTTATGATTATTTTTGTTTTGTTTTATAGAGCAATATAGTAAAGGAAGAACCTAAAGCAATAGAAAACTTTTTTACTAGTTCTAATTTTCCAAACATTATCTGAAGTTAAATTTGAGAGTGTTAACATTGTAACTTTAACTAGAAGTAATTAAGAATGCAAGAGGTGTGTATGTAAGAAAGCAGGGTTGAGTAAAACAGTTAATTCAGAAAGCCTAAGAACCATATTAATCGTTTCCTCAAGCCATTGAACCTCCCCTAACTCACATCTGCTTTTCAGTAACTATGTGACTATACATAACAAAATACACTTTAAAAGTCGGAAAAAAGTACATCCCTCGCATTTTTCAAAAGTCAAAGGATGATAAAAGTTTCTTGAAATTTAGGAGTATTTTATTGACAAATATACACTAATAACTGGTTCAAGTGGGATAAGAGGCTTGATAAAGTAAATTTTGCTGCAGTAATTTGGCTGTAAAGTGCTGGAAAAACATTTTGGTAGCAATATAACTGCACGCATAGAATGCTTTTATCTAGTGAATTGCAAATCATAGAAAAGACATTTGGGAGAAAGGTAAAATTAAGGTGCCATTGATTTTAGTTATTACATCTACTGCCAAAAGTTCTTGATCTAACCAAAAAAGCGTATCTTTTTACTCAACCTTGAAATTAAATCCTTTTTGTGTCTCTCTAAAGATAGCATCTTCTAAGAACAGTATTTTTACACACACTCCTTAGTCAGTCTGCCTTCCTGGGTCCACAGATTGAATCTTTAATTAATAACGTGGCTTCCAAGGGAAGATTTATTCCCACACTTGTTGAAACAGGACTTATTAACATGACTAATGTAGGCCACCAGAAAACCTCTTTGGACTTTCCCGAGCTCACAGAATTTTGTCCTACATTAGACAATTCTCTTCAACTAACTAGAGATAGTGTAGATGACTCCTTATCTTTTATATTAGATTTTTTAAGTGCTTTTCTTGCTGCAAGCATTACTTCTTATGACCTTGAATTCTAGTTGTAATATTGTGAAGATTTTGCTTTGCAGTTCTACAAAACTTTTTATCTTGAATGTCAAAGTTCTTAAATTATTGCACATCATTTTTCTGCCTATGTTAACATAAGTCATTCCATCAGAAACAGCAGTATGAGAAGTAAATGTTTTAAACAGTTTTAGCTAAAAGCAAGGCATCCAACTTAATATCCTAGAATACAATTATAGGACTAGTAAAAAAAAAAATAAAAAAAGGTAGGCATAACTCTCTTGGAAGAAGGAGTGCCTTAGGCCATTTGACAGTTACATCGTTTTCCCTTCAGTATCTTCAAAAGGACTAAACAAAACTATCATAAAAAACCCAAAACTATAATTAAAAAAAAAAAACAAACAAAAAACAACCCCAAAACCCCAACAAAATACCACTGAGAACATGAGGAATAAAGGAAGGCAAAGAGGATTGATCTACATTGAAAAAATTCTGTTATATTCTCATGAAACAGGGAAAATGGCAACATCCATTAATTTCTTGCCTCAACAGTTGTCCCAAGAATTAAAACACAGAACGGGTTGTGTCACAAGGAGTATATACCTTCTCTCTCAAAGTGGATGTTTACTCCCTGAAGCCAGGAAAAACGTGACAGGGCCAACTATAGGAACCAGCAGGATTATAGAACTGTCACTCACCTCTTGCTTCATTCAGCGGTTAGAAATGGATTGTAAAGCTTGATAGCATGTTGTTTTCTCCCTTTCTTGCAGGAGAAAGGAGATAAGGAAGGCCAGGCTAGATAATGCACCAACTGCAGGGTTTATGAGATCCTTAGAAAGCATGTTCTTAACTAATCAACTAATTCTGTCGGTAATTCCAACTACCCCAAGAGAAAGTTACAGATGTCAGCAAAAGTACAAAAGCATTTATTGCTCATATAGCTTTTGATGCAAACTGGAACAGGTGACATCGCTTTTTATCTGCTGGTTTGCTTAAGGATTTTGCAACATGACAACTGGTCTGCAATAGGGTGAGATGTTGATGAGAATATGAAAATACAGTTGGTTTTGTTCTTTACAAATAACAGAATTGGATGGCTGGAAAGCCTTTTCTTATTGCAGCCTGATAAAAGTATTTTCCTCATCATATTTAAAGCTTTAAGCAGACAAGCTGCTGAAGTCACATGCCTGCCCTGGTGACAGGAATTTTCTAATTTCAAAAATAAAGTTCTCAGAACAATGAAAAGATAAGGTAAATCCAGCCAAGAATAAAAATAAAGGTCCCCTATTTACTGGCAGATTTCAGTGTCAGGAACTCGGGCGTAGCTGAGGATATTTCTCCCCTCCAGAGAGGAGGGAAGGCTGACTAATTTAGTACTTTTTTTTATTCACAATCTGTTCCATCCATATCTTTGTAAGCAAAGTCAGGCACTGCAATACTGTATGTGCAGTTTGTATGGTTGGTTTATGCAGAGATACATAAATAAACGGCAAATTCATCTGGATGAACAGGGTAATAAAGATATAAATCCACCATGATTGCTATACGAAGTTCCTTCAGTGTTTACAATGGACGTGTGGGCTATATTGACATAACAGTCACCACAATTTCCCTAAGCAATTGGGGAATGACAGAGTGATACTGCATGTTTCTGCTTTTCGAAGAGAGATCTGCAAATATTAGTTTACTTAGAATATTCGAGAGAATAAATGGAAAAATAGCTACTATTAGCTCCCCAAGAACTGAAGTAACATCTTCATAGTTACAAGCCTTTCACAGATCATTCCACAAAATTTCTGTAGTTGAAAAACAAGTTTGATGGCATATCTGTAAATTATGCTGCCAAAAAATGTTTTTTGAAAACATTAAAGTTTTACAAGCATTTAAGCTTTGGACAATGCAAGTCTGGAATGAAGAGGCTGAAAATGGAGATTTTATACGTTATAAGGCCAAAAGGATCCTCTGTGAGCATTTATACTAACTTCCCTATAATACATCCCACAGGACTGTTCTTGGGGGCGTTGATCAGAAGAAATTGGTTCCTTGTTGAAGTAGAACATCTCTTTTAGAAAGATGTCCAGGTCTGTTTTACAGCTGTATCCTCATATAATTAATTATTCTAACAAACATGGCATTTTGACTTTGCATTTAACTTGCTGTAGCTTCCAGTATTGAATTATATTATTCCTTTATATGCTGGACTGAAAACCCATAGGACTGGGCTTTTCCAACCATAGGTTTCAGGTTTCTTTGAAATGGCATTTCCGCTTTTATTCACTAAATCAAGTTGAGTTACTACTGATTTGTTAGAAAGACAAAAGTAGAACAGAGGAAGAAGGGGGAGAAAGAAACAAATAACCTTCCCATCTACCAGCCTGGCTCATTTTATTACCACAAGAGCATTGTTTTAATCAGCAAAAAAATAAGTGCCATGCCTCAAATCCCATAAGCCTTTGTAGATTCCTAGCAGAGATTCATCGTCCTTTTTTTAGCTGTTTTGAATTGAAAAATATTTGTCTAAAGACAGAGGAAGAGCTAATCCTTTCCAGTTTCATCTTGCCCTCCATCTTTGTTATTGAACAGGAAGCGCTATCTGATAATAAACAACAGAGCACGCTCACATTTGGAAACTCAGTGTTTGTTTCTACATTGTTACGTGTGCAACTTCAAAAACACAAGTGGAAAACGGTAGTACTGTGGCTTAAAACTGACTTTGAGCTCCTTATGCTCAAATGCTTCTGCAATGAAGAAGTCTGCAGAGTCCTTCCTAAAAATCCAACATCTTTCACTTCCCTCTCAACTGTTTCCAGTCTTTTTATCCCTTCCATTCCCCATAACTTTCTCTTCTCTCATGATATGCAAATATAGTTCATACTGTCTTGGCAAGCCACGTGCTCACACATCAATAGCAAGAATTGTGATGAATCTTTCTCTGCCTGTTGCATATCTTATGCTTATGGTGAGACTTGGAACAGAATGTGTGGCAGAGACGCCAGCAGAGACGTTCTTAGGTAACAGGAATGAAACAAATTACCCGCTTAAGACAGCAAAGATCATTCTGGTAGATCAAAGTACAAACCAGAAGGATTTTTAACAAAGAAAACAGTAGCCGAATCAGGTTAACACATTTCTCTTTTAGAAAGGGATTTTCACAACATATTCCTAAATTTTGGCAGCAGAATAAAAAGCTACCAAAACATTAAATACCTTTATAGCTTGTAGGAATCTATTCAGCATTAACTGAAATTCAGAAAGTCCCAATCCAATAAAAATGGTGCAGCGTATGATGTCTGGAATTATTTGAGGACAGCTTTCCATTTGCCTGTTTCAAAGTTCATAATACAAAGGGTATCACTGGACAGAAGTTTTCAGAATACACTCTATAGATCACAGATACTCTATGCACTGCTTGCTGCAGGCCTCTTGAGAGACAGATAGCCAAATCTATTGTCCTGGCTTCCATTTGACAGCTTGCTTTGAGGGACAGACAGAAGTATATGACATTAATGTAGTATGCTAATATTACTTCCTATAAAAGAAATTGATGAATGTGAAGTTCAAAATTTGCAAATATTAAAAAACACCGATAGGAAGGTATTTCACCAGTAATCATAAGTGGAAAAGAAAAAGAACAGTGAGAATTAAGAAGAAAAATGATACCATATAAAAACCTCTTTGTTATAAGGTAATGCCTATTAGGAAGTTTTCCAAGAACTGGCTTATAGCATTGTAGGAACACAAGGAATTAAACACTTAAAGCAAAACAAAGAACAGAAATGATAGCTCAGAACTTCGTTTATCTGATTTTACATCAGCAACTTTAGATTGTGATGTATCAACTAGGCTTGCTAAGAAATTTTATAACCATTGCTACTGTTTGAGTAATCCACAGAGAATAACTTTTTGCACTTACCTTGTTATAGACAGAATAGCAGGATTACGTTTTACTTTTCTGACGAGTAAGGGCCAAAAGTGTCCCAGCTAAATAAAATCCTTGTAGCACTGCACAATCACCAATATTCATCTACCTGCTATTTCAAGTAAGCTCACAAAATGGTTAGTAAAAAATGTAAAAACAAAATCACCTGCAGAGCAATCGTGGTATTCTTCGCAGGATATTTCCCCACCAGTCCTTGTTCTTTGCGTTTCTTGAATTTCCTAAAGTAGTCCTGTATCAGGAAGGTGGCATAGAACTTCCCCACGGTTACCTCATCATCTAAATGAACAGACCAGACAGATCTCTCCCAAGTCAGCACATTTATCAATAGCCTGTACACTCATATCTGATTTGGGGGGAAAAATGCGATGGGTGCAATAGGTACTATGCTTTCAGCTACAACAATGGAACCTGTAACTAGCTTAAAAGCAATGTTTTAGCAAGCAGTTTAGGCTCAGTTAAGTGAACTCATCCTTAATAAAGAAGAAAATACAATACTTTACCAAGTCTCATGTACTTCTAAGTAAGTTCTTGCAAGTTTCTAACAAAACCATGAACGTGTTTGTATATGCATAGAAGCTGAAAGACTGGCTTTAGTTACTTGGAATAAATGGATTAAAATAAAAGCTACTATGACTTACACACACCCATGTTCATAAGAATGACTCTATTAAAAAAAAAAAAAAAGTCCTGCTTACAATATCTCTTTTTTTTTTCACTGCTGAACCAAATTTGCTTAGTCAGTGTATCAATATAGCATTGTTCTGGTGGCATAAGGACTTCGACATTTTACAGCCAGCTTCGCTATGCATATATTTTTATTGGTGTCATGCCCTCACGGGATTACCCAAGCATCTTCCAGTTGGAAATTTATTTGTGTCCCAGATGCTCACGTTGGGCTGTATCTTCTGCTATCTTATTGTCACACAATAAGACAGATTCTAGGCTCTGAGGAAATCCCACAGAGGTTACAATTTCACATATTTTCTATGAGGCTCTTGTTTAAGTGAAGATGTGGTCCTTAGCCACCTTCTAGGTAGGTGATAATGATAATAGTAAACACGAAACAACATGGTGCTTTCCCACGTTATTGTATTGTAGCAGCTCTGCAATGCTGATAGAAATGAAAACATCTTCCATCAGTTAATTTAGTACAATTCAAGACATGCAAACAGCAAGTGCAGTAAAAACTAGCATTTTTACAGAGTCACTCTTGTGAACAAAATCCAAATTTCAAAGCTTTCAAAGTTCAAAGGCAGGTACCTTATGAGGATATCGAAATCGCCTGGTTCACAGCATGTTAAGAATGTATGTGCCTGGTTTATGTGTCCCACTGAATCATTCAGCTGTGCAAGTCTGAGCTCTTGATGAGTAACGCTTGCCAGAAAACTAGGGATAGTTTTCTATTCAAAAACATTGCTTTTGTTCTCACACACCTTTTTTCCCCTAGAGTTACCTGGCACGAAGTGAGCTGTTGCCCTCTCTGCTGTGTTGCCTAATCTCTCGACTTTTTCCAGTCTCTTGAGATAGCTATTTGCAACATGGTTGCTAGTTGGCTGCTGCCGTACATAAAGGAGGGCTGGTGTGTTTTAGGCATCAAAGTTGTCTCCACTGGTAGGGCCCACATCCCGATGGGCAGTAAGTTCCCGTCATTCCAGTTGCCCTTGCTGGGACAGACAGGTGCTTACCACGTCTCAGGATCTGGGTTACTCTGTACAGTTGTGACTTGACTAAACACGGAAAATCTAACGTGCCCAGACACATTTTAACACACCTTTATTAGAAAGTATGGATTTTTTTAGCTTTATGTCATTTGTTTTCTCCATATTTTAATGGAGCTTTAGAATAGACTTGAGTTTGGTTTTTCATTTTGTTTTGTGAGGTTTTTGGTTTTTTTTTTTTTACATCCAAACATTCTGTTAAACAAGCTTCTTCTCTAATTGTCAAGCAAATTCTCTAATCAATTATCATACACTGTAATGTCATACATTAACATTTGATTAAAACAGTCTCCTTGTGTCTTCATTTTATCAATAATAATATGTCCCAATGTATCTCACTAATGAGAGTATTTCCAATAGTATTTTTACCTGTAATATGACAGCTTTTGCTAATTTAAATTTAATTAGCTTTCTTCTTTTCGTGACTTGCTTTCACATCAATGAAAAGGATGGGGAAATCCAATCCATGTACAATACTGTTTAAACTCATTTTTACTTCTGTGACAAAAATTGCCTCAAAATGAATCCTCTGCCGTTCAAAATAAGCTCCTCATTATAATGTCTGAAATGGGCTGTATGCATGTGAGAAAGTACGACAGGCTTTAACTTCAGTAAAAATGCACCAGGGATGTATTCTCCCAGCATTTTGTTTGTCTTTAAATGTATCAAAGCAAAAATAATTACAATTGCTTTAAAGCATCTTGGTAGGGAGACCAGTCTGTTGCAGGAGATAGCTTAGCACATTAAAGAGCCTGCTCTGCCAAATACTGACATCTCTTCAAAGGCCCGAGACCCCCAGTTCCCGATAGGAAACAGCAGGAACTCCATAGCTCACAAGAAAAGCTCACCACTCTACAGATTCAGTCTCAGCAGTAAAAAGCCTTTTAACTGACTCCACAAATCTAATTTATAAACTTTTTGTGAACATTTGTTTTGATGTTCATCTGTAATCTCCCTCAGCAGCTCCTCAGGAGACTAATGGTGTTTTGTATTAGGAAGAGATCTCTTATAATGCATCTAATCTAAACTTGCCTGCCTTAGTTTAGCTGAATCCACTGATCTGCAACGTAGCCTTAGCCAAACTCCCCAGATAAGCCTTTCCCCATCCTTTATACTATTTTGTTTCAAGTATTTGAACAGAACTTTTAAGGAAGCGATATAGCAAAAGGCTCCTAGAAAGAACAAGCACATAGAAGTGACAGACTTGATATAACATATAGTACTATGGGTTGCACCTAGAGCATGTCTCAAGTCAGGCTATGACACTGCACGACTACTGACTGTACCTGAGATGACAAAACCTGCAAAGTCTCAGTATGCAGAAACGAAGGGCCCTTACTGATCGCTCCGGACACGCACCAACTTTTCATAAGCATATCAGATGACTGCATTACCAGTTTGCTGAATTGTGCATGCCCAAGTCTGTATGTACAAACTCGATGCATGTGTACTTCACAGGCACAGTCAGTTGTACTGCAGACACGTGCACACGGGAACCGAAGCCTGGCCAAGGGGAGCCGTCCTTGACTTTGTTTTTTGAGTCACACACACAGCGCCAGCTATGGACAGGTATAGGGAGGCAGCTAAGCATGACTGACCACAGAGTAGACAAATCTATAATTACAATTAGTGACAGCAAAAGGAATCACTTTTGGAAGGAAGTTTTTGGAAGAGGGCAAAAAGTATTAGGCAGGATTAAATGGGCTAGCAGGTGGAGACTGGGGAGTTTCGAGAATACAGGTGAATCGTTAGTGAGCTGTATTTCTCTTACTCTCTAGTCTCCTAAGAAGGTTAATTCATTCATACATTCAGGTATTTGACTGACATTCTATGTTTTCGCAAAGCAGTTTGATTTTTCTGTACTGAAAATGTGTCACTAACTATTAACAGTTTAATTACATTATATAATGAGTTATTTAACCAGTACCAATAATTAACTGTTCATTTCTAGTGCATCTATTTATCATTCAGGAATAAAATGCTATACTGATTATTTTCATTCTGCTCTGCAAATAATGGTTCTGTTTGTGTTCTGGAGGCATGGTCACGAGCACACAAAGGAGCTAGCATTCAGTAATACCAGCAAAAGTAATCCTGGAGCAAAACATTATAGAATCATAGAATCATAGAATTGTTCTGGTTGGAAGAGACCTCCGAGATCATCGGGTCCAACCATTAATAAACTAGACCACTCAATACTTTTAAGTGCAAGTGATTTTAACATATTGAATTTGGATGCTTTGTTGATTTATATTGAAGTGAATTTTCTGTCTCCTAGCAGATTGCTGTTATCAGCTGTCACTGGTGTTATTCTCATATACGATTTTCTATTGAATATTAAGCATCAATAGAAACTACTTTCTACTGTATACTAAGCTATTTTACACACCTCTGGCATATGAATGTAAAATAGCTATATTCCTTTTTTCTAGGTGGGTTACAATAATTTCAATTTTCAGGTAACTCACAACAAGGTCCACAGAGAAACAAACCAAACTGAAATAAAAAATTTGTAAATCTTAAGGACTTCCCAACATGTTCTTATTAATACTGTGTTGTAGAAGCCATACGGTTTCCTGTCAATCGGGCAGTGATCCAGGTTTTCAGCCTTCTAGCTACACTGAAGAGCTACATTTGCAGAATAAATATTAGCAATGAATTTTAGTATAGCTCAAAATAAATATACAGCTTATATTCAGCAATGAAATGAAGCTGAAGTTAACAGTGAGTTACTATGTAAGATTAGTTCTAGGAATGTCATCTTTACAGATTCTTTGTCAGATTGATTTAGGCAGGCGCAGCTCGCTATTCGGAAGCATGCATCTCTATTTCAATAAAAAAATGTAGGGGAATAAAGTTGGCAAGAGGCAACACTAATTCCATGCCACCACCCTAAAACAGAATTGCTTCAGAATATTCGGAAAGACTCATAGTTGAAAGGAACAGAGGCTGCAGAAAAAGCTCAAGCACATAGTTACAACAGTAACAAAGCGATTCATCTATGCCATGCAAGCACTTAGGTGTAAGGCTAAAAACAACAGAGTAGAACACAAAAAGTTGTTTTAAATGTGCAGTATCAGTTCCCCTTGGGATAGTCAAATTTGCTAGATTTTTGCCTTCGTCCCCACTACCGTCCGGCAGCCACCACGCCGGTGGCCAGCGGCTCCCTCCAGCGACAAAGCTACTGCTGCTGCCTGGGTCATGCTGAAGAGCAGCGCGGCCACATGCTCCTCCTCGCCTAGAGACTGAGCGCATCACCTTCGCAAGGGACCAGCCTCCACCACCACCGCGCCTGGGGTCTTGAGTCTGCTTCCAAACCTGAGTCTGATCAGTCTTGAAAGCTGCCGTAACACTATAAAAGTACAATAAACTACAAGAAATACCAGATGATTACAGTGGATCTAGGTATTGGGTGTCTAACAAACATATCCTGGGTGTGGGCGACAGTGCAACAGATCCTGCACCTTTAAAACTTGAAAAGGCAAGTAAAAAACAGTCACCTAAACCTACGCTACAGCATATTAATAAAAATGTATATATTGAAAAAGGCTAAATATATATATTAGAATATATATATTTAAAAAGAGAGATATAACCAATATCGGACATGTCATTTTACAGCACGTAGGAACAACTAATATATGTGCCTTGTAGTTCCCATAAATGTATTGGTGTCATTAGAATTTCGATATCTCTTTACATGGGCCATATTCATATCTCAGTCATACTGGCATAAGTCTGAACCATTTCCATTGTCTGTTGACTATGGAACTGCTCTGGTTTAAACGAGTGTAACTGAGATAATTGAGCCACTTGCTTTATTAATTTAGAAAAAAAATATATTTTTAAGCTGGCAATTAAATTTTTTTCGTTTTCTCCCAGAAGTATTCAACATATACAAGGATATAAGCTATAATGTAGTGTACATTGTCAAGCTTAATTAGTACAAAACATGTTATTTTGCTCAATGCATTGAAATCAAATTAAGTTTAGTTTATTTTGCTGAATGACTTGAAATCAAGACTAGATTTAGGTCTAATAAGGTATTGTTTTCAAGCAAGAAAATAAGCATAACATTTTCCTCTCTTTCTTTTTGATCTAAGGAAGTTGTAGTTATCAGTCCTATATGTATTATCGAGTGTAACAGGATATAATTTTCTCTATATTTATTTTGTTATTATTGTGTTGTCCTTTAATGACATTATAATTGCAAAATTTAGTAATTTTATTTCTTTGGTTCCTAACAATCTCGAAAGACCAAAACGCACAGAGAATAGCATATTGCAAAGTTTATCAGACTGACCGCCAGCTGGAGGGACAACTTGGTCAAGTAATTTCATGCTCGTTTTCTTCCATATTTTCTTTATAACTGCTCTAAGTTCTTCATTTGCTTGCTCTAGATTACCTGTGGCAATGACATAGAAAAATGGAAGATGGCAATTATGGTTCAAGCAGCTGCAGTGAATGATCCTTTGGATATTAATTAGCTGTACACAAATAAAGACAGCGATAAGGATGCTTTGCAGCAAGCCTAAGCTACAAGAAGTAGCAGATAACACTACTACAACACCTAAAGAGAAAAAAGGGCGTAAGACAGTGAGCTCCTGGGGCTTTCAAATCAGTCTCTGGAGCACTGCAGGGGTCAACGGTAATTTACAGATCTTGGCTCTACTCTGTCACTGCTAAATAACTTCCACCTAAATTGTGCCGAAAGCGATGACTTGCTCTTCGCAAGCCACTTCTTTCTTGATCCAAAGCTGGGCCTTTAGTTGTTTAATCATAGTAATTACTCAGTTGTACAGGCTTGAAAGTTCAGGCAACTGACTACTGAGCAGTTTCTGATCTCTTGCAGCGCTCACCTAAGCCACAGCAAGGCTTAATCTAATCCATTTGTTATTGGCAGTAGAACTCAAATTCTGCTGAGAATGGTGGAAGACATGGAACAGAAAGTAGAAAAAGATAATAAAATAATGAAAACATATTTCAAAATAGAAAGCAAAATTCTTTGAAACATACTACTATTTTTTAAAACTTTTCCCTCTCTGATGCAAATGACAGAAATCCGTTCAACCCAGTCAGAACTGTCCTCGACCAAACCGGGGTCTTGCTTTCAAGCGTGCAAAAGTTGCAGTTGCACCGATGTGGGATCCAAGGCACCAAGTTAGAGAGTAGTGAGGAAGGAGCATCTTGGTTGGATACAAAGGGGAACTCATTCACTCCTTGCACTGGGACTCCTGTTACGCCACTGCTACATGGTTTTATCTGACCAGACAAAAGCATATAATAATTTCTGAGATTTCTTGGGCTCTGGCCTCACTATCCCTTTCCTTTCATTTTCTAGCAAATCATTCCTAGCAACAGTGAATACAACCCATGATCCAAAAGCAAACCAAATCCAGTGAGACTAAGGCAGCCTTACTCATGTCCAACAAAATGGATCAAGTAAATTGTAACTTTTCCTCATTGCACCTTCTGACAAGTGCAGTAAAGGCTTTACAGCTCAGAACCTTACCTTCTGTTTTTATCTTTAGAGCAGTCCTAACCAAAGCAAACAAAGTAGCATTGAACATGACGGTTCCATCACTGTTGAGTGGCATATTCATGGCTACTAACCTCTGTAAAAGAGAAAAGAAAAATAAATTTTGATGCAGCTTTGCTTGGAAAAAAACCCCCTCCTGTAACGTTCATTTCTGAAAAGCTGATGTATTCAAAGGATAATATCCACTGAGAGGCATAAAAATTATATTCATCTTCAAGAAAAGTTGAGTCTTCCATCTCAGCTGCATATAATAGCCACCAATATTGCTTCTTGCTGATACTAATCGCATGCATGCTTATACAAAGGCTAAAACTGTCCAGTAGTTTTCATGAGCTATTTATTGAGTTAATTTCAAACACCGAAGCCCAGTCCTTGGCTATGACTGTGAGTCACACTATGCAAGTATTAAGGACAAATGCAGTTATTTAAGAGCATGCACTCCAGCTGCAGCAATAGTCCAGGTTTCCCATGCGTTCCTCCAGCCTCGTGCTCCATGAAGATCCACAGGCCCAGGTCTGTCTCGTGTAAGCTGACTCATTTCTCAGGGAACTCGTCAGTGATGCCGTGCATCTCTTATGCTGTCTACACTGATTTAGTGTGAAAGGGGCTTTCCTCTTTGGATTAGTCTGGCTCTGCATTAGAGTGTTCATCTTCCAGAGCAGTATCACTGTGACCCTGTCTGGCAGAAGAACACTATTTAATCTATCAAAATCTTTTCCTAATGTCCAACTTGCATTTTCTTCTATTCTGGTTTAAGGTGTTACTCAATTGGATGCTTTATCTTAATGTATAGATATAGGTTTGCTTTAAGCATGCCTTGTGGCATTCCATTTGAACCCAGTGTTTTATATGTCAACTTACCTATTTATAAAACAGATATAAAAGAAATCCAAATGACAGTACTGTTGTAATTAAAAGGCTTGATCTTATTCCTGCTGAAATTGCTAAACCCACAGTATCCATAGTTCTGAAGTCCTCAAATAACGTAATAATTATTCATCTCCTTTGTGTTGCTTTTCAACTTCTATATTAAAATGCAATTAATCCTCATCTAAATTACACACTGTGCCTAACAAATTCTACATCACTTTATATTCCCTTTAATTTTCAGTCTTCTCACTCACTGCTACATATCGTATTGCACTGTTACTCACTTCAGCTTGGTTTACCATTTTGCAGTGCTCGCCCTTCAATCTCATTTCTATGTTTCATGTGCAAACTTCTCATAAATGCGACTGTAAAAGTATTGTACCAAAACTTAATTGTCAATTAAAGTAAACTACCACCTTCTTGTCCCTGGGACTGAAGAGAAATCAGAAATGTCACTGGGTTGAAATAGTCTTATATGTAACACACTGGGTCACCAGAAATGCTGGGATGAGGTAGTTCATATACATGATAATAACAGACTAATGATAGATTTACAGACCAACCCCTTTCATTTGGATGCTCTGTAAAGAATTTTACATTGGTGGTAACTACTCAAATGAGTGCACTGAAAGAAACGACACTAATTTTGCTGGTTTAAGTTAAGCCTGCAAAAGAACAGGAAAACTTGAGAGTGAAGGAGACCTTGTGAACAGACGGGATTACTGTGCATACATGACACATGTGGGGCAGAACTGAATGAATGAACTGTGAGAGAAACCTGGAAAGAAAATAGGGTAGAACCTACCTTACAGGCCACTCGGTGAGGGCATAATTTGCCAAAACCAAGTGGTGGCTGAATGCGTCTCAGTAACGTAACCACATCAAGATGTTTTATCCTTCCCCTAGAACCAACACACATCAGTTACCAAACATACATCCATTCCCAAAGAATATACTATGCTCTGCTTTTATTGTTTTTACCACGTAAGTCTTATCAGAGAAATGATCTAACTTACTTTGCTTCAGGGTCATATTCTGACCATATCCTTTTGAACTCATCCAAATGATGGGGACCCAGAATAGACCAGTCACGTGTCAAATAATCAAAATTATCCATAATGACAGCCACAAATAAGTTTATAATCTAAAAAAGTAATTAAGAACAATCTGCCTTAATTATTTTGAATTTTCAAAAAAATATTCAATAAATAAAATAATTTTATAAGGTAGCGGGTTAAGAATTCAAATACATTCATCTCATAAACGATGATTTTTGGCAAATATCATCAAATATCACAGAAAATACTTGCTAACCATTTAACTGACTAACTGAACTCTATCAAGCAATGATATGATGAGAGTGTGATTCTGTCTTAGAGTACCCAGTCTTTAACATAGGCTGTAACATGGTTTTGTTTCTCTTCCTTGATTTGCCAGATCCCACTACATCAAATTAAAGAATGGATTCAATACATGTATTTGACACAGTGTAGATCTCGGGAAACAGCTTTTGTGTTCATAGGATTCAATGTCATGAGAAGAAGACTTCTGCAGACGTTTTGTTAACACAGAAGATGATACAGAGCAGCGGAACTTGTACGTTTACATTAGTTCACAGAATTCTGTTCAAGCACTCTCCTTTTGCAAGGAGAACAGCGCTGTGAATAGAACAAATCAACCAGCTTAGACCAGACACCTGCAATGACGAAAAACATTTTTCAAAGATTATTTTAGAGCAAATAATCCATTATGCCATGGATTAGGGAGAAAGGTTATTGTTCACATCTCGTGCCACAGTTTGAGCACACTTGTAGAGGCACAAATCCAAATTCTGCTAAGTTGAAATAATACAAATAGCATTACTAGTAAGTCAAAGGAATTGCAGCTTTATTATTAATGAATATTTAATGATACTATTGAGAAATGCATGAAATGATAGCTGATGAAAAGACTCTTAACTTAGCTTTCAGATGTGCAACCAATCGCTCCTGCATACATGTAGTCAGAAGAACATCTTGCACATGGGAATTTACAATCACAGAATGGTTTGGGGTGGAAGGGACCTTTAAAGGCCATCTAGTCCAACCCCCCTGCCATGAGCAGGGACATCTTCAACTAGATCAGGTTGCCCAGAGCCCCGTCCAACCTGACCTTGAATGTTTCCAGGGATGGGGCATCTACCACCTCTCTGGGCAACCTGTGCCAGTGTTTCACCACCCTCATTGTAAAAATCACTATAAGATACAGGATTTAGGATTGTGTATAGAAAAATATAACCTTGCAGAAATATTTTAGATATGGGATTTTCAATCAATCTCTGAATCCACTACCCTCTTAGTTCAGAAGAAAGTCAAAATGCCACAGTTCATTTCTGTTAATAAGCACAAGCTAGACTCACCAAAAATGCACAAAGCATGTAAAAACTGATAAAATAAATGATGGCAAAATTGCTTCCACATGTGTATTCTTCCCCTGGATTATAATCGGATTCTGGATCACAGCGTTTTCCAGGCAAACATGCCAGCATGATTTCCTGCCAGGCTTCTCCAGTTGCACACCTTTATAAGGTCACAAAGATAAATTAGGCATTATTTGATCAAAATGGATTAAAGATGTATTAATTTGTTAAGGTCTGACAAAATGCTCGGAGCTGTACAAGCACGAATGTAAAGACAGATCATGAACTTTTCAGAGCAGGAACTAATTAAAAAAATACAGAGCATGTTTCAGAAATGACAAGCATAGGTCTGACATTGCAGACACATCTTATAAGGTAGACTAATGCACCATAAAGGCTTGCATGTGAAAATTTGAACCCTAAACTGTGATTTACAAGTTAAATACTTATTGCATCGGAGCTGCTGTGTACGAGAGTGGTGTTGTGTATGAAAACCTGTCATGAAAGTTGAAAGTATCTATTTGGAAAGATGAATTGTCTTTTCCTCAGCATGGTTGAGGAAATCCTCGTCTCTAACTTCTGCTATTGCATTTTTTGCAGAGTTGGGTAATGCCTGTGTACAGACCCATGATTTCAAATATTTAAGACAACTACGTATTTATGACATTTTTGGCTGCGTTCATTACCTAGTTTCAAAGGCAAAAGTCTTTACACGCATAAAGGGACTTAGATCTCACTGGGTGATGCCCTTGGTCTCAGATAAGGAATGACCTGCCAGTTTTGCCAGCCAGAGCAGTAACAACGCGTAGGAGCCAAGTGGAGTTACACACTCACAGGCGAGAGAGCTCTCAAGGCTGTCACCTTTAGAAGCATCCCTCTTCCATGCCATTCCCTCTCCTTGCTCCAGGACACTTTGAAGCACTCCTGGCAAATGTTTACCCTCTTCTTAAGCCCTCTAGTGACAGAGATTCCATAATCCCCTTATGTCAAGATTTAGCTACCTTTGCCATCAGAAAGTTTTGCCTACTGCTTATCTGATATTTCCCTTCTGCAAGTTACACCCTCTACTTCTTGTCATCTCTTCAGTAAGTGTAAAGAACAGTTTATTTCTTTATCTTTGCAACCACCTTTCATTTTTTCAAACTGTTAGGCTAGCTGTGCTTCTAAAGATTACAGTAAGGGCACCGTCTTTTTCACCTTTCCCAACACCTACACAGTGATACCAGGGCTGACTATGTTTGGGCTCTACCTGAAGACAATTACTGCACAAACGAGAGGTTTCACAATAGCTGTAAGGAGTTTAGGTCTGTGTCACCTGATGAGAACCCTGCTGTGCCAACGGACACTCCGCATGCAGCAACAGAGAGCATGTGTGTGTGATGCTAAATCGCTTCTCACTTGCAAGCACATTTTGAACAAATCCACGGTACAAGAGCTACAGATATTTTTCACAGATCAATGACATGGGATACATTAAGAGTTAAGGTTTACTCACCTGAAGAGAAGCAGCACGGCTTGGGGGAAAGTCTGAAAATTGTTGTTTCTGTTTATTTGATTGTTGTCCCTCATGGCCACTTTTCCAAATACCTACAAAAAACCAGGATTTTGACTTTCATCCTAGTGACCTGTACTGTCAGAAGCTGTAGGCCTTGCAGTCTAAACTTGCTCCAGTATGTACAAAAAACACTTTCACAAATACACTTTCTTTACTCTCTTTTTCCTGATAATGATGTAAATGCAGTAAATTTATCACATGTACAAGATAATTCTTAATAATTTAATCTGGCATCAAAAACCCATTATAATACTAATACATATACCTGTATTTCAGGTGAGAAAATATTCTTTGTTTTAAACTAGCACCTAGAGTCCTTTATTGATATTAAAGCCCTGCTGCGCTAAATATTGTACATACTTGTAGTAAGAAATAATGCTGTCCTGAAAATCTCGAATCTAAATAGAGAAAAAGAGACGCAAAGACGGAAACCAAAGCACAGAGAGTCTGAGCATCCTGTCTCAGCCAGAGATGGAAATGAGTTCTGTTCCTCAAAATTAAATTGCAATTCCTTGGCCACAGGACCATTCTTTTTCCCCAATATCCTTTTATATATCCTTTATCCATTTATATCCTCTCACAATACAGTGAAGGCTGTTACTTAATTCAGAGTGATTAACACCATTATGCTCTGTATACATGTTCCTGGACTGAAGGACATTAAGTTGCTCTTGGATAAATGATGAAGAGAAAAAATCCAGAAGCAAAACCACACTCCATAGCATATTTCTTCTATTCACCCCATTTAATTAGGACCTCCCTTTGTGCTGATCTGAAGAACATTAGAACTTTGAGAACAAAAGACGACACCTGTAAAGTTTTACGAAATGCGGAGCTATCCCTCCTAAGGCCTTATGACGGGTGGGGCGGGAGGAGGGAAGAACTGCAGCCCAGAGTCAGGACACCCAACAGGAACCTCTGCCAAAGCGTCAGTGGTCACCCAGCCACGCTCCTCGGGCACCTCCTCAGGCGAGCACTCGGTCCCACGCATGGCACAGAGACGACCGTGCACCTCAAACCGCACTCCCAATCGCAGCTCCGTGCTCTGTGCCTTTATCTGCTGCTTTCCCGCAGGCTGTGCAGTCCCCTCTCAAGCGGGTATCCCATCCTCCCGCCAGAAACGGCCCAGCAGTACGGATTTTAGGAACAGTTTCCTGACAGGTGACTCCTATCTAGCTCTCTCCAGTGACTGAGACTGGAGAACCTGTCCTGCCCTCACAGCACTGCTGCTGGTGTGAGGGGTGGCACCTCCATCCCAACAGCACATTTTTACATGTTAAGTTGCCAAAGTCCTTTCTGTGCTTGTACATATATCCTACCTTTGATTAACCACAGGCTCAGCTGCACTTAAATCTTTAGCTAGATTCTTTTCCTAGTATGGGAAAGACTTTGGAAAAAGAAAAAAAGCTAGAGTTTTAATGCCTGATTCCCAAAACAAGTCTGTAGCGAAAAACAGCCATGCATTCTTTCATACATTCATGCATAGGAATAAACTTCACAGTGCATGGAAGAGAAGCAGCTCCTTTCAGCAACCCAAGATACTATAAGCTCAGACCAAGCTCCGCTCTTGCATCTTTTTGGATTTTCTATCAAAATCATAGGCAAAAAAAATTTTTATGTTACCCTGAAAGCTCTGCCTTATATATAGCACCACTCTCAATGGAGTGTTTCAATAAGCACCTCAGCAAACAAGCCTCAGAGTAGCCAACACTGTACTTTTGTTTAATGCTAAAAAAAAAATTCTATAATTACCTGCATTCCAATGACAGCATAGATGAAGAACAGCATGGCTATCAGAAGGGCAACGTAAGGCAGAGCCTAGAAACGGGACAGGTGCATTGTCTTTTAATAATTTCACACCATAATTTCAATTTCCATTTACAAAAATAATTTCTCTGTACAACACAGTCTTTTCCAAGGTTTTTCTTCCTATGCAAGTGCTTAAAATGCTATTACCTGTCACTCTTAATATTCTGTCGCATACAATGAACAAAAGCTGCATTATATTTTAAATTATTTCTGCCAGCAATCCAGGGGGGAGAATCATCTTTAGCAGTTTTTAATTTTATTTTCATTACTGATTCTGACAACACAAAGATACTTCCTTCTCTACAGTTATAGAGTTCCATTAACTTCACATTCATCAGAGCTTTCAGGAGCAAGGATTCAAAAATCTATTTGTTACACTTGTGAAATCAGTTATATATAAAAAAATAGATAAATTCCCCTTTTGTAGTCGTCTAATAAAATGTGTGGAAGTATGAGACCTGTGTGTGTCAAACCTATCCTATCCCTTTTATATATACCAAATATTTTTTTTATGAAGTACCATAGAAATCTCATAGTAACAGCTAATATTAAATGACAAAGAACGACCCTTGGACTCACTGAAGTAACTGCTGAAGTTTATTTTGGCATTAGTATGCAAATATATTGAAATATGTCATTATTGATAGCATGAATTTCAAAAGAAATGGGTTTTGCACTCTACAGGGCATTGCTTCATAAAATTTGGTGTATAAATGGTTGCAATTATTAAGCAAATTTCAATTAATTTTGCTAACCTGAAATGACTTAATAAATGTCCACAGTAAAGTTCTGATTCCTTCTCCTCTGCTAAGCAGCTTCACCAACCTCATCACCCGGAAGAGACGGAAAAAAGTGATGGAGATTCTAGCGCTGTCTTCAGAGTTCTGAAGAGCATCATGGAGAAGTCAAACCAAATACAAACTCAAACATGCAACACTTCCAGAAAAACAACATCAAACGCAAAGGTGGAAGAGGTAAGATTTGAAAATGTATCTTGAGGGCCTTTTCACCTTGATAAGCATGATATGAAAGGAAAAATTACATGCTAAAAACACAGGACCTGTAGAAATGCTTCACACATCACATGCATTTCCAAGTTTTCTGGTTTGTTAATAAGGATCATACGGGGTTTGTTTGTAGTAGACTTCAATAGTACATTGACAATGAATGCAAACCACTGCATAACACCTTTGTAGTAAGACAGTTATGAAAAATACAGAAAAACTCGGTGGAAAATAGACATGGTAAAAAATAAACTCAAGTAGAGGTAAAACCACTGGGGTCAGTTTACTAATCTTACCCCAGACTCATCAGTTGTGACTGTTTCAGTTGGCTTTGGCTTTAAGAAATTAAGAACATTAAATATTAAAATCAAATAAAAGATCAAAAAATCAGCTTAACCATAAACAAAAGGAAGGACATTTTTCATTTCTAAATGTAAACAAACATCTTTCAAGTCAATATACTTCCTGAACAAAACATTAATATCCTTATTAAAACCTTCCCTTTAGCATTTCACGTTGGCTGACTCATACTAAAATCTGCTAGTACAAAACATGTTTAAAAGACTCAATGGAAAGTAAATACAAAATAAAATAACTGCTCCTATGTAAGCCAAGCAACATTAGCCATCTACTTCCACAGATTGTATGAAACTGTAGCAGCAAGCCTAAGTAAAACTCAAGAACAAAGCATCGGGGTCAAACTAGCCTTTTCAAGGTCCCTTTTCTCCTGTGCTCTTTTTGAAGATTAATTACTCCATGACTAGAATCTAACCATATTCCAGTAATCGTGTTTTATATCACATCAGGAGCTCCCTTAAAGCAAAGTAATTCCCTTGAGTTAACTCAGTGATGCACACTGGGTTTTGCACTGCTTAACAAGGTCCGATTCGCGCTCTGCCAAAGCGAGAGACAACCGCGGTTAGCACAATGACACGACGGCTAACCCTTCCACAGAGGCGCAAATGAGGAGGCAATACTTGTACTCTCTCACCGTCTACAAAGTACTCGAATACCTGAGCTGATGTAACAGGATCAGGCATGGAGAAAGGGCTTCAGGATTTGATTGACCCTTTTGTAACAGATCTGTACAACCCTCAGGAGCTACAGGGAGGACAGAGGCACACGCCAGCTTCTTCTTCACAGAGCCAAACTCTATGTCCTGTGAAGAAGAAACTCGCGTCTCTCTCTACAAAACCTCTGTCTGCCTGTCTTTGGAGAAACTGCCTCGATATGCTAAAAGGTCAGGCACTTAGCAGCTGGCAAAGCTTAAAGGACCAACGTCTGTGCTTGCTGGTGCACCGACAGATTCACAGCAGCTTCTTCCAAAATTGAATGGAAGCATCTTTAAAAACATTTATAGGACTAGAACAAATGGGATTCTGGATGTTAGATCCAAGTGAGGGGTTTTACTCTCTCGCCTAAAATATCCTCCTTTTAGAGGGGCACCTTTCAACAATTATTGTCACATATAGCGGCAATAACCATGATGCCTCCTCAGTGCTGCTTCCAACACATTGTGGATGCATCAGAAACACTCTCAATGCCACGCTTCACTGAGTAAAATCTCAAGTATTGCTGTTACCTGAGGTAAAACTTGGGGAGAAGGAAGGGAAAAGAGAAGAGCTGATTCTGCTGAAAATACTGGCAGTGTATTATACAAACATACTATGGTAGAAAACCAAGAATAGGTAGTATTTTGTCAGAGTCAGATCGTTAGCAGTATTTATTAAAATACTAATTGCTGTGTCTATTACTTTTTTGCAAAACATATATAAAGGTATCACAAGGGGAAAGCAAGGTAAAAATAACTGTTTGTTCAACTGCGTGCAATCTACATACGTATACATTACTGCCCTGCCAGGATATCAGTATTTTCTGAAACAGAGAGTTTTAAAACAGTTTAAGGGATTATTGCTAAAACTGATGCATTAATATTAGCCAAAACTCAGATCTCCTCATTAGAATTCAGTAAGCAGAGTATTTGTAAAATCAGCTGTAACTTCTAAGCTTTGTAAGCACTTATATAAAATACACAAAAAATATGCTGCCAGGGAAAGACAGTTGCTGCATTAGAAATTCCCTGCATACTTCAACAATTTGAAATAAAACCATCAAAATATAGATTAAGGAGGAGTTCATCATCACAAACATCATAAATGCCAAAATAGCACAAAACATGGAAACAAGCTTGCAAAGCTGTCTACCTACATCCATCGCAAACCTGTACTAGTGTACACAGACCCACACTGCTATTGACTTTTTGGTACAGAAAAAAAATGCCTTTTTATCTGAAATTTTTAAAGAAAAAGGTTTCATTATACCTTCTGCAGAAGAAGCCCAAAATTTTGTATTAATCTCTGGTGACTGACACATGCTGAGCTTGATACTGTCTTAATCAGTGAGCTTAATTAGCATTCAATATTTTGTATCATCAAAAATTAAGTGAATTATTTGACAGATACAGAACAGATTAACTTACAGTATCATCACAAATTGACACTAAAAAAATGAAGTAAACTGCTGGGTTTTGCATTTGGGAGTTTTTCCCTCTAGCTTTTATAGGAGAAGGATCGGGCCCCACATAAGCTAGGAACAGCATTAGGATAGCAATATGTAACAGGAGGGATAAGAACAGAAAAGGGATACTTTAGTCCTACAGATTTTTATTTAATTTCTTTCCAAAAGAAAAAATAATGAGGAGTGTGCATTATGATTTGGTTAGGAAAAAATCCTCGCAAAAAAACCCCAACCTTTTTCTACCTATCTTAATAATTACTTAATTCTCACTTTTGAAAACGCAGCCAGAGAGCAGATTGCCAAAACTGTGTGAAGAGTTCTACTGCAGGCGCTCAGGCATGATGAGTGCACAGTCCCTCAACTATTTTTTTGTCTGAAGGGCACGGAATGTGTTTGTGTACGCACAGGACTGTGGAGCGCACGCTCCTCTCCGAAATCCCTCTTTCTCAGCCTCTTTGGGCTGAGCAGCCCCGATTGCCTGTTTCCGATGGCTGATCTGCTGCTGCTGGGAAGTGTTAGGACGTCATATGCAAAAGATCATCCTTACGGACACTGGACAGAGCAGGCCAGGAATGAAAAAGGAAAACACCCTGTTCACAAAAAGCAAATTATACAAAAATACCAAGGTGGAGACAGACGCTAGAAACAAACAATGAAAAGGAACTCCTGACACCAGAGGATTTTTTTTTTTCTACTGGAGCTGAAAATATTCAACTTCTGCCCATCATTGGCCAAGTGTTTTGGGTACTGACATTTTAAAGTGAGTGTATCTAATTTTTTACCCTCTCTGGCATTTCCCTCTGATAATACAGCAGCTTGGTTTATATTATGAATATTAATTATAATGAAGCTAATATAGCCATATACCACAAAGAAAACATTATTCATTCTTATTTATAAAGGAAATGCTCATCTAAGAGACAAAGTTAGTTAACGTTTATGTGTCCATCCAGCCTGAAGTAATACTAAGATCTGGGAAACTAAAATTAAGATAACACAATCTTCAGTAACAATGACAGACTGACAGTAACAGAGAACGTCTGCTTCCCACAGATAAGGAAAAACCATACACTACCCAAACACAGAATCTTATTTGCAACTTCAGTAATATTACTTGACACGTACACACGTAAGTAGGTGGCACATTATGTATTTGTAGGGAAAGTATTAGAATAGACTTGAGATTGGGAGGGGGCAGGTTGAGCAGAGAGTGTCTCTTTGGATTGTGGCTGCTGACAAGAATGCAAATAAAAATATTTCCTGCGCTCAGGCAATCTACCTACAACCTCCTCTTTCCCCTCACCTTCCACCCGTCATTCCAATACAACTCGTGTCCCAAACGCTTTGGGACTGGCTGGTCATTGTCACGGGTTTTTTGTCCCCCACGGGACTATGTGATTCCTAAGACGACAGACGTGCTTCTGGGTCACCGCTAGAAGCCTGGTAACGGGCACAGCTGGAATGAATGAACAGCCTCTGCTTTCGCTGCTCGGCTAACAGATGCGCGGCCACGAGGTGAATGAGGACAGAGACTGGCTTAATTATTCTACCTTTTCTGTCAGCCACGTGGCCAGCTACACCGAGAGCCCAGTTCAGCAAAGCACTTCATAACTATGTAATTTTATGCCAATTCTTAAATATTTCAAATAGGCAGTAACATATGATTTTTCTTTTTTCTTAATCAAAGTTCAACACAGCAGGTTTCTTACCCAGACAATCCCAACCCTCAAAAAAGATTAACCAAAGATCAACCTAAATTTCTGACTCTCTGACGAAAATGTTTGCAACCTGCTACCAATTTCGGTCAAGTATTTATTGCTGCTTATGAAAAATTTAGCACATTTCCTAAACAGTGACTCCTCATTACACTCTTCATATTGCAACAAAAGTTCAAAGTAAACATCCTAACTGAAAAAAGCTTCAATGTCAGAACCGTGAACAGAGTGAAACAGATTGCATCATGCATCGGAAGCAAACCGTAGCTCTGTGTTTAAGAAAAAGTAAACATGGTGAAAACCGGTGGCTATTAGTATACGGGTGTTGGCCAAATGCTTCTTTTGTACAGATGGTGCCAAAGGGTATGAGAGCATGCCACAACAAATGAACACATCATGATGATGTCATCATGATCACAAATATAGGAGGAAACATCTGAATGACAAATACATATGATGACAGTAACATATATAGGAAAGCATTCAGGTTGCCAAAATATCTTCAGAAATGTGTAGTGTACGTGTGTCTGTATGCACGTATGTATACACATATAGGATTCCTTCAGAGAATAGTTACTGGAATTCAAATGTGCTAGCAAGTAATTTTCTTCATAGTCCTATCAGTGCTCTCTATATTCCCTGTTCGACATGAACCAAATGCCCACATAATATAGTAAAAATTTTGAATTGATGTGAAGAACATCAGAGTAGATTAAAAAAGTATCTTTTCTATTTTATATCTTTTATATTGCAATAAGACTTCATACTGACATGGCAAAGCCACATAGGAATGTATTTTTCTGACTTATCCTTAAGCCTAAAGAGATACATTTGCAAAAGTCTACAAAACGTATTAACAGTATTCAAAGATATCAATTACTAGCAACAAAACGTAAGTTCTAACATATGATACTGATGCATAAAGTGGGATTCAAACTGAATTGCAGTGCTTTTGTTCAAAATTGGCATCCAGCATCTCATACGGGAGCAGGATGAGGTTTTTAATCTGCTCTTCCACACAAGCAAGACCAGCTGTCCCACCAGTTAGTTACGAGGTGAGTGGGCAACGATATAAAAACCAGCACCAGCCCCCCCGCACACACTCCACCAGCAGTCTAGCGAACCAAAAGAGCATCCCACTGTTCGCCAGTCAACGCGATGCGCTGCGTAGTGCAGAACAGTAATAACTGCTCACTTGCCAAACGGCAGAATATCCAATTCTGGGTTTGAGAGAGGCTTCTCGGCTGTGTGATATTGCTGCTAACCACCGTTAGTTGTTCGTGTAAGCACTGGATAAGCCTCACGTGTTCACAGCGGTGATTCAAGACAAATAGGTTTTCCTGAGGGGCTCAGGAGGAAGATATCGATGCTGTTCCTTTAAGCCCTATTTCAGCAAAGAACTTGAATTTTACTCAACTTCAAGCATAAAATTAGTCCCATAGGGACTGCAATAAACATTTGCACAAAAGAGGAGGAAAGTGAACTCTCCATTATGTTCTCGACATTTTGGCAGCACATGAATGGTAAAAGAAACGTAAATAAAAAACGTGAATTAAAACTTTTGTAACTACTACTGTAACAATGTGATCATGCCTCTAAGTCATCCAGTGCTGGTCATCCAAATGGTTTCTGAGCTGACAAATAAGATAATTTCTATACAGTCAGGCCAGATTGAAACTTGTCTGTTATTTCCATTTAAGAATTTACTCATTTATCCAGAATTTATTTCCAATTTATTTATCTCTCATTGTCTTAAGTTACATGTGTCCATCTCCCAGAAAGGAGTGACCACATCTTGTGTCTTACAATCACTACTCTGCTTTTTTAATTGAAAAGGAACCATTTTTATGACCACATAAGATCTTCCGTGTCATGTGAAACTTTTTCAAAACAAAAGGTCACAAAACCCAAAAGTAATTATATAGGGTTTAGTAGTGTCTTTAATTTTTTTTATTGCTATACCATATATATATATTTACTTATATATACTTGCCTCTAAAAATTTCTAAAAATAAAACGAACATGAAAACCAATTAGGTTCATAAAAGAACAACTGGTTAAAGGGAAGGGATATTAAATGACAGAGTAAATTAAAAAAAAACCCAATCATAGAAAATAGTGTATTGCAAAAATATATGTTGCTCTGAGGTGGTTCATTTCTGGAGTTGGTCTCTGATCCAGTCCTTGAGGATGCTGAGCAGTCCTGTAAATGGCTGAACACATTAAACACTGATTTCCATGGGCACCAAAAATATTCAAAACACAGTAATTTCCCGGAATATATGTGAATGGGAGGTTACTGGATCAGAAGAATCAGCCTCAGGGCACCATATACATTATTACAAAACATTAAAAAAATACAAAAAGGAACAGCAAAATAAAGAGACGACATTTAATTTCCAGAATTTAATACTGAAATCAAGGTGATACCTAACTAGAAAGTCCAACCCACTCTCTTGAAAAAAAGTGGGTCAGATACAAACACGTTATATAGTAGAACAACTTGCTGGCCTTTGGAATTAGTCTAAAGGTACACAGCTAGACTATCAGAACGATGCTGAGTTGTTTCCACAGCATGAGGCAATTATATATGCAAACCTATAAGAACGTTTAGTTCATCTTGAGTACATTATTTTAGGTATTCACATTCTTTCAAGTCCCCTTTTACATTGACCAGTGAAGGTGGCTGTACTCGTGCAGTTACAACTGCAACAAGACCTGATTTTACATCAGTGCTTGCAGTTTACACTGTTTCAGATCACCCCTCAGACACGGCTGAGCTTCCTCAGCTTAAGAAGTTTCTGTAGTGGGGATTTTCACAGGTGCCATTTCAATTGTGCTTGAAATCCCATTGGAAACAAAGTCTTGTTAGCACCTTAGCAGAGCTGTAGATTTCCCAGGATCACCGTCAGTATTAGATAAAAGGTACAGGAGTGGCACAGTTCAGAATGCCGCAAAAAATATTAAGAAAAAGATTCTAAAATGCTGAATTTGGATTATAGAAGTTTACACAGAACTAATGAAGTAGGAATAATTCAGTAGAATCAAAACAATACAAGTAATAGAAATCTAAGAAATTTCCCTGGATACTCTGTAGTATTCACTGTTTCATGTTGAAAATGGGAAATCAAGCCCAGACATACATTGAAACTAATACATTAATGACTTGCACAAAGAAAGCACAAAAAAGTGGAAAAGACCAGAAACAGACAATACTTAGTACACAAATAGTCTGCTGCGCAGTACTAGAACACATCGAAGATGAGCCTGTTTTCTCTAGTGAGCATAGCATGAAAAACTACGAAATGACAGTGGTAGTTGTTGACTGTGGTGTGCACTTTTCCTGAAGAAAAGTATCTCCAGAATATTTTCAAGACGACTGTGTGAATTACTAAAATGACAGTGTTCTTCACAGCTGAGAGCTCAGCAGTGATGAGTTACAAGTAATGCTGTCAAATTAACACTGGCCATACAGTGTTAAATACGGGGTTAAATGCAGGGGCATCTTCTATGGTCACAGAAGTACATTTGAGCTATTTTTCAATCTCTTCACCATCAAGCACATTTTGCAGTTATTAGGGAAAGCTATTCTAAATGATTGGTCTCTTTACGCTCCTCAGGTACTATGATCATCTACACCAGTACTACTGTGAATGGAAATAGTGGGTAAACTGTAAATACTTGAGCTGAAAGCCTAAATCCAAACTTTTCTGGAAAGCAAACAAACAAAACCAAATTAGAGGCAGCTTCTAAAAATCTGCTCCATGAACTGTCATTATCCTTTGAGAAATGTCTCAACGGGACAATGCAGTTCTGTGCTGACTGACCCTCCCTGGCAGCTCGGGTTCCTTCAGCTCACAGATAGAAAGATCCATCCCCCGCTGAGAACCGAGCAAAATCCACCTGAAATCTAAGGGCCAGACTAAGGCCCTTCTGCTCACACGTTACCACATCACTCCTCCATTGCTCTTTCCAGTAACGCAGCCGGTCATGAGATTCTCATAGTTTAACATAAAATCAGGAAGGAATTTCAAAGTGAATCAGCCTTAACATTATTTTGATTGTGTTTACTCTTTGAGATGTCAGCGTAGAATTTGCAGCTTTATAAAGAAATTTGAAGTCTTTAATGAGGGCTAATAGACTCCGTGTCTGCTTGAAGGTATTCTGCCATTTTAAAAAAAAAGATAAAAGAATACATTTGTTTTCTATATTTGGTTGAAATGCATTTATGATAGGTATTACTATGCTTACCAAATAGACTAGAACCAAAGAAGATTAAAAACCATGTACATCACTGCTTCTCAACAGCAGCTACTGCCACTAACCGACATCATCTGTGCCAACGCTGATGTGCTCTGAAGGGAGACCTGCATGGGCACAGTGTAAGTATTGCCTTTGGCAGCAGCTTTATCCACTCATTTCTGCCCTACCACAGCCCACACTTTTGCCAATACTTTGTGCTCAGCACCTCATCCAGCCGCCTGTGAAGTCCCCAAACTCCTGGGGAAGCACAGCTCACAGAGCTACGGGGGTAAGAAGGGCCGTGGGCGAAGGCTGCTAAAGCTCATGGAGATGCAAAAAGAAATCCTCATCGAACCACGGCCTCAGTCGAGACCAGCCTGACAAATCCAAGCTCCTAGTAGGTGGTCTGCTGATTTAAACAATGCGCTGAGAGCCGAAAACTGTCTTCTAGACAGATCTTACTTGAGAACATTTTCTTTTTTTCCCCTCATCCTGGAATGCCTGGAACAGTTAAAATTTTTTTCAAGTACAATTTCTATTCTGTGTTCCTGGGCAACTTTATTATCCTGGTACTCGCAGTTCCAAAATCAAGGTACTGTCTAAATCATCGAATCATAGAATTGTTCTGGTTGGAAGAGACCTCCAAGATCATCGGGTCCAACCATTAACCTATCACTACCAAGTCCCCCACTAAATCATATCCCTTAGGGCCTCATCTAAACGCCTTTTGAATACCCCCAGAGATGGGGACTCCACCACCTCCCTGGGCAAATGGAGTAAAGGGTATTGTTTCTGCTATTGACTGGAGGAATGTGATCCTAAAATCTGGGTTCCTGACATGAAGCACTTTGGAAAAGAAATTTTAAAATGTCTTTTCTCTGAAAAAATGTTTCAATTAAATGGCAATGGTAGCCGCAGGACGGATTTGGTTCCCCAAAATATGATAGAGATATTGCAACTTAAATACTCACCACTGAAGAGTATTTATTCAAATTTAGAATTATTTTGAAAGATGATGCATATTAAATATCCCTACTGAAAAGAAACCATTTGGGTAAGTAATAAAATCCACTGGGGCAAAAAAAGATGTCTAGCAAGTAGCTTACTAAAACAAATTAAAGAGAAAAGGAATGTTATTAGCCAGCTCATAAACTACGACTGCTGTAGAAAAACATGCAAGCTAAGTATCTTCAAAGAATACCAAGCAACTGTTTATATCTACAGCTTTCTCTGATTAATCTGTTCTTTGATACAGGGAAAATATGTGAATGTTGGGGATCTCCTGCATCATGGGTATTTCTGGATAACTTAGTTCTCGGAATGATGAACAGGTGAGATCTTCAGCAGGTGGAACACGCTAACCTCGCCTACTGCGTCTCTGTGCTCCCTGAGCATTTTGCGTGGCTGGGTTGGAGCCAAGTCTCACCTTCTTCCGTCTCTCTTTTTGAGGTCTCAAGAAGCATCAGAGGGAAGAGGCACTTTCCTCTGAAATTTCATTTTGACTAGTTAAACAAAGAAACATGTAAGTATGGGAAGCACTTGCATATCTACTACAGAACTGGTATGTATTTTATCTTTCATTTATCATTTTTGTGATACAGCTTTCCTTGTTAAAACCAGCAAGTCAGAAAACAGGCAAAAATCAGTATCTCCCTATTTTTTCTTTGGAAAGGGATCTTTCCATTGTCCAAACACCTATATGTGTAATGGCCATCAGTCAAAATTTTGGTGAAAAGATAGAGTTTTCCAAGTACTTTAAGAGTAATTCAAATTTCAAAACATTTACTGCGGGTTAGGAAAAGCAAAAGGAATAGGAAAAAAGAAATATTCTATTTTCCACAGCATGGAAAGCCTGACTTTATGTACCCTTCTTCTGCTACCTCATGAGATGTGAATGCTGACATCGCTCTAAAAACCAGACCTCCCACAGAAAAGAAATCATTGATCGTTAAAGTGAGCCACTGAAACAACTTACAGGAACTTGAATTATCTTGGTCAAGCTACCTACAAAAATCACTGGGCTTCAAGTAAAATAGTAACAGAGGCTTAATTCCTTTTTTATACATAAAATGTTTTAAATATTTTCCGTACATACATAGAAAAATATAATTCTCATTGTCTCACTATGCTGTGTGCATGTGCAACTATACGGGCATATAGATTTATAGTAACAGCTTGTACAAACATCTACATCAATGTTTCAGTCTTTGATTCCAGGATCAAACATACTTTTCTAAAAAAAGGATTTGGGGGGATAAAGTTTACATTTTCTGTATTTCTTGATGACAGCAATTACTTTTTAGTGCATGAACAGGTGCTACTTACATTAACTTCTGTTATAGCAATATCAACGACGCTACCAACAACAATTAAGGCATCAAAAGTGTTCCATGCATCAGTGAAATAGTGCTGTTAGGACAAGCATTCAGCAGAAAGAGAGCAAGAGAAAAACACAAACAGAAAAAGAGAAGAAAAGGACAGTGTTATAACACAGAAACACTCTAGGCTTCTCTGATGTACCACTATACAATCTAATCTTTCCCTTTCATAGCTAAAAAAAATTGGTAGAAAAAAAGGCTATTTATTTCCCATATCAACATAATTGACCTAGGACTGGTCTGTACTCAAACTTTAGAAACATCAGATCAAAATCTGTGACTTGTCCAGATGATGGAAATAGTGGGGAGACAGAGAAAGAGAAGTAGGGACTGGGGAAAGTAAGCTGGGGTATACTCACATCAGCTTCACTGAGAACGACGTCTACTATGCTGCCAATAACGATGAGGGAGTCAAACGTATTCCAGGCATCACTAAAATAGCCCTGAACAGAGCAGGCAGGGTGCAAACGTTTGTGATTACACATGAAATGTCAAATATTTGCATACTTCTGTTTAGTTTTGCATAAACAGAAATTAGTTAAACAAAACCTGTGGTCTAATGAGAAAACAAAACAAAACAAACAATATTGCCTACTGAAGGAAAAGCAACATATATGTGCATGTGTGTGTATATATATACTTTATATATATACATGTACAGACACACACACAGACACACACGCGCGCACGCACGCAGTACACATGCATAATACACCATCGTACAAGCACAACGTTGGCAAGCAAGCCATCATCCAAAACTGGTTTTGGACTTCTAGCAAGGCTGAAAAATTCTGACATAAATACCCTAACAAGCACGACAAAATCCCTTTAATAATATTTCTACAAGACCAAGCCAATTGAAACCTCCTTAACATTAATGACTCTATGATAGTCCTATCTAAGTGACTGGTAAAAATATCCAAAGGGTCCAAGCTCACCACTGGTTAATCACGCACAATTACTAACGCGCATAAATATTAGAGAACTGACTTGATCTTCTATTCATAAAGCAGGTCTAATATAGGAACATATTACACACTACATTTGCAGTCAGGGCCTGATTCTGTAACCAGTGAAGTCAGTGCTAGGAACCACAGCAACTTGAACAATTTCTTAATGCTTTTAATGCAGACAGTCCAATGTCTGAAAATTCATTTTCATAAATTGCTTAGTCACCCTTCTGACGTTTTATGGCTTTAAATATATTCTGTATGTGTACGTTACTGGCACGCTGCTGCAAATGGTCATGAAGTGCTAGCATACCATCAGCTGTCTGTTGGCCTCAAAACTGCATGTTTGAGCAAAAAGATATTTCAGAAGAAACCTTGAGGTAGGTTCCAGGGATCAATCTGTCACTGGGAACAAATCAAGCTGTACGACTCTGTTGAAGGCTACTCTACAGAGACAAGATATGTAGGTTTTCTGCAGTATGTGGATTTTGCCTAGTTATTAAAGAAATTCAGAATTGCAAAAATTACTGAACTTGCCCTTTTTCTCATTTAGACATATTAATTTATCAGCCAACCATGACTAAGGCTGAAATGTCCATTTTGTACACGTACATTCTGCCTTCCTGGTAATTGATTTTAAAATACTAACTTATCAGCCACTATTGAAGCTCTAAAAAATCAAATTGGCAAAAAGTTTAAAAATACAAGTGTGCCAAACTAACCTTACGTCTAGTTACACTTATTATTACATTGTTTACTATAAGATAATGTTTTAGCTGAGTAGTTTAGGTTGTTACGTGTGGTGTTAGCACAGAAAAGCAAAATCAGCTACAAAATTTTTTAGAATTGGACAATATTTTTCTCAAGAATTTAAACTGCTAGAATTTCTAGTAACTTTGCAGTTTAAAGGCTACACTCGAGTGCATTACTATTTGAAAAAAAGCTAATTTCAGGTGGAAATTTGCTCTTGGAGACTACGAAAGAGCTGCTACAGAAGACGACAGCTCTACAGTGTATTCTAGGAGAGTAAGCACTGAGCAGAGTCAGGAAAGCCTCGTTATTTCTAATGCTACTCTCTTTTAGCTCTTAAAACACAAATTACTATAATCATTCCCTCATTTAAGGAAGGGGCTGTAAGAGGAAACTAAATCGGAGTATGATTACCACTACAGCCCTTTGTGCCACGTGCCTTGGTCCTTTGAGATTAAACATCAATTCCAGTCCTGGGGCAAAAGCCAATGTTCACGGATTTGGCCTCCTGAACAAACGCATCCATTTCCGAGAGCTCCTGCACAATTCCCTATCGCTCCTTCCTTCCTCATCCCGCTTCACAAGAACAAGCTATTCCCAAAGTTTCTACTAAATATCATGCTGAACCACCTCAACAATATCGAACTTTATAATCCTAAAGAGATTAGTAGCTGCCAATTAAAGAAGGGGAGCTACTCGCATAACATTCTTCCTGATCATTCATATTCCTTATTTCTCTTATTTAAAAGAAGTATCTTTCCTGATTTTAAAATAGGGATATTTATATATATATACACAAATTAAAAGACTACTGGCAAACAGCAAACGGATAATCAGCACAATCCTGAGGCGTGCTATCCATCTTCCTCTACAACAACGGGAACCAAAAAAAGGTCCTCCAAATAAAGGTTCATTTCAGCTATAAAAAACGTGACTTTACTAGACATGCTACAATATAAGGCACTGAAATAACAAATTCACATTTTGATTCAATACAGCTAAAATACTTTACACGTTTATTTATTTTATGAAACCTTTTCCATCAGTATAGACAAATATTGTTCAAAGTAATATGTAAAGCAAAAGCATACAAATAAACAAAAAAACTAAGAGAAAATAAAGATGGTTTTGGAAAAGGGAGGAATGGACAAGTCACAGCAAATAAACATCATGCAAATAAGTTGTTTTCACCACTGCAATGACCCAAGATCAATTCACTTACTAGCCATCTTTCCTTTTTTCTTACAAAAATCTGATGTAAAACAACATGGAAAATCATTACAAGTTTAAGTAACAGCTAGCTATCACGAACCTGTCCGTACGGCATGTGTTGATGTATTATTTTAGATTTCACAGCTGTATTTTGGTTTGTACTGTACTAAACCATGTTAACTAACAGATTTTAGCAAATGTGAAGAACAACGTGAAGAAAAAAGGCCTCCCCTTTTAACTTACATTATGAAAAATTTGTTCATTGAGAAATGCTGAAGGATAAAATCACAAATCCTGGGGAATATGTAGGCATAGAGAATTAACACCAAAATATCCTTCTATAGATCTACCACATAAATATTTTAGTCCTTTAGTACTCTTTTGAAAGGTCTAGGGCCTCATTCTGCAAAGTACTGTGTGTTCCCATCTCCCAGTCAATAAGCGGGCCAGACACTCAGCATCACCATTAAGATCTATCACCTATCCAAGTTCTATATATTTCCGAGCTGGAAGGCAGTCTGCAGTACCTTGGTTTTAAACAACACAGTATCATAGGAAGAGTAGCAATAGTTTATAGTAGCCTTAAGTTTGCATGACCAGCAAAACCAAAAGGTCACAGTTTTCACAGGATTTTTGTCAACGTATTAAGGGGACACTGTCAAGCAGATGAGATAAAAACTAACATGTTTTTATCTATTCTTATTTTTACAGAGTAATGGAGTTTTTATTTGACGCTTTGAGCATCTTTGAAATAATTTTTAAAATGTACAAAATTCATAAATAAAACCGTCCACTCTGCCAGACTAGACTGGGAAACCCGCCAGTGACACAAACAGAGGAACTGAATCAGTCTTTCCTCACGGACCCTAAAGCAAAAGGTTAAGTTGGGTTTCAGATTGTTCCTACTATTATTAAATCTTAATATGAGTTAAAGCAATTCATTGTTGTTTTAAGGATGTATCTAGTTTAAAATTTAGCTTACTAAAAGACATTCACATTCTGCTTAAGACTGCTAGCTGATTTGCAATTAGTAATGAACTATGTAACCTACGTTGCCAATAGGTGTTTTGTTAAAGGGTATCTGACAATTTAAAAAGTGACAATCTTCAAAGAATAACAAGAACAACCTTAAAGATATTTAGCTCCCTTTCCTTCCTGCTAATTGATCTCTGCCAAAAGTCTGATTGATATCATGGCCTTTTAACCTTGTCCTGCTAATTAACGAGTTTAAGGTGTTCTGCATCTATGGAGGAATGAAATTCGGGAAACGAGGACCTTTCACTGACAGAGTCTGCCCTTCAAGCTCTCAGGGTTCAGATCCAGGCATCTCTCACAGTAAAAGCATCCGATCAGATAGAAAGCACGATGCAACAGAGTTAAAACTCAGATTGTACAAAGTCTTGGAGACCAGTATTAAGACACTGCGTTTGATAATGAGTAGGAAGTCCGTAATACAAATGGAGCACTGTGGTTTATACACTCATGATCAGACCACTATATTTTGCATTAGCTGCTATTTCTGACTACAGTCACAAGTGCATGGAGAACCATACAAGGATTCACAATCTTCTTTCAAAGAGCAGATGATAAAAATGCACCAAAGTCTTCTGAAACTTCAGTGTGAAACAAGGATATAGAACAGGAGATACAAATCAGGAAAGACAATCAGCATACTCGTGACACTGTGGTCCACATAGCTGAGCTATCTCCTCTGGGGCCTCAGACTGCGCTTTTTTAATATGTGAAATCTTTAGCACTTAAATTAGATAGGTGACACAAAAATACAAATAAATTCATTAGAAATGTACAATGGACTGGACAGTGCAGAGCAAGACTACGGGAGAGTGGGTAAGCATTCACCCAGAACTCCACGCTTCACATCTCAACACCAGACCTCGAGGGATGTATAGTTTGTTTACTTCTGCAGACAAATACAAGCTAGCTTTAAATGAAGCAGCTCAGGCTCCACAGCCGAGCTCATGACTAAATGCAAGCTGAATAGTTTTGAAAAGCTGGAAAGTAGTTATACAGCTACTCCACACTGAGCTCTGGGCAGCCATGACTGTGTTGCTGCGAGTACGAGAGCTAGCTTGTTTAGAGCAAGAGTAAGATTGCCCACACAGCCTGCAGTCATCCCCTGCGCGACTTGACACCAAGGAAGGGCACAGTTCGCAGCCAATTACAGATGCAGATATCCCGATTACTTTAAAAGAAGGGCAATGGAAAATGAAAAATACCAGCCTTAGATGGTGAGATCAATAAACTTTAAATGGCGTATCTGGCTTTCTTCAAATTCCATGTGACCACACTTTACGTATTTACATAGACACAAGCCCAGAATAAGCATTGGTTTCATTGTACTGAAAACAAGATTTAGTTTAGTTTTTCATGAACAACTTTTGCACTGTCATAAACGCAGTACGAGAACTGAACAAAAAGACAGCATTAACTGTCACAGTCTGAGTTTCATCTTTTTTTCCAATTAGTAATTATAGTTATCAGTTTCTCTTGCAAATCTACTTTTGAAAATGTGTCTGCATTATTCATTTTGACAGTGTCCCTTTAAGGCAAGGAATCAACTACTCACTCTGGGGCCCTCTACAAAATATTGTGTATGTATAACTGAAAACATAAAAATCTAAAAAGGCTATTGAATATGCAAATTATTCATGTGTATGTTTGTAGTACTTGGCTATATTTTATAAAGAAATAATTTTGCATTTTAGAATAAGAAATATAACATAACATACAGGTCTTCACTGGAGATTAACTTAGCGTAAAGTTATGAATGTAGTACCGTGAATAGGAGAAGCGGTAATGCTTGTCACAGGGAATGATTTATCTGACTTACAAAGGGACATTTTCATTACCTCAAAATATTCCAGATCTCATCAACCACCTTGTAATACTTTTTCTGATATCTGCATTTCATTTCCTGGAGTTGCATATATACATACTATCAGATTAACATTTCTATTATGATTTCACTGACAGGGAAATGTGGGAAACGTAGGTTCTTTGCGTTCTTGGAATAATACATAGCTAGTGTGAAACTTACGTTACACTCAATTCCTGTGGTGATGACCTAATTAAATCATATCTAAAACTTACCTTGGGTTTGAATGCAATCAGTTTCAAAACCATTTCAACAGTGAACACTCCTGTGAAAACCATATTCATAATGTCCATTGCATCATTAAAGAGCTTAGACTGTCCATAGTGCTGTGAATGAAAAATACAATACTTTTAAAAGTAAAGGCTTTAAAATATTACGTGAAAGTAAGGCAGCCTAAGGCAAAGCTGTCAAAAATGCAGCACAAGAAATTATGTTCTAGTAGCATTTATGATCCACACCTATACACATACAAGACAAGAATATCTCTGGTCAAGAATGGAGTTGTTTAAATCTATTCTGTTTAGGCACTGAATGGAACAAAATTGTCGCTCCTTTACAACCTAAGGGAATCTCCAGAGCGACAGTTTTAAGAGGAAAACTGTTCTCTCAAAAAAAGGAGTATTGGACAACAGCATTTTCCCAAGTTTTATATGCTAGGTTTGAAAATTACATAGCCTTGTGTCACACCTGCTTAGAAAGCCTGCAGGATGTTAGTCACAGAATAACATATATTGTGTAGGAGTGGTATTTTTAAGAGGATATGGTGTATACGAGTTTACTGAAAAGAGCAGAATGGTTTTGTAAACTGAATTTGAACCATTCTTTTTCTTATCAAAATCTGAAGTACTAGGGAAAAGACAGACACAACTTGGAAAAGTAGATAAGAGAAGTAGGTGGCAAAGAAATGCATGCATAACGTAGAAAAAGTAAAAACATGCAGAAATACACACAGGTACATATAGATACACAGCTAATGTATGAAAACATGTTTGCGTGAGGTTTGCATTAACACACAAAACTAGACTTGCTCCATATATTAAGTTTTTAAACTTCTGAAGAAGATACAGGCACAGATCATAGAAACATCATAGAATGGTTTGGGTTGGAAGGGACCTTTAAAGATCATCTAGTCCAATCCAACCAAATACAGAGTAGTGCATATACAAAATGAAGACAAAACAAGTACAGAGAACTACACAGAGGTGAAGTAACGCTTAAAGGCACTGCATAAAAGAATATATTAGGTGAAAGAACTACGGAGTTGAAAGAAATGTTTGCTAACAAAATTAGGCTTTTCAGATTTTCTTGCACATGGACAATCTTGGGAACACATACACGTCAACTAAATTACGCTGCAGGTACAGAATAAAGCTCAAAGAGCTTGATTAGGTTAGGAAGACCTTTATCAACATCAAGCTGTTTTAAACAATTTTACTTCAGAGAACTGATGAACAGACTAGAACATGTCACAGAAGAGTACTATGATCAGAGGTGCTTTTTGAAAAATTTCACTTCATAAAAAAAATACAGGTTGCCATAAAGTAAAGGCATTATATCACCCATATCCTTCCCTGCAATTTATGCCAACAGCTTCAAAAGAGCTTCTGGTTTTCCTACCTGCATAGCCAAGCAAAGCGTGTTCAGCATGATGAGGACAAACATGATGTATTCAAATCCCGTAGAATTCACCACATACCAGAACTTGTACTGGTAAGGGTTTTTTGGAATATATCTACGAAGAGGACGTGCCTTCAAGGCGTATTCTACACACTGACGCTGTAAAAGCAAATACATCAAAAATTGTCAGACTATACTTAACAGGTAATCAACTGATAATATAATTAATAAGTGCAAATTGTTAAATCTAAGTCTTAAAACCAGGCAGTCTGTCTACTTCATGTAGGGTTTTTTATTATTAAGTGTTAATAAAGTAATCAAGTAGCTTACCGATCCTCACTTGGTTCTTTACAACTGTGTCTAATCATATACACTACTCAGCCGCATACAAAGAAACAAATAATGCTGACAGAAATTCTGCAGTGTTTCACCTTTATACAGTGTAGTAGTGTTCAGTAGTATACCGTAGACTATATGTATGTATGTGTATAGCATGGCTATTAATAACAACTATTAATTCATCTATAAGTCATGCTTTGTCTTTACTAAGTTTTCAACCACCAATGTAACTGCGTAGCATAAAACCCTAGTCAGCAAAATAAATACTGAGGAAGTGTTATTCCTAATAGTTCGGTTAAATTGCCCAGCAAAATCACGTCCCGTACGTAGGGACACCATGGATTCATCTCCTGCTCTATTAGTGCCTGAAATCTTCATGCAGGCTGGGCCTTCCACTTGTCTTTTGAAGAATGCTTATAAAAGCTGACTGACGGGGCACAAAACGCAGAAGGAACGCTGGCTAAAGTTTCATGCTTTACTTTGGTTAAATGAAGTGTGTTACAGTCGGACAAGAGTAACTGAAAAATCATGACTGGTGACTGATAAGTTTCTCGGTCAAAGGATTAAACAGTAAAAGGGGACAGGTTTTGTTTTTTTTTTTTAATCTGAATCCAAATATCCTTTGTGAATTTCTAAATAAATGGGGGGCGGGGGGAGGAGTAGAACATTTTGAACACTTTCACTTTGAACACTTTCAGACTATTCAGAACACAATTTATTTTCCTGTTCTTATTGTAAAACCTACCTCTGCCTATGGATAAGCTGGCAAGTGCTGTATTCTTCTTCATGTGACACCAACAAGTGAGACACTAAGAAGCTAACAAGCTTAATGTGACACCTTTCACAACAAAAAGACTGATATGTTGGATTTACGGAAGGAGGAACATACAATGACCTGAATACCAGTTGATAGTATTTACTAAATCCGTTTTTTTACTAAGGTGTTTGGTGCCCTCTTCTGACCCAAAGCAGAAAGGAAGCTCTTCATGCATAAATAAATAAGGATACTTTCAAAAGTTAACAGTTCATTATTTATTCTAACCTGATTTTTGTCCAGCTCACAGTTCTTATACTCTTGTTCTCCCTGTTCTTGGAACGTAACAATCACAAAACCAACAAATATGTTCATCATAAAGAAAGCAATAATGATGATATAGATGATGAAAAAAATTGAGATCTCCACTCTATAGTTGTATACAGGTCCGACATTCTCGCCATTTGAATCAATGGCTTTGTATAGCAGCCTGAAAAACAAACCAAATTTTATCTTTATTAGCATTAAAATGACAAAAGAAAGTAAAATATGCAGACTCAGAGGACAGGTTTCAGAAATGGTCTGCTGTTCACCTTTTGCTAGTTGCTGACAGTGCTTACAAGCATATCGAAACCACAAGAATCACACCACACAACGTTTTTTCAAAAGAAATTTTTTCCAAAAGAATCAAGGTAATGACCAGACGGTTGTATTTTTTATTTTCCCCACATAAAGCTGTCCTCTAAGACTTTTCTTACTTAGGGAAATAGTGAGTGGTAGTTTGATCTTTCTGGGTTTCTCTATGCAGTGTACTATTGCGTGATTTTTTAGTAAAAGTTTTACTCAAAAGCCTAAAATTTTCATATTAGCATTACTTAAAGGACATCAGTGGATAAACATCGAAAAGGATTACTTCCATTAGAGCTAAGAAATAGCTCATTATAGCAAAAGTAGCTGAAAGATTAGGAATCAAGCAATATAAAAAAAGTTTGCCCTTTATAGATAGAGGTGAACAAAGAAATCCAGGAAAAGTACACAGATTCAGAAGGATATTAAGGTTTTTTCCTTCCTCCATTAATAAGTTTTTATACCATCACTTAAGACTGCTTTGTTGCCCAAAAATGCCTGGGAAATGATAGAAAACTTCTGGAAAATGTAACCGTCTTAACAAGGCTGTGAAAACATGGAGAATTCACTCACGCTGGCCAGCCTTCAAACGTGGACACTGTAAAAAGGGCCATCATAGCAGACAGAACATTGTCAAAGTTGAAATCACTATTTTGCCAGACCCTCTCTTTGACCATTGGATTATCAACATCTCCATCTTTATAAACGATGTATATCCCTCTGTAGGAAAGAAACAACCTGTCATTAGTGAAATATTACATTAGCCTCAGTTACTCAATGCTCTATTCAAAACAGTTTATTTCACTCCCTCGCTAAGCTTGTTTCGTTTCCTTGCTAACTTGTGTTTTCTGGTGGATTTAAGATGATAATTCCAATTAACACAAACCTAAATGGCCTGACACATGCCTGCCCATATCTGCTACAGTTTAAATTATTCAGAATATAATGTGTCACATTCTTAGATCTAACATGTTCTCACCGGCATTCCTCGGGATTCTGTTTTGCCTCATCGGTGCACCTGTAGAATTTTCCCTACATATAAAACAAAAAGCAATGATAAAATGCAGAATACGCAAAATAAACACATTTATGCTACGATTGGTTCAGAATGGGACCAACCCGCTCCCAGCAGCAAGCCACCAAGAATTCAACTCAGCTTTGCTTGTCTTGATGTAGTGTAAATTTTGAGAGTGTCTGCTCACCTTGAACAGCTGCACTCCAATACAAGCAAACATGAACTGCAGCAGAGTTGTTACAATCATGATATTACCAATAGTTCTAATAGCCACAAAGACACATTGAACAACATGCTGGAAAGAAAGGAAAAAAGTAAATTAATGCAACTTGTTACTTAGTATCACAGAATACATACCGTAACAGTCTAGTTTATCACACTCAGATTATTTTTTAAAATTACTGGGTTTGTGTTGTCAGTATTATATCTACTACCATAATTAAACCTGTTTTCTAAATTTGTCTGGAAGTCTGTTGACATAGACCCATCAACATCAACTGACTAAAAATTGCATAAGCACCATGGAAAAACAATTAAAATATTGCTCTGATATGTTGGTTCACAGCCAGTATTACGGTCAAAATCTGCTCTTCATGGCATTGCTGTTCCTCCACATATAAACCGCCGTAACTGTGGGCAGAACCTGGCCTAGTATGTTTAAGAATTGGGAACCGATTTATGTCCTTGCCCTGTGAACTTCTCTAGGCAATTTTTCTTGTGCAAGAATTTTTAACCTGAGGCAAGACTGAAGAATCAGGCCAACAGAAATATAACTTAAAAAATGAAAATAAACACCTTAAGTCCTTTTGCTCTGTTTATTGCCCTTAGAGGCCTCAAGACTCTTAAAACTCTGAGGATCTTCACAACTGAGATAGCACTTGATCTAGGGGGAAAAAGAAGTTATTCTGTTACATTTAAGGTAACTGATTTTATTACTAAGAATAACAACATTCTTGCAACTCCCTTATACATGAAATTTCAAAAATGTCTCAAAGTACATATACAATATTTTTTAAAGTATTTATTTATTGATCCTTTATTAATATTAGAAAATAGTATCAATCTCATAAATACCATAAGAATTATTTTGATTTCTGGAGCAACTTGGGAATTAACAGCTCAGAAGCTTGTCTGACACTGCGATGCAGTTAAGTTTGGTCAGGAGCAAAACAGTCCCCAAAGTATTTTTCAGTGTTGACAAGCGCTTTCGAAGGCACTGTGTAAGTCCTGTAAATCAATGAATACCTTAACTTCCAAACACCTGGAGATGAAAAGATCTCCAATGACTCACATTGTTTGTTTCGGTAGCTAGGAACGCATTTTGAGGAAATAATAGCAGACAGCCGTTTGAAGAACGCATTGTGGAACGGAAAGCTCGGGTCACAGGTATCCTAGCACAAGCAGAACACAGACTGGGAAGCAGCTGACTGACACCCAGCCCTTGCTCTTTTCTAAGTCACTAAGGATTTCACAGATGGTTTTCAATGAGGCACAACTGCTCAGTGAATCAATAAGCACCTTCAAACTCTTTTATTATCTTTAGCCTGATCCAAACGAAGCAAAAAAAAAATCTCTTCACTACCACTTACAGCCCTGACTAAGGTACAGCTCCTGTCCCCTTCGAATCCTGCCGAGTTACAGATCCCAGCAGATCAGTGCTGAGAGAGAAGCTCGCAGAACCAGACTGCAGATGTGGCACAAAAGAGGGTCTATAAACCCCCTGAAGCTCCAGGAATTACTTGCTATACCATACAGCGTCATGGTGCTCTTCCTTGGTTCTCTTGGTAAGAGTGGGAAGTAGTAATTCGTTTCCAACCCGGATTAGTAATGAGTTACAACACTCTCCACATAAAGCACTACCTCTTGCCAGTCCCAGCCTTGAGTACTGATACTGCACACCCACACACAGTGCGGGAACAAAAGGAGCTAAGCACCGATCTCCGTATAAAACCCCAAAGCAAAAATAAATCATTCACATTATAAGTATAGTACTTACTGAATACCAAATGATACCAGAGAAACACCCACAACCAGCAAATCCAGCAAATTAAAATAATTCCTGCAGAAGGACCCTTTATGAAGGAATGCTCCAAAAGCTGTCATCTAAAAATAGAATTGTTACACATTTAGTCTATATTTCAATTTATTCAAATTCACATTTAGGCTGTTTACAAGACACTTGCCTAGAGTGTGAATGCATACAATATTATCTCAGTTTCTAAAAGCAACTGAAATATAAACCGATCCCACTATGTACATTAAATCTTTCATTCAAATCATAACAATTCTGCTCAAGCAATACCAGTAAATGTGTTAATTGTTTCTGATGTCATCAAATGTTGTATTTTGTGTAAGAATTGGTTAGGCTGACCTGATTACACTGAACTGGTTTGGCCTTTGTTAGAAAAATGACTACAAGAACCATAAAATTTCTATGTTTGCTAAACTGTAAGGTCCAGATTCTGACTCTCGATCATTCATACTGTCTTGAGAATTGAAGGAGCTGAAAACGTATTGCAAAAATGTGAGAGTCAGATCTGGTACAGGACCAGCACAAAGCTGTCATAAGGCAGCATTACACTGCTGTTTGCCTTTGGCTCACAGGAGACGTGTTAAGGTCATGAGTGGGTGTCTTGGAATAACCTGGAACAACCCATAGATTGTTTTGTACTATGTGTGGACAAGGTCCCCAAGTTTTGCCGGTCCGGGGGAATATCAAACATTGCTCTCCCTATTGGACTTTCTCTTCATTTTTTGCTTTCTGTGCCTAGATTAAGATGAAAGCAGCACACAAAGCGCATCTTGTGAAGGAACCTGCGTGCATCATTTGCAGGTTTCATTAGGAGCCAGTGACAGAGTCTCTGTTAATTATGGCTGCCAACAGAATCTGGGCAGATGTTCTCAGGTACCGCAAAGCTGAGTTTGGCTCCTAAATCTACCCTTACCATAGCTAAGAGTAAGTACCAGTTAAAAAGTGCACAGAGGAATCCAGTTAAGCCATTAGAAGCACAGAATCTGCACTTGAGGAGAATTTTGCATGCGTTTTTCCCATGGTTATGGATTAACACTGAAACACTGAAACTAAACTTGAAATTAAAATAAGGATACCTTTGAAAAATACCTAGTGGTCAGTTCAGGCACATGGATTCTAATTTCTGCAGCCTTAAGGTCCTCTTAAAGCATTCTCACCTACTCATTGTTTTCCACAGGTAAGAAAACTCAATGCCAGCTGGAGAACATCTGATATTGAGTGTGCATTTTAAACCCATTACTTTCTGTTCTGTTCCTCAAGATGGAGCGAAAAGATACTATTTCCTTTCCTCTTGCAGCAGACGCTTACATCTTCCAAGACTGTTCCACAACGTAGAACAGAGCTACCGTCAATGGGCATCTCAGTCTACTGTGTCGCTACTCATGTGCACAAACTTGAGGCCTTTTGCATGAAAAACCACCCGTGTCAGTGTATCTGCAAAGGAATGCAAACTACAAAAAGATGTATTTTTCTTGGAAGCCCTTCTCCCCTTATTCTCATGTTAAACTTTCTTTAGTTGCGATCAAAATACTAAATGTTCCTCAAAACTAGAAGAATAAAAATCCTAAAGCTTTAACCTATGCCATGACATGAGATATATAATATAGTTATATTATAAAATTTCCGATAAATTCCTAGCTCTTTTCACTTACAGCTGTACAGAGTATGGCTAAACTCATTAAAATCAGTGGGAGTTGAGCACTAAAATAACCCTGAATATCAAACCTGCGTCTATCTACAAATGCTCACTTACACTATAGCACGTTACCAGTTAACGGCACACAGTTTCACGTAAAGACTCCACAAAAGTAAAGCTATATTGACCTAAAATACAGGTGAAGTACATATCTCCCCATCTCTATATTTCAATCACGACAAATCCCAGCGGAAGCATTTGACTAAAACTTTCTACAGCAAATCATTCTGTCCTTTGCACAGATGAAGGCCAGAGCAAAGCCCAGAGCGGACGGCGGCGGCGAGCGCTGTCTCTCAGCCTGCAGCGGAGCAGACGCCGCAGGACACTCGCTGAGCTGAGCGCGGGGGCACCACCAGCGCCGCTCCTTTCCTCCTGCCTGGAATTCCACACCAGTGGGGACCAGTTTTGGACATTTACGAGTTTCTTCGCTACGGTTGATAATATTGCCTGTGGTTATCTTAATTTCAGTTTCATATCCTTTTTGCCTGATAATTAAGGAATGCTATTGTTACTGCAGGTCTAGTCTTGAATTTACTCCTTGCAGAATACACGCAGCTTCTCTATGACTTAGGTACTGTGGAAAGCACAGCGCAAAACCCAGCGCGGAAGACATGGAGGACTCCAGCCATAAGCAAGCAAAGCCAGTGTCTGAGACGTGTTAGTAAAGCAGGCACTGTATACGTACGTGTGTCATGTTCTGCTTGTCCGTTACCTTTTTTTATGGTACAATTTATGTTCCTTTGTTAATACATGTGAGTGCACTGCAGGGCAGAGCTTCCTGGAGAAAGTGGAGTCAGGAGCATCAACATTTTTTGGCTATGATGGGGCTTCTTGTTTCTTTGTAGTATTTTACAATGCCAGATTTCAGCAGCCCAAGCTCTAGAGCTTCCTACGTCCCTTGGATAACTCTAAGTCGCTCAGTGTCAGAATCTTTTGCAGTTAGTAGGAATGTTGCTTTTCTTAACACATCCAGTTATGTCTTTATGCCATGCTTTAGAATTCCTCTGTCTCCTAGAGAAACACAATTGGAACTGCAGGAGCTATACAACCTGCTGCCCAGAGCACGTGGAAGTTTACTGACTCTTCTGCCCCAGAAATGGTGGTTTGCTCTAATGTTACAGTTCTTTTCACTGCTAGAGAAAGGCCAAACTAAACGAAAGAACAAAGCACTGAAAAAACTGCATATTTATTTTAGAATACTACAAATGTTATAAGATTAATCAATTCTATAGCAAGCTCCTCACTGCTGAAAATGAGAAATAAGGGGATAAACGTAAGTCTGGGAGAACATTCACAAGCATAAAAATAGTCTACTACTTATAGCTTATCTTGTAAACAGCCCAAATAATGCATCAATTAGTATTAATCAAATCGCATTGTGAAGAGTATGCACAGCAGTATGAGCAAAAGCTGGGAGAAGAGATTTTGTTAAGCTTAATCCTCAACTGGAAATGCAAAGTTTATGTACAGATTCTTAGTGTACCAGAAATTTTTAAGTATAGATCAGGGTTACTCAGCCAAAAACTCATGGTGAATATGCACAGCACGAAACTTTTAGGAATCGCATGTAAATCTCTGAAAACAATATTTTGCAAATTCCCACCAAAAATTTTGATTTCTTTGTTCAGCATTTTCTTACATGTGAACCTAATCCTCAGTTACATGGCTTCTTTGCCAGCGTAAGCTTCATACATCTAAAATCTGAGTAACCCCAATGAATATTCTTAATAATCAGTACACAAACTAGACATTAAAATGCCAATTTTTGACTCATGCATGGGTAATACATTTAAGCAAGCATATATATGCCTTTCTGTGTATTTAAATGTATGCCCAAGATAAATGCAAAGTATCTTAGTATATAGATAGATAAATGCAAGATATCTTGCAAGTCCTATTGCAAGAAAATAGTTATCTACTATTTTAGTTCTGTGAATATAGTTCAGCAAAAGAAATGAGAAATTACATGCTCCCTCCTCAAAAGACTGATTATCTCTTTTGGAAATGCCAGAGCAAGGAGAAGGAAAAGCTCATGCGCAGTGAATTATTTTTCCCTTTTCTGACAACTGTAAGTTTAAAAAGGGTAAAAAATGAATTATTAAATTGATGTAATGATAAAAAATCAGCTTCTTCATGCACCCAATGGTAAAAAATAACCAATCAAAACTATGAGGAACTGTCAAATAAAAAAATCCTCTGGTTTAAAAAAGTTTAGCTTTGATCGCTTAGAGAAAAGGCGAAGAACACTTCAAGTGCCTTTTCTTGGCAGGTGACACACAAGGAAAATCCTTTTAAACAAACTTCCTTTAAAAACCTGTTACCTTCAAAATGATCTCAAATGTAAACATACTAGTGAAGACATAATCTGCATACCCTAGGATCTGGAAGGTAAACAAAAAGTTACAAACATTATTGCTAAAGCTGCTTTTGCGCTAACAAGGATCAATTAACAATGCATTACCTTTAACAGGATTTCAACAGTAAAGATGGCTGTGAAAGCATAGTCAAAGTAACCAAGTATCTGCAAGGTATAATATGTGCCACAGTAAGAAATCCATCTATTAATAAATCTTTACAATTTAGACCACATGCACAACACCACCTGAATTAATCTAAGTAGGTAGATGAGGAATTTAGACAAAGTACTTTAAAATTCCAGCTACTGTGCAACCATTTTTATTTACTTACAAATTAACCAGATGCCACTGTGCTTAGATATTAGATTTCACCCCTAAGGAGTTAACAGGACCCAATAAGCAACACTTTCTTTCAATTCAGACTTTCCTCTATCAGCTTTCACACGTACTTTCTTCAGCCTTTAGCAGAGATATCGAATCTTACACAAAGAATAAATACTTAAGTATTTTTTTTTTAACCACAGTATTGCATCAAAAAATAAAACTTCAATGGCTGCTTCTAGATTGCACATCATTCCACATTCTGCCACGCTATATTGTTCCTGTATAGACTGGGCTAGAGTGTCACAAAGCAAATTAACGAGTAACTAAGTTACTTAAAATCAGCACGACAAGTCTTTTTTCTTGAACTTGGAAGATACAGCAGTGATCTATTTGTAGGGAATTTAAAAGAACCCACAACAGTTGCACAGTGATACGCAAACTTTTAACAAGATTGTGGATGCGATAGTGACTTCGCTGCTGCCGACAGGAACACTGCCACATATTTCCGTACAGCCAAGATTTCACCCTTTCAAGGTGGCCGTATCGCTAGCACCAAATTTAGCGATCGACATGCATTGCAGTGGGGTACTACTTTAGTTTCAAGGATCCAGCAATCCAACTAGCAAACAGTTGTGCACAGAAACACGTTGCCTGCAGTTCAGCAGCTAATAAAATAGGAAGGAGAAATAAAATAAAGAGACAATACACAAAGAAAGTATCCCTATTAGATCGTATAAAAGGACATAATTTTTTTCCCCATGTTCAGTTGAAGATCACATCCTTCTGTCCCTTGCTGTGGCTGAAAAAATAGGCAAATATTAAAGCCATTCAACAAAGATTAATTGGTAAGGAATTCATTCTGGAGTTAAAAGAAAATATTGAAAAGCATTCTACTTTGTAAACTTTCATTCCCTTCCCGAGCTGACTGGTTGAAGGAACATGATCGTTCAAGGCAGTAATAAGAAAAATATGCAGGTCTGGTGCATTTCTGAATATTTACAACAAGAGGGCAATGCCTTCTTGAAATCACTCGCACATTTTACCTGTGTCCCAAATAGGAATAATCCTTTCAGTTACCACCACTCTCCAGTTACATTTTCCTGGTACTCCTCTAGTTACAAAACACATAATCAGCCCTTCAGGCCTTTTCTACAATTACAATTTCAGTATTCCCCACCAGCTCTCTTCTTATCCCTTAGTGTGATTTATTCATAAGACCGCACTTGCCCAGTTTTACAGATACGGGAAGCACACAGCTCTACTGAATAGTATACGAAGATTGTCTTTGTGCTTTGACCTCTTTTTATCTTTGAAGAAAGTTTTAGCTTTTTGGTTTTTACTAATGTTACTGAAAAAATGTTCAGAGAATGTCAACAGCCGAAAGAGGACTTTCAGAGGCTGCATCTACACTAGCAAGAACTAGACAGATACAACCTCTACTGACGTAGTAGGCCCGTCTTTCCTGTAAGAGGTGGAGGAGTTTCTCTAACTCCATGGCAATCTCTACAGCTCGGTTTATATCTAAGACAGCAGGGGCCTGGAAGTACTGTCAAAGTATCCCACAAGTCCCCACAGACTATTAACAAATTGCATCATCTCAGCTATTTCATATCTAAACTAAATCATGCACAACTCACGATAACATCAGAGGCTTGCTTCACCACTAATACAAGTGCAACAAGTTTAAGACAAACATTAGTGGTCAAGAGAGTGGATTTAGTTTTGTTTCCCTGTCTAATAATTGAACATTTGAGTAACAGGCCAGTCTTCTACTAGATTAAGAACTTAAAATGGGGGATTCAGGAATTTGTTTTAGGAGAACACAGATGTTCACTCACCACATAAACTACACTTCTATTGAATAATAGAGACATTTCTGAAATTAATATTTGTACAAATATTTTGTTTCTACAAGTATATCTAAAAAAGGATGTAGAAACACTTCCAAATTTGGGGGTTTGTACATAGGCTGAAATGGCATTTGACTCTGAATCGAGGCAAGAGCTGGGCATGCTCTGATCCTCATCTTACATGCGAGTTTGGAAAAGTGTGAAACTTGTTTAGTTTCTGAAATGGCCAGTCAGGAATCCAAGGATCTTCGGGTCCAGTGTGGTGGTACTCAGACTCGTTAGTGTGGCCACACTGGCTGCTTTGGCAGAAGAGGTAATACCCTTATGAATCCATACACTCACTAACAGAGTGATACTCCGAGCTCCCCAAGGCCATGTAATAGAGTCAATGAAGGAGAAGAGAGGACAGGTCAAAGTTTATTCCCAACATGTTATAAACAGTGATAATTTTAACCGGCATTTTTAAATCAGTGTCAAACACTGAGAGACACCAAGAGTGATTCGGGAAATGTATATCAGGTACACCAGCTGAAAATTATGAAAAAATATGAAAATTATAAAGATTATGCTCATCTTGAGCATATTTTATTCTGATATATTCATAGTCAAAGGAAAAACATTATGTCCATAATAAATGGTTCTAATACCTGTGATGTTCTATCAATAACGTTACTCATCTTTAAAGATTTATGGTTTTTAAAGCCAAAAAAATATAAATGTATGACTTGAAAAAGAAAAGGAAAGTTTCTTAACTTGAACATTATAAGCCAGGCACTAGTCCCAAAGGATTGTTATCCTGTGAGGATACATTTATCTTCAGACATAAAAATGAAGGGCTTACATTATTTCGAAAAGAGTGGCTGCGAATTGGATCTTCTGCTGCTAGGGAAACACTGCTCAGCATGATGAACACAAGGATGAGATTGGTAAAGATGTGGTGATTGATGAGTCTGTGGCATCCCACTCGAATTCTGAAGAAGAGATACAAAAATATACCATGTGTGCTAATAGAATTCAGCAGATGGCTAATATACAACATGTTTTCTACTACTCTGCCAACAGTGACAGAACAGAGCAACCATCAGCAGCTAAAAGCAGTGCAAATGCTGAAGCTATTGCTTCAATTTCTAAAAATGTAAGTAAATTCAAAATCCAATCCACCTGTAGTGAACATGCACTTATCGAAGGAATTGGAGAGGATTTCTTAGTATCTTAGTTAAGTAAGATGGCCATTCTGGCCTGAGAATATGTAGCATTAGTTGAGGTCAAAAGCAATTTGACATGTTCAACAATCTAATGGTTTTACATTCAGCATATGTGTTCTTAAAATTCCTATTTTAAATAGCTCTCTTTCCAGTTCGTTTGAAAATTCTGAAGAGCTTTAGACAACCCACGCAATGAGTAAGATACAAGCCCAAAACATTGTATCTTGATCATGGTACCATCTTCTAAACTTAATTGTGATGACCTCTACCACTGAGAAGACAGCATTCTCCCGTGCCAAATAACTCTTAAGCTCCCTTATAAGATGGCTCATGAAATTGGTATATAAATGTAACAGCTATGTTCAGTCTGTAGGAACTGAATTTAGTACGCTTGTTCACTTCCATCCAACAATCAGTAACAATTTTTATTGGCTACTGAAGCTTGCTTTGTTCATCAGCGTAGAACTCTAAATGCTCTGGAGTTAGGCTGAGCAGTGAAAGATTCCAATCCCCCCAAAACTCAACTATTATTGTTCTTGATTTTTAAAATCATTTGTCTTTATCTTCAGCATTTGCTTGAATCTGGGAAAATGCTGTTACCCCAAGAGGAACATATACATCCTTTCTCCTTCTTTCCTCTTTTCCCCCTCTCTCATTTTCTCTTCTCCTGTCTCACCTGTATTGCTCCACAAAGGTTCCTAGGGTTAACAGGAATCCTTTCTCATGTAGAAGATGCCCAGATCTTATGTCACAGCTCTTATATCCAGTGACTAACATACTAAATAGCAAATATAAATTAAAGGGTACTTTTGAGACATGTATAGACTTGACAGACTATATGTACAAAATGCTATTATCTTCAACAGTGGGAAGCAAATTAATATATTTATCGAATTCTTTCCATTCACCAAGTCATTCACAAAATTTTAGGAGAAGCCAATCTCTCTCCTGTTGAAGATACTGGAGTGCTATTCCTGACCTCACTGGAAGAAGGCCTGTTCCTTCACTGGTAAACTTTGATGGACTAAAACACTATTTTTCAAAATTATATTTACGGATTGGTGCTGCTGAAAATGAAGAAGGCACTCCCTTCAGGAATCGGTGTTATCTTCTCCTTCATATTTAGTTCCGATATTCTACGGGGACGTGGGCCCGCTGGTACCTCTGGTTCATCCTCCTCCTCTTCTTCATCTTCACCTACTTTAAATTAAACACTTTTTTACTATAAAATAAAAAACATCGAGTTTTATAAAAGCATGGTTTGTATTCAAATATATATGACATAGGAAATATATATTCATAGCATAGCTTTAAAAATCTATGAATCAATATATGAATATCCATATAGTTGTCACAAGCTTATATACATGTTTATGTGCATATATGGGTGCGTGCATAAGTGCCCTGAGTGCACTAATAGGCTTTACTGGCCTTGACCAGCCTCACCTGGGGACTCCACTCACACCCCCGGCGCAGGGGCTCTGGGGCCGTGCTGAAGATCAGCCCCGACCGTCAGTCTGCGCCCGAGCTGCGCGTAGGGGTGCTGAGCTCTGTGCACTGGCTGAGCGCTGAGCGCCCAAAAGGGAGGGCAGATTTCTGTCATAGGCATCCAGGCAATCAGACAGAACTGATTTTTAGATAAGACTGGAAGAAGCTAAGACAAAACTGACCGAACATCAGCTGCCCTGGAATGTTCTTTTTTGCCAAACATTTCAGAAAAGGTTAGAATTTGCTCTCGTATCCGGATAGTGTTACCACAGCAGTCTTGAGGCTCACAGTATTAACTCTCATATGCTGTTGGTACTGTCTAGGAAGCTGCAGGAAAAGATAATACTTAGCAGCTTACAGGCCCATTTATCCACTGATAACGGAGCACGACTTCACTGACTTCAAAGGAATTCATTCAGTGTTCAGCAAGAGCAAGTTTAGGATATCTTAGCAAACAAACTTAAACGTGTTTGTCTTCTGGCTGGTATTCACATACCTGGTACATCGCAGGGTGGATAGGGATCTTTATCCTCATCCTCTCCTTCTCCATATTCAGTAATTGTCACCTACAGCAATGAAAGGGATGCACAAGAAGAAAAATAAATTTAAATATAGCTTGGAGTATAAAGTTCAACAGAAAGCAAACCAAATAAGTCTCTGAAGTCAGGGAAATGATCCCTATGCTTAGTCTGAGTTCTCTGAAACAGCGTAACTCTGAGAACAGAGGAGAGTTGAGAGTTTAATACATATTTTTAAAAGATTATTTTTCTATAGTATCAACATTCTTCTGGCTGTGTAGATCACAATGAGAATATAACCAACAGGCTTTGGTAAAAATTACCACGAATGTTTGAACATTCTACTAGGAGTTTATCATTCACTAATCAATTCCACTTGATTTATCAGGCAAAACACCTACAGGGACCCTAAAATAACATCAATTTTTTCTAACATTAACTATTTCATGCTCTAAGAGCTTCCCTTCTCAGGATATCCTGAAACCTAAAGGATTCTGGATTAAGAGACTCTGTGAGGATGCAAAGCATCAGAACTAAGTTTCCTTTGCCTGGAAAAAAATGTAGGGATGACAGGTTCATAAAGCAAATCGTACAATGCACAGTAGTCTTGAAAAGTACTCCCTAGCAAAATCAGTAAAACTGCTTCTTAGAAAAGACACAATTTTTAGAATAAACACCTTACTATCCTTGGGCTTCTTTTGGTCACCTTCTGACTTCTCACTTTTTTTATTTTCCAGACTCTCTTTTCTACAAAACAATACAATAACAATTACAAAGCACGTCATGTAAAGACAGAAGATTTTAAGTGAACTATACCTGTTCCATGAAAAGTTAAGAGAGCATACCTAAAACCGTACAGTAAAATATTTAAAATTATTTCCACAGCTGCAGGTGTCAGGCAACACAATCTATTGCATTTGAATGCAATGATCCATTTAAAAGATTATCATTTTGAATATAAGTCCAGAAGCTAATCCCTAAAAAATTCAATGCATGATCATTACTCCTTTGTAGAGGGATAAACTGTGCCCTTGGACTCATACAAACAACTTGCATTGACTTCAACAGGCCTGCACTGATTTCAAAGGAAGGTTTTCTTCTTGTCTATATAAGGCGTAGAGAATTGATTCCACGGGGAGTTGTGCACTGGCAACAACAGATACATTCTTGTTCTAATTGCGCAATAAATCCTACTATTGCAATGTTTAAATATCAGCTGGCTTATCATTACGTCCTTAATTCACCTCATTTTCCCAATTACTACTCAACTTTTATCTAAAATCATACTAATTGGGTCTTATTTTAATGTCTAGGTAAACTCTTTCACTTTTTCCTGAGTCCAATTAAATTTTGAAGATGGTGAAGACATTTATATAAAGAAAATCCTTATGAAACAATTCAGTACCCTCCTCCTTCCCTCTCCTGCTTATTCAACATGCCCATGCTATTTTACCTCGCATTCTTTTTCCTTTCCTTTTCTTCAGCTTCTTCTTTCTGAGCTGTATTTAGACTTTCAGCATCTGCCAAGTTATCCACAGCAATGGCCAAGAAGACATTTAGCAAGATATCTATTTCAACTCATTTTAAGGACATTATGCCTTACTATACTTGTTTGGTTTATTATCAGCATAAACATTGACAATGTGAGAGATATAAAACACATGTTCCCAACCTACAGCATAGAGATTTGTGATGCTGGAGTGTAGTGCAAATAACAGTCATTTAAAGGACTAGATTAATACTGGATGTAAAATGAGCATACTTGATATGAATACTTGACGTATTTTTTTAAATAAATGAAATTCAGCTTTATGCCAGCCTGAGCAAGTTTCAAATACAAAACATTGTTTATTAAAAGTGAAGACTGTTCAGGCATTTTGAAAAAATCATTTAATAATGCATTATCTTCTGAATCTACAACAATCTATATCAAATTCTGTACTTCAGTCCATATCAGTCAAGTACTAATACTGATACAAGCACTGTACAGTACAGAAAATAGAATGGCTTTACCCTTTTATCACCTCCCGACCTTTCGAGAACTTCTGAGAATGACACTAGTTTCTGTTGCTGCATGGGGCCAAGGAAGTATTTCCAGCGCACTGAAGGCAGCGAAGGGGAATGCGTCAGCAGACTTAATCCTAACTGACGCAACCTTTCTCCGCGCAGATTTCTCTCATCTGGTCCCTGCACTGTACAGTGGATCAGTGGCTCCACTGTCAGTGTGTCTCAGAATTAACAGAGCTATGTCAAGCGTCAAAAGGATTCAACGGGAAATTACTGCCGTAGAGACCAGACTACGTCCGTGCATTTTCAGAGGGAGAGATGTCAAATAGAGACAAGCAGGTAGAATAAGGCTGTTTTCCCACTGAAGGAAGAAAAAAAAGAAATCTCTGGTTTCTGCCACTGCGGTGCCTGGAGGCAGACTCGGAGATCACTGGAGTCTCATTCATTAGGGAACAGGTGTACAAAGACAAGTCTGTTTAAAAGACAGCACATGCAGAAAACACTTGTGTGTCCATTGCAATTTACTCCCTCCTAGAAAAATTTTGCGTATGTCCCTGGCACACAGCCCCATTTGGAGATGTTTCCCGTGAGTGCAAAGGATACAGTTACCACAGATGAAGAGGATAATGAAATATATACAGACTATCATGCCTGACGATGACGGGCCACCGTAGGCCATTATGCCGTCATACATAACAGCATTCCAGTCTTCACCTGTTAGAATCTAAGAAGCAGATATATTATTAGCAACTCAGCATCAAAAAGAGCAATAGAGCAGACAATAAGGCTAACCTTCTGTATACGTAAAGCAATACCATAATCTTTTCATGCATTGTTTTAAAATTTCCATTTAAATAAGCATCTCCTGAAAGCTTGGGTTTAACTCTACTAGTTTTATTTTATGCTACACATTTACATCACTGAACTTCAAAGGCAAAAATAATAAAAATAGAAGCCTATGATTTTATTGATTTTGGCATGCAAAAATAAGAGCCCCAATTTTCAGTAATGCCACCTATGTAGCAATACCCACAAACATTCATCACTCTTGAAAATCAAGTTAGTATATGTTTTAAGGTTCTCTTTTTTTTTAAATAGCGGCCACAAATCTTTCCTAGCATACACCATTTGTCAGTCCTGCAAACTGGTCTACCCAATTTCAGTTTTAATGGGAACTGGCTGCCTTATCATAAATTATATAATACACATACCACACACAGACACTGCTGCTATAGCTTTTGAAATGGCACCTATTGTAAACTGAATGGAGCTCAGTGCTGTGGGAGAATTACATGATTTTCTTATTGGCTATTGTTTCACACAATTTCACCAAAGTCTAAAAGAACCTTACAGAAATCTGTTGATTAGTTAAAAGGATAGTTTACAATGAGGCAACTCCGCTTTTGCCGTACGACAAAAATTCTGAGTATCATAATGCAGGTTATAGGGGCACTTTGTATATTTCTAACTAACCTCTTAAAAATTATCAGTTCTATCCTGAGAAAACATGCAATCCTTCCAAGTAATTAAGTGGTTGTTCAAGAAAATTATATGCATGCCAATTTCTGAAATTCGTTTTTGGAGAGCTAAACTTATCAAGCTGATTTTCGTAACTATTGAGCACCCAACAGGTTGGTTGCTCCTGAGTGTATTCTGAAACTGAAGGAAGCCTCATTCCTTTGAAAATGAGGCAGCCTAAAATCCGAATAAAATCCAACTCAGCTGAGTTTGAAAGTACAGTCTTATTTTTTTAAAGGGGCAATGTCAGGTCAAATGTGGACACTTTTCCTCTTAAGGAAATTTCTCATTAAGATTTCCTTACATTAAAATTACATGGAAAGATTTTTTGCTTGCTCTGGGCAGCCACCAGACGAAACTTCTACCAAGGAGATAGGAAGTTGACACAAAGTTGGGGGTTGCAGTGTCAGCTTTAAACACTCACCTACAATGCCTGAAACCAAACATTGTGGTAATGTGCAAAGCTGAATGTGAAAATGGCTAGAAAGATGAAACCAATTAGCCTAGTTCCAGTATCCAAATTGAGAAAAATAAAAAAAGGGATCACAAAATAGTGAAAAGTAAACTGTAAGTATGGCCCTATCTTTTCACAAGTAACAGACAAGTTGCTTTAAAATTTTAATAAACCTGACAGTGTCTCTTTAAAGACATTCGTACTTATTTTTCTATTAGAGTAAGTGATATGACCCATATGCAAATATGCACTCTTACAACGCTTCTCATTTTTTCCTGCTTGGGAATAGCTGAACTTTTATATAGCAAATGAAGTTAAAGAAAACAATTTGATTAAAATCAAAATAACGTTCCACCTCTTTTTCTAGTCGTGTATTTGATGGACAAAGGAGATTTAAATTTGTGAAGTAATATGACAGCTATGTTGCATAGATAGATCAAATAAGACATGAAACAAATGGTACAAATGGTGCAGAGTTACCAGAGTACTGAATTTAATGAGCAGAATGCTACTTAAAATAAACTGAAGAAATAGTATTCGTGATTTTATTTTCAGGCAACATGATCACTTAAACAGTTTTGTTGATCATCAAAGGTAAAATGTTTCATACGGGATGAAAGTAAGTTACCTGGAATACAGTTAAAAGAGCTTGTGGAAAATTATCGAAGGTGCTCCGTTTTGTTTGAGTTTCATCAAAATTAAATTTGCCTCCAAACAGCTGCATTCCAAGCAACGAGAAGATTATGATGAAGAGGAAAAGCAGAAGCAACAGTGAAGCAATGGACTTCATTGAGTTTAACAAGGATGCTACCAAGTTGCTCAGGGATGCCCAGTGCCTATAAATTAAAATGCGTGTGTTAACACACACCAAAAAAACCCCAAACAAAACAGTAAAAGAGCAGCGCATGATGAAGTATTACAAAAGAATTGCTGATCACCCTTCAGCTACCCCTAAAGTTAGCAGTATTAGTTAATCTTACCTTGTTACTTTAAAAATACGCAGGAGACGAACACAGCGAAACACTGAAATTCCAAGGGGTGACATAATTTCCAACTCCACCAAAATGGTTTCAACAATGCCACCACAAACAACGAAGCAATCAAAGCGGTTAAAAAGCGAAACAAAATAAGCCTGTAGGCCCAGGCTGTACATCTTTACTAACATTTCACAGGTGAATAAAGCCAGAAGGACTTTATTTGCGATATCTGGAACAAAATATTAAAAAAAAAAAAAAAAAAAAAGACATTCCTGAATTGTCTCATAGATTCCATTTTTATTTTAACATATTAGTACTATACTTTCTATACTAGTTCACAGCCTTTTGCTTGAGGAAGAAGCACTGGCTTTTTATGTTGGACTGTATTTGATGCCTAAGTGGCAAAAGTTACACAAGGATGTAAAGCTTCCTGCCCCCTATAAACTATTCACCTTTCCAATCCGTTGTGCAGTTCACGGCTGCTCAACTCACGGCTTGAGTCCACGCTGTAACTTAAGCAACGCAGCCCACAGCATGTTCTGCTGTGCCAGTTACCACGTCCTTCCTCACCTTTCAAGCATAGTTTAACAATAAAAGTACAGGTATTCACGATTTAGTATCGTCAGGTTTTTGCTGGTGTGCCATTAAGCTGTGTTACAGTTGTGGAAATCAAATGCATTCAGTCATTTCTTGTATCTCCCTTTGGCTGGGCTGAATATCCTTCAGGACGGCAAACGACAGCAAAATGGCAAAGTACAAAAGTAGCCGCTGATAGAATGCAAGTATCCATAGTCAAAAACAGGACAAATAATTTTTGACTGTACCTTGGATCTGGGTCAGCCAGTCAGGTTGATTATAATGCTCCGATGAGATAGTTAATGTGTTCAGAAAGACCAAGACAATAACAAGCCAATAAAATGTGACAGATTTTACTGCAGCTCTACATTTTCTTCGATTAAATCGATTCCAGCGACGCCAGCGTCGACTGAAAGTTCAAATAAAAACAAATTTATTATTATACAGAAAACACATGAACTTGAGGAGGGTTTCTTCTGTGTAGAAAACATAGTGCAAGTATTTACGTGTGAGCAGGTGTATTTTCATAAATATGTGCACAATACTTCCGATAGTTGTGTAAACTATTACCAGTTGCAGACAAGGAAGTGCTAATTTGTTTCCTTTTTTAGATTTCATTATACATTTTTAAACGTAAACCACAACTTTTGGAGACTCTAATTGCCTGTGACATAATCAGATTAAGCTGCATTTAATATTTCATTGAGTAAAAAGATATATCTATCTTCTCAGGCCTCATACACTTAATAGCAGTAAAGAAAAGCCAATGAAGCAACTTAGAATTCAAATTACATTTAGTCTGAAAACGTAGGCTTTGAGTTAAACCACAGGCACAATTCTGGCAGGATTAAACAAGGCAGGAATGTTGACGTCAACTTTTAGAAATCTACCCTATAATGTTAGGAATCTCGGTCAGCGACTGCTAGAGATTTCTACCGATGTGCCTTGAAATTGTGTCAGTGGACAAACGTTTGTGAAATGAATAAGAGTGACAATCAAGGACAAGTTAACAGGCCCTATCTAGGTGTGAGCTGGATTCACGAGTGGGGGTATTAGCTTAGCTTTGGACTCATAAAACTAGATTTAATTTCTCTGCTTCACTTCTGGGAACTTCAGTAAACCAATTGGTCTCCCCGGGTTGCATTTCCATTTGTGAAACAGGAAGAAAATATATTGCTGGTCATAGGAAGAGAAGGATTAGGAAGCACTTGATATTACCTAAAAGGGAGGCATATAAAATTCACACACCCAGAACTGCAGCTGTGGACTCAGATAATAAATTTTAAGAACTGACAACTGCTTCATCCAAAAGGGCCAGAGCAGGCACGGACTCCAATGGAAGTTTGACCTCGCCTTAAAAGAGTAAAGAACTAAGAAGAGCGTGCATGTATAAGCTTCTTCCTCTACAGTTTCACTATCAAGCCAGCCCAGCATAAATCTGTTGTGATGGAAAGGGGTGGTCTGCTCTCCTTGCTTTGCCCTCTCCTTTCCCTTTTGCCAAAACTAGCCCTAACGAAGTGAGCCAGACCTGAGAATTGACCGGTGGAAATCAACTTCCTTTTTTCTGGGTTGATTTTAGCGGGTCAGTTGTCGGATCCGATTCATCGCATTGCCGCATGACAGAAAGAGCAGGAAGAATGAGTGGCTGAGACAGGGGATGGGCACTGCAGCCCTTTGGGCAGCACCAAAGCACGGAACTATGGCTTCTGAAAACTGTTACAACTGGGTGAATTTCTTGAGACTTTTAGTGTCTGAATTAGCAGGTATTGTGTTTAGCATGTATAAAATCAGAAAGGCTTTAAATTTGCCTCAGAAAATAGAACCAATATGCAATAACACCACCATAAAAATAACTGAGCTTGGCACTGCATTCAAGCATTAACTGAGTTTTCTTTATGCACCTCAAATTTGTCCTTGTAGTAATGGAAATTAATACTGGTTTTAGACACCAGTGCAAAGATGTTTCAAGCCTTTGCAGTATTCTAACCATATAAAGGAAAAATATCCTGTCCTGACCTAAATCAACACGGTATTCAAGAACGTTCTTATCTTGCCAGTCCTCTGCTAAACAGCCCTACATCCATGGCCATCATCAGGATGGCTCACTCCCCGGGGAGGTACAACAGCCTTTTTTTACACTTACAGAACATCCTATCATTGAAGTCAATGAGACAAGAATAACATTGTTTGAATGTCTCTACTCATAGGAGCCAAAAGCAGTCTCGACGTGTATAACTCATAGCTCTCTGAAGCCAATGGGGCTTTTTTTTCCCCAAAAGGTCTGTGGAATCAGTGACCAAACAGTATAGCTAAGTGGTGCATACGTGAAAACGCTGCCAAGGGGCGTGCAATGGCATCCACATGTAGAAGTGTATGAATAATATAAGCACATGTAAAAGGCCTACAGAAATAAAACAAAACTTCAAAAAGGAGAATAGGAGTAATTTTCTACCTTCATTAGATTGGTACAAGTAAAGAAATAAATAGTAAGTAGCAGACTGAAGTAGATGGCCTGTTGTGCCAGGAAAACCTGTGGCTATATAAAATAGGAAAACAAATTACACTATTTTCACTCCACAGTTTTCTATTTTTTAGTAACCGCCCCTCCTAGTTTTAACCAAATAGCATAATTTTTTTCTGGAAGAATGAAATGTACCCTTTTATTTTGAAGAGAAATTACGTTTTCATAAATTTGCAATGATATAATATTGCTTTCATGAAATTATCAAGCGTTTTTCACAAAATATAGCAGTTGAATAAATATTAAAATCACAGAGGACACTTATAGTTGACATAGTTTGTCACAACAAACAAAATTATTCACTGCTTTTGTTCTCATTAAATAATTTATCATTTTTTCTTCATAACTATTTATGAGCAAATCATTATTCTTACAAATGTGGTCCCAATTTCACTTTCATTCACTCAGGCATTCATGTTTAGGTGGAAATCCAGCCTTGCGTTGAGTCTGACTGAATTCAGTGTCACTCAGTCATGCAGAATCTATGAAGTTCAGTTTGTTTACTTGCTATTTATGTGTGTTTGTGTATTGCTACTAGACCCATACAAAGGCAGAAATGTTCATTTTCAGATTATTTTGTATCAGCAGCCTTTCATTATAACATGGTATTTTTCTAAACTGGACTTTCCATTTAGAACCACATGCATAATCCCTGTAGCTGCGAAACTGGCGTGCCTCATATTTTCACCAGTAAGCTCACAGGGAAGTAAATATTAACGCCCAAGATGAATTCTTCTGCAATTGTGGGTGCTAACATCTGTGCAGAGACCTTAGACTTCACTACTCTTATTCATAAAATATGGGACAGAAGAATTGCACCAGAGTGCTCGCTCATTATGAAAAAATAGAAGCCTTTGAGATTATTTTTCCATTCCTCATTTTTGTAGTTACAGGATTCAGGGCACAGCACCAGCTTTTCAGCATGACTTGAAGGTTAATGCGATCACATAATCATACTGACAAATGAGGAACTGGAACCTTAAAAAGAGGGATCTTCACAGAGGACAACGTACACAAAGCTCTTCAACTAGCAGATCCCCATCTTCCTCTAATCATAGCTCCGTCACTTCCACGTGAGGAGAAAAAACAGTTGTTCTAGTATTAAAACATTTCAAATTCCACCTGGAAGATTACAAATATGCAGCATAGATCATATTTACCCATATATATCCTAGCATAACCTGTGGTTGATATACACCTTCAGTTAATAAACTGGCAGATAATTGCTATATCTTGCGAGGACATAATTCTCTTGACCAAGTACCCAGCTGACTGTATAGAAACGTATTTCCAAGGACTAACGTCTATTTTCACTTGTGGTACAGCAGGTAGGCTAGCTTGCAATAAAAAGCATTTTCTATTTTGATCCAAAAGGCAAAGACATTCACAGTCAAACCAATATCCTCGATAAGCTATGCCCTGGATTTACGTTGCCCTGAAACACAGTGTATTGCCGTTGCAGAATAACGTTCCTGAAGCTGGAGTGAGGATCAGGCCAGAAGAGCAAGAATTAGACCAAGATTTAGCATTTGGCTTAGAATGTGCTAGGACATCCCTGACAGCTGAACACAGTCTAGGGCTTTGCTGCAGAACTGAGCGTTCCTGTATTTTAGGTGAACAGAGCTTTTTAGAAACTAGTGATTCCAATGAAAAACACCAAAATTACATTCTTCTGACATATCAGAAAAATGGGGTTTGCAAATATGAGATGTTAGGTATCCAGAAACAATGGGATGAGAACCGTGAGTCTGCAGATCCTTATAGGGATAGAAGAGCAGTGACACTCTGTTCTTAGTGGCATTGCAAAGCCAGCAGCTCTTCAAAGTGCTTTTTCTCTCTGAGAACAGATGTTGTCAGCTCTTTTTAGGGGTCTGGGACATGTTGCAAGCCGCATCTTGTTTGGAAGACAATGGTACAACTATAATTTCAAGCTCTGTTGCCTCAAAACTGTTCCTCACATGGATTCATTAAGTTAAAAGGGATAGATCTTTCTCCAACGCTGCAAGTAAAGACGTGAAAGTTGAAGGGGGAATTCCCATTACCAAATTCAGTTTAAAAAGTTTAAGTATGATTGAAGACCTCAAACAGCTGCAGACTCCTGCAGCACTTCCAAGTAAGAGGCACCAACATCCCGTTGCTGATTGGCACAACTTGTGTGAATAGATGCAGCAATGGATGTATGAATGAACTTCTGTGTCATTTGTGGGGTTTAATGCCACAAGAACAGATTCTGATCAAAAAGCTCATGCAAAAGACATTTAGGACAGTGGCAGAATCTAGACAGCTGGAGACACTTTGGTGACTTTCTGGCTTGTAAGTAAGTTTTCTTTCAAATTCATGTGCTGATTATGAACATTGATTGTAGAGATGGATAGCACTGACTGCTTCTTACTCACTGCTTGAACTATTAAAAACATCAGGTTTGGGTAGAAATTTTCCTTTCTCAAAGATGACATAGTAGCTTTCATTTAACAGAGCTTCTAGAGTTCTCTTTTTCCTTAAAATACAAATAATGGGCATGGTTCAGAACGTAGGCATTACTTCCCTTTCTCTCTAATGCTTCTATGAGTCCCCACTGTGCAAACAGACCAAACTTGGAGACTGTAGTATAACGGCAGTCTATTGCACCACCTGGTATTTGAAGTTTCAAGCGATCACTTTATAGTGAAGCTTCTCCTTTAAAACCAGCATGAGCAGGCTTCATAACAATAAACAGTACGCTGTAAGGTTGATTGGAAACATTCTCATGATTCAAAATAATCATGCGTGTTCGCAATTCTCAGCTAATGAAATAACTAAACAGTTACATTTGTTCTACAGTTATGGTAACTGGAAGCAATGGCAAGAGAAATTACAGGCCATTAGCGCACTGAATCACTTCCCTTTATTAAGCTAAAAGCAGTCTCATCTGTCATAACTCTCATGAAGGGTTAAGCTCAAAGGTCCACATGGACATAACTGGTCCATGCAGTTGGTGTACCTAAGGCCAGTTTCTGTAGCAGAAGGCATACAAGAAATGATACAGCTTTTATAACTAACGATGAAACGTCTAGAAAGTTACTTGTGTATTCACTACCATCCTAAATGGCCAGATCTCCCTTGGCCACAGTCTTCAGCAGTGAGGCACATTTATATGCTGTCACCAGTTTGCTGGCTGAAAGGGATGACAAAATAAAGCTTGATCATAGCGTCACATGAAAAAACTCAGTGTAGAAAAGCACCAGTTAACTGTTGCCTGGGAGCTCTTCTTCAAAAAAGAAAGAAGACTATTCAGAAGGAACACAAGTCCACCCCAACTGCTTGCAACTGGTCAGCGCTGGTAGGTCATTAGAGCTAGGTAAGGCTAGTAGAATAAACCTGGGTATGCTATTCCTCTTCATTGCTGCAAGGAGAATACACTGCTGTTACCAATGAATTACTTGCTACACATCCCACACTGAAATCAGTTTTACTAGGGTTAAAAAACTGGAATGGTTCCAGATGTTGTCAAAACTGCTGATGTCAGATGTTGCCAAATCTTCTTGATTGTCCCTTTTTTCCCACTGAAAATTTTCTGCAAAAAGTATGTATTCTGTGGGTTGTCTGCAACTGTAGGAGTGTCTTTGCCCTTCGTGATTCACTAAGTCTACCTCTTGGTTACTTACCTTAAATCACATAGCTATTTCTCTTTTGTTCCTGCATGGAGTAATCTAATCTTTTCAAACAGAAATAGGTATCTCTTCTGTGTTTGCAATTATCCTTTCTAATTACTAAATATATGTCCTGTAAGACTAGAAAATAAAATCAAAATAAAGAAACCTACTGGTTTTATACTGGCACATCCAGTGTCTACAATATGAGGACTAATAACTCTTAACTTCGCTTATAACTCTTCCCTTCTGCAATCATACTTGAAAATAGAAGCTCACATTCCCAAATGCTCCTAATAAGTGAAAAGAGAGCCACAAATATCAGCAAGGCAAGTCAGGGTTTGATTTCCAAGAGTGTTCATGGATACTTTACTTTTGTATTCACCAGTAACTGTTAGGAAGAATTTTCACACAGTAAAATTTAAAGTACAGTACATAAAGAACAATTACACGAGATCACCATGATGTGTAAATAGTCACAAGGAAAAAAGTAATGAAGAAAGAATAAAATACTGACCTGAACTTGGATTTTGAGATGGTTTGACTAGAAGAAAAGGAAAACACATTTTTAAGAATGTGGAAAAAATAATTAACACAAATTCATTCTCTTTAGAGTTTTACCAATCAATACATTGGAATTACACATACATAAAAACAAGATTCTAACAAAATGCATCACGAATGATGAAATTCTGTTGTCTGTTATTTATTTTCTGAAATACCATTCCTAAAGCTTTACAAATTTTCTAAGTGAAAGAAACGAAATCTCCTTTAAAACTAAGTAAATAAACTGCTCATGTAGAAGCTGCCTGGAAGTCATGAAAATCTGAGCAAATAGTGAACACCACGGGATATAGAAATACTCTCATACATTGTTATTGCCTAAAAAATACATATTCTCCAGATCATGCATAACTTAACAGAAAACGTTTCTTTTTACATGTCATAGGGCACTTCCATTCTTTTCTTATTATTTTGGACGATAATTATATTTTATAAAAGCTTTCAGGAAAACATGAGTCCACTGGAAGTTTAGTTGAATTGCTTTATATCTTCTTAAATTTAGAATTTTAGGAGTGCTTTAATGCTGTTATAATTGGTCTAATATTATACTGAAAGGCAAAAAAAATCCCAAGCGTCAAAGTTTCACTATTTGAAAGCAGTTTTGGCTAAATAAACAACAGGGAAAGAACGATTCTTTTAAATTTTGAGATGATGAGGGTGAGGACTTGAAAACAGTCCGCGTACTCACCATAAACTCCCACAGCATGCTGGGTTCTCTCCTTCTCCACTCACATTCTCTGTGTTCACCGACTCAGTCTCACTGGTGGGCATGCTTGCTGTTGGAGACAGAAATTGCTTTAGATCGATAGCCAAGCAAGGCGTTACACCGAACGCGACCTCCTGTTCTATTGCGAGAATGCCTCCACTAATGGGAGCTTGGAAGATCTGAGGAACGGCAGATGAAGTTCGACACTTCATCAGTCCTCCTCTTGTAACAAAAGAAAGCACACAGAATTCCAGTGTATCGTAGCTTTTTTTGTTTCTTTTCAATGACTGAACATAACTGTTGAAAACGCACTACAGAATACAATGTAGAGGAGTTTTGTAACAAAGAGCATGCTACCCCTAGTAAAGAAATAAACCTCAGCTAGATTTTGTGACCTTTCATTTTAAGGAGCGTTCTGTTAGCACTTTGGAGGTGCTTATCAGCTTAAGTGTTGTTAACACGCTCACAAATTCCAAGAAATGTCATCAAAGTTCTTCTGAAAATAGGAACTATCACGCTCTGATCATACTGACCACTCCGTGCTTTTACTTCCATTGTGAATTATCAAGGCAAGATGCTAGAGAGTAATTGTGGCTGCAAACACTACACGAGCAGACAGGGAGGAGCCCTGGGAATGGCAGGATGGGTACTACAAAGGAGGATAAGAATTACTACTAATAAAAAGGGGGTTATTACATTTGTTACACAGCGAATTACTGTACATATAGCAGATCATTACTGAATAGTTAGCAATTGTAGCTAACGGGGTTTTAGACAAAACTCATTTGCAGATCGGTCATCACCACTTATCTTCAAATCAATTGAAATAGAGAGGGAGGACAATATATGTCAAAAGGCCTTAGGAAATGATGAACAAAGTTCTCAGTAATTCCCAGGGGAGACCACTACTTGCACGTCTGCAAAGCAAGCATGAAAGGAAAACCTCAGGAACAAGTGTAACATTAATGTTGCTGGTTTATACAGTAGAAATACCATATAAAGTAGGAAAAAATAAGAGAGGTGGAAGATGCACTGAAATTACTGTAGAACAGCAAGAACAAAAGAAAAATAGAGTATCTTAAAGGTATTCTGGGGTGTACCTTCTGCTGTTTTGATGGTTTGCTTGTTTTGGTTTTTTGTTTGTTTTGTTGGGGAGGGTTTAAGCCAATGTCTGCGGACTGAGAATACTGAAGGCAGAAGGGCTACAATGCCTGTTTCTGTGAGGGATGTCTCACTATTTTGGTAGCCTGAAGGAGGTTTAAAGCAGGCTCAATTACACACATCTTAACAAAAGGGATACTCAAGAATCAGGCCCTCAATTTTCTGATTTGTCTACAGAGCGGGTACAAAATGAGAACTGTTAGTAACAGTTTCTCTGCACAGCCTCTATATTGCCCTAACACTGACATAGAGATACATGGAAGTGGTAAATGGTACTTTGGTTTCCATGCCCATCAGTTCCATCCAAGTTGAGAGACTGACAGGTCTATGCAGGCTAGATGCTCAGCTGCTATTTGCAACAGCTGAGAATCTGTCCCCATAAATGTAAGTCACCATTACATGAAATGTTACACACAGAGTTGGCATCGCAAAGAAAGATCCAAAATGTCCATGCAGGTGTTTGAATAAACAAGGCACTTCAGGCAGTAAGCACAGCAAAACCTTCTTTCACAAGGTTCTTCTGTTTTGATGATTCTTTTAAAATACTACTGCAATTGCTTTATGTATGAACAATCCCTGGTTAGCACCTGCAAGTACCTCAATTCTAATATCATGCTTCTCTTTATAAATCAGTTTTAAAAAAATGAATATTGCTAGTCTTGTGTGAACCTCGCATCTTACAGTCAGAGTTCAAAAGGAATTTCAGTCAAGAGTAAAGCAATCAATCTTTGATGATATCTAAACTGAATTATTAAAATTTCAAAGGGTTTAAGAAAAAAAAATTTACAAAACTTTCGGACGCAGTCTCAGATCTTCAGAACTAATAGTTTTTATTTAAAAATGCCAGGGTCTTCTGCAATACATGCAAGGAGTTTCCCTGTCTGGTAAAGAACTGAAATGGTTGTCTTGTGCTGGGTGACTTGCACGCTGTTAGGAAACACATTATAGCCACCTTATGATGAACATTTTGGCACTTGTGATGGGCAACTGCAAAGTACAAGTGCAGAGTCTTGTTTCAAACACTGTTATTACCAGCTGCCACGAAAACAGAGCTAGGCCCACTTTTACAATATTACATACGTGCAATGTATGTCCCACACTTGTGTTTCAAATTTATCAACCTTTCCCTCATCTAAAAGCAGTACCTAGAATCCAGTTCCTCATAAAGTGTCACTCAGTGTCACACACCTGCTATTTGTTTTAATACACGTCAAATAATTTTTAAAAGAGTAAGCATAAAGTAATATAATTTTAATTCAAGTCTACCCAGACTTGATGCGTTAACCCACAGTAAGAAATACCAGCGTTTTTTGAACATGACTGCATGAAGACAAACGAAGTACCAAAGTAAAAAAACAAAAAATCTTTGTCCCTATTGAAGCCAATGTCAGTTCTTCTTAAACACAGCCAGAATGGGACTCTCTGTTTCAGACAGGGCTATTACTCTAGCTCTGTTAGTGACTTGCAGGTGCTGTGTTACAAAAACGGAAGAGGAAAAAACGAACCACAGACAGTGCAGTTTACACGAGAAACTCAGCTATCATTATACTGTAATTTATATGCCAAAAGAACAACTTGACAGAAGTACTGAGAAAGGCACCATGTGGAAGCCTAGCTCCAGCAACGCCAGCAAGTCATTAAATCTTTAGCTAGAAGAAAACAGCAACAGCACGGCATGAGCACAGCCACTCTCGCTAATGCAAGCAACCTGGCAAGTCTTGAAAAGACTCCATTTCATGACCACAGGTTTTTAAGGGCGGTGTCCATTGGGGAAAGTACAGCACGCAGAATGAACTTCTGACAGACCGTGTGATCTCAGGAAGGTCAGCTTTGAGATCTTTAAACTGGTACTCCAGTATTCAAAGAAAGGTACCAAATTTTCTCTATTCTTTATTCACATTTTGCCCTTATTTTACTGGCATTCTTCTGGAAAGATTATCTAGATTTCTAGATAGTATCAGCTCTCTTCAATTATGGTAACTGGTTTCAAACAAAAGAATGCTTGCATTAGGCAATATAAACAACCCATATAGCATGCAGCTTAATACTTTCCTGAGTATACAGAAAATAGGCCAAATACATCAACTACTACATTTTATTTCTGCAGATAAGAAAATAGGTTGGTTTTTTTCTCTCATGTTATAATATTCACTACTTACTCTAAACAGTTTTCAGATTTTGGAGCAGGGATTTCAAACTCCACTCCAGGACAAAACATAACTAATGCATAGCTAAGAGCAAGTCAGTGTCCATCAGCATTGATACGCCCTAGCCAGCTGGAGATGGAAGAAATAAATTCCATAATCCTGCGATATGACAATTCAGTGTCTCTGTAGAATCCAGAAGCAGACTAAACTACACCCTGACTTATTGAATTGTGGTGGTAAGTATTATTGTTGGAAATGTTTTCCTCTAGAAAGTATAGAATCAATTATTTTAATCTGGTTCAACTTCAGCTATGCATTTTTGATCTATAGGCTGATCTCATTTCCACACTGAGGCACCTTGGGTTGCTTTCTGGTTGCACATGCTGAAGGAAAAGAGCTGCAGAAGTGGAGTGATCTGCACAGCTAGTCAGATAATCAGTAATAGCTACTGGAGAGAATCTTACAATTATTAAAAAAGGTACCATACTGGCAAAATTTTAGATCAATCTTGCAAAACGGTCATCTTCTGTCTGCTAGTAACATCCAACCAATTCCATGAGCTCCAAATTTCTCAAATCACTACATGGATTTTCTGAATCCTTTACACCAAATCTTTGAGGTAGTTAAATAGGAAAACAAAACAAAACAAAAATCCCCAGAGAGGCAACATTATCATTGCAAATTCATCTCAAATTTTCCTAAGTCTGCTGTATGCCCAGAAAACACATCAGAAAGAAGTGGCACTATCTATTCTGACTGTGAAGCTCCTCAGGGTAAATTCCGTTTAAGGAGGAGCTGCCTGGAAGATGTTCTACATGATACTGTAGTGAGGTATCTGTTTCCATAGTGCAGATTTAATGTCGATACTATCAACAATCATTCTTACAGGCTCTCTCTTTTTATAGGCAGCCCATGGAAACTCAATATAAGGTTGAATGGTTGCAGAGCAGTGGAAGGAGAGCAAAATAATCAGTTTTCATTACGGAAGCATCACTGAACCAGCCACTTCTAGCCTGAAGGATGACACTATGACTCTTGGGAATGTTGTAGAGTCTCCAGATGTGGTGCTTTTAATAGAAATAGAGGCAGAGGTAATACAAAGAAAAATATTTAGGGTGGGATTTCTAATCCAGTGGTAGTCCAAGTTTGAGCTACTCAGATCAGCATAATAGTCTCACAAATAGAGAAAGTAGACGACTTAGGCCACCAATTTGTACTTCAGAAAAATCCTACTCATAAAAGGTATACCTGCCCTGCAAGACACACATGAAACTAAGTCAGTGCACACATGCTTGAGAATGCTTTTGACTAGCAAGGTCAGGTAACAGCAGCGAGACAGCATTTGCGGCCGATAGACGACGGCAAGTTTTCAGCCAGTTCCATCAAAACCTGAACCTGCTAGTTTAAAGGCTGTGTTGAAACACATATCCAAAGTAAAATTGCAACCACTGTCTTTTAGCAGTTTTTATGGAAAAATTATTCCAGCCTGTAAAGCTGTGTGAGCTATTAGACAATACAGGTAACAGTTACACAAATAATTTCAAGCAGACTCAGTATTTGTAGAAAATGAGTCCACCGGGTCCTAACAATTTCTGACTTAATATTCTGCATTCTCTAAAGTAACTGGATCAGATTTGTCAGCCTCAGTCTGAGCCACAATAGTGATTCTTAGGACAGCAAGGAAGTCAGTTGCTCCAATAACTTTGTTGTAGGTAGGATTAAAACTAGATCTCCTAACTACTACAACTGTGATTATGTCAAATCAACGCACTTTCCAGTATTAAAAGAGTGAAGATTTGAAAATAACTATCATACTCTAAAACCCCTGTCCATCTCCATTGTGGGTGGGAAAGAAATTGAATAACACACAAATTGCAGAAAAAAACCCATCAATAACAAGAGAAGATACAATAAAAGTTTGTTATGTTTTGTTAGATTCTACATTAAAAGTATTATAAATAAATAGCAAATATTATCATACTCTTCTAAGCTTTCACTATGATCTATTATAAAGCTTGTAAAATACTTTAATTTCTTCACACCTGAATTTAAAACATGTTTTTTATCTGGTTTGCCTGACTTGTGAAAAAGAAAACCTATCCTTCAGCAAGAACAGCCACAGACAAAGACACTTCAGTGGAAATCTAAACGGATTAAAGACTATGCTTTAGGAAGGTAGAGCACTGCAGCACCCGTCTATTCCAAACATGCACTTAACCCAGCAGAACTGCATGCATGAGGGTCTCCATGCTAAAGATGTATATGCCTTTGTTATAGGAAATGCATACAATATGTGCTTTCAAAAGCTAACACATCAAATGCAGTATTGGCACGAAAGAAAGTTCAACTGCAAACCAGAACATGTTTTACCATGTTTATTGGAAGAACGGCCAAAGCAACTAAGTCTGCTTTTCTTCTTTTCTTCCATTAAGTCAGCCAATGTAAGCCCTTCGTGTTAAGTACATGTAATCCCAGCATTTACACAGTAGATGGCAGCAGTTGCAATGCAAAAAAAATAAAAATGTGTCCATATAGACAACACAAGCAACGTTAGGCAAAACAGATTGAAATTACCGGCAGCATAACTCATCAGAGCTAAATCCCTCACCTCTCGCTGGTTTTTGCATTTTGAGCTAACTTCGCACTGCTTTGAAGTCAATGGAAGTTTTTTCATTGACTTCAGGGGAACTAGCTATTGGTTCGTAATAAAGACTTACGACTTGTACTAAAGGCACGTTTACAATTCTAGCACTTAAAAGGTATTCCATTATTCAACAGCACTGAATAACTGCCCACTAGCAGCAACAGAGATGTACAAATACAGAGGGTTCATATATGATTTGACTTAATGACTTCTCTAGTTAGAAATTTTAAAATGCTGGGGTTGCAGGAAACTAAACTACATTTTTAAAGGATTATCTAAAGTTACTAATCACCAATTTAACTGCCTTTGAAATCTGTACCTTTTCCTGCCATAGAGAGAAGAGATATTCTGTATCCTAACCCCAGAGCTCTTCCACATTGTTGAAGAGCATTATGGTGACCTTCCATCACCATAAATCAGCAGTAATCTTGATCATCCAGAGGTTTAGGCATTCAAAGTAGGGACGTAGCTGCCTAGAAGCCTGCAAATTATTATTCTGCCTATCTTGGGACCCAGCCCTACCTTATGCTTCAAAGACAGTTCTAGAAACACACCATCCTAAGCTTACTACTCAAAATTATTAACCTGGTGATAACTATCTAAATTTCACCCGACCCCCAAACAGGTAGCTCCTTATCATATCTATGCTCCTAACCCAAAAGCTTCCCATGGAGTAAGTGGATAGATAGCTTGTGCTGTCTCTCATCGTACCTCCCCATGCCACGTGACACGCAGCAGAGTATGTCTTGAATGCAAAGAGGCGGTGCAATTCCGCAACACTTCCTCCTCTACACCCTGTTGCACCTGATATTAAAAATGAAATTCCGAGTCACATATTTAAGCACACCCAGTGGAGTGCTAGGAGATTGCCTATTTGCTGGAAATTTCCACTCAAAATACATATGCATGCCTGAAATCAAATTCTTGGGATTTGTTTTAAAGTTCTTTTAATTACCTTCCTTCTCCTATTTCTACTCTGCAAGTCTCCTCCTCCTTGACTTACCCTAGAAGTGTTTAAGTTAACAGTTTAGAGCCAAAAGCTCTCTCAAACTGAACAACTGTGCAAACAAGTATTTTTTATTTATGAAAGACCCATATGACCTAGAAGCTGTTTAAGGAATGCTGGAGCAAATGATTCTTTTGCAGCGCATTAACAAACATCCAATTTGAACAGGATGCAAAAAGTTCCTGGGATTTCACCTGCAGACTTGCAACCCAAGTCCATCAGCACCCCAGCTGACAGCACGGCTGTCCAACGCTCTCTGCAAATTTGGCATCACCTGCAACCCTGCATGGCAGTCTTGCACTAAGTGTATTTACTCCATAAAACGTGCAATCTTTTACTTCTCAGTCTTAGGGTTTTATAGTGATACTTGAACCCACAGTTTATGTATTTCTTCCACAGAACGTGAGTAGCAATAACAAAGTATAGTGAACTCTCTGGCTTTTTTGCTCTGCTCTAAGATCTCTGTGCTACAGATTTTCACATAGATACAAACTACTCCTTTCTGGGTGATGCTGGCATCAAGATCATCCCACAAGTTGCTTTCCAGCCTCTCATAAAATCATCATTTCCTTCCAGTCAGTAACACCGTTTCATACCCTGCTTTTATTGCAAACTGAAATACTAATAAAATTCTGAAACTCAAAAATACAAAGATTTTTAAAAACTTAACTACATGCAATACAGAGAAAAGTTTAAAAACAGATACCTCAATATGAAACCATGTAATTTTCACTATTTTACTACTTCTGAAAAGTACTATGGTTTAAGAGAACAGTTCACAATAAATTAGCAGCACTAGAAGAAAAAGAACAGTAATAATGTATTACTTCAACACAGAAAATAATATTCTGAGTTGCCTTTGACAAACCACTTGTAGATGCATTTTCTTTTATATGCTCAATAGTATCTTAATGAATAAATATCATGACTTTCCGGAGTACCACATAAATAATAAGGTGCTATTTAGCACTAGTGTATATGTATTGAAATTTGGGCTTTAATCTTACATTTAGTATTAAATCATAAACCGTATCCTGAATCCATGTTCTCATTTATGTACAGCACTAAAAGTTCTCATGAAAATTTTAACCGCTACTATGCAAACATGGCTAAGAGGCTAAAATAACCTCTACTAAGGTATGAAATTAAAATACTGCTGTTACTTGAAATTTCTGACAGAGAAATAGACTATAACTTTTACAGTTGTTGTAACATCATGAAGCTAACTTCTTCCTTTACGTTAGGACTCAGGTCAGAAGCACTAGAGGACCACTACAGCATAAATTACCTTTCCCATAATACGCTATATGCTACTGGCGAATAAATACATTGTTAAGTGATAATTATATTTCTTAGTGTCAAACAAAAATTGCACAAGATTTCATTTATTTCACGCTCAGTTAATACATCTAGTAAAAATTATTTGATATAGTTTTCTTGACTATCAGAAAGAAAGATCCAGAATGTCATTTCCCTACTTCAAAACGCAAAAAAATCCTCACTATTAGCACAAGGTTATTTCTTGACTGTAGTTTTGGCCATATTTTTTAAGCGTTTCGTATTATTTCTATTGCACGCACCTACAGGCAAAAATATATTCTTCTTGACTATTCACAATGATACTTAGAGGCACGTAGCTTGTAGACACTAACTTTTTACAGAACACAAATAAAGCAAAGTTTTTAAGTCTCAGCAGTGACTGAGTGCAGACGATGATTTGTACACGGACAGCTCAGAGCAGAATTTTGTTGTAAGATTCTGAATTATCTTCAATGACTAAGTATCAACATATTAACAGACACGATCGCTCTGCTAACCAACACTTTTGCAAACTGGAAGTCAGAAAGCGACATCAGATAGGCTGCCTTCACCCCGTGTAACACCCCTAAAAGCAGTCAAACTGTCCCACACAGAAGTAGCACAGAGTAAAGAACACGTACTGTTCCGCTTGCCTTCTTCATCAACCTCTTCGTCATTCTCAGGGTCAATGTCTTCTGCCTGTGTAATCCAGTCTAAATATCCCTTCAGATCTTCTTCAAGCTGCTGTTTTTCACGTAGCTTCTGAAAGTCCCCACGGGCCTTGGCTTTTTCTCTTTCCTTGGAAAATTCTCTATCAAATTCAGATAAAGCAGAAAAAAATACTGATTGTCAAACTCCCAGGCATTTTGACCTAGGTCTTGACATTGCAGAACAGCATACTGACATAGAAAACGGACTGAATAAGCTACATCAAAGATTTAAGAGCTTCTTTGAAAACAAGACAGTGGTGCAACAAAGTCATGGCTAATCCCTATCGCATTACATCAAAACTTTCAGAGCTTTTATGATTTAATTGAAAATTAAGTAGTATTCTTGACTCTTCCCACATGGGAAGAGACCCCCCTCCCCCCCGTCCATTTAGTTATGTGCTCTTCTAGACAAACTTTAAAATCAGTTTTATCTAATGGCTACGAAGAGAAATTGACTTGCAGTAATGAAGTCATTTCAGAGCGCTGAGCACTAGTTTCAGCGAAAAGGAAATCCTGGCAGCTAGTTCTGAAACCCTTCCTCTTCCAGCCATGGTTTATTGGCCACATCCAAACACACTTATTTCAGTACATGGGTCACAGAATTCCACTAATAAGCTCTCAATCACGCATAGACGCCTGTGCTGTTTGAGACCTCGATGTTTTGCCCTTTTGCTCTCTGTAACAGAACGTAGAAATCCTGTTCTCACAGATCAGAAATGCATCCTTTTATATAAATTGAATCCTCTGTCTCGCTGCCCCAATCTCAAGCCTGTCTCACGACTGTATTTGACTGTCTGTCTAGTTTAGTTTGTGATTTGGGTCAATCCCTAAATTGTCATGGCATGATAATTAAAATAATTAAGTCATGCTCTTTGAAAGGAGGTTGGATAAAATGGCCTACTAAGGTCTCTTCCAACCTGAATTACCCCATGAATCTATGGCTCCCTTAATGATATATAACTCAAGACAATTATCAAGTAAATTCTTGCACCACGACATTTCATATTCCAACGTTATTACAACATTTGGCGCGATACACAGCTCCAAACACGTAAATCCCTTCGCTAGGAGGATCAGACATTTTCCAATTTCTCTGAGTATCAATACGTATGATTGGGGTAGGCAAGCATCTTTTGAACTGTACTGTAACTACGTACTGATTCAGTATTTAAAATTGAGCTTGTTCTAACCTGTTAATCTTACAATAGGGCTGAAATTAGACCTAAAAAATGGTTATAGTAATTTCATTTACTATGAATTTGCAACCCCTTTATTTATTGTGAACTTTCACTTGAAAATATTCCCTAATTGATACACTCTCAAGGGGAAATTTATTAAAGCACTCAAAAAAATCCTTTTTTAAGTGGAAAAATATTAGGAAATTAGGTGAACAAAATTTTCAATATGATGTTGCCCTGCCAACAAAATATATCAGAATAATAGAAAGTCTCATAATTTTTCAACATAGTATTTCAGTTTGGTGACAGACGTTACTTATTTGGAATTGCAAAGATATAATCCCTCTGGCTTTTTTTTATTTTTATTGTTTTATTCGCAGTCTTCAAACACATCTTCTAAACACTAGATTTCTGCATTGACATCAGTAAATTTAAGAGTTAAGCTCTTTACGTGCAACCATACAGATTTTGCATTTTTCTTAATGTTATGTTGCAGAAGCTAAAACGCTTTCTGTTGCAAAAGCTAAGAGGCAGGCACCACGCCTTTTACAGTTGAGGACTTAATTCAACAAGAATTCGGTTTGGCATGTGGAGATCATCCCGTTCCATCTGATGGCCCTGTAACGAAGCTGAAGAATGCCAGTGCTTGCTTTGCATTTGCTACCCTGCACCTAACATCCAAGGACGAAGCCCTTCAAAAGGCCATCTCTTCACAAAAACGCTTGTGAAAGAGACCGAGCTCAACAGATCTCTCTGAGGGATAATGAAATAAAGATTTCATTGTTTCGGCAAAAGATGTAGCAAGCTTGTGAGAAATTGTTTTGTTTATGGAATGCTGGGTTTAAGCTTCTCTCAGAGACGGTATCAAAGAGACCATCCTTTACATCTGATTGAGGCGACATACTCGTGACCCTCATTCCCTAAGCAGTATCTTTGAAGAAAGAGCTATCATGGCGCAGTACGAAATCAGAAGTAACAAGCCTTGCTAGCTTTTACTAAGTATTCATGTTTTGTTCAGTTAAGTCCTTCAGGTGTTTTTTGTTAGGGTGAAGGATAGGTGATGTGTGTGGGTAAAGTAAAATGAAAGCTGCTGTTATTATATGGAGTGAAGTGAAAGAAAACATTTAAAAATGAAACAGTTGGCAAGGCTGATACTTTCAACAGCACTTCACCCGTGACTGAACCACCTTTTAACTTTGACTTTATATTAAAATGGCTGCACGCAGAGAATTAAACACAGTTTTTTACATACACAGCTAACCATGACCTTTCCCTTTAACACAGCACAGAAGTCAGACATTGTCTTGTTAAATGCTGCTGCAATTTACCAGTGGGGGGAGATGCAATGGTGCTTAATTTCCATATTTAAAAATTTTACTTTTATTTTTAAAACCTGACTGTTTGTAAGGAAGTATAACACCTGTGAAAACTGCATTTTCTTTAGGGAGGGAGGAATACGGCTGTATGGTATTTTTTTCTATCACAGTCACAATGAAGTGACATCCCTCACACACACATATGTATGTATTCCTTTTACTGAAATATGATGAATAAGAAAGTGGAATTAAATGGAATTGGAATGTAATGAGTTTCCTGTTAGCAGAACCAAGGCAGTTTTTTTCCAAGAAAAGAAAAAGATGATGGAGGTGAGATGAGGGAGAGACGTTAGCTCTTTAAAGCTTCTAACAAAGACATTTAGACAACAAGATATTTCAATATTTAGACAAAGACATGTGGACATTGGCTGATCTCCTGGAAGGAGGAATAAGACAGCTGCTCGTGCAGCATTTCATGGTTATGGAGAGCGCAGGCTGGGTTCGGGGCGGAAAGAGCGAGCTTTTGCCTATGTAGGCAGCATGGGTACTGACGTGGTTAGACTGACGGCCTGAACCGGCCTCTCCGACTGCCATCAACCCCGTACTCAGTCCAGAAGCCTACGAAGCTGACAGGCTTAGGAAGCGGCACGTTAATTGTGGTAAGTGGACTTAAGGTCTGTAAATACTTGGTTTCACAAATGCCTGTGATAGGAGCTAGCTTCAAAACACCTATTTCATTCTGGTTTCATAAAATGACCTGGGTCTGGCATTTGAAAGTGTATATTTGGGAAGGGTTTGTTCATTGACTAAACTGACAAAAATTGCGTCCAAAGGGCTGTTGTGACTATGCTAGCATTCACAAGGGTCTCTCCACTAAAATGTGATTTAAATTGGTCTCCGCCCAAGTTGCAAAATCCTAAGGAGCTACTCTCATTTGACACCAGCATATATGAAACAAAAATCAGGCCTATTGCCTGTAAAATTTCAGTTTAAAAATAAAATGGATTTAAGTAGTTTTCATGAAGCATAGGACTCAATGAACATGTTTTTGTCCTAATTTCAGCAACTTGAAAAAGCAAAGCTTACTACTGTCTCATATTTTAAAGGATAACATGCTTCAAAATTAAGACTTCAGGCTAGCAGGGCTAGAAAGAGCTTTTTGCAAATCTCTGCTTCTAAAGAATCTTATAAAGCAGGCCTGCATAACTTGTATAACAACACCTTGTATAATGATCTCTGCCTTCAAAAATATCTTTTCTTCAAAACAGTCTATTGCTACCTAGATGGAGGCAATTCAGTTTTTGATTTCGCTGCAAATGCAAATAAATCAGACAACCCAGCCCTAGCCAGACTAATTTTGATCTAGTTAAATATGACTAAAAATTGTAGCATATGACAATATTCTGTAAACTCAGTAAAGCTTCAAATTGCAGTCATAGTGTAAATAACTCGGTCAATCGCACATGCAGCAGAAAGGAGACATCACTTGCAAAATAAAGCATCATATGGAGACTCACCTGCATAATCTAACTTATTTTTAGTGATAACTAAGCTGCTATATAAAATGCAAGTTTTATTTCTATTGCCCAAAAATTCCTTGTCTCCTTGCAGAAAGATGATCTCAGTTCTCTGTTTAGGCACACCACCATCATCAATTGTTGTTGAGGCAGAAGCATATGAAATGCATGTTTTGAGTTCATGCTTCAGTAGTCTGGGGCAATCATTTGCATGCCAGGTTTTTCTTTCTTCAATGGAGTCAAATACCTCCTGCTGGCATGCGTCAGCTGGGAGTGGCTCGATGCAACAGGGTGGAGGTGGCAGCAGGGAGTACCTACTGGGACTCAGCTGCAGGTCTCTGGTTCTCGCACCTTAATTTGAGGCAGGATTTTTGGTTAATATGAGCCTAAGACAAGAATTTGCTTAAATGTGAGTATCTGGTATACTCTCCCTTCTCCCTGTAATTCACAGACATAACTAAGCAGACACCTATATTGGCCTCCTATCAGCTGAAAGTCCTCCCATGCTAAAGGCTGGGCACTTTTCATCAGGGGGCTTGTGCAGCAACATGAGTGTTGCTGCATCTCCTGCGCATCGCTAGGCACCGATGACAGGAAATAAACCTTTGCCTTTGATGTCTAAGCATAAACCAGGACACTAATTCTTCGTTGGCCATATGACTGCCCTTTTGTCTCACTGCAAACGCAGAGAGAGAGAGAATTCAGCTACTGCAGTATGCAACTTACTGCACACAGGGTCTGGTACGTGGAAAGTGTTAGGCTAATGCTATATGTAGAACTGTCACCCAGACATCCTAGACTCTCATTTATTCAGAGAGAACAGTCACATAATAACAAAAATGTACTCACAGGAGTACAGTGTTGGCCACCAGACTCACAGAAAAGGTTTCACACAGTGGTAACCATACCAACCAGCAAATTAGCAGAATCAAATCAGACAACTCAAACTGCTTAAACTGTACAGATAAGCACGGACAACAGCTCACAGCTGGGTGTAATGTGTAACAGATGTAGAAAGACATAAAAAACGTTAAGTAACGTCACATCTTTAATTACTGGAGATTTGTACACATCATTGTTACCCCTTCTTTTAGAAATAATAAAAACACATAGGTTGAACGCTGTAGAATTATTTCCGCAGCACAAAAACATTCTAGCAGGAATTTTCCTTGAGCAAGGAGCATTGGGTTCTTGATGGGGGAATGCAAACTGGTATTACCTACCCGTACTTATTTCTATATAGTTCATTAGCAATTGACAAAATGTATATTCAATGGCTCCAGCACCACCTCTGTGTAGCAGAGGGCCTGTATAGCGTTGTTGTGCCAGAGCGTACGTGAATGCAATGGGATCATCTGTGGGAACAGCAAGATAGGGAACAATTTGATAGAGCAACAAAACTGAGATCTGATATTTCAGGCTTATTATATCTGCATATTAAGATGTGCTCATTCTGTCCCGAGTAGAGATCTGTTTGGCTCAGAACACACCGGATTTCTTAGAGGAAGAACTGGCAGTACTGAGCGCAGGACCATAACCCTGAGTGTATTCACCCCACCATCGTGATGTGCACTCTCAACACAGTCTTTGAAACTGATGTGGTTTGTTACCTGCCAGGAGCTCATCAGCAAGCATCTCACAGGACTAATCCCTAAGAAGCCTTGGTGTGATATGTTCAAACAGGACTGAAATAAAACCAGTTCACTTCAAGCTCTTATTCAAGAGTACTGAACTACTCCCGTTGACTTTAGTGGTCTCTGTCTCAAGCAGCTGGTTAGAGTTCCTGCTGTATCCAGCTGTAAGTATTTGCTGATTATTTATTGTTAGTATATTCAGTTGACCAATCAAGGATAATATTTCCTTGGTTTGTATCTATTTGTGTTTGAGTTTTATTTTTACCAGCCACCCAGCAATCAAAAAAACCTGCTTTAGCTCATAACCTGCTGAGATCTAGAGCTGAAGTCCTCCTCCTCTTTTTGAATGTATATTCTGTTTATCCATGTGATGGAGTTAAATTTTTATCCATAACTTTTTTTTTTTTTTACTAAGCCTTCCCTCTGCTGTGAAAAGGAACACTGTCAAAACCAGTTCCGTTCCCTTTTGCTGAAAGACTATGGATGACAGTTCACTGCCATTTTCTACTTGGTGCATCATTATTCAAATGTCTTTTTCTATTATTTTTTCCATATATACTGTAGACAACAGTTCTTAGGTGTATAAGCTTATCTGTGCCAACATATTTCATATGACATTAATTGACAGATATTGCCACGAGATTAGCATGGATGAGTACGTACCCTTAGCTTTTAGAATCATTATGTACATACATTGCAAATAATACTGTGGGAAAGAAATGGAAAAAATTAACATTCTCTTAGTAACCTGCGAGACTTGCACGTAGGAGGATGTATGTAAGGACATGTCAAAGCTTATGCTTTGGTGTCCTTTAGCAAGGCAATAAATTCAACTTACAGAGATTTATTAAAAGTGTGTTTGAAAGGTCTTATTTGTTCCCATGGCTACCCAAAGAAATACTAATGCCTTGAGCAGAAAATGCCGTCAGCGGAAACCATCCCCTAATGATAAGGACTATCTTGAGGAATAGATTATCATGCATCATTAAAAGCCGTGCCTCTTGATAAATAAGTTATGAAGTTTTATAATTTATTATTTTCTCTGTTCATAGTTAAACAGTTTAATGCATGCTGAATTACTGGCGTATTTGTTTTAACTTTCAACACACTTCTAAAGCTACTTTCAGGGTGGATCAGTATTCTCTCAGTTCCCTTACTTTTTTAAGGTTATTAGAAAGTTAACAAAGCTAAACCTTAACTTTATAATTTCTAACTTAACTTTCTAATTTCAGCTCACTGTCTCTTGCACCAATAGTCATGATATGCTCTGGCCTTTTATCCTGGGATATTTGGAGGAGGCCTGTCCTCAGCTCCCAATTTCTGTGCCTAGTATTTCATGACTTCGGAGGACACAGGTCCAGTTTATGCCTGTCATACACACTGTGTGTAACCAAAGCTCCATGCAAAAGCAGGCTCTTGAAGCAGTTCACCACCCTTCGCGGAGCTAGAATTGCTGGGCAGCTCCTCAGTGGCAATTTCTGGGCCATTCCATCACGTGTGAAGTTGCCCCAAGATGCACTGCCTAACCCTGGCATCATAACCAGAGGAATTATTACAAAGGAAGAAAAAAAGTGCTCTGGTGTCTCTTACAGACTGAATCCCCTCCCTGCTGCTGGCTCAAAAGACATAGCAATCAAAATACAGTGTGACCATGTCATGATCACCCTGCGATTTTTAGGAGCTAACACAGTTATTCGGAGCCACATACAGCTTTAAATTTGTAATGTGAATCAGCAAAATGCAGACCAGCCCAAGATAATGAAAATGCAAAGCTATCCGAATGCATCTATGGCAGCTTTCCAGAGCTGCAAGCGTTTTGCTCTGTATTTCCAAATACTGAAAGAATTCAAAAATGCAGTCTTATTGTGAAAGATCAGCTGACAGTTCCAGGTGTCCGGCTAGATTCCTAAGAAATTCCCTGTGCTGAAAGAAATTACCAACATGCACGTGTTTTGAATCACACTTCCAAACACATTTCCAGATACGTTTCTGGAGCTGGATCTAGAGCCAATTTTTTCCTATTACGTTTAGGCAGGAGCTGTTTGTCAAGTCTCTTCCCAGGCCAGAGTTACAGCCTTCTTCAGAGCCCTCTGTTGAAGATGGACCACGAACCATCACTAGAGCCCTTTCCTAGAGTCACATCTAGAGTTGGCTCTAGAGCCATTTCTAGAGCACTTTCCAGAAATAGATCTCAGGCCAATTTTAGAGCCCTTTCCTAGAGTGGGACTGGGGCCATTTCTTGAGGTCTTTTCCAGAGCTGGATCTAGGTTCAATTGCCCAGTCATTTATTGGAGGTGGAGCCCTTTCCCATAGCCCTTTCTAGAGCTCCTTGTAGAGGCCTTCACTAGAGCTGCTCTAGAGGTATTTATCTTGCAACCCTTTTCTAGAGCTGGATCTAGAACCCATTTCTGGAGAGCATCTCTAGAGCTGGGTCTAGGACAATTTGTACAGGTCATTGCTGGAGCTGGAAGCATTTCTGGTGTCTTTTTTTAAAGATGGCTCTGTAATTTCCGAGACAGAACTAGAGCCTGAGCTGGATCTGGAGCCATTTCTAAAACCTGACCCAGAGCCTTTTTCTAGAGTGCCTTTTCCTGTAGAATCCCACAAACTGAAATAGCTTTTCAATTGAGAATTCACTTTGAGAATAACGTGAATAATACTAGTGTCTAATACAGCGTAAAAAATAGAGTATTTTGAAAACGATGAACTATCTCAAGTCTAACAATTCTCTCCATCCTTATTATTCAAAGGAATATTTAGAAAAAATCTCCACAGTCAGCTTCCATGCAGAAATTAAAATATTTACCACATGCAGATTCCACACACACACTATTTCTATTAATTTACACATCTGCTATTAAAAACATTAACTCTATTTTTAAGAGTGTCACCTTCAGCAGGCAAAACTGACATGGATCGCCAGGAAATACTCACCTTCAGAAAAGGCTAGATGCAAAACAAAAGATCTCCCAAATCATCATTCTCATCCATTTGTACAGTATCAAAATACATCAAACATGCAGTGCACAAGAGGCATTACAGAAATACAAAGGGGCAGATGGTCACAGAGTAACAAAGGAGTGCAAAGAGAATGAATGAATATTTTAAAACCGCAAACAGATCAAACCAGCAGATTTAAATGTACACAGCATAACTTGATATTACAGGATGTAACACTTCCAATACAGAAAAGGTGTATTAGGCATTCAGATTCCGCTTCCAAAATCTGTATGCAAAGCCATGCTTTTCAAGTAAGGTGGCATTATTTTTGCATTCTTGAAGTTTGATTGGTTTAGTAAAATTTAACTTTCTTTGTAGATTTATCATAAACCAAGTTTCATGCTATGGTTTGAAGAGCATAAAATGTAAAAGCTAATAACTCCTAAATAAAAACCAAAGAATGCATGTGTTACGTATTCAATGCCTGGCTCAGAATGAAAAATATTAGCTTTCTACTTAAGGAATACAAATACATCCATAGGATTTTACTAGTACATCATTTTTACCCATAATATTTAGACAGGTAGGTCTAAATAGAAAATATGTGAAAAATATTTATTATTTATATACAAGTGGCATTTAGTGATCAAAATAAATCAGTGTAACAGTATTCCACACTGGCCTTTGTCAGAGTTTCAAACAAGTATGCCAGGACGTTTTCTTCACTTACGTAGCAAACATTAGTTTGGTATGATAGGTATCTTTTAGGAATACTCTCTTTTCCTTTCTCCTCCTGCTCTCAACGTGAATCATTGGTGATATATAAATATCACGTCTCAGTTCACTAGTATCAATTTCTTCAGCATAGGAAACAAAAAAACCTGGAGTGTTAGGAAGGCTCTTGCAGGCATTTAGGGCAAACAATTCATCAAGCACCCTGAGCACTCAAGTGACACTGCAGTTAGGTGACATTATGGTAGAAAATAAATTTAGGAATTAATGAGTTTACGAATTTAAGGAGAGTTCACATCACACTTGACACTGCCATTTCTGTTTGCTGGGAATCGAAGGCAAGCCAGCAGGGGTTCTAAAGAGCATTAGAGCTCTGCGGATCAAGCAATACCTAGAAATCAGTGGTGATTTCTCATCTGCAGAATGGAACCCAAGGACAAGGGGACAACTCTTCCCCTGTCTTGTAGCAGCAGCTAAAGAACAACTCCATATTCCAACAAATATCATACGTATCATAACGTTGCAAACCTTATAAAGTATTTAAAACGTATTAAATCAAATGTAAAGCTTAGCTCTGTAGGGGTCTCAATTTCCAAGGTTGTAGAAGACGACATGACCATGTGCAACAAAATACCAAATCTGGCATTACTTTCCCCACAACTTATTTTTAAAAACAAAAATCTGAAACAAATAACAAGTCATGCAAGGGAAAAGGGGAATACTTCGTTCACTGTTGCCACAGGACACCTTCACACAACAGGAAGAAAGCTAATTGCTGTTTATGACCTTCTTAAGGGCCAGGGAAAGGAACTGCAAAAACCTAATCCTCTAACGACCTCAGCGGGAAGTCTAGTCACACAGCAGCGTTAGGTAACAGTATCAAAAGAAGAAATAAATTACACCGCAACTACCCTCATTTATCTGTCCTTCTCCTTCTTATTTTGTTTGTCCAGTGTGGCTGTGACATGAAAGCTAAGCCCTCAGTTTTGCAACAATTTGTGTTTGTCCCTGAATAAAACAAAGCCAATACAACTGTATAAATCAGACTTTACAGGGTAGGTTTTGGAAGGAAGAGATTAAATCTAAAAATCAGCAATGTGTTTTTAGCACTGCCTCTTTGCTTTTAAACATCTGCTTTCTAAAGCGATTCTGACAGTAAGGTAAAACAATGCTTTCCCTAGTTTCCTGTGTGCAACAGTAATCTACCACAGATAAGTAACTTACAATTTTAAAAAACACATTGTAAAACCACTCATCAGATAAAAATGCTCTTGTAACATAGTTATTGTATCAGCAACTGGAAATTGTTTGATTGCCCGATTTCCAGCAATATAATAATGCATTACAATTCCTTTCAAACCTAATGTCCATCACCGCAAAGCTGCGAAGAGGCCCGCGTGCGCAATCAGCAGGCTGGTAACACCATCAGCTACGGTGTCAGGCTGCTTTCTAGGCACGAGAAATTTTTCTGTTGGCTAACAAAAGATGGCACAGCTTGCCTAAGATTGCCCAAACAATATCGTTTATTGTATAACTAAAAGCTAATACACACAATTATAATCATTTTCTTTTAGTATTCAAATGCTAGCAGGATCTTTTATTTCTCAGAAAATATCTTTACCAGAAACTGGAGTTTCCCAAGCTCAAGTGTGTTAGAAACCAGGATCTGGCAAAGGAAGTGGAGTTGCAACCTCAGTAAGGGGGCTTTGTAAGAAGAAAACCTTGCAAACCGTTGCCATAACCTACAGTTTTAAACCACATTATACAGCTACAACTTCAGTTCTTGACTGGAGCCTGGAGTAAACAAACCGACAAAAATCTGTGACAACCTCCCATTGACAAGTATATTAAACTGATACTTGATTATTGATAAATATATCAGCTTGCGGGTGCAGGTTGTCACCGCAGTGCACAGCTCTAGCGTACAGGAAGCACTAAACGCTTTGTGTCAAGGTAACCGAGTCTTACTCTTTCTGTGAGACAGATCTTGAAGCACCCATTAAAAATATTTTGCAATGACTGGTAAACACAAATAACACTTCAATTTACAGATATTTGAACAAAAAAAAAAGTTGGGCTTTCCAAAAAGGACACTTGTCTATAATTACAGGGGAGAATATTTGTACAGGTGCACCACCCATCTCTGTGTGCAAAATAATATTTTTCCTTGCTGGAATATTATAGAATAACGAGATTAGTCCCTCATTTAATGAACATTTTTGGCAAGCATGGCGAACGTGATGTCAGACAGATACAGGCACTAGAATCACACAGTTCAGTCAAAAGAGCAAACACTGGTAGGATGACATAAGAATCTCAAGTGCATGCAAAAAAGCCATCGCTGAGAAGCTTGAGTAAATGCAGAGGCCATCTTACAAGTAGCAGTAGCATACACAATGTTAACTCAACTGCTTACCCACTAAGTACACCAAGAACCAGGTTAAGTACGAAAAATGAGCCAAGGATGATAAGACTAACAAAATAGATCCATGGCCATTCACATCCTATTGCATCATTTACCTGTAAAATGTAAGGAAATAAGTTATGATTCAGTCATTCATTAAACAGCAGAGTCCTTTTTGCAGCTGCCAGATCACGTAGGTTTCAACACTGAAAGCTTATGGCTCATTCAGTTCTTCAAAAAAAAAAAATCAGTGAACATTTGTTTAATTTCTTTACTTACCCAAATTATGTTGTAGATGTGATGCCTTAGAAGGTGAATTAAAATAACATTTAAATAAGCTCAGGAGAATTATTAGTCCTTTTTATAATTTTGCCACAAGTATGGACATGAAGGTCCATATATACTGGTAGGTCTAAACTCTGACTTTGTTATTTGTATGTTATGTATATGATAGCTACAGAAAACTGTTTCTGTTCGAATTAGAGGAGGAAGAAATAGAGGTTTATTAAAAGATGTCATCACAACTGAAGTCTCACCTGTGTAAGATAACCTGTGTGTTCATGGCAACTGAATTCAGGACTCTGCCTTCATGATGAAAAAGGTGTATGCTTACCCGCTCAATACACCAAGAACAAGATTTAGTACGAAAAATGACCCAAAGATGACGAGACTGACAAAATACACCCATGGCAATTCAAATCCCATAGCATCATTCATCTGCAAGAAATAAGATGATCTTATAGAGTAGATCACTATAGTAATAGCAATGAAGAGTCAGAGAAAAAGAGAATTTAATCATTCACGTGAGATAGCGTTCTATGCATTCCTTCAATATTCAAAGAACATCAACACAAGAAAGAAGGCACTGGCCACATTCACTGTGCATTTCTAATACATAGTCTAAAACAAAACACTGAGTGAACCTAGCATTCAGATCAAAAAATATTATCAAACAAATGGAGCCCTGCAACAGTTCTGTTCTTTAACACTTAGGACATGAACTGAATTTCAGATCGCACTAATTAAAATGATGCTTACAAAGTATATTGAAAGATTAGAATTTTTAGTTTATAGATGTCCTAGCTACGTGAATGATCCTTTGAGAAAAGAAACAGTAATATGTATCTCAACAGTACAAGCAATATTATGTTTTCTTTAACATAGAATTTTAAATTTTTTTTCCTGAAATACTACAGTTGCATGCAGTCAGACATTTTAAATTAATTCAAAAAAAAAAAATGAGAATGAATTTGTGTAAAAACATGAACACAATTTTAGGAAAATGAAAAACTGAAATCAAATTTTAGAAACATAGTGGAAACAAATATTCCAGAAACAATTCTGAACAAAAATTGTATCAAGGTTAAATGAAGTTTAAAAAGTTGGTACTGATCCGTCTTTTTAAAGTAAGGTTGAAATAACTGAGCTTTAAATACACTCTTTATAGACTCACACAAGCTTTTCTATAAAGATCTTTTCCACTGTCTATTCTTAGCGAGCTCATTACACCTATCAGAAGATGGACTTAAACATACCCATGGAAACCTAAAAAGACCTATTCAGAAAAACAGATGTTTTAAAACACAGGGAAGTTGTTTTTGTGTGTAGCATTCAGGTACAAAAAGACATTTTGGTAAGTTACAAAAATAATTCTGACTTGGAACTTCTTGGAAATGTCTCTTGTGGGAGAGCAATTATCCTGGCTTTTTTGTTTATACTGACAAGTTTGCATTAGATGCTTCTTAAGATGCTTTTTAGCCATGACAATTCAGCAGACAAAAATTGCATGAGCGTTTGAGACTGGATATGGTATCATAGAACAATCTTTGGGCAAACCTTTTTCCTCTTCTGTGAATGCTGTTGTGTTGTATCTGAAAGTTGTGATTAGGCTTTGAGCTCTACTGATAGTCAAGTTTGACTCCTGTCCTTAACATCTCTGTTGGAACAGACATATTAAACATGGGAACAAATGTTTTTCAAACTGCACTACTTATTTTATTTTTTCCTTTATCTTTTAAAAATGTATCATAATCTCAGTTTCTGCAAGGTGGCCCTATGGATGGTTAGATGCACACGCATTAAGTCTTTGCAGGTTAAGGCCCGCAGGCACTTTTCTTCAACGGTGATCTGTAATAATGCCACTTTATGCTAAAGTAAACAAGCTTCCTAAGTAACCAAGGAAGATTATTTTACACAACTACTTCATGCATCCTTTAAAATAATCTATGTATCATCTTTTAAAATGCTTTAGTAATTGAACTGAGGTATTGAAAAGTAACTTAAAATTACTTAGACTTGCTAGGAAAAAAGAAAACTGTAAAATACATATTTCATTTGGATTTTTCCTTTTAATTTCAATAAAACTATATTTTGGAGAAATTAAAATGGAGAAGGGTTATAGCCCTTCAGAAGGGCTGGGATCATTACCTTCAATTTTAAAAGATCCCAAGTTTCTGTAGTCCAATTCTGCAAAAGCATATTCATATGGAAAATAAAGTCTTTCATAATGAATGCTGCCATTATACTGATCTACTTACACTTGATCTCCCTAGCATAGGCACCTCACATGCTAAGTATTGCTGAAAGTATTGCACAGGAGACTAATTGTGGGGTGTGGGGTTTTTTTATCATCCATGCCCATTCCCTCAGAGCAAGTCCCCTACATCTGAGAAGTCTTAGCAATGAAGAGACTCAGGTATTTAGTAAAATACCCTATCGCCCAGACTGAGTTTCAGCTTTGTCCCAGCGTATGTTGTCCGTTGCATCTTCTTTCAACTGCAGGCATCTGGCCTTAAGGTTTAGGAATAAAATTTATTCAATGGTTTTTTTTTTTTGAATGCATATTCATAATTATTTCATTACTTTAGAATTGACTTTGCTTCATAGAAATGATTCATATGATACAGGCAAAGTGTTTTTCTAACAATAGCTGATAAGAGCAAACATTTTGATTAAATTTCAAATACATATGAATGCATTTTGCATCTAACTAAACTATACCATTAGCAAACAGTTGTTGGCAAGTCAGAGTTCAGAGTGAAGGCATAAATTCATCTGGTGTTGATGCCAACATTTTCCTGCTATAAGTCTTTTTGAAAAAAAAATGAAAGATTTATATTTGCAATTTTACTTTGAGAAAAGAGAGCTCTGGGAATCACTGCAATCCAACTTGATACACCCTTTTTGCTCACAGAGAACATACTCAAGAAGCGAGGCATTGTGCTTAGTAACCCAGGAGCAAAGCTGAAATTTCCATGCCCTGTCATAAAGGCTCTATTAGCATAGGCAACTGCGATTTGCATTTCCCTTCATTCACTTTATAGTGCATAACATGAAAAAAAATTCCTTCTCATTTATGCAGTTTGATTTTAAGCTCAATGTTTTAGGCTAATCTATCTAGGACTGATGCCCTGTGATGTAAAAATTGGAAACTGCAGCTAACCAGTACCAGATGAACTGCTTTGGTTTGGGCAGAAGCTGAACTAATTCAAAAGCATTCCTAACTCAGGAACCCTTAAATCTAGTAGAACACCTTGGCACTAATCTAAGATTGAATTCCTAAAAGCAACAGCCTGAAACTGCATCTACTCAAGAATTTTACCATTTAATTCTAGAGACAATTAAACTCTTCAAGTAATGCATTGTAATTTCTATTCATGAAGTAATATTTCTGATTGCATTAATACCAGAGATGAAAGTATAAAAAGAAGTCCTTTCCTTTTGGAAAACTTTGCTGCTCATTTCATGCATGTCAAGTGGCATTTTCCATAACTTTCAATTAAAGAAAGATTAAAGGAGTCAATTTGCCTTGTGATTAAAAATTGAGGCAGAGCTTGGTTAATATATGAACACAGGAAAATCTCCATCCTCAGAGACAAGGTATTTTCAGTTGAAAGGATTAATGCTGACTTCTCACCCAAAGTGCAAAATAAGGATTTATGAAGACACAAATTCTAGATGCATTGGAAGTTGCAATTAAGAAACAAACAATAAAAGCCCCAGAATTATGCTAAAGTAACACCAGGAAATCTAGGAGATAACACATCTCAAATCCTCAGCAAAAAGTCCTGCAAGACTCCCACCCTCTGTGGCTCAGGGATGTACTATACCAAAGGAGGTATCATATTTAATGGCTCTCAATAGACTTGTCCCGTCTCTTTTGGGGTCCATTTAAGCTTTTAGCATCCATAACACCTATTGCAAAGACACCCCCAAGTACCACCCTTCTTGCCCTTCTTTGTGTCTTTTTCCAGATCTAGTCTTACTGTTTGGATTTCAGTTCTAATTAATTTGTCCATGACATCAACCAGAGGACAGATGAGATGATGGATGATATGAAGGACAAAGTATTTTTCATATAACTTAATTCTGTTTCACCATAACGGTAGATGTGTACTACTCAGATAAGTGTTTAAAAATGCTTATTCTTCAGAGATGCCACTTTTGGCTACGCTCTGACATTTTCACTCCTTTCATACAGATATTAAATTAGATTTGTATGTTTAAACAGCTTTGAAAAGAACTTTGAACTGAACTCTGAGGCTCTTCCTATCCCTTTCATGAGTGACACAGTAACTAACAGTTAAAAAGTTGTTCTAAAAGGGCCCATTTGTTGATGCTTCCAGATCTGGAGACAAGTTACTCTATGCAAGTTAAATTGGTGGAGAATAATCAATTTTCATTGTACGTTTGGCTCTTTATATTTACATGTATATGTTTGAGTATATGTCTGCAAAGTCTTGAAGAACTATCTTGAGCTGATAGGACAAACTTGGTACAGTTTGAAACTGCCTCATCAGGCATTGGGAGTGAATTATCTCATCGGTTGACCCCAACTACAGCACGGCTATCATTACGATGCAGCGTAGATGATCAGAAATCAAGACTCTGAAGCGAAACAGGGAGAAAGCCAAATTTACAGCAGACATAACCATTAGTATTACACAGCAGCAGATGGCACACTCCAATCTAAAACATCAATTAAAAATCATTAAAATGTCTCATTTATCCCTATCTGTGGTAATTGTGACTAAAATCCCCACATGCAATTGCATGCAGATCAAGGTCTTACTTTTCTGTACACCTGGTACTGCTTTACTGAAAATTGTTGCGAGCTCTTCATATGTGTCAATTAATCTAAGCCCTAACTGGGGATAATGATAGAGCAATGCAGTAACACCTCTAATTCTGCATTTGTACTATTATAGATATAATGCGCTGATGCATGAACCTATTTATTTTCCACAATGTTTCAAACTCACTTAATTTCCTAAGTTTCTTAGTTTCCTCAGGTTTCAATTTTACCTTCCTCCTTTTAAAACATTCCAATAGACACATAACTGGTGAGTTTATTTGTTACCTATAATCTACCTAATCATCTTAAAAATGGTTAAGACTGACAAACTCAGTCTCTTGACAGGTGTAAAAATCCTTCAGAAATCAGTATTTCGTGAAATAGGACTAATCCTGCATTCTTCGAAGCACACAATGTAGGTTCACAAAACCTCAGATCACAGGCTATTTATTCTGCTCATTTTAGAGCCTACCGGACAGCTTTTCAAAGCCTTCTAGCTTCAAAGGTTGCGTCCTGGGATATTCTTGGCTGAAGTGGAGTTACCTTAAAGCTGACTTAAAACAGGCTGTGCTTGAAGCACAGCAGCCTGCAGGCTGGTTTGTAAAAGCACGTATTTTTATATTCAATCTTATCTGGGTTCTGGAGTTAGAGCACAGATTTCCCTGACATTGTCCCGGTTGGTCAGACTCAACTTTGTTGTACTGCCAACGTGGAAACGAGCCAAGAGATACACTGGTGGGATGTGAGCTCGGAGACCGCTGCCTTGTTAAGCATTTCAGCTCAGCAACTGGAAAATCAGAATTCCATGGCTCGGGCATTAAGGTAGCCCTAAAGAGAAAAATATCCCTTGGAGAAGTGAAAAATTGTTACAGTACCTAGAGAGCCTGGTAATTTATCACCTCTAAATTTGGCCCATCTTCTGTATGCAAACCGTGCTATAAAGTTGCATATAGGACACACATAAGCGACCCTCTCAAGTTAAACCTCAACTCATAAGACACTGCTTCAGTTTATTAATTTGCTTTGATCTATCTGAACAGACTTCAATTTCTACCTTCTGTTATTTTTATCCATTGTTAGCTAATGAAGTATATAATTTAGATACTCACATAAAGCATTTTTTCTTCAAAAGCTGATTGCTTTTTTTTCCTAATATTAATTAGAAATAAGTTTAGGTGCTGGTCTTAATTTTTTTTTTCATTCAGATACTTCATTTTGCATCTAATGCTATTTTAGCTAATTACTGTTGGTAGCAATTCATTAATCAGCTTACTGTCTTTAACCGGGGCAGGGGGGGGCGAGTGTGCACGAATCAAATAATTGTTCCAAGGAAAGCCTAGATGTCAAATGCGACTGCTAAGAAATTATTTTCTTTTTCAGGTAGCTACCCCAGGTTGAATCTCCAGAGCAGATGGGCACTACCATAACAAAAGGAAGAGTCCTGCCTCTACAAAATAGTAGCCCAGAGAAGGTTTTCTACTGGATTATGGGAGGACTCTACCAGGTTTAACAAAATGGAAGTGTTTGATTCCTTCATTGGTTGCAGCATGTTAATTTAGGATTAACAATTTGTTGGTGCTTCTACCTATTTATCTATCTATATTGCCCAAACTAATGTCACATAAGAAATTTATAAAACTTATGTACTTGATTTGGTTTGTTAAATCTAAGGGCTCAAAAAACTATGGAAATAAATTAACTAATGTGATGAATAGTGTGTTTATTTTTGAATATTTAGCTACAATGTATTAAAATGAACAGAGTAATAGTATCCACTTTGGTGATATGTACTAAATACCTTTTCTTTTCATATCTGCTATGCCACATACATATGTACCATATAACATTATATAATAATTGGATGTATTTAATATTTCCCATATGCTGGATACAAAAAAAAGCAAGCATAATGGCATGTACTATTTGGATTGATGATGCAAAAATGTTACCTTATGTAGAAACAATGAACAAAACCCCAATGCTCAAGGTAGATCCGAATTTATCTACTAAACTGTTATCCTGGGACAGTCTGGGAACTAGGATGGTTTTAGAAGGATTGTTTTAAAAGGATTGTTTGTTTCTCATGGCATAGTTTTTGGAAGAAACTTTAGCTATTCAACCAGTGGAGTTCTGAGTGCTACCGAAAGTCTAGCCTACTTCTAATCCAGTTTCTGTCCATTTTATTTAAACTTTCTGGGGAGAAATAGTATGTTCTTTTGAGTACTTGCAATGATGTATGACAAGAAATTAGTTCCCTGCTTTGACTGCAATCCAGGTCAGCACTCAGCTAAGCCTGAGATACTAGATATCTTGTCAAAGTAAATCAAGTTCACTTCATGGGAAAGATATTTCCCTGTGAAGTAGTTTTAAATCCTCCTCAGGTGGGGTCTTTGTGTTAAGATGCTCATTTGAAAAAAATTATATTATATGATCATCCCTTTTGATGCTAATTCAAACTTTTAAAATGTATATTCCTTGGCTTGGTAGCTCTGTTTGCATGTCTGAATTTGATCATTCCTTTTTCACTCTTTCTGAGGTTTCTAATTTATTGGCAATTTAAGCCTTATCTCTTTGCATACTAAAAAGGGTTCATTCAGAGCTTTTTATACCTAGAGAACGTAAAAAAGTAATTAGTTCAAATCATTACCTAAAAGACAGGGGGGTTAAGCTAGATTTTAACATTAAAATGGATTCAAGTAATTAACACACAAATTCAAAAAATCCTGCCTGCAATCTCTGGCTCTTAAGTGTGATTTGTGCAGTATATTAATACTGTCATCCAAAACTTCTATCGCTCTTTCTCCAGCTGGATATCATGTGTTAAATTTCTGGCTATGCAGTCATCAGAGGCTGGGAGCAGTGTGCATCCAGCACATCAAAGCCTTTGGGCATGAGCTGACTTGTTTCACTGAAGCGTCTCCCTTAGATGACCTGTGAGTGGCGTTGAGTGATGCTAAGAAAATAGCATAATAAGCTATGCGTAGTACATCACCGACAAAGGCAGAAATAAATATTTTCTAAGATTTTTCTAGCATATTTCCTCACAATTTTTAACATCGCTGAATATTTGCAACTGATTTACAAAGAGAAAGAGCTGTCAAGCATTCTTTGATTTCTTTCAGCCTGTAAGCTGAAATTCATTGCTGACAAGTATTGTTTGGATGCAATAACATGCCTTCCATTTCTGCAGCCGTAATGGGACTAATATGACTTAAATCACCCAAAGTAGCTGTTTCCCATTGGTTTATTAAATCATTCAATTCAAAGTTCTAGAGTATTATTGCTTATTTGGCTGCTGGTCACATTTTTTGAAAGATATTTTTTGAGAGATTCCCGCTCAGCAGTCTGATGACAGTTTTGATAATACTTCAAACATACTTTGCAACTTTCTGTTTATGGACTAATAATACATTTTGTGCCTGAGCCAAGGGGTTTTCTTGTGAGATATGTTTGAAAAATATTTGCTTGTGTTTAGGAAAAATCTTTGGCTGCACATCAGCTGGTTTCAAGTACATTATATCACCTTATAAAACTTCTGAGTAGGCTGTCCTTTAAGATTCTTGAACTAGGAGCGTTCTAAAAAGTGACATGATTAGAAGATTATCCGAGTTCCTGATCATCTGATGGACATTCTGAAAAAAATCAATAGACTGGTTTGGTTTATTATTGTAATTATTTTCTTTTCTACACATAGGTTTATGTGGGAGTTATAATCATTTTTTCAAATTCTCATCCAGTTAGAAAACAAACATACCGATTCTCTACCTCTTAGTTTATGCACAACAAAAAGTTGTCTTGTACTATTGGAAAGCTAGTAAGGAAGCCACAGCTCTTGTACTTGGTTATGGAAATGCATTTAAGAAATATTGATACAGTCTTTTCTATCTTGATATGTTACTTCCAGTAACATTAATGCAATGGCTGTGCAGACACCTGTGTACTAGACATACGCAAAAGTGCCGTGCGGCCTAAGCAGACTGTGCTACAGCAATGATTGATTTTCTTCAAATGTTCTAAAGATGCTTCAAGGAGTATATTGGGGCATATAAAGCTTAATTGCTAAAGCAAGAAACAGATTTTTAAGTGCACGCTACTTTTTGTTATGAAAGCAGAGGAATTATGAAGTATTTCTTTGATGGTAACATATGTTACTACCAAACAGTAGCAAAGGACAGAGTTGACATATTAGTAAAGGGTATATTAAAAAACCTGACATCCCTTTCCTTAAGCCTTATGTAAGTTTTAGATATATTTTAGATTGCTTAGACATTTCAAGTAATGAATTGTGTATTTTAAACATGAATCCTTGAGAAAGTATCTCGTTAACATATCAGTAGGTGTATTATTAGGCAAAACCATGTAAGACATCAACGTACCATTACTCAGCAATTTCAGCTTGAGTGCTTCAATCTCAAAAATCCCCAGATCAATCTGAATAGTGCTAGCTAGGTATCAGAGAGCCGAGGACCTGTTCATATTTGAGCTAGTAATGCAATGTCTGCAAAATTCAGCAGCCACTAATACAGTTGCTCCACCATTGAATCAACTGCTGGCAACCCATCACATAAAGTAGCTTGTTTCACAGAGGCCCTGCCCATCTCTCGTTCAAGTACAGTAGTGTCAGTGTAGATTACTCAAGTGTAGCAACTCAAGATAACTTCACTGTGGTGAAAACAAGAATTAAGTGTGATAATTTTGGTACTCATGGGAAAATTGGGGGTTTTACTGGCAAGTACCACTGCTCATTATGTGTGTTCCTATGCATCAAGTGAAATAGCTAAAAATAAAAAGCAATTTACAAAATACGTGTTTGCCATTAATAGACTATAAATCTAGATGTTTGAAAGACATGGAAAAAAACTAGAGCCAGATATGCAAAAACAGAGTCGGATTTTGTAATTCTTGAGTGCTTGCTAGCATAAATTGAAAATGAGGCAAAGAATACCATGCACTCAGCTTTAGAACGTGAGCCAGAGCATTAAAAACTTGGGCACACGGAAGCTGCCACTTTGCCAATAACAAGGACCGCACTGGGATCCAAAACTAATAGCATAAGCCTTCAGCCAGGGCTAGAGAGCAAACAGAAAGGACTGTGACTGGGAATGAACACAGTCCTAATATAGATGGAGAAGATGTACAGATGTGCAGCCACAAACATATTATACAATTTGGGAGCACACATGCTGCACCGGCTAGTGAAAACAAGGGCACTACCCCTTAACCTCTATGGTTAAAGTCTAGCACTTAGTCGTCACATTTTTTGTGGATGAAACATGTAATACGTGCTATCTAGTGAGTTACGCATATGTTAGGGAGAGCAAAGTAGACAGATGAAGACACTTTAAAAATAATAGGACATATGGGAATCAGATGCAAACTGGTGAGCAGCAAGATGGCCGTGTGAGGATCTGAAGTGTGCCTAGCGGTAGCAGGATCAAGCCCTCAATCTATAATAGATATGCATAAGAGAAAAATCCTTATTGATGCTTGGAGAATTTTTAAGCTGAGCTTACTGTTGTTAACCAGGTGATAACGAGCTGGGCTAGTGAGGGTTACTGGAAGCCGCCCTTTTCAGCTGTCATTCTTGCTAACAGAATGCCACACAACATGATGCAAAATATTGCACATATTTCACCCACTCTGATTACACCTGCTAGCAAGATAAGCCTATGTAGTTTATTTAATGTTCATACAGTGACCAAATGGAAATCAGAATTTTGTGCAGTTTCTAATATTTGTGGGTTTGTTTTTAATTGTTTATGTTTTGCATAAAACCCATTCAGTCTGGGTATCATCAGATTTCTAAGTAAAAAGCAACCCACAAAGCCCATGCACCTCTAGCTAAAAATGGTTTGCTTAGATTCTTGGGACATTTTTATTACAAACTGGTATACCTCTGATGTTTTCACAATTTGTAATTAAGAAAATCTTTTCCAATTTTTAGCTAGCAATAGCTAAATCAACCTCAGCTTAATCCAGGGGTAAAATTAAAACATAAATTGTTATTTCTCTTGTCCTCAGCAAGTAATTTCAGCTTGACAACAGGCAATTTGTTGGTCTACAGATAGAAAGAATTCAGATCTATAATTTAATTACATAAATGTCAGTTAAGACAGATTCCAAAGACACTTCAATATCTGACTTTAATTATATTTCACTAGGTCAATAAATACTTGCTTCTCTGTCTAATAATTCCAGTATCATTTGTAATAAGATGAAAACTGACATCTGTTTACCTGTAAATATCTTATACACTGGGAATTCATTATAGAGAAATTAATAAAATAACTTATGTGTGCAGTTTTGAATTTTGTGAATTTTTAATTTTCTTATGTCTTGCATTTTGAAATTGTCTGATCATTATAATATTCAGCATCCTATTTTAATGGGTTTATTTTTTGTGCTGTCAATGGAGACTCTACAAAGATTTCTTAAGATGCATCAGATTGATTAGCTCATTAATTCTTAGGGGAAAAAATGTTTAATACTGAGTCACTCAGCTAAAATTGTTTCTATATCTTTTGTAACAATCATATTCTAAATAGAGTAACTCCGGAATTGTTTACATTAACTTTCTTTGAAAAAAATTGGTGGCAGTTGGAGGAATTATCAGGTACCAAAATGTGGGCATAACTTTTGCCTTGAAAGATGTTAAATGTGTGGGTTTTTTCTAAAGAATCATGGCAAACCTTCCCTTTTCTTTCAGGAGGGATAAAAATAACTATCATCACAAACACAAATCATATAAAGCACATACTAATTCTACATTCACACAGTCTCTTTGAGAAAATTAGGAAGAGTTTGAGAGCAAAACCCAAGGCGTTGATAAACCTACACTATGAGAAACAATACGTTAGCCTATATGTAGCTGTGCATTATTGTTAGACTCTATATTGAAGGCTTGAGTGTTCATAGCCAGTTTTGTATCTCTGCCAACAGACAGTGGAAGCAGAGATTCATATTTTTGCCAATTATTTTTGTCTTTCATTCCTAAAAGGATGCCAGTTTACCATCTTAATTATCTTTAACAGTGACATTATCTTAAAAACATCTCCATATTCTATATTCTAGTATCACAGATTTTATCTGAACCTACACTCTGGTGTTATATTTTTTTAGCAACAGCATATTTCACCTTGATTTGCAACAAATGACCACATAAAATTAAGTGTTCGTTCACTGGGTAATACTACATCCTTAATTGTGTCCAATACTCCACAAAAGATGTGCTATTAGCAAATAGTCCCACTTGGCCGGACAAAGAAAGAAATTCAAAATGTGAGCTGTTGTGAGCAACACAATCTATAGTTCCATTAAGATGCATCTTGAGACAGCTCCTCCATTTTTAACAGCTTGGTAATAGTGACCCTTACTAGTAATCAGTTTTCTTCTTTCATCAATATTTTCCAATATTTGAACTTTTAGAATTATATTAGTTATAAGGTCCTAATTGCTGCAAAGACTTACTGCTGAGTACCAAGTAGTACAGAATATTCTCATTGATTTTCAGCACCTATGTTAGGTAGGTTCTGCCACAGACTTCTTGAATGACCTTGGACAAGTCACTCACATCAGATATTTAGGTGCTTAAAGATTCAAAAGAACATAATATCCTTCGATTGGAATGAGGTTAGGCAGAGAAATGTCTACCTGTATATTTAGGTGACCCTGTTCCTTTAAAAATCTGTGTGTTCTTTTTCCTCTATTCTTATTTGTAAAATCAGGACTAAATATATCTTCAGTTTTCCAGCCTGTGTCCAGTTGTCTGTTTATGTTGTAAGATCACGGAGGTTCCATACCTGATGCTAGAGTAGCATTTAAAGATGGGGACTTACACAGTTAGCTTTCTGAATACCTTTTGCTGCTTCTACGGAGGCAATGTCAGGCTCACAGCTCTTATGATTTGTTGTTTCTGAATGGGTGACAAATGGTTTGCAGTCCCCATGGCAAGCAATCACAGTTGAGAGCTTGCTTTGTTCTAATTTACGTTAATATCGTGAAATGTTTTGCAGAAATACCGCAAAAAGAGAGCTCTTAAGCTTAATCAGAAAAGACATACTTAAAAACTGTAGGCTTGCACGAAAAAATGCTAGTCCAAAGGACATAAATGTAATATTACATTTATCCAAATGGAATAGGCAAAAAATCCTCAAATAAGCAATGAATAAATTTGTTTCTAAAATGTCTTTTTAGCCTGAGGAGTCCAGTAAGATGCTGTGACTGGAAAAAGTATGCAGCTGAGCTCGTCTCCTGCAAAACTCACCAAGATTTCCTGCTGACGGTATGGTAAAACACAGCTTATTTCTCACTTGAACAGTGAAGCTTGTTTAAAAGTAAATAAAGCTCAGTGATTTATGAACTTACCCAGTATAACACATCAGTCCATCCTTCCATGGTTATACACTGGAACACAGTCAACATTGCAAATGCAAAATTATCGAAGTTGGTTATGCCTCCATTTGGTCCAACCCATCCGCCCTTACATTCAGTGCCATTCATGACACACTGACGTCCGTTCCCTGAGAATGCACAAGGTGCTGGATCTTCTTCAACTAGTATATCTGAAAATTGACCAAAAAAAATCAGAACTTTCAGATCTCAAATTTTTGTGAGTTAACTCTTTACATGAAGAAACATCAACCCTGTTGAAAGGTAAATCCAGATATCAACCTGAAAAATTCTGAGAAAGGCAACCCGTGGGAGCTTTGGAGCTTTTAGGGTCTCTCATATCTGGGCCTTACAGCCTTAAAACAGGCTAATCAAAACTGAATGTAGAAAAGAGCTTGAGTAATTATGCAGTGGAAAGCAGCATGTAATAATACATCTTTTTGGAATCACCCCATGCTACTTTTTGTTATCTCTTCATTGCTGTTTCTTCACTTCATGCCACTTCGTACTAACATATGGACCACCAAGGAAACGGGTCCGGACTAATTCCTACATATAGTCTACTCCATTACGTAGCTGATAGAAATGTACCCTTAGCCATCAGATACTCCCTCGTGTTTCACTCCTTCGAAATTCTCCCATAACAAACGCTCATTTTATCATTTCACCTGGACAGAGGAACACTGTTTTCTTTCATTACTCATTCCAGAACTCCACTTCTTACCACACTGCCACAATCTTGAAGGAGAGACGCTGCCAGATTGTGAGCTCAGGAAAGTCTGTCTTCCCTGGAATAGGGCTAGCTAGCTCTTCAGTAATCAGAGATTAGAAAAACTATTGAGTTGTCCCTTGGGGATAGTCACCCTTACTATTTTCACTACTGACAATTCAGTTACACATTTCAGAAATGAAAACCTATTCGGAGTATGTTCTAGTCTCTAACTAGTTTGCATTATTGTCGTTTTTTTAAACTTAATGCGCTCTTCCTAAAATTATGAACCACAGTGAAAACTGGGATTACAACAGCTTTAGTGCTTTGACCCCTGTTCTATTTCAAACTGAAATCCCACGGACTTGAAAGAAAACAGAATTAATCCCTTACTTTAGTCAACAGCTTCATGACTTACCTGAATCAATAAGAAAACAAGATTTGTGCATTTTTCCAATAAAAAGTTCCAATCCTATAATAGCATAGATTATGATTACAAACAATACCAAAAGGGCAATATGGAGGAGGGGGACCATGGCTTTTATAATGGAGTTCAGGACAACTTGTAAACCTAAAAGAAAAAAAGAGGATACAAGATATAAACCAGATTTCTCGGTCTTGCCTTACCAAATTTTCCATAATTACACATTATTAGAAATTAATGATACAGGCATGCAGAGTGAACCAGTTTTAAAAAACTTTCTACTGCCCAGAACCACAAAATGTTCCTGTAACATAAAACACTTCATAAGAACCTAAAACTTTGAGCCAAAGACTAATGATTTCCTCTGTTAATAAAGGTTATGTCATAGAAGTCAATGCTTGAAATGTGTCACAAGAATTTATGGTTTTTTAGAAAGAAAGGGCATGTAGTCAGTGTGTGGCTGTAGGTCATTTTATATGACCTTTAAAAAGTTCTGTGCTAAAACCAGAACTTTGTGGCAAGTCCTGAGAAAAATGTACGCTCAAACAATTGCAGAAGTATTTTTGGTTTGGAGAGATAAGAGTATAGTTACCTGGGAAAAAACATTTTTACTCTGGACAAACTTACTTTTTCATCACTTATCCCTCACATCACTTCCAGAACTACTTCATTTTTCTTTTTTCCTTAATTAAATATTTAGCCAAATTTTGGTCTTACCAAAAGTAAATCCCAGACTAATGAAGCTGCCACAGTACCAACGAGAACAAAATATAGCTCAGTTTTATTTTAATAACTTCCTTTCTGACATTTCATAAGACTGCTTCTTTCTTCACTGAAGTTCTTTTGCTAAATATATATGATCACGATCATTTCCATGTAACAGACTACGGTATAATAAACACAGCATTAGGATTCTTCTTTTGAATGTCTTGGAAAGAGCTGAATTGTAAGCCATGAACCTCTTAGCCCACATAGCTTCAGTAATTAATAATGTATTATAAGAAAACAGGAAAGATCACCATAAAAATCAATTGCTTTCTTTAAATAATATTGTTCTACTTTTTAAGTTTCCTAATTTATCTGTTAGCTCTACTGAGATAAACAGAAGGCATTCATGTGCATTGGAGGGGGCAGGAAATATGAAATGTGTAATGTGCTTTGGCATACACTTACCAACATATAAACTATTTTAGGACCACCTACACTTTCAGATCTGCAGGGTTTTGGAATAAAAAAATCTGAATTTTATTTTCTGGTGTATTTGCATTTTAACATGTAATTTACTTTATATATAAAGCTTCAAAAAGGAAGTGTATTCCCCTCCCTGCTTATTGAGCTGTGTAAGAAGATCATACGCTGAATGAATTCACAATCCTTTATTCAACTTGAAATAGGGTATATCATTCGTCTTGAAACTCGCTTCATATACACAACCAGATAACGAAAAATCAACTTTATGTTATCTCATTTCTGTTAGTGTCTGGAACAAGAAAGTTAAATAATCAGATCAGTTACAACATTCATTCCAACAGAATTAAACAGAAAAGAACTTACTGGGCACTCCTGATACAAGCCGGAGAGGTCGCAACACACGAAAGGCTCTTAGGGCTTTGACATCAAAGCCACCAGGTTTGCCACCCGAGTGGCTGCCACCTTCTGTTTCTTTGGTTAATTGTTCCAATATTACACTAAATAATCTAGAAAATGAGATGAAGGGTAAGGTCATCACCATCCAGTTAGCATGCAATCAAAGGTATTAGGAAATTACTTGAACTGCAGGTAATTCTGAAAAGCTGCTCAGCTGTCTAAATGAGAGGTATATTTACACATTAAATCATGACAGGAAGAGTTAACAAGTGCAAGTGTTTCTAATCCCTCCAGAGCACGATGATCACACAGTATCTGATAAATTAGCATTCTGCTTGTATATACAATCTGCTATTTTTAAATAAATGAAGCTACTTCGCTACTCCTTTGTTCAAAGATTTTATCTGTAAGGTTTGGAGAATTAGTCTTCCCCTTAGAACATAAAATAGATAATCACTAGAAACCATCTGTTTTACCTTTTAGTGGAATATATGAACCCCAAGTGACACTGCAGTTCAATATTCTAAATACAGTCAACAAAACCCAGATATATTAGAAATAGAGTCCAATATCTAATAACGCCAAAAAGATTTGTTTCTTACACATATTACCTTTGAGGATAAAAATATTCCCAGATGACTCATTTATCATATTGTATTTCTTCACTGCAGAAATGAGCTAGTCATTCATTAGAACAGTTTGGAAGACAAGAGTTTTCTTTTTCTTTCCCACTTCTAGCAGCAATTCAAAGTGATGCAAGTGGCTGAAGTGCAAAGTAATCTCAGGTTTATTTTAGCTTGGACCTGCATTTCAGATGCATGGTTTTCTACACTGTGGCTAAACCATGCAAACCATATTATCCTTTGCACAGAATCTGTCGTTCAGTAACTGCAAAACTGAACTTCTGAAAAGATTACCATGTCAAGAGAGTTTTGTAATCCTGAAAAATGTTTCACACACGTGCAGGTTTTTGGTTTTGTCAAGAAAAGTTTTCACAACTCTGTCATGCTGGATAGTTGCTAGAAATCATGTAATATTTAATAGGTCACCCAAACTAGAATACTGAGGACTTTCTCTTCCCCCAGTAAGCAATTGACCTGTGTCCCTGTTCTGCTTCATTCTCCTCCAGAGTGAAACCCAGCCACGAAGACTACAGATCTTAGAATGAACACCAGGAACCTACATCATACTGCTATAACCATAGAAATCCAGACATTTAATATTTCAGGTCCTGATTCAGCCCTATAATTTAATAGAAGCATAATTCTAAGAAAATGAGCCATCTCAAAGATTTCAGAGTGACTATTCATGCTCTGAAGGCAGACATGATTAAACAGACTTCTGAATCAAGTCCCAAATTAACAGAAGCTGCTTTCAGCCTGTCAGTCCATACATCATTCAGAAAACTAAAGGGCTACAGGCATAGGAAAGTGCTATGAAAGCTTTCTCTACCAGGATCTTACTCTTTCACAGAAATCAATGGAAATTATGTGGTGTAGCATGCAGGCAAGTAGTAGACTGCTCTGAAAGTAATTCATACTCCGCCTGGTTTCAGAGAGAAGTGACAAAGACAGGAGAAAACATCACATTCACAGCTATGTCTACAGCTCTGTCATTTTATGTCTATCCTATAAAGCCGTTAAGGTATAAAACCATTGATTCTTCTTTATTACTTTTAAAATTGACATTTGTTTTCCTGTACAGTTTACCAAAGTTTAAATGTCAAATTTGATGTCATGGAAAAATGTCTCTACACATGCTTCCCTATTGCTAGTAGGGATTTCTTGTGGTATAATTAAGATTTATGCGTTTGGACTGCTACAGTTTCTGCTGAGAAAGCACGTGAAGCGAATTTCATCTAGTACATTCAATATAGGACATCATGGCAGCTCTTTCAAAGTTATTAAAACACCTAATGAAATTTCACAATGAAACTAGTCAAATAGAATCAGATCCAGAAGTGATTCCATATCCACCTTGGGTTATATATGAAAAAAATCAATTTTTCACTGGGCTTTTAAGTATTAATTAAATAAATGGACCCATGCTTGCTTACTTGCTTATATGGGTTATATTCTTCTTAAAAGAAGAAACAAAGATATTGCTCACAGAGTACAAAAACAAAAATATTGTTCACAGTTTTGTCAGTGCCTGACACGTTATGAAAGGTCCACCTTGTCTTCCAGGTAGACTGATGACAACCTACACAATAGTTTATATTCCAGGGATGCAACAAGGAAGGCTAAGTTCCACCTGGAATTTAATCTGGCAAGGGACATCAACGACAATAAGAAGGGCTTCTTCAAATACATCGGTAGCAAACAGAAGGTGGGGTTGGACTAGATGATCTCCAGAGGTGCCTTCCAACCCCCACCATTCTGTGATTCTGTGAAAACTTTTGGGTTTGAGCTAGGATTCAAATCTTAGTGTGATATTTTAGGTATCTGATAAGATATAGTCTTTTTTTCTTCATATTTCTCTTGGATTCAGTGTGAGCATTTGACCTAACTAGATTTAGCCTTATTAGATTTAGATTAATGAGTGTTTTATGAGTTAATGGAAAATTTTTTAGTTACCATGTATTTAGGACACAGCCAAAGATAGAGGTCATGGTAATTAGACTGCTCCAGGGTTACTGCAACTCCATGGTCACTTGACAAGAGGAAAGAGGTCTATCCAAGTGACTGCCTGGCAAGAGAATAAAGCTCTTACGTGTGACAGTCTCCACACCCACCCACCAAGCTTCCCCTTCAGGCACAGAGGCCAATCTGTTGAGAATGACCTGACCTGATGAAGGATCTATTTATATACAAATTTTAGTCCTGGACCAAAATTGCCTGGATGCCAAGCAACTGCCCCAAATACAGTCTTCTCGGTAACATTTACTATCTCAGAATCAAATAGTTATAAATTGAGTATTCATACATTCATAATACTTGCCCAAATTCAATAATGCTTTACCACAAATTCCTTTACTTTGTGACTTTTTCTTTTCCCTCAATGTAATGACATGAGTTAAGAGCAGCACATACTCTAATTTCTGGGCCTTTTCAATTACAGGCAACCCATGATATAGTTTGAACTTAAAAATGAAATTAGAATTGCACAATGCATGCCAAGGTCTTCCTTCCAAGTTAGCCCCAACATACATTATCCACAGTTATATGTGGATAATGGTCTCCATGTGCTATATCAATAAGGGTTTTCAGTAAACGAAATGTACAGTACTAGAAATTCCTTTTTTTTTTTTTCCAATAAAATCTCCTCCATATTTAAGGAATTGGGGAATATATGCCTCAAGATTAATTCCCTAAATAGCTGATCTTCTAATGAACTAGCACAACCATTGACATGAAGTTGCTGACACAAAAATCCAGATGTGTTATTTATCATAAGCAGGTCCATAATGCAAGTGTGGGATGTTCCTCTCTCTTCTGTAACCTGCATAAGGCCTGAGCAGTCCCTCCTCCGAGGAGCAGAACAAACTCTCCAGGGTTTCCTGGTACAGCAAGGCACATGGAGGGGGGGAACAAACAAAAAAACAAAAAAAAACACCACCACCACCAATGTGGGTTGTCCCAGAGGTCTTTGTAGAATAGATGAACTCCACGTAACCACAGTATGGGGATAAATAAATGATATAACAATGTATGGACCTAAACAGATCAACCTTTATCATATGGAAAGACATCAGGAGTTCACCTTGGAAAAAAATCAGATGGAAAAGATTCTGCAAGACAACCACCAACGAAAATTTTTGGCAGAACTCAGAATTCCCTGGGAAATTTTACTATAAAGCTAAGTGTGCAACACAGCCTGCAGCCACAGATAGCATTGAAAACATTTGGGAGTTTGTTTTGAATTTTTCACTCATCAGTTCAATTCTTTTACTCCAAAGGAACAGAAATCAAGCGTAGGCCGTTACTCACAGCCAGACAGAGCTACATCTACCTCACTGTAAAGATGATTTTAAATCTTTGTATAATGAAAGATATGTTACTTACCCTACTACTACTATTACAAAATCCAATAAATTCCATCCATTTCTAACATATGCATTGGGGTGTAATAATAATCCATATGCTATAATCTTCAAAAATGTTTCAACTGTAAAAATTATCAGGAAGGCATATTCTACTTTTTCCTGTAAAAGACAAAAAAAGTACAATGAAAGAATGTAATTTAACAGCTCTTTTACTAGTTAGAATTTGCAGTAAGTGGGTAAGTTGTATTGATCAGGACTAAGGAGACAATACTTCATGGCAGTTTATTTTACAGGTTTTAATTGCATAGCACTTGATAGCTGTACTGACAAGGTTATAATTACATAATTGCATGAGATTTTCCTGTTTTCACATTCTGTGAGAGAAAAATGCTCTGTTTCTGCAAACATGGAAGTATACTGTACCTTTGCTTAAGCAAATAGTCCCATCCAGGTGAATAGGATTCTTTGCATTCATTAAAACCAGAAAATGCTGTAGAACAGTGCCCTGGAAATATCCTTAAAAGGTATGCAATGGTATACTGACTTTCACTATTCATTACATCAGCCTTTATTTAATTAGGACCAGAGTTCTACCTAATAAGGGAGTTTGAGACAGTGTTATCTCATACTAAGGAGATTCAAAAAGTTAAGCTATTTAAGAGGGTCTTCATTTAATTTTGCACTGTCTTGCAACTTTTTCATCTTGATGTGGAAGTTCACATTGACTTATTCTTCCTTCCGCATCACCAGAATTTCTTTAAATCACCCTAATACACTTGCCCCATCTGGAGTACTGCATCCAGTTCTGGGCTCCCCAGTTCAAGAAAGATGAGGAACTACTGGAGAGAGTTCAGCAGAGGCTACAAAGATGATGAGGGGACTGGAGAATCTCTCCTACGGGGAAAGGCTGAGGGAGCCGGGGCTGTTCAGCCTGGGGAAGAGAAGACTGAGAGGGGACCTCATCAATGCTTATCAATATCTCAAGGGCGGGCGTCAAGGGGATGGGGCCAGACTCTTTTCAGTGGTGGCCAGCGACAGGACAAGGGGGAACGGGCACAAACTAACATAGGAAGTTCCATCTAAATATGCGGAAAAACTTCTTCGCTGTGAGGTGCCCGATCCCTGGCACAGGCTGCCCAGGGAGGGTGTGGAGTCTCCTTCTCTGGAGAGATTCAAACCCGCCTGGACGCGGCCCTGTGCAGCCTGTGCTGGGTGACCCTGCTCCAGCAGGGGGTTGGACTAGATGATCTCCAGAGGTCCCTTCCAACCCCTGCCACTGTGATCACCACTGTGTATCATTGAAGCTCCAACTTCAGGTTTGTTTCAATGCTTTTTTAAAACATTATTAGTGTCTTCATTTTACCAAAATTCTTATTTTAAACAGTTATACATTGAATCGCTTTTCCTAACTAATTGGATAACTTTTTTTGTGGCTTCTTCTTTCTATAGAAATAGTGTATTCAATTTGGATAAATTATAGTAGTCACTGCTATTAAAACAGGTCAGTTAACACATTTGCTCTTTTTACCTTCAGAAATCATCATTTCATCACTTTGTATGGTACTTTGTTTAGTTATCTGTTGCTATGCAAATATTAGAGCCAAGAATAAAAGACAAAGAATGATTCATTTTTTTAAACATTCAGGAACACATGATGTTGCTCATTTATCACAGTGTTAATTACATGGACTATAACTGCTCAGTAAGGATTACAATCTTCTGCTATCATATACTCAAACATAGAGCAGACATTACACATGAAACTATGTATTCGCTACTTGTTACACAGCTTGGCACTTTCACATACAACTAAATAAAAATCAAGCCTTGATGGTTTGCAATTTAAAGATCTTTATATTCTCATGTGCTAAGTCTTTCATTTGGGAGGCTAGATTTCTTTTCCCCATGAAAGTGCCACTTAGGATTGGTTATGTATAGGATGCGATATATCCATTTAAATTTGACACTGGTCACTTAAATGTAGAGGCTTATCAATAAACTACATACTCCCCTCCAGGTCTTCATCTCCAACAAGCAGCACCCTGGGATCACTTTAAATGGTAAGGCTTTCGCCTACTGCAAAGCAAGGATTCCTGGATCTCATCTCCTGCTCAGCTCAGTCCTGTACTCCTGCCTTTTTCCTCTGCTTTCAGTACACTTCATAAACACTGTAGAGCTTCACCCAAGGCAGCTTGTCCTCAGCTGCATCATATTTTGCATAAGATCTTCCAGCCCAGTGAAAGTGATAGACATTCTCCTTCTCACTCCCTTCTCCAGAGCTTTTTTTCCTCAAACTTATTTCAAAATTGTCCCTTCCACTTACCTGTTAATTTATCACCAATTAACTAGAACAATTACTGGATAACAAGAGTGAAGTGGCCTCGCAGAAGAAACGTGAATGATTTGTGCACCAAAAGCCATCAGATCTCTTTGGCTAGAGCGCACCACAGAGGTTATGATAATATGAATTACCAGCATTCCTGAGAAACATACTGCAAAAATGCTTAAATTGAAGCAAATCCTACTATGTACACATTTCACAATAACAGCTATTTCTGTCTCCCTGCATATATAACTAAGTCTGCAGCTTGCATATAGAAAGATAAATAATGTAAGACAACAGAAGGAAGACAAAAATATTATGGTTGTCATTTGCTATAGGCAAAATATATGTCAAAATCATAGTAGTTAAAGAAAAGGTGAGACAAAAGAGATAGGAAGTTTTATATATGCAAAATTTCAACAGCTTCTTTACATAAAGGGAACATACGACACAGGACTGGATGGGACCTTCTGGGCCAAGATGACCTCTTGGGTCATCATGTCCAGTGTCCTGTTATTACAAATATGTAATTTAATTCCACCCATCAACCTACCAGATTCCATCCTAAAAAGCATCTTTGCCCTTCACTGCTCCCCTTCAAAGGATGTTCTGTTGCTCCTCTGCTATTGGGGCTAGGCACCAGTCCTAGTCCCAGTGTAACTTGCTTAATGGTCACATACCCTTGCAGTTCATTTTAATGTGACAGTTCAAATCTAACAACTCTTCCCTATCACTTAGCATCCATCTTTTAAAATAATATTGGTCTTGTTCCTGTTTAGTTTATTTCTTTTATGGAAGCAGAACTGTTTCTTATTTCCTAAACAGTATTGCAAATATTCTATTAAAACAATATGGGATGTAAGACAAGCTCATTTTTTAAAACCCAATGGTAGGCTTAAGGTCCATGTGTGTCACGTAGCAGATGGACCATAAGAAACCTTGACAGATGGACCAACAGAAGCCACATGAATCTCAGCAAGGAAAAATGTAAATTCTGCACCTTGGGTTAAATAATCCCAAACCAACATGGGCTGAAAAAGGACCTGGAAGTCACAGTGGGCACCAAGTTAAATATGTGCTCATTGTAAATCAGACAAATTCCATATTGGGCTGTATTAGGAAGAACATGGTGAGCAGATAGAGGGAAATTATTATCCACCTCTACTCAGTGCCGTGAGGATGCAGCACTGCTGCAGTTCTGGGTCTCTTAGTTCAAAAAGGGTATTGAGAAAGTGCAGGCTCCAGTGAAGGAAAGATCTCCTCTCCAGCAAGGAGGATCTTCTCTCCATCAAAGAGGCAGCTAAAAGAAGGTCTAACAGTAGACTACAACTACTTGGAGGGGGTTAAAAAGACTATGAAGCCAAACACTAAATAGCAGCACATGGTAAAATAAGGGGAAACAGGCACAAGCTGCAGGTTTGGTGGTTCACAGGATGTTAAGAAAAACTTCTTTATCAGAAGGGTAGTGCAGAACAGGAACACGCAGCTTCAAAGCATGAAGTTTTGAAGATGCAGCTAGGCAAAGGTACAGCTGAGCTGATCTAGTGCTGGCGACACTCCTGCTAGGCGCTGAAGGACTAGGTAACCTCCAGAGGTCTCTCCCAGTTAACAGTTCTGTAATTTCTGTTATTCTGATATGATTCTGGTAATTCTTAGATGATCATAGGGAAAAGTACAGAGAGATTCAGGGCATGTACAACTACCTACACCCACCACACATTCAACATTTAAAAGCCTCTGCATTCTACATAACATTGAACACTGGGGAAGTTTTCCTTCCTTACTATGGAAGAATGGAAATGTTTCCTTCCATCCTTGTTCCCTGTCATAAAGCATATATATGCCTGGTTCCAGAATTTGCCCCTAGAAACATATATTCATAATGGATACAAGGTAGAATCAGGGATGATGCTATTAACAGAATCAACAGCACAAGGGAAAGATGCTTTTTAACAACAGCCACTGGGCAATCCAAGAGCCACGATTTCTTGAAAACCTTGAGAAAAGGAATACAAATATTTCTATACACCTACAACCAAAGCAGCCTATTATTTTTCCAGTGTTTCATTTTCCTCCCTTCCTCCCTTTTTTTTCTTTCATGCTCTCACACACTCTTTTTTTTAAAAATCACAACTTGTGTCTTCCACAGAGGCCAGATGAACGATTTGGCCCAGTAGTTAACAATATTCAAAGTACAGGCTGTGCTTTCTTTATGGACTGATTGGTTTTGGTTTTCGGCTGTGGTTTGTTTTGTTGGTTTTTTTTTTTTTTTTAATAAGTCGGCAGCCAACAGCTGTTCTAACACAAACTGCAAAGTTAACAACCTGCTCACCCTCAGGAAGGTACTGGCAGTCCCTTCTCACACTTTCGCAACTTCTTGCCAGTCACCATGGACATCAATTTTTGCCTCTGCAACCAAGATACATCTGTAAGCCATACATCACCTAGCACGTCCAGAGCTTAAGTAACCATTACTCAAGCGTAAACGCGAAGTTTAATCTATCATACCATTTCCGGTATTATTGGAAGAGTTAGAGGTAGGGTTGCTATGTAAAAATAAATCTAAAGCAGTAAGATTATTTAAAAATACAGACTGAAGACTGCAGTTATAACAGTTTATGATGCACACATTTATCTGCTTGCTTTTCTCTATAGTGGAGAAAACTATCCCTGCACATTTTATTTTGTTCAAATTAGTTGAGATCTTTAAGTGAATACTTTATTTCATTAAAAATGGAAGTAGGAACACGAAGAAATAAGACAAACAAACAAAAAATAAGGAAATACATAAGACTGAGTGACTGCCTGAAAGCAAAATCTGTATTAAAAGAAACTGAGAAGACAATTTTGGTTCTAGGAAATTGTACAGATTAAATTAGAAATTGTACATAATTTCTAATATCTACTATTGCATTTAGTTCTATATTGCATCACAAAAGTAGCAGAGAAAAAATTGACAGCTGTAAATCTAAAGAAGATATGAAGCACAAAAATATGTCTGTGTTACTAAGGATCTAATCCTACGGCTGTATAGATTAATAGTAATTTGTTCACTGATTTGATACCACGCAGAGCTAGGTCATCTCTCTTTACAGGCGGCTGATTCCTGCAAGGCTGTCTCACACTTGTTAAATGTTGCTCAAAATCTTCAAGTCTCAGCAATTTTTTTTCTGAATATATGATGCAACAGGACTGATAAGATACACTGCCTTTCTGGTAGAGACCAATGAGCTCCACTTTCATATTGATCATGGAGTACAAAACAAAGGCTACCATTATCCACCGAGTTTCAGTGAAGTCATTAGAACTTCATTTTCTCAGCAAAAAAAGTCATTTGTTTTCTTATTTTAAGTAAATCAGCTTAGCAGAAACCCTGTTGCTCAGGAAGAAATATCCCCCCCCCAGCCAGATGGTGTACATTAGTCATCATTTATTACCTTCATATTTTCAAAATCTCCGAAAGAAATATGCAGAGCTACTGTTACATGTTGTAATGTGATGCACCAAAGCTCTGTATTTAACTTAAGTGTCTCACAAGATGATTGTTTCAAAATAAGAAGTCATTAATTTGCAAAACCTTCATCTATTATGCTATGTAATTAAGTCTTCTCATATTAATTTCTACTCCCTGGGCATCAGAGATCAGAATTATTTCCTAACTGGGGAAATACATTTTTGCATCCGGAGTAACATACATGTCTCAAAGTAAAAACTGCTTAGCAGATAAAGTGAGTCAATTTAAGCAAAGTAACCCAATTGATCAACTTTCTGCAGTTTAAACAAACACAAAACCAGATACTTTGACATTCTTGATTTGGGGACTACTAATCAATCCTGCGCTATTAAACAAGATGTGTGACTGCTGCCTTGACAACATACAAAGTCATTTACCTTTCCGACAAACAGCCATTCTTTCAAATTCTGCCACTGGGAAAACACAGCATTTATAAGACAGAAAAGTAACCGAGTTTTGAATTTCAAAATATAATAATTTTTCACTTCATATACCTGTATTCCCCTGAATATCATTTGTGAGCTGCGCCACAGTAATACTAAGATAAGAAAAGGAAAGTAAACCTATTTATTCCCACAGGTGGAAGATGTTATAGCAGTTTCCCACTATAGAAAATGAAACAAACATGAACTCCACATAGCTGGCAAAAAGAAAACAGCACTAAAGCTTTACTTTGTTTCTGCTTTTAAAGCGGATGAAATAATTTACTTCCTAGATTAGACATGGAAATTACTCTCCCTTTATTAGAAGAATTAGAATTATTTATCACTCAAGAATTCAGTGATACCTATTGGGTTAACTATGTCTTTAGATACAAAACAGCAAACAAGGGAGGGACAGTTTGAAAAATAACGTTTTAAGGATTTGTGTTCTGATCAATCCAATTAAATTACGTTGAGTCTCCCTGATCAGTCCCGATCCACCTGAGGGAGTAGAACTACTGCTCTCAACTATGTCAGATGTCTGTATTGCTGTTCTTGTAGGTGCAGCTTTGCTCTTTGACAGAGGAGCTCTTCAGCAACTTTAGAAAATATGATTATATACCCATAATTATACTTCTTTAATACAGGCATGGGCCAATAAACATTGTTTTCATACTTCAAATGTACATGATATTTCATGTACATGAGACCATTTTATGTTTGACCAGCGACGTCCCCTGACTTTCAATTGCTCCCAGGACACCCTCACCCCACATCTTGCAGTACAAAGAGTTGGACAGACCTCAGAATTCCTGAGGACTAGGACTCCAGTGTGGAAAAAGAGACAGCTTGTGTAGACGTTGTATTTTAAAGAATCATTTAACTGCTCATATGGATTCCACTTTTGGTGACTAAATTATCTCTATGTTTCTAGTTGAGTAGTAGCATTCCTCCTTAAACAGTAACTGCTGAACAACTCTATCAAAAAGGCACCCCATCGAGATATATACGCTAAAAAAATATTTTATGAAGGTGTGGACAGAGATCTGAGTAGTTCTTTCCAAAATTCAGAAATTCAGAAGGGATTAGTGGAAAAAGTACTGATGTGGCGAAGCCGCTTTCATATAGTAACTAACATGTCTTTATGCATTCAGAAGCCTGTTTTGGGAAACTTTGAGAATACATTTTGTAACCCTTGATACTATCCAACGGTCAGAGTCCAAGCACGTTCTTGAATTTACAAAAGTAACTACTACAAAAAGTATAAGAAATTTAGCTTTAGTTGTGAAAGTCTGGAATAATAAAACTGAAATGAATACATTGGCTCACATGTAAAATCCAGGGCAACTCTGGGCAGGAATTTGGCATCAGGCCCAGAAATATCTCCAGTCTTCTGAGGCTCTTTATAGGACACCATCATACGACCGCAGATCCAGATGCTTTGGCAGGTAGCACTGGTACACCTGATAGCGAGGTTGATACTTAAAAGTCAGTACCAAATCCAAACTGCGTATTTAGGAGTAGAACTAAATAGGTGCTACACACCAAACACATTCTTAAACCAGTTTTATATAAAACTGAAGGGATTTCACATTCCTAGTACCACTGCCAAGCAACAAATCTCACTCACCAAATTCTCACTGTTTCCAAAGAGGACACAAAATCTTTTCATCTCATTTGAACTGTGAATTCACAATCACTTGCTATAGCTCCAATTAACAACAGTTCCACCTTCTAGATCTCAAGCAGGCATTTATGCTTGCAAGAAAAGAACGTGCAATAGAACATCTCAAATACTGAGCACAGCAAATGAACAAAATGGATGTGCAAGCTATACGCTGAAGTGTAATTAAGTGTAATTAAGTTTCTTAAAGTTCCTTTTTTCTTAATTGATGTAGTCTGAAGTAGCATTTGAATAACTTACAACACTGAAATAGTATCTCAACCTTCAAAGCAAGTTTTAGGTAGCAGTAATGCCTATACTTTCATCTGACAGATTCTTGCAGCCAGAGATAGATGAATAAGCAGATCATGTTTAACACTGATTACTTTTTTCATTATTTCCTGTAATCACTTCCTCTAAATGCACTGTAAACCTGCATTTCATCTTTGAGTGTGATTGTTTCTCATATTTCTAATCATGTATTTTCCCCTTTACCTTGTAAATAACACAATAATGGAGATATAGTTAAACACCTCAGTTCTGTAAATAACCATTTGTACAGACAGGAAAACGTTGCATCCAAATGACAAGTTTTCATACCGATTACAGGCATCTGTGTGGATCCATGCTGGTTTTGTTCATGTAAAAGCTCTATTTAGTACATATGCTAAATATGTATTTTCCATTCATAACATTAAATAGGAAAAATTCAAGTTCTTAGTCTAGTTTTTTCCTATGCTATATTTAGGCAGAACTCTCTCTGCTCTCTGACAGGCAATACAGAGCTTTGCTCAATAACAGCTAGGTAGAAACAGACCTATCCATTCTGTATGTACATTATTAAATACACTATTCGCACTCCCTTACATACCCTTATGGAGGCACAGACTATTTTCCTGTTTCATATCGTTCTGAAGGAACGAGGTAAATGAAATGATATGATTTGGGAAATTTGCTCGTAAATGACTAAAACTGTGACAGACCCCCCCGCCCCCATAAATTTACCATCTACTGAAAAATTATCACCAAAGGGGCAATGAACCAATCACTTCCCAATGACTGCAGACTTGGAAGGTGTGAAAGGCAAGTTGTAGAAATGCTAACAGGCAGTGACACGAGTTCCAATCCTAAATCCATACAACTCCTATCGAAGATTGAGCACAGTATGCCAAAGAATCTGAATTGCACAACAGAAACCAGGCCAAGTAAGCAATAAAGAATATAACTGGGAAAGAATCTAAATTACTTGGGTGCCTTTCTGCCACCATCTAATTGATGATATTCAGGGAAATAAGCTCAGCAAAATAAGGAAAGTAGAAGAGAATATTTATGTATTCTGTCACACTGTCACATAATTTTACCTTACATAGTTGACTAAAGTCAGTCATAAACCTGCATCTAGTCATAAAACAGCATTAAAGTAATGTTAAATATGTTTTGTTACTTGCTATCAGTTTTATTTATTTGTAAGAGAGCAGGTTTTGGCTAGAAACCAGAGGGTGAGAATGTTACTCGGTGTCAGATACTTTAGTGAACATCTTCAAATTCTCTGAGAATTTATAAACCAAGAGAATTTCCTAATCCCTATAAATTCACCTCTGACCATGCAGAAACTCACAAGTACAAAACAGACAGGAGCACTGATAGCAGTAAATCCCCTACTGTTTTTTTTTTTTATGTATCTTGGAACACTTTCAAATGTTACAAGACTAGTAACAAGCCCACTTTTTGTGTTCAACAAGTGTTTCTTAGATCCAGACTTCCCAGAACATTCAAAAAGAAACTAAAAAGCAAGGGCAAGGTGGGTAAAAAAACCCAAAATCTCCAAAAGCCAAAATAAATTATTTTTCCTTCAAACAGAAAAATTCCAGACCAAAATCTCACCAATATAATCAAAGCAAACTATAATGCATTTCAGCATTTCCATATGAAACATCCAAGAAAAAAAAATCTGCTCTAAAAATACTCCTATGTGAGCTCTTCCCATGTTTTCTGTGAGCACATACACATCTTCTTGCTAACTGTACTTAAATGTATATTGATACTATATGTACGTTTCTTAAACTGTCATAAAAACATAGTCAGCCTATTCAGGTAATTCTGCAATAGCCTGGATTTAAGCCTATCCACTTTTTCCTACGTCCATTTTCCGATTGCTTCATAGTTTTCCAACCTGTTTATTTCACTCTTTGACTAATACAGTTCTGAAATGTACAGAAGAGTGGCTCTCATATCAGTTAATGGTCACTTTGTGCTCAGCTTTTATGTAGATGAGCTTGCCAAAGCAAAGTCTATCCCAACAGCCAGATTATTTTCCAGGAGATACTTCATGCAAGCTTTCTTCAAGTCACTCTGAAGGAATATGACATCCCAAATGAAAAGGAAGTGAGAAGACCAAAAAGGTAATATTTTTGTGAGTCAACTATTCATTGACAGCTCTATAATGTTCCAGTGCTGTGTTTTAAGAATGCCAAGGACTTTCCGTGGGAAAAAAAAAAAAGATTAAAAAACAATACGGAGAACAGATTGGTTTTGTAGTTATGTTCTGCACTGATAGTGTCAGCTGGGAAACAGAACAATGACATACGCATTGAGTAGGTGTTTACCTACCTATTTATCCATCTGATTGCAAACCTAATTTCCACTGATTACAAAAGAACCAGGTAAAACCAATAGAATAGTTTTATTACAGTACTTTACTCATTAATCTGTCAGATATATGACTACAGTAGCTCTTTACCTTTGTCAGTTTAAAAACTACAGAATGATTTGTTAAAAACCTACCCAATGGGACAGTGTTTTTCTAAATACCTTTATCAGGATAAAAATTTTCATTATGAAAGGCTAAATAATTTAGTGTTAGTTTGGTTTGGGGGCGTTTTTGTTTGGTTGGTTTTTGTGGTGTTTTGGTTTTTTGTTTGATTGTTTTTATAATGGTGGAAAAGGTTAAAGAAATTCCCATGAATAAGGCTTTCAAAAAAACTCAAACACACAAGCAAGACATGTACCTACCATATGTCCTGGTCTGACTTTGAAGTCTCAGAATATGAAGGGAGAACATGGTTAGCTCTATTACTTCATTGAAATTTTTCTAATCATCCTTCTCAAGTTTTAAATGGCAGACCCCTAGACCAGTTGTCAACCAGGGAGCTATGTGCTACACCTGCGGTCTACTATTGCCTCCTGCAAGCCAGCAAGACCAAGAAAAGAACATTTCTTCAAATCCTCTGCTTCTGTAGAACAGTCAACTTCCAATGTTCCAATTAAAGTATTACTAAAAAAATTAACAAGACCTTTATAAGTACTAGAGGATGTGATTCTCTTATGTTGGGATAACAATGTTAATAAATTTGATCAGAGAAATATGTGTTTAGTTCTTAGTTTCTTGTTTAATACTTCCCAACACCAGGCCATCGCTAGAATTTCACACAGAAGGTACTGAATGCAATACATGATGTGGATATGACACTTCTATACTGAGGAGAAGGTATGATTGGTAAATAACATGTTCCACTGTGAAAGATCTAATGCCTTTCTGGTAATAACATGCTACATGCTCTATCATCTCTTTGGAAATTTTTCTTCTAGAAAGAATTTCTTAACTACTTAGATACACATTAATTTACTTTATATTTGTTAGTAGGTAACATGCAGTACTGCACTATAACACCCAAATAAGTCCAGGAAGACTGCATTACTTATGAGCGGACAACCTGCCAGAGCATTAGAAGTCAAACTATAAAAATGTCAACACCAATGATGTTAATGAAATAAATTTTCAACTATAGGAGAGGGCAGAATAGAATACTCCTTGTAGACACTGTTCAGAACAAGAATGTGAAGAACAAAAAAAATGCATTTATCCAAACTGACAGGAGAATGGTCTGCAATATCCATGAAAATGTTAAAGCACAACTTTACCCTCGATTGTCTCAGTTTGCTGAACAAGTTCTTCTTAGTACTTTACTTTTCCTGTGGTTGTTTTTGAACCAAATGGTTGAAGTGTCTATTTAAAAAAAATTTTATTCCACAATCATCAAAAAAACAAAGGTTTTCCACTGATAAAAGACTTTGTTACGAAATAATATCTTGTAGTGAATTCCAGTTATGCAAAATTTAATTTGGCTGCAGAAGCTGGTATTTCCCTGCAGCAGTAAAATGCAGGCAGATTCCCATTTGGTGTGCCCAGTAAGTATTTGGATGACTATGAAAGGGAAGACCTCTAATTCTTCCAACTCGACCAGAAGGCTCAATGAACATGAGAACATTTTCATTAGGCATCTGAGGGTCAGATTGCGCTGGCTGTTCCATAACCAAGAAAATACAGATCTGTAGAGAAAACACAGTTGCAAGGAGAAACATGCTCTTCTGCCATGATAGCATTGAATGGAAGTCCTTTGCTCCCTAAAGTAAAAGGACAGTAGCCTGGACGTACATTGCAAACAGAGCACAAGGAGAAGTATTAAGAGGTGGAATGGCTCCCTACAAATATAAAGGAGGTCCAAGAAAAATTCAAAAAAAATAGCACAGCTAAAACACCAATTTGTACCCCGTCCACAAACAAGATCAGTGATATACCTGTTTTGATTTCAGCTGTGCTCAGGTACAATACTGGTCCACTCTTCCGGAAATTCATTAAAAAATGAAAACATATTTAGCTTGGTTCTAGGAATGGCACCATCATGAAGCCTTACTCTTTTCTTCATTCTAACCATGACAGAAAAGTGTTCAGCAAAAGTAACAATAAAGGTACTAATTCTGAAAGAAATAAACACATGGAATACTACTGAGAGTCATTGCTAAAGTATCAGGAAAGCTTGCCACAGTAAAAACAAAATTGAAATAACTGAATAAAGTTGAAAAACTATTTTTTATTATTCACTTCCTGTGATCTACAGATCAAACCTTACTGACAAAAAATCTTCAACTTCTGATAGAAAGGAAAATATGAGTCTGCCTACCCTGCAGCCAAATTTCTTCCTTCTCTACGGATGAATCAGTTTTCCTTCTATCTTGCAGCATGTTTCTAACATTAGTTAGTGCCCCTCCAGTGCCTGCTACAATTACAGTTCCAGATTCTGTATAGCTTTTTTAATCACATAGCCAGCCATAATATTAAAGGCAGTAAGCAGTAATCAAAAATCTCAAAACAACATTTCTAAGTGCATCCTCGTAATTTCAAAGTTACAACACAAAATAATTTTCTTCCTTTCATTCCTATACCATTTGGCTGCCCAGGAGATGTATTTAGGTTTTGAATTTCTTATTTCATTTTCCACTTCTCACAGAACACTGTTTATCAGGAAGATTATTTTGTTATTCTTATTATTCCCATCTGAACTGCATCTAAGCCTTTTTATCTTTATTCTCCTATCTGGGATATCAGTTTTGATTTCCAGAGAACTCATTGTCCACAACAATATATTCGTAAGTGCTCTGTCACTGTTTCAAGTTCACTTCCATTATCACTCTAAGACAGTTTGAGTATGCCAACACCTGCTTTTTCTCCACCTATAAAACTGCTCTCCAGCTGACGTAAAATGTCACAGTCCCTGTGACTTTCTCCCACCTATTCAGTGGGATAGCCCTAAAGCATATTTACAAATTACGTAATGGAAAGTAATTACATGGAACAAGAGTTGTTACTTCCCTTTTGGAAAAATTAGGCTTTTTCCCCTACAGAATTGGAGTCTTTACTACTTCCAAGTAGGCAAGAAAAAAATATTCTTTTGAACAGATACAAATCACTGAGAGACCAAGAGCCAAAACCAGGTTTTTTTCTCCTTCAGTTACATGCACAGAATTTCAAAAACACACATTTGCTGAAGATGTTCATGTGTAGTCAGCCCTGTATTTTTCCAACTTTTGTGTACTTCAATACTTGCAAAAATGAAACGGCAATCATTAGGCATTCCCCAAAAGCTAGGCTAATTTAATCTCATGTGCATGCTGCAAATGCGCTCATGAATTCATATTAGACATTCCTGTGCTTTTCTAGATATACAACAGAATTTGACGATTCTACTCACAACCCTCAGCCTACCTGGCCCACATGGACAGTCCATCTCGATTTTCCCATTTTGTTGAAGAGAGCAAGAGTTGGTAGGTGGCACAAAGCCAAAAAGTCAAATTCTATGTACTGCAACTAAAAAGTGTCAGGTACCATTAGTACATTTAAGCGAAGACTTAAATGTACGAACAGCAGAAAAGAAATCCAATGGAGTTAGTTGTGAAGCTTCTCTTCGGCTTGATGGCATGAAACACCATTTGTTAAAAATACATAAAGAAAATTACTGAATTAATAGCACACATCACCTCCAGAAGCAGAAGAAAACTCATTGTTATCAACCTGAGGTGTCATCTGTTAACCCATCCCGCTTTGTCCATGCAGGCAGGATATAAGGATTGGGCCACAAACTCCTTTTTTTATTTGACCTCTTCTAAAACATTTACATTATCTCTCTGGTATCAAACTTATTGCTTACAACAATGAAGATACTCAGATTAGCCCCTAAATCTTCTCTGTTGCACCAAAAAAAAAAAAAAAAAAAAAGAAAAAAGAATCTTCATCACTTCTAGGGAATCTGATTGCCAAGTGAGGACATTTCACAGCCACAATAGCTGAATTGAAAATGCTATTAGACTGCCACTGTTTCAGTGATTTGAAAAAAGCTCTAAAAATTTTATTCTATTTTCAGTTTTAATAAGTATAACAACTCAAATACAAATCTTTGTACCTTAATGGCCTGGAAGTTGCTGACACATGGAAATAAGTTTATACTGCATATTGGTTTTTAAAACAGCTATTGAAACATTTACAAATATTTTCACAATCCACTACAACATCATCAAATGGCCAGTGAAAATATTGGAAAAACTGAGGTTTGAAAATTAGCCCTTAACACAGGATGAAGACTAAAAGGAATCTACCCTAAACAGCCTTATTCCAAAGTGCTTCTGAATTAAGCAACCACCATTTTTTGTTCTCTGTTGCTAACTGGCAATTTTACATTGGAAGTTATCTAGTGTGATTCCACAGCACCAACCCCTTGAATGTGAAAAGGTGGTCTTCATCGTTGTAGAAAAAATGCCCAATACTCTGCAAATCAAGTCCTCAAAGAGAAAAAAAATACTTTAATTAAAGCTATTTCTTTTGCTTAGTGCTATTTCTAACTTGTGATTTGCCAAAGGCATTGTTTTACTCATGTTTCGATGGAATACTTAGCACAGCGTGAAATAGATGGCATCTCCTCTGTAGCAAAAGTGAAAGGTTGACTTCTGCCCTGGGCATCTTTTATTTTCTATGAAAGCTTAGAGGTAGAAACTGAAGCATAATAATTGAACCTTGAAGGAAAAAGTAGTGACATTATAACAACTGCTTCTGTCAACTGATAAATATCCTGTGCTGAGATATATTTAATTTGTAAGAACAAATTGATAGTGTTAATAAACATTAAAGGGAGTCAGGCCATACCAAATGGGACATGCTGATAGCTAGTAAACCCCACTTCCCATAGTTTCAAGTAAAGGTGCAGGTTACTGTCTAACAAAAAATGGATAATTCATCTAATCTTTAAAAAAAAAAATCAGCATTTACATTTATTATACATGGCATATTAAAAAGGTGGCTTTCATATTCTCCAGTGCCCAAGGCATAAACCTGAAAGTGCCAGTGGAAATAACAAATGATGTAATAGAAGTGTGTAGAACCTGAGGCAATAATACGTCGTAGTCAGAATCCAATGGTTCTGCTCAAGTGACGTACACATTTGCACGCAAAAGTTTTGCCTTTTTTTCCTTTGGTTAAAGCTATCAAAGCAGCAGTCTCCTAGTGAGGTGTGTCAGAACTAATGTAGCTGAATGTAGTTCACTGTAATTGAAAGTAATTCATGCTGTCACATTTACTGTAACAAGGGGTCACATCTTGAGGGCCATAAATGTTGTTCACATTAATCATAACTGACACCTTCCTCCTCCTTCAGGGAAATTCAGCCATATTACGTGGCTTAGTTCACATTCTTTTTAAACATCTGAATGTCTCTATGTCTGGTGATTTTTGTTGTTTGCTTTGGGTTTGGGTTTTTTTTAAAGAAAAATAGGCAAAAATTTCAGCAACAAATTCTGCCTTGTACGCTATAATAAAGTCATCTCACAGAAAAGTATATAACAATAATCACAATTACACCGATCTCCAAAAAATCCCACAGTTTTCTAAAAATTATGATCTAAAATCTGCCTATTCTGGAAGCAGAAACAGTCCTTAATTTCTATATACATATAGGCCATATTCAAAAGCAGTAATTAAGAATGCACCCTATGTAACAACCAACTGAACTGCATGCATTAATTTTTTACTAGTACTTAAATATATGATGATTTAGGAATCATAAGGTCACCTAGTAAACAAAGTATTTATTTTGGAACGTTAAAATCTGTACTGACCATGCCAAGGAACAAACCTGTATTCTCAACATGATCATATATTTCAAACCTGATATTTAAACTATGATACCATTTCCTTTTTAAATATTAACTAGTCATTTGGGGTTTTTTACAGAGTAGAAGACTAAAGCTTTTTTCCCCCTATTTGGCAGAGCTACACACTTGAAGGCAGCTCTTCAAAGCACTGAAAACATGTGTATTCCATGCATAATTAATACAGTTTACAGAGAACAACAAGCTTTTAATCTACATGCTTAGTTTATCCTGGAAATATAGTTAAAAGATGAAAGATGCCAAAGAAGAAAGTGGCATGCAAAAACACACTGGAGAGAGTATGATGTGCTCGTTGACCAGAGAATAACCTTAATTTCTGAGTTCTATTTTTGTTGGGTTGACCAAGAATCTGGCTTTTCTCCTTGAAAATTTAAGTACCTGAGCCACAATTAACAAGTGGCATCTCGGCTCAGATTTAAAAGCTTATGGTTTTTTCTAATAGATATTTATGGGAGTGCAAAATATAAATTTTCATTTATTCACAGCAACAAATGATAATATTTATAATACAAAGGTTCACTGATGACTCTCACAATTAAGTATTAAACCACTGAAGCCAAAGACAGGAACACAAAGACAGCTTCAATTCTACAATAGGTTAGAATAAGTTGTTATTTTTTGAAAGGCAGATTAGCCTTAAAGTTACAATTATTTAAAATGGAACATAGCCCCACAAGAAAATTAGGTACTTGATTCTCCTCTAGCATAAAGTGGTAGTAATGCCACTGAAATCAGATAAACTAGGTGAGTACATGAATTTTAGAAGAATCAACACTGAAAGACTCCAAACTCACTATCACAGAACACAACTCTTCAGGCATAAATAGAAGCAGTTCTTTTAAAGACCTATTTTTCTGTTGTCTGACAATGTCATTTAGTTTTGGTGAGGCATTCAGCAATTGTGTAATTTCCTACGGTAGTATTCGGTGTAGAGCTACATAAAACCTTCCTACAATCCCTGCAGCAAAAGTGCACGGAAAGACCTAGTCCTACTCTTCAACAGAAAAGAAACATCAGAACCAAAAAATGCACGATTTCACTGAAATACAAAGGCCGTATTATGCTTATTCCTCTTATTTATGATTAACGTTATTGTTACATTTTTAACATCACCACTCCACACTTTTCAGAAATAGACCTAGGTTTTGCTTTGAAACAGGTACGCACTTCACATTTCAATATTTCCCCACAATTACATCATATTTGTCCTGGGCCAGTATCTATGATACTCTTGATGGTTCTTGTTGTACCAAACATACAATCAAGAAGAATGAAAACATGACTTACATTTAAAATAGTTCTCCATCTTTAGTCTTATCTGCATTATAATTCCATCAGTTTCTTTCTCCGCATGAGACGTTTTGGCACTTTTGCCCAAGTACCTTATTTATTCCTAATTTCACAGGTTATCATTAATCTATATATTTCCGATATATCATCACTTACGAACAGAGCTCAAAAAATCGTGTATTCCATTATATTCCAGTAAATCATCATTGCCATTAATCATTACAAAAAGTATATATAATTAAATACCTATGGGCCTAAGTGACATTTGCTTTACAAATACTATCTATCTTGCTCTATAAAGAATAAGCCAGAAAGTAAAAATACATTTAGATAATAAAACATGCACTAGTATTGAATCCTGAGAGACTATAGCTATTTGAAGCAGGCGAGTTACTTGCTGAGGACTCTCAATGTACTTCAATAACCCATCAACCACTAGTTTCAAAGTTTTTGGTGAGAAGAAGCAGCAGCACCAATTAACTGTTCTGAATAAACCCTGGGTATTTTATGCTTTTGCAGATATTCTAAAGCTTATTTTTGTACAATAATTTCACAAAAAATATACAGTCTAGCACTTTATTAGGTTTGGGGGTAGATCAAGAGACATTTTATTAATAAATGTCAGTAAATTTAGATTTGCATCTTATTTCTTGATTCTTTGCTGCACTCTTTTCCAGTAGAGTTGACAGCATTTAGATAATATGCAAAGTTGGGGGGCCCTATCCTGCAAAAATGAATATCCTGTTCACTCCTACTGGAAGTCTGTTCCCATATCGCACTCCTCTGGTGTTTAGAGAGCTCTTCTAATCTCTAATGTAACTTTACTCACGGCTAGTTGATACCCAATTGTTCTTGTGCCAACACTATCCTTTAGCTTAAGCAGCTTTTCCCTCCCCCTCATATTCCCCCAATGAGATTCTCTCATTCTTCAATTTTCCCAGCTGGAAAGTGTCATGCTGTTACAGTTCCCCCTTATGAAATAAGTTTTCTTTACACACTCATCCTATTATCCTTCCTCTGCACCTATTTATTTGAATTGATCCAAAAGAGGATGATTAATTTACCCTCTGTCAGAAAGCAATTTTCACAGTGTGACAAAGTATGCACATAAATCCGTTATGTAATTTAAAAATATGCATTTCTTACACGTGTCTGTTTCAGTGAATCTCTCTAAACTCCCTACCTTCAAATCCTTGCTTTAGGGTCAAAATTGTCACCACTTGAACTCCAAAGAACCAACGCTAGTTTTTCCAATCACATTTGATCAAAATTTCTTACGCTAGTTTTTGAAGCACCCCGGGTTTCCATTTCAGTAGGGCACCTTAATCATTCTCCTTTCTATATAAACATATAGAGCTTCATAATATTTCACATGTGGGGAGTCCTTTCTGTGGGGATCCTTAAAACATACGTGAATTTTTTTAGAAAAGGATTATTCTAGTTTGCTTGCATTAAGTTGTCTTTTCCCGTGTTACATAAGCCTTGATGTCTGCACTGTCGTGTATTTATGTCTAGAGTAAACAATCTGAAGTCAAAAGGAACAGGACTGAATCCAGAATTTGGAAAATATCCAGTGATACTTTGTTGCAGTAATGTTTTCTTTGGATGAAAGATGTTGCACAAATGCAAAGCCTTTTTACTATTGTTACAAAATACGGTCAGATTAGGTCTTCAGGCTATATACTTGTTTAGGTTCTGTGACAGCAACAAGCAATGAGAAGAGCAGAGAGAAGTTAGCCAGGCAATCAGCCCTTGAGATTATTGAAAAAATCCCGCATCCCTGTAAAAAATAGTTCATATTAAAAGGAAGAATGATTTTTTTACCTTTATTTGCAGTTGTCCGTAAGTATGATTATGAGGGACTATGCTGTGTAGCTCTTTATTTTCATGTGTTTTCTATAGCATATACTGACACAGATCATTTAAAATGTGTCATTTGTTCTTTGTCTCTCTCGTATGAGTGTACCCCCTTTCACATTAACTTGCTTTCCCACAAGAAAAAAAAATACTAGACAGCACCATTCTGATACTACTAAGGTGAGCTGAAAGAAGATAATTTGAAAGTTAGACTATAGATTATTGCAACTATTGTCCCATCTAACCACCAAGAACACTGGAGTACTAACGCTGTTTTATGCCTCAGGTTTTGGTTCATTACATAAGAAAGGGCAGTACAGATGTGTTATCAAGTAAGATTAAATTACAGGGCATATTTTAATTTCTGTAGAATTATGTGTTGAGACACCATCCATTCTCCCCTCTGGAAATGCACAAGAGGTCTCAAGAAAAGGCCAAGGTAACTTAGTTCAGCTGCTGGCTGATCCAGGGTGTTTTCCAGACCAAAACGCCGAGCCGCCGGCCATGCGGAACACTGCTTCCTTGGAGGACTTGAGACGCTACCAGTCAGGTAAAGTCTGAAGTCAGGCAGCAAAATACTACTACAGTGATGGGACAATGAAATTCATTTGATATGCTGAAGACAGAAAACTGAATACAGAAACTAATATCAAGCTTCTTTATCTCCCTAGTTTCCCTTTACCTCCAAGTTTCACCAAATTCCACAAAAATTCAGTGCAAAACATGTTTGCAAAAGGAAAGAAAAAATATACCATATTTGCTTAGATTTATTGCATTCTCCTGCCTTTTTCACATTACTGAGTATGTTTAAGCTGGAGAAAAACACTTTGCATTCACCTTGTGTGTCATTACTTTAGATTGTCCATCACAATCGGTATTTTACTTCCAAACTACTGCTAAGCTTTGATCATATTTGTTCAATTAGTTTAACTGAGTCAAAAGTAATTAATACACATACATATTGTAAACTTGATTGCATCAAGGACAGATGCAAGGAGATGTATTTGTCTTATTAATATATATATTTTACCTATAGTGCTAATAGCAAAGTGACCATAGAATAAATAGGTAGACTAATGTGAACTGAATCCAGCTGAGTACTACTAGCCTTAAAGTTGCAGCAGCAAGACACCAGCACCAGTTAGTAACCTGCAGTCTGTAGGGTGAGGTCACTGACACTGCAGCTGCACTGATCTTCATGCCCAAGCTAGCTAGCTTTAAATCGACCCTATGTATTCTGTAATTAAACCTCTGACTGCAGTGTATACCAGCTAGACATACCAGTTTGATAGCACCATAAAACCTGGTAATGGCTGGCAAATAAAGTAGTCTGATAAATTACAGCATTCTGGCTGTCTAGGGTCTCTGTTCCAGCATCTAAGAACCATCTGCAGAAATACACGCTCTGCATCTACCACTAGCATATACGGCAGTGATGAAACCAGGCACTGCAAATTGAGACCTGGAATCCGGCTCAACGCCACTCTGCTGGAGTTGGGGCCAGCTAAAAGACTATGTACAAATTCTACATGCATCTCATTTTCTTTAATATTTTAATGGTAGCTTAGATAAATATACAGACTACAGTCTGTATATATGTAATACACAAACTATTGATACAGCAGAGAATGGAAAGTGCAACACTAGATGTTGTAACTGGTAGTGACTCCTTGTAGTACCGTGTTCTGAGAAGCGGGGAGAAAGTGAGATTTCAAACCAATCCCCTCAATTTGGGCTTTTTCCCAAATGCGTCTAAAGCACAGTACAAGGATAGAAAAGTATTTTCCCACCCTTCAAAAATAAAGTAGGTCAGTATGACCCGGTCGTATTTCCTGACATGTTTATGCTAGCCAACTATTGCGGACTGCAAAGGAGAACATTAAAATATATATCCATCAGAAGCTTTTCCATATGCTTGCTACACCATTACAGAGGAAGCAAGCAGAGATGAAAAACTGAAAACATAAATAAAAGCTCTGCATTTACATCTAAATTACCCCTGCCCCAATCCTAACCCAGAGAATTTCTCCTTGCCACAGCAATATAATGTGGATGAATGATTCTTTAAAAAATAAAATTTCCTTAATTTTTGCTTCCTACTATATTGAAAATCTTTGCTCTTTAAAAGCAAAAGGCAAAAATAAGCCTTTTTTCCCCTCATGTGAGATGGCAGCTTCCCTACACTGTTAATATTAAAACTATATCACTGACATTCTTTTCATAAAGTTTTGCATGAAGTTTTGCTTTTCAGAGGGAAAATGAGATTAGGGCAAAAAGTCTGAAAACCCTGTGTGTTCATATTAGGATGAACACAAACACAGAAAGTTCACGTAAGAAAAGATTAGCAGAGAACCAAAACTTTAAAACAAAGCTGAAGAGTAGGTTATAACAGGATATAAATCCTTTCACCTGTCAATCATTTGTTTAAATCAGTTTAGGTGCATAGTTATTGAAATTGGATTCTTTGAATGTTCTTCTGCAGCCTACAGTATAATCAACTCATACGCTCATGGCAAATCCTACCATGTATGTGTCCACATAACAAATAGCTGGACAATCTGTTTGGCAGAAGCAGAAAAAAAGCTAACACCCTCTAACTTTACCCTTGACTGAACTGTGGATAAAGTTATTTTCTAGTTAGTAAATATTACTAAAATTTAAATATTACCATGTACACTAAAATTTAGAGACTGCATTTAGCTATGTAAAGATTCAGTCTGTCACAACTTAGTCAATATTCAGTACAGATAAAAGACACAATTATAAATATGACCCCCAACGTAAATGAAGGATCATATATACACTTACAGAAGGAAATAACTTTGTAAATCATAACAACTGTTTTCCTATTTTCTGTTCTTCTATCAAGCATGAAAACAGAAGAATTCAAGGAAAGAGACGAATCCTTTTGGTGCGCTGAGGGAAATCTGCCCTGAGTTATAGATTACATGGCAGAAACCTTGTAATCCTTACATTGTGCCTACTTGAAAAATGTCGGTATATCAGTTTAATAAAGTTTAGGTCAAGTTCTTCAGAATCCATCCTAATATCTGTCTTCAATCACTTGCCCAACCAGACCAAGTTTTAAGTAGATAACAGCAACTACAGTACTTGAGGCTCACAATGAAGCATCTGACAACTTCTGTGAAGACTGTCTGGATAGTATCTTTTTGCAGATAAAGAAGTTCAATTTGCTTCAAGCAATAAATTCACTTTCCATAAAGAATGCAGATGGTTAGATACCAATATGACGAATGCTCTACCAGCCTTCCATGAAAGATATAAGCAAGCAGTTATTCTATTCATCACTTATGAAAGAAATCCAATTCTTTTAGCATTTAAAGTTAATTTGCAAGAGAATATTTATTATGGCATCACACACCTACACATGACAAATATTTTACTGTGCTAGTATGTTTGTATGCTACCTTACCTCAATTTACCAGGAAAAAGTGCATTAAAAACAATCATGAAACCACATCAACATTTAAAAATGTAGTTTAAGACTTTCCATTCCTAAACTGTACAACATATACTGAGACTATGTCCCTAACTTTCTGTAGAATCAATGTCATTTCATTCACTCTAAAAATCACACAATACTAAAAAAAAAAAATCTGTTAAACTGGTGTCTTTTTCCCTCAAGATTTTCACAACTACCTTCCAGTAAAGCACTACAAGTGCCCAAATACTGCATGCTCCGCAGCTAACTTGTAGAGTTGTTACAACACTTTGAGTCACTTCACAATTGTACGTAATATTTGTACTTCTTCCACCGACAGAAGCAACCATGATAACATACTTCTAATCAAACTGCCAACACTAAAATCAATTCCAAATGGAAACTCATTAGCCTACAAGACTTAAAGACACAGAGGAAAAAACAGGATTCAGAAATATTCTTTAAAATATTATGTCTAAAAAAATTATTTTTACTATGATGTTGGGCGATATTTTTGCAATTATTTCACATATATTCATTCAAACTTCAGAAGTCCATAGCTGGAAGGTCTCAGCCTACAAGTCCCAGCAGTTTGCTAAAAGGTGTTCTTCCCTTAAAATTCTGCTCAGAGAATTCAAAACAGACAAGTCTGGAGGGTGAGGCTGTAAATTCACAGTATATCCATGTCACTTCACCCAAGTAGTAAAAATTTTGATTCACATCAGACACGGCCCATGATCATGTATCTCTTCAATTCTTCACAGCATGTAACATGGAGCTTATAGAAGTTTTTGACAGCTGTAGTAGGTCAGATGATCCCTAAACCAGAAAAAGATCTGGTAGGCCAAAGAGACAATACCTGCGCTGCATGAAGTGTCAATGAAAAGTTTACCTACTGAAGAAATATTTAGCAAATTTGGAATGTGTACATCAATTTACATGAGTTCAGAATGCTACACCATGTGCACATGGCATTTCTGGTTTAGTACTTCCAGCCTCTAAACCAAACTGTATTTTACTGGACTTTGACTTAAAGGCTAGGTTTTCCACAGTTCCTCATTTCACATTAGTTCTATGTGCAATGAAATACCTGCAGTTTTAGGTCCAGTCTGCTACAGGATAAGAAATGCAGGGGAGGACACTAACAAGCCTTTTTTTCCAGCAGCAGTACTGGATTAAACTGAGCATTTTTCCCTTTTTCCATCTTGTCACTCTTTTTCACAAAGGCAACACCATTTCAACTACGTGAGAACAACTACTGGGCATATGTTGATCCAGTTAATTAAAAAAAGTTTAGTAAAAATTGAGGGGAAGGGCCATTTTAACACAAATTTGTTCATTGATCTGTCTCACAAGACGGCTGTACAAGGAGTTACAGCAGCACAATCAAAGCAGCAGAAACATGTATTGGAGGATGAAGGCAATGCTCAAGCAAGCAGTGAAACTGAAAACTGTTCATCAATCTAAAAATCTTAAATGTTCTATCTTTAAGGAAAAAAAAAAACACATCAGTTTTCAGAAGATAAAGAGTCCATCTAAAAAATAAAATGACATAGGAAACCATAACTGAAGACATATCTAGCAGGCGAATTGTTGAAGTATCAAGAGCTGGATACTTAAGCACAAGGAGAAAAGAAGCAAAGCTAGCCTGATACCAGACTTCACCTTCCAAAAATTTAAAGACAGGACCACAGAAGTTACCAATAACAGCAACAGAGCTATAAAACCAAGCAGGCATCATTTTTATCTGCTCTCCCACATGACAAAAGCCTAGAATGGTTTTGCCTCTGGCCAGCCTGAAACAATGACTGCCACAACCACCCAGGGAAATGGTTTTTTTAATCAGACTTGACTTTATAGCTACAAAAACAAGAGTGTGATTCAGCGCAATGAATAAAAGCTTCTCCCTTCCTTCAGGCCAAAAAGCAGTGCCCTTCAATCAACCTAGGGAAAGAAATTAATCTATGAATAAAGAAGTGTCCTTTAATAAGTTTAGTAACTCCATTTTGCCCTCAAAACATACCTCTGACCTTCTCTGCTCTTTCTTGGCTGACACCCTACGTAAACTTGTCAGAAGAAAACCACAACACATGAAACTGCGTTTAAGTGTTCGGAGTGAATACTCAAGCCTTGTGTCATTCACCAGAGAGACAGGTCAAAAGCTCTGACAGGTCCCTAAACAAACCTTGTGTACAATTCCAAAAACAAAATTTCCTTCTGCCCTCTGAGCAGCATGCCAGTCAAAGAGCATCCCATCCGGATTTTTGGAATGGTCAGATGCATGTGGGGCATCTACTGTAACCACTATCAAACAGTTGTAGCGTTACTTATACCACTTGTTCAAAATTTTCACCTTACATCTCAGAGTTCGTATAGCTTCAGCTTGCAGCATTAAGACATTTAGGATCACTGTATCTGAGAGGTTTAGGATTTGGATGGGAAAAAATGTAGTAATACAGTCCAAGTGTTTCATGGCCTATCCAGAACTATTTCAGTCCCATTATATGAAGGCATTGACATATCTTGATAAAATGTCCTTACTCTAAATCAGATTACTCTGAACAACAGTACACAATAACCTATCAAAAACACACAGAATGAATTACAAGTACAAGATTAGCAAAGAGTTGCATGTTAAAATGAGGGGGGATGCAATTAAGGTTAAAGAGGATACAAATATCTCTAGCTAGACTAGCAAGAAAAAAGAAATCTGATTAGCAAAACAAAATTTAATGAACGAACACAGTTAACAGTAGTCACAACTAAGTCAGCCTACACAAAAGTAAGTTCGGAAAAACCGAGCGAGTCTACCATAATTTCACAGGCAGTAATTTGCACTAGGCAAAGTCATGAGATGTAATGTATAATGGGAACAAATTGGATTAGCACCAATTGCACAGCAATGAAATGCAGGAGTACTCAAGGGAAGAAAAAGATATGCAAATTGCTTTCATAGATTATGATTTTCTTTGGGACTGCAGATTAACCCAGCTTGTTTCAATAACTGAAGTGGAAGTGAATTATCAATAGTTTTAAATAGAAATTTGTTTTCAATGGAGGAAAGTGAGGAGTATTTTTTAGGAAGCCTTTTATCTGTATGTTTAAGAGACTGTGATAGGAAATATTTTTACAGCCTAGTTGGAAAGCAAAAAATGAGACAAAAGATTTTGACCAAATGATTTTTTTCTTCAAATTGTCTGTCTTTTTTTTCCTCCAGAACTCCTTCAGGTTCTCTTTGCTCCTACGGGTATATCTGTATCTTATGGAGGTAACTTTGTTCAATCTCCTAATCTCATAAGGTAGAGCTAAGCAAAAGTTCCACTTTGCCCACAGTTCTTTGCTACATATTTAATATATTTAGTAAAACTGCACTAACAGCAACAAAAAACCCAATCCGGTGGCATGTGCTGCATGATCTCATTCCATTCAAATTTTGCATTGGAGTATTTTGCTGTAACGAGTTTCTTCGAATGCATGATGAAATAATCATACATTTCTAAGTGCACTGACAAATAACTTGCAGCTTGGTTATATGTTACTGAAATTTTCTTAAACCTAGCAAAAACTATAGTAAAAAAAAAATCACTAGATTCATGCTAAAGAGACTGGAAAGGGTAGTTTAAGAATGCAAAGCCAAATTAGTTTTAACTACTTATACTAATGCATCAATATTTATGTCAAATGGCCTGAAGAAAGTATATCTTATTTTGTTCAATAGTTCTGACTATTTAAACCACCAGAGATGCTTTGGTTAGTGGATTAAATTTTATTCATCTTTACTACAGTTTAATGAAGTTCTTCAGCTATACAATTTTTGAATATAAAATTCAAAATTTATGAGAATGAATTTCACTCATATCGCCACACCATTAAAATATTAAGTTTCTAATGCTGTTTCACCTTACTATCAGAACACCCCAGTACAAATAACCAGAAAGATCTGCTCACATATGTAATCAGAACACTTTCCTGACAGCTTGGTGCAATGAAAAAAATCATCTCTGGAGGCTTTGCCCAGCACTGAAGTCTGCAGAAAAATATGGAAATTACCTGTCCCTAGAAATTATTTGTATCATCTTTTAAAGCTTGTTGCTTTAAAAACAGCAGGCTAACAGAGTCCCCTCAGGAAAAAGCATCATACATGTAAATCACCTTCTGCTCCCAGAGGCCTCTATTCTCATGCACAGGATTCTTAATTCCCTCCTTACAGCCATGGAATAACTTTCTAACTAGAATTCTGGCAGGACTTTAGAAGGTCATCAGCCTCAAACTATTTCTTGTTGACTACAGACGCGTTGCTCAAAGAAAAGTAACACATTCTCCACTGTGATCACAGTCCCTTCTAAGGAAATGATTGAGAACATGATGGAATCCTAAAATATTTAACAAGGATGTATTTTAGAAGCTGCTGCTGACAACTTTACTATTTCTGTGAGTATGTTTTACAGCATGACTTTTTCCAATTTTGAAATATTACTACCTTATTTGGGAATACTGAGATCAAAATCTTACACAGGAGAAAAGCTCATAAATTGTACAGAATGGAATGTAGGTAGATGCTGAATATTCTTTCATTACCTGTTATGATACGATCTTTAATCTACAGCACGATGACAGACTAAGATAAAGTAAAAGCTTCAATGTTCTGAAGAACATCAGCACAAGTCAGTGCAACCCCAAACCTGAGAAAAAGCACCCAAAAGCTTGTGCTTTCAGGATAACGGCAGTGCAGAGAAATATACTCCTACCAACCCAGTGGAAGCAAAACAATGTACCAGTTAAGCCAGTATTCATTGAGTGATATCAACATTCACAAAAAAAACCCAAAACTTTGCATATTCAACAAAGTAGTTCCATCTCTGTATTACTACAATTTTCACCCTCTAATTTGGCCTTGCATAGGAAGTTGGAACAACAAGTCGTCTCTCATATTTCTGCACATATATATAAAGTATCCCTCAAAACTACCAACATGCTCAAGGACACTGGCAGTGGCCATATTAAGCACCGAAAATGCTTATGTACCTGAAACCAGACAGTGATTTGAAATTTCTTTGAATTTCATTTCTTATGTCCTACTTTTACATCCTTGTTCACGTTCAGTAATAAAGTGGTCTAGAAAATCCTAATTTCATAGAAGCCAGCCATGGAGAAAAAAATGCTATTTAATCTACACCTTAGAACACCTCCAGAGGAGGGACTTGCTCCTTCCTCTGTCAACATACTGGGGTCCATTTCCTTTCAGTACTATGTAAGAATATAAATATTTACTAAAAATAGTTCAGCGTGAGGATGAGTCACAACATCATGTCCTTGGAGGCTAATTAAAAGTGGAGTCATTCTGATCAAGTGTTACAATAACCATCTAATAATCAAAACAAATAGAATTACACCTTGAGTAAGTACTATTTAATGCAAGAACAGCTGAATCATACCCTAAAAGGTCCCATTGTGTGCATAAATAATTTCACTACTTACAATGGGTTATACATAATAACAAGGTTTAAAATATTGGTTCTCACTTTTGGAAGTAAGTTAGAATGCGTGTGGGACATGAACATAATGAAATTTTGCTGAAGAACGCACTCATTGCCAGTTATTTGCTATATATTATGAACTGAAAAAACTGGCAGAAGTAGGCACCACTCCATTTGGTAAGCAGACCAAGAAAAGGCCAGTTTGGGGGAGAAATGTTTTTGACCTTGGCTCACGCAAGTCCAGAGGATAGCGAGCCTGGTATTTTGTGTGTAAGGTTAGTGAATAAACATGCCAGCAGCATTATACCAAATCATAAACCTCTCCAGTTAACACCCTGTGCCCCCTGAAGAATGGTTAAAACCTGTCTATTGGAGTCAAAGAGTGACTGAAACTGGTCACCTCCTTTAAAGGATCAACTTTTTTTTAACTGTCAGATTAACCTGAATCATAAGACCAGACAATAATTTCTGGGAACCATGAGGGCAGATACAGAATAATATTACACAGGTGGCTCTGCCTTTTACTCTTGCACAAGTCTGGAAGGCAAATGTTTGGTTTTCTGGGGGAGTTTTTTGGGTTGTGGGGGTTTTTTTTGTTTTGTTTGTTTGCTTGGGGTTTTTTTGTTTTTTATAACTCAGTGCAACAAATCTGATCTTTAAATGAATAACATTTCTTTTTCCAATTGAATTTTCACAAGAACATGTGGAATTTGGAGCGCCTCAATTTCAGACACTTAAAATCAGCCACTACCTTAAAAAAAAAATCGTTCTTTGCAGGAACACTGCTCACAGTATTTAAACAACAAATCACTGATACCATAAGAAGCACATTCCTACGGAAAAATGTAATTTGAGAATTCTGCATTAAGATTTCTTAATGAGTCCGCACAACCTAGCCATGACTGAGTGTCCAACAGGCCAGCATGGTTTCAACAAGCTCCTCTATCACAACTGCCATGCTGAGTAAAAAAAAAAAAAAATGGATAATGAAAGTCTCCCCAAAACTTCCAAGAGGAAACCAAATTGTGCATTTCTCAATATACATAATAAAATTCTTTTTTTCTAATCAGTTTCTTCAAATGAATCAACATTTCCTTATTCGGAAGGCAACAGATACACATGGGATATTTGCATGGGGCTCAACAGATGTATAAATGTTTTCTTGGACATTTTCCAACATTCACAATGCTTCAAATAAAACAAAAAAATAAGCAAAAGAAAAATGTCTGTAGAACAACTAAAAAAGATTGTCAAAAATTTTGAACGTAGTAAATAATTTGTTTTAAAAAGTGATAAACAAGTAAATCAGTTTAAAAACTTGTTCACCATAGTATCCCTACTACAAAAGATTTTTTTTAAATCATCAATGAAAATGAAAAAACTGTCAAGATCTGATTATGCTATTGTGAACTCCATATGATAAACAGTTAACGTTGTTTCTTCAGATGATAATTTTTTTGTTATTCACGTCAGAAAAGTTTTCAGCAACCCCAATCTAAATGAAGATTCAGAATAAATAGAAAAATAGAAGGTTGTACAATCAGCTAGTCATTGACCAAGGCTGCGGGCTGTGTGCTCAGTACCTTCAAAGAAGCTATGATTTATTACAATAAAGCTCTGCACCACTATAACTGAGTATTTAGAATAAAACTAGCTGAACTTCATTCTCCTGCCAATGTGTACTCATAGACCATACTTTTGTACTCATTTACATTTGAATATCTATTCTGATACTTAAGTAAATTCCTGTAGAAGCTATTTTATTAAATAAAAGCCATTCTAGTACTTCTGAGTATTTGTTATTCTATATGGATGTAATTTATGGTACAGGCCATAACATAAGCCATGATAAAACCTGAGACAATGTTCCTCTACCAGCTCAACCTGACAGATAACGCAGATAAGAGAGTTAATATTTAAACTTCTCCTCTAGCAAGAATAGTCATACTCTTGCTTTAGCTGTTTTTATCCAAGGAAAAAAAAGCCAGAGATATGGTACTAAAAATTGCCAATCCAGAATTGTTAGTTCAACTATTGCAAAGATACTTATGCTGCTGCCTACAAAATAAAGTGTTGAACAATTAAGTGAGCGTAAAGTAATATGCTTGAGCACTGAAATTAAAAATCAGTTTTTAGCATGCAAATATCTCAGGCAATTTGGTTAACATAATGCTTGACAGAATATTAGATGGGTGTTGCCTTTTGCTGACCTCATCTGAATTTAAATTAATACAGTAACACAAAATAAACCTAGGTATACTTAACTGTAACTTAACAATATTCTGAATCAATAAAGGGTGAATAAAAATAAATTTGCAGTTGCATATAGATCATATTATTACTAAATTAGTAGGGACTCTAAAATATATGTCTGTCTCAGTTAAACACAATTCATATATTTACCCTTTCCACAGAATTCTTCTTTAAAAAGTTTAGTGATTTGTTCAGGTGTTCTACTCATTTGACTATAACCCAAACATTTTGTACAAGTGGAAGTGTAAAAGTAGCTTTGAAAAACTAAGGGATAGCAAGCAGAACAAAGATTTCTCTTAGTCTGGGCTGGAGACCAAAAAAAGAACAATGAGATTTTACATAAAAGTAATTCTGCTGCTAGAAAACAAAATATGTTACCTATTTTTGACAAAGATGACGTAGTGTTCTTAAGCGTATTACTAAATACAATATCACTCCAAGAGCAAAGAGTCATCTGTAACAAAGTAACATTTAGAAATTGCATCTAAAGCAACTCCCATTACATAATTAAGATAGGCCTACTTCCTCCAGTAGCACATTCACAAAGGAAGTTTTCTTTATGTGGAGCTCTGATTACAAGATTGCAGAAAAGCTAACGAGTTCCCAGGGCATGTGACTTTGGCATTCATTGTCTTTTACTCCTCCACAAGGAAAACTTCTCCAGAGTAACTACTGAAGGAGAAATGCAAAGCAATTCAGACCAGAATATATTTAAACTGTCTTTGATTTACCATATCAATAGATAAACCAACTTTAATCATAAATCCCTGAGATACTTGGGGGTTGTTTTTTTTTAAAAAAAAAAAAAAAGACCTAGATAACATTCCTGCAATTTCTTAGCTATCAATCTTAAAACATATAGAAACACTAAGCTGAAAGTGTTCCATAACATGGCTTTTCAAGTGCATATAGAAACCAGAAAAAAAGATTCTGTCCCATAACAAGAAACATGCTTGTTATGAATAATCTTTCTTCTAGGTTAGCAACCTATCATCCTTTTTCTCTCAGATTAACTATTATTAATCGTTGGCACTTGTATTGCACTTTCCCTATCAGAAGCTTAGGTAACGCCTTAAACTCTATAGGGTTCTATATGGAATTATTGTTTCTGTTTAAGATCTAAAAGTGTTTTCTCCCCTAACTATGTGCTTGGAACAGAACTCAGAATTTTTTAATTTCAGACATGAATACAGCCAACAGACTCATGCTTTATATTCCTCCAGTACATGTTAAAAGAATTCAATCCAAAATATTATATAATTAAAAGTTATTGCAGAAGGGATGACAATTTCAAACATTTCTGACCTGCACAGCCAGTACCTTTCCTAGAAAGGTCTTAGGTGGTCGCCTGTATTACTACATATTTTTATTGACCAAAACCATGAAGGTTTTCCTGCAAAATCAGGTCTTTGCCAATGAGCCAGATCAGTTTGGCTTTCTGTGTAAAATATTCTTTCAATTTACACTAGTCTGTGATTAAAGCAGGATTATATAATTGAGCTCCTGGTAACTGGCTTGCAAAACCATCCACAAAAAATACCAGTAAAAATAGTACATTCCATTGAGAGCAATCTGAAGTGCTGCAACAGCTGCTGTCTTTGAACTGCTCAAATTTCCCATAGAAATGCTTATGCGCTGTGTAGAAATGCAACCATTTCCTTACTACTGTTTTTTTAATCACAGGGAGAAGTTAAAAGAAAAAAGAAGCCATAATGCTTAATGCTTTGGACCTCCACATCAGAATTTTAAAAGTAGCATTAGGTGAGCAGATAGACCTAGCCAAGATCAGAAAAGAGAGAGAGATCAATTGCTTTTCAAGTTGCAATGGTGAGTTGTTTGGGTTGGGTTTTTTTAAAATCCATAGCTATATGTAAAAAAAAAAGTCACAAGATTTGGAAAAATATAAAATTGGAACACATTCATATACCAGGTTAGTGTCTTAAAGAAGGGGACATCAGTTTTGTGGGGGTTTGTGATGTTACATGAGGTGCAATTCACCTCCTCAGAAAGTTAACCTGACTAAAAGGTTAACAAAAAAGAAATTAGCATTCAGGAAAAGCGTTCTGCCAGTGAATCTCCATGCCAGCCTGGTACGACGTTCATTCCATCCTGATCAATCTTACTTTTAAGAATGTGATTTTTGTAACAATACAGACCTTTGTAGGTAGACTCTGTACCTAGTACTTAAAACCACTAATTCCCATCTCCTGAGCAGATACAGCACATGAGAATACATAAACCATGACCACTTTAACGTAACTATCTTTGTACACAGTCAGCAAAAATTGTATGGATTATGTTACCTGAACACATGTTATTAAAGATGATTCATTCCTTCTTCTGATACAGAAATTCCAATAGCAGACTTCCAAGTATAGGTCTCCAGCACTTTAAGTTATTTTGGAATACATTAAAGATCAAGCTAGACCTACAGGCGTAACTAGGCGTAGCATATTTATTTGGCGATAATCACAGTATTGCTTATAATCTACGTTTTTGATCTGTACCTTTGCTCCAGTGGAACAGAAAAATGACTTGGTTTTCCATTTAAAAAATTAATAGGCATTTAAAAGACACCTTAAGAGAATGTTGCTGATTAATTGCATTCTTTAAAAATATGAAACATTAATCTATTTAGTTATAATAAAAATATATGCTGTCTCTTACACAATTCTTCAGCAGTATGAAGCACAGGCAACGAGTGTACTTACAAGCTTTCCACCAGTCTTAAAACTTTTCCATATTTTTCCCCCCAGTTATTGCAGTATCAGGTAAATCTTCAATGGAGGTGAATTACACCTCTGGTAAGACTGTAGAAGATATAAGAATGTGTGACGTTCCCTTCTTTAGGGAACTAACCTTGTGTATGTACATTATATCTCATGGTTTCATTCAAGCTGTGCAATTTTTCCAGTATCAGTTATCCCAATACTCATGAATCTGCAGTCATGTGCGCACACACATATATGTATGTATACATACACATATTTCCTCTACTTTCTTCTTGCATACTTTCAGAGCTTCCCCATGTCTGTGCTCTTGTTCAGTTAATTTGGTGGAGTAAGGCTTTTATTAGAGATCATTTTTGCCATTATTCTTGCCAGAGAAAAGACACTACTTTTGAGAATGAACTTAGGAAGTATTCTCTTCCAAAGTGATATATTCCTTTTACTCTCTACATCTGAAACAAAACTGAGTTCAGAGAAGAACCACTCCTAGGCAAGGAGTAGCTGGATAAGGAGCACTACTACTCTGAAGAAAAAAAAAAATCCTACTCCTTTTTAGGTGAGAACTTTCATACACACAGTATAAGGCCTGCATTGTGTACAACACATTCAATAAGGACACAAACACACAATTTGATCCTGCAAATAATCATGAGGCCAGTCAACAGCTGAGAGGACAATACTGTTACTTCTTCATCTCGGTTTCAGTTCTTCCGCTCCATGTGTACGTCCAAGCTTTTGAGCACATTAAGAAAAAACAGAAGTAAACAACAGAATCTGATAAATAAAATGTAACTGCACATAAGAACTGTGGTTTATTTCTCATCTTAATTTCTTGTACTCCAACTTTTGTTAGAGAACATCTGAAAAATCCCATGTGAGCAGCAGACACTGAAATTGTCTGTCATTTTATGTGCATTTTAGTTCCTTTTAAAATGAACAGACAATCTGGTTAGTTTATTATCATCACATTAAACAATTATGACTGTTCCCAATTTTAATTTAGAAAACTATTTCAGCAACACTGGGAAGCTATAGAGTTGCTCAAGAGTAATACTGCTGCTGCTTTGGAATTAACTCTCTACTCAAGCAAGGAATCCGAGATCATCTAAGACTAAACTATTTTTAATCTCAGGATTTCTCTGAAGGAAAAAATTCAAGGTTGTTGCCTTAAAACTACCATGAGAGACACCTGCACCACCTGTTAGCCATCAACTATGCAAGTATTTCCTTCATGTTCCAAAACCTATATTGAAAGTGAGAACAGGGAGGTTGGACATGTAAGGTTTCACTATACTAGCAGCTTGTTCCCAGTTAATAATTAGTTAACTAGAAAAGAGTTTCATCATTGCATTTGCACTGCAGTGGTTGACAATATCTCCCTCAGAGACAGCTCTGATAGCATGTACTATGCCATGAGGATCTGCCTGCAAATCTGAGGAAACAGGACACGGGAAGAGAACAAGTGATGGCATTATCTTGTGCAAGCTACACTTGCTGAGGGTCATTCCCTATTCAATTTCCATATGCAGACACTCCCATATTACCATAGCATCAGTGTGTCAGTATAAAGCACTGGTCATTTTTGCCCCTGTGGTTAACTGTCCCCAAAGGTACTGACCCAAGAAAAAGTTCAGTAGTATAGTTTCCAAAGTCCCACAGCACACCTTGGAGCAGCAGTTATGATCTTACTGGATTGGTTCTAAACTTTTCTTTGCTGTTTATACACATGCATTGTATTTCTAATGTATAACTTTAAGTCAAAAGAGAGTTTATATAACATTGTGCTGGTTTTGGCTGGGATAGAGTTCATTTTCTTCATAGTAGCTGGTATGGGGCTCCATTATGGATTTGTTCTGGAAACAGTGTTGTAACACAAGGATGTTTTTATTGCAGAGCAGGGCTGACAGAGCCAAGGCCTTTTCTGCTGCTCACCCCACCCCACCAGCGAGGGGGCTGGGAGGGGACACAGCCGGGACAGCTGACCCCAACTGACCAGAGGGATATTCCATACCATATGATGTCATGCTCAGCATATAAAGCTGGGGGAAGAAGAAAAAAGGGGAGAATGTTGAGAGTGACGGCATTTGTCTTGCCAAGTCACCATTACACATGATGGAGCCCTGCTTTCCTGGAGATGGCTGAACACCTGCCTGCCCATGGGAAGGAGTGAATTAATTCCTTGTTTTGCTTTGCTTGTGAGTGTGGCTTTTGCTTTACCTACTGCCTTTATCTTAACCCACAAGTTTTCTCACTTTTACCCTTCTGATTCTTTCCCCCACCCCACTGGGGGGGAGTGAGCAAGCGGCTGTGTGGTATTTTATTTAACTGCCTGCTGAATTAAACTAAATACAAATGTTACAGAACTTTATACATTTGTAAACCCAGTAATTTCTACAAGTGTCTGCAAGTATGTGCTCCTCAAAGCATGCATGCCCCTCACCAGTCCCAAACTGTTTCTGATAAATGAGAGTTTTGGGAACACACCTGCTACCAAAATAATTTACACAGCTTCCTCATAACCACCTCTTCAGAGGGACATCTCAGAAGCTGTACAGGTTTGGAACCACAAAAATTAAAAGATTAATTAATTACTTTTATGATTGCAATCCATTCTCGTTTGCTAACTTTTCAGGATTATATGACCTCTTCTCTGTCGCATCGCAGAGACAACCGTAGCCCTGTAAATACAGCATTGCCGATGACAGGGCACAGGCTCCGTACTGCATGTGCTGGGTCTCAGAACCAAGACTTGTCAGACTTTGAACTTGTCTCAACCACCTGAAGCTTTCTTTTCATTTGGTATAGCTGTAGCAGCAATTCTTTCTCACAGCCAGGTAGCCGTACCCTATTTGTTTTTCTTTTGCTTATTTTCATATAGCTGTGTATAGACAGCTGTAACAAGTATTTCTTTTGTGTAGAATGAAACATTTGTCATTAGTGAGGAGGAATAAGGCCTGGTATGATAGCAGAGGCCTTAAAGTAGAAAGACAAGCTGCAGTGTAGAGGTGTATGGGCATGGGATGAGAGAGTGAGGATAGGCTCACAGTGGAGGCTACAAACTACTTGCCAGTGGTGTGTTGAAGAAATGCAGACTTGGAGCGGGGCAAACCAATTTGGAGGTAACAAAGAAGTGCATAACCTGTGTAAAACACCATACATACTAAATTTTGACATAACTTGCAGACCACTGAAGAAAGAGCAAGATGTAAAATTAGAAGCAAACATATAAAATAATCCCCAAGCAGAGCCTAGAATGAGAAAGAAACAAGCAAACAGCCCCCGGTTCACATATGCAACACCGTATAAGCTTTAGCTCTGCAGTCACAGGAGAGAACTGCCCCTGCATTGCCAGTCAGCAAAAGTTCCAGGAGTATAAACACAAAGGCAGGTGCCTAAAGCCAGACTTCTACACTACATCAGTATCTGTTTCAAATGTAATAGAATATTTACCTAGCACAGAGGGACAGGAAGAGTAATCAATAAGATCCAATTATACAACATATTTAAAAGATCCCTGGTAACACATTCCAACTTCGAGCACCTTGATTACACATCTAAGCAAGACTAAAAACACGTTGTGTGAACACACTCCTCCCTTCTCTCCCTTCCCTGGCACTGCTGTAGCACACCAGCAAAATTAATAGCTCTCCACACAGGTGTAGAGGTTGGGGTGCCCAAATCAGCTTGCAGGACCACAAATATATAATTTTGGTACTGTTTCAGAGAAGCTGTACTGTACTTCCTAATGAAGGACACTCATACTAAGCTTAAAAACAAACTCTGTACACAAGATGTATTACCTATCAGAGTACTGTGCTGAACTGGAGCCGCTTTTGATCACCAAAACCACTCTTACAAGAAATGTTACTGCTATTATACCATTTAGAAGTAAGATCTGATGAGAAACAGATTATTACACAGTAATTTAAGGTCATATGTGCCTCCTGTAATTATGAATTAGCATGGTAATTAAAAACAAAGATCTTGTCCTATTTTTTCCTAAACCTATTTAATTAAATACCCCAGGACAATGAAGAAGCTCTTCTGGTTTACTATTGAACCACTTAGAAATTTGTTAGTCCAAAATAGACTCTAGTGACAATTTCACATGGGGAGGGGCGAAGAATTCAGTTTCTTATGCTTTTCATAAAAGATACATAGCATATTCATTTCTGGTAGAGTATTACTAACAATGCTTTCACTGGTACAGGAACACCTTTTAGGTTCCTTTTCCTCCAGAAGCATCAAAGCGTGCCCAGGAAAGTATATTTTTGCTGTATGATTTGCTATAGCCACAGCTTTGCTGCATCAGCAGAATGTCACTAAAATACTACAGTAACAGCAACTGTTGAGCACATACCCTTTCTCTGCTGCATCTGGTGACAGAAGGGTCTGCATTCAGATCACCTACATTACACCTCAGTTTCCGACCTGTTATCCTTAGTAGGTCTCTCTGATGCCATCTAAGCCCTCATAATTGCTCCTCAAATACCCAACACTGTCAGCTTTGGTGTGACATAATCTTTCTGAGCACAGATCTCTATTTCCAAGACTCAAGTTTCAGAAGATACACTACATTTATGAGAATATTATCCTGATGATCAAAGAAGTTAAATTCACCAGAAGCGTGCCTGACAACATCTTCTATATTTTATAATCAGATTACAATACTAGCAGCTTCTCACATCTGAGAGCATAGCAAAATCAATGTGCAAATACATGTAAGGAAACCACAAACAGTACTGGTTTTTATAATCAGACACATCAATGACAGTGGTGGAGGCAAATAGAACTCGCAAAACATGTTAGAAACAGAAAAGCTTTACCCTGCTCTTTGCTAAGTATACAGTAGATCATAATACCATTACTGACCTCAACCTCTGACAATGTCAACAGAGAGCAGATGCTCTATTACTGGCAAAGGACACTGTTCCTTAAGATAATGGCAGCTTGACACAACATGCTTTAAATTACGTCCACGCTTTTCACATGTAAGTATGTAGACTGTTACAGGCATTTCTCAGCTTACTTTACAAAATATATGAGAATAGAGAAGCTGCTCCTAACTAAAACTGTACATGCTTAATAATGCAGAAATAAAAAAACAATTAAACGCCCAAGAGTAGACTTGAGCTCACTTCATTGCATGTATGCATCACAAGAGATTTCTCACTACAGGATAAGTTAAATGCAATAATTAAATCATCTGTTTGCATGGGTACCTGAAAAAAGCACTCATTTTTCGGATACTATGCTTGTTTTTCTCCCCCCAAAGTCAGGACTAAAATCAGACACAATTCTAGAATTGCACAATTATAGTCAACATCAGTATAACCAAAAAGAACTTGGCAACATCTCTCTTCATGCCTTGTATAGCATTAAAGGTACCATCTGTGCGCTTAACAAATTGATAATAATGTCTCATTACCAAATGTTGCATGCTCATGTATGTATTAAAGCTTCTACACAGCATATGCATTGAAGCATAAAAAAAGACATTAATTCTGAATTACCTGAACTAGTACAATTAACATTTTAGCCATGTGCTAATATAAGTACCATTTATCTGCAAAACATAAACGGTCCACAGAGGGCAAAACCAAAAACAAACAAAACACCCAGGTTTCTATTCCCAGAATTTCATTTTTTCTTCACTGATTCTGAAACTGCATCCCTCCACAAATGAAGGAAGCCTCACAGCATTCAAATGCTGCTGTAAATTTATTGAAAGACAAGACTACAGACTGTAATCCGTCATAGGCAATTTCATGCAAGTCCCTTGCTGAAGCACTTCTGCCTGCTTTGGTTCAATCCTTTCTGCTGTGTAATAACAGAAAGCTCTCAACCTCTGTCACCTCCTGCGCTTCCAATAAAAGGAGGGAGATTCCGGTTGCAGAATCCCTCACAGAGGGGAAGACTTGTCAGCTAAAGATTATGTGTCAAACTTGGAGGGGAAACTGTGGGCAAACATCTTCTGGATCCAGCTGTAGAGCAGAAAGGAGAACGCCATTCAGTCTATTCTTAGCTGCTCATCACTGCTTAGTTTGGAAACAAGGGAGGCTTATTGTTCAAACTGGTTTAGTTAACTCACTTTGAAACATTAGGGTAGGGAACAACCACAGCAACAGTTTGGCTGGCAGATACGAGACAATGGTTTCCTCTGGCAGAGAAAAGGAGGCAGGAGCTAATAATGAATCTGGATTTTAATACATTCCAATATATTTTTAAAACTACTCATAACATCTTTTATATGTATAATTGAACTTGACTTTGAACAAATTTGAACATCAAAAAAGAAATTTGAACATCAGTCTTAATAGTATTTAACAGGTTTCTAAAACTAGTCCACGTGAGTTTATACAAAACACAGTTATCCCACCTTTGCCAATATATTCTACCTTTCAAGCTAAAGGTCATGTTAAATTTTAAATGTGCTTGGATTTGAGAAAAAAGGCTTCTCATAAGACAGATCTTCTGAATATGCAATCATAAATGCTTTATATAATCTTTGTATTTATAATATCCATGATGCAAATAAATCCTAACCTTTTTGACAATTCTAGTGTTTTGGAAATGCTCAGAATTTTCTAAAATTTAAGTTTTCTTCTTTCTCTCTTTCCCTCCTTCCTCCTCAGCCCCACAAAAATAATTGAATCAAGATACTGTCATTTAGCTTGCGAAAATCAAAATTGGAAGCCAGAAATTAAGTAACTAGTCTACACTACTGTGTAAAAGCCTTTTCCACTTCTCTGGTTTCTCATTACTTCATTTTCTAACACAATTTATCTAAAAAGCTAGATTTCTGCACAAAGATTTTATACTTTTTTCATAACTCACCCTTCAATCAATATATTACACTAGAAAAATCAGCACGTACAAATCAATTTGTGTAGTCTTAACACACACCATAAGCAAACTTTTAGCCTCCTTCCAGCTTGACACAAATGTAGAGAAACCTATTCTTCTGAAAAGAATGAGTTTGTTTTTTCTGAAGAGTACCTAAGCCCTTCATTCTATCAGAGAACACTACCAGGCATTCTAGCAGGAAAAAAGAATAAAGCTAGCATCCAAGGCTACAAAACATCATTCGTCTATGCAATTCTTACTAAAATGAGAACGTCCTAAGCAGAAATGATGGGCTTAACAGGTAAACCAGACTTCAAAGAATATTGTTGGTAACAGTTGCTCATCAGATACTGATAAAATAAAGGAGACAGATATAAAATTCTGATATTCAACAGCACTATATCCGATTACAGAAAGATAGCCTGTTTCAGCTTTTAGATACCAATGGTTATACATGTAGAAAAACATTACAACTATGAAACTCTTCAGACTGCATTCCTGAATCATCTGCATGTGGAAACTTCAATGGTACGGAATATCCGTTTACTCTCCTGAAGGACAGCCATCTTCCTTGTCATTAAAGTGACCAACTTCACATCAATAAATGAGGTCAGAAGACTTCCTGCACTGTCATCATAAACTCTTAATAGCTCAAATGCTATATTTATACAAAATAATCCAACTCCCATGCTAGCACATTTTAAATTGAATTACAACAGTTTATAATGCCAATACCACCAAAGATTTAGTTTAGACAAGTGGAAAATATTTTTGTATGTGTGCACCTTAGAAATAAATTCATCGTTTACGTGACTAAAAAAAATGGAATCAATCCAGTTACTTTAACTTTTAAGGAAACAACTTTTTGTCATATCAAAGTAACAAAGTTTACATACGAACGTAGTTACTTCCCACTACATGCCATTTTCCTGGTTAATACTTAAATGCATCAATATTAAGGCCTCTGCTGTGGCTTTCAACACTACTCATTCTAAACACTTTCTCATTTCAATAGCATCATAAACTGGGACATTGCCCAGTATTGAACAAAATATTCAAGTTCATTAAATACTTGACTTTCAAACAAGAATGTTAAACACAATTCTCACCAAATATCCTCGCACAAATTTAGTTTTAGTATGAAAATTAGGTCTGAAGTAATACATTCCATTTGCTCTGAATTCACTCCCAAGCAACTGTGTCAGCTTCGCCTCTACTATCGCCCCTAGTTTCCTTATCATCCATTTATAGGCTCTCATCTCTTTCTGCAAGGAAACCTAATGTGGGTCATTTTCAACTACAATACATGTCCCTGAGCCTCTGTACATTAGATTCCCTGGCTGTATGGGTAGATGAAGGCACCTAGAGTTCTGCTGCTGGTCCTTCTTAATGCCAAACTCCTTGTCAGAAGTGTTAGCCTCTCTCCAAAGCCATACGAATGGGCTCCCATTCTTACATCTTTGCTCTATTAGCAAGAGACCTGACAAATTCAATCACTACTAGTTTCAAATTCTAAGAGAGGAGTACCATAATTAGTATAAATAATATCAACCAGAAAGAAGAGCAGCTATCAGACAATCCAACAAGTGTCAGATAGTTAGGAAATGCTGGTGAGCTGTATCAAGAATTTTCCTTCAGTATAATGTAAAACAAGGAAATACTAAATGTCTTATACATCGTGGTAAAAGGCCTATTTTTCCTTACATGTGCTTTACGCAACTCAGTCACACTACTTGGGATGAAAAACATTTTCAGAGTTCATGGGCAAGCACAATAAACTCCAAAAAGCTAGTCCAATACCCACCAGGTAAGATATGGCAACTTCAGTTCAAAAAAGTACAAAAGAAAAATTGAAGTGGAAATAGAAAGAGGGTAAGAAAAATAGGGAAATGAGAAGATAAACGAAAGATTTATAAACAAGGAATTAGATAAAAGAACAACAGTGTCAGGGATAAACTCAAGTATTTGTTCATTTAATCCCTTTTAAATGAAGTCTAGTGTTAAACAAGCAATACAGGAAAGTACATAACTTACATCTTCAAGTTACCGATTTTTAATTGTTTAACATCTTGAGACAGATTAAGATCCCTTAAATTATACTGTTAACAGTTACTGAAATAAATACACTCATTGAAATCAATAGGATAAGTCAGCTAAATGCTTGTACATTCATAACCAGGCCTCCTGATCAATAGGCAATAAACTCTCCTACTTCACAGGCTGGAAAGCTTGCCCAGATCAGATACTCAGGCAACAGGGAAGAATTTGCTAAGATTTTGGCTAATAGAACTCAAGTATATTGCCCAAGTCCCACAATGAACGGATAGGAAGCAAACTGACAAGTTCACTCTGCTAAATTTCACTGTTTATCCAAGACATTGAGGAAACTAAATGGGAAGCTGACACTTAAGAGGAGGAAGACAAATGAACTAAATGTTTCAGTGGGCATCAACTACACTGAAAAAAAGTGATTTTTGAAAGCTCCTATTTACCTTCATGATTTTTTTGGCCATTTTAGCTGTTCATTCTTACAATTCTCAACATTTAATTCTTTTTTTTCTTGAAATTTCATAATGAGTAACCTACCTCAAACCAAGAAATCATAGAAGTGAGAAAATCTCAGCCAAAAAAAATATTTTCAGATAACTACTTCGCTTCCACCGCAATATATGTGCTCTTTGAAAAATCTGAACAGATACTATGAATAAAGTCTGGGATTTTCAAGAAATATTAAAATGAGTTTAACATTAGTTTGATTTCAGATATGCCAAAGCCTTATGTTTAAAGAAGAAAAAATTAGTACTACAATAAAGTTAGTTCACCATGCACAGTTGGCTATAACATCCAAAACTTCTCTGTATGGGTTCTATTCTTGCAAGGTTTGGGGTCATCGTGGTTCCCCCCCCCCCCCCCCCGAAATGAAGACTATAACTTCCTTATATAGGCAAGTTTATTGGTAGTAAAAGAGAATTAGTATATAGAGTAATTATAATGTAAATATAGTGTGAGACTGTTTGTCATTTTTAAAAAACGATAGACATTTCTAAGTAAAACAGGGACCGAGGACCCCAATTCACATGCATATAAATCCACATTACATGGCACAGTTTGACACCTGAAATCTAAAGAATTAGATGATCTTGAAATCTTCCCAAAAATTCCAAAAGCAAATTCAACATGCAACCACACCTCAATTCTGGCAGCATTCTGAATAAAAAACAGATAAAATGATACAACATCATTCCTGTGCATTGTCTCTGCTGTCAACCAAAGTATCCACATTCCAGTATTCTTCTGTCCTCCCCTCTATTGTAATTGCAGGCTCAGGTATTGAAAACCACTGAAAAACTTGTAGGTCATTGACACTTCAACTGTTAAAAGGTGATGGACCACGTTCTTATCACAGCTGGATATCCAAAATCTGCTTGCAAATTGAAGACTATACTGCTAAAATGTAAATGAGTATTTCAGATATGCATTTACTAGTGACCTTTTTAATCCTCAATCTTGTAATTAATTTTAGAATAAAGACTAAAATGCAAAAGCACTTGCTTTATGAACTTCCAGTCATGAGCTCCCCTTCGCTAACTGCTAAACCTTGTGTAAATGAAACATTGCCTTATATGAATGTTAAATGAAACAATTGCTGTAATTTTCTATGTTGTCACTGTTTAAAAGATAAAAAAAATATAATTTCAGCATATCACAGTACATTTTTGCCTAAAAATGTTCCATAAAGCAACTAATGAAGAAAGCAAGCTCTGTAATACTAGTGTTGATTAAATGTGATATTAGGAATCTCATTTTAGAAAAAGACCCAAAGAGAATCACAGATTACACATAAGCATCTTGACTTTGTATAACCTGGCATTTAATAGGTTTTGACACTGCAAAACAGACATCTGGCTATAGAAACGTGACATTTCTTTACAAGCTATCCAGAAAATCTTCATATGGGCCAAAGTTTTGCACAAACTAAAATTTTAAAAGTGTTCTGATCCAAAGCAAAAAGCTTCTAGACTATAATTTCAAATAACTGAATTTTATATTCACTGCATTTCTTACTGCATACGACCTTGATACTAATTTCCCACAACGCATCCAGTAAGGACTTTGTTATTTCTTCCCTCTCTGCCCCCCAAAACTGGATTAACGCACAGAGTTCGAGTTGCAAGCTCACTATGTAAGACGCTGTCTGCAAGGGATGCTGGTGAGGGATAAAACATTATGATAACTGAGAATAATGCTAAAAAACTGCAGGCTTATTCTTCCAGAGGTAGTCAGCAGATTTGTAACAGATAATGTTAATGCTAATGAGATACACAAAATCGCCTACATTTTCATGGAAGGATAGACAACAAAGCAGGATTTTTCCTCAGCATGAAAGAGCCTTCTCTTTAATGATTTTTGAAGTATTTATGAGCAATGAAAGCAACCCAGAGCATGCCTCTCCCAGCTGTTGTCTACATCAAGATAAAAATGAAAGTTACAGCTGACTGATAAGCTAAATGAAAAGGCTCTTCTCACAAGTACAAGAACTTTTACAGACATCAGCCTTCAGCACAGAGTAACTGTCCACTTTTAAAAAAAAATGGCAAGTTGTACTATATAAAAATTATGGTAACAGCTTCAAAAGATGCATTAATCTACATTTTGGGGGATGACAGAAAGCACAAAAACACACAATACAAATGTGAAAGTACTATAAACCACACTCATTTATAAAGACTGGAAAATGATGTGTGTGTTCCGGAGTGTATTTCCCCATTTTCTAGTAACTTCATAGTTTCTGGTCAAGATGAGATGCCATCATTAATAGTACATCCTGCTGCATAAGTCATGTTGGGTATTTTGCAAAATGTTTATTGTTCTCAGGAACCACATCATTGCAGACTGCCAGCACGAGCATAGCAAGACAGTGGCTAGAGTTCCCTCAAGCCCCATTTAGCACCTGAGCCCAACTTTGTCCTATCCCCACCTCATGAGGACATAAGACAGCACTGATGGAGAAGAACATGGTACCAGGCTCCCACTTCCTCACCCCACTCGAGGCGCACACCTGTGGCCAGTGTAGAAGGATGGGAAGACAGCAACCAGCTGCTCCCATGTGCCTATGGGCAGGTCAGCTTGGGGGCTTTCCTAGATAGACCCCCAGCAGGGTATGCAGCAAGGGCAACTGAAATTTGTAGGCATCCTGCATGGAAGCTTCCTTTTAAGGTGTGGCATGCCAATATTAAGTTACCAAAGTCCTGTATCCACGTAGTGTGGGTACACCAAACAGACCCAGCTAGCTCACTGATTCCTGGCTGGCCTCTAAAGGATGTAAATTTATAGACAAAGGCACAAGGCTCAGCTAAGACAAGTAATCTGCGAGATTCCTCACTGAGTCTGCTGACCTTAGACAAGCAATGTAGTTGCTTGTGAGATGGCTCCTTACTTAGTAATCTGTACCACTTAGAAACAAAAGTCTCCTTTAAGAACTCGGAAACTATTATCAGTGATCCAAAAGCATCTTAATGGAAAAAGGAATTTCTGTAACATAGTTTCATCATTACTGTACCAACTACTACATACTTCAGTTCAGCAGCAGCTACTAAAGAGAGCTCTTTTCAAGGAAGTACAACATTCTCCCAATTAAAATTTGAGTTACATTCAACAATAAGACAAGGGAAAGAAATGGGGGGAAGAAATTCTGGTTATTCTACCAGCAGGTCTATCAGTCCAAATAGAAATTAGGACAAGTGACCATTTTGACTGGTCTAGTTGTGTTGAAATTCTACATATCAACTGCTCTGTTTTCTTGTACAGAGGAATCATTCCAGACTGATGTGGTATCATGTATATTCTCAGAAACTTATAGTATATATGAGTATTTATGTGTATGCATGCTCGCACACACACAGATACTCAACTGAAACAATATCAACTTGATATATCACTATCAGTGATAATTTCCTGAAAAAAAGTGGCAGACTTCCAAAGCAGTAGTTCTGAAGATCTTATCCACTGGGGACTTTCTACATTGTGTATTAAATTACAAACCTGTGAACATAAAACAGGATACATTTATTTTATCTGCAAGCAACCAGAGATGCTCCTGGTAAATAAGGAATCTAGAAGTGTTAGGAATTTTTCTTTAACATTCCTATAAAATAAGGGAAAAGGATTTTTCTGAGCTCGTTTACCTGGCTTCTCATCTTCATTTCACTTTTATGCAGTATTAAGACTCATTTCCCCTAAATTACAATGCAACATCCCTATATAAATGGAAAACATTTACTTTATTCTGGAGACTTTCCTATTTGTTTTATGGTAGCTAAAAGTCAGAGAACCTTCCATAATCTAGGCAATTTTTAAATGATTTTCAAATGCATTTCATTGACAAAACAATGCACAGAGAAAAAATGGCAGAGAAAGAGAGGGGTAGGCATAATTTTGTTGGGGAACAACATATAAGTATACAGGCATGACGCCTGTACACCAACTGCCAAACAAAATCCCATGGTTTTAGCTTTTAGAGTTCAGAAGACTTTGAAGTTAACAGTTTTACAAATGAGGCATGTTCTCTGGGATGACTGTATCCCTTGCTTGTTATTCATCTTCTCTGCTTTATTGTGGCTACCTTTCTCAATGCGGTAATTACAAGATTCTGCATAATGGAGAAATCTCAAGAGAAATAAATATGCAGTCCACACCTCCTTAATGCCTAGTGTAATGAAGGCCAGGATAGCTGAAGGGTAACACCAACTGCTTCACAAGCTAGGAAAAGAAGAGTTTGAGTGGAATGACACGTATTCACTAAAAGGGCAATGCATCTTTCCGTATCTTGGCTGGGCATCCATTTATCAGAACCACTGCAGTGTTGAAGAGAGACAACACTTGATCTGTAGGCCAAAAGAAGGACCTGATAATGAAGGTGGCTCCCCAGAAGCATTCCCATTCCTCCTTCCTGAACAGTGTCACTAGTCACAAATGTAGCACCACAGTCTTGAAAAGTATGTCTGAATAGAGTCCCAAAGCTCTTCCAATGAATAATTAGGAAGGTTCTGTCTATCTTGGCCTCATATAGAGACTTTGGTCACTCTCATGGATAAAGAACAAAGTGATGGGATTGCCATCATTATCTCTTACAGGGCTGGAAAAAAAAATTCTTTAATCAGGATTGGAGTACTGTCCCCTTCAGGCCTTCAACACTTCTACAAAGATTCTTATTTTCAGGAAGCAAAGAGGGAGGACAGATTTCTAAACAAAACAGTTTGGCACAATTCTAACTGAACTTCTGTTTTCTACTGTTTAACTACAATGTCTTATTTTCTCCTAGATACTTCCATGCTGACTACTTGATTAACTAATTTACTATTCAGCAGGTAATGAAGATAGTGTAAGTAGGCTGAAAACAGAACAGTTGATTTTCTTTTAACAGCTGCTGCCTATTGTTGACCAATTTCAGTCCAACTGTTTTCCTCCTCCTACTTCAGCTGCAATCACGAGCTTTTCATTATCTTTTAAGACTAAGAATATGCTATTGGCTTATTGTATACATGTGTTAATTTGGTAATTGAAAATTGTTTTTAAGAAAACTACACAATAATCAGTAACAAAAGATACCAAATGAGACTAAAATCTTGGGATAAGAAAATAAAGCAAGAAGTTGTTAAATTGTATCCACCACACATTTTGACTCACAGACAAGCATTTCAACATTCTGCAGCTTACTTCATCACAACTGGCTGCCTTCTTTACAAAAAACACCAGAGAATATGAACAAATTTATGGTGGCATGATATGGAATATGTTTCTATTTACTAACAAGTAAGCTAGGAAGATATTTCATAATACTACAATATACTTTTATGAAAAATACTGCAAGCACAGTATACTCAGGAACAATGTTCTGAGCCGTCATTATATGTAGGTATATGTAATGCAGTATCATTACCAATAATGTGCAGAAACTGTATTTAAATATCTGGAGATAATCTGATTTAGCTAAAGTCATTACTAGAATTTGTCCAGGACCTACCGGCTTTACCTTCTACCAATAAATTACTCAAAAGTGCTACAATAAAACGATACAATTAAAATAAGAAACTTGTGACAGCATGAAATCCGCTGAAAGGCATAGCTGACACAGCCCTTGATGATGTAGTAAGTTCCACATGCATATTCTGTTTACTTCTGGCATAGGAGAAGCAGATATATTATGATCACAGCTGCTACTTTCTCAAAATGCACTTTTCTTACCATGCCTTCCATTACACAAGAAATACCGCTATAATTCAGAATCTCAGAAACACAGAAAATCAGACATTGGGGGGGGGGGGGGGGTGTAGTTGCAGTATGCAAAAAGTAACTCTTAAATTGCAGTGGCAGCTGAGAGGGGAAATCAGACCAATATATAGGTATCAACTTTGCTGTTGGATTCTGACATCTGACAAAGAAAATACTTCAATTACTTTTGAATTTCAAAGTTTATCTTGCCAAAATAAGCATTAGATTAATAACAGACAAGATACTATTAAATGCAGTTTTTTAAAGATTTCTGCTTTAACAGAAAATATTTTTATTCCTCCATAAATAATATCTGTTATTGAATAAATAGTATCTATGACATGCTAAATGAGATCAGAAAGCCTTCAAAGGCAGGAAAAACAAACCCAGAATATTCTAGTATCCCAGATCACTACTTGGTAAATACTCGGTCAGAATCAATCTGATGCAATACTGAATTATGACACACTATACATGACAGCATCTCAGATCATCTTTCCAAAGAATCCAAATGTCATCATGCCATGAACAGTTCTGGTTCAAAACATTATTTCTGAAGAATACCTCTGCAGCAACAGTCACTGCATTCTTAAATTTTACTTCCTTAAAGGTGCAGAAAGAAAAAGCAAAAATATCTACTACAGTGACATAAAAGGATAAAATAGCTTGTTAAAGGAGCAATGGAAAAAAGAATTAAAAAATTGCCAGTGAGTGGGAGATTGGTCCCTAAAGAAAGTCTTTTATGGAGGAGATGTTAGAAAGTTTGTTCTCAGCTGAAACATCTTTAGAAAAAAAATTGAGAACAATAAGAAAGCACAATGACCAGATGATCATTCTCTCAAAGTGTTTAAAGTATCACATGAAACTACTGAATCGTTAACTGATGTGTACGGTCTCATTTAAAACCATTAAACAAAGACCTTACCTCTGGCTCAGAAAGTTCTTGAGATGAGGACTGCTGGATCCAGTACTGTGCATTTATTTTGTTCCCTAGACATCCCCTGTAGGTCAGTGTTAGAGCTAGGATTGGGGGTTTGATGCTGTAACCCAGTACAGCTGTTATAATTTGCTGTTCCTACATTAAGGAAAATCTTGCTAAAACAGAGTTGCTCCTAGCATGACCAAGTTAATTTCAGGGCACATCCAAACTGAAAGAAAAATCTTGACATTTAACTTCCAACTAATTACAGTACTTAAATTATTGATAAAAATAACCTTCTAGTCCTTTTTAGAGGCATGAAAGCTTTTCAAATTTACACAAAAACAATGTATGCAGACTAGAAATCTATAGTTCAGAACAAACACATTGCTCTATTTTAGGCTGATACACATACAGTACTGTAAAACAAAACCAAAAACTGAGTGCTTTATTCTGCCCTTTGGAAGATCTGCATCTGTCCAAGCTGAAGAGGTCTCCAGTCACCATGCACAATTAGGACAGCAGAATACAGGCAGATTTAGCCCTCCAAACAAAGAATTTCTAAGCATGTCTGATTTTTTTTTTCTTAGTTATTCCCAGCAATGAAGGTCACTGCAAACCACATAGCACACTTTTTACTGCTTGCTACCACTTATACAAAATCACAGCTAGCAACTATAAGCTAAGATATGTGATATTTTTCTTAATTCATGCACAGCATGCTTGAATAGATATAGGACCAAATGATCAAGTAATCATTGTGTGTATTAGTGGAAAATATAGCAGCATCCAACTACGACTGAAGTTGGGGGAAAACATTCACCAACTTTAAGGTATTTTGAAGTGTTATTATTTTCATCATTGAAATTTCATTATTTATAAAAATCTATTTGTATGGGAAGAAAAACTACTAGGAAAAGCTATAGAATAAAACGTGCCAGAATCCAACTATTTTGGTAGACTGAATATACATGTAACACATGGCTAACTTAAAAATTAGGGAATCAATTCTCAAATTTTTATCAACCTAAGTTACTGACAGAGTCAATTCCATCATGAAGCCATGACATTTATCAAAAATTAATCCACTCTGATTTTTCCCTCTGATTTTTTCAACAATTTTGCTGTAACATGTACTTATCTATAGGTTTTCAAAGATGAGTGAATTCTTCAATCTTCTTCTGGGGAGCACAGCCTTTGGTATTTAGCCTTTAGCCTTAAGAAAGAATTAATTACATGCAAAGTATTCATAATAGAGTTAATACTACAAATGGCAAAATATAAACTTAAACAAGCTTCTTCTGATTTGAAAACAGGTACAGTAGTTGAATTATGAAGCTAGTTATTTAGAAAGGCAAGTCCTACATACAATATCCACACTCTAGGCTTAGCTTAAAAAAGTACAATCCCTTGAGACTCTATATCCTATTCAGAGTTATAAGAATTCTAACACTGAATTAATTACAATCTGAAAGCTGAAAACTTGTCTGCTCCATGGGAGTCAGGTATTTTCATGTGATCGTAAAACCACAGCAGTTTATCACTCATTAGCTAAGTCATTATACTTTAAGTGTTCATGTTTAACACGTCTTAACTGCAAGTAAAATGCATTAATTTAAAACATGAGCAGCCATCAAAAAGGCAGCACAAGATGATTCACTCTGCAACTGGGGTTGTCTAAGAGCACCACCCAATCATTTCTAATCAAGTCAACACACAAAGAGATACAAAGACAGATTCATATTTAGTTTGAGGATAAACAATAATTTTAAAATAAAAATTTCAGTCTGGTTTACCTTTTAGATAGAATGATAATATTCTTTAATGTTTTAATACACTTCATGAAATTTCTTTTTTCACCTACAAACCAAAGCTATAAAATCCATTTCTAGTGAAGCATCTACCACCATTACTACCGCTAAGCTGTCAGACTGTTAAAATGCAGAAGAGACTTGAATCTTCCAGTAATGAAGCTTCATCTGTAACACACAAGTCCAGAACCTTTGAATTCTTCAAAAGAGAATTACATCTCAAGTCAGAATAAGCCCTTTTAACTTCCCTTTCTAAGTCAAGACCTAGGGTAACACCTATAGTTACCCCTTTTTCATTTCTAGAGAAACAAATATTCCACCACAAACTTAAAACATTAATATAGTAACATTCAAGTTCAAGGATTCAACTTCAAGGATTTTTCTTTCATTCCAGTAGGGCTTTAACATGCACTATTCATGATTGGAGTAACAGCAAGTAAAAGCGAGGAAGCGTTTGCAACTTTGCAAGTCTTTGCTAAAATACACAATCACAGCTTTGTAGGGTACGCCCTGAAATGCCCCTGTGTACAGCAAACCCATGGACTTTAAACCCATGGACTTTTTACTCGTGGCCGCTCCTCCAAAGCTTTAAAGGAGAAAAGGTAGGAAAACCTGTGCTTTTACATCCTAAGATTTCCCTGTCTTGTCTTCACACGCTGAGAAGGGGTTACAAATTGTACAATGCAGGAAGAGCTGATGTTTCACGGTCACCTTACGTGCTGAGTGCTGACCCTGTTGGAGTGTCTGGCACACTGAACGCTGCTTGTCAGTTGAGGAAATGCCTCCCCCAGACAACTGTGAGCTCACATATCTGCTCCTTGCCCAGGAAACTGAAGTATCTCTGTTCTCAGTGACCTCCCTAATAGTTTAGTAAAGAGCAGCCATCAGCACTGTATAACTACACAGACTATGAGTGTGCAGAGAGTGACTACGAATAGACGCCCAAATCCTGTAAGTTCATTGATAGCTGAGGAGGTTACCTATCAGTTCATATCCTTCAAGATTTAGTTCACAGAAGAAAAGATGAGCTTCCACTACTTGCCAGGATAAAAAGTACATTATTATGGTGGAAATATCAGCTTGGAGCCTCCACTACCAGCTTTCTTCTTGAAGAATGAGAAAAAGTGGGAAAAGGAAATGAATAAACAACTAAGTGGAAAATAGTCTGAGTACCTGGACCTCTAGCATCCTAATTCATCCTTCACATTCGCCAGGGACTTATTGTGAGATTATTGGCTAATAACAGGACAGGTAGTATATCTCAAACACAAACTCTTTGAAATGCCATACCGGAAACAAGAACCTGATACAAAATATTAAAATTTTGTGGTATAAAATAGCCACACTAGCTTGCATTTTTAATAATCTGAAGAAGATTTAAAGAAGATTTGTGGGTTTACACTTTTTCTTCCACATTCAGCAAAAATGTGGTTTACACATTTGCTAGAAAAGTTTTACGATCTCTTCTAGAAATCAAATCCTCTTCACATGACTTATCTTCTGGCATGCACTTGGGCACATAGGTTTGTTCCTTTCTTTTCCCTGACTTATAAACAAAATTAGAAGGGCACACATTCATCTTACAAAAACAAATAAATTCTGCATTCCAAAGATCCCAAATAATGATCTACCTACATGTGAAATGTGTTCTTTATTAGAGATGAAACTTTTGAGTAAGAATGCTAAAAGTTTTGTACTTCTGTAAAAGCACATTCAGAAGTATTTTATGGTTTTAGTAGTATTTCACAAACTCACATAGCAAAGAAAATAACATTACTGTTTGTGGCCCCCCTCCCTGGAAGTGTTCAAGGCCAGGCTGGATGAGGCTTTGAGCAACCAGATCTAGTGGAAGGTGTCCCTGCCCATGGCAGGGGGGTTGGAACTAGATGATCTTTAAGGTCCCTTCCAACACAAACCATTCTGCAATTCTATCTTTCTATACTAAGTGATGGAATATGGAATTTAAACTAACATTTCTGAACACAGAATCTTGCTATCCAAAAAGACTGCATTGGTCTTGCAACTTGAGGCTGACACATGGGCCAAGTAAGACTTTTTCGGCATCACCACCTTGACTTAAAGATACCCTGTGAATAGGTAAAATAGGCATTTTCAAAGCACACTTTTACAAAGCAATCTAGCTACAAGATAACATGTCTACTTTTCTTACATTTGTAACCATATTCTTTAGAAATATATTTATATTGATAAATGTTATATGAAGGATATTGATGCATCCTTGACAATTTATCACTTTTCTAACCATTAGAAAACAGCTACTGCACAGCAGCCCTTAAGCACAGAGCTCTAATCCATCTCTTTAAATACTTCCAGTATCCTCAGCCCAGAAATCTATAGTTTTCTTAACTCAGTCATTGTGATCAATTTGCCTGAAGGTTATCTGCTAACACATTTGTATTTTGTTACCCCTAGACTTGTGTAAAGGCAAGAAAAAGACAATTCTAATGTGCTTACAATCCACGTTACTTAACCTGTCACTGGAAACCCTTCATTCACTGAACACCTGCTCGTGTCAATGCCTCAAAATCACCTATAAATCTTCACCCTGTTTTCACTGAAACAGAACAAAGCACATGCAAGACAACCTAGCATACCCTATTTTTTGTTCAAAGAATGATCAAGCTGATTCAGATTATTAAAAACATGCTATGTCATACCTCACTGAAATATACTAAAATATACCATCTTTGTGCAGTTGCTCTTTTAAGTTCGCTTTCTTTCCCTTAGCCTTTCCAGTTGTTGCTTTTCTTCTGATACTTTCTGAAGCAGTTGCATTCCCAAATACGGACAAAGGGGAGTAGATAAACCCCTGCACGGAGTCCCTGTGTGGACACTAATTCCAATAGTCCGTGCTCTTCACTCCCACCCCCCTTACTGTGCAACACTTCAGAAGACAGTTTATCTAGTCCATGCTTCAACTGATTAGCTAACTTTCCTGTAAAAAAAATCTCCAGAATTTTGTTTCTCCCACAACTTTCATCTGAAATTACTTTCCTACCCTGCACTTAATGTCCTATTCTTCCTACTTCATTTCAAACAATTAACATTACAAAAACGAAACGTTTATCCACCTAGTTATTTGCTTAGTCCTCAAGCTAAAGTCCTTACATGATTCCAGAATTTGCACTGACCGGTACATAAAGAGAGGTACACACACCATCATGCAACACCTCAGCCCTAGCACTCATTGAGTAAAATGAGTACTAAGGCCCTGCATTTGAGCTTTCCTACATATATTTAAAATAACTATTTGGGGCTAAGCAGTATGTAATATTTGGATCAATAACAACATTGCTGCAAGGGTTTCTAAAAATACCCTTGTCATCCATGTGTCACATGATCATGCTAAAAACCCCTTTGGTGGTACCATTCCCGCCAGCTGGACAGTCCACACGAGCATATTTGTGAACACCCAGAATATCACGCTTTCTTTTGCTGAGTGCAATTTCTGCTGAATGGGATGTTGCTTGCCTTGGTTTCATTCACACATCACCTCTTCCAGGAAGCCACTGAACTTCCCAACCAAACAAATGTTGAGGGGTGCTACTGCTACTAATATAACAAATAGAAGCTTAACATTAGCATTTTCAGACACATATGAAACACTGTATGGAAGCTTACTGTATCTTCTGAGACATCTAACATTAACTCCCCCAAATTTCCTTTCCTACTGCTGTTTACCTAAATGTCACTGCTTTTGCTGTATCACTATGGGAACAGTGGCTGTTCCTTCTGTTCCGATATTGCCACTACCAATCATTTTTTCTTCACCAAAATTTGCTGCCAAAACATTCTACGTTCTCAAACTTAAAATATAGCCTCTGACAACAAAACTCACCAGCAAGTGTTCACCAGAAAGTCAGCCAAACCATTTCCAAATAAAGACAAAATAAGAAGCTTTAAGAGAACTCCCTAGCTCTCATTCTACTGTTCATATGAACCCTATTCCCCATATCTGGATGTTTCACAGCCTCAAACTTCCTTTTCCTTTTAATATCCTTTTAGATTAGAAACCTGTTTTATAGGGGGGGGAAACAAATACTAAAAAGATAAATAGCCTGTCCAAGAACACACAAGTTAGGGGCAAACTAAAAAATTTAATGCTCATTCCTGAAGTTCTTGGCTAACATCTTACCTACCTTCTCTTACCCTTTCCACTATGGCACCAAATCTTTTTATTCCCTTAACCTGCATGATTCAGTGTTCCTCTTAGGAGACAAGCAGTTCCATAAGCATGAAGATTAATAAAGCCTCATCCCTACAACCTGGCATTGGTTGATGAGTTTTGGTACGATGTGGGCTTCTGCTGCAGCCTGCCTTTGGGGGAAAGGGGGAACACAGTTTCTTCTGTTCTCTTCCTGTTCTCAAAAAAACCTGTAAAAATAACTAAGTCTGTGTTTCCGCTGTATTTGGTTGAAATCAGATGCTCTCAGAAGTTAGAGCTACATCACAACTTGTGGCCCATGTATTTTTCATCCACATTGATAAACACTCACAGCCACAGAGCACTTAGGGAAAACAGATGCGAGAAGCAGCTGATAGTCTTTTACTACAGGAGACAAAGTCCTTCAAAAAAGTCACAAATCCAACCTATACTGACAGACTAGGTCTGTGCGTGCTCAGTCTACCTATGCTCAATCTGCATTAACTATGGGTGTTAAGCTTGCAAAGCCTCCAGCAAGTTTCAGGGTTCAGGGTAAGGTCTTCTTATTGTATTAAGAATACAGATGGCATGTGTGCCTGGCCTTAAGATGGGCTTACACCAACACACCCATGACAATGCAAACATAAGACTGAATCATCAGCCAGTAAAATAACATGGCCTCTGCTGAAGCCATGTTTTAGGGAATTTCAACTAAACATGATAGTTTCACTACATTTAAGATAAAATGTAAAAATAAGTACCATTCAATTTGGCACTAGAATGTAGAGAAACTTTCTGTTCTATAATATGCCTCAAGAATTATGGCAGCTGAGGCACCTCAACAGGAGACAGAGCTAGCTGTGTTGCACTACTAATGCAGGACAGTCACAGAGACTTTATACCTGGAAGTATTCATCTTTGCTCTAACAGTCAATCAGAGCACAAACTGTAGTAAGCATCATTTAATACCATGAGACTTTTAGGTATACTCGCGTTAAACATTCTTCCTTTTATCACTGATTTTTTTTCCTTTAGTTTTTCTGAAGCCAGTGGTTTCAAGAGATTGAGACCTTATTTTAATAAATGTACAAGATCTATATAATTTGGTAGGTTGTTTTCTTTCAGCTTTCTCCTTTGCTATAGCAAGAAATAAATTATTGAACAATAAAAGCTACTTGAACTCAGAACTATTACGTTTTCTTGGGATGAAGATAAGCATATAACGACTTAAATATCATTTCATGATGAATAACTTATGTCACACATCATTGGCATGTGTTTTAAAGGATTCTGCATGACTATTTGAAAAATTAAGTAATGGCATCATAATAAATCCATCAGAGTGAAAACTGCACTAACAAAACGTCTGATAAACATAATACAGCTTTGGGGTATTTGCTACTCAGTACCTCGGAAGGACTGCATTTTTCTGATTAGCTGAGTGGCATAAGACGCGATCTTGCTGGAGGCTACTGCACTGCTGCAGCCACCGTCAGACAACCCAGAAACATATAATTATTAAACTACTGAACCTTATTAATGAACACTTCTTATGTTTATGTTCTTACATTGTAAAGAGCTTTCCATCCTTTATGCCATACAAATGTAACTGGCTCTGTATGCTCCTTTGTGCCACTGGATCTTCCGCAAAATTTTACTGAAATGCAACCTGGTAGTTCAGTACAACATATTTAAGATGCAAAGTGTGATAAAATTCAACATATCACCTTGTTTGTATCATATGAGAAGAGGACAACTAAAACAATTGGCCAAATGATTCTTTGGGCTGAACTACTGTCCTCAATTAAGATACATCAAATGTTAGTTTCCTGGAAAATATGCAATAAAAATAAATTTGAAGATTAAATTCTGATCTTCTGCAAGTTCTTTGTCTTAGCATCATCCCTTCTGCTATAATGATCAACACTGATCAGTTTGTATTATGTGATTTGCCACAGTAACAAATAGCAAAATTCAGATCCTTAATAATGACATTATCAAAAGGTATAATTCTGTAAGATTTCAAACTTGTAAGCAGCTCTCTACCCACACGAATAGTGACCACTGTGAAAACCATCATGTAATAGCAACAGACTTAGACACTGCCCAAACTTTTAGCCATGAAACTAAACTGAAGATGTACTGGCATAATACATTTTAATGTTTAATAAGAGGAAAAAATCTTGGTTTGTAACTATGTAAATAAATCCATGCAAGTCAGTCTGCTCATCATTTCAAAGTTTTATATTACTATCAATCACTACAGTACTATTCTAGAATAATACTCCCTACTAACATTGAACAGACAAATGATGTATCCTGGTCAGCTGTGTTGATTTCATTGAAAAATGTTACTTCATAGTTAACTTTTGAGCATAAATCTCAAATCTTTAAATAAAGTTTGGTTTCAAATACTGAAGTCAAGCACCTAGGTCTGAGAAGAATCATACTCTGTTTAATCAAGGCATTCTTCAAGAAGAATGGAACTCTAAAAGCACTTTTCTTCATAAAAATGACTGAAAAAACATGAACAGTAAGCTGCTAATTGGTGCTACCCAGTGAGTTTTATACAAGCAGAAACTAAGGGCATGCTCTCAATCTCCTCTAGGGGGGTGGGGGGAGATTATATTGCATTTGCAATTCATTAAAAGACAATCTTATTGCAGAGGATTACACAATAACCAAAAAAACCAAACATTGTAAAGCAAATCCATCCTAATTAACATTCTCCCACTATCACTATATATTCATTTAACCTTTCTTCACAGCCCTGTCCTTCCAGGTGGCCCAGCAAAAGAAAGGGTTTGGTGCATGACAGCAGGATAGACAAATCTGAATTCTTGCAAAATGAATGGTAAACCAAATCACACATTCAATTAACCATCACTGAAAACAATTTGTCATTAAAGCTCACCAGATAAGATCAACTAAAATGTATTTTCTAAACAGCTACATGAGTTTTTTTGAAGTAGCCAGGGACTGGCTTTGCAAAAGCACCCAGAACTTCTCTATTTCTGCTCAAATTAAGCAAGCCAGCCTTGACCCGCACTTTCAAAAGCCATGGATCCCAATTCTGTGGTATTTCAAGACACAGTGGTCACACACAGACCATATAAAAAACCAAAACCCCCACAGTTCTCAATGCATAATATGCTTCTTACATGAAACATCTTTTTAAAAGAAAGTAAGCACCCATATTCTGCATAACCTAGAGTTTTAAAACAGGTTTTACAAAGCAAGTCCAAGTAATATTTATGCCAATCTACTTTTGGTGTAGCACTCATACACGGCAATATGCAAAGATTCTCAATTTTGTGTTCATTTTTTGAGCAAAAGCTTCAGAAACAATTTTCAGGGTTTCCTTTAGCATAGCAGCTATTGTCAAGGAATAAAAACTGTAGATTTGTATTTTGTTAAATGTACATACTCAATATTGGAGTAAATTAGTAATTCACATACTGGTTTTATGGTAATTCACAAACTGGTTTTATAACCTACGTTTGTTCAGGTTTTTTCAGAGCATTTAAAAATCAACTTTTACTCTATTCCAATAGTTTGCATGAAAAGTACAAACTTCTCCCACTCATCTTAAATGCTCACTTTAGATTTGAATTACGACAATTTTAATGTCAAAATTAACTGCTTTCCCACCAACCATTCAACTGATATAGCAACTAATAAGATTATCCTGTGTATTTGGAAGTACACAGATTTACTTTTATTGTGACCAGTCTGTACTTTAAAGTTTTGCAGGCATACCTTTATCAAGCAGGGAGTAAGGGAAAAGCAGGGAGGGAGTCACTGCTCTTCACAGCACAATTAAACCAGAAAAAAGCCTTCCACCAGTGCAGCACTATTCTGTTTGGGAGACTGACTTCAGGCTATAATAGAAAAAGAAGTCTTTCTGGTGTATGCTGTATCTCCCTAGGCAGTTTGCCAGTAATGCACTACCAGCAAATCTTTTTAAGGACAGACAAGCCCTTAGTAGGAATTCCCCACAGGAACAAGCTTGCAACTTTGAACACGGAAAAAACATTTCCTTTCAAATAGGAAACATTAAGTACATCTTTTTGTAAGGCCTTCTGGTTTGGCTAACTGAGAAGTTATCTCCTGCATTAAAAATGGGAAATTATTTTTGCAGCGTCATTAACTGAAACCTGTAAAACTAAGTTGTGGACCTTCTTCTCACACCTCGCACTTCAGACATTTTTATCTGTGTTGGAGTAGCTAGATCCTAAGTTGTACTGGGGCACACAAAATAGAATGAAGAACAAAGACTAGTCTATGTTATTCCGAAACCTCTACAAACCCAAGTGACTTTTCTACCAGTTGGAAACTGCCAGTCATCTTGGTGATATCTTTCTTTCAGGAATGCCCCATTTCCTAAACCAGACTCTGAAATAAAATTTCTGTTTCATTCATCACTAGAGATGGACTTGACACATGCAATTATGTCTACCAAGAAAATTCAAGAGCTATTTCATGCTACTGGTATAGTGCAGAGCAGACAGAATAGGCCTGGGAACTGCCTGCAGAATAAAGTGCATGTAAAACACTACAAGTTTCTTCTGTTTTACAGAGGTGTGCATTACAACACAAAGGAAACAGTTTTTTTAAATACATGATCTGCACTGATAAAAGTCAAAGCAATCCATAATAACTAGCTAATGCATACTACTGGAAGTTTTAGACTGCCAGTAATATAAAAACATTGAAATATGAAGATAGGGGTGTGTACAGCATTATAATATTTTTTAATAATCCCCTTGCATAAATATCATCTATTAAGGAATTCTTGCAGTTGTGCAAAGGTTACTTACTGATGCAAACTGTCTCACCTAATAACCAAACAGCTTTACTATTAATTTTCAGAAAGAAGTCAGGCTGCTCCAGTAGCTAAAATTACTTCATGCTTTTTTGAATGAGAAAATAGATGTCAGGGTAATTGATGTACATTAAAAATAGCAGAAAAAAATGATCAAAATATCCCTCAGAGCATTTACATATGCACATAGACAAAAACTGATGAGGAGGGAATTCAAGCCTCATCATTTTTAAGCCTGTGTGAAAAGAAAAAGGACAGCTCCTAACACTTGTCTTTTTCAAACTTAAACTACTGACTTTCTTGCAGGCCCTCCTGACTACTCATACACAGAACTATAATACATTTCACTGACTTCAATTGATATGCAACATAAAATTCCTGTGGTATATCAATTACCATTAGATCCAATATTTTTGAATGTCTTAATGACATTTTCCCTTAAAAAGAATTAATCTAGTGCCTTTAGTACCAGTAGTTAGGTGCTTGGCTAAATATATCATGTTTTCCCATATGCAAAATGAAGCATTCAGTAGAGTCCAAATTATCTTGCATCTTTCCTGAAAAGTTTACTTAGGTGCCTTTTATGCCAGCTAGCAGAGACATTAGGAGAGAGCATTAGCTAAGAATCCTAAAGTAGAAAAAGATTGGAAACACAGTATCAAAAAGTTATTTAGATTGGAAAATGTTCTAAGTGAGGGGAGAAAGACCCAGGCCTCAAAGACCCCTGAACTGAAAAAGTAAACACAGCAAAGACCATAGATACACGTAAAAGTCTTTCTAAAATACATCATAGAACATTTAGCAATTAAACAAAAATCTTTGGAATTATTTACTAAATGTGGTTAAAATTAACAAAATTCTACAATATTTTCAGATAGGCTACGCATAGAGGATAACTGGGTGCAAGGTAAAAACCAACCACCTTTTCAATGGATGGATTAATTAGTCATGTGGCCTTAGAACTGAATGAGTCATTGGGTTGCTAATGAGATAAGGACAGGAAGCCTGACACCTCTAAGTCAAGAGTTCAGCCGGTTCTTCTCAGAGTACTCTCCTGCTGTGCCCTAGATTGAAGGCACAACTAACAATTCAGGGACAACACTGGCTCTCCTACTGCTGAAGGCACTGAAAGAACCACCCAAATCTATTCACAGATGAAATCTTTGCCTGAAAGATGGGACGCAAACATTACCTTTCCGCAGCAGCATCCCCCACTATGGCCCTCCCAGTCCCAACTGCCTAGGAGAAAGAAGAGAAGGTGTCCGGGACCGTCACCTGATCTGCTCTGTAAGCACAGGCTGGAGAGACCTTCTTTTAATGCAGAACCTCACTCTAAGAGGGTTCCCCGCTGACAATCGTGGTCAGAAACAAGGCTCAAGAATCCTGCTGTCAGGGGCGTTGAGTCTTTAATCACAATTAGGTTCCAGCCCTTCACAAGTTAGGGTTAAGCCCTTTACTCTCATGTGACTTTGCACTTGCCAACTTGCTGTAATTTATGCAAGTAAGTCTCCCAAAATGCACAGGCTGTCAATCTCTTCAAGTAGAACCGTGTCACCAGTGAAAGTCTTCAGAGTCTTACACCCAAAGCAGACTCAACTCAAACTTCACAGGTGTAGTTTTCATAGACTCTGGGTGGATGCCTTCTTATTGTTCATATTTACTTATTAAAAAAAGAAAAATAACAGAACACATCTTGATAGTGGCCAAAATCCAGACTTGTATTGTGCCCGTCTGCCTGCACATTGTAAAGTAAGAAGTCCAGTGCTAGTCAGACCAACGGGAAGTCAGTAGGAGGCAAAGCACCGGAGAACAGAACATGATACAGCAAGATGATACAAGGAAGAAAAATGGAGGTGGGAGAGTGAGATAGAGCAAAGCATGCTGCAGAAGAGGACAAACAGAAGAGTAAACACAGAGGGAAGCCAGAGGGCAGAGACAAAAGATAACAAGAAAGAAATGAGTGGGAAGTTAATGAAGACAAAAGACATGAAGGGAAATAACATACCACAGATGGGGAAAGAAAGGGAAAAGACAGAAACAGAAGACAGATATATACAGGAAACCCTTCCTGCCAGAAACTGCTTCTTATCAAGCTCAGACAAGAAACACTGCCAAAAGAAGAGCTGAATCAAGCACGAAAAGTTCAGATCACCTGAAACTTCTGAAGGCAGATGAAAGAAGCTACATAAAAAATATGAAGTAGTGAGCTTATGAGGATTTCATGCCAGAGCACACTGCCCCTATTCTGCTGTAAGAGAAAATAACTTCTCTGGTTCAATAATAGTTTCACCCATCTACTTGGATAAGAACTGGGCCCACTTGTAAAAGAACATTAACTGATTAGGGACTAATAATAAATTAAGTAGAATTCAGGATCAAGTTCAATAACTGTTTTTAAAGTTCATTAGTCTGTATTGCACTCTATGCAGTATAGAAAAGCATGAGAGAATGTCATGGTTAAACCCCAGATGGTAACCAAATACCACACAGCCACTCGCTCCATCCTGGCCAAAACCAGGACAGACAACTACTGCATTCAAAGTATAGAAAAGAAGATCTCTTCCTCCCACCTCTCCCAGCACACACCAGAGACACACGTCAAGGTGTTTTAGACAAAGGATTAAACTTTTGCACAGAACACAGGACTGTAACACTTGGCAAGTGGTCAAGCACAGTCCAGTCTGAATTTAACTCTGCACTTCCGCTCTGTTGGAAATGCATTGTTTTGTATCACCCAGTACTAACGCATCATTCTTGAGAATCAGGATGACCATGAATCCACTGCGCAAGATAGCTGCAGTGCACCCTCTACTCTGAGAATGGCAAAAAGGCAAAACAGAAATCTAAGCTTGTCTACTCAGAAGATGAAAAGACAGATGAAAAAACTAATAATGAAAGGGACTCCTATCCTACAACATCAGTGATTACCATCTGCTTAATTTAGTCACTGATATCGTGAAGAAACCTTTTCTTGTTTCCTTAAGCTATCATAAGTATCTCATATCTCATAGCATGCTGCTGGCTCTATCACAAAAACATCAATAATCACCACTTGGATATCAGCAAAGATGAGTGACCAACACAGAAACACACAATTGTCCCACCCTTACACTTAGCTTGCACTGTCCGTTTTCTATAAACTGTCTACTGTTCCAAATACAAGGATGTGGAGCCTTCTCACAGCCATCTATCAATATTTAAGATTAAAAATTGACTCATATTCAAGAATAACAAATACCCAAGATACATCCTATTTTTAAAAAAAATACATAAATACGCATACATTTGATTTGCTATTTCTCTTAAGACACATCTACCTGTTTCTTAAAATGTTTGTTACATTTTTGGTTAATTTGTGCCAAAATTTCTTTTGCCATTACTACTGCAACGTATAACTGACTGTGTTGATTAGACACCACATGCTGAAACTTTCATGAGAAATAAGAGCAGGGCTCACTCACGGCTCAACCAGCAGTTATGTGGTTGACATATGGTCAGTGTTTCACTGGCTCAGTCACAGGTGAAGACAGACTCAGAAATTGTATCTCAGGTTTCTCTTACAAGTCATGGAAATTCCATCATACAGAAGCTGTCTTCCAATATCCCCTCACAAAGAGGAATGAATACCTGTTCTGCACGTACACCTTCAGATTGAGGTTGCCATTGCAGACTTCCTGAAGTCATAAAGAATGAATACTTCGACTGCTCAAATTCTCATGGACGCAAACAGCCTTTTCCCTAGCCCAAGCAAAACTGGAAAAGTTTCCATTTCTAGTTTCCCCTCACCAGTGTTCCACTGGTTTTTGCGCTCTCGTACCATTGCTTCCTCTTTCTGTGGCTGATTACAAGCTACATATATTTTGTATTCGCAAAAAAAATCCACATGCATAAATATTTTTCTGTTTACAAATTAAAAAAAAATATGAGCCAGTTCAGCCAGCTGATGGCAAGCAATTAATCTGTTCAACTTGTCACGGTTTAACCCCAGCCAGCAACTAAGTACCACACAGCTCCCTCCCCCTGCAGTGGGATGGAGAGGAGAATCAGAAAGAAAGGAAAACTCATGGGTTGAGATAAAGACAGTTCACCAGGACAGCAAAGGAAAAGAGAGTAATATTATATATTAATAAATATAATGTAATAAAATATACAAAACAAATGACGCACAATTTCCCACTGCCTGACAACCAGTACAGCCCATCCTGAGCAGCAATCGTGGAGCGAAACAGTGATCTCAAAACAATCCTGAGCAGTGATCTCGGAACCCCCAAGTTCCCAAGAGTGAGAGAAGGGGAGAGGGAGCCCAGCCCACCGGCCAACCCCCACTTATGTGCTGTACATGACATCTGTGGTACGGAATACTTTCTTTGGCCAGTTTGGGACAACTGTACTGGCTATACGCCTCCCAGCTTTTTGCACCTGCACATTGGCAAAACCTGGGAAGCTGAAAAAGTCCTTGATCTCTTCGCAAGAACTAACAACGTCATTGTATTATCAATATTCTTCACATACCAAATCCCATACTAAATCCAAAACACAGTAGCTACTGGGAAGAAAATTAGCTCCATCCCAGCCAAAACCAAGACAAACTCAATGAAGCAACATTGATTTACTCCCTGAGAACCAAGCCCTAGATATAATATTCATATGCAAAGTAAAATTTATAAAGCTGAATTTTTGAGGTTTACATAATGAGGAAGAAGGCACTGGAGGCAGACCATGTTCCTGTTCCTCACTCTGGTCTCTCCCCCCAAGGCACTCAATGATACAAGTGCTGCAATCTGTACAGTGTCAATGGATGCCTGTGCCCAGAGAGAGGGAAGCGGGGAGAAGAGGCTGTGGGGTGGATCGGACCAAACACCTGGGCTGGAAGGAGAGAGGAGATTCTCTTACTTCTCTCAACTTTTGAACTTGAATTCAAGCCAAAGTGGGGTACAGTCTCCTAGCAAGATCAAATTGGCAGTGTAGGGCTCATGGAAGACAAACATGTCTACATGCAGGGGGCTAAAATCCCACCAAGTCTATTCATAAGATCTAATACTGATTGTTAAGATTTGGTCTGGGTTTTAGACCAGTATCACAAAGGATCTGAACATTATTCAACAGAATAATCCCTACTTCCACTATAAGACAACTGACAGCCCTCTCTCTCAAATATATCTCTACATACACCTCAAGCATCAGGAAATGCATGCTCAAGCAGGCTCCCAAGCAAACCCGAAGATCTCTAACTCAGCTCCTCCACGATACTCCCTCACAGTACACTTGAATCCACACCAAGTTCAACAAAGGAAGTGAGTCTACGCTAGGGAAAATGCCAGTGAAATACCAGAGGAAGAGATGTGAACCCAGACCGCTGGTTAGTGTATTTCACGACAGACAACTTTAGCCATAAGGCAAGCGAATGCTGCTCGTTTCAGAACTATTTATTAGATCAGGTACACCGGATGTGCCTCTGTGTTCCTTTATTGGGCTTAAATCTGTCCCAGCACCTAAAATCACATTGTGAGGATAAATTCTGTTCCTTGAGCAAACTTAGTGGAATTTAAATGGCAAACTAAATTTTATATACATATAATTGGGGGTGTTCAAGTCCCGTTCTACTTAAAATGGATAAGGATCTCTTACTAAAAATATGTAATTTATTTTTGCTTAGACTAACCTGGCCACATTAGATAAAAAAGAAAAACCATCAGGGATGAAAATGTCCGTTTCTTTCTAAATACTAGTGCATTGCAGAATTAGGTCAGAAATCCCAGACATTAGCCTAACAAAACTAATGCTAAAAACATTTCTTTCAAAATGATTAGCCTCTGACACAAATAACTACTTTACCCTTTTCATGTAAGCTTTATGAAATTAGTTATTAGCAGATCTCTTGGTGGATTGACAGCTATGGAGATTTGTGCCCTGAATTTCGGGGGGGGGAGATAAAGACTCTTGGTTGGCTAGATACACAGCTGCATAAATCATTATTTACATTGACCTGAATTATTCTGCCTTCCGCCAGCATTTTTCATTATCCATATTTGCTTAATCTTGATAAACAAAAAATATATAAAATGGATTATACGCACAGAATAATTACCTTTAGGAAAATAAACAAGCTTACACACCACAAATAACACAAATGTGTTCATAAATAGAAGACCTCATATCAACCTAAATTTTCCAGGTCAATTAATCCAAAATTACCTACTTACTGGTATCCAATTCTTCATTTTGTGAACAAACCTCCCCCACTCAAAAAGTCACATGCAGATTTTGGGTGCACAGGACCACTGAACTCCACTAACTATTTCAAGATGGTGTTTAATATAAACACTGAAATTTTAGCAATGTAATTTAATATTACCCTTGAGTGTGATAGCCTTTAAGTTTTAATAGAGAATTAAAACAAAATTAGTTTTCATGGTATCTTTTCAAACACAACGCTAGCATACTATTTTCAGTCGAAGAAATACATCTGTACACACTACTTACTGCAGCACCATCCCTTTTTTGAAAGATCACTTACACCAGCAGTGACACTTAAAATTTTAAAGTGATGCTCCTATCACTTTAAAATGTATTAATGTAAAGTTTCCCACCATACTCATTAAAAACTATCTAGCAAAATACACAGCTAAATAACACCATTAAAAACTGAAAACAGACTAAACAAGTATAGGAAAGGCAGTAAAACTTCAGAAGGACTGAAACAAGTATCAGAAACAATAACAGCTAGTAAATATATATAATCAATATAGCAATAGAAATTCATATTAAAGTTTTTATAACCCACAAATATATATATACATGCAGCATAATATTAATGTACTTTCCCCTCCAAAGAATTTCACTGCTGAAAAATCTTATTTTAAACACGACATAAGCGAGCACATATTCAAACTGAAAAAACCCAAAGCAATTCCATGTATATTTTAAAGTGTCACTATATATCAGGTTTTTTACTATAATTATCTATACTTAATACAATCTCAAATACTAGCAGCTAATCATGACCATCAAGTTAAAAGTATAGCAAGCAAATACAAAATAGAAACTCAAGAGTACTTACCAAATTATGATTAGTTGAATTAGAATCATCTTCTGGGAATGGGATGTAAACAGCTAAGGCCACACAATTGGCAAAAATAGACAGTAGTATAAATATGTCAAATGGTCTGGAAAATTTGTTAAGGAATTCATGAATTATGAGCATCTGCAAACTTAAGTCTAGTTCTCCTTTCAGCGTCAACACTTGTAGAACAAATCTTACTTTTAAGGCAATCTTTTGACTGATAACTGTGCCAAACACTTAATCACTTTTAGTTATATCACTATACCATATTTTCCATCACAATGATCTTCCAACATCCTCTTTTTTCAAAAAGAGAAAACTATTACTCTTGCTGCCACAGAGCACTTTATATTAAATTCCAGAGATGAATATAATTATACACTCTTAAATCAATACGTGGGTCATCATCATGAGTAAGGAATACTTATCGAGCTTTTCTGTCCTCATACGCTCACATAAGTCTCATTAATGTTAAGAGAAATGTGTTTGTCCAAAGGAGGAAAATCATTCGGGATCTAGTTCGTAGTAGGATACGAGAAAGGCTCCCAGCAAATCACAGCTGTTCTCCTGTATGAGAGCTGGAAAGCTGTACAATGGACAGGAAAATTCTGAGCCCCTCTTCATGTCTCTGACAGCCGGACTCCTGAACAATTTTGCTTTGGCCAGGACAGATGAAAGTTTAGATGAGCAGACTGGGGAACAGAATATCATTACTGGTTTGGCAGCCACGCATACTGAGAGGCTATAGGCTTTCACACTGACAATGGCATGAAGCGCAGCTACGCTTTTTATACCGTATCTGGACAACAGTAGTTGAAACCTGGAGATACCTTTTGTCTTCCAGAAAGAAAAATATTTCTTAAAATTCATGCCTATGAAGTTCATCCTTCAGTTTATCATTAATTTGCCTTTCCCCCAAAGTATTTCATTATTTTCTTGTAACTACAAACATGGAGGTACCCAGATGAACGTATTCATGGAAGTTTGGAAAAGGAGTATTTTGGGCTTGAGCTATGGTTTTTGACATCCTTTTCTCAATTCAATGCACAACTTCCTGATACATGTCCGTAAGAGTCCCATAGAAGACCTTGAGTGAAGAGTACTGAATATACTCAAAAGCATATTTATCAGTTTAAAATATTTTTCCTGAATAAAACTCCTACAAAGCCCATATGCCCCTTAAGATCTGTTAAATTTTGCTTGTTGGCCTGCAAAAGGTTTGTCACCTCAAGGGCTGAGTTTATGTTCACAAAGCCTATCAACAGCTGCTATGTTGCATACAAAACAAAGTTACAACACACATCTCAACACGCAGCATTCTCCAGACTGAAATGAACAAGTGATACCAGCGCAAGATTGACAACCTTGGTTTATGATGTAGAGCTACTGGGACAAATTCTGCCCCAAGTTTTTCCACTTTAGATCTATAGTAATTTCATTTAACTGACCTTAGCGAAGGAGAGGCAAATTTACTGAAATTAGTTGGACTTCTACCAGTTTAAGTGAAAGAAGAATCTGTTTCTCTATCTTTAATTTGCAATTGAATTATGTTCAAAGAATTGAAACAAACAAGCCCTATGAATGAGTAACAGTTCCTATTGCCAGGTTGGCTGTTCTGTTTAAAGTAACAAAATGAGTTTTACTTGAGTAATCTACTCTTGAACAGCTGTTTCCCATTACAGGGATGTTGCCATGGCTAACAGGCTAACATTTTTCTCCCCATACCTCAAACCTATTTTCTATTTCAAACCTTTTCTTAAGAATTAAATAATATACCAAATCAACATCCTACCAGTTCTGCCAAAAAATCCACATACTTCCACATCACAACCACTGAACCAAAGATAAAGCAATCCTTCCCAGCATACAAGTCATCATGAATACAGGCCAGTAGATGTGATCTCCTGTCTACAGATGTACGTGCTTCCAAATATGGTTGGTGGTAGACGTATGTTGTAAAAGTTCAGAAGATTAATAGATTTCAGACACTTGTATGTACTTAGAGTGAGTCCCTAGCTTAACTAAAAATCTTCCCTACTTTTAGTACTTGGAAAAATAATGGTTTTTAAATGATTTCTACATCTGACTCATTTGCCCTAATGGCAATACACCAAACTGGAATATGGAAGATACAGGTTTGACATCTTAGGTCATCTCCCAGTTAACACTGCTAGATGCACTCCTATCCATTCAACGTTATTTGGGAGGGCAACAAATGCAATACTGAGATTTGCTAGAAGGTAACGTAAGCTTGTAACTAAGAAGTTCTAAAAACGTTCCCCCATCTCCTCCAAGAAAAAAGGAACAGCTATGAGCTCTTCTCTGACTTTAAGCTACTTCAGTAAAATGATATTCTATGTCATAATGACACAAATTAAGAGGCTATCTTTAACAGCCATTTAAGCAAAATTAACTACCATCAACATTAATGACAGTTACCCACACGTGCAAGTGAACTAATGTGTTAGCTGTGATGCTGTGAGAGACACTATAAAACAATTCCCTTGACACATTCAGAAAACAGAAGGAATGGATCATAAAAAAGGAAACTGCATCAAAGGATACTTCCATTCTACTAGACTAATGCAGGCTCTTCGTATTGGGTTGTTGAGGGATAAACAGAAAAGGGCACGGGGTGGCCGACTATTAGACGTATTACCCTGTTTTTTGCTCTTGGCATATTGCTGGCGTTTTCTTTGGGACAGAGATCCTACAGGCTGGGCTGTGGTGGTACTCATATTTTGGGCAGCCTTTGCTTGTCTAGCAGCATCAATTGCAGCTTGCCAAGATAGAACAGTTTGCTTGGATGGTGCTGAACTGTTTGACTGAATAGCTGGTCCGTCACCAGGGAGAGGAATTCTGGTGCTGCTTGCATAGTTCACCTCTGTGAGACAAAAGAAAAGAGTACTTGGTTATAATTTTCTATGCTAAAATGTGCCACAGTATTTCTGACAAAAAGATTATTAAGACCCCTTGGCAGTGTGATGCTTCCATTACATATACTACAGAGCACAAGTGTATGCATGCATAGATATATGTGATGGAACAGTAGCAAAAAATGCTCAGGAAATCAGTATTATAACGTCATGTTTAATGCAAGTGTCAAGACACAAACACTTCATGTTTTGATTCTTTCACTTACTGCATTTTTTCCTAACTGGATGGCAGCTTTCCTGTCACCATGTTTATCCAGTAAAACACTGCTACTCTTTAAGATTAACTTTGGTGTAGTACCTTAGCATTTACTATTTTCTCACTTCATTTTGGTCAAAAAAGTAGTTTAAAATTCTTACGTATTGTTTAATTAAGAATAACCAACACGGGGGGGGGGGGGGGGGGGTCCTGTGAGCAAGTTAAATCTTACCCTATTCTGTGTTCTCAAAGAAAAATACATGGATGCCTCCCACAAGTGAAAACTGACAAACATGTTCATAAAAGCACCGGTATCTTTCACACTAGAAATTACAACCATGAAACCACTGTAAAGGGATGGGGTTTGGTTTTGCTTTTTCACAAGGATTTAAAACAAACTGCATCTTCCAAACAATAATAAAGTCCTCTTTATCCAGATGACAGCAAAGGCGGCAAAACCCCACCTCCTCGCAAGCTCTTTGACTAGAGCAACAGAGTCTACTCCTACATGCACCTGTAGGAAGGAGAGACTCCTAAGTGAAATTCAAAACTTGAAGATGCCTGGGTGGGGGGAAAAAAAAAATGGAGGAACGGCACAATATACGTGCCGGGAATGAGGGCTGGCAGGCGGGATGACTGTGAAACGGATCTACCCAGGCAGGAGAGGAAAACAGCTCCCCAGCGATCGCTGCTCGTCAGACAGCGCAGAGCCACAAAAAGCACCCCTCTCCTTTTCTAGACGGGGGGGGGGAACGGACAACGAGAAAGCCGCGAGAGCCGCGAACGTGCGTGGATGCGGACGAGCCCGGCCTCAGCCGCCGCCGCTTCCCGCCGCCCGCTCCGCTCGCGCCCCTGCCTGCGCGAGGGGCGGCAGCGCGCGCCGGGGGCGAGGGGACGCGGGAGCACTAAGATGGCTCCCCGGGATGGCGGCGGGGGAGTGGGGGGGTCACTCCGGGGCCCGCGCGCCTCGCCCACGGAGGCGGCCGAGCTGCCGCGGGGACCCGGCACCAGCGCGGCGAGCGCTGGCCAGCGGCGAGCGGGCGGCGCATCAACAGCTGGGTGAGACGGGGGGCAGCGCCGCCTCGGGGGCGGGCTGGCACCGGGGGCAAAGGTGGGAGTTTTATCGCCAACGTTTTTCCAAAGCATCCCCGCTCCCCCCCTCCTGTTTTCCCTTCCCTCCCCCAAATAAGAAAGCAATGGCACAGCCATCTCCCCCGCCTTCCGCCTGCCCTTTGGGATGCCATGAAACGTGGCTCGGCGCAAATAAACCACCCACCCACCCATCCATCCATCTGTCTATCTATCGTCTTTTGAAATCAATACTTGAAAGGGAAACAAAGCCCGGGTGCCTGCGTTCCCGGGGGGAGCCCCTGCTCCCCGGCAGGGGCAAACCCACAAACTTACTGCTAATTTGAGGAGGAAGGAATCATTTAAAAACAACAGTGGGGGGATGCGGCAGCGCCGGAGCCCGTCGGCGGAGGGGATGAACGCCGAGGAGCCCCGCGCCTCGCCGCCGTGCGCCCCGGCAGGGCAGCGGGCCGAGCACATCGCACCCACCGCCCCGGCCTAACCCCTCGCCGCCCTCCCGCGGGGGAGCCGCATCTCCGGGCAGGTTCATCCACAATTACACAAATAAGAGGGAAACGTAGACCAAGCCGTGCGCTCCCCCAGCGCGGCCAGCTGATATTAATGGCCTCGGGGCAAGAGACAGACACGCATAAACCCGCTCCCATGTTGGTCACACGCCGAGAGCAGCACCTTATCCCCCCTTCACCTCATCCCCTGCCCTTCCCGGTCCCTCCTCGAACCCAGCCGCTCATCGCTTCCCCATCCCAAACCTACCCCATCCTCAACCCTTTCCCTAATCCCCCCGATCCTCGACTCCCAAATCCCTCATAAATCCTCCCCCGCTCCCCCCTCCCTCCCCTCAGCCCCGGGCACGCCGCTGCCCTTGGTGGGCGCTCCGGCTCTTACCTTCTGGGTGCTGCTCCGGCTGCTGCTGCTGGTGCATTATTCTCACTTTCTCCGGTATGTGAGAGGAAAATGAAAAAAAAAAAAACAAAAAAGGGCAGAGACGCCCCTCACCCCACCCCGAGCCAGGTGTGCGCTGCTCCCTGCGCTCCCCGCTACCCGACCCCCATAGTAGTGACTAGCGACGCGCGAGGGGCTGCTGCTCCTCCTGCTGCTGCTGCTTCGCCGCTGCCAAATCCTTCAGAGTTTGGGCCAACATGACACTCACATCCGGGTGACACGGGATCTCTCCATCCCTAGCAACCCGGCTGCCGCTGCCGCCGCCTGCTCCTCAGTCCCCCTCCTGCTGCTGCTGCTGCCTGCTCCTCGGTCCCCCTCCTCTTGCTGCTGCCTGCTCCTCCTCAGTCCCCCTCCTGCTGCTGCCGCCGCCTGCTCCTCGGTCCCCCTCCTCCTGCTGCCGCCGCCACAGGGTTAACTCCCTCGCTGCTGCCGCCGCCACCTGCTGCTGCCGCGCTCCCGCGGCCGGGCCGGGCGGGGGCGCGGAGCCGTTCTCTAATCGCCTGGAGCTCCGGCAGCCGCAAATAGAGCCGCCGCCGCCGCCTTAACCCCTTCGCCGCCACGCAGCCGCTCCCGCCGGCCGGGCTCCCGCCCCACACGCCGCCTCTCCTGGTGCCCGCCCCTCAGACCCCCCTCAGCCGCGCCGCCCCCGCCAGCCGTTCTGCCCCGCGGTCGCCACGTCCTGGCCGAGGCCCCGTCCCCTCAGGCCGCCCGGGGCCGCGTAGCGCCCTCGGCCCTTTCCCCTCCCGTCCCACTCGCGCTGCCCCACACGGCAGGTACCGGTGCCACGCCCGGGACAGCACCGGGCCCTCAGCGGCTTTAGCCTCTCCCTCTCCACGCACTCCGGCGACCGTGTCCCTCGCTACGGACACCCCAGCGCTCACCGGCCGTCCTGCCCGCACCGTGGCCCTACAGCGCGCTCGCGCGCCGCCCGGCCCCGCGTGGGCTCCGCTCAGCCGCTGCCTTCACCTCCGGGGGAATCCCGGCAAGTCGCGCCGACCTCGGGCTCCCCGCTCACCTCCGTAACCTGGTGAAATGCCGTCGTTCCGACTCCAAACCAACCCCGAGATTTTCAAAGTCTATCCAGATAAGTAATTCGAATAGATTTGGCGTTGAAAAATTTCATTTTTGGCGTTACCTTTCACCGCAGAACCCAAAAACTTTCATTTAGGTTTTGTTTCATTGGTCTTGAAACTAGCACAGAAGCCCTGTGCACCAATACACAGGACTGGAGGGGGGGTGGGGTGTACTGCAGAGAAGAAAACTCAGCACAGCTGCCTTCAATTACTGCAAGGCAGTATTTCAATCACTACAAAAAGTAATTAACGAAATAAAGTAAAGGTTATAGACATACAAATTCAAAACAGAACTGATGCTTCAAAATTAAAGTTTGTTTTCTCTGCAACGGCTCTTTTAGCCATCCTTCATCCACAACTATCTCCATCTAATTAATAATAAATAACAAGTACAGACAGTAATTAGAAGAAGAGCAATAAAACCTTAATACTGCTGATATTCTCCAGGGACCCGGTGAAGAATACCCATCCTCCAGCTTTGTAAGAAGCTCGCTGTTAGGTGGAGCCTATCCCTTTCCGTGTTACCTTTGTAAATTAAAGGATAAAACGCAGCAGTAAGGCTGATTTAGAAAGAAGTCTTTTAACAAGAAAAAACCCCCATGCCACTTCCTTTTTTATAATCTCCTGACCTGATGGCTTCAGCTGTTGCAGTTGCGAGTCAATCTGTTGGCTTGCTTTAATTGGGAAGGTACCACACCCACTTGACAGGTTTCTCTCATTACAGCGCATGTTTTTCCAGATTAAAACAGTCTACTAGGTACTTAGGTACTTGCCTTAAGTGTCCATGAAAGTCACTAGGACTTCTTTTCTCGACAGTCAGATATTTAGGTGTCAAAAATGGTTGGTACATTTTCCAAAGTATCTAAATCAAGACTAGTTGCCTAACAACCACTGCAGGCGCTGGAAGCAGGCACCTAACGTGCTTAGCAGGAGTGCTTAGGCACTTAGTACCTTTACAAATCTAGACTCGGGTATCTTAAACATTTTTTTAAATGAGGCTTATGAAGTTAAGCACTGAGACACTACTGAGAAATTTGGAACTAATAAGGCCTCGATCTAACATAAGCAAAAAGCATCTCATAGAAAAGGCCTGCCTCCCTTGCAAGTGTTTTCATTCAGTTCCTGGATTCTGGCCTCGCAAACGCCTATTTTCTAACCCCCGGTCCTTATAACGGACCACAGCAGTATGTACTGGAAGCTACCAAGTACTCCTCAAAACCAAACTTCGTGAGCCTCCCAAGAAAACCATGAAACAGAGAGAAAATTTTTTTTGCGGTTGGTCCAAACCTGTAAGCATATAGTTTTGCATATTTCAAAAGCTAACTGGCACTTTATTGCTAGAACAAATTATCTACTATATTTTCAAAATCAAAATTGTAGTTAAAAAGAAATGCAAGTCCTTTTAGAAGTTTTGAGAAAGTATTCAAGAACATTGATACTGTTTAGTCACAAAAGTGCTAATTACCGAAGCCATCAATTCTTCCCTAAACAGCTGTTTTCCCTTCTTCTAGAAACTTGTGTCTAATTATTTCACTACGATTGCTTCACTTTTATGTCACTTTGATATTAGTTACTCATTCCTGAATGAAATGGCCAGCATTACATGGATGTTTTAGAATGTGTACCAGATCCCATAATACGTGACGACATTTTGAATGGAAACAACCGTTGTTCAGAGAAAACAGAAATACGCATGTCCTCATCTGTCGTACACTCTGTGCTATACCGTATTCAGTGCACTTGCTTTATGTGTTAAACAATGGTAGAGCAGGGAACAAATACATTTAATATTATCACACATTTATTGCAGATTTGCAACTAAATTACTATCATTTCCCCCACGATAACTTTTATTGCTCGTCAGGGATTTATTCTCTGTAAGGGAAAGAGCCGGCCAAAGCAGCAGCCTCTTATGGACATCATAGGAGCGGAAGCCCATCAAGAATTTGGGAGTGTTGTGCAGAAGGATAAACCTACTTAACCAAAACTTGAGCCGCTACGAACTTGCGGAGCGGTGCACAGCAACACTGTGCAGCCGGTCACTGCAGGACGACAGGACAAATCCAATTGCAATGCACGTGGGAGGAACTTACGTAACAAATACAGAATTTTATAAAAACTGGGAAGCAACAGAACTAGCCTAGTCCTTAACAAGGCAGGGATTCTCACTCATGCGCGTTAATCCATTATTAATTCTAATCGTCCAGCCGAAGTTATTAGTATGCCAATATATAATAAACTATTACTATCCTTATACATGGGAGGAATATTTTAATGAAAGATGACTACGTTGCAAACAAGGACTTGCAGGATTCATTCTCATCCATGTTATGTATTTCCTTTTAATTTTGCATCTATTTTCAGGTGCATCCTTTTTCATTCTTCTCGTCTGAAGTATGGTAGAGCTACAGTTTGAGTTTGAAGATGTTGTTTGAATTTTTATCTAAAAAAGACCATGATGAAATTTAAATATGTCCGCATATTGTTTATGTCAGATCAGTGAATATCATCTTTCTGATGTCAGTACAAGTAATGGTGACTCTCTAAAGAACTTAAAATAGCACTGTGTTATTATGAATGTAGTTTATATGGACAACTATAAAAAGTGCATACTTCTGAAAACGCATTAACTAACTGGGATCTCAGAAATAGATAAAAATGTGTATAAATGGATTTTAAAATACATTAATCCAGTATAGAAAAAAGATGATGAGAGGGAGGCTTAATTGTCCATGTTACTGACCTTATCCACACTCGAGATTTAATAGGTAAAAAAACTTCCAAGACAATATAACACTGAATTTTTATTTGCCTTCTGCAAGAATAGTCCTTTATGTTTGCATAATTGGTTTTCTATTAATTTGCGTGAGCAGAGTATCCTAATACTAAGCATCATTTTGAGTTTCTTCTCTCCTATTTAGCGTTTGACAAAAACATTGAAGATACAAGAAACCTACCACACTGAGGTCTTACCATGTAAGCATTTGCATATAAGCTCACCAAAAATACAAATTTTTGAAAGCTAAATGTAAATGAAGTGAGTAACACTACTTCAGTCTAGCTGGAGATCTAGCTGTACATTTTGTGAAAAAAATCTCATTGTGAAAACTTGTACAGAAACAGGGAGGGAGGGAGGGAGGAGGAGGGAGTGAAGGAGGGAAGGCAGGAGGGTGCGCAGACAATGCTCTTTTCGTTTGTTTGGCTGAGCTACAGCTTCAAGTATGTCTCAGATATTGCCTATGGATTAAAGAAATGGGTGATGGGCTCCAGTAATGCTTACCAACTCAACAAAAGTCCTAATTTATTTTTTCCATCCTCTCAGCAGAACTTTATATAGTGGTACCCAGATAGTAAGGGACAACTGCAAACACGATTTTGAATTAAACGCTTTCTTGTATATGTCTCTGAAAGTATATTTTTCATTTTCTCTATATGCAAGTATAAACAGTGTAATCTGCTCTGAACATACTGAAAATCTGTTAAATTTTAAAATTCAGTTGGATTTTTTCAAAACAAATTACTAAGAATGTAATGAAATGTGTTTTCCTGACTAATTAGATTCTTCGGCTTTCTGTGGCTTCAATTAGGATGCTATTACTCAGCAACGGAGTTTATATTCTTCCAGCATATATATTCCTCTCCTAGCTATAGTTCTTCCCTATTTTCAGTGTTTACCATATCTTTTCATGAACTTGCTTTGATTATTTGACTGAAAATACAGCCACTGGATATTCTACTGTTCTTTGTCCCAAAGCTTCATTTCCTAGTAGCCGTCTTTTTCATCTGCTCCCCGTTCCCCTCTGATCCGCAGTCATGGATTGTCTTCACGTTTTTCTCCAGTGATCCCCTGTCACTAATAAATGTTTTCCACCCTGTGTGTTATCCACCTTCCAGAACTCTTACGTTCCTATGCCAGTGCCAGTCATTTGAGGCCCCGGTGGATTGGCTTTGGTGGGCACCAGGCTGGGTTCCTAGCCAGAGATTATTTCCAACTCTATCACTGTGCTAGCAAGGTGAACTGAAGTGGTGACAGCAGGACTACATCACCTTAAATTTAGAGTACCCATATTTAGGAGAGAAAATATTTAAACTGTTGACTGCAGGAACACATTTCAAACTGTCATTTAAGTAGATTCAAAATTTTCTCTGAAGAGTTTCATCTCTATTTTTAGTGCTCGGTAGAATGATGATTTCACAGATGGGAAACATAGCCAGCTACCAAAAAAATTCCACTACACATAATTGTGCTTGAAAATGTCACAGTAAAATGGACGGATGACTCACAGTATCAGCACATGTGCCTCATGCAAACAAATAACTTTTATAAATACAAGCCACACTCCAGCTTCTGCAGAATATTCTGACGGTGGCTTGTGATGGAGTTTCAAAACCCCGCACCGGAGGCTGGAAGACTACTAAAAACTGCACAGATTTTAGACAGAAGCAAACACGTTTGTGTGTGGGCTCTCCCACGGCGACTGCAGGAGACAACAGCCAGGCAGCACCAGCCCTCGGCGGGCGCCGTGGGAGGCAGCGGGAGAGGGGGCGGCCGGGTCCGACAGCGTCAAGTGGGAATTCCAGCCCCGGGAGCTTCTCCCACCGCACCCCGTGGGAGCTACCCGAGGCACTGCCCAAGCGCCACTCCCGAGTGGAGCCCAGCCCAAATGAAAATACGCTTTCGGGCAAGAGTCCTTGCTCTTCCTACCAAGCCCTTTGGTTTCCCCTATGAAAGCGCAAATGTATCCTTTCAAATGTAAACTTACTTTGCACTTTTAATCCAACTTTTTCTGCTGTGGTATCTGGAAGTATTTTTGCCAGAACAAGTAAAATTCATTAACTCTGTATTAAATGTTAAGAAACTGACACTTAGAGAGATTAGGGAATAAGTAAAAATTCGTGGTTTTTAATGTATAGCAGAGTACAGAGTGAAATCAAATTCTCAGGTTTACTTGTCTCTGCTCCAGTTGCTAAACACAACACATTACCTGGGGTTCAAAAAATGTTTCTCTCTTGCCAGATGCAGGAAACATGAATTTAGCAAATTTCTCTGCGGAATTTTTCCCAAAGAGATTTTAAAAATTACTTTGAGAGACATTCCTTGTCAAAAGCAGCTCTTGAAGAAGACTACAGCTGCACAGTTGAGCACACCAAGGTCAAGAAATGTCCTACTTCATTTCAGGGCTGCATCATGACACAGTTTCACATGATCCATTCCTCCTTTTACAGGAATATGCACTATGCAGCGTGCGAGACAGCCCACACTTACAGCAAGAAACTGACGGTAAGTATTTATATTTATCTTTCCATCTGATTAATTAATTTATGTATTCAGCAATGGATACAACAAAAAATGTATTCCAGACTTATTTTGTTGGAAGGCATATTTCTGCTGCAGCAGAGGCATGCAGGACTAGCCCGTACCTGTTTCACAAGAAGTAGGGCTAGCAGTAAGCACAAACAAATTTTAAAGTAGGAGCCAAAACAACTGTGAAAAGAAAGCTTTCTATCTGTGCTAATTGGTACCTACTGGAGAACATGTAGTCATGTCTCTTTGTTGGTGTTGGCACCCCACACTGAAACAGGAACCACAGATAATAAGAAAATCACAGGCCTATAGAATGAGGGAGGAGTCGCAGTAACTGCATTAGAGAATGGGGAAAAAAGTATAAAATGCTACTGAAGTAAAACACGAGTCTGGATTTTCAGATCTGGAGCAAGCTTTTAAGGTCTTTTTTTTTTAAATTTGACATTCTTACAAGTAGATCCGATGAGCTGCATTACTCACAGAAGTAGAGGACTACAGTTATTAAATATTTTAGAAAGTGTGGTATAATCTCAACATTAGATGATAAGACAATTGTTTTTAAAGTGCCTCACTAGGTAGAACAGAGACTGTCACGTAAAGATCCCATCTTTGGCTTTAACATGAACATCTCGTATATATGTTCAGTCTTTGTTTTTATGGGTACCTAAACACATCTATGAGTTGCATATTGTTCAAAAATTCCTTTCCCTGTGTCTCTGAATGCTGTAGGATATCAAGATTGCTACCCTACCAAAAATTTTTCTTCCTGGCTTTATGGTGACATTCAACAAAACACGGAACCATGTTAGGTCAAACCTCTGACAACTGCTTTCACTGGAGTTCAAAGAGTTTGAGAGGACAAAAGCATAAATAAGGAAGCAAAGTAAATATCCTTTCATATCATAAGACTTCACTGTGTAGCTCTTGACCACACAAAGGCCAGCTTTGGGAAACAAATCCCTATAGAAAAGCACTGAGGGATCATGCTAGTAGCAGACAAGGCAGCAGAGGAGGTTTCAATCAGTAACAGAGTAGCTGCAAATAACAAAATTCCTTTAGGACACAATGGACTCTATGTTTTTTGGCTAGCAGGTGCAATTATCAAAAGGTGTTTGTGGGGTGCGGTTTGTTACTTAGAGGGTTTGGGGACTGTGGTTTTTTCATCAGAGACACCACTGCCCAAGCACGTCAAATGAGGATGTGCTATGATGTGTTTAATTTAATGGAAATATTTCAGTTTTGCATCATATTGATATTTCTAAACCAACTAACAAATTCTGTCACACTTTTGCTTTCTTCTGCGTGCCCTTGAAACTAATTGAAAATCAGCGAGTGCCACCAAATCTCAATATTTTATAATCACCTGCCTCACACAGTTGGCTTGTTGATGCAGTTCACTCACTTACAGCTTTGAGCTTACGTGTAAAGCCCCTTTCAATGACCGTGGAACTGGCATCTCAAAGCAGGGTGCCATTTCCCAATGAAGGGGGTGTATCCCATTCTGGATATCTGCTTGAGATAGCTGACAGACCTGTCAACATACTCTGCAATTTCAAACACAATAAAGCTCTATTATGCATGCAAAATAAAACTTAGGCTCGGGTGGATTATGTCTTGGGGCTTTTCCAGTTTGCTATTGTAGAGCGATTCTCCAATCATTTCTTTATGCAGGAACCTAGCTATGAAAACATTGGACACTAATATCTTCAGTCATTTAATATGCATGCTGCTTTTTTTTGTTTTGCCTGGGGTCTTTATTTCCTGTCAAATAAAAGGATTATTCCCAAAAATGACTCTCACTAGGTTCGGCAAGATTTTTATCCATTTCTGCATCTGAAAGGTTTGCATCATCAAATAAGAAACTAGAGATTATGGCAATGAAAATATGTGAATAAAAACAAAGGGACAGATGCCGAAGCCATAAAAATTACTAAAGCATAATCTGTGTTTGCTGTTCCATATAAATACACAGTTTACAAAAAAAAAAAAAAAGAGAGAGAGAAAAAAACCCCAGACAACAACCTAGAGTACAATCTCAAAATTTATTTTCAGCTTCTAGCTGATTTAGTATAAGGGGTTTTTTTGTTTTGTTCTGTACAAAGGCCAGTCATTGAGCTTATTTATGGGTATATTTTAATTCTCTAAAGATACAGATTGCTTCCTCTTGTCTCATATTGAATTTAGAAAATTGTAAACAAACCAAATGGTGAATTTCACTTAGAAGTTCAATTTAGATTAAGTTGATTTAGGTTTAAGGGCTCTGCTTAGCTGTAGCACATTTTGACCTACTTTGTGTACTATACAGTGGGTAAACCAACACTGAATGAGAGAGAAATGATTTTTAGCGTGCCCCCTGAGAGCTAATATAGCTAAGATAGGCACCTAGCAATATAAACCACATTTGAGTGCCCTACGCATCCAAAATCCTATTCTAGAGTCACACAACATGGGCATGTTACAGCTCTACCTTGTATGTTACACAGTCTCTCATGAATTTTGATAAAAAATTCAAGGTTTAAACAAAGTTGAAAGAGACAAACACAATTACTTAGAAAATCCTAGCAAAGACTTTGTCTCAACCATCACTATTTTTGAAGTTTTGGTGTCTCACAGGAACCTCAGAACTGCTTTAGCGCTCAGTACATGGTGTTCTCAATGGAAATACAAATGATGGTGACCTTTGCCAAGGAGATCCCTGGCTAACAATACAGTTTCTTAGCATCCTGCAGTCAGGCATATACTTGAAGAGTCTCCAAGGTATATCAATGTATGTCAGATATTGGACTAGCCCCTAGATGTAGTCCTGGATTGCCAGAATGTAAAGACATCTGCAAAATACCTCTTTCCATCGGTGCCATCTCTCCACAGAGCAGTTCTAATTGGAGAACAAATTGTAGTTGAATGTTTTCTTTCAGAGTGGAAAGGAGAAAAAAGAGCTCAAATATTTCAGGCAGTTTTGACAACAACATGAAACAAAAAGAGACTGCAGATCCTTTATTACTTTTAGTATGTGCCACAAGAAAAGAAGGCTAATGCCGACTTTCCTGCTGCCTGTATTCTTGAACAGCAGATCTCACCTGGAAACGCACTGCAGGCAGGTACTGAGGTACACACAACATACATATGCCCACATATGAACACTCACTCTAGTTAGGGAGTAGCTTATTATAATGAGGCATTAAAATGTTCCTCATTGATGGCAGTGAGGCATAGTGCCGAGATGCCTGGGAGGTACAGCTTCAGAGCTAGGGAGACAGCCAATGTAATAGGGACTTCAAAAAAGGGTTGTTGTGAACCTATTTTTTAGAATAATAAGCTGTTAAACTACTTAGAAAACATGGGGAATCAAGCTATATAAAAATAGACAGGAATGCTTCTTCAGTAGGCTGGATTTTTGTCAAATAGTCTACACTGTAAACCCATGTGACATATTCGTTTTCTCCTTCCTTCAGTTCTAATTCTGTTTTCAGAAACAATATTTCACTGTTATAGCTTCAACAGAAACACTACTTAAGTTATAGTCAAATATGAAGGTTTGGAGTTGGAGTATGTGTATGGAAAATGGATTTGATCGTGCCTCTGACACACAGGTGCCCACTGTAAAACCAGATGCCATGTTTGCATGGTGCATTAGCTGATATCCTCTACAGAAGGTTTTTTTCTGGCTTCCTAGAAATTCAGCACATCATTATCTGACAAACGCAGCAATTTAAGTTTATTTTTTACCTCTGCCTAAGCATCCTGCTTACATACAGATTTACCTTTTGGCAAGCAAAATCTGTATCTATGCAGTCTGTGCCTGTTGCATCACCAAGCACCACCTTCTCTGCTGTTCAAATGAGCCAGCAATGCGGCAGTGGCCTGGGGGCAAAGGCTGACTCAGAACCACTGAAGCTAAACATCAATGCTTCCCCTAAATAGGCAGACACTTCAATATCATTGACTTCCATGAGATCTGGTATTTCTTTCAATCCAGCCACATCCAGTGCTAAATAATGAACAAAACAGGAGTTGGGGCAAGGGAGGGAGGTCAAGGGATTGTGAGAGCATGAGCAAGATCGGTTATTCTAGGCATAAAAGAAGGATAAGACTGATGTGGATGACTGTCAGAAGAGCTCTTGAGGAAAAATAGAGGGTATATGACATATATAAGAACATGAAATCTGAAGAGGATTAAGAGAATTATGAACTGAAGCTGAAAAGCTGCAAAAAACCACCAAACCCAACAACAGCACTGTTTAAGGCTGCCAGAGTTGACAAAGTGAGATTCTCAGAAGGGGAAGAAAAACAATGAAGGATCTCAAAATATTTAAGTGATGTGAAGATCAACAAGGAATTAGCTACTGAGCTGTTAACAGAACCTGTGCCTGAGAAGACTTAACAAAATGACAAGATAAACCCAGAAATGTAAATGCGCACTTCTATTCAATATCCATGCAGTAAAGAAAAGTGAAATGCCAGAAAAGAGAACACAACTTCCAGAGAAGGATACTGTAAAAATACGATTTTAAGAGCAATAAAATAAGAACTAACCTTTCTGCCATCTAGAATAAACAATAATACAGAGAAGCTGTGAGGCTAGATTATTTGTGACAAATATACTTGAAAGACAATTTCAAACAACAGTGACCCTTTAACCGTGATTTTGCAGAAAGAGCTCACGATGAATACAAAAATAAGTGAATGTTACTCCAGCCTTCAGAAACCCAATCTGAAAGAGCTAGGAAAGCAGAGATGACTCATTATAACCTGGGTGGCCAGAGTGATCCTACCAACATTAAAGCATGAGACCAGTAACCGTGTATAGCATTAGGAAGAAATAAAAAGCATTCCATAGCAATCCACAATGGGACAACCTTTGCAAATGTAGCATGTTTGCAACTTCATTTTCCTTTACTTTGAAGTGAAGTCAATCTGAGACAGTAGTCTGCAACCTGCCCCCGGTTTCTGTCCTTGTTTTTTCACAGAAACTAGTGTCTCACTACTTAGGCAGAACCATTGGAGAGTGGCAGCACCCATATTCACAATGTCAGGGAAACCTTAAGATTGATTCTATTAAAATCTGATAGCAGATCTGAAAGAACGGGTATTTCAGCACCAGTCATGAGCCCTATTTCAGCACCGTAAAATAACCCCAAAGCTGGAAGACCTTCACACCAGGGTAATTACCTCATATCCTACCAGCTCTTTGTATAACAGATCAGCAGAACCATTCTGCATCAAATCACTGGCCCTAGATTTAGCAGCATGAAGCAGGGAACTCACTGACCCTCTTAGATTCAAAAGATATTATCAGACAAAATTAAAGAATGTAATATTTTGTTGTAACTTAAAGTTAGTTTAATTAAACCTTTTGTATCGAGTAATTTAGTCAACCACAGAAAAAGAGAGAAGTGCCTTCTTGGCTTCTCTACACCCGAGTATGCAGTAACACTGTTTACTTTCTTTGATTAATTAACACATTTTCTGCCATGAAGAGGTTATTGAACTGATGTCTGAAGCCTAAGAACTGCCAAAATAGGCTGCAAAATACATTTTATCCAACTATTCTCTTCAGCAGATTCAGAACACTTCTGCCCAGATTTTGCACACTAAATAAACTCACCACTATGCAATTTGCATTTCTTTTTCTCTGTAGATACCTGTCTTTCTAAATGCACATTCAAACAACCTTGTGGGTTTCTCACCGTTATGTCATTGAATGCTGCTTAATTTAAATGTCTGTGGATATGCTTCTTACCTACTTACTGACCTTTCCCTAACAGCCTACACTCTCCCGTGTTCAGGCTGTACTGAAACTACTGTGGATGCTCTATTTGATGACATTACATTAAAGAGATTCATGCCAAAACTCTTTGGCCACCACCATCACTGCTGATGTCAGCATAGCTTTAAGAACAAGGCTAGTTAGCTAATTGCTTTACAGAGCAATCACAGGCAACACAAAACTTGGAGCCAAGTGTTTTGCTGGAGCAAGCAGCCAAAATGCCATTGAAGACATCTATTCCATCGGGCCAAAATTCACCCTTGCAATGACAGCCAGCACAAAGGTGTTTTGTATGTGCTTATGAAACCAAAGAATAAGGTTTCAGTAGGCTTGCATCCCGCATAAGCACAACACTAATTGTCTGTATTAGACTGAATTTTAATTACAATCAATCTGATGATTTGTGGACACCCCAAAACATTGCTTTATATTGATTTTATCAACATCAGGAAAGGTTATGCATTTAGGACAAAATTGTGGAGTTACTGAAACCAGAGGGAGCTCTGCTGTTAATTTCAATAGTGTTAGGACTTAACTGTTTGCTGCAGAAACTATTCTGGCAATGTCATGAAGATTAAATGGAAGAAAACTCACTAAAGTTAGATAGCAAGCCAGTGACAATGCAATAAAATCAGTGTACAAGCAAGCAGAATTCAGATCCATGTTTTTAATAGTCTTATTTATATCAAAGAAACTGTTACATAAGATTTGTCAGAATAGATTCTACACACTAGAAAATATACATTGATCCCATGGTTTCCAATAGAATCACTACTAAAACTAGTTGTAAATAAAATAAACCACGGCAAAATTTATTATCTAAAGAGATTAAAATGGCACGTTTCAATATTAAGTGATCTTTCATGGAAAAGGAGAAGGAAAAAGTTAAATACCTCCATAATATAGTAAAATTGTGAAAAATTATGTAATACTATTGAAGTAACTTACAATAATTTAAAACCATTTGTGCTGGTTTTGGCTGGGACAGAGTTAATTTTCTTCACAGTAGCTGGTATGGGGCTGCGTTTTGGATTTGTGCTGGAAACTGTTGATAACACAGGGATGTTTTCGTTATTGCAGAGCAGGGCTGACACAGAGCCAAGGCCTTTGCTGCTGCTCACCCCACCCCACCAGCGAGGAGGCTGGGGGGGGACAAGGAGCTGGGAGGGGACACAGCTGGGACAGCTGACCCCAACTGACCCAAGGAGTATTCCATACCATATGACGTCATGCTCAGCATATAAAGCTGGGGGAAGAAGAAGGGGGGGGGGGGGCGTTCGGAGTGATGGGGTTTTGCCTTCCCAAGTCACTGTTACGCGTGATGGAGCCCTGCTTTCCCAGAGATGGCTGAGCACCTGCCTGCCCATGGGAAGCAGTGAATTAATTCCTTGGTTTGCTTTGCTTGTGTGCACAGCTTTTGCTTTACCTGTTAAACTGTCTTTATCTCAGCCCACAAATTTTCTCACTCTTACCCTTCCAATTCTTTCCTCCATCCCACTGGAGGGGAGTGAGCGAGCGGCTGTGTGGTGCTTAGTTGCCACTGGGGTTAAACCACGACACCGTTAAAATGGGCACTGAAATAAAATGGACATATATAGAAACAAATTTGTAAAGATAATCCAACAAATCTTCAGGAAAGTACATTGTATTGAATAGTGTAATACTTTTTAATGGAAAAACAGCCTTCAAAACACGGTATTTTGGCAATGAAGTTGCAGTGGGAGAAACATTAAAGCTTAGTTTTAATCGTCATCTATTATTTAGTATGGGACGTAAAGTATTAAAGTAGTAAATCTCTGGAAGTCTACAGAGAAATCTAAGAGAGTAGCATATTAATTTTAAAAAGTTTCCTAAACAATTTTTTTCCTTTTTCTTTTACAGAGTAAAGTAACATAAAGACTTTACTCGCTATCCATGATAATACAGTTCCTTTAAGCACTACTAAAACTAACATTTGATTTTGGTTTTGTGTCTGCAACAAAGAAAGAATGAATGTGGCCATTCCAGAAAAGCCCTCAAGTATCTTTTACTTCTTTGGTATTTAAAAATATAGTGCAGTACCTTGGTAAACAGGAATCGTCTCTTGAAGGACATGCATGCTGAATTCAAAACCAACCCATGATGGTCTTGAGTTCTCCTGAAGATTAATTTGCTCTTGCAAATTACTTAATAACTAGCAAGATGATCCTTCTCTGTTTTAACTTGTCATCATTTGACCCCAAAATAAATTATTATAAATCTTTAAGTAGTAATACAACCTATCATCCCAACTTGCACTTCTGTGTGCAGAAATTCCAGCACCACAAAGTCATCCTATGCTCAGTGACCATGGAATTAAACACTTCAAGAGAACAAGTATTCAAATTCTTACTCCAACAAAGTTAATTCTTTTTTAAAAAGTATCATATTTTAAGTTGTCCTCCACTGCTACAGGTATTGGGGATTTTTAGATATAAAGCTTAATTATTTAGAAAACAGTTTTGTATCTCAATGACATATGCTGGTGGTCTCATGATGTGAACAATACAGTGTCAGGTATTATTTTTAAAAATTCCAAGGACAATTTCCTAGCTTGGAAGGAGAATTCAATACTAAAATTCAGCCTGACAGAAAAAAAGCTAAATCGTGCCAAATTTGAACAGAGTAAATGGAAGGACCAAGGTAATTATAGGTCTGTCAGCCTGACAGCGATCCTGGGCAAAATAATAGAAAAGCCAGCACTGGAATTTTTAAGTAACAAAAAATTAAAGGAAGGTAATATAATTCATGCAAGTTGACATAGTGCAATGGAAAATAAATCTTTCAGACCACCTTGCCACTTTTTTTCTTTTGAGACTGAGAGATGTTTTGATAAAATAACTTCATTAATGTATTATATTTAGACTTCTCTATGGTATTTGACCTGTCCTTTTGATTACTAAACCAGGATGATAACATCAGCGTGGCGTACGATGTATTAAAAATTGTCTGATGTACCTTATGAAGAAGGTGTACGCTGTGGGCCTGCAAAGGGCTTTGCATCACTGAAAATCTTCAAATTTAAGTTGGATATTTTTCTAAAAGCTCCATTCTCTTTCAGTTGTAGCTGTTGGATGTGTTACAATGATTCATTCATAAAATTACATAGGTCGAAATAGACAGTCACAATGGTCTCTTATGGTTTTAAAATCTACAGCTCTATACTTTATATACTGTCATGTAGAATCACTGTTAAGTGAAGATCATTCTTTCAACATCTTTCCAAGACACAAATTAATGGTTCGTATATCTCCACACATTCAGAAGCTATTACTGAAAACAGGAAAGACTATTAGTGGGTAGGTGAGATTGTGGCATTTTTATAAAAGACACTGAAATTTCTTCTTTAAACCGAACATAAATTCCTTTGATTTGTGTTTTGAGTTTCAAAAAATAAATAAACTCAGTAATGTCATGAATTCAAGCAGGAAAATGAGATTTTTTTTTAGAGATCAGTAGGAAATGCAATAGAAGTCTGATAGACATATAGACCTTCCTTTGCATTATATTAATGCATCAATATCTCAAAAGAAACCTTATGTTTCATTACAAGCAGACATGTTTATCTTCCAGAAAGCACAAGTCCTGGATTTTATACGATTTTACAGGAAGTATTCAAAAATTTCTAGGGAAACAAGGAAGTCAACTCTTAACCAGAGCTCCTCCTAGAAAGATGCGGTAAAATTTTTCACCTTTACATTTCATCATTTCATTCCAGCTAAGCAATTAAATATTGGTCTCAGTCTGTGAAACTTTGCTATAACAACAGTTACCCATTAAGAAAGCCAAGCAAACAAGACAGCATGAGGAACTATTCAAAGTAATTTAAACATGAATGTAGAAGCTCGCAGAAGCTCCCAGGAAGCGCCGGTCTCAGACAGACATCGCTTCATTCAGCTAAGCTAGCAGAAAGTGGAACAGCTACAAAGCGTCAGAGGCAAGAAGCAAAAGAATTAGCAGTGTTAGCATAAATAAACCCGACTGAAAATGACAAAATACATGTATCTGCGTGCCCTGTTAGGTTAAAGTAACTTTACATTTGTGAAAAGATAGTAAGAGCTTTGCTGGGAGATGGTATTTCTCTCATGTTGAATTACCATTGTTGGAGAGGTTTCCATCTAGAAGGCGTAGACCTTCTTCAGAGCTTTCTCTCCAGTTCTTCAGTTGGGTAGGATTTCCTTCCTGATAGGGTGGCAGCCTGTTACAAAATCCTCTTTGACATTGGTAGGTGTGCGAGTTTTGTACTTTAGTCATGCATGATTTATTTATAGAGTAATCTATACTGCATTGTACTGTATTTACTCTTTGTCTCCGTTTTTTAAAAAACATTTTCTTTAAAGTTCTTCTAAATTTACTATGCTGATTGCCTAATTCATTTGGGGCAGGTGCCTCGCGAGAAATTTGCTCCCTGCTCCGGAAGTCAGGCTATGAATGGGATTTTTGCAGGTGCCTGCGGCTGAAGGTACAGCTAATGGCTTTGCTGGAGCCTGCCTGCATCAGCGATTCAGAGGCAGCAGGATTTACAAGTGAAAAATGCATTGAAAGAGAGGGAAGGATAGCTATCATATGACGGTGAGCTGGGAGGTTCTACTATCATGTGCTTAAATTGGCCACTTCGCTCACAACGCTGAAGACACAAACTAACGCATCTGTGCACATTCTTGCTGAGCTAAGTTAAATTGATTTTTAAAAGATCACACACTATGTATTATACATATTATACTTTTCTCAAAATAATATTCAAACATAATTTTTACCAAAAATTCTGAGGACACATTGAGTGCAAAACTGACTAGACACAACTTCTTCACATATAACTATGACATGCCTTTAATTCTCTTTACTCCTGAAACTACAACAGCCAGAAGAATATAGTGTTTAGACTTCCCAAAAGCAGGGAATTGTCGCTTTGTGATCACATCTTTTCCCAGTTCCCAAAACAGCAGTAATGGTACCTCATCTGCTACTGCCTACTCTCATTTCCAAACTCACATTTTAGTGGTCACAGCAATATACATTAGCTGAGAAAGTAGAAGACATTCCCCTGAAGGCATCTTTTAGAAAAAGCTTTTCCCTGCACAAATCCATTAAAAATCTGGAAAAAAAGAAGCAACTATTGAACTTCCCATCATTTCTTCATAAATGTTATTTAGTACTGAAAAACTGAAGTAATAAAACCTTAGAAATAGGCTTAGACAGAAAGCAGTTAAATCTGCACAGGAGAATAAAATTTTACTAAAATATTCCTTTAGTTCCTTAAGAGTCTCCTCCTGGCAATTTTACACACAATGAACACTCCTTTCTCCAAAAAGTAGTTTCATTTATGTTAGGGAGGCAATCAGTGTGAATAGGGTTAATGAAGTGGACGCCAAAATAGGGCTGCTCAGTCCACTATCCCTTCAATTTCTGAATTGTTGTGGCTGCATTTTTCACTTTTTTCAAAGGCAGGAATGTCCCACCAAGCGATCCCTGTAACCTGGACACATCATCAGTTGCTTCCCATTGACTGCAGTTCTTTAAATCTAGGAATTAACTCAAAATTGCAGGGTTTAAATTCTACATCAGCTGTTAATTAGTATCTACCGTGAGTATCTAAGAATTTTAGAGTATTGTTAAAATAGATGCTAACTATCTTTGCTCTCCTCTTTTTCTACTCTTTCTCACAATAAACAAGATTCTCATTCAGTTTACCTGCATTACTGAGTGTAAAGGACAATGAGGGAGATAATAATCCAGATTATTGTGTAGCCAAATCTCAACAGAAAAATGTCTCACAGCTAAAGGCACATAGATGAATGAACTTTTCTTAGCAATGTTTCAGAAATGTTAATTAACTATTTCTCTATTTTTTCCTGGCCCTCAGCTCCTCTCTAGTCATTGTGGCTCTTTATTAAGCCATTCCTCAAATTGCATTCACAACAGCAGGTACAATTTGCATTTCGGTGCGTGTGTGTGATTCTGACGCTTAGTTATCACAAGAAAATTATTTCTTCCATTTGGTTCTGTGAACATTGCTTCGTGCCCATAAAGAGAAGGCTTTATTGAAGAAACTAAATGTTCTTGCTTAGTACAGTCCCTACCAGGTTTCGTCTCAACTAGGAGTTCATGCAGAAATTTAGGATTAGCTCTGACACCAGTGAAGGCAGTTGCAGAATTGGCCATTTTCATTTATCCTCATTCTGAACTGGGTTAAGAACTAAGCTTGAAATCCCAGCAGACATTTGACTTCGGGCTCACCTTGCACATTAGTCTGAAACGGAAATACAACGTGCAAAGCTGTGCAGCAGTCATAAGAATGAAACTTCTTAACTGCCTTACAGGAATGTCTCAAAAGGCTCCCTGAGATGTTTTTTGAGCTCAGATGATTAAATTATTGTCTGACCTGAATAAAGCTGTTGTTCATAATCAAGAAAATGCTAGACTCTTAAAGAATTGTATCTTCCAGGAGACTAACTGACTCTCATTTCAGTAGCAGAGTGACCACAACCCATCACTATAAACAATGGCACCGAAAGGTCCCCTGGGTGTAAGAAATAAGTGTATAAAATAATCTTTTTTGTCACTGGCTACTTATGGAATATATTTGTATGTCCACCCATTAACACACAATAGTAAAGCAAAGTTCCACAGAGAAATGAAACAGACAGTTGTCAACAGGTAATTGTAAGCTGGCTAGATGTATAGCTTGAATGGCATTGCCAAAATACATTTTCACTCTTACGGCCCAGGAGCATAAGAGCTACTTGAAAGCTGAACCATCACGTTCTGTGAGATTTTCAGTCAGTATACAACAAAACAGGTGTAAAAGATATAACCAGAGTTTAAGCTTTTACATTTTCTCAAACATAAAGCAGTAAGCCTTTTGTATTAAAGTATGGCAGCATTAGGAAAACGATGGGGGTTTATTCCTTTAAACTTGAGCCAAAAATTACATACCATTTGTGTGAACACAATGCGGCGTTCCAAACACTTTTGCATGCTGCTTACGGTGCGTAGTACAACAGTGGATCTGATAGTTGTAAGAGCAGACAAGATCAACAAATAATTTATTAAATGACCTTCTAAACACAAAACCTAGAGGGACTGTATTTCAGAAGACAAATAGTTGCATGAAGATATACCTCTATAAAATTACTAAATTACCTTCATCTGACTACATCATCTGGGAAGGGGATGTATCTGTAAATACACTAGCTGTCACAATGTCGCAAGAAGAAAAAGTGTAAGCAAGGTTGGGTTTAAAACCAAAGCAAATAGAGTTTGTATGAGACTGATTCTCATAAACCAGAAAAAGATCCTGAAAACAAGATTTGCCATACAACTGTATTTAGCTTTAGAACATTTGGGATAACATTCATGTATTTCATTTCAAGCTACACAGAACAAATATATAGCTTGTTTCTCACATATCAAATATACATTTGTCGAAATTAAATGTTCTGAAAAATAGGAATCCTTTTTCTGCCCTTCTGCACTGAAATCTGTGGGGAAAAGGACAGGCTGGCTCTTCCTTGGAAGAAATACTTCTAAACAGAAGGATACCAGGTCTTCACTGGAGAGACAGAAGAGGCTCAAACTCTTCAGGGAGAGGAAAATAAGTATCTCAGCGGTGGTTGTCTCAGTTTCCACCTATGCCGCCAGAATAATCCGGAACCTCAGTGCCACTGGGTTCCCCCACGCCTTCACAAGCACATATTTCTTGCTTCTCTCCTTTGCTCCTAGTCCACAGACATGGTTTTGTATTAGCGGAGAGGCATATGTAGACTCTAGGTGTCATAGAACAATCTCGTACTGGCGAGGAAATGGAGCGGGCTGACCTACAAGATCTTTCCCTCACTGGAGTTTGTAATTCTGTGCTCTCTGTGGTGATGATAAGAGCGCTAATTTATGAATGGCTGGGTCACAAGAGAATTAAGGTACCACAGCAATGGAGCGCGATATGCAGATCGGAGAGGGAGGAAGAATGTGGAGCTCAGCATATCACTTCTTGCTCATATAAGCTGATGCTCAGCTTAGAGAAGAAAACCATACTAATGACGCAGCTGATGTCTTGTTAGAAAACATCTGAACTGTGACCAATTTTTCTTGACAAGAATTTTTGTTCTGTATAAAAATGAGATGCTTAGTCATTTGGAAAATAAAGACTAAATCAGTGATGTAATTTCATTCAATGATGGAATTTCAAAGAGGTTTTTTTTCCTTTATTATAAAGAAAATCTTTTAACAAGTCTATTGAACCAGCCCCTTAATAAGCCTCTTTCCCATCAGCATCAAAAGAGAAGTGAGAGCACAGTGCCTAGAGGATAAACAAGGATATAAAACCTTTTCTTACTGTTTTAAAATTCAAAGTTTCCATATCTCTGCATAAGGCTGTACGTGTATCTTCATGCACAAATAAGAATGACAAGCAACAAATATCCTTGACAATTTTTAGCCTCTTGCTGTACACAAATAAAGGGCAAATATAGAAGAAAATGTAATGTGTCAGACATCTACACACTTTTTTCTCCCCGCAAGATAGATGCTAGTCCTCCATAGGGAAATCTGCGGAAAGTAATTCTCAGAATAGAATGCAGACTTGCTGATGACATAATACATATGTTTCAGTGGGGAAAAGGGAAACGAGCTAAACTAGTTAGGACAAGTTTTAGCAGCACTTAATCAAAGTTGGTGAGTAAGCCCCAAGACAGGGAGGCAGCTGAAGGGACTGTTGTCTCCCACAGGTCTCTGCCACAGTCCCTCCAAAAATGAAATTCTATTTTTTTCTTAGCATCCAGTGAAAAGGAGGCTGCCAGAAAAAAGGTCACTGGGCAGGGGTGGCTGAGAGCACACCCACATACCTCTCTGTCTCTTTGCAGTGCATTTCTTTCCATGGCTGGCTGTTGCCACATATATCAGAATGTCCTAGTGTCAAATATTGCCTCTGTATTCAGGAATGAAAAACTGTGTGGCTTCTTGGGCAGAATATATATAATTGGTTTTCTAAAGCTTTCCTCTTGACTTGACACATTGGACTTCCCATAAGCTATTTGGAAAAGTGGTACAAAGGACAAAAAGTCTAGAATTTATTACACTTACAGTTATGCCAGTGTTTTTGGAAGTTTTCTCAAAATCTACTAGCCACTCAACAAATCAGTATTTTTTATACTTCAGCTCATGTCTGTGTCTCAAAGAGCAATCATAATGAAATCAGACTAATGCTTAACACTCAAGTCTTACTAATCATTGCATAACTTTGGTAGTACACTCAAGAAAATATGTGTATCTATCTGTCTCCTGTACTTATATTCCCAACCCAGAAATTACTGAGATCATCATTTATCTGTTTCGGAGGTGCTGTATAACTGCATTTTCTGCCAAGGTTTCTTTATGAACTCTTTATGTCACACTGCAAAACAAGTGTCCAGAAAAGCATTCACAAAAAATGCATCTGGATTTTATTACCGTTGTCACCCAGCACAGCCAGCTCCTAACCAGCAAACCTTTGGACATGTCGTCTTCTAAATATTTCAAAATACTTTACAAAGATGAATGGATTAAGCTTCTAATGCTGCTTTTTAATATAAATAAAAAAATCCACATTTTACATGGAAGTAAGATGAGGCAATGAGAGATGAAACAAGTTTTGTTGCAATTACAGGTCTGGGGTAAGAATAAAACCCCAAAAGTTCTGACTTTCCTTCATCTGCTGTGATCTGCTCTGTGATGGTAAAGCAAAATAAAGCAAGCAGGTTACTTGGATCTTTTCCCATAAACATTCTTGTGCACATATGCTTTATGACCAGCAGAGTATTGTCAATGAAGATCCCAGAAATACAGAAAACTGTTTTAGCTGAAGTGTCAGACATAATCCAGAGAAGGCTGTTATCACCTGTTTTGCAATTCTGATTCTCAGAAGCTTCTTCTGATGGTTTTTTACCTTCTTTAATCAAACCTGACTCAGAGAAGCATGATATCACCCCCACTGCTGCTGTTCTCACTGCTATTAGCATTGTCCCTCAAAAGACTATTAATGAATAACTGGTGGTAGCTGTCAGCTCAGGAAACCAAGTGTTACACCCAGTTGCATGGCATGTGTCTGTGTGCCTTCTTTAGGTAGTGAAATCTTGAAAGACCATGGGGAGTTAAAGGGAGACGATGATCTGAAGAGTTTGAGCTGTTTCTTACGGAAAGCAGCTTGCAGCAGTGTTCCCCGGGGCAGCACATCTGTGTAATATGGTTCCAGGAACTCCCCAGATCATACCCCAGAGAACCTGAGAACTGGGTGCAAGGCCTGTGACATAATGCTGTCACATGTGAAAAGCAGAAAAGAAAATGAGAGCAAAGGCAGCTATGATGCACAGTAATCTCTTCTCTGTGAATCAACATAATTTCCATACAGTAAAGCAAAGGAAAAGTGGGATGATTTCAGACAAAGCAGGTGAATTCTTGAGGCATAAGCATTTTGATTTGAAGATGACTATAAAGAATGGGAGAAATACAGATCTCATAGTGACAGGGAAGCACAGGAGAGCAAATGAAAGTTTGTACCCTAATTTTGCTGACAGCAATGAGCTAATCTGTTGCTGGTATAACACTCTTGAAGGGTCTTTCTTCAATGATCCTGCCAGAGCTATTAATCTCCCTCTAGGCAGGGCTAGGCACCCACTGGTTCAGTAGTTTAGTCAGATTCAAAACACAAAGGACAATGATTTCACTACTAATCTTTCTTTTAATAGACTAGATTCATAGAACGATATCGGCTGGAAAGGACATCTGAAGATCACCTGGTCCGATGCCCTGCTCAGAGCAGAGCCAACTTAGAGCGGGTTGCTCATGGCCTTGCCCAGTCAAGTCTTCTCCATGTCCAAAGATGAGGATTTCATTTCCCCAATGGGGAAATGGGGCTGAGCTTCATGAGGCTCATGTCAGTCGATGCCCATAGGCTGTTAACATCCCTCTGCACATACATCTTGTTTTATCTTTTTTAATATATGCCTACCATATTTATTTTGTTCAAATTAATACAGTGTTAATCTCAGTCACCACGGGAAGATATATGATGGAGCTAAAGGGATTATAGTTCCCCTTTCCTTTAGCATTACCTGGTTACACGGTGCAGCAAGAGACCCACATCCACCCACATAGTAATTGCATCCAACCAGAATCGGGCAGATATTGTCCAGAGGCAATTCTCAGAGCCAAATCCTTGTCTACTATAAAATGGCAGGGCATATTCAAGATGAAAGAACTTCTGCCATTTTAGAAAAGCTAAGAGATGTAATCCAAAAGGCCTCTTGAAAATTTGTTTCTGCTTTCACCGAAATCAGTGTGACACTCCACAGGATCATTACTTCCATTGCTGCAACGTCAGGTACATGCAGACAGAGAGTGGGCACTTCAGTATGGATTCATATCTAGTCCATGCATTATTTGTGCTGTGGTAATGTCAGAAATGTTTTGGACAGCTTCCATGCACACAAGAATGCAGACATCCTGCTTCAAATTACTTACAGTCTAAAATATTAATGCCTACATCATCAACTAATACTTCTCTACTATAAGCTAAATTTTCTCACTCTTAAGGCTTCACTCTTTTCCCCTTTACAATACAAAATGCCCTGTTTCTTCCACCTTAGGGGACACTGACCTTTCCTCAGTCAGAGGCATACAAAATAAAGTGTCATTAGAGTGAGTGGTCACAGGGGCCAAAGTTGATGGCAGTGCAGTATCGAACATCTTGCTAACAGTGTCTTTCCTCCTCAAACCTTAAACTTTTCCACACCTCTAAAATGAAGAAGGTAGCCCCCAGAGAGGAGTCCTTCCACCCCACTGAACTACTCACTTAACTGCACAACTTCTAAGCCATAAACCACTTGAGCAATCCCACTGCTCAACACAGGATAAAAGGAGAAAATAGCATTAAAGATTTAAAGTAAAGAACACAGCAAACTCAAATGATAGCTGTGCCGTTCACATCATTACAGCTAAGGGTTTGTCAGCACTTTCATTATAATGCTCATTTCTCTGCTGTCACTCCAGGCTAAAATTTGGCAGAGAATAAAACTTAAAGCAGAGACAGACACAATAAGAATGCAGTGAAAAGGAAAGCAAAGGCTTCAAGGACGGCATCCTAAGATACCTTCACATGTCAGGAACAAACAGTATCTTACAAAGCATGATGCAAGAAGTTAAGCTAGCAGAACTACCCCTTCTCTCATTAAGATGGTGTGATAGAGAGGGAATTGCACTGAAAGCTCAGTGAGATGTATTGTTATGAAACTACTATGAATGGCTTAAAAGATCCAGAAGGCAAAGTATTAATATGGTAATTTAAGTTAAATTTATACTGCAGTACAATGGAAATAAATAAGCCAGAAAGAAGAGGCAGACCACACACAAATATTACATCTGAGTAGTTGATATCAGACTTCACTTACGGAATGTATGAAAATAGTCCTCTTGGACTGGTTTGGGGAGTGGAAAGTGCCACTAACATAAGAGATTTCTCTCAAGCAGTGTAGAGTACCTTTCCCCCTTCCTCCTTTCAGAGTTGAGACTGTTGCTCCAACAAGTGTCCAAATACAAGAAGAAAGCAGGACTGAGCACAGCATCAAAACACCTCTTATACTCCAATAGTAAGCCTGTAGGGTAGCATGAATTAGTACTGCCAGTGAAAGAAATGATCTCACTTGCCCCTCTGCTTCATCCCCTCAGCTCCTTTGTCAGCCCATATGGATGCAGAATGACCCAGAGTAAAGAACTGAGTCAGATTAAAGCTAAGCTATGATGGTGGGTCAGTTTTAACTTGGACAAAGCCCTGAGCAACCTCGTCTGAGATCAATACTGATGCCTGCTTTGAGCAGGAGGCTGGACTGGGTGACCTCCCGAGGTCCCTTCCAACCCGTGAGAATCTCTGTTCCTATGGATCAGCTCCTGGACAAGGTCAGAGAGGTTTAGGACCACTTCTTGCAGTAACAGAGCTGGCTAATGCTAGGTTAAAGTGTGTGTAGAACCACAGCATTAGTTATTACTTTTTATATTTTTAAAAAGTTTTTAACAGGTTTGATTACTTTCATAGAAAACGGTAAGAACAACAAAGATGCAGTTATTGTTACAGACTTGGTGCGTTGGATGGTTTATTCACTCCCCATCTTTGTCAGTAGGTGCTGTGGGACTTAGCACAAGCCATTTAATTTTGTTTCAGCATCAATGAAGATGCTTCTTATCTTTAAAAAGCATTTAGAGATGAACAGTACTATCTATGCAACATATGATTGCTGTTATTATCTCAGTAAAATTTTATGAGGATTTGAAGAATTCCAGTAAGTCAAAAAAGAAAGTGCTTAGTTCCCATGTTCAGCATTAGTTATAACAAAGAACTTAAGATAACAATTATATAGGTCACCTAATCCCATTGACTTTCTTAGGGTAGCATCTTCCTTGACTTCATAAATGAATGCAGGTTTGGAGTGTGATATTCTTTCAGCAGCTCTTGAAAGCTAGCTGTGCATCCTTCATAATGTATGTTTAAGTGTTTGAGAAAGTCTAGTGCATCATTCTTAAAGTAGTGCAATGGCTGAACATGGAAAAATTATACTGTGCTCATCATATGAGAGCTCTGATGGTTGTAAGAAACAGGGAATTAAAGGCAATGTTAAAAAAACACATGTCCACGCAGCATCAGTTTAATTTGGTAGTAGAGGAATGATTTTCACTGTAGTAATTAACAATGCTGTTGCATAAGAACCACAGTTCTGCCATAAGTTTATCAGGACATGCATGCAAGTTATAATATAAAGTTTACTGTCATTTATCACAGGGAAGAGGTGGAACTCCACTCCCCTGCTTGCCTGTGCTGTCAGGGAAGGGCACGCTGTTTGCATAAGGTACAGGTCACACATTCAAAACCATTTTCCTGCCACTCTCAGTCTGCTTCCTTTGTGCAAAATGCTGATGCTTTTGAGATGCAATGATTTGCATGTCACTGTGCTAGCGTAACAGGTGGCACAGCAGTGTAGAATGAAGGAACAACGAACGAGGGACCACGTTTCACTTTTCTCGGTGTGCGATCTTTCAGCGGTTCTGATACAAGGCATCTATTATTCACTCTTTTGAGATCAATTTGCTCCCTTTGTTTAACACTACCCAGTTAGTAATGAGATACTTTTTTTAGTTTTACCTAATTAATGGTCTTTTTAAACCTGAGGTCCTCATTTCCTTCTAACAGGACCCCAGAATGATGAGTATTGTCTTCATCGTGTATCTGACCATACAGCTCCCTCAATCAAAACCAGCAAGTGTTTCCTAGTCCTCTGCCTCCAGGCCTCCTCTGCAAAGTCGAGCACAACCCTTCTGTGGCACTGAAGCCCCAGACAACACCTGACGCAAGGTTTTTAAGTGGGGTTAAGTATTCTTGGGCAAGGACCTTAGACTTTGCACTGACTCTTTGTACAAGGATAAAGCTTATAAAGAGTAAGAAAAAGAGAAAATAGGTTGAAAGTCTTCAAGGCAGCATTCAGATGGGTGGCCGTATTTATCCACTCACTAGGCATGAGGAGCAAAGACAGTAGATGATTAAAAAAATCCCGTTCTTACCCACAGGTAAACAGAAAATAGCTGCAAGATAAAATGCGAAGGGTAACTTCTCCTCTGGTACGCGTTAAGGATCACTGAGGCTCAGCAACATTCTTACATTTTGTCAGACCTCAGGCAGCTGTTTCGCATATTTCAATGAGTACAGAAGGGAAGGAGTGATAGTCTTAAATACGAGTGTATATGTTAACATGGGAAGAGGATGTATCAGGTGGAAAACAAATTATAAGCTCTTCAAGTGTAGGCATTAAAACATCACACTAAGAAAAGCACTGCAGCATTCTATAGTAACAGTCCAAACATACAGTCTAAATATGTTACAGAAATGTTTACATAACCGGATCTAAGGACCTAATCCAATGCTCATGGACTTCAGTGAGACTAAAAATCTTGATGCAACTTCTTTTTTATTCTAAATAATCCCTTGGAACTGTAAAAACAGTTCTGTGCTATGTATTTGGAGACCAAGGGCTTTCCACTGATAAAAATCCTGGAAAAGCTATTATTTTCTGAAGTTATTGCTGTCTCTGAAGGTTAATTAACATTGGCTTGACTTAGTTTTAAGGTGAAAAGAAACTTTTTTTTGGTCTTAATTTCCTTTGATTTTAAACAATGTGCTACTGATACACTGTTCTTACATGCTACACATTCTTTCTCATCTGACAGCTCTCATGCTTTGATAGTCAAGACTGCAAGAGGAAGCACACTGCTTTGTATGATAAGGATACAGATCCTGCTTTAGGGAGCTCTGTGGCAAAAACCCTTTTTAGTTAGAGTAATAAATTATCTATCCTTTGGGAAATTCAGGCATTCCATAATTTATTTTTATTCTAAGTGGATAAAAAATATCAAAACCTCAAAATGTTTAGTAAAATGCAGATTCCACTGTCTTTTAATTTGGAAATATCAACCAGGCCCTGTTGAAATATTGTTACAGTAATATTGAAATATTATAGTCTGTATGTCTAAAAGTCTGAACATGAAAAAAGATCCAAATTAAAAACTGAAATGTTGAAATAGAGTATTCAATTTTATTTTTCAAATAATTTTAATATTATTTTCCACATCAAGTTCTTCTTCCATATTATTAGAGGACATTTTGAATTAGGTATTTTCCAACAGTAAAAATTCTTTCTTCTATAGCTTATTGGAAATTTTTTATTTTGTCAGCTTTCAAAGAAATAGTAAAATTAAAAAGAACTACCTGAAGCTGCCCTGACTTTTATGAATGTGTCTGCACTTACACACAATTTATAAATTGTACATCCTGTGTCTGTGATCCATATTCAGAGAGGGAGGAAAAAAAGATACTAGAAAAAGCTCCAACTAATTTAATGCCTATACCAAATTCAGAGACTACGAAGTTTAAAGGTGTTTAAAAGCTAATGCACTGGGCATTTTCTTGAGTCAATATTTTATATCAACAGAAAAAGGACTTACAGTATCACTCTTGAAAAGATGTGAACAAATACTTTTTTTTTACAAGCTTCATCCTCCTGAACTGCTAAAGACACCTAAAAGTTGCTTTTATCCCAAACATAGCTTCCACATCGCCTTTTTTTACAGTTAGTTTCAAAGCCTTAAATGACCTACCAGCCGGTCAGAAATGTGTGTCAAATTATTCAGTACCTATTACCGTACTATTCTCCAAACCCAAAACCCAGATTTCTTATTGGGATTCTGAGTGTACAGAAGACACTCAAGCATGAAGTCTGGGCAAGGCCCAGTACGCTCTGCAAGCGTCTCTGCCCAGGGTGCGAATGATGTGGGAACATCCACTTGGTTGGTCTCGGTGCAGTTTAGAAACAGTGCAAAAGGGAGAAAGGGGCCTGAGGGGAGCAAGGCCACGGAGGACCCTCCTCCATCGCTCTGCAAGGCAGGAACTCTTGCGTTTGAAATGCATTATTAGCTTTTCCTGCCATGCATCCCAACTCATATCACGGAAAGCCTGATAGATATGGGGATATGGAACTGCAGCAAAATGCCCTCATGGTGGATGCTTCATCCACTATTTCGTTCCTGTCCGAGCCCACTCGTGGCACGAGGAAAAGGGGCTAACTCCATGCAGAACGCAGGAACAGACCCACTACCCCTGCTCCAACACGGAGGGTGGCAGAGCAGAGGAAGTGCCCCTGATCCAGGGTGAAATACAAATACTTGTCCACAAATGGGTAAGTCAGAAAAGACATTTTTCGTAATAGAGTGGCAATTTTTTTCCCAGTAGAAACTTATATTAATTACTTCCTGAAGGCCATTAGATTTTAGATCTAAGTGTAAGATCCATAAAGTAGACAGTAGGAATTATAGTGAAAAAACAGCAGCCAGAACAACCTTTTCCTAGTATATTCTTGGAGAAGGTTAAAGGCAGTTTAACCTCTGCCATCAGAGTGGAGGCTGTGCAGTTATAAAATGTCTCACATCCAACGCTCCAGCACATCCTAAACCAACACCATCTTAAGGCTGATCCCTCAGCTGGGGAAACAGGCTCATTTAAAGGCACCTTTGATCCCCTGCCACACAGAAAGGTCTTGCTGCAAAAAAATAGATATAGGGCAGGACTTTGAAGATAATCAATTCATTGGAGAAAAAGAAGCCTCCTAGGTTTGGCAGGCCTTTCTCATACATATGGAGTGTCTGCGCATCATAAAATGTGAGTGAGATCAGTCAGCATGTCATTATTAATGAATAATGGGAAATACAAAGGAAAAGCCAAGGCCTGAGTGCAATGGACGATGACAGCTTCGACGACTTTTTTTTCTCACAAGTTATAGATGTCCTCTCTAAAATACTGGAAATAAAACTGAGTTACAGAGTCCACAACACAAGATGCAAGTCTTACGTGACATCAAATATAAAGAATCCATGGCAATTGCTTCTTTCAAATTAATGATCTTCATATATGCTGCTGAAACACTTGAAAGTGTGCGTCAAGTCAGTGTAAACAAACCAGGATGAAATAAAACTTCAGCTAGTTTTGCAAAAACAAAAGGCAGCACCTCCAGCTGTCAGTGAGATCCAAGTGGTGCAATAGTAACCATTCTGATGGCAATCCTTCAAATCTTCATAAAGAGCAAACTGGCACCACCATCTGAAAGTTTTCTGAATTTAGTGTAATTCTTTACCTAATTCCACGTAACCATTTAATTAAAACAAAAATATTCTAAACAGCCTTTAATAACATTTCAGTAAGGAGAGATTTTTTCAAAATAAAAAAGGAATCATCATTGTTTTAAAGGATCGTTATTAACCCCTTCTGCCTTGAAAACTAACTAGTCCTTTAAATAAATTAAAAATATATATTTATTTAGAGCACCATGAGGTTTTGCTTCTCCTTTACCTGTAAGACTAGTTCAGTTTTGCTATTCTTATGACAAACATTCTGAGCTGACTCAAAGTCAAGCCCGCCAAAGCCCAAAGACAACCTGGTCTGTGTTGTCCACGCCCATGATTTCTGATGTGTTACAAGAGGATAGTGCAATGTTTCAGCCTTGTTCTTTAACACATTTTGGTCCTGGTGTGATTTAGTTGCCTCCATTATGCAAAAAATTCTTTTCTGTGCTATTTACTGCTTTAATATTCTGAAATTGAGGGATGAAACAATAGCAAAACTGCCCTACCACAAACACCTCTCAAGAATGGGCAGGTTTTTATTCAAGGAAGAACTAACAGACATCAAAACTTATCATTTCGGTCTCTGCCTATTATATATGAATATCTAAAATGATAGTTTCTTTCTTTGTACCATACACATTTCATTAAAAACAACGCTTTGTGATTTCACACAAATTCAAAACATGGCAGAAAAAAGTTCTAGATAAAACTGAAATGTAAATTATTTTAACAAATAGCCTACAGGGTTTTTTAAATTCTTTTATATGACCATACCATGAAGTACAGTCATATACATTTCAACTAGAGTTACCAAGCCAGGTCCCCAATTTTATTACATTTGCTTGTCTACTTACTCCTTTGCAAAAAGGGCTCTCTTCTAATTAATCTTCTGCAGCACATTAAATTATTCAGTATACGAAGATATGGAGTTAATCCTTGTTTTCCCTGCAGAAAGGCTGCAACAGATGAACTACAATGCTGTGTAGAATAATGTTTTAACACTTGCGTGTTCAGCTCTGTAGGAACCGTGTATTGGAAAGGGGTACCTGAAAACCGGAGTGTGCTTCCTCCCCAGTTAGCATATCCCAGCGTTAAAACTGACCATTGGTATTACTCATTAAGTAATACCTAGGAAATACCTGCATGTACCTTTTGGGTACTAAGATACCTTAGATATGCTGCACAGATTGGTCCTAAAAGAACAGGGTTAGACCTAACCATTGAATCTACTGACCTTCCATTTTCACAATTTATACAGTCATATGTTATATATATATATATAAACAGCAAATGATCTGATAAGGCATTAGAGTAACAGAGAGCTTGTGCTTTTTTCTAATTGCTGAGAAGAATGACTATGGTACATAGCCTCTCTTTTCAAAATAACAGCTGTCTCTACCCTGCAGGAAAGGGAAGAAGAGAACTTGGGCTTTTGGACTCCAGGGGGGCGTCAGCAAAAGACATAAAGATTTTCAAAAATTTCAAAACACTGCCTTAACACATACCTGCTCACACTCAGCAGTAGGTTTTCCATTTATAAAACAACAACAAAAATTATTATTTGGGAGGGGGAAGGAGAGTGTGGTGGTGTGACTCGAACTGACAAAATGAGGTGTTGATTCCAGACCATATGTACTGAATTCTCCCCCAGAAACCAAAAGAACAGGCACCGAGTCCATCTGGTCCCCGTAACTGCAGAATAAAGCCTCCTTTGCTCACAGCACTCAGTGCAGCACATGTATGAGATTTAACTTCACCTTCCTGTAATTATCTCGGTACATTCCCCAGAAAGCTTGTCTTATCCACTTGACAGCTACCAAGTGATCTGGGCAGATCGCAGCGCTCTGGCTGAGGCAGTGGCATGTTAATGGACAGCCGCACCGCAGAAGATGTGACAGGCGAGCCGAGCAAAAGGTTTATCGTGCATTTCCTCCGCACGTTTCCCAAGCCACTACACAAGCATCAGCACTTAGTGGAGCTGATTCTCCCTATCTAAGCAGCCTTGCTAAGGCTATGACAGCGACTCCTGTTTGAAATGTTACGCTGCATTCCCGAGCAGGCCAAGATTACATTAACTGTGGAAGAAAAGGATAGTCAGTATCTCCTCCGAAATTATGCCACATCCCCACTTGAGGAACAACTGGATCTAATTCACTGAGCTCTGTGATCCAAAAGAAAGGTGTGAGAGAAAGGTTCGTAAGCAACTGAAAATATATGCCCTGTATTTCTTTACATCCCTTTTTGCCAGTAAATATACCGAGTAATTAGTGCTTTGTTATAAAATACTATTGGGGCTGCCTGAATAGTCTTGTAGTTATTTAATAAGTTACTCGGCAAAGGAGTGAATTTAGCCAGGCGTCCACTGGTGAGGAGACTGCTAATTAACTGATATCCAGGCAGGCAGCAATTACCTTTCTCCTCCCAGAAAAAAAGAATATCTCTATCCCAAATACGTGACCAGAAAGAATTAAGAGCTCTGAAATGTACGTCTCTTTCAGTAGGAAGCAATTTGGAATGGAGTAGCAGTCAACCCAAAGATCTCAAATCATTTGCACTAAATACAAAACAAGATAAAATAAAGAATCTGTGCTTTATGAAGGGAGTGAACTGGCTTCAGAAATAAGTTTCCAGCTGGGACCAGATTGCAAATGCCTTTATTCACTCTGCGGGAGTAGTTATTCACGTAAACAGTCCCTGTAAAGCCAGGGAAGCAAACTCACGTGAGCATGTAGTCACGACTGTGAACATGAAGCTTGCCATCTGACCTTCAAAACCAACAGAATTTTGTGGTGCTTTTACTGAAAATACTACAGGGATGTCGGGGGTTGTTATTATTTTCCTTAAATATGATTTTGCTGTCATTTCATATAAAATGTCTTAGGAGGAAATTAACTGATTTCATTTTAATTTCTGGAGAGTTTTTCATTCTGACACATTTGGTCAAATAAGCCAATTTACAGGTTGGTGTGTCAGCAACAGATTTGTAGCAAACAGGATGCTGGGATTTATCAGGCTTGCACTCATTTTGGTTTTTGGAACGCCCAGCCACAAAGCAGACTTCCCGCGGCCACCTGGGGCTGAGGCTCTGCGGATGGGCACCCACCCACCCGCACGGAGGCCAGGAGCCATCCTAACAGGTAAGTGTGAGCACAAAGGCAACCAAGTGACCGCCCATGTTCAGCAGGGATCAAGGATTCCTGGAGGAGTGTCCAAACAGCTCTGCATCCTCAGTTTAATGACCCGTGAGAGAAAGGATGCATTCAGAATAGAGCTGCTCTGATTACAAGAGTTTTGATTCATTTACATAAAGGCTGAAAAAGAAATGTAAGAAGTACAATTAGTGACCTAAGGGGAAAATTTCAAAAGCACAAGTAAGATTTAAGTGCCAAGCTGCAATAAGCAGTTAGAGCTAATATCTGAAACCAGAATCCAAGCCTAGGACAAGAGGCGATCTGGCGCCCAATGACCAGCAATCAGGCTAAATACCGAAGGACAAGAGCCTGAGTCAGAAACCAAGATACAAGCCAAAGGTTAGGACTGAAATAGGTCCTGGGTGCAAGCCAAAGGTCACAAAATGAGCATTTTCAAATAGCCACACACCTCAGCTACTGACTAGTCAGAGAACAAATTTAGATGCTCCCTTAAATAGCACTGATGTTAGCGCTAGCGAGCATTCACAGGGGTGACCATAGTCATCATGACTGTGGACTTGCTGAAAGGGTCAGCCCAGCCAGCAGTCCTTAGCAGCCCACCACTGCGGTATGGGTCATTCGGATCCAGAGTAAGGCTGGTAACAGCTCCCCCTGATCACATCGACGAGTGAAGCCCCTCACAGCCACACATATGTTTGCAAAGTTTCCCACTGGAAAAATAAGTTATGGAGATTTGCGAAGTTCCTCTCTTCCATAAGCTCAGTGGAAGTGCAAAAAAAAGGCAGTTCCAGCTGAAATATGAGAAAAAAATGGGCCCCGAAGAGACTGTAGAGGCCTCAAAAATCCATGAACTAACAGATCTTGCTACAGATCTACATTTTAGTTGCCTTTTTCCTGTATTACCATTTTGCTGATTATAATAGAAGTATAGATACAAGCCCTGTTGCTACCGTATTCCCTTGGCTACATACAAATAAGCAAGATATTCTCTACAGCGTAAACATTTTCTAGTATTAGATTATTTTTAATGAGAAATAGGTAACAAAAATATCAAAAATAAACTTTTTATGTACAAATTAAAAGAATAAATTCATCCTGATGTCCCATTATATGCCTCATTAGCATATCCTCTGGAGAACACTTGATGGCTTTGGGAGCCTTTCAAGAACCACTACAATGTTGCTTAAAACTACAATTAAGAGATATCTTAAATAATAATCTCAGTGAACAGTTTGCAAATAGCCCATATACCAGAATATGTTTTTGCAAACATTAATAATTGAATTCTACCTAGAGATACAAAGGAAAAATCAACTTAAAGAGACAAAATATACACAATTTCTTTATCTTCCTCTCTATTTTTTTGTTAAGGTTATAAAGAACTAATGGGGATTGGAGTAAGTTTAGTAAGTCTCTCTCTCTCTGCTCTGCTGACTTCATGGTAATAAACAAAATATATTTGTACAATTACCTTAATTATTATACATGGTTTTTTTTTCCTTCTCGAAGTGTTTGACAAAGTGCCCTTATACTGGCAACCATGCCCACCTGGTAAAGTCACTCTTTCAGTTACTAGCTTTCACTTGCAGTGAATTTCACTTAGTAGGTCTCTTATTATTTAAAACCAAACAAATAGTTGCTACCCTTCAGACCTCTCAGCAGCTGGCATGGTGCCACTAAGGCATGGAGAGCACTTTGCAGAAGTGTGACTATTAAACAAGCCCCAGGAAGTAGGTTAGGGCCTATAAAAGGAATATCTGAAGTTGAACAAATGTAAAAACCCTGATATTACACAGTAATTGGGGGACTTTGTAAAGGAGCAAGAGTAACGGATTATTGCTCTTTTAACGTAGGCATTCCCCGCAGGCGTTTGTAAGCCAACAGCATTGCCTAGCTCTCGTGTCACAGAAGCTCACGAATCACACGGTGGCCCTGAAGTGCTAAATCTCAAAAGTTTACACAGCCTACTTGGCCAGCTCCTCATTACAGCTGCAATTTAAGACTGAGTCCAAAAAAAACAAGAAAAAACCCCAGAACAGACTATAATGGGAGAATCTTACTGAAAACATATGCTCATGATGTTACCAAAGTCAACCAGTCCCCTTCGCACACAAATACATTGCAAAGACACAGCCGTCTTTGCCTGCTAAGACGTTCCCTCAGCCCGAGCTCCCCTGCTACTCCTGCGCGGACACTCTTGCCGCTGAGAGCTAAAGCAAAGAGCAGGAGGAGCAGCTTGCCTTCCCCCTCGGCCGGTCCCACACTCCCCTTCCACGCATCGCAGGTACACCAACAGCTCTCCCTCCGGATTCAGCTTATCTCCTAGACATAACCGCTCACGAATTATTCAGGTGACAAGTCCATCATGAAAACGGAGCCGATCAGAATTTTTCTTAATCCAAAAAAGGCAAAAAGGATGCCAGTTTTGTCTCAGAGTGAAAGCATTTTACAGAGGCAATTTTTTGTTCTATTTTTTGGTAACTGGTTTTGAATTTTTTTCCGTTAGGGTAAATAGTGGACTCTGGTCATTCCTGCCCTGCAGGATAGTTCATCACTTCTGGAACTCAGTTCTCCTGGTTGGCAGGTCTGTTTTGTCATGGAAGTGTCAAGCCTCCTACAAACGCCCTGTCTCTCTCTGACCAACGTCAGGTGCACACATGCACACAGGGACAGGGACAAGGCAAGCATGGCAAGCTTGACCTGCCCATCACCGATTTCTATGCCAGCTGTCGTCAGCCACAGATTGCCCTCAAAGTAGAGGAGGAGCTGGGCAGTTAGGCAGGCACGGGGTTTAGACCTCCAGAACTGCAGAGCTCATCTGGACTGGCCAGCTCTGGAGGGCATCACGCCAGAAGGAAAAAGCGAGAGGAGATGGGGTCCTTCAGCTGTTTTTGCATATGTGCATTGTTTACACTGCAGCTCTCGAAGTCTGTAAATTTGTTTTGAAAATCACATAACTTACAAAGACTTTAGAAGAGGTAATAATTTTGAAAGTGAGAAATAGTCATCATATTGACCGTGAGAGTTTTGAAAGAACCTGTTAGAGCCTGTCATGTAACTGGTACTCAAGAGGTGTTTAAATAATTATTTGTGATTATTACAGTCTACTGGAGAGATGCTCATCAGCTCTTCAATCCTTACCTGACAAAACGTATCATCCCCACACAAGCCCTTTGGATTCATCATTTGAGTACACTAATTCCACATGCAAAAGTAATTTTATTGTGAAATACCACTGGGGAAAAATTACTGTATGAATGCAGCGGATGGTTTCAACACACAACATATTACTTAGTTCTTTTTCCTTTGAAAACATGCCAAAGTAAGCAATCTAATTTGCAGATTAATCTCTAAAGTTACATTCGTTTTCAAAAAGAAAATCCAGTAAATCTGTACACAGAATTTTGTAGAAAATATTTTACTAGTTGACCGCCATTTTGCTTTACGCACATAACTACACACGACCCATCTGAAATTAATTAAATAAGATGTTACTGCTTTTGATCTTAAATAATTCATTACTATCAGATCACTTATTTTCTAACACCAGAGTCAAGGGACATGAGGTCCCAAGATTAAAGGCTTCCATCACAGCCCTTGAGGCCTGCCTGAACTTCGGCAGCTTCTTACGCTAAGCTCTGTGCTAGTTTGGTTGCAAGTTTCCACAGCATTGCGTGTTAATGCCTTCCCCTTGAAACGCCCTTCCTATGCCGTTCCTCCCACATCTTAACCACAGGGCTCCCCAGAGGATCTTCAGCAGACAGCTTTATGGCTCTCTTCTGAGAGACTACAGCAAAGGAATTCTCCATCAGCCAGAACTTAATTGGTGAAAAGAAGCCAAATAAGAGGTTAGGATCTCATCCAGTTTATTTACTTAGTCATGATGTAATTGAGCTTCCCTTTTCACCAGTATGGTGACTCCTTGCCACTTTTCTCAGCCTGCCTTCCTTACCCCCTGGAGAAAGGCCACCCCATCCCAAACTGGGTGGGTCTGCCTCAGCGTTTCAGTTCAAAGCAGAAACACATTATGCATTCTTGACTGCAACTGTTAGGGGCAGAATTGAGCACACAACAGACATTAAATCCACCTGGTTATGTCACTAAATACTCTTCTTGGACATGACACATCCTGGAGAAAGCTGACCAAGCAAAGAGCAAGAGATATGCGTGCTGACACTGACAATTAACCGGTGCTGTGCCTTAGGTGTCCGGCTACACCTGTGTATCTTTCAGCTTGCAGCACAACCCCAGCAGGCAGATGAGCACCCAGAGAAGGTGTGGGGTGGGAGCGAGGGGCCTGAGGAAACCCACCCTGCCGGAGTAGAGCAGCATTCCCAAGCCTGCTCCTTTGTCATGGCTGCAGCATTAGGACGGCAGCAGCCAGTGCAGGTGCTGCCCTCACCTTCAAACAAGGTCTTGCGACAGATCAGCAATCCGCCAGCCCTTCCCTGGATGAGTGAAACATCGTCACAATGCCTACTGTTTATATTACTCTTCAAAAAATATTTCAATGAAATTCATAATGATGAGTAAATACATTGTACTCATTTTATGTCTGGGAAAACAAAGGGACAGAGAGCTGAAGTGGTTTAATAAACTATGAAATGAATGCAGGATGCTGATTCCCATTCCTCTGACACTGGACAACCTAAGAAGCATCAAGAGCAGCCAAAATCACCTGGCTGTTTTACATTATATTTGTTCCCAGTCATGTCTGAAAAGCTCTAGAAGCTATTTACTCCCAGAATTGTGTTGCATCTTCTTTATTAGTACTGTACCACACCAAGAAAAGCCTATTGAAAAAGACACATTTGGTCATAAAAAATTTATCTAACCTGTTTTAAAGATAATTGCTCTGATATGCATATTTTGCAAGAGGACCAGCTAAAAATATTAAAAAGGAATTCTGACTTGCTATTTTACAGCAAGGCTTCAGAGACAAAGAAGCATATAAACCCACATTATAAAAGTTAACTCTCAATATTTAAAGGTCTAGATAGATAGAGGCATTGAAAGTGGCTCGGGAACCTTAAAGGATACAAAAGGATGCTTATAAGAAAACAAAAATATAAGCACACAATAATGCCATAAAACTGACACAGTATATTTAAGGTAGATAATAATTAAAAATTGGGTGAGTTAAAAACTGACATAGTTCTACTAAAGTAGTTTTCTCAAGGCTCAAGGTATCTACTACTGATGCACAATTATTCCTGATGTATTTCTCAATTCAGTACAGAGCAGAACCTTGCTAATCTAATTGTCATTTTTGTGATCTGTGTAGTCTAGAATCTGTACAAGAAGACTTAGGAGAACAGGCTACTCTGCCTTGTGATGGTAATTGCATATTGTTTTTCCTAATGTTATTATACCAATAAAACAGAAACTACATGTAAAATGAAGGAAGCAATAGAGAATCCCTGATGGTGCACCTTGGCTTCTGCAATACTTTGTCCAAGTGCTAATTTGCCACAATGGAGATTTGCAATAGAGTTCATTTTCAGTAATGAAATTAGTACAGTTCTAACATATCCAGCAGCAGGCCTTGTATCTACTATTGGATAAAATATGACAAAACTGGTGAAAGATGTATGTTCAAAGCCCTATGTATTACATTAAGGATATACATCAATAAAAGTCAGACTGTACACCTACATCTACTGTACTTACAGAGGCTGCGATCACTGAAAGGCTTATATTCAAAAATAAGTTGTATTTAAATTTTTGGACAAATTTAGTCAGGAAGAACATATTACTGGATATTTATGAAAAATGCAGAGTCCCAGGAATAACATTTTCTCTCTAGTTCTGATTTATGTCAGTGATAAACTTCTCCCTTTACTCTGTTCAGAGACAGATTATAACTAAGGGTGAATATGATACAATTTCTGAGCCAAACCTCTGTGCTCCAGTTAAAAAAAGTTAGTTTTACTGGTCTAATTTCACTACCTACCTTCGTCAGAGAAGAGCTGTCATATTTTGATGCAAATTCCAGCAATTTACATGTTTCAAGCTGGCAGGCAATGTCTTCCTAGAAAAAATTGCCACCCTTCCACAATCCCCTGTGAAATGGCAAACCAGGTTAGAAAGACAGAGGAGATTGGATTACCTGTCTGCGCCAGATCATTGTTTCTAGGAGATAATCCATAAATGATTAATCCTTCTAATGTTCTTGAGCAATGCAAGGAGGGCTGCCTGTGACCTATTTCAACCTCTCGCACTGTTGTTGTGGGAACGGCTTTACTGTATAAATCGAATTGAGTATTTTCATTCTCCTGGTTTTATTGAATCGTAAGTGTAATTTAATGCCTTTTCTTTGTTCAATGTTTTTTTTAGCATTTCTTAGGAGGACCATAACTGTTGGTAATACTCATGTCCAAAATGGCAGTGAACACATAGATGGCTAAATGGGGTTTTTATGTCATTTTCCTTGTACTTCATTAAATTACATTATTTCAGTAATTCACTGTTGTTTTTAATGCTTCCTGCTTCACATTTTCTAGAACATTTTGCCAGTTGCACAAGGAGAAAAAAAAAAAGAAAAAAGAGAAAGTCATCCATTCCGGTTACAGAATCATGACTGCAACTATTACATGACAAAATGAGACCAAAGTAATTTACAGTTAAATTCAGATTTCAGTAGCGCAGTATCTGAGAAACTCCGATCCTCTACAAAGTAGTTATGTATTATCTCTATTTAAGGTACGGCACAGAAATAGGAAAAAATCCCACACCTACGGCTGGGTAAGTCAGCAGTCCCAGAACTATTTTCCTGTACCTTGTCACTTCAATGAGATGTCCCTCCAAAACCAGAAGTCGCTTTACACACCGACGTATACCATGGACTTTGATTGTTTAGATTACCACTGCTCTGTATCCATTTGGACTTTATTTGCAGACATAGTCACACACTCAAAAAAACACCCCCAAACTGTTGACAAAACCCAGGCCAGAAACTGTCACCTTTGGTGTGAAGAACTGTAGAAACACATAGTTGGCTTATTTCGTAATTCTGACTTAAAGAATTGACTTGGCAGAAGTGAAGGGGCACTGCTCTCCTGAGAAAGGTGAGAGAGGAACGATATAATAGCAAAATGGAATAATTACCTTAACTAAAAGGCTCTGCACAGAGGTAAGAACAGGTATGTAAGGATCACCCCTGCCAGATATCGTCTCACCTGATCCTAAAAAACAACAGTGAAGGAGACACCATAACATCCTTCAGTAACTTGTTGTATCGTTTAACAATTCCTACTGATCAGGATTGTCAGGATCCAGCCTAATTACTTTTGCTGCACATTAACCTGATTTTGTCCTTTTGCCAGTAAGTGTGGAGAACCGATTTCTGTAACCACCTTTTACATATCAAATGTGTAAACTGCCGTGTTCTTTTTTTTAATTTTCTCTTTCTTTTGAGCCAGCAACATCATAATTTCTTGTGTTCTCTTGCCAGTCATGCACTCTAAGTCTTTTGCCATTTCTCTAGCTTTTTCCCCAGAGTCTCCTCAGTTTGTCTACAATTCCTGTGTAGTATATCACTCAAGTAGGACATTATGAACTGACAAATTCATCATGGAATTAATTACTAAAAATCCAAGGAAAGTATATTAGTTGTACATCTGGTGGTATTTTATCCTGATGACAATCAACAAGTGTTTTAACAAGTTCAGTTTTGTAGCCAGGGGAAGAAGGATAAAAGGAAACTAATTTGGTGAACCACAGACACTGCAGAGTATCCAAATTTTAAAAACTTGCAGGTAAAAAGGAAAAATTTTGCTGCACTGTAGCACTGTAATGTGTAACAATTTAGAAAACTTTCCTATAAAGGTGGAAGAAGATTTTTTCACAGCTAAAAATAAATATCTGTCACCATGAATATGCAATAAGGTACCTGTGGATGCAGCACTAGTGCAGAAAGAGCACAGTGCAAGTTGGAAGACCTATGAAAGGCTTATGATTCACTCGGCACTCCTAAAGAGCAGAATAACTGCCAGGAAAGGTAACTTTTCTTTATGTAAGTGAATATGGTATAAACTGCTGTTGAGTAGCATACAAGGCCATGTCTGTGCTAATCCTCAAAAGGTGAGATTTTTACAAATCTCATTTACAAAGAGATGGGTCATAATCTCTAACAGCAGCAGTTTTCAGTTATCCTTTATCAGCTTGGAGAATCGCCACAGGAAGAACTATTTGTACGGTGAGGTATGGTAAGGAGATTGAGTATAGGAACCATCAGCCTCACCAATAGCAAAGATCAAATGTGCATTCACAGTAGAGCAAAGAATACAACTGAAGTAAACACTGTAATAAATAATAAGCCAATAAAAAAGCTCAAGTAATGCCTCCTGTGAAATAAAATGCTTTTTCAAACAAAATGGCAACGCTTGCAAAATTCTAGCATCCCCCCTGCCTTGTTGTTTTACCCACTTTAAAATAACAGAGAAAATTGCATCTCATAAAAAAGACAAGCTAAAGGTTTGCAGGCTTGCTCAGAGAATTAAAATGCAAAATAAAAGTTCATTAAGTTATTGATTAAGGAAGTTATCATTTGGACAATTTGCCCTAGCTGGGATTAAGCCCAAATAAACAGTCTGTAGAGTTACAGCCATTATCACTGAAATTTAACGTACAGATAACAATGCAATTACTAATCAATAGCCCAAGAATTGCCTGCTATTAAAATTCATGGAAAAACATCTGTAAGCAAACCAATAAAAAGGGTGTCATTTGCAAAATATCTCATGAAAGCAGAAACTTCTGACAATTGTTTCAAGTGGAAAACAGCAAAGATAGATAGAATATGAGCTCTATGAGTCACTCAGATTTGCTGGACTCCACTAGACCCTAATTTAACTTTCAGTAATAACAGAAAATGCACTGACTGGGAATGCTTACTGCACTTCTCCATCATCTTAACAGCAGCGATATATTCTTTCCTGACGATATTCAGCTAACAAGGGAAAAACAAAGAGACTGCAGACTGAAGAAGACTTTTTCTGTATGAAGTCTGAAAGGAGTGACTATAGCCCAAATAAGCTTTGGGAATACATAAGTAATCTTCTGTGTGAAAAACAGAGGCCAGAAAAAGAGTTTGTATAACATAACTGCAGAGCAGACGCCAATGGAGAGACCCAACCATGCTGTCATATGCAACTGAAGGCATAAAAGAGGGTCTTTATTATTTCACCTACCTTAATATTAACATATATCAAGTAGATAATAGTACTTAGGGTAATAAATCATCATATCCTGTCCTATAAAACCTCAGCTGAATAACTGAAATATAGAACATAATGTTCTCGTCACTCGTTGAAACACAACTGTAATCTGTCCCACTCTGAGAAAACATCAAAAGGGCATTATGTACATCATCCCACTTCCGCCTGGTTCCGCGCAAGACTCGGGAATAGAGGGTGATAGATGAACATTTCCCCAGCAGTAACTGCTGCGTAGCTTCAAGGGAGGACAAAGAGGTTTGCAGTATACAATAATCACAGCACAAGCCTGAATGGATACAACTAACACTTCAGTTTACACTGAGGTCACAGCTTGAGTCTCAGTATACTATATACTTTGGTGTACTTCAAGGTGGAGGAAGCAGATGGCAGGCCATATGACTCACTTCTGATATAAAATATTTTATTCCAAGGCAACAACAGTCAAGAAGGGCAGGGAGAATAAATTCACTAAAATGCAGAACTGGAATTAGCAGATGAAGGAGGAAAACAATCCATAACCAGAAACCACTGCTTCTCTTTTTTTATCGATGCTCCTCATGTTTCACTTTTAATTCAAGATGAAGCCAAGGAGTTTTCACACTTGAGAAGATCTCGCACAGCAGAAGGCTGTCCTTTGCCAATAAGTTTTTTACTTTGAAAGATACCTTTGCTTTACAGTAATCCTGCAGAAAGGAGTGGTTTGGTGCCGATGTTTAAGATGTCATTTAAAACCAGCTCTTTAAAAAGTTTTTGTCATTTTCTTTTTGTTTCATTTGAGCCCTTAGAATGTTGTCTCTTTATAAAAGATTGTTTTCAAACTTTAACTTCCTCATATGATCTTTTCCTAATCTATACTGTTACCAAATAATAACTAGACATTTTACATCAAAGTATTTTTGACATCATACTAAGTGTCATTGTTTGCCCTTGATGGAAACAGTTTTATATACTTTACTAACAGAACCACTGAAAACCCAAATTTTATGGATTAGATTGGGCCCTCCTGTGGTAAAACCATTAGAAGGGGATGGAAGATTTATGGAGCTCTAAGACATTCTCTATTATTTTATTATTTTTTTACTGATGCTTAGGTCTTGGGATTCAGGGGTGAGTTACTGGGATGAAGTACACAGAATCTTGTGTCCAGATTACATTTTCTTTCTAAGAAATGTCTTTTTTACTTTGTGCTAGAACTGCTTGACATCAAAACAGGTAAATCAATGTTCTCTCCAAAAAGCTTTACTTTCATAATTTAAAAAATTATATTCTACTTGACTTGATGTTTCCACTGCTTATCAGAAAGACTTTTTATGGAACCACACAACTGCTGGATCCTTGCTTATAGCTTGTGCATTAAATGTCTGCCATTGTGGGAGAGGATTATACTGTAAAGCTGTATTAAAATCAGAAGTATGTCCACCTGCAATGGAGAAGAACATGACCTGTGGTAATACAGAGCTTAGAGGAAATTCTTTACATTCTCAGAAAGGTCAGAAGCTTGCCACAAACATGGTTTTGTTTAGAAATTTACAATCCTGGTTTTACCTGTCAGATTGCACAAAATGCTACAAAGATAGTTGAATCTCAGTGATGTTACCTTGGTAGTCATTCATGCCTTGGTTCTAATAAATATTCTATACTTTCCTGTTCCTAAAATCCCCTAATTAAAAAAATTGCAGGAACAAAGCTCAGTGCACTGCATGTTATCTTGTTCTTGTTCCAGCAAACTTAAATATGTACCACATAGGACAGTTGATATGTTTACTATACCTGAGAAAAATATTTAGTTCCAAAATTCTTTTAAAATCTTGAAAATTCCATATCCCACTGCAGACTGTGAAATATTCAGATACCAGACAATGACAAACACATGAACAATCAGTATCATCCCCCAACGTACTGGAAGATAATTCCTCCAGCCTGTGACCCAGCTCATTGCACTTCATATGCCAGCCTGCAGTAAACTCGGAAGCCTTTGTATTACTAATGTCAGCAAATAAATAATAACAATAAAAATAATGACCTCTTACAGTGTAAACAATACACAGATGTTTAGCTTAAATCTGTTCCATTGAAACAAAGCTATTTCTCTTCATGATATGTCCAGATGTGGAGAGACAACTCAGAAGTCAACTTGAAAATCTCGTACAACGTGCTCAGGGGGAGTAAGCACAGGGAGGGGAGCTAGTGGCTGGTAGGATCCCTTCTTCAACAAAGGACTACAAGTCCTTTCCTCATAGCATTGTGTGAGCTGAACTGGCGCGACATGTCTGACAGAAACCTCCTGGATGGAGCTGCAGCCGGCTGAAGCGGCAGGGAGGTGGCAGGGAGGGAGCGCAGCTCTCTGCTTGGCAGGGCATGGCAATGGTCAGCACCTGTGGACGTTTGGCAGCACGGGAGTGTGGAGGCCGTCGCGTAGCTGTGCCAGCTCCGGCAGAGGAGCTTGGCCAAACCTTCCCGCTGGTGGAGGCACAGCCACCACAGCCGCCCACCGATGCCCGGCAGCACGGGGGGACACTCCACAGCCCGGCTGCCACGCGCCAGGCTCCAGGTTGAACCCCATGAAGCCAGTTTTCCACCCAGCCGCTGACCTGGGGTCACGACGCTGTGCCACACGGCCGCTAACCCCTCTGTGGCAGTGACATGTGAACGCCAACCCCCAGCCCTGGGCCAGGGTGTCGGCAGGGGCTGGGGGCTGCCTTGGGCACGCTGGTGCCCAAACCCCACGGGCGTGGGGCACCGCCAATGCCCCACGGTGCAGCAAGGCCCCCGCAGCCTCTGCCACAGGGCGGCCTCGGGCACGGGAGCCAGGAGGTGGAGGGGAGGGGAGCCCGGGCACAGGGAGAGGGGCTCCGGGTCCCGAGGGGGCGCGAAGGACCTCGGAGCTCCACGCTGGCGGGGCCGGCGCTGCCGCGGCGCAGCACGGGGAGGGGAGACTAACCGCCGGGCGGAACGGCAGGCGCGGGGCTTGGCGTTCCGTCCGGCGGCGGGGACGGGTGCACCGGTGACACCTCGCGGCTGCTTCTTGCCCTCCCCCGCGAGTGGCTGCCGGGATCCAAGATGGAGGCGGTGAGCAGAGCGGGGCAGGAGATCAGCCTGGCGGCCCTGAAGCAGCACGACCCGTACATCACCAGCATCGCCGACGTGACCGGACAGGTAGCGCTCTACAGCTTCAGCCCGAAGGCCAACGAGTGGGTAAGTCCGGAGGAGCGGGCCTAGCTCTCCCCACGCCGGGCCGGGCCGGGCCGGGGGGCGGCGGCGCCGGCGCGGCCCCAGGCAGGGCGTTCGCGGCCGGCCGTGGCGGGGCCGGGACTCCGCTCGCCCGTGCCCTCGCCCCAGCAGCCGCCTGGCCCGGCGCCTCCGCACGGGGCCGCGGCGGGGGCTGTTCTCGCCCGAGGGGAAGTTTGGGGGTTGGGTGCCTTCCCCCGCGGAGGGGTCGAGCGCGAAGGGCGGCTGTGCCGGAGAAGGGGAGAGGCAAGCCCGTGCTTGTGCGCGGGGAGGCGCGGCGTCCCTCGCCTGCTCGGGCGGCTGTGACGAAGCACCTGTGGGGGTCGAGGTTTCTTTTGCTCCTGGTGAGCGTTGCTGGGTTGACTTTTTTTTTTTTAATTGTATTTTGTTGTTGTCGCTCATGCGTGTTGAACAGAGCCCTAATTCAGGAAGAGTGGGATTGGGAAATGTTAGTATTCATCATTGCGTTAAAACGCAGTTTCTGCTTGACCGCCAGTTTTATCGCAAAACGATAAAAACGGAGATTCGTGGAACTTCACACTGTGGCATGGAGCTCGGGAGCTGCACGCAGCTTTCTGTGCGTGCGGGTCACAAGCACGTGGTAAAGGTTGCTTTGAAAATTGAAGTATGAAACAGAGCCATGGTCCATAGTTACATTGTTTTGTTGTTGGCTGTGCTGTCGTTGTCGTCATTAAAATAACAGCTGTGGAAGACAACCTGTCTGGTATTTGCAGACAAATGGACTGTCCATATTTAAAACAAGGAGTTGTGAGAAAGGTGTTCAGCTCTGACCGGTCCGGCTCAGCATAGGGAAGTTGTAGAATACTGTATATCACATCATCAGATTGATAGCATGAACAAAATCTTCTGGAAATGGGTTTAATTATCTAATTTTACTAAGAAAAAATAGGTAGTTTCTGAAAATAAGAGATAATATTTTTAGTCCTATGATGTCAAACCTCATGGAAAGATAAGGATATTGTAGATCTCTGTAATTAAAATGCTATACGAACGCTACATAACCGTGTGAGCAAGCATATCCCTTAAAGGCAATTGCTGTCTTTTGTAGGAGAAAACGGACATAGAAGGGACCTTATTTGTGTACAAAAGGTAAGGGGGTTTTTGTGGGTTTTTTTCTTTTTTCCTTCCTTAAGAAAACAAACCTCAGGTGGCTTCATGTGTAGCTTTCATACTGGAGTTACTGCGCCCAGTAAATTCATAATTACTTATTTATCCAGCTATTAATGTCTGTATACTCATTTGAAAAGAATAAACTCTGCACATAGGTGAATAACTCTGTCAAAAGCACCTGAAAGTACTGCTGAAAAATCAGAAAAATGATGAATGCTGCATATGTATCCACACAAAAACCTAAGTTATCAAGCTTATTTTTGTTAATCCAACGGCATTTGTTAATGTATGAGTTTGTTAAATGCTGAGTCTTCCTTTGTCTCCTAAAAAATCCATAAAGTTGATTATGAAAACAATACAGATGACAAATTAAATAATCTGTCCTAACTTAATTTCTGCCATTTCCTGACAGTTTTTTTAAATGGACAAAGTTGCCTAAAAGCTGGAGGTCTGCTAGTGTATAGTTTTGGGGGCTACTTGATTTCCTCATCAAATCCATGAAAGAAATTTCCAGTTATATGGGACGGGGGAAAGGAGTGGGGAGGAGAACCAGCATATAAAACCAATCATGGATTTAAGTTTTAAATTACAGGCAAATCAAAAATCTAACAATGAAATAACACTCTGTTGAATGTAAGAAATACAAATAATGCTGACTTAACCCATCCTGAAACAGACTAGGTCATTACAATATTTTATCCTGGCACTGTGAAGGGATACTAGTAACCAGTTCCTGTCTACTTTGCTTTAGCTCCAAGCTTGGAAATACTTAGTGTAAGAAAGACAACCAAACTAAAACCCAAAAAACTAAGCAAAAAGTTTCCTTGTGAGTAGCTGATTATTTCAAACAAGTTCTGTTGGGCACATTAAAAGACTAACTCGTGATGGTAAGGATTGTTTGCCCCCTCTGTAGAAGCTCTTGACAGATTTTGTTGTTGATCCTTCGGTAAAGGTGGCCACATTGTTACAGAAATCTTAACACTTACTAGCTAATTATATCTGATTTTTATCCTGCCTTCATCATGCTGCTGTGTTGATTATATGACTGCTTACAGGCACAGCTGAGTATGCTGACATGACATTGATGCAGCAAGAGAAAACAGATCTAAAACTATCTTGAACTTCCAGTGCTTGCTTGCTTGATGTTTTCTTTTTCCACCTTGTATCTAGCAAAAAAACTAGATAATACAAATTGTTTCACTAAGCAATACAATTCGGAATAATTTAATGTCTACTTTGAGGACACTGGGTTAAGTCTTTATTTTAAGAGTCTTCCTTTAAGAAGAAATTACTGCTTCTGGTTCCCCTCTAAGTGTATCTCATGTTATTTAAGCTAACGGCTTTTTTTATTGTCACACCTATTTACAGTAAGGTAAATGTTGCTCTGTAAGTGGTTTCTTTTTTCTCCTCTAATAAAAGATTCTAAAATGCCTCAGAACTATCTTATGTGAAGTATTGAATACACTTGCATTTTAATCCTGGATCTGCTCTAGTTTTTTTTAATAGATTTTTTTTTTTTTTGAGGCATATATTTGATTCAGCAGTTTAGCAATGTAGAACCATAACGTTAATCCTAATCCTACTTTGAGGTAAGTGTAATTGTAAATTGAAATTAGTTGGCATGCCAAGAAATGGCATAGACAAACAACTATTAGAGCTTCAGGACTGCTAAAGCTTCAGCTAATAAAGCAATAGAGATTTGAAGATTAATTCATAACTCTGTTTCAGAAAATGGTATACGTTGATCAAGGTATTAATCCTTGTCTTTGTTTTAATTGAAACAATAGGTCAGCTTCTCCTTATCATGGTTTTACGATAGTGAATCGACTGAACATGCGCAACCTGGTTGAACCAGTAAATAAAGATTTGGAGTTTCAGCTTCATGAACCTTTTCTTCTCTACAGAAATGCCAGCTGTGAGTATAACTTTCTTTAATCCATATAAACTTCATGTTCTGTTTTATAACGTAGACCACTTCTGATTACTGTGATGTCTGTTTCAAGTAATGGGGCAGGTTCCAGTGAAGTGTCTGATGATGTTTTCTGTCTGCTAGATTTACTTAAATAGCTGTGGCATTACATTATGATGACCACTTGCTTTCAATAGAAAGAGGATATACTAAGAAAGTTCAATATTGCTATATTCTTTTTTAATTAATGATCTGATTAATGATCTGTTTAATCTAAACATATACACAGTGCTATAGCATTAATAAAAAACTATGAAAGAATAGTGAAGATTAATAGATTTTGAGAGTATTTAACACCAAGAACAGTTCTAAGGGCTTCCTCTTTGGCAAGCGAAAAGTTAAATATTAATTAGTAGCTTCTTGAAGAAGTTAAGAAAATTGCTCAGCTCTCGGTTGAAGGTTTCTTTCTCCACAGTAGGTTTTGGACTCGGGGGACAGAAGTCTATGCTAAATTTCCTGGAGTCTAGCCTCCAGCAAGTCTGGGCGTTGGGATAGTCCTTCTACAGATGAGTGGTAAAATAGTAGACAGTATCTTCTTGCTGCTTTTTGAATTCTAGTAGTGTTTTGTGTCGTCAGTCAAGCTTCAGAGTCCCAGTGTGCTGTGTTCCAGTTAGGTACACACTAAAAATCCTTTACTCCAAAGAGTTCAAAGTATAAGTTATTTAGCCCTTAAAGAGAGGAGGAGGGAGTATATGTGTTTAGGAAATTCACATCAGGTTAAGTAGATAAATAAAAGGTACCCCACAGAGCAGAGGGTCCTGCTGATACAAAGGTATCATTTCACGTCCTCTTTTCTAGGCAAAGTTCTTGAAATTAGTTTGCTGCTGTCTAGTGACAGGTTCCCCTTACTGAATTACTTGGAGAACCTGTATGCTGTCTGGATTCAGTACTTCCTCAGCACCATGTCGTCTTGCTGTCGGAGTGTCCCCTTGAATTACAGATAGCAGCACTGCTTTGGCTATGCTTCAGTGTACCTAAAAGAACAGTCAAATGTTAATCCCTTCCTGTTTCCCCCTTGGAAAGCCTCTGGGATCTGTGGGGAGTAGGATAGATTCCATTATGGTGACAAAGAACAGCTTAAGGTAGGTGGTCTCCTCTGTTTAATAGTCTTGGCAATCCTCCTTCTGTAAGTGTCATCGAGAGGAAAAAGTCAAAACTTGTCAGTAAGTTGAGAAGTCTAGAAGATTAGGGAAGGAAATGACTGGCGAGAAATTGAGAGGGGAAAAAATACTGCATTGAGTTGGATGCTTAAGCAGGTTGCTTGGTTTGGAAGGAAGAGGAGCTGTAGATAGTGGTGGTAGGGGTAGGATGGCCGATGAGGTGGCAGTAGAGGAAAGAAGTGCAGTTGTGAGATTGGTGACATAAGGGAAGCAGGAAGTTGATTCATTTGTTTGTTGGAACTGCTGATGGTATCAGGAAGCAGGAGCTGCTGTGGAATTACCATGGTGTATTCTAGTGGGAGTGACTAGAGGATCACTTAAAGGAAGCAATCAGAGAAGGTAGGCTGTGTGTGAGTTCATTAGAAACCCCTACAGCTAATTATATGCCTTTCTGTCATTGATAAAAGCTCCCCTTTTCCTATGGGACGCTATTGTGTAAGATCTGTGGGAGGCTCATGGGCGTTAGGATAGAGATGGCATAGAAAAGTACGAGCAAGGAAGGAATTCATACAAGGGTGAGCAAGGAAAGTATTATAGACTGGATATGGGAAATTATTGCATTCTGAAGTAATCAAGAGTATTTTTCCCCCCTTATCTTTCCTGTGGTCATTTTTAAAAGACTTTGGTTGGAAACTATCCTTTATTTTGTCACTCTGTCCTGTCTCCTGGAAGAGGGTGGCAGCATGTCCAGAAACTGTCTACCCTGATTGCAAATTGAAAGTGTTTAATGTAGTTAGTATGTCATTATTTCCCTGCATGCCACAAATAAGCAGCAGATCAGTTTTTGTGTGCTCTGCTAGTGTTCACTTTGTTCAAATACAAGCTTAAAAGCATAGAAAATGGCATCTAAGCTTTTTATTCTTTACAATTTCAGCTCTGCTGACTCCCTTGTGTTTTGCATTTAGTTGTTGTGTGTTGGATTTTCTTCCTTATGTGCAGTTTCCCAAATTTTCTGACCTCTGTCCCCTGAATTAGTTAGAAAAAACCAAATTATATGGTTGAAATGTTCAGTGATACATCTCTTTGCTTCTATCTACATAGTGTTTGTGAAACTTTAAAAAAACAGACTAAAAAAAACCCTTCAGAATTGATTTGGATTTGCAGACAAATTTCAACGTGTATATGTTTTATTTCTATGGGTAGATTAGGGGATTCTTGTCCAAGTTCTTTTCATGCGGAAGGGTGTCCACTTCTGCTCAGCTGCCTGCTGGCATGAAAAAACTTTGCATTTTGGGGACTAATTCAAATAGGAGTTTTAAGCCAATGGTTAATGTAATTTGTATCTCTAAGGGCTTAATGCGAGGTTCTTCTGAGATCCTTTTAATGACTGAAAGAGGATGGACTGCTAGGTTGTGCAAGGAGAAACTACCTCTTATACAGAGTGTTGGCAACAGTCCTGTTTCTTGTAGAGTGGGGGTGGTTTTGTATCCTGCTTGAGGAAATCTACTGTGATCGTTAGAAACTTTAAAGACTAAGTTGTCCTGCTAAGACTGCTGAATGATTGAACTGATGATTCTGTTTCCTTAGCTTACAGATGGGGAATGGTTCAGACTGCCTGATAAAAACCTAAAATCATAATTATTACTACTGCTGTTTGGCAGAGACAAACATATTTTGTGCTTGTATATTTAGGTTGTAATGGGATCAATGACAAATCATGGTTTACACCTCCCCAGGGCACGGTAGAAATAGAAGATGATCAAATCAAAATTATGCCACTACATATTCGGGGAAGGTTCCATGTCAACAATCTTTACAACTGAATATGATACTACTGTTTTATAAACTTCACATTTTCACTTTGTTCTGGATTCTGTCTTGACTTAAGAAGATAAGGGCAAAGTCTGTTACGTATACCAGATCAGACCTCCGGCATTTCTGTCTTAAATGGCATGAGAGCTGTTCTGAGTATATCAAGTGACGTACTCCGGTCTATGCAGAGTCGCTAACAAGGTATATGAGAAACTTTGCAAGCAGTTGATAAACGTTATTTTTGCTTGGCAGGAGGCTATAAGAATGATTGGCCTGTCATGCTAGATCATATTATTTTTGGTGGGTTTTACCATTCTCTTATAGTTTGATTTGTTCAAACACCTATTTTTAATATACAATGGAATTTTTAGTTTGCTGCATATCAGAACTTAGTTTTGTTAAGCTGTAGGCATGAGATCCTTTATTCAATTGCACAAAGGCTTTTTCATACTCTTAGAACAAGACTAGATAATTGCCATTTTAGTCTCACAGGAAGGGAGGCATGACATCTTTCATAGTTGTTGGGGGGGTTTTCCCCTGTTTTTGTAGGGTGGGATATGAAGGAGTCTTTCATGGGTATTCTGGAAGGAGAATAAATCAAGTGATAGAGTACCTTTCTTACACCTACCTTTTGTTGTGTTCACTGAGTGAAATAGAAGACATTTGGGCTAATTTGTTACTTATTATTCTGGTTAGATGCAAGACATGTAGAGGCCCCCTTCCCCCCCCCCCCCAAAAAGTAATACCTTTTTAATATTTTAGCTGTTAATGGGGAAATCTTTCCCAACTCCAGACTTTTTTTTCTCAAAATCATTCTGGCTACATAATATGGTTCAAGCCCCAAGAGAATACTTAAACCCAAAATTTTGAGAAAGGCTATGTCTACTTTAAAACTTGTATGTAATGCTGCCCAAAAACTTACACTATTTATTCATGAGGCATCAGATCCTAAAGCAAACATGACGGGGTGCGACTAAGAAGCTGTGAGACATTATACCAGTTACAGTGGTAAATAGAAAAAAGGTATTCTACTTTTCATTGTTAGAATTAAAGAAAGCAAATATCTCCAAATGTGAACAAATCAAGAAATTAAGTCCAAACAATTTCTTTTCATTTCGGTACTATAACATATTTTTAATTCAGAATTCCTCTTAAAAGGTAGAATTTTTTAGATTATACTTCATACTTAATGTGCTATTTATTATTGCTTAATCTGGAATATGTGTTGCGGGGTACATTTGATCCTTGTCTAACTTTCCCTCTGGACGCATGCACGTTCTTTAGAGTACTCAGAGTATTTGTTCATGAAGCACTGAATCCCATTGACCTATTTTTTTTTTTTTATAGTGAACCTAGGCTTGTTTCCTCTTGTCTGTATTTTGTGAAAAGTATGTTAAACTCTGTTTAAAAAAAATGCATACAGTTCTGCCAGTAACAATAATAATAGTCCCATCTGAAAGTTCAGTACTTTCGTTCAATCTGTTATAGGAGAATTTGGAGCTGATAGTTGATAGTTTGTTTACAGGAAAATTAGTTGAAGTTTTAAGCAATGGCCAACTTACCTCTTAAAGTCTGCAAGAAGTATTCTTCTAAGTCTTTCTCGTTTATAACTTTCCCTCTGTAGCGGTGGTGTTGGTCTTGATTAAAAGGCTTTTTAATCCAAGCTAGTTCACTTGGGAGGTCAGGCAGATTGATTTCCATGGTGCTGAAAAGACAGATGCTAAGCATAAAACTTGGGTATTAAAATAAACAGTCTTTGCTTGATGTGGGGTTTTTGTTGGTTTTGGTTTTTTTTTCTGGCTTGCTTCTTATTCCTGTCCAAGGGTAAGAGTTAGTAAAACAAAGATAATGGATTTTGGAGAGGTTTATACGTGTAAGTGGAAAACTCGGTTACAAAGTGCTGTCTTCTGGGCTTCTTGTATTATCGTTAATTAAACAAACTTGTATTCAGAACAGCAAAGCAAAATGAGTTGCATTATTTCAAGTGACTTTTAAAATTCTTTGAAAGAGCTCCTGACTGGTTTCAAAACAGGGCATCTTTACCAGTAAGGAAAGTCTCTCATTATCACCTTTGTTCCCGGCTGGCAATGCATTAAGTATAACATATCTCTGTGATTGCTGAAGCTGAATGGCTCTCCAGCAAGCGCATTAACCCAGTGGTTTAGTCTGAGATAAGAAAGGAGCCTGTTCTTGATACCTTTATAGCAGAAGCAGCAATGCAAGCTAGGGGGAGGGGAGGAACCGTTGAAAGCTGTTAAGAAGTTCTAAAAATATTTTGTTTGACCTGAAAGATGGCACTTTTAACTGGAAGGGGTTTTCCACTCTGGTTCAGTGTTGCAAAGTAGTAATCCCTCTCATTCCACACTATACTTTGTCAGATGGCAGTTTGTTAAAGTGTCCCTCATCTCAGATGCCATTTGCCACCTGCTGAATGACTCCAGTGCAACTGCTTGTGGGATTGTGCTGTGAACTGTATTTGTGAAATGGCCTTAGATATTAAAAACAATAAGAAAGGAAGGGACTCTTTTAATTAATTCTAATGATTTCTAAATCTATGTGGCAGGCTAATATTTAAATTGAGAAAAATATGAATAGTGAATGAGGAATCTTGGTGAAGAAGATATTAGAACAGAGTGACTGAGGAGAGGTGGCATTTCAGCTAACCTTGCTACCGGAAGAAAAACGAGCTTTGAGAGAGATTGCTTTATGTGCTTATTGCTTTATGCCTTGAACTCTATTTGAATTGTAAAATGATGCATATACCATATGCAAATGATGCATATATGTACTTTTCTTTACGGGAGTGAGATTGGGTTGATTCCATGATTACCTTATAGGATGGGTTTCAAAATATGAGTCTTCCTTTTCCAGAGAGAGCTTGAAAGTACTGTCCCCTGCTTCCAGTTGTTCTGCTTCGTTGTATAGCAACATCTAAATTGGAACTGTAAAATAAAACTTTCCTCTGTTCTATCAGTTCTTCCAGCTAGTCAAGGTAACTTTTAAACAGATCATCTTTTTGAATGATGAAGCTATATCTGCCCAAATGGCTAAATTGCCTAAGGCAAGACAGTGATAGTGTCTGGAATCTCTGAAATGGGCAGTGCTGATGAGTCCCATGTACGCCTCTTCTGGCATAGCATTCTCAGGCTACGGTTTCATCAACATTTTAAGTTTTGCCTTACTGTGCTGCCCCTAGCTTCTTGTTTCTGCCCTCTCTCTTGTGCTAGATGATGTGTTTGTGAAGCTGAGGCACAAACAGTTTTAAGGAACTGGTCTGGTCTAAAATGTATCCAGCTGACCTAAGGGACAGGACTGAATTGGGGTAGAATGAGTTAATGGCAAAGTTGTGGGACTGCAAAGGTGGTGACACTGCTTCTTTCTGCTTACTTAAAATGAAAACTGAAGTGAAACTGCAGCTTGGGGATGCACCTTCATTTTATGTTGCCAAAGAGTGAGGCCTCTGTCTCACTGTGGTACTTTGCTATTCCCACTCTTAATTCAGATCTACTAACGGGGCAGCACTGGAACAGTAAGCTGACTGCCCCATGAAGCAATGGGAGCACAATGTAGAAGGGACAAAGACCTTCCTTTTGGTGTCATCCAGCTGTTAGACTTGCGCAGGAAGACTTCCATAACACTTTTGTTTTCTCAGACTCTCGTTGTTCTCCCCTGGCAATTTGAATCAAGTTTTAATGATTGATCCAGTCAAGTTTGGAGAAGTGTTTAGATAAATATTTGTAGGTCAGTGTTTCTAATAAAAATGACATATGTCAGAGAAGAATGTAGATGAAGATAACTGATGACTTCTTTTAATTCTATGAAATATGATTTGTCTGTGATGTGGGTTACTCATGACTTCATGTGTGTCAAAATGTAGTGTGAATCCAGCTGAAAGATATTGCTGCTGATGATTACAAACTAATTCTACTTGATTACTAAAGATGCTGCCCAGCATTCAGTGTAGAAAAGCTGGATGGAAAGTGTTGAACTAGATGGAAAAATGAGTCACTTAATTTAGTGTCTTCTGTTGGATGAAACTCTTAAAAGAGCTGCAGCAGAAATATATGCCATTAGACATATGAACATTCAGCTTATGTTTATGCTGGGTGTAGTAAAAAGATCACAGATTTGAAAGGAACTGGTAAGTACCAATTCTGTTTGTAATAAAAGGATGTTCATAGCTAAAGTTGCATGCATGTATGAAATACATCGAATATAGTAATGCAGCTGGGACACACATAAGTCTGGGGCAAGGAAGCTGAACTGATAGTACAAATGAGTCCTTTTGAAAAGAGGAAGGTAAACATTCCAGCCTGTTGGACCATATCTGAGTTAATGTCCGAGTTTACTTGTTCATAATCTGCTTTACATCTTTGTAATACCGTTAATGTTTTGCAGTGACTCCCCATGATTGCTTGCCAGTAGTACAAAGTGGAAAAAAGCCTGATACTCTGTACACCAAACTGAGATTTGGATCTGCTTCTGGTCTTGTGTAGGCCTGTTTTTGGCAGAATTGAGTGTGACTTTTATCATTTGTCCCATTAAGATATCATTATAGGTTCCTTATCTTCATTTCTTCAGCAAGTATGCTTTTGAAGAGGCTTTCTTCTCTTGGCAGTTTGTCTGATAATGGAGTCGGGGAGGGAAAGACCTTTTCTTCAGTGTTAAAATATGCTACGTGACTAAAGAAGTTGCTCAAACTGGAAACATTTTCAGGTTTCTATGCAGTAGACAATCCAGTTGTATTAAGCTGTAAATATTAATAAATATTTCATAAGCATTGGCTACATGTATAAAATGCTTTTTTTATTGGCTTATGTCTTCTGTAAGAAGAAAGTTCCTTAAATTGTGCTGTATTGATTTCTTTGTTTATGACTTGTAAAGCTTTGTTGTCTAAGCTGTAACTTCTAAAGAAATGAACACCCAAATGAATATAGTTAGAATCATAGAATCGTTTAGGTTGGAAGAGACCTTTAAGATCATTGAGTCCAACCATTATTTAATAAACTTTTTTTTTAAAAAAAGCAAGGTAGAACTTCAGTTTGTCTTAGGACATTGTTATAGAAATGACACGTGGGCATGACTTTTTGAGGGTTTTGGTCCAACACAATAAGCCTAGAATAACTGGAAGGTCTAGAAAAAAAGTTTGGTAAATAATTGGTCTCTTTGCCATGGCTTGAAATAATTTTGAGTGGACTTTGGTTGAGATTTTTGAGTGTTTTGAGGATGAAAAAAGGGGGGGGGGGGGGAGGGGGGAAGGATTTTACTTTGAAATAAAAATCTACATCTGGCTGGAAAAGGCTGTGTGTTTGGGTTTTTTTGGGTTTTTTTAAAACATTCCTCTCCTTCACTTTGAGTCATATTTTTATAATCAGTGATATCAACTTCATAAAAACATTGGCATGAACTGCAGTATAAAGATGAGTTTTAAAAGGCTAGAAGTGTCTTTTCAGAAAATAAAATAATTTAATGGTTATGTATGTAAAGTGTCTAGTTGCCTTTGATGTACTTGCACACTATGCATTGACACACTTCATAGATGAACCAAGGTTTAAAATAACCTGCTTTGTGGGTTGGATTAATACAGTTCTGAAAAGAGTTCTGCAGATTTGTTGTGTTGGCACAACTGTGGGGACAGTGAGGAGATAAGTATGTGGGGGTAAAAATGGCCTCTTTGAAGTGGGATTGCTGATGGAGAAATAGTACATGGTACTACTGACAAAGTTTCTCTCTCTGATGGAGTATCTTTCAGCTCAGTGATCAGGCTCTAACTCTGCCAACTTTCAGTGAAATTTTACTTATTTTGAAAACCAGGTTGGGCCATAGTGCCTTGCTTAGCTGGAACCCTTTTGCCCTCATTGCTTTGTCCTTGATACTTTCAAAGAGTAGGATTCAGTATGAATCTAGTTTTAAGCTGCTCCATGAATGTGACAGTACGATTGGAGCTTTGGTGCTGCTTCCTTCCTATACAGTTCCTTCTCTTATGGAAAGAATTTGGAGAGGGAGCCTTCCAGAGAACCTCTGACTGAACCGTCATACTGTAATTCAAACTTCAATATTTTTGTTGAGCTTCAAAAATTGACAAATTTAAAAATGAACCTTTTTAAAAAAAAAAAAAATACTCTTCAGCCTAGTTTAAATGGTAAAGTCAGTAATTTGAAACAGAAGGTTGCAACTGTAGTGAGACGGCATCTGGTAGTTAAAAATTCATTTTCCTGCCACTTCTATTTACAAACAGTATCAACATTTTGTAGTTCTTGCATTTAATCTGACTGAAGTTGTATTTGTGTTTGCACATGTGCTATTTCTGATTACTTTATAAATAGTAGTTGGTCACACACAGAATATTTGAGTGGAAATGGATGGTAATTCATATGTTGTGGATTTAATGGACTGTTGGTTGTTTTGCCTTTTTCCTATTGATTTGATTTTTTCTTTTAAACCTTTGTCTTACACTGCCTTTTTTCTTTTATTTTCAAGTGTCAATTTACAGTATCTGGTTTTACGACAAGAATGACTGTCATCGAATAGCAAAACTCATGGCTAAGTAAGTACTGTGGTCGTACTATTCTGTAATTCTTTCATGCAATACAGAAAAAAAATTGAACCTATTAAACATGTTTGGGTTTTTTCCTCACTCTCCTTAAATAGAAAAATACAATGGTCTTGCTGGTGCCATTTTTTTTAGCAATCAAAATGTTGGTTTTGTTTTTTTAAAAAACTACAGCATTAAAATTGTCAGTTAAGTGGTAAAAAAAATCAGTTGAAGTATTAGTTGGCATTCTCCAAAGAAAGCAAGTATGAACACTGTTTATTTTTATATTTTGTATAGGGATGCTGGCAAAAGATCCTCTGATGCAGAAAGTGTAATCAAATAAATGATGGCGGTGTTGTTTTGGTTGGTTTTGTGGTTTGTTTGGCAGTGGGCTGGTTTTTGTTTGGGTTTGTGGTTGGTTGGTTTGTTTGTTTTAAGGCTTAGTTATTATTCCTGAGTAAAGTGAAGAGATTGGAGAACAGTGGGAGAAGTAGGTGGAATCTTACAGAATTAAAGTGATGTTAGGAGAGTAAGCAAAACTGTGAAATAATAGGAGCTTGTTGTTGCTAATTTCTGGATTGTTTGATTCCCCCCTCGTCTTTCTCTTTTTTCCCCCCTTTGGAGATAAAGTTGGTTTATAAAGCTACCGTGCTTTATTTGCTCTTATTTTGTAGTTCCAAGGGCTCCTAGAGATGTCATGCAGCAGGAGAATTTCTGCAGTGATCTCAATTTAAAGAAACATTAAAAGACCGTGTTTGCAATAACATGGTTTAGTTTGATTCAGCTGCTATCCCTGTAGCAATGCAGTTAGCGTATCCCTACTGTAGATGGTTGCGCTGCCACAGCTGAGGAGGGCTTCAGACTAGAGTACAGAAGTTTGAGTGAACAACAGAGGTCAAAGCAGGCTGGAACTGGTTGAGTTGGCAATGTGGCATAAAGTCTTTAAAACATGTTGTGATCGGAGGGTATTCTTGCACCTTTCTGTTCCTTCAGGTGAGGTGCCTTGCAGATTAAGCCAAGAATTTTTACTAATAGAAAAGGATGAGAATTAACTTAAGCAAATCTTCAGTGTTCTTATGAAAGGAAGGAGCTTGAAGTGTGTGACAGCGTAGTTAAATTAGCAACAATGCAAAATTGCAAGATGCAGATGTAGTGCACAGGATGTCTTCTCATTTCTTGTTCTCTGCTTTGCTTTTCTTCACCATCACACTCTACTTTCCTGAACTTTATTTTCTGTTGCATGCCTTAATCAGCATGTCATGTCTTGCAAGTCGGGACATCTTGAAGACTGACAGAACTTAATTATATGGAAACTAGTCGTAGCGTAGACACTTTAAGCTGAATTCTAATTTCTTGTTCTGGGGTTTTTGCTTTGGGTTATTTTGGCTTTTCCCCATAGAAGCAATGTAAGACAACACAAATACAGACTTTGATATCAAAGTTTCTTTCTAAAGTCTTACTTTTCTTTTTTCTCATCCTGATAACCCTATACAGTTCTCATTTCCCACTCTTTTTTTTTTTTTTTTTTTTTGTCCCCAGCCATGTTGGACTTTTTACTGTTATTTGGCTTGTCCAAATATAAGGATTAATGGAAAACAATTGTGTGAAACTGACTCTCAGAAATTGTTACCAAAACAAATAAAATGTCTATTGCCTCTCCACTTTATAAACAGAGTACCAGAAGGGCAAGGTTTTCTTTTTTTAATGCACCTCTTAATTTAAAACCATGATTAATGTTTGCAGTGGGCAAGACAGCTGAACCCTTCAAACTCTACCATATTCTTATTCTGTTATGCACAGCTACACTGCAGACCTAAGTGTCATACAGCAAAACTTGAGTTCATTTGGTATTAAACTAGTCTAGTCACTATAGCACAAATCACGGGCTATAGAAACTTCAGGGATCTTTAGAAGTGTAATCAGGTAGCAGACCAGCCTAGCCATGGCTCAGCAGTCCATAAAGCTCATCTACCCTTCTTGCTGGATTCTGTAATATTCTGGAAACAACTAACACAGTAGGTTCATTTAAAGTCAGTCTGGGAACAATCTATGCTTTATTGTCATCTCCTTTGTAAACTACTGTAGCCTGCCTTTTCTTGGGTCCCTGATGCCTGTATTGCAGCTTCAATAACACACAGGGGCAGAAGTGCCAAGGTTGGCGTTGCTGCTGCGCCCCTGTTTATGGTGCAGATACTCGCGTGCTTTTGTAACTGTAGCATCTCCACACCCTAGAAAGTTTCTGAGATTACAAATTATTTTGGAAGGTCAAAAAGCTGAAATGTATTTTTAGTATGTTGGAATTTTTTATGGTAGGTATTGAAATGGTTGTGGATTAAAAGTATCTTTGAAACTGAAATGAGAGTTAATGCATCAAGCAGACTTTGGGGAACATGTATTGGGCTTTGTCACTTCAGACTTATGCAAGTGAAACTAGAGAAATCAAATATGTACATAAAAAAGATTTATTGATTGGATATTGACAGAATACAGACAATTAAATTTTGCTGAGCTGGCTAGGACCTCACTTCAGTATGATTTTTAGTCTTTGCTGCCATTTACTTAGTAAAAAAAGGTATAAGTGATCTTTGCTAAGTAGTAAGTCATTCATTATCTGAGTGCTTTTTTTCATAACGCCTTTCTTCATTATTAGATAATGGAATGTCTGAATACTTCTAGTTCTTTTTTCCTTTAAAATTGTGTATTGGTTTGGGGGTAACAAAAGTATTTGCAGAAGCCATTTTTATACTGAGAAAGGTATTTAGTGTAAGTATATTTACTTGTATTTGTTGAAAAAGCACTGTAGAATGAAATCACACTTCATTTGGTACCACATGCCTTACAGCTTCTGAATATCTGAAGATTCATATTAGGGAAAATGAAATGAGGGCATTCTAGTTGCACATTACTGTAGGATGGAAAAGCTGCACTTCCGAGGCTGTTGTTACAAACTTGATGAAAAGCGGATTGATACTATTTTGCTGACATCCATTTCCACAAACATCAAGCTTTCTCTCCCCTAAAACGGGTAGAAGGCAGTCAGAAGAAAAGTAAAAATGCTGATACTTCTGTGTGCTTCTCTACAAGAAGGAGGCTGAAACTGCAGGAATTATTTCATCCTGGGATGAAAGATGTATTTAAGAAAACTTTAAATATACTTTTTAATTTAAAAAAATAAAATTGCATCTTAGAGAAGGAAAGCTGCATTTCAGCGCATGGTAGCAGGCTCCATCAGGCTTAGTTCAGTATATTTTGAAATAAATATTTACATTGCCTTCCAAGATTATTAATTTTTTTCCACAGCTTTTGTCTTTGTCTTGGGTGGAAATTTGGATTGGCACCCTTCCGTTTAGGTGGGGTTTTTTGTATTGCTGATAGGAGAGAGTACTGCCTTTATAGTACCTCAGAGCTTCAAAAACATAACCATAAAAGGTTTCAAGGAGATTTGCACTCTCTTTCCTGCTGTTTGACTTGACCTTATTGTGCCAGACTGAGTTAACAAGATTGCAGGCCATCCATTTATATTTTCGTGGCTTATCTTTCAAAAGAAAAGTAAATTAGTGTTTGTGGGCTTTGTAATCACAGACTTCACTTCTCACGTTCTCTGTGTGTCCGTCTGTGGTCCTGTCCCCGTGCCCACCCACCCCCCCCCCCCCACCCCACCCCCTTTTGTGAGGTTGTGCCAGGTATATTTTCAATGGTATAACTGCAGATATTCTTAAGCAAACTGTCACAGCAGCTACTGTGTCCCCAAAGGAATGCGTGCCTCTTCCACTCTCTGATATAATGGAAAGAAACAGCAGGCCTTGCTTAAAAAAGACTTAATCCTGGATTGCACGCAGAGCATGCTCAGTGTACAGATTTGCATTAGTTGACTTTTTTCCCCAGCAAAGGTATTTGATTTACAGAACTTTTTTGTGGTTTTTTTAAGAATTCTAGAATTTTCTGAAATTAAAAAATTTTATGGGAGTCATCAAACTGCTAACTTTAGAAGGAATTAATTTGAGTCAGGTTAAGTCAAGATGATTGTTTGAGGGATGGGCTTTCTAGAAGTAGGACAGAAATTAGGGTTTTTCAAATCTTTGTGAAGCTATTGCATTCTGATATGTAAATTTGTAGGGTTTTTTTTTATTTTTACATTAGTTTATAGGCTTGTTTTACCTTGTTTCAACGATCAGACCCAAACTGGCTTCTGAGATACAAGCAGCAAGCTAGAAGTGGGAGAGTATCTCAGAGAGTTTTGGGAGTATACTGTTTCACAATTACCCCATCACCACCATCTGAATGTAACCTCCACAAGAGAGAAGATGGAGGAAGAGCTATTAAACAATTATCTACATGAGAAGATAATTTAATTGCTACTCTTCAAAACAAAAAAGTAAACTTTAAAAAGGTAACAAATACTTCATAATGGACAATAGAAACATATTATGAAATGTTTTTCAGAAATCTTTGTGAAACATTTCTGTGAAATGGATGTACTCCTTGAAGATGTTTTGCTATGAGACCAATTAGTACTATTTTAATGGGAAGATGTTTTGTTGAAACCTTCTGGACCAACTAGTTAAGAGCAGAAGGAGGGTCTCAAGGCTGAAGCTTTTGCTTCACCTATCAGGCAGCGCATGCATGACTTCAGCTGTCCAGAATTTTCCCTTTAACTGAAGTATTTATTTTTTCTGATACAATTATGCTGACACTTACAATCTCAGCAAAGAATTGTGGTTATTTTACTTTGCCCTTTCTCATCCCTAGTTTCAGAGTTGAGTTTAGGTAAGTCCTAAGTCAGGACCGTATGACCGCGTGGGGTGCTAGAACAAAATGTTCTCTTAGGGTGTCACCATAGAAACATTTGCACAGTATTGAGCTGCTTCATCCAAACGAGCACACGCTGCAGTTCTTAGAAATTGTCAGACAGCGTGTAGATTGGCCTCCCTGTTCTGAGTTACGTTTGCAGGTGAATGCTTGCTTACAGAGAAAGCTGTACTAAAAATGGTTAAATAAGCAGCTTGTATGATTGAAAATTTTTAAAGTAATTTTGAAAGCAGCATTGATTTGTTAAAAGCCAAATCTAACCCTTCTTCAAATAAACACAGCTAAACTCTAGTGAAGTAAAGAGGCTTGGTTACTAGAAGACTGGGAAGAAACTTCGAAGACTTGAACTATTTTTTTCCTCAGAAATGGCAACATAGAGGTGCATATAAATATCTAATTATGGGCTATAAAATCTAGAGTTAGTCCTGAATCCTAAGTGACCCAAAGAAACTGGAGGCTGGAATGATTGACGCTTTCTGTGATTGTTATGATGGCACCTCTTGGCTCCCCCATCAGCCATCAGTTCCACAGCATGAGAGTTCTCAAGTGACGTGCCAGCTCCAGAGCTCTGCCCTGTTTACAGTGCTTGTTTTTTCTTAACATATTTGATTAATGCAGGCTTAAAAAAGAAGGGATTACAGGCTGGTGTGTGTTTATTTCAAGAGGATAAGCTTTAGCGCATTGCACAGCCATGTATATCTTGTGAACTGCATATGGATTAGGAGTAGAAGTATATGCTGCCTTTACTTTTATTAATGAAACATACTGGGTACACATCTTCTTGCATATCTTAACTGTCTTTTAAACTGAAGTGTTTTGATACTTGAGGCAGGTAGGGGTGGAGTAGAAGTGGTGAATGAACCGTAGGCACCAAAGGCCAGAGGAAAAGACATGTTGTAGACCTGCGGTAATTGGAATGACTACAGGGCAGCTAGAGAAGAACATGGTTTGCCCTTCTTTGCAGAGCCTTAAGTGGGGGAGTAAGGGGTAACTTGCTCTAAGCCTCCTTGCAGGCTGACTCCAGAGACATGTGGTGTGAGCCAGCTCTCTTCTTTCCTGCTGTCTTTGTTTTGTTGTATAATGGTAGGCCTCATCCTAAATTAGAACTGTTTTGTAATTGATTTTGTTGAATAACAAGGCTTGATTTGGCTAAATATGGAAAAAAATGTGTGTTAGGAAGTAAAGAGTAAAAAATGTATTTTTCTCAGTCTATGGTATAATACATGTGCTCTTTGTATAACACGTGCTTGGATGTCCACATATTTTATTGTAAAATGTCTAAACATGACACTTTTACAGAAGTAGCATTTACTGTAGGCAAACTTTGTGAGAGACAGACCAGTGCTGTCTAGGTTGGAGATAAATCGTACAGACCATTTGACAATCTGCCTTGTGTAAACCTTCTAGCAAATGAAAACTTGTGTAACTTTGGTCAACTATGTGTTAGGTTTTTATTCAGGCAGAAAAAAAATGTGTTAATACGCTGGGAGTTCATTTTTCTTTACAGCTTTTTGCAAGATGTTAACTGCAGATAAAATTTTAAAATCCTGTTTCTCCTTTCCTCTTATAGAGTGGTAGAACAAGAAGCTCAGAGATCGCAGCAAGTTTCCCAGGATAGAAAAAGTCCCAGCAGAACCAATGGCTGCAATGAAAACAGGCCCATTGACATCCTGGAAATGCTTAGTAAAGCCAAGGATGAATATGAACGAGTAAGGAAATGTCTCTTTGTTTGTTTCTTCCCCCCCCCCCCCCAAATAAAAACACTACTTCTGAGTAAGGGGCTTAGGACAGCATGCCCTGTGATATCTGATAGAGAGGTGATAGAGAATAGTTCTGATACACTAAATTGTTCTGTGCAATACACTCTAACCCAAGATTGTGAAGTAGTCCACCTAATCCATAATTTAATGGGCCTGTATATTCTCATGTTTGAATTGTTACCTTCGGGGGGCCGGGGGGGGGGCGGAATACAATGTTAAAAAGATACCTGGAGATGCAGATACAACAAAATATTTTTCAAAAATAGGTGCATGGGCTGCTTAATCTCAGTACTCATCTACTATCTTGTTTTGTGAGATCATTTTCAAAGGAAACGTGAACAAATAGGTATATATGTAACAGTGTAGAAGAACGTACCACTGAACGTGTCTGGTTTTGTGATCTTGAAGTTCCATGATTGTAAATATTCCTTATAGTGGCTGACACTCTGGTTTTTCAGTTTTTTCCTCTGTACTGAAAGTCACTGGAGGAGATCTGCTGTGATTCATGCCATAATCAAGAGCATTCATTGAGCTGCACACTAAAATGCTTCGGCATGTTGAAAAATATAGCAGAAGCCCAGAAACTTTGTGAACTACCCTGTGTCTGTGATACAAGCACAGGTGTACAATGACTTAGAGAGAAGGGGTAATGTGGGGAAAAATTCATATTTTAAAAGTGTGGGATTTGCATGTTGCATGAATTTGCAAGTTTTATTTCTGTAATTATTACCTTAGTGGGCAACTCTGCCTACTTTTTCATTATTTTTCATTTTTGAGAAAGCCTATCTGGAAACTAGTTTTCAACATATCAGCTGAGTTTTGTTTGAAGAACAGGCATTCTCTGCCATTGTTTCAGTAGCCTTGTTTTCAGACTGATGTCGTCTTCTCTCCCTCAAGTACACTTTACTAGGAAACAGTCTCTGATTTCAGGCAAGATAGGTTGAATACGATTTCTACTGCTGTGAGAATATGTTGTCTCTGGGAATAGCAAATAAAAATTGTACCCAACAGCGTCTGTCTCTTCTTAGTTTCAGAAGAAGTCTTGTGGTATTAGAGATTAGAGATTTAGTCATTCAGTGCATTTGTAGACTCTATGAAGCATATTTTTAATAGCTGTAGACTAAGTATAGCAATACTGTTCCCCATCCTTCTGTTTCCCAGTTTACTACTTCTGTCCTGTCTATTGTGTCTCTATTCTTTTCATAAATTAATTGATTTCAGAAGGGTGAGTCTGGTATCTTTTGCCAGTGCTAAATTCACAAGTTTACATAATGAAGCAGAATATTAGTTCTCTTAGGAAAGAATTACTTTATATAGTCATGAGGACCAAATTCATACATGCAGGATGAATATAAGGGTAATATGTGGGAGATCCAAAAAAGGCAACAAAGATTCTGAACATGCTTCTCCCCAAGTATAATAATACAAGAATGTGCAGTAGTAATGTGTGAATAGAACATTGCAGAGCTGTGGTATGGGGGGGTTTGTTGTACTGGTGGGTTAGCACATCAGTAGAGTGCTTGATTCCTTCCAGAACTTGCTTGTACAGCAGATCACAACAGAGTTCCTTTGAGTGCTTGGGATTTGAGTCTGTGTAGGATTCTAGATTGTTGCAGTACAATGTGGGATGAGGAGAAAAGAGTGAACACGTGGATTAAGCCTTGTATGAGCCAACTTAACTTGTCACTTTCTGGCGTAGTTTGAGGGTAGATGAATGTGACAAACCATACAATATATTTGACCCAGGCTAGATACTAGTTTCTGAAAATCAGTAATGTGTTTTTTGAACATTTTAAATACAGATTAAAAAAAAATAATAAATTGCTTCTGATTCTCTGAGCATCAGTGCTGTTTGGGGAGAAAGTGTCTTTGTACAAAGGCCAGCATTGTGGAAGCAGCAGCTTTTGTGAGAGCACAGAAGGAAGCATCACAACCTGAATGACTCATCTTTCAATGTTGTATCAATCGAGACAGATTTGAAGAAATTGAAGGCTTTTTGGGAAGGGAAAAAAACAAAACAAAACAAAAAAAGAAAACGCCCACCACCAGAATTCACTGTTTTAGTAGTGCCCTCTTAGGGTGTGATGAAGCCTTTCTCCCTCTTTGTCCTTGCAATATTGGATAATACACATTTCCAACAGATGGCTCTTAAAAATGACTCAGAAAGGATATTCCAGCTTCTCCTCTCCTAATTTTCAGATCTTTTTCTTGTGAGAGTACAGAAAAGCTTTTGCTAGAAACAAAGTTCCTAAGCATCATGGATGAAGATCTGTAGACAAGTAAAATACTGATAAACAGGCAATAGTATGCAGATTTTGTGGTGGACTGTCGATGTCTGTGGTGCCTGTAATACAATAGGGGAATATGCAGGGCATAGACTACAGTAGAGCTACTATATAATTGGGTTTTTTGTGTCTTGATCTTGATTAGTTGTTGTTATTGTGTGTGTGTGTGTGTTTGATACTTGTAGAACACTAGTGAAACTAGAAAAATTATTTAATTTCCTTTTTGTGTGTGTATGTGAACTGTAAGCTGAATCTGTTGAATGTAGTCCCATAGCCTGCTATGATTGTAGTTACGTAAAAGTTGCCAAATAAACAGAATTGAGCAATGTTGGTCATGTTTCAAGCAAACTTCTTTGGAGAATGTGCTGTTGACCACCTCAGCTTTGCCAACAAACCTCTGGCACATTAATTTTGGAACTCCTTGTAGCCAAGGTATGTCAATGTTAACATGATTAGGTAACCAACTTGTTCTGAAGATGGCTTCTTGAGAGACCTTTCCTGTCTTAATTTTTTTTTTCTAAATTATTTTATGGCACTCAGTAATTACGCATGAATTTGTGTTTAGGAGCAGAAAGTACTTATCTGCCTGGTACATTCCAGATGGATCATACAGTAATCCTTGTGTGCAGCCCACATGAGATTGGCAGAGTGTCAGCATGAGAAGGGGGCAGAGAGAGTGAAAAAGAGATTTATGAAGGTCTGAGTGATTTAATCTAGGATTCCAAATCAGCTTAATCCTTCAAGTACTCGCTACATAAAGTCCATATGTGAAAATGAATGAATTTTGAGGGTTTTTTTTAATGAAGTGAATGGATGCTTTTTATAGTGTGGTGTTTTGTGTGTGCGTTTCAGTATGAGCATGGAAACGTCCTCTAGTGAAAGAAAACTATGCTTTGTCTGATTTTGTAACCACAAGGCATCCAGCATTTCAGGCACAAAGAGTTTTGACCTTCAAGTAGTGGCTAAAAGTCAGAAAGATGTGGGAAGTTGCTTCTTGCCTCTGTCCCTAAATCACAATATATAGTCTTGAGTTTGTGTTTATTGCTTTTAATTAGAAATTGAAAACAAAATAATAGTAAAGCTCAGATGGTTTGTTACCTTGTTGCTAAAAAGTTTAACCCATATTTTGCTGCTATGGGTGAGTGACCAGAGCAATCCTCGTGTTGTGCTGATGTTAAGCTATATCATGTGCATAAGGTGTAGTTTACCTATTGAAAGCTAGACTGTTCTACAGTTTGGGTTTTTTCACTGCTGATTTAAACTGTAATACAATTTCTATTTTCATTTATGTATATATTTATTAAAGATAAAAGTCAGCTCAATCTGTAAATATACTGTCTGTTATAATGCAACTCTCTTGTCTGTTTTTTGCCTTGTTCACAGAAAAACGAATTAACACCTTCTAAAAATACATGTACATGGTTAATTAAATTTGGTGGAAATAAGTCAGTGACAAGCTCTCTTGCCAGCCACTTAGAATGACTTCTGACAGGATTTTTTCCTAAGTTGTTTCTAGTTTGGGTTCTTGATTTAATGAAGTATAGCAAACTTCCTCATTAGCTGCTAACGCAGATAAAGGATGTGAAAAGCCTGCCTCTTTTTTTTGTTTCTCAGTGAAAAAAGTATGAAGCTGGTGGCTTTGGTTTTTGGGGTTTTTTTTTAATAATAAAGAGTAAAAGCTTTATGAATACATACCAGATGGTGGATGTCTTGGTATGATTTTTATTTCCTAAAATTTGTGAATTCCACAGTGTCTTACAAAAATCAGTACTCTCTATGTTGTCTGTATTTCAGTCAAAGTGCCATGTAAACAGGATTGTAGTAGTGGATAAATGTAGACTTAAAACTCATGTATGTATCTCTTTTTTTTTTTTTTTCCCCCAGAATCAGATCAGTGACTTAAGTGTTATATCAAGTTCTGGAATGCAACAAAATGCAAATCCTCCAAAGCCAGAAAGCACAGAGCCTTCAGAGCAAAAAACTTCATTACAAATGCAAGAGCAGGTATGTTTCATGCAAACCTAAATAAGGTGCTATTTTTTTCCATTTATTAGTTTGTTTTGGTACCAAAATATTTCTTTCTTAGAATGCCTGTAGTGTTGTCTGCTGAATGCATCACCACTTCAAATAAACTTAATGGGTTTCAAGACTTTTATGATCCTAAATTCTGTCTTTTGACTTAGCATTTAAAAATACGAGGCTATGTCACACTACTGTGAATATCCAAGTATGTTTAAATGGGCTAACTTGGATTCTGGTAGAAGTCAGTCCATGGTAATGTGCAGGATGACTTGCAGAGCCAGGAAGCAAGAAAAAAATTACCTCTGCCACATTATTGGACTGAATATGGCATCAGTTAGCTGTATATTGTATTGCAGTCTTTCACATGTGAACTCAAGCCCTGTTTTTCATGTTTGAGACGTTTGCTTAAGGTTTCTCTGTGCTGCTTTCAAAGCTATAGCTACAGTCCTGCTAACTTAAATCAGCATTGAATTGCTAGACAAGAAATGGAAAGCACTTCAGTCATGGCAGCACCAGATTCTCTTTGGCGTAACTGAAATGTTCTCCCACACTTCCGTAGCTTGCATTGAACCTCTGCTTGTATGACTGTTCGGTAATGATACCAGCTTGGCTGATTCCTTCGTACTGAGATTGTGGAAAAAGTGTGTTTGGTTTTGTGTTGGTTTGTTTCAGGGGTTTTTTTTTGGTTTGATGGGGGCAGAGGAGGATTGTTGTTTGGGTTGTTTTGGGTTTTTTTCCTGTGTTAAGAACTTTTTGACAGTGTATGCCTTCCTCTGCAGGAAGGGAAATATTTTAAAAGAATTTTCAGTGTTGTTGGGAAGGGATGTTGCTCAAATTGTGGTAATACTAGTGTTGAGATCTGTTTCAGGTAAGTGTTGGATACAAAATGTTGAATCAGCATGTATCCAAATATCTACAAATTCTAAAGCTTGGTGTTACTCCTGTAATTCAAGTTTAAACCACAGTAAAAGTGCTAGTGAAAATAACCTCTGCTTCATGTAAATGTTGCTTTTGAACCACAGGAAACTTGTTACAAAATACTTAGTATCATCAGTGGAGTGGCTGGAATAGGTAGCAATAGTTCAGTATTTGGCTCCATTTTCTAGTAAGCATTTCTGCACAAGGAAGCTGTAGCTTCATACAGGACTTTTTCGAGATAAATTTAGGAAAAAAAAAAATCTGCAATAACTAAATTCCCTGTAACACTTAAGTAACTTGGGCCTGCTTACAGTGCCACCCAGTGGGCACGGAGAGGTCCGTAGTGGTTCTCAGAAAATACCTCACTGAGGTAAGCTGCAAGGCCTGCCTCCCGTCCTTGCCGTAGTTTACTGTTGTGTTTCTGATGCAATAAACCACCGTGTCTGAAAAATGAAATGCCCGATGAAGATGTGTGCAACCTTGCACTTAGTACTTGTAAACAAAATACTTACTTTGTAGTAGTAGTAATAATTTCTAGTATAGGTTAGGGCTAGAGTATGGGCAGCAGGAATCTGGTTTAAGGAATGGGGTAGTAACAGTTAATGAATTAAAATGAGGAGTGGGGAGTTTGCTGGGATTATTTGCTACTGCAGCCCCCTCTACCCCCTCAGCAGCACCTCTGCTTTTGGATCAGCACAAGTGATAGACTGACCCCTGGCAGCCAGCTCTGTTTGCTGCATGCCTGGTCTTGAGACCTGGCAGCAGGGTTGCCTGAGGCTTTGTTTTAAAAGAAGATATTTTCTTTTGGGTCACTCCATGTAGACTGTACACAATCAGCTGAAGTGCCCCACCTGACAGTGCATGAACAGTTCTGCAGAACAGAAATCAAATAACTAGTAAAGGAAAAATTGGAAAGATAAGATTCTAACAAATTGCTCTGAAGTAATTAAAGGGAAACAGTGGATTTATAGAACAGGTGAAATGGCATATTTTTAATTCTGTTGAGCTATTTAAAATAATAGCTGCAGAGATGCTGGAAAAAAATAATTGGGTAACATAAGTGATAATTCTGTAAAGCTAGTTAACTGGGTTCAAATATATCACAAATGTGTTTGTTCTTAATCACATTTTTAATAATGTGGACAACTTGAAGACTACTGGAAAAACATTCCATTTCAACTGTAAAAATACATTTTTCATCTAGCTGAAACAGGTGACCAGTGAAATTAAAAAATAGTGGACATATAAGTACCGTGAGATTCCTAAACCCCCTCCAAAATGTAACATTTGTATGTTGATTGACTAACTTCATTTCATGCTAAAGATATCACAGATTTGGGAATAAAAATAAATGTCTTCTCTGTGATATTCTGAAGTTCAGGTTTTTTATCTTGGCAGTTCAAAATGAAAATCAGTTGTGTCATGAAATGCTTTTGTGCCAGCAATCAGCAAAACTGAAACAGATCACTGAAATTAAACTTTATAGTGCCAGCTTTGACTGCTAATTCATGTTTCAACATATCTGAAATGATTTCTGGAGAAACCCTCTGAACAGCACTCTGTTCCTATCAAGAAAAGTGATCATGTTGCCTTTTTGCAGCCCCTGCTGATAAGGGTCTTCATAACACACTGAGTTGATAATACACTCAATATATACCTGAGCCGGAGATGGGACAGGCAGAAAATGTGTTTTATACTTCAAGCTGGAAATGAACTTCATGTTTGAGACTGTATCCATGTAAGGGGCTAGTCTGACTTGAAATCTCTACCATGCTCTGATCCTATTTATTACTTGAATATTGTAATGTATTAATAAAGGAAAGCTAGTCAATTTATCATACTGAAGTGAAAAGCTGAGTTTGAAATGAGATGGAATAGTTATTTTACTGTTAACAGAATCTTTACAGTTGAAGGACAGGTCTCCAGAACAGTAAGATCAGTGGAGAAAAGTAAGAACAACTTTCTAGGAAGAATTCCTAACATAATTAACAAGGCTTAAAAACTATAAAATATCTCAGCTGCAAAATGAAAGTGTGCCTGATTTTTAAGCTAGCTAAAAATGAATAACAGCAATGGCAGTAGAGGTTAGTAACCTGGGCAGAAGTCAACATGATTTCAAGCTCAAGGGTTTCTTGTTAGGCTGCTTGCATGCTACCTGTACTGCCATACCTTCACTGCTGTTATCTGTGCTAGTAAAATTAGAGCTAGCATAGCAATGTCATGGTACCGTAGTTGTCATTGTAAAATAGCATCTTTTGTTCAGACATACCATCAGAATACACTGGAATTGTGCTGCAGGCCATTCAGTCTTCTGAACAGAATGTTGTATTTTAGTCCAGCTGTTTTACATAACTTCTGGTCCTGTGCAACCTTAAAAAAAAAGAAAAAAAAAAAGGAAAATTTTGAGATTAAGGGTGTTAATAGCTGTTTCTTTTATCTTTAGTGAAACACTTTTAAATATTTTCAGCAAAATACTGTGAAGATGATATCCTTAAAATCAGATTTTTCTAACAATGCCAGTGGTATAGGCTAGATGTATATTTTTGGGAGAGACTAAAGGACTGGTAGACATGACTGTGTGTATATATACACACTTTTCAAGGAGATACGTAAACACATGTTTAGGTTTATACAGATTCTTTTACCTATTGTAACATCTATTGCATTGTTAATGAAAAGGGTGAGAAGAACTGTCTAGCCATGTATTGCTAGATCAGTTGTGTACCTTTAGGTTTCTCTGTTCCTTTCCTATCTTTTAGGCCATTTAATTATTTCCAACTCTACAAATTCTGTGGGGATTTTGTTCAACGTTTATGTTCTTCCTCCCCCCTCCGAAGTGCCTTGTGTAGTTAGGGCTGATCAATGATGGCAGGTGCCATCGTAATGACAGAATCCCTAGCCTTCCCCTTTCTTCACTACTAGCGCACAGTCTGTCCGTAGAAGGCTGTAGAGAAAAAGCTTACCTAGACAGGATGTTCCTCGTAAATGAAATTGATTTCAAAACTCCCGTAAATAGGGCACACTTGATATCCAAACTGTATTTTAAATGCATTTGACCTAATTGTCTTTCATAGTTTTCTTGAAATTGTAATAGACTGTGTGAGATGCACAGTGGTATGTATATTTCTAAACTGAAAACTTCCTTTGCCCTTTTTTCTAGCCATTTCAGTCAAGGCAGAAGCATCTGACTTTGGAGGAACTGTTTGGAACCTCTGTACCAAAGGAACAGCCTGCAGCTCCGTATCCCAATCCAGAGAGAAAGGAGAAGTTGCAGACTGACACCTCTGCCAGAGAGCAGCACAGTTTGCTCTTGCCTTTTTCCTTTGAGCAGTCAACAGTAATACAGCAATCACTAGGGAAATCTGAAAGTCCAAGCGTTAAAACCAGTGCCAATCCTTTGAATCAGCAGGAATGTTTAACACCTATGCTAATACCTCCAGCTTCAGTTTCCCAGCCTGATATAAAAAATGTTTCAAGCTATTCAGTTCGTTTAAGCCCTGTTCTTAATTCAGCCTCGACAATGGAAGCTGCCCCTGCTCAGATGCTTCCTGGCCTAAAACAAAACAACAGTATAATGCAAGTTATGCAGCAAGCTGCCAAGCAGATATCCCCACTAGTGAAGCAGCCGCCATCTGAAGTGAACCACGCTCCACAAAATCTAATGGCTGGCCAAAGCCAGCTTATAGCACCCTTGACATCAACAAATACAGGAACTGTCTCAAATACATCCCATACGAGTGTTGATCTTCTCCAGAAACTCAGGTTGACCCCACAGCATGACCAAATGCAACAGCAGTCTCTCACTAAGACTTCCTTAACACCAAACATCTCTGCCTCGGTTGGCCAACTTGCAACACCAGAAAGCTTCAAAGAATCTCACAGTAAGCCATCAGCCTTGAACAGCAAGATAATCTCTCCCCTTCAGGTATTCTGTGGGTTTTTATATCCATGAAGCTTTAGACTACGTGTATTTTCCCTTGGAAAATGTGCTGTTATATATTAGCCTCTTAAAAATAATTAAGGACTTCCACTGTGTGATATTGATTGAATTGCTGACTTAGAAATCCAGTTCCATTAGTTTTATATCATTAGCATCTGCTATCAGTGACAGACCTGTCTGTAGAGTTTTTTCAAGCTGGTGCTGTTAGGGGATGAATAAGTCCTAAGAATTCATCTGTACTTGTGTCAGAAAAATACTGACCTCTTAAACTTTTTATTTGTTGGAGGAGAATCTATTGTCTATGCCTTAATATAAGCCAAAGCAGTAAATTTGTTTTGAGAGACTAGGTGAAGATGTCACTGCTAGTCTGTAAGGTTAATGCGTGTGGCTTTGTGTTACAAATTATTTTCTATCAATTAGTTGCTCTGCTGTATAATTGGCTACATCAGTAGTAAAGACATTAATGAGTTTGGGTTACTGGATTTCTTTTTTCTCCAAAGGGAGTAACTTTTTGTAGTGCCTACCTCTGAGGTAATGCAACAAAACAAAGAGAAGTCTTTGGATAATTATTTTATTTTATTTACATTCGTGCAGACTAAGTCAGTGTTTGATCGTGTCTTCTTGCATCTTGGGACAGTGATAATGCAAGAACAAAAAACTCCAAACAAAACTACTTACAGCTATATCTGTATGAATTCCCTAATGATGTTATTATCCAGTGCTTGCCACTGGGTTTTAACAAGATCTTTGGTAACCCTGTCTGGGTCTGCTGCTACTCTTTGCTATGAATACGGTGATGACTTACTCATAGCAGAGATCTAATCAAAAGCTCAACTCTTCAGCCTGTAACTTGTCCTAAGCATTATTTTAGAATACCCTGTATTTTTCAAGTGTTGCTTTTCTATCCTCAAAGGATTTATCCCTGTCTTAATGTTTAAGAAATGGGTGTGTTTTCATTGTGCTGTCTTTCTAATTACTTTATTTCTAATCTATTGCTGTTGTTGAAAATTTTCAAGGAGGCTGTGACTGCTGTGTGCTAGGATTATTTTACTAGTGATCACCTTTTTGAGATCTTTGGACTGATGGATTTTGCAGAGGGAGGAGGAGGTCCAAGTACAGCATTGAGCAGCTATCTTGACCTAGTATTGAAGGACTGTACATTCTGAGCAGTATTTTTTTCATGTACTACTAAACCTTGGTACAGATTTGACTGAAGATTGTGACATCTTTGAGCACTTAGAAAAGCTGGCTGGGTTTATCCATAACTGCCCTTGACTGCGTTTATTCAACATCTTGCTTGATAGCCTTGGGAATTAACTCTTCGTGTGCCAGTCATACCCTTTTTTTCCTTCCACTGTGTCCACTGCGTGTGCATATTTTCATTAGACAAAATTCTCCATAGTCCAAATATACTCTCAAACTAGCAAAAGACTTCTTAACCCTTGTGTAATTAGACTTTAAGAATTTGATCTTGTGCTTGTTACCACTTCATAAAGCTAATTTTATTTTTGTCATTAAGGACTATCAATTCCCTGAGTGTTTTTCATTGCAGTTCAAGTAAGCTAAGTACTGTCTGTTGTGAAGGGCTTTTTCCTGTTCTGTGTTGCCAAGAGTTATTCCAAGTGGTGATAACAAGCCTTTCGAAGAATGCCACAGGAATTTACTGAAGTACCTTATCTACACGCCTTTTATTGTGTTTTCTAATACTTTGTAATACTTGAATTTTATTATATTATAGTCTTGAAATCTGACTAAAGAAATATCTGGATGCTGTTTGTAAAGTTACCAGATACTTCTGAAACTCTAGCAGAAAACAGCATTTGATTTTTGTGGAGGTGATTAGATAAAGCTCCTGGAAAAAAATACTGAATTTAACCTTCCTGGTAATTTACCAAACTGATTACAAGGTACTGAACTCTTCACTTTATAGCATTTGTTTTGATCCCAGTTTCAGTGTTTTAATGTTTAGATTTGGGGCGTTTTTAACTGTAGTGGTCTGTCTTCAGAAGTGTGTTGTTACGTCTTTACAGGTTTGCTGTGATATTGAAAGCATAAAACATAAATTCAAATCTTTCCTCTTTTAACTTCCCATTGATTATATCAGTTTTACAAAATGGATCAAATTACATCTAAAAACCTGTTGAAATTTGCTTTTTTGTGCTTTCATAAAAACAGAGAACCACCACTGGAAATTGAGCTGTGGATACTAACTTGTGAATTATGCTTTCTTTTTAACTTAGACTGTACAACAAAACAAGGAATCAGAAGTATTTCCACAGCCAAAGACTTTGTCTAAAGCAAGTCAAGTAAGTGAATAAGTACCTCTGCTAATCGGTTGTTGTCACTGCCTGCTGACCATATTTAAAGTGCTGTTATGAGGCAGAAACAAGTTTCTGTAGACTGCTATGAATGAGTACACTTTTTTGTTGTACAGTGCCTCTTATTGTTGGTGCCAATGCAGAAATGAGAATACATTTTTGGATCTGCAATCTTGCATTGAGTTTGCACCATTTGAACTGGTTTTTTATCTTGGAAGCAAGCAGTACTAGTGATACAATATTGCGGTGGGGTCTGGCATCCTTAGCCCAACCTTAAGCACCCAGAGGCATAAAATGCAAGCCTTGCCTTACTGTCTCTTTCAGTTTTCCTGAGATACCTTGTATTTTATTAAAAAGATACCAAGTGAAAAAAAGGGAAGATAGAGGAAGAAAAGAATAACAAGGATTTGTTACTGTGAAAATTTCTAATAGCAAATTTTAGTGATAAATACAGATTTAACATTATTAGAACTGCCTTTTAGTAACAGTTCAAAATAATGTCAATATAAAATTTCAGGTTGCAGTTAAAAAAACAACTGGTAATAGTCAAGTCTTCAATAGTTGTTTTTAATTACCTTTTTGTTATGTATTCTTTTAAAGATACCATCTGTAATTTAATTCTACTTTTCCTTTACCCACCCTCTCCTTTTTCAAGTCTGTTAAATTGCCTTATTCTTGTCCAACTTGCACCACATAAAAGCAGTTGTAGTAGCATGCCCAGATCTGATTGTGAAGGCAGTAAAATGGTCCTGCTTAAAGTAAAATGCTGGTTTAGCTACTGGCCTGCTGTAAGACAAGCTATACAGTCTGTTCATGACATAGTAAATAATTATCTAAATAAAAGTATTTTACATGGATTTTGGAATTTTAACACTACAGGCTCCTCTGATTACCTAGGTGAAAAGCTCATCTTTTATTCTGTGTTATGTTTCCAAAATTCTGGAAGGTAGCAACCACATGAGGAGGAAGGAGTCTGCATACAAGAATATTGAAGACTGTTACCTTCCTTAGCTTTTAAAATGAGAATTACTAATGATATTAATCTTCATAGGTAGATATTTCTTCATTAAGAGCAGCTATTCTGTAATATCTGACAGAATAATAGTGGCTACAATTTATTTTTTTTTTACGCTCGTCTCTCCAGCCTTTATAACAGCATTCATGCTTACTGGACACAGTGCTTATTAATTTTCTGTTCTTTTACAGGTTGCACCTCCACAGTTTGTTACAGCCACAACTACAGTAACGCCTTCAATCCTCTTGTCTCCTAGTGTTTTTCAGCAATCAGCTACAAAAGCTACTGAAGTGGAGAATAAAGCCAATTCTTCTTCGCCTTTAACACTAGGAACAACAGAAATTCAGACTATACCTCCTACTGTTCTCAGTAGGTCTCAGCTTCAAGAAGCACTGATACATCTAATAAAGGTCCTGTCTTTACAGAGCTCAATTCCTGAGGGATGGGGTTCCAAGTACAGTAGCCAGTACTGAGAAATTCTGTACCCCTATAACTCCTTTTGCCCTGAAACATTACAAAAGCTGTTCCTTTCTGTTGAAAGGGGTGGATTACACTGTACACATAGTATGGCACAGCTTGCTCCTTTTGGTTGCGAGATGGAGGACTGAGAAGGACAGAGCTGTACATTGGATGCGTCCTTTCACATCCATATGAATTTGTGGACAAGTGAGGAGGAAGTTGCACTAGTAGAAGCCCTGGTATGGGGATGGGGGGGGTTGGTTTTGTTGTCTTTGTAAGTGTTCCTGCTTTCCCAAGGAAAGCTTTCCTCTTTCCAGTTCCCTAGAACTGTTCCTGATCTTTAACTGAAGTATGTGTCTTTGAAATGGAAATTGCAGAGTTCTAGTTCTGCTATTTCTAGGGACTAAAAAGTTCAGTTGAATTAAATCTGTGATGTTGGGAGTAGCCATGCATTGAGATCATTTTGACCTCTAATGTCATGGTGAAGTTGCCATGAATGACAAACCGTTCTTTAACTCAGGATTCTCTTGCCCCCTCCATGCTGATGTTAGTAGAGCTTACACCCAAAATGCAAGTCTAAAAATAATAAACAATATCTTCCCAGCGATAAAGTTGTAAGGACCAAAAAGGGCCACTACCGGATCCCATCATTAGCTAGGCTGCCTGATTTATCTATGTTGTTCCTTTTTGCTTAACCTTTTTGTTTATTGGTGTGTATGTTTTCTTCTTTTTAAAGACTTGAACTAGCCTGCTTGTAAGTCTTGCAACTGAGCTCAACTGCCAGAAATCTTTAGTCTCATTAGAGACATAGCACATTGATTCTCACCCAGTAGTCTGAAGAACATCATTGTGGAGACTTTAGAGAGCTGATCAGAATATTTGTCTCCAGTCTTCTCTTTATTTAAGAGACAGAGCTGAATGAAGACCAAAATGGGCGTACCCTGCAGCAGGGGAGTACTTGCACAGCACTCCAAGCAGGATACCAAATTTGCTGTGCAGATCTTGTAAAAAGAATATTACATCTTCAAGCTAGCTGATTAGATACCAGATTTGTAAACTTGTCATTTGAAGGAATTAGACTCAAGAAATCTCTCTAAATATTGTCTATAGATTAAACTAATTCACTTCCCAGTCATGCTTTGACATGAGAATTCTTGAGTAACACACTGCAATCCCTTTCAGGCTGATCTGACAGACAGAAATAACATTACTTCTGACACTTGTGCAGGCTTTATTTGGGAGCCTGTACACAGGATGGAATTCTCTGTATCTAAGACTAAGGTTTGGACTCTGGAGGGAAGTGAAATTATGTGGCTAAGGCTGACCTAGTGACCCCTGCTTTGTTTGTTTGAGCATCCAGTGTGCTTAGTGATCTCTTCAGCTGTCGTACCAGCTTCATAGTTCAAAGTCTGTATGTTGTCCAAAAAGCATTGCCTTTTGTACGAGTATGCAGCTAGTTCCCTTAACTCTCCGGTAGCTAGCACTATAAGGAATCCTTATGCACAACTTAAATGGCATTAAATTAAACTTCTTTTGCATCTTTTTACTAATGTTTGTAATGTGTTGTGTTTTTTTCCTGCAGAATGATTCCCGTTTTCTCAGCACTATTCATGAAGTCTACTTGCAAGTCCTAACCAAGAATACAGACAACATTAAACTATAATTGAAGCTAAATCTACTTAAAATATATCCATTTTAGAAACAATTATGCCTCGTCTATAAAACTAATATTTTTGTAAAAGAATATTTAGTTTTCAACGTCTTGAATTTGAACCTGTTAGGAAAGACTATTCCTTAAATACTTATGAAAGTAATGTTCTCAGAAGTGATCTAGGTTTTCACTGTGATCATCACCAGCAAACCTTTGTTTTATTGGGGAGGGGACTTAAGTTGCGTTTGAGCTCTCATTAGCATTAAGTAAATGTGCAAATGTTTGCTCTGGCTTTCATTCCTAGCTGTATTCATTGTTCAAGGATTACAGACTCAATACTATTTAAACCAGCAAATACATAGTACAGTACACTACACCACACCAGAACAAAATTCACTTGTGGGAACCTAGTTCCAGTTTGAAGGACTGAGGAAAAGGAGAGCAAAATGTCTTGTGATTAAGTTGGCAGGTGTGGGGAAGGAATGGATCTGGAAGCCAGGCCTTTGGAGCTAAATCTTTAACGAAAGGTTTAAAAATGTGATTTGCTCAATACATTGACAGTCTCTAGCTAATGCACATAAATTCATCTTTTAAATATTCCATTAATCTCATTTGCTTCTGCATCGCTGACATTAAACAGGTATCCAAGTGAGTAAGGCCATTTTCGCTAAAAAGGCAAAATTTGAAATATGCAAAATCCTGAGTGATTGTATCACTATTTTTTTTTTAAGCAACAGAGTAGTTCTGTTGCATGTTGAAGTTCTCTTGTTTTAAGGTCATAGTTAGGAGACCACCACTGGAAGACCCTCTTCCTGTTCAGCAGTGTTTGATATAATTTAAATACTTTGTTTCCCTTGTAGCTTAAGGATGGACCATGTCATAGTTGGCTTTCATTCCTCAGTTGCGTTGGAACTGCAGTGTTGAAAACTATGCAGATGGGGAACAAATGCATGCTTTTCTTCTGTTGCCCTCTCCCCAGATTGTTAGTGCACACTTCATAGTCTGAAGTTTAACTAAAGTGTTAACTGCTTCTTATATGTGATTTAGTAATTCACTATTCACTAATGTAAGAATTTAACTGGATACTTTCCCATTTGAAATCAGAAAATTTCTAATTATAGTTTCTTATGCTGCTGTGTTGGTTTACCCATGGCTTGTATTTATTTCTTAAAGGCATGCAAAGGTAATTAATAAGACTTCAGGTCCCAACTTTCTCCAGCAATAGTAGTTTTAAATGATGCTTTTCCAGTAGAAAAGTTTTGGTTTATTGAGTGAAAAGATAATCTGTAGTGAGTTATGATGCACTGCTTCTTTCTTTTTCCTCAAGCACTATTGAAATATGAAGAAAAAAATTGTTTGGCTCCTTACAACATATATGTGTGTATATATATCCTAAGGATTAGTTAACATTGACGTAGTCAAGGTGCATGGTCATTTCATTGGAAACTAGTAATTAAGCTTTAATTGTGACTTGTTCACAAATCGGTATGTTTTAGATACAAATATTTACATTTTTATGTATTTGATCTATTTTAGGTTTTTTTCATAGCTTTTTAGTGGAAAATATATTTTGTTTAGCACTACCTGCCTTCTGAAAAGCTCTTCTCAGCCTTTGAGTTCAGTGTTTCCAGTTAAAATATATAGTATTTTGTTAGAAAAATGTGCAAGATTCAGGGAAAGATGCTAATGTCATGCACATTCATCAAGAAATATATTGGCTTTAACGGTAGCATTTGAATTCAGCAATATAAACTCAGCCTTGTTAAGGAAGATAGGAGCTTCCTACATAAATTCTAGAGTTACAATACTGTGTATGCGCATAAACAATGAGACTCAAATTAGATCTAAGGTCTAAACTAATTTGTTTTGTTGGGTTTTTTAGAAAAAGTTTCACTAAAAGGGACAAACCAATGAGCAGTTCCTCCGAACAAAAACGGATAGCCTAAACCAAATGGAGAGTTGCTTTTTATCTGGATTTAGCAAAGATGAAGTCTGTAACTTCTCACTTCTTATGGACAGCTTCCAGTTTCTTCAAAGGAAGATTTGATAAAAGTTTCTAAGAATAGAAATATTGGAAGCTGATAGTGCACATTTGTACTGTTTGCTAAATACAGTCATGTCCAAAGATCTATAGAAATGATGGGAAGGAGTTGTATTTTGACTTCTTCAGTCATATACAGTTGACAAAAGTAATACTGTTTAGAGTAGCAATGCTCTTACGAGAGTTTGACTCTACTTTGAATATACTTGTTTCCAGCTGTCCAGGAACCCCCCACAAGCAGTTGGCAGATCCTTACTTTACTTTGGTTTTGTAGTGTACTAGTAGCAATACATTACTGGCTTACTCCCCGCCAACTTTCAAAACGAATTGGAACAGAAACAGAGTTGAAATCGTAGTTACTAGGCAGGCATTTTTACAAGCAGCAAACCTGTTCATCTTAAACACCTGCACATGGTTGTTCCAACCTCTCTGTGTCGCCAGCAGACACTGGAACCAACCTCGGTGTCACCCAATACACTGCAGAGATTTAGGACAAGTGTCAGGGTAGTGGGTTTAACAGATAAACCTCTTTAATGAAAAGTTGCATTGTAAAACACAAGCTCAACTACAGTGTAAAATTTGTTGGGTTTTTTTTTTTAATGTGGACTGTTATTTAACAACTTTTTTTCCTGATTATTTTAACTTTTTGTATAAATCTAAAATTACCAGCTTGTCGAAGTGCTTGATTCGTGTTACCCGCATGTTGGGCTAACTAGTGTGTAGCAAGTTACCATGGGTCATCACAGGAAATTATTGTGACCATTTTCAAGTGATTTTTTTTTTGGGGGGGGGGGGGGGGGGGGGGGGGGGGTGCGGTGTAAAACTACTGGCTTAATGGGATTTTACCTATTAGTTCTGAGAATTAAAAGATTATTAGTTTAGACTATAACCCCCCAAATTACTTGTATTATCTAAGCATGTGTTTTGTGGCTAGCATTAAGTCACTTTAAAAAACAAAAAAGTCAAACCTAATCAAAGACAGTTTTAAAACCTACAGCTGCTGAATTGTTCAGGAAAATCAACATTCTCAGTTTTGTAGTTAGACTTTATCTGCTGTTATTTAATAATGCAAAGTTTATATGAAAGGTGCCTAACAGCTATTAACTTAGAAGCAGTATATCTTTCCAAACTAAACAAGATTTGCAGAATGATTGAATAAAGTTAAAAAAAATTTAAGTGATTCATCTTGATTTCATATAAAATGTTTAATTCTGTGTATAAATACTCAATATTTAAACACTCACTGCTGGATGTATCTCATTTTTGCTTGCATTTCTAATTGCTTCATTTTGGTATATTTCTGAAACCCATTATGCCATGTGTAGTCACTGATACAATTTCGGAAATATTTTTGAAAACAAACTTTAATTTGGGACTTCTTGTTTTTAAAAATATTCTAAACTAATCAGCCACCTTTTTGCCAGGTATTTGGGTTGCTTTGTACAGCATATCTTGACAGGAGGAATGTGTGCAATATATATCACCTCGGTTTTGTCTGGCAACGTTATGAAAATGTTAAGATGCAATATCTTCCTTTCACTTCAAGTTGAAAAAATTGCAGTATCTCTAATTTGGTGGTGTATTTATTTTTATCTATTCAGTATGTGGGCATATGGTTAGTTAGGCTTTTTTATGTACATTATGTGCTTTTAGTAATTCCTGAGTTTTATCACTTTTGTGGATGCACCAGTTCTACCCATTTGCATGTTCATTCAATATGAAGACCATGGGGAAGGGGAGCTTCAGGAGAGATTTCTGGAAACCAGAATGAAAATAATTGTAAGTCGATAAATGTAGATACTGCATCATTAACGTTTTTGGTATGGTATGGATTTTATAGCACCTATGTATGTTTGCAGTTATTAAGTTATTGCATAAATGTTTAAGAATGAGCATTTTTTCATCCAAAATTTTGTATGTTTGCAAATATATTTTTGTAATAAAACTTCAAAACAAATGTTTCAGCACCTCCTAAAATCTTCCAGTGTTTCCTTTTATTTCTAGAGCTCTAGTAGCCTGCTAGAAGGGTAAGTCCAGATTTTATTTAGGGTTAATATTTTCCAGAGAAGAAACTCAAACTCCTTACTTCATACTGGGGGCAAAAACAAATTGCATTTGTTTGCAAAAGAAAATGCAGCATGCCTGCTTGAAGGACAGTTGAGAATAGCATCTGTCACTTGTAACAGCTTCTGGCTATCCTCTGCGTTGCTGTAAGTAGGCTTGCATTTTGAATTTGATAAACAGACCAATTTCCTTTCACATTAGAAAATGCAGCTGCAAGTTCACTGCCTTACAAGTACAGCTATAACTGGTTTTAGTGCCTTTCCTTATCACTTTTTTTTTGCAGTATCCCCTCTCATCCATCTAGATGTGGTATATGATACTCAGTCCAGTGTTGGTCTTTGATCATAGATGTTGGAAAATGCAGTTGTCTGCTTACCATATCTGATTGGTATCATGCAACTGATCAATCCAAATTTCACAAAGTAAAATAGGGAAGCTGATGAGGAGGAAAACCATAGCAGAAGGTCTGTTGGAATAGATCTTGAAATGAAACAAAACCTTATGCCAAAGTCCCTTAATCTGAGCTAGATGCTTATTGCCATTCTAACTACCCCTAAGAGTTAGAGGTTGTGAGGCATACGAAATGCCTGGAGAGGCCACTGAAGAATGGTGTTTGCTGCTCTAGTAGTTCATATTGAACTGGCTCCTGTGCTATATACAAAAGCAGATTCTTCTAATAGAAGACTACCGTACAAATCAAGTACAGAAGCCATGGATTTACTGTAAGATAATTAAGAAAAAGTGGAAACAGCTAAGGCCCAGAATCTAACTTTAAATTCTATGTTAGATGTGTTGCCTCTTTGGTCAATATTTAGGAAGTATTTTTTTCACTGTTGATGCTGTTAACCTTTTTGTCTTCTCTGGACCCAGGTATTCCTGGTTACTGCTAATCCTATGAAGTGCTCCCCTTTGATTTGGAAGTAAGAGAATACTTCTGACTTACTATGTGTAGCTGCAGCTAAAGCAGGCACGGTACAAAAAACTTATGCAGACCAAAATCTTTTTGGCCTTTTCTGGCTTGCTAGTCGGTGCTCTACAGTCATGTTTTCTGAGAGGGCATGAGAGCATAAAGTCTGTCCCTACTACGGTGGTGATACAGCACTAGATAGCATCAAGGAGTAAGCATTAGGCTTCCTAAAACTCATGCACTAAAACTCAGATTTTATTTGCAGGCTTGCAGAATGAAATAACACAACTGGCTTTTAAAACAAAGTTGTAGCTTGTGTTCATGGGCCAAATTAATTAAAGTCAGTGGACTCATGTATTTGATAAGGATTCAACTATACTTCATTCTCGATACAGAAGATACTGGGGGGGTTAACATTAGTATAGAGGATAAGAAACCTGTCATTCATACAACTCTTCTTCATTTATGAACAGGATGCAGTCAAATCACTAAATAGAATCTTCGGTATAGCTGAGGTAAAATTCTCTAAGTTTAGTGACCTAATCTGAAATTCAAAAGATTAGAAATTATAATGTACATTAAACAATTTTGAAAATTATTTTCAGTGCCCAATAGTGGAATTTTTTTCTCCTGTCTTCACACAACTTCAAGTGTGAAACAGCTTTTTTTTCTCTTCCAGATTTTATGATTGAGGGATTTACTTTTCAACTGACCTAATCATTTAGGAGAGTTAAACTTCAGTGATAGACCTGTAATTGAAATATGGCTGTTAACTGTAAAGCTCATAACTGTCAGTTATGCAACAATTTTTTACTTCCTCTTAGAATCCTTCTTCATATGAGACTGCTAATTAGGTTCAAAAAGCATTGGGAAAAGAGGGCAGCAAAGAGATATTTTTATCAGTTGCTGCATTTTTGGAAGAGCACTTGCAATAAAATGAAAGGGAAAGGACCAGTGAATAGAAGATTCCTGAGAAGTGAACAAGGGAAGGAATAGTAAAAGAGTATAAGTAAATGTGAAAGGGAATACTGTAGAGAAACAAGCATGGCCTGTGAAGGTATTCCCTGAAGCATGGAAGAACTTAATTACAGTTTTGTGTCTGTACTGCTGTATGTCATCTTCAGGTATTCCCAAAGGTCAAATGTGGTTTCCCTATAAGAATCCAGGCTATTTCAGGGTGTGTTCAAAACCAGACTGGTTAGGCATGATTTCCCTGCTCTAATTCTTGAGGTAGCAAAACATAATTTGCCAGGTCTGCATGGGTTTTTTAACCTCCAGTTATGAAGCAGCATAATGGAGTTGGCTGATTCATAGCAGTACCTAATTTTTATCTTTGCTTGATGGCCTCACATCACAGCTTAAAATCTGCTACATAGAACAAGGCTGCTCTCATACCTAGCTGCCCTTTTTTTTTCTTTTTAAATAGACCTTTAAAAATATTTCTACCGTAATCCATTCTTTAAAATTCAAGAAGCTCCATTTTACAAAATCAACCTTGAGAAATGTAACCACAAAAGAATAAGCTTTCTTTATATGCTGGCTGAAATGAAAGCACTTGCCCTTAGGCCTTACTTGAAAACATGCAGGTATGTAATGTAAATGCACAAGTTGTGTTTCTTTTCTCCTCATAAATAAGTCAAGAAGCTTTAAGAGTATCTACAGAGCAAAGATCTCCCAGCCTGTCTCATGTATGCAAAACTCAGTGGTCTTAATTTAGAGAGCATATGGCTTGCACATCCTACTTTACTTCTTGTGGTTCTTAAAAGGGATGGGGAAGGCTTAGCAGGTTATCCATCTGACTTTCTCATGTAGACTTGAGATTTATGGATAATGGTAAGTGCCTTCTCTAGTTTACTTTTTAAGCATCAAATAAATTACCTTCTGTTCTCTGGGGACACAGTTCTCCCATGTAACAAAACTGCTGTAAAGGAACCTTCTGCTATCTCAAACTTACCACAAGAATTGAGATATGAGGGTGAAATTAGAGCCTATAGGATTCAGATGTGTACAGAATCTGCTGTTGTTTACAGCAAGCCCTGCTTCTGGTGTAATCTTCAAGATGGAAGACAGGGCACCCATTATAAGGAGAGATCTCCTCTTTCCAATGATTGAATAGGAAAATCCTGCCACAACAGAAGCCCTTACAGAAAACCCAAAGGCTTGGTTAGAAACACATGCAGTACTTTCAATAAGGAGTTGAAAATAAACATAAATCAATATTCTGCAGATATGAGGATAGCTGTCTGAAGGAAACCGCTAAGATAAAAGATGCATGTGAAAGTAAAGTAGATTGCATACTACATAGTGACTGAGCCCAGGCCCATGATGTAGCTCTGTAGCTTCATTTTAGACAAAAAAGACAGCCTGATCTTACTACTATGCCTATACCTCTTTCCATGCAGTACGTATCATTATTTCTTGCAATTCTTGATGCTATGTTACACAGAAATCGGAGATTTTTTTCTTCTTTTTTTTTTTTTGTTTTACTTTAAATTCATTAGCAGCTAAATAATTTATTACTGAAGACTGGCTGAACAATCTGTTCCATGTATAACTGAAGTCACTGTATTTTTGCACATGTGGAGGGACGTGCTGGTGATGCATAATGGTCTGTATAATTAGAGAATGTGTTGGCATAAATCCATCTCATCCATTCTTGAACAGTTCCCTTCTTGAAGGGCTTCTAATGCAGCTGTTCTTTCAAAGGGCAAGAATACCCAAAGCTTGTCATGTTGCAGAGGACAAGCTGAAGAAAATTTCTTTCAATTTTTCTTGAAAATTTCTTTTCAATTTGTGCATTACAGCACAAATAAATCCTGCTTTATTTGGTCATTATAGCTGTCTCTCCTACCTTCTTTCTAAGTTTACACAACCTACGAAAGCATTGCTGTTTGAGAGATTTCTCTTAGCACAAGTTATTGATGATAACTTTATTCTTTTAATTTTACCAAATTCAGTTATTTGAATACAGGTATCCATTTAAACGGAGTCTAAAGTGACTAATAACTTCCCAGCTTGTTTGAAGAGTAATTGTTATGGAAGCTGGATTATTAAGAATCAAATAGAGAAAGCAAATGTGATGAAGTGACTGTGGAACGTTCATGTATTCAGTAGGTCTTTCAAGCATAGATGCAGGCAAATGCCTCAAACTCCTACTAGATAAGTGTTTCATATTTATGTTAACAGATAATACAAAGAAATTGCAACAAGTGAAAATTCAGTTTGTAAATTTGCACATAATATTTATATTAGCAATTGGTTAAACTAATCCAAATACCCTCAAATATTGCTGTATTAGCATTACAAACGTCAATTGAAATATTGTATTTTTGTTGCATTGCTAGCAGAAATACTCCCCCAAATATCATCAAACAGCAGAGCAATTACCAAAACCAGTCACAGTGAATTCCTTTTAACTGTGTAAGACATGCAATTATTTGGGGTTTTTCTCTGATAGGCTACATGTTAGAGATAAAAGTCTTTTTGTATAAAACTTGTCTCAAATTATTTGGCCTATTTGGTTTAACCTGAGTACTTTTCATGTATCATAAAATTGCCATAATATTTTGGAAACTTTGCAAATTTTGGTTTGTTTTCCAGTCTTTTTTTACTAAATGACATTTTATTTAGAGGCATTACAAAAATTACTATGACTTTAAAATTTGGCTGCCTGTAACTCAAAAATTGTCTGTTCTGTTACGAAGCTTTCCATAAACATTTTTCCTTTTGCAGATTATTTTGTCAGCTGTATCTGAGGAGAAGGTTATAGTTAAGTTGAACTATGAATATATTCTGCATATATGTATCTTTTTCTTGTATCTTGCTCTTACGGACTTCAAAGGCGAATTGATTTCCCTGTCTGGATGTTTCTGGATCAGGTGCTCCATGAGAACCTTGCATTTTCCAGGTTGCTGGTTATAGCTGTTTGTAGCCTGCGTAGCAGAGACAACTGCTGTTCTATGGAAACTAAAGGATGCTTAAAGTGTTTTTCATGGTCCAATGGGAACTGCAGAGCTGATCATTATTTCACGGCCTGCTGAATATTCTTTTCACAGGGTGTTTACTTGAGTGTGCACTTGTGCTTAACTAAAACCACTTGCTATCGCTGACAAAAGAACAGAATTTATTTTGAGTAAGATGTGACAGCATGGACTGAATCTCTGGAAATGCTGTAGCACCAGATTTGTTCCGAGAATATATTGCATCCCCATACACCAGACTACAATGACTGGAATTCCACCACATAACTTGTCTTTTTTAAGGTACCCTGCAAATGAAATGAAACCTTGTACACTCTATGGAGATGTTCAGGACTAGCAAGGTTACAATCCATGCCAGCAGTGATCAGCAGATTGCAGTTCAGTTTGGAATCTGTACGGTGCTTAAACTGCAATTGCACGGCCCATTGGTCTCCTCCCATGCCTCCGCTCATTTTCTTTACTCGCTATTGTTTGGATTTTGTAGGTGATGAGCTACCTAACCACCCAGTGTTCTTACTAGACTTTGATTTTGGAATTTCTTTTGAGAACAGTTTTTATGTGCCCAGTTTTGCCTTAGCCCCATGGTAGCTAAACGGCCTGAATTTCGGCAGTGCTGAGTGCATGCAGCTCCTGCTCTGGTAAACAGGGTTGCATGTACTTATGTCAGCAATGCATTTTTGCAGTATCTCAGCAAATGACAGCCATAGCTCAGCTTCCATGCTTCTACTGCACATAATGCCCTGACTGTGAAATGTGTGGAGGAGGGGATGGAAAAATCCAGTTGTCCTGTGTATGTATTTAAGAAGCTGTCTAGTCTAGTAGTTAATACTGAAGCTAATGAGATGTGATTGTATATACTGAAGCAAGACTGTTTGCCCATACATTTGCATCCTTGTTTTAATCATATTGTATGTGGTTTCAGAGGCAAATGCCAAGAATGTGGAAGAAATGTTGACTGTTGTACACAATATATACCATGACTTTAGCTATTGCTTTACAGTCCATCACACTTGGTTAAAGTTGCAGAAATAACATGCCACTTCAGTAGATCAAAGTGGAGGCACTGACACAAGGTGGAATTTCATCCTGTGTATGCTTGAGCTGCTGTTTTAACAACACAATACCATAAATAAGCACTCAGTGATGCAGCATGAAGATTCAGGTAAAGGAGAGTGAGTTGCAGGCAGTAATCTCCCAATGACATTATCTAAGCTAAGTCTATCTTAAAGTCTTTCTACCATCCAGATAACAATGGAGGAAACAAAGTAAGTTGTGAGCCATAGTAATACTGGTCTTATCCAGATCATCCCCCTTATTTTCTTACAGGAGGGAAAAAAAAAAGCACCGTATGTCCAGCCTGACAATGCAGTTGATGATAAGATTGCTATTGCTGCAGTACGCTTGGGAGACAGTTTGTTAGGGAGCCATCTTTACAATGAAGATTCAAGAGCGTATCTTCACTGGAATCACAGAGACTTGATCACAGGCCTTACTCTTCAGCCAAAGAATGAAATCAGCCTGGATCAATAAAGCCAAAATTGAGGCTATGATCTAGTCAGTGTATAGTTAAAAGAATTGTGAGGGAAAACAAAGGACGTTGACTAAGGAGCAGGAAGTGATGGAACTCAGTTGACTCTTATCTCGCTTTGCCACTGGCAATGCTTACATCTTGATCGCACTGTATATGCACAAAACATGGAGTAAATTAATCGATTAAAAGCAAAAACATAGTTTAGGAATTACTTGATTGTTCTCACGATACCTGCTTCCATTATGATATTTTTCAACTGCATTTATAGATACTACTAGCCATGCAGAAAGATGAAGTACCTGTATCTCTAAAATAAGCTTTTTGATTCCTGATGCAAACATGTTTTGGAAGTTTTTGGAAACTTACTATCTGCTGCTGAAATTGGAAGGGTGTACAGCCATGTGTTCTTAACATACCTGCAGTCAACACTAAATACTGTGGGGTTTGGCATCATAGCCGTTATTTCATTTATGCTCAGCCTCATTTAAAGAATTTACTTTATGCACCTCTTCTAAACCACAGATTAGGGTAGACCAAGTTATCCTGCTAACCTCGCTCAACTGACATAAAGTTATCCACGTCACTGAGATGATGGTTGAGCCAGATGTCAACATCTGTAAAGAACAGTGTTTAAACAGCGTGGGTGATAGAAAAATTGCCATTCACTTCCCTAGCACAGCCAATATTTTAACAACTGCTCTTAATCAGCAAGCATGGAGCAGAGCTCAAGCTAATAAATGCTGGTGTGCTAGTAACATGGTTCTGTGGCTCCATCTGCACCAGCAGGTAGGAGATTCCAGTATAGCAGGTCTTACAGAGCACATGAGACAGAGCTGAAGACTCAACATCTGCACTAATATGTGCTTTTGAATTCTGCTCCAGACTAGCTCTTGTCTGTCCTGTTGGACTGAATACTCATTAATGGCTGGGGCGTAGTAGCTGCCTTCTTGGACTGAATCTTCTGTTTCATCTTTATTTGAAAGGAATCCAGTTCATGAGCTCTAAGAGTGCTCTGCAGGGCAATCCAAAGCACAGTAAGCAGGGATGATCAGGAGAGTTGATCCAGGACAGTACTTCTGGCTCAAGTTACTTTAGCCTTACCTTCTGACCATATGGCTGCAAACAGAATCAAGTGTGGTGTTGCCTTTGAGAAAGGCTAAGAGGTAGTGAAAAGGATGCAAGGAAGGACAAAGGAGAGAAGTGGGAAAGTTGTGTAACTTGCTCAGAAAGGCTGGTAACCCTCACTCTACAAGATTAGACTGATTTTAGGCCTATTTGAGGCTATAGCACAGCCAGATCCCTAGCAAGATATTTGCTGGTATATAGCAAGTATAAGGTTCAGTTAAGGATCTTCTATGGGGAACTTAAGGTTTGAATTTACTGTTACTTCTCCAATAGTTAAGGTAGGTTTTATAGTTGAAAATCTGAAAAGGAGGAGGCCTAAGTCAGTAATTCTCTTGTAGATGCTACTTGTAACTCTTGAGATCTTTCATAGTCTGACCATATTCCTTTGGGCATCATAGCTCCAGGAAGACAAAAGAAGTCTATGTATTGTTGAACCAAAGAGGATTTGAACAGGAATATTGTGGGGAAACTGGTACTAAGAATGGCTGTTCATTGCCTCCACCATGTCTGGCAGTCCTTTTTCTAAGTCTCCTCAGCTAGGATCTCTTTGCTATGATTTCCTACACAACTAGCTAATTTCTAGCTATCAAGTATTTAATTTCCAAGTTGCCGTTTAGACATAGCATGTTACAGGGTATATGACGTGTCTTTCTGTAGGTCTTTCTCAAGGTAGACAGTAGCAGATCTGGACAATGACCCTTGAAATGCATTAGCAACTTCAGTTCTTGACTCTCTGCTCTAAGGGAGCATTGCTTTCCCATTGGAAGCTCTTGGCATTATAGGCCATGTCTTCAGAGTCCCTGAATTTAAACCAAGGCTTATGTGAGTCTCATCAGGCTCTTCCAATTTTATTGTCCGTATCACTTCAAAGTGTATTACTGAAATTAAAAGATTTGGGTAACTGGTTCTGCAAAAAGAAAATAAAGTAGTTGGCCTACCTAATTATTTTAAAGTAGAAAATAGATTGGAGCATAGCAAATGGCAGTTGCAGCAACTAACCTTTGTATAGTGCTCTCTAAAATGAACTCTGCACTTTGCTGCTGTCAGTTTGGTTGTTTGGCTCTGTTTTTCCCTTCTTCCTGGCAAATAGCCTATTTCCAGTCTAGTTTTTGTTCTGAGTTTTTTTTATTAAAAGGATTTTTGAAAAGACAACTAATGGAGCAGTTTAAGAAAACAGTTAAGCTAAGGGAATGGTGTCTGCTTTTATTTCTTCCAATAAACTGGTTAATTTATAAAAGAAAGTTTTATCTTACCTTGCGAAGAGTTTCGCATGTTATTTTTTAGCTGCAATTTGCCAAGTGAGCATGGATGGATACTCTGTAAATACAGGTGGCTTCCTTTGTTTCTGAAACCCAAAGTCTTCAGAGTCTTGAAGACAAAGGTGTAGTTTTTTTAACATAAATGGTACACATCGCTAGTGTCTTCTGAAATTAGATGATGATAGCACTAGTTCACTAGATGTAACAGTTTACATTTAAAACAGATTTTAAAATATATTAGTATTTTTAAATCATATAATACAGCTTCCAGGACAAACTACCAGTGGACAGAACACTGAAATACAGGGAGAGTGCAGCGCAGGAATACCAGGTTTCACGAGCAAGATGTGAAGTAATTTTTTTTGTTGTTGCCTGTTTAAACTTTTTTTCTTCAGATTGCGACTTCTAGAGCTGCTCGAGCTTTCTAGAACAAATATGAAATATTTAATCTGCCTAGTTAAGCCTGTAGCTTTAACATCAAAGTGTTCAGAATTGCTAGAGAAAATGTATTTCCTGACTGATGGCTGGTGAAGTCAATCTTTTATGCAAAAGTCTCCGTATTTATCAAATTTTTAAATGAATTATTATAGAAATATGAATTATTTCTTGAAAGGAGGCCACACAGGCTAATTCTGTTCCTATGTCTCCTGACTGTGTAGAGACCAAGGTTACTGTTAAGAGGCAGTGGATGTAGTGATGTTCTTTTAGAGACAGGCTTGAGGTGGAAACCCTCTGAAATAGCTTTATCGAACTGGGTTCGAATGGTGGAAAAACGTGAGTCGAAGCGCTTTCCCCTAAGGGCGGCGGGTTCCACCCCCCGGCCTCAGGGCCCCCCCACTTACTGCGCACGGCTGTGAGGGGCCGCCACCGCCCCCACCGGCTGCCAGGCGGGGAGGGAAATGGCGCCTGCGCGCGGCCGCCCAGAGCCGCCTCCTGGCGCCGACAGGGGGAGCCGGCGGCCCCGCGAGGCCGCGCCGCGCCGTGCCCCTCCTGCGGGCGGCAGCGTGCGCGGCCAGGTCCGGCGCAGGCGGGAGGCGGGGCGGCCGCCCTCGCTCTCTCCCTCTCTCTCTCCGCCCGCAGCGCACGGCCCGGCTGAGGCGCGCTGCCCACAGCCTCGCGGAGCGCCGCCGTCCCTGCCCAGCCCCAGGTGCTACCGTCGCCCGAGCCCCGCTGCCGCCGCGGCCCTCCTGCTTCGCCCCCATGGAGGATTACCACAAGCCCGACCAGCAGACCCTGCAGGCCCTGAAGGACACGGCCAACCGGCTCCGTATCAGCTCCATCAAGGCCACGACCGCGGCCGGCTCCGGGTGAGCGAGGCCGGCGGGCTGTATCCCAGCCCTGGCCGCAGATCAGCCCCGCGGTGCGCCCGCGGCTACGCGGCGCCCGTCCCTCCGGCGAGCCGCGCTCCCGCATCCCGGCTCGTGCATCCGTTCAGCGGCGAGGCCGAGGCGGGGTGGCGCTGGGAGGGGCTGCCCCGGGCTCCCTCAGCCCGTTACCCGCTGCCCGGGGACACACCGATGGCTCCCGAGGGCAGATCTCCCCCTCCCTCTCTGTTTTCTGCCCGTTGTGCAGAAGGCCGAGCGGGCGGGGATGCGGGGGGCCCATCCGTGCCTCCCGCGGGTGGGCGGGAGCGCTGAGGCGGCCCCGGGGCGGGACGTGCGCTGCGCGGGGATGGGGAGCCCGAGCGCGGGGTGTGGGGGAGGGATGGTACCGCGGGGGTCACGGCCAAATGCCCTGCACCCCCCCGCCCCGAGACCCCCCGGCGTGTCGGGGGCTTCGCGCGAAGCTGCTTGATGTGGAGGTGCTACATCTGGAAATGGCGGCCGTGGGCGAGGAGTGCGGGTGAGGTGTGGGGCTCCCGCGGCCAAAGGCCGCCCGGCCCGGCCCAGCCCGGCCCAGCCCGGGGGCGGCAGCCGCCCCGCCGCGGGACACGTCGGTCGCCGGGGCCGGCGGGTGTTGTGACTGCGGAGAGAGGCCGGGAATGCTAAGTTGATGCAGGACTGAAAACCAAAGAATTTGTGCCTCAGGCACAAGCGGTTTCTTTTTCATTTCGTGCCCGTCAGTTGGAACTAATTCTGCACAGAATTTCAAGTGAGCCCGAGTGGGATTATCTGTGAAATGCCCGCGGTCTCAAATGGGCAGTTTATTCAGGCCTCTGGACAGGATTTAGTGTAGGCTCTGATGTGTGCAGATTCCAGGGTTATCCGTCCTTTGATCGTGCTTTACCTATGGAAAAAAATCTCTGCAGACAATCCGCTTTTACTCATATAACATTAAAGGTTTTTTTTTTTCTGTTTGAATAATACATTTGAGTGCTTCCATATAGAGTGCTCTTTTTTTTTTTTTTTAATCCCATCTTGTTGCAATTTCCTCCTTTGGACCTCTTTGAAACTGGCTGTAGTGTTTAAAAAAAAAAAAAGATTTGAAGGAATCCTTTGGATGCTGATGCTGAGATTTGTGTGGAGAAGGGTGGTGTGTAAAATATTTTAAAGCTTCTTTGAATTGCCTTACACTTTCCACCCTCTGGCATGCGCTACCTCACATGGCTCTTTCTCAAAGCATACAGAAACTGAACTTTACTCGATCCTTTTGCATACAGCAAATGAAAACGCTGCTTTGGTTCTTTCTGTAAAATGGAGTGTTGGGACACAGGGAACTTCTCAGCTAGCCATAGGAATGGATTTTTACAAAGCCGTAGCTCGTTTGGTCCAGTCTGGAGAGAGAAGTACAGGATACCCAACAATCGCTCTTTTAATTCTTGATTTGTTTCAAAGCTACAACATGCAGGCAGTATTACATAAGCCTGTGTGAAATTGTAGGTAAGAAAAATTGTGCTAAATCTACTTAGTAGAGCTTGGGCTTCGGTCTTGAGCTTGTAATGTGTGTGTTAAGCAGGCCACGGAGATGTATGATATCAGTTGTCTTATCTACAGATAACACATCAGACAAAACAGAAAAATAATTTTATTAAAGAATAAGGATCTTGCTACAGCCTTTGCTCGTCTTCTGCGGTCCCATGAAATTCAATACTAAAACCATTCTCCCCATACTGATGAAGAAACATTAAAAGTAGTTTTATTCAAGCTTTTTATTCCTCATTCATGTATGCTACAATACTGAGTACTTCTTGCACAAAGGCATTTCATTATTCTAGCACTAGAGTTTTGTAGAGTCTGAAATTATTACACAACCTGATAATGAGCAGATTATGAAAGATGGGCTCTGGAGAGAAGATTCTGTTGACAAGTCATGTATTTTCTTAATTAGTAAGATTTGGTTACCAAGATGATGGTGTAGTCATGTCCCTAAAAGAAAACGACGCTCAGAGTCTGTTGTGGTTTTAAGCAAATCACATACATTTCTAAACCAGCTATATGTTATGAATGTGTTTTCCAAAACCTGAATGAGACAGTAAGCTTTGCTTAAATTGCTGGTATACACTAAGAATGTAGAAAGATGTTTGAATTCAAGTTAAATTTAAATAGAATCTTACAGTTAAAAAAAAAATTGTCATGCTTGCATTGACTTTATTAAGGAAATTTGTGTTTGTTAAAGGTGTAGTTTGTAAAACTGAAGGAAATACTTGCAATAAAAGCACTTCAAACAAAACAGGACCTGCCTACTACTTTCAAGGAAGTAATTTCTGTAAACTGTGGCATATATTGCAACACAAGTGGTTCCATGGTAGATCTCACACACCAGTTCTTGCAGTCTTTACTTGTACTCACTTTTATTTCAAAGAAAGCACAGCCTTTGTCTGGACAAGAGCTAAAAGATCAGGTAGTCTGATCCTGAAGATGCTCAAACATACCACTTTGAGTACTTTACCAGCTGTAGTGGAAAAATTCAGTGAACTGGAAAAAAATTTTGTGCTTAAAATGCCTTAGGTGGGGAAAAATTTGATTAAGTTGGTTGTAAAGATTGAACTCACTTGCTTTTGGGCGTCAAATAAGTTTTTCTTTTAGATAAGTAGTGCAGGCATTTTCATCAAAACTTGTACAGTCTCTTTTTGTAGCTCATGATAAATTTCTGCAGTTTTGAAACAATGCCTCGCTTCCTAGAATTAGATGGTTAAATTCTTAAAAGTGGAAGTTGCAAGAGTTTCTTAAGAGGCAGTTAAGTTTCATAACATGTGGTATGATCACTTGTTGCAGATTATTTTCTCCTTCAATTTTTTAGCTTTTGTCTTTCACTCAATATTCCATTTTAACATTCCATCACTGTTCTTTTTAGTTGAAACATGTAGACGCGCATAGATGGACCTAATATAAATTGATGCAGAGTAATAAAAAAACCCACAAAACTACATTGGAGTAGTTATTTTACTCTTGATTTGTGTAGATCCCGGATCTCAGTATTCTAACGTACTTTGGCTTGGTTTCCTACTAAAGGGTTATATTTCAAAGTTAAGGCGGTTCTTCAGTAGAAGCTGTCTGGCAGAGAAGCCTGTTAATCAGACCGCCACCACAAAGTTCTAGGTTGTTCCTCAGTCAGGAACAAAATGTGGAAGATTGTGTGAAAATAGTGGCGGTGACTTGCTGTGGTTTTTTTCTCCCCTTGTACAAGTACTCCAAATACACTTTGCTAGGCTTAACGAGGAATTCTTTTGACAGAACTTATTAGAAGGGTATGAGCTAATAGAAGACAAGTAGATGTAGTTAAGGTGGCTATTTTTAAAGAAACTGGTGTAGTTGATTTTAGAATGATTTCTGGTATCCGATAAGTAGTTAAATTTGGGGTAATTTCTGTTAGTAGGAAGTAATTTAATTAACCTGTAGTTTTAACTTTTTTTTTTTTTTTCAATTTTCAGGTACTTTATTAAAATTTTCTACCTTTTTTTTTATTTCCACATGCTACCATTTTAGGTTGTTTAAAACTTTTTTTACCAAGACCAGGAGTTCATAGAAGTATGGTTAAGTATGAAGTTAATAAAATTAAAGGAATGAAAGCTTTAAACAAGCATGTAAGGCTTATTGATTAACTCAAATACATAAATATTTACTAATATGTTTGAACCATGGTTTAAAGCTAATTCTTTTGGTTCCCTGTGTGTGAGTACTTACTAAGGGATGGACACTAACCGTAATTCATATTTTGCTAGTGTTTTGCATGTTTTTATTCTCTTATTACAGCACTGTTGGGGATGTTGGGAGGGAAGGTTTATTACTACCAGAAGAGAAGACTCTGATTAAAGTTCTAGTGAAAGTGTTGTCTAATCCTAACATGCATGGTAAATGTACATGCGGGAAACGAAATGTGACACTTTCATAGTAAATTTGTCCTGTTTTACAAATAGGGACAAATATTTTAAGTGTATCATGTTAAAGATGAAAAATAAACATTGGTAGAAGAGAAAGTGAGATGAGACTGCAAGTTATTTTCAAAACTGGTGCAGATTTCTGCAGCCATAACCTTCTTACTGTTCATCATTCACTTTCCTGTACTTCAGTAGCAACCACTGATGTCCAGAATGATCCTGTTTACACCAGTAAAATCTGAAAAATGCTACTTTCCACACTCAGTAAAGGTTTTTAAAGACCCTCCTTATCCGTTTTAAGCTTTATGGCAAGGGAAAAGCCAAGGCTGATACACTCAAGTCGTCAAGTAGTGCCATCCCTTCAAGGTGCATAAGAACTACAGTGATAATTATTTAAATTACAGTAATGTAGATAAATAACAGTAATTGTATGCCCTTCTATTACACTTCAAATGAAATACATACCTTGTCTTGGAATAACTCAATATTTGCCACTTGGAAATAACCCTTTTCATGTAACTTTATATTCAGTTGTTGGTACTATATGGCATAGTTGCTTCTGAAATGGGCCTCTCTATTTCTAAGGCAAGTTACAGTTGAAGAATTAATTTGTGCTGCTGTTTAAAATTGTTGCAAAAGTCGCCCCAGATAGTTAAATGGAAGAGACTATCCCAAATACTTATAAATGCTTGATAAACCAACTAGTTCAATATTTTAAACTGATACAGATGTAAATGTAGAAAATGTTGGTTCCTCTCTTAGCCAAAGATTAAGCAAATTAGTATTTTACAATGTGTATCTGGGTGTTTACTGGAGACAGTAAATTTCTGTGTCCAGTTTCAGTAGAAGATGAAGCATCTTGCGTTACCAATCCCTGCCTGTGCAACGGGGCCTGAACAAGTCATGATGCCACGCTTTTAATTCCGTCACTCAGAGTGGCTGAAGTACTGTGGAAAGCTGTCTTTGTTTCCTCTGCATCAGTGTGAATTTCTGCCATCAGCCAAGTAGGTAGAGTATGATTTCAAGCACAGGGTCATACTGCTTCCTGTGCTTCACAGTCACAGATTAGGGTGGTGTTCCTTGGTATGAAGAACAGAGAGCTCTAAAAGATATGTCCTTGAGCTGTCACCAGGGTCTATCTTTTCATATCCACTTCAGCTAGATAAGGCGGTTCCCTTTGTCTCAAAGTACAACGAATTGGCATTGGGGTAATGGTAGATGGAATGGGTTATCAGAAACACTTAAGACTGTGTATTTTAATGCTGAGGGGTAGGGGACTGGTAAAGTGATATTTTGAAGATACCGTCGTGAGCAAACAATAATGCAAAGTGGTAATCTTGGGTCTGTCTTGACTTGTAGCCACCCTACATCATGTTGCAGTGCCGCAGAGATTATGTCTGTGCTGTTTTTCCATACCATGAAGTACAAAGTGCAAGATCCCAGAAACGCCAGCAACGACCGGTTTGTTCTTTCAAAGGTAAAATCGTAACTGTTATTCTATACTGTTGCAGTCTGCTAGTAAAGAGCTGTCTGTAAATTAAATTGACTTGTTTTCCTTGACTTATGCTTACTTATGCTTACATCTACACAGAAGTCTCTTGGAAATATTTGAGAGCTTGGAATTTGTCTGCTTCAGAAAGACAAATAAAAGCTGGTTGAGTTAAGTTGTAGCATAACTCAAAAATAATTAAAAAGTGTCTGTATAATGTGTCTTGATAAGTCTTCACTGTGTTAAGTTTTTCTAATATTAAATAATAAATGTTGTTATATTGTCTATAAAATCTATCAAGAAATATTAACATCTGTTTTATTTTGTGTAACCAGTTTTCTAATGAGTAAATTGGAGTTAGCTTTTGTGCTCTACTTGTTAAATGCAGCCATGCTGTTATGCCTGCAGTCGCGTCACAATGTGCGCTAATTACTGTCAGCTTTTCAGGGAGCATTATATGAAATAGTTATGGTAGGTTAGTGAGTAGCTTGCATTCCTACTGTGCCAGTATGGTATTAAAGTCCATGCTACTTCTGAAGCCACTGTGGTTCAAAAACACATAACACCACAATCTGGACTGGCCATTAGCGTTTCTATCCCCTTTTGCATTGTGCCCTTGCAAATCACAGGGACATTTCAATCATATGACATAAAGGTAGTTGAGGGGTCTTCAGAAAATATAATGATGTAAAAAATGGCGGATGAATACTCCAGTGAGGCAGGTTCCATCATCGGGTCAGAGTTCCTCACATGGTGGCTTAGAATAGTGCTGCATAGCTGATGGTGTATATCCTTGCATTGGATATAATAACTGTTGCCACTTCTGATTGTCATTCCGAAATAAGAAATTGGATGAGAAGCAAGCAACTAATGCTGAGGTGGTAAAGCAATAAGAGAGAGTTGCTTCTTCATGTTTGCTTTACCTCTCTCTAATTATCAGGGTTTCTGCACAGAGTTGCTAAATAGCTTCAAACCTGTGCATGTTCTTTTGACTCCTAATGACTCCATGGGTGGAAGGTGACTGCTACTTTGCAGTTGTCCAGTTGGACCTGGCCGCAAGGATCTGAGTGTATAAAGCTTAAAATTTTGCCTGCTGTCACTCGTTGCATCTTATCTTGAATACATACGTATTGAAGAAGTTCTAATGGGATAACACTTGCTCATCCATCTGCTTACTGGTTTAGTGAACAGTGCTCTGTTCTTGAAACTGCTACCTAAGCAAATTGAATCCAGGTTTTTTATTTGGATACCAAAACTACTTTTTGGAATTGGACCTGCATGGCTGAGAAAGACCTTCTTACTCTTCCATGTTGATTTTCTTGAGGACATCCTAAATAGCCCTCGAGAGTGCTGCATTCTTTCTGTCTTAACTGTAGTCAGCTATCTGGGGTGCTCTAAGCAGGCACATGGGGGACTTGGAAACAAGCGTGAGTGTGTATGTTACATTATAAAAGTGTTTTATAACTCGATCCCTTTTTAGGGGACATAAGAACCTGATTCCAGGGTTTGTCAGCTTTGTAGAATTTTGCCTTGATACTAGGATTTTGTGAAACTTGTGCTTTGCATAAAATTTATGTTTCTCTCTAGGGTCATGCAGCACCAATTTTATATTCTGTTTGGGCAGAGGCTGGCTTTCTACAAGAAGCAGAATTACTGAACTTGAGGAAAATTGATTCTGTCTTAGAAGGACACCCAGTACCAGTGAGTGCTCATAACCTTTGATATAAGATGGTGTTTTCTCTAAAACAACAAGTGCATGTATTTTGCAGCAATTATTGTTTGCCAGCTGTAGTACAGGAAAGATAAAGACTTATAAGAAGGATGATGGTATTTATGGCTTCACAACTGAATTGGTGTCTGCGTTTGAATGAGCATGTAAAAATGACCTTTATTGTTGTAGTAAAGTTCCCCTACAGTCCTGTAGGTCAGTATTTTCTGTTTTAAAAAGGTTTATATAAAAGTTTCAGCATGGCTTTTCTCATCCTTTAAGAAGCTTTGAAGTATTTCAAGAGTTTGTATCCAGTTTGGTCACCTCATTGGTCTTTCCATTCCCAGCCAGTTGTTTCAATTGATTCTTTTTTACACAAAATGATCAATTCTTAACTGTTGCCATCCAAGGCATAGCTGAGAAATTCCTGGGCCATAGATACCATTCCCTCTCAGAGAGCCTAGTTAGCTTGTGACACTGATCATCAAGGTACATGCATTGCAGGGAAAGAAGGGGAGCAGGGCAAGATTTGGAGGGACTTGCACTATATTGTTATGGCCGAGAAGCTGAATTTTTATGTATGTTGAACCATCTTCTAGCACTGGAATTTAGTTCCTCTGTTTCTTGACTGTAAAATAATTGTTGTCTTTTTATTCTCAGAGACAAGCATTCACTGATGTGGCTACTGGATCCCTTGGTCAGGGTCTTGGTGCTGCATGTGGAATGGCATACACTGGCAAATTCTTTGACAGAGCCAGGTAATTTCATCTTCGTATTTCATGATTATAGGCATTCAATGGGAATATTTTGTGAAAAGAAATTACGTTCTTATCTCAGTCAGGAAAAAAAAAACCTTCCTTTATTCTGTTCTCCATTCTCAAATCTAATTTCAAAATCCAGTTTTAAATGATAGATTACTAGCCTGATAATTGCAAAGTCATTGCCAGTGAAACTACCAAGGATTTAAAGATTAGCAAGAATTAGTGCATACGTGTGTTCCTTTTGTAACCTGACAGCGTTGCAAGGTGATGTTCCTGAACAGAGAAGAGAGCAAGTTGTTGGAGCAGCCTCTAACTTCCAGAGAGTAATTGATAGCCATTTTGAGACTGGCATGTGTCCCCTTAGAAGGAAGACGCAAACGAGAGATGCGTCTGTTCAAAGTCAGATGACAAATAATGGAGAACATGTATCTAGACAGGGAACTGTTATGGTCAATAATAGCACCATTGAATCATGAAGTAGGGCTTCAGAATGTTATCAGAAAGGCGCTCGACTCCATAGAGACAAAAATGACTGCTTCTGCAATTTGTTTTGTGGACAAGAAAAGTAGATGTCTAAAGGCAAATCTGTATGAGGAGGAAAATAGCCTGATGTAGTTGATATATTTTATGTGACAGTTCTAGTACATTCGAGCATAGGCTGCCCGGTTAATGTGTCCTACACTTCACTAGCTTGAAATCATGTCTGTGAAAGATGACTTGCTGATTTTAATTGAGTTTAGCAGATGCTATGTGTGGAAAAAATCTAACCAGTGCTTACATGACAGAAGAAAAAGGTGGTCTTGCGTGCAGTACTGGGGAGCAGCTTATGTGGAAGGAGTTCAGATTTAGCTGAAGGCGGGTGGGATTCAGCTCAAAAGTCTGTTATAGCTTAATGTCTAGTAAAAAAAATCGCTAACAGCCATCTTGATTATTTTGTTTTAAAATTATATATTTGAAGGCTAATTTACTGTTCTTTTTAAATTTTGATAGGTAATAAACATTTATAAAGCTTTGTCATCTAAAAAAGAGAGAGTGGTAATAAAAGAAAAATACAGCGGCTGACTTCTGTAGAGATCAGACAGTTCTCCTGCTGAGTTTTACCTAAATAAAAAGCTTCAGTGTCTGGAGAAGTAGTCTACAAAGTCATATCATGCTGGTTATCTTTTCCCTGAATTCTGAATTTGGTTATGCAACATGCTTTAATCCATAGTTGAGTTCATCCCCAATTTATAGTTTCCTGAAATTAAATTATTGGTTGTCCTTCCAGAGAATATATGGTAGGAATGAGGAAGCAGACAGTAACCTTTCATGCATTGTTAGTGATCTTGCTGAGTCACAGTGACAGTGTTTAATGGGCCTGTTCATTCAAGCCTTGCAATAGGAGGCTTAAGACCTGATTTTCTTTGAGACAAAGGTTTGAAAAGGAGTACAGTATTTCTCATTTTTTTCACGTGTAACAGCTCAAAAGTATTTTAATTTTATTTGTCTAAGGTTACGTAAGATTATCTGAGGTGAATGCATTGAGCAATGGGACTTGAGTGTGGGATAGAAAAAGCAGTGAATTCTCACTATGAATTGTTAGAAGGGATTTGCTTTTAATTGTGCTTACACATCAACTTTTTTATTTTTTAATTTCTTCTTCTAGCTATCGAGTATATTGTCTGCTTGGAGATGGAGAGTTATCTGAAGGCTCTGTTTGGGAGGCAATGGCCTTTGCTGGGTTTTACAAGCTTGATAATCTCGTTGCTATATTTGATGTTAACCGTCTTGGACAAAGTGACCCTGCCCCTCTGCAGCATCATGTTGAAATTTACCAGAAACGCTGTGAAGCCTTTGGGTATGTGATGGGAAGAAGTTCAGTATAGACTCCCATTTGAAACTGGGTGTTTTATTTGCTTTTCAGAATTTTTCCAATGGGCTTTCAGCTCTAAAGGATGCCATCACCAAGAAAGATGGTCTTTCATGATGCCTGATACTGCTCGTCTTTATTTGTACAGTAGGCATATTAAAAGTGGCAGAATTTTTTGTTTAGAGGAAAAACAAAAAGGACTGCTTACTCAGATAAATTTGTTAGAGGATCTTAAAGCAGTTTTTATCACATTAAATACAGATTTTATAACTGTGTGACCAAATGTACTGTCCTAGCAAGTAGATCAGAAAAAAGGGCATGGAAACCATTACTTGTTAAGAGAATTCTTTGTGTATTGGCTTTCATTTAGTTTAGAAATGTATATTTCTATGTAGATGCAAAAATCCATGATAAAAAACTCTGTCAGATACAATAGCAGCCACGCAAATGATGATGGAGCATTTTTATTATTTTAATCAACTTTCATAGTCAGTTTTTTAATTGATTTCTAAATGTTTGATTTGTTCTTGTGATTAAAAACGGCTATTATGTCTGAAAAAATGTAGGATAACAGTCATTTGTGGGCTGTGAATTTTGCTAGTAGTTGTTAATCCCTCTGTGACTCATTTTGCGTTATAAAAAAGGGACTATGATATTTTATGATCTCAAATGAATGCTAGTTCATGTTTCTGGCATACTTTGGGTCTCTTAAAAAGACACTGCATTGGAATGAAATTAGTAATCATTATTGTTATTGCTAACTACCAGAGAGTGTCACATGCTAAAACCCTTTAGAAACAGTTGATCTGTTTGTGTTCTTAGCTGGCATGCTATCATCGTTGATGGACACAGTGTGGAGGAGCTTTGCAAAGCCTTTGGCCAGGCCAAACATCAGCCAACGGCTATCATTGCAAAGACTTTTAAAGGCAAAGGCATATCAGGTAATAAAACATCTATTGCTTTGCATACACATGTGCACGTAATAATATGTACACAGGGCTGCAATAAAGATGCAATCATTAAAAAATATAGAAGTTTAATGTTTCATACATTAGAAGAAGGTTGGTACGCTATCAGCTTCTTGACTTGAGCAGACTACTATACAATCTGAAAACTCAGAATTTCACCCTATTGTTTTTTTCCTTTGTTGCCTTTTCTTATGGAGGACATCAGATTGATGCTTCATTGGAAGCAAAGATGTGGCTTTCAGTTCTGCACATTATCCAGCCAGGTGCACTTCATAGAATCGTAGAATAGAATCATTTAGGTTGGAAAAGACCTTTAAGATCATCGAGTCCAACCGTTAACCCAGCACTGCCAAGTCCACCACTAAACCATGTCCCTAAGCACCACATCTACACCTCTTTTAAATACCTCCAGGGATGGTGACTCAACTGCTTCCCTGGGCAGCCTGTTCCAGTGCCTGACAACCCTTGCAGTGAAGAAATGTTTCCTAAGATCTGATCTAAACCTCCCCTTGCGCAACTTGAGGCCGTTTCCTCTTGTCCTATCGCTTGTTAGTTGAGAGAAGAGACGGACACCCACCTCACTACAACCTCCTTTCAGGTAGTTGTAGAGGGTGATAAGGTCTGCCCAGAGCCTCCTTTTCTCCAGGCTAAACACCCCCAGTTTCCTCAGCTGCTGCTCACAGGACTTGTGCTCTAGACCCTTCCCCGGCTTCGTTACCCTTCTCTGGACACGCTCCAGCACCTCAATGTCTTTCTTGTCGTGAGGGGCCCAAAACTGAACCCAGTACTTGAGGTGCGGCCTCACCAGTGCCAAGTACAGGGGGACAATCACTTCCCTACTCCTGCTGGCCGCCCTATTTCTCATAGTGTTGACTTCCATGTTGACTGGGCTTTTACAGATCCCCAGTTGCAGAGTAGGATTTCCTCTGCTGTCAGCTGTACTTGAGTTGTTACTCTTTAAAAAGTCTTTTCCAGTCTGGAAGATGGCCGGGGGCAGGAGGGAACATTGGACCATATGGCTTGGTCTTGAAAATTGCCTTAGCAATAGAGGGCAACCTTTTTGGCTTGCTCTTGATCCCTAGACTCTCAGAGACTGCTCTGAGAAGGGAGTAACTTTGTCACAGAAGCTCCCTGTTCCCTGTGTTGCAGATAACTGGGTCTGCTTGTTACCAGCCGGGCAGTATAAATGCATAGCAAATGAGGAGGGATGCTGCATTTACAGTTTTGACAAAGCTGCGTGAGACGTGGTACATAAGCTACCTGGTCGTGCTACAGGTTATTTCATGTGATCTGATATGTAATTCATTGAGATACAGGATACAGTTGTCCGTAGAAATTATTTCATAGGTCAGCAGCTCTTTGAATTTCGAGTTCATGGCACCTCTAAGATGCTTTTGTAGTTTTCATGTGGCGTGAAACTTACCTAAATGTCATTGTCTAGGGGACAGGTGTGTACCTACACATTTGAGCAATAGCATGCAGAAAGTCTTTCAAACTCTTCATACTTCTCAACAGCGTTAGTGCTAAGAAAATGATTTTGGTTCTCACAAGCGAGATGTGTGCTAGCTACTGAGCGTTGTATCCATAGAATGGAGTAAGTGCATATTCAGTGTGTCAGGGGTTGCCGTGATTCTGTTCAGCTACAGCTTTTAGCAGCACTCTGTGAATTTGTCTTGCTGACCAGATAAATATTAGTAACAGGAGTGAGTATCTTCATTCCTTTTCATTGAGTAAGCGAGCAAAATTCATTATTCTTAGTGACTTAATCAGTGAAAAGCAGCATATCAGCCAGAGAGGTAATTTTGCTGTTAGTACTGGGTGCACAAAGATAAGAGTCATCAGAAGCTATTAAAATAAAGCTGTAAAACATCAGATCTTGTTTGAATTAGCTTGGTTAACTGTTGCTTGAAACTTAGCTGAGTTTGTTTATTTAGGCCTAACTGTTGAAATTTCCTGTTAACTGCTCACACTGATTTACCGTTTACTACTTGCCACACTTATGGACCAGGTCTTTTAGGTGCCAATTTAAAAACAATTTCAGTAGAAGATGCTGGAATTTCGTCAACAGTTTGGAATATATGGAATTTGACTATTTCTCTTATATATTTAAACATGTCTGTCTTAATGCGATTAAATACTATTGTAATTGTTTACAGTGGGAATAATAAGGAAGTTCTTCCTTGGAAGACTATACTAGACTGTCATACTCCACTGCACTTTTATCTGGGTAAAATCTGCAGCTAAAAACTTAAATAGTTTTTATATTTTTCTTATTTGTAATGTAATTCAAAATACACAGGTGTTGAAGATAAGGAAAGCTGGCATGGAAAGCCCCTTCCAAAAAACATGGCTGAACAAGTCATTCAGGAAATAGATGACAAAATCCAAAATAAGAAAAAGCTTTCTCCAGCGCTCCCGGAAGAAGATGCGCCTGTAATAAATATTAGAAACATTAAGATGCCATCTCCACCAACTTACAAAGTGGGAGAAAAGGTACTCCCCTCCTTTTTCACTGTTTGTCAGATATCTTCGAAGTGTGAGACTGTTTTTAATGGGTGGCAGGAGGTTTTGTGTTATCCCTTGCCGCGATTTCAACTACGCGCCTCTTCTCTCCTAGTTTGAGTATCCTGGTAAACACCTGCCTCTGTGCTGTGACATATAGACATTCAACTCAATGGGTATTGAAAGGATATATTAAAATATAAAGACTCAAATCACTCTTCTTCATTTCATGATCATTATCAATTATCCAAACTATTTTATGTGTATTTAAAATTAAAGAAACTCCAGAATGTTCAGTGAATTTCCATGACTGGAAACCAAGGTTTTCGAAATTTCCTAGCTGGATTGGTAGAGAGTTGCTGATTTCAGCACAGATGTGCGTCCTGAGGCTTCACTGTATTTTTTTTGTTTACTCTTCTGTGTGTCACTGTTCTCATAGGTACTTTTGATACTGCTAACATTTAAAATGTTTTTGGTTGTGTTTTTGTTTTTTTAATTGTATGTGCATGCTCTCATGGGAAAAAAAAGTTCTAGAAACAGAAAGTTATAACAGTACTGCTATATTTTTCTTTTCCTAGTGGGCTACCCGCAAAGCTTACGGTGTTGCACTTGCAAAGCTGGGCCATGCTAATGATCGAGTGATTGCTTTGGATGGAGACACAAAGAACTCCACCTTCTCAGAGCTTTTTAAGAAAGAACATCCCAGTCGCTACATTGAATGCTACATTGCTGAACAGAACATGGTAACTGGTCTCTTGGTTTTATGAAATACTGGTATTACACAGCAGGATCTGAGCCCATTCTGCCTGAGTCCTCAGAGAGTTGGGTTTTAATATTTGATTTTTCACGTGTGTATTCATGGATATTTAATTTGACTTGCTCACTTCTTAGGGAAAACTAGGCCATGGCAAAAGCTTACAAATATAATACAACAGGAGTGCTTCTAATCATTCACCTCTAAATCCACCTCTTTTTTTCTTTTTATTTTTGTGGTCATATTGTCTGCATTTCAGCTGAACACAAGGAAATGACAACATGTAAACAACAGCAGTACTTTATACAGTATGATTTGTAGAGATTTAACACTGAAAAGACTTTTTAGGGTTTGGGGTTTTTTTCTTCACAGGAAGTGGAATGTCACCATGTGACAATGAGTTCTACGCTAGACTGGGCTATAAAGATGAGGACAGAGAAATGGTTAATAAATTTAGCCTGATGACATTTGTACAGAAAGGACTAAAATAATTTGATAACTCATCTGTTTGAGTCTTCAGTTGCCACCTGTATGGGTTCACTGAAGCAAATGAAATTAAAGACATGAATTCAGGCAGAAATTTGTTGTTGTCTTTAATGATTTATAACCAAAGAACCCATGGACTGTCTCTTGCAAATTTTATACTAGGGTAGTTTCATGAGCTTGAGTCAGGCATTTTGGATTTATATCGGCTTAGGAGAAATTTGCCATGAAGAGCAGACCAATTTCTGTGTAAAATAAATGTACGGGGTAATTGTAGCAATAAACAATTTAAGGACCTTGTTCTAATTTCCATCTTGCTGAAGAAGGGTCCTTTTAGTAAACATCAGTCCAAATAACACAGGTAAATCCATTTCCACTTAGTAATGATAATTTTTGTCTGCTAGAGATAGTAAAACCATGTCCTTTGGAGTGAAAGTGTAAACCTTGAATTCAGGAAAAGAAAAGGGGGGAGGGGTAGGAATAAGTCTTAAAACTCTGTGAATGACTGCTTGGAGCAGATAAAGAAGCGAAGCTGCCAGTAAGGATCAACAGTAACATCTAGCAGTTGAGGCAAGGAGCAGAGGAGATGCTGGAGGATAGATACTGGGAGAGTGAGTTGCCTCCTTTCTTTTTTGGAAAAGCCAACAATTAGGAGCAGGACTGGACAGAGATTTTTAATTTGCATTGAGAGCTTCTTGCTAAAGTTTTGCAGTAGGAAGTCCCACAGATAATCTCTTGGAAACAATTGATAAATGAAGAATTCACTGTTCCTGTACAATCTCCCTCTTTTCAGGTGAGCATTGCAGTTGGTTGTGCCACTCGTGACAGAACTGTTGCTTTTGCCAGCACCTTTGCTACCTTCTTCACACGGGCGTTTGACCAGATCCGTATGGCTGCCATCTCCGAGAGTAACATCAATCTCTGTGGGTCGCACTGCGGTGTTTCTATTGGTAAGGGCAGCCTTGGCTTATTTACCAGCAGTTCCAATCCATTTAGTGATAAGCGTCTAGCAGTCAAACTGATAATGCTTTGTGGAGACAATAATATAGGTGTGATGGTATAACAGTGCCACCGTTTACAGGAAGAAGTCATATTTGCAATTCACTTTTATCAGACACGTTGTATTTGGAAAGAATGAGAAAGATTTCAAGCCTTCATCGGCTTATCTGCTTTTTTTCTCTTTTATCGGTTTGACCTGATAAAAATAGGACTTTTCCCTACAAGCTTTTCTACTCTACAAGTATAGAGTGATATAAAGGGATTGGATTGAAAGTGAGGAGCTTAGGTTCCTTTCCATCTTTGCAGTTGACGTCCTCTGTGATGAGAATAGTTGCGCACCTTTGTTTCCCAGTCCCTAAAATGAGAAACTAATGATACTTATTCTTGCACAGATGCTATTGTCCACCAATCTCAAAAACACTTTACAAGGGACAAAATATTTTTGGTTTATTATGCCTTTGAAGATCACAGATTTGAAATAATTGCTTCAGCTTATCTCAGTATTTCTTACTACTGGCGCAGTCAAGGTGTTGATTAAAAAACCCCAAAACCTCAAAGTACTAATGAAACTGTGAAGCTGTTATGTAATTCAGGAAATTGGCCGTACCTTCTCTGGTCTTTGCTTCCCATCATAACTGTTTGGTACATGTCAGATCATATTGGGGTTTGATTCTGGTTTGAGATAGGAAGGGAGTTTTGTTTTTGTAATGAAATACATAGACATCACCCATGAAAACAGGAGCAGACTTGCATACCAAGAAGGAAAATGCCAGTAGACATTCATGCTTGAAAAACTACTAGGTATTTGTAGGGGAAAAGAAAGAGAGGGAGAGCTGACAGGGGTAGTAAATTACGGCTCTCTGCATGCATCACTTTTTCAGTTGATTTAATGGTTTTGGCTAGCAGTATGGTTTGGAGGAAGGTTGGGTTTTTTTGTTTAAAGCAAAATAGTTAGTTTGATATGTAATATTGGTAAAGCTTTAAAGATGCTGCATAAACGTGTGTAATCTCATCCAGAACCTCAAGCTTAACTTGCAGTGTTATAGAGCATGCTTTAGTAGTGGAGACTGTAAGCAGAGTATAGCAGATTATGGCTTGTGCATGTCATTAAGGGAGGGATTCTATTACAAGCCTCTTTTCTTTTTAAAATCAGTCCTCCCACCTCATCGTAGTCTAGTTCAATCCAGTTTAAGTCTTTTAGGAAGCAGCAAAGGGTGTTGGTGCAAAAGCCAATTAGCTTTGGTCTTTGCGCATTTAAGAAGATAAAACTCCTTTGGGTTACCTGAATTGTCTCCTAGAACTACACTTCCAAGTTTCAATTTTCAGCACTTGAAATGTTCTGCTGGGAGCTGTGATTGTGAAGTGCATACTTAGATTTATAAAGTTGTTTGAGTTACAAATCTGATTTGGGCCTCAACTCTGATTTTCAAAAAAGAATTTGAACCCAAAGTTTTGCAACTGAGTTGTAAAAGAATATAATTCAAAGAAATCCTTTAGCAGTTAGAAAATTCAATTTTAAATGGAAGGGTATGAATTAAGTGTAGTTCCTATTAGAACTTAGGGCCTGCATGAAATTCAGAGTCCTAACTGGATCTGTGGTGGAAATTGAAGTTTTATGTATGCAGTTCTAGGTAGACCTGAGCTGCTGCTGCATTGAAATTTGGACCCATTAAATTTATGAGAAATAACTATCACAATGACCTTCTGAACTTGTACTAAGTTCACTCCTAGACCAATAGTTGCTGATGGACCAAAACATCTAATGAAACATTAAATATGTTTTCAAGGTCATAAGAGAATAATGGAAAAATCTATATTTTCCAAACTGAACAGACAGAGAGAGAAATCATAGTGTACATGTTTCAAAAATAGAAATATCACTTGTTTAGACAACCAGTTTTATATTCTAGACATTTGATACTGTTCATATTAAGCACTCACATTTTTTTATTAAACTATAAATGTGGGTTTTGCAGATGTAATTGAAAATTACTCTCTTTGATCTGCGTTGCTCTAAAACCACATAAATTGGGATTTTTGTAAAGATGCACTTGGGGCCAAACTCAACTTAGTGCTAGTCTGTAAATTACTAGTATGAACTGGGAATGCGGGTATTATTTGCACCACGTTAGCAAAAGTAGGACAAGCATGAGTACTTTCTTTACCTTGGGTAAGATTCTGATTCAGGTACCTGTTAATTTTGTTCTTCATAATTTCACTTTTCTTCTATGTATACATTGTGTGGGTGCATTTTAGGAAAGGAAGGTGCCCACTGAGATCCCACTCACTCAGTCAGAGTGCATACAGATTTAGAAACTGTGATGTTGAGAATTTTTTTCATGTCATGACTGAAAGCCAAGACGTTGCTCTTTTCCTGGTTCATGCTTACTTCATTAGTAATGTATAGTGGCAGAGTTCAATGATTGATTTCTTTAACATGTTTAAAGTTCTTCAGAGTTTTGTGCTGCTCTTATGAAAATACTCTCCTCCCTTCCTCGTGAATTCGTCCTTCTTGAGTAACAGGTAGTGGGTGCATGTGGGAAGGCTTATTGCCCTGCTTCTGCTCTGCAGGCTGTGACATGACCGGATTCAGAACTCTTTGCATGGTTAGTTTGGAACAGTGCCATTCCCAAAGCACTATTACATAAGGTCATTGGGGGCGGGGGGTGTTGTGGTGGTTGTTTCTTTAACTATGGAAAATCGTGGCGTCCAGCACATGTTCTGGCTAACAATTCTTTTTTATAGATCTGCAGTTTATGCCATAAGGCGTTTGAGTTGTTAAATTAACAACACGGATGCCCTATTGCTCTTTAACAGACTTTTTATAGTATTGAAAAATACATACCCTTCATTTAATCTTGAAGTGAGCCTAAGAATTTGAGAGTAGTTGTACCAAGTGCACTCTCCATTTCTGATGGAACACATGCAATTCTCCTTTCACATTTCCAGCAGTTTAAGTCTAGAGGAACTCTATTGGCAAGTGTAAATTTTGCTTGTGCAGCCTTAGTACATGTAGATCTGAAGATGCTCAGATATCTTGTGACCCTCTTTCTATATCTGTACCCTTCCTACTTCGATTGTCTTCCTTTTCTGTTGTTTTATTGTTACACTTTATTTTCTATTTTTTCTTTTTAACCCCAGTTCTCTTTCTTTTTAGTCTCTTTCTATCTTTATATACTGTTTAGATGGTTCCAAGCTTAAGGAGAAGATGATTCTTTTCTCAAGCAGGTAGACTTGCATGTCCTGTGTGTGATTTTATACTTTGGGGTTGTTTTTTGGTTTACATTGAACCTCACTGCTATATTGTGTGATTGTCAAAAATGTGCACTTACTCTTTTGTAACCCTGGTTTAATTCTTTTAGGTGAGGATGGGCCATCTCAGATGGGACTGGAGGATCTGTGCATGTTCCGGGCTGTTCCCAATGCCACTGTGTTTTACCCTAGCGATGCTGTAGCCACTGAAAAAGCAGTGGAAATAGCTGCTAACACCAAGGTTTGCATCACAGTATTTCTGAGCCAGAGAATAATTTTTTTTTCTTTTTTATTTATTTTGTTGCTTCTGGCATGTTTCTTACATGTCTCTACCCACATAAATTCTTTCAAAGGCTCCAGCGTGGCAGTGGGATGTTTTCTTTGCATGGAAAGGTTGCAGACATTCTGTACAGGCTAGTGCAGAATGAACAGTCTGCAATGCTGTGGGCCAGATTTGGGGAGATGTAAATGATTACACAGCGATTGCAGTTTGGGTCTAAATTGGCTCAGAAATAAGGGCAAGTGTAACTCTCTTGTTGGTCTTTAGCAAACTTACAGAAAGTACACTCTTAATGTGATATCTCTGGGGTCAAAATTGAAGCTGGATATGGAAAGATAAATTTTTCTTGAGGATTTTAATCGTCAAGTGCCTGTACGTGAAAGCTCAGGAGTCAGGTCCTCTAGTAGTCTAAGACAGTCTACATCTTTTGGAGATACTGAGAGCTGCTGCTTATGCTAGTTGACAGTCTCACTGGTCATCTTTTGCTCCTCTGTTGCCAATGATGGATTGCAGTTAAATTGGACTGTGGCTGAAGACAACTAAGACTTCCCATGTGGCTGTGACAGAGTTTCTGATCTCTCTTACCTTCAGCTAATTTGACACAGTAATGGTCAAACGTCATTGGTAACATTGGGTCAGATCATCTCCTTGATTGGTACTTCTTCTGGCTGCCATAGGAATTTACCTTGAGAAAGGAGCAGATAATCTGAAAAATTTCAATCTTGCTAGTACAGCTTTTAAGTGAAGGAGTGTGGAAATTTGGTATGTAACAAACGTGATGAGTGGTTTGTGGAAAAAAAGGTGAGGGGAGGGAAAGGAAAGGAGTGTGAGGGAGAGATTAGATTTAAGTACTACTCTGTTACTTCTTTTGGAAGGGCATCTGAATATTAACTGATGGAAAGCATTTTTCCTTGCTTTCAGCTGAGCGTTTCTTCTTTTGCTTTAAAGTTGCTAGAGTGAAATTTGCACATGTATAGCAAAGTTCCAAGATTCTAATTAACTCGAGTAGGATTCTCCATTTCCACAAGAGAACAAAACAGAAATAAGATCTTGGGATCAGAAAGAAAATTGTAAGTTATCAGCACGCTCTAAGAAGAGGTTAACTGTATTGTAATGTCTGAAACAACCAGCTATTGAAAAAGGACTAAGGGGGGAAGGGGGGGGGACATAGAAAAGTTTACTCAGTAGAACCAGAGGTAACATAGAAGAGTGAAAACCAGACAAATAGGAAAAAGTCATTTTGCTGTGTGTTTTTTATAGGGTTTACAAACTAGAATGTCAACACTTTTCTGGGTTTGTAACTTATAACGTGTTTACTTCGGAAACAGGGCATTTGTTTCATAAGAACTAGTCGTCCTGAAAATCCTGTCATTTACAACAACAATGAGGACTTCCATATTGGACAGGCAAAGGTAAATATTGCCCAGATAAATAGAATCAGAAAAAATATGCAAAGTTCCTCCTATAAAAGCCCCTTTCCCTCTAAAGCATTGCAATGCCAAAGATTTGATCTTTTTGATAAAATCTCTAGAAATGTTAGAAATGTTAATAAGATTTATTGTTAAAAATACGTGGAAACATTTTCTTGCAGGTGGTTCTGAAGGGTAAGGATGACCAAGTGACTGTGATCGGAGCAGGAGTCACTCTGCATGAGGCTCTGGCTGCAGCAGAGCAGCTGAGAAAAGGTGATCAGATTGTTGTTTTTTTTTTTTTTTTATTTTTTATCATTTAACACAGCAAAGAAATCAATACCACTCAGCCTAACTGCTCACCCTTTGTACTGGTAAACATTAATTAAAATGTTACAGATAGCTGGTCACCTGTTAAGGTGATACAGTGCAACATAGTATGCATCTGCCATTCTTGCCTAATTGAGTAGGTTTTAGTTAGCTTAGCAGTGTTAGTAGCCATGAAAATTGCCAAACTGATCAGATCAAAGTCTCCTTAGAATTGCTAATCTGTCTGAAAGGGCCCTGCAGGCGGAATCTTAGAGGAAGTGTGTAAGAAGCGGGAGTGATCCTTCCCTGGCATATGGTCTGGGTGGGCTAGGGTACCAACACAATAGAGTGCAATCAGGCTGCGGCCAGTTAACAAAACACAGCTTGTCAGCTGAGCCACAGCAACTGGTGTGCTCTCACACAACGCTGTTGATATGCAGCGCCTTTGTGTAGATATGGTTCACTGCTAACTTGGTTTTTTGAATGAATATATCAACTTTTAACTAGTGTGGGAGGCAGTAATTCTATGATAGTGCTCAAATGCACTGACATTTCACAGTGAACATAAAAATCCTTCAATGAAATAAGAAGAGAAAGAAAACATCAAAAATCCATCTGTGAGTCAGTAGCCTATGCCCAGGAAGAGATTACAAATAGTAAGAGATAATACAATTAATGCTGCCTGTGGCTTATGGGTAGCTTTGTATGCTGTATCTAGGTGGATGGATATTTTGTCATGACGTTGAGACATCAGGCTTAGGACATTTTAAAAGTTGTATTTTCAGAGCTATTGTTATTTTTCTGCATTTACCACGCTTTGCGGTGCTCTGCTGAAATGTGAATAACCAGCTATGGAGAGATAATCCCTTAGCATAGAGGCAGTGTCAATATCTAAAATATACTGCCACTAAAGAGCCTTCAGTCACAAAACTGTCAACATAACATAGGGCTTCTTTATGTATGGTGAGAGTTGACTCAGTGTTCAGCTAGCCAAGATCAGACAAAAACTCATGTAATTTGCTATTCTTTATAAACAATCGCCATTTGTACATAGCTTTAATAAGCAATCTGGGCCTGCCTTGTGATGACAGGATAAATTCTGGTTTTGATGCCAAACTTAAGGGTGCTGCGATCAGGACTGCAGCAATTCAAACAGGTGTACCTGATAGGTGGGCAGCCTGCAATGAAGAATTCAGAATGCCTACAGACCAAAGCAGCACGAGGAAATTGTGCTTGACTTGACAGTAAAGTTAAAGGTAAAGTAAAGGTCTGGGAAAGAAATTGTGATTGACAGTCCAAATAAGAAGGATTTCCTGATGACTAGATTCTACTCTTACTTGTGGGAAGGCCAGTTAAGTTCCTGTTTTGCCGATGGGCACTCCTAGTAACCTTGAGTCACTTATCAAAGGCTTTTTTGCTTCAAGAGTTTTGTCTGTGGAATGGATGGATATTTCTGTCTCACAAGGTGCATGAAGAAAGAGTACATTCGAAAATTAGGGTTGTTTGGATTCTGTGGTAGACAAGCCATAAGTACAGATACCTGGGAGTTAGTGTAGACAGTTTTCATAATAGATCTAAAAGATCGTAGGGGCTGCCTGTACCACTTGCATTGTCTTGCATTTTCCAAATTCATGTTGCAAATCATTTCATTCTATTTCTGCAGAAAAAATCTTCATCCGTGTGATTGATCCCTTCACTATAAAGCCCCTGGATAAGAAGACAATACTTGAAAATGCAAGAGTGACCAAAGGCAGAATCATCACTGTTGAGGACCATTACCATGAAGGTGAGCTGGGTCCAGGAGGTCACAACCCACACAGTTGTTCCCCAGGGGCTGGAAGCTCACAGCTTCTGACCTGAAAGAGAAGTATGAGACTCGATGCTGTCGTTCAGTTAAAGCAAGAGAAAGATTTTAGCCTTTTTCATTGCTGTTACGATTAGAAGGTGACACTGAGGGTTGAAAGTTTCCCAAGGTAATGGGTTAATCAGGGCTGCCTTTTTGATTAACTTGGCCTTGTGTGCCCTTCTGTATGCTTGGTCCAAGTGAAGTCTTGATTCATTTGTTCCCAGTGAAACTGTAAATTCCGGCTGCAGTGCAGTGATTCTGCACAGAATGGTCTCAGAATGGCTTTACAGCAGCTGCTCTGCAGTTCGTTAAATTGCAGGAGAAACTATTGCTGTGCAGGTTTCTTAAGTTTTCCCTGTGTCCAAAAGCTTGATTCCAGGTTGCTTGAAATCAGATGGTTTTGGCAGTTTCCACAGTCACTCTGGGATAAATTCCTTTCTTTCTCTTTTCCACTACTATAAAAGAGCAGATCAGGGCCTGTGACGAGCCAGAACACTTTACATCCCCATTGGACTCCTTTTTGTTCCTTTATTTCACCTGCTTACAGTAGGCCATTTCAGAATCTCTTGCTGGTATATGGTAGCGTTCTTAAGGTGAGGGTAAAAAGTGCATGACGCATGCAAGAAGGAATTTCTAAGATGACTCCCAAGTAAATCGTAGGATAAAATGCTTCTTGGGAGAAGCAGAGTAGTCTTTATAAGACTCCCCCAGCTTCTGCACCAGGATTTTGTTTAGAATCATAGAATCATTTAGGTTGGACAAGACCCTTAAGATGACCAGGTCCAACCGTTAACCTAGCACTGCCAAGTCCACCACTAAACCGTGTCCCTAAGCACCACATCTACACGTCTTTTAAAAACCTCCAGGGATGGTGACTCAGCCGCCTCCCTGGGCAGCCTGTTCCAGTGCCTGACAACCCTTGCAGTGAAGAAATGTTTCCTAAGATCCAATCTAAACCTCCCCTGGTGCAACTTGAGGCCGTTTCCTCTTGTCTTATTGCTCATTGCTTGAGAGAAGAGACTGACACCCACCTCACTACAACCTCCTTTCAGGTAGTTGTAGAGGGTGATAAGGTCTGCCCAGAGCCTTCTTTTCTCCAGGCTAAACACACCCTGTTCCCTCAGCTGGTCCTCACGGGATTCGTGCTCTAGACCCTTCCCCAGCTTCATTACCCTTCTCTGGACACGCTCCAGCACCTCAATGTCTTTCTTGTCGTGAGGGGCCCAAAACTGAACCCAGTATTTGAGGTGCAGCCTCACCAGTGCCGAGTACAGGGAGACAATCACTTCCCTACTCCTGCTGGCCACGCTATTTCTGACCCAAGCCAGGATGCCGTCGGCCTTCTTGGCCACCTGGGCACACTGCTGGCTCATATTCAGCCGGCTGTCAACCAACACCCCCAGGTCCTTTCCCGCCGGGCACTTTCCAGCCACTCCCCCCCAAGCCTGTAGTGTTGCCTGGGGTTGTTGTGACCCAAGTGCAGGACCCGGCACTTGGCCTTGTTGAACCTCATACCATTGGCCTCGGCCCATCGATCCAGCCTGTCCAGATCCCACTGTAGCGCCTTCCTACCCTCAAGCAGATCAACACTCCCTCCCAACTTGGTATCATCTGCAAACTGACTGAGGGTGCCCTCGATCCCCTTGTCCAGGTCATTGATAAAGATGTTAAACAGAACTGGCCCCAGTACGGAGCCCTGGGGAACACCACTTGTGACCGGCTGCCAACTGGATTTAACTCCGTACTCTGCTGCCGCTTGCTCTCTGACATGCCTTGTTTGCACAGGTTTTCAGGGGCTTGCCTGTGCAAACACGTCCGGTGAAGATGAGACCATATGCAAACAGAGAGCAGCTGTTGTGAATTGCGTGTCAGGCTTGCTCCTCTTGGGGGGAGATGGAGAAATTAGCAGAGGGGCAGCTGTGAACTATGACATTAGTAGATACTGTAGATGAGAGTATTGTCCTACTTTAAGGTGAGCATCACTCTTGCCAGGTATCTGAAGTGAGCTGGTATTACCATAAGTGCTGATTATACCATACTGTTGTTCCAGACTATGGATGGTGATAGCATCACTGAGCCTCATCATCTTCTAGTTTATCTTTCAACTCTGGACAAATATTTTACTGCAGATTTGTAAGATGGCAAAATCGTTACACGCTGAGGTGATGAACATGCGATTTACACTGGCACAGCTTTCTCTGTGTGATGCAATCAAGGAAGGTCAAGTGTACACGCATCACCAGCCTGAATGCATTGCAAGCCCGCATCAGGCTGATCTTACCAGCTGCATCCATGGAGGTCCCTCTGGCTGGAGGCTGTTTGGTTAAATCACACCATGCCCGGAGCTGTGAAAGCCCTGCGTTCCTGGATACACCCTAACTGAAGTGCAGCACCAAAGTGTCTCTCCTACCAGGTCTCGGAGCACGTGCGCTTGACACACTAGTCCTGTGTTTTCTTCTTCCCTAGTACTCCTGCTTCTAGTGTCTCTCCTGCCACCACGCAGTTCCCCGTTGCATCCTTTGTCCCTGTGACTGCCAGTGATTCAGTCTGAGCTGAGCTCTGAGCAAAGGTTGTGAATATATTACATAACTCAGAGAGGTGCCCAGCGGCATGTACAGGCATTGTGAAAAGATGGAGCTCTTAAATGCTGTTGAGATTGGTGGGACTTAAGACTTTCAGCACATTAAGTACATTTGTAAATAGTCCTCAGTCTAAATATATTTTTAAACCTGGTCCTCGGTGGCTGATGCTGAAGTGGTGAGGGATTCCGGACAGTTCTGTGCCCTTTAGAGGTATACGTTTGTAAGTACTTCAGAAATGTCAGGCTGGTTCTCCTCAGAACGCCTTTGAAATAGGGAATTGTTTTCATTTCACAAATGGGCAACTCGGACACGCTTATGAGAAACGTCAGTCACAATGTATGTGAATTGAGGATTTAACTTGCATGGACCTTTGGATCAGATATACATGCAATCTATATGTTGCCCGTTGAGGCATACAGATTTATGTCATGTTTGACTTTCTTTCCATAGGTGGCATTGGAGAAGCAGTGTGCGCTGCAGTAGTGGGCGAGCCTGGTATCACAGTCAGTCGCTTGGCTGTGTCTCATGTACCACGCAGCGGGAAGTCAGCTGAGCTCCTGAAGATGTTTGGCATTGATAAAGATGCCATTGTGCAAGCTGTTAAGGTGGCAGTGTCCAAATCAAGAAATGCGGAGTAGATCGAAGCATCTGTGCTGTGTTACAGAAAAGCAGTGTTCAGAGAAGTACTGTAAGTTCAAGGCAGGCAAAGGTGCTGTATGTAGAGAGTTCTAATAAAAATACCAGCTTAACAAACCTTCTGGTTTTTAATCTTTTTTTCTCTGCGGGGTTTTGTGCAGTGGGTAACATCTGAATGTTTTCAGTCATTGAAAAACCTTGAGGTTATTTAACAATTTGTGGGCAGCAGCCCTTTGCCTTCCTGGTGTGTAGCAGGAGCATTTTCTGCTTTACAGCTAACCTTCCCTACAGGGAGCTCTAGCACGGGAGCGGTTGGGTGTTGACTGAAGGTCTGAGTGGGCTGTGCTTCAGCAGGGAAATAGATGTTGGGCGTTGTAGCCTAGAGTGAATCGAGTAACTACTGTTCAATGTTTGGTCCGACTTACTGCTGAAGATTGACATCCTGTCTTGAAGGGAGTTTGGCAATAACAGAGTTCTTCCCTCGCTGGCAGAAGAGTTTGCTGGCCTCTCTTCTGGACAGAAATGTTAGGCATTGGATAGTGAAAAGCAGGAACATGTATTGCAGGAGGAGGGTGGCTGGTGCCTTTGCTTCGGTTCCTCCTCCCTGCGTTGCCCCCCAGCCATTTAAAACCAAAGCCGAGAAGGAAGCACCCTGTGCGCTGGGTAATGTCCAAGTGGAAGGAGGTGGGGGACCAGCAGGGAGCTGGAGGCCCAGCAGAGCTGTGGGAATGAGCCGTGGGCTCAGGAGGGACTTGGAGAACGGTAGCTCAGTGAGCACAAGGTCATTTAAGGAGGTTGAAATTCTTCATAGGAACTTGTATCGTATTTTTGAGTGTTTGGCCAGTGCTGCAGCAGGGGTGATACACGAGACCAGAGTGAGAGCGTTGCCGCTGGGCAAGAGGCAGGAATGTTTAAAATGCTGACATGAACTCAAGGAGAAGGATCTGAAAGAACAGCAGGAAATTCCCAGATACCCCAGAGGATGCGGCTGAACATGTAAGTTGCTTTTTTCTATAGCACTGACTCTTCTTACGTGAGCTGCTCTAAGTTGGGTGAGCTGTTCATCTTGTATCGTGGGTTCCACTGGGTGATTTTTAAATGTTTTGCTTATTTTACCCTTTAGCAGCTTCTGTTTAAAAAAAAAAAAAAGAAAAAAATTCATTTTGTTGACTGCAGAGTACCAAATTTAAAAACATATTTAGTACTAAAATATGTTTCTCATCCTGACTATTCCACAAATTACCTTTCAGAAAGATGTTGTACAGCAGAGGAAACTAAAAAAGCAATTTTCATCCGAGCAGGGTGACTATGCATAGTTTCCAGTTCACCCAAAAGCCATTTGACATTAACAACGCTACACTGGTCTGAGCAAGACTTTATTTGCAGGCTAACAACACAAAACATACAGTATTTTGGTATGACAGACTATTTCTACAAAGACATGTAAATAGTACATGTAAATGAGAATATAAATACTACAAAATAACTTGTATTCATCCTTATTGCTTAATTTAACCCCTGACACGTTAGGTAACTGCTGTGCTGTGTTGGTACAGGCCTGCATACAATTGTTGGTATTTCTGGATGTGCAAATGGAACTGCAACACGCAAGAACAATCAGCATTGGTGCTTAAAATTTAAAGTTAAGTACAACTAAAAAGTAAGTGTTTTAATTTTCAGACAAGGCTTAAAATTGCTTCTCTAAAACTCGGGGCTGTTGGGGCTAATGGCTTTTAGATCTACATTTCCTTACAATTTCATGTTTTATGGCTCTTTCTGTCTGACTTGATGCCTTCATCCTTCTATAGGTATTTACTAAAAATTTAAAGGTATCCCCCTTTTTTGCAGTCTGCCTATGATTGCATTAGCCCTGCATATATAATGTGTAACATGTCCCTATAAAATGAAAGGAATGTCAAAGTTGCACTTTATTTTACTCAAAGAAAGAAAAATGCTGGGGAATGAGTCAAATCAAGCACTTTATTTTTCCCCTCAGAAGAAGAGGTGAAATTTGCCGCTGTTAATAATCTCATTACTGCACCATTATGTCACTGCATGTAAAATCTCACCCAGCTTTCACTGGGTGAAATCATTATACGCCCACTATATTGAGTTCTGCCACAATAAATTAATCTGCTTCAGTGCTATTGCACTGTTGGGGATCAACTGTGTAAAGCAAGCAGCTGGCGTTTGCCTGGTTTGCAGCATCACAAGGGGTGGAGAGGAGGTGGCTTTGTGGTTGCCAAGATTCCTACTGAAACATCCAGAGCCTAATCCAGAACCAGCTGAGGATAATGATGTTGGTCATTTGTTGATTTTGATACACCATAGGCAGACTAACATGGTTGCAGGGGGGAGGGAAGGAGAATGTGTTTGTATTTAATGGAATTAAATATAAACCTACATCTAGATTGTCTTATGAGCTCTGCTGAGCCATGAATTGCTTCAGAAGAAAGAATGGGACCCTGTACTGCAGTTTCAGCTTTATCTTTGAGGGGAGGGAAGTGATGGCAGAGGAGTCCAGGAAGGCTGGACATTGTTTAAGAAGGAAGTTTTTAAAGGCGCAGGAGCAGGCTCTCCCCATGAGCTGAAAGACAGGCTGGCGGGGAAGGCGACCGGCCTGGCTGAACAGAGAGCTTTGGCTGGAACTCAGGGGGAAACGGAGAGTTTGGAAGAAGGGGCAGGCAAGTCAGGAGGACTACAAGGATGTCGTGAGGTTATGCAGGGAGAAAATTAGAAGGGCCAAAGCCCAACTAGAACTTAATCTGGCTACTGCCATAAAAGACAATAAAAAATGTTTCTATAAATACATTAGCAACAAAAGGGGGGCGAAGGAGAATCTCCCTCCTTTATTGGATGTGGGGGGAAACATAGTGACAAAGGATGAGGAAAAGGCTGAGGTACTTAATGCCGCCTTTGCCTCAGTCTTTAACAGCAAGGGAAGTTGTTCTCTGGGCACCCAGCCCCCTGAGCAGGAAGACAGGGACGGGGAGCAGAATGAAGCCTCCGTAATCCAAGGGGAAATGGTCAGTGACCCGCTACACCGCCGAGACACACACAAGTCTACGGGGCTGGATGGGATCCACCCAACGGTGCTGAGGGAGCTGGCAAAAGTGCTCACCGAGCCACTCTCCATCATTTATCAGCAGTCCTGGCTCACTGGGGAGGTCCCAGTTGACTGGAGGCTGGCAAATGTGACGCCCATCTACAAGAAGGGCCGGAAGGAGGATCCGGGGAACTACAGGCCTGTCAGCCTGACCTCGGTACTGGGGAAGGTTATGGAGCAGATCATCTTGAGTGCCATCACGCGGCACGTACAGGACAACTGGGTGATCAGGCCCAGTCAGCACGGGTTTATGAAAGGCAGGTCCTGTCTGACCAACCTGATCTCCTTCTATGACAAGGTGACCCACTGAGTGGATGAGGGAAGGGCTGTGGACGTTGTGTACCTAGACTTTAGCAAAGCCTTTGACGCCATTTCCCACAGCATCCTCCTGGAGAAACTGGCTGCTCATGGCTTGGATGGGCGTACTCTTTGCTGGGTAAAACACTGGCTGGATGGCCGGGCCCAAGGAGTTGTGGTGAATGGAGTTAAATCCAGTTGGCGGCTGGTCACAAGTGGTGTTCCCCAGGGCTCAAAGAAGGGCAATGATGCTGGTGAAGAGTCTGGAGAACAAGTCCTATGAGGAACAGCTGAAGGAACTGAGGTTGTTCAGCCTGGAGAAAAGGAGGCTCCGGGGAGACCTTATCGCTCTTTACAACTACCTGAAAGGAGGTTGTAGAGAGGTGGGTGTCAGTGTCTTCTCTCAAGTAACAGGCAATAGGACAAGAGGAAGCGGCCTCAAGTTGTGCCAGAGGAGGTTTAGATTGGATATTAGGAAACATTTCTTCACTGAAAGAGTTGTCAGGCATTGGAACGGGCTGCCCAGGGAAGTGGTGGAGTCACCATCCCTGGAGGTATTTAAAAGACGTGTAGATGTGGCGCTTAAGGAGATGGTTTAGTGGTGGACTTGGTAGTGTTGGGTTAACGGTTGGACTCAATGATCTTAAAGGTCTCTTCCAACCTAAATGATTCTATGTCTTTCTATGGTTTAACATTTCAGTATTTCACATTAGCCATCAGGTTTTTACGTTCGCCTCATAAAGCAGTTCTTTCAATACTAGAAATTCAGACAGCAGGGTTTTGTGGAACTCTCCTGAAATACTCCTCCTAGGCAGCTTTCCTCATACCTGCATGATGAAGAAAAACAAGACTGTTAGGACTATTCTGTTCAAGTTGTCATGTATCTATGCAGCTTTTCAGCATTCTTCATATTTTGTGTTTGTGAAACATTTCACAACACGCGAAACCCACCCCCGCTGCCTGAATTTTTAATTGAGCTATAGAATTCTTATTCAGACATTGTCAGGAAATAGTTAATACCCCATACAGGGCAGAGTATTAAAAATGGGAAAATGCTCTGCCACATGGAAAGAGTCAAGAATAATTCATTTTCAAACCCAATCAGCTGTAATGAACTGTAGTAAAAGATTTTTTTTTTAAATAAGAAAAGAAGATTAGAAATAGTAATTTAGAGAAGTTGGTCTTAAGACTTGGCCAAAATGAAGTACCCAGGAAGGTCTAGGGAATAAGCATGCAGTCAGTAAGACGATCACTATTACCTGGTGGCCTGAATTTGCCAATCAGAGGAACAAAACTGTCAAGTACGCTCCGAATTCGATACACTAATTGTGAAAACAAACATTTTTTTCAAGATAAGCCAGATGACAACATAAAACATAAAAAATAGAAAACTGGCAAAACCCAAACACTGACACTTACTTACAATACTAATGAACCCAAGATTACTGTTTAAACAAGCACTTTTGCAATATCATTAATAACAAAGTAGTGACAAGGCTGATTCCTGAGAGAACCATCCACAACCTACCAAAAATATTAGCACAAGATTACAAAGGAGACTTCTGTTCTCAGTTGGGAAGCCATAACTTGCTGCTAGTTGCACCTTTCCTACGACATCCCGAGGGATTGCCAAGAATGCCAATTTTTTTAATATCATTTTCAGTAGCTGCCGCCATCCAGGTTCTGCTGAGAGCTCTTCCTCAGGGTGTTCAGCTGCCTCAGTCCCAGGGGGATGAATGGCAGCCTGAGTGCACAGCACCTCATAGAGTATATCTGGGAAGACTGCCTTGCTGCTAAAATTATATGTTGTCATGACAACTTAGCATTCAGCCATTGCTGCAGAAAGAGGTGACTCAGGGGCTTGTGATCATTAAGAACGAAAAATGAGTCAACCTCTCCTTTCAGTGTCACCAAGGCCTGTTTGTCTCCAGCCACCCTGTGGAATTGTGAATAAGGTGTTACGGGATCGTTACGTGACGATTTACGGAATCTCAGCACTAGCAGTTTCACAGGCTTGCGTAGTTCAGTGACTGTGTGACCTTGTGTCCTTAGTGTTGATACAGAGCTGGCTGCTGTAGATCCACTTACCTAGACCAAAGTATATCCCGGTGGTTTCCAGGGAAGCAAAGGTGATTAAACCAATTCCAAGAGAAATAGTCCAATCTAAGGAAACAAAACATATGTTTGGCTTTGTGCATTTTTCTAGTGTGCAACCATTTATCCTTGTATTGAAGTCTTGCCTTACCTTTGTAGTAGTAGTAACAAATTAGTAAAGCTCCAATTGCAAAGCAAAGAATGACAAAATGAAAGAATTCATCTGAAATAGAGAGGGGAAAATTAGGTCACAACTGCAGGCATGGCCCTTACAAATATACCTTAAGGTACAGTGTATCGCTCAGCAAATGAAGTCTGTTGCCACGTGAGATGTCTCATACACAAGACTCAACTGCAAAACATACATGCACACAAGTTTTTATGAGAAGCCTTGATGATTTTCATGGAGAAGCCTTGATGCACTTCAACACAGTACTCATGTCAGAAAAAAAAACACACACGCTTTTTTTTGAACCAGAGATCTTATTTGTGGACTAAGGTTCAACAGGGTTGACATCAGTTGAATTAAAAAAAATAAATAAAAAAATTTACCATCCTTCCGTATGCCCATCCACCGTACTGTCCGCTGATGGAAGCGAGCGTTCTCGTTCTCATATGCTACAAAAAAGAAGTATCTTTTATTGCTGTGAAACTCTGAAATTAAGGAGTTTTAAGTTTACTTCCCTTTTTGTATCTGAAATTGATTCACAGATCGGAATATATGTAAAACTGTTCAAAGGAAAGATCTGTGAGCCTCTCAGAAAGAGCAAATTAGCAATTTTAAAATCACCCTAAAAAGAGCAGGTTTTTTTTTAAAAAAAAAAAAAGGCATAATCAGATGGTTGCATTAACAATACAGAATTGTTTTAAAGCACTCTGGGTCTTTTCTGTCTGGTCTGGGACAATCAATAGTCTCAGAATTACAGTGAGGGAGCAAAGCAGTAGTACAAGGGAGCTTCAGTTTGATTCTTGGGTGCTTTGCACAATCACAGCTACAATAATAAAACCATCTTCATTACTAAGCGCATGAGTACCATCAGTCTACTTAAGCCTGATGTTGAAGTATTTCTGCACCCCCCAAATTAAGAACTGTAGCTGACAATTAGTCTCCTATAAATAGCTATACTGATACACAGAAAGAACAGCATAAGAACAAGCTAGATATTTTTAGAGGTTTAAATAGTGACTATTTTGCTCTATGCTAGTTGTCAGCAGAGTTGCTAAGGTCCGTTCTTTCTCCAGTTGTTTTGTCAAAAGTCAGGAAGAGCTGAATATTTTACCAGATTTCCAATGGTGTGTTCAAAGCAGAAGGTTTTTTTGCTTTTTTTGTTTGTTGATCACTTGAGAAGACCCCTAGGCAGTCTGCTGCATATAAGCCTTTGGGAATTGATTCATCACAAGTTTTAGATGCTGATTTTACTTACACTGGGCTGTGCATCCAGGCAACCACTGCCTGGCAGTGAATTTAATTTTCTCTAAAGATGTAACAGGAGAGTACTGGAAATGTACTCCAAATGAGCTACAGGCCTTTGCTATCGTGCTTTTGAACCACAAAGCAACACATCTTTGCCAAGAAATTCTGTTCTGGGTCACCTGATACTGGAGTCACATATTTGAGTTTTTGATTCTTTCAGCATTCTGGATTAATCAAGTTCTGGTTTGGGGACAAACTCAGTTATTTGATTATTAATGTTAACATAGCATTGCACTATTCTGACTCACAAATGTTCCTCTGTGCAGTTATATGAATGATCTATAGACGCAGAATTTATCAGAACATCAATTCATACTTGGGAAGTGTCTGTTCTGTATTACTCTGCCTCCTAAATGCAACAGACCCACTGTAACTTGGTATCATGGAATGACTTGCACAGTATTTCTTCTATTAAAGCATTACAGTGCGTTTTAATAACTAGTCTCAAACTTCTACTTTTTGATTAGGAACTATCTAGGTATCAAGGAGCTGGTATAGCTATCATCACTAAGCAAAACTCAGTCCTGAAAGACAGCATCCACAAGAAAAACTTCTGTTCGCTTGTTTATATTTACCATCTGCAATTGAATCTTCTCTTCTGGTGATCTCTGAAAAGCAACATAGTTTTATTATTTCTGATGGTAAAAATACCAATCTATTGTTTCCCACCATTATCAGCCCTAGCAAGCACAGCAAGTATTCACCTACTTATTTGGTGACTCGGTATAGACAAAACAGTACTTCAAAGTGCCAGGAAATGAAAGAAGATAAAAGGGCCCAAGAACAGATAACAATAAAACTGACTATTCGCAGGGACCCCAGGTTCTTTGAAATAGCTGGGCAGTAGAAGATTGATGGCCTCTGTGTTAATATTCAGCTGCTAGAACTGAAGCTGGAACCAAGCAGAGCTGGGATCACAACTGCTGCGTGTGTGTATCACCTGAACCTGTCCAGTGCAGTGCGCACGGTGTCCTGCACTAGCTCATTTTTTTCAGTGTCTCAGTCTGGTGTACTGAAGTAATCTAGAACTGAAGCGACGAAGGCCATGGAGAGAAGCGGAGAGGCCAAATACCAACTGGAAAAGTACTGTAATCCTCTTTCTGCACCTGGCAATGTGGGGAGCATATTGTATTACAGTATAGTCCTCTACCCTGGTATCCTATGTAGCTCCTTGGGGATAGGTAACTCAAAAACCTCCCCTAGGGATTATGCTGCAGCTTACATCTTCCCAACTCTGTCCTCAGCTGAAACAGTCGAAGTCACAGCAACTAGTCCCCTTCCACAGAAGAAAAGTGGTTGAGCAGGTGTCCTCTCAAAAAGGACAGTCTGCTGGGCTGTCTGCCTCTCAGAACTCCCTGGGAGTGGGAGGGATGAGGTCGGTATGCAATCAAGCCATTGACATTTTCCTACTATGGACTTTTTACATCTGTTCTGCTGCTGCTCAGCAGTCCCTGACAAAAGGAAATTTACCTTTAGGCTGGCTGGCTGTCCAAGCCTCTCAGCTGGTACTGTTTCTCTGTTGCTTGTCCTTTGGCTTTCACCTAGCATCTTCTGTTGGGAATGCTCTGTGCTCTGAGCTAAGCGAGGAAGGCGTTCAGAGCTGAGTATCACTGTTATGCAGAAACCAGGTTCCAGCTCCCTCCCAATCTTGCTTCCCTGCTCAGCAGGAGATAGAGGGCTGCAGGGAATGCTGAAAACCGCCTAGCTTTCTTGGGAAAGACTGAATAGTTGCCCAATAGAATTGCTGGGTTTTCCCCTAAAAAAGATGACAACTGCCGTGAGCTGATCTTGTGAGAACCTGGCAGGCCTACAAAAAATGGGTTAATCTGCTAGAACACCTTGTACAAATCGGCTGCTATGAGCCAGCCACTATGACAAGCTTGCAACAAAACATGTGCACCATGCCCAGGTCCAACGCCAGACTAACTGGAAACCAATGGATTTACAGCTGGGGGGGTATTTTTTAATACAGAAGCGTGTCAGAAAGAAGAAATGGCAGTTAGAGTCTTCCTTCCAGCAGAATAAGGTTATCTGGGAACGCTTACCTGAATCTCTGTAAGGAACAACCTCTGCTGGTATGCCTAAAATATTACGCAAAGATGATGTAGGTTAATATCCATAATGAGTATGCATATCCTGCTGCCAGTCCTAGCCCACGCAACTATTGAAATTAGTATGGTTGTGTAAAAGTGATAAGGCAGATACTAACTCTAACTCATTAGAGAGGGCAGCTCTGTTGTGGGTTATGCAGTTGGAAAGTGGGAAACATGAATGGATTATTAACCCCCATATTCCATCTCTCACAATATCTGGAGTCAGATAGAATCAGACTCCTGTGAGACAAATTAGGTCTCCTAATGTCAATTTAAATGAGCTGTTCTTACATCTGGGCTGAGATCAATTTAAGACATTATTTAAATGATTAAAGCCTTAACTTTTTGCATCTATGATTCTATACCATAAGCTGATAGCTATTTCTGTGTGTTGACACAGCACATTTTCTTCATCTGCATTGTATTTATTTTCCCTTTTTCCTTTGGAAAGAAAGGAAGAGCCTCGGGAACGAGATCCAAGGTGTGGTCCTCACTGATGATCTCTGGTCAGCGCTGAGGGCTGACTGCAGACCCTGTAAGTAGTGGCTGCGGTAGATATTTTCAAAACTCTTTTGCTGCATTTCAATGGCAACTGTGCAGACCCAGGCAGCAGGTCTTCTCCCACAACAGTAGATTTGGCTGTTCTCCTGGTTCAACTCTAAGCACAGGGCATGGCTGAGTGTTAGTATTGAGCTTCATCTTGTAGGAAATGTCTTTCCTGCAGCCAAATTCTGACTGGTTGTTTCCCTACATCTATACATGTTAATACCTTTGTTCAAAAGTCAAACCAAAGAATACCAGAAATGATCTTTTTTTGGTTTATATTGGTTGTCTCTAATAAAAACCAATACTGTTGTCACTTTGTCCTACCTCCAAGTAATTGGCCTTCAGTCATCTGTCTTCCTAAATCTTCCCCATCACTGTCTGGATAGAGAAAGTGTTTTTTCATCACATTAAAGAAAAATGTGCCAGCAGTATCAGAAACAACAGCACTGTAGTTGTTTGCTCATAATATCATAATGACTGTGGGATATGTAGGTAAAAATCAAGGCTTTGAAACGTGAGGATCATTATTAGCTGCTTTTGCCTCACAGCTCTCTTCAAAGCTGGCTGAATAAGAGAAAACAGCAAAATCTGAAGCTGAATAATTTGTATAAAGGGGAGTAGTGAGAACGTTCTTATTTTGAACACATACATCAGCAGCACTGCTAATTAGTTTGAAAACGTTGTTTCTAAATGCAACTGATTTGATCTTAATCAGCTGGTGGCTTTCTGTAACAGAATAAGCCAGTATCAGCATTATCGCTTCCATGTTGCCTGTCACTTAGTCTTTCTCATTTTCCATGAATGAAATGGTCTAGTGGCAGGCAAAGTGACTTTTGATACGCTGTTGATGTTTGCTAGTAACAAAAGAAATGATAGAGAAGTACTATAGCATTGCGAGCTACTACTGTACATGGACTATTCTTCGCCTCCTGCCATAGCACAGGCTTCAGTCAGACCAGAAGCTCACTGAAGATCATAGAAGTTATGATCTTTTATTTGGGAAGAAATCTTGCAGCAGATTTCTATGTTTCTGAAACCTCCAACTTCCACAAGAGTGGGAGGCAGCCACCATTGTGCTGCTAATGAATCTAGAGGCACTGATTATTTTCCATGTTCTCTCTTTTGCACAATTTCTTACTTTTTTCAGAGTTCTGCAGAATTACTACTGAATGGCTGCAAGTCTCCTATGTGAATCTCTTATGAACATGCAATCAGACTAAATTACGTATCAGGGAAAAATAAAATAAATCCTGTTTACCTTGTGTATCTTCATCCAGGGACTCATGGGATGAGTTTTCATCCTTTTTTCCCCCTTGTGAAAGCACGAGATTCCTTTCCAATCTCTTCAGGAGTTTCAATTTTTCATCTGTTTTATATATAGAGAAAAAAATATTATAAACAACTATTTACATTTTCTCTCTTTTACAAGGACAGATTTCACAATGCTTTATTAAAGGTTGTCTGACAGGAAATCAGACCCTTAGTCTTATTTCGTCTGCGTTTTTTGCACACAAGTAGTATAAAACATTACACGTGACAGCATCATACACACTACTGTTTAGACTTTCTTAAATGGTTGTGGTAGATGCCTAAAGTTTCATATTCTTGCCTTTAATTTACCCATAATGCTACCCCTGTGAAAATTCCCACTCCCTGAAGCAATAGCAGCTGCAGCTGAAAGATGCTTCAGCTGGAGAATAGTTGCTCACCCTTCCCTGGGCTACTTCTCCCTTAGCCGCTGTGATTTCTGCCGGGTTCCCGGTGGTTACGCCGCAGTGCCAGCACCCTCTTGTGGCACAAAAGCAGAGCCCTCAGAGCCAGCTGGGCCAAATCACCCGGGAGGAGAAACCTGCGGGATGCTGACTCCTGGGCCAGGCAGTGAAGTGCTCCTGGCTTGTGTGGCTGGAGTTGCAGGTGGTTCTTAACAGCTTCAAATCCAGCTCTGTGCTGAGGGCTGGTGGGTCTGTGCATCTCTTCGTTATTAGTTGTAATATTTGGACATATGCAGCTGGACGTGATTCCCCCCCCGGCTGCTCAATGCTGCTCACTGGGCAAGAGCAGGAAGGGGATCCCTGCTGTGACAAACTTTCCTACTCTGACAAATGACCAAAGCTGGGCTGCTCTCTGGGCTGGGAGGTCTCTCCCCTTCTTGAACATGTCTGATGAAGGCAGAAACAGGAGCAGGATCTCCTTGGAGGTCTCCAGTTAAATTCAGGGTCATCTGAAGTGAGTGTAGCTCTGTGATCTCTTAAAGACAATCAATGACTCTATGGACCCTGTGAAACTGCACAACTGGGCAAATGAGAAGTGCAGTGGAGTCTATTTGTACCTTGTTGCCAGGTTCAGCACCCCGAGTGGCATCCTCTATCCACTCCTTTTAGTTACTACTACATGTGGTGCTAGTCATTTGCAAAAATATCTTCACTGGCTCAGCTCGGATTTCTTACCACTGTGAGAGCTCAGAGAGGTCCAGGCTGGCTGGATAACAGTCCACGACACCCAGCAGTCCTGGGTGTCATGAAGCCAGCTAGACAGGAAAAACTGGGGCACCACTTTAAGTCAGAGAAATTTCTTTGGCATCATCATCCCAGGACATCCTCTCTCCCTAAACAAGTTTGTTTTTTCCCCGGAAGAAGCCAAGTCAAACTACAGTAAAATACTATCTTTGGCTCCCATTATCACCATACCTAACTGACTTTTCTAAGCAGTATTTCTAGATGTTTTAGTTGTTCACTAACAATCACTTCCAAGCATATATCACAGTTTTCAAAGCGGTGTCAAGTCCCACTGGCACTGTGGTAATTTTAACAAAATAGCTGATGAGCAGCTGGGTAGGACTCACCCTTTCCCTTGGAGCTGGGCAGCTGCCTATATCCAGAGGAGTTAGTTGTCTTCAGCAAGAGGTAAAGAACAGCCATTGCCCTGACTCCTTTCTTCTCTATGGCTTTCAGGCAGGCTGCACAGCCTCCAGGCAGGACATTGCAGCTGTTGAGGAGCTGAAAGAAAGGTAAGCAAAGAACAAACAGTCCTTCCAATAAAACGTAGCCTGTAAAAACATACCTTGCTATACGAATGAATGTATCTCACCCCATCTGTGGGAAATGTAATCCCCTGCCCCTACTATACAAGGGGGAAATCAGGGACAAAGAGTAATGCCAAAGATGGGAAGAGAACGTAAACTCCATTCAGCAACTCAGAGCAGAGCTGTCAACTGGGAAAAAAACATCGTGTGTAATAGGTAACTATTTAAAGAGCTGGAGAAATATAGTTATAGGGTCTGAAAATGGACGTGCAATCTCTGCGGTATCTTACAGCAAAATGTCACTAACAGTGGTCCTGCCTAGAAAATAGTGAGCTGAACTGATCCTGAGGAATTTATACAAAGTCAATTATTTTTTCACATGGAGAATGAAGTAAAAAGCAGGGGCCTGAGTCTCATTTATCTAAGTGCCCTTTTACAGCATTTAGCATGTTTTAGATATGTTTTATCATATCAGATAATTGGACTGTATGTTTTCTCTCCCCAAAGTGCATCAGAGAAGTATAAAAGTATCTGTATAACAACATCTTACAAAGGATGTATGTTTCTTCAGTAACTTACATTCTTCTTTTCTTCAGTATTCAGGATAGGTGGGTCTGTGGTGGCTAAACATTTTACAAGTGATTCCCAGAAGGACTGGTTCATTTTCTCGTGGTTCTCCAAGTAATTGGCATCAGCAGTAAAAACCCTCCGGAAAACGTCTGGAGAGCAAAACAAGGAAATCACTGTGCAGCAGCAGAGGTGGGTTGCATGGTAGTGTTCTTGTGGTGCTCGGCATAGGTGTGGTGACAGACATCAGACTCTAACATGCTGCCCAACATCAGCACGTTAGCATATAGGAAAGAGAGTAGTGCTATATTTTATACAGCAACTCAGTCTGCCAGAAATCAGTAGAAAAATGTCAATAGTCCATACAAATTACTGATGTCTCTGTGATGCTATTGTCTCAGTTAGAGAAGCAGAGGAAGTATTCCTAGCGATTTAACGGGTGCTTTTTCTGACCATGCTATTTTACAGACAGACACAAAGGGCTGGATACCAAGGTATTGAGACAGCTCCTTAGGCATTCAATGCACAGCAAAATCTCCTTCACACATCTCAATTCCCACAAGCACATGCCCAAGGCCTGATGAGCAGCCTGTGGAAGAGCTGGGAACTGACTGCTGGTCTCTCTTTTACAAGCAAGGAGATGGATGGAGTGTGTTTCAGAGGAAACAAGTTTCATTGACACACCACCACTCTAGCAAACACTGCTGTGTAGTGCGAATGAGCCGAAGCTTTGACCTTTGTGTGCTACCCTTACCTTGCTGTTCTTCAGTAAGATCTGGGAATGGGATATTCAAGTTCTCCATTGCTGTGCCTGTTCAAAAGGGGAGAAAAAGCATATTTAGAAACAGACCAGTCTGACCTTCTCTATTTTTCTGTCTTACACTTGATTTTCTGCAAACATGGCGTCTACCTCTAGGCACTTTAGTTTTGAAATCACTTCTCTGTTGCAATGGGAGTTTCACATCATGATTCCTTTACCCTCCCGGGACACGTTCTCGACTCCTCTGAGTGAGTCTTGCTGGGCTGGCCTTTGGTTATTAAGAAAGAACAAAAGTCTGATCATCATGAGTAAAACGAAAAGAAGTTTGACTTGATCATTCACATTGTTGTTTTTTTAGAACTACCAAGGTGTCTAATTAACTATTTACCACAGAGGTGAGTAACTTAATAGGCCCTGTTCCATTCACAAAACAGAACGATTATTCTGTACCTTTGACATCCTTATACTTAAAATGTACCAATCGGGGAGGATAATAGAAATAGTTCATAGGAGAGCCCCGCAAGATTTGGAATCCTTGTCTCACAGAGGACTTTGACACTTCAATGTCTGTTCTTCCCAACTTGTCATGAAAAGGAAGTTTCCACTAACTTTAGGTTTATGAATTAAAAATTTTTAAGTGTTGATCCCAGATTTCTTACTGGTATTTACCACGGAAACAAAACATTCTGACATCCCCAAAATCCAATGTTTCCTTTTGTTTTGCTAAACTCTTCCCAGAAATTTTGTTTTGAGGCTGTTTTATTCTGCTGATGCATTTTTTGTGGTGGTTGTGGTTCTGAACAGTTGCCTCTGCCTGCTGTGGTCCAGGCATCCTGCACTGACTGCACCTCCCCTCATGCAACATTCAACTAAAATACTATTGTACTGAGAGATGCAAAAGAAGATTTTCAGGGAGCCTGAAGTACAGTTTCCGCTATGCAGGGTGCAATAGGAAAGCAGTTTATACACCCACACTTTTTCTTACAATATGACTTTTGGCTCCATTCAACAAAACACTTTCAATCAAGCAGTTTGAAAACTAAGTATTTCCTTTAAATTTTCCAGAAGGAAAACAGTTTCTTTTCCTACAGGCAGTTTCAGTTCTCTAGAGACCATCATATCAGTCAGAAAAATATTCTAATACAAAATCCAAACCAGGTCCAGTTAATATCTTCAGAAGGATAGCACAACACACAAGCAAAAACATCTTCATTCTGGGCACAGAACAACTTTTTAGTGTGTCAGTTCTCAGATAGAGGAAATTAGACACAAACAGACTCCAAAGTAGCTGCAAAACCCATCCCTCCTTTGGAATCAGGGTCAAGGTCCCACGTTTTCACTATATTGGTGATTCTGGGGGCTTTCTCCTTTCCTAGGCTGCAAGTGTTCTTCAAGTGATGAAGTCCTTAGTTTGAAACTCTTTTTAGCCACTGGTTTGGCTCTGGAAAAATTACATAACCTCTTTAGCCACTTTTAAAGGCTAAGCCCAGGCTAAGCTTACCTACCTCCTAGGTGTATTGTGAGAAAAAAATAATATTTTAAGAACACTTTGAAATTATTCCTGATGATGAGTCTATGCAAGACATCTACGATGGCAGATAATACCATTTATTTAACCACCTGATATACCTGGAAAAACTGGCAAGTTTTTGGACAAACAAGCTTTGAACTGTAGCAATTAGTCTAATGAAAGTTTTTACCCCTCCCACAAACTTTGCCTGACTTACAGCCTTTGCTGCTGTAGCTGCGGCGGCAGCGCTGAGCGGCAGTCGTGGGCAACGGGAGACTGTGAGCACCCGATAGAGAATGCAGGAAACGCATCTGTCCTCTCTGCCCTGGTAAGCAACAGCTGATGTCGAAATACAGGAACCCAGCATACCACACCCTGGATAAACTCGTTCTCGGCCGCAAAATAAAGAACATAATTTCTGTGCAGTTTTTTGTATCTCCAGCTATGGTTTTCAGCCTTTTTCAGTATCTTTCGTGCCTTCCTATGTACTCATCTTAAACCTTGCAACAGTGTTTGCTTTTGCAAGTTAAATCCTTTAGACCTCTTTGTGGACTGCACAGTTGAAATACCAGGCCTAAAGGAACAAAATTACTTTAAATATAAACATTTATTTTCCGACTGATTAATTCAATTTCATAAAAATATTTATAAATATCCACAGATTTTACTGTTAAGTGAAATTCAGGAGGTTTGTCTTTGAGGCTCCTAATACCTAGTGAAGGCCACTTTCATTGGCACATTCGAGGCACGTTGCTCTTCCTGTGACACAAACCTGTCACAGCAGCTGCCTTATGCCGGCTTTGCGTCATCCCAAAGACAAAGCGAGCAGGTAGGCACTGGCAGATCTGTCCCACCACGCACATAGGAAGAGCGGATACAACACTGAAGGCAGAGGAGACGCTGTCAACCTCATTTGCTCTCAGACTGATTTACCTTAAAACTATTTGTTTGCTGGCCAAAACAACTGGTCTGCTCAGCTGTACCCGCAACAGAAACATATCTGCCTAATGCACTTGCGCATCCCACTCTGATAAAACCGGGATGCCACAAGAGGATCCGGGAGCAGCCGGCGCCTGCTCCCGTCTCCCTTTCTGTGCCTCCAGCACAGCTAAGCCCAGGCAGTCACCGAGCTTTACGTAACTAAGGAAGTGGGGTACCTAATTTCTGTTAGACTATGGACAATTAATTCCTCTGTGGCTCTTCTGGAAAGAGAATCAGATCTAAACAAAGGATAAGTATAGGCATTTAATTATTGTACGTTTTAAAAGTGATTTAGTTGATTATACCTCATAATACAAGAAGGATGATGATATACTGGCATTTCAGCCTGGCCATGAGCTCATTGGGGAATGACATGAACAACAGACCTCATCTTGCTTTCCCCACAGTAAATCAGAACTTAATTGCAGTGAGGTCTTTTTAACATGTTAGAACAAAATTTGTGTGCAGAGTCAGACTTCTTCTAGTTGTTTAGAAAGTGAGGCTAATAACTGCCATACACAGCAACTTTTTGTTTAACTGCTGAAATATATTTGAGTGAAATTGTTCAATGGGATAGCAAAAAATGCGAACAAAGTAAAATAAGGTTGTTTTAACGTCAAGACAAAAAGGAGACAATCCTAAACCTTTTCCCTTTGAAACTATTACCTTTCATTTTAAGTTACATACTGACACTACATCTTGCTAAATTTTATTTTAAACATAAATGTTAAGTCCCTCCCTGCCCTTCTCTCAAACCAAACCAAACAAACTTCATAAAGCGCACCTGCAAGTCTTACGTTGGTCCTAGCGGTTGGTTCCACGGGAAGATGTCCTGGAGGGCTGTGGCCGTGGTGAAAGCTGGCAGTTTCTTCCAGCAAGACAAAAAAAACTGATCCACGCCGGCTCAGTTTGAAACCGTTCCTACTCTAGTCTCCTCGGGCAATGCCACCAGTGAGATAATTCTGCTATTTGTCTGCTTGCCTTCCTGTTGTCAAATATAGTTGAAATGTGACAGAAGTAGCAAAGCTCAAAGACTTTTCACTCTGTATGGCATCCTTGAACACAGGGAGGTGGAGAGACCCAGCAAGTGCGTGTCACCGTGGGGAGGGCAGCTCCCCAGGCTTGGTGTGACCGTCCCCGTGGGGGTAAGCAGGGAGCGGGCAAAGCCTGTCCACCCCTTGCTGCAACACCGGCGCTTCCTTCCTCTCCCGGCTCTCACAGCAAGCCCTGGACACGGCAGCCATGCTGCTGCCAGCCCTACACCCACAAACCTGGGGCGGTTTGCTGCCTGTTTTCTAGCTGTGCTAGTAAAATAATGGCAGAGTTCCCATACGCATTTACATACATCATTTGAAATTACCTGGTTTGTATTTCTCCTTATGTGCCGTGTGCTCCTCCGTGTGGTCGTTGGAAAGCTCTGAAGGGAAGAAAATGAGCTCATCAGAAGCCAGAAGAGCTCATGTTTGTAGTCTGAGTAAAGTCAAGGCAAACAAATCTTCCTCAACACGTAAAATGGGGGGGTTGCCACAGGGATGTTATAGGGGAAAAAAAAAAAAAAAAAAATGGGGAAGTCCAGTCAGGAAGACATGGAGGTTACAGGGGAGTCCTGTGCCTTGCCCCCACAGCACCACGACCCCTCGTACAGCAATGCCTCAGGCAGTAATCGACAACCCAGCTGCATACCGAGAGCCAGGACAGAACCCCAAAACACCCTCAGTCTCAGGCACAAGAAGCTCCCGAACCCCTCCCCGGCACTCACCTGCAGGGCTGTGCAGTGGGTTGGGATGCCGGGGCAGGGTGTGTGCAGCACCGGCCCCGGCACACGATGGCAGGCGGGCGGGCAGGCGTCGGCGCCGGCGCTGGGGCCTGACGTGGCCTGCCCTGACTCAAAGCGAGAGCCGCGGTGGCTCTGCAGCATCCTCAGCCACCATCAGTCTCGCTCCAGGCGTGGCGGGAGGAGCCGTGTGTTTTCCGGGTCCCCGAGCTCCGGGGAAGGTGGCCAAGGGCCGATCCCACCAGCGTGGGGCAGAGGGGCTGGGCGGCCTCCTGGCCTGCCTCAGGCACCGATGGGCCTCGGTGGCTCTGACCGGCCGGGACCCCCCACCCCTGCCCACAGCTGCTCCAGCACAGCCCCCGCTCGGGCTGGAGGCCCGGGCCTGCTTGTTTGGCCTGTCTAGGACACGAGGAGGAGGCCGAGGACACAGGGATCCCTCTCTGAGGGGAGAGGCCCTGCGCTCCTGTAAAGCCGAGCGGGGACGCCATGATGGCGGTTTGGAGGCCCAGGCACGCCGCCCTTCTGCCCAGAGCATCCCCGGGCTTACGGAGGGAGGCGCATGGGGGAACCCCCGTGCAGGGAGCAAGGAGAGGGGTGGGTTTTGTACCACGCTCTCATCAGGAACGGGACATTGCCAGCACGGGGGTCAGGTCCAGCCTTCTGGGCTGGGGGCCCAGGAAGAGCCCCCCCATCACCCCTGAGGCAGGGTGGGCGTGCTGCCCTCATCCCTGTGGCGGAGGGGCTGTGGTGCCCTGTGGTGGAGCAGCCAGGCCACTGACAGCAAAGGGAAACCATCCATCCCGCACGTCTCCAGCAACCAGACAGCGTGCTGAAAACACAAAGCCCGAGCCACCTCTGGGTTACGGGTGCGCTTACCAAGGCACGACAGACTGAGCCATGTTCAAAATCTTCCTCTGCTGCTTGCTCCGCACGTGAAGTCGCTGAGGGCTCCTGTGTAGGTCAGAGGCACAGCTGCCCCTCTGGGGAAAAGGACTTGACACCTCCCTGACCAGGTGATAAGCTTGAAAACAGCAGGATCTCCTCCTGTGTTTGCAGGTGTATGAATGGGGGATGAATGAGGTGGAGCAGCCTGTACTGACTGCCAGGAGCCAGCCAGGTTGTGAGGAGCAGTGGTGGCCATTTACTCCCAGGTAGCCCACCCTGCTCGGGCCACACCTCAGCCCCCAGCCATGCTCAATTCTAAGCTTATCTGCTCAGTATCAGACAGGAATCCCAATACCTAACTCAGTTTTGGCAAATATTAGTATTTCCTAAGCGAACCTCCCCAGCCTGGCCTTTGCTTTCACTATGAGCAGGGGTCTCTCAGGTCTCGTCACGCACCCTGCGATAGATTTCCACCTGAACCTTTGCCAGGTACAAAAGTTCTCTGGATTTCATAGCTGGAAGTTAGATTTTTATTGAATTAGGTGTGCTTTTCCAGAAAGGCATATAATAAGCGAGTGGGTGTACATCCTCTGTTTGTTATACTATCGGGTGTCACTCGCGCTGCATTGTCTGCTTGGTCTTAGAAAGCAAGAGGGAGCAGCCCAGGCCAGATCCAGCCTCCAGTCTCTGAGCAGCCTGAGGGAATGGTAAACAGGGGGGGTTTCCTTTGCCCTTTTGCAGCAATCTGCTTTGCTATCTGTAACTCTTATTAATGGCCTCCTGAGTTCTGATAATAGCAAATATCAGAGATCAGGATGGACAGTCCTGAAAGACAAAGGTCTTTCAGATCCTTGGGTTGTCCACAGGCAATTTCCTGCATGCTCGCGACCGCCTGCGTGTCCTCACTGCCTGGCTGCGCAGCACCCGCATGCTCTGGCTCTCTTGCTCTGTAAAGGCTGCTGCCCACTCTCAGCACCCAGAGTGCCAACTTACTTTGATTATGGGTGTAATGCTCTGTTTTCTGGCAGGAGCAAGAGATACAAACCGTTTCCTCATAATCCTCGCTGCCTCCCTTAGAATAACCTGAAACAAAGCATCCCTCTTTGCTTGTCCTACACCTGCAGGATGCCCATTGGTGCTCTCCTCTGGGCCCTTCTTGTTCACCTCTGATGGATATACCTTCTTCAGCGCAACATGAAACTGAAGCCACCCCAGGGCTGTCTTCTGTGTAGGGAAGCCGTTCCTTCACTAGCAGCCGATGGTTTCTGACCCAGCCAGCCTGCGGCAGAAGGGCACAGGAGAGTAGGAGAGGGGGGCAGACCTCTCCGGTGCACGAGAGCAGAAAAAGGAAGCCCAGCTCAGCACCTAACAGACACCAGCTACACTGAAACAGGCATTTTCCCCTTGGTATTTCCCACTGCAGCTGCCCCTGGGTAGATAATTAGCTAATTAATTAAGCCTTTCTTAGGCCACTCTCTTGCCTTTGGCCTTTAGTACTCTTGCCTAAGGAAGCACTCCAGCTCCTTTGGCCTCCTGAGCTCCTTCTAGGCCTGCTCAGAGGTAACCCAACCTTTCAGTTGCTGGACTAAAATACAGCTCTGGGTTTGGCTTCATTTCAGTAGGGTTTGTCTTACATCCTGGTGTAAGAGTTTCTTTTCCTCAGCAAGCCTTGCCTCTGTCTAAGCCTGATGTTTGGTCCCCTGAAACCGTGTGTGCAGAGCAATAGCTGCTGTCATAGGAGACTGCGAGGGACATTCCAATAGCACAGTGTGTCTATTGATTACACAAGGTGTGGTCCTGTTAAGCCATCTGTCAAATGAAGCTAGCGGTTTCCCCCTGGTGCAGCTGGTGCCCGAGGAGGTGGTGTGCGGAGCAGGTTGTGTACCCTCCCGCTGCTCCTCTCTCTTCGTGTACTGATGCTTCTGGAGAGACTGGGACACAGATAAAGTAATTTATACTTCCTGTAGTAGGTGTGCATTCATTTTTTTCTTTTCCACTTTGTTTTTGTGGGGGGTTTTTGTTTGTTTTGTTTTTGTTTGCGGTTGTTTGTTTTGGTTTGGTTTTAAGCAGGCTGTTTCACTAGTTTTCCACAAGTGGCTATTCAAATGCCTTGTCTCACTTACCCTGACATATTTAATGACATGTAATGTTTAACACTTAAAGCAGTGCATCTACTTCTGCTGGGAGAATATTCTCTAATTAGGATGCTTTCTTGTGTATCACATGTGCTTATTTTGCCCTTATGTGGGAGCTGTCCTCTGCGAGAGTTCGGAGAATGGTGATTTAGTCTTTGTGTGCTGGGAAGGTTGCTTCCAGGAGGGGTTTAGAGACACGAGACACATGCTGAGCAGCTCTTAGACTCGACGCTAACTGGGTACAGTGTGTGTGTGCAGATTTGTCACACAGGCGGGTTGCAGGAGGAATGTGGAAATACTCCCAAGTGAGTGCAGGAGGGGCCCAGCGATGGTCCCTATTCAGAGCAGTAATCACCCAGTTAGTCATCACATTTCTGTCACCTAAACACTCCCATGACACCTCTTGCCCTACCCTGACTTTTGTCCAGGGGGTTGGTTAAATTAGTCCCTCTGTGTATTTACTTGCTACTTTTTTCTCTTTACATAAAGTCTGCTTAAACAATTGTTGTGAGACTGCGAAGTGCGAGTAACTGAGGGAGGATTATGCTTCAATGTCAGCTGCGTTTTGCAGGCTACAGCCACTTTAGAGATACCTTTCTGGTTTTAAACTCTGAACGCCTTTGAGAGAGAGAGAGAGAGGAGAAAAGCAACAAGTGACAAGTACAACCCACTGCTCTCACCCTCCAGACTATCACTGAGCTAACAGCACCCTCTTATGCTGGGAGATCGTGGGACAGCAGCCGTTTGCCGTTGCCTGAGCTGAGAGGGTCTGAGGTTCAGCCAGGAAAGTTGTTGCAGAATCGTGTGGGAGAGTGGATCCCGTTGTGCCTTACTGAGACCTTTTGGAGATTGTTTTCTCACTCTGTACCCTTCTGTGGAATGACTTGCCATAATAACTAATTCATTATATTAATACTTCAAACTAACGCAGTAACATTTTTGCGAAAGCCTGTTAAATTTAAGAACTAGGCCTAATTTTATTTAATTTTTATCAAGAAACAGGAGTTTCTTGTTCTATACAGATCTTTTAGCATCTCTCCTAAACCCCATCAAGAACCAAGCAGAACACTATGCTCACCTCTATGCCTGTTTTTTCTTATTATTTCCTTAAACTTTTACTTCTAGTCAAAATAATATTTCCTTCAAAGTCATTAGAAGCTTTCTAATATCATGTGTTGTACAAAGTGGGTCAGGGCGCTATAGCTGTATTCTTATAGTAAAATTTTATTGTTTACATGAAAAATCTCTGGTTTCTAATCACTACTGAGACAGTGGCGACAGAGGGTGGAGATGCACAAAATGAAATTAGTGCGTGTTGCAGACCCCATTGACAGAGTCCAGAGAAATGTTGGGGTTTTGCTCCTTATTCCCAACGCTAATATTGCTACTAGCAGGCTACTCTGCAGAGTCTTGAGTCTCACAATTTTTCCTTTTTTTGGCCAGGTGTTAGGGAGACATTAAGCAGCTGTCCTGGGCCTTTGCTGGCAAGCCGAGTGCGTACAGACCTTGAAATAAAGGAGTATCAGACTTTGCTACAGCAGGTCTGGAACTGCGGGGAGCAGCTATTGAGCCACCAGCAGCTTTGTTACGCCACAGTGCGCGTTGCTTAGGTGTGTCACAGGCGTGCGGACGTGCAAACGCAGCTCCCGGTTTGGCAAAGGCCAAATGTTCCAGGTTTCTGCAACTCCCCAGAAGGTATTCCTTTTTCCCCTCTGCAAGTGATCAACATTTCAACATCCACCCTCTTGTGGGGTCAGAAGGTAGGGAAAAAGCCACTGGCCTGTCAGCACGGCTGAACTCCCTGAAGGTCCTTCAGTGTGTGCGTCCTGGTTTTGGCTGGGATACAGCTAATTTTCTTCCCAGTAGCTACTATGTTTTGGATTCAGTATGGGATTTGATATGTGACGAATGTTGATAATACACTGACGTTATTAGTCACTGCTAAGCGATCAAGGACGTCTTCCAGCTTCCCAGGTTTTGCCAATGTGCAGGTACAAAAAGCTGGAAGGGGTATAGCCAGTACAGTTGACCCAAACTGGCCAAAGGAAGTATCCCGTACCACAGACGTCCTGCCCAGTAGAGAGTGGGGGTCGGCTGGTGAGCCAGGGCACCTTTCATTCATCCATGCTTTCGTTTGTTTGGCTGTTCGTTCCCTCGCTCGCTCTCTCTGGAGCTTGCAGTTCCAAGATCCCTCTCGGTTTTGCTCTGTGATCACTGCTTGGGACCGGCTGTAGCGGTCGTCAGGTGATCGGGCGGTGAGAAATTGTGCATTGTTCATTTTTTATATTCTCTTATCATTATATTTTATCATTATTAAGATATAATTAGTATGCTATTTTTCTTTGCTGTCCTGATGAACTGTCTTTATCTCAAGCCACGAGTTTTCCTCTCTCTCCGATTCTCCTCCCCACCCCACTGGGGAGGGGGGAGCGAGTGAGCAGCTCAGTGGTGGTTGTTACCGGACACGCTTAAACCGCCACAGGGCGCTGAACCGTTCGTGCAGAAAGGCTGCCATCCTGTGGCCTTGTCCCTGCCCATGGCGACATGGTGCAGAGGCCCTTGCCAGCGGCCTTGCTCCCACCCTGCCCTCCATATCCCTCTCCAGGGCTGTGTTTCAGTTTTACGGGGCTCTGCTGATGCTCAGCTCCGCGGGCCCTTGCAGGCGCAGGGTGTCCCAGCCGGCCGCAGGGGCTGCGGCTGCAGCCTGCCGGAGCAAGCCCTTCCCAGCCGCGCTGGGCTCTTTCGCTGCTGTGCTATAAAACGAGAAGCTCCGGCTTTCCTGGTTTTCTGTACACGGGGGGAATAAAGCAGAACCGAAGGCCAGTTCAGGCTACTGACGTGCAAAGCAAAAGTGTCATTTCACAGCTCAGACTTATAGTGGAAACGCACCCAGTTTCTTAGCACAGAAACGCAGCAGCTTAGATGGCAGTCTCTCTTAAAGGCCAGAGACGCGAAGGTGGCAGCGCTAACCTGAATGCCACAGCACCTCCAGGCGCCCAGCGCTCCAGGTCACCAACCCCGGCTGACTATGGCAGTTCCTATTAGATTTGAGTTGCTGCTTCTCTCATCCTTGAAGCATTTGTCTGAAATGCAAAGCCAGTCTGGTTTGGAAAGGAGGGAAAGTGGACCTGGGTCTGGCACTTGCCATATGAGCTATTTCTTCCCCTGACCAGTCTCTAAAACAAAAATGGCCCGTGTTTGTGTAGCTTGGGCTTTGGTTGTGGTTCTGGATCGGGAGACAGGGTAGTATTTGTGTGCGATCACACAGGAAAGGAGTAACTGCTGGAGCAAAGCAGACTCATGGACTGTTTTATCTCTTTGTTTTCCCTGACAGTGAGCTAATCAAACACTGTTCAAAGGCATGCACAGCACTCAAAGGCAGCCAGGGCGTAATCCTCATTCCCACAGACACACAGTGGTCCGCACCTTGAGTTTCTGCTAGCTGAGGGATGGGTGGTACTAATGTAGGTTGGGTAGAGGAGACCTGAGCTCCTCCCATCCAGTTCCTGCAGACATCACTAAATAAAGAGCTGGTACTGATGCAGCATTTCTGGGTTGGCTGTGAACTGTCTGGCAGGCGCTGGCATGGAATAGTTTAAAAAAATCTTTTCTTATAGTAGTAGCTTTTGTAGCTGAGCTTTAGCAAACCAAAGGTGGGAGCTAAGGAAACTTGAACCATGCTCCAGTGTGCTACCAGGCAGCGAGGCACCAGCCTTATTTGCACTAATGAACAGCCTTGCTTGGAAATGTGTGTTTTGCTTCGGCACCCTGTGAACAGCAGCCACAGCCTTAGCGGCACAGCTGAACTCTTAGGAAAGCTGCAGCCAGCCTTTCAGCACTGGGGTGGTCACCACTTCCTTACTCCCAAGGCAGTAAAAGGCTCACTCAGGGAGCATCCTAACAGGAGGCTCAGCACCCGGCTGTGGAGATACTTTGCAGCACCCCCAATTGGTGATGGCCCATCACTTAGGGCCCATTAATTAGTGAGGACCTTTGTTTTGCCCCCAGTACATTTGCTGGTCAGGCTTGTGTCCCTGGAGGTGTTCTTGATGGCTTCCCTCTTTTCCTGGGTGTCCCATTTGAGGAGGTCTGTGGGCAGATGATCCCGCTGCAATAAACGTTCCCTCACCAGTCCCTGTGACTCGCCAGGTTGGGCTCCCGTCGCTGCCTCCTGCACTGTGCGTCGGTCAGGTTGGCGTCGCTGGCTGTTGCTGGCCATCGCCATGGGCTCCCCCAGCCCCCCGCGGCCCCGCCACTGGTCAGAGGAGCCCTGTGCCTGGCTCCTGCCTGCCGACACCGTGGGCATCCATGGCTGCACCCGGGCGTGGAGCTCAGCCAGTGCTGGTGCCCCGCGGGGTTTGCTGTTGGTACCACCCAGACACTTGTGCGACAGCTTTGTCCCTCTTTATTTGCAGAGAAAGACGATCGCCAAAGCTGTCGGTGGGGGTTCTGTCAGCACACCCCCAAGCCCTACGCTGGCGCGGCCACCTTCAGCCCCTGCCATAAGGCTGGAGCAGTGGGCTCGGGGGGCGGGAGGGCCGTCTCGGTTGAGGCTGGAGGGCACTGGGCTGGTCCCGCATCAGCAGGGCAGACGGGGATGGGCTGGGGGGGCGCGGGGGCCGTGGGGAGGGTGGGCGCGCCGGTTTTTCAGGCAGGATTGGCGACTGCTGGCCTTGGGCCCATCTCTCAGGGCTGCCAGGGCGGCTGGTCCGGCTGTTCGGGCACGAGGGGTAGCCACCGCTTCCCGGCCGGGCTCCTGAAGGTGCAGAGAGGCGCCTGTGGAGAGAGGAGGCTGCTGAGGCCCTCAGCTGCAGACGGGACACGGGGACTCTCCTCCACAGCACGGCCCAGAGCTGGCAAGGCTCACCACCGCGGCCTGAGCTGCCAGCACACCCTGGCCGAGGTGACACCTGCACCTCATGGCACCACCGAGCAGGCGGATTGCTCCAGGCAGGTTCACCGCTCAGGAGCAGGCACGAGTGTGCGTCCGGCTTTCTAGGGCATCTCATCCCCTGCTCTTTCTCTTCCTGACTTTGCTTTGCCTCTGCCTATTGCTCCTGGGGGCTGCTCTTGTCCAGACAGGGTCAGTTTGAGCTAACACTGGCTCCAGTCAGAGCAGGCTCCCAAGGCGGCGGCCCAGGAATTAAGAGGCCAATTAAAGCATCTGACAGCAGCAGAAACCTTAGCGGAGGTTTTTGGCCAATCACTAACTCGCCGCTCCATAGAACCCTGACTAGAAATGCTTCCTGGCTATGAGCAGCCACCTAAGAAAGCAGCGGGGGGCAAAAATCAACAACTCACTGTTGTCGCTTCCTCCGCCGCCGGATCACAACACAGCACAAGAGTATCGCAAGTGGCAGGGAAATCACGGCTGATGCTGTGCCTATCATACAGTTCCTTCGCACATCTTGGGGGCAGAGAACACTTGCAGGCCTCTGGGGATTAGAAGTCTCGCCGGCCGCACCTGGAGAAGCAATTTGGGACGTTAGTCCGTCCTGTGCACCACTGGTAAGCTCGCAGCACCTTTGATATGGCCAGGAAGTTCTCTGTTTCCCTGCAGTGCTGGTGCCTGGAAGCACGCTCTGACCCTTTGGGACAGGTTGTCCCACCCAATAAAACTCAGAAGGCCAGAAGGAGAGCACGGGGCGAGCGCAGCTGCTTGACCACTCATCACTCCTTCGAAAGACACAGGCAAACCCCACCCCTGCACTAGGGAGTGCCACCCCCAACCCGAGGGGATGGAGTCAGGCCTCCTCAAGAGACACCTGAACCTTGCTCTCCCCTTCTGCCTTTTCTCCAGCCTGGGCACTGGTTGCAGCCACTCCCAGGTTTCGGGATGTGTCTCCCACTCAGGGACCCCAGCAAGACTGCTCAGTACCTGAATTCCTTTGAAAAAATTCATATACGTTGCCGTGGTGGTCTCCTCCGGGCTTTGACAGCACTGCCAAAAAACAGAGGTGACAGGTGAAGCCTCAGCATGACTCAGGCACGGAGGATGCAGGAGGATGGGGGGGTTCCCCCTAAGGCCCCGCCCAATGTGGGAGTCAGGGCATCGCTCTGGACCTCAGCTCACGGGAGGGTCCCGCTCTGTGCTGCGCTTGTGCCTTGGGCCTCCAGGCACTCATGGCAAGCTCTGGGATGGGGCTACAGCGGGAGGTACGTTCGATTAAGAGTCACATTTCCCATCATCTGCAGAACGTGGTCCAGATGCCTCGAACCCAAAACACTTTCAGCTTTGGCTGCTGACATGACGGGCAAGAGCAGGCACTGGGGGAGGAGCTGCTGACACACAGCCATCCTGATGGGTGACACTGGCCGACCATGGGACAGCAATTACCTCGCATGTCCGTGTCCTGCATCGCCTCTGTTTCTTCAGCAGGGGCTGGCAGTGAGCCGCTGCTTCCTTTCGGAAACACCTCCTTTTTCACAGCCTCTCGGTCTGTCTCTTGAGAAAGAAAGCGGGACAGTTGGATCAGATGGAACCCTTCCCCATCAGGGAGATGGCATCTTCAGGAGACAATACTTCTCAAAGACATTGCTAAGGTTTGGAAACAACGCCTGGGCTTTTGGGGCTACGCCTAGTCACTACTCCACACAACAGCCATGCCTGACCTGCTGGGAGACCAGGAAATTGCACGTGATCTTCTGGCTTGCCTTGCACATAGTGCATTTTTGGCAAACTGTAAGGTGATGCCAAATGCCTTCCTTCAAAGGGGACGGGAAGAAGCTGCAGCCAGGCCAGCCGGGGAAACAGCCCTTCTGAGCAGGGCTCCTCCGCCAGCAGGAAACCCCGCAGCGCTGCAGCGAGACTCTCATCGATCCCTTCCTGCTGCGCAGGATACGGCGTGTCCAGACGTGTATCTAAAACCTCTGGTTGCCGAGTCTCACAGCCAAGGCAGAGTGAAATAGACCCACCATGTCCTCTCTCTAGCTCCTCCAGCATTTGCTTTAGAACTTCAGACTGCTCTGGGTACTTTTTTCCTCCTCCGCGTTGGTACTTTGCTCCTGGAGGACCTTAACAGAAAGTATTTGGTTCCATTTGACATGAATAAATTACGGAAAACCAGTGCTCAGCCTCTGAGGTCAGCAGAGACAGACGACTCACCCCTGCGATGCTGGCCGGCCTGTAGCACAGCATCCAGCCGTGGAGCCGGAGAAGTCTTCCCTATGGACACATCTGTAACTAAACAGCCAGAGAAGCTTCTGTCACCTATTGCGATCTACATCAGCAGAGCTGAATCGCAGAAGCGGTAAGGGGATCACGCAAGGCGAGGGCACACGCGTGCAGGTCTCTGCCCTCACACCTGCGGAGGCACCCGGCTGGCTGACCTTTGGGCTTTGAGCTGGCAGCTCGCAAAGGGAAGAAAAAGCCACGACGTACCCACGCGATCTCCCAGAGCCTCACTCCCGGAACCCCGCTGGGGAGCTGGATCGCCTTCGCCTACAGGCACGGCTGTAAAGAAGCGCAAGACAGAACAGCTCCCGTGACACCGTTGAAGATACTTCTTCAGATCAGAGTGGCAGGGAGCGCAATTCAGAGATGGGATTACTCCACAGCACGAGTCTCTCCCCTCCACTCAGGAGCATGGCGCAGAGTTACCACGTGCTTGTAGTGGCACCATGCTGGCACGAAACGAACCACGCACGGAGCTACCAGGAGAAAGGACTCCCCGGAGCTCGCACCAGCTCTAAACTCAACCCCAACAAGCCCGCTGGCTTGGCAGCCGGCACTGGGAGCAGCTCAGGCTCCGAGGGGCCGGCAAAGACAGCTTCGCAAGGCAAAGCCCACGGGGCACATCACTGAGCCCCACCTGTTCCCTCTCTGCTCTTCTCCGTGTCTGCGCATCGGCCACGGGAGGAGCAACTTGTATTTCACATGGAAAGCAGATTAAAAGGTAAATGCTCCTTCCTCCCACTGACTTATCTGTGGGATTGCTCTCAGGCTCAAGGGCAGGAATAGGCCAGGAAGTCGTCGACCGTGAGAGGATCTTAGGGAAAATTGCACATGAATAAGCTCTTGCCGCACTGTCAATGTTTATTCCTTCAAGGAAAAAGACATTGAGAACTTACCTCCAGGATGCCCCAAGGTCTCCAAAACAACATCCAGCTGAGAAGCTGGATCACCATTGCCACCACCCTCATCTAGAAGCAAGCACAGATAAGAAACATTTCCATGGCATGTTGGGATCCACTGCTGCCTTAGTGAACTGCAGGCGCTGGAAGGGGGTCAGGTAACAACGCGAGAGCCAGACGTAGGTCGAGCTTGCCAAAGCTGCAGAGGGGCCTGGTGACCTCTTGGCTGGCACCTGGCAGCTCTCCAAACGCTCTGTCCAGCCCATGTGCAACACCCCTTGAGGACTAGATGGACCAACATACGGCCCCTCGGGGCTTTCTTACTGGGAGAGCTCTCACGCACACAGAGAAAAACCTCGCTAAAGCACTGGAAGGGAAAACCACATCACCCACGCTTCTCGGGGAGAAGAGCCTGCTGGTCCATGAAAGGCTGCACCCGTGCTGCCCGCTTACCTGCTCCCCATGCTCGCCACGGGGCAGCCCAGGCAGCCCTGGCAGGCAGGGCCACCAGGAGGAGGAAGATGAGGAGGAGGTGGCGGGCAGGAGTCATGGTCCCCCACACTCGCACCATACTGCTGCTGCTGCCGCTATCGCCGCTGCTGCTGCAGTCAGGGCCGGGTGCTGAGCGGTCAGTTCTTATAGCCGGCGTGGCATCACAGGGCTCTGTGACCTCACACCCCGCTATGACCTCACAGCCGGGCCGAGGCTCCGTGGCGACAGCTGTCAGGGTGCTTCTGGAGAGTCGCTGGAGCACAGCCAGGGGAGCTGCCCTCTGTCCAAGGGCTGGGACACAGTCCCAGGCGGGGCTGAGCCCACAGCTCTGCCCTCTGTTCCGGGCACTGCCACAGGGGCGGCGAGGAGCTCACAGTCCCCCAGAACTCCAGGAAGCCACAGCCAAGGGACTTGGGGGCCAGCGCGAAGCAGGCAGCCCAGCCACCCGAGCCCGAGGGAGCTCTCCCTTGTGGCAGCGGCCTCAGCCTGTCTGTGGACGAGTTAGCCCACAGTCAGCGACCTGAGAATCACTTTTGTTGCCAGTGAATGAAAAAACAAGGGACTGGCTGGGGGTGGGAGAGAGAGGCCTGGCACATTCCCTTGGCTTTCGCATGATTCTTCGGTTGGAGCAGGCTAAATAAATTGAAGGTGTACACCAGGACGTATTGCTCCCCGGAGAATTACGGACCTCCTCGGGTGCTGTTACCAGCAGTTCTTGAGGCTAAAGAGTGAGTGATTTTGAAGAACGTGTGTTTCATCACATCTATATTCACGTCATCAGCGCAATTCCATTGTTATTAATACAAAAATATCTGCCCTGCTCTCAAATGGCTGCCAAGGAGCAAGGGGAAGGCTTGAGGGGGCGGGGATCTGAGGAGGGGGCTGCTGGCTGCTAGAGAAGTGGGGAGCAGTGAACTGCACCCAGCCGCTGGCCCGGCTGAGCCCACGAAGCCTGCAGCAAGCACGGGGGATCAACGTGGGCCCCGAGGGCGCTCTCCCCACCCACCGACCAGGCTTCCAGGAGCAACCTGCAACAAAGCCCACCCAGAATCGGTGCCTCGCTTCCTCGTCCTCCCAGTTCCCTGGGTCCCTTCCCACCTCCGTTCTGGCCCGGCACTAGGGCTGGAAGCGCCTCATGGAGGCACAGCCACAGGCGAGGAGAGCGCACGCTCCCCGGGAAGTGCAGGGAGCCCGAGGCACCATTCCCTGCTCCCTCTTGATACAGCCCCATTCCGCAGCCCTTTGAGCACACAGGCATCGCAAAGGATGTCAATATTCAACCCTCACCTTTGGCGGAGGACTTTTGTGGAGCTAGGGGAGCCAAAGCAGGCACTGCCGGCACAGTTTTGTTCAGGGAAATGGTGAGGGTTAGTAGAGACACCAGCAGCAGAGCAGGGGAGAAGGGACTCCAAGAGGCAACGTAAATCCACTTCTCCCACCCGTTTCTCCCACACGCAAGCAGTATTTTACCGCAAGAGAGCCCTCCTGCAGCTCCTCTCCCTTGCGGTAAAAGCAACATTTAACCCAGCCTCGGCTCCGACGGCATTCCTGCCCTCCTCTGCCACGAGGGCCAGAGGCAGAACCCACACTGCACAGCTAGCTTTTTAAGTCAGGCTCAGTATCAGGTAAGGTCTCCCCTGGAGATTTCCTGGGGGTGCTCCTTCTGTACCTACTGGGCTACAGGCACATGGATCTCTCGTGAACACAAATAAGTCAAGGCGAGCTGCCGGCAGGACTCCGAGTTTGATCTATCCAGTGTTTTCCCAGGCTATTACTATTCTCAAACTTTCGCTCCAGGATGGACCCAGTGAGAACCCTCCCTCCCCAAAAGAGGGCTCTGGCAACTACTGGCTTCACGTTTCTGTGATAGAAAGTGAAAACGCACAAGGATGTGTCAGACTGCAGGGGGAGAGAGGGATGGTGAGGGGAAAGGAAAGCTGACGGGGTACCCACCCTAAAGCTTCTACATGCACTAGGACCAAGTCCCAGGTCCTGATGCTTTGAGGAGTTCAGAGCAACAGCGCTAGCAGCTTTTTGGAGACTGGACACACAAACCTCGGTGAGCGGAGACCTTCCATACCCCTGCGATCAGCAGGCGCTCACAGGCAGGCAGGGCCAATCTTCGCTTTGAGAGACAACTACTCAGGGCGACTTCCACTGCTGTCAGCGCCTTGGCGCCAGTATGCAAGCGGGTACCATCACCCTCCGAGATCTTTAAACAGAAGTCGGCTTTGCAAAGCTATTAGGGACAAAGCACAGCTCTGCCCCAACAACTCAGCTGTGTCCTAACACATTCCTCTCTTGAGAGCACCTCAGGTCACTGAATTATTATCAGGTTCGATCACCTGCAGCATAGAGGGGATGAAGGTACATTTGATTGAAAGCTGTTTCCCAAAATCCAGGCTCTGCTAGCAGTAGGTCCCTAGAGAGCCCAAAGGTTATTTACTAGAAGCTGGAATTATTTGAGAAGTCTAGTCCAATCCACTCATCTTAAAATACGTGCTTTGGATCAGACACTACGACCTTTATGGGTTATGCAAAGCTTGAATTCAAGCTCTATCTCCCTCTTCTGCTGACACTAGAAAAACGGCGATGTCAACATAGTACCACCTCAGCTCCTGCCCCAGATCAAAATTCAGTACTACCACTCATTCCCAAACCTTGGAACTGTTACCTCAAACGAGGACTGCAGGATTGCTCCGATGGCTCCACGAGGCCTGGCTGCCTGTGCAGCAGGCAGCGAGCCCCAGAAGCCCACTGCTGACCGTTTGTTTGAGCGTGCAGACCTTTCTCCAGGTACGGATGTGGCTCAGGCTCTAGTGAAACTGCTCCATTCTGGCACCTTTGTAAGAGGCTTCAAAACAGCTTGCTCTCCAGTTCAGGCTCGGGGAAAAGGTCTCGGACCACGAAAAGGTCTCAGCTCCCAGCAACTAGAGCTGCAAGAGTGGCTGAGCACCCAGCTCTCCCAGGACAAGGGGAAAGCATGCTTTGAGGGCACAGCACACTGTCATCTCCTGCTACGTGAAATGTGTGGTGGGGAGAACAGCACCGCTAACGCAGCACGTAAATCAATCTCCTGATTTAGAATACACAAATCCACTCCAGAAAAGTTTAATGTGGGTTCCTGGGGCATCATACCCCAAAAAAGACACAGTACAAGACAAAAAGGCAAGCAGAATTCCCCGGTCTTCAAAACAATCCGAATGCTTCAAATATATCAAAGCTCCATCCACAAGGCTGCGCACCGCAGCAGCTGCTGGAAGCAGCGGTATCAGCCCGAGGACCAGGAGGCTTCTCCACCTCCCAGAGATGGCCTGGAATAAGCAGCACCCAAACCAGAAAGCCTGGTCTTGCAGAGCCCCAGGGAACTGCTGAGACTCCCTGGAAGGGAAAGAAAAAGGGCAGCGCTCTGTACCGCGGCGAGCTGCCCAGCATCCCTGCCGGGAGATGGACCAGGCAGGCTGACCCCACAGTGCTCGAGCTCTGCGAGAGATGTGTCCTGGGAGGAGCGGTCCCCTCCAGGAGACAGATCCCTGCACCGAAACTGCGTGGCAACTCCTACTCCTGTGAGAAACCCTGGGGGCAGAGGAAAAAGGGAGAATGATTCCAACAGCCTGTCAGGAGACCAGGAAGGGATCCAAGAGACACACCACACTACTGCTGGGAAGAGGAACAAGCAATGGCTCTGAAGCGGTCAGCCCAGCACAGCCCCAGCCCCAGGACTGTCTGTGGTACCCTCTGTCTCCCAGTCAGTCTTTGGGTGAAGAATCTTGGGATAATTTGGGCAGGGACCTCTGGTGGTCTCTAGCTCACCCCCCACCCCATTCAAAGCAGGGCTAACGTCAAAGTCAGAGCAAGCTGCTCAGGGCCTTCTCCAGATGAGTATCGAGTTATCTCCAAGGATGGAGATCTCAGGACTCCAGCGCATCCAGAATACGCAGCGCATGGGCCACGGGCGTACTTTTGATGTACGTGAGCCACAGAGCAACTGCCTCTGAGAAGAGAGAGCAGGGAGCGGGCTCTGGAGAGCAGGGAGCGGGCAAAGCCCGTCCACCCCTTGCTGCAACACCGGCGCTTCCTTCCTCTCCCGGCTCTCACAGCAAGCCCTGGACACGGCAGCCATGCTGCTGCCGGCCCTACACCCACAAACCTGGGGCGGTTTGCTGCCTGTTTTCTAGCTGTGCTAGTAAAATAATGGCAGAGTTCCCATACGCATTTACATACATCATTTGAAATTACCTGGTTTGTATTTCTCCTTATGTGCCGTGTGCTCCTCCGTGTAGTTGTTGGAAAGCTCTGAAGGGAAGAAATTGAGCTCATCAGAAGCCAGAAGAGCTCATGTTTGTACTCTGAGTAAAGATGTGGAAGGCGCTGGGGCCTGACGTGGCCTGCCCTGACTCACAGCGAGAGCCGCGGTGGCTCTGCAGCGTCCTCAGCCACCATCAGTCTCGCTCCAGGCGTGGCGGGAGGAGCCGTGTGTTTTCCGGGTCCCCGAGCTCCAGGGAAGGCGGCCGAGGGCCGATCCCACCAGCGTGGAGCAGAGGGGCTGGGCGGCCTCCTGGCCTGCCTCAGGCACCGATGGGCCTCGGTGGCTCTGACCGGCCGGGACCCCCCACCCCTGCCCACAGCTGCTCCAGCACAGCCCCCGCTCGGGCTGGAGGCCCGGGCCTGCTTGTTTGGCCTGTCTGGGACACGAGGAGGAGGCCGAGGACACAGGGATCCCTCTCTGAGGGGAAAGGCCCTGCGCTCCTGTAAAGCCGAGCGGGGACGCCATGATGGCGGTTTGGAGGCCCAGGCACACCGCCCTTCTGCCCAGAGCATCCCCGGGCTTACGGAGGGAGGCGCATGGGGGAACCCCCGTGCAGGGAGCAAGGAGAGGGGTGGGTTTTGTACCACGTTCTCATCAGGAACGGGACATTGCCAGCACGGAGGTCAGGTCCAGCCTTCTGGGCTGGGGGCCCAGGAAGAGCCCCCCCATCACCCCTGAGGCAGGGTGGGCGTGCTGCCCTCATCCCTGTGGCGGAGGGGCTGTGGTGCCCTGTGGTGGAGCAGCCAGGCCACTGACAGCAAAGGGAAACCATCCATCCCGCACGTCTCCAGCAACCAGACAGCGTGCTGAAACACAAAGCCCGAGCCACCTCTGGTTACGGGTGCGCTTACCAAGGCACGACAGACTGAGCCATGTTCAAAATCTTCCTCTGCTGCTTGCTCCGCACGTGAAGTCGCTGAGGGCTCCTGTGTAGGTCAGAGGCACAGCTGCCCCTCTGGGGAAAAGGACTTGACACCTCCCTGACCAGGTGATAAGCTTGAAAACAGCAGGATCTCCTCCTGTGTTTGCAGGTGTATGAATGGGGGATGAATGAGGTGGAGCAGCCTGTACTGACTGCCAGGAGCCAGCCAGGTTGTGAGGAGCAGTGGTGGCCATTTACTCCCAGGTAGCCCACCCTGCTCGGGCCACACCTCAGCCCCCAGCCATGCTCAATTCTAAGCTTATCTGCTCAGTATCAGACAGGAATCCCAATACCTAACTCAGTTTTGGCAAATATTAGTATTTCCTAAGCGAACCTCCCAGCCTGGCCTTTGCTTTCACTATGAGCAGGGTCTCTCAGGTCTCGTCACGCACCCTGCGATAGATTTCCACCTGAACCTTTGCCAGGTACAAAGTTCTCTGGATTTCATAGCTGGAAGTTAGATTTTTATCGAATTAGGTGTGCTTTTCCAGCAAGGCATATAATAAGCGAGTGGGTGTACATCCTCTGTTTGTTATACTATCGGGTGTCACTCGCGGTGCGTTGTCTGCTTGGTCTTAGAAAGCAAGAGGGAGCAGCCCAGGCTGGATCCAGCCTCCAGTCTCTGAGCAGTCTGAGGGAATGGTAAATAGGGGGGGGTTTCCTTTGCCCTTTTGCGGCAATCTGCTTTGCTATCTGTAACTCTTATTAATGGCCTCCTGAGTTCTGATAATAGCAAATATCAGAGATCAGGATGGACAGTCCTGAAAGACAAAGGTCTTTCAGATCCTCGAGTTGTCCACAGGCAATTTTCCCGCATGCTCGCGACCGCCTGCGTGTCCTCACTGCCTGGCTGCGCAGCACCCGCGTGCTCTGGCTCTCTTGCTCTGTAATGCCTGTTTTTTCTTATTATTTCCTTAAACTTTTACTTCTAGTCAAAATAATATTTCCTTCAACGTCATTAGAAGCTTTCTAATATCATGTGTTGTACAAAGTGGGTCAGGGCGCTATAGCTGTATTCTTATAGTAAAATTTTATTATTTACATGAAAAATCTCTGGTTTCTAATCACTACTGAGACAGTGGCGACAGAGGGTGGAGATGCACAAATGAAATTAGTGCGTGTTGCAGACCCCATTGACAGAGTCCAGAGAAATGTTGGGGTTTTGCTCCTTATTCCCAACGCTAATATTGCTACTAGCAGGCTACTCTGCAGAGTCTTGAGTCTCACAATTTTCCTTTTTTTTGGCCAGGTGTTAGGGAGACATTAAGCAGCTGTCCTGGGCCTTTGCTGGCAAGCCGAGTGCGTACAGACCTTGAAATAAAGGAGTATCAGACTTTGCTACAGCAGGTCTGAACTGCGGGGAGCAGCTATTGAGCCACCAGCAGCTTGTTTCGCCACAGTGCGCGTTGCTTAGGTGTGTCACAGGCGTGCGGACGTGCAAACGCAGCTCCCGGTTTGGCAAAGGCCAAATGTTCCAGGTTTCTGCAACTCCCCAGAAGGTATTCCTTTTTCCCCTCTGCAAGTGATCAACATTTCAACATCCACCCTCTTGTGGGGTCAGAAGGTAGGGAAAAAGCCACCGGCCTGTCAGCATGGCTGAACTCCCTGAAGGTCCTTCAGTGTGTGCGTCCTGGTTTTGGCTGGGATACAGCTAATTTTCTTCCCAGTAGCTGCTGTGTTTTGGATTCAGTATGGGATTTGATATGTGACGAATGTTGATAATACACTGACGTTATTAGTCACTGCTAAGCGATCAAGGACGTCTTCCAGCTTCCCAGGTTTTGCCAATGTGCAGGTACAAAAAGCTGGGAGGGGTATAGCCAGTACAGTTGACCCAAACTGGCCAAAGGAAGTATCCCGTACCACAGACGTCCTGCCCAGTAGAGAGTGGGGGTCGGCTGGTGGGCCAGGGCACCTTTCATTCATCCATGCTTTCGTTTGTTTGGCTGTTCGTTCCCTCGCTCGCATCTCTCTGGAGCTTGCAGTTCCGAGATCCCTCTCGGTTTTGCTCCGTGATCACTGCTTGGGACCAGCTGTAGTGGTCGTCAGGTCATCGGGCGGTGAGAAATTGTGCATTGTTCATTTTTTATATTCTCTTATCATTATATTTTATCATTATTAAGATATAATTAGTATGCTATTTTTCTTTGCTGTCCTGATGAACTGTCTTTATCTCAAGCCACGAGTTTTCCTCTCTCTCCGATTCTCCTCCCCACCCCACTGGGGAGGGGGGAGCGAGTGAGCAGCTCAGTGGTGGTTGTTACCGGACACGCTTAAACCGCCACAGGGCGCTGAACCGTTCGTGCAGAAAGGCTGCCATCCTGTGGCCTTGTCCCTGCCCATGGGGACATGGTGCAGAGGCCCTTGTCAGCGGCCTTGCTCCCACCCTGCCCTCCATATCCCTCTCCAGGGCTGTGTTTCAGTTTTACGGGGCTCTGCTGATGCTCGGCTCCGCGGGCCCTTGCAGGCGCAGCGTGTCCCAGCCGGCCGCAGGGGCTGCGGCTGCAGCCTGCCGGAGCAAGCCCTTCCCAGCCGCGCTGGGCTCTTTCGCTGCTGTGCTATAAAACGAGAAGCTCCGGCTTTCCTGGTTTTCTGTACACGGGGGGGAATAAAGCAGAACCGAAGGCCAGTTCAGGCTACTGACGTGCAAAGCAAAAGTGTCATTTCACAGCTCAGACTTATAGTGGAAACGCACCCAGTTTCTTAGCACAGAAACGCAGCAGCTTAGATGGCAGTCTCTCTTAAAGGCCAGAGACGCGAAGGTGGCAGCGCTAACCTGAATGCCACAGCACCTCCAGGCGCCCAGCGCTCCAGGTCACCAACCCCGGCTGACTATGGCAGTTCCTATTAGATTTGAGTTGCTGCTTCTCTCATCCTTGAAGCATTTGTCTGAAATGCAAAGCCAGTCTGGTTTGGAAAGGAGGGAAAGTGGACCTGGGTCTGGCACTTGCCATATGAGCTATTTCTTCCCCTGACCAGTCTCTAAAACAAAAATGGCCCGTGTTTGTGTAGCTTGGGCTTTGGTTGTGGTTCTGGATCGGGAGACAGGGTAGTATTTGTGTGCGATCACACAGGAAAGGAGTAACTGCTGGAGCAAAGCAGATTCATGGACTGTTTAATCTCTTTGTTTTCCCTGACAGTGAGCTAATCAAACACTGTTCAAAGGCATGCACAGCACTCAAAGGCAGCCAGGGCGTAATCCTCATTCCCACAGACACACAGTGGTCCGCACCTTGAGTTTCTGCTAGCTGAGGGATGGGTGGTACTAATGTAGGTTGGGTAGAGGAGACCTGAGCTCCTCCCATCCAGTTCCTGCAGACATCACTAAATAAAGAGCTGGGTACTGACGCAGCATTTCTGGGTTGGCTGTGAACTGTCTGGCAGGCGCTGGCGTGGAATAGTTTAAAAAAATCTTTTCTTATAGTAGTAGCTTTTGTAGCTGAGCTTTAGCAAACCAAAGGTGGGAGCTAAGGAAACCTGAACCATGCTCCAGTGCGCTACCAGGCAGCGAGGCACCAGCCAGCTGCCTCGCCATGCATGGGATGAGCCTGCATCTCGGGGCGTGCCACTGACAAGCCACCATTCCTGATAACGCTCTCCTACTTAGCAAGTGGGGAAACACTTCAGAGGGCTCATTTGGCAGCTGTAGTCTTGGGGACATCCCCTAACTAGAGAAGGGCAGTTCCACATGCCTAATCCAGCAAGGAAGGCTGTCAGGGTGTTTGTGCCTTGAAAAGAGCTTGCACTGGGGGCATGCGTTTATTTCCTCTCATTTGCATTTCCCTTTTAATTCCTAGAGAAACAGAAGCCAAGAGATGATTATACAGTGCCCAGGATTCATGTAGGTGTCTAATGTCAAATTACAAGGCAGATACCTACATTCAGCGTGGTTGTTTCGTCCCTCCTTTGTGCTCACTGAGGCCCTCCTAGGGTGCAAACCTTAGGATTGTTGCACGTATCTGTCTTAGGGGGAGAGCACTGCCTTACAGTAAAAGCCTACCACTGTTTGTGCAGGCACACCAGCTAAGTAGCTCAGGTGTCTGAAGTCAGCTCACCTGGACTGCTACCAACGAGTCCATGACAAATTGGGGAGGGGAGACTCCAGTCCTGCTGTTCTCTCACAGGAGGTCTGCATCAACCCAGAAGTCAGCCTAGCCTCGGGGCCCTTGCCCGTGGGTGAAGCCCAGGATGGCACATAAGAGCAAGGCAAGCATGGGATGATTCCCCCGTGTGCTCTCCCGTGCCCCTGTGATCTACAGCACCAATTTTGTGAGCAGTGGAGGGGCCTGGTGACCTCTTGGCTGGCACCTGGCAGCTCTCCAAACACCCTTTCCAGCCCATGTGCAAGATCCCTCGAGGAGCAGATGGACCAACATACGGCCCCTCGGGGCTTCTTACCAGGAGAGCTCTCTCACACACAGAGGAAGCCTTCACTAAAGCACTGGAGGGAAAAAGCATCATCCACGCTTCTCAGGGAGAAGCATTAAAACCCTCTCCCCAACACTTTACACCCTGTTGGCAATAGCAACTGCCATCTAAGCCAAGGCCTCAGAACTAACAACAGGCCCAGCCTCCTTTGGTCTAAAAAGCCACGTGTGTACTGTTGTCCCCCCCCAAAACTGCCTTATTTGCACTAATGAACAGCCTTGCTTGGAAATGTGTGTTTTGCTTCGGCACCCTGTGAACAGCAGCCACAGCCTTAGCGGCACAGCTGAACTCTTAGGAAAGCTGCAGCCAGCCTTTCAGCACTGGGGTGGTCACCACTTCCTTACTCCAAGGCAGTAAAAGGCTCACTCAGGGAGCATCCTAACAGGAGGCTCAGCACCCGGCTGTGGAGATACTTTGGCAGCACCCCCAATTGGTGATGGCCCATCACTTAGGGCCCATTAATTAGTGAGGACCTTTGTTTTGCCCCCAGTACATTTGCTGGTCAGGGCTTGTGTCCCTGGAGGTGTTCTTGATGGCTTCCCTCTTTTCCTGGTGTCCCATTTGAGGAGGTCTGTGGGCAGATGATCCTGCTGCAATAAACGTTCCCTCACCAGTCCTGTGACTCGCCAGGTTGGGCTCCCGTCGCTGCCTCCTGCACTGTGCGTCGGTCAGGTTGGCGTCGCTGGCTGTTGCTGGCCATCGCCATGGGCTCCCCCAGCCCCCCGCGGCCCCGCCACTGGTCAGAGGAGCCCTGTGCCTGGCTCCTGCCTGCCGACAGACCGTGGGCATCCATGGCTGCACCCGGGCGTGGAGCTCAGCCAGTGCTGGTGCCCCGCGGGGTTTGCTGCTGGTACCACCCGGACACTTGTGCGACAGCTTTGTCCCTCTTTATTTGCAGAGAAAGTTGATCGCCAAAGCTGTCGGTGGGGGGTTCTGTCAGCACACCCCCAAGCCCTACGCTGGCGCGGCCACCTTCAGCCCCTGCCGTAAGGCTGGAGCAGTGGGCTCGGGGGGCGGGAGGGCCGTCTCGGTTGAGGCTGGAGGGCACTGGGCTGGTCCCGCATCAGCAGGGCAGACGGGGATGGGCTGGGGGGGCGCGGGGGCCGTGGGGAGGGTGGGCGCGCCGGTTTTTCAGGCAGGATTGGCGACTGCTGGCCTTGGGCCCATCTCTCAGGGCTGCCAGGGCGGCTGGTCCGCTGTTCGGGCGCGAGGGGTAGCCACCGGTTCCCGGCCGGGCTCCTGAAGGTGCAGAGAGGCGCCTGTGGAGAGAGGAGGCTGCTGAGGCCCTCAGCTGCAGACGGGACACGGGGACTCTCCTCCACAGCACGGCCCAGAGCTGGCAAGGCTCACCACCGCGGCCTGAGCTGCCAGCACACCCTGGCCGAGGTGACACCTGCACCTCATGGCACCACCGAGCAGGCGGATTGCTCCAGGCAGGTTCACCGCTCAGGAGCAGGCACGAGTGTGCGTCCGGCTTTCTAGGGCATCTCATCCCCTGCTCTTTCTCTTCCTGACTTTGCTTTGCCTCTGCCTATTGCTCCTGGGGGCTGCTCTTGTCCAGACAGGGTCAGTTTGAGCTAACACTGGCTCCAGTCAGAGCAGGCTCCAAGGCGGCGGCCCAGGAATTAAGAGGCCAATTAAAGCATCTGACAGCAGCAGAAACCTTAGCGGAGGTTTTGGCCAATCACTAACTCGCCGCTCCACAGAACCCTGACTAGAAATGCTTCCTGGCTATGAGCAGCCACCTAAGAAAGCAGCGGGGGGCAAAAATCAACAACTCACTGTTGTCGCTTCCTCCGCCGCCGGATCACAACACAGCACAAGAGTATCGCAAGTGGCAGGGAAATCACGGCTGATGCTGTGCCTATCATACAGTTCCTTCGCACATCTTGGGGGCAGAGAACACTTGCAGGCCTCTGGGGATTAGAAGTCTCGCCGGCCGCACCTGGAGAAGCAATTTGGGACGTTAGTCCGTCCTGTGCACCACTGGTAAGCTCGCAGCACCTTTGATATGGCCAGGAAGTTCTCTGTTTCCCTGCAGTGCTGGTGCCTGGAAGCACGCTCTGACCCTTTGGGACAGGTTGTCCCACCCAATAAAACTCAGAAGGCCAGAAGGAGAGCATGGGGCGAGCGCAGCTGCTTGACCACTCATCACTCCTTCGAAAGACACGGACAAAACCCACCCCTGCACTAGGGAGTGCCACCCCCAACCCGAGGGGACGGAGTCAGGCCTCCTCAAGAGACACCTGAACCTTGCTCTCCCCTTCTGCCTTTTCTCCAGCCTGGGCACTGGTTGCAGCCACTCCCAGGTTTTGGGATGTGTCTCCCACTCAGGGACCCCAGCAAGGACTGCTCAGTACCTGAATTCCTTTGAAAAAATTCATATACGTTGCCGTGGTGGTCTCCTCCGGGCTTTGACAGCACTGCCAAAAAACAGAGGTGACAGGTGAAGCCTCAGCATGACTCAGGCACGGAGGATGCAGGAGGACGGGGGGGGTTCCCCTAAGGCCCCGCCCAATGTGGGAGTCAGGGCATCGCTCTGGACCTCAGCTCACGGGAGGGCCCCTGACGTGACAGGCAAGAGCGGGCACTGGGGGAGGAGCTGCTGACACACAGCCATCCTGATGGGTGACACTGGCCGACCATGGGACAGCAATTACCTCGCATGTCCGTGTCCTGCATCGCCTCTGTTTCTTCAGCAGGGGCTGGCAGTGAGCCGCTGCTTCCTTTCGGAAACACCTCCTTTTTCACAGCCTCTCGGTCTGTCTCTTGAGAAAGAAAGCGGGACAGTTGGATCAGATGAACCCTTCCCCATCAGGGAGATGGCATCTTCAGGAGACAATACTTCTCAAGACATTGATAAGGTTTGGAAACAACGCCTGGGCTTTTGGGGCTACGCCTAGTCACTACTCCACACAACAGCCATGCCTGACCTGCTGGGAGACCAGGAAATTGCACGTGATCTTCTGGTTTGCCTTGCACATAGTGCATTTTTGGCAAACTGTAAGGTGATGCCAAATGCCTTCCTTCAAAGGGGACGGGAAGAAGCTGCAGCCAGGCCAGCCGGGGAAACAGCCCTTCTGAGCAGGGCTCCTCCGCAAGGCCCTCACGCCCTTCCCTGTAAGCACCAGCAAGTCACATTCCTCCCATCCCAGCTATCGGGCTGCAGACGGGAAATGGAGCGCAACCCAAAAAGCCTGCCGAGTCGGCATCTCCACGCGACTTCCAGCACTAGGAAAGGGCAACCAGCATTGCTTGGCACCTCGCTCCCGCCTGGAGCTGGCCCAGTGGGCAAGCAGTGCTGTGCGGGAGCTGAACACAAGTTCAGCGCACGCCAGGCCCTCAAATCCGCATACCAGCGTCTGCACAAACCAGCTCCAGCTGTACTGGTAAAACTGGGGCAGCAGCTGCCCCTGCCACTTGGCTTGAACCACAACTGGCAGCAGAGGCTCTGCACCATCTCTGTGGCTCACCAGCGCCTGCCTGCAAGGCAGGAAACCCCGCAGCGCTGCAGCGAGACTCTCATCGATCCCTTCCTGCTGCGCAGGATACGGCGTGTCCAGACGTGTATCTAAAACCTCTGGTTGCCGAGTCTCACAGCCAAGGCAGAGTGAAATAGACCCACCATGTCCTCTCTCTAGCTCCTCCAGCATTTGCTTTAGAACTTCAGACTGCTCCGGGTACTTTTTTCCTCCTTCACGTTGGTACTTTGCTCCTGGAGGACCTTAACAGAAAGTATTTGGTTCCATTTCACATGAATAAATTACGGAAAACCAGTGCTCAGCCTCTGAGGTCAGCAGAGACAGACGACTCACCCCTGCGATGCTGGCCGGCCTGTAGCACAGCATCCAGCCGTGGAGCCGGAGAAGTCTTCCCTATGGACACATCTGTAACTAAACAGCCAGAGAAGCTTCTGTCACCTATTGCGATCTACATCGGCAGAGCTGAATCGCAGAAGCGGTAAGAGGATCACGCAAGGCGAGGGCACACGCGTGCAGGTCTCTGCCCTCACACCTGCGGAGGCGCCCGGCTGGCTGACCTTTGGGCTTTGAGCTGGCAGCTCGCAAAGGGAGGAAAAAGCCACGACGTACCCACGCGATCTCCCAGAGCCTCACTCCCGGAACCCCGCTGGGGAGCTGGATCGCCTTCGCCTACAGGCACGGCTGCAAAGAAGCGCAAGACAGAACAGCTCCCGTGACACCGTTGAAGATACTTCTTCAGATCAGAGTGGCAGGGAGCGCAATTCAGAGATGGGATTACTCCACAGCACGAGTCTCTCCCCTCCACTCAGGAGCATGGCACAGAGATACCACGTGCTTGTAGTGGCACCATGCTGGCACGAAACGAACCACGCACGGAGCTACCAGGAGAAAGGACTCCCCGGAGCTCGCACCAGCTCTAAACTCAACCCCAACAAGCCGCTGGCTTGGCAGCCGGCACTGGGAGCAGCTCAGGCTCCGAGGGGCCGGCAAAGACAGCTTCGCAAGGCAAAGCCCACGGGGCACATCACTGAGCCCCGCCTGTTCCCTCTCTGCTCTTCCCCATGTCTGCGCATCGGCCACAGGAGGAGCAACTTGTATTTCACATGGAAAGCAGATTAAAAGGTAAATGCTCCTTCCTCCCACTGACTTATCTGTGGGATTGCTCTCAGGCTCAAGGGCAGGAATAGGCCAGGAAGTCGTCGACCGTGAGAGGATCTTAGGGAAAATTGCACATGAATAAGCTCTTGCCACCCTGTCAATGTTTATTCCTTCAAGGAAAAAGACATTGAGAACTTACCTCCAGGATGCCCCAAGGTCTCCAAAACAACATCCAGCTGAGAAGCTGGATCACCATTGCCACCACCCTCATCTAGAAGCAAGCACAGATAAGAAACATTTCCATGGCATGTTGGGATCCACTGCTGCCTTAGTGAACTGCAGGCACTGGAAGGGGGTCAGGTAACAACGCGAGAGCCAGACGTAGGTCGAGCTTGCCAAAGCTGCAGAGGGGCCTGGTGACCTCTTGGCTGGCACCTGGCAGCTCTCCAACGCTCTGTCCAGCCCATGTGCAACACCCCTTGAGGACTAGATGGACCAACATACGGCCCCTCGGGGCTTTCTTACTGGGAGAGCTCTCACGCACACAGAGAAAAACCTCGCTAAAGCACTGGAAGGGAAAACCACATCACCCACGCTTCTCGGGAGAAGAGCCTGCTGGCCCATGAAAGGCTGCACCCGTGCTGCCCGCTTACCTGCTCCCCATGCTCGCCACGGGGCAGCCCAGGCAGCCCTGGCAGGCAGGGCCACCAGGAGGAGGAAGATGAGGAGGAGGTGGCGGGCAGGAGTCATGGTCCCCCACACTCGCACCATACTGCTGCTGCTGCCGCTATCGCCGCTGCTGCTGCAGTCAGGGCCGGGTGCTGAGCGGTCAGTTCTTATAGCCGGCATGGCATCACAGGGCTCTGTGACCTCACACCCCACTATGACCTCACAGCCGGGCCGAGGCTCCGTGGCAAACAGCTGTCAGGGTGCTCCTGGAGAGTCGCTGGAGCACAGCCGGGGGAGCTGCCCTCTGTCCAAGGGCTGGGACACAGTCCCAGGCGGGGCTGAGCCCACAGCTCTGCCCTCTGTTCCGGGCACTGCCACAGGGGCGGCGAGGAGCTCACAGTCCCCCAGAACTCCAGGAAGCCACAGCCAAGGGACTTGGGGGCCAGCGCGAAGCAGGCAGCCCAGCCACCCGAGCCCGAGGGAGCTCTCCCTTGTGGCAGCGGCCTCAGCCTGTCTGTGGACGAGTTAGCCCACAGTCAGCGACCTGAGAATCACTTTTGTTGCCAGTGAATGAAAAAACAAGGGACTGGCTGGGGGTGGGAGAGAGAGGCCTGGCACATTCCCTTGGCTTTCGCATGATTCTTCGGTTGGAGCAGGCTAAATAAATTGAAGGTGTACACCAGGACGTATTGCTCCCCGGAGAATTACGGACCTCCTCGGGTGCTGTTACCAGCAGTTCTTGAGGCTAAAGAGTGAGTGATTTTGAAGAACGTGTGTTTTCATCACATCTATATTCACGTCATCAGCGCAATTCCATTGTTATTAATACAAAAATATCTGCCCTGCTCTCAAATGGCTGCCAAGGAGCAAGGGGAAGGCTTGAGGGGGCGGGGATCTGAGGAGGGGGCTGCTGGCTGCTAGAGAAGTGGGGAGCAGTGAACTGCACCCAGCCGCTGGCCCGGCTGAGCCCACGAAGCCTGCAGCAAGCACGGGGGATCAACGTGGGCCCCGAGGGCGCTTTCCCCACCCACCGACCAGGCTTCCAGGAGCAACCTGCAACAAAGCCCGCCCCGAATCCGTGCCTCGCTTCCTCGTCCTCCCAGTTCCCTGGGTCCCTTCCCACCTCCATTCTGGCCTGGCACTAGGGCTGGAAGCGCCTCATGGAGGCACAGCCACAGGCAGGGAGAGCGCACGCTCCCCGGGAAGCGCAGGGAGCCCGAGGCACCATTCCCTGCTCCCTCTTGATACAGCCCCATTCCGCAGCCCTTTGAGCACACAGGCATCGCAAAGGATGTCAATATTCAACCCTCACCTTTGGCGGAGGACTTTTGTGGAGCTAGGGGAGCCAAAGCAGGCACTGCCGGCACAGTTTTGTTCAGGGCAATAGTGAGGGTTAGTAGAGACACCAGCAGCAGAGCAGGGGAGAAGGGACTCCAAGAGGCAACGTAAATCCACTTCTCACGCCCATTTCTCCCACACGCAAGCAGTATTTTACCGCAAGAGAGCCCTCCTGCAGCTCCTCTCCCTTGCGGTAAAAGCAACATTTAACCCAGCCTCGGCTCCGACGGCATTCGTCTTTGTTACGCCACAGTGCGCGTTGCTTAGGTGTGTCACAGGCATGCGGACGTGCAAACGCAGCTCCCGGTTTGGCAAAGGCCAAATGTTCCAGGTTTCTGCAACTCCCCAGAAGGTATTCCTTTTTCCCCTCTGCAAGTGATCAACATTTCAACATCCACCCTCTTGTGGGGTCAGAAGGTAGGGAAAAAGCCACCGGCCTGTCAGCACGGCTGAACTCCCTGAAGGTCCTTCAGTGTGTGCGTCCTGGTTTTGGCTGGGATACAGCTAATTTTCTTCCCAGTAGCTGCTGTGTTTTGGATACAGTATGGGATTTGATATGTGACGAATGTTGATAATACATTGACGTTATTAGTCACTGCTAAGCGATCAAGGATGTCTTCCAGCTTCCCAGGTTTTGCCAATGTGCAGGTACAAAAAGCTGGGAGGGGTATAGCCAGTACAGTTGACCCAAACTGGCCAAAGGAAGTATCCCGTACCACAGACGTCCTGCCCAGTAGAGAGTGGGGGTCGGCTGGTGAGCCAGGGCACCTTTCATTCATCCATGCTTTCGTTTGTTTGGCTGTTCGTTCCCTCGCTCGCTCGCTCTGGAGCTTGCAGTTCCGAGATCCCTCTCGGTTTTGCTCCGTGATCACTGCTTGGGACCGGCTGTAGTGGTCGTCAGGTCATCGGGCGGTGAGAAATTGTGCATTGTTCATTTTTTATATTCTCTTATCATTATATTTATCATTATTAAGATATAATTAGTATGCTATTTTTCTTTGCTGTCCTGATGAACTGTCTTATCTCAAGCCACGAGTTTTCCTCTCTCTCCGATTCTCCTCCCCACCCCACTGGGGAGGGGGAGCGACGTGAGCAGCTCAGTGGTGGTTGTTACCGGACACGCTTAAACCGCCACAGGGCGCTGAACCGTTCGTGCAGAAAGGCTGCCATCCTGTGGCCTTGTCCCTGCCCATGGCGACATGGTGCAGAGGCCCTTGCCAGCGGCCTTGCTCCCACCCTGCCCTCCATATCCCTCTCCAGGGCTGTGTTTCAGTTTTACTGGGCTCTGCTGATGCTCGGCTCCGCGGGCCCTTGCAGGCGCAGGGTGTCCCAGCCGGCCGCAGGGGCTGCGGCTGCAGCCTGCCGGAGCAAGCCCTTCCCAGCCGCACTGGGCTCTTTCGCTGCTGTGCTATAAAACAAGAAGCTCCGGCTTTCCTGGCTTTCTGTACACGGGGGGAATAAAGCAGAACCGAAGGCCAGTTCAGGCTACTGACGTGCAAAGCAAAAGTGTCATTTCACAGCTCAGACTTATAGTGGAAACGCACCCAGTTTCTTAGCACAGAAACGCAGCAGCTTAGATGGCAGTCTCTCTTAAAGGCCAGAGACGCGAAGGTGGCAGCGCTAACCTGAATGCCACAGCACCTCCAGGCGCCCAGCGCTCCAGGTCACCAACCCCGGCTGACTACGGCAGTTCCTATTAGATTTGAGTTGCTGCTTCTCTCATCCTTGAAGCATTTGTCTGAAATGCAAAGCCAGTCTGGTTTGGAAAGGAGGGAAAGTGGACCTGGGTCTGGCACTTGCCATATGAGCTATTTCTTCCCCTGACAGGTCTCTAAAACAAAAATGGCCCGTGTTTGTGTAGCTTGGGCTTTGGTTGTGGTTCTGGATCGGGAGACAGGGTAGTATTTGTGTGTGATCATACAGGAAAGGAGTAACTGCTGGAGCAAAGCAGACTCATGGACTGTTTTATCTCTTTGTTTTCCCTGACAGTGAGCTAATCAAACACTGTTCAAAGGCATGCACAGCACTCAAAGGCAGCCAGGGCGTAATCCTCATTCCCACAGACACACAGTGGTCCGCACCTTGAGTTTCTGCTAGCTGAGGGATGGGTGGTACTAATGTAGGTTGGGTAGAGGAGACCTGAGCTCCTCCCATCCAGTTCCTGCAGACATCACTAAATAAAGAGCTGGTACTGACGCAGCATTTCTGGGTTGGCTGTGAACTGTCTGGCAGGCGCTGGCGTGGAATAGTTTAAAAAAATCTTTTCTTATAGTAGTAGCTTTTGTAGCTGAGCTTTAGCAAACCAAAGGTGGGAGCTAAGGAAACCTGAACCATGCTCCAGTGTGCTACCAGGCAGCGAGGCACCAGCCTTATTTGCGCTAATGAACAGCCTTGCTTGGAAATGTGTGTTTTGCTTCGGCACCCTGTGAACAGCAGCCACAGCCTTAGCAGCACAGCTGAACTCTTAGGAAAGCTGCAGCCAGCCTTTCAGCACTGGGGTGGTCACCACTTCCTTACTCCCAAGGCAGTAAAAGGCTCACTCAGGGAGCATCCTAAGAGGAGGCTCAGCACCTGGCTGTGGAGATACTTTGCAGCACCCCCAGTTGGTGATGGCCCATCACTTAGGGCCCATTAATTAGTGAGGACCTTTGTTTTGCCCCCAGTACATTTGCTGGTCAGGCTTGTGTCCCTGGAGGTGTTCTTGATGGCTTCCCTCTTTTCCTGGGTGTCCCATTTGAGGAGGTCTGTGGGCAGATGATCCCGCTGCAATAAACATTCCCTCACCAGTCCCTGTGACTCGCCAGGTTGGGCTCCCGTCGCTGCCTCCTGCACTGTGCGTCGGTCAGGTTGGCGTCGCTGGCTGTTGCTGGCCATCGCCATGGGCTCCCCCAGCCCCCCGCGGCCCCGCCACTGGTCAGAGGAGCCCTGTGCCTGGCTCCTGCCTGCCGACACCGTGGGCATCCATGGCTGCACCCGGGCGTGGAGCTCAGCCAGTGCTGGTGCCCCGCGGGGTTTGCTGCTGGTACCACCCGGACACTTGTGCGACAGCTTTGTCCCTCTTTATTTGCAGAGAAAGACGATCGCCAAAGCTGTCGGTGGGGGTTCTGTCAGCACACCCCCAAGCCCTACGCTGGCGCGGCCACCTTCAGCCCCTGCCGTAAGGCTGGAGCAGTGGGCTCGGGGGGCGGGAGGGCCGTCTCGGTTGAGGCTGGAGGGCACTGGGCTGGTCCCGCATCAGCAGGGCAGACGGGGATGGGCTGGGGGGGCGCGGGGGCCGTGGGGAGGGTGGGCGCGCCGGTTTTTCAGGCAGGATTGGCGACTGCTGGCCTTGGGCCCATCTCTCAGGGCTGCCAGGGCGGCTGGTCCGGCTGTTCGGGCGCGAGGGGTAGCCACCGGTTCCCGGCCGGGCTCCTGAAGGTGCAGAGAGGCGCCTGTGGAGAGAGGAGGCTGCTGAGGCCCTCAGCTGCAGACAGGACACGGGGACTCTCCTCCACAGCACGGCCCAGAGCTGGCAAGGCTCACCACCGCGGCCTGAGCTGCCGGCACACCCTGGCCGAGGTGACACCTGCACCTCATGGCACCACCGAGCAGGCGGATTGCTCCAGGCAGGTTCACCGCTCAGGAGCAGGCACGAGTGTGCGTCCGACTTTCTAGGGCATCTCACCCCCTGCTCTTTCTCTTCCTGACTTTGCTTTGCCTCTGCCTGTTGCTCCTGGGGGCTGCTCTTGGCCAGACAGGGTCAGTTTGAGCTAACACTGGCTCCAGTCAGAGCAGGCTCCCAAGGCGGCGGCCCAGGAATTAAGAGGCCAATTAAAGCATCTGACAGCAGCAGAAACCTTAGCGGAGGTTTTTGGCCAATCACTAACTCGCCGCTCCACAGAACCCTGACTAGAAATGCTTCCTGGCTATGAGCAGCCACCTAAGAAAGCAGCGGGGGGCAAAAATCAACGACTCACTGTTGTCGCTTCCTCCGCCGCCGGATCACAACACAGCACAAGAGTATCGCAAGTGGCAGGGAAATCACGGCTGATGCTGTGCCTATCATACAGTTCCTTCGCACATCTTGGGGGCAGAGAACACTTGCAGGCCTCTGGGGATTAGAAGTCTCGCCGGCCCCACCTGGAGAAGCAATTTGGGACGTTAGTCCGTCCTGTGCACCACTGGTAAGCTCGCAGCACCTTTGATATGGCCAGGAAGTTCTCTGTTTCCCTGCAGTGCTGGTGCCTGGAAGCACGCTCTGACCCTTTGGGACAGGTTGTCCCACCCAACAAAACTCAGAAGGCCAGAAGGAGAGCACGGGGCGAGCGCAGCTGCTTGACCACTCATCACTCCTTCGAAAGACACGGACAAAACCCACCCCTGCACTAGGGAGTGCCACCCCCAACCCGAGGGGACGGAGTCAGGCCTCCTCAAGAGACACCTGAACCTTGCTCTCCCCTTCTGCCTTTTCTCCAGCCTGGGCACTGGTTGCAGCCACTCCCAGGTTTCGGGATGTGTCTCCCACTCAGGGACCCCAGCAAGACTGCTCAGTACCTGAATTCCTTTGAAAAAATTCATATACGTTGCCGTGGTGGTCTCCTCCGGGCTTTGACAGCACTGCCAAAAAACAGAGGTGACAGGTGAAGCCTCAGCATGACTCAGGCACGGAGGATGCAGGAGGACGGGGGGGGGGTTCCCCCTAAGGCCCCGCCCAATGTGGGAGTCAGGGCATCGCTCTGGACCTCAGCTCACGGGAGGGCCCCTGACGTGACAGGCAAGAGCGGGCACTGGGGGAGGAGCTGCTGACACACAGCCATCCTGATGGGTGACACTGGCCGACCATGGGACAGCAATTACCTCGCATGTCCGTGTCCTGCATCGCCTCTGTTTCTTCAGCAGGGGCTGGCAGTGAGCCGCTGCTTCCTTTCGGAAACACCTCCTTTTTCACAGCCTCTCGGTCTGTCTCTTGAGAAAGAAAGCGGGACAGTTGGATCAGATGGAACCCTTCCCCATCAGGGAGATGGCATCTTCAGGAGACAATACTTCTCAAAGACATTGATAAGGTTTGGAAACAACGCCTGGGCTTTTGGGGCTACGCCTAGTCACTACTCCACACAACAGCCATGCCTGACCTGCTGGGAGACCAGGAAATTGCACGTGATCTTCTGGTTTGCCTTGCACATAGTGCATTTTTGGCAAACTGTAAGGTGATGCCAAATGCCTTCCTTCAAAGGGGACGGGAAGAAGCTGCAGCCAGGCCAGCCGGGGAAACAGCCCTTCTGAGCAGGGCTCCTCCGCAAGGCCCTCACGCCCTTCCCTGTAAGCACCAGCAAGTCACATTCCTCCCATCCCAGCTATCGGGCTGCAGACGGGAAATCGAGCGCAACCCAAAAAGCCTGCCGAGTCGGCATCTCCACGCGACTTCCAGCACTAGGAAAGGGCAACCAGCATTGCTTGGCACCTCGCTCCCGCCTGGAGCTGGCCCAGTGGGCAAGCAGTGCTGTGCGGGAGCTGAACACAAGTTCAGCGCACGCCAGGCCCTCAAATCCGCATACCAGCGTCTGCACAAACCAGCTCCAGCTGTAATGGTAAAACTGGGGCAGCAGCTGCCCCTGCCACTTGGCTTGAACCACAACTGGCAGCAGAGGCTCTGCACCATCTCTGTGGCTCGCCAGCGGCTGCCTGCAAGGCAGGAAACCCCGCAGTGCTGCAGCGAGACTCTCATCGATCCCTTCCTGCTGCGCAGGATACGGCCTGTCCAGACGTGTATCTAAAACCTCTGGTTGCCGAGTCTCACAGCCAAGGCAGAGTGAAATAGACCCACCATGTCCTCTCTCTAGCTCCTCCAGCATTTGCTTTAGAACTTCAGACTGCTCCGGGTACTTTTTTCCTCCTTCACGTTGGTACTTTGCTCCTGGAGGACCTTAACAGAAAGTATTTGGTTCCATTTCACATGAATAAATTACAGAAAACCAGTGCTCAGCCTCTGAGGTCAGCAGAGACAGACGACTCACCCCTGCGATGCTGGCCGGCCTGTAGCACAGCATCCAGCCGTGGAGCCGGAGAAGTCTTCCCTATGGACACATCTGTAACTAAACAGCCAGAGAAGCTTCTGTCACCTATTGCGATCTACATCGGCAGAGCTGAATCGCAGAAGCGGTAAGGGGATCACGCAAGGCGAGGGCACACGCGTGCAGGTCTCTGCCCTCACACCTGCGGAGGCGCCCGGCTGGCTGACCTTTGGGCTTTGAGCTGGCAGCTCGCAAAGGGAGGAAAAAGCCACGACGTACCCACGCGATCTCCCAGAGCCTCACTCCCGGAACCCCGCTGGGGAGCTGGATCGCCTTCGCCTACAGGCACGGCTGTAAAGAAGCGCAAGACAGAACAGCTCCCGTGACACCGTTGAGATACTTCTTCAGATCAGAGTGGCAGGGAGCGCAATTCAGAGATGGGATTACTCCACAGCACGAGTCTCTCCCCTCCACTCAGGAGCATGGCACAGAGATACCACGTGCTTGTAGTGGCACCATGCTGGCACGAAACGAACCACGCACGGAGCTACCAGGAGAAAGGACTCCCCGGAGCTCGCACCAGCTCTAAACTCAACCCCAACAAGCCCGCTGGCTTGGCAGCCGGCACTGGGAGCAGCTCAGGCTCCGAGGGGCCGGCAAAGACAGCTTCGCAAGGCAAAGCCCACGGGGCACATCACTGAGCCCCACCTGTTCCCTCTCTGCTCTTCTCCGTGTCTGCGCATCGGCCACGGGAGGAGCAACTTGTATTTCACATGGAAAGCAGATTAAAAGGTAAATGCTCCTTCCTCCCACTGACTTATCTGTGGGATTGCTCTCAGGCTCAAGGGCAGGAATAGGCCAGGAAGTCGTCGACCGTGAGAGGATCTTAGGGAAAATTGCACATGAATAAGCTCTTGCCGCACTGTCAATGTTTATTCCTTCAAGGAAAGGGACATTGAGAACTTACCTCCAGGATGCCCCAAGGTCTCCAAAACAACATCCAGCTGAGAAGCTGGATCACCATTGCCACCACCCTCATCTAGAAGCAAGCACAGATAAGAAACATTTCCATGGCATGTTGGGATCCACTGCTGCCTTAGTGAACTGCAGGCGCTGGAAGGGGGTCAGGTAACAACGCGAGAGCCAGACATAGGTTGAGCTTGCCAAAGCTGCAGAGGGCCTGGTGACCTCTTGGCTGGCACCTGGCAGCTCTCCAAACACTCTGTCCAGCCCATGTGCAACACCCCTTGAGGACTAGATGGACCAACATACGGCCCCTCGGGCTTTCTTACTGGGAGAGCTCTCACGCACACAGAGAAAAACCTCGCTAAAGCACTGGAAGGGAAAACCACATCACCCACGCTTCTCGGGGAGAAGAGCCTGCTGGCCCATGAAAGGCTGCACCCGTGCTGCCCGCTTACCTGCTCCCCATGCTCGCCACGGGGCAGCCCAGGCAGCCCTGGCAGGCAGGGCCACCAGGAGGAGGAAGATGAGGAGGAGGTGGCGGGCAGGAGTCACGGTCCCCCACACTCGCACCATACTGCTGCTGCTGCCGCTATCGCCGCTGCTGCTGCAGTCAGGGCCGGGTGCTGAGCGGTCAGTTCTTATAGCCGGCATGGCATCATAGGGCTCTGTGACCTCACACCCCACTATGACCTCACAGCCGGGCCGAGGCTCCGTGGCAACAGCTGTCAGGGTGCTCCTGGAGAGTCGCTGGAGCACAGCCGGGGGAGCTGCCCTCTGTCCAAGGGCTGGGACACAGTCCCAGGCGGGGCTGAGCCCACAGCTCTGCCCTCTGTTCCGGGCACTGCCACAGGGGCGGCGAGGAGCTCACAGTCCCCCAGAACTCCAGGAAGCCACAGCCAAGGGACTTGGGGGCCAGCGCGAAGCAGGCAGCCCAGCCACCCGAGCCCGAGGGAGCTCTCCCTTGTGGCAGCGGCCTCAGCCTGTCTGTGGACGAGTTAGCCCACAGTCAGCGACCTGAGAATCACTTTTGTTGCCAGTGAATGAAAAAACAAGGGACTGGCTGGGGGTGGGAGAGAGAGGCCTGGCACATTCCCTTGGCTTTCGCATGATTCTTCGGTTGGAGCAGGCTAAATAAATTGAAGGTGTACACCAGGACGTATTGCTCCCCGGAGAATTACGGACCTCCTCGGGTGCTGTTACCAGCAGTTCTTGAGGCTAAAGAGTGAGTGATTTTGAAGAACGTGTGTTTCATCACATCTATATTCACGTCATCAGCGCAATTCCATTGTTATTAATACAAAAATATCTGCCCTGCTCTCAAATGGCTGCCAAGGAGCAAGGGGAAGGCTTGAGGGGGCGGGGATCTGAGGAGGGGGCTGCTGGCTGCTAGAGAAGTGGGGAGCAGTGAACTGCACCCAGCCGCTGGCCCGGCTGAGCCCACGAAGCCTGCAGCAAGCACGGGGGATCAACGTGGGCCCCGAGGGCGCTCTCCCCACCCACCGACCAGGCTTCCAGGAGCAACCTGCAACAAAGCCCACCCAGAATCGGTGCCTCGCTTCCTCGTCCTCCCAGTTCCCTGGGTCCCTTCCCACCTCCGTTCTGGCCCGGCACTAGGGCTGGAAGCGCCTCATGGAGGCACAGCCACAGGCGGGGAGAGCGCACGCTCCCCGGGAAGCGCAGGGAGCCCGAGGCACCATTCCCTGCTCCCTCTTGATACAGCCCCATTCCGCAGCCCTTTGAGCACACAGGCATCGCAAAGGATGTCAATATTCAATCCTCACCTTTGGTGGAGGACTTTTGTGGAGCTAGGGGAGCCAAAGCAGGCACTGCCGGCACAGTTTTGTTCAGGGAAATGGTGAGGGTCAGTAGAGACACCAGCAGCAGAGCAGGGGAGAAGGGACTCCAAGAGGCAACGTAAATCCACTTCTCACGCCCATTTCTCCCACACGCAAGCAGTATTTTACCGCAAGAGAGCCCTCCTGCAGCTCCTCTCCCTTGCGGTAAAAGCAACATTTAACCCAGCCTCGGCTCCGACGGCATTCCTGCCCTCCTCTGCCACGAGGGCCAGAGGCAGAACCCACACTGCACAGCTAGCTTTTTAAGTCAGGCTCAGTATCAGGTAAGGTCTCCCCTGGAGATTTACCAGGGGTGCTCCTTCTGTACGTGCTGGGCTACAGGCACACGGATCTCTCGTGAACACAAATAAGTCAAGGCGAGCTGCCGGCAGGACTCCGAGTTTGATCTATCCAGTGTTTTCCCAGGCTATTACTATTCTCAAACTTTCGCTCCAGGACGGACCCAGTGAGAACCCTCCCTCCCCAAAAGAGGGCTCTGGCAACTACTGGCTTCACGTTTCTGTGATAGAAAGTGAAAACGCACAAGGATGTGTCAGACTGCAGGGGGAGAGAGGGATGGTGAGGGGAAAGGAAAGCTGACGGGGTACCCACCCTAAAGCTTCTACATGCACTAGGACCAAGTCCCAGGTCCTGATGCTTTGAGGAGTTCAGAGCAACAGCGCTAGCAGCTTTTTGGAGACTGGACACAGAAACCTCGGTGAGCGGAGACCTTCCATACCCCTGCGATCAGCAGGCGCTCACAGGCAGGCAGGGCCAATCTTCACTTTGAGAGACAACTACTCAGGGCGACTTCCACTGCTGTCAGCGCCTTGGCACCAGAATGCAAGCGGGTATCATCATCCTCCGGGATCTTTAAACAGAAGTCGGCTTTGCAAAGCTATTAGGGACAAAGCACAGCTCTGCCCCAACAACTCAGCTGTGTCCTAACACATTCCTCTCTTGAGAGCACCTCAGGTCACTGAATTATTATCAGGTTCGATCACCTGCAGCATAGAGGGGATGAAGGTACATTTGACTTGAAAGCTGTTTCCCAAAATCCAGGCTCTGCTAGCAGTAGGTCCCTAGAGAGCCCAAAGGTTATTTACTAGAAGCTGGAATTATTTGAGAAGTCTAGTGCAATCCACTCATCTCTTGTGAACACAACTAAGTCAAGAGGCTTCAAAACAGCTTGCTCTCCAGTTAAGTCTCGGGGAAAAAGTCTCGGACCACCAAAAGGTCTCAGCTACCAATAACTAGAGCTGCAAGGGTGGCTCAGCACCCAGCTCTCCCAGGAGAAGGGGAAAGCATGCTTTGAGGGCACAGCACACTGTCATCTCCTGCTACGTGAAATGTGTGGTGGGGAGAACAGCACCGCTAACGCGGCACATAAATCAATCTCCTGATTTAGAATACACAAATCCACTCCAGAAAAGTTTAATGTGGGTTCCTGGGGCATCATACCCCAAAAAAGACACAGTACAAGACAAAAGGCAAGCAGAATTCCCCGGTCTTCAAAACAATCCGAATGCTTCAAATATATCAAAGCTCCATCCACAAGGCTGCGCACCGCAGCAGCTGCTGGAAGCAGCGGTATCAGCCCGAGGACCAGGAGGCTTCTCCACCTCCAGAGATGGCCTGGAATAAGCAGCACCCAAACCAGAAAGCCTGGTCTTGCAGAGCCCCAGGGAACTGCCTGAGACTCCCTGGAAGGGAAAGAAAAAGGGCAGCGCTCTGTACTGCGGCGAGCTGCCCAGCATCCCTGCCGGGAGATGGACCAGACAGGCTGACCCCACAGTGCTCGAGCCCTGCAAGAGACGTGTCCTGGGAGGAGCGGTCCCCTCCAGGAGACAGATCCCTGCACCGAAACTGCGTGGCAACTCCTACTCCTGTGAGAAACCCTGGGGGCAGAGGAAAAAGGGAGAACGATTCCAACAGCCTGTCAGGAGACCAGGAAGGGATCCAAGAGACACACCACACTACTGCTGGGAAGAGGAACAAGCAATGGCTCTGAAGCGGTCAGCCCAGCACAGCCCCAGCCCCAGGACTGTCTGTGGTACCCTCTGTCTCCCAGTCACTTTGGGCGAAGAATCTTGGGATAATTTGGGCAGGGACCTCTGGTGGTCTCTAGCTCACCCCCCCACCCCCATGTACGTGATCCACAGAGCAACTGCCTCCGAGAAGAGAGAGCAGGGAGCGGGCAAAGCCCGTCCACCCCTTGCTGCAACACCGGCACTTCCTTCCTCTCCCGGCTCTCACAGCAAGCCCTGGACACGGCAGCCATGCTGCTGCCAGCCCTACACCCACAAACCTGGGGCGGTTTGCTGCCTGTTTTCTAGCTGTGCTAGTAAAATAATGGCAGAGTTCCCATACGCATTTACATACATCATTTGAAATTACCTGGTTTGTATTTCTCCTTATGTGCCGTGTGCTCCTCCGTGTAGTTGTTGGGAAAGCTCTGAAGGGAAGAAAATTGAGCTCATCAGAAGCCAGAAGAGCTCATGTTTGTACTCTGAGTAAAGATGTGGAAGGCGCTGGGGCCTGACGTGGCCTGCCTGACTCACAGCGAGAGCCGCGGTGGCTCTGCAGCGTCCTCAGCCACCATCAGTCTCGCTCCAGGCGTGGCGGGAGGAGCCGTGTGTTTTCCGGGTCCCCGAGCTCCGGGGAAGGCGGCCGAGGGCCGATCCCACCAGCGTGGAGCAGAGGGGCTGGGCGGCCTCCTGGCCTGCCTCAGGCACCGATGGGCCTCGGTGGCTCTGACCGGCCGGGACCCCCCACCCCTGCCCACAGCTGCTCCAGCACAGCCCCCCGCTCGGGCTGGAGGCCCGGGCCTGCTTGTTTGGCCTGTCTGGGACACGAGGAGGAGGCCGAGGACACAGGGATCCCTCTCTGAGGGGAAAGGCCCTGCGCTCCTGTAAAGCCGAGCGGGGACGCCATGATGGCGGTTTGGAGGCCCAGGCACACCGCCCTTCTGCCCAGAGCATCCCCGGGCTTACGGAGGGAGGCGCATGGGGGAACCCCCGTGCAGGGAGCAAGGAGAGGGGTGGGTTTTGTACCACGTTCTCATCAGGAACGGGACATTGCCAGCACGGAGGTCAGGTCCAGCCTTCTGGGCTGGGGGCCCAGGAAGAGCCCCCCCATCACCCCTGAGGCAGGGTGGGCGTGCTGCCCTCATCCCTGTGGCGGAGGGGCTGTGGTGCCCTGTGGTGGAGCAGCCAGGCCACTGACAGCAAAGGGAAACCATCCATCCCGCACGTCTCCAGCAACCAGACAGCGTGCTGAAAACACAAGCCCGAGCCACCTCTGGGTTACGGGTGCGCTTACCAAGGCACGACAGACTGAGCCATGTTCAAATCTTCCTCTGCTGCTTGCTCCGCACGTGAAGTCACTGAGGGCTCCTGTGTAGGTAAGAGGCACAGCTGCCCCTCTGGGGAAAAGGACTTGACACCTCCCTGACCAGGTGATAAGCTTGAAAACAGCAGGATCTCCTCCTGTGTTTGCAGGTGTATGAATGGGGGATGAATGAGGTGGAGCAGCCTGTACTGACTGCCAGGAGCCAGCCAGGTTGTGAGGAGCAGTGGTGGCCATTTACTCCCCAGGTAGCCCACCCTGCTCGGGCCACACCTCAGCCCCCAGCCATGCTCAATTCTAAGCTTATCTGCTCAGTATCAGACAGGAATCCCAATACCTAACTCAGTTTTGGCAAATATTAGTATTTCCTAAGCGAACCTCCCCAGCCTGGCCTTTGCTTTCACTATGAGCAGGGGTCTCTCAGGTCTCGTCACGCACCCTGCGATAGATTTCCACCTGAACCTTTGCCAGGTACAAAAGTTCTCTGGATTTCATAGCTGGAAGTTAGATTTTTATCGAATTAGGTGTGCTTTTCCAGCAAGGCATATAATAAGCGAGTGGGTGTACATCCTCTGTTTGTTATACTATCGGGTGTCACTCGCGGTGCGTTGTCTGCTTGGTCTTAGAAAGCAAGAGGGAGCAGCCCAGGCTGGATCCAGCCTCCAGTCTCTGAGCAGCCTGAGGGAATGGTAAATAGGGGGGGGTTTCCTTTGCCCTTTTGCGGCAATCTGCTTTGCTATCTGTAACTCTTATTAATGGCCTCCTGAGTTCTGATAATAGCAAATATCAGAGATCAGGATGGACAGTCCTGAAAGACAAAGGTCTTTCAGATCCTCGAGTTGTCCACAGGCAATTTCCCGCATGCTCGCGACCGCTCGCGTGTCCTCACTGCCTGCTGCGCAAGCACCCGCGTGCTCTGGCTCTCTTGCTCTGTAATGCCTGTTTTTTCTTATTATTTCCTTAAACTTTTACTTCTAGTCAAAATAATATTTCCTTCAACGTCATTAGAAGCTTTCTAATATCATGTGTTGTAGAAAGTGGGTCAGGGCGCTATAGCTGTATTCTTATAGTAAATTTTATTATTTACATGAAAATCTCTGGTTTCTAATCACTACTGAGACAGTGGCGACAGAGGGTGGAGATGCACAAATGAAATTAGTGCGTGTTGCAGACCCCATTGACAGAGTCCAGAGAAATGTTGGGGTTTTGCTCCTTATTCCCAACGCTAATATTGCTACTAGCAGGCTACTCTGCAGAGTCTTGGGTCTCACAATTTTTCCTTTTTTTGGCCAGGTGTTAGGGAGACATTAAGCAGCTGTCCTGGGCCTTTGCTGGCAAGCCGAGTGCGTACAGACCTTGAAATAAAGGAGTATCAGACTTTGCTACAGCAGGTCTGGAACTGCGGGGGAGCAGCTATTGAGCCACCAGCAGCTTTGTTTCGCCACAGTGCGCGTTGCTTAGGTGTGTCACAGGCGTGCGGACGTGCAAACGCAGCTCCCGGTTTGGCAAAGGCCAAATGTTCCAGGTTTCTGCAACTCCCCAGAAGGTATTCCTTTTTCCCCTCTGCAAGTGATCAACATTTCAACATCCACCCTCTTGTGGGGTCAGAAGGTAGGGAAAAAGCCACCGGCCTGTCAGCATGGCTGAACTCCCTGAAGGTCCTTCAGTGTGTGCGTCCTGGTTTTGGCTGGGATACAGCTAATTTTCTTCCAGTAGCTGCTGTGTTTTGGATTCAGTATGGGATTTGATATGTGACGAATGTTGATAATACACTGACGTTATTAGTCACTGCTAAGCGATCAAGGACGTCTTCCAGCTTCCCAGGTTTTGCCAATGTGCAGGTACAAAAAGCTGGGAGGGGTATAGCCAGTACAGTTGACCCAAACTGGCCAAAGGAAGTATCCCGTACCACAGACGTCCTGCCCAGTAGAGAGTGGGGGTCGGCTGGTGGGCCAGGGCACCTTTCATTCATCCATGCTTTCGTTTGTTTGGCTGTTCGTTCCCTCGCTCGCTCTCTCTGGAGCTTGCAGTTCCGAGATCCCTCTCGGTTTTGCTCCGTGATCACTGCTTGGGACCGGCTGTAGTGGTCGTCAGGTCATCGGGCGGTTGAGAAATTGTGCATTGTTCATTTTTTATATTCTCTTATCATTATATTTTATCATTATTAAGATATAATTAGTATGCTATTTTTCTTTGCTGTCCTGATGAACTGTCTTTATCTCAAGCCACGAGTTTTCCTCTCTCTCCGATTCTCCTCCCCACCCCACTGGGGAGGGGGGAGCGATGTGAGCAGCTCAGTGGTGGTGTTACCGGACGCGCTTAAACCGCCACAGGGCGCTGAACCGTTCGTGCAGAAAGGCTGCCATCCTGTGGCCTTGTCCCTGCCCATGGGGACATGGTGCAGAGGCCCTTGTCAGCGGCCTTGCTCCCACCCTGCCCTCCATATCCCTCTCCAGGGCTGTGTTTCAGTTTTACGGGGCCTCTGCTGATGCTCAGCTCCGCGGGCCCTTGCAGGCGCAGCGTTGTCCCAGCCGGCCGCAGGGGCTGCGGCTGCAGCCTGCCGGAGCAAGCCCTCCCAGCCGCGCTGGGCTCTTTCGCTGCTGTGCTAAAACGAGAAGCTCCGGCTTTCCTGGTTTTCTGTACAAGGGGGGAATAAAGCAGAACCGAAGGCCAGTTTCAGGCTACTGACGTGCAAAGCAAAAGTGTCATTTCACAGCTCAGACTTATAGTGGAAACGCACCCAGTTTCTTAGCACAGAAACGCAGCAGCTTAGATGGCAGTCTCTCTTAAAGGCCAGAGACGCGAAGGTGGCAGCGATAACCTGAATCCACAGCACCTCCAGGCGCCCAGCGCTCCAGGTCACCAACCCCGGCTGACTATGGCAGTTCCTATTAGATTTGAGTTGCTGCTTCTCTCATCCTTGAAGCATTTGTCTGAAATGCAAAGCCAGTCTGGTTTGGAAAGGAGGGAAAGTGGACCTGGGTCTGGCACTTGCCATATGAGCTATTTCTTCCCCTGACCAGTCTCCTAAAACAAAAATGGCCCGTGTTTGTGTAGCTTGGGCTTTGGTTGTGGTTCTGGATCGGGAGACAGGGTAGTATTTGTGTGCGATCACACAGGAAAGGAGTAACTGCTGGAGCAAAGCAGATTCATGGACTGTTTTAATCTCTTTGTTTTCCCTGACAGTGAGCTAATCAAACACTGTTCAAAGGCATGCACAGCACTCAAAGGCAGCCAGGGCGTAATCCTCATTCCCACAGACACACAGTGGTCCGCACCTTGAGTTTCTGCTAGCTGAGGGATGGGTGGTACTAATGTAGGTTGGGTAGAGGAGACCTGAGCTCCTCCCATCCAGTTCCTGCAGACATCACTAAATAAAGAGCTGGTACTGACGCAGCATTTCTGGTTGGCTGTGAACTGTCTGGCAGGCGCTGGCGTGGACTAGTTTAAAAAAATCTTTTCTTATAGTAGTAGCTTTTGTAGCTGAGCTTTAGCAAACCAAAGGTGGGAGCTAAGGGAACCTGAAACCATGCTCCAGTGCGCTACCAGGCAGCGAGGCACCAGCCAGCTGCCTCGCCATGCATGGGATGAGCCTGCATCTCGGGGCGTGCCACTGACAAGCCACCATTCTGATAACGCTTCCTACTTAGCAAGTGGGGAACACTTCAGAGGGGCTCACTTTTGGCAGCTGTAGTCTTGGGGACACCCCTAACTAGAGAAGGGCAGTTCCCATGCCTAATCCAGCAAGGAAGGGCTGTCAGGGTGTTTGTGCCTTGAAAGAGCTTGCACTGGGGGCACTGCGTTTATTTCCTCTCATTTGCATTTCCCTTTAATTCCTGAGAAACAGAGCCAAGAGATGATTATACAGTGCCCAGGATTTCATGTAGGTGGTCTAATGTCAAATTACAAGGCAGATACCTACATTCAGCGTGGTTGTTTCGTCCCTCCTTTGTGCTCACTGAGGCCCTCCTAGGGTGTGCAAACCTTAGGATTGTTGCACGTATCTGTCTTAGGGGGAGAGCACTGCCTTACAGTAAAAGCCTACCACTGTTTGTGCAGGCACACCAGCTAAGTAGCTCAGGTGTCTGAAGTCAGCTCACCTGACTGCTACCAAACGAGTCCATGACAAATTGAGGAGGGGAGACTCCAGTCCTGCTGTTCTCTCAACAGGAGGTCTGCATCAACCCAGAAGTCAGCCTAGCCTCGGGGCCCCTTGCCCGTGGGTGAAGCCCAGGATGGCACATAAGAGCAAGGCAAGCATGGGATGATTCCCCCGTGTGCTCTCCCGTTGCCCCTGTGATCTACAGCACCAATTTTGTGAGCAGTGGAGGGGCCTGGTGACCTCTTGGCTGGCACCTGGCAGCTCTCCAAACACCCTTTCCAGCCCATGTGCAAGATCCCTCGAGGAGCAGATGGACCAACATACGGCCCCTCGGGGCTTTCTTACCAGGAGAGCTCTCTCACACACAGAGGAAGCCTTCACTAAAGCACTGGAGGGAAAAAGCATCATCCACGCTTCTCAGGGAGAAGCATTAAAACCCTCTCCCCAACACTTTTACACCCTGTTGGCAATAGCAACTGCCATCTAAGCCAAGGCCTCAGAACTAACAACAGGCCCAGCCTCCTTTGGTCTAAAAAGCCACGTGTGTACTGTTGTCCCCCCCCAAACTGCCTTATTTGCACTAATGAACAGCCTTGCTTGGAAATGTGTGTTTTGCTTCGGCACCCTGTGAACAGCAGCCACAGCCTTAGCGGCACAGCTGAACTCTTAGGAAAGCTGCAGCCAGCCTTTCAGCACTGGGGTGGTCACCACTTCCTTACTCCCAAGGCAGTAAAAGGCTCACTCAGGGAGCATCCTAACAGGAGGCTCAGCACCCGGCTGTGGAGATACTTTGCAGCACCCCCAATTGGTGATGGCCCATCACTTAGGGCCCATTAATTAGTGAGGACCTTTGTTTTGCCCCCAGTACATTTGCTGGTCAGGCTTGTGTCCCTGGAGGTGTTCTTGATGGCTTCACTCTTTCCTGGGTGTCCATTTGAGGAGGTCTGTGGGCAGATGATCCTGCTGCAATAAACGTTCCCTCACCAGTCCCTGTGACTCGCCAGGTGGGCTCCCGTCGCTGCCTCCTGCACTGTGCGTCGGTCAGGTTGGCGTCGCTGGCTGTTGCTGGCCATCGCCATGGGCTCCCCCAGCCCCCCCGCGGCCCTCCACTGGTCAGAGGAGCCCTGTGCCTGGCTCCTGCTGCCGACACGGGGCATCCATGGCCGCACCCGGGCGTGGAGCTCAGCCAGTGCTGGTGCCCGCGGGGTTTGCTGCTTGGTCCCACCAGGACACTTGTGCGACAGCTTTGTCCCTCTTTATTTGCAGAGAAAGGATCGCCAAAGCTGTCGGTGGGGGTTCTGCAGCACACCCCCAAGCCCTACGCTGGCGCGGCCACCCTTCAGCCCCTGCCTAAGGCTGGAGCAGTGGGCTCGGGGGGCGGGAGGGCCGTCTCGGTTGAGGCTGGAGGGCACTGGGCTGGTCCCGCATCAGCAGGGCAGGGGGATGGGCTGGGGGGGCGCGGGGGCCGTGGGGAGGGTGGGCGCGCCGGTTTTTCAGGCAGGATTGGCGACTGCTGGCCTTGGGCCCATCTCTCAGGGCTGCCAGGGCGGCTGGTCCGGCTGTTCGGGCGCGAGGGGTAGCCACCGGTTCCCGGCCGGGCTCCTGAAGGTGCAGAGAGGCGCCTGTGGAGAGAGGAGGCTGCTGAGGCCCTCAGCTGCAGACGGACACGGGGACTCTCCTCCACAGCACGGCCCAGAGCTGGCAAGGCTCACCACCGCGGCCTGAGCTGCCAGCACACCCTGGCCGAGGTGACACCTGCACCTCATGGCACCACCGAGCAGGCGGATTGCTCCAGGCAGGTTCACCGCTCAGGAGCAGGCACGAGTGTGCGTCCGGCTTTCAGGGCATCTCATCCCCTGCTCTTTCTCTTCCTGACTTTGCTTTGCCTCTGCCATTGCTCCTGGGGGCTGCTCTTGTCCAGACAGGGTCAGTTTGAGCTAACACTGGCTCCAGTCAGAGCAGGCTCCCAAGGCGGCGGCCCAGGAATTAAGAGGCCAATTAAAGCATCTGACAGCAGCAGAAACCTTAGCGGAGGTTTTTGGCCAATCACTAACTCGCCGCTCCACAGAACCCTGACTAGAAATGCTTCCTGGCTATGAGCAGCCACCTAAGAAAGCAGCGGGGGGCAAAAATCAACAACTCACTGTTGTCGCTTCCTCCGCCGCCGGATCACAACACAGCACAAGAGTATCGCAAGTGGCAGGGAAATCACGGCTGATGCTGTGCCTATCATACAGTTCCTTCGCACATCTTGGGGGCAGAGAACACTTGCAGGCCTCTGGGGATTAGAAGTCTCGCCGGCCGCACCTGGAGAAGCAATTTGGGACGTTAGTCCGTCCTGTGCACCACTGGTAAGCTCGCAGCACCTTTGATATGGCCAGGAAGTTCTCTGTTTCCCTGCAGTGCTGGTGCCTGGAAGCACGCTCTGACCCTTTGGGACAGGTTGTCCCACCAATAAAACTCAGAAGGCCAGAAGGAGAGCATGGGGCGAGCGCAGCTGCTTGACCACTCATCACTCCTTCGAAAGACACGGACAAAACCCACCCCTGCACTAGGGAGTGCCACCCCAACCCGAGGGGACGGAGTCAGGCCTCCTCAAGAGACACCTGAACCTTGCTCTCCCCTTCTGCCTTTTCTCCAGCCTGGGCACTGGTTGCAGCCACTCCCAGGTTTGGGATGTGTCCCCCACTCAGGGACCCAGCAAGACTGCTCAGTACCTGAATTCCTTTGAAAAAATTCATATACGTTGCCGTGGTGGTCTCCTCCGGGCTTTGACAGCACTGCCAAAAAACAGAGGTGACAGGTGAAGCCTCAGCATGACTCAGGCACGGAGGATGCAGGAGGACGGGGGGGGTTCCCCCTAAGGCCCCGCCCAATGTGGGAGTCAGGGCATCGCTCTGGACCTCAGCTCACGGGAGGGCCCCTGACGTGACAGGCAAGAGCGGGCACTGGGGGAGGAGCTGCTGACACACAGCCATCCTGATGGGTGACACTGGCCGACCATGGGACAGCAATTACCTCGCATGTCCGTGTCCTGCATCGCCTCTGTTTCTTCAGCAGGGGCTGGCAGTGAGCCGCTGCTTCCTTTCGGAAACACCTCCTTTTTCACAGCCTCTCGGTCTGTCTCTTGAGAAAGAAAGCGGGACAGTTGGATCAGATGGAACCTTCCCCATCAGGGAGATGGCATCTTCAGGAGACAATACTTCTCAAAGACATTGATAAGGTTTGGAAACAACGCCTGGGCTTTTGGGGCTACGCCTAGTCACTACTCCACACAACAGCCATGCCTGACCTGCTGGGAGACCAGGAAATTGCACGTGATCTTCTGGTTTGCCTTGCACATAGTGCATTTTTGGCAAACTGTAAGGTGATGCCAAATGCCTTCCTTCAAAGGGGACGGGAAGAAGCTGCAGCCAGGCCAGCCGGGGAAACAGCCCTTCTGAGCAGGGCTCCTCCAAGGCCCTCACGCCCTTCCCTGTAAGCACCAGCAAGTCACATTCCTCCCATCCCAGCTATCGGGCTGCAGACGGGAAATGAGCGCAACCCAAAAAGCCTGCCGAGTCGGCATCTCCACGCGACTTCCAGCACTAGGAAAGGGCAACCAGCATTGCTTGGCACCTCGCTCCCGCCTGGAGCTGGCCCAGTGGGCAAGCAGTGCTGTGCGGGAGCTGAACACAAGTTCAGCGCACGCCAGGCCCTCAAATCCGCATACCAGCGTCTGCACAAACCAGCTCCAGCTGTACTGGTAAAACTGGGGCAGCAGCTGCCCCTGCCACTTGGCTTGAACCACAACTGGCAGCAGAGGCTCTGCACCATCTCTGTGGCTCGCCAGCGCCTGCCTGCAAGGCAGGAAACCCCGCAGCGCTGCAGCGAGACTCTCATCGATCCCTTCCTGCTGCGCAGGATACGGCGTGTCCAGACGTGTATCTAAAACCTCTGGTTGCCGAGTCTCACAGCCAAGGCAGAGTGAAATAGACCCACCATGTCCTCTCTCTAGCTCCTCCAGCATTTGCTTTAGAACTTCAGACTGCTCCGGGTACTTTTTTCCTCCTTCACGTTGGTACTTTGCTCCTGGAGGACCTTAACAGAAAGTATTTGGTTCCATTTCACATGAATAAATTACGGAAAACCAGTGCTCAGCCTCTGAGGTCAGCAGAGACAGACGACTCACCCCTGCGATGCTGGCCGGCCTGTAGCACAGCATCCAGCCGTGGAGCCGGAGAAGTCTTCCCTATGGACACATCTGTAACTAAACAGCCAGAGAAGCTTCTGTCACCTATTGCGATCTACATCGGCAGAGCTGAATCGCAGAAGCGGTAAGGGGATCACGCAAGGCGAGGGCACACGCGTGCAGGTCTCTGCCCTCACACCGCGGAGCGCCCGGCTGGCTGACCTTTGGGCTTTGAGCTGGCAGCTCGCAAAGGGAGGAAAAGCCACGACGTACCCACGCAATCTCCCAGAGCCTCACTCCCGGAACCCCGCTGGGGAGCTGGATCGCCTTCGCCTACAGGCACGGCTGCAAAGAAGCGCAAGACAGAACAGCTCCCGTGACACCGTTGAAGATACTTCTTCAGATCAGAGTGGCAGGGAGCGCAATTCAAGATGGGATTACTCCACAGCACGAGTCTCTCCCCTCCACTCAGGAGCATGGCGCAGAGATACCACGTGCTTGTAGTGGCACCATGCTGGCACGAAACGAACCACGCACGGAGCTACCAGGAGAAAGGACTCCCCGGAGCTCGCACCAGCTCTAAACTCAACCCCAACAAGCCCGCTGGCTTGGCAGCCGGCACTGGGAGCAGCTCAGGCTCCGAGGGGCCGGCAAAGACAGCTTCGCAAGGCAAAGCCCACGGGGCACATCACTGAGCCCCACCTGTTCCCTCTCTGCTCTTCTCCGTGTCTGCGCATCGGCCACGGGGAGCAACTTGTATTTCACACGGAAAGCAGATTAAAAGGTAAATGCTCCTTCCTCCCACTGACTTATCTGTGGGATTGCTCTCAGGCTCAAGGGCAGGAATAGGCCAGGAAGTCGTCGACCGTGAGAGGATCTTAGGGAAAATTGCACATGAATAAGCTCTTGCCGCACTGTCAATGTTTATTCCTTCAAGGAAAGACGTTGAGAACTTACCTCCAGGATGCCCCAAGGTCTCCAAAACAACATCCAGCTGAGAAGCTGGATCACCATTGCCACCACCCTCATCTAGAAGCAAGCACAGATAAGAAACATTTCCATGGCATGTTGGGATCCACTGCTGCCTTAGTGAACTGCAGGCACTGGAAGGGGGTCAGGTAACAACGCGAGAGCCAGACGTAGGTCGAGCTTGCCAAAGCTGCAGAGGGGCCTGGTGACCTCTTGGCTGGCACCTGGCAGCTCTCCAAACGCTCTGTCCAGCCCATGTGCAACACCCCTTGAGGACTAGATGGACCAACATACGGCCCCTCGGGGCTTTCTTGGGAGAGCTCTCACGCACACAGAGAAAAACCTCGCTAAAGCACTGGAAGGGAAAACCACATCACCCACGCTTCTCGGGAGAAGAGCCTGCTGGCCCATGAAAGGCTGCACCCGTGCTGCCCGCTTACCTGCTCCCCATGCTCGCCACGGGCAGCCCAGGCAGCCCTGGCAGGCAGGGCCACCAGGAGAGGAAGATGAGGAGGAGGTGGCGGGCAGGAGTCATGGTCCCCCACACTCGCACCATACTGCTGCTGCTGCCGCTATCGCCGCTGCTGCTGCAGTCAGGGCCGGGTGCTGAGCGGTCAGTTCTTATAGCCATGGCATCACAGGGCTCTGTGACCTCACACCCCACTATGACCTCACAGCCGGGCCGAGGCTCCGTGGCAACAGCTGTCAGGGTGCTCCTGGAGAGTCGCTGGAGCACAGCCGGGGAGCTGCCCTCTGTCCAAGGGCTGGGACACAGTCCCAGGCGGGGCTGAGCCCACAGCTCTGCCCTCTGTTCCGGGCACTGCCACAGGGGCGGCGAGGAGCTCACAGTCCCCCAGAACTCCAGGAAGCCACAGCCAAGGGACTTGGGGGCCAGCGCGAAGCAGGCAGCCCAGCCACCCGAGCCCGAGGGAGCTCTCCCTTGTGGCAGCGGCCTCAGCCTGTCTGTGGACGAGTTAGCCCACAGTCAGCGACCTGAGAATCACTTTTGTTGCCAGTGAATGAAAAAACAAGGGACTGGCTGGGGGTGGGAGAGAGAGGCCTGGCACATTCCCTTGGCTTTCGCATGATTCTTCGGTTGGAGCAGGCTAAATAAATTGAAGGTGTACACCAGGACGTATTGCTCCCGCGAGAATTACGGACCTCCTCGGGTGCTGTTACCAGCAGTTCTTGAGGCTAAAGAGTGAGTGATTTTGAAGAACGTGTGTTTCATCATCTATATTCACGTCATCAGCGCAATTCCATTGTTATTAATACAAAAATATCTGCCCTGCTCTCAAATGGCTGCCAAGGAGCAAGGGGAAGGCTTGAGGGGGCGGGATCTGAGGAGGGGGCTGCTGGCTGCTAGAGAAGTGGGGAGCAGTGAACTGCACCCAGCCGCTGGCCCGGCTGAGCCCACGAAGCCTGCAGCAAGCACGGGGGATCAACGTGGGCCCCGAGGGCGCTTTCCCCACCCACCGACCAGGCTTCCAGGAGCAACCTGCAACAAAGCCCCCCGAATCCGTGCCTCGCTTCCTCGTCCTCCCAGTTCCCTGGGTCCCTTCCCACCTCCATTCTGGCCCGGCACTAGGGCTGGAAGCGCCTCATGGAGGCACAGCCACAGGCAGGAGAGCGCACGCTCCCCGGGAAGCGCAGGGAGCCCGAGGCACCATTCCCTGCTCCCTCTTGATACAGCCCCATTCCGCAGCCCTTTGAGCACACAGGCATCGCAAAGGATGTCAATATTCAACCCTCACCTTTGGCGGAGGACTTTTGTGGAGCTAGGGGAGCCAAAGCAGGCACTGCCGGCACAGTTTTGTTCAGGGAAATGTGAGGGTTAGTAGAGACACCAGCAGCAGAGCAGGGGAGAAGGGACTCCAAGAGGCAACGTAAATCCACTTCTCACGCCCATTTCTCCCACACGCAAGCAGTATTTTACCGCAAGAGAGCCCTCCTGCAGCTCCTCTCCCTTGCGGTAAAAGCAACATTTAACCCAGCCTCGGCTCCGACGGCATTCGTCTTTGTTACGCCACAGTGCGCGTTGCTTAGGTGTGTCACAGGCATGCGGACGTGCAAACGCAGCTCCCGGTTTGGCAAAGGCCAAATGTTCCAGGTTTCAACTCCCCAGAAGGTATTCCTTTTTCCCCTCTGCAAGTGATCAACATTTCAACATCCACCCTCTTGTGGGGTCAGAAGGTAGGGAAAAAGCCACCGGCCTGTCAGCCCACGCTGAACTCCCTGAAGGTCCTTCAGTGTGCGTCCTGGTTTTGGCTGGGATACAGCTAATTTTCTTCCAGTAGCTGCTGTGTTTTGGATACAGTATGGGATTTGATATGTGACGAATGTTGATAATACACTGACGTTATTAGTCACTGCTAAGCGATCAAGGATGTCTTCCAGCTTCCCAGGTTTTGCCAATGTGCAGGTACAAAAAGCTGGGAGGGGTATAGCCAGTACAGTTGACCCAAACTGGCCAAAGGAAGTATCCCGTACCACAGACGTCCTGCCCAGTAGAGAGTGGGGGTCGGCTGGTGGCCAGGGCACCTTTCATTCATCCATGCTTTCGTTTTTTGGCTGTTCGTTCCCTCGCTCGCTCGCTCTGGAGCTTGCAGTTCCGAGATCCCTCTCGGTTTTGCTCCGTGATCACTGCTTGGGACCGCTGTAGTGGTCGTCAGGTCATCGGGCGGTGAGAAATTGTGCATTGTTCATTTTTATATTCTCTTATCATTATTTTATCATTATTAAGATATAATTAGTATGCTATTTTCTTTGCTGTCCTGATGAACTGTCTTTATCTCAAGCCACGAGTTTTCCTCTCTCCGATTCTCCTCCCCACCCCACTGGGGAGGGGGGAGCGAGTGAGCAGCTCAGTGGTGGTTGTTACCGGACACGCTTAAACCGCCACAGGGCGCTGAACCGTTCGTGCAGAAAGGCTGCCATCCTGTGGCCTTGTCCCTGCCCATGGGGACATGGTGCAGAGGCCCTTGCCAGCGGCCTTGCTCCCACCCTGCCCTCCATATCCCTCTCCAGGGCTGTGTTTCAGTTTTACTGGGCTCTGCTGATGCTCGGCTCCGCGGGCCCTTGCAGGCGCAGGTGTCCCAGCCGGCCGCAGGGGCTGCGGCTGCAGCCTGCCGGAGCAAGCCCTTCCCAGCCGCACTGGGCTCTTTCGCTGCTGTGCTATAAAACAGAAGCTCCGGCTTTCCTGGCTTCTGTACACGGGGGGAATAAAGCAGAACCGAAGGCCAGTTCAGGCTACTGACGTGCAAAGCAAAGTGTCATTTCACAGCTCAGACTTATAGTGGAACGCACCAGTTTCTTAGCACAGAACGCAGCAGCTTAGATGGCAGTCTCTCTTAAAAGGCCAGAGACGCGAAGGTGGACAGCGTCTAAACCTGAATGCCACAGCACCTCCAGGCGCCCAGCGCTCCAGGTCACCAACCCCGGCTGACTATGGCAGTTCCTATTAGATTTGAGTTGCTGCTTCTCTCATCCTTGAAGCATTTGTCTGAAGTGCAAAGCCAGTCTGGTTTGGAAAGGAGGGAAAGTGGACCTGGGTCTGGCACTTGCCATATGAGCTATTTCTTCCCCTGACAGTCTCTAAACAAAAATGGCCCGTGTTTGTGTAGCTTGGGCTTTGGTTGTGGTTCTGGCTCGGGAGACAGGGTAGTATTTGTGTGTGATCACACAGGAAAGGAGTAACTGCTGGAGCAAAGCAGACTCATGGACTGTTTTATCTCTTTGTTTTCCCTGACAGTGAGCTAATCAAACGTTCAAAGGCATGCACAGCACTCAAAGGCAGCCAGGGCGTAATCCTCATTCCCACAGACACACAGTGGTCCGCACCTTGAGTTTCTGCTAGCTGAGGGATGGGTGGTACTAATGTAGGTTGGGTAGAGGAGACCTGAGCTCCTCCCATCCAGTTCCTGCAGACATCACTAAATAAAGAGCTGGTACTGACGCAGCATTTCTGGGTTGGCTGTGAACTGTCTGGCAGGCGCTGGCGTGGAATAGTTTAAAAAAATCTTTTCTTATAGTAGTAGCTTTTGTAGCTGAGCTTTAGCAAACCAAAGGTGGGAGCTAAGGAAACCTGAACCATGCTCCAGTGTGCTACCAGGCAGCGAGGCACCAGCCTTATTTGCGCTAATGAACAGCCTTGCTTGGAAATGTGTGTTTTGCTTCGGCACCCTGTGAACAGCAGCCACAGCCTTAGCGGCACAGCTGAACTCTTAGGAAAGCTGCAGCCAGCCTTTCAGCACTGGGGTGGTCACCACTTCCTTACTCCCAAGGCAGTAAAAGGCTCACTCAGGGAGCATCCTAACAGGAGGCTCAGCACCTGGCTGTGGAGATACTTTGCAGCACCCCCAATTGGTGATGGCCCATCACTTAGGGCCCATTAATTAGTGAGGACCTTTGTTTTGCCCCCAGTACATTTGCTGGTCAGGCTTGTGTCCCTGGAGGTGTTCTTGATGGCTTCCCTCTTTTCCTGGGTGTCCCATTTGAGGAGGTCTGTGGGCAGATGATCCCGCTGCAATAAACGTTCCCTCACCAGTCCCTGTGACTCGCCAGGTTGGGCTCCCGTCGCTGCCTCCTGCACTGTGCGTCGGTCAGGTTGGCGTCGCTGGCTGTTGCTGGCCATCGCCATGGGCTCCCCCAGCCCCCCGCGGCCCCGCCACTGGTCAGAGGAGCCCTGTGCCTGGCTCCTGCCTGCCGACACCGTGGGCATCCATGGCTGCACCCGGGCGTGGAGCTCAGCCAGTGCTGGTGCCCCGCGGGGTTTGCTGTGGTACCACCCGGACACTTGTGCGACAGCTTTGTCCCTCTTTATTTGCAGAGAAAGACGATCGCCAAAGCTGTCGGTGGGGTTCTGTCAGCACACCCCAAGCCCTACGCTGGCGCGGCCACCTTCAGCCCCTGCCGTAAGGCTGGAGCAGTGGGCTCGGGGGCGGGAGGGCCGTCTCGGTTGAGGCTGGAGGGCACTGGGCTGGTCCCGCATCAGCAGGGCAGACGGGGATGGGCTGGGGGGGCGCGGGGGCCGTGGGGAGGGTGGGCGCGCCGGTTTTTCAGGCAGGATTGGCGACTGCTGGCCTTGGGCCCATCTCTCAGGGCTGCCAGGGCGGCTGGTCCGGCTGTTCGGGCGCGAGGGGTAGCCCCGGTTCCCGGCCGGGCTCCTGAAGGTGCAGAGAGGCGCCTGTGGAGAGAGGAGGCTGCTGAGGCCCTCAGCTGCAGACAGACACGGGGACTCTCCTCCACAGCACGGCCCAGAGCTGGCAAGGCTCACCACCGCGGCCTGAGCTGCCGCACACCCTGGCCGAGGTGACACCTGCACCTCATGGCACCACGAGCAGGCGGATTGCTCCAGGCAGGTTCACCGCTCAGGAGCAGGCACGAGTGTGGTCGACTTTAGGGCATCTCACCCCTGCTCTTTCTCTTCCTGACTTTGCTTTGCCTCTGCCTGTTGCTCCTGGGGGCTGCTCTTGTCCAGACAGGGTCAGTTTGAGCTAACACTGGCTCCAGTCAGAGCAGGCTCCCAAGGCGGCGGCCCAGGAATTAAGAGGCCAATTAAAGCATCTGACAGCAGCAGAACCTTAGCGGAGGTTTTTGGCCAATCACTAACTCGCCGCTCCACAGAACCCTGACTAGAAATGCTTCCTGGCTATGAGCAGCCACCTAAGAAAGCAGCGGGGGGCAAAATCAACGACTCACTGTTGTCGCTTCCTCCGCCGCCGGATCACAACACAGCACAAGAGTATCGCAAGTGGCAGGGAAATCACGGCTGATGCTGTGCCTATCATACAGTTCCTTCGCACATCTTGGGGGCAGAGAACACTTGCAGGCCTCTGGGGATTAGAAGTCTCGCCGGCCCACCTGGAGAAGCAATTTGGGACGTTAGTCCGTCCTGTGCACCACTGGTAAGCTCGCAGCACCTTTGATATGGCCAGGAAGTTCTCTGTTTCCCTGCAGTGCTGGTGCCTGGAAGCACGCTCTGACCCTTTGGGACAGGTTGTCCCACCCAAAAACTAGAAGGCCAGAAGGAGAGCACGGGGCGAGCGCAGCTGCTTGACCACTCATCACTCCTTCGAAAGACACGGACAAACCCACCCCTGCACTAGGGAGTGCCACCCCCAACCCGAGGGACGGAGTCAGGCCTCCTCAAGAGACACCTGAACCTTGCTCTCCCCTTCTGCCTTTTCTCCAGCCTGGGCACTGGTTGCAGCCACTCCCAGGTTTGGGATGTGTCTCCCACTCAGGGACCCCAGCAAGACTGCTCAGTACCTGAATTCCTTTGAAAAAATTCATATACGTTGCCGTGGTGGTCTCCTCCGGCTTTGACAGCACTGCCAAAAACAGAGGTGACAGGTGAAGCCTCAGCATGACTCAGGCACGGAGGATGCAGGAGGACGGGGGGGGGTTCCCCCTAAGGCCCCGCCCAATGTGGGAGTCAGGGCATCGCTCTGGACCTCAGCTCACGGGAGGGCCCCTGACGTGACAGGCAAGAGCGGGCACTGGGGGAGGAGCTGCTGACACACAGCCATCCTGATGGGTGACACTGGCCGACCATGGGACAGCAATTACCTCGCATGTCCGTGTCCTGCATCGCCTCTGTTTCTTCAGCAGGGGCTGGCAGTGAGCCGCTGCTTCCTTTCGGAAACACCTCCTTTTTCACAGCCTCTCGGTCTGTCTCTTGAGAAAGAAAGCGGGACAGTTGGATCAGATGGAACCCTTCCCCATCAGGAGATGGCATCTTCAGGAGACAATACTTCTCAAAGACATTGAAGGTTTGGAAACAACGCCTGGGCTTTTGGGGCTACGCCTAGTCACTACTCCACACAACAGCCATGCCTGACCTGCTGGGAGACCAGGAAATTGCACGTGATCTTCTGGTTTGCCTTGCACATAGTGCATTTTTTGGCAACTGTAAGGTGATGCCAAATGCTTCCTTCAAAGGGGACGGGAAGAAGCTGCAGCCAGGCCAGCCGGGAAACAGCCCTTCTGAGCAGGGCTCCTCCGCAAGGCCCTCACGCCCTTCCCTGTAAGCAACAGCAAGTCACATTCCTCCCATCCCCAGCTATCGGGCTGCAGACGGGAAATCGAGCGCAAACCCAAAAAGCCTGCCGAGTCGGCATCTCCACGCGACTTCCAGCACTAGGAAAGGGCAACCAGCATTGCTTGGCACCCTCGCTCCCGCCTGGAGCTGGCCCAGTGGGGCAAGCAGTGCTGTGCGGGAGCTGAACACAAGTTCAGCGCACGCCAGGCCCTCAAATCCGCATACCAGCGTCTGCACAACCAGCTCCAGCTGTAATGGTAAAACTGGGGGCAGCAGCTGCCCCTGCCACTTGGCTTGAACCACAACTGGCAGCAGAGGCTCTGCACCATCTCTGTGGCTCGCCAGCGGCTGCCTGCAAGGCAGGAAACCCCGCAGTGCTGCAGCGAGACTCTCATACGATCCCTTCCTGCTGCGCAGGATACGGCCTGTCCAGACGTGTATCTAAAAACCTCTGGTTGCCGAGTCTCACAGCCAAGGCAGGAGTAGGAAATAGACCCACCATGTCCTCTCTCTAGCTCCTCCAGCTTTGCTTTAGAACTTCAGACTGCTCCGGGTACTTTTTTCCTTCTCCGTTGGTACTTTGCTCCTGGAGGACCTTAACAGAAAGTATTTGGTTTCCATTTCACATGATAAATTACAGAAACCATGTGCTCAGCCTCTGAGGTCATCAGAGACAGACGACTCACTCCTCTGCGATGCTGGCCGCCTGTAGCACAGCATCCAGCCGTGGAGCCGGAGAAGTCTTCCCATGGACACATCTGTAACTAAACAGCCAGAGAAGCTTCTTCTCACCTATTGCGATCTACATCGGCAGAGCTGAATCGCAGAGCGGTAAGGGTGATCCGCAAGGCGAGTGCACAACGCGTGCAGGTCTCTGCCCTCACACTGCGGAGGCGCCCGGCTGCTGACCTTTGGGCTTTGAGCTGGCAGCTCGCCAAAGGAGGAAAAAGCCACGACGTACCACGCTATCTCCCAGAGCCTCACTCCCGAACCCCGCTGGGGAGCTGGATCGCCTTCGCCTACAGGCACGGCTGTAAAGAAGCGCAAGACAGAACAGCTTCCCGTGACACCGTTGAAGATACTTCTTCAGATCAGAGTGGCAGGGAGCGCAATTCAGAGATGGGGATTACTCCACAGCACGAGTCTCTCCCTCCACTCAGGAGCATGGCACAGAGATACCACGTGCTTGTAGTGGCACCATGCTGGCACGAAACGAACCACGCACGGAGCTACCAGGAGAAAGGACTCCCCGGAGCTCGCACCAGCTCTAAACTCAACCCCAACAAGCCCGCTGGCTTGGCAGCCGGCACTGGGAGCAGCTCAGGCTCCGAGGGGCCGGCAAAGACAGCTTCGCAGGCAAAGCCCACGGGGCACATCACTGAGCCCCACCTGTTCCCTCCCTCTGCTCTTCTCCGTGTCTGCGCATCGGCCACGGGAGGAGCAACTTGTATTCACATGGAAAGCAGATTAAAAGGTAAATGCTCCTTCCTCCCACTGACTTATCTGTGGGATTGCTCTCAGTCTCAAGGGCAGGAATAGGCCAGGAAGTCGTCGACCGTGAGAGGATCTTAGGGAAAATTGCACATGAATAAGCTCTTGCCGCACTGTCAATGTTTATTCCTTCAAGGAAAGGGACATTGAGAACTTACCTCCAGGATGCCCCAAGGTCTCCAAAACAAACATCCAGCTGAGAAGCTGGATCACCATTGCCACCACCCTCATCTAGAAGCAAGCACAGATAAGAAACATTTCCATGGCATGTTGGGATCCACTGCTGCCTTAGTGAACTGCAGGCGCTGGAAGGGGGTCAGGTAACAACGCGAGAGCCAGACATAGGTTGAGCTTGCCAAAGCTGCAGAGGGGCCTGGTGACCTCTTGGCTGGCACCTGGCAGCTCTCCAAACACTCTGTCCAGCCCATGTGCAACACCCCTTGAGGACTAGATGGACCAACATACGGCCCCTCGGGGCTTTCTTACTGGGAGAGCTCTCACGCACACAGAGAAAAACCTCGCTAAAGCACTGGAAGGGAAAACCACATCACCCACGCTTCTCGGGGAGAAGAGCCTTGCTGGCCCATGAAAGGCTGCACCCGTGCTGCCCGCTTACCTGCTCCCCATGCTCGCCACGGGGCAGCCCAGGCAGCCCTGGCAGGCAGGGCCACCAGGAGGAGGAGGAGGAAGATGAGGAGGAGGTGGCGGGCAGGAGTCACGGTCCCCCACACTCGCACCATACTGCTGCTGCTGCCGCTATCGCCGCTGCTGCTGCAGTCAGGGCCGGGTGCTGAGCGGTCAGTTCTTATAGCCGGCATGGCCATCATAGGGCTCTGTGACCTCACACCCCACTATGACCTCACAGCCGGGCCGAGGCTCCGTGGCAACAGCTGTCAGGGTGTCCTGGAGAGTCGCTGGAGCACAGCCGGGGGAGCTGCCCTCTGTCCAAGGGCTGGGACACAGTCCCAGGCGGGGCTGAGCCCACAGCTCTGCCCTCTGTTCCGGGCACTGCCACAGGGGCGGCGAGGAGCTCACAGTCCCCCAGAACTCCAGGAAGCCACAGCCAAGGGACTTGGGGGCCAGCGCGAAGCAGGCAGCCCAGCCACCCGAGCCCGAGGGAGCTCTCCCTTGTGGCAGCGGCCTCAGCCTGTCTGTGGACGAGTTAGCCCACAGTCAGCGACCTGAGAATCACTTTTGTTGCCAGTGAATGAAAAAACAAGGGACTGGCTGGGGGTGGGAGAGAGAGGCCTGGCACATTCCCTTGGCTTTCGCATGATTCTTCGGTTGGAGCAGGCTAAATAAATTGAAGGTGTACACCAGGACGTATTGCTCCCCGGAGAATTACGGACCTCCTCGGGTGCTGTTACCAGCAGTTCTTGAGGCTAAAGAGTGAGTGATTTTGAAGAACGTGTGTTTCATCACATCTATATTCACGTCATCAGCGCAATTCCATTGTTATTAATACAAAAATATCTGCCCTGCTCTCAAATGGCTGCCAAGGAGCAAGGGGAAGGCTTGAGGGGGCGGGGATCTGAGGAGGGGGCTGCTGGCTGCTAGAGAAGTGGGGAGCAGTGAACTGCACCCAGCCGCTGGCCCGGCTGAGCCCACGAAGCCTGCAGCAAGCACGGGGGATCAACGTGGGCCCCGAGGGCGCTCTCCCCACCCACCGACCAGGCTTCCAGGAGCAACCTGCAACAAAGCCCACCCAGAAATCGGTGCCGCGCTTCCTCGTCCTCCCAGTTCCCTGGGTCCCCTTCCCACCTCCGTTCTGGCCCGGCACTAGGGCTGGAAGCGCCCTCATGGAGGCACAGCCCACAGGCGGGGAGAGCGCACGCTCCCCGGAAGCGCAGGGAGCCCGAGGCACCATTCCCTGCTCCCTCTTGATACAGCCCCATTCCGCAGCCTTTGAGCACACAGGCATCGCAAAGGATGTCAATATTCAATCCTCACCTTTGGTGGAGGACTTTTGTGGAGCTAGGGGAGCCAAAGCAGGCACTGCCGGCACAGTTTTGTTCAGGGAAATGGTGAGGGTCAGTAGAGACACCAGCAGCAGAGCAGGGGAGAAGGGACTCCAAGAGGCAACGTAAATCCACTTCTCACGCCCATTTCTCCCACACGCAAGCAGTATTTTACCGCAAGAGAGCCCTCCTGCAGCTCCCTCCCTTGCGGTAAAAGCAACAATTTAACCCAGCCTCGGCTCCGACGGCATTCCTGCCCTCCTCTGCCACGAGGGCCAGAGGCAGAACCCACACTGCACAGCTAGCTTTTTAAGTCAGGCTCAGTATCAGTAAGGTCTCCCCTGGAGATTTACCAGGGGTGCTCCTTCTGTACGTGCTGGGCTACAGGCACACGGATCTCTCGTGAACACAAATAAGTCAAGGCGAGCTGCCGGCAGGACTCCGAGTTTGATCTATCCAGTGTTTTCCCAGGCTATTACTATTCTCAAACTTTCGCTCCAGGACGGACCCAGTGAGAACCCTCCCTCCCCAAAAGAGGGCTCTGGCAACTACTGGCTTCACGTTTCTGTGATAGAAAGTGAAAACGCACAAGGATGTGTCAGACTGCAGGGGGAGAGAGGGATGGTGAGGGGAAAGGAAAGCTGACGGGGTACCCACCCTAAAGCTTCTACATGCACTAGGACCAAGTCCCAGGTCCTGATGCTTTGAGGAGTTCAGAGCAACAGCGCTAGCAGCTTTTTGGAGACTGGACACAGAAACCTCGGTGAGCGGAGACCTTCCATACCCCTGCGATCAGCAGGCGCTCACAGGCAGGCAGGGCCAATCTTCACTTTGAGAGACAACTACTCAGGGCGACTTCCACTGCTGTCAGCGCCTTGGCACCAGAATGCAAGCGGGTATCATCATCCTCCGGGATCTTTAAACAGAAGTCGGCTTTGCAAAGCTATTAGGGACAAAGCACAGCTCTGCCCCAACAACTCAGCTGTGTCCTAACACATTCCTCTCTTGAGAGCACCTCAGGTCACTGAATTATTATCAGGTTCGATCACCTGCAGCATAGAGGGGATGAAGGTACATTTGACTTGAAAGCTGTTTCCCAAAATCCAGGCTCTGCTAGCAGTAGGTCCCTAGAGAGCCCAAAGGTTATTTACTAGAAGCTGGAATTATTTGAGAAGTCTAGTGCAATCCACTCATCTCTTGTGAACACAACTAAGTCAAGAGGCTTCAAAACAGCTTGCTCTCCAGTTAAGTCTCGGGGAAAAAGTCTCGGACCACCAAAAGGTCTCAGCTACCAATAACTAGAGCTGCAAGGGTGGCTCAGCACCCAGCTCTCCAGGAGAAGGGGAAAGCATGCTTTGAGGGCACAGCACACTGTCATCTCCTGCTACGTGAAATGTGTGGTGGGGAGAACAGCACCGCTAACGCGGCACATAAATCAATCTCCTGATTTAGAATACACAAATCCACTCCAGAAAAGTTTAATGTGGGTTCCTGGGGCATCATACCCCAAAAAAGACACAGTACAAGACAAAAAGGCAAGCAGAATTCCCCGGTCTTCAAAACAATCCGAATGCTTCAAATATATCAAAGCTCCATCCACAAGGCTGCGCACCGCAGCAGCTGCTGGAAGCAGCGGTATCAGCCCGAGGACCAGGAGGCTTCTCCACCTCCCAGAGATGGCCTGGAATAAGCAGCACCCAAACCAGAAAGCCTGGTCTTGCAGAGCCCCAGGGAACTGCTGAGACTCCCTGGAAGGGAAAGAAAAAGGGCAGCGCTCTGTACTGCGGCGAGCTGCCCAGCATCCCTGCCGGGAGATGGACCAGACAGGCTGACCCCACAGTGCTCGAGCCCTGCAAGAGACGTGTCCTGGGAGGAGCGGTCCCCTCCAGGAGACAGATCCCTGCACCGAAACTGCGTGGCAACTCCTACTCCTGTGAGAAACCCTGGGGGCAGAGGAAAAAGGGAGAACGATTCCAACAGCCTGTCAGGAGACCAGGAAGGGATCCAAGAGACACACCACACTACTGCTGGGAAGAGGAACAAGCAATGGCTCTGAAGCGGTCAGCCCAGCACAGCCCCAGCCCCAGGACTGTCTGTGGTACCCTCTGTCTCCCAGTCACTTTGGGCGAAGAATCTTGGGATAATTTGGGCAGGGACCTCTGGTGGTCTCTAGCTCACCCCCCCACCCCATGTACGTGATCCACAGAGCAACTGCCTCCGAGAAGAGAGAGCAGGGAGCGGGCAAAGCCCGTCCACCCCTTGCTGCAACACCGGCACTTCCTTCCTCTCCCGGCTCTCACAGCAAGCCCTGGACACGGCAGCCATGCTGCTGCCAGCCCTACACCCACAAACCTGGGGCGGTTTGCTGCCTGTTTTCTAGCTGTGCTAGTAAAATAATGGCAGAGTTCCCATACGCATTTACATACATCATTTGAAATTACCTGGTTTGTATTTCTCCTTATGTGCCGTGTGCTCCTCCGTGTAGTTGTTGGAAAGCTCTGAAGGGAAGAAATTGAGCTCATCAGAAGCCAGAAGAGCTCATGTTTGTACTCTGAGTAAAGATGTGGAAGGCGCTGGGGCCTGACGTGGCCTGCCCTGACTCACAGCGAGAGCCGCGGTGGCTCTGCAGCGTCCTCAGCCACCATCAGTCTCGCTCCAGGCGTGGCGGGAGGAGCCGTGTGTTTTCCGGGTCCCCGAGCTCCGGGGAAGGCGGCCGAGGGCCGATCCCACCAGCGTGGAGCAGAGGGGCTGGGCGGCCTCCTGGCCTGCCTCAGGCACCGATGGGCCTCGGTGGCTCTGACCGGGCCGGGACCCCCCACCCCTGCCCACAGCTGCTCCAGCACAGCCCCCGCTCGGGCTGGAGGCCCGGGCCTGCTTGTTTGGCCTGTCTGGGACACGAGGAGGAGGCCGAGGACACAGGGATCCCTCTCTGAGGGGAAAGGCCCTGCGCTCCTGTAAAGCCGAGCGGGGACGCCATGATGGCGGTTTGGAGGCCCAGGCACACCGCCCTTCTGCCCAGAGCATCCCCGGGCTTACGGAGGGAGGCGCATGGGGGAACCCCCGTGCAGGGAGCAAGGAGAGGGGTGGGTTTTGTACCACGTTCTCATCAGGAACGGGACATTGCCAGCACGGAGGTCAGGTCCAGCCTTCTGGGCTGGGGGCCCAGGAAGAGCCCCCCCATCACCCCTGAGGCAGGGTGGGCGTGCTGCCCTCATCCCTGTGGCGGAGGGGCTGTGGTGCCCTGTGGTGGAGCAGCCAGGCCACTGACAGCAAAGGGAAACCATCCATCCCGCACGTCTCCAGCAACCAGACAGCGTGCTGAAAACACAAAGCCCGAGCCACCTCTGGGTTACGGGTGCGCTTACCAAGGCACGACAGACTGAGCCATGTTCAAAATCTTCCTCTGCTGCTTGCTCCGCACGTGAAGTCACTGAGGGCTCCTGTGTAGGTAAGAGGCACAGCTGCCCCTCTGGGGAAAAGGACTTGACACCTCCCTGACCAGGTGATAAGCTTGAAAACAGCAGGATCTCCTCCTGTGTTTGCAGGTGTATGAATGGGGGATGAATGAGGTGGAGCAGCCTGTACTGACTGCCAGGAGCCAGCCAGGTTGTGAGGAGCAGTGGTGGCCATTTACTCCCAGGTAGCCCACCCTGCTCGGGCCACACCTCAGCCCCCAGCCATGCTCAATTCTAAGCTTATCTGCTCAGTATCAGACAGGAATCCCAATACCTAACTCAGTTTTGGCAAATATTAGTATTTCCTAAGCGAACCTCCCCAGCCTGGCCTTTGCTTTCACTATGAGCAGGGGTCTCTCAGGTCTCGTCACGCACCCTGCGATAGATTTCCACCTGAACCTTTGCCAGGTACAAAAGTTCTCTGGATTTCATAGCTGGAAGTTAGATTTTTATCGAATTAGGTGTGCTTTTCCAGCAAGGCATATAATAAGCGAGTGGGTGTACATCCTCTGTTTGTTATACTATCGGGTGTCACTCGCGGTGCGTTGTCTGCTTGGTCTTAGAAAGCAAGAGGGAGCAGCCCAGGCTGGATCCAGCCTCCAGTCTCTGAGCAGCCTGAGGGAATGGTAAATAGGGGGGGGTTTCCTTTGCCCTTTTGCGGCAATCTGCTTTGCTATCTGTAACTCTTATTAATGGCCTCCTGAGTTCTGATAATAGCAAATATCAGAGATCAGGATGGACAGTCCTGAAAGACAAAGGTCTTTCAGATCCTCGAGTTGTCCACAGGCAATTTCCCGCATGCTCGCGACCGCCTGCGTGTCCTCACTGCCTGGCTGCGCAGCACCCGCGTGCTCTGGCTCTCTTGCTCTGTAATGCCTGTTTTTTCTTATTATTTCCTTAAACTTTTACTTCTAGTCAAAATAATATTTCCTTCAACGTCATTAGAAGCTTTCTAATATCATGTGTTGTAGAAAGTGGGTCAGGGCGCTATAGCTGTATTCTTATAGTAAAATTTTATTATTTACATGAAAAATCTCTGGTTTCTAATCACTACTGAGACAGTGGCGACAGAGGGTGGAGATGCACAAAATGAAATTAGTGCGTGTTGCAGACCCCATTGACAGAGTCCAGAGAAATGTTGGGGTTTTGCTCCTTATTCCCAACGCTAATATTGCTACTAGCAGGCTACTCTGCAGAGTCTTGGGTCTCACAATTTTTCCTTTTTTTGGCCAGGTGTTAGGGAGACATTAAGCAGCTGTCCTGGGCCTTTGCTGGCAAGCCGAGTGCGTACAGACCTTGAAATAAAGGAGTATCAGACTTTGCTACAGCAGGTCTGGAACTGCGGGGAGCAGCTATTGAGCCACCAGCAGCTTTGTTTCGCCACAGTGCGCGTTGCTTAGGTGTGTCACAGGCGTGCGGACGTGCAAACGCAGCTCCCGGTTTGGCAAAGGCCAAATGTTCCAGGTTTCTGCAACTCCCCAGAAGGTATTCCTTTTTCCCCTCTGCAAGTGATCAACATTTCAACATCCACCCTCTTGTGGGTCAGAAGGTAGGGAAAAAGCCACCGGCCTGTCAGCATGGCTGAACTCCCTGAAGGTCCTTCAGTGTGTGCGTCCTGGTTTTGGCTGGGATACAGCTAATTTTCTTCCCAGTAGCTGCTGTGTTTTGGATTCAGTATGGGATTTGATATGTGACGAATGTTGATAATACACTGACGTTATTAGTCACTGCTAAGCGATCAAGGACGTCTTCCAGCTTCCCAGGTTTTGCCAATGTGCAGGTACAAAAAGCTGGGAGGGGTATAGCCAGTACAGTTGACCCAAACTGGCCAAAGGAAGTATCCCGTACCACAGACGTCCTGCCCAGTAGAGAGTGGGGGTCGGCTGGTGGGCCAGGGCACCTTTCATTCATCCATGCTTTCGTTTGTTTGGCTGTTCGTTCCCTCGCTCGCTCTCTCTGGAGCTTGCAGTTCCGAGATCCCTCTCGGTTTTGCTCCGTGATCACTGCTTGGGACCGGCTGTAGTGGTCGTCAGGTCATCGGGCGGTGAGAAATTGTGCATTGTTCATTTTTTATATTCTCTTATCATTATATTTTATCATTATTAAGATATAATTAGTATGCTATTTTCTTTGCTGTCCTGATGAACTGTCTTTATCTCAAGCCACGAGTTTTCCTCTCTCTCCGATTCTCCTCCCCACCCCACTGGGGAGGGGGGAGCGAGTGAGCAGCTCAGTGGTGGTTGTTACCGGACGCGCTTAAACCGCCACAGGGCGCTGAACCGTTCGTGCAGAAAGGCTGCCATCCTGTGGCCTTGTCCCTGCCCATGGGGACATGGTGCAGAGGCCCTTGTCAGCGGCCTTGCTCCCACCCTGCCCTCCATATCCCTCTCCAGGGCTGTGTTTCAGTTTTACGGGGCTCTGCTGATGCTCAGCTCCGCGGGCCCTTGCAGGCGCAGCGTGTCCCAGCCGGCCGCAGGGGCTGCGGCTGCAGCCTGCCGGAGCAAGCCCTTCCCAGCCGCGCTGGGCTCTTTCGCTGCTGTGCTATAAAACGAGAAGCTCCGGCTTTCCTGGTTTCTGTACACGGGGGGAATAAAGCAGAACCGAAGGCCAGTTCAGGCTACTGACGTGCAAAGCAAAAGTGTCATTTCACAGCTCAGACTTATAGTGGAAACGCACCCAGTTTCTTAGCACAGAAACGCAGCAGCTTAGATGGCAGTCTCTCTTAAAGGCCAGAGACGCGAAGGTGGCAGCGCTAACCTGAATGCCACAGCACCTCCAGGCGCCCAGCGCTCCAGGTCACCAACCCCGGCTGACTATGGCAGTTCCTATTAGATTTGAGTTGCTGCTTCTCTCATCCTTGAAGCATTTGTCTGAAATGCAAAGCCAGTCTGGTTTGGAAAGGAGGGAAAGTGGACCTGGGTCTGGCACTTGCCATATGAGCTATTTCTTCCCCTGACCAGTCTCTAAAACAAAAATGGCCCGTGTTTGTGTAGCTTGGGCTTTGGTTGTGGTTCTGGATCGGGAGACAGGGTAGTATTTGTGTGCGATCACACAGGAAAGGAGTAACTGCTGGAGCAAAGCAGATTCATGGACTGTTTAATCTCTTTGTTTTCCCTGACAGTGAGCTAATCAAACACTGTTCAAAGGCATGCACAGCACTCAAAGGCAGCCAGGGCGTAATCCTCATTCCCACAGACACACAGTGGTCCGCACCTTGAGTTTCTGCTAGCTGAGGGATGGGTGGTACTAATGTAGGTTGGGTAGAGGAGACCTGAGCTCCTCCCATCCAGTTCCTGCAGACATCACTAAATAAAGAGCTGGTACTGACGCAGCATTTCTGGGTTGGCTGTGAACTGTCTGGCAGGCGCTGGCGTGGAATAGTTTAAAAAAATCTTTTCTTATAGTAGTAGCTTTTGTAGCTGAGCTTTAGCAAACCAAAGGTGGGAGCTAAGGAAACCTGAACCATGCTCCAGTGCGCTACCAGGCAGCGAGGCACCAGCCAGCTGCCTCGCCATGCATGGGATGAGCCTGCATCTCGGGGCGTGCCACTGACAAGCCACCATTCCTGATAACGCTCTCCTACTTAGCAAGTGGGGAAACACTTCAGAGGGCTCATTTGGCAGCTGTAGTCTTGGGGACATCCCCTAACTAGAGAAGGGCAGTTCCACATGCCTAATCCAGCAAGGAAGGCTGTCAGGGTGTTTGTGCCTTGAAAAGAGCTTGCACTGGGGGCATGCGTTTATTTCCTCTCATTTGCATTTCCCTTTTAATTCCTAGAGAAACAGAAGCCAAGAGATGATTATACAGTGCCCAGGATTCATGTAGGTGTCTAATGTCAAATTACAAGGCAGATACCTACATTCAGCGTGGTTGTTTCGTCCCTCCTTTGTGCTCACTGAGGCCCTCCTAGGGTGCAAACCTTAGGATTGTTGCACGTATCTGTCTTAGGGGGAGAGCACTGCCTTACAGTAAAAGCCTACCACTGTTTGTGCAGGCACACCAGCTAAGTAGCTCAGGTGTCTGAAGTCAGCTCACCTGACTGCTACCAACGAGTCCATGACAAATTGAGGAGGGGAGACTCCAGTCCTGCTGTTCTCTCAACAGGAGGTCTGCATCAACCCAGAAGTCAGCCTAGCCTCGGGGCCCTTGCCCGTGGGTGAAGCCCAGGATGGCACATAAGAGCAAGGCAAGCATGGGATGATTCCCCCGTGTGCTCTCCCGTGCCCCTGTGATCTACAGCACCAATTTTGTGAGCAGTGGAGGGGCCTGGTGACCTCTTGGCTGGCACCTGGCAGCTCTCCAAACACCCTTTCCAGCCCATGTGCAAGATCCCTCGAGGAGCAGATGGACCAACATACGGCCCCTCGGGGCTTTCTTACCAGGAGAGCTCTCTCACACACAGAGGAAGCCTTCACTAAAGCACTGGAGGGAAAAGCATCATCCACGCTTCTCAGGGAGAAGCATTAAAACCCTCTCCCCAACACTTTTACACCCTGTTGGCAATAGCAACTGCCATCTAAGCCAAGGCCTCAGAACTAACAACAGGCCCAGCCTCCTTTGGTCTAAAAAGCCACGTGTGTACTGTTGTCCCCCCCCAAACTGCCTTATTTGCACTAATGAACAGCCTTGCTTGGAAATGTGTGTTTTGCTTCGGCACCCTGTGAACAGCAGCCACAGCCTTAGCGGCACAGCTGAACTCTTAGGAAAGCTGCAGCCAGCCTTTCAGCACTGGGGTGGTCACCACTTCCTTACTCCCAAGGCAGTAAAAGGCTCACTCAGGGAGCATCCTAACAGGAGGCTCAGCACCCGGCTGTGGAGATACTTTGCAGCACCCCCAATTGGTGATGGCCCATCACTTAGGGCCCATTAATTAGTGAGGACCTTTGTTTTGCCCCCAGTACATTTGCTGGTCAGGCTTGTGTCCCTGGAGGTGTTCTTGATGGCTTCCCTCTTTTCCTGGGTGTCCCATTTGAGGAGGTCTGTGGGCAGATGATCCTGCTGCAATAAACGTTCCCTCACCAGTCCCTGTGACTCGCCAGGTTGGGCTCCCGTCGCTGCCTCCTGCACTGTGCGTCGGTCAGGTTGGCGTCGCTGGCTGTTGCTGGCCATCGCCATGGGCTCCCCCAGCCCCCCGCGGCCCCGCCACTGGTCAGAGGAGCCCTGTGCCTGGCTCCTGCCTGCCGACACCGTGGGCATCCATGGCTGCACCCGGGCGTGGAGCTCAGCCAGTGCTGGTGCCCCGCGGGGTTTGCTGCTGGTACCACCCGGACACTTGTGCGACAGCTTTGTCCCTCTTTATTTGCAGAGAAAGTTGATCGCCAAAGCTGTCGGTGGGGGTTCTGTCAGCACACCCCCAAGCCCTACGCTGGCGCGGCCACCTTCAGCCCCTGCCATAAGGCTGGAGCAGTGGGCTCGGGGGGCGGGAGGGCCGTCTCGGTTGAGGCTGGAGGGCACTGGGCTGGTCCCGCATCAGCAGGGCAGATGGGGATGGGCTGGGGGGGCGCGGGGGCCGTGGGGAGGGTGGGCGCGCCGGTTTTTCAGGCAGGATTGGCGACTGCTGGCCTTGGGCCCATCTCTCAGGGCTGCCAGGGCGGCTGGTCCGGCTGTTCGGGCGCGAGGGGTAGCCACCGGTTCCCGGCCGGGCTCCTGAAGGTGCAGAGAGGCGCCTGTGGAGAGAGGAGGCTGCTGAGGCCCTCAGCTGCAGACGGGACACGGGGACTCTCCTCCACAGCACGGCCCAGAGCTGGCAAGGCTCACCACCGCGGCCTGAGCTGCCAGCACACCCTGGCCGAGGTGACACCTGCACCTCATGGCACCACCGAGCAGGCGGATTGCTCCAGGCAGGTTCACCGCTCAGGAGCAGGCACGAGTGTGCGTCCGGCTTTCTAGGGCATCTCATCCCCTGCTCTTTCTCTTCCTGACTTTGCTTTGCCTCTGCCTATTGCTCCTGGGGGCTGCTCTTGTCCAGACAGGGTCAGTTTGAGCTAACACTGGCTCCAGTCAGAGCAGGCTCCCAAGGCGGCGGCCCAGGAATTAAGAGGCCAATTAAAGCATCTGACAGCAGCAGAAACCTTAGCGGAGGTTTTTGGCCAATCACTAACTCGCCGCTCCACAGAACCCTGACTAGAAATGCTTCCTGGCTATGAGCAGCCACCTAAGAAAGCAGCGGGGGGCAAAAATCAACAACTCACTGTTGTCGCTTCCTCCGCCGCCGGATCACAACACAGCACAAGAGTATCACAAGTGGCAGGGAAATCACGGCTGATGCTGTGCCTATCATACAGTTCCTTCGCACATCTTGGGGGCAGAGAACACTTGCAGGCCTCTGGGGATTAGAAGTCTCGCCGGCCGCACCTGGAGAAGCAATTTGGGACGTTAGTCCGTCCTGTGCACCACTGGTAAGCTCGCAGCACCTTTGATATGGCCAGGAAGTTCTCTGTTTCCCTGCAGTGCTGGTGCCTGGAAGCACGCTCTGACCCTTTGGGACAGGTTGTCCCACCCAATAAAACTAAGAAGGCCAGAAGGAGAGCATGGGGCGAGCGCAGCTGCTTGACCACTCATCACTCCTTCGAAAGACACGGACAAAACCCACCCCTGCACTAGGGAGTGCCACCCCCAACCCGAGGGGACGGAGTCAGGCCTCCTCAAGAGACACCTGAACCTTGCTCTCCCCTTCTGCCTTTTCTCCAGCCTGGGCACTGGTTGCAGCCACTCCCAGGTTTTGGGATGTGTCTCCCACTCAGGGACCCCAGCAAGACTGCTCAGTACCTGAATTCCTTTGAAAAAATTCATATACGTTGCCGTGGTGGTCTCCTCCGGGCTTTGACAGCACTGCCAAAAAACAGAGGTGACAGGTGAAGCCTCAGCATGACTCAGGCACGGAGGATGCAGGAGGACGGGGGGGGGGGGGTTCCCCCTAAGGCCCCGCCCAATGTGGGAGTCAGGGCATCGCTCTGGACCTCAGCTCACGGGAGGGCCCCTGACGTGACAGGCAAGAGCGGGCACTGGGGGAGGAGCTGCTGACACACAGCCATCCTGATGGGTGACACTGGCCGACCATGGGACAGCAATTACCTCGCATGTCCGTGTCCTGCATCGCCTCTGTTTCTTCAGCAGGGGCTGGCAGTGAGCCGCTGCTTCCTTTCGGAAACACCTCCTTTTTCACAGCCTCTCGGTCTGTCTCTTGAGAAAGAAAGCGGGACAGTTGGATCAGATGGAAGCCTTCCCCATCAGGGAGATGGCATCTTCAGGAGACAATACTTCTCAAAGACATTGCTAAGGTTTGGAAACAACGCCTGGGCTTTTGGGGCTACGCCTAGTCACTACTCCACACAACAGCCATGCCTGACCTGCTGGGAGACCAGGAAATTGCACGTGATCTTCTGGTTTGCCTTGCACATAGTGCATTTTTGGCAAACTGTAAGGTGATGCCAAATGCCTTCCTTCAAAGGGGACGGGAAGAAGCTGCAGCCAGGCCAGCCGGGGAAACAGCCCTTCTGAGCAGGGCTCCTCCGCAAGGCCCTCACGCCCTTCCCTGTAAGCACCAGCAAGTCACATTCCTCCCATCCCAGCTATCGGGCTGCAGACGGGAAATCGAGCGCAACCCAAAAAGCCTGCCGAGTCGGCATCTCCACGCGACTTCCAGCACTAGGAAAGGGCAACCAGCATTGCTTGGCACCTCGCTCCCGCCTGGAGCTGGCCCAGTGGGCAAGCAGTGCTGTGCGGGAGCTGAACACAAGTTCAGCGCACGCCAGGCCCTCAAATCCGCATACCAGCGTCTGCACAAACCAGCTCCAGCTGTACTGGTAAAACTGGGGCAGCAGCTGCCCCTGCCACTTGGCTTGAACCACAACTGGCAGCAGAGGCTCTGCACCATCTCTGTGGCTCGCCAGCGCCTGCCTGCAAGGCAGGAAACCCCGCAGCGCTGCAGCGAGACTCTCATCGATCCCTTCCTGCTGCGCAGGATACGGCGTGTCCAGACGTGTATCTAAAACCTCTGGTTGCCGAGTCTCACAGCCAAGGCAGAGTGAAATAGACCCACCATGTCCTCTCTCTAGCTCCTCCAGCATTTGCTTTAAAACTTCAGACTGCTCCGGGTACTTTTTTCCTCCTTCACGTTGGTACTTTGCTCCTGGAGGACCTTAACAGAAAGTATTTGGTTCCATTTCACATGAATAAATTACGGAAAACCAGTGCTCAGCCTCTGAGGTCAGCAGAGACAGACGACTCACCCCTGCGATGCTGGCCGGCCTGTAGCACAGCATCCAGCCGTGGAGCCGGAGAAGTCTTCCCTATGGACACATCTGTAACTAAACAGCCAGAGAAGCTTCTGTCACCTATTGCGATCTACATCGGCAGAGCTGAATCGCAGAAGCGGTAAGGGGATCACGCAAGGCGAGGGCACACGCGTGCAGGTCTCTGCCCTCACACCTGCGGAGGCGCCCGGCTGGCTGACCTTTGGGCTTTGAGCTGGCAGCTCGCAAAGGGAGGAAAAAGCCACGACGTACCCACGCAATCTCCCAGAGCCTCACTCCCGGAACCCCGCTGGGGAGCTGGATCGCCTTCGCCTACAGGCACGGCTGCAAAGAAGCGCAAGACAGAACAGCTCCTGTGACACCGTTGAAGATACTTCTTCAGATCAGAGTGGCAGGGAGCGCAATTCAAAGATGGGATTACTCCACAGCACGAGTCTCTCCCCTCCACTCAGGAGCATGGCGCAGAGATACCACGTGCTTGTAGTGGCACCATGCTGGCACGAAACGAACCACACACGGAGCTACCAGGAGAAAGGACTCCCCGGAGCTCACACCAGCTCTAAACTCAACCCCAACAAGCCCACTGGCTTGGCAGCCGGCACTGGGAGCAGCTCAGGCTCCGAGGGGCCGGCAAAGACAGCTTCGCAAGGCAAAGCCCACGGGGCACATCACTGAGCCCCACCTGTTCCCTCTCTGCTCTTCTCCATGTCTGCGCATCGGCCACAGGAGGAGCAACTTGTATTTCACACGGAAAGCAGATTAAAAGGTAAATGCTCCTTCCTCCCACTGACTTATCTGTGGGATTGCTCTCAGGCTCAAAGGCAGGAATAGGCCAGGAAGTCGTTGACCTTGAGAGGATCTTAGGGAAAATTGCACATGAATAAGCTCTTGCCGCACTGTCAATGTTTATTCCTTCAAGGAAAGGGACGTTGAGAACTTACCTCCAGGATGCCCCAAGGTCTCCAAAACAACATCCAGCTGAGAAGCTGGATCACCATTGCCACCACCCTCATCTAGAAGCAAGCACAGATAAGAAACATTTCCATGGCATGTTGGGATCCACTGCTGCCTTAGTGAACTGCAGGCGCTGGAAGGGGGTCAGGTAACAACGCGAGAGCCAGACATAGGTCGAGCTTGCCAAAGCTGCAGAGGGGCCTGGTGACCTCTTGGCTGGCACCTGGCAGCTCTCCAAACACTCTGTCCAGCCCATGTGCAACACCCCTCGAGGACTAGATGGACCAACATACGGCCCCTCGGGGCTTTCTTACTGGGAGAGCTCTCACGCACACAGAGAAAAACCTCGCTAAAGCACTGGAAGGGAAATCCACATCACCCACGCTTCTCGGGGAGAAGAGCCTGCTGGCCCATGAAAGGCTGCACCCGTGCTGCCCGCTTACCTGCTCCCCATGCTCGCCACGGGGCAGCCCAGGCAGCCCTGGCAGGCAGGGCCACCAGGAGGAGGAAGATGAGGAGGAGGTGGCGGGCAGGAGTCATGGTCCCCCACACTCGCACCATACTGCTGCTGCTGCCGCTATCGCCGCTGCTGCTGCAGTCAGGGCCGGGTGCTGAGCGGTCAGTTCTTATAGCCGGCGTGGCACCACGGGGCTCTGTGACCTCACACCCCGCTATGACCTCACAGCCGGGCCGAGGCTCCGTGGCAACAGCTGTCAGGGTGCTTCTGGAGAGTCGCTGGAGCACAGCCAGGGGAGCTGCCCTCTGTCCAAGGGCTGGGACACAGTCCCAGGCGGGGCTGAGCCCACAGCTCTGCCCTCTGTTCCGGGCACTGCCACAGGGGCGGCGAGGAGCTCACAGTCCCCCAGAACTCCAGGAAGCCACAGCCAAGGGACTTGGGGGCCAGCGCGAAGCAGGCAGCCCAGCCACCCGAGCCCGAGGGAGCTCTCCCTTGTGGCAGCGGCCTCAGCCTGTCTGTGGACGAGTTAGCCCACAGTCAGCGACCTGAGAATCACTTTTGTTGCCAGTGAATGAAAAAACAAGGGACTGGCTGGGGGTGGGAGAGAGAGGCCTGGCACATTCCCTTGGCTTTCGCATGATTCTTCGGTTGGAGCAGGCTAAATAAATTGAAGGTGTACACCAGGACGTATTGCTCCCCGGAGAATTACGGACCTCCTCGGGTGCTGTTACCAGCAGTTCTTGAGGCTAAAGAGTGAGTGATTTTGAAGAACGTGTGTTTCATCACATCTATATTCACGTCATCAGCGCAATTCCATTGTTATTAATACAAAAATATCTGCCCTGCTCTCAAATGGCTGCCAAGGAGCAAGGGGAAGGCTTGAGGGGGCGGGGATCTGAGGAGGGGGCTGCTGGCTGCTAGAGAAGTGGGGAGCAGTGAACTGCACCCAGCTGCTGGCCCGGCTGAGCCCACGAAGCCTGCAGCAAGCACGGGGGATCAACGTGGGCCCCGAGGGCGCTCTCCCCACCCACCAACCAGGCTTCCAGGAGCAACCTGCAACAAAGCCTGCCCCGAATCCGTGCCTCGCTTCCTCGTCCTCCCAGTTCCCTGGGTCCCTTCCCACCTCCGTTCTGGCCCGGCACTAGGGCTGGAAGCGCCTCATGGAGGCACAGCCACAGGCGGGGAGAGCGCACGCTCCCCGGGAAGCGCAGGGAGCCCGAGGCACCATTCCCTGCTCCCTCTTGATATAGCCCCATTCCGCAGCCCTTTGAGCACACAGGCATCGCAAAGGATGTCAATATTCAACCCTCACCTTTGGCAGAGGACTTTTGTGGAGCTAGGGGAGCCAAAGCAGGCACTGCCGGCACAGTTTTGTTCAGGGAAATGGTGAGGGTTAGTAGAGACACCAGCAGCAGAGCAGGGGAGAAGGGACTCCAAGAGGCAACGTAAATCCACTTCTCCCACCCGTTTCTCCCACACGCAAGCAGTATTTTACCACAAGAGAGCCCTCCTGCAGCTCCTCTCCCTTGCGGTAAAAGCAACATTTAACCCAGCCTCGGCTCCGACGGCATTCCTGCCCTCCTCTGCCACGAGGGCCAGAGGCAGAACCCACACTGCACAGCTAGCTTTTTAAGTCAGGCTCAGTATCAGGTAAGGTCTCCCCTGGAGATTTACCAGGGGTGCTCCTTCTGTACGTGCTGGGCTACAGGCACACGGATCTCTCGTGAACACAAATAAGTCAAGGCGAGCTGCCGGCAGGACTCCGAGTTTGATCTATCCAGTGTTTTCCCAGGCTATTACTATTCTCAAACTTTCGCTCCAGGATGGACCCAGTGAGAACCCTCCCTCCCCAAAAGAGGGCTCTGGCAACTACTGGCTTCACGTTTCTGTGATAGAAAGTGAAAACGCACAAGGATGTGTCAGACTGCAGGGGGAGAGAGGGATGGTGAGGGGAAAGGAAAGCTGACGGGGTACCCACCCTAAAGCTTCTACGTGCAGTAGGACCAAGTCCCAGGTCCTGATGCTTTGAGGAGTTCAGAGCAACAGCGCTAGCAGCTTTTTGGAGACTGGACACAGAAACCTCGGTGAGCGGAGACCTTCCATACCCCTGCGATCAGCAGGCGCTCACAGGCAGGCAGGGCCAATCTTCGCTTTGAGAGACAACTACTCAAGGTGACTTCCACTGCTGTCAGCACCTTGGCACCAGAATGCAAGTGGGTATCATCATCCTCCGGGATCTTTAAACAGAAGTCCGGCTTTGCAAAGCTATTAGGGACATAGCACAGCTCTGCCTCAACAACTCAGCTGTGTCCTAACACATTCCTCTCTTGAGAGCACCTCGGGTCACTGAATTATTATCAGGTTCAATCACCTGCAGCATAGAGGGGATGAAGGTACATTTGATTGAAAGCCGTTTCCCAAAATCCAGGCTCTGCTAGCAGTAGGTCCCTAGAGAGCCCAAAGGTTATTTACTAGAAGCTGGAATTATTTGAGAAGTCTAGTCCAATCCACTCATCTTAAAATACGTGCTTTGGATCAGACACTATGACCTTTATGGGTTATGCAAAGCTTGAATTCAAGCTCTATCTCCCTCTTCTGCTGACACTAGAAAAATGGCGATGTCAACATAGTATCACCTCAGCTCCTGCCCCAGATCAAAATTCAGTACTACCACTCATTCCCAAACCTTGGAACTGTTACCTCAAACAAGGACTGCAGGATTGCTCCGATGGCTCCACGAGGCCTGGCTGCCTGTGCAGCAGGCAGCGAGCCCCAGAAGCCCACTGCTGACCGTTTGTTTGAGCGTGCAGACCTTTCTCCAGCTACGGATGTGGCTCAGGCTCTAGTGAAACTGCTCCGTTCTGGCACCTTTGTAAGAGGCTTCAAAACAGCTTGCTCTCCAGTTCAGGCTCGGGGAAAAAGTCTCGGACCACCAAAAGGTCTCAGCTCCCAGTAACTAGAGCTGCAAGGGTGGCTGAGCACCCAGCTCTCCCAGGACAAGGGGAAAGCATGCTTTGAGGGCACAGCACACTGTCATCTCCTGCTACGTGAAATGTGTGGTGGGGAGAACAGCACCGCTAACGCGGCACATAAATCAATCTCCTGATTTAGAATACACAAATCCACTCCAGAAAAGTTTAATGTGGGTTCCTGGGGCATCATACCCCAAAAAAGACACAGTACAAGACAAAAAGGCAAGCAGAATTCCCCGGTCTTCAAAACAATCCGAATGCTTCAAATATATCAAAGCTCCATCCACAAGGCTGCGCACCGCAGCAGCTGCTGGAAGCAGCGGTATCAGCCCGAGGACCAGGAGGCTTCTCCACCTCCCAGAGATGGCCTGGAATAAGCAGCACCCAAACCAGAAAGCCTGGTCTTGCAGAGCCCCAGGGAACTGCTGAGACTCCCTGGAAGGGAAAGAAAAAGGGCAGCGCTCTGTACCGCGGCGAGCTGCCCAGCATCCCTGCCAGGAGATGGACCAGACAGGCTGACCCCACAGTGCTCGAGCTCTGCGAGAGACGTGTCCTGGGAGGAGCGGTCCCCTCCAGGAGACAGATCCCTGCACCGAAACTGCGTGGCAACTCCTACTCCTGTGAGAAACCCTGGGGGCAGAGGAAAAAGGGAGAACGATTCCAACAGCCTGTCAGGAGACCAGGAAGGGATCCGAGAGACACACCACACTACTGCTGGGAAGAGGAACAAGCAATGGCTCTGAAGCGGTCAGCCCAGCACAGCCCCAGCCCCAGGACTGTCTGTGGTACCCTCTGTCTCCCAGTCAGTCTTTGGGCAAAGAATCTTGGGATAATTTGGGCAGGGACCTCTGGTGGTCTCTAGCTCACCCCCCACCCCATTCAAAGCAGGGCTAACGTCAAAGTCAGAGCAAGCTGCTCAGGGCCTTCTCCAGATGAGTATTGAGTTATCTCCAAGGATGGAGATCTCAGGACTCCAGCGCATCCAGAATACGCAGCACATGGGCCACGGGCGTACTTTTGATGTACGTGAGCCACAGAGCAACTGCCTCCGAGAAGAGAGATAGGTGCTTTCCCTCTACCTACCAATCTTGTATGACGGCACCATCTCTCACCATTTGGTATCGCCCCCGAGCGAAACTGCAATGATCCGTGGCTGCTCCACTCCACTGTAAGCTCTGCAGGGTTGGTACGAAGCACTTATTTCCCCTGGACTGCACACCAGAAGCAGCCAAGCCTCCCAGATGTGCAGCCCAACCGGACAGCAAAGCGTAATCAGCGAGGTGAGCTGAGGGAAAGGCTGGAGGAGCACTTATTCAAACAATGGAAAACACAGAGCTTCCTATGGAGAACAAAAGTGTGAGCTTGGGGGAGGACCTATGCTGAGGAGCAACCAGCTGATGTCAGACCTGCCAGGCTCAAAAATATAAAGAATATTAAGTTACCCAGGTGCCCAGTAAAGTAAACACTGCAGACATCATGTTGCCATGAAAAAGATAGCTTTCAGTTGGAGAATAATATACCGAGACATTTAAAGCCTGCTGGGAAGCAAGACAACCTTTACTGACACCAACTCCATGGACTCCCCAACAAACACTAAATGTGAGCAGTAAGTTTGCAGCTCTAGGTGCCCACTGAAAAACTGAGATAAATAGAGTGGTGGGAAGGGAAGAGAGATTTCCTTCTCCTTGCCACTTGCCTCCCTAGGGAGGACGATAAGCACCTCTTGCTAGGTGCCAAAGGGCGCTCTCCTGTGGCACGTGCACCACGCCAGGTGAGCCTGCTGTCCCCACCTAGCCCTGAGCGTGTGCGCACGTGAAGGCTGAGGCACCCTCCAAACCATCGGGATCACCAGATTTTCCGCTGTGACCCCAGCAGGAGCACGAAGCACCTCGAAGGTTGAGCCACGCTGGTCAGGCGCCTCCCAGAGCCGACAGCAGCCGGGCGTGCGGCCCCTGGCGTGTGTCCCCTCCCATCACAGCCCCCATGTGTGGGGAGGAGGGCGGGCCTGAGCCCCGCGGGCCGGGCAGGCGGAAGGGCGGGCTCTGGACATCCAAGACGGTGGCAGGGAGCCGGGCATCCCGTGGCCCGGCCCCAGGCAGGCAGGCAGAGAGCAGGCAGGGCGGGAGCACAGCGGTTTATTGGCAACACAAGCAGAGGCGGCGGCGGCGGCGGGCCCCGAGCAGGGTGCGGGGCGGCGGTGCTCCGGCGGGGGGGGGGCCCGGGGCCGCCCCAGGCCTACGTCAGCGTCTCGCCCTTGGTGACCTGCCGGGAAGAGGAAACGCCTCAGCCAAGGCCGGCCCCGGGCCCGGCCCGAGCCCCCCCGCCCCTGCCCCGCTGCTCACCCGGGCCTCGATGTACTCGATCCTGCGCTCGAGCGCCGTCAGCTTCTCGTTCAGGGTGGCCAACCGGGACCGGCACGACATGTCTGCGGGGAGGCGGCAGTGAGAGACCGCGAGCGCCCGCCCCGGCCCGCCAGCACCCCCCGCCACCGCTGCCCCGGCGCCCTCACCGAAGGAGTTGAGGAAGTCCGCGATCTTCTTGATGGAGCTGGTGATCACCTCGATGTACTCGCGGTTGGCCCAGTCCTGGTGGATCTCCCGCTGCACCGGGTCCTCCTGCACCGACATGGCCGCCGCCGCCGCGCGCCGCGCCTGCGCGGGGACACGCAGCCCCCGCGCCTGCGCGTCGCCGGGCGGAGCCGCCGCCGGCCCCGCCCGCCGCCGCCGCCCGGGGTGTCAGGGCTCCGCGGGAGAGGGGCCCGGCCCCGCCGCGTCGTCCTCGTCGCTGGCGTCCGTCCCACTCGGCTCCTGCGGGGAACGCCGCCGTCAGAGCCGCGGTGCCCCCCGCCCCCCGCCCGCTCTGCGTTACAGCAAGAGTTTGGGCCAGCGGCAGGGCCGGGGCGCTCAGGGCGGCGGCGACTGCGGAGTACCTCAGCGGGACTTTCTGCGGAGTCCTCCTCATTGGAGTCCCTCTCTTCGGAGGCTTGAGACAAGATTTCTTCTCCCTAAGGGGAACGCAAAAGCCCCGTACTGAGTGTACGCGAAGCGGCCAAAGTGTGCTAGGCTGGAATGGAAGGAAGCAGCGTTTTGTTACCTTCTTAAATAAAAAGCTTTTGAGGAAAAGGCAGGGGTTTTTCAACAGTCCTGCTTCTACAGTGAAAGATGAAGGAAACGGCCAGAATTGGCTTCTGTTAAAGCCACACACGAGGGCGTGCGAAGAGGCGTCCAAGTGACCCTCGCCTCTTCCCTTCTGTGCATGTAGTTCTCGCCACCGAGCAGAGGAAGGATCCCCTGTGCCCACTCATACCAACAGTAAAAACTGAGCCTTCAGTGCGAGGAAGCCCTCAGAGATGCAGGCCCTTGATCCTGAAATAAAACGCTTCTTTCTGCTGCACTAGCCATGACTGTAATACGGTCACATTAATTGCCCCAGGCAGGACAGTGACTCTCACCTGAAGATCCCGATTTTTAAGGATGCCGACCCAGAACGCCTCCTGGCAGTGGTTGAACGCCAGCATCGCCTTCACTCGGTATACAAATTGTTCCAGTGACTTCTTCAACAAAGGCACATGGTTGGTCAGTCCAATATCTTGGTGAATCTAAGTATGAAACAGTGCAACACGACTACGATTGATTCTTGCCTAAGTATTCTGGCTATTTAAAAAGCCATTGGTTATACAGGCGGGAGGGATGGGACACGATCCCCACAAAGCTTGCCCAGATTATAAAAGAGTCTGGCCAAGAAATGACATATATTTTGTTAAAAAATAAAATTCAGATAAGCATTTTGTCAAAGGCAGCAAAATGATCCTTTGCAACAACCCAAACAGCCATATCCGCTCTGGATAAAAATAGAAGGAGCCTCAGCTTTTCTCATGAACCTCAGAGAGAGGCTAGTAACTCCTCTACGCAATTCTGCTGACCCTGGGGAAATTATTTTGAGAATCTGCTTTTCATTCGCCCCATCATCTCAGCAACAGACTGGTGTCGCTTGCTCTGTTCTCCAAGAACAACGCACAGCTCTGCACACGCAGATCTCGCGCTGCTGCCACCTTGCTCATGGCAGCCACAGCTTGCTTGCCCACGAGTGTCTGGAAGCCACATTGCTGCTGGTGGCGGTACGCGCAATTAATAATGTTTCGGTGAGTCTGACTCGCGTACAAGCTATTGCTGGTGAAATAGCAGAGTTACCTATGGAGGTCAGCAACGGACAATCACACCGTTCCAGACCAAAGCAAAAAGCAACGCTACAAGTGGCCAGACTGCAAAACTACCTACCGAGGAAGGGAGATAGCTACTTGCTGATAGCCATAAGCTGCAGACTAACGCTGACGGGAGTTGGAGTTTCATGTTGGGAAATTGCTGAATTCCCAAGCACAGAGAAGAAAGAATGAGAAAGGCATTGAATAAGCCACTGCAATGACAATCTTTTCTTGCTCAGTGTCTGATGCGATTCCTTTGCACTAGCTACATGGAATGTGTGTGCACTATAAACTCCAAAGCCAGCTTGTCCAGACTAAAGCAGCACTGGCTTTTGCAGAACTAGGACAGGAGAGAACAGATGGAGTTGCTGTAAGCAAAAGCCAGCTGAGGAAGGGCAGCTACGCCAGGTAGCGTGTGAGCTTTAGCTCCGGGTGAGCATCTCCTCCTGCTAGGCTTGGATCTGCAGCACAGAACAGTCATTGCTAAACCAGAAAACCTGCCAAGAGCCATAAACCATTATTTTGTGCATAAGTGTTTTCCTCTTTCATGAGAATACTTTGTAACCTTCTTGCATTAAGATGCTCTCATTAGCTAGACTCTGAAATCATATCAGCTTCATTTCTTGGAAGAGTTCAACATGCCTGGGCAGAGGGACACTGCTTTGCTTCGTGTTCTGCCAACGGGGAATGAGTAACTGAATACCAACAGCAATCCGTCTCCAGCCCGCGTAACCGGCAGGACTAGCAATCACCAGCGCTAATCAGAACCAAATCAGGCAAAACCTCGCTAGTGACACAATCACCAATCACGGTGCTCCCTGCATCTTGGAACTGGCCCAGCTGTCCTGCAGGCAGTTTGGAGGCTCAGCAAAGTACCACGGCATTTGCAAAAATCTGTCTCCAGAAACTGTCCTTATGTCCAGCATTAGACACGTAAACAGAAGAGGGGCTTGGTGTGGAAGGGTAAATGACAAATACTTAGGAAGTTACAGGTGAAACTGATCGCTACTGTCTGCTGTGCGATGCTCTTTAAAGACGCTCGTATTGAGGGAGAGTAGCAAATCTTAGGTAACACTGCATGGTACGTCAGTGAGCATCTACTAGCTCTGTGTGAAAGCGAAATCAAGACTGGTTTAACAAATGTTGGCATCACCTCCTCTTCGAACAGGTTCACTCGTTGCGTACATTTATTTGCCTAGATTCAGCTGCTGCCTTCTCATTCTTGCAAAAGTGGTTTGGCACAGAGACCTAATCAGATTGCAACAGATGCAAGAGCAGTGGCAAAACACAGGTGTTCGCTAATGGCAGTTACATGCTGACAGGGGCCCCAGGACACAGCACTTGAAAACGCTAGTGAAAAGCAAAGACAAACAAGACATCGCAAGCTGCAGTGATGCTATCCTGTTTACAAGGTGGATTGGGACTTTAAAACAGGCATGAGGATTTCACTTTCAAACATGAGAAGGACTTTTTAGCATCTCCGTGGTTCGTGCCAGCTTCCATTTCTCCCGTATGCCGATAGCTGCCACGGCACGTTCTGATCTCCAGCTAGACTTTTATGCTCCTGGTGCCAGCGCTGGACTAAATCGGTAGCAAATCTAGTTTGGGGAACCACACTAAAAGCTGGCTTTCTCCCTTCAACTACTTTGGCAAAGCTCTCTTCTCAGACGTACGTTCTTGAACCTCTTAGGAGTGTAACAGGAACAAAGCAGCACACATGAAGCTCCTTCTAACTGCCTTTTCCCATGTGATTCTCTCTTGCAACAAGCACTGGCTCTCCCCACTGTAAGCAGGGTGCTAATCCTCTCTTTCCTTCCTCCCCTACCCTGTTCTCTAGTATCAATGTAACAATGCCAGAAAGGCGCCTCAAGAGGCCTTTGAGCAAGGTTCTCCCCGTGTCCACCTCTTGTTGCAGATTCTTCTGATTCGCAGGGCTGCTGATCTTTGCCAAAGCTTCTCTCCTGTATCATCAGCCTGGTATCTGTGCTCCATGCAGGGTCTCTAAGGCCTTGACTTGTGTCCTCAGAAACGCCCGCTCACAGATGCCAACAACCAAAGATGTCAAGAACCTCTGTCCTAAAAGAGAGTATGCTAACCTGATCTGACATCCAAGTCAGCCACTTCCAGATCAAATACTTCAACTTTTGGGCCGTTAACCAAGGCTATTTCTCCTCCTCTTAGAGTTTTTGCTTGTACAGACACTGCTGGAAGCCTGCAAGTAGAACCTGCCTATGCCCTGGAAAAGCAGTGGAAGGGAAATAAATCATTCTTAGGACAGGAGTTTGTGCTGCAATTAGAACTTATCTTACCTTGGAATGGCCACACATGTGATGAAGTTGTCTGGTACTCAGCTGCAGGGTTTTCAGCAAACTCTGCACATCATCCTGCAATAAATAAGTAGACCAGCAAATCATTCTCAAAGGGTTTTTCCATAAGGGAAACAAGAATAACGCAACAGTATTAGTCCTAGCAATCCTTTCAAAGGGTTATGCAATAGACATATGATGCACGTATGCAGGAAACATCAGACAAATGGGATGAAGCCGTAGGAGACATGCATATAAGTCAAGTAACTGGTAATAAAAGCATGACCACGTCATAAGGCCAAGCACTTTGAACTGAAACTGATTTTGAATCAGAGTTTGGAATGAACACAGATCGGTGAAAGCAGGGCAATTAAAATCAAGACAACCTTGTCACATCTTGCCTTGAGTACAACCTTCTGAAATAGGGGAACCAGAGGAAAAGTATAAAATATACTGCTAGATTGTGGTATTTGAAACGCATCCAACACAAACTCTGGATATCAATCCTGTTTATTGACAAAATTACGTGGCACTTTCTACTGTCCAGTGGCAATGACTAGATACATGTTTGATAGCCTCATTCCCTCAAACATCCATGAGAACACATATTACATTTGCAATAGAAAGGAGTTATCTATTAGAGAGACAAGTTGTGAAGACTAAGCCAACGAGTGAGTCTCACTGGCAGAGCTGGCTTGCATTGCAACAAAGCAGGGGAAATAAGTGAGCTGTTCTTGCTTGTCGTGGAGTGCAGCAAGGTTGGTCTGTCCATCTGCACTCACGCATGTTGTCCTGCTCAAAGCTCCAAGCATTACTGCAAAGACACCCACCACACTGTACATTCGGACCACAAGCCCTCACCAACCTGGCTGCTCACGTGAGCCTCCTACTCCGAGTGCCACCTTTGTGGTAATAACTTTTGAAGGAGATGGAGGTTGAGAGTGATGGCGAGTTGGGAAACAGTGATCTGTTTGCAGAGAGAGCACTCTGGATGGGCAAGTAAACAGGGCAGAGCATAGCTGGAGACATTGGACGTGTTTGTCATGAAGTGTCACAAGTGTCATGTCAACAGGTGGCCAGAGAAAGGAATCTCCTTCTAGCAGCATCAGTCATACTTCCCAACCGGTTACAGACAGTTCTGCCTCCAGAAGGCTTACCCTGTGCTTTTTAAAGCTGTAGTCCAGCAGAGGCATGGCAAGCTTCAGAAACGCTTCTACAAAGAGACGGCCGTACTATAAAAGAATGATAAATATATTAGAAGGCAAATTGAAATTCCTTTTCAAAGAACCATCACAAAGTCAGGTAAAATAACAATACATTCTTTCAAGCTACCCCAGAGATTGTTCTCACTTAGTAAAAGACTATATTCATGTGAAGGCTGTACTGAAATACACAGGATCAGTAAAGGCTCCCACTTTAATCACTCCAAAGAGAGGTTTGAAGGACAAGATCTCATCATTGTACACAGCCCTGGTTTTATTCACTGGCAAATTGGGAATAAAACTGAACTAAATACAAAATGTTAGAGTCACTATACATATATAGGAGTCGTAGTCAGAAAAGGGAGAGTTGCAGAAGGACACATGATCTTTCCGGGCTCCAAGGGAGACCTGTCTGCCGCGGTGTCTCTCATTTGGAGTTGCATGGGGAAAGGAGAGATGGGAAAGGGTCTGAAGTCAGTAATGCCAATTGCTGTAAGTTCTTTGTGGTCGAGCCATACGACGAGGATTTGTGGAAGACAGTTAAAGGTATAAGAAACAGTATCTGCTTCTTCCAGAGAATTCGGTAACCACTCTACTCCACTGGAGGCAATGACTCAAGAAAGCTCATACTTAAACTGCTCTCTTCAGTTATTTTGAATTCTTGCTTACCTTCAGGCAGATGCTGAGTACAGGCCTGCTGTCAAACACCTACTTGGGCAAGAGGAAAAAAGAGACAGATCAGTCCGCAAGTCTAGAGGAAACAATGTAAGCACTGCAGTGACACTGGATGTACCAGCTCCAAAGCTGATGGAAGGGAGTATTTCATCCAGTGGGGCTGGCCTCTAGAGGTCATCACCACAGGATGACATGAATTGTCAGCAGGATTCAAAGGATCATATGGTACCATGGAAGCAAGTGAAGCTGAGGGCTACCAGATAAGCACTGAACGCAGGTTACAGACAGGAATCCAAGCCTCCTGTTCAGAGTATTAGCCTGCCTTCAGCCGAGTACACCAGGAGAATGTTTCCTCCTGTCAGATGTTACTCCAGATGTACCTGAAGGGTTTCTTCCATCTGCCTCTTCCACCGCTGGCAGTGGGCTCTGTCAGACACGAAACGCTGTACTAGGGAATGGGGGTGTTCGTTCAGTCCTTTTTTCTGCACTTCCTTACATCATCCTGTCTTTGTGCAGACTTATTATGCGTGAGAACTACATTAGTAAGATGTGCAGGCTCTAAGAATTAAGTAGTATTGACGTGAAAGCTAAATGGAAACCCTTGCACGCAGATTATAACCGGCTTTATCTACCACCTCCAGGTTGTTCCACTAGTCAACCATACTTCACATTTTTCCCTTGTGCTCGTGAACCCGGGTACACTGGGCTTTGCTGGGAATCTGAAGGGAAGGCCAGAATAGCAGAATCTCACCTTGACCAAGTTAACGAGGATATGGAAATTCCGCACAGCAATGTTCCACCGCAGCAGCTTCTCCAGTTGCACCTAACGGGATGCAAGGGGACAGTAACCCAAGATGGTGTGTTTCCTCTCACCTTGCTGGATGCGCTCTCAGCATTTGCTGTGCCCAAAGCATTGTTGTCGTTGTTGAATACAGAGGAACAAAGCTTCACCACAGGCAGATCTATCACAGCAAAACCACTTAATGGCAATTCCAGCCTGATCAGCACCCACATGGCTTAAAATGCCAAGAGTTAACACACTTCCTCGCTCTCAGAGCAGCTCTTGGTTGCAAGATAATTTTGTGGACCCACACAGGCGTGCAGATCAACTGCACAGCTTAGTAATTTGCTGATTACTACCTGTTTTCTGGTTAGAGCTTCTGCTGGATTTACTGGATTTTTGACATGGTGCAAACCAGAAGAAGAGGATGCTGCTTATATGTTACCCTGTACATCAGTTTTGGCTGATCAATGAAGCTGTCTGACTGCATTTCTTAGACGAAGTTCAGAAGTAGATTCCTTTCCAATTTACACATCTTTATTGTACTGTACAGTTTAATTTATGTCTTCTTCCCCTCAAAGAGTCCAGTGCATTTATTTTCCTACCTCACTTGAGTCTGATGGTTTCCCAGCTGGGATGCTCTTCACTGAACTCTCTAGTTGAGCCATCATTACTCTGAAGAAAACTGGGAATGTTTGCCTGTGGAGAAAGAGCAAAACTAAAAGCCAGCTCTGAGCATCTAGATAGGCTTTTTGTCCCCAGAACAATGTGGAAAACTTGAAGGTTACCCAGCTAGGCAACCTTCTCAGTAGGAAATCATAGGAGATTGACCCTGGGACTCACAGGTGTGTCTAGCCCAGCCCCACCGCCCAGACAGATGGAGAATCCCAGGAAGTCACTACCACTTCCCCAGCATGAACCACACATAGACACCACCCCCTTCTTTGTAGCTCTGAGGGTTGCACAGCAAAAGGTTTGCGGCTGTCAGCATAAGATGATTTTGGTATTTCCAAAGTGCAGGAACTTTGGCCATACCTGCGTAAACCATGCTTCCAAATTCCTGTGGTAGGAGCACGAACACCCTGAGTGTGCTTTTGCACGCTGTGTACCAGCCCAGGACTGCCTACAGCCACCCAGGCCTCTGAGGCTGACTTTTAGAGTGCTGCTGCCACCACAGGAGCACAGAAAGAGGCCACGTACCTGACAACAGACAGCAGTTCACTCTCCAATTAAAATGGCTCACAAATAGTAAACTCAACATTGTGTTAATGCACAAGGCCATTCCACCTTGACATAAAGCTAACCATGCACTAACCTGTTGCATACTGCCAAAAAAAAAATGCTTATAAATGCCCAGAGTAGTCCACAGCAGTACTAACATGAAACCGTAATAGACCACAAAATAAGAAAATTAAATATTAAAAAGCAGAAATTGCCATCGTGCATCTCATGAAGTTCAAAGTCTCTATTGATATAATTACCTGTTTAGTGTAGGATAAGTAGAAGAACATCCGTCTTTGGGAGTGTTGATCAGTTCAGGAACACCCACGCTGGAGATTTCTTCTATAGCTTTCAAGATGTTATCTGTGTGCTCCAGGTAGACACTAAATCCAAAACCAGCTTAGTTCATCAGTAAATATTACACAGAATAACACAGCAAATTCTTGAACACTGCCCTACCTGCAACATGTGGCCTAAAATTGTCAAGCTCATTCTTATGCCAAGGGCAATCATATGTAGGAAATCCAAAGCAATACTTAGAACTGTCACAGTAACGTCATTAAAAGCTACCATGATCTGAAACAAACCTGGATTTAGTATTTCCTCATTCTTGTATTTAGTAAGGACAGGCCGGGAAGAGGATAAGATGGAGTTGCCCTTTATGTGAGAGAACGGCTGGGATGCTGGAATGCATGGAGCTCTGCCTGAGGATTGGTGATGAGCCAACTGAGAGCTTATGGGTAAGGATGAAAGAGCCAACCAATATAGGTGACATCCTAGTGGGTGCCTGCTATAGGCCACCTGGATCAGGAACAAAGAGTAAACGAAGCCTTCTACAGACAGCTAGAAGTAGCCCCATGTTCACAGGCCCTGGTCCTCCTGGGGGACTAACCACCATGATACCTGCTGGAAGGACAACGCAGCAGGGCACAAGCAATCCAGGAGGTTCCTGGAGAGCGTCGATGACAACTTCCTGGCACAAATGACAGAGGAGCTGATGAGGAAAGGTGCTTTGCTGGACCTCACACTTAAAAACAAGGAAGGGTTCTTTGGGGATGGGAAGGTCGAAGGCAGCCTTGGCTGCAGTAACTACGAGATGGAGGAGTTCAGGATCCTGAGAGGAGGGGGGAGGACAAACAGCAAGATCATAACCTTGGACTTAAGGAGGGGAGACTTTGGCTTCTTGATGGATATTCTTGCCATGGGGCAGGGGCCTAGCGGGAGGAAGGGTCCAAGAAAGCTGGTTGATATTCAAGGATCACCTCCTCCAAGCTCAAGAACAGTCCATTGCAAAGAGCAGGAAGTCAAACAAAAATGCTAGGAGGCCTGCATAGATGAACAAGTTGCTCCTGGCAAAACTCAAACACAAAAAGGGAGTATACAGAAGGTGGCAGCAGAGACAGGTAACCTGGAAGGAATACAGAGACACTGTCCAAGCATGCAGAGATATGATTAGGAAAGCCAAAGCCCTCCTGGAGTCGAATCTGTTGAATCTGGCGAGGGGTGTCAAGGGCAACAAGAAGGGCTTCTCTGAGTACCTAAGTAGCAAAAGGGAGACTAGGGGAAATGCGGGTCCACGGGGCAGGGCCCTGGCGACACAGGACATGGAAAAGGCTGAGGTACATGTTAAGGGACTGAATGCTTTCATCACCTCTGCCTTTACCAGCAAAACTGGCCTTCAGAAATCCCATGCCTCAGAGAGGGGGAGAGTCTGGAGCAAGGGAGACTTTGTGGAAGAGGATCATATTAGGGAATAGCTAAGCAAACTGGACATACATAAGTCCACAGGCCCTGATGGGATACACCCACGAGTGCTGAGGGAAGTGGCTGATGTCATTGTGAGGCTACTCTTGCTTATCCTTGAACATGGTGATTGGCAGAGGTGCCTGAGAGCTGGAGGAAAGCAAATGTCACTCCTATCTTCAAGAAGGGCAGGAGGAAGGACCCAGGGAACTACAGGCGAGTCAGCCACACCTTGATCCCTGGGAAGGTGGTGGAACACCTATCCTGGAAACCATTTCCAGGCACATGAAGGACAAGAAGGTGATTGGGAGTAGTCAGCGTGAACTCATCAAGAGGAAGTCATGCCTGACCAGCCTGGTAACCTTCAATAAAATGACTGGCTTGTAGATGAGGGGAGAGTAGAGGATATTGTCTACATTGACTTGTAAGGCTTTCCACACTCTCTGCTGTAAGATCCTCGTAGAGTAGCTGTTGAAGTATGGGCTGGATGAGCAGACAGTGAGGTGGATTGAAAATTGGCTGAACAGCCAAGCTCAGAGGGTTGTGCCCAGCATGGTCCCAGGCAGCCTGCTCTAGGTCACCCTGCTGGAGCAGGGGGGTTGGAACAAGGTGACCTCCAGAGGTCCCTTCCAATCTCAACCATCCTGTGATTCCGTGATTGTATTTCACCTAATACTCAGTCCTGCTCTCCTTGACTTTAGTGAGAGCTGATTTGCTTTCATTTTAGTGAAAACAAAACCAGACACTTTGGTCCAGATCTACATTTATATGTGTATGTATGCACGCATCCACGTACAGATGTTTGATGTATGCTGACAAGCTACAGTCTAGCAAACATGAGGTCCAAACATGCTTCTATGGCCAATGGCTAACAGAGTTCTTCCTATCACTCACTGTCTCTCAGTGCTGTAGAAACAGTGCTTTAGGCCAAACTGTGTAAGTACGAGCGTTATGACTGAGAGGGGTCATTCCTCTGCAACAAGAGTAATTATTAGAAAAAGTGCTTTAGAGTGTCTTGGCGTGCTTGAGACAACGGCTTGAGCCTTACCAGAGCAGAGTGTGCAGCGCGCTGTTGAACTGGCTGCCCTTCTCTCGGTCTCCACTGGGCTTCACCCATGACTGGCAAAGGAACTGCTTTGCTAGTGAAGCTGTAAAAGACAAGGGATAACTTACTGAAGGAAGAATCCAAGACAATTTCCTTCTTCCATATAAAGGCAGTGTGTCCAAATGGCTTTTTGAAAGATCACAATATCACTACCCCTCAGTATGCCTGAACTTTGGCAAGTCAGAATGCATTTCCCCTAGAAAGCAGTAAGGCCACCAGGACATATATCATGAAAACAAAATATATGCACATCCAGTGCGTACCTGGTCTGGAATACCTGTTCACATCAGAACCGCGATCCATCTCTGGCCATTTCTCCCTAACCAACTTATGTTAAGCCTTATTTGTTTGGTAGCTCCTACAGCGTGCCAACTGTTCGTTTTTAATTAGGGCAATATGCAACCCTTAGGGCATCCATTTCTAGAAATGGAATTCCAACAAGTGACTTGACTTTTTGGCCACAGTGCTATTATAATAAATGAGAACAGGCAAGTTTAATGTTTAGAGATTTCTTAAATCAAAACTGCTAACAAGCCTGTTTGTCTCTTGCAGAAATATTTAAAGCCAGGAAATTATTAGTTAAAATTGGTTATTCCCTGCCACACTCAGTGAGCAGTTCTCCCAATGTGGGACTGTTTAAAATAGTAAAATACCCTCAAAGTAGGGAAAGTACAAATTCTAGAGGTGTCTTAGTATGACAAGGTATGGCTGAGAGAGGTGACTGTGTCTGGAGTCTTTATTTCAGTGTGTGACAAAGTGGAAACCAACTAGTTTTCTTGTATATTCCCTCCAAGCATGTCTATGCCTTATCTGCTTGAATGCTGTTCCTCTTATAGAATGGGTCCTAATCCCTGAGAAGAGCTCTCTTAATTGAAAATGTTTGTTGCATGGGGTTAAGAACATATAGGTTTTCCTCTCTCTGCCCTGATGTAATAGCTGTATTTGCAGTTCATTTCCATAATTTTTGGAAATGAGCTGTCACAGACATCTGTACTTAGACTAGGAAGCTACATTGGATTAAGTCTATGATCACCTCCATAATCAGTGATTAAACTGGTACCAAAATTGAACAGCAGGCTTGTTCTTAGAACTCTTAAAAGATATGAGGCTCTGATTTTTAAAAATGCCAGCTAAGAGAGCAGGAGTCTGCATGTGACTGAGGCACAGCAAAACAAATACCAAAGTGGTTCCAATATATTTACTGCTGCTCCTTTTATTAACGGCTAGGACTGTTCACGCAGTGAGATTACTAGGACACCGAAGGAAAATCCCTCAAAAGATGCACTCCAGAGGTAGAACCCAAAACTGACAGGCAAAGCATAGCATAAAAACTAATCTGAGATTAGAGGTTCTTCACACATTACCCATTTTCTCTTTCTTCCAGCCAGCCATTGGTTTCTCAGCGATGGCAATCAGGAGCTGAGCGAGGATAAATGCACAGTGGAAGCTGGGAACACTCTGCTGGAAATTCAGTAGGTAGTGAAAACTCTCACTGGGGACGAGAGAAAGGGAAAAGGTAAAACCGGTGTAGATAGGGTAATCTCCCAGAAACACATAAATAAAAAGGAAGTATTAGACCAGCTCAGATCCAAGGTCTCCCTAGCCCAGTATTTTGTCTCTGGCAGTGCCCTTCTGAAGAAGGGGTGGTCAACCACTAGTAGATAAATATTCAGTCACCAAGAAACTTCTCTCAAGCCCCAGTCACTCTAAGTCTGGCAACATCTTTATATACAGCTTTTGCCTAGTGTTCCTACAGGCATTTTAACCACCCAGAGCAAATTCATTCCTTCTGTGAATCCTACTAATCTCCTAGTCTCAAATAGCATACAAACGAATGAGATCCATAGACTGATGCACATTTTATAATCCGGTACCTCCTTTTCATTAGGTTTGACTGCACTGCCATTCAATTAAATACAAAGCTCTCCGAAGGTAGTATGGTCTCTATGGGAGCCCCCAAACACACATTTACCCATAATGCCCACACAAAATAGGGAAAACTGCTTGAAATACATCCCTTTCAGAGCTTGGGACATACTCATTCTACCTTATCAGCTCCTCAAGAAGAAGAAACTCTGTCTCTCCTGGCTTTAGCCTGTCTGCAAGCACCTGGAGAGCTGACCTTAGCAAGTCAGTATTTTCATGCTGAGAAAAACCATTCCTGAGGGTGAAAAAACAAAATAATCCAGTTCATCATCAGACTAGAAGGAAGAGACGTATCATACAGAAAAGCATAGCTGGGCATATTTTTGCAACAAGAAAAATAAAGAAGCTGGATATGCAAGAAGAGCCCTGCAATATGAAAGTTATAAGGGGACACAAGAAACTGAAAACTGATTTTGACAGCAAACTTAGTTCATACACACTTTATCTTTTCCAGGGAACGGAAAACCTTGTGCACACACAATACTAACTTTTCAGTTCGATTGCAGACCTGACTTGGTGGGGACAGGCCATTTCACGTAAGTGGAGGTCCATATATACTAAAACAATGCTATGCAGACCTGAAGAAAAGAGGATGTCTAATGACAGTTGCTGTGCAAGTGTAGTGATAGTGGCTGGTCACCTCTTGAACAACAAGTAGGAGCCTAACAGGGAGGAAAACTGTACAGATCTTCACTAATTCTTTGAACTACTGGTATCTGTGAAATCATTCAGAGAGGATATGCATTCTGGAAAGGCTCAAATGCCTCCATGTTCTAGATCTATAGACTGAACACACAGACTTGATAATGGTAATGCTCAAGTGCATCTTTAACACACAAGTTAATTAACAATCGGCAATATAAGAGGACTTGATTAAATGTATGTAAAAGGAGCTATAATTTGGTTGTTGGACTTAAGTGGCTGGACAGCTAGCCCCAATATATGGCTGCCTGACCTACAGCAAACCAGAATCATGTTACTCTTTACCCAAACTGAACAGCAACACCGATCTTGAGCTGCCTGTGGTTACAAAGTGGGTCAGGTTCTTTGGTTTACAAGACGGGTACACTCAGGAACAACCAACATTCATACTGGCTAATGAGGAAATGACCAATCCGGGAACAGTCAGGAGTGGATCAGGGTCCCTGAGGCTCCAGTAGTGGCCAACAGAAGAAGCAGAACTCATACACTTTCTACACAGTTACTACTGGTTTTTAAGTACAAAGGTAAAATACTTTCCCCACACAGATCTAAATTAGGGTTCGGGAAAACACTTCTATGATGCTATCCTGGATTATATTAGCAGATGCAGAGGTCAAATCCAGGCTGCACACGCACTGAGTGTGGCATTTATGAATCCAGTTTGAGCACATCAGCAGCACAGACTTTTCATCAATGAAGTACACATTCATCCTTTCCCATTGGCAAAAGACATCCTTTCATTGCCCGGGATTCAGGCAGGGACAATTTAGCAAAGGATGAGGGGACTTACTGGGTAAGAAATTCCAATATCCCTAGGCAGAATGGGAGCTGCACAACTAGGTGTGCCAGTGTGCCACTTACGTGGGTCTTGATCCAAAACCACGCTGAATTCTAGACAGTTCAGTGCCTCATCCTGCATTCACTGTTAACCACCTGCAGTTTTAGTTCAACTCAGGATCAGGCAATGAAGTTTGACATAACTATAAAGTGCTTAAAAGCCTCCAGCCACTGCAGCGTGTTGTTCTGCATGGCTGACAGGCCATTTGCTGGGTACAAACACTTTGAAGAAAAGGAACAAGAAGAGGAAGAAATAAATGGCCTTTGCTCATTTAGGCAACTATATACTTTTTTTGTTTAAACTCACCAAGCAAATAGGGAGCGAAAAGTTAGTAGCAGCTGTTGGTAACAAGAGGACATCAGCTGGTGCTCCTGGATGTTCACTCCTGGCTCATCTTCCACCTCCCGATTTTGTATAACTGCCTTTAATACAGAACAAATAATTCATTAAATGCTATTCCAAGGAAAGATAATAGCACAAGAATCCATTTCCATCGATTCCATGTTTAAAAAACCTGAAGAAAACAAAGCCACTCTCTTTTTCCCACAAACAAAACCAAAAATACCTTTAGAGGTGACAAAACTTTACAGTTTTTTGAGTCAAAATTGATGCTTACTGACCTGAAAGTAGTTGTGCATGTTCTCCATGTGATTACACAGTGGCTTTAGTAGCTTGACTACACACGTAGCAACTTCCTTGGGGGATCTCTGACACAGGTGGGAAAAGCCAATATCCTTGTAGCCTCTTTCCTGCAGCAAACCCAAAAGATTAAAGTCACTTCATCAGCCTTACTTGAGAATAACTTCGCATCAAGCGCCACCTCTTAGACTGCTTCTGAGCAGTGCAATTCCTGATGTCATACACTCTTGTCAGGAAGGGTCACAGAATAAGAAAGTTGGCTTCAGCTGAACAACCAGCACCAACTCAGACAAGCGGATAACATTTGGTGAAAAGAATAAAACTGATGTGACATGTAGCTCTTTTACATTTTACTCAAACACTAAGAGAAGGCAGTCTCTGCACATGGGAGTTAAGATAGGCAGAAAGACAAGGAGAAAGAACACTGAATGTGACGGAGCGCATCAGGTTGTAGTGAATTTGTCATCTTTTAATTCAATGGGCCACACATATTTACTTTCCTCCTGAAGGCATCAGCCAGGAATGCAAGGAGTCACCGCACTGGGGTGTTCTTCTAAAGACTACAGAAAAAGCAGAAACCCGGATCTGGCAGCTTCTGTTGGATCCGGCAGCTATCTGGCCTGCCTAACCTGAGCTGCCTCTTGCACAGCAGACCCAGTCTCCCCAAGGAGGGCTAAGAAAAGGGTGACTTGAGTTTGGAGGCTACGAGGCCTCAATTATACACCCTTTTCTGAGACATGCAGAGATCCAGATGCTGCAAACACTTCAGCAAGGGAATTGGTAAAGACATCTCTTTTGAGAGAGCAAGTGCTGCTCTGACACACAGTTAGGCATCAGGACTTCCATCTAACTGTTAGGTGAAAGTAATTCTGAAGAACATTTCTCTCGGGAAAGGCCCGGAGCCACTGATGTGCTCTGCCTCAGCCCAGGTGTAGCCCCATCGGCTGCTGCTGTACTTGCCTTTGGAAAGGGCACTCTCCTTGTGGAGCCCGGGGTCAGCACGTGTTCCAGCTTCCAGCACAGGTCATCCAGAAGGAAGCAAAGTTCAGCAGGCCCCAGCTGTACAACTTCACGAGCCTGCAATTACAAGAACAGTCAATCCCAGGACCCAGCACATAACTGTAGTGCCTTGAAGCTCACGTTCACCCCCTCCATTTCCAGTTATCAATCCTGGCTTAGTTAACCTCAGCCAGGAACCTATTTGGTAGATGCTAGGGTTTTACGTCTCCCCCATTGCAGGTCTGGGGCATTGGTTCTGGTTACTCAAAGCGTGAAGCAAACCTGGTGCTCTGAACATAGCTGAGGCAATGTCAGTAACACTTAACTACTGAGAGAGAATGGATTTATATACATTGACATTGAAAATAAGCTCCTGAGGATAAAAAGAGGTTTAATCCCAAAGAGTCACAAAATTTACCAATTGAGTAATAGTCAAGAAGTAATTTGAAATAATGCCCCATAGCCCAAGAGACTTGTCAAACGGTCTTCCAGTTGGCCTGTGACCTGCATGCAGAGACAGCTGTCCTTGGAGCAGGCCAGGCCGTACTCCAGCCTGCCATGGCCTTTTCACATTTTACTTAATCTTGCTGTAGCCTAACAAAATTAGACTCCAGATGGACTCAGCCTGCCTACAAAGAGAGTACCAAAATTAAGCACTTCTGCTTTGCACATCCACAGCAATGCAGTTTTATATAAGCTCTCAGATGATAAACAGGACCCTGCCCACGGAGGACACATCCATGACACCAGTCCCACATTTGTGCCGAGTTTCCGATCCGGTGATGCCTTGAGACACTTGCATTTTTGCAAGATGGGCTTTACTTAAATGTCATAGTTTTTTTTTTTTAATAGGCAAGCCGCCTCTTAGTGTATTTAACATCTAACGGCTTAGCAGTGTTGAATATTAAAGCCCCTTTCTTTCCATTAGGTCTATACATGTTATACTGTACCTTTTTTCCTTTTATGCAACATCTATATTACTTTGTTTTTAATGTTGCTACGCTACATGTCTGCTGTTTGCAGGAAAGTCCTCTTTATCTCAGTGCCTTGAAGCCCTGGACCGACACATCTTAACATCAACCTTCTGCCCATTTTAATGGAGCAGAAGGGGCCAAGGCCTCCAAGAGAGACAGTTACACAAAGCCTTATGAGTATGGTTTTACGCTGTTCCATTCACCTCTGTATGCATCTCTGTGTCCAAGACAGACTTTGTCAGCAGCCCACAGTGGAGTACAGTGAACACTTCGAGGTCTAACTCTCGGAAGTACGGGCGATAACTCTGCAGCTGTGCCAGAGGATTTCCTGCCTCTCTCTCAGCAGCAGTCTGAAAAGTAAACGGCAGAGTTAAGGTTGCAACCTGCAAGACTGTAAGACCTTCTAGCTCAAATAAAGCTATTTCTTTCACACAGATTTCTATATTTGTGCCAGGTTGAAAAAAAGACTAAGAAGAATTCATGATAGCTAGTTGAGAGACAAGCAGATAGAATCAGAGGCATTTTCATTTTGGACTGTACAAGTCACTAAAAATTTTCTAGAAAAAAGTAATACTTAGCAAAGATTATTCCAGTTTCCTGTCTCCTTTCTGTGAATCAGTGGCCACTGTGAAACCCATTCTGGACATGGTGAAAAACCAAGCACCATAAACATCACGAGAGATGAAGGCAAACGTTTTTATCTTTGATAAACAGCAGGATGGTAAACTATGGGATGCTCTGTTGTCTCTGGTTGACAATCTGTAAGTTCTTAGAGATTCGCTCCACACAACCTTGTTGCGGGAGCCGATGTACGTTACATGTGGCTTACAACAGGATTTGTATTCTGTCATCCTGGGCAGGGCACGGCATGTAAGGACTAGTCTGGGACCGGTTCTCTAGTTAGGTAAGAAAGATTACTTCTTACTAGGTAAGATACATTCCTTGCCCAAACTATTTGAGTCTTTGCTTATTCCCTGTAACTTAAGTAACTTTGTTACCGTATCTGACTCAGTTATGTATTTGTACAATAGTAGGGAAGTAGGAGAAGCATATTTGCCTGGCTGAAATTGATAAAATGTACTCTGATACTATTTATTAGTAACAGTGGTAGAAGTGGGGCCTTGTGGGATGCTTATGAGATCCCGGCCCCCAGGATGCTGAGCCCGAAGCTGGGCACACTTCCCTGGCTTCTCTCTTTCAGCCAGCACAGATCTTGCATTCCAGACATGATGAGAATACTGTAAGAGCTTGTTCAAAAGAACAAGAAGCAAAATCCAATAATTCATTTGCGGTCAGGTTTGGGAAGTAGTTCTTAGCGTTTGATGAAAACGGATAATTTTAAAGATGCCTTATCAAAAATACATTTATTAAATACCTCAAGGAAAATTTGCAAAATGAGCACCTGTGACTGAAGCAGACTAGAATCAGTGGGAGATACGGTCCTTATCAGGGTCTATATTTTCCAGATTCATCTCACAATTTCTGACCTGAGTCTAGGAATGGCAGGTTATTGCAGTAATTTGAGAGATGGGACGCTGACTTAAAATAGAAACCTTCCATAGTCTTAACCAGAGAGTAACTAATAGTATTATTGATAATCCTGCACATTTGCACTGCCCTGAACCACACTGCCTGTTGGAGAGTGACCGGCCTCTGCAGCAGAAAATTTTCAAAATTCCGATGGAAGGCCGGTGACAGAAAGCAGAATTGAACCACTTGACTGTGATTAACTTTTGAAATTAACAATCCCACTCTCAAAGCTGTTGTTTGTGCTTCTATGTCATCTCCCCTCATCTGTCTGCAAGTGCCCAGGAGTATACACCTACCTTCTCCAGCTCGGACAGCTCAGTATCAGGCTGGTTTCCTTCAGAACTGTCATCTGCTTGAGAGCGATCTGCAGAGCAGGCTTTGCTGCCATCAGCCTTTTTTTTCCTTCCTTAAAAAGAAAAGCAGCTTCAGAAACAAAGGCTACACTGTGTTCAACACCAGACAGCCCTTGCAGCTAGGAAACAGCACAGGTTGTACTTTAATCAGCCCTAAGAAAGCAGAGAGCATGCACAGGTTGTGTGTCACCTGTAGCCAGGATCACAGTCTAAAAGAGAGTCAAATGCATTTGGGGATCCCCTACAACCAGCTTCTCTTTTATGAAATCACAGTAAGAAATTAAAGCAAGTCTCACTGTTCTTACTGTAGTTTAAACATTATGAAGTGATAGCAAAAATGAGTGGGACATCATCTTAAAAAATGCTTGAACCAAAATTTAATGTTTCTTCCTCAGACACAGTATTAAGAAAGGAAGAGGACCTGGAAAAGGAAGACAAGACACAACTATAGAAGGCCCTTACAGGGAGGCCAAGCCAACAGCAGAGTAACACAATGAATTAATTGCAACGGTAGGGAGATTCTGACCTGACGGTAGGCACCTGACGTGCTATGTAGTGGAGAGATCAAAGAAACGACAGTGATTTCAAGTAATTTCACGGGATGTATTAGACCAAACAGCCAGCCAGTAAGTCACCAGGGTGAAGTGACATTCACACAAGGTCCCCAAAGGAATTCAAATGCGACATTTCAGAACTACTGGCCACAGCGCCAGAGGACCGATAGCTTGCCAACGTAATTCCTCTTAATGAAAAGGGATCTAATGGGAATCCAGGGAATTTAAGACCATTGAGTCTGTCCTCCATCAGTGGGAAAATGGCAGAGTTGTCTACAATAAAAAATAAGATCACTGAGCACACGAACATACAGTCATAGAGTCAGCAGGGCTTCTGCGAAGGAAAACCTTGCCTCACTGGCCTGCCAGGGTGTTGGTATCATGTGGATAAAAGGGATCCATCAGCCAGAAGAGATTTAGATTTCCAAAAAGACTTTGACAAGGTCTTACACCAGAAACTGTTAAGGAACTGAACTGGAATAGCGCTTTCTTGGACTGAAAGCTTCTTAGAGGAGAAGCAGCAAAAGGTAGTACGTAATGTGCAATTTTCAGATGGAATCAGCCATTGAGTCCTTTACGGATCGGTTGTATTCAACTTCATAAGCAACCTGGAGAAGGGAATGCTCAGGGACATCCCCAACAAGTGCGAAGTTTAGCATACACTTTCATCTGCCGTTTCATAACTGCTGTGCTGATGAGCATCAGAGACTTCTGCTTTTGTATCTCTGTGATCCTTTCTGGGGGCCAGGCTACAAATGAAGTAAAACATTATCAATGAAGCTGCATCTTTTATTGCGTTGTCTTTGGAAGAGTAGACTCAGACAGGAGAAGGTCTTCCATGTCATAATAAATAAACCCTCTGAATCAGACTGGAAAGTGAATTTGGTATGTTATGTCTCTCCTAAGGAGCTCCTTGTTCCCTCTCCTCCGAGGGATAACCTTAGGCTAGATTTTATGACAGCACTTGAGCTGATCTAATGGCTCAGGGGTAGTCCTGCTCCTCCTCCTACCTCTTTCTCCTGTTCCCAGGCACACACACCTGACGCTTGCCTTGCACTGACTCAGGAAGCCTGATCACTGGTTAAGCAGTCAACTTGTTAAAACAGCAAAAAACTAACCTACCAAAATCAAATAGCCAAAATAGTGACCACGTAATAACACGGGGCAGGCAAAGGCAGCTGAGAGTGCAGGTGTGAGGGGGAGAGCAAAGCTTTCCCCTATTTGTTGGCAGTAAACTATTTAATTTGGCTCAGCCACAATGAGATGCTGCACGCCTAAAGGAGGAGCAAGGTTGATGTCAAAACTGTGTGTTCTCAAGGCTGCGACCCACAGTCACAGCTATCACTGTTTTTTTTGTAGGCAGGACAAGCTAAGCTCAGGAATCTCTTGGTCTGGGCTGGGCTTACTAGTCTGAGCACTTACTTCTGCTCCTTCAAAATAAAGTATCTAAAGTGATGGATCCTCCTCTTGTCTGCAGAACATAGTCATAACTTTCCTTCTGCCTTAATCACTCTTATGTGACAGGTCCAGTCCCTGCAGAATGGGTTTTGCACAGGAGAAAAGGGCTCTCTGATCTCTGGCCTCCTCCAGTTGTTTTCATCCAATGGAATATGAATTTTTGAAGTCCAGTTTGGCTCAAAGGCAGACATATTCCCAGGAAATATTAATCTGAACTAGAAGTAGAACTAGAGACAGAAAGAACAAAGCAAATCTACTTCAGCTTGAAAAACTGAAAGGCAAGTTCTGTTTCTTCTCTGTGGGAGCTAGCAACGGGAGAGGATGAAGGAAGCATTTCCTTGTGCAGTAGAGCCACAACAAGGTTCCTAAGAGATCGGTTAGGTACAACCTAAAGGCCAGGGATTTGCAAGGCAGCTCAAGCCACAGGTTCAGTACCAGACAATTGCACCAATCTGTCAAAGGCAGAACAACTCACTGCTGCAGAAAATACTTTGGCAGGTGAAAACAGTCAATGAAAGCCCTGGATCTTCACTGTTAAGTGCTAAGCATCAGCTTTCCCAAGGAGAAAGACTATCCAACACCTGTTTGGAGCAGGATATTTTTACATCCCCACTTCAGCTGCAAAAGGAGTTGATCAGATAAGATTTCAAGCTAGATAGACCTTGACAGGAATTCTGTGCTTTATGCACACACAAGTGCAATGGCTGCAGTGCAATATGCCAGTCAAACCTCACATCACATCTGTTTGCTTAAATGTTTTAAACTTTCATTACCATTCCTTTTTCCAACACCATTAATGGACGGTACTGCCTCCAGGGCTTCAGAATCAAAAGCAGCTGGTGGTGGGACATAGCCAGGGGTTGCTGAAAGAGCCAAAATGTAGAAATTGGGTTAGTTCAGCTCCTGAATGACAAAATATAGGCGAGATACATATCTAGAGGAAGTACCATATGTTTCACTGTCCTGGTGAATGTCGCTCTACTCTTATGCTTAAGTGCATTTAGCTCCAATTAGCCTTATCACGTCCGCGCTGCACTGGAATTACAGCTCTCTGCATTACTCCAGCAAGGGAGGATAACAAGTGCTCAGCTGTCCTTGGACATCTGTCCATGTTGGTGAAGCTTAGAGAGCTGTTCTAGCACCTCTGAGCCCTTTCCGTGCTGGCCTTGTAGTGCTCTCGCAGCAGCAGAAAGGTGTGGAGGCTGCACTTCATTTAGCATGAAGCTGGTCTGTCAGTTTACAAACACAGCTCTAATTGGATAGCTTGTGTAAGGGTATGTGGAAGGTGACAGTTTACATTTATCTTATCAAAGACCTTTTCAATGTAAAAGGAGATAATAAATAAAGGGGGAAGCCATAAACAAGAACTGACAGACAAAAACCTGGAAGACAAGGGATAATGGAGACAATGACAAAAGTCTCCAGTTTGTAATTGATGGGCCATTAAGAAACTCCAGGCATGGCTTTGGGGAGGGATACCAGACTTTGTAACTGATAAAATGGGAGGAAAAAGAGGAACTTGAGGATTTGGGATATTCTGATGGGGGGAAGGGTAGAACTATGCAAATTAATGAAGGAATGTGCAAGGAAATGGGGTGGGGAGGAACAGAGAGGGGAATGGGCAGAAACAGTGTAAAAGGGACTGGCCGTGAGTAAAGCATTGCTGGTCAGTAGAACTGTCCGATCAGTAAGCTTGTCTGACTGAACCCTGTGCCGATCACCGCAGTCTGTCCTATCTTCTTATTAAGACCTTTCTTAACTATATTTCAGTGTAATCTCACTATCCTGTGTGTGTGCACACGCGCTGCAAGGACTAAATGCCAACTACTGGCAAGACCTGTGTGTCTTAACACTGGGCCAGCAACTAGAGTTGGACCAGCCTGGGCCTGCAGTGCTAGCAACCGGAGTGAGCGAGGGTCTCGGTGTCAGTAGTTAAAGGTGCCGTAGTTCTTGGGAGCATCTCTACAGATCCCACAGACTTTGTCTGGAGCCTGTGCCTGCAAGATGAGTGCGTGAGTGTGCGTGTCTGCTAGCGAGCAGCAAGCTGGACTAGCTGGTGAGCAAGGGACCCGTGGAGCAGATTCGAGGGCCTGGGATCTGAGCAAGCTATTGGGCAGATGGAGGGGCTTAGCCAGTGGGATCTGCAAACGTTCATGTGACTCTAGAGCGGGTTGTGTGTGTGCCTTCACTAGTGAACTTCAGTCTTAACCAGCTGAAGAGCAGGATGGGGACTTGGCTGTCTGTACTTGTGTTTCATGCGAGTCCTACACAGAGGTGCTGTTGAAGGCAGCGCCTTGTCTGTGGCAGTCCGTGTAGCTGTGTCCATCGGCCTGGGACAGAGACCCCAGGGTCTCCATGCTGGGCTCCAGCGGCTGGGCAGGAGGAATTCGTGGGTCTAGAGCAGCTGGAGGCAGCAGATGCTTATAACATCCCTTCACAGCTTGCTACAGCCTGAATACTGGAGAAACACACTGTTTCTTTAGGATAGAGGCTGGTTTACTCCAGTATCCACCATACTCAGGCAGATTCTGCTAAGTCTGCCTGGGAACGGTCAAAGAGATGTCACTGAGGAGGTGATTGAGAAGGGCAGTTTGGACTCAGACAAACTGAAAACAATAGGTGTCCACGCATGAACTCTTAGGCCACTGTAACAATGCAGTATGTGTTACCATATACTTCCTCCACTGATGTTTAAGCCAATCCCTTTCACTTCACAGCTGGTGCAGGCCCAGAACGTACAAGTGTTTCATACTCACCTGCCAAGCATTTTCCCAGCACAGTCTGCAGCTCTGTGATGTTCTGTAATCGAGTCAAAACTTTCCCCTTCATCTCAGCGTCCTGTTGCTGGCAGAAGGCATTTAAAACCTAGACACACAAACCAAATTCACTTAGGAAGATTTGTACCCATTTTTACTACTTTTTCTTTTCAGAATAACATCCTCAAGTCCTGAATAAGCACGCAACACAGCACAAGTGGCCTGTGTGACCAGATCCAGACTGCACGAACAAAGCAGAAGCCCATGAGAACGTGGACATAATTGGTGCAATCTACAAAAAGCAATAGAGCAACACCTACAGGTCAAATAGTAACTGAAGAGGAGGAATTAGCAGACAGCACATTGCCAGGTTTCTGTGCTGCTTGTGCCTCTATAGACCCCTTGGCGCTTCCCAGGTCCGCCAGGAAAGAGGTAGTCCTAGGAGAAGAGCAGGAACAGGGAGGACTAGGGATGTGGAATTGCACCAACTCTGACATAGCTCATGTTATCAGAATAACCCCAGCGGGGAACATTCCCACTGACCATCGATGTTACATGGTCCAAATCTGCTTGAAGGCACTGCATTTCACCCTTCTGTAAGCTCACACAGGTATGGAACAAAGCGCACATCACAACTGAGTTTGCAAGGGACCTGTGGAAGCCTCTAGTCCAACACCCTGCTCAAAGCAGCGTCAGCTAAATGGGTTGCTTTAGAGCCTTTGCTAGTAGGGCACTGAGCATCTCCCACAACTTCTCTGGAAGCAGAGCATAATCTTTCCGTTAGGTAACAGAAGGCCATAGGAAAGACCACAGTATGCCCCCCCTCTGGCTTACCCTCTCCAGGCTGAGCCACCTCTGCTCTCCAGCCTCCCCTCATGCACCATGTGCTCCAGCCCTTCACCAGCCTGGTGGCCTCCGCCGGACTCACTCCAGAGTGACAACGGGAGCCCCAGACTGGCCGCAGTACTGCGGGCAGGGCCTCACACACGCCAAGCGAAAGGCAACAATCAATGCCCTCGACCAGCTGGCGACTCCTCTGCTCTCCAGCGTGGTGAGACTGACCTTTCTTTCTGATGCTCCCTTCACAGTTTAGACATATATTACCTCATAGTTTAGACATACATTTGGGGTTTACAGCATCCTCCCTGTAACAGCAAAACTGATTTTTGTACACCAAAATGTGCCAGAGTGTACAAACTGCATCTGAGTAGCAGGTGGAAAACTCACATCAGCAAGGCAGTCCTTAGAGCCTCTGACCAAGAAAGCAGAGTTCCTGCTAGCAGCAGGATAAAGGATAGACGATAATGAAAAGAAGAACACGGAGAGATCACCAGGACCTTGCTGGAGAAGGTTTCTAAGAGGCGAGACTCTTCAACAGTTGCATCCCTGAAGCCTAGAGGTGTTAGTGCTTGTAAGTGCTACTCCTCGTGGACACTCCAGAACCTGCAGACAAGGCTCTACTCACCTCACGAAACCAGTTGAGAGCATAGAACAGGAGTGAGCACAGAAATTCCCGCTCCTGCTTGGACAGAGAATCCAGCTTCCCTTCAACCTCCAGGTCAGTCAGGTACAGGGGGCAACCTGGGACAGAGCAGGGAAAGAACATGTTGGACTGGCTTGGCTACCCATCCTTTGGTCGTTGCGTGGACAAAGTCTCTCACCAAAGCCCGTATCAATTCCAATGGCTATTTGGAGTAAGCCTCGCCAGCCACTCCGTCCCCAGACAAAGCAACTGTCTCCCCTGCCTCCCTTCCACTTTGTGGGCAACTGCAGGAAGTCTTTGCGGATCTAGGACAGGAACAAGTCGGACGGACTCACTCTATGAAAGGTCCATTTCCCATACCTAATAAGGCATCAATCTCCTCCAGGCTTCCACTGTTTTGCTCTGCAGTGTAGAGCCTCAGCAATCGGAAACAGGGTGACAGACATATCGGTGACACTACCCTGGGAAAAAAGAAAAAACAAACGGAGTGGGTCCTTTGATTTCTATACCTCCAGAATGCCCATCACTTCTCCATTATGTCCTGTGTCCTCCCCATGCCACTTTGCCTATGCCTTCTATTTCGCTTCTTGCAAGTCCCAGCAACACAGAGCAGAAATGCACCATAAGGTTAGGAAAAAAAAAAAAAAAAAAAAAATTGGTGATCACCAGTTTTCTGGAAAAGCATATAAACACAGGAAAACTGCTGTAATAGACAAAAGTGGGGTCAGATTTATTTCTGGTAGAAAGCAAAGCTGAATAATTCAGAAGGAACTGTAAGAAATTGTGCAAAAGACAGCTGTGAGCAGTGAAGAAACCTTCTTGAATGCTTTGTAGCATGCCGCTGCTCACATTCTGAGTGAGGAAAATTAAAATTTTTTCCACAGATGCATGTAAAGTAGCTATATTTTATTTTAAAGCAATCATGTATTTTTTTAAAACACAACTGAAATCTCAGCAAATTCTTACGACAATAAATTATGCAGGATATGAAGGTGCCAGTTAAAAAAAGGCCTTTTGTGATTTTTAACTTTGATGCCATACTGTTTAATTGGATGTTTTTATTTCTTACATGCTTCCTATTCCATTCTCCAAAGACAAACCCCATATTTCTCAGTCAAATTTCACTTGTGGCTGCATGTTTGTGGTTTTGCTTTGGAGCACAGGTCTACGTTGTCCAAGTGCAACTGAAGGTGAGAACAAATCATGTACTGCTGACACACACTTAGTCCTTGGTGACTCTCTATTTGAGAATCATTGCTCAAAGTATTAATTCTGCCACCTCAAAGTTGCCTATCCATCTCAATATGGCATTCAGTATCACCATAACACTGGAAGAAAGAGCTACTATTCTCATATGACAGATGGGAAACGAGGCAGATGCAGCATGACTTACCCAAGGTCACCTAAACAGCCTGAGCCAGAACAGACTGCCGGTTCCCCCCTCTAGACCTATCCGAATATGTCTAACATCGAGAGAAGGAAAAGAACACTGGAAACTGGCAAATTCTCTGACCAGCTCCTTATCAGGCACGTCGGCAGGCAGGGCTGATCGCAGTGTAGTGCGCCAAATGAAAACAATTCCTTTAACTGTGGGATGACTGCAAAGATAAGCGTCAAAGTACCTTTTACTTTGGTTACTCATTCCATCAGCGACCCTGCCAAGCTCGCTCTGCGACACCAATGGTAAGAGGTTAATAGCAATTGCTCCCTGACTTTCATCTTCATCCAGATTATACAAGGACTTCACTGGGAACAAGAATGAACTGCAAGGAAAGACAGACAAGCCCTTGTTGACAAACTCAGTTCTCAGTGACAGAAACACGACCAATACTTAGCCTGTAATTAGCATACCCATCCACTGTTGGGTTGAGATCCACCACAAAGTCAGTGGGAAAGTCCTCCACCAAACTCTTCCCAAACTCATCCTGTAAAGAAAGGAGAAAAACCTGCTCAGCAAAGGGGCTCAGTGAAGAAAGCTTCAACAGCAACAGTGGAAAATGCAGAAGGTAAGGCCAAGCAAAAGTATCCTGGAACAGTCACAGCCACGAAGCCCACTGCCTGCGAGGGGAGCCAAGGCCTGCCTTTAGAGACAAAGCCAGGAAACATAGTGCTAAGTATGCACAACCAGTTTCTTCCCTGCTCTTTGGACATGGGCTTGTCTACAAGTTCTGCAGTGCTGCAGAGAGGCAGAGCAACCGGCTGGAAGAGGAAAGCAGCCATGGGAAGTTCTCTATCTTAAGAGCCGATCATCAGAGTGAAATGGCTATAAAGTGCTGGCAAAGTTTTATTTCACACCATATGTTCCACATACTTCACATGCTTACACCGTTAGAAACAATTAAGGGAGAGTAAAGTAATAGATGTGGCAGAGACTGGACAAATGGACAATGAAAAGACCCAAAAAAATTTACATTTCAGTCTTGCAAGGAAAAAGGAGAAACCCTCCTTCCTTTGCTTTTCCTCCTTGGAGCACTCGGCTGGATCTCAGGAGACTGGCATTTCTAGCCTTAGGCACAGAGTGTTTAGAGTGACTGCCAGCATTTCACAGCTCCCTGGTTGCCTTCCCTCATTCTAACACGCAGTTCCCTCCTCTCCATAACTAGCAGGTGCAGAGCACTTGTGCCACCAAGGGTGATAAATTCCACAGCAGCCCTCAGTGCTCCCCGGGGCCCCAAGATGACTTGCTACCCTCCTGGCAGGCACAGCACACTTGCAAAAAGAGTCCCCAGTAAGAAGAGAGAGCTGTCCAGTGGCCTTCACAAACCTCTTCCTATTACCATAAATACCATTTATGTACTTATTACCATAAATGACTGTGGCTCTTGCAAGTCCTTAGGCATCAGATAGCCTTAATAGTATTGAAATTGGCTTCTGTTCAGACTAAGTTTAAAGTTCTTTCAGATTCTACTTTTATCTATGAACCTTAAAAGCAAGCTCTGAAATGTCATTTAATTTCCATTAAAAGGCTTCCCTGTTGTCATATAAAAGTTCACATAAAGGAAGCTGTTAAAGCACAATGAGGAATCCGCCACAATAAAAAAGCTGAGAGCTGAAAGAGGATTTTGTATCTGATCGATCTCTTACAGGAACCTTAAGCACCTAGAACAAAAAAAGTTCTCAGACTGGAGTGAAATCCTCAAATTGACTCTGTTCTGCCAATGCCTGAAAATCATCATGTTTCTGAAGAATTCATTTAAGTGATTAAGTTCAAACTACTCTGCAACGTACCAGGAGCTGCAAGTCCAAATTCCCCTTCTGCTTCTCAATCAAACTGGCAAGTTCATCATAGTACAGAGCCAAGACCTCTGGTGTTTGCTCACAGCAGAAGCCCACAAGGTCCAACAAGGTAGAAAGCTGAAAGGAGAGAGAGAGCAGTCTGCAGAAACGGGTAAGGTAAATGGATCCAGCTCACGCTTTTACCTTCAGTGCCTCCCCCTTTTACATGAATTTACTCTGAGGCATGTTCAAAGCTTCATCTCTAGGGTAACAGCCCATGGTGACTGGCCTTGCAAAGACCCAGTTTTAAGAAGGAACATGGGTCTTTTAAGGTCCTGGCCCTGCTCCACCATGAAATAACACAAAAGAGTCTGCCCAGGACCACCCTTCAATAGAGTGCCAGCCTAGAAGAAAGTTCTTCAACAGGAATTAAGGAAAAAGGCCAAGGCTAGGCCAAGCCTGTACAGCAGAAGTACTTTCTCGAGATGGCCTGAAAGGCACCGCTGCCAAGCTGAGAGGAAGGCAAAGGTTGCCTTTGGCTTACTGAAGCAGACTGTCCTGTTTCTTTCCTTTGTGTCTGAAATAATGTCTGGATAGAAGACTTTCACTAGATGGCTGCAGTACTGCTTGTCCTGGACTAGCCGTAGGCAAGACCAGCGGGTGCTATCTTAATATAGATCTTTGTTTCTCTAAAAGAATTTTTAATAGATTCTTGGCTCTGCAGTCAATGTAGAAGAATCCCAGACCCAGTAAAGCTACACACATACTACTTCACCTAGGACTGCGTTTCCAGTCACACCTCCTTGCTGACCATATCCTCCCTCTCTCCCACACTACCCCGGTGTGTACCCATCCTTGGCACTCACCTGCCCGTCACGCTCACTGTTCAGCTCTGGTCTCTCCAATGAACTACCATCTCCTTCGTTCCTGAAAGCAATTGATAATCTTGCTTTTGTTGCACAACACTTAGGAGATGGCAAAACTCATCACACACACAAGGTTCTCTTTCCAGAAACTGGAGAATTATGTGTGAAAAAGATACTCTTTGCACCATTATTAGGAAGAGACCTGCTGCTGTTTGGGACCTTCAGGACATGACTCAGTGTCAAGGAGGATATCAAGGATATGCTTTTTCTAACCTGTTGAAACCTAAAGCCCTCTACTTATCCCCGTAACGAAGTCTACTGACTCAGGGCCTGGAGCTAAGATAGGCTTTTCTCTTCATGTAATAAACAGCAAAAGCATTTTATTAAGAAGTGCAAAATCAGCAAGCTATATAATGCTTCCCAACATCAGCCAAATTCTTATTTTCCAGGTGCTTTAATCTTTGTCACAGCTCTTATCAGGAGTTTGCCTGGTTTATGAATGCTGTTCATAAATTCTTTATACAGTACATTGGAAATTGTCATGCCAATGCCCAGCACAGCAGTAACAATCTTCCTCCTTGCTTCTCTTTTAGATTTCCCTGTATTCAAACACAGAGCACACTAGGTTATTCATCCTTAGTGTCAGAAGCTGATCCGCAGTCAGTCCACCACAGTGTTCAAATTTTTTTCCAAGCAGTAGGTCCTGTTGGTGCTAGTCAAGGCACCTGTGAATAGGCTTTAACAAGAAATTCAGGATGCCTTTGAGATGAGCAGCAGGTGAGCAGTACTGAACAGGTTCTAACACCAAATACCGCAGTCTGCAGAAGAGAGATAAGTTCCTGGCTTTGACCAAGATGTGCACGAGCAAGAAAGCAATGCCCCGCTTTCTTTATCCCACACCCGGTTTGGTCTGAACTGAAAGCATGTTAGATTCATCTTTGCTACATTCTCTCTCACCTTTTTAATGCCACGCTGCCTATCATGGTAACAGCACCAATAATCCCCATTTGTTTGTGGTTGGGAACTGTGCTGGAGAGCCATTTCCTGATCACCATGTGCATATCATCCTAAAAAGAAAGACACAGACCATGTCACCACAGAGGTACTTGTGTGCATCACTTGCAATTCTGTTGGCATCTTCACTTAATGTCATCTCCAAAGGCTGCAGGGAGATGGTTTATTGGGATTACCGCTTTGCAAAAGGAATGTACACTCTGTGATTTCCTTTATTATGAAAATACGGGTCACAACTCTAGGTAAGGCTGCAAACAGCATTAAGTGACTCACTTTGACTTTGCTCTAATTACTACACAGAACATGTAGTTGGTCCAGGTTTCATCTATAATTAATAGAAGAATATATTAAAAAAATAGCAGATGGTCTTGGAGCCCTTCACACAAAAGCAGCAGCTGCAGAGCTGCCCTCCAAAACACTGTCAGTTTCAGGAGGCTGAGGGATGGAGCAGTTTTTGGTGAAGGTCCGGAGAGAGCTGTAGGTAACAGCATAGCAGACACCTGGGATTAAGACACTTCTCGTGCTGCCTCCCTTGTCCCCTGGCTGTGGGCAAGTGTGCCCTGCACAACTGTAAAGGTTTCTTTGCAGCAGCTCTGTAAGACCACGGCAAGTCTCAATGCAGCATCGGCTGCACTTTCCCAAAATGGTACAAACAGTTTTGAAGACTTCTGAAAGTCTGGACCACTAATGATAGACTAAGAGGTCTCCTGACACTGAGAGCATGAAGCATACTCAGTCGTAGAAGTGTGATGCTTCAGGCAAGCTGGGAGACCAGTCTTCTGGATGAGAAGTCTACTACTTGCCGAAGAGATCAAAGGCAAAGCACAGAAGAGTGTGTAGCAAATCAGCCACAGGAATCCAAGCTGCACCTGCACTGCTGGCAGGGGAATGCTAATGAAGAAAGCTGTCATCTCGAGAGATGAGGGTGGAAGAGCTGACCAGAGGCTAAAACAGGGCAGCCACCAAGAGGTCCAGAATAGTGTCTCTGACAAAGGGATATGTTCTGCTTGATCCCTTAAACTGTAGGCGAAAAAAAGACAGAAACCTTATCTAAGCAGACAATCATGGGAGAGGGCTGCCAAGTGGGTCCTGACCAAAGCTAAGGGACAGCTCGGGTTCCCGGTATCTAAAAGTAGGTAACAGGAAGTAATTGATTTCAAAGCAGGGATGGGACAATGAATGCACTAAGCGGCAAACCCACTTATTTTAGCCAGTTAGCAACAGTCCTATCGCTAGCTTAAGCGGCAACCACCGCAGAAGAGCGGTGTTCCTGTTATGAGAAGCACATTCTCAGACTGCGACAGAGCATGTGTGAGAACTCAGAAGCAGCTTCGGAAAAGCAGCAAAGATCTTGCAGGCCACTGAAAAACATTATGGAATCAAACCAGCCCTGGCTGCATTGATTCTTATTAACTCTCCTTACTGGTCCTGCAAAGGAGGAGGTTGGCCCGTACACAGATCCTCAGGGATTGAGAGCTGCATGAAAGCACCAACTCTGACCAGAGAGGGATTTTGAGACAGAGGAGATGAAGGCTTGAGTTACGCTACGCAAACTACCAGTGCCAACAAGATCAAACTGGTAGCAGAGAAAAGGACAGTACGTGGTTATGCCATCTTTTCCTGACCTTCACTAGGCGAGATGCCTCTGGAGTGACCTGTGCCGTGCAAGGACAAATGCCTAATGTGCCTGTAGAGATTCTCGTGTCCAAGAGGCATTGATTTTAGAAGTACAGTTAAGAGAAGGCAAAGAGGAATTTGGTTCCCAGGACACCGATTTCTTTGGTGATCTACCCCTGGAGTCTTTGGTATCACTGAGGACAGAGTCAAACTGCCAACCTTGGACCCCCACAGTCACAAACTCTCAGCTCAGAATAAATTCTAGAGCTTACTCTCCTCCCCTTCTTTTTGCAATTTATGAGGGTGACAGGCAGAACACTTCTTCCTGACGGCTAGTCCTTCTGGGCTGCAAAGTCACCTTGTGTGTTGCCAAGGCAATTTTCACAAGTTGCATGTAAGAAATACAGACTTGGGGGCGTGTGGGGTAGAATTACTGAGGAAAGTAGTTCAGAAAGGAGCTAAATCTACCATATAACTGGAAATTTTGGCAGTGAAGAGCTCCATCTTAACAGGGTGAGTGGGAAGAAGTGACTACAGACATGATGTTTTACATGCTGCAGACCAATCAGGAAGAAAGGAAGAGCAGTTTTCCTTCACAGTCTCAAGTTAGCATGTGCAAACATACCCACAACTAGAAACTGTGCAGGGACTCGGACAGACAAATAGTCCTAATTTCGAGGAGCTGAGCTTTCTGAATGGGAAGATTTTAAACCCAGACATCTGCATTGTGGAATAAATGTCTTTGAGGTATTTCTTTATCTTTATCTGATTACTTCCATACTCAAGGAGTCAGAAATCCAGACAAAGGTATCTGATACCACCACTATTATGCTGCGACTGAGTCATACAAGGTATCCTATGTAAAATGAATATGAATTTAGACAGACCAGGTTTGATAGCTCCTCGTGTTTAAACGAGAGGCACAAAAGGTGTGAAGTCTACCACTTCACAGCAGAGTCCTCTGTTCTGTGTAGCTCAGTTCTAACATGAGTGTCTTCGTTGTCTCTGGTGTACAAACATTAAGCAGCTGAATCGAGATGAACATCTCAGGGAAGACGCTGAACTATGCTTTCTGAATGTTTCCAAGTGATGGAGAAACAAAGCTTCACAAAGAGGCTACTGAATTTACACTCTTGCAAGTCTTCAAGGCTTAGCTAGACAAAGCCACAGCCAACCTGGTCTCATGTTGGTGATAACCCCGCTTTGACTGGGAGGTTACATTAGAGACTGCCATCAGTCCCCTTCCACCAACATTTCTATCAACTCTACCCGTCTTAGATGTGCAAGAGAAGAGGACCTTTTCATGAAAGATGTGGGGTATGCAGTCACTGTGATGAGCCCTTGCTATACAGGGTGGAAAGTCTGGAGCCACACGCTGGCTTGCAGCCAGTTGGGAAGAAGAGAATTTTAAGCTGAAGGACATCCTGACATCAATCACTGTTCATAGATGAGGCTGCTATTTGCACAACAAAACCTCTGGGAGTTAACCTAGCAAAAAGGACCAAGGTACAGCCTGAACTCTGTTCTGTTGTGTCTCTGCTTACCTGAATATAGCTTCCTTCTTGCCTCTGGCTGAATGCTAGTGTGCTGAGAATGTAGAACAGCTTCCGGATCTGGCATGGATTCAGTTTCTGTGTAGAGTCTAAAATGGTCTGTAAGAGAAAAGCCAGCTCAGATACATCAAGAATCCCCTTCCATGTTCCCAGTAATACACCAATTGTCAACCGCAGGGAAGCCAATTAATTTTACCTTTTTTGTACAGGCAGGAAAAAGCTACATTCAAATTAAATAAACATAAATGCAGAACTATTGCTCTGGCCTCAATTATTGCAGTTTGTTTTATCAGAGGCTGAACAGGAAAAACAATCTGGCTATCATAAGCATTTTGGGAGTGCTCCCATCCATTAGTGACAGCTATTTATCTTTTATCACAGGCTTGGTCACAGCATTCAAAATATTTGACAAAATGAACATTATGGTTTTTTGTTAATATTTCCATTACAAGCCCCGTAACAGCCAAGTCGTTAACAATTTAGGGGTGGAATTTTCTGTGCTGGCTGGCATCCTCAGAATATTTCTTCTTCCAGTGCTTCCGTGAAAACAGTCCAACTGTTTCCCAGAGCCATGCTAGCTTTCCTACCACTGACATGCCATTTTGCTGCCATTATTTTTCTCCTACTACTGGCCAATCTCAAAAGCAGAATTTGGAACGAGTTTGACAGGATTAGATAACCACTTTTGCAACCCTCAAGGAAATTCACCCAGTTTTACAGTTAAAAAATAGCTGTTTGGGGAGATGATTGGTGCTAAGATCTGCATGTTCTCTCTGTGCTGGAGAGGCTCCAGCTCAGTGTCAAATACACCAGCCATCTGCTGTACTGCACTACGGGTCTTTTTACAGGTAACTGGCTAGTGTCTCAGCCACCTCCGAGACGCACGCCAAACACGGGCCGCTGCCAGACCCTGAGGTCTGGCCAGAGCATTGATTAATGTGCTACACATACAAGCTTTGGTAACGTATCAAAGATCGGCCCATGGAAATCATAGCCTGTAAATGATCTGCCAGCACAAGAACATGCAAACAAGGTCAGGAGGAAGGTCAGCAGGTCTCAGTGGACTTCTGCGGGCAAGTACTCCCCATTGCACTTCTGACAACGCGTTCAATTATGAGCGGGAATTGTAGGCTGTCTCTTTCAAGGACTACTTTCAACCCTGAGTCCTTATCACATCCTCCCTCTGCCAGGAGGCAAGCGAGTCCTGTTTCTTCCTGTTAGAGCCATGGAATGCGTGACAGATTGCATCGCAAATTCTTATGGCGGATCTTAATGCCTTTTTAGCACATTTTAAGCAAGTAATTTAAATTTAACGATCAACCAGCTAAACAGCAAAAAGTACATGGCTTTCCCACAGTGTGTACTTAAACTACAGAATCCACCGACACCAAGTGGGCACCAAAAAAGTCAGAAGGGTGGGGGAATACACATACCCATAGTCTTCAAGGGCTCTTAAATACAGAACGTCCTTAAGCTACAAATCACTACAGATGGGGGAGTGTTCCAGACAAGTATTGCTACATGCTTGCCTTGCTGTTTTGCTCTTCCCTCAATCTCCACTTTTACTACTTTTGGAAACAGGCAACTGGGCAGGCCTGACCCTGCTTGTCATTCTTAGGAGTCAAGAATCCATTTTTTTTCCTCCCCATTGAGTACTTTCTTCTTTTAAATTTTAGGACATAAGTCTTTTCCCATCCTTGCCAGGAGTTTTGGTTTAGGACTCAAATACTGGCTAACATACTGTCAGCCTTTCAATGTGGTAGAACTGGCAGTCCACAAAGGAGGCAGATTTTTGCAAGTATTCAAAATAGCTGATATTAATAAAGACAGCATTTTCCTTCCGTCATAGGTGTCATTCCACGCCTGCAACTTAAGCATTCTCCAGTTACAGGGAAGGGCAACTTTTTTTCTTTGTCTATCTCAATGTCCTCTGTCAAAAAAATCATACAGTCCTATCTTACAGCTCACCCTTTCATAGCAGAGACGTTTCACTTCTGACCACTGCACTTCTCAAGACAGATAGCTTCACAGGTATGAGTTGTTCCATTACCTCTATTTCTGAAAAGTACTGACCTATTCTGGATCTGAGGCAAAGTGGTGTAAGAGACTTGAAATACACATACCTTCACGAAGGTGGCATAGCGCATCAGCAGAGATGTGTGCAGCATCACCAAATCAGTGAGCACATCCAGAGAAATTTCCAGTTCTGTCTCATTTCCACTGCACACGTGAGTCACCAAAGCAGTCACAACCTCCTAAGGAAAAAGCCCCCAGAGAAACCATGGAGAAATATCAACAGAAAAATGTCTGCCCCATTCTGCTCATATAGAATATATTGATCAAGTACAGATAATCGTCCTGAAACTCAACCATATTATTCTAAGTCCCTTCTCAGTTTGCTCTTTAATTCATGATATCCACAATATTGACTTTCTCCTTGAGCCCAAATTTTATTCAGTTCTAAAAGCTCCCATGATTCCATAAAGCAGCTCTTCACCAAACTTTTCCTGTCTACTTGCTAACACTGCTGCAGCTTCTGCTCTTTGCTACCAACACACAAGATGATAAAAATCTACCCTACTTACTTAGGCACACAGAACACTGCACCATATCCAGAAGATACCGCCTCTAACTTCAGCAGTTCCAGTGTCTTCACAATCTTTATCAACAGCAGTTCAAAACTGATATTTTTGTTTCAAAAATATTTTTATGGCCTTACTTCAGTTGACTTCTGGACAGGGATCTCTCTCCACTCCCATCCACTGCCTGAGGCTCTGGGTCTTTCCCATGTCACTAATTGCCAATACAGCCATCCTCTTTTGAAATTCTTAACATCTCAAAGTATTACTAGACTCACTAGCTTGTTGCAGATGACATCGTATGCCTTCACATCTCAGGCTTTTCCCAGTTTCTTTTTTGTTTGTCTATTTGTTAAGTTTGCTGTTAATAAGTAATACAGATACAGTGCTGGAAACAGTCTTAATTATAAACATACTGTGCCCAGAAAAGTGCAAATACATTCAAAAGCTTGTGCAGAGCTGTCTTCAATCCCCAAATTTTCTGATGTCAGCATGTCTGCAGGAACTCATACTCAGAGCTGAAAGTCTAGTCTGTGATTATTTCAGAGTATGCAGCAGCAGTCCAAGTTGGTCAGAGCTCTGAGGGAAATCTGTGTAAACTTTTTCATCACATCAACTTATCCCAAGGAAAGGGAAAAAAAGTTTCAATACAAACTATAACAATGGCTTTTTAAAATAGAGGATGTTCCAAGTGACTAGGTAAGACAGAACAGGAATATGGATTTATGAACAGATCTCTGTGACCCTGGGGGCTAGTCCTGACTTCCTGGCTAGATCTCAGTCAACTTGTTTGCTTTCTGAACTGCAGCAAACCCAGCACAGTCCCCTCTGCTCTGTAAGTGCTTTTCATTCTGCCACCTCTGAGGCCTGCCTGTTTGCTCCCTGCTCCTCCCAGCACTCTCTGTGCTTGAGTCACTTGCTACCAGAGCCTTGCTGTGACTGTTCCCCATCTTCTGCTGGGCCTAGTCTACAGCATAGACCTCTCTCCAAAGGCTTCCAACTGCCTCAAATCCTCTCCCCCTAAAGGATCATGACATACGTTCTAGAACAAAGTGCAAACACAAATAAAACAGGTGTCATCCATCACACTGTACCTGCTGGCAGTAAGAGTCAAAGGCTGCAAAAGCTTGTTTGTACATGCAGCTGCCAAAAGAGACTACGGCTGGGTGTGCAGAGTGCAGAAACGTCTGAGCAAGTGCTAGGATTGAAGGGAAGAAGTCTTTGATAACCTGAAATACAGACATCATACGAGATTATTGCTGCTCGTTTTAAACACACTCAGCTCCCTAAATAACAAGCGTGCTACAGCTCATCCCGAAACCTTTGCCTAGTTTACTGGGTGCCTTCCTGCCTTCTCTGACTGTCCTCTCTCACACAAACAGGCAACAAGAGCAGGCAGGGCACGCCAGAATGGGTTTCTCCAACCTCATCCACACAAAGGATGTACAGATTGGTTAAGAAGCCAGTCTGCAAAGCTGGCGAGCTCACAGCAGCATATCCCTTATGGGTGACACCAAGGAAGTCACAATACAGCAATGTACCACTAAATAAAAGCCCCAGGACAGATGCGCTCTTGGCCTTTAGCAGAAGGACTTTGCTACATCAAGATACTCAGAAAAATCTAAGTTAACTTTTAAAGTTAGCTTAATCACACAGAGCTCCTTTGAACAATCACCTCTTATTCAGATGTAAAGTGGCCTAATTTACTTTATCTTAACTTATTCTGGAAGGGAGTTAAACTACAACTGAATTAAATCCACTTATATTCAGAATAAATGTGCCTTCTTAAGGCATTAATATAGTTTAATTAGTTCATTTTAAATTCATAACTTAGTGTTTCTCATCTGCCCTCTACCTCCAACAAGCAGCACTGTGTCATTTTTCACACATCTTTTCAGTTTTCTCATAGTAAATGGTAATTTACATTACAAACATATGCCCAATACACATATTTAGACCTAGAAACCATTACACTTGAAAAAAGGTGCATGTAAACACATGAACTTCTAAAAATACCGTGGGAGAAAACAGCATCTCTGGAACACACAGTAAAGATCTTGGGCTAGACCAGATCTCTTAGGCTGAGAGGGTTTGCATCAAAATAAAAAGCCCATTCAATTCTGTGGAAAGCTCATCTCTGAAACAACCCACGTGACAGTTACAACAGAGAACATGTGCCTTTGGAGACTGATCTGGGACCAAAAATTAAAAAACCGAAGTGTACATAAAAGGAATGGTATAAATAATGCAGCACAGGGTTAAATCATGATCTGACAACATCTTTGAGAGATAAAAGAGGGAGTCCCAAAGCAGAATCAGCACTGACCGTTGAATGATTTTGGAAGGCATTCTGCATCAGTTGTTCTGGCATGCAGCCCAGCCGAATTTTGCTCCTCAATACTTTCTCAGTTTGCTTCCTGTTCTTGGTGTTTGTAGAATGGATTAGCAGCAAAACTATCAGATCCAGAACCTTTTTGAGGAAATAACCACCAATCATTATGCTGAAAAGATACTTAACAGTCCAGACAACTACACACTTTGAAATCAAAACTGAGAAGAAAATCAAGAGCTCAAAAAGCCCTGACAGCCACAACTGTAGAAAAACCTCATCGTTCCAACAGGACAGAATTAAAGCAGGATAACTCTGTCCCTTGACATTTAGAAGGGATGAACTAAGAGTTACAAAGAAAATGGATAGCTGTTATACTAGGAACAAGACAAATACCAAAAGAACCACCCATGCAGCATCACTGGCAGTTTCTGCTCCAACTAGAAAAATCTCTTCATCTACAACCACAAAGAAAGCCCTTGAAAACACCAGCAGAAGAGGACACACCCAGAGATAAGCGCAGAGTCAGAAGTATTACCTTATGGTCAGATACAGACGTGCTGTTCTCAATAGCCTAAGAGCAAAAAAAAAAAGAAAGCTGTTATGCTAGAGTACGATACTATATTCCAAAACCAAATCAAAAAAGGCAGACGCCAAAAGAAATACTGCTCACAGATTCCTCTCCTCTACAACAGGACAGCTATCAAAGCCAGCAAATTGGATCTTGCCAACAGCAGAGAATCCAGAAGGCACTCAAATAAACAGTACAAAAAATCAGCTTGAACAAGGACGTTCTCAAATAACACCAGGCTTGAAAAAAAGAACTAAGGTACTGAGCAACGAAAGGCTGAGAACAAGAAATAGTCTCATGGTTTACACTGAAATGCAATTTAAAATTAAATTTAGCCCAATACCAGCCAATATTGATTTCTTGCTGGACATTTTCAAGCACCTTGAGGCTTCACACAGCTCAGTCTCAGCACATGGGTACACATTTTTGCTCTCTTGCAGACAAGGAAAAAACTAAGATTATTTTTTCCAAAACTCTCTCGTAAACATGTAGAACCAGGTTTATCCTGCATTTCAAGATCTGGGGTCTATACAGGGGAGCTCAGAGGCCATCTTGCAAGCACTGTGAAATTGGTAACCGAGGAAGAAGACAGACTCCTGAAAAAGCACCGCTAATTTGGAACACAGAACAAAATCTGTATCAGCAAAATGAAGGGCTAACATTTGTCTTTTTATATCACATTTGATTACAAGAAAGGCTCAGGCTCAACCGAGGAGTCCAATTAAATAAGGAAAGAAGGACTGAAACATCTTACCTTAATCCAGGCTTCAGAGACATCTTTCTGAAATCTCACAGCTAACTTGATCACATCAAAAAGTAGCTTCACACAATTTTGGCTGGTGGTTACTTGGCTCATGGAAGAACTGTAAATGATCAGAAAGGAGGAGACTCAGTCATTGTAAATACTGTAGTAAAAAGAACAAGGCAGCCTAGCAGTCATAGTAGTTACTTAAAACAGCCGTTCTCTAGAGGGAATGCTCTGGCAAGGATAGGGAATTTCAGAAGAGACTTTCAGAAGAGGGTGGAAGCAGAGGCTGCAGAATCAACCAAAGACATACCAGAGGGAACTTAAAACAGATGAAGTAGCAGCAACACTATTATAAATGGAGCTGCATACCGCTACGCAGACACGGATGCAGATGGGTCAAAAGGAACTCCACGCATGGCAGGGGCGGCCGGCTCCACAAGGACTGACAAACGTGTCGTATTAGCACCAAGTGGGAAGGAATAAAGATGTCAGCACCTTTACTTGGGATAAATTAGGCTCATATATGTAATCGTGTGTGCCAGAGAGACCAGATAAAGAAGAGCCAAAGTTCTCTTGTCCCATCTTACCCTTGGAGAATCATGTAAATCAGCTCAAGTACCTGGCCTGGACTTGGCTTTTAAGCTTCTTCTGGGAACCTAGGATCTGCAGGGGCAGAACACACGATGACAGATCCAAGTTCTTGCGAAGATCAGAAATCACCTGTAAAACACAAATCCCGGCAAAAATCACTGTGACATATGAGGAAAGAAAAGGCTGAGAAAAAGAAAACACCATCTCACAGAATAACCTTAAAGTTACAAAAAACCTCATGTATTTGTAAAGACTTATAAGCATTTGACCATGCTCATTTTTTTTTAATACTTAAAAGTGAACCAGCCACACTTTGCTCTTCACTGGCATGCACATGCATGCAGAAAGCAGAACAGGATTTCTTTAGAGTTACTCCATGAAATTCCCACCTATATCTGCTGTATGTTGCTGTGAACTAGTTTTATCCTGTTCAGCAGCAAAGCAAGATATATGACAGCCACAGGAATTCTGGGGCATGTGAATTTACCAATTTACCTGCTGTCAAATTGTAGTGGATCAGCACAGACTGGGTTGCATGTTATACGCATGCACAGTGGTCTCCCTGAAAGATCTGGGCAGACCATAATCCACTTCTGGCTTAAGCTGAGGCTTTCTCCAAGTGTGAAAAAAAGCATCTTCAATAGTTCAGTAAGGCTGGCTCGACAAAACACATCTAGTTCATTTTAAAAATATTCTGAGTATGTTTCCTTAGATAAAGCAACTTCAAAAATTGAGGAAGTTTACATCTTAGAATGAAAACGGTCCTCCAACAGAAGATCCACCCTTGTAGGGATGTTTCCAAAACATGATTTAGAACAGAACTCAGTGGAGAAAACGAAGAGAATTACCAAGTTGCAGTCCCAGGTCTGTTGGCTATTTCTGGAATTTAAAACCCTTAAAAGGTCTGTACAATGCAAAATTCTTAGATAAAATTCAAAGGCTTAAAGTTGCCACCTAACCACAGTTTTTCAGTCTAAGAGTTTAACTCAAGACAATTTGACTGCTTTCAGTTCTTTAAGATGTTTACACTCCATCCCCCCAAAAAAAAAGTTCTAAGAACAAATGAGAGAAAGCTGCAATAGCTAGCAGAAAGGAGGAGGTTTCAATTCTCATGCCCGAAAGCATAACCAAATCTATGGCAAAGGACAGATACAGTTTCTACATGTGCTTTTGATCCTGGGCAATATTAAAAATTTTACTTGAAAAAATTAAAGCATACACCTCTGTGTGTGAAGCAACTGCTCTGTTAAAACACACACTGGATTAGACAACTTATTGGTCTTTAGTATAGAGAAAATACTGTAACCTCTACTGCGTCTGCTGCCTTGACGTTATGGAGGATGAATTTTACTACCACAGGCAAATCTTCCAGTTTTACAGAAGGCACAATGGTCATGGCAGACTGCCGCACCTGCGGAGAAACCAATACCGGATCAGCTGTAAGACTAATGTTCGCAGAAATTTATGAAATAGTTATGTTAGTTCGCAGAAATAGCTGTGTTAGTGGGAAGGAATCTTTGGAGGCTTATAGTCCAACCTTCCACTCAGAGCAGGAATATTGTCAGTACCAGGTCAGACTGGCCTTGGCATTGCTGAGTCTTGAAGATATCCAGGGATGGAGGAAAGCCCCAACCCCTGCTACCTCTTTGATAATTTATGTCAGTGCTGCAGACCCCAACTCATTTTTCCAAATGTCCAACCTGAACGTCCTAGGCTGTAATTTGTAGCCATTGCCCCTTATCATTTCACTTGGCACTGCCGAGGAGAGGTTGGCTCCATCGTTTTTTAACTGGCTTTCAAAAGGAAAAAGCATGAAAACGTGTAGCCTGGTATGCAGCACTAGCCTTTGGGGACTATGTAAAATAACATTTAATGCACTCAAATGAACCAATTTTACTCTATTCACAAGAAACCTAACTGCAAGAAGTGCACCAATCCAGCACATCCAGAAGACCCAAGGCACATCTCGTCTCCTTTATCACTATTCTGCAGAGAAAAACTATAACCATGCAATGATTTAATCGCCAGTCTGCCTTTTCCTAGAATATAGCAGTCTAGTCTGGTCACTGTACCTCAAAGAAAGAAATAGTGGCAATAAGCAGGTTTAAGGTGGGCAGTAAACACTTACTGCAGCAGGACAAAGTGATTTTGCATTTGCTAAGACAGCTATGCTTGAAATTTCTGAATGCACACTGTAACAGCCGGAAAACTCCTCTCTGCTCCTCACTGAACCCCTTATGCATGTTTCCAAACCAGTTTTAGCTTCTCTGAATCCTTTCCAATTTCAGCTAGCTCAGGACTTTTGAAGGCCTATAGGAGTCAGATTTAGCAAAATACTTTGAATGACCAAACAGCTCTAGCTCTCGTGTTGCTAAGCAAGGGCTGGGTTCGGCTCAGCTGCTCAGTAAAAGCTCTTACCTCGGCCAGAAGGCCTGCATCAAGATCCAGACGAGAAAGGGCATCCAGGATTGGAACTGTTAGCCGTCTGCTCTGTTTTAGTAAGCAGCTGACACACACAAAAAAAAAAGAAAACAAATGATCCTCTTAATAGAACCATTAATGGATCTTTAGTAAACTGTATGATTCCAGTAGTTTTTGTGGTCACTGCAAAAGTATCTCTGAAACTGACAACAACATATGCCACGGACACTACGGAAAACTTGTTCCCTAAATTATCACTCCTCTCTGAACGCGCTGAATTGTGATTCTGTGGTTGCTGATTAGAAGCAGATATGAAGAATCTACCTTTTTCAAATCTTGTAAAAACAGGGAGCATGGACAAACACCTGGTACAAGCCTCAAGTAAGAACTTGAGAATTGGAAGGTCCTGGGTTCACCGTAAATAGAAAAAAATAGTGAGATTGCTGGTATATAATTTAACGACACACATCACTTGGGCCTGATACCTTCTAGCCACACTTCTGTCCCATGGATGTGCCATCAGCAAAGTGTAATTGAGATTGCCACCAAAGCCAAGGATTGAATGTCTCATGTGTGACCTCTCTCCTAGTCACAGTATTTGCTCTAATAATTGCAAACATGTAATGAAAGGCATAACGGGCTCAAAAAGATACCTGTTTTCCCAGCACTGGTCAATAGGCAACAAACAGACTAAGAACTGGAAAAGTATTTACAAATGCTTCCTATACAAAGTGGTCTGGCTTCCAGCAAGCTGTGGTTTGGCACCTTCTTGACCAAGGGCCTGCAGGTGTGTTTAACAGCCTCACGGACCTTCCTTTCCCAAAATTCATCTAATCATTCTTGGCTGCCATCTAAGTGTCTATACACTTTCTCTAGCAAGAAGTTCTACTTGAATTGTGTTAGTTGAAAAACACATCATTTTCAGCTTCCTGGTAATTCTATTTATACTCCCTAATTCATTACAACAAGCAATGAGTCCTTTTCTGCATCAGAAATGGGTAGAGGCTATAAAAATATGGAAATAAGTATTCCTTGCTGATACTGTTTAGATTCTCAGCTTTGAAAAAATACAGGTAGAGAAAACAGAAGTCTGAGGAGTTTGATTAGCGTAAAAAAATTTAGTTGTGTGGGGCTTTTTTATGTAGGAGCTAAGACACTAAACTGAGAATGGAAACACAAAGCTACAATAACTTTTGAGAGGGTAAAAGAACAGGATGCACCACTTGCAGGTGTAGGCTGAAATAATGACCACAGCTCTGAAAAGATAATTAGCACGGGCATAAATGTAAGCGATCTGTGTAATGATAAGAAATAGAAACACTGATGTATATAATTAAATATAGGCTAAGACTAATAAAAAAAAAAATCCTGTAAAATGAATATGCTATAAAAAAAGACAGATGTAAGCGCTAGCTTAAGGTAGCGCTCTCTGGGACGATAGCTATTAGCATTAGGTCCCCCTGTTCTCCAAGTCAATAAATATGCTTGAGAAACGTATATAAAATAGCCAGAAAGTTCTGCATTGTGCACACATTTATTGTGGTGTTTGGTTGTTTTTTTATTAATAAAAACAGTGCTGACCCTTACTGTAGCAGATTCCAAGCCAAATCAAAAGCGGTCTATAGTAATATCCAAGTGACTGATCACAGACTGATCCAGCAAAAGTAATGAGTACTTAACTGGATTCTACCTGTGCCGTACCCAGGTAGTCAAGAGTTCAATAATTTTTTAGATAAAGGCACTTTTGGAGCATTTAGACCTCTCTTTAAGAGCATAACAGCACAAATGAAATGTCCTAAGCCAGTGCTACCTGTCCCTGAATGTTACCATTAACAGAAACGAACCGTTGTCCTATTTTAGTCAGTCCTGGCGCAACCTGCATTAACACACCATGTCTTTTTCTGTTAAGTGCAAGGAGATTAAAAAAAAAAAAGAAAAACCAAGTAAAAACAAAAGGAAAAAAAGGAAGAAAAAAAAGAAAAAACAAAAGAAAAAACCTGCAACCAGAGTGATCTGTACCTGAGCTCTCTGGCAACCTCACTTTGCTGGGAATCCTCCAGGATCTCAGGTAAACTGGTGATAATATCATGCTGGATTGGTACAGGAGAGACATTAACCATCTGCATTAACTTCTTGACGAGATCCTGCAGAACAGAAGAATACTTGTAAAACACCTGAGTCTCACTGTGAGCAAGCGTTTCGTCAGCATGACAACAATATTATGCATGTAAAGTCACTCAGGAAGTCATTTGTCTGGATTTATGCCAACTGTCTATGCCAATTCATTGTCCCGTGGAAGTGGTGAATCATAGCATAGATTTTTACGGAACAATGGTATTTTACAGGTAGGATATAACTATCGTGGTGAGCAAAGGAAACTGGGAAACCCAACAGCAAGCTTCTCAGTGTTTAGAACAACTTCTTGATTCAGTTAATTCTGGGACTCTCTAGTAACAGCCTTCCAGTACAAAGTAACCCACAGAGACAGACTGACTTAGGGAAAAGGAAAAGAACCACCAAAGCAGGAATGGAGAATTCATCCCCAGATGCTTGCAAGCATCCAATCTCTCTGTTAAAATTAAACAAGAGGGGATTGTAACTTCCTGCCAGCAACATCTTTAAAATGGGGTCACCCAGGTGGAGACATACATACAGATACAAATTTATGAAAAAGGAGACTTAGAACAAGGGAAGAAGAAAAATAATGAAAGGGGACGTTCAAATGTCACTGAAGGCAATCACAATAAAACAGAAAGAATTAAATCTCTCCTTCAGCATGTGAACATGAAAACAACATCAGTTCTCATTAGCATAATAATTGATCTCATCCCACCTGAGAGGCGTTCCAAAGTTGACTGAAAAAAACATACATGTGATTGCACTATCAGTACCCACCTGGCTGTCAAGAAGCCTGTCAAGCCATTTAAATTGATTGACGATGAGCCGGGGAAAATTTGTTCCAAAGGTGCCCACGCTAGAACAGCAGAAAAAGCGAAACACAGATTAGTCAGACCAACAGACGGACTCAAAAGCTTTGCTCCTGGTCAGCAAGACCATGAGATGCAATTCAGATTAACCAACTATCAAAATCATATTATGAAAATATCATTAACACCCCCACAGATTTTAGCACTGTCTAGGAAGAACCCTACTTCCTACTTGCTATACACACAAAGCCGGGATACTACCAGCCTGTTTCAATACACTACAAACAACAACATCCTAAGTTATGGCACAGAAATCAAAGCGTACAATGTGACCTTACTTCAGATCTCCTGTGCCACAGTACGAGTGGCTGCACTAGCTTCGGCAAGTCTCCTTTGAGGCCAGCATCCCTGCCCCCAACTGCAGTATTAGATGCTTTTGAATAAGTTTTGGGTAAGAGGGCATTCACACAGCAATCTTTTCACAGCGTTTCCATTCAGTCTCCAACAACTACAAGGCAAATCTACAAGGCAGAAGCTGGTACCCAGTCCATCGTGTCTGCTATCCGGCACCACATTTATCCTCCATTAATTTCCCTAAGCCTTATAAAAAAAGCAAAAAACCCACAACTGTATATAATTTCTGACCTCTACATTCTGCAACACTGAATTCAACAGGGTAAATTATGCATACTCTGAAAAAGTACTTCTGCTTTTTTTGTTTGCTGCCTTGCATAGTTAGAAACAGTAGTTAAACCTTCCTCAGTTACCTTTTCTAAATCTTTCTTGCTTTTACAGACAATCTATCATCTCTCTGCCAGTCATCCCCTTTGAAGGCAGGCAGAATTCTATTTTATTTAGAATATTTTTCCCTACTTACATGGAAACTGTTCTACTGTATTTTTGTGACAGCCTGACCAGAAGTGCATGCAACATTCAAAATGTGATTGTACCACGCATGTACAGTGACACGATCTTTGTCATTTTGTTCCCAATTCCTTCCCTAATATTCCATTTGCTGCTTTGACTACTGCTAAGCATGGAACTGAAACTAAAAATAAGAAAGAAAAAGAAGCACGGATACAAGATACCTTTCCTCAATAAAAACACTGAGTTTGTCATTGTATTTATACAACCAGGATTATTTTTAGTCTGATTTTTTAAGAAAATAAGGTTTATGCAGCTGTACTGTCTAAGACGCCCTCCCTCTTCTGTAACTTCTGGTCACACTGGTCTGTGAGCATATATGTATTAATAAGCTGGCTGTTGCCAAATCGTATGGATAAACCAAGTTCTCCCTACAGTAGGTCAATAAATTGAACACCCTCTGTCCAAGCATCGACTAGCATTAAACCTGTAGAGGTCCAATAGGTCTATGCTTTTATGTCACATTTGGGAGAAACAGGTCGTTCAGTACAGGTGTGGTCACAGACTAGCTGTAATGAATATTATTTCTTGTCCCATAATTAAACAAAACAAAACCCAGTAGGAAGTCCACTGAAAAAACCTCTATTGTTCTTCACAATTAGTTTTAGATTAGATTATCCTGGAAATTGTTACCAGAAATTGTTACCTCACTTTTCATTTCCTTTGCCATTTCCAAACACGCTGAACAACCCAGATCTCCATGGGACCATCCTCCTTCTACTGCAAAATGGACCACCTACTTCTTCTCTCCCCCGCCCCCATTTTTAACTGGTCATTAATATATATAAAAAAATTTCATTCTTCTTACAGTTTGATAGGAGACAAGTGTAACAGCATCCATTTTTAAGACCCCCTAAAGGGTTCACAGCACAATTAACAGCTTATCGCTTTTACATCCAAGATCCTTTAGAATTCTTGGGTGAAAACAATTCAGTCCTTGTGACTGTTAGCGTTAAACCCTCCTCTAACAAGATTTCAGACTGATCTCTCAGACTCAACCTCTGTACAGCATTTGTATCCTGCTTGATGCTCAGCACCGAAACAAATACTGTATCAGGAACAGCCCCAGCTTCTTTCTGTCCCTTGACCTGCTCCATTAACTCTGTAGCGAGCATCCAGGGTAATGGAAAAAGAGTTTTTCGCATTCAAGTCTTGCCTCAAGATCTCTCACTCTGCTATGATGTTCTACATTCAAAAACCAGCAGATGCTTTTTCTATTTTCCTTGTTTGAACACAATCTGCATTTTTAAAAGGAGGTCTGTTTGCATCTAGCAGCCTCCTAAAACTCTGCCAGCCACTTTCATCTTTTTTTAAATAATGTGACACTCCATAGTCCCTCTGCTGAAACGCTTCCAAAGCTTGTGCCAGTAGCTAAGAAAAGCATAATGAATCATGGGGTACGTCTGCATTTCAGCTTCTATAAATTTGTCTTCTGCTTTATGTACCCACAAGTTTAAAGTCATGGTACCTCACAGATAATTTTACACATGTATGAAGAAAAAAAATCCGTGTAAACATCCGTTCAGGTAAATGTGAATTAACAGTTAAAGTCAAACATCTGGTGATTGTCCAAAAGAAGAAATTTCATTTCAAGGCAGAGAGAAGACAGTCTATACTCACATGTCAAAAAAGAATTCAGGGATCTTTTCCAACAACAGTGTTATGACAGCAGGCTAGAAGAAAGGCAAAAAGACAGCGTTAGGATGTTGATTTACTGCTTGTGCTGTGGCATTGCCACCAAAACTGACCTTTCACAAAGGATGAAATATGCACAGAGAATAAAATACTCAAAAGGACAAATAAAAATATGTCCTGTATAAGAAATCTCTTGCCTAATGCCAGAAAGGAGGCGCACAGCCTGCAAGCTGAAAACCACAAATGCTGAGAGTGGTATAAACTATCCACATAATCCAATAGAATCAGAGCGTACAGGCAGGATGTACAATTCCTCTGGGCCAAACGAAGCTCTCTTTCTCAGACCCAGCTGAGTTGCTTTTCACCACACAGGAATCTAAAGCACCAACTTTAGATAAGTTTTAAAACAGTGCCCACATGCTTTTGCCATTCCCTTTGCAGGTCTAATTCTTTGCCTCTTTAATCTGACCCAAATGCAACTCTAAAAATGTACTTAAGACAAGAACTTTTAAAACATTTTAATTATAAGAGGATTTAAATCCACAGCTGCTCTAAGGTTTCCCATGCCTTGGCGAGATACCTGTCATCTTCACCTCCGTATACATCTTGATGTAACTTGTATACAACTTCGCAGAACTTGTTCTTGCCAGCAGGTTGCTCAGCGTCTTGCCCATTTTTAAACACCTCTAAGATTCAAATTCCTCCAATAACGGAGTTTCCATCACCTCTCTAGCCCACCTGTTCTAGCACTTAAAGAAAACATTCTCCATAGTGGAAGTGGTTATATCCTATCAGAATTTCCCATGGTTGACCTGAGCTGTCATCTCTCATCCTGCCCCCATTCACCTTTGAGAAGAGTCTGACTGTTTTCTCTACACCATGCAACTAGATATTTGAAGACCAAAAAACCTCCCTTAATCTTCTCTTCTTAAGACTGAACAAACCCACTTCCCTCTGTCCCTTCTTGTATGCCACGTGCTCCAGGCCCTGAGCATCTTTGTGTCCCTAAAGAAAGAAGAAATCGGACACTATTCCAGATGCAGCCCCATCTTCCTCACAAACAGTTCTATTAATCCTCTACTTACATAAGCAAAAGGATCCCTAAATAAATAAACACCACTGTAAAGAGCAAACTAAGATGTCCATACCTGCAAGACCTTAATTCCAAGAAGCAGTTTAATGAGGCTTTCACAATACGAGTGCAACAGAGTCCTGCAAGATGAAAGATTCCACTACAGTTGTAATAAACACATGTGAGGAGAACAGGCTGTAACTCTTTCCATTACTGTTTTTTTGGGGGGGGTGGGGGTGTGTGTTTTTTTAAAAAAAACACACTTACAATGACTTATGGTAATGTATGGTAACCATAGATATACACAATAAAATTCTAAATTGCACTTCAGCTCTAAACGAGTTTACTCTCTACAAGACTAGCGTGAGCTGGAAATGCAAAAGTCTCTGTGGTTAAGCTGTATCTCCTGAAAAAACTGTTAAAACAGATATTCACCAGCCTTGTCAATTTTCTTGTCCCCATTATTTGGTTCTCGCTATAAAATGTGATGGAGCCCAATGCGTGCTACAGACAGCTAGTAAATTCTGTGATGTACTACTTTAAATTTGCTGCTATTAAATAGCAACGTATTACACTAGCCACTTTTGCACAACAAACAAGTCTTGTTGTTTATCAGCGGGAGCTACGGCCTTTCCCTTCACTCTGCTCAGCATTACACGACATTTAACTAGAGACTGGCTCTGACTGAAGGGGAAGACAAAATACATTTTCTCTGACCTTGACCCCTCAGTCCTTACAGGAGTGCATGGCAAGAGACAGTTCTTGAACTGGTTTCTGTCCTTGATGTGAGATTCCAAGCCGCTGATAAATTGCTTCACAACCTGCAAAGCAGAGAGAAGTTATCCACTTCCTGACAAGACGCCCCGATCAACTGCTGTCTTTTAGGATGTTCTTTGTGAGCAGACGATGGGAACAGGGAAGAGCTAGCCAGGGAACTGCAGACAGACACAAATTGTGATGGAAGGAAAGCTGGATAATAAATGAACTTTAGTCTAAACCATTTCCAAAAGGAAACACTAGTTGTTCTACAAAATAACTCTAAAGCAACAGTCTCACATTTTACTTTGATTTAAAAGGGCTTTGCCTTTCCTCCTGTTCCGCTGAGATGGCAACATTTAATGTGACAAGAGCTACACTCAAAAAACATTTGCAGGATTCAAATCACTGGCCTCAGGAGTTTCACGCTGGCTTGTTGACTGGAGGGGAGCACCACATTGTGGCAGTTTTAATGCCGCCAGTTCCCAGTCAACACAAAACCAAACACAGCTTCCACTAGAAAGTCAAGCAAGTGATTTTTCTCCCTTAAGAGTCTTTGCCTATTGAATAATATTGCCAATTAATTACTTTGACAAGGCAAGGTGGTGGAAGTGCAGCACTTTTGCTTGGAATTGTGCGAAATCCATCTTGGAGCATGCACACCAAGGCTGGTTTAACAGAGGCACAGGCTGGTCATCTTTTTCTGACTATTCAGATGTAGCAGCTGAGAAGAGACAGACGTAGCAGAAGGACAATGGGACCAAAAGGCTGGAACAGCAATGTTGAGAGAATTAGAGAGTGTGGACCATAGAAATCCAAGATAAGCTACTGCGTTGCATACTTTTGTATGGGACTAGCAGGAACAGGCAGCTGCAACTTGCGTCTTTTGCTACACAGCAAACAGTTTTAAAGCTGGCTCCTGCCAAAGCATAGTCTGTTACTTACGTCTGGGTAAGTAGGGTGCTTCTTCAGGGCCAGGCAGAGCTTCTTCTGGAAAGCCATTTGATCTACAGCTACGGAGAAAGTTTAAAAAGAAAATAAAGAGCCAGACACATTTTATCCATACAACATCATAACAACTACAAGCTCTCAAGCCCACCCACCAATGCTTCTGCGTTTGCTCTGTTGAAAAGTCCAGTTAACAAAAGCCTAAGTGGTATCACCACTTGTGCGTTCTCCAGTCTGGGCTGAGAGTAGCTAATAGCATTAAAAAACGCTTAATCCACGAATTCCTGAAGGCCTGGTCTGAGCTGAAAGGCAACATGACATGCTTGTTTTCCCGTTTCAGAGCTCCTGCCTCTGTAACTCAATACAGTAATCACAGATGCAGTCTAATCTTATTCCATATACCTCCAATAATCTTTCAGAAACCTTTCTACTTAGCACGTATACATGCAAAAAGCCGGTATAATGAGTTTAGGTGGTGCACTGAATTCAGCAGGAACTGTGCAATTCAAGAGGTATATAACAAATAAGAGGCCAGGTGAAGGTTTGCTTGAACTTTGGAACAAGCTGGCTCAAGCATTTTTGCTCTGCAAGTAAAATGCATCTTTACTTAGTACCAGTCATCTTTGCAGGTTTTCAGACACAAGCAGAGAGAGCAAGTGTTCAACCCATACCTATTTCATTCTGTCCCTCCCCAGCTTTCAGTACAATTCCTGATGTTCTAAGGAGCTCTTCAAAGACTCCCTCATTCTCCACTCCACCATGGGCAGAGGCCTTTTCCTTATCAGAAATCCGCGACTTCTTTGTTTCTGAGAAAACAAGACACACTACATCAAATATACTCTGCAATAAAAATAGCAAGGATCCTTCACATAAACAACTAATTCAAAATTAACCTTCTGGTAAGAAGTTACAGGAACACAGGAATACACTTATGGGACCAGACCACCAAACTCTCCTGGTATTTGACAGCAGTCATTAGCCGACTAGGATGCCAATGCACAGATCCTATAAAGCAGTTACCCTGCAGCATGACATCAGAAAGGAACATTTCTCACTCACTCCTTTTAGTGATCCATAACCAAAGACAGTTAAGATACACCTTCAGTGGCTTCCTCTCGTGGGAGACATACCCACTAACAGAGCAACACTAGAGCGCATACTTTCCTCTGGCCTGAAAAGCACAAATTTAATCTAGGTTCCTCCACCAGACCTGTCTCTCGGGTATCCACCCATCTGCTGAAGCAAAAAATAACTATCCTCCCTCCACCTATGTAGAGAGGTTATCTTGGTTTGATTTATAGATATCAGTTTTGATCAAATGTGATTAATCTGCAGACTCTGAAACTCAAAGATGGTAAACACTGATCAAAGGTATGAGAACAGAGGGACTGAGAAAAGATATAGCACTGCTTTGAGAGTTGTTGTTTTATTGTGATTTTCAAAAGTGTCATTAACAATTAGCATTATCAAAACTGTCATTTTGGCCTTCTCCCTGCCTGGGAGCCGTTGCCCCTACCGACGGGCCTGCATTCCCCGTAAGATACCTGAGCACGTACTCGGCAAGTCTGTCTGGCAGCTCTCTCCAGAAGCATCAGCTTTTGACAGTTTCCTTTTCGAAACCATGGTAACAAAACCTTTGTTGTTGCCTATACAAACACAGGAAAAAGACAAGTGAGTGACTTTAATTCAGATTTTTTTTAAGCAAATCTAGAATGTATTAGTGAATAGTGAAGGGAAATGCTCCAGAAATTGAAATTGCTCAAAGAAAAGCAGATTGCCTGGTTAACCAGTATCACACCACATTTTTCTGCTGTAGAAGTTGAGATTTTAGAGTCTGTCATATTTAAATACCGTAATACATCACTTTTTCTAAAATTCAGTTCCTCATAAAACAAGGCTTAGCTTTTCTGTCAGATGCCAGGCAAATTAAACGGCAAGTTAAACTGAGTAACTAAGAGGCCTCAGATTGCACCCACTGATCTAAACTTGTGGCCCTCTCCCCAGGCCCGGACAAAGCCACAAAGGATCAGCAGTTTAGCATTCGTGGCCCAACCGCGTCAGCCGCCCCCGTTCACGTTCCTAACCCAGTAGGACTGCAAGAAGAGCTCTGTCAGCACAAACCCCCATCCCACTCGTCCTCTTTTGGTGGGTGGCAGTGTTTAAAAAAAATAAATAAATCTTGGCTCACCTTTGAAACTTAAAAATTATTTTTAAAAGATGCCTGATCATCTCATGCTCAATTTCAACTCCTTGGCAGAGGCTGTTAAAATGAGTTACATAAAATATCAGAGTGGGAGCAGGACAATTCCCCAGAAAGGTGCGACGAGGCCTTGGCAGCTCCGAGGTGCGGGCTGACAGGCCCAAGAAGAGCGCCCACTCCCGGGTAGCCCTCTCGTTATTCCGTCTGTTCCCAATCCCTCGGAAACGCCCGCGGCAGCCGGCTTACCTCACCCGAGCGCTCCCAGGGCGCTACGAGGCACAGGAACGTCCCCCCGCCCGCAGCCGGGCCCGCGGCCAGGCCGCCGAGGTTCCAAGCCGGCTTTACGCTCCTAGCGCCGCGCAGCCCGGCGTTGCCCAAACGCGGCTCAGAACCGCCGGCCCAAAGCCCGCCGGCCCCGGGAGCACCGCCGGGGGGGCCGGCCCGCCTCGGGACGGGGCGCGCTGCGCCGCCGGCGGGCGCTCACCCGGGCTGCGGGGGCACGACGGCCTCCGCCTTCCGCGCCCCGCTGCCCGACTCGCGCTCGAGCTCGAGCTTCCCGCCACCGGCGCGCCGTGACGCCCTTCCGGCGGCGGCGGAAGGGCCGGGCCCGGAAGCGGAAGCGGAGCCGGGGCCTGGGGCGGCCCGGTGGCGGCCGGAGCCGGGCCCGGTAGCGGTACCGCCGAGATGAGCGAGCCCGAGCTGCTGCTGGACTCCAACATCCGGCTGTGGGTGGTGCTGCCCATCGTCTTCATCACCTTCTTCGTGGGCATGATCCGGCACTACGTCTCCATCCTCCTCCAGAGCGACAAGCGGCTTACGCAGGAGCAGGTGTCCGACAGGTCAGGGCCGCCGCCGGGCCCCCCCCGGCCCGGGCCCCCCCCGCCCGCGGGGGACGTGGCGCCGCCGCCGCCTCACAGCTGCCCGTCCCTGGGTGCCCCCGGCCCGGCCCGGCTCGCTCCCGCCCGCCGGCCGCGCAGGGCAGCGGCAGGCCCGCTCCCGCCTGCGGCCGTGCCGCTAACGCCACATGTCTCTTTTCCAGCCAAGTCCTGATTCGGAGCAGAGTCCTTCGGGAGAACGGAAAATACATTCCGAAACAGGTAGGGAGATGCGCGAGCGGCTTCCCGCGCCACAAAGGGGGTAACTCGGAATGAAGCGCAAAGTGAGGAGTGGTGTCAGCAGAGCGCCGTGGTTAGAGCCGCGCTCAGGCATCGGGCAGCCTCTGCACAAGCGCCCCCCGGGCCCAAACAGCCTGGCTGGGCCTCCCCGCCCGGCGTCGCGTCTGGGAGCGCGGTCGGTAGCAGATGCTTAGGGAAACTGGACACAGGACCACTGTACATGTCTCGTCCTGACGTTAACGTTGGCTTCCACTACTCGGTGTTTTAACTGCATACCAAAATGAAGTCTGCATCCAAACTGTCATGTTTAGTGTCTGCCAAGAAACACATGGGGATTTAGTAAGAGCTTGGGGTAACGAGGGAGTCCTACAATGTCAGCTGTAATGTTTGCTGAACTAAAAATCCGTCACTCATATTGGCTCAGTTGCTGCCAAATATGTATGTTGTAAAATCTGGAAGTTAGCTCAGGGGAATGAAAATGCCAGATATACTGGTATCGGTACTGAGCCAGCGAGAACTTTGCACAAAGTGCTAGAAGCTCTTTAATCAATGTGGATTGTTCTTCAGATGACTCTTAGAATTATTTTAAGAAGTCTAGAAAGCCGGAGAGCTGGTACTCTGGGTCCAGGGAAACAGAAAAGTGAGGAGCTTTAAAGCATACGGGCAGCGAAGTACCTCTCCAAGAAAGGAGGATGTGTTATGAAAGAGTTCATAAGATGTCTGCATGTCTGAGCAAGAAATAATGCTTCTGTCCTTTCGTTTCCTATGGTGTTGGCATTGGCTCTTTTTGTTTTCAGTCTTTCCTGACCCGGAAATATTTTTTTAATAACCCAGAGGATGGATTTTTTAAGAAAACAAAAAGAAAGGTAGTGCCTCCTTCACCAATGACAGGTATGTTAAGGTACCACTGAACTATAGCTTTCTGCCAAGGTAGCAAGGCGAATCAACTTTGCAAAGAGCTCGGTGAATGGGGGGGGTGGGACTGTGCAGCCGGGTATCGGGGGGGGAGCGAGATCCCGCTCTTTGGTAGCAACATGTTGGGTCACTTCACTTTGCATAACTTCAGCCTCCAGCTGCCTGCAGCCTCTCACGAGAGCACGACCACCTCAGTGCTGCCAGAAACGGGAAGCCCTGCTCTCACTCGTGTCCTTCTGTCAGTTTTTTGCACCAGCTCCTGCAGGACCTTCTCTAAACCAATTTAACTTAACGGGGCCAACGACTTTAGCAGCAAATTAGCTGCTATTGTCATTTTTCTAGCTAAATCAGCTCACAGAGGGGTCCAGCGAGTTCAGCGATCTGGAGCAAGGGATGGGGGCAGACACAGCAGAGAACACAACACCCTTTTGGCAGCAGCCCCTGCCACACTGGCTGCTCATTTCATTTCCCAAAGTATTTTACAACGGTGGGGAACAATAGATATAGGATAGATAGTGGGAGAGGACTGTTATCTCTCATTCAGTTTCTTAATTAAAATAGGTGACGTTGGTGAAGTGATCGCTCATTTCCCTTTATTGTGATACACTGCTGTTTTACATCAAGTCTTTCAATTGCAGATCCTACCATGTTGACAGATATGATGAAAGGGAATGTAACCAATGTTCTGCCTATGATCCTCATCGGTGGTTGGATCAACATGACGTTTTCAGGATTTGTCACAAGTAAGTGTCTGGAACAACATGGCCCGTGGGTCTGGCTGCGTTTCTGATGGTGACCTCGGGGGTCTGGGCTGCAACAGAGATTTCTTCCTCTACCTGAAAGCAGTCGATGGGAAGCTGCGTGAATTTGGCTTGTGGCACTGCTGCTGTTTGCTCCATCAACTGCATTGATTTGCTTGCCCCGTAGCAAAGGAGGGAAAATTGTTTCCAGAGTACCAGCCGTGATCACAAAGAAAACAGCTCGTGTATTTGGGAACAATTGTAGTGGCAAAACCAGTATTTAAATTTATTAAAACTGCCTAGACTTTAAGTCGATACAGTGGATTTTCCTCCGAACCTGTCCAGGGAGTTGGTTACTGTGTGTGTAATGCAGAGTGTACGCATCAACAATACTTCCTTAAATTCACAGTTCTGGGTTTTTTTTCTTACTGTTTATGCGATAACTGTTTCTTTAACAAGAGGCATTCCCCTTCGCAGTCACCGAAACAATACCTGTGATGGTTTGGCCATCTGATTTAAGTTTCAAAAAGTCTTCTCATATTAAAATAAATACAGAACTACAGGTTTTTCAAAAGTATGTGTTAACTTGTTATTGTATGCATTGCGTTCAGACTCCTTCAGATGTAATAAAAGAAACATCTGCTAGCTTTGCCATTGGCTTTGCAATTATGTAGTGTTGCTTTGTGAAACTGGGCTTTTTTTTTGTCATCCTGCAGCAAAGGTCCCGTTTCCTCTGACGCTGCGTTTTAAACCGATGTTGCAGCAGGGAATTGAACTGCTCACTTTAGATGCGTCCTGGTAAGCCTGTGTCCTCAGCAAGCAAGGTTGAATATTCACTTGGAAAATTCTGAATGTGTTAATAACCCTTGAATGGTCTGTGCGTGCTTCTGAAGTGAGATCACAAGCCAGCTCTGAACTGAAATCAACCATGCTTGTTCTGATTTGTCAGGGTGAGCTCTGCTTCCTGGTACTTCTTGAATGTGTTTGGACTCCGAAGCATTTATACTCTCATCCTGGGCCAAGATAACGGTAAGACACTGTCACTTCTGTGAAAGAGCTGGCTTCTCCTTCCATGGGATGACTTCTGAGGGAGTTTGGGGAAGGATTTCTGAATTTCCAGCCAAAAAGCTCTTGAAAGCCTCTCTTACTTCTGTGAGGTTACTCTCTGCTGGCCAGGTTTGACGTCACCTGCAGCAAGTACCCAGACCTTCTGCACCAGCCACTGGCTAACCGCTTGTAAACTTCCATGGTAATTAACCCATGCTTTCTTCTCATCAAATTGGTGCGCAGAAGTTTTGCTGTCAGGCTTGCTTTTATTTCTAGCAAGGTTTTAAGGAAAGCTGCAAAGATTTCTTAATGCTAGATGCAGAACAGGACAGATACTGTGTCTGGGGTTATTGGGAGTGTAGAAGACTATTTTCTGCCATTTGCCTGCATATTTTATGTAAATTTAGCTGAGATATAGGGCATGGGGAAAAGATAGCTTGTGAGAACTTTTTCTGGCACGTTAGTTTTGCATTCTGGGTGTTTCTGCAACTTGCTGGGTTTTTTCATAGCTAGAAAACAGCCCAGTGGCACTGTGCTCCAAGAAGTGCTCTTTAAATGATGCAAATAAAAATGAACCTCTCCTTTCTCTTTTGTAGCTGCAGATCAGTCTAGGGTGATGCAAGAACAAATGACGGGGGCGGCAATGGCCATGCCAGCGGATACTAACAAAGCATTTAAGGTACAGTGTTCCCACCTGCACTCCTGTTTGCTGTGAACTTACAGGATTGTAGGCTGTACGTAACTCGGCCTCTCCCTGTGTCAAGCAAGGGAATTGCTCTGGATTCCTGTTCCTAAAATTAGAGCTGACAACTGATGAAGGGTATGGAAGCTGCCCTGGGTCTGGCAGAGCTCTAATACCGCAAAGCAAACCTGATTAGTTAGTTAGTCATTCCTGATAAAAAAGCTGAATTCACGTGCCATCTTCTGCTTTTGCAGAGGAAGATTTTTTGTTTTCCTCTCCCTTGAGATCTAGTTCCACAGCAGAAGCTGGCTCCCAAAAAGCTGTGATGATAATAGTGCAGCTGAGCACAAGTCCAGCAGGCACATGATGGAACTTGGGTAAGAAAATCAAGTAAGCAAGGTAGCTCAACTGAAAATCTGTCAGGATTTGACTGTGTCTTGAAGTTCTGCTAAGCAGTCTCCGTAGACACTTGCTTACTAGACTGCCTCTACCTTTTTCACAACACTAGTTTATGCATGAAGGGAAGGTCCTGGTTTCTGGTTTTAGGTACTGTAATACAGCTTTACCCACAGAGAACCTGTTGCCTGGGAAGTCAGGACGGCCTGCTCCTGCAGTTCCTCGCATTCAGTGACCTTCCTGGTTAAAAAAACCCGCATCACCCAGCCGGAGGCTCAGCCAGGGCAGAGGGTGGCTGCGGGTGGCAGCTCTGCCGGAGCAGTGACTGCTCTGCCACAAACTGTCAGCACCGGAGTGCAATTGCAGCAAGTACCGTGCGCTCTCCGGGCTTGCGTCCCTCTGCCTCCTTTCCGGTACTGGCTATCCAGAGCAGTTTTGCTGTTCAGCCCCGTAGGGACGTGAACTCGCTACACGGTCCTTAGCAGGAACGAAGAAAGCAGGCCCGTGTTGCAGGAGAAGTGTTCTGGCCAAGAAATACACATCTCTTGCTGGGCATCGCATGACATGATGTTGCGGGCTGTATGCAGCTTATTCCACAATACTTACTGTGAGCAACACTTAATAGAGTAGAGGAGAGCTTTGTGTTCATAGGTGGTGGAAGATGAGTAGTCGGGGAGATCATTCTCCTCTTCAAGATGAAATTCTGTTCTTAGGTCTTGGGCTGCTACGAACACCTGGCGTAATGAATTAATAAACTCTGCGGCTCCAGGGAGCTTGTTGGTCAGAGAACAGTCTGATGAGATGCATCAAGTCTGTGATCAGTTGCAAAATTTTTGGCCTGTAACTGGTTTTATCAAATGTCTCTGAACTAAAGAATTAACTAACCACAAAGCACTTGACCCCCAGAACAGAACTGGCTGTGTTTCTAGAGACAGCTGTTTTAGAAGAAATGGGCTACTCCGGAAGCTTAGAGGGTTTGAGAAGCAGATTAACGTAATTTTTCTAATTTCTATGATGTACTTGTATTGACCAACTATCTAATACCCAATTAAGCATAAAACACTGATTTCAGAGAGTTGACAGGATTGCCAGGTTTTTAATAGAACTTGATTTTTGTTGCAGTTTTAAGCTGAGAACTACGCAAGGGAGTGCTTAACTACTTTAATACTGTGTTGCTTTCCTTTCTCTACCTCTGTTTATTATCAATGCAGACGGAATGGGAAGCTTTAGAATTGACTGATCATCAGTGGGCCTTAGAAGATGTAGAAGAAGAGCTCATGGCAAAAGACCTCCATTTTGAAGGCATGTTTAAGGAAGAACTTCAGACCTCCATCTTCTGAATTTGAGAATATGCTTTTGTCTCTTCTTGTAAAAGTCATTTGAAAAGACATGTTACTTAAAACTATATAATGTATTTTAGAAAGGCTGAGAATAAAAGAAAAACATGTTCAGAACCGCAGTTACCGAACTCTGATTTGAGCCCCAGGACCGAGTGTGTTGTATTTGAGCCAGAGGGTCTCAGGGTCAGCTTCTAGCTGGAATTCTATTTCTCTTCCTGGAGAAAAGACCTAAAATTTGTAGTTCTAGTACGCAAAGAGGAAGCTTGCTTGAGTTAAGGAACTTCAAGCTTCATGAGACTGAAAAAGTACGAGGAGTGCCTATGTTTCTGGTTTTGTCCTTTTAAACAAATGCAGAGCTAGTTATCCTTTGCTTTTGAACAATTAAGACAACATCATCATGTTAACAGTTCGAAACTGACCTGGTGACAACGTATCTAACATCTTCAGAAGCGGAATGAGGATTCAGTTTCTGAAAGCAGTGGTTGTCCTTCCCCTGTACTCTTTTCCTGTTACAATAATTGGGGTTTAAACAGAAGGAAGGCCAGGAGCCCCCCCCCCCCCCCCCCCCCGAGATCCACCGAGGAAGAGGAGAGATGAGGAAGGTGTAGCTGAGGCTGCCCAGTGCCACAGAAAGGCACAGACGGGCTTTGTTTGCTACAGCACCAGGTATCAGCAACCCAGCGCCGCAGGGGAGAAAAGGCAACCCTGGAGCAAGCGCGGACGCTCAGCTGTACAGAGCGGTGCGGGCAACAGCTGCTTTTCTCCCAAATCCCCACTGGCAGAGCAGGGGTTGGCTCTGCAGGACTCACCCTCCCCCAGCTGCAAGAGCTCCTGGATCACCAGGCAGCCTCGGGTCACGCAATGAAAGCTGAAAATACAACAAAACCCGGTTTCAGTGCAAACCACTCTTTAATTTTCCTCTTTGTACAATAGAGCCAGCCACTTACAAAGTGCTAGTCTAAAAAAACAGGTCTGGTATTACAGCACACACACACCAGCCGAAGCCCATCAGCTCAGAGGCAGAGAAAGTAAGAGCCGGGCCACTTTTTCTGCAGTACAACCGAGTCTGTTCAGCGTCTGAGCATCGGAGATTTAGCCCCGCTGATGCGTTTCTCAGTGTCAGCACAGGCAGGGAGGCGAGGAGGAGAACAAAGGCTATTTCAGATTGATTCTTCTTTTAAAAAGGTCTTTCACTCCCCTCCCTTTCCTCTCTTCCCCATTTTGGAATGCCCACATGATTTTCTTTCAGGGTAAAATGAACAAAAAAATGCCAATCAGAGTAATTCAGTGCAGTGCTACAGCTTAAAAATTGCTTTTTGGATACTCCCCTCAGTAACGAGTTAAAAAAACAGAAATAAAATATTAAGTAAAAAAATCGCAAACAACCCCAGAACCAGAACAGCAGAAGCAATTGAGCAATTCTGATCTCAAAATTCAAATTTCAATGCTTTATAAGCAAAATTCCACAGAAGAGGGTCACAACACCAGCGTGCCAGCCCCCCCTCCTCCTGTTGCCTCGCAGTGCCGTGGCTGAGGGGCCGCCCGGTGCCGCCCTCCCTCCCGACTGCTCGGAGCAGGAGACAGGGAGTAGCTGGCTGGGCTTTTGCTCAGCTGCGGCACAGCAGAGGTGCAGGGACGGGCACATAACGATTTCCCACGGGGCTCGTCGCTGAGAGCTGCGGAAAGGGAGCTGCGCTGGCGTACTTGGGGTTAAACGGGTGACCGCTGTTAGCAGACCACCAGAAGAGAAGGTTATGGTCAGCAGCAGAGCCACAGGGGCTGTGCACAGAGAGGACCGAGTGCCTGCAAGCACGCGTTTCAGGGGGAAGGAAGAAAAGCAAGGTAGCAGCCTGTCAGCCTTTTGTTCTGCCAACGCACTTTGCTCCAAGAAGGAAAAACCCTCCTCTTTGGTTCACCACCTTGAGCTAGATCTTTCCCTAAAAAACACAGACCAAGGCTCTAGATTTTTCTCCACTTTTCACATGGAAGACCATTTCTCCACCGAGGACTGACCTGATCTAGTGCTCACAGGAGTCCTCATTCAAGAAGCAAGATGGACTTGAGCCCTACAAGTAACAGCCAGTAAAGCAGGACAGAGGGAAGAGCATTTGCCAGTTGCGCCGAAAGGATGGAGTGAAACTATTGAACAGCTACGGCAAAGGGAGACCTCAGACAGGACCGTCACACCCGCAGCTTCGCGGGTGGGGGGGATCTGAAGGGCAGCACTCAAGGGGGGAGGAGAAAGGCTGAAAGCAGTCCAAACAAACAAAAGTCACAAGAGAAAAGGATGAAAACTCACACAATCCATTGCATTGGGCTGTCATCCTTACAGGTGACAGCTCTGCAGACAGTGCTGAGCTTTGCTGGAGAAAAAGCTCCAAGGAGCCACAAAAATGAGCAAAAAAAAAAAAAAAAAGATAAAAATGCTGCCACTGCACAAACCATAGGAGAAATGGTGGAGGCAGAAAAGTGCTTACAGAGCAGCCTGGAAGTGAGGGGTGTAGGAGACAGATGGAGAGGACAAGAAATCGCCAACCTTACGGATGATGTTTTCTTGGAGAAGAATGGGAGCCAGCGCTAGAGCAGCTGCATCCTGCCATCGCTCTGCGGACCCGCCTGCGCACATGCCAGCCACGCAGGCAGGTACGATTCGCTTCCAGGGAAGTTTCCTCCGTTACAGGATTCAGTGTTCACATGAAAAAGGCTGAGTCAAAACTGCCCAGAATTCTCAAATGCATCAATGAAAGAACACAAGGAAGAGAAACCTTTGCTGCTTAGCAAGACCAAAGCACGATGGCAGAGACTGCAACAGACAGGCCAGATGTACAAAGATTTGAACTGAGCTTGCAGAAAGGGCGCAGCAAGCCTCCCTGACACAGGCGGGGCCCAACAGCAACACCAGAGGCCTGGCAGGAAGCCCCCAGGCCGATTCACAGAATCGTACCTGCCATGCTCCTCCATGGGTGCCACAAGGCTCAGCTCTGACCTGGCCTCCAGCTCGGGCTGCACTCTCCTGACCCCAGCTGCAACCCTCAGTCCGAGACCCACAGCCCCAGCCCCGCTCAGCCCCAACCCCTGCCTCTAGCCACACAGCTCAGCCAGATTTTAAAAAGAACTTTATTGAAGCTCCAATATATATTATTTTTGGCCTCTAAATACCCAAGTGTCAGCACCTACTCCTGGCTCTCCAGTGCTATTCTGCAACCCCCAGCACTGAATCTTTCAGTGCTAGATTTTCTGCTTGACTCCTACAGAAGGAAGAAAAATTTTCAGATGCCTCAGGCATGGCTTTAGAAAAGCAACCGCTAACATGGTGGCCGAGTGCTGGAGGTGATGCTTAGTTGGTATCCATGCCGTCACACTCTTCTTGGGGAGGAGATGGGGCAGTATGTTCCTCACTGTTTCGGCGCTGATAAAACAGCACATATGCAGCTTTTGTCTACCAAACAAAGAAGAAAACCATCTGAAACAATCCACACAGCTTGGCTGGAAATGTAACGCCCAAAGCAGGGAACCACACTTTCAGCACAAACTCCGATTAGCCTCAGGCCAAATACTCACCACTATTTGGTCTTCTGAAGCCACCGATACACTGCTGTCATCAAAGTAGTACCACTTGTCATTCACTTTGTTCTTTGCGTAGGCAGTGTCTGTCAGGAGAAGAAACTCCTCAGTACTCCAAGGAAGACCAGTAGGTAACGCCACACCAGCTGCGCCGCACCAGCGATGCTCAAGACTCAAACGGATTGTGCACGGGAGGCCAGGAGCTAGCTTTGACATTAACTACCCCAAACCTAGTTCACCAACATACCCATCTTCCAGAACACGTTAGCTGGTCCAGCTAGTCTAGAACCATGTCCCACATAAGCAGACTTACCCCCGATAGCTGAGATACAGGACAAAGAAACTTAGGAAAAAAATAGTAGTGTTTTGTTCATCCCCCTTGAGCCAGAGCTTTCCCAAACACACAGTTTAAGACTCTGCATCTTCACATTTTTCACATGAAAGAGAAGTTTTGTGTTGATGATGGATCTGATCTAGTGCTTGCAAGAGTCCTCACTCAAGAAGGAAGTTGAACTAAAGTCCTGCAACGTCTCTTCCAACCAAGACTTCTGTGACTATGATCTCCAACCTCAAAACACATCCCCATTCAGCTAATGCTATCCTACAGCGACGTAGCCTACAAGTCAGGAACATAAACTGCCAAATGGGAGTTCATCTTCTCATAGTAAAATGCTTCTGGGGGTTCTAGAAGTGTCGTTACAGCATGGATCTGCACGGACACCTGATACAGAAAACTCCACCTACAGATGAATTTCATCTATGCTGCAACAAAACCAGTGACAGAAAATACAGACTTGTCATGTATCACTTGTCATATATAACAAAGGGTTTTTTCTTCTGACAGCATGACATTTTCCCTCCTATGTGAGCCCTTGTCAGTGCAAAGGTTGAGACATTCTACCACAAGCTAGGGCTAGCTGTGCAACCAAGAGGTCCTGAGAACTAGACATTTGTTTGTGGCTTGTTTTAGGAAAAGTCTGGAACAAAGGAAAGCGAACAAAAAAAAAAATCTGCTTCAAATTGCTCTTGCAGCAAACAGAATTTAGGACAGGAAATGCAGAAAGGCATCAGACCCAGCTTCATGACAAGGTACACCCTCTGTTCTGTCTTCTTGGCCTTCAGGTGACTGCTGCTCATCAGACCTTGTCTCACCACCACTGAGGGAACCTGCCAAGCTCCCGCTTGGCTGGCTCAACTGCTGGCAATCTCTGCTCTGCAGCTGTGATGCTGCACCCACACCGGACAAGCAGCCGCACTTTGGTGTGCTGCAGGGCCAGAAGCCGAGTCTCGGAGCTGACAGCTTATGCTGAAGACATTCCCCAGCAAGAAGCTCCTTTCCACAATTTCATGTTCAGCATTGAAAATCTTGACTCCTCTCATAAATTGGGGAACACTGTCACAGACGGTAATGACTACTAACCAAGGTCCCACAGGCATCAGAGTCAGACCCCAGGCAGCTGCAACCTACACAAACTGGCTAGCTGCTCTACAAATCCTAACAGGAGGGACATCACCCTCCAATACAATACTCACCTGCGTACAGAACACAGGTAGTTTTGGAGCAGACAACCTTGGTGAGGGCTGCTGCAGGTCTCCAACACACCGAGCCCTCCCACGACCCCTCTGCCTGTATTTCCTTGCGCACAAAGGACAGCAGCAGTTACTCACAGTGGCCTACTCCCATGGCTCCATAGTGATTGGAAACGGCAATGAGGTCATACACGTATGAGCCTGCTCTTGGGTCGCAGACAAACTCGGACATGTTTAAACCCCTGGAAGGAAATCCAAAAGTATCAGTACGCCAGTAATCACCACTTTCTAAAAGTGATGCATGACAGGAGTGAAGCTCTGCAGGCAGGCAGCACTGGCGGCGAAGTGCTGCGCTCTGCTGCTCAACAGCCAGGTGTTATTGGTGTAAAGACCAGACATGTTACCCCTCCCACACAGGGCAGGTCCTGGTAAACACATCAACTGCTGCCAAAAGATTTAGAGGGAGGTGCTGAATAAAAGACAGTTCAGAGTGTCCCTGTGTAGGCATGAAAAGTGAGATAGGAGTAGTAAGGAACATGCTTCATCCTGCAGCAGGACACTGACAAGCAGAAGCAGAGGAATAAGGCAGGCTTTCATCTTGTACTTGTGCAACCCTCAGTATTACAAGTGCAGCTCTGCCCAACAAATTTGCTAAATTCTCTGTAGAAGTTCTCTTGGTTCAGCAGAATCACATGGTTTTAACCTAATTTCAGAAGAAACAGTACCTGCTAGTAACTAGTGTTCTTTGAGACGTGTAGAACTGATAAGGGTTAAGACTAACAAAAACCAAGAACAAAACAAAAAAACCAAACCACCCCACACAAAACCAACCAACTCAACTCATGCCTGTTGTCTTGCAGTTCAAGCCCAGAAGACAGAGCTGTTCCAGTCACAGCTTTAACAAGCAGCCCACTCAACAATGACATCAGAAGTAGATTTCTCTTGACCAGCTTCAAGTTATTACTAGCTTCAGGGAAGAATCCTACCTGATAGGGAATTCCACAACAGTGTCAAGTTTATCCCTCCAGTATCTGCTGTATGAGAAGCGTTTTAAATGCACTACCAAAATCCTGGGCAAGGACCACAAGTCAAACTTCTTTGTGGCTTGTTGATGTTTCTTACAGTTAGGGCAGTACCTGAGGAAGGAGTAACAAACAAGGAAATTAGTGACTACATTAAAAGAAAAGCTTCTGGCCTTCCATTAAAAGACGCCTCAATAGCACTGTACAGTCCCCGCCTTATAGAAGGCCTTTTGGCTTGTGCAATATGCAGGTGAATGCACCTCCTCAGAGGTTTCCAAACTCCAACTTGCTTTCACTTTATAGACAAAATGTCCTACGGCAAGTGCGTTAATTGAACATTGTACAAAGATTAATATTTCTTTTGTAAATTAAACTTTTTTTTAAAAGGTCCCATTACTTCTTTATTATCTCCTGACGCAGCTCAATCAGGTAACAGTTGCAAACGCATCTATAGCATGTAATTGGAAATTAATAATAAACAATCACCTACTACACTGTAAGTTATTTTCTTACACAGCTAGTAAACAACCTCCGAACATCTTCTGCACACACAGTAATCACATTTTGGTCATTAGGGTCTGCTGTACCTAGCCCCTCTGGACTAGGGACTTTTGGTAGAGTTAGGAGTGGTTCAGGACTGGTTCAAGCTAGAAATAATACAAGATTAAACCCTTAGGTAGCCACATGCTTTCACTCTTCGTTACCACAACTGCTTCCTCTGACACTGTCTGGAAGACAGATGTATGCTGGGGAATTAAAAATAGCCTCATCTTTGGAAGCTGCCTGCCCACTGCCACTTTTTTTTTTTTAAAGGCAGGAAACATACTTTTTATTAACCCACATCTGCAGCCTATTGAGCCAATGACTTAACACAGAACTGATAGACTTCTCACAGATGAAGACAAAAGGACAGACCTGGGAAATTATCAGAATCCCATGACAAATAATATGAACTCAAATAGTTACGGCATTTTACGACAAACATGGCAGGCAGAAAGAGGCTCTTACCACGGGTCGTGTTCACCAAGCGTTTCCATAGTAGTGAAGAGCTCTATGCAGTCTCTGAGGGCTACCACGGTCTTTTTCTTCTGTGGTTGTAACATACTTTCATGTTTTTCAAATGCCTAGTGAAAGAGACGCATGCTTTATTCAATTCCACGTAGACTTTAATCCTTGACATCGTGAAAAGGAACGTGCTCACCTTCACCACGCTGCCTATTTCTGCCCCCCTTCCCCACCCACACAATCATCTCAAGCTTCCAGACATTCCTTTCTTGTGTTACAAACAGTCCGTAAGAGAAAATATAGTATGTCCTTACTTCAAAGTTGGTGGGGTTTGGGTTTTTTCTGTTACAAAACACGATCCAGCAGAACTCGCAGAAAGAATACTCAGCTTTCCTCTAGGCTCTATGAATTTGGTTTCAGGTTTCTTTTGAGCTTTGGGGGGTTGGTTTGGTTGTGTGGACTATGAGCTAGACTACTTCGCTTTGAAATTTAAAAGTCTACTTTTTAGAACACACTGGAAACAGATCAGCAATTATAGATCTATAGACCTTATCACTAAAAAGATTTTAAGTAAACGTATTTCATGCTGGTGACTCCAATTTTTGTGAAGGGAGCTACAACTACATTTCACCATTTGCTGTAATCTTTTAAGTACCATGCAAGTTTACGTACAGCTTATTTATGAAAAGAGCATAGTACAACCTGTGCCTCCTGTTCATCAAAAAGTAGCTTCCGTGTATCAGAATCCCAGTCAATAGCAAGTGCAGAAAAAGCTGCAATAAAGAAGAAACATTTATTGCAAAGGTGTAAGGAGAAGGAAGAAAAAAAAAAAAAGAGAGAGAGAGCAAGACAACAATTACCGTTCAGTTTTAAGATTTTTCCTTCTACAATGGAGTTTATCTCAGAGGTCCCACAGGAATTCACGAGGCTAAAAGTGAAATGCTGCTTCTTGCAAGGCTGCAGGTCTCTTGCTGACTCAATCTGCATACAGCCCTCAGAGTGGCAGGGATCAGCTTCCACCATCTTTTCCTTGCCTTCCTGTCCGCCATCCTGATGCTCCATCTCTTCAATGTCACCTGGCAAAATTTAAAACACGCACAACATGAAAGAGATTCAGTGAAAGTTTAGACTGACACCTCAGATTGACAGCTGTTTGCATGAGCCTGACACACACTGATTACTCAGAAAGTCACGAAAGACACACAGAAGAAGAAACCTGTGCTTGCTAACCACTGCATCTGAAGCTGTATTTTTTCCTTTAGCAGATACCAGGTAACGTGCTGGGGTTTATATCCCAGTATCAGACATGATGGAGACTGCTCAGTTCACAGTAGGTTAACAATCACACCTTCTGAGAGCACACCCTAATAAACATCCCAAGAGAGAATCAGCAAGGTTGCAGTTGGGTGTCTTTGCAGAAGGGAATATGTAAGTCTCCAGGAAAGTTACTTCCATTCTTTGGGAAAAAATGGGTAGATTTTTTCCCCCATTCAAAATTTCCCATTTAACTTGTTCCAGTTGTTACTCTCACAGCAGCACAAGTGAATCATTTCAAAGAGGAAAGGGAAACATGCATTTGCCATCAGTATTAAAAGCTTCCTTGTAAGTATCTAACCTAGGAACAAGACCTCATGATTCTAGGTCCATGAATAGAAAATACCATTTCCACTTTATTTCTCCAGAACTTGTCTTTGTGACCTAACAGACCAGTTCTCATGACCAAAGACTGTATTAGGAAAGGAGTTGCCTCTGGAGGGAGGCACCTGAATACCTAATAGGGAAGGCACGGACTTCCCTAACATTGGTCAAGATGAATGCACACCACACCTTGTTCTCCCGCTGCTGCTTACGCACATCTCATCTCCCTTGGAAGGAAAATGGTCTACAAGAATTCTCACCATACTATGCAGAAGTCCTGTGCAAGAGCGTGGTTTAATCACTGTGAAAAACAATCTGCTAGAGCTTAAGCCAAAGACACACAGCACAAACCAAATGCTAATAAAAAGCTTTAAGTGCTAAAAAGCTTCCAGACAATTTTAAAAGGACTTTACCTTCAACCACACCATTGGAGCCATTGCAGGTTCCTTTGTCTGGGCAGGGTGTAGAGTATTCTTCCGCCAAAGGGAGTTTCACATAGCGGCTAAACAGAGGGAATATGTTTATCACATAACCATACCAAAGCTGTCCATCAGAACAGCAGCACCCCTCTCCATCATCAGCTTTTGCTGTCCAGTCCCCCTCAGCAAACAGGAACCCATCCTGTACAGCACCATTTACAGGCCAAGAGTCTCAGAATGAGTCAAACAACAATTATTCACCAAGCCTCTGTTCTCACTGCTTGTACCAGTTTTTACTGGCAGTAGATGGAAAACGTAAAAATAAGTTATGGTGGCCCCATCTGAGAGCCCTGAAAACATGGCCTGAGTTCTGCTCCTGACCCGTTTCGCACAACCAAGCAGATAGCTTCTCTTGTGACCGCCAACCAGCATTATTTTACAGCCTGCTTTTACAGAGCCCAAAAAACCCAGGACCTTGAAACGTCCCTGAGGCCTCCAGACACTAATGCAATACAAATCCTGGTTTATACGCTACACACAAATCAAGGAAACTTCTTCCTGTTAACAAGACTGCAGTAATCCTATTACAGCGTAATTGAATAAGCGACCACTAGAACTTTGCATACAATTCAAAGGTACAGACATGACTTACCTGATCTGCTCCAAAATCACACCGTACAAGTGATCCACAGTGAGCTTGTGTTTCGGCACAGATATTAATAGCGGCTGACCAAAGAGTACGGTCCCTGAAGTATTGCTGGATTGCCTCATTGTCTTTTCCCGAAAGTAAACAGAGAGAGTAACGTACTCCGAGCCATCCTCACTTGGCTTGCAAACTTCGTATCTGTTCAAAAGACAGGTATTTCCACGGGTTATTTCCACTGCCAAGCAGCACAGCAGGTAGAACCAATATGAACTCAGTCCAACAAGTCTCTCCACCAGGTCCTCCTGAGAAGGACAAAAGGGGTTGTACTCTGTCTTCACGCTACAGAGCGGTTCCCTGAACACTTCCCATGGCACAGAGTGGCACAGGAGACATACCTACCACCGACACGACTGCCATCTTCCTTATGTCTTTATTCCTAATTCACATCCCGATTGCCACCCACCTCTCAAAACATTACCCCGACAACTACATATCGCTTCAACAAGATCACAGCGTCAGTGAAAAATACTAAATGCGCTTTGAAATCCCTCAGTGCTTGTTCCCTCTGGAGATAGAAACCCTCTTAATATCTTGGACCTTGCATTCTCCCAGCCTCTCGTACAGTTAATGCCTGAGCTCACATCACTGAGTAGCCAACGTTTCAGAAAACCAACAGTTAGGAAACATCTGCTTCACAGAAAAATCCAAGGACAGTAAACACACAAGAAAAACATTCCGGAAGAAAACAAACAGCTCTGGAGAACAGCAAGAAGACCGAGACAGCTTGTGCTACTGGGCAAAAAGGTAATTGAGATATTCACAGATGTCAGTCAAAAGAAACCCTGTGGTCCAACACTATCACATTGTTTGCTCATGATACGGATTTCAGGACTGTTCATTACAAAAAGATTCATTTTCAGGAATGCCAAGTGACACTGCTCTTTAATTTGGTGAGTCACCCGTCCCAGACTTATCTTAAAACTGAAAGAGAAAGGAGTATTTCATGAAAGATGTCACTACATATAACAACCAAGACCACAATCACATACCTGAATGTACCAACTCTTAACAGCTTCAGATAAGCTACTCCCCTTCTCTCAAGAGCTAAGAAACACATTTTTTTTTATTCCTGTGTTCAAAATGCCCTTGTAGAACAGGGAGGAAAACACATTTCAGAGTTGTAGTTCTGCTCCATCCTACTTAAGCAAAAAGGGATCCCAGCACGGGGCCTGCACTGAGTCAGTAGAGTACCTGAAGAAAATTATCCTTCCAGAGTCCCAGCCCAGCCCACCAAGAGCACCAGAGATCAGAGTCAGCATAAGACAGTCCAACGCAAATGGCTGTTGAGGTTTTCTATGCTGTCAACGCTATTCAGCTGGACACCCGCACTGGATACAGTTTGCACCTTCTAAAGTTTCCTGAGAAATAGCACCACAAAGAGATGAATTATTTTAATTAGCACTGTTTAAATAACAAAAGACCATCCTCAGTCCCAGAACATCATCTACGATTAACTCCAGGTCCTATGAGACCCTTAGGCTGGACTCCTATAAAACAGATCAAAACACGACATGCGCATGTTCGTCGACATTCTTGTGACTGCCTCTCATGCCACCTACACTGCTCTGCAAGCAGTGATTAAAGCAACCCCATTTACACTCCACCCTCACACACGTCCTGAAGGAAGCCCTGCCCATGCGACAGAACAGATGGAACAGAAAGAAAAAGCTAAGGATTACCCATACGCAGGTGCCATCCATCACAAACAGAGAGCGTGCTGTACCCCTATAGAACTCTGCAAAAAAGCATCTCGCACACTTCTCGCTGAAAGATAACAAATTTGGTTACTCAGGTGCCCCTCCACCCACTCCACCTCAGAACAGCTTTTACATACTAGTATTAGAGGCAGACATATCAGAATCGAGATCTGTCATTTTCCAAATCTCTACAGCAACAGCCATCCCTTCCAAAAAAAAAAAAGATAAAATACTTTATCTATAGTTTAAGGAAGGCTATAGAACTGATACTGGGAATTACTGGACAATAAACTGTACTCGTGTATCTTATAAATTAATTGAAACAACAGAAGATAAAGATGATGCTACATCAGACTACACAACAGTTTCAGAAGCCAGAGTCATTAGCTTAGCTGCTACCACAATGTCAGATATTGACTGGTTGCCCTTATAATTCATGAAAACTCTGAAAAGTGTCTGAAAACAACTAAGCAATAGGGTAGGACTTGACCAGTCTTCATCAGCATCATGAAGGCTTCAAGTCTGTGGTTATAATCCAGAAAAGAGGCAGTGAGTAATGAAGTAGGTAACTTTTGCTCTCTTGCAAACTAAAGTTAAGCACAGGAGCATGAAAAGCTACAGAAGGACAAGGCAGAGCTACGTGACAGGGCACTGAAAGCAGAAAATACTCTGAGGTAAACACCAGGCTAATATTTATGTTGTATGTGATTGAAACATTCCCTCCCAAGTGCTGGGATCTGTAATTCCAGCTGGGAAACACTATGTGGATCACAAGTCAGTCTACAGCAACAAGCAAGAAGTATATTTTGTAAGAGAACAGAGAAGGGTAGAAAGAAACGCCGTTGCAGAAGCTGACAAACAGATCCATCTGAACAGGACTACTACTGCACACCAACCCAGAGATGCTGCTGTGAAATTATAATAGGTTCAAAAGTTGACAGTAAGAATGAACAGAGGACTGGAAAAAAATGGGTGAAAATGCTGCACATATTCTGATCTCTTCTAGGAAGTGGAAATACTCCTAATCTGTTTACTTTCTTTCATAATACCAAAACACATACAAACAAGTAACCTAGGAGATAAGAAACTGCAAATGTAACTTTTTCAGACAACAGATAGTTTGCCCTGTAGAAGCTGATCACAGGATTTTACCAGTCTTACAGAGGAGCAAGATTAAAAAGGATGAGAGAATTCAACCAGCAAGAGTTTTCCAAAACTTAAAAAAATACCAGCTCATTTTGGAAAGGACAAACCCTCATTTCAAACAAGCAAACACCTATTTCAGCAAGTAAGAACAAACTTCCTAGATCAATCTGCTACAAGATCTCACGCATCTCAAGCATTTCATATAAAACCACTGGACTAGCTGGTTTGCTGACCTAACGCACTCAGTTCAGTAATTGTTGTAACCTCAGCCACATTAACAAACCTGACATTTCTGCAGCCAGTCATGGTTTTTCAAGACTAAGAACTCATCAAACCCAATACACAGCATGTTGTAAGAGAAGGCAGAAAACATGGTATGTATGGCAAACTAAATATATCTTATTCAAATATGCATGCTTTTATAGGTTAAAGGTGACCTGCAAATCAATTTGTGAAACTTTCATCAACGTAAACAATACACGTTATATTATATGCCCCATTAGCCAGGCTAAGAGAACAGGGGTATCTAGTTTATCCATCAAAACGTTTTTCTTCTTAGGCCTTAAGAACTAAGAAGAAATACTAAGAGCGATACCCTTGAAACGGGCTGTGGAGTTTGTTTTCAAGTGGTACTTACCTGACCCCTTGTAGGGCCGGCTCCGAGCTCCAGCAGGATCCCCGGGTGATGTGACATCACCAGCATGGTGCATGCGTGGGTGTTACATTGGAGCGGGAGCCGGAGGTCCTAGCGGGGCTGGACTTCACAGAACCTAAGAAAAAGAAATAGTAAGCATTTCGGTTATGTGCTGAATGCTGTTCTCTGCTTAGCCTGGAGAATGAGAGCATTCAGCACAAACACTGAACTAACGTTGTCAAATTGATTTGCAGACCACCTTTACGCAAGTGACTTTCTGATCATTTGCCACAGATCTCCCTGCCCTTTCACAGGAACAACATGCCTTGGGAGAAACATTTGCAACACTGTGAGAAGCAGGCGAGTCCCACCATTCTTTGGCTGCACTGCCCCTACACATCGTGCCAGCAATCTTGCTTCAAGTCTGATATAAAACCCCTTTATTTCTTACCTCTTCTCTGATGCTAAATATTAACACATCTCGCATCAAGACTACACTACGTTTCCAAGCTTGTCAGGGTAAGAAAGAGATAAGTGCAAAGCCTCATGAAAGAATGGGCTTGGAGAATTCTAGCCCCAAATTCTCCTCCCCTTTCAGGTGACCTGGAGAAGAAAACGTATCGGTTTGTCCTCTTGTGTAAAAGGAGCCAGGTTCATTTTGGGATGCATATGAGAGTTACTTGAAATCACTTAAATACCAACAAGCCCAGTAACATTCGCATTTCTTTTTTTTTTTTTTTGAAGTTTTACTATCAGAGAGCAAAACAGGTAAGTTAATACACCACAAGAATCAATGAGCCAGAAACTGAGCAGCTGAAAGGGAAAAATATCTTAGCCATCTAAGGCAGATATTTTTTTCCCCCAATTACTGTCCATCCACCTTAAATTCCAAATGGAGTCCAATTCTTCCCCCTGCTCCCCACCCTCCCATCTCCAAGATTCAGCATCTCCCACCACTTTAGTGGGACACGGAAGGTCACAATGCATGTCCCAAGATGTCCCAGGTGCCCTGCCAAAACCACAGAAGGCTGAACATGTTTTCCCTCATATCCCTACAGTGAAAACAGGAAAAAATACAGCTTTGTTGGCCACTGAAAGCACCTAAAAAAGGTGCAAGCTCAATATTCTATACATCCCACTTATTGCACATTTCACAAGTATTCATCAACAGCACAGTCTAGACTACAGTATCTGCCTGCAGACCGTGTCCTCTATCAAGCAAATGTAAGAAAACCAAAATACATTCCAGCTATGCTACTCTTACTGCAACGTGTTGTGCGAGTTCCTGCTCAGTGACATTTACAACTAAAACATTTCATGGGAATCGATATTCTGCTCAGTAACCAACCAATACAGAGGTCTAAATCCAAAGTTGAGGCTTAACAGACATTGGGGTCAAAAGCAAGACAACAGTACAAAAGTACTGACCTTTTTTTTTCCCCTTTTTTCCAAAAATCACATCCCTGCTGAGGCGCAGCCCTTCCACAGTATTAGATTCTTCCTTGAATTTTAAATTGAGACGTGTGTTGCTAGCTGGCTAGTGCACAATACTCTAAAATCTCAAGTCCATCAAACCAACAGGCATACTGTCATATGCAACCCAGGTCTGACTACCGCTTTCAGCAAAGCAAACCTGGAGAAATACTGCAAGAGACTGACCATTTATATTTAAATTTTTCAGTCCTGAGCCAACTTAAGGTGATGCTAGGAAATGTACAGAAGGTGAGAACTGCCCGGTTAAGTTACTACAAGACCCTAAAGCTTCAGAACCATTGAAACAACCGATTTCTGTTACAGAAGACGGTCACCCAGGTGGTAGCCAACAACCTCAATTCCTATGCCAAGAAGAGTATTTGTAAAAAGAAATTTGATCAAATCACTCTCCAGTTAGGAAAAAGGAACAGCCTGCACCTTCTGCTCCAGCCCTCCTGCAAGCCCACCCAGAACAGATACAACTTACTAACCCAGCAAAATCAAAGGTGGAAGACCTGCTGGTCTCTGAGCAAAGTCCTGTTTAGAGCAGGACAAGGACAGCAAGGAACAGAGGAACAATTTGATGGTAGCCGCTCATGAAATCAGAGCCTGAGGGCCTTGTAGTGTCCCGCCACTCCTCCCCCATCACTACATACTCGCTCTTTGCATTCTCAGACTCTAGCAAACAATCACAGATGATTACTAACACAAACTTGGTTTGCTTCTGCCAGCAGACAGGAGGAGTACTTTTCAAGTGAGGAAACTCCTATACAATTAAAATCATGATTTAAACACTAGCATAAGGCATGGAAGGGTGCTGTCTTCAGTTTATCACAGCTTCTCTCATAATTCTCTTGGACTGGCTATCAGGAAGGAACAAAGACCTGCAAGCACACCCAAAAATCAAAGGCTAGGCAGCAAAATCCTTCAGGAAAACACCTCAAAAATCAATAGGACTCACTGCACAGTTTGCCATTTTGAAATGTCAGTTTGGAGAATGTACACGTGAGAAACCTATTTCTAAACATGCTGTACTGATTTAACTCTATTCTGAATTGCTTACTTCTTTGCACTTCGTTTTCTACTCAGTGAAAGAAACTTCACGTCTAACTTCAATTACGTAAAACACATTAATGAGATGTACACATTACAATTTGCCAACAGGGAAGGCTTGCCACTGGGCGTTGCTGGAAAATAAGAAAAGATGATCAGTATGTAAAAGGGATGAGGATGCACCAGGATCAATAAAACATGAATTAGGAAAGAGTTTGAGTACGTGAGACAGTGAATATCATGTTAGTTTAAATACAAAAGATTTTTTTGATTCTAGAAAACATATCTTGTCTAAATACTAACTACGAGCTAATGGCCTGCAGTCATATCCTGGGTTGCTTATTATATGTCAACATTAAACACTTCTAGGTTAACATTTAGTACCCAAGAACACATCCTGCAAAAGGTACCACGACTACCAGATATCCCTCTCCAGTTTATTTTTCCAAGCTGATACCGATAGCTGACATACCTCTCGCTTAGCTTTGCTGCACTGTGAGCACAATATCCTGAAATGATGCAGATTTCCTATTTGATTTGTAACATAAGTAGCGCTATTAAAAACCTCATCTTTTCTGTTATTTCTGTTCTCCTAGAACAGAAGCTGATATGCTTTAGTCTTACTACACAAGGCAATTAAGTGATTCAAACAAATCTTAGGAAAAATTATGTTTTCAAAACATGGTAGGCAAGCAGCTTCCAGAGGGTTTCTTCCTTGCTTATAAATCAATTGCTATCTTGTCAGCCCAGCTTAACACTCTAGAAAGTCTTCTTAGAAGTTTATTTTGTGGCAATAGCCAGTATAAATGTAGTGCAAATAAACTTTTGATGGGTTACTATGATTTATTGAATCTTTTTCATTTTTTTTTATTTCAATTGTGAATTTTGTGTGAAAACACTGTCACTGTAAAACATTACACAGTAATACTTTCTAATAAAAGGCAGCTGTTCCCCTTCATTAACCGATACAAAGACAGCTTTCTTTCAGGAACAGAGAGATACACAGTACAACTAGTGGTGCATCCCACAACTACATCACCAGTCAGCACAAGAGGATCTTTTCCAAGCTAAACATTTTGTGGACCATGCAGGCGTACAGAGCCATCCTTCAAGTCATAGAATCATAGAATTGTTTAGGTTGGAAAAGACCTTTAAGATCACTGAGTCCAACCGTTAACCCAGCACTGCCAAGTCCACCACTAAACCATGTCCCTAAGCGCCACATCTACACATCTTTTAAACACCTCCAGGGATGGTGCCTCAACCACTTCCCTGGGCAGCCTGTTCCAGTGCTTGACAACCCTTTCAGTGAAGGAATTTTTCCTAATATCCAATCTAAACCTCCCCTGGCACAACTTGAGGCTGTTTCTTCTTGTTCTGTCACTTGTTACTTGGGAGAAGAGACCAACACCCACCTCACTACAACCTCCTTTCAGGGAGTTGTAGAGAGTGATGAGGTCTCCCCTCAGCCTCCTTTTCTCCAGGCTAAACGACTCCACACATAATGTCTATGTATGGAGTAAATCAAGTGGTGTTTATAGTCAGAGAGCACAGGCGATGGTGTGGTACAGACATGCAGTGTCCATAAACCCCACAGCCCCAGACCCAAAGCCACCACGTCCCCGACATCACTCCATTGACTCTACAACCTTGCGACCAAGCCGCGGGGCTCTGCGACTCCTTTTCCCAATGCAGATTCATAAGAAGCAAGTCTTTTCCTGTCACTCCTCTAAAGAATTGCCCTTAATTTAAAACCAAAAGAACAAAATGCTTTTCAGTGGGCACTCAAGTCATTTTCATTGAGTTTGGAGAAATAAAATATTTCTCAACTATACATCATTTCAATTGCATATTTTTAGTTTCAAGGGGAAGCAAGTTTGTTCTTTAAAAGTGGAAGATTCTGAAAGACTTAAGATTTTTTTTGAAATATTTTATTCCTCCACTTAATAAACAGTGAGATATTTGCCTGTAATCTAAGAAGGTAATTAAGTTGCTGGGTATCAGAAACTCCTGAAGATACTGGCAGCAGCAGCAATCTGAACACAGGACCACCAGACTGCCACATTCACCAGCCACGCATCACCCAGCATCTTCAGGAAGGCAGCAAGCCCTGCTCCGACATGTTACTGTTGATAACTTCTGCCAGAAACATAACACTGGGACTACAGCTTGAGGAGCATTTGAGAAGTTTATGTAGTCTGCCCCTGCCCCACACTTGAGCCACTTCCATGCGTACACCAGGATAGCTGTGTGCAGGGCAACACGGCACTCCACGCCAGACAAGACAACGGGTATTTTAACACTGCCCTATATCCTGACCCAGGTTATCTTCTAGTTCCACAGTTACATCAACCCAGCTAAGGTGCAGGAACAAATGACGAGTGTTACTCTACCAGCACTGAGGATAAGCACAAGCCATGTTTTCATGCTAAAAACAAAGGAAATTTTAGGAACACAGAACCAGTTAAGCTAGAAGGAACAAGTTAACCAGAGAACACAAGAGGAGTGACCGGGGCTGCTCCTGCTCTGGTTTTGGAGAAGAGGCTCACAAAGAAAGCATGCATTACAGTGCCTGGGTCCAGCCTGAAGGCGGGTAGTGGTGGCAGGTGCAAGTCAGAGCGGCATTTGCTTCTGATCAAAAAAAGCAAGCAGGCAACCCAAGAGAAGTCCCAGCACTGAAGGAAAACATACAAGGGCCAGCGTGACAGCTAAAAGTGCCGGGGTGGGGTTCTGTGCAGGATTCCTCTCTAACAGATGTAAAATCATCTTTTCTGCAAGAAGCAGAAGGCAGAGATGCACCTCCATGGCTGCAAGTACATTCCCCAATGGAAAACAAGTTTTGAAGCCAGCAAGACAAAAATATTCACATTACTTTTGAAGTTATGCACTTTTTTAGCAATGATGTACCAAGTCTAAATAGACAATATTATCCCTCCAAAAGCAACTCAGATAATCCTCATCATCTTACACTGAGATTTAGAAAGTCTGGGGAAAAAAAAAAAAAAAAAACCACACCAGAACAAACTTATACAAGCCATTTTCAACTTAATGAAGAGTTTTAATTCACAGAGATCTCCAAGGATTCCTCAGACCATGGGCTAAATAAAAATAAAACTGAAAACATTTCCTGCAAGGAAAAACTAAAGAAAAATTGTAATTTCTTAGAAAGATACTAGAAACACGTAACACATGCAATAACAAAAAAAAAGCCTTCAGCATATCATTAATGTCATCAGTTTACAAGAGCTCAATGAACCAAAAACTTAACACCGCTAGTCTTAAATTCAACCGAGTCCTTTCAGTGACAATTTTAAAAGTTTCTGCCAGTGCCACGACACTCTCGCAGCCTGTTCACCTCGGGCTCTACAATCAAGTAACAGCAAAAGGGTAAGAATCCCTAAAGAATCCCTCAAACTTGCAGTTCAGAAATCCCAAGTTGAAGACCCAATCTTGATTGATCCCACCTTGTACTGATCTTAACACAAAACTGATGTACTGTCAATCCCTCCTCTCACACCTGCTTCAGCAGATACAAGACCTTAATAGATGGAAACAGTAAGAACCTTCACACTACTATTATCATTTCTTGAATGATTTCATTAAATCTTAGAACACCTAAGAGCAGACATTTTATAACCAGACAAGGTAAGCAGATTGTCCACGATAAAAGTAATTATGCATCTGCCTTTAAATAAGAAGTTTTGCTCTTTATGAACAAGTGTTTCTCTTGTGTTTTTGGGACAAGACTCCCTTTCAATAAAAGACTGCTGGTTTTTAGCTGTAGGTTAGAGTATTACTTTACGTATCTTTTTCCTGGCAACACCACCCATTAAAGGGAGTTCCTATGAGCAGCTTTCTCCTAATTCTTGCCCTGGTGCCTGGCTGCTTGCTCTTGCCCCACAGCACTGAAAACCTCTCAGACAGTGTACATGGCAAAACAGGATTAGCAAAACTTCCCCCTGCTACCTCTCCTCTTCCTTGGAGGGTTATTTTTAACCCAGGTCAGTTCACTCACTATGACTATGACTCACAGCATCACCTCATTTACAGTTGCGCCTGCACATAAAAGGAAGTGGTGACTGCAGAGGCAAATACAAGTGGAGCTGCAGTTGCTAATGCTCCCCCCCACCCCAGAGCAGACCTGATTCAGACACAGTTGTTTCCTGTGGAGGGAGATACAACTTGTTATGCCTGTAGGAAAGTGGGGGGGGGGTTGTAATTACCATTCTAATATCATGCTTCTTGTTTTTTCAATGTTTTACTAGCTTTGGAGACAGACTTAATATCTAACTTTACAATACTCTCACAAAACAGGTTTCACAGAAGCCAAATGTCCCTTCTAGGCATCTTAACTCACCACACCTTTAGCTACAATTGAAGAAAACAACATGACAAGAACTTTCAGAAGAAACTCAGACATTACATCTCAGCAATGAGGTCACGACAGACGGCATGACAGAATAGCACCAAGCAGTATGTCACAGCATCCCACTTGCTGAAAGGTACACACAGCACAGTACACTACTGGAGGACTTCACATTGGCACAATTTTACAGAAGCAGCATCCTTGAACTGGAACAGTCTCACTTTAGGCAGACTGGACTTGTGATGAAGGCTGGATTCGACCTCACAAGCCCCAGGTTCAGCTGTGAGCCTCGAAGTCTGTTTTGCACTTCATGCACTTTTCAGCCGCAAAAGAGGAACAGGACTTTAGCTCTCCTCACCAGATTTCACATATAACTAAAGACATCACATCCACCACACATGCGTAAAACATCAAGCACAACCAAATCCTCAGCTTCGCTGAAGTCCGTCACAACCACAGATAGACACAAATAGCATAAGCACCAGTCAAGAATTTATCAAGAAACCCCAGTCATGGTTAGCAGTGTGCTATAAGAACTATGTTGGGTGTTAGGAGAGGCAGAGTACAACAGCTGAGACTTCATGCTATCCTAGTAACAGATCCAAGGCTTTTGGCTGATTTGGAGCATAAGAACAGTAATCTTGATCTTGCCCAAAAACACCAGTGAAAGTGTAACTGTAATCCAGACATAGATAATCATCTCTGAAATAGGCTTGTAGAAAGTTCCAAACTGCAGAACACAGACCAAACAAAAAGTTCATTATTACCCAGGGCCATGACTTCCTTTGTCTTAGGAAAACATCTACTAAACACTGCACATGCTGATCTGCTGCTTGGAGAAGTGCTGCATTACTGCTCAGTCATGCAAAAGGTCTACAGGAAGGCTTAGGTCTTGAGAGGGTGGGGGGGCAGAAATGGGGTGTTATGTCCTGAAACCAAAGCGAATGTTTTGCAGCATTCTTCGCATCATGGCACCTTCCCACTTTACTCACACAAAGATGTCGTCTTTTGGCATGATATGATTTAAACCTTCATCCATTTGGAAGATTTTGTGGAATCGATGATTATACACGTCTGTCACCACCATCTAGAACAGGAAGTGATATTTGCAAAGAGATTATAATAAAAGCTTACATAAATTTAGGCAAAGTAACTTTAAATTCAAGCAACAGTTTATTCCTATTCTTTCTTTATCAGAATTTCCAGCACACCAACATCAGAGCTGTTTTCTGTAACAGCACCCAGCAGCTAATCAGAAGTATTTGTTAAGATGGATCAGAAGAACAAAGCAGATAACAGACTCAATTTACAGAGGTACTGAGGAGATGCAATTCCAACAGCTGCAAGTCAGCCTGTTGGAAACAACAGCAAAGATCCCAACATCAAAGTGGCAACAGGCTAAGACTTCAGGCACGGATCACTCACATCTGTAATTAACTGAAATAAACTGAAGTGCTATACTAGTGTCCTGAAAATACCCCACCAACTACAAAAATTATTCCCTCTGGAAAAGCTCACCTCATCTCTTTGTTATTAAAAGGATGTCCAAGAAGAGGTGGACCCAAAACAGACAGTGAACATCTCTCAGTACTAAGAAACTACGCTATCAGAAGTGTTGGGGGTGAGGGCTAGCCTTCTGCCCCTTCTCTTAAATCTCTCTACTGCAATGGAAGTATCAGAATAAACACAGATTGTTTCAGGCATCTTTTTCTTTTACAATTGAAGAACACCATTCAAACTTGTTAGGGTTCTGTCACTGTTCTGAACTATTAAGTTCAGCTTATCACCTGTCTAAAAGCTAAGCCACCAAAATGCTTCAAGAAGAACAAACTGTTATCAAAATTACTGCGCTGCGTTTATCCTTACATTTTCTGCAGGAACACCAGAGAGTTTGGAGAGCGATTCACACAGATCCGAGATGGCTCCCATCATCGGCACCACAACCCGGTACTAGAAACAAAGATAACATCATGCTTACACCAAGCAAAATAAACCCATGCAAGGCAGAGTGCAAGAAAATGGAAACAAAACCTTGAATGTATAGGAGTTCTGCTGAAGTTAAGATCACAGCTGCACACTTTAAAGTCTTCTGGATCTCAGCTCTACCTTACAAAGTAGGAATTTGGAGGGAACGAAAGAGCTTTGAACAGCTGGTCTTTTGTTTTGGTCAGGCCCAGCAGTAGTAAAACGCACAAAAAAACCCACAAACAAAGCAACCTTCCTGAGCAGATCAGACCACTTAAACCTTCATTTGATGGGCAACGTCATCAATAGAGGCTGTAGTTTACTACTTTTAAGAGTTCTGTTCTGGACATACCTTCAGACTGAAACAAATCCCCAAAGCTCACCCAGAATAGGACACACCACGTATTATACTGCACTGGGGCTGCCTGGGAGGGAGTTACTTTCCTTATAGCACCCTGCATGGTGTCACATTTTGGATTTGTGGCTAAAACAGTGTCGATATTGCACTGATGTTTTAGTCATTGCTGAGCAGTGCTTGTGCAGCGTCAAGGCTTTCTCTTTGTCCCCACTCTGCCCCCTCAGCAGATAGGCTGGGGGTGGGCAAGACGGAGGGAGGGGACACAGCCAGGGCAGCTGTCCTGAACTGCCCAAAGGGCTATTTCATACTATGTAATGTGATGCTTGGCAATAAAAATTGCAGTAGAGAAAGAAAGGGTGGTTTTGGCTTCCAAGGTTATTGCTCAGAGACTGGGTGGGCACTGGTCCGCTCATGTGAGGTGGCAAGTGATTTCCTTTGCATCACTTGTGTCATTGTCCCCACCTCCCCACTCTTCCTTCACCTATTAAACCATCTTTATCTCAATCCATGGATTTTCTTGCTTTTGTTCTTTCTATTCTCTCCCCGTTCCCACTGAGGAGGGGGCAGGGAAGAGTGAGCAAGAGGCTGCGTGGGTGCTTGGGTGCTTGGCTGCTGGCCTGGGTCAATGCACCACTTAATCTAAGTTACAAAAGTATGAGGGGCACAGTCAAGAAACCTTTCACTCTAAAGCAGAAATACCTTGTAAATCAGTGTGAATACTCTACCTCAGATGTCAAACATCTGATAATCCATTGATTCCACTTCTAGTACTCTGAACTCTTCCCTGACGACAGATCTGTGAGCTTTTAACATGGCTCAGTGATGTTCTGCAAGCAGGAATGTGCATGGGTGCAAGAACACAGGTGCACCAGAACACCAGCATCTACAGTTTGGTTTAACCTAGCATCCTTCCCCCATCAAGTAATCGGTACCATATGTTTTAGAGAAGGATTCAAAGGCACTGTAGGTTATAGATAGGCACACACTCAGAGAGAATTATGTGGAACACACTTGCCTTGACTAAAAGGAGTTATGTATCAATATTCACCGTGATCTTCTCAGTTACACTATCCATCTGCATATTCCACTGTGGCCATCAGAGGCTTTCAGTTCACTTTCTCTTAGCACAACCCACGTGGCAGAGACACAATTCCTCCTTGTGTCACACACCAGAGGGGACTAGTGGTGCACACCTCTGGCTTCTCAACTGGGAGATCACAAAATGCAAAGAATTGCTCACAGGGAGACTGAAGGTGGGATGTGGAACATGTACATGGCCAACTCATCTAAAAGAGCTCCAAGCAGCAGAAGTTCTTTTAATCTTGATTTTTCAAAGTAGAAGAATTTATCCTTTCAGTCCCTATGCTATTGGTAATCTTGCTTGTTTTCTCAATGAATCCCTTCTCTGCTCTTGCCCTTTATAAAGTTTTGGTGACAAGTGCACTTGTTCTTGATTTCACAGTTGTACAAAAAGCAGGATGAAAGTTTATTGTCAAGTCAGCATATATCCTTCTCCACTGTACCTACCACTCCCCTCAAACCAACAGTGCATACACAAAGCACAAGTTTTACCACCTGCATTTAAAACCCACAGCACATGCAAATACTGCCAATCAGTGCGCCAAAACAGCCTTGCTTTTTCCTTTGGTAAATGCCCATCTGCCATCAGGGCATCTAGTCACTCTGCTTGGGCGTCCCAGATCTTGTGTTTTGACAGGCGTGGCAAGCACAAGGTTACTTTAGGTATGTGTGTGCCCACTCACAGGCCCATTTGGGGAGGAAAAAAAAAAAAAATTTAAAAAATCAAATCTACCTTAGAATCGAGCAGGCTTCAAAAGCAATCAAGTAATTTTAATTTTTTTTTTCAAGAGGGATTTTTTTAAATTTGTTTGAAATTCAGAGGCCTTACCCATTTAGGTAAGTTTCACCATTACATTTTCCAAGGTAACATGAGGTAAACATGCCAATGCAAACACTACTGCTTTCAGGGAGCTGTACGTCACACACAGGTAATCTCATCACAGGAACAGGTAAGCCACTTCCAGCTGACGCACGACCCTAGTCTTACAAACCGAGATTTTACAAAGCCATTTGATTTCACATGTTCAAATTTCACATCAAAAAGCCCATCCTACCTCAGTCAAAGATGGACATCAATGTCCTTTAGATTACTTGAAAAGTCTCAACTTTAAGTCATCTGAGTCTTTCTCTTAGGTTTTAGAGAAAGTCGTGCCTTCAACATGCCTCACCTGGACAGGTCTACGCTGTGGGTCTGCATATACCAGGGTAACTTCCATGAGACGATCTCTCCTCAAGGGCAGTGGGAGGGTTAAGTAACAGAAGGGATCAAAGGTCACAGAAATTTTGGAGCATTTGGGACAAACAAGGGTAGATTTGAAAAGACCATGAAAAATATCCACAATGATAGAATCATTCCTCAGCCTGTGATTCTCCCAGGCCTCTTTTGCCACCTCCTATAAAAGGAAAAAAAAAAATGTATTAGAAGTTATTTCTTGCAAACACTTCCATAGCATAGCAAGCATAGAGATCAAAGAAAACTCAGAAAATTGATACTGACAGGTAAATTTCACAGTGTGCCCAGCATAACACACCAGGATTTTTTCTCAGTGAAACTAAGGCCTTGTGTCAAGTCAAACGTAATACATCTGTTTTAGCTGAGTCACTTGGTCAGGTACTCCTTGGCGCACGCAAAGCCAGAAGCATGAATGGAGCCGAGGGGATAGTGACAGGGTTACATGCTGCTCTTAAGGACAGCGAGCTGCTAACAAGATACACTCCACTCTCCTCCAGGAGGAATGGACTGCTGCCCCCTGCTTTGGAAAGACAACTGCAGTTACAGCTTCCAAGAAAAAAGTAGGGAGTTTTTTCTTGGAGAATGATGGTCCATGTCTCACAAAGAAAGTATAAAAGGAGACAAATTACAATCCCTTGAAGACTTTCATAATACAACTTATAAATCAGAGGCTCTTCTTTGCATGAGACTTGTAGTTTATGGTACAATATCATGTATTTTATATATATCTCAAGTGAAATAAGTGTCATAGATACGTACACTGCAATGCTACTGTCACTAACCAGGATGCTGAGATGGGAACAGAGTAACTAGCTCCAACAACTGCAGTGATATGGATGCATGGTAGAAACACGTGTGCATCTCCTACACCAGGGGGAGCGGAAGTACCTAATAAAATGAAGGCATGCTGGGCATCCTTTCCATCCCACAATTATCAGCATTTCTTGGAGAGAAAAAAAGATTAAATATACTACTTCTTGTGGTGTTGCCACATGCACTGTATTATGCAAGAAAAGGCAAAAGACATGACATTATTGCCCATTAAGAGGAAAAACAACTAGTCACATAGACTTCCTAAAAATAATGATTGCATCTGGCTTTTAGAGGCTCCTCTAATTTCCACCAAATATATTTACTGTGGACTCTGCATTTGTCAGTATGTTGCAGCCGTTTGTACCGTGACAAGAGGTAAAAGCCTGATCAGGAGAGTGCGAGTTCACTTAGGGAAAGACATTTCACTATTATGCGTCTCATTTTAATGTGAGCATGGTGTTTGCCAACTTCAGAGGAACAAAGAAGTGTCTGCAAGCGGCTCACGTATCAGTGTTGACTGGGAAACAGAGGATAGAGTAAAGGCAGGAAGAAAAAAAAAAATGAACAGAACAGACTTTTCTGGCCTCTGTCAGGAAAATGGCATAAGAGAATTACTTTGCTAGGTAGAGTAGGTAACTGGAGCCCAAGGGTGTTTAAATTCAAATTTAAATTAAATAAAGTGTAAAGTTGCTTTAATATCAGTGTACCCATTTCCACGGCACCAGAAAGGAGAAAAATCAGAGTCATGCCTCCCAAGGAGATGCAGGTAGTTCACCAAACACTAGGCATTGACATCAAGATCCATGCTTGTACCAAGTCACTTACACCTTGGTTCTCTCCTTGTCTTGACCAGTGCTCTCATGCACCCTATTCAGCCTGGTTTTAAATCTAGCTCATGGATTACGTTTGTCTAGAGGCCATGAGGGAGCACACATGAGAAGCCTGGCCTAAAAGCTCATTTCATTTGACACTCTGCTGTCTACCAGTGGGACACCAGAATGGCTGCTTACAACCCTGTGCCCAGGGCACGTGTTCAGACCCTTATTTGAAGGGCACCCCTGGCACCTCCACGTGAGAACACTCCCAGTTCCACCCAAGTCCACATGCAAGTACGATGGCCTGCACAGTAAGCACTCTCCTGAAACTGATGCTGAAAGCTGCTGCTCAGTCCACCTGGAGGAAGAAGCTGGGTCTGAGTAGTCAGGAGGAAAGGTTACGGTAGTAACTACAGTCTACTTTTAGGTAGCTGTTTTGTCACAAGATCAACTTCCTTCCTTTCCACTGCAGAACCACATCAGTATTGTGCCATAAGCACATCTTCCTGCACACCAGTACAAGAACTGCTGTAAGGCAGAGCAACAGCCATATGCCACGAGGTGTCACGAAGAGTCAGCCGGGCCATAAAGCACAACAGGGTTTCCCCCTCCCAGGTACACTGCTTTGTAGGGAGGATGTTTGTGTGGCCTGTCAGCAGGAAGGCCAGGACGTGTCACAAAACCCAGTTAAGCTCCCTCGGAAGCACTACCTGCCCTACCCTCAAGTAAAGGGCACCATACCGAATCAAGTCTGCCATTGGCATCCTTCAGCTCCAAGTAGGGCTTCTTCTTCACTCTGTTCAAATCCTCGTGCAAGCCATCTAGAAGAAAAGCCAAGAGCTCCTGGGAATCTTGCTGCTGATATCCTGAAAACTGAGGAGCAAATCGGCCAACCTGCATCTGAAACACAAAGGCAAGAATCAGAGGGAGGTGAGCATTACCTATGTGTAAAAGATGGGAATAAAAACACTTATGTCCTGTTTTTTGCAGAGATCAACTCCATGCTACCTTATGTTAGCAGTAGACCACAGTGAACTGGACGCTAAAGCAGTATGGGTGCCAGAATAATTTTCGCAACTATTCCCCCCGCCCCAGTGTTGAGAGGGAAAAATGCATTTAGTGCCTTGATGCTAGAAATCTAGGTTATCAACATTCATTTGGGGAACCTGCAAACAACCAGTACACAAAACCTATCTGCCTGATGCACTTTAATTTCTCTTTCAGAAACCTACAGTTCCCACAATGCAGACTTGCCATAAGGTAGCATCTTGAAGCAGGTGGACTGCAAGACTGAAAATGCTTGCAGAAGCCACTTATGAACTAACAAAACTGGCTTAAAACTAAGACTGAAATCCTCACCACAGTAATTTCTAGCTGTTCTAAAAACTGTTATATGAAGCTAAGAAACACAACAGCCTGAGTTAGCGAGAGCCAGAAACAGCGCACCCAAATAGAGCCTCTTATTTCATAAGAGCTATCCTGCAACACTGCCATTTAGTGTTCCTGCTTCAAAAAAAAACAATAGAAAGGGGTCCCACAGAAAAACCAACAATTAGCTGAAGGAGTGGTCAGTCCTAGTGACCATCACTAGTTTTCTCATTAACACGAAGAGTCCAGACTTGCAGAATTGTGCTTAGTACATTTTAACCACTCAAGATGACAACTGCAAGGGAGCCCAAACTGAAGGGCTGTTTATATTATAGAGATAGTTAACACTGTCAGTAAATCAGCAACAACTGTTAGAAAAATCACAAGTAATACTGTTCTAGGAAATAAAGAGTAATTCCTGTTCCAGTCTTAAGCAAGAACAGCCCACATTAAGACACTTTTACTGATGTCCACTCCAGATTCACATATTTCCTCTGAACAGAAGTTTACAGAACAACTTTAATAGTGATGGATGATGTGCCAGCAACTCCAAGTCACAGAAATTAAACATCTTGTTTCAGCACCACCTATGACTCTACAGAGGACAGATTTCTGTAGTCCGTAAGACTTTTGATCCAGGTCTTAAAAGCATATACTCTCAACTTCAAGACTGTACCATGCAAAACCTGAACAGCAACAGGATGCACATTTACATTAATATCAGGCCATTGCTTATTTCATGCATTTGGGATGTTACTCTTCCTCAGCGTACTGAGACTGCACTACAGAAGAAAACTCTTAGTGTGCCTTGGATGCTTTAATTATGTTGTTCTGCACTGGAGGATCTTTGCATTATGTTTAAAACAAAAGACATAGTTACAATTTTTCTAGGGGTTCATATACAACTACTACATTGCAGTATTTCAGCTGAAAGCAGCTCTTTACACTGAAGCACTGGGAACATTCCATCAATAAATAACATTATAGACAAGGGGATGCATTTTGCTCTCCACTTTATAATTTCATTGTTTAGATTTATAACTTGCACACCTTTTCTCACTGATTAAAGTTCACAGCTGGCAATTCACATGACCTTGCCTAGTTTTGTAGCAAAGATCATTTCGATGCATCTGTAGACAGCTCTCAGGCTGGAAGGTCATTTACTAAGTAAGGCATTTAACATTAAAGAGCACTAACCAATTCCAGGGTATGACACTACTCACTGGCAAGTTCCTCCCCATACCCTGAAAAGCATTTACATGAAACGTGAAACACCACTGAAGCAATTCTGTCATTACTGCTTTCATAACACCAAAATATGTGGAAGGCATATTAGCTTTCACCATTTCTTCCATCCAAGAGCTATGCTACAAGAACACAGAGTACTTACTTTAAACGTACGTGGGGCCACATGAGACTGCCTCCCAGACCAAATCTGTTTAATGAGCTCTGCATAGGCTTCTGCAATTTCTCCTCTCATCCCCAGTGGATTGTTCTGATTTATTTCAGCTTCATATTTATCTTCCAGGAAATACTCAGTCAGAGGAGGGGTATTGCTCAGACACTGAAAAAGCATTAAGAAAATGAATTTAATGCACAGGACAATAAATCTGTGTGACAATAAAATAACAAACTCAACTTTCACATCAGAACATGTCCTAAATTATTAACAAAACTGGTAAGACTGAATTTGAGTACATATTTATTAAAAAAAAGAAGAAAAAAAATCTAGTGGGAGGGTGGGATACTGTAACCGTTGCAACTCAGAGCATGGCTGAAATTAAAAAGAAACACCACCAAATACCACAGCCTTCAAAAGACTAACAGCTCATTTCTGAAACCTGGTTTCTCTTGCAGGTGCCACACTGACTTCTCTCCTATACAATGTATTTGCCCCCTAGTGTAAGCTTCCCCTCTGGAGCAGTTTCTACTGGTTCATCTGCCTTAAGGCATAAGGCTCACTGGTCTGCAGCTCCTCGGTTCTCCTTCAGAAAATTACTTTAAAACTGGCATCACATTTATCACCTTCCATTCCTTTGGTGCAGAATAATTTTAAGCATTCATTTAAAGGTACTGTATTTAATAGTTGAGGAAAGCAAATAGCAAACAACCTTCTGAAAAAAACTACAGACTTTTGGAAAGAAGGTATCTGCTCTTGGCATTATGTCCCTCCACATTTTGTTAATTTGTTCTGTAACTTCCACTGATACTTCTATTTGAGTAGAGTCTCTTGGTGTAATGTTGAAGTCTGACAAGAAACCAAGCCTGCAAGTGCCGGAAGAGTAAAGATTACAATCACAGTCCTGCCAATACTCACCAATTCTTGTAATTAATATACGTGGACCTGTTTTTCCACACATTACTGAGGTGGTAGGGTAGGCTACCTTACCAATGCATTACACAGAAATTTGCACAGAACAGGTCAGGAAGGTCTTTCGAGATGTCATCTTAATGTTCTCAAGTCTACACCCCGTATTCACTCTCTAACCGTGAAATCCTAATATAAGGAACAGCGAGAGTAAGAGGTCCTTGCTCCTCCTTGAGACACAACACAAGCTATACTTTGTCCTACAAAGGACCAAATGTCATTAAAAATATCCCCATCAAAAAGTTAGCAAAGTTTAAAGGCAGGAAGGATACGACTCCATATCTACTCTCCTATTTATATATTTATTATCAGTGTACCATGGTAATGATTTAATACATCCTGGGAAATCACCATAAACCTCAGGACACAAGTAGAACTAGCACAGGAAGTAGTTTCCCTAATTCAGTAATTCAAACACTCAAAGCTTATAGCAATAAGTGACACTCGGATAAGTAAGGCAAGACTTGGATGTGTGAACAAAGAGAGCCAAGTCTGAGATATGATCAAAATTAATAGGGCTTCAAGGCACTGTAGTATCAAGAAATTATTAAACTGGTCTCTTTCTGAATGCCTGAAATTTCAGGACCCGTAGCAGAAGCCTGTACAGTGCTGCACCAGCTGGATCTCCCAGCACACTTATACGTGGCAATCTGGAGAGGGTCAGGAAAGTGTCGTCCTGTCCTTTAGCCAACTCCCCTTTTCACTGCCTTGATGTGTACCTAGTGGAATTTATTTCCTACCAAATTTTTCCAGTTCCAATGCCCAGGTGTTAAGTGTCTTTCTCCAGGCAAATGACACTGAAGTGCTTATAGACTGCTATCATTTGACACCAGCCTCTCACTAGGAGACTGTTGCTGACAAAATTCCAAGAACTTTCAAAAATTAAAGGCAGAAATCTGCATTTGAAAGACTGCAACGTCTAGAAAATTAAAGCCTAATGGTAAATACAAGAAAAGAAAGTAATTGGTCCTTAGCATGACTAGTTTGCATGCAAAAATTAAGATTGAAGTGTGTTTGGATTAAGTTACTTTGACAATAAAAATGAATTTTAAAAGTTGTCTCTTAGCTATAAAGTTCAAGAAAACATAATGTGGTTTAAGGTTATCATAATACGACTGAAAATAAAGTCATGTCGAACAAAAAAGCAAGGCAGTCTAAGTTTATTGTGGTACCCTGAAGACCAAATGCATAATGCATTATAGTTATTTTAAGATCTGTTCTAGCTTTCAAAGCTACCACAGAGTGACAGAAGTCACTTGTACCACATTAGAAGTTTGCCCATTGCTTAAAATCAAAGTTCATACAAGTTGGCTTGTATTTTGTTTGAATTTCTTAGCAAGCAACTATCCCTAGCAAGTTTCTGCATTTTTTTTAAATGAACCAAATAAACCTAACAGATTAAGTTAAATAAGTATACTAATAATTATTAGCTTTGCATAACTATTACAACCGTAGCACCCCATACAATGACCCTGAACCCTTCCTGTGGCTTTCCATATTCTTAGTTTTTCAAGAATCTTTAAACACAGACCCCAGAATTGCATGCAGTGACCCGCTCATACCGCTTCTGCAGCGCACACAAGTCAAAACATCCTCCACGTCAGCCCATTTTTGTCAGAGCACAGCATTGGGACCTTGCGTTACAGTTACACATGTGTTTAGTATGACTTTCCCCATAGCCTTTTCAGAAGCCATGTATTTCAGATCCAGTCCTTAATACTGTACTATGTCTCATAGCACTAATGTGCTATGTATAAGCCAAACTAAATATGAACCGATTTTTTTGTTTGGGTTTTGGTGGGGGGTTTTGAGGGGGTTTTTTGTTTGGTTTTGTTTTTTTTTTTTCATTCCAGGTGCAGTCTCCTCATTGAATCACATTAAAACATGCTTTTCTTTCCACAGATTTTAATCTACAATCTCTGCGAGACTGCTCTTTTATTTAATTCTAAAGAGGGCTCTTTCCAATTCTTACCTGTAATGCAGAATTCATGAAGCAGGTATTTCCAAGGTTACTGAGTCCACAGAGTCCAGGTTGTGAGAGGGAAGCACTGTCCCTGCAGTTGTAAGAGTTACAGACAAATCCAGAACCTCTGGAAGAAAGACAACACAGTGAACTCCACAATGAGTCTACAGAATCTCAATATTGTTTAAGAGTCACATCAAATACAATTCAAAGCACTATTTCATTAAATTGTTTAACCAGTCTACATGTTTCTGCTGCTTCATAGTGGCTAATATTGAATACCAGGAATGTGAAGTATATGTGCTAACTTTGGAAATATTAATTGCTACACAGTCTATTATTAATTTATGGCTCATAACACATTAATTTCCTCTATCTGTAAGTACACAGCACACTAACCTAATGCAGCAAGAGTCTATATGACTATGATATACTGTAAGAGCTAGTAAGAAAACTATGATCTCTACCTGGAAAGGCTTCTACTACAATGGTAGATGGAAAAAAGAATATAATCCTTTCCCTCATACCCCCAATTCCCTCAAAATCAGGCAATGCCCTAGCAGTTAGTAAGCTCTGGAACATGCACTACTTTTGCAAGCAAGCAAGGAATAGCAGAACGCAGTGGTTTCAAAAGCAAAGTTTGATAAACAGGTACACAAGAGTAGCAGAACTCCTCATAGGGCACCACCACACTCCTTTTCTATACAGGCAAGGATGCACAGGATTATTCACGTGAAGGGCGAAGAAACAAAAAGAACATTCCTGCTCTTACCCCCTGCCCAGGTGGGAGCTGTTCAGTCCATAACTGCTATCACCGTTAGTAATGACAGAAGTGGCAGATACTGAGGAATAAGAACTTGCTGATGATTTTGAAGAGGTAGTAAAGTTTCTGCTAGTTGCAGTGCCTGATCTGGGAGAAAGGAAAAAGAAGTAGAAACAGTGCTACTACTTTTCTCACCCCCAGCCCCACCTCCCGCAAAACTCTAAGGACTTGCCACATTACAGTTAGTTCCCCCCACACAGAATTTACTGGTTTGATCTGTATAATCACACTTCCAAACACTTGTCTGGAAGAGAAACCTCAGACAAAAGTATCAGAAGGAGGTGTAACAATTCTTGCTTAAAGCAAAATCTGGGTTCCAGACTGAAATAAGTAGGCAATTCGGATGGCATGAGTGACAGGGAAGCAAGCTTTAAGTTTATGAGTAAACCACCTTGAAACAAGCAAGCAAAAAAATCCCAATCTTAAGACCACAAAACACTTGCCCCACATTAAAAGTGACAAGGTCAGTCCTTCCCTACGTGAAACCCAGGCCACCCAAACAGAATGTTAATCAGTAAGAAGATAACCAGGGTGGGCACAAAACAGTTTGTTACTGAGCCTAGTTGATACAACTACATTGCTTGAAGACAAGAGACACTGCTATGTACATGCAGCGCACATAGCAATCCTCAGCATTTTGAGACTGGAGATACTGAAATAGACGAAAAATGTTCATAAGCCTCAAGTTTATTTGGTTGTGAATCCCAGGCTATTCCACACTACTGCTCTTCTGGTCCGGAAAAGAACCAGAACACAATGTTACAGAAGACCAAGAAGGCACTAAAATTCAACAGTGTTCTGTTGTAAGACAGCTTTGGCTCCGTAAAAAAAGCAAAACCACAAGATAGTACTACATAAATAAGCTTAAAGAAACTATTTTGATACTAATCAATTTCTCTATAGCAAGAGCTAACTGGGAAATGGTGTATTCTCTCCATCTTTGCCCGAATGAACACGTAAAACTGGATACAAAAAGGTGCAGGACACTAACAGCCACCCAACAGCGGCTAGCACACCCAAAGCACAGCAGAGCGCCAGCAGAGGACAGTGCCCTCCAGCTTCAGCTTGCTCCTGTATCTCTGTTAACGTGGCCCTGACTCTCAAATTATACAAACTAAAAATGCATATTCATAGCTCAGACGCTACTAAGAAAACGGTCTTGGAAAACCTCTGTGGTGCAAAAACTAAAAGACAAAGAACAAGCCATAACGGCCAAGAGGAGGCAGAGCAGCTGGACAGCCTCACCAGTTTGGAAATATAATAGCAGTAAAATAAATACAGAAGGCAACAAGCTACAACAGGGGCTTCCAGATGAAAATGCAAACCCCAAATGCAGTCTAAACCTGAAGCATGCTAAAAAAACCCCACCAGCCAGCACAAACAAAAAGTATACTGGAAAGTATACTAGCAAGAATGGACAGATCTACTGAAATAACTAAGACAGCAAGTCCCATTTCTGGGACAACACACGAACTTCTGGTCATTACATGTCGGAGGTGGAACTTCTCAAGACTACCTGGACACAAAGATCAATGAGAGAACGATAGGGTCTAGACTAAAACAATTATCAGACTCATGCTCCATATTTGGGAGTTTCGAGGATCAAGGGTAAAATGATTAAGCTAAAAATAGCCTGTAAATCCATTAAGAACACATTTTTAAAAGTTTGAAGTAGGAGTGAATTATCTAGAAGCAAAGGAGGGCAATCTAGAAAATGCTAGACTTGAAAACGTGGTATCGCTGCTTGACATGTTTGACCCCAGTGACAGAACAGAATAAGATGCTCGGAAAATAATATGAAGAAAATCTAATACGGAGAAAAGAAAAGGAGGATGACCTCTTAAGGGATTTCAAAATTTCCAACAGAAGCATAGAGGTAGCGTATAATCAAGAGTCTGATGGCAACCAAAGAGTTCAAGTACTTCGACAGTATCCTACACACACAAAAAAGCTAAAAACTATGGGGAGAGATAAAAAAATTAATCAGAAAGCAAAGATATGAGACAAGTGACAGAGTGGGGCAAGGTCTACCTACAAAGTCATCAAGGATCTCAAGTGAATTCCTGTCAGAAAATTGAGAAGGATCATGTAAGAAGTAAAACAAAGGAGAGGCCAACAGCTTTCCAAGTGGAAAAAAAAAATATAAATAGAAATCAAATGCACTTGGGAAGATAAAAATTCTAAACACTTACATTTTACAAGTTACTCATCTATCTGTAATAACTGAAGAAAGATTGAGGCTTTACTAAGCACAGCTGCTCCCCCTCATTTCACAAAATGGTCACAAAGGTAGCTATTACTCCAGATGAAAGGCACATATAGCAGCTAAGAAAAATGTTTTTCTCTGAAAGCTTCCCATTTTAAGCCCAGGCAGCTACTATTAATAACCACACAATACTGTTGGCACTCAAGGAGACTGCCTCATTTGCACATAGAGGTGACAACAGAAGTCCTGGATGCCAAGTATTTATCTCCAATGCCCCAAAAAGGGTTTCTGTGGAACATGCAGACTTTGACCGGACAAAGCCACCTGCCCCCTCCACTGCCGTCTCTCACAATATGTGACTTCTGCTCCCTTGGAAATGGAGGCCCCAACATCTTGCTCTGAAGTAAGAGATAAAACATTATTTCTTCTTCTAAGTTCATGACTTAGAACCTTCCAAAATGTCCTGGGCTACTCAGTGGGTTACCATGAAACTACTCTCAGTTTGCTCTTTGTAGGCACAACAGACACTGGACTGGAAGGTGCCAAGCGCCTGCAGCTTCCCTTTGATCATCACTGCAATGTTTCTGACAGGCATAAACACATTCAGTTACATTTCATCAACAAAATCTACACAGGAGTAAACTATAGCAAAGAAAGACTTCATCTAACCATGCAACAATTCAGGGATTTGAGAAAATTTTACAGGTTGAAGATGAGACTGCATGGTATGACTGCTGAATCAGTCCTCCTGCTTCAGCACAATTTAAGTCTCTCAAGATAACTCCTGTCTGAGCCAAAAGACCTCTTCTAGAAAAATCTACCGTCATGGTTTCACAGTGGCCAGCAACAGCCAATCCAGCAAACCACAGCTAAACTGTTCCAATAGTCAATAACCCTTACAGTTAGAAGAAACTTGCATTTTATTTGCAGCATGAGTATCTGGCTTCTTTTCCATCTGCTGCCTGTAGAATTCCTTCTTCAATTTCCATCTCTCATATCCCACAGAAGATTTTAAGTGTTAAAATCACCTTTTAAATTTCTCACTGATATAATACTTTGATTTCTAAGTCTTCTAGCACGAAAGTTATTTACTAATTCTTCAACAACTCACTTGGCTGCTTCTGAAACCTCTCATTAGTCTACTTTTCAAGTTTGTTGACAACCTCACAGGATATGATCGTTCCACATGCAGTTTTATCTGTCTGCCAGTTATCAAAAGTCTTCTGATGCACATTCAGCATTTCCCTACTGAACCACTCAGGTTACTTGTTTGTTTGTTTCTGCCTCAAGGCTGCCACAGGACCTCGTATTCAGAAGACTGAACCAGGACTGGAATCATATTCCCACGGAGCCCAGCATGTATTTTGGGCTCGTGTTCTTCATCCCCACACACACAACTTCATGCTTCACAGTACCGATGCACATTGCCCCCAGTCTGCCAATTAAAGACAGTCGTTTCACATCTTGCCACGCAACCTTTCACAAACCCACACAAATGGCAAGCAAGGAGAAACCTGAAGACTAACAGCATAAAGAGGACAAAGTTAGATTAATCTAATACAGAAACTGTGAGGACATATGGTTGGTAAGTAGAAAAACTGCTAAGCTGAACAGCTTGAAAAAATATTGTAAAAGGCTTTCAAGTGGTTGGAAGACAAAGATAGGAAAAGTGTTTCAATTCAGTTGAGGCTACCTTCAGAGCACACAGTAGAGTTAGTCCTCCTCCTTTAAACCACCAATATAAAAAAAAACCACACCACCAAAAACCCCACACCATTAAAAATATTGTGACAAAAAGTTTTTGTCAAAGCAGGAAAAGTTAGAACTTATATTTAATTGGCAAAGCAGAGGCAATAATGGATTTTCATTTAGAAAGTTCTTACATGCAAAAGCCTCCTTATCTTACATACTCAATGCTACTCTGAAACCATGGCACCTGCTCCAAACTCAAGCACTTGAAAGTCATGTAATAAAGATCTGCCCGCAAAATATTTAGCCCAGTTGCTGAAGGAGTCCTCCGAAATCATCAGCACACAAGGAACTGCGGGAAGATTAGTTTTAAATATGAAAGAGCATTTAATTGTGGTATTATGTACCTACAAAATACATATCAACCACTGAGATCTTAAAATCGTACAGTAATTTCTGGCATGTAATATCACTGAATGTTGTATCAGGTTGAAGAGATGCCTAAATCAAGACAGAGTAGTTGAGAAAAGCCACACGTTACAAGATGGGTGAACTAAGCAACAACTCCTCAACATTTTTACTGAGGATAGCACCAGGTGGGGGGCAGGGGGTGGAAGTCCTCCGAGTGTACAGTGCCATCAGTAAATAGAGGAGCAGGAAGAGGAAACAGCAAGAAAATTCTAGCAGCAACCAAAGAACCAAAAGGTATTTTCCTGCTGCATATTGCAAAGGGAGGCAGACAGCTACCAGGCAGATGCTAAACACAACTTCACTCCCTTTTTCAAATGCAATACCTGATGGAAAAGGTGCTATTTTTATATCTAACACGACTTCTTGTTCATTTGTGCTAAAAAAAATGATACCCAGGATAAAAAAGCATGTGCTAGGACTGAGCTGGAACTCTGCTAGCTCAGGATTTTATTTTGGGAGTCTTGTAAGTAACAATTAAAGGGGACTAAGTTCCACGGAGTCATTGATATAATCTCCCTTCAGAAACAAAGTACGCCTCCAATTTGGAAAATTCCTAGAATAAGTATAATCCATTCCCTCTTCTGAAACTTTGTCTAGTAGTAGAAGCAGTTTCAAACTACAACGAAACCAAAGTGTTTTGTTCCTTAGGGACCAGCAAACTAACAAACAGCAGTGGCCAGGCATACTCTGAACGTACCACCCAAGGACTGCTGTGTTTAAGAGCATTTTTTCTGTAAAATGTCAGCCAGCTTGATGGCTGGGGAAACATGCAGAAGGCTGCCAAACACGTGGAAAAGCGGTTTCCCCTGGTAGGAGCCAGTGCCTCTGACAAGCACTGGTGGGGAGAACCCTTGTGACGGGGAACCCATCACCCCACAGTCACCTTGCACACACATATTCTGCGAGCGGTGAGTGACATGAACTCCCAGCTTTCCAAGGCCTCTTTTGGCACACAGGCAGTGATGCGGATGCTCACCATTCCTCTACCAACAGCAGAGAGCTCTATGTCCCATTTGGTTTATGTCATCAAAACTCTAAATACAGAAAAACTCTCTTGTAAGCTTTTAGTATTAAAGTGACACAGCCCAAAGAACAAACTCCAAATATGAAGTTCCCCATGGGCTTGGCTAAACAGTATTTTCTCCAACTGCGACACAGAATATTGGAGCAAAATGTTTGCCTGAGATAGGATTAAAATTTGGAGTTACCCAACTTCCTTCCAAACCACACCTCAGCACAGAGCATTTGCAGTTCCTGCTGACACTAGATGCAGCTAGAAGGACTCAGATTCTTCAGAACTTCAAAATGTAAGTTCATTTAGAAAGCATAACAGCTTATCAACATTACAGACTTGCTTAGCCTCACAAAAGAGCAGAACAGGTTTTCAGGGTGGTAGTCTCACTTATCCTTCTTAGTCGTGCTGTTAATGCAGCTTCCAACTCACTTCTGATACCAGCTTTGGCTTCCAAAAAGCATCAGTTTCTTTCTACAGACAAGAACCTCCTTTACGGCAGAATTACTTTCTGTAATATTAATGCAGTGTAATGTACCTTGAACACCTCATCAGTGCGCAGGAAAAGACACTTGTACTCTTTAGGGCTGGGAACTCTGTACCTTCCCTCTGGCTACTCTTCTCTCCTCCTTTCTCTCTCACCAGTTCTGTCTGGTTCAATTGCTCACAATCGCCCACAGGATTTTTACACGTATAAACAGTCCCTATGACTTTGCACTAAACTCATTAATCTGGAGTCTTAAACATATAATATTGATTTAACACAACACATATATGCACATACACGTCCATGGAAAGACAAACCACATCCCAACCCAGTAAGGAGATTTGAACCCTATATTCCAGGACAGTAAGTCTTTTACCAGCTCACAGAAACTGTTAAAATGCTAGCAACATTTCATTGCAGTACAGACATCTAACGTTTCCAGAACAAAAGAAAACAAAATTTTAAAAGATCAACTTGGAACACACTCTAAGTCACAGAGTACACTTTCCTTGAGGTGGTCTGCTGAGATACCTGGCAAATGAAAGAACATGGTTAAACAAGCAGCTAGCTTATTTATATAGAAAAGCTTCATTAATGATTTTATTTATTAAATTACTGCTCTCTAAGGGAAAAAAAAAATATGCTGCTCCAAGATTAACCTATGTAAGAGACTCAACCTGAGATTAATAAGAAATCTTTGCACTGTGCTTTCCTAGATTTCAGCTTCATAGGGAGGAAGAATTTAGACTGTATTCAAAACTAAATGAAATATGAAACTACCCTTAATAAAAGAATGTCTTGAAAAAATTAAGGATTCTCCATAAGACATGAGAACTAGCTAGACAATATTTAAACATCAAATAAATTACAAACTACAGAGTATTAAGTATTTATGCATTTATATGAAGGTATGCTAAAAAGGGAAGGAAACCAAATAAACTTCAGAATTATGACTGATGTGAAAGGAAAGCACAGAGCAATAATAGATGCATAGATGCCAATGATTCCAGAAAGAGAAGTTAGATTTAGCTTACTCACTAAGAATATCTTATGTAACATTAAAAAATAGAGCTTCACTATTTCTTTTTTAAATCTAAATCCCTTAAAAATAGGTAAAAAGCTTTGTGAAATAACCCTTGAAGAGCAGCAGAAAGAAAATTTAACATCTACAAATGATCCCGCCTAGACTGTCACCAGCCCACTCACATTTGACACGGAGTGATGACATGCAACAGAGGAAGCACGAAAATGCGGAAGAAAAAGTCCCCCCAGACCGTCAACATAAATATCTAGACTCAACCATCTTGGGAAAGTCTGAACTACAGGCTACCGGAAGACAGCAGTATACCACGGCAGATGCATTGCTAATTACGCCTTCTTCTTACAGGGAACTTTTTTTTTTTTTAACTCCTCCTACATGCATCTGCTAGTGCCCACACTATGAGGCAGGCTACTGGACACACCTGGTCCAGATCCAGTGTAGCGTTCCTCAGTATTTTCAACAGTATGAGTACGATTCATATGCATTTTTGGGGTTATCAAGGCAACTGCTGTACAGTATTAGTAGCTTAAAGACATAAAATGGCATAGAAAACATCACTGAACCTAACAGGAAAATATTTACCACTCATTCTTTCATAGACATAACAAAAGATGATAAACAAGTTCTCAACTTTTTCCTCCTTCATTTCAAACACAAAGAATTTTAAAGTCCAGTCTTTCTACCTGACTTGCCTTACATGACACAGCCACCTTCGGCATAAGAAGGCACAATGTTAGTCCAGCAGGGCTTATTATAACCCAACAACATTAAAGCATACTGCTTTCTCGAGAGACAGCCTTTGCCTTGGCCACATTAAAAGGTCTTTCTCATTTTCTCAGCAGTTTGTGCGCTGATCAGCACACACCAATGTCAACCCTAAAGAGGAGGGGCAGTCCAGCTTCTTCTTCCCCTCTCTGCCTTCCCAAACAGTGTTTTTGAACAAACAGTTATTATGCATTTAACCTACAAGACTAAAGAAGGGCATGAGAGCCAGAGAGCAGAACTTGCTAAACCAATGCACCCAACTGTATAATGGAGACATTATGTGGAATAAACATGCTTAGTTTCTTAACTAAGAGAGATAAGGGCAACGGAAATAGTTAGCCAAGACAAAGTACAAAGGAACAGATAATCCTACATGTATGACTTACTACAATTCTTTCAGCCACCATTATCAGCATCAAGTCAAACAATTTCACGAGTTCTACATTATAATAAGCAAATCTTTATTTCTACGTCACTAGAAAATATTAATCTGCATGCTGACAACCATTTTCATTCAAATATCACTAGAGGTTAATTAAAAGTCTTTACCTATCAGACTAGCTGCTGAAAAAAGAAAAGACTGGGGCCTGGGAATGCTACAGGGCTCCTTTTTAGCTTTGCTTCTCATGGAAACAAAAGGTTATGATCTGGTCTTGCACGGCTGCCTCTCTAATACTGACTGTCAACCAGTACTCGATGATGTACATGATAGGAATGTTTAGATGCTTTTCACATTGCACTCTTACAGAAAGTTCATTATAATCCTATGAACATTCTCCTAATCCACCTCAGAAGTAAAGAATTGTTTCCAAATAGGTTTCACTGACCTATTTGATCCATTCTTCAAGTTTAACACTAGTAAGATCTTGATCTCAAGTGAGATCACTTGGCACCAAGTTCTGTAAGTTAACCGTATTGTACAGAAAAACATTTTCTTTATCAATATCAAGTCTGACGGCCCACTCATGGGAAAGTGAGTAGCCCACGAGACCAGTAAAATCACAGAATTTTACTTTCTGTAGTACGACTTGATAAGAGCAGGTCCTTATCATTGCATGCAACTTCCATTCTACACTATTCACTCTACACATACAGAATTTCATCACGACCTCCTCTTACACTCTCTCTCTACTATCTAATTTACAAAAGAGACGAGTATCTGTATCAATATTTACAGTCTTCTGTAATTGACTTTGGCAGCAGGGGGGGTTGCTCAGCTATTTCTGTACCCTTTTTAAGGAGGAACTACCAGAACTCTGAGCATTCACTACTGGCAGCTTTGGAAATATACTCCAAGATCCTTTTTGTTTTACAATGGTAGAAGACAGATTTTTTTTTCTCCCACTGTGCAGTCTGCAGAGGTAGCTTTTTAGGTAGACTAGCTCAACATAAATAGCAGTTTCGTCTCTTAAGCACTATAGAAACCTAAGCTATTTAATCCTTATGCAACCTATTTGAAATAGGCTTTAAAACACAAGACTGTTGCTAAGACAAGAAATCAGCAGCAGAACCACTGAAGAATATTAATATCCAAGATTTTCTTCAAAATACTTCAAAATACCCCCAACGACAAAATCCACAATAGCCACTGATAACTAGGCTTTCACAGAGAACATGTGGTCACTAAAACCAAGCAAACAAGCTAGACAAAATAGCGGAAACCTTTAGAACATGCTTGCTTACTTTGCCAGCAAATGCTGTTCAGGCCACGTGCCATCTTCATTTTTCACTTCTATTAGAACAACCTGAAAGAAAGTTCAGGTAATAAAGAAAGGTAACTGCAAGTCTGCTACACATTTTGCAAAATCATTAACAAATCACATTTTTAATGTTTGCTCAAAGTACATAAAAGCAAGTGAAAAAATTACATATCACAGAAAGCAGCACATGAGAATCTAAAAAAAAAGTTATGCTCCTTACCTGACCCTGATAGAGCCCTGCATCTTGCACGGTGCTATCCAGCTTGCTGAGCAGCTCGTAAGTGTTACTAATGCACTTGTTCCATAACCTAGTTTCCTTCTCAGCTGGGATATTAAATAGTTTTCTCATTTCTTTCTCGATGGTAGCTGTTCAAGAGGAAAAAAAAACACCAAATCCCTAAAACTTGAGGGCTTTTGAAAAAAAAAAAAAAAAGACAAGCTAGACATTCAGCAAGGAGGTACATCATTAATCCTTCAAGATCCTTTGAGTAGAAAATGTATCATGGAAGTTACAATTGCTCATATACCTTGTCTAATATTTAGTGTGAAAGAATGAAAAACTTTTCTTTTCAGTCATATATTTGTCTGTCAAGTCCTCAAACCAGTAATGTTCAGAATACATTGAGAAGTTTCGGCCCAAAGGCCAATTTCCATGAAACAGTCATCATTTGAACACATAGGTTCAAGAAGGAAGTGTTTTCAGTTACTATTTGTCAGGCCATACATCAGCAAACTGAAAAAAAAAAAAAACATCTTTACGGACATACATGACAGCTGACATTCAGCATTTTTACATGGGAAAATATAGGGGGGGAGAGAGAGAGAGAGAGAGAGATGGGCCAAATTTCAGGAAGAACATAAGTGTAGGAAGAGCCATTAAGATGATGTCTAAAAATATTCCCACACTAGGAAGAAGGACTCGTAGGAGAACCAGAGACAGAACTGCTTTACATGAGTGACATGGATGTTTGTTTACTAACTCATGTTCTTAAGAATGTGCTCCTCAAAGCTCTTAACCACAACTCCCTGCGTTGCACACAGAATCACTGTGGCTGGAAGAAACTCAGGAGGTTCTTAGTCCAACCACTTAAAGCAGGGTCAACACTGAGTTCAGACCAGGCTGCTTGGGGCTTATCCAACCAGGTGTTCAAAACTTGCAAGGATGGAGATTCCCCTGCCCCTCTGGGCCCTGTTCAAATGTCTAGCTGTCCTAATAGGGAAAACATTTTCATTATGTTCAGTTGGAATCTGTCCTGTTTCAATTTACGACTATTGCCTGTTGTTTTCTTGCTTTGTGACTCAGTAATTAGCCACAGGAGGAGTCAGGCCCCCTTGTTCTCAGTAACCTCCTCATAGGTGCTACGAGGTCCCCCCAAAGACTTCTCTTCTCCAGGCTAAACGCAGCTCCCTCAGCCTCTTCTCACTCATCACATGCTCCAACCCCAACTGTCCTGTTGGTACCCACTAGACTAGCTCAAATTTATCAACATCGCTCTTGTTCTGGAGGGCACAAAATATCTCTTGAGGTAGCATCAGAGCACAGCTTCATGTATCAGAGAACTACTTACCAACAGTATCTGCTTTGCTAAAGTGGCAGCTAATTACATTGTCAGGATCACTGGTCTCACATAGCTTCAGCTCAAGAAGATAAACTTCAACCTTATAGTGCTTCACAAACAGACCATATTCCACTACCTGCAAACAGAAGGCAGATGCGATCAACAAAATAACACAAAGTTAAAATACTGAGCAGTCCTCCATAAGGCACCCTTGTCTAAATATTTTAAGTCTTTAGGAGTCTTGCAAGTCAAGCCCTAAACTGAACACTGACTTGAGAGCAAGTCCAGATTCAGTCACAATCTCCGACAGCTTGTTTGGGGATTTTGCTTCGGTTTTATAACATAAGAAATCCCAGTGCTTTCCTTCCACAGTGCGAAGTTCCAAAGGTCTACCATCACAGCTGAACTGATAGTGCCAGCTGACTACCCATGAAAAATTTGATCACACAATCAGAGCATTCTAGAAAAAAAAAAAAAATCATCTTTTGCCTCTAGTCTTTGGCTAAGGCTTACATTAAAAAAGCGTGGAACACTGGAGCAAAATCTTTTCTATTAGAAGAGAGTAAGACAAAGCATTAATTATTTTTCTGCATGGTATACAGAATCTGCCTCATTACTCTCTCCTTGCAAAAACAGACAAATATGTCAGAACTTGTTTTGATGACATTGCTTTATTTCAGAGTCATTTTCAAATCAATTTCGCATTTGCGAGAATACTACAATAGGTACATCTACCCATCCCACTAGCTTTCAGCATATTTTTAGAAAGGTATTCTGCAAGACTAGACAGACACCACTCTTCACCTACAAATCATAAAACACATTATGCTAGAAAGAAAAGCACATTTCAGAGGCCAGTTATGACACAACTGTGATGTAACTGAAGAAAAAAATACACAAACCAACACACACCTCAATTCTCTCCACAGTTCTTTGCAGCTATAAAGCCTATGAAATTGAGATCATATTTCATTGAACCAGCAGGTATAATTTTTAAAAGTAAGTGTTTAAGAGGCATTTGGACAATGCCCTTAATAATTTGCTTTATCTTTCTGTCAGCCCTGAAGTGGTCAGGCAGGTGGACTAGATGATCGTTGTAGGTCCCTACCAACTGAAATATTCTATTCGCATGACACCAGACTTGCTATGATTTACATCTGTATCATTTTACAGAAAAAACTTTACCCAGCTTTGGAAAGAAACAAAGAACTAAGACTAAGACTTATTGTGAGAATTTGGCTAAATTATGCTTCTCTTCTGAGCGTTTAGAGGGTTGTATTAGATATGCAAGGTGCTTTAAAGGTAAATAATTAACAAATACATTTGGAAAGATCTTCGGTATTTTGCTGTTACAATAGGAAGAGAAAGTAAAACACCCTGTTTAAACAGCTTCTTGACAGGCAAATTAGACTTTTTTTTTTTTAAGAATGCAAAGGAACCAAATCATAAGTTCTCCATTTCTTTTTCAGAATGAATTTCATTAAATGGGACTTCCTGTTCTCCAGGATTCTATAGTTAGAAATAAATAAATAAGAACGGCATTCAGAAATGGAAGAACTCTTTCCAAGAAGTTGTTCCTGATCAGATCACTGTGTTTGTTAGGAGAGATGAATGGCAAGAAGAGTCTCTAATCGCCTGCAGATGTCTTTTAAACAGCATCTGATCAGCTAGCTTCTTCTCTGTATGAAGTCTGCCAAAGTAAAACTCAGGTCACACCGATGGACAGCAATCTGAGCACAACATGCATTCAACCACTGAGGAAGCACACTGTTCTGTATTTTGCATGTTAATACAGTTTGCAGTGGGACTCTATAGAAGACTGCCCGAAAATACGGTTTGAGATTATCAAAAGAAACCTGAGCCACAAATAAATCTAGTCTAGGCCTCCTGTACTTGTCTGATCATCAGGCACATAGGGATGGAAGAAATACCAGCTTGTAAAATTACAAAGATGCCTGAAAATTACTTCCCAAATCCTAATTTTATGGATATTTTGATGTATTAATTACAGTTGATCCAGCTTTGGGAAAAGGATTAAAGCATTCAAGGACCACAAGTTTAAGTGCTTTACTTCCAATGCTATCTGGAGAATACTGTAACCAGATACTGACCACGTTCTACTCAGGTGCAGTGCTGCAGCTTGTGTGTCCCACTGACCTTTCACTTTGTGTTTTTTGTAAGAGGCTGCAACATCCCACAAACCTACTATTCTGCTATATTTCAACTTTTTTTTAAATGTAAAAATCCACTTCAGTTACCAGGTTAACAATAAACAGAGACTGAAACTCTCATAGCAATTCAAAACTTAAAAAATTTACTCTTAACTGGACTGCAATAACACAGCATCTTCTGTCTGTAAAAGAGCACTAGCTCTAAGCTCTAGCCCTTACTAATGTTGCATAGTGGCATCTGATAGCCCAAGAAAAAGAGGCTCATACAGTTAAGCCTGTCACCCAAGCATTTCCCCAATAGCTTCCACACCTCTTGTCCAACTTCTGAATTTTTCAGAAATCAGAGAGTCTAGTAACATGCCAGGCTTTGTGAAAGCGGTTCGCCAGTTCACGAAAGCTTCCTCACTCAGAGAGGAACTGATCAGTAACGGTTCTAGTTTTAATTCTCAGTACAGATTTTTCTATTCAAGAAATTATCTGTTTCTACTAAAAACACATCTCCTGAATATGCTGTAATTCATTTCCACTCCCCCTACTTCTGGTTTACACAGGAGTTCTGTCTACTCAGCAGAGTGAACCTGGGATCACCTGGTGAACCTGGGATCATTTACACGTTCTGAAGATGTCAGAATTTCTTGTTATGTACAATTTCTAGCCCACACTGAATGACAATGTTGCAGACCCGCCCATGGTGATCAGTGGTAGTGGAAGAGAGGGATCTTGCTTCCTTTTACCATTCTGGTGCCACACATTCCTGGGTCTTGCATCCCTTAAAGTAGCCCTTTGTAACATAATGCTACTTAAACTTAAGCGATACGAATTCTTATGTTATATCAACATGATTTGCTTGGTGTAGTGATTAATCTTTATGAACCCCACAGACTGGCACTGCTCAATTTAGTCAGTGCAAAAACCTAAGACTAAAAAAAAAACAAAACACCTTTTACCCATAAACAAGTGTCTGATACATTTCCAAAAAAGCAACTTGTGAATTTCACCCTCCGGAACAGGTTATATACTCGGGAATGCATACATGACTGCATTTGCCAAACAGAAGTTAAGACTTACAGAACAAAACGACAAATATGTCTCTTCTCCTGATTTTACAATCACAGAATTTTGGAAAAGAAAACAAGAATCACCTTAAACTCCAGAGGAAGTCTCTAAGCCATCTGTACTAAAAGATAATTTATTCCAATGCCTCATTCTGTCCCAGAAGATCGATAAGCTTGACTAACAGCTTGCATTTTCCAACAAAGCACAAACTACTCCATGCAACATAAAAGCACTGCACCGGTCCAAACAATCATAATGTAAAAAGTTAACCAGAACAAGGTTCATGGTTCTCATCCCGTATAACTCATCAACTAAGAATCAGTGAAGATTCAGGCATTTTAACTGTAATATTGGATGGTCATTCTTTCAGACAACAAGGCAAAAAGACCTCATGTTATTATCTCCAAAGAACTGCCAAGGATCCTGTCTTAACTCACATCTAGCAAAATAAACATCGGCTAAGTTTGATAGAGATCAGACAATGAAACCAGACCGCGAAGAACTTGGTTCACCCGTACTTACTTTTCTCACGATAGGCTGCTGTCCATCTATGCAGCCATACCACGTTACTAGTTTATTCCAGGCTTCGGTGGGAAGCAATACGTAATCTAGGTCATCAATGAGGTGTTCTTTCAAACTCTGAGTTTCTGGATCTAAAAGGGAGACAAACATAAGAAAGCATGGCTTCAAACAGAATCCTTTATCCTCGAGACCCACACACATACTACCGTGCTCCTAGGAAATACCAGCACTCCCACGGGCAGGCAGAAACCGCTCCAGCCTCCTCGCTTACAGGGCTGGGACGGCCGCCTGTGTCCTCCCAGAGCACACGGCTTCAAAAGCGAAAGCTGCACGAGGAGACGACTGCACACGGGAGTCACTTACCGGAGCGCGGGCTGCGACCCGAGCACCAGGCCCCCACCGCCCAGGGCCCCGCTCCCTCGCGGCCCGGCGCCGCCGGGCACCACTCACCGCCGAAGAGACCCGAGTTGTCGATAGGCCCAGGGAAGAGGCAGGGGTCGCCCGCGCCGAACATGTCCCAGCTATCGAAGCCCACATACTTCTTCCACTGCTTGAACCAGCGGCTCTCCACCAGGTACCTGCAACACACGGCACCGGGCGGCGCGGCCCCCTCAGCGGCGGCGCGGCGCGGCCCGGCCCGGCCCGGCCCGGCCCAGCCCAGCCCGGCCCGGCCCGGCCCGGCCCGCTCCCACAGGCCCCGCCGCCCGGAGGGGAAGGGGACGGAGGGAGGACCGACCAGCTGCGCTCACCAGGACTCCCCCGGCCTGAGGGCCGTGGCCAGCAGCCGCCCCAGCTCGGCCCGCTGCACCGTCGTGTCCGGCCGCGCCCCGCCGCCGCCACCGCCGCCGCCGCCGCCCTCGGCCGCCGCCATATCGGTGCGCGATCCCCGTCGCGGGCGGATGTCGGCCCGCGTACGCATGCGCGCTGGATGGGCCTGCTGCGCTCGCCCCGCCCCGCCCGCGCGCCCTCTGACGGGGTGGGCGGGGCCGCGCGCAGGGGCGGGGCTGCCGGCGCGGGCGCCATGGCGGCGGGCGCCATCTTGCAGTCGTGTCCCGCGGGCCTGCGCCGGCCCGGCCCGGCCCGCCCCGCCCCGCCCTGCCCTGTCCCGGCGGCTGCGGCAGAGGCCGCCCCGCAGCGGCGCGGGGCAGCCCGGCGGCGCTCCTGTGCGGCAGACGAATGCGGGCCCTTGCCGGGCGCAGCCCCTGCGGCTGCTGAGGCAGGTGGTGTCCGCCACGCTGAGGGGCGGGCAGGATGGGCACCCCCTCCCCGAGGTGGCTCCGTGGCCAAGGGGGTCCCCCTGGGCAGCCTCTTCCAAAGCAGGTGGCGGAAGCGTTTGGTGTAGTTTCAGTGTTATGTGCTCCATTTTCTCCCATAACTGACTTCACGGAGCCCTCTGGTCAGGGCGTTGGCTAGGGAAGGAGACTTCAAATTGTTACGGGAATCAACGGGAGAATGGGTCGGAGTAACCTGCTGGGGAGCGCTCAGGAGTTTGAAAGTGTCTCTGGAAAGAACCTCTCAAGTGATTTAGGCATTTGTCTCTTGAGTAGCATATCTTGTGCTGTTTAGGGAGCCTGTCCTTGAGAAGTGGGAAAATTGGGAAGGATTCAGTTGATGATTCAGAGGCTTAAAAACCTGCTTTAAACCGATACACCAAAGAAATCCATTTACCTCAGGGGAAAAAAAGGGCAGGGGGTGATGTGCTGGGGCCGTGACTGTCCCTGCAGGGGAGTACTCTCCTGGCAGCCAGTGTCTGGCAGCATGGTGGGCAGGTGGGCTCTACCTCCTGCTAGCCAGGGCTGGCAGTGCTGCAGCTATCCAGGGTAAAATGCTAAAGGACTTTTATTTTTTTGACAGCAGGGCAAGTCCATCCAGTTAACACTGAAAAAGAAGACAATTTTCTCTTTCCAGCAAGAGTTCAGTCCTGTTACCTCTGTTTTTCTCAAAGGGCAGGGCCACTTTGGGTTTCAAGAAACTAATACACCCTGTTATGGCAAAACTGGGTGTGTTTTTAAAATGAGTCAGCTATTCTGAGGTAATGCTTATGCAGCTGACCTCACTCAGCTAATGAATTGCCTACTTCTAATACAAAGTGCAGTAAACAATTAAAATGGTCTCATTCAAAGCTTTCTGATTCAGTACTAGGAAATTACATTACAGTTTCACCGTAGATAGGGGTGTCTGTGTTCTCGTCTCTTCAAGCGCTTTCCTTTCAGCCACTCGGCTTCCTGCCCTTGTCTCCAGCTGAACCCAACGGCTGCTCCCTGCGAGAGTGGCACCGAGGGGAACAAAGCCCTTTCGAGTGCCACCCCGTTGGAAGCAGGTGTTTTCTACCTGCCTTACGATGGCAATGATCAAAAACGGTGACTGAAAGGTATCTTAAAAGTTAGCAGGTGCAACAAAGCTCAGCAGGAGGAGAAAGGGGTTTTAAGTAGCTGAAAGAACATTTAACAGGCTAAGAAAGGTCTTAGTCTCTGCTTAATGGTGTTTCTGTTGAGTAGACGCTTCTGAACACCACATCTCATCAGCCATGATTTCAGGAGATGTGCTAGGGTTTGGTGGGCAGAACACTAGGGAACCCGGGAGGGGGAGATAGGGGCGGGAAGGATAATTTCCTTTGCGGCTAGTTAACACTCCTGGCAGCTACAAATACCTGAACTTGTTCAAAGATTTAAGAAGTTGATGGCAACTATCAGCAGCTAAGGGGGAGAGGGAATCATTGGGAGGGGGAAGAAGGGGGGCCCCCATCTCTAGAAAGGGGGGAATATATGGGACTCTGATACGTAGAAGAATGGACAAGCAGGGTGAACACTAACAGAGGGGTTAGCTGTTTGCATTAAATTGTAGCAGAAAAAAATAGAGTGCAGAAGTGTAGATGTGACAGACACGAGATGTTGAAAGGACAACGTCCTCAAGCCACAGAAGCATCCAAGTATGCTAAAGTAGTGGCATTTATTTTAAGGTTTCCTACTGAGTCAGTCTGTTTCTCTCTGGAATTACAGAAATAGAACTGGGCCATTTTATAATCCCTGAGGAATCACCTGGGATTCTTCAGGTCTACCCTCAGTGTAGAGCTGCTGCCTGTAGTGAAATGTCTCATCGCCCCTGGTCACGACACCAAGTCAGGTTTGGGCACGAGAGCCTGCGTGGGGGCTCTGCTCTTCTGCGGGTGTCACTGCCGAAGGTCTCCAGCCCACAGGCCGCCCTTTCCACCGCAGCCCGCTTTACCCCAGAAGCCAGCTGCTCCGGGGAATGCTGAAACAAGACAGGGAATAACACGGCTGGGAGGCTTTTATCTACGCTGCAGAGTTCCTGCTGGTCTGCTTACACTGGGATCATTCATTTTCCTGCTGGCACGGCTAATTTTCATCCTGGAATCTCGTCACTGTACTTCTGCTGGCGTGGCTGTATCTGTTCTGGAGCCGCTGCTTTGTTTTTCTGCTAGCACAGCCCCAGCAGCCGGAAGGTAAATAAATCCCTTGGCCATTAGCACTGAATAAGCACGGTGTAAGATGTCTTTCTGACCAGCAGGCTCAGCGAGAGACCCTTTTTGGCAGGGCTGCCGTCGGAACAGCAGCAGCAGGTGCTGCGGTCTGCTCCCCTACGGCAGTGGGGCTCCGCGGGGGCCGCAGGCTGATAAGGAACAGGCAAAGCAAAGGCGGTCCCGCTCAAGAGGCTCGAGTTCGGTGAGTCAGGATTGAGGAAGTGCCACAGCTCATGTCGAGAAAGATTTTTCAGTGCAGTGAGTTCCTGCTGCCCATGATCCCCTGTACTCTCCTTGTATTTCAACATCCTGCCTCAATGAAGGAAGTAAGTTTAACTGAAAAAATAATCCCCCAAGTCAAGCAGCTGCTGCTCCAAAGCTGAAATAGCTACTGAAAACATCCTGTTTTTAGCATGAAGCTGTACTGTAAATTAAGAAATAGCCCGGTGAGGATTGTGCAATCTGAGTTCAAAGCTCGATGACTCAGGCGTAGCAGCAACAGGGTGGAACCAGCTGTAGGTTTTGCCCCAGTGCCTCAAGTCAGCCTGGAGGGGGCGTTGAATGTGGGTACAGTAACAAAGCAACCAGCGAATTGGTGAGGTGAAAAGCTACGAACAGGAAAAAAAGCCCCAAACCTCAAATCCCAAGTGTTTTTAATTATGAAAACAGTGCACTAAAGCTTGAAAGTGTTATGCCTTCCCTTTGAAAGCCCGAGTTTCTGTGTACTCCTCAGTCCAGCACCAAGTTTATACTCGGTGCTACGAGGCCTCGTGAGGAGTGGCTTGTAGTGAAAATGTGCTCACAGAGCCGTTTAAGGATTGAAAGTTTTCCTGCAGAAGGACCTGAGCCACTGGGCAGAAGGATGGCAGGTGAAATTCGGCACAGGCTCGTGGTTTCCCACGGGAAACCAATCGTAATTCTAGCTGTTCAGCAGCAGGCTGTAAACCCAGGATTGCTGTGGAGGAACACCACATCAGGATTATTGTCACAACTCCATGAAATACCTGTCAGCTCCGTGGTTGGCAGGAGTCAAAAAAGTGTTAGGGAAGGAGTAAAAAGAAGAAAATACTGCCTGAACTCCGGTGCACCTGCGCTTTGTCACATGCAATTCCTGCGCCCAAAGAGCAACAAGGATACTCTGAGGCGAGGCACAGTTTCCGTGGGAGAGGTGTTTGAATAGGCTGGTGTTCTGCAGTGGGAACACAAAAGAACTGGTTCTTTGTGTGACTCCCTGCGTTGCAAGGCGTTGGGGATGCACGAAGGCAATACGGGCTTCATGCAGGACTGGGCGAGTATGTAGAGATCCGTGTTGGGCTACCACCAATGCAAAATGGGATAGAGCCAGGAGACAGCCGAGCCAGCGAGGGGGCAGCGGCTCTGGGACAAGGGGAGGGACGGCGGGTGCTGCTCCTGTTCTAGGTCTCCCCTGGGCATCCGCTGACAGAGGCCAGATAATAAGATGGGCCTTGGCCAAAGGGCTCTTCTTCCCCGAGCCCTCTGCCAGCACAGCTGCAGCAGCCCAGGCTGCAGAATCGCTCAACTACCTGCCTGAATGGTTATTAACCTGTCGCAGCCTGTTGTTGGTAGCCAAGCTGGGATTTCGTCAGTCAGTGTAAAATCACCCCTTGGCTGTGCGCCACCATGTCTTTCCTCTGCAGGCAAGCCTCCAGTGAGGTCCAGTAAACAGTTTGGCAAGGTATGTCTGTTCTGTGCTGCCCTCCCGCTCTGCCAAGCTCGTTACGCGCAGGGTAGGACGCAACACCGATTCACAGTTTGCAGAGCTCACAGACACTGTTTGCCCGTCACGCTGCCCTAGGTTGGCTTTCAGAGTTCAGCCTGCCTGCGCTATCACGCTCGAGTGGTTTGAGTCAGCCCCTGCGAGCACCCTCACGAGCTGATGAAGGGGTAACGTGGCCGCCATGTTTCACCCAACTTGCCAGATTTATCAAGCCACAGCCTTAAAGAAAGTACACATTTCTTTTTTATTCAGAGAATCACAGTAAGCTGCTGAGACTCACAGCTGCTTTCCCCAGCACAGTTTCCCAAACATTCACATGCAACTTTTGAAAACATCAAGTACACTTCGAGAATTTGGAAGATGCACCATCATAAGCAAAACCTGCACGAGACATTGGGATTTCTGCCAGAGCAGCGGCCCCCTGCGAGAAAAACAGGCAGGAGTGCAGTGAGCGGGACAGGAAGCGAGGGGGCTGGGCAGCGAACGCTGCGGCGCTCCGCTTTATTCAAGGGCATTCTTGGGAACCTTCTACAGAAGCGATTCAATGTCATCCTGGATCTTGATGGTTTCGAAATTCCGGCTGTAGCGTTTGTAGGGCACGCCGTTGGGGCGGATGAGGAACTTCTCGAAGTTCCAGGAGATGTCGTTGCGGCAGACCGGGGACCAGATGATGTACTGCGGGTTGGTCATCAGCGAGGAGGGGTCATCGTGCGGGAAGGGCAGCGCCTCTTTCAGGAAGGTGAAGAGGGGGTGCGCGTTCTTCCCGTTCACCTCGCACTTCTCAAACATGATGAAATTGGGCTTGTAGCCGTTGCCAGGACGAACGTGCTCTAGCGAGAGCAGGATCTCCTCGTTCGTACAATTCTCCTGGGGACAGAAAAACAAGGCCGCCCCGAGCGAGGCCCGTGAGAGCCCAGCCGGGACGGGCGGCTGCTCCCCGGCCCCGGCCCCGGCCCCCGGCGCGGCCCGGCCGCCCGCCCTACCTGGTGCCCGAACTGGTTGCAGGGGAAGCCGAGGACCTGGAGCCCGCGGGGGCCGTAGCGCTGCTGCAGCTCGTTGAGCTGCAGGAAGTCGCGGGTCGTGGTGCCTCAGAGCGACGCCACGTTGACCACCAGCAGCACCTTCCCCCGCAGCGAGCCCAGCGACAGCGGCTCCGCCGCGCCCAGCGGCCGCGCCGACATCGCCGCCAGCCCCACCGCTCCCGCTCTCGCCGCCGCTCCCGCTCCCGCCGCCGCCATGGCCAGCACTGCCAGGCGGGCGGGCCCTGCTCCCCGCCGCCCGCTCCGCCCCGCCCCGCCGGGACCCCTCCTCCGCCGCTTTCACCTCTCCATCGCTCCTCGCCTCCGCCCTCCCGGGGGCGGCATCGCCCCCCCGGGCCCCCGGCGCGGAGCCCCCCCGGGGCACGGGGAGTCTGCGGCAGGCAGCCGGGGGCAGCGCTGTGTCCCTGCCTTTTCCCGCCTTCGCGGAAGGCTCGGCGGTTTTCTGGTCCATTAAAAACTCAGAACTGGGTGGTTTATGCACGCACGGGGAATACACAGGGAAGTGCCACCGATTCTCAGAAATGCTGTGGAAAATCAGCAAAACACAAAGCGGTCCCAGGAGCTCAAACCTGCGCTGTAACAGGACCGTCCGAGTACAGAGACGGCACAGCACAGCACCAGGGGCTGCAGCATCCGCCTAGGACACTGCTGCCAAGGAGAGCGGCTTTTGGGAGAGAAACGCCTTCAGTTTGTGCACCAGGAGGAGGAACAGGAGGTACCCTGAACCCGAAGTGCTGCAGTCCAGGAAGGCCCACAAATTCCCTTCTTCGGTCTCCTTTTATAATTTTTCCACCTCTTTGAGGCTGGTAAAGCCTCCCTTTACTTCAGCAGTTGCTTTTCCCCACCCCTGGCTATTCCATTTCTCGCCTGACTGCTTTGGTCCGTTTTAGGGAGTGTTCAATCACGCAGTAGCAACTGCTCTTCTCGTGGATTCGGGGCAGCCCTAGGTGAGCTACGCTGACTGCTGCCTGTACCCACGCCAGGCAACGTGGCCCCGCTGCTCCTCCATGGGTCTGTGAGCTGAAACATCACCCTCCTCCAGAGCACGCCGAGAAGACGGTCAGGCCTTGAGGTGATGTCCATGGGCTGGACCAACAGGGACCGTGGGGCAGCACAGCTCGGCAGGGACCGAGAGCAAAGGCCTCGGCTTCAGCGCGGCTCCCACGGGGAAGCAGGGAGCCCCTGCCCGAGGCTCCTGGCAGCGTTTGCGCCAAGCGAGCTGCATTCACAGCAGCCCCAAGGTCAGACAGCTGCTTATCAGCGCTGGCGCCCAGCCAAGGCAGCCCGGGCCCCAGGGCGCAGGGGGATGCGCTCGGGGCCCCCTCTCCCGCTGTCTGTTCCCTTTCATGCTTGGTATCGGGGACTCGTCACAAACACCAGCTGTCACTAACAGGCCACCATATAACGCTGCATCTCCGGTCCGGGTTCCCAGGTGACCGCAGGATCCGCAGGTTTTGCTTTGGGCTACTCTTGGCACCTGCCCCCGCGACTGGGAGGGGGGACTCGCCTGATTATCTCGCAGTTTTTGCAGTGTGGTGCAGCACTGATAGCAGGAGCCACAACAAGTGTCCTGAGAGATCAGAGCAGCCAGGACACGGCTGACAGGAAGAGCAGAGGCATGTGACCCATGTTTGCTCTTGAGCAAATCGACAGTTTCACTCCACGCGGACTCCTCACCTGCCTCTTGGGCACGGCGAGCCACGGTGGTTTGAAGAAGAGGAATTTCTCCTCAGGGGGGACCTCTGGGGCAGTGCCACAGAGGCATCTCTCTGCTGCCGCTTTTGACGCTTGCTCAGGCTGCACCTTTCGTCCTCTGGCTGGAGCTGGGGATTTCATCCGAAGTAGGGAGTTCACTTCTGGGGCCCTGCCCTTTTCAGACAGGCGCAGGTTAGGGCTTTCCCTTCCTTGAGGAGTGAGTTTTAAAGAACACTTCCTTGTTGGCTTGGAGCTACACCCTGTGCCTGGACACATTTTGTGGAGCCAGCTGAACTTGGATCCAGAGGAGTGCCAGGAGCTCTGGAGGGACTAGATGGGCTCAAGGGACCCCTTTTGAGAGGCGTGACAAGTGATAGTTGTCCTATGAGGTCAGAAGATTGCTGTTTAACAGAACAGTGGTGAGTAATCGCAAAGGTCACAAAACACACCTTCCCACCTCCTGCTTCCATCTTCTCCCCACGCCTGGTACCGAACTCCCGCCCCTGGCCAGGGGGCTGGCACATGGCTCCTAGCTTTTGCCCTGCCCCTTTTACAGCTCCTCGCCTGGCTGAATCCTGTCCATGAGGGCTGAGCTCTCCTTTCCCAGGTCTGGTCTGGCTGGCTGTCCTCAGCTCAGTTTCCATCTGGGACAACTGTGGCCTCCAGAGGTGCCAGATGCAACAGGAACCCAAAGGGAGCCAGGCTGCCAGCCCTTGAAGGCAGGAGGGCTGAGAAGGACCCATAACTTAACAACCACGTGCTCCTAAGCAGGCTTCCGCTCCAATGCCAGTGGTCCGAGGAACAAGGAGAGGGAGCTGGAGCTTCTGGTCATAAATGGGAGACAGCAACTCACTGAAAGGCAGGCCAGGCCTGGAGACCTAACACGAGTTGGTGGACAAGACAGGGGAGATGGGGAGGTGGTGCTTTAGGTTAACAAGAGCTCAGATTAAAACTGGGATAACAAATTAATCACTTCTGGGTAGAAGTGCATCAGCAGATACACAGCCCATGAACTCGGTCTGAGGAACACACAGACCTTACTCAAAACCCCTGCGGCTGAAGAGCTGCTCTGTAACTGTGACCATGGAGAACTGCAACCCAGCGGCTCTGCAAGACTGGAAAAACCCAATTTTGCTCAACTGCAACCACCCCCCCAACAACAACCACCCCCCCCAAAAAAGGGAACTGCAGAGGAGTGAGTAAGCTTGTCCACAGGGCAGAGAATGAAATCCTCACGGGAAATCCTGCCCTGTTCAATCCCGTCACTTTGGCACGGGTGGAGAACAGGCACCCAAGAGAGGAAGGAGGGAAGGGGGGCCGGTGCCACCGCCGGGCTGGCCAGGCTGCAGAGGGAGGACAAGGCCCGTAGGTACGGGGCACTCCCACGGCCTCAGGCTGGGTCCGTTTCTCCTTTATTGCAGGAAAAGTCATCAGGAACATTGTCAAAAAAAAAAAGCGACATTGGCATTTTTTAGGACGTAACTTGGATGCAGCTAGGTGCTCGCTCACAGGGATCGTCATCAGCAGCTGGACTCCCTCCTGCCCAGCCCTGCGCACAGAGGCTCTCAGCCCAACAGCAGCTGCCGTAAATACCAGTACAACCCTGGAGATGCACACTGCTACTCTCTATTGTTTCTCACCCAGGAGAAGCACGATCTGCTCTCCAGCGTGGGTGCAGCACAACAGCCCGTACCTCGAGCCCGTCCCTTGTTGCAGCACTTGAAGGTATCCCTCGTGAAAACGGCACGGCAAACGTCCTGCCCCGCAGAACATCTCACACGTGCTCCAGCGCAGCGCGTGGGGCACACGACAGTGCAGAGCAGCACGCCGCTTACCATCTCATGCTTCTACAGCAGCGCTGCCGTCTTCTCCTCCCTTCTTCCTATACTCCCCTCCTACATAGCTGCCGCCTCTATTCCCATGCTCAAGACCGACAAATTCAACTCGACTGATGTACTCTCATCTGGTTTGAGTATGAAAAGAAGCTCCCGGGAAGCTTTGCCACTCACCACAGGGCCAGGCAGGGCGAGGGATTGCACCTCTGCTCTGCTGCAGCGTTTGGGAACCACTGGGAGCAGCAGATGGGTATCACTTGCTGGGAAACAAAAATAAGTATTAAAGCACTTGCAACTGCTCAGCAAATCCTATCGCAGCTGTATCAAAAATGGTATTTCTGATTCAGGCTGTCAGACGCTGGGCCAAAAACCCAGAGTGAGGAATACAGACACCAGGATACAGGGAGCTTAGAAAACTGCCTTTATTCTATTAGTTGTTGGAAAAATGAAAATACAGAAAGAGTTTAGTTGGCTGCAGAACAGCAAGAAGTTCACAGGTTAGGAGTCTGATCACTACATGGTAACCAAACTTACACAAAAAGTTTCTTTTTTTTTTTTTAAAGTTTTGAAACTGGGTCCAGCAATGAACTTAAGGCAACTGAACAGTTCAGAAGCTTTGAGTGTGAGCAGGCTGTCTTTTCTCATCCCTACGGCACGTCATGGAAAAAACTCCTCCTGGGTGTGCAGACCACTCAAATCATTCAAATGGGTCAGACTCTTACAAATGAACAGGGGAAGAGGATCAGCTGCTTTCCATCGGACTTTATTTTCAAATACAGTTTCTTAAAAAACCCAGAACACCTTAACGCAGAGGTTACAAGTAACAGTATTAGGAAATCCAATTATACAAAAAATACTACATCTAAGCTGGGGTAAATAGATTTATTTTTGGTAACATACATTTAAACTGGCACTAATTACACAGTAACTAAAAGGTAACTAACATGAAACCACAGAACCCTCACTTTTCCTTAGCTGAATGGGACTTGGTCATTTCAGAGTGATCACATTTTCAAACTAATGTTTTACACCACTGAGCCATGAAAATCAGATCTTCCTAAATGTGATAGCACTGAAGCTACGCTTGATTCCACATACAGCCATGTAACTGTTGTACTCAATTAGAATAGGACGTTAGTTATAAAGTAGTTACAGACCAATCCTCTGTGTTGACAGCTTTTTCTCTTTCTAGAGAGAAGAAAGAAGATAGAGAATTGTCTTCAATTAGCGCCTGGCATATCCTGTGAGTGCAGAAAAGGTTTGTTAGAGGAATGTTGAGGTTAACCTTGGGTGCACAGATGAATTTGATGCAGATTGTTATAAAAATCATGGTTGGCTTCTAAATACTGGTAGCAAGATGACTCGATTTTTAAATCTCTTAAGTAAATTATAGATAATGAAAAAGGCCAGTAATCATACACTAAGATTAATAAACAGCACTTCAAAATTACTCAAGTGCAGGGTGCTGCTTTGGCCATCTTCCTCTGGCCACACTTTATAAGAGAAGGCACCCGGACTTTTTCTTGCCACGCCGGGCTTGCAAAGCAGCTCTAGTGGCCATTTCAAAAACCTCCCTCACACCGTCTTTGGTCTTTGCCGAACACTCCATATACCCAAATGCACCAATGCGGTTTGCCATATCTCTGCCTTCTTCGGGTTTGACAGGCTCCTGTAACAGCAGAAAAGCAACAGCTGAGAACAATCCAAAGCCACGCCGACACGCACCAATCTTCCCTTTCCCACCCAGCTTCCCAACAAAGGCAGAGGAATTACTGGATTAAATGCACTTAATTAATTGGTTAGTTAATAATTAATTGCTTCTCTGAGAGCGATCCTTTGAAATAATAAAAGGCAGATTTAAAATAAAATTTGCTTATTTTCTCAAGATGCAGCATACACCTCAGCCCAGATTACACAGACGGGGTGTATGTTTGCATACTGCGCCAACGCTTGAGGACGCAATCGGTTGTCTTAACACCTCTGAGCTTAAAGGCTGCAAGTCCCTTTCAAACTCGAGCAAAGGATTCCTTATTTCAGAGGAAACAGTTATGCAACTCTTTGCCACAATCGTAACAAAAGCCTATGAGCAAATCCCAAAATTAATGCCTCAGTCTTTGTACAAAAACAAGTATTTTGCAACAGGAGCAAAAATTCCAGGACAGTGCAGAACATCTGCAGTCCCACACCCACGCTGGGGGTTTTAGGCACAATCTGAAAGTGAAACCTAGTGACAGGCTCAAGAACGAGCTACAGTACCGGTGGTTATCACCTCAAAACACCTACCAATAAAACTCTTTCCTTTCACATCCTGAACATACAGAACAAAGAACAACTCGAGTGTGCGTGCACTTGATGTGTTCGTGTCTCCTAATTAATTCCTTTCTACCTCAGGGATCCAGCTCTCCAGCATGGAGAGCAGCTGACTGTTAGAAAACCGCCAGCTCCTAATATAGCCATTTTCATTGTCAAGAACGCCTTTTTCTAAAAATTAAATCTCCAAATATGAAAAAAGAAACACTCAATTAAAGCTAATATATACTTTCTGGTTTCTGTCATGGCTAAGTGTTCATTATGCAGCCCATAGGAAGCTGGCAGCAAGCTGCGGATGCCCATCTAATGCTCTGGTAGAACCACTATACGCTTTCTTCACTTATTGTACAACAATCAGAAAGGAACCTGCCTGCTTCATTTTGGCCAGCTCTCGTCTTGTGTGCTCGTCATTCCTCAGGTCCTTCTTGTTTCCTACCAAGATGATAGGCACGTTGGGGCAGAAATGCTTCACCTCTGGGGTCCACTTCTCTGGGATGTTTTCTGGAAAAAATAAATAGAAGTATGACTGTACTAAAACCCACTTCTGGGGAGAGTTTTATTTTAAAGCTTCTTACCTGCTGCCTGAGTGGTTTTAGCTTGCTAATCCACACTGATGCCCTTTTTTCTGCTCTTACTTTGGGAAGCAAATAGACCTGTTCCAGCATTACCCAAAAAGACAAGCCTGTCTGTGGTAATTTTAAGGCTGAAGGACAACTAAACTCTTGGCTTCTCTACATCTCTCAGTAGCTACTTGACAAGGGTTAGCATAAGGTAATTCAAAGAACAGCATGCAGAATTCTGAAGTAAAGAGTTACGGAATATTTTGCTTCAAGAGAAACATTTTATTTATGTCCAGAAGCTTAAGATAGGCACGACCCTGGAGCGTAAGTTTTTACATCACTTCTTGCTTTTATAAAGCAACATCAAACAACCACTCTGAACTCTCCCATTGGCTGTAGCAGAAATGTTGTTCTACACACTAATTACAGACGAAACAAAGACTTTGTGTAAGTCATTTGCAGATTTGCCATTTCTCCCTATCTGCAGCAAATGAATTTGCGCTCATACACAAGAAAGTTTGTCCTCCCAACATAACCTCCCAACATATGACTTTTTTTTTTTTTCAATGGAGCTGCAAATGGAAGACTTGAGCGCTTTTGAAAGCAAAACCTTGATAAATTCTATATAGCAGGAAGTGCTCAACAGCCCAAACCATTCGGCTTTGCTTTCAGCAGCTCTCTGACATCTGAGATTCAGCAGTGGATGTACCTGCAGGCTACATAACCCCTTTTTATCTTCACGAAACTCCATTCAGCTTTTGAAGAGACATTAACTATTATGGCATTGTTTTCTTGCTTGAAAGAACAACTTAGACAAGCATTTTGAAGCCAGTTTTTGCACTACAGCCAAAACAGCAATTCTGCAGCTGCACCTGGAGCGCTCTGGGGGTGCCGGCCTCTAGACCCTGCGTACCTGTAGAGGCAGCTGGCAGTTTCCTGCTCCCTCCACTGCTCCCAGGGACACAGGCGAGCAGGAAGGGAGGAAAAAATAGCCAAGATCAGACTTAACTTAATTAAACCCCTCTCCCCCTGCCTCCAGGGTTCAGTAACCCATCTTGTTTCCAGGGCGGTCAGTTAGCTCTCCCGCTGCCAGGGGAGCAGCACGTGCAGCAGAAGCGAGCACAGCTCAAACCTTGTGCGTAGCTGCGAACAGCCACACCAGGCCTGACCACAGCGCTGCTGCCAACTACACCTCAAATTGTTTTGCCGAGAGACGAAGACAATGAAAGATGTCTCTAAACACAGGATCAGGTGGAAGTGATGAAGAGAGAGGAGGATTTCCCAGATGTCAAGCTGGCATTGATTTTTCTAAAAAGACACTTCCACACCCAACTGCCTGTTCAATGGCTGCTACCCTTCGGAAGCAACGCGAGAAACGAGACTGAGCAGCTATCAAGCATTATCCCAGTCAGACTGTAATGCCACTGTAACATCTTAAGGAATATTTTGTTCACTCATTTACTCAAACCTTCTGTGAATTGTGGCAGGAATGGTGTTTTTCAACCATTGCGGTAGCTGCAATCAGGACTAATCCTTCCATTAACTGCATTTCTGTGCTTCCTGGATCCTTTTTGTCTCATTCTTCTTTCTTCCTAAGACACAACTCTGGGAGGCAGGGTTCATCCATAAGATAGATCAAAGGTGTAGTAAAAAAGCCTCTCTAAGGACAGCTTGCAGTGATTGTGGTCACCCTGGCAGTGGAAAACTCCAAAGGGTTCAGTGGTTTAATACATTTAAGAGAGAACTGGTATCCCATTTATGAGCATCAGTTAAAATAATTTGACACCTGTCATGAATAGACAAAGCAGAGTGGCCTCTCACTTTTCCTGGCTAGGAGCTGCCCAATGCATGGACATAATTTTGACCAGTTACAAACAAGTACCAGACAGTCACTGTAAAGAAGGTTCTTGTCAGAGCACAGCTGGTCATACACATACAATCAATGTGCCTAAAGATCTACCTTAACATTATATGCATTCTAATGAGAAACCTCACAAATAGCCACTAGTGAAAAAAATCCCACTGGTGAGAAGTACGCAAGGGAACTTTTACAGAAATTCACTTGTTTAAGAAAGCGCTACCACGATGTATTTGTTTAGGAGACTACATTGGATGGATGGAGTAAGTACCATTTTAAAGGGACAGAAATCAAAGTTCCAGAGACATTGAATCTTAGAAGCAAGAGTATCTCTATCTCTATCTCCCTGCTCCTTCAAAACATCTTTGTAAGATCAAATACATCGATATCTACGCATCAAATTTATAAATCAATCAGTGAAGGTTTCAGTCTTGGACTCCACACAGAAGAGGTGCCCATCTCATACACAGATTTTTGAAACATGATTTTGGAGCTCAGAAATCATAAATCAGGCAACTCTTTCCTTTTCTCCATCAGAAGCAGATGTCAGTCACTGGAAAGCAGACTAGGAGAGTATAAATCTCCAGCCTCTGATCATTTCCACTTACCCCCCTTTCAGTGCAAGCTCCCCCTCTAGTGTGGTTCTAGCTCATGTTTTTCACTCACCAAGCAGACAGCAAAAAACCCCAGGCTATTTGGGATTAATACCTCAGAGTGTTTCAAGCTGATCTCTCTTGAATAAAGGGAGGGGTTGAGGGTGGTGGAAGGGATGAAAACAAAGCTAGCTTTCCCATTTACATAGAAAGGAAGTTACTCTATTTTCCTGCATCTAGTGTGGTCTTGAGTGTGTAAGAACCTACAATTTTCAAGGACAAAAAAAACCCAAAACCAAAAAAGCCTTGGGTGGGCCATGCCACTCGATGGACACCTTACGTACTCGCAGGGTTCCTGGACACAGGAGAGAGCCGCTACAGCCTTCCTGCTTGCTTGGGGTCCCCAAGGCAGCACCCCCAAGGGACGAGCACCAGACAACGCTGCCGGGTTGGGGGTGCTGATCCAGGCCAGGGAGCTGCCTCCCTGCTGAGCGTTGCTCAAATGATGCAGCAGAGCCCCGGGTGAGCACAGCGTGCTGCTGAGGCTTACAAAATGCCACTCAGCGTTGTTGAGGAATACAGGTTCCTTTAAGATCTTCATATCCGAAAACCCTATGTTCAAACCAGTATGAATTTTGAAACTAGGAATGCTCTCAATCATTACAGCACATGAAAATATATTTTACAGCACAATTTCCAAGGGGAATACAGCAACACAGAGATGTAGTTCCGACTCAATTAGTGATCCACTTACCTAAACTATCAGGACTATCAATTGAAAAACACATAAGTATAACATCAGTATCTGGATAAGAAAGCGGTCTAAGTCGATCATAGTCTTCTTGTCCTGCTGTATCCCACAAAGCCAACTCAACCTGCAGAAGAAAGATCAAGGCAGTTAGCCAGATCACCAGGGATGCTTTGATTCAGAAGCTAGTAACCCCCGAGAAGTAGATAAAATATTTCAGTCAACACCACTCAAAAGGAGGAGACTACAAAACAAACCACTTTGACGAGAGAACTATTAGAAACGTTACATTCCATTACTCCAAAAATCAATTTGTTGTATCTTATAAGACTTTTCTCTTATAAGACCAGTGTCAATTCTCTGAAAGGACCTAAAAGCTACCACCAGAAAAGTAAGACAGAAGAATCGAAGGGAATCAGCTGCAAAAGGCTGGGGATGTCTCTGGAAAGTGTCCCAGAAATACCAGTTTTCAGTGAAAGTGGACTCTCTAAGTATACGCTTTTTAGGATTATGCACATTTTCAATCGGTTTACAGCTGGAACCTGTAGTGACTAAGAAATGTCAAGACTGTACTTATTTGTGCACAAATTCATTAAAACACCACCACAGCAGAAATTTACACTTTTGATTTGCTTTGAAATAAACCTGACTTGTACGTAAAGCTTCTTGTTACTAAGAACTGAGTAAAGTAGCCAATATTCTCAATATTCCTACTTGTGGTGGAGCTAGGGGAGAACACTCCAGTAGGATTGTTTAAAACTGTAGAAAGAATAGCCAATGTTTAAACTAGGAAATTTAAAAACTATAATCAAGCTCTTAAGGTATACTGTTGCTTGAGATTCTCTGATGCATCTGCCTTTGCCAGAGCGGGCTCCTTCTTGTTTAAGCTCTTATGTTCAAAAGTTTTGGAAAAAAAGTCCACAGCAGTTCAGATAAAGACAGATAGGCAGAACTGGAACCCAAAGGTGAGCTTGAGCGTGCAATGCAACTGTTAAATTGTGAAGGTACAAAGCCTTAGTTGCATGCATATCCAAAAAAGCCTTCTGTATTTCAGTCAGAAATACTCCTCTCAGAGTCACCTCTGCATTCTCATTTGCAAATGCGAATTTTGTGGCAAACGTTCGTATTTCTTAGAGATGTCTGTTGAGGGTTCCCTCACATGACACTCGAATTAGCTCCTTTGGCTCTATCTAAAAAATTGCATCTCGTACCACCACTGTTTTGTCTTCACATGGCTTCTGAACATTTCTGGTAATGCTTTTCTAGGAAGGCAGAGGTAAGTGGCTGTCAAACAGAACAGTCTTAAGCACTGCTCTCCTGCAAACTTTTGTAATCAAGCTTTCAGAAGACAAAGTGCTTCAAGTATGTCATCTAGTTACAAAAAAATTCAGCTGACATTTCCACAATAGAAAATGCACTGCTCAAGCTGCTCATGCAATTTTTATTTAGATACCGGCTGCATACAGCTGATAGGCCACGACTCTCTGTTCAACCCATTTGGAGATGCAGAGATTCAGACAGAAGGGAATGAGGAAGTTTGACAAGGTGATAAGAGAGAGAAATTGATATCGTACATATTTTAAATAGTCCTTAGAGTCTAAGATACAATATAGAAACTGCAGAAACTGTCACTTGAGGGGAAAACATGTTCTAATATTAGTCTAAAAGTAATTTTTTTTTTACCCGTTCATATCATGAGAGAAAAAAGCTCTTTTTAGACTCTAATAGCATGAACTATCATGACTAAAACCACAAATAACACATGCCTGTAACAGCAGGAAATCAAATGTAACATAAAGCCTAAAACTAGCTCAAAAAGTTTCTGCTCAAATCAGGATCGAAACTGAGCAGTTTCAATCAATCTGTCACTGCATCTGAACCAGAACTGACTGAAAGATGTTCTGACTGTACCTGAACCCAGAGCAAAGGCACACGTCGCAGCAAGGGGCGAGACAGGGAAGCTCAGCACCATCAAAACCTGCCACATGCTTGACATGAGGACCCACGGTACTAGGGCCAGCTCTGTGCGGTTACGGTAACAACACAGACACACCATGGCTGCCTAAAAGGGTTTGAAAGCAGTTGAGCTGTCAAGGTGCAAAGTTTCTGCTTTGTGTGCTTCCGGAGTACCCTGGAAAGTGACAATTTTACACATCACATGCTACTTTGCGTGACATAAATGCAGAAGACAACCTACCCGGTGTTCAGAAAGCAGCCTTCTGAAAACTGCCTCTTGGAGCAGGGGTCTGGCATGTTTGCTTGTGTGGCAAACAAAAGGACTCGGAGGTCACACAGACTGAAAACTGATTTTCAAAATATTTAAAACTAAAATGAAATATTTTAGTGATTAATTTACTGAAGTACAAACTAAAAATGAAGCTCAGCAAGCTGTGGGTACGCTTGGCTGCTAAGAACTGTGTTCCTTCAGACAAGTAGGACAGATGATGCTGATGTACACTACAAAAATCAAATCCCTTTGAAGCCTGTCAGTCATCTCTTCTGAAGAGGATTCTGCACATTGCCAGGTGTAGGTATGAAAAAAACACTTTCTCCAGGAAGCAGTCTTTGTTAATCACAAGACCAAGTCCCTATCGAAACAGGGACTCCACTACGTGATTCCAAAGGCTAGTAGCCCAGTGTCCTCAGCATATAGGCATGTCTTTGAATTGGTCCATCTCCTCCCACCTACTGCAACGTTTTACTTGGAATAACTGTACGTTTTTTAGAATCTCAACTTGTGTAAGATTAGAAATAGGTTGTTAAACAGACATTGGATATGAGCAGGTTCTAGCAAGGCCAACATTTTTTCCACAGGAACACGCTTAATATTTAAAAATATATTTACAACATAAGCACAAAGCATGTGTACTAACCACTTATTACAGAAGTGCAGAGATCTCCACGCTATTCTGAATAAATGCAAGCTCATTTTGACTGTTACAGAAGGGTACACATACCTGCTTTCCATCCACTTCGATATCTGCTACATAATTTTCAAAGACGGTGGGAACATACACTTCAGGGAACTGGTCTTTGCTAAATACAATCAGCAGACAGGTCTTTCCACAGGCACCATCACCCACTATAACCAGCTTTTTTCGAATGGCTGCCATAGCTGAAAAACAAAACAACGACTTATTAATTCTTCCGCTGCAGCTTTTAACCAAGATGCTAATAATTAAAAACCACTAAGTTTCCAATTAATAAGAACTTTTAAATTGGGTCTGCATGTCCATTAGAGACACAGGCAGGTATTTGGAATCACACAAGCTCAAATTCCCATCCTTTTGAGAAAAACATTGCCCAGGACTTGTCAACACACCAGTGAGGCACTGGGTGCAAAAATAAAAGAAAGGAGAGGAGACCAGCCTGGTTTAGCATTTCTTTACCTATTCTAACGGTTGAGATAGAAATGTCCAGAGATAGCGAGTGAGCAAGCAGCACTGTCCTAGAGCACCTCCTCAAAAGTGTCTTTTAGGTAATCGAATACGAGATGCTTCAATTCGAGGGCAGTAACATTTTCTCGTCACGCCGAGTTGTCTTAACCACAAAGTGCCAGAAGCTGCATGGAAGTCAGCTGGACTGAGGAACATTCTGCTGCCACGTCAGAGCACCAACACAAGGATCTCAAGGCACCCTGCTCCTCAAATTACAACCGTCACACTGCAAAGGATTTTGGAAGTACACGTCCCACTCCTCAATCCGCTTTCCTGGACATCGCTGTTATCAGGTTATTTTCCCTGCTATCAGCTTACATTAAGTAAAGGGGGGACACAAAAGGAGACACCACCGTGGTGCTTCACACAGATCTCTGCTGTTCAACGAATTGATTTGTACCAGGACCGTACAAATCCATGGCTTGCTCACAGGCAACTTTGGCCTCAAAAAGACAGTATAAAAGCTTGAAAAGGTTTAACGAAAGCCTAGAGTCAGGATGGGACTGAAGGAGATGATTGTGTTGGATTTGGCAACTTTCTACAAAGTCACGAGTAGCCCAAATAGTATGGACAGGGATTGATGGTTCATCATCGCTTCCCACAAACCAATGCGAGGGGGGTGATACAAAAACAGTAGAAGAGGGTTCAAGCCCACCAGAAGGCAATGGGCCTTGGGAACTCCAACAAGAGGATGTTGTGGACACAAGAAATTTATACAGGCCTAAAGGAGACTGGGCAAGTACACGGAAGAAGCCTCCTGTGCGAGTTAACGCAGAAGCCACATCTGCCTTAGAAAATCCCCATGGTAAAAGTACTTTGAGGCTGAGAGAGTACTTTGGGAAGCACTGTATATGTGCCTGTTCTCTTCTTACTTTTCCCTAGGCATTTAGTTGCAACCATTGCAAGAGCAAGCCAGAGATTTAGGGAGGTACCTGGCTACAAGGGACTGGAATAAACTACTTTCTTCTCCATAACATGAAGGCATTCCAGCGGAAGCCGCTTAGTCACCCCATGAGGCTTCCTGGAAATGGAGCAAACAGCAACACCATCATAATACCTACCATTGCATGACCAAAACACCACAGAGGGAGCACCCTTCTGAGTTAACTTTTGCCATGACAATCCCAGTACAAAGCTCTATGAGGATGACTAGGGCTGCTGGTGAGGGGAGAAGGGCTTGAAGAAGCACAGAAGAGAATTAAAGGACATACCAAAAATGTTTTCTCCTTTCTGCCTCTTCTCTTGCCTTACAAAATTAAGTAAAAAAGTAAAACTAACCATCTAAAAGCAACCTTTAGTACTATTAGGTGGTGAAGAAGCAGTGAATATTACAGAGATTCTGTACTTGTGCTCCAGGCGCAAACAGAGAAGGACCATTTCAGCCCATCAAGCAGCAAGGGCTCAAGGGCTTGTAGAGCACACCTTTGTCAGACAACTGCTCAAGTAATCCAAATCTATCTCTAAAATGAGCTTCTTTCACCTCGTGAATATATATGTACACACATTCAAGTTATTTACCTCAGGGATTTGGGGTTATTTTTACATTTGTGGGAGGTTTAAAATGATCCAAGCTTTAAAAAGGTTTTCTTTCAGTGGTTTTAGATGGTTTTGAATACTTTCTAGCAATGGTAATATTTGATTTTTACAGAACTGGAAATCATCTGTCCTCTGTACCAAGTCAAGATCAACTACTTACAAGTTCTACCTGCTGTCAGCTTTGTCTAATCTGCCCTTAAAAACTGTAATGCTGAGTCCTACAAAAACTATGAAGCCAACTACTCCTGTGCTCCACAATATTTACTATGAGAAAACTTCCCCCAATGTGTATCCTCAACCTTCTCTGATGCAATGTAAGCCCATTACTGTTTTTCCTATTTCTCATGGGCATAGGAGACTAGATTATTCCCTTTCCCTAGTGCAACTGAGAATGCATGCCTTCATTTAGTCTTCTCTTCAGGCAAAACAATTCCAGTTTATTCAAGCCTTTTCTGTAAATCATATTTCCTAGACTTTCCTGTTGCTCCCTTCTGGGCACAGTCCAATTGGCACAAATTTACCAAAGCACGGAGCCCAAAAGCTGAATCCAGTATTTCACCTTGGGCTTTACAAACATTAACTAGATGTGAAGGATTATTTTATTGATCTTCCAGGATATACTGTTGCTTAAACACCATACTGGAAGTGTATGCGTTTTGTTGGGTTTTTTTTGTCCTTCCCCTCCCTGCCCCCTGAAGACAACACTGTTGAAACATTCAGCTTTTAATTCATGACAACTCCCAGATCTTTTTTCATTAGGACTGCTATGTAGTAAGTTGCTCTCTATTCACACAGCTGAATATTCTACTGTCATGCTTTTATTTATCCTTCCTCTGACTGATGTTTTATTCTACCTTCAAGTTCTAGTTCTGCCCTCCAGCTCAATCACAGTCTTTCTCAGGTGCAAGTTTAGTAACCATGATTCCCAGATAAACAACTAGGTCATTGATGAAACCACCTGGAGACAAAGTAGGTGGATGACAGAACAGGATAACCTGTCCTTCCTCAGCATCCTCCCTCTTTCTCCCTTCTGTGCTAGCAGCTGGGGCTCTGGCCCTCGATCACTTGTGTTACCTGCAATAGCACCTAGGGTAGGTGACCTTTTCGGCATCACCTATGGATAACTGTCTTTTTCTGTGGATTATCAGATCAACTCTTCCTTTATCTTCCTCTAAGTACTTCCGTCACTCTAGATTTTTTTTTTTAAAGTGTTCCTTGCTAGATGAATCTCATTTTATACTTTGGCCTTCTACATACTTATGCCTAAGGTCTACAAGAAAACTGCAATTCTGTAAAAAAATCATCATATAATGTAGTGCTTTCTATAAACCCTTCCCTAAAAAAACAGCTTCAAAATTTTATTTTTTTATATATATACACACACATATATAAAAAATTATTTCAGGAGTTTTATCTCCTCAATATTTTTTTCCTGAGAAAAGCCTATCACAGAACTCTCCCTGTCTGAATCTTTCCTGAGATCTGTTGACATTATTTGGACCCAACGTGGAAGGCCACTTTGTCAGTCAAGGTGCCCTTCAGCAGTGTATGCTCAACCACTTCCCTCCTGCTGCTTAGGATCCACCCCACGAGACTCTCCCCTGTTCAGTCTTTTATGTGCAGGACGGTCACTAGGACATCTCAAACGTGCTGAACAGTCCCTTCCGTCTAGTACATCAATTATCTAGGTAATTAAAATTCCCTCGTCACCAACTTCTAGAGGATCCCGCTGGATGCTCACAAAAAGCCTCAACCACCTTATCTTTTCTTGGTGACCTATGGCACCCTCGTCTTTTTTACTTTAATTTCACCTTCCAGAGCACTACCACAGAAGAATTCCTTCTGCATAATGTCCTTGGAACAAATGCGTTGTATAAAATTCAATTCAGGATGCAAAGATCACCACTTACATCCTTGAAGCTTTCACTTGCCTCCAAAGCCCAAGGAGTTGGTTTTGATTTATTTACCTCAAGTGTTCCCCAGGCATGCAGCACAGGCTGAGACTAGTATGTTTATGGACCTCAACAATTTTTCAGAAACAGCTCGGACTATAAACGCTGGGTAGACATAGACACCTTAGGATGTCAGGTCTGATCACTGGATAGGCCCCTCCATCAACCCCAGAAGGAAGTCACCAAACGTCACAACCACTTGTCTCTTCCATACATTAGTAGTTGCAAACTTTACAGCTTTATGGTAATTGAAGTTTCTTCTCTCCTGGTGAGGTTGAGCCCTTACTTGCTGCCAGAACAATATACTTCACTTCTATTCAACCTGTGGATGTTCAAGGATGGAACACTGCTGTTGAGCCTGCACCCAGCTTTCTTCTTATGACAGATGCATCTTGTCTGTATCGCTGAAGGTCTCCATGCATATGGAAACTGTTTTAGTGGTGCTACAATGTCCCAAACCCCCATATTTCGTCTTCAAATTTTAGCAGATATCTGGCCATGGCAACAGCATCCTATAATCCATGCATTAGCATATTTATAATAATAATTTTCTAATTTAGAGGATTCAGTGTACAGATCAGCATCTTTTAGCTAATTATTTTTAGTTGAAATAAATACTTCTTTACCGAAAGGGTTGTCAGGCATTGGAACAGGCTGCCCAGGGAGGTGGTGGAGTCCCCATCTCTGGGGGTATTCAAAAGGCGTTTAGATGAGGCCCTAAGGGATATGATTTAGTGGGGGACTTGGTAGTGATAGGTTAATGGTTGGACCCGATGATCTTGGAGGTCTCTTCCAACCAGAACAATTCTATGATTCTATGATTCCTATCTAGTGGGTAACTGTAAGGGATTGTCAGGTCTGGCAAATACTCAGAAAAGCAACATCTCTGTAGTACAATAGAGAAAAAAAAATGATTGCTTAGAATGGAGCTACATCTTAGTGGTGCATATCACAAGGACAACACTAACAGCATTCACAGCAGTCGGGTCTTTCTGCTGCATTTTGACATGCTCTGGTTTTCTTAATCAAGTATTCTGAAGCCTGGAAATACATCAAATTTGGACCAGCAGTATGGGGGAATCAAAAAGCACTTTGCTAGCCTAAAAAGTTTCATTTAAGATGTATGATACTTAGGTTACATGCAAGTTAGTATTTGCTGCAGCACAGCCTGGCACTGGTGAGTATGTGTCTGCATTTAGAGGTAAAAAAAACCTGTATGAACTACCTAAGAGAATGCTACAAACAGACCAAATCCAAGCTACCACTACCTCACTGTAACTGAACACAAGCACTACACATTTGTCCTTTTACACAATGCATAGAGCAGGGAGAAACCAATAAATCCAGAAAGGTGCTGGAACAGCATCACTGACGATGCACACAGAACATTGAGCAAGAAATATTCTATCTCAGTTAGCGTAGCAGAATGGCTGCAGTGATATTCTAGGGTAACCTGTGCTGTCTTCTGCAGCAAGATGACAGATCTGCAATTTTTCCTAAACGAACCACTCCTCCCACCTTTACATTTATAGGATTCTTAAAACCAGCTAGTCTGCTAGAGTCAAAGTGGAAACTCTCACAACATGACTGAAGTGATTCATCTGAATGGAAGAGATTCAATTATGACATTTCCTCAACCTAGGCCAGAGTCTTTCACAGGTATTACAAGAGCTTTAGACATCGTTTACTCAATCCCGCTAACATCACAGGAGGTTACAACACAAGGAGCTCCTGTTTGCTGAGAGTTGCCACACTAATATCCTTGTTACACGAGGCTGCTATTTCTAAGTGCAGTGACGCTCCAAGACTCATGCAGCATAAAGCTCTGCTTGTTAAGAGAATCTAGCAAGTACTCCAGAAGAATGAGAAATGGGGAAAATATTTTTACCATGTTTTAAATGTACTCCCCCCCAAGTATTATTGTTTACTGCAATGGAATTTGCCTCTTCAGCACGCTATTTATTTTTCCAAGGAACAACATTTCCAGTGCCTCCTCTCCTGCAAATCCCAAGGCCACGCAGCACGAGTGAGGACTGTGGACACGCTGTTGACATTCTGAAGTTGGATAAGTTGGTAACAAACACGCCAGGTTTGCCTGCCTCACTCTGGATCTCATCCTGGAGAAAGTAATAAGGTGGAAGAAACAGCCCTTTATCATCGCATAGGTATCCCGACCAGATTTAATTTCAATTACCAATCAACAACTACTAATTTTATATTGCCTCCTATGCCATACAGGCAGATCCCTTGTATAATGCACAGCTTCGTCAAAAAAAGATCTGGATGACTGTATATGTTATCAAGAACTCAGCAGAAGCAGTTCAGCAGGACCATTAATGATGTTTCTGATGCTGAGGGGGAAACATCCTTTAAATTCTTTCCCACCTAATCTTGCCGAAGTCCTTAAAACCAAAACGTTGGAAAGCGAGGGTTTGGAAATCTTGTAAAGACTGCTTTGCTGCTGACTCCTCCGTACTGAGCACTTAAACAGTTTGCTATTGAGCAAATTACAGCCTGGCACTCTTCTCGCTTGCTTCACTTCCCCCTTCAGTCAGTCAGCCCTGCCCTGGGCCAGCAGGAGGAACAAGAGCAAGGCTGAGGGACCAGAAGATGAAGCCCTACCCAAGCGTCCCCCATCCCGACCAGTCAAGCCCTGCCCTCTACCTACCACAGGGGAGAACTGCCTCTGCACCAGGATCTGAATTGACTCTTAAAATATACTCACTTTTGTTCAAGTTTCAGGGGGAGGAGGAATGAGTTTCCCCAAGACTCCAGTGATGAAGAGGACATGGATGAGCAGGCTTTTCCCTCAGTTTCCTTCTGGCTGTTTAGCAAGGTCTAGCATCAAAATCGAGAACTACCAAAGCAGTCTGGAGCAGAAAGCTGATCAGCCCAAAAGCAAATAGGTCTGCTTTTAGGGCAGCTGTATACAGATAGCGAAGAAACTGCGACTCAATATGGAGCATGTGGGTGGGGGAAATGGTCCAAAGACCATGAGCAGAGAATGGGGAGGGGGCAGGCAAAGAGGCCAGGAGGAGGATGGCAGAAGTATGTAACCGCTCAAATCTACCCTCCTCTAGAGCAGAATCCAGGATTCCCCACATCTCCCAGCTGTTTAACTGCCAACAGGAGGCAAGCATCTCAACCTTCTCCTCCGTTGAAGTCGCAATGGAAAATGTCAGCAACTACACGTTTTGTAATTTTTTTTCTCCGCTACCCTTTTCATTAGTGAAAGCATGTATAAACAAATGTCAGAAACATTGCAGTTTGCTGTTGAAATGCTATTCACACTACCTTAAATCAGCTCCTTTGAGCATACATAAGCCTATGTGTGCTATCGTGCTATTTTTTTTCCATAACCCATACAGGATGGGCCATGCTCTTAAACAGCAATAGTTGTGAAGTAAAGGAAACTGACCCCAATTCACCTCTTACAGAAGTTGCAAAATGGGTAGCAAACAGCCATGGGACTGCAATAAGAGTAAGAAAAAAAATAAAAAAAGAAAAAAGGTGATTCAATCACATAAAGGAGTTGGATACAACCATGCTGCTGCTACAGGGTTCCTAAAAGATCCGGGAAGAACTACATACACCAAAACATACTGCAAGTGACCACTTATTTATTGTCCTTATTTCTGAAGACATCCAGAATGGAACTTATCTGTACAGCTGCACTGAAAGTAAAGCCAGATGAACTCCATGCTACAAGTGATCATGCTCATTTGGTACCATGTGCAATTTGAAATCAAATATTACTGGGGTAGAACTACAGTTCAATTACAAGCCATTGGAATACAAACACTAAAAACATGAATGCAGTCACCGCTATAAAGGAGACAGTCAGCACAGCTTATTTCAATAACTGAAATTTACTTAATTCTGTGCAAATTTGCCTGTGGACACTTGCATTCATAAACTGATAAGCCACATTATTTAAAGCGTTGCTAACAAGACCTTTGGGAAACAACTATATTTATATTCCTTACAGCATCCAGCACATAAAGCAGTTTGACAGTACTGCAAAATAGAGCTATTTCTAACCACGGCGCTATGTGGGAGCAGTTGGTAAGAAAAAGATATCTGCTAGGGTTTTTTTGGAGGGTTACATATGAAATTTAACACTTGAAAAAAGTCCCAAAGCTGGCAAAGCACAGGGCAGGCTACTGACGTTGCACATTAAATGTAATCCACAGAGAAACAGAAATTTTCTGTTATAAGACTGAAGTACAATTGAAAAACTGACACAGAAGGTCAGCGTAGTATCCAACGGGATTAAAATACTGGGCATAGGTCCTTCAGGAAGGTCCTTGGACAGGGTGAGCCGAGTGTTCAGCTTTCTGCTAGCAGTTTATTCAGACTGTGTGCTAACCATGCTCAAGTCTGGCAAGTTTTACTAGTTTGGGAAAAGTGCTTTGCAAACATAGCTGTACATTTCCAGAGCCAGCTTTAAATCGGGAGCAGTATAGCTGTGTTACAACCCCAGCTAATAAACCTCACCAGGTCTCAGCTAACTCCACAAATAACCAGCTCAAGCCTCTTTGTACCACATCACCAGGACTGGGAGCAGTGTCAGCTTAACTGCATTAGGGCTTAACAACATCGGTTCAGTTCCAGCCCTGGTGAACCCCTAATGACTGATGAATTTTATACAGTCATTAAGAGTCATCCAAAAGTACAAAATTGGTGTTTAATAGGCATGGGTATACGATGCATTTCAGTTAAGCACACAGCGTGTTGTTTATGCTGCCTTTACAATGGCTGACATAGGGCAGGAGATACCTCAACTGGCATAAAGCCTGCCAGCGCAAAGTTTTTGAGGAAACCTGAATCGGCAGTGAGTACTAGATCCGTGTTGTGTGTCATGCGGACATAGTACATCTAATCTGAGATATCATGTGAAGTCTCAAAGCTGGATTCATCCTATCAAATTACAGCCTTTGCCCTTGCTCTCCTCTTCAGGATAAATCCTGTATGACAAAATACTCTCAGGGAAGAAAATTGCTTTGGATTCTGATAAATTTTCTTGATTTCTAACCACTAGAGGAAAGAGCAAAACATTTTGCTTTGCTCTCCCTCCCTGTACAGCCCACCTGTCGGCGCTTTACAGGAACGATGCCTTAGAGCAGGATCAAACACTCCCAGGAACACAAACTATCTTCCGTTAAAACGCCCAAGCCGTGACCTGTGCAACCCTCTACATCCAGCGCTGTGTCCCGCAAGCAGCTCCAGCACAGACACTGACCAGGGGACCAACTTGTCCCTGCAGCTAAACTTACACTTCCTACATCCAGAGACTCACAGACCATCCTTCACTACAGGTCTACACACATATAAAAATGGGTACGTTGGCTGGGGACTTAGGTCTCTCCACGTCAGTGCCTGGCCTTCAGGATCAGCTTAGGAGTGAAGCAGAAGAGGAAAGAGAGATGAGAAGCTTCCCTCTCCACACTCTTCAGCCTCCAACCATTTTCAGCTCAGGACCTTCTTGGGTCAGATGTGGTTCCCATGAATTTGGTAACCTCAAACAGATTTCTCTTCCATGAGCTTGTCCAGACTCCCTTTGAACCCATGTAAACTTCCAGCACTCACAACATCCTGTTGGAGGGAGTTCCCACAGCTTAATTACACATTGTGTGTAAAGCCACTTCCTTCGAACTCAAGATTGTCCCTGTTAGTTTCTTTTACTGCCTCCTAACTCCAAAATGGAAAGAAAGCAAACAGGTTACCTCGCTCACCCTCTTTCTGCTGCTCATGTAACAGACTTTCCAAACTGAAGCATCCCAGCGTAGAGTTGGGGTTTTTTTTGTTTTGTTTGTTTGTTTTTTAATACCTTTGACAGTAGCAACTGGCTGATCTATCAGCTGGCTGCTCCTAGTGTAAGGAGTAACAAAGTGGTAAAGGTGTCACAGTGAAGTGCTTCAGCCAGGAGGGCCCTTGGAAGCCCAGCAGTGCAGCACCGTGTACCTCCCCATCCCATGCTGTCTGTCACAGCCCCAAAGGCACGGAGCTGGAGCCGAGAGACGCCCCCATTTTGACAAGGGTGTGCTGTTACATCCACTCATGCCCTATCAGAGAACCACACCCTGAGCTACGTTTCAAGTGCAAACAAGCTGCAGCTTGGTCATTCCCTGGTACACGTTTCACTCCTTGCATTAACTCAAGTGGGGACTATCTTGACTTTAAAACAGGCAATAACAGAGAATCCCCTACCATGCTTCTTGCTCCAGCAGTTAGTTACATCTTCTGCATTAGCGATGAGGTTTTATTTGTCACTTCCTCATTTATTTGGCCTCTGCAAATTTCCTCATACTGGTACTCTGTGTTTCTTCCAGGTGGTTGGTAAGAAATACAGCCCAAGAGCTAACTCCTTCATGTTCTCACTAGACACAGATTCACTCGAGTCTCCACTTGCCTTTTAAAGCTGTCCTCTTTCTACTAAATTTAATATGAACCCTATTGATTTTGTACTGGCTTAGTTTCTCACTGAAAATGATGAGCAATTACTGTCAAGTGCTAACCGAAGGCTAAGATGAACACCTGTACTTAAGAACCAAACTGAAACAATTAACACTAATTGTTTCTATTTCCCCCAGTCCAGGTTGAGTGATATTGCCTTAATTCTTTCCTGAACGCTTTGTTACTTATTCCATTATTGTACCTGGGATTGATGTCTCAGTCTGATGGGATTATAATCATTAAGGGCGTCCTACTTCTCTTTATTTTTACTGCATATTAGCATTCTTTCAAACTCCTTAAACTGCTGCAGTATGTAAAGAGCTTTCTGGAAGAATAATATTATATAAAACCCCTCCATTCTCAGGCCAGAGATCTTCGGAGCTGAGATATGTATCAAAACAGAGGTGTCAATTAGCAAACCTGGTCAGATTAGGCGTGCAATACCATTCAATCTTTTTTTTCCCCTCTCTCTCTCTCTTTTTTTTTTTTTACTTATTTAAAGAGATAATCAAAATACCTGATTACAGGGAAGTTCCCTGTGTATGGACAAATAACTGGCAAAAGATAGGAAACCAGACAGAAAGAAATGCTCAGCTCTCACAGAAGACCACCAGTGGAACCTGCACAGCGCGACATTCCTAAACGACCTGAAAAAGCAAGGAAAAAGAGCAATACAACAAAATTTACTGATGATGCCAAGATGTTCAGGTAATAAAGGCAAGGGCTTACTGTGACAAATTTCAGAACCTTAACAGACTCTGTGCCTAAGCAATAAAATTTGAAATAGATAAATGTGAAGTGATACACAAGGTAAAAACCAGATTCAACTTCCTATATGAAAAGATGGACTGGGAGCTGACCACTGCTACTCAAGGGCAGTATTTTAGGGTTATATAGTTAATTCCTTGAGAATACAAGCTCAACACTCTGAAGATCAAAAAAAAAATTTAAAATCCCACTATTAAGAACTAGGAAAAAATGAACAAAACAGAAATCATTAAGCTGATGTAGGTATCCACAAGCACACCTGCATCTTTTGACTCTGTGTGCAGTTGTGATCCTCCCCATGTCAAAAGGCTGTAAAGGAACTGGAAATGACTCAGAGCAGGGCAACACGGATGATTAAACTATAGAACAGCATCCATATGAAGAACAACTACGGCAGAACTGGAAACAGGACAATCTGGAAGAGACGCAACCAAGGAAGAAAACGACTACAGACACTTCTCTAAGATCCTAAGCAGCGGTGAGAAAAATGGAGGCCTGAGCGTTCAAGTCTTTAAATCAAAGACAAGGGCACACAGGATGAGCCGGGTGCAGGGCAAAGGCAGGCAGGCCTCCCAGCAAGGCTTCGTTGTTTCTACCACATTTCAACTTTTTAGGTCCATAATTTCTTAGTCATAGGTTTCTCTTCAAGCTCCCTTGTTCTCCCAGTTACTTTTCATGCTTTTGAGCTTCTGTTTTGTATTTTCTATTTTCAGTTTCTGCTTTTCTCCTATTTCATCTGTAGGGCTTTCTTGCGTTGTTTATTAAGTGCAAACAAAACAGATGTCTTCATTTCCTTTCCAAGTCAGGTCATTTAATTTGCTTTCAACACTTAATTGGGGAAAAATATCACAAAAGGAGGTTCCTGAAATATCTTTTTTAAGCCTGTTTAAGCCAAAATTGTTAGAAACTAACACAGCAATACATGCACGCCAAACTCTGTCTTAACATTGTCACCGTGCATCCTGTTTTGCAAACACCAAACTTAGCAAGGTCCTCCTGGTCTACTACAAGTTTCCTTTGTTCTTGACTACCTGCAAAGTTCACTCCCCTATGCTGTTCACCTCCCTATTTCTACATAATTAGTAAATTAACACCATTTCAGAATCCAGGGAAGATGACTAATTCCAGCATTTCTTCCCTGCCTTACTCTACCATGACAAGTCCCTCTCCAAGGCTGAAGACAAAGCGGGGACTACGGGGGCAGAAAGCAGGATTTGTCCTCAGGACCTGTGCCTGCCATTGCTGTCCTTCCTCCAGCCTCACTTAACGTTCTTGTTACTTTGCCCCTTCTGACTAGATCTTTGTTATCTGTATGTACGATGACTTACAAGAGCACTTCTCTTATGCAATACAGAGTCCCAAGATTACTTTGCACAAAATGAGATTAGGGCTTAATATTGAGGTAATTATAGTAGATCTGTGGATTTCCACTCATGTGCAATCTGCAAAACGCTTTGCCTTTGTGACTTTTTTTTTCTTGGTATCCTCTCTGCCCAGACACCTCCAGCATGTCAAAGAGGACGCGGGGTGCCCACGCACTGAACAAGGCAGGTTCTGCTTGGGCGAGATCGCCGTCTTTACGCGCCCACCGCTGCCCTGTAGCTGGCAGCAGAAGCACATATGGACAAGAGAAACTAACACCAACTCTTCCAGACAACCATCTTTTTGTACCCATAGCCGACTCTCTCACCTGTGCTCCTCCTCTTCTCCCACCACCAGACATCTGTTGAGATTACACTGGTTCAGATCAAACGCCCATCAAGTCCAGCACCCTGCCTGACACATGCAGGTATCTCAGATGACTAAGAAATAGTAAAAGAAGGAGCAAACACATTGACACCTCTGCAAACATATTTTCTCTGTTTCCAGCTTGGGGGTATTCTTAGTGTTTTTAATCTTTGTGCTCAACAGCCCATTTGATAGCATTTTCTTCTGTGATTTCATCTGTTTGATTCTGAAGCCACATAAATCGTTGTCATTCAAAGCACTTTGTGGTGCTGCATTCTGCGCTCTCAGTACAGACTGCGGGAGAGGCACCCTTGGTTTTGCTCTAGACCAGCCTGTGCTCAGTCATGCCTTTACGAAGATGAAGGGTTCAAATCTTTTTAAGCATCCGTTGTATGGAATCCATTCCTTATCCCTGATCATTCTTCTCAGCCTCTTTTTTGCTCTTCCAGTTGCACTGTATCTCAAAGTCCATCTTCCTTTGTGCAAATCCACAGTAATAAGTGTGCTAAGAACAGAGAGCCATGATGCTATGCTCTGTTTTCTTCTTTATTCCTTTCCCCAGAGCCACTCACACATGCTCTTATGATCACTGTTGAACATTAAACTCGCATTTTCACAGAATTATGACAAGCTCTTCCTCCTAAGTGGCAATAATTAACTTTCACCCCATTGGTGCACAAACAAAGAATTTTTTTCCCCAACTTTGTATTTATCTAGAACAAATTTCATTTGACATTTTACTGCCTGTAATTCGGTGTCAGAAGGCCAAGCTGCAATTCTTCCTAGTCAGCTCTTGCCTCTTCTTCCCTTACTACTCAACACCTTTCCCACCAGATCATCTATGGGTATGCTGAACAGTATAGGCACAACACAGATCCCTACTCTTCTCTTGTCCCAAACTTCCCTTCTCTGTGCTTGTCAAGTCATCCAAAAACCCCAGTAGATTTAAGTAGCACCGTTTCCTTTGCAAAAGCCACGTTGACCTTCTGCCACCGTAAGTTGTTAGTCCATCTGTTTACTTTCTTTTTTTATAATTTATTTTTAAAAAAGGCATTGAACTCTGCAACATCCTGCTGAACTATCTTTAAGAACTGCTACCTTGTAAGCCATCTTCTACTTCTCTGGCTTCGAGGTATTAAGTGAGAAGTTACATAGCATAATTAATAATTCGGTCATTTCATCCCCGAGTTTCCTTTGGAACCCTTGGGCAAGCACCATCTGGTCTTGGCATTTTGTAACTATATTTATCATTTTGCTCTACAAACTTATTTGCTGACACTTCAAGCAGAGACAGATCTTCCAATGAGTCCTGTTCTCCATAAGGAGAATTTCTGGCATAGGAACCTCTTTGGACTCCTCCACAGTAAACAGGAATGCACATAAGTCATTTAACTTTCTACTGATGGCTTCATCATCAAATATTTCTTTCACTTTTCATCATCTATTGGCCCTCCAGACTCCAGCAACTTTCTTGCTTGTGATGTACTTGGAAAAGAAATTTTTTTTGCTATTAGTATGATGTTGCTCAGAGTCTTTCTGGCGAGTCCTTATATTTTTCATTTGCCTTGCCAGAGTTCACGTTCTTATTTACTTTTCTGGTCAACTTCATAACTTGAACTTTCTGAAGGCTGTACTCTTACTTCTAATACTTTCTTTATCCCAAACTGCATGCTCATTCTCATCTGTCAACATTCCACAGTATAATTTAAAATCTTCCCAACAACATTTTCAATTTGAAGCGCAGAAGCCTAGTTCTGCTGTGGTTTACATGGAACCCAGCCTTTCCAAACAGCTTTTGGACTGAGGTTCAAAAAATGAGCCAATTCACTTTGTCAGTAGCAAGTCAATATCCTACTGTAAGACGGCCTTCTCATCTCACACAACTTCAACAGAGCAGACAGAAGGTGAAGAACAAAGAGCCTCCAGGTGTAAAATATAAGAAAAATGAAACATTAGCAAAGAATGCAAACAGAGATAACTGGTACTTGGAGAGCTGCTAGTTCTTTCAAACCACTGACACACACAAAGACAACCTTCCTTAGAACTGTGAAGATGAGGAGGAGGAATCACTTTGTACACATTCACACTAGACATCTGCTCCAAATGTCACAGTTCAATCAGTCAGTACACGGTCAGGTGAGACAGAACTATTTATTGTTGCAAAGCACTGCTAATTAACCGAGCAAAGAGATTGAATTCAGCCCCGTTTCTGATTAAAAACGACAATAAAAAAAGCAAACAAAACCCCCACAACTGTCAGAGCTTGAGGAAAGAAAGACCTCATATTTGTTGTGGGTGTACTGCCCAATTTTACTCTGTATACTAGTGACTCTCCCATGTGTTCCTTCTACTAGGGACCTTGGTCATGAAGGCTGGTCAGAGAAAGACAGTGAACCTTGTTCTGATTAGTTTAATTAGATGATTCACTTAGGAAGGACTGGCTGTTAGTTGTGTGTATGCAACAGTGGATGGCAAATATCTTAATTAGAAGGTGGTCTATGGATATCTTAGTTCTTTTACTGTCTGAAATGCCCTTCTCCAGTGAAAACATGGTGACAGGGAAAGAACAGAAGAGAGGATGGACAGACCAGAGTTGCTCTACCAACTCCAGTTATGCTTTCGGTAGCTTTTGTTCACTGTTCAGAAGGAGGTGAAAACAGAGATCATATCAAGGCCAGAAAGCACCCGGACACCTAACAGTGGCGTAAAACAACTTAAAGTAACAATAACTTAACCAGTGTACTGGAGACAGTCTTTTGGGATATTTGTGCTTATTTTTGAGATGATCCCAAAAGTAATAAGCAACTACTTCTTCCTACTTAGCTACCTAGCTATTTACACAGCATCCAGCGTTGCAGGAGAGGAATCACACCAATACACAAGGAGCAGAGGATTTTCATCGTGCGTTCAGGCGTGTGCACCTGCATAGCTGTGTCCCTGGCAATGAAGGTGAGCTGCCATTAGGTGCATTTATTATTAGCACTGTTCTGTACTATGAGGTTTCACCCTTATTGCTTGTTTACTAGGACAGACTCATCACGGATCAATTTAAGATTTAAAGGAACATGCTGGTTAGCCCTTATCAACATGCTAACTTCCTCAAACTCACTGATTAAACTTTTCCTCCACATTAGTTAAACTGCATTTGAAGACAAATCGTAAGACAACAGAGTGGTACATAAGAGTTTAAACGGATGTGGAATAACACATGAGCCAGATTAGAGTTGAGTGTAAAAGATAGTATCTGAGAGGAGGCTTGGAAAGAACCTAATGATATCACAGCAGCAGGGAATAAAATGTTACAGAGAGACTGAATGAGAAGATACATAGGCTAGTGAGAAGGCAATAGTCAAGGTCAGACATTTCTAGGGCTGAGTGGACCACAGAAACGGCGTAAAGAAGAGCCAACAGGGTTCGGGGCAACGCAAATACATTGAGAGAAAAAGATGAAGTGTAGAAAGTAGGAAAAACAAGAGTTACCATTAAAAAAAAAGAGGCAAGATGATGACATTTCTAAGCCCCTCCAAACTAGCGAATTGTTTTTATTTGGAATTTGCTTATCTGAAGAGCCATCACTAGTGCTACATCCTGGTGGCAGTTAAGATCATTTAGGATGTTTTTACTGTCAATTCCTGGCTCGGAGAACTCCCCGCCTCTGGCGCTCAGTTGCTGTGGCACTCGGCCAGAGCGTGAGTTTGGTGAACTAGGAGGGACAACGTAAGAGTTTCTCGGCTTAGCCCTCTGACTGAATTTCTTTTGCCCCTTGTGTGAACGTGCATTTACATCTTGAGAAATTATTTTTAAAAAAAAGTATTCTAGTGTTAAATGATACAAATCGCCCATTAAAATTAATTTATGTCAAGCATTGATGCTGAATATGCTGTTAAGCATTCCAGTGAACTAATTAAAATGAAATAAGGCTAATGGCAATTTTTCTTTTTTTAAACATGCAACCTTGGTCCAAATTGGAGCCAGAATTAGTCTGCATATTTGAAACAGAAATGCTAGTGCTGTGTGGCTGGGGACCTGGGGAAGGCCAGAACAGGGCAGGAGGAGGGCACACAGGTGCATTAGGAAAGCCTTCAACAGAAAGGAAATATTTTCACGAACAATCTTTTCAGGGAGGGAGAGACTTCGTATTTCCCTACTGAAAAAAAATGAAAACAATCCCAAAATAAAGCCATTGAAGAATCTAATACTTTGAGTCACAAACAACACTTAGGACAACTAAAACTAATTTTTGAGATTTCTGAGATAAAAAAAGGGTTATAAAAGTTTGCTTTTAGAAGAAGTGTACTGTTTTAAAACCACATAGACAGCAGAATTGTTACCTAGTCTAAGCTCTGGGGGGAAAAAAAAGCAACAACAAACCTAACGTTCCCTAGGTAGGTCTTAGCATTTCGTTTTCTCCAAATCCTGCATCACATACAGAAAGAGTGGGTGGGAACCAGTGCTCGTGAAGGGTGCCCTGCCACAAACAGGTGAACTGTACTGGGAGAGAAACAAAAGCTGGATATGAGGCAGCAACTAAAAACAAACAAACCCCTGTTCCAGACACCTCACAGAGACAGACTTAAAAGGATATCAAAGTAGTCAAGGCATCATTTCACCGGGGACAATACTTTGTCCTGAGTCTCTGTAATAACTTTAACTCTGTAAACCTCTATAATAAGTTTTGGAGGTTTTTTTTTAGACCCAAACACAACTGAAGTAGTCTCGAGGCTCCTCTCGCCCCTGAAGGAATGGGCTTCCTGGCAAAGAAGGTCTAGGTAGCATATAATTTTAAGCCGGGTAATTTTCAGTCTAAGGTAAGGCTGCTGTGCCACACGAAGCTGATCGTGCTAACAGTTCGTTTTAACCCAAAACCGAGCTCTTTGCTACACACTTGCCCGCGCGCCCTCGGCCTGCTGAGCCCGCACCAGCTTCGGCTACGGTAAAAACCCAAAAGTTTGCAGTTACACTCCCAAGGGCGATTTCTTCCCCAGGTAAAAGTTTAAACGCTACCAAAAACCGGTCAGTATTTCCGCAGGAGCTACCGCCCCCGGCCAGGCCCCGCGCAGCCGGCGGGACGCGCGGGGGGCTCGCGGGCGACCCACGCGTGCAGGCGCGGCCCGGCCTAAGGACCCGGCTCACCCCCGCGGCCCGACTCCGCACTCCGGCGTGGCGGCGCCTCCCGCGCGCCCAGGTGACGTCACCACAACAAGCTGCCAGTCAGCCGGGTCACCCCCACCGCCCGGTGCCCACTCGTGTCACACCCCATGGCAAGGGGGGGGCGAGTGCCGCCTCCGCGCCGCCCACGACGGAGCTGGCGGGAGCGGGGTCCCCGCCGCGGCCCAGGCGCCGAGGGCCGGGCGAGGCGCGGGCGGCGCCAGCGGAGGAGCCCCCGGGGCCGCGCCCCAGCCCGCCCGCCCCTCCCCCGCTCCCGCCGCCCGGAAAAGGCCCCGTTACCGGCCCCGGAAACTTGGGGGCTCTCGGAGGGGCGGCCGGGCCGCCGCACACGCCCTCCCCTTTTGTGCGCCCGATGCCGCCCAGACGCGGCGGCGAGAGGCTCGACCGGGCCCGGCCGCCCCCGCCCGCAGGCCGCGGCGCGGGCTCCCGGCGGGGGCGGGCGGGCCCCACCCGGCGGCGGCGGCGGCAGCGACGGCGGCGCCGCAAAGGAGGGGGGGGGGAAGCCGGTGAGCCTCCCCCCCTGGGCGGCGGAGATGCCCCCCCGGTACCTGCGGCCTGTGCTGGGTCTCGCTCCCGCCGCTTCCTGCTCCACAGGCCCGAGCTCGAGCAGCGGCGAACGGAAACGGGCGGGGCGGGGGCGTGCGCGCTCACCGGCCCGGCGCGACGCGGCGCGGCGCTGCGCTGCGCTCCTTCAGCCCGGCCCCGCCCGCCTCGGGCCCGCGCGCCCGCGCGCGCCCCCGCCCGCCCTACGGCCAATCGGCGCGGCCGGGCGCGGGGGCTGCCGGGCAGGGCCGCTATAAAAGCTCGGGTGCTATTTACGCCGCGCGGGTTGTGTCTGTGCGCCTGCGCGAGGGGCCGCGCGCCGGGCTGCGCCCCGCCGGCGGGGAGGGCTCGTGGGCCTCTCGCAGCTGCCCTCAGCGCGCGGCCCGAGGCCTCCTCTGGCGGAGGGGAGGGAGGGAGAAGGCGTCCCTGGTTCCCCGGCTTCTTCCCGAGCCGGCTGAGCCCTGCACGCCCCGGGGGGAGCCCCCGGTGTCGGAAACCTCGCTGCTGGGCACGGCTCCCCAGGTCTCGCTAGGCCGGGGGAAGGTGGCTGTGGTGGGGAGTTGCATCAGGGTGCCCCGTCTGCTTACAGGCCTTTCAGATGAGCCTCTTTAGGCTGGGAGTTGGTTCCCTGTTTCTTCCAGTTGAGCAGGTCAGCTCTGCTTTTAGCAAAAACTGAGCAGAGCTGTTGGAGCTGGAGGAAGCTGAGGTGCTGGCAGGCGATGCAGGAGAGAGCTGGAAGGGTTGGACTCTGTGCCACGCCTTGCTGCCAGGATCTTCTGAGCATGTCTCTGTTGGCGTGCCTGATGCCAAGGATTGCCCTCGTCTCAGGATGCAGAGCCCCTGTGGTTGGTGCAGTGCCTCCTTTGTGTCCTGGAGGAAGGTTACTGCTTCATCTGTGGCCTTGTTTCCCTCCTTGCATGCCTGAGAAGGCTCAACAGGTGGAGCTGGCCTTAGGGGGACTTGGGCACTGCTTCACTGAAAAGGGAATTCAGGTGCATGGAGGGGGTTGATGACAGTCAGCCTCTGCATGTCTCTTGAGGTTGCTTTGTGCAACAGGCATGGTAGCCTTTAGTTGGCATTTGGGGATAGCCTATTTAATCTGGGTTCCCCTAAGGGAAACTGGGTGCTGGGCCAGTCCTGGTATGTGATCCTGTTAATAGGTGCCTCTTCCCATCCCTGTTCCCTCCTTGTTTGACAGCATTTGCATTGCCAGCTAACTTTAGACTGACCTTTTTATGGACTACTCTCTGGTGTCTGTAGAGGAAGGAGCTGCTTAAGCCCTGTCAGTAAGCATATGTCTCAGACTAGCTCGCTCTGTGAAGCGTTTCAAGGAAGCTGACTTTTTTTAATCAAGCAAATATTTGATGCAAACTGATAAATGGTTTTAATGCGTACAGCTTGGTACTGATTCTTGACAGACAGTTGACAGCATGTGCAGTCATGAGGCCCCGTGATAATTTGTCCTGTGGGGCGACGGGTGAGCCTCCACCTCTGACATTAGAGGAACATTGAGACTGAAAGTTCATTTGTCTGAAGCCAGTAGTGAAATTACCTATGTGGTTTGGACACCGGCTTGGTGGGGCTCTAACCACAAACTGGTTATTCCTAGGTCATAGGTTCTTTTCATAATCTGTTTTTTTATTCTTACTGTCTGATAGAGATCCTTGCGGCCTACTACTTTTTTTCATGGTCCATTGGGAAGCTTGGCCTTTGTTTACAAAACATTGTCGGGTGTTTTGATCACAGTACGTGTGTGTGCCTTTTCCTAGAGCAGTATCTCCTTGCCCAAGGCAGAGAGCTCTCTGGATTTGGATGGGTCTATGGCCCCAGGTTCTGCTCTTTCAGGTAAGCACTGTTCAAGTGGGCATCATGTTAATCAAAGTGCTTCAGGAGCTGCTTTTTTCCAATTTGGTACGTAGATAGCTAGCTTTTAATGGATCGAGAGCCTTGGTTTTAATGAAGATGGTAGCTAACAAGCTCTACTACCAGCTACGAGGATCTTCAGTCTAACTCTCTCTGTAAACCACACCTTTTGAAGGTGTCCGCAGTGCTAGCTTGCCATGTTCTCTTATCTTTGTGCCGTGTGTGTCATGGTTCGAAACAAAGTCTCCGTCCTGACCTTCATGTTATGGCCAGTACCCTACTAGGTGTCAGCTTCAAGGATGAGAAGGTAGCGGAGAACTGCAGCTCTTCTCACATGACATGTGGAGACTTTGTTGGGGAGTTAAAGCAACGTATTCTGAAACAATTATTTTGGTCATAAATGTAAGTATATTTTTTTCCTCCAATTTATTTTTTGCCAAGATAAAAGTCTATACAGGGAAAAAAGGTTTCTTAAGTGATAGCTAGGAACAGCTGAAACATCCCAGAATATTTTTTGCAGATATTTTTATCGCAGAGATACCTTTTGCAATCAATTCCACTTAACTCAGGCAGTCTCTCAAGTGTGTTTACAGCTATCAGAAAAAAACAACAAAAATTGAGAGGAAATAATAGGAAGCAGTAGCTGATAAGGTTTTTTTTTTTCTTAGGGAATGTAACATGAGTTGTATTTTTAGTCAAGCTATACACTTGATTGAAGAGTAACTGTAGTTTCTGTGCCAGGAAAGTGAGAGCTTACCTCTAACACCACAGCATGACATTATTTAGCAAAAGTCCTTCCATAACTTACCCAGCTCAAATGTTTTCTGTTAGTTAATTGTATCATAATTTGCTTTTATAAATTTTTTTCTAGATACCTTTCCCACTTTCCAGACATGCTTACCAACATAATATGATGGTATGTCAGTGTTGTCTTTGCTTTAGAACTATAAGCTAAGCAGCGTGAAGCATCCGTCTACCCGAGTAAAAACGTATTTGTATGGTGGTGGGGTGTGTGGTGTTTTAAAAAAACAAAACAAAACAAAAATCCCCAAGAACTTACCTTTCCAGGCTGATTTGGGTATCCAGCTCCTCTTAAAGTCAAGAACTTTCATCTGAACCCAGGCTGCTCAGATTCATAAAGGATGAAAATTAGCAGGTCAAGCCACTCCAAACATGTTAAGTGTCTTCCCAGGTTCCTCCTATGTGGCCTAATTAAGCAAATGGGAACTCTCCCAGTGGTGCCAGTATAAAAAAAAAGTAAAAGCAGCAGAGTCCAAATCAAAAGGAGATCTATTTCTTCCATTTAGGACATCATTCTTCCTCTCTTCCCAGTCTACACAGCATTTAGGGCAAGTGCAGGCCTTGATGAAGTTAGTTTTTGACCTGTCTCACAGATAAAGAGGCCTGAAGGGCATTTTGCCTGCCTGAAGTCCTGAAGGAAGTGGCCACCTCGAAAGCCAGTCCTTTAGCATCCTCCTTCCCTGTTGCTGTAGCAATTAACTCACTTGTGTCTCTCCACAGGCGTCAGCTTGCAGATGGACCCACAGGCACTGTGTTGATCGGTGTTGCTGTCACGATAGCCCTGACGAGGGGGAGAACTCCAGTGCTCTGGACATGGGATTTTCACAGAACGGGGAGCTGCCCTTCCTCAGGGCCTCTGATTTGCAGAGGGGGAGCAGAAGCTCCAAAACATTGCTGGCCCCTAGTCAAACACGGGGCTCTTGGCCATGGTTGGAGCAATGAAGCCTACGAGCCCCAGCTCACTGCAGTTGAAGTCTGTAACACTGGCACAGGTTTGCTTGTGGCATTGGCACCTCCTAGATGGCATCGGTCAGGCTTCCATGGCCCAGGGAGCAGCGAGCTCCGTTGCAGGACAGCTGGAGGAGGAAGCAGCTCTGTATTCCCACTGAGAAACTCTGTTACAGAAACCATCGAGGTTCAGAGGAGCACAGGCCTTCCAAGAACAGCTTGTGTCTTGAAGCTTATCCCCTGCCTCCCCAGATGCAGCAAAGCACTCTGTAAAGTCCTACAGCGAAGCGACCAGAAAACTTCATGTTCTGTATTCCCTGTCCAAGTGCAGGATCCTCCTCATCTCCTCATGTGAAGGTGATTTATTACCTGAACCAAAAGTTTGTCTGGCATCCCTACCCGGGAATGTCTGTCCAGAAGTCTGTACCCCTCAGAGCCCCTGGCTGGCTCTTGGGCACGACAGCTTCAGACTGCAGTGACTTTCACAAGCTCATCCCTTAACCCTAGTGTGACCCACCTTCCCTCTCCCACAAATAGGGCACAAGCAGCTCCTTGTGCAGTTCTGAAAACCTTTCCTGTATTTTGCTATCATTTTCTTTCTGTTGCAAGTCATTTATTTTTCTACACAATTCTTGTAACTTGTACCTCACTTGAAAGCCGCTTTGAATTTCAATTCACAATTATTTGGCTTCTTTCACACCGACATACCACCTTTGCTTTAAGCTTGTACGTGGCATTCTGCTGGCTTTAAGTGCACAGTCGCTGCTGTGGCAAGAAAATGCAATGAAAGTAAGTTTGCCTTGTGGTATGTGTGGAGAGACTTAATTGAATTAAAAACCCTATCAGAAAAAACTGCAGTTTGACCAGCAAGCAAGACCAGTGAAGTTCAGTTTATGCTCAAAGACTAAATTTCTCCAGAACTTTGAGTTTTTAAATGGAGCAGAGCAGACAAAATTCAGAGATGTTTAGTAGGATCCAGCAATAACTCTACTATGCAGAAATATTTAATGCTTTGTAAAACGTTAGAAAGGGAATAGAAGATTTCAATTGTACAGTAAGATATTTTAATATGAACTCTGTGTGCTGTTTACAGTAAGATAATCTTATTTTCTTCCTGTTTTCTGAATTTAGAAATATTTGGAAGAGCTCTAATGAATTATGCTGTGTGAAAGTAAAATAAAACCCGTTTCTCTTGGTTTTAGAGAGTAAACTGGACAGAATATATTGATGCAACTTGATCCTGAAATAATTCCATTTCCCTACCATTTTACTAGTATTTCAAAATCTGTTTTTCTGTTAAGTGCTCCCTTCATCCCCCAGTTCTGGTTTTGTTTCAAGACCCAGCAAAAAGGCCCTTAGATTATTTGCCGCATTCCAGATGATACAAACTCTACGTGAGGCACAAACATACAGCACACTTAACACTCCGCTTGTATCCCAGGCTGGCTTGTCAGCAGAGGGAACACACGTGGGATAGCATCCTACTGGGACTAAACTTTCATATGTGATTTCAGCCTGCTACTAAATGCTCAGTAAAACCACTATTTTTCTTACATGCAGAAGGGAAGGACTAATGGATACCCCTTCGGCGTGAAACATGCAGAAGCTGAGCAGCAAGGACAGGCCTGCCAGTGACCTACAAGAGCCTCCAGTCTTGCCTGAGAAGGACAGTGCCTCTGCTCTGCTCCCATCCTGCTGTCTGCTGCTACGCTCTGGAGAACCCAAATCACAGAAGGACCAGAGCAGGACACCTGCCGTGTGCTTATGAGGCTGGAAGGGGAAGGAAGTCCTGGCCATGCCCTGCTGCTGGCTGTACGGCTCACCCAGATCGGCTGCAGCAGGGCAGGATGAGAACTGAAGCTTTAGCAGCACTCTGCATTTGGCTGGGGGGTCCTGTACCACCAGGAAACTGTCCTAGAGACTCCCCCTACCGACATGCAAAAAATGAGAGAAAATGCGTAATGTCTTCTGTTATTCAAGTCCCCTGCTCCAAGTGACACCAGGGCAGAGTTTTAGGCTGCTTTTAGTGCTTTCTGACAGAGGAGGGAGCTGTCAGCTCACCATTCAACTGCTCAGCAAGCAGAGATGCCCACCTGGGAGCTGGGCAGGCTGTCTGGGTGGCCCACCGAAGGAAGATGTTAAGCCTGACTTGCAGGAGGTGGACGCTAACCTGAAAGTGCTTAAATCTTTTGCTTTAAGTGCATGTATGGGGTGTGTTGTGTCCCTGTACAATGAAAACCACAATAACTAGTCTGCAGGGACAGTGAGAGCAGCAAGCCTGAGAAGCTGTTTGGAAGTGGAACATTTGGCAGTGGGGCTGTTGCACCAAGAGCCCCTGGAAAACTGCAGCCTGTGCAACACCTTCCTGCTAATGGCTAGAGACAGAGCACCCTCCTTGTTTCCGAGCGATGCAAGCAGCCCTTTTATCCGGGATACCTGCCAGGCAGCAGAAACAGGTAAGGAAAAAGTTTGGTTAAACTGGTCTGAGTTTGGCTCAGGCCAACATGGACTGGTCTGAAGTGGAATAATAACCTGCCGTTTCTTCTGGTACAACTCATCAGTAGCCTTCCTGTCTCAGCCAGTAGCAGTGTGACAAAGTATGGCTTAATTACAACCCTGAAATAAAAAGAATTTCTTCATTAGATGTTGCTTTATGGCTGCATCAGTCATCTTCTGTCCAGCTGCTCGTGGCAGAGCTCCAAGTGGGCTGAATCGTGCTGGTTTGGCAGGTATGTGGGCGGTGGTGGTTGGAGCGTGCAGCTGGGCAGAATGGGGCTCTGAGTCAGAAGCTCCTGGTGACGTTGCTAAATTCAGTTTGCCACAAAGGTCTTTTTCTACTTCATACTGGAGCTGTCTTTATGCAGTCTTTCTGCCTTCAGAAATGTGGCTCAGACCCAATTCTTGCGAGTCATATGCATTCATTCGTTAGCTGTTGGAAAAAGGCAAGTAAGAAAAAGTGGTGGCCGTGTTACATGTTTGTGGACCGGTTTCCACCATGCTTGTCTTCTGACAGCAGTTAGGACAAAGATCGAAAGTCAAGGCAGCCTGTCCTCCTACCCAGGATATTGTGCTTTGTTTCTCCAGCCATGGAGATAATCCCTATGGCAGATGACTTCATTTTAAATTGTAGTGAGACCCTAAACTGATAATTTAGAAGCACGTACTGTCTTTGTTGTGGTTTTGATTTTGGTGTGTTGCTTTACGCCCAAGAAAGATGGATTGTTACTTGGCTAAGGCTAAATGAGGAGGTAATACCAAATGCTATATGAAATGGAATCTCTTTTCAGCCCCAGTAAGTCCTCCAAATCCTGTTCATCTTTCCTCCCAGCACTGGTGCTAGAAATCAGCAGCCTTTCCTCCACCTCGGCCAATGCACCAGCATCAGCTTAGTGCTAATGGTTCTGAGCTGGTCTGAGTTAATGGTAAATCTTGTGTGTCTTGTACAGCAGTGACTGACTCACATCAGCTCACTTGATCACTTATCCCGGGAAAATAACACTCAAATTTGCCAGAGAACTGTCCCTGACACACTGAAATATTTGTGAATTCAAAGCTTTTGCAACTCAGAAGGGCAATTTCTGGAGGTTTTCCTCTAAAATTGTTCATATTGAAATGTGGGGATTGTACAAAGAGCCTTGCTAGACTCTTCAATTTGAGAAGAGTCAGCATTAATCACTCAGACCAACAGGAACCTTTGTTCCAGGCAACTCAGCTCAGACTAATGTAGAGTTGCACAAAAACCTCCTTAAGAAAAATCAAGGCGTAAACTTGGGACTTAATCTCTCCATTTCATGCTGAGTTTTTCTGAAGAATATTTTAGCTTCAGTAACTCAGGAAAGGGCTGTATCTATCTGGAAAAAAAGTCTTTTCCCAGTGATGGACTTAATGCAATCCTTTTATGTTCTCTTTTTTTTTTTGGACAAGAGGCAAAAGGTGCAGGAGCAAATGCTACAGAGGCATAAGACTTTCCCTCTCGTATGGGAGGAGTAAAGGTTTTGTAGTTAAGTGGGAAAAAGGCTTGCTTTTAGGCCTCTGAGTTTTGGCACAAGTCTCTGGGATGTGTGTCACTGGTCCTCCCCAGCCTCTGCACAGTGTTGCGTTTTTTCACACAAATAGGACCTTTGCTGGTACTGGAGTAAACAGAAAAATGTAGGGGAAGTGCTCGGGGCAAGGGGGAGCAAACTGGATGTCACAGGTGTGGTGAATGGCTCCGAGTTAAGTGCTACCACTGTGTACCTCTGTCATGTCAATGCGCTTAATAAGGCCACATCCCAGAGCTGAAGACCCTCGTGCTCTCTCAGAACTTCAGAGGGACTCTGTAGGGCTAGCTCAGACGTGGCTAGACTGACCCCTAAATGGCAGCAAGGACTGGTTAGATCTCAGAACCGCTTAGGCACGTGGTTTAGTGGTGGACTTGGCAGTGCTAGCTTAACGGTTGGACTCAATGATCTTAAAGGTCTTTTCCAACCTAAGCAATTCTATGATTCTATAAACTTCTAAAATCTTGGGAAATTGATTTACCTACAAAAGCCAAGACAAAATATGTAACGTTGAGCTAAACTATCATTTTGTTATTTGGAGATTCACCTCGACTCAATTTCTGACTTCGCAGATGAGAGCAGCAGTTTCTGAAAAATAGCCTGGTCAGAAAAGCTGCCAACTTGCAGTAGAAAATGTGCTTTAGCGGTTTACATGCTTTCTGCTCGATTGGTCCCTTATGCTTGGGCTTTTTTGCACTCAAGTGTCACAAAATACTTGTGACAACCCGTGACACATTTGTCCACCACTGCTCCTTGGTCGTTCCTCTTGGCTGCATCTCAGTCCTTACCCTTTTCTGGCTTTGTCTATTGAGACAGCAACAAAACCCAGCAATTCGGAGCAGTGATCTGCACCACAGGTAGATTTTTTCCTAGCAGTCACCAAAATGGGTGGAATTCTCTCAATTTTCCTTAAATATCTGTGCCTGAGTTAGTTGTCTAGATTCCTAGTGTAGAAAGGCAGAGATGAAACAGAAGCACCTTAGCCTCAAATAGGAATAGGTGCCTACAGAGAATTTTGGCCTGGAGGGGCCTTTGTTACTGAACTGGCACCAGCGCAGCTGCACCATAACCTACAACCATGGTCTACCTAAAACTCATTGAGTTGATGCCAGCCCCAGCTCGTGCAGCTAGATGGGAAGTAGCTTGTTCGAGCATTGCTGCTGTTACTGGTCTCATCCCTGAAAAGCGCAGGTATCTCGTATGGAGGTCTCCAGTTCAGAATTACAGACTGGTTGAGGTGGGAAGGGACCTCTGGAGGTCATCTTGTCCAGCCCCCCTGCTCCAGCAGGGTCACCCAGAGCTGGTGTTCCAGCACTGTGTCCAGATGGCTTTTGAATATCTCCAAGGATGGAGACTCCATAACGTCCTTGGGCTACCTGTGCCAGTGCTTGGTCACCCTCAAAGTAAAAAAGTGTTTCTTGATGTTCAGAGGGAACTTCTTGTGTTTCAGTTTGTGCCGTTTGCCCCTTGTCCGTCCTCTTTGCTCGCTCCCTTTGTGTATTTATATACATTGGTAAGACCTTCCTGAGCCTTCTCCAGTCTGAACAGTCCCAGCTCTCTCAGCCTCTCCTCATAGGACAGATGCTCCAGTCCCTTAATGATCTTAGTGGCCCTTTGTTGGACTCTCTCCAGTATGTCCATGTCTGTCTCGTACTGGGGAGCCCAGAACTGGAGCCAGCACTCCAGGTGTGGCCTCACCAGTGCTGAGTCGAGGGGCAGGATCACCTCCCTTGACCCACTGGCAATGTGTTGCCTAAAGCGGAGGTGGGACCAACATAAGCTGAGCCTGGAGGGGCTCAGACTCCCTATCAAATGGCTGTTGCTTAAGAGCGAGCCAGAGAAATCGTGTGCGTGTGCTTTTACCCACTGGAAATGAAGGCACTGTGATTGAGCCTGACCGAGCCAAGGAGGGAAGGAGGGTGGAGCTGTGTTATGCAGGGGAGAGCAATGCAATTTCTAGTGGTCACTGCTGTTCTGGTTCAGTGCAAGGGTTTCTCACACGTTAGCCTCTCTTCCACAGCAGCGATAAAAAGTGCAATAAAAAGACAAGAACACTGCAACGCTTTGTTGTGACACCTTCTGTGTCCTCCCCCGTGCTGGTGGTAGGGCTCTGCACCCAAAATTCAGATGCAGATCACATTTGGCATTACAGCTGAATAAACTATAGGATTAAAAATATTCCTGGATCTCCCTTTAAATGGTTTTACTTCTCACTCTGATGTACTTGGCATCACTAGGGATGGGATTTGCACTTCTGTGCTCTGTTGCTGCAAAGTTAAGCCTATGTCAGTGTTAGCAATTCAAGCTGTCTAGTCAAGGGAAGGAGAAAAGCAGCCGCAGGAGCCACTTCAGGCCTCCTGAAGAAATCGGGTTAGCTGAGACAAGCTCTTCTATAGGGGCACTCATAAATATGCTTGTCTAGCAGAGCTGCAGCGGTGGGCTTAGACACGGTCCCGTTTGAACCAAAGCCATCATGGTGCAGGGAGTGGTGCACCCTGCTCTGTTCGCCAGTGGCCTGGCCTGATCCGGTTGTAAGCTGAGAGCAACCAGACTGGGCTTAAAACCTGGTAGTTTGAATGCAGTGAGCAACGCTTCCACCACCTCACAAGTCAATAACCAGGGAGAAGTGCGCTCGTGGTGGGTGGTAGTGCACTGGCAGGCAGTGACAGCTGTAGGAGGGAAGGGGGGTCATGTTGAGGTGGAATAATGTCAGAAATCACCTGTGTTTAATAGCTTTTATTATGAATGGTGTGTCCACTACAGCCCTGAGGTAGTAGGAAAAGAAAGGGAAATAGAGTGTGAATAATCAGGGCTTCTGACAGTCCTTCTGGAGGAGCTCCCCCTCCTCAGATTTACAGCAGCTCTCTGCACATCTTCTTTACCTGGAAGAGGCTTGTGAAGTATTTTTTCAAGACAGTTTTTTGCCAGGAAGGAGATTAAAATCTTAAAGCAAAAATGTCTTTCAGCTTTAAATTTGGAGTTGTCATTGTAATGTAATTCTTTACACAGCTGTCAGAGAGGTATTTAAAAGCACTGTTTACACATGTGCATTAAAAACAGGAGCACAACATGGCTGTAAGAAATTCATTTTCTGGTTTTGAAGCTAGCAATTAAGGTTGGGACAAATGTTCATGTTTGTTGTTCCTTCTTCGGTCACTCTAGTAAAACTAAAGGAGAACCATTGATGTGAAAGCCTCTGTTGGTGTCATTACTGCTGGGCTGCTTTGCTTTGTGGAATGTCAGCTCCTTGCTGGTGCAGTTGTGTAAGGCTCTTAAAATCCTGTTGAAATCCCTGAAGCCTGTTAGGGGATCCCTCATTAAAAATGCTGGATGACAGTCTGAAGTGTCACTCGCTGTAGAGAAAGAGCTTGTTGACAAGACCACATTAAACCCAGCGCTTTTTGCAAACGCAGTTTGCAAACCCAGAGAGACAGAGTGCAGCGTGTTCGTGCTTTCCTTCTTGTTTCTATCTGAATGGAAAATGGAAAAACACTCTAGGTAAAATATCTCATGTTTTCAGCAAGAAAAAAGAAAATCTAAACTTAATCTAAACTTCACGTAGAAGAGATGAGGTTAAAAAAAAGACAGAAAAGCCTGGTTTGTATATGTGTGTTCTTCTGTAGCTCGGAGACAATATAAGATCATCCTCAGGATGAATAAAGAGTACATGATGGCTGCGAAGACAATGAAAGTTGAAGGCATGCCACAGAAGGAGAAATTAAGAGAATATTTAAATGCAAATGGCCCTGCAAAAGACATTTTCACGAGGAAAAGATGTGCATAGCCCCGTTCTTTGTGTGTGTGTGTGATGATACATTGCAGTAGGACGTACACACACACCCACAGTGCAGGTAAAGGGAGATAACTCCCCTCTGGATTGAACACAAACATCTGTGAGAAGCATCGCCGCCGATTTCAGGAGAACAGAATGTGGCTGCAGAGAAGAGATCCCTTCTGAGCACTGGCTATTCTAAAATATGAAGTCAAAACAGAATAGGTGTAGAGAAGGGGAATGGAGAGCGATTTGTAGGAACGCAGATTTTTTTTTTTTTTTAGTTATATGTTCCATCAAAATGAAAGCTGTAATGAGATCTTTCCCCCAAAAGTAATAAAACTCACCAGAGACTGAAGTCAATATACACCCAAAAAAAGATGGGTACATGCTAGTTCTAAATAAAAGTGGGTTGGGAACCTTCTCCTGACCCCAATCTGTCCAAAGGAAGTATCTGGAAAAGCTATTTACAGGAGCAAGGAGCCTGGTTATTTTAAAGGTAGCATATGGTAAATTTATTGAGAAATCATAGGATGCCATGTGTCGGACTGGAAAGGACTGGTGTCCGAACTGGAAATTCCTCCTTGTCCTGCTGCCGTCTTTGCTGCTCAAGACACCATGCAGACGTTACTGAGTGTTTTGTCCGTCACTGCAGTCCGTTCTGTTTGGTTTGGTGGCTTGTGTTTTGATTTAGCGAGTGGCTCCTACCCTGTCCAGGTTTGTGTGGTTCAGGACTGGGATCTGAAGACAAGAGGAGAATCTAAACTTGACCCTTGGGGTTTCAGAAGGCAGGAGGTAGGGCAGGTTACGTGCCTGCCTGAAAAGTTCATTCCGTAACTTAAAAACTTTGCATTTAATTACAAGACCATTTTTGCTAATAGATCCAGGAGGAAAATAGTTTGTTATTTAGCATTTGTGGCCTAAATAGACAGTTAACCATAAGGCTAACTTGCATATTTCTGAACACTTTTAAGTTTGTCTGAAAAGACGTAAATGCCTTTTCTTTTCTTACTCTGTAACACTGTGAATTTTGAATTCCTGTCACGAGAAAGAAACATAGAAGAATGCAGTGGGAAATGAATTTAAATCTGAGGGTAAAACAGCGGATCAATAGTTAATCCTTCAGTGTAGCTGCTCTTTTGTGTTAGCGGAGGCACCAAAAGGTGAAGGGCTGAGTGCCGCCGGGCTCCTCACGCTGTTTGCCTTTCACGCGCGTGGCTCTCGCAGGATGCCAGGACGTGCGTGGTTGCGTGTGCGAGCCCTTCCTCGTTTCCTATCGAGGTTTTCCCATCTACAGCAGTTTCATTTCAACAAATGAATAGTATTTTAGACAATGTATTGATCGGTACAAGAACCTCCACACTGGCAAATATTAAAAGTTTATGGTGCTGATGGCGGGTGATGAGAAAGTGGAAGCAGTTATGCGGAGGGGTAAACCTGTGCTGTCCTGTGTAGCCTTTGGGGATGATTTCCAGAGGACCTCCTGCTCCTGGCACCCTAACCCTGCCAGCGACACTAACCCTGTGCTTCAGGGGGCCAGTGGATGAAACCTTCCTGGCTTAAATACTGAGCCACAGCCTGGTCCAGGCTTGCTGGATCGAGCAGCACCCAAGTAGCCCTTCGTGCCCTCACCCTGAACACGCAGCCTGGTCCTGCCCCCTGCCCTGCTGAGCTCTGCCAGCACAGCCCCTGCCCTCCGCAGTGCCGTTCCTCTGGAGAGACTTCTCCAGTTCCTGCTGTGGGGTGGATTGGGCAGGTGATAAAAATGGGGAAGGTTTCCAAGCGGGTCCCGGCAGCACAGGTGGTGGGAGGAGATCCAGCGGGATGGCTGGAGCTGGGACACGCAGCTCCCAGGATGTGGCGCTTGCCTTGTGGGGCAGGTGTGGGCCAAACTGCACGTCTTGATGTGTGTGTGGGGGGGACCACCGCACCGTTTGGTCATGCATCTTGCTCTGAGGAATGTAGCTTTGGGCTGCTTTGAGAAACAGCCCCTGGGCTCCAGCTCTGGCCCTGCAGGCAGCCTCCTGCCCCCCAGGTGAGCGTTTTCCATGCACCTATGCTGCCTTCCTTCCAGTTCTTCCCACAACTGCCACTCTCCCTTGTTTGTAAGGGACCAAGTGCTGGTCTTGGTTCATCAACGGCAATGCGGCGTTGTCATGTTATGGGCAGCCAGGAAGGACTTCGGAGTGCAGCCCGTCTGTGTCGGTGCTGATGGAAATTCCCCAGAGCCGCGCGCTCTGTTCTGGCCTCTTGCCTGCCCCTCTAGGGAGGGTATTTCCATGCTGAGTTTAATCAGAGTTGTTTGTGTTTTGCCATGTTCCCAAGGCGATAAGCATCCTTACCACATCTATTTGCTTACCGGGCATTCAAAGTGAACTTTGTGAAGCTCAGTTCACCTTCTCCAGCAGACAAAGGCACCCAGCGCAACTGAGAGAGGAAGGACAACGGCACATCTTGCTGGGTCATGGGAGCAGAGCATGGAGGGTCCAGCAGGAGAGAGCAGAGCTGGGAAGCCAGGGTCTGGGCCACAGGCTGAGCCTGGGGCATGAGTTCCCCAGCACAGGTCCCATGTGTCATGCTGAGCACTGGGGGAGTGGGATGCAGTGACTGCCCTGTTGGGTGTCATCGCTGGCTGCTACTGCTGGGATGAAGCCGGCGTCCCTCCATACAGCAAAGGTGGAGCCTCACAGGTGGAACGGTGCAAGGCCAGCTTGCCCACATCTGCTCCTGCTCACAAGCCGCCTCTGTTTCTGTGTGCTGCTAGGAGAGAATTTAAATGAGAATGGGCTGATCTGCGTACCCCATCAGAGACGCGTTGGGCCCAGCATGGCCCAAACAAGTTGTCTGAGACCAAGTGTGTGCCATAGCCGGACACCCGGGACCCCCGCTGGAGAGCTGGCCCGGCTGGCTGACGCGTCAGAGGCCAGCGGTGGGCGCGCGATGCGGCTGAGCAGTGCTGAGCAGGTGGGGACAACCGGGGAGCCTGCAGAGAGCACACGCTTTACATCCTTCTGCCTCAGCTCTTCTCGATGTACTATTGCAGAGTGGAGGCATGAAGCTGTTAAATGAGACCCAAATGTTAGTGTTTGCTGTTGTAATGGGCAAACGTATGTGTTAAGTATTAAATGTGTGCTGAGTTAACTCCGAGGCTGGAGGAAAGAGAAGTGTCTGAGGGCCAGAGCTGGCAGTTAAAGGGCTTTTGAGTTCTGTTCCTCTTCCTGCCAGTGATTCACTGCATGGCTCCAGGCGAGACACGTAACCAAGCTGAAGTATTTTCTTCCAGCTGCAAAAGAGCTGTAACGTCAAATACAAGGAGGGCCTCTGAGGTTTAACTAATTCCAGTTTACAGAAAGCCTCGAGATCCTCACTAGGAAGCTGCTGGAGAAAGGCAAGTATTACAGTATTTCAAACTACTGTTCATAAATGAGCTCTCTGGCTTCACGTCGGTGAAAAGCAGTGCCTGGAACTGCCTCTGCAAATGGCCCTGAGGAAGCGGGGTGGGACATATGGGCAACGGATGTGAAACCACAGCAGGAGAGACAGGAGCGGGCTCCACTGCTTCTCGCTGCCGCATCTGGAGGTGGCTCGGGCGGGCGGGTTGTTGGGTGTACCAGCGGAGAGCAAACTTTCCCTGCTAAGAGGGTTGAAGAGGCTGGAGAAAGCTTGGTGTAGACAGAGAGGTGTGAAGGTTGCTTTTATACAGGGGGAGGAAAAGGAGGATGGGAATTATGTCTGCGCCCATCTAGCATGTTTCTCTTGAAGGAGGAGCAGGAGGTGGGGAAGACTGCTTGTTCCTCTCGGGTACTGTGCTTGGTCCCATTCCTTGAAAAGAAGCAGGGACCTGAGGAGTTGTCTAAGAAGTGGCAAAGGCTGCGGGCTGCGCACGGGCGCTGCATGGTGCTGCGTGCTCCGCAGGGGAGCCGCAGGACGGGGCATGCTCCCAAAGGTGGCATGAGGTGGGAGCAGGCTGTGAAGCTGCCGTGTGACAGAAGTTGTCTGCTACTCCTGACCAGCTCCTGTGCTGGCTGCAGCTTTGCAGGACTTCAGCAACTAGCAAATGCGGTTCCCCTCTGGGTGATAAAGCCCATCTGATGTAAAAGAAAGCAGTCAGCTTCCTGGCTGCTGGTGGGGAGTGCCCCACGCCTGCACTGGGCTGAGGGAAGGACAAACAAGCCGAGAACATCTGGCCAAAGCCCCAAAAACCCGTGAATGAAACAAACGTCTAACTCTTTCGTAACGCGCCTGGTGTTCCCCCTTGTTGCCTAGTGCTGTCTGAGTCTGCCGAGCTATCTGGCTGGTTTTCCTTCCAGCCAGGCAGTGGGAAAGCCCAAATGCGGGCAGAAGCCCAGCTGTTTCTGCCAGGTTGCAACAGCCCCAGCGATGGGTCTGTGCGAACCTGTGAGCAGCTGCTCAAAACCCTCTCTGGGTTTGGTGCGAAGGGCCCCGGCGCTGAAGAGCAGCTCTGCTCACTGCCCCGACCGGCCAGGCCTTGTGGTCAGCGTCATGACGCATGGCTGGTGCGTCCTCTAGCATGGTGGCACCTGTTTGTCCAGCGCCCGAGGGAAGGGGCCCGTGAACCGGAGGCTCCGCCTGAAGCTCAGGCGCCATTCAGCCGGGATGTGTGTCGAGCTGCCGGAGCCGTAGTGCAGGGGAAGCTGGCGGACACAATGTCGGCCTTTATCATTCACGTCCAGCAGTATCTTGGACCGAGAGCTGGCTGCGAGGGGAGAGCCGTCCTCACCAGCGGGGCTCTGGGACGGGGGCGAGCTCGTCCCCGGGCCTGTACGCCCTGCAGGCCCTGCACCCACGGCCCTCCTGCGTGGCGCAGCGAGGGCTCCTGGGCTTGCGGGTGCTGCATGGTGGGGAGGCCCTGGGGAGCGCTGCCCGGTGGCAGCGGCCCAGGAGGCAGCCGGGAGCCGCGTCGGGCCCCGCCGCACCGCCCGGGAGGGACGTGGCCGCCGGGCCCCCTCGGCGGGGGTGGGCCCTGGTGCTGCCCGCCCGCCCGCCAGGGGGCGCGCTCGGTGGGGTGCGCCCGCCTGCTCTGCGCCGGCAGAGGACACCGAACCGCTGGGGGCGCCCCTGTCCCCGTCGGAAGCCCCGCCCCCTGCCAGCTGCACGGCCCATGGCCCCGCCCCGAACGCCGGCTCGCCCCTCCTCCGGCTGCCGCGCGCGCGCCCCGTGCCTCCCCCGCGCGCAGCCGCCGCCTGCCGGAGCCGGGGCGGGCCCGGCGGCCCCGCGCGAGCGGGGCGGGGCGAGGCGAGCGAGGCGCCGGGATCGCTCCGGCCCGGCCGCACCGGCGAGCCCCGGGTGAGGAGAGCAGGGGGCCGCCGGGATGCCTCCGGCCGTCACCGGGGCGGGGGGTCTCTGTGGGTGGGCGGCGGGGCCGGGCAGGTCGGCGCCGCTCCGCTCCGGTCCCCCCAGGCCGCGGCCTGCTGGGAGCCGGGGGCCGCCGGCCGGGCCCGGCGGCGGCTCGGCGGGTCCCTCCCCGCTCCGGCGGCCAGGCGGGTGGCGGGGGTTGCGGGCTGTGCCGGTGCTGAGGGCGCTGCCTGCCGCCAGGCAGGGCCGAGAGCCGCGTCCCCTGGCAGGCGGGCCGGGTGCCGCCCGCCGCGGGCACTTGTTGGGGCCGCCCGGGTCAAACCCTCCCCTCCGCCCGGGCACGGGCACCGGGGGGGCACGGCCTCTGGGCCGGGCAGGGGCCGGGCGAGCTTCGCTCCCGCTGCCCGTGAGGAGAGCGGGTGGGAAACTGACTGTGCCCGCCGCCGGGGGGAAGGAGCCCCGGGAACCGGGAGGAACAGCCAAAAATTCCCTCTTCTCCTCTGGGGCCGGCCGTCTTCAGGCCCTCGGGCTGGGTGTCAGACTGGCAGCTCACGGAAGATCGCCAAAACCGTGATTTGAAGTAATAAATCTGTGTTGGTTACGGGGAGGAGGCGAAGCATGGCGCTGCTGGGAGCCGGGATGGACGTATAGCTCCAGCCGAGCTATAGGTTTGGGAGCACTCGGCTCCGAGGTCACCTGGGAGCAGCGCCCGGTGCGGCTCAGGTGTCCCGGGGGACGGCCCGGGGTGGGATGTGCCAGCAGAGGTGGCTGCAGGATGTCGTCTTCCTTTGCCATTGCTTTCCAGTTCCCGCGTTTCTCAGTGCCGGTGTGTTCGGCCGCAGGGTTTTGGGAAGAAATCTTGGCCTTCAGAGTCCTGCAGGAGAAGGTGCTCCTCAGGACGCCCCTCCTCTGGGGAGCAGGTCCGAGGCAACCCGACGCCTTCCGGGTGCTCTGCCGTGACTCTGTTTTGCTTTTGGCCTCGTGAGTTTGAAAGGAAGCAATGATATTTATTTTTTCCTGCTGCAGCGCGGCGGATCCCGCACCCCTGTGGGTCAGATGTCGTGAACCATTTCTGCGCTGAGCTGGTTTTCCAGGTGAGTAGGGCCATGGTGCGATCTGGTCCCTGGCCTGGCACTGCCGCGGTGCCAAGAGCGGTGCCGGTGCTGCAGGGCTTGGTTTTGGTGTACCCCTGCTTGTTGGGGCTGAGCAGAGCAGAGCTGCCTGTGGTTCCTACCAGGATGTGGCTTTTCTCTCACTGTAAAGCTGAACAAGCAGCAGCCTCCGTGAATGCCTTTTTTTGGACAAAGTGTGTTTATAATGCGGAGGTAAAGGTGAATTGTTTACTTCAACCTTTGCTTTCAAACCTGGCCCCCGTGAAAGTCCCAGGGGAGTGTCGCAACCAGTCCTTGTGACCAGAGCTGTGTTTCAAGGGAGAATAAAACACAAACAACTCTTCTGCGCTGGGTTGGCTTGCAACTCCCCAGAGCAGTTGTGCTTGGTGGGTGAAAACGAGCAGGAGGCGTTCGCCAGGCTGCTGTGTCCTGCAGTCAGCGTGAGAGAAAAAAAGACAGCAAACAAAACAGGAAGCCTTGGCTGGGGTTATAAACACTCTTTTAGGTTAAAAAAAAGCCATCTAAAAGGAATAGCAGTAATTCCTTGCACCTGAGTGTGTTGGGGATGCTTTTTCTGGTCGGGTCTTCAGCTTTCTGCGAGCCTCTCTGTGTGCTCGGATCTAGGTGCAGGGCTCAGCTCTGAACCAGCGTGGTCTTCATTGAGGTTGTTAAAGGCCTGGGCTTCTAGACTTTTTGACAAAGGGGCTGCCCTGGTCACAATGTCGGGTCTGGTATCTATAAATGATAAATTATTTGATTATGGTCCCCTGATCCTTAGCCCAGTGCTGTGTATCTGTTGGGTGATGCGGGTTCCCGGGGTGGTTTTCGGTTTCTCCTGGATGCGAGGCTGGACGTGAGCAGTGTGGCTGGTTCGGGGAAGATGGAGGCAGTGCCTCTCCGTCTCCCCTCCATAACCACCTCATTCCCAGGAGGCGCTGAAGCAGTATAATTTGTACCTGGTGACCAATAGGAACAGGCTGATGCAATGTGGGACTAATATACAGGAGGTTTCTGGGGGGTTTCCACTGTCTTTAAGCATCACGCGTAAGAAGAATTGGAAGTAGGTATGTTTTGCTGCAAATAAATAGCTTTAGAGAGCGATTGAGTGTCCGAGTGCTAGCATAACTCCCCTCCTTTTTCTTCTCTCCTCTTGCTGCTAGTGCATCGGGAAGCGTGGAGCACCAGGCGTCCGTCATGGCTGACTGGGTGCTCCTTGGGCTGATCGCGGCGCTGGTCGTGCTGCTGCTGCTGACCATCTTTGGTTTCGTTGTCTACTCGGGGCTCTTCACGGAGGTGGTTGTGAGTGCTGGCTCCCCACCTGTCGGCAACATCACGCTGGCCTACAAGTTCAGGGTGGGCCCATACGGTGAATCCGGGCAGCTCTTCACGGATGGCTGCAGCATCTCTTCGAAGCTCTACTCCATCGGTGTCTACTACGACAACCCTCACACGGTAAGGTGTGCCTGCTGGGGCTGGCAAGCTCTCATGGTCAGCACCTGGGTTCCTGGCTCAGGATGCTCCCTGACTCTATTTCAGGTACTTGCAGCTCATCCTCTGTAGATGAGCACTGGGGTTCACAAGGTCTCCCAGATCTGCAGAGGATGCTCTGTGGGGGAAGGCACCTGAAAGCAGATGGTTTCTTGGATAACTCTAACTGGAAGGCATTGGGCGAGCAAAGCTTGCTATCTTCTGATAGCTCCTGCTGAACGAGTTATCAGCAGGATAGTGGATCTGGTTCTGGAGCAGAGGCCAGTGTCCATGACCCCAAGGTGAGGCATTCCTTGGCAGATCACCTGGCTGCAGGAAGCGCAGCCCAGGCTCCTTCTGGACTTGCAGCTCTGTGGTTGAAAGCAGATGGTCTCTTTGGCTTGCTGTGTCCTCATCCATACTCCTTCTCTTGTTTTTAGTGCTCTCATGTATTTCTGAGCTTCCCTGTAGTCCTTACGTCCCCTGAGAGTTCTTACTGAAACCTCAGGTGGTGTGTGCTGAGGGCTCCTGTCTGATGAAACAGTTACTCCGTGATGCTCTTCAGGCTGAGAGGTGAGCAGGAAGCGCACTGCCTGATGGCTGCCAGCCAGAGCTAAGTGCTCCGGCGGGTACGGTCCAGGACAAGGAGCAAACAAAAGTGCATCAGAACTTGCTGGGGGGTGAGGAGCCTGGCTGCTGCTGCTCGTTGGCACTGGGGTCTCCAGATAACGGCATGTGGGCATTTGTCCGCAGCAGACAGCCTGGCTCCCCAGTAATTCTGCAGTAGCTAGTGTGACCGTGCAGGAATGCTGTGGGAGGGAGGGACGGCAGGGTGACCAGCAGCCGTGCACGTGTGCTTGGGCACATGTGCTGGGGGCTGGCGCGGGGCACAACGCTTGGACTGATAGCTCTCGCCCAGCGCTTCTGCTCTGGGGGTGGCTGGCCCTGCGTTAGGAGCCCTCTTGGGCCATGTAGTGCCTGCCCCTGTTTCATTGCTGGCAAGATGGTGCTCCCAAGGGTTGGACCGGCTTAGAGCGTCCATGAAAATGTAGTGCTCAGTGGCTCCTTGGAGCACTGTGGCAGAAGATATCAGAGGCGAGAAAACTCTCAGTTGACTGTGCTCAGTGGAGCCTGGTGTGCTCGACCACCTTGTGTCTTCGTATCCTGTGACAAGCTGACTTATCTTTACCTTCCAGTTTTTTATTCTGGATCATGGCAGGCAGAGAAGGGATGCTGCAGTGCCTCTTCCTGGTGTGGGAAGGAGGGCAGTGAGGAGGACGTGTCCCCCCGGGATGAGCCGGGCAGAGGCGGGGTTTGATTAGACATGCTTGAACACTTTTGTCTGCAAGAAGTGTCATTTTTGGAGTGGGTGAGGGATGGGAGTCATGGCATGCTAGGGCCCACGCGGTCAGAGTGGCCAATTCCCCCACCACTAATTTGTGTCCTTGTCCTTGTCTCGAGGTCCTCTTCTGGAGCTGAGAAGCCTGGTGCTGCTGCTCCTTCCCCCAGTGTCTCTGGCGGCAGAGCGGGGCAGTTGATGCTGTCGGAAGGGCTCAGTGTCCATGCTTGGTGCTGCCCTGCTCTGGGGACGTAATGTGGACATGCCTGTGGTTGCCCTGCAGACCTTTTCGGCTTGGCTGCCGTGCCTTGCCCCTCTGTTTGCTGAAACGTAGTGAAAGCTTGTACTGCTGTGGCCCACAGATACTGATAAGGATATTTGCGGTGACTCCTGCGCAGCTGGCGTGGGGAGTGCTTTCCCTGGCAGCACGAGGTGAGGCTGGGAAGGAGCGGCTCCTACATGACCCTGGAAAGTTGGGGTGTCTGAGCAGGATGAAGCTGTCTCCTCATTCTGGTCCCATCTCTTTTCTCCTCTTCCTGCATCTGTCACATCTCTGCCCTCACCCTGCGATTGGAGCAGGCAGTGGGGCTGCAGAACTTGTCTCTGGGTCTCCAGTGGCCATCCAGGGTTTTGGAAGCCAGGTGTTTCTCCTTTCACAGTCGGGTCTCTCGGGAGGGAACGGCTGAATGGCCTCTGGTGGCCAAGGAGGGCCTGTCTTGATGTCAGTGACTAGGGGAGATTTCTCTGGATTCAGGGCTCAGCTGGTGGAGGCAGCTCTTGGCCTGCTGTGGTCAAGGCACACCGGGACCTCTGCCTGGTGGCCCAGCTGGTGCCCAGTCTGGACTGGAGCATGCTACTGGATCTGGAGACCTTCTTTCCCCTCCCTGCTGAGGGGTCTGTACTCGCTTGCCCGCAGACTAGCCGCTGATCCGGTGTGGGGTACGAGTGCCTTCAGCCAGTGTGCGAGCCGAGGGGCGAGGGGAGCTCCTTGCACGGGGCAGGATACTGTGGGGAGCTGCAGTCTGCGGTGGGGCCCTTGCGAAGGATGGTGGTGAGTTCCTGTGGGTCTCTAGATGTTTTGGAGGGTGCATGGCCCCAAGTCTGTGGGTCAGGCTGGGAGATCCTGGTGGTGACACTGGGCAGGGGAATTGCCTCCCTCTCGGAGCCTGCTGGGCAGGTGGTGCGCAGGATGGGCAGGTGGTGCGCAGGGTGGGCACAGTGAAGGTGCTGGGCGCTGCACCTGTGTGGAGCGAGTCTAGAGGGTGCAAGCCCCCAAGGGCTTGGCAGGCAGCCCCACAGACCTTGCACTTCTCTGGAAAGGCTGCATTTGCTCATGACATTGGGCAGGTGACATTGGCCTGAGCCTCCTGCCTCTGCAGGCACTGCGGTGGCTTGGGCTGTGGTGCCTGTGGCTCTGCGCGGCAGCAGGAGCCTCCTCTTGCCTGACAGCCCTGGGCCCGCTGGCAGACCTGAGTCTGCCGGAGCAGCCGAGGCACTGGTGGGACCTTCTCCAGGCTGCTCTGTGGCTCCTGAATTGGTTCCTGCAGAGATCCACATCTCACTGACATGCAGGCCAGGCAGGGCGCTGGGAGTGAGGATGCCCTTGGGCAGAATGCACAGAGGGCTGCCTTGCCTTTGGGCCCGTAAAGAAGGGGCCAGTTTTGGGTGAGTTACTTGGCCAGAGGCTGCAACTCTCACGCTTGGTGTGCTGGCTCAGGCGCTGAGCACCCCAGTGTCCCATGGGGTGCCCCTGTGTGCTCATACCTACTGTAGCTGTGGTGGCATGGGAGCAGGAGAAGGTGTGCGCTGCAGGCTCCTTGTTCCTGGAGGTCCAGCGGGGTGGGATCGGTCTTCCAGGCTGCCTTTCCCCTGGGAGGGTGCTGCCCAGAAGAGACAGAATCATAGAATCGTTTAGGTTGGAAGAGACCTTTAAGATCACTGAGTCCAACCGTTAACCCAGCACTGCCAAGTCCACCACTAAACCACGTCCCGAAGTGCCACATCTACACATCTTTTAAATACCTCCAGGGATGGTGACTCCACCACTTCCCTGGGCAGCCTGTTCCAATGCCTGACAACCCTTTCAGTGAAGAAATGTTTCCTAATATCCAATCTAAACCTCCCCTGGCACAACTTGAGGCCATTTCCTCTTGTTCTATCGCCTGTTACTTGGGAGAAGAGATTGACACCCACCTCTCTACAACGTCCTTTCGGGTAGTTCAGTTGTAGAGAGCGAGAAGGTCTCCCCTCAGCCTCCTTTTATCCAGGCTAAACAGCCCCAGTTCCCTCAGCTGCTCCTCCTCCTCTTCCTCCTCATTCTCGGTGCTCTCCCGACCTTGGTGAAGCACCCTCTGGCAGAGGCTGGTCTGCCCGGAACTGGCCACCCACCACGGATGTTGACTTGTCACCAAAAATAGACCTTTTGTCATCAGGCAGCGGAACGTGCTTGTTGCCCGCCGTGTCCCGTGGCATCCCTGGCTGAGTGCCGGCGGGCTCTGGCCAAACGGCCCCCTCGAGCCCAGCTCTCAGCCACCAGCTCCTGGGAAGTTTGGTGCCCCCAGCACTGCGGCAGGAAGGGGCTGATGACCAGCAGGTGCCAGAGTGGCGCTTGCTGTGCTGGTGGACTTGTGGCCAAAGGCAGCTCTTGCAAGGAGAGAGGACAGGGATGCCAGAGCTGGAGAGCAGCAGCCGTGTGCTGGCTCTCGGCCAGGAGTGGGGCCAGCGGGAGCCCCGTGGCCTAGAGCGTGAGGACTGCCTTGGGGTCACGCCAGGCCTCGGGGCGGCCACCATCACCGGCATCCCCAGGGCTCCCTGCTGGCTCCTGGCTCTCCAGCATTCACACAAGGATGCTCCCCGAGTGCTGCCGAACCCCTGCCAGCAATGTTTTATGTGTTTTAATGGACAAGATTAATATTAATTTGCACTTTTTTTTTCTTTTTCCTTTTTGTTTAATATTTAGCAGCCCAGAGGACTTGTCCCTCCTTCTCCCACCTCTGGCAGGAACAAAAATAACTCCTCAGCAAGGACTGGATGTGGCAGGCGGGTTTGTGCTCAGCTCCAGCCAAGCGTGTCTGCTCACATTTAGCTCTAGGCACGTGCTGGGGCCTTTTGCCTGCAGGCCACATGTTCGTGTGCTCAGTGACCAGCCTGTGCCCAAGCATTGGATGGATGAGGCCAAAACGCTTTCTGAATGCAGGAATGGATTTTGCTCCCATAGGCAAAGCTGTAGACGAAATAGGTTAACTAGTCGTTTCTAAAACTTCTCTGTTGGCTCGCTTGAGGGAGCAGAGGCTTTGATCAGCACCTGGCCACCCCAAAAGGATGAATTTATTAGGGAAAGGCTGGTTTTAACCACAGTATTTCCCTCCCTCTCTTGAGACTGGCTTTGCCAGGCAGGGGAGGGGGCAAATCTGCCTTACTGCTGCCTTTGAGAAAGCGCCTGCAGGGCTGCATGCTACGAAAAAGAGAGTTAGAAGAAGAAGGGAGGAAGCAAACGCGCCTGGCCCAAGTGGTGCTGCCTGCTCCAGCAGCTCACGTCCTTCCGTCGGTTGCTCTGGGGCCGGGGGTGAACTGTCTTTGCTCAGGACATAAATGGAGATTGCATGTTTAAAGGCATTTTATCTAGATTTCCCTTATCTCCTTGCTTCATCCAGGCCTTTCCCCGTGGATGCCTTTTACTGCTGCCTCTTGCTCTCCTTGGGGTGGATCTTCCCTGCCCCAAAGCGGCGATGCTCTGCACAGCCCCATCTGCAGCTCCCTCTTGCAGCACAGGAGGGCAAGAGCGAGCCGTCAGGCATACCAGTCCCCAGCCTGATGGCTGCTGCTGCCGCCTCTGACAGTGTTTTCCTCCTTCCTATTTACATCTGTTTATGTTTCACCTCCGGGATGGTCCTGCCATGCAGCATTAGAGGATGTTTAAGGGAAAGGGAGGGAAGGAGCGCGGCGTGGGGTAGTTACGCTGCAGGAGGAGACGTTGCTGAGGTTTAGCACAGGCAAAGTTAGGGATGAGACTGGGGAGCGTGGAGCAGAGATGCCCTTGAGGGGCATGTGGGGATGGGAAGGGGGGGAGTGGTAACACACTGGCCTCGTCTGCATCCTCTCTCTGCCTCCCATCATCCCCGCGAGAGTTTTGTGAAGCCAATGCCTGCAGGGTGTCTGCCTGTCTCGCTGCTGCTGTCGGGCATCCTGGCAGGTCCTGGTGAATTTTGCCGCCTTGTGTGGTGGGAGTTTGGAGACTTTGGCTCTCCAGCGCTCACCAGAAGATGGATGGTTGGCAGAAGGTGGCCAGAGTCGTGCATCTGCTGCTCCTGGTTGCTGGCTACCACGTTGTCTCATTATCTGGCAGGCTTGAGAGCAGGTGGCAGGGAAGCACAAACACTCAGCTGGTGCCCCCTTCCTCGGTGCCCCCTGTACCCCCTATTCTTCCTGGGCTCCTTTTTTAGGCCACCGTGCCCAGGGGGAAGGAGCCTTGTCTCTGCCTGCTGGCTCCTTCTTTGAGCATCTCTGAGGATGGAAAGGACAGCAGCTCTGCTGGGACCAAAGGCTGGAGTTAGAGGGAGCTGGGCTCCAACCTCAGCGGTAGGAAGGCACATCCTGTCCTTCAGTGGTATCTCGGGGGGGAGTTGCCGGGCTCTGCTGCCCGCTGCCATGTTCTTGCCGAGTGCCATGGGTAAATGTGAACTCGAGTGGTGGGATTCTGATAAACACCAGAAATGAGCGTCTCAACCTGGGTCAGCTTTGGCATGGAGACAGCAGGAGTCCTGTGGACCATCACTGGGGTGGGAGCAGAGCCTTGAGCACCCCCCTTGCTGGGCTGGGAGCCCTGCAGCCTCCTGTCTTAATGGGAGGCATCCCCAAATCTGGAAAGAGAGCATGTTTCATGTTTTGCATGTTGTTGGGATCCAGGATGGAAGGGGATGTGCTTCTCTTCATGTTGCTACAAACAGCTCGGTGACTGCATGCAAGTCTTATGTGCCTCAGTTTCCCCACCCCTGAAAGTGTGCCCACTTAGGAGTGACCCAGCAGCCTCTGGATTTCCCTCCGGCTTAGTGCTGGTGGGATGCGTGTCCAGGTGTCTGCTGGGGGTGGGCACCCCTGCAGGGCAGCCTCCTCGGAGGTGGGATGGAGGTAAGCTGGGCAGGTTGCGATCGCATCTCTTTTTAGCCTCCCCAGAGTCACAGGGATGTCCTGCAGATGGGGACGGCAGTGACCATGTCTCAACAGTCGGGTCTCTGACGAGGGGCGTCAGGAGAGACACCTTCTGTGGTGGCTGTCACCTGGGGCGGATTTGGGTGACCAGCCCAGTGAGGTTTAATTCTTTTCTGCTGCAAGTCCCTCTGCCCTCCAAGGAGGGGAGCAGTACTTTCCCTACTGGGCTGTGAGCTTAGGCTGGGAGGAGCATGGATGATTTGGGGCTGAATCAGTCTTGGTTAGGGAGGGCACCTGGTTTGGTGTGCCTAATCATGCTGGGCCATTGCATTTACCCTCGTTCACAGTGGTCTCCTGCCTCCACGCTCAGCAAGTTGAGGTTTTGGTCTATCTTCAGCCTTTCTCTTGTTCTCACGCTGTCTGTGTGCCCCCCTCGACCAGGTGTCTCCGGAGAAGTGCCGCTTTGCCATAGGACGAATCCTGAGCGAGGGGGACGCAAAGCCGTCGGAAGAGCAGATCAAGCGGTTCCAGAAGTATGGCTTCAAGATCTTCTCCTTCCCTGCTCCCAGCCACGTGGTCATGGCGACCTTCCCATTCACCACGCCGTTGTCCATCCATCTAGCAGTCAACCGTGTCCACCCAGCCCTTGACACCTACATCAAGGTAAGCAAGCGTGGCAAGAAGAACATTGCTCGTGTTTGGTGGACCATCAGAGGCTTCTCTTGCTGACAGCTGATGGGGCTGCTCTGATGTGTCATGTCTTGATGTCTTCCCTTGGGCACCACCATCAAGATCTCCTCTTTTTGCAATCTGGCAGGTAGTTCCCCAGCAGGGATGTCCTTCCATTCGCTCCGTAGGCGCAGGGGTGTCTTTTGTGCTGTTTTGTGTTTATGAGAAGCAAGTTCTCATCTGACGACTTGCTACTCTTCTCCTTAATGCAGAGATAAAAGCTGGTTTTCCCCTTGAGTGTCTTGCTTGTTGTTAGGATCTGGTAGGTATGTGCCCCTTCAGTGTAACGCATCGTGCCATGAAACTTCTGTTTCAAGTGCCAGCCTCACCCGTGGGGCAGCCGTCTGCTGCAGAGGTGGGAGGAGAAGCTGGAACTTTCTGGCCCGTGGGCTTATGAAAACCTGGTTTCAAGCAATACATTGGAATTTGTGGCCCTTGGTCCTGGGTGGGCAGCCGGCTGCGGTGAGCTACCCTCTCTGTCAGCCCCCCGGTCTCCATCCTGCAGAGCGCCTTGCTGTGTTCACCCTCGCCCCTGAGCAGAGCAGGTGGCCATCCCCCCTGCTTCTGGTCTTTTTGAAGCCAGCTCTGCTGCCTTGCTCTGGCTGCCAGACCAGCTGCAGCAATGGTGTTCCCAAACAGCACATCTGACAGATGCCTCCAGATCCAGGCCTTCCAGAGAGCGAGGATGGCCCTGGCCAGCTGGGCGGTGGAGGGAAGGGACCATCCTTCCTGGAAGAGGAGGGTGCTGGGGAGGGGCCGGCGTTCAGCCCCTGGCTTATCTGACTGTCGAGTTCTGCCACTTTCGTTTGTTCGTGTTGAAACGCGCTATTTATAAACTTGCTTTTCCTGGCAAAACTCCCAGCCCTGTGGGGGAACCGTGCGAATCCCTCCAGCCTGCGCTGTGCCGCAGGATGGCTGCCCGGGTGCCAACCCCAGAACTTCAGCTGGGGGGCTCTTCGCTGACCCTCGTGTCCGCCCTGGCCTTAGGCAGCTGCCTGCTGGTACCAGCAGAAGATGCATTAATGCCAGCAGTGGGTGGGACTACCACTGCTCGTGTCCCCCCTGTGCTGGAGAGCTGGCGGAGAGCAGAACCCGTTCCTTGTTCTTCTCTTCTTGCTTCATCCTCTCTCCGTCTCTTCCTGGAGCTCTGCCACCTGTTTTGGTGCGGGGGGTACCGGGCACTGCTGCCAGCCCTGCGACGGATGCGTGGGCATGCAGGGAGGGGGCTGGCGTGGGTGGGAGCATCAGGTTGGCTGCGGGAGCGCTCAGCGACGTGGGGCTGACGCTGCCTTACTTGGGGAAAGGTCCCGGCAAGCGCATCTGTCGCATGAGAGATGGAGTTGTTAGAGCTAAAAAGGGAACCACGGGTTGTTCTGGGAGCACCTGGCAGCGTTGAATGGGAGCGGCCGACTGTGAATTAAAATAAATAACTGAAATCGTTTGGAAACGCAGCACCCAGGGCCACGTGCGGAGGGAGGGGACACGTTTTGATCTCTGCCCCGGTCCCAACAGCACGTCTGTCAGGGTGTGTGCCTGCATCCATCCCCAAGTCCTGCAGCAGAGCGCAGCCGCCCTGCCCACGTTAGACTGACCGTGGGTCTATGGGGATGCCCTGGCTTCCTCTGACATGGTGTGGGGGACTTTGGAGGCTGCAGCCGTGTCAGCAGCATCCCTGCCGCTTCTCCTGCATCCCTGCCGCTTCTCCCACGGGCTGGACCACCTGCGCCCCTGGGGCTGCACTGGCACTTCCCGGGGTGGAGGGATGGGGAGGGAGGGGGGAAACTTTCATGGAAACAGGTGACCTGTGCCCGCTCAGTGGTGGGAATGGGGGTTGCCATGGAGACAGCTTCTCCAAATAGCATCCTTCATCCCACCCCCTGTGCCCGGCTCCCTTAAGCAACCCGAGACAGCAGCGAGACAGAGATTTGCTTTATTTATTTATTTCACGCTGTGCCTGCTTTAAGAAGGGCGCTGTTAATGAGAGCTGGGGGTCAGGCCTGCCGAGCGCACGGATTCCCCTGCTGCCCTCCCGTCCTGGCAGCAGTGAGGAGGAAGGGAGTGGGATGGCAAAAGCCAGGACGCGGGAAAGGAGGCTCAGTGGCAGAGATGAAACGCTGGCTCTTGTGGAGAGAGGGAATTAGCTGAAGTGGAGGGAGGATGGCATGGCCGCCTAGTCATAGGAAAGAGGTGTGGGAGAGCAGGGGATGGAGAGGAAGGTGGTGGAGGAGGCGGGGAGAGGGGTGGAAGGTGGGGAGGGATGATAGAGAAAGCTTTGGAGATGCTGAAAAATAGGGGAGGGGAATGGGAAGAGGAGGGAACTGGAGGGGATGTGTGGGGCAAAGGAGCTGAAGGTTTGGGGACCGGCTGAGGTAGCAGGGCCATGAGAGAGGTGATGGGGAAGCCCGGGGCAGAGCTCGGAGGAAGCAGCAGGGCAGCCCCTCGGCATTGGGGCAGGACGGCCCCTTCCCTTCCTGGGGGAAACCGGGTGCTGCACCGGCAGCGTAGGCACCAATTCAGCTTCAGCCGTAACCCCGGGGTCGCCCACGGCATAGTCTGGATCGCCCCTCTGCGGGTTGACCTCCAGCGCCCTTCCCGCGGCGTCCCCTGAGGTTAACTGTTAGGGACGTCGGGCTGCCGAGGCCGAAGGCTGGTGGGCGTGGAGGGGGAGCGCGGCTCCTTCTGCGCTCACCGGTGCTGCGCTGAAGTTACCGGGAACGCCCGTGGCTCGGTTTCCCGAGCAGCGCAGGTGCAGTGGTGCCGGCTTTCAGCAGCCTGGGCTTTGTGCGTCCCTGTTGGCTGCTGCTGCTGCTTCGGAGAGACAGGGAAGATTAAAAATAAAAATTATAACAATAATTAAAAAAATAAATAGGATGGCAGTCTCCTTTCATTAGGGACGGAAGGGAGATGGGCTGGCATGGAGCAGGAGGCGCTGCGGTCAGGCTGCCCTTGCAGTGTGCCCCCTCTCCCCCCGGCTCTCGTGGGGCTCAGGAGCTGGCATTTCTGTGACTCTTTGGGTGCAGCCACAGCTTTTGGGAACTGTGGGGATAGGGCTGCAGCCTTCCCAGCTGTCTCTGGCAGGTAGGAGGACATCCTTCCCCTGGGATGGCAGGCTGGCAGCAGTAGCGACTTGCTGGCTTGAATAGCCTTTGGAGAAGCCCAGGAGAGCCTGCTGGCTCGTCGCTCTGAGTGCGGGTTATTTAAGGCATAGGCTGGGGTTATTTAATGTCCCTCGAAAGCATTTCTTCCCTAATAGCTCCTGCTGATGCCTCTCCTTGCTGCCAGGCAGGTATGCCCCACTTTTGCGCGTGTGGGGGGCACTCCTGCCCCACGGCACAGCTGTCGGTCAGACCCAGCAGTCCCTGCTCCTGGGCGCAAAGGAGAGCTCCTGCAAAGCTCTTCCCTGGTGGGCACCCTTTCTGACAGCGGGTTATTCCGCTGTAACCTCCCGCCATTTCAAGGAGCGCTTATTCTGACTTGAGTGTAACAAGCTCTCTGTGGCGGGCAACATGTGCCTGCATCTCTCTAGCAGGCCCTGCCGGGTGGGTGGGCTTGGATCTCCCAACCTCGGGGCTCCTCTGGCAGCCAGAGAGGTGGCTAATTGCACCCGAGGCGGAGCTGGCAGGTGTCTCCCACTGCAGCCCTAGAAGTGACTGGCTCAAACTGACATCTTTCTGTGGGGTTTTGGGTCAGTTTTGTGCTCTCTCCAGTCAAGGAGGATGTGCGAGTGGAGGGATGAAGGAGGAGAGTGATGCCAGCATCGTCCTGGCTGCCTTGCACCCTGCTCTGAACCAGAGCACGAGCTGACTGGCTCCAAACTCTGCCTAACTTGGAAAACTGGGTTTTAATCTCTTCAGCTGGTCTTGAAAAGGCATCTTCCAACTTTCAGCAAAAAAACCAGCTTTTTCCCTTCCCTTGGGCTCACTACTAGGACATTCCCCACCTCCGTGGGCTTGTGAATCACTGCTTTACAGTGCACATCTCGAGCAGCAGCAGCTGACATGGGCTCTGTGATGCCAGGAAGGATTTGGGAGGCTATCAGGTTGGCTCCTGCCTGGCACGGGCTGCCACGATCCTCCGCACCTCACCCCCCCATTTACGGGGAGCCAAGGCAAGGTGCTCCATAAGGTGCTAGAAGGACATGGCTTGCTCCCGTTTACAGCCAGGGAAACATGTTATTCCTTTGGCCGCTAGCTTGGAGTGAGCTTTGCTCCCCTTGTCAGCTATGGCGACTTAGGATGCAGTCACCTCTTGCCTCTCTCTTTGATAAGCTAAATATACAGAGCTTGTAAAGTCTTCCACTGGCGTATTTTCCAATATTTTCCATATTTTCCCATCTTAAGTCCTCTGTCCTTTTTTGGACCTTTTTTTGAACCTGTTTTCAGCTTAGAAAGTTCTCTGACTTGTCAGTAGCACAAATAGATGCTTTATCTCAGCAATGGTCTTATTGCTACGGTGCACAGATCTCTAGTGGAGATATCGTCCCCTGCTGCAGACCCCTCGGTCATGGGTTTGTTCTGAGCCAGCTAACAGTGACTTCGAACACATGCCACTGTCCTTTGATGGAGTTGTAGTTTCTTGATTAAAAATGGGAAATGGTACCAAATCCTATGGCTTCTCTGAGTTCGAATGAATGGCGCGGGTGCTGGTTTGTTTATCAGTCAAGCCCACAATCCCCACAAAAATAAATCACGTTTGCCAACAGGATCTGACAGCTGTAAATGTGTGTTGGTTGGCATTAATTATACTGGTCTCCTTTGCTTCCTGGTGATCTGGTCCGGTTGCAGACATCCGTTTATTTTGCCTTGGCTCAGTCTTTGCCTGACCAGCCTGCACTTACCCGAGTCAGCTGTTTACCCATTTGAATATTGGCAGGTACAGGCTGCTGTCTCTCCTGGGACTTTCTAGCGTCTCCAGCTGGCCAGAGATCACCCTTTGACATGCGGACAGCTTGTCAGCCGGGACTTCTGTACATTTTAAATGTGTGTTATCCAGACCTGTGAGCTGTGTGTTACATCTTCCCATGGAAGAGCAAACATTTCATCCACATCCTCTGCCTGTGTTGTCTGGCTTTGTCCTAAATCCATTGCAGAAATACTCACTGAACGCTCCTCCCTTCTCGGCGGCACCACTGAGGTTTCCCCTTGGCTGACGTGTCCGGGATCTGTGCCATCCTTCAGACTCTCCTCCCCTATCCAGCGCCCCGAACGGCTTCTTAACGTGAACGGCTTTCTGACTGTAGGGGACTGGGAACCTAGATGTGGTCCTTTACAGCAGCTAAGCCTTGGTGCCCAGCACCCTTGTGAGAATGGCCGCACCTCGTCTTTCCCCTCCTGTCCCCCGATCACACTGCCACGGCGTCTGGCTTTGCTCAGATCTGTTGACATTGCTTTTCTCCCAGTTGTTATAAATGAAGGTCTGCGGAGCTGTGTTCCCATCCCAGATGGTTTGTGTTTTAAAGGCAAAACCATGGAGCAATCTTTTTGCTTGGCTGCGTCGGGGGGCTGGGGTCGGGGGTTGGCAGCTGGTAAAACATTTGCAAAGAGGGCTCAATTATTGGGAATTTTTTCCACTTAAACTAAATCAACCAGGAGAAAGAATTTTTGGGGGGGGGGGCTCTGTGAATGAAGCGTTTTTAAATACCAGCTTGTCGTGTGCGAGCGGTCTGGGCTGCAGTCTGTGTGTGTGAGACCCGATTGCAGCGGCAGCTCCAGCTCATCAGCTCCCGCCCGAGGTTTTCCTCCAGGGGTCTAGGAAGTCCTACAGATGCCCAGCCCTTGCTGCTGGTGCTGTTCCTCAACCATAGCTTTGCTTGTCCTCATCAGTTCCTTTGGTCTCCTGCGAGCTCTGGGTACCACGGGCTGAAGACCACTGCCTGAGTTGGAGCCCTTACTGAGCCACGGCCACTCAAACCTGCATATCCATCTCCCCAGGGAGGATGAGGAGCAGGATACCTTTATCTAGAACTTATCACCACCAATCTGGGACTTTGCTGCCCTCAATGTCTCTTCATGTGGGCTTGGAAGGACTCATCCAGGTGACCTTCTCCCTCCTTGCATCAGTGGGTCACCCTGAAGAATATGCCTGTGGCTTTCTGGGAGATGGAGCTCTCCGTCCTCCTCCTTCCCTTTTCCCGTGCCCCAAGGTGACCATGGGGATCAGTTTGTGGATGTCTTGAGAGAGGTTTGGGGTGCTGGAGAGAGAGGTGGTGCCTCAGCTCCCTGGCTAGGTGGGATGACCTTCAGTTTAAGCCCATGTGCACTTGAATATAGGTCTGTAGAGTTCCCAGGAAGACAGGAGGTTATCTGATGCTGCTGTTAAATGATCCTCATGCATCAAATAAAAACGAGGAAAAAAAAAGCCCTTGAGAATCATAGAGAATTTGACATATCTAACTCGTATAGATGGCGGAGACAAGACCAGAGCTGACAGCATGACAAGCTGCTGGGCCCTGGGCTGGCAGGGGCTTGGAGTAAGGATACAGACTCTGGGGGAAGTGTTTTGGGAGCCCTTGCACGTGTCCGCATGGGTCCCAAGCCGAGCTGTAGGTAGGATTACACGTGGCTTGCGCATTGCAGACAGACCTCGCTGGTTTTGCCCCACTGGTGATAGCCAGCCAGCAGCAGGGTTTGGAAGTGAGGGGGAAGAAGTAAGACCCATCCTACTTATTTTCCCCTCTTAGAAACAAAACCCAACTCAAGTGCTGCTCTGGCTTGGTTTATCCTATGACCAAGGAAGCCCTCAACAGTGTTGTCTTTGTCACCTGTCACTCATATGTGTGCGTGCTACGTAGTGGATTGAGTCTCTCTTCTCCTTTAGGAACCCTGTTGGGCTTGGGGATGCATTGGGTGTTTGCAGTTTGCTCCCCCAAAGGGCAGTGGAGCACAGCCTGGTGCTTGCAGCATCTCCCTGCAGCCAGGGAAACTGAGGCACGGGGGATGTCACATCCAACCTGCCACGTGCTGCTGAGGTCTTCCACCACTGCTCGTGGCCGCAGGAAAACAAGAAGGGAGAGCAGAAGAGGGCAATGTCAGAGATGGCTTTGGGCGAGTGTTTCTGGTGGGCGTTGGGGCATGTGGTGGTGTGCGTTGAGTCCATCACGCTCCCTCCTCTCACCTAGGCTTTACGCACCCTGTTTCTGTTGCTGGTAAAAGAGGTGATGTAAGTAGATGAGATTTTGGCCTTGTTTTAGGGAAAAGCAGTTTAAGGACAGGGGTCCCAGCAAGCTACAGGTCTCTCCCTACCCATCCCTGGTTCCCCGCCAGCCTGGTTGACAGTGAGGATGAGCACTGGAGTGGCCTGGCCAGCAGCGTTGGAAGGCACCCTTGGCTGCCGTGTGCTCTCTGCCAGGAGCCAGTGAAGCTCTTGATCTCGGGCTGGGCAGGAGGGGTGGGCACCGCGATGCTCCAGCCCGTGCTCCTCCGGAAGGCAACGTGCAACTGCAGGAGCTGGGGAAAGGACCCCGAGGTGTCTCTGCACGGGCTGGGCGCCTTCGCAGGCATATTCCTCTCCCGCTGACCTGCACTGACAGCTGGTTTTCAGCAGTCGCTCTCCAGCGAGGCCTCCTGCTCGCTGCTGGTCGGCAACCCCCAGCTGCATGTCACATCACATCAGTTGGTGCGTTCACGGCAACTTTTATTTGTTAAATATTTTTAGTGACAAAACCCTCCGAAGGAGTTTCAGTCCTTCGAGCGCGAGTGACCTCGCCTTCAGCACTGCATGCAGGGGAGGGCAGGACGCCCACAAGGTCCGGCTGGGAGCTGAGCCAGGTGGAAGGATTTTTGATGGGCAATGTTGTTTAACACCGTAGGGACCTTTGGACCCGGCTTGGGGTTGGTTCGTGCAGTGGAGCAGGTCCGTTTAACCTGTGTCTGCAGGGAAATGCATTCCTCCTGCGCCGCTAATGGAACATATGGGGATCCAGGGCTCTGCGTCACGTCTCCTGCCACTCGCAGCAGGTATCCCCACTTCTCCAGGAGGAATTTGGCAGCCCCAGGCCACTACTCATCTGCTGTCAGTTTTTCCCCGGTCCTTGTGGGCACGCGGGTGAGCAGTGACTTAGCACTGGCCATGCTTCATGTTCAGTGCTGGGTGCTGCCCTGACGGAGCCGGCATGGCCAACTTGTGCCAAGCACACCGGTGTGTGCCAGTCGGCGTGTGTGCTGGCTGTCCGGCGCGTGCTGGTGCTGTACCTGCTGCTCTGCCGCCTTGTACTTGCAAGCGCCTTTCCTCTTGCAAGCGCACGGCTTCTATTTCGGCTCTGTTGTTCGGTTGCATGGGGGCAGATGTAAAACCGCAGCTCTGGCAGCATCACTGCTTTGAGCAGAAAAGAGGTTTTCTGGCCAGCTTTGAGCTCCGGTAGTTAGAAAGGCTCCTTCCCTGCCTCTGCATCTTGTCTCATGTGTGAAATCACCTGTTTTTTCCCCAACTTCTTGTTGACTCCATGCAAGCGTCGGCCCTAGCAGCAGGCAGAGGAGTCTCGGTCTCAGGGAAGCGGCTGGCATGGGACACAGGCCACCGTGCACCCCCGAGTTCTAATTGATCACAGAACGAGAACAGCCCAGATTGGAAGGGACCTGGAAAGATCATCTGGTCCAGCCTTTCATGGGAAAGGGAGCCTGGATGAGGTTATCTAGCACCCAATTGCATCTTGAAAGCGATGGGGACTCTACTGCATCCCTGAGGTGGTTGTTCCAGCTGGCAGCTCAGCCCCGGGTCTCTCCCACCATGGGTGCTTTCCTGTGATGTCCAGCATTTTGATCCTATTACCATCCCAGCTCCTTTTCCAGGAGCATTTCCAAAGGCAGCTCGTTGAAGGAGAGCAAACTTCAAGAGCCTGCCTTCCCATGCGTGCCAAACCGTACAGGCATCCCTGATGGCCCAACAGCCTGGCCCAGTGCTGCCTGTCAGCTGGTGGTCCTGCTGGGGGGCCTTTTCATCCCGGGAGGGAGCGCCCAGGCACCGCTTTGGAAAGCTGGGGCTCACAGCCTCGTAACGACTTACCCAGTCTTGCAAAATTGTCACAGAGATGAGTCCGCTCAGACACAAAGATTTGCTCCCCCCTCGCCTTTGCAGCGAGGATTAATGATCACGGAGGAAGCCAGGGATATTTCATACAGCTGTCCAAGGGAGAGAAAGAACCGAAATGGTTTGCCTTGGGCAAGGAGGGAGAGTAAAATACTACAGTGCTTTTCTGTCAGATCTCTTTATCGACTCCATCTGTATGTGTGCTCTCCCCGGATGTATTTATAGAGAATCCCAGAGGATGCAGTCAGCTCGAAAGGTTTTCTTTGTCAGATGTTGGAGACAGGTCCAGCTCTCTCAAGCAGCGACACCGTCCCAGACCTTGGGATCTTCTCTCCTTGCCAGCTAGTCAATTAATTCGAGGATAAGATTGATCTGCCTCTCTGCAATTATTTTAGCAGGGTCCTAATGAGTTTTTTCTGGGCTGGTTCTTCCCCGTAGCCCTCAGAGCCAGACCTTGCCAGCTGTGCCAGGCTTGAGAAACAGCAAAATGAACCCGATCAAATGGCAAACAGCTTCTTAGAAATACTGCTCTTTTCCAGCAGACGCTGCTGGCCCAGTTTCCCTAGCTGTGAAGCTCCCACTTTGAAACCTGCGGAGCAGGGAGATAATACATTTGAAAGCAGTGGCATTTTTACCTCCAGAAAAGGGACCATTGTGCTATGACTAACTTGCACTTTAACTAACTTGCACTTTTTCAATTCTAGTTAGGTATAAAATGGTAGGAAAGGCCTCGCTTTGGGGAGGGCAGGAGAATGAAAACATTTCTCTTCTGCACTGAGTCAAAATATGGATGGATGAGTCGCGAGGCTGGGTGGTGATCGGATCACAGCGATGAAAGAACAGAATTGTTTCTCGCTCCTTCCCGTGCTGAGAGCTTACGTGCCGTAGGCGAGGCGCAGGCTTTGGGGCTGCATTGGTGGCTGGAGCACTGGCGAGGCGGCCGAGCCCAGCTGTTTGCTCCGAAGCAGAGGGTCACACTGAAAGTCCCTCAGGGCCTCTTCTTTCGACAGGGCTATATATATATATAACCCTGCCGTCTCTGCCTGCCTGCAGCAACTGCTGCCCTTCGGATACTGTCCGAGTTGATGCCACTGCGTGCTGGTGGCCTCGGGTGGAGGCAGCAGACTGGAGGTGTCCTGAGCTGCCAGTCCTCGTGACCATGGCAGGCACGGTGGTCTGCAGAGCTGCTCGCATCTTGGGAGGCTTTCACGGGCTCAGCGTGTGCTTTTCCTCTGTTTATGCTGTTGCCTGGTGGCCATCACTCTGCTCACACCCGTAGGGACTCACAGCCTTTGTGGAGCAGGTGCAGGGTACGGAGAGGTGAAATGGTTTGGTGCAGACCTGCGTACAACCAGTACATCCTGTCATGCTTTGAGGAGCGAACACCCACTGCTGAACTTGGATTGTCTCGACAGGCTGCGGAAAGTCATGCTGCCAAATCCTGGCCCTCTTGAACTCCTCCGTATTTGCCAGGACCAGGTTCATCTTTGTGGTCTCCAGCTGCCTCTGCTGTTGCAGGGCTCCGGAGCAGCTTGCAGCCTGGTCTGTGAGCTCCTTGAAAGAGGAAGGTCGAGCAGTGCTTAATTCTTGGCTTGCAGGCTTTTGGAGAGTGCCTGGGAGCTCTCAGCTCCACGACTCCTTTTGTCTCATTTCTTTTCCAGCATGTGGCAGCTTATTCCAGCCTCTCTGCTTCAGCCAAACCGGGGGAAATTGGAGCCTTTGATAGAAACGTTGGCAGTTTGTAACTCCAGCACCCGTGTCCGGAGCTGGCAGGGATGACTCCAGGTTAGAACTGCCCTGGGGCAGCTGATGGAGGCCTGCAGCCTGGCAGGGATGTCCAGGCTTCCTGCGCTGCTCCCCCTACTCCGTCCCGGGTGAGTGGCGAGCTGTGGTGAGCCTCTTCGCCTTCATGGCCAGCGGGCTGGGTGGGTAGGCACCTGGCACCTCTCCTCTTTGCCCAATGGCACAGGAGCAAGAAAAGGCGTGCGTTCCCCTGCTGTCAGACCACAGCGGGCAGGGGAGGCAGCGGCTCCCTGGGGACCGGCTCAAGGATGAGTCAGTGCTTGTCCTCTGTCACCCTTGAGCTGACTTCTCTCAGGATCTCTTCTGCGGTGTCTGGTGTTGGTAAGAGACTGAAGGTACCTGTTAGCTCAAGAGTGGATCAGCACCTGATGGACCAGTGCCTCTGGGTGTGCAAGGCAGCATGCTGTTTCTTTGTCCCCAACCCACCCGATGTTTGCTTTTCCTGGGCTCCTTGATGCTCTGGTGAGCGTGAGGAGGTGGAGGCTCATGCCTGGTTTCAGCAGATGCATTTCTGCTGGGTCTGTTGGAGATACGTTCTCCCTGAGGTAGGATGCCTCTGCCCTTCCAGGGCTGGTAGGAGGGCTGGGGCTGTAATGTGGAAGAAGGATGTGCCTCCAGCACGGAGGAGAGGAACAAAAACCTGCCTAAGAGGGGAGATGATGATGGAGAATCACCTCTCCTTCTGGGTAAAAGGGGCGTGCTTGTCTTCCAAGCCACTGACATCTGGATTTTGCACATATGCATTTTGCATGGCTGCATTCCTCCTAAAGCTCAGAGGCTCTACTGGTCTGAGGCGGAGCTCCAAATCAAATCACGCTGAATGGTGCAGCTTTACATTTCAAAGGGTCTGAGGGAGCGGAAGGATGCCTGGGAGTTTCTGGTGCTATGGAGTAATTGGGGTGATTTTTCTTTTTGGTGCCGGGTCCTCACTCCACAGCCGGGTGGTGTTACCTGTTCATCTTCTGCTAATGTGAGGAATTATAATGACCTTGCGGGCATGAAGGGGGGTGACAGAGCCAAGTAAAGTGGGAAGAGCAGGTTAGTAACCGCTCTGCATCCCTGTCTCTGGCTGCCTATCACAGTGATAACTTGTGGATCGGCATATGTTCGCATTGCAGGACCCCTGGAAACTTCTGCTTCTGCCCCCCCCGCCCCCAACCAGAAGATCTCCTGGTATATTTAAAGCTGTTACAGTGTCCATTTCCCTTACCTTCGCAGCTCTGCAGGGTGGATCCTAAGGCAAAAGTGCTGCTTGAAGGTCAAGGACAGACCTTTAAGGCAGCTGGGAAGGAGGTCGGTCTGGGAGTCCCTATCCCAGCGCAGTGCTGGGGGCTGTTGCCTTGGGGATGAAACCCGAGGCGCTGCCCTGGCCCTGTGGGGATGAAGAGGATGCGCTGTGGCTGTTCACAGAGCCAGCCTGTCCGCAGCTGCCTGCCGGCTTCATGCATTTGCCGACGGGCTCTGTTTCCGCTCCGTGGGGTTGTAAGGCACTCCGGGAAGGCTGGAGGGAGGGAAACCGTGGCCTCATTCCCACTGTGGACACTAGCGTTTTCTCCCTGCCACTGGGATGGCCAGTTACTCTCAGCTGCTCCTCTGGGTTTTATTTCTGCCGGGAGCTGATGGCAGCTCCTTGACATGCAGAAAGGTAGATATCTGTCATCTGCTGTGGCCAGCTGCTCTTCTTTTCACGCTGTGCAGATTCACAGCTTGGGGTAACGTCCGCCCAGCAGTACAGTAACCAGGCCGTGAGTTGGCAAAAGCTTATCAAGAGGTCAGTGTCGGAGAAAGACTTGCTCCGGTACTTCTCTGCCGAGCGGTTCAAGAGACAAGCAAAGCAGAAGCAGCTGCTATGGCTGCAGGACCTGCCTGATGCTGTGGGCTCACAACGGAGGAACGCAGCCATTATCTCCTCTCTGTTGTTGCACCCTCCTCCTCCTCTGTCACCTGCATCTCTAGGTGCCATGTTCACTTGTCCCTTCCTTGCTCGGTTCCTGCCTCCCCTCTACGTGCATCTCCCACCAGTTCCCCTGCAAAGCTGCATCTCCCAGCGGGAACTACTGTAAGACCCGTAGCATCAGACCAGCATCCAAACCCCTCCTCTCTTGCTAGCCCAGACCCAGCAGCCTTCCTGGGACAGGGCTGCAGCAGCGCAGGGCAGAGTCCGCTCCCTGCCCACGACGAGTGGCAGCTACTTGGGGAAGGGTGGATGGGGACAGAGGTGCAGAGCTGCTTCCCCAAAGTCCTCCCCATCCTCCAGGAACCCAGAGCTTGAGGGAGGGCACCACGGCGATGGGAAGAGGAAGGGTGTCCTCCAGGTCTCGCAGGGCACTGATGAGGACCCGGGGCAGCTCTTGGGGCTGCAGCGTTGGCTGATGTGTTGCCATCAATGATGTTACGCAGGGGTTTGAGGAACCTGGGAGAGTGGAGCAGTGTTGGAGAATGGGGAGGTGGATCCCTGGCAGGGAAAGACCTGGAAAGCTGAAGGGCGTGTCATCTATCCAGAGCTTTCCTGGCTCATGCAGCACCTTTGGGAGTGTACGGGACCTGGAAAGCCACAGGCTTGTGGAAGGACAGAGTCAGGCTGGGCTCCGTCCTCTCCTAACTCGCTTTGTTTTCATCTCCTGATTGATCTGCACAGTCAAACTCACGATCCTGTGCTGGCAGAGGAGCAGTTGCCAGACTGCAAAGGTGGCTGAAAGCAGCTGCTCCCCTCCCCTGCTGCCTCTGTTGCCGGCAGAAGATCCTGGCTTTGGAGGCGCTCGGCTTGTGTCCCCGCTGGCACCGCCGGGCCATTGCCTCCCCACATGCCCCGGCACACTGCAGTGGCACGCTTGGCAGGTGCTCTCCTCTCCAGACCAAGGTAATGAGCCTCCTGGGACCCTGCGCCAGGGTCCCTGGCGATCCGAGGAAGAGGTGGAGGAAGAGGTGAGGGCTGCAGAGGAAAGGCAGGCGCCCGGCCCCACCTTGCCTCCCGCTGCCTGCTCTGGGCAGGGTGGCTGGAGAGGTCGGTCAGCACATGCGGCCACTGAAATGACGTGCCCTGGCTCGAGGACATCTGGAGCTGTCCTGAGGTCCCCGATGAATTTGCCTGGTGCTGCTCGTTTGCCTCCCTTACTCCCCCCTTTCCTCTGCCTGCATTTCCACCTCCTCCTGAGTTGCAGGCAGCCTGCCTGTCTTCTTTCCTTTTGCTTTCTGCCCGCCAGCGCTGTTTGTTTGCGCTGGGGATTTCCTCGGGCGAATCGTTACTGCCGGCAGCGTGTGGTGGCTGGAGGCTCTGGGGGCTTCGTTAGCTGAGCTCACCGTCGGGAGTCGTCGTCACGCTGGGGCTTGCTAGGGTCACTGGCTCTTTGCTGTTTGCCTCACAGGATTGCTGGCTTTTTGGGATGGGGGTGCAAGCTCTTGGACGTGAGGGTTTGAACATGGCTTTGCCGGAAGCCTGCGGGGAAATGTCTCTTGTTTGTTTATAAAAATTGAGAAAGGAGCTTGTCCTGGGCTCTGGCTTGCTTTTAAAACACAGGGATGTCTGTCCCCAGGGCAAGGGAAGAAGCAGGAGGAGCAGTGAGCCGAGGGTGAGTGGTGGCCCGTGGGCGAGTGTCCTGCAGTGGAGAGCCCGGGAGGGATCCCTGGCACTCAAGGCAAGCCTGAGCCTCCTTGAGCAGGAGGTCAAACAGTCTTTGTCTGCTGTTGGCTGCACTTAGCTGGTAGCTTGGAAGATCCTCCTGTCCTGGAAACTTGCTTTCTGCCATCAGATTTGCTGACATGCTGTACTGGGGACTGGCTGATAGACGTTGTGATCCTCTTATCCATTGCTCCTCAGCAAACCAGGCTGAAACCCACTCAATCCTCCTCTTTGGTGGCCTTCCTTGCCTTCTAAATGAGGCTGATAAGCCTGATGTTAACTCCCCGTTGGTGGGGAGAGAAGGAATATTTTGTCTGGGAATCAGGCAGTTGCATCCCGGCTTTGCTCCAGGCTGCCGGTGGCTTTATCTGTGTGAGTTTAGCAAGGTTAGGTTCTCCAGCTTCCCTTTTCAGCTTTCTCAGCTGCGAAGGGATGGTGTGAGGCTGAGCTTAGCTCATCATGAAATATATTCCATGAAGCCTGGGAGCTGGGGGCGTTGCCAAAAGACAAGGTTGTTCAAGGAGGTAGGAAGGGACGGGGGGCGGTATTTATTCTACTGTGCCATTTTCTTCCGAGGGACATTAATGCGACACATGTCCTGGGTTTGTCCTGGTGACAGACAAGCTGTGGAACAGCAGCCGGAGATGTCCAGATTCCTGAGAGGATGGCTTGTGGAGCCGAAGAACCAGAGGAAAGGGCTGAGATTTGGTGGAGATGGCCTGGACCTTGGCTCGGGAGACCGAGAGCTCCCACGTGCTGTGGGCACTGGCTGTCATGGCAGAGTTGGGGAGCTCCTGCTGCATCTCTGTTGCTTTGGTTTTGCTACACAAGGGTTTCATCACAGGACCCATTACGGGTGAGGACATGCGTGGGAAGGTTGGGGACGACAAGCCTCCGCTGGATGTCCCTGCTGTGGAAGGGCAAGTACTCAAAGGAGTGGTGGCCCAGGAGATAAAGCCATCAAGGTGGGTTGGGAATGCCCACCCGGGTGAGGAGCCCTCCAGGCTCTCAGCTGTGAGTTAGCCATGGAAGATCTCTCACCACAAGAAACAACCTGTTGTTGGGTGTCTCAGGGTGGGTTGTACTTAGGGTGGGAGGCTGCAGTCCAGTGGGCTACCTGGCCGAGGTGGGATGGGCAGGAGAATGTCTTTGGCAATGATTCCTTTCCTCAGAGGTCATACCTTGACAAGAGGCAGAGAAATTGCCACAGCTGCTGCTCCTGGCAGCCTCGCCGAGGCAACAGAGCAGGCAAAGCGATTTAGCATCGCTCCAGTCATCCGTGATGGCAGAGATCATTGCATCAACCTCTTCAGCTTTGCAATTAATGCTGAAAAAGCATCCTCTGAGGGCTGGAAGGAGAGCGTTGGTCCCCGGAGACCCCCACTCCGAAGCAGAGGCAGCCCTCTCCAGCTGTGGTCCTCCTCTCCCGCACTCTCATCCGCCTCCTTTTGCTGTTGACCCGCACGCTCCCATAGTGATGGAGTTCCTAGGGATGGGGACAGGAACCCAGGACTGGTTCCTCAGGGGAGGAGAGATTATGTGGATTTATGTGGGTTTCTTGTCTTATAATGAAAATCCAGTGTTTGAGCTTTCTGAGTGGTTAAAACCAAAGTCCCTTTTGGAGAGCTTGCGTGTGGCAGTGATGGGGAAGGAGGAGGAGAGGAAGGGATGCGGTTGGGGTCGGGTAGGAGGAAAAGTGTGAGAACATATAGTGGAGCTCCAGGAAGCTGGTGAGAACCGTCTCCCCAGCTGGTTTTGCTTACCCATGGTGGGTACAGGAGCAAGGCAGAACCTGGGGACATGGAAAGCACTGAGGTTTTAGGAATTTTTTTTTTTAAAATGCAAAAGTTTACTTCACTTCTGAAACTCTCTGCTCCAGGACTAATTACTACCAAATAACTGTGACACCAGGGGGGACCCAAGCCCCATGAATTGTGTGTGTTTGCACCATCTGCTCCTTATTCTGCAGGTGACGTTCCTGTAGTTGGGGGCAGTAAAATATGTCCCTGGAAGCACATGGACTAACGTGCCCATGCCCGAGTGTGTCTGGGCTGGCAGCCTTGTCCAGGGCTTGTCCTTCCCCCACGCCAGGGGATCTCGCTGCCCATGGCTACTTTCTGAAAGGTTTTATCTCACTGGGACTTGCTGCCCGGCTCGTCTCTGAAGATGGGGGATGTTCCTGGATGTGCTGCAGCTCAAGCGGGTGCAGGAAGGGGAGGAGGTCCGGAGCGCGTCTGCACCTGCAGCAAGGCAGGGCTGGAGCTTCCTCCCTTTTGCTGGAGAAGAGGACGGGAAGGAATCTCCATCTCCATCCTGGGGAGGAGAAAAGTGTTCACAACTCTCACAGCAGCTTCCAGCGGCAACCTGGGAGCCTGGGCCTGGTCCCATCAGCCCTCTGGGGGCACTGGGACCTCCCGTACCCACCAACCCTCCCAGACTCGTTCCTTCGCCGCTCAGTTTGGCCGTGCCTGACAGCTGCCTCTCTGCAGCTCCCGCAGCTCCGCCGGGGCGGGAGCAGCCGGGTGTTTCGGCCCCGGGAAGCGCAGGCGGGCAGGCGGGCAAGGTGTAAATTGCATGGCGGGCTGCCTTCGCCAAGGTGAAAATGAAAAACTCTCCCAGCTATCAAGCCTGGCGTTTCACAGCTCCCACAGTCCAAATGCATTCCCTCTCACTGCTGCAGAGAGGATGTCAGGGGCTGATTTTCACCTGCCTGTCCCGAAGCCACGACACTGCCGCATCGGCAGGACAGTGTCCCGGTTGCAGGCAGGATGGGGGCCTGCTGTGGGAAGGGGAGGAAGCTAGTGCTGAGGGCAGAGAGAGATGCTGATGGGAGCGGGAGGTGCTAATTGCCAGACGCTGCATTTTGCTACCTGGAGGATTTGCTATCCTTGGCGAGACTTTATTTTCCATTGCTGTAGTGCTGGTGGTGCCGCTCATTCTTCCTGCTGGCTGATGGAAACAGCCTTTTCTTCATTGCAATATCACCTTCTGTTTCTGAAACACCTCGCAGCCCGGAGGATTTGAAAGTAAAGTGCACATGCGTGGGAGCAGTCTCACCACCTCTGAAATGTGAGTTTCTCCAGGCTGGGAAGCAGCAGCTGTTTCGCAGCCCTCGGCAGCCTGGTGTTCACGGCTGTGCCGTGTGCTGGAGCTGGCTCCGAGTGCCGGCCGCACCGGGAAGCAGAGCCTGCCAGCTCCACGTGCACCCTGCTTGAGCTGCAAGCTGAGATGTTGGGGTTTCCTTGATGCTTGATGTGTTACTGGTGGAAAGCACATCTGCTTGCCAGAAGCTCGTCCTCCCTTCTGCCCAAACCATCTCTTGGGCAGATGGTTCCTCCCTGGCCCCTGCCTGACTCCTGCCCCTTGGCCCAGGGTACCCCGGCTCCATCCCTGTCTCACGTGGTCAGGCTGGGGCTCAGCAGGGAGGACCAGAATCACAGGATGGTTTGGGTGGGAAGGGACTTTCAAAGACCATCCAGTCCCTGCCATGGGCAGGGACATCTCTCACTTGACCAGGTTGCTCAAAGCCCCGTCAAACCTGACCTTGAGCACCTCCGGGCATGGGCCATCCACAGCTTCTCTGGGCAACCTGGTCCAGTGTCCCACCACCCTCATCACAAGACATTTCTTCCTTGTGTCCGATCTAAGCCTGCCCTCATTCGGTTTAAAACTCTTGCCCCTTGTCCTGTCACTACAGGCCCTGGTAAAAAGTTTCTCTCCGTCTTTCTTACAAGCCCCCTTTATATATTGAAAGGCTGCAGTAAGGTCTCCCTGGAGCCTTCTCTTCTCCAGGCTGAACAACCCCAACTCTCCCAGCCTTTCTCCATAGCAGAGGTGTTCCAGCCCTTGGACCATTTCCATGGCCTCCTCTGGACCCACTCTAACAGGTCCCTGTCTGTCTGGTGCTGGGGACCCCAGAGCTGGATGCGGTGCTCTGGGGGGGGGTCTCACAAGAGCAGAGCAGAGGGGGAGCATCCCCTCCCTCGACCTGCTGGCCACGCTGCTTGTGCTGCAGCCCAGGAGACGCTTGGCTTTCTTGGCTGCGAGTGCACATTGAAACCGAATTGGGCCACGTGCTCCATGGTCACCTGCCACCGTGAACTGGAGCAGGGCCCCGCTGGGCTGGCACAGCCGGGGCGCTGGGGCATCGGTGCCTCAGTCCTGGGTGCATCGCCCATGCTGGAGCACAGTCCAGGGGGATCATCTTCATCCCAAAACCCAGAGAGGAAGGGATGCCTTTATCTTTTTTTGCTTTCGTCAACTCCGACTTGGAACCAAGGAAGTGTTAACCCCAAGCTGCTGTCTAGGCAAGTAGAAATGGAAACAGGGTCATCCCCAGTCTGGGACTGGAAAGGTGGGATGGCCCAGCAAGGAGTCTGTCCCCTGGCTGAACTGGGAGAGCGCTGAAGGGCACTGGGTGCTGTGCAAACCGAATTGCAAAGCCTCTCTGCACTACCTAGCGCCCGTGGTCTAAGATAAGCGGGGATGACACACCAAGTGTGGAGTGTGTGAGGAAGCGAGGAGGATGTGGCACACAGCGCGCTCCCTCCGGTCCTAGCTGGTGGCTCAGTTTCAGCTCTAATTTTAGCAACTGATTTTAGGGCCCTTCGGCTCCACGCGGTTTTGTTGTTTCTTTAAAATCCCTGGGACCGAAGCATCCGACCCCTTCCCTGGGAGGAGGAGAGGGTGAATGCCTCTGACTGGAAGCAAGATGTGGGGGAGTCGTGTTGCCTGAGCAGGCAGGAGGTGCTGGCGTGCGGGGATGGGGCTGGCAGGTCCCCTGGGGGTCCCCTGCACTCCACCGGGTGCCAGCTGACTTGCCGGCACTAACCGGACCGGCCCGAGTGCCGGCGGCACGGGCGAGGGTAGGCTGGTGGCAGTGAGGGTGTGGTGATGCGCTGGCTGGCTGGCCGGGGGGATGCTGGTGAGCAACCCCCAGTGATGGGCACAAGCCCCCCGTGTGTTCGCACCCGCTGTCTGTTCCTCCTCCCGGTGTGGTGGTGTGATAATGGAGGGAGGGGAGCGCTGGTGCAGCAGGGGGGTGGGGGGTGTCCCTTAGCATCCCCCCGCGCTCTCCCCAGGGCAGGAGCCAAACACCCACTCTGCATCGCCGGCATTTAGCAAATCGTATTGAGGCTGCCAGTCCAACTCGGTAGCAGGGCGGACCCAGCGGTGGGCAGACCCTGCTCTCCAGCTGCCTATGGAAAACCCTGTCAGATGGCTAGTGTCGCTCCGGGGTCACGGCAGGATGCGGACGGAGCCAGCCCCGTGTCCCTGGCACCCTTCTGCTCCGCTGCGATGGCGACAGCACATCCCATAGCCGTAAGAGCAGAGGCGAGCGGCAGCACCGGGCGCATTGTGCCGAACTGATGTTTGCATGTCCCCTGGTAAACAACCTGCGGCTTCTCCTTGAGCCTGGGTCCCCTCCCGGCGCAGGCTCAGGCAACGTGCTTATCGGCCCCTCTGGGAGGTTGTTTTCTTGGTTGGGACTGTGTGGAGAGAAGAAGTGGATGCTTAGGCTGGATCCTGCACCATCACCTTCCCAGTGTCTGGCAGGCTCCAGCCTGTCCCGGCTTTCCGGCAGTGCCCAGCGGCCGATCCCCTGAGGGTGCATCCCTGGCCAGTGGCAGGGAGGGCCGCTCGGGGGGCTGCCTGGTGCCCCTAAGGTAGAAGAGGGGGAGCATCTTCCAGGTGACCGATCGCTTGCTCTCCACAGCTTTGCCAGTCCTGGCTGGGTTTTGTGGGCATTTTTCTCCGTGTTGCTGGCAGGTCCTCTGGCCAGGGGCAGGTGAGGGCTGGATGCATATGGCACGCTGGCAGCTGGGGCGTGAGGCGGACATCTGTGGTGGAGCCAGGAGCTGCTGGGTGGCATGGAGAGCTCAGCCCCCAGCCCTGCTCCAGCGGGAAGCTCGGTGGTGGCATGAAAAGCCTCTCCCCTGCTGCTCCCACAGCCATCAGCCCCGAAATGGCAACTTGGCGAGCTGGCGTGGCTTAACCATCACCCCGTGAGCTGTGCCAGGAGGTCCAGGTGACGAGTCGGGGTGGCTGTGGGGCTGGAGGGCTTGCGGCCAGGAGCGGGGTGAGCACAGCAGCTGCCTCCCCCTGCCTTCCCGGTGAAGTGTTTCAGAGCAGACAGCGGGTTCAGCTGGAGCCTGAGCGCCGGCATGCCCAGGCATGGCGAGGATCCCGAGAGCATCTGCAAGGCTCGTTTGCTGGTCTCCTAACAAGCTAAATTCTTCCAGCAGTGGGAGATGAAGCAGATCCAGTTGGTGGCATTTGAATTCCTGAGCAGACGAGCCTGACAGAATGACAAAGCCAGTCCCCGCCGTGCCCCAGCTCGCCTTCTGCTTCCCAGCAGGCACCAAGGGGCACAGTGCAGCACGAGCACCCCGCCACCTCCTTCCATTTTGGCATGATTCTGCTGGGATTTTAATGACTGCAGGTTATGTCTCAGCTGCGTCATCGCGTGTCCCGTAGCCCCGGGACAGCTCTCCTGCCCGCCTGGGGAAGCGGGGGCATCTTCTGGCCAGGAGACTGTGCCCAAGCTGTTCCGTGGGCAGACGATGGGGTCTATTCCTTAACGGATGAGTGGGGAGAGGAAAATTTGTGCTGCCAGGGAGGTGCCACCTCCTGCTGCTGGGGAAGGTCTCCTGAAATGCTAGTTTGGTGCATAACCCTTGTCGTCCTTTCTGGTGCATGAGGCTGGGGGATGCTCCATTCCTAGAGGGATGAGACCAACCTGGAGAAAGTCCTACAGGGAGTCAGGGGTGGTGGGTGATTTGGAAACAACCCAGGGGTAAGGATTGAGTGGGGTGTTATTTCACCTGGGAAGGGGGAGTGCAAGAGTCTTCCCCTACATAAACCCTTGTTTATGCTGGCTATAGGAAGGCCGAGCTTCCGGCGGAGGCTGAGAAGGGAGGTGGCACAGCACAACCTTGCGAAGGGACGAGTCCCCTTCCCTGCCCTACTTACTGGGTCCTGCTGTCCTAGCCAGAAGCCTGGCCCTGACGCCGTCGGCATCCCACTGTTCACCTCTCGCTGGGCTCCTCCGCCCGTGTGAGACTACATTTGATTTGACTCGAGGGCTCTGCCTTGCAAACTCCATGTCCACCTTGGTGCTCCATCTGTTAGCTTAGCTGCGCGGTTAGCGAGGGGCTTCCTCCTCGGCTGCAGAGCGCGTTATTGCCTGTTGAGTGTCTCTGTTGTTTTGCCATGTTGTTGAGCCTTCACTAGTTTGCTCTCTGCTTATGCCTTCACTTTTGGACTCTGCTCTCCAGTCTCTCCAGGTTGTTTCTTCCCCTTGCAGCAGCCTTGCAGCCTTCCTCTCTGCTGGGATAATCCTAAGCCAGCTCTGTCCTATGCTGACACCTGCCTCTTGGTTGTACTTTGCTGCACTTCTGCCTGTGTTTGCCTGGCCTCTGCCTGCCTCCTGATCTCCTTTGGGGTGATCACAAGGGTGATATCCCTTGCATCCCCTTTAGATGATCCCCTTATCCATTTTTTTGGATGATCCACTTATCCATTTCTGTTGTCCTGCCCCCCCCACATCATCGCCTCTGCCCTTTCCTCAAGTCTTCGTGCAGCCTCACCCCTTTGGTCCCAGCCCAGACAGGACAGTGTTCCCAGCTGCCACCTCCCTGCCCCTTCTTGAGGATGTTGTCCTCTCCTGAGCCGGGCTTCCGGTGCTGAGCTCTGCAGCAACCCTGCCAGGAGCTGGGTTGTTCTGGGAAGAAGCGCAGAAGCAGAGGCGAGCTCGCTGGCCTGGCTCCCAGCTTGATTTGTAGAGGTATAAATTAGGACCACCAGGTTCTGGTTTCCTTCCATTTCCTTTGGGGGAAAACCCTGGATGAATTAATTGGGAAGAAGTCAACTATTAAGCATCCTTGTAGCTGTCGGTAATGAGGCAGGCATTGGTATTGACAGCGAGTGTTCGGCCACTTCAGCATCATCCCACTGTCCACGGCCATGGGCTTTGGCTGCAGGGCACCGGCGTTCTTCTGGCTTCAGGGAGACAAAGCTGCTTCCCACCCTGGCAGGGTGGAGCATCCGCGTCTCTCTTACAGGATAATCCTTGAGTGTGAAGCAGCGTTTGGCTCAGGAGCCAGTCTGGGACCCTGCTTTTCATACAGATGTGCATTTTTATTCCTTAAAAAGCCATGATTCCCACATTTTGCGTGCATGGAGGGGGCATTGTTTGTGCTTTGGGGGAGTCACTACTATGGCTATATAATTGGAAGGAGAGTTGTAGCAGCCTAGATAAATTGTAGGGAGAGGGTACATCCCAGATCCGCTCTTTAGGAATCCCAGGGTGGGCTTTGGGACATCAGCCTGGGATGTCTTGGAGGCTGGACTGGAGTTCTGAGGTCTTAGACTGGTTAGAGACCTCATATGAATTTAGTGAAGGTCTCTTTGCTCTAAGATCCTTTGACTTGTCCTCATCTGCATTAAGTGGTGGAAGGCCAGCTGGTTGCGTCCAAAAAACCTGCAAATCTTGGAGATACCCATCTCCGATATGTGTTGCAGTAACCTAAAATAACGAACTGAGCTGAAGATTTGCTGATGGGCTTGTGGTTGGTAGAGCAAGGGGCAGAGCGGCGGGGAGGGTTCTTGTCTGCGTTGTTGCTGAAAAAGCAGGAGTGATATGAGCCGCCTCTGCTCTGCAGCTAAAAACAGCCCGACTTGTTTTTATTTAATACAGTTTTGATCCGCGTGTGTTAGTGTTTCACCTGCCTGCGAGTGGGAACTCCGGGCTCCAAGCGCCTTGGAAGCCCGCCCGTGTCCCTGCGCGTCCCTGCGGCATTGGGATCGCAAATGTGGTTGTTCCTCCACTGGAGGAGGGACTCTGCCGAAATTCAGGCTCGGAGGCGTCGGGACGGGATGAGTGAAGCTTCTCTGGGGTTTGGTTTCTGCCACCATGGTGCCGGTGGGTAAACTGGGGCTCCGCAGAGCCAGCCCCTGCGGGCTTTCCTGGGAAAACAGACCCAAAAATGGCTCATGTGGGATTTTCTCCCTGTCTTGCTTCCCCAGCATCCTGCCAGCTTGGAGGTGGCTCTCCAAGAGGCTTTGCTACCGACGCTGGGGAGAGGGTCCGTGTTGGCTCCTCTCTGTTGTGGATTCTGCCCAGTGCCAGCGTTTGGCCAGGAAATAAATGACTCAAAATCAGCTCAGTCCATCCCCAGGGGCAAAGGGAGTTGAGAATGAACAGGCTTTTGTAAGGTCATGATTGATGTGTCCATAGAGAGGGGCCAGCCCTGGATTCAGGGAGCCCTGGAGGGATGGGGACCCTGACTAAGGATGTCTGGGCAAGCCGTGCCGGGGGACGTGGCAGAGAGGAAGAGGGTAGTTGGGGCAGGGAGGAGGAGGATAGTCAGGGTAAGAAGGAAGAAGAGCATAGTCGGGGTAGGGAGGAGGAAGAAGAGGGTAGTCAGGGCAGGGAGGAGGAGGACGATAATTGGGGTGGTTGCAGGGTTAAATAAAAGCTGTCATTGATTTGAAAAGGGGAAAGAAAGAAAAAGAAAACCCACTGAAGAGACACTCTCCCTACTTACCCAGCTTGTAATCAGCTGCCCCCTCTGCCAGCGAGCAGCCGGCAGGCGGGCGAGGAGGGGGTGGCAAGAGGGGTCCAGCTGCTCCTCAGCCTGGCCCCGGCCCCCCGAGAGTCCCCGCAGCCCCGGCTCAGCGTGGGACAGGGCATGGCCGGGGGGGATGTGCCCCTGTCGCGGGTCCCTGGCAAGCTCGGGGGGCTGAGATCTTGAAGTGTGCTGCCGGAGGGAGGTGGGGTGAGGAAGAGTAGGAGGGGGAGTTGTCTGAAATGCCAGGGATTCATCTCCCACTCCCTGTGCCCTTGCTGTTCTGAAAGGAGCTGCTTGAGCTGTCGGCTCTGGATTATATTAATTAGCAGAGAAGTGCTACGCCTGCTCGTGGGGCCATGCTGCCAGGAGGGACTGGAGACTTGGCAGGTCCGCGCGAAGCAGCTGCTGGGCTCCCCGAAACCCCTCGCTCCAGCCCAAAATGAGCACACTAAAAACGAGGCTGAGCCAGGGGTGCTGAGTCTCCCTGGGGCTTTGGCATCTCCTCCTTGAGCCTGGCTGGCTGCTCGCCCCCAGGGCTGAACCTGCCGGCCCTGGCACGTGGCAGGCTGTTGTGATAGGGAAAGCAGCACTGCGGTTTTGGGATGGGACCCACCGCTCCTCGCTGGGCCCCCATGTCTGTGGGAGAAGCGGGTCAGTCTACGACGCTGCCAGGCCGGCAGGTCCACGTGGTGGGGGGCTGCCGGGGCGGGGGGCGAGGGCACATCCCTCACCCATGGTCACCTGCTGTCTTTCAGGAGAGGAAGCTGTGCGCCCACCCCCGGATCGAGATCTACAAGGAGGACCGCATCTACTTCGTGTGTCCACTCGCCCGCCAAGGGGACTTCTATGTGCCTGAAATGAAAGAACTGGAGAGGAAGAGCAGGGCTGCCGCAGCTGAGGCCGAGGATGCCCAGACAGACATCACAGGTATCCGTGGCTTGCGCACAGGCTCTGTCTTCAATCCTCACCCAAAGGCGGGGCTCCTGGTGTCCTTGGTGCTGCCGCCTGAGCGGGCAGAGAGGGGCTGACCTGCGCCCACCTGGCGCCCAACCACTGAGTCTCAGCACACCTCTTCCCCTCACCCCGGGCTGAGATAGGATCTCATCCCCAAGGTGTCACGTCACGCCTCGGGGAGCACCCGGGCACCCCTGCGGCATCGGGGCGAGGGCCAAGCTGCCACCGAGCCACCAGCCCACTGTTGTCAGAGCGGAGCTGGATCTCGCAGCTTTTGGTTGCAGCTGGGCTTGTTTTTCTCCTTGTCATATACATCTTCCTTGATCTCATCTTCATCTGTTACATATTGGGATTGCGAAGAGCTTAAATACCAGGTTGCTGTAGCTGGTGGTGGAGTTGCCCGATAGCATCTGCTCAGCGAGATCTGTTGGAGCCTGGATGTATTCATACAGGAAGGGACCACAATGGCTGTAGGCGCAGAACAGCAGTGCTATAGTAACTCGAAATGCTAGTTGCCGTCGCCGGCCCACGTGCTCACATGTCTGTGAGATGCGGGAGCCGGCTAGCCGAGCATTCCCGGGTGCTGGATGGCGCGGCCGAGCCGGCCGCTGGCAGGGGCAGCTGCCTCCTCCTGCCCCCGCGGGTTACCTGCGCTTGTATAACAGGCATGAAAAAACTATGACGGCTCTCCTCGCCTCCCGGGGAGTTTGGTCGTTTGTTTTACCACATCTTCAGGTTTGGATTGATTTAATTCTTAATCATGTGCAGCGTAAAAGCAAGCCTGGGAATTGCTTTCTGGGAGCTCTGTCCATTTAGAGCTGCAATGAAGAGCCTAATTGGAGCGGTTTCCCAGCGCTTCGAGGTCCTGTGTTTTCGCAGAGCTCACTCGGTTCTTCGCCTTTTTGTTCGCCTTGTGTCAAGGCGGCTGCTTTGGGCACCGGCCTGGGTTGGCCAAAGGCGCCCCGCAGCTCGCTCGCTCTGGCACCTTCCTGCAGCTGCCCCGTTGTTTTAGAGAGGGACGGCAGGACCCATGTGAGCAAAAGCTGCTTCAGGTCAGTGGCTTCAGCAGCTGTGTGTGCTCCTTTCTGCACCGCTCAGTGGGTGCACGGTCCCGCAGCACAGCCAGGGGATGCTCGGTGCAGCCACTGCCCTGTGCCCCGGCTGTCTCGATGCTTTCCCTGGGACACCACTGCCAGCACTTCTGCAGTAGCGGGTCCCCTGCCCTGCTGGAAGAAGGGCTGGGAAGGTTTTTCCAATTTTAGATGGCAAATGATATTGGACTTTCTCATGTGGGAGACCCCTGCCCCAGGCTGGGCTCCCTGGCAGCAGCTCTTGGCAGCTCATCCACCTCCCCTCCCTTTCCAGTCACATAGATGAGCTTTTGTAGGTACAATCTGATGCGGTGTCATCTGCTGAGTCTGCATAAAACCAGCTTAAAATAATAATAGCTGTGAGAGGTTGGCCTTGCCTCTAAGAGTAAGGAGTTGAGCTTGGATGTCAGCACTGCGATCACTGTCACTGCTGGGCACGGCATCAGAACCAGCTCTGGCGGGGCATCACATCCTTGCTCCGGCTGTCGGAGAGGGCCAAGGACATGGCAAGCCTTCGGGTTGCTTGTGCTGCTCCTGCCTGAGAATCTCGGAGGTCCCCATGATCTCCTGCATCCCCGTAATGTCACAGTGCCCCAGGCCGGCACAACTGCTGTCACCTGGGGAGGGTGGCACCCCGTGGGGAGGTCCGGGGCTTGTGCAAAGGGAGCCGGTGCCTGGCAAGCATCCTTGTCCCACCACCGCTGGCCTGCTGATGCCAGGAACTTGGTTTGCTGCTGGTGGTGCTACCCCAGCTGCAGCGGTTGAGTGGCCATCGGGCTGCCCCTGGTTCAGCAGCAGGGTCAAAGTTGGGAGGTGAGGTGGGAGGCGGCAGGTGGCCTCCTTGGGCTCTGCATCTCGCTGCCGAAGTCTCATGTGGGTTTTCTGAGCCCTGGTGCGAGAGAAACTCCTCTCTGCCCAGCCGCTCGCTGGAGACGCCTTGAAGGCGACACCTTGAAGACAACGCCTTGAAGATGATGCCTTATGGATTGAGACTGGTCCTCCCTTCCCAAATATTTTCTGTGCTGGGATCTGTGCAACCACCTCTGAGTTGGAGGAAGAGAAAGCCACAATCTCTCTTCCCATCCTTTTTTACTCCCTTCTTCCTTGGGCAGCCACTCAAGGAAGACACCTTCAACAGGCGTGATGGTCACAAGACTTCCATGACCCTGCAGATCCCGGGCTGTCTGTGACAGCTTTTGAGCTTTCCTCTGCTGGCTGGAGGGTGGGCACAGCAACGTCCCTGTCTGCTTTTCAGCGCGGTCCCCTCTCAACCCCGATTCTGTGGATTTGGGTTATTTCTTGATCCACCTCAGCTCTGCCAGTGTTTGAAGCGTTCCTGCCCTGACAGAGGCTCAGGCAGCGCTGGGATGCTCCTGGGAGGGTGGGAGAGGGCGGTGGTCCCTGCCGGTGGCACTCGGCTCCTCTGGCTGTGCCTAAGCAGTGCCACTCCAGGCGCGGGGTCCTGACACCCTGCTGCCTCACAGGGCGAGCGGGGGGACTGGGTTGGTGCTCAGCCCCTTTTCCTCTCCCTGAGGCAGCTGAGGATGCTCTACATGTGGCAGCCTTGGGCTCTCACTCCTGATGTGGCAGCAGATGAAACCTGCTCTTCCCCCCCTCTCACAAAATACCGAAATAACAGCAATGAGCATGTGAGCTCAGAGCAAGCATCGTATTTAGTAATGCTCTGTGTGGATGCAGCACCTTTCGGTCACGGCTCACGAAACTCCCTGACAGCAGCTGTATTACGCTTCCCTTGAATTAAAGACTTCAGGAGTTCCCAGCGGAAGGCGCTACCATTCCTCCTCGCCTGTCAGTGTGGCTGGTGCCAGGCAGAACTGAGCGACTTGGATTTGCAAGAACAGCTTGGATTTGTTTTCTTGACCCTCCTGACCTTAGAGCACATCTCTCCGTTTAGGCTGTTGTCTGCTGTCCTCCTTGCTCCTGAGCTCTCCCTGCGAGGTGCTGGGTGCCTCCGGCTCTGAGCGAAGTCAATGGCTGTAAAGGCTGCAGGAGGTGGTCCAGGGTCTCTGCTTTCTGCCGCCGCTCTGTGAGGAGGGCAGGGTGCTGGCAGCTCCGCTGAGGACTCAGCATGCAAGGAAGGGGCCGGGGGCTGCGGCTGCCTCCGCACCAATTCCGTCCCTTCTTCACCATCATCAGGGTCATCAGAAAGACAGGAAGCATTTTTGGAAGGCAGCTGACGGGTCTCCAGGGGGCCAGTGTCAATCACGATTAGTTTTTTTGTACTTAATTATTTTCTGGGGCCTTGGCATCAGTGCGGCGCTCAGTGGGCCCTCGCTCCCGGCTCGCTCTCAGCAGCGTACTCTCCAGCGTGACCCCGCTGCGGCGTGTGGAAGGTGAAAGCAAACAAAAGCAGCCTCTCCGCACGGGCTTGCTGGCATGAACACAGATGGTTTCTAAGCACGTGGCTCTGCCCAGAGTCTCAGGTGCTCGTTTTCCTGGAGCTGAGTCTGTCCAGCAGCATCCGGCTGCAGCCGATGGCATCACCCGCTGAGCCCCAGTGCCACGGGGGGGGCACCTTCCCTGTTGTGCTCTGCCTCATCCCGCTTGCTTCGCCCTCCGAAGAGCCCTGCCTGTTCTGCCTGCCTGTACGTCCCAAGAAGGGTCTCAGCGGGCAGCTCCTGCCATGCCTTCCTGCTGGTCTGCCTGCCCCAGCCCCTCTCCTGATGGCTGTGTGTGAGCTTCGGCAAGCGCGGAGGAGCTGCGCCCCTCCTGGCAGCGCATTGATCTATTATTTAGCGGCAGAGGCGATGAATATTTGATGGAACAGGGGGAAAGAGAGGGCCTGGGTGCACCAAGAGGGGAGCGACGCTCAGGCATTAGTGTCCCACTGGGACAATGCAGGAGGAGAGACGGTCCTCCTTCCCGGTGGGATTTGGGGGTGCTGGTACCTGGGGTGGCACAGGGCTGAGCTGCCTGGGGGGACCAGCTCCCTGCCAGGCTCATTAGCAGCATGGGGTGAGTGGTTCCCGTTGTGCCTGTGCCTGGCTGGTGTCTTGGTGTTGGCTGCTTGGCTTCCCTTCTTCTTAGGTGGCCCTGGCCTTTGGGGAGCTCCTCGACACCCCAGCGGGGCTTCACCCCAGACTGTGCCTCTTTTTCCCAAATTAAAACTTCCCGGGTTCCACGTTCCTGCTGAGTGAACGTGCAGTGGGATGACTACACTGTCCTTGGGGGAGCAGAGTGGAGCAGGGGGGTTTCCACAGGGCAGCTGGCGTGTTGCTGCACACCAGAGGGAAAAGCCGTGCTGGACCCGGGTGCTGGGCCGGCTCCTGGTGCAGGGACCGGCCTTGGGAAGTGGGATGCAGGGGATGGGCAGCGGCTTGCTGGGAGACTGAGCAAGGTGCCTGGGGCAGGATGGAGAAGTGGGCGCGAGGGCTGCCAGAAACCTCCATGCCTGTGAGATGAGACCTGAACCCCTGCTTGCCTACAAGGCACCTTCCAATGAGGCTTTGGTTGCCCTCTTGGAGCCCTGCGGCAATCCCTGCCTGGCCTCTCCGGGCTGTGCTGGGACAGCTGGAGGTTCCTGCCATGTCCCCCTGCCAGAGCTGACCCCACACCGTCCCCAGCAGCAGCGGCTCTGTCTCTCAGCCCTGCCTGCTGCGGCCATCCGTCCCCGGCCAGGCTGGGTGGCCGCGCCGGAGCCAGCCTTGTCCTGCGCAGAGGAGAGCGAGGCTGCTGAAATGGGCAAATTTGCCAGCTGAGGCTGCTCAAACATGATCAGAAGTGACAGAGCGGTGAAAAAGAGCCTGGCTGAAAGGAAACGGGACTCGATTTATTGTCACCCTTGGAGCGAGGGAGAGGGAGGCGGCTGCCGGGGGTGAGGACCGCGGGGCTTTCCCACGGTGGCAGCTCGGAGCAGCGTGTGGGTATGCTTCATCCCCATCTTCCCCTTCCCGAGCTGCTGCTCCTCTCCTCAAGAGCTCCTTTGCTTTGTGGCACAGGGTTACATGACGGCTTCCCAGCCGAAACAGCTCCCGGGGTGATGCGGAGGGGTGCTGCGCCGGCAGGGCATGGCTTGGAGGGGTCGAGGTCACTCTTGTTCTGGGTTTCAGAGGAGCATGAAATGACAACGAATGACGTGAGCTGTCATGAAGCCATGGTGGGAACGTGTCTGTGTCACCTCAGGCCACCAATTTGGCCAAATTGGATTATTTTTTTTTATATCCTCGCTAAAGACCTTGCAAACCCTTAGTTGGCTTCAAGGCTCGGGGTCTGTGCACTGCCCTCTGTCTCCTACAGCTCTCCTCTTCCCATAGACTCCGTGCTGACCCACTGCCCTGCCACGGTCCTGCCAGGTGGGTCGGCACCTCCCGGCTTTCTGCCGCCCTCTCGGTCGCTGCCATCCCCTTCGTTGAGTGCCTCGCTGGCAGCGTGCAGAACATCCTTTTTAACTTAGAGTAAATGTAGTTTCCGTGTCGAGGTGCTCCCTGAAGCTGCAGCAAAGGCAGCACGTGTCGGCGGGCGACGGTTCTTTTCTCCTTTTCGTGGAGTGGTCACCAGGCGTCGCTTGGGTGGGCAGCCGAGGGCTCGGCTTGTGCCAGCTGCCGAAGGGGTTGTGTGCCATGGCCAAGGTGAGAGGGTGGAGGCTCAGGCTCCTCTCCGGGTGCCTGCTGGGTGGGATGCAGCCAATACGCCATCCGGGCAGGATGAAGCAGCAGGTACGCTGCGTCTGTGGGTCTTTCCCGGCTGCTCCTCGTCCTGCTACCGCTGCTTGGTCCTCTCTGAACAGCCCTCGCTCAGCCGGCAGGACCGTGGGATGATGCCACTCAGAAGGCAGGGGACTGCCATTTGCAAGCAGTTCTGCTGGCAGCTGCCCAGGCTGGGAAGAAAAACAGCAAAAAAAGGGATTTAAGGGTGTTTGGAAGGAAAGTTCCCTCCCTGACGAGTCTCCTCCAGGAGATCAGTGGCCGTCACACAGCTGGAGGAGGGCAAGCAGCCCAGCCCCGGGCAGCCTGGCTGCAGGAGCCCGGGGAGGCTGGAGATGCCTGCGGGAGGCAGGGGCAGCCCTGTGCCGGTGGCTGGGGACGGAGCCGCGCCAGCAGGAGCCAGCATGGAGGAGAGGGCTCTCCTCTCCCGCCTGGGAGCCCCGCTGCGGTCGTCACCCTTGTCTTTGCCACTTCCCGGCCCTGCTGGTGGCAAGCCGCGGTCCTCCGCTGGTGCTGCTGCCGAGCGGGGCTCCTCCTGGTTTCCCTCCTGGCGTGGGGCATGATCCTCGGCGGGGGCGTCGGGGCGGCGTGGCTGGTGCCCCCGGGGGAGCGGAGGTGCCGGGAAGCGGCCGAGCCCCGCACGCGCCTCTCACCGGTGCGAGGCAGGCAGCGAGAGGGTGGAGTGGGGAGGGCTGTGACGGAGGAGCCCGCCCAGTGTTTGCTGCCGCTGTCATAATTAACAATGTGGATCTACGATGTTGTCATCAGCAACATGGATCTGTGATGTCGTAATTAACCACGTGGATCTGTGATGTCATAATTAACAATGATTAATGTTTTACAGGAGGGTTTTGTCTCCCGGCTGGTTGCTCTGGCAACAGCACCGAGCTGCTGGTCTCAATCTGACACGCTCATCTCGTTGTCGACTCCTTAATTGTGTTGTCGACCGAGCTAACGAGGCAAGGATCCGGGGAGGGGGTGATGGGCCGAGGGGTCCTCCTGGGCAGGCAGGGGCAGCCGCCGGGGGGGTTCAGCCGCGAGAGGGGATGTGGGCTGGCAGCTGGGTGATGTGGAGAAGTGCTGAGCGAGCTGGGAAGGCTCCCCCCATGCTCTGGCACCCCAAGTCCCGTCTGTGGCTGCCCTGCCTGCCTTCGCAGGCTGCCGGAGCTGACGGCTGCGGGGGAGCCACGCAGGGAGCGGGAGCGGGTTGTAGGGGGTGCTGAAGGCAGCGTTAGGATGTCCTGTCACGAGGCTGGACGTACACCGGCCTCTGACACGGCGCATCCAAGGACCTGCTCACGTGCCCCCTGCCCCGTGGGTGCTCACACGATGCTGCCGCTCCCCATCACCCTTGCAGCACAGCGTCCTGCTCCTCGCCTCGTTCCTGGTGCCGTGCTGGGGGCAAGGGTATCCCCTGGCTCCCAGGCCGGGCGTTCTCCCCAAGGAATGGCTTGCCAGGTCCTTGGTGTATGTGCAAAGAGCAGCAGTGGGGCGAGGGCACGGCAGGAGGTCAGGGCATGGCTGGGAAGTCGGGGTTGTTTGTGCCGGCTGGGGGTGCCTTGATTTCAGGAAGTTGCATGAGTCCAGCTCATGCTTGTCTTGTCCCGGTCACTTCTCAAAGGCATAGGAGGTGACAAGAGGTAGGAGCTGGTCTCCACTGTGGCCCGACGTCTCTGAGGTTTCTGGTGGCTTCGAAGGCTGTGGCACTCCATCCCCATGTCCATCCCCATCCTCATCCCCATCGCCTCCTTCCCGCAGCATTCATTCCCTCCCCTTCTCTCTCCATCCCAGGGGCCGACACCATGAGTGAGACGAGCTCCATCAGCATGGAGGCCACAACCGACAGCAGAGACACCTCGGTGGCCACCTCCATCCTGCTGCCCTTCCCAGCCAGCCGCGGCCGGGAGGAAGCGGACAACCGCAGCGAGCACAGCTACAGTGAGTCGGGAGCCAGCGGCTCCTCCTTCGAGGAGCTGGACCTGGAGGTCACCGGGGACGGGGAGGGAGCCCCAGGCCTGCTGCCTGACGTGGGCTACACGGGCAATCAGGAGGTCACAGACAAGTGGACCAAGGAGCCCATCGCTGCCGAGAGAGGAGAAGAGTGAAGCAGAGACCTGGCTGCCTCGCCTCCTGCCGGGGTCTGAGTTACTGGGAACCGGTCACCTTCCCACTTCCTCTCCAGCCAAGAGATTTTGGTCGCTGATTCCCCATGGGACCCACTCTCCCTCTTTGCAGAAAGGGTGTTTGACCGTTTTGGGGACACCGGGAGGCGGGGGGGTCTCCTGCAGCGCTCAGCAGTGTGGGGTAGGTGCAGGCTGGGGGGGGGCAGTGAAATGCATTTGCCGTTTGTGTGTCTCTAGATGCGTTGCAAATTCCTCGCAGGTGTCTCGGGGGGGTGGTGGTGGATGGCAGAGGTGTCCCCCCTCGTCTCTGCCGGTGCCCCTCTCACCCACAGCTTCTGCCGCACCGCTGCGTGTTTTCTAGCACCAAAGAGCCGTGAGTAGGGTCGGTTGGGTTTGTTCCCCTCTTCTCTTCCCCTTGCTGAAAAATGGAAACATCCCGTGTAAAAACCTGGTCCTCCTGGCACTGCCACGGGCGCTTTTGGGGTCTGTAATAAAGTGGATGCTTTTCCTCGCTGGTGGCCGGTGGCATTGCTGACTGCCTCTTGGCCCATCGCGCCGTCCTGGCCCGTGGCGGGGAGTGGGCTGCGAGTGGGAGGCTGCCGGTGCGATGCCCCCCACGTTCCCCAGCCGAGCCGGGGAGCTGCCCGAGGGCTCTGCATCTCCGCTGCTTGGCTCACATCCCTGCCCGGGCAGCCCAGCGGGGCCCCGGGGACCGTCCCTGGCTCCTGCAAGCTGTGGGGGGAGCGGGGAAGGGTCCCAGCCACTGTGCTGAGCTGGGCTGGGCTGGAGGAGGTGGCGTCCCCCCTCATCCTGGGAACCTGCTGAAAGTAAAACCAGTAAAGCCAGGTCCCTGGCCTGCTGGTGGGCCGCGGCAGGTCCAGCGGCGGGGGGGGACCAGCCTGCCTGCACAGTGCCACCCTGGCAGCTCACCTGCCTGGTCCCGCAGCCGTGGGGTGCAGGCAGGGACGGCTGCCCATGCTGGTCCCAGTTCCCCATCCGGATGAGGGAGCAGCCTGGACATCACCACCACGGTGCTCCGGGGCAATGCCGGGTGCCGGCGCACCTCGCCCGGCTGGCAGAGCTCAGCCCCTGCCCTGCCCCGCTGCCGCCGGTGCCTCCGGCAGCCCAGGGCAGTCAGACATGGCGGCCCAAAACCGGGGCTTGGGGTGGGGGGACGAGGGGCAGGGGAGGCCTGGCTGTCCCTCTGTGGTGGGGACGTGTCCTCCCTGGCTTGGAAAGGTCATGATTAGTCCTCAGCCAGTGATTGACATGAGATTGTTCATAAATATTTTGTGCTCTGAGTGATAAAATATTAAACTCCTCCAGCCCACATGGAAAAATATTGCTCTTCCCGGTGTTTATCTTTGTTGCCGGTTATTACAAAACTGCCAAGCCCCCTGAAATATTTATGGCTGGCTGAGGCTCCGGGGGGGTTGGAGCCAGGCAGTGGATCCTAACGCTGTTTGTCCCCTGATGCCACTTGTCCCCTAACCCCACTGAAGAAGGGGCCGGGGAGGCTTTGCCGTCGTCCTTCTGCCGTCAGCAGTGCCGAAGCAGCAGCCAGGAGGATGCAGCTGGTGCTGGGGCACGTGCGAGGCTTGTGCCAGGTCCTGTCTGCCAGGGGGGAAGCCTTGGCGGTGCCGGCATCCTTCGGCACGGCACGTCTCCAGCCCTCCCCGCTCTCTCTGTTCCCCCCCAGCCGGCAGTGCCGAGATCCCCCCAGCCCAGGCACCCTCCTCTCCTCGGTGCCCCACTCCCTCTGCGCTTCCAGTCTTGGAAGGAGACGGGCTGGCAGGGGCTGGGGTTCCAGTGCCGTGGGTCCCCAGGGGGGACCTTGCCACAGAGGCCCGGGGTTATCCCCTCCCCAAATCAGGACTGCTGCAGGGCGGGGGCAGAGCAGGTCTGATTCCTGGTGCAGTGCCCTAACCTGCAGCCTGCAAGCACAGCAGCTGGCAGTGGGGAAACTGAGGCACGGGGCGGTGAGGCGGTTACTCAGGGTGGTGCCGTGGAGGCACCCCTGGCCCCTGCCCGTCCCTGTGGGTCCAGTGTCATCCCCTGTCCCGTTCTTGTCCCTGAGCCACGGAGCTCTCTGGGACAGCCGGGCTGCCAGCGCGGGGCCGATGGGGACACAGCATGGTGGGATCCTGGGCGGCCCAATGGCTTCAGAAAAGGTTTGGGCAAGCGCTGGAGACCTGGAATGCTAAATCCAGCCGCTGCTTCTGTCTTCGGATGGTCCAAAGCCTTCCCCCAGCCTGGTGCTTGGGCTGACAGTGGGTGCCAGGGGCTGCGTGCAGTGCAGGGGGGCAGCGGGGTGATGCTGGGCCCCCGGATGTCCCCCAGAGGCTTGGGGAGCAGGGGGCAGGCTGGGCAGGGGGCTGTGCCGGGCTGGGGGGGGAACAGCCCCAAGGGCACCCGGTTGTGGCTGTGGAGCTGGCGCCGGGGCCAGGACCCCTCTCGCTGGGCTGGGACTGAGCTGGGGGCGCTGGGGTCGGGGGCGCAGGTGCTGAGCTGTGCCCTGCCAGGTCTGCCGGGGCGCTGGGCAGCTCCTGCCTGCTCTGGCCATGTCCTGCCTGGATCCATCCATGTCCTGCCCGTGCCCTGGCTTCTCTGGTCATGTCCTGCCTGGATCTGGCCATGTCCTGCCCGTGTCCTGCCTGCCCTGGCTGTGTCCTGCCTGTGCCCTGGCTCGGCCTGACCCTGCCCTGCCTGGATCCGGCCACGTCCTCCCCGGCTTTGCCCGAGCCCTGCCAGCCTCCGGCCCTGCCGGTGCCCGGCCCGGCGCGGCCGTGCCGGGAGCGGGCGGAGGGCAGGCGGGGCGGCCCCGGGGTGCCGCTGCCCTGCGAGCCGGGCCGGGCCGGGCCGGGGCGGGGGCCGGGGCCGGGGCGGGCCGGGCGGGGGGCGGAGCGGCTCCGCTCGGCTGGGGCTGGCGGAGTGTCAGAGGCGGCGGCGGGAGGCGGCGGCGGCAGCCGCAGCTCCGAGGCAGCCGCTGCACCGGCACCGGCACCGGCTCCCGGCGCAGCTCGCCGGGCCCAGGTAAGGGCTGCGGTCCCACCCCGGCGCTCCCGGCCGCGCCCGTCCCCGTGGCCTCGGACCGCGCCGTGCCCCGGCGGCGCCCCGGTGTCCCCAGAGCCCCGGTGCCCGCGGCGGCGGGGAGCGGGGATCGGCGACCCCCGGCAGCCGTCGGGGCCGCGGCACGGCGGGGCTCGGCAGCCGGTGCGCGGAGCCGGTGCCGGGGCTCCCGGGGCTGCGGGAGGGGAGCCGAGCCGAGCCCGGGCACCGGCCCCGGCTGGGCCGGGGGTGCGGGCGGGCGGGGGGCACCGGAGCCGGTCCCGCGGGCTCCCTCCTGGCCGGTGCAGGACGCCAGGGCGCGGGGCTCCGGGAGAAGGGCTCGGGGGGGTCTCCGTCCCCCCCGGTGTCCCGGCAGCACCGGCCCCGCAGCGGGCACCCAGCGGGACACCGCGGCCGCAGCCCCCCGGCCCCGGGCAGGGGCTGCCCGCGGTCACCGGCATGGCCAGCCCCTGCTCCGGGGCAGGGAAGCGGGAGTGACGGCCCGGCACGGCGGGGACAGCCCCCCCCGCCCTGCTGCCACCCCCTCGGGTCCCTCCTCCGGCTGCCCCCGGCCGGGGAGAGCAGTGGGTTTGAGGGGCGGCTGGACCCCAGGGCGCGTTTGGGACGGGATTCGGCGTGACCCCAGCCCCTTGGGAAGCTCGGTGGGGTGGGCAGCCCCCTCCTCTCCCAGCTCACTGCTGGGGTGCACGGGCCAGGGCTGTGCCAGCTCCTCTCGCCTTCGCCTCCCCGGCCCCCCACGCTCCTGCCAGGCTGGGCAAGAGCCGCCGAGTGGCCGTGGTGGCGGGGAGCGATGGAGCGAGTGTCTGAGGGAAGGTGCTTTGGCTCCAGAGGGCCCCAAGGCTCGCAGGCCACGGGGCAGAACGGAGGTGTGGGGCTCCCAGCAGAGCTCAGCGGTGGTAGGACCCCGGGCACCCCGAGGGGAGGTGACGACGGTGGCTTGGGCAAGCCGAGCTCACCCCATGCTCTCCCAGCAGGGCTGCTCTCACATGCGCCCCGTGCCGCCCCTAAGGGTGCTGGTGTCGGAGAGGATCAGGTCTGCTGGCAGGGGGTGGGTGGGAAGCGCTCGGGGCACGTAGGAACGACGGCACCTTCTCACCCATCCTGCTCACCGATGCTTTCGGGAGAGGAGGCAGCCAGCAGCCGTCAGGAGCCTTCCCGCTGCACCGTGGCCGTCAGGCTGCACTTGGCTCTGCCCTGCCGGGTGCTTCACTTCTCCAGATGTTCTCCAGATGTTCCCAGGGGGCTGTCCTCCCCTGGCACCGTGCTAACCCAGCTGAGCAGCTGCGGGGATGGCCGCAGCCCTGCTCGCGGCATCCCTCAGGGCTCACTGCAGGGTGGGTGATGGTTTGCCCTTTTGGGAGAGCTTTGCCTGAAGGTGCCCTTCGTCTGCTGGCTCCTGCCAGCTGCCTCAGAAGAGCCAGACCCCGAGGAGCCGGGCTCCCGGTGCTGCCAGACCCCTGGGCCAGGCTCAGCCTGCCACCGATGGGCTCCATCAATAATCCACGTGCCTGCGGCCTCTTTCCTGCTTGAGGAAACCCTGAGTCCCTCAAAAGCATTCACCACCTGAAATAAGGCAGGGACCCTTCCTCAGCCTCTTCCCCAAACTCCTTCAAATTGGGGGTCAGGTAGGAGATGCCTTGAGGTGGCTGGGGGCTTGTCTCAGGCAGGCAGCACCCGGGGATGGGCACTTTGGGGCACGGAGGAGGAGGCCCGCACGCACCCCACCCCGTTACACCCTGTGCCACACTGCTGCCCGCGTCCCCCTGGGCATCACTGCCAGCTCTGGCTGCCGGCCGGAGGGCTCCTCCAGCCACGGGCATCGCCTGCCCGGGGGCACCATGGGGGCATCGAGGGGTGCCCTGCTCCTGCTCGGAGAGACTGGCTTCAGTACCAGCTGGGGGGGGGCTGCAGGAGGGCCAGCATCCTCCAGCATCACCCCCCACCCCGTGTGCCCCCACGAGCACCCTGCTCTGCCCGTCTGCGGGTGACCCCCGGGACCCACCGCGGCACCGGCAGCTTCCCGTGCCGGAGCAGCCTAAGGTTTCTGGGCTGTCAGGGGTCTCCTTCTCCCATGGCCCCCTAAACGCCGGCCCTGTGGGATTTCAGCAGTCAGCTTCAAATGGGAAACAAATCTCTCCCGTGGTTTAGGAAAAGACAACCGATCTCCGAAGGGACTGCGTCTCCTGCCAAAAAAAGGCCTGCCTGCTGCAAAAGCCTTTGATTCCCCCGCGCCTCCGTGCTTTCTGCAGAGGGAGTCAGCAAACCTGGCTCTTACTTTTACTGAAATCTCTGAATTTAGTATATGGGGAAGGAAGGGGCGGTGGTGAGAGAACAGACTCTGAAGCACCGCGGCTGCCGGAGCCCGCCCCGTGCATCGCTGCGGGAGGATGAAGCTGGCGGCGTGTCCCTGCTCTGGCCCTGGTGCCGCGGGCAGCGCCGGGGGCAGCGGCAGGGCGGGTGGGCTCCAGGGGGGTATGGGATGGGGATTAAACACAGCGGTGGCTGGGTATGGCGGGCACGGCGGGCTCACACCTGGCTGCTTTTGGCAGCGCTCTTGGCTGGCGGTCGGGAGCCATCGGCACCCCTGGTGCCGCTGCCTGGGTCAAGGGCTCGGCTCAGAGCCGGTGCTGGCTCTGCCAGCCCAGCCCGGGCTCCCCGCCCTGGGTGCCGTCCCTGCCTCTGGGCGACCTCCTCAGCTCCTTCTCACCCTCCTCGATGTTTTAGGGGCTGGCAAGCTGCCCCCCGTCAGGCTGCTCTGTCTGGTTGTGCCACGGGAGCCGGCTCTGTGCCCCCCCTGCCCATGCCAGCACATCCGGGGGAGCGCCGTGGGGGAACTGGATCCTGCATCCCCTTCGTGTCCCGCGGTCCGTATCACTTGCTGGTGTCCTGGTGGACCCAGGTCGCTGCTGGAGCTGTCGCATCCGCTCTGCTCACCCTTCTGTGGGAGGCTCCTTCCTACGGGCACCCCGGGTGGGGGTGCACTGGGGTGGGGGGGCACAGGCAGGCTCATGCCTGTGCTCGCCCGTGCAGCACTGGCACTGTCCCTGGGGACGGTCCCCAGCTCGCCTTGCAGCCCACAGACCCAGCGGCTTTTCTCTTTGCTTTTCCAGGTGCCGAGGGCTCTGCCGGGGCAGCACGACCCCCCTCCCGCCGATGCCACGCCGCGCCACCCCCCGCCCCCCGATGCCTGGGGACTGCCTGCCCTCACCTTGACGGGTGGCAGCGGGTGACACGGGGTGGCGCGGGTCCCCCGGCCAGCACCAGCGCACCCCATGGCGGTCCTCTTGGCCGCCTGGCTGTGGCTGATGCGCTTGGCCACCTGCCTGGCCGCCGGGCATGGCATGGCTGGTAAGAAGGAGATCAGCACGGACGGGGACCTGGTGATCGGGGGCCTCTTCCCTGTCCACGAGAAAGGAGTGGGGAGCGAAGATTGCGGCAAGATCAACGAGCACCGGGGCATCCAGCGCCTGGAGGCCATGCTCTTCGCCCTGGATGAGATCAACAAGGACGGGAGCATCCTGCCGGGGGTGCGGCTGGGTGCCCACATCCTCGACACCTGCTCCAAGGACACCTACGCCCTCGAGCAGTCCCTTGACTTTGTCCGTGCCTCCCTCACCAGGGTGGATGGCTCCGAGCACATCTGCCCCGACGGCTCCTACGCTGTCCACGATGACGTGCCCACCGCCATCACCGGTGTCATCGGGGGCTCCTACAGCGATGTTTCCATCCAGGTACCCCCCAGGCAAGAGGGGCTCGGGTGGGGCTGGGCGACTGTCAGAAACAGGGGCGGGGGGTAAAACTTTGGTGGCAGTGCTGTGATGCCACCACCACTGCGACACAGGGATGCTCTCATGTCCCTCGCGGTGACACCGTCCCCCTTTCCACAGCAGTAGGAGGATGCCAGCCCGGCACCTAGGAGGTGCTAGGGTGGTCCCTGGCTACTACCATGGGGGGGCTGCAGCCCCGATGGCAGCCAGGATCCCCTCAGGGGATGCGGGGAGGCCCCCCACCCGCCATAAGCCATGGGACCCGAGCCAGTGGATCCGTCCCACACTGGGACAGGGGTTTATTCCCCTCCTGGGGTTGTGGCAGCGAGCGCAGCTCCTCAGCCCAGGACAATCTCGATGCTCAGGTCCACACCGTCCTCGGTGCCGCCTCGTTGCCGCGTCCCTCGCCGCCGCCAGCAGGCCTGGATGGTGCGAGCCGCCTCCCGGTAGCACCGGTACCGGTCCCTGGCCTGCCACATCCTGGCATGGGCCTGGAGAAGGACGCTGGCCCTCTCCTGCCTGACATATGCTGCCAGCGCCCGCAGGCGCCGCTCCTCCCGCTGATGGGAGATGGCGCGATGCCACCAGGCCTGGATGTGGCAGGCGCTGCAGGTGGCCACCTCCAGCGCCCGGCGGACCAGCTGCCCCCGCCACCAGGCCTGGATGGCCACGGCTGCACTGTGACTGTCCCAGTCCCCCCTGGCCAGCATAGCGCTGGGGGGTGGCTGCTGCGCTGCCCTGGCGCCCGGTGGGTGGCTGTCCACGGGAGCCGCCGCGGCGTGGGACTGGGGTTCGGCTCACCTCCAGCCCCGTGGGTCCTGTCCCCCGTGAGACCGGTGGGGGGCCGGGTGCAGGGACACCCGCCGGCACGACAGTGACGCTCCTGATGTCAGAATGGTGCCAGGGACACTGTGGCGGGGATGTGGGGACGCCGCTCCTGGCAGGCAGAGCTGCCCAGCGCGAGGGGGCATGGTCCCCCCAAACCCAGCCCACGAGGGGCAGCCAGCTGCAAGGGGGCCCCCCACCTCCGCAGGGCTCGGCCATAGGGCTGCCGGCCGGGGCAGGGTGGGCACAGGCCACTGCCCCCACGTCCCCAGTGATCCCATGGGAAGGGGCACCTCAAGCCTCGGACCAGGCTGTGACCCTGGGTGGGGTGCGGCTCAGTCCCCAAAGTCTGTGGCTCTGCGGACCCAGGGACCGGCTTCGGCCGGGAGAAAAGCATTCCCTGAGGATGTAGGCAGCCGGAGGGGCCAGCTGAGTCCCGGGGGCTGCCCGTGGCCCACACGCTCGCTAAGACTTAACGAGTCCCCGGTGCGTGTTGGACCCTGTCTGCCGGTCCCTGGGCCCCTGCATCCCCCTGGCCGCGGGGTGGAGGAAGCCGGGGCCGGTGATGGAGGCAGCACCCCGGTCCAGCCCACGCGGGTGCTTGTCCCTTCTCTTGCAGGAGCACCCCGCGTGTCCCCACGCCGGGGGCACCGTCCCGACCCCAGGCAGGCGGGTGGCGGCACGGGCAGCCCGTGCGCCGGCCGGGAGCGCGAGCGGCGCTGGGGCGGCACGGCGGGCTGGCAGCTCCCCGGCTGCGGCGAGGCCGGGCAGCGGCGTTGCTGCTCTCCGGGCCCGCTTGCCGTTAGGGGACTTGGTCATCGAGAACATTTGTCCACATTAATTAAGCCGTGTCTCTCCCCTGGGGAGCAGCGAGATGTGGGCAGGCTTACCGGCCCCGCCGGCGCGCCCCAGCCCCCCCTTGCTGCTTCAAGAGCCTGGGTTTTTAAGAGCCTCATTAGCGGGGCTTTTTTCCCCTTTGAAGCTAACGAGGGCTTCTGCCGAGCGGCTGGAAGGTGCCGGTCCTGCTGGGGCTCCCTGTGGAGGATGCACAGGCGCTGCTCCCCAGGCCCAGCTCTGCAGCCCCCCCAGGCTGGGTGGGGGGCTCTGCCCTGGCTCCCGGCCCCCAGAGCCCCTTCCCTGCCGCACCGTGGGGCTGTCAGGCACCCCGGCTTTCTCTCGCCCACGAGCATCTCCCACAGGTCACCCCCTGTGGACTTTCTGCTTTTGCCACGAATCCATTTAACCCCCTCCCAGCCCCACATTTCAGAGGGGAGTGCACAAAACATTAAAAAAGAAATAAAAGAAATGAGCATGTCTGAGGGCTCGGGCAACCCTGTGAATGTGCTGTCCGTCCATCTGTCCATCAGCCGGGACCCCCCTGGGTGGGGGGGTTGCTCATCAGCCCCACGGTCGTGCTTGGGAGCACCATGCAACGCTTGGTGTTGGGCAAGGGTCCTCCGGTGGGAACGCCCCTCGCTGAGGCATGTCTTCAGGTGCTCACCTCTCCTCCTCCACGCAGGTGGCCAACCTGCTGCGGCTCTTCCAGATCCCGCAGATCAGCTACGCCTCCACCAGCGCCAAGCTCAGCGACAAGTCCCGCTACGACTACTTCGCCCGCACCGTCCCGCCAGACTTCTACCAAGCCAAAGCCATGGCAGAGATCCTCCGCTTTTTCAACTGGACCTACGTCTCCACCGTGGCCTCGGAGGGTGACTATGGGGAGACGGGGATTGAGGCCTTTGAGCAAGAAGCCCGCATGCGCAACATCTGCATTGCCACCTCGGAGAAGGTGGGGCGCTCCATGAACAAGAAGACCTACGATGGGGTGGTCCGGGCTTTGCTGCAGAAGCCCAATGCCAGAGTGGTTGTGCTGTTCACCCGAAGTGAAGATGCCAGGGAGCTGCTGGCAGCTGCCCAGAGAGCCAACGTGTCCTTCACATGGGTGGCCAGCGATGGGTGGGGAGCCCTGGAGAGCGTGGTGGCCGGGAGCGAGGCGGTGGCGGAGGGGGCAATCACCATCGAGCTGGCAGCCTACCCCATTAAGGAGTTTGCCGACTACTTCCGTAACCTCAACCCCTACAATAACAGCCGAAATCCCTGGTTTCGGGAGTTTTGGGAGCAGAAGTTCAAGTGCAGCTTCCACACGCAGGACTGTAGCCGGTACTCTCTCAAGACAGGCAAGTTTGAGCCGGAGTCCAAGATCACGTTTGTGGTCAATGCAGTCTATGCCATGGCTCACTCTCTCCACAACATGCACCAGGCGCTGTGCCCCAACTCCACCAAGCTCTGCGACGCCATGAAGCCCGTCAACGGCAAGAGGTTCTACAAGGACTTTATGCTCAATGTTAATTTTGACGGTGAGTCCAGAGATGGAGACGGGGTTTGGCTGCCTATCTGGAAAGGGATGGGTGGAGGGGCAGGGAGGAGGAAGAAGAAGACCCAGATTTGATGCAAAACCCTCCAATTCCTCCAGCCTGCCCACACCCGGGGACCCCCATGCCGTGGGCTGTGGTTGTCCCAGGATGCCAACAGCCCACCATCACCCTTGGGCAGCAATCTGGGCCTTCTGTCCCCAGTATGGAGAAGCTGGTGACCAACTCCATCCTGCTAGAGCTGGGTGGGACTGGCCCCACAGGGGACCCTCCAGGAACGTGGGTCCTTGGAGACCTCACTTGCAAGCACCGTGATTTATTCACATTTCAGAAATTAAACTGGAGGGAGACCCTTGATCGGGGACCTGCATAGTTTGGGGTGAATTAGAAGCGTGTCCTCTATGACTTGGGCTGAGCCTGGCTATCCAGGTGCCATTGAGAGCCACGGAGGCTGCAGAATCCTCTGCTTTGCCCTGCAGAGCTGGCTGGGGCTGCCGAGCTCGCGGGCACGTGAGGAGAGAGTTCTCCCTTTGCTTTCCTGCTCCTGATGTGTGCATAGGCGGCAAGTATGGGAGTGAAGGCAGAGGCAGGCTGGACGTTTGCCTGTGGCCATGGTGGGATGTGACCCTTTGACGGAGCCGTGCCTCCACGCCGGGAGCGAGCGCTCTCCTGCCCCACAGCAGTGACCATCTCCCCTTCTCCTCCCTCCAGCTCCGTTCAGGCCAGCAGACACAAAGAGCGTCGTTCGATTTGACCGCTACGGCGATGGGATCGGGCGCTACAACATCTTCAACTATCACCACGTGGACGGGCGGTATCGGTATCAGAAGGTGGGCTACTGGGCTGAGGGGCTCATCCTCAACACCAGCCTCATCCCGTGGGCTGAGACCTCCGTCCCAGTGTCCCAGTGCAGCGACCCCTGCAAGAAGAATGAGATAAAGAGCATGCAGCCCGGAGACATATGCTGCTGGATCTGCATCTCCTGCCAGCCCTACGAGTACTTGCTGGATGAGTTCACCTGTATGGACTGCGGTCTCGGTTACTGGCCCAACGAGACCCTGAATGGCTGCTACGAGTTGCCCCAAGAGTACATCCGCTGGAAAGACGCCTGGGCCATTGGTCCTGTCACTATCTCTTGCCTGGGTTTCATCTCCACCCTCTTTGTTTTTGGAGTCTTCATGAAGAACAATGACACCCCCATCGTGAAGGCCTCCGGCCGGGAGCTCTGCTACATTCTCCTGACCGGGGTCCTCATGTGCTACAGCATGACCTTCATCTTCATCGCAAAGCCCTCCACCGAGGTGTGCACGCTCCGGCGCCTGGGGCTGGGCACGTCCTTTGCCGTCTGCTATTCGGCCCTCTTGACCAAGACGAATCGCATTGCCAGGATCTTCAGCGGGGTGAAGGAGGGGGTCCAGCGCCCCCGGTTCATAAGCCCCACATCGCAGGTGGTCATCTGCATGGCCCTCATCTCTTGCCAGCTGATCATCGTCATCATCTGGCTGCTAGTGGAGACCCCTGGCACAGGCAAGGAGACGGAGCCTGACAAGAGGTACATCGTCACCTTGAAGTGCAACAACCGCGACTCCAACATGCTCATTTCCCTCACCTACAATGTCCTCTTGATCGTCCTGTGTACGGTCTACGCCTTCAAGACACGGAAATGCCCCGAAAACTTCAACGAGGCCAAGTTCATCGGGTTCACCATGTACACAACCTGTATCATCTGGCTGGCCTTCCTGCCCATCTTCTATGTGACCTCCAGCGACTACCGAGTAAGAGCCTGAGTTTTGGGGGGGCTCTAACAGGGCCTGACCTGAATGGTCCTGGTGATTTGGGCCCCATGGGGTTTGTGGCTAGGAGATGCGTGGGCCTGGGGAAAGGTGGTTTTGGCCACGGACCTGGTGATGGTCACCTCGGCATTGGGGCACTCAGGACCGGGTGAAGTGTGGCTGAAGGGCTGTGCCTGAAAGGGCAATGATGAGTCCTGGGGAGATGGCTCCCCCCCCCCTTGGCAGACTGTTTGCTAGGGTGAGGATGGGAAATGGTCCTGAGCCCTCCAGAGACCCCACCTGACCACGGAGCAGCGATTGCCATCCTTCAGCCTCGCGACACGAAGGCACAAGAACCCCCCCCGCCTCCACCCCCATCACCAGGGCGTGAATGCCAGCCCCAGGGCCAGCCTGGTCCCTGGGGAGCTGAGCAGTGCCAGGGACGGGGGAGCATGGGGTGCACCCTGCAGCACCTCAGCCCCCCAGCAAGGGTGCCCAGACACGTTCCTGCTGGGCCTGGAGGGGTGGGTGGGGGCGGCTGCGGTCGGGGGCTTCTGGAGAAGAACTGCATCCCTCGGTGGAAGCGGGCACCAGGGTGGGGGGGTGCCAGGCTCTGGCTTCGGGTAATGCCCCAAAGCAGCGCATTGGCAAGGCTGGGGGTGCTGCTCAGGGTGCACCCCCTTTGCAGGGGCAGCGTGTCCCCGTCGGGGCAGTGCCCATCCTCTGCCCGTGGGTCTCCAGCAGGCCCACCCTGACGGAGGGACCTGGGGTGGGGCGGGACATGCCTGTGGGTGCAGGCAGCAGCCTCTGCCCGGTGGGACTGGCCGGTACCACAGTGAGGGCTTCATCCTGCCCTGCTCGGAGCGCTGCTGGCAGGAGCACCTGACACCCACCCCTGTCGCCAGGTCCAGACCACCACCATGTGCATCTCAGTGAGCCTCAGCGGCACCGTGGTCCTCGGCTGCCTCTTCACCCCCAAGCTCCACATCATACTCTTCCAGCCCCAGAAGAACGTGGCCAGCCACCGCGTGGGCACTGCTCGGTTCAGCGTGGCGGCTGCCAGCTCCAGCCAGTCCCATGGTGAGCGCAGAGGGGCTGGGGAAGGGCTGGGGGGCAGGACCCCCTTCCTGGCAGGGAGATGGGGACACCCCAGCATGGGACCCTGAAGGAAACTGGGGTGCGGGGTAGGGCACAGCTGGAAATGGGGATGGAGGATGCTGTGTCCCCTGTAGCTCATCCCTGGCTCTGTCCCAAGCCCTCGTCTCCCCCGTCTCACGTGGCTGCAAGCTCCAAGGCTGCAGCACGGTGTGCTGGGGGGGGGGGTACCACCCTGGGGGGACATGGCCACACTTGGCACCCTCCACCCCAGCCCTGGGGGATGCAGCCACCCTAGGCACCCGTCACCACCCAAGTGGGACACGGCCACCCTGGGCCCTCTCCGCCCCAGCCCCGGGGGATGCAGGATGGGCACCCATTGCCCACCGCAGTGGGATGCCCTGGGGGGGTGCTGCTGGACCCCCAACCTGCCCCTGACTGCTGCCTTCCCGACCAGGCTCAGCCTCGCAGTACGTGCCCACGGTGTGCAATGGCCGCGAGGTGGTGGACTCCACGACGTCATCCTTGTGAAGGACCGGGGGGCCAGGCTGGGGTGCTGCCGCTCCTGCCCGCGGCTGCACTGCACCCCAGCTCCCTCCCCAGGGAGAGCAGCGCCGGCGGCACGGCCCGCTCGGGGGCCAGAGGCAGCCAGGAGGCTCAGCCCCTGCCCCAGCACGAGCTACACATCCCACGCGCTGGGTCACGGTACGTGTCACCCTTCCCTTGCACTGAGCCACGTTACGTGTCCCTTGTCCCCTGCACTGAGCCCTGGTGCACGACCCCCTGTCCCCGCCCTGAGCCATGGTGAACATCCCCTCCAGTCCCTTGCACTGAGCCGTGGTGAACATCCCCAGTCCCTTGAACTGAGCCGTGGTGCACACACACCACCCCCCCGCCCCGTCACCTGCACTGAGCCGTGGTGCACGTCCCCCCCCACCTCCGGCACTGAGCTGCGGTGCACGTCCCCCCGCCCTTTGCACCGAGCCGTGGTGCACGTCCCCCGTGTCACCTGCACTGAGCCATTGTGCACAGTCCCCCATCCCCTGCACTGAGTCCCGGTACGTGTCCCCCTGTCCTTGCACTGAGCTGAGGTACACGTCACCCCCCCATCCCCTGCACTGAGCCCCGGTCCCTGTCCCCCCTGCCCCGAGCGGTGCTGCACAACGCCCCCATCCCCTGCCCCAAGCCACAGCAAACGTCCCCCCCACCTTGCACTGAGCCGCAGTGCACATCCCCGGCGCTTCAGCTGCGCCGTGGTGCAGGTCCCCCGTCCCTCGCACCAAGCCGTGGGGCACAACCCAAATCCCTCTTGCCGAGCCACACCAAGTCACGCTTCGCTTGTACCGAGCCACACTGCACCTCCCGCTCCCCCCACGCCAAGCCCTGTGCCGGCGCACGCTGCCCTCGCCCCTGCCGCGTCACCCACCCACCGCCCGCACCCTGGTGTGGGGCCTTTCATGTCCCCGCTGTGACAAGCCGTGCCCCCCGTCCCCCCTCCCGGGGCCAGCGGAGCCCCCCTCGGGCCCTTTGCACAGCTTCACCTTTTCCTCCTTGTTTTCGGCCCTGGGAAAGCCGCCGAGCGCTGCCAGGCCGGGCCCCAGCCCCGTCTCTCCCTGCCCTCGCTGTGCATAGCGCTTCTCACCCCTTCGGGGCAGCCGGGGCAGGAGCGGGGGCGAACGCCCGCAGCCCCCTCGGCCGCTGCACCGCCCGGGGGGCCCCAGGGCGAGTAACGGGACCCAGGTATTTGAGCCCAACCAAGTTTTTAAGAGTAGATTTTTTCCTGTGAGCAAGAATGTGAATTTTTTTTTTTGTAATTTATGTAAATAAAGTGGGTTTTGTTTTTGTTTTTTTTTTTTTTTTTAAAAAATGGACTCTTCCTGAAGCTCAAGTCCATCCGAACCTGCGGGAAGGGGGCAGACCCTCGCCAAGGGCAGAGCCACAGCATGCTACGGGGGCCAGCAGGGTTGGGGGGCCACGCGACACCCCCTGCTCACGTCCTGCCGGCCCTGGGAGGGTGGTTGCACGAAGGACGTGGAGAGCAGCTCCAGGGACAGGGGGCTAGGAGCTGTCGGGGGCTTCGGGGCTGGGGGCTGCAGCCCTCCGCTTCAGGGGGATGATGCAGATGCTGTTTTTGGCTTCTTTGATTCTCCACCACCGTCCAAGCCTGTAGATAAGAAAGATGGGGGTCACCCTCTGCCAAGCCCCGGAGGAGGGGGGGCTGCGCCCCGGGACAGGGCCGGGGAGGGGGATGGTACCGGTGCTCCTGCCCGAGGCCGGCCACCAGGAAGTCGCCGGCTGCAGAGAACTTGAGGCTGTTGACAAAACCCACCTGGAGGGGACAGGGCAGAGGTGAGGGCCCCAGTGAGGCACCCCCCAGCCCGGCTCCTGCATCCCCAACCTCCCCCATCCATACCAAGGGGATGTCCCAGAGGGGCTCCAGCTTCCGAAATCCCTCACTGCACTTCCAGAGCTTCACGCTGGCGCTGTGGGAGCCTGGGGTAGAGAGAGGAGACTGCCATGCACCCCGAGCCAGGGAAGAGAGCAGGACTCCCCCTGCACCCCCCAAACCCCTGCTCCAAAGCGGCTGCCACACACCTGTAGCCAGGAGGTCACTGTTGCGCAGGGCGGCCACCGCCGAGATCCAGTAGGGCTGCTGCAGGCCCTGGGCGTCCTGCATGCCATGCGCCTCCCGGGCCAGCGCCAGCGGCTTCTTCTTCGTCAGCCCCCACAGGGCTAGGGACCTGCCAGGGAGGGAAGGGTGAGGGGGCTGAGGGGGGCACCGCCCCCCCACCCCGGGCACCACCCCGGCCCCGTGCTCACCCGTCATCGGCGCCTGACACCATGTGCTCCTCGTTGATGAGCTGGATACAGTCGATGGAACCCCTAAGAGAGAAGGGGCAACTGCCATCAGTTACGAGCGTGCTTTGGGATCCTATTTAGGAAACAAGGGCTCACCGGGGCATCAGCATCCCCAGGGTGCTGGCAGGCTCCCAGTGATGCCTGGCACCCGCACACCGCTGCCCCGGCCAGACCCGCCTGCCCGCAGCCCCCTGTCCCGCCCAAGACCTACTGGTGCCCACAAAACACGAGCTGTGACTCCTCGGGGATCTTCCAGAGCCGCACGGTGCCATCTCGTCCCCCTGCTGTCACGCAGCACTCCCGGCTCAGGCTGTCCAGCCCCGTGATGACGTCCTGGTGCCCGAACCTGGAGGGGGAGACGGCAAAGAGCTGCGGCGGGCACGGCCCTCTGCTGCCTCGCCTCCCCCGGGGCTGCCAGGGCGTCCCATGGGGCCAGCGGGGTGTCCCCCCAGGTCTTACAGGGTCTCCATGTATGCGTTCTCTGCCACGTCCCAGACCTTGACGCAGCGGTCGTGGGAGGCGCTGTACAGCTGGTGCGTGCCCTTCCGGAAGGACAGGCCCTGTGGACGAACAGACGGATGGACGGATGGACAGATGGACACAGGGGCAGGGGCGAGGGGCGCTGGGGAGGACGGTGCTGCCTGGCCCCGCAGGCGTTGTGGCCGATGCCCCCGACTCACCGAGACGGCGTCACGGTGCCCGGTGAAGATGTGCAGACGCTTGCATGTGGCTGGATCCCAGATCATGATCAGCTTGTTCCTGTCTCCCGTGGCCTGGCAGACAGCAGAAGGTGCCTGAGACTTCCCCCTCGGGGACCCGCGGCCCACCCTAGCCTCCACTCCCACCCCATGTGCTTTGGGGCGTCCCAGGGACCCACCCTTGACTCTGGCAAGGGTAGGGGTTGCTTTAACTCAGCAAGGTACACCTGGCATGAGACACTGCCCCCCAGGACCCCGGGAGGAGATGTGCTCCCCACAGCCACCTCTCCGCCCCACGCGGTAGCGCCAGCCCCTTCTCCCCATACCAAGTACTTGCCGTCCGACGAGATGGCCATGCAGAGGATGTGGGACGCGTGTCCCATGTGCTGCTCCTCGGTGCCCTTCTTCCCCCCAGGCACCACGCACAGCCTCTTCCCGCTCTCCACCTCCCCTGTGGGAAAAGCATCGCTGTCACCCCCTGAGAGCCTCCCGCCACTCTGGAAAGCACCAACAAGCCTCCCACAGAGCCCGAAACGATGCACATGCATGTCCCCAGCGGGGCCGAGGGCCAAGCCACCTCCGTGGGCACCCGCGGTCCTGCTGCTGCAGGGTTCCTGCAGGGTTCAGGCTGCGGGAGCAGCCAGTCGCAGCCCCAGGGGAACACTTGCATTTGATGAGGGAGCCGTCCTTGGAACCGGAAAAGATGAACCTGTCATCTGGGGAGATGACCAGGCAGGTGACAGGCAGCTGGTGTCCCCGCAGCATGCGGATGCTGGCTGGATCCGGAGGCTGCACCTGCAGGGAGAGCAGGATGTGAGCTGGGCTGCCCTGGCCCCTTCCCCAGGCATGGGAGTACCCGAGCGCGGCACCGTCCCCTCCAGCGTGCCAGCAGCCAGCACCACGGGCGGGAGAAGGGCCCTGTCCCGTAGCCGGCATGGCAACTCCGTGTGCCAGCTGTGGCCGTGCCTGAGTGTCCCCCAAAGCTGGCACTTACGGTCCGGCACCCCCCGGCACCCCCAGCTGGGCACTTACATCTTTGGCGACCAGGCGCTGCAGCCGGCCCTTCTGCTCGAGCTGGGGAAGAAGCGGGAGGCTCAGTGGAGGCGGCTCCGGCCGCGTGGGAGGGGGGCAGAGCCCGCCGCCACCACCGGGACCGAGGGGATGTGCCTGCCCCCCTGCTCACCACGTCCTCCTTCAGCCGGTCGCCGATGAGATCTGCTGGTTGGGTCTCCTCGTCGTCCTCCTCCGCCGCCGCCCGCTCCTCCTCTGTGGCGGACACAGGGCATGAGGGCCGGGCTCAGGCGCCCCGCTGGGGCACCGGCACCGGGCGCCGGCCGGGACTCACCGAGCTGGCGGAGCTCCTCCAGGTACAGCTTGGCCAGGCGCAGCTTCTTCTCCTGCGGCGTCTCCTCCACTTCCTCCTCCGCCGCCTCCCGGCGCCGCCGCCTCAACGACGGGCTGCGTGGACACGCGTGAGCACCGGCACCCCCAACGGTACCGGCACCGACCCCCCCGGCGCAGCCCTTACCTCTCCGGCTCAGAGTCGCTGGACACCTCCTCGTCGGCGGGCCGGCCGGCCGCCGCCCGCGGCCTCCCCTCCGCGCCCGAGACCTGCGGGACGAACCGGGGTGATCCACGGGACGGGTCGGGGACGGAGACGGGCGCGGCAACACCCGCCGGAGCGACCCCGCCGGGGCAGCCCCTCCTCGCCCCCCTCCCTCCGGCCCCGGCCCGGCCCTCACCGCCGATCGCGGCCGCCGCCGCCCGGCCGCCCCGCGCGGGGCCTTGCCCCTCCTGCCGCCCGCCGCCGCCGCCATGCTGCCGCCGCACGTGGTGCCCGCCCCGCCGGCTGCAGGCGGCCAGGCCACGCCCCCGGCCGCGCCTACTGGCTGCAGGCGGCTGGGCCCCGCCTCCCGCTGCCCCTGCAGCCCCGCCTCTCCTTCCCCGGAAGCGCGCTCCTGCCCCGCCCCCGCTTCACCCGGGTAGTGACGCCATTCACGCCGCGCTGCCCCCGCCCCGCCCCCTCGGCGCTGTCCCCGCCCCCTCAGTGCTGAGCCCCGCCTTCTTCCCGCCCCCTCGGCGCCTTGCCCCGCCCCCTGGCGCTGTCCCCGCCCCCCCGTGGGGCTCCTCCGCCCGGGTCCGTCCCTGCCCCCGAGTGCCGGGGGGCGCCGGGGTTCGGGCCCTCCGGCCGCTTGGGGGGAGCAGGGGTTCCCCGCTGACCCCCCCGCCCTGCCCCAGGGACCGGCCACCCCTTGGCGGGTGCCCGCCGCGGGGCTGGGGGGAGGCCAGCGCTGCCTCCTCTGCCCCCCGTCACCCCTCGCGCCCGGCCCTGCGGGCATCGCAGCCGGTGTCCCCCACTCACCCAGGCAGCGTCGCGGCGATGGTGACGGTGTATGGGTGACTGCTTCCCACATCAGGATCAGCCTGTTGTGCCCCTCGGCCAGCCCCAGCCCCAGCATGGCCTCTGGGCCCGTCCCGCGTCCTTCGGGGGCCCCAGGGGCCCGTCCTTGGCTGTGCCGGGATAGTGGCTGGCTGGCTGGGAGGGGTAGGTGCGGGAGGGCCTGTCCTGGTGATGCTCTACAGAGCTAAAACCTGCTTTTGTGCTGAAACTTCATTTTGCGCATTCAGTCTCTTTTCTCTTTGGCACCTGGGGAGGCGTGGAAGGACAGCAGGAACACCCTTCGGCTGGTCTCCGCAAGGCGACCGGCTCACTTCCCCAGGGATAAGCAGCCAAAGAGCGTCACTGTCCATGCCCAGAGCATCCTGGAGGGGCTGCTGACGGCCGGTGGGTGGTCTCCCCTTGCAGACTGCTCAAAGGCGACGGCTCCACAGAGGGCTTGGCTGAGCGGTGTGACCTCTTACCGCTCCTCTTGTGACTTCCGACGTCCCTGGGCGGGAGCGGTTGTGCAGCTGGTGCGGGACGGGCAGCATGGGCAGGAGGCAGAGCTGCCCGTCCCGCTGGGCACGTGGAGGAGACAACGCTGCTGGAGCCAGAGCCTTGGTGGCTTTGTAGCTCCCGGGCTTGGCCACGTCAGCCCGAGGCAGTGCAGGCTCCTCAGATGGTGGGAGGCAGAAAAAGTGATTTACTCCAGCGTGGCCCTGGAGAGGGAAGGCTTCAGCTTCAACTTCGGCTTCAGCTTCAGCTCTGGCTTGGGCTTCTCCTTCCCTTTGCTTCGCAGCCCAGCAGAGCAGCTGGTGCTTTGTGGGAAAGATGAAGTGTGCGGGCAGGTGTTGCCCTGGACCACTGGAAAGAGTGGCTGTCCTGCCGCTCTCCGGAGGATGCCAGCTCCTGTGGGGCTTAGGTCTCCTCTTTCCTGTTAGACTTCGGGAAGAGGAGATACCCCAGCCTGCAGAGCGTCCTAGGGCTGGGGCTGCTGGTTCGTCTCTGCCCAAGCAGTGTCCTCGCTGGGGGCCGAGTACCACCTCGACCATGCCCTCCGCAGCTGTAAGCTCAGCTGTTGTAGGCTAAACCTTGACATCAGCCTTCTTTGTCCGAGGATGAAGACTGTCTGAGTCGCCAGGGAGGAGACGAAGGGGCTGGTGTCTTTCCTTGCGCCTTGAAGGACTGCAGGGACAAAGCAGCAGAGGTGAGGTGACAGCCCTGTGTCCCCTCCAGGCAGGGCACATTGCACCCTGTGATTCCCACGGCCAGGAGGGAGCCAGCGGACGGGGGGCTCAGCTGGAGGCTGGAATACCCCCCTCCAGAAACACCCCCCTCCCCACAGACAAGCTGGGAGCAGAGCCCCCCCTTGCCCGGGCTCAGGAGGGAGCTCCGTGCTGGCGTCCTTCCTCCTCCCCACTGCCCTCACTCACCCTCTCTGATGTACTCTATCTGCTCGTGCTCATTCATCTCCCGTCCAAGGAGCCCTGGGGGGACACAGCGCGTTGGGAACCCTGCTGCCTGTCGGGGACCCTGCTGCCCATCGAAGACCCTGCCACCCACCCCGCCTGGCCGCACAGCTCCCCAGGGAGGGCTGACCCCGGCGTGCAGCATCAGGGAGGGGATGGATGAGCCTCCTGCCAGCCCCACCTGCACAGGCAGGGGTGGGAGGGGGTGAAGGGGTGCCCCAACCGTCCTGTGCCGGGCCACAGGGACCCTGGGAGAGGGAGGGACCTCAGGGCTCGTGGCTCACCAAGGAACCTGACAGCCTCCCGCCGCAGGTGCTCCTGTGGGCTCTGCAGGTAGGGCTGGCTCCGGTGCAGGTAGTCCTTGGCCTTGCTCCTGTTCCTGGCCAGCTGGAGAGAGGAGAAGGGCGCAGGGTTGGCACAGAGCTGCCTCCCAGTTGGGCCATCCGCCCGCTCAGGGCCACCCTCCTTCCCCCCAGCAGGACATTCCCAGCTCCCTGCCGTGTGGCATTGGGGTTCAGAGGGAGCAGAGGGCTCCCCGGGGACGCTGGGGTGCCATCCCGGTGGCAGGGTCCCCTTTGGGACCCCAGGGGCGAGGACAGCCTGGAGCAGAGCCTGCTCCGGGAGGGTGCATGCAGCCATGGGGGCACAGCCCTCCATCCCCCCTGCTGCGCACAGGACAGGGCTTGCCCAGAGCAGATCCCGGGGGCGTTAGGGCTGTGCTTACCAGGCACGGGCCGATCCTCCATGCCTGCGCGGTCTCGGCCAGCTGCTCCAGCTGTCCCCACTTCAGGAACCGGCCAGCACTGCAGAGGGTGTCCTGGGAGGCCTGGTGAGCAGCAGAGATGCCACCACCACTGCTGGGCGCACAGGACCCTGTGTCCCCCCTCTTGGCAGGGCTCAGAGCCTGTCCTGCCCTGTGCAGGGAAGACGCACCGGCTGGGGACTGATGCTGCCACCAGGTTCAGCACCCCAGGGGAAGATAAGGGCAGCCACACTCTCTGGCTGGAAGCCCATTTGGGCTTCAACGTTTTGACCTTAGTGGCCCCAGGCTGCTGTGGAGCTGTAGCCCAGTCTCTGGGGTAGCAGGGACCCATGCCAGGGGCTGTGGGTCCATCCATCCAGGCAGCAGTAGGAGAAAGGCAGCAGTGGGCAGGGAGGGGGGCTCTGCCTGGTCCTAAGGACTCGGCAAGCTAGACCTTAAAGTGACACACATTTGAAGCGTCCAGTGCCAGCATTGTCCTGCCCAAAGGACCGGTCAGGTTGGGAATCCCACCTTGGCCACACTCTTGTCCTGGTCGTACAGGTGAAAGAACAGTGGCACCAGGCTGTCCCACACCTCCTTCTTCATCTTCTTCTTTTCGTCGCCTACCACGAGCCCCATCACGTTTTGGAAGAGACGAATAGAGAGCTCCCGTACAGTGTCCAGCTCCTGGGGGAGGAGGGGAGAGGATCTCAGCCCCAAGCCCATAGTGAGCAAGGGGCTGAGGTGGAGATGGACATCCCCAAAACAGCCACAGGTAGCCCTGCTCCAAAAAGGAGCAAACTGCAGCATGCAGGAGGTCTTCCCAGCAGGGCTGGGGTCCCTGGGGCTGAGGGCCAGAGAGGGAGACCCTGTGGAGGGCTGGGAGGATGCTGCCAGGGCAGGGTGCGCATCAGTGGGACTCAGCACGCCTGCTGCCATTCTGCCACCACCATCCCCCCTGCGTCAGAGAGGCCGAGCCGGGGTGAGTCCTTGCAGGGCGTTTGGGACGCAGCATGGAGCCACTGAGGGCAGCGATGGGGTCTGGGGGCTGCAGGGCAAAGCATCCCCCTGCAGAGCACGGGGGCTGCGGTGGGAGGCGTGAATGGAGGTGCCCAGTGAGGGGGGCACAGGGGTCTCCCCCAGCCTTACGTTGTCGAAGAGCGTCCAGAGCTTGTCAGCCAGTGCCAGGGCGGTGAGGCTGACCGCCTTCCCCTCCAGCAGCTGGAGCATGTTGCCGAGCACGGGCAGGGCCACCGCAGTGGCATCGCTGCCAGCACCCTGCAGCTGCTCCATGACGTACGGCAGCAGGACGAGGGTTTTCCTTGCCTGTGTGAGACACGCCACCTCCTTTTTGTAAAGCAGCGACTGATCGCAGGGGTGAAAATCCTCTCCGCGAACACCGGCCTCCCCACTGGCTTCTTGGCAGGCAGCACGGGTTACGAGGGCAAGGTCCCGGCAGACAGGGCTCACCGGCATGGCCATGGGAAGAGCAGGGCGCAGAGGGGGAGGACAAACAGTGCTGGCTTCTTGCCAGCCCCTTGGCTGCCCCCTTCTCCACCGGACCCCCTGGGCAGGCTGGTAGGCAACCGGCGCTGCCTGGAAAGCTGCCTGAGCTGCCAGCAGCCCCTGCTGCGGCCGCTGCGTTTCACCCCGGGGCTCAGCACCCCAGGGCCAGGCTCTGCAGACTCCATGCTCGGGCTGGTCGCTCTGCCGCCAGCATCCCTGCCAGGACATGCTGGTAGCAGGAGCCCGTTCCCATCGGCACTGCTGCCTCTCTCCTTGCATGGTACAGCCATGGGGCAGAGGGCCAGGGAGGCAGGAGAGCTGGGAGCAGCCGGCACAGCTCCTGATGCCCAGAAAAGCCTGAGCCACGTTACCCACCACCCGCTGCTCCAGCCTGGGCTGCTGTCCCGGCTGCCCCCTACTCACCATGTCGGGCCTCTCGGTGAGCCTAAGGATGCCCCTGAGCACCAGGCTGGGCATCCCCAGGCACTGGCTCTGTAGATACATGGGAAAGATTTCCAGGGCACAGTCCAGCTCTTCATTGAGGTCGGTGCAGCCCAGCATCTGAAACACACACAGCAGGAGCTGGCGAGGTGTGCTGCTGGCTCCGACCGTCAGCTCAGGGCAAGGACGCTGGGGCAAGACCAAGCCCAGACGGAGGCGGCAGGGACTGCGGAGAGCCCCTGTGCCCCACACCACACTGCACTGGCTGCTCACCTGCTCCTCCATGACTGGAGCCCACCCGCCGCCCCAGCTCCCCCCGCAGCGGTGGACATGGGAGAGCCGAGCATCAGAGGGAGCTTGGAGTGTGCCATCAGGCTCACCTCGATGAGGAAGACCATGGCGACCATCTCCCAGGTGGGGTCCTCCACACTGAGGAGCTCTGCCAGACGGCAGAAGATGGTGGAACGCAGGGGTCTTGGGGTCTTCATCATCTCCCTGGCAGGGGGAAGGAGCCACCATCAGGCCTGAGCTGGGCAGGCACATCTCTTTGGGGTTTGCACCAGTCTGGACATCACCAGTCTGCAGCACTTCCTCCGAGCAATGGGGACCCCCCTGCCATCAGGGAGGGGGTGGCATGGGGTGCCTGGTCCCCGAGGAGTGGGGAGAAGGGGCTCTCACCTGGCCACGATGCGCACTCCCATGAGGTGGGTCTGGGTGCTGAGCAGGGCGTCCCAGCCACCCTGCTCCTCGATGGCCAGCACCCGTCCCTCAAAGCCCATGCTGCAGAGCAGCACTCTCATGGACTGCACCGCAGACCTGCACAAGGAGAAATGCCCAGCTCCCACCTGGACCCCCGACTTGGCTCTGGGTGGCTGGCAGGGCTGGGAGGACAGGGATGGGGCACCTGATGGGAGTGAGCAGATCCTGTTGGTGCTCCCTCCAGAAGATGTGCACCTCCTGCAGCATCAGCTCCGTGGTGAATGACACTTGGAAAATCAGCGCCAGGAAAAGCTGGGGGAAGATCGCCTCTACCTGCTGCAGGCAGACGGGCAGCAGGAGGATCTCGCTTATCGTCCTGGCTGCCTGCAGAAGAAACCCAGACACCGAGATGTCCCTGTGCCCCTGGGGAGGTCAAGGCTCGGGGTGGGCAGGGAAGGGAAGTGAGAGCCCCAGACAGCTGAGAGCAGCCCCGGAGGTCAGCGAGGCCCCATCCAGCAACTCACAGCCAGGGAGAGGATGCGCGGGTTGTCCTCGGTGGAGGTCTTGCGCAGCGACTGGTTCATCAGCACACTGAGCAGCTCCCGCAGCACCTTCTCTGCAGCCTCGGGCTCGGAGAGCATCACCCTCCACATGGCCATGGCGACACTGCGGGAACCCGGGGCTCTGTCAGCGGGGACACCCCAGAGGATGGCCGGGCTGAAGTCTTGGGGCCCCTCTCCCAGTGTGAGGAGCCCCAAAGGCTGGTGGGCCCCGTACCGGCTGCATGTCGGGGAGCACTGCAGCAGGCTGGCCACCATCTCACTGGAGTGTTTGTCCATCAGCACCAGCAGGGCCCTGTCCAGGCTGTTGAGGGCTACCACTGCCCTGATGGAGGGCAGGTTTCTGTAGATGGCCCACACAATGTTCAGCACCTGGCGGGGGACACGGGTGGAAGTGGGGATGTTAGCAGGGCGAGCGTGGACATTTCCCCAGCTCCCGCTGGGAGCTGCTTCCGTTCCTGTTGCGGTATGCCGGCTTGAGACGGTGTCAGTGCTGGCCAGGCGCGGAGCTGGGGGAGGAACGGTCCCCTGGTGGGCTGGAGCATCGGCCGTGCCACCCAGGGGCTACTCACCTGCCCTGGCTGGAAGGCAGGGTCCACCACAATGACGTCCACCATGTGGGCAGCCACGCTGATGGTGTAGGCACTTGTGTCTCTCAAGCTCTTGATGGCCATAAGGATGATGTCTACCCGGTGGGAGGGCTGGAGGTATTTTAGGAACATCTGTGGGGTGAAGGAGAGGAGGGGAGATTTGTCACCTAGAGCATCACCCAGAGCATCTTGGCTGTGCAGTAAGAGCGGGACGCAGAGCCAGGCTGTGCTGGGGAGGAGATTGACGGTGGGGGTCAGAGTCCCGTGACAGAGCTTGCTGGGGGCCTTTCCCTAGCCCCTGCTCGGGAACAGCACAAGCCCCCGTCATCCCCATGCTTCGGGTGTCCCTTCACTCACGCTGACCCCCCTGGCCAGGAGCCGAAGGCACTTCTTACCAAGAAGAGTTTGCTGGCGTGGCTGAGTTGCAAAAGCTGCCAGGGGTGCCTTGCTTGCCAGTCCTTCTGGAGCTGCCTTGTGTCGTGCAGGCTGGGCCACCTGCCTGGGGAGGAGCAAAACTGGGGTGCTCAGAGGGAGGGTGCAGAGGTGGAGGTGCAGTCTGAGAGCATTGGACTGAAAAGTTGCTGGCAAAGAAAGAGGGCACCCAGACAGGTCTGGGGAGCAGATACCCAGGAAGGGTCCAGGGCTATTGTGAGCAGGGGAGAGGGGAAATGGCTTTTCAGACTGCAGGCAGGCAGGCAGGTTGGCTCAGGCTTTCTCTTGCCAAGGAGAGTGGCCCCGGCTGCCCATGCATGGGAGGACCCAGCCCAACACGGCTTCTCTTACTTCTCTGCTGCAGGATGAAGGTGTGCAGGTGATGGAGAGCTTCTGCAGCCTCATGGCGGGTCCCCTTGTCCTTGCAGGTGCAGCAGAGGGTGAGGTGCCCCACCAGCCTCCCCAGCATCGTGAACTGATGTGTCTTGGAGCACTGATGTCTGAGGACTGTGGCTTGTGCAAAGCAGTGGCAGATCTGGGGGCAGAGAGGCAGCGCAGGCACAAGGTGACCGCGGGCACAAGGTGAGCCCCAGCTGCTCCCAGAGCAGCCAGGCAGCAGCCCAGAGCAGGGCAGGGCTGCCCGACCCAGGCGCCTGCCAGTGTCCCGGCCAGCCCTGCCTCACCCTGGGAGAGAGCACGGAGAGGACAGGGGCAGGGCAAAGACCCCTGCTCCCGACCTCCTGCTGACTAGGTGCCCAGCTTCCCCAGGAGCTGCCGGGGCTCAGGGGCACAGGGATGGGGACTGGGGCTGCCCAGACCGGGAGCTCTGTACCTGCGGCAAGGGGTAGATGGTGATGAAGTTGGCCAGCCTGGAAATCCGTGCCATGGCCCTCTCCTGCACCTCTGCTGGCTGGGAATTGGTGAAGGGCAGCAGGAGCTGGGAGGAGAAAAGCTGCTGATGTGCCAGGGAGGTGGCACGGCACAGCACGGCACAGCCAGGCTTGCTCCAGGGCAGTGCCTGGGATGGGGCACGTGTCCTTCTTGCCCCTCGCAGCAACCTGCTGCTGCCTCTTGCTGCCTTCCACTCACTTCTCTCCCAAAAAAGTCCCTCCGCCACCCACACAAGGGCCCCAAGGCTTCGGAGCAACCACCTCCCCGGGGACCTGCAGTGTGGGCTCTGGGATATGGCCCGTGGTGAAGCGGGAGGGGGAAAGCCCCGGGGCTGGGCTCCCCTTGGCAGACAGGCAGGTCCACCTGGGAGGGAGTGTTGGGCAGGATGGGCAGCGGGCAAGGCTGCAGGAGTGGGGTGGCCTGGGGCAGGAGGAGAAGGGGCTCTGGCAGCAGCCAGGAGGCAGGGGGCTGGTGGGAGGGGCACGGCGGGGAAGGAGGGACGTTCCCTGTCCCCCTCCTTGCACCAGGTGCTTGGGGGGGCACTGCTCAAGCCAGGGGTCACTGCTCATGGGGACCCTGTGCCAAGGCCAGACCTGCAAGATGTTCTGCAGCTCCAGGACGCCGAGGGTGCCAGCGTTGCGTATCAGTGCCTGCAGCATGCTGTCCATCGCGGCCAGGGTCTGCGAGGGGGACAGAGTCTTGGGGGCAGGCCTGGAAGCCTGGGGAGGGGGGGTGGCCATGGCCCTGCAGAGGCCAGGAAGGGGCCTTGGGGTGGGGGAACTCCCTGTGGTTCACCCCGTGGCATACCTTGGAGTAGAGGGAAGCCTCGGAGTCTTGGCTGTCCTCCTGCGGAGGCAGGTGGAAGACGCTGCAGAAGCAGGCGTGGAGGAGGCTGCTCTTCTTCTCCTGCAGAATCAGCCTCGCTCTGCTGCAGGGACAGAGAGGTGCTCGTCGGACCCGGCAAGGAGAAGGCAGACTCCAGGGTTGGAGACGTGGGCTGATCCCCACCTGCCGCGGACATCTCAGCCCCCCATGACACCAACACTCGCCTTTGGGGGGAAAATCCCGTGGCCCTCCCTGCCCTGCTGTCTGCTTCCCTCTTGGATCCAGGATTGGGGATGCTCCCCACCTGGGACTGGTGCCATCAGGGCCGCCTGGCACCGGGGAGGCCAAGCTAGGGGCTGGGACACGCACCTCATGGAAGTGATGGCCAGCATGGCTTGCTGCCGCACTGCAGTGTCCAGGTGGTCAGTGGGCTCCTCTTGCAGCAGCATCTGGGGAGCACAGCAGGGTGGGATGGGTTGGGTTGGGACGGGGCTGTCTCCCTTGCCCAGCAAGAGCCTGCAGGGCTAGCAGAGCCCAGGTGCCCCCATCCCGGCACCCCCTCCCCACCCAGCACCCAGTGATCCCAAGCCCTGTGGCAGAAAGGGCTGTGCCCATCACAGAGTCACAGGCTGGCTGAGGGACCTGCAAACGTTGTTGGGTCTGAGCCCTGGCTCCAGCTGGGCCACCCAGGTGGCTTTGGAGCATCTCCAAGGATGGAGATCCAGAGCAGCGCTCATCCTCTGCCCGGCCGAGCCCTCTCCTGCCCCGCTGTGCTGCTGCCCCTGCCTCAGCCTGGCTGGCCGTCCCCTCACCTCGATGGTCTCCACCACCTCCAGCTGGCAGAAGTAAAGCATGTCCCACGTGGTGGAGTCCATGCTGGTGGTGCCGCAGATGGTGCAGATGGAGGCCAAAAATCTCAGCTTCCACACCTCTTGCTGCCAGCCAGGGAGGGCACAAATGGACAGACAGCGTCAGGGGGGAGATACAGCTGAGGGGGGCCTTGGCACAGCCCCCAGCACCTTCTGAGCATGGGATGGGGGCAGAAAGACCGGCTGGGAGACACAGGTGCAGCCTCGTAGAAGTGGCCACAGATACCTTTGGTGTGTTCTTGAGGAAGGCTCGGATGATGTCCAGGGTATTCTCTTCCTCCTTGGGCATAGCCAAGGCGAACTGGCACGGATCTGGCCAAGAGAGAGCAGGCAGGGCTGGGGGGACAGGCAGGGGGGAAAACCGAGCCCTCTGCCCAGCTCCCAGGGATGTCACCAGCCCTGGCTCAAGGCTGGGAAACTGGTGTCCCCTGTGTGTCCCAGGGGCGAGGGCACGATGGTGGTGGGCAGCATGAGGAGGGGGCCCAGTGTGCCCGGGTGAGGGACATGCTGGCACCGAGGGGTAGGGAGGGTTTCTGTCCCAGGGATGCCGCGATGGGGCTGGCTCCCTGGCTGCCGCGCCGTGGGAGCCCTGATGCCAGCCTGGCTGGGAGATGCGAGCCTGGGACAGGGTTGGGCAGGGCAGGGCAGGGCGGGCAGCCCCCTGCCCGCAGCGTCCAGGCACTCACCCGCCTGCAGCGGCTGGACTGTGCATATCTCGTCGGGCTTCAGCCTGGAGCTGCAAGCTGGGGCAGCTCTGCCCTCTTCCTCCCAGGCCCGCTTGGGGTGGCTGGGGGGTGTCCCCGCCATCCTGCAGGAGGGAGGGAGGGAGGAAAGGGGTGAGAGGGACCCCGCACCTCCCGGGGCTGCCCTGCCAGGGCGGTGGGGCAGAGGCGGCTGTGCTCCGGGGTCTCCTTGCTCCCACCCTGTCCCAACGCTGGCCTCCCAGACACTGGGGGCAGGGCTGGGTGACACAGGGTGTCACAAAGTGCCCCAATGTCACCCCCCCCAAGTCCCCCCGATCCCCCCCTCCCCAGGACCCCTCCTGCTGCCCTAGAGCCCCACAAACCCCTCCTTGCCCCAGGGGGACGGGACTGACTCCCTCTTCCTCCTACTCCCGCTATGAGGCTGGGGTTCATCTATAGCGGGGGCATCCCCCTTGTTGCAGGGACCCCTCCGTCCCCTGTCCCCTCGCTCCTGGGGCCTGGTGCCATCCCCACCTGTGCCCGGGGCGAGCCGGCGGGAGCCCGGGCACAGCCCCCAGCCCCTCAGGCACGCCGAGGCTCTTCGCTCTTCCACGCGAGGTGCGGGACAAGGCCCGCGGCCTGCCCTCGCTCGAGGGCTGGTGGGCGCAGCGGGACACCTGATGCCCTCCCGTGCGCTCGGCCGCAGCCGCACGGACCCACAACAGCTGGGCTGGCCGGGTCTCCCGGCTGCGGTTGCCGCGGCGCACGGGAGAGTTCCACCGGCCCTCGGCTGGCACCAGGGAGAGGGGAGTCCCCCTGCTCCCCTCCCCGGGACCCACGACCCCGTACGGGGCGGGGCGGGGGGCCCGGCCCCGGGTGCTGGGGGGCGGCGGTGCCCAAGGGCGGTGGGGCCGGGAACGAGGCGGTGTGGGCTCGGAGGGGTCGGTGTGTGGGAACGGGCGGGAGGGGGCGAGAGGCCTGTGGGCAGCGGAGGCAGCGGGGCAGGCCACGGCGGCAGGCCGGGCCCTCCGCCGCAGCGGGGCGGCCTGGCAACGGCCACCGGAGCCGGCACCAGAGCGGGCACTGGCCCGCCGCAACGCGCATGCGCACATGTGGCGGCGGGAGGAGAGGCGGCCTCCGGCCGCCAGGGGGCGCGGTTCGGGCACGGAGATGTGGCGGCGGCGGAAGTGAGCTCTCGACGGCGGAAGTGGCGGCGGCGGCGGGGCCGGCAGATCGGTACGGGCGGGCCGGGGCCGGGGGGAGAAGGAAGGGGGAATGGGGAGGGGGAGAGGGGTCCAGTGATGGGGCAGTGATGGTCAGTGATGGGACTAATGATGGGTCAGTGACGGGTCAGTGATGGGTCAATGACAGGGTCAATGATGGGGTCAATGATGGATCAGTGATGGGTCAATGACAGGGTCAGTGATGGGTCAGTGATGAGTCAATGACGGGGTCAATGATGGGGTCGATGATGAGTCAATGATGGGGTTAGTGATGGGGTCGGTGATGGGTCAGTGATGGGGTCAATGGTGGGGTCAGTGATGGGTCAATGACAGGGTCAGCGATGGGTCAGCGATGGGTCAGTGATAGGGTGGGGGCTGTGTGTTTGGGAGGTGCAGCCGTGGGGTGGGGGCAGCGATCAGCTGAGTGGTGCGCTTCAGGTTTGTGCACCGTGTGTGGGTGCGCAGTGGCTGGATTGATGGGGGGGTGCAGTCTGGTTTGGGTGCCGTGGCGGGGGGGGGGCGCGTGGGTCCCTGGGCAGCCATGTCAACCATGCCGGGGAAGCAGAATCAGGCACTGCGGTTGGCCACCAGCCTGGGCTGCTTCCTGCCGCCCTGCTGCGCAGACACCGAGGGCGCGGGAACCGGCAGCAGCAGGCAGGGTGAGTGTGAGCAGGGTGAGCCGCAGGCAGGGTGAGCACGGACGGGGTGAGCACAGGCAGAGTGAGCACGGACAGGGTGAGCCGCAGGCAGGGTGAGCACGGACGGGGTGAGCACAGGCAGAGTGAGCACGGACAGGGTGAGCGCAGGCAGGGTGAGCAGCGGGCAGGGTGGGCAACCCTGTGCCCCTGGGGAGGGGCTGGAGCGGGGCAGGCATGGGGGAGGAAACTGGGCACTGGGGGGGGTGAAGCTTGGCGGGGCGCCACAGGCAGAAGCGGGCAGGAGGGCGGGCGTGGGGTGGGCTTCCCCCAGTACTCGAGCCCCCCCGAGTGGAGAGGGGTGCTGGCGGGGTCCCAGCATGGGTTTGCTGGGGAGAGGGAAGGAAAAGCATCACCCTGGGGGTGCCGCCAGGGCCTTGGGGCACTGCCTGGCCTCTGAAGGGGGGAATGTGGTCTGGGCTGGAAGCCAGGGGTCTTGGAGCTGGTGGGGTGGCTTTGGGGGGCACCCTGAGGGTGCAGGGGACTGGGACCTCCCCACCCCCCAGAGGGGGAAGTGGGGCAGATTGCTCAACCCCAGCTGACGAGCCAGTGCAGCAGTTCCTCCCACCCGCTGCCTGCAGCTTCTCCTTTGCAAGGGGACCAGCCGCCGGGCTGGGAAAGGGGTCCTCGCCACTCACCGGTTGTGGTAGGGGGTTCCTGGCCCCTTGGAGGTCAGCAGGGCCATCCTGAGCCCTCGCACTGGCACAGCATGGCTGGGGTCTGCTCAGCTCCCCAGCGCTGCAGCCCTCTCTCGCCGGCCAGGGACACGTGTGAGATGCGCGGGCTGGTTTCAGGCAGGTGCCCAGGTGGCAGGAGCTGGTGCAGGGCTGGGGAGGGGTCAAGGCCAGCCCTGTGCCTCCTGCCCCTCTGCCGGCTCGGTGGTGCCAGACCTGCCCAGGGGTCTCATGGCACAGGTGCCTGGAGCCGGCACCACGCGCCATTTCCTTGCCATGATGCTGTCGTTCGACCTCAGACCCGCCACTAACACCTGCAAACCCACACGGCCACGCCGCTGGGGAGCCGTGCCTATGCCGGGGCCGGGGCTGGTGCCGGGCTGGGGGGTTGACGTGTGATCTGTCCCCTGCCGCCTCTGAGCTGTGGCCTGCTTGGTCTCCCGTCAGTGAGAAGAATGGGCTCCGTGTCGGAGGAGCTCAGCCTGGTCCCTCTGCACCGGAGGCCGGAGCTGCTGGAGGCCTGCGCCAAGCTGCTGGGCGAGGAGTGGGGGAAGAGCCGGGCGTCGCGGCTCCACACGCTCCAGCGCTCCTCGGACGCTTTCCCCGCCTGCCTGCTGCTGCTGCGGAGCCGGGGCCCCGCCGAGGCCCCCACTGCGGCCCCCGCCGCCCGGGAGGGTTCCTGCCAGCTCGTGGGCCATGTCCGGCTCTCCCGTGTGGCCGGCCGGCCCCGTGACCTCTTTGTGGAGAGCGTGGTGGTGGCCCGGGCGCTGCGGGGCCAGGGCTACGGGCGGCGGCTGATGGAGGCCACTGAGCGGTGGGCCCGGGCCCGGGGCTTCAGCTGCCTGCACCTCACCACCCACGACAAGCAGCATTTCTACGCCCACCTGGGCTTCGTCCTGGGCGAGCCGGTGCAGAGCGTGGCCTTCCTCAGCCCCGCCATACCCGCGGAGGTGCTGCGGCTCTTCTCCGCCCCTCCTGGCGCTGCCACTGCCACCACCACCAGGCCAAGGGTGTCCCCTGCCCCCCCGCCTCCCCTCCTGCCCCCCGCTGCCCCACCCCCACCCCCCCCGCCAACCGTGGTCTGGGCACGGGGAGTCCTGGCCGAGAGCAGCGGGCAGAGCCTCCTGGAGACCCCCCACCGCGACGCCAAAGGGCTGCCCATCTTCTGGATGAAGAAGGACATCTGAGGGGCCGAGGCCCCAAGCTGGTGATTAAAAGCAGTGCAGGCAGGAGCTGCCCGTCCCGGCACTGCCTGCCTGCCATTCTTCGGGGCTGGCACCAGCTCCCCCAGCCTCCCTGGTTTTTTGCCCTGGCCCCATTGCCGGGGCGGGTGCCTGCGGGGAGGTGGTCCCCACACCCTGCCCTGCCCGGGCACGCTGGCTCCGCTCCTGCCCGGCCGCCCGCTCGCCTGGCCGGGGCCCTGGGACCACCAGAATGGCAGTGAGCCGGGCCCACCCCGGGTCTGGGGTTGGGACTGGTCCCAGGAGTGCCGCCCGGTCCCACCAGTGTCTCCTCCACCCAGGAGACTCGCTGTGGGGCAGCTGGGGCTGATGGCGTGCCGTGTGTGCCTGCGCGGCTGCCGCTCTCCCCGCTGAGCAGCCTGGGGAAACCGAGGCACACGATGGCTGGAGGGGCACCAGGGGGAGTAGGGCATGGCACTGCGAGGGGGGCGGGTGGCCAGGGCCCCCTGAGGCAGCCGGCGGCGAGGGCCAGAGGCATGGGAGCGGGAAGGTCAGGAAGAGCGGCTGGGCCCCGCGCCGGGGATTAGCGCTGTCCTTGCTGCGTCACTCGGCCCCCAGGCCCATCCCTTGCCTAATCCCCTCGCCCCAGGCAGCTGGCCAGCACCGGGCATGGGCACCCGGCCCCCTCCGGCTTTGCAGGAGCTGGGGGGGACAGAGCTGCCCCTTTGGCTCCACCACACCTCTCGGGGGGCTCAGCCCCTCGGCAGGGCACCCAGAGTGGCTAGGCTCTGCTATGAAATGGGGAAGAGGGGGTCACGGTGCCTCTGCTACGGGCAGGGCTAGGATCCAGCTACGGGGGTCGGCAGCTTGCAGTGCCACCCCAGAGCCGTGCCGTGGCTGTGGTGGTGCAGGCAGGGGCTCTGGGCACCAGGGCGCAGCAGGCAGAGGTGCCCGCTGGCGACGCTGAGGCAGGAGATGTCTGAAACCCCCCAGTTTGCTGAGTCCCATGGGATTTTGGGGTGGGCAGCATGTGCCTGTGGGGCAGCCCGGCCCCTGTGACTGATCCTAGCCCACCACATGCCGGGGCGGCAGTGCCAGCACGGCCAGGGTGCCCGCTGCACCCCTGCCGCCTCACCCCCGCCGCTCTCCTTTCCCTGCAGGGTGCCGGCCCCGCGGGCAGCCAGTGACGCAGGATGGTGCTGGCGCTGGCGCTGTGGGCCTGCCTGGCGCTGGGCACGGCTGGCGGGGAGAGCCCGGCACCGGAGCCCCTGGCGGGCGGGCAGCCCTTCACTGTGGTGTGGAACATCCCCACCGGCCGCTGCCAGCGCCGCTTCGGCGTGGGGCTCCCCCTCGGCGACTACGGCATCGTGGAGAACCAGGATGGCCGCTTCGCTGGCCAGAACATCACCATCTTCTACAAGAACAAGTTTGGGCTGTACCCCTACCTGTCACAGCAGGGCGTCCCCCACAACGGGGGCATCCCCCAGCGAGTCCCCCTCGGTGCCCATCTCGCCAGGGTGGCTGGGGACATCCGCCTCCTCCTGCACCCCACTTTCCACGGCCTGGCTGTGGTGGACTGGGAGGAGTGGAGGCCCCTCTGGGCCCAAAACTGGGGGGCTAAGCGGATCTACCGGGCAGCCTCGGAGCAGTGGGTGCGGGACCGGCATGGCCTCCTGCCAGCGCGGCGGCGGCTCCGGCTGGCGCGGCGGGAGTTTGAGCGGGCAGCGCAGGCTCTGATGGAGGAGACACTTCTGCTGGGCCGGACCCTGCGCCCAGGGGGGCTCTGGGGTTTCTACCGCTTCCCCGACTGCCTCAACGGCAACTGGGCCAAGGAGGCCAACTACACCGGGCAGTGCCAGCCGGCAGAGGTGCAGCGCAACAACCGGCTGGGCTGGCTCTGGGCCGCCTCGGCCGCGCTCTACCCCAGCATCTACCTGCCGCCGGCGCTGCCGCCGGCCCTGCGCCGGTGCTACGTGCACCACCGGCTGCGCGAGGCCCTGCGCGTGGCTGCCTTCGGGGCCGACGGCCTCCTGCCCGTGGTCGCCTACTCCCGCCTCTCCTTTCGCCGCTCGCCCCGATTCCTGGAGCCAGTAAGTGCTGCGGGGCCGGGGCTGGCAGCAGGTGTTCTGGGGGTCCTGCTTGGCACTGGGACATGGCCCGTGCCCCCCAGCCCGGTCACATCTGTCTCTCCCTGGCAGGCTGACCTGGTGGACTCCATCGGGGAGAGCGTGGCGCTGGGTGCAGCCGGACTTGTGCTCTGGGGAGACATGTCGTACTCCCGCTCGGCTGTGAGTACGGCCCCTCGCCACACCGGGGCACCGGAGCCGGCGCGTGGCGGGCAGCAGGAGACGGCGTGGGCGTGGGTGTAGGCGACGGCCAGGTCTCCCGTGCCTGCTGGGGAGAGGTGGCCAGAGGGACCCATGGTGCCGGGGCGGGTTCTCACTGGTGCTTCCCCCCCAGGAGAGCTGTGCCAGCCTGCGCCACTACCTCGTGTCCACCCTGGGTCCCTACGTGGCCAACGTGACAGCGGCAGCCCGGGAGTGCAGCTACGGACAGTGCCACGGGCACGGGCGCTGCGTGCGCCGGCGGCCCCACGACCTGGGCAGCCTCCTGCACCTCGGCCCCAGCGCTGGCCCGCCGGCCTCTTTCCGCTGCCACTGCTACCGCGGCTGGGCTGGCGAGGACTGTGCCCGCCGGGTCCAGCACGGCCCTGCCGCCTCCTGCCTGGTGCCCACCCACACTCACGGCCTCTACAGGCACAACGACCTCCCGCCCCCTGACACCTGCCTGCCGCGGGGCACGTGGGGCTGGTGACCAGGGCTGGGGACCGCCATGGTCCCCTACCCTGGCAGCACTGCTGCCCAGCGCTTCCTATGGTCTCGTTAACTTAAATAAAGCCTCCTGGCAGAGCTGGCATGGTCCTTGTGTGCAAAGCTGGGGCAGCTCCGTGGTGCGCCCAGGCTGGGTGCAATTGCTGTTGCTGCTGAGAGGCAACAGAGACCCCAGTTTGGCTCTGGATGGGCCCACTGGTGCCTCAGATTCCCTGCACGGGCTCTGCCCTGATCCCACTGTGAGCTGGCAGCCCCTTTGCCCTGGGAAGGGGGCACGGGGGACTGCCACAGGCTGCTCTCCCTTTGCCACGCTGGCACTGTGCTGGCAGCCCTGACTGTGCTGCCGGGCCCCCCTCCCCACAGCTATTTTTATCCCCCCCCCAACCGCGCTTCTCACTGTCCTATTTTAAGCGGCGCAGTTGGTGCACTGGGAACCCAGTGCCCAGCTCCCCGGGGGCCCCGCACCACCTCGCTGCCCGCTCACGCTGCCCGGGCGCAGGGCACGGGGAGCCATGCCCAGGGAGGCTGGAGAAGGTAGGCTGGGGAGCGGGCTGGGGGCTGGCGGGGGGCCCTGGCACCCCGGGGGGGACCGGGTGGCATGGGGCGATGGGGTTGGGATGGAAGCAGTGGCCAAACGCTGCCCTCCGCCGCGGGGGCTGCGGGCAGAGATGCCCACCCGGGGAAGAAGGGGGTTGTGGAGGGCTGCGGGTGCAGGGTGGCAGGGTTTGAGGAGGGGACAGGCAGCTGGCTGGCACAGCCCCCTGCACCAAGCCTACATGACCAGCCATGGCCCCCCAGCTGGGGGAGAGCGGATGCAGGGGCAGTGGGGGTACCCACGGGCCAGCCCCCAGCCAAGGGCAGGGCCCTGGGCAGGGTCCGGGGGGACCCCAGGCACCAGCTGAGGCCCCCCCAGCCCCGACGCCTGCCAAGCCCGCTGGCAGCATGCACTGCACTGACAGCAGCAGCACGGCGCCACGCTGCCCTGCAACACGCTGCTGACCCCGGGAGGGATTGGGAGCGGGCACAGTGCCACCCTGCCCTGCTCCACCACGGGCACAGCGCCTGGGCCCTGCCCGCTGCTCAAAAACACGCAAACGCCCAGAAAAAAGTCCTTTCCCTCTACCCCAGCGTGGGCACGGTTGCTTCCCATGACAGTGCTGGAGCCATGCCTGCTTCCAAAAAGCCCCCTCGCTCCCATGGGGGACGTGCCCACCTGGGCAGTGGGCACCAGGACTCCCTGGCACAGCACGCACCCCACATCCCCGTCTGTGCAGCCCTAAGCAGCACACGAGCACGGCACCCACGGGGCAAGCCAAGCCGTGCCACAGGCTGGAGCTGGCACTGCCCTGCCCCTGCCCGCCGGCTCCCAGCTGGCCCAGGGGAGCCCCAGCCAGCCCCGTGGTGGCCGGGCTATCCCAGCCGGGGGGGTGGCACATTCCTGCCCCCAAGCCAGGGCCAGTTTCCAGCCACCCTAACGAGGCTCTGGGATCGTGGCCACCAGGTGCCCGCTAACTGCTCCGATGACAGCACTGGGGCCGGGGGGGCACAGCCAGCGCTCGCCCGCCCGCAGCCACAGGGCTGTGCCAAGGGAGCACTGCCGTTGGCTGCCCACCCCGGCACAGCACCGGGCTGGCGCCAAAGCTGGGGTCACCTCCGGGAGGGGTCTGGTCCCCGGGGCAGGCAGGGGCTGCAGGCAGGGCCCACGCTCACCCTCTGCCTCCGCTCCCAGCAGACAGCATGGGAAGGGCCGAGGGTGCCACGCCGGCAGAGCCTGGGGACCCCGACGGCAGCGAGCCTGGAGCCATCAGCCTGCGCCCCGTGGAGTCCATCAGCGACCTGCACTGGGCCCTGGGCGGGCACAAGGGTGCTGAGGGTGAGAGTGGGGGGCGGGGGGGGGGCCTGTGCCAGCCCCAACCGTGCCAGCGGCGTGGCTCTGACCTCTTCTCTCCCCTGCCCGCAGGCAACGGCCCGGCTCTCTCCAGCAGCCTGCACCGGCCCCCGCCTCGCCCCGCGCCCCCCAGCCCCCCGCCGCTGATGCCCACCCTGCGCCCCATGCCCGCTGCCAGCCCCTGTCCTTGCCTGGGCCCCGGCCACCCCCTGCTCCTGGCCCTGCTGGGGCTCCTGGCACTGGCGAGCCTGGTCCTGGCCACGCTGGCCATCTACCTGAGTGGTACGTGGCACTGGGCAGGGTTGGGGGGGCGAGGGGGAAGCTCCAGGATGGCCAGGCCGCCCGCCCCCAGCATGTCCCCGTCCTCTCCCCGCAGTCCTGCAGAGCCAGTCGGTGCGGGCGCTGGCCCAGTGGCTGGAGAGCCAGGAGGACGCCGTGCGGCAGCTGCGGGCAGCCAGTGGGCAGCTCTGGGCTCACCTCAACGCCAGCGCCGAGCCGGGCGGGCACCGCTGAGCCGCTCCCGGCCCTGCCATGGGCACCGGGCCACCACGGGAAGGGGCACTGAAGGGCAGGAGGGGGGAGCGGGCAGCCCTACCTCCCCCCCATTCCTGCTCAGATCTGGCAGCATTGCCCCACGGGGCGCAAGGGGTGGTAGGAGCAATGCTGGTCCCCACCCCAGGCTGTGAGAGGAAAGGAACAGGGCTGCAAGGACCGGCACCTGCCCCGGTGACAGCCCTTCTTCACAACAAGGCAGAAGGCACCCTCCAATTAGCCTTTTAATTACCTCCTGTCATCAAAGTCTTAGAAAATCACCACCACAGATACATTCCCGGGGTGGCAGGCAGGCACTCCCAGCTGGCACAGCCCCATGCCCGCCTGGGCAGCAGCGCCCGGGGCTGCATGAGCAGCACCAGGACTCACCCACTGTGCCACCCCCCCAGAATTAATTTCCCACAAGAGAACTATTTCATATAAAGCATTTGGCTGGAAAAGGGGTCAGAGCAGGCAGCTGGCAGGGTTGGGCAGCGCCTGCCACCCCGCGCCGCTCTGCCACCCTCCCTGGGTGCCAGGCCAGCTGCGGAGGCAGGGGCTGTGCCCAGCGTGGCAGGGGGGAGCCGGGGGAGCGCTCCTGCGGCAGGCACGGACACCAGGGCCAGCTGCCCTGCAGGGCTCTGCCCTCCCCCCCAGCCCTTCAGGCTGTGCCAGGCCACCCTGGTGCCCCCATGGGACCGGGGAGGGGGGACACGAGCCCTGCTTCTGAAAGGGGCCGCAGGAGCCCTGTGCGACCCCCTCCCACCATCCCACGTGGAGCCCCAGCCGCAGGGCAGGCAGAGAGCAGCACGCCACCACCTACCCCCCTGCTCTTCTTTTATCCTTCTTTTTTTTGGTTAAAAAAATAAAAGAGGGGGCAGCCCCGGGGGGGGGCAGCTCCAGGCATTAAATACTCTGCTGTACATGAATAAAAGCCCGAGGGCGGGGGCACCTGCCCCTCACAGTGCTGGGTCTGCAGTCCAGGTGGGCCGGGGGCTCTGCCCCCCTCCGCCCGTCACAGCACATCTGCCCGCTTGTCCCGCACCCGGCTCCGGGCTTTCGTGCGGGCTTTGAAGGCAGCCGAGTTGTAGAGGTGCTGGGAGGGGAGGGAAGGAGAGATGGGTTAGGCAGTGCCCCTCTGCTCACCCCCCCACCGGTGCCCACCGTGCTCAGGGCTCCGCGGTCGCAGGCAGACGCTCGGCTGGAGCCCATGGCAGCACGGGAGGGGACTGCGGGCACAAACCTGGGTGGGGGCACCCACCTTCTCAAAGCGGGAGACCTTGCTGGCTTTCAGAGTGGCCGCATCCAGCACCAAGGGGGGCCCGAGGCCGAAGATCTCCCTTAGCAGCTCGTTGTTCTGCAGAAGCAAGGGCCTGTCAGCACCGGCCGGCACTGGCCCGGCACCCCCAGCATGGCCGCCTGGCCCCTACCTGGAGGTGGTGGCGGATGCCGGAGCCCAGCACCTCTTTAAAGGCTTGGTAGGTCCGCTGGCGCGCCCAGCTGTCCAGGTACATGCACTCCAGGCCAAATCGGATGGTCTCCTCCTGGTACTCCCCACTCTGAGCGGAGAGAGGCATCAGCAATAACCTGGGCACCAGCCCTGTGTGTCCCCCGGCTCTCAGCGGAGGGGAATCGCCAGGCAGCTGGGCAGCAGCCACACAGCCAGGGGCTCGGCAGGGAAGGGCACCGCCAGCCTCCAGTACCTCGATGAAGCGCAGGATGTCCCGGAAGATGGAACGCTGCTTCCGCCGGTCTGTCTTGGCTCGGTACTTGTTGCTCTCGGTAGCCAGAACCTTGAGCTGGGCACACAGGAACTCTGTATCTTGGTGGCACAACTCCGCCTGCCAAAAAAAACAGGGGGGTTTGGAGGGGACAGGGCTCCAGCCACTGCTCATCGCCAGGACACCATCTGGGCACCCACTGCTGACGCCAGCCCGGTGCATCCCAACGCTGTCAGTGCCAGCTCAGCCGGGGCACAGGCTGGGTGACGGTGCCAGCAGCTCCCTGCCGCTCTGCTGCCCGCCCACCCACTGCCTCCTGCCACCGCAGCACCCCGCCGTACCTCCACGTCCTGGGCCAGCTCAAACACCAGCGCGATGGCTTCCCCGGCCAGGATGCGCAGCGCGACGCTGCTGCTGGACAGCAGTGGGGGCAGCTTCAGCCAGCGACTGAGGCAGGAAGGCAGGAGGGGAGTCAGGGGGGCTGGGCACCGCCCCAGGGGCTCCCCCCTGTGCAGCCGACTGCTCTATGCCGGCCCCCACGTCCCCCAAGCCCCGCTCACTTGTCCAAGATGCTCTTGATGTGGGAAGGGGGGCAGATGGTGAGGAGCAGGGACCACGACTGGAGGGCGCTGCAGTGCAGAGGGCTGTGCTGGGCAGGCACAGAGCCCCCCTCGCCCATGCTGGGGGGGCTGAAGACGCCCTCCAAGCAGGACAGGCACGAGACCAGGTCCTGGAGGGGGGAAACCTGCCCGTCAGGCCCCAGCTGCCAAGAAGACACCAAAGCGAAGCCACACACTGGGGACCGAAAGGGACCCACCCTGCCCAGGGGCACCAGGAGCTCCCTGGGGCAGGAGAGACTCCTCCACCCGGGACACCCCATCTCTGCGAGGTGGGCTTCCCCCTCAGCTCAGCTCCACGCTGCCTGGGCTGTCACTGATGTCCCGTGCCCCTTCCTCAGCTCAGCTCCAAGCTGCCCTGGCACCACAGGCCGAGGGCAGGTGGCACGGCAGCCCCCGGGGTGCCCTCCGGCAGGGGTACAGATGACACCCAGGCACAGTTACCTCGAGGTCAGCAGCGGCAATGTAGCAACACATGCCCAGGGCCGTGGCACACTGGCGAGAGACGTGGGGAAAAGGCAGTCAGAGGAGGCAGTGCCGGGCCAGATCCAGCACCTGCCCAAGGGGAAGCAGGGTCAGGGTGCCCCTGCTTTACCCCACCGCTCCCCACAGCCCCCAATCCTACCGCCCTCCCGCAACTGCAGTGGCCCCCAAAGGCCTCTCCCGGGCTCTCCCCACCGCCGAGGTGCCCCTTGCGCTGAGGAGGAAAGGGGTCGGGCCTTACACTCTGCCGGGCGCTGGGGCTGGCCGCGCTGTCTGTCAGGATGCTGACGAGCAGGGGCTTCAGGCTGCGAAACACCTCTTCCCCCTCCGGGCCGGAGCCCATCTGGAGGCAGAGGAGGGTGAGGACGGTGCCCGCCAGCGCCTGTTCCTCCCCTTTACCTGCAGGCAGCACAAGAGACCTCCCTCAGACACCGGTCCCCGGCCCCGCCACCCCCAGCCCTGGCGCCCGCCTGCGCCCAGACCTTTCTTGAGACACTTCTCCAGGGAGTCGGTGAGCGTGAGGCGGCGCTCCAGCAGGAACTCGGAGAGGGTTTTGGAGGAGAAGGCCAGGCGCAGGCTCTGCAGTGCCGCCTGCCGCGTCTTGGCGCTGTGAGAGACCGCGGGAGGTCACGGGGGGGGGTGGCCCGGGACGGGGCACGTCCCTGCCCCTGGCTGGCGGCGCCGGCAGAGAGGGGCAGCGTGCCAGGCGTGCCCACGAAGAGCGACAGCCGCTCCTCACCTCTTGTCCAGGAGGTTGTCCATGTGCTCCTTCAGCCTGTCCTCTGCCTCCTCCTCCTGGCCTTGCTCGCCCGCCGCCTCGCTCCCTGCCGGCGCGGCACCACGTCACGGAGGTGCCCGGGCGCGAAGGCAGGGAGCCCGCGGGCGGCGGGCACAGCAACAGCGCTGCCGCCCACGGGGACACGCGGCGGGGGAGGCGGCGGAGCGGGGCAGCCCCCGGGCTCACCTGCGCCCTCCTCGGCGGGGCTGGTCCCCTCGCTGGCGCTGCTGCAGTGGCTCAGCACCTCGCTGCCGGCCTCCTCCTCGCTGGCGGGCGAGCCCGCCCGGGCGCTGCCGGGACCACCTGCGGGGGGGGTGGCGAGGGGCTCCTGTCAGCCTGGCCCCGGCCGCACGGGGCAGAGGCGGCGCGGAGGCCGCCGAGGCGGAGGTCCGAGGCCCGTGCGGGCCATGGGGCCTGTGCGGCCCCCCGCGCCCCGCTGCCGGGAGGGGACGGCAGGGCAGGGCAGGGCAGGGCGGCCCCTGCAGCCCCGTCGCGTCGCGTCGCCGCGGCGCGGCCCTCCCGGCCCCGCCACCCCCAGCCGCCCGCCCCCGGTCCGCCGCCTTCCCGCCCTGCACCGCGCCCGGACCCCCACTCACGGCGCGCGGCTCGGCGGGAGCGCGGCATGGCCTGCGCGCGCGGACCACACGCCCCACCCCGGGCGGGAGGCCCCGCCTCTTTCCCCGCCCCCGGGCCCGCCCCCCCCCGCCCCGCGGCCCCTTGGGAGCGCCCGCCGCCATCTGCGCACGCGTCCCGCGCGGCGCCGCGAGCAGCAACTCCCGGCATGCACTGCGTGGGAGCACCGGGCCCGCGCGGCCGGGCCGGGCCGGGCCGGGTCGGGTAGGCGGCCGGCTGTGAGCGGGGCCTGCCCCTGCCCCTGCCCCTGCCCCTGCCCCTGCCCCTGCCCCTGGTTATATCCCTGCTCCTGCTCCTGTCCTTCCCCTGTCGCTGTTCCCACCCCCGCCACCTCACTATCCCTGCCCATATCCCTGCTCCTGCCCCGGCCCTGCCTGTGTCCCGTTGGGACGGTCTCCGTCCCTAGCTGTTGCTTGTGCACAGTATGAAATGGTATAAGCTTTCTTAAGAGATGCGCGTCTGTAGGTTACGGCGCGTGCTGCGCGGTGGCGGCTCAGCAGGCGCGGCTGCAGGACCCTAGCTCAGGAGGAGGAGAGCCCCACCACGAAGGATGAAGGCCACCCCTGGACTCCCGAGATAAGACCGGCACCCCGGCCCCTCCAGCACCTCCCTGAGCCCCTCCCGTTCCCTGGTCTCACGGATAAGTACCTGTAGCGAGACCGGCTCCAGGGCCGCCTGGACGCGGAAAGGATGTCGATGCCATAGAATTGCAGTGGCTTTGCAAAGCAGTGGGGGGGATTAAGTGGGGATTGGTCAAACTGTGCCGTACCCCAGCGCTCGAAGAGCGAGAGCCACGTGTGAAAACACATTTGGAGTGCCCTGGTTTGGCTGGGACACCCCACGGGTGTGAGTAAAGAATGACTCTTGTTCTTGCCTTGGCGTGAGTAAAGAATGACTCTTGTTCTTGCCTTGGCGTCCTTGCTCCTTGGGCTGCACGGGCCAGGTGCGAAATGCTTGTGACACCTGTCCCTGCCCACAGCCCTGGCCCTGCCTGTCCCCCTGTCCCTGCTGTGGGTCCTGTCCCTTCCCCTCTCCCTGCCCACATCCCTGCCCATATCCCTGTCCCTCTACCTGTCCCTGTCCCTCTACCTGTCCCTGTCCCTGTCTGCATACCTGCCCATATCCCTGCTTCTGTCCTTTTCCCTGCTCCTGCCCCACTCCCGCTCCTGCCTGTATCGCTGCTTCTGTCCTTGTCCCTGCCCCTGCCTGTATCCCTGTCCAAATACCTGCTCCTGTCCCCGTTTCTGCCTGTGCCCCTGTCACTGTCCCTGCCCATAACACTGCCCGTATCCCTGTCACTGTCTCTATCCCTGCCCCTGCCCACATCCCTGCCTGTATCTCTGCCCCTGCCCACTTCCCTGCCCATACCTCTGCCCCTGCCTGTATCCCTGCCCCTGTCCCTGCCCCGTCTCTACCCCTGTCCCTGTCCTGCTGCTTTCCCTGTGCCAGCCCCTGCCTCTGCCACTTCCCCTGTCCCTTCCCATGTCTTCCCCTGCCCTGTCCCTGCCTGTACCCTTATCTCTGTCCCTGACCCCGACTGCACCCCACACCCATCCCCATCCCTATGCACGTCCCTGCCCCTGCTGCTGCCCCGGCCCTGCCCCATCCCTCTCCCTTCCTGCCTCCTCTCCCTACCCCCTGCCCCATCCCTCTCCCTTCCCGCCTCCTCTCCCTACCCCCTGCCCCATCCCTCTCCCTTCCCGCCTCCTCTCCCTACCCCCTGCCCCATCCCTCTCCCTTCCCGCCTCCTCTCCCTACCCCCTGCCCCATCCCTCTCCCTTCCTGCCTCCTCTCCCTACCCCCTGCCCATCTCCTGCCCATGCCTTGACCCCTACCCCTTCCTGCCCCTGCTCCTGCTCCCTGTCCCCTTCCTCTTCTTCCCTGCCCCTGCCCACTACCCTGCCTGCCCGCGGCCCCTGCCCATCCTCCTGCCCCTGCCCACCCCTGCCCTGAGTTTCCAGGCCTGAGTTTCAGTTTTTTGACTCTTCCCAGTTTCCCGGGATGACCCAGTGCGGGCAAGCAGGGCTGCCCGTGGGCACCCACTCCGCGGCACCCAGGCTGCCCACGGCACCCACGGCCCCGCGTGGGGGATGGGAGGGACGGGGGAGGGGGGGGGCAGAGCCGCCGCGGGGGACCTGTTGCACTTTCGTTTCCAGCCGGCGGAGGCAGAAATCGAAACTGGGCCAGAAACAGAAATTCCTGTTGACCGGCTCTGCCGCAGCCGGCGCTTAAGGCAGCGCGGGCAGCAGCTCCTGCCCGGACCGCCTGCCGCCTCCCGCTGCCGCGGCGGCACCGCGGCCTCCGGTGGCACTGGCACCAGCCGCGTCCCATTGCCTGCGGTGACACCAGGGCCTCCGGTGGCACTGGCACCAGCCGCGTCCCATTGCCTGTGGTGACACTGTGCCACCAGCACCAGCCATGTCCCATTGCCTGTGGTGGCACCAGGGCCTCCGGTGGCACTGGCACCAGCCATGTCCCATTGCCTGAGGTGACACCAGGGCCTCTGGTGGCACTGGCACCGGCCATGTCTCATTGCCTGTGGTGACACTGTGCCACCAGCACCAGCCATGTCCCATTGCCTGTGGTGGCACCAGGGCCTCCGGTGGCACCAGCACCAGCCACGTCCCAGCTCTGGCTGTGCCCCAGCCCGGACACTCCAGCCCCCGGCGTGGGCACAGGCAGGCGCTGGTGCAGGCAGGGCACCCCCAGCCCCCGGGCAGGGCCTGGCGCAGGGTCCCCGTGGTCGGATGCCGCCTCCTGCCAGCTGGGCACCCAGGGGAGACCCTGTGCCACCGCGGACACCCCGGGCTACAAGGTACTGCAGCACACCAGACCCAGCCTGCAGGCAGCTGCCTGCGCTGCCCCCGCCGCTGTCACTGCTGCCCCTCGGCTGGATGCCGGGGCGATGGCGGTGCCGCGCAGCCCCTCCTGCCCCCTCCCAGCCCCCGCGGCGGTGGCACCGCGGACACCCTGGGGACCCCGTGGGCAGGAGCCCCCCGGGGAGCCGGGGCCGGGGCCAGGCGAAACCCCGGGGCTGGGGCCACCTTAACTTCCCGGCGGTGACGCCATCGGGGCGGTGCCCCGGGAACGCTTAAAAGCTGCTGCAGGCGGGAGAGGGCTGAGGGATCCTCACACCTGGCAGGATGGATTTCAGGCAGGTGACATCCACGAACGGGCTGCGGACGGTAGCGGCCAACGAGCTGGATGGCTGGATCGCGGACAACCTGCAGCCCAGCACGGAGTTCAGCAAGCAGGTGAAGCAGACAGTGAAGCAGATCTGTGATTTCCTGAAGGAGCAGTGCTTCGAGACCGACATCCACGTCCACAAGACCGTCAAGGTGAGCACTGCCCGGCTTGGGGACCAGCCGGCACCCCTGCTGCCACCCTTCCCTCTGTCCTCCTGCTCCAGCTCATGCCCTGCCTCAGTTTCCCCTGGCAGCCCCAGGAAAGGTGGCAGGTGATCCCCACGCTGAGCGGCAGCGGTGCTGAGCGGGCAGGACATCTCTCCGCAGGGTGGCTCAGCAGGCAAGGGCACAGCCCTGCGGAACAACTCCGACGCCGATGTAGTGCTCTTCCTCAGCTGCTTCACCAGCTACCAGGAGCAGAAGCAGGGGAGAACGCACATCCTGGAGTTGATCGAGAGGAGGCTGCACGCCTGCAGGCAGAGACTGATGTTCACCGTGAACATCAGCGAGCCCCGGTACAAGGGTCCCAATGGTATGCCGCGGTCCCTCAGCCTCACCCTGTGCTCCAAGGAGACCTTGGAGTCCATCGACGTGGACATCCTGCCCGCCTACGACGCCTTGGGTAAGGGCTGTGGGCTGGCGCGGGGCTGGGCTGGGGCCTCAGCGCCAGGACGGCTCTCACCCTCCTTCTCACTCCGCAGGGCAGGTGATCCGGGACACCCTGCCGGACGTGAGGGTGTACGTGGAGCTCCTGAATGCCAGCAGTGACCCCGGGGAGTTCTCCCCCTGCTTCACTGAGCTGCAGAAGTTGTTCGTGAAGCATTACCCTGCCAAGCTGAAGAACCTCCTGCGCCTGGTCAAGCACTGGTACAAGGAGGTGAGGGGCTGCCTGGCTTCCCCGGCACCCACTGGGCACCTGCCCCGGCCAGCTCTGACCCCCATCCCTGTCTTCTCCCCAGCTGTTGAAGCCACAGTACCCCAGTGCAAACCTGCCCCCCAAGTATGCCCTGGAGCTGCTGACCATCTACGCCTGGGAGGAGGGCACGGGCAGCTGCCAGTCCTTCGTCACAGCCGAGGGCTTCCGTACAGTGCTGGAGCTGCTGTGCCGGTACAAGGAGATCTGCATCTACTGGGAGAAGTACTACTCGCTCCAGCACAGCCAGATCGGTGCCCACGTCAAGAAGCTGCTGCGCAGTCCCCGGTGAGGCCCCTGCCCGGTGGGACCCGTGCCACCCGCCCTGTGGCAGTGCCCGGGGCTGACGGCAGCACCCACTCTCTGTGTTCACAGCCCCATCATCCTGGACCCCGCTGACCCCACAGGGATCCTGGGCCAAGGCAAGAATTGGGAGCTGGTGGCGCGGGAGGCTGCCTGCTACCGTTCACTGCCCTGCGTCAAAACCGCCCAGCCCTGGGATGTGAAGGTAAGGCTGCCGGCGCCTGCGGGCATCGTGGCTCCCCCACCCCTGCTGCCTTTGCCCACCCGCTCTCCTGTCCCCACAGCCAGCCCGGTCCGTGACAATTCAGGTGAGGCAGCTGGTGGGCACCAGCCTGACCATGACCGTCAGCCCAGACACCACCATCCGGCAGCTGAAGGACAAGATCCAGCAGACGTGGGGCATCGCCCAGTACAAGCAGCGCCTGGCGCAGCAGGAGCCAAACAGCAGCATGACCATCCTGCAGGATGGTGACACCCTGGCCACCCATGGCATCTTCTACAATACCGTACTGATTCTGCTGCAGACTGAGCCCCAGGTGATGGAGGTGTTCGTGAAGGACGACAAGAACCGGACCACCACCTACACGGTGCGGCCCACCGACACCGTCAGGCAGCTGAAGGAGCAGATCCACGCCCGGCAGGGGCCCCCGGCCAACCAGCAGCGCCTGACGTACGGCTCCAGGGAGCTGGAGGACCAGCACACGCTGGACCACTACAACGTCCAGCCCTTGAGCACCATCTTCATGCTCCTGCGGCTCCGGGGGGGGCACAAGCCTCTGTCACCCCCAGTTCCCTGCCTGCTCGCCCTCCTGAGCATTGCCCCCCGGCACCAGCCCCCACTTCTGTACCCCCCTGTCGCTCTGGAAATAAACATTTGTGCTGCTCGCTGGGTTGGTGAGGTGCCAAGGGGCATGGGGGGGGCATGTGCTCGGGGGGGGGGGGGGAACCCTGATGGCGTCACCGCCGGGAAGTTAAGGTCGCCCTGGCCCCGAGGCTTTGCTTCTCCCCGGGGGGCTCCTGCGCACAGGGTCCCCAGCGTGTCCGCGGTGCCACCGCCGCGGGGGCTGGGAGGGGGCAGGAGGGGCTGCGCGGCACTGCCATCGCCCCGGCATCCAGCCGAGGGGCAGCAGTGACAGCGGCGGGGGCAGCGCAGGCAGCTGCCTGCAGGCTGGGTCTGGTGCGCTGCAGTACCTTGTAGCCCGGGGTGTCCGCGGTGGCACAGGGTCTCCCCTAGGTGCCCAGCTGGCAGGAGGCAGCATCTGACCACGGGGACCCTGCGCCAGGCCCTGCCCGGGGGCTGGGGGTGCCCTGCCTGCACCAGCGCCTGCCTGTGCCCACGCCGGGGGCTGGAGTGTCCGGGCTGGGGCGCAGCCAGAGCTGGGACGTGGCTGGTGCTGGTGCCACCCCAGGCAACAGGACATGGCTGGTGCCAGCGTCACCGGGGGGCCCTGGTGCCACTGCAGGCAGCGGGAGGCAGCAGACCCTGTGGTCAGGTCCTGTCACTACCTTAAGAGCTGGGCTGTTGGAACTGGGGAAATGCCAAGTTTCGGTTTCCGTCCTCCAGAAACGAAAGCATGGGGGGGGTGGAAGCCTGGAGGGACCCTGTCAACCTTGGTGATGTCCCCACGGGACTTAGCCCCCCCAGCCCCCTGGGTGCTGCCGAGCCCCCCGACCTTCCTGGCTCAGGGTGCCAGTAGGGCTCCCCACCGTAGGGCACCAGCCTGGACACCCCGAGTGCTCCCTGCGGCGGACACGGGACCCTGGGCTGAAATCCTCTGCTTTATTGTGCTCAATTAGTACAAGCCCCCCCACGCCGCTGCTCTGTACTCGGGGCGCTGGGCACCACCTCCGTGCTCCCCCACATCTCCCCCCTGGGCACCGCTCCTCCTGCCGGGCCCCCCATGTCCCGCCAGCGCCTGTCCTGCCCCTCTGGGGTCCTGCTCCTGCCTGCAGCTCCCCGGGACCCAAGGGTAGCCCTGCTGCCCCGTCCCCCCATGGTGCCATGCCAGGGGGGACACAGCCTGGCCTTACCACCTCCCCGGCCAGGGCAGGTTTACATTCATCCGTAACAGTCGTTAATAAATATTTCGGTGACTCTGCGGAGCCAGCAGCCGGCTGGGTCCCCCCGTCGGTGCTGGAGCCAGCGGCAAGGGCGGCCGGCAGCCCTTTCGGGGGGGGCGGTCAGCCCATCTGCCCTCCTGGCCCCGGAGCCGCAGCCCCCTGCTGCCACCCGTGCCCGGCTCCGGTGCTGCCGGCGGGGCGGCTGAGGCCAGCGGGGGGTTTGCCCCTGCCCACGGCCCCGCTCCTAGGCAGAGCCCGGCGCCCGGGGCCGACCCCGGGGTCACCAGGGGGATGCGCTGCGGGGGCCCCGCTCGGCCCGCGGCCCCTCGTGGGTGCGGCGGCGGCGGGCTTTGCGCAGCTCCTCACCCTGCCTGCGGCCGGGGGGTCCGGCGTAGGCGCGGGGGGGTGGTGAGGGTCTCCCCCGGCTCCAGAGCCGCTGGCAGACCCTGTCCGCAGCCCCCAGCGGCGGGCGCTCCACCAGCTGGAGGAAGTCCCGATACCAGACCTTGCGGCCGGGGGGCCCGGCGGCGAGCTGGGGGTCACTGGCGGGGGCCATGCCCACCGCCTGCCGGGCGCCGATCACCTCCAGGGAGAGCCGCAGCAAGGGCTGGGTGAAGCCGTGCTCGGTGGCGTGGCAGAGGTAGAGGCCAGCGTCGGCACGCTGCACGCTGCGCAGCAGGACGCCCCGCTCCATCTGCACCACTCGCCCGTCCATCTGCACCTGCGGCACCCGTGGGGACAGGCGGTCAGCTCGGCACGGCACGGCACGGCACAGCACAGCCCCGCTGGCGGCACCCAGCCGGGGAGAGCCTACCTCTCGCTGGGGGTCATCTGGGGTGCGCTGGTATGTCCAGAGGACGCGGGCTTGCAGGGACTTGGGGATGCACTCCAGGAAGGCGGTACTGCCCTCCACCCCGTAGAGTTGCTTCTGGGGCACACTGCCCCGCCGGGGGTCTGCAGGGACATGGCCCGGCCGTCAGCCCCCCGCCTCGGCAGGGCTGACGCCCCCTGGCCGGGTCCCGTCTCACCTTCAGAGCAGAGCACGTTGGGGTCACCATTGCGGACGTCCTGCCGGCGGAAACGCCTGCGGGAAGGTGGCAGAGGAGCGCAGGCTGCGGCAGCACGACCTGCGCCCCTCACCGTGGCCTCGGGGCAGGCTGGCTGCCCCAGCGCCATGCCCTAGCACATCACCTACCTCTTGGTGTTGGGCACGTAGCGGGTGCAGGCAGTGCCATCCCAGGCGCAGTACGGGTCCCGGGCCAGGCAGCACTCGGCGCAGGCTTTGCCGTAGGCGCTGCAGCGGTGCAGGGGCAGCTGGGCCAGCGCTGCGGCTGAGCCGGCGTAGAGCTGTTGCTGGGGGGGAAGAGCAGGGCTGAGCACTCCCGCGCTGCAGCACGGGGCTGGGCAGAGCCACGGTGGGACACGGGGACCTGCCCGGCGTCCCTCCTTACCCGCTTGGAGGAGAGCTGCAGGCTGGTGATGGGGGAGGCGTCCTGCAGGCAGAGTGCAGGCAGGAGTGAGGACATGCGGGGGGGCCCAAGCGTCCAGGCTGCTGGTTCCCACAGCCCAGCACCTGGAGCACCCCAGCACGACCTGGAGCACAGGCAGCACAAGGGGGTGCCGGGGGGAGTGGACTGGGGGGGCGCAGAGCCCCCCCCCTCACCTGGAAGACCTGCAGTTCCTCCAGCAGCAGCGGCTCCATGTGGTGCCAGCTCTCCTTGGGCACCGAGACCACCTTCAGCACTGTGCCCACATCTGTGGGCAGGGAGCGGTGAGGCCGGGGGTCCCAGCATCCCTCAGCTCTCCCCCCCTTCCCCAGCCCCGAGGTCACCCCGTGCCTGTGCCGATGAAGAGGACATCGTAGTGGCCGTCAGCAGCGGTGACACGGTCCACGGCAATGCGAGTGAAGGTGTAGGGCACTGCGGCTTGCAGGAAGAGGGGGCGCTGGCCGTGGGGCAGCACCGGGTTGTACATCAGCGGGTGGTGCCGGGCAAACTGGATCACCTCATCTGGGAAGTCCTTGGTGGAGCCGAAGGTGCCGAAGGTTTTGCTGGGGCACTGCGGGGAGGCGGCACGGGCTGAGCGGGGTCTTGCTCCCCACTGTCCCCACCCTGGGTACCGGCATCCCACTGGCGGCACCAGCCGGGACGGCCCCGCGCCACATACCATGCCTGGGCGGGGGTACGGCACGCGCCCCTGGTACGACACCCACTGGTAGTTGGGACCCTCCTTGTGCGCGAAGGGGCCCAGGAAAGCCCGGCGGATGTCAGCCATAGTGTAGACGCAGACGGCCGAGCCCTGGAAAACAGAGCTGGCGGGAGAGAGAGGGGGCGATGTGAGGGGCTGGGGGCACCGCTGAGCACGGGGGGGCGGTGGGGAGGGGGCTCAACCTGGAGGTGGAGAAGACGGCGTAGACCAGGGGGTTGCGCTTGTCCCTTGTCTGCAGCAGGAAGACGTCCCCTGCAAGCCGGGAGGGCATCAGCGCAGCCCCGACGTGCCAAGGCCACCCGTGGGCACTCCGGGGGGCCACCCCCACCCCCCTACTCACGGAGCTCATCGAAGTGGGTGTCCGCCCCGTCGGGCCCTGGCACGGCACAGATGAGCCGAGCCTTCAGGAAGGTCGTCCACTTGTTCACCAGGCTGCGCTGCCCGCCCACGTCGTTCTGCCAGGAGAGGGATGGTACCACGTCAGCAGCGGCGGGTGGCACCCCCGGGCACCCCCGGCCCCCAGCCCACCTGCCCGCGGATGCTCTCACCCGGCAGATCTGGCCGATGCGAGCGAAGCTGGTCTTGCCCAGCCCCTGCTGCCGCTCCACCGCCGTCTCGCGGAAGAAGAAGTAGATCTTGTCATCGTCAGGGTCCTCGCTCTCCGGCACCCAAAAAACGGCCACGAACTTGGGCTCTGGGGGCAGAGGGGTGCCACCTCCAGTGCCCCCGCTAGCTCTGCTCTCCGGGGACCCTGGGGCACCCGCCGGGGTCCCAGGAGGGCGCAGCTCCTCCCCTGCCCAGCTGCAGGGCACAGGCAGGGTGAGGGTGGGACCCCACCGGGCACTGAGGGTCTGCGGGGGGCACAGAGATCCCTCGAATCACCCTCCGCAGGCAGCGGAGGATGGGGTGCGGCTGAGCCTGGAGGACTCGTTGCCCCAATGTCTCCAGGGAGCAGCGATGCCGTGCCAGGGTGCCGGCGGCCCCACCGCCCTCCCGCTCCCCAGCACTGACCGTTGAGCCAGCGGGAGTCGTGCTGCTCGGTGCGGATGGAGGGGCGCCGGCCCAGGCTGCGGAAGATGGTAAAGTCACGGCCCATCAGATCGGTGGCCACCCCAGAGTAGAGCTCCTCGCCTGGCAGGCACCGAGGGAAGCGTTACAGGGGACTCCCTGGCACCCCCCCCCCACCGCGGCTGCCCCCAGGTGCTGAGCTTGGCTCTCCCTTACCCACGAGGACGGAGGCAGCTGCGTGCCGGGGGTCGTAGGGGCTCTTCCCCTTGCCATCCTCGGTGCGCCGGGGGTCCAGCTTGAAGACAGGCTCCTGGAGGGAGGTAAGGACAGGAGGTGGGTGGGTGACGGCAGCTGGGGGCCGCAGCGGTGCTGGGGGGACTCACCTCCGCGTGCTGGCCGGCCTCCACGAAGGCGCAGACAGGGTGGAAGGCGCCGGTGCCGCAGGCGTACAGGTGGGTCCGGTTGTAGGGGTGCAGGATCTTCACAAAGTTCATGCACTCGGCCTGGGGGCGGAGGGCACGGGGAGGTGGTGCTGGGGCAGCCTCCCCGCACTGCCCGGCACCCCCCAGCACCCCCTGGCACTCACGGTGATGTCCTTGCCGGCCCAGTTGCACTCTTCCCTCCACTCCACCGGCGCCGGCCAGTAGATCTGCGGGGGGGGGAGAGTGGGACGCTCACAGCCCTGGGGTGCGTCTGGGGCCGCCCAGCTGTTGGGTGTCATGTCCCCCTCCCCGTTACCTTCCTGTCCCGCTGGCTGATGTCATCCAGGGCCAGGGAGAGGAGATGGTTCTGGGCACCGGCGAAGAGGCGGCCGCGCTCCTCATCCAGCAGCAGGGCCTCGTAGCAGCACGAGCGCTCCAGCGTGAAGAGGTGCAGCCCGTGGCGAGCCCGCAGCTCTGCCGGGACCCGCCGGCACCGCTCAGCCCAGCCTTGCCGTGGCACCCGCCGCTGCCCGGCACGCTCTCCTGACCCGGACACACGCCCCAGGGGGGCCGGGGAGGGACCTGGGTCTGGCCACGGCCCCCCACCGTGCTACCCCCTCCCCCAAACCTGTCCCACTGGCTTGACCGGCTTCACCGACCCCGTGCCGGCACGGCACCCATCCCCACACCAGCCTAACACCCATCCCTGCGCTGCCCAGCACCCATCCCCATGCCACCCGGCATCCATCCCTGCATCACCCAGCACCCACCCCTACGCCACCCAGCACCCAACCCTGAGCCAGCCCAGCACCCATCCCCATGCCCCCCAGCACCCACCCCTCCACCACCCACCCCGGCGGCAGGCGGCGGGGGAGAAGGGGCCATTCCCTGCCCCGCGGAGCTAATCCCGCTGTGGCGGGAACAAACAGCCCTTTGTCAGGCTGGGAGCTGCCGGACAAAGCCCCCCGCGCTGCGCCGGAGCCCACAGGGTGGCCAGCCGGGACACGGCACCATCTCCCCCACCAGCACGGCGTCCCCGCCGGGCACGGCACAGCCAGGGCTCGGGAGGGCTGCCACAGTGCACTGCAGGGGACAGGCACCTGAGCCGGCACATGCCGGGGGCCGAGAGCGAAGGCCCGAGGGCAGGCACAGCCCCAAGGGCAGGCAGGTGGCCCTGGGGGGGCTGGCATCAGGCGAGGAAGCTGGCAGCCCGTGCCAATGCCTGGCAGCCCGCCGGGAGGGCAGCACCGGTGCCGGTTCGCACCCCTCCCGCCATGCTGCCCCCCGCCCCCCCCGGATGCTCCCGTCCCCCGGGATGATGCTGGGTGCTGACACGGCACCGGTGCACCCACGCCCGACCCCACGTCCTCCCACCCTGCCCGTGCCCCACGCTCACCGGGGAAGGCCAGCTTGAGGCGGGGGGTGGCAGCGGGCGGGGGGCGGCCGGCGGCAGCGGCGGGGCCGCGCAGCAGGAGCAGGAGCAGGAGCAGCGTGCGGCTCATGGCCGGGGCCTGGCTGGCGGCCCCGTGGCTGGGGAGAGAAGCGAGACCTCAGCTCAGGTTACAGCCCCCTCCCCGCAGCCCCCAGACCACGATCCCTCCCCGGCACTGCTGTGGGATCCACGGGCACCGGCACAGGGCAACCCCGGCACGGGACCCCCCCCACTGGGCTTGACCCGGTGATTGTGGGGGGGACACGGGCCAGCCACATCCCTCCCCAGTTTTTAAGCCCCTGGTAATCCAACCCTGAACCCAAGGGGCTCCGGGAGCAGCCCTCCTGCTCCTGCCCGCGGGGAAACTGAAGCAGCCCGGCCAAGCAGCGCCCAGCCCTCCCCAGGCCTGCCCGAGCCCTGCGGGCAGGAGGGCGCTGGGCTCTGCCCGTTCCTGCCTGCAAGCACAGAGCTGTCCTGCGGGGCTGGGAACAAGGACAGGGCAAGCACCGGGGTGGTGCCAGCGGACCGGGCATCCCAGACAGGCAGCGGGCTCCTGAGCACTGGGCAAGCTGGCCATCGTGGGACTCACGGGGTCCCGCGCCTCAGTTTCCCCCATGGCTGCAGCCCGTGCTGTTTGGCCCTTGGCCCTTCTTGTACCACCCTGTGAACGGGGGGGCCCTGGCTGAGCAGGTGCCCACAGCACCCGGAGGGGCCCGCAGCGGCCCTCATGGGCACCCACCACAGGGTAGGGAAGAGATCCTCCGGCTCCAGCACCGGCACACTCTCCCCTGGGGAGCAGGAGGCAATGGTTATCGTGGGCACCGCGCCAACACGCAGCTCCCCACCTCGCCCGCCGGCCACGCCACGGCAGCCCCGGGCAGCTGCAGGCAGCCAGGACGTGCCAGCCGGCACCTCCCCGCGCCGCGTGCGAAGCACAAGCCCGGCCACGCCAGTCATCAGCCCCCGGCACAGCTGATGGGTTTCACCCGTGCCGCAGCCACCGGGGCCTCGCTGGGACACCGGCAACGACTGAAGCCCCGCCGGGGCTCGGTGCAGCCGCCCCAGGTTCTGCCGCCCTGCCCAGGCATGGTGTGAGCCAGGCCGCGGTGGGTGCCGGGCCAGGGGGGCACACGCGTGTGGCAGTGCCCGGCACAGACCTGGGCATGTCTGCCTGCTGCCCGGCACGGCCGGCTGGGGCTTGCCCTGGGCTCCTGCGGGCAGGGGCAGCCCCCTCCCGGGCTGGCAGGGTGGGGAGCGGGTCCTGGGCAGGCAGCAGGCAGCGGGCAGCGGGCAGAGGCCCCGGCCGGGCGCAGTGCCGCGGGGCTGGGCTGCCCGGCGGCCTGGCGCGAGGGCGGCAGGCGCTAATGGCATTTCCAGAGGCGCTGGGACGAGGCGGGGGACCCGCTGGGCTCTGCCAGCCCCCCTGGCTGCCGGTGAGCGAGGGCTGTGGCAGGGACACCGGGGGTCCTCCTGCCTGCCCGGCACCTGCCAGCACCCGCCGAGGGGCCCGGGTGGACCCCCAGGCACAGACCCCCCACGCTGGCTGCCCTGGCCCGATGCTGGCTCGGGGGGCAGGCTCGGGGGGCAGGCTGGGGGGCGGGCAGCAGCACCGGAGACCCCCGGTGCCAGTACTGGTGGACCCAGACCCTGGAGCCCCCCGGTGCCAGCCCGGGCAGACCGAGGCCCCTGAGACCCCCAGTGCCGAGCCCCCCAGCCCCCTGGTGCCAGCCCCGGCACGGACTCAGCCCCCCGAGCAGCCCGGTGCCAGCCCGGGCAGACCCGGCCCCGGGCCCCCCGGTGCCAGACGGGACACGCACCCCGCCGCCAGCCCCCCCGGTGCCAGCCCCGGCAGACCCCCGACGGCAGCGCAGAGACCCCGGCCCGGGACACCCCCCCCGTGCCGGCCCCAGGCGCCCCCGGGCCCCGGCAGCCCCCGCACCCTGCCCGGCCCCCGGCACCCACCTGGGTCCCGGCTCGGCTCGTCCCGGCGCGGCCCCGCCCTCCGCGTCCGCCGGGAGGGAGCGGGGCGGCCCCGGCGGGGCGGGGCGGGGCGGCGGGGGCGCGGCCCGGCCCGGCCCGGGGGGGCACGCGCACACGCACACGCACGTGCGAACACGCGTGCACACGCACACTCGTGTGCAAACACACACACATGCAAACCCACCCGGGCACGCTCAGACACGTGCAAACACACCCACTCCCACTCCCACGCAACCGTAAGCGTGCAAAATCCCCCGGGCACACTCACACACACACGCAGAGCCCTGCTGCCACCCCGCGTGGCCCACGGTGACACCCGCCGTGACACCCGCCGCCCCTGGGGCAGAGCCGAGCACGCCACACTCAGCGCACGAGTGGCTCAGCGCACGAGTGGCTCAGCACACGGGTGGCGGGGCTGCCTCGTCCCTGGGGTGGCTGGGTGCTGCCTGCCCGGGCATGGGGTGCCGGGGGCCGTGCCGGGGGCAGCGGGGGGCCCGTCCCTCACCCCGCTCAGCTGCAGCCCAGATGTCTGGCCCGGGCCCAGCCCGGAGCAAACAAAATTCCTCCACTGCCTCCCATTTTCCAGCCACCGCTGCCAAGAATAGCAAGTGCCGAGCGGTGCCGGCAGCGAGGCCACGCGCGCCTCGGCAGGCAGGGCTCGGGGCAGGGGGGGACACGGGCTGCCCCGGGGGCCACCCCCACCTTGTACCCCCCAGGCCCCTGTCTGTCCCTACCTGCGGATGCCGGAGTCCAGGAAGGCAGGTCCAGCATGAGTGGGGAGGCAGGGGGGTGCAGGCAAGCAGGCAGCGGGCGCAGGCAGGTGCAGGGTGCGTGGGGAGGTGAGGGGTGCAGGCAGGCAGCGGGTGCCAGCAGGCAGCGGGTGCAGGTGGGCCAGCAGTGAGTGCAGGCAGGCCAACAGCAGGTGCAGGCAGGCCAGCAGCGGGTGCAGGCAGGCCAGCAGCAGGCGTGGGCTGGCAGCAGGTGCCAGCAGCCCAGCAGTGGGTGCAGGCAGGTCAGGTGCAGGTGCAGGCAGACCGCTGGCGCAGGCAGGCAGCGGGTTCAGCAGGCAATGGGAGCCGTGCAGGCAGGCACAGGCAGGCGAGCAGCAGGCAGGAGGAGCCGTGGCAGGAAGGGTGCCCAGGCAATGCCCTTCCCTCTCACTGCCAGCAACCGTCCTGCTGCCGGCCCAAGTTCACCGGCATGCTGCCAGACTGACAGCGCCCTGCGCTGCTGCCCATTCCCCTCCTGGTCACACCTCAGTGCCGAGTGCCAGCCCAGCATCGTGGGCAGCAAGGGGGACAGGGACAGTGAGGGGACGGGTGGCAGGGGAGCTGCTAGCACCGGTACGGCAGGGGTTACTCTGCCATAAGACTTTGCCCGGGCGCCGCGGCAGGACTTTGGGCTGGGTGGCCCCCACAGGGTTGGGCACAGCGTCCCAGCAGGCTGGGACAGTGGGGACAGGGACACCGTGCCCAACCCTGCATGGTGGGCACCTTCCTTTGCTGTGCCAGCACCGTGCCTCAGTTTCCCTCCACCTAGCTGGGACCTTTCCACTCGGTGCTGCTCCCAGCATGCGTGGCGAGGTGGCCGGGTGGCGTCACCGTCACCCCAGCCTTGGAGCCCTGCAGGGACCTCGCCAGCAGCAGCTCCGCCTGGAGAAACCATCAGTCGTCAGAAGGGCCGGGCTTCCATCCCGGAAAAAACGGTGCGGGAGGGATGCGCCACGTCGCCCGCCAGCCACCCCTTCCCGCCCTGCCGGGTGTTCCTGGCAAGCGCCGAAGCCGCTGGGCGCTGATGCGGTGACAGTCCCCAGCTGGAACAGGCATCTCCTCCAGCATCCCGCCCTCGTCCCTGCGCTCGCTGCCAGTCCCGCGGAGGGCGGCCGGCCGGGTGCCGGTGGCCTGGCTCCCCGCCAGCGCGGGGGTGTCACCGCCGGCAGCGCAAGCAGGTGCCGGCGCCTTTGCTCTTTGATCTCTTCCCTGCCGCCGGTGGATCTGCACCTGGGGATCACTGCCTCGGCCAAATCTCCCCCGGCAGTTCCGGCTCCAGCGAGCATCGGTAGCTCCGCTGGCAGCACCCGAGCCCCCAGCGGTGTTTGCGGTAGGAAACGGCTCCTCTCCACCTCCACAAGGCTCCCAGGGGCGGCGCGGCGGCAGGCGGAGGCCAACGGCTCCCACACCTCCTGTGCCGGCGGGCAAGCCAGCACGGCACGAGATGTATCTGTGCCATCGGATGGGTGACCAGGACCAGTGGCTGCTGAGGGAGACGGGCCAGGATGGGCATCCGCTAGCCACTGGGATGGGGACAAATCCTGCACGCCAAATGGGAGTGGTACCTCGCTGGGAGAGCCCTGGCAATGCCGCAGGTACTTGCAGGGTGACCCACAGCGAGGGGGCTGCAGGGTGGACCCCATTGCCCTGGGGGCTGGGGAGCATCTCTCCACCCTGGTGGAATCATCATGGCTGGGGCCAGCCAAAACCCAGGGGAACAAGGTGAACTGCATCGTGCCAGCTGGTTCCATAGGTGTCCCCGTGCCACCTGGGCTTGGCATGGCCCTGCTCCCCAGCCAAGAGATGTGCTTGTGCAGCGGGGTGGCCTTTGCCAGCACTCCTGGGGACACTGCCAGCTTGCCGGGGAGAGAGGAGGAAGCAGAGGGAGGAGAGACATCCTCACCCTAGCCTGCACCCATGGCCTGGGCATGGGGATACCCTCCTCGAGCTGGTACCCCCTGGGCCTGGCCACCCCAAAAAGCCCTCGGTGGTTTGCGACGGCGCCAAAGACATGGCTTCAGGACTCCTTTGGGAGTCCCCGCGGCACGGGGCCCCTCGCCAGCTGCCTGCATGGCTCCTCCATCCCCGGCCAGGCTGACTCCCCATCCCAAGTCCCGCTCTCCACCGCAGCCTGTGGCTTTTCCAGGGGCAAGGTGAGCCCTGCCATGCCATGAACACCACGTGGATCTCTCCCATTGCCGCTTTGACGGGCATGCTGGTGTCTCCTCGCCGGCACGCCTGGCTCGGCTGTGCACCAAGGCAGTGAAGTGGCTGCGTGTCCCCGTGGCATGTGCTGTTGGGCCACAGGTTGGCATCAGGCCTCGGGTGGCTGCCACATCCCTGGTACAAGGGGAGGACGCGCCAGGCAGGGACAGAGCCCGTGGGGTGCCAAGCGTGCCCGTGCGAGGGCCTAGGCTGGTGGCAAGCAAACGCACCCGAGCCAGCTGCATCCTCGTAGCGCAGCGTGGTGGCGATGTCCCGGGAGGACACCAGCTCAGGGCTCACACCCCGTCTATGGATACACCCCCTCTGACACTACACCCACCCCCCATCACAACATGCTGGTACGAGCGGGTGAGACCCCCGCAGCAGGGACCCGCGTGGCCCCAGCACATTCCTGCTGGGATTAGGTACCGGCTCCCAGCAGTGCCATGCCGGTGTAGCCTGGCTAATCCCTTTTTAATTGTCCCCACCCTGCGCCAGGCTGAGCCGGGCCGCCCAGGGGACGTGGGGTACTGGGTGCACCCCGGTGCCGGAGCACATCTGGAGTGCCATCATCGGGTGTCCCTGCCGTGGGACCAAGCCGTGGGGTGCATGGTGAACCTCTGGGGCAGTGATGAAGAAGGAGGCATCCATCCTCCTGATGCAGCGCAATGGCTTTTTGGGAAAGGGAGGGATCCTTGGCTGATAGGATCCCATCCTGCTGCCTGGGGGTGACCGCCCACGGTCGACATCGTGGCTGCTGGCAGCCAGGCTCCGGGGCAGGCAGAGGGGCCACGTCCCGTGCACCCAAAACTGCTGAGCTTGAAGCTCCTCAAAACCATCCCAGCGGGGCAAGAGCCATGGCGCGTGGGACACGGCACGCAGGCTCTCTGCCACCAGTCTGGCCCTCTGCCCGTCCCGGTGGGAGGGCAGGAGAGATGCTGGCTGAGCCCCCCTGCCTGCTGCCCTGCCCCAGCCACTCTGGCCCTGCCCTGTGCCACACCGACCAGCGGCATCCAGCTCCTCCAGGCTTTAAAAATAGGCTGGAGTCCCTGCCATGGGGTCGGTAATTTTAGCCGGGGCGTGCCTCACTGAGAAGCATGCAGGACCGTTCATCTGCTCCCGCTGGCCCGGCAGCATCCACGCCCAGGGCTGATGTCAGCCCCTCGCTGCCCACTTGCTTATCCCTGCCCCACGGCAGCGCCTGGCAGCGCGTCCCGGCCGTGGCCACCTCGGGCATGAGCAATGCCTGGCGGGACAGCGAGGGCAGGGGAGCAGGGACAGGGGTGCCCAGGTGCCCAGGTGCCCCCCGAGTCTGCCTGCTCCCCATCCAGGGCATCTTGCCCCCAAAGCCGGTGGCACCAGGGAGTGCAGCATCCCACCGCCACGGCACCCAGCAGCACCCGGCCAGGCGGTGGCGGGGGGCTCCCGGCACCCTGCCCTGCCCACCCTCCTCCTCTCACCCCTGGACCCCAACACAACAGCCACTTCAGATCGCCTCCCACGGTGCTCCCACAGAGCCGCGGCGGCTGGGAAGGCTGGGGGGGCCGCCACCGAGCATAATGCGGCTATTGACAGGCGCGCCGGCGGCCCCGGCGCGGCACAATAGGGCCTTGTCTGACGGCCCAGCTCCCGCTCCTGCCCAGCCCGGTGCCCGGCGTCGGGCTCCCCTCTTCCCCGAACGGCTCAGGACTCGCCCAGATGCCAGCCAGGGCAAGCCCTGCCTGGGGCCAAGCCGTCAAGTGCAGCAGAGGAGCCGCAGGTGGGAGGGCACCGAGTGAACCCCCCTTTCTCGTAAACCAGCACCCCGGGGAAGGGGCATCGCTTGGGAAACCCCCCAACACGGCGGTGCTCACCCCAGCTGCCCCAGCTGGGACAGGGCTCGGGGGTCCCCGCTCAGCCATGGGGTGATGGGGACAAGGAGGCAGCGTGTGCCTGACGGTGCCCCTGCTTCCTTCTCGGGACTGTGTCCGAGCCCGACGGCACCCAGAGCACCCCGAGGGGAGACAGGGACGTGGCATCCCCCCAGGGAGCTCCACCGCCCCGGCCCCCCGACCCTGCAGCCCCCCTCAGCAGGGCACCCCGGTGCCCCACGGCCGCCGTCTCACCTGCTACGACGCGCTGGCTCTGCCGGAGCTCGCCTGCCTCCTCGCCCGGCGGGTGAGCCGGGGCTCTGGCTGCTGCCTGCTCTTTAAACCCCAAATCCCCGGTGCCGGGCGCCAGTCCCGCAGGCGGCGGGGGCGGAGGGAGGGGACGCAAAGCCCCGGTCCCTGCTCCCGGGGCCGGCACCAACAAAAGGCGACTGTGTCCTGTGTCCTCCCCATGCACCCAGTGGCCTGACCGGCTGCTCGGGGAGAGCCCCTCGGAACCCTGGGGCTCCCCAGGGTGCTGCCACCCCCTCCGCCTGCGCTGGGGAAGCGAGAGGTGCGGGTGAGCCCTGGGTCCCTGATCACAGCCACGGAGCATCCCAACGTCCCCAAGGACCCGTCCCTGCCCACTTAGTCCTGTCCCTGCCTGGAGAGGTGCCAGGGTGAAGGTGATGTCACCGTCCCCCCGCCTCATCTGCTCCTGCAAAGCCCGGCCCAGCGGAGCTGGAGGAGGAGGAAGGGGACGTGGCTGCCGCCGCGGTGCCCGTGCGCCGGGGACTCACCCCGCAGGACCCCCAGAGCCCTGCCCTGCCGGGGCTGCGGGGCCGGGTGGCTGCCCGCGAAGCATCCCTGTGGTCCGAAGGCCGGGAGCAGCCCGTGCCGCCTCATTAGCGCGGGGTAAATGTGTAACGAGCTCTCGGCCGGGCCAGGGCGGTTCGAGCCGCATGGCTCCTCTTGCCTTCCCGGCATGCCGGGAGCCAGGGATGCGGCGGCTCTATCCCGGCAGGAGCAGCGCAGCCAGGGTTAGGAGGGAGAAGAAAGGTCTGTCTTGTGGCTGGGCTCTCTGGGGTGACTTCAGCGCTTGCTGGAAGGAGCGGAGCGGGCAGTGCGCCGGGCTGGGACGGGAACAAGCCCGTCCGCGGAGGAGGGAGGCTGCCCCGCCACCCACGCCTGCCCCAGCCTCCGAGAGGCTCAGGCTCAGCCCTGCTGCCGGCCGGCAGGGCACGAGGGCGAGGGAGCCAGGCTCTGCTCTGCGGTGTCTGCCGGCACGGGAGGCAATGGGCACCGATTTAATAAAAAAAAACAAACAGGAAATTCCATCTGAAGGCAAGAAAATATTTTTTTTCTGCTGCGATGGTGGCCAGGTGCTGGCACGGCTGCCCCAGAGGCTGCGGAGCCTCCAGCCATGGAGACAGGCAAACCCGGCCGGGCCCGGGCAGCCCGCGCCAGCTGAGCCGCTTGTGCCGCAGGGTGGGAGCGGGGGAGCCGGGGGGCTCTGCCGGCACCGGCTGCGCTGGGGGACCGTGCCAGGCCCCAGCCTCCCTCCCCGGGAGCTGTGCCCCGTGCGGGAGGAGGGGGGCTGGGGGGACCCAGAGCACGGGATGTCGGTGCCACTGCAGAGCTGGGCTCTCGCCTGCGGGGCTGCAGGCCATGGTGCCCCGGAGCTGACGGGGGTGCGGGTGCGTGGCTCACCGTGCCGTGCCACACCGCGGGGCGCCATGCAATGTTGAGCTCCACGGGCAGCTTTCGGGTGGCCGGGGGCCCCAGGGTGTGGGTAACCCCTGCCGGGGAGGCACCAGGCGGCATGGCCACCCCTTCCCACAGGAGAGGCCAAGAGGGGCCGGGGCTGCCCCATGGCAGGGCAGGCAGCTTGCCAGGGTGCTGGGCCCCCCCCCCCAAGCCCCCTCTGCTGCGGCCCCCAAGGGGCCAGCCCCCACCTCTGGGACAGAGAGCCGGGGGCTGCCAGGCCCCTGCCTGCATCCTTCCTGCCTGCCCTGCCCCAGCACCCTGCCTGGCCGCAGGGATGGGCAGGAGCCCCCTGCCCTCCGCCCACGGCCTCGCTGCCCGGTGTCAGGGAGGGGCGGGGGGCGGCAGGGCCAGCGCCAGCCCCCCCGGCACGGGGGACGAGAGGCAGGACCCCTGCGGGGAGGTGGGCAACGGGGGACGAGGGTGTGCGGGGAGAGAGGGCTTGCAGGGACACATGGGCTGCGGTCACGCAAAGGGCCTGAGGGGGGGGACACGGGCCCGGGGTCGCACGAGTGGGACGGGGTGGCGGGGCCGGGGGCAGGCTGGGGACAGGCCGAGGCCCGGCCGCGCCGCCGGCTGCCGTCAGAGGGCGATCGGGGCCCGCGCGGCCGGGCCCGGCCGGGGCTGAGCCGGGACGTGGCGGTGGCCGGGGCGGGCCGGGGCGGGCGCGGCGTGGGGCGGGCGGGGCCCGCAGTGGCGGGGCGGGGACTGAGCCCGACGTGGGGCCGGCAGGCGCTGCTGGGGCAGCCCGGCCGTGGCGTGCAGCAGCCCGGCGCTGGTGGGGCCGCCCCGTGGCGCTGTGGGGCGGGCGCGGGCAGGCCGGTGCCACGGCTCCTGCCCCTCTCCCACCCGTGGCCGAGGCGGCGGGACAGGGCCGTCGCCAGCCCCGGCGCGGGTGGCCCGGCCGTGCCCTGCTCCGGCAGCAGAGATGGGGTGGGCGCGGGGCGCGGACGGGCTCCCCTGCCCACCCCGTCACCGGATGGCGGCGTCCCCGCGTGGGCGGAGCGCGGGGTCACCAGCACCGTCGCCCATCGCTTCGGCCGGTGGAAACCGGGAACGGCTGGCTGGCGGTGGGGGGGAGCGGCGCCGGCCGGCGGCGGCCACGGCACCGTGCTCACCTTGCCGGCGGCGGGACGGGGAGCGGGCAGCGCTCTCGGCAGAGCTGGAGCAGCCACCTGTGCCCCGGCCCCCACGCCCCCTCCTCCCCGAGGACAAGCCGGAGCTGTGGTGCGAGGGCGGCTGGAAGCCTGTGTCCCTCGTCCCCACCCCGGCCACGGTGCAACCACGAGCACCGCTGCTGGTGGTGGTGTCCCCCGTGCCCATCCCGGCCATCGTGGCCGTGCTTTCTGCGGCCACCCGAGCCCGGTGTTGGTGATGGGTGGGACCCACTGCCCACGGGCAGGGTGGGGGTCCCAGAGGTGCCACGGAGCAGGAGGCGGGGGGCTTTGGGTGGCGTGGGATGCGCCGAGGGGGAATGGGACCAGAGCCGGCCTTCAGCGTCTCCCCAGCCTCCAGCAGGAGCGGGGTGCCCCTCCGACAGGGGAGGTCTGGGAAGGGGCTGGGGGGGGATTTCCACGAAGCGCTGTGCTCTGCTGATGGGAAAGGGTTTCATGGAATCTGGGGGAGCACGTGGGGCAGTTGGGCAGGGCTGGGATGTGTGCCCCTGGCACATGCTGGCTGCCCGCCGCCGACCGGCTGGCCCCAGCTGGCCCGCAGCCCCCAGCGACTGGCCCAGCCACACGGCAAACAGCGCTGAACTGGGCAAGCCGACCCCTGGACTGAGCAAGGCGGGACTGCGCTGCACCCGGGGCCAGCGGTTGCGGGACTGCCCCGGCTGCACATCGGCATTTTCCCCACCGCGCTGGCCACCTCGGCACAGCCCCTCCGCCAGCGCGGTGGGCGCTTATGCTGGCTCCGGCTCCCTCGTCCTGGCTCCCGGCTCAGCCCCCGCAGCCCCCAGGCTCTTTCCTGGCTGTGGGGCAGGTGGGTCAGCACCATTAACCCACCGCCCCGGCAGCACCAGGCAGGGCGGTGCTGCCAGCTCTGCTCGGCAGTGAGGGTCCCCAGGGATGGGAGTGCCAGGGGGTGCTGAGTGCCTGGCCACGTGCCGGCGGTGGCAGGGGCCGGCTGGGGCTGTTTTCCTCTCTGTTTGCTCATCCGTGAGGACGGCCAGCGATGCGGATCAAGGTCGACGTCCCCCGGGCAGCCAATTGTCAGCCAGCTCGGAGGGGAGGGAGAGGGGCAGCTGCTCCAGGGCTTTCCCAACCGTGGAGGGGGCTGTCATGGCTGTCATGCCAGCGCTGCCTGGCCTGAAACGGTGCCAGGCTCAGCCCACCCAAGTGCAATGCTGGGTGATGCCAGCGGGGACCCAGGGGTGCCTGCTGGGACCCCCGCACCCAGCACTCTTCAACTGCCCCCTGGTTGGGGCAGCTGCCCCCCGTGTCCCACCGCTGCAGGAGCTCGGGGACCCCAGCGCTGGGGGACACGGTGGCCTCAGTCCTGAGCGCCGGCACGTCCTTTTGTGCTTCTCCCACTGAATCCGTTTCCCTGGCGGGCCATGAAAGGGCCTTTATGCCCTCTCCTCCTCGTGGCTGGATCACACCCGGCAGGACCCCGTGCCGCTGTCTGGCCCCGGGACCGCCAGTCACCCTGGAGAGGGTGGGGGCCCAGCACGGCCCTGCTGGTGCCTCCCACGGGGAGCCAGAGCAGACCACGGCTTCGCCGGGTCTGCATGAGCTGTATCTGCTCCTGCGCCGGCTCTGGACCAACTGCCGCCCCCCGGGGAGAGGAGGGACACGGCTGTGGCCACGTCTCTGTTTTCGGCCCGGTTATTTATATCTTTAAACAAGGATGCTACAGTCATGTGGGCCGAAAGGCGTCCCCGCTCCTCCCCTGCTCCCCGGTCCCCAGCTCCCCAGCCATCTGCTGCCCCACTGCCGAGACCCTGGGCAGCACGCCCGGCCCCCCCCGGGGCTCCCCCAGCCGGCTCCGCGCTCGTGACAGCTTGCTGGGGAGCTTGGGTTTGAACAGGAGACCCCCCCAGGCACTGTGGACCCCACAGCGCTGCCCCACATTTCCTTCTGCCACCCCACACTGGCGCCCTGCTCCCGCTCCACTAAACATTAACTGCCTGCCCCGGCTGTGGCTCGGACCTGGACCTGATGTCCCAGGGGGGTTTGGCTGGGGTCTGGCCCTGCGCCCAGCCCAGGCGGGTTTTGGGGTGTAGGACAGCTCAGCCTGGCTGTCCTGTGCTGCTGGCATTGCCCCGTGTCTCCTCGGAGGCTCTGGGAGCTGCCTGTGCTCCCTCCCTGACCCTGGGGATCCTGGGAGGCTGCAGCGCGGGATGCCGAGCTCCCCGTGGGATGGAGGACCCCGGGGCTCGGGGAGCTGATGGAGGGCAGCTCACGGCCCAGAGATCCTCGGGCCCTGTGCACGTGGGAGTATCCCCTGTGGGCTGGCAGGTCCCCTGGGTCCTCCTGCGAGCGGGGGTCCCCCAGCAGAGCGGGGCCCTGGCACCGTCCCGAGGGATAGCTGCCAGAGCATCCCTCCAGCAGCTGGTACCCAGCCTCTCTTTGCCCACTCGAGGGAAAACGCTGCCAGCTCCATGCTCAGCTTTCCAGTGGGACGTGGGGAGCAACAGAGCCCAGCAACTGGGGACACTGGGGAAACAAGCCAAGACTTAGAGGAGCTGGCCCGGAGTGGGGCACTGGGTGCCAGACGTTTCGGAAGCATCACAGCCACTTGGGCTCGTTTGGCTTTAAAGGCATTTAAGTTGCATTTAAAGGCATTAAAGTCCTTGCTAAGTCCTTGCTTAATGGCCTTAAAGGCATTTAAGCCCTTGCTGCAGGACAAGCCCACGGGAGCAAAGCCCCTGGCCCCGGCAGGGCTGTGGGTGCTGCCAGCAGGGACAGCGGGGACATGGCTGCCCTGCCTGGGTGGCAGAGATGAGCGGGCTGCTGCCCGCGCCTCCGGAGGTGACAGAGGGGACGGTCCCCCTGTGCCAAGAGGAACAGTTTGTCCTCATCTTCTAGGGCTCAGGGCATCCTCCTGCCCTTAAGTGCTTCCAAGCAGCCGTGGTGCTTGATGGCTGGAAGCCGCTCGGGCGTGAAGCTGATCCTGCATGGGACCGGCGACCTGGCAGGGGCTGCGGGAGCAGGGGGTGCAGGACCCCCCTCCAGCCCCGCGGTGCTGCGGGGAGAAGCGGTGGGGTTACCCTGGGGCTCGTCCTCGGGTCCTTGGTTCCCATTGCTGTGCTTGGCAGGGAAGCGATTGAGCGCAGAGATAACCCACCCTTCAGGTCTGCTGAGCAGTGCTTTGCTTCTGGCTTCTGTAAAGTTAATTGGTTTCGAGGTTCCAGGAACAAACGAAGGAGAAAAACCCACTCTCCCGACGTGCGGGATCATTGAATGCTCTCTGGTAAGTTATAATTGCAAATCATGTTTTGAAATCACATTAACCAATTAGTCCTTGTTGTTGTTGTGCCCTGCCACATGACAGCGTGTGCCGCAAGGGAGCCGGCGGTCAAGGGCAAGGGAGGGGGCCACGAGCTGTCCCCCGCCACCGACAGCTCCGGGCCCAGGCGCCACGCTGCCGGCATCGGGGGCCTTCTCCAGAGGGAGCGGCTGGGCAGAGGAAGGGTCCTGCCCTGGGCACGGCCTCGGGCAGGTGTCACCCCGGGGTCCTCCCAGCCCGCTGTGCCGGCCGCAGGCATCCCTCTCCTGCCACCGGCTTTCCCGCCCCTTTCACTTGCTCCCCGGTGTGCCCCACTCTGCCAGCACGGGCTGGCAATGGGGTCGGGGGGGCAGCGGGGGTCTCAGAGCTGCTGGGGTATGCTGGAGGCACCCCCGTGCCTGCGGGACGGCCGGTGCCGGGGACCAGAGGCACCCGCTGGTGTGTTCCCGGCAAGGACAAGCGCTGGGAGGCTTCTTGCTCGAGAGGCCGCGGCGGTGGCGGGGGGGGAACACTGCTTGGGCTGCAGATCTGTTATCTCCTCTGCATCTTCCTGCCATCTCCCATCTTGCCCCGGGAACGGCGGGCAGCAGCAGGCAGCGGCAGGCAGCAGGCGCAGAGGCCGGGCGAGGAAACCAAGCGTGACAAGCAGAGCATGCCGCGGCCACACACGGCACCTGCTCCTTCGTGGCCGGGTCCTGGCTGGCCTCGTCCACACCAGGATGCTCTCGAGGCCAAGGGGTTTTATGGCCTTGCATTAATCTGCTCAATCTCCGAACGTGGCTGAAGGATGAAAAATAGGGCAGCGTTTGGCCGAGGGGCTCTGTGAGAAGGCAAACCGCACGGCGGTGGGCTGCGGGCGAGGGCTGTGGCACGGCACAGCCGGCACGGTGCTCAGCTCCCCACCAGCGGTGAGGCAGGATGCTGCCGGCGGGACGCGCCGCGCCGTGCCGCACTCCCCCGAAGGCTCCTCACATCCAGGAATCCGACGTCAAACTTTCCAGCCGGCCGGAGAAAACCGCACGGCTGGAGTTTCGCAATCGGCTGGAGCCCAGGCGCAGGCCTGACACCCCCAGAGCTGGCGACAAAACTGAAACTGCCCCGGCTGTGCCGGGGACGCACCGCTGGCCGGGGGGCTCGGGGGCCGAGAGGAGTGTTGTAGCCGGTCCCTCTCCCAGGCAGCCCCTGGCCACGGCGAGGGGACCAGTCCCTGGGCCAGCTCCCTGCCGTGCGGCCAGCCCGGCTGCACGGGGCTGGAGCTGCCGCGTGCCGGCTGCGGGGTGCGGGGACCCTCTGGGAGGTTTGGGGATGTCTTCGCTCCCGTTTCCTCCTCTCCTCACTGCTTTGATTTTCCTCAAAGCTTCAGCTGGGCACAGTGTGGGCATCTCCTCTGCCCAGCTGAAAAGGGGGGAACGATGGAGAGGGGTGTCACACGCCGGACGAGAGAGGGGACGATAGAAGGGGGCATGGCTTCATTTGTGCCAACAGGAGAAAGGGGAAGGGCAGCATTTGGAGGCTGGGAAGGAGCAGGCAGGCTCTGAGTCGCTGCCCGCACCCCGGCCCCCCGGCGTGCCCACCCTGCCAGCGGGCACTGTGCCCCGTGCCACCGGGCCGTGCTGCCTGTCCTCGTCCCCAGCCGCCTGCGCTGTGTTTGCTTACAGGGCGGCAGCTCTCAGCCTCCTTTTACAACCCCCGGCGAGGCGCGTTGCCGCCCGTCCCTGGGGATGGCTCCGCACCGATGCCACGTGGCTGGTGCCCGCCTTCCCCGGGGCAGGGGAAGGGTTAAGCGGATGGCTTGAGCCCAGCCATGCCCATGGCTCTGGGTGCCTCCGACTCCCCCCTCGCCACCCTGCCAAACCTGGCTGCCTCCGGTCCTCCGGCGTGCCAGCCAGCGCTGGTTCAGCACTTACGCATGCTGCTGTTATTAGAAATTCGTTAATGGATGTCTCTGGCCAAAGGAGAGCGGCAGTAACAGGAGCCGCAGGATCTCAGGGAGCGCGAGGGCAGAGCTGCCGCTGAATATTTAACGTCTCGCGACGGCCGGGCGAGAGGGTGCCGCTGCCGCTGGCAGGGCGAGGGGAGGTTTTTCTCCTCCCAGCCCGATGGCGACGCTCGCTGCCAGCCGGCAGAGTTGTTTCCATCCCGGGCCGCCCGAGACTTCACGAGGATTTATGAAAGATATGCGTAACACAAATAAAGCCTCCCAGCACCGCGCGGAGCCATCCTGCCAACGCGCGGCAGCGGCTGCCCGGCTCCGTCCCACGCGCTGTGCGGGGCTCCCTGCTCTGCACGGGGAGGGGGTGCATCGAGCCCCAGCCTGGCTGCGGTGTGAACCCCAAAGGTTTTCCTCTGAAGTAAAAGCCAGGCAGGGCAGAGGAGCAGGGTGCTCTGCTGAGCAGGGCAGGAGGCGGTCTGGGAGTGACAGCCCTTTGGAAGGGGCAGGGAACCTGCGGGGACACGGCTGGTGGCTGGCCAGGAGCTTCTGGCTCTTCCTGCAGCATGTGGGATGCTCTTCGGAGAAGAAATTTCCTCTTTGGGACACTTTTGTGGGGATAGACCCCCAAATTTTGTCTCCATGAATAAAGAGGTGTTTCAGCTCAAGCAGGGAAGTTTGATGGAGACTGGAGGGGACTGGAGTGTCCCCCCACTCTGGGTCATGTTGGGATGGTCCCACCCAGACTGTTTGCTCCCAGTGTTCGGAGGTGCCAGGGCGGCCACTGCGGGGGCAGCCGGCACCCCCAAGCAGGGCAGCAGCTGGGCTGGTTTAATGTGTGGGTGGCTTGAATTTCCCATGCTGGGGAGAGGAGCTGGCTGCGGGGGGAGCTGGGAAGGACCTTGCCCGGCTGTCGGGTGACTCTGCCCCTCGCTAAGAGGGCAGAAAACCCAGCGCCTGCGCTCGGTGCCTGCTGGATTTAGCCCTTCAAGTTAGATTAGAGCAAGTGTGACAGCCCCACTGATTTGAGTGCCGGCTGCCGGCCTCCGGCAGCAGCCCCCGGGTGCTCCGGGTGGTGATGCCCGGTGGGGTGGCGATGCCTGGTGGGGTGGCGATGCCTGGTGGGGTGGTGGTGCCCGGTGGGTGGCCATGCCCGGTGAGCGGGGATGCTCGGTTAGGTACCGATGCCCAGTGGGGTGGCGGTGCCCAGAGGGGCACCGATGCCCGGTGGGTGAGTGATGCCCGGGGGGTGGCCATGCCCGGGGGGCGGCGATGCCCGGGGGGGCGGCGATGCCCGAAGGGAGGGCGGGCGAGGCGGGGCCGGGGCCGGGGCCGGGTGCGCTCCCCCCCCGCGGCCCGTCCCTCCCCGGCGCTGCCCCTGACGCTGCCCCGGCGGCGCGGAGATTGGGAGCCACACTCTGGGGGCGGGTCCGGCTCCGGTTTAATCTCCGGCTCCGCCGGGATTACGGCCGCGGGATAGTCTCTAATCCGCGGCACCGGCCACCGGGGGCTGCTCGCCCCAGCCCGCAGCAGAGGCACCGCCGGAGAGGGGGCAGGTAAGTCCCCCCCAGTTCTTCCCAGTCTTCCCAGTTGCACGCACCCCCGTGCTTTTTGCGAAAGCTTCTTCCGAAACTCCGTGGGCTGAAGGCTGCCGAGGGCTTGGACCCCTCGCCTCCCCTTAGTCCCCCCCCGCACTCCATCCTACACCCCCCCCGACCCATTTCCCTTCGCCCCCCGCCCGGCCCCGCTCTCCCCCCGCAGCCCGGCGCCCCCCGCAATCCCCTGCTCCCCTCCTCCTCCTCCTCCTCCCGGGGCCGGGCACCCCCCGCGCCCCCCGGCAGCACCGGGGGAAGGCTCCGGGGCGCTGGCAGCCCTGGCAGGTGGCAGCGCCCGGGGCTGTTTGCTTTGCTTTTCTCCTGCCACTTCCCTCTCAAACTGCTGAAACCCGCCCACGGGTGGGTAACAAATCCTGCGAGGGTAGAGGGAAGGCAGAACCCTGCCTTGCCGCCTTTACACCCTAACGCCCACGCAAAACTCCTGCCCGCGGCGCGGTGCCGGGGGGGTTCGGCATCGCTGCCCGCTTTGCTGATAATAATAGTAACAACAACCCCCAAACCCCCTTTTCTTTCCCTTTTTTCTGCTTTAATTTTTAATCGCCTGTGGGAATGACATATGTTTCTTAAGGCTGGAAGCGGTCGCGGCCGGGATCGGGTGTCAGGGTGCCGGGGTGAGGAGCGGCGGGGGGCACAGCCGGGGAGAGCGATGCCGGCCGCCACGGGCGCTGCCGGGGCTCAGTTTGGCCGTGCATGCAGTGCTTCCCCAGGCTGGGGTATTTATAGAGCCTGTCTGGCCGGGACGGCGATACGGAAAGGCAGGCAGCACATTGCGTTCCCACTGGCCACGCGTGTCCCGTGCCAGCCGGCACGGCGGCCTGCTCTGCCTGGGGCGGCTTGCAAATGCCCTGCCAGAGAGAAACCTTCCCCAAGGGGAAACTGAGGCACGGCAGGCGGCTGCTGGCCCCGGGCTCCCCGTGCTGGGTGCTGGCTCTGCGGTGGCATGGGCGAGCCAAGGGACCTGACAAGTCCCTGGCAGGTTGGATGGAGGGGAGGCAGACCCCCGGCGCGGGGCTGAGCTCCGGCTAGCTGCGGAGGGCATGGCTGTGCCGAGCCGCCGCGGAGGAGAAGGGGAATTTTCCACTGACATTTGGATCAGGCCCAAGCTGAGCCGTTAGACCTGCCCGGTCCTTGCTGCCGGCCACCAGCATGCATTTGCCCTCTGGCTTCGTGGGGGCACCCCAGAGAAAGCCCTCCATGCCCCGGGATGCTGCCCTGTCCCCTGGGGACTGAGCACTGGCGTGCCCTGGCTCCAGTGGCCAGGGATGCTGGGGGGCAGCGGGGGCAGCCCAGCTGGCCCGGGGGTGACATGGGGGGTTCCGGCACCGCGGGGGAGCCTGGCCGAGGCGCAAAGGGCCCTGCAGCACCCGACCGCGCTGCAGCTGTAATCACACGCCGAGGCCACAGCCACGGCAAACAAACAGGCACTGGCAGAGCCTATTTTCCTTGGCGCGTGGGGACGGGGGGAAGGAGTGGGATCCCACGGGCTCCTTTGGAAATGCAGCCCTTGAGAAAACAGAGGTGGGTTGGGCCGGGCCCCCTGTGCCCCCAGCCCTCCTCGCCGCGTGGGTCTTGGCCGCCGCGTGCCTCCCTGGCCACTGACGCAGGTCCAGGGCTGGCTGGGTCCCCCATGCCAGCGGGGGGACAGCCAGCCCAGTCCCGCCGTCCCCGGGCCGGGGAGCAGACGCCAGGCTGGCGAGGTGGCCCGATGGTGAGAGCGGCAGGGCCGGGGGCAGTGGTGGTCCCACAGGGCTTGGGCAGGTCACGTCCCCTGGTTGGGACAGGGTGCTGTGCTGGGGGTGCCGAGATGTCGGGGGGCACGTGAGGCTGCGGCTGAGGTCGGTCCCTCCTGGTATCCCCAGCACTGCCTGCAGCAAATGGCAGCTTGGATTTTTTGCCATCGACCCCTCGGTGTCATCCCAACAAGGCCGAGTGTGTTTTAGGGAGTGGGAACTCCTGGAAAGCATCTCATTTTCAAGGTGAAATGAGTCTCCAGAGGTGTGATAGAAAACCTAACATGTTTTTTTCAGGTATTACCTGCCCATCAGTCCCTGCAGTGCCACCATCTGTGCCACCGTCCTCACCAGGTGGCCCTGAGCTCCTGACGGGCAGTGCATTGGCTTTAAGTTTAAAGCAAAACCCAACATCTAGCCTGGAGCCAGCTGAGATGCTTTGGGCTCAAGCCGCTGTCTCACCCAGCCTCCCCCAGCGCCACGCTGGGTGCCACCGGCCTCGTGCTGTGCCCACCCTGTCCCCATCCCTGTCCCCACGCTGCCAGCTGCCTCTGCTGCCCGACCTTGTCCCAACCCCTTCCTTCCACGCCGCGTTGTGTCAGCGGCAGCCTGGGCTGTCCTGGTGCTGAGCACGGCTCTCCTTGCCTGGCCTCAGTTTCTCCACCGCTCTTCCCAGCTCGCCTCGGCTCTGGCGCTTGGATGCGGGAGGACTTGGCATGATGGTGGTGGCCGGTACCCGCGCGGCAGCCCCTCGCTCCCCCCGTAGCCCCGTCCTGGGGTGTGCGGCGGGCAGGGAATTGCTGTGACCAAGCTGCACCATGGCTCTGGCACTGGAAAACCCTCCCCATGGCTCCCCTGTGATGTTTGCCTCCGCCGCCGCCTTCCCCGCGGTGCCTTTCCCCTCCCTGGTGTGTCCCAGACCCTAGCAGGTCCATTGCTGCGGGACGGTGCTGGGGCCAGTGGCCACGAGCCAGCCTAGCCACTGGCACGCTCTGCCTGCGGGCACGTCCCTGGGCTCAGGCAGAGCCGTCCTCGAGGACACGGGTGCCACTTGTGCTCTTCGAGGGAAGACCCCAGGTGGACACAGCTCCAGAGCTGCCAGGGCAGACATCTGTGCCGCCGGAGCCCTGCTAGCCAGGACAGCGGCTTCGAGAGCCGCTTGCTCCGTCTTGCCTCTGCCAATTCTGCCCTGGCCGGAGTGCTGCGGGCATCGCCTGGCCCGAGGCTGAGCCATGGTGCGGTATTTGGGGCTGAAACCCCGGGGCTGGGTGAGCCCAGGGGCAATGACCACGCTGCCCGGCTCGTGCTGGGACCATGAGTGGGGCTATCTCATGAGGGTCTCCAGCAGGTCTATCTGGGGAGGGTCTACAGTGAGGCTACCCAGAGGGGCTCTCCAGCCGTGCACTGGGCAGATTATCTCCAATTGTCCCTCTACGTGGCTGCTGGTGTCCCTGTGCCCATGGGGGTGCACCCCAGAGCCCTCACCCCAAAAGTGAGGCGCCTGGCCGTGCCCCTGGGTAGCCAGATTTGCCCCTCTGGGTGCCTGCCGCCCCGGGGGAGGTGGGACGATGGCACCGCCTTCGCTTGGCTGGGACGTGGGGGGAGAGAAATGCCGTAGGTTTAAAAACAGGTTTGGGGTGCTAATTTTAGGCGGCAGGTCAGGGGGAAAGCCACGTCTGTGTGCTGGGAGGGGGGAAGGGCAGGCCCTGCTCCCGCAGGGTCAGGCTGGCTCTGCTCCCAGCGCCCGGGCTCCCAGGGCCGCCCTGGGGGTTTCTCTGTGGAGGGGCAACGGGAGGTGTGAGGGGGTCCCCACTGCGTGTGCCTGCCCTGCTGGGGGCCAGCCTCTCTGGGGAGGTGATGCCCAGGGACCCCCATGGTCGGGGCTGTTGCCCCAGCTCTGCCCGTGTACCTGCACACCTCTGTGCCCACGGCGGTGCCAGGGGCTGAGCGGGGACACCAGGCTGGGGGTCACCCCGTGCCCAGCAGTGGTCCTGGGGGTTGACTGGGGACCTCAGGCTGCGGATTGACCAGGGACCCCAGACTGAAAGTCACCCTGTGTCCATCAGCAGTCCCAGGGGCTGACCCCTAGACTGGGGGTCACCCCAGGCCCAGCAGCGGTGCCGGGGGCTGACCAGGGACCCCAGGCTGGGGGTCACCCCGTGCCCAGCAGCGGTGCCGGGGGTAACCCCAGGGCTGGGGGCTGATGGTGTCGGGAGGGACACGGCTGGCATCCCTGCCCGCTTGCCTACACTGCCCGTCTCTCTGGGAGGGCTCTGGCACCAGCGCAGCCCCAGGGAACATGAGCCCTGTGCGTACCCGGCTCTGCTGAAACCTGAACAGCCGCCTGGGCAGGCGGGCACGGATGGGGGGGCCTTGCCACCGGTCCCCCAACCCGCACCGGCGACAGCGGGGTACCTGGCTGCGAGCACGCAGGCCGGCAGCTGCGTCAGGCTTGGTGCTAAAGCCGGATTACCACCCGGAATAGTCCCGCAGCCCCAGCTGGGGCGGATTAGCCGGGATTCATCTGCGGAGGGAGAGGAGATGTGGAGGGGGGTCTCTGCCCTGCGGGGGTCCCTGGCCTGGGGCAGCACCCACCTGCTGCCAGGGAGACCCGGCGCCTTCGCCCCCCATGGGTGAGACCAGCGGGTGCCCGTGAACGAGTGTCATGGGCTGCGGGGGCACAGTGGGACATCGCACCCCAGGCTGGCACCGCGTGGCGCAGGCAGGGCTGGCAGGCAGCAGCTGCCAGTCCCCCTATGTGCCATACTCCCCCCGGCACGGTGTGCTCCGACGGGGACTGTGCCGTGCCAAGGCTTCACTGGGGGAACTGGCGCAGCACAAGGGCTGGGCTTTCCCGGCGTGATACGCATCCTCCTCGCCACACTGCCAGGTGCGATGGACCCCCCATCCGACATGTCCCGCTGGCGTTGCCGACAGAGCTCCCCTGCCTCGGCCCCCCCGCTCCTGGCTGTGCCTTGCTCCCAGCTGGGATTTTCCACCTTTTAAATAAAGTCCGGTTGGAAGCGAGGTGTCAGGCAGCGAGATGCAGCCCCTTCCAGGACCGGATCCCCCGCCGCGGTGCCCTGGCCCCTGGGGAAGGCTGGCAGGAGGCCGGGGTGAGCCCAGGGCTGCCTGCTGCCTGCCTGCCAGGGCAGGGCAGGGATGTGGGACCCCTGCTGCCCCACATACGTGTCCCCATCCTGGCAAGGGGGAGCAGGCATCTGTGCTGGCCGGGACGCGGCGTGCAAGACCAAACGTAGCCTCCCCTGGTGCGCAGACGTGGCCGGCGGGGAGGGTACGTGCCGCCCCACGCATACAGCTCGGCGTTCCCCGCGGGGGGGCTGTAGGACGGCACCGGGGCCCGGCTCGGGCTGCCTGGCCGCACCGGAGGGCTGGTGGGGTGGACAATGTCCCCAGTGTCACTGAGCAGTGGGACAGGAGGAGCAGCCCCTGGGAGAGCCGGGGCTGGGTAGGGAGAGGTGGGACGTCTCAGTGCAGTGGGGCCATCACTGTCCTTGTCACCCGGAGCTGGCAGGCAGGGGAGAGACGCACGCCGGGAAATCAGTGCAGCTGGCTCAGCACCCCCAGGGACGTGGCCCTGGGTGCCACAGCGGGGGGGTTCTGTGCCCACGCATGTGCCGTGCCCACGCCATCAGGGTGGGTGAGCGGGTGCTGGGGCTGGCGGTCAGGAGGGGGACGATGCCGGGTGACACATGGGCTGCCCAACACGGCAGCGAGGACGGCAGCATCCCATCTGTGCGGCAGCATGGCAGCCCGGCGGTGGGCTAGGGCTCTCGAGGCTGGCACGCCGTGGGAAGAGATCCCCAGGGTGATGCTCTTTGCCTGGAGCAGAGGGTCCCCAACTGAGGTGGGCACGCGAGGACGGCGGTGAACCTGCCACCCCCCAGCCCGGGGGGGACCCACGCCACCCTCCCCAGGGCCATCCACCGCTCCGTGTATTTGCTGTTCTGCCCGGCCTTATCGCAAGGCAAACAGCGGCAGGCAGGGCACGCTCTGCCCGATCGAAGCGTCTCCCATTCACTCCCCTTTCATCTCTCCCCCTTCCCCGGCCGCCACCGACGGCAGACCCCGGCCGAGGGGCAAAGGCCAGGGCCAGCTGGGGAGGTGGCGGCGAGCGGTGCCGGGGCTGTGCCAGGGCTGTGCCAGGGCTGTGCCAGGGCTGTGCCAGCGCTGCCCGGCGGGAGGAAGCGTCTGGGTGGCGGTGCTAAGCCTGGTGCATGCGAAATGAGCCCCGCCGTGCCGCTTGCTATTCCGAGAGGCGCTCGGGGGAAGAAGCTGGTATTTCCTGAGCCGCCCGGCGAGGTGTAATTATAACCTGGGAGAAGAAAGGGGCTGCAGAGGAGAGCGCCCAGCCTCCCCGGCGCCCGCGGGGGAGCGGGCAGGGGGAGCGGGGCAGCTCCTGCCCGCCGCCGGCACAACGCCCAGGGTGGGATGTGGCGGAGCCCTGCCTGCGGGCAGTGCGGTGGTGCTGGGGGGGTTTGGGGAGGTGATGGAGCACCGGGGATCTGGCAGCACCCCTTGAGCCCGGCACCGGGAGCGGTGGGTTTGGTGATGCCCGCCTGTGGCGGTGGGAAGGCGCAGAGTTAACGGCAGCGTTTGGACGTGCTGGCGGCTTTGTTCATGCCTGGATGCGGCCCAAGCAGAGGCCTAGCAGAGGGGATAAATCATCGCCCAGTGCCCGCCCTGCGCTTCCCTCTCTCCCCCCGCACGGCTGAGCCTCCCTGCTCTGGTCCCTGCTGGCCTGCGCCCTGCCTCAGTTTCCCCACCAGGCTGGGTGCCGCAGGTGGGGTGGCACAGCTGTGTGCCCCCTGCCCCGGGCCAGCCTTAGGGGCTCTGCCCCCCCGGCACTGCCGGTAGCCAGCGCGTGGCCTGGGATGACCCTGCCAGCTCTCCTCCGTGGCCTGGATGGGCAGGGACAGGCAGGGCAGCAGCTCAGGAGCCCGGAGGTGCTGGCGCCCACGCCTCGCCGTGGCATCCTTCCCCCGCGTGCCGGGGGGGCCGTGTCCCCGGCGTCTCCCTGCCCCAGCAGTGCCACAGGAAGACTTGCCTGGTCCCCAGGGCCACCGATCCCCTGGGAGCACAAAGACAGGCACGTCCCCTGCTCACCCGTTGGGGACACCAGGCACGGGGGTGACGGGGCAGCAGCATCCTCCCAGGGTCGGGGACCGCTCCATCCTGGCCAGCCCTCGCCTCAGGCCGGGTGGCATCGTCCCTTGGCCAGATGTGGCCCCAAGGTGGAGCTCCCCACAGCCGGCAGGACCGGACCCCAGCCCCCCGGGGCTTTGAGGGGTGGTGGGGGACCCTGCCCTGGCTGCCAGCCTGCCCCAGAAAGCCACCCTGTGCCGTTTCCCAGCGGGGCGGGGAGGGCCGGGGCTCGCACAGAGGCGGCTTTGTGCGGCGTGCCAAGGCGTCCCGCGCTCGGCAGCCTGGCCGCCTTCCCCTGCCAAGGAGCTGTCTCCCGGCCCCGCGCTCTTTCCTGCTCCGTTTGTCCGGCCCTGACGTGCCCCCGAGCCCCCTGCCTTGGCACCCTGGCAGCGCCGGCCCCAGGCGGCGGGACGCAGGCGAGCCCTTCACGCCGGGCAGCGCCGCAGGCTTTACGTAACGGTGGTGGCTGGGGGGTCCCCAAGCTCCCCACCCTGTCCCCAGCTGCCCTCCCAAACGTCCCCACTTGCCTGTCAGCGCCCGTCTCTGGGAGGGGAAACTGAGGCACGGAGCTGAGAGCTGTGGGCAGGGGAGCGGAGGTGGGCGGACGTCGCGGACAGAGGCTCCGGGGCTGGGCTGGTGCCGTGCTGTGGGCAGGGGAGCGGAGCAGCCCCCCAGGGTGGGCTGCAGGACGGCTGGCTGGGGGAGGGGACGGCCGCCGCTGGGGACCCTTGCGGGGCTGTCAGATGCGGGGCGAGCTCCACGGGGCGTCGTGTGCTGAGTGGGCAGAGGGGAGAAGTCCAGCCACGGTGCTGCCCGGCTGGGCATCCCCGTGACCCCAGGTACCTGTCCCTGCGGTGCCACCAGCGCTGGTGCTGAGCCTGACTCCGGCATCCCCGGTGGATGCGGGACCTGTGGGACCCTAGACCAGCCCCCAGAGCGCTCCTGCCCAGAGCTGGACCCCCATTGCCCCCCTCTTGCAGAGCCCGAGGAGAGCCCGCAGCGAGCCCAGCCGCCTCGCCGCCATGGATGCCACGGACATGCCCCTCCAGACCGAGATGGTGGAGCTGGTGCCCAACGGGAAGCACGCGGCCGCGCTCACTGCCTCTGCCGTCCCCTCGCTGGCAGGTGACAGGTAGGGGCCCGGGGACAAGCGAGGGTGCCAGGGGCTTGGGGGGTCCTCTCGGCTGCTTCCTGCCTGGGCGCTGCCAGCCGGCGCTGCTCGGGCGCAGGGGGGGCCCCCGGCTCTGCTTCAGCCTCACCCCTCTCCCTCCGGTGGCCAGGTTTGAGGAGAACCAGTCGGGCATGGCGGAGATGGAGGAGTTCTTGCCCCACGGTGCTGAGAAGAAGCAGACACACTTCACCGACGTGAGTATTGACCCAGGCACCGCGGTGGCGGTGGGATGGGGGCAGCTCCCCGTGTGACTGGCGTGTCCCCTCCCCGTTGTGTCTCGTGCGCACAGTTCGAAGGGAAGACGTCTTTCGGTATGTCCGTCTTCAACCTGAGCAACGCCATCATGGGCAGCGGCATCCTGGGGCTGGCCTACGCCATGGCCAACACCGGCATCATCCTCTTCCTGTGAGTGCCGCGTGCCCACGGGGGTCCGGGTGTGGGGGGCTCCTCCAAGGGGATCGGTGGGTGCCAGGGGTGCAGGCGAGAAAGGAGTCCCTGGCTTGGGGTGACTCAGGGAGCAGCGTCCTGCTGCCTGAGCAATGCCTGTCCCTGGCATGAGCCTGTCTGCCCCTGCCGGGCGCTGTGCCCGCTGGGAGGAGGAGGATGAAGGCTTGACTTCCTCAATACAAGACCGGATTTCCCCACATGGCCCAAATGATGCGGGTGCTGGCTCCCCTTGGGCGTGGGGACATGGACCCACAGGGCTGGGGCAGCCCCATGGCTGTGGGGCACCCACACCCCATGGCCCATCTGCCCCGTGAGCACCCAGGCGGTGCCGAGGCGAGGGGCCAGGCGGCCTGCCAGGATGGCTGCCTGCAGGCAGAGCCTGCCCGCGCGGGGTTTGCCCCACGGCTGTGTCCGAGCCCAGGGCTGTGACCCGCTGGTGATGGCACTGTCCTCCCGCAGCTTCCTTCTGACGGCGGTGGCCCTGCTCTCCAGCTACTCCATCCACCTGCTGCTCAAGTCCTCTGGCATCGTGGGTGAGTGCCGGGTTCCCGGTGGGGTCGTGCCGGGGGGTCCCCTCCCAACCCTCACCCTGCCACCGCTCCCCATCCCACAGGCATCCGCGCCTACGAGCAGCTGGGCTACCGAGCCTTCGGCACGCCGGGAAAGCTGGCCGCGGCCGTCGCCATCACGCTGCAGAACATCGGAGGTGAGGACGGGGCCAGGGGGGGACCCGGCGGGGCTGGGGGGGGACCCGGGACTGGAGCACGCTGGCGCCGCACAACCTTGCTCTGCCCCACAGCCATGTCCAGCTATCTGTACATCGTTAAATCCGAAGTGCCTCTTGTCATCCAGACCTTCCTCAACCTGGAGGAGAAGACCACGTGAGTGCCTCCTGCCCGCGCTGCCTGCGTGCCTTCCCCCGGGCAGGCGCCGGGGCTTCGGCTCCAGCTGTGCAGCCCATGGCAGGGATTTAGTGCCATTAAGCCACTACTATTTTTGATAACTGTCAGTGCTGAATAAGCCCCCGAGTGGGATTAAACCGGGCTGAACTTCCAATCCCTGCTCCTCACATCCCCTTGGGATCATGCTTTCCTCCTTCAGCAGAGCCCGGGGCTACGGGGAGAGACAGGAGCTGTGGTTGGGAATGGGTCCCCCCCAGGCCGTGCCTGCATCCCCACCCAGTGGCACGGGGGGGGAGAGCTGGGCAGATGTTGGCAGAGCTGCCACTGGGACCTCCACCAGTCCGAGACTGGGCGTCCCGGCCAGGCTGGACCCTGGCTGCTCTGGGGTGCTCGACCGCATGTGGGACCGGGGCTGGGCAGGGGTCCTGCCCCACGGGCGGCCGGGGGCAGCTCCCTCTGCCTGGGGTGTTGAGGACCTGGCTGAGCTCCCTTGCAGGTGCTGGTACCCTTGTCCCCACGTGCTGCCGGGCTGCCCACTGGCAAACGTGTGCTGAGAACAGCAGTTCTCAGCCTCCCCGCAGTGGCTCTAGCCCTTGGGGGTGCCCCACTACAGGGGTAAGAAGGACCCCAGCTCAAGGTTCCCCAGGGGTGCTGGACTTGGGAGTCCCCAGGGATGCCGGACTTGGGAGTCCCCAGGGATGCCATCTCTGGGGTCCCCGGGGGTGTTAGCGCAGCAGGGACGCCAGTCTCGGGGGATGCCAGTGTCCCTGGGGATGCCAGCTCAAGGGTCCAGGGATGCCAGCTCCGGGGTCTCTGGTGCTGCCAGCTCTGGGGTCCCCACAGGTGGCAGACAACCCCCCGCAATGGCTGCCTGTGCCTCCCGCGCCCCAGCAGAGCGGGGCGGTGAGCAGGCCCTCTGCTTCCAGGGACTGGTACATGAACGGGAACTACCTGGTCATCCTGGTTTCTATCACCATTATCCTGCCCCTGGCCCTCATGAAGCAGCTGGGTAAGTCGGGGCGATGCTGCGTGCGGCGCTGGGGTCTGGCACCCCGGGGCTCCCGCGGGGTGATGGTGCCAGCTTGGGGGTGGTGGGCAAGGAGTGGGCACCCAGCCAGCGCAGGGGTCCTGCCCGCACCCACCGGCCGCTCTCCTCCCTCCCCAGGCTACCTCGGCTATGCCAGCGGCTTCTCCCTCAGCTGTATGGGCTTCTTCCTCATCTCGGTGAGCACCTGCCGGCAACTTGGGGTGCCGAGCATCCCTTTTGCCGAGACGACGGCTGCCGGGGCGCGTGGCTCCACCGGCGCGTGGCCAGGCTGCGTGCCGCGGGGACAGCAGGACAGCAGGCGCTCCGGGCTGCGGAGACGAGACGCCGTGGCGGTGCTGTCACACTGCTGGGTTATTTTCGGCTGAAGGAGCCGAGTGTCGGGGAAAGGGGAAGGGAGAGGGTGCCGGGGGGGGAACCACGCGCGCGGCCCCTCCACGTGCCTCTGCCCCGCTGCCCACCCTCGCAGGGGCAGGCCGGGGGGCCAGCACCGCCGTGGGGCACCACCGGCAAAGGGTGCCTCATAGAGGGCTCCCTGCGGGGCACCCTCCTGCCGGCTGCAGCGCTGGCTCGGGTGGCCAGTGCTGGGTTGTGCCGGCACCAGGCGCTGACCGTCCCCGTGTCCCCCCACCCCAGGTCATCTACAAGAAGTTCCAGATCCCCTGCCCGCTCCTCGAGCAGGAGGGGAACCTCACAGGCAGCCTGAACGCCACCCTCGGCAGCACCAGCGACTACCAGAACGGCTACACCGTCCTCCAGGTGCCTGACCAGGGCACCTGCACCCCCAGCTTCTTCACCCTGAACTCCCAGGTGGGTGCCCGGGGGGGTCTGGGTGCGCCCCCACCCCACGCACCCCATGAAGGCAGGTGGTCCTGGTGCTGGCAGCACCCACCAGCTTGGCCCCGGCGCTCAGCCACCTTCCTCTCGCGCAGACGGCGTACACCATCCCCATCATGGCCTTTGCCTTCGTCTGCCACCCCGAGGTCCTGCCCATCTACACCGAGCTGAAGAAGTGAGTCCTGGGTGGGGGCACCCACGAGGGGGGTGGGCTTCGTCCAGCACCCACCCAAAGGCAGCTCCGTCTGGGTGTGGGACCTGCACCGAGGCGTTGTGGGGAGGTGGGTGATAGGACCCTGGGTGGGTGGTAGGACCTGGGATGGGTGATGTCGGTCCCAGGAGGTGGGTGATACAACCTGGGGTGGGCGAGTGGGGGATGTCACTCCTGGAAGGTGGGTGTTACGACCCAGGGTGGGTGGTTGGGTGGTTGGTGGTGGGTGATCCAACGCACCATGCAGCCTGGGGAGGGCGACACAGCCCCTCTCTGCACAGCCCCTGTGCACCCCAGGGTGCTCTGGCATCACGCCTCCTTGCCCGGTGGGCACTCCATGCCAGTGGGTGCCGCGGGGTGGGCTGGGCCGCAGGGGCCATGCTGAGCCTGCCGTCTCCCACAGCCCCTCCAAGAAGAAGATGCAGTGCATCTCCAACATCTCCATCATGGTCATGTACCTCATGTACTTCTTGGCTGCCCTCTTCGGCTACCTCACGTTCTACGGTGAGCCCTTGGGGAGGGGACCGGGGGCCCTGCCGGCACGCCGGCACCGGGGCAGTGGTGGTGCCGGGGCTGACCCAGCGGCTCCCCACTGGTGCCCTCAGGCCGCGTGGAGTCAGAGCTGCTGCACACGTACAACAAGGTGGACCCCTTCGACGTGCTCATCCTGTGCGTGCGGGTGGCCGTGCTGACAGCCGTCACCCTCACTGTCCCCATCGTCCTCTTCCCGGTGAGTGGCCCCAGGGGGATGCCAGGTGGCACCACCACCCCTCAGCCTAAACAGAACCTCGACACCAGGCTTTGAGAGGGGAAACTGAGGTAGCAATGGGGCTGAGGCCTGGGGACAGGGTGGCAGAGATCGGCGGGGCTGCAGGGATTGAGGAATGGGACCGGCTGGGTGTCGGGGACACGGCTGGGGCAGGGGTGATGGGGACCAGCGGTGCCATGGGGACAGGGCTGGGAAGGGGTGACAGGGACCAGCAGTGCCACGGGGACAGGGCTGGGGCAGGGGCTGGGGTGATGGGGACCAGCGGTGCCATGGGGACAGGGGATGGGAAGGGATGACGGGGACCATCAGGACTGCGGGGACAGGGGATGGGATGGGTCCTGGCTCCAAGGATGGAGCGTGACACTCTGTCCCCATCCTTGTCCCCAGGTGCGCCGGGCCATCCAGCAGATGTTGTTCCAAGGGAAGGACTTCAGCTGGATCCGCCACGTCACCATCGCCGTGGTCCTGCTGACCTTCATCAACCTCTTGGTCATCTTCGCCCCCTCCATCCTCGGCATCTTCGGCATGATCGGTGTGTGGCAGCGCCCCGCTCCTGTCCTCCCCCTGGCCCTGCCCCCACCTGGCGCTGGGCTTTCCCTGACCCCCCCGTGCCTCAGTTTCCCCTCCTCACTGTGCCGGGACTGGGCGGTGTGTGGGGGTCCCCTGCCCTGTCCCAGCAGGCTGGTTCCGGTGCTTGCTCTTCCCCTGGGTATTTCCCTTGATCCCCCAAGCTGGGCTCCCCCTGCTCGGCACCCGGCTCGGCGCCAAGGCCCTGACTGCGGGGGGTGGGGTGGGGACGGTGCCAGGACACCGTGTCCCTGGGTTCCTGGAAAGCTTTGCCAGGGCTGGGGGTGGCGGGGGGGGACACAGGACCTGGCCCAGCAGTGGAGCTGGCAGGGCTGAGCCACGGGGCGGGGGCCCCCTGCCCGCTCTGTCCCTGTCTGCTCCAGGTGCCACCTCCGCTCCCTGCCTCATCTTCATCTTCCCCGCCATCTTCTACATCCGCATCATGCCCAAGGACAAGGAGCCGCTGCGCTCCACCCCCAAAATCTTGGTAAGCATGGGGGAGGGGACAGAGATGGGGACAGGGATGGGGGTCCCGGGGCTGGGCTTGGGACCCCGTCACCTTGGCTGTCCCTGACCCCCTGCCCTGTCCCTGCAGGCTGCCTGCTTCGCCCTCCTCGGCGTGCTCTTCATGATCATGAGCTTGAGCTTCATCATCATCGACTGGGCCACGGGGGGGGGGAAGAGCGGTGGCAGCCACTAGCCAGCACCGGGTGCCCGCGCCAACCTCCCCCCCCACCCACTGGTGCCCCAGGGAGAGCTGGCCCCGGGCTCAGCCCCTGTGCCACAGCCCCGCCGAGCTTCCCGGGGGCCCTCCGCTGTCGCTGCCCATCACCTGCGGTGGTGGTGGGGGGGCATGAGCCATGGCAGGCGCGGGGACCCCCCAACCTGTGCCCGGGATGGGCCAGCGAGCCTGGGGCAGGTGCTGTGCCCCCCCCCTGCTCCGGCGGGTACCCTCCCTGCTCCGCGCCTCAGTTTCCCCATCTGTAAAATGGGGAGAATACTACTGCCCTACCTCACCGGGAGCTGGCTGTCAGCTGGAGCTCATCTCTGCACACCCAGAGCCACCGGCAGCGGGCACTGCCAGGGGCATGGGGCACTGCCCGCCGCGGGGGCTGAAGGCTGGGGCGCTTTCCTGGCCCCCCCAGACAGCAGCGAGAGCCCTGATGAACAGTGTCCAGTCCATGGGGGTTGGGGTCCGGCAGGGTGGTCGGACCCCAGGCAGCACCCATGCCCAAGCCACCCGCCCTCTTCCCCTGCCGTCCTCCGGTCCCCAGCGAGACGCCACCCCACTGCCCCGGCATCGGGGGGGCACCCTGGCCCCGCGGGTGAGCGTGGTCCTGCCGCCGCGGCTGGCGGTACCCAGCCTGCTGCCTTTGAGCCTGCCGGGGGAACGGTTGGCTCCTGGTGCCTGCGGACGGGACCCCGGTGACCCCCAGGCCATGCTGGGGACCGGCCGCATCGCTCTGGTGAGGTGGCACACCCACCGGGGGCTCGGCGCCCGCTGGCATCCTGCCCGTGGTGCGGCTTGGCTGCCCGGGGTCTGGCCCCCCTGAGGGGCGCAGGCGGGGGGATGCGGGGGGCTGGGGACAGCGCTCGCTGGGGGCCAGCTCGGAGCTCCGGAGCCACCCCCTTGTCTGCGTGCCCAGACGCCAGGGTGATGGGCACCCCCTGAACCCAAGCTGGCCCTGCTCGCCTTGCACCCAGGGCTAGCACCCAGGCCGCCACAGCCCTCTCCCACCCCCCCACCCAGCCATCCACGCTGCCGGGACGCCCCGTGCCATGCCAAAACCCGGAGAGCGGCTCTCCCACCCCCCGCCTCCCTTCCCAGCGTCGGGGGGCAGCCCGGCGGGGGGGCAGCACGGGTGGGGGGGCTGTCCTGCAGCAAAGTACATAAGAGACGTATTTTTTTACCGGGGTGGTGGAGGCTGGGATGCTTTTTATAAATACTGTATATAAGAGTAGATCTTTTTTAATGTGTTGTGTTGCTCTGGGTAGCTCTGTATAATGTACATATCTATATGGGGAGGAGGGGGGGGGGCCGCGACCCGATGCCGGTGAGGGGCTCGGTGGACCCTCGCCATCGCCCCGGGGCTGCCGGCTGCAGCGCAGCCCCGGCGTCCCTGTCCCCGTCCCGGCTGCCCCGTGGCCACCCCTGCGCCGTGCCGGGGGGCGACGCTTTTAAATTATCCGCGGGGCGACGTCGGTGGTGGCGAGGAGGCCGGCCGGCGAGGGCTCCGGCACGGACAATAAAGATGTGAACGTGCCCAGGTCTCGGGCGTCACTGGGGTGGGCGAGGAGCTGGCTGGCGCCCGGCACGGCACGGACACACGGACACGCGTGCACGTGGATGCACAGACGTACGTGGGGACAGCGCGGACATACGGACACGGATGCACACGTCAGCACGCAGGTGTGCACAGATGTACAGCAGGACAGCACAGACGTACGGACACATGTGCAAAGGGTCAGCATGCTGATGCACAGACAGACAGCGGGACAGCACAGACATACAGACACGCATGTGCATAGATGCATAGGTGTACATGGGGACAGCACGGACATACGGACACGCATACACATGGATGCACAGACAGCAGGACAGCGCAGACATACAGATGCACAGGGTCAGTGCACACACATGCACAGACATACACGGGGACAGCACGGACATACGGACACTCCCCCACGCCCACAGGGACAGAGAGACACGGACACGCCCAGGGCGACGCCCGCCGGGACACACGCACGGGGACGCGGGGACAGCAGCGCACCGGCGGGGGCGGCGGGCCCACGGGGACGCGGGGACACGCACGCGGGGGCGCAGGGCTGCGCGGGCGCAAGGGGGCGCTGCGCTCCCACGCACGGATCCGGCCCGCGGGAGAGCTGCCGGGGGCGGCCGGGCCGGGGGAGCGGGACCCCCGGGGCAGCGGGACTGCCGTGGGAGTGGGACCTCCGGGGAGTGGGATCCCCAGGGGAGCAGGGACACCTGTGGGAGTGGGACCCTGGGGAAGCAGGACCTCCGGGGGAGCGGGACTCCCGTGGGAGTGGGACCCCTGGGGAGTGGGACCCTTGTAAAAGCGGGGCTGGGGGCATCTCGTGCCTGGTGCCAGGGCAGTGGGTGCCCCCAGTGCCCCCCCAACACCCGCCGGGGCAGCCCCAAGCCCCCAGCCCTCTCCCACGGCACGGCACAGCGTGGAGTGGAGTGGGGGTGAGCCCCCCCCGTCGTCCCCCCCCCAGCCCGGGCCCTTCTCTCCCCTGCCCGCGGGCACGGGGCTCTAGTCCAGCCGGCCCCAGGCCTGGGCACAGCGCCAGCTCGTTAGCGAAGCCTTATTAGCGCCGCGGCCCGCTCCCACGGGAACAGCCCTGCTCCCTCCACGCCAGGCCCACGGGCACTGCCCCGTGGACCCCACGGCTGGGCTGCGTGGGAGGATGCTGCACCCCTTCCCCTGGCACGGCGGCTCCTAGAGTGGACCGTGCCTCGCTGCCCCCCACCCTGCTCGGTGGGTGCCAGCTTGGGGGGTGAGGAGGGGCTGGGGGGGCACAGCCGGGTGGCGAGGCTCTGCCGTGGGGCTGGCACGGAGCTGGGGTGGCTTCCTGGGCGTGGGCAGCCCCGCGGGGCAGCTGGCACAGCCGGGCACCCTCCTCGAGCTGCATGGGGGGTCCAATTCCCGAGGGATTCGCCCTGGGAGCTGGCGCTGGGGGGCAAGTGCTGAGGGTACCCCCTGCCCTGGGTGAGAGCTGCTGGGTGTCCCATCCTGCCGGGTCCCATCCTGCCCCATCCCTTCTCACGGGCACCCCCAGCCCTGGCACCAGCCGAGGAGCTCCCTGCTCTGGCAACGCGGCACGCGGGTCCCCGAGGGCTGAGACCTAGGCCAGTGACCAGACAAGCAGGTCCCCAACGTCTGAGCCACCACCCTGTGACACTGTGTCCCCACAGAAGGTGGCCCTGAGAGACAGCATCCCCCCACACCACCGACCCTGGCGCTGCACCCACCCCTCTGCACCCAAAGGGCCCCAGGCCTGAAGTCCAGCACTCAGACGCCGTCTCCCTCCCCATGTCTGTCCTGGGGCACACCGTGGACTATTGCCCACCTGTCTGGGGGCACGCTGAGGCCCGTCGCCTGCCTGTCCCGGGACACACCGTGGGGGCACACCGTGGCCGGTGCCCGCCTGTCCCGGGACACACCATGGTCCCATGCCCGCCCGTCCCGGGGCCCACCGGGGGCCACCGGGACCCACCGCACGCCAGTGCCCGAAGCTGCCGCGTGGGGGCCCGTCCCGCCGGCAGGGATGAGGCCCCGCCCCTCCGCGCGCGGCGGGCCCGCCCCCGCCCCGCCCGGCCCCGCCCCCTCCTGGCCCCGCCCCCACACGGCGCAGGGGCGGGGCGCGGCGGGCAGGGCCGGGCAGGGCAGAGCCGCGGCCGCGCGCAGGCAGCCGCCGCCGCCGCCGCCATGGGCTGCACCGTGAGCGCCGAGGACAAGGCGGCCGCCGAGCGCTCCCGCATGATCGACAAGAACCTGCGGGAGGACGGCGAGAAGGCGGCGCGGGAGGTGAAGCTGCTGCTGCTGGGTGAGACCCCCGGGGCCCCCCCCCCCGACCCCTCCCTCGTCCCCCTCCCCCCCCCCCCCCCCCCCCCCGGGACACCCCCCAGGCTGCCCCCACCGGCCCTGCCGGAACCGGGCAGCCTCGCCGCCCCCCACCCGTGCTGCCCCGGAGCGACCCTGGGTACCAGCCCGCGGGGGTGCCGGCCCCGCCCTGGGGATCCCCCAGGGGTGGGATGCTGGGCCCAGCCCAGGCTTCGGGCTGCCCCCCCCGCCAGTGGGGTGTCGGCCCCATCTTGAGCCCCAGGGCACTCCCCCGGGGTGGGGTGCCTGCCCTGCCCCGGGCTTCCGGGTTCCCCCGCAGGAGTGGGGTGCTGACCTCACAGTAGGCCTTGGGAATCCCCCCCAGGAGTGCGATGCTGGCCCCACCCCAGGCTTTGGGGATCCCCCCCACAGTGGGTGCTGACCCCATCCCAGGCCCCAGGGACCCCCCCAGGAGTGGGATGCTGGCGCTGCAGCAGGCCTTGGGGTTCCCCCCTGGAGTGGGGTGCTGGCCATGCCCCAGGCTTTGGGGATCCCTCCTGGAGTGGGGTGCCAGCTCCACTCCAGGCTTCAGAGATCCCCCCCAGAGTGGGCTGCTGGCCCTACAGCAAGCCTTGGGTGTCCCCTGGGAGCAGGGTGCCAGCCCCACCCCAGGCCGTGGAGTTCCCCCCAGAAGTGGGGTGCCAGCCCCACTCCCCTGTGGTACCGTCCCCCCAGCCGCATTGGTGTCCAGCTTGCGCGCGTCCCTTCGGGGTGCAAGTGGGGGCATCCCCACCCTCCTGGTAACTGGCCCGCCCGGCAAAGGCCCTGCAAGCCTGGGCACCCCACCCTGCCTGCCCGGGACCCCTGGCTGCCCAGCTGTGCCGGGGGGCTCCTCCATGGGCTCCCCTCGCCCTGGCCCCAGGCTGGCTGGGGCGGAGGTAACGGGGCCGATGGGCACCCGCTGCCCCGCGCCTCCCCCGCCGGGGCACCAGGACGGGCCCGAGCCCCTCCATCTTGCGTTCGCCCTCCCCTCGCTGTGGGGGGCTTGGGCAGCCGGCTCTGCCCCACACGCTGCCCGCAGCAGGCAGGGCCCTGCGCAGCCCACGGGCGCTCTGCCCCACGGATACCCGATTTTCACACCGATAACGGGCCGCTCGCGCTCTTCAAAGCGCCCCAGCGATGCTCCTGTGGGCGTTCACGGACCTGCCCTGTGCCTGCGGGCAAGGCAGCCGCTTCTTTATTTTAATTTATGATTTTTTTTAATAACTCTCAGTTGGGGTTTTTATTCCCTTTCCGAAATTCCCAGGCAGAGCCTTGCTCCGGGTGTGAGGTGGGAGTGCGCGGGGCTCCCACGGCACTGTGGGGTGGCGGGACCCGGGACGGGTGGAGAAATCCCCGGCTGCTGCCTGGGGAGCGCCGGCAGAAAATGTCTTTCGGCTCGTCGCCGTCGGCAGAGGAAGCCGCCGGCAGCAGGAAGTCACGCCGAAATCCGGCGGCCCTTTATTTGCTCAACCCCTGCCTGCCTTGAGAAATACGTAATTAACGCCTTGAAATGCTCGTTTAATAGAGCGCTTAGGGTTTTTTTTATTTTTATTTTATTTTTACCTTGATGTGAGCCGTGCTGGCGGTAAGACCTGTCCTGGGGGGGCTCGGCGGGGGTCTGCGCCGTTGAGGGGGGGGGCTCTCGCCGGTTGTGCAAGCTCGCCAACCCGCTTGTTTCCGGGGAGGGTACGGTGCCGGCGGAGCGAAACCCCATGGGGTTTGCAGGCTGTTGGGGAAACACGTGGTCCCCCCTTCGCTGCAAGCTGCTCCTACACCGGGCCTTGCTGCTGGCTCGGCTCCTCTCGGACCGCTGCCCGGCATGAAATAACGGCGTCGAGGGGTGCAGCCGGCCCGGGGGGTTTGGCACCTCCTTTCCGCAGGGCTCCGGGGACCGGCCGGGATGGGCAGCATCACCCCAGCGCCGTCAGCTCTGGGTGCCCGGGTTGGGGGAGCCCGGCTGGCTGGCGCCAAGCGTCGCTGAGGGGCGGCTGGGGGCTCACCAGTGGGCGAGGATCGTGGCGTGGGCCGGCTGGCTGGCACCCCTTTCCCTGCATCCCACTCTGTGCCGAAGCGGAGGCAGGAGGAGGAGGAGGACGGCCATGCTCCCTTCTGTCGGGGCTGGCATTTATGAGCGGCATTTCTGATCTCAACTGGTTTCTAAAGCCAAAAATAGAGCAAAACAGCTCTTTTTAATTTTTTTTTTTTTTTTTTTTTTTTTTTTTTTAGTGTTTATTTTTTCCCCTCACAGCTGTTCAGGTGTAAATAGCGCTGGAGCCTTGGGTCACTACTGGCAATTGCCGAGCCGGAAAAATCCTCCTGAGCCGTCAGGGAGCGGCTGGGGAGGTGGGGCCAGCGTTGCCCCTCCGGGGGATGCTCCTGGCGTCCCCGCTGCCCACCCTTCCTACCACTTATTTTTTTCCCATGGTTGGAGGAAAAATTTGGGAGGAAAATGGTTTCACTCTTCGTGCCGAATCAGCCCGCGGCAAGAAGAGGAGATGCCTCTTCCAAGCACCGCACGGTTTTTGCTGGCGACTCGTGCCATCCCGCAGCCGCGGCTTGGAGCCGCCGGTGCGGCCGGGCAGGACGCGGTGCGAGCGGGGGGCGTTGGTCTCGGTGTGCGGTGGTGGCAGCGGGAGCGCAGGGCTGTGCCGGCCACCGGCACTGCGGAGCGCTTGGGGCTGTCCGGTGAAGCCACCGTGGCTCGGTGCCGTGCCCCGTGCGTGGCTGTGAGCCCGCTTCTGCCTTTCCTCCGCCGCGGCGGGTGAGCCGGAGAGGGACGGACGCACGCCCGCCGTCAGTGCGGCGGGGGCAGGCGGCCCCCCCGCAGCACCTGGCACCGCAGGTGTGGGCACAGCGCTGCTCCTGCCTGGAGGTTTTCCTCTGCCGTTTGCCAGCTCCGGCAAATAGGTTGTGTGCGTGCCAGATGGTTTGAAGCTCCACGATGGGTCTCTGATGGGGAGAACACCCTAACGAAGCAATCCCCCCGCTCCCTGCCGCTGGAAAGCAGAAGGTTTTGGTGCTGGGAGAGGCTGGGAGCCGCCGGCGGCACCCGAAGGTCCTCAGCCCCGAAGCTTCTGCCCCGTGCAGCGGTGCTGCTGGCAGCTCCCGGTGCCACCGCCGGCTCCTCGGCATCGCCAGGGCGCAAACCGCTGGAGTCGCCGGCCATTTCTGCTGGGCAGTGGTGAAAGGTGGGTCCTGCTCAGGCCACCTCCCTGCCCGCGGGAGCCGGGATGCTCTGGGGGGGGATGCAGGAGCAGCGGCAGGCGAGTGGTCGCCCTGTTCAAAGCCCCTAATTCCTTATCTTCCTACGGAGGATTAGGAAAGCAAAAGGATTTCTCAGCTGCTCGGGAGGCGTTTGAGGCAGGGAAGGCGCCCGGGGCGGGGGAAGGCACTGGCGGGTCGATCCCCGGCGGTTTTCGGTGCTGTTTAGGTGGAGGTGCAAACCCCGGGGCGAGGATGCTCCCCTTGCACCCCACCCGGGCTGGGTCGCAGCAGGGTTAAGTCAAGCAGGCAGCTGCCTGTACCAAATCCTGCCCCTGTGACCGGGCGAGGGCGGCCAGGGCAGGGCTCGGCAGCTTTGTATTTATTTTTTTGGGGCTTGCATAAAAATAGAGGAAGGGAGGGACCAGCTGCAACTTTCGATGGCTGCGTTGCCCCGCCGCTGCCCTGGGCTCGCGTGCGAGCAGCCGGGTTGGCTGCACTTTGTCGGGTCTTGGGGCTTTGATTTCATCCCTCCTCCCACCCCAGCCTGGCGTGATGGGAGGGGACCGAGCCCTCCCTTCGGTGGGGACACTGGTGGGGTCCCGGTGGTGTTTCTGGCCACAGACCGGGAGGTGTCGTGGCGGGGGGGGGGAGCAGGGAAGAGCTCGGTGCTGTCAGATCTGAGGGCACCCCACATCCAACCCCTCAGAGCTGGCGGCCGGGCTCGGGATGGGATGGGGGGAAGGAGCCCGGGCCCTGGGACGGGTCACCCTGATGTCCCCGCTCCTGATGTCCCAGGTGCAGGCAGCTGCCCTCTGCTCCGGGATGAGCGCTTAAGCCTGCTGCCTTTCATGGGCAAAGCCTATATGTATGTATTTCATATATTTTTTTACATGTATGTATTAGAAATCTATTTTATATATTTAAAAATACATATATTGCTCTTTTGTGTATATATATTGCTTTTTTACATGGAGCAATATAGATATTGATTTTTAATATATATATGTTTAAAACCACATATATATATATATGTTGCTTTACATATATATGTGTGTGTGTATATATATATTTACAGCAGAAGGTCCCCTGTGGGCTGAGCCCGCCCAGGGCCGTGGGTACCGGGACCGGGATCGCGGGGTGCCCGAGCACCGCTGCCGTAGCCGGTGCTGGCCTGGCCTCTCCGCAGCCGCCGGGTTTCCTGCTCCGCGCCGGGCCGGAGTGCGGGTTTCCGGGCCGGAGGCCGGCTGAATCACCGGAGCTGGGGGAGCTGAGTAATCCTCCGTTCCCGCTGGCGGAAAACCCGGGGGGGGGGGGAGCAGGGTGCCGGCAGCATCCCAGCTGTGCCAGCGGGTGACCCCCAAGCCCGTCGGGGCGGGATGGAGGGGACGATGGCACCCCACGGGGGCACGGCACCGCCGGGGCAGCTCTCTGGCACCGGCTGCACCAGAGCTGCTCCGGGTCTTTGGGGGGGGACACGGGGAGCATCGTGGTGTCCCTGTGTTCGGAGCGGCTGGGGAGGCGCGGAGGGTGGTGGTCTTCAGGAACCCCCTTTTTTTTAGGGCTGAGCCCCCAACTTGGTGCTGGTGACCCCAAATGTGTCCAGGAGGAGGGGACAGCTCGCTGCCGAGCCCTGCGGGGGCTCTTCCCCAGCCGCCCCGGTGTCGGCACAGCCAGTGTGGGGGGCGAGGGCACGGAGGTGGCTGGTGCCAGTGGGAGGGGAGAGGGACCGCTAACGGCAGGGGCAGAAACAGAGCAGCAAAGTTCTGGGATTCCTGGAAAAAATCGGCACAAGGATAGTTTTGTCCGGCTTGCCAACGCCGGCGGCCCTTGTCGACGCTGGGGGTGCGTTTGCCGTGCTCCCCCGGGAAACCATCCCCAGCCCACCCCCTCCTCCCCCATGTGCCCTGAACGTCCTTCCCGCCGCTGATTTATTTCTGTTTTATTTATTTTTGTGGGGGTTTTTGCCGGGCTGAGCCACATCTCCATTGACTGCCTTGGACAGGGGGGGGTCTGCACCTCCCTGGTGCCCCCCAATTTTTGGGGGTCCTGCCCAGGACGCAGCATCCCACCGGCTGCCGATGCGCAGGCTCCTCCTGGGAAGCAGCCAGCCCTGTGCCGGAACGGGACGGCCCCTGGGAAAAACTCCCTGTGTCACTGCGGGGTTTTAAAAAAACGCGATTATTTTTACAGCAATTTTCCATCTATTTTGGGTAGGAAGGAAAATGTTGAGGGGAATCTCGTTTTATTATTATTTTTTGAGTCTTTAGGGTAGCTCTGCTTTTAACACACTTTGAAAGTCCCGTTTGATGGCGGGGACCCCACAGGTGCCGAGGGGAGGTGGGCTCCGCAGCCGTCCCCCTGTCCAGCCATCCGTCTGTCCGGCAGGGAAGGGGATTGGCAGGTTTGGCAGTGAAATCCCTCAGTAAATCCAGGCACAGATAATAGCTGCCGTTTGCTGGGCTGGGAAAACTTGCCGGCACAGTGACTGGGGACGGGGCTCTGGGGATGGCCCCAGACCCGCTGGTGGATTGAATTCCAGCTTCTCCCTCGTAATAAGGAATATTTTCCAGCTGTGCATTGCTTCCATCCACGCCCGGATATTTGAAGGCATAAACCAGGATGGTGCGGTGCGGCAAGATGGAAAATCCCCTCTTAGAGATGTGGGGTGAGGTGGACCCTGAAACCTGTGACCGGCTGCTTAAATATATGGCATTAAATATATGCTGGCCAGAAATATATTGCGTACATTGCATTAAATATATGCTGGCCAGAAAGCAGCTTAAATCGCAGTCTGCAAAATATACGTTGGCTAAATAAATTTTTCGCTGGTGGATTAACAGGGCGTTTTGGAGCCGGGCAGCTGCTTGCTTATTTTAAATTTTTGAAGATTATTTTTAACAAAAAAAGGGAGAAATCAGCCCGAGAGCGCGCTCTCCTCCTATATTTGACAGGCGCTGCTCTGGGAACGAGCGCTGCCTGGTCCCGGCGGGCAGAAAGGGCAGGCAGCGCGGGCAGGGAGCGGGCAGGGCTGGAGGAAGCCCGGCGGAGGGGTCAGCCATGGCGGGGGGCTTCTCTCCATCCCCCCTCCAATGCCTGGCTGGCGTGGGGGGTCCGAAGGATGCGAAGCCCCTCTGGCCCTGCCTGCCTCCTGCCTGATTTGGGTGGAAGCCGGCGGCTGGCACCCTGCCCGGGGATTGTTTTGGGGCTGAATGGACGGCAGCCGGGGTTTTCCGGGGATTGGAAACCCTTCCCCTCTGCCATGCTCGCCCGGGGGGGGCCGGTAAGGGTCCCCCCGCCCTCGGCTGGGTGCGAATGGCTTCTCTGGGGGTGCTGGGGCACCCATCAGGCCCCGGCGGGTGCTGAGGGTGGCACGGCTGGGGAAGCGCACAGCTCACCCGGCAATTACCTGGCCCCTTCGTTAGGCAGAGGCAGTGATTTGAAAGGGGAAATTGGAGGGGGGGGGACTAACTGCTACCGCCCCGGCTTCCTTCTGGGCGCTGGCGGGGCACCCGGGGGTGGGTATTAATTGGGGCCTGAATTTCTGCTCGCCGCAAGCGCGCGGGCTCTCGTGCTGGGCGAGCTCCCAGCGGCGAGCGGAGGTGCTAGCTTGAAATGGGGGGCGATGGCACGGCTGCAGGGAAGGAGCCAGGAGCCGCGGGGGAAGTTTGCGAGGGAAATGGCCGCCCTGCCAGGAGCGGGCAGGACGTCCCGGGGGGGTTGTTCCCTCCTGGGCAGGGAGCACATGGCAGGCAGGGTCAGGCAGAGCAGGAGACTGGGGGGTGACTGTCTGGCAGCTCGCCCCAGGGATGCTTATCAGCGGGGTCCTCCCTTGCCGCGTGCCTCAGTTTCCCTGTCTGAGCAACCATGGGGAAGCGGGGCTCAGGCACGGTGAATACAACCGGCCCTGACCGCCAAGCCCGGTGGTATGGGGCGGCGTTGCCAGAAACCAGAGATATTTAATGGAAAAAATGAAGGGATACGTTGAGTCCTTCCCTCCCAGCCCCGGGCAGGAGCTGCCAGCGCTGACCACGAACGCCGGCCCGGCAGTGCGGGCTGGGCTGCGCCGGGCGCCGCGTCAGCATCCCGAGGGCGCCGGCGGAGGCTGGATCAGCAGAGCCGGCCGGTGCCATGTCCCGGCAGTGCCGGAGAGCCCCGCCGAGCCGAATGCTCCCCTCGGGGCTGAGCAAAGCCTCTCCCCCAGCACGTATAGCATGGAAACTGTGGAGCGAAGTAGTCGTGGCAGTAGATATAGGGTCTGTATAGCCTCAGTACGGCCCCAGCCTCGGGGGGCTCTGTGCCCTGAGCAGTGCCCGCGGTGATGTCCATGGGGGTACGTGCCCATCACCTAGGCTGCGTTTGTGGCAGCGGCACAGGCAGAAGGCGTTAGCTCCCTCGTGTCTCAGCTGGCACAGCAGGCTCTGTTTTTCCCGGTTAATTTTAGCATAATCTCAATTTAAAATTTTTTTAAAACTCCTCTGTAGTCTCTCTTCCCCCTCTGCGGCCATGCAGGCACAGCCCTGCCGCTGCCTGCCTGGGGCCCCCCCATAAGGGCAGCTCCGGGGCTGATGGCAGCGGTGGGGGGACCCCCCAGAAGGATGGGAGAGGACGCAGGGATGGGCTCAGCTCGGGGGGATCCCCTGGGATTGGCACCTGGAGGCAGGGACCGCGCTGGTCCCCGGCCGAAGGGGGCTCGTCCTGCTGGGGGTCCCGGGGTGAGGCGAGCCAGGCGCTCATCCATCTCGGTGGCACTCCCTGCCTGGAGAGGGGACAAGGGACGCGCACCGTCCCTTTCAGCTTCCCCTTTGAGCTTCCCCTTTTCTGCAGCCGGGGTGACTTCACTCCTTCCCCACTCCCAGCGAGGGGAGGGAGGGCTGGGCCGGGAGCTGCACCTCGCCTGTGCAGGGGTGACGTCCCCAAGGGGGACAGGGGGGCAGAGGGGGAGCCTTAGGTGCCCTGGCCATCCGCTCTGAACCTCTGGCATCCCGCGTTTGGATGCTGAAAAATAAACCCACCCCAAAAGCCGTCGGCTTTCCTTGCTGGCAGCCAGGCTGGGGTGCGGGACCCGGCAGGCTGGAAAGTGCGCGCTATTTAAAAAGCAATCCGGGGGCGGCTGATCCCGCCGGGAGCTGCTCGAGCTGGCTGGCGGAGGCGGCAGCTTCTTCCCAAGTTCCCTGGAGTACTCGGCTTCGGGTGCCCGCGCCCCTGCCCATTCCTGCTGGCACGAGCATCTCCGTGTCCTGGCTGCTGCCGGCTCCAGCCGTGGGCACGTGGCGGGGCTGGCACTCCATCGTCCCCCAGCACAACAGGGATGTGGGATGCGGGATGCAGCAGCTCAGCTCAGGCTCTGCCCGGAGCTGGGATGGAGGGTGATAGGCAGGGCTTAGCCCCCCGTCCCCGGGAGCTCCCCACTCCTGAGCTCAGCCAAAGCCGGGGCTGCCAGTCGTCTCGGCTGCAGCGTGCCAGGACCGCGGGGCAAATGTTAGTGTGTTGATGCCATTTTCCTGGCCTGGAGCAGGTGCTGTTTCTCCTCTCTGGAGCTATTGCAGGGTTCCCCCCAGGCTCCCCTTTTCCTCTCCCTTTCTTGGCCCTGAGATTCCCAGTACCCATCCAAGCATCTGCTCCAGCCAACGCTGGGAGCTCTTCTCCAATGGTTGAGGCATCCACTGCCCTCCTCCCCGGGCTGGGGGGGGTCCCAGTAGGGTCGGGGTCCCTGGCTTCAGGCAGCACCTTACTACTCGTCCCCCCTTCTCGTTTCTCCGCAGGTGCTGGCGAGTCTGGGAAGAGCACCATCGTCAAACAGATGAAGTGAGTGATCCCCGCACCGTCGCAGCAGCTGACACCATGCAGACCTCGGCCGCAGGCCAGGAAAAGCTCCCCATTGGTGTTGCTGCAGAGCATGGGTGGGGGGCAGCACCCCGGGGTGCCCCGCAAAGGGCTGATCTTCCCTGTGTCTCTTCCCCTGCCCCAGGATTATCCACGAGGATGGCTACTCAGAGGAGGAGTGCCGGCAGTACAAAGCCGTGGTCTACAGCAACACCATCCAGTCCATCATGGCCATCATCAAGGCAATGGGGAACCTGCAGATTGACTTTGGAGACTCCTCCAGAGCGGTGGGTGCCCTCCTGCTGCGCCTGACAGGGGTGGGGGGTTCTTGGGGGGCAAAAGCAGATGTGCCCAAAGCTGGACCAGGATTAAGGGTGGCCCTGCCCAAGCCCTCTGCTCCCTGGCAGGCTGTGACCTCCTGTCCCTGGTGCTGAGCATGGGGGGACCCAAAGCTTAACCCATGGGTGGTGTGTCCCGGCACAGCCCCCGATGGGTGCAGGCATGGGGGTCCCACTGCTTCCCTTGGGTCTCATCCCCACCCACCGCTGGGGCTCCTGCCCTGCTGTCTGGGTGGGACACACAGGGCTCCGGTCAGACCCTTTGGGGCAGAGCGAGCCTCGATAACCCCGTGCCGATGCTCAAGCCCTGTTTTTTCCCCGCAGGATGACGCTCGGCAGCTGTTTGCGCTCTCCTGCACCGCCGAGGAGCAGGGCATCATGCCGGAGGACCTGGCCAACGTGATCCGGAGGCTGTGGGCTGACAATGGGGTCCAGGCGTGTTTTAACCGCTCCCGAGAGTACCAGCTGAACGACTCCGCTGCCTAGTGAGTACCTCTGCTCCTCACCCCAGCTCGGCTGGATCTGAGCCGTGCGGGACGTGTCGCTTTTATTGAGCAACAGAAAATCCCCCCAAGGGCTGCTGTTCCCCATCCTGCCCAGCACTGGGGCTGAGCCGGAGCAGAACTGGGAAGGCGGATGTTTCAAAAGCTGTTTCCTCCTCTGGCGGGGGGCTGTGTCCCCTGGGAGGGGGGCACTGGGGCATCCCCCTCCTGCCACTGCTCCGTGCCCACTGCCCTTCCCCAGGGCTGCTCTCCCCTGGCCCCCCTGCATCCTGAGAAGGCTCCCCCCGTGTGAGCACAGCCGGGGGTCCTGCCCGTCCTCATGGCCCTTCGTGGGCCATGAAGGCAAGAAAAAACCCCAAAGAAAGCACTGGGGACCCTTGTATCTGAACAGGATGAGTGGGATGCACAAGAGGCTTTTCTTTTTCATTTTAACTGAGTTTATATGGAAAGACTTGGCATTACACTAGTGTATTAGCCGGTAAACTAGTGTTTAGGTAGATAAATTGCCTGCATCTGGTTGGGTTTATCCCTGAAGAGATTTAATAAATAAGTTAATCTGCCTATAGTATGGTTGCTGGAGAGGGTGGTGTGGCTGAGGCTGCGGTCAGCTCACACGGTGCCCTCCTGCCCTCTCTGCCCAGACCCCTCACGGCAAAGCGGGGCTGGGGGGAGCTCGCGGTGTGCTGGGAAACCCCTGCCAAAGACGGCCCCGTGGGAGACTGAGCACCCTTGGGACTCGCTGCCATCCTGGGGACTGCTTGGTCCCCCCACATGCCGGCCCAGCCGTTCCCTCCCGCTTGGCTCCAGCGGGTCCCTCTCCTGCACTGAGGTCACTGGGGGGAAGAGGTTGCAGGAGAGCTCCCGGCAAGCACCGACCCTGGAGGAGCTCCTACCGGCGCTTTCCTCCGACACCCGCGGCTTTCACTTCCTCCTGCCCGGCACCCACCCGCTCTCCCCGGCCCCTCTCCCGCTCAGCCTCATGACTCCCCAGCCAGCGCCGGCATTTCCCCGGCAGTGCCGCGCTGGGCCATGGGTGCTGGTTTGGAGGCACGGGAGACCTGGCAGGTGCCTGGCAGCTCACGCGCACAGTTTGAGCAAATACATCTGCAAAGTGTCTGCAAATTGAGTATCGCTGTAAGTGCATTTATGGAGCGTTTGGCACGTGACGGGGCTTGGACAATTATTAATTAGGAGCCCCCTCGAGCTGTTGCTCCAGCTTTTCTCCAGCCTCGCAGAGGTGCCGGTGCGGTAGCCGATGCTCCATCCATCCCCGTGGGGATGGTGCTGCACCCATGGTACCGCCGGCATAGGGCACCCTGGGGATGAGGAGCCCCGTGACATGCCTGGCACGCAGCCCACCCCCGCCCCAGCCCTCAGCAAGCAGCCCCCAACCGCTTGGGGTGCCAGGAGCTCGGGGTGCCGGGGAGGGCGCTCGCCGGCACCCCGGGGCTGGGCGCAAGGTCCGAGCGCCGCCGGCGCTGTGCACAGCCCTGCCGCGGTGTTTCCTGTTTTTTTGTCAGCCGGAGAGAGCGTGTGTTTCCGGCTGTTTTCGAGCTGCTCCACGGCGGCGTGCCGGCCCCCCCGCCCTCACACCCGTGGCGGGGTCCCGGGGCACCCACGGCTCTGGCTGTGCCCCGCCACGCTGGAGGGTTTCCTGGGAGCTGGCGAGTGGCCACGCTGCCATCGGAGCCGGAGATCCCCGTGGCCTCGCGAGCTGTAATCTGGCTTTCACCAGATTACGAGGCTGCAAAGGCCTTAATTAGCGCAAGCCTAATTTGCTTAAAGGAGCCTGTTTGTAGTAACCCAATTAAAGCAACGTGAGCTGGAGAAATTGAAACCTGCCTTGATCCCCCCGGCATCCCTCAGCCAGTCCCGGCGGCTGCTGCAGCTTTGGGACCGAGGCCCCGCCGCTGCCGGGAGCCGGGGGACTGGCAGGGCCGGGGCAGGCAGCAGGGCAGGCGATGCCGTCCCTGGGGGGCTCGGGGTGGGCAGCAGCCCCCTGGCCGCGCTGCTCCCTGTCCCTCCGGCTGCCCGCCTCCCGCTTCCTCCCAGGACGCCGGCCCTTTGTGTTTTTTGACTATAAATGGCACGGCGCCATCGATTGTTTCCGCCGCGCTGCGGCCGGTTGCCATAGCAGTGAATACTTTCCTCTTGCCATTTCCCCCGTGCAAACGGCTGGGCGAACGGGGGGAGCCCCCCAGCCCCGACCGCGTCCCCTGCCCGCTGCCCCCCGAGCCCTCGTTCCCGTGTGTCCCCTCGCCGCCCCGGCAGCTGGCCGTCCTGCCCTGCCCTGCCTGTGTCTGGCAGGGCCGTGGGGTGACGTGGGGTGCGGATGGGGTCCGCTGCGCTGCCCGGCTCGGCGCTGCCCACCTCGAATGGACGATGCCAGGGTGTGGGCAGGGGACCCTGGGGCGGTGTGGGGATGCCCCATGGGATTTGGGTGGGTCGTGCCCCGTGGCCCAGCTTCCCCAGCGCCTTTCTGCTCCCTCCCCAGCTACCTGAACGACCTGGAGAGGATAGCTCGTGCCGACTACATCCCCACCCAGCAGGACGTGCTGCGCACCAGGGTGAAGACCACCGGCATCGTAGAGACCCACTTCACCTTCAAGGACCTGCACTTCAAGTACGTGCGACCCTTTCCCTTTCGCCTTTTCCAAGGCAAAAAACCAACCCTTCCTCCCCGTGCCGGGCTGGATCCTACTTGCACGCTGCACATGCCGAGCCCCCCCCCCCGGCTTTGCTCATGGCGGGAGCTGCTGCCTCAGAGAGAGCGGAAACCGCTGAAATAGCTGGAGCGGCCTCAAAAACGCCTCACAAAGCTCGGCCCAGGGGCGGATCCAGCCTCTGGCAAGGAGGGGAAGGAGGAAGGCGTCCTCCGGGTGCCGTGACGCTGCTTCCACTGCAGGAAGGGCGCTGGGCGGGAGTCGGGGGTCTTGGGGTCGGGCACCGACACTGCTGCCCGCTGGCACTCTGGGGTTGCTTTCCACTGAAAACCCACGGGAAATAGTCGGGGCTCTGGTTTCCGAGGGAAAAAGCCAGCATCGCGCACATCCCGGGGGATTTAGTCACTTGGCAACGGAACTGTCGGCAGAAAGATCTGCCAGGGTCCTCCCCGAGCGCGGGGGGCTCGCAGGGACCCCGGTGCCACCCTGGTGGGATGGCGGTGCTTGGTTGTGCATCGCCAGGGCCGTGCTTTGGAGGTGGCAGCGGGGCAGAGAGGACAGTCCAGGGGGAGCCAGTGTGTCCCGGTGGGGGCACAGCGGTGAGAAAGCCCCCTCCCCAGCCGTTTGGCCAAGCACTGGTGGTTCCCCTCAGTCCAAGGCCTCCGGCAAAACCCCGCAGCACCTGCTCCGGAGCGCATCTCCGAGAGCGTCTCCTGGAGCCCAGCTCCAGGGAGCATCGCGCTGACAGCCCATGGGAAAGGTGGCCTGATCCTGCCCTGGCTCATGTTGCTCCGGCTGGGAAATGAGCCCGGACACCGCCCTGTCCCTGGGATGGGCAGTGGGTGCTGGGGCAGATCCGCGGTGCCGGCAAAACCCCCGGGGCAGAGGCACCGTGCTCTGCCCACCCCGGCGCCTTTTCCTGGCACAGCTGCTGTTCTGGGCAGCTGGGGAAACTGAGGCAGGGAGTGGGGTGAGGGCAGTGGGGCTGGGAGCTGCCGCCCATCGCCATGTTCCCTCCCTGCCCAGGATGTTCGACGTGGGCGGCCAGCGCTCGGAGCGGAAGAAGTGGATCCACTGCTTCGAGGGGGTGACGGCCATCATTTTCTGCGTGGCCCTGAGTGCCTATGACCTGGTGCTGGCTGAAGACGAGGAGATGGTGAGTAAGGGAGGATGGAGCTGGCGTTATGAGCCATCCCCTCCTTGGGGGGCCAGGGAAGCACCTGGCCAGCGTGGCCCAAGGCTTGCAGGGCCCTCGGCACCCCCTGCCTGGGCAGGCAGGAGCGGCGCGGGGGCAGCAGGTTGGGCAGCAGTGGGGCGGGCGCTGCCTGGGGGTCCCTGCCCGGCTCAGGCTGCCGTCTCCCCTGCCAGAACCGGATGCACGAGAGCATGAAGCTGTTCGACAGCATCTGCAACAACAAGTGGTTCACGGACACGTCCATCATCCTCTTCCTTAACAAGAAGGACCTCTTTGAGGAGAAGATTGTGCACAGCCCCCTGACCATCTGCTTCCCCGAGTACACAGGTACCGCGGGGTCCCTTGGTGCCCCCCACGTCCTCCTGGCAGGAGGAGCGGGCAGCGCCTTGCCCGGGCAGCGCAGCCGGAGATACTGGGGATGGAGATGGTGGCTCTCCTGTGCCTGGGGAGTGGCGCGTTAGGGCAACAAGTGGGGCGTGGTGGTGTTTGGGGTGCCCCAGGGAATCGGGGGGGGTGGGTGGGGGGGGACAACAAGGGGCAGCAGCCCTGGGAGGGTTTAGCTGAGGCTCACTGTGCCTGGGGAGCATCAATTCGGCATCAGGGCAATGGCTGTGGCGGTGTGGGGAGCCGAGCCGAGCCGAAACCCCTTCAGTGCCGGTGGGGGGGGGGTGTCCCTGGGCAACCGTGGGGCAGCCCAGCATCTCCTCCTCTCCAGGGGCCAACAAGTACGACGAGGCGGCCGGCTACATCCAGAGCAAGTTTGAGGACCTGAACAAGCGGAAGGACACCAAGGAGATCTACACCCACTTCACGTGTGCCACCGACACCAAGAACGTGCAGTTCGTCTTTGATGCCGTCACCGATGTCATTATCAAAAACAACCTGAAGGACTGCGGCCTCTTCTGAGGGCCGGCGCTGCCCAGGTGGGTGGTGGGCCTGGTGGTGGCCCCCCGAATGGGGCGGTCACGGAGCAGAGCCTCCTCCGGGGCTGGGGCCCCGCCGTGGCACAGGCTGGCGGTGGGTGCCTGTGCCCCCCTCCCCAGACCCCGCCCGCTCACCGCCCGCTCTCTCCTAGGACCCTCGGCCGCGCCAGCGAAGGAAGGACCGCGCCGCCCCCCCACTCCTGCTTCTCATCGGATTCATCCCTCCGCCCCCACCCCATAAAGAGACTTTTTGGGTGCCAGCGCGGTGGCAGGGCCCATGTCCCCCCTGCCACCCCCGCTCGCTCCCCACCATCCTCCTCCTCCTCGCCGGCGTCACCCTTCCTGGGAAAATGAGGTTTTAATCGTGGTTTTTAACCCCTGAACCGCTCCAGCCCCCCCTGGTTATTTGCTCCTGAGCCTTGGCGCTCTCACTGTTTACATTGCAAGTGTTGCTGGCACGGGGGGGACAAGGGGGTCCCCTTGGGGACGCCCACCCGGCAGAAAACACGACCGATGACATTCCTTTTAGTAAACCAGAAAAGAAAGAAAAAAAGAAAAAAAAAAAGCGCAAAAAACCACACCACACCAGCTGGGGTGAGGTTGCTTTTTAAAGAAACCTTTTTACCAAACTATTTAAAAGCGTCGAGTGCTACGTGGTGGCGGTGTCCTCCATGGCCAGCCCACCCCCCAACCATGTGCCTTGGGGGGGGTCCGTGCCCCACCCCGCCTTGCTGCCCCCCGCCCCGCTGCCCAGAGGGACGGGCAGCCCCCGGCGGGCAGCAGGCGGGCAGGAGGGTGGGCAGAGGGGTGCTGCCCGCTGCCCATATCCCCCCCTCTTCTTTCTAAGCCTAGTTTTGTAGGGCTAGCTGTTGCGTTGGGCGAGGAGAGCCCGCTGTACAGAGTGGCCCCTGCTGTCCCCCTCAGCCCGGGGGGGCCCCCTCAGCCGGTGCCCGCGGCCTCGCTTTTCCCACAAGGTGTTTTACCGAATTGTTCACATGGTTTGAAATAATAAAATGTAGAAAGGAAAAAAAAAAAAAAAGAGAGAGGAAAAAATATATATATGGATTCCCCCCCCAACCTGGGGGTGGGTGTGGGTGCTTCACCTCTGCGGGAGGGCTGGGGGGGTCCCCAAGGCGGGGAGAGGGACACGAGGTGGGCTGACATCACCGCGGGGGCTTGGCAGCATCCCCTGGGTGTGGGGGGTGAGGGGGCAGTGGGACCCCCGGAGAGGGAGCTGGGACGTTGCCGGGCGCTGAGCCCCCGCGGGGGTGCTGGCTCAGCAGCTGGAGGTGCTGCTGGGGGGGCATGGCCACCCCCTGGCCCTGCAGCAGGGGGATGGTGGCACCCAGGGGGCCCCCGTACCGCGCAGAACTTGGGGACACCCAGTGCCCGGGGACACCCAGTGACGCATGGCCCCGAGGGAGATCTAGCACCCCTTGCACTCAGCAGCCCACAGGGACCCCCCAGCTCCAGGGGGCACCCATGGACACCCCGCACTCTGCAGCACCCAAGGGACCCCTGCAGCCCCTAGGTCCAAGGGCTTCCTGGAGACCCCCAGCACCCCCCAGCTCCAAGGGACACCCAGGGACCCGCAGCACCCAAGGGACCTCCCAGCACCTCTCAGCTCCAAGGGGTAGCAGGGACCCCCAGCACCAAGGGGCACCCAAAGACCCCCAACCTCCCCAGCGCCAAGGAGCCAAAGGGACCCCCCGCACCCCTCAGCTCCAAGGAGTTCCTGGAGACCCCCCCAGCACCTCCCAGCTCCAAAGGGAACGCAGGGGCCCCCAGCACCCCTCAGCTCCAAGGGGTTCCTGGAGACCCCCCCAGCACCTCCCAGCTCCAAAGGGAACACAGGGGCCCCCAGCACCCCTCAGCTCCAAGGGGTACCCAGGGACCTTAGTGCCCAAGGGACCTCCCCGCACCCCCCAGCTCCAAGCGGCACCCAGGGGCCCCCAGCACCCAGGGTCACCCAGGGACCCCCAGCACCTGAAGCCCCCAGGGACCCCCAGCACCCAGTGGCACTGGGTGCCCCACAGTGCTGGCCGGCAGGAGGGCTGGCGGGGAGGGGGGAGTGGGGCCGTGTCCCCCCACCCAGGGGTGGTTCTGGGGCTGAGAGGGTCAAATCGCAGAGGTTCAGGGCAAGTGGAGATGGTTGCGGAGATGGGGTGGGGGCAGCGGTGGGGCTGGGCCCCAGGGGAGGGGTAGGCCCAGGCTGGGGAGGGGGCGCTGGGGCTGGGGCTCAGAAGAGCCCGCAGTCCTTGAGGTTCTCCTTGATGATGATGTCAGTGACGGCGTCGAAGACAAACTTGACGTTCTCGGTATCGGTGGCGCAGGTCATGTGGGAGTAGATCTCCTTCACGTCCCGCCGCATGTTCAGCTCCAGGAACTGCAGCTTGATGTAGTTCCCCGCGTCGTCGTAGGTGTTGGGACCTGGTGGCGTGGCAGTGAGCGGGGTCCCCTCCCGGGCTGGTGTCCCCCCCCCCAACCCACGGGTGCTGGCCCAGCATCACCCAGGCTCCCCCGGGTGGGCAAACCTTGCTTGGTTCATGAGCACATCTAGTGCGGCATCGCTTGCGTGGGGTGCTGAGGACACCTGGTGGGTGGCTGCTGCAGGGTGCTGGCACCCAACCCTTCACCGCCACCCCGCCACCCCCCGCCTGCACCCCGTGGGAGAGCCGCTGCCACCCTCACCGTCGTAGTCGGGGAAGCAGATGCTGAGATGGGCCTTCTTGATCTTCTCCAGGAAGACGTCCTTCTTGTTGAGGAAGAGGACGATGGAGGTGGTGGCAAAGTAGCGGTGGTTGCAGATGCTATTGAAGAGGTGCAGGCTCTCGTGCATGCGGTTCTGTGGAGGGACACAGCCCCATCAGCCCCAGGGTGACCCCCAGATCGTGATGGGGACAAAACGGAGGGGGTATGGGGAACTGAGCCTTACTCACCACTTCGTCATCCTCCACCAGGACCATGTCATAGGCGCTGAGGGCCGCGATGAAGATGATGCAGGTCACCCCCTCAAAGCAGTGGATCCACTTCTTCCGCTCCGAGCGCTGGCCACCCACGTCGAACATCCTGGGCAGGACAAGGGGGGGTTCAGCACCCCCCCACCCCCTGCCCACCCCCCTGGAGCCAGCCCTCGCCGGGGACTCGGCCCCGACCTGAAGTTGAGGTCTTTGAAGGAGAACTGGGTCTCGATGATGCCGGTGGTCTTGACACGGGAGCGCAGCACGTCCTGCTCCGTGGGGACGTAGCCAGGGGTCACCAGGCGCTCGAGGTCCGACAGGTAGCTGGCCGAGCACGCAGTGGGTGTGAGACATGGATCGACACCCCCAGATGCCCCCTGCCCAGGTCCCCCCACCCCACGTACTAGCCGGCCGAGTCATTGAGCTGGTACTCGGAGGCGCGGTCGAAGCAGGCTTGGATGCCCGCATCCTTCCAGAGCCGCCCGATGATGTCTGACATCTCCTTGGGCATGGTGCCCTCCTCAATGGTGTCCGAGAGGTGCAGCAGCTTGCGGGCATCGTCCTACGAGGGAGAGGGGATCAGCGGGGCTGGGGGGCTGGAGGGGACCCCCCTGCCCGGCGTGGGGTGCCCCTCACCTGGCGAGCTGAGTCCCCGTACTGGATGTTGAGGGTGGTCATGGCCCGCACGATGGCCAGCATGGACTGGAGCGTGTTGCTGTAGATGATGGCGATGAACTCCAGGCATTCCTCCAGTGAGTAACCGTCCTGGTGGATGATCCTGGCCAGGGAGGGGGGCACGGGGCTGAGCTGGGCACCGCGGGGTGGGGGGCACCCGTGGGTGCTGCGTGGCGCTGAGGTGGGTGCTGTGGGGTGAGGGCACCCACGGGTGCAGCATGGGGCTGAGCCAGGCACTAAGGGGTGGGTGCGCCCCATGGCTGTGGCATGGGGCACGGTGAGACGGAAGCACCCCATGGCTGCGGCGTGGGGCAGGCACGGTGGGGCACAGCCACGCAGCACCCCTTGGCACTTACTTCATCTGCTTGACGATGGTGCTCTTCCCCGACTCCCCTGCTCCTGTAAGGACAAAGCACGGGTCGCGGCGGTGCCCACGCTGCCCCCCTGGGACCCCCGGTGCCTGGCATGGCCGGGGGGCCCTGGTAGCCGTGCCAGGCCCGCAGCGCGGGGCGGGGGATTACAGCCTGGTGCCAGCGGGAATTAAGGTTGGGCTGAGCTGCTCCAGCTAATGGGATCTGTGGCGGCTCAGCCAGGGACATGCTCAGGGACCCAGGGGAGGGGTAGGGGACGCGGTGGCATCACAGCCCTGCCACCCACCACCCCGTGCCCCAAGCCTGCGGCAGTGCAGGAGGACATGCCCTAGGTCAGGCTGGGAGGGCAGCGATGGCACCCGTGGCCCCACCACATCCAGGGCACCCCAGTTCTCAGGCACCACTGGGGCAGCTGGGAGGGACTGGGAGGGACCTGCAGGACTGGGGGGCTGCAGGGACAGACGCAGGGGTGGTGGCGTGGGCTGCATGGGGGTGCCTGGGAGGATGGGGGGGGGGGCTGATGGGGTGGAGTACTGGTAGGTGGTGTTGGTGAAGGTTGTTGAGACGGGTTGGTTGGGGTTGGGAGTGGTGGGGTTGTTGGGTGGGCTGGTTGGGTTTGGGGCACACCTGGAAGCTGGGGGATCTTAGGGGGGGCTGTTGAGATGGGTTGTTGGGTTAGGGGTGCCTGGTGGAGGCGGGGGGCTGTTGAGATGAGCTGGTTCAGGGGAGCCTGGGAATGGGGGCCTGTTGGGGTGGGCTGGTTGGGTTTAGGGGTGCTGGGAAGGGGTGAGGGAAATGGGTGGGCTTTTGGCTTCCCGTGTACCCAGCACTGGTTGGATTTAGGGGTGCTGGGAGGGTCAGGGAAATGGGGGGCTGTTGGGGTGGGCTGGTTGGGTTTAAGGGTGCTTAGGAGAAGGGGGCTGTTGGGTGGACTGTTGGGCTGGGCTGGTTGGGTCTAGGGGGATCAGGGAAACTTTGAGTAGGCTGTTGGGATGTGTTGGTTGATTTTAGGGGTGCCTGGGAGCAGGAAGCTGTTTGGGGCACTGTTGGGGTGGGCTGGCTGGGTTTAGAGGTGCTGGAGACATCAGGGAAACATTGGGTGGGTTGTTAAGGTGGGTGGGTTGGGTTTAGGGCTGCCTGGGAATGGGGGGACCATTGGGTGGCTTGGTTGCGTTTAGGGGTACTGGGGGAGTCAGGGAAACACTGGGTGGGCTGTTGGGGTAGGTTAGTTTGGTTTGGGGGTGCGATTAGGGGCCAGGGGAACGTTGGGTTGGGGGGGCTGTTGGGGTGGGCTGGTTGAGTTAAGGGGTGCCAGGAGGTATCAGAGGAACATTGGGTGGGCTGTTGGGGTGAGATGCGCAAGGGATGGGTGTCTCCCCCAGGGTATTGTCCCCTCCATACCCAGCAGCAGCAGCTTGACAGTCCTGGCGTCCTTCTCAGCATCCTCCTTGAGCTTCTTCTCCAGCTCACGGGAGTGCTTCTCCTCGGCGCTGGCCCCGGCGCCCATCCTCGGCCCCGCGGCCCTGCGGCTCACCCGCTCCTTGGAGGTCAGCACCAGGATGGGCAACGAGCTCCAGCCCCCCGCCGCCTCCAGCGCTCGCCTCCCTGCGCCCGCCGCGCCTGCCGACGACTGCCCCGCTGCCGCCACCGCCACCGCCCACCCAATGTGGGCCAAGGACGGGGACAAGGTCCCGGGGGGCCGCCCGGTGGGGTGCTGCGCTCAGCACCCATGGCTTAAGCCAGGCCCCCCCCCTTGTCCTCCCGGGATAAACCCCCTTAAATCTGCAGCGGGCTGAGCTCAGCAATCCCACAGCTCCCGGCGTCAGCGCTTCTGCGGGGGGGCCCAAGGCCGGCCAGCCCCCCGCTTTGCCCCCGCCCTGGGGCTGGGGACAGTGACCCCGGGACGTGGGACCCCCCACCCAGCTCTGGCTCTGCTGTGGAGCCCAGGGGGGGTTGGAGCTGGGGGAATCTGCTGGGGGCTGGCAGGGGGTGGTGGGTTGAAATGTCCCCATTGTCCCCAGCTCATGCTGGTCATATCCGCCCCCCCCGCCCCCCCGCTCCAAACCAGTGTCCACACACACCCCCAGTAAGCCATTGCAGTGTCCCCAGGTCCTCGTGCCCAGTGTCCCCAGGGGCACCCCTCCAGTGATGGAATGCCAGCCCCAGCCACCCCACCCTGTGTCCCCAGGGCCCCTTCCAGGACCCTCCACCAACGTCCCTAGGCCCCCCAGGGGCTCTCCTCAGTGTCCTCACCCACCAGTACACTCCCAGTGTCACCAGGCCAGCCCAGCATCACCCCCCGGAATGTCCCCAGGCCCCTCCAGCAACACCTGCACAATGTCCTCAGGGCTCCCCCAGTACTCTCCCCAGTAACACTCCCCAGTACCCCAAGGAGAAATCCCAGTATCCCCTCGGTGTCCCCAGGCAATCCCAGTCCCCCCACAGTGTCCTCAGGACACACACCACCCCCCCCAAAAAGCCCTGCCCAACGTCCAGGGGCACCCCAGTGCCACCTCCGTGCTCCCACGCCAACCGCAGTCACCCCCCTCAACGTCCCCAGGCCCCTCAGCGCCTCTCCCCAGTGTCCTTAGGCCACCAGTCCCCCCCTTCCCGTGTACCCAGCACCCCCCCTTGCCATCCTGGCCACCCCGGTAAGACACCCAGGGACACCCCAGTAACCCCTCTGTGTCCCCACGCCCTCGCCCCCAGTGTCCCCAGGCCCCGCCAGGACTCCCCCAGGTGTCCCCAGTGGAGCCCAGTGCCCCCGTGTCCCGACCCCCCCGCTGCCTCGTGGAGGGGGGGGGGGTTGGGGGTGGTGGGGTGGGTGGGTGGGTGGGTGTGTCCGTGTCCGTGTCCGTGTCCGTGTCCGTGTCCGTGTCCGTCCGTCCGTCCCCGCGGGGCTCCTGCAGCGCCGCGCTCGGCCACCAGGGGGCGAAAGGACCCAGCGCAGCCCCGCGCCCAGCGCAGCCCCACGGCCCCAGCGCAGCCCCACGGCTCCAGCGCAGCCCCACACCGCCCCCAGCGCAGCCCCACGGCACCAGCGCAGCCCCACACCGCCCCCAGCGCAGCCCCACACCGCCCCCAGCGCAGCCCCACAGCACCAGCGCAGCCCTACGGCCCCAGCGCAGCCCCACACCGCCCCCAGCGCAGCCCCACGGCCCCAGCGCAGCCCCACGGCTCCAGCGCAGCCCCACACCGCCCCTAGCGCAGCCCCACGGCACCAGCGCAGCCCCACACCGCCCCCAGCGCAGCCCCACACCGCCCCCAGCGCAGCCCCACAGCACCAGCGCAGCCCTACGGCTCCAGCGCAGCCCCACACCGCCCCCAGCGCAGCCCCACGGCCCCAGCACAGCCCCACACCGTCCCCAGCGCAGCCCCACACCGCCCCCAGCGCAGCCCCACGGCCCCAGCGCAGCCCCACACCGCCCCCAGCGCAGCCCCACGGCCCCAGCGCAGCCCCACACCGCCCCCAGTGTCCGCAGTACTGCCCCAGCCCTCCCAGCACTCACCCCAGCGCCTCCCAGGACTGCCCAGAGGAGCCCAGTACCACCCCCATTGCCCCCAGTACTGACCAGAGTGCCCCCAGTACAGCCCAGTATCACCCACTACCACCCCCAGTGCCCCCTGTAGAGTCCCCCTCCCCACCCCCGGCTCCCAGTACTAAATCCTAGTGCTCCAGTACTTCCCCCCGTACCGACGCTGAGGGCTCCCAGTGCCCCCAGTAACAGGCAGTGCTGGCCGCCAGCCCAGCCCAGCGTACCCCCCAGTGTACCCCCAACACCCAGCCAGTACCACCCAGCACTGCCACCTCCCCGTGCCCCCGTCCTGCCCAATGTCCCCAGCTTCCCAGTGTCCCCAGTGCTCCCCTAGGCCCCCCGCTCCCCGCCCAGCTCCAGCCCAGCCCTCCGCACCCCCGGCAGGGCTCAGGGGCAGAGTTAAGGGGATTGTGTGATGGGGCCAGGCGGCAGCGCAGCCCCCGGCTGCCCGCTCCCTGCCTGCTCCCTGCCCGCTCCCTGCCCCCAACAGAGCACACGCAGGCGCCCGTGTCCGTCCCAAAGCCAGTGTTTATTTGGGGGTGCCCCCGGCTGTGGCGGGGGGCACTTGCTTGGCCCCAGCCACCCCTGCGCTCCCCATGTACAACTATTTACAACCCCCCACACTCGCCGGGGTGCCCCGAGGGGACGGCTGATGGGCTGGGTGCCCCAAACGCCCATGGGTGCCGACGCCAGTGAGGTCTGGCGGCTGCCTGAGGTTTCACCCCGGCACAGCCCCTTCTCCTTCCCTTCCTCACCCAAAGACCCCAGCCGAGTGCCCACCATGGCCCGGACATCTGGGTCCCATCTCCCCCCTGCCAAGCCCCCGTAGCGGGGGGGAACAGGGCCACGTACACTGGCCCCACAGCCCCCTTCTCCTAGGCTTGCCCGGTGGTCTGCAGCTTCCCCGCGGAAAGCACTTGCTCCTCAATAACTGGATGGGGAAACTGAGGCACAAAGCTGTGAGGGCCGTGCCCAGGTTCTGGGGGGGCAGATCTTGTCTGGTGCTACCTCTCCCCCCAGCTGGAGTTTGTCTCCCTCCCCAGGGCATCACCCCCTCCCACAGTGGGACCCGGAACCCCCGGCCCTCGGTGCGGTGCCGTGCCCCAGCTGCAGGGAGACAGCACCTGCGGTGCCAGGTGGTCCCCGCATGCCAGGATCCCGGGGAAGGGGGGGGGAGGGGAAGACAGCGATGCCGGCTGTGGCCGCCCCGGGGTCCTTGCTCCTCCCCGGCGCCGGGAGGTGGGGGGGGTCACATAGCCCCAGTGACTATATACACCCTACAAATAAATACCGTCTCCCGTGGGAGGGGTGGGGCGCGTGTGTCTGCGTGCGTGTGTGCGTGGATGTATATATATATATTTATTTATTTATAGATATTTTTAATATTAAAAGGGGGGAAAAATAGACCACTGTGCTAGCAAAGTCCCTGATGACGGTTTCATGTATGCCCGTAGGTCTCTGGCTGGTGATTCCGACGGTTCCGAGGCTTCTTCTGGTCCTGCTGCTCCTTGGCTTTGAGGCCAGCCAGCGGCTGGGGGGGGCTGGCGGCCGTGTGCCGCCAGTAGCCCTGGCAGTACTGGTCCAGGAGTCCCATTTCGGGCTGGGTGAGGAGCTGCAGCAGGTCCTGGTAGCGGGGAGTGGGGACGCCCGGCAGGCCGGGGGGGGTCTCTGCCTGGACCAGCACGGCGTGGACGGCGCGGCTGCTGAGGACGCGGAGCTGCACCTTGGTCACCGTGTGCTTGAAGTTGTTCTCGGTGGCGGTGCAGGAGTAGAGGCCGCTGTCGGCGAGCTGGAGGGCGCGCAGCAGCAAGCCCTGCTCTGTCCGCAGCACCCGGCCCTCCACCCGCAGCTGGGGGCGAGAGGCGGCACGGATCAGCCGGCTGGCGCCCGGCACCCCCGGCACCCCCCGGCACCCCCCGGCGCAGTGCCCTGCCCTACCTCTTTCCGCCGGTCGCTGTTGTCCTTCTGCAGCAGCCACTTGACGCTGGCCTGGGGCGAGCGGGGCTGGCACTCCAGGAAGGCGGTGCTGCCCTCCACCCCGTACTGCACGGCCTCCACCGTGTTCTTGTTAGCTGCAGGGGTGGGCCACGGGCAGCTGGGTCACACGCGCCCCTCCATGCCCCTGCCCCGCTGCCCTCCTGCCCAGCCCACCTGCTCTCCAAGGGAGAGCTCCTGTCCACCTCCAGCCACGTGCCCGCCTGCTCCCCAGCCACCCAGCAAGGGTGCTCCTCCTCTAGTGTAGCCATCCTTCCACAAGGGTGTGTGTCTGTCCATCTGTCTGTCCGTCCTTCCATCCATCCATCCATCCATCCACCCACCCACCCACGTTCATCTTCCTCTGAAGTATCCACCCATTCATCCATCCATCCATCCATCCATTCATTCATCTACACACCCATCAATTTGTGGTCATCCTTCTCCCCACCGTACCCATCCATCCATCCGTGCATCCATCCATCCATCCACCCGTCCATCTGTGATCATCCTCACCGCCAATGCATCCATCCATCCATCCATCCATCCATCCGTGCATCCACCCATCCACCCATGCTCCCCCTCTTCCCATATATCCACCCCCACAACCATCAGCCCACCAGGGCATCCACCCACCCATGTCCCCCCCCACCACTGCCCACACCCTCCTGCCCCCTGCCCTCAGCACACCCCCCCGGCAGCCCCCCGTGCCCCAGACCTCACTCACCGTTGGAGTTGTAGCCTCGGCACTGGCGGATGGGGTTGCCGTGCCGGACGTCCTGCCGCCGGCTCCGCCTGTGGGGAGGCGGGAGGTGAGCGGGGGAGCCTGGGGCCGGGGGGGTCCCTCCCTGCCGCTCTCCCCCGGCCCCCCGTACCTCTTGGAGGAGGCGGAGTAGCGGGTGCAGGCGCTGCCGTCCCAGGCGCAGTACGGGTCCCGGGCCAGGCAGCAGTCGGCACAGGCTTCCCCATACACGTCGCAGCGGTGCAGGGCCAGGTGGGTCACGCCTACGGCCGAGGACACGTACAGCTGTTGCTGTTGGGGGGACAAAGAGGACGGGGTGAGATGTCATCTCGTCCCCACCCTGCAAGGACCCCCCAGAATGAGCCGCAGCCTCCCAGTACTGGGACCGGCTGAGACACCAGAGCCACCCAGGGCTGCCGGAGCCAGCTCGCCCCGGGGCCACCCGCGCGACTCCGGCTCTGGCGCTGCGGTGATGCCGGGCAGCGTCGTGGCTGGGCCCGTGATGGGATCTGCCCAGCCCCCTGCCACGTGTCGTGACTCACCCTCTTGGAGGAGATGGTCATTGTCTTGATGGGTGCCGGCACCTAGACGGGAGCAGGAGCAAAGGAGATGGAGGGGCGAGCGCCTGGCCTGATGCCGTAGCCCCAGGGTGGGCACCCCAGACCCCCCCAGGCAGCTGGGGGGGGCAGGGGCGGGCAGGGGGAGCTGTGAGGGGGCAGCAGGCAGGAGGCCCAACGCTTGAGGTCCCTCCAGCGCCAGCCAAGGGGCTGGCTGGTGTCCCAAGGGGTGGCTGGTGTCCCAAGGGGCTGCCTGGCTGGGCCAAGAACACTCAGTGGAGGGCAGAGGACAGGACAACCCTTACCTTGAACACCTCGATCTCCTCCAGCATGAGCTCCTCCGTCTCCATGTCGTCCCGGGGGAGCACGATGACCTTCTGCACGGTGCCCCGATCTGCAAGACACCACGGTGACCGGGCGGTCAGTGCCACCACCCCTGGGCACCTGCGCCCTCCCCTCCTGGGAAGGGGGTCCCTGCTGGGGCTGGGGGGAGGAAGGACCCCCCCAAGCCCATCCCCATCTCTCTCCTGCCGCGGGGTGCGGCGTACAGGCTCAGGTCACTGCCCGTGGCTAGAGACTGCCACCACGCAGGGCAGGGTGGGGACAGCAGCCGGGGATGGGCACTGGGGCAGGGGAAGGACCAGGACGGATCATAGGGGCTCTAGGATGCACGTCAGAGCAGGGGAAGTAGCAGGACAGGTAACAGTGCCCCCAGGGTGGGCACTGGGGCTGGGGGAAGACAGGGCACGATGCTGGTGCCTCTAGGATGGGCGATCGGACACGGGAAGCTCGAGGCTGGATGCTGGTGGGCTTAGGATGGGCAATGGGAAGCAAGAGGCTGGATCGTGGAGCCCGTAGGATGGGCACCAGGGTCAGGAAAGGATGAGGCTGGATGGTGGGGCCCCTGGGGTGGCACTGGGGCCGGGGGGGGCCAGGCTGGATGGTGGCATCCCTAGGATGGGAGGTATCATGCTGGATCGCTGGCTCCAGGGATGGGAACTGGGCTACGGGAAGGACCAGGCTGGATGGTGGGGTCCGTGGGATGGGTACCGGGGCAGGGGAAGGACCAGGCTGGAGCCTCGAGGAGGGGCAGGGATCTCAGAGGGGGTCTCAGCCTCTCGCCCCGCTCCAGCGTGGCGGAGGGCACCGTGCTCTGGCCAGCCCTGGTGGTGCCCGTGCCCTCCGGGGCCGCGCCGGAGCATGCTGCGTTCCCCGCGGTGCGCGGCGTGGGTACCTGTGCCCAGGAAAAGCACCTCATAGCGCCCGTCTGCCGCGTCCACCTGGTCGACGGCCACGGTGGTGAAGCGGTAGTTGACGTTGGTGCGGACCACCAGCGGCTGGCGGTGGGTGGGGTAGACGGCGTGGTACATCAGCGGGTGCGCGCGCATGAAGTTGATCACTTCGTCGGGGTAGTCCTTGGTCGACTTCATGGACGGGGTGAAGGTTCCCCCGGGGCACTACGGCACAAACGTCACCAAGCGCTCCATGACCCGGTATCCGGACGCAGGTCTGAGCGTGCCGGCTGCCCGGCAGGTGCCGGCTCACCTCCCCGCGTGTGCCAGGGAGGTACTTACGGTGCCCGGCCGAGGGTAGGGCATTTTGCCCGTGTAGGGCATCCACTGGTAGTTGGGTCCCTCCTTGTGCGCGAAGGGCCCGTTGAAGACCATGCGGATGTCGGCCATGGAGTAGACGCAGACGGCCGAGCCCTTGAAGACCGACCTGGGAGGAAGGACCTGCTGCCACCCTCCGGCTTGGCGCTGCCCACCACCGCGGCACTGCCGGGACCCCCGGCCCGCTGGGGACCCCCCCTCCGCTGCTGTGTGCCGGGAGGGTCAGCACTCACCCCGAAGCGGAGAACACGGCGTAGATAACGGGGTTCTTGGTGTCCTGAGTCTGCTGGATGAAGACGTCCTCTTGAGACAGAAAGATGGGGGTTTCACCATGGGGGAGGCGGGCAGGGACACCCCTCGCACCCAGGGACACCAGGGCAGGGGGGAGAGCAGCTCCCCGTGGGAGAGGTAAGATGTGAAGGGTAGCAAGGGGGTCCCCAGCCCTCCCCATGAGACAGGGTACCGTGCCACCTCCCCAGGGTGCCCCCAAGCCCGCAGGGGTGCAGAAGGCCCCCGGCCCCGCCTTGCCCACTCACGGAGCTCGTCGAAATGCGTTTCAATCCCGTCGGGTCCCGGCACGGAGCAGACAAGCCGGGCCTTCAGGAAGGTACTCCACTTGTTCACGAGGCAGCAGTGGCCCCCGTCGTCGTTCTGCAACAGAGGGACCCCCACGCTCAGCCCTGCCTGCCCCCCTGCCCGCTCCCTGCCTGCCTGCTGCTCCACGTACCAGGCAGATGCGCCCGATGCGGGAATAGACCCCAGGGCTCAGCGGGGCATCGGCCGACTTCTCTCGGAAGAAGAAGTAGAGCTTGTCGTCGTTCCTCTCGCTGCTGTCGGGGATGAGCTGGGCACGGACGAAGGCCGGGTCTGGAATGGCACGGCACGGCACCATCAGCCCAGCGGCACCCCCTGCCCCGTGCCGCAGTGGGATGCTGAGCCCCCCTCTCCTCCAGCATCACCCCACTCCTGGAAAAGCACTGTGAGAGCTGGATCTGGACCAGAGCTGCAGAGGTGGGCTGAGGAACCGGGTCTCTCTGGTGGTCATCGGTGCTCCAGGAAGGGCTCAGAGCATCCCTGAGGTGCCCGTGAGCATCCCCGAGATCCACAGGGTGGAGGGCTCCAGCAGCTCTATGAGCAGGGTGGTGGGAACTGGTCTTCCCCCCCGGGGAGCAACCACACAGCCTGGAAGCTTCTCAGGAAGCTTCTCCCTGCCATCCATCAGCCAGTGCCCAGCCTCTGCTGACAGCTTCCCCTCTTCGGGTTACCGCCCTGCCGGCTCCCCGGCCCGGCAGGATCATCTCATCTGCTCTGCTCTGTTTACTCAGCTGCCGCCCCGCGGGCAGGGGTGCTCTGAGGGGGGCAGGATGAACGCTCGGGGTCACTGACTGCAGGCGACACGGTTGACATCTCAGTCTTGCAGAAACCCGCGCACGGACTCCGGCAGAGCCAGCCCCGTGTCTCGCCAGCTGGCCGCTCCCGCTGCCCAGCAAAGCTCCTGGCACGTCTGTCGCTGCCCCACACAGCTATCCCTCTGCTTTTCTGCCTAGATTTCCTTCCTTCCTTCCATCCATCCATCCATCCATCCATCCATCCATCCATCCCCCATCCATCCATCATCCATCCATCCACCCACCCACCCACCCATCATCCACTCATCCATCATCTGTCCATCCATCCACCCACCCATCCATCATCTGTCCACCCATGTGTCTGTCTGTCCGTCCATCCATCCATCCATCCACCCACCCACCCACCCACGCACACATCCCACACCACCACCCATCCACCTGCCCTTGCTGGCTACTGTCTCTGTCCTGGGAAGGACAGAAGGACACAGTACGGCGTGATGGGACCCATCTCTAGGGCTGGAGCTGTGGGGTCCCCAGGGAACCTGGGCCAATGACACTCCAAACTCACCGTTGAGCCAGCGTGAATTGTACTGGTCTGTCCTCATGGCTGTCTGCTTGCCCATGGTGCGGAAGATGGCTGCGTCCGTGCCCATGAAGTCGATGTAGACGCCAGCGTAGAGCTCTTCATCTGCAGAGGACAGAGACCAGTTGGGGACCCCCACCTAGTCCCGTCCACCCACCTTCTCCCACTGCCCTGAGCTCCATCCAGCCCTAGCCCCAGCCAGTAGCCACCAGGCAACCAAGAGCCACTGCCTGTGGCCACCCCAGAGAGCTCAGGAGGTTGGCACTGGTCTGTAACCAGGACCCCCACATCTGCTGGGCCAGGTGCCCAAGGACTGGGGATCCCGGGTGCCCGGCCATCCACAGCTGGAGCGGGCGAGGGTGGCAGGGGCAGGAGCCCGACTCCTTGGGGTAGTCGGGCAATGCAGGAAGACGGTGGGAGCAGTTGTCCCATCTCGCCTGCGTGTTCCCTCTGCTCAACGCAGGCAGCGACGGCCCTGGGGAGCTACGGGACTCACTTATTAATGCAGAGACGGTGTCCACTTTGGGGTCGTAGGAACACTTCCCCTTGCCCGACTCCAGCTTGTCTGGCTCCAGGTAGAAGATATAATCCTGGAGAAGGAAGCAAACCGAGGAGCTGGTTAGACTTTCACCCCTCCACCCCTGTGGCACCTTCTGAAGCCCACCGGGAGAGGCAGCCTCCTCCGGGACGGAGCCCAGCAGCGAGGACGGATGCAGATGGATCACACCAGGAGTCTGCAGGTCTCCTGAGAAGCCGATGCCCCTGCGAGCTACTCCTCCGACATTGCTGGGTGCTTCTCCGTGCCCTCCACCACTTGGAGACTTGGCCAAGATGCCAGGCTGAAACGGGGCATCCATCCCCCACGCCCGCTTCTGGGCAAACATCTCCCTCCGGCCGCCTCTTCGCTCCGGCCGGCCGCGCTGTGCATCGCCGCTTGGGCGGCTCCAGGTCACGCAGCTCCAGCAGCTTCGGCAGGCGGGGTTTGGCCAGCGGCACGGCTCGGCACGGCTCGGCACGGCTCGGCACGGCTCGGCTGCAGACCCACTGCGCTCCTCCCGCCAGGACCGGTTTTCCAGCGGGCGCTGCAGGGCTGGCGTTGCGGCGAGGTGCTGCGCCCGATCCGGGGGATTCGCCCCACGCCGTTAGGAGTCGTCTCCCTGCCGTCGCCTCTGCCTCCCCCGCGGCCATCCCTGGCACCACCACGCGTCCCCATCCAGGGGCAAGACCCACGCTGCCTCCAGAGACGCACGCAAAACCCTCTGCCGGTGCCGCTGGGGGCAGGCAGGGCCAGGCTGGCCCAGCCAGGTCACCCCTCACCCTGGCGTATGGCACCCCAGCTCCGGGACGAAGCAGCAGCACGGCAGCACCCGGGGGGAGCCCGGGCGCAGGGGAGGACCTCGGGCAACCAAATCAGGCTGGTGGAGCTGCCTGTGGGCCCCGTGCCCTGGCTTTGATGCAGGGGCGACGGACATGGTGGCAACCACCCTCCGTCGAGAAGCGAGCAGGGTCCTGGCAGAGCCCCCGGCTCCGGGAAGGGCAGGAGGGGGTGGGGAGCCGGGATGCTCACGGCGCACATCTCCCACCGCAGGGTTCGCTGGCATCAGCTCCTCCTGGGGCACCCAGCCCCAGAGACGGGCACGGCCATGCTGCTGCCACCCCCATTGCCGCACCGCGCTGCCTGCAACACTGTCACCACCACAAACGCCTCTGCCCGGCGCCGACCCCGCTCCCGAGCTGGGCAAACTCTTTGCAGGGACAACCTGGCTCTCCAACGCAGCCCCGGCCCCGGCCGCGCCACCTCACCCTCCTGGCCGGGCAACCCACGAGCCAGCGCCAGCGCCGGCACCGCCGTTTGGCTGATGTGCCTTGAAACACATTGGAGCTGCTGGAAATCGGGCGCCGGCAGTCCCAAGGGAGCCCCCACTCGGGGCACGGGGAGCCGCACCGGGGAGCTTCTCCCTGCGGATGCGGGGGCCAGATCCGGCAGGGAGGGAGGAACTGGGGGGCTGAAACGGCAACGGTGCTTCCCCAGCTGGCACTGGGGAGGTTGGCAGCAGGAGCTGCCCGCAGCCGGCGAGATGCTCGCGCCCGAGCATCGCCCTGTGCCCACCTACCACCCGCCCTCGGAGCGGAGGGGCCGGGGGGGCAGAGGGACAGGCAGGGGGGACCCCCAGGCTGCCGCAGGGTGCCCGCGCCCCACGCGCTCCCCGGCCCATGCACCGACCCACGTTAGTCTGGAGGGGAGAGGCTCGGAGGGTGACACTGTCAGGGTGGGCTGGGCGCTGGGTGTCCCCAGAAGCCGGGGACGCCGTCACCCCCCTGAGCCCGCTTTCCCGCTGGGATGACACAAGCCCCTCCCGGGGCAGGGCGAAGCAGCTGCTCAGCGATGTTTTTGTAGACCCTACCAAAACGCCTCCTGCACATCGCCTTGGCATCCTCCCCTGAACCATCCCAATTCCCGTGGCTCTGCCGACACGTGGCCCTGCTTCCAAGGGACACAGCGAGCCCGGAGCCGGGCAAAGCTGGCAGCAGGGGGGAGAGCCACCGTCCCTGACAGTGTCCCCTGTGAGGGACCCGTGCGTGGCCTGGGAGGAAGGAGTTAGTGAGAGAAGGAGAGTGGAAACGCCAGGCCGGTGGCCAGAGGATGCTGTGCCGAGAGGGAAGGAGACGGCGGGGATGCCCATGGCACAGGGCGCCCAGCCCGGGGGTCAGAAGCATGCCGGTGGGAAGAAGAAGGAGCCCGCGGCTCCGGCGCGGCCCAGGGGAGAGGTGGGCACGGCTGCGGCGGGCTCCCAGACCGGTTCCCACCTTGCTTTGTGCTGGTCTCGGGCTGAGGGGGCCGTCGGTGGATCTGCTTTCCCGGCCTCCCGGCTGGCTCGGCGGAAACCCCTGGGGAAAAGGAGCAGGGCAGAGAGTTAGCGCTGGCGTGGGGGGAAGGATCCCCCGGGTGCGGGGCGGGCGGGGGGACGCCAAGAGCTGGGGTGACAGATGCCCATGGAGCAGCAGAGCCACAGTCCCCCCCAGGTGGTGCCGGCGGGGGGGTCCCCGGATGCTCCGGGCTGGGCTGGCCTCCAGCAGGAGCTTCTCTGGGACGGATCCTGCTCTCTCCCGCAGAACCGGCGTGCCCCGGCGCAGGGCAGGAGAGACCGCAGAGGCAGCTGCCCGCAGCCGGCCAGGTTGGGCTCACGCCTGGGGACACAATGCTGGCACCTGCCACCCAGCTGGCAGCGCCCCGTGCAGAGGAACAACACCCTGGTCCCGAGCCACAGCGCGGGGGAAGCAACTGGCACCGCGGGGGTCACCGGGACCCCCTGTCCCTGCCGCACCGCCGCTGGCTCTGCCAGAGGGGACAGGCGGTGCTGTCCTCAACTGCACCAGCATCCCTGGTCCTCCTCAAATGCTGCCGCTGCCTGGTCTGGTCCCAATCCGGTCCCAATCCAGTCCCAGTCCAGTCCCAATCTGGTCCTAGTCCCGTGTGGCCCAAGCAGCATCTGCCTCTCTCGGTGCCCGTGCCAGGCTTGGGGGCAGGCGCCCGTCCTCCACGTCCAGCACCGTGCTCCTCCCTCGGCTCGGGCTGGCGGTGCCCGGCTCGCTCCGACCGCAGGAGGGGACGCAGCCCAGGACCTGCCACCCCGGGGCGGAGGGGACAGACACCTCACAGGGCTCGGGGCTCCCCGAGACGCCCGCGCTGCTACTTGCAGAGATTGGCTCCCTCCCAGGGCCGTCCTGAAAGTGCTCCTCTGTCTGCCACACATCCAGCCCGGTGGCACGCAGCCTCGACGCCACCCTCTTGCTGCACGCCATGGTCCTCGGGGTGACGCTGGGTGACATCCATCCAGGGACAGGCATGGCCCCTGTCCCGGTTCTCCCTGTGCAACGCCGGCGCTGGTGCGGTGCCAGGCATCCTCCGCATCCGTGGCGAGGGGCTCGGCGGCCTGGCAGCGGGCGGGAAGCTGGGGGGGGACGCATCCCTCACCCCGTCAGAGATCCAGCGGCGGCTGTGGCCGGTGGGGCAGGAGGGCACGTTGCATGGAAGCCGGTGTCGGGGTCCAGCGGGGCAGCCCAGATCCAGCGTGAAGAGAAGTCCTCGGTCTGCAGAGACGGCTTGGCCCCGCTCGGCAGCGTGGCACCATTAGCCATGGTCACCTCCCAGCCTGCTGCTGCCCCCCTCAACCCTCTGCCTCCCCAAACCTCCCGGCACGAGCCAGCAGAGCTGAGCTGTGCCGCGCCACCCTCCCGCACCCCGCTGCAGTCCCACGGCGGCTGCATCGGCACCACTGAGCCGGGCACCGGCTCATCGCCCCGCTCTGTCCCTCCCGCCCCTCACCTGGGCTTTGCGCCCACGGTTGACGAAGGCGCAGATGGGGTTGTAGGCGCCGGTGCCGCAAACGTAGAGGTGGGTCCGGTTCCAGGGCTGGATCAGGCGGATGAAGTTGCCGCACTCCCCCTGAGAAGCAGAGGAGGAGGGTGCCAACCCCAGCAAGGGGACGGGGCACCCCGCTTCCCGCCACCTGCCAGCACCCACACTGGGGTGGGCACCACGGGGTCCACCCCCCGGCACGGGGTAGGGGCTGGGGAAGGGCGAAAGCAGGCCAAGGAGCCAGGAAGGCAGGAGGCTGGCACGGGGCACGGGCTGGCATGGGGCATGGCATGGGGCCATGGGCTGGGGTGGGCCATGGGTTGGCGTGGTCATAGGTTGGTACGGGTCATGGGGTGGCACGGGTCATGGGGTGGCATAGGTCTTGGGATGGCATGGAGCCATGGGTTGGCATGGGGCACAGGTTGGCATGGTGTGGGTGTGGGACATGGCTTGGTGTGGGTCACGGGGTGGCATGGGTCACGTCTTGGCATGGGTCATGGGTTGGCACAGGGCATGGGACAGCAGAGGGCAGGGGTTGACATGGGCCATGAGCTGGCACGCTGGAGGGCCCACCCCTGGCCAGTGGGAGGAAGCAGCGTGGAGAGCTCGGCCTCCTGCTCGCCCATGAAGGTCTCCAGGACCTGCGTGGCTGGGACAGAAGGGGTGGCAGGACACCGCGACACCTCGGAGAGCCACCCCATCCCGGCATGGCTGCAGATGCTGCTGAGGTACAAGGGACCGGGGATGGCTTTTCCAGGGCAGGACACGAGGACACGAATCGCCCTCCAGTGCTGGTCACCAACCCACCCACCACTACCAGAAGGGGGTTCATGGTGGCCACTCACGTTGCTGTTCTTGCCCGACAGGATGCACTCCTCGATTCTCTGCTGGGACGCGGGCCAGTGGATCTGTGGAGACACCAGCCCAGGGGAGACCAGGGCTCCCCACCCGGCCCCACTTCTTCCCCACCAGCACCAGCAATGCCCATCAAGCTCTTGCCCTGGAGTCCAGAACACCCCCCCGGGTTCCTGGTTGCCCCCCTTCCACCCGTGCCCTGTGATGGCAGCTTACGATGAGGGGCTCGCGGTTGATGTCGTGGAGGTCCAGTGAGAGGACGTAGTCCTTGCTGCCCACGTACATGCGGTCGTGGTCCTCGTCTTTCAGCAGGATGCGGTAGTCGCTGGAGTTGAGGAGGAAGTTGAAGAAATGCGCCGTGCCCGTCGCCTTCAGTTCTGTGGGGGCAAAGGGGCAGGCGTCAGCACCCCAGGGACGCCCGCCTTCCCTGGTGCCACCCCTGCCCCTGAGTCCAAGCCTGGTCCCAGCTGAAGGACCTCCCGTGAGAGGAGGTGGGCACCATCCAGCCCATGGTGCCCACCTTCCAGCCCCATGGTGGCTACCTCCGCCTCCATGAGCGCCACAATGCTGCCACCTCTACGTGGGACATGGGACAATGACAGAGATGCTCATGGCTGGTTGGGACAATCAAGGATGGCCAGGGGAGGGGGCAGCAGGACCTGGGCTCAGGAGACCCAGCACCCCACAGCAGGGAGTGGGGCTCCCCACTGAGATGGGGCAGGAAGGGGGGACTCCTTGGCACCCCAGCCAAGAGCCTGCAGGTCCCAAAATCTCCAGCATTGTCCCTCTCCTGCCCTGTGTCCTCCTCAGATGGGGGAGCTGGGACCCCAAGGAGCCAGCACCCCAAGAAGCCAGCTCCCAGGGAGGGGACAAGCATCTCCCCCGCCCCGCACACCCCATCCCCCCCTTGGGAAGTTATTTTTAGCCCGAGTGTGGGAGCAACGAGTGAAAGAGGATAATGAGGGCCATGAATATTCACAAGTGCAATGAGGCAGCCAGATGGAAGGCAGAAGTGCTGCAGATGATGTGGGCCGGTGCCAAGGACCACGCGGCAGGGGCCGGGGCATGAGCGAGACAGAGGACCCTACCCCCATGGGACATCATCTGCCCTGGATGCCGCCCCCTTTGGAGGTGCCACCCCTTTGGATGCCACCAACAGCCATCACATGCCACCCCCATGGGACGTCATCTTGCCCAGATGCCACCCCCTTTGGAGGTGCCATTCTCTCTGGAGGTGCCACTCTCTTTGGATGCCACCAACAGCCATCAGATACCACCTATATGGGATACAATCTGCCCCAGATGGCACTCTCTTTGGAGGTGCCACGTCCTTTGGATGCCACCCCCATGGAATGCCATCTGCCCCAAATGCCGTCCCCTTTGGAGGGGTCACCCCCTTTGGATGCCACCTCCAGCCATCGGATGCCACCTCCATGGGCTGCCATCTGCCCCGCAGGCCACTCCCTTTGGAGGTGCCCCCCCCTTTGGATGCCACCCCCACGGGACACTGGCCTCACGAGCATCCCCGCTCCGCAGAGTTTGTCCCTCCACGCAGGGGTGTGCCTGGTGCAGGCGGCGGGTGCTGGGGCTGGGGGCAGCCCCCGGGTGCCCCCCTTCCCGGGCGGGAGCGGAGCAGGGTCCCGCAGGTCAGCAGCGGGAAGGAGCACGCCGGCTTCCAGGCAGGGCCGGGCAGGGCTCCAGCGGCCAGCTGCCGTTCCCAGCCGGCACGCCAAGCGCCTGCAGATCTCCCTGACCTCCCGCCTCCAAACCCCACGGGGGGCTGGCAACGTCCCACGGGTGTCCCCAGGGTCCCTTCCCACCCCGGGCACCCTGGCGACGTGGGGGGTGTGCCTTCTTCGGGGAGCGGGAGGGATGGGGGGGGGTGCCCTGCACCGTGGCATCCTGGTGGTGCCAGGGACCCCCTTGCACAGCCGTGGGGACCCCCTCCTTGCATCCCGGGGGTGGGCTGGGGGGGCTGGCAGGGGGGCAAATGCCTCTGGGCAGGGTGGGCACCCACTCTCCTGCTGGCTGGGGGACAGGGAGGTCTCCACGGGAGCCCATGCCAAGGGGGCAGAGGGGTGCCCAGGCGCAGCCAGATCCGTGCCCACCAGCGTCACTAGGAGAACCCACTCTGTCCCACGGCTGGCAGCGGTGCTCCCCAGTCCCCAGCCCCACGGCGGGGCACCCGCAGCCCGCTTGGCACCGCTCAGCCGCGGCGGCGAGGCCAGTACGTGCCGGGCACCACGGGGCGGAAACCCGCCGGGGCACGCTGCGGGGAAACGGCGTCACGGGACGTGACATCAACCTCCCCCCGGCCCAGGGCTCTGCCCACCCACCGGGGCTGGATGGACGGGGCGAGCGCGGCGGGCACGTGGAGGGGCTGGCGGTTTGGGGGTGCCCCCCGCCATGGCAGGGTGGGGTAGTGCAGCACGAAGGATGGGGGGGCCAGAGGGGCCGCCCACCCCACGGCACGCTCCTCCTCTCGCCTCTCCCATCTGGGCTCCAGATGCTCCCTGTTTCCAGAGCTGGCTCACCCGCCACCCGTGGCGTCCCCTGCCCGTCACACAGTGTCCCCTGCCCATCACACGGTGTCCCTTGCCCGTCCCGTGGCACACTGGGTCCAGTCCCTGCCTGCTCCATGGCCTGCGGCTGCTCTGTGTGTGTGTGTGTGTGTGTGCGCGCCCCACCGTGCGTGCACGCGTGTGCATGTGTACAAAAGCGTGTGTGTGAGTGCAGGTGAGTGCCCCACAGAATGCGCGTGTGTGCACGCGTGCCCCACGCAGCGTGCGTGTGTACGTGCACGTGCACGGGCGGGTGTGCAGGGGTGTGCCCCACAGGGTGTGCGTGCTCCTGTGCCTGTGCCTGTGCCCCACGCAGCGTGTGTGTGTGTGTGCATGCGTGTGCACGCGGGTGTGCACGCGTGTGCCCCACACAGCGCCCTGGGGGCGCGGGATCGATTTGCTGGGGCTTCCCCCGGCGGGACGCTGGTGTGGGTCGGTGCGGCGGCTCAGAGCCAGGAAAGGGCAGGGCGGCTCCGGCAGCGGGGTGACGCAGGCGGAGCAGGAGAGGCCGTCCCCGGTGCCCGGGACTCGCTGCCGGCGCCGGAGCTGCGCGCTCAGCCGTCCTGCTTGGGGCAGGGACAAGCCCAGTGCAGGCAGAGCCGGGGATGGGGGTTAAACCACGCGGGAGCCCCCACACCGGGACAGCCCCGCATCTGCCATCGCTGCCTGGCCCAGGGACACCACGTCCAGCCTCCGCAGGGGACGTGCTCCCGTCCTCGCCCTCCGCTCCCGGCTGGGACCCCGGGGCTGAGCCAGGCAGCGCCAGGACACGGGCGGCAGAGGGTCCCATGCCAGCAAACGTCCCAAATATCCCATATGCATCAGGATGGGCGGCCCCGGGGCTCAGCAGGGGCCAGGGCCAGCAGCACAAAGGACCCCGGCCCCCCGTTGGGGGCCCCATTCAGCCCCCCACGCCCCAGCGATCAGAGGGGGCACCCCCAAAGCGGGGCGGTGCCAGACCCACTGCCCCGTGACGCCCTCTCCAAAGGGGACAGAGGGGCGAGTGAGCCCCAGCCCCAACCTCTGACCTCCCAAACTGCCACCCTCCTGCCCTCCCGCCTAATCCCCCACCACCGCGCCCCCAAACCTGCCCCCGGCAACCATGGGGAGTCTCCGGGGACAGAGTGGGGCAGGGGGCCCCCTCAGGGGCTAGAGAAGCTGGCTCGTTAGCGGATGCGCCCTGACGAGCGTATTCCCTCCTGAATCCTGGTCGCCAACCCTGGCACCAGCGGAGCTTCCCCAGCTGGCCGGGAGCCTAATCCCATTTTAATTGCCCAGCACCGGAGCCGGGAGCCACCCGGCATCGCAGCCGGGGTGGCCTCCCTGGGGACCATCCCCTCGCAGCATCCCGCGGAGCCCCCACGGAGCACCCCCCCCGGGACTCGCCTCCCCAGCATCGTTTGGTGGCCTCAGGCGTTGAGATTTAATTACCCTGCGCCCTCGAGCGATGCCGGCAGCCAGGAACCCGGCAGCCCCTTGGCCGGCACCGCGGGGCGATGCAGCACCGCCCAATTACGCGCTCTGCAAAGCCAAATTCCCCCCGTAAAGCCAAATTCGGGCTGAATTTACAGCTCTGGCAGCTGCCCGCACCTCCACCCTTGCTGGCCACCACCGCTGTCCCCATCGCGCAGGGATGAGCGGTCCCTGCCCATCGGCACAGGGACCGGTGCCGAGCTCCAAAGTAAGGGTGAGATTTTGGGGGTCCCCGATAAACCGAGCATCCCGGGGTGACGCTCACCCCACCCCAGCCCCCCTCAAACATCGCCAGGGCGCTGGCATGAAGGGTTAATGCCATTAGGACCCGAGCCGGTCACCTCCCCAGGTGCACCATCGCTGCACCCCCCAAAACCAATTACAGGCGCTCTCACCTAATTAGTTTCTAATTATGGGCTTGTAGCGCATTCAACATAATTAGCATGTAAATTACACGGCGTGTTTATATTCAATAACCACTCTCCCCCCGGCTGGCGGCGGCAGCGCCTTTCGGGAGCCCTTTCTTTCCATGGGGGCGAATGAATTCACTCCAAATGCCGATGGAGAAGCCCAGTGCTGATCCCAAGGGAGCCCAGCCCAGCAGAGATAAATCCCGGCTCCATCCCGGAGTATTTTAACCCACAAATTCATAAGTGTGCCCCAAATTTTGGGGATGCTTCCCCCCTAATTTTTTCCCTGCTTGAAATCTGGGATGCAGCGTTTCGGGTACCTGGCGGAGGGGAGGGATGGGGAGCGATGCCAGGAGAGGGATGGGGGGCTGGATGCGTCCCCTCGCCTGTTTAAAGCATTTGTTGTTATTGGGGCTGATCAAAGAGCTGGGTGGGTCGCCCGATGAAAGCAGAATTGCTTATTTGTTTGAGCGTCACTCTGCTACCCCTTGATGGGTTATTTATGATGTAATTAAGCTAATTACATGTAATAAGAGAGTTTCCGTGGCCCCCAGCCAAGCTCTTTTCCCATTTAACCGATTCACAGGTGGGAGGAAACCGAAGCCGCCCTGCTGGGGCTTGGGAGATGAAATGGCTCCGGCTCCCGCTTGCCGCCTTCCACCCCCAACCATCTCCAGCCCCCCTCAGGGAGCATCGCCCCACGCCGGCCCCCGCGGCAGGGGACAGGTGCCGTGGCCACCCGGGTCAAATCCCTCGGGATAAAAGCGGGGCTGGCCGGGTGCTTCCCCCACTCCGCCGTTGCCGCCCGGCCGGTTGGGCGCAGGCCAAAAAACAAAACCAAAAAAAAAAAAAAACAAACCCCAACAGAAAACCCACATTTTTTCAGCCGAAACCGCTGATTCATCCCCTGGCGAGCCTGCCCGAAGCGCTCGCGGGGGGACGTGCCCCAGCCAGCCTCGCCGGCGGGAGGGACCCTGTCCCCACCGAGTATCACTCAGCAGTGGTGACCCCGGTCCCCACGGGGGAGCTGATCCAGGGGATGCTCCGGCAGCCGGAAAACCCCCTAGGGAAGGAGCCTGGCTTCAGGAAAACCACTTTTATCCCCCCAAAAGCAAAGGGCTGAGCTGAGGGGTCCCCACTCGCTGCCTTTGGGCTTTTTTTTTAATTAATTTCTTTACATTATTTTCTTTCCCAGCCCCTGAAGCCCCGGTGTGCCGTGGCCGGCGCGGGGAGGCGGCCGCTTTTCCAGGCCGTTTGCTCCGTGCCAAAAAGGCAGCGGGGAAGGGAGCGGCTGGGGGTGCTCCGGGCAGGGGCCAGCGGCACCGGGGCTGGGGGACGCACACGCCAGGACCCCAGGAAGGGCCACGCTGGCTGCGCTGCTCCAGAAGGACCGTTGTTAATTTGAGGGATAACGAGCTTATTAGGTACTGGCTTGGGGGGGGGCTGAAATCGCACGGGGGGGGGGGGCTTGAGGGGGGTTTAAGGAGCTTATGGAGCTTCACAGCCGGAGCCCGGGGGGCTCAGCCCCAGCGGCGGCCGGTCCCGGCGGGTGGGTGGGGGCCCTGCCGCAGCCCCCCACCGCCCCAGCCAGAGAAACCCTCTTAGGGGTCGCAGGGCTCAGCCCCGTGTCCCCGTCCCCCAGGGCATAGGAGAGGGGACCGTGGTGTCCCCCCAACCTTTGAGGGGGTCTGAGGAGCAGCACGGGGGTCCGGCGCACCCCCTGACCCACACTGGGGTGGAGACCAACAGCGCCGGCCCTCCCGGCACGTCCCCAGGGCTGGCTGTCCCCGAGCCCTTGGCCCTGCCCGTGCACCCCCCCCCGCGTCCCCCCCATGTTTATCCCGGCCCGCTGTCGCCGAGCGGTGCCCACAGCTGCGGCAGCTTAGGAGGGCGCCGGGGCGGCCGGCGGGGACACGGCCCCTCGCCGGGCTCCTCTCCAGCCATCTGCCACCCCCCGGCCCCGGATCAAGCGTGCCGATGTCCCCCGGCCACCGGCCGAGATGCCAGCGGGGTGGGAGGGGAAACTGAGGCACAAGGCGGAGAGGAGCGAGGCCACACGGAGGGCTGGCAGCAGAGCCAAGAGGAGACTCCGCCACATGATTTATTCTTTTTAAAGTGATTTTTTCACCCTGCAGGAACTGCCCTGCCTCTCACCCAGCCCCTCCCGGCCAGGGCTGCCCCCCGGCTGGACCTCTGCCGCGGCTTTTCCGAGAGGTGCCGGCACGGCTGTTCCTGTCGCCACGGAGCGGGGCAGAGCGGCTCCCCCTTTGAAGCCCCACGGAGAGCCCTGACCCTGAGGGCTTCCCGCGGCGATGCGGGGCGAGAGCCCACCCTTCCTTCCCGCACGCTTTTCCCACGCTGGACGGGGAGCAGGACAAGGAGGGATGAATCACCATCATCATCATCACCTGCATCCTCGCGGGGAAAGCACCGACCCCTCCGGTGCCTGAGCCCCGGCACGGAGGAAGGCCCGGAGGAGAGGGGGCCGCAGGATGCGTATGGGAGAAGGGGGGGGAATTGTTAGCAAGGAGATGATTAAAAATATCCACCCTATTTCTGGCCAGCACCGGGCTGGGATCTGGGAAGAGCTGTTGGCAAAAGGGAGCCGTGCCGGAGCCGCTCCCAGCGCTGTTCTTTCCGTGCCGGTCACCTTCCTCCCGCCAACACACGGACAGGAAAGCCTTGAGAGCGAGGACAGACGGACAGGGACCATGGGGGTCATGGGATGGGGGGGAAGGACCGGGGGGTGACCCTGCCCAGCCCATCACCCTGCACCGAGGTGAAGGAGCTCAGCTCCAACTCCTTTCCTATTGCTTTGTTATTTTATATATATTTTTTTTTAAAGCACTCAAAGACGATGGGGCTCCGTAGAGGATGACGCAGGCCCCGGGGAGCTGCGACAAACCTCCGGCGCGCGATAACAACCAAAGGCAAACAAACGCAGAGACGCTCCCGGGGCTGGCGGGGCTCCAGGCAGCGCGGCCGAGGCGAGGCGCCGGGGGGGGGGACACGGGGACACGGCGGCTCCCGCCAGCACAGCTCCTTCCCTGGCACCCCGCCGGGCGCCAGCGCGAGGCCACGGCCACCTCGGTCCCACCGGGCAGTGCCTCGGCCGGGGGATGCTGGTGGGAGGGACCCGCGCTCCCACCCAGCAGCCTCCCTCCAGCCATGCCCACATCAACGGCCACCGGCTCCCCCGCAGTACCACAGCCGTGTCCCTGCTGGCAGAGCCCGGCCCAACTCATCACACCAGTGTCCCACAGCCCGGCTCCCATCACGCACAGAGTCCCACCATCTGCTCAGCCACCCCGGGGGATTTGGGGCTGGGGATTTGGGTACCGGCCCCAGCTCCCTGAGCAAGAGAAGGGGCTGGGCTGGCCGGGAAGCGCCGCTGCCGCCCCACATCTCACAGCCCCACGGCTCTGAGAAGGATGCGTGCAGATTATCGACTCGGGAAAGCCGCTTACCGGCAGCTCGGCGTGAGCCTCCCGGCTGCCCCCCAAGGAAGACCCCGGGCTAGTTCTCCTCCACCGCCGCTGCTGCAAGGGCGCAGGCAGGGGAGGGGTGAGCGGTGTCCCTTCCCGATCCCGGTGTGCTGGGATCCAGCATGTCTCTGGCGTTTCTCCTCCCTGCGCAAGTGTGAACTGGCCCTTCTCCCACCGCGAGTCCCACCTCCAGGCAGCGAGGGCAGGGGGAGCCCTGCCAGACCACCCCAGGCAGGAGGGAGAAGGACCAGAGATCCCAACGCGGGCACTTGGGTGACACTCCCAGATCCCGTAGGCACGGCCAGGGACCTCCGCTCCAGCCAGCCGGGGTCAAAAATCCAACCCCAAACCAGCCCCCACGCCACGGCACAGCAGGCCTAGCCACGCTTATCCGGAATTAATCCCACTCCCCGGGCACTCCGGCGGCTGCGGGATGGCCGCAGGCATTAACACACACCTTGCCGGGGCGGCGGGTGCCGGGTCCAGCCAGGGCTTCGCCAGAACCTCCCCTCGCCGCGGTGGCGAGGAAGAGATGCTCCGAGCCAGGGCGAGGGACGCGTCCCTGGGTGGGAAACGGCAGCGGCCAAAGCACCCTGTCAGCTCCCGAAAACCCTCCGGAACCGCCTTTCGGAGAGGAAAGTGGTGCCTGCTGCGCAGGGAGGAACCGTTCACTCCTTTCCAGCCTGGACTTGTCCCCAGCCTCTTCATACCAGCCATTTTTCCTGCCGAGACCAGCCTTTAACACCAGCGGCTTGTCCTGCCCGCGCCGTGTTTGCTGTCAGCACCTGCCGGGCTCTGCCGGACCAGGGCCACCGCGCTCGCCGTCAGTTGTGCCACTGCACCCTGGGCTCACCGGTTCGGTTCGGCACACGAGCGGAGAGCAAAGGCACGGCAGGGGCACGGGCAGCACGGCCCCGGCTCTCCCGCGGGACCCCAAGGGGAGGCAGACACGAGGCTCCGCGTGCCTGTCACCCTCCTGACACACGTCCCTGGGCTGGGATGCATCCAAGCGGGCAGCCAGCCCCGGCGGAGCCCAGGGCGACGGCAGCACTGAAGACACCGTGCCGGCAGGGGCAATTTTTGTCCTGCTCCTCGAGGTTTGCAACCCCGAGCCCTGCCTCATCGCCCCCCATCCCACCCCTCTCAGCATCCCCGCAGTAGGAGCTCAGGACCAACCCTCTGCCAATGTGCACCCCAAAGCTGACCCTGGGTTCCCCCCCCCAGCTCCCAGAGCAGGCTGGGTGGGTCGGGCAGCCCCGGTACCAAAGGGTTAAGCCCCTTCCCCCCCACCCGGCATCCTCCCCTCCTGCCTCTCCGGCTCCCTGCCAGCTCCCAGGCGTTAATACCAGCTGGGGGGGTCGGGGCGGCGTCAAGCTGCTGTCTGGACTCGGGGCGCTGCCGGGGGGGCTCCCTGCACCTCGGCACCCAGCTTCGCCAGATGGAGGGAGCCACCCACCCACGAGGGGAAGCATACTGGGGAGACTGGGCAGGCTACCAGCCCCCCCAGACTGGGAGGAGGGGGCAGACTGGGAGCTCAGCCATGCCAGGACACAGATCCCCATGGAGATTTCTGAGGGTGCAGCCTGCTGACGCCCCCCGGGTGAGGAGGAGGAGGAGGAGCAGCCTGGACCGGGGTGCTGCTGGTCTCCTCCACCCGGTTGGGGTCCCACCCTGCTCCCCGACTCCCGCTGCCGGGCTCTTACCTTTGAAGGAGAGCTGGACCCTCGGGGTGGCGAAGCCGTGGTCCTTGGTGTGGGCGGCCCGCCAGCCCAGAGTCACCAGGGTGGCCCAGAGGAGGACGCCGACCACGGGCATGGTGGGCACGCGCCTGGGCGCCGAGGTCGAGGGGAGTCCGGGGGGGGCCGAGCCTGCCAAAGAGGGCACAGGGGGGAGGGACGTCAGTTTGCTGCACCCGCCACCCCCCCGGGGGGGCACAAGCCCCGCATCTCCCCATCCCGCTCTTCATCACCCGCCGGCACGCAGCATCCTCCGGGGAGGGCTGGGAGGCAGCCCTGGGGGGGGCTCAGCCGAACCCCGCTCCGCAGGCTGGGGGCGGTGGGGGGCAGAAATCGGGGGGTGCCCAGCCTCACCTCCTCGGGTGCCAAGCCAAGCGCGCAGGGCGAGGCGAGCGCGGCGGCGAGCACCGCTGCAGCGTGCTCCTCCACCCAAGCCGGCGAGCCTTGCCCAGGTGAGGAGCATCCCTCCTCGCCCCCCCCAGCCTGCAGCATCCCCACCCCGCCGGCCTGGCTCCCCCCACCCCGGCACCCAGAAGGGTCCCAGCCCTCTCACATTCCCCCCACCTCTCCTCCCAGCCCCCAGCAAAGCCACAGCGAACAGAGCCGGGATCAAATCTTTCCAACATGAAGGAAATCTGGACTTCATTATTCCAAGAACGTACAAAAAAAAAAAAAAAAAAAAAGGATTTTTTTTTTTTCATAAATAAAAGAGGAAGAAAAAGAAGGAAAAAAAAAAAAAAAGCCCTGCCTGTGTGCCAGGCAGCTGGACTCCCTGGGGCTCCGGCACTGAGCGGAGTCCGCCAAGCTGCCTCCAGCGAGCCACACACGCACCCCAGCATGGCACGGCACGGCACGCAGTGCCCCCGGCGTGCCCGGCTGTCCCTCACGGAGAGGGACCATCCCCTCGGGCCCAGGTCCCCCTCTCGAGGCAGCACCCTCCCGGGAAGCCCAGGAGGCTTAGGGCAGGATTCGGGAGGAGGCCCGCGGTGGGAAGCCCCTTGCGTCCCCAGGGAGCTGCACGCCCGGGTGGGATGCGCTGCGCCGTGGTACCCGGGTGGGCTCGGGCATGCGGGGAGCGCCCGGCCAGCCCAGCCAAGGGGGCTGTGCGCGGCGGTGGACAGGCGCTGCCTGCCAGCACGCTGCGCTGGGGGGTCCCCACCGTGCCACCCCCGCGGGACGTGCCCTCCATGGCTCTGCCAGCTGCCACCGCGCAGCCCCACGGGGGACGGGTACGCAGGAAGGTGCCGGGTGGACGACCGGGAACCCTTCCGGGCACCCCCGGAGAGGGATGCTGAGCTGCAAGGGGGGTAACCCTGCGCCCCGGGGCTCTGCCTGCAGCCCACCCGGGTGGTCCGGCCAGCCCCTCCCGGGGTGCACAGCACCCACGACAACGGCCCCAGCCCCAAGCAGGACAAGGGCAGCAGCACCGCCACGGCGGGCAGGCAAGCGGGGCGGGCAGGCGGGTGCCGCCACGGCCCCTCCAGCGCCGCGCTTCCTCGAGCGGCGGGGCAAGACCCGGAGCGCGGACGCACCGCCGTTCCCTGGGGCTCAGTATTTTTTTTTTCCTCACTCTTGCCTTTGGAGTCAGTAAATATTTCAAATTGCTCCTCTCCCCCCGTGCACACCCAGCTCTGCTCCATTGTACTGGCATTCGGTCCCTTTCCAGGCTGGCCCCCTCCTTCTCCCACCCGTTCCCAGGCTCTGCCCTTCCCATCAGTGCCGGGCCGGGACAGCCCGAGCCCCCAGTTCCTCCGCCAGCCAAAACTCCAGTTGGTTGCAGTTAAATCCCCCCCCCCCCCCCATCCAAACCTCCCCCCTCTCCCCGGCAGCTTTAGGAAATAATTCTGGCAAATCCCACTATTGCATTTGGATGGAGCGGCGTACGCGTCAGAGACAGGGAGCGAGATGGCAAACAAAGGAAAAGAGGGAGAGGAGGGGAGCGCAGCGAGCGCAGGGCGAGGAGGGGGGAAAGGGCCGGCGGGGAGCGGGGGCACCCAGGCCCGGCTGGGAAAGGCAAATTCCAAGGAAGCAAAAAGGGGAAACGGCCCATTGGCGTGCACCTTGGCCGGGAAATCTCTATTGCCAGGGTCATCTGCGCTCCGGGGAAACTGGAAACTCCAGGGGAGAGCGGCCACGTTCCTCCCCGCCGGCACCCGGGCTGGCTTGGGGTTGGGGTGGGTTTTTTGGCAATTAAAGTTTGGCCATCGCTGGTGCCGCCGCAGGAGGATCAAAATCCCCCGGTGGGTGGGTTTATCCCCCCTCCCCAGGCCGGGCAACCAAGAGCCGCCGAGCCGAAGCAATTAGGGAAAGGTTTTTCTGGGCTGGAACAGGGACTCCTGTGGGGGGCCGAGACCCCGGGGCAGAGGGGGTGCGGAGGGGGTGCCTCGGGGGGCTCGGAGGTTGGGCTGCCCGCACGCCTGGTCCCAGCGGCCTCGGGAGCCAGCCTTGTGAGCAGGAACGTTTTGGGAGGGAAAAGAAATACAGGCAGGACGGGCAGCGGGAGGGGAGCCTGCCCCACCTCTCGGCCCCGGCGCCCGAACGCGCGATGCCACCGGCGGGAAGGGGAAAAAAAAATAAGCAGTAAAATAAAATAATAATGCTAATCGCCCACCGCGGCCCCTCGCACCCGGGGAATAACTTTGCACAACTTTGCGCCTCCGGCACGCCTGGCCTGTCCCCAGGGAGAGCCCTCTGTCCCCCGCTCCCCCCCCTCCCTGCACCCCCAGCCCGCGGGGGTTCGGGGTCCCACCGGGGCGGGCTTCAGCTGCCCCACGCCACCCGCTCCGCGGTGCTGGGGGGTCTCTGGTGTGTGCGTGTCCCCCCCCCAGCACCCCCTCCTGGGGCACCCACCCGCCGCCGAGCCCTGCCGCAGCCCCCCGTGCCCCGGGAGCTCCCTGCCAGCCCCCGTCCCTGCCTGCACCGTGTCCCCCGGGGACCGTCCCCTCGCCCCGAGCGGGACCGGGGCGCGTCTGCCCAGCCGCGGGCTCCCGGGGGTGGGGGGACCGGCAGGGAGGGGGGACCGGCAGAGACCCCCCCCCCCCCCCGGTATTGCCTCCCTAGCGAAGCGGGGGGGGAGCTGCAAAGCACCCGGCGTCGCTGCCGCCCGGGACAGGGGGTCCCAGCACCGGACCGCAGGCACCGGCCCCCCCTCCCCGCCCCACCTGCCCGCTTCACCGGCAAGTTTGCGGCGGGGGGGGGACACACACACACGAGTTCCGAGCGGCGGAAAGTTTTCTCGGGGCGCCCCCCCCGCCGGGGCCCCCGCTCCGCCGCCCGCCCCCGCCCTTACCTCTGCGGGGGTCCCGGCGGCGGCGGCTGGGGGGGGGGGTGTGGAGGGCGGCGGGGCTCAGCGCCGCGCCGGGCACCCGCGGCCCCCCGCCATCTCGCGGCCGCGACTGCCGCCGCGGCCCCGGCCCGTGGAGCGGCGGCGGGGCGGGGCGGGGCGGGGTGGGGCGGGGCGAGGGGCGGGGCGGGGGCAGCGGGCGGTGGCGGCGGCGGCCCGGCCGCGACTGGGGCGCCGCAGCCCGTGCGCTCGCCGCGGGGGGTCGTTTGCATAGCCCCGCCCACCGCCTGGGGCCGCGGGTTCGAGCCCCGCCGCTGCCCCCGCCGCTCACCTCCGGCTCCGGCCTTTTGTTGCTCCGTGCCGGCGGCGCCCCGTCGTGCGAGGCCGCGGGCGGCTCGGTTGGCCTCCGGCGCCCACCACCCTCCCGCCGGCCCCGGGAAGGAAGCGAATAAATAAGCGCCGTCTCTCCTTTGTCTGCCGAGGCGGGCGGCGGGGGGCGGCCCGGGGCGGCGGGAGGCAGCGGGAGGCAGCGGGGAGCCGAGCCCGGGCGAGCCGGCGGCTTTGTGAGAGCTCCGGCTCCGGCGAGAAACCGCCTCCCACACACGGCAACTCCTTGGGCAGGGAGCGGGGCTCCTTCCCCCGGCCCCACCTCGCTCCTTCTGCCGCCCCCCACCCCGGTTACTCCCCCCCGGTGACCCCCAGCCCTCAGCCCAGGGGAGACAGGTGATCCCTGCCCTGCTCCGCGCCCCTGGCATCCCCCTGCCCCGGGACCTGCCGGCCCCTGGGTGACGCCTGCCCTACACCAGTGCCCTGGCATCCCTCCGCCCCAGGATCAGCTGGCCCCTGGGTGATGCCTCCCCAGGACCATTCCCCCTGCATCCCCCCGCCCGGGGACCCGCCGGCCCCTGGGTGATCCCTGCCCAGCACCATTCCCCCTGCACACCACGGCACGCTTCCCTGCACGGCGGGAACTGACAGGCGCTGTGCAGCTGGGCCCCATCGCTCTGCCCTGGTCCTTCCTGCCCCGAGCTGGGCACCTCGGAGCCCTTCAGATGCCAGGCACATGCCTTAGTTCCCCGCTCTGCTCCCGACAGGCTCAGGGCCACTGAGGTGCTGCCTGCAAAGGCAGGAGCTGCCTCCTCCCCCGGCTACGGGTACAACACCCCTGCAACCACCATGGCCCCATGCCCCCCACCCTAGCAAGACCTTCCCCCTTGGCCTCAGAGGTCCCATCCACAGGTTTGCCACCTCTCCTTTTGCTACCCTGCTCCCACGCAGGGTAACGAGGCGTTGAGGATGCTGAGAAAGCACAAAAAAGGGGTGCTGGAGGGGAAGGTGCCCTGATCTTAGACCCATCATGTGGGTGGGTGGGCCTGGGCCATCCCCCTCAGGGTGGTGCCGGTGCCTCTGAGCCCGGCTCCCTGGGCGAGGGCAGGGCAAGGGGGAGCCAGGGCTGTCCCGGCACAAGGGCCACGGCAGGGAGAGCAATAGACACCCACAAGCCGACCTTGCTGCTGGAGCAATTCCTGCCCTGAGCGCAGCCCCTGCTCTGTCCCAGTGCCCCTCCGTCCCCCCAGTTACACCGCAGGGAGAGGGGACAGTTTGTGGGGCAGGGCCTCCAGCCAGGCAGGGCCACCTTGTCACCCAGGCATCCCCCGGGGCTCCAGGAGGAGGCAGAGGGGGTGTCTGCTCCCAGCCCCGCTGTGATCTGCGCCCCGCTGCCACCTCCTTTCCCAGGGTTCGCTCCTCAGAAATAAGCAGGCTCCATCCTTCGCCCTCACCCTTCTCCTCTGGCTTTCTCTTAAAAACAGGGAGTTTGTCTCCGGCTTCTCATCACTGGCCACTCTGTGTGTGGGAGAGGGCGGCCGCAATGGCCCCAGTCAGCAGTACAAAAAAATGGCCCGAAACACGATACGCAAGAGCTTCCTGGGATAAAAGAATTTCTAAGGAGAGGTTTTATTTTCCCCTCGGAGCCCCACTCTCTCATGGTCTGGTCCAAACACAAAGGCTGTCCTGAATTTCCCGTCTCACTTTCTCTCCTTGCAGCCGGCGAGCTGGGCGACGCTTCGGGGCACCCTCTGCCCTGTGCCGGCACCTCGGCAGGTCACCCGGCCTCCCTGGGCTCATGGCATTCCCGGGCCACCGGGCTCCGGTGCAGCCTCCCGGCCCCGGGCTGCAGTTCTGGGGGCGGTGACACACATTTGTCAGCAAATTAAACTGGGGCAGCCGCAGCCGTAGGCTGCTCTCAGCCCCCCCCCGCTACCTGCCTGGTGCTGGGGGGCTGCGGGCGCTCCCTCGAGCTGCGGTGGGGTGACACCAGGCAGGAGAGGGGGTGCCCAGCCCTGCCCCAGGCCACCCTCCTGGGACCTGCCCCTCAGAACGGGTGCGGGGGTCCCAGAGACCTGCCAAGGAGCCAGGGCCAGGCAGCCGGGTCCCCCCCAGGGCCAGGCAGCTGGGTCCCCCGCATCTCCCCGTCCCCACAAACCCTGGCTCGCCGGCACGGAAAGGGTCCTGGCCCCACCCGGTGTATCATTAACCCAGAACTGAGCCATTAATGGCCCGGCTCTCCCAAGTCCCCATCATTATAAATCAGCCTTCCCGTAACTTCCTTCTCCCCTGCTACGGTTTAAGCCTGTGGCTTCCTGTCCTAATTAACCGGTGAGGTTAATTGGCCTCCAGCCCCTTTACACCTCCAAGGCTCTCTGAGGGGTGGGTCACTGTTCATGCACCGACCCTCAGCCCCTTCCCCTCGCCACAAGCTCTCCCCTGAGCACCAGGGATGGAAGCCCCGGTGCAGCCCCGCTCACGCCACTGCTGCCCGCCTGTCCCAGCTCCTGTGAGCTGGTTTTCCCTTCCTGACCCTTGCCTGCAGGCCTGGGGCGGGCACCCACCGCCCAGCTGGTACCCCGTCCCTGTCCCCATCCCCATCCCCAGCCCCAGCCCCATTCTCATCCCTATCCTTGTCCCATCCCTGTTCCTGTCCCCACCCCCATTCCCTTTCCTATACCTGTTCATGTCCCCATTCCCTTCCCTATCCCTATGCCCCTCTCTGTTCCTGTCCCCATTCTTGTCCCCATTCCCATCCCCATCCATGTCCCCATCCCTGCTCCTGTCCCCATTCCCATTCCTTTTCCTGTCCCAATTCCCATTCTCATCCTTACCCTTGTCCTCATTCCTATTCCTGTCCCCATTCCCACCCCTATCCCCAACCCCATACGCATTTTTGTCCCCATTCCCCCCTTCCCCCCCCCAGCCCCATCCCCTCTCCTCCCCGGCCCTGCTGCGCGGTGGTGCCAGAGGCCCCAGGCTGCTCCCGGATGCCTCGGCACAGCCTGTGCCAGCTTCGCGCTCTGGCCATCTGTCCCGCGCCTGCCTGCCGTCTCACGCCTCCTCCTCGGGGCCAGGGGTCCCCGGCTTGCCCGCCCCAGGCAGCGGATGCCGGCGGGCACCGGGGTGGGTGTCCCCAGGGAGGAGGATGATGCCACAAGGGAGCTGGGCAATGCTGGCAGCCAAGCAGCAGGGAGATGCCTGGACCGGGTTTGGTGGCCCTCCGTGCCAGCCTGGGGACCGACCCACTGCCCCCCACCCCAGGGAGCCCACAGGGACCCTAGGACCTGCTCAGCCCTTTGGCTCGTGCCCTGGTGCCAAAGGGTCCCCTGCACCCCGGCACCCCGGGCTGGGGGCTTGGGTGCTGGGAGCCCTCCGTGCCAGCTCCCCGCTGCCAGCCGGACGGGCAGCGCCGCCTTCCCTGCTGGGCTGGCAGGCATTGCCTTCGGTGTCCTGCTGCTGGGGGAAGCATTCCTGCTTTTTATAACCCTGCTGACGCTCCCCAGCTGCCAGCCCCATGCCAGCCAGCCTGCCCGGCCTGCCCAGCCCTGCCTGCCCGCCCTGGGGCAGCCCAGGGGGGCCGTGCCCGGGCAGGGACAGGGAAGGGGGGCAGCAGCGGTCGGTCGGGGGCCGCAGGGCCCGTCCGACCTGCACAGCTGCATAGCTTGTCTCCAGCTATTAAACAAACTCCTCCGTCTCTCCCCCCTCCTCTCGGTCCCCTTCCCGCCTGCCAGACGCTGCTTAACCCTCTGCTGCCCCGCTCCTCGCCCGGCAGCTGCTGGGAAGCGGCATCTGCCCCTCGCTGCGCCCCGGAGATTCGACTCACAGGAGCGACACCCCCGTACTGCCAGCGCCCCCCCAGCTCGGCCCCTCCAGGTCCCCAGGGTGCCCACAGCCCGGCACTGTCCTGCGGAGAGCAGGGCAGGAGCGGGCAGCTGGCAGCGATGGCCGAGCCAGGGCTTCGCTGGGGCCATGGTGGCCAGTGGCCGGCACCCACACTGCGGGCAGGGCTGGGCAGGGCTGGGAGATGCTGCGGCTGGGGGCTGGGCAGGGGCACGGGGCTGGGCAGGAGCAGGGGGATGCAGGGTCTGGCAGATGCAGGCAGGGGGATGCAGGCAGGGGGATGCAGGCAGGGGGATGCAAGGGCTGGGGGCAGGCAGAGCGGTGCGGGGTAAGGGGCTGGGCCTCACCTGACCCATCTCTGCGCTCTGCTCTTCCCACCCCACTGTGGGAAGCGATGCTGGGGGGTGCCCCAGCCCCCAGGAGAGCTCCGGCTATAGGTCTCCCCTGCAGATGGGGGCTGGTAAAGGAAGCGGGTGGGAGCAGAGGCTGTGGGATTCCCAGAGGGCAGCTGCTCCCTTTCCTCGCTGCTGAGAACGGCACACCTCGGTGCACGGAGGCAGCAGTGCCAGAGCCGCGCACTTCCAGCCCGGCTCAGCCCGGCACTGCCGCGAGAGCAGCCTCCATCCCCCCAGTCCCCGCAAGCTGCCCGCACGCCGCAGCTCTGAGACGCCAGCCCGCTGCGTATGTAACCTGGAGAGCTCCCAGCCCAGGAACCGCTGTAGGGAATGTGAGGAAGGAGCAGGATTTGTCCCTCCAGACTGAATCGAGCCCTCGGGAAGGGCTGACCTGATGCCACACTCTTCTGCTGCCATCCTAGGACGCCGTGGAGAGGACAGACCCTGCCCGGCCCCTCCAGGACCTCCCCAATTGCCCTCTGCCTCCCACGCTCCCTCCCGCAGATGTTTGGGATATCTGGGCCCTTGCCGCTCCGGCCCCGGTGACAAATGCTTGCCTGAGCGGGGTTTATTATTATAAGAGCCTGGAGGTGGCTCTGGCCAACTTTCCGCCTGGGGCCAAGCCAGCAGCTGCAGGGCACCCTTCGGCACAGCCACCCCGGGGACGAGCTGTCCCCACCCCGAGCACCCTCTGCATGCCGAGGGGCTGGGGACCGACCCCCCTGGCATCGCCCAGCACCCTGTGGCAGCAGCAAGCGGGCACCAGGAGCCCAGGGCAAGCCCCCAGTCCCAGGCAGGGGATGAAGCCGGGCGCTCCATCCTTCGGCCAGCAGTGCCGGGGGGGGGGGAAGGTTTGCCGAGAGCCCCCCTGAACTCCCCACTGCTTCCCGCCTGCTCTGCTCCCCGGCCGGGCTGTCGTGGGCTGGAGCGCAGCGGGCTCGGTGATCGATGGCCGAGGCGCGGGCTTGCCAAGCCCTGCGTGTTTGGAAGGCGCCGTGTTTGTCTTGGCAGGAGCGGGGATGTCATCTCCTCCGCCTCGCACCGTGACGAGCTGGGAAAGCCAACGGGGGGTTGCGCCGGAGCGGGTGCCCGAGTGGGTCCCCTGGCAGCAGCGGAGGGGTCTGCCCCAGATGGGCAGAGCGAGGTGCTGGCGAGGCCACAGGACAAGCAGAGGGACCCAGCGGGTGCAGCACGGGTGACGCGGGGACGAGCCGAGCCTGTTGTCCCCTGGCAGAGCGGGTTTGGCTGCCCAGATGTGCCCTGCACCCGGAGATGCCGTTGGGCAGGGCTGCCCCCAGCCCAGCCCCTGCGCCGGCACTGCCCCCCGGGTCACCGAGCCCTGCGCTTTGCAGGTGGGGAAACTGAGGCAGGAGGGCAGCACTGCCTGGCAGCGGGTGCCACGGGGCAGGAGGCTGAGGGGCTGGGAGGAAGACGGGCACTGGACAAAGCAGAGTCTCTTGGGTGTCTCCTGCAACCCCGGCATCTCCTGCGGCAGCGGGCAGGGGACGGCCCGGCCGCGGCTCTTCTGGGAAGGGGATGCAGCGAGGACATGAAAGGTGGAGCCGGATCGATGCCCAGCGCCGAGGGCAGTGGAGGCGTTTGAAGAGCAGCTCTTGCTGATGATGGTGAGGCTCTCGGCGGATCGATAGCCGTCTGCAAAGGCGGGGGCAGATCCTGCCGGGGGGTCCCCAGGCAGAGCGGGAGCTCGTGAAGGAGGGGAGATGGGTGGTAATATCTGCAGCGTGACGTGCTCGCGGGCACGGGGCTGGGGAGAGGTCGAGCCTCGTGAAACGGGAATTGCCGGAGTCAGTGCTGCTCCCAGGACTGGGACGTTTCACTCCCCAGCTGCACCCCAGGAGGCTTGGGACAACGGTGCCGTCACACAAGCCCTGCCCGGAGCCGTGGGCAGGCGATGTCCGGTGCTGCCTGCGCCAAGCCCGGCCGTGGGGACCCATCCTGCCCTGCCCCCGTGCCGGTTTCTGAGCCAGAGGAACAAGCGGGATGCCCGCCCCCAGCTGCGGTTTGGGTGGCAGCGCCAAGGTCATCCATCCTTGCAGCTCTCCGTGCTTCAGAGAAAGGAGCCATCGTCCACCCTTGCGTGGGGGGGCAGCCCCACCTCGTCCATCTCTGCCCCCCGGCCCCGCAAGCCCATGCCCAGGCTCTGCAGCAGCAGGAGCACCATGGTGTGCCTGGCCGGGATGGAGCACCCCCGGTGCCCTCTGTCCCACACACACCGGGACCGTGGTGTGGCGTGGGACCGCATCTGTGCTGCCCCACGCGCTGTCATGGAAATGGGCAGGAGCTGCGCTAATGGAAACCAGACCTGGGAGGTGACTCCTGGCCCCCCCAGTTTTGCCATGGGGTGCTCTGGGCATCCCGTGCAGCTGCCTGTGCCCAGGGGCTGGTGGAGAGTGATGCCGGGGCGTAGGGACGTGCATGGGATGGCAAGGATGTGTCACAGCGTGTGGCTGTGCCGCAGGGCTTGGCCACATCCCTTCCGACACATGCCCCGTGCATGCCAAATTTAGGAATACCGGTGATTTTGAAGCAATACAAGATCCTTTCCCTGCTCTGGAGCAAAGCTGGGGTCATGGCTGGGGCCGCCTGCCCCATGACTGGTCCCTGCCCCATGGCAGTGCTGCACTGGCCACGCAGGAGGTGGCGCAAGGGCCGCCACAAGTCACCGCACCAGGAGCCAAGCCACCAGGCCAGGAGAAGCATCACCTTCGGGGTAAGGGCAGCATCAGTCGTGGTGCAGAGCCTCTGGCCTCCCCTTCGCTGCTGCCTGGAGACATTGTCCAGCCCCTGCAAATGCAGGGAGATGCTTGATGTCGTCTGTGGGAGAGGCACAACTGGATAACTCAACAGTTTTAAGATGATCTCCCAATGTTTAGGCGCTACCAAGGGCTTTCAAGAGCCTGGGAAGGCAACGTGGGCAGAGGGTGGGAGCCAGCAGCTCTGCGGCACGGCCCCGACTCGCCGGCGTGCCACGTAAGTGGGTCAGTGGTGCAGCCGTGGGCACCGGCGGGCACGGAGGAGCTGGAGAGGACAGGGCGGTGGCAGCCGGAATGGCTCAAGGGCTGGAAGAAACTGGGACACCTCCACGCACGTGGGTCCTCCCAGAGAAGTTGGCCGGGAGCTGGGTCAGCGCACGGGGAGAAAATAGCACCAGGAAATTGGGGAGGATTTTTGGCTGCAGGACTCGGAGATCGCTCAGCTCCAAGACACCTCGCCGGGATGCATCCAGGGATGCCTTCATCCCAGCAGGGACAGACGGATGCTGGCCACCGCCCCGCACCCAGCATGGCCCAGCCACCGCCAGCATCCCTCTGGGGTGGAGAAAGGATGTTCATCCCAGCACAAATCCGGAGCCCAGACTGGGTCTGCGGTGGGAATACTGGTGGAAGGATTCTCCATGGAGACTGGGGGAACTGGGAGAGCCCCCTCCCGATCCCTGCGGCCATGCTGCCCTTGGGTCCCCCCACGGCGCGCCCTCCCCTCTCCCAGAAACACAACCTGCCTCTCCCCTTCCTGGCAAAAATCTGTCGAAAACGATGCTCCTGCTCCCGGGTCGCCGTGGCAACCGGCAGGCGCGACAAGAGGGGGATGCAGGATCCGACCCCCATCACTCCCACCGCCCCGACAGCTTCCCGGCCCCTCCGCAGCCCCAGCGCCCCAGCGCTGGCTCCTTGCCGGGGGGCTGCCCCCTCCCCAAGGCTGGGCTCCAGCCAAGGGGCGAGCGAGGCCCAGGCAGCCGCCGCCGGCACGTGCCTCGCCGGGAAGCTGCCTCCCTGCCTTGCCCTTCACCACGTCCCTCCCCGGCTGCCGCCTGAACTTCAAAGCCACCAAAGGCCACATGGCCTGGAGCATCTTCTCTGCATCCCTTCCAGGGCGGAGAAGATGCTTTGAAAGCCCCTGGCCCTTCTCCCCTCCTCCGCAGGGTAATTTCCATTTTTTTCAAAACCCCACAAAAAAGGAGCCTTTTTCCTCTTTGTTTCTCTTCTCTCCTTTTTTTTTTTCCCCTTGTCTTTGTCAGCTAAAAATATGCAACCCACCAGGGAGGGCGCGCGGGGGGAGCTGCTGCCGCGCCAAAGGTTACTGGAGTCCCGGGCTGGAAAAGCCACCGGAGGGGGATGCAGACGCTCCCCACTGTCTTTCGGGGGGGGGGGTCCTGCCCCAGGAGACCCCCCTTTGCCAGGCTGGGGGTCGGGGCTTTGCCTCCGCCGTGCTGAGGGCGTGCGTGGGGCTGAGGGAGGCAGCGAGGTCTGGAGGCAGAGCCCGCTTGGGACCTGGCGTGACACCCAGCGAAGGGGCCGGATCCCCATCCGTCTGTCCCGGCTGTCTCCAGGGGGTCGGGAGATGCCCAGGAATGCCCAGCAAGCCGGGGGTGGGATGTCCAGGCACCCCCGGGCGGGGGGTGACCCCACAGGGCAGGGATCAAAGCGGCCGAGGCTGGGGCCAGGCAGGCAGCCCCAGGCTGGAGCGTGGGAGGGAGGTGGGCGGCCACGGCGGAGGAAGGATGTGATTTACCTAATATCCCGCTCCACCACGGGAACGGATGGAGGAGAAAAACAACCCGGGGGCTCGTCATCTTGGGGAGACACTGTCAGGGGCCGAGAGGCACCGAGCGGTGCCAAAGCAAGCAGGGAAATTAAATTGGGATGAATCACCCAGAGCCAGCAGCGTTCACCTGAGCCACAAACCCGCTGCAAACCCAGAGAAAACATGTTTCCCAGCTCCCAGGGCTGCAATTTTAAGCCTCGGCCAGCTTTGCAGGAAGAGCATGGGCCTCAGAACTGGCTTATTACTTCCCACCCCCCCACTCCCAAGGATGGGAACATTGCAGCACAAGGTCTTGGCATAGGGCTTCCCGGCGGAGACGGTGAGCTGGCAGCGGGATGCAGGAGCCAGGACTCCTGGGCAGGACCGACCCTTGGGCATCCTGCAGGGCCGAGAGCAGGTGCTGGGTGGGGGGAGGCAGGCGGGAGATGGCCTGGGATGCTGCAGCGTCGACGGGATGGGATGCCGAGCGCGGGGGAAACCCGTGGCAGAGTCAAACCCGGTCAGGAGGCAGGAGGCAAATAGTAGGAACAAATTCCCTGCGTAGCCCCAGGGCAGCTGTGAGTCTGGGCACTGACTGGCGCCCTGGGACGGAGGTGACGAGGAGCAGGGAGGTGACGACGCTGCTGATGACGTGCAGTTATTTCACTCCTTCCACGCTAAAGCAGGGAGACCCCAACGCAGGGGGCACCGAGCAGCGCTGCTTAAACTGGGGGTTTGGCCACCTCCCCGTGGCGGCCTGCATGGCTAGGCGGGCTGGGAGGGACAGGGACAACTCATCCCGGCGACGTCTTGGCCAACTGAGACTTCTCAGCTGCCGTGGCTGCGTCACCGGGCCCCTCTCCTTCTCGGGGGGCTGTGCTCCTGCGCAGGGTGGCGATGCCAGTGCCACGAAGCCAGGCTGCCCCTTGCCGGGTGCTGGCAGCCCTTTGCCGGGTGCTGGTTGTCCCTTGCCGAGGTCTGGGGCAGCTCAGGGTGTGGGCGGTGATTTATGGAGCGAGGGATTAGCCAGGAGGAGGAGGAGGCACTGGGCACACACGTCAGGCGCTGACGGAGGGGAAAGGGCTGCCCGAGCAGGACAGGGGTGAGTCCCAGGTGGCCAGGCTAGGAATTCCTCAGCCTTCCCCGGAGCTCGGGTTTACTCCTGCGGCGGTGGAGATGGCCCCACCAGGCAGTGCAGGGGCTTGGGTCATGTCTGCCCTCAGAAAAGCATCCTGGTGCTCAGCTGGAGGGAGGGAGCAGGGTACGTCCCGGCTGGGGGGCTGGCTGGACAGACCTCCCCCACTCCCACGGCCCCACGTCCCGGGCAGCCGCCACTCCTCCCCATCTGGGAGGAGAGGTGTTTGGCAGAGGGTAAACTGAGGCACGGTGGGGGCTGCCTCTCCCTGTTGCAGGGGGGGTTCAGCCAGGGCGGAGACTCGGCAGCGCTGGGATTCCCAGCCACAGCTCGTCCCGGGAAGCTTGCCCGAGGGCTGGTGGGACCATGGGGCTCCTCCGCTGCCTGACAGGCAGGCAGCTCCTGGCAGGGCACTGCCCGCACTCGGTGTTTGGAGAGCCCACGCCGCCTCCGCCGGACGGGGATCTGCCCACGGGAGCAAGGACATCCCGGCTCCTGCCCGCGCACCCCGGGCAGGTGGCGTCGGGTGTCCGCAGCTGCGAGCCGCCTTTCATCTCCTGCCAGGCAGGGGCTCGCTTTCCGTCACCTGCCGCCCTCCCGGCCGGGGGCCAAGAGAGCCGCGGGCACGGCTGGTGTGCGAGATGAGCCGCTCTGCCCGCACGTCCTCTGGCCGGAGGGGGGGCCGTGGGTGCCGAAGCAGCATCCCACCCCACGCGCCCCGCTCCCAGCTCCTCGGCTCCGGGCGGGCTTAGCTGCTGGGACAGAGCCTGGCAAAGCCCCGGTTCAGAGACGGTGGCTCCGCACACCTTCCCTGCAAAACTTTCCATTGCCTTTAGCTCCTGCAATTAGCAGGAAGAGCAGGAGCTGGGGTGCAGGCAGGGGGGACGCATGGGCTGGCGGGGGTGGGGGTGTTGCTGGGACACGCGTGGTCAGCAGCGAGTGCGTGTCCGGGCACGCATGTGCGTGTGTCAGCACGTGTGTGCGCTCAGGAGCTTGTGCATCTGTGTGCATCCATAGGCGCACACACACACGTGTGTGTGTGTATCTATATCTATCTATCTATCTATCTATCTCTATATATGTGCATTTCCGAGCCGGCGTTGCACGCCTGTGAGACTGCAGCATCCCTTTGCTGCAGCGTTTCTCAGCGTGTGCAGCCTAATGAGCCGGCACAGCAGAGTTAATTGAGGGGACAGACAAGCAGAGCTCGTCATTAAGGAAAGCGCTGCAGCAGGTACCGGTGACAAGATGCTGCCTGTCCCCCCAGGCTGACGGCAGCCCCCGCGGGGGACAGTGACAGCCTGAGTCCCCGGGGAAGACGGCTGAAGATGAGCGTCCCACGCGCTGCAACCTTCGCCCAGGGCCGGCTCCATTAGCAAAAGCAGCCAGGGAGCAGGAATTGCTGCCGCCTGCATGGAGGAAGAAATCTGCCAGTCCTGGCAGGATGGGGCTTGCAGGGGGGTGCTGAGCCCTGGACCCGGTGGCTTGCCTACAGCCCTGCCTGCACCCTGCCCACAGCCCTGCTTGCACCCTCCACCTGGAACGTGTCCTTGCTGGTGCACACTTGCGCAGCGTGATGATGCCATGGCTGCCAAAGCTGCCCCCTCAGCTCGCACCATTAGGTTCCAGAGTGAACACGCAGCAGAGGGGACAGAACAGCCGGCTCCCAGCAGCATGGTGAGCCTGTGCCAACAGCCCACAAGGATGGGGAGCCTTGCTCAGGGCTGTCAGATTCTTGCTAGAGAGGCTCACAGAGCTGGAAAGGAGCCTTCACCGCCTCCATAGCCAGGAGCTCCCACACTCCGCCTCCCTCTTCCGCTCTCTTCCTGGTCATGCCTCTCCCTGGGGGGCCACGTCCCCACAAGACGTGTCCCCAGACCCCGCTCAGGAACCCGGCTGTTGCTATGGGCATCTCCATCTCAAGGGCTAGGGAGGAGGCATTGTCCTGCCCCTTGCGGTAAGCATTCACTCTGAAACCTAATGGTGGGGCAAGAGCCTGTCCTGCAGGAAGGAAGCCATCCTGCTGGAGCAGAGTCTGCTGCCCCACCTCCTCCCTCCCATCACCACAGCCCCCCCAGCCCTGCACTCCCTGCCCCAGCCACCAGCGCTGCAGGCAGAACAAAACCCTCCCAGCGTGAGCATCCCCTGGCCGGATTCGCTCCCTTTCCCAACAAGGGACTCGTTCAGTGGCTCCCGTTGGGGGGGGGTGGGGATCGGAGTGTTTATGAGTTGATAACCTTATCACAGACACATCCCTAATTAACCTTGTTAGTTCTTGATGATAAACAACATATGGGCTGGGGCCAGGGGGCTCAGCGGGGCCACGTGCCCTTCAGCAGCCACGCAGCCCGTGGGGCGGCGCAGGGCAGGGCAGGCAGGAGAACAGGCAGCCCTGTGTTTGCGCCTGGCTCTCCCTCCCCTTCCCGAAAGGGACCTTCAACCCCGTGGCTTCGCTGACCCTCCAAACCCTAATATTAGTCTTGGGTCGCTCCTCTGGACCGGCGCGGGCGGGATTGCACAAGGCCGCCAAGGCTTTGCCGAGCTACAGGAGCCGTCTCCGCCTCCCCCGGGGGAGGCCCACGGGGTCTGGGGCAGCACGAGAGGGACCTCCTGTCTCCTGAGGGCCTGGAGGTGAAGGGATGGTGGAGAACAGCAGCTCTGTGCTCTCTGTGGGGAGAAAGGAGGGGGCCGCACCTCAACCTGCTGTTGGTTCGGTGGCCCTCGAGGGTTGCGCAGGGCCTGCCGCCCACCCCGGGACGGTTTCTTCATCCGTCACCTGGCTGCTCCCGGGGGATATCCAGCCGCCCCCCAACTCACCCAGGTATCCGCCCCACCGCCCACCCCTGCCTTCACGCCTCCTTCTCCCCCATCTATCCACCAGCCACCCACCCTTGCCTTCACCCCTCCTTCCGCCCATCTATCTGCTCTCCCCCAGCTCGAGGTGCTCGCGATCTGCCCCCCCAAACGCTCATTAGGTACCAGCCCGTGGCCCCGGGGCCAGACCTGCTAAGAGGGTGCAGGGAGGGCACCCGCTCGCTCCCCCTCCTCGCAGCCCACGCCAGCCCCGGCGTTTCTTATCTCTGAGATCCCACCTTGCCGGTGGAGGAGCGAGGCAGGACGCCGCATCCCTGGGGAACGGCAAGCCGAGCGATAACGAAATCGCAGCGGCGAGGAGAAATTACCTTGCCTGAATTTTAAAAACTTCTCGCCGAGGTTGCCGTGGTAACTGAAAGGTGCATCACGTTGCTCTGACAACCCCGAAACAGCCAGGTTTTTGCCTGGCGGGCTCCGAAGTGGCAGGTTTTGGGGAGGGGGAGCCTGGTGCGGTGGAGAGCGAGTGGCCCATAGGATGCTCAGCCCCACGCACCCTCCCAGACAAAGATGTCCCCCTCCCCGTGGCTGCCAGCTGCACCACCCCCCCACCCCACCGCCATTTCCAGCCTCCCCCCCTCCATCTCTGGTGGGATGCGCTGGAGGAGGACGGAGGGGCTCCAAGCCCAACTGTGCAGACCCCTAAGAAGGTGCCAGGGAGGTGGGACAGGCTCCGGGTCGGCCCACCCTGCTGTGGGCATCCCTGGCACCGCGCGGGAGCTGCGGGGAGCCCCAGCAGGGAGCCCGGGCACCCTCCCTGCGCCCTGCTCAGGGGGGTTTGGGCACCCAGCATCGCTTCGGGCTCCAAGCCCTGAGGCGAGCGGCAGCAGCATTGTCCCAGCCCACGTAAATCACTCTGCCACGGAAATAGCCCCAGCGGGGTCGAAAAATAGCAGGTGACTCACGCAGAGCAAAGGGTCCAAAATAGCCCCTCCGGAGCTCTCCTAAAATTAGTCTCCCTCCCGGGAGGTCCCGGCCGCTGTGTCCTTGCCAGGGCACAGCCGTGGCGTTGAGCCTGCCGGGGTTGGGGGTGCGGGGTCCCCCTCGCTGCTCCCATTCCTTCGGGATATCCCCAAAACCCACCCCCGGGTGCAGCCGAGCCGTGCATCTCCGAGTCTCCAGGCAGATCCGGGTGGCTCCTGCGACCGAAGGCTGCTCTTTGCAGGATGCCTCACTCAACGCTCGCGGCCCCGAGCGAGACCCAGGCACCGTAAAACGCTGCCTAGGAACCCGCGAGCTAGCGGGGTGCCGAGGGCTTGCGCCCCATCCTGCTCCCTTTGCCTGGATTTCGGCTGGGGGATGGCAAGGCAGCGGATCAAGTGTTTTCCAGCAATAGCGGGTCCCCCGGGGATTCGGGCTTGCCGACACAAGCTCGCCCGCCTCGCTGTTCCCCCGCGGCAGGGCAGCACCAGCCTGCCGGCTCCCACCCGCTGCCGGTGCTGGGAGGCATGGGGGGGAACACGGGGGGATCCCGGGAGCAGCACCCGCTCCGCCGGCGCGGCCAGGAGCGCTCCCCGTGCCGGGCCATCCCTCCCGCGCGGGGGAGCGGTACCCGGTTAATTAGAGGAAGGGATGAATAATTCCTTTTTATAATGCAACGTCGCGCGGCAGATGCCGTCTGCCTCGTCTCGGCGCGCCGCACGCGGGAGCCCGCGTTGTTCTGCTCTCAGCAGAGTTATTTATACACTGGGACATTTTTCAAAGCGCCGCTTTGATGGTCTTCCACCAGCTCGGAAAAAAAAGTAGTCCATCCCAAAATAACCCGAGTGAAAGTCACAGCTCTTCATTACGCACATTTTCAACCGGGGGGCTCGGAGAACAAAAACCCATCACATTCCTCCCATCAAATCCGCCCTTTTCAAGTGCATTTCAAATGGGTTCAAACCGCCGCGGCGGCGGCTAGACGAGTGCTAATGATGCTGCGGGCGCATCCCACCCCGATTAGGGCCCGGGAGAGGGATGGAGCTGGAGGGCAGGGGGGTTTAAGCAGCTTCCAGAGCCCACAGACGTTTTGGGGTGCCCAGGCCAGGGCTGACCCCACGGGGACTGCGGTAGGGTATGCTGAGGGAAACGCCGTCCCTCTCTTGCCTGGCTTTTCCTGCTGCAGGAAGCAGATTCTCCCCCAAAACCAGGCTTTGGAGGAGGGGAATGAGCAACAAATCATTTTTTCCAAGGAACTGGAGCAAAAAACCCCAGCCCCCATTTCCCCATCACACCCGCATGCACACACCCCTTGGGTCTGGTTGCTGTTAAAGGGAAAAAGGGGGGGGGGGGAGGAAGAGATGTTTGTAGGTGGTGACAAATTCCTGTGAAAACGTTTCTGACATGAAGCCGTCTCCCATCCAAGTTCCCTCCCGGCAGAGAGGGCGAGCAGCTCCCCCTGCTCCCACGCCTGGTGAAGGGCTGGAGCTGCTCGCCCCCCTCTGCCCGCCGGGGGCTGCGGGGCCGGGGCCAGCGGGTGCCCCACGGAGCAGCACGGGGGGCTCGGGGTCCTCCCCATCACCCGGGCTGCGGTGTGCGCCACGCTGCCCCCATGCTCAGCCCGGCTCTCCGAAACCCTCTCCCCCACGCTGGGCGAGGGGTCTCCGGTGTTTTGGTGGGGGCTGCTTGGTGACCCCCCCCGTGGGGTGCCCTGAGCCAGACCAGGCACCACCTGCACCCGCCACCACCTGCTCCCAGCGCCACAGGACCCCCGGCACGGCATCCTGTGGCAGCTCGCCACCCTGCTGTCAATCACGCCCTGCCTGTCAATCACACGCCCTGATTCCCCTCACCAGCCCCTGCAGGAAGAGGACTAAGGGGCAGGGGGACCCCTTGGAGCACAACACCCTGGGAAAGAGGGAAACTGAGGCAGCCCGGGACACACGCCAACCTCCCCAGGTGTAAAACGCCCCTGGGGCCTCAGCTCGCCCTCCCGCTCCCCGGGGCCCTGCCTGCATCAAGCCGGGCGCTGGCGTGCCCAGCTGCCTGCAGCCCCTCGGCCCCCTGGCCAGCCCCCTCGCCTCCCCCCAGGGGCTCGGCCCCACCGCCCGCGGCTCTGTGGGGCAGCCACTGCCCGCCCAGCGTGCCGCGGCTCCAGGGCTGCCGGCGCTGCCTGGCAGGTGATCGACAGCTCGCTGCCGGCCGCAGGGAGGACTCTCCACCGGGGAAATAATTTCTTTACCCTCCAAACCCTCCTGTTTTGGCATTTCTGCAGGGCTGGAGCATCTGCCCTGGGAGAGCCCGGTGCTGGAAGATGCCCAAGTGCCCAGGATGGGGTGAGCTGCCCGTGCCCGGTGCTCAGCACGGCAGAGCCGCAGGGGCCGGCACGCAGGCTGGCACCCAGCCGGCTGCCTGGCGGGGGGATAACCACAACCGTGCTGGGTGCGGCCGCAGGTCCCAGGCCGCGGGATCCCGGCCCCCATCTGCTTTTGGTTTCTTCCAACAGCACCAGACCCCCCGCTCCACCCCCCGGGGCTGCAAATTGGGTCCACGTTGCTGCAGATGGCGAGTCAATTAAAACCATCTTTTTTTCCGCCCCAGCAGGGAAACCCGGACCATGTGGCTCCCAAGCCAGAAACGGGCTCTCGGTCAAAAGAGCATCCGGGTGGAGCGGCCGAGGGATAAGGGACACACCTCCCCTTCCTCACCCACGCTGGTCCCGCGGGGCTGGGTGGGGAGGGCGGCCAGGGTGACACTGCCACCCGTCCAGGGCCACAGGGGCTCCGTGCCACGGGGCAGGAGGGGGTGCCGGCACTGCCAGCGCGGGATGCCATCACCCCCTCGGGGAAGGGGCTGCCCTTCGTCCATGCACCCCCCACCTCGGCTGCCCTCCTCCTGCCCCTGGAGCACCCCCAGCAAACAGGCAGGCTGCCGGGGGGGCACAGCGGTACCCGCTACGCGCCGGCAGGACGCTGCCCCGCGGCGCTGCCCGTCCTGCCCGCCACAGCCCCATGCCTGAGGCCAGACCCAGGTGGCCGTGGGGCGTTCGGGTGAAAACATTTACACGAGGAAAGGAAAACTATTCCTGGGCAATTCCAAAGTATTTCAGGCACATTTAGTAGCTCGGACCATCGTGGCGGGGACGAGAAGGGGAAGCAGCCATGTTAACTGCCCTGCGGCGGAGTGGGGAAAGGCGATGGAGAGGAGCGTAGGCACACGCGTGCACACATGCACGCACACATGGGTGCACAAGTAGGTGTGTAAGCACGCACACGCGTGCGTGGACACGCAGGCAGCTGCACAAGCACATCCGCACACACACACACGTGAGTGTGCCTGCGCCCCCCGCCCCAGGCTCTCCCCCCGCAGCAGCAAACACCGCCCCCCATTTCAGGCCAGCTTTTGGCACCGGGATATGAACCCCGGGCAGCTGCGGGTGCCTGGCTTTGCCCGGCACTCGGCACACGCATGGCCCGGGTGGCCCCAGGCCGCAGCTCTCCCCAGCGCCCGTCCTGCCGGGCACAACAGGCTTTTTGGCAGGGGGGGATGGCAGGAGGGCCAACCCGATCCACACCGGGCCACCCTGGGGCCAAGCCGAGCTCCCGCGAGCACCCCAAGCGCATGTTGCTGCATCGAGCGCTCCAGACTGGTCCCCTGTACCCCGTGTCTCCGACAGCCCTGACGGGCAGCACGGGGACGTTCCCCTGCCTGCAGGCAGCGTTTCAGTGACAGCGCAAGCTGCCAGGCGGGCAAGCAAGGCACGCCTGGGGCTGGCCACGCAGAGCGCTGAGCTTCGCCATGGGTTGGTACCTCCAGCGATTAACAAACGCTGGGGAGAGGCTGTTCGCGCTAACAACTTGGCCGGTTTCCTCGCCTCAATTAGCGCGCAGGAGCTCGCGATGCTCGGAAGGCCTCCTGGAAAGCCAGGGCATAGCAGGCTCGGGAGTTTTAATATTAATAATGCTGAAAGCTAGCCAGAAAAATCCCAAACCTTAAAACCAGACCGACAGCAACCTTTAATTCTGCACATCGTAGGCGCTGCAAGGAGGCGCAGCCTGGTTGGTGCGGAGGCCCTGGAGGCGACCCTGCAGCTGGCCCTGTGCCTGGGAGGAGCCCCGAGCCGCAGCCCTGCCCTCACTCTGCTGCCCCCCAGGAAAGGGCATGGGGTCCCTTTGGGTGTCCCCCTCGCCCCCAGCCTGGGCTCTCCATGTGCTCTGGGGCTTGGTGCTCTTACTCTTCCCCCATCATCCACAGAGGGGAGACATTCTCGCTGCTGAGCAATAGGGAAACTGAGGCACAGGATTGCAGTGCAGCTCTGCCCGTTTGGGAACTGCTCCGCATCTCCTGCAAGTGCCCTGCTCCAAAAACCTCTCTCCGGCACCCTGCTTCCCTCTGCATCCCTGCTGGGACCTGCTTCAGCCCCCATCTGGTATTTCGGCTGTGGCCCAGCACCCTCTCGGGGCAACCTGCATCAGGATCGGGCCATCAGGAGAGGCAGCTCCCCTGGCCCCGAGGGAGTTTGGCTGCTCAGCCCCAGCGGGACAGGTGCCCGAGGGAGCTCCCCTCTGCTCAGGGGGGGTCCTGCCTCGTCACTGTGCACTTCTGGGGCTGGCCCCGTCCCACGGCTTCTCCCCCCCTGCCCCCAGAGGTCGGTCCCCGGGGAGGCAGGGACACCACGTCCCTCTGAAGGCAGTGGGCCACGGCGCATTCAGTCACGAACAGCCGCATTGCGCTGCCTAAATTGGAGGTGTGGGTACTGGCAGGCGCCGGTGCCTCCGTGCCCCGCTCCAGTGCCTGGCGCGGGGGCTGCAGGGCATGCCTGGGAGTGGGGGGGCCCCATGCCCCCCACACCACCGCCTCTCCTTTTTTCTGGGTGCCCAGCGGCAGCACCTTCCCCCCCATCCACGATGTGGGGGGGGCTGCGACACCAGGACCCGCATTAAATCCTTGGCCCAGGAGGGGGCCCTGCTTTGGGCCCCCCCTCCAGCAGCTGTCCCCACAGGCAGGCAGGGGGAGACCCCGTCCTGGAGGTACCGGCTGGGGCTGGCTCAGCTCCTGGCACTGGGGCGGCACTTTGCCGCAGCAGAGAGGGAGAGAGCCTGGCAGGAGCCAGCCGGAGCCGGGAGAAGGCTGAGCTGTGCCCACTGCAGGCAGGGCCCCCCCTCTCACCCGGGGCTTCACCCCTCGTCGGGAGGATGCGCTGCGAAGGGGATCGATGTGCTGCGAAGAAGCTGAGCTGCACAAATGCACTTTATCGACCCATCGAGCCCACCTGCTGGGAAACACCCCCCCCGTTTACAGCCCAGAGCAGCAAAGCACTTTGCCGCATCACTAGTCAGGACATACGGGGAGATGGGGGAGGCTGCCGCAGGGCACGGGGGACCCCACTGCAGTGCGCCAGGCCCGTCTCCCCCTGCCATGGCCCTGTGGGGAAACTGAGGCAGAGAGCTGGCACTCTTGGGTCGTTTCGACCCACCCGGCTTCCTCTGTGGAGCTGAGGAGGGGACATGGCCCCCTGGGCCCACGCTCTCCCAGAGCCTGGCACCGCAACTTCGGCTGCCGGCTCCAGCTGCTCACAACGCGCCCGGGGGGCTGCACCCATCCTGCCTGGGGCCCGCTGCTGCGCCCGCGTCCGGGGCCGGACCCACAGCAACGCCGGTGAAGGGTGTGCGACAGCCGGGCCACGCCTGCCACCTGGCGGCATGGCCCGGGCGGGACAGCCGGCCCCGGCCCGGGGACACGAGGAGGGACCCGGCCCCTCTCGGGTCCCCCAGCACCGCTCCTCGCCCCGCAGCAGCCCCGCATGCCGATGCTGCGGTGCCCGAGGCAGGGGTGGAGGGTTTGGGGTGGAGGGTTTCCCAACCTCGGCTCACCCCGGGCCCAGCATCCCCCAAAAGTGAGGCAGGGGCCCGGCCCTGCCAGGGGACACAGAGGCAGATTTGGCAGCCAAGGGGGATTCACCCCACCCCTGAAAGGCAGCCCGAAGGCGCCGGCCTCAACCCCCAGGAGGGCCTTGCGCAAGAGGAACAGGGAGAGGCAGGGTGGAGCTGCCATCCTGAGCCAGTCCTGTGCCCACCTGGACAGCCCCCGGGGAAGGCAGGCTGCTCCGGCTCGGCTTCCCAGGGGGGCTGAGCAAGGCCCCCAGGCAGAGGCATCAGCAAAGGCAGAGGTCGGGGCTGAGCCCGCCTTCTCTGCTCGCCTGGGCTCTCGGGAAGAGGACGCAAGGGCGATACCCAAGACACAAGCAGAGGCAGAGGAGAAACACGAAGACTGAACAGCTGCGGAAGGAAACCTCTGGGAGAGGAGGAGGTGGTTCACCACGTCCCAGCCCCCAGCAGCTCCGTGGCACTGTGCCCGGGGAGGCCTGGGCAAGCCCGCGTGGAGCACAGAACCCCCCCACAGGTACCACACAGGGCGGCCGCCCTCCCCTTCAGCCCACCACCCGCCAGAGGGCCAGCTAGTAACACCCAGGGGCTCCCGAAGAGCACCCGCAAGCTGCAGAAGACATTTCTGCCAGGCCTCTCCTGCTCCCGCAGCCACAGCGGGGAGGGACACAAGGAGATGTGGTCCTCCACCAGCCAGCATCCCTGCTGAAGCTGAGAAAGACGCTCAGAACAAGGCACGGCACGGCACAGGGATGGGAGGAAGCAGGCGAGTGGAGCGCTGGGTGGAGGAGAGAGACTCCAGGATGAAGTCTCATCAAGGAAGAAGCAGAACCACAGAAAGGACAAGTAGCATTGGCAACTTATTCTTCATTCACCCACTGAGAAACAGAAATAGGATCATTTTTGGATGTATTTCTTTTGGAAATGAGCCAAACTGGCAACTAGAATCAAAGTCTTCAAAAAGTCTATACAAAGATGTATCATACAAAATGTACAGGAAAGTTCTCCAAAAAAAAACCAGACAGACAATACAACAAAAGGAGAGCAGTGACGGTGTGAAACCACAGCTAACAGGTCCTGCCCCTGCTCGGGAGGGCAGGAGCGGCATCCGGACAACACGCTCCAAACACAAAATACAGTACACTATATACAGGACCATATAAAGATCAGCATCCCCTTTGGTCTAAGCGGGAGCTCTCCAGCATGAAGTTGGGGCAGTTTGGACAATCTGCTCATGGAAGTGTTAACATGCCGAGAGGGGAAAAAAGTCCAAGGGAATGAAATGGTCAACTCTAAACCATAACCAGAATACAGCCAGGCCACCGAGGCTACAGAGTTTAACAGTCAGTTCTGGCTAACAAGCGCTCTGCGGGCCAGAGCGCGTTACTCCATCTCCGTGAAGCGAGCAAACATGGCTTTCCGCACCGCGTCTTTGTACGAATCTGCAGTGGAGACACCGTAGGAGCTGCCCTTGGCTCCCAAGCCAGCTCCTCTCATTCGTACTTGGGCCTGCAAGGGAAGAGAGACACGCTTCAGCTCTGCAGCAAGAGGCCGCGCCACCACGCAGGACGCCACAGAAAAACCATCAGTCCAGCCAGCTTCTCGAGCTCCCCTGGGGATCCCGGACAGCCATAAACACGGACACCAGGAGATCAGACTGCACGCAACACCCCACGCTTGCTGGCTTCGCACCGCTCAGACCCCACCCCAAAGCAGCTGAGGTGGAACTGGACACGACGCAGCTCCCAGCAGCGTCACCCGGAGCACAGACAAAGCCAGCAGAGCCGACAGCCGGAGCAAGGGCAGCCCGCCCTGAGCAGCGCCGGGGCACGCAGCTCGAGCGCAGGCCCGCTGCGCCCAGGAGCCGGCGTCAGAAGGAAGGAAGCACAGCCCTGCCTGTCCCAGTCCCAGCTCCGCCCCAGCTTTAGCTGGGGACAAACAGGAGCAGGAGCTAACGTGAACAGAGGCAGCTACGCTGTGGATGGCACAGCTTCTTCCACAAGAGATCTTCAGTAATTGTGTGCTTCTGGATTAAAAAAGAAAGGCACCACACCTCACCAAGGAAGCATCCATCTCTACTCACCTCAATAGGTGCTGTGATGCCCTGACATTTTCTTCCCAAGCCCGAACCTTCCCTCCAGCCCATGGCCTGCAGCATCTTGTTGCCTATGTTACTGTTGTCGAGGCCATCTTTGGTGGGCTGCTCGTAATTACTGCAGGAAGAGGAGATGAGTTAAGCCAATTGCTCACTGCGTGCTGAAGCAATCACTGAGGAGCTTTCGGATACATACACTGTGCCAGCGTCATAGACCTTCTTGCGCTTGGGCTCAGGGGGCTCTGGGATGCCGTACTTCTCCCGCCTCTCAGCCGCTCGGTCTCTGTATTTCATCTGCATGAGGTAACCAGATTTAGTATCGATTTGAAAACACTTTTGTTCGTCTTTGAACTACGGAAGTAAGCTAAATGCCTGCCGTTACAGAAAGCTGTCTGCTGCAGCCTGCTAAAACATGGCTCGACTAACACCACAGAAGGGAGAACCTCAAACGCAAGTCCCTGGAGCACATCAGAACCCGCACTGGTGTAGGAAGAGCCTGGCCCCCACACCTGCCGAATTAGCTGCGGATTGCCACTCCAAGTTTCTGGTCCCAGCCCAGAGCGGGAGGTGGAAGGACCCTTCGCTGCTAAGCAGCGGCTGTGGGATACGGGACACTGCTCTCCAGGCACGAGGACAGCTCTGAACCCCGACCCAAGAAGGGGTTGGCTTACAAGGATTATCTCGAGTGACGTGTGTCAGGATAAGGAGAGCTCAACATATCATCTGGGCAGCTTTTCCATCAGCTACTCATCTGCTCATCTCACTGACCTCTCTCTCGCGCAGCTCTAAGGCTTCAAGTTCCTGCTCTGAAAGCTTTGATCTCCTGTAGATATCCATGTTTTGCTGAAACAAAAGACACTGATGTTAACAGCACGAAATGCACAACGCCACTTTTCAAATAAGTAGCTGACTTCTGGGAGAGCAACAATCCACCTGCAACTATTTTTGCTTTAAGAGGAATGGTTTTCCCAAGAGCAACACGCGTCACGGCTTTGGTTTACACACTGAATTATGGCAACCAAGTACCTTCCTGACAGCACAGTGCAACTACCTTGTGCAAGTCGGAGAGCTGCTGGTGCCGAATCAGAGCGTCTTTGTTTGGGAACTGCCTTCTACACAGCAGACAAGCCATCTTCTTCCAGTCAGTCAGCTTCTCCTCCTCATTCTCCATTCTTTCCAGTAAGTCCTCGTCGTTGTCGCTATCACCACTGTAGGCAGCCACGAGGCCACGCTGGAAGGGAGGGACAGCGTTAAGGGGAGCGCGACGGTGTCACCACAGTTCAGAGGAGAGCCCCAAAAGGCAACACAGAGGTGGAGATGTGTTTGTTGCACAGGAGAGGCATCACTCTCTCATTACTAAGGATGAAATGCAACTCAAAAGAACCATATGCTACAGTGGCTGCAGGACTTAGTTCCCACTCGCCAAACAGTAATTTGAGTACAGAGTTTTTAGAAACCTCAAAACCTCAACAGAGCTCTTGAGGCTAGAAGAAATCACAGCTTTTCTCAGCTATCTCAGTCACCCAGCCTACTGCACTTGCACCACCACAACCTTTTACAGCTGATGCTGTGGAAATCCTGGTTGGAAAAGCAAGCATCGGCTAGGCCTCCTCTAAAGCGCTTTACCAGTAACCTCTGGGAATACCTCTGTCAGGTATCTCATACTCACCTTCAGCGGATTTTCATCGTCCCCATTTTTCATGACCTCTGGCAAGATCTGCTGCCTCTCAGACAGAGCTCCCTGGATGAGACAAGAAGGCCGTGAGCACCGAGCTCTCCGCCACACCACACCCCGCTGCGCACTACTGCCAGCACCTTCACCTTTTTCTCGAAAAGGGCAAAGCCTGCATCCGCAGCTGCCGATTCTTTCCGCTCCTCCTCCCTGGTGCTCAGTGGCTGGAAGCTATTCTTGAAGTTCTCTTTCTGCTTGTTCAAACTCTTCGCCCAGCGCTCCATGTCTTTAGCAATCTGAAATGCAGGCAGGGTGGTTTGCTCAGACAGCTCCCCTCACAGCTATCAATCTCCTACGACACAGACTCAATCTTGCATACAGTTTCCAGAACAAGCCAACCCACTACCTTTTATTTTTAAATCACAGGACACTGGATGTAGTGCAGCTGTTTCCCTGCATACAGTGTTCAAAGATACCGCAGCTTGCTTGTTTTACTGCATGAACCCCTCTTATCAATCTAATCCTCTAAGTGACGGCTCAGTTATACTCCCACTGGTCCTGGCATGATTCCATACGCGTTCCTCCTATGCAGAGCTTATTTCTGCACTGAAGCCTTGCCAACTCCACCTCTCCTCAGCCCTCTACAACGCCTGCAAATTGCAGGCACGCACCCCACCGAATAACCTAGGATTTCCTTTGTCATGAAAAAGGAGAACTATTATCCCATTCCACAGAAGACTTTAGCCCAGTTACGAACCCATTTTATCTTTTACCTGTTGAGCTGTTTTACTCTTAGGCTTCTCTTTCTTCTCCTTGACTTCTTTGGTGGTGGTTGTGGTGGCTGTTTGTTGGTACGTGATACCTTCCGCAGCAGGCATGTAGGTCTCCTTTTCACCATCCCAGTAAAGGTACTGCTGGGTTAAGGCATTGTAGTAATACTGCCGGAGAGAGGAAGAGAGAGTCAGACAGTTAAACGCCTCAAACAGGCAGTGTCCAAGGGAGAACCCAAGCAAGGTGTCTGATTCAGACTACCACATCAAACGGGAAGGCGTTTTGCAGAGTCCAAACAAGTTTTGCAGACTCCACAAAGGAGTCGAAAGGCATGAAGTGGCTGAAGCCTCTGTCCCTAAACACAGGCGTTCCGCCCAACAGCACTATGGAGAACAACTCCCAGGAGATGACCCACCAGAGCCCAGAGCTGGGTGCACTTTGCTGGGCATTTCGCACTGAAACAGCTCAATTACAGTGTCTGTGACAAGTGCTGCTCCTGTATGGGCCAAAGTGGGAGGAAAATTAAGGAGAGAAAAATGAAGGGCTACACCAGAGGGAAGTCAGGTCCCAGCCCTACGCACACTGCCGAGAGTTATCTGCTACATTCGGTAGCACCTTTTGTGCACCTCAGAACGTTAAAGTTAACTTCACTCGTATGATGAGAGACAGGGAACTAATGGACCTTAACAGTTAAGACAGGTGGGAAGAACTTGTGTTTACCTGGGAATTAGGATCATAGTAGAGCCCTGTTATAGGATCATAATAATATCCTGAAGATTCATCATATTGGTAGGTGGAAGTGTCAGGGACAGCTGTAAAAAAATTAAAGTGTGGGACATGGTCGTTCCAGTTGAATTCAGACAGGTATCTTTCCACATTTCAGGTAAAATTCCGAGATTATTAGCAGCCACGACGGCAGACATGCCTGTAAAGGGCTCTTAATACACTCTCCAGGGACAGCTTCACCACTGACATACGGTGATGGAGCACTCGGCCAAAGCCAAGTCTCTCTCTTGCTATACAGTGACAGACACCTGTCCCCAAGAGCAACTCCTGATTGCTTACCGTACTTGGTGCCAGGGACTACGCCAGTCGGGGGAGCCGTTTGTGCCTGAGTGCTAGTGGTAGGTGGTGCTGATTGTGTCTGAAAAAAACCCAAACCCGGGAACCTCAATTAGAAAATCTGTCACCGAGACTGAAGAAAACAAGGACAGTGAGCCAAGGCACGAGCAGCCCACACCACGCATACAACAGCTAGCTCCACGTCCCCAGTACACTTAGCACTCGCCTTTAACAAAGAACAAGACTCTCACAGAAAAGAAACTGTAGATGACTTACGACCACAAGCACTGTGACTAATCCGTGGACGCTCAGCAGCTTTGCTGTACCACCCACTTTAAAGAGCAAAGGCCACAGCTAAGCCAGATATCCCATACAACCCTGGCATTGAAAGCAAGAAGTAATTAGTGCTGTAATTACCGGAGAGTCAGGTGAGTTTGTCTGTTGATTATATAACTGAGGGCTCTGGGACACAACTGCAGCTGTGGTGGTAGTGACTGGAGCTCCTGCCAAGAGAGAGCAATAATGGATAAGCCAACTAATTTGTAAAACAGTACTTCATCCTAGGGCTAAAATTACTTTGTTTACAGTTCCAGCTCCTAATTCCAGCTCCAGCAGCCAAACAAGGCAATAAACGTTCAAAAGGAGACAGATACACAGTGGGTATTTTCTACCCAGACAAGGAATAGTTTCCTTTTCAGGAGGAAACATTCTGCTCCCAAAGTCAGTGATTCCTGGCCTCTGACAGCTGCTAGCACTGACCATTTGTCTAGAGCTGCTTAGACAGTTCTCATGAGTTCAAGGCTTTTGTCAATAGTCTGAAACAGAGGCTGCTCCCTCATCTCGCAGACTAGAGGTCCCACTTGAACAAATTTGTTACGGTTCTCTAGCAACATGTCCTCATTCAGACATCCTGAGAGCAAAATGAGCCAAGTCTCCCTTTACCCAGCAGACTAACATAAAGGCTAAGGTCAAATACCACTACTGCAAAATTATCATTACAAGCAACAGCATCTCCCACGTGTCGGAAGTACTACCTGATATGGTAGCTGTGTCTGTGTCCAACACTCCTCCTTGATTTTGGTAGTACTGCTGATAATCCTGGGAGTACTGCAAAGGGAAATGAACGACAACGCAAGATGAGCAGATACCCAAACTACAACCACCTACCAATTAGAGCACAACCGCCACTACTAACCTGAGCATACTGCGTGTAGCCGTCCTGTCCTGACTGGAGGTAGCTGTAGTCAAGGGTGCTGCCTTCTCCAGTCTGTGGCTGAAATTCAAGGGGGTAATTTTTGTCAGGGACAGATAAGTTACTGCATTTAAGAATTTCAACACTGCCTAGGCTCCAGCCTAACTGTCACAGCAGATCTGTCTGCCATAGCAGCTTGAGTCAGTTTAACCAAGCAAGTGACCAGCGGTGAAATTATATGACCTACATTTTCATTTTTAGGAAAGCAGGACTATGAGCAACAGCCTCCAAATCATACCTGAGTAGATGACCACTGAGCTGCAGCAATGGCTGTACTTGCCACAGAGAAGGCGCTGACTCTGTTACCATCTGGGAGAAGCAAGTCTCTGTAACCACAAAAATGACACATCTGAGTAAATACTGCTTTTTTCTCAAGTGTCTCCCTACGCAAGGAGGTAGAGCCTGCCCTTACGTGTAGATTTCTTGGCAGTTATAAACATTCAATTGTAATGAATGAGCCAAAGCACTACTTGGCAAGTAAAGGAACATTAGATTCATTGTTCTACAGTCAATAACAAGTCACTAGATCTCCAAGGAAACAGGCGTGCTGTGTACGCAAGCAGTTACGATGTTATCTTCACACGAGTGGAAATCGGGGTGGTAGGAAACGCTGCTTTCACTCTCCTCACACACAATGAAGTGCAAGATGCATGCAACACAAGACACTTAAGGGAAGCAAAACTTTGGAGTGACAGTAATCTTAATAAAGGCCCGCGTGACAACTACAAATCTCTAGTATAAATGGAGGAAGGGATTACAAACAAAACAAAACAAACCAACTGCTATCGCAACTCACTTTCTGGCACTCTTTGCAAAGTCAACACCAATTGTTTTGCCATCAATTTTTAATGGTGGCTGAAGACTTTGTAAAATCTGCAGCAGTTGCGAAGCATCCTACAAAAAGAAATACTCATTATTATGAAAGGCAGGTTACTGAGGCTAAAGAAGCTCCCAAAGCTCCACCTTTTCACATCCAGCCACTGAAAGCAGCTAAAGCTGTAAGAACGCCTCCACCTCCTCATACTATACACACTTAGAAGAACACAATAGGACCGATCACAGCCCACGTGCAAAAAGTGTGGGTTTCCCTGGGTCACTGAATATTAAACATCTTCTAAAATCTTAGCTTTATAAAGCAGTGTTTACCCCAAATTACTCCAAAAGGGAGGCCAGCAGAGACTGAGATCAGGCACCCATTTTCATGCAACCACAAACTGTTCCATTCTGCCTGAAGCAGGTCCAAGCAGATCATGTTGCTGATGGAGTTTGGTATATGCAGGAACAGAGACTTTACCACCCTTCAGGGACCCCGTGCCAGCATCTTACCTCCCTCACAGTTAAGAGGTTCTCCTTGTACCTCACTGCCATTTCCCATGTTTCGATTTATGGCTGTTGCCTACTGTCCCTATCCCTGTGTACCCTCAAGGAGAACAGATCTCTGCTGTCCCTACACCCTCCCACTGGATGTTGCAGAGCTGCAAGATCCCCCTCCTCCTCCTTCTCAAGGTGGAAGAAGCCCAATTCCATGCACCTTCTCCCACACTGTATGCCCCAGCCCTTAATGTCTGTGATCAACATATGATTCCAGACCATTATTTTTGTGCTCCAAGCGTGAAGCTAGCCTTCATTCCAGAACAACACTCTGCTACAAAAATAGCTTTCCAATGCGCTCACATCCTACCACCTTCTTTCCAAATTGCAGCTAATGATGAAAGGCTTTGACACGTTGAGTGTCAATTAACTCTTGGTGAACTGGGGCGGTCCTTCAGACAGCTCAAAGGCTCTAAATGCTTCAGCTACGGAAGCACATTAACACGCTGTTCCTCTCCAAGGCATCAGTAAGGCTCTCACCATGGCAGAAGACAGCTGCACAAACGCAAAGCCTCTATTTTGCTGAGTCTGCTTGTCTTTGATAAGACGAATATTATTGACTGCCAGAGATGCATACGGAGACAAGGCAGTCATGATGGATTCCACTACTGTGTGAGGAGCAATGTTTCGGAGAATGATGGCTGAGGAGAAAAAGAAAGTGTGACATTAGCTGTGCACATAACAGCTTTCCAGAGCACTTTAGGTTCTTCTGTGGGCAGTCTGAGGTACAGGAAGGATTGTAGTACCCGTGTTTACATTTCACCTTGTACAATAAGTTAAAGATAACTTACTATCACAGTAATAATCCACAGACTGAACGGCTTCTGCTGCTCCAGGTGGCACCTCCTGTTCTGAATCTTCAGAGGAAGAGGAAAATATTTTAGTCACAATATGGCTCATTCAAACTCGGTATTTCACAAGCCAGCCTAGGACCTACAGTGAACTTTGTTTCCTACACAGGACAGAAAGTTTCCCACAAAATCAAACACAGCCAAAGAGATCAATGTAACGTACCGAATTTGTCCGCTCCACAGCGGAAGCATTTTAGCCTCCTTCTGAAGTTGTAAAGGCAGCACTACGGGGAACAAGAGAAGCCTAGTAAGAACTCGTGTGATTTGTAACAATGCTGGCATTTGCTGTACAATAGCAAAAACTAGACATTCACACAAAGTAACATAATGAAACTAAACCCATCAGAAAAATAGAGAACAGCAAAAGCTGCCCTTGTCCGTATCACAGCCGCCTTTCAGAACAACCCAGCTACCTTTTCCCTAGTTCTCCTGAATTATTTTAGTTATTTTAACTGCGTGATCTTCAACTTAAAATCCCAGGCATAGTAACTACTTTAAAAAGCACGATGTTAAAATAAAACGCAGGCTGGAAAACAAGTCATCTTTATGGGGAAAAAGGGTGGCTGAAGCCTGACAGAACAGCCTGGTCTTCATCTTGCTAAATCATCTCCACTCGCAGGAGGTGAAACAAGGAGCACGCAGCCGTATGCAGGAGAGCAGCAGCGATTCAAGACTAGGTCAGTCATCACCAAACGACTTCGTATTCTAGTACAGCTCACTGCCCAATCTCGGTGTTTTCTGGGGCAACACCTCTGTCACTCCGTCTACTTTGCCACCAGAGCAACAAAACCTTTTCATTCCTGTGTCTCAGTATTCCTATGCTGTCATACACACCAGCAGTACGAGGGTCTGAATCACGTATCACTTTGTTCACATCACTGAGCTGGTGAAGAGCACTGAAGCCAAGACAAACTGCCTCGGATAAAAACACGCACTGTACCTTGTTGCAAAGCCAGTCCTCAAATTTGGGCCTGGGGTTGCTGTAGTGCATCGCAATCTGCTTCCCTTGAATCACCAGCTTTTTCTGCAAAAAAAGTGGTTTCAATTATTCCTGTATCGAGGCACACATGTCCATTTTCCCATGGCAGAGCACCCTTCGGAGGAATCAGTGCTCCTGAATTAAATGGACAACATATGGGGAGGATGTGGAGGGCAACCACCGCCACCTACACCCTGCCCATCCAATCCTGCAGAGAGGAGGACGAGGGCAGTAAGAGAATGGGATGTGGAGCAAAGATAAACGGAATCAGGGAGTGTTGAAAAAGCTGCCAAACACTAAACGCTGACATGGAACCAGGAAGTGTCTCGAAGGAGACAAAGTCCTAACCTGCTGCGTTCAGGATTAACACGTTTTTAGGAGTCTCTTTGCCCCCACATTTCTATTCACTTCTGGTATAGCACTGAGCAACTTTTTAAACATGTCCCGAGGTGACTGCTTCACTTCTTCCCCTACTCCGAATACCCCAGACCTTTTAACAACCACATTTGGATTACTTTTCCAAGCACTTTCTTCAGAAGCATCCCTTTGAAAATACAGTAATTCTTCCCAAAGGGACCCTGCTTAGACTTCTTGGAGGCTGGATTACAAGTGCCATCAACTGAAATGTAACTCAGAGTGGTTTCCTTTGACTAATGCATCAGTTCAATTGGAAGCCTGCACGAGAGGTTTGTGTTCTTCATTCAGGCAGGAGCTCTCCAAAATGAGTAACTAGACTGCAAGTGAAGCTTCTCCAGGGGTAGGAAAAGTTCATAATGCTTTCAGCATGTCCTCTCACTCCGACTTTAGAGGAGTTAGGAATTTACATCTATTTAAGAAGCCTTGACTCTCAGCCTCACACTCTGCTAAGTGTGGGTATGCAGAATGCCCTTTCAAAATATGGCCATCAACATATTTTAGTCAAACAGGTGGAAGTACGTCTGAGGAAGCGCGTATTAGAGGCCAAACCCCAGACATTTTAACAGAACTGTTTTTATAGCAGGTTGGCTTACTGCAGAGGTACCACAGAAGTGCCAGGACCGGTGGCTTTTCTGGTAACAGGGTCTGACATGGATCTAGCACGTAGCATGAATAAGGCTCTCACATTCTGCACAACTAAATAGGGCAAAGCCATTTCTCCTACCGGCAGGAGGGAGGGTTGGAGGGCCCAGCACTCACTGGATATGCACACATAGAAACAAAGCTGCTGGCATAGTTGCAAAACATCATTCTTTCATCTAACAGTCAGCAACCGGGCTGCTGGGGAGACTCTACGTTTTCCCTACTACTAGGGTGGCTGGTTACTGGAGTGAATTTGAATATGTTTCAGTAAATTATGCATCGGTACAGCTTTGTATATATTAAAATTATCTCGTTTCTGAAAATATGCTCAGCCATAATTTCTTGATATAAATCTTTCTACCGCATCCACCAACTCTACTGAGCAGCATGTCAGGAAAACAGAATTTGAACGCTGCTCTCTGGCTGGGGAAATCACCCACGGTATGGGACATGTGAAACCCTATTCCAGCGTGAGGTACATGACAACTTCCATCTGCTGGAATTAACTGCCTATGAATCCCATTACGGTGCCATTTCTCTATGCGTAACGCCAACAGAACAGAACAGCATTCCTCGTGCTGCCCAGGGACCTTCACATCAAATAGTCGGTTATAAAAAAAAATTATTTGATATCCTTTGGTCACTTTGAGAGTATTTTTAAGTTCTGTTGTTAAAACAGATTATGAATATTCAAAAAGGAGCAAAAGCAAGTGAAACTGTTTGCAGTGCAACAGAAACATCTCATTGGAAAAGAAACTAGAGGACTCTCTACTGCATTTTGGCTCCTTATCAAGTCATACTCCAAAAAAGCCAAAATACACAGCATAACATATGCGAGAACTCACTCTCTACCAAATTTAGTTGGAATAAACATGCTTTTCCTCTCCAAGAGCCAGTTCTCCCACAGAGGGAGCACACTATTGCCATGAATTGGCACTTCTCCTTCAGGGTTAATACCAACATAATGCAGAGATCTGGTGCTTTCTCTGGCAACAGAGAAGGAAACATCAAGTGGAAACAAGTTAGGATTTTCTAAGGACTACTTGCTAAACCTTCATGAGCCAATTAAATCAAAATCAAGTAATTTAAAACAATGGCACATTTTACCAGGGAGTGCTCAAAATAGCCAATTTTCTCTCCTAATGTTACCTGATATTTTGTGCTACTGTTACAAATTTTAATATATACAAAGCTTTTATTCTTTTAAATCACTGTTATGGAACAAACCACTCCTTCCACCGTTATTTTTTTCCCTTTTTTTTTTTAACTGTACAGACTTGTTCCATTTTCAGGAATATCTAGACTTGGTGAGTGAAGCAACCTGATTGGCTTCCATCCAGCTGGTAGCATCTTGAAAGTGATAAAACTCCACGAAGGCGAAACCACGGCTTACACCTAGAGACAGCATTCAGATATAGACGGGATACTTGTGTTAGTCAGTTCCTTTAAAACAGGTGAATCTCTCTCCAACTGCTTCATTACTTCATGACAAAGCAGCTTTACAAATGCGACGTCAACTGCTGGGATCTGCTCGTTATTTTGCCATGGCAAGGAACCAAGCTCCCTTAACTGGCTACATTTCACTCGATTTGAATCCATGTTTAAAGGTAACCATGCAACAGACTACATACTATTAAATGGGTTTATACTAGTATTACTTACCAATACCTGTTAACAAAAACCCCTGTAGACAGACTTCTTTTAACATGTTGACCAGCTATCTAAAAGTCTTCCAAAAAGCCACATTCCTTAGCCATGGCAAACCTTTTTTTTTTTTTTTTTTATTGCATGTGCTTGCAGTTTGGGGACAATTCTGGATACTCTTTTGGGCTGGGGAAGAGGAAGGTGATGTCAAAAACTGGATTAAGAGCTCTCACCTGTCTTTCTTTTCATCAGCCTCACGTCTGCAGGCTGAGGACCTTCAAAGGACTCAATAAGCTCCCGAATCTGCATGAGATTTTAATCAGATAGTTAAATTTTCACATCTTGTTAGACAGCTACGACAGTCACAGAAGCAACCTACCTTACAGTACAGCAAGAGGTACATAGAAACACAACATTGTCAACCCCATCTCAGAGAAACAGAAAACCCTTAGGGAGAACCTAACAGGAGACTGACGAGCATCAGAGAACCCACATAGTCCTTTGCTACACTAAAAAACCCTGTCGTCTTCCCTTAGACCGCAGAATCCTCCAGAATCTGAATCACTACGACCTTGTGTTCCAAGGTTATTTATGCAAGATTTAGCAAATACTGTGCTTGCTCTGAAGTTTTTATAGAGAACACTGCTAGCATCCCTCTCCCTGCATATCTAAATACCCCTGACTCCTATCAAAGAGAAACAAGGATGCTATACTGCCAGGCTCCATGATGTATGTATTCTTAAGCCTCATGCTACAGTTCCCATCCTGTAACAGCTCTCCTCCTGTTTTTCAGTGGATAAAGTAGATTTGAGAAGAATATATCATCAAAGAACAAGCTGAAGAGACAGCAGTTCTTCAGCCATAACAAAGCTGCTTAAGTTGTGGCACAGGCTACATAAATTACTGCAGAGAGGCATATAGCAAAAAGAAACGTTAATGAATTTTTTCATGTTGGAGCAGAAGACAAAAGGAGGTTTTTGGCAGCTCTTACAGAACTCAAACTACATTACATACAACAGGGCTGCTCAGCAGACTCAAAACTCATCTAAAGCTGCCCATTTACATGCTGACTGGAACTGACATCTTCAGTGCAAGTAGCTTTTTTTCATGAAAAAAGTGGAAAAAGCTGAAAAATAGGTACACAATCAGAAGTGTCAAAGTAATGTTAAGAAAACAACTAGTAATTCCAAGATGCATCCATCTACACTCTAAAGACGAGTCCAGAATTAAAAACTTTCCCATAAATTACGCTACAGTTATTTGCACAACTGTAGAGCTACAACATTAATACCTCAGAAACAAAAACTGTTCTGAAACGTTCTGTGTAATGTCTGACTGGGTTGTCTCATTTGGATGCAGGAGCCTCACTTTATCAAGCACTTACAAAAATATTAGACCAGTACACAATGATTAAAAAGAATGCTCAATATTAGGAGGCTAGTGAATAACCAAGAAAAAAATTCCATTGCAGGAATGGTGCAAAAGGATTCTCTGTGTTAGCAATTGATGCACAAAGATCTCGGAGGCAGAGGTGGAGTCTGCCTGAAAACAAACTGGAATAGCTTGGCTTTCACAGGGTTCCCTCCACCCCTCAAATAACAGTTGTAGGCTTGCATCTTGGTAATCCAAATAATCCAGCAAGGAGGAAAAAAATTAAAAAATAGTAAGAAAAGAAAGCTCAAAGATTATCGCCTTCAATACCCTTATATCAAAGAAAGTTAGATAACCATGTACCAAGCTCATTTGTACTTGCTCCGTCAGCTCCGCAGCAGCCATTTTATGACTTCCACAGCTGCACTCACACAAAGCAGCTTTGTGCAGGGCCGTGCTTAGCTGAGGAGCTCGGTGTCTGTGGGTAACCCCACCAGTCAGAGCTTCTGGCCTCAATAAAGACCCGGAAAAATTCAAGTAAGTACCTCCTCTCTGCCTCTCTCCCCCTCCCCTCTCTCGGGGGGAGGGAGAGGGGGAGAAGAAAAAACCTGCCTCTTCCCTCCTACACGGAAAAGCAGAAAAGAGCAGGTAGTTTAAAATCCATTCTTAGGTAAAGCATCCAAACATGCATGAAAAAAGACTATTCATGGATTGTTCCGTTTGAAAGAAACTGCTTAACATTCAACTGACCTCTGTTACTTAACAGTGACAGTTTAAATCCTTTTAGGATTCAAAATGGCAGTGCAACCAACACGTTGGAGAGGGGGGCCACCATGATGCAGCTTTCAACAAAATGGCAGCAGCAACTACCACACAGACCTGCCGACACAAAGCCACAGACTTCCCAGGGCGCAATAAAAGCAAAGCTCTTTTCAGCTACTTACATCGTTCTCTGTAACCGTGATGGGAAGGCCACGTAACATGATGGTTTTGCTTTCTTTCTCATCGTTAATGTCGTTCCTGTAGTCATGCTCTCCATAGTCGCCATCGGAATGGTATCCATCTTCTGATTTGTCACTGTTCCTGCGCTCCCGCTCCCTCTGAGAAGCCCAGCACCCAGAATTAACCACCACAATTTCTAGCAGCGTACCCCCACAATGGCATAAAACCAAAGCAAAACCAAATCAAACCACCAACTCCCCATATGACCATCTTTCTCAGGTTTGGTCCCGACGGCCTCAGGCAGAACACCAAGCTCAAACCCCCCTCTCACCTTCACCCCAGCAAACCCGCAGGATGCCAACCCTGGCACTGGGGACCGGCTCCCCCGGCCCCAAGAGGGCTTGTACCGGGACCTCGGGCTGAGCTGAGCCCACCAGCGTCTGTCCCGGCCCCTTCCATTGCCCCCCGGGGCGGCCAGAGCTGCCCTGCGCTGCAGCACCCACCGCTCCGGCCCGGCTCGCCTGCCCCACTCACCTCAGGGCTATCATAATCGCGGCTATCATAGTCTCTGTCATAGTCTCGGCTATCGTAGTCTCGGCTGTCGCGACTGTCATAGTCCCGGCAATCGTAGTCCCGGCTGTCCCGGCTGTCGTAGTCACGGCAATCACGGCTATCGTAGTCTCGGCAGTCCCGGCTGTCGCGACTGTCATAGTCCCGGCAGTCTCGGCTGTCGCGACTATCATAGTCCCGGCTGTCGTAGTCCCGGCAGTCTCGGCTATCGCGGCTATCGTAGTCTCGACTGTCGTAGTCCCGGCTGTCGTAGTCGCGGTAGTCATCGTAGCGGTCACCGCGGCGCTCCTCACTGGACCTCTTATAGTCAGAGTCCCTGCGCCGGCTCCGGGACTCCCGCTCATCACGATCCTCCCTCTCCACGATGGAGCCATAGCGGCCGCTCCGCTCCGTCCTGCTCACGCTGCGGGGCACACCGGGCCGAACTCAGAACGAGAAGAGCCCGCAGCGACCCCCACCATCGCCCACCCTGCGGGGCCGGCCGGCCGCCCACCCCCTCCCCTCTCTCCATCCCTCCCTCCCCTTTCTCCTCGCCCGCCCTCCCACCCACGCTCACCGCTTGTCCGAGCCCATGACGCCGTTCACGATCCGCAAGCACACGGCGCAGCGCTAACCGCCACCACAGGGCGCCGAACACACGCGCGCAACCCCTCACTCCCTCGCCACAAAATGGCGCCGAGGTGACTGGCCGTCTTCTACCCAGGAGCCAACGCGCCCGCCGCCTGGAAGTTTCCAAGCGGTGCGCAGGCGCAGGGGTGGTCGCTCGCCGCGGGGCACGCCGGGAGTTGTAGTGCAGGGCAGGGCGGCGGCCCTTCAGCCTCCCTGGGTGGGAGTGAGTCTCCTGGCTGGGTACCTCCCTCCCGCCCCGCGCCGTCCTGTGGATCACGGGATCACAGGGTGGTTTGGGTGGGGAGGCACCGGCAAAAATCATCCCGTCCAAACCCCTGCCGTGGGCAGGGACATCTCTCACTAGACCAGGTTGCTCAAAGCCCTGTCCAACATGACCTCGAGCACCTCCAGGGATGGGGCATCCACAGCTGCTCTGGGCAACCCGGTCCAGTGTCCCACCACCCTCATCACAAGACATTTCTTCCTTGTGTCCGATCTAAACCTGCCCTCATTCAGTTTAAAACTCTTGCCCCTTGTCCTGTCACTACAGGCCCTGGTAAAAAGTCTCCGTGTTTGTTTATATATTGAAAGGCCACAGTAAGGTCTCCTCAGAGCCTTCTCCTCTCAGAGCCCAATTCCTCCAGACTGTCAAGATATTAAATAGTACTAGTCCCAGTATGGACCCCTGGGGGATACCGCTCGTTACTGGTTTCCACTTGGACATTGAGCCATTGACTATAGAAGCGGGGAACCTCTGGAGAGGGTGGTGGGCCCATGGAAGGGCACTTTTACCTACGGATCCAGCCATGGAGAAGCAAAGAAGACATAAAGAAAAGGGAATCCTTGGGGAGGCACCTTTCCTTCCCCAGGCTCGATGCCAGCCAACCACCTCTCCTTCCCCCTCATGGTCTCCACTCTTCATGTTCTCACCACCCTACATACAGTCCTTCCCCATCCCTTTGGCGAGGCAGCAGGTGGCACGTGGGGTGGGAGCCCCTGGTCTCCTCCTGCTGCTCCTTGCTTCTTACTCATCTTGCCTGTTCTGGCGTGGGCTCCTCCGTGGGCTGCAGTCCCTTTGGGGGAGTACCTGCCTCGTTAAAACAAAAATCACTTTTTCTGCCCCCAAGGGAGGGCACGGGGCTGCCCCCCCACCTGCACTGCCTCAGGCTGACATGTCCGAGCCCAGGAGCTACAAAGCCACCGATGCTCTGGCTCCAGCAGCGTTGTCCCCTCCACCTCCCCGGCAGGACGGGCAGCTCTGCCTCCTGCCCGCAGATGTGCACCTCTTATAGCAAGGCAGTTTGCGGGCAGGAGAAGGCAGCGATTGCTGCACACCCTTCAAGCCACGTTCAAATGACAGCATCGGGTCCTCCTCCCTGCCTGATCCTCAGCCCTGCCTGTTTGGCAGGGATCCAAGAAAAGAGATTTAACATGCTAAATGATGCAGGCTTTAACCCTTTCAGGACTGTTTTCTCTGTCTCAGAGCACGGCAGGGGAGGCTGGCTGGAGCGGCAGCCGGTGGCAGGGTCACCCCTTGTCCGGAGCCTGCCTGGCCAGCAGGCAGGCAGGCGGGCAGGCAGGCAGGCGGGCAGGCAGGAGCTGCCACAGGGTGCATGCGCTGCCCGGGGGTGTGACAGCTGTTTCCTCTGTCATCCCTGGCTGCTGCCTGCTCTTGCCTAGGCAAAAAGTTTTGCCTCCAGGCAGGCTCCCCGACCTGCCCAAAGGCTCCTCGGCAGGCAGCAGGTAGGACATGGCTGCTCCCCGCTCTTCTGCCCGCTTTGCCGCCCCTGGCACCCCCTCCTCAGCGGGGACCGGGGCGGGGGACAGGACACGAGGGGCTGCCCGAGCCCAGCCCCCCAGTGCCCAAGTCAAAGCACCACACCCTCGCCCTGCAGGGTGCTGCACCCCTTCACTGGGCTTGGGGGAGATTTGGAGGGGGGCATTGCATGTTTGGGGAGGGGCATTGCATGCTTTCCTCTGCTGCATGCCCCTGGGGGCACAGGGTGGGGGGACCCTTGGGGACACACTCCTGCAGGTCCCTGGTGAGGGGTGGTGGGGGCAGGCAGGGCTGTCCGGGCTCCCCCCGCCCCTCCAGCAGACCCTCGTCCTCTGCCAGCTCTTCTGACGGGTTTGCTGCGCAAGCGGCCATGCCCCCCCCGCCCCGCGCTCCCTCTCAGCTCCACGTCACTGGGCTGTGTCTCCCCTTTGGACTCCCCTGGGAGCAGGAGGGTGCCAGGAGGGTGCAGGACGGGCTCTGCCCCCCCATCCCAAGCAGAGGGGCAGAGCTGAGACATTTTGGGGGGAGAGGTCCCATCCCTTCCTCTGTCTCGGCCGTGGGCTGGAGGCGTAGGGAAAGCGAGGCACAGCCCAGCTGGAACTTTCCCGGAAGGACGGCTTGGCATCCCTCGCCTCCCGCTCTGCTCTCCCCGAGGATTTTGCTGGGGGATTAAGGCTGTGCTGGCCCCACGGGGGTGGCTCAGCCATGGCCTCCAAGCGCCACGCGTCCCCCCTGAAGCAGTCGGATGGCAGGGGCAAGAAAGCAAAGGGGGGAGAGGAGGATGACGCCTGGAGCTCCACCTTGGCAGCCCTGAAAACTGCCCCCAAGGAGAAGCCCCCCGCCACCATCGATGGGCTGTGCCCCCTGAGCACGGCGCCGGGCGCCCAGGTGAGAGCGGGGCTGGGGTACCCAACGGGGCTGGGATGGGGGGATGTGGGCAGGAGGGATGGGAGGAGTCCTGGGGCAGCCCCCACCCTGCTGACACAGGGGCAGCCCCAATTTTCCTTGCAGACCCCCCTGCATCCCCCTGGGACAACTCTGCACCCCCCCATCCCCAAATGCTTCCCAGGTGCCAGCCCAAGCCATGCTGCTCACTGTAGGTCTACGAGGACTACGACTGCACCCTGAACCAGACCAACATCAGCGCCAACAATAACAAGTTCTACATCATCCAGCTCCTCGAGCACGATGGTGCCTACAGCGTCTGGAACCGCTGGGGCCGTGTGGTGAGTCCACCCCGGCACCACTCATGCTCCCCCCACCGGCTGTCCCCACCCTGCCTTGTGACCCCCAAGGGTCAGGGGTGAACCTGGTGGTCCCCATCCCTTATTCCTGGTCCCAAAGCGAGTAACTGAGTAGCCCTGCTATAGCCCCTTGTTGGGAGGGCTTCAAGGACTTGCCCCACACACCCAACAGGATCATCCTGGCCAGGGCACACTGCACCTCATCACTGTGGTGACAGTGAATGTGACACCCCAGCAAGGAGTCTTGGAGTGTCTTCCCAAGCTGGAGGGACCCCCAGACCCGGTGCTTGTGGCTTGGCATGTTCCTGCTCGGTGCCCTGCAGCGCCTCGTTGCAGCCTCCCTGCTCCCAGGCTGCTCCCCCCGGCTCAGGGCTGGTGGAGCAGGGATGCAGGGGATGTCCTGACCGCTGCCATCCGCTGCCAGGGGGAGACGGGTCAGTCCAAGCTCATGCCCTGCGCCTCCCTGGAGGCTGCCAAGAAGGACTTTGAGAAGAAGTTTCGGGAGAAGACCAAGAACAGCTGGGCGGCAAGGGAGAACTTCGTGGCCCAGCCAGGGAAGTACACGCTCATCGAGGTGCAGCCAGGGGCCGGGCAGGAGGTGGAGGTCGCCCTCAGGGTGAGTATGCTGGGCAGCTGGGGTGTCATCATGGTGGGGTGGTCCCCACATCCCACCCCTGACCTGCTGGGCACCAGGACATCTGAGCGGATCAGCGGGATGGAGTGGGTTTCGGGAGGGATCTGGGTGTGAGCTGAAACAGCCCGCGGGCAGACATTTGGGGCTAACGGGTTGAGGTGGGGTAAGAGGGCATCCTGAGTGAGAACCACGGGCATCTGGGTGGCATCGGTCATGGAAAGCGGAGGCAGTGCCCGCCCATCGCTCCGCTGCCTGGAGGCCAGGCTCTCCCCACCGAGACGGGCAGCCCTAGTGCCGTGCCCTGCAGCCTCCCGCGGGCTCGCAGGCAGCACGGTGGTGTTGGGGGTCTGCAGGCGGATGGCGTGGATGGGAACAAGGCCTGCAAGCAGCGGGTGCTGGCCTGCACCTTGGACAAAGCCACGCAGGACCTGGTGTCCCTCATCTTCAGCAGCGACATGTTCCGGGATGCCATGCAGACCATGAATATTGGTAAGGGATGGATGGCATGGGGTGGGTCTGAGGATGGCAGGGGGGGGGTACGGGTGGGGAGGTGAATGGGGCAGAGGTGCCAGTGGATTTTAGAGCATCCCTGCTGACAGCCCGACACCTGGTGGGACTGTGTACCCCCCATGCCGGGTGCCTGCGTGTGCCTGTGGTAATGGTGGAGGTTCTTGGAAGCAGCTGTGGGGCAGATGGGGTCACCTACGCCCTCACCCGTCTCCCTGGACAGATGTGAAGAAGATGCCGCTGGGGAAGCTGAGCAAGCAGCAGATCGCGAGGGGCTTTGAGGCGCTGGAGGAGCTGGAGGCGGCGCTGCAGGAGCAGCCCCCCCAGGCCGCCCGCCTGGAGGAACTCTCCTCCCGCTTCTACACCATCGTCCCCCATAACTTTGGGCGGGCACGGCCACCCCCCATCAACTCCCCTGACCTGCTGCGTGCCAAGAAGGACATGCTGTTGGTGAGATGCCGGGACACCCGGCGGGCAGCATTCCTCCCCAAGGAGGGCTCCTGCCTGTGGGGCAGGGAGGTGCTGGCAGGAGGCCGGACTTGCCCTGGTCCCCCTGGCACGGTGTCCAGCACCCGCGGTGAGGATGTCCCTGGTCTGTGCCTGCCAGGTGCTGGCCGACATTGAGGTGGCACAGAGCCTGCAGGCGCAGAAGGTGAAGGACGAGGAGGAGGAGGAAGTCGCTCATCCGCTGGATCAGGATTATGCCCTGCTCTGCTGCCAGCTCTCCCTGCTGGACCCAGCTTCCCGGGAATACCAGGTGCTGCTTGTGCCACGGTGCCCCGTGAGCGGGAGCAACCGTGCCAGGCCTGCGGGCACCCCAAAGGTCCCCACTGCCCCAAGGGGACCATGGGCATTGCTGGGATGGCTGCCTGTGGTGACACCGCTTTTCTGCCTCCCTCCCTGGCAGCTGATCCAAAACTACGTGACACAGACCGGGCACAAACTCCGCATCCTCAACATCTGGCAGGTGGCCCGAGATGGCGAGGTAAGAACAAGGAGCTGCTTATTCCTGTCCCACAGTGGGGAAACCGTGGTAGCACCCCAGGATGCATTAGAGCTCCGGGCATCTCCACCCAAGGGGGCTTGAGCACCTGCTCCCCTGCCCCTCCAGCCTGGCACTGGTGTTGGGCTTGGGGCGTCGAGTGGCAGTCCCCCCCCTCTGGGCACCCACGTCTCCCTCCGTGACCAACCCCATAGCTCTGCATCTCTCCAGGATGAGCGCTTCAAAGCCCACAACCTCCTGGAGCACCGGCGCCTGCTTTGGCACGGCACCAACGTGGCGGTGGTCGCCGCCATCCTGAAGAGCGGGCTGCGCATCATGCCCCACTCGGGCGGGCGCGTGGGCAAGGGCATCTACTTCGCCTCCGAGAACAGCAAGTCAGCCTGCTATGGTGAGGGTCCTGGGCCCACAGAGTTTGTGGGAGCCCAGCTACCTTCGCGTACCCCCTGCCGGGCAGCTGCTGGGCATGCCAGGCCCCTTCACTGCCGAGGTGGCCTGGGCGCAACCAGATGGGAACGCCAGAGCCGGTATCATCATCCCCATCCCCTTCTCCCATGGCAGTGGGCTACACATCCAAGAAGGTTGGCATCATGTTCCTGACAGAGGTGGCCCTGGGCAAGCCTTACCGCATCACCTGTGATGACCCCACGCTGCGTCAGCCGCCTGCCGGCTACGACAGCGTCCTGGCCTGTGGCCAGACGGAGCCGGGTGAGCCTGGGGCAGGAGGAGGTGTGGGGTCTGTGGGGCTGGAGTGGGCACAGGGGTGGGGGGAGAGAGGCAAGATCTCAGGATATTGTGGCGATGGGGGGTGTCTTCTTGCCCAGATCCCGCTCAGGATGAGGAGATGCTGCTGGACGGCAAGAAGGTGCTGGTGTCCCAGGGCAAGCCCATCCCCATGCCTGCCTACAAGGACTCCTCCTTCTCTCAGAGCGAGTACCTCATCTACCAGGAAAGCCAGTGCCGAATCCGCTACCTTGTCCAGCTCCACTTCTGAGAGTGCCCGGGCACCCGCGGCCCTGTCCCAGCACCAGCTGGTGATGCCCACCAGCCCAGAGCACAGTGGTCTGGACTCTCCGGCCACCACACCTGGGGCTTAGCAAGGGACAGGCTGGCGTGGGGACAGAGCTTGCTTTGACCATGAATAAAAACACCGTGCCTTGTACCGTGCGGTGCTGGCGCTTTCCTGCCCAGCGGGGCGGGTGCGGAGCAGGGAAGGGTGGTGGTGGGTCCCTGCAGGGATGGCGGCGGGTGGCTGTGGAGGGGCTGCAGCCTGTTGTGGGTGTCTGGTGCTGGCAGCCTCAGGTGAAAGCTGGTGGCTTTGCAAGCCAGGTGCCCTTGTCACCTTAGCAAGGCACATGGCTCATGCCCACCACCATGGCATCAGAGCTATGGTGGCCGAGCAAGAGGTGCTGCCCTGCCTGGGCGTGGAGGAGCTCATCCACCCGTCCGGAGGGTGAGCGCGGGCCCTCCCTCTGATGCCATGCCTGCTGCCATGCCTGCTGCCCTGCCCCACCTGGCACCCATGCCAAGCCCCTCTCTGCGCGCATGTGTGCCCTCCGAGCACGTGTCTGGGTCCCCGGGGTGCTGGGGAAGGGCAACTCCCGGCTGCGTTACCCTGATGCCCCATGGATGCTCCAGAGCATCCGCACGCCGGTGGGGAGGAGACACCGCAGACCTGCCTGTAGGTCTGTCCCCTCAGCCCCGGGGACCTCGGGGCTCACCTGTCCTTGCGGAAGGACCAGACCTGGTGCAGTGGGTGGCCATGCTGGCGGGGCACAGGGCTCGGGGACCCCGATCCCCCCTTCCCGAGCCCCCGCCGGCTGCTAGGACCCAGCAGCTGTCCCCGTGGGACCGCCACGAGTGCAGGCAGTGCAGGCAGCGCCCGGGAGTGACAGCTGGTGCCATCCGCAGCTGGCGGGCTGCAGGCAAACAGGATGACGAGCGGGTGACGGGGCGCGGGGAAGGGGGAGCGTGGCCTTGTGCGGGGGCCGGCAGCCTCTGTTCTGCTGTGGGAGTGACACCAGCGAGAAGGACCCCCAGCGAGGAGGGGAGCATCACCCACCTCCCCAAGCGCAAAGGTACACTGGGCCACCCCCCCACCCCGGGGTCACCCGCGGCCGGAGCAAGGAGCAGGGATGGGGCAGGCGGGTTCGTGTTGTCCCTCCTCGGGGCATGTTGGTGTGGCTGGGGCAGGGGGACGGGGTGTCAGCCCGGCATGGGTGCCCGCAGGTCCCGGCAGTGCCGTCCCTGGCCACGTTGGGGACAGCTCTGGGCTAGGCAGGGTGCTGTGGCCTCGCTGGGCACCTCTCCCTGCTCCAGCATCTCGGGGGGGTTCATGTCGTCTCCAGGTTTCTCTGTGGCTCTTCTTCATTTTGGTCCTTCTCCTTCACACCCCGCTCCCCTCCCCAACAGGCAAGGAGAAGACAGCGGCCATGGTTGTGGTGGGTTTTCCCTCTACAGGACGCAGAAGAGCCCTTGCTGCCCAGGCACCAGAGCTGCTGGCTTAGCCCTCGGGGGGGATGGCGAGCCGAACGGGGCTGAACACCACAGGCAGCCTAGAGTCGCTCTCCGTCCCTGAGCGGTCCATTGCCCAGGAGGTGGTGGGCCTCCTCTGCATGGTCCTGCTCACCCTCACCGCCCTGGTGGCCAACACCGTGGTGATGGTCGTGATTCTCAAAACCCCCCTTCTCAGGAAGTTCATCTTCGTCTGCCACCTCTGCGTGGTCGACCTCCTCTCTGCCATTTTCCTCATGCCCCTGGGGATCATCTCCAGCTCCTCCTGCTTCAACAGGGTGATCTACAGCATTGCTGAGTGCCAGGCCTTGATATTCCTGAATGTCTGCTTCATCAGTGCCTCCATCCTCACCATCTCCATTATCAGTGTAGAGCGGTACTACTACATCGTCCACCCCATGAGGTATGAGGTCAAGATGACCATCAGGCTGGCGGTGGCTGGAGTGATCTTCATTTGGGTCAAGTCTGTTCTCATCACTGTCTTGGCACTGGTGGGCTGGCCTCAAGGCAACGGGGCCACCAGCGCCAGCCGCTGCACAGTCTACTGGAGCCCTGGTGCCCACAAGAAGGTTTTTGTGATCATCTTCAGCATCGTCTGCTTCATCCTGCCCACCATCATCATCTTTGCCGTCTACTGCAGTGTCTACCGTGTGGCGCGGATGGCATCCCTGCAGCACGTGCCTGTGCCAGCACAGGCAGCTGTGCCGAGACACCGATCCGACTCCATCACCAGCCAAGTGACCATCATCACCACCAGGAACCTGCCGCTGCCCAGGCTGATGCCAGAGCGCTTTTTGGGAAGCAACAAAGCCATCCTCACCTTGGTCCTCATTGTGGGACAGTTCTTGTGCTGCTGGTTGCCCTTCTTTGCTTTCCACTTGCACTCCTCTGTTGCCGCTGGCACGGCGGGCGGCGGACACGGGGAGATGGTGGTCACCTGGATTGCCTACTCCTCCTTCGCCATCAATCCCTTCTTCTACGGGTTGCTGAACCGCCAGATCCGTGAGGAGCTGGCCCGGCTCCGGCGCAGCTGTCTCAACCGGCCGCTGGGCCAGGAGCTCTGTCTTTCTGTCTCGGAGGCCTCTGTCCAGGAAAACTTCTTGCAGTTCCTCCAGAGAGCGACTTGCACGCTGGAGACCCACACCAGCTGCATCAGCCCCAGCCCCAGGAACAGGCTGGACCAGACCAAGATGGGCTTCCCCATCCCAGGTCAAGTTCCTGAAGAGAGCAGCTGAGGAGCGGGGGACCCTGTCCCACCGTGCTGGGCAGGAGGGTGGGCAGGGGACCTGCCAGGGACCCATTGGACCTGCTTGCACCCAGCCTCTTGGATTTGGAGGGGTCCTTGTTCAGGTTTTGCCTCTTCTCTGAGCTTATGGTGGAAGGTGGTTTCTCTGCCCAGGAGAAGGCAACAGATCTGGGGAAGCCTCATCTCCCTTCTGCAGGCTGGGATTCTCTCCGGCTCCACCAGCACAGCCCAGTTGCGTGGACAGGCTCTCCTTGGGACACAGGATGCCGAGGTGCTCCTACGCGAGGGCAGAGGAGGGGGCACCTCCATCTCCATCACCCTGCTGGGACCGCTCATGGCCAGCGGGGAAGAGGAGAAGTCCCTCGCACCCTGCCCAGGAGCAATGGCCCAGCTAACACCACTAACACCAGTAACACCAGGGCCCCAGGCGCCCCGCTGAGCCTGGACGGCCGACTGGAGCCCTCCATCCTTGGCTGTTTAACCCAAAACTAACGTCTGGGTGGAGTAGCTCCTGTCACCCGTGGTACTTGTCAGGGGGATGGCACCCGTGGGGCTGGCTCTGGCCGTGTCTGTGTTTTTCCTGCTGGCGTGGCAGCATGCGATGCCCGTGGCCATGCCCGGCTGTGCCCTCTGTCCCCCCAGCTGGCAGGGGCTGCCCCTCCAGGGGGGAAGCTGGCTGCCAGGGGTCCATGCCGGGCTGTTTATGGACACAGCTGCCCAGCTGAAGCCCAGCCAGTGGTGCCACGTGTCAGCCGAACTGGGCTGCCGGCCAGGGGTGCGCTGGGGTGGACGTGGTGGCACAGGGTGGCGGGGGGGGGGGGCCATGCGGGGTGCCCCTGGGCAGCGGATCCCGGAGGGGACCAGGAGCTGCTGTCCCCATTCAGTCTCATTGCTTCTGCAGGGCCTGGGGACCCTCCCATGGGGTCCCCAATGTAAGAAAGTGGACTGGGCCCTGTGGGGGGATGCTGGAGGGGTACCTCACCCCCGGCTCACCCACAAAGATCCCAGGGATGGTGCTGGCACAGTGGGTTGGAGACGCCCCTGCCCCAGTAGTAACTGGGGGGCTAGGGGAGAACTGCCCCATGGCAGGGAGGGGGCTCCGGGAAGACCCCCAGAGAGACTGGGGCTGAGGGCCAGCACCCCTCTGGCCACAGGGACGCCCCTCCAGCCACCACCCTGTGTCCCCAGGAGCTGGGGCTGCCCCTGGTGCGGGTGGGTGTCTCCACCCAGGGTGGGGGATATGATTTTTTTTTTCTTGTAAATTTTATCTTTTTATTAAACCATTGATAAGTTACAAAGGAGGAAAAAATATAGACTTATATATACAGCATTTCCAAGCCAGCAGGGACTGGCTCTTGGATGGGGTTGCTGGGAGGCGATTGCCCCGGGGTGGCCCGGGGAGGGCCCCCCACCAGAGCCAGGGGAAGGGGGACTCCCAGAGAGGCCAGGCAGCCCCTCATCTGGTGGGACCCGGCTTTCGGGTGCCAGCCAGAGGGTGGGCAGGAGCGGGACGGCAGGGCGGGCAGGGTGAGGGGCAGGAGGCAGGGGCCCCACCCTGGCACAGGGCACTGGGAGAAGGGACCCCGGGCCGGCAAGGACAGCCCCCCCCGCAATACCAGGGCATGTGGTCCCCGTGCAGCAAAATCGGGGAGGGGGGCACAGCGCTGCTGGGACGGGCAGCAGGCAGCGGAGCAGCCCTTTCCTCCAGCGGACATCACCGCTGGGAAGACCCTTCCCTTCCCTGGGGTGGGGGGCAAGGGGGTCCACCCCGTGCATGGGGCACCTGGCAGGGGTTGGGGGACAGGGTGGGTGGTGGGGAGGTGTCCCTGGCTCCAGGTGGCCCCCCGGACCCCCTTGCCCACCCACCGGCGGGGCTCAGTAGGGTGAGAACTTCTGCCGGTCAGCTTTCTTGGTGCCGTTGGCCGCCGAGATCTTGGTCGTGTAGGTGGCGGTGCCGCCGTTGGGACCCGCCACGGAGGAGGGGGACAGCGCCAGGAAGGACACCGGCTTCAGGCCAATGAAGTTGGAGAGGGAGATGGTGTAGGGGGTGCCCAGCAGGGCCGGGGGGGCTGGGGCGACAGCAGGCAGCGCTGCGCCAGAGCCTGGAGCGAGGGGCTGGGAGAAGCCCATGCCGAGGTCCACGGAGCCAGGGCCTGGCGGCGCCTGGGAGGTAGATTTGGCCGTCTCTAAGCTGGGGAAGCGAGCAAGAAGGATGGGGTGGTGAGGATCACGGTGACAGAGCGGGTGCCCCTGCCCTGTCTTAGGGTGCAGGGACGGCACACCCCATCCCTTCCGGCACAGGTCTCCACGGCACATCCTGCTGGGGATGTCTAAAAACCTGGAGCTCAAACCCCGTGGGGTCTCGGGTCCTGCACCCACCATCTCGGGACCTCAAAGCACCACCCAGCTTATCCTTCCTGAGGATGCTGGGGTGGGGATGTCCCCCAAAAGCTGCATGGGGGTGCTGGGGAGGTGCCCCCCCTCGCTAGCAGCCAGCATGTGTGTCCCCCAGGCTGGCACCTACCAGGCTGTGATGAGGTACTGAGCCAGGGTGATGCTGACGGGGGACCCCGTGATGGTCACATGCCGCTCGCTGGAGCCCTCGGTCTGGTTCCCGATCTTGATGTGGGCACCCGACATCTGCCGGATCTCGCTGATCTTGCTGCCATGCCGGCCGATGATGCAGCCGATGAGCTGGAGGGGCAGGAACCAGGGTGAGCTGGGAGCAGCCGGAGGAGCCGTGCCGAGCAGGGAGCTCCCAGGGGCTCACCCGACCACCCTCTACACCTGGAAGGATTGGGGAAACTGAGGCAGGCACCGGGAGGGCAAGGCGCTGCTTTCCTTGGGCAGACTCTGCTTTTTAGTCTCACTCAAGCTCCCCCTGGCTGGCATCACTGGGCTGCCACATCCCAAGGCTCTTTCTTGGCATTGGCCAAGCCCTTTCCCCTTCCCGTGCCTCAGTTTCCCTTTTCTTCCAGCTGCTTCTGCCCCAGCAGCCCCTCCTGCTCCTGAGCTCTGGGGGCCGAGGCAGAGCCTCCCCTGTGCAGGGTGGTGGGTGCTGGCCCCTGGAAAGTGGTGGGACACATGGGTGGGGGCAAGCTGTGGTCCCCCTCGCCATCCCTGCGACCCACACATACATCGTTAGGCACCAGGAACTCTTGGGAGCTGCTCTGGGAGCCGGTGTCCAGGCCTAGAGGGAGAGACAGGGATGTCAGTGGTGGGGAGTGGGTCTCCAGAGGCTCCATGCCCCCACCCCAGCACTGTGCTGAGACAGTCAGTGGCCCTGGGGACAAACCTGAAGGATCCCGGGGGAGAGATAGGGAGGGTGGGACATAGGCACCAGTCATAATCCGGTGCCAGTGCTCCCCTACTGTGGGGTTGGGGGCTCTGGTGGGTGCAGGGACCCCAGGAAATCAAGGACAGGGTTGTTCTGGGGGGCAGGTAGCCATGCTGGGGGGGCTGGGACCAGAGACGGTGCAGGGGACGGAGACCCCCTCATCAGGGCCAGGTGTCTGGGTGGGTCAGGAGGGGCACCCCACACCCCCAGCCCTGGGAGGGGCACGGGAGATGCTCACCTGGGACCATGGAGGGTGCGTGGCCCAGGGAGGCAAAGGGGAGCGTGTGCCCTGACAGCTGCTGCAGCTTCGTCACCTGCCCAGGCAGCGGGAGGAGGAGGAAGGAGGTGTTAGGGGTGACGGCAGAGGGTCCCCTGTCCCCTCCCGGGCTGGACGCTGGCACCCAGCACCTCCCAGGACCGGCATCCCCGGCAGTGCCCGTCTCAGCAGGCACAGACCCGGTGCCCGCAGGAGCAGGGGTGGGCTACCATGGGGACAGACTCACCTCTGCGGAAGAGACCCCGCTGTACTGGCCCTGCATGGAGAAGCCCTGGCGGGAGAAGGAAGGGGCATCAGTGGGGGGCCAAGGGGGGACCCCTGCCTCCGGCCCCCCCCCGGGGCAGGGAGGCCACCCTGAGCCCACCAGAGTCACCCCTCGCCATCAGAGGCTGGGCCCCCTGGCCACCTCATGCCCCCGGGGCGGCTGCGGCCCCTTACCTGGTTGGCAGAGAGCAGGATGGTGCCCAGGGAGAGGCCAGGGTGGTAGGGGATGGTGGCCCCCTCGGAGGCGACTGGAGAGGGAGGGAAGGAGGCGGAGGGGGTGAGAGATGAGGCTGAATGCCCCCGCAGCCCCACGGGTCCTCCTGGACCCCCTCTGCTCCCCCATGCCCCCAGCAAGCTGGGCACGGCCCCCAGCACCGCCGAGGCAGGGTGCTCTTATGGGCTTCTGCGTGGGGGGACCTGGGTGCCCGAGTCCAGGTGGGCATGGGAAGCGCCGGGGGGGCAGGCAGCACGTGCCCCCCCAGGCTGGGCGGAGGGCTTGGTGAGTACCTCCAGGATGACAGCGCAGATCTGCCTCACGCACTGGATGATGGTGTCCGGCACCCCCGAGACGGTGACGGCCCGTTCGGTGGAGTTGGGCAGCAGGTCGCCGGCCACCTGCACCTGCGCCCCTGTGCTCTGGGGGGGGCAAAGGGAGATGCTGGGGTCCCTCAGCCACTCCCCCCCAGGACTCAGCACCTCACACCTCCCCCGTTCCCTCCTTGGCCCCTGGGGACCTTTGCAGGATGTGCAGGGTGATGCTCCACTCCTGCATCACCTCCATCACCTCCCACAGTCCCTGTGGGACCATGGCAGCCCCCGGGCCAGGGGCTCCGTGCCCCCCCTGGGGGAAGAGGAAGCCCGCACCCAGGGCACCCTCAGCCTCACCTCCCGAATCTCCCGGATCTTAGCTCCCGCCTTGCCGATGAGCGAGCCACACTGGCTGGCCGGGATGACGAGGCGCAGCGTCACCGGCGCTCTGCCTGCTGCTGCCCCATCGCTCCCCGCTCCCAGGTCCTGTGAGGCAGGGGGGGAGATGTGGCGTTGGACCCCCATGAGCCCACCAGCATGGGGCAAGCGCTCCTGGCTCAGGGGGCACCCGGCACGGGTCTGGAGGGGCTGCCTACCTCCTCCAGCTTGAAGGCGATCATGGAGACGGCGCGGAAGACGGCATCGGTGGAGCCGGTGATGGTGGTGATGCGCTCGGGGCAGGACCCCTCCGAGATGGTGATGCGCGCGCTGCTCTGGGGATGGCGTCACACCCCGTCAGGGACATCGCAGGCCCTGAGCTCGATGTCCCCCCCCCAGGGAAGGGCTCACTGGGGGTGGCCTCGATGCCTGTGGACCTGGGCTTTCTCCCTCCCACCCGCCCCAGGCAGCTTTCCCCGGGGTGCAGCCGTGTGTCCCCTGGGTCCACCTGGGAATGCGGGGGGGCCAGGGCTGGACATGTGGGAGCCACCAGGTGCAGGCAGGACAGGCAGCAGAACCTGGCAGCCCGCCAGCATGCCCTTACCTGCTCTCGTATCCTCTTAACAGTCTCTCCTTTCTGCGGGGAGAGGAACAGGGCGCGTGGTCAGGTCCAGGGAAGCCCGGGGCTGGCGGCGCCCTGGACCCCAAATCTTACCTTGCCGATGATGCTGCCGATCTCCTGCAAAGGCAGAGACGAGGGTGGCCCCGTCAGCAGGCGCTCCCTGCCTGCCACATCCCTCCTCTGCCCACAGCCCGGCCAACGGGCAACAGGCAGGCCCTGCCCCGTGGCCACTGGGCCATGGGTGGCTTGCGGGTGACACTGAGGCATGGGAACAGGCCCCTCCCTGCCTTAGGACGGGGGAAGAAATCCTCCTGGGAATGTTCCCGTGGGGGATTGGGAGCAGGGGAGGAAAACAGGGCGTGGTGTGGAGCTGGTGCTCCGGCATGGCTCCCCACGCTGGGCACTGCTGACCCCCCGAGCAGCGCCAAGCCCCCCCGCCGTTACCTTGCCGTGCATGAGCATGCGGAGGGTCAGGGTGATGCTGAGCTCCGTCTCCTCGGGGCTGCCACCCACGCCGCTGGCTCCGTCCGGCGATGCCATGGCGGGGGGGCGAGCTGAGCCTGCGGGACACGGCGGTCTCCAGAAAGTGGGGAGGCCCCAAGTAACACCCCCCCCCCCCCAAAATCTGCAGCCCAAAAAGCACCACGGCTGGGAAAAGGGGAAACTGAGGCAGGGGCAGCACTATGCCCTCCTCTGTGGTACCTGGGGCCCCACCAGCATCCAGCATCCCTTCTGGGAGCCCCCCCAAAGGGACCCACTGCCACACGTCTGCCTGAGCCTGCAGGCAGCTGCCTTCAACCTGGCCTGCGCGCGCCCTTGGCTGGGGCTGGCACCGCACCTTCACGAAGCCAGGAGCTGGATGGATATCGGGGGATAAGGGGGAAAGTGTGGGGAGCGCACCTGTGGGACGGGGTTCAGCTTGCAGGCGCTTGCTGGGGTGGTGGCATGCGGGGTGGGGGGGGCAGAGGTGGCTTGGGTGGTCTCACAGGCTGTGCGAGCCTTCCTCTTCCTCCTCCTCCTCCTCCTCCCTTCCCCCTGCCCATGCGCAAAGCCCCAGAGGAAACTGAGGCAACCTCTCTGATGGGGACCGCCAGCCCGAGGCGAACCACGGCGTGATGCCCAATGCACGATGACGCTGCACCCTGTCCCCCCCAGAGCACCCCAGGGCCCCCCCTCAGACCCGGTGCCTGGGGGTCGGGGGCGGCCGGGGCCCCGCGGTGCCAGCGCGAGGCCGGGAGGAGGACAATCGCCGTGTGTCCGGGCGCGGGTGGGCGGCTGCGGCACCACTGGCTCCAGGCAAGCTGGGCGATGCCAAGCGGCTTTGAAACAAAGCACCCGTGTTGGGGCTGGGGCCCGTGTCTGCGGGCATGGCGGGGGGGGAGTTATTTTAGGTGCTGGCAGGACTCGCCACCGCTACAGCACATCTCTTGCATCAGGGTAACGGGGATGGGGGGGGGCAGGGTGGTCACCTCCGCACCCCCTAAGTGCTATGGCTTGCACCCCCGGGGTGGTGTGGACCCTCTACCTTCCACCGGGGGCTGGAGAAAGGGGGAAAGGCTGGGGAAGGGGAATATTCCCGTTCCCGATGGAGGGGAGCCTGAAAGGGGGGGTGGGGGTACCCCCCTGTAACCCCTCTCCCCGCAGCGTCCGGAGCCGCGCGTGGTGCTGGCAGGGGCGAGCAGCCTGCCCGGGTCCCCCGTGCCCCCGGGGATGAGCAGCCGCAGGGACCCGCCGGGGACAAAAGATCCTGCCGGGGAGAGAAGGACAAGGCTGGCGGTGGGGCAGGGGGGAGGTGGCAGGGCCACGGGTGTCCCCCAGCTGCCACAGGCAATGTGGGGGGTCCGTGGGCAGGGGGGTGCTCTCCCCCAGGTGAGCCAGGCCGGCAGGGACGCCAAAGGCCCCGGTGATGGGCACAGGCCACCTGCCCTGTCCCCGTCCCACTGCTGGCATCGGGACAGCCATGAAACTGGGCACCGCCCGTCCTTCGGGGCACCTTCGGGTGGCAAAGGGAGGCGATGGGGGGACAGGAAGAACCCCCACCCTGTCCCAGGGGGAAACCTCTCTCCGCTCACCCTCCCGGCCGCCCCAAGCCCCCCTGGCCCCCGCGGTTCGGGGCCTGGTGGGTACCTTTCCGTGTGCCTCGTCCCTCCGCCGCCGGCCACCCCGCTCAGTGCCACATTGTCCCCGGCGGCGCCCAGTGACACCCGGGGCAGGAACAATGAGCCGCTTGACAGGCCAGGGCCAGGCTGGCAGCCCCGGCCCCCACCCCGGTCCACGCCGGGGCCCCCCTCGCTCTTCCCCTCTCCCACATCCCTCCCTCTGGGATCCTATTACAGCGGATAAGAGACACTAAAAGGAACAATGCACCCTGGGTAAGGCCATCTGCCACCGCTGGGGACATTCCTGCCCCCCCCGCACCCCCCCTTTGGCTCACACATCACCCCTCTTTGTAATTGCGTTTTTTTTTCCTGGAAGCCGATCAGCTGGCAGGGCTCGAGGGCTCAAGGACACCGGAGCGGGCAGGGACGGGGCGGCTGGCACCCCAGGGCCCGCCAGCACCCAGGGGTGCTGCTAGGGGGGAGTGCCTGGAGGCCTGCGGGGGCGGGAGGCATCCCTGGCTGGGGGGGCCAGGGCTGCAACAGGGGAGCTAAACTGGGTGGGGGGCAAGAGATGCTCCAGACAGGGGTCCTGCCTTACTGCCAGGGCAGGGACCAGCTCCTGCACCCCTGGCACTGCCCCGTGCCCCCCCCCACGGGCGTCCTGTGCCCACAGACAAGTTCCCCCCCCCACTACCTCCCCCGCTAAATCCTCCTGGGCCCTGGCGTAAGCAGCTAAAACCCAGGCAGGCTTGGGGAAGGGGGGGCATTGGGGGGGCACCCCGCTGCTGGCTCCATCTGTGCCCCCAAGTGCCCGGCGCAGCAGCACTGAAGCAGGGGGGAAAGGCAGGTGGCAGGCAGGGGGCTTGTCCCCCCGTCTGTCCAGCCAGACGTCTGTCGGGCCTCCCCACCCGCCCCCCCATCTGTTCATGGCAGCCACTCATTCGGTAAATCCCCCCCGCCTCCCCGGGGCGCTGGGCTGCTGCCGCTGCCGGGGCTGGCGGGTCCCTTTTAAGCCCCTGTGGATTACCCTGGGCTCGGGTGTGTGCCAGGAGGGGTGGGAGGAGGATGAAGAGGAGGCCAGCAGGCTGGGGACACAGGTGCCACCACCCTGGGGGACCTACCTGTTCCCGAACACGGCCCCAGGGCCCCCTAGGAACCCTCCGAGGCTCCCAGGGGTCCTGCCAGAGGTGATGGGTGGGCTCCAGCAGCCTCACAGCCGGCACTCGCCCACCCACAGGGCAACGCTCCCCAAATATCCTGTCCTGTGGCGGCTGCACCTCCCCTGCTGTCACCCCAAAACGTGCACGGCATGGCAGCCACGGAGGAGGTGGGGGTCGGGAAAGGCGGCAGGAAGGGCGGAAAGAAGCAGGAGGAAGGTGGCAGGAAAGTGGTGGCAGAGCTTGGGGTTTTATTTGGTCCCAAGGGAGGTGGCGGTGCCGGCGTGGGCCCGGCACGGTGCGGCAGGGCTGGGTGGGGATGCCAGGCGAGCAGCTGGGTGGGCACAAGGGTGGGTGCGCTGGCCATGGGCCCCTCCACACGGCCCGTCCTGCTCACTCCAGCTGCTGCAGGAAGGCCAGGAGCCCGCGGTGCCACTCGCTGGGCTTGTCCAGGTAGCAGGCGTGTCCGGCGCCCTGCAGCACCAGCACCTGGTGCTCGGGGATGTGCCGCAGGTTGTTCAGGCTGGCCTGCCCCAGCTCCGCGTCCTGGTCCCCGTACACGATCAGCGTGGGGGTCTGCACAGGGAGAACGCACCCTGAGCCTGCCAATGGCACCCAGGCACCCGCCCCTCCCGGCCAGGGACATCCTGGGACCAGGATACGGAGGGGAGACACTTGCCCTTCTCCCCTGCCCGCCACAACAAGTGGAAACTTAGGCTCAGACTCTGGGTCTCATAATGTCCCCTTTCCCTCCTGCTACCCCATGGTCACGTTCCTTCACCATCACGTTCCCCTTTTCCAGTGGCAACAGGGTTTCTGGCCTGTTTGGTCTTTCCCCTGCCCAACCCCGGTGCCAGGGTCCCCTCCTCACCGTCCCCTCCCAGTTCCCCGACCTCCCTCAATCTCCCCCAGGCCATACTTTGATCTGGGCGTACTGCTCCGCTGTGAATTTCTCGGTGCAGATGGGTGCCACGGGCACATACGCCTTGAGCAGGTGGTTGTGCTGGAAGAGGAAGGGCAGGGAGTACATGCCGCTGAGCGATGGGCTGATCACCACGGCTGGACCCAGGCACAGAGCCTCCGAAACCGCTTTCAGGAAAGCTCCTGGTGCCAGCTGGCCCACGGGCGCTGGGGCCACAGCATCCTTCGAGCACCCCAGCCCTGAGCCATGGGAGACAGAAGTTGCCCTGTCACGTTCCCCACCGCCTCGTGACCGGGAGAAGCCAGCACAGCAGGATGCCAGGGTTGCCATCCTGGCACCACGAACCCGAGCAGCTGCATCGGCTCCCCCCTGGGGCCCCATCTCACTCCAGGGCCATGCTCTCCATCACGCCTTACCCGGCAGGTCGATAGCCACGGCTCGGTAGCCGTTTTCGGCCAGCGTGGCAAGCGTCCGCAGCTGAAGCCAGGTGTCGGAGGAGAAGCGAATGCCGTGCAGCAGCAGCACCGTCAGCTTTGGCGCCTGCTGGGCTGGCTCAGTTTGGCGGTAGAAGAGGGTTTGGCCTTCCACCGTGATGGTGCTCTCGGCGAGACGTGGGGCGGCCATCCCTGGGGGGTTGGCAGGGCTGTTAGGGGGGGTTGAGAGGTGGAAACGGGCCCGGTGCCGGTGGCAGCCCTGTGCGGCCTAGCAGAAGGGGTGACCGGCCTTGTCCTGGCGTCGGGGCCCGGCGGTGGCGGGAAGGCAGGCGGGCTGTGGTGCTGGCACCAGAAAGGGCAAGTTACACCGGCATCACCCTCTTTTTGGGGGACACCGCGGGGGGCCGGCCCCGGGGTGGGCGCGCAGGGCCGCCCGCTCGTGCCAGGCGGGCTCACGGGCCCGCCCCTGCCTCAGTTTCCCCGCCCGGCGCTGGGCCGGCGGCCCTTACCTGCTCCTCTGCCCCCACTGCCGGCCGCCGCTCACCTCCCGCTCCCCGCCGTACCGCGGGGCTGGGGGTGCCGTGCCCCGGGTCCAAAGGCCGGCGGGGCGGGGACGGGAAGGGGGGAGCGGCGGCACCGCCTCACGGGGCGCAGGGCCCCGTCTGCGAATGGCCGCCGCCCTGCCGAGCCGAGCTCCGCCGAGACCCACCGAGCTCGAGCCGAGCCGAGCCGAGTCTAGCCGAAACCTAGCCGAGCTCCTTCGAGCCCCACCGAGCTCTAGCCGAACTCTGGACGAGTTCTTGCCGAGCCGAGCCCTAGCCGAGCCCCTCTGAACTCTTGCCGATCCGAGCCGAGCTCTAGCCGAGTCTTGCCGAGCCCGAGCCGAGAGCCCTACCCGAGCTCTGCGGTGGCAGTCGAGCTCTGCCGAGCCCTAGCCGAGTTCTTCCGAGCGTCGCCGAGCCCTTGCCGAACCGAGCCGAGCTCTAGCCGAGCCCCACCAAGCCCCCGCCGAGTCCCGCCGAGCCCCGCCAAGCCGGGGCTCCTCTCCCGGCACCGGCCCTTTTCTCCCGAGACCTCGGCGCCGGCCCGGTGGGCCCTGCCGGGGGGTCGGGGCGGCGGGCAGGCTCGCGGCTGACAGCCCTCGGGGCCTGCAGCGCTGCGGCCTCCCGCCAGGCGGAGCCTGGGGCCGCGGGCCGCGCAGTGAGGGCCGGGGCCGGGGGGGCCGCATGTCCCGGCTGGAGCTGAGGGGCGGCGGGGCCGGCGGCCGGAGCCACCGGGAGCTCGGGAGGCCGGGGCCGAGCGGGGCTGGCAGCGCCGGGCGCGGGGGGCACGGGCCAGGCCGGAGCTGAGGAGAGCATCGTGGTCTTGGGCCTACCCCCCCCGCAGCAGTGGGGTTTGGGGCTTCCAGCCCCTCCCTGCCATTTTCCTTCTCCAGAGGGAGTGGAGATGCCACTTGCCCGCAGCCGCCTGGGGCTCCTGCTTCTCGGGGTGCTCCTCACCCTCGTCCTCTACCTCCTGCTCCCGGCCGCCCAGCATGAGCAGCGCTTGGCGGGCACCCGGCCTGAGGAGGGGAAGCGGGGCCGGCGGGCGGCCAACGCTACCGCGCGAACGGGGATGGCTGCGGGAGAGTCCCCTGTCTTCTACAGGGAGATGTCCGCAGGGCCCTGGGCCGGTGGCACTGCTAGCCCCGGGAGGTGGGTCAGCCCTCCGGCTCCCGTGGCAGGGGAAGGTGGGGGGTGACAGGCCCTGGGGATCAGTCCTGGATGGCCCTCATGGCCGCTGGACACCCGTGGGTACGGCATCTTCCCTGAACTCCTTCCTGCCTGTCTTCCCCACCACAGGCCTGATGTCCTGCTCCTGCACGGCCAGGCGTTCACCTCCAGGACGTGGGAGGCCTTGGGCACACTGGCGCTGCTCGCCGGAGAAGGCTACCGTGCGGTCGCAATAGATCTTCCCGGTAGGACCATGGCACTGTGCTTAAGTCGATCCCTCTGGGCAGCTCCGGTCCCCCACCTCAGCTGCCAGTGGGCTCTGGACCTCTTTAAGGAGCTAGTGGGGGTCCCTGGGGCAGTGTGCCTGGCGTTTGGCTTCCCCCGGGGCGTTGACCTCCATGGCCACCCAAACCCTTTGGCTGGGGCTGGCTCGGTCCAGCTGGCACGTGGCTGCCGCTGTACGTCAGCCGGGGCTTGATCGGGTGCCTAGTTTTTGCCAAGATGGCTGAACCTTGAGGGGAGAGACCCTTGCAGGCTGTGCAAACCCCCCCAGTCCCGCACCCACCCCATGCCCTCTGCCCTGTGCCAGGCTACGGGGATTCGCCCCCAGCGGAGACGGTGGCCACGCCGCAGGGCCGGGTGGCCTTCCTGGACCACGTCCTCCAGGAGCTGGGCTTGCGGAGGCCCGTTCTCATCAGCCCCTCCATGAGCGGTCGCTTTGCCCTGCCCTTCCTCCTGGCGCGGGGGGACCGGCTGGCCGGCTTCGTGCCTGTTGCGCCCGTGGGCACCAAGGACTACGCTGCTGAGCAGTACCGGCGGGTCCAGGTGAGGCGGGTTGTTGGGCTCTGGGGGGGTCCCCTGGGTGCTGGTGAGCCTCGTGGGCCAGCTGGCTGTAGGGTGGCACAGAGGGTGGCCCTGTTTTGGGGTGAGTGGGGGGGACCTGTGCCCCCCCCAGCTCATGGGGGGGCTGGCACCTGCCTTCCCTCAGCTTTGCAGCCCTCTGTGGTGACGGATGGAGGTGGGCACAGCCCTGGGGAAGTGTGGTGGCCATTTCCCCCTCTGATGACCTCCCTGCTTTTCTCTCTCCCCTTACCAAGACGCCCACCCTGATCCTGTATGGTGAGCGTGACGCAAGCCTGGGTCCCCAGGCCCTGCAGAGCCTCCGGCACCTCCCCGGGCACCGCGTGGCCATGGTGCCCGACGCCGGCCATGCCTGCTACCTGGACAAGCCGCAGGACTTCCACCGGGCCCTGCTGGGCTTCCTGCGCCAGCTGAAGTGACCATCGCCTTGTCCCCTGCCGAGCGGAGGGCGGGGGGCTGGGGCGTCCCGAGGGACTGGGGGGCATGGGGGGCTGGCGTGAGGGGTGCCATTCTCTTTTGGGGTGTCCCCAGGGTGGCGGGGGGGACTGAGGGTGTCCCTTGCTGGCGGGACAGGATGTCGTCTGTCACGAGGCCAATAAACTGATGCTGCTCTGGTTTCTGCGTGTGTCCCCGGGCGCCGCGGGGCTCCCCCGGCTCCAGCCCCATCTCTCTGCCTCCAGCGTGGGGCAGGAGCGTGCGCGGCCCCCCCCCACCTGCCCCCTGCCCCTGGCCCACCCCGTGCCCCTGCCTGCCTCCTGCCCGCCTTCCCCGTGCCTGCCCCTGCCTGCCGCCCGTCCCGCGCCCCCGGCTCCGCCCCTGCCCGCCCCTGCCCGCTGCCGGCTGCGGGGCGGGGCCGAGCGGGGCCGGGCCGGGCCGGCGGCAGCAGCGCGGAGGTAGGGCCGGGGCGGGCGGGGGTCCGCGGAGCGGGGTCGGGCCAGCAGCGCCCGGCAGCCCGCGGGGGGCTGCCCCGGTGCTTTCGCCCCCCACAAGCCCGCGCCCCTCGCCGCGGTACCCTGCATCCCCCGGTACCCCCTTGCACCCCTAACCACGCTACCCTGCACCCCCCCGTACCCCCTTGCACCCTTCCTCTACGCCCCTGCACCCCCAACCACGGTATCCAGCACCCCTCTGCTCTCCTGCCTGTGCTACCCCTGCACCCCAACAACGCAAGCACTGCACCCCTAACCACGGTACCCTGCACCTCCCTGCACCCGTAACCGCGGTATCCTGCCCTCCCCTTCCCCCCGCCCCCCTGACCACAGCACCCCTGCGCCCCTACCCACAGTACCCTGCACTCCCCACAACCCTAACCATGGTGCCCCTGCACCCCACCTGTGCCCCTTTGCACCCCCAGCCACAGTGCCCCTGCACCCCCCTGCGCCCCTAACCACAGTCCCCTTGCACCCCTCCTGTAGCCTCTCTGCACCCCCTACTCCCATACCCCTCCAGTGTTCCCCTTCACCCCTCCTGCTGCACCCCCATATACCCCCAAGCACCCTGCATGCTCCTGCTCCCCCGGCCGCCCAGCACCCCTCAAACACCCAGTAGCCCGTCACCCTCCTGTACCTCGCCCAGCCCCTCCGTCCTCTGTAAGCACCCGGTCCCCCTTCACCACCCCATTTCACTGCACCCCAGTGCCTTTCCTTGCACCTCTCCTGCACCCCCTAAGCAGGCAGTGTCCCCCTTTCCTTACCTGCACCCCCTTACACCAGCATCCTGCCTTCCCTGCCTGCACTCCCCCAGCATCCCCCCGGACCTCTAACCACTGGGTAGCCCCGGCCACCACGTGCCCCTGCCCCATACACCCTTCTTTCCCCCATGACCCCCTTCCCCACCTTGTTGCTCCCCTTTCCTCCCTACTAGCCCCCTGCACCCCAGCTAGCCCTTCCCTAGGAGGACGAAAGGATGACGTGGGGCACGCACCCCATCCCGCCCCCGTACCCAAGTGGGGGGAACTTCTCCCGTGGTGGCAGCATCCCAGGACTCGCACCGGGGAGACCTTTGCCCCGTCCCACTTTGGTTTCTGTGACGACCGAGCTTGCCGGCGGACTTTGGAGGGGCCGGTGGGTGATTAACCATATCCCCGCTCTTCTCCCAGAGCTTTGCAGCCCCGGTCCCTGACATGGCACCTGGGAAGCCTGGGAAGAGCACGGGGGCCTCGGAGGACCCCTCGGTTACGCTTTTCCGGGAGTACCTGAGGATCGACACTGTCCACCCCAAACCTGACTACGGTGAGGATGGGCGGGACGGGATGGGGAGCTGTGCACGGATCTGGCAACATGGCTTAGCGGCTCCGGTCTTTGGACCCGGGTGCCTGAGTCCTTGGCCGGGGCTGTTTTGATCGTGGTGTTAAGGAGCGAACACCTTTGAGCCTTATCTCTGCCGGCACCTTTGGTTGGGGCAGGGATGTCTCCAGTGCACCCAGAGCTGCCATTTGCTTCCTCCAGCCCTGCGCCCCAGGGCCCCCCCTTTCCACGCTGCCCTGCCTCTGGGATGGCTGCTTGTGGTACCCCGTGTAAATCTCCTTCTGTTAACGTTGCCATCCTCCCACTAAAGTACATGGAGATTTTTTTATTGGTGAGGAGCTCCCAAAACTCCTACAGAGGACTGTCCCTCCTGAACTCTCCCCCTTCAATTTTTATTTTTTCATGTTCTGCTAGTCCTCACCCCAAAGGGACGGTGACAAGCTGCTCCTGTCCCTGCTCCCGGCCACCTCTTGTGCCCAGGACCTCCATCACCTGCCCTCTCTGGTCACCTCTTTCCTTGGCCCAGGAACCCCAGAGAGCCTTGGGGTCCCAAGGGAGTTACAGTAAGAGGGGTGGAAAATCCCGACGTAACTCCAGGCATCCTTGCTCCTCCCCAGATGCAGCTGTCCGGTTTCTGGAGCGTGTTGGCACCGACCTGGGCTTGGCCTGCCAGAAAGTGGAGGTGAGTGAGGCGAGGAGCAGCTCCTGGTCGGTCCGTCCATCCATCCATCCATCCATCCATCCATCCATCCATCTGTGCCCAGGTCCTTAGTGACCGGGCTGTTCCCCTGCTGCCGCCCCGGAGCTGGGCAGGAGTGAATCCCCGCTGCCTGTAATCCTCTGCTGACCTGAGCCCTTCCTTAAGCCCGTATCCAGGCTGGCCCCTGCTGACCTTTGCGGCCGCCTGTGCTATGATTAGCCGGGGACCTGGCAGGGTCACGTTGGCTGGGGACGTCTCTCCTGCTGGGCACCAGCTGTCCCAGGGGACTCCTGGGCACAGGGGGAAGACGCTGGATTCGTCTCCCCTCCTCCGTCTGGATTGCAGCCAGGAGCTCGCACCCGTGCCCAGGCTCCGTCCAGCTCCGGAGGGTGCAGGCATGCCTGCTCCTGCTGCCTGCCCCTGCTGCCTGCCCTCTCCCAGCGGAGAAAGGCGTAACTTGCCAGGTGGCATCAAGAAACTTTTCCCAGGGTGATGCTTTTTGGCTCCAGCCTGCTGGTCCCAGCCCCTCTGTCCCCAGCTGGGACCCCGGTGACATCCTGCCCTTGCCCCACAGGTGTGCCAGGGCCACGTGGTGCTGATCCTGACCTGGCAGGGCACGAACCCCCGCCTGCGCTCCGTCCTCCTCAACTCCCACACCGACGTCGTGCCCGTCTTCGAGGTGCCGGGACGGGGCGAAGGGTGGGATGGGCACGGTGGGGCAGACTGCGGGTGGCAGGCGAATGGGAGCTGGTGCCCGCCGTGCCCCTTTGCCGTCACGGCCGCTGTTCCCCGCAGGAGCACTGGACCTACCCGCCCTTCGAGGCTGTTAAGGACTCGCAAGGCAACATCTACGCCCGGGGCGCCCAGGACATGAAGTGTGTCTCCATCCAGTGAGTGGAGGGCTCTGTGCCTGCTGGGGATGCCTCTGAGTGATGCAGGACAGGCTGCCACCATCCCCAGGGTCCCTGGGGCTGAGGGTGCCACCGCTTGACCCCCCTGGGATGGCTCAGAGCACACCAGCCCCTCTCCTCTGTGATGCCCATGCACCGCCTTCTCCCCGCAGGTACCTCGAGGCCATCCGGAGGCTGAAGGCGGAGGGAAAGTGTTTTGCCCGCACCATCCACCTCACCTTTGTGCCTGGTGAGTCCCCAGGGTGTCCCCTCTCGGGGGGACAGGAGGGGCTGGCAGCTGGGTGATGCTCGCGAGTTCCCCGCGGCGTGGCAGCTGGGCACCCCCTGCCAGCCTTTCCAGATTTTGAGCTCCTCGAGTTCGAGGCTGGAGGGTTTTCCATGTCTGAGGACATCGGGTGCGCTGGTGGCACCCGGGCTGGCGTGGAAGGAGAACCAGGGGGTGGTGGGCTGGGGGATGCCCCAGTTCCTTCCTCCATGCCAAGCTCTCCCCCGCAGATGAGGAGATGGGCGGACACAAGGGCATGGAGATGTTCGTGCAGCGCCCCGAGTTCAGAGCACTCAATGTGGGCTTCGCCCTGGATGAGGGTGAGTGGTGGCAGGGCTGGACGGGGGACGTGTCTTCTCTTGGTGTGCACCCCTCTGCCTGTTGGCCTCACCTCCCGGGCACCAGCACCCGGCACGGCTTCCAGGGACCCCCTCGGGGGCTCCTTCCCCCGGGCAGTGACCCACACGGTGCCAGCCTGGAGGGGAAATGCTGCCAGGGCAGAGCAGAGGGGGGCACGTCATGGCATGACCTGCCCGCTGACCCCCTGTCTGTGCCCGCTGCAGGCTTGGCTAGCCCGTCCGACACCTTCAGCGTCTTCTACGGCGAGAAGAGCCCATGGTGTGAGTAACCGCGTGCCCACCGCCCCGTCCCTGGCTCTGCCGGGCACTGGGGCACCAGAGCCGCCCCGAGCTTTCTGCTCAGCCAACGCCTCCCTCTCTCCCTGCTGCCGCAGGGATAAAGGTAAAGTGCGTGGGCAGCCCTGGGCACGGGTCCCGCTTCATCAGCAACACGGCAGCCGAGAAGATGGTAAGAGAGGGGGTACACCCTCTGCACCCCCCCCGCCCGCCCTGGGGCTGCCAGGTGCCCCCCCGTGGGGCTGGTCCTCACCCCCTGCCCTTCCCTCCCCAGCACAAAGTCATCAACTCCTTCCTGGCCTTCAGGGAGAGTGAGAAGCAGAGGTAGGAGACGGGCAGCAGGATGGCGGTGGCTTCAGTTCAGTCCATGGAGGGGGTCCTTGGGATCCTAAGCCAGGCTCTGATCCGGTGCTGCCACCCCGTGCCTCAGTTTCCCCATTTGGGGGTGGCGGCGGGGTGGGGAAGCGCTTCTCCTCCTCCCCAGGTGGCAGAGGGTGACTCTCCCTTGCGTCCCCCGAGGCTCAAGTCCGACTCAAGCCTGACCCTAGGGGACGTCACCTCGCTCAACCTGACTATGCTGGAGGGGGGCGTCTCCTTCAACGTGGTGCCCTCCGAGATGGCGGTCGGCTTTGACATCCGCATCCCACCCACCGTGGACCTGAAGGTGGGTGCCACACCGGCCCCGCCTGGGAGGGGAGCGGGCTGGGGGTACCCCACTCACACCCCTCCTCCGGTCTCTGCCACAGGTCTTTGAGGAGCAGGTGGCCGCGTGGTGCCGGGGTGCCGGGGACGGCGTCACCTATGAGTTTCACCAGGTGAGGGGTCTCGGCCACCCGGGCGCATCGTGCCTGTCCCTCCCCTGCCATGTGCCCACCCCCCGCCCCTCACCTGCCCTCTCCCTCCGTCAGAAATGCGTGGACCAACACGTCACCTCCACCGAGGAGTCGGACCCGTGGTGGAAAGCCTTCAGCGGGGCCTGCAGGGACATGTGAGTAACGTCCCCCGGCAGGGCAGGACCCCAGTGAGGACGTCCTCTGGTGGGAGCTGGGTGGTCCCCGGGGGTCTCCGGGGTCATGGCAGGGGTTGGGAGGAGGTGCCCGGTGCTGTGCCAAGGTATCTCCCTGGGCCCTCTCGAAAGGGATGGGATTGAGTGTCCTGCAGGGCTGAGGGACCTTCCTGGCATGGTCTCTTTGCCCGTGGGGTGGCAGGGGGACAGGAGACCCAGCTGTCCCCGTGCCCATGCTGACACGGGGTCTCGCTTGGCAGGAAGCTGCAGCTCAAGCTCGAGATCTTCCCGGCCGCCACCGACAGCCGCTACATCCGAGCAGTGAGTACGATGCCAGCCCGCCCGTGGGTCCCCCGCCCGGGGTGAGACCTCCAGCCCCAAGCAGGAGCTGTGCCTGGGCAGAGGGGGGCACCCGGTGCCCGTCCCAGCCCTGGCCTCACCTCGTACCACCCCCATCCCCAGGCAGGACACCCTGCTATCGGCTTCTCGCCCATGAACCGCACCCCGGTGCTGCTCCACGACCACAACGAGTTCCTCAACGAGCAAGTCTTCCTGCAGGGCATCGACATCTACGCCCGCCTCCTGCCCGCCCTGGCATCGGTGCCCCCGCTGCCCGCCGAGGGCTGAGTGCCCTGGCGAGGGGCGGGACGGGGGGGTGCCGAGCAGCGGGACGCAAGGCTTTAAAAACGGGGCCGGGGGTGGGCACAGCGAACGCCTGCCAGTGTGCCGGGGACGCAGATGGCATCATGCCACACTGGCTGGGCTCAGGGCTGGCCTGACGGTGATGCCTGTGCCGAGTGGCCCGGCTGTGCCCTCGAAATCTGGGTCCCAGCCACCCCCTTGGGGGTTGTGTCCCCCTTGCCCCGGGTGCCAGCAGAGCCCCGTGCCCGAGTGCCTCCTGCCTCTCCCGGTGTCGGCAATGCCTCCCCCTGTCCCCGTGCCACCTCCGGCTGCGCGGGCTGTGGGGTAAGGGGCTGGAGGGTGCCCCGCTCTGCCTGACCGCTTGCCAGGGGAGCCGGGGCCAGCGCCCCCCGTCCTCCCCGTGCAGGTCAATAAATCTCCTTGGTAAGCACGGCCAGGAGCGGGGGGCTCCGTCTGTCTGTCCGTGGCGCTGCCCGTGGTGTCTCAGGGAGCCCAGGCACTGCAGATTTCCTCGGCGTGGTGGGGTCTGCTGGGGCGCTCCCTGCTCCCCTGGGTTCGTCGGGCTGGGGGACGGCGCTGCGGGCAGGACCTGCCCGGGCAGGCTCTGGGGCTGCTCCTCGGGAGCCTCCGCTCCAGATCAGCCTCGGGGTACTGGGGGGGCAGGGGCAGCCGGCGGCGCTGGGGTTCATCCTGCTCCCTCCCTCCCATCAGCTCCTGCCACAGTGCTGCTCCCCCAAATCCTCGGGTCCGGGCAGGCAGCGTGCGGGTCCGGGCAGGCAGCCTCCGCTTATCTGCCGGAGCTGCCCGCGGCTGCCTCTCCTCCTTGCTCTCACCCCTCCCCGTGCTGCTCCCCAGCACCCAGGGGTGCTGGATCTGTCCCAGAGCCACGCTGTGCCGCCCGCCCCTGCCGTCTTCCCCGGGGAAACCAGGGCAAGGGCCAGCCGAGGGCTCGCTGAGCCGAACTGGGGGGGTTTTGCCCCGGTCGAGGGGGTTGCGGAGCTGCTTCCTTACAAAAGGTTGGGGGTGAGCTGGGGTCCCCCATGCTCCTGCCCTCCTTTTTAATTAATAAAGCTGCTGCAGCCCTCGGGGGGCTGGGGCTAATGAGGCTGCCCCCGTACCGGGCTGGGAGAAGGGATGAGGCCCGTGGCGATGGAGCACTGCAGGAGAAGCCACCAGCTCCTCGGCTCCTTCCCCTCCATCCAGCGCAGGGGGAAATCCAAGGCTTTTGGGAGGGGGGGACGCCTGCCCGTGCGCCCACGCTCCCTGGGGAAGCCTGTGTGGATTCTCTGATGTCTCATAGGGCCACGTCCCCTGGCCTTGCAGCACTGAGGGAGGCTGGCATGGGAGGTGTGGGTACCGCGGGGTACTGTGGGGTCCTGCTCGCTGGCCGGCGTCCCCGCTCAGGGTGCAGGTGAGCAGGCACCTTTGCAGGCAGAGAGCGGTGCGTCCCCGCTGCCCTGTCCCCTGCCCTGGGGGTGCACCAAGGCTGCGTGTGGCACCCCGTGCCCCCCTCGATCCTGCTCGGCCCCCTTCCCCACCCGGCCTGGCGTCCCCAGCTTGCCTGGCCGCTGAGATGGGACCCGAGAGCCGGGTGCCACTGGTGCTTGGAGACCACCCCACGCTGAGCGTCCTTCCTGGGGGACAGACCTGCGTGCCCTCTCCCAGCCCTCCGGGAGGGCAAGGCTGGGGGACCCCAGCTTCCCCCCCCCTCGCTCCCCATCCTCCAGGGATGAGCCAGAGGGGCTGGCGGCGTTACTTCTTTGGAGGGGGGGCTGCAGCAAAGCCTAAAGCGCTGGTGGCAGGCGACGATTTGGGGGTGTGCGGAGCTCTCGCCCCCCCCCCCCCCGGGGATGGGGCCGTCACGACTCCCCCCGCGCATCCCCGCCGCCCGGGGGGCCGGGGGGGGGCTGGCGGGGCCGCGCCGGGGCGGGCCGGGGCGGGCCGGGGGCGGTCGGACGGCGGCCCCATAAAAGCTCGGTGCCACCGGCAGCCCCGGGAGCGGCGGCGGGATGCGGGCGGCGGTGCCGGTGGCCGTGTGCTGGCTGGGGGCTGCGCTGCTGGCGGCGGGGCGCAGCCTGCCCCGGCTCCGCCTGCCCTACCGCGGTGAGCCGGGCCGGGGGCACCTGCTGCGGGGGGCGTGGGGGACGGGGGTGCCTGCCCACCCAGGGGTGTCCTCAGCCCCCCCCCCCCCACGGGGGCCGGGTGGGGGCGTGGGGAGCCTGAGGTGCGGGCGCTGCGCCCCAAGTGCGGGTTTATGGGGGGGTTTGGGGGGAGGCACCTTGCGCTGGGGGCTCGGTTTGGGCTGGGGTTTCGGTGGGTGGCTGCTCGGCACTGTCCCCTTCCCCCGCGGGACGTGGGGGGGGCCCCCGAGGAGGAGGAAGGGGGGGAGCCGGGTGATGGGGCGAGGGGATGCGCCGCCGGGCTCCGCGCCAGCCCCGCCGCTTCCCACGAGGGATCGTCTCCTTCGTGGAGTGGGGGGAAACTGAGGCACGGCGCCGTTCTGGCACCGGCACGCTCTGCCGCGTGGGTTGGGTGGGTGCTGCGGTGCGTGGGTGCTCCCCCGGCGTGGGCTTCCCCGTGGGTGCTCAGCATCCTGCCCGCGGCTGAGTGGGAGCCAGGCCGTCCCCCAGCCGCCCGGCAGGTCCCCAGCCGCGCTGGGCTGCGGGTGCTGGGGTGCCGGGGGGGCCCTCGGGGTGCTGCACTGGGAGAGCTTGGTTTTAATTAAAACTCTCCCCGTGATCCTGCTCTGGCTCGCTGCATCCCCCGCTCTGCCAGCTTAATCCAGGGGCCGCTTCCAGCCAAACTCGACAGAGCAGTCCCGAGCACCCAAATCTCCTCTTTGTTGCCTAAAAGCAATGAACTTGCTCTAAAAAAATTAAAATAAAATAAATTACATAATGTATATCTTCCCCCTTCCCAAAGAGGGGAAGGGCTGGGGCAGCTCAGCCCTTGGAGAGCCCCGGGAGCTGCGGAGCACGTCCCTGTGCCGGGGGAAAGCTGCCGTCTGCCCTTGTGCTGCCCGGGCTGGGGGTCCCCTGGCCCTGGGGCACAGGCTGGCTGCGTCCCTGGCTCTGTCCTGGGGCAGAGCGGGTGGCCCCGGGGCTCCCTCCCTGCCGAAAGGGGGAAACCGAGGCACGAAGTGGCCCCGCTTACCCTGGGAGGCAGCAGGCGCCCGGGATGGCTCCCGGCTCTGCCCCGTGGTGGGATCCGGTGCCCTCGGGCTGGGCTTGGCAGCAGGGCAAGGAGGTCTGGGGTCCCGGCAGAGCGTGGTCGTAGGGCTCAGGGTAGGGCTCGGCGTCTGACCCACTCCAGCGCGAAGTCCGGCCGTGCCGTGCCGTTCCCCAGGTGCGAGGGGCTCCCCAGGGCTGGGCGGGCTCCTCAGCCTCCCGCGGGGAGCGGGCAACCTTTTGAAGCTTTTTTTTCTTCTTAAGATGATTATTCTGTTCCTCTTCCAAATTGGAAACAGAAACTGAAATTTCCCATGAAACAAATTCTGCCACCGCCTTCTCCCTGGGGGGAAGAAAAAGAAAATGAAAATTTCAATTAAAGCCACTAGGAGCTTCTGAAATGAAAACGGGGCCGAACTGAAGCTGCTCGCGCTGAGCTCGTCGGCCTGGGCTGTGCGTGGCCGGTGGCTCTGGCTGCGGTGTGACTTTTGGGGGGCCATGGGCGAAGGTGTCGTGCTGTGGGTGCAGGGGTGGCCACGTCCCCAGCTCTCCCTCTCACTTCAAGCCGCTCTTTTCCTTCTGCTTCGACTTCCAGCGGTGGCTCGTGTAAAGAGGAAAGAGCATTTTGCTGCCGCGTGCACCAGGAGCATGGCAGCACAGCCCAGTGCCCCCCGAGCTCTCCGCTGTCCCTCCCGAGGGACCCCCCCACTTGGGGGGTGGCTGCCATGGGACCCCCACCCTAGAGATAAAGGGGTCCCAGGGACAGATGGAGCATGGCAGGGTGCTGCTCCCTGGGGAGAGGAAGCCAGGGAAGGAGAAGGCACCCCGAGCCGGTGTAACCCGAGGTGCAGGAGGAATTTGCCGGGGCTGGGGCAGAAGGGGAAGCCTCGCCTGAAACAATAAAAGGAGCCTGATGACTTTGCCAATGTTATTCTGAGCTGGGAAAATATTATTGCAGGGCAAGAATAGAAGGAGACGACAGCGTTTTCCCGGGCTGGGCCCGGCAATCCGGGAGGACCCGAGATGCTGGGAGGGCATGGGGAGAAGGGTACCCCCCAAGGAGATGGGGTGCAGGGGCCCCTGGTGCCTGGTGCCAGCTCTGCTTGCAGGCGCAGGCTTCTTCCCGGTGAGGACAGAGCCGCTGGGGCTGTATCCCTCCACGCCACCAGCATCACCAGTTAGGGCACTGGGACTGCCTTGAGCGACTTGGCGGGGACGGGAGCTGTGTGTGATGGGGTGGAGGTGGCTGTCCCCTCCCCGGGGATGGACCCTGTCCTCCTTGCAGGTCCTGGAAGAGGTATTTCCCACCAGGACGGGGGCATTGCGCCACTGGCCACCTCCTCGCTGGAGGTGACAAATGTCCCCCCAGCGAGAGCAGGGCTTGGTACCCCGATGTCCTGGGCTGCTGGGAGCTGGGCTTGTCCCAGCACCACCTCCTCTCCCGTGGAGACATGCGTGGGGATGCTCCGGCTGGCGGTTTCCCCAGGGTCAGCAGTGGCAGCTGGCAGTCTTCCTTGGCAGAGGGTGTCTGGGGACACGGCTGTGCTCATCAATGGCGGTTTGTCCTCCTCTTCCTCCGCCCGACAGTCCCGGTGGCCTGGCCCGGGGTCGGGGCAGTCACTGGAATGGGGTTTCAGAGCCTGGTGAAGCTGAGCCGCTCCCTCTTGCCCTCTCCCTCTGCAGCAGCCGGATGGACGCCACTTGTGCCAGGGTTTTTGACTTGCTGACCCCAAAAGTAATTTCCCACTGGGAGCCAGTCGCGCCACCGCCCCCGCAGCGGGGTCACCGCGAGGGTCTCCTTGGCATCCCACGGGATTCAGGCTTGGACCTGCTTTGGGAGCCTTGACCATCAGAGCTTGTTTTTTTGGGCTTTCGGGGGTGCCGGGAGGTGATGTCCATCCCAGGGATGCAGCGTCCCCATGCCGGTGCCTTTCCCAAGCACCGTCCCCGTGCCATGGCAGGGAGGAAGCCTCCCCGACAGCGAGGTCTGGTGGCGGTGGTGGCGGCGGGCTTCGTGTGCCCGTTTCCCCATGGCACTGGCTGGATGCCCGCTATTGTGTCCCTGTCTGGCACCCGGCGGGGGCAGGACCTGCTTTTTGCCCACCCCGTGTCTGCTCTCACCACGCTCCCAGGCTCCGCGCGAGCCCGGCCGGGGGCTGACGGCAGGCACAGGCTTCGCCAGGCTCTCGCTAACCCTGACTTGCTGCGGCATGGCTGTGGTAGGAGCCCGGGGTGGTTCAGCTGAATGTTGCTGGGGGCAAACTCGCAGGGGACCCTGCTGCCCACTGGCTCCACGGCTTTGTCCTTGGCTGGGAGGGGGAGCAGCACCCTGGGCTGGGGGAGGCTGGGATGCCCGTGCCTCCGGGAAGGGATGGAGACGGATGCCACTGCCTGCAGCAGGTGGGAGCAGCTCTTCTGTTGGCCCTGGGACAGCTCCGTGATGCTCAGAAGCAGCAGCTCGGAGGGACCCCTCCACCTGTGCACCCATCACAGCCCTCCAGTCGCCCCCTGAAAAAGCCAGGACCCCTTGGTGCCACCATCGGGGTGCGGGTCTGAGCATCCTTTCACATTTCCCAAGCAGGTGTGAAGGGTCTTTGGAGGCCGGGAGCCCACACGGCACCTGCGGTTGTGTTGCCCCTCTCCGTTTTTCCTTGCCGTGATGCCCCTTTGCCGCGGCATCCTCCGACGGCTGGCCCCCAGGTGGGGGGGCTCCCGGGGGTGCGAGAGGGCACTTAGCTGTGGGATGTCATCCATCGCTTTTCCCTCCTGTCCTCACGTTGGGTGACAGCTCGGGGCCCCGGGGCTGCACTGTCCCAGCTGTGTGGGCTGTGAGCTGGCGTCCGGGGGACCCCGGTGTGCGCAGCAAATGGAGGGATGTGGGGGGGCTGCCGGGGAGCAGGACATCCCCAGGCTCGAGGCAAGTGCTTGTGCATGAGGCCAGGAGGGGACATTTGCGGTGAGCAGTGCTTACAGAGCCCTGCAGATCTTTGGAGCCGGGATGGCTCCTCCTGATGCTTCCTTCCCTCCCTGACAGAACTTTTGGGCACCAACCGCTCCATCCTCTTCTTCGGCCACCGAGGCTTCCTGGGCTTCCGCTCCCTCTACCTGGACGAGTACCGCGACCGGCTCTTCATCGGGGGGAAGGATGTGCTCTACTCCCTGCTCCTGGACGGGGCCAGCGCGGACGCCAAGGAGGTGAGCCGGGTCCTGCTGGGCACCCCGGGATCTCTGTCCCCACCCTGGTCCCTGCGCACCCCTCGCCCCTCTGAGCGGATGGTGCCCAACCGAGCCAGGCGATGTCACCCTGAAACAAGACCTGCCCTGGGGATGTCCCTGTCTCAAGCACCCCAAAATGCATCTGGGAACTTGTACTGCCTGGCAAGGGTGGGCTGGCCCTGGGGGCAGCCTAGAGGCGGGTGGTGCAGCCCACCAGTGATTCCTGGGTGCTGAGTGGGGTCCGAGACCCCACTCTCCTAAAAAGCTGCCATTGGGAGAGCGAGCGCTCCCCATCCCCATCTGGGCATCCCCTTCGTGGGCCAAATATACAGCTGAAAGCCTGCAGAGACAAGGAGCTAAAATCATTGCAATGAGCTGTGCCAGGGCTCAGCTGGCAAAGCCCCCAGACCTCTCCAAGCCTCTTGGTGGGAGAGGTGACAGGCCAGAGCGACGATGCTGAGCGGTGATTCCCCTCCTCCTTCACCCTCTCCTCTTTGACTTCTTGTTTTTTGAACATGGCTCTGGGCCTTTTCTAGCAGCAGAAAGCGGAGAAGGAAATGAAGTGCCCCTTGGCGCGCTGGGTCACCGCGACGGGGTCAAGGGCTTGTGTACCCAAGCTGCCCTTGGTCCGGGAGCCGCCGAAGGCTGCGGGGGACTCGGGCTCCATCGCTCCCTGCTGTCCCCCAGCACCCTTTCCCCATGCCACCCGCATGTCCCGGCCAGCTCGGGCCGCCCCCAGCGTCACCGCCCAAACACAGCCCGGCTGCGGGCTGTGACCGCTGGGGTGCATCTCCCCGGGACGGCGGGTCCTGCCCTGGGTTGCAGGGTGGGAGCCGGGGCTGGGTGGGCTCTGGGGAGCTGTTGGTCCCTCTCTCTGTCCCCCCCTCCATCCCCATGCCATCGGCAGCCTGCGGCTGCGTATTTGCAAGGCTGGGTCCCCGCTGTCCCCCCTCTCTGCTCCAACAGGTCCTTTGTGTTTCAGATCTACTGGCCGCCCCTCCCCGGGCAGACAGAGGAGTGTTTTCGGAAGGGGAAGGATCCAGGGGTGAGTCTCGCCCATGTGTGCTCTGCCCTGAGCTGGGGGGGGTCCCCTTGTTCCCCCCGCACCGGGGCTATGCTGTGTCATCCTGCCGGGGGTGGCCCCGTGGGGCTCGCAGGCCAGTTAATGTCGGGGCAGAGCAAGGCACTGTCCCGGTGTGCGAGGGAAACTGAGGCAGGGAGTCGGCGACCAAGCCTGGCCATGCAGGATGCTTGTGCCAGGCTCTGGAAATCCTGTCTCCAGGGCTCTGCTCAGCCCCGCAGCCGCAGAGCGGTGCCCAGCGTGTCCCAAAGGCGGCTGCACCAAGCGGGCAGCGGTAGCCGGGCTCTGAGACCCGATCTCGGAGGAACTGAAAGCCTCGTGCTGTGCTCCAGACCCCAGCGACGTGGTCTGGCCCATCCTGGCTGTCCCCGACGGTGGGAAATCTGTAGCTTGCTCAGGTTCAGTGACCTCGCCCCCCAAACCTTACCCCTCTTAGCACCCCCCTGCCCCGATATGAAACAGGACTGTGGCGGGGAGAAAGTCCCCGAGGCTCCCCTGGCCCAGACGAATTGCTCCCGGGAGTCCTCGTCCCGCTCTGCGTGTTTATTTTACAAGCTCTCACCGACAGATCCGAGCTGGGGCAGGCTCAGTTTTTTATTTTTCTTGAACGTCTATTTTTTTTAACTTGCTATTTTAGAGGCTCTTTGCAAAGGGAAAATAAACAGCGGGGAGGCTGGGCACCCCCGGGGCAGCTCGGCGGCAGTGTTCCCAGCAGACGAGGGGCCCCGCGTCCCGGCGGGGGGATGATGGGGGGCAGGCAGGGCTGGCGCTGGCTGGGGGGAGCGGCCGAGCTAACGGTGGTGATGCTCGAGCGGGAGAAGGATGGGAGCCCTTTTCCAGTGGGAACTGCCAGGAGAGACCGTGCGGGGTCAGAGGTGGCAGGTCTGCGGCCCCAGGGGTGTCATCACTACTTGTCCGCGCTGGAAGGGGACAATCCCAGACAGTAGTGATTGGGGGGCCTCCTGTCCTGGAGGCAGCCGAGGATGCCTGCGGGTATCCGTCTCTGTCTCCCACATTTCCTCCTTTTGTTTCATCCCCAGCGTGAGCAGGAACACGTCGGGGAAGGATGTCCCTGCATCTGGTCATGTCCTGGGTGCCAGGAAGAGGAGGGTCCCCAGGGGCTTGGGGCTGGGTGTGGGAGCTGCCGCCAGGAGCTTGCTGGGTGGGTCACCTTGCTCCCCCGGCCGGCGTGGGCTGCGTGACGGGGTGAGCGCATGGGCGCCTGTGGGCAGGAGGTGGCCAAGTGCCGGCTGGATCACGTGTGGTTCCCCTGGGGATGATCTCAGCGGCAGGAGGATCAGTAAAAAGCCTCATCCTTTTGCAATGGGCTGGGGTCCACCCAGATCAAGTTCATGCAAGCCCTGCAGGCACGTGCAACCTGCCATCTTGCACCCCTGGCACCGGGTGAAGGCAGAGAGCCTGGGCGCAGCCCGGGGAGCCAGGGCTGGGGCTTGCCCAGCGTCGTGGGGCCCCAGGGAGAGGCAGGGAGCTGGGGGTGGGTGAAGCACCGAGCCCCCCATGAGCCTTCCCCTCCCCTGCTGTCCCCCCAGACCGACTGTGCCAACTACATCCGCGTGCTGCACCCCTACAACCGGACACACTTGCTGGCCTGCGGGACAGGCGCCTTCCACCCCATCTGCGCCTTCGTCTACGTGGGGCACCGCGGTGAGGTAGGGCAGCACCACGGTGGGGTGCCCATCCTGAGCATCCCCGGTGGGACACCCCTGGGAGGTAGATCCTCATCTTCCGCCTCCCTCCTGGGGGGCTTTGGGACTGCGTGGGGATGCTGGATGCGGTGTTTGCCCCATGCTGAATATTGGGGGGGTGTCAGGAACCAGCTCCCTGTTGCCCCTTTGCCCATGCGCTACCCCCTCCCTGGCTCCCGCACCTTTCTGGCCTGGTATTGCCGTTCCACGCGTGTCCCCTGGGGCCGGTGTCCTGCCAGGGGCTGCAGCATGGGTGGCGTTTCCTCCTCTCCCAGCCTGCCACTCCTAAATCAGGTTGGCTGGGGTGGATGCCCGGGCACGGCCCCACTGCCCGGGGCATGGCTGGGGGCTCACCTGCCTGCTCCCTGCCTGCTCCCCCTCGCCCAGCACACCTTCAGCCTGGACCCTGCCAGCGTGGAGACCGGCCGGGGCAGGTGCCCGCACGAGCCCAGCCGTGTTTTCGCCAGCACCGTCATCGGTGGGTTGTCTTCCTCGGGAACTGAGAGCCTTTGGGGTGCTGGGACCGGGGATGGTCCCCGTGCCAGCCGGGGCTGGCTCTCAGCCCCGTGGCGGGGTGTTTTTGCCAGGTGGGGAGCTGTACGCCGGCCTCACCGCAGATTTCCTGGGCCGCGATCCCGGCATCTTCCGCAGCACGGGGACCCGCTCCGCCTTGCGCACCGAGGTGGACCAGCGCTTACTCAACGGTAACGGCTCCCCTCTGCCCCTCCATCCCCCTCAGCTGGGCTAATGCCGGGGACCGCGAGCCTTGCGATGGCCGGGGCACCCGCTGGCCACAGCGCAGCATCCCCTGTGCTGGGCAGCAGTGGGGAAAGGCACGAGGGCAGCGTGATCTGGGGGTCCTCCTGGCCAGCATCCAGCCCCGGTGTGGTGCGGGGGGCCGGAGGTGGCGGCCGTGCCCTCTCGCCCCACCTGATGCAGCCAGCTCTTGCTCGTAGACCCCAAATTCGTGGCAGCCCACTTGATCCCAGACAACGATGACCGGGACAACGACAAAGCCTATTTCTTCTTCACGGAGAAGGTGGTGGAGGCGGACAGCAAGGAGCACACCATCGTCAGCCGTGTGGCGCGGGTCTGCGTGGTGAGATGCTGGCGGGGACTGCGGGGGACAGGGATGCGCCAAGTCACAGCAGTGGCCCTGATGCTCCCTGTCCTTGCAGAATGATGCTGGAGGCCAGAGGGTGCTGGTCAACAAGTGGAGTACCTTCAACAAAGCCCGGCTAGTGTGCTCTGTCCCCGGCCCCGGTGGCATCGATACCCACTTCGATGAGCTGGGTAAGGAGTGCGTGGAGCTGGGGACCTCACCAGGGCTGGTCCCTTGGTTGGTGGCTTCGGGATCTCCCGGACTTCCAAGAGAAACCCCACGGCTTGGGTGTCTCTTCCCCAGAGGATGTCTTCTTGCTGAGGACGAAGGATGGGAAGAGCCCAGAGATCTACGCCCTCTTCAGCACCATTAGGTGGGTGGTTTGGCCCCAGCCTCTGGGGATGTCCAGCTGCAGACGCCCATGACCTGCTCCCTCACCGTCACCACGTGGCTGCTGGCTGTTCCCCAACCTCTGCCAGCTCTGCCCTGGTCCGTACGGAGACATCGGCGCTCCCGTGCCCCCCAGCAATGCCGATGGTGCTGAGCATGGCTCTGCTCACCCCATTCACCGTCCCCTTTCAGCCATGTCTTCCAGGGCTCAGCCGTCTGCGTGTACCGCATGGCCGACATCCGGGAGGTCTTCAACGGGCCCTTCGCCCACCGGGAGAGCCCCCACCACCAGTGGGGTGCCTACGAGGGCAGGGTGCCCTACCCACGGCCAGGCGTGGTGAGCAACTCCCTGGAGCTCCGGGTCCCTTCCGCTCCTCCGATTGCTCTTTGGGGGTAGGGGGCTGGGGGGAAATCCCCCACCTTTGCACCTGCTGGCATGGGCTCCCTATGGGATCCACCCCGGGACAGCTGGGGACCAAGGTCTGGCAAAGGGGTGGAGAAGATGGATCCCAAATTGGAAGGTGGGGAGGGACCCAAACCAGCTCTGCAGGGCAATGGAGGGGGAAGGAGGGATGGGTGCTGGAGTGGCCGGGCTGAGCTGGTCCCCTCTCGTCCCCGCAGTGTCCCAGCAAGACCACCAACCAGCCCCGGCGGCAGTACGGCACCACCAAGGACTTCCCCGATGAGGTGCTGCACTTCGCCCGCGCTCACCCCCTCATGTACAAGCCCGTGTACCCCCAGCACCGCCGGCCCCTCCTAGTGAAGACCGACCTGCCCCACCGCCTGCGCCAGCTCGTGGTGGACCGGGTGGAGGCCGAGGACGGGCAGCATGACGTCCTCTTCCTGGGGACGGGTGAGCAGCAGGAGCGGCGTGCAGGAAGGAGCCCCGGCGCTGGGGCTACCGGTGGGCCTGGCGCTGGGGTGCGCGATGGCAGAGTGCTCACACCTCTGCCCTCCTCCCCACAGACGCCGGCTCGGTGCTGAAGGTGGTGGTCCTGCAGAAGACAAGCTCTGCCACGACTGAGGAAGTCGTCCTGGAGGAGCTGCAGGTTTTTAAGGTGCCGTTTGCTGCCCCACTTGCAAGGGAGGGGGGCAGCGGGGTGGGCTCAGGTTGGGGACACACATGGGGACGGAGGCTCAGGGCTGTGAGGGCAGAGGGTGGCTAGGGGTGTTTTCACCCTCCTCGAAAACATTCCCGGTGCTCTGCTGAAGCCCCGGGGGCTCTGAACGAGCCGGGCTATCCACGGCAAGGTTTTCGCCAGCCTCTCGTCTGCTCTCCTCCCCTGCAGGCGCCCGTGCCCATCACCCAGATGGAGATCTCTGTCAAGCGCGTGAGTATGGACATGGCTCAGCCACGGGGCTGGGGACAGGGCAGGTGACCAGGAGGGACTGAGCTGTTGTCACCAGCCTCTCAAAGCCCGCACGGTGCTTGCCCCGGGGGGGCCCAGCTGGGGACCCTGGGCACCGTGCCCCTGGGGGCTGCCAGCATCACCGTCTCGGTGCCGTTCCCCCAGCAAACGCTCTACGTGGGCTCCAGCCTGGGGGTGGCCCAGGTACGGCTGCACCAGTGCGAGACCTACGGCACGGCTTGTGCCGAATGCTGCCTGGCCAGGGATCCCTACTGTGCCTGGGACGGCACCGCCTGCACCCGCTACCAGCCGTCTGGCAAGCGCCGCTATCGCCGCCAGGACGTCCGCCACGGCAACCCCGTGCACCAGTGCCTGGACCAGAACCTGACTGGTGAGAGAGTGGGGGACCCACAGGGCTGAGGGGCTTGTCCAGGTGCCCCGAGGTGTCCTGGCGTCCACAGCCCTCGGCACGCAGAGGGGCTTGCGGCCATCCCAGGAGGGCTGGGGCGCCCTCGTCTTCCTGTCCTGTAGACCAAGGGGTGCCCCAGAAGGTGGGTGCTGCTGGGGCTGGGGTCTGTCCCCAGGGAGAGGGGGAGAAGGGGACTGAAGCCACACGGTGGCGCAGGGGGGGTGACACCCAGGCGCATGGAAGCCTGGCTCTGCCCTCCCCGTGAGCCTGTGCCTGTCTTCGCCTCAGTGGATGATTTTGAGAGCGTTGAGGAGAAGGTGCTTTATGGGGCGGAGGACAACAGCACCTTCCTGGAGTGCGTGCCCCGGTCCCCGCAGGCCAGCGTGCAGTGGTTCGTCCAGAGGCCCCCTGACGAGCACCGCGACGAGGTGAGGCTCCCCCTGCACCCATCTTGCTCCCCTTGCAGGGACATGGGAGGGATGTGGGGCCGGACGCAGACCCCCCCCAACCTCGTGGTGGCTGACAGGTGAAGATGGACGAGCGGATCCTGCAGACGGAGCAAGGGCTGCTCTTCCGCAAGCTGCACCGCCACGACGCCGGCATCTACTACTGCAAAACCCTGGAGCACGGCTTCACCCAGACGGTGGCCAAGACGGCCTTGGAGGTGATTGCCAGCGAGCAGCTGGCACACACCTTCCCCCGGGAGCGGTGGGACGAGCCCCCGCGCCTGCCTTGCTCCGAGCCCCGGCTGGTGCCACAGGCTCCCAAAACCTGGTTCAAGGACATCATGCACCTCATCAGCTCCCAAAACCTGCGGCGGGTGGAGGAGTACTGCGCCCGCCTCTGGTGCGGCAGCACCCGCCCCCACCACCGCAAGAGCAAGCTGGCCCAGACCAAGCATGCCCTGGCCGGCGTGGACGTGGGCAAGAAGGGACGGACGGCCAAATCCCACGGCGAGAGGAACCGCATGCCCCGGCAAGCGGTGGCCACTTAGAGAGGGCACAGTAACGGACGTGGGGTGGCCGTGGGCGAGGACCAGCTCCCCGTGCTGCTGGCGGCCCCGGGGGACTCCTGCCCTGGCGAGTGGCTTGCAGCGGCCCCAGCTCGGTCCCCCAAGCTGCGGTGGATGGGGTGCCAGGGCCAGCTCCTGGGCAGGTCCCCGGCACCCTTGGGGGCTGCGGGGCCACCTCTGAAACGGGCGGCACGCTGGGACGCATCGGCCCCCCCTTGCTCCTGCTGGGTGCTGTGGCAGGCACGGGGCCATGGCCACTGGGGCGGGTTGGGGCTCGGCAGGCGCGGTGCCACCGCCGTGCCGTCACCCCAGGGAGCTTGCTGCCTGGCTTTCGCTGCAAATAAAGGGGCCGAGCGCGGCGCCGCGGGGAGCGGCTGACGGCTCCAGGCTCTTTCCACCCCAGCGCGGGGCCTGGGAAAGATGATGCCTGCTCTCATGGGGGGGAAAACGGACCATCACCCCAAAAAGCCTCTGTGCCCGGGATGAGCCCTGTCGTCCGCTGCGCCTGGGGAGCCGGAGCCATGCCGCGCCGCCCAGGGCTCCTTCCAACCTCCCCTGCGGCACCAGGACGCTCAGCAGTGCCAGCCCGTGTCGGGGTGCAGCTCCCCCCTTCCCCTCCGCCCCCCCCCAGCCACAGACCGTTTTAGGGCTGGGCAGGGTCTGGGAGGAAAGCAAATGGCTGCGGGCAGGTTAGACCCGTTCCTGGGTAAACACGGGAGAGGCACTGATGCCACCACCGTCACTGTGCCCGGGCGGGAGCGGGGACGTGCAGAAGGTAGCCCCAGCACAGTCTGGGGGGGGCTGCACCCCACCCTGAGTGCGTTTCTGGTGGCTGGTGGCCCTGCGGGGCTGGGTGGGACGAGGCTGGTTTGGGGGGGCTTTGATGGTGGCTGGTGGAGCTAAATGAGCCCCCAGGGCCTCTCCCAAATGCAGGGGGTGGGGGGTAGGTGTGTGGCGAGCACCCGCAGGCTGCCGGCACCGTCCCGGGCTGCCGGCAAGGTGCTCGCTTGCTTTCCTTGCCCGACATGAGCTCACTCGCCCGGTCAGCCTGGGGTGATAAGGATCTCCCCCTTCCTGAGGCAGGGCAGCCCCACACAATGGTGTGAACCGCGGCCCTGCCGGGACAGGCATTGTTCAGAGGCAGAGGAACGGGAAAGAAAAATAATAATAATAATAATTAAACCCCCTAAATAGCTCACGCAAAGCCAGGTCATGATATCATCGCTCCTCCCTGTGCGTGCGTGTGTTTGTGCTGCAGGAGCGGACCACCACGGCTCGCCGTGGTGCCTTTGATGGGAGCAAAGTCCCCCCGGCAGCACTGCCCTGCCCCACAGCGCACCCGTGGAGATGAGCTGTGGGTCCCGACCCCCTTCTCCAGCTCCCTGTCCCACCTCTCCTGCAAACGCAGGGTGCCTGCCTGGGGTGTCCTGGGATGGGAGAGCTGTGGTGGGGCTGGCGGGCTGGGACACGTCCTGCAGGGAGGGGAGCGGAGCCGGTAGCACTGATTTACGGGCCAGACTGGAGCCAAGCACGTGCATTTGGTTAATTGCAGACCTGGGGGGCACAGGAGGACGATAAGCAACAAGTAGAGACAAGGAGGGACATGGGTGTAAAGCCAGAAATAAGAGACAGAAGTCTGATTCCTCAGGGCCCGGATTTAATGGCTCCGAAGCGCTTGCAATGAGCCACACCGCTGAAACGCCTGCGCCCTGTTGCCTCCGAGCGACCCCCTGCGCTTGGCAAAGCAGGGCCTGGGCTGCCCATCCCAGGGGAGGCAGCGAGAGGGGGTCCCGGGGCCTCTGCTGTGTGCGAGACCTGGCCCTGCGGCGAGCTGCAGCAGAGGCTGGAGGTGACATTGGGGCCAGCAATGTTTCAAACTGAGCAGGAACAAAGACCAGAAGAAACCAGTCCCCGACAGGGCCTCCCCTCCCGGTAAATCTCTGTAAATCCCTGCAGTGGCCGAGCCTGGCCCTCCTGGATAGGTTTACATCAGCAAGGCTGGCGTAGAAGGGCTTTCATCAGAGGCTCTGTATGGCTCATGTTCCAGCCTTGTCTCTCATGATAACCAGCTGACAGAGGCAACCTGGGTCCCTAGAAAATTCCAGGGGCTGAATGAACACGAACACGTCCTCACCTGCCCTGGGGGGTGAAAGGAGACGACTTTGGTGGGCAGGTACAGCGCTGTTGCCCCCTGTCTCCTCTGCATGAGGGGAACAAGCCCTACCCAGATCTTGGTGCTGCCAGGCGAGCCCTGTCCCTGGGGTAGGAGCAGGGTGAGGGGAGCGCTGGGGGACGGGGCGGGTGTGGGAACAGCCGCAGAACAAAGCCGCGGGGGGACGGGCGCAGCCGCGGATCCGGCTCCTATTTTTATCCCACTTCCTAAGGAAGAGCAGCGCAGGGGCGCCCGCTCGCCCTGGGAGCCTTCCAGCCTCCCGGGCGGCTAAGTGGAGCTGCTGGCAGGGTCAGGGCCGGTACGGCCGGCCCCAGCCTCGCTGGGCGCCCTCAGACCTCCGCACGGGGCGGCCCGGCCCTCACGACAGGCCCAGGCCCAGGCCCAGGCCCAGGCCGCTCACCACAGGCCGCACGGGGCGCTCCTGGCTGTCGAGGCCCAGGCCCGGCCTAGAGCAGCAGCCGCGCTCCGCTTCCGGGGGCCGAAGCCCGGGGCGGGGCAGGGAGAGGCCGCGGCCCCCCGGGCCCTCCCAGGCCCCCCCCGCCGCCGCGGGACCTTTGTGGCGCCGCCGCCACCGCCCCCCTCGGGGCCGATGTGGCGCGGCGCGCGCTGACGTCACGCGGCGTCGCGCAGCGATGACGCGCAGGGGCGGGCGGCGGTGGCGGCGGCGGCGGGGCCCGGAGTCGGGGCGGGTGGCGGGGCCGGACATGGCGGCGCGGCCCGGCCCGCGGGAAGATGAATAAGGGCTGGCTGGAGCTGGAGAGCGACCCCGGTGAGCGGCGGGAACGGCACCGGCGCGGGGGGCGGGCCTGGGGGAGGTGGCGGGGGCCTCCGAGGGACAGGCCGGGGGTGGGGCCTGGGCGGGGGGCTCTGAGGGACAGGCCGGGGGTGGGGCCTGGGCCGGGGGCTCTGAGGGACGGGCCGGGGGTGGGGGTGTGTAGGTAAAGTTTGGGGGGGGGCCTTGGGGGGGGGTGCGCAGGCAGGGTTGCGGGGTGCAGGCCTAGAGTGGGGGTGCAGGGGGGCAGGGGTTGTGGGAGTGCGTGGGGCGGAGCAAGGGCTGGGGAGGGGGCACGGGGAGAGGAGGGCCTGGGGAGGGAGACCTGCTAAGGGGGTGCCTGGGGTCGCGGGTGGAGGGTTGGGAGGGCAGGCGAGGGTGTAGGGGTGCATGGGGCAGGAGTGGTGTGGGTCCTGGGGGGAAGAGGGGCTGGGGGGGGTTGCAGTGTATGGGGCGTAGCCCCTGGGGGGCTTAGGGAGAGGTTATGGGGGTGTAGGGCAGAGAGAAAAGGGGATGGCAGGGGGCTGCGTATAGGGGTGCAGGTGGGGGATGAGGGCAGGGATGGGGTGACCAGGGCTGCAGGAGCATTGTGAGGGCTCAGAGTGGGGCCTGGGCTCTGGTAGCACTTGTACACGGGGTCTGAGGTGCCCCAGACACCTCTGTGTGTGTGTGATCTGATAAACTCAGGGGTCTCGGTGGAAAACACCTGAAATGCTGCGAGGATGTAGAACGAAGCATTCCTGTCATTTCCAAACACACCCTGAAATATCACTGAAATACAGGGAGAGGGTAGCATGTGGGATGCCCCTTGCTACAGAAACAGCTCTGAGGGGCAGTTGCCCCAGAGCTTCATGGGCAATTGAGGACGGCCTGTGTCCCTCGGGAGCACGTGAGGGTGGCCTCTCTGTCCTGTGCGTGACAGATCCTGTCGTTGCTTTGCAGCTGAGTGGGTGGATCAAACCCTCTCCCCCAGGTAGCCCAGGAAATGTGCTGAAGAACCTGGTATGGTGCCTGAGCATCCTGGAGCAGGACGGTCACGGGCGTCCCCTTCCCGCTACATCAGAGAAGGTGGTTCCTGTGGTGGAGTCCTGGAGTTTGTTTTGCGGGTTAGGATTTGAGGGCCAAGGCCGGTGTTGGCTGGGGCATTGGCTGTGCCTTGTTTCAACGTCTCTGAGTTGCCATAGTGCATTTGGGGTTGTCCTCCGGGAGGCTGAGAGCTGGTCTTTAGGGTGTGATGGTGTATTTTTGAGGCTGTGGGTGAGGAAATTGCCCCCCCTTACATTATATTTGTCTTCCTGTGCTCAGCAAAGGATTCTATCTGCTGTCAGTCTCCCAGTCAGCCCAGGTTTTGCCGCTCTTTATCTTCTTTTTACTGGTACTCAGGAATTGCCAAAATCGTTCCCATCCTCTCCTTTCCTCTTCACACCTGGAAGGGATGGTTATTTGCTTGGAAGATAATCTGTCTGGGCAGAGGCGAGCTCTCAGCACGCCGCAGCTGCGCTCCTTCAGATGCGTGGAGGTTCGGATGCAGAGGTGGCAGCTGGGACAGCGGTTAGGGATGACCCGTGCGCTGCTCTCGGCCTTCAGCACATCCCATAAGCTGCCTGGTCCTCGCCACGGGGCTTGGGATTGAAAGCTCTCTGTGCTTTACTGGTCATGAAGGGTCGGTAGATCCAGATTTGGGCTGTCTGCCGCAGCCGCTGGGCAGAGGGGGCAGCCTTGGGAACCTCCAGGCTGCTGGCGTAGTGTTGCGTGTGCTTGTGGACACCAGAATATTTCCTCCAGCCGACCCAAATAATTTGGGATGGGGGTTGCGGGTGTTCCAGGAGCGATGGCAGCAGCAGGACTATGCCTTTCGTGGATGCTGCTGAGGTAATACAAAATACTGAAATGAACTGGAGAAAACCTGTGGTCGGAAGGGACGCCTGGAAGTCTTTGGCCCAAGGCAGAGCTAACTTCAAAGGCAGTTCAGGTCGCTCGTGGCCGTGTCCGGTTGAATATGCCCAAGAAGGAGATTTCTGTACCCCGGTCCCAGGGCTGACTATGCTGGTAGCAAAGAATTGTTTTTTACCGGGTGCGTAGTCAGAATTTCTCTTGCTGCAGCTTGTTCCTGTCGCTTCTTGTCCTTTCACTGTGCGCTCGTGGAAGTTTGGCTTCATCCTCTCTCTGACTCCCCAGTGATGTTGATCAGACGGGAGGAAAACACGCGACGGTGACTTCCCATCTCCTTCGGTGCAGCCCTGCCGGTCTGACACACGGTCCTGGAGAGCTGCTGCGGAGATGGGGGAGTTGTCTGGGCTGAGCCACAGCGAGCTTGGAAGTCCTGCTTGGTCTTCTCCTTCTGGTGGTACCCGCGGGAGCAGCGCCGCTTTCGGCATTTATGGCTGTTTGTGTTCGCGAGGCCTTGCTCTGATGCAAATCTTCGCTGGCTGCCAGGCAGAGCTTGTGATACGGTTCGCATCTGGCGTTGCACGTGTTTTGCCGTGATCAGTAGACTGTAACTGTTGAAATTGGAGAGTGAGTGAGGCTTTCAACTTTTGTGGAAGCTTTTACAGTTGAGAGACTCTACCTGTAAACAGCTGCAGCTCCCGCGTCCGTAACGGACACCATTGAAAGAGGGAACAAGAACTGTGGCTGTAACGAGCATCTGAAGACCCTTATGGTCTGCACAGACCTCTTGCCCTTCGGGGGTTGCTGTGAAGAAGGCAGCGAGGCTGCGGCGCTGCCCGAAGTCTCTGCAGATGTCACCTGTACGGCACACCCCTCCATGGCGTCAAGTATTTTGAGCAAAAACGTCTCTGTCAGAAAGGTGCTGGGGTTTGGTGTAACGGCGTCACACGGCGAGGAGGCTGTTGCTGGTTCAAAGCATGTTATTTCCATAGCATGTTTCTGTCCACTGACAATTTTGTAAGAAATACGTTTTCTGCTAAATTAATGAAGACTTTTTACTCCCAGAAGTTTCCTACCTGTTTTAGTCATTTTAACTTTGGTGTGAAAGCCCCTTGGGCTCTTCCCTTCTTGACTGAGCCACTTACATCAGGTTCCTGAAATCCGTTGCTTACAGGGATGCTTCTCAGGATTGAATCCTTCTTATTGATATTCCCTGGACTTCCTCCCAGGCGTTCAGCAGCCTTTATATGGGAGCGAAAGAAGCAGATTTATTATTCCAGTCTCGAGCTCGCTAACTCCGCATGCAGGGGGACTGCCTGAAAATTGGGCCCACTGCCTTTGCTACGGCATCGTAGCGGAAGCTGCTGCTCAGTTGCTGATGTCTAATAATCCTTCGGTCTCTTTGCTGTTGTCTCTTTATCCCTGGTTATGTCCCTCTGTAATGGGAATTTTGTAATTCACTGGAGACAGGCTTTTGGATTTGGTCCCCCAGGAGAGAGGGAGATGAAGATGAGCCTTTTGGCCCTCGGACTTCCCTGCAGCCCTGTTGCTGTGAGCTGGCTTTCCCTTCGCTGGCTCTCTTCCACTAACAAGAACATAAGTTATCTTCTTTTAAAATACCCTGTGATCTATTCAGCCGCGTTTCCCTCCAGTTAGAAGCGTGCTGTCGCTTAGGTGCTCCCTGCTGCTGTTCGTGGTGGGGATTTACTTCTTGGCAGGTCATCTCCAGTGGCTCAGGATGCTGGAGGTTGGTCCGGCTTCGTTGGGCTCTGTCAGGAGAGGGTTGGTACAGGTCCTCTCGAGGAAGAGGATGATGAATGGGGATGGAGGGATGAAGGGAGCCAGAACACCTCTGTAGCGAGCCAGGGCTCAACAGCTGTGCTGCCGGGGAGTCAGCGTGGTCCCGGTGCCGCTCTGCTGCGGTTTTTCTGGCTGCGCCTTGGCCTGGGACCACGTGGGACCTTCGGGGGCCGGTGGCAGCAGGTTTCCTCTCTGCTCTCTTCAGTCAGAAGTAACCTGTTGGTTTTGTTCCTTTCCAGGTCTCTTCACACTCTTGGTCGAAGATTTTGGTGAGTGCAAGAAACCTTCCTGGGAAGTGGGTTTCGTGCTTGACATTACCCCTAGTCCTTTCTGGTGGGCTTTACACCAGCTTCTGCCCTTTGTTTGCAGGGGTCAAGGGAGTGCAGGTTGAAGAGATTTATGATCTGCAGAGCAAATGCCAAGGGTAAGTCACAGGCGTGAAAGTATGAGTTTTATTAAGCAGAATGTGTCTGCGGGCCTGGGAACTCATCGCCGGGCGTTCAGAAGGGCCTGTGTGAGCTCGTCGGCCATGGAGGTCAGGGTTGTAAGTGATGACCCAGGAGTGCCTCATCAGGTTCGGGGCAGACGGGCAGTCTCGTGCCTTGAGAAAGACCTTGTGGGGCAGATGGGGGACATACTTCAAGGGATTCATCTCCCTTTCCCCATGGAGAGGTGCAGGGCCAACCAGCGTGCTTGCAGTGTGGGCTTTCTCCCGGTCTCAGTGCTTTGAAACGGCTTTGAGGCTGTCGCTTTCTCAAAAGCCATTATCTGAACTCCTCTTGAAAATGAACACAACATATATTTAAATGGAGGGGTCATTTGGTGGTCAGCACTGTTCTGCAGGTCGGTCAGGGTCTGGAGGTGAATTTCACCTCCCGTTTCCCTGTCTTGAGCCTCTTAAGACCTGTCAAACCCCAAAGTTTTCAAGCTTGATTGTTGTCTGAGCCCAGAGCATCAGCGCAGGAGAGTGCCCTCAGTAATGTGGGGCTGGGGGAACTTGTGGCAGGGATGGTCACCTCCAGAAAGATGGGGCTGGTGGTTCTGCTTTTCCTCTGTGTCTTTGCTCTGCCCGTGGTTTGAAACAGAAGGTTTCTGGCGCTGGGCAGAGCAGCCCCACTGCTGTGGTCCGTCCAAAATGATGCAGCTGCTGACTTCTCTCCGCAGCCCTGTGTATGGGTTCATCTTCCTGTTCAAGTGGATTGAGGAGCGCAGATCACGCCGCAAGGTCTCTACCCTGGTGGATGAGACATCGGTGATCGACGATGACATCGTTAATAACATGTTCTTTGCTCACCAGGTAGGCTGGAGGCGAGGGGAAAGGGGGGGGCTGTCTCGTGTGACACCTCAGGGAGGCAATGTGGTACTGAGAGGCTGCACTGCTCTTGCTGGTCCTGAGGGCAGCTGCTCTTCCCTGGGAGTCTCTGCCCCGAGCTCCAGGTTGGAGGGAATCCAGTGAGGGCTGCGAGCCTGTCCGTGGCCTGCGCTGTGAGCAGGTGCTCGTGGGGGCACGGTGTGGCTCCCTAAATGAGACTGATCTCCCTTTCTTTGAGAGCCAAGGTCAAGTCGCTGCTCTCACAAGTGGTTCTTGCGTCAGTACTTTTCAATTGATTATTGTGGACTCTGAGGGGCTGTTGAGGGTTTGCCTTGTTCCTGCTGGTTAAGATGGTCCATGTGTCACCCTCCAGCTGATCCCTAATTCCTGTGCCACCCATGCCCTGCTGAGCGTCCTCCTCAACTGCAACAATGTTGACCTGGGCCCCACGCTGAGCCGCATGAAGGATTTCACCAAAGGATTCAGCCCCGAGGTAGGGCCGGGGGTGCGCAGGGCTGTGCAGGGGTGGCACGTGTGAATCTGCCTCTCGCTCCCCGCTCGGGATGATGCTCTAACGAGCTGGCTCCTTTCCAGCCCTTCGTGGCTGCACGCTACGTCAGTGCTGCCTCTTGTCTCTAGTCTGCCTGCCGTGCCTTGCTCGGAGCCTTGGTCCCCTTACGCTGTGCACAGCTCTGAGCCTTCTGTCGTGCTATTCCCTAGCCCAGATGCACTCTTGACGTCTGTGATCAAAAGTCTTCTTTCCTACCTTCAGCCCTATTTCGAAGCCTGTGTTTCTCTGTAACTGTAATTTCTTTAGAAGAAATTGTGTGTTCTTTTCATCTTGGGTTTTACCTGTAACTCAGCAGAGCAGAGAGTGTGCCTGAAAGTTGCTCTCCCCGTCCTGGGTATGGATGGAGGGAGTGGGGAACTGGTGGGTGAAGCATTTTGTTTCCTTCGTGTCACTTCTCAATTGTTTTCCTCTCTTGCCCTTCGCCGCAGAGCAAAGGCTATGCCATCGGCAATGCCCCAGAGCTGGCCAAGGCCCACAACAGCCATGCCAGGTGAGTGAGGGGGTCTCTCGCAGCTCGCTTTCACTGAAGGAGACAGGCTCTCCACTGACCTCTCGCCTCTCTTGCCCTCGCAGGCCGGAGCCACGGCACTTGCCGGAAAAGCAGAACGGTATCAGCGCTGTGCGAACCATGGAGGCTTTTCATTTTGTCAGTTATGTCCCCATCAAGGGACGGCTGTTTGAGCTGGACGGGCTGAAGGTCTATCCCATCGACCACGGTAAGAGCCCGCTTGTCCCTACTCTTTGACACAGTTGAACAGACACCCCGGTATATCCAAATGTATTGTTTTTCGTTGCCACTAAGCGTTAGCTGATGTTTGTGGAGAGTCACTCCAATGGCTCCTAGATTTGTCCTGAGTTTTGACAGCTCATTTTGGAGCCTATGCGCTGGGGACTGTGTCTAGAAGGCAATTATTTCTAAATGCATTGCATGGCTTTTTCCAGCCTTGCCATTTTCCTCCCCAGTTGCTCAGGGTCACGAGAGCCTTCTGCAGCTTTGAAATAACTCGGTATTGCAAACGGAGTTTGTCTTCTCCTTACCCTCTCCTTGTGCCAAGTAACCGCTGTGCGTTGAGGCACAAGGTCCCAATGCGGATCCCAGTAGGCTGCTTGGATTACTCCCTTCTCTTACAACTCAACCACTAGTTCTGTCTTTCAGACACTTGCTTATCCCCGCTAGGACTTTGCTTCTGTCTGTCAGGCCCTTTGGGAAGGTACCCGCTTCATGCACTTGGGTTTCTTAAGCGTGGCACCAGATCCAGCGGCAGGTGGGCCCCTGCAAGAGCTGGGATTTCCTTGGACTTTGTGAGCCCGGGGCCTGTGCATCACTTGTGGTCTGTAGGATTCAAAACGCGCCTTTCTGCCCGGCAGATAACTCGTCTTCCATTTGGAAGGCAGAGGCAGGGGGTTCCACGTATGGGCTGACAGCGTGGTTCTTCTGCCTCCTGGGCCCCTTCTTGACTTGCGCCCTGGTATGTAAGGGAGCCATGAGGTTGCCTCTCGTGGGGATGGCAGGATCTGCTCTGTGAGGCTGTAGCAGGAGCCTTGGCCTGCTTTGCTAATTCCAGCTCTGTATCGCAGGGCCGTGGGCTGATGACGAGGAATGGACGGACAAAGCCAGGAGAGTAATCATGGAGCGCATCGGCCTGGCCACTGCAGGGTAATGTCCCGGGCCGTGGTGCAGGCGTTGGCTCCTCACCATTTTTCCCTGGATTATTTCTACTGTGGTCTCTGTGTGACGGGTTGTGGAAGTGGAGAATGTTGCTTGGGAGGGGCGCAGGTGCACTGCCTCCTTGCCTTCTCTTGCCTGCAATTTGCCTGCCTTCAGAGCATGCGGAGAAGCCGTGCTCTCTAGAAGGAATGGTGTTTCTGGTCCTGAGTGGGGCCTTGTGGATGCTTGGGCGTGAGGGTGACCAAGCGCTGGCACAGGTTGCCCAGGGACGTTGTGGAGTCTCCATCCTTGGAGATACTCAAAAGCCATCTGGACACAGTGGGGGGCAACCAGCTCTGGGTGACCCTGCTGGAGCAGGGGCTTGGAGCAGATGACCTCCACAGGTCCCTTCCCACCTCAGCCAACCTGTGACTCTGTGAAGGGTGTTTTGCGTTGTGGCTGAAGTAACCTCGCTCTGCTTCTTCAGCCAGTGTGAGGTTGACTCAGTTTGGGGGGAAAAGCCTCCTGTGCGTTGGTGTCAAATGCCAGGGCAGGGGAGGCGCTGCCTGGAAGGAGCCCGCAGGAGGTGTGCAGGGTGTGGCTGGCAGCCTGCTGCCCCCCCTCTGCTGGGAGACGGGCTTTCCGCCGCCAGCTCGCGCCTGACGCCCGCTGTCCCTTCCCGCAGGGAGCCCTACCACGACATCCGCTTCAACCTGATGGCGGTGGTGCCTGATCGGAGGATGAAGTACGAGTCCAAACTGCACATCCTGAAGATGAACCGCCAGACTGTGCTGGAGGCCTTGCAGCAGGTAGGACAGCCCAAGCCCTGAAGGAGTGCGAGCCTGGGGTGGGAATAGGCTCTGTTTTCAGGGCACGTCCCTGTGCTGTGGGGGGCCTGGATTTTGGAGGATTTTTTGGCCTTGGGAAATGTCTTCTGGGAAGAGGAGATAACCAGCCTTGCTGCTTGGCCTGTTGCTGCTCCCCTGGGCGGTTATCCATGGCATTGTCAGTTGATTGTGCGCACGGGCGCTCGGCAGTTGGCTCACCCTCACGAGTTCTTCTGCAGCGCTTGAATGGGAGGGACGTGGTTTGGGTCACCCTGGTCCAGCACTCACCATCTATTTGTCATTTGCCTTCAAGCTTATCCGAGTAACTCAGCCTGAGCTGATCCAGACCCAGAAGTCTCAGGATTCTCAGCCTCCGGAAGACGCAAAGCCAGCCAGCAGCAAGACTGTGGCTCCAGAGAGCACCCATCCAGGTAGACCCCCGTGCCGGTGGTGTTGCCAGTCAGCCACCCTGGCCTGCTGTGGAGCGAGCACGGGCTGGTGATGCTGGCTGGCTGACCTGGAACTTGAGGCAGTTTTATGGTCAGCTTCACTTTCTCTTCTCCAAGCCCAGCTCCGTGTGTGCTGTGCTGGGGTGTGGTAGATGCTTCTGTGCCTGGGAGGAGCGTTGGAGGGACGTGGAGCCTGAAAATAGGAGGGCTTAAGTTTGGGGACACTGGTGACAGCTGGAGGTGGAATGGGAAGTGGGTGCGATGGTCTGGTGGAGCATGAGAGTTCTGTTATGTGGGGCGGGCAAGGGGTGGTAGAGGACATTGAGCAAAAGGTGACAGTGCTGGCGGTGAAAGGCTGTGCTGTGCTTGTACGGCAGACGGCACCGACGAGCCCGCCAGCCAGGGCCACGCTGCGGCCACGCAGAGTCCACCCAACAAATCCAAACCGGTGGCAAAGACGTCGGTGAGCAGTGTCAACGGGGCGCCTCCAGCAAACCCCAACCCCATCGTGCAGAGGTTGCCAGCCTTCCTGGATAATCACAACTACGCCAAGTCCCCCATGCAGGTAGGCTGGAGCTCCAGGCCAGCAGCGCGCCTGACTCGAGCTGAGCTTTTCACTTCCAGTCCCTCACCTCCGTGGGACTCTGTCTGTCAGCCAGTCTAAGCCCTTGCCCTGCCTCGCAGCCTGCTTACCCTTGTGCTAACCCAGGCTGGAAGGCGAGAGGGTAAAGACTGACCTACAAAAGCGGTTAGCGTCAACGTGGGTCACCTGAGCAAGCGTAGGGAAGAGTCCCCCGTCTCCTCTCGAAAGGGGCAAGCCCCGGTGCTTGGCTGGACCGAGGACGTGTCCGCTGGGCTCTTCCTCCTTGCCCCGCTGCCGGCAGGCCATCAGCACCGGTGTTTTGCAGGAGGAGGAAGACCTTGCAGCAGGAGTGGGTCGCAGCCGGGTCCCAGTCCGACAGCACCAGCAGTACTCGGACGATGAGGATGACTACGATGATGATGAGGAGGAGGAAGTCCGTAACACCAACTCGGCCATCAGGTGACAGCTAGAGCCGAGGGCGGGGGGCAGGGAGCAGACATTTGCAGAAGCGCCAGCGGTGACTCCCAGATCTTTCCTGAGCGTCGTTCGCTGTGTTAGAGCCTGCGCCTGTGTGTGCAATTAGGGCTGTTTTCCTCCCGCCTGCTATTTTCCTGTTCACTTGCTGGATTTTGTAAAGCTCTTCTGTAGCTCTTCACAATCAACCCTGAGTTTTGGCTGCCCTGAGTATAACTGTGCTGGCAGCAGGCTTTGGGGAACCTCAGTCCCCCAGTGCCGACTGCCAGACCAGCTCCTGGCGACAGCGTTGGTGTGCTCGCACCGCTGTGAAGGTCGGGAAGGTGGGGTCACAGCAAGGCTGCTTTTGGGGCTTCTGGGAGAAGAGCAGGGGTATGCAGCACCCTGTGCCCCCCAGCTGCATGGGGTGCCTGCAGCTGAGTGTTCAGTGGAGTGGGGTGCTGCCAGAGAAGCTGGTGGCAGTGGGGGCGACCTAGGAATGTTTCAGGCCTTGCTTCATCCCAGCAGACAGCCCAGAGCGCTGAGTGCGGAGCTGGCGGTGCCTGCGCTGGGCCCCCACCTCCTTCCACCAGCTACTCACCTTCCCTGCTGTGTTCCTGGGCAGGTACAAAAGGAAGGGGCAGGTAAAGCAAGAGCACGTGGCGGGGACTGCAGATGGCCAGCTCTCCGTCCTCCAGCCCAACACCATCAACGTCCTGGCTGAGAAGCTGAAGGAATCTCAAAAGGATCTTTCCATTCCCCTGTCCATCAAGACGAGCGGCGGGGGCACCGCCGTGGCGGTGGTCACCCACTCCCAGCCCTCTCCCACCCCCAGCAACGAGAGCACGGACACCGCGTCCGAGATCGGCAGCGCCTTCAACTCCCCGCTGCGCTCTCCCATCCGCTCGGCCAACCCCACCCGCCCCTCCAGCCCTGTCACCTCCCACATCTCCAAGGTGCTCTTCGGCGAGGAGGACGGCCTGCTGCGCGTCGACTGCATGCGCTACAACCGGGCCGTCAGGGACCTGGGGCCCGTTATCAGCACCGGGCTGCTGCACCTCACGGAGGACGGCGTGTTCTGCCCGCTGGCTGTTGCAGGTAGGTCTGCCAGCTTTTGGGGGGGTGGCACCTCCCTTGCGGTGACGGGATAGTGTCTTTTGACTTGGGCGTGGATACCGGTTCTTTGCGATGGCTCCTAATGCTTCCTTCCCCTGTGCGCAGATGGGGGGAAAAGTTCCCCCCCTTCCATCAAACCCGGCGAAGAGGCCCCGGTCGCAATCAAACTGGAGGAGAAGGAGGGCAGTGAGGCCAGTGACAGCAAAGAGAAGGTGGGACTTGGCAGGACCAGTGATCACCCTGGGGGGGAAAAGTATTCTCCCAAGGTGAGTTTTGTGCTGCGGCAGCCCTGGGAACATGGAGCTCCCTGCGCTCACCCAGAGACGCAGCAGCGCTGGCAGTGACCGAACCGCATGTGCACGCTGTCCCGCTCGCGTGTCGCCGCAGCTGTCCCTCGAGGCACGGGGCAGTGCAGGTTTTGTGCCTTGCGTCATCTCGGGGACGTTTGCCTTGGCGGCGGGCAGAGCCGCTGTCTCCCGCAGCTGAGACGTTCGGCGTGCTGTGCTCTCCTTTGGGCCAGAGGCTGGTGGGACCCTGCACCCCCAAATCCCAGCCTGCTCTTTACTGCCCGTCTCTGCCCTCCAGCCAGAGACAGGACCAGGCTCAGGCAGCACAAGCGCATCAAGGGCTCCCTGGAGGAGAGCTAGCTAGGAACTGTTTTACTCAAAAGGGAAGTCTTCAAAATTTGCTATTGAGAAGAACGGGGCCCTGGGGTGTTTCTCAGGCACGCAGGCAGCACTCCCCCCTGTCCCGGAGAACCAGGTACATGGGGCTGGGCCAGGCTTGGGCAGAACCCGGCTCCCCTGGGGCTGGCTGTAGTGCTGGCTGATTGATCACCCTCTGACTCAGAAATTCCCTCCAATGAACTGATCTTTTTTGCCCCGGCAAGTGTGTTTTGCTGTGATGAATCCTCCCTTTCCCAGCGCAGAGAGGAACACAACACCCGCCAGCTCACCCTGCTGGCTCCTGGGCTGCGGCAGGGGTCCGTCTGCTCACGTTTGCTCTGCTTGATCCTGGCAGGAGCTGCTGGCGCTGCTGAAGTGTGTGGAGGCAGAGATTGCGAACTACGAGGCCTGCCTGAAGGAAGAGGTGGAGAAGAGGAAGAAATTCAAGGTGTGTTTGTTGAAGGCTTGTTTGTGTTGCCGATTTAGCTCCCTGAAGGCTTCTGTCCGGGGTGACTTTATGTTGAAGTGGAGGGAGAGTGGTTCAGCTGAGAACGGCAATGGGGAGCGTTCGGGGTCCCTTTCCTGTTACCAAACAGCCCCAGGGGCAGAGCTCCCGCCAGGACAGACCGAATCCCCTGGCAGCACTAACTGGCTTGAGGAGGATGGTGGAGCACTGCAGCTGGGCCGCAGCTGAACATCAGCCCTGTCAGAGGAGGAAGGGGGGAGCCTCTGCCCCAAGGCCTGGCAGGATTCCTCCCCTGCCCACCCTCGCCTCTTCCCAGCTGCCCTTTGTGGAAAATGCTGGCATCTGAACTGGGATGGAGACTCCCAGTTGCACGCTGGCCTGAGCTGGGCTGGGAGGTGGGTCCCTTCCTGCTCTGGTCTCCTTGGCCTGTGACGCTGGTTCTTTGTCCCCTGTTAGCCTTGAGCTCTCCTTTCTCCCTGCCACCCGTTTGTGGCTTATGTCTGGATTTGTCGTCTCTTTGTAGATTGATGACCAGAGGAGAACCCACAACTACGACGAGTTCATCTGTACCTTCATCTCCATGCTGGCCCAGGAAGGTGAGCTGTGCTGTGAGGCCGAGGGGACAGAGCGTGGGGTTCGGGTGCAGCTGGGGGAGCTGCGCTGAGCATGGCAGAGCAGCAGCTGGGAGCCTGGGAAGCTCACCCTGCCCTGCTTCCTTTCTGCCAGGCCTGGGGCACGAGGTAGCACTTGGTCTGGGGAGCCACGCGTCTCCACTCTGTGTCCTCCTGATTTTATAGTCCCAGGAGGAGCCCACTGGTGGGTTTTGGGCGAGAGAGGGAGGGCTGCACTCCGGCATGGGCAATACCAGCACTCCAGCGCGGGACGCGTCTGTCTGCCTCTCCCCCTGCAGGCATGCTGGCAAGCCTCGTGGAGCAGAACATCTCCGTCCGCCGGCGGCAGGGAGTCAGCATCGGCCGCCTGCACAAGCAGAGGAAGCCGGATCGCCGGAAACGCTCCCGGCCGTATAAAGCCAAGCGTCAGTAGCCTGGGAGTCGAGACTGTGAGAAGAAGCAGCTGGGCTTTGTGGCTTTGGGCAGCGGCACTTGGATCTCTGTTACCCTTTGCCCAAGGAAGAGGGACCACAGCGACAAGCCCTCGGCCGAGATGGAGCCTGGGGACAAAGAAATCGGGTTTTCCTCTGAGCCCGAGTTGTGAAAGGCGGAGACGCGTTGTCTCGAGGGGATTCCCTGCAGCCGCAGCAGAAGGCAAGCGGAGTGCCCAGCTGCCTGACTGTGCCGCAGCAGCGCCCAGATGCCGTGGGCCTGTGCCTCGACGCCGTGGCTGAGGACTGCAGCACGAGGGGAAGAGCCCACCCGGCCGGTGGCGGGTCTGGCGTTGTGGGAACGCCGTCGATGTTGATGCGAGGCTGTGCTGGCCGCAGCTGGCTGGGGCTTGTGTCCTCCTGCGTCCAGGCCTTCAGCTCTGTGCTTCCCCGGGACATTTGTGTCTGTGTTTTCTATCCCTCTCTCTCCCTTCTCCGAACTTATTTTTGGTTCTGACCCACACTTTGGCCGTTGCTGAGCGAGGCGGCTCCTGGACAGAGCCCGTTCTCCTGCATACGCTCCCCGCTGCGCTGCCCAGCTCCCAGAGCTGGCCGATGCGTGGCCAGGCAGTCCTGCCCTGCCCTGCCCTCGCTGCTCTGGGGATGGCAGCAGCCCTGCCGGTGCAGCCGGGCGAGGACGGGTGGGTTGGTTCCTGGAGCTGGGCCTTGTGCCCAGCCCTCCGTGGTGGTGCTGAGGGGCGGCGCGTGGCTCTGCTGCCACGGCTGCTCTCCTGGGGACCAGCGCTGTGGCCCTGGCAGTGCCTGTGGGTCACGGGGGGGTTGCTCCAGGCCCGGTCCCCAGAGAAACCCCGTGAATTACGAACAAAGCGAGTTCATAGGGTGGCCTCGGTGCTGCTGGGCACGGCGCTGGGGTGGACGCTAGACGTGGAGTTGCTCTGCGCCCTTGGCGAAACCTTTCAGCATGGGGAGAGGCGACAGCGGTCGCTGTAACGCTCAAGGCGGGATGGGGACTGCAGTGGCGGGTGGAAGCAGTGGAGGGAGCCCAAAGCTGCTCCTCCTGCCCAAGCCGCTCGCTGGCTGCTAACCCAGAGCTCGCTGGTGTGGGCAGCAGCCCGTTCCTTACCAGGGCATGCCGGCCTGGCCTGCCTCTCGTCTGCTGCCTCCTGCCCGCCCTCCTGCACAGGGTCTTCTGGTGCCTGTCCCCGGCAGCAATCGCAGAAGCCGGAGGTCAGCACCTCTCTCCCGCGGTGTCCTGAGGCGTAGCTGGGCCAAGGGGAGCTGCCACAGGACAGGACTGAATTTTGCAAATGTGCAAATTTGTACAGATCTTGACTATGGAATGGAACTGTTCTTTTGGTATTTGTTGAAGGGAAGAAAATCCTTCTGTCTCTTGCTGTGTCTAATATCAAGTGCTGTAAATAATGGATCTGTCTGAAGGAATAAAGCTATCCTGTAACAGCCAGCCAAGGGAGAGGTGTGCGAGGGAAGGGGGGGGGCGTGTGGCTGGGAGCACCGAGTGCCTGCTCCGGGCCACGTCCCCGCTGGCAGCTCTTACGTGGTGCTAAAAATGTGAGGTAATTGGGATTGCAACAACACCAGGTGAGTAATGCTGGTGGAGTTGAGCTCAATTTATTGACACAGCTCAGAGGGCAGGAGAGGGGGAGCGGCTGCTGCCAGGCAGCGCTCGGCTCCCGCCGCCTGCCCGTGCTGCCTACCTCTGCGCAGGACGGCGAGGCCGCGGCGCAGGCCCTCAGCTGGGATGGTCTCCTGGGCTGGGTGGGTTTTCTGGCTAGAAGTCCAGGGCACAGATCAAGGCTGTGCCCCGTTTGATCCAGTGCTTCTGCGGCTTGTCCGTAGGGATCTCCACAGCAATCACGTAGTTGGTGGAGTGGCCCGTTGTTGACAGCGTGCCTGTAACAGGGGAAGCGAGGGCAAGAGGGTGGTACGGCAGCCCTGGCCGCTGCCCGCTGACCGGGGAGTCCCGTACAAGTGGCCCCACGCGAGATCCCCTGTCCCATCCCCGTGTTAGGTGATGGGCTGAGGAGCAGGGCTGGGGGAAACTCGCTTGTGTATTTTTGGGTGTGGGCTTGAGGAGAGCCTGGCCAGAGGCACTGCTGCGTAGCCAGGGTGCCTGGCTGCTCCGTCTCCACAACCAGAGCAGGAGACATCTTTTTTTCCCTGGATGGTCTCAGCCAACAGTGCATGGCAGGAGGAGGAGCAGCTGCTGCAGCCTCTCCTGGGCTGCCCTTCCTAGCGGCCTCTACAATCTCCCCTGCTTCTGGAGATCTGTCTTTAGGGTGCCTACCTGCGCGAGTGAGAGTCTTGTAGATGGGGCACAGGTAGGTGCCGGTGGCTGAAGGCTTGCGGTTGGGGACAGGAAGCAGCCAGATGACGGCCATCTCCGTGTAAAGCTCCTTGGGGCGTGACTCCGCCAGCTGGAACGCAGCGGGGTCCCAGCGGGCGCCTTCGAGAAACAAGCCGTGGATGTAGCAGCCTTCGGCGGGAGGGCGAGTGAGCTCGCTCCCCGACTCCTTCATTACCTGCGGAGGAGAGCAGGCCAGGGCCCTGAGCAGGGCGTGGCCCCGGGGGCTCGGCCCCAAGGACCCCAAAGCTGCTCTTAGCTAAGTCAGCGCTGCCAAAGGGGAGCCCCAGCTCTCCGATGGGCTGGGCTGGGTTTTCCAGCACCTCACATCATGAGGCTGTGGGGCAGCCCGTGGAAAAGCCTGTGGAGAGGGATGTGAACAGGTCTGGAGAGGCAGAGGTCTCTCCTTGCCTTGTGGAGGTGTCAGGCAGTGGGGTGGGTGTCTCTGAGCACAAAGGGGAAGACGGGGTCCATGGGCAGCTGTGCAGCTAGTGCCTTCACAAGGGCTGGAACTGCTGCCTTTGTGGCCTTCTAGCCAAAAAAATCCAGAGCCTCTGGCTGACTCACTGACCTTGAAGCTAAACGAGATGGTGTCGATGGAGATGACGGACTTCCTGGCAAAGTTCTGCAGTGTCCCGGTGAGGAAGGCCTGGGGGAAGAAGAACCCGCTGATCCAGAACACGGAGGGGATCCCATGGCTGATCCATTTCTGCAGGAATTCAATCCGCTGCACCAAGTCGTTCACCCAGGATGCCAACGGCTTCAGTGATGGGTAGGCCTGCAGGGCACCCACAGAGGAAGATGCTGAAGGTGATCAAGGACACCCTAGACCTTGTGCCCCAGTTGCTGACAGCTGCCCAGAGCCCAGGGATTCATCCAGCCTGGGGCTGGGAACAACTGCGAGCTGCACTAGGCAGGAGACATCTCCACGATGGGGGAGCAAGAACCAGCTCCCCGTGAGACAGTCCAGTCCAGCTGTGGTGGTTGGTGACCCGTTCCCCTGGTTCAGGTGAGCTCCTGCGGGCAGTAGGACGGCTGGGGCACGTACCTTGGCATTCCACAACTCGGGGACAGTGTTGTTGTACAAGCTGCTGGCCATCAGCTCCAGCTGAGAGGACATCACAACCAGGCCCTTGAGAGCTTTCAGCAAATCCTTCAGTGTCTGAGCAATCACCTCCAGCAGCTTGTTGTACCTACAGAGGAAGAGCAGAGGGATCGGAGTGACTCGGGGCAGTGGTTTATCGCCCACATCTGCCCAGAGAGGGACTGGATCTCTGTACGATGAGCGAAGCTCCTCAACGTAACCCCCAGCCCCATTCCTCTTTAATGGGGTCTCATAGCTGCCCCCCCCAGCCCTGGATTGCTGCCAGTAGCAGATGGAGGCACTGATCAGTCCCCACAGGACAGGGATCAGCTCGGACAACAGAGTTGTTACTGTTGCTGCCAAGCCTGCACCATGCTCGGCAAGGAGGTTCCTCAAGGGTGGGTGGGAGCAGGGGCCTGCACAGCTCTGCTGTCCCCCAAGGGACCAGCCAGTTGCTGGCCCAGGGTGTGATCCCACCAGGGTTTTACCTGATCACCTCCTGCACCAGCACTGTATTCATGGACTCTTCGTAGAGCAGCGGGTATTTGTCGATCACCTCCTGCAGGTTCATGGGGGCAGGCAGCTTTGCCAGGATGTCCCTGGAGGTCTCCTCCACGAGCTGGAAGGAAGAGAGCAAGTGAGCGATGGGTGAGCATCCTCCCGGCCACGGCTGCTGAGAAGGGGGAGAGCCACCACCTGGATGGCAGTGCCATCCCTGGCACCCAGCAGGCAGGGTGGCACCTGCTGAGAGCTGCTGGTGGTGCTCGCTGCCTGTGCCGGGCACGGGCTGACACAGCACCGACGGGATCGGGGCACCCACCTCCTCCCTGCTGCGGCCTCCCAGCGTGAAGGTCTTGGGTTGCAGCTGGGTAATGGCCCCCAGCAGAGCAAAGGTCTCGTTCTGAGCGAAGGTGATGTTGGCGTTGTCGTGTAAACCGAAGAGCTCTGGGCTATCGTTGAGCGGCAGGCTCTTGATGTACTGGAGGTAGCCCTGGAGAGGAATCCAACACAGGCTGTGAGGCCAAGAGCACAGGGATAAAGCTGTGGTGCCCCTTTGGGCTGCTACGGGCCTGGCCCGAAAGAAATGACTAAGCCAGGGTTGCTGGATAAGCTCAACCCAGCAGATCGCAGACCTGCAGGTTCTGTTGGGAGACATTCCTTGTCTTGGCATTTGAGTTTCATTCATCTGACTTTTACACAGCTCCTTGTCTCCTGGCACAGCCAGGAAACCTAACTCGCAGCTTTGACTTAGGGGCAGCTTCTGTGTGCCCTGAGCAATGCTGGCTGACGCAGGAGCAGGCTGCCGGGGAGGCTGAGGGGGCGGCAGCTCCTCTGAGCCAGGTCCGGTGGCTCAGCAGAGGCCATGGCCATGGTTTGTGGTCTGGCTGGGGAGTTAAATTGCGTTTGTGTGGAAGCAAACATGCTACGAGAACGGGCAGCTTGGCAGCGAGCTTCCTGCCGTGTCTCCTGCAGAGCTGCTTGGGTACTTTAGGTATGTGATATCAAAATGATTCAGAGTACAAAAGCTTTCAGCTGGGGAACTCTGGTGATAGCTGCTACCACCTCCTGTGCACAGGGACAAGATTTTCCTCCTGTTGCTTTAAACAGATGCAGCTTTCTGAAAGCAGCTGAAGATCCCCAGGTTCTTACCAACTTGTATTCCCCCAGGGAACTGGAAATGCACTGGGTTTTGGGGAGAAGTAGATCCCCTTTGCACTATGATGATCCCCCCGGACTATGAGCTGCAATTTGTTACTTGAGTACTTACGTCGAGGTCAGAAGAAGTACTGATCTGCTTGTAGATCCCAGATTCGGAATAAGCAAACTCAGGAATCAGAACCTCAGGCTTGTAGAAATCTTCCAAAATATTCATGATGCAGCGCCTGTCCCAGTCATCAGTCACACGGCCGCCGTAGTTGATCTCCCCAGCCGTGTACTTCAGAACCTGCGAGGGACCCCGCCGTGGCTTTCCAACCTGCACGTGTGCCGTGAGCCTGCTCCCTCCGCAGGAAGGGCCAGCTCACGGGCTTACCTTGTATGGGATGTCCGTGTATTCGCTCAGGAACATCTGTAGCTGACTGACGCAGATGCGCAGGTCTCCGTCTGTGAACTCATAAGGGATGTTGAACCCCAGAGGCCCAAACTTTCTCCTCTCCAGCATGTTCCCGTGGAAGAAGCAAAGTGACAGCAACAAGGATTTGAACTCCGTGACCTGTGGGCAAGGGAGCAAGGAGAGGAGGTGCTCAGCTTGGGAGGAGGCACCCTTGGATGGGGTCAGTTCCTGCTGGGACCGGGCAGAGGAGATGTGCCAGTGCAGCAATGCCGACTGGAGCCTGAGAGGTGGAAACCTCAGTCAGGCTGCTGTGCTGGGGAAGGCTGTGGCCCGCTCCCCTGCTTCAGGAGAGCTGCAAGCGTCTTTCGCCAGGCCCCCGCAATGCTGTTGCTTCTGTTTCTCGAAGTGAAACTTCTAATTGGCTCATCAGAGAGTAGATGTGGGCTTATGAGAAGTACCACCAGCCATTCTCTAGCACGAGAGCTCTAGAGGAGAGGAAGACCTGTGCCTGGAGAGGAGTAACGTCCAGGTGAAGAGCATACGTTGGAGCAGGTATGGGCTGGGAACAGCAAACCAAAGCACCACCTGGGTCTTACCTTGGGACAAGAATTCAGGAAGTCATCACTGAAACTAATGTAGGACTTGAGCAGGTTGGCCTTGACCCCACGGGGGGGCTCGATGGTCATCTTGGAGCCATTCTGGAGGATGGACACAGGGAAGTGGTTGCTCGGTAGACTGGTGAGCCAGAGGCGAAAGTCCTGATGCACCTGGAAACCCAGAAGGCAGCAAGTGCTCAGAGGGTGCGGGAACAGCCACAGCAGCCGCTCTGACCCTCTGGTTTTACGGGGAACCTGTGGATGGGATCGAACTAGATCTGGGCTCCTCCCAGGGCTCCAGCCTCCTGCCTGTCACCCTCTGAGCGGGCAGGCTGCTCAGTAAAACAGCTCACCTTGTTGGGGTCAATGCCCTCAATGAGTCTCTCCAGCGAAGGCATCCAGCTGGGGGCTAAGTGGCAGTTCTGGAAGAAGACCCAGTTGCCCTGCTCCATGGCACTGTACATCATGGCTTCAGCACGGGGGCCCTGAGGAGGCGGATGAGAAGAGCTCAGAGACCCTGGTCCATTGCGGGTTGTGCCCTGCTGAGCTGGACAGGGAGACAGCTGCTGGTGGAAGGGCCACTTTCCAGAGCTATGGCCTGGCTTTGTCTCCATGGCTCAACTGGATCTTTGCGTCTGACGGCACAGCAAGGGCCCTTTTGCCGCTTTTGCAAGCCTGTGGGTCACGGTGTGGGAGGGTGGAGGGAACGAAAGAACTAGGGATGGATTTGGGAGAGGGTCCTGAGGCAAGAGGGTGTTTGACCTCCTTGGAGCTAGGCGAGATCGCTGGGAGTGCCAGCAGGACAGTGCTGCCCCAGGTGGGCACCGGCAGCTTACCTGGCCTTGGCCCAGAGAAATGGCAGAGAGCTTCTGGGAGAACTTCCTTTCTTCAGCAAACTTGTAGAGGTCGGCAGCTGGGTCAGTGCCCGGGGACAGCACAAACACCAGGGGGGTGGTGGCAGCAGACTCCTTGAAGACGACTGAGAGGTCAGTGGTCTGCAACACGGAAAGTTGGTCAGAGCGGAGGGGCCATAGTGGCACCAGGCGCAGCACCTCCTCACCCTGCCTGGCCTCCAGCTCCCCCCCAAGGCACCGGCGTGCTCTTGGGTGCCGAGGCCAGAAACATGTTCAGTAAGGGCCTAGTACAGCTCCCTCCAGCAGCATTAGGATCAGGGCAGTAACCACTTTCCCATTTGTCATTCAAACTCTTCCCTCGTATGCCTGCACTATCTTCTCCCTCCCAGTGTGGTTTAACTGGTGGACATTAGGATATTCCTTGTCTAAGACATAAAGTGTTTCCCCAGCTGTGGGAACACTGCGGCTGCAAAGAGGCACGAGCACTCTCACTGCAATTGGAAAATGCTGACGCCCCATTTACAGCAAGCTCGAGGTCTCCTGCTCCACTCCTGGCCCCACCAGCACTTCCTTTTGGCCAGTTACCTGTGGCTCAATGAAGCGCTGATCCAGGTTCAGCGCCACAAAGTCCTGCATGGCGTTGGTGATCTTATCTCCCCGCAGACACCGCAGAACCAGAAGCTTTTGGAAGGCATCAAGCTCAGCCTCCCACTTCCCAGGCAGGGGCTCTCTGCAAAGCAATTAGGTGCATTTTGGGGGGGTGTGCCAGATCCTGCAGCTCCCCAAGAAATGCCCAAGTTGCCTGCAGGTAGCCACTGGGGTTTCAGAAGGGACAAGGACCTTCCAGTCACTTGGCTGAGGTTGTTGGCCATAGCCTTGAAACCATCAGCAGGCAAACCAGAGCTGCTTCCACTGGGGAAGTGCCAAGTGCTGCTGGGCTAAGGTGGTGTGTGGCTCTGCCTCGGGCAAGCAACATGCACAGGCAAGGGCCACCCTTGAGGAGACAAGGCGATGCCCTGTGTGGCACGGTGCTGACTGTGAGCAGAGCCAGCACTGTGGCCATATTGGCTCCTCTTGCTCTCCCACGGATGCCATTACCTGCTGGGTGCAGTACAGCTAAGCTGACAAAGCAGGGGGCACTTGCCTGTGAGGCTTGGAGCTGTCAAAAATGGCCCTGAACGCTGCAAGGTTGGCTGCAAAATCATTGGCGAAGCCAGAGAAGTTCTTTAGGTTGCTCAAGGCCAGGATGTCTCCCCATGCTCTCTCGTACAGCCATGCCGGAGCTGGGTTCTCCTGCATCTCCTTTATGGTCCCTCCTGACAGCAGGTACCGCCACTCGTCCTGGGAACAGGATAGGACATGGTCATGGATTATAGCCTATCTGCCTGGGCCTGAAGCACGTGGGTTTCTGCTGTAGCCAAGTAAAATCCTGTAGTAACTTTCCGGCTGCCTCTCCTGCCAGGTGTGTGTGTTGAGGAGTAAGTGAACTGGAGAGTCTGGTGAGATGAACATCGCCGTTCAGCTGCCACTAGCTTTTCTCTGTCGTCTAATCCCTGCCTGTTCCCTCTGAACTTGCTAACCTTTGGAGCAGTCTGGCAGCAAACTGGCAAAAGCTGCAGGTGATTCAGGCTAGGCAGCTCTGCATATAGACACAGGGAAAGGTTTGAGATCTGAGTGGAGAGAGAGGCCTCGGGTTTGCCCACCAGCCTGCCAAGCCTGTCCCCAGCCCCAGGCAACAAGCCTCCTCTTCCACCCTGGCACGCGATTCAAGGGGACTGAACAGGCTGGACTTGCTCACCGTATCGATCTGCCCATCATTCATCAGAATCCGGATGCACACCAGGAAGGCAAACATGAGCTTGTGCTTCTCAAAGAGGCTACGGCACACATTGCTGTAGAGACTGAAGGTGATGTAGTTGTTGATGTTCACGATCCGGTCCTTCACGGTGTCTGAAAAAAAGGCAACAACCAGACAAGGGTGGTGGGTGCAGCGGGTGATGTGGAGGGCGCTCTCCACATCAGCTGTCGGTGCCTGGCGAGGGGGGCATACCCGCACCCTGCCCAGGAAAAACAGATGCTGCTCTCAAATATAGACTGGGCACAGAAAACTCTGTGAAAGCACAAAGCTGAGAGACTCAGCACACAGAAGAAAACACTGCTCCAGCACTGGCAGGGAGTCCACACTGCACCACGGCAGCCTACACGGGCCCAGCCACCACCATCCCGGCTAACTCGCACTGCTGGGTGGGGAGAGCTGCCCCCAACCCGGCAGCAGCAGCCAGGACCCGTGCATGGAGGCAGCTCTGCGACAAGCAGAGCCACACCATTACAGGATGGCGTGTGCCTTGCCTGGCCCTGGCACCAACACCCCTCCCGCCTGGTCAGACAGGGTGGCAGAGAAGTAGCGGGGAAGAGAACGGAGGGCAGGCTGTGACCACATCTTCCCTTCCCTTGTGTGGGCACAACTAGGGGCGGCTCTGGACCATGCCGAGAGCCGATGCAAGCAGCCGTGTTTGCCGTGACTCTGCAGGTGCCCTAGCTTCTGCTGCCACTAAGCCAGGAACACGGGGTGAGGAAGGGGATGGGAGGGGGCTGTTCTGGGCAGGCACCTGCTCTCTCGGAGTTACTGATCCCCATTAGGAAGATGTTGAGGAACCACTCAAGTGAGTACTGGTACATGGGGTCCACATTGGACAGGTCTGAGACACAGAAGTAGAGGATCTGGGAGCGGACGGCAACGGGCACATACTGCAGGCGGGTGATGTTGATGTCCTTCTCTGTCTGCTCCGCCACCATTACCTTGGCCTGGGGGACAGAGGAGATGTCATGGTTAGCGCAGTGCTGGCAGGGGATGCACAGCTGCAGGGGGAGAGCACCTTCACCTCTGACCTGGATCTCCCCTGCCTTGAGCTTGGACGCCTCCAGCACTTTGATGAGCTCCAAGTCATCTACGGGGTTTCCTTCAGAAGTGCTGAGCCGAAACAGGATCTGGTCTTCTATCTTCTTCAGCTCCTGACGCATCTCAGCATTGCTAACAATTAGCTGGTTTCTAGCTTCTTCTAAGTCAGGCCGCTCCGCAGCCACCACTTGTCCCAGCAGTTGGTCTTCCAAGCCACTACAACAAAAGCCATGGAGGTGAGGGTGGGGGCAACAGGCCCAGACATTTCAGGACTGTGAGGAATGAGGCTGAGCAGCATGGGCAGCTAATGGGGTAAGGAGGTACCTGGGTGAGAGGGTGAAGTTGATAAGGGTGAGCTTTGTGGAAACCTCAGGGCTGTAGTGAGGGTTGGGCAGGTTGGTGGTGATGTACATCTTGAAATCCTCATGGTAGGGGATCACCGTATCCCCCAGCTTCAGCACTGTGTTGCCTTGCTGTTTGTAGGTCTGTACCGGAGAGGGACAAATGCAGGAAGGCTGGGACGGCTACCTCTTGTGAGGGAAGGCATCCCACGGTGCCCTGTGCTCTGCAGCGAGGAGAGTCTGAAGACTCTCTGGACAGAGGAGCCAAAGCTGCCTGGCAGACGTGAAAGCCAGAACCTGAACGCAGCAGCTGTATTCCATGGCCCTGCCTGCCAGGCCAAGACAAAACTCCTGCTGGCAGGAGACTGGGCTCTGCGGGAGGCTGCCGGCACGGTGCAGCCCTGGCCAAGACAGACAAGCACAGAACAGGCAGCATCCATGCGAGTGCTGCCTGTCCAGAGAGACCTGCAAACCCACCAGGTCCCACTGCGCCCCAGCCAGACACCCCCTTTCAGCCCGGCCAGGTACCCACTGCCCTCCTTGCCAAGGTGAGACACAGGACCTGTTTCAGTAGGACAGGCTCGAGGGCCGGATCCAGCTCCTCGCCGACATTCTCCAGCAGGAAGGGCTTCCCGAAGGTAATGGCATTTTCCAGACTGCAGAGGAAGTCCCGGTCGCTCAGTTTGGCCACCTCCAGGCTGTTCACCTTCTCCTGAAAGGCAGCAGGGGAGGGCAGGGTCCCTGCGGTGTCCTGCCCACCCTCACATCCAGCTCCGGTGCATGATACACCTCTCACTGGGCTGATTTAGCTCCCCAGAACAGCAGAAATAATCTCTTTTCTTGCTCAGCTAGTTTTTGGCTATTTTGGCAAGGTTAGCCCATGTCACCAGGCACTAGACAGCCCACGAAGGCAGCAGGAAGGGGGGAATGGGGAGAACCTCCTTCAAAGAGCCATGGACCTACAGAGCCCCACACTGGTAACTCAGAGCTTGTTTGCCTGCAAAGTAAGAGCAGGTGGGTGGGAAGAGCCTTTGGGGAGCAAAATAGGAGCAGCTGCCTGAGCCTCCCGCCTGACCCTTTAAAAGGGCAGTGGGTGACTCTCTTCTGGGAGAGAAGAGGTGGTGGTCTGTGCCCCTAGTGCTCTGGCAGCAGGGACTGTGCTCACTAACCAGGTAATGCCACCCCGATCCCTCCTGTCTTAGGGACCCTGAAGGCTGTTATAGGAGAGGCTAGTGGGGTTCTGTGTGGTTCAGGGTATGGTGGAGAATGTAAGGCCCTCAGAATGCTAGTGGGGTGCCAGAATGGGAATCTGATGCCCCACTTGTTTATAGTGGGCCCCCTCCTGCCCTGTGCTGATTTTCCCAAGCAGAGAAATCCACCTGGGATGAATATGGATGTGGACCCTGTCTGGTGCTGGGGAGGCTGGGCTGGGACAGTGGGGGTTCTTACAGCTCTGGAGCCCAAAGCCTGAGGCTGCCCTGTGCAACTCCTAACAGAAAGCTGCTTCCCCTATCCTGGCAGGCCTGGCTTCCTCCCCACAGCTCTTACCAGATTCTTGATCCACTTGTTTGCTTGTCCTTGGGGATCGATGTAGTGAGTCCAGCGCTGGGAGAACTGTGTTATTACCCCATTCTCCACAGACAGGGTGTCATTGGGTAAGCCGGCAATCTAATGGGGCAGAAAAAGCTTTTGGGAACACCTGGTAGCACAACGCAGCTGACCAGAGAGAAGCCCTTGCTACCCCGGCCCCTGTGTGGTCCCAGTGTGGTGGACTGGGGACGGTGGTGAGGGTACCTCTAACAGCAGCTCAGCCCAGGGCTGCGGCTCTGCCTGAAGTGGCTGAGCCATGGGACAGAGCGGTGCTGGCAGAGTTAGGCTTGGGCAGGCTACGGCCAGGGCTTTGCTCTAAGCCTGCGGTTTGTAAAGCGGAAGCCTTACGGGTTAAGGCTGATGCCCTGAGAGCTGCTGCCGCCCTGGATGCTGCCAGGTCCTCTCCTGCTCATTGTGCAAGGAGCCTCGGCAGCAATTTCAGCTCTGCAAAGTGGAGGCACTTGGTTGTTATTGAGCTGTTTGGTTCGGGGTCTGCCCTTTGGCACAAGTGATCCTAGTGAGTGGTGAGCAAGTGTTTTAGCCTTTGCCTAAGGCACCTTCAGCCTGAAGTGTTGGGTTTTTCTGTGACTTGCCTGCCAGGAGCGGATTTCCACGGGATCTCCAAGGGTGCTGATCAGGTTCGGCTCCTTGGTGTGAGGAATGTTGTTTTCTGACAGCTGCCTCAGCCACTCCTTGCACAGTGCTACGCGGTAGTGTCCCTGCCACAAGAAACACCATCATAGCCTTTCTTCTAGTTGCAGCTAGTCTGCTGTAAGCATCCAAACCCTCCTGTTCCCATTCAAATAGGACCCTGTGCAGCCTCTGGCACAAACAGAGAGAGAGATCCGGGAGAGATCTTGCACCCTTTTGTCCTATTCCTTTCTCCCAACAGGTCTGGCCAGCAACAGCAAGAGGCCAGGAGAGCAGAGCAGCTAACCGAGACCCTTGCAGGGAGCACTGCACACTTACTGTAAAAGGGCCCAGGTAGGCCACAAAGCCAGCCGCAACCAGCACGTCCCCGGTGATGTTGTTGATCTTGTAATCCAGGTTCTCTACAGTGTCCTGCCACCGCACCTTCTCATCAGCCAGGCTGTTTATGAGCTGTGGGGTAAGTTGCACATGTGAGAGCTGCTGTGTGGTTTAGCCCTGTGTCCTGGACCTGCTGCTCTCTGGGTAATGCTGCAGGTGACCAGAGGTGGCAGGGTGGCCTCTGCCATATCCTTAATTCTGTCCCCAGCTTTGAGCACTTAATCCTGGGATTACTGGGCTGCTCCCAGCTGTCGGGGAGACCCATGCTGGCTGAAGAAGCTGTGCACAGGAGGACAGCAGCTTTTCATACCAGTGCCTGGCTGCTTGGCTTCCTCAGTCCTGTTGAGCTGCTGAGATCTGGCCAGGCAGTTTCAACCTAGGACTGTTGTGAGTTGCAGGCACACAGAGGTTTTCACCACTGTGCTCCGTGACCTGAAATCAGGTTATCTCATGTAAGCAGGCAGAACCCAGCTCTGTCCCTTACCGCATCAGCGCGGCCCAGTCTCTGCTGACACTGCTCACACTTCATCTCCAACTCCTCCTTCTTGGCTATGCAGATCTTGTACTTGTTTTGCAGCGTGGCAATGCCATCTTCAACCTCCCTCAGGCGTTCCTTAGCTTCCTCAAGGACCTGCTGAGTGGCACGCAGGTCCTCTTCTGCCTCCTGCCAGGCTTGCTGGGGAGATGCACAAGGAAATGGTGGGTATGTTGGGCATGTGGCCAGGCTCTTCCCCAAAAAGCCAGAGACCTTGGAGCGAGCTGGTTTTCCATAAAAGCACTAGCTGATACTGAGATCCTTCCCTGTACAACAAAGGTTGACCTGCCTAACCACAGGGTGATGTTCTGCAAGCCCAGATATAAAAGTAGGGGTGAGGAGGGCATTTCTGCACAGCTCCAAAAAGCCAAAAGCCTGTGCCAGCTTACACAAGCTCAGGATGTGGCCCACTGGTGAACAGGAGGAAAGGTTCCTCCGCTTACCCCAAAATAATAATAAAGAAATAGCTAGGCTTGGAGAGGATTAAGGTTGAAACACTAGTGAGATGTGGGAATGCTTCTGTAAGTACAGTTTCTGCTGAGCCAGGGACTCGGCACTAAGAACAAGGTATTACTTCTGTCCCAGCATATTCTAGGCTGACTTATTCTACTTTATTATGTTAATGGGTTTTGGGGCTTTGGCTCTGCCAAGGCTTGGCCTGAACATTAAGTCCTGACCTGCAGAACGTGGTGACTCTCAGCAGCTCCTGCAGAAGGGGGCTGCTAGTCCTGTATTCCCTAACACCTAGAGCAAGCGGGTCACGCTGCCTCTCACCCGCTTGGGCTCCACGATCTTGGCCACAAAGTGGTACTTGTGCATGGCGCGCACCCACTGGCAGATGGAGGTGCAAGCTTTGGAGACCTTGGCGATAGCAGCTGGCTGAAACTCCTCACTGTCGATGTAGGGCTGGATGGCCTTGATCACAGTGTCTGCAATATTGTCCTGCAAGGAATGGTGGGAGAGAAAGGAGGTCACTGATGAGGGTGCCAGAGATCTGACTGAGGAGGGTCTCAAAGGGCTTCCCCCAGCAGCTGCAGCCTGCCCCAGGACCTGGCGGGGTGGTTAAGGCATTGCATTGGAGCAAGAGGAATCAAATTACTGCATGCTGAGGCCTGGGAGGCATGGGGGAAATCCCTTCCCATACCACTTCCATCCAGCTCCTCCACACGGAAAGAGCAGAGGGACAGAAGGGGAGGACCTGTGCTTCTGGGTCCCGTTGCCTAAGGCAATGAAGTGCAGCCAGCTGACATGAGGACTTCCAGGCTAAATATGTCCTCATCCTCTGCTGCTGAAGGGCGTTGCCCACAAAGAACTTTAAGCGTCATTGCTGTGAGAAGGATCTCTGTAAGGCAATACCTGATCCCTGATCACAGCCTCCCTCTGCCACCACTTACCTTATCGTACTTAAACAGGCTATCCAGGAACTTCCCTGGGTCCTGGAGAAGGCCCCTGCCTGGTTCCCAGTAGTCATCCACCTTGGAGCCTAGCTTTTCTCCTGCCACCCTTCTGGGCTTCACTCCTTTCATAATGCAGACGGCTTCAATCACCATCTTCACACCGAGGGGAGGCCGCTGCATTGCTCGTACCTTCAAAACCCAAATGGAGACAATGGGTTGGCCTGGTTCTCAGTGAGACAGGGTGCTCATCCCTCAGCTGGCCCAGGGGAGACTGACACCAGAGGCAGGACATCTAGAGGATGCAGTGCACAGGCAGGAAGGAGAGAGGTATCTAAAGGGAAAGCTGATTATCAGAAAAGGCATGGAACAAACTATAGGTAGGCTGAAAAAGCCTGCCCTGATGCTCTGGTAGGTATATCTTACAGGCTGAAGATGTCTTGGCAAAGGAGCTAGATCTGTATGGCCCTGGGGAGGAGGCCATACGGAAATGGGGCACAGACAGGCTTTCTCCCTTGCTCTGTGGGCTCTCATTTGTCTTGTACCCCACTGTAGTGATGCTGTACCCCATGAGCTGGTCTGCAACACCTGTGGAGGGACTGCTTGAGTCTCTCCTCAAGCAGGCAGCTAGGAGTGCTGCTGCAGCACCCTTGAGATGGCTGTGGGTGTCAGGACCCTTAAGGATGACTCTTGCTTTGTTCCTTCTAGTGTTGACCGTCCTCGCCATGTTCAGCCAGAGACATTCCCAGGCCTTCCCACTGGACACAGTCAACAGAGGGGCAGATTTTGTGGCAACACTGAGGCTGATCTACCCCCATGCAGACACCCTCTGTGAGAAGGACTTTGACTGGCTCTTTGACTGCCCTCAGACAAAGCAGTTCCTTGAGTGGTTCTGCAGCACAGTGGGTGAGGAGAGCGTGCTGAGCCCAGCCGAGGTGGAGGCCTATGATGCCCTTCTGGCTGCAGGCAAGCCCATCCTGGAAGGTGATGCCCTCGAGCAGGCATTGCAGATGTGCTGCCAGGTCCCGCAGCTCCCAAGCATGATACCAGATGATGATGGTCCATCTCTGCAGGCCCTGCAGCAGGAGCTTCAGGAGCTGAAGGACTATCGTGACCGTCAGCTCTGGCGGCACAGCAAGCTGCAGGTCTGGGCAGCCAACCTGCAGCGAGAGCTGAGGTATTTGGAGGAGGGGGAGAAAGCAGTGAAGCAAGACTTGAGGAAGGCTCAGCTGGACCTGGAAGTGGAGATCATCCAAACCAGTGCTGTCCTGAGTCAGATCAGCAAGGCTGCAAAGCAACTGGCAGAGTGGTATGGGGACGCGGGGAAAGGCCGGCCGCCGGCACTGCTATGTGAGATGGATCTTGGCCCTTACATGAAGCTAGAACAACAGGCCACTGATGTGATTGAGAGGTTCATCCAGCAGGTCCTACCAGGGAGTGTCCAGGCTCCAGATGTTCAGGGAGCAAGTGCACAGGGAGAGAGCAGCCTGAAGGAAAGGCTAGAGGCTGGGACACAGATAGACTCGGACTGGGAAATACCAGAAGGAAGAAGAGGAGCTCCTTGTCAAGAGTGTGCAAAGATACCATGGGGGGTAGCACCAGCAAGTCAGAGAATACTGGTCCAAGGCTCAAGGGCGGAGCAGAGGAATGAGAGCGTGGGGGATGAGGAGGAGAGAGATGGCAGCCAGGAAGCCACAGAGAGAATGGATGCCAAGCAAACAACGGTGCCAAAAAGCCTTGGGACTGATGGAGATGAGCTACTGGAGGACCACGACAGCTACTGGAAGGAGCTGAGCCGAATAGAGAAAGCACATATCTGTGCCCAGAGGGAGGTTATAGTCATGTCAGCAAAAGTGGAAGGCAACTGTGCTGCACTGGAGTGGGCCCAGAGGACTCTGGAAGCTCTCGAGGAAAACCAGGTAGGGCCAGTGCTCTCTTTCCTCCACCATCCTTTGCGGCAGAGTCTGCCTGTGCTGCAGGCAGTCCCTCCTGTTGAACGCTGGAGCACAGCTGACATGGCAGGAGTGGGTGGCAGAGCCAGGCAGCGCTAGCGGTGCACCCTGACACCAGCCTGTCTTGTCTTGCCCCTGCACAGCATGTAGTCGAGGAGGAGCTCCAGAGTCATGCTGCCATGCTTCAGAACCAGCTTCATGCCCTGCGCTGCGACATCACGCAGACCCTGACCCACCAGCTGCCACCCCTGCTGAAGGCAGAGGCCTACCTCTCTTGCCTGCCCGTCCTGCAGAGGCAGCTCAGCCTGGAAGCTGCCAATCTGCGGTACATTGCCAGGAGGCAGGAGGAGGCAGCTGCGTGGCTGGCGAACCAGCACAGCCGCCTGGATCTGCTGGAGCTCCAGCTGAAACGGGAGAGAAAGGAGCTGGACCAGAAGGCTGCTCAGCTCAGGGAGATGGAAACTGCCATGAGGAAAGCCCAGACCAGGCTGCAGGAGCAGCAGGAATACTTCAAAGATGCCAGCTCCTCCCAGAAGGGTTGTCCACGCACATGGATAGACCCCAAAGACCTCTCTGCTATACGGTAAGGGTCTGGGGGGGTGGGGGGGGGGGGGGGGGGGGGGGGGGGGGGGGGGTGTGCGCATGCAGAACAAACTAGATGTGGAGGAGGTGGTATGGGAATGGGAGAGGCATGTGGCAGATCCAAGGTACCAGGCAGTCTAGCAGTGCTCTTCTGCTAATGCAGAGCCATCCTGACTCCACGGTGGTGCGAAATTCTCCAGAAGATGGCATCTGCTTCTTCCTGGCTGGCTAGGGTTGATGCAGCAAAGCACGGGCTTGGAGAAGGGAATGAGTATGGAGAACAGAGGTTTTCCTAGGATGTGAAAGTGGAGAGTGTAGAGGCAAGTCTTCAGCCATGGAGAAGGAGAGCTGGGCCTGAATGAAGCACAAGCTGCTTGGAGGAAGAGCTTTCTCTGGTTGGGTGGTCTGCACTGACAGGGGCTTCTCAGTCCTCCCTGCATAGCTCTGGAGCAGCTGGTGCTGGTGTCTGCCAGCAAGGAGTCCCTGACTGGCTCTTGAGCCAGCCTGGTTCTTATGGTGCTCTTCCCAGGCCTCCAGACATGGGCTGCTCACCAGGAGTGGCTGTCCTCTTGTTGTTGCCCCACAGCTGCTTGCATACTAGTCCCACAGCACACAATGTTCCCTGAGCCCTGTTCATCCTCAGCGCTGGCACACTGCTTGCACCTCTAGCTGACTGACCCCTTTTGCAGGCTCTGGGACATGCTGGTGGGGCAAGATCAGGAGGAGCAGCTCTTCCGCAGCTATGAGGCCATAGAAGCCCAGTGCTCCCAGTTGGTTCAGGACCAGAGGGTGCTGGAAGCACAGCTGGCAGCTCCTATGTCCCAGCTCCCTGCCCTGGAGTCCTCCACAGGGGTGCTCTACCGGCGGCTGTACAACTCCTCCAACCAGCTGCAGCTCTCCTCGCCGGTAAGCAAGCACCCCTGCTCCACCAGGCCTTGCTGGGTGGCACTGGGCTGTGAGTCAGAGCCCTCTGTGCCATCCTCCCTGGGTGCAGGGGGAAGAACTTGCTGCCTCTCAGCCCACAGAGGGAGAGGACACTGGCCTGATCCTTGCCTTGTCCTAAAAGCTATCTAGTGAGGCAGCGGCTGGCTGAGGGACAAAGGCGATTCTCAGTGTTTCACATGTGCTGTTAAGTTTAGCCAAGGTGTTCCTTGGACTGGATGTGTTTGGAGGCCAGAGTCAGGTGGGTAGTTTGTTTCTGGTGAGCTGTTCCATGGAAGGGAGGAAATCTCCCTCTTTCTCCCCATTCACATGCGTTTGGGCTCTGCCCCTCAGGAGATGACTGAGCTGATGCAGCAACTGATCACCACACAGGACAACCTCTACCAAAAGCTGACAGACCTCCTGAGTGACTTGAAGGTCAAGCGCAGATCTCTGGAGAGCCCTATCCTGCAGACAGAGCACAACCTTTATGTATATTTTTACTGCAATGAGGATCGGCTGAGAGAGGTGGTGGAGGACCTGGAGAAACAGGTGTCAGTTTCTTCCAAGGGACCACTGATGAAGCTGCCCCATGCAAAGGAGTAGGTCAAAGGGATGTTTGTTCCCTGCCATGGAAGAGGTGTCCTCTCTTGGTTGGGCTGGGTCATTAATCCTGGGCTGGGAGAGAACTCTGGTGGTCCTGGCTCCAGTGACAGGTTACTCAGGTCATGGCCCAGCATCCAGGCTTAAAAGAAGCAGGGAGCTTATTCCTTAAATGAAGAGTTTCCCAAAGCTGGTGGGTGGGCTAGATGATGTGTAAGACATTGATGCATCTTGTGAGTTGGCCCTGGAAGCCTTGTATAGACAGGAGACTTTTCATGCCAGCTCTACAAGAGGATGGGTGCTGGGTGCAAGTGGACTGACACTGTGTATTTCCCCACCTTCTGGGGAAAGGAGTTGTGTATGTTTTCCGGGGAATAAAAAAGGTCTGTTATTCACAATTGCAGAGCAATAAGCCTGTCCCACCCCTCCACAGCTGTTATAACTTGTGCGGTGAGATCTTGTACCTTATATTTACCACCACCATCCCTTGCTGAGGACCATATCTGCAGCTGGCACTTGCTGAGTTTGCTCTCTTGGCTATGGGCTGTGACACTTCCCACTGCAGGCTCAGGATCACCTTCCTTTCTCTGACTATCCTCTTTCAAGCCAGTATTCCTTGAAGTCAGCCCACCAGCCATTGCCTCTTCCTCTTCTCTGCCTGTGGTGGATCCCCTTTCAAAAGAGCCGCTGGTTCAGGCAGCGTGCTGCTAGACCTGTCCCTGTGCTGTGCGGTCAATACTCAGGGTTGCACTGTGCTACTGCCTGCCGCCTACCCCCACGGACAGGCACCACGGTGTGAGCCCTCTCCGGCACAGTTTGGAAGTGACATGTAGGAATACTCAGGAGCCAGGTGCTGCCTCTCTGCCCTTCAAAACTCTTTGCTTCTGAAGGAGTGAAGCTGAGAAGCTGCATGGGCAGCTGCCCAGAGTGTGAGCCCAAGGGGATGGATGGAGATGCTGGAAAAGGCTGGGGATGCTGCAAGCCTATAGAAGAGGAATTGCTGCAAAGTGAGCAGCCATCCAGGACCAGCCCCAGCTCTGCCACCCTCCCCCTCGACCCTGTTACCTCTGTAACATCACTTTTGTTGAGGTTCCTCAGGCTGGCAAGAGCAGCATCCAGGGCTGGGAGGGCTTCAGCCAAGTCCTTCTGAGCATCATCTGCAATGGCTTGGGCTGTCTGAGCTTTCGCTTTGGCCTTCATCTCCTCAGCCTGCACAGCACTTCTTGTCTCTTCAGCCACAGCTGTGTCCACCTGCAACACCAGAGATGGGCTCAGAAGCATGCTGGAGCCAGAGCACCCCTTGGGCTTGGCTCAGCACTGCTAGGTAAGGATCACAGCTGGCCTGGCTGGCCATGTGTTTTCCTCCAGCAGAGACATGCTGGGGCCTAGCTGCTGGAGGGGATCCCCTTCCTGCATCATGCTGGCAGGAGGGTTTGGCAGCCTGTAGAGATCATCCACAAGCCCCAGCTCTGGCTGTGCCTAGAATGGTGTTAATCCTGCAGGAATTTGCTGCTCTGCCCACTTTTCCTGTTAGCATAAGGAGAAGCACAGGGATGCAAATGTGTAGGGAGACGGAGGAGTAAGAAGATGTGCTGAGGGTTTTGTTTCTAAAACTGTCACTTCTGTCTACCCCCAGGGTTAAAACACTACCAGGAGGTGTAAAGGGAATGTGGAATATAGCCAAATCTTTTTCTTGAGTGGATCAGGCCACCTTTCCAAAGCTACGTGGGAAGATAAGAGATTGCAGGCTCTTTCCCCTTTGCATGCAGGGCTGTATGATGATAGTGTCTGCTCCCTCTGTCTCAGTCTGGCCGTCCCACAGTATGACAGGCAGGAAGGAACACAAGGAGGAGGGAAGACAGTGACAGTCAACACAGGACAGTTCCCTCTTCTGCAGTGGCATGAGTGACTGTGTGTGATGATCCCTGAGGTCTGGGCTAGCAGGGGCAGGCTGCAGATGGATCAGCTCCTTGGGGATGGGATGTGAAGGAATGATCCCTTTCAGCAACAGAACTCTGGGCTTAGGGCTGCTCAGGCCACCTGAGGATTGTTGGTGCAAGGATGTAAACCAGTGAGGAAAGGGAGCTGGTAGCTTGGCTGACCGACCCCTGGGTTGTGGTTTGGGATGGGGGCACGTGAGCCATCACTTCTGCTAGCAACTGGCTGACAGGTTGTGACTGGGTCCCCCCAACACCAGAGCAGGGACACCAGCAGAAGCCATTCTCGCTGGCAGTGCTGCTCTGCATAAATACTTGCTGTGCTAAAGGGTGGCCTTTCTACTGTCAAGCAGGATTTTGTACAATATCTGCAAGGCCCCCCCAAGCCTTGTGTCCAGTCTGAGCCGCCAGACTTGGAAAGCGCAGGGCTGTCCAGCAACGGTACCTGCAGTTGCTCCATGGTTGCCAGTGTGTCCTTGGCTGCCTGTGCCAGGAGAGGGCGGGCGGCCTCCAGCTCCTCCTGCATCCTCGCTACGTCCTCTGCTGTTTGCAGGAGCTGTGGGAGCAGAGTGAGAGCACAGGCAGCCAGGGAAAGCCCCAGGAAAGGGCTGTGCTGCCCTGGTGGGCGCTCCCTGCCCAGTGGCAGGCTGTACAAAGCAGGTCTTGCCCTGGTCCCTGCTTAAGCAAATCTGGCACTGTAGTGTACTTATAAACAGTAGTGCCTAATGGTGCCTGCACACGACAGGCATTAGTTCATAAGCTCAGGGCCATCAGTCAGCAGAACCATGGTGCTGTTATAGGGCTTCCAGTTAAAAGGTTAATAAGGAACATCCTGAGAGATGATGAGCTACAGAGAGGTCTGTGGTCCCCAAAGTCTGGGGACTATCATTTTTTTAGAGCTGCTACAGACTCAGACCTTTAGGAAGACTGGCCCTGGCAGAAAAAAGCATAGTTCTCATTTGCTTTTGCATGAGTTTTCTCCCGTTATGCAGGAGATCTATAGGGCATCTTGCTGCATCTCTGCAGCTATAAATAATACTGCTCAGGGCAGGTGAGGGGGGGCCAAAGCTCTCCTGGGTGTGAGGGACAAACCTTGTCAAGGCCACTTTTCATCCTTTTCTTGGCTGTCTTCAGTTCCTGTTGCTTCTTTCCAATCAGGCAACTGAAGATGGTGAGAAACTCGAGGTAGCTCTTGGGAGTGACATAATTGTATCTGGCCAGCTCTGCTAGGTACATTTGGGACTTCTTTGCCACGCTCTGATGGATTTCTACACACACGTGAATCTACAAGGAGAAAGGAAAGAAACACTCTTATTCAGTACTGAACATGTGGTAGGCAAGTCTCTGTGATGCTCACAGAGAGCACAAGGGGCTTACAAAGAGCCCACGTGTACAGTCACAGCAGAGCTTCAATGTCATACAGAGAGAAGGTGACAAAGGGACAAGGCCATTTCAAGGCATACAAAAGCTAACCAGTTCTGTATTTGAATGACCCTGCCACGAAACATTTCGGCTACAGGGCAGGACCTTTCTGCAGGTGTGTTGTGCATCCATTGTCTATGCGTATCTAGAGACACAGCACGCTGAGCATACAGGAACCATGTGTTGAGTGTGGCACCTACCATCCCATCGATATCTTCAGTACTGGCACCAAGATGCGGGGTCTCGTGCAAGAAGGAGGAGGCAACACACTGCAGGGCTTCAGCAGGCCACTCGTTAAACCAGTTGATGGTACAGCAGTTCACAAGAGAGGGGAACTGTCTCAACCGTGCGCGGAAGACTTCTCCAATAGGGCTGAGGGGCAGACATGCAGAAAAGAGATGTTGCAAACAGCTATACATACAAGGATAAGATAGCTTTCCTACTTCCCTAGAACTATCCTGAACTCCTACAGAGTAAGGAGGAAGGGAATATACCCAAGCAAGAAGGAGGGAGGGAAATAGGGAATGAAAGTTCAGGCAGTGAGCCGCATGTCCTAAGGTGCACGTTGCAGCTCACTCCTTGGAAGTCCTGGCTATATTCTGGAAGTATTAAGATGGTAGTGGGGTGATGTTTATGGGTCCCTCCCTAGGGAAAATGCTTAAGGGGTAAGAAATAAGTGTGATCTGAAGTCTATTTCAAGCAGGTGAGTGCAGAGATCACATCACCAGACCAAAATCATGGCCCCGATTCTTCCACTTGTACTTGCACTGAGAATGCCCTGTACCTTCTGGCAGCCCTCCTACAAGCAAGCAAGCTGCTCATGAACTATGCACTAGATTCGTGAGTAAACACGGTGCAAGTGACCCCCAAATTCAAGCAGGATATTTTTGTAACAAACAGCTCAATGGTGCATGAAGGAGGAGGAAGCTTGTATTTAATCTGATCACATATAATCACATTCTTAAACTTTTCAAACCATCTTGAAACTGGCGAAGTGTAAACAGAAGTATCCAGTCCCATGGGAAGGTGGTATGCAAACCTTATTCCTTCTCCAAAGTCAGGGGCTTGGAAACAAAGGTCCTATGACAAAATGATGCGTGGCAAAGGACAAGGAGGGAATAATTAACATCACTGACAGCATAGAGTCCTAGCTCTGAACTGTACCTCATGCACAGGACCATGTGGATATTGCTGTGAACTCGTCCTGTGTATGCAGCCATCAGATTGGCCTTGGTGGGCTGCTGCCCTAGATCTCGAACAACAGGCTTCATAGCTGTCATGATCTGTTCTTGATCTTCGGGGCTGTAAATGTTGGGAATGTCACCTGAGTTGAGCAGGTTGTTGATATCCTCAAGGAAGGATTCATTTTTAATCTAAGTACATGACAGGGGGGAAAAAAAAAAAGGCAGTTTCCTAAGACATAAGACAGTCATGTCTCCACATGCTATGGAGATCGTTTCTGGATAAATATAGCCCTCAGCCTCTGTTATAAGAATCATTTCTGTGATCACTCAGCTCCAGTAAAACATACTCTGACCCTTGTCCGGCATTTCCAATTGAACAGCCACATTCAGCCATTTCAGGGGTGAGGGTTTGTGTTTGAGAACAAGCCTCCTCCTGCCCATTCACTGTCTCCTTACAGACAAATTGCGCTCAGGGCCTTGCTCCCTGCCTCGCAGTGACTCTGCAATCAGACCCCAGACACCAGGTTGCTCTAGGTCTTCGTTCTTCCAGCACAGAACACTTCACTATTAGGATACAGCTCATTGATGTAGGAGACAGAGTAATTGTAGGGATGTGTCACAGTCTGTGGGACAACCTCCTTCCAGAGCTACACTCACCTCTCCACCTTTGCTAAATCAGAAATACACAGCATCCGTCTATCTGACTAAATGCACCCTCCCATGCCCCCCTTCTCCCACATATGCTTCTCGCTGCAGGGAAAAGGATGCAAGAACAAGCAGCATTTGACAGATGCTCATCTCACTGCTTAGGGCACTGCCAGAAGGGACTTGGTTCCTGTGATAATGAAGGCAGTAAAAAAGCCTATGGGGAACATAACCGTGAATTCCAGAAGTTGGCCAAGTCATTAGCAAGTTATAGTTTACAGTAACAAGCCAACATTATCCTGCGGAACCAGCAGGCATAAGGCCCTAAATCTACTGGTATCTTTGAAAAGAAAGAGAATGATGTTACTTAGGACTTCTAGTATCAGTGGTCAGCATAGTGCTTAGCTTCAGGCAGCTGGATCTAAAATCTTTGATCCCACTAAACCCTTGGATGGAGCCGAAAGAGGCTTCCTTGAGCAACAGAAGAATCAGCTCACGCACACACAGCTCTACAGTCCCTCTAGCAACAAATGCATTGCCTTTGGTTTCCCTGGAGCTTTTTTATAAGATGATGAAGGTGGGCTACTTATGAAATACAAGTTGTGCCTGGTTTGTATCAAGCTCCTCAGTGCTCTTTAGGGGGATTTACTGAGCTTAGAGATGTGTTTCTGACTCCTTTTGAGTGCAATCTACCATGCTAATACTCCTGTACCTGTGTGTCTACGAATAGGAACGTCTTGGGTAGACTTTGAAGGCCTGCCTTCATCATGATCTTCCTCATATCATCTCGCCATTCAGTCATGCCATAATTTTTGGACAGTTCAATCTGGAAACACTCATAATCTGCCCTAAAGGAAAGAGAAGCCTGTGGAGTTACATCGAATCAAAATCTCTTCTTTTGTCAATCCTGAGTATATGTTATGGACTCAGGGGGAGAGGACTCAGGCAAGTTGTTTTCCTGCAGTGAGTCCTGAGCACACGTCTGTCCTTGTGAATGTTCAGCCACCAACCCAAGAGCATGTGTCGTGCTTTAACCCCAAATGGTAACCGAATACCACGCAGCCACTCACTCACTCCCCCCCTCCCTGCTGGGGAGGGGAATCGGAGAGAAAGAAAAACTCGCAGGTTGAGACAAAAGCAGTTCACCAGGACAGCAAAGGAAAAATACAAAAATATATTAATAATTATAATAATATATATAAGGATAATAGAATACATAGAACAAACGATGCACAATTTCTCACCACCCAACGACCGATACAGCCCGTCCCGAGCAGCAGTCAGGGAACAGGAATATTCCCCCCCCCAGCTATCCCAGAACAGCAAGTTCCAGAGAAAGCAGTCGAGGGAACGAACAGCTGAACAAATGAACGAAAAGGCCTGAACAAATGAAAAAAAGGAAAAGCAGGGAACAAAAAGCAACCAGAAGGGAAGCTTAAGGGAAGTGGCCCACCAGCCGACCCTCGCTTATACTGGGCATGATGTCTATGGTATGGAATACTCTCTTTGGCCAGTTTGGATCAACTATTCCGGCTCTGCCCCTCCCAGGTTTTTGCACCTGCACATTAGCAAAACCTGGGAAACTGCAAAATGTCCTTGGTCGTTTAGCAGCAACCAACAACATCAGTGCGCTGTCACCATCCTTCACACACTAAATCCAAAACACAGTAGCTGCTGGAGACAAAACTAGCTCCGTCCCAGCCTAAACCAGAACAGCATGTTTTACTCAAAGCAGAGATACCTGAACTAGCTAGAAACCGGGAGAAGTACAACTCCATGAGATAACAGAGTCACACTGCTTCTTGGGCCCAGTGCCTCAGAGTGGAGAGGGAACAACTCAGGGTGGATCTTTTTGTGATGCTGCCCTCAGAGGCTGGTGCACCTGGGAACCGTGGTTGCGTTTCTCTAGGATCACACCCTGTATTCAGAGCTGGAAGAATTTTCTTCCTCAGCCTAGTTCCCTGGCTCTTCAAAGTCTCCCCCTTGACTCCCAAGAATCACCAGTCCTACTTGCCAGGATGCCAGGGACATTTGATCACTTGTCACTAGTAGCTCCTGTCTTTGGCTTCCTGCTGCCCAGCTCCCAAGAAGCAGCCCCTCTCTCTCCCCTGCCATGCTGAGTGCTGCACAGGCCAGAGAGCTGACATGGACCAGGCTGCATTTGCTCATTCGCTGCACACCCACAGCACTAACCCAAGATACTAGCAGGCAAAAGAACCCAATTTTTCTAGTGTAGATGTGCATGTTAACTGAGCCCTAGCTCTTGAGTGTTAAATCTGAAGAGTCAGCAACCAGAAAAATGCGTAACCAGTAGCAGGAAAGGCAGGAAAACAGATTCTCTGGAGGCAACCCTGATGGAGCTCCACATTATGTGCATAGGAGTGCATTACTTACATGTGAGATGCCAGTCTGGTGAGAGACTGTCTCCCACTTCCCCCAACACCCAGGAGAAGAGCATTCCCCGGAGCCTGCCGCAGGATCCGGCTGATTCGGCAGATGTGCTGTATCGCATCCATGAAAAGCACAAGCTTCAGCTCTGGGGTGTTGATTTGATTGTACTCCTCCAGGTAATCCTCAATCACAACCTTCAGCTGTGGGCAGAAACAGCCAGTTGTGGCTACCAGATAAAAGCAATTGTGAGGGGGTGGGTGGTTGTGTGTAAGCACAGCCAGGCCTCTGGGAGGGCAGAGCAGAGCCTGGTGCTCAGCAGGGTCTGGGAGCAGCCACCTCTCCCAGTTGCTCCCTAGGAGCTGCCTGTGGGGAGGCAATGGCTCTTTGCTCTGTGCTCCTGTAGGAACTGCCATTGGACTGGGCTGAATTTAGCTAGTGGTGGTGGCAGCAGCTAAGCTGAATGGTGGCCTTAAACTAACTCAGGCAAGTGACTAAGGTCTGCTGTTCCCAACGGTGCTGTTTGCCTGGAGAAACACCAAGGCATAGCTCAAAATAAAATAGTTTATGGCTGCCTGACCCATGCTCTTCCACGGCCTCCCTCTGGGAGAGCTTCCTCGCTCTGTAGCTGACCACTGCCTCCTGCTGCATCCTGTGGTTAGGATCCTGGCCGGAAAGGGCAGGTGCTGGAGGAAAACACCGCTGGCCATAGATGGGTAGAGAAGTGCACTCCTCTCCCAGTCCAGCCATTGCACAGAATAGCTGCAGGAGCAGTCTTCTCTCCTGCCCTTTCCAGGGCTCTCTCCAGCAGCACCCTCAGGCCAGAGCAGGAGATGAAGCATGAAGACATCTGGGATTTGGCCCTACCCTCTCAGCAATCTCACTGTGAACCTGGGAAAGCAACATCAGCTGGAATTCACACAGTGCTGAGATCCCTGCCTAGATGCCAAAGTCCAGTGCGCATCAGCGGACTGTGCAGCAGCTTGGTGAGTCTGGCTCTCTCAGCTGTGCTCACCTCGGTGGGGGACAGGCCTCCCTACTTTGTGAAAGAGATTGGAAAGCTCAGTTGATTACCAGTCCTTGTCACACAGGTATCACAAGAGGAGAGACGACAGGATAATCATCTGTTTCTGATAATGAGTGCAAAACACACTGCTCATTGCCTTTGCTTAATTATCACTACCAAAGTACTCGCAGTATCATCTTATCCAACAGGGAATCTGGCAGTAACATTAATTTCTTGTAAAGGTCAATTGTGAAGTCTTTAATGGCAAAAGTAGTGTTGTTTGGGGGTAATGTGCCATTTCTTCCCAGCATATTTCACTTCTTGGTCCCAAGTGCAATTCATTTGGGAGATTTGGCATAGCAGGCTGCCGCCAGGATGGCAATGCAGAGACAGCTTGTTCTGCCTCAACTTCCCATCGCACCGAATGTGTCCACTATCCATATCTGGGGTAGGATTTCACAGATGAGCCCTGGGAGGGTCTGTGATTCCAGATACCTTCAACTCAAGCAGCCCCATGGTTACTATTAACTGTTTTCTTTTGTTTGCAGAGGACTTGGAAGATGTGAACATAGTTCACATCATCATGATTCCCGGGGTCCTTACCTCTTCCTGGCTGTCGATTGCTTTGTACAGTTTGATATTGGCACCTGGCTCCATGAAGTCCCCAAACAGGACTGGCTGGGAAGGGACGACCTCCTCAAAAGTGGTGTCTAACTCCTCCATCATACTCTTCATCAGGTTGTCAAACCAGGTCCGGTCCTCCTTGCTGACCAGGCGATCACAGAAGACCCGGCAGCTCTCGTGGTACCACAGTCTCAGCAGGTGCAGTTTGTTCTGGTAACAAATCCCAGCAAAACACGCCCCCCCCCCCCCCGTGAGAGAAGCAGAGAAGCATTAAGAGCCTTGCTGTCAGGAAAACTGGTTCCTGCCCAGCATGTGGCCAGCTCCACTTCTGCTAGAAGGCAGCTGGAGTGGAGAGAGAACTGGGTGGAGAAAGCTGCATTCCCTTCTCCTCTCAAAAACAACTCTTGTCAAAACAGCTGCTTTGCAGAGAGCTCATTACAGCTTCAGCTAATCCCCCCTTTATTTGTCCATATGTCAGGCTTTTTTTGAGAGATTTAAATTTTATGTTGTTTGTCCTTATCTTTTCCTCAGTTTGATTTAATTTTTAGTGTTTTCAGAAGTTTTTGTGGTTTTTGGAAAGATCCTTTTATTCAGGTGTAGCACAGAACCAGGGTCCCAAGTGCTTCCCGTGGTAAGTCAGTCTCCACTGGCTAGGCTGGAACCAGAGCAAGGACCTCAGGAAAGCTGAACGGGCAGAAGCCTCCATTGCTACACGCTGGTAACAGGACAACACCTCTGCCCCTGCGTGGTCCCCTGTCTGGTCCCCTACGGCTCCATCCAGCCCTGAATGGCCGGGCTGTGTCGTACTAACTCCCTGTGGCCACTCACTGCTTCCACGCTGGGGTAGTCGGGGGGGTCTGTTTACTAGTGGTACTAGGCAATATAGCCAAAGGGAAGGTCATCACATTCATTGATCAGTACCAAAACGCAGCTTCAACAAGAAAATGAGGCCTGTTTGCAGGCCTGTCAATGAGGCCTTAACTGGAACATTTCTGGTCTTCCCCTGGTTGGTGTGGCTGTGCTGATGGAAGGACTCACCTCGATCTTGCTGGGCTCAGCCATGAGCATGCCCTGGAACACCTTGGAGAGGTCTCTCAGGTTGAAGGTATAATGCGACTTTGCTGGTGTGGGCAGCAGCTGGGATGTGATGGTCAAATACACGCTGATAGTGGCATCAACCAAGGGCTCGTTCAAGTCTTTGACTGCAAGTGCTCCTGCTGCAGAGACAGAGGAAGGTGAAGAGGATGCCAAGGTGGTGACTCTGGGTTGAGAAGGTCCTAGCAGTGCAGACAGTTGGCACTGAGTGGCAGAGGTGTTGCTAGGACTTGGCCAGGAACACACTTTTCTTCTGCTTTCTTATGCAGAGACTGTGTGGGAACCCAACCAAGCACCTGCTCACTGCAGTGGACAGTTTGCCAACGAGCTTCCCAACCCAAGGGAATCAGATTTGGGGAGGGAAGAAGGCATCACAACAATTCTGCGGTGTTAAGACTTCACGCACCCCAGGGAGAGAGGAGACACTGCCAGACAGGTAACTGGTGCCTACCTGCCCCATACTCACAGACAAGTTTTCCTTCTCCCTCCTTGTACTCCCTCAGTGGAGTCGCAGCTACTTTTAAGCTAGAAGGTGTGAGTGCCCTCTTAGCTAAACCGCCTTGCAATTCATTGAGCTCAGCAAATGCAAAGCACCGGGGAATAATTTCTTATGCAATAGTCTGGCAAGATTTAAACACAGCTGCCAGTTTTAGAGCATAAAATACTTTTTTTTTTTACTCCCAATCAAGTTCATTACAAACACTCCTGGGGAAGCAGAGCCCTGTGACACCCCAGCATTTTTCACTATTTCCAAAATTCTTTAATTTCTTTTTAAATCACAGCTAGATGCTTCAGTGTGCCCCTGAGCTCATAGTCAGGTACCGATGCTTGTGAATATTGCAAGCACTCAGAAAGCTCTGCTTTGCTTTTGTCATAGCCCACTATTCTCACTCCTTCCTACTGGCAGATTTGCAGATGAGGGCACATTTGCAAAGATGATCCTAAATTCCCACCCTGTCAAATATAAGAGGACTCATTTCGCTCCAAATGAACCCTTTTTTCTGGGTGGCTGTAGCACCATGCTTAGATCCTCCCTGCTCAGCTGTCCACAGCCTGCAGCAGATGGAGAGTAACAGAAGGCTCTGCTTCCACAGAAGGCTGTTGTCTGGGCAAGTGTCTGTCTGCTGAAAGCACAGGTAAGCTATGCCATGCTGTGCCCATCAGCTTGTTTTGTTCTCAGTCTCTCTATCTCATCTTTCTGCTCTTACTTACGCACTGGATCTCTGTAACTTTTTTCTCCTAGGAGTCCAGCTAGAAAAAGACAAAAAACCTGAGTTACCACTTTACTTGCTGAGGTGAAGGATACGTGCATCATCCATCACAAACAAAATCCTCTTTGAAAGGCCTAGGCTATGGGATACCTTACGAAACTGTGAGAGCTAAAGTTGAAGTTTGCTGATTTGCACCAGCAGAGTTTGGCCCCGAGACTAAACAGCGTACGAGCTCTCTGTTTGCTAAGATTCAAACACCACTTTCCCAAAAGCATCTTCAAGAAACTAATGCAAGTTCCAGCTTCCAACACTTTGATCAGATCATCAATATTAATTCCTCCCCTTCCAACCTCCATTACCATTGGGTTGACTTTCAACGCGAGGAGAGGGTGGCAGTTGTCTGCAGAACTTACCCATCCAGCTGCCGAGGATGGTGGAGAAGATAGTCTTCTTGCTGCTGTCCTCCATCTCCGCGAAGGAGAGGTAGTTGAAATGGCGGGTGAGGCGTGGAGTGACAGCATTCCTTCCCCCTCCAGGAGGTCCCATGGCACAGACAAAATTAATATCTACCAGCTTCTTAAAAGTACCTTGAAGAGTGCAAAATCAGGAAGTTGTAGCTAAAAACCCTTGCCACAAATCTCCACAGCAGGTATGCATATCTACCAACAGGCCAACTTTTGCCAAGAGCACTGGGCAAAGAATCCGAGTCATACCGATCTGCTTCCTGTCGTACCAGCCCCCGTGGTCCATCCACTGCCGCAGCAGCTCGATGGGTGGCTGAGCGCCGTACTTCTCCAGCGCAGGCATGTTCAAGTCATCAATAAAAAATATGAAATACCGCCCAACAGGAGGCCCAAACACACCCTTCCGCCTGTAAGGACAGAAGCTGTGTAAGGACACAGGACAACTTCCATTGCAAAGATACTCCTAACTTGATCCAAAAGCAGTTTTTTCTCCAGAGGCTTCCTGGGTCAGCAGTTTCAGCTATCCTTACACTTGCACTCCATATACCCCTTTATATGGGCCTTTGCACAGAAAAGATCCAGAGCAATGTTTGAGGCACTGGCTTCTTTGCAAACACACAGGTGAGATTTTGTCTATTTATGCACAGTGTCACTGAATAAATGGGTGAAAATAAAAGCAAAGCTTGAGCCCACGAATCTGCTGGAAACTTCAAACTGGTGGCTGACCAGGGAGGAAAAGGGGAAGCTGCTAACTATGGGGAGCGGGATTGGGGATCAGCAGCCACGTCTTCTCCCCTCATCAGTTTCTTTAAAGATCCCACACCAGGGTTTGCAAAAACCCGTGCCACAAAATGTAGTATTTCTGGAATAACTAGAATTGGAGCAACTTTTACAGACCCTCACTAATCCTTCTCACTTTCTTGCCATTGCATCAAGTTATTACTGGCTCTCATGATCCCAGCTCAGATTTGCTGTGTGTCCTATTCGTTATCCACAGCTGTATGTGCTTGGGGCCCCTTCAGGGCTTGGGATGAAACTAAATGGCCAAGCTGATAGAAACACTGAGCTCAGGGATATGCCTTTGCAAACACAGAAAGGAAACTTGCCTCTTATCCAGTTTGCTGTCAATGAGATCCTGGGTTTGGTTGGCAGAGGTGCGTGCCGAAAACATCAGGAAGTGGGTGATATATTTGAGAGGCAAGTTCTTCAAAAGCTTGTCTGTAATTGTGAGAGTCTTCCCTGTGCCAGTGGGACCAATGCAGAGAACCTAGAAGTACAATCAGCAATGCAGCATAACCGTAGGCACACAGTCTGTTTTTCCCAGCGCCCTGACATTTGCTGGAGGAAACGCAGGTTACTTCTCACTTAGGCATTCAAAGGCTGGGAGAGGCCAGAAGGCTCGCTTCTTCAGTAAGGACAGCTATTCAAGGTAACAGATCTCTTGGCGTGGAAGGAATCCAACCAGAGAAGCATGAAATGGAACCACAGGAAACAGGTAAAGAGGGATGGTGACGGGCTATCTAGCAATTGCTGCGTTTTAATTAAACAACTGAGTGCTGATATTCCTTTGGGGCACTGGCATGGTGCCTGGGGACTGAATGGAGAGCTCTTGTTGCTTAGGCACAGCTTTTGAGCAGAGAAATACAAATCTATGAGAGCGGGAAATAATCTCAAAGTATCAGGTAGCTGTTAGGTTCTGATTGCACTGGGAGAGGAAAAGGTGTCCCTGTTGAAGGGAACAAGGTTGAATCAAAAAATCAAAGACAAGGCCGGGCACGTACTGGCTTACGGTTGGTGAGCAAAAGCTCCAGCAGATGGGCCATTCGCACCGTGTTCATCGTGGGCACAATAATGTCACAGAAGTTGGTATCAGGAACCATAGTGAACTTTGCCGTAGAGTCCAGCCACTTCTCCCAGCACACCTGAAAGGTATGGGTGTGTTTAGAGGGGGCAGTTGCATCTATCCCTTATGGGAATAGGAAAACAGTATTTCTGCTGTGTTTTCCCCGTCACAGCTCCCTGTGCAGTAGCTCAGATTCTGACAAGGAATTCAGGTTTCCAGCCCCTCTGTCTAGTCTTGCCACCTATACCTTTCTGTATGGCAATGCTGCGTGTGCCTGACTCATTTCCTTCGGGAGAGAGGTAGACTGAGGGTTAGAGATCACTGTCCCAGCAGCAACATACTTGCCCTCCGTTCTGAAAACTGGGATCAAAGGGTGATGGAGCACTTGTGATATTTGCCAGAATGGGAATTCTGTCCTAAGCTGACCTACCCAGTAAGTGTCCCCACGGCAGAGGGCCAAAGAGGGCTTAGCTGGGATCCTGTCTTCATGTTTGGTGCCATCGCCTGTGTTGCACTCAGAGGCACATGGAGGTTTTGTACTTGTACAAGACATGGATGACTTGTGCTAGAATCAAGCCACAGACTAACGTCCCAGAGGCCACTACACAAGTGAGACAGAGGTTTTATCAGGGATGTGCTGGAGAACGCTGAGAAAATGTGCATTCCTGACCACCCTATGTGGCCTTCCCACAGAGACGATACTGGCAGCTTCTGCTAAGCATCTGATGCTCATGTCGGGCTCTTTACGTTGCTCTGATTTCAGGAAAGGGAAACATTTTTCCTCTTTTTTTTTTTTCCTTTCAGCCTAGGGGCTGGTGCCTGTCAGTCAGATGGGCCTTGCATGCCCTACTGCTCTGCTGTCTCCTGTGAAAAAGATATATTTGTCTGCCTTGCTCCTCCTCCAGACTCTGCTGCACACAGCTCTTCCGCTGTTGTGCACTGCTTTCTGACAGACAGACCTTTCCAACTGAGCTTCTCCCTGTCCTCCTCCAGCAGCTGCACTTGTAGAGCCCTCTCACTTTCCTGAGCACTGGCAGAGGCACTCGAGTCTGAATTGACCATCCCTTGGCTCAGATTCAAAAGACCTCCTTCACAACCCTGAGGGCAAGAAACTGCCTTCTTCCTTTAATGAAAAGCTTCATCTCACTTTAAACATTCTCACTTGGTTCCTATAGGCCTTCTTTATTTACCCTTGATGAGAAAATCCTACCAAATCTGGCAGGACTGTGTTGCTTGCTGGTCCCTCCTCCCAAATTTCCCCAGCTTGGAGTTGAAAGTGAAATATCTTACCTCCCTAATGACCTCCTCATCCAGATCATCTTCAGCACTGCTAAGCCCAGCATCGTACAGTTTATAGTCATAAACCAGTCCTTCTTCTGGGAAAAGTAACTGGATCTGTGGGAATGAAACTGGGGTGAACCTGGCTGCCACTCAGCTGAATTCACAGGAGGGTCTGCACTGCTGCAAGGAAGACTTTACTAACAGGATGCTGCCCGGGCCAGGGGGGTCAGGTCTGTCCCCCAGATCTTCCAGCTCGAGGGGTGCCTTGAAGTTTGAAGCAGATCTGGTATACCAGATCCCCAGAGGAAGCCCATCCAAAACCTCCAGGCATTCAAGAAGCTCTGACCCTCATCCCTCATTACCAGTTCCTCTATAATGAGAGAGAATCTGCTTTTCCTTTACTCACCTTTTCCTTTGCCATCTTCTCCCTCAGCCACAAGCTGAAGGCCATGCGACCTTCGGAATCTCCCGTAGCGCCCACACTCCAGATCAAGGCAAATATAAACCAGGGTTCAATGAGCTCTCTGATATGAGCTGCCTTCTCCTGGGGAATCATCCTAATTCCCTGAGAACCAGCAAACAACAGAAGTAAAATTCTCAGGCATGGTTAAGGTACGCAAAAAACAGACTCTTCTTAATGTGCTCGTAAGTCTGTTCATCTTCTATGTAGCTTTTTCTAGCCCGTTTTTCACAGGCCTTGTTAATGCATCCTGCGGAGTAAAACTTGCTGTTTCATTGGTGTACTTGAGAGACTCCCCTTGCTGAACTAACGTCACTCAACAAGAGCTGGGAGAAGAATTTAGTCTTTGGTTTTTAATTTGAAAACTGTCCAGCCTTCTTCAATACTAATTCTCAAAGGACGTGCAACCTGCAGTGCATCGCTGCTTAGTTCTGGTCTCTGCTTTCCACTCATTCTCCAGTTCCCTCTGCTATAAATAAAAGTGAACCTCTTCCCTCCAGCCTGGTAGGCATGGAGTTTATCTTTTACTCTTTCAGTGGGCAAAGCATAATCCTTCCAGGTTTACCTGCGCTTTGCAGGATGTTGTATTGCCTTCCACCACGTAGATGAGCTACAGTGTGACCTTTCTGCACCAACACTTTGTTCTCTGGTGACTAACCCTCTGCATGACTTAGTGCCCTTAAGAGATACGGCCGCACACAAGCAATAGCTGCAAAATCCTACCTCAATGGGAATGAAAGGCTGAAACAAACATTCCAAGAGCATGAGGAGGCTCCTTGTGAGGTTACTGTCTGTTGAGGCAATTATCTCCTTCACAGACCTCCGGACAAAGCCAATGGCCTCCTGTAAGGAGAGGCAGGAACAGCTCACTGTCACTGTCCAGCACGCTTGACTTTGCTTTTACCTTCTAGGGTTCTGGTTTCTCCTCACCTCCCTGCAGGCTACATTTAGCAGGGAGGGTGTGACTGAGAATGCTGCCATTTCCCACTGCCTCCCGAGTACCACCCTTTTCACTGCAGAAAAGTCAGTCAAACCGCTTGGTTCAGTCTTAGCCACAAGAAACCTCTGGGCCTGCCTTTTGGTTTTGTGCAATGGTGACATGCATCTTGTGCCATCACAGCTGTTAAATGGTTTGCTCCCTTCAGACCTTTCCTTTGCAGCTCTAGGTTATTCATTAAAATAGTGCCTCAGGAGAAGAGTAGAAATAACAAGACTTGTTCTTACAGCTTTCTCCCTGGAGTAACTCCACTGTAAGCAATGGAGCTGCACCAGGGATGATTTTGTCCAGAAGATAATTTTAAAAGGAAATAAAACAAACTATAATGACTAATAAGACTAAATCACATCTGTAGGGATCAGTAAATAACCTCTATTAAACCCAGGAAATTCACAGAGCAGTTTGTATACTGGTGGTCTGAAGTGTTCCCACAATGGCATTTAAATCCAGGCCTTGACAAGTCTGGGCTGGTTGATATCTGAGCTGACAAGCTCCAAGCCACAGAAGGGCTGGAATGACATGTTAGCTCACCTTGAGGAATCTCCTGAAGAGAGATGCTAGCTGCTGTGAGAAGGGCTGCATGACACCTGGGATTTTTTGCAGCCAGCACTCAATGAAGGGCTCCAGCCCCAAGACGCTGGGTTCCAGGTAAACCATGCCACAGCGGGAGACTGTGGCAGGGGAAGCAACAGCCAGATCTTGGACTTCAAACATCATGGTCATGCTCTGGAAATTGCAAAAGGAGAGAAAGGAGGATAAGGACTTGATCACTTCTGATATATCTTTCAGCATAATTTGGTGAAGCTGAAATCTTTCCCTTTGTTACAGGAGCCCTCTTTTTGTTGTGTTTGTGCAGCACAGTAGAGGTCTGGCCAACACAGGGCTGCTACTGAGACACCAATTTCCATACAAGTCCATCACAGACACCAAGTGAAAAGTAAAAGGTAAGTCTGTTGCAAGGGGGAGGAAGGAAAACAAACAGGCAGAAAAAGCAGGAGGGATGAGTTACCTCTGTCAGCTTGATGATTTCCCCTGAGCTGAGACACAGCTTCTTATTGTCATCCAGCACCGTGTTCATGTTCTCAATCCACAAAGCATCAACTGGCCCGTCAAACATGTACCACTTCTTGCCGGTGTCGGTGGCTGCAGCTCCCCGCCGGATGAGTGAGGAAAGGATCCCATCTGTCCTGAAAGGTGGGAGGAAGGCAGGGCTTGGCCCATTCCGGTTTTGCTGAAATCAATGGCAAAGCTTCCACCATATAAGGCAACAAAGCCAGAATCTTACCCTGGTTCATGTGCCCAAGGATACCTGTGCCTCACTTGTTATGAGCTGCATAAAGGTCCACCTTCGTTCTTTCTTTTACTGAGACATACATCTCAGCCTGAGTGGCACCATAAGACAATTTCTTTGGGCATTAGGATCCGGACTTCATGTCATTTAACTCTAAAATGCCATTTCCCTTTCACATCTCTGTCCTCAGTGAAAAGCAATGAGGCCTTACTGGCATCCATTCAGGTCACAGGCAGGTTACCTGCTCTCTGGAGGCGCCTCTTTCTCCACCAAGTGTAAAGGGAGACTCAGGACAGCCACTCTGCTAATTCAGATGCTTCAGCTGGGTAGCTACAGGTTGGGAGGATGAATCCAGGCTAAAGAGCATGACTCTAACCTCTTTATAACCGGGGTTCCCCATCCTCAGCTGCCTGTGAACACAGGCGGTGCTGGAGCTGGTGAAGAGGAGAGCAGACATACAAGGAACGCTGACTGTTGACAGCAAGAACTTAATCTGTACATGCAAACCTGGAGTGCAATTTCCGTTCAGGCCCTGGACTCTACTTCCATTATTAAATAATTATTTGTTATTTTTATAGCGCTAGTGAATTCCAGGGTATTGTTACTGAGATCAAGGGAAAACAGTCTGTTCTAAAGCTCAGCTGATTAAAACAGATGGATTTGTCTGTAAATACATTTTACATGGTGGCTGCATTTTTCTTTTTGTCATGTTGACGTGCCTGTGTGCTGCCCTTGGGTAGAGTCACATCATAAATAAACTGTTGAGCTTAACTGGAATATCCTATAAAATGTCCTTCAGTAAAGATGCACCAGAGCCCAGGTTGGGAAGCTCTGGGTCTCAGCATCAGTGATGTTTACGTGCTTGCACTTCTCCTAGAGGCAGTTAGTTTCATATTTATTTAGTTTCCCTGGTTTTACAGAACAGAGTCTTTAGCTTTGCCCCTAAGGAAGTGGTGGGTGACAGGGCCAAAGGGAGATTCACACTGCTTCTCACACCTTAGCTTCTGGATAAAGTGAGCTGCAAAGTCAATCTCAGGTCACATGTGGAAACATAAGCAGTAGGACCTGGCAGTCAAGAGGCCAAATGGGCTATTGGTTCTCGCTTCCAAATCATGTAAGCAAGCAGGAGCCCTGGTAATGGGAATGAAATGCCCCTTTATGCCTGAAAGTCATCGCTCATCATTCAAGGCCACCAGGGTATTTATACAGAACAATTCAAGTGCACAGTACAGAGGTCACTTCTTCAGAAGCAAAGCAAGTGTTTTTAAGCTGCTGTATCTTAGAGCAGGGGCATGCGCTCCAAAGCAATTGAATTATTCCTTGGTACGCAGTTAATGCTGCCAGCTGAGCTGCAGTAACTGTCTGGGCATGTGCTGGCAGCCGGGCCAAGCACACAATAGAAGATGTCAGCTTAAATCGCCGTGACTGGCTATTGTAGCTTGGTGAGGATAAGGAGGACTTGATCGCTTCTGGTTTTATGCCACTACCCTAAATAGTTCTCAGCCTTGAAGAGAAGACGCTCAAGACCAGAAGAAAAACATTTCCCATCTGGAAGGAAGGAAAGCAGGTTTTGTACTTTACCACTCATGCGTTAGCAAGTTGAACTCTCCATAAAGCTGGCCCATTGTGATGGATTTGGGATTCAGTACAAAGTAGCTGACTGCTTCGTAATTCCCACCACTGGCTGCAGGCTGACCTTTCAGTGACGTCATTGCAGCTGCCAGGACCTCATAACTCTGCAAAAGCAGGAGAGCAAGAGAGTTAACTGCCATGGCTCCATAATGACAAAGCCACTTGCTCTCACAGCAACTGCATTCAAAAGGCAGCGAGAAAGGAGACACAGTGAAGGATAATACCATAGTAAGGAGATGCCTGGCTGTATCTGCAGAAATAAAGCATTCCAGATGCAGGGGGAGGAAGTTAGATCTCCTGTGCAAGAGGCCTGAAGCATCTCAAGATGTCAAACTACGTCTCAGCCTTAGAAATATGCAGCAGACCTAATAAGCCTTGGTCTAATGTCCCAACTTGAAAGAGTGAGCTACTAATATACTTCCCCATGGCTATAAATCAACACTAAAAGGCAGCATCTTGGTCCCCTGACTTCTATGTGAGAGAAGCTGGAAATGCCGGAGTGTGAGTCTTCCGTGAAGCTTAACCCTCTGCATCACTAGGTAGGCGATGGTTTGCCAGGGCCAGCACAGTGTCTCAACCATACCTTTGTTTTCCCAGAGCCTGTTGGCCCCACTAGCATAAGGCCGTGACGAACCACAGTGGTTTCATAGAGCTGGATGCACTTAGTCACAAAACCTGTAGAGGAAGATGATGCAGAGTAGGTCTGAGACCAGCTGTCTCTTTCCTAGGGCAAGGCACTGGACTAAAAGCCCAGGCCCAGAGGGAGCTTGTGGAGAGCCTTTCCCCTCACCATCAACATCTTTCAGATTCTCTTTGATGCAGGATTTGCGAATGGCTTCTTCCAGGATGCCATAATCAACAGGTGTTTCTCTGATCTTGGGAAATAAATCTGAGACAATACCATTGAAGAGCTTGAGGTCATCCTGCAGGAATTTGGGTATGTTGGCATCCCTGATAGCCCGCAGGCAGATCAGCTCCTGCAAAGATTTAAGAACTCAGAACTTCAAAGATCCTGCCTCACGTGGCTGCAGAAAAGGCCACATAAGTCTATGACAGTGTGAAGTATAAGCACATTTACCTCATTCATAGTAGGATTCTCTCTTTTGAGGTTGCCAGCTGTTGAGATGACAGTCTTCACAGCTCTCATCCCAAAGTCATAGTGGTCCTGGAAAAGGCACAGAGGAAACAATGTTATCAGATACAGGAGCATCACCTAAAAAAGACTGAACATATGTATGCACTCAGTTAGCAGGTAAGAGAGGAAAAATGAGAGAGTTATGCCTTCAGAACAACTGCTCCTTCATCCAAGTCTGCTCTCAGGATCTTTCCAACAACTAACTAGTCCTCAGCTGTGCAGACTATGGGTGAGGAAGACAAGAATAGCTGGATGATGAAAAATCCTAGATGGAAGGAGAAGTAGGCAGGGCTGCTTGGCTCAACTGTCCTGCCGTTGTAAACCTAACTAGGACTGAAGGTGAAGTCCAGCCACAGGAGGAGAAATGAGAATTAGAAAGAAGGGAGGTAGATGAAGAACGGGTACTGTGACCTTTTTGTTATACGCTATCACAAGGCACCAAGAGAATCATCCAGGTACTTCATGCCTAGGCTGAGAAAGCCTCACATTTAAAACACATTCATGGACATTAAGGCATCTACCTGGGTGCTGAGCTGCTCTGACAGTAGTTTGAATGTTGTGGTGATCTTCTTCGCAAGGACTTTGGCTTCATTAAACCCAAAGGAGTAGAGTGAGATCTCAGCAATCATGGAGTAATCTGGAACCATCATAGCCACAGGACGAAAGAGAGCCTGAAACATACAGTTCCAACACAAGATCAACACACTGTTGTTTCTTGCTTTTTCCAGCAAACTGAAAAGGCTGAGTATTGATCCCAGACTGTTTAGAGGACACAGCATGAGCGTGCCAGGCACCTGTCACGGTAGCATCCCTGCAGACTGCAATCTGAGGAGTGCCATTTGCTTACAGATGTGATTCAAATCTCAAAATGATCCCAGAAACTTTCCAAAAGCATCACATCCTAATCCTTGTCATGGACACACTGGTGGTCTGGGTAGCATCCAGCACCTGTATCGCCCCTTTTCTTTCTGTCCATGCAGTCTGCCCTCCTTACCTTCAGGTTATCGGGCAGTTCAGTACGCCCAGCATACCCTGGGTTCATTGTGATAAAGACTGCACAGGACGGGACCAGTGGGATCTCCGTGCCTTCAAACATGAAGCGATCCACCTAGAAAATTAAAAAATGTGATCATCCTTAAAGAACAGAGCCTGACCTGCAAATTAAATAATGTAGCAGAATCTTCAAGAGGAAAACAATGGCTTTCAGTAGTTAAATTATCAAGCACAGACACACACAGCTGCCCACAACTGTAGTGACTCAATCTGGTCCCACTGCAGGAATCCAGTATTACCAGCAATATTTTTCCCTGTTTAAGAAACTGGGCTCATGGAAGATTAACTGATAGGACACTTTTTTTTTTTTTGGCTCTTGCACAGACTTCTATCCCTGCAGCTGTAAACAAACATCTTTCCATTTATTCTGCAGTAGAGTTTGGACCTGAATTAATTCATGGGGCAAAGAGGGCAAAGAGAAACCTAAATCCTTTTTAAAGCTGCGTAGGTAGTAATTTCAGATGGGGGATAAAGTAATGCAGAAGAATTCACGGAGAGCAAGTTTCTAATTCCAAGCCAAAGTCAAGGAGATTCAGGTCTTAACCCCTCTGAGTCTCCAGAGAACAAAGCAGAGGCTGGCTGCTAGACTGGCTGACAGCTGAGTCTCCATGTAAAGCCAACAATTCACTTTACATTGCAACTCTGTGTGTGCGTGAGTATGCATTTTTCTGCACATATTGGGTTTTGTGAATCCACTAAAGCTTAGATAACACATTTAGACAAATGTGGTGCTGAGCAACTCATGGCAGAACACTGGCTGCCTTTATCACAGCTCCAATTTGTATCAGCTCAGTGGATCTGTATCGGAGTGTCTCCCACACCAACGTCTGCTGGCACTGCAGCTCAAGCTGAGACGTACTTCAGCCTGTGAGAGTGTGGGCAACTGTGGCAGCACAGACTAGGGTGAGGCTGCAAAACGTGCCCAGGATGCTGACTATGTAATGGCCTGATATGATGCACTACAGCTAGGGCATTACTCATGCCTCTCCGACCTCAAGTATGTCTGTCGGAGTTGCCCCTGAGCAGTGAAGCTGGTCCTCCGTGAAGAGGCATGCAAAGACAAGGACTAGCCTGGACTAGCTCAAGTGGAGATTTTTTTGCCTGCCTCTGCATCCACATGTTCATTACGTACCCTCTGCTGCTGTGCTTTCTGAATGGTTGTGATCTGCTGGGCCACCACAGACAGCACCTCGATATCAATGCGGTTGAACTCGTCAAAGCAAGCCCATGCGCCAGAGCTGGGCAAGGAAGGAGAAATGAGGGGAGTCAGGAACATCACACAGGAGCAAACTTGCAGTCAAAAATTCAGCTAGATCTAGAAATTATAAATCCACATACTGGCGAGGCAGCACAGAGACAAGAAGTGAACCTAAAAGGCCCTGAGCGTCCCACAGCAGGTAGCGACACAGACACAGCGTACTGGTACAGCGGAAGGGGTTGTAGCCCCTCACCCCGACTATGCATCCCAGGCCACGGGATGAGTGACAAGGTCCCTGCAAGACCATGGCAATGTCTGATCCTACAGCCTGGGACAAATTCTGCATGTTACAGATTTGGGCTTGAAAGAGGTGTCATGTTGAGTTCCCGTTTTGTACCTGAGCTCTAAGTGTAGCAGATACAATTTAGACATCTCTTAAGTCCATTTTTCAGAGCTTGGAAGACTACGTATACAGCTGGAAGCATGTATATGAGGACGGTGATCTTCCCACAAGTCATGGTTTAAGAAAGAAGTTAAATTACTTACAAAGAAAACATCTGAGAAAAGAGTATCAGCTTTTGTTGGAGTAACTAATTCAGATTCACCAGCATGCAACAAACTAATTGGACCACCTCTGTTTGAAATATAGAGAAAAGAGAAGCTTCTCTGAGAGGATCCCTCAGGGCTTAGAGCAGCTTCTCTTGGCTACTCAATTTTGGATACACTCAGCAGATTCTCTCCTTAAGATTAAGCAGCTTGTGGGCTGAATCTCGGTCCAACATGTACGATATTAAAACAAAGGCCAAAGGCCAAAGCTGCAAACATTTGCACAGGTGTCTAATAGTGGATTGGTGCAAAGCATTTTAATTTTGCCTTAAATGAACAGGATCTCTTTTTATCCTTTTTTTTTTTTTTTTTTTTTTTTTTTTTTAATTGGCTCAACTGTCCCTCCCTTCTGGCAGGAATTTTGTAACTTTGCTCATTCTGGAACACAGTAACCCCCTTACCAGGGCTTTGTTTGTTCTTCTGGGCTGCTATGAAAAATACCCGCCAATTCTCAGTGGCCAGCATCCCCGTATCCTACCCACTCCTCGATAATGACACGCAGCCTTTCATTGTACCTGGCTAGTCCCTTGAAAAACTTTCCCATTGCCATAAAGTCAAGCTGGTCCGAGCAGTTGAACACTACAGTTTGGATCGCTAGTGCTTTGCCCAGGTCTTTTGTTGTTTCTGTTTTGCCTGTTCCTGCCGGTCCTGCAGGTGCTCCTCCAAATTTCAGGTGCAGAGCTCCTGTAAGCGTCAGATAACACCTACAAGAAAGAAGAGACCAGATGATGAAAAGCATTTCTACTACCGATTTCAGTAAGGAAGACACATGATCTGTTCAGCTGGAGACAGGTAGGAACCCATCCTTTATTATTCTGCAGAACTGCTTAGATATGCAGCATTCTGCAAAGGAATTAGCTATGTGGCCTTGATTAGTATTCACGGGGGTCTGCATGGATAAATCCTTCTGCCACCGGCTACAAATTCACTCTCCAGAAAAAGGAGAGTTACAAAAGGGTAAAACTATTATTGCTGCTGCATATTCTAGAGTATTAGATGCCCCTATCTACTGATTTGTACAAGAGCTCCTTAGCTATCAGGTGAGCATTTTATATGAGTCAAAGCACTACATTAAGAATTAGGAGAGTGAAAGCAATCAGTTTGAGCACTGATCACTAGGAATACAGTAGAACCAATGCCAGGGTGTTCCTATGCCCTTGTCTCAGGTAGTCCTTTACTGTACAAATGGTTTCTATTCACATACATTAAGCAGTAAGACCAACATGGTCAGATCCTTGGTTTAATCCCCAATGAGGCTTGTTCATCCAAGAAAAAAAAAAAACAAAAACCAAAACCAAACCCAAAACAAAAAGACACACATGTATTATGCAGAAAACAATCTCTTTACCTGTCAGTGAGGGGCGTGATAACCAGACGGCCACTGTTCCCCAGATACTCATAGCCATAGATAAATTCAGCATTGACTGCTCTGATGTACAGGTCCCCCCTCGTCCAGTAGTATCTAATGATGAGTGAACATGACATCAGAAAGATAAACACTGGCCAGCAGACAATACAGCAGCTCATACAACTACAGCCTGCAGGTTTGGAGACCTGCATGTCAAGGGATTTCCCTCTCGAGAGAAGAAAGGATAAGGTAACACAACAGGGTGGACAGGAGTTCTCACAGGACCTGAAATTAGGTGTTATATCAAGTGTCCCACTCCTTGGGCAGGAGCACGCCCTCTCGCAGTGAGACTGTGAAACACCACGGTATGGATTAGTCTGTATTGCCAAAGTGGGTGCCATCAAAACTAGATCTGTCTCAGATGCCTTAGAATTGGCATCCCTAGCAGACTTCCACACCACTCCTCACAGGGATGTTAGAGGCGACTCAGGAATACTGCTGACAGACTATGCAAACTCTTGTTTCCATTTGTCACAGACACAGCTGATGGGTAAGGAGAATGAAGACTGGCCAGGGAGGCCAGGTGAGGTTCGAAAGCTATGCTCTCTACCTGAGCTGCGAGATCCACTCGAAATCATTCATGCTTGTCACATTCTCCTCAATCAGCCTTGCTGCAACATCCTTGGCATGGACCTCAATCACAATAAGAGCTGACAACACTGCTCGCTGCATCTTGGACAATTTTCCACGGACCAGGGAAACCAAATCGCCCAGCTGGGTAAGGAAAAGAAAGTACTCTGAAGCAATCCATGTCCCAAAGACCCAGGCTGTACTAACACAATGCAATCAAACTTATGGCACGCTAAGTCCAGATCGTAGGCTGTGTCCAGGCAACTTCTGTCTCTTCTCTTGTCAGAGATACAAATGACTGCTCAGAAAGCAAAGACTGCTCAGGGCTGGCTCAGAGCTGACTTTTGCCTACACCATTACCATGTTCAGGTGAAAATAAAGAGTTAGAGCCACCATGAGGCCCAGAGCTAATATCTCCCAAGTATTAGGTGTGATTAGATGCATGGAACAGATATGAAGGATGCAGTTTCACTTTGATTTCTACTGTCCATCACTTCAGTTCTCCTCCACCTTGGACTTCTTGGGTGACCCTGGAGAAGTTACCTTTCACCTTGTTTCTGTCATCACGTAATGATCATATTACCAGTCCTGTAAATTATCTGAGGTTTATGATGACAAATATCCTAATGATTAAGACGAAAAGAACCTGGTTTTTTACCTGTTTTTGAGCTGTGCTATGCAGAATTGTGTGTCTGTTTCTCCCACAGTGTTGTCCTGGCTGTATTTATAAGTTATCTATGGCCCAATGATTGAAAAGTCTCCATCTAGCAAAATCTCACCCTTACATTCATTCTCATACCTGAGTACTCAGCTGTGGGAAAAGTCTGTTGGACAAATCTCCAGCTTCCAGAGCTTCAGACACTTCTTTTGTCCAGAAAATCTGGCAGCCAGCAATGACCACTTGGCCAGGCCATTGCAAGACCCATGTAGTACGTGGAGTCTTAAAAAAGAAGAAAAAAAAAAAAAGGTGGTAAGACTGATTTCTTTTTTTTATTATTTCTATGTCTCCCTGCTCTGAGATGCATGATTAACAAATAAGAACTGAGTTCTTGTTTAAGACACCTTCCTTTTTTTTTCCTCCAGTTGGTGTGAAGAAATCTTCAGGCACAGGCTCTCTGGACACTGGGTACAGCAGGTACCTTCTCTCCACTATGCCACCTGCAGGTTAGTGACCAGTTACAAGTGGCCAGTAGCAGGTGAAGAACAGGAATCTGTGAGACCCAAAAGAATGCTTCCCCTCCTCTGGCCTGTTCTAACTTTCCTAGTTTCAAGTTTAAGTTTTCAGACTGAGTAGAAAACAGTAATGGAAATATCTGAGGCCTTTTCATTTTTCAGCCTTTCTCCCTGCCTAGACCCAAACAAATAGAAATTTAGATTTTCTACCAGCATAGCTTTTATACAGAAACCAGAGCCGACATGCATCCCCTATGCATTGATTGAAACCAATAGTTCCTGTGCCTTGGTTACTTTTACCAGCCCCTAGCACACTGTGTGAGACATGAGAGCTGAAGGAGAAGATCCTTAAAAAGAGGAAGTTGCATGGAGAGAGGAATAGATATGGATTCATACAGGGTTGTTCTATGATATTAGGAAATGTTCTGTGGCTGTTGAGTGAGTGTGTAGGGTTTGCATTCTTCTGGACCATTAGCTGCTTGCTCAGCTGTGCATTCTGCACTTGACCCACACACAACTGGATTAAAGGTTGTATATTAAAACTAGTAGAATATCACAAATTCATCAGCCCCATCACTGGTGACCTCTGTGGCAAGCCTGGAACCAAGACATCAGAGACCTGCCAGTCTGTGATACAACTCGTACCTCTGGATAAACACCAATTGATCTTTCTATGTTGTCCCGTACACTGGCCTTCATGGATTTCTCCACTTCCAGCAGCCATTCCTCTACATTGTCAGTGGGATAGATGGGAAGAAACAGCTTCACCTCTTCTCCTTCAGCAGAGTACATGTGTGTGATCTGTAGGTCCTCCTGGAACAGTAGCTAATGGAAGAAGCGCAACAGGAGATGTGAATGGCGGATTTCCTTTCTATCCCTGCCTTCCTGCCACTGGGGGACAGCCAGGCTGTAGCAGTGTATGCTCATTATAAATCTGGTGCCAAACTTGGTTGTCAGTAGCGATAATAAAGCGTACAACAGATGTGCAAAATGACCTCTCCAAGAAAAAGGAGGACCATTGTATGAAAACAAGAGATTCACATCATTGGTTTAACTTGCATGAAGCAAACCAAATTACAGGTAGGATGAACATTTCTCATTGCCTGTCTAGGATTCAAACTCTTGATTCCTGTTCAATTCTGTAGACTTGAGGTCACAGTGCCCAGTTTTAAGAGTAAAATTTTAACAGCTTCTCCAGTGCTCCAGCATATCACTGAAAGTCCCCTTATTTATTCCAATGGCTTTGCATCAGGTTTCCAGTTCAATTTCCTTTCTGTTTTCCCAAGCTAATGACTAGGAGATTGGTTTTAGTGTCTGAGTATTGTGGTGGTGCGAGCTGTGACTAGCCATGGAGCCTGAAGTCTATTAGGAATAATAAAGAGGAAAAATAGCCAAGTTAACCCCAGCTCCTAAGTAGGGATGAAGGCAGAAACTTAATTCAGTTCAGGCTTGTTCACTCCTCGTCCCTCCTGGTCAGCAAGAGTGGGATTCCATCCTAACTAGGTGCCTGCGAGTAGACAGCTAAGTCTGAGCTATTTCTCTTGGCCTCCACAGTGGGACAGACAGACATCTCCAGAGGGAGTGTCCTCTCCTCCTGAGATGGGTACCTAAGTGAATTTCTTCAAGATGCCCTTTGCAGATGCCTATTTTCCCCTCATTGTCTGAAGGGCAGTTGAGGGTGCCCAGTTCACGGGCAGACGTCTGGCTTTGAAATGTCTAAAGCAAGGTTGCTTGAATCCCACTCCAGGACAGGCAGCACCTTGCAATGCCGTACGTACAGTTACAGGTTCCCAGGAGATACATTTCCACACAGCAGAATGTGAACACTCCTCCAGACCTCAGAACGCCTCCAAGTTCCCATGACACCAGCTTCCCAAAGGTGGGCTGAGCCACTAGCATGCTTGCTTTGCCTACCTGTGCAATGTTCTCAAAGCATTTGCGGAGGTGAGGCTGTACAGCAGTGGGGTCTTTTGTCTGAGACAGTATTTCCAGCAGCTCATCGTCTGAAAGGAAGTAGAACCTAGAAACACAGAGCAAGACATGAGGGGAGGCTCTCTTTACTGTAGCATCAGGGGCTAAGTCCTGGCAAGATGAGGAACAAGCCTATTGCTAGAGACACCGTTTCTGACTGCTCACTGATCTCATTGTATTTGCGTAGGAGAGTAGCAGCCACAATCCAGCCATCTACCTTTCTGTAGAGAGACTTCTCCATCTGCAGAAGTCAGTTATTCCCACGCAAAGTGCATCTAAATGAGTATCAAAGAACAGAAGTATTCCTTCAGGGATAAGGGACAGAGTTACATGGAAGTTTTAATTTTACCCCATCCTTTCTAGACAAATCATGAGGCACAGATATGCAACGATGTTACCAGACTGCCCTTAACTCACAACATTTGTGTCTGCCTGTTTTCTCCCCATCAGATGGCAGCATTGAAAGGCACAGCCTTGCTTATGTTTGCAGTCTCATGACAATATCCCAAGCTTAGATTGTTTTGCTTTCTTGGCAGAGTGAACTGGAGTGAGCCTCTCTTTTCATATTCTCTGAACCAGGGAGTGTGATCCAGCCCACTGAAATCTGGGGTTACCTGGGAAAAGCGCCTCTCTTCGTCTCCAGATATTCACTCAGCCCTTTCTGCACAAGTTCGAGTAGTTTGTTACATTTTCGCAGGTTCTCTAGTAGCATAGGATCAGGGCACAAAGAAATCACCTATAAACAGAATGGAGAACAGAGGAAGCATCAGTATTCTGAGCATGTGGGAGATAAGGCACTGGAGATAATTGGGTTGCCCAGTGATGTTACTGATAGGACTTAAATGACTCATTCACAGGAGTACTTTCACAGGGATCTGGAGAGGTGTGAGCTTTGTGGGCAAGGAGGGGAAACAGCGCTTACGGATGTGCCAAACACATTTCTGAGTTCCCCTAAATACCAACATTTGTAATATGGAATACAAGTGCTGATGGAGTCTTGGGAAGTGGAGACTGGAGAACAGAAAAGCGCAGAGGACTGCTACTAGGACACAGAAACAGGCAAAAACAATGGCTCTAAACAATTTAAAGAGTCAGTCTTGAGGAATCGAAGGAGTTATCTTATGGATTAGGATTATAGCAGGGCTGGTTACAAGAGTCATAGGCGGTAGGGAGTCTGCATGCTGAGGAGAAGGTATCTGGTGAGGTGGACAGCTTGGTGCAAGGCATCACAGGGAATGACCTGTCCGTTCGGACACCAGAACAAAAGGCCGAATTCCAAGAGAAAAAACCTAGCACACCACCCTGGGCAAGGTTCCATGGTTTATAGAGCACTGCTCCTGCCCACACCATTAAAAAGCAACGACTCAAAGGCAGTCCTTGCATGAGCACAGCTCCAAGCAGTTTGGGATACCTGCACTGGCTTTCATCAAAGCACACACCTCAGGGTTTTCATTAGCATTCTTCATGATGTTCCTCCAGTCCCTATCCATGGCCTGGTAGCGCTGATTTTCCAATGGGAGCTGTCTTTTGATGTCCTCTGACCTAAAGATGGGCTCCAAGTAGAGCCAAGAACGCTGGCAGTTCAGCCATTCCTCTAGGACATCCTAGTGGGAAGCAAGAGCAGCATATCAGGACACCATACTATGAACCTGTTCAACAAAACCATTCAAACTGTGCACCAGAATGGGTTTAAAAAACACACACAAAAAAAGGAAAGAGGTGATGCTGCACTTAGACCTTCCACAATTCTAAAATCTACCTACAGCGTCAGGAGCTGGAATTTCCTTCCCAAATAATTAACAATTTCCTAGCAATCCCCTTCGCTAACTGTTGTCAGCAGGCATCAGAATCAACACCCACTAGTTGAACGGGGGTAGTTTAGAAATATGTGTAAGCCCATACTAAAGCTCAAAGGTACTCTGTGATGCTAGGTCAAATTTCTGTGGCTAGTGTTTCTGTATTGTACAGAAGATAGCACAATGTGAGCACACAGTAAGATGGGGATTTTATTTTGTGAAAAGAGCTTTTTTGGGGAAGAAGAATGACAAATAAAATATGCCAGACTCTGCAATTCTGTCATATCCTCTCTCCTGCCTGATGTACCTCAGCCCCAGCCTTGCCTACAGAATGATCCATGAAAAGACCTTCGAACAACACTCTGAATTAAGAGAATGAATGAAAAGCTAAACATTTAAGTTAGACACCAGACAGGAAACCCTGTTTGTCGGGTATTCAAAGAAGCAAGATAATTATGTTGGAAGAACATCCTCCTCCTCCGTTTTCAGGCATGGGAGGTTGGAAGGTATGGGGAACCTGCCCAACACTGCAAAGCAGCTCAAGTGTTTGACTCCCTTAGTCACACGGTGCTATCTACCGTTCCCTGAGCACAGGCAGCCACTTGACCTCGCAAGAGGTGGGGTTTTCCAGCAATACAGACAACGGTGTTTGCCATACTCTGTCAGCTAACCCTGATAAGCCACTTCCCAGAAGCAGATTCATGGGCCTTTAGTGACAGGAATGAATGCAATCAAAAGAAGGGGTAGGAAAGGTAGGGTGAAAACATGGACAACATCACAGCCAAAACCACACAGTAAATAACTGAATTTCCCCATGTCACCTACTGCCTTAGGGCTTAGAGTAGCATTTCTGTATCCTCATGAGACAAGGCCAGCACTCTGGCAGCCCGTGGCCCAAGCATACACAGATGGTAAGCACCAATAAACAGAATGAGGTAGTTATGAATAACAGATAACAATGCTGCCATGCATCAAACACCAGCATTTACACAGAGTTCTCCAGCCAGATACTTGTATTGGAATTTTTCTCCTGCAGCAAAATGCTGTTCTGCTCGCTGAGTCCTGCTGGGTGCTGAGCATTCAGGCTCTGGTTTGATGAAGAAGTGCTGGCACAGTCTGCCAGATCCTGCTCTTAACAGCAGTCTTCCATGTGCTTTCCTACACTGAGATGTGAATGATTAGCACGGATTTCACAGGACCTGTAAGAATCTGTAAAGTCCACTTAGTATAATAAGATTAGAGAAGCCAGTAGGGCTATTCACAGCAATGGGAGAGTCCTGGCCCCGCCAAAAAGCATTGCAATAGGCAGCAAAAGAGCTGGAATTTCATCACTGCTGTTTGCAGAATAAGGCTCAGAGTTTATCCCCTCTTTTACTAGAATCAGAGGGCTTTGACAGGCCCTCTTCGTCCCTAAAGACCGATATTCTCTTGATAGTTGTCCTCCCAGTTCCCTAGCAGCAACTGCACAGTGTCCGTGTTCAAGTACGGCAGCAGAGCCCAGCCGCCTGCCTTCACCACATGTGTGCAGGTAAGAAACCAATACCTGTGTCATCTTCAGCTTATTTTCCCATGTGTTCATCCTTTCCTCAAAAGGCTTCTTAAATGGCGAGAAGGACATGCTCTGAATCATGACAATGTGGTCATCTAGGAGCTGAGAAGCTTCATCAGTGTTTTTCAGAATAAATGTATCTGTGTCTTTGTAAAGCATCACAGTAAATAAAACGGAGTTCCATTCACTCTCCATCTTGTTGAGTGCCTGGAACAGAGGGACAAGCAATTTACTTTTCAGATGCAACCTGTGCAATGGTTATTCCAGCTTCCACAACTCTCCTAATGCCGCTCTCTAGCAAGCGACAGATTTTTGCTCTTGGATTCCACTGGAAACTGCAGCTGTGTATTTAATGCATGACACTCGGCAACAGCACGCTTCCTCTGCATTGCTCATGGACTCAACACCTCAACGCTGTCCTGAAAGGAACACCTTGAGGGGAAAAAAGGGCAATTTCATCTCCAGGCCCATTTACGCTACTAGATGCACACAGGCTGCCAGCAAAGTGCCGATTAATGGTTATGGTTAATGATGGCTTTGTGAAAGGGGTAGCTATTCGTTGGGAACTCACCTGAGATTTCAGGGAACAAAAGCTGCCAGAAGGTAATGACTTTCAATCAAGACCATCGTAGGTCACATCCGAACTGGTGAACTGAAGCTGAAATACTATCTAACCTATGAATCTCCAGAGCCAGCAAGTCTTCCCTGCACCTTTACCGTGTTAAAGGATTTGCCACCTCCGTTTCCAGTCACAGCTAATCTCCCTGACATAATGTTTGAATGGCAGAATGCAGACAATCAATTGATTTTAACTTAAACAGTCACTAATCCCACAGTGAGGTGTGAGACGCAACCAGTGAATCAGCGTAACCATCAGGCAGCGCTGTTATGCTACAACCGAAATTCTACGCAAGCCAAAATGACTTCTAGTGTGTGAACCCAGTTGCGTGGCCATTGCTCCCCTCTCTAAGGGCAGCAGCCTTTTTACGTGTGCTGCAGAACGTGTCTAATGCTCTGGGACAACAGGAACATCACCAAAGGCAATGACTGCTTGCTCAACAGAAACGTATTTGAGAAGCGACTAAAGACACAGCAAGTCCCTCTCTCCTCACATTCTCAATGGCGTATTCCTTGCCAGCTATCTCAGCTACTTTGGTAATGCTTTCGATATGGTCCAGCAGGTTCATGTCCAAGCAGCGACCAACTGTCAGACTGGGTTCTAGCTTGACATCGATGTTAATATCTTCTGACAGCATCTCCCAGTGCCGGTTTCTCATACCAGGATTGCGCAGCCCTTGAATTAAGGGGACGTATAGTCTGAATTCTTCAATCTTGTCTCGAAACTCCATTGCCACACCCTGGCAGGCTTTCAAAGAGAAAAACAGAACATCATCAGCAACAACAGTATGTGAGGAAGTTGCCTTAAGGAATTTCCTAGAAGTTGTCTAAAGCCTGATGTGCTTGTAGACACATCGTACGGGGTAGGTAAGCAGCAGGAGAGAGCACTTGTAAAATGCAGATTGAAGTAATGAGGACACAAAGGCTCTCTCTACATGGCTATTAAGCAAGGATTCAAGCCCACTCCCAGAAGCAGACCTGCTCATTAGCCAAAAGTCTGTCATAGACAAGCCCATGCTAAGCAGAAACGTGCCTTAGCCTAGAGCTCACCGGAAGACGAGAAGCAAATTTAAATCCTTAATATGGGCCCAAGCATGATGAAGCCCCACCTGCCAATAGATATTTTAGAAGCTCTGGTCATTGTTCCAAGATCTTCACTTCCTTAACAAGACTGGGTTGCGAGTTCTCTCACACCCCAGCTCAGGCCATCCTAAATAGAAGATGGACACTATGCATAGGAGCTAGAAGTAGGCTAGGATTACAGCCAGCTATGGAAATGGAAAGCATGCAGGAGAGGCCCTGCCAGCCTGTGGCCACACTAGAGCCTCATAAAAAGGACAAAGTCAAGGAGAGGGCTTTGGTCTCAGGGGGCATCCTGGAAGCCCACGTCTTTGCGCTGTTCACATCCTGCCCTTTTTCAGCTTGTGCTATTGCAAGTAACGCAATGGACAGGCAAAGAACATGGGACTTCTTTGCTTTCCAAAACGTGGCTACAGCATGTGCCTCCTTTTATTGCACCCTGCATGGCTGCACTGCACACTCACAGCAAGGATGTGACCACCTCACACTCCCTGCTGGGTGGTATGCAAAGACAAGGCAGACTCAAGGACGAGGCATGTATTTTACCAGGTGCCAGGGAATATTGCAATGAATATGAGCAGGTATTCTTAGTATTTCTGTTTACCATAATGAGTCATAGTTACTCACGCATCCACTCATCACCTCCTCCATTGGGGCTGATTCATGGCATTGTTTAAGAGCGAGTTCAAGTTAAAAAGGATGAATCAAAAAATCTCCCACTGCAAAATATATTTCAATCTAAGCCATCTGGCAGGAGATGTTAGAATTAGCTCTAAAGAATGACCAACGCATCTCTGAGAATCATGGAATGGGAAGTTGAGCTACAACTGAAGTCTCAGTTCCAGTTTTACTAGGAGCCATGATTAAAAGACCTTCATGTGAATTGCAAGGGCTGGATGCGATCATCTAAACTTCAGACACATTCAGGCAGGAAGGAAAACGGTTATTAGATTCCACAGATCATTTCCAGATTTTGCAATTTCATTTTATTCATAACAAAATCAAGATCTCTTCTGGCTTTCCATTAAATTCATTGGCCAATAGAGAAAATAAGATTGGCCAAGGAAACAGCACCTGGAAGACCCAGATTCAAGTTCCTTTGCTGCCTGACTTGCGTAAGGGCTTAAACCCACATGTCTAGCCACTGGGCTACATAGTAATTCTCTATGACTAGTCTGGATTATTTTCCTTTATATAAATGAGTAAATATTAACTGCAACATAAGAGGGTGGCTTTTATTTCAGTACTGTCTTGGGAATTAGGTATAAAAGGGATTTGCAGTCTGGTTGTTTCCATGCCAAACTGGTACTTCAAGCAGCAAACTAGCATCTAGATGTGAATCATCACAGTTCCAGAAAAAAAGTGGAAAATAACTTTGCTAGCATTTTCTCAGCTGGCTCTAATACACACAACACATCCATGTGACATCCTGACAATCCCTGTTCGGAGCACTCTGTGACATGCCTCACATCAAAATGCTGACATGCACCAACTTCCTCTCCCCAGACTGCTTATCTACCTGGTGAATCCTTGAACTGCTTCACACATCTCTGCATCGTCTTAAAAGAGTCACTGACATTCTTTTCTAGCTGCTCAGCCTCAATTTCCATGAGAGAATCATTCATCCAGCTCTCATACCACTGCATCCAGTCTGACACTGTAGTCCAGAGATCATAGTATGGCTGGAAGTCCTTAACCATCCTGGATAGCTTACTGTACTTTGGAAAGAGAGAAAAAGCAAGCATAAGCAACAAGCGTATTCTCCTCTGGACGACAGCTTGCATGTCAAAAGGCAAAAAAAAGGCACAATTCTTTTTTGAATCTCAAGCAAGCAATGAGAAAACGTGTACTTCAAGAGGATGTATCAGACTACCTTCTCCTGGGACCACAATATAGATTCCAAGGGAGCGCAACTAGCAGAGCTGGGCTTTACACATTCAGGCCAAAATGCATCCAGCAGAGCTGTGCCTGCACCACGTGTCTGGCATGGAAAGCTCTCTCTCCACTTGCCTCTACAAATGCTCTGCTGCAGAATGAGGAGATTTTGGTGGGCAGTCCACACACAATCAGTGAAAGCACACACTGCACATCACATTGAAACTTGGCTCCTTACAGAGAAGGAGAAGTAACCATAGAGTGAGGGGTAGGAAAGGATCACGTGAACTCCACTTCTACTCTGCAGCCAGACTAGGCTGGACGTGGATGACAATGATTCATTGGCAGCTGAACAGCTACAGCAAAATGAGTGTTTGCAACTATATAAACTGTTGCCTTACAACAACATGCCAGCTGCACACCACTATGCAACCACTCTCATCTATGTCTATTAACTGCAGTAACAGCCTTACAGAAACTGAGGCCTCTTAACTGCTGCTTCAAGACCTTCCCCATCCAATTCCTCCTCATTAACATCACTCAGATCTGAGTGTGGGCACCCAAAGACTCTCACAGAAGGCCCATGAGCAGCCTTCCACATTCACCTGGGATCAGCTCTTCTGCAGCACAGCGCAGTGATGGAGCAGTGTGGTCACTCTACAGGACCACGCAGCAGTTCATCAGATAAACCAAAACAGCATGAAGGATTCTTCCCTGAGGAACTGTGTCTCGTTATTTGCTCTACCTACCACCTAGAAGGCCCAAAGGTCATGCAGGTACAGGACCTGATACTTACATTAGTAACTTTCATCCCAAAGATTCTTTCCCTGTTGTTGTAGGTAATCGCCAAATTCTGAAGCTCCTTCAGCTGCTTCCTGACCTCCCTTGCTTTGTTAGCCGACTCATGAGCTTGGTTAACATCCGCCTGGACGGAAAATCCACCTACAGTCAGCTGGAAAAGAAAAGGCAGGCATGAGGTGTGGTTCTGAAGCAGAGTCCTGCCTCTGGAGATCTCAGCTTCCTGATGCGCTTTTTGTTACGGTCAAGGGTAAGATTTTTACGATCCCAATTTCATCTCTCCTAATCCAACTCCACTTCTGTTTAGACCACAATGAAAGTGGTGAGGAGAAGCAATAACCACTGGTCAGGTGGTTGAAAGTGCAAATGTGATGACCAGCTGCTTTTTGTCTTTGTGAAAGTAGTTAATCCCCGAGGAGTACGAGCAATGAGTCTGTGCCCAAATTTCTTGCTACTGAATTTATACTGTCACTAGTTACAGAATCAGTGAAGTGAAAATGATAGCTCTATTAGGTCATCCAGTTGGTTACCAAGAATCATTTAACAACACATGTCCAGAGCTTCTCTAATAACTTTTCTGTTTTGTTTTGGTGGTTTGGTTTTGTTTGTTTGTTCATTTTGGGTTTTTGTTTGTTTTTTTAATCCAGTGTTGGGGTATTATCATTTTGGGAGGCTATTTCCAAGATAATCTAGGTCACTGATTACAGCCTTTCCCAGATGGCAATTTCTTCTGTATTTAAGAGTTTCTGGTAGAAAATAAAATTCAAACGGTTTCAGCAGAAACCAGAAGTATCTTAGCTCCAAAACTCTGCTATTGTTTCAGGGCCTCTCACACGAGATGAATTCCATGACTGAATGCTGTATCTTCCCCTTTGATGGCAGCGCATCATGGGAGATGCTCTGCAGGGAGCTGAGTACACAAGAAAGAAAAAGGAGGTGCATGTGCTGCCCGACTACCAAGAATCGGAATATTGTATCTTGATGAACATTTTCCCAGTGAAAAAAATCAGTATTTCTGCAACGATTATTGTCTTTCACACAAAAATGAAACTCTTAATCAAAAGCCCAACTTCCCATAAAAAAACAGGGTGGGGGTGTGTGATAATTTTTGGTCCAACAGTACATTGACCCAAAAACTCATCTGACTAAAATACCATCTGAAAGTTTCCCACCTGGCTTCAAGGCCCCCTTCTCTGGACAGTTTATTGTCAGGAGCTTAATACCTGCATCTCTTCCAGTTTGTCTTGAAAGCCATTCTGATCTATGACCTGGATTTTGCGAAATTTGTCTTCATCCTCCAAGTGCTGGAGCCGAATGGACTCAGCTTGCATAGTTATTTTCAGCGGCCAGTAACTTGCAGCCCACCTGCACTCACATGATATAACAAAACAAACAAAACAAAACAAAAAAAAAAGAGGAGAGAGAGAAGCTTTTTGAGCATATGTTTGAAAAGCTGAAAATAACAGAATGAGAAAGCCAACTCCCACCAAACAAGGAAGCTTTACAACAACAGAAACACACATGGTTTCAACAAAACATTTTTTTCCAGCTTGTCTTGTTGATATGCAGTCCTTGTGACTAGGCTATTCAATTGGAGAGGGCTGGGGAGAAGTGGAGGGCCTTTTTAAAAGGAACAAATCCACTATGTTGCTAAAAAGCTAGGAGACGGCAAAATAACAGTTGGCATCCAGAGGGAATGTCTGTCTTTGAATGTATTCACAAGGAACTGAAAAATATGGGGTCAGAGTCTTGGCTTGTGGCTTTTCAGGGCTGCTGAAAAAGCCAGTCTCCCGTGCGGCGGGGCAGGGAGGGGCCAGGGTAACCCAGATACAGCGGAGCCCTGGATAGCAAGGCTTCTGCAGAGCGCCCCGGGGAGCGCAGGGCAGATACAGGACAGGCTGCACAAAGCATCTGCTCATGCCAAGGCAGGTTTCTCAGTTCTTGCTCGGCCGTAGCCCACCCGTTACTCCATTTGGACTTGTTAGCTTGTGTGCAACGCCAGATGCGAGCTTTGCAGCATCATGCTCGAGGTCACACCCCTCCCGGCACCTGGGGATGCAGCAATCTCCTACCAGTTCTGCATGTGCCAGGTCTGCTCAGTGGGCACACAGCTACATCTCTGCTAAGCTGTCCTAGAGCTGAGCTGCTTTCCTGCAGCTTCTGTGGGTTTTTTGCACGGTGCATCCATGTTTCTAGTTTCAGGAGCACTCTGCACAGACTCACTCAGGTTGCAGACACACTGGACCAAGTCCATGTCATATGAGAGGTGCTTCCAGGGCTGAGCTGACTTCAGAAGCTGCGTAGCTGTGTTTGTGAGCTGACTCTGCTACTGGGGCATACGCAAGCCCCAATCTGAATAACATACCCAAAGATAAAACTAAGAGGAGATTGCATGGAAAAGAAATGCAGTAATAACACAGGGCTTATGTTCCTTCCTAGTCCTAAGAAAACCCTGGGAGTGTTCCTACCTTGGAAGTGTTCATTCAGTTTCAGACACGAACTAAACTGTGCACTTTGAGACTTTGCAAATGTCTCCAAAAAACCAAGAGAAAAGAGCTTTAATATGTTAAACAGGTTAATAGCTACGAGTTTGCCTTGCCCCAGGCCAGAAGGCAGCATGAACCCATGCTGCTTCTCTATAAACTTCATTTTGAGAATTCAGTGCTCATATAGCCTGAGAGGCACTTAAAAGTTCTGCTGGAGCCCTTGATAGACACGTAGCCCCTGAAGCACTGAGAATGGTAATTGCTGCAAAGTGTCCCACTTTGACAGTGGGAGAAATGCTCACTTGTCGTTGAAATCTTCTTCAGTAAGATTGTAAAGGAATTCCTCCATGACCTTGTAATCTTCCATGACTTCACGAATCAGTTCCTGCACAGGGTGAGAGAAAGAAACAAAAACCAGACACCTTTAGACCATACTGATTCCAACACTCTGGTGTATACCTCATTTTCATGAGGTGCCTTTGAAGGGCGTTAGTCACACAAGCTTAATGTGATGTAGGCTGCTTCTCTGCTGTGTGAACAGTGGGAATGGATTTACAACCCCTTGTTCTACGAATGATCACGCCATCATCACCCTCTGTTCTATATGAATGAAAAGAAGTGTGACCTAGTGGATAAAGTGCTGGACAGAAATTGAGTGTTTGGGGTTATCCTCCAGGTTCTTTCCTTGGCATGGACTAGTCAGCTTACAGCTTGGTGCCTTTGTTCCCCATTTGTTCAGCTGGGAGAAGACCTACATTTCAAATAACTTTGAAATAACTCAGCACTAGAATGTCCTATTAGAAGAAATATGTTAACAGCAATATGAGCATTTGGTAGCAGACGTATTTTCTTGAAAACAACATTCATTTTTAGAAGACAGCTATTCAGTACACAAATGCAGAATGGATCATGAAAGCAGCAAAAAGCATACATAAGTCTTTTAGGCAAGATTTTTAACTGCTATTTTGTTTTGCATAGATATTTAAATTCATGATATGTGTATTTAAAAATACAAATCTTAGGAATTACAAAAATACAAAGCCAGGAATCTTACAGCATTGCATGCAAAGACATCCAAGCAAAAAACCTGGAGTTCTACTTCTGAGGCACCACACATCACATTGACAAATTTCCTCCTCACTTCCCTTGGTGTCCCCTGTCCGTAAGGAGAGCGTGCCCTACCTCCTGCACAGCCAGCTGCTCGGGGACTCCCTTCATCCACTCCCGCAGCTCAGCCAGCTCCTCGATACTGTTTGGTTTCTCATGCATTTTGCAGCTGACAGCTTTATATGCATCACAGATCTGCAGGAGGACACAGCAGAGAAAAGACCATCAAAAAGTCATTAATTGCTAATGGGCAAACTGGAAAACCTTCCGTGATCCACCCACTTCCCATTCTGAAGGTGGTCTAAAGTGATGAGTACACAGTCCTGTTCCATCTTTTTCTTTCCACAGTCTTTCTCCATCCATCTCATTTGAGCTCAAATGGAATGAGACTGCCAAAAAAGGAGGAAGAGGAACCGCAGGTATGTAGTTGAAATGATGACAATAATAGATTTAGACAACCCTCTGGCAGATGCAATTGTCTATATTCCAGTTATCCTCAGAGCAAGCAGAAGCACCTTGCAGTTGTCTACTAGGCAGATCTTTTCAATCCACCAACACATTTTTATAAGATGGCAGGGTCTTGAAGAATTTCATCTCAAGAGATACAGCTTTCAGGCACATAATTCATTAAGTATATTTAATACTTGATTGGCTTGAGTCTGCATATCTCCCCTCTAGCTGTTTTTTTTTAAATAATCATTCTGATGCAATCTTTAAAATGTCCTCATTAATGTGGCCTCAGTCACTGTCTTTTGGCCATTTCACAAACACAGCAACTTCAAAAGCAGAAGGACAAGACAAGACACTGACAGATAATCTATTGAACCAGGTAACTTACATTCACCACCTGCAAATGCAGGTTTTTAGCTAGCATGTCCAACATGGAAGTGGCAAGCGCTTTGTATTTTTCTGACAGATTTTGCTTAACACCTTCCACGCTGACATGGAAGGGACCAATGACAATAGAACTAGGTAGAGTGTTGTCCAGGTTCTCCTTTTCAGCCAAGTGCATGTTCACGATACTCATCACCTCCTGGGCAGACGGACATTGCTCTTCGTAGTCTCTGTAAATAAAAACACCACCAAAAAAAGGTAACATAGACCTTAAGATTATTTGAGCATCCAGGCTGTTCGTAGGATGTCCAAACGTGTCCACCCAAAGCATCAAGACATTAAATTAATAACGAGTATGTTTACTGTTATTAAAACATGCATCTAGTCAAATGTATACAGCTTTCTGCAAGCACAGACTGAGAGGGTACCAATGCCTTCTAGACCTTACAACCAAAGATATGCCTACATAGGAAGCGAGGAGTGTTTGTATCACAGTCAAGTACATGAGTGCGAGCTTTAACTGAGCACGGGAAGCTCAAGTAGCAAAGACATCCCATGTAAAGTCCATCTGTTTGGGTGACCAGCCTGCACGGAAGGCTCTGCTTCAGTGTCTTCACTGCCTCGGTTACCAATGCCAAGCAGAGGAAGCCAGGCTGCCTATGCCTACCCGCACTGCGGCCACGCTCACATAGCGGGGTAGACAGGACCCCAGTTTCAGAAGATGTGTGTACAAGACGACGTGGAACTGGTATGTAGCTGAGGAACATTACTGGGGAGCAAGGGAAGGGACAGACTCAAATCTATCATGGGTTTCAGAGGTGTGGAGTGGAATAAGAGCACAAAATATTTCAGCTGCAGAAAAGGAGTGGAAGAAAGAGATGAAAGAGGTAATAAGGCAAGAGGAGAGGGAGAGACAAAATGAAAGCACTGGTGTAAACAGGGCAAGATCAGGAGGCACCTTGGGGGAGAGCAGGCACTTCAGTGTGTTCCAGGAAGAGACAGGAATTTGTCAGATGGGATTCGTAAATTGATTAAGCTGGAATAACAAAAGAGAAAACGGGCTCCATTCCCAGTGTTTGGAGAAAACATGAGGCCTAAAAAGAAGACCATTAAAGTAACAGAGGCTAAAGGACAGCATAGGTGCAGAGTTTTGGCAGTGAAAACAACGAGGCTGAAACAAAAGAAACCATTACTTTCTACACAATGTTATCAGCCTGAACAGACGCTATTTGAAGGAGGTCAGAGTCAAGTATGCTAACTGGATTTTCAAACAGGATGAGTCATTTTTAGGGCCATTAATATCTCCAATTACACTTACAAACATGACAGGAATGTGACTGCTGTCAGAGGCAGGAAGAAATTCTCACTGCCACCACCAATGTCCTCTAAAAGCATGGACCATTGCCCACGGCTGAAGGCTGCCTCTGATGGATGCCTGAGCTCACATCTGAGGCACGTCATGCATATCCGTGGTCTCAGAACAGGTCCCGCGTTCTCACACACATTCACACAACAGCTTCTGAAAAGGCTTGCCATTCGGGTTAGAGGCACCTTTGTCAGAAGCCACTTACCTTAGGAAGTACTGGATGTCATTGTTATTTAGCTCTAAGAACTTCTCATATCTCTTGGCATAGGCTTGGAGGGGGATCAGTGCCTTTTGCATGGCAGATCGCATAGCCTCACGTAGTTCTTCCACTTCTGGTTCATGCAAGCCCACTGAGTCCAGCAAGGGTGTGCCTGTGATAAGTATGTTCTCCAACACATACTGGAAGAGGAAGGAGAGAGGTCTTTCAGGACTAGCAGAGCTAACCATGCCTCCTCAGGAGAGGGGTGAGACAATCACTAGTGGCATCTTTGGGATGTCATGCAGTCCATCCTTCTACATTGTGTCAGGAACTGTTTTAGGAGTTTTACATTGCCCCCAAAAAGAAGGAGGATCTAGGGAGACAGGTCTTTCACAGTAACAGGCAGAAGGACGCATACGCAGAAGACATCTGCGCCAGACTGACAGCACTCGAAAAGGTGCTATTTCCTTTCTGAGTCTGCTTTTACCAGCTGCCATGCCCTTACGGCAACCAGGCTACTTAGGACATGTCTCCATAGAACCTGCAGCACCAACGCAGAGATAGCAGCCAGATAAAATAGCGACAGGGTTGGGAAGCTTGACAAAATCCTGTCAGAAGAGAACTGCATTAGCACTGCGCTGTGCCCAAATTAATTTAACTGGAATCCCAACTACCTACTTCTGCAACTCTCTCCCTCAGTACCAGCTCAGGGGTGTCTATGCCAAGCTGCAATGCTCTGAGACTTGCACAGCTATATCACTGGTCATGCAGAAGAGTTCACCTTCTCCAGCTGCGGGACAGTGTGAGTCACCAGGATTCCCTCATCGAACAGCGAAATGAGGGACTTCTCAAAGCTCTCCACAGGGGGGCTGAAGTGAACGCCACTGCTGTCTAGCACGAGGTCTGTTACAAAGAGCGGATTCCTTTGAGGCCTGCAGTGGGAAGAGATAAGGAAGAACAGGGCTGCTTTTTGAGACAATGATGGCACACAACTATATTGCTCTGGTGCTGATACTAAAATGCCTACAGGACAGGAAAGGAAAGCAGAGGAGAGGAGGATTGTCCCATAAAGATGAAGGTATGAAACACTGCGTTCTGAATTTAGCAGTAAAGACATTGAGCCCTCTTGTCTATCAAAGGCAAAGGAAGTGTCAATCATGACATACCAGGATCCCCAAAAGTCATAACCTTATGTTGAGAATTGGAGCTGCTTTACAGAAAAATTGCAGATGCTCTTCAAATCAGGCATTCAGCATCTTCAATATACTCCTAAAACGCACCTTCTGGAAGTTATATTCAGTGTCTCCCAATCTTGTATGTTACCAGCATGGCTCAGGATCAGCTGAAGTCAGTGTCAAGACTTCCACCGATTTCAAGGTAAAAGGCCTCATGTGAGTGGCAGGGTTTTTTTTCTTTTCTTCCTGTTTTCAATTTCTAAATCTTCCTTTTTTAATACCATGAAGGACAGAAATCCTTAAATCAATACTCAACGGAAGAAAATTCTAGGCACTGTGACAACCCGAATTTGGTATTCTTTAGAGATCCCAGGCCAGATACTACTCCTGAGGTTTAATCCAAGAATGGAATTAAGCAGCCATGCCTCCTGGTATTCTTCTTCCTGGCCTCCAGAAAAAAGCTAGTAGTAATTATTTGCTCCCCTCAAGAATGCTGGAAGTGGCTAATCTCTAGAACAGTATGGGAAAGTAGCAGACCTTGGTTCTGATGGGCTGCCTCCACTAACAGCAACTCGAAATCCACGCTAACAGAGCAGCCCGTTCTGTGTCATTCTTCCAGACCCAAGTAAATGTGTCAGGTGGAAGACTGAGGGGAACAGCCCAGCCTAAAGCTCCCATACAGCGCAAAGCTTGATCGCAAAGCCAGTAGTTAGAAAGACAATGCACTACACTTTTTGGCTCTTTCCACCCTTTTTTTTCCTCTCCCTTCCTTACCTATAGGGACTATTGATGAGGTCATCTCCCCATTCCATGTCCTCTGAGCAATTCAGGATACCATGGCAAGCATCCAGCAAAAGCTGGGTGAAGCTGGTCAGCGAGTTCTGGACCAGAAAGCGCACAGAATCCTGAAGGATGAATTTGATGCGCTTCATCAGCTTGCACAGTTTGGACATCTGGTAGACATCCCAGTGGCTCTGTTCCAGGTTGTACCAGCCTTTGCCTGCATCTTTCAGGTTGCTCTTTACTGCAGTCCTTAGAGTACTGATCCAAGTATCCTTGAGAAACATCTGAACCTAGGGCAAAGAAACAAAGCAAGTTGCGCAATCCTCCAAGGGCTGATGGGGAAGCAGCACGGCGAGGTTAGCTGCTCGCTGGGACTGCTGGACCTTTCTCTGCTCTGAAAGGTAACTGTTCTCTCAGAGCTGCGGCAGCTAAACAGTAGCTCTCAAATCCATGCGCACACACGTGGGATCTGAACCTGGCCATACATCTCCTTCACTGACAAAAGACTTACAAAAAGAAAGCCTGATATTAAAAAGCAGGAGTGCTCTATTCTTTCTTTTTACATACAGTGTTTCCTTTTTGTTCTCTTTTCTATACAGCAGTATCCCTGGAGCTGCCTGTGTCAGGGTCCGTCATAAAAAGTTGTGTAGACAGCATGATGAGCAAGTAAAGGACAGAATGTTGTCTTTTCTTGACAAGCGAGGAGAATGAGGGGAAGAAGCCAAGGGCAGCAGCAGTCCGCAGTGTTTTAATTTATTAAAATACCACCAAGCATCGCTTTTGCTCCACAGGCAGCTGCTGTTTGCGTGTAATAAAACCACCTCAGTCCCTGAGTGGATGACAGCACTGCCTAGCTGAAGCAGCAGGGGACTGGGAAGGACCAGCACATGCCCTCTGTGCCACAGATTTACTGGGTAACCCTGTGCAAGCTACTCTGTGTGGCCACATCCAGGGTGCAATGTGCTGCCCTCATTTAGAGGGCATGAAGATCTTCCAGCGAGAGTTACCACAGAGTTGCAAATTTTTGTCCTGGTCTGTCTGCTGGCATTGCAAGCAGAGTAATCTAATTAAGTACATAAAGAACAGAGTGTAGAAAAGCATTACCCCCTTGAGTGCTTCAGAAGGAATGAAAGGTCTTGTGCCTTGCAGCTGGAGGGACGGGGAAATTAAAAAAAAAAGAAAAAGGAAACTTTTGAGTGCCAACAAGGACTGTTATCTGCATGAGGACCAGGAGGAGGAAAGAGGGGCTGTACCCCTATGTGGCCACTTCTTCAACATATGACTAAGAGCATGGTCAGCACTGGCTGATGCTAATTAGGGGGCTATGGCGCTCTCAGCCCATTCTCCCCACATCCCAATAAATCTGACATACACATGCAAATTCCTCCCTGCCCCACCCACAATATCTCCTTTGAAAGCTCATCTGTTTCCAGGGAATCGATCAGCAGCTGCTGCATCTGTCTAATACCTGCTGAGAGCCCTACTGGCTGCTCCATGTGTTCGCCCCCCACGCTTCCTCCGCTCACCTGAGTGAAGGTCTGGGTCTGGATCTGTTCAAACTCCTCCAAGCAGACATGCTTGGCTAAGGCTGAGTTAAACAGAGACATGGTGGCTGCCTTGTTGCACTCATCTTGCACCTGTGTAAGGAGAAGGATGACTTCTGGCCTGGTCAGGAATGAGACAAAGCTGAAATCTGCTTGTCGTTCGTCAAAAGGATAGTCTGGGATCCAGATGAGCCCTGGTACCAAAAAAAAGAACGTGTTATTGCCTGCAATGGCCATCCCAGCTTCTGTTGTGGAGAAAGAGTACAGCTCCCTTTTGGGACAGGGCTTGTGAAAAAGACTCTCCTCCAGTGCACAGGCCTTATCATGTAGCTGTCTCAATAGATGCCTGGATGAAAGAGACTTCCTGCAGCCTCCCATCAGGGGCTGAGGGACTGTCTCGGTCCCTGATGTTCCTGAGGCTTTGGCTAATGAAGTTTCCATGAGAAAGAACATTGTACTTGAGGAATCTTCCCACTGAGGTTTCAAGGCACAGATGAGTCATCTCATCTGTGAGAGGCCACTTGTGAATCACCTCAAGGTGTTTCAACCTTTGGAAGATGGAAGTGCACAAAGGGTTGTCAGGCACTGGAACAGGCTGCCCAGGGAAGTGGTGGAGTCACCATCCCCGGAGGTATTTAAAAGACGTGTAGATGTGGCGCTTAGGGACATGGTTTAGTGGTGAACTTGGCAGCGTTAGGTTAATGGTTGGACTCGATGATCTTAAGGGTCTTTTCCAACCTAAACGATTCTACGATTCTATGAAAATATCCCCTTCCCCCTTTTACTGTGGTCATTTTCCTCCAGACCGAGACTCTAAAAGAGCCTGAGCCCTCCTTCACACCTGAGGCATGCCACAGCTGAGCGCAGCAAACGGAAGGTGGCCAGTCCCAGCGCAGCGCAGAGCGGAAGGCAGTTAAGCTAATTACATTGCCATGCATTTGGTGCCATTAAGGGGACACTTGCAGAGTTACTGCAGCTTAGCTGATGGATGGTAATGTGTTATACTGAGGTAACATGAACGTGCAAATATACCCTAAAAAAGAGCAGACATACTCAGAAGTCTCATATAATCTCCCGCTGCTGCCCCTTATGAGTCCTAATCATTAACATGAACCTGAAAGTTTCCGCAACAAAGCAAGAATCCTATGAAAGACAAGAGGTCCTATAACCATGCTGAGTTCAAACTGCTTCATGGTGTCCAGTACCTTTCTCTGGTACTTTCTTCTCCTCTTTGTCTGGCAGGGTGACATAAGAAAACGTCTGAGGTTTGGAAGTGACGACTCTGTCAAAGCTGATCCTGTTCATGGTGCGTTCATAGTCTAATCTCACTTCTTTCTCCAGGCAGCACATATGGTCTAACACCCTGTTACAAGACATGGAAACAACAATAACCCACAGTGTCTGAGCAGAAGTATGTCTGTAGCTCTACTGCAAAACCCACCCTTTGCTCACACCCTCCTGGATTTGCTAACCCAGAAGCTCACCTACTACTGAACGCATCAGGAGAGCTGTGCGGACCACGAAGCAGCCAGCAAAGCTATCAACTGGACACTTAATGACAGAGGCAAGTGGGGACCGGGGACTAGGACTGCAGCCTTCTCGAGTGTCTTTTCAGATCAAAGCAAAATCTCCACTGGGGGTGGGCAGGGGGAGAAACATTACAGATGGGGGGCGGGGGGGGGACACCAAGAACTGAGGAAGCTAGCTGGCAGTTCTGGAAAAGTCGGGCTATCCTAGCAGTCCTCCCAACTGCCTCCTGATGAACACCTCTTGACATCAGTTTCCTCAGCCAGAACATGTGTATAAGTGCCAAAACTCTGCTCCGTTTGCCCTAGGAAGTCATCATCTTTCACCTCAAGCAGGCAGAGTACTTTTCTTTATGCCTGTATTTCTGCTCACAGAGACTAATTACTCTCTTACTCTCTAGTTTAGGCTGGCAGACCATGCAGCCCTTCACACCTTCCTGTCTCTGAGCAGGGCAATCAGTCATGGCTGATTCCCAGTGACACCACCAATGGCTCATGATTCATCAGCCCAGGGACTCTTAAAACGCCTTCCTGATATGAACTGCATCTCAAACAGACACTCGATTATATCCAGGTGGAGATCTCCTGTTCTGTTTGCTTCACCCTGTGCAGATCTTCTTTTGATTTGTTTTAGCAGCTGTTAATAGGTAGAAGAGTCACCAGCAGACAACAGCCAACTCTCTGGAGACAGCTAGAGTCTGCAGATCAATTCAGCAATGACTGATCTGTTCCCTGGAAGCACAGGGAGACAGCAAGGTCAATCACGCCATTTCTGTCCAACCTTCCTGCTGCTGAAGGACGCTTAGGTGCAGGTGTGAGCATGGCTCAGTGCATCTGCATATGAAGTACATCTACTTCATCTGGTAACACTGACAGATCACTTGTTCTGTACATGTGTCCCTGGGCTCTTGTCCTACCTACTTCTGATGACACTCTGGGCAAGAAGGTGGTGTGCACAGACTGGAAAGCAGATGAGATTCATGGTCTGTGAGTTGGATGCTCAAGATCTGCCTCCATTGCCACTCGTTTTGTAGCCCTATGAAGCCCTACAATGTTAGTGGACTGAAGGCCGAGACCCCAGACATGTGCTTGATGCTTTACCTCTTCTCTTTCTTCAGTTTGGGTGTATGCATAGCCAACAGCTTCATTCTCTCCAGGCTCTTCTTGCTGATGCTATTTAGCCCATCTGTGGGCATGCAGTCCACATATAGGTGATAGAGTAGCAGCGCTTGTGTCTTCTTACGCAAGCTGTCAGCAGAAACTACCCTCTGTGCAAACACCTGGGGATCTTCGGCCAGAAACAGCAGGCAAACTCGTGGCACCCAGTACTGACATGACAACAATGGGGCTCTTCCTGGAAAATGAAAGTAGAGCTTACAAGAGTCTACAGGGAACACAAAACTCAGAATGGCTTGCAACACTGACAGCAGCTTTTTGATGGACAATATAATTGGGTTGGCTTACTGGAGATCAAAATGAAGGACCAAAGCTGAAGACAGCAAGAGACAAGGAGCATGGAATTAGCAGCATCTCCAAACCTTTCAAAAGGGGGGTACTTCATCTTAATCTGTCAACATAACCCCTCAAAATGGCATTGGCCCAGAAAGACCATTATTTAACTTGTCTTGAAGGCAGGAAAGATGGAAGACAGAGAAAAAGGAAAGGTATCTCCAAAGGGAAGGCCCCAAACAGGTTGTCAAATTAAGGTGTGGAGGTCTCTCCCCTGGAGGTTTTTCAGGACGGGTTAAACAGACATGTGCCAAGAGTGGTAACACAGAGGGGAACCGAATTACTTCTTGATATCCTTCCCATCTCTACCTAGGACCAGGGTAATGGACTGGCTCTCAGAGTATATGCCAGGTCTCAAAAGACCTTACTTGAAACATACCTTCTGGAGTTACTCCTCCATTGAGAATGGGTCTCCCTTCTTCATCCCGTACCAGCCCACTCTTATCTGTTTTATGGACCAAGTAGAGCTCTGTCTTCTTGTCATAATCCAGAACACCAACATCAATCCACTTGTAGGTTAACTTCTGGCTTTTGGGGTCCTCTGAGAGAATCAAGGATTAAAACAGGGTTAGTCCATTCTCCTGGCAGCTACAGCAAATGGACTTTCCTGATCAGAGTGGTGAGGCTACAGTCAAATCCATTTACTAGCTTGAATCTCGGTCAATCTCACATAATTTCTGCTGTGATCAACTAAATAATGAACTCAGGTCTTACAGCCTAGCATTTCCAACTGTTTGCACACACCAGAGCCCTCCATTTTCCTCCTCTTACCTCTGCGGGTTCCCTGTGGACCATCCTCCCACTGCCTGCTTCAGGCACTCCCATTCACTCTTTGCAGCCATAGTCTCATATTTGGGTCCCGTATGCCCCTACATCCTCTCTTTCAGCCCATGCCGGGGGACCCCTCTGCTTCCCGATGCCTTCACCCCTTGATCCAGGACCCCTCATTACCCACATGGGCTCTATGGGGATTCCCATGTGCGGCTCTAGCCCTGTGTCGCCCTCCACATGAATCCTCATTCTTCTAATTGGGAGTGGGCGTAAAACCCTGCACCTTCTCCCCCAATCTATTATTTCTCTGTCTCATTCCCAGGCCATCTAACTCTTAAGTGTTCGGATCCTCTTAAATGGTGGGAGGTGCTAACCAGACAGATATATATTTATATCAATATAGATACACGTCAGGACAGTGTTATACTGAAGTTGAGAACGGATGTTATTAACCACAGGTCTGAGCTACAGGAATTTGCGACAGTGCTGGCACTATAGGGATGCCAGTGGTTTCGCCTCCCCAGGGCCTAGAGGGTCTGACTACTTGTGTGCAGAACAGTCCGTTCAACCTGGGGAGTGGTCAGGTGCAGTGTTCCCCAAGCCCGCTGTGAGCAGAACTCAGCCATCCCGTGCTGGCTGCCCGAGGATCCACACAGCTTAGGTTTTACGCTTAGGTTTTGCAGACAGCCAAGCCCCTGGAGGTTACCCCAGAGCTGCAGTCAGTATGCGTGCCAGCTCCTATGCTTTAAAGCTAATGCAGATGTGTTGATATGAGCTGCAGCCGCAACTGAACACCAGTACAGCTGTACCTAGTGATGCCTTCTCGTTGGGAAGGCTCTGAGTGATGGGAAAACAATAGACATCCATGTCGCTTAATTTGCCCCAGATTTACTACTTGGATTTTGACTGCAGTCTGAACTTGACTTCTGATCCTGCACTCGCAGCGAAATCCAGACAGAACACACTGTGTTCAAGCTAACTAACTAAATTCATGATGATATCTACATATCAATAAAGGGAAATTTTGACTGTACTGACTTCCAGGTATAGAAACAGGAAGGAAAAAAGTCTACTCCTAAAAAAGTGGAAACAGTCAGTCCAGGGCAGCACTGACAGTCGTTGAGATCCCTGGTCTCTTGCTCTGTCTGCCTGAGCCTGGTCAGAATGAGTTATTGCTTTTGCGCTATTCAGAGCTGCATTTGTCAGAATCTACATGCTCCCTTCTGCTGAACGGGCCTGTAATTGTTAGCGTTGTCTCATTCATTCAAGCTTTACCGTGTCCCAGTACATCATCTGTAGGTAAAAGTGCTTTTCCAGGCACTGGCTTTCTATCATGAGATCCTGGCTCCAGTCCTAGCGAGATCCACTCTTCTGGAGTTCGACAGTCATACTCGTCATTGTCAAATATCTAGAAAGCCAGGACATGAGTGAAATGAAGTCTTACTTCAGAGAGAAGAAAATACCTGATACAAAATTTCATGAGAGGGAAATTAACATGCAGTTCCTAAATGGGCTACAAAAGAGAAAACAGTCCAGGTGCAAAAGCTTTGCTCAACAATGTTCTCCCAAAGAGCAGTATCTGTACCTCTAGCTCTCTCCTAGGGAGTGGAGATCACCACCCGGAGAGGTCTCACACTGCACAATAATACTGCTGACTACCGCATCCAGAAGGAAACATGAGACAACACTTTCTTTGGACATACAAATGACAGTGAGGAGCACCCTCAAGGGTTCTGATGGAAGTTGTGGGCACCCTGCAGAAGACACTCAGCATCTTGTAGAGATCCTTCAGGGCCCAAACCTGCTCTAAAGCATTTCTTTGCTTTATCGCTTGTTGTATCAATGATGGCTAAGCGTCCTGCAATTCTCAGAAACATCCTGTGGTATAAGCGATGAGCTAGATCACAAGTGCCAAACACACTCTCTTACCTTTAATGGGAGGTAGATGGGAAAGACAGGATCTTTCTTCTCCTCAATAGTTGGCATATTGTCAGGATCATGGTGCCTTGGCATCAGCTGATTGGAGTCTATCCCTTTGCTGGCTAAGAGCTGAGCAATATCGAAGGTGAGATGTAGCCGTCTTCTCCTATTTTGAATCAGATGGGAAATAATCTCCTAATGTGCCTAGAAGGGCTCCCATGCCTACAACTCCACTTTTTGATCGTGCACCCCTATCAGTAAAAAAGTTTTTGAGTGCACACCACATACATGTATATTTCTTCATCTATAGAACAGAATAGTTCAGTTGGAAGGGACCTAGAATGATCATCTAGTCCAATTTATAAATTATATACATGTACTACTGTACTAATATCTTATGTACGTTATAGAGTACACACAAAAACAGAAATTAAAAAAGGATGAGAAAAAGATGAAATGACACCATTTTTGAAAAATATTTTCTTCCCACATCCCAGTGAATTGCCTTGTGCACTCCCTGCGATGCACACACCCCACTTTGGAGACCACTGCCTTACCGGATAGTATTTTCCTAAAGATTTTTGACATGTCATCTCTTGAAAGCAAAAATCAACACCCTAATCTGCTGTGTCCATTCTGTAATGATGTCTCTAGCCATGTTCTGGTTACTTACCTCTCTACCTCAATCTTCCGAGGGCATTGCCCTGGAAGCCCTTGGAAGGCAATCTGCACTTTGGGCTTAAATGATTGTACTGGGAAATCCGACTTGATGAGGTTCTCAGTGGTTGGTCCAATCACTTGCTTATCCAGGACACTTCCGAAGTCCTCAGGCATCTTGAAGGTTGTGACTAAGAGGCAAAGAGAAACACATGTCTGAAACCACCAGACATCACTCTGCTTTACATTCACACACACAGCAGGACCAGGCTGTCTCCTGGGTTGTCTACAGAAGTTTCTTCACTAGATTTGTGAGCAGACATCAAATAGGAAACAGAAAGTAAGACCTTTTTTCTTGCTGCAATAAGTCATTGTGGTTTTCCAATATCAAAATGATGGCACAGAAGAAGCCTCCGCTGAGAATTACTACCGTGCACCTTATTAGGAGGCAGGGCAATGACCTGGCTCTAAGGAGCTCTGTTCTGTTCCCAGCTTTGCTACAGACTCTCTACATGATCGTGGGCAAGTTACTGTCTCTTGTGAGTAACTCTTTCTGAGAATGCACGGCTTCCCTCACTCTCAGAAAGGGGTGGGAATCCCCTGCCTCCCTGGGGTGCTCTGGGACCAAGAGTCAGTCATAGCTGCGAGGAACTCGGTCAAGATGGTGATAAAGGGCTTACGAATATTGCAGGAGAGAACAAGCCACTCAGGTCATCTTTATGCGCTGTATTCACACCTTACTTGAGACAAACCTCTCCTCAGGTTTTGCTCAAGTGAACCTCCCACTCACATCAGCAGTAGCGTGAGAAAAAATTGAGTTAAATAGCTAACAATCTCACAATTTGGCCAAACGTTTTCAATGGAAATTTGGACTAAGCAAAAAGTATACATTTCTAAGAATTGGCTGAAATTAAACCATGTCATTTACCCCATAAATAAACCAAACTGTTAATGTTGCTAAACAAGCCACAAATAATAGAACAGCAGCAAACTGGGAATTTGAAGCTTAACCTAAATTAAGTAATTGCATGCAAGCTTTAAAAAGTATTATTCCCTAGACAGAGCTAAGCATTGAGCTAAAAAATACATTTCAGTGGAGTGAGAGCTTTTCATTTGATGAACTTTCACACTTTACCAAGGAGAAACTTAAGGTTCTGGCTCGTAAGTGGGTATTTTGGATGTCAAGCTTTGGATCCAATCCTTCACCCTGCTACATGCTTCTGCCTTGATTTCAAAGCAGTTGTGCAGAGCAGCCAATAATGCCGAAGCCAGGCACATTTCAGGATGATCAGGTGCAGAAAGGGTCCTCTAAGAGGTCATTCCCTTGCCCTTCTTAAATGGCCCCTGACACAACCCCCATAGCTACACATTGTCTGCTTCGGGGCTAAAGCCACTGAACTGGTTCCTCTCTCTCTACTCCCCTCTCTTAGGAAGGGCTCCTAGCCTGGAATAAATACAATCCTAAACATTTGCATTGTCCATACCTACATGCACGCTTACAATAATTTCGAGGAATCTCCAGAATGCAGAGGGTTTACTACAGCTCCTTTAGCCTCATGCATATCTCTTGCTTGGGGTCTTTACAGAATGGCCCTGATTTATATTTGTTGTCAGGGAGCACAGCTGTTCCAATTTTGTCACTTCATTGTTGCAAAATCCATGGCACCATCCATTATGGCACTTTGTGCACTATCAACTATTTATGTCAATACTTAGCGTTTCATTTGCATTTACATTTCCAGCTTGATAGCTTCTTCCCCCTTGAAGAAGCAGCAGATCATAAATAGAGATCTGTCTCCACTTGTTAGGGATGAGTCTAGCTTGTCAAGATTCACTTGAGGATGCAGTCATTTGTCCTCACTCATGAAAATAAATGTCACTTCTAAGCACAGGAAGGTGGTATATATAGTTACCATCTTTCTCTAAGACTAGAATCCTCTCACATGCACGCTTTCTCCCCACCCGCTGCCAGCCTATGATCCGCATCCCCAGGAGTGCTCTAGGGGCCAGGAGAGTGCTGGCAAACCTTTCAACCATGCTCTGTTCCTGTATTTCAGCATCCATGATACAACAAGCTCTTGTAAGCAGGTGGGACCAGCAGCTCTGTACACACAAAGACCCCTTGCATCTAGGGAGAACAAGCCACTCTGGGGCGCAGTTGGATGCGGAATGAATAAATGAGAGAGGGCTGTGGTTTTGGCTATGGGTACCTAGACCCCGAATGCAGCTCTCACGAGCAGGTCCCATTTTGACAGGAAAGGGGCATTGCTGGCTCCATACGCAATGATAATGCACGCAAACTGAGTGACCTCCTGGCGTAGGGCCTGTGGGACCAAACTCCCATGGGCAGCAATGCAGTCTACCCTGAACCGCGGGGGATACATCCAGGTGAAAAGGGAGCGTGGTTTTACCACCCAGTCACATCACTTTGCTCCACCTCCAAATGAAATTCACTTTTCATGGGACATTTAAGCAGCTCGGCACCATTCCTGGCACTGACAGGATAACGAAAGCAGAGCACTAACCTAGAGTCATCAGCCTAGTTCTCAGCATGCTCACTATAAGCAACCATAAGAGTCAGGGCCCCATTTCCAGCCACATCACATTTCCTCTCAGTATATTTACCTTTAGGGGTGTGCTGGTCAAGGTCCGCCTGTCTCACCAAAGCGTGGTACATATGGGGGCCAGCACAAACATCCTGAAACGCAGCATGTGAGGGAAGTGTCAGAGATAACAAAGCACAGTTGTAGCACAGTGGGAGGGTGGGTTATAGAGGTCCAGAGAGAAAGTGAGACTAAGACTGACTTTACCAGAGCTTTAGGGACAATTGAGACTGTAAGTAATGGCCAGAAAAGGCTCGAAGAGGCACAAATACCTTGAAACTTCAGCCCAAGGCAGAGAGGCAGGGGATTTGTCAGCAGAGCGCAGCCTGATGTCAGCTTAAGATGTGGACTTGGGGCTGATTAGGCAGGCAGTCATTAGGGTTTTACTTCCAAATATCATCTGCAGTCACAACCACATGCCTGCCTTACCATACTGGCATCCTAAACCTGGGCAACACCATGACAACGATAGCACTGGCCACTGAGGAAGGCAGCACAGCTATGATCAGGAAGAGCCTTATGGCTTCACTTTGTAAGGGTCAAGGTCTTGCACAAAGGCCTCTGACCAAAATGAAGGGCTAGGACCCAGGGCGAAAGCTACGTTTCTCCATACCAGGTGTACCATAGGTCTTTCCATTTTAGAAGGACAGTGGTAGAAAAAGAACTGCTCTTTGCACTTACCTCCGAGATGCTGGAGGCTCCTGGAGTGAGGACATCAGCATAAAACATCTTTTGTCTAAAGGCCAAGTAGTTTTTTGGCCCCTGGTTGCAGCTATCAGGAAGCAACAAACTCCCTCCTGGACTGCAGTCCCAGCATGAAGCCTCATTGCTGGTATCGGGAGGGTTGGGGCTCCTACCCAGAGAATTCGTCAAATCCTTCTTTGCTTTATCCATCTTCTTAGGAGAACAATGGGCTTGCAACCCTGGGCTTGCTGGAGTGGAAAGACACCGAGCCCGTTACACACTGTGTCTTTGGCACTCCTCCACACGCTCCCACCGCGCTGGGTATCGTTGACTTGCTGAGTAGGTAACAAGGTAGGTTCGATCCCCTGCTTCGATACCAAGCGCTGCCTTCATGACCTGGGGGCCATTGGTTTCACATGGCTGACTTGATGGCTCACTAACCCTGGGGAAAGAGAGCACTTTATTATTCCAGATGGATTTTGGAGGGGGAAAACCAGCAGCATAAGCATGAAAAGCTGCTTTCCTGAAGCAGCAGGGGCTTCCCGGATCTGTGGCAGCATTCAAAAGGCTGCCAGGAGAATCTGCGTAAACTGGGACTACAAGAGAAGTGCTACTTTTGCTGTACCCAAATCCCTTAAAAACCTTGTCACTCCTGACTCCATTGGGAGCAGGCTACAGCCTAGATACCAACAACACAGCTACTCCCAGGTGAAAAGTCTGACTCTTTCATTTAAATAATTCAGGGGAGATGTTTAAGCATTGCCTAACGAATATTAAAATATAGCCAGAAGCTCCCCTCTCTCTCCTCCTGCAGGGGATATTTTTGCTGGTGATCTCAGCTCACAAATAATTTCTACTCTTCCACCTTGGGAGACGCAAGTCCAGGCAAATATCATAGCTGTAGGGCTTTATTTTATAAAAACCTTCGTGCACTGAGAGATACTAATTAAGAGCAGCCCTCGGACTTCTGGCACGATGATAATGCAACCCTTGATTTTAGGCTTGTCTAAACACAGAGATGACTACTGTAACTAATTAGTACAGCTAAACTGACACAAGCCCCTCCAGCCTGCACACACATCGCCGATGTAATGATGTACACATACCCGCATAGCTTATTCCTATAAATTATGAGTCAAAGCTCTCCGCGGTGTCTCTCAAGGCTACTCCGAGTGCAATACGGCTTATTCATCAATTCCTGCTCAGGGCTAGACCCAGACTCCTCATCCAGCCCTACCCGACTAACGGATTGTGTCCTGCCCCCTTGCTAGGACCCACACGTCTGCCTTGCTTCCTCCTGGAGGCCAAGCCTCTGCAACAGGCTGCTACGCGGGCGTCCTCCAGCTTGCCGCAGCTAAGCGCTAGAAAGACCTTGCCCGGTCTTGCAGGCCACAGCTGTCACGTTACCTGTCTGGAGTCTCATCCTGACATGGAGACAACACCACAGTGTCCCTTCCTGCCATGCCCTCTCTGCTCTGCTCTGGAATGGAGTGAAAACTCTGCCCGTCCTATACTCTTGATCAGAGAAGGCTATTTTTTCTAAATTTCACCTTGCCGTCTGTCTGCAAGAATGAATCAGGGACACACAGCAGAGAAAGCATTACATGCATTCTGGAGATAAGAGGGAATAACTGTGCTGGTTTATTACTGCAGGTTCAAGCCAGTGCACAATTTTGAGAGGCTGATTCAAAAAAGAAATCAGATAATAAATCAAGGTTACCATGATGCGAATCCTTTAAGTGAAATGGAGTAAACGAACAGATTGGAGAGACTTGGGAGATGAAATCGATAATACCCCCTCCTCTCCTTCAAGCTAGAAAATCTCAAATCTTTCCCCTCTCAGCTTCTCTTTGGCGTGGCAACTGGAACCTCATACCCTGAAGAATGAATTTTCCATGGAGGATTTTGTTTTTATTAGCTATTTTATGCTCTGGCCATATCTATTTTAGCAGCCCAGCAGGATTGATTGGTATCAGCCAAGATCCAAGGATTCCTGATGAATCACTGCTGGACTCTTTCGTGCCTGCTGCACCGGCACAGAGAACAGCAGCAAGGCGGAACGACCCTGCGGTGGCTCTCCTGATATGTCACCTGCGAATCTTCTTCCCAGGAGCAGGGGAGAGGTGGCAACGTGACCTCTTAGGACCAGAATCCTAAACCCATCCAGTTCAAAAAAGCTAACTCCAGGATGCAAGGTTCATCTGAACCTTTAGCAGGGCGAGTGACTGAGCCCACTCCCAGTTTAGCAGGACTGGCAATCTCTGCCTAGAACCAGAATAACGTGGCTGCCGCTGATGACAGGCAAGTTCCCATGACGGGGGAAGCGCGTACCAAGCCTGCCCACAGCAGGCCTAATTCCTCACTGCTTTGCTCCCTGTGTACTCACTCGCACCTCCGTGAAGTCCTTCCTCAGCACTTATCTCAAAATAAAACAAACCCCTGCTCAGTGTCCAGCTCAAAAACATCCATCTGTCATGCTCTCGCAGCTGCACAGAGGGAGGGTCTGGTGTTTGTAACTGCAAGAAAACCTGACACACACCACCCAAAATAAAGAGCAAAACCAGGCCTCCAAAGTTTTCCCGGCAATTCCCCAGATGGATGAGTAGAACAGCTTGTCTGAGTGTGCTAAAGCTGATATAGAGATGGGAGAACTGCTAAGCACAAAGGGAATCCTACTCTCCTGCCACCCCAGCTGCTGGGATGTGGCCAGGGTTTCCAGCAAGGAGGTTTCCCAGAGTGTGGTGGGGAGCTCATTCCGGTGCCAGCCTCCAGCTAGCGGGTAGTTTGGTGCTCCCATCCAGCTCTCAGGAACGGTCTCAAGGTTGATTTAAAAGATGAGAAGAGACCGTCTCTCTTTTATTCAACCTAGCTGCTGAGCCAAGGGGTTTATTGCAGCAGTTCACTCTTCCCCAGCCTTCAACTCTGCCAACGGCACCTTCCACCTTCCCACTCCCCCAAAACGACGAGCAGCATGCAGACCCCAGGGCTGTCCTCCCCACCCTCCATCCGAGGGTGACCCTGGGACCCTCATCCTGGGCAGCGGAGCTTGGTGTGGATTGCTGAGGCTGTTGCTGCCTGGGGAAGGGAACACCTTCCATCTTGCAGCGAGCACGCAATGGCAGCCCGAGCTTTCAGCCAGCTCTGCTACAGCAACTACTGATGGTGTGAAACAGCCCGCGCTCGAGGATTTCTTGGTTGCCCAAGGGATCCTGAAGAAAAGCAGTGAAACTGCCCAGAGCCCTGTTACTGTCACTCTCCGGCTGCTGTGGCCGCGGGCAGGAGGCTGTCTGCATGCCACGTTCGCAGCCTTCAATCCCTTCCTACGTGGAGCACTTCCCTCAGGGCTGGAGCTCCCCTTCGACAAGGTGGGGGAAAAAGGAGTTGAGCTCATTGCAAGCAGATGAGATGTCTTCCTGAAAGCAGATCCTCAGCCCACCTCAATAACCCTTCACTCCCCGCTGCCCCTACGCGGCCAGGAGCATCTCCCTGCTCTCCAACAGCAAACATCAGCCTGGCACCAAGCCATTCCAGCCTTAGCTACAATAAGCTTTGAAAAATCTTTTCCCGACTGCTGAAACGCCTGTCTTTCCAGCAGTTCAGTCATGCTCTCTCACACCTGAAAAGCATGTTTCCTAGATATACCAGGTACGTTGTACTATGCTAAATTGAACTATTCAAAACGAGAGCACTGCTGACACAACATTAGCTACAGTGTCTGCGTGTCATTGTGGCAAAACTATAATTACAATTTCTCGGTAAATCCAGGCTTTACATATCCAAGAAGTCAAACTCCCACGTATCTTGCTCAATGTCTGGTACGAGCTTTTTGATCTGTTGCCTCTACTTCGATTCTTTGATCCAAAGCTTTGACAAAATGGACCCTTTTCTTTCAAATAAGGTTGAAAACGGCTAAAAATTGCAACAGAAAAAGAGAAAAGTACTTTAAAAATAATCTAACCCTTAAGCAAAACCGCAGATTGAAATCTAGTAGTCATTCATCTGAAATCTATTTATACGTGGACAGCCAGAACCACAACTACTACACTATCCAGACACCAACATGTAGAAATTCCTTCTTCCTATAATTTAAGCCATATAATATAAGCTCAGACAAGGTGATGCGCTCTCAACAAACTGCTTTAAACATTACCCTCTACTTCAAATCTCTTCTACTTTAAAAAGGGAGTTGAAAGTAATTTCGAGTTTTATAGCAGCCCATTCCCTCCAACAATTTGTGTGGTTTTAAAATTGATTTTCCTCTGGGTTTTTAAACGCATTCCTTTCTCCATGGGAAAGCACCACGCAACCACCACTAGAACCTGCGGACGCAGGGGGGAACAGCAAGACTGATGGTGAACGGCATTGCTCATTACACAGAGTGCCTTAACGACAAGGACACACGACGCGTTTTGAGGTTACAGCCGTGGCGGGTGTTACAAGACACCACACGAAGTATTTAGACCGTGACTCCAACAATGTTGGTTTCATTCATGAAGCACAACAGCCTCTGCTGCTACCGGGGTGCAGGAGAAGCAACCCAAGGGCAGACACGCGCTCACTGTGGAGACGGGACAGAGCGAGGCACCCGAGGGCGGAGGGAGCAGCTCTGGGGAATCCAAATCCTGCCCGACATTCCCAGTGTCTTGAAAAACACGAGGGGGACTCCCTCGTCATCCACACCTGCGTGTCCGTCCGTCCGTCCATCCGGCTGCGCAGCCGTCCGCCTTGCACCCACCCGCCTCCCCGGCCCTCCGCCGTCCTGCCCGCCCAGGCTTCCTTCCATCCACCCCGACTAGGCCCGGCCCGGCGGGGCCCCGCTCCAACCCCCCCGAGCCCCTCCTTAGCCCCCGAGGCCCCGGGCCCACTGCCGGCCGAGGGCGCGGCGGCGCTGCCCGGGCCGGGGGGCGGCGGCCTGCCGGCGGGACCCCGGCCCGGCCCGGCCCCTCCCGTCGGGCGGTACGCACCGGCCTGCCCGCGGCGCCGCGGCTGCAGGCGCCCGACGCCGGCCTCGTTGCTACGGGAAGAGGGGGCGGGCGCAACCATCCCGCTAGAGGGGGCGGCGCCCCCCGCGGGCGGTTGGGCTGGTCCGGAGGAGGTGCCGGGCAGCGCGGGCCGGGCAGCAGCACCACGCCCCGGGGGGGGGGCTTCCCCAGCCGGTTGCTGCCCCCGCGGGGTCGGCACCGCGTCCCCACTGGCACCTCAGAGCCACCCCCACAGAGGTTCCACTGCCAGCCCAGAGCTGCCGCCACAGGGACACAGCAAAGCCCCCAGTGCCATCTCAGAGCCCCCACTGCTACCTCACAGTCACCCCTGAGTCACCACCGAGCCACCACTGTCACCCCAGGGCCACCACAGAACTGCCACCAGAGGCCACTGCCACGGAGCCACTGCCCCCCAGCCACCACCGCCACAGAGCCACCATCAGCCCTTGCCTTGCGGGGCTGCCAGCCCCAGGGTGCAGGTGCTCGGCCGTCCCACCAAGGAGCCGGCCTCCACCAGCGAGTGCCCCTGGGGACAGCCCCCGTTCCCTGCGCCAGGGAGGCGAGGGGCTGGGTGCCTTGCTGCTCCGGTGCCACCTTCCACGCCAGCTGGCTGCCAACCCCACCGGCGGCTGTCCAGGAAGGTCCAGCAGGTCCCTCCTTCATCCCATCCCCAAAACCACCGTAGGCAGGCAGGTTGCAGAGCTGCACGATGGCTTGTCTATGACCGAGCTCACATACCCATGAAAGTTGTGAGCGGTCACACCTAGGAGGTCATGTCAGGCGGGGATGGGTGACCACCACGTGCTGTGACCCTGGAGAACATGCCGTGCCCTGCAGAAGGAAAGGTGGCACCGAGTCCTGTTGGGAAGGCCCCAATGAGCTGGTGCCCCAGGGAGGGGATGGTGGGGAAGGGACCAGCAGTGCCAGACCACGGGGGAGTGAGGAAGAACAAGTCTGGATTATTTTGGGGGAGAGGAAGGAGGTGGAAGAAGCAGAGAGGAAAGGATTTAAAGGGGGGAGGAACACAGAAGTAAGAGATCTGGTGTGAGGGAAGGCAGTGGGCAGGGGAGGAGGAAAGGATGAAGCAGGAGACCAGAGTGGAGGCTCCTGCAGGAGGGGAGCCGTGGGCAGGTGGATGGGCAGGGGCTGCTTCATAGCCCCTTGGGCCCCCCACACCTGCTGGCCCTGTCCAGGCAGGCAGAGAGCTGAGAGCGAGTCCTGCTGCTGCACAGCTCTGCACCCGCGAGAGGCACAAGTCCTAGAAAGCAGGGCCAGAGGAACAGAGCTCTGCAGGGCTTCCTGAGGCCAAAACAGCCAGCAGGCTGGCCCGAGGGACGCCTGGCATGGGGGCAGAGGGCCAGGCAGGGTGGCACCAGGATGGGGGGGCATGCCACGGGGAGGCAGCAGAGCCCAGGCGATGAGCACCGGCTCCTCTCCCTGCCTGGGCACCCGCCCTGGCACCCGCTCCAGCAGCCGGGTGGGCACTGGGTGCAAAGGGCCTGGGAGTCAAGGGTGGAAGAGGCGCTTGTGCCATCTAAAAATTTGCAAGCAAGGGGATGTGAGGTTTGGGCAGAGAGAGGTGGAGGCTGTGGCAGGCAGAGCCTCAGGGAAGAAACACAAGTTTCTCCAGATAAGAAAACTCCCTCCCAGCGATACTCAGCTCCTGCCAAGGTGTTCTCCGGATCAGCCCCACACAGCAGGGAGGTCTCTGTGCGGATTCGCACCCCACACTGGACTGCCCCTGGTCCTGCTCAAAGCAACGGCTGCTGGAGAAACTCCCAGGTGTAGGTTCTCTGTCATACTGCTGGCCTCGTCGCTTTACTTAAGAAAGGAGTGCATGCTGGCTTGCCTCGATTAGGTTTAATATAATTACAGCTCTTGCTGAAGTTCCCTGGAGTCACATCCCAGGTGGTTCCTCTGTCCAGGAGGAAGCAATGGTGGAGGCCCTTTGCTTGGGAAAAATACCCATCTGCTTCACGCCAGCTTCGTCTCCCCTGCAGCAGGTTGGGATTCACAGCAGGTCTTGCTGTCCCTGTGGTCAACCGTGCTTCATTTTTGACCAGGCTTTCAAAGTTCGACACAAAATGCTTCAGCGAGCCAGGAGAAGAAAGCCGAGCTGTTTCGACTGGCTGGGCCTTCACAAACCCACCAGGCCAGAACAGAAAGCAGACAGGTGTGCGAGCCACCCTGCTCTCCATCCGTGTGCTGGCATGACGGATTCATTTCCTGACTTGCCTTCAAAAGGGCTCTCTGGTTCCCCAGAGACTCGCTCCCAGGAGTTGCAGAAGGGTGCACCGACGCCGTGTCCTGCTTCCACGGGTGCTCCTTTAGCCCCGGATGGCCAGGCAGGGCAGCGTGAGACCTAGTCACTTGCAAAAGGCAAGTTCAAAGTGGCAGTGGCGGCAGTCGGCACAGCTGAGCATCTCTGTGCTTTCTCCTTCTCGTATCAGTCCAAGCTGAGATGCCATCCCCAGCTGGGCCGGCACAAAAGGTTTAGCGTTGTCTTTCTTCTGACGGTTGTTCTTCCTGCTCCTTTTCTGCCATGGGCTTTTTCAAGGCCACAGATCCGCCCGTACTTACAGGTGGATGCTGAGTTCCCAAGAAAATGGTTCTCTAAGAAGAGATTCCCGAGTCCCTGCTGAAACAAGCTGATTAGTGACTTATCCAGCATTTTCCCTAGTGCAAGGCTGTTTTGGGAGAAGGAAAACACTGCTCTCCCCATCCAACCAGCCAGACCACTGGCATGGTGAAAGCATGAGCAAGGGTTAGCAGAGTCTGGACCCACAGTGTGGGAGAGAGCTCTCGTCTCCCCCAGTTACCAGACGTGAGAATCAAACCAGTTTCAGCAGGTGTTAGGATGTGAACTGGCACCGGGAAGGGGAAATACGTGGAACATGCTAATGGTTCATTCTGTCTGAGGGTCTTTTCCAGCTGAAGAGCCCAGCTTCTCTCTTGTATTGTCCATGAGCTGTTGGACCCACCTTTCCTCCCCTCCGTTTTCTCCCCTCTGGCTCTCATGCATCTATCCCAAACCAATAGCTCAGAAAACACCATTGCCAGGACAACATATCACAGCAAAGCTCACTTCTACAGAGAACAGCCTTCCTCTAGTTATGGGAGGAATAATAAAATATCAAAAATCCCAACTTCTGTGGACCTCAGATGATGCGCTGGTTGTTTTGTTTCATCACTTGCACCTACCCAGTGTGGGTGGCAGGCCCCTTCAGATTTAGCAGTGTTTCCATACCCACCCCACACACATTTTGCCGAAGATGTAAATGATCCTCAAAGCACAAGGCCACTGGAGAATAAGGCCCTAGATTTCTCCGTCTCCACACCTACATGTGTTCCCACACACAAGATACAGCATTAATGTAGAGTAAAACACCACATGTTGACAATGCTAACAGCACATTTGACAAGAAACTCCTTAGATCAAACCCCAGAACGCAAACCCACAAGGAAGTCATAAAGCGGGGGCAGTCAGGACAAGGTCTGGCTTCATGTTGCCTGGGCCCTTCTCCTGAAGAGGCAGTTTGATTCTAGGAAGGCGATATCAAGCCAGATTCACCTGGTATTCCTGCTGCTTTCAACAGCTCTCTCAACGCAAGGCTGTTACCTTGACTTCAGGCAGGCTGGGACCAGAGGAGCAGTTCGTAGCAGCCAGCTGCAAGTTCTGTGCTTTCCCACCCCAGTTTTCACTGCAGCCTCGAAAAATGAATGAGGCTTTGACCCTGACAGAGTGACATTTTTGTTGGTTAGCTTTCTCCCTCGTCTCCACCACCGTGCCGCAGCAAATCATCTCCCCCGGGTGCGTTCTTTCACATTCGGGATCACACCATCAACCCATCCAGAAGGCTTCCCCAGGGAATTTGCAGGCAGAGGTTGCTTCTCCAAGGAAGATGTGCAGAAAGCCAGAAGTAGGAAGATGACAGTGAGGATTACCAGGGCCAAGCCGGAGCAGGCAGGGAGTGGTGGTGATGGAGAAGCTAAGCAAGCCTCAATGATGAGATCTCAGCAGTGCTGGGCAGAGAAGCTTGCAGTAGGCATTTTTTACACAACTGGCTCAGCTGAATTGGCCAGAACTGTCTCAAATGCAACGCTGCCATCTTCTCCATAGGGCTGCACATAGAAAGAGCCTGTCAGCCACCAGTGAGCTGGGAGATTTTTCCAAGAAGAGCCTATATGTACTTTATAGGGACCTTGATTTCAGAGAGGGTTAGTGGCAGAGGTGCTCCTGAGTATCCCGCCCTCTGGCTCCCAAATCCCCTGGGGTTAGACCCTTAAATTCCTCAGAAGCCCCAGCCAGATACGCGGCCAGATTTCATGCAGCCTGAGATGACATGCTTACGGGTCTTTTATCAGGACACGCACAGGAGGCTTGGAGCTCTGTAGCTCCCCCAGCAAATACGGTGCAGGCACTTCCCCATCTTCCTAGGTGAAAGCATCAAAATGGAGCTGTCAGTCTAACCACTGGCACCCAGGAGCATAAAGGCTGTAGCCTCGCTCTTGCTGAGAGGGGGCTGTTGACAGCTGTGACACGAGTCATCCCAGGTAAGAGTACCAGGGTCTGCCTCACGAGGAAGCCAACATGCCCAGTCTGTACTGGGGAGGATGTAGCCTGAGAGGTGACATTTCCTGGCACTCTTCAGAAATTTCAGATTCACATATAAACACTCTTCAAGCATGCAAAACACAGCACTCAGGAGGCTATAGATAGAGCCTGCTCTCTTCTAGGAAATTTATCACCCACCCCCGGTGAAAACGATCCTAAAAGAACTGCAAGCCATTTCTGAAGAGCTACTAGCAGTCTTACAACTCAGACATTCCCACACAACATACAAGGATCAAGGTCCTCAGCCGATTAATTTTGAATGCTCAAGGGAGTTCAGGGGGACACTTTTTTTTTTTTTTTTTAAATTGGATCAGGAGATATGACTTGCCTGCTTTTAGAAAGGCTGGAAATTTTCCTTGAAGCTTCCAGAGGAACATCAAGCTTTTCATAAGAGAGACGGAGACATCTTGGCTCCCTACCATAACAGCACTTGCTGGGGAGTGTGGGGAGCTCTGCTTCAAATCTATGGTCTGGACCAGACCCATCAGGCTCAATGTTATATCTCTTCTCAGCAGGTAAGCGTTGAAAGCATCTGGTTTTGAGCAAAAATTCCATCCTTTGCTGACAAACAGTAACAGATTCCTGCGAAAAGCCTTTCTTCCAACCAACTGGCGTTTGATCAAGGAATCCTCAACCTGTTGAGATTTTTTCCACTAGAAAGCATGTGCCAAAAGCTGGGATAGATCCTCACCTGAACACCACCATTTCAGAAGCGGTACAGAGCAGGGCCTGAGCCGGCGGGCTGAACAGAGCAACAAAATCAATGTATTTCTTTGCACCAGGCCTTAGAAGAAGCGTAACACCATCAGAAGCAGAGGTTCAGGCATGCCAACGTGTCAGAGCGGTGTCTCTCCACACGAGAGGACAACCCAACTTTTTTGGATGTAGAATGGCTTCAAAACATACCTTCTTGACACGTGTTCATCAGCTGATTTATGGCACCGGGTGCCAGCCTGACTTCCTGCCATCAGTAACACAGCGCTGTCAATATCTGGGCATTCATATCATTTATCTGGCTGGTTCATCTACTCTTGACGTACCGTCTCACTTAGCAGCGAATATTCCCTGTGAAGAGCCCTCTCAAACACAGAGAAACCATTAAAAACTATTGGTGGAAAGCAAAAAAACGCAAGTGTTTTTTTGCTGTTTTCCATCTGATTTTTGTATGCAACTGATTATTGTAGCAATGTAGATATGAATGTGAATACAAATATGAAACCCAGAGGAGAAAGGAAGCTGAGTTTGGGCGTGACCTTCTGTTGCAAGTCAGCCTGCCTGCCCCGCACTCGGCGTAAAGGGAATTACTGGTGTGTCCATCCTGCAGAGCAGGGTGACGTTTCTGGGGATCTCAGCGGGGAAGAGATTCCTGAAGCTCAAGGTTGAGCTGCTTCTGCCCAAAGGAAGAGTCACCCACTTTAGTGAGTGCCAAATCTTTTGCCTCAGTGCTGGGAGCAGAGCTCAGAGTAGGCAAAATCTGAAGGAAGCCATGGTTGTAGCATTGCTTGAGAGAGATGTAACTGGGAGAAACTGGGCAATCAAGCCAGAAGAATTATAGCTTCCAAATGTGTATCGTCATCCTGCTAATTCCCAGCTCTCCCCCTGCTCCCTCCTCTGCTGACGCTCCAGTCCCCACTTCAATACCTGCCAGGTCCTTTTAGAGAGCTGACATTTCCATTCCTGACATTTTCTGCAGCTCCATCTGGGAATTAATGGCCGGATATTAGCAGCGATGGGGCCGTTTATCATAATTAGTCTCATGAAGCTACTAAGCATCCAACTATTTTTCATCAGCACCGAGGAAATAAACTGCAGAATCCAGTAGACGAGACGGACGATTTATTTATTGATTGATTTATTTTGGTCTGTCAGGATGCGGCTTTAAAGTTTGCCGAGATGAGCAATGCTTCTCAGAGGCAATGACGACAGTAGGGCTGGCTCGCCTTGGGTGCGCAAGCTGCAGAGAAGAGGCCCCAAAGCCCCCTGAGACAGTGAGGAGGCATTTGTTATCCTACATCTGCTCTAGCATCCTGCTGATATAAAATGACAAGTTGTGACAGGTTGGGCCCTGGCTGGACAAGCTCAAGAAGAGACAGCCACCAGCCACACGACAGCATCATGAATGAAAGCCATCTCCAGGCGTGCATTTTCTTCCCCATCAGGAAAGCAAACCAAGGGTGCTATGTACCCTACAGGAGGTGGCACATGGACCAGCAGCTCCAGGACTGTCACTTGACTGGGTGTGCCAGGTCGTCCTTGGACCTTAATGCTAAAAGGAGGATGCTGCAGATGATCGCACATGTGTCTCTGTCGCCTTCCAGAGGTGCCTGGGAACGGATAAAGCTGGTTTCTTACTTGATGTCCCACTTGGAGCAAGGTGAAGTACTAGCTTGTTGTTTTCCTCCCCCAAAGGATCAGCAGGGAAGGGTGGGGAGGCAAAGTCTCGTACACAAGAGAGATCAGACTGGGTCCCTTGTGGGTAGGGGAAGGCCCCTTGGAAGGGCTGGGGCTCACCATCAGCCACCTCCTCTGGCAGAGATAAGGTCCACCCTGTAGTAGCTGTAGTTGTTCTGCTCTCAGTCTTACTTTTTAGGGGCCAGTACAATACCTTGTCTGTGTTTCTGTGAGCTTGGGTACTCAAGGAACATGCCAGAGCCTGCGCTTCTCTCTGGCGATAACTGGTCGCTGAGCTGCTGAGATCCCCCAGATGTTATGATCCATCCTGATGGCTACTGCTCTGGGCAAGGAGCCCGTGCTGGTTTCAGTAGCTCTTCTACCATCTTGCAAGTTTTGATGACCACCTCACAAGTATTGAATGGGAGGAGACAGGAGACCTCTGCCAGGGTCAGCTGCCTCGTACTGCACCGCTCTGCAGGGCTTGTAGCCTGTGGTTGGAGCTCCTCTGTCTAAGCAAGAAGTGAGGATTACAAGGCTGTGTGGAGCTTCTGCCTGGAGTGAGGCACGAAGGCCTCCTGGACTCAGTGTTGCTCTTCCCTCTATCCCCATGAAAACCCATGAAATCTTGCTACAACCTATACACCTCGGTGCTCACCTGCAGCAGGCCCACCTCCTCTCCTGCAGGCTGATTATCAAGAGCTTTCCCCATCCCGAGGTTTGCTATGCAAACATCGAACATTTGTGTTTAAATATTACATTCTTCTGCTGATGTGAAGCTAGTAATTACAGCCAGATGGGACCTGGCTCACAGGCAGACAGAGAGCCCACACACTGCTGGGTGGTGGCTTTTTTTTTTTTGCAAAACCATGTGGCCAACCACCAGCAGAAATATCAGAAAAGCTGAATGTAATTAAAAACAATGAAAAAAAAAGTTTCTAAATATATCATGCAATGTATTCCAGGTGAGCACTAAGTGTTCCTGGCTGCAGTGCCTGGCAGCCTCAATACTATACCTGGGACATGATCCAAGCCAGCGTGCTCGAGCCATACGTCCCTCCAGGCACAGCCTGACAGTGACATGCACGGATTTGGTCTTAGCACCTCCTGCAGCACCAACAGGGTCTGATCCTGCAAAGCCTTCCTCAGCTGAGTAAGAGCTCTTTTTGCACGAGGGCCTGATTCAGCCTGCACTCCGGTCCATCAAAGTGGCCCCTACAAACGCGTTGCAGTCCCAGGGCCACCGCACCGCTAGCACGAGCTTACAACTGCTGCTGCCTCCTCACCTGCTGAGCTGAGAGATCATCTTCTCTTCACAGGCCTGCACGCATTTCTGCCTTGCACGAGCTGCCCAGGGTAGGAAATACTTCATTTTCTACCACCTCCAGGATTTCAGGTCTGATTCTGGTCACAACAAAACAAAAGCATTGTAGCGAGTGGTGGGTTTTTTCCCCCGGATGATAGTCCATGTTCACATTCAACATCGGCTTGTGTTTTTAATAGATAAACCTCTCCCCCATTGCCTTTGCCCTACACGAGGCCCAAAAGATGAGCAGGAACATACCAGTTTGAGCAAAACGCCTCAATGCTTGTCCTACCCAACACCTGTGTTATATATACACAGACACACCACCAACTGCCCAAGAACCAACCCCTCTCCTTGACCCTGATCGAGTTCTAGCAGCTACAGCGATGCAGATAACAGCCACCGTCTGCTGCCTGAAAGAGGGGCCAGGCCTACCTCATCACGCCCAATTTAAGTAGCCTGGTAAAGAAACCACTGCAGGTGATGCCACTCCGGGGGAAACGAGCTATAAAGGCTACAGCCCTTTCTCGGCAAGGCAGTCTAGCTCTGTTTAACCTCCCTCTTCTCACGGGCCAGTGGCTCCCCTGCTTTGTAACAAGTACTCTGGCGTACTCTCGGGATGCTCCCAAGCCAAGCGGTGCAAAGCCAGAGCCTGGTGTCCTGCCCAAACAGCCAGGGATGTTTAATTCCCCGGGACAGCTGCTGGGATATATCCTCCGTGTTGTAACAGTCAGCGCGACGCAGCCGCCCGCTCCCCCAGGCAGGGGTGAGAGGTGTCCTGCAGCCAGCCTGCCGAACAGGAGCCGCTGCCCCCCGTTGCAAGGGGAAGAGAGAGAGAAAGCAGCAAACAGGGAAAAAAAAAAAAGGACGTCTAGGAGATGTAATAGAATCATTGTTTTGTGAGAAAGGGTAGAGCCACAGCAAACACATGCTGTCATTTGAGACAAGTGCCAGGCCCTGATAGGTTTCCCGAGGAAATCAGGATCAGCCTTGGTGAGAGGGGGAGCAGGGGAGCAGGTAACACAGGGAGACAGAAAGCTCTGATACATCCATCCAGGAGCCTGCTCCAAAGCTCGTGGACCCCATCCTCTGAGGCTGGCCGACCAGAAGCCTGCGGCCATCTGACTCATGTTTGTGCTTCCTCTGCTTCTCTGCTACCCCGATCTCGCTCGTCTGCCCCCTCTCTGGGGAGCTGCTTCTCCCTCTTCCTGTGCTGTACGGGCTTCTCACTTCCCAAATCTTCCTCAAGGGACCAAGAGTAGAGCTTTCCAAGGAAGCTTATTTCTGCTGTCATATACCCCAGGAGAGTGTTGTGGGAAGGGAAGGGAAGGGCAGGGCAGGGCTCGGCTCGGCTCAGTGCCTCCCTGCTTTTTACACCCGAGAAGCGGAGCTTTGGCATGCCGTTACCAACCCTTGTCTCTGCAGTAACCTTAACCGACGCTGCATGGGTCTGCAGAGGCTGTGTTGTACTACTGTGGCCTTCATGAATAATGGATCCCCCTCCACCTTCCTTCTCCTCTTCCCTGTTAGATCCCATTTCATGTTGGGCATGTCTGGTATGTTTGCTGTGTCCCTGGGATTGAGCTGAGCACTCTGATTCCCGGCTCCAGTTCCCCCCCTTCCCAAGATGCAAGTCATACACAAGAGGGCACCAGGAAAAATTCAAGTGGTTATTAGCACAGACATGAGCAGGATCTACCTCTTGGGTTTTGTAGGGGTTCAAGGTATTTCTATTGCTTCCAGTGAAGCTGTAAAGCTCGTATTTTCAGGGCCCTGAGGGCACTAACAGGCTTTAGTGGCCCTGACCAGCCTCACCCAGGGCGTCCCCCCACACACTGCTCCAGGAGCACCATTTAAGCTCAGACCTGGCCCCCCAGTTCTTGCCTGAGGTGTATTATAGGTGTATCCATCTCCAATCCCGTCTCCCCTGCCTCCTGGATGGACTTTAGACCCATGTTGTAGCTTTATCTCCAGTTCTGTCTCTGGCACTTTTGCTCCTGACAGGACTCCCTGGATGGACCCCGGAGCTGGTTCATCATTTTACCCTGTCTGGGACTGTCTGTGGTCCTTGCTACCAGAATTTGGCTCTGCCTGCGAATTCAGATGCTGTGGGACTGTGCCCTGACTGGTGAGGGCACTGCCCATACTGGGGTCACCTTTGACTCCTGGCTTGCCTTCCATTAGGGAACAGTTGATCCTCGCTCTTCCTAGAAACCTATAAGCTCTCCCTCTCTTCTGGAACTTCACATTTTAAAGACAAAAAAGTACAGCTCCAGGAAAAAGAATGCCCATCATTCTCGTTCTAAAAAGTCAAGTCTCTATGGCTAAAAGAAGCACATCTACATTTCTACATGGGTTTAGGCCAGAGAACGCTGGGGACCACTTCTACAATGCAATCTGGAGAATTTAATTTGCCTTGTTCCTGGAAATACCCAGCTTTATTCAGATTAATCTGGTAAAGACCAGTATTTTAGCTTTATTCCTCTTCAGAAGCCCCAGGCTCAGCAGTAAGATAGCTTTGATTTTAGCAGGGTATATGCTATGGTGTTTAGCAGCATCATGAGTGACTCTTTCCTTAGGTCCTGCTGCAGTAGCACGGTGACCCAAGATAAGGACTTGGTTGAATTCAACCAAATCTCTTTTGAGTGGCTTTGTAGGTATGAAGGCCTGTCAAAGCTGTGTGCTCATCCCAGTTCATTGTCTTTCTCCTAAAGTCTAATCACTCCAGGCTATATGAGAAGCACCAACTTATATGCCCTTATGTGGGGCTATGCCTTACCACTGTGTCTTCTTCTGCCAAGCTCACCAGCCCAGTTCTTCATTCTCTGACGTCCTCACTTGGTGTTGCTGCCCCTGCAGATCCACCCGCTTTGGGGGTTTCCATGAGGAGAGCCTGTGTTAGCTGATATTTCAAAAAAGAACTGTGAGGATCTGAAAATCAAAGCCGAGGGACGGCAAAATCCTGCAAGCAGAAGAGTGGAGTCTGTGCGATTCGGGTGAAAGCGTAACGCTTACAAAGGGAAGGGAAGAAAACAGGGTCCTCAGTGAGAAACCCCAGTGCCAGAGGCCCTTGGAAAGCCACAAAATCAGTTGCCTGGAAACTAATGATGTCCCTCGTTATTGTCAGCAACAGGAAAAAGCCACAAGTGCCATAATTCAGGCCACCACCACTGTCTTTTTCTCTTGACTGAATGGAAGAAGCAAAAAGAAGAGGCTTTTCATGTTCTGTGGGTAGCAGGGTGTCACCTTGCCCTCAGCTCACAAGGGAGCACAGGCTCAGTGCCGTTGCATCTGGATGGTCAGTTCCCACGGCAAACCTCATGTCCTGAAGGCTGGAGGCTAAACCGTCTTCTCCTAACCCGCTGACGTCCTAAACCTCTGGTTGCCAGGAGCCTGAGGGAAGGGTCACACACTGTCTCTCCTCCAAGCACCCACCCATGGCTGCCGGCAAGAGCAGCGCTAGGGGAGGTGAGTCTGCAGTCTGACCCAGCATGATGAATAAACCCAATTAAGATATTGTGAAAAAGGATTGGAAAAACTAGTTTCTTCACATCCCCTGTCAAAATGCAAGCTTCTGTTGCTGTGCCTATCTTATTATAGCGGATAGCATCTCCAAGCACCTAACGTAGCCTTAGAGTTTGCAGAATATAGTTAAAACAGGAGAGACGACCCCTCTGTGAGCAGGGTCAGAAGTATCAGTTAGGGCTGCTCAACATTTCCCACTATAAGGCAATTTTTTCAGCTGCTTAGAATTTTGCCCAACTTAATTGTTTTCACTGAGTTTTCTCTATAGGACATCTACTTCTTAAGCTTGGGGGAAGAATATGCATATATTTACTCTGTCACCTTCTACAGCTACTTAAAAATCAGAGGATAGTTGAGGTTGGCAGGAACCTCTGGAGACCATGTAGTCCAGCCGTCAGGCTCAAAGCGGAGTCAGCTCGAGCAGGTTGATCGGGACCGCATCTCATCGGGCTTTGAGTATCTCCAAGGACGGAGACCCCACAACCTCTCTGGGCAGCCAGTTCCAGTGTTCGATCACCCTTACAGTAAAGTTTTTTGTTTAATGTTGAAACAGACGTTCTTGTTCTTCCCGGCTCTTGCCATCCCTGTGAAATACGCTCAAATTTGGCCAAAATCAAAAGCACTTTGGCAAAAGGACTGTATAGGTGACTCTTACAGAACAAAACATGCATGCATATACACATGCAAATTGCTCAAAGACCAATCTGGTTGCAGCATGAGAAATGCTAGGTCAAAGTCATTTGCACAGACCTTAATTTTTTTTATTGCACAGATTTTTTAATTTTAATGTTAATTACACAGTTGAGCTATTTTCCAGAGGACCCCGGTTCATGCCGCACACAGGACAAACGTTGCACGGTTAGCAAAAAGTCTTGCAATACTTTGTTTCCACCGTGTTGCTCAGTGCATGAAGCCTTAGGCAGGATTTACTGCACATTATTCAATCTCTGCTAGGGAGGTAAGATTATTAGTCTCCTAAAGAGCTTTTCAATCGAGCTTGCTAAAATAGCGGAATGTTTTGAAACTGTTAATGATTTTAGCCTTGCAGCTCCCCTGCCAGAGGATGGGCCTGTGCTATGGCTGTTTTATGGAGGACAAAACTTGAGCCCAGAAGGGCTGAAGAGACGGGATTTCTGGGGCGCTGCATGGACACGCCTCAGGTGGGACGTTACAGAGCACTTGGAAAGGTGTCGCAGCTTCCCTTCAGGGCAGGAGTCTTTCTGAAAGCCAGCTGCCCCGCGGCAGACACCTGGAAAATGAAGTGCACCCCGGTGCAGAAGGAGTGGCTTAACCGAGCTGCTGTGTGAAGAGCAGCTCTGTGCCCGGGTGGCAGCGGAGGGGTCTGTGCTAGCACCGTACCCAGGCATCACACCGCCTTAGCACCTCACCGGTGCCAAATCATTTTCTACAGCCCAGAACCAAAGAAGGTATCATCGGTCATTTCAAATGAAAAGAGGCTGAGAGTGTCCAAACCTGGACCTAGGCAAGTCTGGCTCATCCTAGCCTAGGCACTTTGCCTTTGGGACGGCAAGCGGAAAACAAAACACCGCGAGGGTCAGGCTTGGGCAGACAGGTAGCACAAAGCATCTGGCATGTGTCCTCCTGGCCCTGGGACTGGAGCCACGCAGCCTTCGTCACACAGGTGGGGGCTAATCCCTGCTGGCCACAGCTGTTGCTATAATCTGTGGCGGCACTAACCTGCTTGTCTATAGTCCAAGGAGCCTTTTGTCATCAGAGCAGAGACCACTGCAGAGACCCCTTTTCCTGATTGCCCCTAGGAGGGGGATTTGGCTTTTGTTTGCGTGAATGCTTTCCTGATCCAGCATGGGAGCAGGGGAACACGACACACGTTTCGGGAATTAAATCTGTTGCAGGAACTGAAAAGATCCTAGTCCCCAAAACGCTGATCCACAGTGTCAAGCAGAGGGGAAAAAAAAGGAAGGAATGTGGGCAAAAAAGAGTTTGCAAGGAGCAGACTAAAGGCAGGTCTGAATCTCACTGGCTGCGGATGAGAGCGGAGCATCCCCTCCCTCCCTCCTCTCCCAGCCCTTCCCTCTTCTGAACACAAGCTGCAAGTCCCCGGGAGGCCCCTAATCTGCTTTGCTGTACAAAAGGCCCAGTCTACTGGCTTTCCTTTTCTTTTTCCCTCTTTAAAGTTGAAGTGGGGATCAGTTTCCAGACACGCAGGCGGGGAGGGGGAAGGAGCAGGGCACAAGCGGTCACTCTGCAAAAGAGATCCTGCGGAAGGCAAGGGCACAGGTGGCTTCAGATGGGCTGGAGACACAGGGACACAGGGTCTTTGGGGTTGTTAAGATCCTTGCTTTCTAATTACTGAGTTTTTCTGGTGTGCTTGGATCTCACTCATTCTTGTGCCAACATCACCCCTTATTTTATATAGATTTTCTTCCTCCCATGTGCTATTTCCACCACCCCGGCTAGCAAACCAATGGAGAAGATAACTCCTTCCAGCCTTTGTTTTACTCGTGAAATAGGATCTCCAGTCTCTTGATCTTCCTCAGAGAATTTTTCTGCACTGCTTCTGGCGTACATTCAGCCTACCTGCCCAGGACTCCTACCCGATGCTAGACGAGGTCTTGTCAGTACTTTGCAAATGCTATTAATAATTTTCTGCTTCTACTGGAAATATCCCAAGCCCCTCGGGTCTCGTTTGCCTTTTTGTGCCTTTAGCTCATTGGTGGTTCATAATCACCCATGACTGCTACAACTAAGTTCACCTCCTCCTCAGTCATGTCCAAGTGACACGCTCCCTGTCTAGCGCAACAAAACCCAACCCCGTCATTAGTCTTGCATTTCGTGCTGTTGAATTTCAACTCGGTCCTGCGTCTCCGCGTTCAAGGTTGTCTGCTGCTTTCTGTTTGATCTCCTGTCTCCTCTGCATTCACAATGCCTCCTCCTTCTGCGTCATCAGCTGGCTTAACCTAAGCGCTTCCACTTCTTATGACAACATCATTCATGGAGAGAATAAACAAGATCGATTCCAGGATCGATTCCAGAGAAACTCCAGTCGTGAACTCTGTCTAGCCTCCTACTTCCTCTGTCCAGAGGTACAGCTTCTGTACCCGACTTCTATTTCTTCCACTAATCCCATCATCTTCAGTTTAATTAGTAATTTCCCTGTTACTCCATTGAGCACAGCTTGCTGCATTTGTCTAGAAATTTGTCTGCATAAATTGAGATGAGCAGGCTGTCTCGGCCGAATGCTTTCCGTCGCATGCCGAGCTGGTTTTCCTCCAGCCATTTAACCATGCTGGTCTGCAAGTTTTGTTCCAGGTCTTTGCATGCTACTAACCCATCCTACAAACTCCCCAAGCCCCACAGTAAAAAAAATAAAACAAAGGAAGAATGAGTATTACGTTCCCAATCTTCAGTGTGGTTCTTTCTCTTCTGCGACAGGTTCTGCCTCTGGAAACCTTGCCACCAAACCTGCAGTTTGGCACATTGGTTGGTTTGGGAACCGCAAATACCTGCTTGTCCTGGCTGCAGCGCATCAACGTATCTGACTTTTGTCTCTTGTTTTGTTATACCATTCAGTCTTTATACTGCCATTCTCCCTGTTGCATGTTGGCCCTACACCAAGCACTATCATCTCCTTCAGACTGGTTAGGGGCCACAGCACAAACAGCTCTGCCTCCCAATAGACCTACTGTGTTGGATTGATGCCTGGACGGTCTTTTCTCCTGTGTCGTAACAGCCTTTGTAAGATTTATCTGATCTCAGCGTCCTATATTATCCTTACTGCTTCCAGGTCTGTAGCGTACCATCTCTCTTGTCATCAAAACTGGTAGGGGAGGACATTGATCCAGTCAGTTCCCATAGCTGAACTCTTCCTTGTCAGTGTGAGGCCAACACATCCCAGATCCAGTCCTCAGTTAGGGGCTCAGGGAACCTGAAGTTCTTACATTAGCTTTGCTAAATGCCCTGCCAGGGGACACGGTAGCCCCATTTCTTCTGTCCCTCGGGCACTGTGTCCCAGGTGTTCCCACTCCAATCCAGACCTGTCAGAGGCAACTTTGATGCTCTCTGGGGATGTGCCAGATCCTCTCTAGTGGGGACGATGCTAGACCTGGGAGTCACCAGCCTTCATCTAGAAGTAAAATAACAAAGTGTGTCCCGATTAAATTGTAAAACTCTCTCTCAAGCTACTGAAAAACAGCTTTTCCCCATTTAATCCAACCTGGCAGGGCACTGGCATCCTCGAGCAGGGAGAGAGGGGTAAATCCATCCTCAGTGAACAGAGATGAACGGACTCAGTGAACAGAGGGATGAGCGGACTCCACGTGTTGTAGAGGAGGCTGGGACAGAGCCGACGTCCTGTAACGGGCAGGTGGGACGGACCCCCCGGAGGGTCTCTGCTCTGCTTTAACCCTTGCAGGAGACGCCCTGGGCATCGCTTTGCTGCCCGTGCTGCCCGGGATGCCGCCGGCTGTCTGGGTACCCAGCTTCCCTGGAGACTGTGCCGGTTGCTCCCACCTCACCTGCCCTGCTGCGAACACCAAAAGCGAAGCCGGAGCCTCGCCGCGCCTGCCCTCTAAAGCCTCTGTCTTGCGGTGGAAATAAATTGCCTTGGATTCTTGTAACTCAGGCAGAAAACCCAGGCCCCTTGCTGATAAAACCAGGCGGCCTGGACAGTGTTGCCCTGGCAACCTGCACTTTCTTCCCCATCCTTTTGTTCGGCCTCGGACCCAGACTTTTGTACCCAGCCATAATGGGGCCAGACTCTCGGGATGTTTATGGGGTGAGGTGAGAGGAATTTCATTCAGCTGCGTCTTGCTTGGCCCGTCTCCTTCCGCAGGGCAAGGGAGGAATGTTATTGACCAAGGCCCCATGCAGCGACGGAGGCACTAAAGAAAGGCACTTTAGACTTTCGGGCAAAGAAAAGAAATTCCCGCCCTCCCCCATGCAAACATACCCCCCCTGCCCCAACGCGCCTTTTGTTTCCTTACTTCTCTTTTTGTAACTTCCCCGCTCACCCACTCCTGCCTACAGCTGCTCTCACCGGGCACAAACAAAACCCCGTAGCATGCCCCGTGTGCCTGCCAGCTCCAAGCCGCAAGGCATTCAGTCCTCCTGGATCCCCATCCTCGGAGGCACCTTGCCAATAAAATGAAGCTGTACATGCACTGAGTTTGCAGGAGCAGAAGTGCTGTGCAGCTGAGGCCGGGGCATGGAGCAGCCAAGCATGGCAGAGAGCCGGAGCAGGACCCCCAGCCCACTCTGAGACCCTGCCACGCTCAGTCCCTCGCCCTCTGTTTCAGGCTGGAAAGGGTTAAGCACATCAGGTCCGACTGCCTGCTGAGAAGACAAAAGGCTGCCTTGACATCCAATATTGAAGCTCCCAGGGACACCGCTGAGGAATTCCCATTAGCTGGTGTTTGTGGAAAGCCTTATATCAAATGCGGAGGACTGCCGGTTTGCTTTCCTCGTGCCAGTCACTGGGAGAGCAGCAGCACCTTCCTGGCGCTGCGTTTCAGGGGAGAAGCGATGCAGGCACCGTCCGAGTTGTGCTTTTACAGAGGAAAAGTAAGCAAGTCCCCCTGTGCTGCTGAGCAGCTCCAGCAGCAGCCAAACGCCCCTGGAGAAACTCTTGCCTGACTTGACCAGACCTGTGCTTGGGTTCGGGTAGCTTGTTTCAGAAGTGAACCCCATAGCATCACTCTCTTCCTGGCCTTCAGACCTCATAGTGTCTTAGGAAAAGGCAAATAAGTCCACAGTTTGGGCAGAAGACTCTGAGGACCTGTTACTGGCAAGGCAGTGCTGTTTCCGACGTACCCTGCCCCACGCTGCTCTGTTTTCAGGACGACTGTGCAAAGCAAAAGGCATGGGCAGAGACGGGATGCTGGGCAGGATGGGTGTTGGGTTTTCTGCAGTTCTGCTAGGGGCATAAACGGAAAATAAAGCCCAAGTCAGTGTTGTTTGGCTGGGCAAGGATAAATTGAGAAGCGAGTGGCTGCTGCTGTGGGCAGCATCCCATGGCTCTCCTCCTTCCCCCAGTGCTCAGCCATCCCGGGGGACTCTGCCCTGTCTGATCTGGCAGCAGAGAAGAGCCTGCAGCTCTTGGCAGAGACACTGAGTGTCTTACGGATGATGAGAGGCACTGGTGGAAGCTTTGCTTTAGCCCTGAATGAGTTTGTATGGTATTGCTCTCTCCCAGCTGGATAATCTGATGTCTAATTAAAGGTGAGCTCGTACATCGTAGCCTTTCCCTTCAGTTGGCTCTGCAAGAAGATGGAGGAAAAAGACCTGGACGCTTGTTTTCATAACACTTGTCTTTGAGACTCCTACTCTTCCATCATGTCTACTTTAAAAAAATCAACTAGTAGATTTAAAAAGTGATTAGCGAGCTGGGCAGGGGAGAGGAGAGGCAACACAGACAATGAAGGACCAGAGACACCTTCTTCTGGGACTATCGCCAACGAAAACCAAAGCCCAGGGCATGCCCAGTTGGCTTTTGGCAAAGGACTGTCGCTCTGGCACCATTTCAATGCTGCTTGCCTCGAAGGCGTGAAAACCCAGCTATAAAGCAAGCTGGGAACCAAGTGGAAGCAAAATGCACACCAGCCATGAATAATGGGGCAAATGTGTCAATGCAAACAGAAACACACGGCAGCCCTTCCTTCCCGTCGTCCAGTCTTGGCAAGGTCTTTCCAAAAGCTGCTGCTAAGGTGAGCCCTCCTGGATCAAACAGAGTGTGTCCGCAGGCGTAGTCCCTGAGCTGGGTTTGCTATATGTGTTTCAGGGGCTAACGATTCAGCCGCAGTGAGGGATCACGCTCCCAGCGGTGCTCTCCCATTGCTCCTCCATCACCTGTGCCTCCCTCACACCAGCCTGCCGACCCCTCGTTTTTGGGCAGGTTACCCGAGCATTGATTTTCCTTTTCAAAAGTTGCAGAACCGCAAATTTAATTGTGCGATTTGAAGTGCTTGAAAACGGCTTCTGAGCAACCCCTGAGACCACACTGAAAAGGTCCCTTTTCTTGCATTTGTAGGGGCGTTAGCATTCGTGTTTCTTACGTTTCCTCCTTGTGGGACTGAGTAGGGCTCAGGGCAGGTAGGAGGAAGCAGGCTCAGGTGCACTCACAGACAGATTCTATTAGGAGGTGCAGCAGAAACCTTCTTCTGGACGAGAAGAAGGAATGAGGACTGATGTTCTCACCGCTGATGGGAACAGGACTCTTGGAAGGCTGGGAGGAGGCACGACCAGCTCAGGAGGAAGAGCCAAGGCTGAGACAGGGATCCCTAAGGCACAAGAGGGAGCGGAAAAAGCAGTTCTGTTAGGGAAGGTTTTGAGATAGGGAAGACTGGCATAGTGTGCAAGCTGGTAAGTGGCCCTGCGAGCTTCCCTCACCCAGTAGCAGCACAGGGGCCAGGACAATGACAGAGAGAAAGAACGACGTCAACCTCCAGCTACCCCTTTTCCTCCACGTGCCACACACCCCAGCGGAAAGGCTTCCCAGAGACATCCGGAGAAGGGATTCCTCTCCAGAGACGTGGGCCATCTGATCTAAGGCTTTCTCTGAAAGGGAGGTTAGTCTCGTCCTGAGACGTGTTTGAGCAGGGAGAGACTCATCCGCTGTAGCAGCCCCTCTCTCTCCCCTGACGATAAGAAGAGCCTCGCTGATGAGTTCAGCACTAGGCTCCTAACCCTTTAAACGGCAGAAATGACAGGAGATTGAATTCACCCAAAGTGACTGGTCAAAAGTTACTCACTCCTATGCCTGAAGACATAGCGGGGGGTGGTTGATCCTATATCTTCCAGCCCCAGGTTACAGCCCAAGGCCACTCTGGGAAAGGACGGTATGTGGCCACTGCTCTTGGGACCTGCAGCATCAAGGCAAGACCATCACGGCCCTACGGAAAAGACCCCCTCCAGACCCCATCCCAGCCCTTTCAGGTGCCTTGTGGGCTGCTTCTCACCTTCACGAAGAGGTGGGACGACCAGCCTCATTTCTGAGAGAAGGTCTGTGAAGCAAGGATGCCCCAGGGAGGAGGGGGTGCTGCAGGGACCTCTGCGCATGTAGGGACTTGGTCAGCGAGAAGCCAAATGCCCAAAGCAGCAGAACAGGCAGCAAATCTCTGCTTAGATGCCCCTGCAGCCCCACAGCACCTTGGTCACTCGCTGCATCCAACCTCATCTCGAAGAAACCAGTTTTGTTTCTACGTAGTTCACAATCTTCGGAGAGCGATGGCGTCTGCCCAAGGTCTCAGTGAGGGACGTGTGGTGCAGCAGCTTCAAATGCTGCCTGCAACAGCAGCTAATCACTGGACATCGGAATTGTAGGAGTGGGAATCGTGGCAGGCTGGCACAAGAGAAGTTCTGCCGCTAATGTCTCGTCAAGCCAGTGCGGGCTTAACCTGTCAGGCTGAACAAGAAGTGGTCGAGACAGAGTACCAGTTAATAGGCTTTAGGACACACAAAGCAGCAGGAAACCCATTTTTCTCCAACCACCCACATCCCATACTGATGTAGCCTTGGGATTTTTTTCAGCTTTGTGTTAGTGAAAACAAAAGCGAGTCCCTTCTGCAACCCATTTGAGCAAGAAAAATGAGATACAGTAGAGGCTCCTGGGGAGGCTTGTTTTATCAGAGATGCTGGTGTCCAGGAGGTGGGAAAGAGACCAATGAGGTATGAATGTTGCACTAAATTTTGGGCTGTCAGGAATGTCTCGGATGGGACAGGGACGTCTTTGCATTCCCTTTTGCTTCGGTCTGAGTGCGTTTGAGCTGTCAGTGCCATAGAGGGTTGACAAGGTGTTAGCTGTGATGCTCACCCCCCCTCTTTAGGGGGCAAAGGAGGGCCAGGTTGTCACAGCAGCAGCCTTTCTGCATCCAGCCATGCCCAGGGGTCCCCGGGCAGGTTTAGGTGCAGAGGTACAAGACAGTTCTTCTCCATGGGGCGTGCAGCAGCTGTTCAATGCAGCCAAAGCTAAATTGTTTGTATATCTGATGAAGTCAAATGGGTTTTGTCTCCTGTTTCAAATATTAGGTACTTTGATGTGCATAAAACACTTTGGATGATCTGTAAGTCAGACACTTTTGCATGAATATATTTCCTTGGGATCACTTCTAGCAGAGAGAGAGAGATTTTATCTGAAGTTCCCTTTAAAAAAAAAAAATCCATATCGTCAATTTTCAGATCAATGTAAAAAAAAATCAAAAAAATCTATCAAATGATTTTCTTCCGACACTGCTTTTCTCAGCGCTCTCCTCCTCCCAGCCCGTTAGCTGGAGGAGCATTACAGGGTGCTCTGAGGTGACAGGAGACAATTTGATTACAGCAGCGCTGAGCTCCAAGCGCTGTCGGTTCCTGCCTTAAGCTGCTGTTTGCGGGGAGCATGGCAGCTGCCCCCCAAAAGGTGGACATCCATTGCTTCAGTGGGTGGCAGGAGACGGAGGTGCTTCTGGTTTAAAAGGCGAATTGTCGGTATCGTTATTAACGAACTTGAGTTGTGTCACTGCAGCAACAGAAAAAAACAGGGAAGAAAAGTGAGAGCAGCTGAAGAAATTCCTAGATTTGCTTTTTCTGTCTGAAGGACGGTGATAAAAATGTAAAGGAGATCAAACAAATGGAAAACACATCAAGACAAAGCAGAAACGGTGTCAACTTTCCAGCAAATTACGCACTCGGCGTTTAGAGACCACAACTTTGATTTCCAGTCCTCCGGGATATTCCAGTGCATCATCTTCAAGCTGGCTTTCTCATTCAGCCGTGGTTGGGTCCTGACAGCTGGTGTGGGCCCTAAAATTGTGAGAGATTAGTGTTAATAAAGGCAACACAGACCCCTTCCCTTGCTTTGTTTTCAGAACGGCCTTGCGCTGGAGATGGCACGTTGTTTCACTTCTACAACCATCCATCAAGGACAGTTCATCTCACTCTCCGATAAATCCTATTATTTCAGCTGCACGTTTCCACTGCCTCCAAATCAGCAGCTGATGATACGCAGAGTGTTGCAATAAATGTTTATGGCTCTGCCTCTCCTCAGCCTTTAATTTCCATGGTTTGATGTTGATCAGCCGGTTGAACGGCAGCCCGTTCACATCATTACTGGTGTATGCAAACAGCTTGTGCTGGGGACCAGCGCCAGCTTAGCCATCGCACTGATCGGGGCTTGTTAGAGGTGTTTCCAGCGATGATCTTATAACTCATGAAAACGAATGGTTTCCTCCAGCCGTGAGCTAGCATCCTCTGCTGTACAACGAGCGTACGCTACAGATATATTTACGCGTGGATGAATGCCCCGGGTGTATACATAGCTTGGGATTTTATTAAAACATATACCTACCTCGGTGCTTCGGGGCGAATTCACAGCTGAAGCACACCATCAGTTTAGGAGCTACACGCTGGCTGTGAAAGCCAGCAATTAAACATTCCCGCAAACGCGCGAGCAGCCGTCTCCCTGCCAGCCTCCTGCCTTTGCCCACGGAGCAGGCGGATGCAGGGGAGGATGCCGCTGCTCTCCCCTGCCCGAAGCGTTGCAAAGGCCAGGGGATGCTGCTGCGGAGGTCAGGACCTGCTGGTGCGAGGTGCTGTGCAAACACCTGTTTTCAGCCCCGGTGTGGACCCAGCAAGTCCAGCTGTGAAGTTTTGGTGCAGCTTTTGGGCAAACAGCCTGTGCGGGGAATCCGAGGCAGAGTTGAGCCTGCATCTCTCAGGTCCTTATCCAAGGCGACCATCCTTCTACAGTTCCCAGGGTGGACTGAGATCCCAGTGCTGACCACATCTAGTGTTCCACTATGGACAAAGCCAGGCTTTCTCAGCCAAATATCCTACCAAGATACAGAAGCCAAACTGCTAGGCCACCGTGGTAGCCAAGTTGAAGGACAGCATTTCACAGCTCCACGTGTGCAATTACCTGCATGGAGACAACAGCTCAGAAGCCCAGAGCAACTGCAAAAAGCCGTGGGACGTGAACTGGAGGCATTTCCAGGCTGCTCAAGACCAAGAGAGCACTTATGGGGAGGAGGAGACAAAAGGCACATCATCAAGTTTGCAGATGACACCAAAGTGGGATGTGTTTGGAGGAGGAGGGCTGGTTCCAGCTCCTAGCAGGGTGGTCCCTACGTGACTGAGGCGTATAGTTTCTTGAAAGATGCTCCAATTCTGGCAAAACTGGAGGTGTCACTGTGTGGTTGTCATGGCTGGAGGTCTTGCTTGGACCTGGTGCACGCTGCAGGAGATAAGTGGGGATGGACCTGCCCTCTCTACACCAAGCTCAAGGCTATGGGTGATGGACAAGGGAGACGAGAGAGGAAATGGTGGTTTCTCCATGCTGTAGCTCTTTGCAGGTGTCCCTGCGGGGGAAGGCACAAGCCCATGGAACTCAGTTGTGCTGGGACTCATCGGACACGAGACCAACAGACAGAGATCCCAGCGCCTGCATGGACACAGGGATGTCAGGTGGCTGCAGCTGGGGGACCGCACGTGTCCCACATCCCCACTGTGGGACACAGACTTGTACCTGCAGCTGTGGCAAAGTGATGCTGGGAGGCTCAGGCGCAGCAGGAGGACACAAGGGAGGACCAGGAGCTGGGGATGGGTGTCACCTGCAGATGGTGTCACCCATCCAGTGACACCACCATGGGCAGGGAGCAAAGCCCTCGCAGAAGCAAGAAGAAGCTCAGGCAAGGAATACCTGCTGGCCCAAGCCCGGGGAACGGGGGCAAGGAAGACAAGCTGGGGCTCTGCTTGCCAGAAAAAATGAAGTTCACAGCTCACTTGTCAACATGGAAAGGGGAAGGGGGGGCTTCCTGGGAGAGGGATGGAGCCGGGGAGCGCGGGTCGTTAGCCTTCTGCTCACATCGGCGGGGGAAAGCAGTTTCATTTGCTGGCCTGATTGGACTGATGAGATTTCCATATTCTTCATTAAGGGGCTGCCAGCAAGCGCGGCTGGGCTGCCATTTCCCATTACTCACAGCCTATCCATTATGCAAAAGGCGAAGGGGAGAGGGACGAGCCGGTGAGCCCAGATAGCGGCTGTAATGATCCTGTCAGCCTCCGCGCCCGGCTCCGGGGAGAGGGCGGCCAGGGTGCTGCGGAGCTGCCTCGGTGCGCGCTGCCTGCCTGCTCCCCTGCCTGCTCCTGCCTGCCTGGGCACATGCTTGCTGCCGCGGGTGCCAAGTCGGTGGCATCACGCTCCACGTCTTGTCCCGGCCTCTCCGTGCCCAACGTGCAGCTCTCCTGCCCTGCTCTGCTCCCACCACCGGTGCAGGGGGACGGGCAAGTGAAGCCCTTGCCAGCCCCAGGACGTGCCCACCAGCCTCCCGGCCATCCAAGGGGACCACAGGACACCCCCTCCCCAGCCCCGTGGCAGATGAAGTGGGACTGCCTGGTGCTGCGCACATCCCTGGTGTGTCAGGATGGGGTGGCAGGGAGCGGGGAGAGGAAGGTAGAAAAGCCTCCTGTGGTCGTGGAGGGATAAAGGGCAGGAGAAGGTCCATCTGTGCCCCACTGACCCCCAGGTGGGCACTGCTCCTGCCTGGGTGCTCTCACTGCACCCCATGGGAGCTCCAGGGCTTTGAGCTTGGTACCCTACTACTCCCCATCCCTCCCCGGGGGTCACGGCCCACGCGTCAGGCTGTTTGACGGGGCTGTGTGCGGTTTGAAGGCAGGGATGCCCGAAGGATCTCCACCTGGACCCTGATCTGCCCAGAGAGAGCCTGCGCTGGGGAGGATCGGGAGAATTGCCTCTCAACCCCCATATTGAACTGGGTTGCTGCAGGGAGGTCTCGGAGCCGGGAGCTCTTCCCAGGGTATCCGTCATGCCTGACCTCAGCTGTCACCGGCAGGCAATTATCTTGGTGCTGAGAGATTGCGGCGGGGATGCAAGGACCCCGTTCTCCTCCTGCCTCCCCTCCAGCCCCCTTTTCCCCATCGCACTTGCCACGGAGGCAACGGTAACTTTCCATCAGCTGGAGGGTGCAGGCAAGGCAGCCCCCCGGGATGCCGGCTGCGCTCCCATCCATCCCAAGTTACGGATGAGGCTCTCTGCCCGGCTTCTGCCTAGGCAGGGGCTGATTCATGGCATGGGAGGAGGGATCGGGGGAGAGCTGACGGTGCCTGCATGGCCTCTCCATCCCCTCTCCGGCTGCCAGCCGCATTTCACGGGATTGTTTCCGAGTCTCGCCTCTCCGAAGGGAGCGCAGGTCAGCTCCGAGCGAGGCTGCTACCGGCGGGGCTGCACTCGGAGGAGGATGCCAAATGCCCAGACGCTGGATGGAGCAGGAACACGTGGCAAGGGACAGTTTCCATTTATTAGTGACAGTGACCTCAGTAAAAAATAGCCTGGTCTTTGTCACATCCTTGTCCCTCCAGTGTCTCCGCAGGGCACAGGCGGAGTAGCTGTAATTGCTCCCCGGTGCGGAGAGCGGAGATCAGAGCCTGGCAGCTCTCTCCTCGCCCTCTCATGCTTTCTTCTCACCGCTCTCTCTCCTCTCCACCTTTTTCTCTGCCTCCTTCTTTCATTTGCCAGCACTGATACGACCGGCGCGCTCAGCTGTCTCTGCTGCTTCATCCCTGCCCATATTCGCCTTCAAATGCCTTCGGAGATCTCGGCCCGGTGACCCTGCTGGGCGCTGGGGAGATGCTGCCTGCTGCTGTCCCCTGCCTTCCTGGCTGCTTTTGGTCGCCGCTGTGGCAAATGCTCTTGTCCCTCCCCTGCGTGCGGGCAGGGGGACCACACCAAGAGGGACGGGCAGGGGCTGCGCACGCTGCCCCACGGCCAAGCCTTGGCTGCGGGGTGGGAGACTCGCCGTGGGGGGGGCGTGGGGAGAGAAGGGTTAATTGCCCACGGAGTGGTGCCATCGCTCGGTGCCCGTCAGCCGCTCCGTGTTGCACCAACAGCAGGGCACTGAGTACGTTCCTTGTTGGCTGCGCTCCAGCCTGGCGGAGGAAGCTGCTGAGAAAATGCAATTACAGCAAACAACAGCCACACGCGCAAGCGCTGCAATCCACACCTGGCACTAATTAACTTAATTAGCCCTTAATGAGCTACACTGGTCGGAAGGCCTATTTTTACTTAATTATCCCCTAATGTGCTTGGCAGAAAGTGGGGGCCCTGATGGATGGAGAGGTTTTGCCTGGCTTCCTCTGCTCCGGCAAGATACTCCATCATCCCGGCATCTCTAACGAGCTGAGCTGCCCGTGAGCGGAGCGGGGATGTGCCTGGGATGGGTGGGAGCCTGGCACCCGGTGGGCACCTGCCTGGCAAGTAGCGGGGTTTGGCCACGCTCCTGGGGGACCCTGTGTTTCTTGCTGGTGGCTTGTCACCGTGTCCCACCTCTCTCAGGTCTTTAGGAGAGCCTGTGGTGGTGCACCGGGTGGGTGAAGTCTTGGTGGTGGTGCAAGAGGCTTTCTGGAGGGTGTGATGGCCTGGCGGTGCCCGGTGGGATGGCTGGATCTGGCCCTCCGGGTGGCTGGGAGGAGAGGCGGTGGCCAAGGTCCAGCGCATCGTCTCCCATCCTGGGGAGCCCCATGCGAGGAAACCCCCTGCGCATGACACGGGCAGGGAGGGACAGGGTGGCCCCGTCAGTCCCCAGGGACGATGGGACCAGAGCAGGCTGGGGACGGGGATGGCCCAATGCCACTGGTGTTGCCCTCACGCATCCTCCACTCTCCAGCCGCAAACTGGGTGAGAGGAGCTGGTCCCGGGTGCAGGGAGGATGCTGCAGTCCCTGGATCCGTCCTCGCTGTTTCCACAGCAACCAGCATCATCCAGCCCGGCCCCGGTAGCTGCAGCGTCTCTCCAGGGGCTTCCCAAGAAAGTGCATCCATCGCAGCGATTTGATTTCTCCCATGTGGGACCCGGCTTAAGCGATGGCCTGAGGTAAAGACGCAGGAGCTAGTGCCTCTGGACTGTGCCCCCGCTGCAGCAAGCCACGGGGAGTGGTGGTGGCACGGTAGGGAGCTGATGGCACTTGTCACCGGCCCTTATTGATACCATCCCTCGATGTAAAGATTTTTTAAATTAAAAGAACAGCAAGAGCCAAGAGGGCAACGCCGCTCTCCCAGGCTTGTCAAGCTGCTCCCCAGATGGACATCTCTGTAAATTATAGATCACATTCTCTGTGCTTTCCAGCAGCCGCGGAGCAGCCGAGCCTGCGACGTGCCTGCGAACGGAGTGGCTGACCCCCACGGCATGGCACGGCTGGAGGCCTTGGGGCTGGTGCCCTTCTCTCGCCTGCCCTGCCACCACCGTCACCGCACAGCCAAGTCCGTCCTTGCCAGCAAGTGGCACTGGGCCATGCTGAGGCGATTGGGCAGCCCTTCTTCCTCGCCCTCCTCCTTCTCCTCCTCCTCCTCCTCCTCCATTTCCCAAGCAGATTCAATAAATGGTGCCATGTCAGAAATTACCTTCCCTTGGGTTTTGTCCCTATACCTTCCATCGCTCCTCATCCCATCGCTTTGCTGGGACAATGTCCTAACGCTATTTTAACAAAGTTTCTATTTCTAATTTCTTCCTCGTTAAGTTGTCACTGCCCAAACCTTGGCGAAACACTTGCCTGTTGCTTTCCTGGTGCAGGCTGCGGTGTGGAGCCCCAGCGGGTCCCCGGCTGCTGGGGCCACTGCCCCTGCACCCCATCCCATGGGACCCCTCGCCCACCTCCCTCGAGCCTCCGTGGGCAGACGGATGCTTTTGCGCCTGCAGATCATTTGTTTAATGGGTTTAGGACCAATAAATTGGTCTTTATTGCCTTTCCTGGGTCTTAAAGGATTTTGGGTGCAGGGAAGGCGTGACGTGGGGTCCTTAAAAGACGGGCTTTTGGGAGGTTTCTCCTGATCCGGAATTTGGTTAATTCACTCTGTTCTCCCCGGTGACTTGAATCAGAAGCGTGAAGCCCTTTATTCACATGTTAAAGTGTGTTGAGTGTTTAAAGGAGGGTTTAGAAGCAGGTGGTGGGAGTGGGGAGGGCTCTGAGGGTCGCTGGCGGGGCTGCCCAGCACCCCCCGGCAGCAAAGGGGCTGGCCTGACCCCCAGGGATGGTGTGTCTCCTGGGGGCTCGTGTCCCCGAGGAGCACCCTGTCCCCAGGAGGTGTCCTTGCCCCGAGGGGCTTTCTGTCCCCAGGGGACAGCCTGTCCTGGATGGGCGTCCTGTCCCCAAGGGACATTATGTCTTGCATGGGCATCCTCTCCCCAGGACCTCTCCCCGAGGGGGCTTCTGTCCCTGAGGGACGTCCTGTCATGGACAGAGGTCCTGTCCCCAAGGGGCATCCTCTCCTGGATGGGGGTCCTCTCTCCGAGGGGTTTTCTGTCCCCATGGGGTGTCCTGTCCCCATGGGTGCCCTGTCTGAGATGGGGCTCTTGGGTCCCCAGCCTTGCTCACACCATGGCACAGCTGGGTGCCTGTGAGCCCCCCGAACCCCCCAGCCTCCCCCAGGGACCGCTGCTCACCCAGCGTTGTCCCCTGCAACACCCTTCCTACCCCCCGCCCCCCATGGGCAGGTCCTCCGGGGGCAGCTCATCGTGTGCTTATAACGATGCTTTGCTGCAGAAAAAAGGGGTCTCAGGTTGCTCAGAGGAGCCCAGCCGGGGGGGCTGGCGGCCGTTTCCAAACCTGGGGCTGTTATTTTGTTGTTGTGGAGAGAAAATAGGGCACCGAAGTGCGTTTGAAGGTGAGCGGATACAGATTTATTGGTGGCCAGGTCTCTTTGGGAGAGGCATTTAAGTAGCGCTGAGAGGATGCTGGAAAAGTGTTTCCAGCAGTGAAATCTGTCATTTATCCCTAAAGGAGAGCGGGGGGCTCCAGCCAGGCAGCCCACCCGAAAAGCACCCGCTGCTGTAGCAACATGGCTGTTCTAATGGGGGCTGAAGCCCCCGACCGCCTTCCCATCCCCTTCTGCTTGCTGTCGGGTCTGGCATCCCCGCGTTTGACCCCCACCTCCCCCACCAAGCAGCATTTTGGCATCTAAATTCAACAGAAAGAAGCTTTTTCCCAAAGACGCCGTGCTCCTGGTGACCCAGCGGTGCTCCCCAGGGACGGCATCCTTCCCACCCGGGCACCGCCACCTCCCCGGGGAGGGAAAACCACGCGGCAGGGCGCAGGCATCGCCCCCCGCTTGGGCTTTATATTTGTTATTTTTTTTAATCTCTCATTTGAAATGGATACAAGGGGGGGAGAGATAAATTAGTCCCATTCTTCTGGGAAGAATGAAGTGACCCTGCGAGGCGAGGGACGGTGGCGAGGCTTGCCCCATCGGCCAAGGCAGAAATGCTAATTTCTCCTTTCCTCCACCAAACGCCGGAGCAAAAAATGCTAATCGGGCTGACGGCGGGCTGGAGATAAAAGTCTGTGTGTCTGCCTGCGCGCACGCAGATGGGTTTGAGCGCCGCGATAAGCTGGCAAACAAGGTAATTAAAATAATTAAAATGCTAAACAAAGGGGAGGATGGAGGCGAGCGGTACAAAGGGCTGGGAGGGACGAGCGGCTCCTGGGAAATGGCAGCTGGGTGCGGGCGAGGAAGAGGAGGGCAGAGGGACGGAGGTAGGTGGTGGGTGGGCTGAGTCTCCTGTGGGAGTTGGGGGGCTGCGGGGTGCGTTGGGTCACCCGCCCCATCGCAGAGCCCCGTTCCCGGGCTGCAGCCAGCTCCGGCCGCAGGGATGTCTGCCTCTTCCCCATCCACGGCCAGCCCCTGCCCGCCACGGTGTCCCTCCAAACGTGTTTTGGGGGTGGGGGTCCCTGTCCCAAGCAGGCGCCCTGCACCCCCCAGCCAGAGGGGAACCTTGTGCAAAGGGAGCACAGGCAAATTCCCACTGGCTTGGCAAATTTCTCCGGTTTAAAACAAACTATCCCCAAAACAGGCATGTTCTGCTGCTGGAAATGACTATCTCAAAGTCTCCCTTTTATTAACAACATCCATTAAAATTAAAAAAAAAGCGAGCTTGAAATTAGAATTAATTTTTGTTTCAGGCCAAGAGAAACATTTGACTTGAGGAAGCAAAGTTTGATTTAAACCTTCACCTGGTGCTGTCCCTAGGCCTGGCACACGGGACGGTGCCACCCAAGGCGCTCCCGCCCTGTCTCGCCCGGTGTGTCCCTCCTCCCCCGCTGCACGGCACCCACCGTGCAACGCGCAACGTGCAGTGGGGACGTCCCTGGTGGGCTGCCCCCACCGTGCAAGGTGCAATGTGCAAGGTGTAACGTGCAGCGGGGACGTCCCTGGTGGGCTGCCCCACTGTGCAAGGTGTAAGGTGCAACGTGCAAGGTGTAACGTGCTGCGGGGACGTCCCTGGTGGGCTGCCCCCACCGTGCAAGGTGTAAGGTGCAACGTGCAAGGTGTAACGTGCTGCGGGGATGTCCCTGGTGGGCTGCCCCCACCGTGCAAGGTGTAAGGTGCAACGTGCAAGGTGTAACGTGCTGCGGGGACGTCCCTGGTGGGCTGCCCCACCGTGCAAGGTCCAATGTGAAACGTGCAATGGGTGAGGTGCAACGGGGACATCCCCATGGGCTGCCCTCACCGTGCAACGTACAACATACAACATGGAAGGTGCAATCTGCAATGTGCCCCGGGGACATCCCTGCCGGGCTGTGTTGCCCCGTGCCAGGCTCCTGGGTGCCCCAGGGGAGCGCGCTGCTCCCTCCCCGGGGCTGCGCATCCATCCCTGGTGCTCGCCGGTGGCCGTGCCCCCCGGGCGCCCGCCCTTGCCCGAGCAAGGAGCCTGCGAGACAGTTTTAGCAGAAGCTGTGGAGGGTGGGGAAAAAGCAGGTGCCCTGTGAGATGCGGTGGGGGGGTCAGGGCTGAGATCCCCCCCGCCGAGCTTCCTGCTGCAAAGGAGCTGGAGCCAAAAAGCAGGCCGGCGGCTGGCAGCCTGCCCGGCGGCGAGCTGAATCTCCGGCTGCAGTTTGAAGCTCGCAGACAGCTATTTAACACAAACAGCCAAGCTGTTATCTTTTCCCTTAGGGCCACCATCCCTTTCGCTTCTCAAATGCCAAATTACAGTCTACATTTAATTTCAATGCCACGGGGAGATGCATGTCAAGGGAGGGCAGCTTCGTTTAAAATTAGCCACATTAGATTAGCGGTGATACAGCCGGGCAGGAGGGTTTCGGAGAGAGGAGCCGCGTCCCCATGAACTTTGGGGGAATTCCTCCAGGAATGTCAAGGATTCGGGGTTGGGCGGAGCCGGGTCTGCCCCATCTGCTGCATCCCTGGTTCCCGTGGGGATGCTGGCTCCGGCTGGGGATGTCCCACCCTGCACGGGGCCGGGGAAGCGATGTAGGGCGCGGGAGGCATGATACGGAGCTGCCACGGACAGCTACAGGGCGCGAAGTGTGTTTTCAGCCATCCACTGTTATTTATTTGACCAACAGAAATTTATCCCAAGGATCTTGAATGGAAACAGTATATTTTTCTTCCCCGGCAGTGCTCATGGGAGCAGGGTGCGAGGTGGCGTTGGCTTCCCGACCGCGGCGTTGGCATCGGTGGGATTCCTGCGAGCTTTTTGCCTGTAGGGCTACGGGTTGAGCAAGCGAGGGCGAAAAGAGCAGTGAGCCCCTGCTAGTGCACAGCTACATCCTACTCCAGCCTGAGCCCCCAAAATGATGGGGTTTTGGGGGGGAAACAATTGAAGGAGTTTGAAACCAGCCATGTACATGTGAAAAGTGTCGACCCAAATCTCAAAATGATTTTTTTTTTTACATTGAAATGCAGAAATGCTAAAATTGTGGGCAATGCATTCATGGGGAATAGTAGTGACAGCCAGAAAATAAAAGAGAGAGCCCGTAATTGCAGGCTTTCACTGACAGCAAAACAACCCTTTAATAATAACTAAATACAAGGAGCGCGCAGAGAGCAATCTTCTCCAAAAGAAACAAACACCGATTTCGCCTTCTTTTCCTCCTCACCAGAAGCATCTCTGCTACAGCAGGGCCAGCGTCACCCCACGCCTCCTCCAGCCCCGGGGCCCCAGCCCGCCATGCTGAGGGTTTCCAGGCTCGCCGGTGCGCGGCAGGGGGGGATGAGCCCCAGCGATGCTCCCACTCCTCCACGCCGGTACCCAGCGGTGCCAGCCCGGCCGCTCGCGGGGCGTGCGATGTGTTCACGGCCCGGCAGGCTCCAGCATCCCCCGCACACCCAGTATCAACCCAGACAATAAAACTACTGCAGCCTCAAAATCCCCTGGGGCAGGGCTACGGAGGCGGAAAACGGGCACAGGACACCGGGAGTGAAGCAGAAGAAATATGGAGCAGATGGTCCCCAGGGAGGTCCCTGGTGGGGGTGGGGGCAGCGGTGCCGTGGGGCAGAGCCACCTCTGCTCCGGCTCCAGGCTCGGGGCAGAGCCCTTCAGGCAGGCTGCAGCGGGAACCTGCGCGGCCCCACGGCACAGGGATGCTCCTGCACGTCCCTGTCACGGGGGTGCTCCTGCATGCAGAGGTGCTCCGGCACGTCCCCATCGCGGGGATGCTCCTGCGCGGCACTGCTGCTGGCTGGCCGCGTCCCTCTGGCTGCTCACCCCAGCTCCCCCCAGGTGACGCGGGGACCAGCGTGGCTCCAGCTGGGGCAGAGGAGATGCTGATGGGGCCATGGCCGGTCCCATGGGGCCTTCAGCAGCTCCTGCTCTCACAGCGTGCCAGGACCCTCCTGCAGCACTCCTCGTTTCAGGGGACCGTGCTGTCCAGCTCTGCCTTGCAGGACCCCCCTGCCCCGCACAGCAAATCCAACCCCCTTGTTGTGGGGAGCTCTTCCCTGCCCCAAGACCACCCAAAATACGGTTTGCCTTCCCACGCAACCAGCCGGCTATTTTTACAGCAGGTGAGAAAGCGGCGGCGGAGGAAGGGGGGAGCAAGGCGGGGCAGAGCAGCGCCGAGCCGCAGGGATGCTGCATCAACATGCAGAGCGGCGTGCCAGCTCGACGGTGGCCGGACGGTGTCTAGCTTGCCCAGACAAACCACTGCGGGGAAAGGTGGCAAACTCAGCCCCAAAAATAACGGTGAAGAAGGAGCCCCCTTGCCTCAAGCCGGGGACGACGAGCTGAATCCCGCCCGTTGGACCCGCCGGCGGGAGCTCCTCATGGCCTCGTCTGTAATTAAGCTGCAATTTAGGCACTAGCTCCAATTAGAGAAGTGAGGCCACGTCCTCAGCTCGCATAAATCAGCGGCGTAACCTGGTGCCGAAGCCACCCTGCCTGTCCCCTCCCGCTCCCTGGGGGCTGGCATTCGGGGTGGGACGCCGCTGTGCCCGGTGCGGGGCTGGCCAAGCCGCCGGTGCCAGCCCCGGTGCTCGGGAATCTGCCGCCTCCTGGGGCTTCAACTAATGTGACTTGCATCTGTAATTTATTTTTAAAAGGGGATTCTTGCTTTCTCTCTCTCCAAGCTGCCTGCTGGCTGCTCCTGGATTTTCCAAGCAAAGGGAAGGGGAAGAGGGGTATGAATAAAATATCATCGTGACAGCTTTTATATATATACATGAACCTGCTCCGCCAGGCTGCAAGCTTCATTTTTAAATAAGAAGCTCGACTCCGTTCCCAAGAGGCCGGGAGAACACGGCGGGCTTTTAAGAGAAGGGACCAAAACAGAAGAGCATTTTCCTCTTCCATCACATCAGACTGGAGCTGGGTTAATTACGCTTCTCTGTCCTGATTTAAGCACGGGAGCTTATTCAGTACAACTGTTCCTTTATTAATGAATTGCAACCCAATTTTAACTGGAGGAAGCTGGCGAGGAGGAAAAAAAAAATAAAATGGGAAACCTTTTGCCAGCGTGCTCTGTTTGCCGCTGCCTTTCATTTACATAACTTCAAAGTGATGCATTTTTTAAACCAACCTATTTTTGGGTCTGGCTGGACTGCATGGGTGCACGGACATACGTGCAGATGTGCCGCCCGGCATCTCTCCTTGTGTGCCCGGTGCTGCCGCAGGGCGCAGCACCTCCTGCCGTGTCCCCAGGGAGCACGGCCGGGATCCACCACCCCACTGGGCTGGGACGGTGGCTCTCCCGCGCTCTGCTGATGCCCGAGATGCTGCTGGCTCGCTCGGGCGCGCGTCGCCGTGAGCTTCCAACCTGGTGCCAGCCGGTCCCTACGACAGCATCCCGGGGCCACGGCCCATCCTCCCTGGGCTGGACCAGGGGGCTGGTGGAGGGTGTCCCAGGGAGCCAGGGGACACGCTGCCCCGGTCCTGTGCCGGTCCCGCAGGGCGTCGCTGGCACCTCGGGGTCCCGCTCTGCCTCCCCGCAGCACCGGGGGAGCCGTGGGCATCGCCGCCCGCCGCCGCGCGCTGGGGAACCGGGGACATATGCTGCTTTTTCACGCCGTGGAAACAACACCTGCTCGGCTCCCTGCTCAGCCCCAGGCAGGCGGGAGGGGAGCCCATCGCCTCGGTGCCCCTCAGGACGCCCAAATCGGTCCCCTGCCCCCAGCGGGGCTCGGCCTCCCCCTTCCAGCTGTGGGCACCCATGGGTGGCCTGAGCTCCAGAGCCCCACGGGACGGCACAGCTGCTCCCCGATGCCGTGCAAGCAACGAGAGCCGAGAGGGGCTTCCCAGCCCCGCCGTGGGCCGGGGCCCAGCCCGGCGCCGGCACTGGCACCCGCCGTCAGCACCACGCGGGAGAGGTGCCGGGGCGGGGGGAGCCTCATGGATATTCATGAGCAGAGAGTTTGCTGATCAAAAGGCGCAATCCTGTTTTCCTTTATAATATATCTGGTTAATACGGACTTAATGAACGAATGAATAATAAATTAGTCCAATTTTGTTTTCTTTCTTCTTGGAAAGGCAGGCGCGAAGGGGGACTCTGTGCGGGTTTGATTGATAGCAGGGGCTTGCTGGGAGATCTGCTCCTCAAGCCCTTATTAAATATGAAACAAATAACGGTGCAATTGGTTTAATCTTGTTGCGGCGGCGGATGCCAGCCAGGCGAGGGGAGAGGAGGAGGATGGGGAGGAAGAGGGATCCTCCATTGCCTTCACCCCGCTCTGAGGCAGGATGAGGTCCCCGGGCAGGGTGCCGGGCAGCTCGGCGTGGTGGGGTGCTCTTGTTGCACCATTAACTGGTGCAGGGTGCGGGCACGGGGCTGCGGGAAGCAACCGGCACCGCGTGGCGCCAGCACGGCACATGCGGTAATGCACAAGGCATCATCACGAGAGGATGGATGGAGTCTGTGCAACGGCATCGTTGCACCAGCTGGATCAACGCAGGGTCTTCTGGGCTCGGTGGGGCGATGTCTGAGCAGCTTTCACCAGAAGAAGGACGAGATGATGGGCTCCATCAGGAAGATGCGTCGTGGCCACCCCCTGTCATGGCTGCATCCCGCGGCTCAGCCCTGGGGTGGCGAGGGGCCGCTGCCTCTGCCGGCACAGCTCGTTACAGCCTTGGGGTTCGTTTCGCACCCCACCTGCTGGTGCGAAGCCCCGGGAGAAGGTGCTGAGTCACGGGCCGCTGGCGCATCTTCCACCTGGCCGAACCGCGGGACGGCGGCCGCCCACGGCGAAGCCCACCCTGGCCCAGGGTGTTCCCCAGGGAGGACCAGGCTGGCGTGCAGGGCTCCGGGGACACAGATCCCTTCGGAAACACCCTCTTGGCCTCCAGCGGGCTTCGGGGTCTGGGCTCCATCCTGGTCCATCCCCAAAATATCCCACCGAGGTGCCTGAACCGCCCGGGCTCCCCGCAGAGCTGGTGATGGGAGCATCCTCCTGCCCTAGGACCACAGCACCCACCTCTCCCCGCGCAAGGGTGCTGGGCTCTCTGGGGGGTGATGCACATGGGTGTCACGGGTGGCTTTCCCCACTCCCAGCACCCCTATGCCCTGCCAGGAGGGGTTGGGCAGCAGGTGCCACCCAAAGCAGCACCCAGGCCCAGCTTCGCACCGCAAGGTCATCTCTCTGCCCCCTCCCGATGCCGGGGATGCCCCTGTCCCCCCAACCTTTCCAGGCAGGAGGAGGTGGTGGGTGCACCCTGCTCTCTGCCCCCAGGTGGGTGCCAGCACCCCGAACCACCCGGCGATGCCTTATGGCACCCAACCTCTGCCGGTGCAGCAGGCCTTTGGTGTGAAAGCTGCTCATCTCCAGGTAGCTTTCCGCTGCCCTCACGTCAATCAAAAAACATCAGCAATTCCCAGCTGCCGCGAGCTCAGCGCCGCTCCAGCTGCCTGGGCCCGGCCGCGCCGCTTCCCTTTGAGGCTCAAAGCCCCTCGCTGGCGTCCCGGCCGCGGTGGGAAGCCGGGCTGGGGATGAAAGCGCCGCTTACCTGCTTACTTCTGCTCCAGCGCCCAACGAGCAGCAACGCACGGATTACCAAAAATAATTCCCCCTAGAAAAGGAGGAAAAGAAAGAGGGAAAAAAAAGAGGAAAAAAAAGAAAGAAAAAAGAAAAAGAAAAAAAGCCTGTGCTGTGGGAACGGCCAGCTAACCTCGAAAGCCTCTTACCTGGCTAGATTTAACTGCCTTTGTTGCTGCATCAGCCTGAAAAATCCCCTCTTGCATCGTGTCGGTGTTGCTGGCAGCTCCGAGCTGCTTCCCGGCCCTTTGTAATGAAAGGCGGCTCTGTGCGGCGCGGCGGCCCGGGCTCCTCTGCTCCCCTTTGGGGCTTCTCTCCTGGGAAACCCAGCTCATCTACCGCCTTTTTTTTAATCTGCGGGGCTGTGCTCGGTGTGCACGGGGCTTCGGGAGAACCCGGGAAGGATTTGCCTGTATTCAACAGACGCCCTGGCATTAAAATGCCTTCTGCCTCCTTGAGCCCGCTTATCGCCGGGATCCGACTTGAGGCGCTTCCAGCTTGCTTGCAAAGCGGCATTTCTGAGCCGTGTGTCCAACCTATTAATTAATTAATGGCTGTATTAATGCTAGAGGAATGGCAGCGGGTTGCACCCGGGGGCTACGGACACGAGGGGCAGGGGAGCTTGGGTGAACCCAGGGTGCGAGGGCGAAGCCCGGGGCTGTCCCGGTGGGATGCAGCTGCCCACCCGCTCCCCATCCCCATCCGTCACCAGGAGCAGCCCCAGGGCCACCTCTGCCATCGCGGCTCGGAGCCCGGCAGCTGTGCCACCCTCCAGCCAGCGGCGCTGGGGGGCTGGGAGCGGGCAGGACACCGCTAAGGGGGGTCTTTTGGGGAGCGGCCAAGCAGGGACATCGGTCCAAACCATCTGCATCCTCGAGCCGTGCCCCAGCCAGCCCCAAGGGCCACCTTCCCTCGCAGTTTTGGGATGAAGTTGCTACCCTTGGACTGGCACGAGCAAAGGGGAAGCCAGGGTCCGTGTCTTGCAGCAGGACGTCCCCCTCTTGACGTCCCCTCTCTGCCTGGCATGAGGGGGAGCGCTCCGGGCCGGCGTCCCCGAGCCTGGGTGCCACCTGCGCTTTCCCTTTGATTTTTCCGTCGGCTTGGCCCCGTCCCTCGGAGATGAAGGGGAAGGCGAATTGGTTGTGAGGCATCAAAGGGGGAAGCGGCGTGTGCACGGGGAGCGACACCAGCCCCAGTGTCCTCGCTGAGCTGGCGTCACCCGGGGGTGGGTGGCAGCCACCTCACCCAGGAGCACCAGGCAGTGGTGGCGGTACCCAGCTTGAGGACACAGAGGGGTGTCCGTGTGCGTGTGGTTTTGGGGGACCTGTGTGCACCCCAGTGCCCAGGGCTGCAGCACCGGTGTGGGACGCACCCGCAGCGCCCCATTGCCACGCGCCTGGGGACGGCCGCAGCCGCTCCCCCGGACCTGCGGCCTCTCGGTGGGGAGAGGGCGGGAAGGGGCCGTGGTGACGCTCTGTCCTGGCTGAGGTGGTGTCGGTCTTTCTCCCAGGGTGGGCATCATGTCCCAGGCTGTGCTCCCCCTCTGCCCCCCATACCAGGCTGTGCTACCCCTTTGCCCCCCATCCTGGACTGTTCCTCCTCATCCCAGGCTGCGCCCCCCACCCCAGCTGTGCCCCCACCCCGGGCCGTGCCCCCTGTCCTGGGCTGTGCCCCCCATCCCTGGCTGGGCCCCCCACCTGGGCCGCTCTCCCCCTGTGCCCCCATCCCGGCTGGGCTCCCCCTGTGTCCCCGCCCGGGCTCAGTGCGGCCCCGGGGTCGGGGTCTGGGGGGGCTGTGGGGCAGCGCGGGGGGGCGAGGGGGCCGGTGGGGGCTGCGGAGGGGGCGGGGAGCTCCGGCCGGCGCTGCCGGGGCTGGGGCCGGGGCCGGGCAGGGCCGGGCAGGGCAGGGCGGACCGGCGGGGCCGGGGGGAGGCCGGGGGCGGGGAGGGGGCGCTCGCCCCCCCTTTCCCGCTGCCCGCCCCCGCGGCAGCGCGACTCGGCGGCGGCGGCGGCTGCAGACGGGGACGGCGGCGGCGCCGCGCAGGTAGGACCGACACCGACACCGGGACGGACACCGGGACCGGGACGGACACCGGGACCGCGACCGGGACCGCGACCGGGCGCCGGGGCCCTCGCTGCGGGGGCAGGAGCGGGCGGCGGGGCGGGTGCGCTCCGGCTCGGCTCGGTGGGCGCAGGGTGAGGGCGGGGAGCGGGGCCGGATCCTGCCCCGCCGGGGCCGGCCCTGGCGGGAGCATCCCCGGGGATGGGGCGCGGAGGAGCCGGGAGCGGGGGTCGCGCCGCTCCCCGCCGGCTGCCGCTGGCCGGTGGCGCTGGGCTGGAGCCGGGGACGGATCCTGCCGCCGGAGCGGGCCGGGAGCCGGCGGGGAGGGAGGCGGTTGCCTCGCCGGCCGGGGAGAAGAGGCTCCGGGGCTGGAGGGCCGGTGGTCCCGGGGGCATCTCGGGGTGATGGGGCGCTTCTCGGGTGCCCCACGGAAAGCGGGGCCGCGGGATGCTGGGGGATCTCGTGGGCGTGGGCTCGGGGCGCCGGCAGCCTGGCGGCAGGTGGATCCGAGGGAGAGCTCGGGGGGACCCCTCGGCCGCTCGCTGTGTCCCCCCGTGTCCTCAGCGGTCACTCCTCTGGCCACTGTGGTGGGGACGCGGGGGCCTGGTGGAGAGCCCACCCGAGTGGGGAGCACCCTTGGGATGCAGGGGCCGTGTCCTGGAGGGGCCGAGCCCTTGTCTTCCCTGCACCCGCTTCTCCCCGCAGAGCCCTGGCCCACGAGGGACTGACTCCCCGTGGGGGCATGGCATCCCCCCGGGTGGCTTCGGAGGGCTGTCGGGGTGGCCGGTGGCTCCCAGGGGGTGTGATATGTGTGACACAGCCAAGCTCCCCACTCAGCTCCCGGCTGCCGCCTCTTCCCTCCGCAATTTTTTACCCTCCCATCTCCATGTCTACCTCTGCAGCCTCCGGTTTCTTTTTTATCCTTCTCTCTTGTTTCAAGATCTGTGGGTTTGTGTGGTTTTATTCCAGCCCCCCCCCGCCCCCCCTGCCTGTTTTCTCATCCGTGCTCTCGCTTGCTCTAGCCCTCGTCTTTGTTTCAGCTGGGGGAAAAAAAAAAAAAGAAATAATTGCTTCCCTTGTAAAGTTGGCCCTGGCAGAGCGAGCCCCTGGAGAGCGATGCTGCCCGGGTGGCGCGGGAGCCAATGGCAGCCCCTGCTGCCCTCCAGCCGCGGTCCCCGGTGCGGGGCGATGGCCGCTCGCCCCAATAAATACCTGTCACCTCCTGGGGAGGGCGGCGTTGGGATGCCCCCGCGGCTGGGGGGCACCGGCGGTTTGGCTGGGGATCGCACAGGTACCTCCACGGCGCTGCTTTCCCCAGGGTGGGTGTTTCTCCCGGCACGATTTTCATCACGGGCCCCGTGTCTCGGTTTGGGCCTCTCCGTCACTCAGGTCTGTGTGTGGTGCTGGTCCCTGGGGGTCCCGTGGGGCTGGGGGGGCCTCGGCCGGGCTGGGGTCTTGGGGGGGGGTCGCGTTTCACGTGTGCGCTACTATGCCCAGGTTTGCCTTTGTCTGGAGCAGGGACGAGGACAGGGATGAGGACAGGGGAGGGGATGGGGGGTCAGTCTTTTATTTTCCCTTTTGCGTGTGTCTTTGATACCGTCCCCAGGAGGGGATCCGTTCCCCAAGCTGCCTTTGCTTCGCGTCGCTCCCCCTGCGCCGCCGGGATTCACGCTGGCCCCAGGTAAAAGGAGAAGCTGGGGCTGATCCGCGCTTCCCGCTCCCCGTACCGCGGCAGGCTGCCAGATCCTGGCTGCGATCCCCGCACGGAGCTGCTTTGTGGCCGGGTTTGGCCTCGCCGGCTCGGGTATCGCCTGCCGGATGCCGGCGGCAGAATCTGGCCCCTTGTTTATAGGCGGGGGAGTAGTTTTGTCCTTATCTCCATCCGCTACGGAGGCCGGAGCTAGAATTTCAACGGGATGCTGTGGATCGCTCTGGGCGGCAGCCAGCGTGGGTGCTACCCTCCGGGGATGGGGTGCCTGGGGGAAGGTGTGGGCACCCCGAGAGGGGCAGAGGAGCGACGAGGTCTGCTGAGCCCAGAGCTGGGCTGTCAAGGACCGTGGGTTTAGCTGTGGTTTTATTGTCTGGTGCCTCTGTCTCCCCTTTGCTCCGTCTGGTCCCTTCTCCGTGTCGGGGCTGGCTCTAAAAGGCAGGAAAGGAGGTGATGCTCGGGGTGGGTGGCACACAGCAGGCATGCAGGGTTTTTCGGGGGGTACGTACACACTAGGGTCTACAAAACACCTGCCCAGATGTCTCATCCCCAGGAAGTTTGTGCTGCTGTGGCTTCGGGCATCCGATGGTTTTGATAGACTAAAACCGAGGCCGTGTGGGAGCGGGAGTGCGAAGGTGCCGAGCCCCATGCCGTGGGGCGCGCCGGCCGGGCCCCCTCCGGCTCGCCGGTGTCGGCGCCGCCGCGCCAGCTACGTGGGCTGTGTTTGGAGGAATGACGTGTGCGGTGACGGGAGGGCGAGCAGGGGCCGAGCGGGAGCCGGAGCCCGGCCGCGACCCGGGGCTGGCGTGGGCAGCCGCAGCGGGGACGGAGAGCCGGGGAGAGGGATGCACGAGGGACGGCGTCTTCGGCCGATCTGCCCCTCTGCCTGCACCCGCGCTGCGGAGCAACACAGGGGGCTGCGAGCCCCTGCCTGCCCCCTCGAAGCTGTTTGAACTCGGCCACGGGGAAAGGCCGGGCGTAGGGTTTCCTCCCACCTCCCCTTTTTTTTTTTGCTTTTAGACATGAGACATTCCTGAGCGGATAGTTGTTGCCGGGGCTGGGACGCCTCCTGCCAGATGAAACAAATGGGAAATGGGAGAACTGGTTTGGGATTTTTTCCCCAGTGTTTTGACCCTTTGAGTTATTGAAAAGCCAGCTGCAGCTCAGCCCCGTACAGCGATTCCCGCGCGTCTCCAGCCAGTCATTTCGGGTCTGTAGGTGGTTTGCAAACAAGTCATCGTGAGTACGGGAGCGGCAGCTCGCACTGTCGTGGTTACTGCGGCGGGTTAACGTGGTTTTGTCTCCACCCCACCCCCAATCAGATGTGTAATTATCAGAATCAGCAAAGTGGAAATTATAAATCAAAAACCCTCCGTGAAATATTCATAACTCTGCCCACAGCAAAGGGTCAGCCTTCGGAGCTGGGAAGCCCAGAGAAACGCTCCGCTGCCGTCCCATCGCCCAGCCACCGTCCCATCACCTGCCGTCCCATCATCCCATCGCCCGCCATCCCATCGCCCGGCGGCAGGGCAAGGAGAGGGGAGATGCAGTTAGGCAGGCAGGGAGCAGGTGACCTTGCGACGTCCCTGACACCCCGCTCTGCTCCACCACCTCTCGTTTTCGTCCAGGCACTGTAGACATCTCTGAAAGCTGTAATCTGCAAAGCCCTGGGGGGTTCCACACTGCTATTATCCCCGAGACAAAGAGGGACAGGCAGGCAGATTACCTTGGCCTTTATTTTTTCAGCTGGGAGCAAAGAAAAGCCTTAAATGAGCTTGCTGCCGGGAGGGATTGAGCGGGCAGAGCCCCGAGTGCCTCAGGCTCCTTCCCCTCCCCAGAAGCCGCAGGACCCCATCCCTCACCCCGGGAATGGCTTGTGCTGCCCCATCGCTCCCTGCTCCGCCCCAAAGCCCCAAGGCCAGGTGAGGTTTTGGCTCAGGGCTGGGGCTCCCCCGCAGCACCCCGCAGCACCCTCGCCTTCTCAGGGCACGTAGCACCCAGGGATGGGGTGGCCAGGAACAACCTGACACTGGTACCCATCACCTCTGTGCCTGGCAGTTGCACTTCCAGGCTGGACCAGCGATGGGCAGAGGCAGGGCTCGCATGGCCCCATCCTGCACGGCTCAGCACCCGGGCACCTCTCCGTGCTGGGGGCCGCATCCCCAGCCAGGCTGGCCCCGTGCCGAGACGGCACCGCCGCGGCGAGGGGCAGGTCCCCTCCATATGGTGCCCCTGGCCGGCGCCCAGCGCCGGGGGCAGGTGCTCCCGTCTGGGCCCCACAAAACCCTATTGTCGGCACCTGCAGGGTTTCCCCTCCCCGGGCAGGGACCCGCGCCAGCCCCTGCCGCTCTCCTCGCCCCGGCACCGCCGGGGAAATGGCTTAGCCTGGCCGGGCACGGCTGCAGCCGGTGTCCCCCCGCGGTCCCCTCCACCTTGACCCTTCCCAGGCAGCCCCGCTGCTAACGGCGATGCTGGGTGGGTTTTGTCAACTGGCCGCTAAAGCGCTGATGGTTTTATGCCTGGCACTTAATTAGTTCCCCGATTGCCACCGCCATGTGCTGGCGAGCGGCGCTGGCTGTGACCCCGCCGAGCTCGACTCCGCTGCTGCAGCCTGGGGAGCTAATGGCAGAAGCACGCCCCACGTGGAGTTTAATTATTGGCTTTCTTCCTTAACAGAGTACATTGGCTGACCTTAATGCAATTAATTAGGGCTTAATCAACTTCTGGTGGCTCAGCACAGTACACAGCGATTCCTGCCTTTCCAGGAGGGTTTATAAGAGGTTAAAGCAGCTGAGGAGGGGTGGGATGGGGTCTGTGGGCTCAGTGGGGCTGTGCTGGCAAGTAGAGCCCAGTTAGCTGGGCACTGGGATGAGGCTCATGTGTCCTTCTAGGCTGGGCTTGTTCCTGGAGATGCTGGTAAAGGCAGGTGGGAGGTGAGCTGGCTTGAAGGGCTGTGCCTGAGGTGGTGCCTCTGCATGGAATTGCTTGTGTGGCTTGGTTTTGGTGTGACCCTGAGCTCGGGGGTGGCTTTCTGCAGGGCTTACCCCTGCAGCCTGCTCCGGGCCAGGGCTTTCACGCTCTTTGGGTGCTCTCTGCTAGTGATGGGGCTGTGGCTGGGTCGTGCATCCAGCAGCTGCTGGTGGGTAGCTCCCAGACTTGCACCCAGGGTGCTGGGGATGATGTGTGGGGAGCCCCTTTGCCCCCCTTAGCAAGCATTAGCCCTGGAGACAAGAAAGGAGCTGTCAGTCACTGGCTCTCCCTCAGCAAGAGGGAGGCTCCTTCCCCTCCCTGCCCAGTGGCATTTAATAACTAATAGTGCTAATTAATATTGCAGGATGTCCCCAGCACCCCTGGCATGGGGCCCTGGTTGTGCACCCCACGGCTCCCTCTTGGCTTGCCCGCTGGGTGCCCCACAGGCTTTTGGAGCCCTTCAGTAGGGACTGAGGCGCAGATGCCCAGTGTGAGGATTTATTCACCCGCCTTGTGTCTCCAGCTGCTGGCTTTTAGGTTTCCAAGCCAGTGGGCACCTGTCGGCGTAGCTTGTGACACGGGGTCCCCGGGCTTCTGGCTTTGTCTGAGGACAAAGTGACTCAGCCTTAGTCTTGCAGAAAGCCCCTGGCGAGGTGGGTGTCCCTGTGCAGGCGGTGGCAGCTCCCAGCGCCAGCTACGGGGATGGGGACCAGGACTGCGGCAGGGCACCCCGTGTGCCCTCGTGCCCCGGATGCTTTGCATCCTCCCTGTGCCATCGTGCTTAAGCGGCTCCTCTCCCACAGTGGCATGTGTGCCCCCCGTTTCCTTGGGTCCCCGTGTCCCTGGCTGTCCCCCACCCCGGGGCTGGGCCACCAAGCCCCCTTGTGTGGGCAGCCCGGTGCTGGGACCGGGAGGTGGCGGCAGGAGCTGTGCCAGCTGCTGTCGCCAGCTTGTTTGCTTCAGTGTCAGTTCATTAATATCAAAGAGCTAATTAGGATTCTGCAGCCCTTCCCACCCGGCCCTCTCCTTAGGAGGCTGGAGGATACTTGCTGTCTGCGGGATTTCGCTGCAGCCCTGCGTTAAAAGGATTCAGCTCTGGTCTGTCCCAGCCCGGTGGTTTGTGTCCCTCTCTCCCGCCTAATCTGTTCAGCTAAAGCCCCTCAAAGCCCGGCAAATGGGAAGTGATATTTGCCAATAATCCCTCTGCTCCCCTGGGCAGGCTTCTCATATTACAGGTTATTAAAAACCCAAAACCTAGGCAGCAATAACTGCGGCCTGGGGAGAGCCCAACCGCGGGTGGCTCCTGGTCAAACCCCCCCAGCAGAAGGGCTGCAGGTGGAGGCAGCACGGCCGGGTCTCCTGGAGCATCTCTAGGCTCAGCCCAGCCCCTCTTGTGAGCAGGGAAGGGATGAGCCACAATCCTCTTGCTCCCTGGGGAGTGAGTGGGGATTCCCATGGGTTGCAGACTAAATCCTGTTTCTCCCCGCGGAAGCTGCAGGGAGCCCCAGAGGAGGCGGAATGAACCCCGCTATCGCTCCCCGCCCCGGTGCCGGCATCCCCTGGCCTCGGCATCTTCCCCACCGCTGGGGCTGGGCAGGGGCAGCTCCTGCGCTGGCACCTCCTGGGACGGCGTAGAGCCAGCGCCGCTCGCCGGCCACCCGCCTAGGACAAAACCAGCCTCTGCTCCCAATTTTTGTGTGGTTTTGCAGGGCTTTCGAGAAAACTTGCCCAGAATCGGGGATGCCGTTTCCTCCGGGACAGGGCAGTGATGCTGCTCCATCCTTTTCCATGCAGGTCTGGCAAAGAGCAGCCCAAAGTCTTGCTTCCTCGCGGACAGGTTTGTCTCACGGGAAATTCAATCCACAAAAGATCCGTAGTTAGTACATTTTGTTTTTTTCTGCAAAAATATCGATTTCTGTGCAAGAAGTCTCAACTGCAGCTCGAAATATTTCATTGCATGGGTTGGGGGGTTTCCTTCTGCTTTTAAGTCAACATTTCCCCTTAAAATGTCACTCAGGGAAGGCTGGGTTTTTTTAAAGCAAAAGTCTGTGATGACATTTTAAGTGGAGAAGAAAATTGCTGCTTCGTTTCAAAATGTCAACTTCGAGTGGGGTGGATTTGTGTGTGTTTTTTTTATTCCAGTGTTTCCCAGGGGAAAAGCAAAATGGTTTCATTAGACTCGAGTAACCATTGTCCCCCTGTGCCCCCCTGTCACCCCCAAAATAAATCCTCTTTTTAACCCAATTGCATTTTTGCACCAGGGAAACTTTAGCCAGGAGAAATTGTGCTCCAGTGGGATGCTGCCTCGGGAAGGGACAACCCTGTTGCAGCCAGACTCAAGCCTTCTACGGCAAATTCTCTGCCGCTAAACTCTGTCGGGGACCTGCGGAGAGACTCCATTGCCGCCGTCCGGCTTTGATCACTGTGGGAGGGATGAACGGCGCGTCCAGGTTTTGAAGCTCTCCTCTTTCTGCTTTCCCTCAGCCTCGCGCTCCTGGTTCTCTTTTGCGCAGCTCGCCCCGAAAAATAGCTTGCGCTAGATTAGGCTAGAGACTGGAGTTATCTCCCTTTTATATATTAGGGCAATTATACCTAATGATTCACATGCTCGTGGAGAGTAATTACTCCCAAATACAGCACCGGCGGTGTTCTTATCCAGCCTCGATACAGTGATTCACAAACGCATCTTTTCGTACAATTCGTCAAATGATGATCCCTTAATTGCCGATTTGGTTCAGAGGCGGTTAAGAAGCGATGGAGGACCTGGCAGCACCATCGCCGTGCCCAGGTCGCTCGCCTGCTTCTCCCCGCTGCTGCGCTGACGGCTGTCACCGCTCACCTCCTGCGTGGGTTTTGCTGGGGGTTTTGGTTGGGCCGAGCCCCTCGAGCTGTGGGATTTGTGCTTTTTGAAGAGCTGTGGTGCCTGATCCGGCATGGCACAGCCTGGCTGGGGGAGAGCCAGGGCTGCCCCCCTCCAGGGTGGGGACGACCCCTCCATCCCCCCAAAATGCAGCAGCGGCGTGGCTCGACTCTCGCCTCCTCACAGCTCTTGGAGCAGGTGGGTGAGAGCTTAGGAAAAGCTGATGTGGAAAGCCAAACCCTCCAGCTTTTGCACCAAAGAAAGGCCTCTTGCTCCAAACTGCTCATTGTGGGGCAGCTGCAAGGGATGTTCACCCCCTTCCTCGGGGCCTGGCAGCCCCCTGCCTGCCCTGGCCCGGGGAGGGGACATATGGGGACCCCTGCCTGTCCACCCTGCAGAGTCCCGCTGGGCAGAAGCATCCCCTGAGGGATGATGTGCAGAGTCCGACCTGCTGAGCTGCTCCAGCCCCTGGGGAAACCCCGAGCCGGGGATGGAGGAAGGTTTCTGGGAGTGTTTTGAAGGGTGTTGATGCTTCCCAGTGCTGCCACGTGGCTTGGAAAGGCAGCCTGGAGCTTGAAGTTCATCCTTGTGGGTTAAGGGGAGCCTGGGGTGATGGCTCTGGGGTGACTCAGCCCTCCGGCACTGCCCAAGGCAATGTCACGGTGCTTGGCCGGAGGCTGGTGATCGGCCGCAGTCTCTTGGGCCGGTGAAAAGAGGTGTTTTGTTGACCTCAGTGAGCAGAGCATGGCCATGCATCTCCACTTTGCTCTTTTTTAGCTAAAAGCAGCTCTTCCCTTCTCAGTGTGTGTCTGGGCTGTGCCGGACGAGCCTGCACCTGTCCCCTCCTGCTGCAGGCGCTGCTCCGGGACTCCCGTCTCGTGGATGCCAGAATCGCTGCCGGGATGTGAGCAGAAAGGCAGGAGGAGAAGAGGCAGCACAAAACCCCTTTCTGCTGGCTACCACTTGGCTTCTCCCCCAGCATCGCCTGGGTGGGCTCCTGCGGGAGCCTGCCCCGGTCGGCCCCCCCTGCCCCAGTACGTGGGGCTGCCCGTGGCGGCCGTGTCGGTGCCGCTCGGTAAGCGTTCACTGGGGCAATAGCTCCCTGGTTTCATTCCACCCACATCCATCTTCTTAGCGGAGGATCCAGGCTCGTTCATGCCGGTGCCTGGCCCCCTGTCAAGAGCTCCTGCAGGCAGCCAGGAGCTGCTCCTAATGGGCTGCCAGGGGATTTGTGCTCTGACAGCGCTGGGCGCTGACAGCTCCCTGCAACCACTCGCTCCACCCGCCGGGCTCTGCTCTTGGTCAGGCGGTGGAGGATGCTCCGACCGCTGCGGGGAGGGCACTGGCTCCTTTTCCTCCCCCTCCAGGTGTTTCTGATGGTGCTGGAGTGTTGTGGTACCCATTGCTTTGGTGGGGCTGATAAAGCCCTGGGGATGATGGTGGTGCAAGCAGAGGGTCCCCAGGCTGGAGGAGCCCCCGGAGGGTGATGCTCCGGGACGGGGATGGGCAGAGGGGAGGTCTGGGTGTACCCCAGGGCAACTCTTGTCTCGGCTCCAACAGGGGGGTGGGGTTGGGAGGCCCCCGTGAGCTGGGAGTGAGTGCTGATGCCCTGTGGGACTCCCTCTCCAGCGGCTCTGGGGCCTCCCCCGCTTTCTCCTGGCTGAAATATCGCCTCTCTTCTGTTCGATGCAGGGTTCCTCTGCTTCCCCACAGACCCCGCAAAGGGGCTGGGGGGGGCTCCTGGGTGCTCCCCGGGGCCCAGCCCCATCCCAGCGGGGGCCATGGCAGCTGCTGCAGAGGGACTGGCCTGTCGCTCTGCCAGCACGGAGCAACTCGCAGCCTGCTGTCTTGTATGGCTTTTTATTCCTATGTGATTATACATCCCACTTCATATAGGGATTGAAGCCGTGCAATACGCCGGGGTCCTACGGCGGAGAACAGCCCCTGTGCCATGGGAGCCAGCCTCGGAGGAGCCACCAAAACTATGCCCCGGTGTGCTGGAGGAGGGCTGCTGGCCTCAGCCCAGGCTCTGTCCTGCATCCCGGGCTCCCCAGCCCTCTCGGGGGGCAGCTGAGGGGTGCCAAGCTGCTTTGGGGTGAGGCCAGCACAAGCCCACTCCTTGCATTGCACCCCCTTGCAAGGGCGGGCCTGATTCTGCACTACGTCTGTTGCAGAGAGCCCCAGTGGCTGTGCTGGTGGGCTCAGCCCCGGGGCGGGGAGGTCCCTGGGGAGCCCCTTGCCTTGCTTTTGCCCCCCCGCCATCCCAGGAGATGGGTGACAGCCTCCCGGTGAGGCCACTGGAAGGAGGCACTGCTGGCAGGACAGACGAGGAGGTGGAAGAGGAGGAGGAGGAAGCAGCTGAGGAATGACCATGGAAGCAAGGGCTGCCCCAAGAGTGATGCTCTTCAAAGTTTCTCAAGAGGCCTCAGCCGCTCTTTTAAGGTTTGCGTTAAATCTGTCACATTAGCAAAAACAGTGAAAATTACCCGGCTTGTGGAGGAGATGAAAGGCAGCCCCCTTCCGATCCCTCCATAAAGGAAGGGGCCCATTAACACCTAGTGAAATATTAGCCATTAATCAGGCTCCGTGCAAAATAAAACCATCCACATTTATCATTATTGGATCCTTAATGAAGTGATAATGGGAATGCTGGGGAGCTGTGATATTAATGTCTCCTAAGAGGCAAGAGCAGAGCCAAGGGCGGCAGCCAAGATTTTTAATTTACTGCCAAAAGCTCGCGCTGTTAATAACGCAGTTACTTCTTCTGGCCATTAGCGCTGTTTGGCTAAGAGCAGCCCGCTTAGGAGAGCAAGCTGACCCCGAACACGCCCGGGCTTTGCTCACCAGCTCCCTGCCCAGCGGCTGGGCGTGCTTTTCCTGATGGCTGTCCCTGTGTCCCCTGCCCACGTACAGGGATGTGGCTGGGAAGCTATCGGCCATCTCCACTCATCTCCCTCCTTCCTGGAGGCTGGCTGGTGCAGAGAGAGTTTTGCTTTTCCGATAAAAAGGGAAGGGACTGGGAGTGTCAAAACCAAGCAGCTCTTGTTGTCCTCACTCTTTCTGTGACTTGACTCCTTAGGCACAAGCACCCTGGAGCCAGGATGGCGCGGAGCTGGTCCCAGCACGTCCCGCACACTGGGATCACTCGGTGTGACCACAGTCCCGCTCTGGGTTTCTTCACTTGCCCAGGTACGCTCACGTGATGCTAATATCCCATCCAGGACGGCGCGGGCAAGCTGCAAAGCCCTGCTTAGCTGTGGTGACTCACTCAAGTTCCCGATGGGAAAGTCATCGCTCCTGGCAGGCTCTGACAGCCCAGAGGCAAATCGGTACTTGGCAGGTAAGCGATGCTGTTGCGTCTTCAGTTGTGGTGTTATCATCTCACAAATCCTTGCAAAACCCAACCACTGTGGCCCAAACGTATGCTGGCTCGTCTGTGGGGTTTTCTGCTGTCAGTGACAGGACTGTAGGTCAGAGGGAGCTGGCTTTGGGCTGGAGCGGTAACAGGCAATTCTGTGCTGAGTGTTGTCCAGAGGAATAAAACGATGCCTTGTTTGTAAGGGGTGCACACACTCCAAAGCTCCTTTCCTCCTTAGGTAGAAGATGCACAAGGTCCACCCAAGCAATCCCTCAAAAATGGAGCTTTGCTCTATCCAGGTAGAAGCATCAGAAGAGGAAAAGTGTTTCTGTAACCTGGGTGTCCTTGGTCAACCTCCCCCTGTCCTGTTATCTCCTCATTAGAAAAGAAGGGACAAGAACAAAAACCGTACATGGAGGCCAAGCAAATGTAGATGTGAAGTGCACTTCAAACAGCTCCATCCTTTCAACAAACCTTTTATCAGCCTTCTCTCCTCCTCAACACAAACTCTTTTTAATCCTTAGTGAAAAGCCACTGTTTAGAAAGCAAGGACACTGCTCAGGGTACCTGTGGTATAGCAGTGTAGGCATTTCCCAGGAGAAGGCAGCGAGCCTAGCCCAAGGTCTTCTGAACTTGACTGTGAGGCGGTGCAAGCAGCAGCTCCAAGGACTAGCGCGGCGCTCAGCAACGTGGCAGGGCTGCGGGCAGAGCGCAGGCGTATGGCGTGCCCAGGCTGGCACGCCGGACCTGCTGCTGAAGATGCCAGTGGCCCTTCTGCCAGGCACCCCAGCCCGAAACCAGCGTCACTCTGGATTCACTGGAGCAGAATTGGATGGGAAGCATTAACAGCATTTTGGAGCCAGATTTAGCCAGTTATCCTGGCCGCAGCCCATACTTTTTGGCTGTATCGCTGCTCGTGTTAGTGCCCCCACGGTGCTGGCATGCCGGGCACGCAGCAAAAGCCAAATGCTCTGAAACCTGCTGGCAACCTCTGGAGAAAAAGGCACGGCACAAAGCAGCTTCTCCTGCGCAACTGCCACCTGACATTACGGGGGCACAGCGAGCTTTATAATGCTTGGCAGGTTTCTCCCAGCAGATCTCAAAGCCGTTTGCCAGTGTGAGCAAGTTCAGGCATGTTACAGACGACCTTCAGACGCGGAAGACAAATGAGATGTGTGGATGAGTTTAAACCACCGGGGTAAGACCGGGGTTTTGAAATCCCCAGGCTTGTGCCTTGACACTACGCCTGGGCTGTGGCCCAGACAGTCCAGCTGCCAGCCTGGCATCGGTACCGGGCCCCGTGACGGTCCTGCTGATATCCCTGCTTGTTAGATATTGGCTTCAAAACCAAAGCAGGAGGTGTCACATCCTCCTCAAAAATCCACCCTCCGATCCATCTTGGAGCGGGGCGCAGAACGACTGTTCAGTGAGATACCACGACTCGTGGTGTTGGCAGGATGGTGTATTTATGTCACGAGATGAGATCAGCCACACGGAGTAGGTCGGTCTGTCTGGAAAGAGTCTGAGTCAAGCGTGTCCTATTAAATTAGGGCTGGATTTTCAAAGGAGTTCAGCTCCCACTAAGGCTCTCTAACAAACAGGCAGATATTCAAAAGGAGTTGGACGTGTTGGGTTGTACTGGCTGCTGAGTTGAAGTCCTTTGAATATCCAGCCAAAACCGTCACCATGCCTGTTGCTACAAGCAGAGCCCTTCTGAAATCCAGCCCCACTGTGGGCTCCGCGTCCTGGGAAACTCGGCTCATCTCTGCTCTCCCACATATTGCACTGCAGTAGGTGACGTAACCACGATAACCACTGTGTCCTCATACGTGGGGGAGCAGGTCCCTGTCAAAGCATGGCTCCAGCAGCTTTGCCCTTTGATCAGCTCAGCAGCATGGGTCAGGAGAGCCGAGTGTGAAGATTTCCTTGCCTTTTGTTCTGCGGAATTAGTGGAGTTAATCAGAGTGACAGCGACTTGTGCCTCAGCGCAGAAGAAAGGTCAGTGGCTCAGGCTGGATGCGTGACTGTTTTCTAGGCGGTTGGAAAACAACACCGTGAAAGCTCATAGCATACATGCTGCTGGCACGGAGGCTCTCCTGACAGGGATCAGCGGGGAAGATGTCCCTGCAGAGGGAAGGAGGTTGGAGGAGAAGGGCTGCACTCAGCTAGCTCACCACTGCACCTCCATCGTCCCCTTCTTAGGGTGCACGGTGAAGGTACGCCACCCTCTGTGTCACTGTGCAGTGCTTTTGTGTCGCGCGTCCGGGATGAGCCACTGCTCTCGGCCAACGCGCTCCGTAGCTGTGCTGCTGGGTGTGCGGGGCTCGGGGTCCCTGCGTCCCCTCGGGCACCTTGGTGTGGGAGGAGCTGCGGGGCACCGCGCCGGTGCTGGGTGTCCCCTTCCCACCGCGTCCCCCCAGCACCTCTGTGCCTCCAGCTGGGCAGGCCTTGCTCTTGCTTGTACAATGACTGAAGGAGGTAACACGCTTCTGTGAACCTGCCAAAGCCCCCCGTGAGCTGCTCTTGAGCTGGGGGCACTGGAGGTGCAACAGCCGCAGTGAGGGTTCTCCCTGGCAGCCGCACCATGGCCTCGCTTTCCCCACGTCTTTTAACTGTAGTTGAAGCAGACACAGGAGCGGCGGCTCTCAGCAGAAGTGTTAAATGTGGCCTCCCTGTCTGTAATGTGACCTTTTATCTTCCTCTGATCCCAATTACAAGCGCTTGCTTTTGCTGTGGACATCCACTCATGTGTTTAATTAGTGGATTCTTTCTGTCAAAGATATTAGCAGCCTCGACAGCGAGCCCTAATTTAAGTAGTTTACATTTGTCTGCAATGTTGATGCCTTCATTTACCCCCAGTCCTAATTAAGTGCATCTGGATATCTGCAGAGGGAGCTCTCATGATCTCTCCGTGGCTCTAATTAAAACGGCCTGGATGTCCATGACGTTGGTGCCCGTCAAGCCCGTCACCAGGAGGTGATGCCCGCCTTGGAACTGGCTGAAGAACGTATAGGAGTCGTTGTTGCTGAGAAAGGCCTCCACGTCGAGGCCCTCCTGCAGCGCCTCACCCACCAGCTCGGGGCTGCAGAAGGCCCCCGCCGCCTCCATCGGCCCATCCTGCCCGTCCGTTCCCCCGCTGAGGAAGACGATCTCGCACCTCCCCAGGGGGCTGCTGGTCTCCGTGGCCCGCGCCCTGTGCAGCCCCAGCCCCACACGCAGGGCCAGCTCCTGGTTCCTCCCTCCCTTGCCGGTTCCTTGAAGCCGAACCGTGGTTTCTCCGCCGGCCAGGATGCAGACTGGTCTGTCAGGTCCCAGTCCTCGCAGGGCCTGCAGAAACTCGGCAAGGTTCAAACCTGGGATCTCTAGCTCTGCCGCCAGCTGCAGGAGATTCCCTCTCACCTCCTCGCCCAGGGGCCCTTCTCCGAGGCCGGCGAAGCCCAGGCAGACCAGCCGGATCAGCTGGCAGTACAGCGTGGCGGCGCGGCCGACTTCCCCGCGCATCGCTGCGCTCAGAACCAGAGTTGCATAGCCCAGGCCCTCGGCTTGGCGTTTGGCCTCGTCTAAAGCCAGTGTGTTTGATCCGATGATGATGTTGCAAACGTGGGAGTAGTCTTCCGGAGCCGTGGGCTTGCTGGGAGAGCCGGACAGAACCGTTGCCACCGACTTGGGCAGGTTGTGCAGCAGGTTGTATCTGGTGAGTATCTGAAGGCAGTCTTGGACGCTGTGGGAGCTGGCAGCAGTGGGCCCACTCGCTATGATGTCCAGGGGGTCACCAATCACATCAGAAAGGATGAGGCTCACCACCTACCAAGAGAAACGCCCACAGATTATCGTGGGGGGCAGAGACAAGTGACCGTGTGAGAGCCCTGGCGTAAGCGCTGCTCTGAGCTACACTTGCGCCACCCCCATGTCAAAGCAGATGGAAATGGGCACATCTTGGCCCACTTTTCTTTTAAGGTCCCGTGAGAGTCACCTTGCCCTTCTTGAACTCACAGATCTAAAACGTCCTTTGATGCTGGACCATCGCACTGGAAGGTGTAACCGATGCCACTGCACTTGTCAGGCTGGTAACCTAGTGTGGGTTCAGCGATGGTGCGTGCTGGGAACAGTCCCCCGGGGAGCCAAGGGTCGGACCCAGCCTTGAAAGCGCTGTGGTGGAGCACCAGCAGGCTGGAAGTGCCTGCTGGGTGAGGGCTGGGGTCTGCCAAGAGTGGTGTGATGGGACAGCTGACATTTGCAGCCTGAATTCCTCCTTCTCCACCTCTGTCTTCCTGAGAGTTTGGGTCCTCAATGAAATCTGAGCCACAGAGTCCCAAAACAGTGTGCAAAGGTTGTTCACCCAGTGAGGGGGAAAAAAACCCTGCAAGCACACTTAGGTCAGTGGCTTAAACCCCTGTTGTGAGGGCAGATGGGTGATCTGCCCTCAGGGAGCAGGAGCTTCCCCTAGGTTACCTGTGCGGGATAGGCGAGCCGGGCCAGCCCTCCACCCTTCAGCAAGGACAAAGTCTTCCGGACAATATTCAGCTCCTGTATGGCAGCTCCTCGGGAAGCCAGCATCTTCGTAAGTTTCTCCTTCTCTTCGAGGAGGATGGGAGGGATGGGAGCAGGCAGTAGGGCTGATCCACCCCCTAGGATGCAGAAGAGATGGCGAGAACATCAGGACAGCAGGAAAAGGAGGACAGGAGGAAAGCAGGCAGGCTGTTCAGTGCTTGAGCCTCTCCTCTTCCCTCACCAGTGCACAGCGGGAAGGCAGAGGTGGTTGGGGAGCTATGCTAACATCTCACTCATCTTCAACAAAGGGGTTTAATCGCTGCTGCCCCGCACTGCCTGCAGCCAGCTACGCTTCACCTGGGCAGCGTAAACCTCACCGGACCAGGGCACCTCATGCCTGCAGTGTGGCGGGGATGATGGAGAAGGGCCAGCAATTACTATCCCCACTCCATCAGGCTACTAGGGTGTTGTGACACTGATTTTCAAGGGCTACCTGGATGGGTGAGCCGGGAGCACGGGCTCCACAACTCGCACAGCAGTCAGTGCTAAGCAGATGGAGACACTGCCTGCTTTGCTGGCTCCGTTTATTCAGGACAGGGTGTAAAAACACCAGCTACGGCTGCAGCAAGACTGGAAACTGCTGAACTGCACTCATCTAGGCCTGGGAGGAAAGGAAAGGGGGAGCGTAACGCAAAGGACAAAGCGCACACGGAGTCCAGGGCGATAGCCTCATCGATGGGAATCCTGTCTGATGCAAGCGGACATTGGAAATGTGGAAAAGAAGGCAAAGAAAAAAGGTACTAATGGAAAAGTGGAATGGGTGGAAAATACAGAGTAGAAAGGAGCAAGATCTGAGCAGAGAGTGAACGTGCACAGAAGTACAGCTGAAAGCTACTGTCAAAAGGCAAAGCCTGCTCAGGGGTTTGAGACAAATCAGCATCAATAAAACATGATGAGCAAGAAAAACAAATGCAAATGCCTGTGTGTTTCAGTCAATAGCCAGGGATGTAGCTGAGAGGCAGGAGCAGTCGGGGACCGGCTGCTGCGTGGGAGTGCACACGCGTAGGGAGTCACAGCCACGGGGAGATCCTGTACAGGCTCCCTGAAGGGCTGAGGAGTCTCTTGGAGATCCCTGTAGCCAAAGGACGGGAGGAAGCCCGGGAGAACCCCCAGCAAGCGCAGGTAGATTCCAGTTGCTTGGGCGTTTGCCTAACGGCATTACTCTCTCTGCACCAGATCAGGCTCCAGGATCTGCAGAGGAGACCAAGGGGTTTCTACAGAGCTGCTCCAAGCCCCTGCATGCTTTTGCCCTGTGACACCCACTCACCCAGCGGAGCTCAGGCTGCGGCGATGTCACTGCATCCCTCTGAGGCACAATATCCACCTTCCTTACACAGCCCTGGGTCTGGGGACAGCCCGGGGGCGTTCAGGGCTGACCCAGCACAGCGTGCAGCTCGCTGTGTTAGACCCTGGGGGCCTCATTTCCACTGGCCGGGAAGCAGTAAAGCCCTGGGAAGGGTCAGTCACGCATCTCAGCTTACAGACTCACACCCTTGCACAAATTCAGAGCATGCAAATCTACCAAGTGCTTGCTTCTCCAAGTCTGCATCCCCAAATGGAAGGAGGGGGCAGGAAGAAAGCACCTCCTTGCCAAGGGGTGAGAGCAGCTGGCGGGTTGTGCCCAGAGGTGCCGTCTCACAGCGGTGGCACAACCGCAGGACCCAGCCTGCGTAGCTCAGCCTCTCCCCAGTGCTGGGAGGCAGCGTGTCTACTGCAGCAGCAGTCAGCCCGTGCCCTCCCCTGCTGCATCCCTGGAGAAAGGCTGGCAGGAGAATGGAGAGAAAAATCCTAAGGTGCAAGTGGCAGTGCTGAAGGGGCTGGCACGGCTGTCACGGACCGAGCGGTGCACTTCACTCGGAGTTAATCAGTGGTCAGGGAGACCCTCCCATTGGGTCATGAGGTTCGGAAAGGACCCCCTCGCTTTCTAAACTCCTTTTCAGAGAGGAGTCTAGGTGCGGCTGGATCCAATCCTAGTCCCAGACTTGGTCAACAGTTTATGTCTAAAGGAGTATATCATGTCCCGAGAGGGCTGTCCTGGGCGACTCACTTTGAGATAACTGATGTTTGGGATACCCTTGGGCTAAATTAAGGTGACTTAACACCAAACTATCGATAGAAAAGTTTTATTTATGGTAGAAGCTATTTAAACCTTGAATCTTATACAGGGCTGAACAGCTTGTAACATGAAGAAGAGAGAGTAAGATAGAAAGAGAGAGACAAAGGAAAGATAGAGGTAAAGGAAAGATCACCGCCCTGGGTTCCAGCGGTGTCTCTGGTCCGGTTCCGTCAGATGGTGGGCGCACACACCCAGCCCCTCTGAGATGCGCTGTTTATAGACTAGTCCCACCGCATATGCTAATTACTTCATACGCGTAGTCTGTTGTTCTCGAACCTTCTCAAAATGGGTTGGGGAGTTTGAGGGGTTGAGGGGAGGTCTAGTGATTTTGATGCCTCCCCCCCTCCTGTCAGAGATGCAGGGGCGATGCCATCTGTGGCTTGTTTATTGAAACAATTACCAAAGACAAGGCCCAGAAAAGTGCTATCCTGCAAGATCCTCCCTTCCAGCTGCACCCTATCTCGTTAGTGTGATAACATTCCTTCACACCAGGTCCTCCTTTGTGGAGTGTTTGAGACAATAACTCTTTCAACTTCTCGGTTTCTTACACCACCCGCAAAGTCCTCCTTTGCCGAGTGTTTGAGACATTAACTCTTTCAGCTTTTCAGTCTCTTACAACGGCGCAGTGCTCTCCTGCTGCACGGCCACGTGTGGGCAGGCAGCTGAGGGCCCTCAGCAGAGCCCATTCCCTGGGATCCCCACGCTACCTGAGATGAGCACAAGGAGCAGGTCGTCCGCAGTCAGGCCCTCAGCCAGCTCCTGGATGGCAACTGCTCCCTTCAGAGCCTCTGGGTCCGGAAGGTTGTTCTTGGCACCTTCGATGACCTGGATTTTGCTGTGCGGCTTCAGGAGCATCTCCCTGGCGAGGTAAGAGAGGCACTCACACCACTGACACGTGCACCTACACAGGCAGCCAGGCTGTCTCTCAGGAGGCAAATGGGCTTGGTGCACCAGAGGTGCACAGCGAGTGACAAGGACAGGGAGGTGGCCTTTGCTGAGTGTCTCTTCCCCAGGGCTGGGGAGGCAGAGCATCCAGCACAAGAGATGGGCTGTGTCACTGTTGCCACTGGGACGTGACGGAAGTTGAAGACCAGGGCGATGTGGTGAACAGGGTGGGCACCAGAGCAAGGGCAGCCGGAAAGGACTGAAGGGGTTCACAGCAACATCCCACAGAGGATAAATCTGGCAGCCTACCCCCCCCCAAACTGTCCAGACATAGCTCCCCTTACTGCATTCCTGCTCGCTGCAGGCTCTCCTGGATGCCTAGCGGCACATTGATGATCCCTCGAACGAGGTGGTCTCCCAGGATCTCTTCTGCTGCCGCGGCCATCCCCAGCACAGCTTTGCCGAAACCCACCAGGTACAGGTCCCTCTTCACTGGAAAGGCCTGGCCCTTCACCAGCAGCTGAGGGCACCTGCCTCCCTGGAGCTTCACAGCTCTCTTCAGCATTGGGGCCGGCTGGACGGTGCCCACTGCGCTGCGGAAGAGGGACAGTGCGTGCTCACGGAGGGACATGCTGCGCAGGGCGGCCGGGCTGAGTCAATCTGCTCGTGGGGTGGGCTTGTACACACTCCGCTGACACTGGCAAGGCCTCGAGAGCTGGGGCAGCTGGCACCCTCCAACCTGCAAGGGAAAGTGAACACTAGCAGAAGAGACAGGGCTGTCATGGGGAGAGTAGGGAGGCCAAAACATGAACCACGGAGCTCTAGTTCCTGTTTCCTCCAGATAAAGGTGCCATATCAGCACATTTTCAAACCTCTGCCCAGGCAGGAGGGAGGGAAGGACAGCGTCACATTTGAACTACCTGTCAGCTTGTGGTTCCCCTGCAATCCCATCACCTCCCGCAGGGAAGGTGAGCCCTGCCAGCCAGCTTTTCCATCACTATAGATTTGCCACTGGCAAGCCATCATTTCTATTTGCTCAGCGTTTGATGCCTTTCCAAACTGTAGAAGCTGCTCTCTGTCCTGGAGAGAGCAAGGTGTCCGGGTGGAACAGCTTTTCACTACATTAACTCCCTTCCTCATGCTAGCCAAATGCTGATCTCATTCTCTGGCTGCGCATTGCCCCGTGTGTCCCTGCAGCATCACGCACGGACTCTGGAGAAACAACAGCCTTGCTGGCTGCCTGATCCCTTGCTGCTAGTGGCCACAGAGAGACCAGTAATGAGGTCTCCCCACCAAACAGCAAATTAACACATGGCTTCATTCACCTTTATTTTTCAGTCCTCTCATCATCCATTAAAATCACATTTAGAGCCCAAATAGGACTTCAGATCCAGGCAAAGTTGCCAGCCGTGTCTGTGAAAGCCCATTTGAGCTAGTCTCCACTGAGTATTAGCATTATATGCAACAGAGATGAGTGTGGACCAAAGGATCTCAACTGCTCAAGGGCAGACACTTGTCCTGACAGAGGAAAGGCAGCCCCTGCCAGCACGCACACATCTATTCCCTCCCAGCGTTTCTCCTTCCCTCCCTTAACTGGCAGCAAGTTCACTGCTGGTTTCTCAGGATCAAAGATCCTTGTGATCTGCATCTCTCCCGCTCACGGCAATTATGGTGCAGGCAATTAAGGCAGGGTGCCAGGAGGCTGAAGCAGCCCGGGCAACACACTTGATCACAGACCCTTTCAAATTACCTGAGAGAGTTAATCCTTTCTCTAGTAAATGGATGTGTTTTGGTGCAAGGCCAGTGGCTGGCTTCTTCTGGGAGAGCTCACGGGTCCAGAGGTCTCTTTGTCCTAACACTCCCATAGCATTGCAAAGTGTTAATCATTAAGCCAGACAAGCTTTCCAACAGCTCCTCTGGGTCTAAATCTGCCTTATTTTGCTGCAAGGACTCAAAGGCTCTGTGAAAACCTCCACACAAGCACCTTCTCAGGCAATGAAACTTGGGCACACTCTGAAATCTATTGGACAAGGGACTTGCAGGTACAACTATATGGAGAATCACAGGTTTGCCAGGGAAAAAAATGATTCAATGCTTAAGAGAAACAGATTTTAAAGGCAAAACACAGGGCAGATAAATTACCTGTCTACACTCCCTCTAGATACTGGTCAAGACTAGCTTTTCAACCATGAGGAGAGATAAAAGACAGGGTGTCCTGACCACTTTCTTACTAGATGCCTAAACTTCACGGCAGCTGATGCTGCCAGCAGTTTAAACCACTGAGCCTCAGCCCTCTTACAATGAGGGCCAGAGTAACCACGCTAACACCACTGGAGTGAGCCGTACACCTCTCAGGAACAGAGATTAGCATCTCCGTTCCCAGCAGGTCTCCGATTCACCTGGCAGCACAGCGCAATCAGAGGAAGGTGTTACAAAACAGAGGTGCATCACGCCCCAGGTCGCCTTGTCTGAGCTGCGATACAGGGTTTGCAGAAGTGGTTGGAGAAAAATGCTTAAATGGAGCCAGGGGAGCTTAAGGAAATAAAGCCCCAAAGCTTTTAACAGGCCATGTCTCTGCCTTGCTGTTTCTGTGCATGGCTGATCCTGAAGACCTGGGGAATTGAGCACAACCAGACCTGCAACTGCGGCTCCTGTCACACGTGCTCTCCTGGCGGCTCCGCTCGGCTCCAGCTCCAGACACGACACAGCAGGCACGAGTTGTTTAAAAGCAATCCTCTCCTACTGGAGCTGAAAAAAATAAATGCCAGCTTAATTCATCTAGCACTTGTGTACATACTGCTACTGCTTGCTCTGGAAAGCATTTCACTACAATAGCAGGCATGTAATCTGTTTTCTGCGCTCTGAACTCAGATTATATTTTAACCATCGAGGTCTGATCCAGTCTGTTGAAGTCAGCACATGTCTTTCCATTGCTTCTAAGGATTTTAGGGCACGCCACCTGACACTGATCTCAGTGCACAGGTGTAAATGCAGAGTAAAACCCCGTTGCAGTCAGAGGTTATCCAACTTTACGCCAACGCAACAGAGAGCCGAATTTGGCACAGACCCATTAGCTTTGGAGGTCTTGGTGTGTAACTCTGCTCCTTGTCAGCTCTGATTAGACACGCAGGCTCACTGGAGGCTCCCCTTGGAATGGGGGTGCTGCTAATGATGCCACAAATCCATTTTTATGTAATTTATTTATACGGTCTTAGGCACCGGATAGTAAATGTCATCAGGGAACAGCTATAAATCAGTGCTATGAAATCCACCGTAGATATTAACAAAAAATAAAACTCCTACTCATTTTACTAGGGCTTTAAAAACAAGATCGAGAGAACTGAACATCACCCCACACCAAGGCATAGGCAGCCTTGGAAAGCAAAGTAATCTGAATGGCAGCTCTCGGACTACCTCCACGGATGGTGGGTCTAGAAATGATGTAATTGCCAGTTAGCTGCTGCTATTGCACGTGGGGAAATTGTATCCTCACATCCCTGCGTTCTCCTCTTCCCACTGCTGGCTGGGAGGAATCTGGGCTGGGAGAAGGGGCTGATGATGTGACTCATATCGCTTCACACACTAATCTTTGTTCCTCAGTTTCTCAGGGAAATCACATAGGGATGAACGAGCCCTCTTCTACGTGGATATAAGGTGACATGCTACAGGCACTAGTGGGGCTCGGGTTTTACACCTTCCCTCTGTCCCTGCTCAGGATAATTTGGAGTTGGGGTATAGACAGTCTTTTGGAAAGTTTTCTAGAAGTTCATGCTAAGCTTAGGAGGAAAATGATGCTAAGAACTGCCTGTTCTGAAGAGAGCAGGAGGACTGTAAGGGGTTTAGATTAATCCCCTTTAAATGAAAACTTCCTCAGCTTTCATCGATGATTAATGTTCACCATCTACATACTTGTTTGCGTGCATTACCATTATAAGCTCTTTCTTCATAGGGCTCCTCCTAAGCCTGCAGAAATTTCCAGTTAACTCTCACAACAAAAAGCAGCAAAACCCCAGCTCCTCATTTTCACCATCTCTGGGAAAGAGGGAGGGAGAGGAGCTGGACTGTGATAAAATACAGGCAAAGCGCTCGTTTGCATTACCTTTCATTAACTTTTTAATTAAAGCAATTCTGCAGGCAAGGAGCCAAAGTCAGAGGGAGACAGAAACAATCCAGCACTAGGGGCAGAAATGTGGTAAGCTGCCAGGTAAATTGGATGGTGGCATGAGACCAAAAGCAGGGACATAGGGGGGCATAGTCTAAGCCATAAACTTGGAGTCACACTGGGGAGGAAAACAGGGAACAAATGAGCTGGCCATGCCCGTGCAGTGAGAAAAATGAGCCGGCATCTCGCTCCCTGGCAGGTACTTGAAAGCCAGAAAAATATTCCCTTCTAGGGGCCAGTCTGCCATCGCTGGGCAGAGCTGAGCTATTCCAGGTGCTGTGGTTGGAGGTTTGTTCAAGGGTTTGCATCACAGGCTTGTGGTTGTCTTGAAGTTGGGGCAATTTGGCTTGTTGCAGGCTAACCCAATCACACATCCCCAGCATTTCAGGTGCTGCAGGATCAGAGGATGCTGTATATTAATGCTCCGGGATGTCTAATTTAACTCAGATCTTCAGGGGTGTAAGGTAGTTTATTTTTAATGTCATTGGGACGTCTCTGAATTTCCCCCATTGCGGCAGTGATTGCTGGCTGGCCCACCGTGTACAGGGTCAACTCCAAAATCCCTGAGGGGCTTGGAAAATATTTGAGATGGCACTGGATCAAACCCCAATTGTTCGAGGACAATTTTGAGCTCAAGCTCTAAAGACAGATTACATCTTTGTTACAGTAGTAAACTACCAGACACAGCAAGTTTTAGCAGCGTCTCTTGCTACTCGTTTTTCTTGCTACATGACTTTCTTCTGGCCTCTTGGTACATAAATTACCGTTAGACTCACCGAGGCTTACTGCTTCCATTTCTCATGCATTACCATGGGAGTTTACCTATGAAGTACAACAGAGCGGAGATTTTACTGCCTTAAACTCCCATGTTCCCACTTACTGACACATCTTTTCTATCATTTGATATATCAACTTTAATTCGCCTGGTGAGCCCTGCTCAAACTCAAACTTGCTGCTGCAGATGGTCCCAAAAGCATTATGAGAAAATTTTCCAGGAGATGCACCGAACCCAGGAGGGAAACAAAGCGGTGAAGGTTTGTTCCAAGTGACTATTCTGGGAGGATTAGATGGGGGATTTTTCAAGACTAATCTCTTTAAATGAAAATTTCAGAATTTGATTCATTTTTTAATCTGCACATGGATTTGCATAAAATTACCGCACTGCCTCATTCACACTTTGTAAAAGAGGAAATGTCTGCAGCTCGGCTGGACCAACTCATCACTGGTCAGCTACGAAGGGGCCAGTACACAAGTGGGTGCGCAGGGACAGGGTGGGAGGTCCGTTTGCCCCTGCTCACCGTGGTGCTCCTGCATCCGTAACTGGGAAGCAGAGGATAGTGGACAGGAGCAGATGGATGAGACCGGAGAGCTGCACAGAGAGTTTGCCAGGCAGGCAAGGGAGAAAGTCGGATGGAGTCTTTGTATTTGAAACAAATACCTTTGTTTCGAGAATATGCTGAGCTCTGGGAAACTCAGGAGTCCTCTAATTTCCAATACATGGCTTTCTGTATGTTTCTTGGAAAAGAAATATGTTGCTCTCATGACTGATTTACTCACCAGGAAAGTGTCAACAGGGTCTCTTTGCCTTTGATGGGGAATGTAGCCTAAGGCCAAACACAGGGAAGATAAGTGTTCTGTTCAGCATTTTATATATCTACATCAGTATCATTAGTAAAAAAAATTAACTGAATTTGACATATGCATCTTACTAGTTTTTCTAGGTCACACTCCCTTCACTCCCTATATACCTTTTGGAAATGATTTTCCCATGCGCTGGGGATTGCAGGGAAGAACAATTTTTCACTAAAAAATCCTTCTGTAGCTCAACGCAGAACAGTACTACCCTGAAGCCAAGTCCATGCCAAGTCTACTTCCTTTCATGCTGTAATTTCTCAAACTCCCTATTCTGAGTCAACTTGCAATCAAAGTTGGGAGTCATTTAAAATACAGGGAAGGATCATAGTATTCTAGAGAAGATGAAAAGTTGCCAGCCTTGAGGACTGGAATAATAGAAAGGGGTCGAAATTCAGTACTGCAAAATACAAGGTCATGCTCTTTGGGATTAATAGCAAAAAAATTATGAGCTCCTCAGTTGGAAATAACGTAAGAGGAGAAAGAGCCAGGAATATTAATCAGTCGCAGGATGACAATTACGGCTGCCCTCTAGGCTGAGACAAGAGGCTATGGGGAAAGTGGAAAGCGGCAGATGTAATCTACCTTGACTCTAGTGAGGTTTTTGACACCATTCTCATGAACACGCTGAAGAAGTGTGGGCTGGGCAAACACACTGTTAGACTCGCTGAAAAACAGCCTGATCACTGGGCTCAGAGGGTAGAAGTCAGTGGCTGAGGGTCCAGTTGACAGCTGGTAACCAACAGGGACTCTGCTGGGGTTTGTGTCACCCTACGGCTTCATTAGTGACCCGGAGGGCAGCGCAGAGTGCCTAATGTGGGGGAAGTGCTGACGGAGCCACCTTCCAGAGGAACTGTGATAAACTCAAGGTCAGGGCCGTCAGAACAGAAACCTCATGACGCTCAGCAAGGAGAAGTGTGAAGTTTTGCTGCCGGGGCAGGATCCCCGTGCATCAGGGGATCTGAACCCTTCTTGGTAGTTGCAGAAAGTATAAGGAGCAATGGCCACAATTTGCAAGTCAGGGCGTTCATGTTGGACACTAGCAAAAAGTTCTTTATAGAGAGGGTCGCACAGCACTGGATCAGGCCACTCGGAGACTGTGGTCTCCATGCTAGGCGGTTTTCAGGATGGGGCTAGACAAAGCCATGCCCAGGCTGATCTTGTGCTGGTGATGGTCCCGCACTGAGCAGGAGGGTGGAGCAGGCAGCTCCAGAGGCCCCTTCTCCCCACACTTCTGTGATTCCATGTTGTAACAGCAGCGACAGTTCGATGCTGCAGAGCATCATGCTTAGGTTCAAGAGCCTGTAAAGAGATGCCGAGTTGCGGGACACAAGTCCTCCACACGAGCCTTCAGTCATAACTGTTACCCACAGCGAATCATCACTCCCAGCAGAGTCCAACAGAAATATATTCACCTGAGCAGTGTTGCTTCCAGAAGCATCTCTCCGAAATTCACATCCACCCATCTGAGCAAGCACAGCTCTGTCTGTATTGTGCAGGTTACGGTGGTATCTAATATAGAAATGCATAGGTAGAATGACTGCATTTGATCAATATTACTCAAGCAGCAATTAAACATTTTTTCCATTAACCAGTTTTGCAGGGGCATTATCCATAATTCCTACTTAATGTGACATTTTGCTAGGAGATACAATTATCCTGCCAGATAAATTCCAGCTTGGTATAAACTGACAAACTAAGTTCCAACGATTAGGAAGAAAGGCAGAAGAAAGAACAAAAAGGGAGTGACAAAATATCAAATCAACAACCCACGGTGTTATACAACTCTAAAACTTAGCTAAGTATTGTAGGTGTTTTGAAGTAAATTGTCTTATGATGGTATTGGTGAGTCACCTCCAGGGCCCACAGGAGATAATCCAGGCTTTTGCAATTTACAGAGTGCGAGAGGCAGGCTCTTCCGCGCTTCTCTGAAGTCTCTCATCGCATGAAACTCAATTGTAGGTTTTGAACTGACCTGCAATGGGGTGGCTGACCCTGAGACCCTCGGAAGTAATGAAGCCGTCTTTTGTGGAGTCTCCCTAGACTCCGGTGCGAAAATCTTGTCTCCGTTTCAAAGTAAAACTTGGTGAATCATTCTGACGCGCCAGTCCCATCACAGCATGACAGGGTGAGTTGGGTTAGACGTCTAAACCTGTAACGGTGAACTCTGGTAAGCAGACAGTAAGAGCAAGTAACCTGAGAAAAGACTTGTTTCATTAAATTGTATATGTACATAAAATAATTAAGCATGTTTGAATGACGTGCGAGCAGACCTTTGACAATAGTTCCCGGACTTACTGTTGTTTGACCACAGGAGGGCAATATTATTCTAAAAGCAAAATCAAAGTCTATTGTGGAGACTATGAAAGGAAAACGCCATTAACATTTATGAAGGCATCTAGGTTTATTTTTCTTCTTTTGATTCTGACTTCCTGGGGGACTGAAATGACAAAAGATCTGGTGTTCTTCTAAAATTAAAGCAGCGGGGTGCTGGAAATCTTCGGGCGGGAGGGGTGTGTGTGTGGGGGGGGTGTCACCGCTACTGTTACACTCCAGGAGTAACTTTTTGAGGTAAGAGATGTACAAAAACGTGAACACAGAGCCTGACACCGAGATTCACGACAGAAAACGCCAGCCGTTCCCAGGTGCGTGTACCGGAGCAGCAGCCCCGGGGGCCGAGGCGCCTTTCCCGCAGGCTCAGCGGGTGCTGCCCAGCTCTGCCCCACGCCCGACGCGCGGGACGCGGCAGCGCTGGGGCCGCGGCGCTCCCCGGGGGCCGGTTTTTAGAATAAAAAACCACTGGGAAATAAACCCGTGTAATAATTGACCTGAAAGCCGGGGGGGAGGGGAAGAATGAGCACGCGATCGCTGTGCATTTCACAGGAGCGGGACGTAACCCCGGCCCCGCGCGAGGTGCGGACACGCGCGGCGAGGAACTCCTGCCGCCGAGGGGGGGCGCCCCGCGGGGTCCCCCCGGGAGCGGCCCCCCCGCCCTGTCACCGCCGGTCCCCGCTGCTTCCTGCCTGGTTACCGCGGGAGGCGCGGGACACCCCGTTAAAGCCCGTATCGGGCACGTCATGGGCAGCGCAAAGCGCGTGAAGGGGGCTCCGGACGCCGCCGGGGAGCGCCGGCCCGGCACCGGAAGTGACGCCACCCCCCCGCAGCAGCGCGAAGCCGTTGCCAGCTCTACGGGATGGCGTCACGCCCTCAACCCGACTTCCCTGCACCCCGCGAGGCACGGGTGGGTGGGTCATGACAGCCCGGCCCCGCCGCAGTCGCCCGGCCCTGCCCTCGATCTCCCCTTCCCACCTCGGGCCCCGCGAGGGGCGGGGACGCTGACAGCCGCCCGCGGCCCGGGGAGGGCAGACCTTCCTGCCACACTCAATATGGCCGCCAAGCACGGGACACCTCCCCTCCTGCGCGCTCCCGCATCCCAGCAGGCCATGCGCTCGCCCCGCCCCCCCGCCGAGCTCCCCCAACGCCCCGCAGTGGCCAAGCGCGCGCCCCCCCTCCACCTTCCCAGGGTGCCCCGCGCGCCGCCCCCTGCCGTTCCCGGAGCAGCAAGATGGCGGACACAATGAGGAGGAGCCGCCTCTCCGCGGCCTGAGCGGGCCGAGCCGAGCCGGAGGGCGCCGCCCGCCCCGGCCTGCCGCCCCTCCCCGCCCTCCGCCGATCCCCGTCGCCCCGCGAGGCCCTGCCCGTCCGCTCCCGCCGCCGCCCGGAGCCCCGCCCGGCTCCCCTCAGCGCCGCCGCCGCCCTCGGCGCGGCCCGGCCCGGCGGCGGGATGAAGCTGACGGACAACGTGCTGCGGAGCTTCCGCGTGGCCAAGGTCTTCCGCGAGAACTCGGACAAGATCAACTGCTTCGACTTCAGCCCCAACGGCGAGACCGTCATCTCCAGCAGCGACGACGACTCTATCGTTCTCTACGACTGCCAGGAGGGCAAGTGAGTGGCGGGGACCCGGCCTGGCCCGCCCCTCCGCCGGGCCGGGGGAGGGGTGGGCTGCCTTCGGCAGGGCTGGGGGAGTTTCTGGGGCGGGGGGGGGGGGCTGTGAGTGGCATCGGTTTGGCTGCTGCCCGTTGCAGCGTTCGGGGCGAAGCTGTGCCCGGCTCCGCACCGGTGCGACTGCGCTGAGGAGGTGGCAGGTCTGTCCGCAGGCCGGGAAGCTTTAGCTTTGCTTTTGGTGTTTTTTAGTGTAGACTTGTAAGTAGAACTGCAGCGATATCTGACGGGAGGAGGGGGAGATTATAAAGGGTTGAAGTGGGGCGTGGAGATGGGAGCAGCGTGGTTTTGTCTGCGCTACGGGTGTCTCTGCTTGTTATCTCCGGTAGGCTGGAGCCAGCGATGGTAATTTCCCAAGTGTGAGAGTTCACTGTTGTGAGAACTAAATAGTTGTTAAGCTTAAGCGGTTGAGTCTGGCCACACTTCCAGGCCTCGGGATTGTTACAAATATGCAAACTGACTTCTCAGGCTTCTCTGGGCTTAAGTCTCACTAATTAAAATAGAAGCAATTGCTGTGAGCAGTGTACAGATGTGCTGTTTTAAGCAACCTAATTTGAGTGTAACTTCTTGGGTAAATGTTTTAAGCCAAAAGGTGAAGATGGTGTGGTGTGTGTTTACCATAACTTCTAAAAACCTGATGGTATTTTCCTTAAAATCTGGTTTCTAAGTGGTGTCTGAGAACGTTGCAGATAAAGGTGGTCCTCTGTGCTTTAAATCCTTTTCTCTAATTGTGTTTTTATCTGTAAAGATATGTGATTTACATGCACCTTCAAACGTTGTCTTAATTTATATTTAGTCAATCAAGGTGTTTATTGATATCTGTTACTTAAGGGTAACGAATTAAGGTGTGTGTGTCTCTCACTGAACAGAGTTGTCCAGTTTATCTTCCATTGATCACCCAATGCTTATCCTGTCTTACGGATGAAACCCCAGAAATTTGCACAGCACTTGGGATATGGTGCTCTTGTTCAGAGGATAAAAACGTGCAAATAAGACCACTAGTGACACTTGCAGTTGATGTCTTGGAATATATGCAAAGGGCATTTGTATTCTATGAGAGGTGGAACAAATTGAGCCAAATGCTGTCATTATTCCATTAAAAACTTTCTCAGTTGGTACAAGTATGCATTTGGCTGCTTTAAATTCTTTTAAATGTTAAATTTTAATTTTCATGTGCTTCTTGGTGTAGAGATGTGATTCTGAGGTGATTTTTTTTTTTTTTGTATAGTTAAGACTAGAGACCATCATATACATATAGAAAGTGAAAGAAAAAGGAGCATGTGTATGGTAGGAGAGAGAATACAAAGGACAGGGTAATGCAGGAATGAAAAAGAAATGGCTTGGGAGTACCAGGAGGTAGATGTGTCAGTGTTGCATATATTTTCTAGTAAACCAGGTGTTCCTAATCCTCCTGCCTTTTCAAGCAGACCAAAACATCATACTTGCTGTGTTTGAAAGACTGCATCCTGCATATTCTCATACTTTTGTAGACCACTTATTATGTTATTTTACACTTCTATTTAGTTTGCTTGCTTTACGCATTAAAGTTGTTGATGTTCCCCATCTGATAGAGTGAACTCTTACTTGAAATTATTTAATTTTTATTTAAGTAAGAATAGGTAACTTTATACGTATAGTGTCTGCCATGGATTGTATTCTAGATCCTAATTATATACAGTAGTAGAAGGGCTGAGTGATGTTAATGCAGATGGTATTGATCGCTCTTCCCCTTTCAAACTTGTAAAGAATAGTTTGATGGGTTGGGAGGCATTTGATCCTTTCAGCCCTATCTCCATCTAGTCCTGATGTATGCTTTACAGTCAGAGGGTTTGCTTTAATTAAGGTAAATGTAGAAGATCGATGGTCGTCTACTGCAGTGCTACGGGGCAATGAGAGTAGTTTCATCAAGGTAACCCCTGTTTCAGGATGCATTTCTCTAGTGGTTATAAAATTAATTTGAAAGTTTCTCATGTACTCTCAATTGACTTAAAAGTCTAAGCGTGATTTTTAGAGGTACCTAGGGATGCAGGACACTCTTTTTCTCTCACCTGGAAAGTTTTAGCTGTGAATTACGTTGTCACTGGAGATTCATGTGAAGATGAAAAATCAAATCTGTGAATGGTCGTTGTTGTGACGTGGTGGAATTGGGCAGAGTTAGGCCTATAGTTTTTTTTTTCTTAAACCACCATTTCAAGGGCCTGGAACTCTCACCTTCTTGTATATGTCATTGCTAATGAATATAATGGCCAGGAGGAAACATCCTGCTTTCTGGGTTTCAGTATAAGGTATCCTACTTCATCAAATGGCCCGAATGTTAAAACCTTTCCCCGTGTAAAAGTGGCAAAATTTGTTTTGTTTTTCCCTGTTAATGAGTAGTTCTGCTGGTAGAATTAAAATGCAACTGTGGTTATACTTTAGGTACACGCTCACCTCGTTTGCTTTGTTTTGCCATGCCAAAATGAGCCGTACAGCTACAAGAGTCGTTACTAGTATGATCAAGCCCCATCTCGCTGAACTTCAGTTTCTGAAAGTGTCAGGAGAGTTTAAACAGCGATGTGTAGCCAAGGGCTGCCAGGACAAGATTATCTCCTTGAAACACAGATTCCCTTATCATGTATATTCGGAGCTTAGGCAACCAGCTTGAAAAAAATTGTCCTGCTTCTTCATGAGCATCCAATAATTTTGGACCTGAGATGCCACTTCTGTTTCAAAATGTGTAAACAACTAAATTGTTGTTGTTACTTTTTTAACCCATTCTGCATCACCAAATACCTCCACAACAGGCTGGCTCAAAAGCATACCCCAGAGGCTTACCTGTGTCTGCTGGGGCTTAAGAATGAACTCTGAAAACTTCTAGAACGGAGTTGTGTGTTGGGATGTTCCGCAGTCCTTGAGGCTGGGAGCAGGAGGCTCGTGGCTGCCAATTTGTAACCCTGGTATGGTATAGTGGTGGTCTAGCAAAGGTTTACCTTGTGTTTTAGTATATATCGATTGTGTGTTATTTACAGAAGTAAAGAGGTGATGGATCTGGACTCCTGCTTAGCCGTGGTGTTTACTAGGCCTATCAGTGAGCCTGGTTTTGGATGATGGTTTTACCTGCAGTAGGAGTGATTCAGACCAAGGCACAGATATTACAAACCTCGCCTGTCTTCTGTTTCATCTTTGTAGTGGATTTGACTGTGATCTCATAAAGCATTTTTCTTTGGCAATACTGCTTGATTTGGAGGTGGGATAGATTAACCTTAAAGTTGGAATTATGTTTAGTGATTGTGATTTGTTTAAAAAATATGTAAAACTTAATTTTCTTGTTTGTGTTTTTAAATAGTCGATTGGGAAGAAGCGGTTGGTCTTGTGTGAAGTGACATGCTTCTGCTTGTATCAGCTTACATGAAAACTTCACCTTTCTGAAAACACAGAAGTACTTTCTTTCCTCCTTGTTCATCTGTCGATCTTTATTGTCTCTGTGTATGTTCTTTGGTGTATATTAATTTATTCTGAATAGAGCTTCTAAGCTTTAAACTTTTCCTACATAAGGAAGAGCCAGACTAGGCATGAGAGTCTTAGTATGTTTTGAGGTTGGTAGGAGTTTTTTGTTGTCGTCTTTTTCCTGATTTGGTCAACAGCATAGCTGAGGTAACTACAGAGAGCGGTATGGGGAAGTATATCAGGCATAACGTTAGAGAATTTTGGTGTCCAAATTTACATTTGATATGTTGTTTTCAATTTGTAGCACGTTTGCATGTGAAAAATTGATTTAAAAATCTATTGGAAGAACCGAGGAAGAATCTGTTGAGATTTGGTCTAAGTGGTACAGGTGGTGTATGGGTTTTAATTACGCTTGCTGTATTGGCTTTCAGTTAATGGAAGCTTGTCCCCAGCAAGTTCGTTTGAAGTCAAAGCCTTATGGCTTCTGCTGTTCGAGAATTAATCTTTAAGAATGAATGTCTATTTTTTTTCTGAAATGAAGAGTCTCCAAGTCGTGCTTTTGTTTGGGTGTGTCAATTTGAGGCTAATGAAAACAAGGAAAAAGTTGAGCATTTTAGAAATACCTTGACTGAGGGTGTAGTCTAATAAACTTTTCTTTTGGCAGCAGCATTGGTTTAAACCGCTCCTGCTGTTTGTTTCATTCCCATGCTGTCGTCTTTGGTTTGTGTTGGTAAAATATTTTGTGGACCTCTGTAATAACCGGAGTTACGAATTTCTGGATTAAAAATAACTCCCGGAAGAGATTGTATTATTTCTGGTGTCGATCGGTACTGCTGCTGGTTGACTGCCCAGCTTTGAAACCTCGTGCTACCTCAGTTGAAGAAGAAAGGGGAAGGAGAGTGGTGGAGACCTTGCACTGCTTAAACAGGCGCTGCTGCTGCAAGATACACTTATTAACCAGCTACTTCTAAGTTTACTTTGCAGTTTAAATTTCTAGTGTTGCAGTATATCACTTGCTTACTAGACCTCTAAAAATCCAGTTCTGTATGTTGTCTTCACTCTCACTAGCATGTCTCTAATTCTGTTGCAAAATGCTACATTTGAGTTTCATGCTTTAATTAATATCAGATATGAGCATAATTCTCCAGTAGTTTGAGAGTCCCTGTGTTACCATTGCTTTTACAGACTACTGGTATATATATGTGTGTGTGTTCATACCGAGAAGCCCTATTCTGCATGAGACACCCTGTTCTAGGTTTTGAAGTAACATAGAACAAAAAGACAAATTATTCTCAATCTAAAATAAGCAGCAGATGAATTAGAGATTTGGATGGGTAAGGGAACGATGAGGCAGTGCTGCTTGACATTAAGGGCTCATTATGCTAGCTCCTTGTATTCTTTTTACAGTAGACATAATGGGAAAAAGAATTTTTGGAGGAGACAAATAAGTGCATTTTGCAGGTGTTCCAGGGAACTCCTCAAGCCTAGGGATGGTCTTGGAGAAAGCACCAAGGTGCTTATTGGAAAATCAAATACAAAAGCTTTTCTTTCTTTGTATAAAAACATCTGACTACTTGAAACAATCTTGTAATATCGTAATGAAAATAAGCCTCGTTAATGTGGTGAGTTTCAGTTTGAGCTTTTTGTTGCAGTGAGTGCAATTATTTCTGCTTCCTTCTGACAGACCGAAGAGAACGCTGTACAGTAAGAAGTATGGAGTGGATCTCATCAGGTACACACATGCTGCCAACACTGTCGTGTATAGCTCCAACAAAATAGATGGTAAGTGATCCACTGGAGGTGAGCATATTTAATCTCCTTATGCTTAAAACTACATGCCTGGATAAATAGCTCTAAAGAGCTGGGAGAAAATTACAGCAACTTTTCAGTGATAAACGCTCTTGGAGACAGAGGAATTAATGTTCAACTCTAATACACAACTCGGTGATATTCCCTTGAGCACGCTGACGTGAGTTTTGTTCGTTCCTGCAATAACTAAGGGATTAAACATTATTAGTGCGATAAAAGTTCAGTTCTTGATTCTGCTCTTCATTTTGCTGTTTGATACCAGTGCTGTCAGTCAGCCTCTGTGCCTTAGGTTCTTACGCGTGAAATGAGGAAAGAGGAGCATGTGGGCTGGGCGCCATAGCTCGCCCTGGTACACACAAGTCAACTGCAAAGGAAGGGGATGCTCTTCCATTCTCCGTACGCAGCAGGGAGGGCAGGAAGTTCAGGTAACTCAGCAGATCACCAGCCGAGCCTCGAGGAGGTCACAGAGCTCTCCTGAGACTAGCTTTGCTGCTGTTAACCTGTTTTTTCCATGTAATAGACAAACCCCCCATTTTCACGCAATTTCTCCACAGTCAGTGTCTGTGATAACTACACTCTGTAAATCAGTGACATCGGAGGGCTTCTAGAGCTTCATGACAGGCTCTGTATTCATGTATTTGAGTTTAATTTAAAATTCAAATTTCAGAACTGGCACAGATAGGTACATTAATTCTTCTATCAGGCAATACTTCCTAAGGTTGGAAACAGATAGTGTTAATTTCAAATATTGTCTCAATTTTGTTTGTTGTAGTCAGTGTCCGAGAGTGTTTCAGTGAACAAGTCTTTTAGCACAGCACTTTATCAAGTGGTTTTAACATTGTATTTGTAAACTTAGAATCATTTCTGGAATAGTGGTTTTGTTTTGGTTTTTCCTTTGCGGAGATGGAGCTTGACAGTAGAGATACTGGTGCCTTGTGGTGTGTGCTGGGTTACTTGAGGAATTTAAGAGTATGAATTTAGAGCAGATGGAAGTTAAGATTTAGGTAGTCAGGTTAAACTAGAACAAGCTGGACCTGAAACTAGAAGAACAAGGAAGTTTCCAACAGAATTGGATTTAATGGTGTAAAAGGATTAAAAGTGTGACGGGAAGCACTTGCCTTTTTAGTCTGTTTCACAGTCTACTTTTTTTTTTTAAATTTATTTCTCTATTATGTCACATTTCTGACTCGGCTGTTATTTAATTTACAATTAATTGACAATTTAATGAACCCTTTTTAATGCCATTTTGAGTTGTGAGTTTTTGTTCATAAGCACTGGTAAGTCTTTGAGGAACCAAAACTGAAGAGTCTTCACCCTGCATTATGATAAATACTTAATTAGAAGAAAAAGAATGTGAAAGTATTTGTTGCTGTTACGAACTGTAAGCCTAATAAAACCAGCAGTGTGTTCTGTAGGGGTCCAGATACTCTGTAGTCCATACGCATGCAGTCTTGGGCACGGTGCATTGTATTTAACCTGTTAACGCAGTTACTGGGAGGGAAAATTAACCAGGAACACGTTATAGGAGGGCTGGCGCTTGCTCCCAAGCATTTTTTTTGTTGGAGTTGCTACCGATCCACTTACTTCTGAAGATTTCCTCAAGACCTTTGAACCTAGTTCCTCTTGCCTGCTCCCAGGCTGAGGTAGTAGTTTGTACAGTTTGAGGGTCTATGATACCACCCGGTACAGGAGATAACTGTACAGGCCACTGCCTTGCCTGCGACAGAGCGCTGCCAACACAAAGGATCACGGTTCCCCAGTGCTTCCTCTTTAGCAAAGGAAGATGAAATTCTGCATGGACACTTCGGAAATCAGGTAACGACAGTTCTTGCAGGAAAAACTAGAGATGTATCTTAACAGCACGCTTGAAGCATATCGGTTTTAGCCATGATGGGATGTGACGCTGGTGTTAGGGATTTATGTTTTGGATAGTCAGCTGAGGTCACTTAGAGCCTTTCAGAATGGTGTGTCACCAGCATCGTGTTTCCAGCTTCATCAGTCAGCTTTAGTTTTCTTGTAAAATCCTGGAGGGTGGTCTGGAACTCTGATCTCAGCTTGATGTGAAATCTTAGGCAAAAATGGTAACATGATCATTTTTTCCACAGAAACCAAATTTTGCTGAATGATCCTTTCAAAAAGCCCCGAACACTGTAGCCCTTATGAGTGTTAAAATGCTCTGTGTGTATTGCATCCCGTTGGCTCTTGTTCTTCTGAGTCAAAAGTAAAAACGTCCTTTTCCCTCAGTTTATCTTTGGAGCCTCAGCAGGACTTCTTGTTACAGCAGGACAGAGTCTCGCGGCACTGTGTAGTGTCGGTGCCTAATGCCGACCCCTTCCACCCAGCAATAGCTTAAATTACTGTCCTCTAACCAGTGTGAGAAGGGATTTTGCTGATGCTGCTTTCCAATATCAGAGGCTTAACTTGTGCTTTTCACATTTCATCGCTCAGATTGATCAGCACGTACAGATTAAAAAGTGGCTTCTGTGCTTTAATAATTGTTTCCTCTCACAAGAATTTCTTTTATCTTGGGAGAAAGTCTCAACAGCATCTTCCAGAATTCTGGGCTACTCTTGGTACGTTCATCTATACTCAGAATAAAATTACCACTTGAGAAATGTTGTGGTGCTGCTCTGATTTATTCAATATATTTTTAAGATTACTTTAAGTGGACTAAGCTTTAAATTACTCCTCTGTCCTCTTCTTAAAGGTTAGCTGCTGTAAGTGCAGAGAATGTGTGAAGCTGTTGATTATCAGATTAAAAAAAAAAAAAAAAAGAGAGATTTGCTACTTTTCAATGGTGGTGTGTCCTGGATTTGAAGTTCATGATTTTTATCTTCTCTTTGGCTAAATGCTAGAATTCGCATATTTCCTATGCTTACTGTTTAGTTGGAGACTTATTTGCTGGATGTGTAATAGGTAAGACAGCAAGATTCATGCTGTGTAGCAAAAAAAAGTGGTAGCATCAACTTTGTAAAGTTGATACTCTCAATTTTGTGAGAATGATGGAATAAAACCTACTGGTACTTAAATTTTAGCACCTTTGAAATTAACTTGCATAAATCACATGACAATTTGCCTTTAAGATGTAATATGACTTCAAAGTGTGGGAAGTATCTTTTCCCGGTGCCCGGTTTCCAATTCTGCCTTGGAAACCAAGGTAGTTTGTCTGTTTCTAACTTGATTCTGTTTCAAAGTCTGACTTGAAATCAAATGACCAGACTTATTCGCTGTGGCAAGATTGCTTTTGCTGTGGGAAGCAAGTTTACTGTGTGACCACTTTTAAATAACGTTGGGTTCATGGTATAATAAAGCTTATGGTTTGTTTGTATTTTCAGATACAATCCGATACCTCTCCCTGCATGACAACAAATACATTCGGTATTTCCCGGGGCATACAAAAAGGTAAGATGTGGCTGAGAGACGGTACAGGAGAAATCGAAATAACGATTGTAATGAGCTCGAGTTACATTACGCTCGATTCACTCTGGTTTTCGCTTTGTAGAACTGTTCGTGGCAATTACGAACTTGTACACAACTGTTGGGGTAGGTGTTGCTCCTTGTGCTGCTTTCTGTGTGTCTCTGATGCATGTGGTCTTCTGTGTTGCAGAGTGGTTGCTCTTTCAATGTCTCCAGTGGATGATACTTTTATTTCTGGATCCCTTGATAAAACTATTCGACTTTGGGATCTCCGCTCTCCAAATTGCCAGGTAGGATATCAGATTCATGCACAGTGTGTTGCATTTTCAGTTAGAAGGATCAAAAATGGATCTGTGCTTGTTATAAAACAAAAATACTGCCAGAAATGTATGCTGCTGATTTAGTGTGGACACCTTCCTGGAATGCTGAAGGGGCCTTGATCACAAATCTCTGCGAAATACATATGTTGCATTGTGTAACACCACTCACTTTTACCTGCGTCTCTGCTGGAGAGGCGCCGGGAAGAGCAAGAAATGACACCCACAGCTGATGAAACAAGAGAAGAGCTGGGTGTCATCAGCTTGTTCATCAGGCTGTTATGTTACCCCATGCAGAGTGTGTTCTCTCTTAGCCGGCTTCTCTCCTGGGTTGGGAATGCGTCTTATCTGAGTGTTTATAGTGTGTGTTTGAAATTGATGCCTTGATGCAATTACATTTGATGAAGAAACTGATGATCTAAAGTAACACAGCAGTCACATGGTCTGCCCCCTCCTCGCATCATCTTTGTTGTTCGTCAGACCTGTTTGTGAGCAGATTTAACTTTCTAGGAAGGCAAAACCCTATTTGTTTTTATTTATTTATTTTGCTGGAATACTTTACTTTTTTCGTGGAAGCAGGCTTGTGTGTGCTGGGAAAAGTGCCAGAGCTGGCAGCAGGGCAGGAATGAAAGACTAGGAGTAGAATCTCTATTGATGATAAGCTGTTTGTCCCTCTATCTGGACACATAGTGTTGTGCTCTCGTATTTTCCCATCGCACTGGGACCAGTTTGCTTATGAGAGAGGGCTACTTACTTATTCCAGATGATGTAACTGTAAATGCAAAAGGAGGAAAAGGTGACATTTCTTATAAAATGGTTTTATCTGTCTTAAACCCAGGCTTTTTCTGTCAAGAAATCTTAATTTTGCCTTTCTCCGTGTGTAAGTTTCCTTTGGGGTGAATCTCAGTCTCGGAGTTGCTACAGATGAGAGAGGGTTGTAAATTCAGTAGCAGTTCTGTGATTTATGCTAATGCCTGAAGTTGTAAGAATGGTAAAACTAGGACTTGCAACTGGAAGCTGCATCCAGTGAAGTTTGGGAAACAGGTTGAGGAAGTGTTACTTGTAATTTTCAGTTTGCCCATGAGATGGCAGCTGTAGTGCCTAGAAATATTACCGGGAAACCAGAGATGTCCCACTTGGGAGGGCCCTGAGTATTGGCTAGCTTACTGCCCAGCCTTCAGAGATCACGGGGAACACTGGCCTGAATTGGAAAGAAGAGAGAAGTAGTAAAGTCTCTAGACTTCTCTAGAGAAGAATGGTATTTCAGAAATGCAGAAACTTATTAAATGTATTGTTGATTTAATCAAAGATGTGTTCTTATTTATGTGCATACAGTTACATAAAGACATTTGGCTAGCAGGCACAGACCTGCCAGTCAGGATACAGAAAATTATATATCTTGTTGGCTTTTACCAAATAGTCTCAAGTCTTTTCTACGATGTGAGTTAAGGAAAAGTTAACATTAAAAATTAGTAATCTGTCAATTTTAATATGTAAGGTCTCGTGGCTTCCAGAGGGTATGAGTTTTCATTAAACAGGCATGGAAAGTCTGGCAGTGGTTCTGGAGAAACAGTTCACTGTAGCTGTTTCTACTTGCTTTCAAAATACGGTTTTTTCCCTCCTTCGCAACCATAATTGGTAGAGCGTTGCTATCAGTCCCAGCAGCAGTGTTTTGTGGTGCTGTCTGGTCTGGTTATTAATACAGCCACGTCATCCTCCCTTCTCTGGGTACTTCCTGAGTGGATGACAGCTTGAATGAGGTCTTGATTTGTTCTAATGTAAACTTTGTCATTGCAGCAAACAGGAAGCTCCGTATGATGACCTGAAGTAGAGTTGCTTTTGAGAAGTTGAGTCCTGAACCTTTGTAAAACCTCAATATTTACAATTGAAATTCAGTTGTTGCGCCTGTAGGCTGCTGCCCTGCTCACAGTGGGCTCCAAGGGCGGTGGTAGAAATGTGAGCATCAGTTTCACAAAATAATTTGGACAACTTCTATTTTCTAGGGTTTAATGCATCTCCAGGGGAAGCCTGTGTGTTCTTTTGACCCAGAAGGGTTGATTTTTGCTGCTGGAGTCAATTCTGAAATGGTGAAGCTTTACGATCTCCGTTCTTTTGACAAGGTGAGCTACCCTAACTTCGCTTCTTATACTTTTTAGCTTGCAAGAAGTAGTCTAAACTCAGTGCTCAGAGGCTAGATTTCTTTACTCCAGCTTACTATCTGGGGTGCCTACTTGGCACCTAGAGAGTTTTCGTTAAGTACAGATCTCACAGACAGAAAGGGATACATGCTGTCACCAAATCCTGAAATCCACTCTTGAACCGATGTTAAAGTTTACTTCTGCTAACTCTTTAACCTGTTCCAAACTCCTCTTTAGGCTTTTTTGTTCTTGTTGGGTTTTGGTGTTTTGTTTGGGTTTTTTTTTTTTGGTTGCTGCTTATTCTGGAAGAACACGGGCAAAGAGGGAGCCAGGATCGTCAGAAAGGATGGAAATTTCAAAGGAAACCGTAATCGGGTGGGCAGCTGAACTGGCTAAGCACTGAGCATAGTTAGTTCCATGGTTTTCAAAAAGTCAGATGACAGTAACACTGGCTCAAGCTGTTTCTCTAACTTCAGTTAGCAGCCTTGTTTGAAAACTTCATCCTACCTTAAATTAATTTCTGCTGTTGAATGTGGTAGAGTATGGGACTGTTGGGTATTGAAACACCCACTGTGGCTCTTTTTTGCTATGGAAACTGCGAATTCATACTTCTTTGAAACTTACACGTGCAGTGACATGTTTTTGCCATGACACTTTCCTTTGGTATCTTAGGACTGAAGGTTTTATTTTGAAAAATCTTGGACTTTTTCCTGAGCTAAGTTTAAAAGCAGACTCTTGTTAGCAGCAATGCGTACAGAGTCTACATCACATTTCCCATTTTTTCGTTGAAGGGACCATTTGCTACGTTTAAGATGCAGTATGATCGAACATGTGAGTGGACAGGCCTGAAGTTCAGTAACGATGGCAAACTCATCCTCATATCGACTAACGGAGGGTTCATTCGACTGATCGATGCCTTTAAAGGAGCTGTCCTGCATACGTTTGGGGTGAGCATGTTGCCTGTGTTACCTGCTTGAAACTTGGTGTTAGTTTTGGGAGCAGGTGCCCTTCGGTTGTGAGATCGCTGTGGACACACTCTACTACCTGTTCTCCTGTTCTGTGCCGTAGGGTTACAACAATAGTAAGGCTGTCACGCTGGAGGCATCGTTCACGCCAGACTCTCAGTTCATCATGATAGGTAAGATAATTCTTCTTGAAAAGAACCTCAGTGCTCTGAAATTAGGTGTGTTATGTAGGACTAAAGTTGTGTCTGTTGGGAAGCAGAATGTAATTAAATAGTACAATGCAGCTGTAAGCTTCTTTGCATTGTTAGTTTACTCAGCATTTTCTAGATTGAAAGGTAAATGAGCCTGCAAGAAGACTTTTTTATTTTTTCCTTTATATATGAATGCTATTCCAAACAAAGAGAAGAAACCGGCACATTGTTGTAATGCGTGGGGACCTGTCACATAGTTTGTCAGTGGTCCTCACCTGTGGCTAGGATGCGCTCGTGTGCTGCCTCGAAGTGTTTCAGGGCTGTATGTTGTGGCCTGCCCTCCGTTGCCTGATGAGCAAGGCACCCGTCTGTGCTTGGGCGATTGGTCTCGTAGCCTGGTGCATTTGTACACACCTCTCGGGGACGTTCCGGTGCTGGGGCAGCTGCGTTTTGTTCATGTGGCTCTTGTAAACCCCCGTGTCTGTGGAACAAGCTCTGCTCAACCCTTGATAGAAGCAGTAGGCACCAGCCTGATGGCTCCTAGCAGGATTCCTCTGGCCCAGGCCCCCCCTTCCTCACCCCCTGCAGGAGGGACTCTTGAGTGAAGTAGGTGGCAAAAAGCAGCTGCCACTCCTGTAGAGCCTGGTGCTGCAGGTTGGGCACTCAAGGTCAGCACTTCAGTCCCTCTGCTACGCTCTGCTGCCCAGCAGGACCCGTGAACACAAGTCAGACGCGTTTGCGTGGTGCCGCCCCCTCCTAGCACTTTCTTTTTGTTCTTATTTATGTGGCTGGTACGTCAATATGTTTAACTTTGTGGTAATTGGTATCCGGATCCTCATTTTTTCTGGATGAGCAACAGTCTTGGCCACACTACTTTTTTTTGTTCTGGCTGAGAACTTCCCTATTGCAGAGAGGGGGTGGGGTTCTTTGTTTAGTGTGTCTCTGGAGAGCACTTTATTGCACATACTTATCTTCCTGTTGCACCCTTCTGAATGAAAACTATAATGGAAGAAGTTCCAAAACACTTACTTCTGTTCAGTTTTTACATATGGTTAAATTGTAACTTGTGCTTCTTAATTTTTCCTCCCTGAAAGGCTATACATATAAATACAGAAGGAGAAGAAAATTCTTGTGTTTTTATTAGGAGACCTATTTAAAATGAGACTAAAGCAGAACTGAATTATAAAAATGTTAAGTGCCCAGCCTCAGAGTTTGCAAAATGCTGTTTTAAAGTGAAAAACCTGTCCTGTTGTAGCAATGTGGAGAGTTGACATCTCCAGTGAAGCTTCTGGTGTTTGGCACAGTGCATTGAAATCTGGTTACCTTCAATGGTAAAGCCTTTGAATTGATTCTGTGCCTACTGAGTGAAATATTTATCTCCTCCTGTGTCTGAACTGAGAACTCGTGTGAACAGTGACTATTACACCCAGCTTCTGGCCTCTCGCACGTCGGTGCAAGTTGGCAAGGGTCTTTCCTCCTTAGCTGGCTGGTGTCAGCTCTCCTTTTCCACTGGGTGACGGTAGTTGTTCACCTCTTTGCCAGACTACCGTTGCACTGTGGGGTGTAGTTGGGTCTCTGCAGTGCAAGAGTGCAAACCTGCTGTTTGTGTACAGGTGTGTAAGCTCTAGTGATGTTTTGTAAATGCCCTAGTGATGCTTTGAGAATTTTAAAGGTTAAGCTATGAAGAGGCGGCATGCTTGTTCCTACAGTTCTCTGGCAGAAGAGGTTATGTACTTCATTTTCTCTGCTGGCCTCTCCAAAGTATCTTGCATGTCTTGTTTTCCACTCCTGCCTGCAGGTTCGGAGGATGGGAAGATTCATGTTTGGAATGGGGAAAGTGGGATGAAGGTGGCTGTGCTGGATGGGAAACACACAGGTCCTATAACCTGTCTGCAGTTCAATCCAAAATTCATGACTTTTGCTAGCGCATGTTCCAATATGGTAAGGAAGGGGTTTTAAGTTCCTCCTAGCTCAATGAGGTCCTGACCTTTTTAGAAATGAATCTGCGAAGGCTCAGTGCCACTGATGGGTATTTCCTTGGGCTTTGGTGAGAGCCAGGCCCCTGGCTGTTGCACCTTGCCTTACCTGGCAGGTAGATATGTGGGGCAGCACGCCTGGCAAGCCAGTGTTTGAACACACATGTGTGAGCAGAGCCGTGAGTGAATGCGCACGCAGAAGGATGGGTTCTTTAGGTCACTGTACCTGGCCGGTATTTTCAGTTTGTGCAAGACTGGCTTGCTCTGGAGGATGTGCAATGCAAACCAAACCAGCGTAAGCAAGGGTTGTAACCTTAAACTGCTGGGAGGGTGTTGCTGCCTCTTTGGTAGTCTCTGCCTGTGTGCTTATAGAAGGTAGCGGTGATCAGCTCCTACAGTGTGCTGGAGGAGAGATTTGTGTTCTGCTCTGTAAAAGATGTTCTTTCTTTCCTCTTTTGTAGGCCTTCTGGTTGCCAACTATCGATGACTAATTCCTACGCTGCAGCTGCTGTCAGATGACTTCCGTACTGCTGACAGCAGCACATCATTGCAATCATGGTATTGGAATTGCCTAGGTCCCCTGGACTGTGTTCCTGTTCCTGCGTATGTTTCCATATGTCTTACCTTTATTTGCTGCATTCCTTTGCGAGGACTCCTCCACTCGGCCTCCTAGCATGTTCAGAAGCGGCATGCTACATGTTCTGACCTTCCAGTCCGTGCCCAGCAGGCTTCAGCCGAAGTTGGAACTGACACAGTATTATTTCTAAGAGCAATGAAGTCTGTTTTTATTTACAAAATGTTTGTGGCATTTTTTAAGCTGTAATTGTGTGTTTTCCTTCTGTAAGTGCACAAGGCTATTGATGTTCCAAGGTGGAACGTGCAGTTCCTTCCCGTAAGCGCATGTTTTTCACATCTGGGATCTCTCTGGTTTCACTGCAGTCCACAGATGCAAAGTTACTTCTGTGCCAAATGTGAACACTGACAGTTTTCAACTTAAACAGCAGATGCTGGATTTTCTTGCAGTGGAACACGCACCGAAAGAGTGGGTGACTGTAAATATACATGATACATCCTGTCATCCTTTTTTGGGCGATTTAGTGTGCAACAAACCATAGAGGTTCTGTCCACTGCCAGAGCTTGCCGAAGCCTCCCTGCTGTTTGCTGCGCCAGCGTCCCGGAGGGCGCAGACAGTGCTGATGAGGTCCGGTCAGTGTCCCAAGCAATAAAGGAGTCTGTCAGCAGGAAGATGGAGAAACCAAACTGAGACTGAAAGCACAGTCTGCCTGTGTATCTTCCTTATGTATCATCTTGCCTGATCTTACTTGTAAATATCGGGGGGGGAGGGCAGTGGGAATGGGCCATATTTTTTTACTTTTAGATATTAAAGAATATGATGTGGGCCAGTATTGTGGGGTGTCTAGGCTGTTTACCTTCACCAATGCAGTTTTCTCCTCCTGGTTTGTAAATAAGCTCCATTAAATTCTCCCCACACCAGGCTTAGACCTGTATCCCTTTGTTGATGAAACTGACCTGCGGTTAGTTCCTTATGCATTTTGTTACAGGACCTGCAGGTTTTCAGCGATAGCCCCGAAAGAGAGACGCTTCCTTTGTCAGATGATGTCTTCAGAATTGAATTTTAAAAATCTTACGTGTGACTGTGCTGACTCTGCTTTGCTGTGGCCCTGCTCCAAGGAATGCCCCTGCAAAGAGATGGGAGGGACGTGCTCTGAAGGGGCTCGTGGGCGAGTGGCACAGAAAGGGTGGCAAGCTGGTCTTCAAGCCTGGTTCCAGTTCCTTTTTCCTGAAACGCTGCATTGATCAAATGCATCCACCAGCAGGCCGGGACAGGCTCGGCGTAAATGTGGTATTCCTTGTGTTCTTGCCTTTCCAAACACACTTGGTTTTATGTGCTGGGTCACAGCTTGGAAAGTCGATTCTTTCTGTCGCCCAGTCGCGTGTGCTTCCCCTCTCCTGAATGTGAAGTGCTGGTGAGGTGACAGGCGTGGTAATGGGCATGTTCTCTGCTCTCAAGTGCCGGTCCATACTGGAGAGCCGTGCTCGAGCGTTTTACCTTAGGTCAGTTGTCTAGATGTTCCCCTGTTACAGCAAAGTTCCTCTCAACTGTGGGGCCCTGTATATAACTCAGAGCGTGTCTCCCTGGACAAGTAAATCGGGTTGTAGAACAGCTGCTTCTGTTTTGGGGCGTTCCTCTGCTGCTGGTTCCTTTCAAGCAGCAGCGCAGGCTGAGCTGCAGCGTTTGCCTGCGACAGTCGGCAGGACTGCCCGCGTGGGGCAGTCTGATAAACCCGATGTCTGGATCGATGCTGCAGGTGAAGCTTCTCCTTAGGCTCTGTGGCTTGCCTCTGCTGACGCTACCACACGAGGTTAGAGCCATTTCTAATGGCACAGGCCTGTGGTGGGAGTTTGCCGTTCTCCAGACTGGAGGAGGGAAGGGAAGGGCAGACTGATGCTTTCGATCTTGCCAAACTGTTGGAGATGCAGATGAGAGATTCGTACTGTAACACCAGCATCCCTCTTCCCGTACTGTCCCACCATCACCTATAGATGCCCAGCGTGAAGGGAGATGGTTATCTCAGTCCTCACAGTTGACCAGCTTTCCCCAGCCACCTCTTCAACTCAGTATCGTTGCATTTCAGGCTGCTTGGTGCTATTTTACCATTGTTGGTGTTTCCGTAAGCAGCCGTATTTTGCAGTGGTTTGTAACATACAGGTATTTGGGGTTTGTAGTGCATTTTAACGGTTAAACTTTAGCATTCAGTAGCAAATCGTCTTTCAGGGTTTTACCAAGTCTGTTGCCTGAGGAAGTGAACAGATAGCCTCCAGCCATTTTTCTTTCTTTTCACAGGGAAGCACTGAGAAGTCTTTTATTCTAAAAATGCTCTTTGCTAACGTGGTTTGAGCGCTTGCCTAAAGACCGTTGTTCAGCTCTCTTACGCTTGCAGTGTTGTGAAACATTGTGCGTTGCAGCATGAAATGTTTAAGAGGACCAAAGGACCGATCTAGAAGGGCACATACACTAAGAACATCAGTGGCTTTCTGGAGTGAAGATAAATTTACAGGTTCGTGCACAACACAGCGCTAACGCTCAGCTCAAAATTCAGCTGAACGCCTTCCCAGGGCTGACTGCCAGCCACGCAGGCAGAGACACCTTTCTTGGCTGAAGTAGCACCGAGTGTTTCCATCTGCCTTTAGAAGAGGGAAATGTGCCAAGTATTGTCCAGGAACTTGAGCATCGCGTGTTTCAAGAAGGTTAGGCAGGAAAGGCGAATAAAGCTGTTAGCTTCCAGCTTCTATGTGCGTCTCTAAAAGTATCAGGGCTGCAATTCCTGTGCTCTTCAGGGCAGCCGGCTAATGAGAATCGGACCTCATTAAAAACAGCGCTCCCAGGTCTAACGGGGTGTCCAACCTTACGTAAAGCCAAGCAGGAAACAGCATTCCCCCTCCAAATTTGACATTTAAAAGATGAATCCCCCCCCATGTTCTTTGAGATGAAGGAAAGACCTTTCTTCAAAACAAGGGGGAAGTGAGACCCGACAGCCCACCTCTAAATAAGCCCTGGTGGTGGTGGCTGAGCAGCACGTCTGCTTGGGCTGTAGGAGATGGCGGGTGCAATTCTCTTCTCCAAGTTACTCTGAGATTTTTTTGTTTTCTGAGGCTCCCAGGTGCTTGGTTAATGTCCCAGCCCCTGCTCTGGGGGACACGGGAGCAATTGAGTGAACAGATTTGGAAGGAGCGGTGTGTCTTTTCCAATGCCTCTTGACTATATTTGCACTTTAAGAGACTTCACCTTGGTTTTGGGTCAGGGGCTAGGGTTCTGGCGAGCCTTTCGGAAACTGGTCTCTTTGGTCATGAGCTGGTACGGGGAGTTTGACTCCTAGGTGGTACCTGCCAGATGCGTGTAAATACATAAAGTCAAATTATGCTTTGTCACAAAATACTACGTATGTGGAGAATTCAATGTTGTGGCTGTTACCAATAAATATTTTGTAGAGAGATCACCGAGTGCTGTAAATTCTGCGTTTGTCCGGTGTGATACAACTTGCTGGTTTCTTAGAGGGGGAATGGGAAAATCATCCTTTTTTTTTTTTTAAAAGCCCCTTCATTTTGGAAGGTCAGCAGCTCTGTAGTGGAAATTGTGATGCTTTGAAGCTATCCCGACATAAATTGCCTATTTTAAGAGGTCTTTCTTGCCTAGGAATGTGTCAGGAGAGGGAAGCAGCCTTGTGACAGCTACTGGGTGAGGTATGTGCTCTAGGTGGAGGGGTGTCCGCAGAAGCCTGCGGTGTGAAAAGCCGAGGCCTTTCTCAGCAGGACGGTGGGGAAATACCTTGTTGGTTCGGAGTAACAGGAGACTTGGATCATTACTGTCAATGTATATATAGCATCACAGCTGCTGTAGGGGGGATGGCAGCCAGCATCAAGTTAACATGTGCATTGTTTTCAGGTTAAACCGAAGAGGATGGGGGAAAAGCGAAGCTGGAGAGAAATGGTTTTTGTTCTATCCTGTGCTTAAACCACGAGCAGATAGCTGAGAAGCCTCCCTTGTTCCTGGGTCCAGGCCTCCCACGGCAGGAAATCATCTCTGGACACCTAGCCCTCGGGGCAGCGCTGCGAAGGGAATGCTTCTAGTGACAAACTGGCTTTCGGCAAAGACAAACCCAAAGCAAAAACTCCCCTGCGATTTTCTAAGGCTGTTTTTCTCCATCTCAGGCCTGCGTAAAACCTCTGACAGGAATAACACTGCAGTAAGATGCGTGGGGAAAAAAAAAAGTATTTTTATTTGGCCTTTCATCCTTGTGGAATGTAACACACGCTGGGGTTTGTCCGCTTCCCTAGGGAATCGTGCAACTTGTGTAATGAATAATGAAAACCAAAGTGGGGACTCGGGGAGATGGGAAGCTTGTCCAGACCTGAATTTGCCTGGCTAATGAACAGGTTGAGAAGCAGATCCTCAGAGTGTACGGCACAGCTCTGGCATGTCTTCTGCGCTGCTGTTCCTGTTGCAGTGAGTGCAAGCGCTTGAGATTCAGCACTGCAGATAAATTGGAACAAACCGGTTTTGTTTTACTTGGAGCTCTTCTACTAAATCAGCTGATGTACTTAAACACTTTGGTTCTCAGTGCTACTGCTACAAAACCAGCTTTGCTGTCAGAAATTACCTGAACGAATAGAAAAAGTGTTAGCAAGTGTTGTGGACTAAGATTTGTTAGAAATCTGTACATTGCATTACATACTAATATACTTAAATGCTCTTAAATAACGGTAAGGCACCTGTCTTTACACAGGAGGCTCCTGTACGCCAACGTGTAGCTTCATCTGCTAACGTTGTCTGTTTTGAGGTGGTGCTGCCTACAAATGGCAACTTTCTCAAGAGGTCTGGGCTACTGCTTCAGCGCTGGCCTTCCGCAGGCGCGGCCGTGCCCGGCGCTCTTAGCAGCCACTCCCGGGTTTTCGGTACATCTCGCGTTACAGCAAATGGATACGAGGGACGCTTTAGCTTATGCATCCAGTTTTACACAGCTTAGTTCAAGTCTGATTAAAAGCCAGCTCTTCAGACTGGTTGGATCTCCGTTGATCCTCATTCTTCAATATTAAAAAGGGAGAGGGGTCACTAGAAATGTGGATTTGAGTCTCACTGTACCACAAAGACCTTAGAAATAGTACCCTTCGGCTTGCGTGGCCCGCTTTGCAATTTCTCCTTGGCCCAGCAACGTGAAAGGAGTAAGGGGAATGATTTGTTGCCCACCGTTCCTCTCTTGCATGTTCTTAAGGAGCTAATGTTCTTGTTGATCTTCTGTGTAAGTGCTGGCTGCGCGTTTTCAGGTTCCGCTGCAGATGGTTTTGCTGGAAGAGAGTGCACGTGCACAGCAGGAATCCCTCAGTCTCAGGTTGCTGTTGAATAGCACCACGGTAGGTGGGACACAGATCCTGCCTGTCCTGCTAACAGTCAGTCCTCACCCCTGTTGTGTAGTGGGATGACAAATACAGAGATGTCATCGTAGGATGCCTCGTGGCTGTCATCCAGCATCCACTGGTGGCCTCTCTTCTTTCCCCTTGCTCGGCATACCAAGCACTTGGCCAGTTCTGAAAATCTGTGGGTGGAAAAAAATGGGAGGCTTGGTTTAACGTGGCGCTATCCCTGAAGAACAACATTGAGGCGTGGCTTTGCGTTGCCAAAATAGGTAGACGCCAGCTTTATAATTGTTTCTTTAGGATGGGGAAAGATTAGGGGGCAGTTTCCAGAGTCACAGAAAAGAGTGCTTGGTCATGCCAGAGCTGACCTAGAAGCAGAGTGATCTCAGCCTGCTTTTGGCCTGATCAGCTTCTCTGGAAAGGAAAACGATGGCAAAGCTGATATTACCTGTGAGGATCTGTCCTGTTTTCTGTGAGGAAGCTCCTGACCATATGGGCCACCTCTTTGTTGCACAGAACATCCCAAAGACCATCAGTTGCCATGATGAGGACATCGTCTTCCTTAATGTCATGCAGAGCAAAGTCAAACACATTTACCTGGAAAGCACAGGAGTAAACAGTAAGGACTTGGGGGTGCTGGTGGATGAAAAGCTGGACATGAGCCGACAACGTGCGCTCACAGCCCAGAAAGCCAACCGTGCCCTGGGCTGCATCCCCAGCAGCGTGGCCAGCAGGTCGAGGGAGGGGATTCTGCCCCTCTGCTCCGGTGAGACCCCCCTGCAGTGTTGTGTCCAGCTCTGGGGCCCCCAACACAAGAAGGACATGGACCTGTTTGAGCAGGTCCAGAGGAGGCCACAAAGATGATCAGAGGGCTGGAGCACCTCTCCTGTGAGGACAGGCTGAGAGAGTTGGGCTTGTTCAGCCTGGAGAAGAGAAGGCTCCGAGGAGACCTTCTAGCAGCCTTCCAGCACCTAAAGGGGGCTTACATGAAAGATGGGGATAAACTTGTTAGCAGGGCCAGTTGCGATAGGACAAGGGGTGATGGCTTTAAACTAAAGGAGGGGAGATTTAGACTAGATACAAGGAAGAAATGTTTTACAATGAGGGCGGTGAAGCGCTGGCACAGGTTGCCCAGAGAAGCTGTGGATGCCCCATCCCTGGAAACATTCGAGGTCAGGCTGGACGGGGCTCTGGGCAACCTGATCTAGCTGAAGATGTCCCTGCCCATGGCAGGGGGGTTGGACTAGATGGCCTTTAAAGGTCCCTTCCACCCCAAACCATTCTGTGATTCTAAATCAGTGAGAATTCCTGCAATGTACCGGAGGGGTCGGGAGGTGACTCTTCCCCTGGGAGATGACTTAAAGTGGGACCAGGGTGCTTTGAATCTTTTACGTCCCCTTGCTGCTACGCTTCCAGATTCCTCTGTCTTAGGGATTCTCTGGACAGCATGCAGAGAGATGGGGGATGGAAAAAGGACACGGCTACGACCTGCCAGGTCTGTAAAAGATAAGTGCTACAGAGGGGGAGCAGCGTGTTTAATCCCACCCTGCAATTCCCACGTGCTGCGACTGACCTTGGGAATGCAGGAGAGGAAAGGTTTGACTTCAATGTTGGTGTCGATGACTTTGAGTTGATGATCCCCCAGACCTCGAGAGACAGCCAGAGTCCCCAGCAAGCGAGCCTGGCCCCAAACAAAGCAAACCAGTATTGAAACATAAGAACGTGGCACCTCTAAAGGCTGATGTGTGGCTTGTCCTGGCTGATCTATGTGTTGCCTTTAGGACCCTTCTCCAAGCATCACCCAGAGCAGCCCCTGGAGACTTCAGAGATGGAGGAGTGATCAGAAGCGGTGGCCTGATGTGAGCATGGAGACAGACAGCCTGCACGTGGGTGGCTCGTGGTGTGCTCTGGAGTTAGCATGTGTACTCTGGGTAATGCTGCAGCCCTCGGGAAGCCCATGGTGGCATCTGCTCTTGATTTGGGGTGGCGAGGGAGAAAATCAGGTTGGGCGGGCAGGGGGAAGGGGTCCTTTCTCCTGGCAAAGGAGGTTCTGCACTGACTCCTGGCAAAGGGGGTGACATGCGGGGTGTAGCACTGGGGGAGGTGACGGGGCTCTTTCTGCTCGACCCCAGCAGGCAGACGCTGGATGTGTGCAGCCATTGCTTCTCCCTGCCGCCTCCTTCCCTCTCCAGGCTCCTTTTCTGAGCCTGTCCTTGAGGAAGAGGGTTTGTGGGAAAGGTGCTAGTTAGAGCTGGGATCCCAGTCCAAAGCGGGATCTGACGAAGTAAGTTCTCATCTGAAATGAGTTCTTGAGTGCAAGGGGAGATGAGGAAAGGGCAGGCTGGCTCAGGGCTGCTCTCTGCTCCGCTAGCAGGTACTCTGGAGGAGGGTGAGCCTCTCTGCTCCAGAGGGCTCTGGTTTACACTAACCAGGCAGCACGGTGCTAGCGAAGGGAGCTGCTGTATGGGCGCTGTGGGACTGCGCCATGCTGAGAGCCCCAGAGCACTGGGTGCTGTGCAGCCCCGGTCTGCTGTAGTGCCCCGGAGCGTGACTGTGAGTGACGGGGATGCTGAGGACCCCCAGCAGACTTGCCTCTGCCTTCCCAGGGTGTAAAGCATTAAGCTACCTGCTTCCCGTGACCGTGGACAAGAGGGTACTTGAGGTCGGCTTTCTCCACCGTCTTGTATCCCCTAGAACAGAGGATTCAGCGTTGATTTCGGATTTGTCTGACTTAAAGGTACAACACAGCTAGAGCATTTCAACTGTGACTCAACCCTTGTGGTGCCCCCGTGCACAGGCAGCTGACTGAGGCAGGGGCAAGGCGACTTGCTGAAGCAGATGCAGTGAATATGACCCCTTGCTGAATGCCCAGGCGTTTTTCCCTCTCCCCTTCCTCCCTGGCTTGTACCTGCCCCAGCCCCACCTCACAGGAGCCCAGAAGGACCATCTCAGCCGTTCCCTAACCACCCTGCCAGGGCCCCAGTCCTTCAGTCAGGGGGGAGGCCACTCACAGCGTCCTCCACTTGATCTGGCACAGCTTTGCACCACCGAGCCCCCTGCTCTCACCGTGGGGCATGCCCCTTCTCCCTTCACCTCCCCACCGCTACGAGCAGGTAAAGCTGCCCTGCGCCGCACCCTTATCCTCAGGCAGAAAGGACTCACCAGCCCTCCATGAAGTAATCCCGGTACAGGACTTTCTGGCCCACGTCATCTCCTTTCAACCTCCGTGGAAACTCAAAGCGTGTGAACTCGCCATCCAGGAGCTTGGGGAAAAGAAAAGCCTGGAGGAGGGAATGAAGGCATGAGGATGGACGGGTTCTGCTTCAGCAGAGACGGGCAACAAAACTACGCTCTGCTCCCGCCTTGGGACTGGCAGACCCAGCAGCAGAACGGGAACAGCCAGAGAACAGACTGGGAAAACGCATCCCAGGGAGGACGTGAGCATCTCTCATACGAAAGGCTGTTGGTTGAATCTTGCCCCCAGCCCTCCTTGGCTAGTGCCAGATGACATTCTGGCCACGCAGTGGCCTTTGAGGAAAGCTGGTGGTGCTCTTGCCACAAGCCTTCTCTGACTCAGCGGGATGCTCGCAGCTGGATCATCTGATGTGCCAGAGGAGTCACTCACCAAGTGCTGGATTCGCTGCCTCTCCGTCTCGGGTGTGAACTCGCAGCTCATGGGCACAATGTTGTCCTTCAGAACAAGAATTGCCCTATCAGGGGGAAGAGGCAAAGAGCTGAGCTGTGTCCTCCCCCGTGTCCATCACTGCAGCCCTCCTCTTACCGAGGCCAGCCCCAGGGTCAGCCAGGTGTGGGACCGGGGGTAACCAGTGGCAGAGCAATGCCAGAGAATAGCTCTGCACCCAGGAACGTTTGAAAATGCTGGTGTATTTACAGTAACTCCATTGCAATTGCACTGGTGCAGCAGAGAACTGAGCCGGTCTGGTTTGATGATGGTAGAGCTCGCTGCCAGAGGGTCGGTGGGCCAAGGCCAGCTGAGGAAGCTCTTTAGGATGCTTTGAAATCATCTTCCACTTTTAAACACCTCCTAGGCTGAGCTTACTGCTGCACTACCATCCCAACACTGCCCTGTGGCTGGGCAGCGTTCGTCCCTTGAAATCCCCAAACCCTTCCAGGAGATATGAGAGCATCCATCCATCCATGCATCCAACAGGTCCTGTGGCAGGCAGGAGGGAAATGGCTGGGCTGCACATTTACCTTCTGTAGCATTAAGATAGATGCTGGAAACCCTGCTTATCTCCCAGCTCTCATCCCCCAGCAGCTCCTCCCTTTTGTTGTGGCTCACCTGCTGTCCCCAGCGTTAGCCACATACAGCTTTCCCTGGAAATAAAGGGCAGCCAGAGCAGTGCAGCCTCCCGTCTGGTTCGTAGCTTCCATCTCCTGGCCGATGACTTCATCCTGGTGGTTTAAACAAGTTCGGAGAGTGATGTGAGCCAGGCTGCTGCTTTCTGCAGCTGCCTCGTGCCTCCCAGCAGAAATCCAGAGCCAAAACTGACTGCAGATGGGCCATGGGAAACCAGCAAGGCAAAAGACTATGTTGCTTCGGTGCAGCCAACAAAGCTGTTGCTACTGGACTAAGGACTGCTTTAGGAGTGTGACGGGGAGATCTCAAACTTGCATACGCTGCACGAGTCTCACACTAGCCCCATCTAGCCCTAAAGAAACGTATTCCCTGGGCGCAGGCTTAGCAGAGATGCTGTAGCTTTGCTCTGAGTCAGCACGGCTGATGTGCAACAGATCCGAGGCAGATCTTGGGGAGCTGACCCAGCGCGATCTCAGCACGCTTAAAGGTTTGGCCGAATGTTCCTGCCTGCTGGATGAGCTGCAGAACTGCACACCTTGCCCGCCCCGGGCAGCGAGGAGGGACAGACTGACTGCTCGGGGCAGCAGGGGTGCCCTGCACGGGGTACTCACGCATTCCTGGAAGGCGTTCTCCAGGGCTCCCACCACCAGGTCTTCTGCGTGGATGTGCTTCTCCTCCACAAACTGGGGGTCGCTGTCGCAAACACAGCGTCCGCTCAGATGCATGGGGGGACGGGCCTCTGTGACGCCTCCCGCAACCTCCTCCAGCTTCTGCTTGATGCAGTAGTGCAAATAGTTGGAGGCGATGATGGCAGCTTCTGGGCCACCGTGGCCATCAAACAGTGCCCAGTAGTAACCAGTCAGAAACTGCAGTGGGGAAGAGGGACAAGACAGCAAAGGGGAGCTTCAGAGAGGGGGAAGACAGGAGCTGGAGAGAGGTCATACAGATGGCAGGCTCGCAGCCAGGGCATCGTGGTATGTGCTTTGCCCGGTGCTTCCACCCCAGCTACCCTTCCCTGCCACCAGTTAATCCCCAGACAGCTCAAACCCATGTGACGCCCATGTGCTGCTCTGCCAGACCTGTCATCTGAGCTCTGAGCGGCTGGATTCGCAGCCACCCACCCTCACGCGCTTCTCCTGTGTTTTAGGGGAGATGGGGCTGCTCCATTTTACAAGAGTTGAGGCAGAGCAGCTCCCCGGTGAGAGCATCCCACGCGCCTGGTGCACGCTGCTGTCCCCCGGTGATGGCAACGCACACCGGCCCTCGAAAGCAGAGCGAGGACAGTAAAGGAAAGGCGAGGGCACTGAGTAAAGGGCTTGGATGACCTCAGATGCTGCAAGGCAGGGGCCAAGGAAATAGAAATGGCACGTATGGGCGGAGCCGGGCATTTGCTGGCCAGACATAGGGGACATGGGTCCCCTAAATGCATCCAAGGAAGGGTTTCAGCAGGTGGGCATGTAGGACAGATGGGGAACCCCATGTTTCCTGTACCCGGGCCCTTGGGTGCGGACCAGGGCTGGCAGCAGGGTGAGCACAGCCTGCCTGGGGGCTATACCTGCGTGGGGCACAGGATCAGCCAGTCCTCGTCCTCCTCCAGGCCCGGCTCTCTCCTCCGGATGGAGATCTGGCAGCAGGCCGCCTGGTCCTCGTTGAACTCCGACTTCTCGGCATTGATAACCCTGGGGGTGCAAACGCTCCAGGTAAGGCGTGCGGACGCACTGCACCTCGCCTCTCCCCGCCAGCTGTGCTGGGTGCTCGCAGCCCCGGCGAACGGCTGCACCTTGCCCCGTCCTTCCAGCCCCACGCTCCCTCCTCCCTTTTCAAACTCGAGGATCTCTTTGCTGGGGACCTAATAACAAGTCCTTTGTGTGCAGCGGGAAAAAGCTTGGCCAGGGACACAGGGACGAGTGGTTTTGGAGCACCCTGGCCTCAGGCAGCCCTTATCAGCAGCCCACGCCATGCTATTTCCTTGGCGACACAGTGAATTGCAAAACCACCATCACTGCTTCTCCTTCCAGCCTTGCTAATGTTTGTCCCGGGTTGGGAGTTTGCTCTCCTTGCACAGCTCAGAGATTTCTGAGATTCTGGTCTCCCCCCCTCTTCGTTTTTAAGGCGCTTTGCTCGGAGCAAGGGGATGGATGCCCAGTGTCGCTAGCCCCCGAACCCACCCCCTGCCCCAAACGTCCTCCCTGCTCCCCCATCCCTTTCCCCGCCAAGGGAGGGCTTTCTGCCCGCCGCTGCCCAACACGGCAGCCCCGTGGAAGAGCCTGACCCGCTCCCTGCAACCAGGGCGCAGAGCAGGGGACGGGGGACATCCCGGCGGTAAAACTGCCGTGTAAACATCCTCGCGTGAGCCGACCCGCCGCTGCTCCCGGGGCTGCCCCTGCCGCTTGCCACAAGCAATGGTGACCTGCTCGGCGGCGGGCAGCGTGCGGGCAGCTCGGTGCGGGCAGGGAGGTGGGCAGGTGCGCCCCACGCCGCTGCCAGCCACCGACGGGGAGGGGGAGAACACGGCGCCGCATCAAACCTCGGGGTGCTGCCGGGTCCGGAGGAGGCCGCTCCCCGCTCGCAGGCAGCCGTGGGCGGGGGGGGGGGGGGGGGGGGGGCGATCTCTGCCCGCGGGCCGCCCCTCTCCAGGGAGGGATCAACCTCCGTGCTTGGGCCGGGGCTGCAGCGGTGGGGGAAGAAGTGGGGCGCGACCACCCCCCGGGCACCTCTCCAGGAGTCCCCTAAACACCCCACGCACCCCCTACGCCCCCGAAGAGCCCCCTAACCCCACGCAGACTCTAGACGTCCCCCCAAACCCTATAAGCACCCCAGGAGCCCCTCTACTCCCGCCCCCCACCCCCGGGGGTCTCCCGGAGCCCCCTTCCCGGGGCGGCCCCGCTGCCGGCCCGCACTCACTCGGCGTAGCCCGCGCCCCAGGGCAGGGGCCGCTCGGGCCCGGTGCCCCGCACGGCCCGCCCGCTCCGCGGGCTCTCCTCGCCGCCGCCGCCGCGCAGGAACTTAGGCCGGCGGTAGAGGAGGGCGGTGGGCGGCGGGCCCGGCCCAGGCCCCTGCGCGCCGCCGGGCCGCTCCGCGGGGCCGCCCCGCCGCAAGCGCCGAAGCCACTGGGCGGACATGGCGGAGCCCGGCTCGGGAACGCGCCGCGCCGCCCGACGCCGCCAGGCGGCGCCGTAGTGCGGCCCCGGCGCGGCGGCTCCTCCCCGGGGCGGGGGCGGCTCCTCCCCGGGGCGGCGGCGGCTCCTCCCCGGGGCGGTGCGGGCGGCGGGCTCCAGGCTCCGGAAGCGGGCGGTGCTGCCTGCGGAGCCGTTTCCTGCCCGGGACGCGGCGGAGCCGGAGCAGAGCGGCGCGGAGCCGAGCGGAGCCATGACTCACCAGACCGGCATCCACGGTAAGCGGCGCCCGCCGAGGCGCTGGTCTCCCCCGCCCCTTCCCGCGGGGTGCCCGCGGCCCCCGCTGCCGTGCTGGGCTCGGCAGGGGTCGGACCCCCACCCCCCCGGGCTGGGCTATTCCCCTGCACCCCACTCGGGAGGCACCCAGCGGGGACGCGCCCTGAGCATCCTCCGGCCCCGCCGCGGCGGAGCTGCCGGGCGGTGTCGCGGTAGCGACAATGGGGGCGATAAGATGAAGCTTCCCGAAGGAACCGGCAGGTTTTCCTGCGAGGAGCCAGGGGGAGGGGGCGCTGAGCCAGGCTTAGAGCGTTTGGGCGCTCGTAGGAGGCGAAGGAGGGGGTCTGGCTCCGGGGATGCTGCCGGTGAGCGGCTCTCCTGCATCCTTTGTCTGGGCTGATGCTCAGCGAACCCCCGTGACACCGCTCGTAAAGACGCCTTCTGCTGCGGCAGCACCATAGTCCACGCAGGTCTGCTTCGCCACAGCCCCACGCCAGCCTCGGTCACATCTCCCTTCCCTGCGGTGATGCTGGGCCCCCGGCGCTGCGCCTCCTCCCAGGGGGATTGCAGAGAGCCTGAACAAATTCCTGCCTGAGCATTGCCGTTGGATTTGGGGGGAAGCTCCCCGCTTTCTCTGCTCGCTCCCTACAGGACCCGGCCGGCACCCTGAGATGACGACTGTCACGTTTATGGGTGCGTTTGGTGTGTGACTGTGTGTCCTCACGGTATTTCCGTCCTGCTCCCCACCTGCCAACTCAATTAACAATATTAATCGGGACTAGAGGTGCTGCATAATTTATGTAACCGAATCAATATGCAAGCAGGGATGTGAGAGCAGCCGCCCCTGAAGCCCTGCTCCACGCCAGTCGGGTGCGAATCCAGCACCGCTGCGTGCCCGGGAGGGGAGCTGGGACGTTGGCCTCGCAACTCGCTTCCTCACGGCCAGCACCTTTGCGCGAGGGTGTTAAATTTGTGGCTGCCGTTCCTTTGTGGCACGAGCGTACTTGTTGCTTGAGAGCGTGATCGAGAGCATCCTTCCCTTCAGATGCTCCTGGAGGAGCCGTGGTTGAGAAGTGGTTAGTGACGGTGCTTAGATGTTTCTCCTGCTTTGCCTGGCAGTGCTAGCAGCTGATGACATTTGAGTTCAGATTCGTTGCTTCTAGTTTCAGCTGAGACACTGAAGTTCAGGCTCTAGTTGAATGTTCCCTCGACTGTAAAAAATAATAATAATTAAAAAAAAAAAATCAGTGGGATGGACCCCAGCGCCCACCTGAACTCTGGATGTGCCGGCCCCGCTCTGCAGAGCTCTCCCGTGGGGTCTGGTGCAGGCAAGGCCTGTTGCGCTGCCTGCGCCCCAAGAGGCTGCTGCCTGTTGCTCGCCGCCGTGCCCGTCCGCCCCTGCGCCACTGATGCCACCCTTCCTGGCACGCCCGCGGCTGCCGGGGGGATGCGCCGGCTCGGCGAAGCCGATGAGCTGCTCTCCGAGAGCTCCGACCTTCTCCGACCTTGGTCGCCCACCGCTGGGCAAACCCTGCCGGCACCAGCGCTGAGAGTCGCCGCGAGTTATCGTTGCCTGGAGGACGGAACGTGCCCGTCAGCAGCGCTCTGCTGGAAAGGGGAAGGGACTCGGACTTCCCCCGGGGAGCTGCAGCCGGCGCAGGGCGGGGATAGACCCAACGGCTCTGCCCAGGCAGCAGATCCCCAAGCTGGGGGGGGGTGTAAACCCCCCCCCCCGTGGTTATGAATGATGACTTGCGATGGGTGGTCTCGCTCTCCTAGCATCTTGGACCTCTCTGGGTGGCTCAGCTCTGGTTCCTCTTCTCCATCCCCTGCTGCGTGGTCCCTCTTCCGGGAAGCGACTGTTTCCTCTCTGAATGCAAATCTGCCCCTCCAACACCCACGATGCTGAAGTGGGGTGCTCCGGGCTTTAAGGGATCCACCCCGGGGTGGTGTGGGGTATTTCAGTCCTCCCCACCCTGGCGTGGTGATCAAATGAATTCCTGTGCTTGGCAGACAGCTGATTTGATATTGGGCGAGGAGCAGCAATCCCGCTGCTACTTCCAGCCTTCTGCTGAGACGCTGAGGTCTGCTGTTTGCCGAGGAGGGAACTTCTGCGTCTTCCCGGTTTCTGGGGCCTTGTTATTTTCGTGTGCGCTCATCGCTTTGTGTTTTTTCATTCCCGTTTCTCCCTCCTTTGCAGGAAGGCATCTGCTCCCGGGGGAATTACGATCAGACCCGCCGGCTGGCTTAGGTGGCGAGAGATTTTGGTTGACGCGGTGCTAGATCAGTGTGAGAGCAGGGTGACGTCGTGACGGGGGAGCCCCCGGAGCAGCCCCCCGCTGCGATGCTACCGAGTCTCCCGGCTTTTGGGGAGAAGCAGGTGGTTCCCGGGGAGGGGGAGCGATGGCAGTGAAGAGCCACAGGTTCAGGATGTTTAATGAGGGCTGAGCCTTTCACGCAGAGGCAAGAGGCTAATTATTATTTTTTTAGGTATCCGTGGCAGCTCCCTTGAAGGCGCTGGCGAGAAAACCGGGCTGCCATGGAGACTGCCGGGCTGGGGAGGCGGTTGGAAGCTGTCGAGGGTTGCTGTGGGCTTCTTGGGGCTGGAAACCTGCTTTTTAACTACAGCTGGGAGGATTCGACGAGTATTTTTGTAGTCCCTGGTCTGGCCTGAGCAGCATTAGATGGTGGCAGCATTCACTGTTTGAGTTTAAAGCCTTAGGAAGGCGATGCTGAACCAGGGCTTTGATGCTGGTGGGAGCTCACATGCTTTCAGTGGCTTCTGGGGTCTCTTTCATGATGTCTGGGTAGAGAGAAAAAGTCTCTTAAGGGGGATTTTTTTTCCATCTTGAGAGTAGAGAAATCAGATACATGTTGTTTCTTCAACCAAAAAATAGAGTTGTTTGGTGCCTGCCCTTTCTGGGGGAGCAATGAGGAAGGACCTTCACTCCCATCCGCAGCTGAGCCTCTGCTTTGCCCCAGGTCTGGATCTCGCATTGGGAAAGCGTCTGGTAGGAACGGACGTTTGCTTCAGGAGAAGCGTAACCATGATGTGCGCAGGCAGGAATGATGTCAGATAGGAAAAAAAGGAATAGAAAGGGGGAACCTGGGAGCTGCTGGGTCTGCAAAGGCCTCCTTTGAAAGCAGCCGGCTTCCTGGCTCTTCAGCGAGAAGAAAGCTGGAGAAGAAAGAAGGAGCTTCTGTCCCCATCCGCCGCTTCCTCGGCCTCTCTCCTCCCGCTGTGCTGGGAGGCAGCGCTGGCTCCCGAGGTGCCTGCCCGCCTGAATTCGGGGGCAGCTTTGCGGCTGGGACGCTGGGGGTAACCCCTGACCGGGGACGTGTCACACCATGCCATCAGCGGAGGAGGAGGAGGAGGAGAAGGGATGGCTGGTCCATGGCCCCTGGTGTCCACGGGGGACAGAGGGCCCTGGGCTGCTGCGAGGGTGGTTTTGAGGAGCTGGTCCCTACTTGTGAGCTCTTTTCTGGGGCCAGCGCCCGACTCGGAGGTTGATGCCTGCTTGGGGCGATGGCCTGTCAGGATGACCAGAGCGGCAGCATGGGAGGGAGACCAGACAAACACCCCGAGATGTCAAACCCCTTGAAGTTAAGCCCCTAAAGTGGTGGGGTAGAGGAAATCCCTTGGAAAGCGTGCATGGAGCGGCTGTAAATGCAACGAGATCGCGGCCAGGCTCTGTCCCTGGGTCCCTGTCCCCCCGATGCCCAAACCAGTGCTCCCAGTGGTGGCTTTACTGGGCAGAGAAAAGGAACAGCAGCCAACAACTTCTGCAGGCGAGGCAGGACCATACGTGCTGGCACCATCGCTTTGCTCTGGGATGCTGTGTTGCCGGCTGGATCTGACCGACGCTGCCCGCAGGGTGGGCGCTGCCTGCCCTGGGGTGAGGGGAGGGCCGAGTAACTCCGGTCTGAGGTGGCAAAGCGGAGACAATAACTCCGGTCTGAGGTGGCAAAGCGGAGACAAGGCAGGTCCCGGGCACGCACGTGGGAAATCGGGTGTTGAGAAGCGAACGGCTGGCGTCAGGCGGGTGGCTGAAAGTCTCTGGGCAGGATTTGCAATACAGACCAGGAATTGTCTGCGTGAAATCCTGCAGGATATGGCCCAGCCCCGCGGAAAATTGGGAGAAAAGCTTTGCTCGTGTCCTCTCTTGCCTTCCCCTCCCCCTCCCCCTTTCTATTTTCCTCTGACATCCGTAGCTTTTTCCCAGAGAAAAGATTCCCTGCAAGGACATTTTTTTTTCCATGGTGAGAACCAAAATCCTCTTAGCGCTCAAACTGGCCGGCCACGTCCGTCAGCAGAAAAGTGCTCCGCAGCGAGAGGGCTGAGCAGGCGCTCCGTGACGGACTTACGCCGGGATAGACCGAAAAGGAGGAATTTTAGCAGCAGCAACAGCTACTTTGTGCCTGTTGCAGTCGTGCCCTTTCCCGGACGCCCCGGCAGGAGCTGGGCAGAGCTGCCTGTGCAGGGAAAGGGCGGGTGGTGCAGGTGTAACTGTGTTTTGTCCATCAGCATCTCGACTACTGTCTGGCCAAGCATCCCTGGAGCTTGGACAAGTATTACCCAGGTTTGCGGCTGGATTTTTGGCTGAGTTTCCCCGTTGCATCCCAGGCACGCCGTGCCCTGGACGGTGAAAGGGAAGTAGCCACTTGGAGTCGCATCGACTTGAAGATTATGTCCAGGGAATGAAAGATTGATGGCCGGAGGCTCGGGTTTCCCGTCGGGAGGGCAAGGTGACTCGATGTATTGAGAGAGGCATCTGTTTCAGGGAGCATGTATTATTGATCTGGGAGCTGGGCGCTGTCATCGGGATGGGGGGGGATTAGGAAGGGTCGAATAAGCAAAAACCTGTTGCTCCCCCAACAAGCGAGCGAGAGGATGGAGGAGGGAAAGGGGCAGGGGAGGCGGCGTGGCTGTCGCCTCCATCCCCATCCCCACTGTGCTTCCCCGGGGGTGGTGCAGGCGGCTCCGCGGGCACCCTGGCATCCCCAGGGAGAGACCGGCCCGTTGCTGTGGCTACGGCTGTCATCGCTGCGTGGTGCCTCTGTCTCCCTCCAGCCTCCTGACAGCCTGGCTCTGCTCCGATGAGCTAATTGGGGCTGTAAACATCAAAAAAAAGCTCGTCTTTGGGAATGGCTTCTGTGGCGGGGTAGTACCCACAAGCACCATATCGCCGCTCCGTCTCGCAGCGTTTCCAGGCAAGCGTGATGCTTCAGGCCCAGCGCTGAACTCTCCCGGGGACCGATGCGAATGGCCGCGTCCCGGGGCAGGGCAGCTGCCTGCTCTGCCTGCAAACAGCACGTCCGGTCAGTAGGTGCAAGGATGTGGCTGCCCCGCTGTTCCCCGAGGCGTGGGGTCTTCAGGCTTTGGTCCGCACCCGCTCGGCGCTGCCGACAGCGGAGGCGCCGCCGTGCCTTCCCACCACGAGCTCCTCTTCTCTGGCAGCTTGCCTGCATGGTCAGGGCCACCTGAAGGCCACCGCTGGCCAAACCGTCCCCTCCCTGCCGTGCCGCGAGCTGCCCAGCCCGGGTGCCCTGGTGCCGACGGCCAGCTCTGCTCAGCCCTCCGTCCCGAATGGGTGGCAGGCGCCGCTGGGCAGGGAGGTTTTGTGGTGCAAGGGGACACGCTGTTAGCAGGCGGCTCAATGCAAGTGGCTCGTGGATAGGGGACAGCTCATCTGCAGCCTACGAACAGGTGGGAGAGGGAGGTGCTGCACGACTCGGTGGCTGGAGGCGGTTTTTGGGCTGTCATGGGAGGGTGGCTGAGGATGCGCGGGTGCTTGTGCCTGCCATGTCTGCCAGGAGCGTCGATGGCAGGCCTGCCTTGTAGAAAGGCCAGAAGGTTCCTCAAGGTGCCACCGAGCTCGCCCTGCCTCAAAGCAGCAGCATCCCGAGAGGGTTTCTGGAGTTTTTTCGGTGTCGGCATGGAGGTATCGTGTCCTTCCTGGGGTTTGGTCACCCTCATCGTGAGATTTCCCAAATGCCAAGGTGGGACCTGATGTTTCCGGCTGGAAAACCAGTACAAATTGTTCACTGTTTTTCTTCTCTCCTCTGGGCCGACCAGCCCTGGTTCCTTCGGTTGCTCCTGCACGCTGCGCCTTCTGGCATAGGTGCCGTCTGTCCTGTGCCTTGCTCCTTGCGCAATGCTGATCCTGGATGTGCTGGTCGTGGTGTGCCTGCAGCCTTGTCAGCACCAAATAATGCGGTCATGCTCCTGTTCGTGCCTTCATGAATGACTTTGCCTGCAACAAAATGAAGCGATTAACCTGAACTTGGCTTGCGACCCACCTCTCTTCTCTGGAGCTGCTGGACCCTGCCCTGCGTTGGTGTAGCTGGTCCTTCTCCCAGTTCTGGTACTTCGCTTCCTATTGAGTTTCATCCTATCTCTTTTTTTCTCCCAGCCCATTTCTCCAGTCTCCTGAGAGAACAGTGAATTCTTCTCCAGCACGCACTTGCATCTCCTCTAGCTTCCCACCTTACAGCTGCGGGAAGCACTATTGCAGTTGCCAGAAGTGTTCACGGAAATGTGGACTAAACCTGGACCCACCACAGGTCCCCAGGAGACCTTGCTCGATCCAACCTCTGATACTTCCCAGAGTGAGTTATCCTTGCAGTTTTGTGCCCGTGCTGTTGAGGTTCACCACTGCCGTGTTTCCCGAGCTGGCTTCTGACACTCGGAGACGCTTAGAAAGCTGAGCTGAGACCCCTGAAGCCCACAGGTCTGTGGCTCTGCTGGAGGAAGCTAGGTTGATCTCGTGCAACTTGGTCTCAGTAGATCCGCGCTGGCCGTAGCCCAACTTGGGTTTGTTTCTGGATTATTTGTTCCAGGATTTTCGAGGAACCCATGTCTAGAGGGTGAGTTGGATGTGCAGGTCCCCCTCCATCCTCTGCCTCTTCGCTCCTCCCTTTCCCTGATTTTTGTGGTTTCCCCACACGTGGGTTTTTCAGCCCTTGAGTTGGGTCCTGGAGACTTCCCAGCGGGGAGATGCCTCGGGGCAGAGGTACCACTCGCCTCCACCTCCAGGGTAAGGGGTAAGGTCTCCTCCCTGCCTTTCTTCCAGAGCCAGCTGTGGACTTTTATATTAATATTTCGGGCACGTGAGCCATCTCGTCAAGTCTGCTGTGCCAATTAAGTCGTAATCGTGCCGTAATGAAGCAGTTGCTGAGCTCGTGCTGAAAACCTTTGCGAGCTTATTCCTCTCCCTCCTCGCTGGCTCTTGGCTCTGCGTCGCGAGAGACAGAAGGGGACACTGAAGGCACTCTGGTGACTTTTTTATTTAAATGAAAATTGCTTTTTTATGTGTTGTTTGGGGTTTTTTTATTATTTTTATTTTTATTTCAGCAGAACGAAAGCTTGGAAGCCTACTCTGGGGTTTTTTTAAAGCTTTGCTGCTGTCTCCTCTGGAAAGCATCTCCCTCCTTGGCAGACCTTGCGGTATTTCCCATCGTGTGCTCAGCTTCTCCGGCAGCATCCGTGCTTTTCCCCAGCCCCTTAAACCCCTCTGTACCTACGCAGGTCCCAGCGCTTGGCCGTCACTTGTCAATGACTCAACTGTCAATCATCCCAGCTGTCAATCCTATACTGCTGGGCACTCCTAGCATTCCCAGGTGGGCTGGGGGGTTGCATTTGCCCAGACTCCTGCTTTTCCAGACCCCTGTGCATGCTTGGGCTCTGGGAAGGATGGGGTCAGGCCGGAGGGATTTGCAAGCCAGTTAGTGCTGCAGAGCTTCCCTCTTTCTCCTCTGAAGTTGATGCTGTAGAAACATCCAAGACCGATATTACTCTCTCCTATTTTGGCAGCGTAATAAGAATCGGTGAAGCTTAATGCTTATTAGGAGCTTTTGTCTCCTGCACAAGGTTTCCTGGGTGTATAAATATCTCTCTTTCTCCTCCTCTTCCGCGTTGCGTGTTTGCAATAACCACAGATGCTGCTAGAAGCAAACAGCCGCTCTCAACAGGGAAAGGGGCTAAAAATATTGGAGCATCCTTGGGTGGGAACGGCGGGAGCAGGCTGAGCTCCCAGCCGGCGCTGGGAGAGGGTGAAGGTCGGCTCTGGGAACTGGGAACGCCACGTGCCTCGATGCTGATGGAGGGAGAAGGATGGTTTGCTCGTGGTGGGGTTATGCCAGCAAACCTGTGTGTCCCCTAAAATGCCATTAAGGACCGATGTGCCTTCGCTGGGGTGTCTGTGTGCCCGTTCCCGCGGGGTCCTGCTGGGGTGGCATCTCTGGGTTTGCACGGGAGCGCTGCTGTTTGCAGGGTGCCAGCCTGGGAGCCCTTTCTCACTTGTGCCTCTTCTCTCCGTGGGAGGGGAAGCCATCCGGACCTCTGGTCGGGGCGGGCTTTGAGCTGGTGGGGCAGGCGTATCTCAGATGTGTCACTTGGGGGGGACAGGCAGGAGTTCCCCAGGGGGCTCCCCAGGACATCCCTGTCCATCTCTCTGCCTGCATCGTCATCAGCGTTTGTGCGTGGGGACAAATCCGTGCCCGCTCCTTCTCCCTCGGGGCTGGGGGAGCTGCGGGCAGTGCCCTGGCCCGGAATGTGCCTCCGGGGACAGAGGGCACCGGCGTGGGACAGAGTAGGTGGCCCCACGTCCCTTGGGTGGGCGATGGGTCACGCTGAGGCTCCTCCCGCGGCGATGCCGGGGCTGTGCCGAAGGGTGGTACCCACCGCTGGTGGGACTGAAGCGGGATGGATGCGGCTGCTGCTGGCAGAGGGTGGCTTGTCCAGCCACCGCGCCTTTCTGGCTGGTGTAGGGACGGCTTTCTTTACGCAGTGCCTTGACCGTGGATACTCTTGGGCTCCGGAGACCAAAGCAGGGCTCCTTCCTGCTGCAGGCTGCTCCGGTGATCCGTAATGGGCAGGTGGTGCAGCAAAGCACCGGGAGTGGGGGGCTGCTGACGGCGACTCCGAGCACGGATCCTGGCGCGGACTAAGGGGCGTCTGCCCGGGTCTCTAATCTTTGCAACAGTCGTTTCTTTAGTATTTCTAACAAGCGCAGAGCTGCCTGCGGCTTTGAACTCGCAGGACCCCCTTGGCTGCGTGGCCACATCCAGGAAGGGGCTGGGGTGTGCAATCGAAGGGGCTTTTGGGGGGAGCTGGGCTGGGAGATGCTGGGCACTCCCTGGGCTGGGAGATGCTCCCTGTTGGGGGGCTCGGCTCCTCCAAGCTGCATCTCTTGGGTGTTGCCTTCACACGTAGCATGTCCCGGGTGGGACAAGGAGCTCTGTGCCGGTGATGCTTTCGGGGGGGGCAGGTGAAGCCTCCGACGCTGGCTGTGGGCTGCCGCTCAACATCCGCTGCCCGCTGTTCCCTCCTGGTGGGATGCTGAAGACCGGTTGCTGGTGCCTGGTGCTCCGGGAGGGAGGATGAGGAGGAAGGTGGCTCCCCAAAACCCTTCCCAAAAGCCTTCTGCAACCAAAGCCCCACTGACTCTGGAGCAAAACCCTGGGGCCGTTGCCTTTCCCTTCTCCAGGGGCTCAGCTTCAAACCAGTGCCTCCAGTTTGGAGTCGTGTGCCGCTCGGGAGCAGCATCCCTGCCGTGTGTCACGAGCCCAGGACGTCACAGCCTGTCAGGACATCTTCCAGCCACCCCCCGTATGCAAACCCTGCTGCTCTGTAAAGCGAATAAACTTGTCACTTGAGCTCTCCCCGCCTGCACCGGCCAAGCCATCATCTAAATTTGGGTGATTATGTTCACCCAGGCCAAGTATCAGGTTCTCTGGATCACATGTGCTCCCAGCTGCTATTTAACTCTGACGCCTTGGGGAGCCGCAGCACTTTGCTCCCAGCTGTTTGGGTTTTGTATTATTATTTTTATTATCATTTTTTTTGCACCAGAATTTTTTTTTTTTTTTAAATTTTTAAATTTCTATCCTGTCAAGTTGCTCCCCTCCCCGGCCGGTCGCCGAGCTGCCCAGCGCCTGCTTTGACTGCTAAATCTGATCACGATGTTTCTGGTTCTTTCAGCCACCACGGAATTAAGGGACTTTTTTGCCAAAGCCCGAAACGGTTCAGTTCGGCTCATCAAGGTTATCATCGAGGACGGTAAGTCCCGTTTTTAAGCGCTTTGATTTATGCCATGTTGGTTCTCTGTTTTGCTTCTCCTCCTTTCCTCTCTGCCACTGCGGTGCCAGCTTGTGTTTTTGGAAACCTCAAGGAAAATCCCTCTGGGGCTCCCTGGCACGTGGCAGCCCAGAGCTGAAATCCAAGCCCAAAACTTGGGTGTGCTGGTGAGCAGCTTTTGGAGCCCTGGGGTGGCTCCGGGGGGGATCAGCGACTTTGCCAGCGGACCGACGCCGGTGTCTGGGATCGGTGCTGGGCCCTGGGTGGCTTTTGCTGCCGCTGCATTGAATTTTGTTACGGGGAGCCCTGCGAGAAGCAGCCACAGGTGCCGTGGGACCATGGTCGGGGGCGATGTGCAGCATCTTCCTCCTTGGACGTGGCATCCCACGCCAGGCAAGGGGATGCTCTGGGCAGGGGTGGGCAGGGAGGTGCTCCTCCGCGCGGGGCCCCAATTGCGTCCTGCGAGGGATGCTACGCTCTGAAACCCACCCGTGCCAGCCCCTGCTCCTGTGCCTGGGGCTGCCCCTCGCCCGGGTTGCAGGTGGGCGCCAGCCTGCCCACGTTTGCCCCACCGAAAGGTGCCTTTGGGTGGCCTCCACATCTGTCAAACAAGCAAGCGGAGCAAAGCACTGATTGAACGTCCCAGGGGGAGCCTCCCTGGTGTAGGTTTTCCATCACCTCAGCCTCACACAATTGCATATGAATGACTTGTTCCTCACGGCAGCAGGGACGTTGATGGCCTGCCAAGCTGCCATCACCACCTCCTGCGGGTGGGCCACCAGGACCATGCTGCAAACACCAAGGTGGACGTGGTCCTAAGGAGCCCGTGCCAGCCTTCAGAGGGGCTGTGAAGCCCCGTTTGGAAGAGCAGCATGACTTGAAACATGTGGGACGCATCAGCAGGGCCACTGCAAGGTTCGTCGGTGTTGGCTTTGTCCTCGACGAGGTCATCCCTGTGTGTTGGGAGGTGACATCTGCATTGTTTCTTCAGAGCATCTTTGACAACGACATTGCGCTCTCAGCTCCTTTTTCTTTTAAAAAGTGTGAGTCAGGTTTGCGTTAGGATAAGTCATGGATGCCCCTAAGCCTGGACTTAGGGTGCTAGGGCTTGTGCCACTGACTTTGGTTGTGGCCGGTGACACCAGCAAGAAAGACTTTTTACTGTCAATGGAAACCACGTCCCACCATCTCCACTCGGGCTGAGTGGGATATATTTATCTGTCTGATGTGTTGGCGGCAGCAGCTGCTTCATGGACCAACCTCATTCAGCAGTGCGTTGTGCTTCCCAGTCCGGCTCCCCGACCCTACCGACTCCTTTCCCCTGGCCTGGACCAGCTGTGGGCAGCTCTGGAGGAGCCTGGGTGCCTGCAGAAGCCTCTGAGATGTGGCAGAGCCTGAGGCTCCCATGGGGAGGCAGGTGGAAGGAGGAGAGCCAGGAGCATCTCTGTGCTGAAGGGCTTGGTCTGCTGGGGACAAAGTGGTGGTGGTGGTGGTCCCACCAGCCTGGCTCAGGGACCTCCTGTCTGCCCTCCTGCGTGACTTGGGACAAGTTGTTTGGTCCCTCTGGGCCATTACGTTTTTCTGTAACACAGAAAGCCTGCTGCCACCCACCAGAGAAGGACCCTCGGGCGGTAATGAGCGGCCAGGCAGACGTCACAGCTGGACAGACAGACCTGAGCACGCTGACCCTGGAAGGGATGTGTCCTGAGCCGACTGGGGAGGACATGCCAGCACAGGGGATGTGGAAGAGGAGACTCCAGCCCTGCTCGACGGCTTGCAGAGGACCTTCTGCCCTATGGGGGCATGTCGGAGCAGGCAACAGCGGGTGGGAGGAGAGGAAGACTGTGCAAGGAGCCTTATGGCAGATGCTCTGTGTCCGGGCATCCCCGGGACAGCAGCTACGGCTGAGCAGCCCTTTGGGAGCCCTTTGAGCTGCTGTTGCCTTTGGGGCCGGCCAGGAGAAGCCAAGGTTGGATGGAGAAGGTGTGTGGTGGGGAGCAGGTTGTGCACTGAGGCTCAGAACTACTCGTGGTCCAACACAGTTTTAAGGGATGCTCTACTCCTCGCTGTCAGCAGGTTTCTGGACAAGGTTGGCTTTGCGGTCTTCCCCGTTGGGCGCGTTTCTTTGCGCGTAGGTGACGTTGCGCGCTGAGCTTTGCAGGCTCCCGGCTCCTGCGCTGTCCCCCCGCGGCGCCCGCCGGAGCCACAGGCAGGGCTGCCTTGTATGGGCATTTTGGAGCACGGCAGCCTGCCCGCAGCTCAGCGCGCGGGGCACCTCGGGGGCCAAAACGCTCCCAGCCGCCCCTTTTCCAGCAGCAGCACTCCGCAGAAATGGAGCTTGAAATAGCCGGCGCTGACGAGGATGTTTTGCCGAAGGGCGGCTGCTCCGAGCTTCCCTTTCCCGATGCTTCCTGAGGAGGAGAATTTGGCCCTGAATGGGTTGAGCTGAGCTGCGAAGGGAGGCGGGGGAATAAGCAGAGCGGCAGAAGCGGCTCCTCCAGCCCGGGGGAAAGCTGGAGGCTGCCAGCTCATGGCGGCACGGCCGGGATCCGGCTTGGGCGCAGCCCAGGAATAGCCCAGAGTGATTTGGCACCGATTGCCTCATGCATGAGGTGTCGGGATGTTTGGCAGACAGAGACACCCGCGAGCTGCCAGTGGGTTTGGCCGGGCAAAATTCCTTGCAGTCTCTTCGGGATCCCAGGTCTTTGCGATGCACAAATCCATTTGCAGGGCTTTATTTTAGGGGTACACAGAGGTTTTTACACTTCTTCTCAAAACAGGTAGTTTTGCTGAAGGTAAAGTATTTTCAGCACCCTTTTTCTCTGCTGTCCTTGTTACTGTACCGGTGGGACGTGCCCCTCGTGTGCAGATAGTTACGGGTTCAGCGTGTGACGGCAGCTGCCGTGGCGGGGCGGCGCTGGGCAGGGAAGGGCTACGCCGCTGTCGGTGGGGGAGCGCCCTGCCCGGATGGAAAGGGAGGTGAGAGTGATTCCTCCCAAACCCTTTATTCCCCAACTATTTGCCTTAAAAGCTTTCCTGCCGTGAGATTCGGAGCTGCTGAGCTGGATGGGAGGGAGGGGGTTGGAAAAGCCACCAAAGCCAAGGGGCTTGCTGGGTGCCGGCGGGCAGCGGGGCCATGGGCAGGCAGGGCGTGTGCCAGGCCGAGCATCCCCTCGAGTGCCAACTGTCCAAGGCCCCAACTCATTTTGCTCTGGCACCTCCTTCTTTTTCTGAGTCCTGACGTCTCCCCCCAGACCTTTCTGCATCTAAAATGGAATAAAAATACAGGTTGTTTTCCAGCAGCCTACACTGATCATCTCCAGTGCCGTTGCTTTTCCCTCCAGCCATCCCAAAGCTTGGTTTGACCCTCAGAGAGGGTTTTCATGTTTGTATGATGCCTGCATCAGCATTTAAATCCCAGCTGTGCACTGCCCGGCTCGCGGGGCTCCCAGCCCCACCACCGCTTGCGTAGCAGCGGAAAAAAAGACCCTCCAGACACTTGAGATGCAAACGCATGCATGAAATATGTAGGTCGCTTCCAGAGGCTGGGACTGTCCTGGCAGCATGGTCCCCCCCCCGGGGCTGGGGTCTCTGGGGCAGCTCCGGTCCCCGCAGACATGGGCTTCAGGTATCAGCTCTGATTTTGACCCCTCTGAAGTTATAGGGAATCCGATGAGAGCAGCTTTTGCCTGTGGGACCTTTATTTTTCTCAGCACCCCAAATCTAGGTAGTTCCTCGTGTCCCTGGTGAGGTCTTATAGTGCCCAAGCCCCTGGAGCTTGTCCAGGTGGGATGGAGGAGGTCTCATGTTCCCCTGTGGGCAAGGAGGGATGGTTCGGGACTACGTGGCTGGAGGGAGCAGAGTGGAAGGAGGCTACGATGGTCACCAGAGAGGAGACCGTGGGAGGGAAGGAGATGGTTGGACAGGAGGCATTGAGATGCTAGCAGAAAACCAGCCCCTCCACAGTGGCCGCAGCCCTGACTGCATCTCCTGGGGGGGTCACCCATGGAGGTGGACGCTCATGCACGTGGTTTGAGACCTTCATTTGTTTTTCTGCAGGACAACGTCGTTGTTGGTGCTGGAGCTGCGGCAAGCCCTTAGACGAGCTGTCCCATGGTCCTGCAAGGTGAGCCAAGCCTTGCCTTCATCTAACACCACCTTTTCCCTCTTCTCCTTCCAGAACAGCTCGTGCTGGGAGCCCACAAAGAGCTGTCCCGGCGCTGGGACGCTGACTACGATGCCTTCGTGCTGCCCTTGCTGGACGAGCAGCAGCCGTGCTATGTGCTGTACCGCCTGGACAGCCAGAACGCCCAGGGCTACGAGTGGCTCTTCATCTCCTGGTCCCCTGACAGCTCCCCGGTGAGCACCGCGCCGGGCTGCGACACCCCGGCGTGGGGACACGGACGTGCTCGGGGAGGCGGAGGGCGGAGGAGATGCTGGCCAAGTTGACTTTGCGCTGGGCTGAGGAGGACCGTTCCCGCCCTCTGTGGCCGTGCCCAGGTTAAGAAGCGGAGACTGCTTTGGGGACGGGGGAGGTTTTTAAGGCACAGTGAGATACGCTGGACCCCGTCTCCGTCCTCTTTGCAGCGCTGCGTGAGGAGGTGGGGGGCCCGGGATGTAGGGAGGGGAGCGGTACGGACCACGGGGCTGGGATGGAGACGTCCCACCGCGGCCCTGGCCAAAAGCATCGCTGGGAAGGGCTGGCGCTGGCAGCGACTCGCCTGGCCGTGCGTCCAGCCTGGCCGTGCGTCCAGCCTGGCCCTGCTCGGCTCAAGGGCTGCCGCAGAGCGGCTGCTGGCCCGCCTCCGGGCCCGGCTCCAAAATCATCCTTAAAAAGGGCCGGGCGGGCCGGTTCCCTCGGAGCCGCGCGCGGCCGGGCCGGTGCGGACACCTGCTGGGCTGGCTTGTGGGGTCGGAGACGGCGCCGGAGAGCGGGCACAAGAGGCCGCTTGGGTGGGAGGCTGGTTTAGAGTCTGTCAGCGGTGTGTATATACACACATGTATATATTTTATATAATCTATATGCTATATAGATTTACTGCCATGTTAATGCGTGCGCTTGTCATATATATAAAATATTATATATGTTATATATAAATATAACAAACAAATGTTATTATTATATAACATGTGTATATAAAAAAGACTCTCCACAGTTTGAGATATATCTAACAAATATATATTATTGTATATACACACATATATGTATACCCACACGTATATACAATTATAATAATATATATAATTTTGTGTGTGTGTACATATATGTGTGTACATGTACGAATACATGTATATATAATAATATTTTTATCTGTATCTCTCAACAAACTGTGGATGGTCTTACCGCAGAGGAGCGGGGCACCAAGGAGCGTTCGCAAAAGCTCTTCCCTGCGTTTTGCAGAAGGACGATGCAAAAGAAGTGCCAAAAGGCAAAAGTCACCTTTGGGTGACTCCGGCGGCGTTTGCGCCTCCTCTCGCCCGGGTGCGGGTGAGAACTGAGGCGCTGGAGCTCAGGGATGGGAAAGCAGAGCACAGAACAGACCCGCGGATCGCAGGCAGCGCCTGGCGAGGCTGCGCCGGGTGCCGGCAGTCCTGGAAGTAGCACTGGCGGGTTTTCCCGGCTGCTGCCTACCTGGAGGTGCTGCCGTTGGGAATTAGCCGGGATAGAAACTAGGTGGTGCTCCCGGGGAGGGCTGAGGTTTGCGGGGCCGGTGGTGGGATGGTGGCCGCGAGCATGGGGTACCTCGTGCGGGGAGGTGCCGCGCTCCAGTCCCGCCGCGCGGGATCCCCTCTCTGACCGCGTGTGCCGCCTCCCTCCTCGCGCAGGTCCGGCTGAAGATGCTGTATGCCGCCACCAGGGCAACGGTGAAGAAGGAGTTTGGCGGGGGGCACATAAAGGACGAGATGTTTGGAACGGTGAAGGTACGGTGGTGGCTCCTGGGCAGCCTTTTGGGTTCAGCCCTGAGCTTTGGGAGCCTACCCGGGCTCAGCGCCAAAGCTGGGCGGGATGTGGGACACTGGCGTTTGGGGGGGACGGCACAGAGGTTTGTCCCCTGCGCTGCCGTAGTCTCCTGGGTGGCTGCTGCCGCTTTCTCCTGCCTGCACGGCTGCGGCCAGTCTGTGATGGAGACCGTGGAAGAGGTGGGAGGAAGGCTCCCATGAGATCCAGAGCCTTACTCAGAGCAGGAGAAGAAGTGCCAGGCGGTGGCAGTGTCACTCCAGCAGTGAGAGCTGCTGCCGTGCCGGGGTCATCCGGCTGCGCTTCCCCGGCAGCGCTTGGCGGGAGGTTTCTCCTTCTCTTCCATGGGCTTTTCGAAGAGGGAGGTGCACAGCCAGGGCCTCCCGGGCATAAGTCCTGCTCCGGGGCTTCTGGTGCCGATGGGAGCCAGAGACCATCCCCGCTGCTGCCTGGGGCCCCTCTCTGCTGCTCTCGGGCAACGGTCTCTGCCTTTCCTTCTCGCTTTCCTGCTCATGAGCTCTGTTCATCAGCCGGAGGAGCCGCGCTGCCGCAGCCCTGGGTGTCCGGGGAGGGGCAGGGTGGTCTGAACGGGCTCGGGCGGTTGTGGGCACTGTTTAAAATCAAGCGTGGGATTTGCACGGCAGCATCCGAGAGCACTACTCGGGTTGATCCTCCTGGTAAGGAGAGACCGCAAGACCCGCTGGGCTGCTCAGATACAGCCTCAAGGCTGGGGGTGCATCCAGCCCCCCGGCGACAACCACCCCCTGACGCTTCCCCCGTCCCTGTCCCCCTGTCTGCAGGAGGACGTGTCCCTGAGCGGTTACCAGAAGCACGTGTCCTCCTGCTCTGCCCCAGCCCCGCTGACCGCAGCCGAGCAGGAGCTCCAGCAGATCCGCATCAATGAGGTGGGTGTCCGCTGGCCCGGGAAGAAGGAGCCCGAGACCCTCGGGGCGCACAGGGATGCGGGATGTGTTTGCTGCTGGAGGTGTGGGAGTGAGCATCCAAGCATCCAGCTAAAAGGGATGGCTCATTTTTACCGAGCTCTCTTGTACCTCTGTGGTTTAACCCGTTCCTGCCCTCGCCGAGGTGGGCTGAGCATCCTCGTGGTCAAATTGGTGGCGTAAAGAGGAATTTACAGGCTTTTTTTTTTTTTTTATTCCCTTGCTAGGACATGAGCTCAGGGCTCAGTTTCGCTCACTGTAACTGGCAGTCAGAAGACGGTTTGAGGCTGAAAGCAGGCAGCAGGCTCTAACCTCTAGGTGTCGGGGCAAAAGCCAGAGCTGAGTCTGAGTTCGTGGGGGAGGCAGGAAGAATTCAGGCTTATCTTTGGGCTGCAGCAGCGTCCTTTCCCACCCTCTTCCTCTACGGCTGTAAATATGAGGGATGCTGTCCCAAGAAGTAGAGGTCTTAGCCTAAATTTGGGGGCTTATGTGCTGGAAAAAGATGTGGGAGTGGCACGGGGTAGGGCTGGAAACAGACAAGGCTGTAATGCCATCGCTTCCCAGCTGGCATCTCGCGGCACTCATGCCAACCTCCGTGGTGCTGCGGAACGCCGAGGCGGGGAGGGGATCGGCTCGCCGGGTGGGAAAACCACCTGGAAGCAAGATTTTGGTGGGGGGATTTCACTTGGATGCCGTGGAAAGCCTTCCCCTCTAGAGGAGCATCCCTCCCTCTTCTGCCTGTGCTGGGGCTGTGGGGCTCACGAGTGGATCAGGACGTGCCTGGGAGAGGCGAAGCCCATCAGCCTGATGGCATTAATTGGTGGCAAAGACGAGGTGGGAGGTTTCCGCTTGCCAAAGCAGGTCTGGGGGCGGCGGAGTTGAGGGGCGTTTGGGAGATGCCACCAAGGGGTGGTCTCCGCCGCATGGGTCTCTGTGGTTATCCCAGCTCCCGGCCTGGAGGGGCTGGGCAGGATTTGTGCAGGAGGATCCAAGGCGATGCCCACGCTTGGAGAAGAGAGAGATGGATGCTGGTGGTGGCTCTGCGGCTTGTTTGGCACCTTTGGGTGTCTGTGCCATCGCCTTGGCTGGCCGGTGCTGCAGGATTAAGTAGTTTTGGGGTTCTTTGGGGGGCTATGTCTTGCAGGGTCAAGTGCCCAGGTAAGTGGTGCTCATGGTGCTTGTTTTCCGGGTGATCTGCTGCGCTCTGCTTCCCACCCTCGCCTTTGCGAGATGCAGCTCCTGGGTAAAGGTGCTGCTGCCGTTTGGTTTGGTTGGGGATTATTTTAAAGGTACGCTGTCCCCTGTGTCAGCCCAGGCCAGTCACTGGCATTTAGAAAGAGAGGAAAATGGATATATTTCTGCCTGTGGATTTAAAGGTGGGAAGTGGCTGAGCGCTGGGTGTGCTGAAGGGTCTCCGTGTTGGCGCGGGGGCTGCGCCCGCTTGGCCCTGGGCACGGAGCAGGAGGTGGTGGGAGCCACGGCTCGGGCGCGCAGTGCCACGCTTACCTCCCCAGGGCAGGGAAACTCACGACTCGGTAAATGCAGCTTCGAGCGAGTTTCTGGAGCCACGCAAAGCAGAGGGCTTTCACCGAGAGGAGCTCTATGGGAGCAGCTCTCAACCGGTAGCAGCCCCCTGCTCAGTACGGCGATGCCTCCAGCCTTGCACATTGCCTACAGGGTCCGTGTACGTGTGCGCACGTTGTGCACAGGCTGTGGGGTCCCTGCAGGCGCGTGCATGTTGCAGTTCCTTCATTTGGGACAGCAGGTCCCGCCTGGGATTCGGGACAGCGCCTGGGAGCGAGCAGTCAGGGCTGGCAGCAACCTGGGAAGCAGCCCCTGGGCGAGCCCTGACCTCAGCGCTTGGTGTGTCTGCCCGTGCCCCCGCAAGCAGTTCAGGACCCTGCACATCCCCCTGGGTTCAGCCGATCCGTTAGGATTTTGGAAGTGACACAGGAGACGTTGTTTCTTTAAAAGCCACCAGCTCGCAAGAGCTTTGCCGTGCTCCTCGCCTGGAGCCACTGCTGGTGGTGCAGCTCCCCTCTCCCGCTCCCTCTCGCCCCGGTGATGCGGGACCCTCCGAGATGCTGACCAGGCTTGCAGCCCTCACCCCGAAGGTGGCCGCGTTTCTGGGCCAGCAGAAGCTGAAGCAGTGCCTTCAGAGCCGGCACAGCGGCTTTTTACACCGAGATAGGAAAGACTCGGGTTTGCACGTCCCCCTGAGAGGCTGCGCAGCCTTTGGTAAAGCAGGTTTTCTGCTGCGTGAGCTGGGCTTCCCCCGTGGTTTGAGGATTGCGTGGGCAGAGGCGATGTCGTGAGCTACCCTCCTTCTTGATAGCTGGGTGGGAGCTCGCAACAATTTGCCATTTGCTTTAGATATATATTTTTTTCTTTTAAAGAGCTGGAAAACGCGTTGCCAGCTTTGCTGAGCTGGAAGTTGTCAGCAGACTGTGGGCTAAGAAATGGCTTTGAATTTGGGATTGAGCTGCCTGACAACACCCACGAGTGGAAAGTCTTTCTAGAAGCATCGCAGGCTCAGGAACACGGAGGGGAGCCAGGCGTATCGCATCGGGGGGGTCACGAGGGAGAGGAAGGCAGCTTTGGAGCTGGAGGATGAAGCAGAAGAATTAAGAGGAAATAAAAGTTGCTGTGCCGTGGCAGCATGTCAGGGGGTGTCATCTGTAGCTGCCGCACAGTGTTGGTGGGTGGGTGGAGCAGAGGCTTTGCCAGAACCACCCCCCAGGAAGCTTTCATCGTAAGACAGAGAAATACTGAGGGCAGCACCATGCCAGCAATGAGGAAAGAGGGAGGGGAAAAAAATAACCTAAAGAAAAGGAGATAAAATAACTCCCCGGGCAAGCCTGCTGCCAGCAAGGCTGGGGCTGGGGGGACGGGATGCGGCACGTGCTCGGCGGTCCCATGCACGGCTCCCGGGCTGTGCCCTGGGGAGTGTTTCGGTGAGCCAGTTTTTCATGCTTTTGAAAAGGGAAGGAGTAGAAAATACAGAGGTGTATGGGGAGTTGACACTGCTAGGACAACTTTCCACCTCTTGGGATTTTTGGACTTCAGCGTGCTTTGTGTCGCAGCTTTAGCTCTCTCTGGTCCCGCCGTAACCCTCCCACCCTCCTTGCGTTTACCGGGGAGAAAGATGAGGATCTGGAGGTGCTGGCAGTGGTGATGTCCTCGCGCCACACCTCTCCACAGGGTAGGAGCAGGCGAGCTTGTGTGCGCCCTCCGAACCCTGCACGCGTGCCCTCAGGCCCTTGCTGGTGCCACGGCACCCCGGGGGACAGCAGGACAGCAGAGCTTGGAGGTCAGCCAGACCTCTTGCCCACCCAGCACCGGACAACCCTTGTGCATTCACACCCTGTTCATCCTCTGGGATGCTTGGCATGGATAGAGGCTTGGGCATTTTTTTTCCCCCAAACCTTTAGTATGTGCTATTTGGCAGGGGATAGCCCAAAGTCTATTGCTGTGACTGCGGGAACTCCTCCAGACCCTGGGTTGGGGTGAGCCGGCAGGGATGGGCTCCGTGCAGGGATCTTGGAGGAGACGCTGCGTGCAGGGATGCCAGGGCTCGGGGCCGGGGCTCTCCCTCCCGCTCCTCCCCAGCGCTGATGTCTCCCGTGTCATTTTTTGCCGCTCTCCCTGCCCTCGCCACCAGGACCTGCCTTCCCTGGCCTCCAGCAGAGAGATGGTACGCCCCCATCCTCCTGCCTCCATCCTCCCAGCATGTCCGTGTGTCCCCCTCCCCTTCTCGTTTCACACGAGACCCCCCTCCGTCCCCGCACGGGGTGCCGTTGACGGTGTGTCTCCTCTCCCCACGCTGGCAGGATTCCCGTTCCCAGGACTCGAGCACCGAGATGGTAGGCTGTTCTGCCCGCTTGATGCCTGGTTTTTCCTTCTCCCAGTGGTGTTTTTCTGCATGCTGTGCTCCGGGCACCCCGGGTCCCGCACCTCCCCGGGGTGTGGGTACCGTGCGGGGCTGCTGTAACGAAGGGCAGCCTGGTAACGAGATCTGCCTCGGTGCTGCCAAGCTCTTTTTGAGATGTGAGCTAAAACTCCTGCATTTCTCTTGGCATGCCCTGATTTTTCTTCCTTTTCTCTATCGGGAGGAGGGGGAAAGAAAAAAAAAAAAAAAAAAAAAAGGCAGGCTGGACTGTCTTTATCCAAAATCCCCCAAATTGATCCCAAGGGAAAGGGAGCCACGCTCGCTGCAGAGCACCCGGGTTAGCATTGCCAGACTGTTTATCCAGGGGGGGTCTGGAGGTGGGATGGGCTCTTCCGCCGTCGGGGTGACGCCGTCTCCCTGTATTCTGTGGCAGATGGTGGGGGGCTGTTGCTGCTGCCCATCGCTGGTAGAGTACCCTGGCCCTGAGGAGGTATGCCGCGCCTGCCGCGTCCTACCCCCCTTCCCCGCCGCTGGCTCGCGGCACCCTCCGGTCCCGGTCTGGGACTCCCCGCTGTGGCTGGACGGAGGCACCCAGGGTGATGCGATGTCTCTGCAGTCTCTTTCTCTTCCCTCTTTGATGTGGGGTTCAGTCTCCTGGAGCAGGGGGTTTGCTTGGGGTACAGGCAGCAGCCTCTGCCTTGCAGAAAACAGCGGCTGGGATCTTTCCGAGCTGCGGCTCCCTAATTTCCCAGCTCCGGTGTCGGAGGGGCTGCCTGTCTGCTGCAATTGAGCCCACCGAGGAGGGGCTTGCCCTCCCCACTGGCAAGGACCCGTGCAGCTGAACGCTGTGATTTCAGGGCTCCCCCATCACCTGCAGGTTGCGGTGGGAGATGATCGGAGATGGACACGCGCCAGCGTTGGTCACAGCATCCCTGCCAGGGACGCGCTGGGAAACATCGGTTTTGAGATGGTCTTTGCTGGGAGTGAAGCGGGGGGGCGCGGGGGTGCATGGCTGGGCCGGGTGATGTCCCGGAGCGGCGGTACGGTGACAAACGTCGCCGCCCTGAGCCTGGCTGACTTCTCGGTGGTTTCATGCCACGGTCCCCGTGAGCCGGGTGTCAGGCGGCTCCTTGGATGAGAAGCCTTTTGCCGTGGCACTGGCCGGTTTTCCTTTCTCTCCGTTCCCCACCCTTTGCCGGTGTCTGCCCTCACGCTCGGGGTGGTTTCCATCCCCAGGTGAAGACGGAGATCAGCGTGGAGAGCAAGCACCAGACCCTGCAGGGCCTGGCCTTCCCCCTGCAGCTGGATGCTCAGCAAGCCATCCAGGCGCTCAAGCAGAAGAAAATCAACTACATCCAGCTGGTAGGTCCCTCGTGCGGCTCCCCCACTCCCCCTGCCTCTTGCTGCCGCCTCTCGCTCCCATCCGCTCCCCCACCCTCCTCTTGTCCGTCAGAAGCTGGATCTGGAGCGGGAGACCATCGACCTGGTGCACACGAGCCCCACGGAGATCGCCGACCTGCCCAAGAGGGTCCCCCAGGACTCGGCTCGCTACCATTTCTTCCTGTACAAACACTCACACGAGGGAGACTACCTGGAGTCTGTCGGTGAGCGCCCCGGCGCTGGGGGCGGCTGGTTAGAGCCCACGCCGGTCCCCGCTCTCCCTGGACCGTTGCTCGCGTGGGGAGCAAGCGGGGATGGGGATGGTGTGGCAGGGGACCTTGAGCCGGTTCCCGCTTGTTGTCCTCCCGTGGTGGGTGCTGCTGGCAAGTCCTTTGGCGCCGAAAGAAGCTGCCATGTGCGGTGCAGGGCTCTCTGGGTGCTGCCGTGGAGGACTTGTGCAGCCACCGTGTTGCAGGCGTACTAGAGCCAGGGGAGATTTGGGGAGGGGTGATGGATGGGATGGCTCGCCTTCTGTCGCCGAGTAGACTCGGACTCTCGGGGCTGGAAAAGCCATGATCGGGCTGGGATGCGGCTGCCTGGTGCTCCCTGGCCACGAGCCCGGGCAGCACCACGAGCCCCGCTCTCTTCTCGCAGTCTTTATCTACTCCATGCCTGGGTACAAATGCAGCATCAAGGAGCGCATGCTCTACTCCAGCTGCAAGAGCCGGTTGCTGGACACCGTGGAGCAGGAGTTTTGCCTGGAGATAGCCAAGAAGGTAAGTGTGAGCCCGCCCGGAGGTGATGGAGCAGAGACCCGTGCCAGGCATCTGCAAGGGAACGTGCCACAGCCTTGGTCCAGCCCCGCTGGTGGGCTCAGGGGGGGAGCTGGGTGCCCCAAAGGTGGGTGTCGAGACCCCGCTAACCCCCCCTCACCACTCCTGGGCACAGATCGAGATCGACGACGGAGCCGAGCTGACGGCAGAGTTCCTCTACGAGGAGGTGCACCCCAAGCAGCACGCCTTCAAGCAGGCCTTCGCCAAGCCCAAGGGGCCCGTGGGGAAACGGGGACAGAAGCGGCTGATCAAGGGGCCGGGCGAGAACGGCGAGGACAGTTAGATCCCGCAGGACCGGGCGGTGAACGGACAGCATCCCCGCGGCGCTTCCCGGCTTCCTCTCCGCTGACCTGGGGATCTTTCCCTCCATCTCAGCCTTTTTTTTTCCCCCCTCTTCTTTTTTCCTATTTCATTCCTTTTTTTAAAGATCAGGATGGCTTGTTGCACCCGGGGGCAGAGCGATGGGGAGGGTTCGGCATTGTTGGTGTTTCTTTTCCTTGTGTCCTTGTGCAAGCCCCGGGGCTGCCGGAGGAGGACGGGAGCAGCAGGGTCGTGTCCCCCAGCCTTGCTCCTGTCCCCCTCTGGGGTCACAGCCGCTGCTCTCGGTGGCCCCCGGGTGACTGAAGGACGCACTTGCCTGCAGGCTGCTCTATGCAAAGGGAAGGGGATGGCGTTGGGGATTCCTGTTTGAAAAGAGAAAATGCTTCTTTCCCTGCTCCCCCAGCCCCCAGATTTTGCTCCCCCATCCCGCTCTTGGTGTGCACAGCCCCTCTGCCCCAGGCCCGGAGCGATCCCGCACCCCCTCAGGGTGTGGGCAGGACCCCTCCCCGCGGGGTGGGCTTTGCTGGCAGGAGTTTGTCCCTGGGGAGGAGGAAGGTCCCCCCCCTGAGTCCTGAGCTCAGCCTGGCCCGGGAAAAAGGTCACTCTGCCTTAGGGCAATGTTTGCATCCCCTTTTTGAACCCCTCCAATAAGGCTTTTCCCCTCGGAGGGAGCTGTTACAGCCCTGACTTGGCCCCATCCCTGTTTAGGATGGGAGCTGGGGGGGGCCCGAGCCCTGGTCCCCGTGCCCTGTGTCCCAGCCCCTACCGTCACCCCCCTGGTTTGCTGCCAGCTCTCTGGTCTGGGGCAGCCCCATGGCTTAAGAATCACATGGGCTGCCCCCAATCCTCGTGCGGGGAAGCATGACAGCCCCCGCGTGCCCCCCAGAGACGTCCCCAGCCACCAAGGGCCATCATCGGCTCCAAGGGATGAGCCTGGCGCTGTGAATTAGGCTTCACCGGGGCTTCGGCGGGGAGAGCGCCTTGCTGCTGGGTACCAGCGAGGGCTCGAGAGCCACCCGCCTCCCCGGGAAGATGGAAATGGGGTCGGTGAAACCTGCCCTCCGCTTTCCTGCCGCCCTGGCACCTGTGCCGACGTTGCCTTGGCCTCGGCGGAGCGGGAGCAGGCACTGGGGGGGTTGAAGCTTGGGGGAGCAGAGCACACTGTACTGAACGCTGTATTTTCTAAAGAATAAAGTATTTTTAAAACAGTCTGATGTTCTTTGGAGGTCCCCTGGGTTCCCCAGGTTTGGGCATTCAGCAGGCGCTGGAGCTGCAAAGCAAATTGCTCGGACATTGCCAGCTGGGAGCCAGCAACCCTCGCAGCCTGCCCGCTGTGGCCACGGCCAGCCCTCGCCACCCCCAAGGACTTTACGCTTTAATCCAGAGCTCGGATTTAAATGCGGCAGGGGTTTAAAGCCGGACCCCTCCGGCGCTGCCGGGAGCTAGGGCTGGCTGTGGGAGGTAGCATCTCCGCTCAGCCCGGCTTTCCGTCTTTTAAGGGCTGGTGACGGTTTTGCAAGGCTGCGACACCGCTGCCTGGGGCTGTCGTTTTCTTGGCTGGGGTGAATCCCTGCATGGTGATGGGGAGAGAACGGGGGATGATGCTGAGCCAAGAGAAGGGCTGGGGAGGCGATGGGGTCTGCCAGCATCCCAGGCCCCAATCCCTCCCATCCCTCGCCCAGGGCAAGGCTGCATTTCCCAGGCTACCGGGAGGGGAGCTGGACCCTGCACCTCCCTCCGCGGGGAGCAGCTGCCCTGCCAGAGCTCTTCAGCATCCAAAGAAGGGCCCACAGCCAAAATCTCCCAACTCCAGCTGGGCTGCAGGGTCTGAATTTCCCAGCCACTCAGGGTCCTGATAGAGAAGCAGGGGAGCACATCCCAGCTTGCGATGCAGCTACCGAAAGCCACTGCCTCCCCGCTCCTTGCCCAGAGGAGCTCAGCTGCCATTTGCATATAACCTTTTTTTTTATTTGTTATGGTGTCCTGAGCAGGTTTCCCAGAGGAAAGGCTCCTTGTGTGCTGTGCCAGGACAGCCCAGGCCCAGGCTGAGCTCTTGCAATGAGCCTGATGGGATTTGCACCCGGTCAGAGCTGCGCCGTGTCTCAGCTTTACTCACCGTGCCCAGGATGATTTGGGAAGCCAGCTGTAAAACACCACTATTCCCAGGAAAAAAAGAAGGGGGGGGGGGGGGGGGGGAAGTTTAATGCATAAAAGAACCAACCCCAAATGAGTTTCCCTTTGGTGCGGAGGAGGAGAGGGAGGGAAGATGCTGTTATACATGGAGCAGCCTCGATGCAGGAGCGGTCCCTCTGCATATAATTACTAATAATCCTTCAGATACGCTGTGGTTCACTGAAAACACTGGTAAAACCTGAAAAGAGCTCAACCCGGCCAGGTGGGCATTAAAAACTGCAGGATGGGGAGAGAAAAACCTGATCAAAGAGATTTGCACCATAAATAGGATTAAAGCTGCTCCTGGGCTGGTGGGAGTCCCCCAGGGTGAGCGCAGGGGCTCGGCTGCAGCGGGGAGACCCCGGCTGCTCCCCGGGATGCTCAGGAGGGGGCTGCCCCAGCGGGGACCCCTCATGGCGGGGGGACGGCCAAGCCCCTCCTTGGCCGGGGCAGAGGTGGTGGCTGCACGGCTGGGGAAGGAGAAGACACATCCCTGGGGGCAGGTCGCCCCGCTGCCCCCCATCCCCACGTGGCCGAGGCCCACGCCTGCCAGCAGCCAGCTGCTTCAGTGACCGTGTGGGCTGACACCACCGGGGTTGCCCGACAAGCACATTCACCCTTCTCCTTTGGCTGCTGCTCCCCCACGGCAATTTTTAAACTTGCCCCAAATATTGAGGGGGAGTGAGGGGTGTCCCCCGTTTCCCACCTGCCCCCCTCACTGCCCCTGCCAGCGCGACAATGGTCTGTGGCTCTGGGGGAGATGGCCAGGAGCAGCCCAAGGGCTGCAGATCCCCAGCCAGGCACCCATCCCATCCTGTCCCATCCCATCCTCCATCCCATCCTGTCCCTCCTGTACCATCCCATCTCATCCTCTCCTGTCTCCTCCCATCCCATCCTAACCCATCCTGTCCGATGCCATCCTGTCCCCCCATCCCATCCCCTCCTGCCCCCTCAGCCCATCCGATCCCATTCCATCCTGTCCCCCCCATCCCATTCCACCTCACTCCAACCTGTCCCACCCCATCCCACTCCACCCTATCCCATGTCCTCGCCTGGCTTAGGTACCGTCGGGCCAGGCGCAGATGGAGGCGGGCGGGCAGGCAGCACTGCACCGGGAGCAGCCTGGCCACGCACACAGCCTGCCTCTGCTCACCCCCCGCCCCATGCCGGGCCCGAGCCCCCCCGTCCTCCTGCTCACCTGTCCCACGCCACACAACACCTTTCTTGTCCCAGCTGCGGCCCCAGAGGGGCCACCAGCTCTCCCAGTCACGGTGGCCAGCGGCGTCTCTGGGGTGTAACAGAAGGGGTGAGCGCAGAGTGCTGCCTCGCTCGCAGCGCAGCCCAGCAGGCACACGCCGTCCAGCTCTCTGCTGTTCTGAAGCTTGTCAGGATTTAGGTCGATTCACAGCTCACCATCTGTTAATTTTGGTTGAAAATCAGCAGAATAGAATCTACAGAGCGGGACGGGAGGGTGCTGATGCGGTGCAGGAGTTGGAGAGGAGCCGAAGAACTCGCAGGCAGAGCACCAACGATCGCGTGTGCCGGGTTCCCTTCAGAAAGCGGGTTACAAAGCCAATGCCGGCTCAACACCAAGCAACTCCCGGGGGCAATTAAAGCACCCACAAACCTGGCTGCTGCCTCCTGACCCCACATCCCAGCATACACACGAGGGTCCACGCAAGCATTGGCCCCTCTCTTTAAGTTTTGAGCTAAAAGAAGTCTCCCCTGCTGTGTACCAAAAGCTCTGGGGTTTGAGGCAATGCTTGGGGTTTGGTCAGCAGCCACTGGTGCCACCCTGGGGCACGTGTGCCAGGGGACAAGGCCACCCCACGGCGGCGTTTGCCCGGCCAGGCAGGGAGCAGCCAGCCTCGGAAAGAGGAGGCAGGTGCAGGTGGACGAGGCTGAGCATCCCTGCAGCCAGCCCAAGCGCTCAGGTTTTTTAGGACTCGGAGATGAGGGTTCACGGGCTCTGCGGCAAATGAGCCGCAGGGGAAAGGATGCGACCAGGGTGCTTTTCCCTATGGGATTCCCAGGTGGAAAAGTGCAAAGGGCAAAATCTCAGAGGAGATAACTCCTTTGGCTTCTGCTCCCCTGAGAGCTGAAGTGGAGCAGCTGCAAATGAGTTACACCTGGTTGTAAGTTGAATGTGTGAATTGAAAGAGCTGCCTGGTGTCAGGGCGATGAAACCACAGGTGCTCGTGGGAAAGGGAGACGAGCCCTCGCCCCCTTAAAAGCCCCGTGCCCTGCCCAAAGCCCCACTTGAAGGACAGCAGCTGGCAGGGAGGAGGGGGTAGGAGCAGTAAGGAGTGAAAGGCTATTTACCCAAGGGGTAAGTACATCCAGGCTCAGCCCTACAGGACTGTGCAAGCTTGGTTAGCGTGGGAGGAGAGGAGGGAGCCTGACCCAGCCTGGGGATGGTGAGGGTTCAGGGTTAGGCTGGAGAGTGGCTGGAGCACAGAATTACAGAATCATTTAAGTTGGAAGAGACCTTTAAGATCATCAAGTCCAACTGTTAACACTGCCAAGCCCACCACTAAACCGTGTCCCTAAGCATCCTAAATAATATGAATCCTAGCCGTGCTGGTGCTGGGCTAGCGGCTCCAGGCCAGGGGCTACCTTTCTGTTAGGCTTTGGTGCCTTGTGCCAGCACTGGCTGCAGCCCCGTTGCTGTCACCTAGATCTGTCTCCCTGGATGTGAGTGATTTGTATGCCCAAACTATGGCAGTGTGCAGTGAGTCCCTGTGTGCGTCCCCCATCCCTGCTGCTGGCAGTGGGGCGGGGGACCCCTTTGCAAGGAGCTCTCTGCTGCTCTCCCCTGGGGAGCAGCAAGCAGGGGTATTGCCCCCCTCTCCCCTCTGTGTACCCCACCCTGTGTCTGCTAAGAAGTGGAGTTTTCTGTGTGCCGAGGCTGCCAAACCAGGTGGTCAAGGGAGGGCTCCTGCGCTGGGGCTGGCGGGACCCCATGCGAGGGGGTGGGAGGTCTGTGGCTGCCCCATCCCTTTGCAACCCCTCGCTGGGCTGGAGAACCAGGGGAATGGCTCTTGCTGGAGGAGGAGAGGGGGGTGCTGTTCGGAAGGGCAGCTCCTCCCCACCCTGTAAAGCCTGGCACCTCCCTGGGGAGCATCAGCAGCAGATGGGGCTCTGCCGGGGGTCAGGGAAACCCCCAGCAGCGGGGCTTGGCTGCTTCCTTCTGCACCATGTGATGGATGTGGGAGAAGGGCAGGGCTTAACATCTCTGACCCCTTAGATGTTTCCCTGCATTATCAGCTTGTGCCTGCCTAAAGCACCCTGTCTGTCCCGTTGCCATCTGTCCCTCTAGGTAGGGATGCTAGCAGTCATCCCCAGTGATTTAAGGCTTAGCTAATGTTATAAATATTATCTAAAAGCAAGTGTCAGTTCAAGGCTGATGTGTAGCTAGGTGGCCCATGTGAATACAAGAAAAGTAGGAGATTCGAACCCGTGATGTGGTTATTTGGTCATGCTGCTGGTGTTTAGGGTAAGACCTGCAGTGTGTGTCCCTCTGGAGCCTGTGAGGGGTGGTGGGTCCTGCGGCGAGTAAAAGTTCAGCCTGGATTTTTACGAGGAGTAAAGCGCGGGTTTGCTTTTCGGGAGTAGGAGAGGAAATGTCTTTCAGGGGCTGAACACACCCCGAGGGAAATGCACATGGTGAGCCACCCCCATGGGCTCTAAAATAGCCATTACCAGGCAGGAGCCCCTTCCCTGAGCTGCTGATATTGGGGAGCTCATGGGGCTTTTAAAGCCCCGGCATGGGGAGCAGAAACAGGCTTCGTGGTCCTTCCTGTGCCGGGAGAGCAACCCTCGTCAACGTGAGTGCTGGGAGACCGAGCATGGGCTGAGGGGCTGCACTGTAAGAGATGTGCCCCAAAATAAACGGGTGCAAGGCACCAGGGATACAAGAGCTGTGACTCTGGTGGTGTTAAATAATGCTCCAATTATTATTGTTATTATTGCTGGCTAGGAAACAGCACGGACTTAATGGCTGAAAGCCGCAGCAGCGAGCGCAGGCACTAGGAATGGTTTTCAGGGCATTTATTTCGCCGCAGGAATGTGTTTCAGCCAGGGGCAGCTGGGGCTGGACAAGGCGAGTGACTGCCTCGTGCAGCACGGGACAGCGGGAGCGCACAGCCTGACAGCCGTGACAGCATCCTCCCTCTCCTGCGGCAAAGTCCTGCCGGCGGGAGAAGCTGACCCCGGCCTGATGGGCTATTTTTAGTCTAGTTCCCTAAAGAAATGAAGGTCATGAGCTCGTGATGCTGGTCCCCTGCATGGCAAGAAGAGGCACCCTCCCAGCGACGGGGAACATGTGCTCCTGTTTGCACTTGGGATGTTTCCACTGCGCCGGTGCCGCCTGGGGTTTCTCCACTGTGTAAATAGGTTGAGAAATGGAGGAGGGTATGCGTGTAGGGCTATGCAACATTCAACTAGATGAATTATTTTGCCCCAGACAAATGTTAGCAGTGGCTTTACAGCTGCGTTCTTGCTTGCTTACTCTGCCACTGCCGTGGACCATTTGTCTCGGACTTTAAACATCTTTTACTGATTACTTCCTCTATTATTTTTCCAGAAACCAAACTAAAGCTTACATGACTACCCCAGTTATGCAACCCGCCATTCAAGTTTTGTTTGCTGGGAAACAATGTGTGTTTGTTTTTTTCATTCTTTGTCCTTTTCATTGGGGAAAACTTATCCTTTCTATGTGTCACTGGATTTGTCTTTCTTTTGCAGTTAATTGACAGACTCCTGCCGGCCTCTTGCTGCGTGCTGGTTCTGCTTTCACACCCTTGCTTGCCAGCACCAGAACTTAAGGTGACCTGTCACGTCTGATGTTAATGGGTGCGGAGGTACCGATTGCCACATGCCAAGGTTAGTTGTGCTCCTGTCATTTCAAAGGTTGCTAGCTTTGAATCTTGGGATTTGGTTCTCTCCTGTGACTAATTTGGAATAATGTTTGAGATTTCTGATAGCTGGTACTCCTCCTGTGTCTTATTCCTTCTCCTCTGCAGTATGGAGTGTAGAGTAGCTGCTATTAAAAAACTAGAAAGAAAAATTGGGCTTATTAACTGGTATGTAAAATGCACTGGGCCAATTCTGAATGCTTTCAGTGAAGAAACTAGAAATGTAAGTAACCTTGTACTGTCAGATTATGGCTATATATTAGTCAACACGTCATGTGTCATCCCTCCCACGCACATTGATTGCTTACGTCAGTGGTTCAGAGTGGCATTGAAGACACGTTATAGTGTTAGAGACGCCGTTCTAGGAAAAGTTGATGTAGGATCTGTGGCTTCTTACTTGATGTCTCAAGTTAATGTAATGTAGTAATATGGGGAAAAACTTGTTAGCAGGGCCTGCTGTGATAGGACAAGGGGGAATGGTTTTAAACTAAAGGAGGGGAGATTTAGACTAGACATAAGGAAGAAGTTTTTCACAATGAGCGCGGTGAAACACTGGCACAGGTTGTCCAAAGAGGTGGTAGATGCCCCGTTCCTGGAAACATTCCAGGTCAGGCTGGACGGGGCTCTGGGCAACCTGATCTAGTTGAAGATGTCCCTGCTCACTGCAGGGGGGCTGGACTAGATGGCCTTTAAAGGTCCCTTCCAACTCAAACTATTCTATGATTCTAATATAACCTAATATATAATGAGAAAAGCTCTATAATGGAGATGCACATTCATTCAGTCTTAGGCCACAAACAGCTCGTGGCAAGGTGAGGAAGCCAGGGTGCGGCACTGTACTTTTCCTTGAGTAGCGCTGAACTTGCCTCAGTAAGATCAGGATAACGTCCCAGCACGTGAAACCTAATCTACTTGAACAGCAATGCAACTACTCGCGTACATGATAATCTGCTGGTGCATCTGAGCGCGCCAGCTCATAAACTGCCTTGTTTAGCAACAGAGCTGAATTACCACGTTAATCCTATAGCCTGATGGTGGGTAGCTTCCTCCCTCCTACGGAGCACCTGCACATGACGGAGGCAGCAACCACCTGCCTGGCTGGCAAAGGGCTTTTAAAAAGTAGCTTCCCTGCTTGGGAAGTCAAATATTTCTGTAATTCTTCTGAGAACAGCAGCGTGCTTCAGTACATGCTTAAATGACTGGCAACTTCCCATTGATGGAGCTGATGATTTTGCTTTAACTTGGGCTTCTATCTCCCCAACACGTGGCTATTTGTGATATTAGAATGGATTCCTCAGGGGAGCTTCACAGCACGCCTGTGAGTGCGGCAGCGACGGGCACCGCCAGGAGGCTGGCTTGTTGCGTCTGGAAAATGAGGGTATCTGGACAGAGTAGCTGTTTGGCGACTGGTGAAAGCTGGGCTGTAGCAGCTGTGGGACATGCCTGTACATGAAGGAAGCAGTTTAGTGCTTTGCTCTAGACTTCATGCCAATATTGACCTCTGAGTACAGATATACACCCACAAAACTACTTCCCCCTGTTCAAAGCGTGCCCTTCTATTCATGACAGCATTAGATAGCACGGCAATTAGGCAACAGGCCTAAGTTTTCAGAGGGGTTGCAAAAGCAGCACTGATATTCTCTTACAATGACTTCTGTCAGAGACCTGAATTATTAAGATTGTTTACCCATAATCAGTTTTTACACTGGAGTCTGACTCCAAGCGCTCTGGAGAGCAGACCACGCAGACTTGAAGAGACACAGGCAGCCAGAGGCAACTTGGATCTGCCACCTGCAGTGGCAAACGCGCCTTCCTTTCCCAGCCACTATACCACCCCCCCACCTTGGTTTTCCAACTGGCAAGCGGTCACAAAATACCACTTATTAAATCCCATTAGCACTTTTTTTCCTCTTAGTAGTGCTCAGGGGGAATGCTTGTGCACAAAACTACAAAGGAAAAATATGGCAGCAGAGGGAGACAGCATCTAGCAGAACCAATTCTAAATACCTGCCCCCCTCCCCAAAATGGATGCAAGCTTATTATACAGCATTTCTTAAGTAGTGTACCCTTGCTTAAGTTTAGTGTGCATGTAGTCCACTGCTTGTTTTCAAAGGCTTTCAGGTAGAAGCTTGTGAGGAGCTATAAATATCAATTTTCTCTTTTCATAAGAAATAAACCCATCCCTTGTAGGTACACCAGGAAACACTCCTGAAGTCCTTTTGGCGTACGCTCGTGAAAAGGCAGCCCTTCAGCTGAAGGGCATTCTGCTGTAGACCACTTTTTATTCCACCAGCTGCCCTTCCAGCCACTGACACTTCAGTTTCACTTATGGAAGATAAGTATGGAAGCAAATAAAAACACAACTGGGCATAATGGCTCTAGAAATTTATTTTCAGAGCTTAGTGCTTCAACTATGATTAAAATACTTATTAAGCAATTTAAAAATGCTACTGACTGGGTACAGAAACTAGACAAGAACACAACTAACACCATTACTTTCATGCACTGACAGATACTAGTTTGCTCATGCCACTGAAGTAGGATCTTTCCCGTTCACTCATCGCTTCAAAATGTAGGGGTCTTCTACAGAAGTTGCATTCAGCTGATGAATGTGGTTTCAGCTCCAGACCAACATCCTTCCATGTCGCCAGCAGTTTTTCTGTTATGAACAGAAAAATTTGTCAAGATCAAGGCTTAAGACAGTGGCTGCTTTAGAGAAGCAGCAGAAGAGAAGTGCCAGCATACCTACTCTCCTAGTGAGTGAGGAGGGGTAATAGGAATTCACTGAGACACAATTTACCTCTTGAGTGAGGAAATTGGGCTGCAACTAAGTCTCAGCTATGCTCATACTACCTCTGACAGGATCAAGCAGCTACTTTCCCTGGACAGATCTGTGTTTACGACAGGTTAACACCTCAGCCGAGGAGAGCAGATTTCTTTGGACCCCACGTAACAAATGAAGATTGGTTTGGACAAGGCGTGAGCAGAGCCCCAGCAGAGGTGGCTGGGACAGAACTGGCTGGGTACCGGACTGCACTGGCCTTGCACGCTCTATTCTAGGTTGCAGTGTGCTGGCCTTCACATGTCATGCTCAAAGCAGGTTAAGTGCAGAAGTATGCGCTATGTACGCTGCAGAAGTGGAAAGATGCTGTCCAGCTAGTGACATCTAATACTTAAGTATTTCCTAGTCTCATCTTTATACCAATGACTGCATAGACAACCCAGTATTTTCATTGCACTGATGTGAGAATCCACTCACCAAGAAAATAACTCATCATCTGAGGGGTGTGGTGAGGTGTAGGGGCAATACGTAGCAGCTCTTCTCCACGGGGAACGGTGGGGTAGTTGATTGCTTGGACATAGATGCTGTGCTGGCTCATCAGCCTGTCACAGATCTCTGTATTTTTAGCAGCATCTGCAACCTAAAGTTCAAAATTGTAAGTTACAAGATCAACCAAAACATGCAAGGTGGCAGAACTGTCAGCCTAACTTAGCTAGCCACAGGAATCAAATAGGACTAGTCTTCCTTGGGCCACTCTGAACAGCATATACATCAGAGAGGAGGGCTAAAAGCTTGTGCTGTGGAGCCCTCTGGGCATAAGCACACCATTGCAGCCTAGGCAGGTAGCTGTTTATGCCCCAAATCATCTTTTTACTAGCTAGTTACCAGTTTCCTTGCTTTCTGTATACTCTTAGATTGTGGGTTTCATACATTTTATCATTCTGCTTTACAGCATTCATAGCAGGCTGAGGTCAACTTAAGCCAGACTCCTAGCACATCACTGCTGAATGTTAGGCCAGGCTTGAACTTCATGAGTGTTAACTAATACCCAAAAGTGTAACGTGATCATGGACAGGAAAACAGGCACCACAGTCCCGTGTCAACAGCATCCTAAGTACTCACCCTTATCGGGATGATGTGACTGGGGCAGTGCACCACAGGAAGCCCCGCATCCATCAACATCTGTCTCATAAGCTTCACATTGCGTTGGTGCTGGCGCCTCAGAACTTGCCCCTCCGCGCTCTTCAGAGTTCGGATGGATTCTAGGGCACCGGCTAAGAGCATGGGTGGCAGGGACGTGGTGAAAATAAAGCCAGCAGCATACGAACGAACAGTGTCTATCAGAGAACTTGTACTGGAGATGTATCCTCCTACACAACCAAATGCTTTACCTGAGGAAAAAAAAAAAGGCAACCAAGCTTATTCCTTCCACCCATTAGAATGGCTTGAAGTATTATAGCCTTTCACTTGAAGGAAGGAATTATTTTGACTACATACTTAGTATGTAGTCACGGCAGGCAACAATTCTAGCCCCCCTGCTAATCTTGTATTTACTCAGCACATGTTACAGCTTTTTCAGCCAATCCTGGTAACACGGATCTCGTTATTACACAGCAAGGACAGTTCAAGACGCTCTCAAATACTCAAGTTTTGATTTTGGGGAAGACCTTATAAGCCCAATCATCAAGCACAGACTTCAGTAGTGACCCCAAGAGTCAACACTAAGTCTCTCAGCAGGTTTAAATTAATCTGTTCCAGAGATGCTAGAAATAGCCTATGGTCTTAAGGAGCACACAAGGTTGTTACTGTGATTGTGTGGCCGACACCAGCCCCTCTTTTGAAATGTTCCAGTACCAGAACAGAGCTACAGATAGAACTAGGGTGTCTGGTGAATGCTCCTGTTTCTATTAGGCTGTAACCCCAGATTGTAAGTTTCAAAGCCATGAACTTTCCTAGTAAGTTTTATTTATGTTTTGAAAGCTGTTTAAACAACTTTCCAATTTGCAGCAGTAAACTTACTCCTAAGCCAGCATTCTACTCAGATAATAGCAGTTGCTTCAGTTCTTGCCAAATCTCTTTACATAACCCCCCATCTCAGGTTTCTAGATTAGGAGCACTCCATTTCACATAAAAGAACTAAGTACTACTAAATATAGAGTACTACCCTACTAGCATTCTCACCTGAATTTATTCTTGAGTTGTATAATATGCCACTGGAGGACTTTTTGCTAGCTTGCTTAAGGAAAGAAAAACAATGCTACCTTAACTGATTTGTACGGCAGTGTAAGTAGCTTAACACAAGCTTTTCAAACCGTGGGGCATGCTTAAATCCTTGGGGCTTTTTGAAAAATCCTAGCCCCCAGCAGCCCTTAGCAAGTTCATTTGAATAGACTGATTTTGAGTTAACCCACTTAATTTGGCTGCTCAGAAGCTTTGCTGCCTTAGCTTCTGTAAAAGTGCCAGGCCGTGCATACCAAGCGTTCCAGAGATGATGTCCATCTTGTGCATGATTCCATCCCGGTCTCCTATACCGCCGCCTCGAGCTCCGTACAGCCCCACAGCATGCACTTCATCCACAAAAGTGATTGCCCCATGCTCGTGGGCCACGTCGCAGAGCTCTTCCAGAGGACAGACTGCACCTAGGAACCAAAGCAGTGACTGGCAGTTTAGGATTCCCTGTACTCGGCTTGGATAAATATTAGAAGTATCCCCAAACACAGGGCATTTCAGAAGCCTATTTTCCTGTAAGTTCTTACAGCACTGTACACTTTTAGACCTAAAATACAGATGATTTGAGCACTAACTGCACTGAAATGAGAGAGAAGGGTTTGATGTCAACTTACCATCCATTGAGTGAACAGTTTCAAATGCAACAATTTTAGGGGTAGACGGATCAGACTTCTTCAATAGCTCTCGAAGATGGTTGACGTCGTTATGGCGAAATATGTGTTTTGGCACCCTGCTGTTTCGGATCCCCTGGATCATGGAGGCATGGTTTCCAGAATCAGAGTAGATCTCACAGCCTGAGGGAACAGCCCAGTTACACTTTAAGTATAGAAAGCATTAACTGATGCCCAGCACTACTTTATGTATGGGAATTGTTCAAGCAGCAAGGGTAGCATGGCGATCAAAAGACCAAGTTACAGATCATGAAGCAAGAATATTTAAGGCTTGTTTTAGCTGTTTAACACAAACTTGAGCCTAAGAAAATACAGAAGGGTTTCTCTAAGTCCTTAATATTTTTATCTAACTCTCAACTTTTGAAGTTAAAACCTGTCCTGATCTACAGGGGAGAGGTAAAGGGAGAGAAGTTCACACCCACAGGTGGGAGGACACTGAATTCCTGCTGTCTCATTTTCAGGTTGAATTTCAATGTGCTTTTTGTCCAATGTCTTCTGCAGTTCCTAGCTCCTAGACCTCAATCTCAGTAGGCTGCTTCTATGATTTGTGCAAGTTGAACATAATTTGAATATGGTATTCAGAAAAAGCCCATACTTTGCTGATCGAGTAGGATGAATCCTCACTTTGAGGAGCCATTTGTAAAATGTACTCCCAACTGCTTAGGGCAGGGTTGTGTTTTTTGTGGTAAATAGCGGGTGCAGTTTGAGATCTCACCTGGCAGCATTTTAGCTAGAGTGAAGAGAGTGGAGTCATTGGCTACAAAGCAAGATGAGAACAGCAGTGCTGCATCTTTTCCATGAAGATCAGCTAGTTCTTTTTCCAGATCAACATGAAATTTACTTGTTCCTGAAATATTTCTTGTGCCTCCTGCTCCAGCACCGTGTTGTTTCAGTGTATCCCTACAGAGGGCCCAAAGAGAGGCATTAGTGTTACCGTGCAACACACATGAAAAGGATGATTGCCGAACATAATTGCTATTGTTCTAAGAAGGAACTGGCTGCAAAAAGCAACTGTTAGGTCTTTGAGCAACTTGCACAACTCAGGAATCCGATAAGCTAAGAAATTAGTTACTGAGTACAGCTGCAATATACCATCCAGTTTATCTGGTAACGTCCGGGGGCTTCTGAGGAAAATCCAAGGAGCAGGGTCAGTGACTGACAGGTATACTGCAGCCCTGGAGCTAAATACTAAGTTTGCTACCCCAGCTCAAGAGAAGAGTGTAAGCTTAATTATACCAAGAATAAACCAGAAGCAGCTTACATAGCACAGTATAGAAATCAATTCTTCAAAAGCCTTCCCACAAAAGCTTCTGCAGGGCACTATAGCTTGAAACTGCCCCTTAAGAATATGGCACTACTCACATAACGGCTCCACACACACGAGGGTGACGACTCATCCCCAGGTAATCATTGCTGCACCAGACAGACACCTCTTTCTTGGTGATCAGAGAATCACTATAGTCGTCTGCCATGGGAAAGATTTGTGCCTTTCGGTTCACTGTTTTGAATACTCGGTAGGTGTGATCCTTCTTCTTTTCATCTATCTTTTTCTCAAAGAACTGATCATACTGGAAGGTGGATACAGCTGAAATGAGACAGAGACTTAAGCACACAGGAAATAATCACAAGGGACCAAGCCTGTGGGGGTTTTGCCAGACAATCTTACATTTTGGCAAGTTATCCTGAAGCAGATGAGACACACTTTCTGGTCTTTGCTTCAGCACAATATCCTTAAACTTCTTGAGCAAGCCGCTCCGCTCTTCTCTCTCAGTCTCGATGTTCCTCACTGTGGAAGTGGTTGGTATTTTAGCAAATTCTGTACCTACAGACATTGTAATAAATTCCAGTGAGCTTAATCAGTTTGAAACAAAATGGAGTTCAGCAAAGCAAACATTTTAAGTAACTCTAATGTGCCTAAATCCACGTGCCCCTGTTAGGATCAACTATTTTATTTGCTTACAATTTTGCATTGTACGAGACAAAAGGAAAACCTTGCTCATCAATAACAATACATGTAATTTCCCTACAACACATTTGGTTCATTATGACTCAGAAAATCACTCTATACAGATAGAGCATTTATCTGAAAGAGTTGGTACACACCTAACCGAAGGCAGAGCTCTAGTTAGCTATTTCCTTTTTGTTCCTAGTATTTTGTTCAGTTAGCACAGATTTTTTAAAAAACTATGCCACAGAAAACAAGCAGAAAAGTAAAATAAACTTCCTGAGACAGACAGCAAGGCTTTACTGCTACTAGTGAGAAGTTCCTTCCTTTGAAGGACAGCCCTTCCGCATCAAGACTGTGAGCCAGCCAACACCCTTTAGTTCCATAAACTAAAAAAAAAAGGGGTTTGCTTGCTTTCCAGCTTGGATTTGTGCTGGCATTTGCATAGTACCTCAACCCAGTTTCTTCCATCTCTGGATATACCACCTTTGTCTATATTAGCACCCTGGTAAAGCTCTCTTCAGTCCTAAGCATCCACTTTGGGTGCAGGCGTAAGAGCTCGATTCACATATTTAGAGCCAGGGTATCAAAATACAGCATACGGTATTCCCGCACCAAAATCACTGCACAGTATTGCAGGCATGCCATTAACACCTACGTTCTCCAACAGCTTTTTATTCCAGTCTCCCATAATCCTACCTGCATAATTTAAGTGGCAACTGTTAGACTTGGCACACTCTGGAGCAAAGTCAGGCACCAGAAGCTCTCAAAGGAGCCACCGCTTCAGCGCACAGAATACATACCTTTCCTGTCCGCCTGTATTTCCTGCACATCCTCTTGGAGTTCTAGGCTGGCTTTGCAGAAAACATTACTGTTCTTGTGATTCATCTGAGCTGCCAGGAACGGGCATTTGGTAGCAGAGCTCTGGCTAGCAGGTGGGTGGCCAGCAGGTGGCTGGGATCCATCTGGATTCTGTTGGGCCACCTCTTTGGCATTTTTGGCCTCTGAGGTGGGGGTGGAGAAAGGAAAGCACTTGAGCTTCATCATCTTAATACAGTGACTTAAGCTCCTCTATCCATTACCTTTTCCATTAACTTGGCACAAGCCACCCAGAACTATTTAGCTGAGCAGTCAGATTTTATTTATACAAGTATGAAATCCCAGTAACACCAAAGGGGCATCCGATTTAAGATGCCAGATGTAGCACTGTACCCTTTGCGGGGAAAAAAAAAAAATCCTTCTCTCCTTCATCCTCAAAGGTGAGATTTTCTTTTAAGGAGTTTGGCTATTTTCAGCCACCAGTCCTTCCTCTGCTGCAAGCCTCAACTCTTTCCCCTGAGTGCCAGAGCAAGAATCCCCCAAGGAATTGTTACCGGGTGGGCTGAAGAGCCGCCTAAGCATGAGAAATCCCATCTCTGCGATCCAGGATCACGGATCCCCAACCAGAGCTCACTGCAGGACGTCCTAACAGGCCGGTCTCTGATTTGTGCCCATGTTTAATTACCACAGACATTTAAAGAATTAAGCAACCCTTAACTCGAGGCTGCCCATTCCAGAAGTTTCCTTCTACGATATACGATGCCTGTATATATTTTTTTTCTTAAGGGCGACTAGGTCCGTCCCTAGGGAAGCTTCCCACTACGGCTACCGCGATCCCAGCCCAGAGAGCCGCTGCCCGCCCTCAGGAGAGGCCTGGCTTCGCGAGGCGCAGCCCGAGGCCGCCGCTCCCCCAGCCCCGGCCGTACTCACCCCGGCGGGCCGCGGGGGTCTCCTCCTCCGCCTGCTGCCCGCGGGCGGCAGACGTGGCCAGGGCGCGGGCGGCGGCCGGGGGGGCCGCCTCCATCATCCGGGGGCAGTGCTGGGCGTAGAGGACCAGCGAGGGCCCGGCCTTCTGCAGGAAGGCCTGCGAGACGCGGGCCAGGAACGGGCAGCGCCGCACCACCGCCTCCATCCTCGCCGTCTGACGGGAGACCGGACGTGACGTCAGCCACCGGCGAGAGGTACGCGACACCCGGGCAGCGCTCGCGCACCCGGCACCGGCCCCCTCCGCCGCTGCCTATATAGCCCTGCCGGGCGCGGCGCAGGCGCGCTGCGGCTCCCCGCTGCCACACGGCGCAGGCGCGGCCCGCGCCGTGAGGGGCCGGAGGCGGCTCCCGGGGGGGCCGTGAGGGGCCGGAGGCGGTTCCGGGCGGCTCCTGCGGGGATTGGGGGGGGGTCCCCAGGCGGCTCGTGGGGCGCCGTGAGGGGCTGGAGGTGTTCTGAGGAGACGGAGGGGCCCTGGGCGGCTCCCGGGGCGCTGTGAGGGGCTGGAGGGGGCCCAGGCGGCTACTGGGGCGTCATGAGGGGCTGGAGGCGCTGTGAAGGCACGGAGGGGGCCTGGGCGGCACCCGGGGCGTCGTGAGGGCACGGAGGGGGTCCGAGTAGCTGCCGGGGGTGTGTATGAGGGGACAGAGGGAGGCAGCCGGCCCTGGGGGGCTGTGAGGGGACAGAGGGGGCAGCCGGCCCCGGGGGGCTGTGAGGGGACGGCCCACAAGGGGGGCATGGCCCACACAGGAAGAAGAGGAGGTAGTTGGCCTGCTCTGGGTTTCCCCTCAGCCCTAGGCTATGCAACGCTTGTTTCCCAGAAGTATTGAAGTCCCTTACCCCCCGGGCAGTAGATTTGGGGGCCCCTAGTGCGCCTGTTCATTGGAAAACAGGAGCTCTGAGTCAGCTGAGTGGGGAAACCCAGCGCTGCTCAGACACATCTCATTTTCTTCCTAAACATGCACCTCTGACTCCCCGCAGAGTCCTTGCGCAGGGGCTCAGGAAGCAGCAGTTAGTCTCCCGGGTGGTGGTGGGATCCTGAACCCCTCTCACTTTGCCTGCAGGCTGTATGAATCTAACAGTTTCTCTGTTGGTGATGCTCAGTCTTCTACCACTGTGTTTTGGAACCGTGGCGCCATTGCCCAGGTTTTGAAGATAAATAAGACCTGTGAGAATGCCAGCAGCAAGTAAAATTGAATCCTGCATCCTCTGGTTTGCAATGGACATTAAAGTTTATTTGTTTAAAAGAATATTTAGGGGTGGGTAATGATAAAAGGAGCTCTCCTTATATATCTGGCCATCCGAGCTGCAGTAGTATGAATTCCGGTAAGCATATACTGACTGCCGAAGTGTGGAAAGAATGGAGAAGAAAGATGATGATGCATTTTTTTTCTCATCTTGCGAAACAACGATTTCACAGAAGACAGGATTCGGGGCATAGCGCTGCCTCTCTCGGCATCACATCCCTCAGCCAGCTGAGAGCCGGCTCGGGCACTTTGAGGCAAGAGTGGTTTTTGTAACGGGTACAGAGTTTTGAGGAGGGCTGTTTTAAAGCTCGCTCTTGCTTGACTGGTATCTTGCGTGTTGTGTAGTTACTAGAAGGCGCTTGTAGTAGAGCAATTAGGGAAATACAAAACCTATATAGACCTGCGTGTGGCTGCTGGACTCAAGTTTGGATACAAAAGGCACTCGGAAAGTATTGGTCAGTATTTCCGTGTTGCAAATTAATCTTTAGATAACTCCTCTGTCAGAGGGCAAGGTGAAGAGCAGCAGGATATTTGCCTGACCCTCCTCTCTTCGTCACTGACTCACTTTGAGGATGCTGGCTGCAATATGTAAACTTTGTGATCTGAGTAAGTAGATCAAGAGGAAGGCAACCTTAAACCGTAGCCAAGCGGCACACTCGCTGCCAACTCTGGCGTGTTACTGAGCTCTGAGGTAGGAAGCGGGACAGAGTTCTGCCCTCGCGTACTCCTCGTGGGACCCTGGAAAATGCAGATAGGGCTTTACAAGGCAGGGCGTGGGATTTGGGTGTTAGTAGGGCCAGATGCTTTTTTAAACACAGTTTGCTTCTTGCTTATTAGGAATTTAAGACAGTGTTGTTTAAGAAGTCTCGATGCTTACATCTTAAACAATTCAACTCATTATTCCAGCAATATAATGCAGAAGTTACCATTAAGAAACAGCCTTCCATCAGTGGGCATCGTTAAACTAGATATATGCTAGTTTTAATTTGTTCTGTAAATAAATGATTAAATTAAGGCTATGGTATTTGACCTGAGCCTGTATAGCAGTTATGATAGCAAGAGTCTTGGTCATTTGGTAATAGCAGGACAGTACTTCAAATTATTAGTTTAGTTTGCTCATGAAAAGTGCTCTTTTTTCACAACTGGCTTTCAGTTAGTGTTACATGCCTCAAATATTTACGTTTTGCAAAATATAACAGCTAATTAGAACTTGAAGTTTAAAGATACCTGATCTGTGTTTCAGATTACTGCTATCCCCGTTCCCCTGACCATCAACATTTGACTCCCTACCCTGAAGCTTTGTATCACATCAGTTACTTTAAAAAATGACGAAACGTCATGACGTTGTACCGTGCAGATACCTGGCGAGTGCTCTTAGAGCGCAGAGTTAATATGTCTGAACCTAAGGGATCACTCCAGTGCTCCTTGGATTAATGTCAGTTTTAACAACAGAAATCAAGTCCCTTATGCTTGATTTATAGTATGTTGATAATCTTTTTCCTTCTCCTCCTATTCTTCCCTTGTTAATTGACCACGGTACTTAACTGAAGAGGGACAGAGGGAATATGTGTTTTGTTGTAAGAGGCACTAGAGAGAGGTGTTGTGCAAATATGCTGGCAGAGCACTGCAACAGGCTGCAGAGCTCGTCTGCGTGGACACCTGCCACGGCAGGTTCAATCCCACAAAAATCTGATAATCCTTCTTTATCCTGGTAATGGCAGCATCTTGCCGTGTTGCAAGGTACATTAGTCTGCTCTGCTGCTGGAATTCAGAAACTCGTGGTTTTGTGTTCAAAAGTGCATGTGAAGTCTGAAGCCCGAAGAGCATCTGCTTTTTACACAAACATCATTCAAGGCTGGCAGCTGAGACACAGCGACCTTCGCTACGGTACGGAGATCTCCAAGTGGAGCAGGACTCTCAGCTTTCCTGTCAGAGTTCCCTACAATCTGTGCTGTTAATCAGACTCCGCAATAACACTTCTTCAGAGCTTGATTTTGGTGAATTTATTTAACCTTGTACATGACAGGAGTTGCGCAGAGCGAAATAGCAATGGGATGACATTAACTTGACCTTCATCTTGGAGAGCTGCCGAAGGAACATGTCCTTGTCAGTGCACAGAGATGACTGTGAGCTCTGGGACTGACAGAGCGGGGAGGAGGCAGGGGAAAAGGGTGTCTTCTCAACCGCTCTGCCAGTTCGCTCCCTTTGGAAATATTGCCAGTGAAGTAAATACTAATAAAGCTGCCATTAATTAAAATTTCTTACGGCTTCAGTGGATTAATTAAATGGTATTTAAAGATGTTAATTGTGGCAATGTATTACCGTCATCCTACAGGGCTCAGGAGAAACTGGCATCAAGTGCCACGCAAATGCCGTTGGCCACACTCCAGAAGGAGGACTGCAGGCTGCGACCAGGGACGGCACCTTAGCAGCCAACGGGGGAAGAGGGAGCCTGTCCTGAGGGAGAAAGCAGGCTTATGTAGCCTGTCTGGAGGGAGACGGCAGGTACGGTGGGCAGGGGAGAAGCAAAGGCTGCCTGTGAACGTGTAACGGGCAGAGTAGCGTGTAATGAAGGAAAATGGTTTAAGCTGAGGGGACAGCGTCGGTGTGAGAACAAATATTCAGCTGGCCGTGACAAAGTTTAGGTTGGAAGGTGGGTAGTTCCGAGCTGTAACTGTGTTTTGGAGCAGTCTTTGGAGCTGGTACCTGAGATGCTGGGTACCAGATGGATTCAGCAGCGGAAGCTCGGTCTGCCTGAAAGGCCCATCTGCCGCAGTGGCAGGGGAAGGGAATGCTTTCAGCTACCCTGAGCGCCTCTGCTGATTTTAGTTTTCTAAAGCTCATTCCATTCTGATGATTTGTCCATTTCTTTGCTAAATAAGTTGCAAGAGGGGGAAAAAAGGTTAAATTCCTGCAGTTTGGGAGGTGGATGAGAAGCCATAGAAAGTGCTTCCCATACAGAAATTGAAATGGGGAAAAAAAAAATCCCCTGCCACAAGGTCACGTTGATTTCTGCAGACGGCCATGGAGAGCTGCTGCTGAAGATGGTCTCTTTCCACGTTACTGGTTTACCATATAGGCTCAAGTGTAAGTTACTTCAATACTTCCGTCCCATCCCTCTCTCTTGAGCACATTTTGCCCAATATTCCTGGAAACAGAGCTTGATTCATAGGTTTGTAGCCTTCATCCAGCCTCACATCTGTCAGCAGTTGGCTCCTTTCATGGAATTTTAATGAATTTTATGCTTTTAAGAGAGCATTTAGATACTTCAGAAGAAAAGCAAGAGTCAAAGCCCCTCTGCACTCAGCCTGTCCAAATGAAAGTGTGTAACTGTACCATTAGCAACATTTAATCCCTTTTGCCCACTTCTGAAGTCAGAGCTGCGCATATTCCTAATTTTTTCCCACCCAGTCAGTGTCATGAGAGGGCGAGACAGAAAAACAATTCCCCCTCCCCATGCACAAGCCACTGTCTATATTGAGATCTGAATTTTCCAAGGGAGTGGATGTGATCCTGACATCTGGATTTAATCCAGACTCAAATTCCAGGCTTAGATCTGAGAACTTCCACCTCCGGTCCTGAGACAGGCAGTTCTTAGAGAGAACTTAGTTTACCTTTTAAGGCAAAATTCAATGGTTGCGATAGTAGCTGCATAGTGAAAATTCTTCCCATGCTAAATTTCTTAAGCAGATTTTCCTCATTTGGATCCAGTGTCGTCTGGGACCCTCTAATCGGAGGAGAATTCGACCAAGCTGGAAGAGCTGCTGAATGCTGAGGCACGTGCGGCCCGTTGCAGTGCAACTGAGCAGCACCCCTGTTTCACAGACGCAGGCCAGGCAAGCTTCTTACCCCATCTAACACAAACAAGCACCGAGTTGTTTTTCTCCCCAATGTAATGGATGTCTTTTAAAATTTATGAACTGCCAGCGGGTCCTCACACGGGTGTTGGGTCAGGACACTTTTGCCCGGCTGCCGGGCCCCAGGTGCTGCCCATTGAGGCCGAGGAGTTTGGTCTCTTGGCAAAGTCATGCCCATTACAGGGGCATGACTCACGCTCAGTCGGGACAGCAGAAGCTGTTGCCACCCTCGTACAAGGTACCCTGCCCTTCTGCTGCAGGGCACCACTCCCACGCCAGGGCTGCTGTGGTCTACAGCCCATCTGATTAACGCATCCAGCAGTGGTTTATCTTAATTCCAGAATATCTCCCTGACATCCCTCCAGTTGCTTCAGATGTGGAAAATCACACAATAGTCTTTTTTTTTTTTTTATCTTGCATCCTCAAGTTTGTCTTGCTTTGTGCAGCACATGGCAGGAAATGATACACAAATCCTTCCAGCTACTCTGAGCTTTGCTGCACTTGCAGTGATTTGCATTCACACCCTTGTTTGCTCCTCTCTCGCACAGTTTTCCTCCTTCTCTTAGAAAGAACCAGTAGACTCCAACCAGTATATTTTTAGTTAGGATTATTGCTGGGCTTCAGCCTGCCATTTTTCTTGCACATCTCAGCCCTCATTTCTCCTCATTAGCTACTCGGGCAGAGACACCACCTTCTACATCCAGTTTAGGAGCTTGAACTCTGTACGTAGTCAGCAGAGAGCAGAAGTACCTTAGAAAAAGTGAATCTGAGCGCTTCCTGTATGAAGGTGTGAGAGGGTGGGGAAAGGACTTAGCTCTGAAGTCAGAGCCCTCTATAGCTGGACTTTCCGGAAAGGAATTAAGTAGATATCCTGCTCCTCTCTATAGAGGAAGAACAGCTGACAGAGGAGAGGAAGAAGTGGGTGTCTCTTCTTCGTCTGAATTTAAATGCTCCAGGCCCAGAGAGACACTCAAGTCATGTTTATATAGTAAAGCATCTTTGCTACCCCACGTAGCTCTAGTGAGCTCCTACTGCTGCTTGTATCTGCGTTAGTGTGGGCATTGGCAGGAAGGTGGAAGTCAGAGCAGAGGCAGGATTGGGGAAGTCTTTGAAAACAAGAAATCAACCCACAGTGTGAAAAATGCTGTGCTGGAGCCTATGGGCTGTCTCTTTTAAAGCAATGTCAATGTTAGGACTTTTCTGTCAAGCAGAAGATTGCTAGAAATTAAGGGCACACTTTGTTCTCTCCCTCTTTCCCTGTAAAAATGTACTAGTTTTGGCTGGGATAGAGTTAATTTTCTTCATAGCAGCTTGTGTGGGGCTATGTTTGGGATTTGTGATGAAAATAGTGTTGATAACACAGGGATGTTTTAGTCATTGCTGAACAGCGCTTGCACAGCATCAAGGGCTTTTCTGTTTCTCACACTGCCCTGCTAGCAAGTAGGCTGGGGGTGCACAAGAAGTTGGGAGGGGACGACCCCAGCTGACCAAAGGGATATCCCGCACCATATGACATCAAGCTTAGCAATAAAACATGGGGGTGGAGGTTGGCTGGGGCTGCCGTTGCTCGGGGACTCACTGGGCATCGGTCAGTTGGTAGTGAGCAATTATTTTCTTTTGCATCACTTGTTTTTCTTGGTTTTGGTGAGGTTTTTTCTCTCTTTGTTGGTTTTTTCCTCTTTTTTAATTATACTGCCTTTATCTCAACCCACAGGTTTTTGTGCTTTTGCCCTTCCGATTCTCTCCTCCATCCTACTGGGGGGGGAGTGAGCGAGTGGCTGTGTGGGGATTAGCTGCCTACTGGGGTTAAACCATGACACAAAAAATCATCCCTCTGACTTGTATACCTGTCCCGTGGGCCTGCCACAGACACCTTACAAGGCAGTAGCATATTCAAGTGCCTTCGCTCATCCCCAGTCACCCCAGACTCAGTTTGATACAGTCAGTTAAATCCTTTCTATAAGTTGATGTAGTTTTGTTTGTCAAAATGGAGATTCCCTGACTAGACAGGTTTTTAATCAGTACTGTTTCCTGCAGATGCACACGCTACCTTTCTTTTGCCAGGTGTTGTAATACAAATAAGATTGCCTTTTCAGCCTGGAAATAGGGATAAAGGCATCCCGTGAAGTCCTTATAGTCTCTGATCTCTTTTGGGTGGGTGAAAATGATGTGATTTCAAAAGGCTGTCACCTTAAAATGCCTATTGTAGGTACAGTACACCTACAAGCAAGGCTAGTTGTTGTGGTTTGTTTCAGCAAAGGCTGCTTCTTCTCTTACACATCCGGTATTTTAATTTCTTCTGCGAGGATCGGTATTTCAGTGAGGTAAGGAGAAGCAGCATTTCAGAATGAAACACCTGCTGATGACATGAGAAGGTGGGGGAAAATCCCCCTCCTGACTAGACCCAAGCTGAGAATTCCTGTGTGGGTGTTATCCCATGAGTGAGTACCCAGTGAGGCAACAGGACTCTTCTGTTACCGGGGTGGCTTTTCGTCTTATCCAGCTATGCCATAGCATTACATATTGCTGGTCTTGAGACAGTCTTAAAGAACTGTCTTGGAGAAAGCAAGCAATAAACAGAGAGAAGTGTAAAGCAGTTTTGATCTTTTATTGTTTCCATCAATGGTCAGGGAAACTCTGTAGTTAAAGAATTAGTTGTTATAGTTAATATTAGTTGCTCTACTTGTGTAGTCCATTAAAATTAGCTCCTTGAAAGAAACAATCCAGAGGGCTGGGAGGGAAGTGGCCAAGCAGTAGAGCAGAAGGATGCCTCACATCTAAGTGGAGATGTTCCAGACGTGAAAATAGCATGAAAATGTGTGGCAAGAGGGGGTATGAAACATCACAGGGCCAAACCCACTCCTGTGAGTGGGAGGAGAGCCTGTGTAACGCCATAGCCTGTGTGCCACAGCAGAAAGCTGTAAGGATGAGCTACAGCCTTCTTGGTGTCCAGCTTCTTCCTCCACAAATCTTTCCATCTCCCAGTGTAAGTGTTGGTGCTTTCTGCCCATGAGGTTTGCTGCGCTATTTTGCAATAGCTCTTGTTGCTTAACCTTTGAGGTGCAAGACGTATTACTCCTCTTCATGCTCCAAAGATTATAGATAAAGTTAGAGGGTGGTGATAAGGTATTAAAATGAGAAGCGTGTCAGCAATAGGGAAGAAGGGGCCAGTGCTGAAATATTAAGGGAGGAAATTAGCACATCATATCTCCAAATCTGAACTTGGGAGCTGCAGACTAGAGAAACTCTGTGACATATTCAGGTTATTGGAGTATATGAGGCTTCCATTCCTTGTTTGCCTTTGTACTGAACTCTTCAAAAAGCTGGCAAGTGCTCTGTTTGCACTGTGTTACAAACAGCCTAAGTCACGCAAAGCTCTGGGCTCTGCTTTCAAGGCTCCTGGGCCACTCTGCCTGCCAAGCAGCGCAGGCGGTACCAGGAGGAGTGCAAGTGAGGACCAGCCAGGACAGCTGGGACGGGAGGGTTCTTGGGGTACTGTGACCCCGCTGGCAGCCTTTTCTGCATGTAGTTTGACCGGATGGTTTTGCAGCTGCTTTGAACACTGTTCCAGCTGAGATCTACGGGGCTAGAGGACTCAAAGGAGCGAGTTGTCTCTGACTTGGTGTGTTGAGCAAACCTAGTCTCGTCAAGTGTTGGCTTGGGGTGGTAGTAATGGTTGGAACAGGTTTAATGGGTTGTTCTGGTATGTCCAGGAGATGTGGTAAAGAACCTGGAGTATCTAGTGTCTTCTTTCAGGAATCCCTCCACTTAATCAGGCAAGATACACCTGCTTTCTCTTGGAAATGCACATTGTCCCAGCCCTGGGTGAAGAAGATAAAAGCTGAGTCTAGGAAATGTCCTAGAAAGAGATGGAAGTGCAAACATTGCGTAACAAAAATGTTGAAAGGGATCAGCTGAGAAATTAAGACTGAAATGGCAAAAATACAAACTCAAGGTTAAGTCATTCTCCTAACTTCCATGCCTGGTTTCTCATGTCGAATCGACTGTAAGAGCAAACCAAGGGAGAGTAGAGGGTTATTGCTGACTCAGCATTACTGATGGATCACGTGATTGACCTGTGTGCCGTGGTTTTATATAGAGCTCTGCTAATCTTATGGAGCTTTTATATACATTAGAAAATCCAGTCTCTTCAGACTTGCGAGTTGCAGCACTTTGCCCAAAAATTCCTGCAGCCATCCCACAAGCTCCTAGGAGAACTGGAGTGTAGTTGTGATGGTTTCAGTTTTTTTAAGTACTTCCAATCTTGATTTTTAAAGACCTCTAGTCTTGACAAGTCTCTGCTTCAAAGTTTGACTTGAAAAAGCAATTCAGACTTCATGTTCTCAAAAAGTTGCATCTTGTTTCCAGTGTGAAATTTGATAATGTGTTAATTACAAAAAAAATAAATTCGATGTGAGGACAGGAGACCTCTCCTGAGACACCCCCTCTTAGCACTGATACGGGATGATTGATCACATATGGAGAAAGTACTGAGCCAAGTGAGAACGTGGTGTGGAAGGGTGGTGGCTCTGTGTGGAGAGGTAATTTGGGGTGAAGGGTAACTGATTCTCTCCAGCCATTGGTAGCACCAGCAAACTTTCAGATTAACTTCACTGCACAAGGCTGCTGCTGGGATGCTCGGGTTTGAGCACTGGCTGAGCTGTTTCCCCAAAAGCCCTGATGACACTTACGTATTTCTGTTGTTTGGCACTTTGAAGTCTGCAAATACAGCACAGCTGGCATGTATTATTTCAGTGTCTGACAAGTAGAGAGGTGGTTGGGTTGCCTTGCCATGTTTTTCCCCAGCCCATTCACTACTTAAAGGTTAATTCTTCTGCCTCTGATGGAGTGTCCTGAGCAATCTCTGTGTCTGGGTGGGTGTGAGGTAGGGCTTTTTTGCCAAGCTGCGTTTTGTGAGGCAACGATGTCTTGGAAGAAGCAGTTTTGGGGAGAGATACCATGCTGGGCGACACACCCTTACTAGGCCAGGCTCTAAGATAGGAAGCAGACATTTGTCCTGTCCAACCTGCAGCAGGAATGAGGCCCTGTAGTGGAGGGTGGGGTACTGGGGAGGGGGCAGCCACCACTTCAGCCACAAAACGGGAGCCAACAACTCTAATACGCGAAGGTGTGCAAACCTTCTGCGTCCTTGTGCTATCTAGTGCTGAAATCCAGGAGGGTCGTCAGGGCTTGCGTAGTGCCTGGTCTTGCACTTTGGCTGGAGGAGGGAGAGAGGAGGCTGGTGCTTGGCATAGCAAACAAGTGTGCTGCTCTTCTGTGGGTGAGTGAAGGGGGCATGCTCTGGGTTCCCTTGTGAGCCTTTGGGACCACAGATTGTTTCACGCTACCTGTGTTCTCTGTACTACTGTCTCAGAAAGGTGATAACCTTTCCTATGTTTGTTTTAGCTTGGTTCCCAAAACCGCGTGTCTCCTCCATAGGAAAAACCCTGTCAAGATATATTTACTGTGAAGGACGATGAGATTTCGAGCAAGTAATTGAGATTTAAAGCTTCAATTACAAGAGCAAATAAACTAGAGCTGCTTCCTAAGCTTGTGTTCTAATTGGAAGAATTGATTTCAGTACATCCTTCCCAAAGTCCTTGCACTGTCTCTTGGGCTTGATAGCCAGTGACCTAGTTTTCATGGAGCGAGCTCGTGGCAATGCAGTCCCTCACCTAGCTGCACTTGGATGAGGGAGAACAGTGCATGTGTATGGTGACAGTGTGTATGCCTGGAGTTCGATTGCCCTGCTATTCAAAGTTTCCTTGGGTAGAAATACTGTTTTATGTTTACTTGGCAGCTTTTCTGCTTGCTACTTCTGGTTTAATTGTGTGGCATCGTGTCTGTTCCCTGGTGTGCTGTCAGTTGTGCATGTTGCTGAATACAATGCCTTTGGGGGTGGTAGTGAGCACAAGTGACACTTTAATAAGGGTCCCTGGAGACATGGCTTTAGTACTAAGCTGCCCCCATCTCCCAACAATTGTCAGTTTAGGGCTTATTAGTCACACATCCCTCCTTTGAAACAACTATTTTTTATGCTTCTGCTCTGTGCTGAGTCTTCAGAAGCCCTGTTAGGTTTTGCCATCTTTGCTGATGGTGGCTGCTTTTTAATTGCTCAGGTAGCAGAAGTGGGGCTTGAAAACTCAATCAGCATTATCTCAGCTTATCTCCCTGTCACCGGTGGATTTAAGCAGATCAAAACATTCATAGGGATCACGTGTAGATGCAAAACACAGCTAGCTGTAGAGGCCAGGGCAGATAAAGTGCACCTAGACTGTTGTGTCAGCCATCCATGCCCTTGCCCTCAGCCGGTCCCTGCCACCCTGCTGCCAGATGGGCTCTCTGCTGTCATGGTCAGGGACGGGTCTTTCTGCCAAGTGAACTACCTGGCCCTGCCAGCGCATGACCTCTCCTAGCTTCAGCTGCAGTGTCAGGCCCTTTTCTCCACTGGCCTTGATGCCCCTTTGCAGCACCCATGTCTCAGGGCTGTGACTGCCAGCCCAGCATGTTAATTTAACCCTCTGTGCAAGCTGAGGCAGCGCACGCAGAGCAGCTGGTATCTCTTAGCTTCTCCCAGAGGAGTCAAGGGAAGAAGTGATTCGGGGTAGCGCACCCCGGCACAGAGGGGTGTGGGGGAGCAGAGCAGGGTTGCCGGTAAAGCACAGTGCAGGGAGCTGGGGCTTAGCTGTCCAGCAGGATTTGGTACGGCTCCTCTGCTGGAGCCCCACGTCTGCCTCCCCCCGGGCTGTTTTCAATCCCGTCTCTCTCCTGTTCCATGGTTTATGTCAGTGTGGTTTGCGCAGTGGCTAGTGAACAGGCTCCGGGCTGCTGTCGCTTCCTTGGAGGAGATGGGGAGAGCCTGGTGCATGTGCTGGCTAAAAGCTTGGCAGAGAGCAGGCTGGGCAAAGCAGCTGCTGCTGCCAAGTGGGATTTTGTCCCCAAACCTCTCGGGGCTAGGCTGAGGTCTGGCATTACCCCTGGCCTGCTTCTGGGCTTAATGAGCTACCTTATCTGTCATGTTCCCCACGGCAGATGGGGTCTCTTCAGGATTAATTAAAGATCATAACTGTGACCTAGTTACCAGACTTGCACTATTGTTACTGGAGCTCTCTGAGCCATCAGGCTGTTTGAGAGAGCTTCTTACCCTTGTCTGCTCTGGTTACTCGCTCTGTATATCCTTCTGGGACTGACTCTGAGCTCCAGGCAGGATCACGTTACATTCATTTCTCTAATAGATTCTTGCTTACCCTTGGGTAGGTAGCTAGCTGCTTCCTGCTTGCGGTGCACCAGTCGGTGTGGGGGTTAGATGTGCTGGCCTAAGTCTTTCGCAGCGTTGTCTCCTGTCTGGGAGGGGAGGCTGCAGATGGGGAGAGATCAGCTGCAAGATTAGAGAGGATGGTGCTGGAGACAACATCTTGAGACAGTCCAGTTTGTGCTGCCGTGCCTTAAACCATACTGATGCTGAAGGGATATCCCAGGGTCTCTCTTCTCTCAGCTACTCAAATCCTTCTCATTTCCAGTTTGTACTTTATTATAGCAAGCCTTTAGGAATGCTCCCCATAAAGACGCAGAAATGACTAGAGCTTGAGAAGTAAATTGTGTTCAAGCTCTTATAACCTTGCTTCTTGCCTGCCAGATTTTCAGGTAGGGCACTGTTCCAGCTGGGAACGACTCAGTCTCGTATTCCTGTGGTCTGCAGACCTGCTACAACCAGGTCCTTCCTTTGGCTGAGGAGGGCTTGCACCACAGGGATCACGGTGGGGACTTGTCCCCTCCACATCTTCCTGCTCTCTCCTTCCCTCCCTTTGCTGCTTGTTTGATGAGAGCTCGCCTTGCCCGGTGGATTGAATCTCACGCAGCCGGGCCATTGCACAGGCTCACAGTGTGGTGCACAGGGGCTGCACGTGGCATGTTTACTGTTCACGTGAGGAGGGCTTATGCTCCCAAAGCTCCCCTTGGTCCCTCGTGGAGCTGGTCCTTAACTAGCCTGATGTTCTGCTCAGGGTCTGATCATGTCCCCAGTGGGATCCCAGCAGCTCCTGCTGATTTCAGACAGGAAGAGCATGAAGGAGGCTGTTGAGTGGGACCCCTGGGAAACAGTGCTTCACTTTGTCCTCAGAAGCGTGTGCAGTGGGGGAGCTGCTTGGCTTTTCTCCTCTGCCTCGGAAAACATCTCTCGTGTTCCAGTGACCTGCTTATTATGTAGGTCATCATCAGCTGGAAGGAAAAAACAATTTCAAAAGTAGGAGAAATCTAGCAGGGCTCCTCCACTGAGCAGCTCTTTCTGGAAAAGCAGGGAAAGTTGCCCTGGGGGAGGTGGCAGGCAGCGTGGCCTGTTCCTCTTCCACCCACCTGGGCAGAGCAGTCGGAGAGGGGAAATTCTGCAGCTGGAGGGATGTGCAATACCCTGAAAGCAAGCAGATCCAGTGTGCCCTGTGATGGGGAAACAGTGCAGTAAGGTAGATAACAGGGACTTGACTTGAGTGGTCAGAGGTGGTTTGTCCTTTAATGACTTTCTTGGGCTTGGTTTTGGTAATTAGGAGGTTGTTTCTGCTGGTCTTACCTTGGTCGTGTGTCTCCACAGCAGAGACCTGTGCCATGTGTGCTGGAGAAACAGTCCTTACTGGGAGACAGCACTGTCCCACCAGGGGTAAAAAGGGGACACAGAACAAGCAAATGCCTCTGGATGCCAAAAGTAAAACTGGGACCTGAACCAAAATTCATCTCAGTGTCGTGCCAGTGCCATTACCCTGGGGCTGCTCCACTTTGCTCACAGCAGAGCTGACACCTTGTGATACCCACTGAGAAAAGAGAAAAGAGTTAGCATAAACTCCTGACTGTAACCTAAGCAAGGGACAAATTGCTCTGTGAACAAGAGGTTTGGTCAAGTCCAACTTCACTCATACTTGCCTCTGATGCAATAGCTCTTAACATCCCTCACTATCCTCACTTCTCTCCCAAATCCTCTAAATGTCAGCTGGGCTGGAGACACCCTATACCCTGGCTACCTCCTGCTTGGGGAACTGTGTGTGTGTGGGGGGGGTGTGTGTGTGTTTGCTGGCCAGCCAGCAGGCAGGTAGAGAGCTGCAGCCTTTCCTTTGCAGGAGCACGAATGTGGCTCCCTTCTCTACCTGCTCACTGAGGGATTTCTCTTTCCCTTCAAAACGTGTAGAAATGCTATGTTTTTGAGACAGCCAGGCTTGACAGGAGAAGCTGAAATCACTCACAGGCTTCACTAGTAATCAAAGCGATGCAACTTGATCTCGTAATTGTTACCTTAGAAAATGAGATTTCAATATGCCGTGGTTTTGGCAATGAAAAGGTGTACGGGGAGGTGGGTTGTGCTGCGAGCAGAGGGCTCTGCCCCCCTCTGCCTCGCTGTTTGCTGGGTCCCCTCCCCAGGCCCCCATCACGGCGTTGTCGCTGCTCACTGTAGCAGGGCTGGCTGAGCAACCTCTTGCTGGGCGCTTGTGCTGTCGCTGCATTCACCCCTGCTAAGGCTGGGGGTTTGAGGCCTCTCCAGTTGCAGGAGGTGCCTGACACAGACTCTTGTGCTTGAAGGTGCGACTGACCTTTTCCCAGAATACAGGTTCTCGCAGAGCTGCTTGCTTTGCTTCAGATGTGCTTGTCTCCTGCAGCCTTTGCTCTTCACTTTATACCAGCATCTGCTGTGCTGTCTAGATAAAGCACATACATCTCTGGACTGTCCTCCCTCTTTCAGCATCTTGATCTTAGTGGCTTCTATTTAATATATGAAGATCTCTCTGCGGATCCCGGTTCTCCTGCTGTCTAACCCCAGGGTAGGCAGTCCTCCTTGTCCCATCACACCACAGTAGTCTAGAGAGAAGTCAATATAGGAAGCAATACAGCAATGAAATTTTGAACAGAATGACATTTTTTCACCTACAGTAAAAAGACCTCTCCCATGCTTTGTGTACCCATATGGAGCAGAGCATTAAGAAAGCAGGCAAGCAGGCATGTATCTTAGCTGGAGGCACTGCCATGCGATCTGCTGGGGTACTGCAGACAGCTTGGAAGCCTTACTCAAGATGTAGGATTAGGGTAAGTTCTAGCACAAGATTTTCTGAGCTAGATGGGGGACAGGTGCCCTGAGGCTGGGATTGTCACATTGGCTTGATGGGTCCTTGCACAATGAGGCTGCTGTGTGCTGTAGAGAGCAGAGTGCTGGAGCTGTCGTGTACTTGTGGTGAGAACATCGAGGATAGCCTGTTATCTTTGCTCGGAGGGTTCGGTTGGAAACTGTCCCATAAATGTGTGGTTATTGAATGAGCTGCTCTTTCAGTATGTATGAGCCATCTCCATATACGTGCCAAGTGCATCTGTCCTGGGCAGGCAGGCAGCTGGTCTAAAGGAAAGCAGATGAGCTTTCCTTATCACAAGCTTTTCCTCATCAAGCTTTTTCTAAATTGCTCCCTGCATGGAGCAATTCTCCAACACTATTAAACACAGCAGCAGGGGTGACTCAAACAGATCCTGTCAAGGCTGCCCTATTTTTTCTCATTTTTGGTTTTATTATAAATCAGATCCACTGTGTCACAGGACACAGTGCTGTTCCCAGCACAATTGGTGGCAACAAATAGCTACTCAGAAATGATATGTATTGTGTGGTAGCTGCGGAGAACCTCCTGTTCCCAACATCTCCGGCCTGTCTGGGGCTTGTTGCCATGAAATTGTGGAACTTAACTAAAGGATGATTGGGCTGTGAAAAAATAATTTTAACCACTGATTAACTGAGTTTACTTATGTGTGTCTCGTCTTCAGAAGTTGGTGAGGCCATAAATTTAGCAAGACGGAGCATCTAACTCAAGTTCTTAAATGGCAAGCAAGGCGACCTAGTGTTGTAATGAACGGTGATACTTTCCTGAGGGAGTAACGGGTGTTATGGTCTAGACATAAACCAGTCCTGAGGTATCGGAGGGCAAGTTGAGACCTATGCAGGCAGGCTGGGGTTTTTGCACCTCCTTGGGAAGTGTCTGGTGTTGCTCCGGATAAGAGATGAAGTTAGGCAGCCCTTGGACTTGACTTCTTGAGATGGAGGCATCGGCAACGCTCTGCCTAGCCTGGGGCTCTGCACAGCTTTCTGTTGCGAGAGCGCATCTCCCATTTGCTCAACTTTGCTTAGCTCATCTCAAGATAAGTCTTGATATTGTTTAATGCCGTTTTTCACCCAAACCACGGGACAACAGTTTAACGGTTACTGTAGCCTCAGATGTTGCCGAACTATTGTGGGTAGTGGAAGAGCTGTACTGGAACATGGAGGGTCTTTAAAGTAAACACCAGCCTGGGTCTTGAATAATAATTAGGGCTGCTAGCGAGTAGCTGTCCCACCAGTTACTTGTCTTGCAAGCTTCAATTGTCCCATGAATGAAACCACTTTTATTTTTTTGAGAATTAATCTCAAAGTAGAGGGTGCTTGAAGGAGTAAAACACCTTGGCTGTTTGTGCTGCAGTGAGCTCGCTGCAACTCGGGGTTGCTCTTTCCTGCATGCCCCCCACCCTGCCAGCGCTCAGGTCCTGGCTTCCGCCTCCGGGGTGGTGCAGTGGCCCCAGCCTGGGCTGCCCAGGGTGGGAGCGAGGAGCACAGCTGGGCCCTGCCGGGCAAGAGAGGAGGGATGTGGAGCTGACGGTGTGCCTCTGGATGCATGTTGAGGGAGGTGAGGAGGTGGGGTGAGGTCACTGGAAGCTCAAACTGATGGTCTTGGCATGGCTCTGCTCTTCCTTCTGCAGCCTGCAAGCAGATCCTAGCAGCCTCTGTCCCTGTCCCCGCACTGCCCCCTCGCTCACTCGGTATCTTCAGATACTGCCGAGTAAAGCGCGCAGGACACCCTCCCCACCAAGCCTTCATCAAGAAGAATGAGACGGCTTAATTACAACCAGACGAAGCCTTAAGGATCACAGCCTCCAATAAGCCACTGACATCTCTGGTTGCTCAGCCCAGTGTGGCCACTGCAGCTTGGAGTGGGACCACGCAGGGAATAGGCTTTACAGCTCTCTTGTGCTGGGTGAGATCGTGTTGGGGGGACAAGAAAAATAGACCAGTGTCCCAGCATGAATCAGCCATCCATTTGTATACAGCTACTGCTTCTCCAGTGGTACCAGGCAGTCCTGCAGGGTGATGGGCTGCAAGGATAAAGGACTGACTCTCCTCTTGTGACAGGAGGGTTTATGCCAGGCAGTTGTGGCTGGCTACTGTTTGTGAGAGAAGAACAAGACTCCAGATTTGAACTGAAGAGCTTCCCTGCTGTCTGGGCGTTCAGGGCTGAAGATCTGGTAGCTAGGTCATGACTATTCAAGCTGTTTGGTTTGGAGGTTCAGGCTGTATCTCTGGGAATTGAGGAGACGAGGCTACAAACAAGAATTTTCTGATTTGATGCCTTTTCAGATTTGGTATTGCAATTCTCTTGTGTTTTAAAGGATTTTTGCTAGGCTATTATATGATTCACTATTGGCTTCATTTTCCATCTCTTTTAAGCTGAACTTCATGATGGCACACAGTTATGCTGTGGTTGTGCTGACTGCCTGCCAGCGGCTTTGAACGTGGTGGCCATGCTTCAGTTTAACGAAAAGCTCAAAGAACAGTAAAGCTTTTAAAGGTCCCTGAGGGATCTCTGAAACCACATAGCCAGTGGATAGAGACCTTACAATACACTGACCAAGAAAGAGGCTGTAGCAGGCTCGAACCATAGTAGCCATGAGGAAAAAAAAAAAAACCCAAACATGTGGAAACTAATTACTGAAATACTAAATCCATGAGGGACCAAGTTTCCTTAGATCTGCTGTTGATGGAGCTCCTTGCATGGCAGAGGAAACAAAGTTGCTCACAAATTGGAAACCAAGTGAGTGGAAAAAATTTCTGGATTGCCTGCAACTATCTGCCAGTAGTGTAAGGCAGACAAAGGTTAAACATTAATTTCTATCTAGTATCTTCTGTACTTTTTTTTCACTTCCCCAGTGCTAATTCAGCGTAGCGATGTGGAGGGTGGGATGGCACACACAGCGCTGGGGGGAAGAGGTGCTTTTGGGTGAGGATATAGCGTGAACATCCACCTTTGTGGGATACCCTGCCAGGCCGGGGCTGCTGTTGCCAGTCAGACTGAATGCCACTGAGCTGCCCGAGCGAACGTGTGCTGCTGCGGGACTCTGCTTCAGACAAGGTGCTACTCGCAGCAAGCACGGGCAGGAGGATTTGCCCTCGGCATCCAGGGCTGCTTCCTCTCTGGAGTTACCCTGCTGCAGTCAGTCCCATTATGTACGATGGTATCTTTGAACAAATGAGAAGGTGATGACTTAGCCTGTGTTATAACCCCTGCCCTGGGTTTCTCCAAGCCTGTCAGTTATGAGTCATTGTTTGTTTATTTACAAAACGGATGCAAACGATATCGATACAGAGTAACGCTATTACAGACGCTGGTGTTTGGACATCAGGCTGTGCTTGCAGAGCAGAGACAAGTAGTTGCACAATCTGCGTGAGTAGTCACCCACTCCTAAGAAAACCAGTCGGATATCTCAGTTTGTCCACCTGACCAATTGCTTTAGCCCAATGACCTGACTCTCTGTGGGTGCTTTTACTATGTAAGGGGTTTGGTTTTCCTGCTGCAAAGGTGGTTTAGCATGCGTGGGCTTTCTATCATCTTTCTACCTCCTCTACTGCATAAAAGCATTAGGTCAAAAGCTGTAAGAGCATCACATCTGCACAGCTGTATTTCACTTGGGAAGGGGAGGGGTTGTGTAAAAGATGTGTTTAAGTTAAAACAATTTAATGAGTTTACTAGTGATTTTTTTAATGTTAAAGCCTCCTCTCCATGGTCTAAGCCCAGAGCAACCACTGTGAGTGCCAATATCCCCAGCAGAGCAGCAACCACGGCTCAGCTCAGGGGCAGTGTTTGGTGCTGTACCACACTGAACAAGGACATTCACCTATGTAAGAGCTTATGGTGTGGTTGGCACCAGGAGCCTTTAGCTTATAATTATGTCATCTGGAGGTGGGATGAGGGTACATCTTTGTAGCAGCAAGAAGTTGTTCCTGTAACTGTGCAAGAAACATGTATAAAGCAGTTGCAGTAAAAGCATGCTTTTGCTGTTTGGTTGAAGTTGTAAGAACAAGGCAGCCGACTCCAGAAGTGTGGCAGAAAATCTGCTCTAGCATAGTCCTGAGCTAAGATAACAGACAACAGGTAGGTGCAAGTAGTTGTTGGGCTAGCACAAGAGAGTTGGGAGTCTTTGTTTATAATTAATGTAAATAAGCCATGATGGAAGATTCTCATACTCCTCTTCTTTGGGCCATTTTTATCCATGACACCAATGATTGCAACATCAGTGTGACTAATCCCATGCATGGGATTTATCTAAGACGTCTGTTTCATCCGAGGTTAGACTGTTTGTTTGCACAGTGTGTTGTAATACTTTACAAACAAGAAGCAGAGCAGCCCTGTGCGGAGGCGTCTGCCCTCTTTGGAGATGGTGGCCTGTCTTCTGCTCAGGTTCACAAGAGACAGAAGGAAGAACTAAACGCATGAGACACTTTGAGAAACAAGCCTGTAAAATCCCACATCACCAGGTGAGGAGGCTTTGTTTTGTGCAAGCAAAACTGAGCCTCGAATACTTGAGTCTTGGCTGACTGTATGTGACAAAAGTCAGACCACAGGTCCATCCAGCTAGCAGCAGGCACTGAAGTAAGGTGCTGGTGTGCACTATGCTCCTGGTAATCCCCTGAGCCAGAGGATACAGCCCAGGACATAAAAGTGCTGGTGAACCCATTCTGCATTGATCTGTCTAACCCTTTTATGAACTTGCTTGGTTTAGATCCAGAACTTGACAATAAGTTACAGTTCTGTATCATTTGGAAATGAACTTCCTCCAAAGAAATTAGTATTGTGTGTTCAATGTCAGCTGCACTTTCCTGCCCTCTAAACTCCAGGATAGCATATCACACTGTCATAAAACTTGCTGGTCTTTACAGATCACGGTTTGAAAGGCATAAGGTTTCATTTTGGCTAAGTATCCTGTAATGTCAACAGCTTGCATTTCTGACATCTTTTGTCATGGTGTAAGTATTTATGGCAACTATGTCATGCTGGAGGGTTTTTTCCCTGAAGGTCAGGACAGTTGCAGATGAAATAGCCTATCCCTCCCTGTGCCAGTCCCTTACTGTACCTCTGCAATTTCTAATAAATGTTTGCTGATTACAAAAATTACCCTTGGAGTAATTTGACAGAACTAAATGCTGCCAACCCTAATTGTTCAAGACGTTGACTAACAAGTGGGGTCCTTCTCTTCTGCCTTCTAGTTACGAGCCTTTGTGGTGCACCTAGGTTTGCGATGAGGACCATTCTGCATAACTAGGAAAACAAAATACTGGATGCTCTTAGCATGAAGTTCTCCTACCCCCTGAAATCGGACACTGGATCTCTTCAGGTGAATGCAAAATACTGAAAGATGTGTAATAAAAATAACAGGAGTTGGAAACAACTAGCCTGGCACCTCAGCTCTAATTATAACAGTGTTCAGCCACTGCCTGCACTTGGCAGAGGTACTGTCTTCTGTGAACGGAGCACCCAGCTTGAACCAGTGCTTGGCCATTCTCCAGCACCTGGTTTAGTGCAGCACTTCTCTGGGCAGGCAGCGCCTTTCTCGTGCTGGTTCTCCAGGGAAGTCCCTCACACAGGACAAGTTTCGGTGGAGCACTTCCTCATTCTGCTCTTCTGTTTCTGCTTGTACAAGTTAAAACTTACCACGAGCTTGAAAATTGGGCAGTAGCCATGCAGCTCTTGAACTGGTGTAAGCACGAATGCAGCTCTGGTGGAGGCTGTGGAGCCTGCTCACATCAGCTGAGGGTCTGGTCCTTCTGTGCAGTGGTGGTTATTCAAGAAATGAAGCAACCCCTGAGGAGCAGTTGAGTGTGATATATCCCCCTGTTCTCATGGCTGCTTGGAGCATCCCAAAGCCCAGCAGGTATTTTCCATTCGGCTGCGGTAGCAGGCTGTGTAGATAAACGTCTACGTATTCAGCAGGCTGGGCAGGAGGGTTTGTGCATGTCTCCCTTTAGGCTGGTCTGGACTTTGTCATGTTCTGACTCCCTTTCCCAGATACTTCCTTCTGTGCTTCAGTAAAGCGGGATATGGCGTCACTTTTGGTTTTGTCTTTGGAAGAGTAAACAAAACAGAAGGCCAAAAGCCAGTTACTTAAAACACATTCCTCTGCTGTGACTGGGAAAAAATCTCTACTTCAGATACAGGCATCCACTGTTTGCATTGCTCATCCTCCTGGCAGGGGTGATGGGCTCTGTCTGCCTCACTTGATTCGAGCCTAACCTTTCTGATATTTCTATTTTTGAGATGCCTGATAGGCTGTCCCTTCCTCCCGCGGATCCCAGGTTCCAGCTGCTTCCCACATCTCCAGGAGTTGATAAAAAAGATCTCGTACAATGGATCAAGGTACAGTGATAGACAAGAATGCTCTTGGTCTTGATAGGGCTTGGTTTATCTATCAGGCACATTGTGGACCTGGCATTGAGCTGAAAGGCAGAGGCAGAGGAATGTGCCTGCTCTCCAAGAGGGACTAAAGCTGGCCAAGAAATGCAGGGCTGGATGACTTGTGGTGGGAAATAAATTCTTCTGAGAAAGCCTGAGGTGCTGCAGGGAACAGTGGCTTCTCCTGCACCTCAGGATGACTCAAAGCAGCACATCTCAAACTCACTGCAGCTGTAGCACCTCTCTTTTTTTGACTTGTCCATCTTCCTGTGACAACCAGCTCCTTTCTTCCCCTTTCTGCTTTTGTAGGAGAAAACGGAACGAGTCACTTCCTTAAGGCAGAGATGGGAGAAGTGGCTGCAATCACTGGGTCTTGGCTCTCCACCCCAAAGGGTTTGCCCTGCTGCCAGCAACTGCATGTTGCTTGCTGTTCCTTGGCTTGTGTGAACACTCGGTGAACTTCACCCTCGGAGTAAGCCTAAATTGCTGAGGACTTTCCAGAGATAAAGTGAAAGCCAAAAGCCGAATATGGACACTTTTCAGGGGTCAGAATGTGTTAGGAACTGGCTTGTTAGTTGAATCTGTGTTTTGGGTGGAGGATTCACATCTATTTGCAAAAGTCTGAAGGTAGACAGTGAAATACCCTCGGCTTCTCCCATTGCCCAGCCCTTAATGCAGTACTAAAGCTCTGTTACAGCATTTTGAAGGACTCGCGCTGAAGGATAAACCCCTGGTATCAATACAGGCTGGGGGATGAGGGGACTGAGAGCAGCCCTGCGGAGAAGGACGTGGGGGTACTGGTGGATGAAAAGCTGGACATGAGCCGACAATGTGCGCTCGCAGCCCAGAAAGCCAACTGCATCCTGGGCTGCACCACAAGCCGCGTGGCCAGCAGGTCGAGGGAGGGGATTCTGCCCCTCTGCTCTGCTCTGGTGAGACCCCCCTGCAGTGCTGCGTCCAGCTCTGGGGCCCCCAACACACAAGAAGGCAGGTCCAGAGGAGGCCACAAAGATGATCAGAGGGCTGGAGCACCTCTGCTGTGAGGACAGGCTGAGAGAGTTGGGGTTGTTCAGCCTGGAGAAGAGAAGGCTCCGGGGAGACCTTCTAGCAGCCCTCCAGTACCTAAAGGGGGCCTCCATGAAAGCCAGAGAAGGACTTTTTACAAGGGCCTGTTGTGATAGGACAAGGGGTAATGGCTTTAAACTAAAAGAGGGGAGATTTAGACTAGATACAAGGAAGAAATTTTTTACAATGAGGGTGGTGAGGCCCTGGCACAGGTTGCCCAGAGAGGTGGTAGATGCCCCATCCCTGGAAACATTCAAGGTCAGGCTGAACGGGGCTCTGGGCAACCTGATCTAGTTGAGGATGTCCCTGCTCACTGCAGGGGGGTTGGACTAAATGACCTTTAAAGGTCCCTTCCAGCCCAAACCATTCTATGATTCTATAGAGGAAATACTGTACAGTAATGTTTAGGCTGCTCCCTTGTCCTGCTGCTGGTGAATCTCCCTCTGTTGACAAGCTCTTTCATTAGCATGAAAGCAGCAAGCCTGCTTTTAGCACCGTTTCCAAACTTAGCCAGTGCTTAGAACAGATTGTTAGAGAACAGTAACCTGGGACTGCTAACAAGGTGAGCTCAGGGGTTATGCTGGGCTCTCAGCTGTCTGCTGGCTCTCTGTTACCTTAGAAATAGCCTCCCTTGTTACAGAGCTCACAAAACGCTGCGGCCAACCTGCCTCACACTGGGCTGCGAAAGAGAGAAGCAGGAGCTCAGATACCGGGTATCGTAGACGGGTCCTTTGCATTGATGCTGCTGGCACGAAGAGAGTTTACGCCACGCAAAGGCTTGCTGCAATGTGTTTCAACAGGGGAAGCCCTTTCCCCTTGCTTGGCAGAAGTATTCATAGCCCCTTTGAAAGGTTAATTTGCTACCAGGGAGCTTTTCCAGCTGCAGGACAGATCTGAGGGCATATGAGGAGTCCTTGTTCACAGATCTTTAAATGCTAGCCTGAAGGAGCTTTATCGGTATTGTGGTAGTACCTGGAGCATTGGGACAGTATAGCTTATGTTGAACATGTAAAGCTGGCTCGGGAAAAACTGTTGCCAGCTCTTCAAATCCAGAGAGGGTGTTTCAGGGCGAATTTCTTCATGCACCCCTTCCCTTTCTCGTCAAATATAAGAAACAAAAGGCAAAAATGTCTTCCTCCCAGTTAAACTCCGCCAGGGCTAGAGAAGCCAAAGGATGAAGGGCACAATGCAGCCAGCGCCAGGGAGGGAGCGCATTGAAAGGTCGGAGCACGTCACAGCACCACATGCCTCGAGCGCAAGGGTGCCTGGTGGCTGTGACAAAGGTTATGACAACCCCTATCAGGCACAGCTTGGCTGTCCTGGTGTGCTGGGCTGGGCTGAACTGTATGCTGGGCTCCCCCGAAAGTGGCCATGCAGCTCAGAGGGAAAGATGCTGATCTTTCACCAGCGCATTAGGCTTCTCTTGCAGCAAAAATACTGCCAGTGCCTGGGGAGACTAGAAATTACTACTACGCAGTCCTGCAGTGTTTAGAGATGGGAGTATTTTGCTTGGCTTTTAACAGATGTGCAGCCAAGGCTTGTAAGATGTTTCTCCAGTGAATCACAAAAACTTCAGAAATGGGGCACTGGGATGCCCAACGCTGCAGCCGTCCCCGCTCCTCCCTGGGGACTCGCTCCTGGATGCAACCGGCCACAGCACGGTCCTCTTGTTGCCTACAACTGTTCACCGCAGCTTTATTGACTTCTGGGCTCTTGCGATCAAACCTCTCCTTTACAGAATCCTGTAGAGAGGGGGTTGATTCAAAAGGTTTACAGAGCAGGATTGATTTTGTTGCTTTCATTCCTGCATTTGAAAGAGTGAAGAGAAGCAGAGGAACCAAACCAAGGAAAGGGGGGGCTACACACCTCCTGTTTCTTCCACTTCTTTTGCACGCCCCTCGTAGTGTTTTACTCCCAGTTGATCCTACAGAGCAGCCCCTGGGAGACTGTGGAAATCTGGGAGGAGAGCATCGCCTGGGCGCGTGCCTATTCCCTTGCAGAAGCAGTGTGTGCTGGTTTTCGTTGGGACAGAGTTAATTTTCTTCACAGTAGCTGGTATGGGGCTGTGTTTTGGATTTGTGCTGCAAACAGGGTTGATAACACAGGGATGTTTTCGTTATTGCTGAGCAGGGCTGACACAGAGCCAAGGTCTTTGCTGCTGCTCACCCCACCCCACCAGCGAGGAGGCTGGGGGGGGCCAAGGAGTTGGGAGGGGACACAGCCGGGACAGCTGACTCTGACTGACCAAAGGGATATTCCACACCATATGACGTCATGCTCAGCATGTAAAGCTGGGGGTAGAAGAAGGAAGGGGGGGGGGACGGGGACGACATTCAGAGTGATGGTGTTTGTCTTCCCACGTAACCGTTATGTGTGACGGAACCCTACTTTCCCAGAGATGGCTGAACACCTGCCTGCCCATGGGAAGGAGTGAATGAATTCCTTGTTTTGCTTTCTTGCGTACACAGCTTTTGCTTTACCTGTTAAACTGTCTTTATCTCAACCCACGAGTTTTCCCACTTTTACTGTTCTTTCCTCCATCCCGCTGGGGGGGAGTGAGTGAGCGGCTGTGTGGTGCTTAGTTGCCGGCTGGGGTTAAAGCATGACAGTCCTTTTTGGTGCCCAATGTGGGGCTCAAAGGATTCCAGATAATGACAGGTTTGATTGGAATGTGCTAGATGGCATTTATAGCTGTTATTGCTGTTTAGATATCAATTGACAGGCTCCTGTGCTTGCCATGGGGCTTGCCTGCCTCACTATTAGAGTCTAATGCTCGTTAGTGGCTGCTTTTTGCTTTCGCTGCTGGCTGTGCTGCTGCGCTGCTGATCATCTTACTGTGCTGCGCCTGGGAACGTTTTGATAACAGCAATGGCGATGCGCCAGGGCTGGCAGGTGGCCAGGGCATCGCTGCTGTTTCTGCGCTGCTGTGCTGGACAGGCTGGAACTCCAGTGTGAACTCAAGTCGAACGGACTGTGACCTGTGGATGAGTCCATGCGGGAGCAGGACATCCCAAAGCATCTGTGGCTGTGAATAAGTCCACACCAGAGCAGATACATCTCAAAGCGTCTGTGGCCGTGGTTATATCTGTGCTGCAGCAGGTATACCTCTGAAGGGATTGTGGCCCAAGGATAAGTCTGTGCTGGAGAAGGTACACCTCGCAGCATCTGTGGCTGTGCATGAGGTCATGCTGGAGCATGTCAAAGTGTGTGGCCATGGATAAGCCCAGGACAGAGCAGGTACACCCCTGGAGGGACTGCAGCCATGGGTAAGGCCATGGGGGAGCAGGTTTACTTCTAAAGGGACTGTGGATGTGGGTAAGGCCATGCTGGAGCAGGTCTATCTCTGAAGGCATTGTGGCCCATGGAGAAGGCCGGGTTGGAACAGGTGCACCTCAAAGCGACTGTGGCTGTGGATAAGTCTATGTTGCAGCAGGTACACCCCTGGAGAGACTGTGGCTCATAGATAAGGCTCCACTTGGAGCAGGTTCACCCCTAAGGGAATGCAGTCTGTGGGTAACCCCAAGCCGGAGCAGGGGCAAGGGGAGGCGTTCATTGCAATGTTAAACCCTACGGTCTGGTCCAAAGGGGCCAGGGGTGGAGATTGTAATGGAAATACCTTTAAATTGTTGTAACCCGTGATTTGAGCTGCATGTTATAAGCATTACTATAGAGGAACCACCTGAACCAATGGAGGATGAGCCTTAGAAGAAGCAGCACTAGTGCAGCAGTGACCCAACCTGAGCTGCCTTTGGTGCCCGGTAGCTCCATGCAACACACCACCTCTCCTGTCCTGAGTGACCACCATAACAGGTGGAGCCCAAAGTCAGGGACTAAATTAACTCAAAAGACATTTTGTGGACATTTTACAGGGGTGGTCCATAGACTAAGGGAATGATATCTGTGTGTTATATCAAAGAATGGGAAGGGGGTGGTGGTTAATGAGGATGTATTGGATAGTGTGGGACCTGAACATGACGTAAATGGTATGGAAAAGCCTACAGCATCCGGTATTCCCGGGCGGTCTCCCATCCAAGTACTAACAGCACTAACCAGCACACAGTGCTCTTCAAATCACAGAGCCTTTCTCTGTCTAGAGAAGAAATGGGCAGTAAATGGGAAGAGATTTTTATTCTCTTGCATTCATACAGCTTGGGAAATGGACTTCCCCACACTGCTGGACAACCCAGAGGGAAATAAAGGGGACCAGGTGGGACCTAGTCAGGGTACTGCCCGGGGAGGGTGAAGCAACGTCTGGTTGAGGAAGGACCCCTCCAGCCCAGCACTCAGGGCGCTGGCTGCAGCCCCAGCCCTGCTGGTCCCCACTCTCTGCCAAAGGCTGTGAAGCAGGAGTTCAAGACCCACCAGTACAGCAAAGAGCGTGAGGACATTTCTGCAGGTGTCAGAGGTGCCCAGCTGGAAAACTTCCCAAACAGGGCACTGGGATGCCCAACGCTGCAGCCATCCCTGCTCCTCCCTGGGGACCCACTCCTGGATGCAACCGGCCACAGCACGGTCCTCTCATTGCCTACAGCCGTCCAACACAGCTTTATTGACTGCTGGGCTCTGGACTCCCACCATCGGTGGCTCCGGGAGTCGAAAGCAACAAGTGCTCTTCAGCAGTTTCTGCTCTTGCTGCTTCCTTGTGCCAGGTCACAGGTGCCACCCTGCGATGTAACCGCCGTGCGGCGGTTGAGCCCAAATGAGACTGGATGGTTTCAAAGGGAGCCGTCAACATCTGAAATCTTCTTCTCCTCTTCCTCAGACAAGCTAGGGGAGTCATCAGGCTCAGCTTCTCCTGCCTCTCCTGAGTGGGATGATCCAGCAACTGGGGACGCTGCTGTTGGAACAATGATGGAAGAAGATTCTTTCCAAGCTTGGAGTGATGACAGCACTACTGAAACAGACACTCCTGCTTCTTCCGAGGAGAGCGCTGGCAAAACTGAAGACCTCTCCTTTCTCAAGCAGCTCTGGAAAATTTCCTGCAATGACAAGTTTCAGTCCATTTGGTGGGTTGATGATGGAGGCTTTGTTGCCATCAGTGAAGAAATGTTCAAGAAGAAAGTGCTGGCAAGAAGAGGACTTGGGAGAGTTTTTGAAATGGAGAGCATGGAAAATTTCCATCGTCAGCTTGACCTCCATGGGCTGCATGAACTGCCAGAGGTGTCCGATTTGTCTAACTCTGGGGATGAATTTCCAGCAGAAGCAGCAGCTGCTCCCGCTCCTAGAAAGGTACGTCAGTTTCTCTGCACAGGAACTGGTGGGAGAGACTGATGTTCAAATCAAATAAGCCTCGGCAACAGAGGAGATGGGGATGGCCATAAATGTCCTCACCTTAATTTTTTTCTCAGGGCGTTTCTCAGGTGAAAACCCAGGGCTGGTTATGACTTAACAGAACCATATTGCAACATATGAGACAGCCGAAGCTTCAGGTTTCAAATGCCCCTAAAAATCCTTTTCAATACCCAAGCTTCGCTTTTTGCAATTAAAAGGCTTAGTTCTCATGGATTTGTGTTTTCCAGGCTTGAACTGGCAGCAACTCACTCTTCTCGTTTGCTTTTTTTAGCTTCTACACTTCTGTTATAGCCCCAGCTTTAAAACGGACCATCCCCAGGTGTTGGCAAGGTGCAAGCCAAGAGTGGGCCACAAAAGGAGAGCCCTGGCTGCATCGTACCTGCATGTGGAGCTGGAGGAAAGCCGCCCCAGAAGCCACCAAGATCTTCGGCCTGCATGGGGAGCCACTGCTGGGGTGAAGGAGGTGTTCGCACCAGCTCCACCGCAAGACACGCGGGCGTCTCCCCCTCAGAGGTCCCCACTAACAAAGTGCCGGGCTAAAGCACCTCCTGGCCTCGGCAGTGCCCAACCTCTTTCCCAGACAGCTGTCCCCCCACTGCCCAGCCCTGCTGGAGCAGCAGGCAGGGAGAGCTTCTGGGCTGCCCCATCCCTGGCAGCCAGGCCCCAGCTGCCTCCAGCGTGCTGCTCTGGCACCGCACCAGGCTGTACCTCCCGCACCACAGCTGCCACCTTTGGCACCAGGGCTGGGCTTTCCCACCTTCCCCCCGTGCAGCCCGCTGCAGCGGCTGCGCTGGTCCCCTGGGCTGGCCTCGCGCCCTGCTGCATCTCCTGGCTGGCACTGCCCGTGCCGGCAGCAGCCCTTGCCACGGCCGTGCCAACGCCACCCCACAGCCAAAGCCACCCCACAGCCAAAGTCCAATGGCCCCACGTTGTCCCACCTGCACCTGTGCCACCGGCGCTGCGGCTGTGGGCAACGGGGCTGGACCCAGCATGGCACATCTAGTTAGGGTAGGGATAGCCGCTAGCGAGTGAAGAGCCTAATAGAGGTGGAAATAAATAGGGTCTAATAGAGTGAGTAAGAAATAGTCTAATAGAGTTGGTAAGAAATAGAGTCTAATAGAGTTAGTAACAAACGAAGCCAAATAGAGTTGGTAATAAACTGAACAATAAACCTTTTCCAGTTGTCCTGTCCTGTTTGGACAGTGGAAAACACTGTTTTTATGTAGTTCTGTGGCTTTAATGTTCCCACTTGTCCTTCAGTGGCCGTAGCAAGACAGACGTCCCAGCAGAAGCATGCGCCAATGTCATGGTAGCACCAAGAGCTCCAGCAAAGGCTGAGCTCCTGCTGGCACTGCACAGGAGCAGCCAGGAGCCGCTTTCTCTCTCTGAGGATGAGATGTTGGAAGGGTAAATGATCCGTGCAAGGAAGCAACTGGTGTGGGTGGTGGGCAGTGGGCCGCACCTCCTCTCTGGTTCTGTCTGCCTCAAACTGGCTTGGAAATGCAAAGGACTGCTGTCCCCTCATGCGGCTGAATTCGCTGCGGAAGGGTCTGGCTTTAGTAAATCTGCAAGGCTGTTCAGAGAGGAGAAGGAAGCTGCAGGGGAGATGGTTATGTGGATGCTACAGAGTTAATGCTGGTTTTAACTAAGGCTGCACTGACTTCTTGCAAACAGATGCATCTTTCCCTTCAGCATGTAAAGGCAGCAAATGCAGCAGATACTTGGGTTTGTTCTGTGGTCGGCCCTGGTCGTGTTGATCTGCCATCCCCCTCTGTAGCGTGCAGGAATGATGCGGAAAGGAGAGCAGACAGTGGAGAGCAGATGGCCATCCCGGGTCTTCAGGAGGTGCAAGGCCACTGGGAGCGTAGAGCTTTAGAAGAAGGACCAGGCGGTTGTGTGCCTGCCTGTGCTGACCAAACTCAGTACTGTCAACAGGAGTTTCTCTAGAAAGCTCGACACCCTCCTGCCCGCTCTGCTCTCGGCATGGCTGGGTGTGGATCCTTTTGGCTCTTCCCATGCAATACTTCACATGGAAACTCGACACCCTTTAGCAGGGGCAGACTGATACCCTCCTCAAATCTGCAGAGTGAGGACCCAGACTTTGGGTATTTTGGGACAAAGATTCTTCAACAAGATTATAGGCTTAAAAGTTAAGGCCAAATGTGATCCAGCCCAGTGATCAACATTGACTGGAAACCAGCCTAACGGAGCAAGATGAAGAATTCCAAGCATGCTCCTCTAGCACTGTGTGGGCTGATAAAACTGTTCTGGTTTATTAGGCGGGTGGTGCTGGACTGCGCAGCATTACCCACTCTGGCCAGGCCTGCGCCAGCGGCTGTGCGGACACTGGGCGTGTGCACCACGAGTGGGGAACTCCACATCCCAAAGGTCTCAGCTTCGCTCCTGTGAACTCGGCTAGTGTTTTCCTGGTACTGGTCTCCGTGCACTTTGGGCTCTGGGTTGATGCAATCGGAGTTCAGTGAAGTCTGAACTCCGCTCACCCCTGCAGGCAACAGCAGAGAAAGTTCAGGGACTGAAAGCAGCTGCCTGCCCTTCGTCAGCAAGATCAGCAGAGTGACCCTGCTTGCTTAGCGAGCACCTAAATTTCAGTAAAACGTCTCTGGAGCCAAGGAGTTTGGGCTAGCCTGTAATGTGGGGAAGAGAGGGCTCAGTCATACTGCAGAGGGGGAAACCTAGGGACAAAAGAGGTGCATGTGTCCAGAAGGAACAGCTCTATGTCTGGGGCCACCTGTAGTGGGAGATATTTTAAAGGTGGGTTTGATCAACATTCATGTAACAGATTTGAAGATCTTACAGTGTATTAAGACACTAGAACCAATGTAAGTGGTCAGAGACAACTTTGTAGATGCCCAGAAAGCTGCTGATGGGATTCTGGTGGGATCCAGCTTGCCAGGATTTCTCACTCCTGAATCTTTCTCCTTCTTTAGGCCAGTTCTGGAAATTGTAGGCATGTCTGAGCTCCCTTCCCTCCACCACTCTTGGATGGCAGAAGAACTGTATAGCTTCACACAGGGAGTAGCAGTGTGTTCCTCTGGCGCTCCAGGATGTGTCCTGGTGTCAGTATGTCTCTGTCCCCTTGTCACCCTTCCCCTCACCACTCAGCTATACAGATGAGCAGTGAAAGTAGTTCAAATCACCTGCAAAGACAAGGCAGCAAATAAAATACGGTGTTGCAATTAACGGGGCGCTTTCTGGCTCTCTGCCTAGCAGATGCTTTGGATCCGAGACAGACAAATTTTCTCTTAGTGGCCTGAGCAGCTCCAGAGCCTGGACTCTGCCGACCCTTTGCTTTACAACAGCGAAGCACCCCTGGGTGCTGAGCAGGGGTGACGGGCTCCCCCAGCCCTGTCAGCCTTTTCCAGTTGTTGCTATAATCAGCTCATGTCACCTTCCTCCCTCTTTTCAAGGCTCTGATAACAAGCACCTAGGACAGCCGGGTGACCTTTGGCTGAGCTTCCCCTTTAAACTCTGGTGGCTTTTGCTTCATTGCCTAGTTGTTATGCAGCAGTAAAGATCTGTTCTGATTAGCAGCAGAGTCTGCTCCCCTCCCCTTTCCCCTCTTACACAGATCAAAGCTCTCTGAATTTGCCTGAACAAATTTACATTTAGGTCAGTGAGAGATTTACTTGAGGAAAAGATTTTTTTCTGCCATCTTTTTCTTAACTCTGTAAGAAGTGAAAATAAGCACAAAGGCAGGTGGGAGAAAAAAATTGTGGGCTATAAATACATGGGTTTGGCACACATGGGAGGACAAAGTCATTAGTAAGAGAGAAAATCACTGATGTGGCAGCAAGAAGCTACATCTTCAGCTGATGTAAAGCAGCATCTCCCCATGGAAGCAATGGGACCACGTCATTGTCATCAGCTGAGCTCCTTGGTGGACCTGCTCCCCTCTGTGGTGCCGAAGCTGACTGCAGCTGCCTCCTTCCACAGTAGTGACGAGGGAAGTATGGACAGCAAGTCTCTGGACTACGTTGATCTTCACCTGCAATTTTTGGCTCCTTGTAGCTGTCTGCCTAGGCTGCCTAAATCCCTGCTGTGCTCTCTGGATGGGAAGTGGCAATAACAGGGAGGCTGTCCCATCCCAGCCGGTGGGGCTGACGTGCCAAAGCATGGCAGGGTTCGTTGCTCGAGGCCCCTGCCTCCATCTCTAGGGCGTATTGGGATGGGACACAGAACAGCAGTGGAAGAGCCACGCTGGGATCATGGTGGTCATGGAGACAGGATGACCTTGTTCCGAGAGTGCTGCTAGCAACTGGGAGACCTGGATGCGGTTGCTGGTTCCATCTTAGCTTGTGCGCGTTGCCTTGGCCAACTCCACATCTCTTGGTGCTTCTTCTGTAGGTGGCAAATACTTCTTCCCACTCGTTGAGAACCTCAGCTTTTCCAGGAAAACAGTCTCATTGTGGCTTTCTGAAGCCTAGCACACCGTCCCCCAGTTGGCATACTCTTAAAACTGCAAAAGTATGCATAGAGACGGGTGTGCTCAGCAGTTTAAATATTAACAGGACATGTGAGAACTGGGGGTTGCAATACAGAAGTGGTAAACAATCAGTTTAGTTGCTAAACTTAGACCCACTCACTCTAGCGAGATGTTCAGGGCTTTCTGAATTGGGCTTGAAGTGAAAGGTTAGCTGGGATTTCACGCAAGAACAACCCACCTGAATTCGGGGTGGGTCTGGTACTGTGCAAGAGCTTGGCTGCCCAACGTGGCTGCGCGCCGCCTTGCAGCGTGCAGGGACCGCAGCCCTGGCGGGGCTGGCAACGCAGGGCTCTGTCGTTATGGTAGAGGCCGCAGATCCTGGGGCTTCTGGCCTCTTCCTGATTCACAGTCATGCAAATAACCCCAGGGAAGGACTCGCTGAGAATTACTCTATCATGTCTAGGTTGCAAGGTGGGAAGTGGTATTTGAAATGCTCAACGCGTTTTTTTGCCCGGAGTTATGGTAGTCTTAACAAAGAAGCTGGCTAGTTTGGCATGATTCATCTTTAATGAAATCATGTTGCATTTTATCCAGTTTTCTTGCTTATTTCTGGATCTTTAGAAAACTGAAGGCTGGAGGAGGCCTCTGCCTGCCCTCAGGTGGTCATCTGAAGAAAAGCAGGAGTTGCACTCCTGGCCGTGTCACCAGGGTGCTACCTGTGGTGGGGTGACAGCACACGGGCTGAGGTCCTTCTCCCTGGCTGGGGCGTTGGGAGGGGGCTGGCTCCCAGGGCCACGGTTTCTGAGGGATGGAAAAATTCCATCCTGCCCAAACCCAGGGCAGATAATGCCACAAAGATGTTCCGATGCTGGGACAGAGCCTGGCCTAACCCTGGCTGAACTGGGCTATCTGGAGAGCCTGTCCTCTCCACCACAGGACCTGATGTGTGCCCGTTGCTCCTGAGGGCCCTTTTTTTTCCAAAGACCTTGGCGTGAATATTCTTTAATTCTTATTCTTTTGACATTTGTCCTGGGCTGCTGCAGGTGTGAATGTCTCACCAACGAGCTGCTGTTTCCTCTGGCTGTTGGTGTTGTGCAGTGGCCCCCCCTGGGCTGAGGACTTGGTAAGTGAAGTAGCCATCCATGGCCACCACAGATGATTCTACTGTATCATCTAAAAAGTGGGTTGTTTCTTTTTTGGGGGGGTGGTAGAATCCTTCAATGAAAGCAAATGTTCCCATTTCCCACTTTTATAAGTGGGAGTGCAGCCACAACATGTTTCTGACTTCCTATTTCTCTAAAACGGGTTGTACGAGGCTTCTTTAGCGCCTCGGGCATATTTAGCATCTTTTCTGTGTTCTGGTTTGTTTCTGTGCAGAGAAAGAAAAGCTAATAGTCAAATGCCAAAGAATTTAATGAGGAACAGATTAGGCGATGCTGGAACTGCTTCAGATTTATAGATCCAAGATCCACAGGTGTGTGGGCAGAAAGGCCGTGTCTGAGGGAGGTATGTATCTCTTCAGACCCAGTAACTCAAAGGGGCGGGAGAAACGGAGAGCTTTTCAGGCACACAAACACCCTTGAACCAGCAGACTGTCGACCACGGGATGGCAGTGCAGGAGGGAGAAGGACAGATGGCTTCCCTGAGAAGCACAATTCATGGGATTGCGTTTATGGCTCCATGGCAGCCTGCATTGCAGCAGTATTCGTTTGCTGTGGCCATGACGGCGTCAGTAGGCTCAAGAGGCAACATGTAGGCAGTGACTGCAGGCTGGCAGCGGCATACGTAGCCTCACACTGATGCCAACCTCAGTGGGGGTTTGTGTCCTTCACCCACTCGCTGGAATCTGGTGTGGAGGTGCTGGGAGGTGCAGGTGCCATCCCCAGGGACCGATCGCGACTGCTGTGGGTGCAGCCAGCACACGCTGAGACTGGCTCGATACTTTTGGCTGATGTACGGGGAAAAAAGCTGCAGCTGGCGGTGGGAGAGGTGTGTTCGGACATTGCCCAAAGCAAAGCATCCTGGCAGATTAATCTCTAACTTTTGTTAGAGATACTAATCTTAAAGAAGAAAAAGGAAAAAAGTTGTAAAAGGCACAGATATGCATTTAAACTAAATACGTGACCAGTTGCTTTCTGAGAATTGGAGAGCTTGATTGCTTGGGCTGATTCACATTAGGGAAAACATCCTTTTTTTGCTCTCAATTAGGAGTGGGAGCAAAATAATTTCTGGTCCAACTTCAGCACAAATTGAAGTGTGTCTTATAAAGGTCCTTATTGCTTGGCTGTCCTCCCGGGAAGCGCCGTGTGAGAGCCCATCCACTGCCCTACACCACAACAGGCAGTTTTCAACAACAAAGCCAGACCTGTGTAAATTGGAAGCGGTTTGGTAATGCTGGAACAAAAGCCGGAGGATTCCCCGTGTGTTGAATGAAGCTGTCAGTTCCTTAATAACTGGAGAAAAATCTTTTTCATTTTTAACCCAATTTCACATAGTAGAACAAGCTCTCTCAAAAAAACCCAGCTTTTAAGTCACAAGGCCTCCAAACAAGTAAGTGCTCTGCATTTATGGACAAAGCAGGAGTGATTCAGATGAAGTGAACAGGAACATCTCCTGCCCAGAGGATGAGGAGGAAGGCACGCAATGTTTGACGGTCTGAAAAATGAGCCTGTAAAGTACAGGCAGGAGAATTACGTGCAGTGCTGCTCTTCCTGGACTTCAGCACAAAGTTACGAAGCATGTCTCCTGCTGATGTCGTAAGAAAACGCTGTCTTGGCAGCGGTGTGAGCAATGTACTACGTCATGAAAATTCGCAAGTGGCCCGTGCTGACCAAGGGGAAAGGCCAGGACGCAAAGTCTGGAATTACAAAGGTAAATAGTTATTTATGCGCATGAGGTGTCCCAGCCAAATTGGGACACCCCGAATGCGCTTTTACACAGGAATCTTACACCCTTCAAGTGTCCAGGTACAACATGATTTGACTAATCTGTAACACCCACACTACCGATTGCTCATCATAGGAAAACTTTGCAAAGCAGCTCTATTTCTCCAGCGTTCTTGCTGCTTGCCTATTGATCCATACGTCCCTTTGCATCAGTGTTGCTGGAGTTACTTGTGCAGGATGCTCGGAGGGTTTCACAGCCACGTCAGAGGCCGGGAGGGATGTGGGCGTTCCCTCGGCTGTCCAGGGGCATCCTTCACCCCTCGCGGGCAGCTCTAAGCCTCCACACAGCACAGGCCTCATGGCCAGGGCCAGGCCGTCCTTTAGCTCGTTTCACTTAAGCAGAACAATACCGAAGTCTCCAGTAAGATTCCACTACCTCCTTACATTGCACCGTATAACGTGAACAACTGTCTATCTACTGAGCTCATACGCTTTCATACTGCAAAGACTGACTGATGCAACAGCGAGGGACGGACGTTTCTGTAACGCTGGTGAGCGCCCCCAGGGCCAGCTCCGCTCGGAGGAACTGACTTCCATGGCACGGCCTGTGAGGCCCGTTCCCTACGCTCCCAGCCGGCCTTGCTTCGTGGCCCCGCTGGCGGGGGGAGGAGGACGGGCCTGTAATGGCGGCCCGCCTCAGGGGACAGGCCCCGCCCGTAGCCGGAAGTGCTCCTGCCCGCCCCTTCCGGCTCGGCGCCGCGGCCCCTTTAAGGGCGGAACCGTTGCTACGGGGCGCAGGAGGCGCGGAAACTGAACTGCGGCGCGCGGGGGTGTCATGGCTGCCGGCTGCCTGGTGAGGGGGTGGCCGGCCCGGGGTCTGCCGCGTCCCGGGGGTTTAGTGCCGCTGAGAGGGAGGAGGCGGCTGGGTCAGGGGTGGCCTGGGGGTTTAGTGCCGCTGAGAGGGGGGAGGCGGCTGGGGCTGGGTCGGGGGCGGCCTGGGCGTCTGGGAGGGTGCTGGAGGGGGGGGCAGTGGCCTCTGGGGCCGGGGGGAGTGTTGGGGGGGGCCGCTGGCGGGTGCACCTGGGGCCCCTGGGCTCGGGGTTTGTTAAGGCGTGGCCTTGGGGCAGTGCTCGGGGGGGAGATACGGCTGAGGGAAGGGTGGATGTCCCTGGTGCTTTGGGGGAGGGAGGAAGGCAGGCCTAGTGCCGGGCCGGGGCGGTCTGGTGCTGCTGGGCCTGGGCTGTGCAGGGGAAGGCCGGGGGGGTGCTGGGGTGGCGGTGGTGGGGCAGCTCTGGGTTTGGGGGAGGCTTAGTGCTGCTGGGGTTGGGCTGTGCAGCAGGGGCTGACCTGGGCTTGGACTGTGGGGTGGCATCATGCAGTTGGGGCTGGGGAGGAACTGGGGGCAGAATTGGGCTTGGAGGGGCTTAGTGCAGTTGGGGGGAGCAGCCTTGGGTCCTGGGGTGCTGTTACAGCTGGGATTGGACTGTGTTTGTGTGTGGGGGCACTTCTAGGCTGGTGGGCGGGGCTCGTGCAGGTGGGGGGAGCTCTGGGTCTGAGGAGGGCGGGTGCTGGATGTCGTGGGGGAAGGTCAGCCCTGTTCTTCAGGGGCTGAGTGCTTGTTTGAGCAGGCTGGGGCTGCAGTTGAGTCCTGAGGGGGAGCAGGCTGCAGCCTGGGAGGGTGCTGTGGTCATCTGGGGGGTGGGGGGAGCTGGCTGGGGTAGGCTAGGCTGTGGTGGGGGTTGCCAGGGAGGCAGAGGCTGTGTGTATGAGAGCAGGGATTGCAGGTTAATCAGCCTGTTCTGAAGTCTGGACAATTTTCAAGTGTTACAACCCTTTGTAATGCTCCTCTTGGTGTTGGTTTTTTGGTTTTGTGCTTTTTCTCCTGATTTTGGGCTTTGTTTTGCCTTTGCAGCAAGGTGCTGTGTAGGGACATGCTGTCTTCCCCAGCTGTATGGGAAGGGTCAGTCTGTTTTGCTGCAGTTCTAATTCTACCTGTCTGTTTTGACAGGTGTGTTAAGTCTTGCAAATTTGTCCCTTTTGTGCTAATAGTGGCCTCTTGGCTACACCTGGGCTGAGATGAGCAGCTGTCAGAGCAAAGCTGAGCTTGATGGCCTGCTCAGGTGGTCATTGATGTGGCTGATCTGCTCCAAAGTCAGCTTTGGGGTCTCTGCACCAGCAGCATGTTGTAAAAATGCATGAATGATTTGTGCAAGCCACCTAAGATCCGAGGCGGGTTATCAGCTTGGATAACTTGCCTCTCTTAAAGTTTGATACATGTGAAATTTGCATTTTGTGTTGGACAATGTTTGTATCTCTGCCCAGCTTTTGTGGGATAAACACGAGGCTTGGTTCGCTTGTTGTAGAAATACAATGGTTTTGTTGTGCGAAGGTGATTCTTAATCTATAGCATCTGAATGTTATTTTCTTCTAGGAAGATCCATCCCTGGAGAGACACTTCAAAGGCCACAGAGATGCCGTCACTAGCGTGGACTTCAGTCTCAATAAGAAACAATTGGGTAAATTGTCTCTCTGTGTTTTGGTGGCCAGATGATAAAGAGCTTCTCTCCTTTAGTTAAATGGAGGGAGCAGTGGAGGTACTGAGCTCTACAAGAGCAAAGAACTTATTTTCACAATGAAGAGATTTTGGAGAATTTCAGGATAAACATTTCTTTGTGCTTTGAAAAAAATGCTGTCGTTGAACCATAAGGGTGGCAGATTGTGTGCCTCCTGCTAGAGCTTTAGGGACATCTTCTGTTGCTTATCATTTCATGTATGTTGCTTTACCATGCAGTCAACTTCAGGTAAAACCTTACTTTTTCTTCTCCATCTTCCATTTCTCCCCTTTAGACAGCTGCCTGTGATTATGCCAAGGCTTGTCTCCTGGTTGCTATTCGGTAATCCACTGAGTAGGAACCAGGAGGGGTTTTGGCTCGTAGTGAAGCCACAGTGCAGTCTGTGTGGTGTGGTGGACGTTGCTTTGGCTCGCGGAGAAGATAAGGCAGAAATGATAGTGGGAGGCAGTACACCTGGTAGGCAGTGGGTGCAGTCAGCGTGAGCGAGTAGAAATGCAGCAGACTGGCAGGTGATAATCCTGGTCTGGATCTTGCAACCGACGCAACACTCTGGAAGCTGCAAGGAAATGAAAATGAATCAAACTTGCCTTGGACCCCCTCCCTCTCTCCTTGCTGCTGTTCTTACTGTTGTCTGCTGTCTTTTCCTTTCCACTTCCTGTGTCTTTAGGTGCAGAGAAAGAGCTCGCTCTGCTCTGTGCGGTAACTCTGTTTGTTTGTGTATCCCTGAAACTTCATCCCGTCGGTGCAGGTCTCTGCTTAGCAAGGGTGCTCTGTATGTGACTTAGCGTTGCTTTTGAATGGCCTCTCAGCAGTAGGTATGGGGGCCTTTGCTGCCTCCATCTAGACCATGAAATAGTTGCTCTTGATATTTTCAGTAAATGAGGTAAGAAAGGGAATAAATTCTAAGAATTTTTCTTTTTTAGATACTCCTGAGTCAGTTGTGTGTACTTGACTCTTGTGAGATTTTAAAGTTTTTTCCTCATTCCCCCCCCCCGCAAAATAAAACAACCAAACCTAGAGGACTCAGTCTTTTTATTCCATTAGATTGCTTGCCCAGTCCAGTAAGGATAATAGCTATTGCCAACAAGTGGCATATAAGCAGTATCATACTGAAGTGCTTTATTGAGATATCAGAGCATTATTTTCCTTATTTTTTTTCTTAACCTCAATCCTGGGGAAGCTGTGATATTGCAACTTAATACCCTTGCCAGACAATGACTTAGTGTAGTTATGACGAATGTTCAAATCTCTTAACGCTAGGCCGTGTGCTCAATCTACTTTTACACGGTTGTCTCCCCTTAAATTTTAGTATCCCTAAGGACAGGTGTTGCCTATATGAAATACAAAACCAAACAAAAACAACAATTGAACTGACATATGTTAAGATTTTTTGTTTCCCCTTGGGGGACATGCATAATGAATGATCTTATTTGAAATGGGCATATATTAATCCCAAATCAATAGCAGGAAAAGAGATGACTATTTTTTTGTGTTGAAATGACTGTGAAATAGAAGGACATTTCCAGCAAAATCTATTTGATATTTTGCCATAACACTAATGAACTGAAGACTTGTAATAATGATATTGCCATGTCAGAACCTACCATCAAACTGATCTTTTTTTTCTAAGAACATCTTAAGATCTCCCTGGAGATATGCCCCACTTGGCACTTGGGTAGAGATACACATCTTAGCCTGCCAACAAACCCGAGCTGCATCTGTGTATCTTCTGTATTTGCCTGTGGAAAATCTACAAAGTTTTCTGTTGTTTAGGCATTAAAATTGATTTGAAGGGCCGTTTTTACTGTCATTGTTTGAGACTTTAAGTTGCCACGAGCGCATGTTTGCTGTTTCACAAATCACTAGGGTCCCAGTGCTACAGATTTCACGCGGTATCGCGGGCTTTAGGGGATGAGCAGCTCTTCAGTTTTCACTGCACAGAAGCGGTGACGGGACCCGAGTAGGGGAATTCTAGACTGAGGTGGAATTTACTCTTGTGTTTGGGAAAGCTGTTGCCTGGTGTTCTTGGCAGGGACTGATGTGGCTCCTGTCAGACAGGGAGGGGGGGGATGTAGCTTGTATGAAGTTCAGTGTTGTGGAGATGAGTTGTCAGTTGTGCTTGTGATGGATGTAGCATGTGCACCTGAATTCTGCCTTCTACGTAAGTGGCCCTTTGCTCTTGCTGCTGAGGGAGATCTTGAAAAAGCAGCATCTGTCCTGGGGAATAGCCACCTTCCTGTAAGTAGAGTCTTTGCCCTCTGGGGTCTCCCTCCAGCCCTTTCTCCTCTTTCTTGTCTTTGGAGCGTGCCTTTGCTCTCTTCCACCCCTTTCTTAGAAGCCCAAGAGTAAAGGCAAGTTGTGGTGGTTGCTGGTTGTTTTTATTCCTGTAGGTGAGTATAGAAGTAGGCATGAGCGGAAGAGTGGGTGTGAGTAGATGGAGGGACCCCATCTTCACCCATATTTCCTTAAAGCCTCTCATGACTTCCATCCAGTCTTGCTGACCCCTCTTACTAATAGCAAACTGAACACTGCTCTAATTGTGTTGCCAGCTTGGATTTTTCATATATTGTTAAGAGCTGCTGAGCTGGCTTTGACCGACATTTTGCAACAAGGGAGAGGTGTTGGAGGGAGATGTAGGTGGGTTGCCTTTAAGTCACTAACTCACAGGGCATCTCTGCTTCATCTGTAGTGTGTTACTTGATATGTAACCTCCTGCAGCTGATAGCTGCCTCTGCTTCCCAATAAAAAAGTGGTGAGAACCTTCATCCACAGACCTTCTATGTGTTTCCTTAGTGTGTATTTATTTGTAAGAAGTTTTGCAACTTGTGTGGCTTTTGCCTGTGCAGCTGTTGCATGAACTGACCCTTGGAAGTGGAACTGTCAGTCCAAGCCAATGCATGACTGACTTTTGTTTAAATTACTAATGAAATATACAGTACGCAATACATTGGTGAAGCATAAAGGACAACGTGCTTGAGATTGCTGGAAGCTGTGATGGCGCATTGGGTGTGAAATGTAGTTTCAATGAAATTGGAGGAGAATTAATGCAATTTTGTTTTGTTTTGTTTTCATTTCAGCAAGTGGCTCGATGGATTCATGCCTGATGATCTGGAGTATGAGACCTCAGATGAGAGCCTATCGCTTTGTGGGCCACAAAGATGCAGTGATGTGTGTTCAGTTTTCACCTTCTGGTCACCTGGTGGCTTCAGGCTCTAGAGACAAAACGGTCCGTTTGTGGGTTCCCAGTGTGTAAGTATCTATTCCCTTCTTGCTTCTTGTTAGCGATTCTCCAGCTATGGGACTGGAATCTGTTTGAAGGAAGGGAGAACCATTTTATGGGGCAGCTCTGACAGAGGAGAGGTAATTTGGTCTTGAAATTGCATTGGAAACAAAACTAAAATCCTTTGCAAAGCTTAAAGTCAGTATTAACTTCCTACGCTAACATATCAAGTCAGTATAACTCATCAGTGGTGCGTTGTTGGACTTTTCTTCCCCTTCCTTCCCCCAGTCTGCCTTTCCTCCTAGCAAATTGATCCTTTACTTCTCTGCCAGTGTTAAAAACAAGATGCTGAAACAGAAGTTGGTTTAGTGATGGAGGTATCTGTTCTGTGAGCAGGGTGGAGGTTATTAGCTTGCATGCTTGCTGAAGGCACCTAACAGTTTTGTGGACTACAGTCTTTATTTCATGGTCTAAAACTAGTAACTCTGCGTTCCACTGGTAGTAAATGATGGCATATTACTAAGATTGTGTATTGACTTTTTTGTGAGCTTGCAGATGATTAACAAGAATTTACTTACCCTTTCAGTACTTTAGCCATCTTAATCTGTAATTATGAAGTTTCCATTTTTGAGTAGAGGGTTGCCTTAGCTCATTAACACTTGTCAAGTTCTTGGCAATCATTGGCTGAGAGACCTCATAACTTCTATTGTTTCACTCGTGATGCGTTGTTTTAAGTGATATGTCTTCAGCAAGGAACACTTAATTGAAATACAACACAAACAAGAGAGTGCTGAAGAACTTCTACTTAAAGACTTGATCTTGCTACAAGTAATGAGAAGGTTTCGCAGCCAAGATGCAGAAAAGCAGCTGCCGGTGTTTCCTCTGGTCTCTTGATTCCCACTCTAAACAGTGGGATTGTTTTTTCTGAATGGACAGGCATATAAAAAGGTATTTGAGGTTCCTTCGCGTGTGAGCTTGTAAATTGCTGCTATCAAAGATGAAAGGATTGTGTCCAGAAGCAGACCTGATGATTGTGGTGGCAAATAAAAGGGATTTAAAAAAAAACAAACCACACAAAAAACATGCCCCAGCTTTAAAATAAACATGTCATTTCGGGAACCTGAGAAAGCATTTCTAGTTTGTTTTTTGAGTTATTCTGGTTATGATTACCCATTGGAAACTTTGTTTGATAATCTATAAAACCGTAAGTAATCTCTGCCATAGAACTGATAGGTTCTGAAAGTGACTTTTTAAAATCTGTGATAAAAGTGCTTTTAAATAATTTATAGTGAAATAGAACTAAAATTTGCAGATTGTAGTTTCAATTATAATTATTTCAGTTTAGTTAAACTTTCCTGGAAGAAGTAATCTCAATGGCATGTTAGCATATATATTATTAAAAGGCACAAGGTGGATTATGATTAAAGTTTAACCTTGCTGCTCATTAATCTCCTGTAAAGAGACTAACAGTGTCATTTTGCTATCTCCAGAGCTGTGCTGCTGACACAGAATGCTGAAAATAAATTACGGCGCAAACTTGTTAGATTTCTCAGACACTAATGTATAAACTTTAAGAAAGGACTGAGATGTGATGGGAGAACTGAACTTGAAGGATGTGTTGGGTGATTCTGTCTTGGTTGCTTGGGGATGTGAGCTCTGTGGTCTAAACTCTACCAGGATTGTCATGTTGGAAAAGGGCCAGCGTGGAAAGGGAGTTGTTGTTGTTATGCTGGTTGTGAATACCTCGATGCATGCCACCTTTAATCTGTGTTTATTTAGTATTCTCTGTCAATTTACCTTCTCCAGATAGAATGAAAAAAAAACCCGCTGAGGTTGAATCAGGTTTGAGACCTTTAGTTTGCTGGTTTTGCACTGTCATTGAAAGGGAAGGGAGAAGCTGCCCCATAGTCTGTTTGTGGGCCAGGACTTTATTTCTAAAGAATCTGGAAACTTGCAGTCCCTTTCAAGGGTGATATGTTACTGAAGGAGTTAATGCTACACTGGTGTGTGGATTTCCATCTTTGGGATTTGTTTTTTATAAGCTGTGCTGACAGAATTTTGTAATTTCATGTTTCTGCATGAGTTTTTATCAGACTTGGGGATGTTCTGTGGTTTTGGACAGAAGGAAAACTTTCCTGAGGAGTAACCTTTACTGTTCCTTGCCTTCTGGCAGATAAAGGATTAAATAAAACTAGGCAGCTCTGACCTTTTCTGAGGAGGCAAGGAATATTGCTGGAAGGTATGTAGTATTTTGATTTTTTGGCCTTTACAGTTTTAGTAGTCCTCAGCCTCAGTATAAAGCCTGTTAAATCGTAATGGAGAAGGGAGCAGAGCACCATGTCTTTCTGTTGTTCTTTCCATCCGTGAATACGGAGCTCCTGGTAGTATGGTACACGCTGGAGATGTATTTTGGACCAAGAGTCCCATATACCTCTTGGATCTCTAAATATGTTGTGCTTTGGATCTCTAAATATGCCTTGCGTTTATTTGCCAAAAGAACACCTCTTGCATTTATTTGGAAATCATGGGTAAAGAAGAATAACAATACCTTGTCTTTTGTCTTTCCTGGCTGGGTTAACGGTAGCGTCCTCAAAGTTGTACAGTGTCAGGCATGCTGAATTCAGTTGTGTTATTTCTTGTGTGATGCTGCGTCGGAAGCGTGCAGCTGGAGTATGGGCTATTGCAGGAATAGTTGTGAGGTCGTTGCCTGCGTGGCTCTGTCTAGATGAACTGTGGAAATGCCTCCCTCCTCACCTGCCTTGCAGCAAAGGACCCAGTAACAGTATGGAATCTCAGCATCTTCTTTGATATTGATGTTTCCATACATGTTGTTTTAAATGGTTGCACAAATTAACAATAGCGGTTTTGCCCCTTTATAGGAAACGTGGGTTGTTTCCTGTTGGATTGGGCTCCAGTATTGAACTGGAACAACTGGTGGTAGCTATGTATTCTGTATAGCTCATGAAGCATGAGTGAGTTTGGGGTTGATCAACATTTTCTTCCTAATGTGAGCACATGCAGTTCCTATAGAAATGCTGGTTAATAGCACTGCTCAGCACACAGAAGCTTTGTGTTTTCAGGTACATAAGGCCTTTGCTGTCCTATTGTGCAGTTCTAAAGTTTTCTTTCCTTCTGTATAGCAAAGGAGAATCTACTGTCTTCAAGGCTCATACGGCAACTGTAAGAAGTGTTCATTTCTCCAGCGATGGCCAGTCCTTAGTTACAGCTTCTGATGACAAAACAGTCAAAGTGTGGACGGTTCACAGGCAGAAGTTTCTGTTCTCACTTAGTCAACACATAAACTGGGTTCGCTGTGCCAGGTAAGTGTGACTTTCTGACAAATACAGATGAGGATTTACCCCTCAAAGCAGAGACTGAGCATTGTGGTCTTGTACCACACTTCTATTCAGGATGATTCAAATGTGTCTAGTGACTGAAATGTATCGCTAACCTGCAGAGAGATCCCTTCAGATAATAGTTGTGTACCCACTTTGTGTTTCTTCATTGATCTTTGTCAAGCAGAGACTTTCTTGCTTAGTGATTTGTTATGTGTTTTGTTTTTACCTGGTGTGGAGACTTCTGTATCTTGAAGTTTAACACAAGCAAAATCAGAGATTTATAATATAATTGTTATTTCAGCTTAGTTACTTTTAGACTTGTCATGCCTCTAGTTAAAAACAATTACCTGTGCTCCTTCCAAAATGCTGAAAATGCTGCCATAATAAAAACATTTTCCTGATAACTGTCTCAGGTTTGGTTTTCAATTGTCCATCTCGGTTGTTCTGAGGAGTTTTTGTGTCTATATGCATCTAGGATAAAGCCACAGTTTGTAGATGAAAAATTCATTATAGTTCTTGAATGTGGGTGGTGGCAGTGGTTGGTGGTACTATAGATGCCCACAGTAGAGCAGAAAATGTTTTTCCAGTATGTGTGATGTTCTCTAGTTAGGGACTCAAGTCCTGATCCTGTAAAATGTATGCCTCTGAAGAGAGATATTGATCTGTCTTGTGTATGAAATTTTGAGATAGGAGCTTAATATGTTCTTTGAAGGCACTCGAATGATGAAGCTTCTCCTGCTGCAGCTGTTATCTTGGGAGTAATTGTATTGCTCTGAATGTTGGTGGCAAAGGTAGGAATTGTTTTGAATCAGAGAAACAAAGATACACTTAAATGGAAACAAGTAGGACAGGAGATCTTAAGTCAGATTCAGGACTTTCCTGACGGTTATTTTATGTGCTTGTGGAATTAGGGATAGTTTGAGGGCTTACAGCTTGCTTTTTTTTTCTCCTCAGCTTATAGCAATTGGATTTTTAGTCTCACGGATGCCAGTGTGACTTCTTGAAGAGCGAGGTGTGTTTACCAACATACTTTGACAGCTGGCCGAATCCAGTTGACCCTGTGCACTTTGTTTGGGGGCATTTCTTAATTGCTATAACTCTTGTTTTAGATTCTCTCCTGATGGACGATTGATAGTGTCAGCCAGCGATGATAAAACTGTCAAACTGTGGGATAAAACCAGCAGGGAATGCATACACTCCTTCTGTGAGCATGGGGGGTAAGTACCTGGTGGTGCAGGAGGACCAGCCCTCTTGTGATTTCTGAAATGGGGGTGCCCGGTGAATGTACACCTGGTTTTGTGACTGCAGTCAGAGGTTCTCGTCCTGGCAATCATTTCTACCTCTTAAAAAATCATTAGTACCTATTACAGAAGCAGCCAGCAGAGGATGAGATGCAAGAAGAGCTTCTGGAATTGCTTTGACCTTTTTATGACTTCTGCAGATGGGAACCTTGAGGGTTATATTTTGATAACTGTCCAACATGTCAAGCTTTCGTTTCTTTATGCTTGTTTATTTTTGGAGATGCTTAAATTCTTTTTCTTCTTCTAGCTATGTTAAGCTTTTTTGTTTTGCTCTGAGTTGAAGTAAATTGAGAGCAAAAGTGTACTGGCAGATTGGTACTTGGATGCTTTGTTTCATCCTCAAATTTTTGAATAACAAAGCTATTCCAAAAACCACTTTGTATTCAGAAAAACAGCTGTTGAATTGGGATTTTTTCATGGAGAATATTGAGCCACAGCAAAAGTTAATTTGCCCAGAAACACAAAACAAGTCCTTAGAGAACTGAGACTGGAATCTTCCTAGTTTCTTGCTGCATTGAATTTTTAAGTACAAAGTTGTGTTCTTTCCAGGTAATATACAATGATATTAAGACAAATTCAGACATCATTTTTCCAGTGCTTTTAAGAATATAGGTTGTCCAAACAACAAATTGAAATATCTTAAATTCAGCATTTGTTACAAGAGTGCTCAAAGGATAATTAATTTTATCCAGTTTCTTGCGTGGTTTGGCTGAGGAGTTAAAGTTGCTCATAGAATCAGAGAATGGTTTGGGTTGGAAGGGACCTTAAAGATCACCTGGTTCCAACCCCCCGCCATGGGCAGGGACACCTTCCACTAGACCAGGTTGCTCCAAGCCCCATCCAACCTGGCCTTGAACACTTCCAGGGATGGGGCATCCACAGCTTCTGTGGGCAAACTAGTCCAGTGCCTCACTAACCTCATGGTGAAGAATTTCTTCCTTGGATGTAATCTAAATCTACCCTTCACTGAAGGTTCTGAAGGTTTTACTGTACTTGTGTGTTCAAAATAAAAATTGATTGCATACAGGTCCCGAAAGGAATTTGGTCTCAGCCTCGCTGCCTTCCAAGTGGCAACATGATTTCAGGCACAAATTCAGTAAGTTCCACCCTAAAATTAGTTAAGCGTAATAGAAGAAAAATATCTGTTCAGTCTTGTACACACCACTCTAGAAATCCTGTTAATTTAGTAGAAGACATATTATGCAAACACTAAATGAACACTTGAAAATGCTGTTGTGACAGTCGGATCCATCAGATTTCAGGAAGCTTGTATCTACAGCTCCTACACCTGTAATGCAAACCGTTGAAGATAGTATGCTTAGATATAATCCTGCAGTCTGCTTAGGGTTATAAACAAAGTCTTAAGAGAAATTCAGCAGTACAAATTTTCATGTTATCTCCTCCTTTCCATAATGTTCAACGCATCATGATGTAGCTTCCCTTCCCGAAAAGACCTTTTTGATCTTTGGCAAGAGTTGAATGTAAACAATTGGATTTAACTGCAATTTACAGGTTTGTGAATCACGTGGATTTTCATCCCAGTGGTACATGCATTGCTGCGGCTGGTACAGATAACACAGTGAAGGTGTGGGACGTTAGGATGAATAGACTACTTCAACATTATCAAGGCAAGTTAAGATACCAGAAAAATTGGACCTTTCCACGTTTTGATATGAATTGCTCTGAAGTCCAAGGGCTGCTTCTCCATCACCTGCTGCTTTTCCAGAAAGGCACGGGGTTAGGCCTGCCGGTGGAAGCCTTTCTTTCACCAAACATCATGCTTTGCTTTGTGTTAGCTTCCAGACCAGTTCTCACATATTGGTGGGAAACACATCTGTTCTGATTTCTCCTCCTCTGCCCACTATCAACAGGCAAAAAAGTCCTGATGCTGAAACTGCCCCACGTTGCAGGGTGTGCATAGGTGCTATCTGCGATGCCCTTTGGCTCGTTTTCACTGTTCTTGAGGAAATTGTGCAGTAAAAAGGATGTAGCCTTTGCCTCCAAGTAAGCCTATAGGAGGAATCGGATGCATTCCAGCAAAGCTAAAGGTTAAGCTCTTCATGAGAAAACTAGGAAAAGTTAACAAGAGGGAAATCAAAATCAACCAATTGTAATTCTGTACCATGATCCATGTTTACAGCTCTTTTTCTAGTATCTCCTTTGGTTTGCAGCTTCCAGAATTAGCTTTGACCTTGTTATGTGACTTGTCCAGGTTGGTTTGTCTTTGAAGTAGCTAGCTTTTATATTTAGAAGTCTACATTTTTTTTTTGACCCTTACCTTCAAAATGGCATCTCCTCTCACTGCCTGTTCTTGTCAAACTGATTAGTGCTGCCATTTGGTGGAACTAGATAGAAAAGGGTCCTTTCCCATCGCTATAAGTTGCTTTGAGTTTGATTGTCCTGTTTTGTGCACATTAGTTGCTTGAGCCTAAATGTGGCTTTTCTTTCCTTTACTATTAACGATTTTAGGGCTTCTGTAGTATTTTGTAAATCCATACATTCTCAAGCACTATTTCCAGTACAGATAGCTTATTAAACTTAATTTTGTTAGCTTTTCATGAAGCCTGCTTCTGGTATGCTAGTAAAGCAGATCAGAGATGTGGGGCTGGAGCTTGGTGTATTGTTCTTTCTGCCATCCACATCAGATACTGTCAGTTCCTGCTGCGACAGCCTCGCACCTGAATGCCAGGCAGAAAAGGCAGAGTAGTAAAATAGCTTGCAGTTGATTCCTGCTAATTTTGCAAGTTAAGAGACAAAAATTGAGTTTTAAATTAAAGCTGTTGGTCCTTTTGGCTTTATGTAACTAGAATTGTGTTTTAAAGTGCTTTTGACTGTATATCCTTTTCTCACAAGGCAATGAAAGAATTTGCAGGCTCTCAATACAGGTTCTCTAGTTTCCCTTGATAAAGAAAGGCAGAGAAGATGTAGCGGTGTTTAAGGAGCAGAGTTCTTCTGTTTGTCTTCCTTCACAGCAACCTGTGAGAGGCTAGACTTCCTCTAGTAGGTAAGAGCAATAGGAGTTACTCATCGCGAAGCAAATGTGGGTTGTCCGCAGAGAAGGTATTAAAATTATGAAAGCCCTTTGAGCTCCATAAAAAACGAGATAAAAGCTCCCCCAAAAGAGGTTGCTGTGGAGTAGAAACAGTGTGCAAACTTCAGAATGCTTTTGTAATTCTGCTGTATATAGAGCACTGTTCTTTTGCTCTTTGCATATAGATGGAAACACTATTATGATCATCTGATCTGACTATTAAGCGCTGATGGTGACACCACCATCACTGGAACAGGGTTTTTTCTTGGGTAGAAAAAACTCTGTAGTCCTTATTTTTAGCATCAGCTTCCTCCTCCTGGATTGTGTTTTATTCCTGGCTTCTAAATGTGGGGTCCTCCTCTCAAGTGTATTCTCCCTGTGTGGTCAAGTCAAGCACTCTTTGAACTCTTTTTCAACTGGAAACCTGCCTGAACTCCTTGATACCTCATATAATGTGATTTTTTTTTTTATTCAGTTATTCTTAGACTCACAATCACTCCCAGTTCTCTGGTAGTTAACAAAATCTAACGGAAATCAAACCTTTTGAGGACTGTTGTTCCAATTCATCCATATTGAGCTGGTACAATTACAACGATGAATAATGACGTGTGATTCTTTGTGTAATAAGTATTGTTACTTGTGACCTGTATCAAAACTTGGAAACGCCTTTCTGAAGTCTTGTTACTAGAATAGGTAGCGTGTTTAAATACTTGAACAGTTTCAGATTGTCCTTTAACCTACTTTATCAGCTTTTCAGCAGTGGCAAATCTGCAGTGTGCGTTTCCAGCCACAGTATAACTTGGCTCAAAAAATCACCTCTTCCTGCTTTCCACTTACTGCTATTAATTTGTCCAAATCTAACATTGTTTAGGTTGGCTGCCAGGTTTATTTTTTTGTCTTGGAGTTATGTATTGCCCTTGTATCCAGCCCCTACTGAATGCCAGTTTAGTCTGACACCCTTGCTATCGAAGTGATCTTTTCCTGTTATGAGTGTTATTTTTAACAGCTACTATGTAAATCCTAATTGTGTATTAAACTTTGAACTAGAAGTAGTCATACAAGTCAAAGAAAACTAAAATTGCAGTGGGAACTGTATGCAGTCACTTCACGCACCTGTGGCTGCAAACGGACGCATTTGGAACACGTTCTGGAGATGTGTCTGTAAGCCTCGCTTTTCCGAGGGTTTATATGCGTGCCTCTTGGCGAAATCGGGTTTAGTTTTGTGGCTCTCCATGCGGAGCTGCCATCTCACTCCCACTAGAGGGCATCTCCTCCCTCAGTACGTGCTTGTGCTGCCTGATTTGAAGAGAATCCATTTTAAAGATTGAGTTGCATCGAGGAGTTAATAGATAAGTAGCCCTGCCACAGGCTCTTGCGTGTTAAAGTTGGGTTGTTTTCAAAAACTGGTAAGTCTTTTATCAGTGTTGCTCTTGTTGCCAGGACTTGTTCCAACTGTGACATTTGTAAATGAACATTGGAAGTAGAGAGCAAACAGCAAAACTTTTTGTATGGTGTAGTGTTGTTTTCTTAAGCTAAGTAAAGTATGCTCTGGGCACGTTTACTGTACAGGAGAGCAGACGGATGCTTTCTTCACTCCTCTACTTGGCACTAACTCTTTTTGTACAGCAGATCAACCCCCTACAAAAATGGACGATGCTTACTGCCTGACATTTTTTTCCCTGTGCAAAGTGGGGGGGTGCACTGTGCACTGTATTGCAGGTCTATGGGAATGGCTCTAACCTATCTTTTTTTTTTATTGAGGGCAGTTGGTACTTTTACACAGTTCAGATGGAGCTGGATGGTGGTTATCTGTTCACTGGGGACTGTGGCTGTGTCAAGTCCATCCTAACTTATCTTCTCACTGGTGGTTACTAAGTTGTTGCATTCACTGACTACATAAAATTAGTATTGTCACACTTGGGACAGTTATGTTCAGTCACTCTATAGGCTGGCATGACTCAATTTTAGTTGTTAACCCCCCAGTATAAGTCCCTTAACTGGCCGTTATTTTTCTAGGGCTTGGCTGGCAGAAGGGTAGGCTTGTAGCAACAAGTCACTGGGAGATGCCACCTTGTGCTGCGCTGGATTTATTGTTTACAACATGAAATGAAGTGAGATTGCAGGACATGTTGGCAAGTTTTTGGAGAGGTGTTGTGAATGGTCTTGTGGGGAGATAGGAGCTGGTTTGGCAGAAGAGAGAGGAAGTTTTCTCTGAGCTTACGACAGCCAAGAACTTCTTGGGCACAGAAGCTGTGACTGCTTACATGGCCACAGTCTGTGTGATTTCTTTCCATTATGAAAAGGTGTTTTAGTGAAGCTGGAAATACTTTATTCACTATCTGGAACTTGGAGGATGAATCATTAACTTCGTCTATTTCTGGTGTGATTCCTTTCAAGACTTGCCTTAGTTGATAAAATATATTTGCCTTTATCTGAATATAGACACTAATGGGGTGAGGAATATTACAAATCACTTGGAGTAAAATTTTCAAAGGAGAAATGTATTTAGCACTCTTTCAGGAGGGAAAACTCCACGTAGGCTCTTTCTCCTTTAATATATAGTGTAGTACAGGGCTGGGGGGGTGGAGGAAGATCTGGCTGTGTAACAGAGACAGTATTCACCAACAAGAATAACTGTTCAGAAGTTACCTGTGTTAAGGTTTTCTTCCTCTGTGTTTTAATAGTCCAAGTCAAGAGGAGTTATGTTCTCAGAACTTAAGCTTGAGGTATCTAGTGTTCCTGAGAGTTTAAAAAGTAGATGCGTTCTGTTTTACAATTGAGCAAGGTTATTTCAGATTTCTACTTCAAATCCACATCTGCAAAAAAACCCCACGGTTCCAGTGTCTTTAAAATTGTATTTTGAGTTTTTTTAACATGCAGTTTGGATTTGAAATGCACAGTAGATTCTCAAGGGAATATAAATTTAGTTGGGGAGATGTATTAGTAGTAGTAGATCTGACATAGAACATTTGGAAGGCACATAGTATAATTAAGAATAATTGGATAGTTAAAACCCTCTTCAAGCATAGTCTCATATTCTGTAATGTCACATACTCTCAGAAAGCTGTGCATATGTAAAGTACTGCATGTTCTCATAAATAAATATGTTCAATAGCTTGTCTTGTAAAGTTTGGGGGAGAAGAGGCCCTACACTAGGTAGATGTTTAATGTTGCAGTGAACTTAAGTGTAGTTTGACTTTTTTCCTAGAGCATTTTCTTTAGCTGTTTTCAAAATAACTCTTAGGCTTCATCTTCCTGCAGGAAGGATTGCTCTATTGGAAGTTCATGCTCTTGATAGTTAGTCTATTCATATTTGTTAAATTTTTGGTGAGACAAATTGGATGTCTGAAGAAATAATGTTTATACTGGACTATTTTCAAGTTGCTGGTGGTTCTTTCCAGTTTCTCTTAAACTCAGTCGTGGTTAGTCGGGTAGTAAACCAAAAGAACCCGTGCAATGCCAACTCTGAGTTTGTCTTTCATCGTAATTTCAGTCTTCTCCTTAATGTACTAGCATACAGATTTTATTCTAGAATAATGACTTGGGAGCAAGAACAGCAGCTCCATAGTAGTAAAATCTGTCAATGTCCTGCTATCTCAGAATCATATAGCTCACTTGTGCATGTAGTTACATTTTGGGGCTACACTGGAAGCTTTTGTAGCCTTAAATCTCCCAGAATAATTGGCAAAACTTCCTTTTTCTTTCAATAAAGTAGTGCCTATTTTTGCAAGAATTGAATAGTGCCCTTGTTCTCCAGTGCTTTGAAGAATTTTTGTGGAATGTTTCCCCTCTGATAGTTTTCCTCTTAAACTTTATAACAGAAAATTGGAATGTACTTGTACTTTATTTTATTCTTTTGCCTTGGGCTTATGTAAACTGGTCTTGGTGACTATTATATACGTTTTTTCCATCCTTAGTGCACAGTGCTGTGGTAAACAGTCTTTCCTTTCACCCCTCCGGAAACTATCTGGTTACTGCTTCCAATGATTCAACTCTTAAAATTCTGGACTTGCTAGAAGGAAGACTTCTGTATACTCTTCACGGTCACCAGGTGAGGCAAAGCCTTTTATACAGTAATATACAAACCCTTAACAAACTGGGCAAATCTGTGCCTGAGCCTTTCATTCTTCATGGCCAAAAATCTTTTGAAAACTTACGTGCATAAAATTATGATGATAGTACTACTAATAATCTTTGAGATCACCACTGTTTTCAAGGGAAGGCCTACGGGGAGGGAAGGCAGGAATGGAGAGGATGAGAAAGCAAGACAGAAAGGGAGCGCCAGTGTTGAGGATGCAAGTCTAAGACCTAAGGGGCACAGTCAGCACTGCGCCCTAGACTCTAATCCTGAGTCTGTCGTGCGGTCTCTGTACCACAGCTTGGACTGTCTCCCTCTAGACTGGTGCAAATAACAACACCTGGGCCCCTGAGAGGTGTTGTGAATACAAATGCTATTCCCCTGAGAGGAGACTTAAGGACAGTAGTGGTAAAATGGAGGAAATATATTTTGGGATGTGATTTGGGAACATGTTCCCATTTTGTTAACAGGCTGAATTAAATAATTGAAGGTGATAAATGGTGCTGGTTGGTTAAGTTTAACCGATTGGCCTATTAGTATTATGCTGCTGGATGTGTTGCTTGTAAGGCTAATTATATGAATGCTTGGAGCTCTCTTTTTAAATGTTAAATGAAAATAAATAGACTAATTTCATTGTCCATGCTGAGTAGGGCTCAAAGGCATGAAAAAAGCACACCTGCTTTAAAGGTTTCCTTTCCAAAGGGACAAAGAGAACAGAAATTCTTAAGCCACTTGTGTCTCTGTTAAAATAGGGGCTGAGTCTTAAAGCATCAAAACTAGCTGGGGCAAAAAATCACAGGGGGGTGGTGGGGATGGTTGTGGGCAATAATGGTAACTGCGTAAGCTGCAAAACTGATAGTTCTCGCTTCTTGTGGCTTTGTTTAGTGTAACTGCCTTGTCTGATGTCTAAAAAGGTCAAGTTTGTTCTGTAACTTCTCTTTTGCTGTGTATTAATAAACTTTTCTCCTTTTTTTGTAATATTGATGGAAAAATAGGACAACCTCATACGTAAAGCTCTGCTTCATGGAAAGATCTGATTAAAACTGACCAAAGGGTTCAAATGCTGAAAAGAATGAGGGAAAGATAACAAATGCTGGTTATCCTAACACGTAAACCTTGACTGCATAAAACTTTCTTACTTTGAAAACTGGACGAAGTGGATACTCCTATCAGGGGCTGCAAAGCTTTTAACTGTTGTCTTAATCTTGGTTTTGTATTTGTTTTTTGTGTTACTTTGCAAAGTGAGTTCTTAAGAAGTAGCTTTCTGGAAAAGGGTAGGTGTGGAGGCACAGTGGATCATTACACCTTTCATCCTTCCCTCAGGGAGGGATGTGCCTGGTTATTGTTCAGCAGGAGGCTGAACCTGCTTTCCATTTTCCTCCCTTCTGAGCTGTAGGCTGCTCCCTGCAGAGTGCAGTGGCACGAAAAAAGAGCTTAGCTTTCAATGAGAGTCCAAAACTGATTATGGTGATGGAGGTCTTCAGAGTTAGACAATAGAAAGTCCCTTTAGGCTGATGCTGTACTTAACTCGGGGCTTCTACAAAACAGTTGGTTTGTGAATCATCTGTTCAGAAGTTGAGTTAAAGCTCTGTATTCCCCCCCACTCCCCTTCGGATCAGTAAGACAATGTCTGCCACTCTCTCCTAGGCATCTAACTGGCGTTGGAAATGCTTTGACACTGGCACAGCTGAAGGGTAGTTGCCATTGTGGGATTACACCTCTTTCAGTTTGGAAACAAGAAGTAGTATAAAAGTGGCTGATAGTGCTTTCTGGTCATCTTTAAGGGAGTTGCACCGAGATGGCTGTGGAACCAGTCCTAGCATAGCTCTGGCTGGCATTCCTGCTGCTGGCATGTGCTGTATTGCTGTGGGTTGGTTCTTTTAATGCCTGATTTAACAGATACCTTACCTTACTTTTCCACTAGAAGTGTGTGATAACCCGTGCTTCGTTCACAGTAAGCAACTGGCAGTGCAACAGGCCTTACTTTCATCAGAAGCTGCTAGGGTGGCTTCCTGCACTGGCTGTTTCTCTAGCCTGCTCTGCTCATAGATAAACCCGAGCTACTTAATACTGAGCACTTTTTTTTCCTCTGTTCTCACTGATTTGTGCCAGTATCTCCAAGTGGCTAAAAATGAAGTGGATGTGGATTTTTTTTTGGTCATTAAGTAGATTTGCCTTTTTAAGTGAGGGCTATAGGTTAGTCAGCAAATGAACAGCCTGTTCTGAAGACATTCTTGAGTTGCGACTTTGTGTGGGTGAATATGCTGGTTGAGACTTTGTTCCTACTCTGACAGCTGACTGCTGTTATGTTGTTCTGGGAAGCCTACATGCGAGCGGACACTTGAAGGGAAAAAAACTTAAGGTCCTTTAGACATACTTTGACGCAACTGCTGGAGTGCCAGGAATTTGTTAGCAGCTGATTAGCTGTAGTTTACATAGGGAGGATTGCCAAGTTTACATTACTGTCTTTAATTGTAACGTAGCTGGCCCCCTTGTAGCAGAAGGATCGTTAGAGACAGGAGTCTGCAGCTTGGAGCTGACATCTTGCAGCTGTGAAATATCATTCTGTATTGTGCTGCATATTTTAGTGCTGGAGTGCTTCAAGCTGTGAAGTACTCTTGCCTAATTCCATACAGATGAGACACTGGGTTGGTATGTAGGTCCACCTCTGGTACTGAATCATCGTCAAGGAACAGAATGTTTTGGGGCCTGCAAGTCACCTCCGGAGCGTTGCTAGAGGAGAGCAGGTATGTACACAGTGCTTGTCTGCCCTTTGGGGCGGTTTGATTAGAGCATTTCCAAACTAACTTCCTTAGTGGAATAGAAGTTCTCAGTAAATATTTATAAAACATCTGCATGGTTATGTTTATAAATAGGAAGACAGAAAATGCAAAGTTACGATTCTCCAAGCAACCTTGATTTGAACCATGAAGTAGCTGCATTCTACCTACCTGGGTGGCATAAGTGCTCTCTGCTTTGCTGGCTGGCTAAAGAGCAAGATCTCCTGAGCAGGTGCACAGGAAGCAAATGTGCTCCTTTATTGTCTGCTGCCAGGTCTACCTAGGTGGCATTAAACATCCGTGCAGGCCTAGTCCTCTTTGAAGGGTGTGAGGACACCTCAAGGCTGCACACAACTGGACCAACAAAGGGAGAGGAGGGTGTGTTGCAAACAACAAGCAATTGACTTTAGATTAGCATTTCTGAGTATTAAAAGGAAATACGAGTCCTCTATTCTTTCCTTGTTTTTTTTTTTTTAAACTGAAGCTTTCAGGATTTAAAAAACTACTGAAGATTCAATTATAAGGTGCCAGTATATTTTTCCTTATGTTAGCTGTAGCCCTTACTCCCTGGTGAAGAAAGGTGCAGGCATGACAGTCTCGCTCTGTGTAGTAATACAGGAATCTTTCAAAACTTGGTGAACTGAGAATCCTTCTGACTTCTTGTCAGAGGTATTCTGCATGAAAACATCCCTTGTTGCCATCGCCATCTCTGTCTACTGTGCTTTTCTCCTTGGTTCCCTTTCCTTCTCCCTTTTTCTCCTTTGTGTTATCACCCTTGTTGTGCAGTTTCTAGGAATCTGCCCTTTTTATCTAAACATTTTTCTTGTCCTTAACCAGTGGAGATGTGGCTTCTTTCCACAGTCCCTATATCTTTCCACTCCATCCCCACTGGAGGGACAATACATGGCTCTGTCCTGCACCTCTTGATTTGCCAATGTGCGATACCTGTACTGACAACTTTACCCTAAATACAATGTGGAGAGGGGAATCTGCGGTGTTTGTAAAAAGACAACAAACATCCACGGCTTTCATAGCTCTCTTTCCTAGCTCTTATCTCTTTCTAAGATTTGGATTTTCCTGTCTGATGCTTCTTCTGCAGGATATGTGCTGCATCCTTTACCAGACTGTGAAACAAGTGTGTGTTCATTTTGTCACCTGCCTTGCCCCTTGTATTTCTTCCTGCCTCTGTCATCTTCTCTGAATTCAGCTTGCTTCTCCTACTGAGTATCCTGCTGTTGTCTTTCACTGTTTCTGATGAGATTGAATAGATCTTCATAGCTGTGGGTTTCCTTGCTGCAAGTTCATCATTGATCCTGAGATAGAGGCTCAGTGCTCTTGCCTTACCAAAAGGTCTGTTAATTTGAATTGGTCTTCACTGCTTTCTCTGCTGCTGAAACCCAGTGACAGCTGAAAGACGCATGACATCCAGCATCTTGTCTCAGGCCCTCTATGTTCTTTGGCACTCAAATGCATTTATCAAGTTTCCGACCTGCTCTTGGTGTTTTCCTAATTATCTTGATCACTTATTCTTTGCATTTTTTGCTCCTCTACCCTCTGTCATTTTGTCATTCTGTCCAAGTGTGGCTTGCCCTCTTCTCCTGTGCCATGAAGCAGTTGAAAGCACTGCGAACAGTGGCGATGACTGCTCTGTTTGTGATTATTTCTTTATGCCTTGAACTGATGATCCCACGCCTCGGATCCCAGTGTGCTGGTTGCTGCTCAGACCTTGTCACCGCTTGTATGTCCTCCTTTTTGTCTTTGCACTAGTTAATCTGTTCCAGGAGAGTTTGACTGAATGTACTGGCTCATATCTTCCCATTTCTACATCTCCTTTTGTGGGCAGTGGAAGAGGAAGCTCTCCTTTAATTCATCTGTTTGCATCCTCTAGATGTGCCCTGTTCCAGCTCTTGGCACCTCTTACCTGGCTCTTCTCTAGTATGCTTGAGTTTCTCCCAGGATTTAAAAAAAAAAAACAAACCTGCCCCAAAACCCCCAAAACAAAAACAAAGAACAAAATCTACTGGCATCCTTGACCCCTCTTGTCTCTCCAGCTACCTTCCTCTCTGTCTCTCCTTTCATTGTGCAGACTGTGCATCATTAAACTACTCTCCTCTGGTTTATTCCTGGACCCTCTCCAGCCTGGCTCTTGTTTCTTCTGTTATGCTGAAGCCAAAATGTTAGCTCTGTTCCTAGCTGAAACTCGCAAGTCTGACCTCTCTTGACTTGAATTGGCTGTTGGTGTTGGCCCTGCTGTTCTTGAAATCGTGTGCTTTCTGTCCTCCAGTTCCATGGGGGAGGGGGAATGGTGTTCAAGAGGGCTTTCTCTGTGGTTGTCCGCTTATTATTTATAGATGGTACGCATTCATCTGCTGTCTGTGTGCAGGTATGACTGTTTTCTCCAGGCATATTTCCATTTCTCCAAACTAAACTCTTGGCCTTTTTCTTGAGCATTTATTTTGGAGAGATCTATTTTTAACTCCACTTTTGAAAGCTTTGTGTTCAGGGATGCTATTCCTGTTGTCTCTTGTCATGCCAGTGTCAATTGTTACTGATGCTGCTAGCATCCTGCCAGTCAGTCACTCAGTGTTGTAATCTGTGTCCTGGCTTCGGATCCCATCTCTCTAGGCGATGAATGCGTTCAAGCCATTCGGAATAGTTCTGAACATCTTTTTCTAAGGCCACACTTAATGTTTTGTGTAAGCTGATCAACCTGTGAATTGCTAGGGCAATAAAGGCCTTGTGATCGTTAGCCTCAATCTGTAGGAAGTGGGAAGACAAAGGTATAATGTCTGTCTCTGGGGGCATTCTGCACATAAATTAGATTGTGTAACATGCTATGCCTCACCCTTCTTACCTGTGCATGCAGCTGGAAGTGGGATGTCACCTGGTGTTTCAGCTACCGCGGCATGGCTATCTGACCTTGCCTGTATCTTGTTCGTTGGGAACGCTGCTGCAAAGGAGTAGGTTTGATCCTGTTATCATTCCTTCTGTATGGCTTCCTTTTTTGGTTTCCAGTTTCTTTGCCGCATCCAGTGTGCGAGCTATTTGTCCTTTTCAAGGCTCCCTGGGGCTTATCTCCACCCTGCCTGGTATTCTTTTGCTAGAGGAGATGAGTTGAATATTGATTAGTGGCAATGTTCTTCCCACTCAGCGTTTCCAGTGGATGACTTTTTGCTCTCTTCTGTACTTTCCCTCAAACTTTCTGCAGCTCTCTCCCGGTACCACCAAAACTATTGCTATAATTTCAAACTTTGACATGCACAAAAGCTCCACAGTCCTCATGTTGTTGGTCTGCTGAGGACTAAACAGAAATGTTCCTTACTGCTGACTTGGTGTGTCTCATTGTCCAATCCCTTCTTTCTGCAGCTTGCTGTTTAAGGCAAGAAGCTGCAGGAATTTGGGGACTGGTGCTAGCAGCTTGTGTGCAGCACTTAGTACAATGAGGATGCAGAACTGGAACTTCTGAACCCTCAGGAAATACTAATAGAAGGGCATTTGTATCTGGCTACAGAAAGAGGAATAAAGTGGTCCTTTGGAAGGTTGCTGCATAACACGTTTTAGTTGCATAGGAAATAAGCTTAAAATTCTCCCTACAACTTGTATAGAAGAATATGCAACTACTGCTTTTTGACACTTTTAAAGCAAACAGTAAGATTAAAGGGGGGGGGGAAAAATCTGAAGGAAGACTTGAATTCTTCAATCACCAACCATGTACTGCTTGTCCAGGACTGCATCAGAAGCCTGTTGGATCTCTGCCAGGCTTACCTGGAACAAATGGGAGTTAGACTGTGTCTAATCACTGGCATGTGTAGCTTTTTATTTTTGTTTTGTGTGTTCACATTAAATTACGAGAGTATTTGGCAAACTATTATTTGTATGTTGCTATAGCAAACCTGTTCTATCTGGGAAGAGTGCTGTAAGTATATGTAGCAGAAATACTTTTCACTTAATTTATGTCAACAAATCTGTAGAGGATGTTGTGTCTATAGACTTGTTTGTTCCCCTTCTTTCAATTTATAAAGGCACATTCAGTCTTTGATATCAGTTTCTATTTTGGGAGGAATATGTTCTGTTGAACTTCTTTTTTCCCTTCAGAATGCCATGACTTTGGAGTCAGTTCACTGCCTGTTTTGATGTGATTTGTATTGTGCTAAATTTTGTCTAAATACACTGAAATATTTAGACTGATAAAAACAATTTTGTGAAACATTGCTCCTCTCCAGTATTCCTCACTTGGGCTTGTTCCTGAACATTTTGTCTTAAGCAATGTCTTGAACATTTTTTTTTTTGCCCTCCAAACCCTAACTGGTTTATTATAGTCAGAGTGCAGCTTCTGTATCCTCCACTCTGTTCTCTTTGAGTAGTATTCACCACTGTGCAGTTTTCTGGCTACATACTTGTTTCTACCCTTTCTTATTGCTTATTTGTCACTTGCTTTTGCGTTTTTTTTGGAGAGTCTCCATTCCTGACACTGTGGTCAGAGAGCTGAACTGCTGGGGAAGGTGGGTGGGAGTAGAAGGCAGAAGCACACTTTGTCTCAGCTGATTGACAGCAGTGTCTTTGGTTTGAAATATCTGCACTATTTAATGCTATATTAGTTGAACAAGCTTAGTCACGCTAATGACAGTGCATGTGTTTTGAAATTGCTGCTCCTAGATCAATTCTGGCAAGATCTCTGGAGTGAGATGTTGCTATCTGAAGGCCTCAAAACCTTTTGAAATCACTGCAGGTGAAATGATAGTATGGAAATATCTTAATGTGTTTTAAGGAAGCTAAAACTCTTCACACTGGGAGTGACCACATCAAGACTCTAGTTGTGCCAGCATAACCTTGTGCCAGCATATTTGAAAGCACACAGGACTGTGGGACACAGGCTGCGGTGAGAGTTGGGTGTTTATCCCAATACAGTCTTGGGGTATTTGTCTAACTTTGAGATTTATAGTGATGAGCTCACTTTTACAAAGGAGAGAAAGAAGGGAAACCAGGAGCAAACTGGATGTGAGATTTCCATGTGATGCCTGTTGGGAAGATGTGAACTCTTAATAGAATAGTCCATCCTTGCAACTTGATACAGGGTGAGGAGAAGCTTCTTTCTTGACTTCTGAGAGATGTGATCTTACTTGAAAGAGGATAACTCTACTTCTGTCAGGAGGTGTATGTTTGTGTGGTGGAGTTTTCTAGTGGTGGTTGTTGTGGCTTTCTTGATTGTTTTTTTCAGCCTGTCACTAGTTCAGCTTGCTTTCCCACCAAATTTGGCCATAGGCTGCCTCTGCAACTGCTTGTTCCTGCCTCTACCCGTTCCAGCACGGGCAAAAGCACAAGCTTAGTGCAGTCTGCAAAGTAGTGTGTTCAGTAGCTGACATAAGACTTCACTATCTGCGTCCTCGGCTGTTTATTCTAAGCAGAACAGTTTGTCTGTTGTGCCTGTGCTCGAACATGCGTAATGATTTCCCAGCTCTGTTTAACTGCATCTCGGAGCGCCTGCCTCATCCTTCCCATGTGTGTCCTCCTGCGTGCTTTCTGAAAGGTTGACTATGTATTAAAATAAATGCGTGGTGTGAAATGTATGCTTTTACTCAAGCAGTGCTTTAGCAGTCAGCACCATTTAAAGTCTCTCGGAACTGACTGTTTTAAGAGCAAGGCTTCTTCAAAATGCAACCGCCTGTGCTGTTCAGAGATGATCCTGGATGTGTTAACTCTGACATCTCTTCTGTAAAACTATTAAGAGAAAAGCAGTTTAAGCCAGCCTTCCATTCAGTTAAAAACCTGACAACTAACACAAACCTGCACAGATCACTAGGCTGTAGCTTAAAAATGGCAAGCGATGGTGTTGTAAGGAGTGCCTGCCTGCTCCTTGTGCTGCTGCAGGTGCCTGTTTTGGTTTGAAGCCTCTGTCATTGCTTGGCCATATGCTCCACATCTATGGGGATATGAAGCAGTGATTCTATTTTGTTTCTGATGCCTTTGGATGTCCTGCCTGTGTTGACTTCGTCCTGATAGTTGGTATCCAAAGAGAATAGCTTCCTCCTGCAAAACCCTAGATAGTACTACAGAATACAGTAAAAGAAGGTAATATACAAATACAATGTGTTCTGCTGATGCTGCTCTGTCAGCCATTCAGTGACGTATTTTTTTTTTTTACCAGTGCTCCTCAGGTAGCCTTGGCTTTTTCTTTGTCCTGTGCTGAAAATTTTGTGGTCGTCTTGACTGCTAAGTCTTAAACTGCGTAACTGAATTCTGCTCTGAATACTGAATCTTATGTGTTCAGTTATTCTGCTTGTACAGATTTCTTGACTTAAAATGCTTCTAACCTTGGCCAAAGTAATTGATGCAAATTGATTGCTTTGGTTGATAGCTGTTCAAGCATGTTTTGAAGTTATACTGAAAGAGCTTTAAGCCTTGGGTCTTCTGCAGTGAGCAGTTTGTATGGAATATCCTAGAAATATATAGGAAAGCATGTGATGACTGTAAAAAAAAAAAAACAAACACCCAAAAAAAACCCCCCAACCAAAACCCCAAACTAAAAAACCTCCAACAAAACCCAAACAAACAACAAACAAAACCAAACTAACTCACTCCCCCCCTTTTCTGTCGTGATAGACTGATTCTTTCACTTCTTGCCTATAGCCCTATCTGTTGGCTATTTTTATCAACAGTCATGTTTTATGCTGTCCCTTAGTGACAGTTGTGTCTTCAAAGAAAGGCTGTTGGGAAAGCATGTGGAGAGAAGATACTATTTTCCATGGTGAATCTGGTGCACGCAGTGGTCCATGAAATTTGCTGTCTTGTGCTGTCAGTGTCTTGAAGATTCTGGGTAATGTTTGAAGTTCTGGCCCCTGGAGTTCCATGATTATGTGAAAATCTTGACTTAGTGCATGTTCTTTTCATGGTTCTAGTATTCATGATGTGAGGAGGAGCTTGGAAAATGTAGATTCTGAGGGTGTGGTAATTGAAGCCTGAAAGGTGGATTCGTCACTCCTGAAATTTTTTTAAAGAACTTGTATTTTTATGTGACATGGTTTATGATTTGTGAATGCTTAGAATTGTCAGTAGTGAGGGTATTTTATGTCTAACAATCTTTCTCAATATGCCTTTTGATGCTGCTCTGTGTGTATCTGTGTGTTTAAACCTCCTTTTCTGCTTTAAACCTTTCCGTCAGGTGGCTAACTGAAGGCAACATTTAACAAAACTCAACAGTTTCACCACTTTTAATCAAATGAACAGGAGTTTTAGAAATTTGTAATTCTAAAGGGAAGAGAGAATGATTGAGAGAGAACAAGGAAAAGCCTGAAGCTGTAAAACTTGGTTTGTTCCTATCTCTGTCTCAATACCATGGATATAGAAAAGTGTGTGTCTTAAACTGGGGGCAAAAATGTGGGGTAAGTGCGTGCCAGCGAGCTTAGCATATTAATTGTGGCCCACTTAGCTGACAGGTAAGAGCTTTTTGAATTTTGCCTTCAGATTGCTGGTGTCAAATGAGAAATACCTTGTAAAGCTGTAATGAATGGAGCTTTATAACACTTTCTTTCACGTTTTTTTTAAACATGTCTTTCAAATCTGTTTGCAGGGGCCAGCTACCTGTGTAGCATTTTCAAGAGCTGGAGACTTATTTGCCTCTGGAGGTTCTGATGAACAGGTATCTGACTAGTTAAATTTGATAGTTTTGTGCCTTGTTACTGTTTTCTTTGCATCTTACTGTTTGCAAAGAGAAAACAAATATTAAAAATAATAAGAGAGATTAAACATAGACTTTTCTTACTGAGGAAGCACTTCAGCTGGATTATCTGGGAATGGGTATGTCCAACAGAAGAAATATTACCCTATATAGAGCCCTTGTTATAATGCCTTTCCGAGGCATCTGCTGCTGGTGAATAGTTAGATGGGTGTACAAATGGCTGTGTTGAGATACCTTGAATATCACGGGCTTTGCTGATGGATCGTCTCCTGATCTGCCCCTGGCTAGTTCTAAGACACAAGCCTAGGCAAGGATGCTTCCCCCGAACACTCTTCCAGGCTCTGCTGGTCTACAGTGCTCTGTATCTCATATTCCTCAGTGCTCTCGTCCTCCCACAGATCTATTCTCTCAGTCTTATTTGAGATGCTGTGACTAAGCCACCACCAGTGACTGAGACCAGATGGTTTTGAGTCTGATTGGACTTGAATGTAGGCTGCAGGTCTCTTCATTAATGGGAGCCTGGTGTAAAGCTGTGCTAATGCTGCAGTTGCGTAGCTTTTTGGGTCAGAGCTCGACTTTTCTCTGCTGACCTTGATGTGTGCGCTAGGATTGAGAGCCTGGGTGTCTCGTACTGCTGGTAAAGGGTTTTTGTGAATGAAGCACTTGTGGCAGAAGGAGAAATCTCTTCCTTTTACTTCTGGTTCTGAGTTATAATCCAGATTCAATTTCTTTAAAAGCTGCTGCGTTTTGTTTTCTGTTGTCAGTGGGGGAAAGCAAAAATGTACCCAGTATGTCTGGACCATGCTGAAATGACTTACTGGGTTCTCTATGCAACGTATGTTTTTAGTTGTATACTACTGAGGAGGAAACCAGTCCTAGGGTTGTAGCTTGTGACAGTTTCATGAGCTGCTGCATTTTAACTGTCTCTTATAGATTTGCCTAGATATCTGGCATAGCTTGTCATCCTGTCACTTTAAGACCACTTTTTATTTAAGGCTTTAAACAGACTGTTTTAAAGTGGTGCATCCTATTTTGTCTTATAAAATTATAATGGGGTCACTATATTAAGTTTTTGCTCTTGAAATGCTTATCTAACACAAGAAATAAATATGCCTTTTTGCTGTTTTCTCTTCCTTAAAAGCCCTGATGCAGTTGAAAGTTGCGGTTATATAGCAATTCATTGTTACTTATTTTCAATAGAAAACTTTAGAAATTTTTTGTCTTCACTTTTTACGCATAGCCAAGAAGCTTTTTATTTATTTGATTTTTAGCTTAAGAGGATGTGTTAGCCTACATTTCTGTTGTGTAAAGTAGATTCCTTCAAAAGGCTTTTGTTTTATCAGCTCCCTCTTTGTCTTTCCTATGGTTGGGATTTCTCTAAAGTAATGCTCATTGCAAAGTATCACCTGGTATTGTTAAATTGAAACACTGAATGGCAACGCCTCCCCAGAAAGGTGCTTTGTAAAGGTACGTTTATGGCACGTGGTCATATACTGACAACTTTAGCAGCCCTTGCCACCGTAGCTCAAGGTTGCATGTTTCTGAATTGTGTGTTTTGGGAAGGGTGGCTGTTGGCTTTCTTGTTCTTAGCTCTCATGAAGGAATTACAAACCTAAGAGGAGAGAGGCATCTGAAAATGGAGGTGGTGCTTCCTTTTGTGCGTGGAGAAAGAATTTTAACATACAATATATGTATGTATTAAAAACAGCATTAGTCTTAGATTGCTAGTTGTGTATATGCAAGAAGCTTTTTCAGTGGAATGGACCTTGCTGAACACTAGCTTTCTGGTTCTAAGAGAAATAACAATAATTTTGATTTTTATGGGGTCATTTAGACATGTAACCTGTCTAAAAAACCATGTTTAATTACGGAACTGCAAACAGGCCTGTTGTATGAGCCTGCTGGAGTCAGGTGGTGTCATTTGCACCCTGTGCTGTGATTATATGCTCGTTTTAACATAGTGTGAGTTGCCCTGCTGAAGATATGGACAGGCTTCAACCCAAAGTAGTGGTCTGAGTATCCATTTTTCTGTCATCGATCTTCACTGAGCTGTTTGCATTGCTCTTAATCCCCAGCTTAGAACAGATGGCAATGCCCATCTTTGTAATAGCACCCTTGCTAGCTGTGAAGAGACAATCTATACAATAAAAGAGCATTACTTTTTTTCTGTTACACAATGCAATGGCCTCACTGGTTAACTATGCAGTTACAAAAGAAAAATCCTTTTATTTCAGGCAAAGCAGGGATGAAAACTTGTAAGAAAAGAATAAACACTGTTTCTGATAACCAAGATGAGCTGCCTGGGTTCATAGATGTCTATAAGACTTCTGAAATAGTTGATTGATTGCTCTTAAACTTTTTTAGGCTTTCAGAGCCACTGCTAAGGATTTTACTCCATAGATTTGCTCTTGATATCTTTAAGTGGTTTATGCATTAGAGGCCTCTTTTCTCTTCTGAAATAAATAGTGCATTATGGAGAGAAGAAGCCTATAAGTGGGATTTAAGTTTGTTATTCAGCTGACAAACTAGCTAAAGACTTCTAATGCTAGTCTCAAAGTACTAACTCTCCTTTTCCTATGAGTGAATCCGATGATAAACTGGTGGCTAGTTGTTTGGGGTGTGGCTGATAACTGCTATAATGCTAAGCATGGTATTGTAATATATTTGTGGTTTTAATGGTATATTCTGCATGTTGCTTTGAAGATCTCTTGGTACCTCTAGTTTCATGATGTTCCTGACCCAAAGAATGCTGGAAGACCTAGGTCACTTACCCATTGAGAAGTCAGTTATGCTATGTCTGTGTTCAGCAGCAGATTCACAAACAGCATTCTTAGTTTAACTGATGGCAAAGCTTTCTTAGGTAAGCTTTGGTGTGCATCTGCTGACTCTTCTTTGATGTGTTGACAAAGTTGACCTCTAAGCAAATGTAGATGGAAAATTTCAATAGAGATAACTTAGCCACTTGCCTTTCTTCTGCAGGTGATGGTGTGGAAGACCAACTTTGATGCAGCGGATTATGGTGATGTACTGAAAACACAGAAGTCTGGCACTAGTGTGGATGGGACCCATCACACTCTGGTAGGTCAGCATACAGAAATCGTGTAGAGTTCCTTTTCAGTGCACTTTGTGCAACTTGAAAGCATGTGGCTCTTTCAGGCAGAGCCATCGTTCCTTGGTATTTATTTGGGCTGCAGGATGTCTGCTTTTAACTGATCTCATATTGTTTGTTTTGTTTAACTGTACTTTATAGGAAAATGAGATGTAATGATTTTAAGAGAAATAAATTTAGTGCATGTATACACGCATTTTCTACTAACAGCCTGTGTTTTAAGAATGTGTGGTAGGCTTGGATGATAGTCCATAAAAAAAGCACAGACGTGAGTAACAGCTGAAGTCGGTTTTGCTAGCTGATATGAATTCTTTGAGGCTGGTGTCAGTCCTGAAAATAGGTATTGTTCACAGTATCTTGTCACTGACAGTCAAAGAGAAAAGAAATCTCTGCGTAGACTTTGCAGTGAGAAATAGGTGATGTATTGTACTGGAGCTCTTTCCTACGTACTTGGAAATATCAGTTCATATCCGTTCCCTGAACCATGTCTTGAGAGACATCTGAGTTCTGACTGCATCTAATGGATAAATCCACCAACTGAGTAATTCATTATGATGCACTAAGTGTACTGCCGATGCTGGATGTCATGGCTATTACAACAGTAACCCTTTCGGGTTGCTGCCCATATGAGTTACAATGGCGATGTTTCACTTAAACTTCTGATTTTGTCTTGTCAGTCTCTGGAGATTTTTGATATATTTGAGTATACCTACAGGATTCTGAAATATGTTGTTACTGTGGCTGGTTTTTGGTACATCTCGTTCAACATGAGCTGTAAGCTAAAAAGCAGTTTGTGAACCAGGGGGTTTATGCATATGTGGCATTGCCTCAGTTGAAAGGTAAGCTTCTAGCCAGCATCTGTTGCTCTGTGGCAGTGTCTTTAATCTTATCAACCTAGGTTGTCTTTACTGGGCTACTAAACTTATGTTCTCTCTTAAACATAGTAGCGTTTTTATCTAATATGACTTCCATCCATTGCTGGAGGTGTTGGAATAGCCGTAGTATTTTGTGATGGACAAGATTTGAGTCTGCAGTTCTAAACCTGATGTGGAGTGCCCTGTAAAGAAAGCAAACAAAACCAGAGGATGTTAGTGCTAGGTGAGTGGGAGAGGATGGTAGGAAACAATCACAGAAGGCAGGAGGAGGTGAAAGTGTTTATTGATCCTTGGTTGGTTTTGGCTTAAACTGACTTCTTCCTTTTCCTCCTCTCCTGTGTTCTAACTCTAAAGTTATGCAGGCTATGAAACTAGCAGTCCAATGACCTCTTTGTTTATTAGCCTATTGAACTGGACTAACTTTGAACTCTATCTGCTTTAATTTAAGATATTGTGTAGTATAATTCTGGGCTGAAATACAGCAGGGACAAAGAAAGCCTTTATGGGAAGAAATGCTGGTTTTGGTTTGTAACATTCCAAGGAATGGCTTAAATAGTGTAGACAAGGTGTCTGCTAACGGGAGATTATAGTAAGTGTACCCCCATCTGTACTGCTGTTATTACCAGAGGATATTAACTAGTAGTAACTTAAGGAAAGGAAGGAAATACTTGAGCTTTTCTAAAACTTAGTTCTTCGTTATAGACCTCTGTCAGCGCATGGTAGGATCTGCATTGAAGGTAGCTGCTGAGCAAAACCCTTGAACAATGACTAACCACCCTGACCATCTGTCCCTCCAACAAAATTTCCCCTCCAGATGAGTTTAGGCAAAATCTCTAACGGATGCTGCTGGGACCAACTGCTTGTGTACTACCGGCAGGCAAATCCGTGTTACGTGGTGTTGGTTGACAAGGGGTTGCTCTACTCATGCTCTGAGCCTATGGGAACCAGGGCACTGCAAATTCTTTGAGGTGCAATACATTGGTTTGGGCCAGGTGCTGTGTTTTTACAGAGGGCAAAGTGAGTCTGTGCTGAGTCACATGGAAGAGACATACACTTTGGTTTAGGGCCCTAAATCACTTCAAAGGAGTGAGTATTTTGAATGCAACCTTTGGCTTGGGCGTGCAGCATGGGAGCTGCTGATCCCAGCAGTACTACCTGAATATAAAAAGTCTTATGTGCAATGTACAGAAGATCAAACTGATAGTCAGTGGGATTCTTCCTGCCTATTTACTCCTTGGGCAAATGAGGTGATATCTTTTGGTCTGAATAGCACAAATGATGCTTCCAGTAGATCTGCCAGATTAGCTATGAGTGTGAATAGAGACTTGTACATTAAACCTTTGACTGCTTTCAATAGTAAAATTATTCCTGGTTAAAAAGCAGGGGTGAAGGTGATTGCAATGGAAAACTTGGGTGCTAGCGGGCACAACTCAGACCAATGTCCTAGTCAGCTAAGTCTGTTGGTGCAGTTCAACAATGTGATCTCTTTTATGCAGTTAAGAACATTGTTTTGCCTTGGAAATGTGGTGCAGCTCTGTCCTGCTATAAATGAATGGAGTTTCAATTTTGTCTCACATCACACAGTCTGGTGCTGCCAAAGCCAATATAGTCTAAATTTTTTGGGAGTTATCAGCTGTATCGTGGCTGTCTGTTACAAGAACAATTGTGTAGGATGCTAGACCCTGGTCTCTACTAAGAGCTCACTACACTTCATGAGGATGGAAATGCAAAATATGAATAGTTCTCAATATCCTTGTGTATTAGGTTATTAGGAATGCAATGCTTTAATACTAAGGCAGTTATAATTGCTAAAGTTAGAAGGGGAAGAATAAACAATGTAGTCTGAGAGCTTGTTTTGAATACCATAGGTTAGGTTTAAATTTAGAATTGATATGAAATGTTCTTTGCTGTTAAAAAGAAGCTGATATCTCTGAAAATGGCTTGGTTTGTTATTTTAAGGAATAAGTATAACTTGAGCAAGGAAATCTTGGCTCTGTAATAACTTGTCCATTCATGGCAGTCTACTAGTTTCTTTCAAGTGAATTTCATGACTTTTATCTTTTAGAAATGTAGTATGCTGGGCTCTTTAACAGTACTGTCACTGCTACAACTTACTGCAAGACTTAAATTTCACTATATATTCAGTTCCTTCTTGTTTTGAGCAAAATGTTTGCTTTATAATAATGAAGTACTTATTTTGGTGGATTTTGCGTAGTTGAGATCAGTTATTTTTCCCATCAAAATCAGACTTCAAACTGCTGCCTGTGTCTCTTGACTTCATGCAGAGGTCACCTTTTCCTTCAATGAAAAGTGAAGCTGCTTCATCTCTCTCTACTGCTGTGTTAATGTGCCAGGATTCTGCTTCTTGAATAACACTGAGATTTTGTGGACATTTTAGGATGTAACTACATTTAAAACGGGCATATACGTTGTTTGGTTTTGGTATCCCTAAAACACATGAACGCTATTCTTGACACATCTTGAATCTGGTTTCACTCTTTACTTAAGTCAGAGAGAATATTTTTCCAAGGAGAGCTCATACTGTCATGCGTAGCTGTATAATCTTTTTTCTTAAGCATTGTGAAAGCACAAATACTAATCAAAACAGTGGCTGTGTAAAAACACTCAGTGTAGTATCTGGTTTCTCATGGGGAGAGTCAGACTAACATGCAAGTGCTAAGAAAGAATAACTGAACACGGACGTCAAAACTAGTTTTGGTCATCAACATGAATAGGAAGAAAAAAGAATCCTAAATAACCTGTGGGATAAGAGGCATGAAACATTGTCAAGGTTGGTGAGCTTGAAAACAAACTTGCTCTAAAATAATTTTCACTTCCATTGGCAGATGGAGACCGGAGCCTTTGGAAGATGTTGGTTTCTCAGGCAGTTGGTTAAAGTTCATTATGAATCAGGGTATTGGGCTTGTTTGCAACAATAAGCATGAACTTCAAAGTTGCTCTGCCCACCTGCTTGTGTTTTCTGTAAATATGTGAGGCTTGGGAGATGCAGCTTGCTTTGAAAGTAAAACTGCTCTGTGCAAGGACTAATGCGAATGAAAAACTCATGATGAGCAGGAATTGCAGTAGTGACTATGGTGTAAAAGCATAGACACGAAAGTGTGATAAAGAAAACACTAAAGCTGTCAGAAGTGAATTATAAATATCTGTTAGCTTAGATGTGAGACTCTAAATGTTAGATCAGAGTTACAGTAGCTCTGAAGTAAATGCTTACTCTTAAATTATAAGCTAACAATTGTTGCTATTAAGTGTTGCATAATTGCCTTGAAAACTGAAGTTAAGGGCAAGCACTTGTAATGCATGCTGTATGAAGCTGACGGGGAGAAATGAAGTTTTATAGTCCTGTGTCTTAATCCCATAAGCATTTGTGTGTGTGTGTGTGTTAATCTCAAATCTAATGGGTAGGAGTAAATTCATACTTTAAACTGCAGTATTGAGTGATGAGAACCTAAAGGAAAGTCATAATAAGAGGTATAGATTTTGCATGTGATTTCGCAAATATGGACTCTTACGCTTGTCCTGGGGTCAGTAACTCTGTGAGCATAAGGGCCTGTCTGCATCAAGAGTTGTGTAGGATCAGATCAAAGGACACGTTGATGGATCTGATATGTTGTGAGAACATTCATCATACAATTTGTTCTTTCCAGAGAGGGCGGATAATGTGTTTTATTTTGGGGGTTTGGTGGTGATTTTTTTCCAAATACAAGGAAAGCTTCGTAGATGCATTTACAGCTGACGTGCGTGTACAAGAACACTTGTTTCATTATGTGACAGATTTGCTGCTATTGTTGACTAATTCCACGAAGACTATGTATGGTCAAGTGTTATGAGCAAATGCTGAACAGTTGATGTCACATGGACAGTTAGAAAGTGCCTGGGTGTTTATCTAAACTTGTACACTGAAAATTATGAATAAAAACATTGTAGTATAAGCTAAGTTGGTAAACAGTTTTTTTATGTAATATTATGGAAAATAGGAAATATTAATTGATATAGAGATTCTTTACTCAAGTTTTAACATAAACCTTCTTTAGTCGTGTTGTAACTCTGTGCAAAATACTACTTTGCAAAGGCGGAGGCTGATGAGACTTTAGTCTAAGCCTCTGCATATAGCTTTCTAAAGAAAAATACTTTAAAACTTGTTTGTGTTGTAGTACCTCAGAGGCAAAGCTATCTTGAACAGGGGGAGTGGGAGTTTCAGGTGTCCAAAAGGCAGTGAAATGCACAGTCCGCAAGAGTTGCATGTAGTGTGTTTGTCTCAAACTAAGGGTATTCTGGTGAGAGAGGTAATAGGTACAGCAGAATGTAAGCTTACAGGTGATGGGGAAGTGTTTCTCTTGCCGCTTCAGCTGTGGATTCTGCAACCATATAACTTAAATACGTGCAGCTTAGTTTTCAGCTCCTGGCAGGACTCGGAGACCTGTTCATGTGAGTGGATGTGCAGACAGACTCAAAAGTAGGTAATCCCTTGGTACGGCAATTTGGGAGACATGGGTAGAGGTGCAGAGTTGTCCTCATGTCACTCTCTTGCCAAGAAGTCTTTCTGCTCTTTTGAAATTCAAGAGCACAAACGTTTTAAATATCTTTAGCTCCTTTGAAGTTAAATCGTACTTAATTGCAGAGCTACCAAATTTGAAAGCTGATGGCATAGCAGACTTCACAAAGTGAAGCTTGGGAAGAGCAGTGCTTCAGCAGAAAGGACTTTTAAACAAGTAAGTAGCCCGTGACTCTTCAAATGTGTCTTTTGGCTAAGACAGGCATTTAGGCCTCTTTCTACACTGCTGGGTTTAAAATTTTCTCCAAGCATTGAACTATGCTTATTTCTTCAATGGCAATTTTTCAAAAGCAGTTCTGTTGAATACGTTGGGAGACTGATTCCAAAAAGCGTGATCTGGTCATAAAGTTGTCTGAAGCCTATAACTGAATGTCCAAAGCTGACTCCACCTATCTCCTTTGCTGGTTCTGGTTTGTGTTTGGTGACCTTGGGTGCCTCCTGTGCTCAGCCCATGGTCTCTGTGCTGACTGCAGCAGTTCATTCTGTCAACCACTTGTTCCTTGTGTACATAAATTCCTCCTGAGTTACTCATAGGCCAGATGTGCCTTTTTTTTTTGACCTTTTGGCTTCCAAATTGGTAACTGTCTCAATTTTGGCATCCGTTAATACTTATGAATACTTTTGTACATTTTTTCTTTTTTTTTACTTGCTGTGAAATTTCCTCCTGGCAAGCAGTTTCATTGTACAGAGCCGCAACTCTTCACAATTGGATGCGAATGTGTGTTGTCGTTTGCGCCTCCTCCATGCCCTTCTATTTATTTATTTTTGAGTTGTAAGGGAGGAATCCTGTATTCAACAGCAGGGGATCCAACCTTCAATCTTCAGGATAAATGTGGTCTGCAAAATGATTATTTTTCCTGATCTGCTTGTCACCTTGTTTTTCTGAGGATGCATTCCCACTCCAGGAAGCTTTAGTCTGGTATGTGATTGTCTTCCTCTTGGAATAGGTAGATAGACCAACAGTGTGATGAGTGCTCAAGATGTTCCCACTGCTTTCTACCCTGCTTGGTGGTCCAAGCAGAAACTTCATAGCTATGGGCAGGAGTCTTATTACGACAGATCACAGAATGCTCAGGAACTCTTCCCCACATCCTTCACAAGTGGTGCAGTTGCAGATGGTTACTCATAGTTGCCTGCTATCGCTCCTTTCATTGAAGGAAGCCCACTCATGTAAGCCTATTGCAACATGTGACCTTGTTGTTTTGGTTTTTTTTCCAAGGAGACAGAGGTTCAACAGGAACAGAGGAAGAGACCTCTCCTTTCCTCTCCCTCCTTTGTGGTGTGGACAAAGTTGAGTCTCTACCTTAGAATCGTAGAATCATTTAGGTTGAAGAGACCTTTAAGACCATTGAGTCCAACTGTTAAGCCAGCACTGCCAAGTCCACCACTAAACCACATCCCTAAGGTCCGCATCTACATGTCTTTTAAATACCTCCAGGGATGGTGCCTCAACCACTTCCCTGGGCAGCCTGTTCCAGTGCTTCATAACCCTTTCAGTGAAGAAATGTTTCCTAATATCCAATCTAAACCTCCCCTGATGCAACTTGAGGCCATTTCCTCTTGTCCTATTGCCTGTTACTAGGGAGAAGAGACCGACCCCCATCTCTCTACAACCTCCTTTCAGGTAGTTGTAGAGAGCGATAAGGTCTCCCCAGAGCTTCCTTTTCTCCAGGCTAAACACCCCCAGTTTCCTCAGCCGCTCCTCACAGCACTTGTGCTCTAGACCCTTTGCCAGCTTTGTTGCCCTTCTTTGGATGCACTCCAGCACCTCAATGTCTGTCTTGTCGTGAGGGGCCCAAAACTGAACCCAGTACTCGAGGTGCGGCCTCACCAGTGCCAAGTACAGGGGGAAAAGTACCTTGGCCTGTGCCTGAAGAGGCTGTGCTTGTAAACCTTGTGAGAGCCAGAAGGATGTAATTTTCCTGCATCGCTTTTAGCAAGAGCAGCTAGTAGTTCTTCCGGTGCAAGAAGCGTGCTCCCGTGGTGTCTTCCACTCATCTTGCTGGAAACCAGAAATTTAGAGTGGGATGAACTCTAACGCCCAAGAGGTACCAGACTAACAGAGCTGTCGTGGTGAGCAAGCCTGGCTAGTGGAGAACATTTGCTTCGTCTCTTCTTGCCTAGTTCAGCATCCTCAGACTCTGGGAAAATAATCATTCTTCCCATTGTGGTAGTATGGTTAGCGGGAACTATGGCTAATGTAGACCAGAAAGAGCACACTGCCCGTTCATTTATAAACACACGTTCTTGGTAACAAAAGAGATAGAAACTTGATCTTATGCCATATGTTTATGAGCTTATCTGAACTCCTTCACACTGGTACAGATAACCTGGTTCCAGCCAAGAACATCGGGCAGGAAGGCATCAGTGTTGCATCGTCTGTTTTGTGGGTAGCCCCCAAGGAGGTAACACCTCAGTTTCATCATTGAAAAGGCCGGATCCAATTGAGCTCTAGAGTCTGGCTCTAATTCACTGGAGAATAAAGTCTAGCAACAGTACCAGGTTTCTTCATATCAGGAAGCCCGAGTTTATCTGAGCAGAACTGGATAGCTCTATCAGTTGACTGTGCTCTTTGTGGAGCCTCGCTGCAGATTTTGCCGATTTTCTGCGTCTTAATTTGACTGTGAGGCTGCATCAGAACAAAATAAATGGTTTTCTCTCACTCCACTAAATGAGTGTCTGCCTCACAAACAGCTAACAGCAGAGCTTTTCTGGAAGATATTTCAGAAAGCCTCTGTTAATGGCTAGCCCTCTAATACTCCTTCAACTTTTGTTGTTGTTGCTGTGTGAAACTGAATTTTTCACAAGCTAATGGGTATTTCCCCCTGTGTTGTTGCTCTTTCCCCTGAAACCTTTGGGTTTGCTTTTCTGTTGATCTGGTCAATGTAAGGAGAGAAGGGTGTGTATGCCAAACAAATGAAAGCTTGTGTCTTCTCTGGTTTTGTGTGTTAACATTTTTCACACGTTGTTGCAGGCTCTTGATCAGTTTTCCTATCTTGTCTTGATGAGGGACTTGAGAGAGAGGAAGAGGCAGGGTATAGCCACTCTCAGCTTGGCTCTCCAAGAGGCTCTGGATGACTGCAACAACCTGCAACGGCTCTGCCTGTTAGTGGATGGGAGCAGCCATGCTGCTACAGCTGTTTTCCCTTGTGTTCTGGTTTGACAAGATTTTTTGCAGAAATAAGAGGATCAGCTTTTAATTTCTGTCATCTCACAGCGAATAGACTTGTTCTTTAAAGCTCTGGAACAATAAGGCAAGTCCTGACAAGTCATTATTGGTCAGAATAAAAATTGCCTTTTAAGTTCAGCATCTGAGGCTAATTAATGTAAATTCACCCACTTAGGTTGCTGCTGTGTGTGGCTTGTTTTAATGCTTGAGTCATAATTCAAAGAGAAGAGACAGAGGAAAGATTTATTTTTTTCCAAGCTGCTATTTTGTGTCAGCTTTGAGATGGATGAAGATGGCTCAAGCTTTAAAAATTTCTAAGATCTCAAACTTTTCTGCTAACATCCAAGCTTCAAGCAAGAGTAATAACAAATGGGCATATAGTGTGCTTGTCCGCATATGTTTACATATGTGTATATATACATAACATGCATTATTTATGTGTAAGTAACATACATAGGCATGCACATGATGTGTATGTTACATGGCATATACATATTTCGTTAGAAATAGGCAAATGATTCTGATGAAGAAAATGAGCTGGAAGCTGCTGCTCACACTTCAGGAGATCACTGTGTGTTTTGCTGCTTCCCTTGGAGACTGTTGCTTTTAGTGTAAAAGAACCTGTAGCCGGATAACCCGAGGCTGAGGATAAACACCCTGTTTCAGTGTTTGGCTGATTTTTTTTCTTGGGAGCTTTTCCCAAGAGTGATCTTAAACAGGGCCAGAAAACAGTAGCTCATTTCTTAGTGAAATTTCTTGCCAATGGTTCTCATACTTGTATTGCTGTTCCTATAGTGGCTTGTTTCCACACAAAACTCTTCTTTTGAGATTTTTGGTAATGTTCTTCTCCAGGAGCAGTGTTAGGAGAGCCAGTTGAACATCACCTGTACAATAAAGCTTAATTATTCCATCCTAAACTCTGGAAGACTTTTTCATATCTCCTAACAAAAGACTAGGACTGATGGGAGGGGAGAATTGGTTAAGGGAGGTAAAATGCCCAGGAAAAGAAGGAAAAGACAAATGTTAAGACAGTCTAAAACATTGAAGGTTACCCTTCGCTTTTTCTTCTCAATAAATACAGACTGGCTTTTTTTTTTTTTTAAATGGCTACTAGCTGTTTGGTTGGTTTTAAAGTTTTACCTCTCCAGGCACTACTTCACTGGGCTCTCACTGTCTGGCATCACTACTTCCCATTTTCACTCGTCACAGAAATGCCATTTGTGCTTTTGGAAATGCAATCTATGCAAAACTTTCCTGTTCTTTGATGTTTGTAAAGGGGTTTTTAGCTATTTAAAAAGTAATTCAAATAGGAAAGGAGCTGACTATTGAAAATTAGTTCTGATTTTAGCATCTGTACTTAGTAAGACTGTGAATTAGTGGAGAATTGTATTAATTACTAGTCATTTGGAAACCCTAGCTTTTAGAGGTGTGTTCCTTACTAGTTTAGGATTGTGGCAATCCCCTTTGCCAGAGCTGATCAGGAACTGTGACTTCCGTTAGTTCCAGTGCCAGATATACTCCTCCTTGGAAATCAGTGCAGGGATCTACTTTCTTTCAACTTTTTGTATAAAATAGAGATCAGATAGCACAAAAAACCCATGAGCCTGATCTCAGCTGGCACACAACCTGTTGATGCCATGGTGTATATATAGTGGTGCTCAGCACAAACCAACTGAAAAGCGTGGACAGCATGTAGCTCGGATGCTTTTAGCAGTCCGCATAGATACTTGTTGCCGAGGTTACCTTGAAAACCATGATACTAATGGCTGTCTTGGTTTAAAAGTGGCACTTACAGAATATAGAGGTAAGTTAAGTGGACCAACAGACAGTGAACCAGAAGAGCAAGGTCACTGAAACAAGGGAGGGGAGCAGCTTTTCCCTTCTGGCAGGCAGGAGCAGGGTGAGGACCTGCTCTTGGCCGGAGACTGCCAAACAGCATCACTTGCAGAGAATGGATCCTAGTGTTTCTGTAAGCAAATACAAATTTCAGTCCATGTGCAGTATTCTGTGTGTGGACAGGCTGGTTTCATGCATGTTTGAGTACTGCAGCTGGCTGTTAGTTGTTACCCCTGTTTCTTTCCTTCCTGGCAGCTTGGTCATCAGAGCTGGATGATATGATGCTGTTTCACTTAAAATACACAAACCTTACTCCATCTGCCTGCCTCTGCCAGTGGTTCACTTAGGCTTTGGCACAAGAGTGCTTTGGGATTTAAAGAGGTTTGAGATGTACCCATTAACTGTATTTCTTCTTGGGGTTATCACAGACTTAATACTTATTGGCCTATGGCAAAACATGGCCATTACTGTAGAGGTGCCAAGTTTTAATGTTTTAACTTGGTATTTTTAGTAGCACCAATAGGGAGAAGGGTTCTGTCTAAATCATTTATGGCCTCTTGAGTATCTAACCCAACGTACCTTTTGGTGTGAAGCAAAAATGCGAACAAAAATAAAACGGAAGTAATGTTCTTATCGCCTCCCTTCATTTTTTCTCCCCCTCCCTCCCAAATCCCCTTCCATTATCAAAACTTGAATTCTGAAATAAGAGGTGAGCAGGGAGGAATGGTCCTATGAATTGTTTCACAAAACTTAACTTGTATCTTAATTCTAGTTGTTGCCCTGTGCTGCCCTGGACAGTAGATGTGGAGTAATGCAAGTCTTGAAGAATGTGATTGCTCCAGAAATGTCAGTGCTGCCTTGAAGAGGGCATGCTTTTCCAGTCTAGAGAAATGTGCTTGTGCTTGGAGAGCTGTGTTCAGTCAATGATGTTTTGTGTGTAGCAGGGAGAAATAAGGTTACCTTTCAGTTTTTAGAGTCCTCCAATCTAGCATGATGTACTCCATCCGACCTTTCTGTGGAGCTTACCTTGAAGCTAATATGCTTCCACTGGATGTCACTGTTGCTCTCTGGGAACACATTTAAAATATCACTTTACCTGTGGTGAAAATGACTCCTTGAAATAGAAATTTTAATGGTATTTCTCTCTCACTTGGATTAGTAGAATTGGGGTCCGAATAAACAGTGTGCACCACCTTTGGAAGTTTTCTGCTCCTCTGTTTCTAGGGGAATTTTTTCAACTAAGATAGTGAATTTAATTGCACTTGGTGAATCTTAATACATTGGATGTCTGTGTTGAATTGAATACACTGGATGTGTGTGTCGCTTAAAGGGATCGCCATCTTTCTGGATACTTGAAAATAAATTCTTGATAACATCATATTCTCTTTAAAGAAACAAAACAAAAATACCACCAAAAAACCCCCAAAACAGTAGATACACTGTGGAAATTGATTTAAAGGAACTTAAAGATAGAGCTGAACCTCCCCCCCCTCACACCACTCAGTTCTTCCCTTCCAGTGGAGAGAGGTGAAGAGAAGGGAAAAGAAATACTTCCTCTGGATTGAATTATAAGAATCCTACTTTTTATTAGTAGGTGTAAAATTCAGGTAGGTGGTTATCCTGTCAATATATCTTCTAAATATCACCATTTAGAAAGCAAAATTGCATTTTTTAGTTGTCCCTTGCAGTTTTACTACAGCTGTACATGTGTTGTATAGTTAATACTTGCCCCCCACTCCCCGATAAGCGCTATAATAGCTGGCCAGAATGCTAGAACAATTTTTGTAAGAGGCTCAGTAAGAGACCTCTGGAATGAAGGCTGATTAATTTTCCCCTTCCCCCAAGTAGTTGCACTGTGCTGTCTTTAAGTGGTTGCTATAAATAAATCACTTCTGTTTTCCCTTTGTCACTGAGAGCTGTATTGTATTCTGAAACTGCTCATCTATTCTTCCTTTAATGTTCAGCTGCTTCTCGCTATACTCCCAGTGCTTAATACGCAGATGTTGTAATAAGATATTTAATGGCAAATACATTTGTTCGGTTGTGCCGAATAAATTGTGCACTTGAACTCTGACTACATAAATTAAACCTCTGCAGCAGTGTGATTGTTTCTGGTGCCTGTCCCCAGGATTCAGCTGGCACTTCACCTTGCAGGTGAGTCAGATGGGAGCACAGGTGTCTCTCTCTGTAATCGTGATGCTCATCAGTACTGAGACTGTCGCAAAGCCAATGCATATTTCAGGGCTCTTTCTATATTTTTGCAATGTTTTTTCAAATCTGTCAGAATTTAAATCACTAGTGGCTGGCTCACCACATGAGATAGATGGCTATTAGGAGAAAGGTGGCTGTAGTTTGATCCGTGAGGGTTTTCTTGTTCATTCTTATGGACAGTAGCAGGGGCTGATTTAATCCTTCTTTACAAAATCTGAAAAGGTTTCAGTCTGGGGGCAATTCAGTCCTTCCTCACTTGGGTGCGCGTTTCCTTTCAAATGTACTGGCCGTTAAGGTAGTGGTAAGTACAAGTTGTAGGCTGGCTGTTAAGGGAAGGTTTCCAAACTTTTTTCACTTTTGTTAAAATGTAAAGGGCAAAGCTTCCCCTGAAGGACCCCACAATGATGCTCACCACTGTCAAATTTGGAAGCTGTACTAGTGGTTCAGTAGAGGTGGCCTTACTGCCTTTGTAACACAGCTTCGACCGGTGTCACTGCTGTGTTTGAACTACGACCGAAGTCTGGGTGGGTGCTTATGGCAGACAACCTGTCCCTCTGAGCATTGCTGTCTCTTTCCAGTTTTCTAATGAAGTGTGTTTGAGCTCATGTAAAATGTTTGGCAGCTTTCTAAAATTAATGTCAAACAAAATTCTGAGTGTCCATTTGGATTTAGGATATTTGTAAAATGCCCCAGCATCTGCCCTGTGAAGTCCCAGCTGTGTTTTCTTAGCAGGCAAAGCTTTCCTTGACTGTAAGAACTAGAGACTTTGGCATGAAAAATTCAAAAGGATTAAAAAAAAAAATCCCAACCTGTTTTTCTTCTTGATGCCATGGTAGGAAGGCCATGGTATCACTGTTCCCCTCTGTTCACAAGGCTTCTGTTAGCTAGTAGCAGAGGGACATGCTTTGGGTAGTGTCAATACAAATATACCTACTTGGGCTCCTCAGCCTCTTCAAAAAAAGCGAGTTGAAATTAGTCTAGTGAATCTGATCCAGATGGATGCAACTGCTCTGCTTTAACTTCTGAAGAGGAAAGTGTTGGGCCTCTGTGAGATGCAGCAGTGTCCATGTCCACCGTGGCCGGGTTGGCCGTCAGCCAATTCTTTGCTGTTGTCCTTCTGCTGTTCTGTACATCATGGGCTGCATTTACAGCTTGCAGTGTTTCCATGTGTGTCCAGCTGAGAGTTTGCAGGCATTTTTCAGTGAGCTCCACCTTGCATTGGACATGCCTACGTTGGGCAGATCCAGGCTTAACCCTTGTCGAATGCTGTGTATAGGGCCCCTATGTAAGAAGCCTACGTGGATGGGTCCCAGACTTCAGATTGCCACTTGATGCCATCAGAGCGGGTGGGATGAGTAAGAAGCTAGAGCAAACTGACTTTAATTTCTCTGCCTGACTGTTTGTGGGCAGAGATTCTAAGTGCTGTCTGTAGGTGTGGGTGTTGGGTTCTTGGTTTTTTGGGCCTGCTGTGGCAGGGTAGGCTAGGTAGGGTGTGCTTGTTCCTAGAACTGAACGTTCAAGACCTTGGTCAGTTGAAAGCCTCCCTTTTGGGAGTCACACTCCATGACACATTGACGTATTTTTTTATTTGCTGACTGGATGTGTCCCTAGTTTAGACAGACAAGCTAACTCAGAACTTCATTGCTGAAGGCACTAGCTACAGGTTATCTTCTTGATGATGATGGACTGCAAGGAACCTTTCAAGCAGCTGTGATGTTTGAAATGCGGCCGTATGCCATACTGTCATGCTTTTATTTTTAAATGTAGATATACGTCTGTTCTTGGGGGTGTTGCTACCTTTCCGAGTGCCTTTGGGAGCCCGCCTGGGCTTTGTGGAGGTGGCTTGGCTTTTCATGGGGGTGGTGCATAGCCTGTGAGCTGATCAGCAGAATGTAGCATCTGTGACAAACAGCAGCTGCTGCCCCGGCTTCAACTTGACATGATGAGGGGCCACCTGACCCCTAAAGCATCTGATGTGGGAACATCTCTGCAGTATTGCCCTTGCAAATATGCCAGACTCTCAAACTTTGTGGACTGTAGCAAAGAGAATATCAACTCTGAGTTCAACCCAGCAGCTTTTTATGAAAAGCTGTCTGACATATGCTATAAAGATAGAGGGAGAAAATATGTTGGTACAGTCATTTTTCTGCTTCTGTGAGTCAGCTTGTTCTAATGGGTTTTGAAGTGGATAGCTCATCATCATTTGGGGTTTTTAAGTGCGGATTGTATGCAGTGTTAGCTCACTCAAATTTCTGCTGTGCCATGACTGACTGGCCTAAAGTTACATCATCAAAAGATGATAGTCGGCCTTAAAATAACAAGAAAACATGCTTTTTAATGCTAATTACCTATTGAAAAGCAGTGTTTGGGTGTTTTTGTTTTTACTTTTAAATTTAAACAGCAAATAGCAGCTTTGTAAGGCTGGCTTTATCTCATCTCTGCAAGAACATATTTTAGTTGATTAAATCAATGCATTGGTGAGCAACATGTGGCTCTTGGGCTACTGTAGCACAGGAGTAGTTTGAGTTTGGCTCCCGTGCCGAGGCTGTGCAGTGTCACCCGGAGCGTGGGCTGTGTTGGCCTAGGGCCTGTAGATAATCCAAATTATCCAAGCAAGTGGGAGGAAGCAAATTAGCAGAGGCTGGCATGGCTGGTACCACCTGATACCCAGCTGCATCCCAAGCCTGTGCTGTAGCACGGTGATCCCTGTGGAGCAGTTGTTATATGTATCCTTTAAACCTTTCCCTTTCTTTCCTGCTCCTTATGCAAAACTGGTCTTGTGATGCTTGGCTGTATGAGGATAGCTTGGTTGGCAGGGTCTGGAAGAATGGTTGGCCCTTACTAGCAGTCAGTGGACAGCAGCAAGCCATTCTCCTGTCAAGGCCTACTATGGCTGTGGCCTCTTTTTCTTTTCTCCTCCTTGCCCCCCAGTCTCCAGCTTCCGTATGTAGTCACGTTTCTGTTCTTTCCACTGCTTATTGCTTATTTTGCCTAACTGTTGGGCTGGACCTCAGCCTTGGGAACCTTTCTGTGGCCTAAATCAGTGACTCTCAGCAGCACAAGTTGTTTTTTCAATATAGATTTATTTTTTAAATACATATATTTTGTGTGTATATATCTTCATAATGCACTAAAGAGTTTGGGGTTTAAAGTTATGTGACCTGGTCTAAGGTCTTGTTGCAGTTTAGTTGCACAACTGCATATAGCTGGCATCAAATATAGATAGGAGCAGGTAAATCAGTACAGTGCTGATGAGAAATGCATTCATTATAGCGCATGTGAGAGAAGGGATGGAAGCAACTCTTCGTTTCTTGCTTAGAAAAAGTACGTGTGGGAGAACTCAGAGACCATTTTTCAATCTGTCAGAATTCCTTGCTTTGTTGATTTGCAAACTTCAGTCACTTATGTGAGTACTAAGTGCATGGGATGGAGCTGCACCAGGCATCGGGCCATGGAGAACTGCGTTTTGAGTGCTGTGATCTTGGCTTTAGATTCAAATCTTGTCTGTTAGTGTAAATTGAGAAACTTAAGTCTGCAATTGCTTAATCAGTTGGCTACCTTGTTTAGTTAGATAAACTTCTCTGAACTTCTACTGGCGGTAATGCAGATAAATAATGTAAATAGTCTTTGTTCTAGAAGATACCATTTTGAAAGAGAAGGAAAGCAGAAGTAGTTCTCTAGTAAAGATCTATTTGTGCTTTTAAAACTTAATTTATTCTGAATGAAATATTCAAGCTTGCATAACTAAAACAGTTGAAATGGAAACTTCAAAGTAAACTTGTTCTTAACCTCGTTGAGGAGGGAGAACCAGTTCAAGATATAAACAAAATTAAAATGACTAAATCAAAACTGTCTGTTTTAATGCATATTGGGACATCTTGCTCTTGCTGAGCTTGACTACAGTACTACGTCCGTGCCTTCTTACAACTACTAAACATGGAGAGAGGCTTTTACTGCACTGTTGGATTGAAATAATTGGACTTGTCTCAGGGTAGCTTAATTCTTATAATTTGGATGTCGTACTTCCATGTGGCTCCAGTAAGTCTTCGTTTACCTGTACAGTTTATGCTTGTGTACCACATGAACATGCCAAAGCTCTTTGCACATACAAAACTTGAACTTTGCAGGATCGCTTCAAGATTGTTATCTAAGGTTTGCCTTTTCTGATGAAGGTTTAAAACCACCCCCCCCAGCCACCCCCAACCCAACAAAAAAAAAAACCCTTCACCTGGTAAAGACAGACAAGTCTGCAGCAGCTTTTCCTTTTCTAGCTGTGGCAAGAACAAACAATTCCTGTTCTCTTTTGCCCATTTTTAATAGCATAGACTGTCCCAACATAAACTGTTCTTTTACTGTTTACCCTCTGTGAAACAGCAATCCTTCTCCAGTTGTTTGCATCGCAATAGCTGATTGTCTGTTTATTTTTCTAGCAATCAGAAATGGATTGTGGTGTTCATCTTAAGAAAACAAAAACTCAGGATCCTGGTAGGAACCATGTGCAGCAAGAGGAGGAGACCAGTCTTGCAAATACCTTGGAGCATATTATAGGACAGCTGGATGTTCTGACTCAGGTATGGTTTGCTCTTTAGTTTTGCAGTGAAAAAGGCACCTCTGATGGGAAGAATTGGGAATATTTTGCAATGTTTTCATAGACTATGTGTGGCTGGTTCAAAACCTCTGCTTTTTAGTAGTTTTTTGATAAATCTGTCTTTGTCTGTTTGTCAGTTTATCTCTGTCAGGTCCCTTGCGTGGACTTGAGCTCAGGCCCTGCTCTTCCTCTAATTCCTTTCTGCCGCAGCGTAGCAGAGCACTGCTTGAGCTAGCTCTGGTGCCCTGTGCTGTTAGCCAAGGTTTATCTAAGGTGATACCTGAAGGAGTGGTTGGCAGTAGGACTCTGTTTTGGTGAATAATCTCTGTCTCTCTTCCCTCCCCCGTTATACTGCAGTCTATAGGTAAACTCTGTTCAGATCCTGCTCCTTTCCCCCACCCAACATTCACCTACACAGTCCAATTTCTGCAGCATTCTCCTCCCATCAACAAGTCTGGGCTCTTCTGTGTCTCATCTCTGAAACATGCTTTTCACCCACAGCTAGCAAACAACTAATCCCTTGCTAAAGCATTAACATACGCTTCTTCCTCAGAGTCACTAAGCAATGCTTGAACGGTACCAACCATTAATGGTGATCATCACAGTATGTGTTTACTTAATAAGAATTTGGGGATAGAGCTGTGTTTTGTTTAACTGAATAGCTGCTCATTGCTCCTGTGAAGAAATACCATTTCTGATCATTGTCTGGGGCTGAATTTCGTTGTATATTTTTGAGGTATGTGAGAAGCAGGGAGAAAGCATGGAACATAGTAAATATTGGTGATCTCCTGTAGAGGAGACTGTGGTCATGGGATGGAAGAATCTGTGTGAGTTGTTTCTGAGGAAGAACAAACAGGTCTTGAACACTTGGTATTGAACATATTGATTGCTAGTCTGAGTTATCTCTCTGCTCTTGAGAAGTACTTGTCAAAAAGTGCAAGATGGTGGGTTGGAGGCCCCATCAGGGCATTGAAGTAGGGCTGACTTAGGAATTAAAAAACATTCCAGGACTATAGACAGTGTAAAATAGCGTAGAGTGAAAACCAAAAGGTATTTAAGTTCATTTGGCAGAAATGCAAGAAAGCACTTTTCCTGTGATCTCTAAAACACGGAACACTGGAAGGGAGGGGGAAGGAGATCTTGTGTGACATTGGGCCCTCAAACTTGTGAGTAAAATGCAACCCAGTGTATACACAAAATATTTTATTACTGTTTTTACGTCTCCCTAGTAAGTTTGGAATGTGATCGTTATCTTTCATTACATAAATCAGATCCGCACTTCTGATGATGGATGTGTAATGGCTCCTTTTCAACTTCATAGGTGTTTAGAGGAGGCAAATATTGCAGTAAACAGTGTGTGTGGGATTTAAACTAGATATAAGCAATGCAAGCATCTCTCTCGAAGATATTGTGTAACTGTAGAAAATTCCAAATGTTGTTTTAAACCTAGCAGAAAGAGAAATTGAGATCAGTGGGGGAGGAATAAATTAGTAGGTTATAGGATAAAATTGGAAATAGGCCTGAAACTATAGTAAAAAACTAAAAAGCTGCCTTGAGTAACTCTGCATTCAGCAACCTTTTACCTTTTTTGTAGCTTTTCTGCCATCTTTGAAGTACTTAATTTCCCATTGGTTCTAATCTTTGTATGTTGTATTTTGTATTAACACTATTCTAATGCATTTGTACAAGTAGATGTTCCTGACACACTGTTGAAATGGTTTCATAATTCTTTGTTTTCATGCCAAGGTTTTGATATTTAGCAGTGAAACAAACCAACACCAAACAAACTTAAGCAAATAAGCCTGGAAGAAATCCTCATTCCTAGAGTAAGGGAGGAGGTTTCTCAAAGAGGAGAGATGCAGGCAGGTAGAGCCGTGGAAGGTGACTCTGGAGGGCATCTGCTTGTGTAGCTAAACTTTGTTTTTTTCCAATGCTGATGGCCTGTAGCAGAGAAGGCAATGCAGCTCCGGTAGAGCTGCTGTTACCCCTCTTTCATGCCATTAGATGTTGACCGGGAGGAGCCATGGCGTGCTGATTGCTAGCAGAGATGCAAGTGAGATGGAAGCAGCAGCTGGTGGCGTTGGGTTGGTTGTCTTTCCGAGCCATTTCTGCCAAAGCACAACTGGGTGCTGCTCCCTGTGTGTAGCAGATTCACACCAACGATGTGTTTTATGTGGCAGCTTTGGGCCTGCTGACTCCTGTCTGTGAAAGGAGGACACGACTACTTCAAAAATGGAGTAAAAAGCTTTCATAAATAACACATAACAGGTGTCAGTATTTTTCCCTTCTTGAAGAAGGACTGAGGATGCTCTGGGTGCTCTGTTATAAATCATTGGTTCATAATTCCTGAGTTTGTTTGCTTGTTTAAAGAGAACACTAATGGCATGAGCAGGGCTGTAGAGTTGAAGAGAAAGGACAGAGTCTCTGTGATATTTCCAGAAATCCTCTATTGATATAGCCATCCATAGGTTTTTTTCAGGAATTTATAATTTTTTAGCTGCATAGGAGCTTGGGTATATTTCTGATGTGGTACCTTGAGTTCCTGCGCTCTTTGTTCTTGTCATAGTTTCCAATGCTGCGTTAACATGATGTAATGTACCAGTGGGGGAAACTTAAAGTTGTGATAAGCTACTTTGGGAAATTATGCAAATATAAACTTAATTTATTTTCCTAATATTTTTTTCTGTAGCTATCATTTCAAAGTTTATCATGCTAAACCTGGTATCATAGAAAAGTGGGAAGGGGAGAAAATACCTTCAATTTCTGCTGAAAGAGGTAATAGTAAGACATCAGCTGAAGGCTGTCATCGCTTGCCAGTGCACAGCTTTGTTGTGAGCTGCGCACTTGAAGCTGCATTGTCTGCCGCTCACCGGTTATCAGTACCTTCCTTCCGTTGACAATAGATTTCCAGATGAAGTGGGGTGTCGTGTACTTGGAGACAGCGGGATTGTTTTATTCCATTAAGAGGTCTCTTCCTGCCAGACACCAATTGCAAGTAGAAGCGCTGAGGCTGTAGAGGCATTATGCCCCACGCAGCAGGATGCACTTGAGCAGACTTGCTCCTTCAGTTTGGCACTTCAGTTCTTATTAGAGAAAGATGGATCAGAAGCACTAGTGGCTGTTGCGTACCACATCTAGCAGTAACCGCTATAGCAAATAGATACAGCCCCCTCAGATTTACAAAGCTTCATTTTTGTGTTGTTGACTTTGTGCTATGATTTTATTCTTTAAGGTTTTGGCAACTTTCATTAAACTGGTCTTTGATTCAATGAAACCTTTCTCTCTTCTTCCTCACCGGAACTCTGTCAGGACATCTTTTGTTTTACTTGTAAGGAAGTGGTCTAATGTAACCTGACAGGGTCTTTGTATTTTTTTTTCTAAACATAGTTTGTGTTTGGCCATACTTCACATGCAAATAAAGAAGTTAATGTTTGACTGCCTTTTTCAGAAGAGTAGCACGTTTAATAATTCTGCTACCTTGAAGGATAGAGTGAAGTTGAGACCCAGGCGTAAGTTGGTTGTTTCCTGTAGTTTTGGGTTACTTAAAGATACTCTGGTGCCCCTTTGTAGGAAAGCAGGTGATTCAAACCTGGCAAAGGACTGAGGAAGATGAGTAATCAATGCGTGATATAGATGCTTTGCTCCTCCCTTTCCTGCAGCTTAGTATCTTGTCAGTGTCTCCATGTTTAAAAATCCTGTTCTTTACTGGCATTTCAGAGGTGTGAAAAGGAGGAAAATGCAAAATGTTTATCAATTATAAAGGCTAGATCTCAGTATCTCAGTCCCTATAGGAAAAGGTGGGCTGAATATTAAAGTTTAAGGGGAAAAGAAGGTGATTTTATGGCTTGGATAACTTCCTGGAAAAGAAGTGTGTTTTGGCTGAAACAAAAATGGAGCAGATATTAGGAGTTTACTTGGTTCAAATGCATTTTCTGCACTTGCAGCTGAACTGCACTTCTGAAAGACAATCATCTGTGAGTAACCATCTCGGCTGCAGTGGAAAACTTGCATTTGCAATGATCATTTTCAAAGAGTTTGCATACTCTTGCCCTCAGTCCAAACACCTGCAGCGGCCATGTTCACTCTGTTAATCTGTAGCACTGGTGGGCAGTGGGCACTGAGGCAAAAGATGCTGGTTTTATGTGGGAAGGAAGATGTCTGCTCCAAATGAAGAGTTCAGAATCAGGTTAGCATAAAAACTCATAAATAGCTGCGATAATCCACCCACAGGAAACAGCTTTATATACTTCTCCAAACTAATCTTGCATTGAACCTGGGAGAAAACAACACAGTGAAATGGAGAAGACTGGATAAATCTAAAATAATCCAAGCCTGAACTGAAGGACAGTCTAGCTCATGTGAGATTAAAGGATTATTTCACTCCAGAAAAGATTGCAGGGGGAGGGAGGAGAAGAATTTTGAAAATTAAATTCTTTACCATAAGAAAAGGCTTGGACACAAGTGAGTTGCTTTTTAATTAAAACTGAAAATGTTTGTGTGCAATGATTATAATGAAAACGAGTAAAATCAAATTTGTTATCCTTTTTTTGAGATGTGGTCTCCAAAGCCTGTGTTGGTGAGGAATGAATGTGGCTCCTCTCTCCTGAGAGGTACTGAATGTAGATTAAGCAACTGGTTTAGTAAAATAAATGCTTTTATGACTTCAAGAAGTTACAAGTCAAGAAGAAAGGTGGGGTTTTTTTGGGGGTGGGGTGAGGTGTCATAAGTGCTGCTACCTCTGCCTTGCACAAATGTCTTAGTTTCTATGTTGCTCTCACGACCTGAACACCCACTGGCTACAGGTGGACCCAATGTATAGGAGAAACTGCAAGCAGTTTTTATTCCAAAGGAAATGATTTGAAATCCAAAACACTAATAAAACTTCCCATATGAAAAATCTGTGAAATGACAGATGAGCTTGGTTTTTAAATCTTAATTTAAAGGACATAGAGGCTATTTCTCATAAGTCAAAACCACCTCTTGGAGATGCAGTAGTTTTGATCCCTCACTCAAAACAAATGAAGTACCCTGGTTGTTGCCAGTCCTCTGTATAATATTGTCAGAGCTACTTTTTTCTGAAATTCACTTCCAAAATATGCTTGTTACAAAATCTAAGTCTTGATGCAAATATATTTTTCTTTCTAAGACTGCCTAAATTAAATGCCCTCCTAGGGATATTGCTATATTAGCAGGACACTGTCTAAAGGCTGGCTTCTCAAAAGTGCTGATCATCTTCCTGGAGGTCCACAGGACCTTCGCCTTCCGTTACCCTTCAATAGGGAGGAATACTAAACACCTTCCACAATTTGTTTTCACCAGCAGACCTTGAAGACTAATATAAATTATTATTTGGCCATTGGGTACCAGCAGCTGGGTTAATTTAGCTCGGTGATTTGCATACTTTCAGAGGTAGATTGGGCAGCGGGGGAAGGATATGGGAAGACTTTGTGGTTGGGGGACACCTCTAGTCATTTGGGGTTCTAACTTCTATATTGTGTAGTTGCTCTCATGGTACATGCTTGGATATCTTCTTGTAGCTCATCATAACTTGCTGTATTTTCATACCATGTGGTGAAACTTGACTCCTGACTCCTTTTGCTGGGCTGGTCTAGCCCCAGAGGTCTAGGAGCTCTGCACCAAGGAAGCTGCCTGTACCTGTGCAGAAGCTTGCAGCCATTCCTTTCCAGAAACTTGGAGGATCTGGGGGGAAACTTAGTGTCAAGGGATGAGGAAAAGGCTGAGGTGCTAAATACCTTCTTTGCCTCAGTCTTTAACAGCAAGGGAAGTTGCTCTCTGGGCACCCAGCCCCCTGAGCAGGAAGACAGGGATGGGCAGCAGAATGAAGCCCCCGTAGTCCAAGGGGAAATGGTCAGTGACCTGCTACACCACCTAGACACACACAAGTCTATGGGGCCAGATGGGATCCACCCAAGGGTGCTGAAAGAGCTGGCAGAAGTGCTCACCAAGCCACTCTCCATCATTTATCAGCAGTCCTGGCTCACTGGGGAGGTCCCAGTTGACTGGAGGCTGGCAAATGTGACGCCCATCTACAAGAAGGGCCGGAAGGAGGATCCGGGGAACTACAGGCCTGTCAGCCTGACCTCGGTGCCCGGGAAGGTTATGGAGCAGATCATCTTGAGTGCCGTCACGCGGCACGTATGGGACAACCGGGCCATCGGGCCCAGTCAGCACGGGTTTATGAAAGGCAGGTCCTGTCTGACCAACCTGATCTCCTTCTATGACAAGGCGACCCGCTGAGCGGATGAGGGAAAGGCTGTGGATGTTGTCTACCTGGACTTTAGTAAAGCCTTTGACACCATCTCCCACAGCACCCTCCTGGAGAAACTGGCTGCTCATGGCTTGGATGGGCGTACTCTGCGCTGGGCAGGAAACCGGCTGGATGGCCGGGCCCCAAGAGTTGTGGTGAATGGAGTTAAATCCAGTTGGTGGCCGGTCACAAGTGGTGTTCCCCAGGGCTCAGTACTGGGGCCAGTCCTGTTTAATATCTTTATCAATGATCTGGTTGAGGGGATCGAGTGCACCCTCAGTAAGTTTGCAGATGACACCAAGTTGCGAGGGAGTGTTGATCTGCTGGAGGGCAGGCAGGCGCTACAGCGGGACCTGGACAGGCTGGATCGATGGGCCAAGGCCGATGGTATGAGATTCAACAAGGCCAAGTGCCGGGTCCTGCACTTGGTCACAACCCCAGGCAACGCTACAGGCTTGGGGGGGAGCGGCTGGAAAGTGCCTGGCGGGAAAGGGCCTGGGGGTGTTGGTTGACGGCCGGCTGAATATGAGCCAGCAGTGTGCCCAGGTGGCCAAGAAGGCCAACGGCATCCTGGCCTGTATCAGAAATAGTGTGGCCAGCAGGACTACTACCCTGTACTTGGCCCTGGTGAGGCCGCACCTCGAGTGCTGGATTCAGTTTTGGGCCCCTCATGACAAGAAAGGCATTGAAGTGCTGGAGTGTGTCCAGAGACAGGCAATGAAGCTGGTGAGGGGTCTAGAGCACAAGTCCTATGAGGAGCAGCTGAGGGAACTGGGGATGTTTAGCCTGGAGAAAAGGAGGCCGAGGGGAGACCACCTCGCTCTCTACAACTACCTGAAAGGAGGTTGTAGAGAGATGGGGGTTGGTCTCTTCTCCCTAGTAACAGATGACAGGACAAGAGGAAATGGCCTCAAGTTGTGCCAGGGGAGGTTTAGATTGGGTATTCATAAAAATTTCTTCACTGAAAGGGTTGTCGGGCATTGGAACAGGCTGCCCAGGGAGGTAGTGGAGTGCCCATCCCTGGAGGTATTCAAAAGACATTTAGATGTGGTGCTAAGGGATATGATTTAGTGGTGGACTTGGTGGTGATATGTTAATGGTTGGACCCAATGATCTTAGAGGTCTCTTCCAACCAAAACAATTCTATGATTCTATAAGTGCCATCAGTTTAGCTTTGGCTGATCAGCTGTCAAGACTGAAGCAACAGCAATGCGTGATGGAACGTTTTTAGTAAGAAGGCTGTAAATGGAAAGGCTCAGTTACAGATGGCTTGTGTGCCTTGTGTCTCCATGCTGTGCAGAAGAAACTGGCAGAGCCTGTGGCTTGTCTTCTTTGTGATTAGGATTGATTTAATGCAAAGGACATCCTTTTCTGTCCTCCAGCGTCTTGTTGGTCATTGTGATACTGGTACCGACCATCCTGCTTGGTCTGGCAAAGTGGATGATACTAGAATTTTCAGGTACTCTTGTATAGTTTTTCCTACTGTAAAAAGCACAATGAACGCTGTGAGTGATAACTTGTTGCTGTACTGAGTCTACTGCATGAGTAGACTCATGCAGTAAACCAGAGTTGCTCCTATAATTTAGTTAGTGTTGGTTAATTGTGATTCAAGCATCTGCAGAAAGTGGAGTGTACCGGGAGGTGCAAGGAGAGATGGCACCTGACAATCATAGAACTATGGAATGGTTTGGGTTGGAAGGGACCTTAAAGATCATCTAGTTCCACCCCCCCTGCCATGAGCAGGGACGCTTTCCACTAGACCAGGTTGCTCCAAGCCCCATCCAACCTGGCCTTGAACACGTCCAGGGATGGGGCATCCACAGCTTCTCTGGGCAACCTGTTCCAATGTCTCACCACCCTTGCAGTAATAATAATGGAGGGGCCAGCTGAGCAACACTGGTTTCGAATTTTATAACTACCCGCTTCCTTCTTGTAGTGCTTTGGGCTACTAAATATAAAAAATTCTTTACTTTTCAAGTATTGAGTAGCAGGTGTCTGAATGTTGGCTGAAGAGAACTGGTGGGACTATGAGCTCTTGTGCCCTGCACTGGAGGACAGATGTCGAGGTGGTTTAGCCACATGACTTCTTGAGTAGATCTGGAGCTCTGTGTAGGGATCCTGATGAGGCACTTCTGCAGGCATCATCACGTATTCCTAATCCACATGATCCAACAGTGACATTGGATGAACGTGCAAAAACTGTGTTGAGGGGCCTTGTGGGCCTTCCTAACCCACAGCTGTACAGCAGCACTGACCGATGTGCTCCTGTCTAGCCACGCTGGAGCTAAGTGCTTTGTAGTAACAAGTATAAAAGTTTGTGGAATTTGAAGCATGTTACAAAGTAAACCCAGGAAAATTCATGAAGTTGCATTAAAGAAAGATTGAGGGGAAGACTGAAGCACTACATGAGCTGTCTTCATTCTGAAATAACCCATATGCTATCTGTAAATCAGCCTGGTGTGAAATATTCTGTGCAAATAAGCTTTGTGAGAATTTACCTTAGAGTTTGCATTCAAAGCAACTGAGATGGGTGAGGAGCTACAGAACTTATTTAAAATGTCTCTGGAGTAGCAGATCTTGTTTTAGTCTGAGCAGATGAGGAGCTATCATTTCTTTAGAAATCATTTCACATTAAAAAACAAAACCCACTTTAATTGTGTATTTGATCTCTGAGATTAAGGCTTTGACCACTAGAGTGAGGCTAGTCCCGGCATGCAAAGAGCCTTGTGTGCGTTTGTTTGCTACATAAAGTGTGAATAACTGTGAAGGCTTCGTACCTTGTTATACTCTCAGATATGAGGCTTACTTCCTCGGTTAGTCTAAACTGCCAGCTTTTGCTGAAAATGCTTCGGAGCATGCTGAATGTCAGTAGCTGTTTTGGGTCCTATCTCAAAACTGTGTTAAGATACAACTTGCACGTGAGGAGGGCGGTCTAGCTTTCTTTAAGCACGCTTACTAATAGCAGGGGTCTGCTTTGAGTTTCACTAGATGCCGTTGCTGAGATCGAAGGGAGGCTGACAGCACGTCAGGGCAAAAGTTAGTACGATAGGAGGAAAGGCTGCTTCTTACCAGACAGGCTCATGCTTCAACCTCAGAGCGACTCTTGCTGCATGAGTTCTCCCATGAGCCTTTTAGTCTTGCAGCTGAAGTTTGGTGTTTTAAACTATTGTCGGTGGAAGGAGTTAATTCTTTTTTTCTATACAAGGTAGGCTGGGCTACCCTGGCGCAAACCCTTCCTGTGGTAGTTTATTTCACTCATTGCGTTAGTTTAGAGAAAGAACTCCCAAACTTAATTTACCTGGATATTTGCTAATTCCTGTCTCTGCATAGGACTGTGTATGTCCTCAGGACTGTATTTAGCAGGTGTTGGAGGTACGTTTTTAGTGATCTGCATACAATAACTGAGGCATCTTCTTGTTGATATTACTCACGTTAACTGGTTCATTTGAAGGTTGGCAACTGTACTCCTTTCTTGCAAGACTGTTTTTACTTTCCAGTATAGTGCCAACAGGTCTCCTCAAGTCTCTGCAGCAGTCTGTGGTCCAGGTGTCACAAATTTGTGCCCTAGAGGTATATAGGTACTCCTGAACCCACTCATGAGCCCTTTGCCAAGGAGGGACCCTTGGATGCTAAGGCAGCATTTTTATGATGCAGTTTACTTGCTGTACTACTTGGCCGTGTTTGGACTGAAATCGGCTCCAAAATGACCATTTTTAGGGAAAACCATAAGAAGTTACAGCAGGGCATCTAGCTCTTTGAAAACAAACCAGCATTGGCCTTGCTCGTTACAGAGGGCAGAGCTCTTAGGCCTGCAACTCCAGGTCAAACTTGACAAGTCTCGTTCTGCAAATCCATGGGCCATCTGTAGCCTCCACTGTGCCTCTTGAAAGGCATCCCTAAGTCTCTCCTTGTACCAGCACAGTGGAGTGGGGAAACGGAGTGCACGGAAAACTTCTGCGTTTGTTGCAGGTGCATTTTTTTTTTTATAAATTTGAAAAGAAAATGCTCTCTTCATAAATTAACATGTCAGATAGGAAAGAAAAATCTGAAGAGGTAGAAGTAATGTTTTTTCTTGGTCTATTTGATATGTTAGTGCCTAGTAGAAAATCTTTTTTAGCATATGCTTAGAAAAACTGGTAGAGCAAACTTTTAAGAATCTTTTTCATTAAGTAAAGCTGGGAAGCTACTTCTACCTCCTTTGAGATCAATGGAGAGAGGGATTTTGTTAGGGAACGATGACAGGAATAGAAGTGTAAGTGTAATGCTTTGCCTGCACATAGCCAAGAGCACATCTACTTTGCAGTCAGTGTGCGGGATCGTATCCCTTGTAGGCAAAGCCAAGCTGTTGTTACCTGATCTGAGTAACTGTTGTGTTGATACATGGTTTTCTGGGGGTCCCCCAATTACTGGTGATCAGCTGGAGCAGTGTTGTGTCCCCCGTGCTAACTCAATCAAAGCCAGTGTGAGTCGCATACTGAAAAACCCTGTGCTGCTTGCAGGGCAGGAGCCGCATGTTTCTGCTTGCGGAGCAGTCATCCCTCAGTGGGGTGAGCCTAATGTTCCACCATTCCCGTGCTCTTGCCGGCTTTGCCCCCAGCTCCAGATTAAGTACTGCTTTAGTTAATGAGCAGCCGTCTGTCAAGGTGGATCTCTCTCTCCTGGCAGGGACTCCCACCACTGCTCGAGAGGGTTGCTGATGGCCTCTGCTTGCTTGCTCCGGACTCTGCTTTTCAGGCTTCCTTTGGCAGCTGTAGAACGGGTTTCTGTTGGCATTCAGTTAGTACCTGGTTCCCCTTATCTGTAGTCCCCAAAAGAGGCAGGACTGATTGCCCCTCCAGGGCTGCTGCGAAAGCCTCAACCCTGAGGCTAGTGGTTCTCAAACCATCTCCCCTACTTAATCAGACAGGGAAACACGGACTAAGGAAAAGATGCTGATGAAAGCATCTCAGAACAGCATCACAAATCACTGTTATTTGGGTTGAGGGAATAAAAATAACATGGAGGAATAGCATAGGGGGCTTGTCATCATGTAAGCAAGTGTCACTATTGGGTGCTTCAGTTTAGGTGTCCTGGGGGAGGATGGAGCTGAATATTCCCCAGAACTTGAAAAGTAAATAGGAGGCAACTTTTTTTTTCTACATAGTTTCTCATTAATGTTTCCAAAGAAGAGCAGTTCTTTTCTAGGCTAAGTCTGCAAAGATGAATGAATACAAATGTTGCAGGAAGTGTTGGTAGAAGTGATTTAAGTAAGCTTTCTTTTGTGTGAAAAATTCCATATTCTGTTCTAGTGTCCGTAGTAATGCTCAGTGTAGTACTGTAATGTCAGAAATACTCCTTAAAAAAATAAATAGGTTGATCTTTCTTCTCGTTTAAGCCTAAGCTGTTATCCTTCTGCCGATTTGAGCCACAACTTTAATAATTTATCCAGCATTTACTCCCTGGTGTGTAATGGAGACATGTACTGTGCTCCTGACACAACAGGAAGCCCAGATCCTGCCATAGAGAAAGGGCTTGAGCGCGAACCTGGCTCCAGTGAATCCCCACCGAATCTGGCTAACAGTATTTTCCTCCCTGCCTTAACTGCTGGTTGGTTTTCTTCTGAAAAGCGATAGCAAAAACGTGCAGGAGTTGAACGGGCGCAGTTTAATTTGCCTACCAACAAGGGCTTGCTTTATAAATAGCAACATGGAAATATTGTAAAACTGTCAGCTGCTAATAAAGGAGCTTTTCTTTTATGTGTAAGTTACAATATAGCACTAATAGCAGCTGGGCAGTATTTGTGCTTTCCCTTACCTTCCTAGGATGTCAGATGCCCTGTGTATTTTGGGCATTATATATTCAAGTCTAAATGGCCTGTAGTCATCAGTTCCTACTTTGGACTTCCTGGATTTCATTTCTGACTGCTACTTTTCCACTTTTAGTTTCCAAAAAATACTCACTAAAAGTTTTCTGCTTACACTTACATGCAATTTCCATTCCAATAAACATTTTCCTTACAGCTTTTTCACAAATTCAACACTTTCTGAAATCCGCTTTACTTGTGCTTAGTCTCACGGTGCCGCGTGTAACAGCACTTAACTCGCATCGGCAGGATCGTGGTGGCAGTAAATCATGGGATATAGGAACCACAGCTAATCCGGGGCTTTGCTTCTAGCGGGGCAGTGTGACCAGGACATGAATTCAGCTGATTATCTTTCTAAAGGAAATTTGATGCGAAGTTTCAACCCCTTGTTTTTAACTGAGTCTTGAGTTACTAATTCTTTTTTAAATGGAAAAGCCAGGGTCCCTACTGCTTTTCATTCTCTGTCTGGTTGCTTGCAGGGTAAGATCTTTGCTGTAAACCCCTGCTAGACATTCAGCCTGCTGTGTTCTGTCCTGAGCAGCTTTACTCCTGGTGTCTGTAAGACAGCCACTAGGCAATAGCATGGCTGGATATGAAAAAGATGAAATCCTCTCTCCTTTGAATAGACGGGAGGGCTCCTGCTGGCTCTGGGGCGCTTGTGGAGCCAGCAGGTAATACCCCAGGTTTTCTTCTGGCTCTCCGTGTACTGAGTTTTTGTGCCTCAAAGGGGTGGCAACAGAGGAGGAAAAAACTTAAGTGAAGCTAGTGCCGTGGCCCAGGGGAATAGTTAAGCAATGCAGGGTTTGTTCTTTCAGGTGTACCTTTCCACGGTTGCAGCAATGCTGCTTTAGGCAGCAAGAGTTAGCTCTTCCCTTGTCCCAGGTCAGCGGTGCATGTGTAGTAGAAATAAGCTTTGAACTATGTTTGGGGAGGGGAAAAAAAAAAAAGGGGTGTTATGGTAAATGCCATGATGCATGACCCTTTCTGACTTTGTTGATACGTGATCTTGCGAGATGGCAGAGGGCAAGGGCTTTGCTGTAGTGCTTGATGTTGTGTTTTTACTACGTCTTTTCTCTACCCCCCCTATTCATCTCATTCCCCAAATCATTTTATGGGAGGCTTTTCCTTAGTCACTTGAGTGGCCTCAGCCAAGCTGTTTCCTCTCTTTGTGCTTTAGTTTCCCCAGCTGTAAAATGGGGATAATGAGACCTGCCTTCTTTTGTCAGGCACTTAGAGATGTGCTTATGAAATGTGCTATTAAAAGGCTTTCTATGTATAACTTCTATACAAACAGTGGTTGTCCAAGTTTATTTGAATTACTTTATTAAAGTCCAAGGTTCTGAACATCCTTTGTTTCTAACAGAGGATGTTATTTATGCAGTAAAAATGCTCAAAATGTGAAGCTATTGATTGTTGCTGATAAGTTTATGGATATTAAAGCATTAAATCATCACCGCCTATTATCAGCTGTTCCGGTGTCTTTGGAAGCTGAAAGCAGTTTTGTATAGCTAGGTCCCTTGATTACCTCAGAGTGATCAATAAAAGGTTTTCAGCAGAGGCTTTTATTGCCACGTGGTTAAAATGTTCTTCCTGTGCATCCTGTACATGATGACTTCAGCTTGAGGAGAAAGATAGAACAATCCTTTGTGGGCTAACTGGATTACGCAAAAATATTTAGGCATTATGTTGAGGTAGATATTGCCACTTTGGGTTTCAATTCCTCTCCGTTGCCTGTTGCGCTGCCTTATGCTGGGCGGGTTTTCTTGCTTGTCATCGTGCTTGTCCAGCAAGTTTTGTGTGTTTTAATTGCAGCAAACTGGCAGCGTTCAGGGAAGGGAGGAGAGAGTTGGAAGCAGAGAGGCAAAAATCAAAGCTAAAACTGGGCAAAACTGTTCAAAATCTGTCTCTTGTTAGCTCTGGTGGCTCTCCCATGTCTGGCGGCTCATGAACGTGGAAGGACAGAACCTGTCCATGAAAGGAAATGGAGAGCCCAGTTTGAAAGCACCGAGTGCCAAAATGGGTGCTCAGCATTGTCTGCAGGAGAGCTTCGTGCCCACCAGTCTCCATTGCTCCTCTCTGAAGTCATGTGGGGCCGAGCCCTGCTAAAATGCTGATACTGGAGTTACGGCCCTGAAATACCTCAAAATACTCCTGTGGATTTAGTGTTTTATTGCCCACTGAGAGTACAGTATGTAGCTTGTCTTTGTGAGCGGCTCAACAGCAGCTTTCGTTTTGTTTTGCAGACAGTTTCCATCCTGGAGCAGAGGCTGACGCTCACTGAAGACAAGCTGAAGGAATGTCTTGAGAATCAGCAGAAAATCATTCAGAACAAAACGAGCTGATTTCCTGAGAGAAGACGGGAGCCGAAGGCGTTGGGAGGTTTGAGGTTGTTTGTTCCTAACAGACTCTGTGTGACTTGCTTTAACGATTTTGAGCGCAATTTATTTTTCAATTGGAATGTACAGTTATTGTATCTGTAAATAAGCTTTGTTACTTTACTAAAATAAAAGGAATATTTTATTCATAAGCGTGGATAATGATTGTGATCTCCTGTGTTTTCCAGAGATACAGCAGCCAGCATGTGGTCTGAGTACTAACTAGGAAGATTGCATCTCTCCTGCTTTTGGTGCTGCTGAGTTACTTTTAAAACATTTAAGCATCTTGGAGTTGCCAGATGTCTCGCGCTGGCTGTATTAGGCTTGTTGCTGAGGTGTGTGCTGGCTATAGGTGACAAGCAAAAGAGCTCCCAGGATATTTTGGGCAGTGGGATTTCACCTCTGTTCTCAGACTGTAGCAAGCAGGTGAGGTCCCAGCGCAACCAGCACCTGGAGAAGGGTCTGTCTCACCCGAGTCCCAGGTGGTGCCTGGCAAGCCTGACAAAGAGCAGTTCAGACCCTGGATGGTATTTGTGCAGAGGTGATTAAATACAGTGGTGGGATTTAACCTGCTCCTTTGTGCAATGTGTGAAAAACAATTGCTTGAGGCTGGAAAAGAGGCCCTGGTGGGTCAGATGCAGGGTGGATTGCAAGTGGATTTTGCTTTGTCTTTGCTTCTTAATTTAAAGGCAAGGTAGAGGGAGAGGAAAGGCAACCAAATAGCAGAACGTTTGCTCCATTGTGGAACTTCCCTCTTCTTGCACCAGACTGCCTTTAATTTTTGGTCATTTTGCAGATGTTTTCATAGTTGCATAGCTCATCGCTCTCACCCTGCTCCCCTCATCGCTGCTGCTGGCTTTTTCAGAGCTTTAGCAGGTGTTCAATATGTAGCTGCACAAGAATTTGGGCTTCTGGGAGATCCTGTTCTCCAACACCTCTTCTGCTAACATACACTGGAGGTCTCCTTTCTTACAATAAACTATTACCCGCATTCCTGGAGAAATGAGCTGTGGGAACTTGAGCACCTCAGAGTTCGTGAAACCCTCCTCACCACTGTCTGTCTGACCTCTTCAAAGAGGGAGGCTGCCTCAATCCCTGCCCTTGGTGGTCCCTCTTGCTGCCACCGCCTGCCAGCCTCGCACAGCTTCCGAGGCCCCCGTCTCCAGATGTGCTGCGGGCATTCTGGACGCTTGCCTTGAGGCCTGGCTCCCATCCTTATTTCACATGGGGCTTAGCAGATCTTAAGGCCAGCCCCTGTGGTTTTGGTTTGGGGTTTTTTTTTTTGCACCTGTTTCTGTTGTAGGCTGTGTCTGCTGGTACAGCGTCTTGATAGTGTTAATCCTCCTCATCCCATCTGGGTGAAGCTGTTCGCATTCCCCTGCCATCACCAGGAAGCTTCTGGTCTCCTTCCTTCTTGGTATGTTCTACATTGCTAAGAACCCCTTGTTGGCATTGTCACAATATTTCACCCTTCCATTTGCGGGAGGCTGAGAGCTTTCTCATTTCCATGCTTATGGGGTTGATTATAAATCTGAGTTTCTCTCTGCTCTGCCACAGACTGTTTGTTTTCTGTTTCTAAGCTCTGAGTCTGATAAATCATTATTTTCGCTTAGATTACGCTAATGGAATCAATTCAGTGATATTCTTCCATGCTCTTGCTATAAGCTTTCAGTGGCTTTCTGCTGAGAGACTGACATCACTTTCATTGAAATGAGCTTATGTCGTGATGCGGGTGGGTGGGGAGGAGGGGACTCAGAGGTATGTGCGGCCAATTTGCTGCTAGGAGAAGGCTGTTTCTGATCTGCTGCCGCTGAAGCGATGACAAAAATGAGTTGTGAGAGCCTAATTTATCAACTTGATCCTCAATGTTGTGGACTGGCCCTTTGGGGTGGGGGTGTGGAGGGGAGAAGAAAATCTAAGGTATTCCAACATTCATCAATTTTTAAGCTTTGCTTTAAAAATAGCCTTGTCTTCCTTTTAATGTGTGGTTTCTGATGTCTTAGAGACCACAGAAGCAATTTGTATATAGTATTTTAGGGAGAATGGCAATACAAATGACTTGGGCACATTCAATATAGACACTTTTTCTTTTCAGATGTTCTGAGTGAATCCATTTGAAAGATTTAATTGTGCTTCTAAAACAGATGAGATGCTCAGGTGCTGACAGGCAAGCCGGCAGGATGTAGGGAAAGTTGCTTTTCTGGACTCAACTTTTTAAAAGCACTCGTTTGATCAATACAATGTATTGTTGTAGAGGTAACCCAGGGTGGGTGGGTGTGGGGAGTTAGGAGAGGGAATCTAACAACCTCTGTATGATTTAGGTGGCAAGAAAGGTAATCTGAAGGGAATTTCTTCTGACAATACCCTCCATCTCAATCATTTCCTTGTCCCAAATCTCAGCAACTTGCTCTCTTCATTTCCCCCTCCTTACAGCCTCTTGCCTGGAGTAGGATATCAGACTTAAAACGTACCAGCACTTCTAAAGGGTGGCTATTGCTTGAGAGGCAGGCAAGGTGTGGAAAATACAAGATTTAAATTATAATCCTTGTGCTTAAACATTGAGCAATGACCTCAAAAAAAAAAAAAAAAAAAATCTGAGGAGCCCGAATCCTATTGCCTGACTTGTCCCTAGGCTCCATGCTTAGCTCTGTACACTAAGCACCGTGGTTTTTGAGCGCTGAGGACAGAGTAGCCTCTGGAGTGAGTTAAATTCACTTTTCCTTTTACACTCACAATCTTTTTTTGACATGGGAACATCTGCAGCAACTGATTTGTGAAGCTGTTAACTCGGGGAGCAGTGGAACAGCCAAGCGAGGAGGAGCGCGTTGTTTGTACTTGGGCTGACATCGCTTCTACACCGCGTGAGGATATACCCTACCTTGAAAACCGCTTGCGGTGAACTCTGTGCACGGGGAGGCTACAAAGAGTTAAGGATTCTGTTTTGGATCTCCAAGGCACACTTGAAGCCAAGTTCCTAAAAAAGTAGTTTAATTTGTTGCCATTACATTTGCCAGACGTATGACCTCACTAAACTTTCAGCAACAGTTCTTTGTGCCGAGATTGGCCCCTGGGGAGCTTGGCGCTGCTGCAAATGGTTTTTTGGCTGCTATGAGTATGGAGCATGTTAAACATAACCGTGATCTGTGAAAAAGTAAGAATCTTCAAGCACTGCCCACTTTCCTTCCTGTCTGGGAGCTGGAATTGGACAGATACCACAGCTGAGCTCATAACTGAATAGGCAAAAACGCCAGAGCGCTGTGGTATTGACTCTTCTGGCCGGGAAGCGAGATGGCCAGGAGCGTTCTCTGCCCGCAAGGTCGTCACTGGACGCGAGTCCGCCAGCTAACTAGAAAAATAAATTCAACTATGATCTAAGTAGCTGGGCTAAAACTTGCCAGCCTCGTGGTACACATCACTTATTATATAACCTCTTTAAAGAGCTGCTTTTGAGCGAAATGGTGGTTTGAAACATGAGTGAGTGGGAGGGGAGGGAAGCAAATCGCTTTGCAAAGGTTTGTCGCTTGTGACGTGAGAGCAGGGCTGTGTTTCTTCTCTTGCTTTTAGAAGTGGTTGGTCTCCAAGTGCTTCTCAAACAGCATGACCTGATCAGCTGTAGTTTTGGGAAGGAAATGTGATGGGAAAGAAGATTCTCTTACTGATGCGCATCTGCATATCTAACCTGGATTTAGCCAGCTGTAGGAAGCTTTATGTGCATCTCCGGGAAAGCTGGGATCTATTTCCAGCTCTGCAACAGAACTGCCATCGCAGGCAAACATCACTCTTCAATCCCCCGTTCTCCTTGTCAGTGGAGATGCATATAAATTACTTCCTCTTTCGAGGTACAGGTTCTGTGGACAAAGAGCTCGTTAGAGATTTGAATGTCAGAGAAGAGAGAGGTGGGCTCGCTTCTAGAGCATGTCTCTTGCATCCTTTACTTTCTCCCCGGCTCCTTGTGGCACAGCAGCCAGCGCTGCTGGGGGATGTGTGCTGAGCGCCTCTGCTCTTCAGCACGAGTGATGGCTGGCACCTCAGGCTTCAGGGGGAGTTTGCACTTAACTGGTGTCGCTTCTGAGCGGAGACTGGGGGGGTATGTGCTTCCATCAGCGTGTTGGGAGAGGGTGCTGTGGGGTGGCTTCTGCTGGGGGATGAGCATCGTGAACCACTGGGGATGTTCTGGCAGAGGGTAACTCATTGTCTGCTTAGCTGCAGCTGAGACAGGCCAGGTGATCACTACTTGAGGCCACGAATTTGCCATCTGCAGGGAAGTCTTTCCCCAGTGACCACCCTTAGATTTCTTTATACTCACTCCAGCCCTTCCTCCCTGATAATGCAATACAGCTGGAAATGCACCATTTTGTTGTCACAAAACAGCTAGGCTGAATCAGCACTGTCACCCAGTGCCAAAAACCTGTCACCTCGGTTCTCCTTTGCTGTTTCTGCTCCCTGCAGGCATCTTCCATGCAGCTAATAACTCACTGCTCCCTTCCGGACACTGGTCAAGCTGGGAATATGGTGGTGCTCTGTGTGGCACGATGATTTTTCTGCAAATGTCCAGTGAGGAGTGCTACAAAGGCTGATCCTGCTTACTCCAAGAGCTTGCAGCTGTGTGGAGCATGTGGTAGCTACTGTTGGTGGTAGCTGTTCTTCCTGCTGGTGACTGAAAGGGTTAAGCTGAGTAGCTGCCTAGATGGAGCTGCTCCGTGGTCTCGCTTCCCTCTTGGCAGCTGCTCTCCGCAATGTTTCCATCCTCATGTTTGCACAGCCCCGCTGAAGGCCAGAGCTGACCTTTGGTGTGCAGATCTCCCAGCTGGAGGGAGAACTTCACTGCTCAGCTGAAATGGGCAGATCTTACGGGCCCTCCCAGCTTAGGAGTGTGCTGGGCACCACGAGGTCCTCCCAGGAGGAGAACCCCCTCGCAGCATGCTATGGACTAGGGGGGTCGTTGCTTTTCTTCTGTGAATCCACTCTGCCACAGGTAGATGCCATAACAGCAAGAAAGGCTCTGCATGCTGCTACGCTTGGTCCGTATGGTGCGGCAGGTGCCTTGTGCTAGCCAGAGTTAACCAAGATGGTTTTCATCCTGTGAAAGCCTAGGAATATCCTTTTTTTTTTTTTTTTTTTCTTCTGTCCTGCCTTCCAGTTGCTTAGCTTCTCTGAAAGGCTGTGGTTGCTTCAGAGGACATTGTTTCTTTTGTCCCAGGGGCAGTAGATGTTGCTTTCTATGTCAGTGTCTTCTGATGCAGGCCTGTGGCCGGAGAAGCTGCTTCTTGTGTGTTGGGCTTGCTAGACGAGAGCTTTCTCCAGGAGTTAGGGATGAAGATTTTTGGCTTTTGGCCCTTGTCCCTTGTGAGCATCAGTCAGTACGACCAAGATAGAGGTAGTTGTGCTGTTGCAGAAGCTGCCGAGTGCTCCGTTTCCCTGTACTAAACGTGGTTGGAGCAGAAGTGCGTGACATGTCGCTACTGAGAGCTGGTGGCCCACGAGCCAGTATGGTTGAAAGTTTCATCTGGCTTAATCACAGATCCTTGGAGAGACTCTGGGAGTGGGAGGGCAGGCTTTGGTTTTGCAGCTTTGCCTCTGTGGTGTTTTATCCCATCTTGTGTCTGCCTGTGGTGGTGGTAGAGTTTAAGAAAGGTCTGAAAGTGCAGGTGAGGAATGACAGATTGACTCTGTTTGCGGTTCTGATGCTACCCAGGAACGGTGCTGTCAAACCCTTCTGCTCACTGGGCATCTCCCCTGTTGTGCTCCACAGCAACTGGAAAGCAGCTGGCTAAAAACCGTAGGACTGGGGGGATGTACCAGAACAAAAGCTCTTGAGATGATGCCCCAGTAGCAGAGACTAAAATCCTGCACGTGTGATGGAGAGGAGCGATTTGGGAGAGGTACAGCTGCCTTGCCATGGAGCTGTTCTCTTCAAGGGCTTGGTCTTCAGTACGATGATGTGACAAAATACTACGCATGCTTCCACAGCTTTAGGAGTGAGAAAGGCAGACTTCAAGCTGCAGGCTTGTGGAGCAAGACCCCTCAAGGTGACCCATTTCAATACGGCCATACTGATGTGCTGTTAAGTTGATTAACAAATAGCTTTAACGCCACTTGATCTGTGGTTTAAGATCAATGCGAGCCTGCTGTTTGGTTTTTTTTAATGTAGCTCCTGTTTGTTTCCTAAGGGAGAGATTGTTTGACCTTTGTATTTGCATGATGTGTTTCTTTCCTTTATTATTTATGAAATCAATAGATCTTAAAAAGGAACATTTGCTGCAAAGTGTCTGGAGCAAGGTGTCATGGAGGAGAAGGCAAAAACCTGCCTGCTAGCATAGCCTTTCACATCAGCCAAGCGTCTTTGCCAGCGCCAGGGAGAGGAGCTCACCTGAGCACAAAGGGGTGGTTTGTCCATGGACGTGCCTTGACAGCGGCCCAGGTGATGGGGGGCAAAAGCAGAAGTTCTTGCCTGGGTACCTGCAGGTCAGGCAGTGAAGCTGGGGCAGGAATAAGGGTGGGCCATGGGAGAGGTCTTCTAAATTCGTCAGCCCAGGTGGGCGAGAGGGAGTGTGATCCAGGCTATGTGCTGTGAAGGATGCTGAAAATTCTTCAGATACCCTTAACCGGGCTGTGTTGGTGGCGCTGAGCAGGCTCGGTTTGCTCTGGAGACTTTGCAGCAGTCCACGGAGCTGCTTCATCTCATTTTTAGAGGGCAGACCTGCTGTTGCTGTGCAGCACCCTGCACAACATGGTACAAAGCTATCCCTTGTCTGTGCCAAGACTGTCCAGGCTGTCATTTACTAATACACCTGCAACCGCCCAGGTTTTTGCCTGGCAAGGTGCCACGTGTTCCTTTGCCTCTAGGTCCCATGCCCCAACCCAGCCTGCTGCTTTCCGAGCTGTGGCTTTGCCAGCCTTTTTGTGCGGACAGGAGAAGTCGAATTTGGCATGTACTGAGGCAGCAGGGAGCCGTTTGAGCTGACCCACCCAGCAGGGATACACCTTGTAGCCATGTTTTGCAATAGGATCCCCTGGTGAAGGGGCTCCTGGATAGCCAGAAATGTCTGAGGTGTGGCCCAGGAGCATCCTGGCTTTGCCTTCTCCCTCTGCACCCGTGTGAGCTGGAGAAGGGGCCTCAACCTTCAGCCTGGCTCAGGTATGATCATGAGCTGGTGTGAGCAACGAGCCAGCTGTTACCTGTGCTCCGCTGGCTCCAGGCATTAGTAGTCCAGCACTGACATGGCTTTTTTGGAGGAACCAAAGCCCTCAGAAGAACCAGCTTCTGAGCCAGCTGATGTAGCTGATACCAGCTGGGGATGTGGGCAGAGACATCTGCAAACAGTGGAGCTGAGTAAGAGAAAGTGCTTATTCCCCCCTCGCTGCTGCTGTGGTTTTCCTGTTGCAAGGGAGCGTCTGCTCCCTCCGAGTCAAAGGGCAGCTAGTCTGGGTCCCAGCAGGTCAGAGCTCAGGCGCCCGCAGAGCAAGTTCCTTGGAGGATGCCCCAGAGCTGGACGGGGGTGCTGGAGGGCTGCAGGGGTGGCCTTGGGAGGGGAGAAGAGTCGTGGAGAAATCAGGCAGCAGGACCAGGGGGAGCTTGGGGATAAACTGCCCCTTGCTGCTACCAGATAATAAATTGGGTGACCTGGGCACCAGGCAATAAACCACTCTGTCTTCATATGTGGGGCAGCGTGGGGAGGGAACGAGGTTGGGATGGGGAGCACAGCTCCGTGGGGCGGGGTGCAGGCGGCCCATGTAGGTTCCATTCCCAGAGGACTGGGAGCTCTCCTGTGCTGCCATACCTGCTTGTGGGGTCAGGATCAAGCAACCGGGTGAAGCCCTGGCCCCTTGCTGCTCTCCTCTGTGGGATTTCTCCCTGATAGCATCTCCGGATAGAGCGCAAGATCTGTGCCAACAGCTCCTCCAGCACCTGTGCTTCCCAGCAGCGGTTCCTGCTTGGAGTTATCTCCATCGTCTCCCTGGTGCTGCAAGAGGTAGGAGCTGGCAGGGAAGTTCGGTGCTGTCTAACTCACAAGGGGTTTGGTGTTCCCAGGCCGTGGGCGAGGGCACGGCCACAGCAGCTGGCTCTGGCGTGGCCCCAGCTTGCAGCACGCCTGGGGCCATTTTGCCACCTCTGGCAATTTGCTGCCTCAAGCAACTGCCTGCATTGCCTGTGCCGAGAGCCAGCCTTGCTGCCTCCTTATGAAGCGATATTTTAACATAGCGAGACTTGCTTGAGCGAGATCTAGATCTTGGGATTGGTGCTGAGTTGTTCCCTGCACCGGGAATCTGTCCGCTTGCTTTGCGTCAAGAAACAGAGTTGAACAAGTCTCTGGCTCTGCTCCCTTTCCCCTTTCCCACCCCTCAGATAGCGATGGGCCTGTTCGTTTCCCTGCGGCCGGCGGGTTTCCCTGCGCTCCATGCCCTGCGGCTCGGCGGCACGTTTTGGAGGTTACATTCTTTGCTGCAATTACCCCGCTCTCCTGCCTCCCCTTACTGTGCTGCCTTTGTTGCCAGCTCTCGGAGGAGAGGCAAAGATGAAACAGGGCAGAGATGATTATATTTAATAGCAATGAAAATTGGTGTAGTGATTGGGGGCCGTTTTCCTTCCCTCTCTTCCCACCTACTGAAGTTGGGAGGCAGCTTTGAAACCGCACGCGGTCATCTCACCAGGACTGCGCCAGGCTCCACCACGCTGCCAGAGGGGAAAGCCAGCGGTGTGCTGTGCAAGCATCCGTGTTATCTGGGTTTTCCAGCCTGGCCCCGGTAGTCAGGAAAGTAGCTTCCCCCCCCGCCCCCCCCCCCCTTCTCTTTTAAATGAAAAGCCCCTTTGCCATATTCTGCAGACGCGTGCAGCCCTGGCCCGAGCGGGTTGGCTTGCCTGTCTTTCAGATGCAAATACCTTGCTAATTTACAGTGATGAGAAGGGAGCAGCAGAAAGCGAAATGAAGGTCAGCTAAAGCCGTCTTTCCTTAGTCCACCCCGGCACTTCACAGGCCTGCTCGGAGAGCTGTGGGGTCAGCTGCCCCTCATCCTGCAACAAGTTGTTCTGTCCTTGTCTTGGGTTCCCAGGCTTTGGGAGAGGCTCTGCACCCCAGCGTTGCTGCTGCTGCCCGGGTTATGCTGCGAGAAGGTGGTTGGAGGCGGAGAGGTGCCGAAATGCCAATTGGTAGATCCCTGGCAGACACTGCAAAAGCTGCTCCCCGCCTGGAAGACTGATGTGAAATGGATCCTGTGGCACATACGGTGTTCAGAGAGCTCGATGGCTGAGTGAGCGGCAGAGGGACCGTGACTGTGGTACCACTGGTGGAGCCAGCGTGTGTGTGTGTTTTCAGTGGAGTTGAGCAGCAAGGCCACTGGCGCAGTGCGACCACAAAGCCCCGGGGTAAGTGCGTGCTGTGGCCTTGGCAGGAACATTTTTAAAAGCATGAATGTGGTTCTTATCCCAGCATTTATTTAATGTCCCGTTCCTTCCTTAAGCTAAGCTCTGATTTATGCATGGGGACAACTACTAGACTCAGTCCCCTCCTTTTCCTTCATCCAAAGGCATTGTTGATCTCCCTTTCCTCTTGTCAGGCCAGTGCCTCTGCTAGCAAGGAGAGGATGGAGCTCAGGTGTGAGCTGAGAGCTCCATCACTGCTGAAGGATCCCTGAACAGGCAGGGAAGAGCGAGACGGCTCATGACAAGGGGCTTGCTGACCAGTAGACTTCTAACATCAAGGTTTCCTAGGTGGCTGCCAACAGAAAGCTTCAGGCCAGAGAGATGGGAGGCTTTCCCTCCTTTAAGGAGGTTCATGTGTTGGGCAGCACAGAAATGTGTTACGTTCCCTGGGCGGTCTGTGACGGGATGGAGGGAGACGAGAAACCAGGGCATGGGTAGGAGAGCCTGAGCACCCAAAGCAAGGTGTTTGTCCCTGCCATGAGCCAGCTGCGATAATGGGTTATACTTGCTATGAAGCTCATCCTCATCTTTGTGCTAGGGACTGTATTAATCCGAAATGGAAGCTGACAGGTACCCTAGAGAGGTCACCATCTGCTTTGAGACAGGAGATGAATAGATTTGCCCAGCAAGGTGGGGACGATGGCGGTGGGTGACCCTGTCGCAAGGGCTGGCCCTTGCGGAGTATTAGTTTCCTTGTCCCCGAGCTGAAGCGGTGGCTCAGTTACGGTGTGCTGGAGGCTGCGTCAAATTTTCCACTGCCTTGGACCAAACGCCCCTCACTGCAAGCAGCTTCCCCCAGCCTCTGCAACCAGAGTGCCGGCTTTGACAGTGAACCGGCTTTATTCCTGGCATGTGGCGTATTTACCTCTCTGGTGTGGCAGCCCATAACCTGCCTCCATCCTCCTGAAACCCTCCTGCCTGCACAGGCCAGTGCGAGACTTTCCTTTCCTGCCAGAGGGGCAGATGCAGGATCTGGGCTCCACCTCCCCCCCCGGCATCTTTGCTTTCCTCAAGGCGGGAATCACCCAGGGCTTTTGGTGAACTGTGGCTTTTGGGTGGTGGAGAGCTGTAGCCTGTGTTGGCTGCACCTCTTCTTAGCATCTCTGTGCCTTTTTCTCACTAAACAATCCCTTTTTTATCCAGTGAGAAATTTTACATGGTTGAACTATTCAATGGAGGTTTTTTCCCCTCTTCTTGCTCGCTCCCAGGCTGCATGGACATTGTTCTTAAAAAGGCCTACATCAATTCATCTGAAGTCGATTCCTTGGCAATCTAAGCGAGACTGCTATAATCGATGCACATCCATGCACGAGTGTAACTAATAACTCTGAAATCCCTGAGGTTAGTTTAAAACTAGCCCCTATGTCTAAATGAAAGGGGTTTTGCAAGGGATTTAACCTTTTCCTTTCCCAGTTGCACAGAGCGAGCAGTGGAGTCCCAGCTGGCTGCCTGGAAGCTTTCCCTCACCGGAGGGGAGATCCAGGTACCAATATGGAAACTGTTCAGAGCTGGGGTCGGGGCCAGATGGCTCGGGAGGCCCCTTCCGAGGATATCGGCTCTGATGAGGTGTCCAAATGCAAAACATGTGTGCACAGAAAGACAGCAGTGAAATCGCTTTTGACTCAACGCAGCATCTTTGCAACCATTTACAGGGCTGTTGTGCTGGAGAGGCTTTAATGCCTCCTTTCCTGAGCCACAACACTGATTTCTCCTTTTTTCCTGAGCCTTGCCTTTCCTTGAGTTTGCATCCTGGCTGGATATAAAGCTGCTCTGTGTCCTTGCAGGATGAATTGCACGCTGTCCCTGCAGCTGGTGGTGTTTAAATGGGTCCCATCGCATCTAAGCAACAGATGGGCTGGTGGTGGACCTGTGCAAAGTGTGGGAGATGGTGCCTCCAGGAGGCTTTGTGTGGGGTCGTGTTTAAGTTTGTGGTCTTTGTTCTCATGCTGTGCAGGGACGAAGTCCGTCAGCTGGTGTATAGACCATCGGCGGGCCACTATGTCTCAGAGCGATGTTATGCGCTTGGAAAAACCTCTCATCACCCTCTAGTGCGACAACCAGGTAAAGCCAGAAAAGCGCTGTCAGGAATGCTAAGGAAAGCAAGAGCTGGGAAACCTTAAGAGAGGAAGTGTGGTCGCAGCCCACCGAGCAGCTGGCAGCTCAGCAGCGTCTCTGAGTTTGCCTGATGGGCCAACTCTGGTTTTTATTTCCACCTACTTACCTGTGGCTTCTGCTAAGAAGCCTGGCCTGGCTAAACTATGTTACCAGAACTGCGTGTGCTGTGTTTCTCATCACACCCTGGCAGCCATGGGCTTCTGCAGGCCCCGTGGCTGAGGTCCTTGCCTGGAGGCTGAAGCCTCGTTGATGGGTTCAGGGCGGTCAGTGTGTAGAGGAAGGGGACCTGTTCCAAAGACACGTGGGCACCCTGTTTTTCCAGATCCTCTTGCTAGCATCAGGGCTGTTCTTATCTGCAAATGTGAAGAGTAAATCTCTCTTCCTTTACTTTCCTGTGCTAACAGATCAGGACTTCTTATCCTTTCTAGGTGGGCTTTGTCTGCTAGAGTTCCCCTGTGGAGGAAGGGGCTGTTCCTGGGATGTGAACGGAGAGTTTTTTGCAAAGCCCCTCTGCAAAAGGCTTTCAGGGCCAGCTCTGTGAGCTGGACTTGACAAAGTGGGGCTGGAGGGAACAGCACGTACCGCTTTTGCATGCTGGTACGTGGGTCTCGCCAGTGAGTCCACCTACCCCTGAAAGTCTTGGATAGTGCTGGAAACGGTCCTCTTCTCCAGCGGGGGATCCTTCACAGAGCCACACCACGCCCCTGCTGGTAGGTTTCTCAGCCCTCCTGTCTGATGAAAACCATCACGTGGATGGCATGTCACGTAATCGCAGCGTTGTGTAAGCATCCTTGAGATCTTTGCCGAAGCCCTGTGAGACAGAAGAGGTCAATCCTCAAACCACCCCTCGTGGACAGGGATCCTGACTCACTGGGAGGTGGATGGACTTGCTTATGACAGTGTAACTCGTCCGCACGTGGTCACGCCACGATCTCCAGCTTGGATATGGAGATGCAAGTTTGGTTTAAGCTGACCAGCTAGGGTGCTGCTGGCAGGGGAAGCGCAGCATGGCTGGGCTGTCCGGCTGTTTTGCCACTGTCTCAGCTGACTTTTGCAGCCTGTGTGGAGCTCGGCTTCTGCAGCTACAGTGTCTGAGCCAGCGAGAGGCTGAGCCAAGATCAGCACCTGTGTTCTTGTTTGTTTTGGCCGGGCCATCCCATGGGACACTTGTGGCTTTGCCTTCTGGAAGGCGCCCCGGCGCTTGGGCGCTGGATGGAGACACAGCACTGCAGGGAGAGTTTGGTTTGGCTCCGGATTCCGTGTCCTGAGCTAGAGCTGGCGAGCTGAGTCCTGAAGACTTAGGCCTTTTCCTCCCATAGATAGGGATAATATTTCTATTAATGGGGTGGTGTGAAAGTCAAAGCCAAGTGAGCAGAGGTAATGCTGAAAGACCTGCAGGTGTTGGAAAGCTACAAGAAGCCCATGCTGTGGTGATGTTCTCCTCTCTGCTAATATAGTCCAGGAGGCAGAAATGTTGGTCAAAACAGGGGTTGCTGAGGGCAAGCCAGTCTCTTTGGAGACTGTAGAACAGCATCCAGGTCCCCACAGTTGCCCACATCCCTCACCAGTGTCCATGCTTGGCTGAGGAAATAGCTCGTGGCCGTGTTGAAATGAGTTTGGTTGGGTCACAGCCCAGGTGTGGAGCTGTGGGGGCTGTTTGATTTGCTGTGCATCTTACAGCTCATCTCTCGAGCGCTTTCTCAAGAGGCTTTCTTGTCTCCCACACCAAACCTCCTCCCTTGCCGACTCTCCACAAGCTGGTTTCTACACTCTGATTTTGTGACTTATGCCCTTCCTCTTTGTCTAAGGATTTGATGCTGCCTGGTGGGTTCACTGGAGACCTCTGAGCGGGATGGATCCATCTCTCCTTTTTCTTCCTTGAAGACTGCTTCCCTTGGTACAAAGCCTTTCTTCCCACGGCGCTGTGCTGAGTGACCAGGCACATGTCCCTTCTCCAAATCCATTTGCTTGGCTCACCCTGCAGATTCTCAGAATCTGCTAATAGGATTTGTAGGTCCTGGTGATGGCCCCTTTCATTGAGCATCAAGCGTGGAACAGGCTGCTGCTACCACTTTGAGACCCGTTTCCTCAGTGGCAGGCTTCAGGCACAAATCCCAAACTTAAATTTCCCTTCCCAGCCTCTTACCACTCTCCCATTGCTGTGTTCAGCCAAGCCTGGTGGGACTCTGCCATCCCAAGCAGGGTGGACAGCAAGGTCCTCTGCCGTCGGTGCTACGTGGCTCGGTGACTTGACTTGTCCAGTGGAGGAGAAACAAGGTCTCCCATTGCCCAACAAGAGCTGCTGCATGGTATGTTCCTGATATTGAGCAGTGGGAAATCACCTCTCAAACCTGACCCACGGAGCTCATGCTGATGAGATAAGCATGTGCTGGATGGGATCTGCCTGGTCGGTCGTGTTACGCCCGCATTGCACAAAGTGGATGGCTCAGGCGGTGTTACTTCCTTCTCTAATACGTTTGCGGTGACACCCGCACTTTCACCATCTCTCGGGGTGGCTCAGGGCACGAGGAGAGGCCCGTGCGATAGGCAGGAGGTGAGGCTCCCGCTGCTCAGGCTGGCTGCTGCGGAGCGGAAGGATTTCAGAGGTGCTTTTAATGGGGAGTCTACAAAAACTGGACATGCTCAATGCCTTCCCTGAGGCTGTGAGCTTGACCGGGTAAACCAGCAGCTCAGTTCCCCCCGAGCCCTATCGCTGTGTGGGGCTGCGCAGCTGGAGGGAAGCCTGGGAGGTCGGCGTGTCCGCTCCCCAGCCACAGGGAAGAATCAGTTTGCTAAGCTGTCCCCAAGACAATAAGCTGCAAATCGAAGGCAGATGACATTGGTCAAGCAGCGTGCATGTGTGTCTGCCCTCCGTCGTGCAGCTCTCCTGTGGTTCCTGCCTCGAGCACGGCACCAGTGGGAGTGGTAACAGCGCTTTGGTGGTCTCGGTGCTCAGGCCGGTGTGCGGGTTGTGGGGGCAGGTTAGGCTGCGTGAGAGGCATAATCAGGAGATGATCATACCTTCTCTTAGCTAAATGCCCTCAGTTGTGTCTTCTGCAACAAAAGCTTCCAGGTTTGAGTAGAAATGAGTTTACTAGGTAGCTGCTGTGGTGTGGATGGGTGAGCAGCAGATGCCTGGCTGCGAAGAGAAGCTGCAATGACTTGTCTTTGGTGCATGTTGCTCGTGGAAAGCCTCTGGTCTGGCTGATTTCAACCATTTGCTTCCCCTGGGCCCCACGCTTCGGGTCTCTGTACTGGCCTGGAGTGTGCAATTTCATGCCAGGGAGCCGAAAAAGGCAGTGAGAATATGGTGAATGACAGGAAAGGAGTGTGGCCCTCCAGCTTCACCCTGGTTGTCTGGAAAAGATCCTCTGCAGTGTTAGGAAACACACACGCAACTGGTCTAAGCTCTTGGTGAAGGAGCCCGGGTTCAGTGCAGCAAGCACGTCCCCTGCAGCTGCCTTGGTCTGGGGCGGATGGCTGCTTTGCTCAAAGCCCATCCAACGTTTCCATATAAACTCCTTTTGGGTGGGATGTTTCAGAGCTCTAACAGTTTGTTACTGAATATTACGACCCAGATCGATAAAGCCGTTTCTCGGCTCCCAAGCTGAAGGAGCTGGTGTCGCTGGAAGCAGTGCTGGGTGTGCCACTGGTCATGTACGCTCCATCAGGAACTGAGGTGGGTCAAAAAGAAACGCTGACTGATAGGTGCTTGGGAAACAGGTAGAGCTGACAGTTCTTAGAAATGTGTCATACCCGTTGCAGGTGTTAAGGAAGCCTTCAAAGTTCAGGTTACACACAGAACTTTCCCTCTGCCCTGGACCCAGGCGGGTTGTGGGCAGTGCCGGGGCACACAGCCTGCTGGGCAAGGAGAGCAACTACGGTTGGACTCGATGATCTTGGAGGTCTCTTCCAGCCAGAACGATTCTATGATTCTATCCGTAGTTACGCTATTGCATGCCCTGAATAGTTGTCTTTCCTAATTTCCACAAAATTTTGACATGTGTGGCCAGAAAAGCACTGCAAATCTTTTGCCATAAAAAATGCCTTTGTTTTCCAGCTGGCTTTAGATCCGATTGCAATGTTTTGGGGCAGGGGGTAATCGGTCACCCTTAGCGCAAACTAATTTTGAAATGCAAGTGTAAGGTGTAATATGCGCAATCAGATGTCAAACGTTGAGCCTTATTGCTCCTTTAGAGGTAATTCTGATCTCCCTTTTACGTTACATAGATGTTATATATGTTTTCGTGTACTCGGAGTCACGTTGTGGAGGATGCACCACGCAACAATTTCCTGTCACTGTTTAGACACCTCTGGGGTTCTTTGGGAGAAAAAAGCAATGAATATTTTTTTATGACAGAGAGAAAACTTATTGTCTTTTTTGAAATTGCTGGCTTGCTTATTGATTAGTTGTTCTTAGCCTTCCAAAAGGCCAAATGTTTTTTGTTGTTTCTATTGAAATCTAATAGAAGACTTCCCATTGGATAGCATTGGGGAAAATTTTCTTTTCCAAAAGTGGAAATTTTGGGATTCTGTTAAGTGCTTCAGTGGGAGTTGTCCTGTAACGTCATCAAGGTGGCACCTGCTGCCAGCCAGCATCTACTGACTCGCTCTGAGTAGAGTGAAGCTGGTGTGAAAGACTTTGGTGAACAGCAAATTTGCAGACAAATGTCACTTCCTTTACCCTGAAACCACCACAGATTGAGCCTGGCCTTGGTCGGGGCAGTGCTGGGGTTGTCACTGTGCCCTTGTGCTCGGAGCACTCCCTCAGGGCCACGTCCAGGTACAACTCCCTCTTGCTTCTGGCAAGATCTGAATCCATCTTGCCTAGTTCCTAAATCTTACTCGTCATTTTTTTTCAGCCAAGTGGGAACCTGCTCAGTCTGTGCTGTGTTGAAGCTCATGGAGACGGGGGAAGATAAACTCTTCAACGGACAAGGTGTTAGACATCAGAGCTAATTTCTAAAACGTCAGGAAGAAAAAGGATCTCTAAACCACGCACCCTGGCTTGGCAAAGCCGTCGCTGTGACGTTACCTGCTTGGGTAATGACATCTGCGTGCTTCCCCTCTGGGCTTGGATGATGAAATGACTCGGTGTTAGGGGTGTCCCCTTCCAAGTGACGTGGCCCTTCACCACAAGCGTTGGAAGGCTGCTGTGACCCTCAAGTTGGTGAGGAAACCAAAGGGAGTTCAGGCAGGGGCTTTCCTGTCCCTGGAAAATTCTTGCAAATTCTTACCCTGGACTGAACAGCAAGGGAAAAGTGACCAAATAGATTAGAGATGTCCAGAGCAGAGATGTCTCAGGCACCGCAGCTGTTCAGAGCAATGGACCACATGAACTAGGCTTCCTTCCCATCACACACAGACCTCCTGGTTAGACTCCTCAGGGAATAGACCTGGAGTCTAATTCCAGAGATCTGGGCGGGAGGACCTGGCCGGGGGACAAGTGCAGCGAGGATGTTGTCTCACCTTCTGGGTGTTGAGATGTGACAATGCGCCTTTGTGTAGGTGTGAAATGTCAGCAACGAACACCTACTGACAGTGCCTGGCATGACACGCAAGGACCTGCCTGCCATTTTGGACCATCTGTTTCTTGCTGTGGAAGTGTCTCTTGCCTTTCCCGGTGTCTTCCTCAGCCCGGTTCTTCTCTTTCCACTCATGGTCCCCACTGCAGGTGCTGGTCTCTCCCTAGTTTTCCATCCTGAGCCTGCTCTGTAGCCTTCTTCCTACCATCATACTGGTGTCCTGGGTTTGGGTTTGATTTGTTCATGGTGGATTTGATCCCTGAAGCAGTACCCTTCTTGTGAACTCATTTTTCCTTGTTTGAGTGGTTCCTGCTGTCTCCCCCTCCCCTTGCTGTGAAAGAGACACACTCGGGCTATGCCTCTCTGACTTCCACTTGCTCAAGCCTCAGGGACTGGAGAGCTTGTCCTGACGTGATCCTGTAACACGTGGAGCATACCCCTAACGCAGGGGTGAAAGCATTCGTTGCCAAAGTAACCAGGGAAATGAAAAATGCGTGCCGGACTCTATTCAAGCTCTTATGCTGGCTCTCCCAAAGGACTCTGCTCAGGCAAGAAACTCCCCTGGTCTCTTTTCTCCCGCTATTCAAGGATGGGCAGCGCTGTAGGAGCGTGCCCTTGTGCATCCGTGGGTAATTCTTACCCTGACCCCAGCGCGTCAGGTCCCTGGTGCGGGGAGAAGGGCTCACGTGCCCATCGCAGCCTCGTACAGATGGGAAAGGCAACCTGACGTGTGGTGTGGGGAGTCGTCAAGCGGGAAGTAATTGTCATCAGTGTTGCCTTGCTTTTGGTGCTGGAGGGGGGGTCATCCATTGCTCTCCCACCTCTGAGACAGATGCTGTATTCTGCTTCAGGGCCGTCTTTCTCTGAGGGGAAGGGTGAAGCCCCGGGAGGAGCAATCCCAGCAAGAGCTGATGCTGTTGTTCTGCTCCAGCCCCGCTTGGCGTCGGGCGTTGTCTGCCTCCGCGGGGATAGCCCCAGCCGCCTCCGCGGGGTCTGGGTGGGCACAGGGCGTCCCATGCCTTGGCACCTCTCCCCTGGCCACGTCTGGTTCTTGCTTTGTGCTTTCTCCTCCCTGGGCAGATGATAAACAAAGTAGAGCATTTCCCAGGAAACCTCTTCTGGGTAAGTCTCTACGCTGCAGTATTTATTTTGCAGGATTGATGTGTTGTGCACTTTTCTCTCTGGCTAATTCAAGCAAACGCACACAAATAACGCTGCTTTTAGCTGCCCAGGTCCAGACTGTGCTCAAAGCCTCCTCTGGATGTGACTCACTCCTGGGCAAGCCCTGGAGAAAACAGATGTGGTAATTCGGTTGCAGATCCCATCCTTTTCTCACGGCCCTGTGGTCAACCGGCTTTGTCAGACGTGCTCTGGGTAGCTGACAGAGGAGCGAGGTCCTCCGAGCAGGAGCCTTGCATCAGCCGGGTGCCTGCTCCTGCACCTCCTGCCCCGCTCCAGCCCTCCCAGAGGGATCCTCCTGGTTTGTGGGGGGACTCGTTCCCGCAGCCAATTTGGGACGCTGTTTTCTACCAGCCCTATCGGTTCAGTTCTGGTGGAGATGTTGGTGTAAACTGGGTTCTCGATCCATGGAGTGGTTCGTAAGAAGTAGTTCATAAAAAATGTGCATTGTGCCTGTTGTTAATGTCCTCTCCTCCGCAGGCTTCTGGGATGGTAAATTTTGTTAGCTGAAAATTTTGTTGTTTTTATAAAACGATGTTGTTTTGTTATCCTCCTTTCTCCTGTTTTCCCTTTCTGTGTCCTCCTTTTTAATCCTGAAGTAAAACCTCAACATAAAGAAAAATCCATACTTTAGGAAAAAAAACACACAAAATTGAAGGGGGAAGGTGGAATCCAATTTGATGAATAATAAATAATCTCGGGCTGAGAAAAGCCTCAGCTATTTTTCTCAAAGCAGCCGGTGCACTACGAGCTTGATTTGCTGCTATAAATATTGGCCAAGTTCTTTCAACTCTTCTGAAGGTAAATGAGAAGCAGTTGCCAGGTTTGCTTGGTATTGCATGTCTGGGATGATGAAAGGGCCAAAGAAACTGGAAGATCTGTAATTGCAAGTGGGGTGCTCAGCCATGCGGTCTGGGAGCCCAAGCGCCGAGGTGCAGCAGGGAGGCATGCGCTTGATGTGGGATCTCCCTTCGCCACGGTTTCTACCTGCTGAACACCAGCCTGGAAGATAACTCGCGCTGGCTCCAGGATGGGAGGATGCTCAAAGCGTTCCTGCCCAGACGAAGAGACGAACCTCGGTGACGTGGCGCCGGGTGCATCTCCGGGCGTTGGCATCGCTGCTCAAGGGCGAGGGGTTTGGAGCACTCATGCTCCCCATGTACCCCGTGGTCATGGAGTAGTTGGACATCAGTGGGCAGGTTGGTGCTGTGATGCCTTTCCTTCCTTCCCTGTGCCTTTAGAGGAGCGTTTTTGCTTCCTGAAGTCCCACCCATGACAGCTGAAGCTTTGTCCTCTCTCTGTTTTCAGTCAATCAAGTTTTTATTTTGCTTTCCTTCGCAATCTGCTTTGGATGCAGTAGAGCCCCTTCTGCTTGACACCCTGGTAACTCTTAAACTCACAGGACGCGTCTGTCTCTGCATCTCTCCGTGCTTACAAAGCCCTTGCTGCTGTTCAGCTCCAGGGCAGCCATCCTCCATCCTGACCCCCGGGGCAGATTGTGGGATTGTGCGTGGTCCCTTTCGGCACGGCCCAATCCTTGGATTTGGGCTTCTCCCCAGCCCTGCCCAGCACGGGGCTTGAGCGCAGGCCTGGAGGAGGAGATAAGTGAAGCCTTTGTGGGTCCGACTGGAAGTGTCTCCTGTTTCCAGCAGCAACTGTGAGGGATGCCATGGGGTTAAAAGAAGAATTAGGGGCATGTGTAGACACATCCTTCCCTGGCAGGCAGCCCTTGGCAAGCCATGGTTTAAGCTCTGCTTCCCCAGCATAGATGGTTTCCAATCCATCATGCTTAAGAGAGGATGGCTTCTTCTCCAGGAATTTATAGTCTCCCTTTTTATCACAATTTAAGCTTGTCCTCCAGGCTCTGTGGAAATGCCCCCGTCTCCAAGGCTGCTGTTACTTTCCTGAGGGGTTGCTCTACACCCTGTGGATCGGGATCCAGGCAGTGCCCGCTCGACTGGGATGAGGAGGGCAGTGAGACCTTCCCATTTCTTCCTGCTCTTTCACCTTGCAGGTTCAAGACTGAGGAGGAGGATGTGTCTGGCTGGGAGATGTCCTGCTCTTCACTGGCAAGGACTTTTCTCTATTTCCTGGTGGTGGCTGATATCACGCCCTCACGGGGCTGACTTGACTGGCCAAACCGTTGAAGAGACCAAGTCCTTGAGAATAGTTACCTGAAGAACAAGAAACATTTGGGGATGTTTGTCCCTTAGCTTACCTAAGGGTTATTAATGACTTTTCAGTGGAGCCAATTAAGCAGGTGTGTTGATAATGACATAGCAAGAGCTGCACCGCTACCAAGATAAACGTCAAGTGGTCTCCAGCGGTCTCCCGGTGTATGTGCTGTTGGTGCTACCCCAAGGGCTGAGCAGCTGTGGAACCCTCTCGTCCCTGGTCTGAGAGGGTTTTACTGCTGCTGGTTGGGGTTGTTTTAGTGACTTGGCCAAGGGGGGTTCTCCAGCAGCACTGCCTTGGGGAGCCTGGCTGCGGTCCCCGCCTCTGCCCGGCCGTGCCGCAGTCGGCCCCGGTAGCATCGTGGCCGTTTCCGTGGCAACGGCACGTGCGCGGCCGTAATAAAGTCGGATTACAGCTGCTTCCCTGTGTGTGCAGACAGGAAAGGAGTTTTCTGAGGTAAGAGCTCAAATGACTTGCAGAGGAGCGTGTTTTGGCTGGGGAAAGGCAGACTTTCCAGCAGCTAGGGAGGCCATTCGTACAGCGCTAGAAATGCTAACCAAGATTGAGTGAGTTTTCTGGGACGTTTTCTTGCTCTGCCAAGTAGATTTCGTGCATGCTTGTAGTAGGAGCTAAATTTAAAGGGCGATTGTCCAGAAAGGGCTATGGAGCAGGTCTCTGAAGTCTCTACCTGTCCCACAGGGCAATAACAAGGGCTGTGTATTTTCTTAGAAGTGGCTTTAAAGGTTGCTGCGGGATCCAGTCTCAGCTTGGAGTCTGCTGCTGTTTGTCACGGGCCAAGTGCCAACAGCCAGGCTGTGGGGAGAGCTCGCACACAGCCCTTGAATTTGATCTCCTAAGAGCAAGAGCCAGGCAGGACTGTGTTTTGGCTTGGCCAGTGATGAAGATGAGACCATGCTTGCTCTCTTGCCACGGCCAGCCTGGAGGACAGGGCTGCTCTGTTAGCTCTCGGCAGGGTTACCAGCATCCTTCGAGCTGACCCGGGAGGAAAATGGAAAGGTTCATTTGTTCTGCAACCCTGGTCCATCCTGCTCTCCTTCCATCATCCTTCTATCACCTCTCTGCTGGGGTCATCAGGGTGCCACCCTCTCTCATGGAAGGTCACCTAAGGATCCTTGGGCCAAAGGACTTGCATGGTCCCTGTTCCCTCTGCAGCACATCTGCTAACCTTCTGTGGGGTTAGGTGTGAGCGGCAAAGCCCATGGCACGTGTTACGCTGGTAGGGCAGGGGCTGCAGCCGATGCCGGGGCCTACACAGCTTGGCAGATGGTGCCTTTGCAACATCCTGATGTTGTCTCCTCCTCTGGAGCATGTGTTGTAGTCCAAGGGTGTCCGTTTGGTATCTCTGGAAGCCTCTTCCAAATGAGGCCATGATGGGACTGTTGGTGGTTGTTGATGGGACTGTTGGTTGGTTGCTCTCCTGCACTGTCAGCACGGCAGCTGAGTTTGCAGGCATCCAAAACAATGAGTCCTTCGACCCCAGCGTGGCAGTTCCAGCACTTTGGTTAAAAGCAGGAACCCTTTTAATGTGGTCAGACCTGGCTTTCCCTGTCCAGTTCAATTACAACTAGTAAAGTCAGATTTCTGGAGGGGTTTAGGACCACAATTTCTACTTAAATATCTAAACCGTGCACAGGACCAATGGGATTTAGGTGCTACGTGGGTTTTGGAGGACTGGGCATCTTCAGCTGTGCTGAAGTGGGAGTGGGGATGCCGTGGTGGGGAGGACACCGAGGGACCTTGTTGCTTTCCGAGAAGACCAGGTGCATCTTGGTGAGGCTTCTTTGTTCTCTCCCTGCTCAGTCTCGTGGGGTAACATCAAAGGAGGCTGCCAGTGGAAACAAATAGAGACCGAGGTAACACCTCGTCATGGGAGAGCCTCGGGAGCCCTGGCCGAGGGAAACCCGCCTGCCCAGCTCCCATCGGGCTGGCAAAGCCGGCTCTTCCCAGCGCAAAGCGTGCGGCTGTGCTAACCCTTCCCTGGGCCGCGTAATTACTGTGGGTGGATGGGACTGTGGGCAACCACCCGGGGCAGCTGCTTACAGCAGAAATTAGGGCAAGCACCAGCAGGGTATTGTGGCCCAGGGAAGCTCCCAGAAGGTTTTAGGGAAGGATTTGGGTGTGGGTTAAAAAAGGTCAGGCCCTGGGTACTGTCAAATGTCACGGAGGATAAGGACCAAAACCACCCTGTGGTTTACTGCATTTCCCCCCGTCCCTGCCACTACCTCTCCTGTGTCCCCTGTGACACCGCTGTGAGCTGTGCGTGTGTTTTGGAGGTGTCACCTGGGTAGCACCCACCGACTCACCCGGCGGGCGTGAAAACCGGGGACCGACTTTAGCACCAGCTCTGCCGGAGGGATCGCAGCAGTTTGAAAGCATCCTCTCGGCTCAGCTGAGCTTGGCTCGCTTTCAGCAGTCTTTTGCTCGAGCACCAAATTCCTCCTCAGGAAGTGTAATATTCATGAAGGAGACACGTTAATTAGCAAGCCGTCTGCTCCCTGCTTTGGCATGTGAGTAGGTGGTGTTACCTCTGGAATTAGGTTGAAATCCATTCGGTATTTAGATGCATTTGATTTGCAAGAGCTTGGAGGCCCCTTAAAGAGCACCTCTGAAGCACGTTGAGCTACAGGCAACCTTGACGTTACATTTTCTCTCTGTAGGTCTGGGGCATGGAAGGAGACCTCATTCCCAAGCTGGTACCCCCCGGCCATCTGAATAAACTGCGGACAGGCGACAGCCAGCTGTCGGAACAGATCCCATCGGTCATGAGTGCATCCTCGCTTGCTGGCAGAGCATCTGCAAACAGATCCATGATTATCTTGGACTGTCACGGTGGAAAGTCACTCAGGGGAAGCTTATTCTGAAACGGCACTTTCTCTTTGGTTGGAAGTCAAATGAGCAAACCCCAGTTACGCAGCTGTGCCATGGCCGATCGCGTGGCTTTGCTGCTGTCCCCAGCCTGGAGGAATATTACTGCCTCCGTTAGCCTCTCTCTTCCTCGTCTCCAGCTAAACCTAACGCTTGAGAGTTATAAGCCCAAGGGATACGTTTCAGCCTGCTCTTGGATCCTGACAGCAGGAAAGGGAACATAAAAAGGTACAAACGCCATCAAACCTACTTGATTTAAAATCAGTTCTTGGCTATTTCCACCACCAATGCGTTTCCAGTGCTCGTATATAGGCTTCAAGTATCGGTAAGTTTTGGCAACTTCTCTAGAGCATGAGGGACCAGGATCTCTGGAATCCAGCTTTCTTCCTGAGTCTTCTCAAGAAGTTTCCCCCTTCTGCTAAATTCTAGGAGTAAGAAGGTAGAGAGTGAAGATGCTAAAAAGACTATGAATCTTGCTTGTGTTGTAGTTGAGAAACAAAAGTTTGTCCCTTTTGTAAATGATTTCCAATGGTTTCAACGTTTTCTTTTTTTTCCTTTTCATTTTGTCACTGAAAAACAATGAAAGGAAGAAAGGGGGAGAAGTAAGGAAAAAGCCAAATGTTTCATTTTCTGGTTAATCTCTTAAGAACTTTAAAGAATAAAAAAGTGGCTCGTACTAATTTCTGGAAAAAGGAAGAGAAATTCCACTTTCTGCATGTGATTTCCTCCCCTCTGCCTTGAAATAATTCATCCTGCCTTAAATTGAAACGTTTGATTTGGAAACTGGGGCAGAAGGTGCGTGTTTGTGGGTGTGTTGGCAGGGGCATCCTGAGCGGATGAAAGCTTTTGGAAGGGCAGCGTGCAGCCCCAGCGCTGCAGAACAAGCTATACTGGGACTCTTTGGGTAAAACCACGGCGGGTGCTGCTGGGGTGGACGAGGAGGTGAAGATGCCAGCCCAGAAAATCTTTAAATACTTCCAACATAGGAGCTCAGCCCCCACTCCTGTTAATTTGGGAGCTACTCCCAGCTGCTCTCTCTGGGTCTGTGGGATCCCCCGCTCCCCAGGTCAGCAGCCCGGGCACCCAGTATCCCCTGGGATGGCTCCTTGCCTTCTCTGCCCGGGTGTTCTGCTGGGCATCAAAGGGACTGGAGGAAAAACCCGGCTGCAATGAGGGGTGTGTGCCCTCCTTCGCCATCGAAGCCCCTCTGGAAGACGTTTGTCACTAACGCCACATTTCTCTCATTTAGATGAAGGTTTCTGTCTCCACACATATCCCTGCTCTGGACCACGCAGGTCTCCGCTGCAGGACCTTGACCTCGGGGTAGACAGAGGCTTTGCTGAGCCTGTGAACTCCTGGTTGTCCGCAGCATGAGGGTGCTCCCAAGCCAGGTTCAACAAGAGGGACTGAGCTGGGTGAGTTGTTTCCTTCCTGCCTTTTCCGAGCTTTTTCCTACCTGTGTCACCCAGCTCACCAAAGATCAGCCCTCTGGGGCTGCTTCTCCACGGCAGTTTACTCGGAGCAAAGGTGTCGGGTGCGCCCAGCCATGCTCCCCGGTGTGCCGGCCAACTCTGTGAGCAGCAAGGCGTCGTCTGCGGGCGCCTTTGGAAGCAAATCCTGCAGCAGGGGACCGCTGTTGTGCCTGCTTTCCCCAGCTGATAATGTTTGGGAGGAGAAGGCACATTGGGAGAGAATGACTTCACGGAGCCGCTCCGGGAATCGGTCACCCGCTCCTCGCAGTGAGGGCTGCTGGAAGGGAGCCCAGAGGAAGCGCTGCCAGTGATGTCTTCATCCTCGTACCCCGTTACAGGCAGTGTTTGCAAACGCTGAGGCGATGCTGTTCAGTGAGGACCCAGCCAGCCCAGCCGACAGCGTAGCTTTTGGTGGCTCTGCTTTCAAAGCCCCGAGAGCCTCATGGTGTGTTTCGGCTCGTGGGTATCAGCGGTGGGTTTGGATGTCTCCATGGGAGTGGAAGAGGTGAAAGGAGAAAGCTGGCTATTTGGCTGATTTTTTTCTCAAAGTAAATGAACTCTGCCTGAACGAGGGACCCAGTACGGCTGTTTCTGGACCCCGCAGCCCTGTAAGATGAGGATTTCCCCATTTACGGATGTAGTGATGTTCTCCAGCTGCGCCTGAAGCACAAGGGGGGATGTCCTAATGCAGCTCAGCTCCCCTGGGCTGAATCGATTGCTGGCGAAACAAACCCAGGCCTCAGCATGCCGTGACGTATCCCTGCAGCCCATGGTCACGACAGAAGAGCCTTGCAGAAACACTCCAGTCCTGGTGCAAGGGCTGCACGTGGCCAGAACCCATCCGCTGTGTGTTGTGCAGAGAGGACCCTTGTCCTGTCCCGTGTCCCTTGCCCCCTGGCCCGCCCCCCCCAGGGCTGCTTTTGCGAGGGCGAGAAGCAGGTTCATCAAAAGGCATCTCCACTGGAGTGCCAACAATGCTTTGAGATGACCTGGTTTGCATTGGGAAGGAGGAGAAATGCAGAACTGGTTCCTGTAAGCTGTTTCACATGAAACACCAAAGGATGGAGGCAATTAATGAATTAATTTTGCTACCCCCATTGGAAGGGTGCTGGCCACAGCCCTGGGAAGTGATTGATGGGGCTGTGGAAGGCGGCTGCCTCCCTCGCTTTGATCCAAACCGATGTGAGCATCTGAGCTGGCTGTCCAGAAACCCGGGGTCACCCTGGCATCCTGCAGTGCCAGAGCCTGAGATGAGAGACGGCTTCTCTTTGAAGTCAGGATCAATAATCCGTGAAAATAAAAAAAAACCCATTAAATAAAAAGCAAGACCTCCTCCTCTTTGCTCCTCTGATGGGCAAGGTGTGGCAAAGCCTTCGCTGCGTTCAGGTTAGTGCTTTAAGAACAGTGATAATTTCTAGCAGCCTATCTTCTAGGTAAAGAAACCATTTCAATCCCGTGGTTAATTGTATTAAAGAATTATGGGATTTTGCCCATTCACCCTGTGCTTTTTCATGCCCTGGGTGACCACGTGATGTCAAGTACAAGACAAAGCAATTAGGGGAGGTGGACTCCATGCCCAGCTCCACCACTGCCGCGGGATGTGGCCGTGCCTCGGACCTGTGCCAGCTCCTCCGCCCGATGACGGTGCGCTCAGAGGTGTCAAGGATTTATGTCGGCAACGCGCTGAGCATCTCGAGCAGGAGCTAACACAGTGGCAGCATCCAGAGCGCTCTGGGAGCCCTGGGAAGCTCCGGAGCGTGGCTGGGAGCTGTTGCATCTTGCTGTGTAATGAAACACTGCCACACCTGTGCAAATTTCCCTGTAGCCTGGGGCTTGGGTGGAAATGTGTTGGATCATTAAATCAAGCTACTTAAGAGCTACTTGAAGATGGAAGATGTGAAATCAGGCGTATGAAATGGCGATCGTGTCTAGACGATCCCCTGAGCATCTGCCTGCCTCGAAACAGAGCCGCTGTTTGCAGCGACTCTGGTTCTTGGCTTGTGCCCCTGGAGGGACAGGCAGAGCTTGCTCGCGTGGAAAGCCCAGCTAAGCCTCCGCTCTGTCTTTGCAGAGGGGCTGAGGCTTGCCTGAAAAGGCCAGGGTGTCACCTCGTGTTGAGGAGCCAGCCAGCGAGTTCAGGTTGGTGGTCCTGTTAGGACAGGACCTAAGGAGCATTTAGGAGAGGCATGCGGATCTGGGATGCAGCCCCAGGTGTGGGTATTGAGGCAGAATTGGTCCTGCTTTGTGGAAATGTTCACGCTGCTTTTAGAAAGGCTCTGCTTTAACTCCTCTGCACTTGTGCTTTCTCCTGGCCTCCTCCTTCGCCTGGACTGAGGTCCCAAGGAACTGGGAAGGAAGCTGGGTGTGAGAAAAAGCCGTTTAGTTTGAAAGAAGCCTCAAGGTGAGCTGACACATGCCCCAGCCTCGTGCCTGTGGGAGCTTCCTTAGCGCGTTGCTGCATGCAGCCTAGAAGGCTGCTCCGAGCAGCTCGCTGCCTGTGTGCGTCCCCAGGGGTTTCTGCGTTGCTCCCTCGCCTGCCTTTTGCAGGCTGTGAGATAACTCCTGAGAGCCAGGACTGTGCACTGGGGTCTGATAATGCAACATCTTTTCCTTTGGTAGTCAAGACTGCAGGGTAACAAGCTAGTTGCAGGGGGGATTTCTTACCACGTGTTCATCCTACAGCTCCTCAATGGAGAATGACACATCTTGCCTCGGGGCAAGCGGATGGATCAGATCCTGAGAGCCACGGCTTTCCCTTGGAGACTCGTGCAGAGCTGGAGCAGCTCCAAGCACAGCTCCCAGGCTTGGTGCCTGCTCCATGCCAGGCTGCGTTGGTACAGGGGCTGACGGAGCACAGAGGTTTTGGCTGGCAGAAGCAGCCAGCCAGGCTGCCGGTGCTAGGAAGGCTGCAGGATCCTGCTGCAAGACCTGCTCAGCTTCTTTCAGAGGAGCTGTCTGCTCTGGTGCAGAGCAGGGCCAGAGACTATTTACTGGTGAGGAAAAGCAGAATGGGTTCAACAGCGGATGTTTTGGGAGTGATTTCGGCTTGGCGCGTCTGTTTGGGGTAGCTGTAGGGGACAAGCTGCAGTACCTTGACGAGTGAAGTATCCCCAGCCCATGAGCGTGTTTCATAAGGCTGTTCCCTCCACACGGCTTGTTGCTAATGAACCTCCGCATCCTACCTAGGAGACAGAGCCGATGCTGGCGCGGCATTCGGCCGGCACCCAGGGTGCCCGGTGGAAGGGCTGTCATGCCGCGTCCGAAACCTAGGCGCGATTACGTGGCGTCTGCTAAGCTGCGAGGAGCTCACCTGGATCAGGCAGCAGACTGCTTTGCTGCCCGCAGCAGATAACCGGCAGCAGCCAGGAACTGGTTGCTGCTGCTTATTGCTGAAGCATCATTGATTTTTACCAGCAGCTTCTCCTCTCTGTAACCGCGGTTCCGAGGCACTCGCTGGGCTGGAGCAGAGCGAAGGGGAGCTGGCAGGGTGAGGCTGGATGGAGGAGCAGTGGTTTTCAGTGCAGATAAACAGGATGTGAGCAACTTGTTTTCCTCCTGTTTTGCTGCCGGTTGCCTTCCACGCCTGTGTAGTGAGATGTCAGACCGGGATGTTCCCCTCTGTCTGCACGGCACCAGGCTGGTCTGTAAATCCCCATCCCCTGCACGGGGACAAACGCAAAAGCTTGGTCACCCACTGCCTCTCCAGGCGACGTTCAGCACGCGCTTCCCCGCGCTTCTGCCGCCTCCTTGCAGTCATAGCTCAGAAGCACCTCTTGGGCTGTAGCATCTGCTATCTCCAGCTTTACAGCTCTGAAACACGTTTGCTTCATCGTGTTTAGCGCTGCTGACTGTGGGATGTGCCCAAATATTAAGTATCTTCCCGAGCTGGGGGCTAGCTTGGACCGATGGGATTTAGCACTGTTTCTTTCCACTTGGGTTACGGAGAGCGTTTGGATAGATAACTGGAAGAGATGCTGCCCTCTGCAACCTGCTGGTGGGAGAGGCAATAGCCAGGAGAGAACTGGATTGAAGGTTTGCTTAAAGAAAGACTAAGTGCAAGTCTACTGGAGGCGTCTCACTGGGCCTAAAGGTACCTTAAGTATTTTGGAGAGGATAAAAACCGATGCCAAATGGTTGCCCGTCGCTGTCAGAGGGGATACCTGGGAACCAAAAGCCCGATGCTAGAGCTTGATTTTTGGGTGCCTCTTTCTTAGGAACAGGGCTCAGCACGTGGGACCTGCCTCTCCCCCACAGAAAAGGGGCTGGACAGCACAATGGGGTGAACAACATGATGGCTGTACCCCCCGCTCCCCAAAGCGGCCTCGGGCAGCTCCCATTAGATCCCTTTAAATCTAGCCCTGCTTGGCCTCTGTGTCCGATTTTAAACAGCATGACCGAATACTTGCCGACGGGGAAGCCTTGTTTGATTGTGGAGGTAATAAGATGATTCGAACACAAGAGCTGATAGTTTCAAGTAACTGAAACTTAACCTCGCCGTATAAAGCGTTATTGTCCTGCCACAGAAATCCTCTGTCCGGGAGAGCACAGCTGCGGGGAAAATAAATGCTGCTCTTCTTTTTTTTCTTTCTTTCTTTCTCTTTTTGCTGCTTGTTTGTTTAAAAACCGGGGACCTCGGGTTGGTTTGCTCATGTTGGCTGCGATGGAGTGGCGGTGGGATGCAGGCACTGAGCTCTGCCCATGGAGCTGGGGCTCGCTGGGGGACTGGGGAGGGGAATTCCTTTTAATCCAGGGAATTAAATCCCAAGCAAAGCCATTGATGGTCGTGGATTTAGTTGACATCCAGGCCAAATCCTGGCCCCATTGAAGTTAAATGGGAGCTTTAGCTGCCGGTTTTGGAGGGATCAGGGCCGGGACCTGCTGCCAGGTGTTAAGCATACCTGCCCTACTGACCTCAGCAGGACAGGCTGCCCTGCCCGGGGGTGAGCGCACGGCTGCGATCCCGTTCCCCGGGCGGTGCAATGTTTGCAGAGCACTCAGGATGGTGGTGTGTGCCCCGGTTGTGCTTTCCCTCCCCTGTGCAGGTCCTGGCTCCAGACCAAGGCCACCTTGCTCCATTTGAGCCACCTGTGAAACCTCACGGAGCAGTGGCTGCTAATTCTTCAGCTGACTTCTCGTAACCATCTCCTGATACAGAAACAGTTTGTTGCTGCCTGTAACCAGCAGGAACGCCAGATCCTGCCGACATCCGTTTGGGACGCCGAGGCAAACAGCTCTGGGATGGTTTATCTGGGGGTGGAAAACCACCACCACCACCAGCATTGCACCAGGGCTGTTGCTCACCCACTGCCACGGTGCCGTGGAGCCAGGAAAAGCACTACCAGACAGGCTGACCTTCCTAGGTGTGTTATAAATGGCATAAAATACATATATATTTAAATACATATATATGTGAGTGGCTGTTTTAGGCAGAAGCTGCTGGTCCCCAGGTGCTGGGAGCTGCAGGAGCAGCCACCTCCATCAGCACCGCGTGTCCGGCTCCTGCCTTCCCCAGGCGCTTGGGGCTGGAGAGACCTGGCCCAGAGGCTGTATTGCCCAACTCACATGTTGCTTTTCGGGCAGTTTAGACTGTGTTTATGAAGGTAAGAGGATTCTCTTTTTTTGCTTAGTTTTATTTTTTAAAAACTTCCTATTTTCTCAAACTCCTCACCCACACATATCAGTGGGGTGGACAGGCAGGGTCTTAGTCCAGTTGGTCTGGGGCTCACTCAGAAATCCCCACGGGTTTTTTTTTCTGGCAGGGCTGGGATACTCTTTTCCTGCTCCTAGCTAGCCTACCATAAAAACATTTCTTCTTAAGTTGCACTTATTTATTTGTCCAAACACACAGCAGCCCAAGTCTGTATTTGTGTGTGTGCTCAACTGTTTTCCAAAAGCCACTCCTACCACCCCTGCAAAATAGTTGGAGGGTGATACAAGAATGATAAATATCTGGCCAACGGGAATGCTTTGGAGTGAATGAACGGGAGCTGTGAATGGGAACGGCTCTGTCCGTGTAGCACCGCGGCGGTGGTGACTTCACTCGGTGCGAGACCAAAATAGCTGATGTGATGCCCTCGTGTCCCAGGGGAGAGGCAAAGACCCCGAGTGCCCGGCTCAGGAAAGTCCCTCGCTCAGGAAAGAGGCTTCAATAGATGCTTCATCCGAGCTTTTATGCTGGCATGGATCGAGGTCTGGATTTGCGCTTCATGGTTCACACTGAAATCTGTGCTTAACTCAACACCGGCTCGTAAAGGGGAAGCAGTGACTTGTAATCTGTTGTGGGAATCAGCTGTCCTGTTCATCAAAGCTTTCAGCTTGGTCACAGGATATTTGTCGAAGACGTAAGAAATTCCACTGCGTGGGACTGAAATAGTGTCACTTTATTGTTAATGTCCAGGGAAAGCTTTAGAGACTATGCCCGTACTAAAGGCTGGTTCACGTGCTAGTAAAACCCTGCTGGTGTAAGTATGTTTCCAGACAAATGTGATTTTTTTTTTTCTTCGCTCTTGGGAGCTAGCAAAGTTTTATTATTTTTTATTATTTTTCTAGCGTCGCCTCTACAAGCTACTCAAACTTCTCCAAGGGGATATCTTTGCCATTACTACTAAATAGGCGTTTTTTAAAAGGATTAGAAAAATGAAGGCTGAAATGAAATCCAGGAATAATCAAATCATCCAGTTCTGAAATTGATTCTAAACCCAAACCTTTTTGGAAAAATTTCTGTTTGAAACATTGTGAGGGATGCGTATCGACTCTTCTGGCTCCAAGTCCAGCCACAAATCATTTGTGACTTGGGTGAGAAACACGTGCAGCTTTGGTGGGGGCTGAATTTCCATCAGCGGAGACGTCCTGGCGGGTGGAAGGATTGCCTTTCAGCCCAAAATTGGTTGCTGGGGCAGGGATCATCCCCGCTCGGTATTCCTGCTGCCTTCGCCGCTCTGCCCTGGTGATGCTCAGGCTGCCCCTTCCCCCCAAATGATTTTCCATGGGGACTTTGACTTTCCCAGTTGACACGTCCCCAGCTCTGCTGAAAGCCTTTCTGGCAGTGGGACGTGTCAGGCGTTGGGATCGCTGGAGACGCCGTAGCTCCCAGCACACACCGTCCAGCGGTGGAAGCAGGAGGGGACGCCAGGTCCTGAGCCCAGGGCTCACTTTCTCCTCCTCTCTGGGTGGTGCCGGGGCAGAGGCTGCCACTGCTCCCACGAGCACATAACACCCAACCCCACGAGCTGCTTTGCATCCTCTAAGTTATTTTCTCTGGTTTATGGGAGCCTTCCTCAGTCTTTTTTTGGAATGCTTGGGGTTTTGCTTAAGAACGTTGCAATAATGGGAAATGGTTTTGACAGAAGATCCAGCCCTTTTTCTTGCATTTCCTCAGCACAGAGGCAGCAACTGTTAGAAGAAAACCCCAAATATTTTCCGGATGACACGCTTTTCATCCGCCACTGTCGTGGGCACTGGGGAAATGCGAGAGCGCTTGCCCCACAGCCGTTGCAAACTTTCCTCTGCTGACAGCACCCTGAATCTGCCACTTGCTCTTCTTTCCCAGGGCAGCAGAAACCGAGCCTCCAAGCCTGACAGAAGTTTTATGCTCTGGCTTTTCAGGCCCACGCCTGCCACGACCCACACGGCAAAGAGCCCGGCTTGGCTCTGCGCCCTCGGAGGTGCTGACAGTGTGGGGCTCTGTGGACCATGTGGCCCCTGCACCTTGCATCTCTCCTGGCCCCCATCTGCAGCACATCTGCAGCTCCCGCAGGGACTGCTGGTGTCCCAGGACCCCACCACTCCTTCACCTGAATCTCTGGCCCTTCTATGCTTCCTTTCTTCTCTCTGCTGTCCATACCCAGGGGCAGATCTCGGACAACGGACATGTGCAGGAGTGGGAATGGTAGTTGATGTGGCTCAGGCTGGCTAAGGAGGACCTCAGTAATGGACTCAAACCCACAAGGACCAGGGTAGCTGTACTCTGGGAGGGGTGTGGTCTCCCCGAAGGCCTCCCTGAGTCCTTGCCTTCTCAACTCAGAGTCCTTCAGCATGTACCAGGCTCTGATCCCAAGAAACTCCAAGTCACGTGTCACTTCTGAGAAGTCTTGACCTGCCCATCTCAAGCCAGAGATGCCTGATGAAGCTCCTGTTACCTTCCACAGGGGTCCAGAGCAGGGACCCTGGCTCTGCTTGTGTCTCCCCGGGTAGAGGTGGCTCCAACTGCCAGCCTAACACTGCTCTTCACCACCACCAGAGATGCACAAGCAGGGAAACTAGACCAAAACATGAGCTTTTATCTGCTTTGTCTCTTGGGAAATCTCTCTCTCTTCATTTGTTTGGTGACCTGTGCCTTAGCCCAGCTGGGCAAGAGCTATTTTACAACACGTGGCTGGAAAAGAGAGGCTGAATCAGAGTTTTGGCAGCAGCCAGGCTGGAGGTGGGATTTGAGCATGGTACTGGCTGCAGGAGCTGCGAGGGCTTGAGCAGCCCCCCAGCAGCCTCCCCAGCTGCTCCCCAGCCATCTGCACCTCTCCTGGAGGCAACCCCGCGCTGGCATTGGGATTGCTCTGTGTGAGCCTTGATCCTGGGAGGGCTTTTTTCTCATGGGGAGAGTTGCATGGAAATAGCCTGATGTGGGGATCTGCTCTTTGCACCAAAGGGGTTAAAGTCTGCTCCCTCCTTCTAGGCTGACCGTGGAAAATACCGCTCATGCCAGGGACTAAATGCAGGACAGAAACTAGGGCTCCTAGGATACAATAATACAAATAATACAACTTGTTCCACGAGCGGCGGAAACCAGCAAAGCCTGGTTTCAGACAGGTTTGTGTCGTGGGGTAATGGGTGTGCATGGGCTCCCACCGGCTGGTGAAAGCTGAACACGCGCTCATCAGCTTCTCTTCAGCCACCAAACTTCACAAAAAGTACGTTCCTGTAATAACCAGCAGCCCCTGTACAGTGTGGCTGAAAGTGTCCAAAAGAGGAGAGGTGGAGAGGAGGGGTGCATGGATGGTATGGCTGTGTAAACCTTGTTTCCATAGAAAATCAGGTTGTGAAATGAAGGATGCAGGCAGAGCATCCTCTCAGGAAGCTTAATGATGTTTCCGCCAGTTTCTGCCCCAAACTACGCATCCACTTTGTGACATTGTTCGTTTTGCTGGAGCCTCGAAAGGCAGAGGTGCTGCGTGACAAAGCGCTGGGCTGGGGTACATTAGGTCCACGTTTACCCACAGGTGAGTGGAGGCGTCCTTCTGTTTAGCGGTCTGGCCTTTGGCCTTCGAACTGGAGACATCTGTGTCTGTCTTCCCGTTTCAGCCTAAACTCGGTGTTTTCAGCACTGATCGCCCCTGCAGCTCGGACCTAGGGATGTCTTGGGGTTGACGGATGCTAAAAGCCCGCAGAGCCCTGCCACCTTCCTCTGCACCGGGTCTGGAGTAACCCTCTGAGCTGTATCCGACACAGGGAAGATGCAGCTATCGCATAACCAGCTTCTGGTAGACAGGTAAAGAAAACAGCAGCTTGGTTTTCTATATTTTTCTGCTGGGATTGTGTCATGCTTGTTTTCTAGGAGAGAACAACCGTGTGACGGAGATGTTCAGTGGAAGCGGGCTGGAGCCCTGTGGGGCTTCAGCTGTTTGTCACAAGCCCCTTCTCGTCAGCAGTGCCAGCCCACGCCACCCTGCAAGGGACAGAGGAGCAGTGGGGACGAGGCAGGGGTTCCAAATTAAACGCAGCAAGGACACACTTGTTGATTTGTTCCTTACCAGGATGTGGTGGAGGATCCTTTGTGATGCACTGGTGGGGAGGAGGAGGAGGGAGCTGCCGTGTCACCTTCGTGAGGGTGGCAGTGGGCCACTTGTGTCCCCTCACTCCAAGCACCCACCAGTGGGGAGAAGCCCTGGCAGAAGTCAGTGTCCTGTGAGCGAGTGGGGGAGATGAGGAAGCCCCGTCCTGGTGCCCACTCGCCTGGGCAGAGCAGCACGGTACGTACCCCCCTCCCCAGTCTCCTGAGCCAACGGGGACAGTCGGGCTCTGGGTGTTCCTTGACAAGTTGCCCCTTGTTTTAAGGGGTGAGCGTAAATGCTGTCCCCAGGAGGCTGCTTCATGTTACTGGGCGGCCAGATCCGAGCTGTGCCATTGCAGAAGGATGCCACAGGCTGAGGCGACTCGTTACTGCAAACCCACTGGATGTTACTGGGCGCTCTGTAAGATTAATGGGAAGGGAGGAGAGGGTCTTAAGGTAAACAGAGCGAAGCTGGCAGATGACTGCGCCATCTATGCGCAACCTCGTCTAAGCCTATTTATATAAATCATGTGAAACCCAATTTAGAATTTCATCCATCTGCTGTGCTGTAAGTCGCTCTTCCACTGGCACAGCAAGCCAAGAAAACGCTCTTAACTCTGTAAGATCTGCCTCAAGCGTGAGAAAGGTTCGTATACAAGCCCCAGAGCTGGTGGGAGGGCTGAGATGCTGCACATTGCAGCGTCCTGCAAGGCTGCAGGACATGTTGTCACCAGATCCTCCAGTAGACAGCAGTATGTTGACATCGGGGCAAGCCAGGAAGAGATGTGGATGTTCACTGAGAAGCCTCCAAGACTCCCCACTATGAGCAGGAGGACAAGGGCTCACCTCTGCCTCGTGCATGACACAACCGTGGGTGAAAGCGTTGGGCAAGACCATCTCTGCCTGGCTGCTGATCCTAAAGCCAGCGCCCAAACACTGAGATGAACTTGCAGTGGTTTAGCACAATGAAGAAGGTAGGGAAATGCCCTCTGTCCTTTCCCGTGCTTCCTACTTGTAACAAAGCTGGACGTTTCAGCCTTTCCCTCAGGGCGGCTGTTACACGCTCATTTGCTTTGCAGACGCGCATCGCCCTGCTTCTCATGGCTCCTTGGGGGAGTTACACCGCTGGAAAACGTGACCACAGGTCTTCAGCTGCCTTCACGCGTGGTTGCTAAACTTGCCGCTCATCTGAGAGCACGCCTGCTGTAGGAGCATCCCGCGGGCTGATGACTCGGCCGGCCGCTGCGCTGGCAGCCGGCACAGGGCTGGCCCCGCTGCTGCGGCAGAGCGATTTCTAGGAAGCACGTCTGCCTGCACACACAGGACGTCCCTGATGAAGATGGTGACTCACCAAGGGATCTTTTAACCTCTCTACCCGGCGATGTTGTGATCTGGCTTTCTTGGCATTTAGTGCTTTTCCTGTCATTAAAAATAAAAACCTACTTTTTTTTTTTTTTTTTTTTTCCCTCGCCGAATTGAGGATTTCAGCAAACAGTTTGGGGGTAAACAAGCGAAGATGACGCTGTGGAGGAACAGTTGGTCAAGTTTGCGAGAGATGGAGCCAGATCTAAATATGGCACAGCCTCACTGGTACAGAGCAGAAGGAAGGAGGCATATGTGTCTGAGCAGTTGGATTGCTGCACGCTCTGTTAGATTTCCTTAACATCAAGTGCATCTCTTCCCTTTTTCTTTCCTTTTTAGCAAAAAAAGGAGCAGAAGCTCACCAAAAACGTCTTCAGGCGGAAATAGGGAAGGACGATAAGGAGGTGATGGACCCTCCGTGTCCCCACTGGCTCAGCTGGCAGGTGGAGGCAGATGCATCTGGATGAGGTTCTCCTCTGCAAGGACCAAACCAGGAGGCAGCGGCCACCTCCAGCCGATCTCCTTGCTGCTGGTGCCCACATTGAAATTTGGCCTGACAAAAAGCCTCTTCCCAGGTTTCCTCCATGCTGCTGCCAGGTGTTTGGTATCAATGGAGGAGCTGCTCTGGGCTGTGCATCCCACGGAGTCCAAGACCTGCAAGCAAGAGGAGGTCACCGGTGCCCATCTGGAGATGCTGCATAGCGTCAGCCTTCCAGCTGGGCCTGTGCACGCCAGGAGCGAGATGCCTTTCCCAGGTGCTCTGGACTGGCCACTCAATCCGAGAGCCTCCTCTGAAGTCCCAGGCCACTTCCTTGGCACAGAGAAGCTGCTCGCTTCTAGCAGTTCCTCCTGGGAGGTGTATCCTCACACCCCGCTGGCTGCATCAAACAAGTTTTTGAGGCCCTTTGTCCACTGACAAAAAGTCTGCAGAGAAATCGAGTTGCCCTTGGACTGTGTTCACCGCTGGAAAGAACTGAACAAGGATTTCACTCTCCCTCTGCGGCTGAGTATGGAGAGAGCCGGAGGCCAGGCTGCACCAGGGAAACTATGTGCTCCTTGTGTGGCTCCTGCCCGTGCTGGAGGGGAACCTGCAAGCCCTGTGCTGAGGGGTGTTGAAGCTTTCTTGCCCACGGGATGCTCTTGCTGGGCTTTCATGCGCCTGGGGAAAGGCAGGGAGCTGGGGAGGGGAAGCCACGGGCAAGGCTGCTGCAGGCAGCTTCAGTCAGGACTTGACTCTTAAACCACGCGGTTACAGGGTTAGTTGTGGAACCCTCTCCATCCCTGCAGAGGAAACACTGACTTGACTGCGAAGCTGCGTGTCGGAGTCTTGTGTCGCTACGTTTGACCATTTAAACCAAGGCTTCCTTATAGCTTTCCAGCAAGAAGGGCTGACGTGGCTGAGCGGGGAAGCAGAGAGATAGTGGACAGGTAACTTGTCCAACCATTGCCAGCAAGGGCAGGGCCATGCACATGAAGGATGAGAAGGAACAGGCTCTGTGTCCTGGACCTGAAGAAGACAGGAGCTGCGGGTGAAACACGGAGGGGGAACATCTGCTCCGTGGTTGCTGCTGCTGAGCATCTTCCCCTGCAGATAGCCTCACCCCGTCTCAGCACTAATGTAAGGAGCAACCAGCACTGTCGCGGGCAAAATGTGGCCTGGACCTTTCTGTAGGTGTTTCAGCGCCGGTTGGCCCAGGGTCCTGCCCAGGAGCTGGGGAGGGTCTCCCCAGCCTGCTGCAAGCACCACAGCCCCCTCCTGCTCTCCCGAGCTGGGCAGATGAGCAGCCGGACCAGCGCGTTATGCAGAACGTGGCCCCCACTAAAAAGTCAGTATTTGTTAGCAAATAACATATGGTTTTTCTTTTGGTTTAATTGCCTCAGAGTCAGTCTCCTTATCTGCATTTTAGACCAGAGACCCCAAAATCCTCAGCACAAGGGAAAGAGCTACAGAGCAAGAACGAAACGAAGACAGGTCCCTGAGCACTGGCTGTGCTGTCTGGTGTGCTGCAGCGATGCCGGCTGCCGTGGAGTAGCACCCCGGTTTCCTCTCGGCTGCCGCTTCTGCCGCTTGGAAATGACTGAGAAACAAAGTGCTGAGCCTGCTCCTGGAAGAGTAAAAGGCTGTTGGTAGAGCATTGCTTGAGTGAAGAGGCTGAGGACGGTGCCTGACTTTCTGCATTCACATCCTGGGAAAACAGGTGGAAAATGATCCTGGTTCGGTCATCCACTGCTGAGCTAGTTCTTAATGCCGAGCGTGTGAGTAAAAAAAAGGATTAAACCGAAGTTTAAGAGCTTTAATCACATAAAATGGAGGTGGTCAAAGTGTTTGTGTAAGGAGATGTTTCAAATGTCCTTTTGTGAGTGCTGAGATTCATCTTATTTCAAGGGACAGAAACAGAGGAATATAAAAGCAGGATCTTCTGTGATGCAAAACTGCCGCTTGTTTCATGGTTTTGCTTAATTCATTTTTATGAACAGGCTTTTAATTCAGTTCAGCTCAGCCTCTTTTCTCCCCCTGCTCCCCCTATGAATGCAAGCCCATTTGCGTCTAGGTTACTGGCAACCAGTATATCGAGCTCTAGCCAAGCATGTATTAAAATAAAGCTGCAATCTGCTGAAAAACAGGTTTTAAGATGGAAACAAATAATTAGAAACACACAAATTAGTGTATGTCTGACAACAGGTTGAGCTCCGTACGGATTTAAACAAAGCTGTAATGGCAGGATGCGAGCGATTCAAACCCGAGGCAGCGGCTGAGTGTTGGCTTTAACGGGTCCACTGGAGAAGATGCGGGGAAGGAGCAAACGCGGGCGGGTTTGGCTGGGGCTGAGCACCCGGAGCTGCGAGAGAAAATAGCAACACGTGGGGGCTTTGTGTAACTCACGGCCTTTCAAGGACGAGGCCTCAGATGAAGCGTGAGCCTTGGGCCGATGTTAGGAGCGCTGCCACTGCAGCACCTTGCCTCTGGCGCTGGTCCTCCCCTCTGCTCCCTGCCTGCACTGGTGCACGTTTACTGGGCAGCGGTGGGGCACCACTAACCTGCTTCCGTGCGGAAGGTGTGGAAGCGCTTTCTGTGGTTTGGTACTTTTGGTGTTGGGTGTTTTTACGCCTACAGGCTCAAGGGGTCTGGCAATGACCCGGGGCCAGGCTGCCTCTCCGGGGAAGGCGGGGGGAGCCCTGCCTGCACCCCTTAACTGGGCGATGGACACCAGGTCCCCTGGGGAGCTTTCTAACAGCGATCAAGAGCAATTTGGTTAAATATTCTTTTTCTCTCATTCACATAGGCATCCCACCGCTGAAATTGCAGCGTGCCCGTTCCTCGGCGTGCGTGCGAGAGAGCAAGGCACACCAGCAGCATGGATTGTTCTTCTGCGCCCATTGTTATGGAAATTGCCTTAGAGACAGTTGCTCTGGCATACATTTTTAGAAGCACGAGTGAGCTGTGCAGCAGGAAAACCGCTCCGAGGGGAGGAAAACCGCCCGCCAGGCTCTCAGCGCTGCGCCTTCCTCCAGCGGCACGGTGGAGCCGAGCCGTCTCTCTTGGTAGGGATGGGATTTAGGGTGTTTCTTTGCCTGATAAGGCAGAGAGAAAGAGCCTCTGGAGGAGAAGCCCCTTCTGCGTCAGTCTCCAAGGAAACCCTTGGGGCTGCGTGGCTCAGCCTTTGCCACACGCCCAGAGTTTGGGCAGTGGCTCACGTGTCCCAGACTTGTGCCTGAATCATACATCCATACTTCCATCTGCCAGTGCCGTTTCACTAGTGCAAACGGCCCCATTTTAGGCAAATGGTGGGGTTTTCGTACCCCTAGATGCCACCTAATCTCAAAGATACTCACGGTTGGATTGGTGTGCAGGAGAAGTGATGTCCTCCCGTGAGCTTAAGAGAAACTAGCTCTATCTCTGTTTCAAAGGCACATTCCTCACTGTTGAGTCTGAAAGAAGCAGCCTTTTAATGCTCCCACACCTCCCAGCTTCTTGAGAGCAAGCCTGGGAGCTGCAGCGGTTCCGGGGAAGCCTGGGCCGCAGGTGCTTCCAGGTCTGCTGCCACCAGCCTGGCTGCAGCGCCCGAGCCAGAGCGAGTGACCCCGAGCTGCCGGGGAAGAGGGGCTGCCTCTGCCCCTGCCTGGCAGCAGGCAGGAGGAGCGGAGGAGAGCGAGCAGGTTGCTACCCTGGAGGTTTCCAAAACACCCCGGATTAGGGCTGGCCGGCTGCACGGGCGGTTTCACTGCTCACCCCCCATTTGCACTGAAATGCCCAGCCCTCTCATCTCAGTTTTGACCAACAAATTCAGCTCTTCTCATCTTGATTAATTATAAACACAGGCAACGTTTGCTTCTCTCGGGCTTTGCCTGCGCTCGTCATTGCTGCCTGCTGCGGAGCAGGACCAGACCTCCAGCCTGCGCCCCGGAGCTGCGTGCAGCCTCGGCTGACGAAAGGGAAAAGCGTGGATGCGGTGACCTTTGTTTGCATAACTGCTGCCCCCAGTCCCTGCCTGACATTTGAGGAGCGACCGTAAGTGCTGGGGCGAGGGGAGCGGGGCGACGGGGGTGCTGGGCAAAGCGGACGAACCTTATCCTGACCGGCAGAGCACCGGGCTGAGCAGTGGCCTGTCCGTTCTCTCTCTGGAAGTCCCGGTTGACTTGCACAGGGGTGTCTTGCCAGGAAACAAGGACGAGAAACCTGCTTCCAGCTCCTTGCTGGCCAGGCAGACAGTTTGGCCGCAGTTTGGCTGTTCCCAAGACTGTTTTGCCGCCTACAGCAGCAATGGAGCCCGGAGCAGGGCGGAGCGTTTGGCTCTGTGGGATGGTGTGTCGATTGCTGGCGGTGCCGTGGGATGGGGCGAGAGGGAGCTGACAGGCTGGAGCTGGGAGAGGATCTTGTCATCGAAACGTGGATGCTGGGAGTCACAAGACGGTGGCAAGATGCCGCTAAACAGCCTGGCCCACGCCGGCCTGCTGTGTCCCCGGCTTCAGCCCTGGCTGCTCCTCAGCATCCCCCGGGCACTGCCTGGGGCTGCCCATGCCTGTGGCGGGGTGGGGAAGGACGACTCCGTCCCACGCCTGCCTCCTTTGGCTTTTGCAAGCAGGCTGGTCCAAATGCCTTCGGGCTCTTCGGGCAGAGCGGTGCTTCCTGAAGGCCCACGGTGTCGGGCGCCGTGGATGCGTTCGAAGCCGCCAAGCATCCCGACCTTTGCGCTGACAACTGTCCAGCTTCGTGACCAGTACAGTTGGAAGGGTATTTCTCCCTAACCTGGGAGACTCTTTATCCCAAGGGTCCCTGGTGTTGCTAACCCCAAAAGCTCAGCCCTCAACAGTCAGAGGCACAAGAATAGCACAAGCGCCCAGCTGAGTTTCTTTTGATAAAGAAAATTTGGGGGAGGATGGGGAAGGGTAATTCTTTGTATTTTGCATTCTGAGCCATAAGCTTATTTTACTTCCTTTGCTATTTTATCTGCTGAACTTGCTAATGGCTGGAAGCCCCTTTTTATTTTGTTTCGTTTGTTTTTAATGTGAAAACAGAGATTTTTGGGGCAGGTAGCTGAGGCTTGGCCACAGGAACTGACAGCCCCGGGCTGTGCCTGGCCGTGAAAGTCAGATGCCTTTGCTGGACGTCTGGCTGCTTTAGCGACAGATAGCAGGGAAGCACACTTGAATATCTATCCTGAGCTAAAAAAACAAGTAGAATGGAGAAAAATATACAAAGTAGGCCATGAAAACAGGGTTTGTGAACATCTGAGATCCGCTCCTAATTAATAGCAGTTCCCATCCCAGAAATCATACCATTCAGCAAAAGTTAATCATCTTTGCTCATACATACAATACACTTCAAGAGAGAGTGAGTCACCCTCATTGAAATGTCTGATGTTATGAAATCCAGTGTGACTGATGTAACAGACCCGGCTCAGCTCTCCAAATTGGCCGGGAGCACCAACAGCGAAGCACAGCCCGTGTGTAAGTTGACTTCATTGAGTTTTGCTTGCTTGTACCCGGGCTGGATTTCACCTTTAGTTACTAAAACAGACTCACGGGGAAGGGGCCAAGAAGGATGCGGGTGAGCAGGGAGCAGGGAAGGTGCCACAGAGAGGGGCAGGAGGGGTTGGCATCGCCGAGCCTGGTGGTCCTCGGCTCCCAATGGGGACCTGCCCATCCTCACCTTTGGGAGCCCACGAAGCAGCTCTGCACAGAGGCCCCGATCCTGCGCGTAATTCACAGCGCTGCTGGGGTGCCTGGGACCAGCACCGTAGCCACATCACTCGGCATGTTTAACCATTTGCAGGCCCAGGGATTTATTCTTCATCTCTTGGTTCAGAGGCAAATGTGGGTTGAATTCAGCGTTAAGATTCTGCCTTGATATCCGCTGTTCCCTCTTAAATTAAATATTATTACCTGCAAACATTTCCTTTTAGCACTGGGAGCCGTTTGCTTGGCGTACTTTGTTTAAATGTCACCATATGAATTACTGAAAGTAATTTAAATATTTAAAGACATATACTGCAAGTCTAATTTTATTTTGAAATACTGAGCCAGACTCGCAGCTGATGCAGCAGATAACAGCTCGTCCTGGCACCCCTGGTTCCTGTCCCAGTTCTTTAAATTAATAATTTGCATTTCCAACACCTTTCACCCAACAAGCCTGGGCTCTGAGATTTTTTTTTTCACCCATATTTTCTTCACTCTTTGAGGCCTTGCAGCCCCTCTAGGATGGGTGTGAGTCCCTCGGTGAGCTCCTTTCCCATCCATCCGTGCACCTTGGCTGCCCTTCTGGGGCATCTGCCCCATGGGGCAAACCTTGTGAGAGGTAACATCAGAAATGCCAGGGCCCCAGCAGAAAAGACAGCAGCGCTCTCCTATTTCATGTTTTCCAACTAGAGAAGATCCTCCTTCCGACACAACCTTTTCATCTCTCGTTATCTTTATGAATAGCTTAAAAAAAGAGTATCACTTCTGGCACACTGGCCATGCTGCTGAAGAGCTGTTCCTCTTCCACCTCCTCCTTCACCCACTCAGATGAAAAGCTACAGGTAATGTTGGGGAGTAAATGAAAGGCTTTCCATGGGGAAATAAGCTAAAATAGTAAACAAAAGGCTGATTCTTAAAAGCAAAGCAGCTGAAGATGTCACCAGGAAAACATGGTGACGAAACACTCCTGGTCCTCGGAAATTACCTTACATGCTGTTGGAAATTACCTTCTGACTCAACCGGCTCAATGCGTCTGATGCCGCTTTGCTAATAGCTTTTACTTGACCTGAATACCCATGGTTTTCAAGGAAATAGCGTTCCCCGTGAGAAATGCCCCCACCCAGACCCAAGCCTTCCCTAAATTTCCTGATAAAAGCTTGGGTTAGGTGGATGCTGTGATTTCTCCAGGGGTGGGGACCAGCCTACCCCGAGGAGCTGCGCTCCCACCACCCCATCCTCGTGGCCAGCCGGTTTGCAGGGCTGAGGCCGGCTCGCTGCGTGCTGAGCTGCGTGGGCGCACCCAGAGCCCGCTCGGTTTTGATCTCACACCTCCGCCTGCCATCTCAGATGGGCCTCCTAACGCAAGGTCCAAGTTGCCTTTTAATCATGCTGCAGGCATCTCCCCGAACGTTCATCGTGCCTGATGCCCTGCCTGCCCCTCTCCCTCCAGACATGAGTCTGGCTTCTTACGCAAAGCCGGTGACTCATTCCCCAGGATGTGTTTGCTTGAAAGTTGCCTGGTCACCTCTTTCTCTGATCACTGCTTCCTCGCTTTTCAAAGCGGGAGTGAAGAGACAGTGACACACAGGCACGACGCACGCATCTGCTGGAATGGCACAAGCTGCTCGCAGGATGCCCCTTTCCTTGTGCCCTGTGTGTCCGCAGGCCACGTGCCCCCCCCGTTGTGGTCAGCGCTCAGATGTGGAGAAGCATATGTCTCAAAGCCCATTCTTTTCTCCCTGCTCCACCACTTGAGCTATTAAATGATGTGAGCTCTCCCTGCCCCCCCGGCTTTGCACATGTCCTGGGGCCATCCCAGCTATAGCAGCTGCCTGTGAAAGCTGGGCTGTTATTACAACTGGGAAGGTTTCCCCCGAGTCCCCTTTGGCCACCAAAGCTGGCCCCTCCAACCCACGCTTGAGCAAGCTCCAGACTCTGGAGAACCCTTCAGAGATGATGTTGTCAGCAGGCACGGCAACGCACGCAGTGTCTCGGGTGGGATCTAGCAAGTGCTTTGATGATGACTGGTTGTGCATTGCTTCCTCGCACCAATATCATCCAGCATCTTGTCCGCCGTGTTTGCTGGAGCTATAGACTGGGCTGAGGGTCCAGCAAAGCTTCCAGGGCTTGGCTATTGTGAAATAGATAAATTGCTCGATGCTGCACGAAGGGGCTTGGAGGACATCTGGGGAGATTGTGGCATCTTCCTCCCCAGCCTACAGCACAGCGAGGAACTGAAGGAACCACGGGACCGGCTGCAAAGCCGGGCACAGGCGGAGCAGAAGCTACAGCCAGGACATCTTTGCCATGGCTCAGCAGCCGGGCAGGCACAGCAAGACAGGCCCACAGCACTCAGAGGGCAGGTCTCCTTCTCCAGACCATGCTGGCGTGTCCTTTCTGGTGCACAGTGAGATGAACTAAAACTAGGCTGAACAGCCGTGCTCAGAGGGTTGTGGTTAGCAGCTCAAAGTCCCGCTGGAGGCCAGTGGTGTGCCCCAAGGGTCGGCACTGGGCCCAATATTGTTTAACTTCTTTATTAATGACCTGGATGATGGGACTGAGGGCACCAGCTTTTAGAAGATACAAAACTGGGAGAAGCAGCTGATCCATCAGAGGGTCGTGCTGCCACTCAGAGGCACCTCAATGGGCAGAGAGGAGCTTCATGAAGTCCAACAAAGGGAAGTATGAACTCCTGTCCTTGGGGAGCAATAACCCCATGCACCAGTACGCACTGGGGTCCAACCAGCTGGAAAGCAACTTTGCAGATAAACACCCGGGGGGTCCTGGCGGACAACAAGTTGTCCGTGAGCCAGCAATGTGCTCTTACGGCCAGCAACATCAAGGGCTGCATTAGGAAGAGCGTTGCCAGCAGGCCAAGGGAGAAGAAGGAAGAAGGTTTTGATCCCTCCTTTGTCACCAAGCACTGCTGCCACTGGAGGAAACTGGGCTTACACCTTGCGGGTATTTCAGATATTTCTTGCCAACGCTTAGGCCAGCGAAGTGCTGCATGAAGGGGCTTTAACCCCATTTCAAGGATGGGGAAGCAGGACACAGACAGGGGGAAGGGACCTGTCCATCATCACCCAATTAGGCCAGTGGTGAGTTGGGAAGGGACCAGTCTCTTCCCTGAGACCTGGTCCAGTTGCCTCTGTGCTGGGTCATGTTCTTGCAGGTCATGTATGTGTATCCGAAAGCTGTGAGCGTACCCAAGAGTATCAAACAGGCTGGACCAGTGACCGGCAGGGACTGCTGAACAAGTTCACAGAAAATTGGAATTTTGTTAAATACATTAAATAAAAAAAAAAAAAGGAAGCAAAAAGGAAATTGTCCCAAGAAACGCTCTGTGTTCAAAATAAAGCTTCGTTCCCTGGAAACTAAACTTTTTGGGTAAAACGAGCGGGGTTCAGCTGAACATTACCAACACTGGGAGGAAAACAGAAGTCGTTTTCCAATGCTCTGAAAGGGGAACCAGCCCCTTGCTCACAAAACACTTCACGGAAATGGCTTCTTGGGTTTTGTTCAGTTTTGTTTTAATTGCAATGAGAGGTTGCAAAACCAGAGGACTTGGTGCAAGAAAAAACCCCTCAGGCACCAGAGCACCTTCACGGGTGGCCGGCAAAACTTCTCAATGAAAAAGCAGTGTTGCCACAGCACAGGTGGTGAGACCTTGAAGCAGTTCAGGAGCCTGGGTTGCCCGTCCATTAGCAGCCACCAAATACATCCAAACCAGAACAACTGCATGAAAGAAAAGCAGCGTTGTGGGGGGACGTGCACGGGCTGGGAGACCTGCCCTACTCATTGGAATAGAAAGATATGAACAATAATCGACTTTAAAGCCATGCATGGAGAAGCAGCAGCACAGTGCAACCTCCTTCCCCAGTATCTCTGCATCGGCTACGGGCTTAATTGGTGCAGTTTGGGGTTTTGTCGATAGGCAGGGATGTGGTGCACCGCCACGTTCCTGAGTCTGCCTCTGATCTTGTCACAGTGTAAATCCCAGACAGCGCTGCCGAAGCCACCGGGACTGCCTCGGCTCCGCCGCCGCAGAGCCGAGCTGGGCTGCCTCACCCTTTCAGCAGTGAGGAGAAGTCCTGGCAGGGTTTGCGTTTCAGAGGAGCACCCAGAAACCCAGGTGCCTCGCAGGGCCAGGCTGAGGAGCAGTGGCCGCCCAGCTCAGGTGGGGAGAGAAGGCTGTCCCGGTATTTGGTGGCCCTGCTTGAAATCAGACCCAGCAACATAGTGAGGGGGGAGAATGTGAAGGCTGGTGAGCCAAAGCCTGGCAAAGTCATCGTGTCTTGTCTCAGCTTCTCTCACCTTGTCTTACCAAGCAGGAGGGGCCACGCAGCACCTTCCCCGGGAGGCTCTGCGCTGCCTGCACCCATCCCAGGTTTTCCCTATCCGGTTGCTTCCCCTGTCCCAAGCCAGCATCCCAGCAGCAGCTTGGGAGAGGTGGGTGAGGAGCACAACCCCCCCCTGCCCCAGGAATGTCTGGAGGGGAGCTGGGATAGGGATGCAGAGCTGGGTGCAGCCTGCGCCCGCCCTGCTCATTTACAGCCCTTCCTGGTGGGTGGTGAAGCTGCTTTCGCAATTGTTTCCTGTGAAAAGCCCGCACGGAAGCTCGCCACTTAGCCTCCTTGAAAAAGAAATATTTCTCTGCAGGAAATTGCTTCTTGAAAACAGCCCGGCCGCCTGGGAGAGGCTGCCGAGGAACTGACGTGTGCGCAGGGCGGGCGGCCGAGGATGCTGAAACTGCGGAGCCAGGGACCTGATGGAGACGCGAGCGGATCAGAGGGGAGGTGCTCAGACAGCACCAACAGGTCCTGCGCTCGCTGTCTTGGGCCATTCCTCTCTTGCCTGACTGTTTTCCAAGGGGGAAGGGCTTTTTTGGCATACAAAAGGAGGAATGATTATAAATGGGATATGTAGGTATATATTCAACTATGCGCTGCGCAGTCTGTGTCCAATACATGCATGAGACAGGCTTGAGAGTAGATGTTATTGGCTTTTTAAGCCCTGTAAATATCCTGTCCTGCTCTGTCATTGCGGTGACAGACTCTGGAGGGTCTAATGCCAAAGGGAGCATCGGAGCTGCCCCCTCCTCTAATCCTCTGCAGGGGATGATTTTGTAAGAGGGTGGCACACGGCTTCCATGCCTGCTCATTTAAAGCCCATTGCTAAAAGGATGAATAATCTTAAATATTCTCCAGTTCTTCCTCTGGAAGGAGCCTGGAGCCCAGGGAGCAGGGGCAGGGAAGAAGGGAACCGGTTGATGCTCAACAATGTTTTCCCAGTTTAATTAGATTGGTGCTGCCCTCCCTTGCTGGCGGAGCCCACGGGGGCTCTTGGCTCCTGCTTAAACATGAGCCCCCTTTCTCTCCTGGGTTTCAGAGAAAGCGTGGAGACCTCCCGAGTTTTTGTGTAACCAGCTATCCCAGCAAAAGCATTGTGAGAAAAGCTGGGCCAGTATTTCCCAGAAAAAACACTTTTGGCTCTGCAGGTTGGATTTTTTGCACCCAGGCAGAAGCACAGCCCTTTCTGTAAAAAGGCAGAGGTTTCCTCAAGCCCTGAAGATGGAGCCAGACTTTTCTTGGACGCGCAGTGAAAGGATGAGAGGCAGTGGGAACAAACTGAATCATGGGACATGACAGTGAAGGATAAGAAAACACTTTTTCCCTGTGAGGGTGATCAAACACTGCATCAGGTGGCCCAGAGATGTTGTGGAGTCTCCATCCTTGGAGATATTGGGATACTCAACTGGGATGCAGTACCTGCTCTAACAGAGGCTGCTGTGAGACATGGGTTGGACCAGACGCTCCTCAGAGGGACCTCCAGCCTCAGCCCTTCTGGGCTTCCTTGACCACTAAGAGATGATCACAGAAAACAGAAAAATGGGGTTCTTGGAGCCTCGATTTTTGCTGCAGATGTTTAAAGGGAAGCGAACGTCCACGTTCCCCAAGGCCTGCAGTGCTCTGCACACAGCTTTCCTCCCCTGTGGCTGCCACAGGGTTTCGAGACCTACCTGGAGACCTGCATGGTGGAAAGGCGAGAACCAGCCCGGGGGCAAGGCTCGTACACCGGGTTGGGTTGTGCAGGCCCAAAGTGGGGACAACTGCCCTGAGCTGCCCAGCTGCTGCACATGCCTTCTGGCTTTTCCAGAGGAGGGGTTGGTTTGCTGCTTCTGCAGGAACATGCCAGAGAACAATTTTGTTGTCTTTGGACCAGGATTCATTGACATGTTGATGGGAAAGTCTCCAGCTCTGCAGCAAAAGTGCATCTCGGAGAGGCAAATGATGCTCTGCCCATTTAATAGAGGAAAAATGGCACCACGCAAGGACCTGGCGGTGCAGGTTCCATGTGCTTGTGGCTGCCTCATGCTCCACAAGACGCTCCACATAGGTTTCTCCTCGTGGCGGTTCTTCCCCAGCCTACATTTACCTGCCTTTGCTGAGGCAGCAGGGGGGAAGATGCTTGCCAGGGCTCAGCATCCTCGCAGGATGGAGCCCACCGGAGACGTTGCTCTGAAGTGGGGCTGTGTTAGGAAGGGGGAATCTGTTCCCATCACCGAGTTAGATGCCTGCAGTGTCAGAGCTGGTGCTCCATGGGGACAGCTTGCTGCGGAAAGGAGAGCACTGCGCTTAGATCCTCCCGCTGAGCATTTGTGGGTGAAGCGCTTCACCAGGCCAAAGTCATCTGACATTTTTCTCGGGGGCGGGTGAAGCTAATGAATCCAGATTAGGCAGCGCGGAGGCTGGGGAGCTAGATTTCTGCTGAATATATATGAAGACAAATGTAAATTCTAAACTTTCTAGGGAGTATTTTTACCCTGGCTCAGTGTTAACGTTGATAAAAATAGTCACAAATTAGTGCAGGAGTAGAAAGCAAATTTGGGCCTTTTTCTTTTTTTTTTTTTTCCCCTGTTAAAACCATGCATCTATTTCTCTACCAGGAGTTAACCTCTTACATGCATTCATGAAACACGGCGTAAACCATCAACAAGTGCCCTTCCCTGACAAAATAACTCCTACCTCAATTAAGTAATTAGGAAGGAAAGCTGAAGTTAAATAAAAAGCCTTTTTTTTTAGAGATAGAAAAAAGTGATTCAATCCAAGAAATTCAGCACTGCAAGAGGGTGTTAACGTCACACCAGCCCACCTGCCTGGTTCCCTAGCACCCAAATGCTTGCAAAAGCGATGGGGAGGCACCAGCCCCATTCCGCAGATGGGAAGACTGCAGTATAGAAAATTGTGATTTCTCTCAACGTCACAGAGCAAACCAGAAGCCACCCTGGGAGCCCAGGTCACCTGAGCAAACTCCCAGCTGAAATACTGCTCGCAAAATACTGCTTCGAGCTGCCAGTCCCTCGTTAAACTGCCAGGATGAAGCATCCTCTCTCGGTACTGATGGATATTTGACCACGGGCACCTGAGACAGGTGAAGACTCCTGCTAGAAGGAGCTTAATAGCTTTATGGATTGACATCTGGGCCATGAATCATACCTGATACTTGTTATTAGGTCTTGCAAACAGCTGACCAAGCAATGAGAAGATAAGTCCTAGGGAGGTTTAGCTGCTACGGCCCAGAGTTGTTGGGGGAAGGGCTGCTTTGACAGCAGAGACTGGAAGGAAAATCCTTTTGGGGTGCAATGTTGTTGAGAAAGTGCATGTTAAAAAGAAAAAAAAAAAAAGCAAAGCCATGCTTTTCAGAGGTTCATTTTTAAGAAGAAAATGTGGTTTAACTTCTGACCAGCTTCTGACTGCAAATACTTTTACTTTGCTCTTCAAATCCTTGGGAACCCTAGCCCTCGCCTAAGCTGTAGTTAGTACCATGAGTCCTCTCGTGATGTGACACCTTCTGCGCTTTACTCAGACTTTGGCTGCTCCCTCGGCTCGAAGTAGTGTCTGTCACATCCTTGGGAGCAATGCCAGCGCAGGGGCTACACCAGGACCTGGAGTGAGTTTTGGGTAGACATCTGCTAATGATGCATCTACCTCATGTTCTGCCATGGCTCATGGTTATGGTCTCTGTTTCTAAAACACAAGACAAAGACCCAGGTGGAAGAGAGACATCAAAACACAGCCTGTGGGTTCAGCAGTCGGAGAACCTGGGAAAAGAGAGGTGGTGGCGATGAACATGAGGAACCTGAGATGGCAGCTGCATCAGCGTCACGGGAGACCGGGATGGATGAGGACAAAAGCAACGTGAAGCCAAGACAGCAAGATGTGGCTGTGGCGTGGGGAAGTTGCTGGTCACCGTGCTGGGCATCAAGTAGAAAGACTGTTGGAGGAGAGAGTCTTTCCACAGCAGAACAACAACCAGAAAGACGCACACAACCCTATGTATTAGAAACCCGAGGCCAGTTGTGGTGGTACAGCACAGAGACGACAGCAATCCACCCGCAGAGCAGTTACCGCTTTGCGCTGTCCTTATCGCGAGCACTTGGGACTCTTTGGAGTTGAGCCGAAAGCTGCTCATTTCTGGACACGTGCTGATCTTCTGGCTGTCAGCAAAGCCACGTACATGGTGAGACAAACACCACCAAGACCCTTGAGCCCCTGCCAGCCCCGCTGTGCCGAAGGAGGTGCTGGCGCACAGCATCCCGGCCCCAGCCTACGTGCTTCTGATGTGCCTTGTTTCGGGAAGCCTCGCGGGTGCAAGGTGCCTTCTCCTTGGAAGGAGGTTTGAAGGGGATGCCCACGGCTCTCTGCGGAGCAGAGATTTCTTCTTTCACGGAAGAAATCCTCCCGGACGGCAGCCCCGGCTGCCGCGGGCAGGGTGCAAGGCCGGGGAGAGGGAGCCTGGCGCTGGAGGAGGAGAGCTCGGGCTGGCTTTTGGCTGCGGTGCATTTCGGAGCGGCTGACTCCAGAGGGCAGCACGCCGACGGGCTGGCAGCCGCTGCCCGGCCTGCGCCTGCCTGCCCTGCCTGCGCCTGCCTGCCCTGCCTGCGCCTGCCTGCCGGGGTGCGGGGGGAGTTCGCCAGGATGAGCCGTGCTTCTGAGGGCCCGGGATGGGCGAAGTGAGGGGAATCTCTGTCGCTCCCCTCCCGATGCCCATGAGCTCCTGGCTGGGCGGACAGAGGATGCCACACCAGTATTAAGCGACACTGTTTTGCTTTCGCCCTCGTCAGGGCAAAATCTGGTCTTGCCTCTGCAGGTGATGCGCCTGGAGCCTGTCCCGAAACTTATGTGGTTGCTAATGCGACCGCAAAATGGAGGTGAAACATTTCTCTTCTGGTTTCACAGCACCGCACGCCGGCGGTTACACCTGCCTCCCTCGCAGCGCCCAAGAGGAGCCAAGGAGTCCCCGTCAAATTTCTGGGCGCTGGTTTCAGTATACCAAGGGCTTTAGACCCAGATGTAAGTTCTTTGCACAGCCTGCTGCTGTTCCCCTTATGAATTGAAGGTGCTTTGATAAACATACTGAAAGGTCAGCTATTTTCGCTGTGGCTTGCATAAGAACCTCAACATCCTCTGCTGCAAGAGCAGCGTTAGTAACTTCCTACTGCAACACTGAATCACAATAGCTTCCCACAGCAACCAGTGGTAAAAATAAACTGGGCAAGGGGAAGTGGACGGCTTCTGCTGTTCCGCTTTCTCGGGCACACTTGAGTCACAAAAAAAAGCGATGTAGAACAAGCCGTTTATTTTGCTGATGCCGACGAAATCCACGAACGGTTTGGAGCACGGTCCTGCTGAAATCACGGAGTGTTTTGCAACGGGATGCTCAGTGTGCTCAAAGTTAAGCATGTGCTCAATTGCTGTGTTGAGCCTGTGTTTTTTATCAGGATCCAGACTTATGAATTAGACTAAAAGGAGACGGGGACCCCAGCGCAGCCGAGTACTGCTGTTGTACTAAAGACAGAGGAAAACGGCCTCCTTGGGATATTTTATGCATGGAGGGTATATAAAAGAGCACTAGGGAGACAGAGGCTCTGTTATGGTTTCAGTAGTAGATCTTGGCTTTGAGAAAAGCAGGTCTTGACTGGATAACAAGTGTCCTTAAATACAATCTGATTTGTATTTTTTGCCTTGACACAATGTCGTTTGAACAACACAGTTTTAAACAATATTGACTAAGTCTGTGTGTGTGTGTGTGTGTGTGTGCACGTGTTTTTTTGCCTGTGGGGGGGTGTTTTAAAGAACAATATCTTTCCTGTTACACAAGATACAGCCCAGGTCTTGAAATTCAGCCAGCTGGGAAAAAACCCTGTTGAGACCTAGTCAGGTCGCTGAGCCTGGGAATCTGCTGGTGAGACAGACCCTGACTCTTCCCTTTGTAACAGTATTTGCTGAGAAAGTTTATAGTAAGAGGCTAAAGAGAACAGTCGTTAGGGCCAAAAAGGAACAGCTCATCTGTCCCAGATCGGGGAGGAGGAGCCGTTCCCCCTCCCACTGATGCCCACAGGAATTTGAAGAGCACGGGCTTGCAGGATAACCCAGGTGAGAAGGGCCCGCAGGAGGGCTCTAGTCAAACCTCCCGCTTGAAGCTGGGTCAGCCCTCAGGTCAGACCAGGTTACGCGGGGCTGTGCTGGGTCGGATCTTGGAAACCAACAAGGGTGGAGATGGCACAGCCTCTCTGAGCAACCCATCAATGTTGGACAATGGTGAAAATAGACTGCAATACAAGCAGCTCATACGAAACCACGCTTTTAATGTCATCCTGCTCATTAAAAAGAGAAAGATCAAATCTATTTTGTAACAGGAACAGTTTATGGGAGGCACAGAAAACTTCTGGTACCAGAGGACTGATTCACATGAAAAGGCTTGTAAAAGATGGAAGGAAACCAGGAGGATGCCTCCAGTTACATTCCTGTCTTGAAATTTCAGTATTGCAGCACAAAAGGTTTGTATTTATAGTAGTGGATACCAATAGGGAAGATACTCTAAAAATAAATGAGGATGCCCAGATCAAACCATCTATTTTGAGGCTCGTTCTGAAAATGAAAGGGAATCCGGAGGCTTAATGAGTCTCAGCCAATTTTATTTGGGAACTGTGCGTTGCTGTCAAAGACTGAGGCAGGGCGGGGCACGACCCACTCAAAACCCACGCAGGCCTCCACGCCCGCCGGCCCGTGCACCGTGCCACTTCACCCCCAGAACTTTTCCTTAAACTTTCGGCTGAAGGCTGAGGCGGGGAGGGCGGCCGCCCAGGCCCGGCGAGGCGGCCGGCTCTGCCCGCCCGCACCGCGGGCCCCCGCCAGCGTGGGCCGCCGGCCGCGGCCCCCCGCGCGCCTTCCCGCGCTCTGCCCCCGCCGCCGGCGCGGCGCGGGCCCCGCCCCCTGCCCATATTGGGCTCGCCCACTCTCCCCCGCCGCGCCTCATTGGCGCTGGGGGCGTGGCGGGGGGCGGTGACGCGCGGCCGGGGGCGGGGCCTCCGCGCGGGGCCGCGCCGGGCGGGGCGTGCTGCCGCTCGGCCGGCCCCGCTGCCCGCCCCGCCTCCCGAGGCATGACACGCCGAGCCGCCGGCGAAGCCCCGCTTTAATTGAGGCCGCCGGGATGGGGCGCACCGCGTAGGGCAGAGCGGGGGCCGCCGCGCTCCGGGCCGCAGGCAGCGCGCACCCACGGCCGTGCGGAGCGGCGCCGCGTCCGGTACAGCGCAAAGCCCAACCCCGGCCCGGGGGGGAGCAGCGGAGCGGGGCCGCGTCCGGCCGCCGCGTGGGTGGCCGGTGGGCCGGGCGCTGGCGGCCGCCGCTGCCGAGCCCCATGAAAACGCAGGTCTGGGGGAGCTCCCCGCGGGCGCCCATGGCTGCGGCGATGCCGTGCAAGAGCGCGGAGTGGCTGCAGGAGGAGCTGGAGTCGGGCGGCGGCCGCTCGCTGCTGCTGCTCGACTGCCGCCCCCACGAGCTCTTCGAGAGCTCGCACATCGAGACGGCCATCAACCTGGCCATCCCCGGGCTCATGCTCCGCCGCCTCAAGAAGGGCAACCTGCCCATCCGCTCCATCATCCCCAACCACGAGGACAAGGAGCGCTTCGTCAAGCGCTGCAAGGCCGACACCGTGCTGCTCTACGACGAGGCCACCGCCGACTGGCAGGACGGCGGCGCCGCCACCTCCGTCCTGGGGCTCCTGCTCCAGAAGCTGCGCGACGACGGCTGCAAAGCCTATTACCTGAAAGGTGAGGTGCCCCCCGCCCTTCCTCCAGCCCCGTCCTGCTCCCGCAGCCCTCGTCCGTCCCCCGCCGCAGCCCCCGGCCGGCCTCTGCGTCGCCGGGCGCCCAGCCCCTGCCCGGCCGGAGGTGCCTGCGTTGTTTTGCTTCCTCGCCCCACCTCCCTCTGCCCGATTTATTTTTATTTTTTATATACATTTTGTTTTCCTCTCTGCATCCCGCTTTAATCCCCCGCACAAAATGGTCGCAGGCTGGAAGCGGCCGGGAGCGCCCCGCTTCTTCCTGCGTCGCCTCCCCGGCAGCGGCGGGAGGGACCCCCCAACCCCGCCGCCGGGGCGTCCCCTCCAGCGCTGCCCTGTCCCAAGCCGACCCCGGCTGGGCACCGCCGCCGCCCCCCGGGGCGCCGCTCGCCTCCGCTCCCCGGAGGGGGCCTTTCGGGGGCTCCGCGCCCCGGCGCCAGGCTCCCCTCCAGCCCCTCCGGAAGAGATGGCCAGATTCTGGGGAAGCAGGAGAGCCCCTTCCCTTTTTTTTCCCTTCCCTCCCTGTCTCCGAAAAGCGAGCCCTTGGGTTTTTCTCCCTCTTTCCCTGGAAATGCTGGCGGGTCTGGGAGGGGGCAGCCCGGCTGCTCCCCCGGGTAGGGCGATGGAGGAGCGGGGAGCCCTGCTGCGGGGGAGCCGAGCCCCGCGCCCCGCACATGCCCTTTCGGGAGGGCTGGGGCGGTTTGGGGTTTGGGGATTTTTTTTGAGGTTTGTAGCGTGGGGGGTTTTTTTTTGGCCATTTTGAAAGATCCCAGCAGGCCTCCGCAGCGGGCTGAGCAGAGCCCACAGCTGGGCTGCTGGGACCCTTCCCATCCTCCCAGTGCTCCCAGTCCGGTCGCTGGGTGGCGGGGTTGAGGCAGAAATAACAGGAGAGCGGGGGGGGGGGGGAAGTGGTGAAGAAAGTTGCCGCTCGCAGCCCTTTAAAAAACATTGCTGCTTCTTGACAGACCCTTTTTGGGTAGCCGGGGGAGCCCCCGGGAAGGGCTTGGGGTGGCAGGTATTTGGGGACCAGCCTTCAGGGCTGCGCCGCCCGCACAAGCCTCCTTCAAAGGTGACATGGTGAGGGGGCCCTAAGCACAGGGGTTGATCCCACTTCCCCCCCATCCCTCCGCTCCCCACCCGTGCCGGTGGGCGAGTCCCCCATCCCACCCCGGTTTGGGGTTTCCCGATGGGCTCCGTTGCTCCTTCGCTTTGTCTTCCCGTTTCTCTCCCCGGGGTCCTCGTCCCTAGCAGGAAGGAGCAGCTTTGAAGTTACTCCTAAGCTCTCCCTGATGGGCAGGGGAGGAGCTGAGCCCCTTTCTCTGCCGTTTTCCGGGAGCCTCGGTGGGAAATGTTTCCAATTAAAATTCCAAAATGGCTCCTCGGCGCTGTCTGGCGGCGCGGGGGGGAGGAGGAGGACGAGGACGAGCCTTTTTCATGAATGGATGTGGCAGGAGCTGTCTGTCCTGCTCAGTGACCCCGCCACAACCACCGAACCCACTAACAAAGTTTCCAGGAGGCCTTTCTAATTAAACCATTTGTCAGTGTCAGATACCGATGGCTGAGCTCCGGTTTAATACTGCCTGGAAAGGAGGTAGATCGGTGGGGTTTTTGCTTCCCTGCCTCTGCCTTCCTTCCCAAACTGTTGAGCCAAGGAGCCAGAGAAAAGGACTTAGGAGCACACATGAAGGGTCCCATCCTTCCTCAAGCCTCCTGTGGTTTGAGTGAAGAACAAACCTGTGACACTGCTCTGCCGCAAAATGTGTTTGTAGTGATAAAATTGGTGTGAGGATTGCTCTTTGGCAAAACTTACAACCTTGTTTCCTGCTTGAAGGTGAATTATTTTATTGGATTTTAGTGCCTGGGCTGAGTATGTGGTGGTTGTTCTTGCTTTATCTTTTCAGATGCAGATACTTTTGTGCTTTTCTGTCTAGGTGGCATAATAGCTCTTGCCTAAACTGCCCCAGACCCATGTTTCTGAGAAGCTAAATGAGGCGAGATTGTCTCTTGCTATTGATTTTATTTTTTGGATGTTTGTTTCTTTTGCGATTGAGATTTAGCCCCTATTTATCACCAGCAATATTGAACTTCGTAAGAAACCCTCTGGTTTCCTGGGACCTGTTTGCTCAGTAGCAGTCTGCCCAGGGAAGATGAGGGAGCAGGGAGATGCCTTTCTTGGTGTGAAGTTGAAGGTATACCAACTTTTTACTGGCAAAGACTTGCTAAGTAACATGCACATGTGTCCAGGTAGAGGGATTTCCCATTCTGAAGAATAAAACATCTTTTTCTCTCTGCCTCTCCCCTTCCCTCTCTCCTTTCCCCCTTCCCAGGTGGCTTTAACAAGTTTCAGACCGAATATTCGGAGCACTGCGAGACAAACCTTGACAGCTCCTCGCCCAGCAACTCTCCCCCAGCATCAGTTCTTGGCCTGGGAGGGCTGCGGATAAGCTCCGACTGCTCGGATGGCGAATCCGACCGGGAACCCAGCAGTGCCACGGAGTCGGATGGGAGCCCCATCCCTAACAATCAGCCTGCCTTTCCGGTCCAGATCCTACCTTACCTGTACCTGGGCTGTGCCAAAGATTCGACCAACTTGGACGTCCTGGGCAAATACGGCATTAAATACATCCTGAATGTGACTCCCAACCTGCCAAACATGTTTGAGCACGATGGAGAGTTCAAGTACAAGCAGATCCCCATCTCAGATCACTGGAGCCAGAACCTCTCGCAGTTCTTTCCCGAGGCCATTGCTTTCATTGGTAGGTAGTTGGCAGAACATCTCTTTTCATACTCACCGCTCGGGAATGTGGCAAGCCGCTTCCCAGGGCTGTTGCTTGTCTCTGGCCTCACCTCTCTGGGGCACAGCATCGGCGCTGGCTTAGCAGCCGAGCGTCACGCTGCTGAGGTGACACTTCTGATGCGTGTCACCCTGGCTCGGTTCAGGGTGGCCTCCCCTTCCAAAATTCGGCCCTCAGCTGGGTTACCTGCAAGTGGTAGGACCGGTCCTGCTGTCTCTTGCCCTTGTATGGGGATTTGCACTTGTGTGAAATGGCTGAACTGAGGCGGTGGGGAGCTCCTCTTGCCTGTGTTGCTCGGAGGAATGAGTGTTGATGGGAGTTGCGTTAATGTGACTGCTGCCAGCGATTCCTTAGCCTCGAGTGTGGTTAAACTGGGGGGGGGGGGGTGTGTGAGGGGGGGGGCAGGCAGCGAGATGTTTTCTTTTCCCGAGGGGATTTGCTAGTTTAGTTGTGATCCCGCTGTAAGTTGCCCTAGCATAACTAACTCCTTGTATGGATACTTTTCCTCCTAAGGTAAGTGTCAACACAATGAGTTAGTGATTATAATTACACTGCAGAGCTCAGCTGGAAAAACTGCTGTGCAGGCAGCCCCTGAGACAGCTTTGGCTGGTCATGGGGAGAGGTGCAGGGGGGCAGAACTCTTCTCCCAGGCTAGCGTTGACTTTAAAAATTGCTTCTTACTCTGTGAGAAGTGTCTGTCAGGCTGAATAGAGAGGTACACTTCCAGTACGACCTGTGCTGTCTGCTCACAATGGTCATTAGCCTAATCAGTTCTGATTTATGGGGGGTGAAGAGCACAGGTAGTCATTACCACCATTAACTATTAAAAGCCCCATGGCTTCAGATCTGGTTAAAAACATCGGTGTAGGTAAAGGTGAGGGGGACCTTTACCTTCAGACCGAAATCTGTGCAGCCTGTTTTGATGCTGCTTTGTTGCCCCCTGTTTCGGACCCCGCTGCATGCGCTCGCTTGCTGTGCTGTAAGGCCTGAAACGGGGCAGAGCAGTGGTGGGTCCTCATCTGCTTCTCAGCTGTCGGAAGCCCTGCTTCCCACGCGCTCTCCTTTGCCTCCAGCTTCTGTCCTCTAGTAACACCATTGTGGTCAGAAGCGGCTGCTTCAGAGTGGCAGCAGGGACCCGTCTGATGTCCCATCTTCATTCGCTTCCCGCATGGAGCGTGGTATTAAACGTCAGGGGTGAGGTACAGGGTCCCTGCTGGCATGTGGCATTTGGGATCCGTCTGCTCCAGTCAGCCGACGTCTCTGTGAACACCACGCTTGTGCTTTACAGTTAATGACAGGAAATGGAGGATTACCTCACTCCAAAACTGAACACCAAGAAATGCAGTACAGGTCAGATGAAAGGCAAAAATGTCTCAAAAAAAATGTTGAACAGGGAGAGACTGGGGGGCGATTGCCCACTGTACTGGAAATTCTTGCCTGGTTTTGGAGGCTGGGGCAGGAAACCTGTTGTGGTTTGGGTCTGGATTTTGTTTTGCCTGCATCTTCTTTGCCCTTCTCTGTGCTCGTGATGCCAGAGTGTCTCTTACCTCCGGCTTTGCCCGAGGATCCTCTTTCTCCTGCCACCTTCTCCCTCCCCGCCAAGCTCTCGGTCAAATGACTGACTTCAAATAGGGCTGCCCAGAAGTAAGCAGCGCTGGGTACTTGCGTGCATTCAGCGCTCTCAGCGGCGTGTCCCTCTTTCAGCACTAAGATGTCAATTCATAAAGGGATCACGCTGTTCCGGCTGTGCGAGAGACAATGAGTGTGTGTGTGCTTTTCAATCGGTGGCAAGGGAGGGGAAATTTCGTTGCTGTTCTCTCGCCATTTTTTTGGTCCAGCCTGCATTCCTGCTCCCCGCTACCATTCATCCTGAGAGTCTCCTCCAACACAAGCGTTTGTTTGTAGTGAAGTGCATTTCTGTCGATCCTAAAGAACGATTTCACAACAAGGGAAGTTCCTGCACTTCAGACTCTGCTTAAATTGGCTTCGACTACATTCAGATAACTTTCTAATGGGAGGAGGACAAGAACAGCAGAAGAGAATAGCTTGCGTGGTGCTGGGCTGTAGCCTCGCCTCGAGTGCGCGGCTTTCCCCAGTTAGCTGGTGTTGAGGTGGGTGCGCTGTGCCCGGCCACCAGCATCTCCCTGGAGCTGTTGTCTCCAGCTCCACCTGCCTTCTGTGGGTTACTCCGTTTCTCTGTTTGAATAGAGGGTACCCATGCTCCCTAAGCAAGGGATGTGTTGCCAGGCTTGATTAATACTTCTCAAGCACGTGAGATGCTTGGCCTTGCTGTGCGGAACGGGGATGTGCAGCTTCACCGTGCGGTGGGAATCCCTCAGGAGGCCTTTGGGGAGAGATGTGGGTGTCAAAGGGACACGAGACGGTGTCACTAGGAGCAGGGGATCCAGTTCTGGCAGTCGTCCTGGTCCTGGGAGCTTGCAGCTGCCACCTGGCCCTGCTCCAAAGCCATGCGTTTTTGGTGCAGAATAATAGACTCCCCCTTCCCCTTGTCTTGTTTCAGATGAGGCCCGTTCCAAGAAGTGTGGGATCCTTGTTCACTGCCTCGCTGGCATCAGCCGGTCCGTAACAGTCACTGTCGCCTACTTGATGCAAAAACTCAACTTGTCCCTGAACGATGCCTATGACTTTGTGAAAAGGAAAAAATCCAACATTTCCCCAAACTTTAACTTTATGGGCCAGCTCCTGGACTTTGAGAGGACTCTGGGACTCAACAGCCCGTGTGACAACCGCTCGCCCAGCGAACAGCTCTACTTCACCACCCCCACCAACCACAACCTGTTTCAGCTGAACACTCTGGAGTCCACATGAAGGGGATGCCGCCTGGTCGGGAACTCGAGCATCGAATTGCTTCTCTTGAGCATTTCAACTCTTACAACAATATCTCTTGCCAGGCAGCTCTGAAACGACTGGCTTCTCTGGGCAGAGGTGCCTGATCGCTGCTTTAAGAAGGCTAACGCCGTTCATTAGTATCCTGATCAAAGTGGTTTGAAGAGGTAGTCTTTTTACAGGGGGTTATTTAATACGGGCGATGTTACAGCGTTTTGAACGCAGCTGTTACCGGCAATAACCGCTTTCCTGGGTGCATTGGGACTGTCAGAGCACGCACACGTGTGAAGAGCTACCGGGGGTTAGCTTGCTGTGGAAAGTGAGGAGATTTATGCACTTGGAAACCTTGAACAAAAGGTGTTGGGCCAAGACTGTTTTAAAACCCAAGTTTACTTTTTTGATTTTAACAAAAGAAAAGGTAGATCTTACTCGAGCTTTGGGTTCAAACTCTTTTTAAATATGTAAGTTCCTGACTGTTTGTACAGACGAGGTTGCAAAACCAGTATTTTATTCTGTTTCTTGTTTGATCATTTATTATTTTTTTTAATCAAATGTTTATATTGACCAAATGCATTTTGCACACTTTGTGAAGCCTTGGTATGTCCTGGCATATTACTGGGTACTCCAGAGAGAGATACATGCTGCTGCTGTTGTTGTTAGCATCTGGTAGGAAGCTTTGTTATGTGTGAAGGCCAGTTGGGCTTAAACGCAACCCCTTCACCACTCCTGCACTCACAATCACAAACTCTGCACTGATTCAGCCAAGGTGACTAAGCCGCAAGCTTTTTTTTTTTAATGCCACCCTGCCAAAAACACTGTTTGCTATTGCCAGAGGTAAAACTCTTGTAGCCTCCAGAGTTGGTAGAAGCATGTCTGAGCCCAGCTTCGTTCTCTGCTGCCTGTTGACTGACTTAACGTCATCCAGCTGGCCCGAAACCATTCCAGCTTCCCGAGTACAGAAGGTAGTTGGGATGTTGGCGTTTCTCGTGCACACTCGATTCTTTCCCACGTGTGCGGGGTGGAGGGGGGAACACGGCGAGCGCCTGGAGCAGAGCGAGGATTGCGTAGCGGGACGGGACTGAATCGTCACGCACGGAGCGTGTGAGAGGAGTGAAGAGATGTGGAAATGATGACAAGAGCGTTGTAACAGAGAATTTTTTTATATATATATATGAATATATATATTAACTGGCAAATTCTGAGATGATTGGAGCTTTCAACAGAGGTTCTGATTTTTTTTCTTCCTCTTTCGAATAACTTTATGCCGTGCCTTCTATTCTGAGAAGACTTGTTTATATTTCTGGCTAGTGTTTGGCAAACACCTTATACCAAGCCGGGAGGGGGAGGAAGTGGTAATAATTTCTGGGAGGAGGGCAGAACGGATTTGGAGATTTCTTTATTGGCTGCAATGTAGTCCCTCCTTTCTTCCCCCCTCCCTGTCCACTTTAACTCTCATGTAACTGAAAAAAAAAAAAAAGCCACGGATTTTTTCTAAATATCCAGTTTTTTGTACTTTTTTCAAGAAAAAGAAAAAAATAAAAAAAAAAACTCCATCTGGAGGAATGTTTGACGCTGTCACATCCTGAAACCGTTCTTTTTGTTAAAGATGTTACCAGAATGTTGGAATGAGCTTCTTTCTTGTTTTCTGGTTGTTTTTTGTTTGTTTGTTCGTTGGGTTTTGTTTGCAACAATGTTGGGATCGTGGGTCATTGGAAGGGAGAATGGGCGTAAGTACGGTTGTGAGTGAGAAAATTGAGAGTATCCTAATTGCATCTTACCTCATGGAGGAATTTATTTTTTCAGGGATTTTTTGACAGTGCATCTGTATTGCATTACAGCTAAGCTGGTTTGTAAAGGCTTCCTGTGCTGTTAGTGGTCTTTCTTCTTTAAAGGAAAAAAAAGATGCATCTTCTGATTAGTACAAATGAGAGCTTGTTAGTGAGGAATGGTTCTGCTTTCTGAGTTATGAAGGAAAATTAGTGACCCTATATATACTGATCCAATATTGGGACTTTGTTTATATTGCAAATAAATATTATTTTTTCTTTAAAAATGATGTTTGTGTCAGATGCTTGTCTAGCCTCTGCCCATATAAGGGCACGCTGCTCTTATCCGTTTTTTTATGGTTGATTAGTATTCTTCTGCGACCATGAAGAGCATTTGCTGGGCTAGTGTTCAAGTGTAGTGTTTGGTTTCATGCACAGCTTAATTTTTAAGACCTGTGGTAAAATGGAGAGGGGGAGGTGGGAGGGTGAGGAGAGGGATATGGGATATTGGATAAACTGGAGAACAAAGAACAGCTTGAGAATGGGACTGGCTTTGACCCCAGCCATTCCTCTGTGCCAAAAATAAATAGATAAACTAAAGACACTACTTTTTGCTGTTTAAGCATGGCCTACAAAGGCATGGCAAGGCCTTGCCCGCAACTGTTGTGATAGCAGACTTTATTTTGGTAGGAAAGGAAGAAGTCGTGGCCTTGTGGGCAGCCACCTGATGACTACTTCTGGGTCTCGGGGACGGCAGGAGCCCCCTCCTGCATCCTCGGGTGGGGGGCCAAGCCCCAGGCCGCAGTGTTGCATGTGGGCTGTGCTGTCCCCTGCCCTCCCGGCCACGGGTGCAAGCAATTTGTGGGAAACCTGGAGGGGCTGATGAGGATGCTCTAGGGTGAAACTTGGCTCCAAGTGGCTGAGTGCAGCCCAGCTAAGGGAGCTGTGGCTCCCCATGCCTCTGCTCGTAGCTGGGCAGCACTGAGCAGGAGTGGGCTCCTCCCTGCCCCCCATTCCTTGTTTTAACCTAAACGGCAAGAAATTAAATTACTATCTATTCAGTTGTTCAATTACTCAAAGTGAGAGTGTGTGTGTGTCTTTCTGTTCTAATCCTAGGGCCCCAGCACCAGCTAGTTTTATTCCAGAAGGAGCTCAGGCTGATGGGTGCAGAGTCCATCGCAGAGCAGGGTAGGTGGCCAGAGGCTGAAGCAGGAGCCAAGGGAGCGCGCGTGTGTGTGTGTGTGAGAATTTGTTTACTCCTTGACTGCATGATGGGAATCTATATATTGATTTAGAGGCCCGTTTGTGGCTCAACAAATGAAAATCTACCTGGTATGCAGGGAAAAGAAGACCTTTAGGTTTTCCCCTGTAATTACATGGTAGAGTAGCTCTTGAGGAAGATATGAAACCATGCTGGAGGCTGGCTGTGCACTGAAGGAGTGCAGAACAGCTTGTCAGGTGTATGGCTATATTTTGCTTCCATCTAATTTCCTCTTAAGATTTTCTGCTAAGGTGTGGAATAGGATATTAGCAGTTAGCATTAGCTCTGTAAGCACATTTGCATGGTAGCTGAGTTGCGGCTGGCTGGAACAGCACAGCTGCTATTGGCGACGGCCTTGGTGGAAGAGCTGGTGTGCAGGCAGCTGCCAGGCTGCTCCTCAGCAGGCAGCTCCCTCGGGGTACCTGATCCTGGGAGATGCAAGTCTGTTGTGAGTGTCCTGCCACTGCTGCACTCAAAAGCCCCGTTGCCAAAGGAAGGAGATGGCTTGTCTGAAAAGCATCCTGCCACCTGCAAGAGCTCTTTCCTCCAGGACCCAAGGATCCTTTTCCAAGCTTCCTGGCCTCGACAGCAGGGAGCAGCCAGCCTGGCTGTTCCTCAGCCATCAGTGTTTTACAAACCTCTTGCACCATGCTTCTTGGCTCGAAGGGGTTTCCTTGGACACCTGATGTCCTGCAATTTAGTGAGGAGACAAGATCTGACATCAGGAAAGGGGCAATGCTGGAGAAATAGCTAGAGAGAAAAGAGAGCGTGGGGTCTGTCTACACTCCCTTGCAGAGGCGGGCACGAGCACTAGCTGAGCGTAGGAGCACGGGCTGAGTGAGAAAGCTGGTTATGTTCAGATCGGTGGAATTTGGCAAGGAGATACCACTTCCCACATGCAGCAGGGAGAAGCTCCTTGGTTAACCCATTGACTCCAGACAAGCCGCTTGTAAGCTGCTCTGTGGTGCTCTGCTCGGGCAGAGAGATCTGCTGTCCCTGGGTTTTCACTTGTGATGCCACAAGCCCTCAGGCAACACAAGTGGGAACTGGTTTTTTTGTCCTTTTTTTTTTTTTTTTTTTTTTTTTAAATGGATGACTTTGTCTTACCCCTCTGATTTGAACAGCTAGAGGAACCACCGGTCCCAGGTGCTTTCAAAAAATTTCTCCCTCCATTTCAAGTCATGGCAAAAGCACAAAGGTCTGAACATGGGTAGAGCTAAACTCCTGCAGTTCCCCACCAGGAAGCCCGGGTAGCTGCTTTTGAACACTTCCAGCAGCCTTTTGCGCAGCACATCCCATCCTGCCTCCCTCTGTGCTGCCTGGCAGAGCCCGGCCGCTCACCCCGGCCAGAGGGAAGGGCACAGAGAGCAGGTATGTCCTGAGCGTGAAGGTGACCATTTGGTGTCTTGTGAAACAGGAGAGCAAAGAGTAAGTTCCCAGGGCAGTGCAGTGAGGCTTACTTATGGTCATAGACAATGACAGAGAGACAACACACAAGTGGGGGAGACGTGTCCCAAACAACTGCAGGAGGGAGGTGTGAAGGAGTGGTGGAGGCAGCATCAGGAGCCCAGCGAGCAGGACGTGAGCTTGGGGAAAGGGCTTTGGGCTTACTTGTAGCTTGCTTTCCCTCGCTTGTGTCTATCCTTACCCCTCTCCTAGGCCCTTATTTCTTGGTGTGGCATCAAACATGCTCTGAGCGTGATGCAAGTCAACCTCTGCAGCTCTGAACTTGCCTGCTATTGCGTCACCCAGAGACGCATGTGGGAAAGCAGACTCTTCCTGCCACCATCTGAATTTGGGTGCTCACATTTCCAAGGTAACCAGGTTATTTATGGGCTGTTATTTTCTTTTTTTATCCTTTGTGTGAGCAAATCAGGCTATTTGCAGTGTTGCAAAGGCATGAAAATAGTTCAGCTAATCAACACATCACTGTATTTACAGCCGACTGGCACAGGCTGCAATAATCATGCTCTGGGCTGCTCGGAAAGTGTGTGAAAGTGGGCTTTCTTCCGGATTTCGTGCCATTTGCTCCTGTGCTTCCTCAAATCTTTCTCTCTTAATCACGCTTGAGGTCAGAGTGCTGGGCTGGTTAAACGTAATTGAGGATGAGAAGGCCAGTGAGGAAATGTCCAGCAGGTAGGGTGAGCAGCTCGTGGTAGTCCTATCCAGCCTCCATGTCCTGTTCCTGTGAGTTCCTCTATGCAAGCTGCAAAGTTCCCCTTTCTACTGGCTTTGTCTTTTGACCTTGTGTCACCCAGCAGCATGGGCCCAAAGGGCAGGCTGCAGCGAGGCCGGCCAGAGCTGCCACGAGGTCACTGCTGGATCCCCGGCCCGGGTGGTCCCTGAGGTTTGGGTGGGAAGCACCACCGCAAGAGCACAGTGTGAGGGAAGTGGCTGTGCTGTGTGCTGGCAGTTGTGTTGTGTTGGGGAGGCTCACCATTCTGGGAAGGGGGCAGCGGGTGCTGAGGGCTGCCGTGTCTGGCCGGGTGGTGGAGTGGGGTCTGGGCTGCCACATGTGGTTCAGCTAGCGACACAACGATGAAGCAGCAAACGTGGCTGTTTCCTGGGGGCCATGCTGAAGTTTAAATGGCCCTTTTTGTGGCATCTGTGTGGTATCTGCCTTAAATTGGTGGGAAACTGTGAGGCGGGGAGCAACACAGCATTGGACCTCAGGGCAGCGCTCTCCCCAGGGTGGGCAGTGGCAGCCATTTTGTGTCCCTCCTCTCCACAGCACGTGCCTTCCTGTCGTGGCTGCTGCTGCCACCCTGAGGGGGGGGGTGCGCCAGCCCCCCTTCCTGGGTCAGCAGGGCTTGTAGTGAGGGAAAAACTATGTTGGTGAGCACCCTCTCCTTCTTTTAGCCTTGCTTTGTCTGTGCTCTCTCCTCTTTCATCTCCAAAACACCCGAGGAGCTACTGTGACACCGCGGGTGGCACCTGAGGGGGCCCCCACTGGTGGCCTGGGAAGGCCTGAAAGACTTATGGCCATTATTGTGGTACAGAAACACAGCTAGGTCCTGCAAAAAAAGTTTAGGAGGATGAACAGCTGGGGGAAGAAGTCTCTGTGTGTCTGGCAGCAGCTGAACCCTTCAGCCTGCAATGGCGGCGGCAGTCCTCGAGAGCTGTGATGGCGCTGGCACCAGTGATCAGAGACGATGAGCTGCTTGCAATGGAATTGTAAGTTTCTGGTGCCTCCGGGCTCCTCCCTGACACCTCTGTGCTGCCTTGCTCAGCCGTGTCGCGATCGTGGTTTTGGGTTGGGAGCTGGGTCAGGGCGGAAGCTGCGGTTCAGCTTTGATGGCTCAGTCAAGGGTTGGGGATTAATTATGGGTTGGGAATTAATCATGCGGCAGGTGCAGACACCCAGGCTGGCTATACAGCCCCGGACTGCTCGTGCCCAGCCTCCGTGGGCCATGTGGACCCCTCAGTGCTGGGGCAGTATGGACCCCCCCCCTTCCCCTGCCTGGTGCAAGGCGAGACCACCCACGCTTTCTGGCCTTTCTTTCTCCCTTCTGGTTGTTTGTACTCGTAGCTGAACTTGCACTTGTTCTGTACTTTCCTTATTTGCTTTCCCTGGTTTCTCCACCACTTTCTTTTTCTTCGGATAGTTGGGATTTGAGGTACTCTCACCTGGCAGCTGCTCCTGCAAAGCTGTGGTCCTTCTGCAGGAGAATGGAGCCCTGGCTTTCTCTCAGAGGCATTGGGGCGTGTTGGAAATGGAGACTAGCTGTGCTATGGGGAGATTTGGAGGGGATGTGTGTTTCTTCTGTGCTGTTCAGTGGTGCAAGCAATCCAAGAGCATGTAGGGGCCTTAAGAAGTATCTGGTGAGGGAACCAAGCATGAGTGGAGGAAGGGGAATCCAGACAGATTTATTTATTTTCCTACTTTCTTTCCCTGGAGAAACATCTGGCTTATGTAAAGCCATTTGCTGGGTTTCTTACTGCTTTATTTTGAAAGGCTCTGCATTCAGGCACTCTGCGCTTCTCATCTCCCTGCTCTTCTCATCTCCCGTCACTGCCTCAAGGGCAGATTCTTCATGATTTGGGGTTTTGCTTTTATGAAGTTTACTCTTTGTTTCTGGTCTGTGTTGTCTTTTTCTTTTCTTTCTTTTCTTTCTTTTCCTTTTCTTGTAAGGACGGCTCTAGTTTGGCTTGTGATTTTGCCTTGTTTTCTTCTGAGAGGTGAATTGTTGTGATAAACTCTGCAGAAAGTGGGAAGGAGCAGACTGGTGTGTTGACGAGACCCCGGTCACTGATACAGCATTAGTGAAAGCCCTGTGCCAGTGAGAAGCTGAGCTCTGAGGTTTGATTGCGGATGCAACACCCTAGAAGCACAGCATTTTTCTGTATGGGAGGTTTTGAATTGAAATGTGTATGAGGGGGTACAGTTAGAGGGGTTGTGACTTTGGGTTTGGGGTAAGCACTCTCCTTCCTTTCACCAATGTGGCTCTGAATGGGACCCGTCATTTTACCATGCCATCCTGGCAGTGAAGTGCTCAGTACCTGGTGGAAGATTCACAGCTCTGCTCCAGTGATGCAGTTTGTTTGGTTCTTACTCTAAATTTGCCACTTCCTTTCCCTGGATGGCTGATTCCCTGCTGCTTGGAGCAGGCAGCGGTCCAGGCAGGATCGCACCCCCGACAGCCAAGCAGGATCCTCTCGGAACTGTGCAAAGCAGGATGCTGGATGTGAGTTTGAGGGAATTCAAGGTGCTGAGTCCACAGAAAGCTGCCCTCTCCTCCGACAGAGCAAGGATCAGCTCTGCCGTCAGCTCTGTCTCTGTGTCCTCTCTGCCTTTCATCACCTTCCTTCCGCCCTCATTCAGGCTGTTGCCTTTGAATGATCCTGCGCTAGAGGTTCAAGCAGGCTCCTGCATGTCTTGGCCTTGCATCCAGTTGGCAGAAAGCTGAGGGAGAGATATGTTTGGGAAAGTGTTGTGGGTTTTTTTTGTTTGTTTTTTTGTAATACTTTTTTTTTTAACAAGAAGCTTCACTATTCATTCATTCCCCAAATAGCTTTCCCTCTCATTGGACAACATCTTCCTGCTAGGACAGTCCAAGCCTGTTCTGACAGGCGGCTTATCTGCCTCGCAGCTCTGACTGCTTCCTCTGTCTCTCCTTTGTGTGGGAGGTGTTTTGTCTTTCCAAACTTCTGCTGACTTCAGTGGGTGCTAGCTTGTGCCCAAACATGCACTGATAGTGCAGTTCAGTGCCGAAATTCGCTGCTGATTTTTATTTATGTCCCTGCAGCATGTTTTTCTTTGCAAAGGGAAGTCCTTAAGTGGTTTGGGGAGGGGCAGGGGGGTTGTTATTGAAAGTTAGTGAAGCAGAGGTTCTCCGCTGACCCTGTCTGCCTCCATCCAGCGAGTCCTGCAGCAGAACATGGTGAAGGCACTAGTGTTGAAGGGTGCCATACTGATGGGGGGTGCAAATAAGGGGCTAAACTACACAAAAACTGTGCCTGAAAAAGCGCAGAGCAGCCAGCTTGTTGCTTTCCTGTGTTGCCAGCCGCTCAGGCAGTTTTAGAGAAATTCCCAGTCTAGTTTGAAATCTGGTAAAAGTGGAGAGAATGTGTGTGTGTGTGCATGAAGCAAGATTTACAAATGACAGTTTTTTTAATAAAACAAGGCGTGTTTGAAGCTACTGTCTGCCAGTGTGCATTCCTGATACAGAATCAGTGCTTCCACTGAGGTACAGTTTCCAGTCAACATGATGGGACTGCCCCTTCCTATCTGTGGCTCGAACCAGCAGCAGCTAGGAAAGCCCCATCTTGTCCCCTGTCCATGCTCCTGTGTCTGTACCAGTCCAGTGCCTGCAGCCTCGTCCCCCAGACTGGGTTAGCTGAGCCCCTCTCAGAGAGGAAGGGAGAAAACAGATCCTCTTAGGAGAGGCACATCCGTCTTGTGAAAAGCACTCCTGGATCATACGTGCTGGGTCCCCTGGAAAATGGTGGGCACTTGCAGCTAGTGTTGGTTGGCCACCAAGAGATGAAGCACTTGACCTGGAGATGGGACTAGTGGTAAGTTGCACGCAAGAACATTTTCCCTGCCTCGGTGTTAAAATCAAACTCTGATCTCTGGCAGTCCAGGATAACTCCCAGATGTCACCGTCCTGAAATAACTATGAATGAAACTATGAATGGATGATGGTTAGTTTTCTTAAATCTCTAAAACTTCTGTGAGCCTGTTCCTTGTGGAGGTACGTTTGGTTTTGTCTATGGAGTTCTTAATTTTTCTTCCTGAGCCGTGGGATACTTCGTACTGGCCATGCAATGCCACCACGTGTCCAGTGCTACTGCATGTGCAGCAGAGGCCGGGGATGTTTGTAGGTCAGGGATGACAGATACTCGGCAGGACTCATAGGTGCTATTATTTAATTGCATTCCAACAGCAGCGAAAGCAGTAGCAAGAGTAATAAACAAATTATAATCTATATTATGAAGCTGACAAATGCCACCCACTCATTACCTGTCTTTAACCACTCTCATTACTACACAGTCTTTGTGGGAACTAATCTTGCTGCTCAGTGTCCAGCTTGCTCACTTAATACCATTATCTGAAGCAATCGGCCGCTCCTTGTGAAAGAAGAGGAAGGTGCTTTTCCTGAGGCTTGTTCTCTGGGTGCTGAAATGTGGGTAGCTCTGGGGTAGAGGAGGCTGAAGGAGCACTTTGCAAAAGCATGGTGTGGCTAGGAGGTGAAGACAGAAGTCCACAGGGACAACCTGTGGGGAGCGGGCTGGGGCTGGGTGGCAGGATGGAAGATTGTTGCTAGGGGGAAAAGGCTGTGCTCTGTTCATCTCCCTAGGATTGAGGAATAGTATCCAGCGAAGGGATATTGGGAAGAGCCACATTTTTTTCTCTCCGGATGTTTTCCAGGGTTTGGGAGCAAGCTGGGTTGCTGAGTAATGACAGTTCTCTTTGTGGCTGCTCCAAGCCTAGGGCATTGCAGGAGGAAGTCCTGGTAGTGTTTCTGTGGAGACCTGTTCAAGATCCCCCCAGGAAAAAGAAATTGAGCTCCAGGAATTTCTTGCAGTGGTCTGACATAGCGTGAGTTCAGCAGTCAAGGATGCTCAGCCAGAGGAGCTCAGCCTCCTTGGTGCCTGGCTGCTGCCATTGCATTGTGTCAGTCCGTATTAAATGTTAACGACTGTGCTGTGCCTGGGGTGCAGCTATTCTCCTCTCCTCGCTGGCACAACTGGGAGCCTTCCTGGGGGAGGTTATTGAGACCTGCAAGCTGAGGAGTTGGGCTGAGAGAGCAGATGGGAAAATAGGTCTTTTTCAAGATACTCCATGGGTGGCTGGACCCTGGCCAGCCAGAGGTCCTATTGTACTCTCAGGGTTTTGGGATATCTCATGGGGGGCTCTAATGGGTAAATAATAAGCTGAAAGGTGGGAAACGAAGACTGAGAGGTGAAGGGCCAGATTTCCCAATGGAGAATTGACGTCAGTCAAATGCAACGAGGGCCTGTCAAAGGCCAGAGCTTTTGAATGTGTCTGTTAATGATAAAGAGGAGTAAGTGGCAGATGATGAAGTTGGCTGCTGACTATTCAGAGTAGCAAAAACCAAAAGCTGCACTGAATAGCTGTAGGAAGTCCTTGCAATGTGGAGTGGTGGGGTTGCAGCATGTGATGCTGAGAAAAGCAAAGCAATCCAGGGGGAAGAGGGAGCCGTCTTAATCTAAAATGCAGTGTAACGGGCTCAAAACGGGATAATGTCACTTGGGAGAGAGATCTCAGAAGTGCAATGAACTGGGCTATAGGAGCAAGGCTTGATTCTGAGTATGGTCAAAAAACCCCAAACCAAACAACTTCTAGGAAAGTTGCTGACAACAAACTGTAAAATGCACTGTATGAATCTGTGGTGAACAAAAGCGTTTCTGTAGGTTTGGGGGAGACTGGAGTAACTAATGCAAGGAAAATCCATGGGGTGCTTTTTAATATCAATACATAGTCTCTTGTTGAGAAAGTCCCGCAGCTGCAAATAGCTGGAGCCTGGGAAAGCATTTGTAATGAAACCTAGCTACATGCTTGGCCTGTTCTTATACTCTTCCCTAGGTGCTGCTATCAAGTACCACTGAAGACAAGACTCAGGGCAGGATGAAGCTTGATCCAACCACAGTTAGTGGTTTTGATTCCTCTGCTTTTCCAAGAAGGTGCTGTCCTGGAGTAAGCCATGTGTGGCACACTGCATGAGGAGCTTTTATGGAGGTTGGAGATACTGTGCTCTCTTTCTCTCTGTTCAGTGAAGAGAGCTGCCAAAGTGCATGGCTGGAGGATAAAACTCCTGAGGGTATTGCACATCTGTAATCAAAGGGACATTGCCATGTAGTGTGGGTCAGCAACAGCAGGGAGAGGGGCTTTGTACCAACAGAAACATCTTGTTCTTGACCAGCACCAGTCACTCTGAAATGAAGAATTTACTTAGGTGATGGAAAGCCATTGCCTGGGTCAACAAACCCGCCTCTTGTCTCCTCTGAGAAACATTTGGGCCAGAAACCAACTCGCTTTCTTTGACCTCTCCTTTCCCATCACTTCTTAAGTACTGACTGTGCTTCTGGTTAGAAAGAACTGGATGACATGGAAGTAGCTGGATGGGCCAGGGCGACTCATCCTGCCCTCAAAGCCCCCATGTGCTACTTTAACCCACACCACAGTGGGGCGAGACACTGTGTGGGAGCATGAGACAAGTTCCTAATGTTCCTGTTGATCAAATGGCCCACTGAGTCTCCTGATCTGCTGTGGTGATAAGTCATAACAAGGACTCTCTCTTAATCCTCATTATCCTCTGTTGGCGCTTCCTGCCCACATACACTAGATATTTCCTATCAACAGGGAGTAACCTCTGTGGAAGATAGGATCAGATTCCCAGGAACCAGGCTGTAGTAAGAGTGAGGGAAGAATGAGGAAACTGTCCTAATTTGAGGCTAATCTTATAAATACAGGGCTGGATACAGACAATAGGACGAGAAATGCCAGGAGAGCTTTAGCATTTAGTTAGGGAAGGATCATCTTTTGCCAGGAGTAGCCTTAATTGTAACTTATGATGTGGTAAAATTGCTGTTTGATCTCAGCTTCAGCAGAGGGGAAGAGGCAGATTCTGCTTTGTGTCACCAGAGGAGGGGTAGCCTGAGAAAAGAACAGGGAAAAGTGTCTTTAAAAGCATTTTTTGTTATTTGTGTACTGATTCAAGCTGCAGTGCATGGATGGAGTGCTTTATTTTTCAGTTTTGATTTGGATAGAACACTAAATAAGGAGGAGAGAAGGGCTGTGTGATTTTTTTTCCCAAAGCAGATGTGCTAATATACCCATTGGGTATTTAAAGTTGGAAGGCATTTTTGAAAAAGCAGAAAACCACAAATCTTCTTCTAGCGTAAGTGGGCTGGTGGGGTGGGGTGTTTCTTTCCCCTAGCCAGACCCATAGCTGGAGCCTGTACCAGTCAGAGACTTGGCCTGTCCCTCATGCTCACCTTTCATGTCGGCTGGGTGGAGTGTGCTGAAGCTGTTTGTGGTGGGGAGTTCTCTACAGACAGTTGCTTTTATGAACCTTTTTAGACAACCTGTTAAAATGAAGAGTTGCCTCCTACCTGTCCCTGTCCTGTCCACATCACTGCACCATGCGCAGAGCCCATGATGCCTCTGCGCATTTCATTTGCAAGCAAGGAGAGAGCATGTGCATGTTTGTGAGAAATGAATTGCCTTTACAGGGGCGTGTGAGGGTCCTTAACCACATATTCATGTGCAGCTGGTATTCTAGTATGATCCCATAACCATACAAATGACTACAGTGCAACAAGGTGTGGACACTGGTTGCTCATCCCCACCCTGAAGGTGGTGTTGCAAGTTCCTGGAAAATGCCGTCATGTCCTTGCGGGTCTGGACTCGTTTGGCTTTTTACTATCAGTCCTGATCACAGGTGCTTGGTGGTGTTGGTTGGTGTTTGCTGTTTTATTTATTGCCTAGCTCTGGGCTGATCACTGCTTCTTCCTTCAGAAGCTTTATAGGCCTTGTTTTCGACCAAGTTTGTGAAGCTACGCTGATGTACAAAACCCCTGCTGCCTCCTAGAAACTTTCTGTCCCTTTTAGATAGTCCAGCTTGGACAGGAGATCTCACCAGGCTTGTCCTAAGATGAGTTACAGTAGCTCCATGTCCCAGGCTTCCTGTATGAGCTAGGACAAGACCTTTCAGCCATCTGTAGGCCATCCATATCTTAGTTTCCCACTTCCTATTATTTCTGTGCTCCCCCCCCCCCCCCGGATAGTTGATTTTTGGCTGAAAGTCAGCAGAAGAGTCACGCCATGTGGACTTCCATTCCTTCCCCAGGTGGTTTTCTTTGTTGTTTTCTCTTCACCATAGCAGGCTATGTGATCTAAGCAGGCTAGTGTGATTCTACTTTATTATAAACAGTGCACAGTTTGGCTCTGATGGCTAGTTTGCCTTTTTTTTTTTTTGGTGATGGTGTTTTGTTTTTGTGTTTTTTTTTTTTTTTTAAATTTTAAAACGACTGATGCATTTGGGCTCTGTTTAAGATGAACTCTGTCAGGGAGCAGGCCTGGCTCAGAGGACATATACAGTGGTGTGGGCACACCAGATCCTGCTTTGTGCTAAGTTTACTTTGATAAAGGGTTGCTAAGTAGTGCCTACGGGTGGTTGATGCAGCTGGATAGGGAACAGAGTGCTTGTAATTGCTTCTGCTATCTTCAGGGATGTGCTTCCAGCAAGTCACGACACCTGGTAACGTGCTTGTAACATCTATTAACCTTGTAATTTTGTAAGTGGAGCTTTAATCCTGCCTGGTTGCCAGTCAGGTCTGGAAACATCGACTGTCGCACTCCATGGTTGCTGCTAAAATGCTGTGCCTGGTTGCTGAGCTCACTGGATTTTGCTGCCTTTGCTGTCTTCTCCTCCTTGCCAGATGCTCCAGTCCTTTGCACAGGTTGAAGCCCACCCTTGTCTATAGTTTTCTCCCCGAGTCCTTCTGTAGCATGGATGTTTGAATGTTGATCTTTTGCTAGCCAGGTGCTGCTGTGTGATATATCCCCCGTTGCAGATGACAGATACCCTGCAGTGAAGAGCTGTGACGCTGAAGGGGTCAGCATTCCTGCAAAGCCCGGAGTGGCCTGGTGAGGCACTGGAGCTTGGGAAGGTGGAAAGACTGGAGACAGAGTTTAGGCTTGCTGCAGACAGACGACAGATCCAAGAACTCTTATTTTGTCTGTGCTGTTGGTTTCTGGTCTGCTGCAGGAAGGGTAGTCCCTGTGCTGCAGGCTGTGGAAGGCACACATCAACCACAGGGTGCTCAGCCAGGCAGGAGACGGAGGGAAACAGATGTCCTGTGCAGGCTGTGAGCAGACTCTGGACTGAGCCACCAACAGAAAGTTGGTAGCAGAGTAGGGATCGAGCCCCGAGCTTTTAACAAACCAGCTTTCACCAGAACCTCCTGGCCCAGCCACAGTCTCCCAAGGCCTGCTCTAAGCATAGGCATAAGGTGTCATGCCAGAGTACCCAATTGCTGAGTCCTGGTCTGTAGCCATCCCCACCTGGGAAGGTGTCCCCTGGAGAAATGCAGGCAGCAGCATCCTGCCATGTGGGAAGCCCTGAAGAAGAGAAGGCCCGGCCAGGAGGAGGTGCAGAGCACACAGGAGGATCTTGGGGTGGGGTTTCAGGACAGGCTGACTTCCAGGTCCAGCTCTGGGGCAACCCTGGTAAATGTTCTTCACAGCACTGGGAGGGACTGGTGTTCAGTGAGCAGGGCGGGGTGGAAGCTCCGTGCCAAACTCTCGCTTGTCTCCTTTCTCCTTAGGGCATTCTTCATTCATTAAACTTGCTACCAAGGCAGCTTTGGTGGAAGTAACCAGTTTCCTGAAAGTGGAGGCCTTTCCAGAGTGAGCACCCAGTCTTGGGGTTTGGGTGAACTGCCACGTTTGGAAGAGCAGGGTGGGGAAAGCGGGGAGTTTTGTTGTGTGCTCTGTTACCAACGACCACGGACAAGAATCTGAAGCAACAAACACCACCAAAGAGCAGAGAGCCAGTTTTAATTGCCTGCAGTCGGATACTCCTGGTGAGCAGAGCAAAGCTTTGAATGGAGAGCACAGCCTACCTCTAGTCTGTATGTCTTCCTCCTTCCTGGCTCTAACCATGACTTCAGGTGCATGGCTCCAAAATAAGCAATGAGAGCCAGTTTAGGGTGGGTGCCATCTTTCGCCCTCCGCTTTCTTCAGTACCCCAATCAGCAGGGACGTGATCCCAGGCAGCACCCCTGTGGCACAGCTGTCGTGCAAAATAACAAGCTGGCAAGTCCTGACTCCTTATTTATATTTTGGTGAAGGTTTTTATCATGTTTCCTGCAGACACAGACTGAGAGGAACGGGTGGTTCTGCTGTTGGCATGCCTTTCTGATAAAAGCCAATGGCTTTTAGCAAGCCTCACGGCTCTTGAGTTGCTGTTGGGTCTCAGTATATCCCCTCTCGCTGCTTCACCTGACTGCTTCTGCTGTGCCTGCTGGAAGACAGGTGTCTTCTGTGCAAGGGATTTTTAAGAAGTCGCTTAGCCTGTTTCCTTTTCAGTTTTATAACCCTTTTTCTGTTTTTTTTATTCTTCCTCTGCCCCAGAAACCTCTCCTTTACCCTCCCCAAGTAGAGAATATTTACAGGAATCTGTAATTTGTTAATTGAAACTGCTTCTTGCTTTGCATGGAAAAAAAAAATGCAAACTACAACTGCAACACAATGGAAGTGTAAACAGGAAAACATACAAAAAAAGGCTTCATTTTGGAGACATATTCCCTTAAGAATGCAAAGCCTTCTAGGCCTGGAAGGTCTGTGAATCAAGTATCAATTGGTATGATGTACCAGAAAAGGAAATGTTTAACTTTTTTATTTGTGTCCAGTAGAGCCCAATGAAGCCTTCAGGGGAGAAAACCAACTGAGAAGGATTCAAAGGGAAACAGCACACAGGGCTTCCGGCTGTGTATGCAGCACTTTTTAAAGAGTTTCATGGGAATGTTAATAGTTTCTTCCCAGCAGTGTCTGTGGAATGCAAGTCTGTTTGGAAACTTTTGCATGATTTTCAAATTTAAAATAAAAGAGAAATCTGGCCTAGATTTTAAAAAAGTGACTATGGAAGTTCCCCCCAAACCAATGGCGAGATAACCCGTAAACAGTGCCTAGAAAAGCAGGTCCCTTAAGGCTGTCTCCACTTGGAATCCAAATTTAATAGGTGATTTAGGTGATTGTATGTTTGAAAGTCACCAGTTCATTTAGGCAGCCAGAGGAATAATTTGTGAATTATCTATTAGCTGAAATATGTTCACATAAACCATACACTGAGTAATTGAACATAATGAGTAAAGTCATGAAAACTGAAGTCTGTTCATGGCTGATTTGTGAACTGACAAAGGAGCTAAATCATTTGATGAGCATTTGGTACCAAGTTGTACACCTAACTCTAGTGTCCAGCTGCAAAAGAGCAAAATGTTTAGTTAAGCTCAGTATTGATGGTTTCTGAAGATCTGAGCTATTTTTATTATTATTGCTTTATTTGGAAAAGACTTCAGAAGTCTTTGGAATGTTTTTTTTTTTTTTTTTCTTTTTGAACCCCTTTTGGCAGGATGCCAGCAGGTCAGAGCCAGCGTTATCCCCTCTGCAGTTGGGCAGACAGTTAACAAGCAGTTTATTTGGTCTGCAAATTCGGAGGGGTCCTCATCTCTGCTGCACTGTGATCCTGCCAGGCGGGACAGCACTTTTCACCTCTGCAACTTGAATCAGGGCAAAGGAAGAACAAACTGTCACTGTGAGCTGTTCCAACCAACTCCCTTCTTCTGTCAACTGCTAACCATGATTTTATGTTTAATTATTTGCATTACATCATTAGTCCTGTGCTAGGTTGTTGTATGAGGCTAATGATGTAAAACCTACGCAAGGTTTAGACACTGTACAGGCTTCCCTGTAGGGCGTATGTGCTAAAGTGTTTGTAGTGCTTAAGGAGGGGCAGTTGGCAAAATCTCCCCTATCTCCTCCCCTTGGAATAGTAAGATATTTAACATGTTCATTTAGCTTGCTTATTAAAACAGAATATTCTTCTTCAGAAGTGCATCCCTGCACTGGTTAGAATCTCCTTCGTGCTTTCTGTGCTGTGCATCTGAGCAGGACATTTCTGAGGGAGACCCAGTCAGAGGTCCACCATGCTCTTCCCACCGGAGCAAGCCCAGGCCGGGCACTGGGATGGGTGGTTCAGGGGCGCATCAGATCAGTGATTTAGAGACCTTGGGCAAAGCAGAATGCATCAGAGTCTTGGCTCTCCAGAGCATGAAAGTCAAAGTATCTCTTCTGAAGGTGCCTGGTAATTACAAGCAGATCTCCTCACTTCCAGAGCTTGTGGTGAGGGTTGGCTACTTGTTATCGCCCGAATGTTATTTCTGCATCCTCACAGCCTCGTGTGTATGTGCATATTTCCACTTGCTCTTTTACCATCTTCTCCTTTCTCGGCTTCCCTTTAGACCGTTGATAAACTGTCTGTATTGCTTAATATGGGTGAGGGTGTTGAGTTTCAGAGGGCCTGGCAGGGTTTCTTACGGAGTACCTGGATGCACAGGAACTATTAAAGTGTGGTCTTGAGGTCTAACAGTTGGGCAGCGTAGCCTGCTGGTTCCCTCCTGGTGCGAGTGTGCTCGCTGCAGGTGCCAGCTGGTATGGTGGGGATGAAGCTGGGAAAGGATTTTCTGTGTACTGGTAGTAAACCCCTGAGCAAAGGGAGCTAGAAAGGGGAATGGGCAGTGCTTGGTGGCAGAGGAGAGACAGCCTGACTCGCAGAGCCCCTGTCCTACACTCACCAAGTCTAGTTTGAGAGGGTGGAGAGGGAAATCACTTCTTCTCTCCCCTCTGTTGTTGTCTCTGCCCTCCTGCTCTCATACAGGGCTGTGTGTGTAGTGTCCGTGGAAGCAGAGAGCAGGGCAGGACGGCAGGTGCCCAGATGCCTTGTTCTTTCTCAATCCTGTGGCCAGACTTGTTGAGCCCAGTTCTCTGTCACCTGAATCAAGCCTGCCTTAACCTGGTGGAAGTGAGGTCAAGGACGAGCTGGGATGAGTCCTCCTGTTCCCACGGCTAGCCATACACTGAGAAACCCAGGAGCTGATCACGCTCCACTGCTCTGGTAGGGGACGCTTGCCCTTTACCCTTTTCTGGAGTGGTTGAGTCTGTCTGCACTGAAAAATGTTCTCCCTCCAGAAGAGGAAATATGGGCCCTGCTTCTGTGAGATGCTGCAGGGTGGCCAAACATCCTCAGCAGATAGAGATCATGTAATTCAGGCGGACCACTAAACTTTTAGGCAGCAATTAGGACTTAGGCAGTAACTCTGAGTCAACTAATACATCTGGGCGTTGCCTTGGCGTACTTCCGATGGCAAATCCTTCCTGTGTAGGCTTGATGTTCTTACATTCTCCGCTGGCCTCCCAAGTGCTCCACTTGGAAACCTGATCAAAAGCCTGTGGTGATGCCAAATGGAGATGTCCCATTGAATTCCTTGGCTTTCCTTTGGTCCTCTAAACCTGCAGCTGATCCCAGGCAGTTTCTTTGATGCCTTCTTCCCCAGTGGATGAAGTAATTATGACTTCTGTGCAGCAGGCTAATAGCTCTGAAGACTTTAGTCAGGCCGATTAGCAACAACTGTGTTTTAATAAAAAATGTTCTGGTAAATCCTTCTGAATAGCAGCCTTAATTACTCTGCAGCCTGATGTGCAGCAATTGCAAAGCTAATAGGATCACCTGAATCCAGTTAATGAATCCTCTGTTATGGCTTGCTGTGACTCATAAGATGTGTAGTGTTTCTTCTGGTCTCCCCTGCCCTGCTCCATTCCCTGGTGAATTATTTATGCTCTGTATTACCAAAGGTAAGGAGATGTGTGCCTAAACTTTGAATGAATTAACTTAAATATGCGTACATCCTTCCTCTCATTATTTCAAGGTACTGTAAGGATCAAGAGCCTGGGCTTTATGCTTTGCTCTCAAGGTGAGTTCATTCAAGAAGTCACCAGTAGCTGTTACTGCCTGATAGCTCTTTTCAGGCTTACAGGTTTTGGTGAGAAATCTGTTCAGCCCTGTTCTCTGCTTCCCTGGTAGTAGTCTGCATCTATGTTAGAGAACAGAGTTAGGAGAAACACACTTCCTCCTTGCTAGCATTTTAAGGTAGTTTGTCCTGCATCAGGAAAGGAAAAAACATTACTCTGAAAGTAATTTGTTGTGTTGGAACACTTTTTCTTTCCTTTTCAACCCTTTGTATGTAAACTCCCTGGCTGCTTCCACACCCCACCCCACCCCCGCCCTTCCTTTCAAAAGGAAATAGATGTATTAACCCCAAATCCAACTTCTTCCATTTTTGACAGGGTTGTAAGCTGGTGATCTGAGTTTGGAAGGCTCAGGACTACTCAGGGGTGGGACTCTGGGCAAGCAACAGGGACCTAATGGTGCTTTTGGTTTTAAGGTGACTTTTTCATTTACAGGTGGAGGGTTGAGATAGTTTGGGGCTTGTTGGCAGACTGTTGTGTTAAAGGTTCAGCCTCAGTCAGGGATAAGCAAAGGACTGTTTGAAAGCGGCCTTTCAAAACTTCCCTCCTTGTTGATTTCTTGTTCTAAATGTACTGTTTCTTACATAGATTTATAGGATTAACTTCTTGTTTAGGCACACTATAAAATGTGCCTCTAACCGTGTACCTTATAACTACCATAATAGCAAGGAAGCCTGTCTGACGAATTTAGTGTCAGGAAGCAAAGTAAACATCTAAAGGATGTAATAAAGAGATTCAGGTGGGTAGGACATAGCAACATACCATAGGAAAGAGTTGACACCAGCCACATTTCTGGTCCCGTAGCTCCAGTGCAGTCCTTTACTGGACATAATGCAATGAACCAGTTGTCTTAACTGCTCATGGAGTTGGGGCTTGTGTAAAAGCACAGATGTGAGGCCTGGGACTGGCTGTCCCCCAGCTATGGGGGTATTACTGTAGAGAGGAGGATGCATGGGGCAAATCTTTCTCTTTCTCACGGCTCACACCACAGCTGATTTCATATATGGGTCAAGCTGAAAAACTCCAGCTCGCTATGAGGGTGTTAGTACAGGATATTGGACTGGGGGGTTTCAGAGGCTTAATTAAATCTCTGTCTAGAAACTTGAAGACCTTGGGTAAGAGGGAAAAATGCTAAATGATTCAAGTATTGCAGTAGAGAGAGAGATGAATGAAGTTGCAAAGGAACTGTACAAATATTTATTGCATGCTGGCAATAGATTTCAGGCTGGTCCGTTACAGCTGGGGGGGGATGGGGAATGGCACTATTTTTTAATTTTTTTTTTTTTAAGCAGAGTTTAGAGAAAAAAAAATACTTGGGTGACGTTTGGAAAGAGGAACAAAACCAAGCCCAGCAAATCTGCTTGTAAACGATAAGACAAGGAGGGGGAGAGCAGCAGAGGTGGTGCTGGAGGGTTTGTATTGCTTTCCTGGGCATTAAAAGTGCAGTATCATCTCTGTGGCTGCTCCTGCCTAGCTGGGACATGCAAAAAAACCTCTTGTGAATGATGGGCTGAACGTGGGAGGAAAGGAGTGCAGTTAATCTTGGATTTTTTAAATATTACAGTGTCAGGCTTCTGTGTGTCTGGCTCTCCCCTGAAAGTTCAGGGCCTGCTCTTTGAAGGCTCCTTTCATTTCTGGTGTTTACAGGCATTTATCCTCTGCTCTTTGTGCTGGGCTTGGTAACTGGGAATGGATGATGAATGTAGGAGCTGTAGCATGGGTAGATACTGGTTTTGATTGCGTATGGTGGGGTTTTTTGTTGTTGTTTTTCTTCTTTATGGAAGAAATGGGTAATGTGTTCTGGGGCTGGAGCTAGCTTGGCTCTGACCTCTGACTGAGATACTGGCTGCCTTGGCAGTGACATTAGCTAGGTGGCTTGGGGAGAAGGGGAAAGCTTGCGTTCCTTCACTGCCTCCCAGAGGGTCAGATGGGTTTTCTCGTGGTGGGTGGGAGGAAGTCACTTCTCACCTCCTCCTCAGACAGAGCAGAGGTCGGCTGTCTTGCTTACATTTCCCTTAGTCTTGCTGATAAATATTTGTATTTTTGATGTTTTGGAAGCTGAGTGCAGGAAGATCAAAACTCATGCTTGTCAGCTTTTGGGGAGAGTGAGAACTGGCTGCTTCCCACATGTCATCTATGGGATTGCTTCACATGGCTGCTCTGTGCTTGGGCAGCACCTTGCCCTTCCCTAGAAGATGCTCCAGGCCCTTTGGAGCTCTCCATACAGGAGCTGGCATGAAGGAGCATGGCTGTCGGCTGGGCAGAAGCAGGAGCTGGGGACCAGGAGGGATGGTGTTTGTTCCTGGCTCCATCTAACTTTGGCCACCTGGCTTCAGTGTCTCAGTGTGACAGCCAGGCACGGCAGAGCATGGCAGAGCAGCATGTGCTTGACGCTGCCGGTTAGCAGCAGACTCTGTCCTCACTTCACATTACGATGGCAGACCAGATCCTGCCTAACACCCGCTTTGCCAGTGGTTAGTGCTGAATCTCTCCCACTTGACTCCTGCTCGTGGCAAGGCTGGAGGGGGAGCTGTTGCAGTGAAGCTCCAATCTCCCTCTTTCTGAACCTACTGTAGGAGTTTTTGGCATGCCCCTGAGTGGGACAGAGATTTAAAATCCTTACCCTAACCTATGGGGAAAGTATTCAGGAGGCTTTCATCTTTGGAAAAATGCACCGGGTTCTCTGGATGAAAGAGCTATTATTTACCTATCAACAACATAATCCTCCTCCCTCCTACAGATTGCAGGCAAGCTCCTGGGGCAAACGGCACTGTAATTAAGAACAAATATTTACTATGAAGGACTAGCTGAGGCCTGGCTGGGCAAGCAGCATGAGCCTTGTCTGAACTTGCCTTCTGTTTGTTCCCTTTGAAAGCAAGGAGTCAAAGTCTTTTGTCAGAGGAGTGTTTGTGAGGCACAAGATGGTGGGTTGGGCCTCTGAAGCAGCCAGGAGCCATCAGGCTGTTTGTTCCAAGCCTAGGAATCCCCCACAAGCAGAGTACTTGCATCTAGAGGCACTTCACTTTTCTGTTATGGATTGCTCTGAGGTAGATCTGCAAGTGAGGGTGGGTGCAGAGAGAGACTCGCACGCGGGGACTGCAGCTGGTGCCATGCTACAAGCAAGTCTGTGGAAATACTTGTCTGTTCTAAAATCAGGAATTAATTTAGGCTTCGTTTGCATCTACTTTCCCTTTTGATTTCTGTTGCAATTCAAGAGTTTACTTCCCAGGACTCAAGCCTTGGTGTTTAGACGCAAGGGAGCTTGGCTGCTGGAGAAAGCACGTCCTTACAAAATTGCTGGGGCTGTTTCACAGCTCAAACTCGCAGCCTACTCACCTGCCCTCTGCCGCTCTGATCAACAGCAAGGAGGGGTGACAGGGATCTTGCTCATCTTCTGGCAAGGCTCAGCAAGCTGAAATTTAATAAATAAGTCCATTGTGAGTAATAGAAACAATTGCAAGGATGTGGTGTGTGGTTCAACCAGCTATCACTGCTGTGGTAATGCAACAAGGCATGTGATTAGACTGGGAAATTGCTGTAGCAATACCAAGATTTACAGCATGAGTCCCACAGAAGGAGTAGACGTGGGAGACGTACACAGACACACAGGACTTGCAAAAGGACTGAGTGAAGTGTCTGAACAAGGCCAGCACCAGCTTCCAGGGTACTGAGGAAGCCATGGAAGTAACTGGAGAGGTGCCCTGCAGCATGCTAGAGGGGGTGTGTGTGCTATAAAACTCGCAGTTACAACTTGTCAGAGTTTTTGAGGAATATGTCACCAGCTGATCTTATTTAAGAGAGGTTTTTTTGGTTTGTTCCCCCTTGTTGTAGGGATGGTCATGTATTCTCAGCAGTGTAACAGCTGAAAATGGGGCTTACAGATGCCGGTGCTCATGGGCTGAGCCTAACCTGCCTGGAGCTCTGATCTGTGAGACCTGCTTTATATGTTAGATACCTGATTTGGGTTTTTAAAATAAACTCCTTTGTTCCCAAAGAGAAAAGTTTATTTGAGGCCTTACTCTGAACGACATGTCTCCTTTCATTTGGGAACTTAGATGCAACACCAAGGAGACGGCGGGCTTATCTAGTACACAGGGTCCTGAGAGGGCTGGGAAGAGGAAAGGCTCTCAGCCGTGAGCTAGGAAGTCACAGAAGAGCAAAGAAATGAGCTAGAGAGGCTCTGCAGGCTTGACGTTAGTGCTCCTTAAGAAGGCAAGAACAGCCTCAGCAGTGCCTCACGCTGTGGCTTTATCAGTGCCCACCTCCTGCTTCGGTCCATTAGATGTGTGCGGGGAGGAAGCGGCTGCACAGCCGCTTGAGCTCTTGTGCTGTGACCAATATGTTAACTCTGGCGAACCCCAACCTAAACCCATAGCTCGAGTGGAACAAAACTTGCTCGCTGTTTTTTGCCTTAAACCCGTGCCATCCTGGTTCAGGAGTGTGTGCGTTTTTTGGCTTCTGTGTCCAAAATAAATGCCAGAAAAGCTGTCAGGTCTCTGGTTTGGCTTCAACAAAGTTGTTGTCCATTCCGGTGTGTCTCGTGCATATGGGCTGTAGGGAGCCCTGCTTTTGTCGTCTTTGCCAGCAAGCCAGACATCTAGTCTCCCTCTGCCAAGCCTGAAAGAGTTTTGCTTGATTTTTAAAGGGAGAGTGTGAGTAAAGCTGCCTGGAAGATGTACCATGCTTTCTGAAAGAGAAGTAGGCACTGAAATTCTGGTCAGAGAAAACATAGGTTGGTTCTTTGGGGGAATGATTCCTGCCTTGTTTTGTTGATTCCTGCTACTGCTGCTCTTCCATGGTCACATTTGCTCCTTGGCAGGTTGAGGGATGCATGTATTTGGAGTAGTGTCCTGAAAAGGTGAGTTTGGCTAAAGAGTGTGTCTGCAAGAATTCCTCGGATGAGGCCTTGTTTGCCTTGGCTAGTGTAAGATCCTGAAGCCAAATAGGCTACTACACAGAGGTTGTGCAGAGACCTCCAACATCCTAGTGCAGCAAGCAGTAATCAGGAGTGGGGAGACCATCTTTTAAAATTGTGTTTAGAGTTTCGTATCAAAGACAAGTCTGTCCCTGGGACTATATATACTGGAGAATTCCCTCATTTCTTTAAACTTACTATGTTAAAGAGGTGGTTGCTGAAATGCCTCCTACCTCTGCTCTTTCCTGTTAGTTTAGAGACAAGTTTAGCAACTAGCATTTGAAAAGGACCTAAGGAAAGAACTTAAGATACTCTTTTCCATCTGATGTTACAAAGAGACTTTAACACCTCATCTCGGGGGACTACCAATTGTGTGGGTACCGGTCTTTTATGACAGTTATCAAACAAATAGGCTAGGCGCTTCCTAGCGCTGCAGGCACACACACAATGTTCTGAGATGGAGCCTGAAATGAACCTGAGGAGACTCTGAGAATCCCCAGAGAGGTGAGTGGGAGAAGCAGGTTACTGTGGCCTGCACAGTCCTACACAGTGCTGGTGAGGAAGAGTTAACTCGCTTCTGTCTGAGCCAAGCCTGAAAGCAGAGGTTGGTTGACTGAACCTTGGAAATCCTCTCTTTATGCCAGGTGTAACAAGGATCATCTGGTAAAAATGTGTGTCTGCCCGAGACAGAGATCTGCCTTAGACATGCATTGAGCACGAATGGAGTTTGCTGTCTGCTGGAGGAGCCAGGTCCCCAGTTGAGCAAAGCCTAACGGAAATTGGATCCAGTCCAGAATGTCTGGATGGCATATGATATTTACTGAAATATGGCATTGCTTGTGTAAGCAACACACCCTTCTCCCTCACTCTGGAAACCATCTGGGCTTCATGTGCGAGCAGTTAAAAACCGGAGCAGGAGAGCATCTGATGCTGTATGGCTCTTGTGATGTATTTCCCACTCTGGCCCCCCTCCCTGGGTGTCCCGGCATTTGCAGGCATGGGAGTCTCAGCCATACCCTGATGTTCTTTTAACAACCCACTGCGGGTTTTCTTCCCTTTTTCTGCAGTGGTCGTAAACAGAGTAGGGTTGTACGAGGAGTTTGCGTAGGGCTTTACTGACAGGGTAAGAGGCAACCTCTCTTGCCTAGGCCAGGGTACAATCATTAAGCTGGCCAAACCTTCCTCCATTTCTAGCTGGGTCCACAGCCAGTGGCTTTATTGACTCTACTGATTTTTATAACAGCTGGAGTCAAAGCTCCTGGCAACGAGGAAGGCGTATTAGGCATGTCTGTGCACTTGCATGGTAAGTGTTTTTTCCAAAGGGAGCTGAGCACCTTTAGGAGAGGCTTGGGACTGGGCAGGGCTCCCTGTCCTTCACATAGCCAGGCTGACAAAGGATTTGTCCAATTGCTATGTTGTAAGGGCAGGAGGGGCCAGGGGAGTACAGAAAATTGTCCCCTGCCTGCTTAAAATGATGCAAGTTTGGCTGTGCTTTTCATTAGCTTCTGGGATGGGGTTTAGTTTAAGGTAGCACCTCTGGGGTGGGGCTAGGGTTTCCTCTGCTGTTTTCAAGGCTTTCCTTGTAGCTTCCTCTCTCTCTCTGTGTGCACACTCTGTGGGTTTTGTTTCTTAAAAGGAGTGTCATATGACAGCCCCAGCATTTCTGATCTTTCTGGCGGACTGATCCCTCTTCCTTCCTGAGCTTGATAAACAGACCAAGAAACTGCGCCTGTGTGTGAGTGCATGTATGCCTTTCAGAGACCCGCAGCTTGCTTCTCCAGTTCTTGGTGTGGTTTTTCTATCCTTCTGTCATAGTTTTTGGTGCTGCTCTGCTTCACCTTCCCATCTCCCCTCCTGCTGCGGTTTACCACCTGCTGCTTGACATGAAGATGTAGGTGATATGGAACAAGCCATTTCTGAGAAGCTTAACCTATGCTCTCTGGCCTTGCACCCCGATGGCAAGGGATTTCTGAGGCGGTTAAGGTTTCAGGCACCCCTGAAAAGACATTGCAGTAATTTCTGAAATCAGCCTGTTCTTTAAGCATTGGCAGTTTGTCTCTGCAGCGTGGATGCTGTGGCTTTCAGGTTACCCAGATGCCCAGTGCAGGCAGATGCTGGGAGGAGAGAAAAGCCTTCTCTGTGTGGCTGTGCAAAGCACTGTAGCACAGCAGAGCTCTGGTTCAGAGCAGCAGGACTCTGACATGGTAGCACAATATGAATTGTTCCCACGCTCCAGCTGTCTTTGGCCTAATGTGGCTAAAATAGAGAGAGGCACTAAAACAGCCTCTCTTGCTTCCAACCTGAGCAGCTTGTGCTTTTGTGGCCAAAGGATCTGGCTCCAGCTACGTTACTGCTGTTGGAAAGTGGTAACGCCCTGTGTGGAGACACCCATCAAGGTCCAGGGGGATCTGGAGGCCTGATCTTTGCACCTCTGCTCTGAGAGGGTCTCATGGGCTGGGACTTTCCAAAGCCCCTTGGAGCTGTGTAATCCGAGAGGTGCATTTTCCTCAGTTCCTGAAATAGTGCACATGTTTGAGTCTCATTCTCCTCTCTAGATCATTGCCAGATCTGAGTTCCCAGAACTAGGCTGGACTAGCCTTGTACTGTGTCTTCAGCTCTTCCATAGAGTCTGCCCCTTTCCTTGAGTGCAGCTGATGCTTGAGAATTGATGTGTGTTCATCCCCATCCTCCAGGGCAGGAGGAAGGTTCCCACTTCTGTATTCTCTTGCTCTGTCTCTCGGAGCCTTGGAGAGATCCAGCAGCTCAGCATTCATCAGCAGTATTTAAACAGGTCACTTCAGTACCGAGGTACCTTCTCTCCCTGCCCTCCCCCCCCCCCCCCCCCCCCCCCCCCCCCCCCCTTTTTTGCTACTTTGGCAGATTGCCTTGCCTGATTGACTGCATTTTGATTCATCTCTGATATTTAATCTCCTCCCTGGAGAAAGATGGTCTGGAGAGATGCTGTTGCTGCCCTGAGGTAGGAATCAAGAGCTGTAAAGTGTTATTTCATTCAGTCCGAAAAAGCCCTCTAATAACACAGAGGACGTGTTGTGCTGTAGTGAAAGGCGGCTTTGAGAGATCCTGTAATCTGCCCTTGCCTGGCCTTGTGCTGTGTCTCGCTGTAGGACTGGAATCAAAATACCATCTCAGATATTGCAACCCAATTGATTGGAGCCGCTTCAACCAATTCCATCTCTGCGTTTTGGAGGAAGACCTTTCTTTCCTCCTTCCACATACTGGTCAGATGCCATCCAGGAAACTTGGTGTCCAGAGGAGAGGTTCTTTCTTTTGCAGGGAGGTGACCCTGTGAAGGAAGCAGTCAGCTTTATAGCAAGTGGAGGTGGGTGGGCTAAGGATGTTGGAACAGGAGAGTGATGGGAGGGAGCAGATGAAATGATGGGCCCCGTCTCTCTCAGCCAGAAGGGCTGTCAGGGTCAAAGGGTTGGAATACGGATAAGCAGCTGTGAGGCAGAGGCTGGAAAGAGCTTTTTTGTTTGTGCTGAATAATGCTTAGTCCATTGGCTGCCTGTGTCTAGCTGTATGCTGTCCTACAGGAACGAGAGCTGTGCCCTGTTGTCCTTCCTCTTCCTCTGGGACCTTCCACTGGGTTGATACCTCTTCAGGCTGAGCTGCCTCTGTGGCACTTCTCTACTTAAGGGACTGAGGACATTGGTGATGTGCTCTGAGCTTTAAGGCAGTGGGTTTTGCCCTCTTCTCTCACCTCTAGAAGATGTTTCTCTTTTTGGTTTGCCACCACAAGAGAGGGTGGGTACCAAGACTTGCTTGGGCCAGCCTTGAGTGAAAGGGTAGGGATCAGAGCCCTGATACAGGTTGAGTTCTGCCAAATGAGACTTTCTGTGCTCCTCCATGTTGCCTGTGTCCCTTAGCAGAAAGGGAATAGGATGAGAGCTCCCACTGGACGTGTTAACTTCTCCTGGGCCATATCTCTCCAAGGTCATTTGTTTGTGATTGCATCTGTATGGGTGGTGCCTCTGCCTAGCTGAGCTCTTGGAAGCCTGCTGGGAGACAGACCTCATGTGACTATGAAATACAGAGATTTTATATGGGCATCTAAAATGCTACTCTTTACCAGGACACAGCCTCCTGGGGCAGAGCTGTGAACAGAGCCAACTCTATTTAATGTCTTCTGACCACTGCTGTCCTAGTCTAGCTTGCATATCAAAGGCTTTTGGAGAGCAGGGTCCTGTGATCTTAGTTTTGCTCTAAGCGCTTGTTCCTGTTTGTTGGGAGTGCCTGGTCTCTTTGGGGAATGGTGGAAGGAGGTAGTGCCTTTGCCTTGGCTGTGGCTGGGCTCCCTCCTGAAGCTCAGCACAATCTTCACTGCCCCAGTGCTTCGAAGGAAGCTGACTGCAACTTTATTTACATGACATGGGTGGGGAAATAATAAAAGGAAATGAAGAAGCCCACATGAACAGCAATGGCTTTTGTTTGACACCAACAATACTGTGAGTCTGGCCTCACTAAAAAGCAAATGCTGCCATCCCATCTTGGGCTCTGACTGTACGCTCTTGTCTGGAGAGAGGAGCAGAATCAGGCCCGTTTGCTCACTGCAGGTCCTGCTGCAGGAGGTGGTGGGAATGATGTGATGCTCTTCCCCAGGAATGAACATTGGATGAGACACGTGTTTAACCGCGGTAGGTCGGGCTCTCCAAGTGTTCTCAGAGTAAGACCCCCCTCCTCTTTCCAGATGGTGAAATGTCTCTGAAGAGTTCTTACTCTGCGTAGACTTTTTTATTTAACTGCTTGGCCTCTGCCCAAGGGAGTCTGTGTGGCTTTATGGGAAAGGATTTTTGGTTGTGCAGCAATGGTGGTGTGCACATTTGAACATGTGTACCCAGTGGATCGTTCAGCTAGGGATGAAATTGCACTGTTGACTGCAAATGTTTGTGCATATGCATTGATTGCACTTATCTGTAAAGTTATAATCCTTACTCAGTCAAAGCTTCTGGTATTATATGTCCGCTTGTTATTCTCTGTCCGTGCTCTGCAAGGCTCTGTTAAGCCCGTTACCACCTCCTTCCCTGCTGCATACTTGTCTTTATCATCTTGTGCCTTGCACCCAGTTGGAAAGTGGCTGTGTCACTGGGCCTTGCTGCCCAGCTGTGCTTGTGGGAAATAAGTGATTTCCTCAGGTTCTGGTGGCTGATGGTGGTGGAACAGCAGGGTTAGGGAACCCAGACCCTCCCCTTGGGGTCCAGAAAGGATCACAATTTTTCTATTGCTCCCTGAAAGGATGTATATGCTCTGTATCTGCAGGGAGATAGACTAGATCTGACTTCTAGGAGAACAACTTTTTTACTCCCTTTTCTTCTAAAGGGATGGGAGGAAGATCAGATGAGGAGAGAGGAAGAGCTCTGAGAATTAAGACTGGTGAGGACCTGATACTAATCTAGGTTTGAAATTAAATGTGTTTCCCATTTACTGCAGTGCTAAGACATGGAACATCTTCCTGTAGGGGCAGAATGAGATCAAGTTGCTTGGTAGAGACAGTTTTATCGGTTTTTAAAGAGGGTTGGTTATGAAATGATGCTGTCTGTGCTCACAGGGCTTTGACCTGGTGTCCTGGGAAGCCCTCCCTGGTGTGTATCTCTGCCTGTACACTGTGATTCTCAAGGTCTGTTTGGTGTCTTGAAAGCCTTTTGGCCCTGCAGATAAAGGAAATGCTGTGCTAATACATATGAGAGTATTGCCTCACATGCCATGGGACTGATGAGTGGAAAGGTGTCCTCTTATCTGAGGAACATCTCTTTTGAGGTGCCTGTGCCTTTTAAAGGGATGGGTCGCAGGTAACTGACATGGCTGTTTGTTAATCAGCTGCAGAGTAATGATGTTGAGGGATAGCATTAGAATTAGCATTAGTGCTTGTGTCCTGTGAATGAATTTGTCTAATGCTGAAGCATGTCTTACCAAAAGGTAGTATCTCGGATAGCTGCATCCCTAACTAGCTGAAAGAAGACAGGGTACAGGGTTTGCATCCTTCAGGGGTGAAGAGGGGAGAACAGCAGGCTTGGCAATGCCAGAGTGGGGGACAAGCTTTCCTTTCTTTTGGTGAGGAGAGGACAGAGGAAATCAGACCTTTAGGTACGTGCACAAGGCGTAGTGAGGAGACCACTGGTGTATCTTTCTCTTTCTCTTCCTTACTGGGATGGCTTCAGCTGCAACTGAACGTAATACCTAGAGCTGTAAAGCCTGCTGGAGGCTCCCGTCTGGAGACAGTTTGAGGAGAGACATTGTGTCTGCCTTTTCCTTGCATAGCCTAGGCTTAGAAACGCTTCCCATAACACCCAGTGGTCTTTTTCCTGAGCACCTGTGGGTATTGAGGTTGGCAAGTCAAAAGGAAGGTTATCTGAGGACCCCATGCTTTCACTGGAGTTACCATAGTTGCCACTCCTGCTCTAGCTGTAACAAATCCATGTGCTCCCATGAGGACCGAGAGGGTGGTCGCAAGGTGCGTCGAGGCTGTTTGCCCCAGAGCTCTGTCACCGCAAGATGGGAAACAGTTCCTCGATTACACTGCATGATGTGTTGTTACCTGTCACGTAGTGGGTACCCATCACCTCATGGAAAGGGGCTGTGCAAAACACGCCTTCAAAGCTCCGGTGTGCAAGTATCCTCCTCCCCCAGGCATCCGTCATGAAAGCTTATGCTTTGGCACTGTGGTAGGGGTGTTTCAGTCACACAGGAGGAGGCATGCAGGAATAGTCTGGATGGGTTGTACATGACCCCTGCTCTGAGAAAGGTGGTGTAGGCTGGATGTTTGATATTCTGGAAAAGCATCCTTGTGGTGTAGGATTTATCAGGACTTCAGGTAATTTTCCAGTCCTACCCTAAAACCTGCTGCGTGACCTTCAGGAAACTCACTGTTACCTGCGTGTGCCTCAGATCTTCCCCCATCTCTCCTTGGCTGGATCAGTTCTCTCCATGGCAGCATCCTCTCTTGCTCAGTGTCAGTGCTGTGTCCCTCAGCCTGAGCCTGAGCACAGCCCCGTTTTTGAGGTAATAATAACTCAAAGCCTTTGTGGTAGCTAAAGCTTCCAAAGGGTCTGAGCTTCATCTCTGCTGCTGCGGGGAGGCACATCTGGGAGGGAAGGGGAAGATGTAAGGGAAAGTTTTGGCTGCAAGATGGAGCAACATGGTTTTTTATTCAGTGCTTTGCTGGCTAAGCAAGGCCCCGAGTGCTGCTATTGCTCCTCTGTCAGCCTCTTCCACTGGAAACTCCAGCCCTCTTCTGTCCTCTACCTTGGATAAATAACAGCTGGCTCAGGACCTGCAGGAATGCCAGATGGAAAGCGTTCCCTTCCTTTCAGACTCGCTGGGCACACAGGGCTCGTTTACAGCTTGCTGGCATGTGCTAGTTGTTCAGAGAGCTGACCGGGCACTGCCTCCTCGGCACGAGCAGAGGGAAGCCAGGTTCCAGGACACAAAAGCAGTAAAGGAGAAGGGATTTGTGTGGCAGATGAACACAGCTGACGTGCCTGTGCTGGCAGGGCAAAGGTGTTCAGTGAGCTCAACAGGAACAGGGCTGATCGCAAGCTGCAGGGAGACAATCGGCTCAGCCTCATAGCTATGCTCCTTTTGTCCAGGCCTCTCTAAACACTCATCAGAAACCCCTACCTCAGAGCAGCCCTTGGAAGCAAATACCTCAGGGAGGAAAATTTAACCTGCGACAAGTTTGAGGCCACAAAGCAAATTAGTGGCATGGTTTGTGATACCACCAGAAGGTGTAATTTCTCCATCCGTGCTTGGGTGCTGCTAGGTACCACTAATTTTCCAGGGACAGACATACTTTGAAGGGAAAAAAAATATTCTTACATACCATCCAGCATCAGCCTTCTCTCTTTGATATAACCACTTACAGTGGGAGGGCTTTCAGAAGGAATGGGGAGCTGGCAGTGGTAGGAATGCCTACAGGAGAAAAGGCAGGGTGTGGAAACCTGTTGGTACACAGGGGTGTAATATGGATGGCAGCAGGGTGCCCAGGAGGGCACCTGTGTGCTCAAACCTCTCACTGGGACTCCAGCAGCCTTTGGTAGAACTTTGGTAGAACTGGAGAGATGAAGTGCAGAGGGGTCCTAATCTACAACCCTTGTGGAAGGAGCAGAAAGAGGACTTGTCCATCATTGAACTATTTTCAAGCAGCACAGCTCTCAGGTAAGTGTTTCTGGAAACTTGATGGGTTTTCCTCTTGCTCTGCAGGATCCCCTTGCCTTGATGATGTAAATGGGTTAAGTGCTAAGTGGCGCTGCGGTCCGTGCCACAGTCAGCTTGGCTTCCTGCAGGGTAAGAGCCCTCTCAGCCTTCGAAGTGGTAGAGAGGTGCCTTGGGACGTGGTGGGGAGGGCTTTGCAATAAGACCTGAGCTTTTGCTCAGCAGTCCCTGACTCACTGCATTTGAGAGGCGTATGCACATGCTATGGTGGTGATCAAGGCCAGATGGGTGCTCAGACCTGGTTCTCCTTCACCTGCCCTGCCCTCGGGTGTTGGGGTGTGGGCTTGGGGCAAGTCTCTGTGGGTTGGTGAGTTTAGCTCAGGTTCAAGCATGGGGGGAAACGAGCTCACGCGTTTCTGCCTCTTTGCAGGGCCCTGCTCTGGCAGGCAGTGCCGCGCTGTCCAAGCTCTGGAGTCCTGGTGCTGCTCCAAGGCCGCCAGCCTTGCAGAGGAGAAGATGGTTTTGTTTAGTTTGCTTATATGAAGAAAAAAGTCTGTCAAAATAGGGATTTGGAAAGGGGAGGGGGGAGTAGGAAGTCTTCCTGTTGGCATTTATTAGAAGGGAAATGAATGTTTTATGTTCAGGGGCCCTGCTGGATGTGCAGTGCCCGGGGACAGTGGTGTGGTGAAAGCCTCCTGACTTCTTGAGTGCAGAGTGTGAATATGATCTGGAATAAGCAAGAAAGGGCTAAATATAGAAGCCGCTGGCTCCCATCCTGCAATGGCGGCTCTGCCCTCGCTGCAGTCCTGGAGGCAGCAAGTTCTGCCTATTGTTCCGGTCACATTCTTATGTCCCACGATGGGGCCTCTGTGATGGAATAAAATGAAGAGAAACAGATGGGAAAACAATAACCCGAGGAACAGACCCTGAGCTTTGCTGGAAGCTTCCAAAAACCCATAAATCCCCAAATGCATTTGTGCTGGATTAGGGAACTGAAGCACAGCAAGGGCCAAGTACTTGCCTTCCTGTATCCCACGTGCTCTTGTTGCAGAGAGACAGCTCTCTGTGGGGGCTCTACCTTGCAACAACTGATTGTAGTGGCAACTCTGTTTCCTTAATCTTTTAATTCTGGCAACTTCCCCAGCTGTCCTTTCTCCTCACTCCCTGCCCTTTTTTTTTCTTGCAGGCCCCTGGATAAAGTGACTGCAGATGGAACCAACCCACCTTTCCATCCTCATCATGTACAACGGAGCTGGCTTCAAGCAAAGCATGGTGGAACCCTTGCAAGGCAGTGGTGCAGTCTCTCTGAGTTGCTGGTAAGTGCTCTATAGAAAGGAATAACCTTTAGTGACTGTGAGCCTCTTGGAAGGAGAGAGGGACTGACTTGAGCACTAAGCAGGGAATATGACCTGCCTGAAATATCATGTTTGGTGACCACGAAGGCGTCAAAGTAATTGGAAGTCCTGACCCAGTCACAATTTGCTTTTTGTTTGTGTTTGAAGTCAGCGCATGATGTTTTCCTCAGCAGATTATCTGTAGTATCCCTTCCTTGAGTGTGTGTGTGCAAAACCCTTGGCGAGCAGCAGGGAGGATGGATGACTCTGGAGGTGAATGAATGAAGTTTGGTACTTTCTGCAGAACTCTGCTTTACCTTGCAAAAAGCAAACAACTTGTTTACTCGCCTACCTGTCTGTGAATTGGCTTTGCTCACACTCAGCCAAAACCTACAACTGTTTCTTTCCTTAACAGCTTATTTGCTGCTGTCTTTTTGAGATGAAGCAGTTCCCCAGGGGATCAGATAGATGTTGCACCTGGCCCAGGGGAAGAGTGAGGCGGTGCTGTGGGGAGCAGGGGACAGGATGGGGGGTGAAATGAAATGAGGTCTTAGTTTGAACCAACCATCTTGTGAAACCTCATCTTTAGGATCTGGGGCAGGAAGAACTGCACACGCTGAGGCTGTGCTGCTGCTGGCAGCTGTGCTGTTACAGCATGGGAGCTAAATTGTTTAAAGCCAGACAGGGATTTATACATCAGCGATCTTCATACTTGTTAAAATTCCCCTCTTCTTCCCCTTTTCCCTTCCCCAAGCATATATTCTTTCAGTCACCCTCCTCCCTGATATGTTTGCTCTTTCCAACCACTGCTCCATGTTAAACAGCTGTCGCTGCTCTGAATGGACAGATATATCCCTATGCAAGCAAAGAAATGGTGAAACTATTCATGTGCTGCAGTGGCTCGGTCCAAAGCTACTGAAACCAACAGCCCGGCTCACATTCTGTTTAATGGCCTTTGAATTAGGCTTGATGTTACTCAGGCGGTTGCATTTGCAGGATACAGGTTTTCTGTGTGGCTGGTCACAATACTAGGGGGTATTTTGTACAGACAGATGTGTACTCTGAGATTGTAATTACATAGTTTATTAACTTTATTGTTCCTTCCATTTGAGTAGGAGATTTCTTTTCATTGAAATTATAGAGTGTTTATGCCCTTTTGTGTATGTGAAACTGCATAGGAACCACCAAGTTGCTGGTAAAAAGCAAACTTGAAATCAACACAAAACTGTGTTGTGCACAGGAAAGTGCATTGCTTCCTTTGACCAAGTGTTATGCTGCCAAACTCGTTTCATATCCTGCACCCCCTGCTGTGCTGCAGCACTGTGATGCAGCTGATGTGCTCTTGTGTCACTGCTTCTACACCTGGGTATAAGGAGCACACCTAACAGAGTGTATTTCAAAGGCGAGGCCAGTCAGGTGCAACTGGCCCCTGCTCCAGTTCACGTGGCGTGTGCCACCTTGGAGGACTGACCTCGGAAACTGCCCCTGCCAGCCCCGTGGTGCTACAGGAAATGAATCTTCCTGTTTTGTTACCCACCTCGGTTCTATTTAAGGCAAGCCCTGCTTCCTGCTGAGAGCTGAACAAGGGACCGATGGAGGTAGATTTCATGAGGGACATGAAATATGTCCTCCTTTCTTTGGGCATGGAGACACTGAGAGCCTTTTCATGCCATCTGAATGGGATGTGGGAGGAAGCAGGGGAGGAGAAAAAAGACTCCAGGCTGATTTTCTCTTTTAGGATCTGACTTCCATTCCTGTTGTCTCAGGGGAGAGTGGTTTACACCACCAGTCAATGACCTTTTCCCAGATGCAAAGTAAATATTTTCTCAGCAGCCTAACCATTGTGAAAGAAACAGTAGAAGGCAGGGAGATGGCAGGTATCTTTAGGTATCTTGGGTCCAGTACCGCAGAGCTAGGGTGGATAACACCAGTGAAGCCAGCAGGAAGACACCTCTCTACCTTTTAGAGAGGCAACTGTGTGGTGTGTGCAGAGGTGGGGAGAGCAGAGTTTGGCTCACAAAGTGAGGAACAAGGAAAGAAAAGTCAGGGTCCTCAGTAAGTGTGAGCTCGTCTAACTCAGAGGTGAAGGAAGGAGAGAATCTTCCTGTTTGCCATGTCTCACTTCTGAGGTAGCAGCTAAAGCCTTTTTTTATGTGTGTAGGCAAGAGTCATTTTGGTCAAATGCAGTTACTGTTACGAGGAAGAAAAACTAACCCCAAACCAGCACATAGTAGGGCATAAACAGTTGAATCCTCAATTAATCAGCTGAACACATGGAAGAAAAATGTTTGGGCTTGAATGAAGTATTGAATTCCATTTGGGTGGGATGGCGTTCAGTAATGCCACACTGCAGTGTTTTGTTTTGGAAACAAACCAGAGTCGTTTAATCCTTTCTTAACATTGAAGCTATTCTGTAATTTGCAATTTGAAAGTGCAGCTTGGGGGAGCTGATTGCATTTCTCAGTGCCTGTTCCTTGTGCTACACACAACCCTGTTTGGGTTTTTTGTGTTCACGCTGTGAGAGCTGGTGGGAAGGTCTGCCTTTTGGAGGCAAGCGAGCTGATTGATTTCACAAACAAAACTGAATGCGAGCAGAACTATTTCATGTTCAGTGCCCTACAGACCCCTTGGCCCTGAGGAACACAGTGCTTGGAGGGAGCTGTTAGGTCTCATCGCTGTTACGGACATGGGCTCTTGGCTAAGAGAGACTGGGAGTGATTGTGTGAAAGCAGGAGCCCACCTAAATAGTGATGCTTGCATTGTATTGCATATATGGTCTGACTTGCAGGAAGAAGGAAAATTTCCTCCTTTTGTGATTTTTAGGTAGTATTAAAAGTTGTTACAGCTCAGCCCCCAGATGCCCACCCCATTTTTTAAATCACAGTGGTATCAAGTCCTCTTCTATGCTGTTTTGAAGTAGATTCTCTAAGAGTGCTTTTGCCCTTGCTATGGGTAGTTTGGTCTGCTTTAGAGCTCTGCACCATCTCGAAACTATTTTATTTTGAAGCAGGAAGGATTCTTGCTGCAGTCCCTCAAGGCCTCATTGTGCTTGTCCCTGTACAATCACGGTGCTTAGCTGGAGGCGTTCACTTTTTGGAAAGAGTAGTCAAAGGAGTGACTTGCCCAAGGGCGCAGAGGTGCTTGGGGAGGCAGCGTGAGAGCAGGCTGTAGCTCTCCTGTTGCTGGAGCCACAGGCTCTGCCATCAGCCAGCTTCCTCCCTGCTTCCTCACGGAGCCTAAGCCTGACCTAGCGCTGGTGCTGTTGATGCCACTGTGATTTCTACTTACAGCCTGGGAATGACCAAGTTTGTTGTTCCTTTAGCAGTCGTTTAGCTTCTGCAGTGGAGAACAGATAGAAACAAGTTGAGGCTTGACTTGTTCTATTTATAACTCTAAGCATCTAAAGTGCACGTGGCTGTAATGCTGTAGCAGGTACAGCATCATTTCAGCTTTGGGAGATAGGGGCTCCACTTTCCCGTTACCGAACCACGCTGTAGATCAGCGCAGTGCTGGAAGCAGATTCTCTACCGGAGAATCTTTTTTTCTTTTTTTTCCTTTTGGCAAGTGAGTGACACTTAATGTTACCTTCACTATCCTATTGATGCATCTGTAGTTAAAAAATAGTAGCTACTGTCCTGTCCATTCTGCCCCTTCCCATGTAGCAAACTAATCTCTTGTATGTGTAGCTGGAAAAGCAGCTGTGAATGACTTCACCAGATTCACAGCAATGGCAAATCCAGCTCATGATGTATGTTAGCGATATGAATAGCTTACCCCTTTCTCCTGCTCCTTGTCTCTCCTGACAAGAGTAATGGAAAGTTAAAAGAATTATTTAACATAGAATAGATATTTAAAGAAACACTTCTTCCTGTAAAATGTATGCATGGTTATCGATGTCGTAAGGAAGAGCATTTTGTCTTTAGCTCCTGAATGATAGGAACTCATAACGCAGTAAATTACACCAATATAAAAGTTAATGTACTCAGCTTTAACACGGATATTTTACTGCTATTATCACTATCGAAAGTGACATCCATCACAGTGACATGCACCCAAAAAGTAAAAAAAAACGCCTGGTGTAGTTGTGTCTAATAACCCCAATTACAGAGCTCTTCTAATGCCTTTTTATAACAGTTTTGCAGCTCTGTATTATCTCCTATTAATGTGATTTCTCTCCTATCTATAAATTTCTCAGGATTGCCTCTTCCCCTCCACTTTCCATAATCGCCATCTATTATCCACACGCTTCCCATAAAACAAGGCTATAGGTGACATAGAGAGATTGATGCTGACCTAGATACAGGCCCACCCCCAGCTTTTTTCTTTCTTTCTTTCCCCTCAGCAATAATGTGCTTGTTACAGTGTTGAGGAGGCTTTGTTAAAAGGTTCAGCTTCTTCTAGCAATTGGTGCTAAAAATAGTCTCATTAGCTGAAACTTTGCTTGGTCAGCAAAGGAGCTCTTGGGGAAGAGGTGCTGGGATGGACTCAAGACGCAAATAAACCGGAGGAAACTCCATCCTGCTGTCCTGTCAGCTCCAGGACTAACTTGGACCTGCAAGGCAACACACCAGCAATGCTTTCTGTCTGCGGCTCTCTGCGAAAGGAGGCTTCTCCGTACTCACTGGTTAGAGTAACTATGTACCTGATGATGGTTTTCCTCACATAGTTTTGGGGGTTTGTTTTAATGTTCTCACACTGAGCCTTTTCCATGGGCAGCTGAATACTCTGCAGGCCTTGCAAGGTATGGAGCAGTCCCTGGCTCACTGAAGCCAAGGGATTTAGGATAATCTGCACTGGGCTGCATGTTGCTCTGCTGTGGCTCTTTCCAAACAGCTTTGTGCATTTCCCGGGAGTCTGCTGGGACTTCCCAGCACGAGCAGCACACTTCTGCCTGCCTAGGCTTCAAGAAGTGCAGTAGAGAGCACTTGTCCCCTACGCATCACTCCCTGGCCAAGGGCCCTGCCAAGCAGGACACATCTGTGACATCTGTGGAAACCTGGGGTAGCTGTGCAGGTTGGGGATCCTGAGGAGTGGCCGAGTAGTGCCCAAGGAGAAGGGAAAACTACTTTCTGTCCCGAGAGTTGGTTAATTTTGTTTTCTGTCCTCCCATTGCTAAGAGAGCTTGGCCCTGTTGGCCAATGCTGGTAGGGGGGCAGCAGGTTTCTGCAGCTCCAACTTGCTCACCCTTTGCCAGCCTTTACCTTTGCTCTGCTAGGGGACTCTTCTGCATAGCAAAGGATATCTCATCATCTCCTGTCCAAAAGGGAAACGCAGCTCATAGAGTAATTATCTCTGCCATCCTCACTGCCTTATTTCTTACCATGTTAGCATACTCATAATTAACCACAAAGCCTTTTTTTTTTTCCTTCCTTCCTTCCTCCCAGTTCTTGCAGTTGTACTGCACTGAGCAACTGAGGCATGTTTGAAATAAAGCTCTGCCTGTTTCTACCTACCTTGAGCTGGGTTTAACTCTGGGAAACTGGAGGGAAAGGTCCAGCTCCCCCAAACAGGAGGAGGCATGGGAGGGAGCTGGTGGCAGGCTCTTCTCCTTTCTCTGCTTGTCCTCGCCTCTCCTCTCCCAGTCACTGTGACATGAGCCCTGTGCAAAGACCTGTTTTTTGGAGGAGACCTTTGCAATCCATCCATGCTGAGGCTGTCCAGGCAGCTGGCATGGACTGCACATGTGCTGCTGCTGGGGGAAGCATATGGCCCTTGAATTACAGCTCTATTTATCCTACCAGATTTTTGTGGAGTATGATTTGTGGTTCCTTCAGGGAATTTTCATAGTTTACATGTGTTGGTTTCTTAGTACCCTTACTTTGTTTTTGTCATCATTAGTAATGAAAAAAAAATCAATGAAGAATAACTCTGAGCCTGCTTTAGTAGATGGGCTGTGCTTTGGTTAGTGAGGGAAAAGCTTACACTGAATGCCATGTTATTGATGAACCATTGGTTTGATTGTCTCTGAAATGTTGTTTATATGACCAATACATAAAGCTTTTGTATGTGTGGATGTGTCCAATAACGTAACGGATGCAAAAGCATTTCTGAAGGCCCCTCAGTGGCCACCAGTTTGAACATCCTCCAAAACTTGTTGCTGATTCAATTTAGCTGGGGCATTCCCAGGAAAGGCTTGTTTTCTCCCCTGTTTTTCCTGCCTCTGCCCATAGCAGTGGTGGGAGAGCAGGGAGCAGCTGGAGTGATTACTGGTAATTATCCGTCATTCTTGTGAGCCTGATCCTTGGCTTGGGGATTGTACGTGATGTGGCCATGCAAGGGCAGAGCCAAGGACTCATGATGGCCATCCTAAGGCTGTGAAGGCTGCAGATGCTTCTGTCAAATTGTGTCTCTGCAGAGCAGGAAACTCGCTCTTCCTCCTCCCCAAGAGGCCTGGAAACCGGCAGAGGAAGAGAAGTCAGTGCTCACAGACAAGGATCAGCATGAGTAGGTGGGCTGGGAGGCAGCTGGGCTGCCCCTGTTCACCTCGGTGCTGTCAGCCCTGGTCTTTTTGACCAGAGCTGCATAAGCTTGCTGGCCCTCGGGCTGCAGCCAGAGGGGTGTGCTGGAGAGGGCCTGCTCTGGCCTCCTTGCCAGAGAGCCCCTGGTCTGGCTCAGGCCACCACGGCTGTGAGGCCCCTTGCTGCCAGCTGCATGTTTGGGCGAGGGAGGATCTCTCCATGCAGGAGGACACTGAGCAAAGGAAGGAAATATCTGCAGGCTGGGTGGCTGCCTGGGCTTCCCAAGCAGATACTTGGGCTGTATGACAGCAGCAAAGAGTGTGTCATTGCCATACTTGCTTGTTTGATATGGCCTCTCCACGATCTGCCATGTGGGCTTCTGAGCCCAGGCAGGAAGATTAGTTACTGTGCAGCCAGATGGTTTCATTTTTTCAGGGAGATTAATTAGCTAGCATCGACTGGCCCAACCCTGGCATCTGAGAAACAAGTACTTATGGCAACAAATGAGCTGTCAGTTGTCCCCTCCTGAGCCTGCTGAAGGAGTTCAATGGACTTTTCCTCAGGCCCTTGGTACCTAGATGTTGTGTGCTGACATATGTTACCTGCCTCAGTTCTTGAGGTGTCTGTTGAAGCTTGTGTGATGGGCATGTAGGTGTATTAAGGGAGGATTGATCAGAGCTTGGGTATATTTTCAGGATCCCCTGCATCTGTGAGGAACAGCTCTGCTACCAGCTTCACAATACCCCCTCTTCCTCCATGGAGGAAAGACTTCTGAGCCTGCCGAGAGTCACCCAGTCGCGTGGGACGGTGGCAGGGATGTGACTACGGGGAAGTGCATATGCTTGTCTCCTGGGAGCCCCCACAGCTCTGCAGAAGTGGTCTCAATAGCTACCGGTAAGTAAGCCTTTAGAGTACGAATTTCTTGGGTCAGACACTGTACAGCTCATGCCTTGTTGGGCCTTAATGAATGGGAAATGGCATCTGGAAAGGCTGTAAACTTGGCTGTACTAAGCAGATGGCACTGAAAGTAAAAAATGGATTTAAAGACTATTCTTTCAAGCCATGGCTTGATTTGGAGATGTTGAAGCTTGTGTGACGGGCATGTAGGTGTGTTAAGGGAGGATTGACCAGAGTTTGGGTACAATTTCAGGATCCTCTGCCTCCATAAGGAACACTTCTGCTGCCAACTTCTCGATGCCCCCTCTTCCTGCCACAGAGGGAAGAATTTTGTCAGGAGCACTAAATTAGGTGCTCCTGCCAAGCTGGAGATTTTATGGCAGTTGCTGTATTGGGAAAAAAGACTAAATAATGCCCTTGGAGCTTCAGAAACAAAAGGTTCAGTGACGCCACAGCTTCCCATGCATTTGTTCCGAAATCTGTGCCCAGTGCTGGAGCACATGGACCTGTCTGTTCAGTTCCTCACTCATGGGCAGTGAGGTTTAGCTCCTTCCCTTTGTGCAAGTCTCCTCTTGTTTCCTGTACCCATTTGTGACCTTCTTGGGAGGGCTGGAAGCCCCAGGGTTTTCCCTTGAGGGACGATTGCTCATCCTTGAATAAGATGTTTACTCTTGCCTGTAATTGCATGGGGCTTGAGCAGTGCCAAACCCTAACTGTGCTTCCTTCCCATCTCATTGCTTTCATGTAGAGACATGGGTGTGTTGAATTGCTTGGGGAGGTTCAAGTTGTGGCATGATAAGCTCCATCTCCAGGCACTTTCCCAATCTACTTTGTCAGGAGCAGGTTCTGCTTCTTGTTGTCCGTTCATTGCAATCCTGTGTACATTAGGGTCTCCCGGCTTTCCTCCGCTGCCCTACCCACCTCTGGCTCACAGTACGTTCGGGAACCAGTTAATGGTTTTAAAATCAGAGGGCAGGCGTCCTTTATTCAACTTTGAAAAATGGGGAGGTTTGGAGCAGTGGAAGGGAAAGGACCATGGTTCTGTTCCAGTATTTATTTTACTTATTGGAAAACAAAAACGTTTACCAGGCTGCTTTCAGAAACCAGCAATCTGTAAGCTTGGTTTTCATTAAAAAGGCACTCATTGTTTTTCCCCTGAGGATTTAGTGACATTTTTCAAAATTTTCTGTGCACAATAATTGTATTTTTTTATCAAATTTTGTTCTGACTTTGTGACCGCAATAAAGTTTAGGAAACTATTATTTATCATGGGTTAAAAAATATTCTGTGAGTCTGACTGCTTTCCTTGATTACTGGATCGTGCTGTGATTCTTCTCCCAGTTGCAAAACAGCATTGTAAATGCTGCTTTCAGACTCTGTAGGATGTTCCCAAAATGGCTTGGAGAGCTACTGTGTCTATCATTCATTGCTCAGCTCTGTTGCTGGGACCCTGACAGATAAACTTATGGGTAGATGCCACAGGGAGAGAGAGAAGGTGGTATTTGAGCCCCCTCTTCCTTCAAGGTCTGTCTGTTTCCCCTCTTCCCCAGACTCCAGAAATGGAAGTGTTTGTTTCTGGTGTTTTAGTTTTACCTTCATCATTGTTCAGTGTTGGTTGGGAGTTAGGGAGTAAACTTCTTCTCTCCAGCCCTTCCTTTTTTCTTTTTTTTGTTTTTGTTTTGAGGTGTCTCTTCTTGTAGCACTTCAGAACTGAAAAATAAGGTGTCCTGGTGAGGATGTTAAAAGTCCTCCTGTGAAGTGAGCCCTGATACATCCATATTAGCAGACTGCAGCAGCTGTTTGGCGTTGCTTCAAGGATGGGGGAGGAGAGAAGTAGGTTTTCCCTTCAAAGAGGATTCTTGGAAAATCTGTGCTTGCTTTGGAGACAGGGAGTTGACCTTTGGGGACATGAGAGAAGATCTGGAGACGGAGAGGTGACCTACAGAGACACTAGACATCCGGTGTTTGCTGTAGCCTGGTCTCCAACTCCCTAAAAACATGTGAGCAGAAGGTGAGGGGAATACCTAGAGGTCAGGCATCCTAAGGGTCCTGTGTCCTCTGAGTGCAGACCCAGTGAAGCTACCCACACATCGCATCAATGTAGACCATGTATGTTCATATTGAGGGGAAGTACCTCTGAGGTGGAGGGGGTGGCTTAGCTCCCAGGCTTGATTTGCTGCTGAGATGGGGAAGGTATGGCTGTCTTCTGGGAGCTGAACCGTGGCTGCCAGGTCACTGATCGGCCTTCAGGTAATGGTGGCTGTAGGCCACTATTTACCTCAGCTAAACCTGAGCTCTGGACTGTGAGTGCACAGTACCCATCTTGTTACCAGTCAGCTGAGCCCTGCAGCATAACCCTGTCTTTGCTAAGAACCCCTCAGGTATCCTCTAAGGCACCTGAGAGATGGTCAGGTTAGGTTAACAAAACAACCTCTGCATGGATTTTTTTCTTCATCCTTTCCCAGAGGGGCTGTTGCCTTTCTGTTCTCCCTAGGACACATGGTGGCATTTCATTCCTCTGAGGTCAACTGATCGTGGCCTTAACCTAACAGGCAACATGGATTCATCACTGCTTTACAGTGAGACTGGAGGGTTTTTAAAGAACAGGCCATAATTAATCTGTGGTTATGGATTATAAGGTAGAAGTGATCAAGTAAAATCTATGATGCATCATACAGGAGGGAACTGTGAGCTGCTGTTAATCCTAGCAGAGCAGCAAATGACCGTGTGAGATGGAAGACCATAGAGAAAAGAGCCTAAATGTATTTATCTGTTTCCCATTTGTCCCTGCAATGGAGGCCTTAAGGCACAAAATTATTTTTAAAATCCAGCTTCCTTTTCAGTTTATGGCCTGAACTTTCATAACTAGATATGTAAATAACGCACAAAGTATCTTGAGTATTCTCCTGCATGTTAAACTGCCGCAGCCAGTGTAATTGCTTGCAAATATTGTGTGCAACAGCAAGGGAAAAACTGGGTTTGCTCTGTATTTATTGCATTTCACTCAGCTTAGCCACTGGAAGCAGCTTGAGTCAGCTTTGCTTCATCTCTCTCACACCCTTAACCCAAAGCTGCATTGTTTAGGTTCCTAGCAGAACTGGTTGGGAATCTTTTGAGATGATTATTTGTTAGTAAATGCTGTGCTATGTAGATGATGACTTTTAATAGAGAAATGTAAATTTTGGTTAAAATTTTTGTGGCTACCTCTTGTATACAGAGGCTCCTGCTCACTCTAGTACGCCCTGGGATCAGACACTCAAGCTAAGATGTGAAAGCTCCTGCCTCCAGTTCCAGCCCCACAGATCTTCAGCCTCTTTCCCTCTCAGCTTTAGACTGTTGGCTCTTCTTGGACAGACATGTGGGGTTGGGTATGCCCTAAGCTGTGGGCGCCCCTTTCTTTTCCTTTTTTTTTTTTTTTTTTTTTAACAGGGGTTTGAATTTATGCCACATCAAATAGTTAAATAATCAGTCCCTGAAATACATTGCAAAAGGGCAAATATTTTTCTCTGGATGACTTTTAATTCATGACTGAGAAAGAGGGAATCCTTCCAAGAGATTAAGTAGGAAAAATGGTATCTGCCCTTGGATTGTGAAAGTTTCTGCCTCTGAGGGGGCTCTTTGAGACTTCTCTCAAGACCTGCCCACTGTTGCAACTTGCAAACACCTAAGAAAGCTGGGATTGGGACTGGTGGAGCATAGTTCTCTTTGAATGTCTGCTAACATACGGGCAGCTGGAAGCAGCAGTTTGCCTCAATTCCTGTATCCTCATTTGGGCAAAGCTTGTGGTTGACAGGAGTGAGCCCAGCTGGTCTCAACAGTGAAATCTTGCCTGTTTTATCTGTAGGAGGTAAGAGCTGTATGTGCCATTTTTACCTTTTTTGTTGAGAAATAGGTCTTTCACCTCCAAAATAGAAAAGCTCTCTTCTGTTTGTATGTTAACACCCACAAACTGGAAAGGCCAAAGCTCTTGCTTTTCCTGTCCCCAGTGCAATTTGTAGGGAGCAGCCTTTGCTTGCCCACCTCCCCAGCTTCACTAAAGGGCTGCGTTTGCAAAGCTCTTCATGTCTGACCAGCAGAGCTCTGATTTGGATTTATGCACAGATTGTTTGAAGTTCAGGCATAAAACCTAGGAGGGTTGATTTTATTTTGGTTTCTTGTTCTTAAGGGGGGCTGGGAGTCCAGGCTGCCAGAATCAATTGGACTGACTTGTATATCTTCTCTCCTGAAGCCAGCTGACAGTTTTAAACCATCTTTAAATCAAACCTTTGTGGTTAAGATTTACTGGGAGCTTTTTACAAATGAAATGCAAAATCTGGTGCTCTCCATGTGGAAGACAAATTCTTGAATCTGGCTTCCTGTGAACTGACAGAAATGTGGAGCTTTCAGGTATATATTTATGTGTACATACCACTGAGCCCTGCAGCAGTGTCAGACACTTCCAAATGGCCCTGCTCAGAAAGGAGAGCTATCTTAGTGTTTGAAGGCAGATCCTGTGAGCCTCGTAGATTTATGGGAACGAGGGCCCTGAAGTGGGTGAATGGGACAGATACCTATAAATACAATGAGCTAGTCTTGCACGCAGAATAGCTACATCTAGCTTTATAAATAACAGCAGCCTTTTAGGTTTCCTAGGAGGTCTGGCAGTCTTACTAATGAATGTGCTGCTAGTTGTCTGAGACCAGACATCAGAAAGCTGTCCACGAGGGCTGTTGGCCCACTGTTTCTCTTTCCCTGCCCCCATTCCCTCTCTCTCGGTGGTTTTTTTTTTTTTTTTTTTTTTTTTTTTTTTTCTGTTTTTGGTTACTGAAACACAAACCCTGCCTGGCCTGCAATCTCTCACTGTTGCTTGCTGAAGATGAGTGATTCATCAGGCCCAACCTGATAAAAAATAATTGTGCAAGCCAGTTACCACAGTTAATCAGAGCAAAAAGAAAGAGAGGAGGGAAGGGAAAAACAAAACCAAAAGGCCCCAGAGCTAGTTCTAATTTTCAAACCTTCCCTGGGAATTTAAAAATGCATGTATAATGTTCTCAGCCCGGGTTTTCCATTCTCCTCCAGCCTTCATTGGGAAATCTGAGAGCAACCCAGGCGATCGGTTTTAAAGTGCAACTTCCGATGTTGCAATGCAGAAGAGCATGATTCAACAGGCCTCTGACTGCCATCCGACGGCTCATTCATGGCGCCTTATTTGTTAATAGCGCTGGGGAGCAGGCGGCTGTGGTTGCAACCTGCTAATCACTTCCACTCGCATTTGTTGTGTCACACCAGCAAGGACTGAGGTGAGGGGGCCGGGGAGCTGCTGACATGACTCATGCGGTGCTCTGCTGTGTAATTAGGAAGGGAGCCCTGTGGTTCTTGGTGCACTGGTGAGATTTCTCAGGCCTGAAACATGATAAAGGCTGCCACCCACTTTAGCAGTGAATTAGCATCATCCTTGCTGATCCTGAAAGAGGCTGAGCACTTGCTGGAGGCCTGGTTGGCTGGGATCGAGGGGAACCGGGGTTTGGCCAGACAGGGCAAGGCTGATAGCTAGGTCACTGCCATAGCGGGGAGGACAGATCTAGGAGGAGGGAGAGTGTCAAATGGGAGGAGAGTGCCCGGGGTGTCCTGTGTGAAGGCCATCACTCCCTACTTGGTGCGCAGCTGCAATAGTCCTGCTCACGTCCACTGTGTGACTAAATGAGACAGAGTTGCACAAGCAGTTGCAACGGGGTGTGCCTCTCCCCTGCCTGTTTGCTGTGATGCTCAAGGGGTTCCCAGGGTGCTGCTTCCACATCTGTGGCTGAAGAATATCCTTTAGTTTCTCTCAGCGGGTTGCAGCAGTTTAGCTGGCAGTGGGGTGCTGTACGGGACTCACCGGCTTCAAGCCCAGCGTGGCCACAGGCCCCTCTTGGCCACCTGTGCTGTTGGGGGCTAGTGAGAGAGGATCACACTTACAGTCACCTTTCATGCCAGTTCGTCTAGCTGTTCTTTGCGTCCTTGGTGCTTTTGGCTTCAGGAATTACACTGAGCTCTTAGTGAGCATGAGGAAATGTGTTAAACCCTGAAACCTTCAAGCCACCAATGGCCTCGTTCCAGAATGAAGAGACTAATTAGTCAGAGAGAATGCTTCAAGGGATTTCATCAAATTGTCCTGTGATTCTTTCTAGCCTCTGAGTCCACATTACAATAGAGAGGCATTCCCTTTACTGTCTCTCATTTTAGGTTAATTTTAGTTTAGTTCAGTTCAGTTTTGGTATATTTGGTATTTAACAATATTGTATCAAAACAACATCTCCGCATGATTTTAATTTAGAATTAAATTACTGTGATACTGTCAGGAGAAAACCACATACCAGACCCTCAGCTGCTGTGAATCAGCAACAATCCATTGATTTCAGCAGGGCAGCACTGATTTATTCCAGCCAAGGATCTGGCCAACCCTTGCTTAAAAGGAAAACCCGTTTCCTCACCCTGGTTACTCAAACATTGCCTATCAAGATGGGATGTGTCTAAACCACCTCCTTTTACTTTTCACCACTTGTGTCATTTTGTTTGTGTTTGCCACTACTCCTCATTTCTTGCTGGGGCAGTGAAACTTTTCTGTTGGAGATAATTTCCCTCTAAGTTCACAAGCCTTGGCACAGCTGAATTTTGGGAGGATGGGTTTCATGTTGCACTGAATATGAAAAATGAGATTATCTTCTGCAAAATAAGGCTTCTGGCTGTAATGTTTTAGTTCTTGTACGTAACCTTCATGCTATACAAGGCAGCGGGGGGGGGGGGGGGGGGGGGGGGGGCGGGGGAATGTGTGTTTCCTACTGTTTTCTATTCTTTATATGATGCTTGAAGAAGCCAAGAGTTGGTGTGTGATGGCACTCTTCAAGCCAGAGAGCACCTGAAGAGCTGGATACCTCTTGAGACAAATTAGAGGATTTCAGACTGGCTCTTGTGCAAATTCTCTGCAAGAAATACCTTTCATGGCCTAAATGAGAGTCACTTCATTTTTGTGAAAAAGCAACTGCTTTCCACAGCAGTGGTTTTTTTTTTGTTGGCAATGTCAAACTGCTTTGTTTGAACACTACAGATGGCAGCTGCGTTATCCACTGCATTGCTTCCTTAGGAGGGGAGACACGATGGCATGTGAGAAGGGGAGCCCAGCTCTAATTTCTGATCCAAACGGTCCCAGAAGCTCTTATGCCTGGCTCAGGGCAGGGCGACCCTATCTGTGCATCAATATGGTCCACATGTTTGACAGAAATCCTGTTAAAATTAGTGGCTTCTGCCTAGGTGACATTGCAACCTCAACCGCCTTCCCATGGTGAAAGGAAGAAACCCCCTTTTTGACAGGTAACAGGAAAAACAATGATGTATAATGTTATAGGTTGGGTGTAACTGCCACCCTTCATTTACTGCAGTTGTAAGAAATTATTAACGCTCCTTTGTGGAATCAGGGAGCTGAAACAATGGTGGCCTCCACCCCAAGCACACGTCACTGCCCAAAACAAAGGCACAGCCCCAGCTTGCATAGGTGTGGACAGGTTTCCTTGGCTATCGGCTTGGGAGAGCCCGGCAGGAAAGGCAGGGGAGGCAGCCGGGGAGAGCCCTGGGCAGTCAGTGCTTTTGTGGGCTGACTGATGGTGAAAAGGGAGCGGAAACAGGAGCAAATAAACTGGGTCCGGCATGGCGAGGAGAGATTTCATACCTGCTTCCTACATGAGCAGGATTTCTGCAAAGAAATAACTGGCACTGCTGAGAGGCAGAATCCACATGGAGTCAACCCAAGGCTCTGGTTATCCACTTGTCTGAAAGAAAGTCACTGAAGAAAATGTAATGAGTTGGAAAACAGAAGGCATTGGCAGGAGAACAGCCTGTTACCGGAATATATTTGTTGTATAGCAGTAAATGGAGGAGCCTGATTTGCCTGGCTCTGTGCAAATCCCACTAAGCGTTTACAAACCAAGAAGTGATGACTGACGCAGAGCAGAGGGGCGACAGGGGGAGAGTGAAGTGCTTTAAATCTCTCGTTTTCATTTGGCTCAGTTCCAGGATGACACAGTCCACCCTAGATTAAAAATAACTACAGAAAGGAGTAGAGCACTTTTTTTTTTTTTTTTTTTTAAATCAAGCTTCAGGATATCTTTTGGGAGCATCACAGGTTTGATTCAGCCTCCTTATTTAGCTTTTATGCCAGCCTGTCAGGGGAATTGTGCCATCGTGGCTGAAGTAACACTGTGGTGACTTGCAGCTGTGAGAGGGACCTTGGGCTGCCTTCCTCATTTTAACATGAAACTGTAAGGAAGACTTAGCAGTATCCTTGTTTTTACCTAGAAATGCTTTTCTTCCAGAGGTCAGGGACAGTAGGGCCTAATGGATCAATACTGGTTTGGGAGCCAAGAGATGTGACCTCTATCTCCCAGTGTAAGTTTTTGGCAAGACTGTTAGGAGTGGGGACTCTTGCTTGCTATGGCTGTCCATGACTTCTTTCAGTTGCCTTTGCTGGTACGTCGGTAGAGACACCTACCCACTGTCCTTTTGAGTCTGGTTTGTGAAAAAATACATCCTGTGTCATTGCTGCCCACGTGCAGATTTCAGCCAGATTTGGCGAAGTGGAAGAGAACTCAAAGACACTAATTTCCATTTTTTTTTTTTTTTTTTTTTTTTTTAATTTGTGGAAATAAGCAGTAGCTAGGAAATAAGATCTAATTACTTCTTCACACCAAGTTGCAGCAAAAGTGCAGATCTTGTTAGAAGATCACACCCCAGCCCCTCAGAGGAGACCAAGTTCTGAGTGACAGGGGTGGGGTTGTTACTGTCAGGGTGCAGAGCTGCTCGATCCTGGGGAGCCTTGATACAGAAATCCCTGGGACACACAGTTACTGTGCAGGACATCTGGATAGGTTTTCTGACTCCCTTATCTCCTGTCCGCTTGAAATGGGACTGTAATGAATTCCCGTGCTCTGCCCCAGTAAGTGATCTCCAAAGCCATCAGCTGTGGGTGGTGTGAACTGGTGTAACCATGAGATGAACAAATCTTTGCCTGTTTGTGCTACTGGAAGATCTGCCTGGTTGAGCAGGGGAAAGTTGTCTTTCATGTCTCCTCAGTAAGGTTAGAAGGCAGCTAATAACTCCTTTCCTCAGTGGTGTGGAGCTGATAAAAACTAGAGTTGGCCCAGCCCTTTGAAAGCCATGGCCTGGTCTTCCTGGGATCCTCAGCCTCCTGGCTGAGACAGGGAGGACAGACATGCAGTTTGGTGGACAAACTGAAAAATAAGGCAGAAAAGGCAGGAATCCGCCTTTTAAGGGATGGCAAAAGAGGAAGAAGAGATTTGGCCCCTAATTTTGCCTTTGTTCAACTGGCAATATATTCTCTCCAAGTAATCTCATCAACTAAAAACATCGTTAAGTTTAAAATGGCTGTTTCAAAAGACCTGGGGGGTTGTAACCCTCAGACTTTTTATTGCCAGAATTATTTGGAGATTTGAATAGCTTCATACATTTTTCTGTGAATTTACTGTTTTCTATAAAACCAAACAAATTACCCAGCTCTCTTATGGTCAGATGGGATCGGCAGTGCAGCAGCCGAGGGGTGAGAGGTGCCTCGCAGAAGTGAGCGGCTGCAAGCAGGCAGGACTCGCTCTGCCAATTTTCTCCAAGCACTGTGAATGGCACCGTTGGGTATTAGAAATGCTGCTGTCTTCTGAAGGATGTTTCATGCTGCTGCAGACCAGGAAAAAAAAAAATCTTTTCTAGGAACTCAAGCCTGAATAACATGACAAATCCACGTGTTTCTTGGTTTTCTCCGTTAGTACTGTGAGGCAGCACAAGGAGATATCACTCCCCCACCCTTTAGGGTGGCTGTGGTTGTTCCCAGTGTGTGAGCAAGGGAGTGTTGGACACTTCCTTGTAAGGAGCATACACTGGCCTTACCTGCTGCTGCTTTGCCTTACAGGAAGCGTGACTCGCACAGATCCTGCTGCTTATCTCATGAGGGAGGCAGAAAATGTCTTCATCCAGCAGTGAGGTAGGAGTGACCACTGTTACGTAGAGATGGGGCTTTTCAGTGGAGGGCAGGGCTTTTGCTGCTGCTGTTCGTCATGCTGTGCAAAGCCCTCCCGTCAGAGATGGGATCCTCTTGTGCTAGGTATGCACAGATAGAAAGAGATTGTTCTAAATCATAAAAAATGTTAAAATAGATAAGGGGAAAGCTAGAGAATCATTGACTGTCCCACGTCCTTTTGGTGGGCTGGTGGCACACGGGGCCAGCAAAGTCAGTTCAGTGTGCACAAAATAAGTTTCTCAAGAAACTTATCCAGTGCCCTGAAGGGGCTCAAAATATCTGGTTTTGGCACCTCATTGCGATAGTCTCATGTGCACTGAGCGGATGCAGTCAGAGAAGACGGCTGAGCTCATCGTTGCCACAGTGGTTTTTTTGTTCTGTTAGTTTTCTGCCAGTTCAGTGAACTGAATTGGCTCATGGAAGCATCTCTAGTGCCAGAAACATCAGTGTACAGAGTAACCGTGGAATCAAGACCAGCCCTTCTGACAGCTGTTAGATTAAGCCAGCCACTCTGGTTTACTCATTCGTGGTGCTTCTTCCCTTCACAGGTGGGTCCCTGGGATCCCTGAATTTCTGCAGTTTGCAACAGTCCTCCCTGGTGAGTGAAGAAGTAGAGACCATGCTTTCCAGCACAATCCATGCGGTGCCGTTTGCCACTGCTGAAATTGTCTACGTGAAAGCACACAAGCATGTGGGTAGCTCACAGCTGGAGGGGTCTCCTGAAGTGAAAGAGGAAAACAAGGAGTGTCAAGTGTGTGTTTGAGGGCTGTTCATGGGTTTATTTTCCATCGTGGATGAAGAGTGGCTTCAACCTGCATTTTTTTAATCCAGTTTGTGCTCTCTCCATCCTGGGGTTGAGATTGCAGCACCTCCTTAGCCCAGTACCTGAGGCAGCTCTTAAGTTTGTTGCCAGACTCCTATAGTTCTCACTAGAGCTAGGGTTTCACCTCCTGTTCTTCAGACTAACTGGATGAGGTGGATTGAAATTTCAGGGTTTCATTGCACACATTTTTTTCTTTCTGACGTTTCATCACATCTTCCTGCTTTCAGGCAGGCTGTTACGGCTTATACAGCATGAAACTTTGGAGGGGGAAAGCTTTGTTAAAGTAGTTAAGGATTAGGAAGTGATGGGTAGGTTGCCTGGGGAGCTTGTGGTGCCTGTCCCTGGAAGCTTTTAGGAAGAGGCTGGCTATGCGCTTCAGCCATGCTACTCACCAGTGTGGGGCCTGTTTTAAGACGGGAAGTGAACTGCTTGTCTTTGCACCATTCCTTCACCTCTGCTTTGCAAACAGTGCTTGCTAAGATAACCGACAATGACAAATGCTCATGGAATATTGCAAGTGTGTGAATAACCACCTAAGAAGTATTTGGAAATAGCTGCTCTTGGTGTTCTGGGTTTGAGCTTCCAAACAAGAGCTCCAAATAAGTGAGCAAGAAGACAACACATATTCTCTTAGCTGTGGGTACCCTTTGCTGAATGGGCATGGGCAGCAAACCCGTGCAGAAGCTGTTAGTAATCCTTGCGGGCTCTGATGTGGTCACACTGAACCAGAGGCTTTGTGTTATATGTGAATGTAATGACTTTACTTTCTAATATTTGGCTGGCTTTAGAAACCATCTTCCTTTTTTCCCCTCTTGTTTTCTTTCATGAAGCCAACATTTCTCATTGGTTTGGGGTGGTTTAGTTACTAGAGAGGAATGGAGGCTTCTCAGAAGCACACAAGCTGTTTTGCTCTTCAGTAGTGTTCCTCCTCTGCATATGGACAGAGGAGACCTGGGCGGAGAGAATCAGAGTCGTGAGGCTAAGGAGAGCCACAGGCATGAAAGAAAGCCTCTGAAACAGGATGGAGTGGCAGAAAGGCTGCATTTTCTCAAGGGATCTGTGCATTGCACAAAATGAGATGATCCTGCTGCCTTTTCTGCAGCAGGTAATTGCATGTTTTGTGTGTGCTTTGCTTGTTCTTTGTGATCCAGAATGTGTTTCTCTTCCCAGCCCTTAGCTCTTTCTTTGCTCTGAGTCTTTTGATTTGTTCTTTCTTGTTCTCTTCTACCCTTTGTGCATGGAGCACGGGCCAGTGGTGTCTGCTACCCCTTTGACATCTTCTCAGCATGACTGATGCTAGCCAGGCTTTGAAACAGAAGCAGCTGCAACATGGGGCCTCCCCAGCAGGTCTCCCGTCCTGCTTCCGTTCCGTCTCCGTGCACGCATCCGGAGGAGCCAGTCTGCTCGCAATGCCGTGGCTGCAGCTTCAGCCAGCCAGAAGTCATCTGCGATTTTGCCTCCTGTGACACTGAGTCACAGGAGGGAGGAAGGTCTTGATTCACTGTCTCATGGGAAATGCTCTGGCTCCAGGCTTCCCTTAGCATTTCCTCGCTTAGACACCAGTTCAGCAAAGCATTTGAATAGAGTTCATTGAGCTGCTGTCTACAGCTCACCACCTCCCCGCCTCCCCCCCAACATGACAGAAAATGTCCTTGTGGCGCTGATGGTTGTTTCCTGAAGAAGTGTCAACTGTACGAAGTGGAGCTGGTTGCTTTGATATTCCCTATTCGTGGCAAATACTAAAAATGCTTGTTAAAAATCATGACTGTGGTGGCAGAATTTTTTTTTTCCTTTTCATTTTTTGCAAACTCTATCACTTCAGTAGTGGGGAAATATGCATGTATGATGGAGAGAGGGTTCTTTTTTCCCCACTGCCAAAAGAAATGCAACATTTTAGGGAGAGAGGAAAACTTCCCATTGCTTTCATCAGTAATTGAAACTTCAGAAAAAAGTGTCTATCTTTTATTTTTTCCTACCATTTTGGAGGAGATTTTCCACTTAGCCACCTTCTTGGAGGTGCTGGCCAGCTCTGCCTTGGTTTTGGTCCAAAAGTGTCTCTGATCTACAAAACTGTCCTGGAAACGTCACTAGAACAGCCTTTCTTGTGAGATATCTGCTTCCTACCGGGCTGACAATGCAGCTGGATTCGGTGGGATTTCCCCTGTGGTGAGGGGGACGTGGTGTGGCTGCACGGTAACTGAAGTCTCAGGCTCCTCCTGAGCAGAGGAATAATCTGTGAAGACCAGGGTCTACTTTAAATACTTGAGGTTTTCACACTTGAGGGTTTTACTAGTTTTACTAGTGGGTATTATTTTAAATCCTTCACGGGTGGAAGGCGGCCTTTAGGTTTGTCAATCTTACAAAAGAAATTTAGTGTTTGGAGTGTTGTGCTGGGACCCCAGAGAACTATTCTGGGAAAACTAAGAATATAACACCAGCTAGCAGGCCATGGCTGGGCAATATTGTTTCACTTCTTTGTTCATTCTTTAATCTGACGTTGGCTCACCTGTGGCAGGTAGTACAGCTGGAGGAACACTGATAGTGTCGCTCAGACATCGGGTGCTCTGATGGTGTTAGGGGCCGCTGGGTGCCTGTCTCAGACATACAGGGAGAGGACAGTTCAGACAGGCTTTTTTAATTTCCTCCCTTCCCAACCCAAAAACTGGAGCCCTGCATCTCCAGTTGTGCAGAACTGGGTTCGGACTCGGAGAATCCGTTCATTTTACATTGGTGCACCAACTGCCATTTGAAGGTAGTGGTTCTGTGTCATTCAAGGTGATGTTGAATCCCTAAAGCCTCTTTCTAAATCCCTGGTGCCTCCCGTCTCTCTTCCTGAGATCTGCTGTGTTGCAGACCTTGCTTTTATGGAATCTGCCAGGCTGGAAGGTGCAGCCTGCTGTTGAGATCACATTTACAGAGGGCTCATGTTAGACTTAAGCCCATATTATGTTTGTTCCTCTGTGATGCTTATATTTGTCTTGTACTTTGTCTGGGAATTCGGATTGTGTATCTTGGCTGGGCTCTGCCGTATATGTTTAATCCCAGCTTCTTTGCTCTCCTGCAGGGACTTGCTAGGGAACAGGAAGTAAATGGAGCGTCTTGTAGAGAGTACTTGTAGGGAGAGCTGACTGCTGGCCAAAAACCCCATCCAGCTACAAAAGCAGCTGTTTCAGCCCAAAGAATTTGTAAGCAGAATTATTTTCTTAGCACCTCATCATGCTTCCTGCAGGAGCTTGGGCAGTCAGACAGGTTTTCCATCCTGGTAGGCTAGGAAACACGGGGTGCTTATTTAGATAAGTTGTTCGATACTGTTTGGTGATCACATGGCTGAGGGGGCTGCATGCGGGTGAGGGGGGAGAAAAAGTCTCAAGGCGTGAAAAGGGGAACACTTGGGCCAAATCAGTACTGGAGGCTTGGAGTCAGGTTTCAGCCTTTTTCCTGTGCCTGCTAATTCCAAGCCCCAACTAGAGCAGGTTTGCTAACTTTTGCAGCTGGATCTGGAAGATGTGTGTGTGCATGCCTCAGGCACAGTAGAAAGTAGGAATTTTCCTAAGCTGTGACGCACAGTCTACCTGGAGGACTGGCTTTGTCCTGGCTCCGGGGTCGAGGGGGAGGTCCCAGCTCTTCAAGCATCTCTCCTGTCTGGAACCTCTTCTACACCGAGAAGTACCTGAAGTTAAAAAGAGAGTGTGTCATTTGGGAGAGACTAATTGGCACGGGGGAGACTAATTGGCACAGGAGAGAGACCTGCTCCTTGTATCTGGCATACAGGTCCCACTGTCAGTTCTCTTCTGGGAAAAAATGCTCCAGATCTTGACAACAGACATAAGGAAATCAGATTTGTTTGATCTGACAATGCAGTTAAATGTAGTGGGCTGGTTCCCCTTTGCTCTTCATTTCCCCACTGGCCCAGAGTGGGGAAATTCCTAATCTCAACACCTAGACATGCCCTCTTTGCCAAGCCTCATCTTGCCAACGTGGCTTGTGTTGAGGCTGTGACTGGGAGAGCAAAGCCTGGCAGCTATTTTTCTAAAACTGTAGCAATCCTTTGCCAGTGTCCAAGGGTCTGCTGTGGAGCTGCTGCTTCAGGGTGCTGGTATGGAGCTGCAGGGGCCTTCTGGGCAGGTCCTGGACAGGGCTGTCTGCCCTCCCCTGCCCCAGGGGCTCAAGCCCTCACCCTCATGGAAGGAATGACTGAACCAGGCAGAAAGCATCTCTGGCACAGTTTACAGCCCAGCGTGTTTGGATAATGCCAGTTGGTGCTGCTTGGCTGCGCCAGCTGCTTCCTCCATCGTGTCGTTACTGTGTGGGGTGACAGCTTGTTCATGATGCTGCTGTTACAAATACGGTTTCCCACTGTGATTGTGAACAGCATTGCTGTCCTGGAGATAGACCATGGTACTGCAGTTCACAGAGAGATCTGGGTTCTCCTTTTCTGCCTCTATATGCCCTTGCATGGTCCATGGGACTTTAACTTATATTCTCAAAATTCTCAATTTACAGTTTGGTCCCAGCTGGCTCTGTTGTGCCCTGCATCAGCCTCCAGAAAGCCTGTGTCGTGGGTCAAGAGACCTTTCAGCTGGAGAAGTCAGTCACTGTTCAAGCTTGGCCCAGATCCTTAGGTAAGGGGTAAATCTGCCTTTATTTCTCAAACACAGCAGTAAGTGGCAAGTTCAGGGTCACGGACAGCAGCACAACCACGTAGTGCAGAGCTGCTGGGGGGTATGTGTCCGTGAGGACACGTCTCCCCTTGGGGAACGGTTACAAAATTGTTTCTCTGCAACTTTGGTGGCACTTGCTGTCTTTCATTGCACTCCCTTTTATATTCATAACTTTGGTTGATGATGGCAGTAATTCAAGAGTGATGTTACAAGCAGTCAACTGCTACCAGCCTTGCTGGCTGGCTGCTTCAGGCCACCGTTTCAGAAAGCTCCAGAAACAGGGTGCTTAGGGGATGTCGCTTGTCCTGAGCTAAGGCTCTATTGCTATGAGCAAGCCTTAATTACAAAGCAAATGTTACTTCTAATCCTGATTGTCTGAATTCTGTGGCACCCTTACACATGCAGCAGGATGCAGTATACTTTTCTTCCTGGCCCAGACTGTTGGGTATCACTTGCTGTGTCAGCCTAAATGCAGGGGTGAATTTCATTAAGTAAAGGGATGCCTGTGTATGGATGAAAAACAGATGAAAGCGTAATGTGAGCCAGCGGACAGAAATTGAAGTTAGATAAATGTAAGCTAGAAATAAAGTACATGGTTTGAACAGTGACTATTTAACTGTTGGCACCAATTACCAAGGGATACAGTGGTTCTTCGGCCACTTGAAGCCTCTGAAGAAACCGTGTCTTGCTATCTCAGCCAGAAGAAATTTGGGACATCAGATGAAATTCAAGAACATTTTTATGCAGGAGACCAATACGAACGTTCCTGCTGTCCTCTTAAAAGCTAGAAATCGAAAAACGGTCATTTTAAAGGCACTCGGCGCTCTTTGGAATAAACATTGCTGTTCTGTGACAATTTCTCTTTCCCTCTCCGTAATGCTGTTTTCCTAACATGTTACTCTGAGCTGGTAGATGGTAATCAAAACCGGTCATAAGCTGTGTTCATTAAATGCCGCGGTATGTCTGTATAATGTGGAGTGGTAGTGTATACCCAGATGTGAAACAGAGGCTGCTCTATGAAGAGGCTTCATGCTGAGGTCGTGGCTTGCTGAGCGTTTCTTTTGGTGGTGGTATGGTCAGAAGCTTCTCCTTCCACTCCTGCTCCTTTTCTGCTTTCTTGTTTGTGCCTTTATTTTTTTATTTCTTTTTTTTTTTTTTTTTAATAAAGCTCCCAACACCATCATATGTCAGAATGTGATTTCCTTCCAGCTGCAAAGGCTTTCATCTTGAGAGCTTTCTCAGTGACTTTCAGCCTTGGCTGTCGTCTTAGGGCTGCCTGAATTTGTGTCTCCAGACCAGTCTGGGAATGTACGAGCTGGGCGATAAGCTGGCTGTTGCTGAGTGTGAGAAACCTTCAAAATTACTGTAAATGCTCATTTGTACTTTTTTTAAAAAATTTGATTTTATATGTCTCTAATCCTATTACCTATTTTGGGCTTAGTAAATAAAAACCTCCAACTATTTCCTTTGACTTGCTGAACTTAAGGGTGATGTCAGTGGTGTAATCTAATATCAAAGCATCGTGACACTATAGACGCGTGGATCCTCTCAACAACCAGTGAACTGCTTCAGGCTAACTACGGGGTGATAAAATACGTCTCCATTTAACTGCATGCATCTATGTAGGAGAAGTATCTTCCCTTACCTGACATTAGCCAGGAAACCTCTCTGGCCTGCCCTGAAGGGGTGGGGTCCCTGAAGTCTGTAGATTGCTGGGGAGATTATGATGGATGCTTCTGTGAAGCTGTATTCTGTAAACACAACACCTTCTTCTCCACCCAGTCATTGCCCTGCCATCTCCTCCCCACTCTCCCAAATCTCTTCTGCGTAAAAGAAGGTACCAGTTGCAAGGTCAAACTTTTGAATTCCTAGCCGCTACTTAGGCGTGCTTTTGAGTTGATCAAATGATATTTGAAAAGTCCTAAGGATCTCTGAGATCAATACAACAGATCGTGAGATCAGCTAGACCTATGACACCCTCACGGAGAAATGGAGAAATGTTGGAGGTCAAAGGTTTGAGTAATAGGATGAGGAAGTTACAGCCCCATGTCTGAGTCATGGTCTTTCATTTTGCTCTTCTGAGAAGGGGATCTTTGTGCTTTTAGAAGAGCATTAGTTTTGCTTTATATGTGTTCCCTTTGATTTCAAAGGGAGGAAAAGTGATTGTAAAAGAGGAACTTTTGTCTGTGTTTTCTTTCTTTGTGTACAAGCCTTGTGAAAGCACAAGTCAAATTCACTTCTGGAGAAACAGAGCTAAGTCAGAGGCGGAGTGTACCCTAACACCCTAACAGTGTATTTTGGCCTGATATTGGCAAGTGACCTCTAGCTCCCATCCTGCTGTGGGTGACCTTCTGAGTCCAAACTTGGAAGTTTCCATACAAGGAACAACGGAACAGTCTGGGGTACTTCAGCCTGGAAAAGGGATGATTTTGGGGGGAATGTGACAGAGACCTACAAAATCTGGAGTTGCATGAAGAGAGTGCATAGGGTCTGACTGTTCCTACCTTTTCCCATGCAAGAACTGGAGGCCAACAAATGTGGGCAGTGGGATCAGGTTTCAAACAAATGAAGGGAGATGGTTCTGGATGTACCACGCAATAGACCCGGAGAACTTCTCGTCAAAGGGTGTTGTGGGTGCAAGGTGTATACTTGTGCTCAAAGGAAGACAATAGTGTTTCAAAGCAAGATTTGTTAGGGATTACTAAATAGACAAACCATCTAAGGACAAAAAATGTCTCTCCAGCTGAAAGTAATTGAAGGCTAAGTAAATAATTTGGGTTTGGGGAGGGAAGTACCATATATTTTTGGCCTGTTCTTACTCTTTCCTCGGTGTCAACTTATAGTTTTGTCAGACACAGTAGTGGGATAGGTGTCCCTTGGTGTGGACACCTATGGCTGATGTAGGAGTTCTGAGAAAGTTAAGCCTGGAGATGATATTGTTAAGTTTTTTAGTCCCGCAAAAGAAGCATCAACACAACTAAAGCTTTCTAGAACATCCCAAGGATGGCTGATCTCCTTAGAGATGGTTTCTAGGCTATTTCTAAATTGTCTGCAGTCTTAGTGATTATTTTCTTAATGCCTTCCCTGCCCACATAAGCAGTAAATGAGAAGGACTCATCTTGCACAGGGAAGTATCCCCTGAGATACGAGGACTTCTGAGGAGGGGTAAGGCTGCCGTGCACAGGAGGGGACAGAAGAGAAAGGGGAGGTCTGGGTGAAGGTGCTACAGTGGGACTTTGGAAATGTAACATTTGGCAAGCTGTATTTTCTTGGAAAGTTTCACCTGGCTGCAAATTGATAGGTGGCTGGAAGAGCCAGGCAAGAGTCCACACAAGCTGGACTGGGCTGCAGTAGGAACTGGTGGCGAAAAAGCAGCTCTGAGCTGGAAGGTGTGGGCATGTCTCAGTGCTCCATTTGCTCTTGAGCACAACCAACCCAAAGGAGCAATGCTGGCTGTTGGTTTTCTCAGAATGGGAAGCCAGACTCTCTCCTTCCCAGGTACTGGTATCAGCAGATCTGACAACAACGCAGAGGGGTTTTTGAGGGACTGCTTAATGGCATGTCTACATGGACCTTGTGACAGGGAAATGCATACTCCCAGAACTATTTTTCTGAAAGCAAAACTGCAGGACTTTTTCCTTTATTTTTCACTTTAAAAAGACTAACTTGATAAATTTTGTACCTGGCAAACCTGCCTCTCCCTTTGCGATGGCTAGAGTATGCTTTTGCAGCCAGTTCTGCATACACAGGGAATCAGGGAGCAGGTGACTTCAACTTAACCTTCCCTCTGAGCTTGAAGAACAAGCCAAGGCAATACAAAAGGGACCTTCTAAGAGACTTGTGCAGCTGCACAGCCCTTATACTGGCCCCATGCTCTGTTTATCTTTTGCCTTCAAGGAAGTGTCAGAGTTAGGGGAAGCTCCCTCAAGTGGGATGGCTTAAAAGACTGTATCCTTTGCTGGGAAGTGCACATGCTTCTTTCTGTATAAGCCATTTGATATATTTTTCCTCTCTTTCTCTCTCTTCCCCTCCTCCCCTGGCAGCAGGATCTCTGGCCGTTGCATGCTTTTCATTAAATCTTTCTGAATGTAAGCTTGTATGTTCTGACACAGGGTCAAAGAGTACCATGGCAGGGATAAAACTCAGCAACAGAATGGAAAGCTTTTGCTGGTTTTGATTACTGGACATCACCAGTTATAGCGGAGTGCGTTCTTGGCTGGGTTCTGAAGACTGAGTTAAATATCACCCAGAGAGGAGCGTTCCATGATGCTCCTGAAACACTAAGCTTCTCCTCCTGAAATATGAGGCGGGGGTGGGGGAGTTGTGTCTTGGCCAATTTCCAGCCTCTCTAACGCTACTGTCACTCTTATCCCACATGTTCTGCTTTCGTGGTGTCCATTGGAGGAGGTTATTTAACTTCCCTTGCTGATATGAACAACTGTTGTGTTGTTGGGTTTAGGTTGTTTGTCTCTAATGAAAGCCCCACACTTAGCGACCAGCTCACATAACCAATTGCTTACTCAGCTTTGCAGCTCTGTTATCTGAAGGTATAATCGCTTCCTGCATCTTTGTTTGTCTTTGCCTCTGTGCTGTTGTACTGATAGCCTGGGAGGTACCGTGCTGCTCCTGCAGCTGCTTTTCTCTGCCCCAAGGCACATCAGCATGTGGGGAGGAAAAGCAGTTCCTGGTTATTGCTGCATCTTCTTTCAATGCCTTAGACACAGGCTGCTTTGTAACATGGAATACCATCCTTCTTATTTCTGAGGGGGGAGGACAAGGAGCCTTTATGCCTATTGTGAAGATTGTGGAGCTTGTACCTAAGGGGGACAATGGCAAAATCCATCTGTAACCTCTGAGCAAGTGCAGAGAGGCAGAGAAGGTGTATGTCAGAGGGGGCTGATCCCCAGTTACCTGGTATGAGCATTTGTACTTAGATGGCATGGGATCTGCAGGCATTTCTCGGTGGCTGGCTGTGATACTGGCCAAGGCCGCAGAGGTGAAGTGTCAGGGCCCTGAGTGTACCTAATAGGACCTAATTGCCTTGACAAGCCTGCCATGGGGCTTCCACCCACTCCCCTGCCTGTGGGCTCAGGGGCTCCGTTTAAGCCCAGTCCATGACTTTGAATTGCTCCCTGAGCTACGGTGTAGGTGTACCTGTCTCCCACTCCATACAGCCATGCCTGTGCATGGCCATGGACCTCAGACCGGGACCCTGACCCATGGACTGATGTCCCGGTTTGATGTTGGACCTGCCTGGTGACCACTGGACTGTGTCTGACCATGGTTACTGTCATTGGAGCTGCCTCTGACCTGCAGTTTGACTTCCCGGCTTGACCTTGCCGTATCACCACGAATGATCTGGACTCTTGGTTGACCCTGGCTGCCATCACCAGGCTTGGCTGCTGGTCTTGCTTATGTCCTGTGGGACGGGGCCCTGGCTGGCGAGCCCTGCCCTGCCAGCTGAGCTATCCTCCTTGACTCTTCATCCCATAGGAAACTGCTGGCCTTTGCTGCTCCCTGACCCTTGAGAGGTCTCTATGGAGGGCTGATTCTTTGGAAAGACTCATCTCGCTGTGAAACACTTCCTCAACTAGTAGCACAGCAAAACAAGAGCATGTGGCTTTAGGGATATCCTGTCTGCCCACTGGGGAAGGTGATACTGTACATCAAAGCTGTGCCTTCCTTCAAATCTCCAATGTGGTAAATAGGTTCTCACCACCGTATTAGTTGCAAAATTAATTAGTATTCCAGCCATGGGATGTGATGTAGTTCTTAACCCAGCAGGCTGGCCAGGCAAGAGCTTCTCTCCAGCCTCAGGAAAGGATGTCGGGGGATTTGAGGGTTTGTTTCTTGTTTGCTTTTTAAGCTGCTAATACTTCTAGTGTTTTCTGCTGGGATCAGTGATCTGCCCTGTACTGTGAGGCTTGCAACCTCCCAGGACAAGAAGAGAAACCGCTCTTTTGCAGAATCCTTGCTAAACAGGTTTCCTGAAAAATATGAGGAACTTGTGATTGCTCATTCCTTGGAAGCAAAGATCATGACAGGTACATTTCCAGAGAAGAAACAATAACAATCAACAATAGGATTGTAGAGGAAATGGCTCCTCTGAGAATAGGAGCCAGACTAAGGGAAGAAAAATGCATGGGTTAGATAAGTAAGTTTTATGAGAAGGGGGGAGAAAATGCCAAGAAAGCAGGGGGTGGTAAAGGGGGGACAGGGGGTAGGGAGCAGCCCCTGGGGAGGGGTTGCGCCATGTCAAGAGGCCACCTGTGAAGTGAAGCCTCCTCACTAATAAGACTGCAGTGTAAACTGAATTGCTGCAGCATTGTGCCATGAGAGACCAGGCCCAGCTAAGCAAAGCTTTTGCCCTAGGGCAGCTGTCTCAAGGGAGGGAGCAGAGGTTTCCTTGCGAGAGGCACTGCCAGGTCACCCCACTTGCTTAGTGTTCTTGATGGCAGCTGCACATCTCCTCCAGAACGGCAGGTAAATACACAGAGGCAAGTGTGTGGCAGCTTCTGCTGGCTGTGCTGTCTCAGGGGGATGGAGACAGCTGTACAGAGGAGAGTAGCCCTCCCAAAGAGGTCAGCATGGGGCTTGCAGCGCAAGAAACCTGTTCTCACCTCTGATGTGTACTCTTAATTCAGCACTGTTTTGTACTAAATCCCTCCTGCTCCCCTCTCTTTCCTTGCTAAGCTTGTCTCAAGCTGATGGCAAATAAAACATTTTTCCCCTTTTCTGTGAGGCTCCTAATTTCCCCTATGATTGCAGATATTGGATGTTGCAAGCTCTTGCTAACCTTCAGAGATTTACAGCAGAATCCTCCCGTGTGCGCTATGCACCTCAGAGGGCAGGGTTTGAGGGGTGTTCTGGGGACGGCTGGGAGATGTCCGTGACCTTTCGGAGATCCCCATTTGTCACTAAAGGGTAAGGTGGGCTAACTGTGTTGTCACCAGGAGCCTCTGCTCTCTTGTTTCTTCCCAAATGAAGGGATTTGGGTGACTCAGCAGCCCCTGTTGTGTTTGCATGCTGTAGCCCCAGAGGAGCTTTATTGGATAGACTACATGCAGCTCACAAGGCACAGGTCCTTGTCAAAGTAATAATTCACACTATGTTCCCCTGAAGCTTTTCTGACTATTGTGGAGACAAATCAAGGCTGAAGAATCTTACTGTTGCAGAAAATAGAGACAATTGTGTTTTTCCCACACAAAGTCACAGAAGAGTGCTGTTGTGTTGCTTGAGATTTGGGACTGGATTAAACTGGAAGTCTGGAACTGGGGAAATGTGAACAACTTGAATCAAAGCTGAAGAAAGTTTTCCTGTGATCCTTTGTGAAACATAATTCACTTACGCAGATAATGGGTGTTGTGTGACTCTTATTTATTGTAAAACCAGAACGTATTCCTGCTCCTAAACTTAGGTTGCTTTTTTCTTGCACTTTATTGAGCAATTTCTTCCTTTGGAGATCTTAAACCTTGTCTGTATTACTACTGTCACTATTCTGCCCAAGTAAAATGTAAAGTAACACAACCTTGATCTGATTATAAATAAGATCTTAAAATTATCCCTAGCTTATCTAAGTTTGGGCTTCTAACATGAGGACTGCATTGGAGCTGACCTGGTGTTGGGAAAGTATTTCCAGCTGTTCAGGCACTGCAGAGATCCTCTGTCAAGGCTCGTTCCTACAGCCTGGACTATCCACTGTGTCATCCCAGGGGGAAAAGATGGGTTCTTAGTATGTGTTTATTAACTTGTATGTGTACTACCAGGGCAAGGCGGATCCTAAGCTCCCTGTCACCTCTAAATTGATGTGCTAATATGTATACAGAGCTCTTGCATGTACAAGATGTCACCTGTTACCTGCTAGCTGAAATCAAGAATATGCATTTCTTTTCAAATAGTTAACAACTACTCAGATGTGATGTTCTCCTTTTCTAGACTGTCCTGAGCCACTATAGCAGGTGTTGGCCTTTTGAGGAAGCTCTTCTCTGAAGTGGATGTTGCTCTAGGTGAACCCATTTCTCCCTGTTCCTCTTTACCATGTGGGTAGGGATGTGGTTCCCTTTGAAAATCATGAATCAGCTAAAGATACACAATACTTCTTGGGGGAGAGCTGACTGTAGTAACAATCTCTTGCTTCCACTCACCTATTTTATTCTATTTTGAGGCAAATCTAGATTACCACCCAGGAGTTGCATACATTATCATGACTCAAAAATGTCCTTAGGGTACGTTTTCTTATGTAATGCTGATTTGCCAAACTTACCTGCACACCAGTTCACAGATCTTTCCATGTAAGACTGGGATGATTTGCTTTCAGATTGACCAAAGAGAGTATCAGCTCCTGAGCTCTTCCATGCTGGGATCTCACAATGAGACAGACCCTGCCGCTAGCTCCAGAGGAGAGCTAGATTTTATGTGTGTTGATCTAGAGTAATGGTAACCTCAAGCTGCCCATCACCTGCAACAGCTAGGAGAGGTTCCCACATAATCCTACCTCCCACCTCACTGGAAGATCTGTGGGATAAGAATGCTTTCCCTCAAACACTCATTCTGGCTTGTGTAAAAGGCAGGATTCAGATGCAACAAGGTTTTATGGCAAAGTTTACATTCTCAGTGGGTTTGATGTTGAAAGACTGCTACTTTTATATTAGACATCCCTTGACCAGTGGTGTTTACCCTTCAGTATATCCACCCATTTCATAAATTAAGGGTAGCTATATGTGCTCAACTAATTGTTTCTTCAGTATACTTCTTATGGTGGATGTTTCCTTCCATGCATTGTGGACGCATGATAATAAGATGTTTATTGGGAGAGGAGCTAGGAATTAGCAGCTCTGTGTTGGTCATACGCAGTTATTTTCTTCCTTACTTGATTCTGCATGATGCTATTAACCTGATACCTCTTCTCTTCCTGGGATAAACCATAATCAGAATATGAGGGGTAGGAATCTTCTACTGATTTTGTGTGAGCCTCAGCAAAATCTTCTGTCTCCTTTCTTGTATTAGTGAAGTAGGCAATTAGTAGAAGTAACTTGCTTCTTGAGTGCATGGCTTGACCTGAAGACTTCTGTGTCCTGAACTTCAGGCAGCAATCCTTAGCTACAAGCCTGGCTCTGTTACGGAAAAAAGTAACAGATAGCTGTCCTCCAAAATGAGCTGCAGAAAGCTATTTGTGCCTATCCTTTGCAGCTCTTCCTTTTTGAAAAAAATTGTCATCACTGATTAAGGATTGCTCTGAATTGAGGGATTTACTTTAAGATGGCAACCACGTTTCTGAATACTGTGAAATGCTGGAGGTTTAAGAGAAAGGTGAATAAGGAAAAGCACTTTTACCCCCTAGGAAGCTTGACCACAAAAAATATAGCAGATGTTGCAAAATGCTGCAGCTGAGAAGTGACAATCAGGCTTTTCCAAAGTGTGCTCCAGGTAAGTTTGCTCTCTGGCTGGAAGGTGTAACCAGAGGAATGATTCCGGTCTCTTAACTGAATGGATAGTCTTCCTTCCAGTATTGCTGACACTGGTGCTTTACTGCTCCCCTTCCCTTGTTCAGTGCCAGAGGAAAGATGGGGCCAGTGGCTCATTCTCTTTGCTGTCTGACAGAAGGTGCCAGTACTGCAGAGTGAAATACAGAAGTTAGCTTAGCGTGTGCCTCGTTGCTTTACAGGATTGTTGCGTTGCCTAGGAGTGATCAGCACTCACATGGGGTATCTGGCTTCAGCCCAGAATATGTAAGGGTTGTGGCTCCCTCAGAACATCGGTAGGAATAGGCTCTGAGGCAAATACCCTAGAGTATGGAAAAAAATCATCAGGAATAATGTTAAGATTGATAATGGGAATGAAACTTTAGTCTTCAGCATGATGCAGTATGAACTCTGGGTTGAAATCTGCTGCTCCACAAACAGAATTGCTGGTTGATCTCTGTTCTTATCTCATAGATATGTTGTCAGCTTTTCCACTGACCTTCTCATGGCTTCTTCAGACAGCTGGATCAGCTTGTCTTCTGCTGGAGTGACCTATTATTTATCAGCTCATTATCAAAGGATTTACTAAAAGCTTACACCAGAGGGCAAAGGGTCAATATCCAGAAACATCTGCACTTCTTCCATTATCCCTAGGAGGTGAATCGTATGTGGCATTTGGCCCTTGAAGTAACTTGAGCATGTGAGAGGCAAGCGCATCTCATCAGTGAACTTGAGACAGAAGTGAGGTGTGTAAATGGCTGTCTGCCATCATTTGGTTGATCCTGGGTAGGAAGTTAAGCGTTGGCTTGCTCACAGCTCCCATCTCTTCTGCTGTCTAACCCCTCTAGTAAACATAAAGCTTGCAATGGTACCGAGGTGGGAGAAGCAGGTAGCTGAGAGGCAGTGAGAGGAACCCGCTTACTGTGGTCTGTGTACTCAACTTTCTTACCTCATCACCAAGAAATACTTGAGAAAAAACTCAAGGGCTCAGCCTTTCAAGGTGACTTCTGAAGCTCTTGCTTAGTTATACACAAAGGACCCATGGGGTGAATACATTCAGAAACAGTTCTGACAAAATGGAAGGCTGAGGCCTGTCAAATATGCAGCAAATGCAACAACTGAACAGCCCAGGTGATTGCTGGAGAGAAGGAGCTGTGACTTGTTATCTAAAAGAAGGCAAATATTGGCTAAGGGCTGCTGCTTCTTTGAGATGGTCATCTTCAACCAGAACCAGACATGTGATCAGAAAATTGTATTTGTTTCTGTCTTCCTCATCAGTAATGAAAAATAATTACGATGGATTGATCCTTTTGAATGTTTTGAACTTATCATCCCAAAGCCAAAACCCGTCAGGCACACTGCTGCTGCTTTTCTCTTGTAAAAAGGTCACATCTGAGTAGACAGTCAGTCCTTCAGAGTTGACCATTGGCAGAAATAGTCGCTCGCATACCAACCAGGGTCTCCTCCTGTGTGGGACAGTCTCATTAATATTAAGAAGCTTCGGTATTTCTGGACACCTGGAAGCTGAGCAAAATCTTCAGTTGATACCTCAGGATATACTGATTGGTAAGAGAATGTGAAAAAAGGGATGACATTTATGAATTTGACAGTTCTGTTGGTGTAAAAAATGTGCATTTTTTTAAACCTTTGAATTTTGCAGAAAAGAACTTGAATCCACAAAATTCCATTTTTTTTTCCTGAGAAAGCTGATCTTTTATAAAGTAGAAACTGTTTCATAGTAACTGATTTCTCTGGTTCCTTCTGGGTGGGGAGGAACTACAGTATCCTGTGGTGCTGAACAAGATGTGTTAATAGAGCTATTAATCCCTTATTTCCCTCTGCCCCACAAGAAATTTATACCTGTTGGAGGGTTGAGTAGACTGTTGAAATGCTCCTTTTCGGCATTGTGTAAGTCCACGGGAGCTATTGAAATGGAAATCAGGTTCCCAAACCATCACCCACAGGAGGAAGAGAGAGATCTTGATTGATTGATTTTCGTTAAACAAAGAGAGAGAAATGGGCTGAAGTTTTGGTGCAGGGGAAAATGGGCAAAATATCTTGAAGATTACACTTGGTGCCTTTGGTTGTGGAGAGGCACCCCCTGTTCTTTAGCAGCCTATATTTTCCCGATGAAACACCATTGTGGGGGCATGGAAAACATGGTCAAAAAAAAACAGAAATAAGGATGAAACTTACTGGCAAGAAACCATGTTTTTGAGGGTTTATGGGGAAAGAGCGTCATTTGGTTATTGTGAAAGAGCAAAGCAGTCTTATCTATGCACCAGCCTTTGAAAAAAATGATGCCATGTCAAAATCCCCCTGCATTCTTTTTCAGTGCATTTGTTTTCTTTTCATCAAGAGTTTTGGGAAGTAAGATGTTGTGGTTTTCATCTCTTAAAGCTGTACTGCCTGTTTGGATGTTTGCCCCGCATGGATCAAAACTGTGAGCAGGGACACTAATGTTCTTCATCCATCATCATGTTGTGCAGGACTTGCCACTGAAGACAACCGGAGAGGTCTTCGTCCCTTTCCAAACTCCCGGAGATCTCTGAGCTCCCCCTCTAGAAAGGACAGTTTGGAATGCAAATTGTTCAGGTCAGGGGTTTTTTTCCCCTGTAGCTTTTATCAGAATGGCATTACTATTGTATGTTACTTTTTATCTTTACTTTTGCCTCTGTTCTGAGATGTTCCATTGCCATCGTGCCCTCAGAAGCACCTGAGGGTCCTGTTTCTCTACCCAATCCCGAGATAAACCAGCCTAGGACTATGTGTCCATTGAAATTGTCTTTACTTGATCCTGGCCGCAGTGTTGATGTCTTTGCCAAAGAGATACTTGCTCCAAGAACCAAATATATTTTCACCTCTGAAGCACAAGCAGCTCTGTGAGATTCAGTTAATTAGAAACACACAAGCGCACATGTTCTGGAGTGGCTTTTTGCTGTTTCTTACTCAATGAACGTGCTAGAAAGAAATTTTTATTGTAATGCTGACTGTTCAAATTGAAAATTACAATTGCATTTTTGCCAGAGCTGGGCTTCTAGATGATGGGAGGTGTTAAATCCATAAGGTGTTGCTGCATGGGCCTGTCACCCTACTTCTAGCTCCAAAACCAGAGAAGCTAGTTGCTAGATTTTTCTTTGTCATAAGAAGACTGCCTAGCCCTAAAACTGTACAAGAGCTTGAAATTTAGAAATATACCCCAAATAACCCAAAACCATCGTTGAGTGCATCGCTGATGATGACATACTCAGAGCTAATTGTACTGTTGAATTATGTTAACAGAGTTTCAGGGGAAACTTAGATTAAACTACAACTCCTGTGAGCTAGGGGCAGTGGCTCTGGAAAACATGCCACCATCTGGAGCCTGCTTGTCTCCAGAGCTGCTTTCCTGTCCCCGGATCATCCATAGGCGAGTGATCCCTACCCTGCGATTCAAGTGGGGAAAACCATCAGAACTTGTAAATCTTGGTTTCCAAAATGTATTTTGCCAGCTCTGCTGTGCAGGGGTTTGCAGTGTAATGACACTTTGCTAGACTTGTGCTCTTTGTGAAACCAGTGGTTGTATTGTAAGGGAAAGGTGAGCGTGGAAGGGGGAGAAAATACTTCATTTTGAGCTGCTCTTCCACAAGGTACTTCAGTTACCTTAAAACCTTTAGATCAAAAAGTCTGAAAGAGCAATCTGCAAGACAAAAGAGAGCAGGAGAAATGCAGAGCACCAATGGCTGGGAGTGCTGGAGGAAAAATCCTTCCCACTGCCCTGGGAAGCCCAGCACTTGCAGAGGAAAGGGTGAAGTGCAGCTGTCCTGGACAATGTCTTCTAGGGAAAATTCCTTCTTGGCCTGAAGTTTGGCACCAGGAGACAGGTGAGACATTCCTCCATCAGCCCTTGAAGGAAGAAATTGAAAGCAGAGATAGGAACAAGCTGTGGGCAATTTGTATTGCTTTAATTATTCAATTAACTTTGTACCGTGGGTGATGAGAAGTTCTGATAATGCAGTGAACTATTACTAGGGAATCCTCAGGACTTTCAGGACTTTTTGATGACTTGCCTGATAAAAGCACTGTACTGAAATGAAGACCAGAATCATTGTAGAAGTGTTGGGTTCAAGAAAGATGGCAACTAATGCTTGGGAAAGAGGTTTCCCTAAGCTCCTAGGCTAACCTCACCTGGGCTTTTCTGCTTGCCAAGTATGGTTACTCTTTTAAAGCATTTTACTCCCCAGTTGAGTGGGGTCAACCTGGGGTTCCTTACAGACTTGCACCTGCACTCTAGTTTTCAAAGCCATTGCACAGAATGCTGCCATCCTTTCAGAACAGCGGCTGGGGAGAAGCAGCGACAGTGGATGGCTTAGGAGATGTGAGCCCGAGCAATGGCTGTGCCTGGCTTTGCCAGCCCAGCAGCCGTGAAGAAGGGGACAAGATGAGCCTAGCCATGGGTGAGTGGGCTGAGCTGCCTTGCGAAAGCTTGGGCAGACACTTTCACCTCTTGCGCTGCCAGGGGTTGCCTACCAGTGTCCAGCTTTTGATCTCGGCTGTAGATGCCAGGAGAGGTCTGCATGCTTTCAGTAATGGTAGGGAGGGTAAGGCTTCCCCGCTTTCCTGTGTGGTGACCCTAGACCCAGGTACATCTAAATAGGATTGTCTAAAATGCATATGAATAGGGTACTTGGAGCCCTTAGCTTTGTAAATAACTATTTATAAAGGCTTTTGAAATGCAGTGATTCTGTCAGCACTGCTGTATTCAGACTTTTCACCCTCCTCTTTATTTCTGCTCTGTTGCAGAACAACATAGAAGTAGCCATAAAGCTGTGCTTGAAATAAAGTCTGGCGTACCAGATAGATGATTCTGTGGCCTCAGCCACCTGGTGTAAGGCAGAGTTGCCAGGGTCACGGTGGGTTGACTCATCTATGCCAGCGGTGGGATCCACTAATTGCAGTGGCAGGTGGTAACAGTTACCTTCGATTTGGTGGCCTAGGGAGCAGGGGAAGAACTTGGATCGAGTCAGACTGGGGAAGAAGGGCTCCCTGAAATGAAGTTAGAGCTGTGCTGGTTGAGCAAGTTTGGAGTTTCTTCGCTTTGGGAAGCTTGGTCACTTTGCAAGTGTGAGAAGGGGAGAGAAGGAAGAACACACCTGACTTCTCACACACGTGGTAGGTTTCTACTATTTTTATTTTTCTTCAGGCTCAGAGACTAACAGACCCTAAACAGTGTAAGTCTGTGGGTCTATGTGTGTGTTTAAAGGCTGGGGCTGAACTGTGAAGGTATCTCTCAAGGAAGAGTGTTTTTACTGAGACCTCAGGGAATAATGAGTTGAGATCTGCCTCAGGGCACGGGATATTGTGCTGGGTGCAGCATTACCCTGAGAGCTCCTGAGTTAAAGGTGACTGTGAGTAAGCAAGTGATCTGGGTTTTATTGACTGGTTATCTTATGTGTATCTGGGGAAAGAGCTCTGCCTTCCCATCCAGTTCTCAGCCCTTCCCCACATGCGACTCCATCTCTTTGGTGCTTGTCTTGGGACTCCTTGCCCTGGTCGTTCAAGTAATAGGTCTGTTGTTCCTAGTTTTCTGTTCTTGAGTGCTTCCCCAGGTTAATGGAAGATTAAAGCTTCTCCAGCCATGCTTTTGTTTGAAGTGCTTCAGGCAACTCTACAACTTCAGCTCATGTATCTAGGCTTGAAGAGAAGAGTGTTGAATGTTGCTGGTGCAGAGGCAGGCCACATGGTAGCAGGGCGTACAGTGCAAGCCCCTGACCAAACACAGCAGTAGTGGCTGAAATGTAACCTCTGAGCTATCTAGGTAGCTGTTTGCTCACTGGATGTGCAGGTCTGTAGAAAAACCCTGGAGACACAGGGGTCAGCTGGATAAGCTGTAAGGGAGCTGGAGTTTTAAAAATGCAGGAACTGAGAGCTGAGAAAACAGTTGCCCTGTGGGGAAATTTTGAGAAAGGGAAATAGGTTATTTCTGCAGGTGGTTTCTGGTCCTGTCCCCTTGTAAAGTGCTGGCTACAAAGAAACCAGGATGGTAGAAGATGGTAAGAGGTGGCTGCCCAGGTCAGCAGGGGAATTGCAAACTCGGGAGTCCCAGTCTCGCAGTACTAAAATACAGGAGCACTAGAACAAGGCTAAGTAGGAGAGAAGCACAGGCTGTTACTGGGATCTGCTTATAGCACTGAGATCTTTAAACCTGTGTGAAAACCCTCCAGCAAAAGAAGGTGTTGATCAGGAAGCTGAGCAGTGTGAGGAGAGTTCATATGCCCCTTATTTGCTTGTTTGGAAGCTATCTCCAACACAAGTTGATTCAGCTGACAGATGACTGGCTCTTTGTGCCCATGGGCAGGAGGTAGGATCAGACTGCTTTTAATTGAACTTCCTGGGTCTGTTTAACTTGCTCAGCTGGCTTGTTTCAGTGATAAATTACAGCATTATATGTATAGGCTTACGTGTTGTTGGGTCAGTTGTGATAAAACATCCCCAAAGTACTGGTGAGATGATGATTAAGCACTAGCTTGTAACTAAGCTAAGCTGTGTGTGCTGTAAGTAATGGATCAACAACAAAAAGAAACACCAGGAGAAGGGCAGGACAGGAAGAGAAGTGTTTCTGGTGAAGAATGTAAAATGGTATTTTGGGGTTTTTTGCAGAGCGTGCGGAGAACGTGGGTGGTTTGACTGGAACGTATTTAGAGTTTTGTCCTTATCATGGCTGAGGGAGTGAGCGATGGGTGTACCATACTGCTAGTCAGCTTGTTCTTCACAGGCCTCACTGTGTAACAGACACATGTACAAGCCACCCTTAACACGTCCATTGCTCTTAAAATGATAAATCTCACATATTGCACAAGGTTCCAGTGCATTGCAGTTCATGCAACAAAAGCAGGAGAGAAAACGGAGATGCAGAGGAGGGCTACCGTGTGCCCTAGGGAGACACAAGGTCTCCCTGCTTCTCAGCCACTTCTGCATGGTGCAAGGACCACCCTACTTGGCCCACCCCATCCCTCAGGGGGGTTGCTGATGTTTTACAAGTTCCTCAGGAGCAGCCTTCTAGACTTGAGCAGCCCAGCATGAGCTATTTCCATCCTCCTCTGCAATGTAGCAGACATCTCTGGCATGACTCTGAGTCAAACTGTGTCAGTCAGCCGTCTCGGGAGCTCATGCAAATCTCATTTAGGCCCGTACAGAAAAGATGCATAGTTCCCTTAGTGCTTGTATAGATTTTCCACAGTGTGGTGTTTGGCTGCTTAGTCACAGAGTTATCTTTGTATTTTAAGAATAGGTTTGACTATGGTCTCCTTGGCTGTACTGCAAAAGAAGGACTTTATTTGTTTTAGCACAAACACCTTGGTATGAGTGTCAGATGTGCCAGCAAGTATGTGCTTAATTAAACAGGCTCCTTAATAGGTTGTGTTATCATTTTAGTGCTCTGCACTTGAATCGTGTCTCTTAAAGGACAGTTTAATGAATTTCTGAGGCTATCTGACAAGTAATGTTCTTTGCTTGCTTGTTATGTAAAATTCATTAATGTCTCCCTTTGCATACATTGTCAAATTACAAATATTATGACTTAATTAGCTGATTGCAATTTATGGGATGGTGGAGGTAGGGTTTTTTTTACTTACTGATCTTACGCAGAAGTAACCTGTTTAAAAGGAGCAAACAAATAGAAACTCGAATTGTTTTGGTGTCCCTGCTGAGAAATAACACCTCTTGACCCTCACCACCTGGGGACTTTTCAATAGCTTTCTAACCTTTATTGTTCCCATAAAAAAAGGGAAAATGTGCTAGCGGTAAGCAAAGCTTTCCTTTTAGGGGACTGGCAGGACTCAGCCACCAGCATTGCTTTGAGCACAGAACTTTGAATATGTATTTTCTTCTTAAAAGCAAGTCTCTCTAGTACTTCTTTCCTTTTGAGGCTAACATAAATATTTGGGGGTAATTCCTTAGCCGGTGTAAATTGAAGTATTTCTGTCAGCATCTCTGAGAAAGGGCCAGAAAAGTACCCCAGTTGTTTTTCCTATGCTTCCTTGGGAGTTCAAATTATTCACACTAGTAGAAAGAATTGCTGCTCATGGGCAGGCACAAATCTGCAAGGCTATCGGTATCTGGAATGCCCATGCTAACAGAGGTGAAGGAGGCTCAGTATATGACAGCTGTGGGCCAGAAAGGGCACAGTGTCCCTTGAAGGTACTACCTAGTGGAGGTAGCTCTAGATAACCATCAGACTGAAGTATCGTGTTCCTATTGTACCTTCCAGCCCAGCTGTTGACATGTTTAATTTCCTGTATCTTTACAACAGCCTGGTGTGAAGTTACCATCCATCCAGACTTACTTTCCTAATCAGAAGTTTTGCCGGGTGGGAAAAATGTGCAGCAGGTCAGAAATCACAGTCAAATGGTTTCTGCAGGGTGACGCTAACTGCAGTGCATCCTGGATGTGTTGGGTGTCTTGGTACCCACTCCCTTGCAATGCCTCAGCCTCTCTGGTTTGCACTGGGATGCAGATCGAGGAGTCTTGGCTCAGCAAGACGGGCATAATGAGAGTATTCGTGGAGGAAGCAGAGGCGAAAGTAAGAATAATAATAATGGCTTGCCCAGGGCGTATGGGGAATCTGTGCAGACAAACAGAACTCTGCCTTAGATCTTAATGGCAGAAGCATCCTTTCTTCCATCTGTATTGATTTTCAGATTCCTTCATGCTCCATTTCCAAGTTTTACTTTCATTATAACTTGAGAAAAATTGACCTGCTTCAGTGGTCTCTCTCTTTGATCTCCTCCTCTTCCTACAGCTACCTCTCTTGCTCCTTGTTCTTATTTCCTGATATGCAGCGTACTGAACTCCCTTGGAAATCAGCTGCTGCTGGTGAAGGCTGGACCTGTTTGGAAATTGCAGCCACAAAAGCCAGACTCTCCAGTGTAACAAGGCCATTAAGCCTCCTGTGGGAACTTTTAAAGCTGGCTTTATCTGCCCTGCAGAGAGAAGTGCGGGGAGAGGCTGTTGCACCATTGTTCCTCCTGCTGATGACACAGACTGGAATTGCTTCTCCTCGAACGCTGCCTGCATTGGGTTGAAGCTCAGCTTTGTGTAGTCCTAATCCCTCAGTCAAGACCACAGCAACCGCACTAAGTTAGAGCAGCCCCAAGGCTGTTCCCTTATTCTAACGCGTGCCACCAGCAAATTGCTCAAAGAGATCAAATCTTGGACTAGACTCTGTCTCAGCTTCAACCCAAAACGTAACCACTTGGTCTGGGAGCAGCCAAGTTAGATTTGGACTTAAACAACATAAGCAACTGCTTAGAAAATTCAAAACCTTATTTCCCTGCTTTGATACCCTTCTTCCTCTCCTCTGTCATTTCATGTTTCAGCACATGACAGTAGGTACTTCTGAAGCTTCTGGTTTTGCTGGAAAGAGTCAGTCTTTCTGGGAATTGTAAATGTTTGTGTGGTCTCATCTTCATTTTTGGGTCAGAGGGATGGATTTGAAGGGAAGAGGAAGTTTTCTCATGCTGTAAGATTTTTTCCAAGATATTTTTCAATATTTTCCTCCAAAACTGGTATGAGTTTTACTGTAGTTTTGTGTTTCCTGGTAATTGACAAAAAACCCAAGGTGGTTGGCACCAGCAGAAAAGGCACACAAGGTACCCAAACTTTCTAAAACAAGAAAGTTTCTGGCCTGTTCCAAAATGTTAAACTGGGAGATTGCTGAAACTAGTTTGTTCCCATAGCTGGATTAGACCTCGGTGAATCAGCACTGTGAGAAACCTCCTCGGGAAATTCCTGCCAGGCTGTACCTCAGCTTCACTTGCTGACTAAGTCAGGATCTTCCTCAAGTCGTGTGGCTGCGTAGGACAATAGGTCAAAGCCTTGGTGCTGCAATCCTGGAGCCTGGCTGTGGCTCACAACTCCAAGGATGGGGAAAAGCCCTGTGCCATGCTAAATCCCTTTTATACTCCAAATTCCCTAGAACGTGAACGAGCTCACCCCTCTGATGCTTGAGGGGTGTTTCTGCTCAGGGAGAGGTGATCTGAGCGCAGTGCAGGGAGGGCTCAGGGCAGCAGCAGTGAAGCAGAAGGAAAGGTATGAGGCATGCTGGGGCACCCAGGTCTAGACCTGCCTGCTGCCCAGTCCCGCCTCGTGGTGTTGCTAGCTTGTAATAAAATGCTGCAGGACTGATGTAGACAGCGGGTCTGGGATGAGAGCATACTTGTTTACGTGATCCTGACTGCACTGAGCCCTAGACTGCTGCTCTCCCAGGAGTGTTGGTGGACGCTGGGCTGCCTGAGAGCGTGGGGCACCAGACAGGAGTGTAGGAGCCAAAATATGTACCTGCAGCCTTCTGAACACTGAAGAGCCTCTTAGCTGTGAGGTATAGACTGGCCATCAAGCTGCAGAGTGAACAGGTGAAAAGCCTTTCCTAGAAAAGACTGTGGGGTTTGTGTAGCTCAGGAGCTCACTGAAAGTTGCTGGAATAAACTGGAAAGCAGCGTTCGTCCTGGGAGGAATTAGACAGTGGAAAAGAGATTCATTTTTGAGCTTTTGATTTAATTTGTCTCGCGTGGCATGCCTGCTTTTTCTCTATTTAGAGTTATCTTGTCCTGTTTGTACCTTTTTAGTGCTCTAATAAAACCCAGCCATGGGGCCAGAAGCCTTTGGCTTCTGGCTTGGCTCCCTCCAAGACCACATGTGGCAATTCCACCTTCCCAATCTGTCTGATTTGGCCCAGTCCAGAACAGCTTTTAACTGATAAAGAAACAGAGACCAAAGACTTGTCAAAGTTGTTCTGCTTGCAAGGAGCAGAGCTGGACAAGCGTTTTGGTCACCAGGGCTCCAGCTCTCTGCCTGGCAGGGGTGTTTGCTGCCTGCAGTGCTCGATAATGTATGCTTGTGTGGAGGCTGTTCTGCACGTACTGATTTTGAGCTGTAGGTTTTCTTCCAGGAAACCTCTATTTGGCTTTATAACTTCCTGGGAATAGTTTGTATATTGGAAAACCTTCTCCTACCATATGGGAAGGAGCACCCTCTTTTGTACTCTGTAAAATATCTGTAAAGACTTCTTTTTTTTTTTTTTAATGAACTTCTGATGAGTACACAAGCTTGGAGTTTTCAGGGGCCTTGATGCAGTGGCTGCATCTCAGTGTGGGTGTGACATTTGTGACGTGGGCTCTGAGATGAACTTGGCAAAGGAGCAGAGCCACGTGAGTCTGTCCCTTGTTTGGTCTGGGATCCAAGACAGAGAAACCACCAGCGTGGTTTGGTTCTAGAGCAGCTGGTGGAACAAAGTGGCACAAGGTCAATGTATTAGACAAGCCATAGATGCCTCAAACCAGTAGATGCTACTTTTGGGTAGATGGCTCGGGTCATCTTCCCATGTCCAGAGGCTGCAGCTGGCCCTGTGCCACCGCCTTCATCCTTTCACTGCTTCCTGATTTCCAAGGCCAGTTGTGCTTAGTTGAGCAATGTAAACAAGGAAATGTCCAAGATGATGAACCTGTTCTTAATGTTCATCTAATTGTCTCCCAGATGCCCTCTACCCAAAGCTGACTTTGCCCTTCAGCCTGAGCACTCCTTGCCCTGATTGCTGGGTGTCCTTTCAGCGCAGCAGAGCTAAATTCATCTGCATGGAACAAGTATTGGAGGAGAAGCAAGACTTCAACAGATGTCACTTTTTTCAGCTTCCCAGCAGTAACACCTCCTTGAATGGCCTCTCTTACCTTCTCAGCAAACAGTTTACACTGGCGTATCTTGATATTTGCAAGGAATGAGAATTGATAGAGGTTCCAAGGGTAAAGCAGGCTTGAGGAAAACGCTGTCAGTGTCACAAAATCCCTGCCCCTTCTGAGGCCCTGCTGGTTTTATGAAACTGTTTGGATGTTGGCTGTGCAGTATTCTGGTGTCCCTTGTGTGTGTGAGGGTCAAAGCAAAGTGGTGAAATGATGATTTGCACCTCAGAACTGGAAATCGACCTTTTTTTTTTCAGGAGACTTCAGGTATGAATTTGCAAAAAACAACCAATATAACAACTTACCCAAAATTCCTCCCAGGAAGGTGAGTTTGGCCAGGGAGAGAGGGGAAGACTGGATAGTTCTTTTGTAGAATTCATAAAAATTCATTTTGCCACAGACTTAAGTCTTTTCTTGCATTCAAACAGTTCCCTTTTACCTTCCTTACCTGAGCAGGTAGGAGGGAAACATGGCACAGCAGCAGCAAAAGGGGATAAGTCTGAAGAGAAATAAATCATCTCTCTCTGCAGTCGCTATGTGCCAGGCAGTTGGCCAGCACCACCTATACAAACACTGGTGTCCATCTGGCGCAGGAGCAGCTGAGCGTCAGCCCAGCCTAGCAGGTCTCCAGGTGCCAGGTGCTTTTGGGTGGCATCACATATTGAATGTTTCCCAGAAAGAGAGTGTCTCTGTGTAAACATGCTGAATAAACATAGTCATTCTCTCCATCCAGCCCCATCCTGTCAAGCGTAAGGTGCAGATGCAGGACCCAGGAGCTCTTCCAAATGAATTCTTTCCCCTCTTCTCTTGCTGCCTCTCCTTTCCACCTGTGGTTTGTGAGCAAACCAAGGCCAACAGCCTTAGCCAGAGCCAAGCAGTGTCAGGCTGGCCCAGTTCTACCCGCTGTGCTGTCAGCATCCCTGTGCTGCGGACCCCGCACCCACCTCAGGACTTGCTGAACTCGGGGAAAATGGTCGCTGTTACCTTTGCTGAGGCAGAAACATGGTCCAAAACAGCTAGTTTGGTCATAGGGGAAGAGAGGTGTGAAGTAACCAGCTCTTGCTCATACCCATGCTCCACAGATCTTGTGAAAATAAGTGTGTAAGGAAGAATTGGGACTGGGTAATTCTCGTGCCCCTCTTCAAGGTGGCTACTAAAGGCTCAGGAGTGGTAGAACACCAGCAGCATGTGACAGATCAGGTGTACAGGAGGGCCAGCCACGACTGGTTGTTGCTGGTAGAAACACAGGTTTTGGAGACAGAGCTCTGGCCATCTTTCGTATTGGAAAAACTGATTTTTTTTTTTTCTCTAAATCCAACCTGCAGTTTAGATCTGGGGCATTGTTCTGTGCTACTTGAAAACCTAGACTGTTAGAAGCATTCAAGAAACTGAAACTAAGGCTATAGATAAATGTTTGCCGTGTGTTTTTAGTTGAAAAATGCTTAAGCAGCTCCTGCTTCAGTGGAAAACCCACAAAGTTGGTTGTTTGCTTCTGCTGTATATCTGTTACAAGAAGGCCTTGACTCTTTCCCCCTTGACTGCTGGGGAGCTTCCTGAGGGCTCAGGTAGGAAGATGGGAAATATTATTTCTGCAGGAAGTATGTGAGCAGAAAAAAACCAGTCTCTAAAGTGGGATTATGGATCGATGTCCCTTTTGGACCCTTGCACAGTTTGGACCCAGGTTTGAGAAATGGGTCTCTCTTGAAGGAGAACTTGGAACCTTGAAAAAGCCCTAAGATGGGTTTTTCAAGTCAGAAGAATTGTGATTTTCCTGCAGCAGCACAAAACACCCGTCCCCTACTAGATGCAGCAGTTGTTTGCTCAGTAACATGAACTATCCAGCTGAAGCACAGAGTGATGATGATATAACCTGTGCACTCAGTTCTGCACATGGTTTTTGGGGAGTTTAAGGGATTTGTTTGGGGTTTTGTTGGAGTAAACGGAGGTGGCCTTAGTGTTGTCCACTTTCTCCAGCTCCCATCTGCTGCCCTGGCTCCCATCATGCTGGGTTCCTGCAACGCTGGCTTTTATCATCTTTCCAGGTTGAAAGAAAAACACGTATGCTTGATTGCCCCTCCCTCGGAGCTGAGGCCACCATGGTGGTACTGTAAGGGAGGGCACTGTGCCACAGCCCTTTTCAGCTTGCTGGCTGGAGCGCTGCGAGGAGTCCAGCAGCATTTTATTTGTGAGAGAAATCCCTCTGGCATTCTGTGTTAGAGTTGGATTTACTGGAAACAGGTCCTTGATGAAAACCTTCCTTGCACAACACTTTTCCCACCTACAGGCAATGGTGACTGGCACAGTCCAAAAGCCTTCCAGAGCCAGCTCTTTTGTAGATGTCTGGCAAGAAGGCTCCAGAGCTGGAGCACAAGACTTAATGCTTCTTTAATTGGGGACAGTGCTGTGAGTCTGTGTATCAATGAGTAGGTGACGACCCTGCAAGTTCCCAGTCCTGCTCACTTGTAATAGCTCCTTGGGGCCGTGTTTGTAAGAGTATTTTTGGAAGAAGCTTGTATTGCAGAGTGACAGGTAGAGAGCTAAATTTGCAGACCCAGATCTTGAGAGTTTGTGGGGGGGGTTGGGGGTGGGTGGTGGTGGTGTTTAGTTTCTATTGAAATATGGAGGTGCTCCTTCAGTACTGCTCTGGTTTTCAAAATAGGTAGGGTTGGGGAGAGACAGTGTATATAGAGAAGAGAATATGGGATTTTTGTGTTTTGTTTTTAACAATTCTGCGTAATTTTGGGGAAGTCTATGGCTGTTGTTTGGTGATATTCCTGCTTCCCATGTCAGCCAACACCAGCAGCTCAGGTGTACGTCTGCATTCCTCTTGACTCAGCCCCCTGTAAGTTCCTACTGAAGGCTTCAGTCTCTTCTTTAATTGATGTGGTTTGCTCTGCTGGAGACTGTGTTTACAGACGAGATTGTGACTTTGGCCCCAGCATGTTACTCATGTCTACACAGATGAGCATAGACAAACCTGAGCTTGTCTGCCTATGCAGAGATGAAGTTGAATGTGAGCCAGACACCTCTTAGCATGGAGTCAGAGCAGAAGCAACTGCGTGCCAGGCTCTATACAGCTCCGCTCACAACCTATGGAAGTACCTTCTGTAGCTGACAAGATGGTTGCATCCCTGTTGCACATCATGCCTACCCCTGGGAAGCCCTTGCTGTGCAGCTTCCCTGCGTACAGTCACTTGTCATTAAATCCTATCCAAGAGTAAGCAGTTGTTGGGGATTTGCAGGTTTCTGGGCTCGTGGCATGCTCATGGGCAGCAGGGACAGGTGCCACATGAACTCTGCTCCTCAGGATAGCTTTCAGGGCTCAGGTGCAAAACGAGCATGCTGTCTTGGAGCATATCCTTACTTCACAGTAAAATGTGGTATCTCAAGAGGGCAAACCTTTTGTAGGTGAGTAGAAGATAGCCTTTGGATTTAATCAAAGAAGGTGGAAAAGCCAGCTGTAGTTTTAGGTCAGAATGGTTGTTCCAGACAGGTGACTTTGCACAGGGGCTATTAGTGCATGCATCAGCTTCAGACAGGTGGGTATGGATTTGGATCCTAGCTAGAGAAAAACAAGCTTTATACTGTAGTAACAGTAAAAGTATCTCAAAGCTAAGGAGACACCTCTCCTTACCCCTCTGCTCAGTAACTGTTTTTTGGGTGAGGAAACTGAGATACAAAATGCACAAATATAACATTGAGATGGGAGGTATGTAATGAACCTTGTAGAAGTGCGTACCCTGCCCTGGTGTCTGCCTTCAATTGACCTCATCTTCTGAACCGGCGACTGGGTGACCTACCAAGGTCCAAAAGTATAGCGTGGGCTGCCTGCCAAAGCGGCTAGCTGGTGACAAAAGGGAGGGACCAGCCCCTTGGACTGGCAAGGAGATCCCTGGAGAAACATCATGCCTCAGAAAATGCCAGTTGTCTGAGACAGAACAATTTCGTGGGAAAATGTTGGTTTTGATGAATTTCAGTTGCTGAAAAATATTGGACGAAAATGTTTTGAAAACTGTTTGACCTTTTCTAAATGGCAAAGTTTCAATGTTTTTAGGTCCAAATGCTGCTTCATTTTGATAGCTAGCATTAATTGAAGGTTAAAAAAAATGTTGGAACTGAAATGAAATTCCTGAAAATGAATAGAAACAAAATGTTCTCTTCCTCTTTTCCTCCCCCAGTGTTCTTATTTCTGGGGAAATTGTGAGATTTTTTGACTTTTTCGTTTCTCTGAACTGGGATATTTAAAACCTCACAAATTGTTGTGGGAGGGCATCCCATCTGGCTCGCTATCCACCTTCTCCAATGCAGTTGCTAGTATTAAAGTGATTTTTATTTTATTTTGTGATGGAGCTACAAGCATTTTTCAGACATCCCAAAGGGAGAGTCTCCGGCTCTGCAGAGGCACTGGGGTGCAGCCTGTCCCTGCAGCTCTCATCTGCCCAGCACTGTCTGTTGGGCTCCTGGCAAGTCTTGTATCTCCCCATCTTAAAGGAAAGAGTGCGAGCAGTGTGCTGTGATTTGTGCTGTGGCTAAGTGACAAACACACTGTGTTTGCTAAACTAACACACTGGGAAAGCATGAAATGATCACTTTAAATGCACCACAGCTAAAAGGAGCCAGTTGTGTGTACAAGTCAGGAGCTGGGGCTCATGTCTAAACATACAGAGTATAAGGTAAATAGGACTATGCAGCAGGGGATGTCTTAAAAGCCTCACCAAGCAAATACTGCTCACTGGTCCAGAACTACAGACAACAGGAATGTCATCTGGCTGAAGTGACTGGAGCAAAATCCGGTGCATATGTGACATTTGCACTTACCAGACATCTTATAGTCAAGTGAAGGAACTGGGGTGGAGAGAGCAGGAGGGCCTGAAGCTGCAATCTTCATCCTCTTTAACTCTGCATTGGAGTGAAAATGCACCTTTCCATCTCCTTTCTTAAATGGAAAGGTTTAATATAAGATCTGTTGTGTAGGGTGTGATGGGAAACAGGCTGTACTGTCTCCCCCAGGATCCCAAGTCTTTTGCCGTGTTTCTGGCTGATGCAAAGAGCATTCATTGCTCCTCTTTTAGCTTTGCTGTCTTTGCCTTGTCCATCAGGTAACGAGTCACATCACCACCATAGGTAAGTGGTGACTTCTGACTTCCATGTGTTACTGTACTGGCTCCTTGGTTGGGGTGTATTGTTTCTCCTTTCAAGGTGATTTGCAACATTTTTGTTGCACCTCTTGGAGTCTCCTCAGTAGGAACGAGAGTTTGCACTTCAACTGTCTTCGTATCATGTAGGTGCCAGTTTGGATTTTAGCCTTGTGCAAAGGTTGTAGAGTTCAGCTTTGCCTTCTAGAGATGTTCATGAAGTGAAAAAGTGCATCCCCTCTGAGTCCGTGTAAGCTTGCAGAAAGACTAGTATCAGTAACTGTGCAATGGGTTTACAAGTTTCAAAGTCATAAGCTTCAGAGAAATTGCTGCAAATTAATGTGTAGTAATGGTAAAATGATCTTCTTAGTGCCAAGGGTGCTCCTAGAGATCCCCACAAGAAGACAGCATGGGGAAGATGCAGTCTGCAAGCAGATTTTGGGGACTGATGTATGGTGAGGAGTAATGTTCCCATAAACAACAAAAATTGATTTCAGATTGCTGGCAATATTAGTTTTATCTTGGTCATTGATCTATTTCTGAAATGTGGACCATTTTGAAAATCCCTGTCAAGCTGATTTGCCCCAAAAAGGGCTTCTGTAGGATAGTCAGTAATTGGACCTGCATCCTTTCCCTGTTGTCTACTAGCAAAGTCCTTCCTTCTTCATTTCCCTGTTGGTGTTGGCAGAAATGCCAAGTATGAAAAGGTTGCGATGTAAGCAAACAATTTTAAGCAGAGTATTTAAAAACAAAACAATGGCAAACAACAACAAAACCCACAGGCAAATCTGAAGGATTTTTAAGATGTTTTGCCTCTCTCAGATGGGTGCAATTATGCTGGGAGAATGAATGGATACAAATAAAGAGGATCTGAGATGGAAAAATCAAAATACATAATTTCTAGGAGAGATACAGAGCTAAATTCTCTACTGTCTATATTGACTGTATTCAGTACAATAATTCTGATGATTAATTTTGAAGCTGCTTTCTTTTAATTCACCTACTGCTTCTAACAGATCGCTCTAGTAAACTGCTGTTGAGATACTTTTTGCATCTTAATGTGTCTCTCAGTACCAGGTCTGCTTTCTAAAATGCATCTTGCAAGTATTCTTATTTTGGGTACCCAGGTAACTTGTGCCTTGGCAGCCATTTGCTTCATTTGAATGCTCCTCTTGCTGAACGTTTGCTCCTTGAAGCAGGATACAGGCGATGCTGTGTTCCATTGGTGCGTGTTTGTGTGCTTCAAAATCACCTTGAGCTGAGAGGGTGAAACTCTCTCTTATATGAGTAGCCTGTGTTCCTCTGAGCAGTTCCTTCGATGAATAGGATGTAAGGCTTGTACCAAGAACTTATAACCTTTTCCCTTCTCTTTTGGTTTTCCCTAATAGTTGACGTTGCTTTCATTTCTGCTTTTTGTTCTAAATATGTAAAATGGACTTTTAAAAATTATTGTTGTGGGAACTTACCACAAGAATGTGGGGTTGGGCTGTGTCTGAACAGAAACATGAAGTTCCTTCTTTCTTCAGTGTGCCATTCTCCCTTTCAGCGTCGCAAGCCCTGTGTCCAGGCCCTACATAGTTAAAAAAGAAAAAAAAAAACGTAGCCTGATTTTGCCAGAAATTGGACATCTGGATTCCAGCCTGCACCACTGGAGTCAGCAGGCTGCACGGCTCATGTCATGCGAGGCTGCTCTCTGCTGCCGTTACCTGTGACCAGCTCATAGCGATGCCACTAAGCACGTGGTGGCTGCAATGGGCAGCCTGCGATGCGCCATGCGATGCTGCTGAAAGGTGGGCAGTTGTGGGGAATGCTTAGAAAACGTCCTAAGCCAGGGAGGCAGGAGATGGTGGTGTGGCTCTGAATTGTTCTGCTGGTGGCTTCTCCAGTGCTTTAGTGTGGCCCTTAATTTGCAGCATGTTTTTCTGCTCTGGGCATTGGCTTGAAGAACTGGAATCCGCTTTTCCTCAGTTACTGTGCCCGGGACCTGACTATTACCCTCAGAAAGGGATAGCAGCTCGGCTTCTGAGAAACTCAAAGGCTTTGGCTTATTAGGGGCCCTTCAAATCACTTCAAAACATCTTACGGGATTTTACAACCATAGCATTTTTGCTTTCATTTTTCGATTCAAAGCAACCCTCAGACTTAAAGATTAAAAACCCATTCGCCAATATATTCTTGTATCAGCTTGTCAAGGTCCATCAAAACTACTCACTCAGTCGCATCCATGTTAATTTTGAGCTGCTGTGCTAACTGGTCAGAAAATCTTGTCAAGGGTTTCAGTTGGGTACAAGAGTGAAAGCCAGGACTCTTTCAGACTTCAGTTTCAGTTTTTTAAGAGTACTGCAGAATTTGAGCTGTAACTTGAAAAGCTGCGGGATGTGTATGTGTAAAATAAGCCGGGCAATCACAGATCTGTAATGTAACCTGATTCTTTGCATTTTCATGTTCCCTAAATATGTTTACACTCAAGAAAAATAGTAGTTTTTTCATGAACACACAACTCTTAGAGTTATTTCTTGGCTTTTCTATCATCAATGCTCTCTTTATTATTTTCCACAGATGTAACTTGGCATATGAGATTTCCATAGACAAATAATATCCTGTCTTTTCTAGGACTTTGGAAAGCAACAAGGAAAGCCAAACCAATCCCGTCCCCCTGTCGAGGTTCCCTTTGAAGAATGATTGCTTTGTGGTTTCTTTAGGGCACAGCTTCAAGTTTGGAAGCAAATGCAAAGCGAGCAGATTCTGGCCAGCGATTTCACCTGCCAGCAGGGTGCATTTCTTAGGTTATACTGCTCGAGTGCCCAGAACTCTCCCTGCAAGACACTAATGAAACAATTAATGGAAAAGGCTTGTAGGTATCCCTGTAGAGAATAGTTGGTCTCCTTTTCATGTAAAACTCAACTCAAAAAAACAACCGCATCCTGAGCTGCATCAAAAGCAGCGTGGCCAGCAGGTCGAGGGAGGGGATTCTGCCCCTCTACTCCACTCTGGTGAGACCCCACCTGGAGTGCAGCGTCCAGCTCTGGGGCCCCCAACACAAGAAGGACATGGAGCTGTTGGAGGGGGTCCAGAAGGGACCACCAAAATGATCAGAAGGCTGGAGCACCTCTCCTATGAAGACAGGCTGAGAGAGTTGGGGTTGTTCAGCCTGGAGAAGAGAAGGCTCTGGGGAGACCTTCGAGCAGCTTTCCAGTACCTAAAGGGGGCTTCCAAGAAAGCTGGAGAGCGACTTTTGACAAGGGCATGTAGGGATAGGACAAGGGGTGATGGCTTTAAACTGAAAAAGGGTAGATTTAGATTAGATCTAAGGAAGAAACTCTTCACTGTGAGGGTGGTGAGGCAGTGGAAGAGGTTGCCCAGAGAAGCTGTGGATGCCCCATCCCTGGAAGTGTTCAAGGCCAGGTTGGATGGGGCTTGGGAGCAACCTGGTCTAGTGGAAGGTGTCCCTGCCCATGGTGGGGGGGTGGACTAGATGATCTTTAAGGTCCCTTCCAACCCAAACCATTCTATGAGTTGAAGTAGCTGGGCTTCTAAGGTGGCTCCTTATAAGTCCCAAAGTACATGGACTTTGGGCAGTTATCGTTCTCTGCCTGTTGTTGTGAAATGCATCAAAAGTGTGACCTGTCTAATAATGTTACTAATTACCACTAGCTTAGTACTAGCAATGGTGCAAATGGTGCGTGCCAGGAGTATGGCAGCAGTATCTGGTAGAGCATCAGGTCCCTTTTAATGAGAGGAGCTCGCTAGTTAGGTTGCTTTAGGCAACTTCCTTTGAAATACTGTCTCCAGAATTCAGGAAGAGGAGAAAGCTGCCTCCTGTAGCTATGCTCAGAGATCCTCCTGACTGTCTTGCATTGAGGCACATGGGCTTTCAGGAGCCCTTGAGAAAGATCCACTCTGGCAAGCAATGAGAAGTAAGAACCATCCAGGACCATGGACTTTAACAAGTCCTCTCCGTGTTTGGAAGTTGATTTTGGGTACTCTCACATGTTTGTGTGAAACAGTGGTGTGGTCGTGGCAGGGTGAGCTACAGCTTTGCTACCCAAGCAGCGAAGGTATCTTATGAACAAATACCAGAGAGTCCAAAAGCCCTCTTGTTCTTCCCAAGTATCAAGGGAATACTGCGTTCTGGCTGCTTAAAGCTGTCTCTGGCAGGGCAGGCTTTGCTGGTTAAGGAGAGCTGATGTTTCAGTCTGACCAAAGTCCCAATGCTGCATAGCAGGCAGATCTGCGGCAGACGTGCTCCTCGCCATCTAAGCCTCTGTGTGTGGTGCTTCAGACTGAGAGCTGGAATGTAGCACGTAGGCTCAACCAGCATTGCCAGTTCTGGGCAACTGTTAGCCTTGACATTTACCTGCCCCTGCCTGCACCCCTGAATAGGGATCTGCCCCAAGTCTGTTGGCAGCTCTGGCTCGGGTAGGAAAGCAGAGGTCAGAAGCGACATGATCCCATGAGGCACCAGAGCATCGGCAGTCCCTGTCACAGGGTTTATTTAAGTCACTCAAGTTTTTACAAAGCTGCTGCCTTCAAGGAAAGGAAGTCACCAGCCACAGGTCAGAACAGAGCCTGAGGTTGCTGAAGTGCAATGTCAGCTGGGTGTCAGAGGTGGGGACTGGGGTGGGAGTGCACCCTATCTGCATGTGGCTTTGCCAGAGCCCAAAAGTGGTGCCTGCATGTTGTCTGCCAGCGGTGCTGGAGTTTTCTGTGACACCTCTGTGTGTGCCTGAGAGAGAAGTGTGCCCTGGTGAGAGGGTGATTAGGAAGGGGTGACCTGGCACAGACATCACAGCATACCTCCTTTGTAATCTGCCCTGTGCTGATGCAAGCTTAAGTTCAAAACTTGTCACCTAGGACTTTGCTCGTGTGTGTCCTTTCTAACCTGGGCTGCAAAGGGTCCAGCAATAGAAAATGGTGGGTTTCCTAAGGAAAAACTGTGCAAGATAAAGGTGTGGTTTACTTTCTCATCTCTTACTGTATCGCTTCTTTGCTCTTCTGTCCCTATTCCAGGCCAAATTACACATTTAAGAACTCTTTGGTCATGGTATTGATAAAGAGAAATTGCTAAATTATTTTAAAATCCTGGTGCTTTTAAAAGGGAAGGTTATCTGAGGCATGGGTTAAGGTGCTTGAAAATGTGGCAGTGATAATTGTGCAATGGGAAGCAAAGGAAGTTCTCTACCAGATGAATTACAGTATGAGTAAGAGCAGCCTACCTGCCAAAGTCCTCCCCAGGGCTCTGACAGGGTCTGGTACATGTCCCTCTTTCCTGTCTGAATTTGCAGCCTGACTCTTGTGTATTACTTCGCAGGCCTCTGCCCGAAGCAGACTATCTCCCCTTGGGACGCTTAGTGCCTTCCCTGCAAGCTGCGGTGGCTGGATTTGCATGTCCTAGGTGAAACCAAGGCTAAGACTGGCACAGTGGTGCTTTCTGAATGGCTTCCAAGGCCTGGGAGCTGCTGTGCTTTGGCGCAGCCTCCGCACCTGGGGGCTCTAGTGATGGTGGAAGACATGCATGAGAAGAAAAAACAAAGGTTGGGAAGCGAGAAAGGTTAATGTGCTGGTGCAACAGACAGGCGTGGGGAGGGGGAGTAGAGGAAAGGGTTTGCAGATGCAGCTCTTTTTTCTGTGTTCTTATCTACCACCCTGGCAGCAGCCTCAGCGCTGAGACATGGCTCTTTGGGAACAGGCCCAAAGCTTTAATGAAGGCAGGCGGGGAGGCGCAGCGCGTTGCTGGCTCTTGGGGGCCCTTTGTCTCTCAAGGCTATCAGCTTTCTCTTAGGAGACACATCATCACCCAGCCCTGCGCTGGATAAGAGCTTTTGAAGTCTTCTGTTTGATATGCGTCACTGCCTGCGTCACACAACACAAGACCTTCTCTGGTTTTTTCCTCTCCCTGCTGCAGTTTCACCCACCTGGTATCACAACCAGAGATGAAACAGCTGAACCATGTGTCTTGAAATAACTGGAGTTTGGGGAATGCGATTTCCTAGAGAGAGCAATTAGCACCTTCAGAAGATCTTAGCAGGAGTGAAGATGAGTCCTTCCCTCCTGTGCACAAACTGGGCTTTATTTCATTTAACCAACTGCCTGATGGTCACAGCTCTTCTGCTGTGATCTGGCGGCCAGGCTGTGCTTTCTGTGACTGCCACGGCCTCAGGTTCTTGCCTGTGGTGGGCAGCTCTCCCCCAGCAGGCATAGGCAAATACACGAGCTCTGCCCTCTGAGCTCAAGCACTCCTCTGAGGTCAGGGTGTGCTGCCTGTGTGTATCTCTGGAGCACACACAGCCCCCACAATGACAGCAGTGCTGACTGTAGTAAGGTATTTGTCGTTTAAGTTCAGGCTTTTGTCACTAATGCCTAGTAAAGACATACAAACAGAAACCAATTTGAGCTTTCAAGGGCTTTCTTAAATGTTTGGGGAGAGGGATTCATGGTTTCTCTACCAGTGGCAGGAGGCTGCTTAGAACTTGTGTATGGGAGTGATGAGCATGTAGCTAATAGTTTATCTCTTCTCCAAAAGGCACATGGCTCCTGCTCATGGAGTCGTAAGAGCAGTTAGTGGCATAGTACATGAATGTGCTAGGTGGGATGACCTAGCTTGGTGACTTGTGAGTTGGGATGTATGAGCAGCTGGTGTCCTGGTGAAACCAGGGTGCTTGCAGAGTTAATGTTTGACAGTGCTGTGTGTCAGGTGACCTCTTGCAGTTTAGCAGTCAAGTCATGCATGGAGTTAACCAGAGGAAGAAGTCATATGAAGGGGTGGGGTGAGGTACCTAACCAAGAGGCAAAGCAAACAAATGATGAATGAGTTAAAACAACACTTCAGGATATAACTAGAAGGGAAACTCTTCTGAGAAGCTATCTCCAATCTCTGATTGTCTTGCTATTTCTAAGTGAGGGAATCGTGAGCGCAATGAACTGTGCAAGATCGATAATAAAACACATTCACCTTGGATCTTGCTATTTCTGCTGTGCAAGCAAACAGTATTTCACATGACTGCTGAGAAGGAAGAGCTAATTAAAGAATTGTTATTTAATTGGCCTAGGTTCATCTTTATCTAATAGTCAACAGCAGACAAGCGAGTCTGGAAAGAAAAGCTCTGGAGGGATGAAGTGACCAAGATTAAAATAAACCCAGGCTTGAAATCAGCCCTTGTAATTCCCAGCAGTAGGAGGCTGCCCAGCTGACCAAAAAAATCTCTTGCTTGTGTTGCTGGCAGAGATCCTCATTTCGTAGCACAATATGAATGCCTAGTTTTAAAGAAATTACTTCTGTAAAGCTTGTCTTGGTGCTTATACACCTCCATGTGCAGTGGTGGCTTGGAGGGGAGTGAAGCAAACCAAACTGAGGGGAGATGCAAGTGGTGCGTAGGCAGAGTCTGGACAGTCAAATTCCAGCGAGAGGATTGTGTTGAGCTGCTGGGATGTGCCCAGCAGCGTTTTCGTTCCTTGTGAGGGTGGGGGGTGAACCTGTACTTGGAGAGAATTCAGCTGCTGTAATCGCAGTGCATTCAAAGGGATTGAGGGCAGTCTTCTGTATTTGTTGATACCTCTGCTCAACACACCACATTTCTGCAGGTTTCTCCCCTAGCTCTCCTCTTTTGGGAAGCTCAGCCTCTGAAAGATATGATCCCTGCACACCATGGCTTTAGGATCAGGCCTTATAGATGCTTGAAGTGTAAGAGGGATGTCTTTCCTGAGCAGCATCTGAACTCTGTAGGATAAAGGCAAGGTAAAAATGTATGGTTAGTGCTTTGATGACAACTCTGTATGTGTGTGTGAGTGAAGCGAGGGACTCAACTCATCCTTGTTACGCTTTTTAAGGGGTGGTACTGGCAAGATAAGCTGGTGTCAGGAATGCCGCTGGCAATTCCCCCTGCCCCTTGGAAGCTGCCCGTACTCAAAACTAGGGAAGCTCAAGAGGCACAACTTGGGGAGAAACCAGGCTTCAACTGCTGAAGAGGAACACGGTTCAGTGTCATGTCCTGGGGTCTTCTGGTTTGCTTAGAAAGAAAAGTGATGTCTCTGGGGACACCAGCGTGTTGAACAGCCTGGGGCTGATTCTTGACTTTTGTTCTCTCTAGCGGCTTTGCAGTTGATATCCATGTCTCCTGAAGTCTGGCATGGTGTAAATCATACCAGCCAGGCACTGATTTCTATTGTCTATAGCTTACCTAAACGTGCCCATGTAGCTGTCTAGGCAGCTAGAGCAACGTGCGTTAGCGAAGGTGTTCTTCGGGCCAAGGTGATATTGGCTCCTTGTCCGTGTCCTACAAGGACATCTGTGATCGACTGATACTTGACATAGTCTCCTGGGATACCCACTCATCGCCCAAAACCCTCTTGCACATGGCTGTGGTACCTCCAGAGCAGACATTGCTTTCCTGTGGAGGAAGCTTCTGGGTCAGTAGATCTTGCCATGGCTGTTTCTAGGGGAGTATTTACTGCACGCTTCCTGGGCTGACAGCTTCTCTGACAAACTTTTGCTTGAGATTTAAGAGACAAAAATACAGTGTTTGTTACAAATGATTGCCCCCGTCCTCTTCAGTCCATATCATTTCCCAGTCTGACGTGGTCAAGTTATCAAATCAGTGCTTTTAGAGGCTGGATTCATTTTATTCGTGACCAGGAAGTCCCGGAGATGCAAGCTGCCAAGTATCTGTCAATAATCAACCAGAGGATATCTTATCTTTTTTTTTTTTTTCTTGGCTAAACACATTGTAAGGGCTAACACACCATGAATAATAGATAGTCATAAAAAAAAAAAAACACATCCCCTGTAAATCTGTCCCAGCTGTTACTAGGCTAAATTTATGACAGCAATATATAATCAACTGTTTTCAAGTAGAGGGTTACAAAAACACTGTGCTAAAAGTTGTGGGTCTAGCAAGAGATCTCTGCTTTCTGGCCTCTAAGAGTCCATCTGGAAATAGAGAAATGTGGGAGGTGATGTGGACAAGAGACTCAGGGGCTTTGTTTTTGTTTTAATCCACAGCTGTGCTGTTGTGCTAGCTGTCTAACCTGAGAAATGGATTTGCAATCATAGAATCATAGAATGGTTTGCGTTGGATGTGACCTTAAAGATCAACTAGTTGTAACCCCCCTGCCATGGATGTGTTTTATGCAGTGTCTGTCTGGTAAAAGCACTGCTTGAGAAGTCTGATTCTGCTCTCACTGACCACTATCTGTTGCTTTTCAGGCTTTTTTTTTTTCTCTATGTTATGAGATGTAGATAACTCATTTGCTGTGGTGGTTGAGATATTAACTGTTGTACCTCTTTCTGGGTATCTACCCTGCACTAAGGGAGCCTGAATTCCCATTGATTTCCACTTGAATTTGGACTTGAGTTCAGCTTTCTGGTCCTCTTTGTGGTGTCAGGCCTCATTCTGTTGGCTGCTGGAGCTCTTGGTTTTTAGCTGTTTTCCCTGTTCTCCAGACTTCTCTCATGCTGCCTGTTTCAGGGGTCTGGCAAATCATAGGTCACCACTTTTCTACCCTCAGAATATCTTTTGTAAAAATAATAGTTTGAATAAATGAATAGAAACTGTCTTTCATTTGCATTCTGGTGTTTGAGACTTTAGGATCCATTTTTTAAGTGATCCTCTGTGTAGCAGTGATGGCTGCTATTTTTATGTAACAACATGGCTCTGAGAAAAAGTTAATACTGCAAGGGTCCTGGTACAAGACTGAGTATCAGAAATAGTCTCATTCAAAAAAGTTTGCATGGAAAAGTGATTGTGTCACATCATAGTAGGACTATATGTTTGGTTTTAGGCTGACAAATGTTTCTTCACGTTGCTAACAAACTTGGAGCAAGTGTCTGAAATGCCTCTTCAGAGTCTCAAGCTTAGTGGAATCCAGCATTACGGGAAGTCATCAAGGTGATTTCTGCATCCAAGCAACTCTGATACAAATAGCATGCAAGTTCAGATAAGGGTAATCAAATCGTATGCCTCGGGTTGTAAGATGATATCTACAGGGGTTGGGCAAGCGTGCTCCCCAGTGCTCACCACTGGGGTTGGCAGGCAGCCAGGCTTCGCCATTGATTCGCCTGTCAAACTATTAGGGAAGAAAAGTTCCATTCAGCATTAATAACGGTAATGAAATCCATTGCTCAGCTGTTTTCTTTTGCTTTCTTAAAAACATTGTGTCTTGGAAGCGGCTGAGAGCAGCAGGCTATAGAATGCAATCGCTTCTTCTGAGCTTTCTACTCTTAGTCCTTCAGTGTTTTTAAAGTCTCTTGAGATGGGTGAGGCATCCCAAACGTGCAATTTCTATGGGCACACAAGCCTTTTCGATCTTTGACTCAGGCTCCTGGTTTTATGGGAGAGGATTTTTCCTGCCAGAGCGCTCCGGCCGGTGTGGTATTTGACTAACAATGAAGATATATTAATACCATGCCCTGGAGAAATGACTGCTGAAACAAACTGTCAGGCCAGTGTAAGACTTCCTGTCGTCTGAGGGGATCTGGGCAAAATCTACAGCCACCAAACAGCAGATTTATACGCAGCGCTGTTGCAGCTGCAGTAAATCTAATGTCAGCTGTAACATGCCAAAGGCAAAGCTTTTCAGGCGTGTTGCAAGAACGGCTTTCAGTGTGGTAGGGCAGCCCTCTCTGATCTCAGGCAAACATTAGGAACTGTAGAAATACTCAGAAATTAAAAAGAATTTGGTGGGGGCAAGTAGCACCAAAATATTTTATTGGGCTGGGATGCAGGAGGGGATGGGTTTGTTACCAAATTTACTGCTGGTTTGCTCAGTGCTCTTGTTTGGTGCCCCCCCCATGTGTTGTGTAGTGTGTATGCTTTCTGAATATTGCTCTTAGGTTTTTGAATAAAGGATCAAATACTGCTTCGGTTTCAGAATGTAGGTAAAAAATGGCCATTCCTCCCTTTTCCATCTCTAACAGCTTGCTTACAATATAGTTAGCTAGAATATGTTGCGGTGCTGTAGGCCTCTGCACCTTGGCCTTCCAGGTGTATTTTACTTGTTAACTTGAATATGCAGATCCCACTCCCTCCAGCACGGGCTGTTGGAAGCAATTTCATTTCAAGGAGAGGGAGAGACTCGCATCTCATGCAGGAAAGCTACGGGTGCCGTGAGATTTGAGCCTCTCAGCTTTGTGACTTTTTTATTGCTGGCTTCATGATTCACTGGTTCTGATCAAACCAATTTCCAGCAATAAACAGCAGGAAGAAAAAAAAAAAATGTGTGTCATGTTGATAATACGATAAGCAAAGGGAGCAATGACCCTCAGTTGAGAGGAGGGTGAGACAATCCTATTGCAAAAGAGATGGCTCATGCTGTTACGTAGCATCACGCTGCCAGGAACTAGGGGCAGAAGAGAGATGAGAGAAAGCGTACAAGGAAGAGAAAAGGATGAGTGACCGTGGGTCCTGATTCAGGTGGGCATGTGCACCACTCCCTGCCACTCCCACAGGCCACCTGACACAGGCACATCTGAAAGCAGGAGGACGGACATGTCCCACACCCAACCTAGTACACGTGGGCAGTGGATCTGAGCGTGTGTGCCTGTCGCAGCTGCGGCTCTAGCCTGGGCTCTTTGGTTTTCGTCAGTGGCCTGGGCTACCAAACGCATCCACGACCTGGTATCTGTCTCCCTGATAAGAAAGGGCAGTAGAGTAGCACAGAGACTGGGTGTGATGACAGGGCTATTTCTGTGAATCTTCAGCCCTCCCTGAGGAGAGAAGGCTTCAGTCTGTACTTAAGTACAGGATACTTTGGATTGTAGCCTGTGAGGTGCCTGCCAGTTTCTCAGTGCCTCTACCTTGCACTTTTGGGGCGAAGGTAACTGGGCAGCAGCAGTGCAGCTGTCACATGCTCATTTGCCTAATGAGCCTGAGCCTTCAGAAAGCAGCTAGTGAAAGTAAATGTGAAACTGAACTTTGACTTCATGGGTTCAACAGAATAGGACTGAGCTGTAGATGTGAAAGAGCAGCAAAACAAGCTTGGTAAAGCAGTACAGCTGCCTGGATTTGGGCTGCTGAGTGGATGTTCATGTTGTGGTTAGAGGCTCTGGCTCCAATTGGGTTGTTCTTGCCCTCTATTCTTCTTTATGGTGCCTGTTTCATCTCCCTGCTGGAAGGTGTCCTCGGCTGAAAAGATGAAATGGCCAGCCTGGATGGTGCCTTCACCTTCGAGTGGCTCACATGAGCTGGTTTCCCCAGGTAAAGCTTTTGCCAACAGTTCGCTGGTCCAGGGCAGCTCTGGTCCATGGAGCTGGGCCCTGCTCCCTTTTACACTCAGAGTTCCACGTAGTCACTTGCTTTTCTCGTCCCTCTGCATGACATGCTATCACCAGACATCTTATCAACATTAGCGCTGCCTTGAAGAGAGCTAATTTATGTGATAAGGCCTTATTGCTCATTTCTCAATCCGTACCAGCACTTCTTGCTCAAAAATAAGATTACGGTGATCAAAAACCTGCAGGACAGTCACCTGGGATGGTGGTGTACTCCTGAAAATGGTGTACGTGACATAAATCTTTATCAGAATGTCATTTAACAGGGAAAGAAGCTATTGTACTTCTACCAGCATATAGTGAGTGTTTAATGTTTCTATTATGTGGAGTTTATTATTTTAACGAATCACTGTGATTATTGCTGAACGGTGCAGCTGCATAGAGAGAGGCACATTGGCTGGCTAAGTCCATTGGTCCTGGGTGAAGTCTCAGTAGTGATTGAAACCAAGCTGCTAAAGCAGCCCTACTGTTGCTATCTACTATATTAAGGGACTGAGCTTGATGGGAAAAGCTGGCAGGTTGTCCTGACACTAACGAGTTTCAGAACTTTAATCGTAGCTGGTTTATTTTTATGAACAAGCCAAATCTCTCTAGTTCCCCTTTAAAAACAAGTGGTTTAATTAGGCAGTCTATTTATGGTGAGATGTGTATCTAAAGTGAAGGGCATTTCTTCATCATCTTCCACTTTGCTAATGAAAAGCACAGTTACAATAAATTGCCTGCCTTGGGAGAAGCGTTGCATCTCCATAGATTTTTGGTTTGATACGAAGGATGCCCTTAAACCTGACTTGACTTGACCTTGTGGTGTTAATTTTTCCCACCTGCAAAATGTCTTGGATAAGGCTGAGACAAACAAAAGGAGGGGAAAAAAGTATAAAGTTAATTTCTCAGTTGCTGTGAACTGGCATAAACCTTAAAAAGACAATACATTTAATGTGTTTGGTTCATAGTAGCAAGCAATTTATTTGGGGGCATATTAACCTGGCACAGATACGCTTGTCAGCTGCTGTTCTCTTTGCTGTGGATTTGAGGGTTTTGGGAGTGGAGCAGATGACCTGGCAAGGGGTAATGTTGGTATCACTGGAGGTTCTCAAGGAACAGATTAGGTAGACATTTGTCTGGAAAGATGCAGCTGTAATTGATCTAGCCTGGGGCAAGGAAGTGGATGAGACTGAGTTTGAGAGCTGTTCCAGGGATCTGGCTCACATGTGCTGTTGACCAGGTCAGGCAAGGGCAAACAGTGACATGACTGTTTGGAAAGTACCATCAGCTGGGTTTGTATGTGGGGATGCTGTAAGAAGATGGGAATGCTGACAGGGTGACTACATCTGTGATGGCACACTGTGGAGCTTGCTTCTCCTTATCCCTTCATCGATGTGTGAAGCTTCTGAAGGAGCTTTCCACCCACCGTTGGATGGTGTGAGCAATGCACCATACTATTGCAGACTGTACTCTGGGTCTTCTTGACTCTGGTCCTCTCTTGTTCCCTTCCTAAAAAGGGAAGCACGGCTATATGAAGCCAGGCGAGAGACCCATCTAGTCCTGTATTGGCTCTTGGTAGTGGCTACAGTGCATAAACCAAGCATGCGGTGATGCTTCCTTCTGGGATCTGCTCTCCAGTGGAGATGTGTCCTGTGCTTAATAGCTTCCAATGGGCTTTGCTGTGAATTTGTCAAATTTGTTTTCTGAACCCTCAGTAAGCTCTTGATATTCTTGGCAATTAGTGGTTTTATAGGTTGTGGTTGAAGCCATCTGTGATACTTTCTTGTCCCGGTGCTGAAGGTTCTATTCTGAAAGCTCTAATCAGCCTTGTTTTCTGGCAAAGCCTGTGTTCTTGAATCTCCTCATAGGCAACTCTCTCTCCTTCTCCTCTGGTGTTCGAAAAAGGTGAAGTCCACAATGTCAGCTAAGAGTGTTGTGTTTGAAAGCAGGGGTATGAGTTAGCAGCACAGGAACATTCAGATAAGGTTTTTCCATGTGCAAGTATATTGCAGGGGTTTTGTAAGTCACTGCTGTATTTGACCAGCTCTGTTTACTTAAATACACAATTTCTCATATGCACAATATATTTCGACGGCCTCCTTATCTCATCAGTGACTGAAAGAAAGATCTCTCTGGGAGGGCTTTTGCACTGAAACAGAAGTGGGGTGTAAGTAATGGCATTCCCAGGACCACATCATGAAGGATGTAACCATGTAACTGTCCCTGCTCTGCCCTGGCTTCCTGAAAAACTATTAAGATGCCACTTTGTGCTGGCTTTAGATTTTTCTTTCCTTCTCCCTGTTAAGGCATTACCCTGTGAATTTGCTCCTTCTCAGAAGCTCAGCAGAGATTGTGACCAGAACTGAGCCACCCTGGGCCTTGCAATCAGACAATAGGGCACCTTCAACCTGACATGGCAAGAAAACGTGTTGATTTTTAGCTGCCTTGGGAGCCTTTGCCCTTGGCTCTGTGACTGGGGCTACACAGTTCAGCTTCATGCCTGGGGTGGGGGTCTGCAAGCAGGTAGTCTCCCCTTTCAAGAAAAGGGGATGCAGTCATCTTTACCAGGCAAGATGCTGAGAGGTGACTGTCCTATCTGTATGCAGTTGGTCTAGAACGTAACATAGTCTACTATTATTATTAACAATTTCTAAATAAGAAAAATGGCAGATTATGTTAAAGCCCCAGTTCAGAAATATGCATAAAAATTACAGAAGCATTTAAATTGTTTAGACTCTGTCCTGGTTTAGGCCAGGACGGAGCTAGTTTTGTCTTCAGCAGCTACCATGTTTTGGATTTAGTGTGTGAAGAAGGGTGATAGTACACTGTTGTTGGTTGCTGCTAAACAATCAAGGACATATTGCAGTTTCCCGGGTTTTGCTAATGTGCAGGTGCAAAAACCTGGGAGGGGTAGAGCCAGAATAATTGATCCAAACTGGCCAAAGAGAGTATTCCATACCATAGATGTCATGCCCGGTATAAGTGAGGGTCGGCCAGTGCACCACGAGGCTTTTAGACCCTTAACTTGCCTTAATCCTTAAGCTTCCCTTTGGGTTGCTTTTTGTTTCCCTGTTTTTCCTCCCCCCCCCGCCCCGTTCGTTTGGGCCTTTTCTTCGTTTGGCTGTTCATTCCCTCGCCTGCTCTCTCTGGAACTTGCTGTTCTGGGATAGCTGGGGGGATACCCCTGTTCCCTGCCTGCTGCTCGGGACAGGCTGTATCAGCTGTTGGGTGGTGAGAAATTGTGCATCATTTGTTTTATATATTCTATTATCCATATATATCATTATTATCGTTATTAATATATTTTTATATTTTTCCTTTGCTGTCCTGGTGAACTGCTTTTATCTCAACCCACGAGTTTTCCTTTCTCTCTGATTCTCCTCCCCACCCCACCGGGGAGGGGAGGAGTGAGCGAGCGGCTGTGTGGTATTTTGGTTACCATCTGGGGTTAAACCACAACAGACTCCCAAGTTCTGTTTTCAGAAATTACTTAGGGTTCTTGTATGCCTGATTACAGTTTGCCATTGGGGAACTAAATGCCTCAGGAAAACATAATTTTCTTGCTTCGCCCTGCCACTTCTGGGAAATCTCACCCCAAATCTCCAGTTAGGGCAAACTGGAGTCTGCCCTGTGAAGGGAGCCAGACGGAAACTGGGGTGCTCGAGCTTGGTCAGAGTCCGCCCAAGGCGTCTCTTGTTTCCTGAGCAATGAATAGGTACCTAAACAGTGGCCCTTTAAAGTAACCCAGAAAGTCACGACTCTTGCCTACGCAGTACTCGCAGGGACAAAAGAACATTTCATAATTGTTTGTCCAGATAAACAAGTGTCAAGTCTGCACTATGAATTAGTCGTGGTGGCTTAAGTTAGCCCTTATTATCAGCAGAAGAACACTTGTTATTTGATCTCTCAGAAGAATGCCCGGGCTGCTCCTTTGCTCACTCAGTTAAGTAATATGTGATAAGGTTTTTCTTGTGTCAGGTATCATTTTATACCACCGTGAGGAACAAATCAACATAGCTTCCTAAATTCCAGTGAAGGTCAGTCAGTTTAAACCGGCTCTGGTCCTGAAGCTGGAAAAGGAATGTAACTTCAGACAGGGTTACTTTTTCTGTAGTCAAAGGGTGGTAAGTGATAAGATTTGAAGTTGAATAAGGCGAGCTCATAGGTCAGAGGCTTTTCAGGTATAAGGAAAATGAAAGAAGGCAGGTTAGCTATACTTTAAGATGCTGATTAAGTATGGAAGAGTCACAGCCCGTGCGCGCGCGCTCTCTCAAAAAAAAACCCCCCACCCCCAAAAAAGCCCAAAACCAAACCACAACAGTCTGTCTTTAGTAATACGACTTTGGAGTGTATCAAGATAGTGATGCTGAATAGGTGGCTGCAAAAAAACCCAAACCAAAACCCAAGGTGCTGGCAACCTTCCTCTTATCTTCAGTGAAGAAACAACTGCTTGTTCACAGCCTGTGACATGTAGTCATTTGAAGGTGGTTTGCAAAAGGGTGAATGAGAAAAACAAGGACATTTGAGTAGGTTTTGCACTATGAGGATATTTATGCTGTCACCTCGGCTAGTAAATCCTTGCAGTATATAAATTGAAGCAACTGCCTTAGCCCAGTGTCCTGGCTCAAACGTGGATGCTGATAAAGGTACTGAGTTTTTTTGGAAGGAACAGAAAATAAAATTGCAGCCTTCCTATAGGCCCCAGTCCTACAAAGGCAGACCGTCTCCTTTATTGTGCCAGTGGGGCTGCCTAGGTGAGTAAATTCTTGCTGGATAGTTTATTGATGTCGATGCAAACAGTTGTGTTAGCTTCAGAAGGCTTAAGATCAAGCTCCAGATTGAAAGAAAAGGCCCATAATCTTTACAGATATGATTCATACTTCTACAAAAGGTCAGTTTTAGCTTGCCTATTGAAAAAAATCTCAAAGTCCAGAAGCATAGTCAGTCTAAATGTATTCTGCCTGCCAGCTGGAGATAATTCCTTGTTGGCCAATATAACACTGCTGGCCTCTCTGATACAGCTGGTGAATGGCCAGTTATGTAGACCAGTGCGGGTCCTGCTCTGCATAATAACCCCAAATTGTCATGTAGCACTTTCTATTCATAGATCTCCAAGCACTTTGCAGAAGTACATTTCATTGTGTTTTACAGAGGGCAGAAAAGGCATACAAAGTGCAGTTACTCATTTGAATTTTGCCAGTGGCAAGCTGTGGACTAGAAAACAGTTCTTGCTAGTTCTCATCTAATAGTTCTCAATGGATCACACAGTTACTCCCAATATGATATTTTATCAACAATTATTTAGAGTGCGTAGGATAGGGAAAATTCCTAGGCCAATCTGATGAAGATCCCTGCTGAAAGCTAAATGAGTGCAGGCAAGGAGGAATTCTTAATGTATGGCATTGGAAATCAGCATAATGGATGTTTGAGTGAATACGTAGACTCTGATTCAGTCCTGCAGCTGGTAAACGCGTACTGTTTGTTATGGGAACGAGACCCCTTTTGCCGGTAAGAAAACCGCATCCAGGGGAGCAAGTGACTGCTAGACCTGTCTTGCAGTGAGTGACTTTTGGGGTGAAGTAAACTTTACTTTCTTCTTTCACCTTTCATGGAAAACATAGGGACAGAGACTCTCCCAAGGCATCCTCCTGCCTTGACTGTATTAGTCCTGGGACTGCCGGGAAACCAGACTGTGCAACAGACTGAGCCGGCTGGGGATGGTGGCCAAGCCATCGTCTTGATGGGAAGCCATGCAGTGGGAAAGCGTGAAACGTTGACCATCTCTCTGATGAGAGACGAGGCAGATCTGGCACTTCTGTGCTCCTTGGGGGACATCCTAAATTTGATAGCAAAGGAGAAAACAAAACCAAACAGCACAAAACGCAGGGTGCAAAAGGTTTCCTGTTGAGCCTTGTGGATTGTCCCTAGGTTTTGGTGCAGAGAAGTGAAAGAGGGCAGGATGCTGGCGCAGGAAACTCGGATCTTGATTTGTTTTATTTTTCTTTCTTTAAGGCAAAGGGCAATTGTTGGAAGGTCAGGAAAAATGAGAAGTCACTTATTAGCAGGAATATTATCGCAAGTTTCTGAGTGACAGTAACACTTTCGGCCAGAAGCACTTACTGTATGTAAGAAACAGCCTTTATTGTAAGAATTTACCTATGAAAGATGGGGCACAAAGGGAGGATCATCAATTTCAATTTATAGATGCAGAGTTGAGCACAGAAGGGATAACTGGCCGGCTCCAAACCACGCAGGTGACATGTCAGAGGAGACCTGGCCCTCCTCCAGTGCCACTGCTTGAAGACTTGATCCAGCTTTCAATCTCTTCCCCCCTCCTGCCCCTCCTCCTCCCCCACTGCAGCACTGTAGTAACATGCTCTTGGAGCTGGTCCATCAGCTAGGGAGAGGCTCACAGCTTGCTGTACCAGGGCCTCTGCCAAGTGGCTCCATTAAGAATTGCTTTCATGATTACAGCGCTTATGCAAGCGGGGAGCAGGCTTTTGGGAGGATGTTTATATTGCACAGATCCTTTATCTGGCTTGGCTATCTCCTCATTACCTGCATCGAAGAATTGCCTTCCTTAGTGGCCACTAAAACTAAATTGCTAAATCCAGCTTTGTGTAACCCTATTTACCTTTTGTACCAGATTAACCTTTATCATATTTGCAAGTGTGTTGGGAAAGTAACATAAACAGAGAGGTAGGTGGTGGAGGCAAAGACTAGCCCAAGAGTGCCAGCAGTGCCCTGTTTGCCAAGGGCCCACAGATAAGAGGATGCTTGTGCCAGGCAGGGAGTTGCAGAGAAGCTGTTGCCGAGCTTGTGCTGATCAACACGATAGTTGTAGAGTCTTCCACGCCTTCACTGGATTAGCAGAAATGGCTGGGGTTTAAGGTAAACAGTGAGGACCCCAAACATTGTAGAAATTATTGGTGGGGAAATGAGTCCTTAGGGCTGGCTTTGGCGGGCAGCTGCCCTGGGTGACTTGGCAGTTGGGTCAGCGCCAGCCTAATACTAGCACGCTCTTCCCAAAACACGCCTAAAGCACTGTCACCATGCTGCCATGCTCGGCCTATGTCTGGGGCATATCCCACGGTGTTTTGTGCTGAGGCACTTGGAGAATCTGTTTCCTGTGAGCTAAGAATGGACTTCAGGTGAGAGGGATGTTGGCTCTCTGGGGAAGATGTGGCAGGGACCCAGCGGACTAGCTCTGGTGGAATGATGATGTGGCCTGCATTTTTGCTGCTGTGTCCCTACTACTAGGGACAGGAGAGTTTCCAAAAGTTCAAATGAGGGGAGCTTCCTATTTTTCTGAGAGCCTGCTCCATAGGGCTCACTTGGAGATGTCTGGTCTCTTGGTCAACTTGGTTATACTGCCCAGGGGGAGCTGGGCCGGTCCCTTTCATCTCTCCGGGAGAAAAAATGATTTTGCCTTGAGAGTATTTATCAGTGAACAAAAGAAGTACTGCTTGGACAAATGCTCCCCTTCCTCTCCATTGCAGAGTGTATTCCTATGCCTTTTGCCTGCTAGTGTATTTAAAACAAACGTGTGTCTACAAAACTCCACAGCAATTACAGCCCTGGCAAAAATTTCTAGGATAGATTAGCCTTAGAAATGGATCTTGCAGTTTACAGTTTGGATCATGTTGAGATCTTGCTGCTTAAAGTTCAGATGTATTCCCTAGAAAGAGTGGCTGTACAGTTTTTAGACTGAGCAGCTGAGAAATGCATGGATTTATAGCTGTGTAGATACATGTTCAAATTTTTTTTGGTAGTGTTTTGTCCTTTCTAAGATTCAGAAAAAGACCTGAAGGAAAATTTGCATGTATTTCTTCATCAACAGTTAATTTCATACCAGGATTTCTGGACTTGTGGAATATTTCATGAATTTGAGAGCAATTTTTGCAGTGTTTGGACAAGCACTTGCCACTGAGAGCTGTATTGTGCCATCACTGAGTTTGCAAGGCTGAGTCCTGTGAAAGGGAAACTAGAGCTCCCCTTGGTTGTCACTCCTGTTTAATTGAATGGGAATACTTGTCCCTTTAAACTCCAGTCTCCTCAAGAGGCCATGTTAAGCTGCATCCTGCAATTTCAATTGAGTGCCTTGCCTTACCCTTGGAAAAGGAGGTCCCAAACCCTTGTTTCCAATTAGATCTGACAGGGCAGGAGAGGCTTCCCTTGTTTCTGAAAGGAAGAACAAGGATGGCACAAAGCACTGCTTGCCTTTAGGGCAAGGTTTCAGGGTCCTGCTGTCCTGAAGCAGGGAGCAAAGGGAGGGGATCCCAAGAGAAATCCTGGTCGTGCCAATGTTCTCAGTGAGAGGTGGGGTAGAAAGCTCATCTCCCACCCCTGACATGGAAAACCAGATTTGCTCTGGGGATAGGAAATCTGAGGAATCTTCCAGGCAAGGTGCCTTTAATAAAATATCATGGTGAAGTGTTTGCTTTCAGGAGAAGGGACTAAAGGATAGAGAATCGGCGATCTTGGAGCTGGGGCTAGACAAGCTGGTGGGTTCAGACTTCTCAGGGCTCCCATGGCAACGCTTCTGGTCAGGCTTGGGCTGCAGCAAAGAGCAACATAAGCAGTTTGACTGGCTTTTCTTATTTGGAGAGGAGTGGGGAAAAAGGTGCTACAGTTTAGTTCAGCTGTCTAAATAGCTTGCTGTAAGATAAGCTTTTGGGAAAGTGTCCTCAACGAGGGGATTTGGAGATGGTGCCCCTATGGGAATCTGTTTTGGTCTGCGTCTAATCATGGACCCTTCTCCTGCTTCATGAGTGTGTGGTGATAAATGGAGCAGCAGGATCCAACTGAGCGCTGGCATGGGATGATTTGGTGTAAAACAGTTTCTAGTGGAAATTTTAGTCTTCAACTATTGCCTGTGCTTCAGATTGCTTGAATGGATATAGGGGGTAAATGCTGGAGTGGCTCGGCATCTGGAGTCAGTGTTGCTTCTAGGCCACTGGTTTGCAACTAAGCCAGTTTTATACTAAGGGAAGCCTCAAGCAGGTGCATACAGCATCATCTCAATGCAGTGTCATAGGCTGGTGCTGAATCCCTTCTTATAACTTACACTCCAGTATAGTCTTTTCTTACAAACGCCTACCTTTGTCCATAAAATTACAGGGATTTAATATAAACTCTTCCCTGTATCCTGCTCCTGTCTGCTGACAGGATGGTGGTAATATTTAACCACTTGTATGTGTTTTCTTACCCAGGATGCAAGTTGTGTTGCTGCTTGCATCACTACTGAGTTTATCCTGAAGATGTACCTGGAAGCTAAATGTGGGCTGTATCTGACCCAGCCTTCATCAAATTAATAGTAAGCATGTGTTGTCAAACATCTGTGTAATTTCAAAATGTGTTTTCTTTTTAACATGTTTAAAGTATTAACTAGTAAGCTGACATAAACCAAAAGACATGAGAGAAGCGAGCATGTAAGCATGCGAGCTTATTTTCTTTGGTGATTCTGCTGATTGTAGAAGAGATTTGGAATCAGGCCCTGATAACAGCAAATTAAATGCATCAAAACCAATGCCTTCTCCCTTTTTGATTTCAGCTCTGGTCTCATTCTTACAGCCATGTTATGTGATTCAGTCTAGGATAAATACTGTGCTCACTGAAACAACGACCAAACTCCCTGCATCCAGCGCGGATGCATCCAGACTCTGTGTATCCAAAGTGGAAATGAACTTCACCCAGTTCCAAGCCTGAGATTCAGTCTGGACATGGAAGAGGTGAAGCAATGGGAATGTGGTACCCAAGAATATCCTGCACTTGAACGAAGACCAATTACTTTGAACTCTTTCCATCCTAATGTGCTATTAGCAGTGGGAGTGAGACTTGTATATGGCTCCTATTTAGACACAGCCCTGTATTGGTTGTACCATGGCTAATGCAATCAGGAGGAAAGAGGTGGAGCAACAGAGCCCGTCCTTCCCCGTGCATCTGCATCTTGGCTACTTAGCTGTGTGCTTGCCTTGCTGTATTTATTGCTGATGGCTCTTTAGAGAGAAGCAGTCGCTTTGTTTTGTTTCTGGGACACCTGGAATGTAGAGAAGGTGAAGCTGGTGGGCATGGTGGCCATGCAAAGGAAGAGTTGGGTCTCGGAGCTTCCCCGAGGAGCGTTACTGCTTTCTTTGTGCTGAGATTGAAACAGGCACGTGCTTAATCCATTTGCTGAACAAAAGCCTCTGGCTCCTCAGCATGGTAGTGGACTCTGACAGGCCTAGTCACAAGTGACATAGTTTACATGGGATTTTGTCAGCAGCAGGTTTGCATTTTTTTTTTTTTTTTTTTAATCATTTGAGAGAGTTACATCACAGAAAATGCAAGCTCAGTGGAAACTTTACTGTCCTGGACTTTGCAACTTTTTCAGAGCAAGCAGCAGCCAAGCAGATAATCCCATCTTCTTATATCTGTGACTTTGTCCTTCCTGTCCTGGCATGCATTTGATCATGATGCCTGTGTACGTACCGGCTCCTTTCAGATGCTGGTGGGGACAAAGATGTTGGGAGAGTGTCAAAGAGCAGAAGAATACTGATAGAGACCTGCAACTGTTGATTAACTTTCAAAGTTAACAGTCTCACTTGCAAAGAAGGCCCACAGCAATACGGAATGGTTAATAGCTCCAGAGACTGGATATTGGCAGGATAAGGCTTGTCTTCTGGTTTGTTTGAGTGGTGAAATGGTAAAATTATGTGTGAGTGTCAAGGCTCAGTTCTGAACCTGGGGAGGCAGAGGTACAGTCAAGTACTATACTCAGCCTTTTCCATGAAGTTATGAAAATCTTTACTAGCAGAAATCAAATGTGAAATAGAGCATTTCCAATTGCTGGGTGAGAGAAAGGTCCTTAAGCAAAACTGTTGCTTACTGAAGTGAAAAATTTGCCTGTCCCCCCCCCTACAACTACTGTCTTGTTTCCAGGCCCATAAGGTGTATGTCCTAGGAACAGAATGGCAAGCTGGCCACAAATGTTTCCATGAAGTGTTTTTATTAGAAAATTTTGTTGAAATTGAGTCCTTTGTGGGAAAGGATCAGATTTAATGAATTTCCTGTTCTGAAAGTACTTATGAAAACAAGTTTCAAGTTGTGGACATATGATTCCCTTTCTTATGAAGAGGGGCTTGCCCCCCGCCCCCCGACACAAAAATCCATTTTAAACTTCATTTTATTTGTAGTCTTAACAAGTTCCTGGGAAAAATGGCAATCAAATAAAAGGTCAGGCCTTTGTGGGGCTGTGTCCTTCAAGCTCCTTTCAGTGCTCCACTTCACGGTACTGAGCCATCGCTGAGGTCTGTCCCCAGCAGCTGGTGGCAAGTTGGCTGGAGCAGGGAGGGGAATACAGGCAGGACCCTGTGAACATATTGTCCCACGTCACCTCCTTCATCCTGCCCTTGGAGAGGTAAAGAGGACACAACTGTCTTAGATTATGTAGGGGACAAACAGAAGCTGGAAGGACACGTGGCCCTTGGGATAAGTATTGTGAACGGCTGTGTTGCGTGGTTGTGCGTTTCCACCTGTCTCAGGCGCTGGAGACAGCTTCCAAGACTGTGCCGAGCATCAGTAACCTACAGGAGCTGTCCATTTTTGTTACATGATTTAACCCTCTACCACGCTTCTCAACTGGCCTTTTTTAACACTTGGTAGTTGTCATTGTTTAAATTCTTCCTGTCTTCCTGGGGATTGCTACAGCTGCCCCAAAATGTAACAACCCACAGACTACAACCATTCTTCATCCTTTTTTTTTTTCCCCTCTAAGGGCTGTGATGGAAGTGCACCCCTCTCCTCCGCTGCCTTCTGTTTGCCTTTCGTTCACTTGTAACACTCTGCTCCTACCAGCCTATGTATTATATACAAGCCAAGGAATCACTTGGTATGGCCGCTGACCAGCAGAATGATGTCTCTAGATTTTGCTATGTCAGAGTTTTACATATAATATTATTTTTGGTTTGTTATATATTTTTTGTACTTCTCAATGTGTGGACAGGGCAATCCGTCTTCCCAGCACCACCATCCCAATGCTGTGTTGTGCTCCATTCTACAGTGTAGACTTGCCCTGTGTTTCCTCCTCTCCCTGTTCCCCTTGTTTGCCTCATCCCCAGACGTGCACATGGTTCAATTTACTCCTTGGAATTTGCACTGGAGTAGGAGCTAGGAGATGTGTAGCTTCAGCTGGGAGAAGCACTTCTGTAACAAATCAGAATTGTACTTTCTAGACAAGGCTCAGTTTGCCCTTTGAGCCTTGATCTAACAAAGCTGGTGCTCAACTTCCAACTTGCTTTTAGTGAGGTTGCTCATGTGTGTGAACTTAGGCGCACAGTTAAATGGTGTTTGGTGTCCTCTGAAGAAGCTGTATTTCAACGTGAATGGTTCCCATCATTTTTCTCCTCTATATCCAATGGTCAGGACTGTAGTGTGGATGACAACAGACTCGACATGCTGTGGTATACTGAAAACATAATAGCATTTTATGGCTGTTGTCCTAGCCTCTTCAGCATCAGGGAGCATGGCTGCTCTAAACTGTATGAATTCAAGAAGTTGGTGATCTCTCCCTTTTCCTTAACTTTGGCCTGATTATCAGCCTGCTGAAGCTGGAGAAAAGACTCCTGTTGAATGTAATGGATCAATTGTGTAGGCTGGATTTGCACTAGCATGTTTCAACCTTGTTCTCTTTGAGATTTGGAATAAGATTTTTGCCAGTTTCCCAGGATATGAGGGCTTGAGAAAATTCAGAGCAGCACAGGCGGTATGTATGTGAGTCACTCAGTGTGTGAAGACTTTGCCCAGTCATCCCTGGATTTTCCACCCCCTTTTGAGCAGACAGGTTGTGTTATGGAACAGGAGCAGATGAGTAAGTTGCTTACGGAGGCTACTGTGCCCGTCTGTCATACACACGTGTCTCCCATTGCTCCATGATGGACTGACCAGTTCACGTGGGGTCCGCAAACCTCGCCAGACCTCTTTGGCCTGGGACCCACTCTGAGTGGGTGTTTGGGACAGATGAATTTAAATGACGGCAAAGGGCTCCTCCTTGCTTCTTTCCTGATTGCAAACGTAGTGACAGGCCATAAAATATGGGCAGCTGGAGAGTTATGGGAAAATTCAAGTAGACTCTCATCTTTTTCTTGCTTATGCTCCTCATCTGCTTCCTTCACCCACTGACTCAGTGGTTTCAGGTGCATCCTGTGAGAGATGATGTTTCTGGTCTAAGATTGCCACATGTCTAAAGATTCCCCATCTGCCCAGGCCTGACTTCCCACTGACACTGCTGTCTCACTGCCATCCTGCCAATAATGCGTGGCTTAAATGACATTGCTGCTGCCATAACTGCTGCTGCTACTGTGCAGGAGCTTTCCTTAAGCTCGTTGCAAAAGATTGTAAGGAATGAATAATTTGGGACTGTATGCCTGCTTGTGCTTACCTGGTATCTGTATTTAACCCACATGCTTATGGAGTCAATAGGCAAAACTTGCTGTTGCCTGGGGCACCAGGATTCACGAGGGAAAAGGTTGTGAATGTATCTTGTCCGTTCTCTGCTGTTACTTCTGATCATCTTCCCAGATGGCCCAGCTTGAGTGCAGGTATCGACAGAAAGATCAGGAGGAATTGGTGATACCATGCGTGTGTGGCTTGTTGTTAAAAGACCAACAGGCAAATAAGAGGGGCTCTGTCAACAGTGTAACGCAGCAGTGTTTCCAGTGGAAAACTGGAGTTTGTATCGTCTCTTTCTGAGTAACTGAGAACAGGATGGGAAGCTCTGAACTTCCCATGTTATGTTTATAATTTTTCTCCAGTTTTCCTTGCATAGTCTCCAAGCTGTTGGTATCTTGACAGTAACTGGTCTACAGCAGGGAAATGGGATTTGTCCTGAACCTTCATTTCCCGTTTATCACAGTCTACTAATCTTTCCTCTTTGTGACACAGAGATAAATATTGGTTTCGGAATTAAAGACCATGTCAGGACTAGACTCTCTAGTTTGTCTTAAGAATTTAATACAGTTTGTTTCATATGACGAAATTAATAAACATCTCTCATTTCAATACTTACTCTGTGGCATGTGTAGGAAGCAAAGCTATTCTGACAGTCACAGCTATGCTGTGCTCCCCTTGGCTTGGGGAGCGTGTTGCTGAGCCCCGCAGTACTGGCCAGAAACAGCCTGCCTTCTCCCACCCGTGTACCCTGCTGTAGACCAGACAGAGACTTGACTGGTTCGGGAAAGTCTGCTTAACTCCATCTCCTAAATCACTGTTCTGTGATTAAAAACTTTCACCATTTACCCATTTAAAGTAGCAGACCAACAAAAGTTTTGGCAGATTGAATTTGACTTAGTAAGAGAGCGTGCTTCTTTCTCGCTAGAGACAAATCGGAGCCTTTAGTACTTCCCCAGGTTTCTTCTTTCTCCCCTCAGTTTTGCTAGCACCTACTTCTCCACAATATTTTATAAAGAAAATACTTTGTGGCAGGCAGCTTTAGAACAGCTATGTTAAGCAGGAGCTCCCTGCAGTCAAATCAGCCCATCACTGTCTCTGCCCAGTTTCACTGTCCCTCTCTGAGGGGGAAAGGAGCATAAGCCTCTTCTTGGCAGGTTTCCATCACCTGATCTTCAGCATTTAACTGTACTGGGGGCGTGTTCTCCCTTTGCCCACAATGCCTGTCTTCTACAGTCAGCTTTAGCTCTTAGGGGGGCTGAATCCACTTCTTGAAGTTCTCCCTTTTCATTGACTAGAGAGACCATAGGGAGACAGAGGTCCTGCATGAGGAGAAAAGATGAGGCTGTTGTCAGACTAGCTGACATGGCCAGAAATTGTCATCTTATTCGTGGGGGACAGCTGGAGCCCCTGTTTGATCCTAAAAGAAGACAGTTCCTTGCTGAGACCACACAGTCTGGGGAGATGCTTGGATTATTTCTCTTGCTTCTCCCTCTCACTTCCCAGGCAGTGTGCTGCCCCTTGTGCTGCGAGCAGAAAGGGAGGGAGGAAGAGCAGCCTGAACTAAAGGGTGAGGTTATGTTGTGCAAAGGACTGCACTGAACTCACGCTCAGCAGCTGTGCAACAGGCTGTCCTGGGAACATCACCCTCACCCTGGTCATGGATGCTGCTTCTCCTGACCTCTAACTGATCTCCCTCGGTGGTCCTGGTCTGCACGGAGTCCTTGTCTGCCTTCCCATTCCACAGCCAGGATATGACCTTCTCTTCCAGTCTCACCTGGCCTGGACTAGACCAGCTTTCCTTGTTGAGCATGTGCCCTGCTTCCCCATGAAGAGAAGTCTGCCTTGCTTCCAGTGAATTATATTTGACTTCAGTGGTTTGCACCATGCGTTCTGCTTCCTGCTGCATTGCTGTAACAGCTTATTCCGGCAATATATTTTATCAAAAAAAAGTGCTGAGGTACAGAAAGCATTTAAATTTAAAGTAGTCCATGGCCAATGAGCCATCTCCAAGAGACACCCCATGAGGCATGTGACTCCTCTCTTCTCTCGAAGGAGTTCCTGTTCCACCTATGTTCTTTCACCCCCAAAATTCCCCTTCAGAGGAAGGGGAATGGTGGTTAAAGGCAGCCTGAAACAGAATTAGCAGAGTTGGAGAGGTAGAGGGGAACTATTTGACTGTCTTGTCCTATTTGATATGTTGCCATAAAGTTAGTTACGCTTCCTGCCGTTTATCTTGGGACTAAGAGATAATTAAGTGTATACAGAGATAGAACTCCATTCATCTGAGGTCCTCAGTATCTTGGAAATGGTGTTGTGGCTGTGTCACAGATGAGCCAATCTCTCCCTCTTGCTTTCCTTAAGTGTTTTGCTTCTGGCATGGGTCATATGGAGAGCTCTACCTGACCTTAGCTGGGGACAGGAGCGAGGTACGTTGCCCAAGGCCCCAGAGTGAATCCATGACACAAGCAGAGCCCTCGGCTGTGAATCCCTGCTCCTCAGCCCTCCCCCTCTCGTTCTTGACCCTGGTGTTTTGTACCCTTTCACACACAGTCTGTTATCGTCTGTTTCTTCTGCCTGTTTTTCCAGAGTGAGTAACAGGAGATGTACTGCGTGAGGTAGTTAACTCATCTGTGAGAAAAGCTCTGCAAATGGTCTATCTGCAATAGTGTAGGAGAACTGAAAAAGTGTCATTATTTCTCTTCTCCTTTAAGTCCTTGGTTTTCCATAGCAGGGCCTGGGACGCACTGTGGAGAAATCCGTGAGCAGGCTGTCACACACTGCAACGTATGATCCTAAGAGTCAGGAAATCCCTGTGGGATAGTGCTGATATACTCTGGAACATGAGGAAAATTCTTTCTGAGCCATAGCTGTAGAAACTTGCTGTGCTCACTGATGTGGATGCTTGAAAGCATGCACGGGCACCAGGAACCTGCAATTGTGAGAATATATATATGTAGTTTAAACGCTACTTCAGCCTTTCTGGCAGTGCTAGGAAAGGGGGGAAATTGTACAAATTATAAGAGACTGTCAAGGCAAGTATGTGTTCTTCTGAAGTCTCCTATCCCAGGCACAGCGCTCCTTCCTGCACAGAGCCCAGAGCTGGTCAGGAGAAGAATGCAATGACAGTGCTACATGTGCTCCCTGCTCCATAGCTGTGGTGGTTATTGTTTTGCAAACCTGCGTGCTGGTCTACAGAAGCAAAACCCCAAGTCCTTGACTCCTGAAATTCTACATAAAAACACTTCTGCCAAAAAAAGAGTTGGGTTTGATCTGCAGTCTGAAATATTTGGCTAGAACATCAAAGTGAGTTTGGAGAGGAACGGTTACTTGGTAGAATTGATGTTGCAATTTACCGGACTCTTTTCCAACTCTAGATATTTCTGACATGGATGTTGTAATCTAATCTCTAGATACCCATATTTCCCAAATACTTGGCGTTTGGCTTTGTTTTTCATTGGATCCTTCTGAAAAGTCAGTACTTACCTAGGCAGTTTGATATAAACAGTCACTGAATTATGACATTGCTCTTCTATACACATTTATATATGCTTATAGGAAATAGGGCTGTGGTCTAAAGGCTGTTCTGATCAGTATCAGTGTGCAGGAAACTTAGGTAAATGTCTTTTTGATAGTTATTACAGTATAACTAAGCTGTTAACAGTAAGCAGATTTTTTAATGATTTGGAAGAGCACAACTTCAACAACCATAATGACATCTTAGTTTGTTCTGTTGGTGCCTCTTGCCTTGAACTGCTGCAGTTTAAGGGCCCAATTCAACCACCACTGAAGTCAAAAGAGAGATTTTGGTTGGACTTGACTGGCCTTTATAGAAGCAAAGTTCTTCGGACACACTGGCTGTAATATTTCTCCCTTGAACAGAATTTTTTAAAGGCTGAAGATATAGGTGAAAGCTATCACTTCCAGGAAGACGTCAAGGTCTTCTCCCTTCTCCCCCACACCTTCCTATCCCTGACTATAAGAGAGAACAGCAACTTTTCTGTACAACGTGCAGGTGGTTCTTTTAAAATCAGATACAGACTTGTAGCTAAACTACCGAGACTGAGAGTTATGTGCCTGTTAGAATATTTCATGAAGAGAAGCTGACCAGCGTGGCAGAGACTAACTTGGGTTTGGAGGCATCAGGGTACGTGGTTGGTGACAGCGGGGACTCACAGGTCAGGGAAGGGACTAATGAGCTTGAGTGAGTCCATTTTCTAGTGTCCAGGAGGATACTGATCTTGAGGGAGTGGAACAACCTCACATCAGAAAAAGAGGTCCCTTGTGATATCTCAGATCAAACACCCAGAAAAATGCATTTCAAGTCCAAGACTTTTATTGTGCCTGTGCGTAGCAGATGACCTTTTGTATGCCTCAACCACTTTGTGGAGACTCAGTCCCACCTCATGAGGGAAAAAAAAGGGGTTGGTTGGGTTTTTTTGGTAAGCTTGCCCTACGTGCTGTTATCAGATATATGTGCATGCAAATGAAGTGCTCATCTATTTACATGGCTTATGATTGGTAAGCAAAGTAGTGTGAGTCTTCTGCTATGTCCCTTTGGAACAGGCTACAACAGAGAAAGCAAGACTGAGAGAATTGGCATGATGTTGGGCAAAGCCTGCTAGGAAGCCAATATGTTTGTGACTATGCATAGATAAGATCTTGCACTTAAATAGCACTTCATATTCAAAGTGGTCGCTGAAGAAATGATACACATGCAAGCTTTATCTCTCTACTGAAACAGCGTTCTCTAAGGCACTGCTGATAAACCATTCGGAACAACATCGCCTGGTTTATCAGGATGGGAAGTGAAGAATGCTGTCCTGGTTTAGGCTGGTACGGAGCTAGTTTTGTCTTTGGCGGCTACTGTGTTTTGGATTTAGCGTGTCAAAAATGATGATAGTGCACTGGTGTTGTTGGTTGCCGCTAAATGACCCAGGACATTTTGCTGTTTCCCAGGTTTTGCTGATGTGCAGGTGCAAAAACCTGGGAGGGGCAGAGCCAGAATAGTTGATCCAAACTGGCCAAAGAGAGTATTCCATACCATAGACGTCATGCCCGGTATCAGTGAGGGCTGGCCGGTGGGGCTTTAGTCCCTTAACTTGCCTTAATCCTTAAGCTTCCCTTTGGGTTGCTTTTTGTTTCCCTGTTCTTGCTTGTTTTTTTCTTGTTCGTTCGGCTGTTTGTTCCCTCGCCTGCTCTCTCTGGAACTTGCTGTTCTGGGATAGCTGGGGAGGATACCCCTGCTCCCTGCCTGCTGCTCGGGACGGGCTGTCGATCGGTCATCAGGTAGTGAGAAATTGTGCATCATTTGTTTTATATATTGTAGTATTCTTATATATATTATTATTATTATCAATATATTTTTATATTTTTATATTTTTCCTTTGCTGTCCTGGTGAACTGTTTTCGTCTCAACCCGCGAGTTTTCCTTTCTCTCTGATTCTCCTCCCCACCCCACCGGGGAGGGGGGGAGTGAGCGAGCGGCTGTGTGGTATTTTGGTTACCATCTGGGGTTAAACCACGACAAACACTTCTTGCTTAAACTTCCAAAGTGACTAAACTCTAGAAGAATAAACAGTAGCTATTTGCCTATCATCACATCACTGGGAATAGGCCTTTTCCCAAGAGCAGCTACAAAGTCTTTGGTGATGACTCTAGTTTGGGCTATACGTGTTACACTACATCCAAGACCTAGTCCCTAAAATAGTGCAGCGCCGTGATGCTGTGCTTGCTTGCTGCCTCACTGTTGAGTCAGACACCACTTCCCGAAGAGCTCAGGTTCTCCTGCGGGATCTCTGCTCAGCACTGCCCACACCCAGTCCTGTTGTGCTCTGAGAAGGGCAAGTCATAGCCTGAGGTCGGATGGTTGCAAGCTGTGCTTATGGTCTTTGTTCCTAAGACTACCAAGGTGATGCTTTCCCATCCAAAAAGCAGCCAAATGACTCTCCCTCCATCCCCTTTGCTTGCTTATACACAGCTATACTGGTCAGGACCTGCCTCTGAGTAATCCCCTTGCCTTCTCTGAAGGGTGTCGTCTTAAAAAGGGCAATGACACATGGTTTTGATACAAACTTATGAAAAAATATCCTTAAATAACCAGGGCAATTGTTTAAATCTTATTCCTTAGAGCTGTAGCCTCCAATGTTTTTGATCAACAAACTTTCGCTCAAAAGTTGCCATGAGGAAGAACATCCTCAGTGCATACCTCATGTAAACATTATCCATCTTTTACTCAGTAATGCTAAGAATCTAGAGCTTAACTGTTATGGAAAATCATTAAATTGCTGTGGACCACTTGCTTCTACTTTGACTGGTGAAATAAAAACTCGATCTAGGCTTCCGCTGTACAAACAGGACAGGACAACTGGAAAAGGTTTATTGTTCAACAGTTTATTTCCAACTCTATTAGGCTCCATTTATTACTAACTCTGTTTGGCTCTATTTACTATAAAATCTATTAGACTCTTTATATTACTGACTATTTCTTACTAACTCTATTAGACCCTATTTATTTCCAATGCTATTAGGCTCTATTCACTAGCTAGCGACTATCTCTACTCTCTACCGTGTGCCACGCTGGGTCCAGCCCCGTTGCCCGTAGGTGGGACAATCTGGGGCTGTTGGGCTTTGGCCGTAGGGTGGCATTGACATGGCTGTGGCAAGAGCTGCTGCCGGCACGGGCAGTGCCAGCCAGGGGATGCAGCAGGGCGCGAGGCCAGCCCAGGGGACCAGCACAGCCGCTGCGCCGGGCTGCACGGAGGGAAGGTGGGAAAGCCCAGCCCTGGTGCCAAAGCAGAAGGATGGCTCCCTTTTCATTGCTTTTGTCTCAGCTGTACCAAAGTTTCCCTCGCTGGCCATTGCCCTGGACAGCCAGGCCTTGTCCTACCAGTCAGCAAGCGAAGGCCAACTGACACAGGCTGACTGGGTACCAATGAGATATTCTGACATGTGCTTTGATGCCCATACTGCATGGGAGTGACATTACAGCATGACAGCATGGTGATTTTTGACAATGGTGTCCTGGCAGAAGGGAGCGGCAAAAGGAGAAATTGCTGAAGAGCAGTTGTTGCTTTCCACTCCCAGAGCCACCGATGGTGGGAGTCCAGAGCCCAGCAGTCAATAAAGCTGTGTTGGACGGCTGTAGGCAATGAGAGGACCGTGCTGTGGCCGGTTGCATTCAGGAGTGGGTCCCCAGGGTGGAGCGGGGACGGCTGCAGCGCTGGGCATCCCAGTGCCCCGTTCAGGAATTTTTTCAGCTGGGCACCTCCGATACATGTAGAAATGTCCTTATACTCTGTTGTCATTTCACTGAGATGGTGCCTGTAAGGAAACGTTATCCAAGACATTTTAGGTACCTAATCTGTGCAGTGATGTAAACACAAAGAGCAGCTGCCAAGTATGTAGGAAGAAGCCTCCACTAGGTATAGGAGGAGGTAGTCCAAAGCACGGGGAAAGTGTTGGACAAAAGGAGGAGGGATGTTTATCCAATCCTCGGCTTTTTCAAGTAGTATTAAAATATCGAAGAAAACATCAGAAAGAAAACCTTTTCTTAAAAATCATAGAATCATTTAGGTTGGAAAAGACCCTTAAGACCATCAAGTCCAACCGTTAACCTAACACTGCCAAGTCCACCACTAAACCATGTCCCTAAGTGGCACATCTACACGTCTTTTAAATACCTCCGGGGATGGTGCCTCAACCACTTCCCTGGGCAGCCTGTTCCAGTGCTTGACGACCCTTTGGGTGAAGAATTTTTTTCTAATATCCAGTCTAAACCTCCCCTGATGCAACTTGAGGATATTTCTTCTCATCCTATCCCTTGTTACTTGTGAGAACAGACCAACACCCACCTTGCTGCAATCTCCTTTCAGGTAGTTGTAGAGAGTGATAAGGTCTCCCCTGAGCCTCCTTTTCTCCAGACTAAACAAGCCCAGTTCCCTCAGCTGCTCCTCATAAGTCTTGTTCTCCAGACCCTTCACCAGCTTCATTGTTCTTCTTTGGACGCGCTCCAGCACCTCAATGTCTGTCTTGTATTGAGGGGCCCAAAACTGAACCAGAATGAAAGAAGAGAGGAAAACTATTAGGCAAAGATGTGACAGGATCAGCATCATCTTATACTTTTTCAGTGTGGTAATGCAATGAAGAAGCATCATCTCCAATACAAAGAATCCTCTTCCTGACGTCTCTTGCTGTAAAAGTGCCACTTCCTAGCACAAGACAGGAGTTGGGGCCAAGCTGTTGCCTCTAACTCGTTTCTGCCATGGAGATGGACAAGAAGGCAGTGCTTGCGTTGGAGCAGCTCCATTTCCAACCATTATGTGCTCTACATTGAAGAAATGGCTACAGTCCATCTGCTTGTCAAGGCAATGCTGAAGGGAGCAGCCACATTCTTAGTAGTCTTAGTTGAGAGAAGCAGCCTGTTCTTTGTTGTAATAAACAGTCCAGTTGGACAGCCTAGGTTTCAAAGACTAATTTCTCCAAAGCATCTGTAGTCCAAGAAAATCTATTAAATCTCCCTTCAAATGAGAAAATGCTGTACCAACACCGAGTGGTTCATATTTTAAATAGTGTAATTGTGGACACTTAAAGGTATATTGCAAAAATTTGGTAATTAAGACTGAGTGATGATATTTATAGCAGCTAAGTAACAGCTATAAAATCTGCAACTAATGTTTCTGGCATAGATTACACACACAATGCAAGTGGAAATGGTTTATTAAACAGCTGAACAAATTGGGGGGGGGGGGGTGTTGCTCAAGAGGAATTAGAACATTGGAGTGGAAAAGCAACACTAAACTCCCAAGCCAGTGGAAAAGTTGAAATATTGACATAATAATTGACATAGCTAACTTAAAAATATCATGTCAGCTGTTAACCATTCTAGTGCGAAAAAACCCCATTCAATTCTTGCCTGAGAAGCCAAACACTCCAGTGATGATGATGATTGTGGCTGAATAGAAGCAGCAATGAAGTCCTATGCTAAGACATATCCCAAACCAATATTAGGAAATTGAGTGTATATTGAGGACCTGAAAGATGCAGACATTTCATACAGGGTTTTTACAAAAATACTTTTAGATAATGTTTATACTGTACAGGACTGGACTTTTAAATAATATCTGACATTGCTAAAATGTTCATCTAAATACTAGAAAGGCAAGTGTGAAACCAACCCAGAAGGGTTATAATTCACAAATTATACAGCTCTTATCTCTCTGGACAAGAAGTGCCAGAATGGTTAGAGCATCAAGCCTGGAAAATGAGAAAAGAGCCAAGGTTTAGGGAATGTTTTCCAGAATGTTTGGGTCATCACAAGTCAAATATTCTGAAACGAAACTGTAACTTGGTCAAAAATGTGGTGTAGTAGGCCTGGCTTTTGTAGTTTTGTAACGGTGGTGAAAAGTACAGGTTAAAGACCATGGTCATTGCCATGAAAAGGAATATGGCCTTTTAGAAGGTACTTAGACAAAAGAGCAATTTTAATAGATCAATGCAAAGTTTTATGTCAGCAGTATTGAGAAAGCCTTGAAAAAATCTGCACTGCTAAGTGCATTTGCTGTTTACAAAATATAGTGAAACTTAGTGAGTGGGAGCAGCCAATATTGTATATAATGATGAAGAGTAAAAAGAGAAACTATTTGTATTTCACAACTCTCCTACCACTTTGTTAGAAGAAAATACGAACCTTGCATAAGGAAGTGAGCTAAAGAAGGAACATGAGTATATTCTTTTTTACTTGCTTCCAGGAGAGTATGGGTTTTAGTACAAAATTATTTAAAATATTTTTATATAGTATGCATACTGGGTACCTGGTGTGTACAATTTATACCTGTAAAATACCATCCACTGTAACATTTTCATTACAATCCCGCATTTGACTGAAATCTCTGAAGGCTGATCAAAAAACTGTGGGGAATGGAACTGCCCAGCCCATATCCTTTCTTCCCCTTTCTCTGAGGAATCTCCTCTTTCTTCTCTAGCCTCTTGCTTTTGGTGGTGTAATAACTGTGCGCTTTGTCAAGTCCACCAGAGTCCCAGGGAAGGTTTGTAATTCAGATCCACAGAAGCCTGACCTTTGTAAGAGACTGCGTAAGTCACTTGCCGATTGCAAGTCCAGTGAAGAGCATGGTGATCATGGCAGTTATGTCTGTGGTGTTAGGAGTGCACTGGGATGCAAGAACCTGGGCATAAAGGTTTGCGGACTCTCATGGTGTGTGGATGGGGCTGCTTGTAAGGAACACCCCAAACTGTCATCAAACACTAAATACTGTGGGAAATGGTTAGGAAGGATGGATTACCTAGTGGAGGTGAGGGCAGGCACACCTTTCCTGGAGGTCAGAATGGATCTCTGGAGGTAGATATGACTGAAGTGAGTTTGTGAGCCATCCTGATGGAGGGCCAGAAGAAAAAGCCAGTCTGGTGCAAGGCTTAGGCAGAAGTTGCTTTACTTCCATTTTCGTTTGGCAAATCCCTTGTTATTGTAGGAGCCTAGGCTATGTGTGGGCAGCGTCATTTGTCTCTTTTGCTCCCCACTTATGGCATGCTGTAGGTATCATCTCTTCTGTTACAGGCCTTCAGCTTCCTGTGAGGGTGGGGAAGTGTCTGGGTATGGAGTGGAAGTGTCCTGGGACAGATGCTCCGTGGGCACTAGCAGAGGAAAAGCTTTGCTCTAAGGCTTCCTGCAGTTTTAGGGAGAGTGGTGGTGGTGGCTCTCATGTTCTCTTCTTGCCTTCTGTGTGCCAATATAGTTCTTTGGGAGGAAGGCAAAGTTGCAGAGAAAAGGAGAAAGGGCAACTGACTCAGCCGTGTATGTGGCCTTCAGTAGTCATGTGTGGCTAGCTGGAATGGTGTGGGACTTCTGCCCAACTCCTGATGCTTGCCCATTTTGAAGGCATCTGGGCTTGGGACACAGCGCAGCTCAGATGCACTTCTTAATGTCTGTGCCATTGGTGGCCTCTGTCCCACAGCAGGTTAGAAACAGTGCCTGGTAATAGAGTTAATCAGCTTTTTCCCCAAAACATGCTTTAATGAGTTTAGTACGTCTCCTTTTCCTATCGGCCTCCTGGGCACAGCTGTGGACCCCATCTCTCTGGCGCAGAAAGGCAAGTTCTCCTTCACTGGGTGTTGCTGTGATTGTTGTGTTGTATTTTTTGTACAAACGCCCATTACCACAGTATCTGAACACCTGTGAGGAGTTGCTGCACCAGGATGTGGTCAGGTTCAGAGGCACACAAACTGATGAACATTCTACCTCTAAATCTTTTTTTTGGCAAATAAATCAAGGAGGGAGGTTGGCGCATGATTCATTAAACATAATGCTCAGTACAAGGAAGGCAGGAGTGGACAGGTGGAGACAGGACTTCCAAATGCTGTGGGAGCAGTTCTCTTTGCAGCAGCCTGGAGATGACCAAAGCTTTCTTTGAGGTTAACAGTAGGTTTCCTGTTCCACATTTTACTGAAGGATCTGAAGCAGCAAACCCCAATGTTTTTGGAGTAGGTCTCACTGTCACCACCTTCCTCCCTACCCCAAGCCTACCCACCTCTGGTCTCCCTGTCCTTCCTGTCCACCCCCCTACAACTGCTCCTGCCTTATTCCCACCTCAGGCTTCTGCTTTCTTGCCCAGTCCTGCTGCTAGGTGCAGCCAAGCAAATGGGGACCCCAAGTTGGTAGGCCTGGGGAATGCAGCAGCTTGAGCCCTGCTCCACATCATGCCTCGCATCTGGTTTTGGCTTATGTGACCTTGGAGACCTGCCTATTGAAAAGAGAGAGGCTTCTTGTAGCTCACAGCAAATTTCAGAGCTACCTGAAAGTCACAAGGAGGATTTGTAAGATTGTAGAATGTGGGAATGAGAAATAAATGGAAATGTTTAACTTTGTTACTTAAATAACTGTTTACAAACAGGAGAAACTTGTGTCTGCTGATAGTAAGATGTCCATACATGAGCACCTCACCAGGCCAACCTTTTGGTTGAGTGTAGCTCAGCAGAGCAGCAGTGCTGCCTGCAAGATATCCTGCCCTGCCCTTCCCTGTTCCCCTGTTCTCTTGACTGCAAAAAGGGGGTGATGGTGTCTGGCCACATTTGCATCAGTCACTGGAGACCCAGTGATGAACAGTAGCCAGAAAAAGACGTGTGAAGCCTAAACTCACCTTTGGCATTCATACTGCTTCAGGCTTGTGTTTTTTCTCAAAGTGCATTTTCAACCAGTCTTAAGCTGCTTGCATATTTTATTTGTGTTTGGCAAATAACTACAGCTAAACTAATAAATTAGAAATTAAATATTTCATGTGGAAATACTCAGAAAACCAATGTGTGGTGGTGCTCTTCCCTGTAGTTAGCTGGTGAGAGCACTGCTAGGTGAGGCACAAGACCCAATTTCAAACCCCCTCTCTATATTTAGATGCAGAATCTGGATTTAAAAGTCTCCTATGCCACAGAATGGCCTTGTCAATTGACTGGGGGCCATTTTATGATGAGTTTTTCTGCCTTTCTAGCCAAGCTCCTTGTGGAGGTGGGTGCAGTCACCAGGGGCCAATCTGTCGCCAGTCTGAAAAATGACTAGCCCATCTCTGGTACGCTGGAACAGCGGTCACTGGGCAGTCACGCCATTGCAAAGTACTCTGTTCAGCTGCGTATACCTTACTCATAAGTAGATGTTCCTTTTCCTCTAATTACCTCTGTGCTACTGTTACTCCCATGCACCTTGGAGCACTATTAAGTAGTAATAACTACTGATACCTGTGGGAGAAATCAAGGTTAATAAGTGGCTCATTAAGAGAGCTCCAGGAGGAGCACAGAAAGGGGGTTTTGTCTTGCACAATGCATAAGGTTCCCATGGGTGCGTCTGAATGCAGGCTTACTAGCAGAAGAGTTATACTCGGAAGACAAGTGGTTTGGTTCCTGGGTATTAGACTCTGTCAGGTCAGCGAGTGGGAGAGCAATACTTAGAAGTTGAGCCTCTGTGGTTTGATTTATTTTTGTATTTATTTTGGTTTGCTTTTTATCCAGAGGTCTTTGAAACCAAATGGAAGCTCCAAACTGGTGTTGAGTCAAGCCCTTAGTCTGGCTGTGGGTATGTGGAAATGAGCTGGAGTGGTCAAGATGGGCCGTATCGCTCCAACCTGCTTTGAGTACTGTATCACAGACCTCTTTCCTGTACTGTAAGGAGTCTTGTGTCTCCCTATTATGCTGAGGTAGTGAAATGAAAAGCTGAGTGAGCTGCACCTCTGCACAACACAGTTGCACGAGGAAGGGTTTCTGGGTAAGAACACAGCGGGATGCTTGCGCTTGCCAGCTGGGAGCTCTTTGCTGCAGCACTTGCAGTGTCCCTGCAGTAACTCTCCTTTAGCCTGCAGGTGCCATCGTCTGTGCTGCAGGGCAAGAGGCTGCTTTGGGGAGAAGCAGAGGCCAGAAAAATAGTATTTTGGCACCTGGATTCCCATTGAGGGCCGTGTCCTGTCAGTGTTGTTTTTCCCTCTGGGTACTAGCATAGTGAATTTAACTGTGTACAGAGGTCAAGAGCGGAGCAAAGAATGCATAAGCTGTTTGGGTTGTGGTGCTGGGTACTACACCTCGAAAGCCAGGTGTCCAAAGCCATCTGTAACTGTGGTGTTCTGCAACTCTAGCTACCCTGTGCAGCTGCTTGGAAAAAGACACGTAGGAAAGGTTTCTTGCAAGGACCTCTGGGATTGCTTAGTACATACTAGTTATATTTGCCCCAGTATTGTGGCTGACCATAAAAAGTGAGTGGATCAACATCAGAAAGCTCTTGCAGTTCTGTTTCAGTCGTGGCAGTGCTGTTCACCACAGTTACCATCCTGGTCTTCCCCTCTGCGCTTTCAGTGCCTCCTCTCTGAGGTGACCAGCACCCCAGCTGCCCTGCTCGGATCAACTGTCCTTAACTTGAACTAGCTGGTTTAGAGTGAAGTCCTCGTACGGAGAGGGCTTCTGTAGCTGTCTCATGGGTCAGCAGCTCAGTCCGAGACCAGGCTCCTCTAAAGGGCACAGGCCTGAAAATGGGAACTTAAATGCAAGCAGTTGGCTTTGCAGCTGCGGTAGATGTTGGTCCCATAGGAAGCCTAGCACCTAAGTAGTGAGTTAGTGAACTGTGATACTGTATTTGCTTTCTGTTTTGTTCTTGTAACTAAGTCTAAATTGAGCCACTGATGGTTTTTGCACCAGCTGGAGTGGTCACACTCTTCCTTAGCAGTTTTTACCTCTTTCTGCTTTTTTCCTTAATGATGACGAGGGCCCTAGTCATGTGAGCTTCCACAACTGTGAAAGTGTCTGTGTGTGCTGCTGGGAGCCTGAGTGTTCAACACCGCTTCTCAAGGCTGCCATGTGTGGCCTTCTGGCACTCCCTTTCTTTGGAAAGTGTGTGAATGTGCGTGTGTCAACCTACGAGGGTAGCACGGGTGATGCACACTCAACCGTAGCTTCTGAAGGTGTAACTTAAGGACTGCATGCCCAATCCTTCCCTTCCTTTTGCCCTACTCTAAGAGAAGAATAGGCTTTGGTACTGCTGTCCATCCACGTGATGTTCTTGCTGGGGCTTGCACTGCACTCCAGTCTGTGGCATTAAAAAATAGAAAGGACATACCCTGTTATCACTGTGCTGTGGCAAGAATACAGTTGTATTCATGTAGAACTATTGCAGTCTGTTTGTAAGACATGATATAATTGAAAAGTCTGGCACATTTCCCACAGCAAACATTGTTAATCCCCACTAGCTCGGATTAGTCACCACTTCTTACAAGCCTTGACACAAAGCTAGCAAGTTATTCAGTTAATCTGCACTTACAGGATAAATATTGCATCCTATGGGAAATCAGGCAGCGTCTTCTTCCTCTCCTATTGTACAGTGATGCATTGTCTCTCTTACACCTGAAGGTGGAAGGGAAAAATGCAATAACATGTGATTGATGGTAGCAGGCACCTGCTATCACAATGCAGCTGGATCAGCAGGGAAATTTAGTACGAAATAGTTTGCTGAAACCAGGCAGCGAATATAAACAGCAGCTTTGTGCTCTTCATGGCACTGGAGAATTTTCCTGTTACACAACAATAAGTACTCGATGTCTCACAGCTGCAAGACTCTTCCAAGTGTCCTCTCTTCCTTCTTACTATGGGTTTTTTTTCTCATGTGATCTTAAGCTGTATCTGCAAGTAGTGTCGTTGGAGTTGGTTGGTATATTGCCCATGAAACCGAGGTCGCTGAGATGAAGGTGTTTCAGGCTCTGAACTTTTGCAGAGTCTAAAGTGCAACTCCAAGTTTCCTCATGGACAATCTCCAAAACAGCAAGATCTTACTGAGTAGGTGACCTGAGATCCCATTTTTCTCGGCAAAATAGCTGAGTGGATCTGGAAACACCAGGTTTCCAGCTGTTGGGCAATTTACCTGGGGAAGCCGGGTTGAAGCAGAGCACCAAGGAAGCTCGGAGACATCAGTTCAGCAGCCCTGCCAGGGTTTTTTTTTCCAAGCCTGTACGTTGCGTGTCCAGTGGAACCAAGACCACCAGTGGGTGCAAGCAGGGAAAGAAGGGGCCTTCTGGCTGAGGAGCTCTTGATTTGTGAGGAGTTTTGAAAATTTCTGATTTCGGGGTGGTTTGATCCAAAACTTTTTTTTTTTTTTTTTTAAAAAAAAAAAAAAAAAAAAGTAATTGTCCTGGTTTCGGCCGGGATGGAGCTAATATTTAAACAAGTATTCTCTTAGATGCTTAACTCTCCCTATGGTTTTGACCAACTTAAATTACACTTTATCTTAGGTCATAGGATAAATAATTGCATAAATGAGTGCATGTTTCTTCACCTTGTTGATTTATCATCTCATTGGACTAGGTCATGTTTTCAGGGATTTTAAGCTTAAGTTTCACTCCCAGTCAGCAAAGTGGAGTTGTAAGTCTTAAGCAAGGTGCTTTTGAAAAGAGAGGACTCATGCTAAGAGCTTTTTCTGTTTGACAATCTGTCTAGTCACTTATCCACATTACCGTGTGACTAAGTTTCCTTAAATCTGGTAGTGAATTATGTTCTCCTCTTGCCCCATCCCAAAAAATTCTGGTGACCATATGCGTGACTGACCCCGAGTCCCCAGCATCTCGTCTGAGCGGACACTGGCTGCCAGGTGAATTCTGGCATGGGTATCACAGCAAGTTGAGGTTTTCACATCTGGTGATGTTTGTGTCTTACCCTTGTCTTTTGCTTTGCGGTGTTGGTTGTCTGTCTAGGAAAAGTTAGGATTCATTTCTATCCCATTGTTAGCAGGCTAAAATAGTTCTACACGTGATGTTGGAGTTACAGCGGGCTGAGCAGTAAAATTGTGTTAGCTCCGTGAGTTCAGTGGAAAAGCAGTGTTTTAACCTCTTACTTGTTTCTACTGGTCCTGGATGTGGCGAGGAGTGTTGTCATGCTCAGTATCTGTTTAGAAACTCTCCTACCTGTAGTTTGGATTTTTAAATACTACTTTATTATGTTTCCATCGTATTTCTTCCAGCCAGGTCAGTAACTGCAGGAAGAAAGTGCTCAGGTCGTCCTGTCTTTGCCGACACTGGAACGAGCTTCTTCCTGCGGTCCTTTCTCGAGCAGTGTCCTGGTCCGGCGTTCAGGGTGGCCGAGCAGAAAGGCATCCATCCCTGCTGGCACCCCGTCGGTCAGGTCCAAAAGCTGTAATGTTTCTGTGCTTTCCCCAGAGTGCGTCTTTTGTGTCTAATAAACCACATTGGTAGGGCTCTTAAAGAAAATACAGCGTTCAGGCTGCCTTTGTAAACTGACAATACCCTGCAGCTCCTGGAGGCAAGAGCCAGCGTTTCTTTGGTGCCTGGAGATGATCGGGGGGAGGTTACAGGCTGGTTGAGATAAGTTGCTGAGTCAATTGGAAATTGCCAGTAGTATTTTTCTCCCTTTCTGTCCCCATCTAGAATTTACATGAGAAGGTCATGTTACTGTTGTTTCCTCTTCTGCATTCCCTGTCAGACAAGGTCATTTTCGAAGCCAATGACCAGTTAAGCTTTAATTCTGCAACCATGGAAAATTATTATCAAAGGGGACAAGCTTCAAAGTAGATGATTAACTGGCACATCCGATGACTGGTTACATTTTAACAGGCTCCTTTTGCACAACTCCCTTCAGCTGTAGCGAACTTGAACTCATATGAAAATAAGTTTCCCATGAGATGTAATGGGGTGACTGTCCCTTACAATGTGGCTAAAGCTTTCAGTCCTGGCTGAATAAATAGATGGTAAGAGAAAGGACACAGTCCTTTCATAACAAACTCCTAGGAGCTTTCCCTGGAAGCCCAGATGTTGTCCCTGCTCCCAGTCCCTTGTTACTGCTGGAAATTTGCTTTATTTTTGGTTGCCAGGATCGTGAGAAGCATAGTCTAAGTTGCCCTGAGATAGGTACAGCCTCTCATAGTCCTTAACTAGGGAAAGCATCAAGGTGGATTAAAGCCAACCCCATTCCTGTGTCGGATCAGGTTTTGGAGGCGCTAAGAGCCAAGCCAGGTTTCTGTGAGATGTCATTCATCAAGGAGGGAATGCAGAGAAGTACAACGGTGCCAGGAGGGGCAAAATAAGGGCTGGGTTACAGCAGCGTGGCCTAAATTGATCCTTCTGCTGCTGCGTTTTGGAAATGTTGTTTTCCTAAAAGAAAATGTTGTGAGGCTATATGGTGTTTTGGTGCGGAGCATGTATGCAATATTTATAGTCTTCTCATCTGAATTAGCTGCAGGGTTTGAATGTTTTATTTTTAATAAAGGAAGAAGGCAGCTGACAAACCAAAGGGGAATACAGCTATGCAATGAAACCTCATGGAAAGGAGGACGCTGTCACAATGGGAACTTTTTTAGTAAATTCATTCATTGCTTCATGTATATCCTGCACCAGTCTTTCCCTCATGGTTTGAAAGGTGCATTGAGGAACCTCAAGTCATTTTGTTCCAACCTGAAATATAGCAGATACTGATGCGGTTAAAGCCATTCGGGGCCAAACCGTTAGCTGCCAGCTACCGGCAGAGGCACCGATATCTGTGGAGCTCTGCCTACTTATGTCAGCAGAGCATCTGGCACAGAAGCTTACCCCTTGTTGAAAAACTCACCTAAGATGACTGTTTTCAGATGGCTTTTTCCACACTGATCCTGTGCCGCTGCAGCTAGCCTGCTTACGTGTATCTAGTCTAGCTCCTGTACCACTGGTACCGATGTGTCTAGACTGGCTGCAGCTGTCCCTGTTCGACTGCAATCTAGTCCAGAGTCCATCTAGTTACACAAGAAATAAGCAGAATTTGCTTTGCTGGTGGTGCTGGGGGAGTGCGAGGTGCAGAGGCAGGTACGCAGCCCCATCCTTGGCATCATTCCCCAGACTCTTCCCTGAATGATCTCTTCCAGCTCGCGTACAGCTGAGGGCAGAAGTTGGCCTTTACTTTGGTTTATTTACGTCAGCTTCATTTTTGTTCTCTTTCCCCTATTAGCAATAAGGAATGAATTCTCTTCTTGGCTTAATCAGGGTAACTGTGAGCAGGCTCACGCCTGTGCACTTGGAGGCTGTTTTTAAAAGCTGGCTGATATCGGTGTTATGGTGTAAAGCTGATAAATCTTTAAAGAGAAGGTCACAGGGCTGCCTGCAGAGGCCTGACGTTAGCTTCTACTGACAGTGATAGAAACTGGTGGTGTATGTCTCTGCGGTGTCAAAGGAGGATATCTAAAATTCACCTCTGCTTAAAGGGCTAATCTCCTCAAGTCCTTCTGAATGGCTTCTGAGACAGGCTTGAGCAGGGCGGGCATTCGCATTTGTCCCATAGGCTGTGTCTGCCATCCCCTTCCCCACGAATAGCTTTGAGTCAAAGCTTTGGCAGTGTTGTATGCACAGCTCATTCAGAAAGCAGAGCAAACTGATGTGTCTCTCTGGACAGCTGTTAATTGAGACCTACAGTGCTGAATGCCTCTGGCAATCAAAAATCTGGTTATAAGGGGTTTTTCTTTTCTAACCACATGAATGGAAACTGGGGTTCTCAGTGACATGATCTCCATTCCCAGGCGTTATAATGAAATCTTGAACATTTGGACTCAGGGCCAGAGGAGGAGCCAGCACTGGCAAACACCGTGTCCTTGTTGGAAGTGATGTCCTTGTCCTGGTGGAGATAGGCTCAGGTGTGGGACTTGTGTGGTTACACTCCAGCTGGAAGTTCATCGCCCTCGTTGGCTGCTGCTCCAGTTGTGTAGCTGTTTGTGAGAAGCTGTCCAAGATGATAAAGTGGGGTTTGTGCCTGGTAAAACTTGTCCATGAAATGCAAGTTGTTGAAATAGTGAAACAGATGCCTGTCTCTAATAGCACCAGCAAGACAAGGTTTCTAGGAAGTATATCTTGGAATAAACCAGCTGCTACAGCTGGGAATAAAGCTGGCAAGAAGTGGCCCTGGAGATATTTTTCAGGTCTGAAATAGAAGCTGCTGAAGTTTAGGGAGATGTTAATTGGTTAACCATCCTTAGGCCACTGTGGCTACAGCAACACTGCTGTAACAGCAGCAGCACAGGCTTTTGCTAACCTCTTTCTCTGTGACTCCACTGGGATATGTTGGTTGCTTGTTTCCCTGCTCTCATCCGCCTTCTGCCTTTTAAAATGCAGAATGTTCATATAAAGACATTTAAAAAAAAAAAAAAAAAATCCAGAATTGATTTTACATGACAGACGTTACTGTCAAATTTAGGAAGATGGCCAAAAGGCTAACAGAACTGAAGAACAATTGAATACAGGTGTTTTTCAATGCCAAGTGATCTGCTGTGACCTGGAGCATTATTTTTCACAGCAGCCTTTTCTATGTCTGAACAAGAGAGAGGATTCATCAAGGTATGCAGGGGAATGCCAGTGGGAGCAGCAGTGGCCTCAAGCCCTGGTGGTCAGGCGCTCAGGTACTTTTGAACGATGCTTTTCCACAATGATTATCTAGGTCCCTTCTTTTGTTGTTCCTGCTTGGATGAAGGACTGCACTGTAACTGCTCCCTGCTGGGAGCCAAGGACCTATTTGCATTATAGCAAACGATTTCTTAATAGAGGACTAGATTTGGTGTATTCATGTGATATACAATACCTTTGAGACCTCTCCATCCAGCTTAGTTAAGATACTACACCAGCTGACAGTGCCCAAGTCTGTGTAGAAAGCTGGCAGCCAGCGGTCCCAACCGGGAAGCTGTTTCCCACAGAATTAGGCAGGGCCAAAACTGGCTGAGCCTCAAGGACTGGAGCATTGCTCCTCTTTTCCACAAAGTTTGATGCACAATGGGGAGCTGGGTCAGAGCTGGACTTTGTAAACAGGTGTGAAGCCACTGCCTGAATGGCTTTGCACCTGATTATACCAGGAGGGGCTTGGCTCACTCTCCTCTTATTTCCTCCTAGTTTGACTGCAAAGTTAAAGGTAGTGTTTGCTTTTGTAGTACTAGCCTGATTTCACTGGTTTATACTGCAGGCTATTGGTGGGAAGTACCTAGGCACTGAAATTTTAATGACAGATATTTGAATTAACATGTTTGCATGTTTTATTGTGTTCTTTTGTTATGCTTGTGCAGTTTGTAAAGGGCCAAGGGATCCCATAAGAACAAACATAATGTAAATCTGTATTATTATATACCTTGTAGTGTCAGCCTCAAGGAAATCCCAATTGTACTCCTGTTCTTTAAGGACAACAGCAAAGAATCAGCCCTCTAGGAAAACTCGGGAAAGCATTAAATCAGCTTTTTCTAATTTTGTTAATGAAACTGCAAGGAGATAATTCATAAGCATGATGGACATGCCCTATAGCCTGTGCCAGCAGTCCCCAGATACCAGCGATGCGGAGGGGGCCAAGCTGGTACCCACTGGGCTTGAGTGTTTGTGGTCTATGCTGGAGGTCTGTCCTTACCATGAGGAGGCGGTGGAGATGGAGAGGGCTAAGGAGGCTGGGATGCTGGAGGCTGCAAGCGGGATGAGAGGGGATACAAGCAAGTTGATAAAATTTGGAGGAGAAAAGCCAGTTCTAAGCAATAGGAAGTGAAGGCAAGAGCAGCGAGACCTACCTAAGAAGCCTCATGGAGGCGTTTTTGGCAGCGTTTCTGGGAGGGGACTGATTCCAACTTTAACAAAGCTCTGATCACAACCTTTTTCCGAGGCTTTTACAGGACAATGCAGCTTAGTGTTGCAACAAAATTGGGCTTTGAAATGCTCTATGCAGCCTCTCTGTTGGCAGCCACATCATCCCAATCAATAACATCAGTCCATCAGCCTTCTAGAAGCACTTAGTAGTTTGGGCACAATCAGCCTGGTTCAAATGCAGACCCAGAGTGTTGGAGGTTTAATAGCAATTGGTCCTGTCCCAGACTGGTAGGAACTGAACCTCTGCTGGCATCAGCAGGCTGTGCTGATTTGAATGAATTCAGGACCTGATAGTAAAGTTTTTCTTGAAAACCCATTTTAGGAGATGCTGCTGTTAACATGGGACTGTATCTCCGTCTTGAATATAAATGCAGAGTTCACTGCTATTAAATACACAAGTGCCTAAATCATATAGCAACAGCAGCATGCAATTCTCAGCTCTTCTGTGGTCACTGTGCACTTCAGACTGATGGCTCTGGGGGCTCACAGCTTAGCAGGGGCTGCCCCTGGAGCAGGAAAGGCCCACGCTTTGCAAGAAAGTGGCGTTTGGGAAACAGCAACCCTTTTCTCTCAACCAAAATGGACCGCAGCCAGGTGTTTGGGATGCGAGCTCATCTCATGCAGCATCTGCTGAAGATGTACAACACAGCTCTGGCTGTTCAGTTATTAATTATCCTGACTGTATTTTCTTTGTGGAGTGAGTGAGTCCTGGGTCTCAGGGTCAAGCTCTAGGGTAGTTACAGCATCACTGTCCCCACCGCCCTCGCAGCCTGTGCTTATGCACTGTCTCAGGACAAGGGGAGAAGAGGCATTGGAAGTCTCGGCATTCCTTTAGCGTACCTAACCTAGCTTGGATCAGAGATGTCCACAGTGCCAGGGCGTTGCTCTTGCTCCATGAGCAGATATCTCAGCACTGGGCTTTGTTACAATCCAGAGTCCAGTTCCTTGTCCTTGCTGCTTGCACCCTGTTTAGAAGACTCGAAGTGCCTCCCACCCCTTGAAGGTGTTTTATATATGAGAGTTGACTCACCTGCACCTAAAGGCAGTGGATGGAAACCTGAGAATTTGTCTGGAAAAACAAAACAAAAACAATGAGGCAGCTGGTGATGGTTTAAAGAGGTAGCTTTGAAGATAGGATTTTATCTTTAAAAAGGGTGTGTGGGGAGGAGGAAGCAAATGACTATGAAGGACAGCTGTAAGGAGAAGCCTGTAGCATTTGTATCTGCAGTCCTTCCATTTTTTGGCTTCATTATCTGTCTGGAAGGTGATGGAGAAATACAGAAACCAAATGGTTGTTTGCTTTTAAAGTATTTTAATCTTTAGCTCGAAGGTTGGGAGAGCCTGTATTGGCCTTAAGCCACATGTTTTGGTTTGGGTTTTTTTTGGGGGGTGGCAGGGAAGGATAACTTTCTTTTTTTCTTTTTTTTTTTTTTTTTCCCCTCCCCTCACTGAGGTGAGACTTGTTGGAAAAATTCCTCCAAGATGAAACTCCCTTGGGCTTGGCATCGTTACACTGGGAATAAACGTCATTTGTGGTGTACAGGGCATTGGGAAAAATATATAGCAGGCCCTTTGCAGTGATCTCTCTATTATGTCTAGCCTACCACGCAGGGATTTCACAAGTATTGCAGAACGTAACTCAGTGTTGAAGTGATCCAACAAAATTTATTATGTAAATCTTTACAAAGACAAGGGACAAAAAGAAGGGCAATGCACTTAAGAGTCTGAATGCTGGGCATAGAGAGCACGTGGTTTATCTCCGCCGAACAAAGTTCTGCAACAAAACCTGTATGCATCAGCGCAAACGACAGCAGAGGTACAAGAGCCCTCTATGCCTTGGCCAGCAATCTCCATAGTCTGGGCATTTTCTTTTGACATTCTCATAACAAGCATATCCTGGCTTGCTGTTAGTGCTATAGGAATAGTGGGTTTTAAAACTCTCGTTCGCTAACGAACAGTGATACTGTTTTGGGTCGGCTTGAGCATTAAGTCTCCAAATCTGCTCTGTGAAAAGAACAAAACAAAAATGTTAGTTTGGAGTTGAACGTTTTGCTGTTTTAAACGGACGTTACTAGGACAGCAGCTCCTTGCCCCATTCTCCTCTGGAAGCCAGGCTTGGTGTCACCGTGGCATCCAAGGCAGGACTTGCATTGTTCTGCTGGAGGCCAGGCTTGGTGCATGGTGAAGAGAAGCCCCCCTTTTCCATTTGGAAGAAGGGTAGTATATCAATAATGTTCTGAGGCCATCTCTTCTCTATCTTTCCATTGCTTTGTTGGGCAAGTGAAAATACTGGCAGGGTCATGTACCTTGTTTTGTGAGAGATTCATGTTCTACTCTGGCTTCATTTCCATGATGCCAGACAAATTCTTCTTATAGATTGTGCCAAGCTGAAATTCACTGGGTATCAAAACTCTTGTTAATATACAGAGAGTACCTTATATGTTTGAATATAGACTTATCACCTAGTTAGAGATAAGACATAAAAGAGCAACTCTGCTAAGGGAAATGAGATGAGATTCCCGTGCCACTGAATGAAATACTATCTTGTGTAAACCAGACGAAATGTGAGTCCTGAACCTCCGTGTTCAACCAAACTGCAGCTGTTTCAAAGCAGATCCAACAGCACTACCAAGTGCCTTTTCTTTTTTTCATTTCCCCTAGACAAAGCACTTATCGTGGAAGTGAGGATGAGAACGAGCAGGCCACCCCATCAGTCTGCTGCTAGATCAAACCTGGTAGGAAGCCTGACTTCCAGCTGGCTTGTTACAATGGCCAAAGGAGGTGAGACCAAAGCCCATCTCCCAAATTCCAGCTGTGCAACCAGATCCAGGAGGAGGCTAGTTCAGAGCAATTCCTCCATGAACACACTTCTCTTTTCCATCAGACAGTCATTTAATGGTTTCCAGAACCAGAGGCTATATCCAATGGACTTTTTCTCTGTGAATTTGTTTAAGTTGGTGCAAAACCCAGTTCTGGCCTCTACAACAGCTCGTGGCATGCGGTTGCACAATCCCACCGTATGTGAAAACATACGCTGTTAGTTAAGCTGCATGTACCGCTCCTTATTGAGCAAACCACACCCCAAGACCTTGTTTATAAGAAGATGGGAGGGACCACATTTGAAGACTGTTTCATGGCAACTGAAATCATAATTAGCACAGCTATCTTCGTATGTTGCAAGATAATTTCTCTTCCGGAGGGGGCGAATGTTAAAGTATATGTAAATAATCAATTAAAATGAAGGGCTCATTACTGGCTTGCTCTCTAGCTGCAATTTGATAGGCAAACTTGGGTAACGTACATTCTCGAGCTGTCGTTGCAAATTAAAAAATATAAAAAGGCAAAGGGGTTTTGGAAAAGGATCTTCTGCTGCTTTCTGGTCCACACGTCATCCTTTTCGAAGGGAAGAGTCACAACTGCGTGACTCCTTGAGCTGGGCGTGACCAAGGCAACCAGTTCAGTGCAGCAAAGGCAGCTGTACGGTCCTTCAGTTCTCAAGGGTGGCTGAGAGCAAAAGTGAGTGACAGCACAGCAACCTTTGTGGTATTAGCTATAATTATAGACTGACGTTCTTTGCAGAACAGGAGGAAAAATCAAATATTTACTGTTGGGGATAAAAGGAGAAGTAAGAGCTTTTTTTGAGTGTGTGTGTGCAGAGGGTGGGCCTGGTCCCACACTCTTAAACAGGCTGATCTGAAAGGTGTCAGCACCTGCTCCTGCTCTTTGTCAGTAGATGCAAGAGACACAGCGATCATGTAGAAAGGTCCAGAGCTGACAACACGCCATGGCTGACTTTGGAGCTTTTTGTATTTTTAGCATTGCTGGTGACAGAGATACCAACAGCGGAATGATCCCAGCTCCCTTCGAGTGAGAAATGATTCATGCTCTGTAAATATAAAGCTTGATGCAAGCAGCCCTGTATCCTCTGAAATGAGGACTGCAGCTCTTGAACTTTTAAAAGGACCTTTTTTTTCTCCAGTTCTTTAGAGAAGAGTTGCAGGGTTTTACTGTTAGCGTGGATCGCCTGTTTCTGGACAGCTCTCCTGAGCAGCATTTTCTGGGAGCACTCTCTTTTGCTCTGGCCTGGCACTGAAGCTGAGCATTAGGAAATTTTAAACTCGGATCCAATTTGGCATCCCCAATACTGACGTGAATTGTTCTCTTCTCCACTTCAGCCAGGTGTTGGTCCCTTCGATAAAGAAGCCTGTAATAGTTAATGCTTCCCTCCGACCTTTCCTCTGATGTGTAATCAGAGAGACGGTGTGAGCTTGTGATACCAGAGCATCTTGTCCCTGGCCATCTGCTCTGGGTGCTTTTTGAGGCAGAGAGAAGATCTATTTCCAGACAAGTGGCACTTGGTTTCAGTGGGAGAATCTGGATCTCTAGCAAAAGGTTTTACATAGACTTGAAATAAAGAAGGGGGAGGAAGCGTGAGTGGGGAAAAAATATTTTAGTAATGCTTGTGGTTTACAAGGTCTTACACTATTTCAACAAATGGCATGCACATACCAAACAATCTTCAGAGAGTTGATACCTCTTTTAGTTAAATAATGACTTGGGCTGTATCAAAGGACATTCACTGATGTGCCAGGAGCACATGATTTCAGCACAAAATACTGGTACTGAGTCTCCACACCTTTGAAAGTTGTTAGTCCTATCTAAACCCTTTTCCTTGTAGCAACATACCTTATGCAAGGCTGCTCCTCTGAGGCTCCGTCTGCGCAGCGGGACTGAGGTGAAGGCCGGGGTTTTGCCCTGGGATCTGGTGGGGTGAGGTTTGATGAGGAATGCAGTTCTCTCACCCAGAGTTGCACATCCTCGTGCAGACATCTTGAAATGAGTGGAGCCGCTCGTTGCGTTTTCACATGCAGGGAAATACGCGCTCCTGTAAAATCAAGGCTGCTTGCTTGTTCTGTGCCTGCTCCATAGTGCAGAGCTACTTTGTGCGTGTTCACGTGCAAGGCAGATGAAATGACTCAGCTCCAGGAGCTGAAATAATGATTCAACTAAAAGTTTAAACTGAAGTTGTAGGATGGCAAAAAAGCCTTGTGTGGACTTTCCACTGTTCCAACAACTACTTATGACCTTTCATACAGTCAGATAAGTGGCTTTATCAGACGAAAACCTGAAGCAGGAACCCAGCTTGTTAACAGAATCACTTGGGTTGCAAGTGACATTTCTTTCCTTCCCTCTACAAGCTTGATTGCCACATTTTAAATGGCAACAGTTATTCTGCAAAGAGTTGACTGAGACTTTAGCCACATCGTTGATTTATGCACCAGATACTGTCAAATTGTATTTGCGTTAAGGAATGAGCCGTAAGCAGGGAACTGGAAACTGTGGCTTAAAAGGTGAATATCCTCTGGATATCTAGGTTCAGATCTTAGGTCACAGCTTAAAATGAGTATTAACAACTCCTAGAGTCTACAGAGGGGTGTGTTTCATTTCTTTTTCTTTTTTTTTAAATTCAGTAGAGTAAACCAATGCACAGTTGGCACCGTTAGAAACAGGTTGGAGACTGGCTAATAAGTCAGGTCAGGCTTGAGGTGCATCTGCAGACCAGCATACGACCATATGCAAGAGGTTTGGTTTATCAATTGATTTATTAGATTTATTTGTTCATCTAGGACTTTGAGCAACCTAATCTAGTGAAAGGTGTCCCTGCCCACAGCAGGAGGGTTGCACTAGGTGATCTTTAGGTCCCTTCCAACCCAAACCATTCTATGATTCCTCTCCATTACAGGTACAGTTCCATAAGAAGGAGGATGATGCCAGTGTATGGAGCATTTTTAGGTTCTTCAGAATTGATTCAGTCCTTTCAAAAAATCCCAAACTTTGTCAGCTGATTGTTGGAATGGATTAAATTTCCTTTCTTATAACTTACTTAGAGAAGGGAAAACTGAAAATATGCAACAAGAGGAATAAAAAAAGCAGGGAAAATGGCAACCCATTACAGCTGTGCGCCTCAGGCAAACCTCATAGTGCTCCCAAATCACAAATCTTGTTCCAAAGCATACAGATGTGAGCGTTTCTCAGTGAAATGGTTGTCTAGTTTGGGTGGCATGGGAGAGGGGCTTAGGCTGTAAAAACCATCTATTTTCTTAGATATAATCTTAGAAATAGCTTAAAAATCCAGCTTGAGGTAGTTGCCTGTTTTGGAAAATTGCAACACAAGGAGCTAAAACTTAGCCAAGTTGCGTGCAATAGAGAACAGAGCTGGATGCTGAAAGGTCCTGGGCAGGCTGTACCAGGAGTACAGTAACATAATCTGTAACATAAAGTATATGTTATGTAAACATAACATTTACTGTTATGTGAAGTATAGCTGAGAGTGTGTAATAGGTAGAGAGAGAACATTTAGCAGCTTCTGGTGTGTTTACCCTGGAGAAATTGTAAATGGATCTTAGAGAACCTGCTTCATGACTGCCATTTAGATTAGGAAGCCAGGCAGATAAATGTTGCTGTAGAAAATGCTGAAATGCCAAGACCCTCAGACATTTAGGCAATGTTGTTCTGGGAACCTACAAGTCAAAGAAAACCAAGCAGATACCCAGGTGCCTTCTTTACCTAAGAATATAACTCTGACCAGAGTCCTAGGAAAATCAAATCAAGCTGAGCATGTTGTTATCTGGGCTGTTTCAGGTCCACAAAGATTCCTTTAAAATGCTGTTGCTTGGTTAAAATAATTTCTTTAGTGTTTTCAGCATGAACAGAAATCCATGGCCTTTCTCGTTCCCCAAATCGCTTCTGAGCTACTTATTTCTTCAAGAGCAGGTATTTTAGCACCATTTTGGTTTCTCCTCTGTCTCTTCTGCCTGTAGACTCAGTAATGCTCCTGAGGACATTAATTGAGGGGCACATCTGCAAGAAATTTCAGGACTATGATCCTCTAAACAAGGCTCTCCTGAGGCATATATGTGGAGAGGAAAGTCAGGAGTGGGAAAGGAAAGCTGGGTGGGTAGTGGGGTAATTAAGTTTCTGCAGAGCCAGGAAACAGCAATCACAGTCCCATCAGCTCAAAAATGGTAGTTGGGATCGGTGTTACTACAAGGAAGGTGAAATATATTGCCTTTTCTTTCCCCGCTCTGCCCAGTGAAAGCTACTGCTTGAGGCTGGGAAAGCTTGCATGTCAGTCATGGTAGTAACACATGAACATTGCTTTGGGTAGAGCCCTGTAATCAGCTTGGAGGAAAGAATTAATAAAACATCTTAACTGTGTTCTAAGAATAATGTAGTCCTTAAACCTTCCCATAAATGTGAGACTGCTGAAGGGGGTCTCCTCTTAAAAAGGCCTATATTCAAATATTGCAATCAATAATTGTATGAATTGCAGAGTAGACACCAGGCAAAGTATTCATAGAATCATAGAATGGTTTGAGTTGGAAGAGATCTTAAAGATCATCTAGTTCCAACCCCCCTGCCATGAACAGGGACATCTTCCACTAGACCAGGTTGTTCCAAGCCCCATCCAACCTGGCCTTGAACAGTTCCAGGGATGGGGCATCCACAGCTTCTCTGGGCAACCTGGTCCAGTGCCTCACCACCCTCCCAGTGAAGAGTTTCTTCTTTATATCTAATCTAGATCTACCTTCTTTCAGTTGGAACCCATTGCCCCTTGGCCTATCACTGCATGCCCTTGTCAAAAGTCCCTCTCCAGCTTTCTTGGAGGCCCCCTTTAGTACTGACATATCTTAGTTCCTAACCAGTCTGAGAGATGCCTGTCTTCCCCTTCTGTTGTCTGGAAGCTGTTTGCGTGTTGGGGAAGACAATCCAGACCCTGTGGCAATATCCTGAGTGATCAGCTGATGTTTCTGGAGTCTAAATATCACAAGATTTGGAATAAAATCTGGGACGTTAAGTTAGAGTTCACTGCATGTTCGCTACCAAAGCCCCTGCCCAGCTCAGGCAGCCTGCTGGGTGGGTCCTCCCTGTCCCCAGCTTGGCAGGGTAGTGATTGCACCCACTGTTTTTTGCTGGGCACGGCTCTGTGCTCTGGGCTTGCGCAGAGCGTAATCTAAATGCAGGAGGGTGAAATCGCAGAACTATCCAGACTTGAACGCTGCTTCTTCCCCGTTGCTGGTTAGGTCGCTAGCATGAAAGGTAGTTACCTGATATGATGACAGTTAAAGACATATCTATGTGGTGCTTGCATAACTGGCCAAAACAATTAGCACTGTGACTTCACAGAGAGTAACTGCAAAAGCTGCTTTTGATAATGCGCTGATGTTGTGATGACACAAATAGGCGATGTGTTTTGTGGGAAGTCTCAGGCTGGCTGTTACTCAGCTTGGGCTCTTTGTGATCACCCTTGTTGGGCTTGAGCTCTTGCTTTTCATTTTTTTGAGACTGTGTTACTGGTATTGAGGAGACACTGATATTTCAGATCCTTTCTTCATTTGGACTTCTTTATTTTGCTTTTCATCATCTACGGAAACTGGTCTGTTCTAACACTGTCCTGGCTAGATGTCATTTCGAGCTGATGTCTGAACACTCTACTGCCATATGCGGCCAGCTAGTGAGTATTTGCCAAACAGAAGCTGGGCAAGCTACAACGGGCTGGATTTGAATGAGCGAAGTAAAAGTGGAAATTACAGGAATGTAATTTTGAATGTCTCGGTGAGTCACAATCTGTTTGTTAGCAACAGAATGCCTTTGGGAGATTGTCTGAAAACTTGGGAAGAAGAGTGTGGGACATACCACGTCACCTTTGCTCACTCTGAATAGACCGTTGTCCTGCTGTGAGACTCGAAAAGACGTGTTGCCCAGCAAGAGTTTTGCTGGCAGAGTTGACTTCAGAAACAGGGAAGGAATTGAGTATGTAGCCTGGGACTTGAACATGAAGATCAGAGTACAGTTATGCTTCATTCTCTTTTCTAGATAGATCTCTGATAATTAGAGAGAGAAGGATACAATTCTCTCTGATCTGGAAAAAGTTGTACTTCAATATTAATCTGAAAGTAGATGGGAAGAAGAGCCCTGTCCAAATGAAGGTAGCTTTGTGTTTTATCCTTTAATAATTATCTTATCTTAACAGGGAGGCATAGCATCTGTGTGATGATTAATCTCTGACTCTATTTGGTTACTGAATGTTGTTCATTTAAAAAAATGGTTTGAAGTAAACATATTGTACTGCCTTGGACAGATTCTGTTTGGGAACTGTTTTGTCTGAAGACCCTATTTCCCTGGAACTTTTCAGTGATGACTATACGGAAAATACTATTTTTAAAGTATTATCTGGCAGATGTGATTTGTTATCTCTGCCTCCATATTGGCCTTCTGTGCAGATGCTCTGAGAAAACGAAACCAGCACACAGCCTGTCTCTGTGCCACTCATTGCCGTGTTTGCTCTGAGCATGGTCTTCAGAGGAACTTCTCTATAGCCGACAAGGACTGTGATTTTTTAACATGTGCATGGTGCACCCACCCATCCAAAGCATTTGCTTGGAGCAATTTTGTAAATAGTGAGGCTTCTGGGAACGCAGAGAGTTTTCAGTGACCTAATGAGGAAGGAAGACACTAACGCCCTAGGTCTGATCCTGTCATTTTTGCTCATGCTCAAAGAGTTTTGTTGACTTGGAGAAACCAGGAGCACAGGCATGACCGGGCCATGCTGCTAATGATACTCCTCTTGGATGTCACATTCCTTTTTGTAATGCAAGACCGAGACTTTTTGTGAATTCTTTACAAGCTGGTTCATAGTCTCAGTTAAGCAACACATCCATTATTCATTGAGTTTATTATGACAGTTCCTAGAGACCACATAAGAGTAGGGCTTAATTACGGTGGGCATCAGAGCCCCTGCCCCCCAATTGGGTTGTTTAGAAGAGGAGGACAGGCAAGATGGGGAAAGGGCTGGCTGCATGGCACTTGCTTGCAGACTTACCTCTGTTCTTGTTCAGCAATGCATGTACTCGAGCGCTATGTGAAACAGCAGCTTGATTTCTGCACTCTGTCTGTGTTGATGTGGGGGCTGCAGAGAGGAACGCTATGAAGTGTGTGAGAACATGACACGAATGGAGAGCAGAAGATTTCTGTGCTCCATATTTCCCTTTCTTCTCTCTTTTTTTTTTTTTCTTCTTTTTTACCCTCCTTTCATGCCTGCCACCTTTTTCTGATCTAGCTTATTTTTGTGTCATCTTTGGAAATCAGCTGGGCTACCTTGGTGAAAAGGTTACTTTCAAGGTGTGATGACTTAGAAACCAAGGCCTGTCCTGGTGAGCAGAGAGGCCAGATGTGGATGTGAGACAGGCTGGTGGCTCCTGGGCTCACAGCCTTCCTGAAGGCCAGGGGAACCCGGAGGGCTGAGGCTGTCATGGGGCTGTAGTGCTGTTTGTAGCTGAGTTGATTTAATTTCTATAGAGTGAGTGCTAAGGCGTGCCGGCAGTGCGTGTGGGCCTTGTGTTGGGTAGGTGGGAGAAGCCCTAGTTTAGTGAAAGCCAACCTGCTGGACCCAAGTGCAAATTTTTCACACGTACATACAAATCTGTGCTTGACTCTGCTCTCTAGCTGGTGCAAGTCTGGATGAGCAGTAAGGAGGAAGCATCCACCAACTTTATAGGGTCTTCCTCATTCTGCTTAGTCCCATTCAAATGGGGCTTGGTGGTGCACACCACAGTGTCATGCTGGGACATGCTGCTTGGAGAGCTGTACTGCTCGGCATCGCACAAGCACCTGTGGGGTTGTAACTGTCTTCAGGGGAGCTCGTGTTCCCTTCATGGGACACAGTGACTAGCATGACTTGGGACCTCAAGCCTTGACCACTTTGGAGATTTTCCTTTTGGTACCTCAAGGTGATCCTAACAGCAGGCGCAGGGTCACTGTAAAAGGCTCATTTTGTAGAGTGCTGCTTGCTGCTGCTCTTGCTGTCCCCTGCCCAGGGGTTAGGCTGTCAATGTGGTACCCACTCAGCCAAGCCTCCTTCTTCCTTCTACTTTAGAGGCATCCGAGTTCAGCTCCCTGGGGCAGAGCCCATGGATTCAGAGGTGCAAAGGTTCAACTGCTGTGAACTCTGTCCTGATTTTGGCACCCCTCCTTAAGTGTATAAGGGCTTTTGATGTATAACCTAGGTATGCACTAGCTAGCATTACTTGTAGCCAGATCTCCACTTTACAGCTCTTCAGGGATCTGTCCTCCACCTTTGTGTTTTACAGAGCCCTGCACACCTTTCTCACCCTGTGAGGAAGCTGTGATTTACTGTTTCTGCCTTAAAACAGCCTTCTAGACCACGGATGCACTGTGTGCTACAGCCTGTGTCTCTGGAGGTGCAGTTAGGGGATTTTATCGTCTGCTTTCCTGCTGTGGAAACACAAAAAGGACCTTCCTGGGGTACTTTGACCACTGAGGAGTGTGCTCAGCTGCTGGGACATGGCTGTTGGGATCCCTTCGGCAGCGCAGGTTGTGTCAAATTTGTATAGAGCTCTTGTGCAGATGTTGGAGTCGAGATTTGGGCAGGGTGCATCTTAACTACAGATTTGATGTCCTATGAACTCTACTGGAGTTTGGGAAGTTTGGCATCTCAGTATCCAGAAGGGGCTCAGCCCATTTTTTTTAATGAAGTAATGGCCTTTTCTTCTTTCAGTCTACTGCTAATAAACTTGTAAACTAAACAGAAAGGAATAAATTGGGAATGGCTCCAGTGGAGCCAATGGAAATGGGCAGATGCAAAGCTGGAGGCAAGAAAGTTGAATTTTGAGTCCAATATTGGACTTTGAGGCTCATCATCTTCTGGGAGGTTGGGGGGGAGGTGGGTTTGCCTACATTCCTGCTAAACTCCTACAGAAAAGATGCCTGTTTTCTTCCATTTCTATGTCATCATAACACTGGTCTAAATTGGAGCAGCACGTGCCAAGAAGTTACCTTTCCATGAAGAACTTGTTAAAATGCTTTTTATTGAAGTTTTCCCTGTGGTTAGAGATACTTTCAGGATTTTTGTTTTTAAGGAGCACAGTGAGTTACTGTGTGAGCCCCGCTGCAGCCTGTGCCAAGGCCAGCCTGCCTGTCTGAAGGTGGAAACCGGAGGGGCCAGCCAGCAGGTCTCCTGAAGCACAGTGCCACCATGTTGGCTGCTTGCAGCCAACCGCTGTGGAAGGTGACAGGGTGACACAATGGTGTGACTCATTTTCCAAGCTGCTCCCTTTACATTATGGAAACTGTTGGCAAAGACTGAAAATTTGGCCCATAACAAAAAAAAATGGGTAATTGTGGCTGGGCAGTGAGCACATGTGCATCAGTCAGCATGCCTTCTAAATTTTTTTTTTCTTCTATCTAGGTTTTAGATCTCTCATCTTGTGAACCTTCGGGAGGGAAGAAGTGATTTAGGATCTGAAGGACACCTGATTCAATGCCATCCAAAATTCATTAGCTGCTTGTTGTTGGCGCAGATCTGAAGATGCGGCGCATGTGCTTGGAGAGAGGCAACATCATGCCACACCATGTACTTCAGTTGTCCAGGTAAGCATCTCCCTCCAGTCCACACCACAAGCCCTTACACTTCAGGGTAATAAAACAAGACATCTGCATAGGTGGTGGTGCTTCATCAAGAAATTCTCATCAAGAGCTGTATGCACAGAAAATATTTGAGGTATTTGCAATGAAAATAAAGGGATAAAGACCTCTGAACCCAACTGGGAAGTCCAGCATGAAGGGGAGGAACAGAGACCAGGCATATGGAAAGACACGTGCTCTCCTACCTTGGAGAACAGCAAGTGTCACATCAGCTCCGTAACAGCGGAGCAGCCTTGCTCTTGAAGGTCAGGCTGTCAAGAGCTGACTTTCTCAAACAGACCAAGATCTTTTTCATGAAGTAAGCCAAACTCCTGCAGGAGACTTTTTTTTCAATTTCAGGGCGGCGAAAAAAGCTATTTTGAAATGCTGTTTTGATTGGGTCTGTGTAATACAGCATCCTGCCTCAACATTCAGTACACCTAAGAATTAGGGACAGAAGGCCCTCTGTCCAACCGTGCCCAGTGCTTCTGTAAATGCGAGGACCTGTGCTAGTTACTTGTAGTATACAAGTATACTCTTTACATCCGTTTCCTTTTGATGTTATGACTATCCTTTGCTAAATGTTTGTGAGAGGGTAGTTCTGGTTACAAAATACCTCCTTGCTCACAATTTCCTTATCAAAACTAGAGGGAATCAGAACTCTCTCATGTGCAATTGTATGGGACCAGGTCAGCACTATTTTCTTGCCAAGAGTTTTTCCTGAGCAAATAAGAGATCTAGCTGGCATTCATGTGGATGGGGGTTTTTGTGTGGTATTTTTTAGTTTGGTTTTGGTTTTTGGTTGGGATTTTTTTTTTTTTGGCAACACATTGAGATGATTTCATATGCTCATCCTGCTTAAGATTGTCAGCGTTTTTTAGAAGTCTTAGCTCTACATTGTCTCAGGTAGATGGCTGACAAGCCAGATGTCCCCATGGTTGAACTTTTTTTATTCCTGGTTTGGCTGCTGGGTAGTTGAATACTGGTCATATATATGGGGTTTTGTATCTTCATTTCTCTGTCAGTGAACGTGAGACTAGCATTAGTGTCTCCAGTATAAAGTCCTGTAAGGGTCTTAGAGTGGAAAATGCTGGATATGACCTCAGTGGTGATGCTACCAAGTTCTGGGGTGTTTTAGAGATGCCAGTGATATGGACTGGGGTGGTATGGATGTTCACCATTCATTCCTTTGCCATCTGCTACACAACAGGAGCAGCAGGGCTTTTCTACAAAAAGAAAGTTCCCCTTTCAGGTCTCTATGTTGCTGTAGAAAATACAGAGCATCCTCTTTCGCTTTTAGAAGGAAATAAATCTAAACAAAGCACCAACTGTGCTGTGGCCTCTAGGCTCATGGCCAATGTCGTTATCCTTTAAGGGCACATTAACAGCAACCTTCAGTTCAGAGGGGTTGATTTGTATCTCTCCCATGAGATGCCAGAATGGGGATAAGGCATGGATCCCTCTTGCATTGCTCAATGCTTCTGGACCGGTCAGTGTCAATGGGAAAAATGTTTGTTCTGCTTTTGGCCTGTCTTCTGGACAGGAATTTGGAGAGGACACAGTAAAGGTGATGTTGCAGGTAAATGCAAGCTACCAGACAGAAACAACTCTGAGACTGTAGGCTTTCCTTCAGCCAGATGATGTTAATAGATCCCACCCTCCACCGCATGCTTTAGAGGAAGGCGCAATCTTCATAATAGGCCAAATTCATGGACTTCTATTTGCACCATAATTATATCTGGAAAGAAATTTCTCACTGATTAACATATGCCCAGAAGCATTCACAATGAATAGGCCTTGTAGTTTTGTCTTCAGTGTACCGCAGACGTTTGGTTGTATCTTCAGCTGGTGAAAACTGGCATTGCTTTGTTGCCTTTCCAAGTCAATTTACAATGAGTGAAGATTGGTCTTTCTGTTCTCCTTCGCATGAAGGTCATGTAACTTTTGTGGCTTTGTGCAATATGTTCTTTCTAAAGAGAAATGAATGTGCAGTTGTCTTTTATTTTGCAATGATCTTCTAAAGTACCCAGTTCAAAGATTGGGCGTGCTTGACACACTTTCCACCCATTTCTTTCAAATTAATAATCCTCTGATGCCTCTCACATGATCTGTTGGTCCTGTGAGGGTTTGAGCTTTGATGGAGGAGGAGTCTTTGAACAACAAGGGAGGACTGGAAAATCTGGGGAACTTCTGTTTTAGAGGCTTTGATATTGTGCTAGTACTCTATCCTACTGTCAGGCTGTTTCAGTATTTCCAGTCTCAGAGGGTCATTTCATAATAGATATGGGAAGGATTCTCACTTGGCTTGTCTGCAGTTTTCTTAGTTGCTTGGGAAAGACCGTAATAACTTGCCCACTAAGACTACCAGTACCTTATTTTCAACAGGATCTAAGAGCAGGATGCTTCAAAGGAACGATGTAGAAAGTTGGAGGAGAACCAGCCCCCACTGAGGAAAGGTCTCATCCTAAAGCCTCAGTAAGAGAGCTGAGGCATACTTTTCCATCCCTCCCCTTTCTTCTCTGTGATTATTAAGAGTGTCAGCTGCTACTCACTGTGAGCAAAGGTTTAAGAATTTCTCTCACAGATAGTGGAGACATGAGTCGCTCTGCAGGCTTACTGAAATCAGGGCTCAGCTTCCTGCACAGTCAGGCTTTGAATCAGATTCCCCAGTGTGGCAGGGAAGTGGGTTGTTAGCTGGGTATCCTCCAGACCTGCCCCCAAAGGGATCTCAAAGATAAGAGCTCAGAGCACTCTAGGAAGCTGGAACAATCTCGAAGCATTTACAGGAACAAACCGACTTGAGAGGGTTTCAGGCACTGCAAGCAATGAGGAGGAAAATTCCCCTTTGAAAGCCAGTAGAGTCTGGGTTCCAAAAGCCAGCAGAGGTTTTCAGGAACCACTACCTTTTCTGAGAAGAAAACCACAGAGTTTGAACTATGAATCCACAGCTGCCCCCAAGCTATGGATAAAGGCAGAGCATTTTTAAAGTCTGAGCCCAGCAAGCCTGCCACAAGTGGTTGGGAGCAGGAAGGGTCCTACAAGACAGGAGCTCAACTGCTTGAAGAACGTCAGGGTCCATCATAGAGTAACAGGGGAAGAAACCAGCAGTTTCACAAGCAGTGGTAGGAGTCAGATCTGCTTTCTAACATGTCTTTCTGGGCATTCTCCAGTGTTGAGGGAGAGCTTAGTTTATCAGCCCTTCCCCTAGTAGAGGCCCCCCCAGTTTTCTCAAAATTCATATGAACTCGGTATGTTGGTGGCTTCTCTTCTTGTCCCAATTCCAGCTGAAATTGGACAACGATTCCCAGAGGCAATGGGGCACGTGGTGTGATCACATATATGGGTTGTCTCCCTTATGTATTGGGAGGAAATGGCTGCAGATCACTTCTGTGGTGGAAGGTGCCACTTTCATAGGTCCGATCTCCAGGAAGAATTGCCTCTAAAGAGAAAAAGGTGACTGCCATGTGACACAGAGTGCATCTGTCAATGCTGTTTCGCTTTGAGGCAGTCAGTAATTCATCTCAAAGGTCTTGTTTGCACTTGATGCTGCCTCAGAAATCCTGAGTCACTCTTTACCCGAATTCACTCGGGTACATCTGTTTACTTTATGGTTGTATGATGGTTGGGAAAGTCCTCAAGTACAAAGAAAGTCGAAACTGGGTCCTTCCTAAATACGTAGTCCTGCTGCTTTTATAATGAGAAAGCAGGTCGGATGTCACATTCCTTGATAAAACACAACTGCGTGTCAGTCCCAACATTTCTCAGGTGTTGAGACACAGCTTAGTTTTGCTGTTTGCTTGTGCTTAGGATCTCCTGGCTGTTGAACTCCAGGAGGGCCAACACAGATTGATACCTCCAAGACATTAAATACAAATTACATTTATGTCAAACAGAAACATCTCGGACTACCCTCTCATTCCCTGCTCTGGAAACAGTTATAGGTCTGTGTCAGTGTGGAAGAACCAAATGAACAATTTTCTTTCCTATTTTCAACTTTGAAGGGTGTTTGGGGCCATGTTCAGCTCGGCTCTGGCCTATGTTTACTGATGTCTATGTACATGCATGTCTGTGTCGCTTGGATCACTCTGTCTTTGCTGAGGGTTAAGATTGTGTACACAGCTAGTTGCTGGGGTCATCTGAAGTGCATTTACATTTATTCTGTGGTAATTTGGTCATGGATTTAAGCTCTGAAGGGCACCAAGCAATTGCACTTATCAGCAGGAGCCTTGGTGCTCACCTCTTGCTATTGGGCCCTTTCCTAAGTTATCTTCAACCTCAGTCACCACTGGCAGTCCTAAGAGCTTAAAATCAGACAATGGTTTAAGTATTCATTAAGCTCTAAATACATAAACAGTGAAACCTCTACAAAAGCACCTCTGAAAGCTGAAGAAGAAAAATATAACTGCCTGTAACAAAACTTTCCTGCTGGTAGCCATGAATCAGTAGGTTTTTAGTAGCTTTTGATGAGCATCTTGATGAGGCCTATCAGTCAGACTGCATTTACAGCTTCAGCCATTGTTGTATGACCCGAGTGATCACAAATCCTCTGATGGCAGAGGTAACTTGAGAAAGATTTAGCAGAGTATGAGTTTAGCTGAAATTGCGACCTGACAACTGCAGTGTCTCTAGCAACCGCCTAAAGTCACCAGTGTGCATCTTTCCAGGATGCGCAGAGACTGTGCTGATGCCATTTTGTCTTTTGTGGCAGCTCAACTATTGGTCTTCCCATGTCTCCTACCTTCATTTTCTACCTGTAGGCAATAGCATTCACTCCTGTCATACCTGGCCCAGGAGACACAGAGTGAAAATTCAGATAAAAGAGAGAGACTAGAAAAGCATTGTATGAGCCAATTTCATCAGGAATTTGGGATGGTAGAAAATTTGGGCAGCCACTGCCACTTCTTGGTCATATAATTTACTTTCCTCTAGCAATGGATGCAACATAGCTACTTGAGAGTCTCACCCTCTTTGTTTTGCTCCTGTTTCAAAGCTAACAGTAAAGAAAAAAGGTATCCACGAACATCCTGTAGCTTAGGAACTTGAGGAAGCATAAATTGAGAGTTTTAGGCACTTATCTTCAACCAGCTATCCCAAAGGCTGTTTGAGCTGTAAGCCCATCCATCACTTCGGCTACTGACGCCAGTGCCACTGCCGGAGAAAGATCAGTCAAGCTGGATTATCAAAGTCAAAGCCAGAGACGGCTCTTGTGGGAAGTGGTTGAGAAAGTCTCATGTCTTAATTCCTCATTGTGTAGGAAATGAAAAGGGGATTGTGCATGAGGGGTGGGAGTGCCCTGTTTCTCATTATCTGAATGCATGGTCTTGAAAGAGATGGCAGAGCCCCTGTGAGAAAGATAAATCATATTAATGCAGTTTGTTTCCCTGTTTTTGCCTTCCAGTGCTCTCTTCTGGGAGCTGGAGTCCAGGGGCTTTGCATGTAAACTCTCATATATGGCTAGTAGTAAGGGTGGGTTGGTTTTGTTGTGATGAGAAAGAGCCAGGCATAGGGAAATGGAAAAAATGGACCCCAAAAGTGGAGTGAAAGCTATTTACTTGTAAGAGAACGACCACCATGACTTTAGAGGTGCAAAGGCAGGCCCAGACCTCTGTCCGCATTCAGCAGCGTTGGCTGTGCTCCGGGTGCTGGCTGCACTGCTGGTTTTGAGAGCTGTCACAACGCAGAGCTGTCACTGGCGCTGACAGATTGTCCCTGCCACGGGGAATGGATGTGACTGATGGCATCTGTCTGTGCCAGTGGTGAGGATCCCCTCCTGGGAGCGAGTGGCCCTGGCAGCTTAGCACGAGGTGCAGCTGGCTTGGGAGCCACAGCTTCGGTAGAGTGGGAGGAGGAACGCCTGGAAGTGTCTTTGGGGCACATGTGTGAGCAGAAAGCAGTGATTTGCACTGGTCTGTGAGATGCACTGTGATGTGATTCAGTCACCAGCCCTGTCTCTTGGCTTGGTTCAGAACATAAAGCAACTCAGAAGCCTTTTAATTTTTTTTTTTTCCATTGGAAGCTGGGACTTTTTGATAGGTATGTGTGTCCCAAAAGCAGCTATTTCTATCAGGACATTTCAGAGCTTTTGGGGGGGTGGGGAGAGGCGAGAGGGGGAACCTAAGCAAAAGGCACAGGTTTTGCTAACCAAACCCCAACTTTTCCCACACCTCTATCCCCCCAGGTGGGATTTCTTGGCAGGGTTGTATATGTGATTCACTTGGATTTTAGGAAAGAAAACTTACCTGGGAACCAAAATCTCCTTTAGAAAAATACTGATAAACCTTTTCCAGTTCCATGAAACGTTTCTCGGAAGGCAGGAAGCAATTCCCTGCCTCCCTCCCTGTGGTTAAACAAGGCTGAGCAGCGGATGGGCAAGATGAAGCTTGATGCTGGTGAAGGGCCCTGCACGCCCTGGGGCTCGTGCGCACTGGCTCCAAGCTGGCAAAAGCCGGCGAGTTCCCACGTATGCCTGCAGTGAACCAGGAACTGCAGCATTGGGAACGTGTTCCAGCGACAGCTCAGTAAGGTCTGAACAAGAAGATACAGGTATTTGCTAAAGGCCAAGGTCCTATATCTGTCTTCAGGGCAAACGTTGCACAGAAATCCACTGAAAACCAAGGATGTAGCATCCTTTTTGGACCCATGGGAGAAGGTTCAACTCCATCTATGCCAATTAAGCAGATAGGTGAATTTGAAGAAAAGAATGGTGCATCTCAAAATACACAGCTGTAGCTTGCCCTGTGTGGTCTGGTAGTGCCAAGATACCCTCTAAAAAGTTGTTCAAGCTCCTCTGGTAGCAGACTTTTAGGAGCACTGACACAGGGCACAACTGCAGTGCAGGTAATGCACTCCCTCCCTCCTGCATAACTTCATCACCGGCTACTTTGCCCCTCATCAAATTTGATTAAAGTGTCTCAAACTGCATTAAAAATGGAAAGAATGGTGCTATTAATTTTCACGGCTGCCAATTACAGTAGGCATGTTGCATTAGATAGTTCAATGGTTAGGTCAAGCTGAGGTGTCGTTATAATGAAACAGTGAGCTGTGCTGTGCAGAGAAAAGTGAGCCGAGTTCTGCTCCGTGGCGACTCCCCCACTCCAGTGGGTCTTGCAGGAGTCGTTTGGCTTGCGTGCCCCATGGACAGGACATCATGTCACAGTGAGTGACTTCCATAATTGCTACTGGTGTTGGCTGTCTTGGCAGAGAGGCCGAAGACTGAACACACTGCAGGGAATGAGCTCTGGGCTCTCTCTAGAAGAAACCTCTTTAGTTAAGGGTCAGGGCACATGGACAGGCAGCAGTAAAGGGGGGGAGCTATTATTTGTGGACAGACAGCTGACACCAAGCTGTAAGGCTGCTTATTGCAGTGTGTTTCACTGTAATTTAAAATCCGGGTGTATTTTTTATGCTTAAAAAAAAAAAAAAAAGCTGAAAGAAAGCAACAGGAACAGGGTCTGAAATAAAAGGCTGCAAGAAATCAAATGAGCAGCTTCCAGAAGCTACATGTCGGTATTGCTCTGGGTGGAAGGTGGCTTGTTTTCCAATATTAGCTCTTGGCTTATGCCCTAGGAGTGAGACCTTGAACATTAGAGCATCTGTACTGGCTCTGGCCAAAGGCTCGCCTTAGCCCAGTGCCGTGTCCCTGGCTGTGACAGAAACACATGCTGAGGGGAAGTGTAAGAGAGAAACTGTTTGTAGCGTGATCCTTCCTCTGGCCCATTGTCCCATCTTCTGGCATCGGCATCCTGCTGATTTTTGGTGGACCTGGTAACTGCACTGGTTCTAGGTTTGTTTTTTGGTTTTGTGGGGGTTTGGTTTGTGTGTTTGGTTTTTGTTTGTGTTTTGGTTTTCTGTTGGGTTTTTTTTGTTTGGTTGGTTTTGGTTTTTTTGTGAGAAGTACTGAACATTTGTGCTTTAATCACCTTTCTGCCCCTTGTGTCTCTACAGACCTCGGTCACCTCCCCCTGCCATCTCTCTTCTGAGCTGGGGCATCCTTCCACATGGAGACAGGAGCTATGCAGTATGCGAAATCACTGGCCAGTCAGTTCTTCTCCATGTGTTGTCTGTCCTTTCCAAGAGAGGCTGATGAGACCCCCCCCCCGCTCATCATTCCTCCAAGGAATCATGACTCAGGTGCATCACAGGGTCATTTTTTTTATGGTGGCTTTAAAAAAGGAAGGCTTTACCTTCCTTTTCTCTAGCCTTTCTGAGATCCTGCATGCCTTCATGACCATTCCTGAGCCTTGAGCTGGCATTTTTAAAGCACTATCTGCAGCAGCCCCAAGCAAAATGATAAATGACTGTGAGAACAGAAGGAAGCACAGTATGCTTATGAAGTGGAGAACTGCACGTGCAGGTAGACACTTCTTTCTTTGTCCTTTGCCAGTGTATTATTTGTGCTCTCGGAGCATGGCCAGCGTCCCTTTGGTGCATGTCTGCTTGGTCTGCCTTGGAAGTGACCTGACTGCGGTGAGCAAGACAAGCTGAGCAGAGCATTTCCAAATTCTTGGTCATATTTGAGAACTCTCTGAATTACTGGCTGGTTTATGTGGATGCTGTGCTAGAAAGAAAGAGGAAACATTGGTCTGAGTTGTAGATCGCAAGTGTTTCAGAATGACCTTGCAATCTCCTGCATGCGGAGTCAGCCACGTATCAGACACTGGTACTGTTAAGTAACAACAATGTCATCTGGCCCTGGGGTTATTCCGTGGACATCCCCTGCTCATTTTGTGGTTTTGAATTTCCCCAAAACATTTTTTTCCTAAACTTAAGCAGTGAACATGAAATGCCCCTTTGATGCATTTTTATTCGTTTTTGTAGATGTTATTGTCTTACTGAGAAAATGAATTTGATCGTGAAATGCCATGTTCCCATTTCTCGACTCTTCCCCTCCGTGTGTGGAGACCTCTGTCCCCTTTTGTATATGTTTTGATGTAAAGCTCTTGTTGTACAGCACATGTATATACAGAGGCATGTGCTACCTATAGACTATACAGCTGCTTCTACTTCACTGAGAACAGGTGAATTTCTACCTGTTAATCGGAGCTGCAGTAAGGGCTGGATTTCTAGTTCTTGCTTTTATTTATCTAAGATGCTGTTATTTACCTAAGTACAAGCTCTCTTCCTACTCTTGGAAATTTCCATTGGCTCCACTCATATAGGGCTTCAGGATTTGACTTCGTCTGTTCAGCCCGACCTTGCTGGTCAGGGTTACTCTATCCATTTTTATTCAATAACAGAGTTAAGTTGGTAACTCTGAACTCTCCTCCCCAGGAAGCAGGCTCTGACATGGCAAATAACACACGTGTGCGTGACACGTTTAGGTCTATCACTTGGGTTTACGTCTCTCTCCTGTAGGGAGGTGAGCTAGTCTTTGTCAGAAAATAAAAAAGGACAGAAGTGTAAATAGAAATGCATTCATTTAGGTATCTAGGCAACATCTGTAGAATTAAAATGACTGAAAACTTAAAGTGGAATTAGGGAGATGGCAGCAGTACCTCCCTGGGCTTTACGTAAGAGGAGCTGTTGCATTTGGAGGAGAACAGGAGAAAGAAGTGCTGAGGTATTTAGACGACTGCTCTGTTTTGCTTCGTCACGGAAGGAGGGGTGGTATAAAGGGGAAGGCAATGAGCAGAACAGCTTTTATGTTTGGGCATGGGCTGGGAGAAATAACATGCTGTAAATATTGCAGCTGACACAGCAGAGGCCCATTTGGCCAGGAATATAGGGCAATAAATGCAGTCAGGTGATTCAAGGGTGTTGCACATAAGTCTGCCAGGTAGTTAGGCGAGAGCTGATCAGGAAATAATTATGGCTGATAAGGGGAGCTTGTAAGGAGGCCAGCACCTTCTGTGACCATGAAAGGTTTTAATGATTAACTATTATGGAAAAGCTAGAAGCACATTCTCCCCTTTCTTCGAAGTCACACCTGACTGCTCTCCTGCATCATTAACTTCAGCGCTGCCCTGCCGAACGGCAGACCGCTGTGCTGGGGCTTCACTGCTCAGCGTGAACCGGCTTTAACTCAGGGCAGCCTCTGGGATGTGAATGGGGAAGCTGGTTGCTTCTGAGAAGGGCAGGGGTGGCAAAGTGCTGTGTCTGCCCAGGTGCCTGGATCTCTTGGAGTTAACTTGCGGGGGAATCCATGCTGCTCCTGGGCAAACTGTGGGAGATTGCTATCCCCTATATATTGCAAATGAAACCCCACGCTGGCAATAGGCTTACGTGTGGGTGGGTGACAGAAAGCTGTGTGGCTTGAAAATGGATTTGGGGAAAAGATGCAAGAGGGAGGAGAGGGGAAATCTCCTGCTGTACAGCAGCGTATGGCTCAGGTGCTTCAGGACAGGTACACCGACACACACGGGGTGCAGCTTTCCCAGGACCTGGCCTGGATACTGTTTTTGAACGTCGTCTTTCTGTTTCCTTACGGAATGATGAAAACAGCAGATGTCAATAAAAACAGCTCTTGCCAATGCGATGTTGAATTGACAGTCTGTGGGTATTCCCCTGCTGCAGCATTTACAGCACAATATGGCCCTAATATTTTGCCTTACTCACACTGCTTGCTCCAGCTCCCTAGGTTCACACAAGGGAAGTGAGCTACCACCATCTAAACTTCCATTCCCCAGAACTGGGAGCACCGGTCCAGACTGGTGGGATCCCATCTGCTAAACCGCTTTGGCTCCATTTGCAAGGTGCTGTAAGCACAGGCTTGCACCTTGTGGCAGTGCCGCAGGAAGATGAAGATGCCACAGACCCTGTTAGGAGCATCCAATGGTGCTTGGGATAGATGAGATTTATATATTCTGGCTCTGTGTATTCCTAGGGTTGGCCGAGGGGATGCAAGGATGGGGACCATGCAGCAAGCTGGCCTTGCCTCTAGTTGGGTCAGCCCTTTGCAACGTACCGCAGAGAAAAGCACTGTCTTTTGCGTGATAGCTGTTTCTTCAGTCCACAGCTCTGCCTGTAACAGCGAGGGCTGAGCTGTGCCGGTGCTCGGCAGGCACCGAACTAGCAGTCTCCAGATTCACTCCATGTAGGGAACCGGCCCTGAGTATTGAGACAGCAGTGGTATTAAATATAGAGAGTGGGAATGGCACCGGAGCAGTAGTCTGGATCTTGAATAGACTTTCCTGTGCAGCCTTACTGTACAACTGTTATTATAGTGTTTGCTAATTGATTTTACTTGATTAATGCTAGGTAATTAATTTTTATTAATTAAGTCTCATTTAGTGACTTGTATGGTTAGGCACAGCTATAAACCTCTGCACAGTCCGTCTGCAATTAGCACAAATTTTCCCTGCTCTGAAGGGAAAGGTGCAGGCAGGACAAGGTGCTGCCAGCCCCGTGGACCCGCCGTGCTGGGCCCACAGGGCACGTAAAGGTGTGCCGTCAGGCTGGGGGAGTGGGGGCAAATCCATGGGCTGGTGTTGGGACTGTCCACAGACTGTGGGTAACTCCCGTGTTGGTCTGCGTTGCTGTACATGTTGGATAACCTTGGCCAAGATACAAACTCTATCATCATTTCTGAGAAAATTACGTCATTAATATATCATCTGTAATCGATAGGCCATGGCCCTGATTCAGCAAGACACTTAAGTACATGGCTAATATCCATCACACAGTCTGGTACCTTGATGGGTTGCTTTTTTCTTTTTAAGAGCCTGCTTTTGCATTTAAAATTGGATTTGTGCTAAACCAAAGCTTTTGTGCCTACAAAGAGCATCAGCCGTGGCCTGACCACAAGGTGCCATGTGCTCACGGTCTAAGTAGGATCGCAAAGCTGGGAGATGCCATCGTGCGGTGAACAAAAAACCAAGAAAAGGGAGAGACCGTTACCAAGCAGTGCATTTGGCTTCTTGTGGCCCTCCTTACCCGCACAGAAGGTTGATGCAGAGATCACAGATTATGGAGGGGAAGGTGTGAATTTGGTTAAATTGCATTTGGCTGTCCTTAATGCTGGACAAGCACACGGTATCCCGGCGGCGAGGGGAGAGAGAGGACTTGCTTATGAATGGGCGGAAAAGCGGTTGGTGATTTCTTACAATACATACTGGGGGGGGAGTAGGAGCTCTGACTTATTTTCCACATACAACTTCAATGAATCCTTACAAGGCCCTATTTGATATTTTTTTCTTAACAAACAGGGTTTTTTAAAAAAAATCTGTAATTTTATTTAGAAGTGCTTCTTTTTTTTATTTGAAGGATGAGCGAGGAACTGTTGTGAAGCAATTGTTCATTAGCCTTGTAGCTGGGTTTCATGTATTTTTAATTCTGTTCAGCTTGGATAGCTTTTAATCAGTTTAATACTTATCCTCTCATTTCACTAATTGTTATTTATTCCATTCAATTATGTATTTTACAAACATTCATTTCCCCTTGCAGATCTCCTGTAATGACCCCTAGAAAGCTGAGGAAATGGAGGCAGAGAGTTTCAAACCACCTTGAGATCATCTTCTAGTGACTGCCTTGCATGTTAGGAGCCTGCGTTGTAGCGAGCAGCGGGAGGACTGGGATCCTCCAACCAGTGAGATGCTTTTGAGAAATTACCTCTAAATTGTATTTAAGCACTGCAGTAAAGTCCCAATTAAGTACTTAAGCAGAAGCTTACTTTAAAGCACGCCGCCAGTCTTGTCCCTACTTGACAAACCATATGCTGGGAGTTCAGTTACTACCCTCGGGCTTAGGGAATGGCTGGAGCCGTTTGCCTGTGGGAAGCTTTGCCGTAGATGTGTAGCAAGGAAGGAGAGTCTGAGCGTCAGGTGTTGAACTGGTATCACCTGGAATCATTCTGTTGAGTTGGAGGGAAGTGGTATGATTTATGCATCCATCAGAGGTACTCAGCCATGGTTTGGGTTTTGTTTATTATTGCAGCGCCAAGTGAAGAACCTCGGGGACTCAAGGTCACCCCCCCACGCGCAGGCAGCCACGTCTGGCCATGCGTTGCGTCCCTGTGTTACGTTGCAGGGAGACAGAAACTTCCCCGAGTTAGCGAGGTTTCGGCAGAGCAGCACCAAGGCTTGGTGGCTGAAGAGTGATGAACTCCACGCTGAGCCGTGTGGAGAGCAGGGGTTCAGCCTTGGCACAGTGAGCCCCAGCACGGGGGTGGGTGCAGTGCTGTGAGCACAACCATATGGTTTTTGGGTCCCAGCCATAAAGTCAGAGCTTGGTCACACATCATGGACCACTTCTGTCCTCCCTTCAAACGACTTCCTTGCCAGGGCCATGCTTTGGTCAGGGCCTGATCCCGACCCGAGAGGAGTCAATGGAGAGGTCAGCACTGACTCTGCCTGACTCTGCCACAGACCTTCAAGCCTTGGCCTCTCTGCTGAGTCTCTCCAAGGAGCTGCAGTGCTGACAGCATTGCTGATGGCTGCCAAATACACTATTTTCCATCCCAGTCTCACACCACCATCGTCCCTGCTCAGCAGTCCAGTCTCCCTGGTCACATGACCGCAGAGCTAGGACAGGCATGGCATGATTTTGCCTTACGTTCATTGATCCTGGCTTAGTGCTCAGTGTTTAACATGACAAAAGGCTGTTTGCAAAGTCATGGCAATTGAATTCTCTAATTGCCCTATTTTTTAGAGGACCTGAGTCTCTGTCATGTAAGTGGGTCACAAAAGTAGCCTGTTTACCCCTGTCCCTTTTTTAAAGGCAAAGCGAACTTGTTGCAGCTCCCCAGGTGAGATCCATGAGATCCTTGTTGGGAGCAGCCACTCAATAAACGGGGTTGGCCTGATCTTCATGTCAAGTTGGTGGCCATGTTGCATTCCTCTAGCAGAGTGCAGCTAGTGAAAATCGCTGAAATGACAGAGATAACAACTGATATTTAGGAACAGATTACAGGGCACTAGCTGGAAGTCAGTCAGGAAGCTGTAAGATGCTCCTGTGCTCCTACACCACAACAGCAGCAGGCAGACCACTGCATGCATGTGCTGCTGTAAAGATGTTTGTGGCTCTGGTGGATCGTTCCACACAGGCATGGCTTGTCTTCAGTGCCCTTCGAAGCTGGGACTCAGAGACTTTAAGCAGCTTCCCTTCTGCTCCCAGCCATGACCATCCCATTGCTATGCTTGTAAGGACTAGAGAAAATGTGGGACAGTGGGAGCTGGAGATAGAGCAGTTGTGGAACAGCTTTGCCAGAGCTTGTCTTGAACTGAACCACTTTATGGTCCTGGTCCGATCCTGGATTGTGCTCAAATGGGAACTACCCCCTGCCCAGATTTCCACTGCCGTGGCACAAGGAAGAGAGATCTACTTAGCACCAAACCCTCCCTCCTTTCCCAAGAAACCATTCTATCTGGTGGTACTGACTGCTGTAAGGGTTAGAGTGCTTAAGAGGCTCTGCTTTAGCAGACCTCGCAGCCTCTTGAGTTTTGTGGAGTTTGAGGGTCTCTCTTCAGTGTGCATAAAACCAAATTAAAAAATGAAAAGCCATCCTGCGCCAGGGCCAGCTGTTCTTGCAGCACCCTGTCACCCCACTGCTTCCCACCACCCCACCCAGCAGAGCCGGCACAGCCGGGGCACTCTCGGTTCCTCTCTTGTGGGAAGGCTCTAAGGTGGTTTTGCAGCTGATGAGCACTTCCCTGGGGGAACTACGCATATGGAGCTACGGTCATTTTGCTCTTAGCTGGAGCTGATGGCTGAGCTGAAACCAAGTGATTCAGATTTTGGAGAGTGATTCAGAGTCAGGCTCTGGGAGAAGCTCCCCTAACTCTGCATTCAGCTAAATCCAAGGGCACTGAGAGTCAAGTTAGCAGTTTTATCTCCATTGGTTCATCTCCTGAAGTGGTCAGATGTGGTGTGATGTATACTGGGATACATGGTTTAGTTTAAATGTAGACAAATTTGCTAGTGTCCCAGTACTTTGGCTTCTGTATGCCATATTCCTGTGATTTCAGTGGCCTTGGCGTCAAGCACCTAACGATGATGGGTGAGGGGCCCTTCCACTGCTTAACACAAGTCTACAAATACACCTTAGTTGACAGTTGAATTTAGAAGCTGAAATCAATCCCCTGCTGCTTTTTATTTGTTAATCAATCTTGCTTGCTGAAGCACCAAAGTGTTAAAGGAAAGTGACCCTCTGTGGGCTGTGGGAGATTAGTCCACCAGGATGAAGTTTGGACAATACTGGAAGGAATAAACGTGAAGGGGTCAGAGCCTTGTGTCACAGCTGGAGATGGCTCGCATTGACCTTACTGAGAGCTGTTTGGTGCTGTGTGCTGGGGGACAGTGTCTGTGTCATAGCTGGCACCAGCTGTCAGGCAGTTGTAAACTCAAAACTAGAAAAGCACCGTAGAGCCAGGAAGGCTTTTTCAACCCTCTAAGCATCCCCTCCTTCACAGTGTGGAGGCACAAGCCAAGACCAGTCAGGAGGGTTTAAAAAGAGGAAACACTTTGTCTTTGAGCCTGACAGCCCTCAAAGCTTTCACAGTGCTGGAATTTGCCTTAAAAATGGGGAAAAAGAGGATTTCCCTGGATTAATATTTCCCCAAACTTGATTCTGCATGCCTACAGTTCAGAATAGATCTGGTTGTTTTTATTTGGTCAAGAAGTTAGGAGAGCCTGGCGTGGCTGGATGTGAAGTCATGCATTCGTGGTGTTTATGAATTCTCTTGTGAATGTATGGAAAACATGTATCATTATTTCAACTCCCAGTGCTGGAAATAGTGCAAATAAATGACTGTGAGTCAGAAGAAGGTGAATCAGTGTAAGTTAGCTCTACTGCCAATCGTTTAAGAGCATAGACATGACATGGGCAATTATTTGGCTAATTAGAGCAGACCTTTGAGCACTGAAATCCAGGGTTTTCAAAGGAGCCTAGCAGAATTAGGTGCCTAAGTCCTTCTGCTATCAGTGGGAGGTGGGTACGTACTTCCTTTAAACGTTCATCTTGGCAGAATACCCAAGACATTTTATTCAGATGTTAAGGAAACAGCATTTCCCATGGGTGCGTGGGCAGTGTGTTCCAAGCAAGAGGGACAGAACACCTCTAGACAGAGACCTACAGCCTGAACCAGCCCCTGCTAGTGCCCACTTCAGTCTTCCACTCATGCTGGAGCCTGGCAGAAGGACTTAAGATACTCACCGGAGGGTGTGAATGAGAAGAGCCCTCTGGCCCCAAGAGCATGATGCCTGCAGTGTGGTCTAAGGGTGGCAGCTCTGTCCCATGGTCCTTGCCACACTGCTTGGAGAGGACATCTAAATGTATGAGCAATGGCATTGCCCAGCATAAAGTGCGAGAGGGCAGGCAGTTAGTCCCATGTGAGAAGTCGGACAGAATTAAGATGGTTTCTGTTTGCTCGGCTGATGTGCGAAGTGACCCTTGTTTATCCAGCAGTAAAGTTGCCCATTTCTCAAAGGCAGGCTGCATGTTGGAAGCGTTCACCCAGACACTGATGCTTCCAGCAGAACATGCTGCTGTGTTCCCAACTGCAGCAGCCACTGTAAATCTTTGCAGCCTATTGATTTCCACCCTCCGTCCCCTTTCTTCCCTCCCACGGGGAGTGTGCATGGACTGGTGCTGTGGATGTCAGCCGGGCAAGAGTTAAATGCAGTTGTGGAGCTGTTGGCTCACCTTTGAAAGCGTAGTGGGACACATGTACCTCTGATCTTGTAAAGGATCCTGTTTTCTTGCTGGCAGCACAGACTGCTCCAATTAGAATACAAGGACTGAAACAAGGCCTGGAATCAGTCTGTCCCCTGCTGCGATAGTGGCACTGTCATTGCTTTTGTGGTAAGTAGGGCAATTTCAGTGCCAGTCACCTCTCTGAATGCAGCCTTGCAAAGACATGTGCAAAGTCATTGATTTTTCTTTAGCCCCAGCATGTTTTCCCTCTGTGAGATTGTGGAGCTGGCAGAACAGCCCTGCCTGCAGAGGATTTGCTTCCATTTGGGCTCCAGCCAGGCAAGACAGGAATCCTAAGTGCTCACTGCTTTTGTGGCTCATCTAGAGCAGCAAAGCTTGGTGCTTTCTCCTCCAGTTCACCCTCTCAGCAGAGGGAAGGCCCAGGGGAATTGTTTGCTTTCTTTTTCTATTAAGTGGGTTTACCCAGGGCAGGCAAAGGAGGAATGGAAGCATCTGCATCAAATGGGTGTGATGGTCATGTCCTGAAGGCCTGCATCATGAGGCAGTACGGACGAACAAGCACCAGAGACGGGAGCAGTACCTGGGATGCTACACTCTCTGCCACCACAGTGCCTTCATGTGGTGGGCCAGGAATCAAGGCAAGAGGGCTGAAGTGTGACGTAAGGCCACAGTGGAAGCGAGAAGCAGGCTTGGGAACTCGGTCGTGTTCCCAGATGGCAAGGCTTTCTGGTGTTGCAGATCTTCCCGTGCTGCTTCTGTTCTCGTGAGCTTTTCAAGCCAGTAGTAATGTCTGTGTAGGTAACAGCCCTTGATGAGACCCTCTTTGACAGACTTGTTAAGGCCATGCCTTGAAGCCATGTACAAATCTAGCATTCTTTGGCAATAAATTATGCGTCAGGGAATTGTACTGTAGGAGAACCAACTCCAAAGGCTGCTGGAGGGTGCCAGGAGCTTGTTGTTGAGAGAGTAATCTCAGCCTGACCTGAGATCCCTGCTCAGGAATCACTTGCTGCCCTAGGAGTAGGCAGGACCCTGCTGAGGTCCTGTGCTGTGTTACACAGAAGGTCATCTAACGCTTCTTCCAAAACCAAGACTCCTAGTTGCTGTCAGGGAATGAAGGCCAGGCTGCCTCAGTCTCCCTGGCTCTGCTTGTTTCCCTGTGAGACACCTGTGCCCAGTTATGCCATCAGTTCCTGCATGGCTCACAGGTCCCAGCTTGGGAATTCAGCGGCTAGAATGGACCGAGCGGCTTATTTGAAATCCCTACGTACCACTCCATAATTAAGAACAAGAGAGATATTTGCTATTAATTAGCTTTCATTGACCCACTTTTGACCCTTCAAATGCTGTTGTGGTACACTAGGTCTCTGAGAAGGCATGTCATTCTCTCCAGGGAGAGATTAATCTTCATTACTGCTTCTGCATTAGCCCGATGCTCTTCGTTAGTTTCTCATTAACGTTCTGGCAGATCTGAGCTGCCAACTGAGGAAGTAACATTCACACAAAACATTGTTAGGAAAATACAACGCTTTCAGGTAGTACAGTAATGTCCCTGGGCACTGCTGCCCAGGCATTGTGGCAAGGCCCTGGCTGTTGCAGGTGGGCTCGTAGTGGCAAATGATGGTCATGAATAGCACTGGATGTGCGGCAGGTCACGTTCAAACATATTGGTTCCTCTCTTCACCTAGACTGGTGTCTCCCTTGATTGTCTCATCCACACATTGCTTCTAGTCACCAGAGTTTTCTGGGTCCTGCTTTGGTTGAGTTCCCAGTGCCTCCTGTCACAGAACAGCCCCTGCTTAGCTCCATGGAAGGATGCAGCTGTAACACTGGGGACTAATTAAGGTATGAGCTCAGGTTTCCTAAGTCTTATTGATCTATAAGCCTTAAAAATAAATTCCAACTGATGTTTATCAAAAGAAAGGTCAGCACCAGGAAATCACATTGTTCTGCTGCTCTGTGACCTCCCTGTGGAGTCTAAATTAGGAGAGGGGCTTCAGTTAGTTCCCCCCTACTACACTCATATGGTGTTGCAAAAGTTTGCTTGGCTGTTGCCTGTGCCATCATCCTGCTACGAGAACAACACTGCTAACAAGGAATAACGATATGGTGCTTGTTGCGAGTCCCAGCCACAGGTCACAGAGAGCTTCTGCTCCACCAAAGGGGTGACCCTCACAGCCTGTTCTGCAGGGGGATAAAATGAATCATTTCTAGGGACTTGCTGGGAGTCGGTGAATGAGTCAGTGGACAAGTCAAGAGGCCAGGTCTCCTGGCTCCCAAGCCTGTCTGACGTACTCGGCTCTGGACTTTGGAGAGCAGAGCACATTGCTGGAGTCACCTGGAAGTGGTGTGACAGACGTAGAAGTGCAGCCTGCTGTTCTCTCGCAGCTACTTCAGGATCCCACAAATCGTTATCTAGAAAGTGATTCATTTCTTTACAAGTGCTGCAAATGAGATATGTGTCAGGGTTACAGCAGTCTGTTGCATGTTACATTGAGTTTCATTGAAAGCCCAAAGTCCTGAATCAAGGGATTGTTTCTCTTCAAAAGCACATTGCAGTTGCTGAAAGAACCTGCTAAATGCAGTCTTTAAAGGCTCCGAAGTTCAAAGGGAAATAAAGAGAAACAAAAACATATATTAAAAAAAAAAAAAGAAACCAACCATTGCTTTTAGATTTCTTGCATATGCATTTGGAATGTTTGGGACTTAATAATATTGCTGGTAGAGGCTGCTCTGTGAATTTGTGAATGGGCTGTAAGTGTCCGTGGCTGGCTAGATTAGTCATGGTAGATCTGACTCACCCAGTGGCCTTGGGATATGGTGGCCCCATCCCTTAGATTGGACCAGGAAAGAGCAACCCCCTGTTTTCCATGGGGTCAGGCAGAGCTGTGAGACAGAGGCAAGGCCCTGTGCCAGGTGGGAGGTGTGACCTGCGTCACCCAGGGCTGTGGCTCTGCCCATGGGCAAGTGCTTGGGATTGGGACCTTTTATTCTGGGCAGCAAAGGCAGTGGTCAACACTCTAGGGTAAGTACTCAAACACAAGGCCACTTTCATTCAGGGAACAGAATGAAGTTAAGCTGCAAGATGCCCATGGATGTTATTTATGTGCTTGGGAACATGAAAGTCATCAAAATACAGGCAATCCCTTCCCAAAGCGCTTGTAGCTTGAAGGGTGTAACATCTCAACACCAGTTAGACTGGAGTAATGTGAGAAAGATGGGAAGGAATTAATGTGATGCTTTAAATGTATCTCAGTGTCACTGGCAATAACTTGCCTCTGGTGGAACAAGAATCTGGAAAGCTGGGAAGAAGCAGGTTGCAAGAGAAATGTAGGAACTGTTTGGTCAGCTGGCCTGAGGAAGCTCAAAAATATGAGAAGTGCCTGTGTAAACGTGGGACATGTCGCTTGAGAGGGAACCTGGATGGAACTAAATCCAATTTTGAGCTATTTCCTCCTTTCTTCACCTACTTGGAGTGCCTCGGGGCTTTGCAGTTGCTTTGTAAGGCTGTCGTTGGTGCAGGTACTTGGGACTTTTCAGGATGTGCAAACACAATCTTCAGATCTGTTGCTTGGATTCAAAGTTTCGGTGTTTGGACACATCAGCTACGTGGTATGTTCCTAATCTCCAAGTGGATGAGGGTAGTTCTGATGATCAGGTTGGAGAGGTAAATACTCACCACTACATGTTTCAATGTTACTTTGAACAAAGGGCTAAAAAATGTGATTTATTGTCTCAGCAAACATTCCTGCCAGGGAACATATTTGCTAGATTGTTGGCGAAAAGCTAGATCTGAAGGGATGTGAACTCACTCCAAGGTAATTTTGTTTACACATTTCAAATACATAATTGCAAATAATTTTGTCTTCTGCTCTCTGTGCCCCAGTGGAAACTGCACTAACTGAAGGAAAGGAGATTCCTGGCCAGACTCAAACAAAACTTAACCTCAGTCTTAGCATGAGCTGAAGGACTGGACTCATTCAGACTGTGATTGGGAAGATAGGGCCTTTTGCCTATGGAAAATGGAGCTTTTCCAGTGGTAGCGTGCTGTCCAGGACCCTTAACAGTAGTTTGAAATACCGCTGCAGTGCTCAGTGGGAATTTGGGGGGAACTTCTGGTCAGCTGCCATTCCCATGGTGCTGTACTGGTTCACCCCTTCCCCGGGGATGGAGGCTGTGTTTGACAGATCACCAGCTGTGCTGTATCATGGGGGATGTTGCCTGGTGAGAGAGAGACAATGGAAGGCAAGGCAGGCAAGCCACAATTTCCAGCCATCTTTCACTATGAAAATAGTTTTTGGAGGGCAAAACTGACATTTTTTTCAAACAACAACATAGTAAAAAAAGGTCCCATCCATACTTTTCCTATTCAAGCCTGCTGCAATGGAAACTTTGGATCATGCCTACCTATTAGTGGCGTTGTATTAATTACTGTAGCATCCTAAGCCATTGATCATCAAATGCAGCTGATTTTGGTCATTGCAGGTATTTTCCCATTAAAAGAGAGCCTTCACCCTAATGGGGTAATAGTCATGACTACTCACTAAAAATTAAAAATCCCTCAATAAGATGAGATACACAGCTGGAAGGGGTAGAAATAGCACTGGCAGAGGAGATGCTGGGATGAGGACTTGTCAGGTGGGAGGTGTAGAGACCCTGGATGTAGATGTGGAAAATGGAGAGCTGCTACATCTCCTGGCTGCAGTGGCTGAAGATTAGGTAAAGGCAGCATATGTCAGAAATGTCTAGACAAGGTGGAAAACTTATTACAAGTATTGCGGGAGGGGGGAAGAAAGGGAGAAGAAAGAAGGGAAACAAAGAGCCAGTAGATTGCATGATTATACGCTGCCTAAGGAAGACAGGTTGAGATGATATTCTCTGGGGAAACTCTACATGAAACAATTATATGTTCAATTAGGTGCACTATGTTAGAGTTTTTTAATTTAAAAAAAAAAAGGGGGGGGGGGGGGTTGAATGCTCAAAAAAAAGTGTGGAGGAGGGTAGTGAAGTGCTGAGCCGAAAACCTTTTTTTAAATCTTTATATGTACTGCGTAGTGAGGGAGAAAGAGACAGCAGAGAAAAGGATGTGTTTGACACGTGTCAGAGATATCAACAGCTCCAGTGACAATTTTAAGGAAATTAAATGGAAACGTTTTAGAGCAGAAGTCCCAAAAGTGTTTAAAAATATAGAACATCAGAAAAGCTCAGTGTCTGTCAGCAGTGGGGGATCAGCTCCTTTCATGACCAGCATACTAAGCTCAGAGGGCCAAGCCTGCATCAGCTCTGAGATACCAGGACTCAATCTGACGCACATCAAAAGCCGGGCCAGAGTGCGAGAGAACCTCTAGGGCAAAACAGCTCCTTACAACAGGCAAAAGCTCTGAAATCCCAGGATCATCTAGGGATGAAGGGAGAGAATTGGGATTCTTGGGTACTGATTTATCAGCTTCATGGCTTCTCTAATTCTTCAGCTCAGATGGCCAGAGGAGTTCATAAGATCATAATGATTTCATGGGGTTTGCCTCCCCATTGCCCTGTCCCTTTTGCCATCTTGCTTCAGGGGGGCAAGGAGTGGATCCAGCCCCTGGTTGTGCTCTTCACCTTCACCTCAGGGTGACTTTAAGGGGGTCAGGCTTTTTGCTGCTCTTCTCAACTGCCCGCTCTTGGTGCGCAATGTGCCATCTGGAAGGCAGGGCACCGCAAGGAAGTGTGTGATGAAGCAACTGGAACCCAGCCTTTGCAAGCACAGCTTGGCTTCCTTATTTCAGTTTCTCATGGTCTTGCAAGGCCATGTAATGCACAGTGTTGGGTGTGCCCAGTGGTCTTGACTAAAAATCAACCGGCACTTGGCTGTCATCACTTGGCCGTAACACCATGTGGCCTCTCTTTCCTCATGGCTGTGCTTTCTTTCATTTCTCTGCCTCACTGTCATTTCAGTCTCTGCCCATCTCATGGGTATTTTCAACCTTCTCAGTTCTTCCACACCAGCAGGCGTGATATGACACCACTGTTACTTCTTTTGGACTCCCACTGCCTACGTGATCCAGAAGATCAGGCAGCCCATGTAGCCTGGCACAGAGAGGACCCACAGAGACACACACCAGCATCTAAGCAGGAGAACAGTGAGTGTGTTCTGTAAGGAAGCGAGAGGAAAAAAAAGACACTACCATGTTTTCATTTCCTCAGGAACACATCCAAAAAAAAAACCCACAAAAGGGTGAGTCATCCACAGAGGATATTGGCCTCTCTGAGTTGCAGCTGCTAGTTTTTAATTCTGTAATTTTAATTTACCAGACAAATAAAATGAAAGAAGGAAGGAATGACTGGATAGGATGCATATTATTGTAGGATTCTCCCTTTTACAGCATGGATGCATGAGATTGGCTGTTGGATCTCAGGTCTTTGAGCTATAAGCTGGTCATGCACAGGTGAAGTTTGTGCAAACACATCTGCACGCTTCAGGTACAGCTTTGTGAGATCATATAAGATCGTATCATTGGTGAAAACAGTGGAAAAAAAAATTAATATTCTCTCTTTTTGCGTAAGTACTTTAACTTTAATCAGTATCCTTTGAATGAAGCCCTATATACAAAGCCCAGGCAATACAAAACTGGGAGGAGTGGCTGGTAAGCCAGAGGGTCCTGCTGCCATCCAGAGGGACCTGGACAGACTGGAGAAATGGGCTGACAGGAGCCTCATGCAGTTCCACAAGGAGAAGTGCAAAGTCCTCTTCTTGGGGAGGAACGGCCCCAGGCACCTGTACAGGCTGGGGGCTGCCCAGTGGGAAAGCAGCTGTGCAGAGGAAGGACTTTGGGGTCCTGGTGGACACCAAGTTGAACATGAGCCAGCAATGTGCCCTCATCGCAAAGAAGGTGACTGGCATCCTGGGCTCCATCAGGCAGAGCATTGCCAACAGTGGAGGAGGTGATCCTTCCCCTCCGCTCAGCACTGGTGAGACATATCTGGGGTGCTGTGTCTGGTGCTGGACTCCCAGTGTAAAAGACACATGGTCATACTGGAATGAGTCAAAGGCGGGGTCAAGATTAAGGGGTTTGAGTCTCTAGTATATGAGGAGAGGCTGAGAGAGCTGGGGTTGTTTGGTCTGGAGAAGGGAAGGCTCGGGGGGGATCCTATCAATGGACACAAACTGAAATGCAGGAAATTGCATTTAAACATAAGAAAAAACTCAGTGAGGGTGGTAAAACATGGGAACAGGTTGCCCAGAGTGGTGGTAGAGTCTCTACCCTTGGAGATATTCACAACCTGACTGGACATGATCCTGAGCAAACCTGCCTATGTGACCCTGCTCTGAGCAGGAGGTTTGGGCTAGATAATCTACAGAGCACGTTTCTGACCTCAGTGATTCTGTGATTTTATTCTCAATTGTTACCACTAAATGAATTATTCAGCTGTCAATGTGTTGAGATGATCTAGTAAAGAACTGAAGCGATTCTGTGTTTAGCATGAAGCTTCCAACTGGGCTGGTGTGGATTAGCTGAGTCAGACCACCAGTTTGTCAACTGGATAAATATCCCTCTTCCATTTCTGCTGAGGTCCTCCCTTTGGCACGCTCTGAGCAGTAGAAAGTCAAGTGTTGTAGTGCAGAGCAAACTCAGAGAGTTTGAGATCTCTAAGTCTAGGAACTGTTTTTGTTAGATGGATAACAAATGGAAGAGCAAGATCTTTTCCATGTGTCAGGTCAGAATCTCTTCAGTTGTCAGCCATCTCCTACTCTCAGGCTTAGATGGAATTACCACAGAAGGCAATTTTTCAGGGTTCGTGCCATGAGATATAAGAAGTTGGTTGCAGACACAACAAGGGACATTGGCAAAAGGGTACCAATACTTCAAATACCAACTATGTCACTGAAGAAGGAAGGAGTATGGGAAGAAAAGGAAGGTCAATATTGTGAATACTCAATTTGATTATAGCTTATATTGTTGATCTAATAGAAAACCTGCTTGTTTCTCCAGCAACTGGTACAACTTGGAGGCTGGGATTTCAAGGTCTTACTCCATGACTGATAATGGGAGGATAGGACTGAGTTTTAATTCCTGGCACCTTCTTTAAGGCGTTAAGGGAAGTGGTTTCAAGATAAGCCCATAGTCCAGGGGTCTCAGGAAGGAGAGGGCAAGGAAGTCTTAAAGGTCAGGCTTTTATCATGAAAACCAAAGTCTGGTGGGACTGCCTTAAGGTACAGGCAAGTCAAGAGCTCTGCAAAACTAAGAGCTCAAGCGGCCAAATCTGGGCTGGTTGGGGCTAAATTGGTACCTTAGCTAATGGACAAGAATGGAAACCACTCGGCTCCTGCCTTGGAAGATCTTGCACTTTCTAGCCTAGGCCAGCCTGGAATGAACTGAAAGTGGCTGAGAACAAAGTTCCTTGTGCACGTGTTGTTCTAGGCTTTTCCACTATCATATTTTCTTTAAGGCCACCTCTAGTTCTTTCTGCTCTTCATTGAGATATCCAAGCTAGTGGCACAGGAGAAGCAGAGATGAGGGGTGGATTTGGCACTTGTGCTTCTAAAAATCTCCAAGACCTGTGAAAACATGAAGATTCTCAGTAAAATACCTTTTGGGGGGGGGGAAGCCAGGGAAATCATGAAACTACAAGGTAGTGGAAAATAGCTCTGCAAGACCCTCTTCATCTTCCTCTGCTCTCCTTGTGGATAAGAGGATATGGCTTTCTAAATGCAATTTAAAGCTGGAATGCAATGTCCCTATTCTTCTGCCCCCTCCAACTTAATTGAGATAAAGTATGAACTACTTTACTCACACTAGTGTTTGAGAGCCAAGGACTGCCTTGTGGTTAAGACAGATTTGGCCAACGGTCTCATTTTCAGTCCCAGCTCTGCCAGCAGCAGCCTGTGACACTGGCAAATACCATTTCCCTAGTATGGGCACGCACTTCTGTACAAATTTCCTTGCACTATACTCTTGTGTCATTAAAGCTAATCCTGTACTTTGAACATGATATTGAATCAAGTTCTGCTTTTTCTCTTTATTGATTGTACATAGTGAATCAGAATGGCAGCCTCTCGCCCCATCGTCTGGCTTTGCTTTGTAGATTTAGTCTTTTAATTTCCATCTGAAGATACTAAATATTTCTAGAGGCTGCAGCACAAGGAAATGCTGGTGCCCTCACAGCTGTGGCGATCAGGGTGTAAAAAGATGCCAGTACGACATTGCTGTCAACCTACCGCCGTTATTTCTGATAGCACTAACAGTGCTGTCAGAGAAAACCAGAGCAAGTGGAAAAGACGTTATTCAGTCTAGAAGGAAAATTGTGATGGTCAAGGATGATGGGAAAGGAGTGAAGTTCCTCCTGCAAAACTTCTCCTAACCTACTCTGCTGTCTTATTTGCAGCCTCGGTGGGGTGTCAGGCAGGACCTGGACATTAATGAACGTAAGGAGGCTTGAATGTGGCAACTGTTAATTGCAGACAACTGTGGGAGTGATGATGCCAAGATTGTCACTGTAATGCCAAAAGGATCCAACTGGAGTGCTTAAAATTCAGTCATGTGGGATTGTATTTAGAGCCTGTTCTCACCTCTCATGGTGGCTCTACGCAAATCCTGCTGCATTATCATCACTCTTCAAAACCAGGCATGATTTTGACGTTCCTAAATTCAGGTAGAATTTTAGAATTTTTTCCTGTCTAAACACCTGTTGCCTCTGGCTGGTCCTTTTGTGGGCTGGCGTCCCATCAAGGGTGTTGAAGATCCTCCGCAGTGTGCCCAGACTCTGCTGCCCAGTGCCGAATGGCCTTGCGGCTCGCATCACCCCTGCCTGGCTGGGGAGGTGCAAGGAGCTGGTGGCAAAGCGAGTCAACCTCTTCTGCCAACAGGCATGGCTGGGGAAGCTCTGCCTTGTCTGTCTTGCACTTTGAAATATCTGTTCAGGGCACCACTGATTCTAGAAAATGCTGTTCCCTTGGATGGGAGTAAATCAATACAGGAAAATCCCTCCCTACAGGCTAATACCAAATGTACCGTGTTTTTATGTTTCTGTTGGCCTCAATGTTTTATGTATAGTTCCTGTGTAATATTTGCATGAGGTAGAATTGCACCAATCGTCTCTTCCCTCAAAATGTTAACCTGCTTCTGCAGGAGCTGGCACCGGGCAGTAGAAGACAGTAGATAGACCAGGGGAAAACCTGGCGCGGTGATTTCATCGGCCTCGTATCAAGTTAATCCTCTGAGGACTTGAAAGAATACCTGAAGGGGTGCCAAGACTTGAGGTCGGAGCGAAGCTTGAGGGACAAGTCCAGCCCCTGCCTGAATCAAGTCACAGCTCCCTTAGTCTGCCCTCTGGTAAACCTGCACATGAGTCCAAATACTTTAAACATTGTTCAAGAAAAGGCAATACCCCGGAGGCATGTGTCCAGTACACACAACGTATCCGGTGGGGGTGGACGGAAAGGTGCATAGAGTGTGCTGGACTCCTCCTGGAGTAACCAGAGGCCATTACAAGTGCCCTTGTCCTCGCTCAAGGAGTGAGTTGTCACCAGAGGAGGAGATTGCTAAGTGTTTGTGAGGGTTAAAAGTGGAATGGAAGTCAGGGCTGGACCCAGCCTCGCTTCTGCCTGAAGTGCTGGGTTTGAGATAAGTGGATGTCAAACCTCCCTCTCAACTGTTGCATCAGGAACAAAATGTTGGGTTTTTCCCTGTTAATTTAGCCAGACTGACCCTTGACATTCCACCAGGGTCATGTTACATCGGCAATCAAAGGACTCTGCAAGTATCTGGAACCACAACCTGCAACCCACACACACCTGCAAACACACCTGCCTTTGTTCTGCTCTGAAGCAGGGAGGACCTCCCCAAAATATTCAGTGTTCTGATGGCTGCTCATGGACAGGAAGGATCACAGAAGGGCCCAGTCCTGGCGTAGCTCTCTGCCCTTTGGGTGCGAAAGTTATCTCTTAAATGGGGGTTAAAAGCCACATTTTCTCTTTCATGGAGAATTCAGAGAGTTCTGGGTTTTTTTTCTTTTTTTCTTGAAAGTAAAACAAAACCCCAAAGTTGGATCTCTGGTGAAGAGCACCACAAAAATAATAGAGGCCCTCAAAATGCAGTCCTCATTTCAATTGCATTTTTTCCTAGAAAACTGTCAAAAGTAAACAATTCAAATGGTACCTTTATAATACAAAAATGCAGGCTTTGTTCAAGGGTACCCAACAGGTGGTTTCTGTTTCAGTTTTCCAACTGAAAATGTAAAAATCACCTTTATGTGAAATGTGGGCTTTTGGCGCATTGACCTTGTCCTGCCCAGACAGTTGGGTTAGGTCAGGCTTTGAGGAAACCAGCCTTGCCACGGGCAGCCACTGCTTCAGTGCCTCTTGGGCTATCGCCTTCATCTTACAACCCCTTGCTTTAGCTTCAGCTCCCTGGACTAATTCTGCACCCTTCTGCTGGAAGGCGCGAGGGGGCCTGATGCAGGGTGCTGTAAGAGTGGGGCTTGCAGCTGGGTGCTGCTTGTTAAGGCCAGAGGGGTTCTGGGATGTGTCGTTTGAGTTAACTCTGAGAGATGCAGGAGGCTGAGTAATCAGCAGGGTAGGGGGAAATTTGGCAAGTGGTGCCTGAGAGACTTTGGGAAGATTGGGAGCAGCTGGGACACCCTGGCAGAGTGAAATACCTCCTAGGGGGGAACTCTGGGTTACTCTCAGCACCTGAGCTGAGTTGAGCTTTGATTTAGGAGAAGGTTTGGAAGCAAATTGAAGGGTAAAGCATAAAGCAGCGGCTGGGAGAGAAGGAGGTGGTTTGTGTTTGGCTGGGGACTGGTGCTGCTTTCCCCAGCTCCTGGGGAGCCTGGGGCCAGGAGAGCTGGCGGCAGGAGAGTCGCGGTAAGTGTGGTGTTGCTGGGCTCCCCAGCCCCGTTGTGCTAGCCTGCTCTCTGAAAAGGCACTCTCCAGTTTATCCAAAAAGCAGTGGGTTCCCTGGAAGAAGGGAGGCAGCTGAAGCTGCTCAGCAGGGACAGGGCAAGGAGGAGCTGGGCCAGGCAGCGGCTCTGCTACGCCATCAGGAACGTGTGAATCTGTTTGTCTATCTATGTTAAGCATCTTTGTATGTGATTAGCTCTACAAGGCAGATGCAAACTCGACTGTGTCTCGGCCACTTTGCTTTGGGACAGCCGTCTGTAAGGCAGTAACACTTTGCTGTTCTAGCGGGCTCTCAAATCGGTGGGCAGTGCTGCTTGCATTTTGGGAAGGGAAGGAGCTGAATTTGCACAAAGGTTTGGGGATGAGATGGTATCCCAAAACCCAGAGCACGTGTACCAGTACTAGCACCGGTGGAGCAGCTGTGGTCTGCAAATATGTTCTCTCCCGCACGGCTCCCAGGTCTGTTCCCAAGTAGAGGGGTGGCCTGGGGACAGGAGGAAGGAATGATGTTTGTGACTAGCTGATGGCATGGGTATTGTGGAAGGGGATGAAGGAGGAGGTGGAAGTTGAGGGAGTTGTTCTCCGCTCGTTGCTGCAAGTTCGTTGGCTCATAAGGAAACACGCAGCACTGCAAGGGTCCGGCTTGTCCATCAGCCAGGGGAAAGCTGCCTTTGCCGTAACTTTGGTCCTTGGTATAGAGTTGTGGTTGGGGGAGAGCTGCTTCCTCGATTATACTCAGCTCCTGAAAGCAGTGGGCAAGTGACTTTGGTCTGGCAAAACTCCCTGATTTTCCCTGATTCCTCTAGCTTGTGCTCAGGGTGAGAGCACAGTCACTGGGAAGCAGAGGATCTGGCACCGAGTGGGTTCTTGCACCTGTGCATGCTTCAAGTGCCCCGTCTTCAGTGTTCGCGCTGAAGGCACAGAGAGGTCTCCAATATGCTGTATAAAGGGAAGAAGAACTAATGTTAACTAGGGCTCTTGAATGCAGGTGCTCTGAATTGCAGCTGAGTTTCCTCTTAGGAGAGCTCAGGAGCTGGAGGGGATGATGCTGAGTGTGAGGAACAAGTCTTTAACTTGCTGACGTGCATTTCTACTCTAACAGTGTCTCGGGGTGACATGTTTTATTCCTTTAGTGGCCTGTGGCTGCTCAGTAGAGCAGAGGGCTGCTGGGGTGCTTTGTTCTGGTGCATTACCCTGTGTCCCAGGAGGACCTTCCCCAGGCTGGGCATCCCCCAGCAGCAGAGCTTGCCTGGGGCCGGGAGCTGCTGGAGGGCAGGGCAGAGAGGTGTGTGCTGGCAGTAGTGGGCATCAGCAGCCACCTTCCTGCAGGCATCTCCTGGGGGTGCAGAAAAAGGGGCGGAGGGGGATGGACTGAGCATGTGACTTGAGCAAGCACATGAAAATTTCCAGCAACTGTTTCTTGGCTTTCGTGCCCATGCCCACTTGCTGGGCTGCCGCATGTTGCAGGGTCAGAGGGATGTTGAAACTTTAAAAAAAGTGTAGTGCTTGTGGGCTGAGGTAGAGGAGCATGTGTACACACGTGCAAAGTCAACCTCTGCAGGTGTGGCTAGAGGACCTGAATTGGAGAATTCACCGTGTAATTTGTATTTCTGCACATAAGTAGATATTTCTGTATTTGGTGTGGGGAAAAAACCTCCGGTGTGAACACAAGAGAATCCAGTATGGCTGATCTGAAAAGAAAATGTGGAATATAAAGTTGTCTTAAGTGTCTCTAGGGCTGTATTTGTACTCGCTGTCTTTTGAGGTAAAAAGGAGACAATCTAGTACCTCTGGTGCAAAAAAAAAAAAAGACACTTAAAGAACGGAACTTTTAAGTGTATGGGCCAACCTGGAAGTATTGAGGCAGTGGCAAAGTATTGAGATGCCAGCTGAAGAGGCGGATGACACCGACCCGCCTCTCTTCTCCCAAGTGAGTCTGTCTGAAACACTGGAGACCCTTATATCTGTAAATACTCAGCCCTCACAGTTGGCCTTGCGTGTCACTAGAAGGAAAATACTCCAGCTTTTTAGCGGGTTGATCTGTTTCATGCTGGTTTCTCGTGAAGAATGAAGGAATTCTTTCTAAACCTCAAAATGTCAGTCCTCATGGCTGGCCAAGAAGCTGGAGCTAAGTGATAAATGGGGCACATTTCTGTATTGTAGTGTTTTTTCTAATGCTGTAAATAGTTTTGTGGGGTTTGTTTTATTTTTTAAGGACCAAACTGCTCAAATCTGAATTTGGGAACAGGTTTAGTCAAAAAGTAGTATTGGTGGCTGATGGAAATATCAGCTAGAAGAAACTGGTTTCCTGGTTCTTGTTTTCAAAACGATCATTTTGCTTCTAGATAATGCTGTCAGTTTTCTTAAATTTGTGACTTAATTGAAGCCACTTTGCCCGCTTCTGCTTCAGACTGCGTGAGGTGCCTTTGTTAGCTGAGCTGCAGAAGCAGCAAATGTCGCTGGGAAGTAGAAGGGGCTGGAAGCTTGAAAGGTTTAGTTGTGTAGACTTCTGCATCCCAAATATACTCCCTATTCCTACATCAAGTCAGCAAGAGCGAACAGTGGACTGGTGGTCTCTGTAGCTGGGTTTCACGGCATCTGTTCATCTATAGCTCTGCTGAAATGTTTGAGCTTTGTGGAGCAAATGTCCCAGAAGTGAAGGGCAGTAGAAAATGGCTTGTGTGTGTGGATGCAGTTGGCATCTGCTGCAAGGGGTAGGAATGCTCAGCAATGTCACGAGCACTGTGCTAATAACACGGGGTGAGATGCCTGAGGTCATTGCAATGGTGAGGCTGGATATTAGTGTCCTGACTGCAGAGGAATCCTTCTTGTCTGCTGACTGTTCATGGCCTGGAAAGGATCGGTTCCTGAAATGCTTTTTAGGGACAGAGCGAAGTCAGCGCTGGAGTGTTTTAAGCTGCCTTTTTTTAACTCTGTAAGCCTGTTGAGCGCCACACTATGCAAGCAAAGACATATCAAGGAGGAGAGGTTATTAAAACACATTTCAAAAATAGCTGAAAATCAAGCATATTGGGATTTTAATGACCAGATTTGTAGGACCTGATGCCTCTTCAGGCTATGGTGGAAGAACACAGGCGCCCCGTTTGCCTACCAGTGTGGCAGGTTCAGCTGCTCCATGGTACCACCAGGCCCTTGCCATAGAGATGTCCTCTCCTGGGTCCCACAGAGCTGCACCAGGGCCAAGCTGTGGTCACAGTGGGGGTGCTGCTGCTTTACAGAGCCAATGCTGCGAGCCAAAGTGCTCAACAGTGAAAATATCAGACTAGATTTCTCCACAATAGCATCCTGCTTAACTTAATCTTGGCTGCCTTGTTTTAGGGAGGGGACAGCATGGTGCTGGGGCGCAGGGACAGTGCAGGTGAAGCTCAGCCTCGCTGTCCTCACCCGTCTGGAGTTCGCCTCTCGTTTCTCCTGAAACTCACTGAGAAGAGCCCTTGTTCCCTGTGGTCCTCACATCTCCTAGTCAAGAGTTTGAAGAGCACTCCTCCACCTCTCCAGCAGGATGGATACCACTAGACTGGCCTCACTTGAAGCCACTTCATCCCTGGCCAAAGTTGCTGCTGCCTGTGGGGTCATCTCAGCAGATTGTCATATTCTCTTGAACTTCTGTGCTCCAGGGTGACTTTTCTTGGAAGGATTTGAGCCTGTTGCCTGAAATAAGTGCATGAATGAGTTGAACAGGCTGCTCTAACTCGCATCAGAGATGTCCTTCTTCTTTGTCTGCGAAGGACACTGAGGGCTGGCTTACCAGCCCCCAGCTCCAGCCTCTTTGCTTCCTCTGCAAGGGAGGAGAATCCATGTGAAGGGGAGTGTGGTGCCCTTTGCCTCTCACAAGAGATATTCAGATCTAGTCCAGCACAGTAAACTATTTTGTGGGTCAGGAGCCCACAGCCCTGTTACAGGCCACACAACAATCCTTTGGGGTCAGCATAACTGGGGGTGGAGGTGGGTAGCTTGGAGGAGTCACAAACTGTAGCTCAGCACAGAGCAGTGTGGACAATACTGAGGGGTTTCTGCATCTTCATGTTTCTCCTGAAGATGGTATGACCTCTTCAAAGCGGATGCCAAGATGTGGTGCCCACTTGGCTAATGGTGCAGGGGGCAGCAGGGAAGGTTTTATCTTTAAAATGATGGTCAGGCGGTCTTTGAGGATCACTTTGAGTGTTTTCTTCCCCGGATAAGAGATGCTGAGACTGGAGACCCAGAGTTATATGAAGCAAATCTTGAAAAGCTTTCTCAGACTTGGTAAACCAAGCAGGGACAAATAAAACTACTCACTGATTCTGATGAGAGAGACCTTTGAGCTCAATTGAAATGTGAATAGTAAGTCTAATTGTCTAGCTGGTGGGCATGTTGTGGGAGTGGTTTGAACTGTGCACTGCTCTGAGTCAGGCATCAGATGCCACAATGAGCAGATAAGCCGGCTTCTGTGCAGTAAGCTGGTGTGACCACTGTGTCTCGGGCCACACAGTGCTGTGGAGGTACTGGTCATGGTATCTGTTATAGAGCATTTCCATGGGGGCAAAAGCAATCTGCTACACATGCTAGAACAAGTGTATGCTTAGCCTGAATAAACCATTTGCCTTTAACCTCAGAGATCTGATCCAAACCCATGAGAAAGTGATGGAAGTTTCCCAGGGATTTGTGTGGGTGGTAGAACTGGCTCCCTTTAACCGCAAGCTGGGACAAATGTTGGCCCAAGCAACCCTGATGGTGAAAGCTGGACAGCGCTGTGTCTCCAGGCTTTGCAAGGGTCTTTTTGTTGTACAGAGTGATCTCTTGTGTAGCTGGGGAGACCTTGCAGGCTATCTTGGATGATGAGTTTAGTCCATCTGAGCAACTTTGTCACCCTGTGTCAGCAGATTTTGTGAGATGGGCCTACTGGCTTCTGTGCTTGGTGCCTCTGCCACAGAGGGTTTGATGCAAATTGAACAAGAAGTATGAAAGTCCTGCTCCATAGAGCTGAAAAGTGTGCAGTCCTGTCTCCTCCTCCAAGTACCGGTGGGCTCCGTCCACTGCCTTCATCTGCCCAGGCTCCTGGTGGGTCCTGGAGCCATAACCCCTTCCTGGCTGAGTGCATGGGATGACCATTCGCTGGGTGACTGATGGGGCTTCCTGTATTTTGCTGTGGTCTTGGTCTCCCATGGCAGCTTAGGTTTAAACACCTGGTGCTGAAAGTTATGGGGAAATCTGTCTCCTATCCAGACCGTAAGCTTTATGGTGTTTGTCTTAAATGTCCTTATAATGTCTTCTGTTGAGAGTTCAAGCCCGAGGTAATATCTGTAACTCAAATTTAGTCCCAAAGAATTACTTGTTGCTGATAGTTTGGTCATCAACAGCCTTTTAATTGAACGCCTTAGCAGTATTATAGCTCAGGTCCCTGATATCTCGATGACCGTGCTCTGTCCTCATGAGCCCCCCACCAGAGCTGCTCTCGCAGCAGGCTCAGCTCAGTGTGCTGCTGGCTCTCCAAGAACTGGAGCTGAGCGCTCAGCCGCCACGCTGATCCAAGTGCTCGCGTTTGGCAGAGGCACAGCCTGTTTCTAAAATTGTCTCCGAGATAGTTTTGCATGGGTTTGCGTCTCCCAGACAGACAAGCCGGGTGGTATTTTATATGGTGTCACTGTTTGTTTAGCTAATGAAGTAGGGAAAAAACAAAGAGCTGGGATCTTTGGCTCTATGAAACAGCTGTCAACAAGCAGCCCTGAGAGAGCAGAGGAGCAGGGACCTAGCAGCCAGGGCACTGAACCGGGGCTCTGAGGGATGGTTTTGATTCTTGACTCATAGATGAAATGCAGAAAAGGATGCCTCAGCCCAAAAAGAGGAGGGAGATGCTGGGAGCTGCGTGCTTTTGCTGGTTGTCTCCCAGGGAGCAACTGCTGCAGTGGTGCGTGGTGCAGGCCAGCTTTTGTCTGCTGCTGCCCGCCTGGAGCGAACGTGACCTACTTCTGTAAACGTTTCCAGAGTCTTCCTTCTGGAAGAACTTGCCCACAGAAGTGTGGTTTCCCTCCCTCATGGCTTGTGCCCTACCACGTAATGTGGGGCAGTTCCTTTAGTTGTGTTTATCTGGTGCTGAGGAGGCTAGTGAGAAGCTCCTGCCTGGAGGAGCTCTGCTGGAGAGCAGAAAGCACAAGGAAAACAATAAAATGTCTTCCTGCATCCCTCCCTTTAGTTTGCCGTTTTGACTTCAGACGCAAGCTGCCATCGTTTCCACATGGAGCAGCCACATGAAAAGCACCACTAAACAGTTCTCTGAGTTTCTCAACAAGAAACACAGCAGCTAAATATATTTAATCTGTGGGTATTGTTCATCTTGGCTTTAATTTCCTGTTCTCAAAAGGTTTAGGAATTTAAACCCATGAATCATTACTGAAGCTGTTAATGCTTGGAGCCTTTTTTCAGAAATGGAGATAAAGGAACTGATATTAATACCAGCTTAGCATGAATTCAGCCAGAACAACTCTGTGAGAAGTTCACTGCCATCCCAGATGCCATCACTTGGTTTCTAACCGTGACGAAAGCCGCTAAGAAGCGGGTAGGTGGATGAGATCATTCTCCCCCAGGTAAACAGGATGCTTCCATTTAAAGTTTAAAAAAAAAAGTCTCTGTGGCAGGTTACAGGCTGCATCATCCCCATCTGGAGACCTCTAGAGCGCTGTACTGTTCCGCTGTTTCTAAAATTGCAGCGTCTATTCAAGCAGTGACTTTTTCAGAGTGTAGTCATGAGATTTCTCTGAGGCTGGAGGTCATGCACTTGCTCATATTGAATAAAAGATTGGAAGAAAACTTTGCTCAGTTCCATCTAGCTGGACTTTCAGGTTCCTGCTTGTACACTTGCAGGATGTAAGCATCCTCCCAAAGTCCTGACCTTAACAGGCTCCCAGATACCTCAGAAGCAAGGTCTGGCCATGAGATGCTTCAGTGGAGGATGTGACTTCCATTTCTCTGGAGACTGAACAGGATTTAGGGTAAATGAAGTTATTCATCTTCTTTCAAGAGCCTGGTTTGGCTGCAAGACCACACCAGGCTTCCTTTGACTCCTCTGGGATTAAACCCTGAAGGTCAAAACAGAAAGTCCAGGAGAATGTACAGAAAGGTCCTAACTAATGAATGTATTCAGAAGTGAAATAAAAACTATGTGGGAACTGGTTTTTATTTTCACATTGACTTGGTTTTAGTTGTGGAGTGTCATAGAAATAGAGAATTATTCAGGTAGGAAGTGACTTCTGGAGGTCTTCTAGTCCAGTCCCCTACTCACAGCAGGGCCAACTGCCTAGTTGATGATGTTGATAGATGTGACTCAGTAGAAGAAGCTGCCTCCTCATTTCTTGTTTGATTTGTACCTTTGGGTAGCACAGAAGTGGAGAAACTACAAGGTAGCTGCAGAAGAACATTTGGAAGGAACAAGCTTGGTCCTCCTTAGCAGACTTGCTCTAATGATTGCTCTTTTCAGGATGAAGGAGAAAGGGCCTGGTTTCTAGCACCTTCCTTCCTCTGCTTCCCTCAGGAAAGGAAAGGCCCTGGTGTAGAGGAGATGGTCCTGCTTCATCTTGCTCCCTGCACCGGTAGTGTGCTGGAGAGCTGCTGCTAATTGAGATGGGGGCTTGGTTTCTGTGTGCATTCATGCTGTGACGGAGAGTCCTTGCTCTCAAACAAGCGAGGGGTGGGGAGGGGGGGCATGAAGCACAGCAGTGTGTTCTGGCAGCTCAGGAATGTGCTGGCTTGCAAAGGTGCTGGATGTCCAACGGTGCTGCACCAAGTCACTCCGTTGTCCTAACACTGACAGAGCTGCAGCAGTTTTGTGCCAAGTGAAAGCGGCACCCTGTTTGGGAAGAACTGCACTATTTGCTTATGTGCATGAAAATGTAGCTGAACTCTAATGAGAAATGGAGATGTTCCTACAAATACAGCTGTAATTTACTTTTCTCTCCTCTAAAATTCTGTCTTTAAAATGTGTTAGAGTCTTACAAAGCAAAATGCTAAGAAATGCACACCCCGAGAGCCTGCAGCTTCTAGTACCAAAAATGGCGGCTGAGTCTGAATACCTGATGGCATTCATTGTGATCGCTGGTGGTCTCCCTTCACCTAAGCACCTGTGAGCCCATTCTGGGCAGTTTGGATTCGCTCTGAACTTGCACAGCAGAGCCTTGTGGCATGCTTGCTCCCGATGAGCTGCTTATAAGGAAAAGGCCTCTATCCCCTTCTCGCCTCTGCTCTCCATCATCAATTAGCTCAAGTCTCTGAGGCTGCAGCCCATGACCGCATCTTTTCCTTTCACAGAGCACTCTGGAGCCACTCCTGCTCCTGGAACAAGCACACTCAGAGCCAGAAAGCATCAGGCTCCGTCTCAGCCTCTGGGGCTGTCTCTCCATCTGTTTGTTTAATGACGCGCAGCAGCCTCATCTCTGACTCTGCACCCTCAGGACAATAATCCACTCTGATGTTCAGGCCAGCCAGCTATTCTTCCGAGACGCGACTGTGGCTGGTGCACTGTAGGTCAGAGATGGTTTAAAATTCTTCTTCTGAATTGCTTTATGGCTCAAAATTTTGCTCTGAGATCTGCAGGACACACAGAAAGCTTGCACAAGTTTGCTTGCTTGCTTTCCACTGTTTTCCAAAGGAATGGGCAAGCCTCAAAATCCGGACACACTTACTTGATCTGGTGGGGAGGACACTAGCCTGAAGGTTGGGAGCTGAGGATTTTTATCTAGCTCCGATGTGCAGCCTTGGCCAAGCACCTTTGGTCTCCTTTTCTCCCCTCGCTGCTGGCGTAGCCTGAACTGTTCAGATCCTTTGAGGCAGGACAGAGGCACGAATGTTTGCAGAGTTGTTGCTGTTCTGTAAAGCTGAATGTAGATTCACAATGATGGTGGTGGCAGTAGCGCTGATTTTTAAAAGCTTATTACACAGTTTTGTGAAGCAGTGAGGGATATGTGACTTGCAGTCACTTACAATTCAGAACCACCGGGATCCGGAAGTATCTGTGGCAAAATGGACCTGCCAGGGCTGTGTTGGAGCTGCCCTGTATCCTGTGAACACTGTGCAGTTAATAGAGGAAGGAGGAAAAAGGGGGGGGGGGGGGGGGGGGGGGGGGAGGGGACACCACACAAAAAAACCTCCCAACTGAAAGGGAAGACTAGATTGAGATACACTACGTTGTAGTAGGTGCTTAGAAGAGCCCACACCTGGGCAAGAGGGGGAAGCAGGTGAGCACAAGGAGGGCAGTAGTGCCAAATGATGCCTGAAGGAAGTTGGCCCCTGAAACCACTGAGTGAGAGTGGCAAAGCTTTAGGGAAGAGAGACCTTGGTAAAGTGCTGGTTTCAAAATCCTCCTTTGCTCTAACTGCTTCATTCCTGTGGCCTTTTGTGTGAGAAAGTGGCATAGTTCCTCTCTATGCAGAAGCTCAGGTGTCAGAAGGGAAGAGTGGCAGGGACCGTATCCTCTTGGGGATGGCCAGGTGGTACTAGTCAGAGTGAAATACCTGCCAAGAAACTCCCCCAGGGGTATGCCTTGGGTTTAGTGCCCCATTAAATAAGGGGAAACATACTTCTCCTTCGATGGAACGAGGAAAATATTTGGCTTTCCCATAATCTATTCATAGCTCTTTCCTTTGGTTTCGGAGGTGGAGGTCATGTGCAGGAATTCCAGCTTGTTGCACCTCACATCGCGTTTCATAGGTAGACCAAAAAGGTTACCCAAATAGCCTGGTTCTGTGCATGAGTCCTTATACAAAATGGGGTCCTGTTCTGCCATGTGCAATCCAGGCCCAGGGCACTGTGAGCAAGACTTTCTGAAGCAGGTGATATGACCCCAAGGGTTTTTGCAAGCTCCAGGTGGTCTTGGCTCACCATGGGATCAGGAGAAGACACTTCAGGGGCCCTAGAGAATGAGCACAGGGTTGAGAATGGTGGGGGGAGCTACTCTACCTGCTATGCCATTGAGAAACTCTGACCAGCCAAATATCCACATCTGAACATCTGCAGTTGCTGGCAACGGCAATGCCAGGCAGGATGAAATGCAAGCCCTGAATTACAGAGACAGATGGAGCGGGGTAAGAGGGCGGCATGGGTCAGAGGAAAGCAGCAGCTGATAGGTGCAGGCATCCTTCTCCAGGGTGAAGGAGCAGGAGCAATTTCCTTTTCAGAGCCAGCCGTTACCCAGCGTGGTGCTGAGCACAGTGGGTACTGTTCATGCAAAGTCACCAACGGTGCGTTAACAAAAGCCCTAACGAAGAATAGAGCAGGCTTATCATTCACTGAGGAGCTGCAGCTATGCCAAAAGAGCCATGTATGAAAAATACAGATGGGAGCATGTGTCTGCATGCACCCACCCTTGTAACTAAGGGATGTGTGCCCAGGGCAGGCTGGCCTGCTTGGGTCTGGTGTCTTGAGAGGCTTTGGTACAAAAGGTTCTCTTGATTTGCTTGAGCCTGTGTTCTGTCAAGGAGCTTGATTTCAGTGAAACAAGGTGAAACCCTCCTAAAACCAGGAGTTATTTTGAGAGTAATTTTGAATGCTTGAGTTGATTCCATTGAGTGGGATCTGGCTTGCTGGGTTTTTTTAAATTTATTTTTATTTTAAGTGCAAGTGAATATTCAACATAAACTTGAACATTTTAAGATGCTTCCATTTAGGGCATCCCTAATTGCTGATGAAAGTCAGGGCTATCGAAGTCTTTCCCTGCTGTACGTTTGTGAAGGGAGCTCAGAGCTCTGGAGAAAGCAGGACGGTGCTTGCTTGCAGTGCCTTTGGAGTGGGAAGGGCCATGGATGCGTGGGAGCCCTTCGATATCCATAGCACAGCATCTCATGGAGTTTATCCACCAGCGAACTGTGCAATCAGCCTTTCAAATTCCTCCATTTGCATCCCAGTAGTAGCGGAACAAGGCAGTTTTCTCCATTATAAAAATCTCCCTCTGCTCCGCCTTATTCGGAGGTGTTCAGGAAATCTGGCTCTTTCCCCTCCTCTCCCCTGCTCCCCCAAAGAGCTTTTCTTTCTCCAAAAGCAGCGTGTTGCGTCTCTCTCTTGCCCCGGCAGATGGATTTGGATGATCGCATGTACTCAGGGTTATTGCAGCTACCTGCTATTTTAGCAGGAGAAGCTCCCGCGTGCAGAAAAGAACAAAGCCTGAGGATTCCCGAGGCCTCCATTGATGCAGAAGGCACCGAGCGGAGCATGAAAGAGATAACAGAAGCGCAGCAAGATCCTCCTCCATCCCTCCCCCTTCCTCGCCCTCTAATTCAAGGAGCAGAGGCTGGTTTGTGAATGAGGAGCCGAAACTTGTTCAGATGGAACAAATAACCGATGAAGGCGCACAATAGCGGCTGCTCGCAAGCTGAAGTCGGCAACGAAAAGGTAGCGATTCTCAAGAGGGGGCTTATTTCCCGATGAGTCATTGGTGCGTGACAGATGGAAGGAACTAATAAAATATTACAGACTTGCAGAGCTTTGATCTTCCTCCTCCCCCCTGCCCCGCTTCTTCCCAAGGATGCAGGCTGTGTTGTCGAAATGAATAGGGTGGAAATCTCATTTGGAAAAGGCTACCTTGGCAGCCGTGGCTTGTGGAGAGAAGGTCGGGAGCCCTGATCCAGCACCGTGCTTCGGTGCATGCTGGATTTTAGCCCCCGTGTGTTTTCGTAGCCTTTGAAGCACCTGTACCCCTTCCCATTCTGTTGATGCTGGTGCATTTTTCAGCCTGCTTGCAGGTCCGCTGGAGCAGCGGTGGGACGAGAACAGCCATTTCACAGCTTTGCACTTATTTTGCGGGTTCTGGACTATGTGCAAGAAAGAGTAAAATGCATTTCTGGGTCAAATGCTCTCATCTTCTAATTTCTGTTCCAACTGCAGCAGCTCTCAGGGACCCAGCAACTCTGAGCTGGGGCCCTCAGCAGCCATCAGCTTTTAGTTTATTTTTCTTACTGCCACTAATCTTTAGGGTGAATACGTTTAAGTTTTGTCTCTGGGGCTATGATGCAGAGAAATTTTGTTTTCTTTATGGAGAAGTCACTACGGTAGGAGCCCCAGCCCTGAGGCTTCAATGCAAAGAGCACCAGTATTGGCTGTGTGCAGAGTTGCCTCCCTGGGCAGAGAGAGCTCTCCTTGATCTCAGGTTGTCTCTCTGCTGTTGTCTGTCAGTCTGGCTGTCACTGCACAAATGGGGGAGGGTTAGCAATTTATGTAGGGCTTTATTGCTGCATGGGATTGAACTGCGATTCCCCCCCCCCCCCCCAACAAGGGGTGTTTGTGAGTGCCTGGTCACTGTCATCTGGTGTGGCTCTGTTCAGAATCGCTTCTTCCCTGAGCTCCTGCCTTGGTCCTGCCGCCCTCACGTGCCTCTTCTAAGCAGCTGTCCCCTGTTCCAGCTCACCGTGGCGGTTCTGTCATGGCCACCACTCGATGCTGCACAGGCGGCTGGTCCACATCTCGGCCAATGATGGATCTCCCAGGCTTTGCAACACCAGCTTCTGCCTTGGCCCCTCCTGCTAGCCAAAGTAGAAACCTGCCTCCATGGTGCATCCGTGACTCCCTGTTGTTTGCTCCTCATTTTGCTAGTTACAACCTGCGGAAATGGGTGCTCTGTCCCTGAAATGATGGAGTTGGGATGCCTCGTGTGCACGTGAGGTGTGTGGGGTTTGCCTCTGCAGGTCCCTCACCCCCCTGCACTCCTGATCGGCTTCCTTGTGCTGCCCTTGCCGCGTTTACTCAGGCAATGCTCGTACTCTTACTCCCTTGGCTGGCCTCTTATTCTACCCCATTTACTTGCATTATTGCAATAACACCGTGAGAGTCTTGCACCACCAGCCTCTGAAGTTTCTTCACTGAGAAAAGCCTGAATCGGTGATCGAGGGCATTGTTGCCCCTTGCGCGGGGAGGTGTTGGCGTAGCTCCACGTTTTAATTCCTGGAGCAGAGGTGGGGCGGCTAGAGGTCTGCTATTTGGGGGGAAAAACCCACACCCTTGTGTTCAGCTTTTATTGTATTTTCTTTAGTGCAGTGTAGGAGGGTTACCTCTCTTTGTTAAAGAAACGCATAATGCTTCCGTTTTTCATACAAGAGTCATGGCTTTCATTTGAGGATTGTCACAGAACCTTGCGGAGATGTGGGGCTAGAAACAGGTAAGGGCAAAGGATTTGTTTAATGTCAGGGTATAACATTGCAACTCAGAACCTCCATGGGGCCTTTCTGTTCCAGATACTGTATTTCACTTTTTTGTCTGTGAATGTATTGCATTCCTTGGCTGGTCCCATGGGCACTTAATCACAATAGCTGGGGGGCTCCGGATTAGGGTGCAACAGCAAAGCTGCAGATGTGCAGCTATGGAGTAATTTTCAGCTGTGTTACAGATCTTGCTTGCCTGGCTTCATTTTAGCAGAAAGCCCATGGTTCCTGCTTGTTTTTCATGTGAGTGGTTTTCTAACCGATTATCCCCTTTGCCGAGCAGGGGGGAGGGAAGGAAAGGATGGGCTCTGCCCCTGGGTGGGTGCAGAAGTAATGTCCCTGGTCAGGAAGAGCAGACCCCAATGGATACAGGTGAAACCCCGGGCCCTGGGCAGGGAGATGCCTGCAGGACTCGGGACTGGTTTGTCTTTTTTGGTTTGTATTGTTTAACACTGAGAAAACTGAAAAATTAAGAGTTAAAATAGTTCTTATGTCCTTTAAATTTAAGAGCAAACAAGGAGAGAGGCCTGTACAGATTGAATGTTTAAAATAATATCTTGGTTGTTTGATTTTTTTCTTTTTTTTTAAACTTGGTTTGCCAAAAACTCTTACTAAGACTTTTTGCACTGATCTTGGACAGGAAAACATTGCAAAATACCACATTCTCCTTGGATGATAACATTGTTTCCTGCTCTGCTCTAATACCAGCCGTGCCGTCCTTTTACCTCAATTCCTGGGATTGCTTTACTCAAATGTTTGCTTTCTCCACTGGGCTGGACTCTGACACTTCCTACTGGTTTTGGGGGATTGGCTGAAACTGCTCCAAGCCTAGAGGCAGCACAGCCCAAATGCTTGCTTGCTCCTCTGGAGCTAAATCTGTGTTCCCAGCTGATATTCCTGACAAGATCCCACCCCTTCACCTCCAGAGAGCCAGCTGGCGTATATAAATCCAACCAACTGGATGTATAATCGCCACATGGAAGTGACAAGACAAGTACCAAAGCTGCGTCCTTCAGTTATCCCCTGAGTGCATCACTGCGCTCTGGAGTTCAACTCATCACAGATAATGTGGTTCCTTCTGCAGACAGATTGGCTTCGATTTTCATCAATTGGTTTTGATTTCCATATACTATTCAGAATGCTCTGGTCTGAGAGTGGTAGCTCTGGAGCTGGTTGTGTTTGGAGCCAACGTACCTGCCTGGAGACTTGTGTTAGCTGTTCGCCCCATCCTTCACATATCTGGTTTATTGACTTTATTTCCACCACAATGTTTCTTTTAGACCTACAGGATCCAAAATCCACCAGGCAAGTTGCAGTATGCTCTATGGGGAGTGGTTTTTGCATGAAAACAAAGCCCGTGGCAGACAGAAGGGGGGTGAGCCTCCCTGGGCATGCCACAGTGACCCTGCCATCCCCGGTGACCATCTGGCCATCTTCACCAGGTGGTGGCATGGAGCCTCAGCCCAGCTTTCCTAGTCCCATTCACTCTGACAGTCTTGTCGGTGGCTTCAGGCTGAAGGATTGTGCTGCCAAGGGAAGAAGCTGAAGGGCAAGCATAGCTGTGGGCTCTGCTGCATCTTAACATGCTGCTGCCGTCTTCGCAGCAGGAAGGGGTGGGTGGCTTGTCCCTCTCCTGTCCCAGGCCTGCGGCAGGCAGGCTGCGGGCAGTAACCCAGCGTCTCCTCTCAGCAAAGCGGGCAATGGCAGGACCAAAAACTGGTCCAACTAAAAGCAGCTGGCAGGACCAAAACCTGCCCATCTTCCCTGCTCGTGTGTCCCTGCAGGCAAGGGCTGGGAGAGTTTTCTCCTCGCAGGTTTCTGTCATATGGTGCACATCAGCTTGGTATGCTGTTTACTGGCTCGTCCACTCCAGAAACGTTACACGAGGGGAAAGCTCTTGGCGAGTGTGAGGTTGAATTTTCCAGACTCTGTTCCCATTGGGGTTTCATTGCTTGCAAACTTTAGTGTGGTTTGTTTTTTTTTTTTTTCTCCTTAAATCCAGGCCTCTGTAACCTTAATTAGCTGACTGTGGACATAAGCTTGCTCGATACATGACAGTTTTGATGGGGAAATATAAGCAATGGAGGTGGTGAGCAGAGATGCTCAAGGATGGTGTTTTCGGTCTGTGGGAAACTTCAAGAGGTGGTGTCTGTCTCTCTGTCTCTCTCTCCTGAACCTGGATACAAATGCAAAATTTCCCCCCAAAAACCTCACCCAACAGCAACTGAACAAGAACTTTCAGATCCCACCCCCTCCCATCTTCACTTTAAATAAAAACCTTAACTCTATTTATACCCTTTATTTAAACAAAATTTTTTATAAATACTGCAAAGTATTCCTGGTGACTCATTACTTCAAAAATGTCAAAATAGGCATTTCAAAACCTTTTTTTTTTTTTCCATTCAACATTTAACAAAAGTATTTCAGTGTGTGTGTTGAATGATGCTTTTGTTTAAAATAGGAGATTTCTTTGCGTACCTGTCTTTGATGGCACATCCACAGCAGGTTCTGGGGACAGTTCAGTGTGGGGGCTCCCAGCAGCCTGTGTGACCCAGCCGGTTGGTAACCCCAACCGGCACGAAGGTGGACCAGGTTCCTGGGCCCACTCAGAGATGGTCTCTCTGCTGCTTCGTAACACCTGGGTGCAAAGCTAAGCGAGTAGAAGAGCAGCCAGTGTACCTGTGCAGGGTTACATGTGCAGCTGTGGGGCTTGTGTTACCCTGCAAGGCCACCCAAGAAGAGATGGGGAAGCGGGCTGAAAGCTTTGTCCATAGCCTAGACCTCGGTCTGAGCTTGGAGGGATAACTGAGTGAACTGAGAAAAGGTCCAGAGCTGCACTGGCCACCTCCCATCTCTGGCCAGCACAGCTGAGCTCGTGCAAGGGATGTCACTCGCTCCTGCTGGAGTGTGGCAGATGGCTCTCTCCAGGGGCTTTGCTGCTTCTTTGCTGCTCCTCGGTTGGGCTTAGCACCAAAATCCTGTCTTGGAGCAAAAAGAGCAAAGAGTAATCAGATTCTTACCTGCTAACAGCACCGGCGTCCTGCTAGCTAGACTAGCAAGGCACTTCCCACCCAGCCTTGCTCTCTGCGTAACCCCTGCCTTTGCCTTGATCTGAAGTGACCAGTGCAGAAAGGATTAGAGACATTTCTGTAGCTACTCCAAAATAACAGCAGATGTTCCCAGCAGTAGGAATCTCTTCTACCCTGCGTGGGAGCAACGTTCAGTACAGCCTCAGCCCTGTGTTGGTTGTATTTCCTGCCTGTAATTTACACAAGGAAATGGAGATAATGGCAGGCTTGAGAGAAATGCAAGTAGATTTGGGTCTAAAATAAGAAATATTAGAGAGGTGTCTTATGTGGGCAGACATTCATCCTGGGCTGTGCAGCATAGCCACGTTTGCCACCTTTAATTTTGAGATGCCCAACCCAAGCTCGGTGTGGCTTATCCAGATCCCTGCCGAGGAGAGAAGCTGGGTGCCTTGCTGTGTTATAAGTAGGGAACCAAACTGAAACAGCTCGGTGCTGTGTCCTGTTGCCAGGACCTGGTGGCTATGGCCTGGCAGGAGTGTGGGGAGCAGGCCTGGGAGAGACACAGTACCCCAGAAGCGTTCACCTCTCCCATTATGTGATTGAAAATGAAGCTGTCTTATTCAGTCATGCAAGGGTAAACCCAACAGGGGGCTGTCCCCAGGGTTGCTTTTACTTCTCATGCAGTCTTTCCTGGTGTGTATTTCTTGTGCTTCAGCCCATGTGCTTCCTTCTTAAGGCTGGGAGAAGCAGACACCCCTGAGGGCCAGGTGTCCTGGAGAGCCACAGGCATGCAGCAGCCTCAAGCCTCTTCCAGCCTGGCTTCATTTGCTGAGCTCTTGCTCAGCTTGCAACCTCTCAGCTTGAGGGGTTTGCAGACCCCCAATAGTCCCAACCATGGTGAAAGCCAACTTCTCTTGGTTTGCAAGTAGACCTCTTGTCATACAAGCTGAGATTCATTTGCAGAGTACGCAGTGAATCACTGAGGCATATGAGATGATCTGGAGATAGTTTTCCAAAAGTTGAGGTGGGACCTTTATTATAAGGGAATTCAGACCTGTGGGTTCCCATTCCTGAGGTCAAACAGAAGGTGCAAAGTGAAGTCCTTTGCTTGCCCACAGCCACAGTGCGGGGTATTGCCTAACAGACAGCTTCCTTCACTGCTTCCTCACCCCCTTTTCTGTCACTCTTTCCTTTCTTGCCTTGAACAAGCCCTCCACAGTAGAGGCTTTGCTCCACAAGAACTGGGGAGGACAGTTTGCTGATGTGTGCGCGGCTGGTCTTGCGTCATAGTAAAGAGGCGTCCTGGGATACCAGGATGCCTGGAAGATGTGTGATAGCTGAAAAGGGAGAAACTGATCCCAATTGAGTTACAGCATGTAAGATGCTTTGCCCTTTGAGCTTTATGTGTGTCTCTATATATTTTTTCAGATACATACAATATTCGGGTGGGCGGAACAGCTATATAGCCGTACGTGAGTGAAGATGCAGCATACTGACACTTGTACCTACCTCTTCAAAAGCAGATCACCAGAGTAGTTTCAGGGTGGTTGAACCACCATGGACCAAAATAATTTTGAAAGCCAGTGTGAAGTATCTGTAGAAAGCAATTTTCTTCAATCAGCTACTGTATCCTATATTTTTGGCCGAGTTCAGGGGCCTGTTATGTGGCATTGGTCCCTCTCATATTTTAATCACAGCCATGCAATGAAAAAGAGCAAAATTATGCTTGGTTTGGAATAATTGACTGTGATTAAATAGCTGCTTCCTCTCAGTGGAAGGTAACTGTCTGGATCTGTGTGACAAGTGCTGCGTCCCCATCCTCTCCTTAAAGAGTATCCAGTTGAGGTGTGTGTTTATATCGGCCCTCATACTAGAATCTGGTCCATCCTCAAAGGGGGTCACTAATAGCACTGACAGTTCTCAGAGCCACTATCGGGAGATGCTGGTGCATATATTAAAAAAAGTCTCTGCTCTAAACCCCCCTTCAGCACAGAAAGAATGGCCTTTATTTGCTACAAGGAGCTACGGTGAGAGTGGATTAGTTAATGTTTCAACAATGTTTGGAAGTATTTATAGCATTAAACTAATCTTTATACCACTCAGTAAATAGCTGTTATTTCTTTATGGCGGGCTGCATATATGGGCTGTTATGGTGATGCAGCCAAAGGGGCTTTTGATACTTTATTTCCATTAGAAATCGGGCGTACACATTTCCTGGGTGCTTTTGAAAATTTCTGCAGTCAAATCGTTAGCAGCAGGAAGGGAGATAAGACTGATAATATGAAATGCAGTTTCTCCCCCCATTTCTCAGAGAAACTTGGTGAGAGGGATCAAAGTGAGGTTTCAAGGGGGAGTGGAAGTGCTGTACCATCTAGCCAGGAGGTGCATAGGTTCCAGCTCTGCTCACTGTCTTCTGCTTTATTTCAGTCACACCTTGGCAGCCAGAGGTGCGAGGGTGAATTTTAGATGCCACAGCTAAGCTGATTTCTTCCTCCTGGCAGCAGCGAACTGCTACATCCTCTCCCTGCTTCCAGCTGTGTCTTCCCATCTCCTCCTTGGCACAGGTCCTGGTGCTTGGCAGACCTTGTGCTGGAAAAGGTGCACCTTAATAACCTGTCAGAAGCAGGTTTGCTGTATTTGGGGCATTAGGGGGGTGAGCTGGTTCAGTGCAGGGTCTGCTGAGCACCAGAGCCATGGTAAAGAGGATAAATGGGGGTTGATGAGTGAGGGGATCAGCTCCTTTTGGCACCAATGATCCATTAGATTGATACAATCTGTACACCTGTAATTTACATTAAGACTAAAGATTTTTGATCTTCATACATGTTTTCACTTGAGGAAAAAGATAGTTTTAGGACAGCCAAAGCTGAAAAAGTGCAAAATGAAAAGTTAATCTACTCCCAGCACCTTTGGGACCACTCTTGCAGAGAAAAAGATTCTGGATAAGGCAAAAAAGTTTGCCTTTGGATTTTGACCCTCACCCCAGGTGAGCTGGAAGAAATTCAGTCCCTTGCAGAGTTCATGATGAAAGTGAGCAGCAGAGGAGTTGTTTTGCTGAGATCAAAACCAAGTGAGGAGCTGGGATGTGGGAAAGAGAGGAGAGGTGGTGATGCATGTTTCTATGGCTCTGCCTAGGCAGTGCTGGTACAGAGCTGCCTCAGGCACTGGAGGAACACAGCCCCGTAGCTAAGTGTTTGTTGGCTTTAACTCTGATAATGTGCTCTATCGATCTTGCATTTCTTTTGATGACGGCAGTTTGCCATTCCTGCTCACAGACAGGGTGCTGGATGCTGGCAGGGCGCTTTGCCTAGCTGCCTGAACCGCTGGGAGCAGAGGGTAATCCCTGATGCTGCTGGGAGGCTGGAAGAGTAGGAAAAGCAAGGGGAAGCTTGACAATGGGGTCAGAGCTGTTTACTTAACCCAACCCATTGGTGTAATGCTGGGAGTCCACAGTTCAGTAAAAGGTCCCCAAAATGATGAAAACTGAAAGCTCCAAGAATAACCAATAGGCACGAAAGGTGCTATTTTATAGTGTTATGATTGTTTATATTTGCATACACATATACACAGCTGGGAGATCTCTGACTCTCCTGGATGGGGGCCCAGAGAGGCTCTACTGCTTCATCTGCAGGACAAACTCCGTGGCTCCCTTGGAGCACCCAAACTTTGCCCTGCAGGCTCTTGCCTGTCCTTTTGGGAACAGGCACCCTTGCTTTGCGCAGCAGCCGTCGTGTGGCTTCAACAAGCCGGGGTTATTCTCTGCATGGGAACAGCTGCCACAAATGCAGTGCAGGTAGGAACCTGAATGAAAACAGATGAGCCTTGACAGAGAAATAAGATATCACAGGATGCCTAAGAGCTGGCAAAGGTCACTCTCTCTCTGCTGCATCCCATCGTTGTTAGTTCCTACACCTAGCTGATGAAGAGGAGAGCCATCATGTTAGCTATGTAGGACATGACGGAGCACTTGGCTGGCCTGAGACAGGGAGAAACCCTTCTGACACCCAGCTGAACTCAAGGAATTTGTCAATAAACTCCCACCTGCCTTGGAGAGCAGATTAGGAGCATCTGCTGAGAACCCTAATTATCTCTTTTCCCTGCCAAATATTCTGTGGTTGTCAACTCAACACAGGTTTGTCATTCCAGACTCGGAGTCTGCGTGTGCTGACCCTGCTACAAATGAGTAGATGCTAAGGACACAGTTACATTCTTACTCCCCACAATGGACAGCCCTGTGAATCCAATTTTGCTTTAGCCTCTGAGATTAAAGGCAGTGGATTATGTGGAAGGAGGTGCAGGGAATTTGAGGAAGATCTGTGGTTTTCCCTGATGACTGAACAACCCATTTGGGTTGGGGCCATTTCGCTTGGGCATCTCTACAACAGAGGAAACCATCGTTGTGTTCAGGTTTAAATAGCTCTTCATTGGTTTTGATGGAAATAAGGCAGGCAAGCTACCCTCTTGACCCTCTCTTCTGAACTGAGCCAAGAGACTGTCTTGGGAACTGTGACCCCGAGACTGCTATTCTCTCCTGTCCCAGAAGAAAGAGGCTTTCTGTCTCAGTATGAAGATGCTTGTCTCCTACATAGGATCAAATAATGCAAAACCCCACAGCGTCACAACACAGAGACTGTCCTGCTTTTTTCTCAGGCATAACCATGTTTTTTCATTCCCTACCTCCTTTCCTCTAACTCTAAATCCTTCTAAAATATATCAAATATCTCCTGGAATGGCACATTTCTGAGCATGATTCTTGCATTTCTTGTGTACAGGATTTTCTTCCAGGCTTTGTGAAGTCCCCTTTGTTAGAATGAAATGCAGAAGAGCCAGATGGTTTGGCCAGAGTCCAGTTACCTAAGAAACGTAGCACCAGGACCCTATCAGAAGCTGTTTCCTCTAAAGACCACGCTCAGCTTGCTTTGTTCTAATAACCAACTTAGAGTCAACATTGAGCTGTCAGTACCAATTTTTGCTCCATAATTAATCTACAAGGTTCAGCCTGTAATCAATATAAATGACCTCATGGCTCCCTTTTTTTTCATTCCTCAAATAATGTTTCTCCTCTTGACTCCTCCTTCAGCGGTGTGTTGAATCATGTATGCTTTTTTCCACAGTAATACTGTAGTGGAAGTTTTTGTGGTCTCTTGCTCTCCCTGGCCCAAAGCGTATGGGTTGTCTGTACATGTGGGGAAGCTGGAGGAGCTCTGACACCTCCCTGGTCTCTAGTGGCTTTGGAGCTCCTGTAGCTTCTACAATTGTTCTGCCCTTTGGGAATCAATGGATGGATTGGGGGATGAGGTGTGTGCTGCTTAGGTGTTGGCCAGTATATTTGCTGTGTGATGATGTGCAGAAGTTTCTATACGTGTGGTGTTTGTGACATGAAGCTGGGGAACACGCTGTACATTTATTTCCCAAAAAGGACTAAAACTCATACAGTTGCTGAGTCCTGGCTGTGAAGGGACGTGGGTGTATTCAGTCATTCCGTGCATGTGAAGTGGGTGGGGTGGATATCTCCGAGGCCATCCTGCTCTGAAAGATGGCACCGGCCACTTTACTGCAAGAAGCAGGTTCTTCTGCTGGGAAAAGCTTTCATTTTGTTTCTTCCCCCCCGCCCCACATGTCTGAGGGTAATGTTAAATTTTCAATCTCAATTCAGACTTGAATCAAAATCTGAGTTTTTCTTCAGCAGAAAGTCTAAGGGAGCATTTGGGTTGATTCAGTGGAGAGGTTCTTGCTTTGGTCCAAATACTTTTCACGTTCTTTGTCTTTCAGATGGAAGTATTCTACGTTTTGAACCAGATTTTTTTTTTTTAATTTAGAAAACATTTGCTTAAAATCAAATATAAACTGGGAGAAAAAATAAAGCAATGTTGGAACATCCATCCTCATCTCAGAGGGGGATGGCAGAGGGACAAAGAAACACACATGATCGTGATCCCATGTGACAGGCAAAAATTTATCCCAGAGGCAGTACCCGTCAGGATTCTTCTGGCATGGAGGATACGATTTAGCAACTGCTTAGTATCATGCTCCAAGCTGAGTGCTCTGGTATATCCATTGATTTTTTTGGTAGTGAGATAAGAGCTGATTTTTCTTTCCGAACAAGGCTCTGATTGTGAGCTGTAAGGCTGGGTAGAAATCTGGCCCTGTTGACTTCTGCAGTGTGACCTGGTCATTGGCAGAGCATTAACTCTAAGGCGTCTTTCTCTCTTCAGAGTTCGTATGTCGCCAAGCCTTTTTTTTTGGTCCGCCTGTGATTCCTCTTGCACAATCGCTTCGCTAAAGTAGCGTATCAAAATAATCGAGTGAAATTGGACGCTTCCTTTGCAGATGTAAAATTTATTGTCCACTCGTGCCTTTGTGCTGAAGTTAGGATCTTGGGTTTTAAAAACCCTCCTTCTCCTGGCTATGTGGGAGTTTCCCCTAAAGATGTGGAATGTTTACTGCATACCAACAGCAAGACATTATGCAGACATGAGGCTCACAACACCTACAATTTCTAAACCGCATGTGGCCTTTGTGGATTTCCTTGTGCTGAATTCACATGGAAACACAAACACATGTGGCATTTTTGTTGCTTTTCTAGGAAATCACTGAGCACAGCCCTGCAAAATAATACTTCCTACTGTTAGATCCACTGCGTGTGGGGGAAGGTACTGCCTTTGTGTCCTGGGCTGCTGGAGCCGCATGCCAAGGCTCATGAGTCATTCACCCTGAGTGTCTGGCTTTCCAGGAAGGCAAATCCCAATTTTAGAACCTATCAGGGACCGAAGAGCGCCGTGGGGAAATAATAAAGGAAAGGTCATCGAATGTTATCAGAACTGGAGGTTTCCAATGGGGATCATGCCAGGAAATGCATGATTAGAAATAGGAGAAACTGTGTTGTATCAAGACAGCTGGAATAAAGCCAGCAGGATATGAAATGGCTTCAGCCTGCTGTAAGGAAGGGTGAAGTGAGCTGGCAAGGCGTGAGAAGAGGGGAGGCTGGGGAAAAAAATTGAGAAATTAATAGCTGGCATCTTACTATGTGTGTTCGATAGCACTGTACAGCTATCAGCTGTTCAGTCATCGCTTGGGCGCTGCGAAGGGAAGGGGCATCTCTCTTGGCTGCTGCCAGGTGAATATCAGCATGAGTTGATGTTCCTCAGAGCTTCCTGCTCTGCAGTTGGGATCTCTCAGGTTGGCACCCAGCGAGGTGGTGCGGCATGGTCCTCAAGGGAGAGGTGTGCAAGAGGACAGGAGTGGCAGGACAGATTGTTGCTGCAAGGAGGTGTTCCCTCTGTGCAGGTACCATCAGCATTCTGCCTTTCTGATAAGGCAGGTGTCTTCTCTTTCCCACTTACAATCAATACAGCTGAAAAAAAAAATCAGTTCTCAGGGAAAGCAGAAGTCCTTTGATTTCCTTGGTGCATATAGCAAGAGCAAGAACGCTTCACCTCAGTGTCCTACCCAAATTGTGAAGTATCCTCAGTTGTTTTGTTTGATTACTTGCATAATTCTTTCTTTGGATATATTGAGCAAAATACATGTGCGCTACCAGCAGCTGCAGGACTCCACCCCAGGGATGGCTCCATTTCAGTGGTGAAATCACACTGGAATGTGCTTCTCATCCAAACGTTAACCCCACTTAACCTGAAAAAAACCCCCGAAACAAACAAAACCACTTCAAGTTTGTCCTGTTTGAGAACAATTTACTAGGCTGCTTTTCTGTAACAGAGATACTCAAGTGTTCTGTTTATGTCCCTGCTGACCCACCTCAACTGTTTGACAGAGAGCTAGAAGGCTTAGCCATATTATGTTCATATTGGTTTGGGGGAAAAGACACCTAAGTGGAAGAGAGACAATTTACTTCCCTTTTCAAAAAGTCCACTTCCGAAAAGCTTGCTGAAGACATGTACTTTGTATGATTGACTTCTTGGTCGTGCAAGCAGTCTAGTGCCTTTCATGGCCTTTTCTATGGCCTTTGCAACTTATGCAGAGTTCTACTTGGGTCTCCTTTCCCTTGGTGTGCCCTTAGCCTCCTTTGCTTAATGTTCACATCTAGCCCTAGTATCATGCCTCATATAACTGGCCTCTGTTGTTGCACGCATGGAGACGCTTCCTCACGAGAAACCTAGACAGCCCAGCTCCTACTCAAGTGACTGCCTACTCAAACAGGGGGTAATGCTCTGCGGAGTTGGTACCTGCAGCAGAATTGCAAGCATCACTCTTAGTGACTTCAATGTGTTAATGACTTGCGCTGCAATACTTTGATAATATTTTCTTATTGTGACACTGGCTATGAGTAAGCAGTTGGTACATGGTTTGTGATACCCCTAAAAAGCTCCTGGTAAGGAGCTGCATCCCTCTGAGTTCCTCTGGGGAATGAATGCAATGTGACCATGTGCATCTCAGGGCTTGGTCACTCCTGTGTGTGGTAACACAGGCTATTTGGGCATAAGTATTTCACTGGCAGAAGTGATGCAAGTTACCAGGTGGGGTTGTTTCATAGTTATATTGCCAGGGGAGAATATGAGAGATGGTTCCCAAGAGGCTCACCATCCCAAGAGGCCCACTGTTTGTTTCAGTCCAGATTGTCACCTCTCCTGCGGTTACCTTCTACACTTTGCTCCCATTGCTACTAAAAGCACTGAAAACGTGAATTGCTGGATTGGCACATTACTGGTTTTAAAAAGTAAATAAAGAGACTTTCAATAAGTGGATCAGTTTCTTTACCTGGTTTGACTTGAGCTGTGTTTTCCATCGCCTGAAGTAGTGACAAAGTACTGACACTGCTGATGGCTCTGGGACATATCAGGACAACTTAAGTCCTTTCCAGTGAATGACTTCAGAAATTGTTGTTGCTTCTCTTGCTCATTGTATTTGGGTTTTTTTCTAGCACTGTTATTCTGGAAAAACTAGCTGTTAGGCATGTTGATGAAGCTTTCATTCAGCATTTCCATCTGTTTTGAGAAAGGGCTTGAGACAAAGTTGAGGGACACCAAGCTTCTTGGTATGGCCACAAACAGCTGACAGTATCTAAAAAGACACAAGGAATGTTGGTGACATGCTAAGTTTTCACTGCTCTCGGAAGAAAGAAAAACAGGAAGACCCTAATAAAGATATGAAGGGAGAAGCAAAAAAACCTGGAATGGGGGCTTGAGTTGGTGATGTAAATTTTTCCAGTGAGCTGTTAACTTCTTCGTTAACAAACTAGACTTGAGTCCTAAACAGGGTACATAGTCTAACCAAAACACTGTGGAAATCAGATACTTCCACACTGGAAAGCCAACATCTTATTAAAATGCACCATCTGATTAGGTGACAGCTACCATTTATTCCCAGGGAAATCCATTTCATTAGTTGGAAGGAGTCAGGATGTTTGATCTTCCAAGAAAGAGACATTTCCAAGGGCTGATAAATATGAATTCAGGAGAGGGATTTTGCGAGGTGTTCACAATGCACCTGTTTGCTCAAACTTGTAAAAAATCATTACAGCATTCAATTCTTTTGCGAGTCTTTGAATGTAATGAGTGGTCATTCCAGCAACTGCTTCAGGTTCGCATTTCATCTACAGTCAGCCCATTTTTCCTATCTAGTGCCTTCAGTTGCCAGAGAACTCGGAAAGATGACCCAAAATTGGTTCAGAACTACCACAGCTCAGTGAGGAACCTGCACATAAGCTGTCGTCCACAGTAAGCTGGTAACACCGTGGTCGTGGACTCTGTGCGGTGTGATTTTAGGGAAGGAGGATTCCCTCTTCCTCTAACGATGCTGATGGTCTTGGAGATCCATTTTCACAGCTGCAGCTGGTGTTTGGTTCCTGTGGAGATGGACGATTTGGTACTTTTTCCAAACTCCCCTCCTTTCTGTGCCCAGCTCTCCTCTACGTGTATTGCCAGAGCAGCCAGCACTACTTTTGCATTGATGGCTGTGTTCTGCGTTGTATGAAAACAGGGCTTTTGATGGACAGGAGGAGACTTCCAGCCCAAAGCGTGTGTGCGATTTCCACATACGCATCAATGTACAGATATGGCACAAAACCTGATTTCGAAAAGCCTGGGACAAGGGTCATACTTAGAAATTTTTTGTCATTTGTAAGCTACTGTCTTTAAGCCACCTCTTCTCACAGTGCTTTAATGAGTACAACGTAGAAATCTCTACTCCTTTAACTCATATCATTAGAACTTTGATTCAAATTCAGCATTTTATTTATTAATTCAACCTTTGATATTTGAAGAGGGTAGACTCTCCCACTACCTGTTTCATGGGCACAGGATAATAGATTTTAGTGTCAGCGTGTCATAACAAAAACCAACAAACCAAAACCCACCAGTATATTGTATCCACAACACCGTTTTATGCAGAAGCCATTGCATGAATGGGCAGAAGTTGAGATGATTTTGGAGGTAGATAGTCCCCTCCCAGTCTGCCTGTCACCAAGTGATTTGAAATGTCCCCACTTTCCTCTTCCATATAAAGCTTCAGTCCTTCATCCACCTCTTCCCCATGTTAAATATTCCCCCTTTGATTAGGAAGTAGCTTTGTGAGGATTTCTAGGAGGAAGGAGGGGACAGCTAATAACAGTGTTAAACCTGACCTTCTGTGTGTGCCTGAGTCTGCTTTCCCCAAAGCGGTGCATAAATTAACATTCTGGCAATAATACTGAGCCTGTTTAATTTTCTGTTTGACTAGAAACGTTGAGAAAATGTCATGATATTTGATTTCATCTTTGTCTATTTTTTGCTCCTGCTGAATGAAGCTTATTGGACTCTCGAGACCAAAGCACACACAGCGCGTCTGGGAGCACATAAAGGGGCACTGTCCCTCAGGCATGTGCTCCTCAGCCACGCAGGAAGTATTGGGTTTTATATTTGAAGCCTGGCTGAGGTTCCCTAATGGCTGTTAATCCACTGGTTTCTTTGACTACATCCTGTGCCAGACCCGGTCCGACCTCAGAAGTCTTGGGGTTTCTGCTTGCTTCACATAGGTGTTCAAAAATGTGTAGGAGCCAGAGGCTCTGTACCAGACCAAGTGTGCGAGAGTGGGATGGATTGAAGGAGCAGCTACAACAGCTAAATTTTCCTTGCTGAAACAGGGAAGAGTGGAATGTACTTCCAAGCATTTGAAGGGGTGAGCCACTTTGAAGGAAGAGGAGCTCTAGCCCAAAGGGGCTTTAGCGTAAGAGGCAGCAGAGGAAGTTAAGAATAAGGGTGGGCTGAGCGGATCTGCTGCTGGCGGTTGTTGTAGCTTCACTGAAAGCTTATGCCAGATGGAGACATGGCCTTGAGCATTGTTGATACAAGGAATGGTTTCCCAGGAGAAAGGATGAAAAACCTTAACCTGGAGAGATGGCCTGACACATTGCTATAGTAATGAATCCTAAAAATAAAAAGTTTGGGAAGGAAATGAACCCTTTGTTCACAATTATCCTTCCCTTTCCTCAAGGTTGTTGAAGAATGCTCTTCCCCTGAGTCCAGTGCTGCTCCGATGGTTGCAATCCCATGGAAAACCTGTCCCAGTGAGGCATTTTTCCTTACAGTCTTGCAACTATTCTCTCTGTGCTCACCTCATCTATTCCCTTTCCCCATGGCTTCAGCTAGTCTTGTTCGCTCTGTATTTATTTTTTTGAAGTGCTGGAATAAGGAAAGGAACAGGTTTTGGCAGTATTTTTTTCCTGAAGACCTTGGAGGTCTGCCTGTGTGTGCTGCAGGGCTGGCAAGCACCCGTGCCCCCTCACACGGGGGCTGGCGTGCAGAAGGACATGCAGACCACATGGCTGCAGCCCCGTGTTTAACGAAGGACGTGATACTTTAGCGGTAGAGCAGCGGTGCTGAAGGCAGCGTGATTAACCACTGCCCACGCGAGGAGCATGCACGCGGAGGGGCCATTGAGCACAAGAAGTTATATATTATTTCTTTTCCCCACCTACTGCTGCTTGCCGAGGGATCCCAGGCACAATGGCCAAACCCTGCTTGCTCGTCTCCCACAAAGAAAAACTGTCGTTTCCAAAGAAAGGGGCCTTGCAAAGAGAAACAAGGTGGGGTGGGGAGAGGGAGAAGAATGTGAGGGCAGTGGAGAAAGACGATCTGGGAATGAGTAAGGAGGCTGGCAGAGCAAGGGGAATTTTCTAACAAAAAACCTCCAGTTGGGTGCTTCTGGAGGAACACGGTGGTGGTGTCTGGACACCCCTGAGCCGTGATACCAGGTGAGAGTAGCAGCTGTGTAGACATGGGGCTGGTTTCTGATTCCTAGGGACAAATGTTGCAGAACTGTTCAGGACCACAGAGAAACCTTAAGGAGAAGTACAGGACAGCCCGTGGTGATATAGACTGCGTAGGCAAAATGTAGGTGGGTGTCTTTTTAAGCACATCTTCAGAGGACACAGCCAAGCAGGGCAGAGGAGCAGTTTAGCTGAAAGCATTTCAGAAAGGCATTTGCAGCCTATCTGGTGTTGCTTCAGGAGGAACCCCATGTCCTGTGCTGGTGCTTCAGTGCAGACTGGGCTGGAGAGCCTGCAGGTGGGCATTGTGGGGACAACCAGTCCTCTGGAAAACACGCGGCCTGCATTGCGTTACTGCTGGCTGGGAGAGGGCTTGAAAAGGCTCACAAGATTCAGCTTGTTAGAGACCAAATGTAGAGGTGATCATGCCAGCGCAGGCTTTTCACTCCTGTAAATTTTAAGTAATTGGATTTTTGTAGAACATTTACTCCTCTTAGCTGCAGTTGTTGAACCTGAAGTTGAAATGTATGAGTTGAAATGCATGCAGGGAAGACTTTGGCCCATGTTAAATGTGATAAACACAAGATCCTTTGTTATAGTAAATCAATTAATCAAGGCTGCTGTGGTAGAAACCCCAATGAGTCACCGGTAGTTCATGGCCCCCGAGCAAGAGCTCTCAGTGATCCTGGGCCTTTCAGCCAATGGATGAGATATGGCCGCCTCAGTTTCTCAATGTGGTTTTCATAGATTCCGCACATCTCGGGGCTTAATCCCAGTGTAGAAGCAGAATGGAGCTGATCAGACATCATTAATGTTTTAGCAAGAGCTGCCAAAGAGGAAAAACAGCTGTGAGCTTGCTGGGTAAATGGCAGAAGCTGTTTTCAGCTCCTGTACCTCAGTGCTGTGCTGCTGCGTCTGCTGGCCAACAAATGCCCGTAGGCACCTCTGCCCTCGCTGGGGAAAGCCTCATTAGCATCGTCATCTTCAGTCAGTTTGCAGCCACCATGATACCTTGGCAGCCAAGACCTTTGAGTCTCTGAAGCGACGCTGGCTGACAGGCGCGTGTATTAGAGGCGTGCTTGCCGAACGCAGGCCCTGAAACCTGTCCCCAAAGATTCACTCCTCATCCCTCTGAGAGATACTGCAGGGTGTGGCTATCTGGCCCAAATTTTCTGTTCCAGCTGCTCTAACAAAGCAATGGTTCCATCGAAGCTAGGGGTCCCTTGTGTGATATGGTGGCAACCAGCTCGTTGCCTGATGGTTGGGATTTGTGGTGCCCTGGAGATGGCTGGGAAATGAGGCATGGCCTAGAGGGCAGCACCTTACTGCGTGTCAAAAAAGTAACTTGCCCGGCCTTTGTTTGGAGGTTTCTTAAAACTGTAAGACAGGTTAGATGCATTTTTTGACCAGGATTTTGAAGTTAAATGCCTGTAATACTGTGTAGAAAATATATTGTTGTGGTGCAATGTGAAACTTGCTGAGGGCTTAAAAGTATGTGACTACTCTCCCAGGGAGCAGGAATGTGTATGTGTGTAAATTGGGAGACTTGAGATTAGTGGGGTCTCCAAAAAGGTGTTTTAGTAGCTGAGCTTCCTTTTGGCATTTTATTAACACATTTGAGCCTGAACTCTTCATCATACTGTTTCATTCCTGCCAAGGAAACACAGACATGTTGGGTAGGGGGATCCCCTTCTGTGTCTCTGTCCACACGAGTATATGATACTTAGCAGCCACTGCTCATCAGCATTTGTGTTTTGAGACTCTGGCTGACCATGGCCATCCAGGCTGGGCAGAGCACGCGGGGAAAGATAGTCCTGCTCCAAGGGGCTTACAGTCTTACCAGGCAAGATGATCAGTGAGACATGAATTTTTTCCTTTTCTCTTCAACAGAAGTGCTAATTGTGTGGCTGGCTGGGAGCACGCAAGAACAGCAGCGCTAGCGGTGCAAGGGAAACCCAGATCTCCCAAACACCAGACGGGCAGCTCCCCCAAGGATCCCTGGTTTTGCTCTGGTTGCTGCATGATGCTCAACTCTTCTGTTCCTGACACGGAGCCTGTGCTGGGGCCAGTGTTTGCTGCAGCTGATGGAGAAAAGCCCAGCGTTTTGGAGGTGAGTTGCTCAAGCAGGCTTTTCTTCTCAATGTTTCCTTCTAGGTAACTCCGGATATTTGGGACTTTTGGTCTATGAGACTGAATTGCAGCTTAAAAGATCATTTGAAGTCACCTATTTTTTCCTACAAATTAACTGTGAAACTGTTTTTACAATTAGACACCAAGTGGCTCTGAGGGGTTATTAAGAATTACCTGCTACCACAAATAATGTCCAGAAAATGACAAATTCTGGCATTTTCTATAGCTCCGTGTGCAAAGTTGGTGGCAGAACCAAGCTGTTAGTTAAACCTTGTCAATGTCAGGAAAAGAATGTGAATTCAACTCAATAATTTTATTTTTTGATGGGTTTCTATTTTGTCTGAATTGAACCTTGATGAAGTTTGCACTGTTGTTGTTGCTGGTGCAGCAGACTCGGTAGCAGGTGGCCTCTGCATGCAGACAGGTCTCCTTGTTGGGTGTAACTACAGGGAAGACTTCAACTCACTTGTGCATCCGAGGCTACCATTTTCACACGGATGCTGCTAGCCACCCTGGCACTGCTTCTCTCCTGCATTCTCCATTTTGTGTGGTTTTGGTAAAAGCTTTTTTCCCACTGCTGACTCAGAGTACGTTCGCTCGTGGCGATTTTCATATTGTTTGAGTGGTTATTCGCCCCCCATGTAAATATCTGTATGTTTGGGTCAAGATTGAAGCCTCTAGGAAGAGGGGGGGAAAAGAGACACACACCAGACTGCAATCAACCCTGACCTATATGTGCTATTGGTGGTAACAGTCTTTATGTGACACGGTATCGGGTAATTGTAAACAGCTTTTGTTTCATAGGAGTGTCTCTGTCCCATATTAACACCCCCCCTTGCCACAGAAAATCAATGTTTTATACTGAAAAACAGATGGGGACTTAGAAATTTTTTTTGACCATGATGTAAAATCCCACAGGCAGGAAGTAGTTTTCCCTTCCACTATACGCTACCAGCAGCTCCTAGGGTGGAGAGTTTCTGAAGGGTCAGCTCTGCTCAGCGTTGAGAAGCAGGTGGCTCAGCTTCATGGGCTGCACACATTGGCAGTGATGGTGGCCCAGTTTTTTATGACACTCGGTCCCTCGAGGTCATTTTGCAGCAGTGTTATTAAGAATACATTTCTGGAAGTTGTGTGTGAAACTGCTAAAAGAGATCGTAGGTGTTGGACAAACTGAGGAATCTGAAGCAGCAAAACCCCAGGGCTCTGGTTTAACGTCAAGCCTGTGCTGCTACTAGCCCTTGCTGCAAGGTGTGTTTGGGACATGCACTGTAGACAACAGTTGTGCATGGTGAATATGAGAGTCTGGTGAGCTATCTAGAGGTGAGAAATCCACCCTGCATTTGGCAATGCAATATTACAGGCTTTGTGTGGCTGGAGGGAACTCAGCTGTAGTGGAAACGCAGAAAACAGTGGGAGGAAGGAACCTCTGCAGATCCGTGTTAGTGCCGATGGTAGGGACCTCTCGCTGCTCGGGACTGATACTGCTGAGAAGACACTGGAGGCTGGGAGCAAGGCCAGAGGTTCTGGGCTGAAGGGGAAGAGCAGGTCTCTAAATTTGGGTGCTATGTTTTCTGCTGGATAGCAACAAGCCTGGCCTTGAAGAGCTCGCAGCTGCCAATGGAGGGAACAGCGGGGGGGAAGGTCTGGCATGGCAGTACATCTCTGGGGCTCCGTTGTGGCCTCAGTGTGCCTTGGTGATCACCATGCCAAGGACTCAACCTTGTGAATAGGAACTGAGGGCCTCTCACCAGCCCCTTCTCCAGAACGAGCTACATGTCTGGCTCACAAGTGCTCCACATCACCTGCTAATGAAGCAGATGGCAGGGGAGGTGTAGGAGGAGATGCTGGTGGGAGTTGCTACTCAGGGCCATATCAACCAGCACTATCAGGATAATGTGACTGTGATGACCTGCTATAGTGTTTGGGTAGCGCCTAGCACCGTGGAGACATGATCCACAGCCAGGCCTCCTACAGCAATGCACATAAATAACAGTGATTTAATGGAGAGTTACTGTGCTGAGTGGTCCAGGGGCCCCTTATCGCTGCAGATGAATGGAGTCTCACGGATGACAATTCATAAATTCTGAGTTATTTACTGCATGCAACCTGTCCCAAGCAGTAAATCTTATTTTCATTTACCTGAAGTTAACTTCTTTTTAGAAACAATAGCGTCGCCCATGATCCTTTTGGAAGATGTATCAGTTTATGAACTCGTGGCTAATGGATAGTTTGGATGGGTTCCAAGACATCAGGAAATCGGTTGTGCCCATTCTGGCTAAGCTTGAAAAAAAAAGTCAGTGTTTAGTAACACTATCCAGAGGCAAGTAGAAAGATGAAGCTACAGACAAGCAGAAAGAAAATACCTTCTCCCACTGTGTATTAGTTACCTCTGGTCTGGGCGACACGATCAATCCAGAGAGGTGCTGTGATGGAAGCTGGAGGGGTCACTGCCTAGAGCAGGACACCCTCCAGCAGAGCGTAGTGAACTGGGAAAACTAATCAAGCAAATCAGTGTAATTCTTTGTTGCCACAAGTCACGAAGGGGTTAGAGACTTCAGGCTCAGGGATGCAGAAGCATATTTTGCACATGTAAGTTGCATCTTTAGAGGAGCATCTTCCTTGGCTACCAGATTACTTTGCTCCTGTTAAGGACCTGTTAAGGGCAAGGGCAGTATTCCTATGGACTGCAATAGGAAAGAACAATAACTTCTATGTGCAAATAATTTTATCTGGAAATCAGATATATTGGTAGATTTAAAATGTTAAAATCTTCTTAGATCTTTTGTGCCAATAAATTGCCGTGAAACAAAAACAAGGCTGCTGCCTGTACCTGTGGTGCCTACAGATTGCAGGCAAGTACTTTCTTTAAACTCTGTTCTCTGAAATAATACACTTTGCAAGGTCCGTTTCATTCTGTATGGGAAATGAAATTTGTTGCGAGCACAGCCACTTTGCTTTATGGAGCTAAATGGATTGCGTGTAGCTATCTGCCTGATGTACTCCTCAGGCATAATGGAGTCTTCTGACAATGCCAAAAAGAGGTAAGAGAAGAAAGGCAAACAACTTGCATTTTGTACCCCTGTGGATAAAGCAGGACACGATGAACCCATTCCATTCTCAACATGAATGCAGACTTCAAGCATATTGCTTGGTGTGTCGCCGTCTTTTTTTTCTAAAAGCCAGTAGTGTGGGTTTTCTTTCTGCACTTGGGAAACGTGTCACAGATGAGCGATCCCACCAGATAATGTTGTCCCTAGCACTTACGTCGAACTGGACTCTTGCAGGTTGTCCTTGCAGCAGTCCTTAGGGCTTTGCATGGTGGCTAATGAAGTGCCAAGTGAACTGGCAAGTGCCCCTTTCACTGCCAGGCTGACGAAACGTGGCAAAAGGTACATTTGTGCAAAAGCATGTCTTCTGCACCCTACCATCTCTCCAAGAGTTTGGGTAGGATTTGTTCAGTAGTTCTAACTGGGGAAAAAATGAGTGCACGGTGGCTTGAAGTTGGACATACTTGCCTCTTATTTGGTATTTCAGTGGCCTTATTCAGAGTATAAAGGTCATAAATCTTTTTCCTTTTATTGCTGGAAAGGGTTTAAGTTTGAACCTGTTTTTGCTTTGTGTTTGTGGGTTGCAGACCCCAGGAGAGCACTTCCTTCCTTCGGCCTAGTGATCTCATCTTTCTGAATCCCCATGTTCTTTCCCATTCTTTGTGTACCATGTCTATACAGACTTCAAATGCTTCAAAGCCTCGGTGGTTTGCTGCTCAGGTTTTTATAGTCTTATATACCATAATCTTTTCAGTAGTTACATTGAAACCTCGCTGTTTCAAGTGTAACCAAGTGTGAATTACAACCCAGAAGCACATGAATAGACCCTGTGTCTAGAAAGAGGTAATTTTTGGTAGACTACAAGCACCAAAGTAGACTTGCATCAGTGGAGTTCCTTGTAATACAACTACTAATGGTCCCACTACAGATCTAAGTAGATCAGAGACCAAATTAGGTAGATGTTAAGGATATTAACAGAGATACTGAGGGTATGGTGGGCACGAAGTATGAATGACCTCTAACCCTACCTAGAAACCCTGCCAGTCTGGGCTGTTGTGCAGTGTGTCGTGTCCCATGCGGTGGAATTTCTTGTCTAGCTTGGAGACATAGCTGAAAGAAAACACCTGACCGAATGTCACTGTTCAAACTTGTACAGCCTCTCCTCTGTCCTGGGAAAAATAAATCGGCTCCTCAGGAAGGTGTGAATGGCTGAGCCTGAGCTTGTGCACCCTCCTGGGTTCTACCACCTTGGAGGCACATCCTGGAGGTCTGCTCTGCCTCCCTGCTCTGCCAGAGGAGAAAATTGCTACAGGGCAGCCTTGCCCAAGTGATTTCCGTCTGTCAAACAGTACAAATGCATTTGCCCTCGACCCACAGTTTCTGAGAATTCATCAGCGTGGTCGTTAGAGGGGGTTTCACTCCTTCGCGTGTGGTTTTGCAGTCATTGTTTCAAATGAGCTCAGCCCTGAGTCATTTAGGATTTCTTCAGAGCATTTGTGTCCCAACGGCCTGGCAGGCACGCGGGCGTTGTTCCTGGGGACGGTGCAATGAAGCTCTCTTTCCATGCTCCTGCTGTTGTGTGTGCTAAAGTTGTGTCCTGAGGCCACGAACTTGGTCAAGACCCACCTCAAAATTAGTGTTGTTTTCCAGAAGTGATTATGATAAGGAAGGATAAGACAAAGAGGAATGTGTCATTTCCACATTATAGATGGCAAAAGGAGGGGAATACCTCGCTTGTTAGAGACTTGCTCTGCTGTTTTAGTGGAAATAATTCGTATACTGCTGGCATGGGTTACACTGATAGAAAGTGTTTGTACTGCTTCAGCTTGGTCTCCTTCCAGTGCGAAAAAAGGTGCAGCAGCAGAGACAGCCTGAAAGCAGTACTGGCAGGGAGGTTGTGCTGAATGAGATGAACCTCTGTTGGAGGAGTACACTTTTCCACCTGAAGAGAAGACCCAAAATGCCTTTCCCAGCCCACACAGGTGAGGGCAGCACCGTTGTCCTACCCCCCTTTTTCCTTCCCCTGCCAGCTGACGAGTTCCATTGGGCTGGGTTTTCACACCAAAGTAAATTAAAGCTAAAGAAAACACAACAGCAGGGAAAAGTCCCGTCATCTTGCAGCATGGCTCCCCTACAGAGAGATATTTTAGACAATTCTGTTTCTTTATTTCCTAATTAGAAATAATGATGTGTTTTTTGGGTCAAGACGACCTCCTTTGCTGTGAAATATTAGACTGACTTTGACAGTGTAACTAAGAATAGGCGTGCGCACACACGTGTGTATGGGTGCACATGCACTAGCGGGGAATAAACATGCAATGCTCTGCTTAATTACGAACATACTTTCCTCGGGGGCGGGGAGGGTAAAGCGCCTTTGCCTCCAGTTAGTTGTTTTTCAAGTAAATAGAGAGAAAGAGTTTTCTGAAGAACAGATGGGCTGGAATGAGGAATAGAAATATTTTCAGTCAAAGAGGGGCCAGATGATGTAATAAGCCACAGGAACAAAGTTCAGTTATTTTATGCTCTCATCCAGACCTCAGAGCAAAAATGCCTCTGTTGTTAATTTCAGATTCATCTGCTTTTGAAGGCTGTCTCTGTCTTTAAATGCTATTATAATACACGCGGAGCTAAACTGAGCAAATAGCGATTGAGCAATGATGGAAGAATATATTTGTCAGCACTGGAAGCGTTTGGGTAGTGTTTGCACTGCAGATGATAGGCCAGATATGCATTTGATTATTCTGGAGGGATAAGGATGTACCTTGAATAACCTTAATGGAAGTCCTCAAAATTTGCATCTGCCTGACTGACGTGAAGCTGGCATTTGAGGGCTCAATAGCTGCTCACAAATACTTCTAGAAGTATGGCTAGCTCTTACGCTGGTGACTAAACTCTCTCCTGCTCCACTCACATGCATAGCTCCTACCGGTGAGCGTTTGTAGATGTGCATGTCCCCACCTTGGGCTGCGTTAGGGATCTCTTCATGCTTCCACGGGCAAACCAGGAGAAGCTGGCGTGATGCCCGCTCTGCAAGGCCAACTACTTTGGTCATGTTGGTTAATATCATTGTACCCTTTGAGAGAACTGCTAATGAAATGCTTGTTGTAATCCTGAGTCATAGACTCTTCAGGCAAGGTTAAGTGTCAACAGACTTGGGTTGTGTCCCACCAGGCAGAAGAGGGCCTTGTGCAAGGCCAAGACAGAAGGAAGAGGAGGAGGGAGCGATGGGGACCCTGCTGAGGAACTTGGTGCAATTTGATATCTCCAGTGATGAAAAATGACTGTGAGAGTTAAAATGATGGTAATTGGAGCTGCTGGTGATGATCACTTTGCACTCAAGCTCCTGCTCCTGAGGGAACCTGAGCAGGCTTCACATCTTTTAGCTCAGAGCTGGGATGTAGCTCTGTGAAGTGCTAGTGTCCCAGAGCTGGCTCAGAGGAGCGTGGTAGCAGTATTGTAATGGAAAGATGCTGTAGGAAGTGCAGAAACTCTTGCAGCGGGTCTAAGCATGGAGATTTTGCCAGTCACTGATGTGTGCAGAAAAAGGTGGGGAAAGTGTGTGCGACAATCACCTGGTGACTCTGATGAGCTGGTGGAGAAAATGAGGATAAGAAATGCTGCAAAAGATGATAGGGAAGACTATGTTTGAAATGTGGAGTTCAGGGGTGGTCGCATACTTGCAGAAGCATTCTCTCTGCCTCTACAAAGCTACTCTTCAGGACTCCATTAACTTATATTTCAATCGGAATAAAATTCACACTGTTTATTTTGCTATTGATCAAATTGGTACCAGTCACTTGCGCGGTGCTATGCACTAGTCCTGGTTACGTTCTGGTTAACTCCCTTCAAAGACAACAGTGTTGCCCATGAATCAAGCAGAACAATTTATTCGCTAAGAGAAGCCTAATGGATGGTTTGGACAGCCTCCAAAAGCACAGCTCTCCCTATCTGAACAGCCTGAAACACTTCAGCGCTTGAGAACAAAATCCAGAGATGCGCATGGCTGAGAGCCGCACAGAAAACTGTCGGACCAAGATTGTTTTATTTCCTTTCTCTGCTTCCTCAGTGTCTCAGGGAGACTTGGCTCCTAGGAGGGAAGGATTTGGGAATCCAAATCCAGCCCAAATGTCATTGCCCCAAATCCACAGCTTTACCTTCTAAACTTCAAGGGTTGAGGTCTAGAAAGCTTCTGAAAAGTATCGTGATACCTTACAGGTGCAATGTGTCCTGGGTCCCTATGTGGCTTTACTTATGTTTATTTGAATTAGCACGTCCTAAATTCTGAAGTGACTGTGAGATCTGAAAAAAAATCAGAATGCAGGGCAATTTGAGACACAGCTAAAGGGAGTTTTTCATTGGCACAGGGTGGATTTAGCTGCGATTACAAAAAAAAAGTTAAGTCCAGTAAAGATTAGCCTGAAAATGTAATTTGGGGGGTTTTAGGGTGTGGCGAGTTGACCCTAACCAGCAGCTAAACACTCACCTGGCCACTTGCTCACTCCCTCCCCCAGTGGGATGGGGGGGAGGATTGGAAGACCAAAAGTGAGAAAAACTCCTGGGTCAAGATAAAGACGGTTTAATACGTGAAGGAAAAAAGAAGAAGGAGGAAAAAAACCCCACAAGTACTGCAAAGGCAGTCGTTCACCACCTTCCATCAGCAGACCGATGCCCAGCCAGCCTCTGAGCAATGGATACCTTGGAAAGAGTAACCCTCACTTTGGTCTCACCTGTGTCCCCTCCCAGCCTCTTGCCCACCCCCAGCCTACTCCCTGGGGGGCAGAGTGGGAAACAAGGAAGGTCTTAATGCTCTGCAGGCACTGTTCAGCAGGAGCTAGAACATTGGTGTGTTATCAACACTGATGAAGTCACAAATCTAAAACCCAGCACCATACGGGCTGCCAGGAAGAAAATTAACTCCATCCCAGCCATATCCTGTGCATAGGGTTTTAGAAGGGAGAAGGCTTTGTCAGGTGCATGTCTCTTGAAGTCAACAGGAGCTGGGGAGCAGAATTGAGAGGCTACGTAATGATTCCCCAAAGGGCAGCAGGAAGACACTATTAGCTGCAGGCCTGGACACAAAGCCACTTTCAGCAATTCCAGCAGTGATTTTGTTTGGCAATAGTCACCCATGATACGTGGCACAAAACAGGAGATAGAAAACCAATACATTAGTTCATGAGTTAAGAGGACGGAGTATGCTTGGGCGTCGGCAGTAGCATTCACTTCTGAAGGCCGCAGTGGGCGCTGGCTTCCAGGTCGGTGTTTGCACTGCTCTTCTGCCCAGACAAAGAGGTGCCGTCAGCCAACGAGAGAATGATGCTTTGTAAGGGAAGGAAGCCTGGTGTTTCCTAAGGTCTTGCAAGTGGGTTATTTCCTATGGAGCCCAGTTTTCAGCTGGGAGGGTTGACATAGGGAATGTCAATTCGAGAGGCTGTTTGTGGAGCATGCACTGTCCCTTTCTGTCAACGTAGCTTGAGTTTGTCCGGATGATACGCGTGTTCTCAGTGGCACAGTATATGAGCACATCGGACAGCAAGGCAATGTGGAGCTGTGGTTCTTCACGTGCTGTTGTTAGGAGAGGTCGAGCTGCAAGTGATGAGAGAGCTTGAAAATTCTCTTGGCCAAAGGGCAGAGAATTTCTCTTCTGTCCACTCTGTGTCACAACCATCAATCCATGAGTTAGTGCTGGCTGGTGGGGGTGTGTCTCATCTTAGAGATTGTCATAATTGGGCACTAATGGTCATTTATCCTTGTGCAGTTTTGTTAGAAAAATGCCAAATGGGTACAAAGTGCTTCCAAACGAGAATGCAGCAGTGATGGTTGTGTGACATTGCAGTAGGACAATGTACTCAATGGAGAAATCTTTACCCAGACATTGTAAAGGCTCCTTAGACGCCAAGATGCATCTGCTGCTCCATCCTTTGGCTGCAGACAGAAAAGACCCTCATGTGCTAAGTGCAAATTCCGTGGAAGGAGACAGCATCAGCAGAAGTGCACATAAACAGAAAATACGTACAGGAGAAAGGGCAGGTATGTGGTTTGAAGTCTTGAATAGCTGCCAAAAAGCCAATCTATGTATTTAATCACTCGGAGGAATCCCAGAGCCTGTGTGGTACAGTGAGGGTCTCTTGAGATGGAAGCATTACTGCCTATAAGTAATGTTCCTGTTTACTCCCACTGATGCTTTATGTAACCATCCTGCCTGTCAGATCTAAAATAACTTCCATTCTGATGGATGTCTTCATGCTGGAGGGGAGTTGTGGGGATTTTCAGTATGAAATGGCCAGCAGCAAGAACAGGTATTCTTTCTGTGCTGTCTTTTGGAGGAGCGTGGAGGCTTGAAGGTGGATGATGAAAATCGAGGCATTGAGGACTTCATTTATTTTTCCTGGATGTTTCCTTACCTGAAGTAGGGATTATAAGAGCAAGAGTCTTGCTTTGGGAGAGAGACTCTGTGATCAGAAAGATGCTTCCAGGAGTTTTTGCATTAAAATACAAAGTACAAATCCTAACATAATAATCTTGGCTGCTCGCTTTACATGGTGTTTTCCGACTTCCTTGCCGTGTTGTATTTCAATTAAGTTGTGGAAGGCAAGGCTGTTTGTGCTAGGAAGATGCAAAGGCAAATGTTCAAGCATGTCCATAGTACTGAAGAACTGATGATTATATTCCAGCCACTCCCGACCTAAATCCCAAATCAACCATTCGTATAGCAGCAGCAAATGGAGGATATTTAAATTGCCTTGAATCATTGAAAAAAAACTCAAAACCTTTAGTCCCTATCTGCAGATAATGCTGTATAGTTTTCCCATTTTGTGAGAAGAAGTGGAAGGGGCAGCACTGTTGAAGAAACGCTGTGGTTCAGTGCTCCAGGGGACCCATCGTGTTGTGGGGCAGGACATGAAAATTGCAGCGGCATCTTACAACAATTCAAGGTGTCAGCAACCAAGTTCCCATCAGGAAAGCTGCTTTAAGGATGCAGCAAGCTAATCTTCCAGGACTTGCTGAGGTCATGGCTCAGCTCGCATTTAATGAACAGCAACGTTTGTGGTAAAAAGGTAGGCTCTGATTCTTTTCAAATCTTCTACCTTACTCTGAAATTTGCCAGGACAAAGCTCAAAGCTCACCCTGAATCATTTTGAGCCATCTCACTTGACTCTTAAATAGAGGAAGAGAAGCAGCAGCTAAAACTTGACCTTGTTTAGAAGAACTCTAATTATTTATGTCCTTTTTAGGGACTGCTCCTGCCAACAGCTTTCTCTCACTTTGCGGTTGTGGGTCGCACTGCCTGCTGATGATGTGTGTTCAGCTGGGCAAATACTGCATGGCATATTCCATGAATATACTCCCTTGATCAGAAATCAGAATTTCTTTCAGCTGTGTTTATTTCTCTCTTTGTCTGCTCTGTCTCCATCCATCCATCCATCCACCATACCACCACCAGTAAGACCTACTCCTTGCTTTTTCTTGAGACTAACACAGTCTGAAAATGCAGTTGCTTTTCATTTTATGCATGTGACTAGACCTCTGAAAGTCATGTTTTCATCCTCCTTCCTCATGTCTTCCCAGTAAGCTGTTTTGAGATGTGTCAAGCAATAAACCTAAGTTGCATTCATCTGTTCCACAAAATCTGAGGTCTTGGCTACACTGTGAACACCTGCCCAAAATAGGACACCAAAGGCTGTTTCACCCACGAAATATTTCCTCATCTGGACATAGCTGTGCTTTGTACTGTCAGAATGTAAAGGAAAGAATATACCTTTGTGCGGACACAGACATACAGCACAACACAAGTTATCTTTGTTAAAAAAAAAGGGGGGGGGGGGGGGGGGTGCTGCTGATATAACCGTATCTACACATGGGATTGTTGCCAGCACAGCTCCATCAGTGAAGGATCACACCTCTTCATATCCCTGACTTGCAGAGCTATGCTGGCAGAAATGCTTGTGCATGCGTCACCAGTTGTTGCCTGATTTTTGTCTTTAAAAGGGCTCTGCTGATGGGAAGCAGGGAGAGCAAGAGACCTGGCATGAATTCCTCCGCTTCACCCACAGAATAGCTCCCGTGGGAGAGGAGAGACTAATAAATGGGGTGTGAGTTTGAGATACTGGTCCCCTGACAAAAATACGCATCGGCTGAAATGGTGTGAATCCAGGCTGCTCTTGTATCTCTGGTGTTATCTCAGTAACGTGATTCTCATTACAGCTGGAGCAGAGCCATGCAAGTTTGATCCTCAGTGGGAGAAGAGAGGCATTGTGTGGTCCCAGCTCTCTAGGGCAATCCTGAAATTCATCCTTGCTTCAAGGCTGCATTGGCTGTTTCAAGCTTGCTGGTGGCCACCTGACTTTATTGAATTCAGCAGAATCAGAGAAATCACCTGCAAAATCGCCCAATGACAGAGTTTCCCATTGAAAAGGTGTCTGGGCCTAAGCTTGCTTTGAATACACGTTAATTTTGCATATTTTCTTTCAATGTATTTATGGTCATGCTGAGGTCGTCCTACACCAAGTGTAAGATAAGGCCGGCTCCTGCCCCAGGCAGTTCAGAGTCAGGAACCACACTCAGTGGATCGTTGATGTAGGATCGAAAGTATCAGCAAAGTAGTCTTGTTTTCCAACTACCTTCACCACACAGGGAAATCCATAGTGTTACCGAAGTCCCTCTTACCTGCTTTGGCATCCTACTTCTGACGTGGGCTGTTTGCTCTAGAGTACGTGAGCTGGGAGGTGGTTGTCCATGCCGTCTTCAAAGGAGGCATTTTCCTGCTGGCATCTCCTGGTTTCAGCCCTGGAGCACCAGGATCCTGAAGCCATTTGTTCCTAAGTGTGTCTTCTCGTTATCCATACCAATATCTAAACCTTTTCTTTGATTCTGCCAAGATCCTGATGCCAAAGAAGCTTTGCTGCTGTCGTTTCCATAGTTAGACAATGCAACCTGTGAAAAGTCATTTTACCGCGTTTGTTTGACATACCAAAGTGTTCCCCAAATCCTCCTATTACTTAAGGTCTGGTCAAATGTTGTGTAAGGTCAGTGCATTCAGCTTGTATCTCGGGTTTCACGATGCAAGTTTTGTATTCAATTAACTCCAGTTTGGATGCCTGTAAAATTCCCGATATGCAAATATCCTAAATTTGGCAAAATTGGACTGGAAATCTCATTAGCGCAGGCTTTTGTGTGCTGTGTCCCTGACTTTCCTTCCAAATAAGCTGTCTTCAAAATACTTTATGGTAGTTCTCTTGGGATTTTTGCTTTTCTGTTCTTGCCTTTCCCCAGAACAGGAGGAAAAAGAACAAAACAAAACAAAACAAAAAAAGAGAAAAAAGATACTGGAAAATGACAAATGCAAAAATAATTTGCATATGTGAACTTTTTTCCATCCTTCTGCACAGGTTTGCTTCAGATCAAGGTTCAGGCCATTCCCCAGTGCCTGAGGTTTTTTATTTTCCATGCTTGCAGCACAGAGGATGATGGAACTAACATGAAGTGATGCCAGTGCCTGTTTTGGACGTTACTTGGATCCATAAAAATGTGCTCAGTGTTTTCCAAGTATAAAAAGCCAAAAGAAACCACCTTGAGGTACCATGTGATGTTATTTGCTTTGACCCAGGATAACTAAAATGAAAGGTCTCTCTCAACATAGGGTGTTCAAAGCCATCCCAGTTTTTTTACATGTATGTGTGAGGAAGGAAATGTGGTGTTTACGGGGCCATGCTGAGCTCAGCTTGTGTATTTGCCTCTGCACGTCTGTGTGTCCACACAGAATTTCCTGAGTGAAATGGGTTTGGTTGCTCTAGTCCAGCTTTTAAAGGTGAGCAAACAGACAGCTCATCTTCCAAATCACACAAATTGAACCTTTTGTTGGAAATGTCAGTAAGGAGGGCGAGGGCTGGGAGGCTCCTTCCAGAAAGGCTTGCTGGTCAGGTGTAGTCTCCTAGGTTAAATTTGAGGGGGGCTGTCAGAGCCCTGTGAGGTGCTGCTACAGCTGGTTTGTTCAACTGCAATGTACCATGTACTTTGAATATAAAAATGGAGCTGCTGTTATTTCTAGCTCTTCATGGGACCGTTCTTGCCCACAAGGCTCTCGAGTGCCTGCACAGTTTGGGCTGAGGAAGCCAGGATAGTTTGAGGCTGGACCCACGGGTACAAGTACCAAAAAGCAGTGCTTGGCTGGATTGAAACCTCAGAGCTGCTCTGTGCTTCATCTTGTCTAAAATAGGAATAACTCTAGTTTTTTTTTTTCTACCCGCTTTCCTTGGGACAGTGCTGTGAGATACGTGGATGAACAGCATCACTCAAAATCAGCAGTTTGTGCAGATACTGGGCTGATAATGCTGGGGAGCTGTTAGCTGGTGGACAAACATCTCAGAAGGCATCTGCGCAGTTCTCAGCCTTGTGCTGGGGTTGACAGTATGTGTCTATCCTACTTTCCCATCATACCTGTTGGTTTGGGGATAATGAGAGAAGTGGAGGGGTAAAATGCTGGGACTAGCACTGACTGTTGAGCACAGTCTTAGTTTCAGCTGTTTGGAGATGAAAGTAGCAGCTGCTGCTATACTAAGATGTTAACTGGCATCAATACCCTGCCTAACCTCCACTCATTCTAACAGCAGTTGGTGTGGGGATGCATCACTCGGGGTTCAGCTAAACAGAGCACAGAGAAATAGCAATAACGGAAGAACAGGAAGGATGCAGAACTGTGATGTGAGAGGAGAAAAGGTCTCCATGAGCAAGAAGTGCACAGGTAGGACTGGTATGATTATACATGGGAGCACGTTGGACATCTATGAAACAACTACATAGGTGATGTGAATTGAAGTAGAGGAAAACCAGAGCATGACTCCTACGCCAGGATGGGAAAGCAGGTGCACTCTTAGGTTTGACATTCTCTCCATCAGCTTCCAGTGGAGTTTTAAGTGGCAGTCACTGAAAATGAGATGCTCTTGCTCACCCTCTGTGAGGCCTGGGAGCTCAGTCCTGAGTGTGAACACAGCTTCCATCGTTGGTGTGTGAGAACAAGCTCCTCTCTCGTTGCACTGGCTGGCTGACTTCATCAGCTGCGATCAGGGCCTCCCTTGGCTCTGTATTAACATGGCCAGCATCTGCAAAAGTACAGTATCATGCAGATACCTGCAACTTGCAGGTGGACACCTGTGCACAGAGGTGCACACATCCATGTCTGTCCAGGTTGTCCAAGTCGCAGTCTCCACTGACAGATTATTCTTCCAGTTTAAAAATTGCATCACCCGTCCCTTGCCCAGCCAGAGGAGGAACATCTCTCCGCCTCACTGTAATCCTTTGCAGGATTGCTGACCCTTTCCCTCCCCCCACGCTGCCCTACACACGACTCTGGGTTTAATCTGGCCTTGCTTGAACAGCCTGTTTTTCTCATGCAGGTGGATGGTAGGGGGCTGGGGATGAATGCCTCAACTCTTTGAGCATTTCTCAGTGTGAATGTGAAACTTATTCTGTGTTTAAGGGTGCTCGCTGTACCTGTTACTGAAACAATCCCAGATAGACCCAAATAAAGGTTTCTAATCTAATTACTGCTCCCTGCTGCAAGGATTACTTGTTCTTGGTGTGCTGGGACTCACGTCTGGTGACACTCACCCCATTTAATCCCAGGGACATTATCTCCTGCCATGGGAGGGGGTCCCCAGGCAGCCGTCTGTGCTCTGCCTACCTTGACACTACCTCTCCCCTTGCGTCCCCTCGTGACTGAATGAAATGGGGAGGATTAAAAGCAGGAGGAATATGGCTGTGGAATGGCAGCTCATTCTTACAGCGGTGAGGAGGTCTAGTCAGATTTATTTTTTGGCTTTTAAAGGAAAGAGGCACTAGGTTGCTGTTTGGTACAGAAACCGTTAATTAGCGATTAGTGGCTCACTGGCCCAAACTCAAGGCTTTGTCTGTCCAGTTTAGTACATCCCAAATTGCTCATATATCTTGGTATGCACTGGAAGGATAGGCCCTTGGCTTTTTAAAATTTTTTCCTTTTTATTCCAAGCTATGGGAGCTTTTGGGTTTAGTCCCAGAGAGTCCTTATTTGCGATTGCTGGTTGTGATGCAAACAGCAATTCTCAGGCACGCGCGTGCAGCCCGTGTGCGTTAATAGCTAAATCCAAACAGTGTCCTCTGCTGTCTGTGCACTAGGATGTACTCTCAAGTGTTCGCAGCTTTATTTTACAACCACAATTTCTTCTAAACTTAGCAGAGCATACACTTTGTCAGGAACTGTTCCCATGCCAAGTTTCAGGTTTCAAAGTGTTGCCATTTTTGAGCTATTCCCTGCTTCTTTCCTTCTGTGTGTCTCCCTCACACTTGCACACAAAACTTTCTTTTTAATGTAGAAAATTATATTTTTTCCACACATTCGTAACTTAAAACATCTGAAGAGGTTTTGCTCCAAGTTTATATTTAAAAGAAATAATGAAAGCCAACACTGGCAGAGAAAGCAGTGTGAAAAGTTGCAGCTCAGAAAATTCAGGAACATTATGGGCATTTGCAGAGGAGTACTAAAATGGAAGTCCTTGCAGCCTTCCTTAGCAGGAATCCATGTGCGATATTTAATAAGATTATAGCTGCTGTAGCACAGAGTAGTACTCCTGTTTGGGCAACTTATTGCACTTTATAAAGCGATGAGAATTACTTGCTGGCAGTCCAGTCAGTTGTTGTGATCCAGCATCTTCAAAAGCATTGTGAAGGCTGAGCATTTATATATTTGAAAATCTGACTGGGAGGGCTGTGCTATGAGTTTCTGGCCCATGAACAGCTCCAAACATCTGGACTTTCTTTGTACTAGCATCGTCAAGTCGGCAGCCTTTTGGACAACTCCATCTGGCCTGGCAGAATCTTCCACCGTTGCCTGACAGCATGGGGTTTACTTACTGGCTGTCCCCCTGAAGAAAACTGGTGTAATATAGGTTGGGTCTAGGTTGTCTAGAGGCTGGTAGGCTCAATTTAAATCTATGTTTCAGAGGAGTGCTCTTAATCTATGTCTAGATGTAGCTTAGACGTTCCTACATCCTCACTGTAGTTGAGACGTGGCATTAGGTTTTGGTGACCATGTGGCTGCTGGTCAAGACAACAAACTAGACTGATTTTCAGCAGAAAGTGAAGTTTCTCCATGAGCCAGATGCTGCCATCTCCTGCAGATTCCCCTCCCCTCCCGCCCTGTCCTCTGAAGCCCCCCGGCAATTGTTTTATGAGTAGTGACACACCCCGGGTTTCAAAATGTCCACATCTTTTGTGGATTTTGCTGGGCTCCAGCACAAAGTTGCTCTTTCATCCACTGCACAGTTGGCTATGTGGCAGAAGGTATGAGATCTGTAAAACAGGACTAGGAAATAGGTCTTGGACTAGGAAATACATCATCTTCTTGCTTTTTATGTAACAGAAAGGGTTTTCAGCTCTAAACCGTAATGCTGGGACCAGGGTGACAACTTGGCTCCATAGCAGAACCCAGCATCTCACAGATAATAATGCTCCTATGTGTCCCTAGTTTATGTTTGGCTCTGGAGATCTCAAACTTCCCAAATTACTTTCTGTGGTGCTGCTCGGGCTTGTGAATCCAGAGTTACGGAATCATTGGCGTGTGCAAGGATTCGAGGTACTACTCAGTTAATCCTGGCTGTGATGCCAACTTCAGTGAGATGTGGCTCTGAATCAAAGCCACAAGTTGGCCAGCCTCCTCTTTGGGGACATCCTTGCCTGTTTCCAGATCCAACTGTTATGTCTGGGCTGAATCTTTGTGATCAGGTAAATTAAATTCTTAGGTCTGAACAGTGCAGGAATTTGTAAAAATGTAGAACTAGAGTAGGATCTAAACTGGCCTAGTTTAATCTTATCTTTTTGTCTGAACAAGCTTCAACTGGGACAGAGGTAGACCTACTGGGACCAAATTGTAGGTTCACTGCCCTGAAAGGGATGATTTGACATTTTATCTTTAGGCCTGGCAGGATTTGTTTGGGTGCAACCCATCTATTATGCATAAGCATGAAAGATCCTGTGTACTTTCCATAAAAATCTTCCTCAACTTGGGACTGTTTCAGACTTTTGGCCATTGAAGTATTTGTAAATTTAAAAACAATCTGCTGATTTTCTTTAAACCAGCCTTGTTTGGTGTGTTTCTCAGTTTTGTACTGCTTTGAGTTGTGTGTGGGTGCTGTATTTTTAAAAAAAAAAAGGAAATCCAAGGATATTATTGTTATCACCAGAGACAAACTCCTAGAAGCAGTGCCGTGGTGTAGTAAATGCTCTGTAAACCCAGAATAACAAAATGTTCTTTCATTTACCACCTACCACAATACAAAGCTGCATTTTTGGGTGTGAATACTGTCGTGTACCATACACAGCGTGCAGCTTCTGCGGCAACCCGATGAAACGCTGCACGTTGTTATTTCTAAGCTCGTGTCTTTTGGACATGCCAGGTTAGATACAGGAGGTTTCTTTGTGGCTTAGTGTCCACAAACGGCCTCGTTTGCTTTGGCCTCTCTGCCAATTGACATCTGCCTCTTGCTAATTACGCGCAGATTAAAAGGTGATCACCCAGCTACTTATCTTTGCAATCCAGGTGGTGGTGCCAGGCAGTGTGTGTTTAACATGCTGGGAGCCTCTCGTCCCACACCAGTCACTCTCGGTCACCATGCCCACCACACAGCTCTATTTCTACTCGTTAAATATACTTAATAAATAAATAGCACCTTCTAAACGTGTAGGCGGGTTGTCTAGCACAGTGCTGGCCCTTCCAAACACGCTCTGAAGTCAAAACTGTCTGTTCAGCTTGGCCAGGATTTATCATTAGAGCTGTATGGGCTAGAAAGCGTATTTGTGGCCGGCGTGCCAGCTTGCCTGAATAGCCCGCAGTGTAATCTCCCTCTTTCCTTGGTGGGAGGAGCTGCCAAAAATAGCAAGCCAAGAATTTATCCATGTTATTTCTGGGATTGCACCAGGAATTGACATCAGGAGGAGAGGAGAGAGAAAAAGCAAGCAGTGTGAGAAGTTTAGGGTCCATGGTTGTTTGGGTTTGCAGGCTGTCTTGGGGCTGCGTGGAGGGGTCTGGTAGCCACCTCCTGCACGTGCGCGCTCCCACGTGCGAGACTCTCACCAGGCCCTGGGTGGCTTGAACGAGGTGACTTAAGCCTCTGCTCTCTGTTAGGGCAAACCTGCTTGGCCCAGCGCGTCAGGCTGAGCCGGGGAGTCCGTTTCGTGGTCCCATGGAGCAATAAGGTCCCCCGCAGCAGCCACGGGACTGTGTGAGGGGTGAAGTGTTAGTTCCTGCGGCTGAGAAAAGGCATGAATGAGCCCCAGCTGAATCAGCCTTCACAAAAGGCTATGAATCAAGCTGTGACTTCTCTGTGGAAAGGGCTGTTTGTGCTGTAGGAGACATCACCGCCCTGGACAGCTGTGTGGGATCCTGGGGTTGGAGATGTGGAGCATGCCTGTGCCCCTGCTGCCACATCCAGACCCAGGTGGCCCTTATGACCTGGGGGTATTTCTGAGACCAGCTTGGATGATCCTCCCAGTAGAAAACTTTTGCTCGTTGCTAATCCCGCTGGGAGCAGCAGCAATCAGCATCCTAGTCTGCGCCTGCAGCAGCTCCTGCATCAGCAGGGAAGTGGCTCTGCACCAGCCCTGGCACACACCACCGCTTGCTTGGGAAAAGGGTAGGGGATGTTTAGAAAGCTGAGGTTACCCTGGGCTGAATGATGAGACGTGGGGAAAAGCAGGGTGTTCTTGTTGGAGAGAGAAGTGAAAGATGGCCAATGCAAGGAGGGGGGAACTCGGGCTGTTGCATTGACGGTGTAGGAACATGAGCTGCAAGTCAGTGGTAAATCAGGTTTTGTTAGTGTTGTTGCTGAAATAACCACTTTGTTAGCCCAAATGGATTCATATGGGTATGTCATATGCATCACGGACGAGATCAGAGCTGCCTCTGTGTGCTATCGAAAGATCTGTCTCTCTCCAACACAGGCTGTGGGCCAACTTTCTGGCCTGTGATGGAGCTAATTGGGCATCCAAGTCCTGGGTTCAGTGGCACTGGCCTCATAAGGGCCTATTTAGCTGCCTGACTTATCTCCAAATAGCTGTTTGTTCACTGCCTGCGGTTGCATTCACCATTATCTTTACTTAATAGCGCATCATACTACAATGAAGAGGCTACTGAGTGTAAGTCCTAGGGAATGAATAAATCGCTGTGTTGTCTGTTATGGGGCAGGAAGAAAAGAGTTCAGTTGCAGCACTGGTTTCTCCTTGCTTCTCCAAAATTTGTCATGTTCTGAAGGTTGGTCCATGTGCTCTATCAGTGGCAGCTTGAACATCCTGGGGGCCCACCAAGATTTACCAACGTAGAGAAAATAAGAAATACATGTTCACGTTTGACTATGGTGATTAATCACGTTATACTGACATCCGTTTTGGAAAAGGCCATGTCTGGAGCTCAACACTGCTGCTGCCGTGGTGGGAGATCCATCCTGCTTTGCAGAGCTTAGAGTCTAACCAGAGAAGCCAGGCAAAGGATGGTGGTGATGGAGAAAGGGGAAAAGGTGGATGTAAAGGCTCCAAGAGGTAAAACCACCTTCTCCAAGTCCTGCCTAAGCCAGCAAGCAGGGCTGGGAGCATAGATTAGACTTCCTTGTTCAGAGTCCTAGGTGAAAATATTCTGGGCAAAGACTACCCTGTAGGTTGAGGTTCCGGGTAATGCCACTTCCTCCTGAACCCTGCCTTTCCCCACAGTTAGTCCTGCTAGAATTGGGCAAAGCAGCTACAGAGGGGAGCAGCCCTCGCTGTAGTTAAGGAGATCAGCATCTGATGCTAATCCAGCAAAAATCAGTCCTGGCTGCAGCAGGTAACAGGAGCTGGGCACAATGGTTTCACCTGCACCTTCTCCCTGAAAAGGTCCCTTTCACCCATCATCCCCTTTTTCTTTTCTCAATGAATCAGAAATCAGCAAAGCGTCTTGTTTTAGCACTTGCAAAACAAAGCATTGAGTCCTTTTTATTTAAGTAACATTACATTTCAAAATTTACTTGATCTTTATTTCTAACTGTTTAGAATGGCTTGAGCAAAGTATTTCATCCAAAGGGGAATTTTTTTGAAGAGGATGGTCCTGGGTACCACACTACTGATTATTTGACCATTTTTAAGATTTCCTGGAAAAAGCAGCTCGCCTTTTCCAGATAAAAAGGGGATGCCTTAAAGGCACCAACCAACACATTCAAGGGGAATACGGTTTAACTCCTCTGGTGTGGTGTTTAAAGAATCTTGTAGAGATGTGCAGATCATTTCAACAACTTGAAAACAACACAGGAGGCTTTAAAATTTCACAGAATGAATTATTGCAGTGAAAAAAAAATCATCATCATCATAAACCTATAACTGGGTCATCTGCCAATTATAGGAATAAAAGAGTTGCAAGGCAGAACACACCCCACATATTAAACTCAGTGGGATTATTTGATTAATGTATTGCTGTCATTCCCATTAATGGCACACAACTGAAGCTGCTGTAGATGACCCGGCAAAATGTTTTCATAGTTTTTAGATTCATGGGAACTTCTTTTCTAAACTACACAATGGAACAGCTGCACTGTACAAAACATGGCATCTCATCTAGGCACAGCCTTGAAAAGCCACACTGTTTTTCTTTGGTGCAGTAAATGCTAGCCAGTCGTTCCATAATTTGAGAGCTGCAGATGACCCGTCGGTACGCAGGATCCCAAACTGTAAAGCCAGGTAGAGAGGAGGGAATGAGGGAAGCTGAGGGCAAGGAGGGAATTTGGCTGCCCGGCTTTCTGGGATGCTTAGATTGATGTGAGTGAACGGGACCCGTTAGCAAACTGAGATGCACTTCCAAACCACTTTTATCGACAAAGGCATTTAAAGCCTGAACTCAGTGGGACGGCAGAGTGCTGAAAATGCTGATCAGGAAGATTTAATCCAGTACAAAAAGTGATTGACAAGTAGCTAGAGAAGGGGAGTACCTTATGGAGTAAGCTGTGAGGTGACTGGGTTGAACCGCTGTGTTCATCATGATGACTCTCTCTATCCCTTTGGTTTGGTTTCGTCGTTGTGCCTTCATGTGAAATTCCCTACAAATAAAATAGGTAACAACAGCTCATGAAACTCCAGGTCTGCCTGCCATAAAGGATTTCAGCCGTGGCCTGGAAAGGTAAATATTATTGCAGTTCATTTTTTTTTTTTTTTTTTCCCCCAGTTCCAGATCTTTTTCCTAAAGGATGTCGGGGTGGTGGCCAACTGTAGCGCTTTTAACATAGCAGATGTAGGGAGATCTCTATACAGAGCATCATCAGAGCTGAGAGTCAGACCTCCTTTTCCATTTGGTGCCATTGAGATGTGAGCTTCTAACATCCTTCAGTTAAAATCACATTGAACCCCCCTGAGATTCACAAGTGCAAGTTTCTCTATGCTGTTAGGCACCCGTAATGCAAGCACTGCGGTTTTGATTAAAGGCGGCTCGGGAATCCTTTGGGCCTTCAGGAAAGCATCTGGCAATGGAAATTTTGTACAAAGTGAACAAGAGCAGTCAGTAATAATCAAATAAATACCCTCAGTACCTGCGTTTGGGCTTGAAAGTGCTGCTTGGGATGGGTTTCCTCATCAGAGCTCTGTTTTGCCAGCACAAGCCACAATCTGCTTCTCTGTTTAGGCAGCTTGGCTAGTAGGGAGATGGGAGCATCCTTATTTTCCTGTACTTTTAAGTCTAGCTATTGTACAGGTAACTCTTGTGTTGGAAACCCAAGGTGGATGGTTCAACCCATAAGAACAGAAGGGAAACCCAGAGAGTATTCTGTTCCTCCAGGGCTAGTGAAGGAGATGGCATGGTTAGCTGGTCGGGAGACCTTTTATCCTAACGGGCCAGAGCTGATTTTGTTCCGCAAAGCTGAAATGGGGCCTCTGGAGAGGAAGATAAAACTCTGTATGCTTAGGCAGGGAGCTGCCAGAGGATTTTCTGGCTGGGGGCTCTCATCTTTCAACACATCCTCACCCAGCCAAGGTAACCAGGAGATCAAGGACCACACAAGCTGACCTTATCTCCGTGACTGATCCGTTTCAATTCTGGATAAGGGTGGCCAGCTTGCTCTGTTGTGACTGCTTTAATAGGTTATCTGTAACGTCCCTAGATTTTGTCCCTTCCCTGGGGGGCCAAGCCCATTCAGCTGAAAAACCAGCACAAAACAAAACAAACCTTTTCATCACTTCCCTGGACTTTGCCCCCTTCACGTACCCCCAAGTGATGTTGGTGGTTGAAACCTTTCCTCCTAGCCCAAAGCCCTTGCTCAAGACAAACTCTCGCTGACTCAGAGGGAGTTTCCCAGGGTAAGAACTGATTCAGGACAGGACGATGCAGTGACGATATAAGCCATAACCTGTTTATTTTAGCCAGTATTTAGATTAAAACTGAAGTGGGAAGCAGCGTGAGTTGCTGCAAGCCAACACTCACATTTCTCACAGAGCATTGGAGATGGCATCGGTTCAAGGTGGGGCTGGTGGTGGTGGAAGCCCTCAGAGTTGATGTTAGAGGAGAACAGACATGTAGAGCATCACGTCAACCCCTTGTTGTATGTGAAGACATAATGAGGGATGTTATATATTAACCACAATGACGTACGCTCATAGGAAGCAATGGGCCTGGCACTTTTTCCTCTGTACAGATAACGGATCAGATAAAGACGTTGTGCCAGACACGGCCTCTGTTAGAGGAAGAGCTTTTAGGCTGGTAAAGTCATTGAAATATATCAGATTGAAACACTTGTCCTCTTTCCTATCCCACAGTCGTTCTGAACAACCTTACTTTGTTTGATTCCCATTACTGGAGTTACTGGGGAGAGTTCATGTGTGCGTCGCTCACATTGTTTTCCTGTTTGCTCCTAAAGAAAGAGGATTGAAAGTCAAGAACCTTCTGCACTCCCATTCCTGCAGCTGAGAGTTTCTTAGTGTAAGGAAACATTTGTTTCAGTGAGATGATAAGTAATGAAATAACTATGTTTTTTCTAATTCCCTTTTTTTAGTCTAAATTTAGCCTCATTTTCTTAATTGTTTTGTTAGTTTTAATTAAAAAAAAAATGCAACAAATTGAAACCTAGAAGGGAAATAATAGATTTATTTTTTTCCCCACTATTTTTTTTAATTCTAATTTTTGACATTGAGACTCTTCAGTAGCACCTCTAAACATGGACCAGCTCTCAGGTGTGGGCATTGCCCTGCTTACGGAGGCTGAGGGCTGCAGCTCTTGTTCATTATTAACAGCACAGTCGTGACATTGCATACCACGCGGCTCTCGTTAATTTGAGACCAAACTCACTGCGTGTCCCAGCAGAAGCAGCAAATTGCTAGAGAAGAGAGATAAGGGGACAAAAAAAATGTATTTGGTAGCAGTAAAGAGCACGCAGGAAGATGCCAGTCATGCAAATCTCTTGCAATGTAAACGCCGCCTGCTCTCGAGTTCCCGTCAGTGTGAAAGCAGCCCTAGAAGTAGGGTGCATTGCTTCAGACGTAAAGCAAGCAAATGGCAGCAGTGAAGCCCCCGCGTTGTGGCCCCTTTGGGTAGCATTCCTTTGGGTGGGGTGCTCTATGGGAGCAGTCACTTTTAGGACCCCCCTCTCTGGCCCTCCTTGCAGTTATGTTTATCTCCTTTCTAAACATTCCCCCTGTTACCAAGTGTATCTTTGATGAGCGTCCAAAGTTCATATCCGCTCTTGTGTTTAACCTTCATGTTAAGTGACTGAGGTCGGTGAGCTAATTACGTGCGCGCCAGCCTCCGAGCACGTAGACCAGCTCCTTTTCTTTTTACTGGGTGACTGATTAGCAGCAGCAGGCCAGCCCATAAAGGAAGGGGCAGCCATTAACGCCAAGGAGTCAACAGGGTTTGTGCTTGCACCTTGCTAAACACGCTGGAGGGTCGGTGGGCAAGCGTGAGTGCTGAGCCTAGCCCACTGTGGTTTCCATAGGTTGATGTACGGAAAACATACTCTGTAGCCAATGGAAAACACTTTCAAGGTGTTGTTAAGAGGCATGGTCCCATATTTTACAGAATCATAGAATGGTTTGGGTTGGAAGGGATCTTTAAAGATATCTAGTTCAAACCCACCCATGGCCCAGCTTTGCTACTCTCATGGAAGTGAAAGGTTGGGAAGCTGCTGCCGGAGTTTCCTCCAGCCTGGCAGAGTCCCAGCCTTGAGGAATAAGTACTTGAGGAAATACTACAGCTGTCAGTGGGGAAGGGCCCTCCGTGGTGTGATGTCTGTGTGTATGAAGGAGACACCGCAGCTTTTCTGCCTCCCAGGGTGTTTCAATGGAGAAAGACATAGCGAGTTGTTGTGCTGTGCAGGGTGGTTGTGATGTTTGTAGTGTGTTTGATCTGTGTCTGCAGAGAGTTTTCTTTTAAGGCACAAGGGACCTCAGCTTTGCAGCACTTAACTGGAAGGATCTGGAGTCTCAGGTGGAAGCTGTAACCCTAAAACTGTTTGTCATTTCCTTCCAATACATGTAACACTTTAATAGGATAGATAGTGGTCAACACAGCGGGACATCTAAGCAGGCCAATGATGAAGACTTTGAAAAAGGGTATATCCTAAGTTCTCTTCTTCATCAGGGCTAAAGCATGTGATGTTCATAGCAGAGGTCACTTTGTAGATGTCTAACACAACATATGGAGAGGGTATGGCCTTCTTTTAAAACAGCCTGTGGTGGGACCGGCCTGTCTGTGGTTACAGCACATGCCCAAGAGGTGCATGGTGCCAGGTCATGCGACTCTCCTTGGGCAGAGGGGCTTGAAAGCCCCATTTCCCTTTCTGCAGAGACTGCCTCAGCCCTGTGGCATGGTGCTCCCCCCTCCACCTTCATGCAGCCTCATAGGCTTTTGTTTTGTCTGGAGTTTTGGGTTTTTAATTCTTAAATGCCTAAATAAAAGCATCTGTTGGATTGTTTGGGTGGGCTGTTATGGACACCAAAACCAGAAGGATTTTTCCCAGAGTTTCCACACCTAGGTGGCTTTAGCGCCCACTGAAACTTTGGGAAATGGAGCTTTACACATAGATTTCAAACTCTTTATCTCCATATTTTACACGGATATTTTGCTTTGCATTAATACTTCTCAGACACTATATTTTGTGCTAATGAGCTCCCATACTTATTATAAGGAGCAGAACGGAACTGAATAAAGTGCCAAAGGAATAATTATTTTCACACTTGAGCAGCAGACTGACAAGGACAAGTCCTGCTCAACCTAATAAGCTCCTGGAGCAGGAGGTGTTTTAGTGTGTTACTGTGAGAAGTTGAGCTCCAAGAGGTTAAGAGTGTATTTCTGAGCTTCCTAGAGACTCACGCCTGCTTGAAATGCAAACCAGAGGGAAGCAGGAAAGCATTAGCAAATCAAAGTGTGTTCTTCACTTGGGGTAGCTTCTGTCTTCAGGGACAGCTGGATTATGGGCACCAGTTTGGTGCAATATCATTTTTTTTTCTCCACGATTGGGAAAGAAACTAAAGTTAATGCTGCAGGTGAGTACAGAACTTTTGCCTGGTCCAAACAGAAAAATACACCTTTTGCTGTTGGCACATCACACTGTGAATATTTGCTTTGGCTAATAAACATGGAGAAGATGTTAAATGATTTACCTGCTCTGTGTACCTAGCATTTGTTGCTAAGCTATTCAATATTTAAACACCCATCTCTCCAGCACACAGCTCCCTGCTCAGCTGGGATGTGGAGGCTCCGTACAGTGTCTCCCACCGACCTTTTTGGTGAAAGGTAGAACTGGGTGTGTAAAACATCCCAGCATCAAGGATGGGCCTGTGGACCATCAGCTCTACTCTGTAGACGGCCGTTGTGTGCCCTTGGTGGGAACTGCACATGGACCATCGCTGAGTTTGGCTGAACAGCCTTGCCGAGGGGCTGCTGGTGACACTGGGATTGTGCTGGCTGCAGGATGTAAAGGTGCCTTTGGGAAGGCATTTTATTATGTTTGTAATCTAATTTTCACCTTTTTTTTTGCAAATAGTGTTAGACTGCCAGTAAATTGCAGGGTTTTGCCCGTGGTTCTTAACAGCAACTTGTTGGCAAGAGAAAACTTTTCAAATGTATTTGTCCTAAGGAAGAAAAAGCAAGTGAACAAAAATCCAGCTAGTTGTCATTTGTGGTTTTAAAGAGGACTCAAGGTGTGAGTCCTGTCCTGGGATTTTGGTGGTTTCTTAAGCAAAGCTCTTGGGTTTTGATGAGCTTGGGGTTTTTACGTTGACTTGACTCCAGTTTCTGCAGCCGTACCCCAGCAGGGTGGCCCGAGGGCTGGATATGTGAGACAAGCTGCTCTGAATTGCTGTGCCTGGTACAGGGTATCGTATTAGTATGATAAGGATTGTTGTTGGGTTTTGATCCTCCTAGGATTCATACGTAACCAGAGGTACCACTTGATGCTCCGTAGAGGTGAGGTTTTCCAGAATAATCACTTAATGGAGCCATGTACAGCCAAGAACAAATTGCCCCCTACCCCAGGTGATGCTCATGCATGACTCTGCTGTAATGCTGTACACCTTCTGGGGCACACTGGAAGGTACTTCGTGACTTTGTGCAATTCCTTCTGCTTTAAGAGCTGAAGTAAAGAGCAGCACACAGATGGTGGTTTGCAGCACAATTTTCCTGGCCCTAAACCCCCGAGGCTTACATTGTGTATGCTCCGGTGCTATTCACTGACGCTGTCTATTAGCTGTTGGTTGGTGTGGGTGCAGCCCCAGAGCACTCTCGTAGCACCACTGGAAAACTGATGGCAGGACAGAGGTGATATCTTCACCACGGGTTGAATTCATCCCTGCAGTGCAAAGGGCCATGTGGTGCCTGGCATGTCCGCACAGGTGGAAGCACTCTTGCCCTGAGCTCCTACCGACACCCCAGCGCCAACCTGGGAGCTGGGCTGGCCCCGTTGGCGTAGCACAGAGTCCTCTTCTAGGGCAAGATTCCTGCTGCTGATGTGAATATCTGTGTTAGCAGCAGTGATCTGTGCATAAAAATCTGTTAGCTGCAGTTTTTGTGCTTACTACAGAAGGAAAAGTAGGCTCCCTAGATAACCGGGTTGCTGGCTGGAGCTTGAAGCGTTATTTTATATTTGTCCACCATTTTTAGCCGTGCAGTGCCCAGTAACAGCTATTCCAGCCAAATACCTGATGTTTGTGTGGCACACGGGCACGTGCGATGACAGACTGTGCATATAGGAATCTGCTGCACGGTGTGCTGCAAGGGATGGATTTACTGAATAAAAGGTAGAAGGATTTCAATAACCTTTGCTCTTCATATTCAAGAGTGGGAAGGGTTCAATTTGGGTTTTAAGTTCTGAGCAGCTGCAGGATGATCTTTTTTGCCCCAGTAAGGACTCGCTAGTGAGTTGAATTTTGTACTCGGATTCCAAATCAAACTATTTGTTGATGTCATGAAAATTATTCTTTAAGCTGTGTCAAACCGTCAAAAATGTAACTAGTTTCCTCTGTTCCCTCAACTCCCCTCACTCAGTAAACTGGGGCTGGAAACCAAATGGCAAACCAGTTTGTGACTATTTTTGCTTTTTGTGTGAATGTTCTGTTTGAATGGTTGGTTGGGTTGTTGGGTTTTTTTGGTTGTGTTTGGTTGGGTCTTTTTACCATCTCTGTAGCCTTTTTCATCTTTCTGTGATCATTTTAACAGTGGTGTTTCTGCCGTGTGATTTTCTCTAAGCAAATGAAATGCGTTTGCTCAAATTATCTGTGAATGTGAACTCTGCATCGCATGTTTCCTGCGATGCATTGCAAGCTGTTAGTACGTAGCCACCGAAATGGGGAACACGTGCAGTACTGGCACTTCTATAATTATTCAATATGGAACAAATTTCTAAATTTGACCATGAGCTATCTGAAATTCACTGTTTGCAAGGCATTCATTGAAATAGGCTCATACGATGCAGCAAAATTCCAAGCAACAAATTTATTCAAAGATTTGGTGAGATTCCCACTGAACACTCAAATGTGAAGTACAACTCATCTGGTAGTAAGTAGAAAGGTAGAAAGTAATTCATGTTTTAGTTATTGTGGTGGCTGACTCCTTTGTACAGGAACATTTCATACCCATTTTAGTCCTCCAGTAGTGTATATATAGCATAATTTTAGAGCACTTTGAGATAAATAGGTCTACATGCCTTTTTTATAAGGATCTCTGGGAACTTTACAAATACTGATTACGGCTTATGTTTTCCTTTCCACCTGGGAGGCGTGTGTAAGTAGTTGGGTTCACGTTTACAACAAAAGGTTTGTGATCATAGAGGGCATCTGATCTGCTTGACATCACATGCAGTATCTCAAGGTCAAGCCAGACCTCAAGTATCTTCACTTGGTACTCTCTCTCCTAACTTTATCCATGACCTCAGGCTTTCTTCACATGCACCGTCGGAAGGAAACGTGTATCCTATGGCTTGCCAGTAAGAAGGGTCTCTAACATCTGTGGAAATGATGGGTAGGAACTGGTTTGAGACAGGTTTCAATGTGAGCTGGGACTCTGATCTTACCGATGTGTCAACGCTTGTAAAAGTTGAAAGCTTAGAGTGGAGAAGTTTGCAAACATCCAGTTATGTCTTTTGGCTCCAAATTGGGCTGTGAGATCTTAACTTGAAAATACCACGAGAACTCAAAATACAAGAGTAATAGGAAGAAAATGCAGATGGAAGGAAATATGGTTGGGCCTTAAGCCTTAGAACTTGATTTGAGGTTCGGAACAAAGTTCAGGCTAGCTGCTGTTCTGTCCAAGCTGGATCATGTGCCCATGGCTGGTCAGGACACCACTCACCTGCAGACTGCCTGGCTCGAAGCACCGGAATATGTTTTCTCCAGCTAATGGTCACTGCCTGCAGGAAGTAAGCACTGAGCCCAGCTGAGCTGTGACGGCGTCAAAGGGGGCCCAAGTCTGGTGTTCATGCAAGGTCAGAACGTGTGTGGGGGCTAAGCCCCCTGTTACGGGCTGCCTTTGGCCTCAACCACGTTGGCCAGGCACTCGGAGCAGGCTGGCTGCCCCTTACAAGTTGCAGATGTCTTTGGTCTCCCGCGCCATCAAAGCCAGCGACTGTCATCAGTACCGCATTGCTATTTCATAAGTAAACAGAATTGGCAGCAGTGGCTCTGCGAGCCATGTTGGCTCCTTGGAGGACAATTTTTCAGGTTCTCTGCTTACCTTAAGCTTTCCCCTAATGTAGTAACTCTCAGAAGAGCTCGAGAGGAATTTTAATGTGCAAAAGCTGGAAAAGAAGTGACCATCTCATGGCAGGATTTGCCTCTCCCCTTTGGCCTCTCGATTGCTCTCCACTTCCCTTTGGGTTTTGAATGTGTTCCCAGAGAAACACACTTTGCCCCCCATGGGAGCATCACACTTCAGTGTTTCCTTCTATGCATTATTAAGCTGCAAAAAGAGCTTTGCAGCTTTGAAATATGTTCTCATTAGCTGTAATTAAATCTTTAAATTCTCCTTCAGGCTTGGATAGGGCACAAGCTCCGCTCATACCCCAAGTTTCTCCTCTGCTCCTTCTCCTCTGCTCCTTCTTTTCTTTTTATATATTTTATTAGTCTCACACTTTACTAATTACTGAACACAATGATGTTTCCAAAGCAGCCACAAATAAAAGTATTTACTATTCAGCGAGGCATGTGTTAATCTGGCAAACTATTATATTGGCTACACGGTCTCTTATTTAATATGAATCACTCTGTAAAGCGCCTCAACAGCACAGCTTCTTATTCATTATTGCTTAATTTCATGATATCTGAGATGTGGGATTTCAGTTAATGGATAATTGAGATCATAAATCAAAATATTTTCAATGAGATTACATGAAACACAAGATGTTCGGGTTCGGAGCCTGAAATACCGTTGTCCTCCTCGGCAGCTCTCAGCAAGGATGGGTGAGATCTGCAGGCACATCCCTCTTTCAGTCTTGACTCCAACACTGGGTCAGCCAAGAGGGGGCAAGTTTTTTGGTGTGTTGTCCACTTTCTGTCTGTCTGATATACCTGCATTGCCTCTATCAGTGTAGGATTCCTAAGTGATGTCTCTCTGCTCCTGACACATCTGTTGGATGGGAGCCCTTCCTATCCTCAGTTTACCAGTAGGAATACGAGGCCAGGCACAGCACATGCACCCAATTTCTGGCAGCATCTGGACATCCAGTCATGTATACGGGACTTGGCTGGGTTTTCAGGTTCTGTACTAACTTGCCAAAAACATCCTCCAAGAGTCCTCAGGGTTACGCAGGAAATCTGGGAAGGAGCCAAGATGATGTATACAGGTGGTCTCAACCACTGACCCATGTTTCTAACTCTTTTTCCTGGCAGACACTGGAAATCAACTTACTTGGGATGACTAATTTCTTCTAAAAATCCTAATTATTGCTTTTATAACTGAAAAGGACTCATAGATATCATAGCAGCCACTGAAGGAGAAAGTATTTTAGAAGAGAAGTTACTGGATGTACTGACGGGCACCTTCATCCTTTCTTCCCCACTTAGCCCTACCGATCTCTATAAGCCTTGGATCGATCATGTTACCAATTTTCTAACAAAAAAATAACTGTTTGATTCCTTTTTTTGAGAAAGCAGGTGAGCAAGCTTACCTTAAAGACCACAAGGAGGACAGGAGTCCTCTTCATGTGGAACAAAGATGTTCTAAAACAAGAAAGTGCAGTTCTGAATTTTTCTATTGGAGATGAAAACCTGCAGCATAGTTTATATATTTTTAAAGGGAAAGTATTTTGGGTTCAGATTCCTTTTGTTTCTTTTCTTTCTTGGCTCGTTTGTAGCAGCCTTGAAAATAGTAGTTTCATATGGAAACGCTGATGCAGCACTCGGTGGCATAGCAGCAACCCATATCTTCTCCGGTGTATTTTAGGCTGCCAGCAAGGCCTGGGTTACTGCTGGCCACATCTTACCAGGCAAAATTACTGCTTTTTATAAGGTCAAATGTGTAGCTTCTTCCTACTGGAAAGCCTGAGGAAGGACAATGAATGATTCATTGTAGGCACTCCAGAGGCACACAGACCCCTCGTGTGCGTGGCTGTGGGAATACATGAGTACACAGATTTCCTGTTCGTACAGTCCAAGTTATGTAGAAAATGCCTTTTCTCCATCGTTGGAGGTCAGAATGGGCTGTTTGTGACCAGCTTTCTCTTGTTTCCTATTCTTCTTGCTCTGCCCCTTCCAGTGCATTGTTTGACTTTGCTCCTCACCCCAGGGGTTGAGCTGGGAGGTTCACCCAAATCATGGATCATGTGGGTTTAGAGCAGCTGAACATGTAACCCAGGGGTGCAACTCACTGTGACTGTCATGGGACCTCCTGAGGCTTTGTCCAAGAGTCTCCAAATTGCTCCGTCTATCCAGATACTCAGACTAGGCAAATATACTCTCATTGCTAATCCCATTTACTGATCCCATACCTTGTGCTCCCAGGTATCTGTACAAAAAGCAGGGGAAGGACAGGAAGGACATGGGATGGGAGAAGAGAAGCCCTGGAGGAGGATCAGGGGTGGAGGGTGTTTAGAGAGAAGAGTGTATTGGGCAAAGGTTTCCAGGTGCTCACCCATGCTGAGGCTAGATCCTGGGGCGCGTGAGAGAGAGAAGGTGCGAGTTACACCCTTCAGATCCACAGGTGCTCACACCTCTCTGGTGGGATGGGGACGCGATACTTCCATTTTATTTTAGGGAACACAGTCATTTTTCTGAGAGCTGAAAGAGTTGCTTGAAGCCTTCAAAGCGGTAGTGGTCTGGTGCCGAAGTCGTTTTGTGGATCCGGATGTGAGTGGTTTTCCCCAGGCTGTGGCCAACTGGAGGCATAGCTTGCAATTTGACATAGGGCTCGTCGGTCCTTGGGTGCCTGTGGTTCTGCCCCATCGTCCAAACCATCTTCATCTTCTGCCTGTATTCAAAAATTAGAAAGTGCCATTTTCATTCCTGAAAGCTTCCAGGCTGCCTCGTAGCTGCTTTACTTTTGGTCGGTGTTAGCTAAAGGCCCTGCTAAGAAGTTCATCCATAGGTAAGGGTGCGTAAAGGGTTTAGGCAACGTAGTGTAAGCCCCGTCTCGTCACCTGGCCTGGATCACGAGACCCAGGGAGCTTCACTCACTTCTTGAACTCTCGCTACATCTCTGCTTTGCCCTTCTAGGAGGGTTTTTCTTTCTTTCTCTCTTTTAATGATTAAAATAGCCCTTAATACCATCATTTTCCCAAAGTGTAGAAATAGACCAAAAATGCATTCCCCAACTGAACCAAAAAATGTTCAGGTCTCGTATTATTTTTTAACCAGGTCTGCATTAAAAGTTTTATGAGCTGCTCCAGTTTCGGAAGGTTTCCCGTAAATGAACTTTCCACCACTCTGTGACAGCAGCGTGTTGCCAACACATGGATAATATGGAAAAATGAAAGAGGAAAAAAAAAAAAGCCCTTCTCTCCCCCCCCTTTCCTCCATCTGTTACAATACGGGACTGTGGCAGGAAACGAGGTTTTGCAGTTTTATATGAGCAGAAGTGTGTTGTGTTTTTGTTGGGGGTTTTTTTGTTGTTTTTTTTAAAGCCGTAGAGTGTGTCATTTCAGAGCTCTCTCCAGCAATCTGGAAGCAACCGACTTAAGGCATGGAAAAGACATTATGTAATTGCAAAAGACAAAAAACCCTCCCAACGCTGAGGCCTTGTGGCAGAAGCCAGTCTCTGACCTCACCCTTCTCAGGATCTCTGGAGAACACTGTGTTCCTCTGGCCCCTCGCAAAAAATAGCCTCTGCCAGATTTCAGCAAACAATTCCGGCATTTCCTTCCCCTGCCTCTGGTCTGTGGGTGTTTTGGAGTCTCTCGCATGTGTGGGCAGGGATTCATTAGCTAAAATAAAAACCGTACTACAGAGCTACATTAGAGAAAAAGAAAAAAAAGTTAGGAAAAAAAAATGCAGGCAAGTGTAATAAGCCTGCAGCATCGGCTAGTTTGGACTTGATTCCAGTTTTGGAATTAATAAAGAGTAAGCCAGAAATAAAAGGGATCTCGTGGGTCCTCTTGTCTCCCCTCCTGTCGTCGGTCACGGTCCCTGGTGCCCTGTCTTGCCCGGCAGCCGCCGAACCGCTGGGGTCTGAAGTGCTGCCTTCGCAACTCCTGCCGGCAAAGCTGAGCATGGGCCGAGTATTTGAAAGATCAAGGTCTTTGTTCTTTTTTAGCTTTTCCCAGTATAATCCCTACAGAGATGTAATCATTCGGTGTTGTTTTTCCTCTGAATTCTCTTTAATTTCCTGCATGTGGTTTTGGGGGTTTTGTGAGGTTTTATGGTTGCGGGAGAAATTTTGCTGTTTACAGTGGCTGTCCTATATGCTCTTAAAACAGCATCCCATTTCTTCTAAGAAAAGTCCTTGTATGTTCTAATTTAAATTGCCAGGTCATCGTTATTGCCACTGCAATACTCCTGAGGGAACCCAAATAAATATCTGTCCCCATGGGCATCCTGCCTTCGCTTTGGTCCCAGATCTGTGGGGGCAGGAGGACCCCATTCGTCTTCAGGCTGCAGGTTGAAGACCCCACGTTTCACTGCTGGTATATCCAAAAGCAAGGGGAAGCTGCTCTGTTTCCCGACCACAGAAGCCAGCTGTGTTGCCCTCAACTTTCCCCACAAACGTGCTCAAGTTTGGTTTGTATCTGCCAGCTGGAGCTCAATACCTTCTTTACAAGCTTCTGCTTTCTGCGGGCAGGCTGCCAGGGGAGCCGGCGATAGGTTTTCAATGGCTGCGCTGTTTATTTAAGATTGTTGAACCTCAGAAGGCTCCCAGAAGCAAACAGAAGTTTTGGTTGGCCTTGTAGGGAACCCTACATCTGCCTGCTTGGGCTCTGCAACCATTGTTTTAGCATTAAAACATTTGCGTTGTGTTTTCTTCAGCTTAACAATTTGGCTGTTGTGGTGCAGGAAAGAGTTTTGTCCTGTTCCTGTCGGCAGCGATGCTTTTCTCGCTCATAGAGCTCTGCGTTAAGGAACAGGTTGGAGCTGGGAACTCAAAGGAGTGTGAAAGTTGGCTGTGGTCAGGATGCTACATTATATGTGTTCATGTTCCTCTGCTAGATTTGAGGGCATGAAAGTTGCATCTATTACATTAAAATGTGCTAATTCAGTGATGTGAGGAGTGGGGAATAAAGCGTAGCAAGTCCCTATGCCAGAAATGGAAGAGCCTGTCCGAACCAGTCCTCCAGGACAGTATTCCCTATTTTCCTGCTCCCCACACGTGACTTCGTCTTCTTCTTTTAAAATGTCCTCTCTGTGACACCGAGGATCTCTGCTAGGACCTTCTACCCCATGTCAACCTGGCCTTGCTGCTGCAAGTAGGTTGAGTTGTTGGCGGTGTTTGTCTTGCTTTGTTTCCTTTTCCACGTTGTTTTTGGTTCCAAGGAAAGTACAAGCGGAGAGGAACGTTTTGTGTGGGGTTGCGACTTGGATCAGTGTGTGTACACTTCACCCTGGGTGCTCCCCAGCAGCTTCCCAAGGTGCCAGCACAGAATTACCCCCGCAGCAGAGGTTTCATCCCGCATGGCACATGTGGCATTATTCAGAAGACCTGGGCCCTCAGGAAGCAGGGTCCTTCTCAAGCCCACCCGCTGCAATGCAGCAGGTACAGGGCTTCTCTCTCCATGCTGCAGCACTGCATCCCTTCCCCAAAGACCAAAGATGATGGAGAGACATTGGCTTGAACTCGATTTCTGGGTAAAACAGAGATCCTAGGTTTTAAAAAACACTAGCGTATCTCTGGGATGGCCAAGTGCAACAGCCCAGTAGCAGGGCCATGCTTGGTACAGCTGGAGCAGGGCACCCACAGCCATGTCTTTCTGATATATCAGTTCGTGGGCTTCTTCATACAGTCGCTTCCATGCTCCTCGGAAGGGCAGAAGGGCAACGAAGGGTGAGGAGAGGACTTTTTGCCTTCAATGGGGCGTGCAGCCATGCCTCTAAGTGCCTCTGTATTGATCGGTACTCTCTGGCACCAGCCTGCTGGCTGCAAAGTGATCTGAGCGCTGGCTCTGCCGCTTGCCTCGCTACAGGGAGAAGCTGCTGCTTGTCGACAGCTTTTTCTTTTTCCCCTGTGGAAGAAACCATAAATCATTGATGAGTCCTTTACCTAAATGACTCTGCAGCTCCTCCACCAAGGGAGCCAGGCTGCAACAACCCAGAGTCATTGGGGGGAGAGTAATTCCCGTTCCCTTGTCCCTTGCCAGTGGCATCAGAGCGTGCAGAAGCCCTGCGGTCTGGTGGATTGAACATGAAACCCTGGGAGCCTGTTTTCTAAGCCCCACGATACTGCTGCCTCATTGCCTTGCTTCTGGAGAAGTATCTGACATCTTGGTGCTCTGGGTTTGTCCCTCCGTTGCACCAGAATAAAGATACATAAATATATGTTTAGTGTATGAATATATTTTAATATATTTTATTAGTAGTTATTAATTATATATTGCACAAATACATAATTAATAATATATTGAATAAATATAAATAAATAAAGGTAAATAATAAAGCAAGCTGTTTGCTTCCCTTGCAAACAGCTCTAAAATGTGGCAGGTCCATGTAGTGCTGTGGAAAACTCAGTGGGAAAGGACAGCAAACTAATGGTGTTGAAAGTGCTGATGGTTGCCAGGATCCTTCAGGCTGCTTTGAAAAACCTCTGCTGAAATTCGGTAGAAACTGAGCGATGTGAAGGAGAGAAGATGAGCCAACTCAGAGGGTCAGCGCTGGCTGCCCGATCCCAGCTGGCTCCTTGCAGTATTTTGTCTTGGTTAGAGGGGTCAAGTTCACTTCGTAGGGTGACCGATAAGAGCTTTTGAGTTTGTTGAGAAATGTCCGTCACGTTTGCCAGGGCGAGGAGCTCAGGAAGGTGTCAAGCTTCTCCAAAGCTCGTGGAAAGTGGTGGCTGGGGAAGCAGCAGAGACGCAGCTGGGAGAGGGGGCAGCAAGAGCTGGACGGGGTCATTATGCACCAGTGGGAAGGATGCGAATAATTCCTGCTGCTGGCAAAGCTGCTCACGTCCTGGGGACCCGCTTCCGTGATTGCTGAGGCTGGCAAGTCTAGAAGGATCACGCGGACATCAGAGAGCATTTATGAACCTGATCTCAACCTGGCCGTGCCTTGCCGGGGTTTCTGCTGGGAAGATGTTGGCTCTGTGCACCTAACTCCTCCTCTGAGGGTCCCAATCCCTCGTCAAGCGCCGCCTGCCTGATTTCTCAGGTAACTTTCCATTTGCACAAAGTAATTTGATTTTGGAGAGAGGGCGCAGAAAGCACTGCCAGCAAGCTGTTACCCCCGACAAAAAACACGAGTGAAGAGAGCCTTGAAATCCCAGCCCTGAGCCCTTGCTCTAAATGCAGCCGGCAGTGGGGTTTAAGCCATATCCCCGAGGGGACACCAGCGCAAGCATCACATCTTCCTCTCCGGGAGGAGTTTTGCTGCCTGGTAATGTTCCTCATGATAATTTGCCAGCGATTACTCCAGAGGTTCGTCTCCTCTTGCAAACAGCCTATCGACCTCAGATTTGTCATTCAGTTTCTGGGCTGAAATAGCACGTGTGTGTCTGCGTAATCCCTGGTTTAGGTAGAATAAAGCCCATGTCCGAGATGTGTTTTCTGCTGGATCAATTTACCTGTGCAGCTCAAACCTGTGATCGTCCATAAACCCTGCAGATTAGTGCTAATTGCTGCAGGAGTTACATCACTGTCTGGTGGGTAACGAGGGCTGGGATGGGTTTGGGTGGTAACTGGTGCCATTCCTTCCCAATGCAGCTGATTCAGTAGCTCTTCCGCTTGGTCTGTCTCCACTTCCCATGCACGCCGTCAGTAATTTAGCTTTTACCCCAGAAAGCGAGATTTAAAATAGCTGGTGGAAACCTGGGCGCTACCGGGGAAGGAGAGGCACAGAGGCTGTAAAATTGAATTTTTCCTGCTGTGCGACACTTTTTTTCCCAATGGTTTTCTTCTCTCGCTCTTCCTGCAGTAAACTAGCTGTAGCTCTGTCCATGCTTTCCGTTGTTCTCGATACACATCCAGTTATTGCACAAAGTCCTTTTGCTTTGGTGTGATTGAGCACTTGTTCCCGATTTGTGCATTTCTGAAATCTGAGGATGCAGCTACACCACCATTGAAAGTGGCAGCGTCTCCTGGGGGGGCTCTGGACTGTGGGCCAGACCGCAGCCGGCTCCTGGACCAGCAGGTGGGCTCAGAGCGGCAGAGTTGCAACTCCCTGGGATTTTTTTTTTTTTTACTGTGTTTTACCAGCTTTGAAATCCGGTTCACGTGTCTGAGCCCTGTTCTCCTCCTAACCCTCTTCCCCACCCGAATCGGGACAAAAGCTTTTTAAAAAGGAAAGTAAGAGTTGTCCTGGCTCTTCTTTTACATCTGCCTCAACTCAAAACAGGCATGCGATGCTTGGAGAAAATAGAAGGGGTTGTCCAGCTGGAACTGGATTGAATGCCATTGATTTTTAGAGGAAGCCGTTAAAGAAATAATTTCCATGTTTCATTTATTGTCCTACTGAGAGTGAAACACAATGAAAGATGTCCCCTCAGTGCTGGATAACCTCTCACCAGGGAGGAACAGCTGATGTTTACTACTCAGGTCTCTGAATATTGCTGTGTAAGTACAGCACATCAAAATGTTCTCTCCAAACATTTTTGGAGCAAGAAATAGCTTTTGTCAAAAAAAAAAAAAAAAAAAAAAGAGAGAGAGAGAGAGAGAGATAATATTTGCTGAAAACTTATTTTTGTTTTGGAAAAAAAAAAGGCAAAAAGCATCTCAGACAGGTTTGAAGAATGTAAAATACTCAGTGGAAAGTAAAATCCTTTTGATTTTTCTCTCCTTCCTTCTCACCTGCATCCAACCCAGTCCCTCAATATCTCCCGTGCAGAGCTGTGGCACAGCCAGTCTGGAATTGTTCAAGGGAATTTCTTGCTTCTGGATTGCCAGTAACACTGAACTGGAGAGGGTCTGGCTTGGAAGGAACAAGCCTAATGCATTTTAGCTTAGCTTAAAAAATGGACTATTGTTTTAAGTTGGATTATTTGAAAAGGGTTGAAACTACTCAAAATAATTTGCTTCTTTCAATAAGCAGTACTTTATGGTGGAAAGATCATAACTTACATGTCTTATCTTTTTATCACCAGTAAGTATTTAATATATTGCCATTTATCTCTGGATTAGTTGAAAAGTTCATTGCTATGCCTTTTCTCTCCAAATTAACATAAATTAATTACTCTTCCCGGAAATGACTGTGGAGAGAATAGAAATGCCTTTTGGTAACTAATCAGACTTGGACAAAAACCCAGAAGTGAGTGTAGCTTTAAATGCAGAGAGAAGAGACAAAGCAGCCCCCAGTATTAGATGCCAAACAATAAAGCCTTTAACATGTCTTCGGGATTTCGAGGGGACTGTACTGTTGACCTCTCATTCCTGCATATTTTCTGCCAGCAGCGTGGCAGCCTTTTCCCTCTATCTGCTCTTACAAACCCATCCTGTGAAATGGCAACACGAGGACCAAAGTAAAAGCAGGCGCCGAATTCATGGCTCTGCCTGGGAGGGTGGAAGAAGCTCTGAGCTGGTGACCCCTGGGGGTAAAAATGGTCGAAGGCACTTAAGGCTGTGGACAGATGTCTTGCTCCTGCTCTGGCTGGGCCGGCTAGAGACATCGCTGCCGCGCACCAGCAGTGATTTCTACAGCTCTCCCGGCAGAGCGGTTGTCAGGCCCCTGGCGTGGCTGTTTCCTTCTCTGTAGGCTGGTTTGGCTGGTAGCTAATGGGGCAGCTCCAGCACAGCCATGGTGGTAAACATGTAGGAGGTGGGAATGGCTTCGTCGGGCCGCCGTTTGTAAAAGAAACAATTAATCACAGCCTAACTCCAGCTGCAAGTCACCAGCTTGCTGCTGCAAGTAGCTCCTGAAGGTGCTCAGGCTTGTGGGGAAGTTTTGGTGATGTGATTCCTGCGTCCTGGTCCTGATGGGACCTCGTGATGAGGATGGGTGTGCAGTGGCTCCTTTTCACTCCAGCATGGACAGCAGTTGTCGCACACACCCAGAGCTGCCACTGTGCTGTATCTGTGTCACCTTGAAGACATCACCCATGGTATGAACTGCTCGCTGCAGGCAGCGTGCGTCTCTGGCAGATGTCCCTGCTCCAGAGCCAGAAGGCTTGGGCAGAGGAGAGGAGCCTCCATCTCCTGTCAGTCACATTGGTTTCATACGAGCCTGACCATGGCTTGGATACACAAGCCTTACCGCTGTGGGAGGAGGAGGAGGCGGTGTTTAGAAGGGACTGCTGGGGGAACGAGCACCCTCCTTGCGTGGTGTCATGAGTGCAGAGGACCCGCTGGCTGCTGGCACAGGGGGCATTACCGATAGGTAATGGTGGGGTGTCTGACTTCGTGTATTAACAAAAGGGACACCTGACTAGTAAAACAGTAATTACCTTCGGATCTAATAAGTGTAATTATTGAGTAATCCACCAGAGTATATAATGAGGTGGGAATATTTTTAGCCTGCGAGTGAGTTCTTCGCAGTCCCCCAGTGCCGTACTCCGAGTAAAGAGCACTTAGGCAGCACTGATGGCCTGTAGCTTTTAAGAAATTACTGTGATGCATCTTTAAAACTGGCAGCTTTATTAAAAAGGGAGGTGGGGGGATGCTATTATCTTAACATAGCTGGGTTAAGAGAGAATGCGCATTTCAGAAGGGCCCCATTGCGCTGTGAGGCTTGCAGGCTTGATAGCTTGAGGTACAGCTAATAGCCAGAGATGCTGAGACATTTGTCTGGGCCGTTTTGAGCTGAACGTGCTGCTGTTCTCTGATCCGAGTGGTGGGGCTGGGCTCATCCAATGCTGATGTGGGCACTGCCTGGCTATCTTGTGTGTAGTAAGAGCAGGACAAGGAGCCTTTGTCGAATGCCCGGAGGATGCTACAGCACAGAAACCAGTTGAGCTGGACCAGTGCTTTGGCCCCACATTTGTGCTTGGCTGAAGAGTGAGAAAAGGGAGAGAAAATTGTAATTTTCTGGCAGAATAGATTTATTATTTTTTCTAAAAAACAGAGGTCCAGGAAATGCCACTCATGTTTGGCATGTGGCCAGGGCATGTTTTCAAAGAGCTATCGCAGACCAAGCAGCTCAGCATCATGTTCAAGCGCGATTTCAGAGCATCTGCCCCAGCTACTCCCCTTGCCAAGCACTCGGTGCAGCGCCCAAACACAGACCGAGCCCTGGGAGAGCAGAGCCTTGGGGCCTGTGTCAGCACAAGCACCCCCTCATCAGCCTTTCTTTTAATACCTCTGCGTAACAAATAACAATTAATATCATTTATGAGGGCAAAACGGAGGTCGTACTGGTGCCCTAACCTGTGCTTGGCTGATTTCAAGCTGCCGTTTATTACTTATGTGACAAATATTATCTTTTGCTCCTACTAAAAACTTTGCTTTGCAAGTTTGGTCATTCCCCCCACCTTGCCCCAGCCAAGAGTTTGCACTTTGGAGAACATTTTTCTAAATTCAGGTGAGGATTTTCAGAGCCGAGTAGCTGTAGTTCACCTGAGCCAGCCACGCACTCCCAGTCTTATGAGTGCCTTGGTGGCAGAGTGGGATGCTGACGGGGCAGGTGCTTGGGTGCTTCCCGTTGTCATTGCAGGGAGACAGAGCTGACCGTTTCCATTGCAAACCCCTGTTTATCAGCAAACCGAGTACGTAGATGTTCGCAGTGAAAGGTGTGCACTCCCCAAGCGCTCGCAGAAAGCCCATTAAAAGAAAAAAAGGTGTAAAAACTGCTCAGCTAGATTCATTTCCACATTTGCAGAAATTTCTGTGGGAATGCCTTTTGCAGCACTCAGCCAGCTCGTGCTATGAATTAGCCGAGCCCTTTGCCTGCCCCCAGCCTGCAAAGCGATGGTGTGCTGCCTCTTTCTTTCTTTTTTAGCGGACATTTCAAAAGGCAGTATCTTATTCCAGGCTCTTCAGACTGGAGTGGGAATGCAGACCTCGAAACACCTGCTTCCCGCACCGGCAGCGCTGAATGGCCGAGGAGCACGCGGCCGCTGAGCCTTTGTTTTGGGGCTTTCTTTTAACTACAAGGAGTAATCGGAGTTGGCTGTTAAATGAATGAGTTTGGTTGGAAGATAAGCCCGGACACCTGAGGTCTTGCATTCCCGGCAGGGCTGGCGAGCACCAAAGGGCTTTTTCAGCAGGCATCGCTGGAAAGTCGCTATTATGTGTGAGCTTTACACTCAAACACCTTTGGACAATGAAGGCACCAGAGGACACTGCTGCTCCCGATTGTCAGCGGCAGAATAAATCTGTGCTTCCTGCAGCGTTTCCCTCCGCCGGCTGCGGGGCCGGTGCAGAGTGGAGAGCTTTGCAGAGGCACAAAAGGTCTCTCAATAGAGCAGGGGTCAAACTGCGGGTTCCTCCTTTCAAAACAGCTCCTGATCTCTGATGCAGAGAGCCCTGCAAGACCCCCTTTCGGAAACGGAGAAAGAGCGACATTGTGTTGCTGAAGCGAAGGAGAGTGGGAGGAGGAGGGAATCCCAGGCCCTGCTCCTGAAACAAACCTGAGCTGATGTTTTCAAAGCTCCCTGCGGTAGAGGTTTAGGTCCCCAGCTCCCAGCGGGACTGATGGGAGCTCTTGCCTTAAATCTTTTTGCTGTTCCTGGCTGTGCATTATGTCCCAGAAGGGGGCCCGAATATCTGCAGCCGCTGGTGGGTCCTGCTAGCCAAGCACCCCATTTGGTGCCCCACATGTGCCCAGGGGTTTGCTGGCCCTGGAGCCATAGGGAGGTGTTGAGATGGGCTTTGGTACTGAAGGACACTTGCGATTGCAACAATTCAGGTGGATCAGGGATGCATGTGTCAGTACAAAGGGGCTGGCTGCGGGGTAAGCCTGTGCTCTTTGCAGAGCTGTGGCTCTGGTGTCCACAGCCTTTCCCAGGAGGCTGGTGAGGACCAGCAGAGATCTTCAGGATGGGCTGTTACACCATGGTGCCAGGAGCCTGCTCGCTTATTCCTCCGGTGGTGATTTGCTTCTGCAAAGCAGACGGAGGTTGCGCTGTCTAACCTCAAAGTTGCTGGGCTCCCTGCAGAACCAATGTCTGCCATGAAATACAATGCCCTTAAAAATAGGCCTGTAGTCTTGTGGTTGTCCTCACTCGCAGTCCTGTCCTGTGATGGTCATTGATGGCAGGGATGTTTTGTACAGTGGGCTCAGCTGGACATGGCACCCCAGGATGGCTAACGGAGGCTGCACGGAGCAGCCTTGTTGCAGTTTAGGTGGTATCTGCATGAGCAGATACAGTGGTGCCATAGAAATGGACATGGAGAGTGAAGTACTAGTGCTAAGGACTTGATGTCCATGCTGAACGTGTTTTGGGATTTGCTTTGACTAGTTCTGGTCAGATCGTGGACCCGTTAGTTGATGGGACATACTTTTTATTTGTACCCAGAACAAACCCTGTTCTCGCAGCTTGAGAGGTGCGAGCCACCTGTGTGGTGGGAGCCAAAGTGAAGAAAGTGGAGAAGATCAGGACTTCTCCTTCCAAACCACCCTTCTGATCCAAATCAAATCCTCCTGTGAACGCTTTCTTGGACTCTCCACCAGCAGCATTGCCAAGGGTAGAGTGATGCTCTGGCACCTTGTTCCTGCCAGTGTGTGCTGGGTGGCAAGCCTGGAAGGACTAATGGGATGTAGAAGCCTCCTTCTTTCCTGTACAAAAGGACGGGCACCTAGGCTAGGTCTGCCAACAGCAGCCGAGGGGCCCAGGCATCCAACCCCACCGAATTTGAGTGTCCAGCGGGTGCTTTATTTCCCTGTGCACTGTGAACATCCCAGCCCTGGGGAAATTCTTCAAGGCTTGGCAAGCCAAGAGCCACTGTTGGCCAATGTATAAATGGATACAGCATCTGCGCTGTGAGTCTCTTACTACCTTTTTTAAGACAAACGTTTTCCCTAGAGGTTTCTGAACTCTTCGAATAGTGTAGAAATACAGCCATGCACATAGTGCCCTTCCTGTCCAAGCCCTGTGAAATCCCTGGCTACATCACCCCAGCACAGGTGGGGTCTTCAATGGCCCTGGACCCCAGCTACCATCACTTCTCCGTGCGAGTGAGGAGACTTTTGCAAATCACCCCCCTCCTATTTTTCTACCCACAGAAAGGATGGGGCAGCCCGGTTCTGAGAAACTAACCCAGGGGAGCCTGAATTTGGCCATCGCGTTCCCCATCTGTTAAGTACATCCACACAATGAAATTTCAGTACGTGTCTTAAAACAATGATTTCCTTTTCTCTTATTGTTTCAAGTCCTTTGGATTCCTCGTGCAGATTAAGGAGTGTCCCTGTAGAGCTGAAACACAGCAGCGCAGCTTCTGGGGTAAATCGGATCCCGTCTCCCTGCAGAGCACCGGCAGAGGAAGAATAGCGCTGCGCTGGCATTGCATATTTGCTTTGCAGCCAGGATCCTGGGGAAAGAAAGGATCCAGCTTGTCCATATTGCATGGGTGCAGCCACCACATTTGATGGGGTGGAAGAAGGGAAGGGGAGACCCACCAGAAATTCATTGAAAACTGCCATCCATCTATGTTGTTTTTTTTTTTTTTCTGTGCGATAAACTCCTCTGCTTTCCGCTGTGCAGAAAACAGCATGTGGGGAATTCCAGTGCCAGCAACACTTTTTACTGGAAACCAGGATGTTTCTGTAATGAGGAAAGAAACATTCTTGAGCATGAAGTTATCAAACAACTTGACAAATTCAGATGCTCTAAATCACCCGGCGTAAACATCTGTCTGGCCTGCTTTTATGTGCCTACAGTGAGGGTGGCTTATCTGCTTTTTGGCGAGATGCGATCTCTGTCCTCTGGTGCTATTTTTAGCTTGTATTTATTTGGAGGAGGCTGTTAGAATAATATAATCAGGCCTCACTTGCCTTTAGTTCCTCTTAAGGCTGTTTTGGGGAGAGGGGCACTTAAAATACTGCTATGGCTAAAGGTTTTGCAGCACGCTGTGATGTGAAAGCCCCACGTATGGTTCCCTTTGAACACTGAAGCCATTGGACCCCGGATCATTGGTACTCGTCTTGGCTGCGTTAGTGACTTGCTTTCTGATGTTGGGGCAAATCGTTTTGCCGCTCTGTTTCCCGTTTACCTTTTGTCCTTACGGACAAAGCTCTTCTGGGGCAAAATTGGCTGTTACTGAGTTTTCCTGGCCCTATCTTAGGGTGTAGGAGAGGAAGGGCATGGCTGGGAGGTGTTAGAAAGCAGCTATATTCAAGCATAATCCCACTGACCTTGCTGAGACTGCTCACATGTTTTAAATTAAGTACGTCCTTAAATATTTTCAGGAATCGGAGCTGGGTTAGTTTAGGCTGAATACATTAAGAAATGCATATGCATTTGGGACCAGAAGGGAACCTGGCTGTTTTAAATCCATTAAATGTAAAAGAACAAGATTGTGTGTTGGCTTAAGAGCTGGGAAACCAATTTTGAAGTCAATATTCCCTACTGCTGAAAGGAACCCAGCGCAGAGGCTGCACGGTAGCATGGGAGGGGAGCAGAGCTCCTGGGGGAAAGGCAGCCGCCTCCCTCTGTCCAAGCAAACCTGGGTACAAAGAAATGCTCAGTGCAAACATCTGCTTGCTTTGCGTTTCACCTCTCTCTGCAATGATGTGCTGCTCAGGAAGGTAGTTCCACCTGTGGGAACCGCACCTTCATGGCTTCTGTGGTCCCCATCATGGGACAGCATCGTGGAAGCAGATTTGTAGTTTATACTAAAGGAAAACCTAAAGACAGCTTTTCGGAAAGTTGCCCACACCAGGATTTTTACTTACCTCTTTTCCCATTGAGGAATTTCTGTTTTGTGAAAGGATACTTTATTTGGGGAAAAACCTTTAGCTGTTTCTTTTGTTTGGCATCAAAGCCAGCTTAGATGAGACGATGACTTTTTTTTTTTTTAATAGCAGCCAGCTGCATTAGCAGTCTTGAACCATGTTCTTCCTTCTGCTTTGAATATAAAACCTATAGCAAGGGAACATTAGTTTTTCGTCTTGGCAATAAACAGTGTCTTAAGCTGCCAGTAGTGGAACTTGCCCATTTACTTGGGAGAGAAAGTCAAAATAAGCACTAATGAAGAAAAGAAGCAAATCCAGCATTTCAGGTCCATGTTCCCTGTTCCCTATGAATAGGCATATACTACTTGGAGCAGTTATGGTGATGGACTGGAAATCCGCTGCGTGTTGCTTGTGCAGGTATAAATCCTGCTGGCTGTGAGCCACTTCTCTCTTATCAGTTTCTATGCTGCAGTGAAACGGCTCAAAATTCACCTCTTAGTCCCGAGGCAACGCTCATGTCCTTGCTTTGGCTTTTGCATGTAACAGCAGAGCATGCATTGGCTTTTTTTAATAAAGAAAAAAGCGGGGTGGGGGGAGAAGAAAAAGAAGAAGAAAAGGTGTTTAATTTGCTCCAGGAAGGATCTCCTACAAACCTGAATGGAGTAAAACAAATGCTGTTTGGCTCTCCGGCCACAAGAGCGAGCTTGTCCAGTTGACGGAGCTAATGCCCAATTCATGGGCTAATTCTGCATGAGCTCTTCGGTGCCCGCGGCCAACATCACAGAGGCCAGGGAGCCTCTTTCTGAGCCAGCCAGCACTGGGAAATGGGTGGCTCCCCTGGGATTTGCTCTCCTGCATGAGCTCTTCGTGGCCCTTGGCCACACATTGCAGCGCTTCTGGTTTTTGGCTGGTTCTTAAAGGATGGTCCTGGTCAGGCTGAGCAGACACAGAGTCTGTGGTTTTCTCTTTTCCTGAGTTCAAGTCCTGTAAAGTGGGAGTGCGGGAAAGAAATGAGCCTTTGTAAACTTTTAGTTCACAACTGTTGCTGGGTCTTGTATCTGTCCGCTCATCCCAGTGCCTGTCATCACGCAGCTGCCACAACCCACTATTTATCTTGTTCCTTTTCTTTCTTCCTCAATCTGTTTTGTTGGGGGTTTTTTTTCCCCTCATAGTCTGCCTTGCTGCTGGTTTCTGCTCCTTTTTTCTCCCCCCCTTGCTCCCTCCTTGTCTCTGTACCGCTTTTTTCTTGCCTGTACATTTGTTCGCCACCTGCGTTTGACCAGGCTTATGGCAAGAGCAGCTTGCTCCTTTCGAACCTCCCAAGGGCATTCTCGTCGTCTGCAGGAGGGAAATGAGCCACAGCCATGGGACAAAAATGAACTTCACTCCTGCGATTACAGCATAGCGAAATTACTCAAAGGTCTATTTAGAAAACAAAAGCCAGGTTCATCTTTTGTCTGAGTTTTAATTCACCGAGGTGGAGATCCAGCAGAGCTGGACACCCTGGGAGTCCCCATGGAGCCAGTCTTGGTGCATCACAGCCCAGCCCGGGAGGATGGGTGGATGCACAGTGACACTGGTTTAGCAAAGCTACTGAGCCTGGCGGCTGTTGTGACTTCAGGGGGAATTTTGGCACACGGTCCTGCCTTCTCAGTGTGTAGAGTTGGAGTAGATGATCTCCTGAGCTGCCTCTCTGCCCTTCATTTCAGATGAGCTGCTCTGCTGGACTGTGATACACCTGCAAAGTGCTCTGCCCGACAGACAGCCTGGCAAACCTAAGAGGGATTGGGAGCATCCGTTTCTGCCTAGGTCTGTGTCTGCCCGGTTAGGACTTGCACGAGAGCAATCCCATGTGTGTACCTGACGGAATGATCATAAAACCACCTTCCCACCCACTTCCCTGCATCCTCACCTCGCTACTTAGTGTTTCCAACGATATCTTTGTATCTGCTCACAGACGATCTCAGGAGTGATTTTTGGAGATGAACAGGCTTTGCTGCTTCTACATCAGCTTTCGTTTTCCTTGTGGCACCCTGAATTTGTTTAAACCTGAAGTTCCAGAAGTGCAAAACCGTGGCAGAAGGCTGTTGAAACATGTACAAACTGGCAAGCAAAATACGCTGCGTCTTACTGAGAGGGCCAAAGGTTTCCTGTGTCTTAGAATTGTCCTTCATTTATTTAAGGGCTTGAGTGCAAACTCGGAAACCTAACTTTAGTAATTCATGTCTCTTAGCTATTTTATTTATAAAGAGCAAAAGGCCTTCTGTGTCCTACTGAATAACTTTTTCCACTGGACAGATATGAGGCGAGGTGCGTGACTGCTTCATGGTTACAGTAGTGCACTTGGGATTAAGCTTTGAATTTTCCTAGATATTCAGATATCAAAGCTTTTGCCCTGAACATGCTCTGTTTGTAGGAAGTTTTGCAAACAAGGCAATATACAATTGTAGTGGGGTATTTGGTCAGAAAACAGCCCTACAATTCTCCTTCAAGTGTGGATAAGTCACGGCTTATGTAGAGTTATGGAAAATTAGTTCTGATTGTAAACTGAAATTTTTATCTAAGAAATGAGAATTTTTTCGAAGATGCGCTCTGGAATCTCAGGTTGCGATTTGCCATATTGTCAAAAGCCAAATACTATATATAGCATACCATTCCTCTCTGTGTCTCACATTGATTTTGGCAAACAGCTAGTCAAGGCTGAGAAGGCACAGAGAAGAACTGCTGAAGGCAAGGCGGTTGTCTTCCTCGACCTGCTGCCTCCCGTGTTTGCAGAACAGCACGTGAGCCTGCAGAGCTGCTGCTCTCTCTGACAGGCAACAGAGTTTTCTCTTTCAGGAGAGAAGTCTCGATAGCCAATAGCTTCTAAGGCTTTCGTAGTACCCACACCGACCCTAACTGGTTGTCTTAATCAAACGCCTCTTCTGTTTTAACTTGTGCAGTTGCTTGTTAAATGTAAGAATCCACTGATGGTCTGACTTGGTCTTTGGAGCTAAGAAATTTTTCTTATACATATATATACACAAACACATGCTTCTTAGTGTTTTTTTTCTCTGTCTCAGAAGTCTTGCATGGAGATGCATAGTGTAAAGAGGCATTAAAAACACCCATGGCCATCTCTGTTTATTTTTTTAGCAACATATCTAATTCCTCTCACATTGAGACTTCTCCAAAAGGACTAATGCAAAATGTCAATAATAGAAACCACTAATGCTCCTCAGCTCTTGCAAGGACTTGATGAGGTAAAGGACCTTCTTTTCCACATATCACTTTGGTTTTAGCTGTATGTTTCCTGTTAAACATATGTGCTGTATTCCCAACATACGGGTGTTAAAAAAGAAGAAATTACCCCCAGTGCCACCTTATGAATATCGTTACAATTCTTGTGATTTTTTTAACAGTTGGTCTCTGGAGAGGGCGAAGGTGTGGGATTGGGCAGTGAAAACCTTCCTAGCCCTCTCCTTCTGTCCAAACTCCTCTGTCTGAAAGCCAACCTGCTCCTAACCAGTGAAACGAAGGAGGCCGAAAGGGGGATAGGACTGCACGATGGTAACAAGGCAAAACGTATAATTGTGTTTGCATATGAGAATCCATGGACAAATATATTGAAATATTGCTTAAAGCAATACTCCGGTCGCTCCCCTGTGCTTTGCTGGGCACGTGGCTTGTCAGCTGGGTTCAAGAGTAGGCAAAGAAATCTTGTGAGGTGGTGTGACAGCTGTAGTTGTCGGGGGGGAGGAACCCTTGAGAAAGCTGGTACAGCGTGTGTGTGGTGGTCTCAACGTGCCCGTCTCTGTGTGTATGGGTGTACAAAGCCCCATGTACGAATCAGTTTGAACTCCAGAGGTCAGCTTAAAGATCTCGTGATGAACCAGGTTGTGTTGAGAAGCAGGAAGAATTGATTCTGAATATGTCAGTGCAGGAAAAAGTAATCCCAAAGCATTTTTAATGATGGTGGCTTGGAGTTTTATACCTAGTTTACCTTCTGAAGGAAAAATCTGGTTTCCACAAAAACACATTTTCACTCCAAATATTTAATTTTCACTGAAAATTGGAGCGGGGACTTCTGAGGCTGGGGCAAAAGCTAATCTCTGCATCTTCCTGAGTCCTCATGAGTGCCTCTCTAAAGTTGTCTCCCAAGTTGTGCATTTTCAGCCATGATCTGGACCCTCCTCTTCCTCCTCTCTAGCAGTTGCCTTCCCACGATGCACTGCGCTTGCTGCCGCAGGGCTCAGGTCCGTACAACCCTCCACTTCATTGATAATTGCCATAATTTTCAAGCTAGATGAGTTCTTGATTACATTAAAAGGGATGCCTGTACTCAACTGGATGTTAGCTATTTTGCTTCCAAGGGTAATTAGTCATGGATTTAAATAGAAGGAAATAATTGATGTACACACAGAGTGGAAGCACTTCTCTGCCATTATGGTCTGAAAACTCATATTTATTTGTTCATTCTGTCTCAACTTGAAGTAGCTCTTCTGTTAGCACGGTAAAAGGAGTAGGCTTTTTGATTGTTCTGTGTCTTATTAGAAGCTATTTTCTCATTTCTGGAAGAGTGGGTAAGAGCAAATTACTTGAATTTATCACACTTGGGAAAAGAAAACAAAGGAGGTTTCCTGAAGAGTTAAAATGTGTTGCTGACATGGTGGTTTTGCCATTGGTATAATGTGGCAAATGTATATGAGATACACCTGCACATACATGCTTTAACAGAAACCTGTAGGTTGGAAAGGTTCTGATTCAGGATTTCCATCTGGGAGGTGCAAGGACATACTGTGGTATCATCAGCCAAGAGCAAAAGAAGGATCTTTGCTTTGTCTTCGTAAGTCCTTTTCCTCCACTGACCTTGCAGTGGAGGTTCCCTGTCTTCCCCTCTCTTCTTCCAAGAGACCTGGTGTGGTTAGCTGTGTGATGACATCACCATGAGGAGGCGCATGGCCCGGCTGTCACACCTCAGTCACCTTTTGGTCTCATCTCTATTTTATGCTTCCCTTGGGTCATCCCTCAAATTCCCCCATTCCCTTGCAGCACTTGCCTTGTGCGGCCTCTCATGCCTCATGTTATTGCCATCTGTCCTCCAGGGAAGTCGTCTTGATTATCTTTCCAGTTCTGTGCCCACCTTTTCGCCTAGCTTTCTGTGGTGAGCTCTTACAGGAGAGAAACATCCCGCACGCAGGATACAGACCAGTGTCGTGTTGGCTGGTGGAGGATGCAGCGTCTTAGCTAGAGCAAAAAGTATCTGAAAAACTGGGCTAGGATACAGGAGCCAGCAGAGCTGAGCTAAAGGTCCCTCAAGGAAAGACGGGACCCAATCCAGGGCTCCCACATTCTGTGCAAGAGCCTGAGCCACCGGCCACTAAAGAATAGAAAACCCTTTTGTTTGCTGCTTTAACTCATCAGATTTTGACTCAAATCCACAGATTTCTGGCTGACCTACACTGTATTTCTGTGTTAGTTTTACGAGTAAGCTGTCGGGTGAAAAATATTATCTGTATGTAGATAGAAGTCATAGCATCAATTCCTACCATGCTCTCAATCTGACAAGAGTTACATCTTGCTACTGTACGTAGGAATTCCCATTGCTGTGCGTAAAAATCCTGGTGAGCTACTTAAAAGCTCTCTTTCATGTCTCTTACTGGGCTAGAGAAATGCCTTCTCGGAAACCTGTGCTGTCAGCTAAGCTGACAAAGGTTTTATTTAACATGAGGCAGAACTAATATCCTTTAAAGAAAGCTGCCGTGCTGTTAATTGTCACTCTGGTTTGTGTCAGATGCTTGCAAGAAGCGTGCTTGGTTCCTCCACAAACACAACGGCATCTTTCACTCTTAATGAATAATGCGCTCCAGATGTTCCGCCCTGTGAGAATTTCTTGCGCACACTGCAATGCCAAGAGAAAAATAAAGCAGTTCAACTTATTTAACCCAGATCTCAGACTGTCTGTCTGCATCATCTAACTCCATCAAGCTGATGTAGCACATGGAATGGATGGAAAACATGTGGTTCCTATAGACGCCTGCATTTCATGTTGGTTAGCAAATGTAGCATTAGTTTACCCAAGGCCATAACAGGCATGAGCTTAAACCCAGTGTATTCATGGCAGGTTCTCTGTATCTTCCCCATACCGTATCGTCAATACTCATGCTTTGCTACTCAGGCCCGGAGCCCTCGGAAAACTTTGCCAGTCCTCCTGTTTCTGTTCATGGCATCAGCCTGAGGAATCTCTTTACCTTCTCTATAGGCCAGACACAGAAATAGTGCCTAAGCTGCCCTTAAAACTGTAAATGGACTGCAATCCTTTTCTGCCTAAGTATTTTGTGAATGGCATTGGGACTATTGCGTTCTTGGCTGTAGCTCAAATAGTCACCCTAGTGTTTGCAGGCAAACGAAGACTGGGGGCTTATAGGAGGGTTTTAAAGAAGCCCACTCAGGATGGGCTCCGAGCTGTCATGCACGTACTGTCTTGCCAAGTGCGATGCCAGCACCACCTTCCCACCACTGAGTGGTGATGGGAACCGCTCAAGTGGACCATTGCAGGGAAGGGCAGGAAAACCAGGTGTAACTCTTGATGCACTACAGAGCCCTGGTTTTTCCAGCTGAGCACGCTGAAAGGGGTCAGATCTTCTCTGTATTTAGCTCAAGAGTTTTCCATGGTGGTTTTCAAGGGGAAAAAAGCACAGTTTTGTAGTTCAGGTATCAGGACATGACTTCCAGACAAAGCATAGTGACAAACTGCCCAGGTAATCCCACTCAGGTTGTATGGGAAGCTTGTGCACTTGGCTTTGCCCTTATAGAAAATGGATGTGGGAGTTCCCGACCAGTCAGAGTCTTGAAGAGGGTATTGTTACAAGGGTGAAGGTATTGTATTGCTACGAGGATGAAGGTATTGATATGAGATGTGTGCCTACATGAACACCATAGTTCTGTATGAGGGTGAAGAGTCATAAAGTTTGGCAAATAACTTAAAAATCCCTGATGGGTTTCTAAAAGTCGTCCTCTCGCTGTGTTCAGAACTCATTCTTTAGAATTTATCTAGATTTTGAACAGGTAATTTAGGGGAAGCCTGTGGTGCCTATCTCAGATACGAGACCCCAGACTTGTACGAGTAAAAGGAAACCAATATTACAATCAGTAGGACCTAGTGTGCTAGTTCAGTGCATTAAGTCCATATCTGGCCCTGAAGTGAGAAGCAGTGTGAGCCGGCGGGAGCTCTGGTGTGCGGGTGTTACATACAGGGGGGCTGCGTTCTGCACTGACCGCAGGTCTTCATCAGGAGCACCAAAGACAGGGCTGCAGTGCCAGAGTTGCACTGTCTTTGCAAATGCAGATGGGAAAAATATATCCTTTTTTTTTTTTTCAGTGGCCACACAGTTGGGAGGAATTCTGTTTCTTACTGAAAGCTGGAGCTCCAGATGTCATTTGAAAATAGCAAGTGTATGACTAACCCGTTTTCCACTGGCTTCCCTCAAGGTCCTGGCATTCCCTGATGCCTCCTGGACTGCACTGTAGGATACAGGATCTTGATTTCATGGAGGTGCTGAGACTCTGCTTTTACTATGCCAGGCACCTCAGAGGTGATGGAGACGTGTTGCTAGCACGCCGACTGCTGTGCTCCCTTGCTACCCTCCCAAAGGCTTCTTTAAACAGAGCAGCATTGGAGCAGAGCAGGTGCTCCGCTCTGTCCTCTTATAGGACAGAGGAGAGGCCACCAAAGAAATTTCATCCTCCAGCTTAAGAAAGAAACTTTGCAGAAGATGCTCTCTGGTTACCCGTGCCCCATGTGTGCCTCTGTCGGTGCCATGTCCATACGGGATTACATGCGAGTCTTTTGGCACATGCACCTCTGCACTGTGGCTTTCTGAGGTTTGTTGAGGCTGGAGGACACTGATGTTCTCTAAGCCTTTTCAGAAAGGTCTTACTTCCTTTGAGCTGTGCAAAAGAGGCAGAACCAAAGCAGCATGCAAGAACAATTATTAAACGTTGTTAATTAGGATGTGTGAAGATGGTCCCTCTCCCCTTTTCCTTTGAAGCATGAAAGCCCAGAGGGAGCCTTTATTAAAGTCAACAAAGAAATCTCAAAGGAAAAAATTCCCTTCTTTAATGTGGTCACACACATCATCTCCCGCGTGGTGTGACCTGACATGTGAATGTGATTACGGGCTGTGTCGCATCGGGGCAGAGGCACACTGCGCCCCGAGCCACGGTGGGGAGTGGGGGGGCAGAGTCCGCACGACTGGTCTAACACCCAGCCGCTTGCATCCTCTTGCTGGTGATGCCAAAAATGCAGCATCTGGAGATTGCTTTTGATGGATCACGTATTTTTTTTGTCAACTATCTTTGGTTTAACATGTTCTCTCTCCAAAGCAACCTCTGATAAAAGCAAGCTTCAGCACCCAGGGTAGCAGCTGGATATCCATCCTGGATTTTCCTGCTGGAGGGGTGGACATTGCAACTTCTTTACTCGCCAGATAAGTTTTGTTTGTGTGTTTAAAAACAAACCAGAGTCTCACAGCAACCTGATTATGGTGGTGCTGATGGGCTCAGGAAAGCCCATCAGAAATACTGAAGATCCCACTGTACTTTTGTTGGGAGTTGGGGTAGCAAACCTTGAGATTCAGCTCGGTTACGTGACAAGCAGTCACAGTATTACTTCCCTCTCAAATTCTCAAATGGTGTCCATTTGTAGCCGTAAATACTTTGCTCTCTTTAATCCCAAATGACAAAGGATTTGAGAGGTGCTGCTTAAGGAATTTTTGCTTTCTTCCTAGACCTTCCCTTACAGGGAAAGGTGGGGTGTGGTGAGCTCTGATCCATAGGGTCAAAGACGTGGGGGTCTTGCACTGAAGCTGTATTTTCCATTGGATGCAGGTGGTGAGGACAGGGCACAATATGTTGCACTATACTTTTATTGCATGAAAATATGAGAAGGTGATGCCCTTTCCCCTTCTCTGAGCTGCTCTGTGGGCTGGTGAGAGCAAAAAAAAAAACCCCAAAAAGGCCATATGAAAACAAAACAATTTCCAAAGAGAAGCATCCAGCCGCTTTCTTCTGGCACCCAGATAGCTTGTCGCGTTCATCTAATCTTCTGCCTTGACTGCTGGGCTGGCTGGCCACATCTGAAAGGAGGAGGATAAGCCAGCAGTCAGAGCCTGTATCTGTGAGCGATGTTGGTGGCAAGGAGACTTTGGCAGTGCGTTCCTCCCTCACAGCCGCTTTTTTCCCCAGCTGGAGGCTCCAATTGTTGGGCCATGGCACATGAGCCTCCCCTCGAGCCTGGCGGAGCCCCACAGGAGCCGGCACCATGCTGTGAGCAGACAATGCAATTAGCTGGGTTTCACAATGTGCCGCTTTGGGTGACCTTTCCAGGGAAAATAATTAGAGGGAGACCATGTCTGCCGTTGATAATTGGCTTCATTAGCTCTGAGGTTAATTTCAGGGATGTGCCCAGGAAGCACCAGAAGAGGCTCAGGGGAGGCTGCCCAGTTAATTACTTGTGAAATAAAAAAGTCCGTCGGCTTTGTCCTTGCGCGTGCGTTCGGGGCCGGGTTCATGGGGCAGCCTGGACCCACGGGCAGGTTGGACCCTTCTCCTGCCGTCACAGCGATGGCGTGGTGAAACAGGCTCCCAGAGTAGGAAGTTTCCAACCTCTTGGTACGGACTTGCCTGACTAGTAGGGAATTTGAAACCCAGGGTCTGGATCTGCAAAGACCCACTTGGTTGCCCAGGCTGCAAGCTGAAGGACAGGGCTGGCCTTGATGTAGGGTCCCATTTCTCAGAGCTTGGGGGGTGCAAAAGGGACATCCCTTTTGGGGACTTGTTCTTTCCGGTGGCACTGAGGGTCAAGAGGACAGGATCAGGATACACAGGAGGGGAAGCACCCTGGGCAGGAGAGCCACAAACCCTCTCCATACTGCATCTGGTTTGGCACCACAGACACAAGTGTCGCTTTCTGTCTGTCACCAGGGCTGTCCCCCCAGTGCCCTGGGGGCTTGTCCGCAGGGCTGTGTCCCTCTTTACAGGGGCAATTGGAGACCAAACCTTGCATTTCCCACCAGGAAGGCAACGTTTCCTCATTGCATGTGCAACATCTCTGTCTTTATGGAGTCTCTTTTCCTTTGTCCGTCCGCTTTCATCTCACCCAGGTAATTAGGCACTCGGCCCACCGACAGGCCCGTTGTTTGCAGCCATGTCGTCTCCAAGCTGGGAGTGGTGGGAGTGTGAGGAATTAAGACAGAAGAGTGCTTTACAAAATGGATTGGGACAAAACTGTCCTCCTAACCTGGCTGGTCTTGGTATGCACCCACCAGGCTCAGAAGGGCTGGTCAGTGCAGACCTACTTCAGACCCATCCTGAGAACAGCTAAATAAAACCCCTTTTTCCCCTGTGCTCACCTGTCATTGCAATAAGCAAACTGTGGGCTCTTTTGTAGCTTTTTGTGAACTTTCAAAGCTCCTGCTTCCATTTGTAACTAAATCTGCAGAGGCTTTGGCTTCCACTTACTGGCGCTAAGCTGACTCCCAAACACACACCACTTGGTTGCACCTTGGCACCTACTGTGTCAGACGTCACTTGTGTGTGCGGTCTGCCGAAACCAGGACTGGGGGCAGGCACAGCCTCAGTCTGTTCCCTCACTGTTGCCTGAGGTTGTCATGTTAAAAACTTGTTATTGTCTTGTGGGATGTGAAGGGCAGAGGGGAGCAGGCAGAGCAGGAACACCAACCCAGGCACAGCCCTCGCTCCTCTCCTAAAACTTATGAGGGGGGTGTAGCCAGAAATATCAGCTCGAAGGGCATCCTGGAGGTACATACAGCATCTGAAGGGCACTTGAGGTACATTATATTTGTGTGGCACGCCTTTGTGCTATCAACTAAAGAGATGAGAGTGTCAGACATGGGTGTTTCTCTCCATTTTTTGTCAAGGGCAACATCAGAGGGAGAGCAAGAGGTCTTGGGTTTTTCAGGCAGGAGAGTCAAGCGTAAAGAAAGTGGGAGATACACTTGGGAATACATTCCCACAGCAAGCAGTTGTGCAGGAAAGAGGTGACCAGGTCAAAGGAAAAGCATATAAACAACCCAGAGAGAGAATCTTCTTGGCTGCCGGTTTGTTTATATCTTGCAGGAAAGAGCTTAGCAAGCCGCGTGCGTCTCTAGCTAGCTACGACACAAAGTTCCCGTCCTTTCAAATGACAACGTAGGGAGAGGACTCACAGAAGTCACGTCTGTATTTCCTGTCCCAATTTTGGCATACGGAAATACTGTAGGTTGTACCCTAATAAAATGATCAAAGTTTTTTTTGTTTGCTTGGTTTCCCTTTCCTTGAGCGCACAATTCCCTGGGAAAGCTCTCTGCAGTGTGGTGTGGACAGTGGAAAGGTGGGAAATGTCTGGGATGCGTATGAGAGAAAGATCCTTCCTCTTGGCCTGAGTGAACGAATGCTCAAGCGTGGCTGGACTCGGGTAGGCTTTGTGGATTAAGATTCAAAAATACATCATCTGATAAAGACTAGGGCTTTTAGGGGAGCCAACAGGACCTGGACGTAGATGTGCCAGACCATCCCTGTGGGTACTTGGCATCTTTATGCTCTCAAGTTTTTAGGAAAATCCAACTGAAAATTTCCTGGTTTAGAAGCTGCTGGTTTGTCCCTTAATCCGAGTGTTCACATTGGCTCTCAGCACTCCTCTCCTCCCTAGCCTGTCCTCTTCCAGCAGAAAATAGATCCACTGAGTGAAGGAGAACAGATTGTACCTTTATGGTAGAAACATACTTTAAGAGTATGTTGGATCATCTCCAGTCTTCAAATTTCTCATTTGTGTTTGGAGTCCAATTCTGCAGCCTTTGTTAGTGATTGCAACTAAACTAGTGTACGTGATACACTTCTCTGGATCCTTTGATGTGCACATTTTATGTGAGAACGTTAGTTCAGCTTAATACTCGCTAGGATGTTCTTCCTGTTGTGAAAAGCATCACTGAATTCAGCATGCTTGAGAGCAGCAAAGTCCTGCAAGATTTATTTGAAAGCCTGTGTTCAATATCAAGTTGATTTAAATCCATGTAGCTCCATGGAAGTTGAAGCAGCTGCACCAATTTCCATGAGCTGAGTGTCCCACAATAACCTGCTTGAAGCTCATGCCTCCACGATACATATTCATAAAAGGTCTCAAAGCCATAAAAAAGTTGTTGCTTTCTATTCCATGCTATGAGATCTTTTTTCCCCCCAAAGGTCTTACAGTGAGACACGCTTATTTGTTCACAAACTGGTCCCGGTTTTTGCAACTGTGTTCCTGGTAAACATTTTCTTAGCAGTTGAGATGATTTTGCACCCAAAGGGTTGTTTAATTGTGGATAATTTCTGCAGTGTGGAGGGTGGGTGGCTGGTGAGATCACATGGCGTTGTTTCTGCTCCATGAATCAAAGCCTTAAAGCTAGAGTTGAAAGACCAAGAAAAAAAGTTAATAAGTAACAGGCTTCTAGAAAAGATCTTTGGAGAAATAAGTGTTTGGTCAAAATTAAGGAGGTCTTGTGCAATTTCTGGACATTTTCACAACTACCTGAATGCTTTTTAATGATCCTCTCAGATTGTGAAGAGGCAGAAAGCTACTCCAGCACTTTTATTCATGATACTCTCTGTGACTCTTTTAAGTTTTTCTACTAGCATTAGTGCAAGTATTGGTTCCTTTGCAATTAGTGCTTCGAACACAGTCTTTTGTTCTAAATCACCCATTCATTTGCTCCCCCAGAATCACATCTTTGGCTTTACAACCTCTCCACACAGATACGGCCTTAAATCAACACTTGGCTTGAGGCTAGTGATATTTCTTTACCAGGAAAATATCTGGCAGCTCCTCCCCAGTGGATCTGAGAACTAGGCTGTATTGAAAATAAGATTATACTTGGTCATTTCTCCCTATGCTGTCTTTAGAGCAAGCATAAAGCTCACCGCTCCGTATCCATGTCATTTATGGATTTCCATAGTGCCAAAGGAGGCACATAACATATTGCAAAGGCAGATTATCCAGAATAAATTATATGATGAGTGTTGCAGGTTTGCAGGCAAGTGGCTTTGGGAAGATTTGAACCTGAAATGAGGTTTGATGGTGAAGGTGAAATGATCACTTGTAAATGGATGGGAATGCCCTCCATTTATTTGGAGAACTGTGAGACCCGCCTAGCATACAGGAGCTCTTTATTTGTCCTTCCCTGATCCTGCCCAACACTTCCCTCACTTTCTCACTTCCCTCCCTTTCCTCCTTCCCTTCTGCCCCTTTCCCGGTAGAGAAATCTGTGAAATCAGTGACGTCATCCAAGGACTCGCTTTGAGGCAGAGCTGCTCATTTCTCATGTCATGGGCAACAATTGTGCACAGGGAGTTTGGAGTGAGCAGACGTGGCCCTCACCAACCCACCAGTGTATTTTCACTAGCGATGTTCAGAGCCATCCGTTTAACCCACATATCCCATCCCACTAAACTAGCTTTGTTGTGTGTTGCTTTTCATTTCTGAGCATAAGCAGGAAACCAGCCAATATGTGAAAACAAGAAATAATGAGAAGACCTGTCTGAGTCTTGAACCAAGGTTTGATTTGCACTGCAGTTTCGGGTCACCTCTCTGGCTTTTTTCTAATTAACTCAGCAAATGGATGTTGCGTAAAGCCAGTGAACAGAGAGCTCTCAAGCAGAGCAGAGCTGGGATCATTGAGGGTGAGCTCACCTCCGCGATGGGATTTTACTGTGCTTGGCTGCGGCCTCAGAGAACCACCACAGTGCAAACACTTGCTAGGAGTAAACATCTGGAGGCCAGAGCTATTGCTCGGTCTGTCTGCGGAGCATCTTGCACAGAGAGGTCCCAATCCAGGCGAGAAGTGTGTAGCAAATAATAACAAAAAGAAGCAAAGAGATTTTTGGCAAACACAGCTAATTAGCCCGTCATTCTTCTGTTCCCTGGAGATGATCTAGCAGACTTGTCTTCAAAATCCAGTGATTAAACCCTTTATGTAAATATTATTTTAGTCATCTTTAAAATTACTTGCTCAAATGTCAAGAATGACATTAGTGTGAGAGAGGCTCTTCTTTCAATTACATTTCCTCTTTTCTCTTCTTTTTCTGTCTCATAATGTCTTAGAGCCACTTGCATAGATTATTTTTTAGCACCTTTCTGCTTTGTCATCAGGTAATCTTGTCACTAGTGCTGGGAGGGGTTCTCTTCTTTTTTTTTTAATCATCTTTAATGTCACTTTCTTTTTCCAAGCTCTGAGCTGGAAGGTTGTGAAACCTTGTCATAACTCCAGAGCTCTACACTTCCCTTGCTCAACCTGACAGGCATGGTTGAGTAGTTAGCACCTGGCCCTGAGGGTCAGGGCACCTCGACCTGTTTCTAGGTCTTTCCTGTATTTACCGTGTGACCCTGAATGAGTCACGCTCTGAAAAATGTGACTGCAAACACCAGTAATGAGAATTTCTTAATCCTCTGCTTGACTTTGCAGAAAGCTGACTTCCCCGCACTGTTGCTCTCAGTGAGACCTCCTCAGTTTTGTACCTTGGACCCACGCTGATGTCCGCTGTCCTGGGGTTAGCGTAGGGAATGGATGCTGACGTGCAAAGCACAGCTGCTTGCTGGGGAGCATGTGGCACCAGGGCTGTCCTACCTCCACCGCCTGCCGGTGGGTGTCCTACCAGCGTGTATTTAGGGGAGGCTTTTGAAGGACTCAGTGCTGCCTTTCATCCGTTCCTGTTGAAGACAGTAGGAAATATGCAGGGGTTGACCTCAGATTCCCCAAGCCAACCCTCACCATTGACCCCAAAACATCCCTTTTTCTGTGCAGAAGTGGAAAGTTTCCCATGTTCAGTAGTGTTGAAGTTCTCCGTCGTGTCAGTGGGTGGCTGTCAGGTTTGTCTAACTGGTGTCTGCAAGCCCTTTCCTCCAGATCAGCACTTACCCCCTGAGGATCCCACACCAGCCAACACATCATTTCTGCATAGCCTACACACGAGCTAAATATGAGCCTCACAAATTCCAGCAGAGCTAGAGATACTTCTAATTTCTCCTGATTGTGTCCCCCACCCTCCTTGCCCCATGGAAACATTGTTATTCCTTGTAATGATGTTACTTCCCAGAGGAAAATAAGTAATTCATAGTCACACAAAGATGGTCTCGGCTTCTCGGAGCTCCCCATGCGAAAATAATTTCTGTCCCAGAAGATCTTTTCAGAAAGTAGTAGATGGATCCTTGCAGCTGGTGGGATTTCATTAAGGAGAGTGATGATAACCTCCTTCAGCTTTCCAGCACTCAAGGAATGAGTGCTAAATGCACCCAAATGTTGAGCAGGTAATGTTGAAGGTGACCTTGTTTGACAGCACCCACCATGAGCCAAAGCCCGTCACTGCCCAGCAGTCGTGTTTGGTTGGTACTGCTGGCAGGGGAGGAATTGCAAGGGAGGAACACTGATCTTCTGCCTGCGGCTTTGGGTGGCATTAAGAAAGCCTAAATCTCAAAAAAAAGCTTAGTGAAACTTGCACAGGGTTTTATGCAAGCCTCAGCTGCTCCACCATGGTTGTGAGAGCGCCTCAGCTGGTGGCACAGGCTTTCCCCAACAGCTCTTCTCATCGGCCACTGAATGTTGTGAGCAAATGGATGTTGAGGGCCTTCCCCATAGACAATTTCATTTTCCACCATAGGCACACAATAAAACACTTGTTGGGCCAGGTTGCATGCAGTGACCGTAACAGTAAAAGGCAGTCATTTGAAGAAGTACTTGAAACTTTTAAGTATGTTACAGGAGGAGCAAATGAAACAGAGGATGTAGAAGGCCCACGGGGCCAGTCATCTTGTAAAATGCCTGGAAAAGTTGTCTTCGTTTCATGAAATGTCTGCTTTCACAATATGGCCCATTGTTATTTAGCAAGTCAGCAGAGGCAGAATTTCATGCTCTCGTCTCCTTTGCGCACACAAAACGTATGAACAATCTATACAAGTGGTTTGTTTCCATCTTCCCGTCATTGTTCATTGCCATGTACTGGTGCACAGAGGCATTTGGACAAAGCAGCTGAAGTTTATCTGATTTCTAGTTAAAGCAAAAGCTCTGTAAAAGGCACTCAGCTTTTTGGAGGTGTCGAAGGCCGAGTTGTTTTCCCACCCCACTGCAAAGCACCAGTGCTTCCTGCAGCCCCGCTTCATCTCAGGGGTCTTCCCCAGCTCAGGCTGGGATTAAGGCTGTGACGGGGTGAGGGAGAGCAATTTAACGTAAGGATGGAGGAAACTACTGTGTTTCAGCTGGGCTTGTGGACGCATTGGGTTCCCTAGGTGCTAACCAGGCAGCCCTCCTCACCTCTGTGATGTGCCTGGCCAAAGCAAGGGGGGAGCCCATGGGGAGGGAGAGGAGAAGAGGCGAAGCTGAAGGAGCGCTGCCTGCTCATCACATTTCTTGTTAGTGGTAACGAGGGGGTCTGGGAGCCCCAGTCTTGGCTGAATTCGCAAGAAAAACCTGGGGAGCGTTTGTTTGTACTTAACAAAATCCAGAAACCAAAAAAAAAACCACCAATCCCCAGTCAGCCCAAGAGACAGACAGATGAAAATAAACCAGTAAAGCATGGGCTGGCCACCAGCAGCATGGTGGGTCTTGCATGACGATAAGCTTGTGTCGTGGAGCCGGGGGGTTGGGGGTAGTTGTGGGGACCCAGGATGGTGGCAGAGCTTTGTGCAGCGTCGGAGAGGGTTATACAAGGCTTCTTGGGAGAAGCGACCACATTGGGGAGCTTCAACAGCGCTGGTGACTTTTCCCCCACGTTGCAATGATAACGAGTGAGTTGAAAAGAAATATGAGAGGCAGAGCAGAAGATGGGGAGGAGATAACTGTGTTTCTTCTGGCGGGACGGTCTGAAGTTGTGCGATAAAGTGCAAGGACTGTTTTGTCTGTGCCTTCATGCTCTTTCCTTATTGTGTCTCCCAGTGCCTCTTGCCTTGGGTCCTTTCTCTTCATCGCTCCCCTGTTACTGCATTTTGGAGGAGGAGGAGTGGGGAACTGCTCTCTGGCTTTGGTGCAAGTAGGGCAAGGCAGCTGCTGGGCTAGAAGCACCTCTCCTGAAGAGCTTTTTCCTTTTCCTTTGGGCAGATAATCCTAACACCAAAAGTGAGGCCTCAGGATAGAGTGCGTCCAAGAGTCATTCCTCAGTGTGCCTGTGTTTGAATATTTGTGCAGGGTCTCCCATCCCTCCCCCTCCATCTTGCCCTGCCCCTTGCTCATCCTCAGCTCTCCTCTCTGCCGTGGGAGATCTCGGTGCCATTCTTTGCTTTTCAGCCCAACTCCTGGGCACGCCACTTCTGTGGTCGGATTAATTTGCCTCCCTGCTTGGCTCTGATGCCTCCCGTTTTCTCAACGTGCTTTGCCCGTGCCCTAGCTTCACTCCCACGGTTCATGCTCTGAAGCTTGATTTCTCCCTCAGTCCATCGGCAACGCCTGCACTGCGCAGTCCTCTCAAATGGCACAGCGCTGGTGCTATTTGCAGGGCAGCTCTTTTGGTGGCAGTGGCCAGCCCTAGGTGGAAACCCAGATGTGGGATAATTACTACATCCCTCTCTCTCTGTCACTTCCTCCCATCAAGCTGGCAGGCGTGTAAATCCCCGACCTGCCGTGGATGCGAGTGGGTGTTTGCCCCGTCGGGTGCAGGATGTGCAGCCCTGGGAGGGGTGTTGCCAGCGAGGGGGCACAGAAAGCAGAAGATCCAGAATTGTCTCCTCTGTCCCCCTCTCAGTGCCCTGAAAAGAGGTGGGGCTGAGGTCGGCTTTTATGGTCATCCAGGAGGATCCTTCCTGCATAAGTTCAGGCCTTTGCAATAGCCATGGGTCAGTGTGTGGGTTATTCTCCCATGGCCCTTTAGAAAGTCACCTCTAACTTCTTGACAATACGAAATAACTAGGAATTTCAAAATTTTCCCCATCTCCCCACTGCTCCACTGCATGATGCTTGTTGCTGGATGCCATTTTGGGGACAGGTTGCATCTTTGAAAACAGCATGACCTTGTGTAATCTCAGGCATCCAGATGGGATGTTTGTTGCTGGATTTTCTGCTTTAACATTGTATTTTCTGGGCCATGAGATCAGGCTGTGAGGCAGCTATGGTAAACCAGTGCCACTCCAAAGGATGCTGCTTTCCTCAGGAAATGAGACAGGACCTCACCCGATGTACAAATGGCTGTTAGATGGATGGAGTGAGCTGGGGAAACAAAGCCAGTGCCATTAGTTGGTGTATGGCTGGAGGGAATTAGTTAATTTAGGTTTTGATTCTGTCCTTTGAGAAGAAAACAAATGAGAAGACGTGTCATTAGAGGAGATGAGTTCTCTTAATCATTGGCTTGACATGCCTGTTCTTTCTGTTGGACACCTTTTATCAGCAGGCTGAGGGGTACCAGACAGGCACTGCGTTAGTCCTGGAGAAAAAGTCATGGTATCTTAGGTTATGCCTCAGAAATTCCCCAGTAAAACTACACTGGTGTAACGAAATGTAGGTATTTGGGGTAGCCCCAGCATGTGGATGCATTGCTTACTCTGGGGTAGGAGTGATGCTACACGATTATACTGCTTTAACCCAGTGGTATCGTTATATTGGGACACTTGTGACGGTAAATTTACGGAGGCTGACGTGCCAGTAGGCGTATTGTGACTTAAATCACAGTATCTGCTGAAGGCAGCGTGTACTTTTTTCCCCTATGTATATATATATTTAAGTAGGCAGCAAATCTGCGGCGTTGCTCACATCAGCCCACCAGTCCTACCTACCTCATCGATAAAAGAGCGTGACAAGTTCAGCTTTTGGGGGAAAGCTAGCCGATGCCTCTGCCCGCTGTTCTCCTGCAGTGTTGGAGATGGTCATGGGGAGCCCATCTCGGAGACGGGTGTCAGACATGAGACATTTCAGCCATCCCTTTGGATCTGTGGTCAGCAGGGTGGCTCAGCAGCGAAGGGCTGCTCTTCTCTGAACTATAAAGCAAGTCCTTGCTCTGACTAATCCTACGGATCTCAATATGCGTTTTAGCTAAGCTCACGGTGGCACAGGTTTTTAGCTGAGGAGAAATGTTACACATAAAAGTCAGCTGGATGGGGGCCAACCGCAGAGGGGTTTTAATCTGCTCGTACCGGGGACAATCCCAGTGCAGGGATTTTCTTGGTCCCTTTCCATGGTCCGCCAGCTCAAAATGGAGGTGAGGAGCCCCACTCCCACTTTTATTAGTAAAGGTGGTATTTGGAGGGGCTGGGAAGCAAGGTGTGAGAGGCAATTACACGCCCCAAGCTTGGAGGCCGGTCGTGACTTTTATGATCTCATTTCCTCATCCACACACAAATGCTTGGCCAAAGCCCAATCTCTGCAAATGAGCTTTGGTCACCGCTGGTTTTAATTAGCAGGAACAGTCCTGTGCAGTGTTCCCAATAAGCGAATGACAAAGTATCAGTCTCGGTCTCTGGCAGTTTTCTCTTCTTCATCCTGCCAGAGGGCTTTTTCTGAGCCCCAAACCAGGCTCTTGATCTCCGCTTCCAGGAAACCTTTATAAAATTCAGACCAGATTCTTGAGCAAGAACCAAATGTTTCAGCCAGAAAGATTTCTTTTTTCCTTTTTTTTTTTGTCATTTTATTTTTGGAAAGGATGAATGGAGGATGATTAAATCTGAACAGATGATATTTTCAATGGCACGTTTAGCATTTATCGGAGAAGTCACCGATGGGCACAGTATTGCTGTTGTTTTCTTAAAAATATCAATCAGGCCAATGTGTTTAAACAGGTTCGGCTGTTACCTTCTTTCCTCGTGTTTCACAAGTACAACCAGTGAGTCATGTGTGATATTATTTATTTGTATTACAGCACGGCAGCGATGGCCTGTTGTAGGAGGCACTGCAGAAAGCCCAGCAAGCAAAAAGTTTTGCTTTTAAAGAGCATCTCCAGCGAAACACCCGAAGTGCTGGCTAAAATTGCCAACCCCCTTTTCACGCAGCAGGGATGGAGGTGGCTGCCCTCCCATGGCAAGTGCCATTGCATGGTGTGACATGACTCCTCGCAGGGCACGGTGGCCTTGTTGGTCATGCCAAAGAGCGAGCTGAGCTTCTCTGAGCCGGAGGACAACCTGCTGCCGCTCAGTGAGACCTCCCGCAGCAGAGCCACAGCAGACTCACTGCTCTGAGCTCTGCTGGGATGCCCCAGGGGGTCACGCATACGGGGGCTCCCGTCCTGCCCCATACAGTCAGGTGAGGGAAGGAAGCCTGACATACCCGCTGGTCTCTACCCTCATTAAAAAAAGTCCCCCAGGGTATGGCACTGAGCAAGGGGAATGTTTGAGCGTCTGTTCATCTGTGCTCTCTGACTGATGCAGCATGTGTGTAGATCATCGTGCGTCTCCCAGATGCAGTGCCCGACATGACTGCCCAAAGGTGCTTCTCTGCATTGAAGACAGTCTCTCTCCAGGCCTTAGTTAACTTCCTGATTAATGCAGCAGCATTAATTATTCATCAAACTGCCAACGAGGCCATTAAGTTTCTCTTCCTTTGAAGATACCAGTACCTATTTCTATAACGAGCAAAGGAGGAGGCTGCAGATCTAATTGCAGGCGTGCAAAGTGAGGAAGACTCCTCGTCTGCTGCTTTCGTATTGTGCCTGAAAAGCCTCTCTCTTCTGGAGGTGTCAATAGCAATTTCATTCGCTTTTCAGAGGAACAAGTGCCTTTAACCATTTAAACCCACTTAAACAAACGGCTTTTGTGCTTCGATTAAAGAGACAATGCAGAGAAAAACAGGCCTGGCTGGCTGCAGAGCCTCCCGTTGGGAAGGTCCAGCCTGCAGCCGGAGGGGTCGTGGGTGCTGCTCTGCCCTCCTGACCCGCCGACCTCTCCCAGCCGGGACAAACCTGTCCCTGCTGAGCCGAGGCTGGACAGAGCTGCATGGGCAAGGTCTGCCGTCTTAAGGCTGCATTTTGGGACACAGCTATGGAGCAATGCCTCCCACCTACAGGTGACACCCTGCCCTGTCCCACCACCCATGTTCAAAAGCCCCCACGTTGCTCCCAGAGGCCTGGGCAGCCAGCGCCTGACTCGGCATCTCAGGAGGCATTTGCCCTCTGCTTTGCTTTGCTCTGCTGGCTTTGTCCGGTGCAAAACTGCTCGTGAAAATGGCCTTCTGCAGCGCGCGGGGGTCACCTTGCTGCAGAGCTCGAGCCCCTGCCCAGGCACGGTGGTTTTCTTTGTTGTTCAAAATGTTCCAAGAGCTCTGGGCTAAGTGCATGACAGCAGCATTAATAAATAATAAAAGACATCAATAGTTCTGGGGGATTTTTATAGCCACTCCTATCTCGAGATCTCAAAACATTTCACAAATGTTAATTTATGGAGCCTTACAGATGCTCTTGCCAGACTGTTTGAGAGTGGAAAAGAGAGTCAGGACATGCAGGAGAGCAGGAACCAGATCACGGCTGCTCTGCCCCTGGGGGCCCCCCAGGTAACAAACCTTTTGGGCTGCAGCTCTGAGCAGCCTGCACTTGTACAGGCATCCAGGGATGCTGCCTTTGCTCCCTGATGTTGATATCCATAGCATCGTTTTGGTTGGAGTAAGCACTGGCCTGCTTATATGCTATGAACCACGTCTTTAAGGGAACAAGGTATCATTGTCATAGAAAAGCAGTATTTTGACATTAAGATGCAATAGGATTGAGCGATAAGGGAAGGAGATTGTCTGGTCCAGACAATCTCATTCTCCAGGTAGAGTTAAACAAGCTTAATGGTTAAATGAGGACTTTTAATGAGGTTTGAGGCTGGTTTGCTTTCACAGCCCTTTGTTAGGGACTGTATTAAACCTGGTCTCAATTAGCTCACGGATGGCGTGAACTCAAGGAGGCTTTGCTGGGCAGGCTGAAGCACCACAACAGAGCTGTAGAAAACCCTGGAGGAAGACACCTTGTCTTCCTTTCTACATGCTTTCAGGGTGTTTGCTTGCTCACCGGACGGAAATGTGTTTCTTGTGCCATTGCAGTGGCCTTAGCTGGCCTGGTGCTCAGCTTGGTCTGAAGAGGAAAGCAAATGGCAGCAACAAAAACTAGAGTAAGAAGCAGCAAGTCACCTTGCCTCAGTCTTTCAAGGCAGGGAATAAAGTCCTGCTGAACAGCAGTATTAACAGAAAAGGGCTGAGATCTGAGCGGAGAAACCTTAGAGGGCCTGGTACAGGCGGAAACACCCATGAGCTGTCTGCTTGGGAGCACACACAAATGCCCAAAACCCAGAGCAGTTTTGGGTATGTGTGTGTGTCGCTGTATGGTCAGCTTTTATGGGGAATGAAGCAAATTACTTTGCATTTCCTAAATATACTCAGTTCAAGCATACCTGATCTCCAGGGAATCTGTTCAACTGTGCCGTGACTGGTGTGGCTGCTCAGCGCCAGGGCTGAGCTCAGGGGAAAGGAAGGATTGTGGCAGAAAAAAGGGATCGATGATGTTAATTTCTGTTTATCCCATCTAAAGAGACTTTCTAGCCTTGGCATAAGGCAGCAGGGAAGAGAAGGAATAAAGCAAGGCTCAAAATGCATCTTTCTTGCTGACCTATGCTTGGTTAGCCCCGCTCCGATAGCTCGCCAGGACAAATTGGCTGCGCTGGCAGTCTCTAGCGAGGAAGATCACATCACCTAGGTGAAGCCTTTTTCACTCACCGAAGATTTAGTTGTTCTTGGACCAAAGGCCAAAAAAACCCATGGAAACCTAGATCCCCTCTCTGTTTCCAGAAACAAGGAGAGGAGGCAGCGGTTTCCACTGCAGCAGCCGAGTATGTGACAATGTGACAGTCCATGGTCTTTCCCAGGGCTGCCTGGCTGCCGCACTAGGAGATCAACTAGCGCCAAATTGCACCCGTTAATGATCACAAAAAAGTAAGGGGATTAACAGTTGTGTAAAACAGGCAATGCGATGGTTAGTACTGTATCAGAAGATGAAGCAATTTCCCTAAGAAATACAGGAATGCAATATCTGCACTTGTCTACCAGGCCGCAAAGTAGCAAATCTGATTCAGGAGTGGTGTTGAAGGCAGTTTCTGAACCATGTCAAGATGTTGCTTGTCTAATACCAGCCCAAAGTGGCTGCAGCTAATGCTAAAGGATTACGTTCCTCTACAAAAAGGCTTCCCAAGTCCCTGTGTAATGGGAGCAAAGGAGAATACAGCTGGTTTGGGGTTTTTTTCCTTTTTGTCAGCCTCAATTTTATTTTAACCCACCTTGGTTGCAGGTGGATTCATTTGGCAAAGGTGCCGCCGTTGATCAGTGTGTAGAGCAGCAAGTTCCCTCTGGTGATGCTGAAGGACACAAGATCCCAAGATCTCGCGCTGCTGTAAGCTGCAGATGCGGTGCTGCTTCTGGGTTTTTAACAGGTGGTCTGAAAACCTGGAGAAGGTACAGCACAGAGCCACAAAAAGAGAGATGAGAGCTACAGAAAATAGGCATTGAGGGTGAGAGACCTGTTTAGCGAGGCAAAGAGAAGTGAGAAGCGATTTGACTTCTGTGCCCGAGTACTTTCACAGAGAGAAAACGCCAGGTACAAAAGGGCTCCTTAATCTCAGGAGGTAATTCGGTGCGAGCATCCCTGGCTGGTAAAATGAAGCAAAGAAAGTTCAACAGGGCTTGTGTTTTTGGCAGCGGGGACAGCGAGCCTTGGGGACAAATCACCCCCAGCAGAGGCGGCTTTGTCTCAAACGCAGTAATAGTCTCTCTTTTGAGATAGACTGTAATCAACACAAGCCATTAATCTTAATACTGGGGTAATTAAGCTTAATACAGGGTAACTGAGTGAAAATGAATAGGCTGGGATGTACGGGAAGTCAGATGGGATAATTCTTCCTGGCCTTCCAGTACACAAACAAGCTTTGTAGTCCTAACGCGAGCCCCAGAGGCTCGCTGTGTTTTACTGTGAAAAGACGCGGCTTTTATTAACAACCAGATACCCTTCCAGGCTGTTTTCACAGAAGCTGGAGGATGTTGCCGGGGTAGAAATGGCACTGGGGTTTTTTAAAATGTTGGTGAATCTGCTCCTACTTTCCTTTCTGCACCCAGAAGTCTGCAGGGTGCAAAGAGGTCGGGTCCAAAGCTGCAGAAAAGGGCTGCCTCTCCCCAAAAGTATCCGTGTGATGCACGTCTCGATGAATAGTTACGGAGGGCGCCTGTGTGGGGAGGGATGGGCAGTGCCGTACGCGTGTTCAGCAACTGCCACCCGATGAAAGGTCAGCCAGGCCGCTGCCATTTACAGCGGGAGCCAACCAGAGCCGCGAGGAAAGATGTCTTCAGCGGAGGTGTCCCATGAGCAGGGAGGGAGGCAGCGCTGGGGGCAGAGGATGGGAGCGGTCGTCTCCGCGGTGTAAATGTCACTGCCCATCGCCTCTCTCCTCTGCCCAGCACGCCCAGCCCTCCACAGCACAGCGACAAAAACCTCTTGGCATTATCGAGAGAAATGCATTTCTTTCTGTCTGCTTTCTGTTTTGCAACCGTGTCGTTTCTGATTTTATAGCCACATATATACTTTATTCAATTTTTTTGGATCACCGTTAGTCTCAGCCCCATTAAGTCCTGTTGGGCGATAGAAGGGAGAAAATGTGAATATACCATTCTCCCCAGATCTGAAGCAAATACAGCCGGGCGGCAGTTCAGACTTGGCTTCTCATCTGAAAGCCGGAGCTGCGTTTCTGACAATACAGCACCCACCCAGCATGAAATTGTAATGGATCATGCTTTGCCCTAGGTCCTGGGCTTATCCTTGGTTGACACTGAATTAAAGGACATGATGCATGGGACTCAGTAAATCCCTAACCTGCTGTCCCAGAGACAAGTATTACCAACCGTACCACGCTGACACACGAGATTAGTGGAAGAGGTACCATCAGTGCCACAGGCAGAAATGGGTCAGCTCGGATTTGGAAAGCTCTCTACTTGAAGTGAGTAGCGATGCAGCCTGTAGAAATAAAAGGCCAAAAATGCTGCGTTTTCTGCCTTGGAGCCCTGCTGAGATCCACAGGCAGCGAGTCCTAAGCGGCTGAACAGGACCATTCGTGTGGTGGGTATTAGCTTTGTGAATGGCATTTTATTAGAAATTAGGTAAAGAAATTAGGAGACGGTCCAGCTTAGGAGCTGCACCCTTAGCAAGTATGAATCCCCTTGCTACCACCAAAGTCCCTAAATTTGTATTAACGTACATCAGCCAGGAATTTGATGATTATAAGGGCCTTATTGTGAACTTTTTAAATGCAATCCAAGCGTCCCCACTGCTTCTAGTAACTGTGTGCGGCAGAAAAGCAAATCTCTTATCTATTCCTCTTTCCCCCTTCCCTTTGCCCTAATCAAATGCTTTTTTCATGCTTTTTCTGACATACTAGGTTTTCTGGCTTGGTTCAGCAATGACTAAGTAGCTGTACAGTAACAAAACAGTGCTGTCTTTGTTCTGGAAAAGTGGAGAAATGGAGCTGTATAATCTCGAAATAAGGAAGCTTGCAAGTGAGAAGGAAGCCGGGCACACGCACTGTTGTACTCTGGCATGAGCTGGGTTGAATTTACCAATGCTGCTTAGAAAGAGAGCAAAGAAAGAAAACAAACTCATTTGTTGTTTTATTTTACCGCCTCTTAAATGACCCAAAGCCCATCAGAGCTGATGGTGTTTCTGTGGTTAAACTGATGATACTTATCTGCCTCTCATACATTTGCCTTATTTTCTCCATTTCACTCTCTCACTGTCTGTTCGCTCTCCCACGCTGCGCGTGCTCATCCTGCCCCTCGGGGTCACGAGGAGCCCTGATCAAGTTCTTCCTCCTGCATAGCATCACGTCTTCAACGGGTATTTCGGACAGCAAATCATCCCCAAAGCTGTGCTTTGCTTAGGACAACCTACTATGCTGCTTCCATCGTGTGGGCCTCTCCAAAACCAGCCCAGTTTGAGCCGTATGTGCATGCTGTAAGGAGACCTTAACTGTATCTCTTCATGGGTGTTTTTCAGTAAACCCTGTTAATTCGCCGTGCTTGTAGAAAGCAAAACTGAAATATAAAGTGTTATGTCTCCTGCACGAATCCTTGGGGCAGGATGGTGTAGCCTATGCACTTTCTGTGGGGCTCTGGATGCCCCTAATCTGCCTGTACTTCTGGGCTGGCCACCGTATCTCTAGGAGCATTCAAGGAGGGAGAGATCGTCTGCCACGAAGGTGTCACTACTACAAGGTGCAAATGGGATGGAGTAGGCAGGTACATACGAGCTGGGGACAAACCTCAGCTCCTCCTTTGAGCTGGTGGAGCCAGGTGTCGAGCTGGGGAGTAGGGGGAGCGAAGCTCTGTTTTACTTGCCGGTAACCTTGCGAAGTCTGCGCAGACATTCAAGGCATGCAGCGGGCAGGAAAGGGGAATGCAGAACAGGTGGAAACCAGATGTGAGCGTGGTTCATTTGAAAGTTTGTGCACAGACCTGTGGAGTATTGCTTTCTCTGCTCTTTTGAGTCCACCCCATGAAATATTCCACAGCATGTGCACTAGCAGTACAACTAATTCCCTTGGGAAATTTGACTTCTCCAACCATCTGATGGTATGCGTAGTCTGCTTTGTGTCCACTTGTGATTCTGTCCTGGCAGGGGGTGCTCTACCACGGCTGTGTGCTCTAGGTCTGGCTCTGAAAGGGGGAAAGGTCTGCCTTCCCAGAGAGCCCTGGAGCCTGCTCCTGGGGAGAAACATCTAGGTGGGCTATAGGGCACTGAGCCTACCGGGGAAGGGAGGCAGGGTCAGCCTGAAGAGGGACTCGGCTGCCCAAGAAACCAGCTGGAGACTCGCCAGAGGAGCAGAAAGTTGGTGCAGAGCCAGCTCACAGAGCTGGTGGGAAGAAAGAGGCACCTGGAGGAGACTATATTGAGTTCACAGCAGTCTGGAAGGCTCAGTGAAACCAAGCCTAAAAGAAAGGACTTGCCTTTCAAGGCAAGAGTGCGGGAGCAGAGTTTATTTTAATCCTTTATTGGTAGTTTTAACCTTTTTACTATAATTCTTTATTCCAGAAGTACATTGCTCAGGTAGGTGCTGGAGTAGGAGGTAGTCATGGAGGCTGCTGGTGGCACGCTTACCCTGAGGGAGGGCATGGGTAGACCCACATCAAAGCACTTGAGCCTTTGAAAACCCATTGCCAGATTTATCCCTCCAGCCTTACCCCTGTGGCCTTCTCTGGCCAGCCAGGACTCATTGCATCAGCAGCAAGCCAGCACAACTTCTTGGCCCAACCAGTGGCCCCAGTGGGAAGCTGGCTCTGGTGGACTGGAAGTGTGCAGTGTCCCAGCAGTGCTCTGCAGAGCAGGTCCCCAGGTTCTCAGCCTGAAGGGATGTGTTGCCGTAGCGAATCCTGCTTCCCAGATTTTCCTTCATTGGTGGGAGCCTCATGAAACATGGGGCCACCTTCTGCTCTTTCCCATGTCTTCAGGGTCCTTTGGGTACTGCGGGCCTCCTTTCTCGACCAGGGTGGTTTCCCTGCACATCCCCCTGGGAAGAGCCATCAGTGCGGTTGTGACGCTGGAATTTATTACAAGACAACTGTGACGACTGCAGGAAATAAACAGTGGGAGCAGATGGGCTTTCAGAGACCAGAAATCCCATTTCTCTATGAATGTCCTTAATAATTAGACACACGCAAAAACAAAGGAAGGAAGAAAAAAATGCCAAAGACTCAGGGCAGCCTGTAGGCAGAATTGCCTTAACACACGAGTGAGCCTTTTCCGGCGGCTGCGGCATGGTGTGTACCTGCAGGAGCTGTACGTGAATCACCTGATATGCTCTTTGCTTTGTTTTGCTGTTACTCATTGAGCTGTTGCGTGAAGATTTCCACATGGCCACCCCAAAGCATGGATATCTTTCAGGGCTCTGTGTTTCTTCGGCTCAGTACTGTGACCCAGTTACCCGATTTAACAGGGACATTTTGTTCTCTTTTAAGGACACTGTTGTGAAAATATTCTCTTTGCTTCTTTGATATTGAGACAGTGACTAAATCCCATTCTCCTTCCCCCTGTCCCATCCCACCCTGCCCGTCTGTAAATCCTGTTGTTCTGCCCTGAAATACCCTGGCCACCGCAAAAATTATGTCCTTAAATATGGTACTTAGCAATACGTAGAAGACAGGAGAACTGGAGAAGGCTGTGGAGAAGCAATAGTTGTCTAAGGCATTAGGTATCGCTCACAGCAAACCTTCTTGGCTCCAAACCTTGCACAATCTGGCTGTCTTGTGCCAAAGGGGCTGTGGATTTGTTGCCTGCCCTCCAGCTGAGATCCTTACTCAGTCCAGAATAGCTGCTGCTCTTACATGGGGTTAATGCATCGCGTTTATGCTGAGGGAGAAGCCCAGCATGGGCTACTCTTGAAGAGCAGCAGCTTTGGATCAGCATCAGCACAGTTAGGGCTACGGTCAGGAGGAGAGTAGCAAAAGCTGGTGCAGTTTGTGCTCCCCTAGGCTGAGTTGGTGTCTTCTTTTAGGAGAAGAGAGATCTCAGGCGGTCCTGACAGATGTCAAATGAGATGTGAGGGCTCATAGTGGTAGAGGAGGAAGATGCTAGATCTAGGTGTGGGATACAGGTTGGACAAGTGCCTGCAAACAATGAGATCCAGCTGCTCAGAGTAAACTATTTAGGAGACAGGTAGTTATGGCTGGTCAGGAAGTTTTTCCAGCCAGTTTTGATTTTTTTTCTTGAAGGAATATTAGAATTTGAAATGTAAACAATCGCCATGGTAAGTGTTGTATTTTCCACAGCAATTTTGAGTTGTACTGGAAAATGAAAATCTGAAAACCCAAAACCTAATTTTTTTTTTTATTTCTTATGAAGGGCCTGAATTTTCCCAGGATAGGGAGTCAGTTTTCCAACCACTTCTACTGAAACTGGTGGTAACTTGCTGATTTCCTGGAGGTGACATTTGGTGTCTCCTGTGAGGGCTAAGTCATACAGTGACACCCTGCCTTGATTTGAGAGCATCCTGTCCTGGGTTTGCTCCCTGAGAAGTGGCAGATCGCCCTAAAAGCCCCTTGAAGTGTGTTCTTGCCACTACTCGGCCACAGACTCACACATGGTGTTCTAAATTGCCAGTGCGAATGAGAGTTAGTTTAAACAGTTCCTTGTCTGTAGCGATAAACGGAAACATAGAGCTCCAAAATATGCAAAGATGCAAAATAATCCTGGCAGGGGGTAGTTAATCAGGCATTAAAACCCAGGACTGAGTCCAGGCAGAGATTAGACAGTTGCTCTTTAATCAAAGCAGTTGAGCTCATGCGTGACTGCTAATAACACTGCTTTTCAACCTGGAATTGGAGTTAGAAAAGCAAGGTTTTCCTATAACTCCGTGAATATTATCATTTGTGCAATGATCTGGAAGCATTCTCTTTAACCGTGGTCTGGGATGAGGTGCTGTCAGCCGCCTGTTCCTGCTAGAGCAGCAGTGAAACAGAAAGACGTCCTGTCTGGCTTGGTCCGTCACGCTGCAGAAACCACGGTGAGCCGTTGTTTCTGAAGGTTAATGGCTTGCTAGGGCTCGCTACTGAAACCCTGCTGTGTTGGTCACTGCGAGGACGATGCTCTTTCTTAGCTGACCAGCTCCGGCAGCAGCCAGGTGCCTGAGCCTGAAAACCGCAACACCCGAGCAATCTGGTTGTGTGCAATGCCCAAATTTTGCTGTGCTCACAGCCAGTCGGTGATTTGGTGGTTTGGTGTGTAAACCGGGAGCTCTGTCCCAGAAAGCCTGTCCCTGGTCCCTCGGGCTGTGGATCATGCTTTATGTGGACTCTGAGGCTCCATCACAAAATAGGGGTGTTGCTGCTATGTGGCTTTAGCCTTCAGGCACAGCAAAGGGCTGGGCAGACCAAAAGGACCAAAACCACCTTGAAAGTGCTGGTACTAAATACGCAGCAGTCCCAGCAGCTGCCTCCTGCTGTGCACTGGAGCTGTGCAGATGTGAGAGCACAGGATTAGCAGGGCCCTGAGCTCCTCACTGTCGGGATTTAAAGATGGATTTGAGCTGCACAGCAGCTCAAGCACAGGGCAGCTGCCCTTGCGGCTGGTGCTCGGTTTCTCCTTGCCCTCCTGCCCTGAATGCCAACTAGTTTCGCTTCTCACCAGGCCGCCTCTCTGCACGAGTACCTCTCTTCTCAGCTCTGGCAAGGTCTCCGCTCGCCAAGCGGAGCTGGTGCTTACTGGAGCTTGCTGGACCCTCATGGGCGCTTACTCGAGCAAAACTGTTTATGGCACTGGGAAGGTTGCCAGGTCTGCAAGAAGTGTCACCAGGTTTGCACCGCCAGCTCCGCGTGGTCCCTGAGATAAATTGCAGCCCAGACTATTTGGTCTTTCCTAGTGCATGGACAGGGGAGGTTGTAACTAGCCAAGCAGAGGTGGTGGTAGATATGGAGTTCATTTTTGGCAGTTTTCAAAAATTTCCTAGCTTGGTTTTTGTTCTGGGGGTGATAGCAGGTCAGACAGTCACGGACTGGCTTTGTTTCTCTCTGGTCTTGGAAACCTTCTTGTCAAAACCTGGTTGCAATCTACGTCTTTTGACTTCAACTCACTGTATTTCCATGACAATCCATTTGAGCAACAGTGTTTGAATGAGCTTTGCCCGTCAGTTGCTACATGATGCTTCAAGGAATAGAGAAATAGAGCAACTCCGTTTCCTCTGAGGGCTTTCGGGTGGCAGTGACAGCTGGCCTGAGAGAGCAGATACAAGTCCACCTGCTTCCCAATTTTTTAACTAAACTCCAAATATTTCACTGCTTATTGAGCATGACCTGTCTTCTCCCTAGTGGAAGGAGGTGTATTGGGGACATTTCTCATTTTTCAGGATGAGAGAGGCTTCTCTCCATCGTAGCATTATGCAGCAGTAAGGAGTGCTTGTTGGAGGCACTGTCTGCAGATGCGTAGCGAGTAGCTCGCTGGCTGTCCTGGCACTCCGCTCTGAAGTTTGGCTTTCCTTGATGTTAGTAATCCTCACCACTTTCCAGCTGGAATATTGCTGTACATTGTGGGCCATACGGAGTGCTACAAAGAAGTAAAGCACTTGGGAATTGGCCCAAGCACATGAAGCTCAATTGACCTTCATCTTAAAATTTGCCAAGAAATAAAAGGAGGCAAAGATATTTGCAAGGAAGCCACCTTGCTGCTTTTCCATGCTAAAAAGCTATGAAATTAGAGGGGAGACGTGCATGCAGACAGGTGAGAATGCTGCTGAGCAAAACCAGGGAGACAGCAAGATCTTCAGGTGATGCTCTGACACCCTGCCCCTCTCTGTGGCGATGGGCTACAGCATCTGCTCCGCGTTAATTGATGCTGCTCACCGCCGTCAGGAGTGCAGGCCAACCAGAAAGCGTGCTGAAAACAGGCCAGCCACGAAAATGGCTGTTCTGGGTTGGTTTCTGCGCTGTGAGGAGGAAAACAAACAGGCTATAAAGGAAAATAAGAGAAGGAGCTGGGGCAATCAAAGGCAGCACAGGGGAGAGACTGCTAAATAAAAGCAGACTGGTGGTGATATCTGCACCCAGCAATCCCTCCCAGAGTCCCTCCCTGTACCCAGCGAGAAATCCCTGCCTTCTCCGTTAAGAGTTAACACTGGATCAGCACAATCCCTATTTTTAACCGTCTCCGACGTTTCCTAGCAGCCTGCTTTGACTGGGTTATGCTGAAGGCCTGCCGTAATGTTTCTGCCATCGGGGAAAAGAGGAATTCCTGTGCTGGCCCGGGAGCTGCAGGACATTCCCAGCATGTCCCGCTTTGCTCACTGCCTTTTCCAATGCTTCTGTCTGATTGAAATAAGAGCCCTTCCAAAATTTCCAAACAATTAAAACTCCTTGGAAGGCAGGCCTGGACTGTCTTTCAAGAAAGGAGGCTGACTGCAAGCAACGTTAGCAATGCCAGTGTTGAACCGAGCAGCAATGCTTGGAGCAGTTTGCCCTCCGATGGCCAGTTGGAACTTGCAGCTCCTGCTCTCCACCGCTGCCACAGAGGCTCAGACGGCTCCGGACTCTGGATTAGTGCGTTGTGCTCCTTGCCCGTGTCTTTACTCTGTCCCGAGGATAATCTGTCAGGAAGGGAGAGCAATGGGCTTGCTGGAGCAAAGAGCTCTCATGGAGAGTGCCCAGCACCTTCTCTTTCTCCAGCAGCACGCTTCCTTGAAGACAGTTTTGGCTTCTTGGGAATACCATGGGCCTGCTCTGCATTTCATGGTTTGGTCACTTGTTTGTGGTTTGTTGGGACTCTTGCATAAGCTACAAAATACCTGGAGCTGCTACGCTTTGGTGAGAGCATCTGATAAGTGTTTGCAGGCTGAGGCACCATTAGATACAAGCTCACTGGACATGTCTTCTGCATGGCTCCCGTTGTGAGATCGCTCCTCCACTCTGGGGCCTTGTGGATCCCATACCGCTGGTTTGAGCAACCTCATGTCAGGGTGTGCTGGTAACTGAGGTGAAGAGAGCGGCCTGGCCTGGCCTGGCCTGGCCTGGGGACATGTCAGCCACCCCTGGGCCCTGCTTGAGCTGCTGGTGTGGGAGGCCCCCCCGCCCCAGGAGAGCCCACAGGCCGCTCGTGTTGTCTTTTGCAAACCACTCCATGTCCCAGAGCAAAGCAGAGAGCTGGGACCAAGGGACCAGCCATGGAGCGGGCACTCCCCAATAGTCAGCTTTTGTTGGGGACGAGTCAGAACTGGTTTGGGGAGGGGAATGTTTTTATCCCCCTCTCCAGAAAGGAAATGGGATCAACAGAACCACAAAGAAAAACACGATGAAAATAGAAAATTATTTTGCTTTTTGTCAATGTTTTGCATGGTAAAACAAGAGAGTAAATACAAACTCCTGATTTCTGCAGTATTTTTCTTTTTTTTTTTTTTGTTTTTGAAGTACATTCATTTCCTGAGGCTTAGCGTTTCAGGCATTTAGGTAGAAGACAGAAAGAGGTATATAGGCTGATTTCCTCCCCCCTCCATCTTCAGTGACATCCCAGTAACAACCAGGTGTGAAGCTCTGACTGCTCCTCTCCTTCATCCATCTATCAGAAATCTGTTCTTCTACTTTGCCCTTTGAATTTGTTGGGGTTTTTTTCCCAGCATCTTCAGTAGCTTTCCACCCCCCAGCTATCCCTGCGTCCCTCAGCTATCTGCAGTGGAATTCTAGGCAGTATGTACATGAGAGCAATTCTCACCCTGGTGACGTAACTGTCCCCAGCCCCACTCTCCAGAAGACAAACCTCAAAAATCTGGTCCCTGTTAACTGGCCGTTAGCACCAGCAACATCCAGAGTTGAATTTCTCGGTCTTTGAACGGCCGGGCGTTCCCGTGCTGTGTCCATTGCAGCAAGTGTGGAAAGCCAGATGATTTTAATGACAGTGTGTCCACTGAAGTCTCCGGTTTGTGGGAGGTTGTGATCATTTCCTCTTTCTCCCAGATAAAAGAAATGCAGAGTGAGAGAAGTTCCTTGGCCATTGCTGGGTGGACACTTTGAATATCTCATTTAATTTACTAGATAATGATCACATTTATGGAACATCTTGTTTCAATTTTCTCATTATCACTAACCGAGATGATAGCTTATTTAATCCACTTCTGCACCACTTCACAGACAATGAGAAATGTGGGCAGGAAAGTCATTCAGGGGAGCACGTGGAGCCCTCGCGTAAGCAGGCTGATACAGATGAACCTGCAGCGAGGAAGCCTCAGGTTTTTGAAGGTTGCTAATAGGAAGCCGTGTGAAAATGAGTAATTTTGCAGGGCCTGCGCCGTTGTCCATTCAGAGAGAGCCATCGCAGGTCATTACAACTGGATTGCTGGCATCCAAGAATGGTGTCAGGATTGTCCTTGACACCCCATGCTCTCATGCTGCTGGAGCTGCATTGGCTAAACCAAATGCCAAAGCTTTTTCCTCCAAGACTCTAAGTAGTCTGTGCTGACTGTCAAAAGACTGATATATTGTCTACCAAGAGGACTGAAGCAAATGACAAATGAGATCAGAGATGAATTTGCCCTAATACTAATATGTTATTTGTAAGAGCATAGAGTGTTTCCGCTGATTCTGAAAGAAATTTAATCCTCTGCCACTGAGAAGGAAATGGGTATGTAAGTCTGAGGAAGGAATGCATCATAATCCCAGAAGTAGGCAGCGATTTCTGGCACTGGAGATTTGGCAGAACTTTGAGGCTGAAGTGGAACAGGCGAGCTTTAGCTAGTAGATTTCAGCAATGGCAAATGAGGTGAAGGACACCTGGGGTCTCTTGGCTGTCTCTGGGCTGTTGTGTCCGTTTTCATATCCTTACCCCTGTGATGGTAGCAAGAGTAATTATCTAGTGTTTTTACACAGAACAGAGTGAGTTCCCATGCTGCTGAGCCGCCTCCTTCTCTGCATCAAAGTGCATGGAAAGCCCTACTATGGGAGAGGATGGGGTCCCAACTTCAGGATCAGCCGTGGAGGACAATCACCTAATGGCCCAAAGGGGAATCCCAGGGAGCTCTGATATCATCTTCTTATTTGCCCAGGTTGACAGATGATGAACAAACCCACCAGCTGTCCAAATCAGAACAGAAAGAATGTGACTGAAGGATTGTATCCACATGCACACCTACAAGAAATACCACCTTTTCTGAAGTCTTATGCAGACCCCCTAGAGTAAAGTAAAATTATTCCTCTTATTTCTGTTGGCTTCTAAAGAAAGAGGTGCACAGAAGGGGCCTGGAGTATTTAGGCACTGGCTGTCTTTGATGGTCTCTCCCTAGGACCTTCTGGAGAGCTCAAATGAAAAGCCAGGTGTGTGTTGCAAGGGATTTGTTTTTCCAAATGGAAATTATAAGACAAGGAGAAAGACTGTCTTTTCAAAAGCAAGAAACTCTTTGGATTCCAGTTGTAAATCGGACTGCTAGTCCTTCTTGCATCCATTATATAAAATATCTGCTTGACCTGTAGCTGTTTAGGAATCATTCTTAAAATACTCTGTTAAGTACAAGCATCAAAGCTGTGTCTAAAAAGCCCTTTATGATGGGCCGTCCTGCCTTCAAATCCTACTCATTTTATGCTAATTGCTGACAAGTTGTAATTTTCCAGTAAACCACTAAGAATAAGCTTCATGCAGATATTAATGATATAATAACTCTTTGAGAAGTCACCAAGAGTGAAATATGAAAAGCAAAGGCATTTGCCTTTAGGATTTGACCGCTTCCTGTGCTGCTTGGCTTCTAGACGATGGGTACAAATTCTGTGTGTAAATGGTCAATTTTTAATCCCCAAATCACAGGGACACGTCGAGCAGTTACCTACGGGATTGGCTGGGTTAGGACAGGAGTGCCTGGGTTGCAACTTCTGTCTGGCCTTAGGGCAATGAGGTGCCCAATTCCCACCAACTTTGGTAGCAGCCAGGTGCCATATTCACTTAGGTTCTTTTGATGAGTCTAAGCTGTTACCACTCGTACTGCTCATTGCATTTCTACTCTCAGTCTTATGGGAGGGTTGACCACAAGTTGTGTGATATGGAAGAGTGGTCAAGGTGCATTGATAATAAATGGTATGGTCAAACATGCTTGGAGGTACCGCTGCTGCCTTTGGAAATTGCCCAACTGCGCACAGGTCCAGGAAGGGAAGCGCTGGGAGGAATTGCTGGCCAGACCACCTAGCTAAAGAATAAATCCTCAAATGCATTAGCCCTGCAGTCACACATCTGCTGTCCAGTGGAAAGTGGGGGAGATTCTACAGAATGAGCTTGTTCCAGGCAGCTTTAGTCGTATTAGTTTTTGGAGGAAACCCAGGAAAAGTTATATTGGAAAGCTGAAAACTATTATGGCAGGATAGCTGCTAAGTGACTTGGTATGTGCCCTTGGGGACCAGCTCTCCCAACTTCATGAAAAACGATATAATGTGATTCTCTGGTTTTGTGTCACTGCAGGCCTAGTGTGGTGGTGTCTGCAAAAGGATCATGATGCTCAGCAGTTGCTGTAGTATTTCTATTCTTTTTTGTGGGTAGAACAGAAAGGGAAATGAGCAAGAAAATGGTGAAAATGTAAAGCACATTATTGACTTGCTGCTTCTTGGAGTCTGGCAAGTTGCTGGACACTAGATTTTTTTAGTCCTTTCTGTGACTTGTATTAGGTAACTCCTAGTATCACTCACGGAGGTTTAAAGAGAGGAAAATGGGATTTTTCCTGTCTGCCAATTAATTGATCGTGATCAGCACACAATCTTTCAGGGCAGCTGGTGGGCATTACCAACACCCATGGGCCTCTTCTCCTTCCCCTGCTTACCACCATGGCTGCCTGGTGTGTCTGTTGAGCTGTTAACGCGGGGAAAGTGCTCCAACTGGAGAGGACATTTGCTGACATCTTGTCTCAAGTCTGGAACAAGCTCAGGGTACATTTGGGAGGAGATGTTGAAGCATGAGGGAGCAGCCAAGCTGGGACTTGAGCTGTGCTTCAAGGGAAAGTGGCAGGTAGTCAATTCTTACAAATAGCTCAACTCAAAGGGGGATTGAGCTGGTTAGGAGCTGATGAATATCTTCCTTGTCCTTCCTCTTGTTTTGAAGGAGCAGACCATGCTGCTTTTGACAAGGCTGAGCATCTCTAACCTTCAGGGAAGGCTTAGTTGTCTATTTGGGCCCAGGGCTGGCACTGGTTGAACAGCACCACGTAGCTGGAAGAGGATGAGAGGATCTGAGCCACTGGTTTCTGTTACTCAGGATGACTGTGTAGTATTCCCCCTCCACTCACCCTCAGTGCAAGCGCTCCATGTCCCACCTAGTGAAGTCATTAGGAGGGACATGCCAAAGCCTCCACATAGCTCTTATGTCTGCTCTGTGCCCGTGAGCTTGGACTGAATCACCTCCCACTGCAGGTCCCGACAAAAAGTCACTGTGATTCAAGAGATCCCAGGAACAAGGCAGCTGGGGCTTGCTGGCTGGGGAGAGCCACCAGATGAGGGAGGCTTTCTTCTTGCCACCAAGCTCCTGATCCTGGTCTGCTCACAAGTAGGTATAGCCTAGAGCAGACAGGACATCTCAGGCATGCTCTTAGGCTTAGGAAGGGGAAAGGAATGAATAGAAACAGCAAGAAAAGGATGAGAATAGTGATAGAGGGTGGAAAGCCATTTTGGCAAGACAGGCTATACAGCTGCCTACGCAAAAGCCTCCCCTCGTCATCCCTGTCACACAAGAGACTCCAGTGCTCACCAGAAAACTGGTGAAAGGTGCACAGAGCAGCAAGCAGAGGGTGGAAAGCTTTGTTAAACGCACTGATGGGCAGTGACCAACACAAATGTTGTCTTTTCTGCTTCAGAAAATAATGCGCAGTGTTGGGAGAGCAGTGCTACACCTCGGCCTGTGCTGTGGTGGAGCATCCTGGGGAGAAGAGTGGCTGGGTTCGTTGGAGTAAGGTAGATGCCATGGGCATTTTAGAGGGCCATGGTCATCGCCAGGAGGCATCTACTGTTGCATCTGGTCAAAGGATGATCCAAGATGAAACTGTGGTAGCCTGAAGTGCATGGCAGCTGCTTCATCTCCGCTGGGATGTGAATGGGTAAAGGGGAAAAGGAGGCAGTTATCCAGCCTGCACCTCCTACACATGATTATTTTGTTGTGTCTTTAGCAGGCTAGGCAGCAAGACTAATGGTTAGTCCTTTGAAGTTCCTCACCCTCTCCCTATACCGGTGCCTTATGCTTGTGGCTGTTTGAGGCCAAATGCTGTCCCTGCGTGTGCAAGGAGCTGTCATGCTGTCATGAGCTAGTTAGAACTAATGCTTGATTTTACATTATAACCCATTTTTTCCCCCACGCCAACTGTACGTGTCTCTTCATGCCCAGGCTGTGTCATTTCCGTTTGTTTCCACTTATTACATCTCTCTTTGGCTGGACTCGCTTCCTCACCGCCTGCTGAGCACACGTGAAATTTCAGTTGTGCCCAGAGCTGTGCAGACTTGTAGCGCTGGGTTTCTGAGCGCTCGCTCCTCTCTGTGCCAGCCGGGCTGGTCCCAGATGAAGAGACGGCGCGGGCTGAGCGAGCGTTGAGTGGCACCAAGCCAACCGGGCAGTGAAGCCGACAGCTTGCCGCTGCTCTCATAGTAGGTGTGGTATGATTAACAACAAAGGTCTAAGAACAAATGAGTAATCTCCTTTTCAGTCCCAGCTCTTTTGCTTTTCGCTATTAAAAGAAAGAAAAAAAATCCCTTTGCGCGCCATCACTTAGCTCCTGAGGGCCACTAAATGGCCCTTTGCACTTGATAGCCACCGCATATCCCTATCATCAGCGTGGCTCCAACTGAACCCAGAGCCTCCCTGTGCTACGAGCATTGTGCCTAAGACACCAGGGATGTCCTGAAGTGTCACCAGGCATGAGCACAGCAGATGGGGGACCTTTCCCCATCTGCCAGAGGGTGGATGTGGCTTGTCCAGAGATGGATGGGAAGCCTGAGGTAGAGATTGGTGCTTAATTCGAATCCCTTGAGCCCTAGTCAAGGGCTTTTAAACTTCTGACCACCCTTTCTCACCCAATCTGGAAAAGCAGTGAAGCACGTGGCCACTATTAAGCATGTGAGTAGTTTTGCTGTTGATTTGCAAAGCCTACTGACCACCGGATACCTGAAAATCACTCCTTTTAAGGTGCCCCAATTTAAGAATACAAAAATAAAAGAACTTAGTCCATTTAAATCATTTGGCAAGTCATTTAAATCTGGGAGGAAAGGCCATGCTGTGCAGCTCTTATTAAAAGAAAGTGCTGTAGAAGTGCAAGGATATACATCCTTCCTGAAAAAACCCACCATTTTCAGATTGCCATGTTTGACAGGGTTTTAGATATTTATCTTTCCCTTCCCCGTTGATGTGTTGGAGATAAATAACAAGCTAGTAAGGCTGATTATAATAGATCCAAAAATAAGACTCAGAGAGATTCCCTGCAGCCCATATCCGACAGGTCTTGTCACTGGGATGCGTTTGTAAAAAGCTGGTTTGTCTCTCTCCTTGACAGATGCTTTGATGAGCTAATCGTCTTATTTCCGTGAACTGCACATCTGTAAAAACAAAAGGGGATGAGACTTGAACAAGTGACTAAGCCCTGTTCTTGTTTGCATTGTTTCATTACGATTACTCGAGTGGAGCTGGTATTCCTCCTGGGAAGCCTGCCGTGCCCTGCGCCGCCTGACAGGTGACATGCACACGTGCTATTTCGAGCAGATGACTTCTCTCTGAAGTTCTGCTCACCAAAAAGTCCACGAGAGGCTCCTTCCCTGCACCACTGATGGTCTCTGACACCCCAGGAGCAACCAGCCTGGGCTCAGCTGGCCACTCGTCTCATGAATGTGTTGCGCTGGCTTAGGAGGCAGATAGGAAGGGCAAAGTCGGGGAATTGACAGTGATGCAGAGGTTCCCGGGAGGGACAGATGCTCTTCTCCATTTCCTGCACCAGTGGTCATCTCCACTGTTGGATCTCCACACAGGCCACAAGCAGCAAGAGGTCCTCATTGGGTTCGCCACATGTGGAACAAGTGCTAGCCAGCAGACAGGGGTCAAGAGCCTGCCAAAACTTTTCTGCCAGGGCCATCAATTTTGTGGGGTCACCTGCTCCAGGAGGTGGTAGTTCTCTCATGCATGTTAGGTTGGACAATAGCTGGATGCTAAGTAAGTGGTTTCCTGCCTTTGTTATTGCCAGGCCATAGTTTCCCATTATCTCAGTGTTGTGCTCACCAGTCAGTGAGGTACAAAGATGAGCAACCTCTTTAGGCTGTTCTATACATTTTCTGTATTTTTTTCTTTACGTTGTGGAAGCCGAAGTACCTGGGATTGCCAGTTCCCGTGGACTGCAAAGGAACTAAGGGCAGTTCAGTGGCTGATCAGATCCTGATGCTGAAAGTTCTGACATCTGTCCTCTGCATCAAGCCCTCCAGCCCATGTATTCATTCTGGAGAAGGGTCCCAACAAAGAAATTTAGCGTGATTTAACTAGTCTGCCTTTGCTTTCTACCACTAGTTAACTTAGATGGAATTTGCTACGTGTCCCTTACTAGGCAGTTACCTTTTAGTGTATTTTTCTCTTGCTTTCCTGGTTTTCTTCTTTAACTTTGTGGTCTTGGGTTTCAGTCCCTTGTTTCAGTGTTTTCTAGATTAACTTTGTAGCGAACTAAATTGCAACTATATCAGTTAGGGAAAAAACCACCCATATGATTATTTGCATCAGGAAGTTTGTATATCTTTTCTTTAGGTTTTTGTGGAGTAGAGCTCTGATGGAGGAAGAGCAGATAAAATGATCCTTGAGTTCAGGGAGAAATATGCCCAGCTCTGAGACGGGCAGGAGTGTTAAATACTAGTTGGGTTGTAAATCCTCAGAAGTTTGTTTCCTTTTTTTAGTTAAAACTTGAATTTAGGAGAATGACACATTGTGTGTCCCCTGCCTCAGCCTGTCCAGAGCCATTTATTTCAAAGCAAGAAGGTTTTTGCTCTGAAGTGGAAGTTTAAAGGGAAATTATCAGGTACTTTCTAAACCAGTTTTGCATCTTTGTTACTGCTTTATCTGTAGTAATTTGAAATGCTGGGGGTGGAATGGTTTTGGTGCAATGCCAGCAGAAAAGCCCAACTTTAACCCTTGGGCTCCTCTTGTCATGGCTTTGCACCTTAGGGTCGTGTTCTGTGGACAGTAAAACTTCTTTATGTTTCTCTGGCAAACGCGAAGAGAACTCAAAAGTGTATGTGTGTTTGCCTGACGGTGGACACAGAGCTCTGTGGACGTTTGTTTTTGCAGGGCCGGGGTCAGGATGAAGGGGGAGCGTGCTGGCAGAAGTCAATGGGGTGCAGTGTGTGGGTTGTGGCTGTTCTCTCCCTGCTCTGTCTTTGCAGAGAGCTGCAGTGCTGGCCCTTTGGGCCGCGTTTTCCTTTGGCGCGAGAGTCGTGGCGAGCAGAGGAGCTCCCTCTGCCCTTACCGAGGTGTTTCCTGAGGCAGAGTTGCAGGGTGGAAATTCGGTACTTACGCATTAGCCAGCGTTCCTCGGAAGGAGGGTGCCAGTACCGGGCTGTCTCAGCCCAGAAACGGGGGTGCACAAAAACGAGTCACACTGTGAGGGACCAACCTCGGTGAGGCTCCTGCCTCCATGTTCACGGATCAGCACCGGAACACGGCTTAGTGATTGCTGCTTCTATGCGAGTAGTTCCTGTTCTTTTTTTTTTTTTCCTTTTTTTCTTCTTTTTTTTAGTTACATGTTTCAACACCAGTGCATGGAAACTGTGCTGTGGGCTAACGTTGCTGCCAAGCAAGGGTTAAAGCATGTCCATTCCCCTCTTCCATTTCCTTACTAACAGCTTTCAGATCTTGGCATCTATCAAAATAGATGCTGGAGCCAAAAAACTAACAAAGGTGGAAATGATCGCTGCGGGGCAGGCCGCTGTTTCCTGTAATCTGATCTCCAGCCAGGCAGATACGGCTCCAGCTGCAGCCCGAGCTTGTGCCGGAGATGTTTATGAGGAGCTGCCATGGTACCCAAGGCTGGAGCAGCCCAGAGAAGTGTCTGTGCAACCTGAAAAGAAAACCAAACCAAGCAAGGGCAGATGTCATAGCTAAAAGTGTAAGTTTGGACAGAATATGCGTAAGAAGACATTATGGGTAGGGGTTATAAGGGTGGCCTGGCCCCTGGGAGCCAGCTTTAGCTTGCAGAGGAGTATGGTGGGGAAAAGCAACTGGTTTAGGTAAAATATCTTGGCCACCCCATGCAGTGGATAATGAAGGAAACAGCTGCTTGGTGTTCCCGGGGTTCCAGTCAAATACCTTTGCCTCCTTACTTTTTCCTGACCGAAAACCCACCAACAGTCATAATGGTCAATGGTTCAATAGGGGTTGAACAGGGACCTTGGTTGGGCTGTAGTTCTTCTGTTGGTTTTATGGTCATGTGGAACCATGGTGTCTTTAAATGCCAGTCCAGTGGTGCCCCTTGGTAGAGGTGTGGCATGGTGGTAGGAGGAAAAGGTGGCAGTAGCAGGACTTTGCTGCTCACCAGCAGCTCCAGCATGGCTGAGCACTGGCATAGATTGACAGCAGCTTCTTCTGGACAGGGCTGGGTGTTGGGATGGCATCATGAGTGCCTCCTGGCTGCTTGTTCTCTACCCTGTGCCCCTTTTCTGTTGAGAGACAAAATACTGGAGGAACAGGATTGGTGGGGCTATATCTGAGTTGCAGAAGTGCCAGGAAAGGCAGTTAATTCTGATCCTTGAGGTGTGTGATGGGGGAATGCTGGACTCTGGAAGCCCATTTGAGAACAATGGAAGCTACACTGGAAGCCCAGCATGTTGGGAAACAGGCCGTAAATGAAAAGGGTGTGTGATTTCATAAGGCACATTGAGGCTTGTGGAGGAAGCTTACCTAAGTCATTAGCAGTATGCGTGTGCCTTGGTATGCATGAATCCAACCAGCAGCGCTGAGGCTTTTAAAGCCAAATCTGATACAGTTTTGAGCACTCCTGGAAACAGGAAGGTATGCAGCTCTCCTTTGAAAGTGCTTCATGCTGGAATATTAACTCCATTTTAAAAGGGTTGCCAACACACGTAGCTCCACCAGTAGAAATGCAGTTGAGGTTACACTAGTTATATTCGTGAAGAATGGTGTACAGACGTCCATTAAATTTTAAATCAGGCTCATTTCAACTTATTTGAAGTTGATTAAGAAAAGATTGGTGTTGAACCACAATAAGCCACTCTCAAATAAAGGAAGCAATACAAATTAATCAAGTGAGTAATAAGCTGGATCTAGAACACCCAGGCTGCGTCTCTGCCCATCCAGTTTTCTATTAAGTTTCCTTTTGCATTTCAGACTTTCTATTATTTTCTCTATGCCTGTGAAGTCATTTTAGATACCTGTTCTCTAGTGGGTTTTTTTCTGTGGACATTTACTGGAAATGGCATTTAACCTCTTACCCACTCAAGCTTGTGTTCAAATCCTTCTCCACGCAGAGGGGGAAACAAGTGCACCACTTCTTCGCTCTTATCGCAGATCTGTACCATGGCGCGCTCTCTGCTTGAGATTCCTTTGGAAGTACTGGAGGTTAGAAATTCAAGCTCTGTGCATACAGGTTTTTACATTATGAGAAGAAAAGCAGAGTGCTCCAATGTTGAGAGCACCTGAAGGGCAGATATAAGACACCGGCGTCCTTGCATCTGCGGTGGGTTTGGTTTGTGGCCTAAGTTTGCTTACTGCTCTTGGCCTAATGCAGTTAAGACCTCCCTGAGTTTGAAAAGTGCTTTGAGATCTTGAGATGGTCAGGTCTTTCTAGAAAGACAAAGCATTGCTATATTCACCTTCTCTTTCAAATCTTTTATTATAACTGCCTTCTGTGAGCACAAAATTCACACAAAAAATGTATAAAGCATTAAAAAGTCATTGCAGTCTGTCTCCTTTTCCCCACTGATTGCTGAAGTTTCTCTATTTTGTACTCGGTTTCCATCACTTGGGAGACACATACATCATGCCAATAGGATCCATAAATATTCTTAATCCCACTATACTGGCAATTCTCTCTTGCATTAATCTGAATGTAAATGGGATCCCCGTTCATATGAGAAGCCACTGTTCTGCTGGCTGCATTGGTAGTAATGCCCCCTCTCGAAATGAAGCACCCTGCAGTTGTATTTTGAGTATAAAAACACATTTATTTCATGTTTACGTGATCTCTAGACTTTGAAATCCTTCAAGGGCACCCCAAAATGTGCCCTCAATTTCTACCAGTTACCAGGCGCTGGAGGAAATACTGGAGGCTGTTCAGAACAACAGCCACAAGGCAGAGATCGGGATGTACTGGAGACTCATCTGGCAATGCCAAAAAAAGAAAGCACTGTGTTTTGGGAGGGCTTCTCAAGCACTCACCAGCACAGTAGGCGTGGGGTGGTGGGCTGTCATCGTTGTGACGGTTGAAGCAAGTGGGATCAGCCAGAATTAATCTGCAGCTCACCATTTTTAGAAGGGCTGTTGCCTCACCGCATTATCCAAAGGTGTGTTCGGTGCGTGGTGGTACATGTCACCCTCATTAAGCTTTATAACGTCACACAGATCTGAAGCTGGTGATTTGCTTCTGGGACCACTGCCATGCCTCGGGGTGCCTGACGGGAGGATTATTTTTGTTCTTTGCAGAAGACACTGTTTTCCAAATGGATCATAAAAAGAAAAATGTGCTCGTAGGTGTTGAAAGAGCAAATGGTTTTGCATTTGACTGTGCTGTGCCTTTCCTAGTTTCTCCGCCCTTTGGAAGCAAATGGGGGCTTTCATCCCAATTTTAAATTCTGGGTCCTTGCGGACTGGCTCAGTCCAAATAACTACAGTGAGGACTGTGATTTGCGAGGAGGAAGGCAATTGAAGCAGTGTACGGTGATTCACAAAACAGACCTTCTGAGATATTGTCTGCTCCCTTAGCCAAGTTTTGCCTTTTACGTTTTCCTGGGTCTTTTCATTTTTGTTATTGATTTGTAAGCATTAACACTCTCATACACCCCCAGAGTGTTTCTGGAGCTCCATTAGGGCAGCATCTGTGCCTGGTTTGAAGTCCATTTCATCCTTTCTCATGGAAATCATGGTAACCCACACTGCAGTTTTCCATGAGGCAATCTGCCATACCATGTCCTGCCCACGGTGCTCTCATTACATGCTCTTTCTTCACTCTGTGTTACCAGGCACCCCACCTGGACCCATCCGTGCTTGTCCTGGAGGTTGCTTCTGGGCAGCCTCTGGTGCATTTCTTCCAATGTCTCTAGCTTTTATCATGGGTTTCTCCAAGTCCTTCCTGAGAAGTCCCTGGTGTCTCCCTATATACTGATTTTGGAGGCTTGCCCTTGTTTTTCTGCGCTATAATGTTTGGATCCATTTGGAGACTTCTTGTTTGTTAGCAGCTCCCCAGGCCTACGGCTGGCCCGGTCTCCTACACCAACATGCTTCTCTTTAGCCACCATTTGACTGTGCAGGTCTGTTGTGAAATCCTGTCCCTGACTCATCCTTTTGATCCCTTTAAACTGCCCACTCAAAAAGCACATTGTAGGCTGGGATGAGGAACTCACCCAGGCTCAAGCTGTGCTGCTCCCTTTCATCCAGGCATCTCTGAAGCTTCTGGAGAGGAGACAGTTCCCACCACAGCCCCATGTGGAGTGGGTCACGAATTTGTGTCTTCTCTGGCTGCCAGGAGAAAGTCCTGAATTTGCTAAACCAAAGAGGCCGTTGCCTTCAGGTGCTGGAAGGCAGGTTCAGGTTGGAGAGTGTCTGGGGAAAGGCTGAGTCTGCTGGTCTTATCAGGTATTATTCTCTGCTGCTGGTGCTTTGGATGTGGTGGTATCTCCTTTTTTGTTCAGTACTTTCAAAAATCTCTTTTTATGAGTTTTTTTTCTTTAAACTTAAAAAAAAAAACCAAACACCTTTCAATAAAAGCCCTAAGAAATGCGAGGAAATCATTTATCAGCAGTCCTGGCTAACTGGGGAGGTCCCAGTTGACTGGAGGCTGGCAAATGTGATGCCCATCTACAAGAAGGGCCAGAAGGATGATCCAGGGAACTACAGGCCTGTCAGTCTGACCTCGGTGCCCGGGAAGGTTATGGAGCAGATCATCTTGAGTGCCATCACACGGCACGTATGGGACAACCGGGCGATCGGGCCCAGTCAGCATGGGTTTATGAAAGGCAGGACCTGCTTGACTAATCTGATCTCCTTCTATGACAAGGTGACCTGCTGAGTGGATGAGGGAAGGGCTGTGGATGTTGTCTACGTAGACTTTAGTAAAGCCTTTGACACTGTTTCTCACAGCATCCTCCTGGAGAAACTGGCTACCCATGGCTTGGATGGGTGCACTCTGCGCTGGGTAGGAAACTGGCTGGATGGCCAGGCCTAAAGAGTTGCGGTGAATGAAGTTAAATCCAGTTGGCGGCTGGTCACAAGTGGTGTTCCCCAGGGTTCAGTATTGGGGCCAGTTCCAACCTAAACAATTCTATGATTCTATGAAAAAATGAAGAGGTCAGTGGGGCCTTCAGAGATTGCCTCTTGTTTCCATGTGGTCTTGGGAGATCCTGTTTTCCTAGCCTGTAAAAGGAGGATGTTCTTACTGGATGGAGGTGGGAAGCAGGTTGAGATGTGCAGCATGAGTTGGCAGGTACCTGGCTGCAGAGAGAAAGGGAAATAGGCCCAGTGCTCTGCAGCGAACCCAAACCACATGCGGTAGAGATTGAGCAGAGCTGCTGCTCCTGGGGCTCCCGGACAGTGCAGGACACAGCTGTGGTCCTCCTTGCTCCAAAATGAAGGGGAATGTGCCAAGCAGGCAGCTGTTGTTAAGGGTCAACACGCTGCCTGCACAGAGATCTAAATGGTGCTGCTGTGTACAGACCATCGCTGATGCTCAGCAAGTTGCAGTTTCTGAAGTAGGCATTGATACTTGTCTCCTCCTCTTGGGTCTGGTCTGGGAGCAGGACTCTCCCAACCTTCATGCTGGGGGAGGATGACAGTGGTTGCACATGGGCATGTGTCAGGTCAAAAAATAAGTGACAAAGCTACCTTGCACAGAAATGTTATCGCTGGTGGTTGTGTTTGTGTGCATGTGTTTATTTTAATTAACCTCCAAACAATGTATTTGATTTTTTTTTTTCTCATTTTAAATATTATTTGAGCTTAGCTTGAAAGTGACCTCCTGAGGTAGCGGTTCAGACAATTCTTAGCAGAGAACAACTTTTGAGTAAGAGCTAGAGCCTCATAATGAGGCCTCGAAATATTAAAGCCATCACTTCATTTCCCCAGGTACCTGCATGCCTGGAATACATTCTCCTTATGCTCCTTTGTTTGAACTCTAGAAGGGGTGACAGAGTTATTAATTAAAACAGTGGCGTGCACAAGGTTTGGAAAGGGAACAAGAAATGCGAAAGGCCTGTGAGCGATTTCCTCCTCCTCTCCTTCCCCTGCAATTTATTCTATTCCTGGTTTTCCATGTGTTATCTCTTCCTTGGAAAAAAAAACAACAACAACAACAAAAACCCACCAAACAAAAAAAACCCCAACAAACCAACCTTTTGCTTTGAACTAAATTGTTGCTTTATTTCATGGGTACGGAGGCAGCAGCAGGGACCCCCACACACGCTCCCCGGATCAGGTGTTGGTGCCATGCAAATATACCACAAAAAGATGTGTAGGCAGTAAATCCCTGCCCTGGTATGGGGATGTGAAGGAGGTTCTCAGAAACACCTTTTTCTTTGGGTTCACAGCCCTGTTTGAGTCGATGGCTCTTGATGTGAAAAAACATAGAGCTAGTCACAGGTGAAGACTAAGGGTCAAATCCAGGCATCTGGTGCTGTCATGTCTTCCAGACAACAGTTCAGGGCCCATTATCTAGCCCTGGCGTCCTCCAGAGCTCTGCGTCCCACAGAAAACCTCCTTTGTATCATCCACTTCTCTGTAACCTTCTTGCCACCATTCCCCATTGCTGAGGAAACTGATGTCCTTACCGGCCTGGATGCTGCAAGAATAAGTGCATTGTCTGTAGTGATGTCATTTTAAAAAATTAATACATTAAAAATGTTTCCTTCCTCTACAATAATGATAATCTTAATTTTTGAGCTTCCTGCAGTGGAACATTTTCTTAATTGAATTCCTAATTCATTGAACATGTCTAATAAGCATGAATGGCAATTTCATCTTACTGGCTGCATTCTTCTGAGGGACGCTCTTTGGAGACTGGTTCATGAAACAGATATTTTTCCGCTCTCAGACCAAGGTTTCAACTCCAGCCTTTGCTCACCAGTCAGTATCAACCCGGAGCACTCTGCTCCTCCAGACCAGGGAGTGAAACAGGGTTAAGCGCTGGGCTCCTCTCATTGCTGTCTCCGGCTTGAAGGCACTGACCCTCCTGCAGGCACCCTGGGCTCATCACTGGTAGTTGAGCTGGGCTTCCGCTCCTGAGGAGACGCTGGGGTGGACATCCCTGAAGGTGAAGGCTGCTCTTGGCCCCAAGCACCACCACCGACCAGGAACCCCATGTGCTCTACTTGGTTCAACACTGAATGAAATGCACACTTTACTACATGCTGTGCAATCTTACTGCGTCCTTTCTAGACCTGCTTTTTTCCAAGGTCTTGGGGAGCTGGAGTTCCTTAGCCAGCCTTGATGCAGTGGCATTATTGGTCCTTTGAGAACCAGCTGAAATCCAGCAGCACTCCTGAAATGAGCACGTCCCAGCTGCTGCTTAGCTAAAGCACGGCAGCAAGCTGAGCACATAAACCAGTGCCCTCAGATAGCTCGCCTGTTAAGTCAGTGCTGCGTTCTTAGAGTTAAAAGAGTTCTCACAGCCAGAAGCTGCCATCAGTAGAGTAAGGAGATGTGCTCCATGTTTGCTACATGGAAGAAGTCGCATCAGTTATGGGAAATGGTCTTTCGTGTCTTGTTTAGATGTGACACACAATTCTCATCTCTAGGACCATTTATCCTCTATCTTTGGTATTTCTAGAACCTAATTATTATTATACCTCAGTGCTTCCCCAAGGTCTAAAGCATTTATTCAAGATCAACACAGAGCGAATGAGCTATAAAGGGATTTGGGTCCCTTTGGGAGGAAAATCCCAGTCCAGCATGCTCTGAGAAGCCAGCACCATCCCTTCCCTTTGCAGCCAGGGCTGACTGGTCATGATTTGCAACTCAAAGTGAAGAGGTGGTCCAGAGGCTGCAGGACATCCAGGGAGTGATTTCCAGAGAAGCCCCACATATTGCTGCTGGTTGTGCCAGAGCTAAATTGTGCACGCGTGTATCAGCTGCAGCTTTCCCAGCTGATTGCACCCAGGAAAGCCACGCTTACTACTTGCAGAGCTCCCCAAGCAGTCTTGCGCCATGCTGGGTCATTTCCCGTGGCAGAGACTTTTTGCACGATTACTTCCTAATTGTACTTTGTGCTCGTCTTTTTGTCACTTGCCAGGCAAGACTAGGGATGAAGCATGTTCGTTTGAAGCGTTATCCTTTAGATCTGGCAGAGATGGCAACTTTGGGAGAAAAAAAAAAACCAAACAGTAATGGGAAATAATTCCCTCTTCACAGGAGGTCTGAATTCCTCCCTCTTCTCTGAAGGTCACTGTTGATCATGAGCCCAGTTACAACACAGCTCCTGCAGAACATCTCCCCCTTGTTATCCAGCTTCATTATGGTTCCTATTTTCTCTTGCCTCCCAGGGCAACATTACACTGCACTTTCATTGCCACTCACGAGGGAAGGGAGCCCTCGTAAGCAAACCTCTTGTGTAGGGAATAGTCCTGATGAAAAGCTGTTTATGTGCAATGAGAAGATGCCTACCTTGAAATCACTCCGCAGTCTTCCTCTGCGGTCCATTATAAACGTGACAGCGGGCAAGTGAAGACTGCTGGCTAGCAGAGAACATTTTTCCCCCTAATAAATTATCAAGTCCAGCTGTTTAGAAGGAAAGCACTGATTATCTGCCGTTTTCCAAAGGAAAACTGAGAACAAGCAAAAGTGCGAGGCTATTCACGCATACTCTGCGGGGCCGAAGTGTGTGCAGTAACACCTTAAACTCCCAGGGCTCAACACATCTGCGAACAGAAGAAGTTGTACTAGCAGCTGGCTGGACTTTTCACTGTTTAGTGGTGATTTTGCAGAAAATGTACTGTGCTGAAGATGCTTTTCCATTTGGGTTAACATAGGAAAGTTCTCCAAAACCACCAAATGTGCAATATTTTTAACTTCAAATGGCTGCTTAAAATGCAAGGAAGAGTGTAGCTAATTAAGCCTCTGATCATTTAAAATTAGCGCTCAGAGAATACAGCCCAATCCAGTTAGAGCAGAGTGCTTTGCTAAAGGCAGGTATAAAAACAGGTGCTATGGAGAGGAAGAAAGGTCTAGAGGCATTTCAGCTTCCATCCACAGAATGAGACTGTGCCCTTTTGCGGTAATTTTAATATTCTTCCTGTGGCTTCAATTTGCAGTGGAGAAGAAACAGAGATAACAAACACCCATGGATCTTCTACAGCTTCAGTGTCATATTTTCTAGCTCTCCTTTTCCACTGGTCACCTATATGGAGTGCAAGATGTACATTTCGCTCAAGGCCAGAGCAGATCAAAAGCACTTAGTATGTTACGTATATGTTCAGTTAGGAACTTAAATTAGGTTGTTCAGTATTGTGGAGGGTGGCGGAGCAAGGCTGGTTCCCAGCACAGCCCAAGTGATACAGCAATTGGTAAGGGCTCTGTATTGTCACCTCTTGTCATCCTATGCACTGGCTCGGTGTCACTCAGCAGTGACATCCCACAGCCTGGGGGACTCATTTACCTCCATCCCCTATCAATTTGATGTCTTCTCTTCATCTTTATTAGTAACACTGATTTTTACTAAGGATAGAAGCTTGTACTTAGCATGCATCATTTAATTAAAGGGATGATGCAAACGTGTCTGAAATTTCCTGTGGACATTAAGTTCTGCAAGGTTGTCCATATTTTGTTTGGACTCTGGCAAATTGATATCTGTGTAGCGCTTCCTTGGAAGAATTTGGGTTGCTTTGAAAGCAATAGCTCATTTAAGGCCACTTAGTACATGCTCTGAAGCCGAACTGCATCAGAGCTTGAACTGATTTCAGCTCTCTTTGAGCAAATGGACACATCCCTGTCTCTTTACATCATGGGCCTCTCAATATGCTGATGTTCTTCATGGCTGTGGGCAGGGCAGTCTGTCCACTGAAGACCTGTCCAGAAAGGTGTCCGCTGCCCAGCGCTGTGTTTGTTCAGACGGGTCTAGCTGTATTCTCAGACATGGCATGAGTCTCATCATTCTCAGCAGATGAGGTTGCTACCAAAAACCCCCAAACTATAGGTGAGGTTTCTTTATTTAAAGAAGCTGAACAGGTTCAGATGTGAGCGCACTGATGTTCTTTCAAACTTGACATTGTCCTCAACAAGGAGCCTCCATGGTGTAAGTTGTAGCACTGCTGGAGGATGTGGCTTGAAAAACACCAAGGACACGTAAAGAGAATATACTGTTCTTTGGAAGTGGAATGAGTCAACTGGTTTTCTGGAGGCAAATTTATATGGTTCACTTAGAGGCAAGGCCACATCATCAGTTCATACAGCAGCCTTGGAGCCTTCAGAGTGCTTGAAAATTGTTCCAGAATTTGCATTTCAGGTGGAACTGAAGATCCAGATGTTAACGCAGAGCCCAAAAGTCTGTGCTGTGCACGTCGGGGGCAGAGAAAACATCAGCAATCAGACAGCCCAGGCACACACAATTACCCCCATTAGTTAGTTATGATTCCCTTTGTAATTAAACCTTTCTTTGGTGTTTAAGTGCATTCCTTGCTGCATCAAAGTCACTACTTTTCCATGACGTCTTCTCCTCTCTGTGTTGTTCATGTAGTTATGTTGCCTTGATCACAGCAAATACTGGAACTCTTCAAGAAGTGCATCATCACAGGACTTGCGTTTATCTTCTGTGGCCCTCCCTTTTTCCTTGTCCCGGAGATGATAACAGACGTGAGTGTTTTATTTTTACATTTTCCTTTTTATATCGCAGCTGATAAACAGGCATCAGCAAAAGAGTAGCTCAGCACTTGAAACTGATGCAACTCTGAGATCTGGTGGGAACTCATTTTAGGGTGAGTGCTTGGGAAAGGTCAGACTCCTCCAGAAGTGAAGTTTATTTCCGCATTTCCCAACCAACTGGCTGAATGGTGTCTGGGAAATAGGCCATCCCAAACTTCACCATGGCCTTGGTGGACTGAGCATATTTAAAAAAATCCCAAGACCTGAAAATTGACTTTGAATAGAGGAGAAGGATGGGCAGGCTGGCTGTCCATCAGATGGTGCAACTTGGCTGCTGGCCAGGCCAGTGAGTGGCCCTGCAAAACACCTTGTAAGACTTAGATTTTCTGAAGAACATAGGAAACCATTTACCCAGCTTGTATCATCTAGAAATTAGAGGGGTGGGCTTCCTGGGCACTCATCTTGAGAGAGGAGTGTCAGAGAGTGATTCCACCCCACCGCATTAGCATGGGGAGCTGGGGGAGAGCACTCTCTGAGCCCAAGGTATTACGCCTGGTAATGCAAGTTGTGTTACTCACTGAAAGAGATTGAAGCTTGGAAACGTTGCAAAGGGCTAAAAACGTGCAGAGACATAGTTACTGCAGCTCAGCCGTCTCCCTCTGACGATGGTCTGTAGGAGAAGCCAAGCAACCTGTTGCAGCTGTCAGAGGAATAAGTCTCTTATCTCAAAGGGTTGCTCCATAAAGGATTGACGGTCCAAGCTCTGCTCTCAGCCGGGTCATTTTTGCTACAAAATGTAAATGTAATATCAACATGAGGACATCCCATAGACTTACTGAGTGTGTAACAAGGCCTAGGCTATCAGCCCAAGCCTCTTGCATTAAAAAAAAAACCCAAAAGAGCTATGTAAGTGTCACAGGCTGGGCTCCTGCATTTAAAAAAAAAAAAAAAAAAAAGGAAAATATGCATTAAAAAAACATATGTGTACAACTGAGAGATTTAGGAGGGTGATCCAACCCTCTGCAGTCAGAGAAAAAGACTGTCATGATGCTTAACTCTGGTACTCTGGCTCAAACCCTAAATAGTTGAGGCCAAATTATTAATAGAGAAGATGAGTGACAGATTCCAGGTACTCAAGTCAGGCTTCCTCCTGAAATTTTCTGTCGGTAAAAATAAGTAGCCTTTCTTTACATCTAACAAAATCTCTTCCCTGGCTCTCCTTGACGGTTCCCCCTCCTGTCTCCACCTCCAGAGATGTCTGAACAGTATAATTTCCTGTTATTTTTAGCCATCTTTCATAATTGAAAGTATGTCTGTGTCAAAGAGAAAACGTTCCCATGCATTCCTCAACAGGCACTTACCAAAAGCAATTGATGAAAATGAAATATTTAATGGGGTTTTATACCTGTGGACTTGGCGACGCTGGTGCATCTCAAAAGAAAAATGTTAATGACATGAGGATGGATGGGCATGGGACTATCATGTCCCCAGCTTTGCTGGTGCTTCTCTTTTGGGATCAGCATTGGATCCAGCCTGAGGGGTGCACGGGTCACTGGCAGGTGAGCTTTGGGAAGTGGTGGCTGCTCCTGTTCCCTGAGTTTCGTGCTCCTCCTGTGGCAGACCTGGTACTGATGCTTGGGGCAAAGCCAATGGTTCTCACTTGTCAGTAGTACTTAGGGTGGCTGCAGCACTCTCCAGAGATCCAGCCACATCCACAAGCAGCTATTTATCTCATCTAAGGTAAGAACCACTCGGGATCAGAGCCAGAGTCCAGCTAGCCCCATTCCTGTTATTCCAAAGTGGCCAGAGCAGATGCCTCTCAAAGAAGGCGACAGGAGCTCCTTCAGGTGGTCTCCTTCTGCGTATGTTCTGCTCACCTGCGTGAGTTTGCAAGTCTGCACTCGGGATCTTCCTGAGCCATTGTTTTTGTCTTTGCATTTAATAGTCTTTGGAGGATTTTTCTCCCTTGGATTAGCACACCTCTTCTCTTCCCAGGCCAATTCTGTGCTCCCGTTCCGACGCTTAGGGAGACAGATACTGCTCCCGCTTTGTCCTCAGCAGCTCAGCTGGATTTTGCCTTGGCCCGAAGAGCTGAAGCATGAGCATTTCAAAGAAAGCAGAAGGGCAGAAACAGCCCCTCAAGAGCACGCAGTGAGGCAGGAGTTGATTCAATTTAACGCGGCTACTAAAACCGACCTTGAGGATCCAAGGTTGTAATTGCATCCACTTCGCAAATCAAGCTCTCTCTAATCAGGCTGTCTTGTTGTGACTCACCCCTAGCCCAGAGCCGACTGCTGTGGAGGTAGAGAGGACGGACCTCAGGTCTCCTCTGCCCTTTCTCCCTCTCACCAGCTAATAACGTCTCTTTCCTATGTGCACCCTTCTAGGCTGCCTCCCCTCGCCCCCCGAGTGTCACTGCTCTGTCCCCAGCCACCTCCCAGCACAAGTGGTGGCTCATGCATCTCACACAGTCTTGGTGGAGAAGGGTGTGGGAACTCTGTTGTGTCCTCAAAATTAAGGAGGCAGGACCCCACGTTCTCGCTGCTGCCCCCAGACGTGGGTATCAGCCTAAGGAGGGTCTCACTTGCTGCCTGTGTCAGTCCCTCGTGGTTTTCTGTTGTGAAAGCCACGGAAGAGAGTTTCCAGCATACTGCGTCTGTTTGGGAATCATAACAGGGCTGGAATTTATGAATCATAACTAATCATGTTGCCAGGTACAGGGAGGATTATACGATGTGTGATCTAATAACTCCTGACCGTTTAATCACCTGTGGTAGGTTCTGAGCATGTTGCACAACAGGTAACATAACTGACCTTTTAAGGTGAAACCACAAAAGGCGTTTCTTTCATAGGTGTTTCCTCGCTCTGCTTGGCTCGGGCATCCTTGCTGGTAGTAGGACCTCCTGGCCTGGTAGAAGCAGGCAGGAGTGTTGTCCCACAAGTGTTGTCGCATCCCAGAGGAGTTTCCCACTGGGATTTCTGCAGTGATTTCAACAACAAGGGAAGGAACTGAGTCTGAATTTTGCACAAGACTCTTGTTGCACAGGTGTCCACAGATACCCAGAGCCCATGTCACCTCCAAAGGAGGCTGGAAAGGTTCTGCCATCCCAGAGAAAACTTCACTGGGGTGGACCTGTGACTATAATCTAGCCCTACAGTGTACTCGCATGTGAGTTGCGTAGGGTCAGAACTAGCAAACTCATGCCATTTGTCCATCGTTCAGTCACTCCTGTCCATGGGCCCCAAAGAAACACTGTTCCCCTATGAAAAGCTGCCTCCGTAACAAAGATACCCGCTGTCCCTCGCCCGGCAGTGGCAGTCCCTTCTGCTGCCACCCCAGCACGGCCAGCAGCGGACGTGTGTGCCACCAGCACAACGTCCTCGACAACCTCTTGGGCTGAGCTTAGCTTAACCAATACAAATACACCTGCCGTGTGAACATAATTGCGTTTAATTGCTGAGATAAATTTAAAATACTTGCCCAGGTGAGGTTCCCCCTTCCAGGGGCGTACGCGAATGAGCAGGGGTTTTCTGGGTAACCCCCTGCTTTGCCCAGGCAGTGACGGCCACTTCCCCAGACAGCAAAAGGCACAATTCTTGCTCTTGAACATCCTCCCTGTGGCCCTTGGAGTGGTTTCAAGTGAAAAACAAAACGGCAACGTTTTAACCATCGCCTCCCACGCCGTGTCTCTCTTCAGCCTCCGTTGCCGCGGGTTCAGAAGTCTTTGGTGGATCAGTCTGCTCCCAAAAAAAACATGGGTTTGCCAAAATAGAAGCATTTTTGCAGAAGGCAATGATTTGGCTGAATGTTTTGCCAGTGCGTGTCTCTGGGTTTTGTAATTTGTTTCAGCATTTTCTGTTTTCGTTTAGTTTTGGATTTCATTTTCTTGTACAAGATACTACCAAACCAAAATATTTTAATGTTTGCAAAGAATTTTTGGGGGAGGGGTGGGGGAAAAACCTTGATTTTCAAATGCATTTTGAAATGCCAGGGTTCCCTACCGAGCAGAAGTCCCATTTTGCTGTCAGCTCACAGCATCAGCTCTGGTTACATAGAAGTTAATGCCACTGTGAAAGACCTGAACATCTTTCCCACTAATATCCTTTACTTTCAGGATGGTGAATTATTTAAAATGCTTTCTATGGCTTTAGTCTGTCCAAAGTCACAGTCTCATATTTCATTATTGTCAGTCTCATAATCGATCATTTCTTTTCTGGTAGCAGCTGGGGTCTCCTGTCAAGGACCAAGGTGCAGTTGGTATGTTCCTAGGTGGCGATGGAGAGCAGAGCAGATGGGGTCCGGCGTGACGCACTAATTCAGCCAAAGCTAGGGATGGCTGTGACCTGCACAACCCGGGGCAGGCTGGAGGAGAGCGAGACCAACAGCTGAGCAGAGAAATTACACCAGCAAAGTGAAGCAGACGCTAGGATTGGTGTACCTCAGAGAGAGAGCATGGGGCAAAACAAGAAAAGGTCTTTCAAGGCAATGGGAAGCATTTGTATTTGATATGCCTCTGTAAATGCTGTTTTCTGGCACCTGGGAAGACTGCTCAGCAGTCGTAGCTGGAAAAGAGAGTGAAGAATAATGTGTCCAGCGGAAATTCCTGAAGCTCTTGGCTCATCAGAGCATAATTGCTGAAAACTGGAGGCTGCTCAGGACACTGGAGCTAACACCTCCGCGCTTGCAAGAAGTGGGATCTTGGGTGACCACAAGTAGTAAGCTTGGGATGTCATTAAAATAGCAACACCTGCAGCGGCGCAGAGCCCTGAACTCCCTGCCAAGGAGTTTCAGTGTGCTGCTAACTTGGAGGGAAGATGCCACCTACTAAATCACCCACACCACTTCCTGCAGCACCTGTTTTTTCCTCACGTCTCCTATCCAAATAGTGGCTAGACCTATGTCAAAAATGCTGTCTCTGCTGAAATAGCTGGGCTGGGCATTGCTGGATCTGCACCGCACGTCGCCAGCAGGAAGGCTGCAGGAGGAGTAACACGCAGAAGGAGTAATGCCTGTGCCCACACCATGGGCAGAGCCAGGACATGGCCCTGTTCCATCCTGGAGCCTGGCAGAGTACAGCTCTTCAAAACCAGCCCTCAATGGAGACAGGTGACATGCAGGCACTTGTGGCTCCTCGCAGGCTCTTGGAGATGTGAGGGTATTGCCAGGTAAGAAACGGATCAGGAGCAGTCAGTTAGGAGAGCTGCCCAAACAGCTTTCAGATCTCAAATGCATCAATCCCGATGGGGATGAACAGCCAACATGAACCCTTGTCCTGCACCAGAGGTCACCTCTCCAAAGCAGCTTCTCCAGGGAGATCCTGGGTTTGGTCAGAACCTTCTCTTCTGAGTTGGGACCCAGCCTGGTACATTGGTGATCCTTCACTCTCCATGGAGAAATCCCCAAAGTTTGCTTTTTTTTTTTCTCTTTCTGCATGCTTGTAACTCACGTGCCAAAGGCAAAAACCCTACAGTGATTCCCCCAATCATTATTTTCTCAATATATTGACTCCACCAGACAGTTAGTCAGCAACAGCAGGTATTGTTGGCGGAGCCAGGAACCCTCTGCAACAGAGGTCCTCCCTTGCTTTCCTTCTCGGAGAAGGCACTGGAGTGTCCCACTTGGTCCCTGGCCTGGAGAAGACCTGGCAGAACAGATCTGCAAGCCATGGGTGTTTTGCGCTCCCATGAACTTCCCCAGCACCTGGTCAAGCTGATTTGATGACTGTTGTTCCTGGACATGGACTGGAAGACAGGCAGAGACGTCTCTTGGGCTGGCTGGAGCCTTCAGCGGGGAGGAGGGCTGTAGCCCTCCCAACTGCCTGCTTGTCCCTCAGCTCTGTTTTTCTCAAGGGCTTCAGGAAGCTGCAGAGTTTCAGAAATGTTTTTTTCCCCTTTCTTGAAAGTGCAGCTAAAAATAAAGAGAGTATTGAAACCAAGCCCAGCCCATGAAGCAGAGTGTGTAGGTGTGATGCTAACCAACACCTGGGGCTGTGAAGTGTCCTGGGGGAGATGGTACACATCTGGTAGACAGGTTCTCTCTTTCCCCTCATTCTTTCTTTGGCAACTTTTCAAAGAGCACAGGAGATGATGAATCTAAAGCCATAGAATCGTTTTGTTTGAAAATGCTCTATGTGCGTTGTCCCAGGTATAAGAAGAGGATGAGGAGACAATGGTTTTCCTTTGCAAAACCTGCCAGGACCTCCAAGCTGCTACTGCTCTCTGCTTTTATTTCCTGGCTGAAGGTTTCTAGAGGTGGCTGGTAGAAAACAGTGATTGCAGATACTGCTTCATGGTGGCAGAGCAGGATGCCTTGAGGTTTTGCCCTTGGCAGCTTGCATGTACAAGATGAGTTTTATGAGCTGCATTGGTCTGCAATAGCCTACACAGGGACACCTCTCAGGCGCAGCGTCCCAGCTGCTGCAGCGACCCGAGAGGCAGTAATTCCCCTTTTCTCCCTGCCTTCTCTGTCCCCAGCACCTTTGGGTAGGACTGGGAAGTGGTAGGAAAGAATCCTTAGAGCAAGCCGAGTCAGAGAGTGGTGAAGCCAGAAGGGAGGGCTGCAAAAATCCAGGTGGGAACCAAACGGGCTGTACTTCCAGTGGCAACTTCTCGGAGATGGCCTTCCAGGGACAGCCTGGCCAGTGCTGCCTGCAGACACCGGTGAAAGACCTAGACCCCGCGTTAACCTCCCCTCCCACCATCCACCACCTCTGCCGATGTAAATGCGCAGCTGGAAGCAGTTTATTCCCCGTCAGCCCTTTCCTGCTTATCTGGAGCTAGTGGCAAGAGCAGGAGCCGCTCTCGCGGAGGGACCCTGCAAATCCTCGGACGAACGCCCAGACCAAGCGCTGTTTCACAGGGGGATCGGGGTGGATTGGATAATTAATCACAGCTTGTCTGGGGGAGGATGAGGAAGTCTGAATAAAGGTGTTAACGGCTCTTAAAGGCTTTCCTGGTTCGCAGAGGGTGCTGCCTCAAACAGATTATCTGGAAATATTATTAGCTGGAGTGGGAAAGGGTTTTTTCCTCCTCTGTGCTCTTTGCAGCCACCCTAAATCTGCTTGAGCCATGGAGACAGGTTTTATTGTGTGGGGGAGAGGTGTTGGCTGTCAGTGGGTCAGCAATTAATTGGTTTACTCCTTTCTCACGGTTATTTTCTAACCAACATCTGCTAAAACCCCGGTGCCCACTTTGTCCCAGCTCAGCAAACAAGAGCCACAGGGATTTGTGGGGGGGGGGGGACCCCAGGCCACGAGGCTGGCTTTGCAGGGGCTGCCAGGAGGTCTTTTGTCCCCTGCCAAGCCTCTTTCCCTGTTGTCTCGTCTTAGGAGGAGGATGTGATTAGTGTTTTCTGCCATCGGATGTCAGCTGAGGGATGAGAACCGTGTGCCAAGAGGAGGAAAGAGCTGCCATGGATGAATGGTAAGTGAAAGCAGAGACATGCCCCCTTTGCTCCGTTAGTTCAGACAAATGCATTTGTTCAGCTCGGTGCTACCTTCTCTCCTGGCAGAAGTGGCCTTCAGCCTCGTGTTTCTGGGTGAGGGTGGGCTCTCCTCTATCTTCTGCTGCCATCTGAGAAAGCATTTCTCATGAAACCAGCTTTATTGGAGCAACATTCCCATTTCCTCACAGCTTCGTCGTGATTCTCACACCTTTGCAAGTCATAGAAACAGAGGGGTGTCATCAAACCAGAAACCTCGTGCCCTGCTAGCTCCAGCTCACCCCGGTTTCTGCCCATCAGCTCTGCTGCTATAAAGGAGCTGAAGTCGGTGGTGGAAAAGTGCTGGCACATCTGTTCCAGGCAGCAGGGTCTTGCTGGGAACATTGCAGATGGCTCTCGTATGGTAATTGACCTGATAGTGCATCTCAAGCTGGGAAATCACCTTTCGAACCAGAGCAGGAATAGAGAAAGAACATGGCTTGGGCCTGAAGGATTTTTATATTTGTAGCTTGGCATCATTCTGGCTTGGAGTGAAAAGCAAACATTTCCAGTCCTAGAAAGGTGATGAAGCAGGGGCTGTGAAACTGCTGGTGCAGGGTAGTCTCTCTGCTACACCTGCCTGGCCTCCCCAAAGCCTGCAGGGTGAGCAGGAAACCCCCTCCGTGGAGACACTCATTTGAAATCACATCGTCCGCAGGGAACACTCCCTGTTGCCATGCTGCTACTTCTCTCCCAGCTCTTCCTAGATCTTTAATAGGAATTAGGAGTTCTGAGTGGAGTCCCATGGGCTGCTTTCTTCGTGGTTGCACTGATTTCGAACAACTAATTTAGCCCCAAAGAAAGCATAATGAAAGCAGCAGATTTCCAGGTCTCTCTTTTCCTTCACAGAAGACCATCCTTTTCAAATGTGAAGCACAGCAAGCCCAAACTGGATCCCTGTTCTCCTTGGGGATCGGCCTGCAGGGATGACGAGAGAAACGGAGTGAGTCTCCAAGCCCTCTCTGGAGCTAAACTGCAAAAACACAGGCTTCACCAAAGCCCTTCGAGCCAGCCTGTCTCCCAGCAGAGTCTCCGTCCTTCTCTCTCAATTCAGGGCTGGAAATATTGACAGGTATGGAAAATCCATTACAAATAACTAAATAACCTTCCCTGCAGTGCTGCTGGCTCCGTAAGTGCTTCCCCAGCTGCTGGGAGACCACGGGAGCACTCCCTGGAGTGAGCGGACACAGGTGGTGCTGGCATGCATCTGGAAACAGCCTGACAGCGGAGGGGAGGCTGGACTTTCTGGTTGTCTGGACCCTTCCCCTCTGCGGTGGGATCTCTCGCCAGGTCCTGCAGCCTCCCTTCAGGTTTCCAGACAGCCCAGTGTCCACCTCAGAGGAGCCCTGCTGGAGGCCAGGAGCAGGGAGATACCCAGTTTCCTTGAGGCAGAAATGTCATTTTGCATTTAAATAGCTTTTTCCTCCCATAGGGTCCTTAAGCGTTTGCTAAGCTGTTAAGAGGCAGGGAGGGGTCTGGCTGGCCAACCTGCAAGGCGATGGTGGGATAGAGGGGAAGGGAAGGGAAGGGACCAGGCGCTGGCTAGGTCGGCACTGGCGACTGGCACGTTAACCATGGGAAGGGAGAGATGTTGGCCAAGGGTTCCTGGAGAGGGACACACTGTTTTGATGTTGGACTCTCATTACTGTGTAAGTAAACCAGAGAGCAAAGGGTCAGTGTTTCTGGTGTGCAGGCAAGCTTTGAACTAAGCCAAGCTCTAGCATGTTCCAGTGTCCCTTTCCTTCTTGAAGCATGTTTCTGTAACATGTTTCTGGGGAAGGAAATTGGCCACGTGGTCAGCAAGGTTGCTCCAAGAGGAGCAACTGAACAAGGGGTTTGTTGCAGGCATCTCCTGCCTTACTCTTCCAGTGCTTCCCACTTCCCTGCAGACTTTAATTCTGGAGAGCAAGTTGGATTGTAGCCACTGAGACCAAATAGATGTACCTGGTTAGTCTTGTGTTGCCCATTACAGGGACAGATAGGCAGAGTGTACATGATGGAGAAGAGACCAACTGCTCGTTCTTGTCTTGAAGAGCCTCCTGTTAGAAGTGAAGGACCAGGGTTCCCATCGCAGCTCATGTTTCACCAGTAACTTCTCCAGCTATTGAAATTGTGTTGTCTCTCTTAATCATGTAAGGCTTATTTTCCCACACTGGAAAATGAATTCAGCACCGCTGGCAAAGCTGGGGGCTGGGAAGTTTTAATTGCTGTTTGTACGGTGCTTTGGGGCTCTGGAGTGAATGGTGCTGGAGGCCTGGGAAGGGTTATATTATATATTGGCAGATACTTATACTTTATTATATATGTGAGCTCTGTGGTCCTGTCAGCAGCTTCTTCCTGATGCCTGGATGCTATAGGGCTTCCTAATGCAAGTAGCACAAATACTGCCCTCCTATAGCCGCTCACCCCTGCCGAGCATCACTGCACAGTAAGAGGGGGACCTACTAAAGTCCAGTGTCCCTCTCCAGCCGAAATAAACTCAACCAGCATGTGCCTGTAAATACCCACCTGCTACGCAGGAGAGAAGAGCCATAAAGCTCTCCTCTCACAAGGCTTTTCCCTTAGAGCATCTCTTCCGTAGGCGATGTGGCCACATCCTACATTAACCTTCCTGGCCCCCCAGCCCCCTGCTCAGAGCAACACCTCCTTAATTATAATCCATCCAATTCCTCTCTCCTCTACCTGGAAAGAATGGGATTTGGGGACAAGGAACAAATGTGAAGGCATAAGTCTCTTTTCATGGGAAAGGAAATCTATCCAGCACCCTGCTGGGAACCCTGCTTTGCCTAAACCCTGGCATAATGCGGTAAGAAGCTAAGGCTCTTAGCGGGCGAACAGCGCAGGAGTCCTATTAAGCACGTCTCAGGTCTCTGCGGTCAAGTGCTCTGCGTTGCACCCGGTGCACCGCGGTTTGCACAACGGGGCAATTGTGGCCCTGCTGCTCTGGCATCAGCATCCCGCGCTTGCTCGGGGCGAGCTGCACAGAGGATGGGCTGTTCAACAGCCGCTCACAGGTTGAGGCCGGTGCTTCAGGAAATGAGCTTGTAGAGGGTAGGAGTGTTTCAGTATCAGCAAAGTCCTGGAAAAAGGACGCATTAGCTATCGATTAGCATGTGTTCCCACATGTGTACAACTGTGGGTGTGTGAAGTAACATGGTATCTAGGCTTATGATATCATCCACATGAAAATCAGTAAAGGAATATGACGACTTTGACATAAAATATGATTTCTTTGGTTTTTTTCATCACATTTGTGTTTTGGTGGCACACTTGGTTTTCTGACAGATACTGCAGAAATATTCAGCTGATTACTGCAAGGGGCAAAACTGGAGTTACTTAAAATTTGCTAAAGCTTTTAAAATGCAAAAGCTTCCCCAAAAGATGTACTTTCCCTCTTTAGGCAGCTCTCACACTGGTGGTTCCTTCTGAACGGTGGCTTCCTGGAGTGGTGGGCAGCCCCTCGCTGCCTGCGCCGGGCGTAGCAGGCAGGGGAGGATAGCCCAGGTGGGAGCCCGGGGTGAGAGCAAAGCCTGTGTGACAGCGCTGCAGTGGCCACCTAATAGGTGACATTGCCAGCACTGCTTCCCGTGTGTCCCCTTCAGCCTGGGGCAGACAGAAGGCAGGAAGAAGTTAGCTGAGCTTCTGTGACCCTGATGCTGCTTGCTCGAGAGGGTTTCTTTTACTACCAGGTACATTAATGGCTTCTGCCATGGGGCTGCTGGGTTGAGACCTGTGGCTTTCTCGGGGCGATTGGTGCCAGGTCCCATGGGTTACCACAGCTGTGTCACCAAAATCAGGTGAGGAACGTACCCACCGGCCCTTTCAGCAGCACCAGAGCGTGTCAGGGCATGATGGAACCAGCCCAACCCCACGCCAGGGAAGCACGGAAAGGCACGGGGCTGCTAACGGCCCCGCTCGCATCCCTCCGGCACTCCCCCTCCAACCAGCAGATGTTAGAGAAACATATTTTGCAATGGGCTCATTCAGCCTGGGGTAACTCCTGTTCTTTCTCTTTCAGGATATTCCTCTCTGCAGCCTACCTGACATCCAGCGGAGGCAAAGGAACAAATGCATGGATCCAGGTATTGCCTGCTGCTGGGCTTATACCACAAATGCTTAGGAGCAGTAAAAAGAGTGCTGACACCACAGATTTGACCTTTAATTTAAACCCCCCTTTTTAGGGATGGGGCCAGAGCTGGCCCTGCAAGGGAGAATCCAGCTCCGAGGAAGCAAACAGACCCTTTAAAGACATTTAGTGCTGAAGAAAGCAGGGAAGGATTCAGCATGAAGCCACAAAACCAATTTTGAGGAAGAAATACAGCTTGCCTCCTGTCCCCTGGCCCTGCGAACCAAAGGGGAGAGGCTGCCCATCACTTTGGGTCGGCATCCCAGGCAAGGGCAGCATCCCCGGGTGCTCACAGTCTCTCTGAGCATGGTTCTGTTTAGGTTGGCTGCTGCTGATCCTGGCGCATCTTCGGCTTTTAACCCCTCGGGGAGGGGTCGGCATGGCCAGCCAGAGGGGGAGAGCGCCAGCCCACTGCATGCTCCACAGCTGCCGAGGACACTGCCGCGATTCATTCACGTCCCTGCTCAGGGCACAGATTGTAAACACGGTAGGGAAGCCGGGCCACATCCCAGCCCAGCTTGGCTGCCTGCCTCGAGGTCCCCATTGCCCAGATTTTGGAGCTTGCCTCTTTTTCCATTACCTCCAAGCTGTAATGGTGAATGTTTCAGTAATGTTTCCTAAAAATAAAAATGTCAACAGAAATAGCCATTTAGTAACACAAGTCTGTGCATCTTCAGGCCCTGAGCAAGCTGGGAGGAGAAATGCTGAAATAGCTGATGAGTTTGAAGATACTCTGAGAAGCTCCCTTACTGCACATGGACCAGCTCTCACCAGCGTCACCTGCAGCAGGAGGGCTGTTTGAGGACTGTTTTCCCTCCCTCCCTAGGCAAATAGCCAACCCCTCTCCAAAAACAGCCCATCTGTCTGATACTGTTTGATAGAAAAACCTGTGTCTGAAAAAAAGAAATACAACTTGCGTGACCGTGCCGAGGTGCCCGTGGTGTGGCAGCATACGGAGTGGTTACTGCTCCTTCACTTAAGTAGGGTGTTAATTTTCTGTTATGGCTTTCACAGGGAAAGAAGTCAAAGGATATAGGCACCCGATGTTGGGCAAGGCTTTGCTATGCAGGAAAGCATAAATGTTGTCCAGTTGATAATAGCCTTAAATACCAGGGAACTGCTTTTGATGGAAAACTCAGCAGATGTCTCAACAGCAGCACTCTGCAGCAGCACAGGAGAGAAACCAGAGAGCAAGTACTTTGTGCGGCCTTTTTGGGGAATGAGTGGTTGAGCCAGAGTGTAAAGATAACAAAATTAACTCCTCCGTGCAGTTCAGGCAATGTTAAATCCCTGCAATTCAGGGGTTTGGGGAATGACCCTACTTGGCATCCTTGCTTGCCTTCCTTGGGCCCTAATCTGTCCCGATCAAAGTCCCTGGCTGGATCCTTTAGAGGAACCAGGGACAGGAGCTTCTCCCCACCAGCTGAGGATGGACGGTGGATGCTCTGGTGGTTAAAGCACTAGTATAGGCTGTATTAACCCATCTTCTGTGCCCCATCTGTAAGTTGGTAGGTCTGAAGGGTATGCTGCATGGTTACAGAGCCCAGTGCTCAGGATGGGAACAGGGCATCCGAGGACATCGGGAGGACAGTGAAAGCCTTGTCATACAGCCTAAAGTCTCATAGCAAGTGTCTATTAATAAGCCATGCCTGCGCTTCCTCCAGGTATTTACAGTGTGCTTTCTCCCTGTTAGCTTTGAAAACCACAGCTCCGTTTTGACATAGCAAGTCCTTTTCTTTTAGTGATGCATTTGGTACCACAAGTGTGTTTGGCTGGGGAAGCGTGTCAGTAAAAACCTACCTCATTTTGAAAAGCCAACAGGATTTCCCTCTAAAAGTGATCTCTGTCTCCAGATGAACAGTTTCAGCCTGTCCTCTGCGAGGCTCTCTGCTCTGGAGACGGTGGCTGGCTGGCTTGAACACTGGCTGCGGACGGGTGCCACCGAACCCATGCAAAATATAGCGGTGACAGCATCAGCCCAGCTGGCAAGGTCACCTCCCCCCTGCGCAGGCTGTCCCAGGGGAACAGGGGCCGGTGGGGATTCCCGGCTGCTCAGAAAGGGACCTTTGGAGGCTGCCAGCGTGCAGGGACCCCCTGAAAACCCTGAAAGGTGGCTGGTTTCTTACCCTTGCCCAGGGCAGAGCCCCTTGTGCCATGCTGGTGCTTCAGCAAATGAGCCAAAACTGGCATAGCTGCAAAACGGGGCCAGCCGACAACCGGGATGAGCCTGGCTTGTGAGTCAGGTTGGGCTGGAAAAGTAAGGAAAAAAGCATTTTCAACCCAGGGAAACAATGGGGAAATGAAATGGAAACTGGGACCTCTGAGCTCCTCCACCCTCCCCCAAGGAGAGTGGTGTGGTGCAGAGGGCAGTTCCCAAAATCCAGCATCTGTTGTAACTCAGTTGTACCCTCTGAGAAACGTCTTTTTGCCGTTAGATGTGCAGCGCCTGCTGAAGTGACTTCCTTCTCTTCAGCTGGAGACAAAGGAAAGAATCATTGGTAATGAGCTATTTATGGAGAAATTCATCTTGATATTTGCATCACTAGTACAAGACAAGGCAGCGCCACAACTTTCCTGCTGTTGTTAAGGAGGGCACTTGGAGGAGGTTGGGAGCCTCGAGGTCCTGCGAGTGGTAAGAGCATGTTTCAGCATTGCTTGTTTGCAAGAGAAGAACCCAATTTGCATCGCTGGAAAAGCAGCCATGCAGAAAACCACAAGAACCCGTCGTTCTGGTCAGGCCCTTGGATTTTGTCAGGATTTTTTGAATACTCCTTCGCAATTAAAACTCCCACTGGGTTGTCTCGTTGTTTGCAAGGCCGATTGGGATTGGGAAGGTGCAGGTAAGCTGGCAAGCAGGATTGCCCCAAAGCATCAAACTATATTCAATTAGCCCACCTCGACTGCAGGAACATGGTTAGCTGGCAGCACATCACCCCTCCTGGTAAATTAGATACCGCACAGTGGCTTAGTCACACCGGAGAAGTAAATGGCTCACAACTTGCTGAGACAAATTCCTCCCAGCTTTAATTAGCCATGAGATGCTGGAGTGCCTGAAGCTCTCTCCCTGCCCCTGCCCATGTTTACACTCGGTGCATCAATCCAGTTTGGACTCGGGTCTCCAAATATTTGCAGTTAGCAAATATTGCTAAGTTTTGCCATTCCAGCTCTCTGCAATTAGCTGGAAAACACAGATTTGTATCCTGTCTTTTCAAAAACAAAAGGACAGATGCTTGGGTCCGAGGACTTCAGCAGGAGAGACGGAGCTGCTCACCCGGATTCTCCTCTGCTGTGCGCTGGCTCTGTGTCACCTCCAAAAAGAAGTGACAGGAGGAGAGGCTTCTGGCACCCTGAGGATGGAGCAGGGACCACGTAGCAGGAGCTGCTAATATAAATGAAGGAGCCCTTAACACTTAAGCCTTGAGCCTGTCTTTGCTGTGTGTTTTTCGTACTGCATCTTGTAAAATCGGTTGCAGATCATGTGCGCCCGTGTACGGTGCTTGTTTTCGCCGGTGTGTCTGTGAGAGGTAGAGCTGGCTCAGCGGGAGGCTGGTGTGATTTTGGCCGCCTGAATTGTCCCCCCGGGTGCCCCTGCGCAAGCTGGAGTGCAGGAGTTGATGAGCCCTTGGAGGGGGGCCCAAAGCCAGCGCAGGCTGGAGGGTGCCGGGCAGGGCTGCGGCTGGTTTGTGTTTGCTGTGACTTTGAGACGAGCTGCTCTCGTCCTGGATGGCTTAGGCAGATCTGTTTGGAAACGGAGCATCTCTACTCAGCTTGCGATGCTTGAGGAAACTTTCCCCTTTCCACATCTCCTTCCCTCCTGTCATATTTCTCTTGCTGATATGATGACAGCCAGGTAACTGAGGTGTTTTCAGATGAGCCTCCATAATTCTGATGGTGGCATGAAGGTTCCCAGTCCAGCCAGCTCACACTTGCCAGTGCCAGACTTAGCACTTCTTATCTGACAACAAAGGCACTGAAAATCTTAAAAGCAATCTGCGTTTTAACCTTGGTCATGCTAAACAGCTTTCAGGATGCAGTGATGCATTTTGCTGGTTGCAAAGAGTGCTATTGGCAGTTGTTAAATTAATTATGTTTAATTTGCACTAAAAAGGCACACAAAATCCATACCCCATAAACTGTGCTAAAGATAAGTGTTGCTTTTATATAAAGATGTACAAGGTTAATTTAAAGATCCGAGGTCTGCTGACCCTCCAGCTTGTTGCACAGCCTTTCCTATGTGTAAAAATGGATGTGAGAGGCAGTCCGGTTGGGTTTACCTGTTCGTACTGGCAGCAGGGAGCTGCAGTTGCTCTGCGGGGACGGATGGGTTTGAACATGCATGGCACTAAGGCATGCGCTTAAAAACTTACAGCTCATAAATACTCATTCTCCGTTCCAGAGGCGCTCGTCTGAACCTGACTGCAGTGAGCCAGGTGCCAGATAAGGGCTACGGCGCTCGCCTTCGTGTCGGTCGGTAAGGTCTGCGGCGTTGATTGCCAGAAGCGCTGGGCGGCACGCAGCAGTCGTGGCAGCGGCCGCAGAGCCCTTGCCAGTGGCAGCACTGCTGCGGCACCAGCAAACGGCCCCAGGATGGCGAGGGGACAGCTTGGCTTTGTAGCAGGGGAGGGGAAGAACCTGTTTGGCTCCGATAAATGATGCTGTTCTCCTCAAGCTAAAATGGGGCTTGAACTAATACTTTATTCCTCCCACCCAGACTCAGAAAACGGGAGCCTCGGTCGCTGCGAGGTTTCCCTTTGCCAAGCCTCTGCACAACTTGGTTTTAGCAAAAAGTAGGCCCAGCCCCTGAGACATCTGCGTCCAGGACCTGATGCTTGGTAATAGTTGAGCACGTATATTTAAGCCAGCACAAGCTGGTGATGGGGGGAGCAATCCCATGACACGGGCTCGTGGGTTTCTGACTATGTTATAGCACTATGAAGGAAAAGAGGGGCAGGAACAAGAGGAGGGGACGAGGAGGTGACCCTGCTGGCAGGAAAGCAAAGGCCTGACCCTGCTAACGCGGTTCATCGTGGTGATCTGCTCTTTCAGACCCTCCATCCAGCGTTAGGTCCAGCACCTTTGCAGGAGGTGCTGTCCGGCTCCTCTTGCCCAGCCAGGTGCTGCTGTGACGGTCAAGCTTTGCCACTCACTTTGTGTTGCACCTTGGAAAGGCATTTGCTGTGTTTGGCATTGGCTGGGATACTCGGGAACTGAGAGGGTTTGCTCTTCTGCACTTATCAGAGTGGCTGAAAGGCACAAATTCTGTAGTACCTGGCATTTTGTCTCCCGTCTATTGCTGGGCAGTAAGACTGATAAGCCAAAAAGGGAGTAGAGGATTGTATTTACCCCTTCTCCCAGCATGGATTAGAAGAAACAAAAGGATAAATCAGGAGACATTTCAGCACTTACCTCCTGTTTTTACAGAAATCACTATACATTACAAGTGCCTTTGCATATTTTATAGCACTTTAAAAAGCCAATGTAGCTAATCTGCAAGTTGGCTTGTTCAGAGAAGCACAAAACATGTGCAGCCATAAAAATCCCTCATTTGATGCCAAGCTATTGCATTTTCAAGTGTCTGAAAGGCAATCACTATTACGCATCTGAAGAGTTCAGCTTGACTCCCCCCAGCTCCTCGTGGTTGGTGAGAACAAAAACACCAGCACAGCGTCTTCAAAAGTTGTGTTGTGTTGTTGCCGTGCAGTACAGATGTTTCGGTAGCAAAGGCACCCTCCATCCAAGGGCTTGCCTTTCGAAGAGGAGCAGCGTGCTTTCATGCAGTTGGGAAAAAAAAAGAAAAAAGTAGTCCGACTGAAAAGGACAGAGATGAGCAAGGCAATGCCAAAAGGTTGGAGGCGTAATGGTCCTGGAGCAGCTGGCATCCCTCTAACAAGGAAATGTGGTTCATGGGGGTTCTGCGTTGCAAAAATGCTGTCCCATTTTTGGGACAGCTGAGAGCTAGTGAGGGATTTGGTATTCATAGGGTTTCTCTTCTCTGTCTGGCTCTTATTACTACGAAACGTGTGGGAATGTGTTATTTTTGGAAAAGCTGCTTCTCTGCCTAGTTTGATCAGGAGGTTCAGCAGCTATCGGCAGTATCTATAAGACGTGTATATGCATGCACAAATACTCAGTGTGGACACACAAACCCTCTTCCCATAGGAAACCAGGCTAAAAATGTGGCCTCTCCAAGTGCTTGACTCAACGTCAGTCTTTAAGGGCTGTTCCCACGTCCCCTTCCTCTCTTCACTTGGGCATTTGATGCATTTGATTGTTGGAGGGAAGAGGGAGGAAGACAAGCATTGGGCTTAATGGTAAGGGATGCTGGTTGTCTCCAAAGCTCTTGCTCTGCCCTGATTCAGGTGATGGCTGGGTCACCTTGGCCCCTGTTCTGCTGCAAAGAACAGCTTGGCCAAGCCTAAGGATGTCGTCCTCTTCAAAAAAGGTCCCGGACGTGGGAGGAAAGCCATCTTCAAATGGGGGGGGGCAGATGTGCCGGGTGTGGGGGTCCGGCCACGAGCTGGCCCACGGGGTGGTGGCAGCCTGTTGGGCTGGTGCAGAGGACAGCCGTGATCTGGCGGTAGCAGTTGGTGCGTTTCCTGGCTGTAACCTACTTAAGGGGAAGGCTGAAATCTGTTGCAGGAGCAAGCAGCCAGGAGCATTGGATGCTGGTGGAAGAAGGAGCGTGATTCAGCCACCTGAAGGCATCTCCCTGTAAGAGAACTACCTTTCCCTATAAAGCAGCAGGCGTTGCTCTTAAGTGTTATCAAGCTTAAATCGGTTCCCTAGGTGACATCCTGGTAAGTGGATTTCCCAATTAAGCACATCCCGATTAAGTGGGATGTACTGTAATTACAGAGTGCTCAGCGCTAGGAGCAAATCAGATCTGTTTGCAGCAGAAGGGCCGGATCGAAGCTCTTCCCCAGTCTGGAGTGGTTTCTGTAAGCGTGAAGGTGGGCAGGCAGGAGATGGGATTTTGCAGCCACCCCCGCTGTGCCGGTCAGCATGTTCCCTGCAGAAGGAAGATGCTGGAGGAAGCCCTGGTGCCACATCTTTAAACCCTCTGATACGGGAGCAAATTCCTTTTGAGGTTGGACTCCCGTGTTTCCTACTAGTCCACAATCCGCTGGATGAAGCCTTTGCTCCTGGCAGAAAATACCCATTAGCAGAGAAGGCTGTGCAGATGCTGCGTAGGGAAACGGCGGCTCTTCCTATGTCGGCAGAGGCTGTCAGATGGTGCTGCCACCCGCCAGGCAGACATTACAGCTCTTCAGAGCCCAATTCCCTCTGAACAGCCCAAGAGGTGCTTTTCCCTTCACAGCTCCCTCTCCCCATCCCTCTGGCTTCCTTTTCGAATGCGTCCCACCCCCAGCACAAAGCCTCGTGGTCCTGGAGCCAGTCTGGGGCTACATAAGCCCATTCCTCTAATGTTTTGTGGTTCCCAGCTGCTGTTGGAACATCCCGGGGGGTGAGAAAGATGCTCCTTTGTTCGTTGTCTGTTAGTGAAAGGAAGAAGAACTGAGCGTTTACTGCCTTGGACATGGCAGAGCATTTTTAGCTGGATGGGGATACGAAATCTGATTGGAGACCTTCTGGGAATTAACTGGTCAAGGCAACACTGAAATGCTGGAGATGGGACATCAGGTGTAGATGCGGTGCAAAGGGAGGTGAAATCTGTGCCAGGAGGGGTGTGTGGCACAGGAGCACGGCCGCTTTGGAACTGGAGCAGGACTCTAGACCTGAACATGGACCCTCAGACCAGGCCAGTCTCCAGATCAGAGCCTGCTTTACCACTCACCAGGTTTACCTAGCTGTCCCAGCGTCCTTAATTCCCACTTGGCTAGGAGGCGACGTAAGCGCGGTGCAGCACACTTTCCCTCCGGGCTCCCCATCCCCTAGGTCATGCTGGCTGGTGCACGTCTTTGGTGGCTGTGGTGCTTCCAGGGGTCTTGTGCCCGCAGGCAAGATGGCCAAAAAGCTCTTACACACACCACACCCCTGTTCCTCGCCAGGGTTCCAGGGTGGGGGGCAGGAGCCTATCTAGATCCCAGAGGTGAGACCTTATATTTTGGGGTGACATATTACATGATTTTTAGCTGCGGAGGGAACATTACAGTAGGATAGCAGGGGACGCCACTGAGCTGCTCCTTCCTTTGAGAAGGTTAACCACGTGTACGTGAATTGGCTCTGTCCCACGTGGATTGATTCGCACTCCCGCTCCCTGGTCTGACCCCACAGCGCCCGCAGAAGGCACGCTGCGGCTGGCCTGCACCACCGCAGCACCTTGAACCCCTTGCTGATGCCTCCTCGTCTCCCACTGTGCCCGTCCCTCTCCCACCCCAGCCGCTTTCCTCCTCCCGCCAGCCGGGCTGCAGCATCCCCACGATGCTCGTATCCGATCCCTCGGGCTATCTAGCCGGAGATGCGCAGCACGCGTGTGTGCAGTGGCTGTGCTGCTGTTCCACCCGAGGTCCTTGCTCTGCTGCTTCTTCCACACTGCTGGTTTTGCAGTGCCACCCACTGGCAGAGGCTCCCCAGAAATTCTGCTCTGCAGCTTTTCTCTGCCACAGGTGATGTTCCAAAGATGAAATATTAGAAGGATGGCTCTGGTGGGTGTAATTCATAGAGCACGTCCCACGGGTACTGGTCCAGAACACCTGGAAACCTTCTGGCATCCTTTCCAGCGTACCTCAGTGTATGCTGAGCCCAAGCTGCAAGGTCACTGGGCTGGCAGAGTCCCAGGTGTCAGCTCAGGCTGTGTTTAAGGCAGCTCATACTGGCTCGCCCCACGGGCCGTGCAGCCCCACGTCCTGCCTGCAGCGTGGCAGGGCAGGCAGCAGCAGTGAGGTGGTTTCCCATCCCTGCCTGCTGGGTGTGCCAAATTGGTTTATGTAGGTTGTGCGTTCATGTTTTCCTGTGTAGGATAAAATACGAACCCCTGGCTGATACCAAAACGCACGCTGTACATAAGGAGTGGGCTCCCAGGGATGCAGGCTTGGGGACTTGTGTGGGAGAGGATGCTTTGGGGCCACTTCATTTAGCATCAGTCAGCCTGGTCTCCCCGAATTTGCCTTGTCCCTTTCTGACCCCGTTTATACTCTTGCCTCCATCCCTGGTTTACTACCCGACGGGAGCCCAGCCGACAAGCAGGAGGAGAGACAGCGAAGAGGCAGAGAGACGCAGTTCTCGGGGTTTGTGCGTAGCGAGGCGCTGCATGCAGGAACCGCCGCCAGGCTGGTACCCAGGTGAAGCAGCCGAAATCAGCTCGCTGCCTGGCCACGATCGCCGTGTGGATGCAGCAGCGGCACAGATGAACGACAAGGAACTTTTCTCTCCAGCTTCCTAATAGGCAGGGAGTACTTGTGTAAAATAAAGCCTGACAAATGGCATGTTGGGGGCGTCAGGTCCTGGAGCACTGTCTTCCGAAAAGTATGAAAAGGCACCGGAGGGGAGCCTGGCACAGCCTCCCAGATGACAGTAATTAAAGGCTTTTGCACTCAGGCACTGGGAACTGCTCCTCTTGCAAATTGGCCTTGATTGAAGAGGAAGAGAACGATTAGGCTGAAGGGGAGCGATGGTGGCAGGCGAAAACACTGAGGTAAGTCTCAATTTGTCTTCTGTTGGTTTGTTGGGTTTTTTTCCCTCTCTTCCTCTCTCCCAAACAGTGTCTGGGAGCAGCGCTCCCGCTCCGCACAGCCTGGGCTGGCTCTGCCGGCGCTGCTCCGGGGGTGTTCAGCCGAGGAGGAGCCGCTCTGCTCCCGTCCGGCCCACGCAGCCCCAGCGCATCCCCAGAGCATCGCCCAGCACACAGGGCAGCTGGCCCTCTCCCAGAAAGCTCTCTGGGCTGGACGGCGCCGGGGTCACCCGTCCCTTTGCAGAGCTGGCAAAGGGGTTAACCCCTAACCTGGGCTATACCCCTAGCTCCCTATAGGGGCTGTACCCCTATACCCCTTATAAACCCCAGGGGCTATAGCTCTTTCACTTATTTTTATTACAAAGGGGATGTTGATGGCTTGTTCAATCCAGGGTTTACCTTGTTGTTTATTTTAAACCTCTGGTTTTGATGAAGTTGTCTGAATATATTGGAGCTCAGCGCTAAGCCCTGCATCAATGCAAGCGGTTCCTGCAGGGTAGATGATGGAGTTAGAGAAATACACTCCCTTCCCTTCCTAAAGCTTGTCCCTTCTCAGACCCTCAAGCACCAAAGATGTCCCCGCTCCAGCTGTCCTGGCGGGGTCCTCCATGGAGCACTTTGTCTTGAAGTACTCGGTGAAGTCACTGCAGCGTGAGCATGGATGCTACCTCTAAATCAGCTCCTTCACAGCACAGGGCCAAGGAACCGGTCCAAAATTCAACTGAGAGCCTCTGGCCCCCGAGTCCGGATCATTAACGCTCAGGTACAGTGATTTAACTCCAGTCACAGTGGGATAGAGCATCTCTTTTGTCCTGGTGTGAAGGGCAGTTAAATGGTCTTTATTCAAGCAACTGTAAAAGCTGCAGCACAGAGTTTCTGAGCAGCCAGCCTCGCTCGAGGAAGCTGCTGGCCCAGTCTGCGAATGGATCTCCTTGTCTGGGTCCAGTCCTGCAGCCACCGAACCCAGTGGCCAAACTCTGCGGGCAGATGGGGAAGCAGGCTCAATGCCCTGCATTTGGTGCTCGTTAATATTTGGACAAGATATGCGGTGTGCTTAATCTAGTGCAGCAGTTGTGTTTGTTATAGGGCAATAACTCTGCAGGGTTACCATGAAATTCGAGGCGGGTTATGAAAAATGCAGGCTGTTGCGGAGGCAGGGCTGCAAACCTCCGGCAGGAAAAACCCCTGTTGCGTCAGGGTGAAACCTGTGTTTGAATCAAAAGGGCGATATGACTGAAGAAGGGATGGACAAAGGCACTTTACCTGCCGACTCAGGCAAGGCGTGATGCCCGGCCATCCCCGCGTGCTGTGCCGCAGCCCCTTCCCTGTGGCAGGGTGGGAGATGCTCTGCCTGGCCAGGCTCCAGCTCCTGCAGCAGTGCTCAGCGGCCCTAAATCCTCCCTGGCCTTTCGGAGGGGAAGCTGCTTGCTGGAGGGAGCGGGGTAAGTGGAAGAGGAAAAAACAAATAATTTGTTTCCAGCTCCTGCCAGCAGCGGAGGCGGTTACTATGTGAGCAAGGCTTGCAGCACCGGTTCATTCAGCGCAGCAGCGTCTGCGTACCCGGACCCCCGCGCACAGCAGGCTTTGTGCTCTTGAGGTCAGCTCGAAAACCTACTCGAAGCCCATGGATGGTCCCTGAGCTTTGCATCCAGCCTCAAATATCCTACTAAACACTTGCAAAATGGCTCGCGTGGCCACAGTCGGCAGCGTTGCAGCTGTGAGCAGCCAGCTGCAGGAGGAGCAGCTAGATGATGTTGTGGGGACGACAACACCGCGAGTCCATACAGCCAGGTGGGATCAAACGGGCATTGAGGGGCGATCGGTGGCACCGCGTTCGAGTGGGGCCAGACGCTCCTCTGAGCAGTGTGTGCTGCTCGTGGCGGTCGTACCGGGTTGCCTGCAAACCTGCAGCACTTGAGGATCAGGATCACATCCCAGGCTAGTTTTTCCTTCAGAAGGTGGAAGAGAAGAGAGCGCACTTTCTCCCCAAAACCAGAAGTAAAGCTGGATTCCCTTTCCTCCCCAATGCATCCGGGTTTGGTCCCGACCCCGCTCTGCGTTACCAAGAGAGCAGCAGCATCTCGCTGCTCCTTCCCATCGTCCCCATTTAAACCGCTCTGAATCCCGGTCGCAGTCAGGCTGGCCAGTGGGTTCAGCTGATTGCGCTCCAGAACAGCACAATAAAACCTCCAGAAAATTATTTTTCATTTCTACGTGCTCCCCCACAGCTGTCTGCAAGCCTTGTGCCCCTCTTGGCTGCGAGAGGTTCCCAGGGGCTCGCAGGGCTGGGCTGCGTAGAGGGGAAAGGACGGTCTTTAGCCCCCCCGTGCCAAAAGGCACCTTCGTGGCCCTGCCGCTCGTCTCTCCCGATTATGGACCAGTGTGACTCAACAGCAGATGACAGAGGTTAGGAAGAGGCCTGGGACAGCTGGGATGTCGTTGCCATGGAAATCCCGCGGTGTCTGGAATAGCAAGAACAAGAGCAACTCAAAAAGTAATGATCTGTCACATTGATTAAGGGGGAGTCGGAGGGATTTTGTTTGGGGAAAGCCTCGTGCTTCAAGTGATATGAATCCATATGCTACATCCCCCTGAAGGGCTCTGTCAACAGGAAATAATCTGATTTGTTTTGACCGGGGGTTTCTCCGGGGAGTACCGACGCGGTTCCTGCCCATCAGCTGCGCTGCGCAGCTCTGCCATCCCAGGATGAAAGGCACCAAGTCAATGCGATATTCATTCACTTCTTCTTCCCTCCTTCATTCATTTCTCCATCCATTCATCTGCTTCATTCACATTTCCCCGGCACTTTAATGAGCAGCGCTCAGCCTCTGCCGTCCTGCAGAGCCTTCCCCTGGTACGCTCCTCGCTGCAGATGGCTGTCTTCAAGCTTATTTATTTTGCAGGGCAAAGCTCGGCGCGGCTGGAGCGGGGTTGCGTTGTGCCCAGCTGGCACTTGGATCTTTAATGCAAATCCCCCCGGGTTTTGCTATTCCATCTTTCACGTCTTGATGATTTCTCTTTGTTGTGATTTTGATCTCGTCCAGCTCCTGTCCCCTTCGTGGGAGCCCATCATAGCGCCGATGCCGTGCCCGCAGCAGCCCTCCCCGGGGGCAGAGGGGGTGGCTGGGCGGGAGGTGGCGGGTGGCATCGCTGGAGAAGCAGGAGGGAGCTGAGCATGAAACGGGCATCTCTGGAGCGCTGGTGCTGGGCGCTTGCTGCTGAGCCAGAGCCGCAAGAATAACCATCCTCGGGGCCGTGCGGCTGTCTGCCTGCCCCCGCCACGCCGCTGCCCTTTGCGGCACCTGAGGAGCGCGGGGTGATTTCTTCTTTTCTCTGCCCGGTGTCCTGCTCTCAGAGCCTGATTCGGCAGGGCTGGGCGGGTGGTAGCCCCCGTGTGAGCTCCAGGCTTGGGCCGGAGGAGCGGAGCCGCGGGCCAGCAGTTACAGGGCAAGGGGCCAGACCACCGCTTGGGCAGCAAGGGGCCACAAGCCACGTACAGGAGCAGGAGGCACACGCAAGCCCCTGGTTTTAGGGATTTTCCTCAGAGGAGCATTGCTTGGCTTTGGGCACTCGCAGGGTGTAGGTGGGGAGAACAAGCACGTCTATATTTTAATGCCCTTTTTTAACCACCCCATAGCAGATTTGGGTTTTTTTTCCCCACCAATATGCAGACGTTTCTCTTGAAGAAAATAAAATGTCTGGATAGCGGATGGGTAGAAATCCAAGGACGATTAAAAGAAGAAAACTAATTTTCCTGCCCATGATCTCACTAGTGGAAAACAATTCTTTCCTCCCCCAGCCCAAAACCCGCTTTTGCTGTGCGTGCGGGTGAGCTGTACTCCATCGCTCTCCAAATAGCTAAATGCATTTCTGAACTGACGGAAGCAAACAGAAAACATCCGTTCTTTGTATAATGGAGAAAGCTTTCTCTTTTGTTCCTTGCTTTTTATCAAGTATCTGCTGCCATTATTGTTACTCACTGGGTTATTACCTCCGAGTGGCTACTTCCAGCAGCCTGAGCTGGTTTATTGTCTGCTCAGAGCAATTATGGATTGGGATAATTCCTGCCATGCTGTTTCATTGTGGAAGGATCCGCTGTGCTCCGTGGCCAAGGTAACTTGAGGTGATTTGTGCTGCCGAGTTACCCATCAAGCTAATTAGGAGTGAGTGGCTGGTGCCCTGCCGTATGCTGGGACAGAAGGATCAGCGGAGGCTGAACCCAGGTATCTTCTCGGTGTGAGGGGTATTCAAAGGAAAGTTTGTTTAGTGGTGCAGAGACCGGGATTAGGTTTATTTCTAGGACTCGATCATCTTTATTCACTGGTTGACAAAATGTTGGCCAACACGTCCTCCCTCCAGGGGTGCAGGACCCTGTTGCTGTGTGTGTAGAGGACAGGAGCGTCCCTCCAGGAGGACTTGCAGTCCTGGTGGAAGACGCTCGCTGCCCTGTTCGTTGCTCATGTCTAGGAGGTCATTTGGTTCCTTGTCCTGTGCTACAAAGATGAGAGGAGGAAAGCGTTCCTTGATCTGTGCGGGGCTTCCCCTTAGGAATGGCCTCACCTTGCTGGTTGGAGAGGGGAAATAAGATGAAAATGTTTCTCCGAAGTTTGAAATTGAGACCTTCTCCGGGGCCTCACGCATCTGCCGAGATCAGAGGCCCAGTGCTGTCGTGCTGCCTCTTTGAACCAGGGGGAGTTTCACCCCAGGCAGGAATACACACCTGGCTTCACGGTAGAGGGCTCAGCCTGCAGGTTACAAAAGTACCTGGTTATTTTTATTCCTTTGATACTTGATCTACTATCGAAATAACTTCTTTCTTTCTCTTATACTCCCTAGGAATCCCAAACAAACCTGCTACAGGCAATAACATTTATTGGTGAGACGCCGCCAAACCCCGCGAGTTGTCCGTGCACAAAAGGGGTCGGGTCATCCCTTGCACAGCCCCGCAACTGCGGCCTTGCTTGGTGCAGAGTTTCTTCTGAAGATGCGAGGGTTTTGTCCTGCAAGAGGAGCTGCCTGGGTTTTGCAGTCCAGATACTCGGGTTAGTAACAATGCGTTTATACATTCACTTGCTAATACATAAATACAAAAGTGTGACACTTTTAAGCGCTTGCTAAGGCCGTGACAAACACGTTTTTCCCACAATTAGTAACCTGGGGATTAGGAAGCCATGATTTTTATTTATTTTTAATAGCACACAATGAGGACAGATTAGCATGAAACTGTAATGCCATCACATGCTCTCAAAATCCTCCATGCCAAGACCCCATCCAAGTTCAGCACAAGTAGCAATGAGCTTTTCTAAGGAGGCTTGATGATAAGAAGTCTTTTTTCTTGCTGGCTCAGAAACGGTAACTAGCAGGGTTGAATTTCTGGGTTTGTATGTGTACATACAACATCACAAACCAGTGTTGTTTGGTTATTTATCCCATTATTAAACTTAGCCCTCCATACCCTCAGGAATCTCTAGGTGTCTGGACTGCTCCTGACACAGAGAAGTCCTGCTAGACCCACTTACCGGAGCTCCTTTTGGGTCTGATACTAAGCCCATACCCTGGGCTAGGTCAACATTTGCCCCTTTCCCACTATTTTCTTGTGCAGAGCATGGCTTCATGCTTGCTTTGCTATTCAAACCTGGCCCATCTGAACTCTCAGATATCCCTTCTGCAAAAAACTGACGGTTCAAACTGTTCTGAATGGACACAAAGATTTCACCCCTTTCCTTCTGCAGGTTAGACCCTGGGAAATGTCGTTTAGGAGTACAGGGACCAGGAGACAGTAGGAGACCACCTCTCTCCTGCTCCTCTCTGCTCTGGTTCAGCCAAGGCTCTAAGGGTCTCAAAATCCATCCTAAAGTTTCAAAGCGCTCTTCTTCGTGTCCTCCCTTGTCGGGCTGAGTTCCCTCAGCAAAGGGAAACAGTGGTCGTTCACAGAGCACATTGCCCTCAGCATCACAGTGACGGCATTTGGGGACCTGGATGACAACCCTGCTGTGCCTCATGGGGAGGCAGAGAGCAGGAGGGACCAGGCAGCAGCTCTTGAGTTGTGCTGCTGTCCCTGCTGTCTCCTTTTTCCATCAGCTGCATGAGACAAACTCTCCTTTTCTGCTCAAAAAATTGCCTGGATCAAGGTTTCGCAGCTACTCTTGCCATCCCGAGTGCACTAAGGTATGAGTCATCGCTGCTACTTATCTCCATAGGTAACTCGGTGCCTGGGTGGATCGTTTGAGTCAAGGATGACTTGGGAGACACACGGAAGCCACCGTCCACCTGCCAGCTGTAGATGGGGTTTATGCGCTTCGAGGCAGTAACGTCTCAGGTCCAGACAGGCACCCGGCGGTGGCATCCTGGGAGAGGACTTGACATCTCCATTAGCTGGTAAGATAGTAGAGGTCTCTAGGGACTTTTCCTATACAAGGTTGGCGTCTTACATCCCTTTTCCTGCCTATTTTTGGCCCTTGACCTGCCCGCTCAGCTTCTTTCCCTTGCTCCCAGCTCCCGAAGCAGCCCCAGAGTTCGGCACGCTGTGTGCAAGTGCCTCCTGAGTGCCCATCTGCATTCGTGGAAATAGTCCTACCTGGACCTGATGGCATTTGTAAATATTTGTGTTTAGTGAGGAAATACCCTGTTTAAATGTAGGGTGATATTAACTCCATCTTCTTTGTGTTCCCCCGTGTTCCTGAGCTCCGTTCACCAGTCCCGGCCCCTGAGACGGCTCTGCTGAAAGCAAATATGTCAGTCTTCACTGCACAGGGAATATTTTAAGGCTCTGAAAACAAAGTTTATTATAGCAAAGCTGCCAAAAGTGTAACCACTGCCATGCTAAAATATCCTCTGCCTCCTACATTTGTAACGTGGGAGTCTTTTATATCCTCTTTACTGCTGCTGAACCATACATTTGTCTTGGCAGCAGATGTATATAGACTGGGACCTATTTCAGTGTCATGCAAAAGAGCTCTTAGGTTAAAAGATGTATTACAGCTTACTGGAAAGCTTGAAATTAACTGTGTGATGATGCCACATGAAGATAAAGAACCAGCAATTTTATTGAATTGCGATTTTATCCATATGGGCTGAAGGTTTGAACTGCGTTAACATCTCCAGAGGTCCTGTTTGCCAAATTAACTCTTGAGTTTTGGGCAACTAGTTGGAGACAGGAAAAAGAGACCTCGTTTAACTGTTTCCAGAAAAACACTGCCTCCTTCTCCGCTGTATAGGAGTAACCCAAAAGAAGGCAGCCAAAACACAGCCCCTGCTCCCGCCATGGCTGGCCAGCACGAGGGCTTCGGGGAGGGCATCCGCTTCCTTCGCTCCCAGGCGCAGCAGCAGGAAAGACTCGGTGCGTCCCTACACAGCTCTGCTGTGGTTATTATTAATACCAAGCCCATAAATGTTAGTACTTCAGTGGCCAAATTCCTCTGCAGTGCTGACAGACCTCTTACAGCCCCTGGATTTAAGCAGCGGCACCAAAGGTGTCCTCAGATGGCCCAGGATTTCCTTGGGTGTCTGGCAGTGGCAGGCAAAGAGTTAATGATGGAAAAATATGTATAGGTTTAGGGGAAGGATTTTTTTTAATATATGTTTTTTGCTTCACATCTGAGCTCTTGGCACAGCATCCCCCGCCTCTAATCACACCTTATAACTGCAGTTTAAATCAAAACCCGCAAGGCTGGACCAGTTGGATCCAGTTTCTATTAAGCCATTTGATCTGCAACTGAGCAGACTTGCTGTCACCAAGCCAGTCCCCTGCCTGCGCCTCTACATAATGAGGCTCCTGCGGCAGCCTGCCGCTCCCCGCTCAGCGCAGGGGAATCCGTGAAATTCCGGGTCAGGATACGTGCCCCCTGCACCGGCCCGCTCCTCCTCTCGCCCCCTCCCCAAGCAGCCGGACGGTGAAGCACGGCCAGCGGCTGCACCGGCGTGGGAGGAGGCTCTTGCCGGACTGTGGAGCACAGCTTAAAAGCTTTGGCCATTTTATAAGTCAAAAAAAAAAAATTTCCAAGTTAAAGCAAAATCCCCTTTTTGTTCCTCACTGTAATTCGTTCGAGCATTAACCCCTTGAAGATGTTAGTTGCTGGTTTTGCTATTAGTGGCACCACGCAGCCACGAATGGGCATGCGGCTGCCTTTAACAGAAGATGCGATCTCATTCTCTCCGTGGTGCTTCGCTTTGCTGACAGACCACGGGTTGGGGCCACAGCAGGTAAAATCGCCTGGGCTCCATTTTGCTCTTTGCTGATACTAGTAAAGGAGCCGGTCTCCTGATTTTATAGACTTTAAAAAAAAGTCACTTTTTGTTCCTTAAATTAACGCACCCACTGATGGACACATTAGCAATAGGAAGGAAACGGTCTCAGACAATCTCAGCCGCCTCCGTCCTGTCCATCACTGCTCCCGGGACCCCCTGTATGGCAGGGCAGGAGGACGGAGGGAAGTGATGCCTCGGCGTCCAGGACTGCATCACGGGGCTTCTGGTTTAGCTCCTTTTTGCAGCCATTTTGAACACTGAATAAAGCAGGAAAAATAGCATGCACCATACAAATCCAAGCCAGTCTCCTAAGTCAGGTGTGTTTGAAAGCAGAATTGCAGCTGCGGCAGGGAAGGAGTATATTCAATAGAATTTCCTGCTGCTTTTTTGATCGATCTTTTAAAAAGCACTAGTTTGGGTGGGAAGTTAGTTTGGGCGAAATTATTGAGGACATATTAATGGGATTTTTTTTTTCTTTCCCTTCATGTGTCACTGAACTGCACAAGACAGCTGCAGACTCCGAACTCTGAATCCCCATTCGTGGACTCTGAGCTCCTGAGGTCGATTTTACCACTTCAGTAATAGGGAAAATTATGTGAATTGGTGGCAGAAACAGGTTATATGGTGAGTGGAGAGAAATACAGCTCCGGAGCCAGGTTACTGCTTGAGACAAGGCCGGAGCAGGCAACGGCACCCGGCTCTCCCAGCAGAGACGGCTGCAGTGAAATAACCCAAGAGGTCCTGGTTAAAATTAATTGAGTTAATTAATTGAGCAGCTGTGGCACAGCTATTTTCTCTGCATGCCCTGGCTCTTAGTCCTCCCCTCCAAGGGGAGAAAGTGCCGTTGAACCCATTTATTGGCAGGGCTGGTTCTGTGAAGCAGAGGTTGTCACCACCCTCAGTGTCCCGTCACCTCTGAGACGCTCATCGCAGGTGTCTGAGCCTCGCCTGGGACTGAGGACTTTCAGACCTTGTGACAACATTTTCTAGATGCAGAGAATTGAGAGAAGGAAATATTTTGGACAGTTTTTATGCTAGCGTCTGGAGAGGGATGCCATTGCCTCCCCTCCGCCTGCTGTGAGCCCAGGAGGGGGACACGGTGCTGGGTGGCACCTGCGAGGGGAGGATGGGCTCGGTGCACGGTGTGCTTCAGACTCCTCAAAAATGATGCAAACCCGGATCTTCACTTTCCTTTTGTTACGTGCAGCGAGTCAGGTCCTGCTCTGGAAGTCACTGGGTTGTGAATCAGACACGTAGCTGATGGAAATGGTGCTGCTGGCCCATGGAAGGGGTTTTGGGGTGGGGTGGGGGTTTTTTCCAGCCAACCCATTCAGGAAAGAATAAGCTTTTCTTTTCTTAGCCATCACTTTTTGCAGCATGTGTCAAGCTAACAATGGCTGGGTATTCCTCCAAGGCTGTAAAATAAGCTCATTCATCCTTTCTCTCTATTTGTTGTAGGGAGAACAAACCAAACAAACAAACAAAACCCCCCAAAAAAACAAAACCAAAACCAAAAAAGCAAAATCTACTGAGCTACTGTTTGCTTTCCAGCCGGAGCCTGTGGTATGGCACCAGCAGCCAAGCACTGCTCTGGGTCAAACATGAAGGCAACATGCCGTGTGTGTTCGCTCAGCCGCATGGATGCAGGGCGAGGGAGAAGGCAGGAATGTCAGTGGGAGCCTCTTGTGGGCTCCTCCTCACCAAGAGGAGCCTCCCTCCCGCCGCCTTTGCCGGAGCTCTGTAATTTCCAGCAAGATCATGCTAACCGTGGACCGTGCAGGGAGCAGGGCTGGGGTTTCAGTCCATGGCCACCTTCCAGTTGAGGCAGGGCTGAATCACCACCCCGCGCCGAGCACAAAGGGCCACGGTGCTGCTGGAGATGCTGTTGTGGTGGTGGTGATGGGAGCTCAACCTGCATCAATGGTGGGGATGGACCGGGGATGCTGTCACTTGGCATGTGGCGGTAGCCTTACGTTGCATAGCGTTGAGATGCAGCAGAGGCCGAGGGGGAAGATAACAAAGTGACATCTATGTCTTTGGAAAGAGAGACAGCAAACGAGTCGCCTGAATTCCTGGGAAAGGGCTTGGTGGAGGAGCTGTTGACAGGAGACTGGTGAGGGCAAAATCTCCAGCGTGGCTGTGGGACAAGGACAGCAGCACTGCAAACAGCTTTACCTTCCAGGAGCAAAATGCTAGAGAAAGTATATCCCAGCATTTGGAAAATCATGCGGGATTTTCGGGGAAAAGTGTGGTTGAGTACGTGGCCACCCTGGAGAGCCGCAGGAACAGCAGTGGTGTATCTGCAGCTGCAGGTAGAGGTGGGCACACGCTGACATGAGACCTGATCCAGTTACGGCCCAAATTTCAGAGCTCGTGAGCAGCCACTGAAATCCTGGTGGCCAGTCTTAGCTGAAAAGCAGACCTCACCAAAAATTAGGTGAACTCATGGGCACTCAGACTGAGGCACTTAAAACAAGGGTGTCTTATCACTTGTAAGATGTCTCTGCTTGGCCACAAGCTCTGCCTGTGTCACTTCCCATCAGAGACAGTGCTGATGGGTTTGAACTTTCTAGGGGGAAAGGAGGTTGTGGGTGCTTAAAATAAAGGTAAAAGCCTGGGGAAGAAATGGTCTTGAGAGGGACTGGGCTAGACTGGACTGGATCAGAGGATCAGGGTTAACCTTCACCGTGTAGTTTCCACCCTTTCCATGGATATTCCAAGAAACACCAGCTCCCATTGGCACTGCAGCTGTCTTGAAGGTCTTGAGATATCAGACCTCAAACCCCACCCCACTTCTTTCCAGGTTTTAGGAGATGCTTTATCTTGACTAATCTGGGCTAACCCATGGGCATGTCCCAGTGGATGTGCCGGCAGGCAGCTCTGGTTGGAGCTGCTTGGCCTGGAGATGGAGTCCAAAAGCAGGCATCACACCAGGGGAGAAGGAAGACTTACAGGAATGGTTGAGGAAGGGAAGGAGTGGAGCAGACATTCCCCCTTGTCCTTCCAGCAGGTTTAGGGCCTATTCTTTGGTGCATCTTACTGGTCGAAAAGCAGAGCAACCATCCGTCCTGCTGAATTCCTCCCAAATTCTCCCATTGCAGCATGACTGGTATGAATGCCAGCAGCTGGAAGACTGAAATAGCAGCTACCATTGCTTAGGGCCCACTGATTTGTCCTGTGGTTTTTCTGTGTCCTTTAATCTCCAGTAAATAATCCCTCACTTCCTTGCGGTCTTTCTAATTCCATGCTCTGCACCGGCGCTTCCTGTAAACAGCAGGGCTGGTGGCCCATGCACGGCCACCACCGTGTAATTGAGGCTCTCCCCAGCCGCGCAAAGGGCATGTGACAGGGCTGGCTTTCAGGCTGGATATGGCTGTGTCCAAAGGCTAAATAATGGAAACGCCTGATTCTCCTTTCCGTCCAGCTGGGAGAAGTCAGGGCTGGCTCTGATGAGGCCAGTGAATAATATAGGTGTAAAACCAGCACGTGTGAGAGCATCGGGTCCTGGCGCCCAACGAATTGCACTGTCTGGCGTCCAGCAATTATGATTAGGGCAGCACTTGAAAGCAAAATTGAACTAAATTATGGGCAATGAGGTCCCTCCAGCACGTGTTTGCACCAGTGCTTGCTCTTCCATGCAGCAGCCATGTCCCATACAGAAGCCGTGACCAGACCTTGCTCAGCCCTTAATTGCCACATCTCTGGTCTGAAATTTTGAGTGGAGTCCTAAAATTAAAGAAAGAGATGAAGAGCCTGTGCTGAATGAAGGCCTTTCCTGATGTTTGTCACCCCACGGCCTTGATCCTTTGCACTCGTGTAGGTAAGAGGCCTCCAGATCCTCCGAGGCGCTCTGACAGCAAGGGAGGTTGAGAAGGCATTTTTCCAATCAAAATACCTTCAGCTGCTTTACGACTTCAGTAGCTGTAAGATTTGGGTATCAGATACCCATCCTCAACCCTAAGAGATTTTATTTTCCCCAGGTGAGTTTGTGTTAAACTGATGGTGGATCAAAGAGGGTTGTGAGAAGAGCTGGGCTGCGCTTTTCGGGTGGCACAGCTTTTCCTCCTGTCTGAAAGCTCATCTCTCCCGGTTTCTGTTGACCAGTGGATCCCCCCACGGATACCTGAGCATCCCACAAACTATCTTTGCAGGAACATCTTTGCTGCTGACGTATCTTGGGTTCTCACTTGTGCTTACCTGGCCATCTTTGCACATGGGGTGTCTGCACGTGCCTGGCTGGAAGATGACGGTGTGAGTGTGCTTACAGAGGTGGTTCTGGAGATGGATGGGTGCAATCCTAGCAGCCCTGCTAATATTTGCAACTTGCAATGTTAATGCTTATGTATTTACAGAAAGACACAACCATAAGAGGGGTCTTATAACCAGACCGGTAGCACGTGCTCCTTCCCAGCGTGGCTGCTTCCAGAAATCTCCAGGTTTCGATCTGCTGGCTATTTCAAGTAAGCCCCAATTTATCTATTTTCTTTTCATAAGCTCCCCACAGCCAAGCCGTGACAGCTAAGGGAAACCTGCTCAGTCTTTCAGCATTAACGTCTCAATTATCAGAGCATTGGCTTCTTCCATATGAGGATTGCACGTGTGTGTATTGGCACTCCTCAAAGTATTTTCGGAGCTGAAACGTAAGCAGGGACTCAGTTTGGCGTGGCATTGGGGACGCTGAAAAAAATGCCAGGAGGGAAAGGCCAACCTCAATTTGTGTCATTTAATGCCACTTAACGTCTGTCACCTTGTTTAGAATGGGAGCGTCTGTAGCAAATATGTAGTAGAGCTGAGTTTTCGCATTAAATGCTAACAACCCAGTTGTATCTCGCTGCGGTGCTGGTATCACAGGGAACTGCACGCGTCCTGCAGCTGGCTGCTGCGCTGAGGCACGAGCAGCGGGTCTCCTGCTCCGCGTGCTCTCGTGTTGAATAAAGGAACCTGGGAGGGCTGATGCGAGGAAGCAGGTGGGAAGTTTGGGTTTCTGGCTGCCCGCGCAGCTCCAGCATGACCAAATGTTGGCAGGAGGGATCCCAGAGCGTCCTGTGGAGATCAGACGGGGGGAGGCCTGGGAATTACCGGCTTTTTTCATGACCACCTTTCCCTTGTGAAGTAGATGCCACATTGTCACTAGGTTGAGCTGTCAGCTGAAACAGAGCTGTACGTAAAATCAGACAAAACCAAAACTCCTACGAGCTGTTACATCTTTCCCTAAGTCATCTTGAAAGCGTCAGAGGTGTAGAAGAAATTACCCCATTCTGTATGTACTTATGCGGGCTCTCACAGATCTCCCTGGCCTCAGGCTGACCATGTGCCTCCACCGCTCCGTTTTTTCCGACGGTGGGGATGTGAGAAGCCTCGAGAGGGGCAGAAAGGCTTTGCCCAGGCAGCAGTAGGAGCCTTTGAGACCTGAAGCCTGGAGCTCGCCTGGCGCTGGTCCCTTTGGCTCCAGGCATTGCTGAGTTTGCTGGTGGAGAAAACCACTGCGTTGGATCGAACCGCTGTTAAAGGAGACTTCACAAAAGGGAATAGCTAGTGGTCAAGAAGAGCTGCCAGACTCCTGCTTTCTCAGTAACTAATAAAAGTGCTTTTTAACACAATTAATGTGATGCCTTGCTAAGGACTGAAGGAAATTGGAATTGAGACATTTGTATTTTGACAGACTCTGTGGAAAACTTCTGTTCAGACTGGTAGGAATGAAACCAATAAATTTCTGAAGAAACTTTCTGAATTCAGCCTTCAAGATAATAGATAGGCTGTTCTGACTGCGGATAAATAAACTCTGTTTTTATAAGCGTTTAAAGACCTTCAGGATGACGAAGTGGAACATACTTCAAGTCTCCAAAGATGGGAAGTGGCTTCTGAGTCAAATGCCCTCCTGTGCCAGGGCTCGTATTTTAGACTGAGATCACTCTTTTGTGACTTGTTGACAGGTTTTTTGTTGTGCTTTGAAGAAAAAAAGGGAAAGCGTCCCAGGCTGAAAATAGCAGTGAAACATTCAACTGGCCAACCTGTTCGTCAAGAAAACTTCCCAGAGAATGTAAAGCTCCAGCTGCAGCCCCGAAAACACCAGCTAAGAAACGGCACGTCGAGTGATGATCGGGGTGAAAAAAACCTATTTTGGGTGACAACAGTCCCTGCCTCCGCATTGCTCATCTCATCTCGTGGTGAAGGTGACCACCTGAGCAAGGAAAAAAAAAAGGAAGGAAGGTAGGTTGATTCCCACCAGGAAACAGAAGATGGACTCTCGAGGTGGGAGCAACTCACTCTCTTTTTGCCTCCCCTGTCATGAAGAACAATCCTACTTGCCATTCTTGCCCTCCCTGCCAGCGGCCGCAGCCATCCCAAAGGCAGGCGGTGAAAAGCCTGGATCAGAGCTCATGGCTTTCTGGAAAAGCAGGGCAGGTCTCTGCATTTGTGCGAGGCTGGGGCTTAATTCTGCAAACAAAACCAAAGCAGATGGAAGCCAGAGCCATGGGTATGCTTTACTTGAACTGAATGTAAAGTCACGTTTCTGGAGGAAAAGAGAGATGAGTCACGTATACAGGGTGGAGCCCAAACCAGGCTGATGGGCTTTGAATGGATGTAGGTGCCCGCTATGGCACATGGCCAAAGGACGGTCCTGCCATGAGGGCAGCGTGCTGGAGCAACGTGCCTCGAGGTCAAACGCCAGTGTGATGGCCACGTCGCTGAGGCTCAGAGAAGAGGCACCCAAGCATTTCAAGGTCTGGTTCAAGGAGCTCCATCTCTCTGGTTTCTCAAAGAGAAAAGGAAGGGAGAGCGGGTCAGGGCTTGTGATGTACAAAGGTGATGGAAATGGGGGAGTAACAGGATTTAGAAGGCAAAGTCTTTTACAAGGTGGCTGGAAATGGGCACTCAATGAATCCAGCCTGCGAAAAACACTCTATTATTTAAAAGTCATGAATCAGGGAAGTAACTTAGCGAAGCTTGTGCTGATCCTCCACTGCTGAGAATATTTTGATCCAGACTGATCCCTCCCCCCCAAAGCAGATGCTCTAATTCACGTGGAGATGAATTCAGGTCTGAGCTGCCCTGGGGAGGAGCCTGGATGGCTGCAGCAACCCACCCTGCCTTCAGGACGGGATTAGGGAAAGGCAGGTTGTCCTTGCCAAGGAGCCGAGGGGGGAGCAGCAGAGGGTCTGGAGGAGCTGCTGAGGCTTTGACTCGCGTGCAGAAGATTGCCCAGGAGCGGGAAGACACAGCAGCGTCCCTCCGGCTCAGCACGTGGGCCGCCCTGCGCCTCTGCTGCCGCCTCAGCAGCACCTCCTGGGCTCTGGCTGCTGGTGGTGGGAGCAGTGGGGGGCTTTCTTCCAGCAGGGGAAAAAAAAGATAATCTGCTTGCAAGTAACCAGCTCACACTCCGGCTGGCTGCAGGAAACGTGTGCTCCTGCCGCCAGAGACACCACAGTTGCTACAGCAACTGCAAAGCACAGAGACTCACCAACACTCTCCCTCTGCCACTCTTCATTCCCCCAAAATAAGGCAGAGCAGGGAAGGTGATGATGGTGAGACGAAGCGTCTGGGGGGGATGACCCTCGGCAGTCGGGGGCCAGCGCTGCTACATGCTCTGCTCCCGTCCCGCCATTGCTGGTGCCCGGGCACCACTGCGTTCCCATCAGCGTTCCCTGCCGAGCACTTGGTTTCCAGGTCAATACGGTTTCATTCACCAGATCTGCAACCCAGGGATGGCCTCGCAGAGCACGCACACACTCCAGCCTGCCTTCCCACTCCAGGCATTTCCCCTGCGGGGATCTGCGGGAGAGCGATGCTGGGTCAGATCCTCGGCGCTTGTTCAGCTGCCGGGGCCGGTGCAGGCTCTGTCGAGATGGGGACGCGATGCTTGGGGATGCTGCAAGGAGCACCGCAGTGAGAGGGGAAACGGGGGGCTAAAACCGAGCTGTGCTTTGTGAGCACTTGCCATCTCGTTGCTATATAAATCGGGCTCTCCGTGGTTCCCAGCGCTGTGCCGTCCTGCCTTGGTAAAAGCGCATGGTTTCCCCCGGTGCTCCTCTCTTAAATATTTAATGGCAGGCAGAAGAGCTGTTCTAAGAAACGCTTCAGTGCGGGGAAAGGAGAGGTGTTTCGGATTCCCAGAGAGAGTGAGGACTCCGGGGGTCTGTCCCGCATCCTCTCCCTGACTCCATGCGACTGTGGCCTGATTTCTTATGCTAAAACACTTGAAAGAGGTTTTTGGAGCTTTAGTGGAAAATGCGTGAAGATCACCTACCCCCAGACCTTAGGCAGGCACTCTGTCCTCCCCACCACCTCTGGATGCGTCAGATTTGCCGAGTGCCAAGGGTATAATGGAGATTTAAAGGCATCCACCTGCCAAAGGCTTCCTAAGGATTTATTGAAGTTCATGAAGTGGTTTGAAAAGCCTGGATAAAATCACTGTGGAAGGAAATGTGTTTTAATCTCAGCCAAATCATAAATCAGGCCATCCTTAATACAACTGACTGATTGAGATGAGGGGAGGGCTGTGCTTTTCCTCAGTTTGGGCAGTCCTGTGTGCCAGCAGAACCACTCCTATGGGGACCAGCTCGGTTAGTGCCGGTACTCAGAGCAAACCTGTGTCTATGCAGACGCCCCACACCTGCGCACTGGGGGGTGGGATGCCAGCGGGGCTAATGGAAGTGTTGCCACAGTCCATATTATCTTATCTCCCTAATAAAGCCCATTTCCCCGCAGGGCAGCTGGTGTCAGGCTGGAATCAGTGGCCTTAAGCACCATTTCCAGAACAGATAGGGCACAAGTGCTATTTAAACCAGCAAAACATCCCAGGCACAGCACGCGTGGTGGTCTGCACTGGGCTGGGGCTCAGAGAAACACAGCCAAAACCCAGCTACAAAATGGTGTTAAAATGCAGGTTTTCTTAGTGGGAATTGTGAACTCTGCAACAAACCTGTTTGCAAATCCCAGCCCCTTCGCAAGCGGCTGTGATGCAATGAGGTTTTCATTTGAATTACGTGCAAAGGGGGGTGTCAGTCATTTCTCAGCGCTGACTTTGTGAGAGGGCAGTGCTACTGGGCTGCTCAATAATTTATGTCCGTAATATCAGAGGACAGCGTTTGTGGAACTTCCTATTGCTGCCGGCCAGGATAAGAAGCAGCCTTCCAAGAGAGACGGGCTGATTGCAGCGAGCCCTGAGAGCGTGCATGGAGCACACCAAGAGGCATTTGCATTACTGGTTTTGATGGGGATACGATTTCTTAATTAGCATGACCTGATGAAAAGATCCCAGTATAACACCATGGTTAAAATCAAGCAGCAGATGCTACACCCTAAAAATCAAGCGGCAGACGCAGCCGGGCGCATTTCTGCACATCTAAGGGCAGGAAAGGAAATAGTGCGAGACCTGCTTGGTGCTGCAGAGGAGGATTTCACTGCTGCTGAGTGAAGCGTGCAGCTATCTCTGCATCCTGGGAAAGCCGAGATGGCCCAGTGGCTGGAGCAGGCGATCTGGCCAAAGGAAAGCACAGAGGGTGCAGGGGAGCGCCACCAGCTCGCAGAAATTAGGATCCTATTTACCATCCTATTGATTTCTGTGCACTAGATAGTCAGGGAAGGGAGATTTCTAACCAAATGCTTAGAAACATAATGGTAGCCTCCTACTAGGCTGGTTTTCATGCATTGCAGTGCTCTTCTTCCATCTCCGGCAGGCAAATGGCTCCAATGCCCGTATCCGTACCTTGTAGGACATATCAGTCAAAGCGCTGGGAGCAGCAGGTACAGATGCCCATGCTGGACCAGGTCCCATGTGTTTTCCTTGGCCGCCTGCCCGAGACTGTGCCCCAGCTCCTTCTGCTCCTGAGGGTAAAAAGCTCCTGAGGCTTTGCTGATGGAGCTGTAAGAGAGAGGCTGACCGCGTCAGGCCACATCCTGCCCTGCTGAAATCCGTGAAATCCACGAGGATGCTGCTATATTGACAGAATCAGCTGTTCCATAGAAAAATATGAAACTTGAGCAAGCAGCTTAGGAAATGCCCTTGCTGCTAGAAACTGGGGAAGTGCCAAAGGAGAGGCTTTTTACTCTTTCCCTAAATATTTATGCCTGGCAGGGTCAGAGGCAGCATCCAGGGGTGGAGGGGTCTCTGTGCTGCCACAGGCAGCTTGATAATAGCTGGCAAAGCACCGCGTAGCTGTAAATCCTGCAAGAGATGTTTTGTTTTCGTCCCAAGGGGTGATTTGAAACCCATCTCCTAATGCAAGTCAAAGGAGAACGCCAGCGCGTTAACTCCCCTTCCTGCCTCTGTGTCATCTGGGTTAACGGAGAACGGTTTTGGAGCCACCAGCCAGGGATGATATTAGTCAAAAACCCTTTCCTGCCTTAAGCCACCTCGCCCGAGAGAACAACCCAAACCTGGACTGAAATGAATGTGCCTTGTCATCTGCACCTCTCTGGGGTGGGGTCCAAAAGCCGGAGCCCTTCCCACATGGAAAGTTGCTGGTCCTGGAAAGCCCTGACTCCCCATTCCAGGGCCCCCCTCAGCCATCCTGCTGCATTCATTAAGCAAAACAGGGTTAATGTGCTTCACTTACTGGAAGCCGCCGATGTCGTGCAAGCATTATTTTAATGGATGCTCCATTTATTGCAGCGCCCATTGGGCAATTAGCAAGTCCTTCTCCGCTGTACATTGGCTTCCAGCGTGAGAGTTCGCTTTGGGTGAGAAAAGCATAACCCTGAGCATGACCTCCTGCATCCAGGGGCTGCTGATCAGGGTCCCCATGGGCATCTTTGCCCCAGCCGTCGCTGCGGCCGTGGGCAGCGCATCCGTCATGCCCAGCGGCACAGGCGGCTGGTCCAGGCTTCGTTTTAAACATGTGCAAAGCCTCAACGCAGGCCAGGGTAGAAGGCTGGCACGTGCAGATGCCTCTGAGGCTGTGCTTACCTGATCGGCTTAATTTTATGTATTTTTATGTCCCCATCCCCACTACCCTGGGGAAGTGCCCTGTGCCGGCTCTTCCCCGATGAATGTCACAGCTTGACGCCAGAGTGGTGGCTTTGGGTGACATCTGTAACTAAAGCGCTGGCATTTCAGAGCCGCAGCCCCGGACACTCCAGCATATTGCCCTCCTGGGGAAAAGGAGACGAAGGCTACAAGGGACACACACGCCGGAGCCACCGCTGCCTGCCATCATCCCCCGCCCAGCGGCTGGAGCCCTCCACCTTCGGGCATCGTCCAAGCCGCAGCTCCTCAGACCCAGGCAGGGTCTCGCCATGGGACCAAGCTGCTATTGCTCCTCCCATTCCCGATCTCCGTGAAACAAGCCTGATGCTCCTCTCTCATCCCAAGGCTGCACCAGTTGTTGCTTTCTTGGTGCATTTTAGGCCTCTGATGATTAAAATTGTATTTATTGTATTTATTTCACCTTTAAATGAACCTGAGGAGGACACCAAGCTAGACAACAGTCCTTAGGCGAGGACAGAGACAGGCGAGCATTGGGCTTGTGCAATGAGGTTAGCGAGGCAGTTTGTCCCCGCACCCGCTCAGGCAAAACAAAACAGGAAAGAAACCATTCTCTGGGATTAACCAGAAAACAAATGCAAAGTGGGTCTCGTGGAAACCCCCAGGGCAAAGCAAAATAAGGAGCCATCGCGTGTGTGTATCAACACATAAAATACACTGGCACGTAGCCTGTCTTTAATGGGGCATCCCTCCGTTTTTAATGCCCTGTGCTGCAGCCGAGCATTAAAATGCTGGGACATTTCTTGGCTGCAAGGGATGGGAAATGTCTGGGGCTGGGCCGCAGCACAACGCAGGGCTGGGAGGGCTACGGAGCTTAATTAACCAGCTCAGCATTTTTGCTTGCCTCGATCCGCATGCCGTGCAGGCCTACAATGCTTTTATTGTACAGAAAACAAAGCTTTTGTGCTTGAATGTAGCAGCTACAGTATCGTGGTGTTGCCTTAACTAGGGGCTCCTCAAGTGATTTAAGTCCTCCCTGTCTCTGGTGATAAATAGTTGCCAGGGTTAGGAGAGATCTTCCTCTTTTTTTTTTTTTCTCTTTTTTTATCCTTCTGCTTAATTTGCAGCCAGAAAAAAAGAGGTGTTTGCATGCAGCGCCAAGCTATCAACATCTTTTTGGGGTAGCGGTCCCAGTGGTACTTCCAGCATTAAAGCAATTGCAATTTTTCCAGGTTTTCAATGCCGTGCTTGGCTGTTGGTCCTGTCGCCATCCCCAGCTGCGGCAGGGACCGTCCCTCCCTGCCTGCCCAGCTTCTCTGGGGAGCCGGGGCTTCCTTGGTTGGCAGATTTGAGAGCCCCCAATCGACATGGACCCACGTAACTCAGCCCCATGTATCAGCCATGGGTTTCCAGCCTCCAAGAGGAGGTTTGCTGGCTTGTATTGCTGCTTAAAAATACCTCGGCCACTGCTGCTCTCGTCGGCACGGGGCTCGGGATGTGCAGCCCTCTTTTATGTGGGGTCATTAACTGACTCCCATCAGTGAAGCACTCTGCAGATGAGATGTGCTACAGGAGTGCTAAGGATTACTGGGTTCATGTCTCTTGCCTCCAGGTCCCTGGGTTAGAGGTGCAGGAGCTGAAGGCAGGGCTGGGGGACCCAGCGCCCTGCCTGCTGCCCTGCCTCTGGCCGCACGGGCAGCCCTTTCCTAAAGGTTTGGAAAGGGTTTGCATGCAAGCTCTTTCCAAAACCCCCCACATTGAGCTGCCAGCCAGGGTTTCAGCCCCGCTCGGAGGGAGTGCAGGGCACACAGCACCTGGCAGGATCAGGCCCTGCTTATCTCCTTCCCCCTCCCCAGCTCCGCTTGAGCAATAACCTACTTTCTTGCTTTGTGGAAAGAACATCTTGGATTACGTTGCTGCAAATGAAAGGTTTCAGTCATGGTATCAGATGAGCTGCAGGTAAGCAGCGGGTTTAATGTCAGCTTTTTTGGCAGCTTCTTTATTCCCTCTCCGCTTTGCACAAACAAGCCATCTTTGTGTGGAAGTTCAGTTTCCTTTTTAGCTGCAGCATTTGTCAACACGGCTTCCCAATAATCCTCTCTGCACAGATAAAGGCGAGCCGGCATCCAAACCAGATCCCTTGCCTCGAGGCTGAAAACCAGACTCCAAAACCAACGGCCGGTGCGTTAAAGGACTCTCCCCTCTATTGAAGCCCCCTGCCACCGAGGAGAAGGGCAGAAGCTGTGTCCACATGATAGATCCTAAATCCCAGGGTGACACTCAATCGCCCTTAACTCCTTCATAATCAGCCTCATGCAATTAAGGTGCAGGCATCAAAACCCCAGCCCCCAGAGGGTCTGGGATGGCGTAGTGCCTTTCTGTCCTCATTAGGAAAATCAGGGCATCGTCCACCAGACTCTGGTCCAGGATATAGGAAGGGAAAGAGAAACTTCAAATCACTTTGGCTGTCTCTGTCCTTTACGCTTTCATTCTCTGTTTGGCCTTGCAAGGCTCTCAGAACAACATATCTAAACGCTACATCACTTTATATTACAAAAAAACCCCACAAAACCCTTCAGATCAGAGGCTGACACGGGCCAGGCTGCACACCCTGTGGGTTGGCAGGCTGGGACCCTGCCGAGGATCCGCACTGCCCCCAGTTTAGCCAGCAAAGGCAGGAGAAGGGGCTGGCTGTGCCAGGTGGAGCAGCCCCCACCTTCACAGCTGCACACCCGGCTGCTTCCCTTCAGTGCCTCAAGCCTCCTGGTTTGGAAGGCTTTAACGCGCCGCCTCGTTAACTGCTTCATTTCTGCTCATTTGCACTATCCCACCCCCAGCAACATCACGAAACTCTCCAGCAATGTGAAGGCGGCATGAGCTGAAATGCCTTTGCTGCCGAGCTAAACAGCATCAGGGCTCATTTTACTGCTTAGAACTCTTCAAGGAATCAAGCAGGTTGATGAATAATCCATTTTAAAAAATCATAACAGAGGTGCTGTGTAATTGGATACAACACTGGCCTAAATCTATACATTAAGTGATGAACCCTAATGAAAAACAAAATTAAAGGGCCCTGCACAGCGCAAGTTGGGTGCCATAAGGTTTGAATCCTGGTAAGCAGCCGCTTCATGCAGGAGCAGCTCTGTCCATACCCCCTTGCGCCTGTGCAGAAACGGTGCATGGGTTTAGACAACCTGCACAGGCGTCATTTTTTTCCCCAGCTTGTGGCTTTTAAACCTCAGCAGTGCTAAAACGTGCCATGGGCTCACAGAGGACACGTGCAGCCCGTGGGGTGAACCACAGCCCGAACAGCTCTCTGAACAGCTGGGGCTCCATGTCCTTCTCATAATAAATTCCTCCCGGACGGAGTTTCAGGGGATTGCTAGGATTTGAGGAGAGAGGAGGCTGGCTGGAAGCGAGACAGGCTCCAGGTTTATCCTTGAAAGCCCCCGTGCTGCAGAGCCTGGGGCTGCATTTGGCAGCCTGCCCAGGGGGAGACGTCGGCGGAGGCTGAAGGCTGCCTCGTGCTGTACGAACTCACCAATCCTCTTGCCAGCCAGCTAAATTGGAGATAAAGCTCCCTATTAACAATGCATAAAGCAGGCCAAAATCAGAACACCTTCCTGGGTTGGAGGTGAAGCAAAAGCTCAAAATAAAATAAGTCCTCCCTGTGCTGCCGGCTAGAAAGCAGCCGTGTTGGAGCTCTCCCGTAGCGTGCCCGGCCCGCCTGATGGGAGAGCAGGGTGCTGAGCAAGGCTGTGCCGCGATTTTTCAGCATGACGGAGGCAAAAATCAGGTCAAAAATAACCCCATCCCAACATCAGCAGCAGAGCTGAGAGGAACCAGAAGTCCTGAGCTGTTTTGAAGTTGTGTTAAATAATAAAGCAGAGAAATGAATAAATTAGCTCAGCATCTATTTAGGTCAGCCCTCTCTGTTTCTCCCAGCCGCCTCCGTGTGCCTCCTCCCCGCAGCGATCAGCTGCGCCGCACACGCTGTGCCTGCGGATCTGCTCGCTCCTTCCGAACAGCCGGGCTCTCGGGAACCGCGGGTTGAGCAGGTGTCACGTCGGCTGCGCGCGTTCACCCCGGCCTCGGGAAGCAGCAGGCGTGCTTCCTTTTCCATTACCGGAGCAAAAAGTATTCTAGAAAATCCCATTAAAGCAGTAAGCGTGGGCTGAGCGCACGCGCCTGCTCCCTTCCTGGCGTTACCCCTACACGCAGCCCTGCATGGAGCCGCGGGGTCCCGCTCAGCGGGCTTGCAGCTGCCCAGGAGCTGTGTCCCCGTGCTCTGCCTGCTCACCCGCTTCCAGCCTGGCGCAGCCTCCGGGTAGCCCTGGTGATCATCCAGCTATTTTCCATTCTGTTTCCAGCCACGGCAGCACCTCCACCTTTGCAGACCATCCTTCCCTGCCTCGCAGGGGCCCCACGCTCAGTTTTGTGACTGCAGTGGTCATTTGTTGATTTGGGGACATCCAGCCAGATGGACCAGGCTGACTGACACAGAGGGGAATCGGATTTTAAACCCCTAAGCTCCCCTCAAATCATTCAAATGCCTCCAGAAAAATGCAACTACCATGCAGTCCTGTATATGTATCTTTATTTACACATTTCCCAAGGCTGAAAAGCCCTCTTTGATGTCCAGAACATCTCATGGTTTGCAGCTATCAGCAAGCTGGATAAACACTCACCAAGAAGGAATTTATCTGCATCAAGGGCTGCTCTATCTCAGCCCAGCTCCTGCATTGCCAAAACTTAAAGAAAACACTATCGAGCTGGTCCTCCCCAACCCTGCAGGTAGCTGGAGAAGGTCTGCTGTGATGAACCCAGCCAGAAGCAGCGTCCAGGGTGTAGGCAATGGAAAATGAGATGTTACTAAGTTTGGCCAGGCTTAGCTGGCTCCTCGCAGGTCCCAGCCTGTGAGTCACCGGTACGTGGGCCACCAGCACGGCCTCCCCTCTGGAGGAAGGAGCGGAGGTGGAAAAATAACAAGAGGAAACCAGTTGTTAGTAGTGCCAGCTCTGGGGAGAGTGGGAGGAGGTGGCAGGCCTGGAGAGAAAGGTCAGGGCTGCATTGCCGGCTGCTGCCTGATTTTTCCTCCTGCCTTCACAGTGGGAAGCTGCTTACGGGAACACGCTCATGGAGGATGTGCAGAGGGTCTGGGCTGGTCCGAGGGCTGGTCTCTGGGGGGGAACGAAAGCGTCCGAGGGCAGCCAGGAGTGATGGAGCTGCTGTAACTTGTCCTTCCTTTTGTTCGCGGTCACTGCTCACCCCTCTCTTCTGGTTGCTCCTTTGATTTCTGCTGGGCTAAGCTTGATTCCCTCTGTTGAAAGCAACTTCTGGCCCGGTGCAAACATTGTAAAAGAAGATACGCTTTGCCGTTGTACTTGGAACAAACACGTCCATCTCCCCGCTGTGGCTACACACCAGTGCAAAGTGTTTGTCCCCCAGTCCCTGCCCCATCTTAGCGCTGATGCCCACCTGCAGCTAACCCAGAGACTCTCACTCTTGCTCTTTGCGCTGATCCTTGGTGACAGTGGTGGCGGGGGGATTCAGACAACTAGACCATGAGCCAGTGACCCTATTCCTTGTCCAAAGCCAATGCAATGAAAATATTCCTGGGGAAAATGAAAGATTGCAGCTCTCCAGCCTCTTCCAGTGCCCCAGCTCTCCTAACTGGTGCTAACTGGAGCGCACCCAGCAGAGCACACAAGCCTCAGCTACTGTTCCCATGTCCCTGCCATCAGCCCAGGAGCACTTCCAGGGCTGCGTCCTGCCAGCTCCCCATCCCGTAGGGATACCCGCGGCTGCGGATCAGCACTTCTGCTCCCCTTTGCCTTGCAAGAACTTCTGCTCTCTTGAACCCTCCAGTCTGACGATTGTCACTGGTTGCCACTGGTTTTTCTTACCTCCTACTGCAAATGCACAGAGCCAGCTGTCTCCCCGCTGACAGACCGGCACTTTCTATGAGTGAAACTATTTCTTCATGTCTTTAAGAAAATTATAACAGATATCAGGGCAGAAAAGCCCTGGTCGGGTAGGATTCCAGGTCAAAGGGGAAACTGCTGTGTGTCTTGCTGTTGTTCCCTGGAGATGTCCCTTCTCCCTGACTAGAACCAGTACTCCTGCTTTGAGCCCAGAGCGGGATCTGTTATGCTCAGGCTCCCTCTAGTGCCTCCATGTCCTGGTGTCCCTGCTTCTCCACATGCCTTCTCTGGAGGCAAAGTGGCCATTTGTCCCTGGGGACTGCCCATCATCCTCACTCCCCTCCAGCAGCCCTAGCTCGGGCTTACAGCACAGCCAAGCCCTGTTTGCCCACAAGCTGGGAACAGCCCTAAAACTGCCCAAAAGCCACCGCATCCCACCAATGCAGGGACCTCTCGGGGACCTGCCAGCTGGCTCAGCCCTGCCTCCGCTCACCAGGGGAAAGGAGGGTGACGAAGGTGGCCATACCCCGCAAGATGCTCTCCCTGACGCAGGCATAACCCTGCACACTGCAGCTCTGCTTCGATGGTGCCTGTGGAGAGCAAGGAGGGAAGGGTGATGGGTGGCGAGTGCCTGAGCTGCCCTGGGAGCAGCCCAGGCTGGGGGTGGGCACCTTCCCTGTGAGCCAGCTGGGACAGCCAAAAGCATCACTGCGTTCGCCCTCTTGGGAGAGCTTGGTACCTCTCCACAAGGGAGCAGCTTTTAGGGGTGCCCCATAGTCCATGTCAAGCAAAGTCAGCCGGGTTCCTTCTAATCAACACCTGAAACTGTTTGTCCCGGTGGAGGACACGGCATAGCAGAGGCTGCCTGTGTACTGGCACACTGGCGAGCTACACTGTCACGCTGTGTCCAGCATCCTACATGAACACGGCCTTTCCTTGTCTTGTTCCTGTGGAAATGGGGACTAAATTTCCCAATGTCTTGGGAAATGACCAGCCTCAACCTCAGTTCGAGCCCTTCTTGTAAAACAGCCTGGCTCAGCTCTGGCATCGGCATCGTGCTGGACAACTGACAGCCCTGCAAGCACCCATTTCAGAAAGCACCACGCAAAGGTGATGGCAGCGTTATTTTCTCGCTTAACAAGGATGTGTTCTTTGGTAGAACCAGGAATCAAGGCAGTTTCTGAGTCGTCCTCGGAAGAAACGCATTGGAGCAACAGTCCCTGGCCATTGCTGGCCCATGAGCAAGCAGTGCCCAAGGGAGGTGCCGCGGGCACCCCGTGCTTCGCTCACCTTTCAGCATGGGCTGTGGCAGCTGCCTGAGCCCTGGGACACGTTGGGAGAAGTTTCTCACACGTAGCATCTCCCTTAAATGTATGTATCAGAATATATAATATCAGAACACTGCCAAAATATTGTATCAGATGTCAACAAAACCCTGCCCATATCCCTTTTGGGGTGGATCGCAGTGGCTCCCCAGAAATTAGTGATGTTTTTCTGATTTATACCTGCGGAGTGCTTGGCCCGGGCGCCGAGCTTCTCCGAGTCACTGGCATTACTAAATGGGGGCAGTTACGGTAATTCATTACCCCAAGTCCAAACACCAGCTCACAGGGAGGGAGGAGGCAGGATTAGAGGAGTCTGCTGAAATGTGGCGTCAGCATGAAAGCCGTGACAAACCTAACAGAGATCAATCAGCATAAACGTGTGTGATGCAAGGATGGTGACTGAGATAACACCGTTATCAAAGGCACTCTGAGATTTTTATTTCAACCTATGCTTTTTTCATAATTGTTTTGCAACTGGAGGAATCACCATCCTATTTAATGAGCACAGCTCCTTTAATAGATGACACTCAGGCTAACATGCACTAATTAAGTCTATAACCACTAAAAGTATGATTGAAGGTTTCAAACTGGCCAATCGGTCTTGGTAACCCCATAATCAGAGACATTGCAGCTCAGCAGAGCACAGGAGAAATTCAAGGGGTCTTGATCACCCAGTGGTGTACACGGGTCTTGATCCTGCCTTGGATCATCCTTTTTACTTGATATTCGGCAGTGGTTTATAAACTACCCTGAATATATTACACTCAGCCCCGTGAACTGAATGCACTTCCACAGTTTGATTTTAATAATTTGGCTGACGGGTCTTGTCTATCACCTGGGCATTAAGCGCAGCTTCTCTAATCCCCACCTGCCTGACTGCTTGACTCATGTGGCCCCAGCAGCAGCTGCGGAAGACTCCCAGGGAGCTCCAACAGCAATAATTGCAGCGAGATACTGAAAGAACTTGAAAAAAGATAGTTGAAACCATAAAATAAACCCTTCTGTTTCTTCCTACGAAGGAAGGTTCAGAAATGAGTGAAAAGGATTGAGAGTTTTCATAATCTAATGGCCAAGATAAGGGGGCCTGGCAGCATATTTCTTTCTGCCTTCTGCAATGCAGTGGAGGCGACCATGCCTCTGGGACTGAATTTTATCTTCCACTGAGCTCAGCTCTTCGGGTTATCAGGAAATGAGGCTTTCTCTCTGTTGTTGGCTATGACTAGCTGGCCACACTGATGTCCAAATATTTTAAGACCCCTAACTCGCTACAGTGGAAAGAATTTTTAAAAACAGAGCTTGAAAAGTCAGAAGGTTGCATATCAAAGAGATACCTTGTATTCCAGCTGCAAAATGCCAGTAAAAGAATATTGCTATTTTCATCCATTTTTGTACTATTTGCTAATAACAGCAGCCCAGAATGAAAAGAAAGGGAAGCCAAATACATTTTGCAACTTAGGTCTTGCTGGAAATAAGAAAAATACTGAAATTAAATTGTATTAGCTTTCTTTTTCCTGCCTGTTTTCATTTCAGTTTCATCAGTGTTACCTGTATATCAAGGATAATCTATTTTTCCCCATTTTTGTAATAGGAAGAGCTTGTTCACAGATATCCAAACTTGAGGCAGAGTACCTCATTGCTCCGCAAGCAATCAGTCGCTGAAAAAAAATGTCCGATTCTCTCCTATGTACTAGTCCAGGCGCTTTGGTCTCTGGGCTATTTTTTCCAGTCCAGGTTATTTTAGGCAATTCATCCGTGCCTCTCATCTTAAAATAATGGCAATGCCATAAAAAGATGGCAGTATTTTTCCATTCTACCACAATGCAGAAAAGCCTGGACCTTTTTCGCTCATTTTTCAAAGGTTCACGTTTGAAAGTAAAGCAATACTGGACTGAAACGCTGCAGTTCGTACATGGTTACAACCCAACGGGCTTGGGCAAGCCCAGCCTTTGGTTCCCCTTTCTCCTTTTGCACGTCCCCATGGGAGACACCTCAATCCATAACCACAAATGCCTCCCGGTGGCCGCCCCGCCGGCGGCCCCCCAGCCATCCGGCCGCAGCGGCGCAGCCAGCGCTGGGGCTCCCCACGGCCGTATCACAAATCCTCCTGCGTTTGGGGTAGCGGGAGCTGCCGTGAGGCTGAATTCCAGCCCTCGGCCGTTGGCAGCCGATCCACCGCCCTCCAGCCGGGCTGCCCGTGCCAGCAACGCCCGGTCTCGCTGCCAGGGAAGGCAAACGGCCTTACTGCTCTGGTTTGGTTGGGGCTTTTGCAAAGCAGCCGCACCGTGGCTGGACATCGCTTCGTTTGCCCGTCTTAGTCATCATTTCAGCGTCTTTCAGGTGCTGAAGTACCCGGGTCTCGGTGTGTGTGTTTCGCACGAGTGAGGCCTCAGACTCGCAGGGCGGCGTGGGCGGGCAGTGTCAGACACGGCACCGAGCCCCCGCACCGAGCCGCCCCTCCCCCGCCGCCGCAGACGGGCGGGCCGGGGGCGGCGGGTTTTCGGGGGCCGCCAAGGCGGCACTGCCGGAGCCGCTCACTGTCGGGGCCTGACAACGAGCTGAGCCGCTCGCGGCCTTTCTGCGAGGGCCCGTCTTCCACGCAAATATAAACGAGCAGCGGTTAACGGATCCGCTGCGAACAAAATATCCCGTGTGTGACTTTACCGCCCGAGCGGGGCACGCAGCTGAACGGCATAAACCCCGCACGAATTCGCCCGGGCACGGGCTGAGCCCCTCGCCTCCCGCCGTGCGGCAGTGCCGCCGACCGCGATGCCGGCCCGGGACCCCCGCGCGGCCCGGGAGAGGCCGTGTCGGTGGGGGGAACCGTGTCGCTCAGGGACTGGGGTCCGCCACGTCGCTGGGCCCGGGTCTTGCGGGGCCCTGTTGCTGCGGGTCCCTCCCCGCGGGCGGGGCCGGGGCGGGGCCGGGGCGGGAGGGACCCGCAGCCGCCGGGGCCGGTGCAGGGGGCGGCACAGACCGGCAGTGCGGGAAGGGGACCGAGGACCGGGGGAGCGAGGTGGCTGCCGGGCGGAACCTCGCCGCTGGCGGCGCTTGTTGCGCACCGGAGCGGTGCGGGGTTCCGGTCCGTCGGCCCCATTTCCCAGCAGCCCCTGCGGCGCGCCCTTCTCTTCCGGCCCGGCGGCGGTGGTGAGTGTCGGTCCGCGCAATCCGGCTCCATCCGCGCTCCGGGGGCGGCGGGGGTGGCGCCCTGGGCCGGCCCGGGAGAGGCCGAGGCCGAGTCTGGGGCTGTCGCGAGCCGGCGTGGCGGGAGGCCGGGGGCTCGGGGCCGGTACCGCGGCCGGCCGTGGGGGGAGAGCCCCGACAGGCTCTGGGGGAGGGGGGAGCCGGGGCGCGCCTCGCCAGCCCTCCCCGGCTGAGGGCTGTCTCCTTCTCCCGCAGGTGCAGCCATGGCCAAGTCCAAGAACCACACCACGCACAACCAGTGTAAGCCGGGCTCGGGCGGCCTGCGGCGCCGGGAGGGGCGGGGAGCGGCGGTGGCGCTTGCGGTGGCCCGGGGCTGCACCCGCAGAGGGGCTTTAACCGGCTGCGTTGACATACTCGGTTATGGCGGCCCCCTCTTCCTTTTTCTTCTCTTTATTTCGCAGCGAGAGGAGCTCACGCGGGGGCGGGGGGGGTGTGGGGGTGCGCGGGGATGGAACGGCGCGCTCAGTGAAAAGGGAGCTCCGGGAGAGTCGGGGTGTGCTCGGGCGCGGTACAGAAATGATACGTAACCAGAAAAAAGGCAGATTTCATACGTTTGAACAAAGCACGTTACTGAGTGGCGTTCAGCCTGGGATGCTTTGCCCTCCAAAGGTGGCCACGGTGATAGAACAGTTCTGTTTGGGGTTTTTCCATCGGTGCTGTGAGCTGGCAGCGTTCACAGGTGGGTTCTGCTTGGTCGTCCACGATGGTGCCCTTGAGCACTAAACTCACACGCTTGAGCTTCTGAGTGACCGCGGCCTTTTATTGTGCTAGTGGTGGTGCCCTCGGTATGTCATTAGTTAACGAGGAGCCTGAAGTCCTTGCACTAGAATCTCATACGGTGCTGAGAGCACGGTGTGCCGAGGGATGGGAATAGAGATATTCTCTTAATTTGCACTTAGTTTGGATAGGAAGCGTTAGAAAACTTTCTATTCCACGTCATTTTGATAGGGTCAGCTGGACTTAAAGGAAAAATAATGCAGCTACTTAACGATAGCAGAAATGGTAATTTAAATTGTTTTCTCGTCTTCCACATAGCCCGTAAGTGGCACAGAAATGGCATCAAGAAACCCAGATCCCATAGATACGAATCTCTCAAAGGGGTGAGTATTTCTATTAATGTTCCCAGGCTGTTAAGCCATTGAGGCTTAACCATGAAAAAAATCCAGTATTTGTATTATTTTGATTGACGTATTTTTTGCAGACAGAGGCTTGTGTTTCAGATGGTCAGAACCACTGTGGGTTTCAGGTTTATCTTTTGCTTACCTCACATGCAGCTGTGATATTTCTAACCCAGGTGAAATCGGCACTTGTGTGTCTACGAAACTGCTCTGTAGTTACTGCCCAGTTTTGTCTCTGTCCGGCTCAGGTGGGCGTCACTAACTGCTGCTTCCAGGGAAACCAACACGTGTCAGTTGGATAACTGCTCCCTTTTGAGTCCTGCTGTGTCTCCTCCTTCTCTGTACCCTTCAATGTTGTTTTACTGTCTGTACTAATCCGGAGAATTTCACGCAGAAGATGAGGGGAATTGGTATTTCTGGACAATACATATGAAAATGACAGCATTTTGCTTTGTCTGAGGTTGGACAAGTGAAATAACAGGATCTTTTTCCACACTTGAAAGTGAAAACAGGACATTTTGGCTTTGGGGAGGGTTGTGATTCTGTTTGCTCCGTAGATGTGATTATCGGCTTTTTGGATGTGACATAAAAGCTTGTCTTCCGCGTAGCTTGGTGAGGGTTCGGTCCTGCCCCTTCCTGCAGATAGTTCGGCAGTCTCTGAGTTTGTCTCCTTGCACCGAGTGCACATGAGTTAAGATGACAAAATCCCGGTAGTCGTGTGTGCCAGTGAAAATGCCGTGTACGGTAAAATAGCAAATGTTTCCCAGTGGAAGAGTAGCTGATAGATAGATCTGAGAACTGGTCCTAGCCACGACAGGATGCGCTAGCCAGCTGTTTGCTGACAGAAACTGGGGAGCAACTCTTCTTCGTGCTGTCATTTTTTTCCTTTGATGTAAAAAGGAAAGGCCTGAGGAAATGTCATTGGTCTTTGCCCAAGGATTACAGGCGCCTGTGCTCACCTGCCAGGGTTGGCTGGTGGTACTTCAGATCCAGAATGATCGTGACATGGAAATGAAATTTGTCTTGTTTACAGCTTTACTTGACTTGTCCTGTTCTTTCTGTATGTTTATTGCTGTGGTTTCGGGTTGGTTGGTTTGTTTATGGAAATTAAGGAAAATAGCTAGTTAAAGGATGGATACAGATGGCTAAAATAATGTTGTTGATGTAATCAGGAAAAAAAAATCTGAATTAATCACAGCCAGCATTTGGGAATAATTGGAACAATCTGGAGATGTATATGTTTTTACGTATGTCCCTTCTACAACATGGCTTATTTTTTTTCCTTACTTTTGTAGGTTGATCCCAAGTTTCTGAGGAACATGAGATTTGCAAAGAAACACAACAAAAAGGGGCTGAAGAAGATGCAGGCCAACAATGCCAAGCAGGCTGCTCAGCAGAAAAAGGACTGACGTGGTTTAAGACGAAGAACCAGTTTTCCTATTGGCACGCGTGTTGCAGCATTTTTGTAAAAATAAAATTGGATGTAACAAAGTCTTCACCTCCTGCATTTGAGGAGAACCCTCCAAAAGTCTTGTCTCAGTTGTATTTTAGATGCCAGCCAGAGCTGCAGAGAGGTTTTGTGTTAATGTTGTCAGCCTCCACACACACGAAGTAGAACAGCTGCTCCCTCCTCAGTGCTGTGCTACTGTAATTGTTGGTACGGGTCATGAGCATTTAGTAGTCCAAAGGCTGTTTTCAAGTTGTGAAATGGTTGTTGAGTGAGGCTCTAAAATTTAAACAAGAAACAACTTTCTTTTCGTATGAATTGCAGCCAGTGTTGCTTGGTCTCTTAGGTGACGGTATTCAACACAGGTAAAATTATTTTTGATATTGGCACGTTCAGAGTTCTTGCATACCACAATTTTTATGATCGTTCCTAGTGCTGTTACGGCAAGATGAGGTTTCCAAGGGCTGTTACATGTCTGCTGCTTTGCTGCCCAGGTAAGGTAGTTACAGCTACGGAAAGCCTGAGAAATGGGAGGGTACTGAGTGCTAGCTATGGCATTAGAGATCACGGAGTCACAGAATGGTGGGGGTTGGAAGGGACCGCTGGAGATCATCTAGTCCAACTCCCCTGCTCAAGCAGGGTCACCCAGAGCAGGCCGCACAGGACCACGTCCAGGCGGGGTTTGAGTATCTCCAGAGAAGGAGACTCCACAACATAGCATTTGGTGTTAGAAATGGTGTGTGGTGTATTCTGAAATACTTGAAAGTATTGAAGCGTTAAGGGAGCTACCATTGGAATGTATAAGGTTATAGGATGAGCTAAAATACCCATATTTCTCATACTTACAGTATTTTAGTGGAGATCTTTTCATTCCAGTAACAAAAAAAGTACCTACCCGATGAAATGGACTGACTGGTGAGATCAGGGGGGTAACATTCAAAAGCCCGAGAGGTGTTGTGACAGGGTTTTGTGACTGCTGTCCTACTGTAGGTCAGGAGAGGACTTCACTCTCCAGGTCCCACCAGCCAGCAAAGCTGGTTCAAGAGGTGCTTTTTTATTACTGAAATGAGCCGCCTGTTAAAATGCAACGAACTGGTCCTGAAATTGCAGTTCCAATGCTTGTCCACCTGGTGGTGTAAATCCACAAAGCGACACAAGGGCTGGATGCAAGTGTCTTCTGACTGCAGTACAGCAGCAAAACACCTGCTGGATTAAAAACAAATACTTCAACTGCAACATCCAGTTAATGTCATTGATTTTTTTAAAAAATAGTTTAGCCAGTTACCAAAATGCAATATTATTTTGAAACAAGGTAAATATTTTGAATTCTTTATGGCTTGAATTCACAAGTCTTTTCCCCATTCCCACTTTTTAATTGTTTTTGACTGATTAAAAATACCACCCAGCCCTAAACCAAGCAATATAAAGAGATTTACTAACTTAAAACTCGGGAGTCGGGGGCTTTTAAAGTCTGAGGGAAGTCTGCAACCCCCAACTGTCTGATTCCTGCTGTGTGCATCTCTTGGACTTGCGGAGGTTGATGTTTGTCAGCCAAAAGAGCTTAATTGCTGTGCGAGAGCAGCGTGGTGGTCAGGAGGGGTGCTGTGCTGGAGAGGGTGCAGTCACAGGGTTCGTACCACTAGCTGGAGTCTGCTAAATAGTCAAGCCAAAAAGGTTGTCTGGTCCCTGCTGCCCTCAGGAAAGGCAGGAGGTCAGCAAGCGAGAGGTTCCTGGTGGTGGTAATCCTCTCTGGAGATTTTTTGGGGGTTTTTTTTTGCAAGCCATAGGTCACCCAGGGACAGATCCACGGCGCTTAACTCCCGCTGGCCTCGGTGGTACCCGCGTGCCTGTGGGTATGGGAGGTCTCAAGCTGTGTGGCTGGTGCCTTCCCTGCTTCAGCGGGTTTGTCTACAAAGGCGAGATTGCGTAGCTGCAGTTCGGGTTAGCGTGCCCGTCTCCTGGCAGCCTCAGCCGCTGGCCCCGAGCTGCCCAGCGTCCCCCCCAGCCCTTGCTGGGGCTGGTGGAGAAACCTAGTGTGGGGAGGTGTCCCCTTGGGTTGCTGCTCGTGTTGGAGGAGACAGTGGCTGGTCCAGCTGTGTAAGTGAAGGTCAGTCTGGTGGAGATGTGCGTTGTGACAAGAAGAGTGAAAGAAGCAGCCTCTGAACAGAGGACTTTGTGTTGGTATTGCTGCACCTTCACCTGTGTGTCTGCAGATCTCCAACCTGTTTTAAGTTCTGCATTTGAAATCTCTGGCACTAAGGTTTTCCTATTTAGGAAGGGGGATTTCATCTCTAAACCCTCTCAGTGTCTTCCCCAGAGTGCTTGTGTTGTGAGAGTAGCTCACTCGCAGGATGCGGTTTGAGGGGAGAGAGAGAAAGAGAGGCAAGGGTCAGGCTGAGAAAAGGATGTTGGCATGTTAAGGAGAAGCAGAAAGGAAGATTTGGGCTTCCTGTGGCTCCAGGCAGCTCCCCCAGGCCTGCCTTCAGAAGCAGCCTTTTCATCTCGCTGCCCTTCAAGCTGCCCTTCAGCGGGACAGCTTCCCAAATAAGGGCTTGCAGACTTTCTGACCAAAATAGCGGCTGCGTGACAAAATGCAGCGCGGAGGAACGTAACCTTAATCCAGGCATCATTGTGTAGCAAGAGACAGGAATTTTGTGAGCTTCCGCAGCAGCTCGGTGTCAGGTTTGTTGTCTGCTCTCTGCACACATGGTGGTCCCACAGGACGCTGCCGGGACATCAGTTTATCACCTATCGCGTTTTCTAACCCCATGACTGCTCAGTCCACAACTTCCCTCCTTGTCGTAGAGGTTGCCCCAGCCCAGAAGGGAAAGCTTGCGGAGAGGAGTCTGTGTTGACATGGCCTCGTGATGGGTCTTCATCCTCTTTCGCTTGCCTTGTGAAATCGTTTAAGTTCTGTGTCTTGATTTCTGTTGGTCAAGTGAGGCTGAAGATCCTTTTTGGGAGAATTACGTATGCAGAGCCCATGAGACGGAACTGGCAGCTGTGTCCCACTTGAAGCTATTCCTATTATGCAGAGCTCTGTCATCTTTGACATTTGAGAACTTAAAAACTCTCATGATTAAGTCCTTGGTATCCTGCAGGAAGCCAATGCACTTGAGAGCGTCTCTGCTCAGCTACTGCTGTACCTCAGGTTATACATTTCGTGCTTGCTGCTGCTGTACGTCGTACTTGCTGCAGACGATTTCTCCCCTTTGCAATTAAGAGGGCTCAGTGTCAAGTTCCAGTTTAGCTCCTTTTTTCCCCTTTGATTAAAAAAAAAAATAGGGAGCAAAGGGCATGTAACTGAATACTGAATCAGCTCATTTGGCAAAGGTGGGCAATCGCACTGAAAGCCAAGAGCACAGAACTGGGAGGAGAAATCAAAGCACTGGGAAATGCCCTGATGGGGCAGAGTATTCACTGGGACATTGACATTCACAGTGAAAATGAAAAGTAAGGCTGGGTGCATGTTGCTCTGTCCCCCTTTACCGCCTTCCAGTAGCGTGTTAAAGCAAAAAGCAGTGAACAGGAGTTCTGCTTTGCCCAAGCTTCAAGGCTGTTGCAGGTGTTCCTCCACACCAGGGGCTTTGGCATGGTGAAATGTTGTTTATCCGACATATCTTAGCTGATGTTATACTGCTGCTGCCCTGGTAGCAAGTGCATGGCTGTAGGCGAGCTGCAGAGGCCTTAATTAGGGGGATGAGTACAAAATGTCCTCGGATCTCCCTGCAGTCACTTAGTTCACACAGCAAAGTTTTACTAAGGGCTGAAGAGGCCTCGAATATGCTGGAAAAGCTGCAAACCAGGGCAGGAATTAAATCCACTGCTAGCGAAAGCAAGCAGAGCAAATGGCCTGAGAACTGTGGCTGCGTCCGGTGGCACGGGCTGCTGTCACCTGCCAGCACAGCTCCTGTCTCGGGGGTTAAGAGCACGCAGATCTGGGGGCTGCTTTAGAGAGTGGTAAATGGCTTTTTGCTTGATTAAAAAAATGGATAGATGTTTCAATGACTTTTTTTTTTTTTTCCAAGCAGTGCTTGTGGATATGTCTCATGTTCCTTAAAGGCTTCTGGCACTGAAGCTTCACTACGCATGCAGGGAAAACTGCAAATTTGTTTGGAGTTGCATAGATACATGGATTCCTCTGGGTGGTTTTCATTCATCATTAGCGCATTTTCAGGCACGTCCCCTCTGTGGAGGCTTCAACCAGGCTGATCCTGTACTGGTTACTGCTTTTTTCAGCCATCGAACCCATTTGCCGGCCTGTCAAGTCGCGTTACATTCCTAATGCAGTTGTTCCCATGTTTTAGCCAACAGTGAAATCCACCCGCAGCGCCCCACCCCACGGCATTTGCTGCCTTACTCTTGGAGGACAGTCAGCGTGTTAAGACAAATAGGTCTCGCAGCAGTTTTTCTGACTTCACGCAGAGCGCGCTGACCTGCTGGCGCTCTGGTCTAAGGACTACACAGCCCAAATAGTCCCCAGTGTGTCAGCTCTTCTAGGGGCAAGTTTCAGCTGCTACGAGACCTCAGTCCTCTTTCTTTCCAGCCACCACCTTCCGTTTTGCTCTCAGAAAAAGAGTGGGTAGCCAGCGAGGCCGTGGCTTGCTGCTGCCTGTGCCATTGAACCAAGGGAGGAGAGCCAAGACACGTGGCTGGGTGGCTCTTCGCAGCCATCATTTTCCCTGGGGTCACAGCAAGAGGCCAGGCCTCCCCCAAGCCACCAAGTTGGCTGAAGCGGGGGGGTTAAGCTGGGAAAGTTCCTTATTTTTTTTTTCTCTTGTTCACTCTTTAGAGAGCCAAAGCTTATCAGTAAGCAGTGGTGCGTATCTTGGGAGATGTCCTTATTGGGTGTTGGGATCTGGTCAGGACAGAGGAAGATAACGGGGCTGTTGATGATGCCTGCTGAGATGTGATGTGAGAGCGTGGGTGTGGGTTGCCCGTGGGCTGGATGGCTGTGGCTGTGGGGAGAACTGGCCTCACCTTGGCTTGTGGCCGAAGCCCAGGTATTTGTAACTCTGTGGAGGTTTCCAAGCCAAATGACTTCTGCTGCTGCACCGGGGAGGTGGAAAAATTGTTTTTGATCTCTAGGCCATGGATTCATTGGAAACAGAAGACAGTAACGGTCAGGAGCATCTCCGGTCACAGACTTGTTTGACCCAACACATTTCTGTGTCTGTTGGCTTCGGGTGCACCTGCAGTTCTGCTGAATCAGCAGGAGCTATGGCATTGAGGGCTTGGGAGCTGCGGGGAGACCCCTGTGAGTGGGTCTTGCAGATGTTTGCCTTAGAAGTGTTCCCAAAATATCCTGGGGTTTAAGGAAAATCAGCTGCTCTAGCTGACAGGGCTTCATTTCCTCAGCTTCTCTCATGTTACGAGCCCTGGATGGGCAAAACATTTGGTGCTTGTTGTCCAGAGGAAAGACACAGCCGTGTCCTTCCAAACAACTGACAACCCCCTCATGGCTGTTTTCACCTCAAGCCCGTTTGGTCTGAATTACAATATTTTGTTATTGCTACAAATGAGAGCGTGTGTCACATCAAATACAGCTGCTCAGGGTGTTATTTCCATGGTGGGGGGGAAAGAGCTGGTTTGGGGAGGAAAGGCAGAAGGACGCTGCAGTGGGCCCGAGGGCGCTGGCATGGTGGCGCGCTCGCCCGGGGCTGAGGGCAGCGTCGCCGGGGCTTGCACCAGCGCAGACTCACGCCTTGCGCTGCCAATGTTTATTTTGCTTGGGTAAACGTTTGATTTTAGCAACATGACTGCAATGCGTGAGCTGTGCTGGGGCTGTAATTCGATGGGAGGAGGCAGCTATGTGCAGGGGGAGCTGCTAATGCTGCAGGAATGCCGCGCTTCCTTGGGACGAGAGAAGATGGCACCCGGGGCCCTCAGGGACAGCATGGCTTGTCCTCCTTGGCCCTGCTGTCACCCTGCGCCTGGGGGCTGAGACCCAAAGCGGGGTCGTGCCTTGCTCAGGGCCCCTGTGGCCCAAATGGATGTGGTTTCTGAGGAAAAATGGGGTGTTTCAGTTGCTGCGGTGAGGCTCCCACCCAGGGCTGCTGGAGGACCATGAGGTGCCGTAGGGCTGCAGCCGCCTGCCTCCCACCAGGTTGGGTGAGACGAGAAGGAGGCACCCAGTCCAGCTTAGGAATGGCTTTTATTCACGTTTCCAAAGAAAATTGAGGTGGTCTTTCTGCATGCGCTGCAGGGTGGGTGGCGGGGGGGAGGAAGGGATGTCCCTTCAGGACAGCCGGGGTGAGAGCAGGGAGGAGAGGGACTGTCCCTCACCGGGGGATTTCAGTGATGGCATAAGTGATTGTTAATTCACATTTTGTTGCTAAAATGCTGCCGATGCTCCAGTTAAACCAGCAGGCACCGGTGCTGGCTCCCGAGCCCACTCACCATGGCAGGGATGAGGAGATGCAACATAGCAGCTCCCAGCCGAGCACCCATGGCCCTGTTGCCTGAGCTTTGCCACCGGGCTGGCAGCAAAATACCTCCTTGGAGGCTTAAAGCTCCAGCTGTGGTGTCACCTTCTCAGATGCAGCTTGCGGGCACTCGGTGCGGCCCCATTAGTCGTGAGTACATGACCAGGGTGAAGCTCTCACTAAACCTCCAAGGAACGACTATCTGAGGCACTTGGTATTAACGCGTTTTATTTTCCCAGCGGCCACCCTTCTCAGCGCTCAGTCTTCATGCCGGTAGCCAGGGGACTTAGCCAAGGAGATGAGATGCAAAGCTGGAGAGGTTTAGGAGATTTGGGCTGTCGATCTGGTGTCAGATTTATTCAACTCCCTTCATAAACTCCAGGAACTCTGCCAAGGGGAAGACATTGGAGACAAGGGGTGTGAGGTGGGACCAAAGTGCCCTCGCAGCTGCCAAGTGCACTCTTGGCAGCTTTCCCCGGCCCTGTCTCCTTTTCCATCCCTCCGATGTGCGAGAGACCGAGGGGGAAGGGCTACCGCTCCTCTGGCCATGGCGAGGACTGCTCGTGACTCCCGCTGGAAATGTCACCGGAGCCCAGTGTCACCCTTGACTGCCACTGAAATGCTGGAGGTGAGTGCCCAAGGAGGGACACAGCCACCGGCCCAGCTCAGCAATGGGCTGGGGGTCATTTTGGCAGCATCGTGTTCAATGATACAGCCCTTCGGAGCTGGTGCTTGTGTTTAGGGGGCAGGAGGGGACAGGCAGGTCTCTGGTGAAAAGCAGCTTTGCTTCAGTGCAGGCTGGCTTTCACAGCGTGGGGAGAGTTAAGGGAGCCCCAGGCTCTTGCTACCATTTCACAAGCATAAGAAACCTCCCATCCCTGTGCAAACACTGGCTGTGAGCAGGTGTATTGCCCAGCACTACCTGCATGAGCTCACACCCATCCCTGAAGGCAACCGAGACCACAGGAGCTCCCCAGGGGATGCTCAAGGGCTTGTGACCAAACTGCAGACAAGAAGGACTCCTACCATCATAGTCAATCCTGCCATCGTTGTTTTTATCTCCATCTTTCATCAGTTCTTCTATGTCATCCTCGGTGATGGTCTCTCCGGTTGCCTGCAACATGATCTTCAGCTCCTCAAGGTCAATGTACCCATCAGCGTTTCTGTGTGATGACAGAAGAGCTCAGGAGCAGACCGACACGCTGGGGAGGGGGAGCTGGGAGCTCCCACCACCCCGCCGTGCTGCAGTCGCCGCTCTTACTTATCAAACATCCTGAAGAGATCTGAGAGTTCCTCTTCAGTTTTTCCTTTGCTGTCATCTTTCATACACCGGACCATCATAACAAGGAACTCATCAAAGTCTACAGTGCCGCTGCCTGCAGGCGGAATGAACACCGTCAGTTGGTGCTACAGCGGGTGGACGGGCAGCGCCGAGCAAGAGATCGCACTTCCCTTTAGCACCCAAGGAGCAAAGCTCAGGAGAGCAGCCCTGCAGCAAGAGGCAGCATTCAGGACACTGGCATAAGTGACTGAGGCCATGGACTGACTTCATTGCTGAAATTTTACCTTTTGCAGTCATTTTGCCAAGGCAAAATGAACCAAAAGTCCTACTGGAAGCACCGATGAATGGAAATTGCTGCTATGGAGATACCTGTCCATCTCATCTAGGTATTAATAATAAAAGCTCCAGAAGGCAGGTATTTTGCAGCACGGTTTTGCACCAGCAGTACAGTACTGTTGTTTTCAATGACACGGCTATTTCCCTTTCTTGCCTGTTTTTTAACTGCTTTTTTATTTCCCAGTGACTTAGTATGGTATTTCTGCCCAACTTGCACACAGTGGATTTTGTTATGTGTGATCACCGATACACTGATTTAATCAATATTGACAGTTAGTTGTGTGTGTGTGTGTGTGTACAGTTGAGCAGTGAAAGACTTTCCCAATAGAATCCTGTAATTGTGGCATTTCTGAAATGGCAGTTGATACATTCAGCCTATACTTTGTTTTTTAAGTGGATCTGTGCTATTTCAGAATACCTGTAATACCCCCAAATCAGCTCAAGCAGTCTGGTCATTACAGGAATGATAATTTTTATAGTTTCTCTTCATTCAGAAATTTCCTAAAGGAACCACGCTGAAGTATGGTGGGTGTTTAGTGTCCTTTACAGTGCTGCAGGTTGCTCCCTGCAGGCTGTGGCTGTCCCCAGCACAGATCCTGCCCGCGCTGTGCAGACGCTGAGCGCTCCCACCCCGCACCATGCCCCCCACACCTGCAGACATGGGGACGGTTCTTGGGAGAGTGGAAGAAACCCGAATCTCTCACCATCCTCATCCACCTCATCTATCATCTCCTGCAGCTCCTCAGGGGTGGGGTTCTGCCCCAGCATCCGCATCACCTTCCCCAGCTCCTTGGTGCTGATGCAGCCGTCCTCTGCCCCCAGCACGAAGATGTCGAAGGCAGCCTTGAACTCTGGGGAGAGAGGAGAGAGGAGATGTGGGGGGGTCTTGCCCCACACCTTGACCCTGCAGGCGGGCAGCCTCGGGGCAGGGGGCTCGTCCCAGGCCCAGCCTCCCCTGCCCATGCGCCCCAGCGCAGCCTGGGCATGGCATGGTGGGGACGCCCGGGCACACGCACAGAAACTGCCTTGCTTGAAATGCTGGTGGATCAAAATCCCCGGGTCATGCCCTGCTTGGGCCAGGCTGGCCAAAGCATTTTCTGGGGCGTAACTGCTGAGGCAGGCTGGGCTGCTGGCTGGGGAGCTCGTCTTTAGGCTGCGGTGTCAGCTTAAAGATGCACCTACCATTTTTTTGCTCTTCTGTCAGCTGCTCAACCTGTAAGGAAAACACAGAGACCAAGTCATTTTTCTTCGTCAGCATGACTAATTGTTAAAAGGATGTGCTATTTGTTCAACAGCCGTTGCAAAGGTCAACCAAGCCTCACAACGGTCACCCTCGTGGACTATGGGATGTATGACCAGTGGGGTTTTGACAACACAACTTTTTGTAGTCTAAGAGATTCTTCCCCTTAAAAAAAATTATTCCCAACTCCTTTGACGTGAGCATCATTTCTCTCAAGTGGCAGCATCTGACAAGCAGCAGAAGTAGCCTTTGCAGAAGCAGGGGGAGACCCACTGGGAAAAGCATTTGTCTCTGTCAACCCTTTGGGGATAATTTCTTGCTGGCAGGCTCCGCAGTGGGATGGCTGCACTGCTGAGGGCTGCTCGCGCGTGGGCTGAGGCCAGGTCAGAGGTGGGACACGCTGAAGAGGTCCCTGGGGAGGGAGAGGCAGACAAGACCATCCCCAGTAGTTGTTTTTCAGCCCTAGATTCAGGAAAATCCCTGCACTATCCAGAGCATGAAGAGCTGGTCTACTTCCATCCGAGTCAGTGTTTATTAGAAAGGTTTCTGCCTCTGAAGGGAGCTGCTATTCCCTTTAGCCTGTTTTGGGTATCTCCCTGAAGAAATGGCCCGTGGACCCATTAGGTGTTAGCCGAAAGGGGCTGGCAGATTGCTCCCAAACCCTACCCTAATTCATTCCCCACAGACAATCAGTGGGAGCCTATTAGTTAGCATGAATTAATGAAAATAATCAATGAGGAGAGCAAAGAGGAATCCATCGGCTTTGTGTCATACCTCTCTAAGTGCATTTCTCTCTTGGCTTCATTCCTGCCTGCAGGTACTGCTTACTAAAACTGCTGACCCCACCACCGTGTCCAACTGCCCCTTCGGTGGCATCCATGAAAACATTGACTTTTCCTTCCCATGCTGGTCAAGAGCCTCTCTGGCGGCAGCCAGATACGACCCCCTGCTAGGACTACCTCTGGCCTGTGCAGGGGGTGCCTGACCCCACTAATGTCTCCTTCCCACCATCCCCGTGCGAGCAGTCCCCAACACCCATCCCCGCCGCGTTCCGGTCGGGGCAGAACCCCGCAACCCAGGGTTGTGGCACCCTGTCTTTGAGGGAAGGCTGATGCTTTTGTCCCAAAGAGAAGCGGTTTTGCAAAAGCCAGCTGGAAATCCTTCCCACTTGCAGCAAGAGGCAGGGAAAGTGCTTTTTTTTAGTGGGATAGAGCGCAGAGCGCCTTATCCCACTCCCCACACACCAGGAGGCGAAGACTTTCAAGTGGGAAAGCGCTAAGGACAGCGGCCGGGTTGCCGTTGCAGGAGGAAACCCAAGCCCACCGCGGCCCCGGCGCCGCTGAAGGCAGGCAGGCAGGCAGGCAGCTGCCGGCCCATCGGGGCTACTGTTGGGCAGAGCGAGGGCAGCCGCAACGCTCCCGCGGCCGATGTCCGCGGCCACCGTCCTGCCGCTCGGGTAACCTGAGCCTCCTGGTGCATTCGCTATTTATAAGCCTGGGCGAGAGAGGTGTTGGAGATAAAGATGAGGTCCCCGATTGTTCCCAGGCTTTGGTATTTATCCTTGCAGCCCTTTATCTGGACACTTGTCCCTGGCACTGTTCTTAGCCTAAAAGTGTTCCCAAAATAGCTTTGTGTTTGCACACCCTTATCTAGGCATGAGTGGGCAAGACGAAAATCCATTGGGTTCTCTGGCTGCGCGTAGGGAATTTGGCGTAAATATAATACTAATATATGCCATCAGCAGGCCGCAAATAAAAAAAAAACCTCACTTTTGAAGCTTCCTTGACTACTGAAACGATAGATGTGGAGCTATGCTGTATGTAAATTAAATGCGTTGTAACTACAGAGTGACACTTTTATTACAGATGCCTCTTGAGCTGTTTATCTGGACATGGGTGCTGTTTGCAGCTTTATTCCTTTTTTCCCCTCCGCATTTCAGGGACGGGTTTCTCCAGCTGCAGTGTGGGAAGGCAAGCGCTAAGCTCACAGCACTGCGGCGGCCGTGGTAATGCCAAATCTGCTGTATTTTTGCTTTTATCAGCTCTCCTCTTCATCCCATATTTCCATTTGAAGTCAGACAGGGGAAGTTGAAGTTCTTGAATTTTTTTTCCAGGTAAATGTTTTCTTACAGTTAAAATTTGGGGGGATTGGCCCATGAAAAAGCTGTTTGTCTCAGCTCTGCCTGGCCTGGACTTGTTTTGCCTTGTAAAGGTGCTGGCAGTTGATGCCCAGGACTCGAGCCCCACCTTTACCAATGTGCTCCCACCTTCAAACCAGCAGCAAAATCCTTATGGGAGCCCCTCGGGTCTTCTGAGCAGCCCATTTCCCTGGTCAAGGGCTTTATGTCTGAGGTTAGTTTTTGGTATCTGAGGTAGGAAATTTTGGGTTGCCCTCTATTGCTGTAGTTCCTTTTTCTCAGTTAAATTCCTCCGTGGTCCAACTCCGCTTAAGTCCACAGGCTTCAGCTAGGGATGACCTTCACCTGTGGATTTTTGCCCATTTTTGGGGCCGGGATTTGGAGAGAGGCTGGAGCTTGTGGGTGGGGAACCCTTTCTTTGTGGGGCGCTCTGCCCGTGCTGCCCCAGCGGGAGACAGACCCTTCTGTCTGTGGGCACCGCCGGCTTGCAAAGCACTGCAGCCTCGCTTCCTAACTACGTGCATGAGATCCCTCAACGATAAGGAGAGGACCTGTGCCTTGAGTTGCAGAGAATATATTTAATTAAAAAGCTTAATTAGAGAGGCCTGGATTTTCTTTGATTTTACAGGTCACATTTTTCTCCCTTTTCAAGGTGTTGGTTGGGGGACTCGGCACTATATTGTACAGCCTCTCCTGAGCCTTTTCACACTATTGGGATCGCTAGGGGGGTTCCATTTCACGAGGTTCAAGGCTGACCAAAGGACAGGAGACGTATGAGCATTTTGTTGTTTTCTTCAATTACGTATCAAGCAATATCTTTCTTCCCTTTAAAAACTTTGGAATTAAAATAGGACTTGTATGATGTATTTTTTTTGTGCCCTTGGTTAAAATCAAACCTGATCAACTACATATTTAAAAAAAAATATATATCACCAAAAAGCTCTTATTTCAACTCCAGTTATGCAAGGGGGACAGTAGCAATCCACACAATCCAGAATCTATTTTCATCCTTATTCCACTCGCATATCACTGTCTGTCTACGTTACAAAATAATGCACTGTCCTTATTACAGACCAAATAGTTTGGGTTTACACAGTGAGCGCAGCGTGCAGCTGTGTAAGTCAAAATAGCGGTGAGGATGCCCTGCGTTCCCCGGGAGCATAGCTCACATTCTCATTTCTGCAGAGCGATAGCAGGAGCAGCAAAGCAGAGGAGGACATTTGGAAATAACTTACAAAAGCCGGGTGGTTTTTTTTTTAAATCTCCCAGAAAAAACACTCAACTAAGGAAGGGGGAAACATAGCAATGGCAGAATTATAAAGCACCAGGAAGAAGAGGGTGAGGTTTAACCCCTACAAATAATGTTTATTTCATGGGAAACGCTGCTCTGCTTTGTCTGGGCTAAAACTAGCAGCCACCTCTTACACTTTCAAGATTTTGTTGAGATTTATAACTTCACCTACGGGCCATCTCTCTGTCTCACAGCGGGGATCCAGGGGACTAATTGTAAATAATTTAGCAGCATAGCTGAGAGTTTCATGCTTACAAGAGGAGTGCGAAACCTTCAGAGCCATCAGTGGGAAAGGTCTGTGTCCTGGATGAAGATGTGGACTAAAAGATGCCACCCTAGAATTATTTCTTATTTGTATTTCTCCATTGAATTAATTCTGTCACACCATAAAATCCCTGAAAACCTTTTAAAACGCCCTCCCCCCAAACCACAGCTCCAAAGGGAGACACTTACCGCTGCCTTATAAATGTCATCCATGGCTGGAGAGGGTGGGCGAGGGGCCGGGGGACGTCACGGTCACACTCTGCCAGCGCTGCCCCCGCGAGCCCGGCTGATATATGGGGCTGCCCACCCCTGGGGATGTGACCAGCCCACCGGCAGCCCTGCACGCCCATCCCAGTCCCGGTCCCATCCCCGTCCCCGCAGGAATGCCTCGCTGCGTGCCTTGGGATGGGGACACTGCTGAGCCCGAGGCTGGCACGTCCGGGGCCAGCCCCAGCCCCGCTTCGGGGCAGCTGGAGGTTTCCTCGTGACTCTGATGTGGGAACGAGCGAGCCCTTTCAGCCGGGTTTCCGCAGGACCCTTGCTGAGATATTGCGGTATTTGGCTGTCCTGACTGGATGCATGCCACCGTGTCACCTCCACCTCCCGTGTGTTCCCCCCCTGGAAGCTGCATTGTTAGAAAGATTATGCTGTGCCTAATTAAATTGGGTGATACAGGAGAGGCATGCCTCCCAAAATATCCCCATCCAGCAGCAAATGTCCCCCGGGGGCAGTGGGAACAGGAGGTGTCAGGGCCTCCCTGTCCCCTCTGCTGGCTGTCCCCAAACCCATGGGGGGACGTGCTGCCGGGGGACGTGCAGCCAGAGCCGATGCCCTCGGAGGAGCCGATGTCGTGTGCGTGTGGGCGCCGAGGCCGGGGGGGGAGGATGTGTGGTCCCAATGCCACAGCAAGAAGCAGCGTGGAGGCAGATGGAGCTTTGCCTCCGTTTTCTGCATTTAGCTGGGGCTGCAAAATGGGGGGGTGGCTGTCAGCTGTGCTTGATTTCAGGGATAATTCCTGGTCCTTTGGGAAACCGAGACTCACTTCACCCAACCAGCGAGTTGACCTGTCCCCGCTGCAAACAGCGAAAATCCACACTCCTGGATTTACTGTGGATTTACCCCACCACAGTGGAGACCAAAACATGCCAAAGGCCTCCAAGTGATGACCAGCATTTTCTCAGTGCAGGGAAAAGCGTTTTAGTCCACAGCAACCAAAGCAAACCCTCTCTTTTTGGTGATTCAGGACTCCCTCTTGTGTCCAAAGGAGCTACAGATGGCTCCGGCATCTCAGGGTGACAAAGTCTCGCCTCCAGCTAGCTCATATCGGTGTTATTTAGCAAAACTGAAAATGCTATGAACACAGACGTTTTAGGTTCATCTCTTCTAAAAATCCCTTCTCCCTTTAATAGAAATCACGCTGCATGCAAAACAATTGCTATCCCTATGTAACACCCAGCCAAAGCGGTGTTAACCAGAGACCTGGGGTGGTGTCAGCACGAAGCGAGGGTGCGGGTGAGCTCAGAGCCATGGCCCCACACCACATCCTCGCAGGTTTTGCAGTCCCGAAAGATTGACTTGCTGCAGACCCTGCTACGAACTGCGGTCCTGCGGGTGCCCGCAGGCCTGGATTTACCCAGGCTTCAGCCAGGCTCTGCCTCTTCTCAGCAGTTGCATTTAAGGTATTAGTTTTTGAAGTATGTTAGTCTTCAGAATTGGAACATATTAATATTTTGGTTGCGTTGAATGTAGAAAAGGCAGAAAAAGCTGCAAAGGGTAGCAGTTATTCTGTTAAAGGGCATTGGAGGCTGTTCTTAGGTGAGAGCACAGGCAGGGATCACTGTCCCCACCACCAAACCATCACTCAAACCCTCCTGGGCACCCCATGGGGACCCCCCAGTGAAGTGCTGCCCCGAGGCAAACCCCAGCCCCGGGCTGCTCTCCCCACGGGATTCCCCGCAGAGGCAGCGGGTTGGCAGGCACGGGCCCCAGGCGCTGCCAGGCACCGTGGCAGAGGGCAAGGAATCACGCCTGGCCCCGTCTGTCCGTCCCGGGAGGCGACAGCTCTGAGTCATCCCCCTGAAAACAGCCCCTGGGATGCGTCAGAATATATCTAGGGCTGATGCACGGCGGGAGCAGGAGCTCTAACATTGCCTTCAAAGGGCCGAGGCCGTGCTCCTGGAGCAGCTGGGATGAAATCCAGGTCAGGATGTGGAAGAAGGGTCTCTGCCTGCTTAGAGAGGGGAAATCTGGACCACTGCCACCACGCACACTGACATGGGAAAGCCGCGCTTCTGCAAACATCCGATGCAAACAGAGACTTGCAAAACAGAGTCATGCCTAGAGGGGAAGGATGAAATCCATCTGGCGGCGAGAGGAGACGTTCCTCCCGGGGAGGGAGGCGCAGGCGAGGGGCGTCATGCCAACCCCTGCCTCCCCGCTTGCTGCTTGGAGCCAAAGCTTCCAGCATCCCCTGGCTCTCCGGAGCGCTTTGCTTATAAAAGAGTTGGGGTTTTGTAGAGAAACTGGGAGCCTCTGCCGTGCAAAGCACAGGGGGAGGCTGCTGCGGCGGGTATGGGGGTGTCCCGGGGAAAACCATCCGCTCCTGCTGCTTCTCTTGCCTCCCCGCGCGAGACCCACGGCAGAGCCGGAGCGCAGCTCTCTCTAGCTGAGGAGGGCTGCCAGCACAAGTGCCCTCAATCTGGGCATGTGGCCGGCTTGGCGGCACACTGGCTGTCGCTGCAGTTAGTTACAGTGCGTAATCTCGGGCTTCAGCTGCATCCCGTGCCATTGCACTTGTCAGTCAATCCAAGGCACCAAGAGAAGTGGAAGGGTTTACTGCACTTTTTTCTCCAAAATCTTGGTTTGGGTTTTCCTTTCCCAGCAGCTGTAACCCACTGCAAAACAAGCAGAGACATCCTTCAGGTCAAAGATAAGGAAACAAAAAGCAGAAGCCCAACTAAGTCGCAATTTTATTTGAGGTCAGGGTTTTTTCAGGGCTCCTTGGGCAGTTTGCCGTGGCTGTAAACTGCAGCAAACCACTCCAACGTCCCCCTTCCCCACACGGGGCACCTGGCCCTGAGCGAGGCCAGACCCACCGACATCGAAGCTCTTTAATTTACTGCTACCTAAATCCTTCTCGGAGGGTTTTAGCTGAACAGGCCCCGTTTGCCCCCTTCCCCAGCCGCATTGCTCCTATTGATGCATCTTCTCCAGGAGCCAGGACAGGGCTGTGGGACCATGAGCCACCTCGGCACCTGCAGGCAGAAACTGCTTTAGGAAGAGGAGAAGGGTACCTATCAAAACCAACAGACGTGCGAGCGCTGCAAATTGTTATTTAATTAAGGAGATGGGACATTCAGAGGAAGCTTAATTAAAGTTGCTCTCCAAAACCACTTATTATCTCATCAAGACGCTGAGCTCAGCAGCAGCTCCTGCTGATGCTGGGACAGCGCTAGAAAATCCCTCTTGGGCTGCCTTTACTATACGTGTTTTCTCCTTACACACATCCTCCTTTGGCTAAGTCCTGAACAAGGGAAAGCATTTTGCAGTGAAAATAAAATCAAAATGGGTTTATTCAGCTCCATTTGCAGAAGTGTGTTTGCTTATCTGCCGCCCCAGCCCTGGGTGCATCTGCCAGACTCCAGCATTGCCCCCTGTAGCGTTACTCCCTCTGCACCGCAGCTCCCTCCTGCCGGGGAAATACTTTCTGTCCAGGTGACTTTGAAAGCCACACGTGCACCCAGGGCATTTGGCAATTCTGCTGTTATTAATGGTGCTACACTGCAGCTAATTGCATCCTCCCTTAGGTAGCATAAGGAAAGATAGAGAAAGGTCACCTTTGTTTTTCTGGAAGGTGCTTTTATACCCAAATCTCCTGTGACTCCCCCTCGAGGCAACCCGGGTTCACAGGGAAAAGGCCGAGGACAATTTGCTCGCCATCCTTTAAGATTCTCCACTTCTGTTACAAATTCCTGGCAAGATCTCTTCAGTGTGCACAGATTTGAAACACTTCCCTCTGCTCAGTGGGACAGTGCATTGAGGTAAGCAAAGTTCATAACGTCAGAGAGGTCACCCCAACCACCACCATGAGTTCACTCCAGGCTCATCCCTGAGGCCCTGGGCACAGTCCATGCAGGTGTGGCCCATCATCCCAGCTCCTCAGCTCTGTTTTTGATGTGGCACCAGGCATATCAGTCACAGAACCACTGCAGTGATGCCTTGGCCCAACGTGACAGCGTCCAAGCCTTCAGCAGCATGTGGTGGCCACAGATCTCCACCAAGAGCTGTTTGCAGCTGGGGGAGGCGTTGCTGGGACCACTGCCAGCACTGCTTCCAGATGCAGATGCTCATGAGCTCAGCAGCACACCCACACTGCTATTAGGAAGATCAGCCCTCTGCAGATAGGGACTGGCTTTGCCCTCTGCAGTTCCATCTCAAATGCCCTGTGCTAGTATCCAGCTGCGTTGCACCCACTTGCATTGCCAGATCTGCACCGTGTGCGTTGTGCACACCAGTCTGTAGCTGCCTTCAGCCAGTTTAGACAGGCCTGAACCTCCTTGAGCTGCCTGCATTGCAGTGCACTGCACAGCCTAGTACTGTACAGCACGGTATTGCCCAGCACTATGTTGTACAGCATACCATTGGATGTACACTGCATTGCATTGCACCGTACTGCCGGGCAGAGCACTGTGTTGCATTGCACAGCCCTGCAGAGCATTGCACTACATTGCAGAGCCCTGCGTTGCATTGCACAGCGCTGTGTTGCGTTGCACTGCACTGCACTGCACTACACTGCAATGCACTGCACTGCACTGCACTGCAGCGCACCTCACTCTGCTGCGCGAGCCCTCCCGTGGGAGAGCCAGCACGCATGCGCACCCCGACACCCTAAACCCCGCCTCGATGGCCCATAGACCCGCCTCTCCCAGCGCCAAGCCCCGCCCCCAGCGCCAAGCCCCGCCCCTACCACAGCCGGCGGCTGCCAATAAAGAGGCGGCGGGCGGGGCGAGCCGCACCCTGAGGGGGGGTTAAGCCAAGATGGCGGCGGCAGCGGCAGCGCGGGTTGGGCTGGGGGCCGGTGCGGGCGGCGGTGGCGGCAGCCAGAGGGGAGCGGTGACGGCGTGAGCGCGGTGGCGGCCGGTCCCCTGCGCTTCTCGCGGCGTCATGGAAGCGGCGGCGGGGGGCGAGGACGGCGAGGAGCCCCCGCGGGAGGCCCGAGTCCTGGGTTCCGAGCTGGTGGAGACCTACACGGTGCGGAGCCGGGGGGAGGCTGCGGCCTGGGGCGGGGGGAGCGGCGGAGCCGGTGCCGGAGGTCCCGCGGAGGCGCGTGGGGAGGCCGTGAGGGCCATGCCGGACAGTGGGTGATGGTGGCAGCGAGGGGAGGAGGTGTGGGGGAGCGGGCCCGCCTCGCCGCCGCCTCAGGCAGGCTGCGGGGTACCGAGGGGAGCGGGCTGCGGCCGGGCTTGGTGCTGCGCTGCCTCCTGCTCAGTGCCACCGTCTCCATCCCGGCTCTGAGGAAGCCAGGCAGCAGTTCTCGGCCCGGTTTTGTACCCACGCTAACGCCAGAGCGAGACTAATTTGGCAGAAGTTTCCGAGCGGTTTCTGCCGCCGTGGAGGGACGCGCGTTCTGGGAAATGAGCCCCGAAGGCGCGTGGGAGCGGGGCTGCGGACCTCGGCCGGTGACAGTCGCCCCTGAGCTCCTCGTGGCTTTGGCCCTTTGGGAGAGCTGCTGTTTCACTGAAGGCTGAGTTGGCAAATGTCATGTTCTTGCCCATATATATCTGTACTTATGTATATGTGTGCGTGTGTATGGGCATATGATTATGAAAAATTGTTATCGAGTAAACATAGTTTTTAAAGCTGGACTAAATATAGTAGGAAACCTTTCCTTCGGGTGAAAATACCTTAAAAATCCCTCTTGAAAAGCTAATCTTATTCTTAGAGGAAATCAGATGATTTGGGGTAGACAGGTTTTTTTCTCACCTTACCAAAACATAAAAGATTGTCAGCAGCGTTTTTGTTTGGGGAAGGAATTAAATTTTTGATGTATAACTTGTTTTTGAACTGGTTGCATTCTACCAAGAGTTAATTGGTGTGTTTTTCAGGAAGAAGCTCGTCATAAAACAAACCTCAACATAATTGCAGACAGAAAATGTCTTGAGCACACCACCCTTTAGTTATATAACTAAAAGTGTTTTCTGCTCTTACCTTATTTTAGTGTGATTTGAATGATCTTTTTTTGTAGAAGGCACCCAATGACATCAGATTTCTTCCTGCTGTAGGAACCTAAAAAAGAAAAGGGAGCGATGGTCTAGAAAGGCAGTATTTGTAAAGTTGCGCAATGGTTACAAGTAATACTTCAGGTTACTGCCTCCGAAAAGGTACTCGGAGAAAACAGAGCAACAGGATAGTGATTTCTGGGTTTTTAATAGGACAGAGCATTTACGGAGCTGTAGTACATGAAGGGCCTAACTCCTTTCCAGTTGGCAGCCCTTGAAACATCATTGTGTGGGAACGACTGTCAAATGGTGAGTAGCCATGTTTACAGACAAAAATGTGATGAGCAGTCAGTGAAGGAGTTGGTTAGAAGCTTAAAATAAATTCTTGAAAATTGCATCAGCTCTTTCTGTTGTGTTAGTTACATGATGTGTGTTCAGCGAAATGATACTGCTGATGTTGAGGTGTTACCACTGTGTGTATTAGGATGTGGTTCATCCCCCAAGCAAGTTTGTTTTCACAGTCCCCGATCAGCCAAGAGGCATGGTGAGACTTGTGGCATGGTGACTGGAAACTTCCATTTCAGGTGTGAACCAAGTGTTAATGTTGTGTTAAAGTGTGTTGAGAATTTTCGTTAGTACTTTGCAGTACCTGTGAATGAGGAATTCAAGTGAACTTAGTTGAGAAAATGTCAAAATGTTATCTGCCCCCTTATTCCACTGGAGGTTATGGACACAGGAGGTGAATTGTTACCTACTTTGCTGCTTCAACCTGCAAGCTAGTATTGTGGTACAGCCAACCTTTGGTAGTACCATTAATGTGCTAGATTGAGCTGTAGTTCAGGCGTATAACTTTGTTGCAGGTAGTGTTCAGCAGATCCGCTGATAGTTGGGGATGACATTTTAAGCTGCTGCAGCTAAGCCCAAGGAAGCTTATTTTTTCAAGGCCAGATTTCTTTTTTAATGATTATAGTTCTGGAAATACCATGCTATTTTAATGCCATTTTTCTTGGGAGCTTTAAAAGGAAGGTGTTTGAAAGGCAGAGTTTACCAGTGTTTGGTCCTACTTTGGTTCTCTTGCTGCGTTTTTGAAGGAGTCATGGCATTAAGCTTGCTTGTGTGTAAACCTCCTAAAACTGTTAGCAGGACTCCAAGCCTGCAGCCAGTTTGTATGAGAGACCCAAGCCATTAGAAATGTAGGAGTAGATCTTTATACAAACTCAGAAATGTTACAAAATTATTCACAAGGTGAAATGTTTTAGAAAAATTAGCACTTGTGTTTAGTGTTCAAAATTAGATTAGCAGCACTTGAGGATGCAACAAAGACCTGTATCAGAGCAGAAAGAAATTAGATGGTGTAAATGCCAGTCAAATCTAGTAAAAGTGAGAAAGGAAATATAACAGTAGCAAGCTGCATCTTTATCCATTAACATGTAGTAGTCAAGGTGGCAGTGGTCCTGTTTACATCCTTGTTTTCAAAAGAGTCGTTTTTCTTTTGGCTGTGTGCTTCTTATTGTACTCTATTTCAGAGCTCATAATCTCGATAGAAGGAAACTTATTTTAATGACATAAATTTGACAGTTGTGAGATTACATCCTATAAAATACATCAGAGAAGCCCACAGTTCTGTGTAATTTTGAAGGTACTTTTAAAAATGTGATTCTTGTTGGAGTTGTTAGAGTGGAAGGCAAGGGATGGATAGATCCAGCAGGAAAAAATACCACACTTTTACTGGGTATTCCTCCTGCGTGTGCTGGTGCAGCTAGATGCTGACTGAAGACTGGCTGATTGCTACAAGGCCTCAAGGCTGCCAGTGCTTCATTTGTTTCCTGCCATGCATTTGTTAGGCCTAAAATTGCCTTCCTGCTTTTCCTGTCTTTTGCAGCTGTTTTTAATATAAATACTAGCTTTGATATTTAAGGAAAATACTGTGGCTTCCTTCAGTGGGTGTAAACTGTCTGACTACTTGATGAGGCAGAGAGGAGGAGATGCGGTTGGATCACTGCTCTGGAATTTGGGACCTACTGGCTGCAGTCACACCTGTGTCCCAGGCTTCCTGTGGGCAGCACTGTCTGTCATCTGTTAAGTGAGGTGCTTGTCTTTTTCTTGACAGTACTGAAGTATGCGAAGTTGGATGAGGATACTGTAGAAATGCAAGTTTTCCATGTAAAGTGAGATGGGCAGGCTTTTGTAATGTGTACAGGAAGCAAACAAAAGGCAGTCTGGAATCACTGCTGTTCATTTGACAGCTGGTTTAAAAATTATACATCTTAAAAAATTTTTAATAAATATTTCACCTTTATATAGGGAGAGGAAGGCGGTGGTGTGAGTATTTAACTGCAAAGAGTTTGAAGTGACTGGTTAGAAAATAGTGAAAATATACAGCACTGCAGGTATGCTAAACACTTTACAAAGTAGAACTTAGCCAAAACAAATGATTTATAGAAAGACGTACAAAACTTATTACACAGAACAGTTTGGTAGAGACATGGGGAGGAGGAAAACCTGTGAATGTGAGCACTTTTGCATTTTACCTCAATAGAAATGCAGTTTATGGCATAAATATGGTGGAGATTTCACATGGTATATTTATGTCTGGGACAGTGCAGTATGAGAGAATTTCATCATCTATCCATGTATGCCTTCTAGCAGTTGGCTTGACAGGTAGGCAGTCCTCTCAAACTGTCAGCCTTGTCATATTGGTGCACTCAAAATTAATTGAAGATGAACTTAGATATCTGACTTTTTTAGAAACTTAGAGGGGGGAGGATGCTTTAAAATGATTGATTTCTGTATTGAAACAAGTCTTTGGAGCACATAAGCATATTGGGTTTGTATTCTTCAAGATAATGGCAGCTTGTGGATTGATGTGAAATCAGTTGCTGTCATTCTGTGTACTGATGCTGTTTGGGGGGTGAATATGTACTGCCGGCTCTGGCTGCGTTCTACACGGGGAATGCTACAGCTTTTTAAAGACTTAATTTGAGGAATTGTGTCAGTGCATGTAAACACTCATTTTAACAGGTAGTTGCCTGACCAGACTATTTGGCTCAGTGCTATGTTTCTAGAAGTGGTCAGTGCTTGCCATTTCAGCAAAAGGATACAAAACCTTTTATATATTTACTCTGACTGTATTGTATACAGAGAGGAGGGGCATTCCTTCCTGATCTCATGAGCTGTCAGTTGGGAGCTGTGAAGTTTACTGTGTTTTCAATGTCTAATCTGAGGGTTTGTGTTGTGTGCTCAATCTGCATTGCATTTAGCTATACTGCTTGATCTGCCATAATATAGCACAATCCACTTTTAAAAAGGACTAGTCTTTATTATGGCTTCTAAATGTAGTACTACTTTAGTTCTAACTTTAATCTTCTGGTTTCTTTGAGTCTCTCCTTGCTTTCCTCAGTGGTTATGAGGTACTTTTGAATGGTCAGGTTATTCCTGTTCTAGTTTGTCACCGGCGCAGTGAATAATTCTGATCTGCCGTTTCCCAACACATGATGGGAAAGCAGATGCAGGCCTTAATTGAGACTGCAATTCTGTGTGGGCATTCATCTGTGTTTTCAGTACTCGTCCGAACACTGACGTGTCACTTGCTGTGTGCACTAGTCAGACATCTTGATTCAGTTCTCTGCAGGACTTGGGTTTTGTTCAGCAAGCCAGTGTCAGATGCTTACAAAAATATAATTGGTATGAGATATAGTTCATCTTTTAAAATGCGAGTGGTATTCTATTTAATGCTTGGTATTGTGCTGGTCTGTACTAACAATAAGTGAAAACTGTCCTTTTACGTAACAAATTGAAACTGTTGATGCTTTTTTCTCAAGTGGATTTGGCAACTAGATGTGCATCATTCTTATAGCAGCTATGAGTCAGGTCTGTGTGATCTGTGGTAATAAGCAAGTTCTCAACTGTATTACATGCTTTCAAGATTTGATTATGAATTGGTGTTTTCCCCAAGGAATATAGTTGGATTGGATAACACAGTTTATTTAATTTGTTCTTTTCAAGTAGCTGTAGAACTGGTTTTGCTGAGTCTTGTTTGTTTTCTACTTTGTTTTATTTTGTACCTTTAAAATTTCTTTGGGTTGGTTTGCTTCTGGTGTATGCAAAGGTAGATTGTGAGTTTCCTGCAGAACCAGTACTGTTCAATCTGGAAGGTCACCTACGATGAAAATCTTGAATTGTTTGGTACATGCATGGCTAAAAAGACTTAGTTTTGTGTAAAGAAACATTGGGTTGCTTTAGAGAATTGTAGTGATTCTTTGGGCACAATTGTAACTCTCGGGAAGCTGTCTTGTGTGCTTTACCCTAAAAGGAATAAAATAGTTAACATCCAACCAACTAACGGATTTATCTAGATTTCTGAAGGGTTAAGCTCCAGATTTCTGCTTAACTGCAGGATGCTTGCCAAGTTCCTCTGGCTGTTGTGGAACTTGAAGAAGGGATGCTGCTGTCTCAGGCTTGTTGTGGATAGCTATGAATACCAACTTAACTTAGGTAGCAGAAATCTTCAGAAAAAGTAGTAGCTTAGAGGTCTTAGTTATTAACCTTTGGGTTGCAAGAATGAAAGCCATTGCTTTACATTAAGAGGCATCTGCGTGTGTTTTGTGTGTGGAGCAGCCTTGTGAATGAGGTTAGGCATCCTCTATCAGCAAAGTCACCTTAGAGTTTGGATTAGCTTTTAGTTAACTATGATACTTTAAGAATGTAGAATCACCTTATAGTGCTACATTAACCAGCACGTCTCACAGCTTCTCTTTAAGACGAATGCTTTGCAGTTCCCTTACTTTAATTTCTTCCTTTCAGGTATACATTATTCAGGTCAGTGTTGGCAATCATCAGTGGACAGTCAAACATCGTTACAGTGATTTCCATGACCTGCATGAAAAGGTAAGGATATTAAAACTGTGACCTTGGTCTCTTACAAAACACTGTACAGTTTGTGTAGTTCTGTTGTATGGGACATAAATTGTTTCCACAATAAAGAGAGAATATCTGCTAGATACCATCTGAACTGCAGACTAAATCCTTTTTGTATGAACAATATTACTTGCCCCTGTTACACTCCCCTCTTGAACTGGGGGAGGTTGATCTGGACAACTTTAGCCTTGGACAGAAGCTTGTATCAGAGTGCTGTTCAGGCTAGGGTCATTAAACTCTTTGTCAGGGGAGATGTTTATGATCATCTGATCTGATAAACAAAAGCTGGATTGGAGCAAAGACTCTCTTCCAGGAGGAGTGGATGATAAAACTGTCCTTAGGCAGTAGCATGAGGTAGTGCTGATTAAAAACAGCAAGTGAAAATGAGGGAAAGTCCACTATATTCAAGACTGGGCTGCTTTCTCAGAAATACACCCGTTATTCTGTTTTATCACCTTAGTTACATCCTGCCCTGTGGTACTGTGAGTGATTCTCTCAGAAAACAGTTATTGAACTTCTCACCATTTTATGATAAAATGTTCTTTCTGAAAATACCTAATACTTTGAACTCAATAGCTAAATTTACTGAAGTAATTTTATTTTTGGATCTTACTAGGATCGGGCAACATGCTCTTAATGTGTTCCATTGCATCTTTTGTGCAAGTTCAGATGGTGAGTTGGGTAGTAACTCTGGTCTTTGTTTCAGCTTGTTTCAGAAAAGAAAATAGATAAAAATCTGTTACCTCCTAAGAAGATTATTGGAAAAAATTCCAAAAGCCTGGTGGAGAAAAGACAAAAGGAATTAGAGGTCTACCTGCAAACCCTGCTAGTCAAGTTTCCTGTTACTGCTCCAAAAGTTTTATCGCACTTCTTACACTTCCATTTATATGTAAGTTATGTTTTTAGCATACGAATAGAGGCCTGAGTGTCTTTCCCTAGTTCTCTGACTTGGAGAGAATTGTATGGAATCCTCACAAAATAGCTGAAGCTGCTTTTTTTTTTTCCCAGCATTTTGCACAATGTAACAAACAAAGCATATTTTTAAGATTTTTGACACCACTTTTTATTGCAGTAGATACTGTGCTGGCAAGTAGTGTGGGTAGGGACTCTAAGATGAGAAAATAAATGCTGGCAGGATAGTTGGAAGCTGTGAATAAATCTGAAGCTGAATTGGTTGTTAGGCTGAAGTCAATAGTGCTGGCTCTCTGAAGGAACGTTGCGTAATTGATCCACACACACTGCTACTTAGTGGTTAATGGTTAGAGCTGTGGTTCACACTGAAGTGGTTTCCAGTAGCCCAAATGAAGAAAAATGGTGCTTCTCCATGAGAAGCACACTGATGGAGTGGCCCCAGGAGAAATAGCTCCAGCCAGCAGACACAATGTTATGGTAAAGGATGCTTGAAGTAAGAAGCAATGGCTTGCTTTCATGTTCAGATTGCAATTTGTTTGTTCATCTCTTGTGTATAATTAGGCTTTTTTGCAGTATGGCATCATGTTGTAAGGGGGAGAATGAACTTTGTAAAGAGGAAAATGCACTGGAGAACTCAATGGAAAGGAGGAGCAATAATTGCTTTGGGGTGGGATGTGCTGAGCTGGCCCTTCATAGTTTCATATAAAGGCTTCAGAAATGAGTCACAAGTGGTCCATTAGGTGTGTTAATTAAGCTTTGGCAACAAAGAAAAACCTGTTTTAGTTATGTTACATGAACATCATTACCCTGGTGAGACTTGAGTTTGACTTAGATAAACAGTAGAAGGTTTACTTCATAGTGTTGCTATTGCCCTGCAGATTTGAGTGAGAAGCACTCGTTTGTCACGATCAAGCCCTCTAAAATGGATTAGAGGTTTTAAATGTCTTAAAAATGTGCGTGATAATGTAGGGACAATTCTGTTCAGATGGAGCAAACTTCCTGATCACCAGGAAGTTGCGTAATTTTTGTTCTCTGGCTACTCTGTCTCTTAAATGATGTCTGTTTCATTAATGATTCAGTGCTGTAACTTCAACAAAGGTTTTTATGCAGGCAGAAATTCTTTCTAGTCCCTCTCTTGTTTTTCAGACTGTTTTTTTCCCCCTCTTGCTGTAATGCTCATCCGTTTTTACTTTTCCAAAGAATTAGTGTTACTTGAATACGAATGCTTCCCTGTTTCTATACTGCGCTTGTGTATTAAGAGCATAGTTGTTGCTTAATTTGCATTTCTTTGCTTTAGCAGAGTCTGGCTTGAGGTATAAACTTGATTATTTGTTTGGAACTTTAGGGTACCTTTAAATATTTACAAAAAAAAGTCAGTTATTCAGCAGAAAAGCTAAATATTTACCACAGCAATTCTACTGGAAAATGACCTTCCTGCAGAACTTTGATCTTATTTTAGAATATCTTTGTTACCAGACAGCCCATGTGCATACCTGAGCCATTATAATCCCTGATATTACCTCATTAGTTTATATAGGAAGGCTGCAATACTTTTTGTCTATTCTTATTTGGAGTTTTTCCAGTAGGGATTATTTAATTTTATTTTCCAGGTTAATAGAACTAAATGGAGTAGAAATACGTACCATAAATACATTAAAACCACTTTGAAGCCTCTATGTGTCACAGGGAAAAGCCAGATACAGCTTAGCAAAGAAGCAGTTGCATGTGACAGCAGTGTACAACATTGTTGCTTTGACGTTGAATAGGATGCCTGCAGTGGTATGAGGATGCTTATTTTGTTGCACTGTCTTATACCTTGTCATCTTAGAAGCTTTGGTTTGTTAACTTACAGATAGAAGCTTTTGCAAGGAAAGAATTGAGTACCCACAAACTGGTGTTCAGAGACACCTGCAAACAATGGACTTCTGTGGGTTTGATGCATATAAGTAGTTAGAGCTAAGACAGAGGTCTCTTGTAGATCTGACAGAGGAAGAGAGTTGCTTTTTTTGCCTGCTAGTTACTGAACAGTCTAAGGCATAATCTTGTTTCACTTATAAATGTAGAAAAAATTTCTGCTCTGTGTCCCAGATGACAAAAGGGATACAGACTGTAGTTTTCAATTAAGTCTGTGCATGCCAGATGAGTGTGACTTATTCAAATGAGAGTCAGAATTGTTGAATTTTGTTTGGAATGCAGCTTCTAGCTTGTTGTTCTCAAAACTGTGGTGTGGAGGCTTTGTTCATCCTCAGTGAGTGGGGTTTCAGTTATACTAAGAATGTGCTTTTCTAAAATGCTTGCCTCATCAAATGAGCTGAACTGTCTGCTGCAGATGTCCTGTGGATTTATTCCCTTGTTATGAATAATGAGGGATTTGTCAGCAAAGTAAACGCATCAAATACTCATTTTGTGATGATCTATAATATCTATTTATTCTTTGCAGCTATCTTAAAATGAGATGTGGGTGTCTAGGGGAGGCTTCACTATCACAAGTAGTTTTATTTTGTTCTTTTTGTGGGCCTTTGAGAGAGAACTGTTGGAAGTGCTTAGAACTATTTCTGGACTTCCACAGAGCATTTGCTTTTTGTGGAGACAAGTATACTCAGATGGGGAATACTTGTACTGATCTTCATGCACCTTCGGATTTAGAAACAACAAATCCCTGCATTGAGAGTTTTCAGCCTTTTTCTTTCCTCCTGGAGCTGTCAGTGCCTGGAATGGAGGTTGAGTACCTGGGTAGGTCCAGGAGGGTGGAGAAGATGGAGGATGGGGAAAAGGGGCTTTTGAATTACTCTGCAACAAGCATAATAGAGTTGAAGTCCAGAAGACTAATTACTTTTTATATCTCTTTTCTTCCCCGTAGACATGTTAATCTAAAGTTTTCAGTGTATTAGTGATATTCTGAGGAAATGTTGAGTGCTTGATACATTAGGTTAGTCTTAATGTTAAAATGTGAAGAGCACTATACTTGTAATAGTTTCTTCAAAACCGGGCTTTCTTTCAAGTTGGGCTAATGATGGCTAGTAATAGTTGCTCTAGTTGCTGTTGCCCTTTTCTAATATATACAGGGTGTGATTATTTAAATGTAGTTCAGTATCTTACATCTTGGAAATGAAAATCATATGAAATTAAATAATTTCAGGTAATTTTTATGACATATTTTCAAGTTACAAAGAAATCCATAAGACACAATCACAGCTGATTTCTGTTTAAACAAGTCCTGTACCGCAGCAAAAAAGGGAGACTTCAGCAAAGGTACATGTTGAAAAATTGGAACCATAAGTGTGTAAATAACACTTGATTACAATGGTTTATTCTTTGCAGGAGATCAATGGGATCACTGCTGCATTGGCTGAAGAGCTCTTCCACAAAGGTAAAGAACTTGCAAGAATTTAACTGGGAATGGTTTCCTCTATGTGCATGCATTCACATACCTGTGATATTTAATCTCAAGACAATGAGAGATCTGAATCTTCCATATCAGACTGAGACTTTCTTCCCCTGCTTTCTCTTCACCTTTTTCTTGCTGTTTGCACTTTGATTCAAGCTGCATTTTGGGAGGAGCTGTAACAGTAGTGCAGCTACTTTTGGAAGCAAAACAGAGAAAATGGTGAATTTAGGTTTTGAAAAGGGCCTACCAGTCTGTCCTTAAAGGATAGGATGTGGTACTGGTGATCTGAAGCTTTTGTTAAGCTTTCTGTCTTGGTATGCTTGAGTGTAACCTGGAAGGAAGTTTGTTTCGGATGAATGAGTCCTGATTTAGTGCGTATTAAATGCAAGAGGCCACTTTACATTTCTAATATTGTTCTTCCAGAATTCAGGAAACATGAGACCTTCTGGTCAGTTAATTAAAGGATGTGCTTTTCTGAGGCTGGCAGATGAAAGTGAAATGCACTTACTGTAACTGCAACAGCTCTAACTGGTCCATTAACAGCAGGAGGCATGTAAAATGATTAACTCACGCTAATTTTGTTTTGAAGGACATGCTAGATGCTACTGTATAATTCCAGTTGGCTGAGGTGATAGGTGAAGCATGTTTCAGCTTGCCATTTTAGATTGTTCTGGCACAAAATTAGCTTTAGGTGAAGCCATTTCAGAGGGTCCACTCAGCAAATTTTGGAACATTTTAAGGAAGCTCCTGAAGAAACCTTTCCTGACTTTGTAGTGCCTGCAGTCTCACTGATACCAGAATCATTGATGTATATTAGTGTAGCCTTCCAGTAATGTGCAGCTGGACTCTTGGACTTGCTCCCACTGAAGCCAAAGGGATTCTTACTCCTCAGAGCATTTCTGAGAACTCTGCTTATCATGAAAGCTGATGCTCTCTTGTCCATGAAGTCAAACTGATGTCCCTAAAAGGAAGAAGAGAAATATATTAATTCCACATGGGCATGTTCTGACTGCTGTAGTCCACATTGACTCTTGTGGTGCCTTCAGAGAGGCTTCTGGATGCTGTTTCCTACTGTTCCTAGAATGAAATGGGATTGTAAAAATATTACCAGATAATGCATTTCCTGTTCCGGGAGTTTGCATTGGTATTAGTGTGGTGAAAGTCCTCGTACTCTCCAGGAAAACACATTTCCTACAATTCTGCATTTAGGCAGCATAGCAAAAGATGTAAAGTCTGTTTTTTAGATGGTAGGCACTGCTTTTTCTGAATAAAGTCCTAACTGCTGTAGAACTTAGGGATATCTCAGAAAAAGTTTGGTAACTCTTACATTATATAAATGAACTTTGATTCCAGTCCTGTTAAGATTGAGGGAAATTTGCCATTAGTTGCATTAGCAGCTTCAGGCTTGTATGATGAGAGTGCCTGTTTGAACACCTACATTATTCTGGTGTTAAAAAAAAAAAATCTTAGTTCAACTGTTCTAGTTTAAAGTGGCAAAAAAGGACATTGTTTTGGTACCTCAATCGTTAGCTTAGAGTATAAATGACAAACATTTAATCTCTAACATAGAGCTTTCATGTACCATTTATTCTTTTGTAACCATTGCAGCATCATACTCTGTTTTTCAGGAGAACAGTTGTTAATGGCTGGAGAAGTCTTCACTATCAGGCCCCTGCAGTTATATGCTGTCACTCAACAGTTGCTACAGGGGAAGCCTACATGTGCTAATGGAGATGCCAAAACAGATCTTGGTCATATTCTAGATTTCACTTGTAGACTCAAGTATTTAAAGGTAAGCTATGCTTGCACAAATGCTGGAGATGTTTCTACCAGACTGACATGATTCTTAGCATACTTTTGGAGTCCAGTTTGAAAGCACAAGAACTTTACTGATAGTGAACACCTGCAAGCATTTAGAAGTCAATGTTAAACAGGTGTTTATTCTGCCAGCCTTCAATACACATAGTTCTCTAACAAAGATGTTGCTTCTCCTGTGTGATGTGGTCTCTTCAGCAGTGCTCTCTGTAGAGATGCAGCCACAGAATCTTACTGGGTGCTAGTAGGAATGGGGAGATAGATAAATATTATTCTCTTCAACCCTGCAGACGCTATGGGTAGACCAGTGTATATGTATAGATATGTATACATGCATGTGTATAAATCCTGTCCCCTTTCTCACCTTTGACTGTGTCTGAAAGTTAAAAAACAAAAAAAACCCCAAAAAACCCAACAACAAAACCCTCAGTTGCATAGATAAAATGGCCCTGAATTTCTAGCTAAAATACCATTTCAGAATAAGTGTAAAATGGAGCTAGTTTTTGTCTGGAGCTAGTTTGTTTTTTTCTTATCAAATAAGTGAATTGGAAAGACTTTTCCTGAGTAATTTTTTAACATTGCTTGAAACAGCTCAGAAGCTCTTTTTAGCCCCTTTATTACATGAAAAGCTTCCTTTTAGTTGTGTGGTGTGTTCAATGGGGAAATGAAGTAGTGGATCGGGGGAAGCTTCACTGGAGGACCTACGAAGTCAAGAAAGCAAAACCACAGCCGTACTGGTATTCCTGTGGATCTTCGGTAGCCTTTGCCATCCTCTGTGTGTATCAGATCCTCTGAACAGAGGATTCTCTGGCTGGAGAAGAGCATATCGTTTAGAAAAATACTCTCTTCAGAATTCCTGGCCCTTCTAAATGCTTGTGAGTGGGCACCTTCAGAGCTTGTAAGATACATATAAGACCAGACAAAAACCTTAGAGATTCCTCCCAAAATTATATTCATGCAAACATAAATGAAACCACCTGTCTTTTATGCTGCTGATATGCTCTGAGGCCAGAATCCAATGACCACCTGGAAATACCAGATGCATTTTTATTAGATGTGCTCCAATGTCTAATGTTTTCTTCAATTGCATCTTGTCAGTACTTTGAACTTCATCCCCTGTAGCGGAATTGAAGACAGTTCTGTCTTGGAGGATCCAGATGTTTGAAGGAAGTTGTTTTTAGTGAATGCAACTCTGACTTGGTCAGCCGAGAATGAAGCCTTGGTCAGTCTTGCCTGTAGTATCTTTTTTGCATGCCCCATGTGCTACAAAATACAAGCACAAGGTGGCAGTTCAAGTTCAGTGCACTTAGCTGGAGCAACTAATGTATTTTTTTTCCTGAAGAATTAATCTGCAAGTTTCATGAATCATTCCATACTTGAAAAATTGGTTGGAACTTTGGCTGTCTTTCCAAGCTACTGTATTTGTGCTATTGCCTGTGTAAGACTATCTGAAATTGGGACAAGTTGGATTATGTGCACTAACTCTGTTCTTAAATGTTGATTACTAGGTCACTGGAACAGGAGGACCTTTTGGAACCAGTAACATTCAGGAGCATCTCTTGCCTTTTGATCTGTCAATTTTCAAATCGCTTCATCAAATAGAGGTATGACTGAGATACTGCTCATAATTTTATAAAGGCTCTGTGAACGCCAGGTCTGCTGCATATCTCTCAGAATTGGTGATTGTATGCTTTGATTTGGTGCTAGAATTGGAGTGTGCAATGTTTAGGAGGTCTGTTTCATTTGTGAAACAATGTTTTTTTCGCAAGTCTTGGAAATAAGGATACTGAATTTAAATGTTTAGAATAGTTTGTGCTATCTGTGTGTCTTCAAAAAGAATGTGATTTCCAGCATATGCACAAATCCTAGACCATGGTGGCTTTCCATTGCCTTGAAGATCTAACAAATGGGTTATAAAGGGATCTCTTATTACAAAGTACTTTTCAGTTGGAAAGCACCAAATATTTGTGAATGTCCTGACATTAAATTTGCTTTGGAAAGTACACTTTTGGATATACTGCTTCTTGCTTGATAATTTGCAGAATTTTTTCCTTGGTCTGCTTTCAGTGCAAGTGGCAGGGTTTCTAGTAGAAGTTGTTCAATGAGTATTTTATGAAATACTTTCCTGACGACTTCAGAGAGAGAATATCTGATTTTGTCATGCAGTCCATACTCTGTGTCCGCTTTTGGTGGATGCCATACCTTTTCTAGTACATGAACACTATTGTCTCATTGATATGAGACTGAGTTGGTTAAGAACTGAGGTGGATTTTTGAAGTCAGTGATTTATTGCCATTTTAATGTGGGAAAGAAACTACAGCGAGCTGAAGAGTGGGAGAGTCTCACATACTGCAGAGAGGATATTGCAGAATAGTATCAATTTTCCCCTTCCTCTGAGCATGGATAGTTTCAGGTGTAGCTTTGCTTAACCTGGGGGGAAAAAGGGGGCTTTGATCTTGAAGACTTTTGTAATTGTATGTTAATGAAAAGTTTTGGATTGACTGGCACCAGACTGATGTTTTCATCTAGTAGTAAAAAGTGAGTCCAAAAATTAACAGTGGCAATCTGGAAAGAATTTTTTCAAGGGTGACAGGACCTCTCTTTAGTGTGGTTTTCCTGATACACCAGCAAATGTGCCAGTTGTGGTTGCACAATGTGTGTGACTGTCTACAGAGAAGGGTCTGGTTGCTGGACAGAGGCTGTAGCAGACCTTTGGTGGCGTTGTTCCAAATTGAGCTACAGAAAAAAGACGTTGTAATCTTAAACTTAGTCTGTGTAATTAGCTTACTAGCATATTAAATGCTTAGATTAGTATCCTTACTTCCTAGGCATTTCCTTTTTCTTTCTTACAATAAAGAACATACAATACCTAAATTAACATGTCTGCAGGTAGAGCCATCGCTTGAGATACCTCTCTTTTTGGTAACAGTAAAATACTGTGCCCTGTTAAACTGCCTGGGTAGCTTCACCTTGAAGAATACATGGGGCAGGTAGAAAGTCAATGGAGAAGAAGCTTTGTTCAAATAAATGTTTGAATTTGACTTTTCTGTAGTTGTGTCTCTAATTTCTTGCTTTAGCTTTACCAAATGGTATTTCTGACCTGATGATCTTGTGAGATTTTAAGGGAGTGCTGTAACTACTTTCCAAATTGGTGGAGAATCTGCTATTGAAGTTTTTAACTGCCTCTTTAATGTCTTGTATTTGTCTGTTCTAGCATTTCTGACTTTGTAACATAATTTTTTTAATAGATCAGTCATTGTGGGGGAAAGCTTATCAAAGGACTGACATCATCAAAACATGCTCTGGCCACAATGAGTGTTCGATTTTCGGCAACATCAATGAAGGTAAGAGTGAGTTCCTACTTTGGGTGAGTGTTCAAAGTACGTGTAAAAATAACATGCACGTTGTGGAAATATCCATTTGGAGTCCGTGTACTTTTCTGTACTGCCTGTTGCAGGTTCTGCTTTTAAAACCATGGAACTGAAAGTGTTTGCCAACCTTTCAGAATCTCAACTTTAAGTGGAGGAAGTGTTTACATGTGTCCCTTCACAAGGACATTTCTGATGCTTTTATTGGAATGTATGTTTCTGGTTTTATCCAGAACTGAATGCATATGTCTTATTCTTCTCTCTGGGCTTTGATTTTCACAGTCCCTCTATTGTTCCTCCATGCTCCCCAATTTGGGTCAGCTGCTAGTGTTGGAACTCCCTCCCTGGAGATCTAAAAATAATTCTGACCCAGTCAGCTCACCTTTTAAGACTTACAACTTGATTATAAAGCTTAGAAATCTTCCTTACTTCAGGTGGTTTGGATTGTTTTCAAAACTGTTAGCTTTCACTGAAGATGTAAGCATAATATTTCAGTGTGCTTGTCTTAAATAGGAAATCCTGGTGCCTGAGGCCTCTGAGTTTGATCAGTGGGAGCCAGAGGGTGCAACTTCAAGTTGTCCAGTGACAGCAGTTATCCCAACTTGGAGAACTTTAACAACTTTGGATATGAGTCACAATAGCATCTCTCAAATCGATGACTCAGTGGTAAGAAATATTTTTTCATTTGTGGAAAAAAAGTATGACCGATCTTCTGTAGCACACTACACAGCAGGGGTTTTGTATTTGCTTTATATCTTTTTCCTGAAAGATTCAGTTGTACTTATTTTATGTTGATGAGCTACCCAAGTTGATGCTTAGGAGATTTTTTCTTTTACTACTTTGATATTTTCTTTGCTAAAGGAGAAAAGTTTGTCATTCTGTGCTCTGTAAGCAACACTTCCATGAATACTGACTTTTTGAAACATGCTTTTACTGTTTGCATTGGCTTTAGGCCACTTACAAAAGTGGTTTTTTTTACAAAACACCTCTTGGGCTCAACTTTGGAGTGTTATCAAGGCTGAAGCTTCCTGCATATTTAAAAACCTGTGGCTTGCTGGCAGCTTTCTTGACATCAAAACAATATGAAGAGCGTGGAAACAAAATTTGGAGTATTTTGCCAGTACCTTAGAATTATGTTTTGTAAATCAGTTAAGAAAAAAAGTTTAGCATTCATCACAAGAACACGTGTCAAATATGAACATAATTTTTTACTTGAACTACTCTTGTGAAGCAGGAAATAGTCTGTAGTTCAGCTACAGATCATGGACTTGCAGCGCAGTTTTCTTGTTCAGGACTTTTTGTGATGTAGACTTGGGGTTCTTGAGGTCTGAGTCCAGGCCTTAACTACAAGGCACATCATTGGTGACATTACAACCAAAATAAAGCAGATGCAAATACGTTGATGTCAAAATTCAGTATCAAATTCAAGGTTTGAGTCCTCCAAAAATAAAAGACTTTCTGGGTTAAAGTGCATTTTTAAGATGTTTGTGTGACCTTGTAATGCTTGGCTAGCATAATCAAAACATGGAAACAAATCACTCAACTTATTCTGGGTTTTGGTGCTATTGTCTTTATCCAGGTTTCTGTGTAACATAGATATGCTTGTTTGATAAGATGCAAACACCTGTTAATGAGTTTGATCTGTAGTTAATGGGGCTAAACTGGGAGCAACTTATTTGTCTTCAGTGAGAAACCATGTTTCAAATTAAAACTTAACCATGCTCCTCAGAGTAACGTGGCTTTCTTAAGAGGAAGATTCAACTCTTGTTGCACTAGGTCATACGGAATGCTTTTTCTAATACCAAAAGCTGAGAAGAGAGACTGTGCATTGGATGATACCTCTCCTTTGCTTGTTGGTCAGCTGATAGTGAAGAAAGTATGGCCCAATTTGTAAGCTAAAATGCATTTAACACATGCGTTTTTTTCTCCTCTTCTAGAAGTTAATTCCGAAGATTGAATTCCTGGATTTGAGTCACAATGGGGTGTCTCAGGTAGAAAATTTACAGGTAAGTGATGCTTTTGAAAGTGATTTTTTTTTCTCAGACTGCCTGAGACCTTAGAACACTGATTTTTTTGCTTCAGAATTTTGTTGCTCATCTTCACGGAGGAAGCCCAAACAGCTTATCCTTCGTAACATCACGTACTCCTTTAATGGTGCATTTCTTGCTCTGGATATTTTCATTTCTTTGCCGATATTGACATACAACATTTAGTTCTTAACTAAATTCATTCACTGCCAGCTGTATCTGTGGGTCGGTAAAAATGCAGTTGAGGAAGTTCACTTTTTACAAGCTTGAACCTGTGTAATGAACAATTTCATGTCATGTTTTTCATGCTAGGCAGTGTCCAACTTGAAAACACTGTTGCACAAAAAAAAGCAAGCCATAAGACAATGTCTTTGATATTGTTTAATTTTAATGAATTGGTATGACATGGATTTTCTGTGCTTTTGTAGCATCTTTACAACCTTGTTCACCTGGACTTATCCTACAACAAGCTTACATCACTAGAAGGTGTTCACACAAAACTAGGAAACATCAAAACTCTGAATTTAGCAGGAAATCAGCTGGAAAGGCTGTGTGGTCTTAACAAACTGTACTCATTAGTCAACTTGGATCTGAGCAACAACAAAATAGAACAGGTAACTGTTGATTTTCAGTGTCAAATTGAATTGTGCTTTAGGTCACAAGCAATTTCTTTTAGTGGGTGAAATGGCAAATAAAAATGGCTGTAGTGATTTTTCCTGGATATCATATGTATGTAATTTATGCAAGAAATGCTCAGTCTGTAGGCTCATTTTCATTTAGCCAATCTGTATTCATCCTTTTATTCAAAAACTTTCAGATTGATGAAGTAAAAAATATAGGAAACCTCCCATGCTTAGAAAAGGTGGTCTTATCCAGCAATCCGTTGAGCATCATCCCGGATTACCGGACCAAAGTACTTGCTCAGTTTGGGGACAGGGCCTCAGAGGTAAGCCATGGTGCACTACTTCCTTTGAAGCTGACATCTGAAAAAATCTTTTTTAAAGCCTGGTGAGGAACGTAATGTGAATGTTCTAAAAACCTGATGAGTTTTTAGTGTATGTTGGAGAAGGTCTTTAGAGAATGAAACCATATGAACATTATTCAACTATGCTCCTGGATCTAAATGAAAGTTTGCCCTATCTTCATTGGGTAACAGTATGTTGACACGGAAACACAGTTGTGCTAGAAGGGTGTTAAGCTTACCAAGCATTTCTGAGCTTGCATTAAAGTCAAATCATGTTAGAGCAAGGTCTAATGTGATAATTGTTTTTGTGTAATGGTTACAAAGATGCGTATAGTTTGCATTAAGCTAAGATAATTTTTGATTATTACATTAATAAAAATAAATTGCAGAGCTGCCTTGTTTTCAGTATTTTTACATGTTTTAATATTTTTTAGGTCTGTTTGGATAACGTTGTCACCACAGAAAAGGAACTAGACACTGTGGAAGTGCTAAAAGCTATTCAAAAAGCAAAGGAGGTGAAATACAAACTGAGCAACTCTGATAAAAAGGTGAGTTTGCTGTGAGAGGAGTAGAATGTGCTGCGTACAAAAGAAGCTTAGAAAGACTTCTCCAAATTAGATCTAAGCGGAATTCATTAACTTTCCTTAGCATTAAAGTTTTTACGCTTTCTTTGTGCTTTAATATGGTATGAACTTTTAATGTTGCCTCTTTTTCGTATTTAGTTTTCAATGTAATTTCAGTAATTATCTGACCTTCCTTTTTGTGCTGGCGTGGGAGAGAGGAAGTGGGAGGAAAAGATAAAATGACTTAATGGTGTACACAATGAATATGCAGTTGACCTTAACACCCATATTTTACATCTTGTACAAGTATTGCAGAGGTGTGATTTTTCTGCTTGTGTTGCAGAGTACCGAAATGACTTTCCCAGACTTTCTTCTTGTGGGTATTTAGCAGTGGGAAAGAATCAGAAATCTGAATCCTCCTTGCCTTCTCTCATGTGTGTCTGTGTGCCGTGTGGTTGGTTAGTCTTGTTTTGGTAATAAACTTATTATCAGAACCTGTTCTGTCCCTGTAGTGTAGAAATCCTGTTTTCATTCTCATGTGGTTTGTGAAACTCGCTGCTAGTTTTGTCAATACAGTGATTAGTCAGTGATCAGAATGACTTCTCTAAATGAATTCTTAGGGAATTCCACTTAGTGTGAAAATAGAAACTTCAGAGGATGTGACATCTCCCCCCCCCCCCCAAAAAAAAAAAAAGCTGGTGCTAACTTTCCTTTTACTAAAATTGAAAAAGCTTGTGTAGACTTATTTTAGTTCAGGATCTAATGTGTCCTGTGTATTTAGGTGTTTTCTTTAATCACTGCATACTTTCTTTATTAGATCAGTGAGGACTCCAGGCTCACTGCTGCCAGCTCCAAATCAAACTGTTCTTCTCTTACTGTTCGTCCTTCCTCTCCCTCTCTGCCTCGTCCTGTCAGCTCCAGCCAAGGTAATCATGTATGTATCGTGCTGCTGGGCTGAGCCTCTTGGTTCTGCTTTTCTAAGCTGCATTGATATACATGAATATTATGCGCATGGATATAGGGCTTATCAAGACAAAGCAGAAAGACCTGGTAGTATTGGCTTAGAAAGTGCAAGTTGTATGTATGCAAATCAGCAAAACTGACCTTTTGTTCACTGTAGTGTTAATTAATGGTAGTGGAAGTTTGGGTACAGGACTTCTGCATCATCCTGCAGAACTCACCAGCAGAGGACTATGCATCTTTTCCTAGTTTAGATATGTGCCTTAATGGAAAACCATGGTGTGTATAGATATGTTTTAAAATTGCTTCTCTACCTATCTGAAATGTGGTCTGCAAAATGTGAGCTCAAGCAGCATATGTTCTATTATTGCTTTTTTGCAAGAGCTGCATTTCTGTCAAACCAGAAGGAAGATGGAAAAAGGACATGAGTAAAAGACAGTTGTGGGATTAGTGTTCTGGCTGAGCCTGTGATTTCAGCACATCTGTTGTGCTCTACAGCACCTGCTAACCTTACCTGAAAATTATTTTTACTGCATGTTTCAAATAAGCGTGCCAGTTGCATTAGGAACTTAGAAGAACGGCTAATCTTTCATCTTTTGCAAGAGCCTGTAAGACTGACTTACGGGAATATTCATTTGTGACTGTGAAGAAGAGATAAAGATACTTTTTTCTGGCTTTTGCCTGATTGAAAACTTGAAGTGCAGTAGAATATGAATAGTGAGAGAAGACTTTGTAACCATTTAAAAGAGCAGGGATTATATTCTCAATTTGGGGTGGAACAGTTTACTGTTCCCAATAAATTGGTGGATGGGGAGGGAAACATGCTTGAAAAGCTTGATCTGTGAAAAAAGTCCATTGCTGTGATTTCTGCAAAAGCAGTAGAGGTTTCTTAGTTCACTCTATAAAAATGAAATTGTTCTGACAGCATTTGATTGAAGGACAGACAACTTAGATACAGATTTAGTTTTATTTATGTACTTCACTTGCCTTTGTAGTCCTTCTAGATCACTTTTCATCTCCAGATAAAATGGCATTTTTTCCAAAATGAAGTCAACGCTTGCTTTAAAGTATTAAGCATTTAAGTTACAGGATTGAGACAATTTGTCGATATAACAACCTGCAGTTTTATACAGGGCTAGCTATAAAAGTGCATGCTAGCAATCACTGTGACTGTTTAAAAGTTATTTTAACTTGTCAATAGTTATCTTTTACAGTAAATGTTTAGGAGCAAATGAGTCTTGAGAAGAAAAAATCTAGATCTTTCTGAAGTACTTGGGAGTTTTATAGAGACTGGTGTAAGATTCAAGGTTTATTTACTGTAGTCCTTTTCCATAAGGTTCCTTTAGTAGAATCTTGGGGAGGGCTTTTATAAATAGTGGGAAAATGAGGACTAAGGCAGGCTATTTCTCAGCTTTAACAGTAGAAATTGATTATTTGCTACCTATCTAGCTGTCAAGGGTTGTTTTCAAAATACTGATTTTGAGAAATCTATTTTAACAAAAATGGAAATATGCTAGGCAATTAGTTTCACTGTTAGACCTTAAAGCACGAATAATGGAATTAATTTCCTGATACACTATTTCTATGAATTGTTTTCTCTGCAGTTTTTCTAGACACCATCTGTTTCCGTAACATATTATTCAAATGTCACTGGCAAATGGCTTATGGAAAAAGATTAAATATTTATATAGGAAACAGAAAACCAAAAATAATGCTGTCATGTTCTGTTTTTCCTGTCAATTTGAGTTTCCTTCTTGCTAACACAGTATTTTGTTCAAGTAATAAATACCTCTTGTGTTTCCTCTGACTATGAGATGATTTGATGTAATCTACTAAACTTTATCATCAATCCAGAAAGGCACATGCAGGAGTTCTTATGCTCAAGCAGGAAGCATAGCCACGCTGTAATTCTGTTGTTTATTTGCACATTTATATACTTGAGCTGGCTGGCTCCATGGCAGTACTGAAAATTGATTTGCTCGGTTGTGTCAGTGCGATGCTGTGAGTATCAAAGCGGCAAAAAGTCAAATGTCCCTGAGAATGTTGGCTTATATGCACTTGTGATAAGTTTTTACTGATGATTCAACTTTGAACCCTTCAAAAAGGTTCTAGATAAGGTGAGATAGTTGTCTTGAGTGGCATTTGAGGGACCAGACCTTCTGAGTCTGGTTGAAGGTTTCACACAGATGATATACTTGTTCACTTGAAGCCTACAGAAATTTGAGAGAATGCTACAAAGTTTGCAAAGAGTGCTCTGCTGTGTTTTTGCCAGCCTGGCAATGTTTTGGTAAAAGTAAGGGTTAGTATTAACAAAACTGACTAGTTCTGTAAAAACTAAATCATGTGAAGAATTCTTACACCAGATGTTGAGATTTAAATCGATTGTTAGCTTAAAAAATGAGCTTTAGCAGTCTTTAATGCAACTTTCAGTGCAGTTAGATACTTCTGTAATTAGACTGAAATTCTGCCTGCTTTTCTTTCATCCTGGCTATTATGTGAAGATATCCTTTAGCTTTAATGATTTGTGATCAGGTCTTGATTATACAATTTTAATTCCACTTGTTTGGCAGATACTTTTAGACATTCATTTTGGTTTTCCTTCACTGATTTTAAGAGCTGCTTATATTTGTTCTAGAAATAATTTGTGAAGAAACAGTCCTAGCCAGCACCTTTTTGCAATCCAGCGGTTCGACTCCTACAGACCATACAGTTCCCCAGAGATGCTTTGAAATACCAGACTTCGGATATAAAAATCAGGTAATTGCCATCCTTCTGTTTATTTTATGGTATTTTTAAAAGTGTTTTTGCAAGCTTATTTCTGATATTAAGCTTCTATTATCATACTAATCCATAGCAAAGTTTTTTTTATTCTCAGAGCTATTATAATGGAAAAGAGAGAACCCCAAATTTGAGTCAAGGGGTTGGTCCTCCTTGTAAATTAAATGCATAATCCAAGTTTCCTGGAGTTGCAGAGAATTGTTGTCTCTGTCATTACTTTCAGATGTTTACCCAGTATTAGTATTACATCATTTAGTATCCACTTAGATAATGAGTGTAAGACTTCTGTCTTATCTTATTACAATATCAGTTTTTTGGAAGGCAGTTCTCTTGCTAGTAGAGTTGGAAGAACCTTCTTCCTGTCAATAGGTAATGGCCTTAATTTGTCTCCTTCAAACCCTTGGTGTTTAACTTCTGTATTGTGATTTCATTTGTTGTATTGGAAACACTCTTCATATGCATGACTTCAAGGAATGAGACAGCAAGACTTTGAGGAATCTCTTCCTTTGCTACCGGTGTAGTTGGTCTCTGTCAAGTTCCTTTACCTTTTTGCCTCACTTTACACTACTTGAGTAAAAATTTGTAATGTGCTGAAACGTCTGTGGGTCACAGCTTGGATCTGTTCTCAAGTCAGCAGCAGAGTTCATTCTTTTCCTGCCTTATTTGAATGCCCAACCTAAAGTAAACAGACAGCGTTTCAGGATCCTCAAAGGATAGCTGTTCAGCTGCCCATGAGTGCAACAGTCAGGACTTTGCAGTGAGTTGGTGTCCTGGTTTTGACTGGGATGGAGCTAATTTCCTTCCCAGTAGCTACTGTGTTTTGGATTTAGTATGGGATTTGGTATGTGAAGAATGTTGGTAATACACTGATGTTGTTAGTTGTTGCTAAGAGATCAAGGACTTTTTTTCAGCTTCCCAGGTTTTGCCAGTGTGCAGGTGCAAAAAACCTCGGAGGGGCATAGCCAGTACAGTTGACTCAAACTGGCCGAAGTATCCCATACCATAGGCCATCATGCCCAGTATCTAAGTGGGGATCGGCTGGTGGGCGGGGCATTGTTCATTCTGGCTTTCATTCAGTCTTCCCTTGCTTGCTCTCTGGAACTTGCGGTTCCGAGATTGCTCTTGGTTTCGCTCTCTGATTGCTGCTTGGGACGGGCTGTATTGGTCATCAGGTTGTTGGGCGGTGAGAAATTGTGCATTGTTCGTTTTGTATGTTCTGTTATCATTATATATTATTAATATAGAATTATTATCTTTGTTGAAATCTTGAACTGTCTTTATCTCAACCCATGAGTTTTCCTTTCTTTCCAATTGTTGTCCTCACCTCACTGGGGAGGGATGGGGAGTGAGCGAGTGGCTGTGTGCTATTTGGTTGCTGACTGTGGCTAAACCATGACCATGACAGTAGGCTTTTTAAAAAAGTGGGAGCCAGCAGTAACTTTGCTTTTCATGTAGGCTAAAGTCTAACAGCAACTGTAAGTAGTTGGTAGCTTCCTAATGTTTTCTTCTTCTCCTTAGGCACCTGCCTCTCTTTTGGATTCACACAAAGAGTATGGAAGTGGTCACCATATGTGGTAAGCTAGATATCTAAGTTCTGGTTTAAATCCTTGTTAGCTTTTGGGTAATAACAGTGGATTCTGCATTTTTAAACCTGGCCTTTAAGGCAAAATAGTCTCTTTCATTGTATGCTGCCTCTGGGTTTTTTTGAACCAAAATCAATTTCATAGTGTGAAGTTTTTTTAACCTTTGAACCCTGGAATGCAGTTGATTAGTTTCGAACCCAGCAATAGCTGTATTATAAAGTGCTTTACTTGTACGGATATGCTTATTGGGGATGGGAAATGGAAGATGAGTTAAACAGTTTAGTTTTTACGTTCTATAGAATTACATGCTACCAGCCTTTAAAATCAATGGCTGTGTGCAATACGAAGATGTTTTACAAAATTCCACTGACTTAACTGTAGTAACAAGAGTGTAAACCTCAAAGTTCTGAGAAGCAGCATCATGAATTGTAGGTAGTTATGACTGTTTTTAAACTCAAGCTTGTACTTACTGTGGCTTATCTCTTTTGAAGTTTGGATCGTTCAGAGGAAGAACACTGTGCGGTGCCTGACCCCTGTAACACCGTCATCTTGCCTTTTAATTGTATGTCATACACTGCCACAAACCAAGATTTTATCCAGCACCTTTCTGCCTTGATAGTGCAGACTGTGCAGAGATCACCCCCCTCGTTTACAGAGAATAAAGGAAGCCCTCCAGGTGATTCCAGAACCACAGACAAAGAAGATGGATATTTTGAAATGGGACTTCATGAAGGAAATCAGACTTTTGAGTTCAGCACTACTTCAGATACTCGATCATCTGACAACATAGCAGTGGAGGGTGTTGACATAGTCAAAATTCTGTGGAGTTTTTCTGTTCACATTCATAAAGGACTCAGGCAGTTTGCTTCCTGCTTGGTTTTGACTGATAATATGCTAGCTGTGTTTGAGATTCCTCATCAGGAATTAACAGGAAATTGCCAGCACATCCCTTCTGCCTTGAAATTAACGCTGTGTTTTCCATATACTGATCTAACAGAATTTGGCTTTCTCCTGCCAGAAATCTGTTTAACACTGAAGCTGAAAAACAGTGACAACTGCTTGTTTATTGTTTCAGACTCCCAGAACCTTCAAGACTTTTATTCCTGTTTACATGCATGTTGCTCTCAACACTACACATCAGTGTTACCAAGTTCCACATTGTACTGTGGAAAAGCAAACCTCCAGGAGTTTCTCTGTCAGCTTATGGAATTGAATTGCATTTCAGCAGAAGATGTTGAAATAAAAGGTTGTTTCCCAACATACCTTGTTTATGGGAATAAAACCAATGTTCAGAAATTCTTGCATCAACCAGAGTCAGCTGGCAATAACAAAGAATGGTCAAAAAATGTTTTGTGTTCTGCACTTTATTCTTCAGTGTATAAATCTTCTGACCAGGGTCCCTGTGTGGTCCATCCATGTTGGGTATTTCTAACACCCCAGCATATGTACATAGTAAAGGTGGATTTCAGTTTACTGCCAGGTAAATGGGTAGGCACAGAAGACTTGGGAAGTGTATTTAAGCTGAATAGGATTCCGTTAGCATCACTTGTGTTGCATCCGACTCATGGTTCCATCCAGCAGAAGGGTTCATTTTTGGATGGGCACGTGCTGGAGTTGCTTGTTGGATACAGATTTGTTACAGCAGTGTTTGTTCTACCTCATGAGAAATTCCACTTCCTAAGAATCTACAGTCTTTTAAGGACACTCCTGCAGGATGTTAAGACTATTATTATTTTCAAAGCTTCAGACAAATCAGACGCTGTAAGAAATCACGTTGTGGAGGCAAACAGACATGGTCAGTCAACAAGGTAACAATTCCCATAAAAGGTGTGTTGCACAGTGCTGAAGTTAATGTGGCCTAGCCAGTGTGTTTGCAGTTGTCCTTGTAATTGGTTTTGGCCTGTAGTGTTGATGAAGGACTTTTTCATTCTGGTAGTCTGTAGTGTGTGTGAATGGTTATCCTGGACTGTGCCTCTCTACCTCTTTTGTTTCTGTTTTGGTTTATGGTTGCAACACAAAATGTATTTTCTTAAGGAAGGAGACTTCCTATTTCATGTGCTGGTGGGCTGAGGTTATGGCAGATTGACAGCTATGCTCAAGAGAAATAATTTGAAGTAAACTATTAAGAATAGAAGTTGCCCGTTCCTAATTTCTGAATGAAATATAAAATACTAATTTTTATAGGGGAAGAGCTGTGTATTTCCTTAAATTTTCATGATGTGTTTTCTGGATTTCTTCTAGCTTTTGCAAGCCTCATCTGATGCTGTCATCTTTATATCCATCTGAATTTCTTATGCAGAAGATAACAGAAGATAACCAGATTCCTGTTCATATTCATGTTTCTGTGTCTCTGCAGTATGTGGCTGGGCTGAAAGGAAATGCCATAGTTGAGTTTTTCCATGGCAACATTGCAGAGGTATTATGCCTAGCCCAGGTGTATAAAAAGATGGCTTGTGGCCTTTCAGTACTAGACAATATTTTAAAAAGAACTTTCCTGATCAAACTTAAAAATGAGAGTTAGGCTTTGTGAAACCTGGAAGCATTTTGGTCAAAAGCCTGTTTGCGTTACACCGTTTTGGGTTCCCCGCTATAGCAATTGGGATCCTGCCAGGTGTACTTTGCCTTCAGGATCCTTGATGCAGAACAGGAGAGTACATTAGTGTATGTCTTGAAGATATGATTACTTCAAGAATATTCCCCTTTTTTCTTTAAAGTAGCAAAAGGAAAGGAAATTACCAGAGTGGAATTTTGTGATGGTATCTAGCTAAATCAATAAATAAGTGTCCTGACTCTTTTGTGTAATATGGGTGCATGAATACAACGTGCATGGCTGTAGGGACTCCAGAAACATAGAATCATAGAATCATAGAATTGTTCTGGTTGGAAGAGACCTCTAAGATCATTGGGTCCAACCATTAACCTATCACTACCAAGTCCCCCACTAAATCATATCCCTTAGGGCCTCATCTAAACACCTTTTGAATACCCCCAGAGATGGGGACTCCACCACCTCCCTGGGCAGCCTGTTCCAATGCCTGACAACCCTTTCGGTAAAGAAGTTTTTACGAATGTCCAATCTAAACCTCCCCTGGCGCAACTTGAGGCCATTTCCTCTTGTTTTGTTGTCTGTTACTAGGGAGAAGAGACCAACCCCCGTCTCTCTACAACCTCCTTTCAGGTAGTTGTAGAGAGCAATAAGGTCTCCCCTCAGCCTCCTTTTCTCCAGGCTAAACATCCCCAGTTCCCTCAGCCGCTCCTCATAGGACTTGTGCTCTAGACCCTTCACCAGCCTCGTTGCCCGTCTCTGGACACGCTCCAGCACTTCAATGTCTTTCTTGTAGTGAGGGGCCCAAAACTGAACACAGTACTCGAGGTGCGGCCTCACCAGGGCTGAGTACAGGGGGACAATCACCTCCCTACTCCTGCTGGCCACACTATTTCTGATACAGGCCAGGATGCCGTTGGCCTTCTTGGCCACCTGGGCACACTGCTGGCTCATATTCAGCCGGCCGTCAACCAACACCCCCAGGTCCTTTTCCGCCGGGCAGCTTTCCAGCCACTCCCCCGCAAGCCTGTAGCGTTGCCTGGGGTTGTTGTGACCCAAGTGCAGGACCCGGCACTTGGCCTTGTTGAACCTCATACAATTGGCCTCGGCCCATCGATCCAGCCTGTCCAGGTCCCGCTGTAGCGCCTGCCTGCCCTCCAGCAGATCAACACTCCCTCCCAATTTGGTGTCATCTGCAAACTTACTGAGGGTGCACTCGATCCCCTCGTCCAGATCATTGATAAAGATATTGAACAGATAAACTTAATTTCTGAATAACAGATTTACAGTCTGTGTGGGGAACATCAAATTTAAAAGTACAAATCTTACCTTAAATTCGTGATGTGACTTTTTAAGTGATAAATCATTGTGGTCTGAGTATAAATGTCAATTGAAAAGCTTATTGAGGAATAGAGGCATTTTTTTATTCCCTTCACTTCCAAATCTTTTAAGTAAGTGCAAGTTATAAGTTGTGCTTCTTTTTACACCAGGAGAAGCTGATGAAGCAAGCAGGTCCCTCATTTGAGGATTCACATAAGCTCATCAAGCTAGAAGCTGGGAAGATGCCTAGTTGGAACAGCAGCTGTAGCGGCAAGCTGTGCTTCTGTCCTTCTTTATGGATCTTTGAATCCAACCCCTCAGTGGCATCTGAAGGCTCAGTAGACTTGTTGAGGCTTGGGAGGCACTAATCATCTGTTGATTAAAATTTTGTCTGCAGTGTCTGTTCTAGAAGGTCGTCTTTCTAGATGTTTCACTTTTCTAATTTTGGTCAGAAAACAAGGAATAATTAGACCACAACAGAAAAATAATTTTCTTATATAAACACAAGACATTTTCAGTAGACCACTATTGTGTTCACCTCAAAGCTGCTGCATTTAGCAGCTCTGAGGTGAACTTCTGCTCTTTGACTATAGCATGTTCAGATGCCGCAGATTTTTTGAAATTGTTTTTCTAGTGGTCTAAAGTTGCCTCTAAGATGATGAAACTATCTGAAATATCAAAGTGTGCAAGTGATTTATGAAATACAATTTACATCTTAGGTGGAAAATGAAGAGTTGAGACATCTCATGTGGTCTTCAGTTCTGTTTTACAAGACTCCCAATGTGGAAGTGATGGCTTGTGTGCTTCTCTCAACCAAAGCTATTTACTTTCTGTTGGATGATTCTTTCATTCACGCTGATGAGCACCAGTCAGGTAAGATAGCTATTTTGATCCTTTAATAAGGTTACCAACTTAATCCCTGTCTTTGTCTTCAGTTTAAGTACCAGTTTTGATCAATACTTACTTGGAACTCTTAGTTGAGGGAGAGTGGCACAGTTTGCCGTATGCAAAGTACTCGCATGAGGCTTTTATGTTAAAACAGGGTCTTGAGTCATGGCTGCTTCTCAAACAGACCCTTCCATGTGGCATTGTGTCCATGCTTTTCTCAGATGTCATTTCATAGTCCCTAGCATCACCTGGGCCACTAAAGTCCCCTTCATAACCAAAATGGTAAGTGAAGGGTAGTGAAACTCGTGGTGTGCATTCGGTTCATGGGAGTGGTTTGTTAATGCATCTGCTGATGTAAATCTGATGTGACAACTACTTCAAGAAACACTGCTAACAAGGAGATTTGGTTATATTTGCTCAAGAAATTATTAGCCACTATTTCCACCTTCTTCCTAATTTCTTCCTTCAAGTGCAATATAGGTATAAGATTTGAATATGAAAAGTACGCTTATGGAAAAAAGAGTTGTCATTCTTTTTTCTTTTGACTTTTTTATATATCCTTTTTCAACAGATTTTTGGAACAAAGAAAACTCAGATTGTGAAAATAGCTCTTTCCACCTCTCTTGCTGCTTTGTGCTAAAACTTAATGACCTGCAGTCAGTAAATGTTGGCCTGTTTGACCAATACTTCCGAATTACTGGTGAGTACCGCTGCTTTGTTTTTCCAGTTCTATTTTGTCTGTTTAGTCTTGTCTTAGATGGATTCCTGTCTGTATTTTAATAGTGAGGTGGAAGAGTATATTATTTTGTTGCTTTTTAAGAAATTAAGTTAATGTAACACTGGTGGTGCTGTACCAGTAGGCTGATAATAGTCTTGCAACATCTTGTAATTGAGGTAACTGGGAAGCTTAATATCAGTTGATTGATCCCACAAGTGCTTTTAAAAATTCTCCTGTCTTAACAACATATCAAAAGGGAAACCTAACGACTTTCTTGTTTTTCTGAGGCTTTGACTTGCAATAAAGAGGTACTGCCCATGTTGTAAAATGCATAGTTGATAGTTGACTTTTTGGATGGAAAATGAGGCCTTAAAGTTATGAAAGGTAATGATGTCAACTTAAAATTTAATGGAAATAACATGGGTAAAGTTTCTGGGCTGGTGCTTTGCCTCAGAGTCCCATTGCATGTGAGCCGTACATTCCTGTGTTCTAAAATGTCTTCCAATTGTGTTGAGACATCGATGGGGCGGGGGAGAAACTCCCTTGTGGAAATGATTTAAAGTGACCTTATGTGTAACAAGTTCAGAAAGAAAACTGAGGGCAGTTTTTTCTGTAAGATAAATTGTAACGATAAGAAGATGGTGATAAGGTTGAACCTGTACAGCAATAATCGAACAGTTAAATGATAACTGTACATTACATTTTAAATCAAGAGAAATTATATTCTTTATTTTTTGAGGGATTTGTAAGAGTTCTATTACTCTTTTCCAAGGATTTGAAAGCTTTGTGAATAATGATGCATGTTTTCAGGAGAAATAATCCTTGCAAGAAATCTTTTTTGGTGGGTTGTATGTTGGTTGAGGAAATGATAATGCCATATACAGGTGTGTGAATGGTTTATGTTCTGTCTTCTCTTCAGGACACTCTGCAGATCATATAGTCACCTGCCTGACAAGAGACAGCTACAACACTCACACCTTCATACAGCAGCTTATGGCAGTTCTGTCATTGCTTGCACGCACACCTTCACCTGAACCAGTAGATAAAGACTTCTACTCTGAATTTGGGAGTAAAAACACAGGTAAGTGGTCTTTTCTACATGTCATGAGTTATTTAGGCATCATACTTAAGGCATCATCTAAATTGTACTGATGAAAAACTCTCTTGAGGGAAATTTATGCATCAACTGTTTGATACTTTAACCAAACTCCCTGACTTTAATTATCTTACATGTGCCTTATCTGAACAAAATTGTTAAATATAAAGTCTTGCACACGTGAAGTTAGTGATGGCTTCTTGAGTCCAGCAGAAACAGCACTTCCTATACAGTATTTTGGGGTGTGTACTAGTGTAGCTCCCACTGCAAGTTTCAGCCTAACCTATCAAGTCTTGTAAGTCATCAAAGAACAGTGGAGGTAACAAAGTCTGAAGGTTACACTTTTCCTTGTTAGGTCAAAAGAATCCTGTCATTCTGTGAGAATGTAGTGAAGTGAAAACCAGACTTTTTTAAGGTGTGTTAGGTTCAATTCCAACATCAAATCAAACTTTTTTCTTAGAATTCTGAAGCCAGTTGAAGGCACAAAATAAAATGGCATTTTCCTGAAGAATGATTGTTACTGTTTTAAGGAGAGGCTGTGTAAGCCCAGAAAGTGCAAGGTTTGATGGGAAGTCATATCTTTTATTAGACCAATTGATTTATGTGAAAACAGCAGGCATGCTTCCTTCAGGCTTTGCTATGTTATATTTCAGCACTTAACTTATAGGGAGTAAGAGACTGCAGTGTCACCTCCTGCCACTCAGGAACGTAGCATGGAGCAGAGGAATGTGCTCATCCAGTAGGGATATAAAAGCAACTCATGTAGAGTCTTATTTTTCTTTTTTGTTTTAATTTCTGTCTTTTCTCTCTGCTTAAAAGAAGCAGGGATTTTGTTTGTGTTCAGTGATCTGATAATGCTTCTGGCAAATTCAGAACTGGGGAGTGGGAAGGAGGCAGAGGAGGTCAGCTGGTTGGGAGGTGGGTAATCTGATATGAGAATCCAGCTGTATTTCCCTTAACCTCTTCTGCTGGTGCTCTGAACTAGTTATGTGGTTAGAAATTTGCAGAAAAGTGTGTTGGTAATGGAAGAGAGACTCCAGTAGAGATCTGCAATCCAAATATAGTTATTCCAATATTGTATATACGTAAAACCATAGATGAATAGATACAAAACTTGAATTCTTCCAGCTGCAGCCAACTGTCCAAGGTTGTTGCTTATCCTAATGCATTAAGAAAGTATTGTATAGTACTAAATGGAAGTATAATAATGTATGTTTCTTGCAGGAAAAATGGAGAATTATGAACTGATTCACTCTAGCAGAGTAAGATTTATTTATCCAAATGAAGAGGAAATTGGGGACCTTGCTTTTCTAGTGGCAGAGAAGATGGATGGTTTGACTAATCTTCAGTCCCTCAACATCCTTCTGTATGTGTTGGCATTTCAAGTAAATCACGTTGAAGGATCTGCCCAAAACACTAGTTCGCTTCAACCTAAAACACTTATATTAACCAGCTCTGATTTGTTCCTCTTTGATGAAGATTATGTCAGTTACCCACTACCTGAATTTGCTAAGGAACCACCAAAGAGAGATAAGTATCAGCTTGCAGATGGAAGACGAATCCGGGATTTAGATAGAGTACTTATGGGTTATCAGACATATCCACAGGCCCTTACATTTGTGTTTGATGATGTTCAGAATCAGGATCTGATGCAGAATTTAACACTGGATCACTTTGGAGAAACTGATAGTGCCCCAAAGGAAAGTGCTAAACAAGAAGGCAGCAGGAGCAGAGAGATCCAGTGGTACATCTTTATCCCAAGTGCAGAAAGCAGGGAGAAATTAATTTCATTGCTTGCAAGACAGTGGGAGATCCTGTGTGGTAGGGAACTGCCTTTGGAACTCACTGGGTAGTTATTGCACAGCTAAGTGATTTCAGTGTCTATTATAAGGTAAAGCACAGTGTTTAAATAGATAGTGCCTGTCAAGTTCTGCTTTTTTTAATAAGGAGCTGACCTGGACTCCCTTGCTCCCTAGTGCAGTGAACATTTAATAGTACATAGAAATATTCTGAAGTGTTAACTGGGGACTGAACTTCTTGTAAAGTCTATTTTTTATGCAATAGTATATAGTGAAAAAAATCATGACACATCCTGGGAAACTGTATGGAAAAATTAAGGAGTCAACACTAGATACGCTGTTGTCTAGGGCTGTTAAGGTTTCTGCTGTTTTTCTGTATATATCAGTCTTGCTGTTCTATACAAATTCTAATGTGTAAATAAGGGTAAATGCTTGTGTATGTTCAAGTGCAATGTTCTTTGTACGAGAAGTATTTTGGGTATGCTGCTAATGCTTATTTAATGATCTTAGTTTTACATATGTTTTTCTTTGAGGCCAGATTTAATTATTTGCTGCAAATCATGAACTTAGCAGTAAAATTTGTGCCACAAGCAGGTGACAGATTTTCATATGAAATTATTTTCATGGGCATTCTTTTTCCTTATCCTAGGATAAAGAAGAATTGCCTGTTAAAGATCCACTCAGTATCGTATTGAAAGTGGAAATACCCAACATGGGTATACGAGCGTTTTGTCAGCAAATAATGAATTTGTATCTCTGAACACAAAGTCTTTCTTTTGCCTATCTTGTCAATACAAATAAAGTGTAATTTGACAGTTTTCTTTTGGCCTTGTCTTTATTCACATTTATCTTGTGTTTGCAGGATACCATATGGCAGTTCAGCAGCACATATTATATTCCTAGAGTGTATTGTAAAGTATGAAATATGCAGCAAGATGAAAGAAGAAAATAGTTTATTCTACTATAGCAAGTTTGTACTGGTCCAGAAACAGCTGAGTCATGGAAACTGAGGATCTGCAGCTTCTAAACACAATTTAAGGAGGATTTATTTCAAGTACTTTTGCTTCTCCATCAGATATTAGGGATTTGCTTTCCAAGCTGTCATCTTTAACTTGAATGTTACTGTGCCCAACAAGTTTTAGCCTCCCCCATGACAATAAAATCCCTACTCACTATTATGCAGACAAATACTTAGAATTTGAAAAACTGTTCTATATCCACTGAGATTAATAAGGGAAGCACAGTTTTGATACATATGTGGCAGCTGATGTTGTCTAAAACTGATGTTCCTTAAAAAACCTAGAAAAATTTAGGTTGGAAGAGACCTCTGGAGGTCCAACAGTCAAGCTCAAAAACAGATTGCTCGGGGCCTGGTCCAAACACGTTTTGAGTTTTCTCCAAGAATGGCAAGTCCACAGTGGCACTGGGAAATTGGTGGTTTCATGAACATTTTTCTGTGCTGATGGGGACCTTGGCTGTGCTCTTCGGGCTCCAGATGCCAGGAATGTTGCGGTCAGTGCAAGGATGACAAAGACACAGGCAGCCAAAGTCCAATTGTATTGCAGGATGCAGTGGAGCTCCCTAAGCAACCAAAGAGGTGAGGAGTGTTACTTGAGTGCTGCTCTGTTCACAGTTTAGCAGAGGAGCCCTGGCCCCTCTCGAGCTTAGACCAAACTGAACAATTAAGGTAGATACTGTAGACTCTTGGAAAAAGTAAATTTTCCTATACTTTAGAGGTCTTCTATTCCCTGAAATCTCAAGGATGCTTATGTTCATTTAAGCTTAATTGTCATTAGGTAGAAAAAACTAACGGCTAAAATAAAAATCCTAGGGATAATATAATTAAAAGCGTAGGTCTTCATTAGTTCTTTCCAAAGTAACTCTGTTAATCACTTATTTGTTATTCTCATAGGTAACACTTAAGGGGACCCTGTTGCAGCTTGAATAGTGTGATCTGCAAGCATTTGAGAACTTACCAGATGAACAGGTCATTTACAATATGGTTTATGGTTTAAGCGAAGGCAAAGGGAATCTGTAATGAGTCCTCTGGAACTGCCTAGGATTTGAGCCAACATGAATAGATAATCTCTGCCTCTCATACTAGGGGTTATACTTGTCATTGTTTCTGGATAGGTCAACTCCGCTTCCATCTTATTTGTAAGGCCTGTCCTGGGGGATGCCTTGTGCTTGAGATAGACCTGAGTTCTGTTTCTAAGCATCCTTCATGAAACCCAACTGTTTAAATGTATTTTAATACACTAGTGCATACGTATTAGAATAAGCAAGGATGATCCCCTGCTTGTTGAATAGTTTAAGCAGTCAAGGTCTCTTTTCAGATTTTATTACAGCAAGAACACAGCTGTGATTAAACTTGAAATTCTTTTAAGTCTACAGCTGTTGAAATCATTAAATCTGTCCCTTTGGATCAGATTATTAATCCAGGAAACAGGTACAATTGCCCCTTGAGATCTTGGTAAACACTGATCACATTTTAAGATGAGCAAAATGTTCAATAATTCATTAGATACTGCAGTATTTCTTGATTCTTCCATTAAGTATCTCATCTATGGCTCTATAAGAATTATGTATTTTCAGGGTTTTTTTTAATAAATAATCTTTTATACTCTGCCAGGTAAAGCATAGGCTCTGCAAAGTAAAGCGTCTTCCCTGACGCTTTAGCTCTTGTTCATTTTTACCTGGAAAAAACCAACCATCTGCCCAAACCCAAAAGAAGAAATCCCCCTGTATTCTGCCACCAGATATCCAATCCTCTCCTCTTTTGCCTACATTAAAACCTGCTGGAGTTACAGTGCTTTGTGGGTGCAAATTTCTGTTCATTTAAGTGCAATGTTAAGATGAAAAATTTTATTCGCTGTCATTTCTCAGCACCAGCCTGTTGCCTTTATTGTCCAATTCTAATGTAATATTTTGTTTCTAAATGTAGGGATTTATTTAAATAAGTTTTCCTTCAAAATGCACAATTCTTCATCTTGAACTTTATGAATTACCTGATTGTTTAATTTCGTAAAGTTTTCTCAGCTTTCCACAATTAGCTTCTGCAGAAAGTTCTGTGAAATTAAGTAGCTTTGTAAGCGGCTGTGGTCACATAAAACAGTCTTGATTTTCCCTCTTTTTTTGCAGGAGTGCTATGAAGCCCTGCGTGCGTATTTCTTTCTTTAGTAATCCTTTATACTCAAATCTTTTACAGCTTCCAACCCTTGTTCAACATTAAGACAAAGTCTAAGTAGCTAAAGTTATGACCAGATGTATGTGTAGGCAGGTGGGGAGACCTTTTTCAGGAAAGTATCTCCTAAACCATCTTAGACTTCCATAGTCTGGCTTTGCAGCTGATGTGAATGTGTGCCACCCTAGGAAGACCCATACAATTATTTATGTTCAGTGTCATCTGCTGAGGATCTGGCCAAAGGTTTTAAAACTTTCCTTGTATTACAATTGAAAAATTGTAATTTAATCTCATTAGGAAGGAAAGTAAATGAGGTGCTGACCTGAGCTAAAAACCATGTTTTCGTTGCCAGAAGAAATGACAGCGTGACCTGCATCCTGTCTGTCCCGTGTCCATTCCCATGCTACTTTTGCAGCACTCTGATCTGCCTGTCGACGTACTGAAGTGATGTATTTACATCAGCCCCTTTGACTTGTCTTCCTGTTCTTGTCAGCTTTGATAAGTGGTTTCTTTTTTAAAAAAAATGAAGTAACACAAAATGCTGCTGCTTCTTTCTGAATCAAAAAGTTTACTTCTGTGGTATTAATCTTCAAACATACCAAATCTTAGGTGGAGAAGCAGCAACATGAGGAAAAGCATGAAGTTGTGGTTCAGAGCAGACAGACTACAAACTTCTGTTTCCTGCTGTCTACTGATAATGAAGGGCATTTAGTAACTCAGAAAGCTAAAAACTGATGTGGAAAAAGGGGGGAAATGAAATTCATTAGACCAAGAAGGTGCTAAAGAAAGACTGTGGCCAACACTGGAAAAAACCCACCTGAATAGATGCATAAAGAGTAATAGCCAGAGGTGGTAAGCTGCTCACTAGGCCGTTGTGCTTCAGACCTTTAAGGTCTCTGAGAGGGGACGACGAGAACACCCACCATCTCTAAAGTTGTTGAAAATGCTGAGATAGTGGGCTCCCAACTTTCATCTCCGTCACGCTGTTCTCGGGCAGGCGCTTCAGTGCAATCCTTAGCAAACTGTTTGCTATAGCTTTAGTCAAGCATGTTACAGGCCCTTATAACTACACGAAGGATAAGCAACACCACCACGGGAAAACACACTGCCTCTTCAGTCGCGCTGATGTGAGCAGGTGCTGAGTTTGAATAGCTCAGCCTGTTTGTTCAGACATCTAATTCATATTGAGTATCTGTGCGGAGTTTAGTGCCTGACTCTCCCAGTACAATCCCAGAGCACTGCTTAATACATGGGAAGGGTACAAAAGTAAAACCAAGAGATGGGAATATGTAGCTGGCTTTCACTGCAGGAGCACATGTAAAGGAACTGGGAGTCAATAGCAATAAATAGGCAGCCCTTACAGCATTTATGTACTGATGTTTGTACTGCTGCCCTTCTAGATTTTGCAGTAACAGGACGTGAGCAGCTGCGATAATTTCTTCCTGAATTGCATGACAACATTGTGCTTGGGCAGCTCTACCTGTCTGCTTGGAATTGGACCATTGCGTGTGTGCATGTGTGAGAGAGAGAGATAAACAGACTCCTATTAGCTATGCGACCATTCCGGGTTTTTTTGCTTTTATCAGCAAACTTTAAAATTCCTATTCCTTCCAACTTGCCAAGAGGAACCCCCCCCAAAAAACCCACAAAAAAACCCCCCAAAAGTAGGATTGTATCCTAGCCTCTGCACCAACAGCTTGGAGGTGTGTTCAATAAGTATGGTACAGCTGGCCCTCTTCCTACACAAAAGCACTTCTGTCTTGGTCTGTTTAGTCCTTTGCTATATCTGTTTAGACTCACAGCCTTCTGACACACAATTCAGAGCAAATAGACTAATGTTTTTTCCCAGAAGAGCAGAATGCGAGTCCGTTTCTCTCTGTGGTTGTAACCAAATGGTCAACTCCCGCAGCAGCTGTGTGGTATGGTAGACTGGATGGTAAATCATTTGTCTTGGCTCTGTAATTTCTGTAAAGATTGCTTAAACAAAAGATTTCAATAGCAGGAAATTGCCCAAGCTAGCCAGGGCTGCACGCACTCGCAGAGAAGGGCTGGTGACCCAGCATTTTGAAATGCAGCGTATGACACTGGCAAGCAGGCTGGAAGGGTTCGTAGCTGTATCCTTTGCCTAGGCGACCTTTTTTTTTTCCCGTGGAACAGGTTGAGTAGTTTTCACCAGCAGTTTCTCAACTCTGAATGTTAATGTGTTCACAGAAAAAATGCCAGGTCTTAGATAAATTACTTTAGAGGACCCTACCTTTCATCAATGCAGAAAGCAAAAAGACTGAGTGAGGAAAAAATCCTGAGCGCTGCTGCTTGCCAACAATCTGCTGATGATTTGGGAGACTCAGACCACAAGGTAAATTATTAGTGTTTTGTAGAAGTCATCTGTGTCAGGGCCAGAAGTTGAAGATGATGCTTCTGAGACCCACGTCTATGACTTCAACTGCTAACCAGGCGCCTTCTGCTGTGTGGACAGGAGATGCTTGACTGATAAGTCAACCTCCATGCTTTCCAAA